>CM071839.1:66012315-76012315 GCA_036507285.1 Trichosanthes cucumerina | reverse complement strand
AAATTATTGTTGAACTAAAAATAAATAAATCTATTAAGCAAACATACAAAAAAAAAATCATCAAACAAACATGAGAATACTCAGTAAGTTAAACGAGCACGCTGAACAAGGAAACTAAAAGAATATCTGACATGCTCAACAATACAAGGGTTCAGAAAATCAACAAGTGATAAACAGGAGTCATGTAACAACTCATAACTACACGAACTTCCTAAGTTTCAAAATGAAATCTCTTTAATACAAGAATGGTCTCATAGCCCCGACATGTCGCCACCGTCGCTCTCCAGCTCACTGTTTGCCCTTACCTGCAACCAAAAACATTAAAGTAGACGGGTGAGTATAAGAATACTCAGTAAGTAGCCCATTCACGTCCAAACTACAAATTTCACAAGTGCACACACAGAGGTAAAACAGGTTCGCAACCAAAGCGCCTTAGGGACTCAAGACTAGACGCTCACGTGTCTACCTCACCCCGAGACTCACCGACAATCCAGAAACCTAGGCGGCCATAGACGGGGACGTGCCCCAACGCGAAAGAGTAATCACTCTAACGCCCACACAGAACGCAATAGAGCCTCGACTCTAAAGCCCACACAGATCGCACAAGGGCGACCCACCCAAGTGCCCACATAGAGATCACATAGGGTGCTCAACCCCATGTCCACACAGCTCGCAAAAGGGCGCACACAGGCTCATAAAAGGGCGCACTTGACCCTAATGCCCACACAACTCGCATAAGGGCGCACTCGACCCTAATGCCCATACAAAGATGCCAGGCTAAAGGTTTTGTCTCGCTCGGGGTCACTCAGTGGGTTTGGTAACGCTAGCCTAGGAGGTCAAACTCTAACGTTTCTCCTAAGCTTCCCCTAAACCGTTCAAGGTTATCCTGAAACCGAGTCCCTAACCAACAAATTTAACCACCCAATCACACAAATTTCAAAAAGAAACTCTTGGCCCATCCACACAACTAACCACCATTCCTAGCCAAAACCACCACACACACATCCTCTGCCTGCCTCCGGGGTCAACCATACAACTCGCTCTACCATACAGACTCGAGTCTCCCTCAGCAACCAATCCCGAGTCATAAGAGCACATTCATGAACTAAGCAATACATTCAGGGCACACAAGTGATTTAACACAAAACTTACAAGCGGTACAGGGTAATCACCACCAGAATAGGATATTCAGAGTCTCATGCACCAAACAACAGTTAACAATCCACACAACAGTTATAAAATCAACCACAACGACCCTATATTCAAACTCATTCACTTACGAGCTTGATACTTAAACCAAACAACTACTTACCTCGAATAACGTGCACAAAAGGTCCTTACTTTCGTTAGGAGCCTAAAACACCTACAAAACAACACAACAATGCACGAGTTCAGCCAGGAATCAACCTTTTGGCTCTACCCTTAAGACACAACACCGAACGAACATAATCAAGCTAATATAACGCATCTTTTATCCATCCAACAAGAAATCACGACCCAACCAGCAGATTCTAAACTTAAAAATTTAAACCAAACAGATTCATAAATGAGTCTTACCCACGGTTACGAGCTGAAACGACTCTTTGTTTGATCTTAGCCTCGAGACTCCTTCAAAGATCTACTCCTTAGTCGACGGATCTGATCCTGCCCATCAAAAAGAACCAACACAATCAGCAAGATCTAAGTATTTGATTTGGACAGAAGGGCTAGGGAGATAGGTTCGGATCCGAGAGAGAGAGGGAGAGATAGAGAGAGAGAGGCAGCGACGGATCGAGAGAGAGTGAGGCAGACGGCGACGGTGTGGGCCTCGGCTAGTCGGACGGCGACGGAGGGGAGATCTGAGAAAGAGAACAGATCGCGCGAGAGGGAGAGAGAGAGATCGCGCGGGAGGGAGGGGCTCGGCGACTCGCAAACGGAGGGGAGGGGAGGGGAGAGAAGAACGAGCGGACGAGAAGGAGGCCGCCGGCGGCTTGATACCAACGAACGGGAGTGGCGGCGCGGCGGCTCCGTGGCTGCCGGCGGTTTCACGCGAAGAAGGAGGGTGAAGGAGGAGGGGTCGCCTCCTGCGATTCCTAACCCTTTCCTTTTTTTTTTTTATAAACCAAAACCTAAAACAAGTGAAAAAGAAAGGGGAGGGTCCAAAATTACCTTGTTTCGCCTCTCCAAAGACGCTCGATGAGAAACTCAAGGCTGCCCATCCATTTTAAAGCAAGATTTAGAAATATTTGGGCTCCTACAAGATCCAAAAGTCAATTTTCTTGGCCCAACACTTTTAAAACTAAAACAAGCCCAAAATTAACTCTGAAAAGAACAAAAACTTACTTGAATTTACCGGGCGTCACATCCCAGCTGTAGGATGGTTAGATGAAGACTTGAGCTTCCGAAGTTTTAGTCGACTGAGCCTTGCCGACTTGAATTTCTTGTCCAAACTTGATGGGCCCCGATTGGCCCAATCATTATTTACAGTTTTCTAAGTTTTTCTTTTTACGTTTTTTTAATGGCAGGACTATATTTAAATGACCATTTTCAAATATGGTTAAGTAACTTTTTTTTATTAGATAAATAAAAAATAATAATAAATTAAACCATTAACTAAGATAATTCAATTGGTTAAACTGTTGTTCTCTTATCAAATCGAATTAAACTAATCTTAAAAGGATGGATAATTCAAAACAACCAAAGAAGATTTATTCGATGGAATTATTAAAGTCTTATTTGATATCCATTTGATTTTTTGTTTTTGGTTTTCAAAAAATTAAGTCTAAAATACTAGTTCCACACCCATATATTTCTTTGTTTTGTTATCCACTTTTTACATGTGTTTTCAAAATCTAACTCAAATAGCCCCTGTTTGATAACTATTTGGTTTTTTGTTTTTTGTTTTTGAAAATTATACTTGTTTTTTCATAACTTATCTTCATCTTCTCTACAATTAGTTCCATTTTTCTTGAGGTATCATTTAACTTTCTAGCCAAATTTCAAAAATAAAAACTAGTTTTTGAAAACTAGTTTTTTTTTTTAGTTTTTAAAACTTAGCTTAGTTTTTGAAATCATAGGTACAAAATACATAATAAAACATAGAAACTTATTGGTAAATATAGTATTTTTCAAGCTTAATTTTCAAAAATAAAAAACTAACAATCAAACGGTTATCAAACAAACTCTAAAAAAGTAGTTTTCAAAAACTTGTTTTTGTTTTCGGAATTTGGCTTGAAATTCAAGTGTTTCATTAAGGAAGATGAAAAGTATTATAGAGAAGAAAAAAACCTATGGTAGAGAAATTGTGAGAAAACAATCACAATTTTCAAAAACCAAATAGTTATCAAACATGACCTAAACAACCAAATCTTAAAATTATAAGATAATTGAAAACGGATTCATGGAGGTAGATTTTAAACCTGAAAAAAAGAAGATAAATTTGATATTTTTTTAAAAAATGAACTAATTAGAAGATTTAGTTGAATTGATTTTTTTTTTTTTTTTGAATTTCAAACACGCAAATACTTTGTAATTCGTGGAATTTAAACCCTAACGTAAAATAATCACGAAACATCACCCATATGTATCTCTCTAATCATAAAAGCTAAAACCTTTTTTTTAGACTAAGCCACACAAATATTTTGTACTAAAAACAGGTAAATCTAAATTCATCAAACTGAGCCACACAATTGCCCTATACTTGATTGATTGGCAAGTGATAGTGTGACACAGTAAAAGTATCTCAAATCTCCTCAAACATCGAAATTTGTGCTTCCTCCCACCATTAATATTGTATATTCAACGTTGAAGTAAAAATCTTCATGGCACGAAAAATAATTAAGAGAACCTCTCGCAAATATTGTGTGTTTTTTGTTTGTGTGTGTATAATATTTTCTCTTTAGGCATTTTTGCTTAAGTTTATGGAAGGCTTTCATTCTTTTTATACTTGTATCCACATTGCAACCGAACCAATGACTTTTCTTGGTAAAGAAATAAGAACTGATCTAGTGAAATAAATGGTCTCAAAGTTCATTCTCCACCATTATTTTTTGTTAGCTTTTGCCATACTGAGCATCTTTCACCATTAATTTTAAACATCTCATCATTTTTTTCCCTATATCTCTCATTGTCATGGATGTAATTAGAGAAAGTTTAACGAGGAAAACAATGGACGAAGAAAGAAAAATTAAAAAGACGGAAAAAAAAACCAAATATGTAAATCTATAAATTGCATTATTTTAGGAGAGTTAGAAAATCAAAGGTTTAAATTTTAAATTTTATATTATTAGACAGAATTTTTGGATAAATCATTAATTAGAGCTTCCATAAATGAAAGGATTGCGTGCGGTTTATTTGTAAGGTAAACAATTTTTTTTTTAAAAAAAAACGAGTAAACAAAATTCCTTTGTTCACAATGACCATATTTTAGGGGGAAAAACTTTGACTATTTTTCATAATGTTGGTGTAATTGTAGTCATTCTAGTCCAAATTTCCTTTTATCTCACTTTTTTAAAGGATAATTTTTCAAACCACCAAAATTTCAAAACAGAAAGTGATTTTTTTTATCACAATAAGGGCTTGTTTGGAGCGTGACTGAGTTATAATAACAGAGAGTTATAATAGTCTGTGGGTTATTATAATTTGTGAAAAATCATATAATATTATTTAAAATGCATAGTAGTATAGCCATGAGTTATAATAGTATGTGTTTGTGGTACAGAGTATTCCACAAGTTATTATAACTTGTTCTCCAAACAGGCTCCACAGGTTAGTATAATCTGGGGTTATAATAGATTTCGTAATCATTAATATATTTAAGATGCCAGTTGAGTTATGCTCTACTTGAATAGAAAGTGAATTTTTTTAAAAAAATAAAGCATCATTTAAGAATAATATTAGCCTTTAAGCTCTAAACATTTTTTTTTTCTCTCAACTTTTAAGTTTGTTCTACAAATTTTTAAAACATTTACTTTTAGTTTCTTGAAATTCTCAAATTTGTTTCATTATAGTATTTAAACTTTTAAAATATATTTTTTAGCTCCCAATCTTAAAAGGAAAAAAAATCACTTTGGTGATTTTGAGAAAATTAGACCATAAGAACTATTTATATGAGAGTTTTTATCAAATTATAGGAACTATTTATGAGATTTTATCAAATTATAAGAATGTAATTCAAACTTTTAAAATCATATCGATTAAATTCTAATTTTCTCCCAACCACAAGAATCAAATTTGTAATAAACTAAAATTATATTTAAACGTGCATATTAAAAAAAGTTTGACTTCCCAATTGACTAGAATTCTAATATGTTGTTTCTAATATTACTTTTCCAACAAAAAAATAGTATATGATAAAAAAATTATATAAACAAATATAATTTGTTAAAAACAAAATCGAAAAAGTGACATTATGATTCTAATTAAAAAAGTGTTAGGCATAGAAGTACTTTTTAGCCTTTTCATCTCAACTTTTTCCTTAATTCTATGTAGTAGTAGTATATTGCAAAGACTTTTCTATTTCCATAGCCACCAAAATCCTCCATTACACCTCTGCAACTCCCTCTGGTCAATGGCTTCTCTCTTTCTCTGGATTATTATTGGTTCATTTTTTTTTTGTGGATGGTGGTGAACCTACTTTAATTTCCTCCATTTCTATTGATTGCCACTTCTTTTTCTAACCCATTTTTCAGTTTTAACCTAACCAATCCCTTTTTCCTTTCCCTTTTTCTCTTTTTCCTTTTTTTTTAAAATAGGTTTAGTCTCCGACAATTTTTATTGTTAGATAGAGATAAAAAAGAAATATCTCGAATTTATATTCAATAGTTATGAAGGGTCATAAAAATTATTAAATCTATATCGAACGTTTGTTGTGAGACAATCACATTGTGACAGTCTCATTAAATAATTTGTTCTCAAAACTAATTACAATACTTTTTTTCTTCATTGTTTTTTTTTATGTTTATTTTTTAATATGTATAATATCGATCCTTGACCTAAATTTGGTCTCTGTGACAAACAACCCTAGAAAGACAAAAAATAATTACAATACTTTTTCTTAAAAAAAAAAAAAAGAGAAATTTGACAACTTCATTCGTCGACTTAATGTGCTAGCTTTTTTTTTTTGGCAGCCACCCGGCCGCTTCCACTTTTCTTAATTTTTCACAAGTTTGACTTTAATTTATTCCATCTCTTCTCAGCCTTCGTTAATTAATTTAAGCGCTTTCCCGTACTTCAGACATTAAAAAAACAATTAAAAAAACAATTGCCTCATCGCATTTATAAAAACCTTTTCGTTTTCAAGATGGGGCGGTGTGTGTATGTATTTATTTATTTAGGTTAAATTACAAATCCTAAATTTATAAATGGATTATTGCACTTAATAAGTTCAAACTTTTAATTTTAAGTCTAATAAATTTTTGATCTATTCTACATTTTTTAAAATTCATATATAAACCTATCATGCTCAAAATTTAATGTTTAAGGTTTTAATAGGCATAAATTTTATTTTTATATCTAATAGATCCATTAATTAATTTGAATATGTGATGTATTAGGTACAAAATTAAAACTTTAGAGATTTATTAAACATTTTAAGTTTAGGAATCTATTAGAAATTTTTTAATGTTCAGACAAATAGAGATAAATTTAAAAATTTAGTTTAGGACTAAACTTGCAATCATTTAACTCCTTTCCTTTGGGATAACTCTTTACCAATGTTATATATATATATTATCTAACCGACCAACTCTATATATTTATTTGGTGTAAAAAATGATAAAACATTGTTATATATATATTCTTGGTAATGAGACAACTCATTATTAAACCTAGTAACATTTGGAAAGGTATATTATCTATTGATTTTATATTATTCTCGTCCACATACGACATTAACATTTCCATGTTTTCAAAGTATTTTTTTTTTCTAATGACATGTTTTCAATAGTTTCAAACATTGATATGCTTAGAAATTAATTAATAATATTTTTAACATACGATAAAAATATCAACAAAATATAAATAAAATATTTTTTAAATATCATTTATCTGAACCTAAAATACTAGTAATAAGAATATTTTTTAACTTATCATGAACATGGTTCAATGTTCAAATCCCCAGTTTTAAAATGTTGTTACATTCTGAAAATGTTTGTTTATTATTATTTTTTTTATAAGTTTTAATTTTTATGAATTTTCTTAGAAATTTTATTGGCATCGGACAACTATTTTTTAAAAAATAAAATCAAATGAATATTGCACTTTAAATTTCAATAAAAATAAATTGAGATATTATTCAATTTAATATTTTATATCCAGCTAATTACATATGATTGTTTATTTGTTTATAAATATATAAGTTTATTTTTAAATAAAAAAATGAAATAAAGAAAATTGAGATAAGGAGAAAAAAGTTATGAGTAAATGTCATCAACGTTAAAAATTCATGATTTAAAATGGTGCATCCAAAATTTGCACAACAAATGAATAGAATAATCCAAATGTCCGTATCATAGAACTTATCTATTATCGTAAAATAAATAAATGGTCCCAGAAAAGAATAATAATAATAATAAATAAATAAATCGAAATAGATAATTGAGTTGAGGCAATTCGTGTAAAAAAGGCAACCCACTTCAAAATTAAACATTAAAAATAACAGCATTAAATTCTGACCTAGTGCTCTTTATCTTATCATCTCCACTTCAAAACTTCTCTTTTCCAAACTCAATACATTGCTAGTTTTTTTTCTTTTTTATGAGGTAATGCATTTTCTTTTTTCATTTCTAATTATTTGAATCTAGGTAGGTAATTGAAATGGTTTGTCTTCTTCCTTTTTAATTTACTTATCTTTTTCTCTAGTGATTGACAATATCAATTTACAGTGAGAGATGTAGAATTTTTATTCTAGAATAGGGCTTGAGAGGAAGCTGGAGACATAGCTGCTAAGCTAGAAGGTTTTTCAGTATTTTAATTTAATTTTCCCTATACATATTATATAAAGTAAAAAATTCAAGAAGGTTTGAACTCCATTTGAACCTTAACTAAATTAGCTTTGCGGTTTCGTCTTTATGTTCCTTTTGACCAACTTTTCAATTCTTTCGGATGGAAAATATGAGATTTGAGGTATTCTAATATCATAGTATGATATATAATAAAAGGACTAATTAATTTATAGTAAAAACTATCATTTGAAAAACAATTATAAATATAACAAAAATGGAATACAAAACTCCTTGATCAATAGTTTTCATGATTCCACGAATCTTTATCAAGGAAATATTAAAAAAATATTTTAAAAAAATTATACTCATAATACTTTTTAGAAAAAGTATATATTTAAAAATGGTTACAACCTTTTTTTTTTTTAAGTCATATTTTACACCCAAAATTTCTTATTTTGATACCGTGGGTTAAAGTCATAAGTAATCTTCGTCGAGCCATAGGCGTAAGGTTGAGTAAAATGATGTTTTAGTTTCAACCAAAAGATTAAAGATTTGAATAGTCCAACTTCAAATTAAACGAAAAATAAATATAAACTAGAGAAGTAAATTTAACTAACCAGAGGTCATAAATACATAAACATTACAACATTGTATTTTACAAATCCTGGCTCCCCAATTTATTTACCGAATAGAAGGAGAAAAAAAAATCAGTCATTTCAGTTTTGAAGAACAAAAACTGAAATTCAAATTTAAAAACAAACAAACAGCAGAGAAGTTTTATTCATTAAGATCAAATGAAATAATCAGCTTCTTTGATCTTTCCCTGAGATATGATGTGTTCTTGTAATCTTTTATTATCATTCAGCTCTTGCTCTGATCTCCACAGAACCTTTGAATATTTCAATTGGGCGTTTTTAAATCTCAGTGGAGAGCGCAATGGCTGCCCATAAGAACACAAGAATTGAAGTTCATAATTTCCCATCAGCATTTCGCCATTTCTCAAAAATTCCCAATTTTCAAATGAAGTGTTGTTTGGGGTCATCTTCAACCTGGGATCCGAAATCCTAATGGTGGTGCGGGTCGGGTCCTCCGGGGCTGAGCCGGGCGGGTCTGTACGCAAATTTCTTGGCGTATTCATTCCCCAATCGAGCGATTTCGGTGACCATTCGGGTCAGTGCTGGGCTTAGTTTCGTCGGGTTGGCCCGGATTGGGAATAAATTATGAAATTTTTTGTTGGGGCGTTCGTCGTTTTCCTTAAAGATTTCACGGGCGATTCTGGAGAAGGGTAATGTTGGGATTATAAAGTTTGTGGGATTATCTTTGTGTTCATGGGATTTTTTTGGGCCAATAATCAAATTACGAGCTTCGAGAGTTGAAGGTGAGAAGAATAGGAGAAAAAACACGACGCAGAAACAGAGACTGGCCATGTGTTTTCTGTTGTCTGTAAAATTTGCTTTGAAAATGGAGAAGTTTAATTTATTGGAAATGGGAAGGAATTGAAAGAGAAGAGTTTCCAGAAGAGCCAAAGAGGGCAACGTCTTCTGGCTTTTGTTTCTCTCTTTTATGTTATTGCCTATATATATATATACTTTAGTGCTCAATTATTTTAGGGTTTTTTTTTTTTTTTGAGTTCATGTTCATCTAGTTCGGTACTTGATCTTTTAAAAATTCTTAATTTCTATCCCTTACATCTTTTAAAAATTTTCAATTTCTATCCTTACGTATTTATTGTCACAAAATGTTAGAATTAAGAAATGTTTACTAAATTGTAATAAAAATCACATGTAATTGAAGTTAGGGGTGCACATTGGTTGGATTGAAGGATTTTTTTGGAACCAACTCGAAAATTGAGGTTTGGTAACCCAAACGACGAACAATCAAACTCAACACAATCCTTAGGTTGGATTGAGTTGGGTTTTGATTTTTTTTTACTATTTTTTTAATTATTTAAAATATTTTTTTCTTAAATTAATTACTAAAATCACATAAAATTCAATTATCAAATTTCAAAATTCATAACTTCATAATATTGGTTACAATCTTAGAAGAAAACATTAAAATATGACAAATAATTTATTTATAAGTATATATATAAATTAAAAAATATAAAATTTGGGTGGATTGGATCAAGTTGGGTCAACCCTAACCCTAAAAAGGCCAACTCAAGAATTGACCTAAAATCTTGGTTCTTCAAAATTCAAACCCAACTCAAACTGAAAAGAAAAAAATATAACTCAACCCAAACCGTTGTTTCGATTAGGTAGTCTGAGTTGCTCGAATTATGGAATTATTTGTACCTCTTGGTCATAAGTCTTATTTTATCCGAGTTGATCTATGTTCTTGTTGGCTATGACTACTCTAATTAAAATACCATTTTTTTTTCATTTTTATTTACTTATTCAAAGTTTAGTTTTTATTTCATTATTCACATTTTTATATTGTATAAAAATTTAATACAAAAATCAAAATTTTTTAAAAATGTAGGATTTTAAAAAGTAACCATCTTCTTTCTTGGTGCTGCTTCATCTTTCTTTGATTTATAAAAAGGGTCAAAATTTATGCTTAGGGTCAATAAACCCTGTGACCAAAAATTTACTTGCTGCCAATATGGTTTTATGTCATAGCCAAAACAATGGTTAAAAATATCATTATTATTGTGTCATATCAAGAGGAAACCATAGGAGATTGAGGAGAATTAAGGAAGCAAATAATAAAAAACTTTATAAAGCTATAAAAATAATAGAAATATTGAGTTCATGTTTGAGAATGATTTTAGAAATATTGATTTTAGTATAATTGATTTGTCTATAATTGATTTATTAAAAGTGTTTTTCATATAATTATTTTCATGTTTGGTTCTATACTTTTAATAGTGATTTTGGTTTTGAAAAAAACCACTTGAATTTTGACAAAAGATTATGGTATTTACTCCTCATTAAAAGTATACTATTTTAAAAAACGAATAATAGTCATTTTAAATTACAATCACTCGACAAAAAATCACTTGAAAATCACCTCACAAGTGATTGAAAGGGAATCACTTCAAATGATTTTGGATTTTTCTAAAATCACTTGTTTAATATTGTCAAACATCACACTTTAGGTAGGAAAGTGATTTTAGACATGTCAAAAGTGATTTTGGTCACTCCAAAATCACTCCCAAACATGCCTTGAATCCATGTAAATAATTTTAGATTCACAATTTTACAAAAGGAATCAATCGTACTCGTGTGGGATTCACAATTTTAGATTCTCATGGATTGATTACAATTTGAGAGACATAAACATGTCCTAAGTGGCTAAGTCACAAAGTATTGATGTAAGGTTTAAATGCATTTTTTTGGTTCAACAACGACGTGTAAGAATGAAGATATGAAGATGAGAATCTATTTTTCGTTTTTTTTTTTTTTGCGTAATTTAATGTGACTTAACTAGCTGAACTAGATTTAAGTAAGTCACAATGCACCATTAATCCAGTTGAAATATTTCAGTTTAGTTTTGCTCATTTGGTGAAAATAATTGATTGTTATACATACAGTATATATGAGAATTTTATTAAATGTGTTGTCTTCCTTCAGTGCGGTCCAATATATGAAGGAAGAGAATAATAGTTTCAAGAAACACAAAGAATTATTATTTTTATTTTTATTTTTTTTTGAAAAACACAAAGAATTATTATTACTCTCAACTGATTCAAGCAATTAGGTCATTAGAATTACCAAATTAATTATTGTCTAGTCTAAGGTCTATCTTTTTAAGCACGGGTAATCTTTCAAGGGTAGAATATGACCTGCTAATTACATCATTAAGATTATCATTTTAAAATTAATACATCGTCATTATCTTAACTTTTAGTGTTATAAGCACTCAACTAAAAAAAATTATACGTAACAAATGAAATTAAAAC
The DNA here is from genome assembly GCA_036507285.1 of Trichosanthes cucumerina. Lineage (NCBI taxonomy): Eukaryota > Viridiplantae > Streptophyta > Magnoliopsida > Cucurbitales > Cucurbitaceae > Trichosanthes > Trichosanthes cucumerina. The sequence goes on along the minus strand of CM071839.1, from coordinate 76,000,486 downwards.
TTTTAAAAGATCCAATTGAAAAAGCCTCCAACATTAGAACTATACATATATATATAGTCTATATTAGTCTAGTCTATATTAGTCTAGTGAAAGATAAGTATGGTTGGGTGAGTCGTCCCATCACTTCTTTCTCTTCTCTTTCATACGGTTGATTTGATCAAGGGAAAAGCGAATAAGAAAAGACATTCAATTTATTTTAAATTAGGAAAATTATATATGTATATATACTTTTCTATTTTCTTACTAATTTGCCCTCTTTTAAAGTTTCAAAATTGAAAATATCATACGCACATAAGTTAAAATGTAAGAGCTTCTTATAAAATTTTTGGCTCTCTATCCCGTCATTATAATTTATTTAGGACAAGCGGACTCATAGACGGTATCAACAACATACCCTTATTATTATTTTATTATTATTATTATTTTTTTTTTTATAGAGATGCATGGTATAACTTCGTTTGATAATAAGCAAGGCTGGAAACACATGTGTAGATTAATTAAGATTGGATTGCATGCGTAACGTTGTATGAAGATTTAGCACGTTTTAATTTGGTGAAGAAAATAAAAGGCAGATGGTAATTGGGTCGTACTTAATTGATTTATAGGAGGATAATTTTAAAAAAAAAATGGAAAGAATTGTAATTTAGTTTTAAGAGTGAATTTTGACTAAAGGATAAGGTTGTGGGTTTTTGTGAAGAAAAAGAGTGTCTGGAATAATGAGATTCAAAGAATTTGAAAAAAAAAAAAAGAATATCGACGGCGGCGGCGGCCGGCCATATTGTCCCAACTTAGGCCGAGCCAGACACAGAAAGTGGATTAATCCATTTTATCTATCCCTTGTGTTGTTCTGTAATTAATAGTTAATATATAATTACACGAATGGCGGTTTTGTCGGCTGCACAAGAACTTAGTTGCACAATCCTTTCATTATATTTACATTCTAGGATATACTAAAATAACCCACATATATATATATATATATTGTTTGTAGTCAGTTGTCTGTGAACATATCTTATTGGATAAGAGGTCAAAATATCATTTAAATAATCGATAATTTGATTCCCCACCTATCTATCTATCTATCTATATATATATATAAAATTTAATTTTTAGACATCAAACATAACTCCACGGTTAAATGATATATACACACACATACATACATTTTCTAAGTCAAGTTTTCAATTTGGTTCTTATTTTTTAAAATCCTTATATGAAGGTAAATATATATATATACCTTTAATGTATTCAAAGTTTACTCTATTAGGTCTTTTCAACAAATATATATACCTTTATTTGTTGAAGTTAATTTATTAACAAAAAGTTTGTTTCATTACATTATTGTTTTATTAACATATGTTGAAAGTGGGCATGCGACGTGGAAAAATAGAATTTGTTGATAGATGTATTAGATTATGAGAATGAACGAGTTGGATCTTATAGGACAAATAATATCCAAGTGGAAAATCAAGATGTTCGACATTGCTAATAAAATAACACTTTAATCATCAATCATTTTTAACCTTTTTTTAACAAAGGATCTAATTGAGAATTTAAAAATTTAAGAGTAAAATTGAAATCTTTAAAAGACAATTAAATTGGGAATTACTCAAAAGATTTTGCGTAAATATTGTACCTTTATTATGTTTTGATCAATAAAGATAAAAGAATATATATTTAGTTCAACAACATGTGGGGTAGAAATTCGAACTTCTGACATTTTTAATCGATAATATTTATCTTCTTAACTACCTAAATTGGCTTAACCATTTTCATTTTGATCCTTGTTATTGTGTTGTCAATTTTTTCTTCCTCGTCTCTCACAATTTTTTTTTTTTTGGGGTTTAAATCCAATACCTACCCCCACACGTACAGTACTTGTTTTAGCTAAACCTATTTGACTTGGCTACCTAGTACTCACATTAACATATTAATCCTCGTATATATTCAAAGCTACATACACTGCTCCAATATTTTTAAAAGTTCACAAACTAATGTATATTTTATAATTTTAACAGCTGAAATGCAATAAATTTAAAAGTTCATTGTCCTAAATGAGATCCTACGGCCTATTGTTTTAAATGCTTTTTAGTGACTTTCTGTAACGGGATGATATATATTTTTTTCCCCACCATGCATGATTTCTCCACTTAAGGAGAGGATGGAATTTGAGATGGAGAAATTCTTATTCTCTCCATTGATCTTTTTTTTTTTGTGTGTGTGTGTGTGGTATTCTCTCCCTTCATCTTGATCTTGGTCTCAACACTTCAAATATATTTATTATGATCATTATTATTTTCATCTATATGCAACTTTTGAAGCAAGAATTATCAAATATGTTCATAAAACTAATGGTTGAAAATAATGAAGAGTTTGAACCTAGTAAAAACTGAATTGATTGACATATAATTATTTTAAATTTAAGAAATAATTCAAATTATAGAAATTGAAAACTTTCTCTGCCAGAAAATCCCAGAGAGATTTGAAAATGTTGAGATATTCACCAAGATTTTAAAGTCTCAGTGAAAATCAGAGGCATACAGAAAAACTAGTGGTAAAAGAGCAAGAAGAAAGGCCTTCACAGTTCACATCAATAAAGAATAACGAGAGGTTAATGAGAAGACGAAACTGCCCTCAAGATAATAGATAATCAATTTTGAAAAAAGCATACATTAACCTGCATGTTGAATCTTGATAATTACAATTAGTACAAAAGAACAGGGATTACAATTTACAATTAGTTTTTTCCCCCATAATTGTCCTTTTAATAGGCCCCTTCTCCTGCTGCCTAATGCAGCAAAAACATTGCCTAATAAGAATCATTACATTAATTATTGAGATTTTCTTTTCCTTAAGTTTGACAATATGTGGAAGGAGAGATTCAAACCTCTGACCTCTTAGTCGAGAATATATATCTTAATCAATTAAGCTATAAGCTAGACTCAAGTCGACATGAATTCAAATTATTACATGGCCAGAATCAAACTAGAAATACAAGCTATCTAACTAAAAACTACCTCAGTTGATTATATAAATTAAATTATTACTACTATGGTACAGCAGTTTCTGTTACAAATATACAAGGAATAACACAGACAACTTAGGGCCTGTTTGGCCCACGGGTTATTATAACCCGTGTTATAATAACCTCTGAAATACTTTCAGACCCAAACACATGACTTATTATAACCCCTGCAATTTATACTACTCTGCATTTTAAATAATATTATATGTTTCACAGACTATAATAACCTACCGATTATTATAACCCCAGACTATACTACTTTGCATATTGTACTGTTATTATACCCATCAAAACTATTGAATTCATTATATAGAGATGTTACTATCATGAAAGGAAGATGGCGAGTGACAGGAAAATATCCTGCAACTACCACTGCAGTAACATGTATAAGAGACCAAATGGGGTAGCTGGGTCCCTCCATAGCATCGCTTAACCTCGTAAAGTGCCGACCAAAGTAGAGATTCTCCATTCAAAACGAGGTCCCGAAGGAGGTAAATTGTGCTTGAAACTTACAAGTTTCAAGTAGGTACATTATACTCTAGCGTGAACATAACTCGATTGGTTAATTAAGACATATAGCCCTACTCTTAACCAAGATGTCAAAACTTCAAATCTTCTACTCCAAATGTTACTGAACTATATATACATATATATATGCACGCATGGATATATATATATATATTATATATATTATATATATGCATGCGTGGATTATATATCATAAATTAAACACCTTATGTTGAAGTTGCTAAATTCTTACCTTTGACCTGTTTTAGAAAACTCACATTCATTATAGTCTTCATGTTCATACTACTTCCATTCTCAGCAACTGCAGTTCAGAAAGAAAAAGACCAATGCCTTTTCCTAGAAAGGACCTGACCCCCATATTAAAGCCATTTTGTCCCATTGCATCTATGGACTACAAATCAATTTTTTTGCAGTTCTCAGAATCAGTAATAATTCTATGAAATTCTAAGATCGTTTGGGCTTTGATTGATGTAGGAGTAAAAAAGGCAAAGCTAAGACTGAGTGGGAGAGAGAGCTCATCACAAGTGTCACGAATCAACTTGCCAATGGAGAGATTGGCCTGCTAGCTAAAAGGTGTGATATTGACGACTAAAACTATACGATTACTGGTCTGAAACAATACAAGATGCATTAAATAGTTATATCTTAGCATAATATTTTCTCCTCCCTTCAAAATGACAAACATCTAATATTGCAACAATCTAATGAGATTGAATAAGGTAAAGGTTACAAATAAATGTTAATATACAAGAAACCTTAAAGTGAATGCAACATGACAATGCAGCATATCAAAAATAACTTCACTGCTACCTCTGTGAAGTTTGGCTGCCATTAGCAGAAGGATTCCAGAATCTGGGTTGCCGTTCAAGAAAGGCAGGTGGCCGCTCGAACACCAAGGAAGCTGCCTTGATCAAGATACCAGCAGTCAGAGCCCAGATCACATAGGTTTCGTTCTCATGTTCATAGTCAAAGAAATGTAAAAGATAATTGTATCCCATCCATTCCTTCTCCACAGCTCTTCTCTTCTCATCCTGTGGCAACTTCAATGTAAGACTAATGCAGAATGAATCATCAACCAAAACCATTCTGTATAATTTAATCTAATCAAAGTAACATCAAACATGTATGATAAACCTTGAGGAACATTTCCAAGGGAACATCAAATATTGCATCTACTTCAGCAGCATTTGGAGTTGGATTGAATGCTTCCTTACTAGATAACAGGCCAAGTACAGGAACTACGGTCATACCTTTCTGCAAAGAGATAACATTCATCACATATCAAATGGTGGAAAAACCATAAGTTACAAGAAACAACAAAGAGCAGAAAGGTTCAGAATTAGCAGCAAAATGCAAAATATGGCATAAAAATTATACTCTTACAGAATCAATAGACCTCAGAAAAGCAATTTGCAGTTGAACCTAAAGAACTACACCTTCAATCAAAAGATGGTCTACCTTCAACCAAATGCTTTATCCAATCAAGAAAGTTTAAAAGTTCCCTAAACAAGGTTAAATGGATACTGGAAAGGAATGTGATCCTATCATAAACTGGAGGGAGGTACAGTTAGTGCGAAATAGACAATTTATTTGGTAATTTGATGTCCTAAAACTCAAACAAATCTGATTACCATCAGTGATTATCTGGTAATTTGATGCCCTAAAACTCTGGAAATCAGGCGACAAGTTGGTAAGAAATAGACAAATTAACCAAAACCGTTCTGATCCCAACAAGTTTATATTCCCTTGTACACCAAAACAAAGTATAGATTATGCAGTGAATTCGATACATGGACAAACAGAATATCAGCTCGAAAATAACAACAAAAAGGCAAATAAACCTTATTAACAAATGGTTCTAGAACAGCGATAACGTTAACAAGAGCAGGGGCTAAGCCAATTTCCTCCTCTGCCTCCCTCAATGCCGTTGCAACATCATCGGCATCACTCGGATCCCTTTTTCCGCCGGGGAGTGCAACTTCCCCTGCAGCCAAATATCAACCATCTACTTGATGTCCTGTTCCATTGCCCTTAAGGCAATTCCAATTCCAGATTGATGAATTAGGGTTTCGAAGCGAGACTCACCAGCGTGGGAAGAAAGTGTAGAGGCTCGCTTTGTGAGAATGACGCGGAGCTCGCCAATGTCGCTTAGGAAAATGCAGATGAGAACAGTAGCACGGTTGGTCAATTGAGCTGTCGCCGGAGTTGGTGGCTGTGACGGCGGAGACTGAGAAGAATTGCTAGTGCGGAAATGTTCTGCTAAAGCCTGCAGCCTCTGGAGAAGTTCTCCAGAGCTTTTGGTGGGCATTGACATGGAGGATTTCTATGGCTGCTGTTGCTTTCCGCATCTCCTTTCTTCATCATCGAGTTGTATTTGGTGGGAAATTTCATCCTGTCGATGGGGAATTTTACCAAAGTCATTTTTTGAAAGGTTAATTTACAACGTTATTACACAAATTTTCTGAGTTCCCGTGAGTCGTAGATTCTTAAACTTTGCCCACATAAACATTGAAACGGGAAGGAAATCCTCATTAAAACAATTGTTCAACCAATTCCTCTCTACACAATAAAAAGATGTGCAATGCCTGCTAAAGATAGTTGGCGAATTATGAGAAACCTCCAATAAATAATGTGCAAATTTACATGCAAATCCTATCAGATTTTTATGTTAAAAAAATGATATTTTATATTTATTTAACGAAATTAATATATAAATCTTATGTAATATATACTTGCGATCTAATAAATAATGTGCAAATTTATTTTATGATATTTATCATATAAATTTTATATATTATTATCTATTATTAATAAAATAATAAAAATACATTTAAAAATAATAATTAATTAATATTTTTTAATAAAAAATTTAATTATTAATTGATCACAAATCACTTGTGAATAATTAATTATAATGATTATTCTTACCCTAAATTAATAATATTTATAATTAGTTGATTAATATAATATTAATTAGTGATTTAATATTTTTATAATGAATGTTTATGGTTGTTGTATGAAATTAATCTTAAAAATATTATTTTATTAATTAATCAAAATTAATATCAACTAATAAAAATAAATAAATTAATTATAATATTTTTAATTAAATAATTAATTATAATTATTGAAAATAAATAAATAAATAAAATATATAAATATTAATAAAGAATAGAGAGATGTTAATAAAGAAGATAGAGAAAAAGAGAGATGAATGGATATAAAGAAAACCCATCATTTTTTAAAGGTATAGGAAACCCATCCAACATGGGAAAAAGTGATGCATAAGAATAAGTGATACTCATGCCCATGCTTACAAACCTTGTTCCAAACATGAAGATTTAAAACCTTTACCCATTCCCATCCACAAAACCTTGCACCAAACGGCTCCTAACTGTCTCCCTCAGAGAGCGTTTGGCTTCTTGAGTTTGAGTTGAATTGGGTTTTAAACGCAACTCATCTTAGCTATGGATAAACTAACTCAACTCAACTACTTAAGATATTAATTTCAACGACTTGTATTGTAACCCTATTAACATATTTTATCACATCTTTTCCATCAACCAATGACCACCACCGACGATCGGTAACTGCCTTCGACGACCATCTCCAGCAACCACTGACCATCCCTGACGACCGAAAACCTCCAAGGATGACCATCTCCGACGACTATCTCCGGCGATTGGTGACCATCTTCGACAACCAACGACTACCGACCGACAACCTCCTCCAGCAACCGACAACCACTCCCGATGACCTTCTCTAGCGATCAAAAACCACCTCCGACGACCATCTCTAGCAACCGGTGACCATCTCTGGCAACTAAAAACTACCTCGACGATTAACAACAATCATTGGTGATCTTATCTAAAAACCATCAGTATCTTCTCCAACGAGTTTCGCCAACTATAATTTCCAGCGACTGATGACATTCTCATGGTTCAAAATAATATAAAATGCACATGTACTTAGTTGGTCTTACTCTCTGCTCCAACAATCTTTCTTCGGACTTACAAATTCGACCCATTGTTGGTCATTACTTATATTTTGTGAAACATAATTATGTTTGTGAATCATGTAAATGTTGGGATGTATGTCCTAAACTTGTCGGGTTTGTAATTATTTGATGTATAGAAATAAAGTGTTATTTTCATCAAATTTTGTATTCTCGCAATTTAAACTTAAATCCAATAAACTAAGCTCCAGGGTCATATATGTGAAATCTTGAACAGTGTGTAGTAGACACATAGGATCGTGTTCAAGTAAATGACCCAAACGGTCTATAGTACATGGATAGGGTTGGGAAACCTCATCCTGGTAACACTATGGATGCGACCCACTTTGTGTTTGACACAAACGAGGCAATCCAGCTCGTTCATGTAGTTGACATGCGAGTGGGGGCATCCTGTGCAATGAGATTGTACAAGACCAGACCGTGAATTATTAGGCTACTGTAGTAACACTAGTGATAGATTAGGACTAATAATTCGTAGATGACCATTAGTGAATCGACCTTAATCCTAAACAAGTTACGGACTCCTGTCTGCGGGGGTTTGTCCTTAGACTAGTACGAGTGAGACTGGCCAGAATTGTCGACTCAATATGCCTACCTTCTCAAGGACAGAACCTCGTGGGTAGCTAGAAACTTAACTTTGCAAGAAGGAATTCACTTGTTTCTGAGCTAGGGAATTCAAATAGGTTGTTCCCTTAAGGATTGTATCTAGGTCTTGAACAATGGGGCCTCACCCTCTCACTGGCCCGAGAGGGACGTTGTTTATGGTAGGACCATAAACATGTTGTTAATTAAAGGATCAGTAGTACTTAAGATACAAGAAGTAGTCAAAGGGGTAAAACAATAATTTGACTTAGTTGTGAACGACCTGTGAAAGATTGACTCACGGGCATTGGTTATATCGATGGACACAACTTGTCCTATAGTGAGGAGAGTGCAACTACGAGTGTGTAGTGGAGTGACTCGTACTTAATGAATGTTGATTGTTGCTCGAATTCGCAAGTGCACGTATCGTTACAAGTAATATAGTAGTGTGAGTACTATTATCGTTTTCCACAAAGCATCCTACCAATTACCGAATTCTCTAGTCTTAATTTTATCTAATAATCAAATTATCAGGATGAATGAAGTTTAAAATGCAAAAGAATGTACCTATTGTTAGGAAAGTATAGAGTAACACTCAATGATAAAAGATCTAGAGCAATGATTTCATGTTTCTCCTCCTACTCTTTGTTCATTAATAGTTAATGTGTTCTATTTCTTAAGTTGTTGGTAAGCTCCACTCTCTTAGACTCGATATTCTTTCTCAAGTTAATATCGATATTCGTCAAACAATCAATTGCGTATATCTCTATGACAATTCAAACAATTCAACTATTAAACACGTAGAACCTAAGTTGCCACAAAACTCACAAGAATATTTCTATCTCAAGTGTAAATTAGGGAAAATAATTCAATTCATCAAAAATTTGTGTCTCTCAACCTCAAATTATTGACATAATATCAATGTAAAAAATGGTCAGATCTAAACATGCATTAGGTTCAGAAAGATTCTCACAACTACAATTGAAATAGAAACATAAATCATTAACTACGAAAAGTAAGATTCGAATGTCGGCTACATCAAAGCTCTAGAAAGAAAATTTAGTTCATAATGAAAAATAGTGTAAAACCAACTAAATTTATCAAAGAGGTCATTACAAGAGAAAAAGAGAAAGAAAAAAGAGAAAAGAAAACAAATTCGATGTAATTCGGCGACTATCCAAGCGTAGCTCTCTCGCTCTATTTGATGGTTCTCTCGTCTTCCCAATGGTGTTTTCAGATCTTCCCTATTTGCCTCCTCTCCAAAAATTAGTTTTCGAACCCCTAAGACGGTTAAAAAATCAGAATTTAAAGTTAGGGTTGTCAAAATAGCGCCTAGGCGCTGCCCAGTAGACAGACGCAAACAGTCCAACATTTTTTGCTATATCTCTTCGCTCGGGTGTCCAAATGGCCTTCGGTTTGATGCGTTGAAACCGTAATTTGATGTGGAATTTCTTAAAATGTGTCTTATTCTCAAATTACATCTCTATTTTTCTTGAGTCTTCAAGTAAGCTTCAAAAAAAGTTTCAAACTTCACCAAAATACTCACGAAAACTCAATTTTGCTCTTCAAGCTCGAATTTCTACAAAATTAAGAGAAATAGACATAAAAATTCATAAAATCATCATCAAAACTAGCTAAATAATAGAGAATAAGATAGCATAATTTCATGTTATCATTGATTAACGGGATCAAAGAGTTTGATAAGTTAATCTCGTATCATTTGAGCTCATGATTTGTAGGTCCATTAGGTCCCTCGGTTGACTCAATATGGAATTAATGAGGGTATAAAGTTTTGTGAATGAATTTGAAGGGTTCAAATTCAATTAAAGGACCTTATGTCAATTATGTGCGATATAATTGATATAATATATAGTTTGATGTGAATGCGATTCATAATAAACTTTATTATTGTCTAATTATGAAATTATGGCATGATTAGAGAAATTAATTATGAGAGATGTGTAAAATTGAATATGATTCAATTTAATTTCACATTATGCAAATGTGATTTGCTTAGTAAGGTATATGATACCTTATATTATGTAATTGTGCGAATTTAATTTGCACAATGCATAATTAGTAGAATTAGTGGGATAATGGGTGAAGAATTTCTCTCCACCCTCACCCACTATAAATAAGTGCATTGAGATGCATTTTGGGGAATGCTATCTCATTTTTGGAATTGAGAAACCCAAAATCAATCATCTCTCTAAAAATTCTCTCTACAACATCATTTCTCAAAAAGTGAATCCCACTATTCTCCCTCACCTAGAGAAAAATCGAGAAGATTTCTTGGAGGTGTCCAGTTCGGGATTACGTAGAGGTCGTAGAGATCGTTAGAGAGGATTATAAGAAGAAAGGACTTTCTTCAAAGGTAAATTCTCTTTCTTCTTAATTGCTTAGCCTAGATTTATGTTTTTGAGTTCAATTCATGTAACGTAATCGAGAGCAACACGATTCAATTTGCTTCTGTTGCGGGATTCGATCCATTCAGTAAATAGGTCCTTGATACCATAATTATGTTTTTTGAATCTTGTAGATAGGTCTATGATATCTTGTGAATATTTCACTTTTGCATGACATTAATGTTGAAATATATCGTCATTTTCATGCGATTTAACAAATGTAAACAAACAATGTTCCTTTAAAAAAAAAATGTAATGGTCATTATATTTTAAAGCAAATGACCCTATTAGTAATTAAAAAAAGTCATGATAAATTCTTCATTTATAAGTTTCAAAAAAGCTTAATATATGTTTAGACAATAAAACCTTAAATTTCTATATTTTAATAGAAGTTCAATTTGTGTTTAAAGAAAAAAATACATGTACATTGCATTTTTTCCATACATCAATCGCTATTTTGTTGTTATAAAGAATACAAAATTTGATTTCTCTCAATTGAAATAAGTTAAATGTGTACTTAAATATATGTGATTTCTATAAATTGAAAGAAATTTAATGTATATCAAAAAGAGGAAATATGAAAAAAAAAAATGTTTCTAGATGAATGACTAGAAAAAATAAAAATAAAAAAACAAAAATAGTCAACTAAAAATCAGTTTAGGTTAGAAAAAAATGCATTACATACCTCTGACAATTCAACTCAACCCAACACCCTAAATACAAACTTTCTGACTCAACTTAACTAACTCTGCACCCCAAACATATAGACTTCTTAACTCATTGACAAACTAACTCTGTCCAACTCAACTCAACTCTGAGGGAGATATTATAAGAATAGGGGCTTTCTTAGTGTTCAATTAGGTCAAAACTCTTCCCTAACCTGGAGAAAAGTATATTATGAGGAAAGGAACTATTTATCAAAGGCTACCGGTGGAAAGTTGGAAACGACAATCACAATATGCTTGATAAAGACCCATGGTTAGCTAGGCAAGGAAACATGACTCTAATTTGTGTCCTTAACGATCTCAAGAACCAAAGAGTTAGGGTTTAATCGACGATTGTGACAGGTGGAAAGAGTCCCTTATTAAAGATAAACTCTTAGCAAGTGACGCATATGACATTATCAATATCCCTTTGAGTAACACCAATTTGAGCGAAGAGATCATTTGGAATCATGATCCGAAGGGCACCTTCTTTGTAAAGAGTGCTTACCACCTCGCTTCTAACATGGGGCTTTGTAACCTTGCCTCTTCCTTAATTAGAGTCTAATGGTGGTTCCTTATTGTGGTAGAAAGTCTAGAAATCAAATGCAATTTCTAAGACTAAAACTTGTGCTTAGAAGATCATTCACGATCGCCTCCCTACTCTTCAAAATATTTACAAAAGAGGAATCTATACTAACATCACGGGTCTTCTTTGTAGGAAAAAATGGAGTTAATTACCCATGTGGTTTCTAATGTGTGGCGTTTGTTTTTCCTAGCTTAAATGGTTTATTTTCTAATTACCCATGTGACTTCTGGACGATGAAAGACTTTTGGGGTTGGATGATTAAATTTTTAAGAGAAGAGTAACTGTCTAAAGCTATTACTATTATGTGGTGCATCTGGTCCTTCAGGAACAATGTCAACCTCGACTCTGCTAACCCCTTTTAGTGCTCATTTGTCAGGTCATCATAGTCTTTACAATGTAGTGGCGAGACGCCTGAGGATCTCCTCGATACGGAGCATAACATTGAAAAATGTTTTTTTTATAAATGTTAAATAATGATCCATTAGAAAAAATAAAATAAAAAATCTGAGATGGCATAAAAATTTGAAAGTTAGATATATTATAAATTTGTTTAAAATACAATAAAAAAATGTCTAATATATCTTTCAACTTTCTATTAGACATCTAAAATTAAATGTCCTATTAATAATAAAATTAAAAGTTTAGAGATGCAATTCAAACTAAGTTAAATTACAAATTTGATCTTTTAAGAAAGTTAGAATATTGTGTCTATGATGTGATAAAATTCACATAAATAGTCGTTACAAAAATTAGTTAAGAAGATTTTATTAAACTATAGAGAGATCTATTTATGAACTTTTATTAAACTAGTGGTGAGATTCTAATTTTTAAAAATTAAATTCTAACTTTCTTGAGATTATAGAGACTAAATTTATAATTTAACTTAGAAAATAATTTTAAAAATTTAGAGATTAAACTTGTTATTTGATTTTTTTAAAAAAATAGGCTTATATACAATTTTTCTTATTTTAAAATTTAAAAATAGTTTTGTGCGTAGCAACCAATTGTCTACTATGATTTTAAACACTCTTTTGACTATTTGAATTTTAAGTGGTTTTTTGAGGAGTGAAATCCAAACTTTTGACTTTATCTCTATCAATCAATTCAAAAGTTTAGATTGAATTATGGTAAATTAAATATTATATCAATACTCTAATATACTTGTTCATTTGTTTTGTGGAAGACCTACAGTTTATCAATATTAATTAGAGAGAAAATGATATTATAAAAGTTGGAATTTAAAATACATGTTAAATCAACTATCAACCTAAAAGCTTAAACTTATGAGTTGTAGTAAATTTAATATTAATATCAATAATCTAATAATCATCAAGAATATATATCTTAATTAATTAAGTTTAGATTCGCTAAAATATATACCATTTGTATCTTAGTCTGTTGCAAATGCATATCAAAATTTCACCTTTAAAGTGAAAATCGTTCAGTTTGGGTTGAACATCTTTGTCAGAAGGGAAAAGAAGAAGAAAAAAAAAACTTAAGAATGTGATGGTGTTTATGAGTGACTGCCGGTCGCCGACGCTCGTAAAAGGGAGTTCAATGACAGATTTTTTTTTTTAAAAAAAAATAAAACAATAAGAGATCACATCATCAACTCAGTCAGATCTTCTTGTTTGCTCCCTAAAGTTCTCATGGTAGTTTCTCCTTAGAAAATTTGTAGGAAAGACTTGATTTCGCCCCCTTATTGCCATTTCACATGTGATTTGAAATTAATAATATATGACATTTTCTTTATTCTTGTATTCCATTCGAAAAATTTACACAAAAGACTCTTTTTCAGGTGCATTAATGTTGTTTGACTTATATTCTGAAAATAACGACATATGACTTTTTTTGTATTGTGTATTCCGTTCAAATTACCGTGAGACCATCGTACTCTCACGTACTGTTGCTCTAGCTCTCTCCCTCAAGTTCTCGCTCTCGCTCATGATAGTAATTAATGATCAAAATTCTAGACAAAAGAAAGAGACAAGCAAAATTGCTCTCTAATTCTCACTCTCGCTCTTGCTCTCTCGCTCTAGCTCTGCCTACGCTAGCTTTTCCTTGACTTATTTTTTTCTCGTCTCTTATTTTTCTCCAGATTTTTTACCACTCATTTGAGCGAGAACGATAGGATTTTCCCGTACGAGAGCATGAATAAGCCATACTTGTCTAGCGCCTCATACTACCCTCATGGGTAGTTTTGCAAGCATTGTCACATCATAATGGGTCGTATTTCATTATTTTCAGAATCTAGGTTATTAGTCATTAAAGCACGTGAGAATAATTTATTCGTACGAAATCTCATTCCATTCAAATTATCGTAAGGATATTGTACTCTCACTCTTACTTTAGCTCTCTAGTTCTCCCTCTATCTCTCTTGTTCTCGCTCATGATAGCAATGAATGGTCAAAATTCTATAGAAAATAAAGAGACAAGGAAAATCACTCTCTAGCTCTCGCTCTCGCTCTTCTCTTATTTAATTTTTTTCTTCTTTTTTTTTTCTAGATTTTCGACCACTCATTTGAGTGAGAATGAAAGAACTAGAGTGTGATAGCGTTTTTGCGTATGATAGCGTGAACATGAATATATTGGGTCGTCAAAATTGGTCAAAATTTATTATTTTTAGAATGCATTTCATCCATCATTGGAAACAGGTCATCCACTTTGGGTTAAGACATTTTTGCGGATGTAATAATTTTTGTATGATATGGGAATCTAGATTTGGTCAATTCTATTTAGTTTAGCTTTTCTTTTTCATTTTTTTTTAAAATAATAATTGATCGATAGGTAGAAGATTGAGATTTCAATTTCAAAGAAAGTAATAAATGTCTTTATCTTTCAACTATATTTTGAAATAATTTATAGAAAATAACTTACACAATTACGCTATTCTTTTAGAGACGTGTCTATTAGCTTTTTTTAACCAATTCTTACATTGTTGATTTATATATCTATTCAAAATTTAGATTTTATATCATAAAATTAAAACTTCATGACTCTACCATCATCGAAAGGAAAAAAAAAAATCTATTACATTAAAGTTAATGTTTTAAATCTCATGCTTCTTGTCATAGATCAAATATCATAGATCATACTAATATTTAAGTATTCATATAAAGTTGCACTTGTACTCGTTTCACTAAGTACAATAATCTTTCAGGTGGATTTCTAGCTACCCTAAAAATGTTTGCTCTATCCATTCTTGATAGGATACATAACGTTATAAATATACATATATTTTTGCACATTTAAATCATATCTTCATTCTTATCAAAATCATAGCACACAACTCTTACCCTTTTTGAGGTTATTTTCTCCTTTGCAATTTCCTTCTTCTTTTTTTTAGTAATCTTTTTAAAGTAGAGTAAGTCTTGGTCGAGACCGTTCTGTAAGTCACGCCCTCTGGTTGGTACGAAAGACGTTCGGAGGTGAATTCGACCTGATGCATATGGGTTGCACTCATCTTTTTATGCCTCACTCCAATCATATTGTAGGATTTTTTTAAAAAAAAAAAGAAGAAAAAGAGTTTGAGACGTGGCAAACTGTAAATAGACAACTAAGTGAACTACAAATTGAACAGTTTTCTTCTTTAAAATATACTTGTAATTTTTTGTTGAGCACTTTAAAAGGCACGTGTCAATTAACATACACCTCCAATCAAAACTTTAATGTTAATATTAATGAAAATGTGAAGATTTCAATTTAGTATAAATGTCAATTTAAATATCGATCAAATGTCGATGTCATGACATTTGATGAACCAATAAAACAAAATCATATAAAATATTTAGATCAACAAATAAATATTTCACCAATTTCTTATTACTAACATTAATTATGTTTATATTAATGATATTTTATTAATTTTCTTTTCAATTTTTTATGATAGGATAGAAACATTGTTGTACTTCTTAGAAATTTAAAACCAGGACATATAAAAGTGTTGATAGAAAAAGCTTACAATTATACACTTATGGCTTACCATGGACATGAAATTCCAAAAGGTTTCTTAATTTTTTTTTCCTTTCAAATCAACTAAATTAATTTTCCCAACTTGATCTTGATCAAAGAGGTTCAAATCTCTTCCCCTATTTTGTTGAAATAAAAAAAATAAAAAAAAAATTATACTTTCTCAAACTTTCGAAAAACAAAAGGGCGATATATAAACCTATAAAATTGAAGGAGAAATAAATAAATAAAAATCTCATAAAATAATCAATATTGAATCTGAAAAAAGAGTTGAGAGCAGGCAAATAATGGAGGTCATTTGTTCTGTTCTGATTAATGCAGAGACTGTTGGGCACTGATAGTTAATACCAGCTTTATTCAATTTAAAAAAAACAAATCATTCATTAGAATTGCCATTTCTGGAACAATCCACCGAACCACAGCATTCAAATGGGTTCTCAAAAGCGTTCCCTTAATGATGCAGATGAGAATACGGCGGAGCTTGGCCGGAGAGACGGTCGTCTCCGCTCGACCTCCGCCGGCGGCAAAGTTTTCACTTCAAAAGGGGTCCGAGCAAGGAGGCTCCGGCTGTCGGCTCCTACCGCCATCCAATTCTACGACGTTCAGGATCGCCTGGGCTGTGAACGACCCACTGAAGCCGTCGATTGGCTTCTTCGGAATGCCAAATCCGCCATTGATGCCCTCTCTGAACCGTTAGAAACAGAGGGCGACTCCAGTAAGCAGAATTTCAGCTTCCTCTCTATGGCTACTTCTGTTCCTTCGTCTTCTTCCTCCCAGTTCCAGAGTTACCCACTTCAAAATTTCTCCCAACAAGTTAGATTTCTTTTGAAAATTTTGTTTCCATTATTCTTCTTTATTACATTTTCTGGAAATGATGCGTTATGTGATTCTGTAACAGGGTTACTTCTCTGTTTTGAGTCCAATGATTTTTAATGCCTCGCCGATGGAATTTTCCGGCCAGGAGCCGCCGTCGTCTGTAAGTCAGACCAATGTAGGAACTGGTTTTCCTTCCTTTCCGATATGGGAGTAGCTACCGGTAATTTCCATGGTGAATTTAACCTATCTTCTAATTTAAATATTTCTCACCAAAATATCAAACACTCAATTAAAAAAAAAAGAAAAAAAAAAGTGTATTTTTAGTTCCTAAAATTCGCGTCTATTTAGTCTTATGCTTCAAAATCCAATGATCAAGTTTCTAAATTTTATGAAATAGTTTTATGAGCTCCTCGAACATTACCTTTTTTAAAGGAGGCAACATGTCCGATTTTAATAATAAAATAATATTTTTAAATAAAATAAAATTATTTAAAATAATTTTTTATGTCGTTTCGACTCCAACCGTCTTCCCCAACTCCAATTCCTTCCCTTCCGCGCAATGTTGCCTCCATCTCTGCCTCTAATCAGCTGCAGAACCCACCAAACACATTGAATTCCAATCCAAAACCACCATCCAAAATTCGATTATGATTTCTCTTCCTCCGCCTACGTCGTTCTTTTTTTTAAAAAAAAATTATTATAAAAAAATAGTGAAAAGAACCGACACAATTTTTTAAAAGCAAAACTTAAATATATAGTTATTCAAGAGAGCTTAAAATTGTGAATGATTGCACTATATTCTAATGTGATTTTGCAAATAGCAAATTAACACAGAGTAATTCTTAAAACTAATTTTTTATTTATCACCAAAATATTAAATTATAAAAAATATTTTTTTTTCTTTAAAATCACTTGGAAAATTAGTTTAAAAAAACACAAAAATTGGTCGATTTTTTGGAATTTTTAAAAACATTTTCTTGAAATGGGGGAAATTAACTGCACTTTTGTTTATGAAAAGACATGCAATCATTAGGTTATGTGTCTGAACAGTGTGCGAGTTCAAACTTTTGTTTCAGATGGATTCTCAAAGTTTCACGCGCCGCCGGATCATTGAAATTCAAGTCAACGGGAAATGGTTTCTGACGTTTTTGGATTAGGTTTCTCATTCAGATCATCTGGTTCAAATTTCAGTTGATTGATCCAATCTGTATTTGCAAATCTTCTTAATAATTTTATTTTTCTATCTTCATTTCAAGTCTACCACTAAATTACTCCATTTTCCATGGATTTTTTAATCTCTCTTTTTTTAGTTAATCACTTTTATTATTTAATCTCTTTTATTTCTAATAGTTATAATAGTGAGATTTTTTTTTAACTGCATGTACGGGTGTAGATGGTGGAAACTCAAATTTATAATTATTTAAAAATAGAGATGTTTTAACTAACTCTCAAATCGATGGTAGAAGTGATAATTAGTTCATACTTTTTATAATTACGAATAATTTGATAAATTTAAATATTTAAATTTCATTGGATAATTATTTAATTTTTTAACTTTTAATTAAAAAAAAAAAAGTTTATAAATACTATTTCCACTTATTGGTTTTAATGTATACCAAGCCAAGTTTTGAAAACGAAAAAAAAAAAAAAATTCAAAAATTTGTTTTGTTTTTAGAATTGACTAGAAACTCAAATGTTTTTTTAGGAAAAATGGAAATTATTATAGAGAAGAAAAAAACAATTATAGAGAAATGATGAGAAAACAAATATATTTTTCAAAAACTAAAGGGTTATCTAACCTTAGGCTCATTTGATAACTATTAGCTTTGTTTTTTAAAAAAAAGTAGATAACAAAACAAAATTGAATTGTTGGGTTCGACATTTACATTTTTTTTTTTAATATATAGAGGACGTTTTTGGTGCACTTAGACATATTAAGCTATATAAGTCGGAAAAAAATCGTTAAAAAATCATAAAACCATACTCAGGTTAGCATGTTTTAGAACAAACATTTTAACAATGGAAAGAAAAATGACCGCTAAGCTAGTGGAATATATTAAAAAAATTAAGCTTAATCGAATTCATAATTTTTGTAGTTTGATAATAATTTAACATAAAACTGGAGTAAAAGTGTAAAACCATTTTTCATTACAAATATCCTTTAATCAACTTTAAGAAAAGAATCCCTATAAATCAATTTAGACTAACTTGGGCAGCTAAGTATGATTAGGGGTTTTTCTTTAATCATATATCTTATCAGAAAAATGGGTAAAAAAAACTTTTCTTAAAAGTAACTTTTATGAACAAAGGCAGTTAGTCTCAGGAATAAATTTTAAATTCAGGTTTTTACGTCTATAAAAACTACTTTATGTTTTTTGCTTATAAAAACTAATAGCATGTTTGGTAAACAATTTGAAAACAAAAGATTTTTCATGGTTTCAGATATGTGTTTGGTTGCAGATTTAGAAATTTGATTCAATTATAAAACAATTGTTCGAAGTGTGTTCTATAACATATTTATAGATCATGAAATTAATTGTAGTTGCAAAACTAATTATTAGATTAAATATAATTCATTATTAATTAATTTATGAACATGATTTTATAAATTTGATAGAATTATCATTTTATAAAATAATATTATATAATTTATAATATATTGTATTATACATATTTTAATTTAATAAAAGTAAATTAAGTTTATAACATGAAATATTGTATTTATTAAGAATTTTATTTTTGTTTAATATAATTCTACATTTTAAAATTTTAAATTGAGAATCTGGATACAATGAAAACATAAAAATGTTGTTTTTAGAATTTCTACTATTTGGATCCTAGAATCCGAAAACAGTTTTCGAAAACATATCTGTCAAACACATATTTACTGTATTGAGTGAATCCCAAAACATAAAATAGAATCCGGATTGCATACCAAACAGACCTAAGTTTGTCAACCAATAATTTCTCAGAGGAACTTTTAAACTTAAAAATAAAATAAAATGACAAACTTAAAAAAACCTGTCTTAATTTTGGCTAAGATTTTGAAAAATATACTTTGATCTTTTTTAAAAATAATAATAATAATAATAATAATAAATAAATTTATCAAATAAAACTCATTTTTAGAAAAGAAAGGCACTAAATTTGTAATAAAAAAAAAAGAAAAAAAAAGGAAATCACATGAGCCAAATAGTTAATAAGTGTGGAAGATGATGATTGTGGGGGATGCCATGCCATGTACATATAAGGCAACAGTTTTTTTTTGTTTTTTTTTTTGTTATAAAGCTGTGAGTTGCTTAATTTGGTCAGGTTATTGATATTTATTAACATCATGTTTATTTATGTGTGTAAAGTTTCTGAAACTGCAATTTTCAGTAAAACAGTATGTGGGCTCACCAGTACTCCTGATTCTATAGTTTCAAATATATTTGAAAATGATGGTCAATTATTGACTTCACTTCAGAGTTCAGACACAACAACAGTGCCCCTAGTTAGCTCCTAAACCTATCTTTTTTCTCTTCTCTTCAACTCTTTTGTGTTTCATATTTATTTGGACCACTCCCCATTTATTCTCTTAAAAGTATATCAAAATATCATATATGCTTTTTCTCTCAAGAAATTAAAACAAACCCTATCTCTCTTTTTCGATAACATTAATGATATATATCATCTCCTCCTTAACCCTAATTTCCATTTCTAACTCCATTTTTTTTTCGAAAACAAATAATCTACATGGGTGTTGATCGAGACCATGCCTCCAAGATTAAACGGTATGCTAGTGTGAAGTTTGGACAAGTTCGAGTATTTGATAGATCGATTAGGTGTTCTCGGAGTTTGGTTTAGTAGGTCATATCAAACATCCTTTCTACTATATTTGGAGTTGGCCATAGTGGACAAGACTAGGCATATGAAACTTGTTAGGATTAATAGTATTAAACTTCACTTTTGTATCAACCTATTATATATTACATGGCTTAGCGTTACAATATAATCTTGTATTTGTTATTAAAAATAGTTAGAGTTTAAAGTTTTTTTCTTATTGGCATAAGGAAATTGGAAATCTTTTGATTATGGTCCCGGTATGTTCCTCATATCTTTCGTACATCCCCTAAAACCCAATAAATAAATTATGGTCCCGGTATTAAAGAATTCCGCCAATTTCAACACCAACAATAATAATAACTCAACTTTAATGTCATGTTTGTTTGAATCATACACCAAATATTTGTTATATGATTTATTGAAGGCATTTTCATTCATGCGTCCAGTATAACCAAAAACATGGAAAAAAAAATTAAATTTTGGTCCCGGCGAGGCTCGAACTCGCGACCTCCGGCTCATAAGACCAGCGCTCTAACCAACTGAGCTACGGGACCAACTGATATTAACGTAAATTATTCTTAATATTTAATTATTTAAAACCAACTTTCAGTATTAATTTTGAACACACAGACTGTCGACTTCTTAATTGAGCACTGAACCATCTGCAGCGACTCTGCTATTTTTACTGTTATTTATCATGAGGTTGTACATGTGTTTTTTTTTTAAAAAAAAAATGAAGTTTAAGTAATAGCATATAATTCTCATCTCAAAAAAAAAAACATATATTTCAAAAACTACCAACTTTATCCCATAAGAGACCAAATCATGGAAGTATATTTCCATTTTTGGATATTATTATACCAATTGCTCTGGACGACAGTAAGGGGAAAAATAGGTATACAATAATAATAAATGATTTTTCCAATATGATTTCTTTTATAAGGGTAAAGACTAATAATGAGTATAAAGCAAACATAAAATTCTCCCCGTCATAGTTACTTTATTAAAATAAAGTTTTTATTGAGTTAAAAGAGCATACCTATATTTTGTGGATTCTAAATATACTAATTTTTCCTATTCCGAAACAATTTCTAAAAAAATGAGAGACAAATTCCATTAAAAAAATATATCATGATGTTTAAGTTATTATTAATCAATATATACTTTTCTTGCCTGCTTCCCCCTGAGTTTAATGCCTCCACGATTTCCAGCTTAATTAAACATATAATTTCACCCAA
The DNA here is from genome assembly GCA_036507285.1 of Trichosanthes cucumerina. Classification (NCBI taxonomy): domain Eukaryota; kingdom Viridiplantae; phylum Streptophyta; class Magnoliopsida; order Cucurbitales; family Cucurbitaceae; genus Trichosanthes; species Trichosanthes cucumerina. Next base: position 75,978,793 of record CM071839.1, on the reverse strand, counting down.
AAAAAAGACCAAAAAAAAAAAAAACATTATAAGCAGAAACGGTTTCAGTTTTCTAATTAAACTTGACACAAACCAGCTGTACTACAAGTTTCTTAATATCTAAATCTAATACAATCTTTTGATTTGTCAGTAAATTTACGAAAATCTGCTGGGTTATTTATAACTCATGTCACAAAATCATATAGAATTTGGATTCTCTATGATTCTCCATAAGCAAAAATCATTAAAATAATCCTTTTTTAGACTGCATCCAGCTGTGTGATCTAATAAAAATAAATAAATCACAAATAATTTAATGAACTCTTTAATTAAGAGAGAAAAAAAAATCATGTATCCAAAGAACTTGAGGATTTGTTTAGGATACGTCATTCATAACATGAATTAATTTTGTTCTGAAAACTTAAAGATTAAGATCCAACCATAATTTTGAGAGGAATATGAGATTTAATCAAACTTTTAAAAGGTAAAATATTACAATATGTCTTTATTGAAATTGTATCTAGAAATAGAATAGCATTAAAAAGAAAATGTTAAGTTATAAGTTCAGGGCATGAGACTTTCAAATTTGTATCTATTTGGTTTTTGAGTTTTTTTTTTTAAAAAAGACTAATAAGTCTCTTAACTTTGAACTTTTAATTTTGTGTCTAATAGGTTCTTAAGCTTTAAAAATGTCTAATAAATCCCTAAAGTTTCAATTTTGTACTTAATAGGTCACTAACATATTCAAAATTTTTAAAATTTAATCGATCTATTAGATATAAAATTGAATTTTATATCTATTAGAACCCTACCCTTTCAATTTTGTGTCTAGTTGGCATTTTAATTCTAAAAAGTATCGAATAGGTCAATGATCTATATAAGATACAAAATTAAAAATTCAAGAACCTATTAGACACAAACTTCAAAATTTAAGAACTTGTTAAACATTTTTTAAAGTTTAGAGACTAAATAGGTAGATTCAAATTTGAAAGTCCTGAGACATGTTAGACACTTTTTACATTCAGGGGCAAAATAGACTCAACACAACTTTAATTAGCTAAACTTATAATTTAACCTTAAAAAAAAAAACATCTGGAAGGAATCCAGATTTGAGTTGAATCAATGGAAAAGGGATTTGAAAAAGAAGATGGATATTGGTTGTGTGTTGTGATTCTGTTGATGATTAGATAAGATTTTGCATTTCTTATGAAAGGCCATGTGAAGGCATTTTGCTGCTAATTGGCAAGCCCCACCTACTCACCTAAAGAATCTGACATTGATTTTTATAGAAAGATTTGGTGTTAGAGAAAGGCCATCAAAGCTTTGAATTTCTTCCAATCTTTTGCATCTTTGGAAGGTTTTCAACTTGTAGATTGGTTGCCTTATGGAGTTTGCTTCTCTACATTTGCATCAAGATGCTTACTCATTCATCATAATTTATGGTAATATATACCTAAAGATTTTTATTTTTTTTTGTAAAATTTTTATTGAGGGTTTTTTGGATTTTGTTACACATATATACGATCTCATGTTTGTGATTCCAAATGGGTTATACTATTTATTAGATTCCATTTTATGAAATTAGTGATCTATTGAGCATGTAATTTGGTTAAGTTTTTAAGGGTCAATTTCAGATAATAGTGGGAAAGAGCAAAAGTGTAGAAAGGTGAGTGCCAACCCCGCCCCCCATTATTAATGGTTTAGAGGAACTAATATGTTGTCAAAGTGAACTTTAGCTCAATGATAATTGGTATATATGTAACCTTGATAAAGTGATCAGATGTTCAACTCTTCTATCCTAAAAAATATGTTAACAAGACATAAGTAAGAATAACGTTTTTTTATTCTATGATCATATAGGGGTGTTGAGCTAAGGATAATAGTGGACAACAACATATTAATATAGAGAGACTTGTTATACGAACAGATTTGGCAAAGAGTAATTAGTACAAACGAGAACTAAATGCCTCCATTGTTGTATAGAGGTGCTAAACTAAGGCTAATAGTGGACAACATCACATAAATATAGAGAGAGAGACTTGTTATACGAGCAAATTTGGCATTGAGTAATTAGTACAAATGAAAACTACATGTCACTATTACTATATTAGGATGAGCACACCACATGATATGCAAATGGGCTGGGTGTGATGACCACGTGAACTTAGAGTATGTTCTCTCTTTAAAAGAGTCAAGGATATGACAATTGACAAGCACATCTATATATTCAATCAACAAAAGTGCTTTTTCTTCAAGGTGAAGTAAGAGGAAGACGAGCACATTAGGCCAAATATTTGGCCAAGTACTTATGACAAATGCTCTTCTCTAAAAGTGCTATGGTAAAACTGGTACACTAGGCTAGTAGGATCAATGTTTTGTTACTTAGAAGAGCCAAATCGGATGAATACAACAAATGTTCTTCTTTTGAAGAGATAAGCGAGACGAGCTTATTTAGATGAGATAACACACATATATTTTAATAGTGTACAAATACTTTTCTTTATCTAAATGAATCGTGTGAGATGAACACATCAAGTTTGACATAAGTTAATAACGCCAATGCATGCTCTTCCATTATTTTAAGATGAACACGTAACACTCATTGAGGTTTGTCTTGCAACTATATATATGGAAGGAAAAAAAAGGGTAACGACACTCCATTTCACTTTAACATATCATAATTATATTGATTAAAAAATATTAATAATCTCTTCCGTTGAATCTTTGTCAATACTTTATTATTTATTAAAAAAAAGGGTCAAATGTTTAAAATTGGCAAAGCAAATAATGGAGGTCATTTAGGGTGTGTTTGGTAAGCAATCTAGATTCTGTTTTATGTTTTCATATTCACTTAATTCAGTAAATACATGTTTGGCAGACGTGTTTTTGAAAACTGTTTTTAGATTCTGTGATTCAAATACTAGAAATTCCGAAAACAACATTTTTATGTTTTTATTGTATTCAGATTCTGAATTTGAAATTTTAAAATGGAGAATTGTATTAAACAAAGATAAAATCTTAATAAATATAGTATTTCATGTTTATAAACTTAATTTATTTTTGTTAAATTAAAATATGTATAATATAATATATTATAAAATAATAATTATATAAAATTTATTAAAAGAAACACAGGTTCATAAATTAATTAATAATGTCTTATATTCAACTTAATATTTAGTTTTGCAACTGCAACTAATTTTATGATCTATAAATATATTATAGAATACACTTTAAACAACTGTTTAAAATGAAATTAAATTTCTAAATCTGCTGCCAAACACATATCTGAAAACATAAATTACAACTTTGTTTTTATTGAATCTATTGTTTTCAAATTTCTATTTTCGGATTGCCTACTAAACATGCCCTTAGTTTTTTCTTTAAAAAAATATGCGCATAGAAAATTCGATCCGTTGACCTTTTGGTTGAGGATATGTGTCTAGTGTTGAGCTATATATTCAAACATTTAGTTTGTGTGATATTAATATTCAATGAGTTGACACTTAATATAGCATTATGTGTTCTTATTTAGAGAGCCAGATGGCATGAACGCCATGAGTAGGTGTGAGTTCTACCACATAGAAACGTCGTGTTCCTCTTGTGTTTATATAAAGAGAGCTAGTTAAGACTTTTGCTAAACGTGTGTTTTAATCTTATCCAACATTGTTTAAAATGTTTTAATTCAAACTCTTATATTTTAATGTTTTTCAATTTAGTTTTTAACTATTAGTGAATGTCTGTAGAAATCGATCAATCTTATGAAGAAAAAAGTCATATTAAAGAGAGTAAAATTTCTAATTCCTTCTCCAAAATTAAAAAGAAATTGGTTGAATTTTTTTTTTCTCTTGATCTAAAATTTTCTCTCTTCATTAAGTATTATGGAAGGTAAGTTTATTTGTCAAACTGCTGCATGGAACACAAATAAATTGTCTTCGAAATATGTTTTTGTTGGTTATTTTAGACGGCTTTAATGGTATATTCCCTAATTTGAGAAATAAATATTCAATTTGCACAGAAGAAGTAGTTTAGACGCATCTTGATAATAAAGTTGTTTTCTATTAATTGAATTACATTTATTTACTCATATTTTTTCATCTTTTAATAAACATGTTTGTGTATCTAGTCAGTTTTTTTAAAAAAAATAATTATTATGATTGCTGCTGCTATTATTATTATTATTTTAATTAAAATGTGTAAAATGAAGATTCAAATTTCTAACTTTTGATCCATGATATATATTTTAACTAGTCTAACTAAATTAAAGTTGGGTAAATTTTTATTATTTACTAGTTATTTTAAAATATTTGTAGAGATATGTTACAAAGGAAAGAAAATTTACCAAACGATGATGTCTTTGAAACTTATTGTTTATATATATTTCTTAATTCAATAATGTAAGAGTTAAAATTCAAACATATAATCTTACGATATCAAATTGGACTGTTTAACTGTACTAAAAAAAAATTGGACTGTCTAACTTGGCATTATAAAATAATTGGAGTAATAACATATAACGTTTTCATTTGACTCAATTTAAATAACTTTTGAATTATATAATTATATTAAGAATTTTCATTTTTCTAAAACCTTTATTTGTTATAATACCAATTTATTCTTCAAAATCACCATTTATCTTAAGAATATTTTATTTGTCTATATACGAAACAACCATTCCTGACTCTGACTTTGGAGTATTAAACTTTTTGCTGGCCAGACTAGCCGCTCATAACTTCCATATATTTCCTCAAAAAACAAAAAACTTCCATATATAAAAAATATTATAATTTTGGAGATTCAAAATTTTATTAGCAAAAATTATGAACTAAATTGAAATAATTAATTTAAAAATCAGTTCTTTTCTATGCCAAACTAACCTTTCAACTTTTGATTTTTTTTTTTTTTAATTCCACAACGCATGGGAGTGGAATTCAATTCTTTAGAAGTTGTTTGGAGTGTTGAATGAATTATAATAGTAACCCACATAATCTATACATAGTTGTATAGTCTAAGATTATAATAACATGTGGGGTGCAGAGTATTCTACAATTGTGTCTCAAACAACCCATTAATCATCTTTTTGTCGATAGTAATATATATATGTGTTTAATCTGTTGAGTTGCTCAATTTGATTTTACTCTAACTACTTGGTGGGTAAATGACTTCAATCTTTTGTGCTCCAATCGAAGTTGAACAGAGGTGACCTAGTATATAAATGAAGCCGTATCTTTTCAAGTAGGACCGAACTTTTAACTTATTTTTCAATAGAACAATACTCACACACAGATCAGTAAAAATTCTCACCCACTTTTTGAAACGGGTTATTTTAATGGTCAAAATATATGCGAAATAAAAAAAAAAAAAAAAAAAGTGTGAGTATAGGTAATAAGTAATGTGTGGGCAGGTAATATACATGAACATATTTATATGGCAAAAGGGGACCAAGAGACCTAGTCCTTAACTATTCCATGCAATAAGAGGCATCGAAAAAGTACAAAAGCTGTCCATAAAAATGGCAAAGATTTTCTCAGATTTGAAGCCTCAGTCTCAGTGGGCAACAAACAGATGCCTCATATATTATCCTCTTCTTATTAATGCCCTCTCTTCAAAACTCTAAACTCATCAAAACTTTACTTTTCCCCTTCCTTCTGAGCTGTCTGTGACTTACTCATAAACTTTTTGAATTTAAATATAAACCAAAAAAAAATCACAGAGAGAAACAAAGTTAGCGATAAAACCGAGGAGGAAGGAGAAAGAAGAGGATGAAAAGATTCAGATAATCGCCTGAAATTCCGTGCTTTCGAAATGCCTTTTTCTCCAACGGACAGGTAATTAAAAAATTTAAAAAAAAAATAAAAAATTCCCCCGAAAATTTTATTTATACAAAATCCTTTCTCAGCTTCAAACATGAAACAATAATGGCTTTCTTCTTCTTCTTCTTCATTACGAATGGAATCGCTAATTTAATTTCCACTGTCAATCTTTTCCATGATTTTCCCCTTCCGTGAATCTCGGTGTCAATTCATTTCTTTTTTCTTTTTTTTTTTTGTTTTTGTTTCAGTGATTTAGATTTAGATTTTGATTACCCGTTTTGCAGATATTTTCTCTGTTTATTTGGAAATTGTAGATTCTTGTTCATTAATTTTCTATTGCTACTGGCACCCTCAGCTCAATCTCTCTCTCTAGCTTCCCAGTTCTTCATGATTTTTAAATCTTTTTTCCACCATTCTTGGATTAATTGTGTTTTTATATAAATAACACCCTGTTATATCTTGTATTGTATTTATCTGTTTTTTTTTTCTTTTTTTTTTGTGTGTGTTTGTGTGTTTGTGTAATGTAATGTTGTTTACAGGGAAAAGAAGCGAGAATGTGAAATATGCAAAAACTGAGATGAGGAAAACTCCGGTGAAACGACAGCGTATTCCCAGGAGAGGACCTGGCGTTGCAGAGCTTGAAAAGATTTTAAAGGAGCAAGGAGGCCAAGACTCCGAGACCCAATTTCAAGACATTTCCCCTCCACCGCCGCCGCCGCCACCGTCGCCACCGCCCCCACCCTTTCGTTTTCAACCTCACCACCAGTCTCCGAGTACTCCGTCGTTAAACCCTCCTCCTCCGCCGTCGCCGCCTCCATTCCTGGCGCCGAGAGACTACTCTTCTTGGTCAGATCTTCCGTCGTTCCCAAGTCTTAGTCTCATTCCCCCGGCCCTCCCAACCGCCGCCGACGCCGCCGGAAAAGCCGTCTTTCCAACCACCGCAAAATCCGACACCAATATTCCTCCACATTTTTTTCCCAATTTTCAATTTTCTGCTTCCTCACTCAATCGTCAATATTACAATTCAATGGTGAGACAATATTAAATAGCAAATATACATATTTTTTTTAAAAAAATTTATGGATGTATATATATTAAATTCATGGAAAAGGTTTGCAACTTTTTCAGGTGAATTTTATTCCAGGCTCTGCCTCATCGTCTCCGTCAGCTACGTCATCGGCGGCGAGATATTTTCATCAAATAGAGCACCCTTCAAGCCAAAGATCTACCGATTTCAACCACACGTGGGCCTCGCCGGAGGAACAAGAAAAGGCAATTACTCCTCAGCTCTTTTCTTCTTCAATAACAATATTTATTTATTTTAAGTTAAAATATCATTTTCATTCTGGTTTTGAGTTCCATTTCATTTTAATCCTTCTATTATTTAATTGCTAAATATTTAAATAAAGAGATCAAAATGGTATTTTTAATATTATAAAAAAATGATATTTTAACTTTTATGGCTAAATTTCTTGTAATTATTTTTACTTTAGGAAAACATCTTTGTTATTAAATACATAATTTTGCCACCTATTTAGGATACAAAGAAAATAATGGCACAACTAATTAAAGAAAAATATTTGGATGTTGCTAAAAAAAATGTATCTTTTTTAAAGAAAAAAAATGTATGGTTGATGAGTGGGGAGCTCAACCTTTAAGTGTTGCCCCTAAGTAAAATACTCTACTTGGCTAATTAAATAATATATCAATTTTTGTGGAATTTTTTAAGAGAACTTTTAATATGATATTTTTTTCCTGACTTATATGTGCATGGAAATTTGAGTTTTGAAAGGGAATAGAAATAATAATAATTGATGATTACTAAAAAAAAATTATGTTCTGATTTTATAATGGTGTGGATAATTTTGACAGATGGTAATTAGTGCAAAGAGGGCGAGAGGCTTTTTGGAAGAAAGCCAAAGGGATTCAAATTTTGAGAGCAGAAGAGTTCCAATTTTCTCAAACATGGTCGTGAAAGAGTCATCTTCCTCCTCCTCTTCTTCTTTGGAGATGAATCGCACTCCAATCAATTTGGATTCAAACTTGAGGTTCAGCTTCCTTTCTTTTTTTCAACGTCTCTTCTTTTGTTTAAAAAAAAAAAAATTGAAATCTCAATTGAATTTCAAACAAAATAAATGTTTTTCAAAATTAAGAACCCAAATCTTTATCAAAATATTCAGAAAACTATTGTTTCTTTCGACTTAGTAATCCAAAAAACAAACTAATAAAATAAGAGAATTATTTAGGTGTTGTAGCAGTCCATGTTTTAATCACAAATATTTTTCTTAAAAAATAATAAAATTTGTGAATATCCATTGGATTGCACAACACTCAGATGCTGCCTCTTTGCTTAAAAAATAAAAAATAAAAAAACTTTGTTTACTATATATAATTTGTTTTTGTTTTCCTCTCATTTTTTAAAAACATTTTCAAACGGCCAATTAATTTCTTTTTAAATGTTAGAAATTTTGTTTTAAAAACATTAGTATTAGATAATAACAAGGAAGTAATTGAGAGATTGAATCATAAATCATAGACTAAATGCTTGAATTACAATGGTTATAAACTAAAATCAAAATTGTTATATTGCTGTCTAAGTTAAGTTAATAAAGCTTTGGTTTCCGGCTTTTGATTAAATTGGGATGAATAACTGTAATTAGCGAAATTAAGGAGTTGTTTGGGGTGCTAAATGGGTTATAATAACATGAGGTTTATAATAGTCTGTAGGTTATTATAATCTGCGAAACATATAATATTATTTAAAATACAGAGTAGTATAGTCTGGGTTATAATAGTCTATGTTTGGAGTGCAGAATATTTCACAAGTTGATTAATTGGTTTTGTTTATGTTTAATTTTTTTTGGTGGGCAGAAGTACAAAAAGGGATTTTGCAGGTCAGTTAATGATCTCCAAAAAAAGCAGTGGAAGCTACCAATTAGCAGAAAATGATAGCAGCAATTTAATGGCAGTAGCAGGATCTTCATCAACTCCAAATCAATTTGCAGCATTTGATTTCCAAGTAAGAAACATCCACCCATGTTCATCCATCATCAACCCTTTCTTTGTTTAATCAAACTTTCTACAAATGAGTTTATATGTTTTCTTATCTACTTTGTACCTATATTTTCAAAAACTTTCAACTTTTAAAAACTAAAAAAATAGCTTTCAAAAACTTTGATTTTGTTTTTAGAATTTAGCTAAAAGTTCAAATGTTTACTTAAGGAGATGATCTCCATTGTAGAGAAATTAGGTGAAAATAAACTTAACTTTCAAAAATTAAAAATGTAAAACAAAATGGTTATCAAACGGGGTCTAAATGATAATCATTTGGTTTTTTATTTTAAAAATTGGACTTATTTTCTCACTGTTTCTTTATAATGAGTTACATATTTCCTAAGAAAAGATTTGAATTTTTAATCAAATTTCAAAAACAAAAGTAAAAAACTTGGATTTTCAAAATATTTCTAAGAAATAGATAATAAAACAAAGGAAATTCTATGGGTGGAAGTAGCTTTTAATTAAAAGTTTAATTTTAAAAAAATAAATAATTATCAAATGGGAAGAAATTAGTTGAATTAATGAAATTTGACCTTAGAAAATTTTAATTTCATCGATTAAATCCTAGACTTTCATTAGACAACAAAAATTCAATACCCTCCTTAGAATTTTCTAAAAATCAATAAATCACCAAAAATCTGACCAAACAAAATATTCCAAATCCAGCTAGGTGGAAAAATGCTCAAACCCAAAAGGATGTCTAATCCAACACCAAAATGTCTAAAATCCAACCAAAAACAAACATCCAACATAGCTACAAAACTACTCACAAAATTAGTGTCTCCTTGCTAGTAATTAATAACCGATTTTTTTATCTTTATACTAATCGATTTTACCTTTAAATTTTATTAAATTCAATTCTAAACTTGAATGAATTAGGTGGAAGTTATTAGTCTAGTTTTCACTATTTTGAAAATTTGTGCTCAACTATTATAAGTCAATGTTATTTATGCAAGTTTTGTAGTCATTACATGTTTTTTAGTTCGGTTGGTTAAGTTTTATTATTTTGAAAATTTATTGTTAGTTATAAACATTTTTTGTGATTGAATAATTAATGCTATTTTTATAAATTTAATTTTTTTTTTGTCATATTGTATGCATAGCCAAGCTTTCGTCATTTGAAAATTTGTCATTGGCTAAAGTATTCTTGTATAGCTTGACAATATTATTGATCTTATATATATATATATATGTGTGTGTAAGTTTTTCTGGATATAGAATATATTTACACATATATATTATTAAAGTAATTACAAATAGAGCATATTTATAAAAATAACTGTTAAATATAATATTTTGTAGAAATTATTAAAGTAAATCAATATGTCTTTTTTAATTATTATTTTGTATGAGCTCCTGGATGAACATAAGTTTACCATTATCTTTTTCTTTTTTATATAGTTTAAAGTATACTATTATCCTCTATGTATAACTATAGATTAACTAAAATGACAGTGATCGCTATTTTAATAAATTACAATCATATTCTTTTCCTTTTAAAATATTTGAAATGATTTCTTAATTTTTATTTTTTTTAATTTTCAGTCACCCTAGCTTTCTATTGTTGAGTTTGGGAGCATTTAATCATTTTATCCAGTTGATTTCATGAGTATATTTAGGATTAAATATTTGTATATGGCTTGATTTTTTTCTAATTTAGTTTTGAAGGAGTATTTAAAATTAATTTGATAAAATAATAAAATACGGTAAAAATGTTATATGAAGAGGGCAAGAGGGAAATAAATGTTTAAAGCATTTTTTAAAGTAAAAATTGATATGTGGGGAAATGATTTTGAAGGAAACTATGGAGGCTTCAGAGCATAGAGATGGAGGAGGAAGTGCCTCAGATTACAACAAAATTACATTTAACTCCTCCTCCTTGTATGAATCAAAGTCAAAGTCAAAGTCAAAGTCAAAGTCAAAGGGCATCATAGTAGCTGTCACTGAAGTCGAAGCCGAAGCCGAAGCCGAAGGAGATGGCATTGATCTTGATTTGAAGCTTTAAATGTCGTGTTTGTATCCAAAAATATGCATACGTACAAAATCTCTCACTCAACACTCCATTTTAATTTAGTTTTAGTTTCGGAGAGCTACATTTAGAGAGTTGTTTTGAATTACTTTAGAGTTTCAAAATTTGGGGGAGTTATTTTCCGTAACGTAACGGATGTGTACGGTAGGAAATTTTAATTGATCATGATAATACTTTGAATCGATTTTACTATTCTAAGTTTAGCTCAATGGCTAAAATATCAATTATCATATCTAAAGTCAATGATTCGATCTTCACTTTAAGAAACGGAGAAAAAGAGATAAAAGAAGTGACTACTAACTAGTGAGTTCGATAAATAAGGAAGAAAAAGAAAAGTCACATCAACCAAATTTCATATTAAATTGAAAAATTGTAATGTGAAGCAAATTAGGGGTTTTTATTTATAAATATAACAACTTTTAAAAATATTTGTAAATATGGCAAACTTTTAAATATAATTTTCTTTATTCCCGATTTAGCCTTATTTGAAAGATTCACACGTTTTCTTCTTCCTCTGATTCTTGTGTTTCCTTCTACATCTTCGATTAAGTCTCCCTAACTTTCTTCTTCCTCTTTCGTTTTAGGTTTGTGACTGAATTTCCTATTTTCTTCTCTGATTATTGTGTACTTTTGGTTCTCAAATAATATTTTTAGAATAATTGTTTTATGTTTGAGATTGAATTCTCTATTTTCTTCTCATTCTCCGATCTTTGCAATTTTGATCACCATTGTGTTTTGCTTCTCCAGCAATTCTATATAAAGAAAAGAAAATTTTTTCTTATACAAGTGACTGAAGAATAAAAAAAACCTTATAAAACTGGTAGAAGGATCTCCAAATTTTTTGCAGAGGAATAATAACAAAAATTCAGAGACCTAATATCAGATATCTCGCATCAAGTAAGCAGTTTTAGCTCACTGTTATTTTTCAAATTGGATAGGAAATTTTTTTCAATTGGATAGGGAATTGTTTCAGGGAGAGGAGAGAGAACTTTGTATGTTGAAATTTGAGTATCAAAAGTGGTTTTAAATGTAAATGATTTAGACTCTATTGGTGATCTTTGTTTCCAATTGGATAGGGAATTGTTCCAGGAAAAGGAGAGAGAACTTTGTACGTTGATATTTGACTATCAAAAGTGGTTTTAAAATGTAAAGGATTTAGACTCTATTGGTGATCTTTGATAGATGCATTGTGAAGGTTTAGAGGTTGAAAGTTGTTTATGTAAAAACTGATAAATGATTATTAATTGAAATTAAACCATGAGTTTTTAGTTATGGTCATTCAAGGTAATCGATGTTTGGAATGGACTTTCTTAATTCACTCTCGTATGTGATAAATACACTTTGTGTTATTTGTATATGAAAATTAGAAATCATGTCAATTCGGGGTAAGCTTAAAATAGAGACAAACAATTATTATCAATAGATCGATGTTCCTCTATGATATCAAAGAGGAACTCAAGTCTATCAACAATAGACTTCAATAAGTTATTGAATTCTATCGCTGATAGACTGAGATTTTTCTTTGTGATAACACATTAAATTCTATCATTGATAGACTACTCGTGGATTGTCGTTTTATTGATTAGAAATTTGTGTACACCAAGAACTTGGGACTGATATTTATATTGTATAATTTTGTAATACAATGAAGTCTTGACTCTCTAGAGAGAGATTATGAACCACGTGAGAATTGATTTAAGAAATGGGCAAAAGGGGAGTGAAATTAGATGATCAAAATATGAGAAGATGAAGAAAGAAGAAATTAAGGGGGAAATGGAACAAGATTTTGGTTATTTAAGTTTGGTATTTGCTTCATTAATAAACTAAAATGAAATAATTCAATCAACAAATATACTATATTTATTTTGATTGAAGTCTATCAATGATAGAAATCTATCGTTGATAGACTTTAATTGCAATATATGTATAGTCTATCTTGCTATAACTAATAGACTACAAGATTGAAGTCTATCAATGATAAAAGTATATCACTGATAAAATTCAGTCACATTGGTAGTCTATCAGTTGATAGACCTCTATCATTAATAAACTTTAATCAGTTGTAGGAGATTGAAACCCATCAATTATAAAAATCTATCACTGATAGACTTAAGTTGTCACACCCCCTCCCGAACTACTGCGCTAACTCACTTCGGCTCGGAAGGCGCGTGAAGCCAACAGAGACATTGTTTACCTCTTAACAATACATTGACCCCTGTTTGACTTTGATAAGCATACTATGTTCGCAAATGGAACACTTTAACACAACACAATTGGAAACTGACAACTATTAAACATACACAAGGAGAAACCCTTCTTAAGTCTCTTTTGGAAACTAAAAAGTCAAGTGCATCAAAACAACACAAGACAACTCATTGTTCATAAAACCTCTAATGTACAAACAACTATAACAACATAGTCCTCTCAAAATAATTTACAAACATAGAGACTTGCTAAAACAAAACCAAATTACGTACAAAGTATTAAACTTATGAAGCTTCAGAGACTATGGCAATAACTCGGGGTGCCGGGAGCTCGATCTCTACCGAAAAGTTTGAAAACATTGAAAGAATGAGCTATGAAGCTCGGTGAGTGGCTCGTGTTTAAAATCTATAACTTGTAAAACATGTCATCCAAAAACTATGAGCATATGCATTTGTATTCAAGCGTTGAATGTAAACGTAGAATCATAATAGACTTTTAGGAAACCAACAAGTATATCGTTAAAATCTCGTAAGGCATGTAAATGATATAAACTCTTTTAAAAACATGTCACAATCCACGTTGTGTAGGGCACGCCCAGATAACTGACCAACGCTTTACTCTACGATGTAGTGGAGCCCGCCCAAAGACTCCCATCGTCTTTGTCGTGAGTGGGGCCCGCCCGAAGACTCACGACAATGCTGTTAATCACAGAGTACACTCAACGTCGACAACGAAATGTATTAAGACCTGTGTGCACACGGTGCCATTAGCCTTGGGCTCAATATCGCAGAAAATCACATGAAAACATTTGAACATGTCTGCTTATCTTTTCTTTCATAAAACTCAAGCTTACTCAGCTTGTTCATAAAACTGGAAATCTTTAAAACATACTTGCTAGTACATGCTTGCTTGAAATCATAACATTTCCATAAATTTTGGCAACCATTGGACATATGCTCATGTATAAATTTTATAAAGACTTTTAGGGTCACAATGAACACTTGAAGCATTTCTAGGAAAATAAGAATACTCATAGACATGTGTTCAAAAATAAAACACAAGCTTTGAAACAATTCATTCTAGCAAAACTTGCATTTCTTAAAGCATATAAGCATATTTCAAGCATTTGGTTAACTTTCGAAGATTGTAAGTCATGTTGGTAATCTTTTAGTGATAGAAATCACAATGCATATTATCTATCAACAATAGATTGCTATCACTAGTAGACTTGTACGACAACAACTATTAATAATAAAAGATGCTTCAATTTTGTACAAGATTCATATAGTGAGGAATCATGACATGAGAGAGAGAGATTGTGTTTGGAAGTAGTTTTGAACATTTTTTTTAAAAAAAAAATATATATTCAATTCCTTGTAATTATAACACTTATTTTTTTGTTTGCTAAGCTTATTTTATGGAATGTACCACTTAGATATAGTGTTAATTGGTTATTATCTTTTGAATATATATTCTTCAATGATAAGCTAATATTCCTATTAGACTAAATATCAATCCATCACTAACAGATCAATATTCCTCTCGTATATCAGTTTAGCACTAATAAAATGCATTATGTGACTAAAGTCTATTACTAATACACTAATATTTCTTCCCCTTTGATTCTTCTGTAATTCTAGTTTATTCAAGATTCAAATTCTAGTAATTCACAAGAGAGAGATTCACATGTGATTTGTCACTAATCAGTTATACATTTCTATTAGTGATAAACTTTAATCATAAAAGAAAACAACACATATAGACAATGATAAACCTCTAACACTGATAAACTTCTATCACAAGACTAGTGATAGACTTCTCTCATTTATAGATTTCAATTAGAATAGATAAAAAATCATATAGAATCTATCAATGATGATAGACTCTTATCACTAATAGACTCTAATAAGAAGAGAAAAACAACACAAATAGAAGTCTATCGGTGAGTGATAAACTTATATCACTGATAGACTCCAATCATAACAAATAAACAACATATATAGAAGTTTATCAGTGATAGTGATAGAACTTCTATCGCTGATAGATTTCAATTAGAAGTGATAAACAACACGAATAGAAATCTAACAGTGATAGAACTTCTATCGTTGATAGACTTTAATCAAAACATATAAAAATCTCAAACAAGAAGTCTATCAATGATAGTGATAGATTTCTATCACTGATAGACTTCAATCAAAATAAAATAAACAATCTCAAACAAGAAGTCTATTAGTGATAGTGATAGACTTCTGATAGACTTATATCACTGATAGACTCTAATCAGAACAGATAAACAACATATATAGAAGTCTATCAGTGATAGTGATAGACTTTTATTATTGATAGATTTCAATCAGAAGAGATAAACAACACAAATAAAAGTTTATCATTATCACCAATAGACTTCTTGTTTGAGAAATCTATTAGTGATAGAAGTTCTATCACTGATAGACTTCAATTAGAACAGATAAATAATCCCAAACAAGAAGTCTATCAGTGATAAACTTCAACTGATAGACTTCAATCAGAACAGATAAAAATCTCAAGAATCTATCAGTGATAGACTTCAATCAGAACAAATAAAAAACTCAAACAAGAAGTCTATCAGTGATAATCATAAACTTCTATCACTAATAACTCCAATCAAAACAGATAGAAATCCTAAACAAGGAATCTATCGGTGTAGTGATAAACTTCTATCACTAATAGACTTTAATCAGAAGAGATAAACAACACAAATAAAAGTCTATCTATGATAGTGATATACTTTTATCACTGATAGACTTCAATCAGAAGAGATAAACAACACAAATAGAAGTCTATTAGTGACAGTGATATACTTCTATCACTAATGAACTTCAATCAGAACAAAAAATATTTCAGTCTAGAATATTTTGGGTATAGCAGTTCTTCGTGAGTATTTTGATTCCGAGTATTCGAGTATTTCGAATCGCAAGCCTTCTTCAATTCAATCGGAGTCGCAAGCTTCCTATTCGATCATCGTAAGCTTATCTTCCAATCTAGAAATTTTCGTGCAAGTTTGTTTGATTATCTTCTTCAATTTGATCGGAGTCGCAAGCCTTGATTGTAGTATTTTCCTATTTGATCGGAGTCGCAAGCCTCTGGAGTATCTTCCAATTCGATCTTCTGTTGGAGCTCTTTTCGTGGGTATTTGAGTTTTTCAATCAACCAGAGCTTTTTTCGTTGGTATTTCTTCTGTTCATTTTGTTGTATCACTGTTTTTCTGCAATGTTTTGGAGTCGTAAGTCTGATTTTGGTGATTGTTTTGTTTTCTAGATATGCTAGTGATCATTAGCGATATACGCATGACATCAGTGATATCAGTGATATCATTTTTAATATATATGATATCAGTGATATCAGTGATCAGTAGATATCAATGATATCAGTGATATCAGTTCAGTGATATCAGTGATATCAGTGATATCTATCACTGTTTTCTAGATATCAATGATATCATTGATCAATAGATATGATATCAGTGATCAGTAGATATCAATGATATCGGTGATATCAGTGATCAATAGATATCAATACTATCAGTGATATCATTGATCAATGATATACGAGTGACTATTGTGGTGATCGATTTCTATATTACTTAATGTTGTTAATGTTGTTATTACTTTTCGCAAGAACTATGATGAAGCTTCCAATAGTTATTTTTTATAATGGACAATGGAATGAGAAAAATTTCTATGAGAATTACAAGACCATTGAAATTTTGGTTGATGAGATGATGTGTTTTGATGATTTTATTAATCTGATTGCGAAACAAGTTCGAATGGATAGTTCTATTTCTTCTATAGAATTGTTGATGTTATTAGCTTATGGGATGAATGGTGCTTAGGATGTGGTTAAAATTCAACAAGATAAAGATGTTGGTTGGTTTTTAACTTTAGTGAAAGATCAAAATACAATATATCCTTTAGTTGTTCATATTAATGATGCTTGTTTTGATGGCTCCTCTTGTGCAATTAGTGATGGGAGTGACAACTTATGGAGGTATAATACGCCCAGTTGGGAATCATTTTGAATGGAGTTCGATAGATGTTGGCATGAATGCATTACCTCCAATTGTTAAACGTCAAGCAGGAAGACCCCGAAAGCAAAAGATTTCGTCGATTGGTGAAGCAAGAAGTCACACAAAATGTAGTCATTGTCATCGTGTTGGTCACAATCGTAGGACATGTAAATTTCTACCATTTTTACCATGATGTAATTTTTGACAATTGGTTTTAGATATATTTTTTCAAGATAGAACTCAATATTGTTGTTATCATACTATTCATACTATCAATACAAGGTTTGTGATTGTTTCAAAAGTTTAATATCAATACTATGAACACAAGAACTTTGGCATCTGATGAGAAAATTTGAAAACCACACAACAAACAAGATAATAGCTAATGGATAGACAAAACTATCGGTGATAGTGATAGATAACTACCATTGATGAAGTTATCACCGGGAAAGAAGTTAATGATTTATAAACAACTATCGATGATAGACATCTATCAACGATGTAAGTGGGATAGAAGAAACAAGTTAATAATCATGAAGAACAAGAAGTCTAATAGAAAAGTTATGAGTAATAGGTAATAGATGGGTAGAAGTCTATCGGACAACTATCACCGATGAAGCCTATCACTTCATCGGCGATAGTAGATCTATCACTTTTTTCATTAACTTTTATCAATCATTAATGATGATAGTAGTCTATCACTTTTATCGATGATGAAGCGATGATGAAGTCGAATAGGAACAAGAAATCTAATAAGATAATAGAAAAGTTATGAGTAATAGGTAATAGATAGACAACTGTAGTAGAAATCTATCAGACAACTATCACTGATAGAAGTGGACTTTTATCAGTGATAGATATCACAATAGGAGTTTATTAAAAGTATAAGAAAAAATTAGTTATTAAATAAACAGACAAAAAAATAGTTATTAAATAAACAGACTTCTATCAGTGATATCACTGATATCACTGATATCAGTGACTGGCGTGGGTTGCGAACGGTATAACGTGGGGTGTTTTAGTAATTTCAATTGCTCTTTTCAAATTTTTGCTATTTTTGAAAATAGATTGAGTCATTTTCTTTATATGAAGGCGATTATATTGCTCTCTTTACACTGAAATTTCGATTGCTGCTATTAAATTGATAAAAATTGTTACCTTATTTAAGATTTGCCAAGATATCATTTTTCCTTCTTGTTGTTTGAAACCATCACCAAATGCGTACATATTCAACCAAAAATATAATTTGCCCTTTTAATTTTTAAGTATTTAAAATAATTTGTTTTGTAAAAGTAATTTCTTAAAAGAAATTTACGAATATAACATTTTTTTTTTTGGACAACAATATAACGCTTTTTTAAAATCCATTCATGATTCGCTTTAATAATTAATTTGCACAATCAATTATTCAATTCGATGATGATTGACCGTAATCATTTCAATAACTTTTCTTTTTATATTTTGTAATCATTTAAATAACTAATTAACCTAAACATTACATTACTACATCATAGTAGCCATTGACTTATGTTATAAACTTATACTTATTACTATATTTACATTTTTCTTTAGCTATTAATTTTGTAACATTTTATCATTTTTACACCAGTTAATGGAAATTCTTTTTTTTTTTTTTGGTATCATGATTTCATGTTATATGTTTTCAAAAGTCTGACTACTTCTTAAACAGAATAGTTTTACCAGTGAATAAATATCAATAGATTGGATGATATTAGAATTTAGATGTGCATTTCTCATAATAAATAGCACTCTAACTTTACAGTTCAAGACATTGAACTCTAAATAATACAACAATTGAAGGCAGTTTTCATATAATAGTGAAAAGGAGAAATAAATATTTCAACAAAAGGTTAAATAAATTCAATCATCAATTGCCTTGTAATTTTAAAATCAAACTATGTTCAATTTATGTCACAAGGTAGAAATAATCTTTTTAAGTGAAAAAAACTTCATACTCCAACTTCCTTGCCTTGGTGCTTTCTACATCAGTACTCCAGTTTGAGTAATGTTGGTTAAGATCTTCACTCTTTAGAAGATTTAAAATCTGCCAATGTTGGTTGACATTGCCATCTTCTTCTTTTAGCAACTCTAGACAAATACAGGATCAGTGAGGCATATGGCTGAGCTGCCTGTACTGGTAAAAATGGGGAGCAGCCTCGGTTAACCATCCCGGATCAATGGTGATGACGTTACGCATATATTGTCGGTCAGTTGAGACGAGCGAATGATATACGACCCACTTCGGATTAACTCTGCAACACACAACCAAGAGGAGCTTAGCAAATATGGATCAAAATCAAATGATTGCTTCCCAGTTTCAAAATTCTCATATGAACTTATATTTTCAGTTTTTGACTTCTAAATAAAATGTTCTTTTTTACGAAAAAATGAAATGCTCTTGGGGAAAGACGAGTTCCTTAATCAATACATCTTAAGCCAACTGCCAATGCTTTGGAGTTTGGCCTTGAAAGTAATTTAATATCACATCAGTTGTTGAAACTAACCTGAATAACACTGAAGAAGGATGGATATAAACTTCTTGAGAACCTCTGATAGTCTTGTACATTCCATTGTGACTGTATGCCTACAGACGAGCAAATTTGTCAACTTCTACAGAGAAGGACCAATTGATCAGATTCTAAACGTATGCCTAGAGACAAACTGTTAACAGAGGGATCAAACTTGAATCAAAAGTATGAATATTTACTAAATTAGTTTCTAAACTGATAAAGATTTTGGGAGGCCAGCCCCCCCTGCATCTACCAATTTTCTCCGTTTAGATAGATAAAAGGAAAAACATAGAGAGACGAGTAAATTAGGACAGGAAATTTGCTCACCTCTAATTGACAAGCATTGGCAAAAAATCCAGCAGTAACCGCCTTGCGTACAGCCTGTTAGAAGAAAATGAAAAATAATATATTTTCATCAGAAATTAAGAATTCTGATGGAAAAATAAGTACCCAAGACAAGATTGGAGAATGACATCATCGATAACAAATACCATCCAAAATGCACAAATAAATATAAAGGTGGCGGTATAGGCCAAACACTTACTGTCGTATCTCTTTCACATGATTTCAAGACGATGCCTAATCTCTGTGCTATTCTTCTGAGTTGTTCTCTAACTTCCATAACTTTTTTCTGCACACAATTGGAACTTGGAAGTTTGAAACTACCGAGTATGACAAATATTTGTGGAAATAGATACGTGTCAGACTATAAATCTCATGCTCCCTCTCTTTTGGGCCATGGGTAAATCGGTGAATAAATTGTGCATTGAAGACCATGAAATGCAAAAAGAAAAATTTTGTATGCTTACACGTATGACTTTAAATACATACCATAGCTTGGTAATTGATAAAGTTCTTATGACACCACTGTGAAGATTTATTAGATTGAAGAAATCCTTTGTACACATTAAGAAAGGTCACATGATCGCCCTGCATGCATTAAGATAATTAGTCATAAGTCATAAACTGGATGTTTTCATCGGCATTTTGTACATAAGATGATAATTGAGAAGCAAAAGAAACTTCTTTACAATTCTTAAGACAATGTTGACCCAGTTTTCAAACTAGGACTGTTTCATGAAATGGTAATCATACCGACAGGGATATTGATGGATACATCAAGATCAGGGATGGTAACTCGTAAAACTTAAATATCAATCAAGAGTAGAATAATGGTCTCTATTTCCTCATTGATATAACTTGCAAGGAATTTCAGCACCAGTACCTCAGCTGCAGCAAATTGCAACCTTGCTTCATCAAGTTCCTTCTGCGCTCCCCTACTAGAAGTCCAAATGGACTGCAAGATGAGGATTTAATCGTAAACATAAATTATCAAGCATAACCAGAATCAATCACTGAATATTTGTGGTTGCATTTTATATTAGATAAGCTTCAAGAAATGAGAAATTCTGAGGCACTTAACAGCTAACACTTTTATTGCTTAATTTTTAGGCATGAGCTTGAAAATCATTTTTGGCATCCTTGTGGGCATGCTAAAAAGTAAGGACTTGCCTGGATTGACAGTACAGCGGCGATTGTAATGATCTCCTCTGAGCACCCAAGGTCACCAGAAGCTAAGATCATTTTTGAGATCATTGGCTCCTGAAATTTGTTTTTGGAATGCAAACACATTCAATAATATAGTATACCCGTAATATCACACTTAAATAATTCCATTCCTCTTAATGAAAGTGGTTCTCTTAGCAATATATAGGTAGGTAGGTAGGTAGATATAGATAATAGATATAGAGATACATATATACTTTAACAAACTTTAGTGAAAAAATGAGCAGACAACCATAATCATATGTATTAGATTGCTATTAATGATTGAAATATCCAGTCAATCAATTCATCATAGCATTAAATTCAATTTAGAAAAAAGTGTGCAGATGGTATATAGTAAACTCTAAATTGCAAAAAGATTGGAAGAGAATATCAGCTTAAAGAACAATATCATTAATGTACATGAATACAAGCAACGTACAAGTGGAATCTCTGCAACTTGAAACCCAACTGGTGAAGTAAGCTTTGCATCATCATCCAAGACTCCAAGTGAATAAAGAACTTCTAATGCTCGAACCATTACTTCAGGAGATGGAGGTGATGGCCAATCAAAGCCTAGAATATTATCAATTCCTAAGGCTTTCAACTGAAATAATAATTCAAGATTAGCACTACTCCCAAAGAATCATGACAATTAGATAATCAACAAACTGAAGGATGGAAATCTTCTAGCATATTGAAGGAAAAATGACATTATTGAGATTAGAGCTTGGAATGCCCAAATATAAGATGGTGGATGGAAAACTTTTTGGCAAGGGTGTAAACATGTTATATTCTGGTTACTGACATTCCAATTAGAGGTTTATCTAATAACCATTAAAAACATTGCCACATCATTTTACAACTTCTGATACTTATCATTTTTGTTGTAATGAATAACAGTATATCTTCTTCATCTCAGTAAGAAGAAACACCATATGTCATTACAGCAATGAAAGTACTATGACAAAAACACTTACCTGAATGACACAGGTAACAAGATTTGATCTTTGCATTTCAGGAATACCCTCAGCAGGCATTTCATTGATGAAATACTCTTCTGTATACAGTCTGCTTGAAGCCACAGAAAAAGTTAAATGAATAAGTTGAGACAGACCAGACAACTGATAAGTATGCAAAAGGAAGTACCGTAATAATCTATTCCATGCATTGGGCATAAAAAACTAATAACTCGATCAAAAGGATTGCAACCATAATGTGTTCAACTCCAGTCAGTAATAAATTTGAGAAAATATGGGAAATTGAGAAAATAATGAAAGGCAACAAGATCAATCAAAATAACTCGACATGCCACTTTCAATAAGAACATTTTTAGAAGATAAATGCATCTGTATGTCGTGGTTAAGCAGAAAAAACAGTAATTAATATTTTAGTTCTATATGACGGTATAATGCAGAAATTTTTCCAAGAGAACAAGATGGGTCTCAGAATATCAACGATGATCATTAATTATGGCAACCAACTATGAATTTTATACGATTCTATCATGCAGTGCCGTAAAAGGAGATCCTCGTCCCTAATTTCTCATTGGTCGCTAATTAAACCAAATAATCTCCTCAAAGGCTTTCATACAAGAAGATATTAGATTAAAATGAATCACCTGCACTTCACCTAATATACTACTACTCTTAAGCACAAGGAATGAGGAGAGGAATCGCTGGTTTGCTCAAGACGCTAAGATTTTCAAGAGGTCTTTCAGAAGTGAAACTGTCTAAAACAGTTATGACTGGCATTAACTTTAGTAGAAAAAGAATTATGGATCAATTTTGCACATGGAATTAGTCTTTGACGTCAAGGGGCAGACTAGTCTAGCACAACTGATTCTCTATTGCATCCCCAATTACTAGCTACTACTACTAAATTTCCTAATAAGACAACTCCGAAAATCATTATTAAAGACATCCTCTTTTGAAGTGTCCAAGACATTTTCCATCAAGGCATTCTTAATTCCTACATTAAAGAAAACTTCATTACTCATAAGCTGGATTCCAGTAAAAATCGAAGCTTGTACAGCCGGAGATTTAACACCCACAGGCCTTATGACTTGTTTACAATATTATTTTTAGAAGTTCAGCTAAGAGATTGAATGCAGTTTTGCTGAAGACAATTTCCAGTAACCAGAAGCCATGTATCGGAGAGAGACAAACTGTTGACTCCATTTTAATAGTTGAGAAAGTGTGCACAAGGTCTCACGTCCTCTACTGTCGGTTTAATACAATAGGGAGTAAATAATAAAGTTAATATTACCCCATTGATGTCTTGACTGTGGCAGATTAATGAACTGAAATAAATTGTACTAGGTGAGGCCCCCGATAGTAAAAGTTTATCAAAGAAGGGGCACAATGGGAAAAGGACTGTAAGTTAGTTATTCGTTAGTGAGTTAGTGGGATTGTGTGCGCTGGTGACAGAGTAGTGAAAGGGGGGGGGACCATTTCGTGAGAGAGAGAGAGAGAGAGAGAGAGAGAGAGGCTTGTGAGGGTATTACTTTGTCTTGGGAGGGGGAGGTAGGTTTTTTTTTTGGGGAATTTCTGAAGTTCTTGCTTAGAGAGTAAGCTTGTAGGAGAGACTCAACCCTCTCTCGAATCGGTTGAGCCACTGTTCTTTGATAATTGAATTCCGAGTAAGGGATATCCTTACAAATTGGTATCAGAGCAACTTTCTTGGGCAATCGATTTCCGAAGGATGGCGCAACGGAGGTTAGAAGAACGATTGGAGCTGGCAGAGCAGGAAAGAGAAGAGTTGAAGGTTGAAGTTGAACGCATCCAGGAGAAGCTAGAGAAATTACCGGCGATGGAGGAAAGCCTAGCTTCCGATTTGAAAACCATGTTAAAGTTGGTTAACGAGTTGGTCAGTGAAAAGTCACTCCACCCGGTCAAGGGAGAGTTCGAACCACGACGGTAGTTGCGAAAGAATCTCGTTGTCGACGGGAGCAAAAGAGACCGAGGAGAATAATGAGGGGGACCGGGGAGGAGGAACGATACCGACGTCCGAAGGAGGAGGAGAGAGAAACAAATTCAAGAAAGTGGAGATGCCTGTGTTTGATGGGAGCGAACCGGATTCGTGGTTGTTCAGGGCGGATTGATACTTCCAAATACACAGACTGACGGATGTTGAAAAGATGATAGTGACGGCGATCAGTTTCGAAGGAGTAGCATTGAACTGGTTCCGGGCAAAAGAAGAAAGGGAGTCGTTCGTGAATTGGGAAGACTTGAAAATCAGACTCCTGAATCGATTTCGAAAAGGAAAGTCTGGAAGTGTTCTGGGTCGACTACTAGCAGCCAAACAAGAGACCACCGTGACAGCCTTTTGTCAAGAGTTTGAGCGACTAATGGCCCCATTACCGAAGGTGGATAAGGAAGTATTAGAGAATACTTTTATGAATGGATTGAAACCGATCATCCGCGCCGAAGTCTTAAGAACACGGCCCGGGCGGGTTGGATGAAATGATGGAAATGGCTCATAGCGAGAGAATGCGAGGAGGCAAGGTGGGAAGAAAATGATCCGGGAGGGGACGAAGAGGAAGAACTGAACCAGGTCATTCACTCCAAAACCGCTGTGGTGGAGGAGCTAAAGAGATAACAAAAAGCGGGGAGGCTATGGCCACTAGAACAATCACGTTAACAGGGAGTCCTGCTAATGACCAGAGAAGAGAGGGACCCAAACGGAGATTATCAGACATTGAATTCCAGAATCGACGAGCCAAGGGACTGTGTTTCAGGTGTGATGAGAAATATACAGTAGGGCATCGTTGTAAGGCAAAAGAATTAAGGGCAATGGTGGTGCAAGCCAGTGGAGAGGAGATGGAAATTGTGGAGGAAGAGATAGAAGAAACAGAGGAAAATGAACCGGCCCAAGAAGTGGAAACAGAGGCTGCAGAGTTGTCCTTGAACTCAGAATCTGATGACTCCTCCAGAACCATCAAAATGAGAGGAAAAATAGAACAAAAAGAGGTAATAGTCCTTATTGACTGTGGGGCAACTCACAATTTTATATCTAATCAAATAGTGCAGGCATTGCAGCTGACCATTTCTGAGACAGCCAATTATGGGATCATACTAGGGGGGAAATATGGCCATTAAAGGCAAGGGAATCTGTAAAAATGTAGTGCTGATTTTGGGGGAATTAACGATTGTAGAGAACTTCTTACCCCTTGAACTAGGAGGAGTAGATGTGGTCTTGGGGATGACTTGGTTGAACTCCTTGGTAGAAACTCATATTCACTGGCCAACTCAGACCATAAAAGTAGAGATGGGAGGTAGAATGATAACCTTGAAAGGAGATCCTAGCCTCATTAAGACTAAAGTATCTTTGAAGAAGATGAGAAAAATGTGGGAGGGAGGAGATCAAGGATACTTGGTGGAATATAAGGCCCTAGAAGTTGTAGAAGAAACAGGGGAAACAAGGAGTGGAAGATCGAGAAGAAGATGTGCCTCAGAAATTGCTTTGCCATCTTTGCAGACTCACCAAGCAGTATTCCAAGACCCGAAGGGTTTACCACCCAGAAGAAAGATTGAACATCACATACACTTGAAAGAAGGGACAAATCCTATTAATGTAAGGCCCTATAGATACGCTCAAGCCCAGAAGACCGAAATTGAAAGAATGGTAGGAGAAATGTTGAGGAACCAAGTGATTAAACCTAGTAAAAGCCCTTACTCTAGCCCCGTGATATTAGTTAAAAGAAGGATGGGGATGGCGCTTTTGTGTAGACTACTGAGGCCCTAAATGCAGCCACCATCCCGATAAGTTTCCTATACCAATGGTAGAAGAGCTTCTTGATGAATTACATGGGTCGTTGATATACTCCAAGTGGACTTGAAATCTGGATACCACCAGTTAGAATGGAAGAGCAAGACATAGAGAAAACAGCCTTTAGAACGCATGAGGGACACTATGAATTCGTTGTCATGCCCTTCGGACTAACCAATGCACCATCGACATTTCAGTCTTTGATGAACAACATCTTCAGACCTTACCTGCGTAAGTTTATACTTGTCTTCTTTGATGACATTTTAGTGTATAGCCCTTCTATGGAACAACACATTGAACATCTAACGGTTGTCTTTGATATTATGAGGGAACATGAGCTGTTTGCCAACAAAAAGAAGTGTCACTTTGCAAAGGGAAGAATTGAATATCTGGGCCACTGGATTTCGAAAGAAGGGGTGGAAGCAGACAGTGAGAAAGTGAGGGCCATGTGGTCTTGGCCAGAACCTAAAAATATCAGTGAACTGCGTAGTTTTTGGGACTCACGGGGTACTACAGAAGGTTTGTGCGAACTATGGGAGCATTGCAGCCCCTCTAACGCAACTGCTGAAGAAGGGAGGGTTTGTGTGGAGTGAGGAAGCCACCGAAGCTTTCAGAAGGCTGAAAAAGGCAATGGTCACATTACAGATCCCCAGTTCTTCCTGATTTCAGCCAACCGTTTGTAGTAGAAACAGATGCTTCGGGCAAGGGGTTAGGAGCCGTGCTGTCGCAGAGCAATAGACCAATTGCTTTCTATAGCCACACTTTATCTCCACGGGCTCAATCAAATCCATTTACGAGAGGAACTTATGGCCATTGTTTTTGCTATTCAACGTTGGAGACCCTACTTGGCCGGGACAAAAATTCAAGGTGCAGATGACCGAGAGGGCCTTGAAATTCTTATTGAGCAACGAGTCATCCAACCACGGTTCCAAAGGTGGATTGCAAAGCTCATGGGCTACGACTTGAGGTTCGATGATCGACCGGTATGGAAAACAAAGTCTGCGATGCCTTGTCACGATCGCTTTATCAAGTCCACCTCAATCAGATTGCCGTCCCCATGATCTTGGATGTCGAGGTGGTAAAAGAAGAGGTTGCAGAGGACCACTAAATTACAAGAAATTATGTGCAAACCGACCGAGGCGGGAAGAAGAAGTATCAAAGTATTCTATGAGCCGGGGACTCTCTCAGATAAAGGTCGCTTAGTGCTGTCCAAGACATCTAAATTGATTCCTTCGATTATGCAAACATATCACGACTCAGTGGTGGGGGGTCATTCAGGTTTCTTGCGGACATATAAGAGACTAACAGGAGAGTTATATTGGGAAGGAATGAAAGGCGATGTGAAGACATATGTGGAGGAATGTGGGGTTTGCCAAAGGAACAAACACCTAGCTACTTCTCCGGCTGGCCTACTCAGTCCTCTGGAGATCCCTCAACGTATTTGGGAAGATGTGACCATGGATTTCATCGAGGGTCTACCAATGTCCGAAGGTTTTAATGTAATCATGGTGGTTGTTGACAGACTGAGCAAGATGACTCATTTGTTGCCGCTGAAACACCCCTTCACCGCAAAGACCGTAGCTGCAACTTTTGTGTCTGAAATCGTGAAGCTCCATGGTTTCCCAAAATCCATTGTGTCTGACAGAGACAAAATATTTCTAAGCAATTTTTGGATAGAACTCTTTCGGGTAAATGGCACTAAATTGCTTAGAAGCTCCGCCTACCACCCTCAGACGGATGGCCAGACAGAAGTGGTGAACAAATGTATAGAGACTTACCTCAGGTGTTTTTGCAATGAGAAGCCAAAACAGTGGAAGAGGTGGCTTTGCTGGGCTGAATTTTGGTATAACACTACATTTCACATCTCCATTGGGATGACCCCGTTCCAAGCAGTGTATGGACGACTACCCCCTCCTTTGATCTCATATGGAGGAAGCAGAACAAACATCGATTCCTTGGAAGGGCAATTGATTGAACGAGATGTCATAATTGATAGATCAAGGCTCACTTGAAGGTCGCTCAAGACAGAATGAAGAAGTATGCAGATAGAAAACGAAAGGAAGTCCATTTTGAAGTTGGGGATTGGGTGTTTCTCAAGGTGAGACCATACCGCCAAATCACTCTAGCTAAGAAAAGAAATGAGAAGCTAGCGGCTAAGTACTTTGGGCCGTCTTCAGATCATTGAGAAGTTGGGAAATGTGGCTTACAAACCGGACTTACAGGTGGAGTCCACCATCCACCCCATCTCTTCCATGTCTCTCGGTTGAAGAAGGCGCTGAGGAAAACCAAACTAGCCTAGGAGGACCCCAACAACTATCGAAAGAATTTGAATGGAAGGTCAACCAAGGGAAGTTTTTGCTTACAGGCATAACGAATGACATGTCATGATGAAGCCTTGATATCTTTGGAAGGGTCTCCACTGAACATGAAGCTACACGGGAACAAGTGGAAGACTTCAAGCAACAGTTCCCTGATTTCAACCTTGAGGACAAGGTTCTTTGGGAAGCCGCGCGTAATGTGAGGCCCCCGATAGTAAAAGTTTATCAAAGAAGGGGCACAATGGGAAAAGGACTGTAAGTTAGTTATTCGTTAGTGAGTTAGTGGGATTGTGTGCGCTGGTGACAGAGTAGTGAAAGGGGGGGGGACCATTTCGGTGAGAGAGAGAGAGAGAGAGAGAGAGAGAGAGGCTTGTGAGGGTATTACTTTGTCTTGGGAGGGGGAGGTAGGTTTTTTTTTTGGGGAATTTCTGAAGTTCTTGCTTAGAGAGTAAGCTTGTAGGAGAGACTCAACCCTCTCGAATCGGTTGAGCCCTGTTCTTTTGATAATTGAATTCCAGAAAGTAAGGGATATCCTTACAGTGATGTGATGTTATTGTTGGTGTTGATATAATTAAATTTGTCATAACCTATCAGCTTAAGCTTTTGGGTTAATTGGTGATTTACATGGTATCAGAGCAGGAGGTCATGTGTTCGAACCCTGGTGATTGGTGAAGTTGTTTTCTCCCAATTATTGATTTGCACTTGTTAGGCCTTTGTTCAAATTTCTAAGCCCACAAGTGTGGGGGAGTGTTGGTGTTGATATAATTAAATTTGCCATAACCTATCAGCTTAAGCTTTTGGGTTAAGGGGTGATTTACAGTTATCATAACAATAGTTACTACTTAATAGCAAAAGATGAAGACCTGTAACACTTCCCAGGTCTAATCCTTCCAGCTCTACCAGTCCTTTGTCTAGCCGAGGCTTTAGATATAGGTGCAACAATAAGGCTTTCAATATCTGACAACTACAAAACAGAAGGTAAGTTAACAATACATTTCTAGATCATCATGACCTATATGATCCACAGAAAGATACTTCGCGAATAAAGATGGTTAAGATAGTCTTTTTACAATCCAAATCTTCGACACACATGACACAACTATTAAAACACATTAAGAATATACAGCATAAGTAATTGCCAAAATACTGTATCAGTCTATAGGAAAATGGATTGAGTCCGCTAACAAAAAATTCAACCAAAGAGATGGGAGGAAGCTCAACTTTTTGCGGAAGATACAAACAGTGAATCTTTATACTGATTATGAATTAAAAGAAAAATGAAATTACTGGATTGTAGAACCGCTGCTTGGAGAACCCACTGTCAACAACATAGACAATGCCCTGCACAGAACAGAAGAATTCAGAGTGAAAGGAATGCCAAGCAATAGGAAAATCTATTAATGAAACACATATCTAACCTCTAGGGTTAATGATGTCTCTGCTATATTTGTTGAAATCACTACTTTCCTCTTCCCCCTGGGTGTCGGTGAGAAGATAAGCTCCTACAGTATTTATGCAGTATGTGTATACACAAATGAAATGAGCATTGAATAAAACCAAATCGTCCCACTAAGATACAAGATAACTTGCTACTAACCTGCTCTGCACGTGAAAGCCCAGAGTACAGAGGCAAGACGATCAATTCTGAAAAAGAAGCATGTAAATTAGTCCTGAAATGAACCAAAATCTGCAACATATACATCAACTATGAGTAACATCAAGAGTAGTTTTTGGGCAGAGCACAAACTGTTTTCATCATTTATTTATGTGCCAACAACCAAACAAAATAAGCAAACTATAAGAAATTGGAACTATGACTCTGGTACAAAGCTTAGATTTGTGGAGTGCTAAGAAAAGAAATTCATAAGAAAGACAATGCTGAATTTTTATATTATTTCAAAATTAACAAAAAAAATTGTAGGGATGATGAGATCCACAAACAATGGGGACAAAAATTGTAGGCATACCTATCGCAATATTTCAAGGTCTAGATGTTACATGATCAACAAGTGTCCATAGCCCAAATCCAAATAGAAGGTTGCATGAACGGACCTGATTTTTTCTTGTCATTTCGCTCTTCTTCTCTAAGCAATTGAACAGCAGCATCAATATCATCTTGGCCAGTGAGAAATACAAGTATATCACCTGGAGGTTCCTAAGGACCAAACATGAATTTTAACAAAAATACTGTTTAATGAGAAACATTAAATTATGAATATGCTATGGTTTAAGGAACAGAATTTTCCGCCTATCTGGAGGACTTTCACATGCCATAGAAAGGCCAATTTAGCTTCTTGCAAACCACATTTTATAAATTAGCCACAATAGTGGTTTGAGGTAGTAACTCCAATTGTATGGTTCATACGCTATGACGTTCCAAAATGTTCAACTCCACTCTCACCTCTCTCTGATGAAAGTTCTCTTGAAAATCGATTCAGCTTTTGACTAAATTGTAGACAAATGAGTTCATGAGTGCATTGTCTACGACTCTACATCCACTTGCTCGTGCAACAACCTTCAAATGCCTGCTCGAACAGGTCATTTGTGTGCTGAAGCAAAGCACCCAACTAATAGTAATGGAAGTCTACAACTGACAGTTAAGTGGTACTTATCCACTACTCTTTTGATGCTACTTTTTGAACTGCGTCTTTAAAATTAATTACATATAATTGAAAAATGCATGCATCAGCTATAAATGTACCAATCAGTTATTGCACCACATGTACATATGTAGTTACTGGCAAATCAATAATGATATACACAATTTCAGAGGTCACCTGTTCATGAATTGACAATACAGTTGAAACAGCAGACTGGACATAGTTTGAAACAGGCTCCTCAAGGTAAAAGATTTGTACATTAAACCCTCTTCCCTGAATGTCAAAAGATATAATGTGCTTCAGTTACAATTTGCATTGGATATGAACATCAACGAATTCCTGACAAAATAAAATCAAGAAAAAAGACAAAAGAAAAGGAGAACTTGCATCTCCCAATTTCTAAAGCAGAGAAAGATGGCCCGACAGAATGAAATCTTTGCTAATTTTTATACCTCAACTGATAGGATTGCAGGTTCCACCTTTGGTTCAAGTTCCTCACCTTCAAGTCCTCGACCTCTTTTGCTAATTTATAAAAAATAGAAGATATCTGAATCAATATTGGCTTCAGAAGCCATTTTATTGGTTGGCTAGTTAGAAAAAGTGCATGAGGTGTTTTCCACTTTTAGTTTAAGTTTTATTTATAAGAAACAATCAAACAACATTTCATTTGATTAGATGAGATACGCAAACAAGAGAGAAAAGCTACCCATCCTCCTCCAAAGGAATTACAAATGCTCTCCAATCAAAGGTACGTACAGTAAGAGCAAGAGTAATCATTAAAAAAGAATAATGGAAAATTATATTTCATTAAGACAAATGAAATTACAAAAAAACCTACAAAAGGGGGCCGGTCAACCAAAAGCAGGGAACACAACAAACAAAGCTCCTTTGACCAAAAACTCCAAGAAAAGGCTACAGAATCTAGAGTTCCACCACTCATTCAAACTTCAATTGGCACCTTGAGATCTTCCTATTCCTATCCAACTAGCTTTCATAAAACAACACTAAGTAGCATTGAGCTCCAAAGTTTTGAGCTATTAGGAAGACCACAAAAAATAATGTGATTGAAAACGAGAAACCTCATAAGGATTAAAAGAAATGGGCATTAAATTGTCAAAAAATCTCCATACCAAAAAAAAGAAACAAACTAGATGTTCATGTTTGGAGAACATTCCAGCCTGAAGAAGGCAAAATATGTGATTTATACTAACTAGATGTTTGTGGGTTAGGATTACTAATCATTAACAATGAAAAAATGCAAAAGAACACCATTAAAAATATTCATGGTATTCAGATATTCAAGTTCCATCCATTTTGCCTAAGAATTGAAAGGTACTCAGGTTCCATCAATTTAAAGTAAATTCCTAATACAGTAGGATTGAGATTAACCTTGTAATTCTTAGTTTTGAGTTTTTAAATTGTTAGTTGTTAGTTGGGTTTAGTTGGTAATCGGTTTCAGCAATTTGTTCATTAGTTGGTGATTCTATTGGCAATCGCTTCCTTAAGCCCCTTTGATAATCACATTTGTTTTTTTTTTTTGTTTTTGCTTTTGAAATGAAGCTTATAAACACTACTCTCACCTATGAGTTTGTTTATTTTGTTATCGATTTTTTAATAAGATTCAAAATCTGAGCCACATTTTGAATACTTAAAAAAGTAGTTTTTAAAAACTTGATAGATGCAATGTTGCATGAATTCCTTATTTTGATCCATCCTCTTTGATGCTAGAATTCCTTATTTTGGACCATCTTCTATTTGAGAGAATAACATCCGTTTAACAGCACACCACCCAATTGTTAGCACATAGCTTATAAATTATATTCCGATGCATGCAACATGTATCATTGAAATTGTATTAGCCAACCCAACACAGTAGTTGATACATAACACTAGGCCTAAGAAGGAAAAGGCCCAACTGAAATAACAACGAGTAGCTCCCTTTTCTAAGTTAAGAACATAATTAGATTCAATTTTAAAATAACTAAATATAATAAAACCTGGTTTCGAAGAAAGTTGACATTGATTTAGCCTCAATTGTAGCAGAAGAGATAATCAATCGTAGATCTGGTCGTCGTCGTTGAATCTGGATTACAACCAATCAACACATTAAAGAATCCATAAGCTGCCTAGTTATCGAAAGTACATAATTGGTCCTGATCAATGGTTTTCATACCTTTTTCAAGAGACCAAGTAACATATCAGTTGAGATAGACCTTTCATGTGCTTCATCCACCATTATTACACTATAATGGTCAAAGGAAATTATTTTTAATTTTTAAATTAAAAATTGCAAGCATAGCATAATATGATACCAGTTGCTCCTACAAAAATACAGATCAACAATCTCTCTTTTGTAAACTTAAAAGGTTCATGTGAATGACCAGCAGAAATATTTAACAGACAAAGGAAAAGAGACCATCCAATAATGGGAAGCTAGAGAAACCAATAAAATAATATATTAGAAAACGAGATATTAAAAAAGATTCAACAATGAGACCATACTACAAAAAGCTTCAACATTTAATACCTATACTTAGTCAAAAGTGGATCATCCATCATCTCTCTGAGTAACACACCATCTGTGAGAAATTTTACCCTCGTCACATCCTGTGCTGCCAAAATAGAAAAAATATCAATATCCATGTCATAAGGGCAACCATTCTAGAAGAAAAATAAATTACATCTGCAAATATTTATTTTGTATTGTAAAGATAAGATTAAAGAGATGGATCTGTTAAGAAGAAAAGTCCTCACTGGGTTTGTAAGATCTTCAAATCGAATTGTATAACCAACTTCTTCTCCAAGCTTAACGCCCATCTCTTCAGCCACCCTAGAAGCAACTGTCTGTGCAACAAAATTTAAAAAAAAAAAAAAATGCTCAAGCATAATCTGTTTTCTTTTCTTTTTAAATGAAAAATCAGTCATTCATCGGATAGATGAAAAAATACAAATGATTTATACAAAAAAAAAACTACTACAAAAGGAGCTTGTATAAAGGAAACAACCTATAAATTACAAACAGAGGTTCAGTTGATCAGAATAAGAAACAAAGTAAAATGTAAAAAATTTTAAAATCCTACCCCAAAAAGGCACGGAACCTAGCCATAGCCACACACGCCTTCCCCAAAGTCTCTCAAGCCCTCTAAAAATTCTCTCATTTCTCTCAAGCCAGATGTTCCAACAAATAACAAAAAGAAAAGTTGCATGCCAAAGGGTCCTTCCCTTATCCCGAAAGGGTATGTGATACAACAGCTCCAAACAGAGAGTATCCCAAATTGAGTACACAAAATAACAACTCTGGTACTCCATAATACATGATCCAAGTCCTCTTAAGCACACTTACATACAACACAAAACTGCAACCCCAACAGAACAATAGTACGTTCAAGTATAATTATAGTAGAAAGGAAAATTTTCATATCAAACTTAAATTGGTAGAAAGCTTGTTATACTTGATTCTTCTCTGCCAAAGGGGCAAATTACAACATGATATGTCCCAAGTAATGTTAAATTAAATGTTATTCACTGATTATGGCAGTTACAATCCAGGAAGAAAATGAGATGTCAAAAAAAATTCAAAAGTGGAAAAAAAATTTAGAATTTTCTAATTAATTTCCTTATCATCTCTTGTTACTCCTATTCCCAATCATGAAATAGATAAAAACATTTTATATTTTCAAATGACATTCTTGCTAACAAGGACTTTAAGGGCAAACTCATCCCAAGCATTCCTTGTTCCACATGGATCATGCTTTCTACTTCCTGAAATGACAAAAGGAAAAGTATACTTTCCATACTAAAGCATTTGGCCAGAAACGACATCAATAACAAGAAGCTTAGTCCATCAAACTGAACCTTGACATAATTAACACCACAAATTTATAGTCTGTTTAACTAAACAAGACGGCCAAAATTTTCCTCGAGTAAAGACAATTGCAGTAAGCTCACAACAACACTCTAGCAACTGTTAGCAATATAGAGCAAAATTTTGCATTGGAAACCAGTAGTTATTATGTAGCTGCAAAAATGCAAGCAGCATGACAAGCAAAGCTAGAAATGCACCTGAACAGCCAGTCGTCTTGGTTGAGTGCAGGCAATTACTCGACCACCATCAGCCCAACCTGCTTCTTTGAGGTACTGCACTTCTCATAGAACGTTATGACAAAATTAACAAACTAAATAGTGAAGATATCAAAGTTCAATTGAACCCTTGAAATCTTTTCTTTCAGAAAAATACCAAACCACAAACCATATAGAGATAAAGAGCTGACCTGAGGAATTTGAGTGGTTTTGCCGCTACCCGTCTCGCCAACAATGATAGTAGTGGCATGAGTTTCCACTAAATACAGAATGGCAGTGCGATATTTATAAACAGGAAGCCTCTGCCTCTGCTTCTCAATACTCGAGAACCCAAATCTATTTCCAAAAAAAAAATTATAAACAGGGGAGTGAAGAGAAGTATGATCCTTAGCTATTGACGCTGAAAGAGAATGAAGAACATGAACATACCCAGATGATGAAGAGTAAGAAGAAGAAAAGAAAAGAACGCCACCCTCTCCATCGTCGAGTAGACGGGGCTTCTCGGTGCCCGGTTTCCAGAATTGCGCCATTTTTTTTCACTTGCGATGCTCAGCAGAAGCTCTTCAATTCAAACTATGAAATTGAGTTGAATACTTGAGCAGAGTAAAATGGGCAGTTGAATGTGAAGAAGAAAGGCCCATCAAGAACCGAATCGAGCAACTCCCACGATTTTGGGTCAT
The DNA here is from genome assembly GCA_036507285.1 of Trichosanthes cucumerina. Classification (NCBI taxonomy): domain Eukaryota; kingdom Viridiplantae; phylum Streptophyta; class Magnoliopsida; order Cucurbitales; family Cucurbitaceae; genus Trichosanthes; species Trichosanthes cucumerina. The sequence goes on along the minus strand of CM071839.1, from coordinate 75,943,141 downwards.
GGAATGGGCTCCTCGACATTGGGGTCATTTTGATGTGGTGTTTTAATATTTTTTTTTTTTCTTTTTAAGAATATTATGTCACATAGAAATAGAATTTAGAAATACGTTAGTGAAGTTTATGTTAGGCTGACGTTATAAATAAGAATATAAAATAGTTATATTAAGATAATGTTTAGATGAATTTATTTTCTATTTTGTTTTACTAAGAATCAAATATTCGACTGTCGAACTAAAAAAAGACTTCTATTATGATAATAGTGTCGACCTAATTTATTATTCAACTACTAAAATTGTAGTTGATATATTAATTAATAGTTAATTTAAGCATAGTTCAATGAATAAGACATTTGTTACTATCTCAAATATTAATAGTTCAATCTAACTTCTATAAGTATATTTTTTAATGTAATAATTATTGTAGAGTCTTATCTACTAAGTTATACACAAATTTATATAATTACATATATTAATCTTGTTCATATTCATTTAGGAAGATGATATGATAGGAAAAAAAAACTACAAAAACCTGTATGAAATAGTAACAGCGTTTGAAATTTATTAACCACAAAGAAATAAAACACAATATATGAAAATTCAACTGAATCTAATCTTTGAGGCTTACCTAGACATTTTTAAGTTCTCTTATTTATTTGAACTAGTTAAATTATAAGTTGACCTTTTAAAGTTGTGTCAGTCTGTCAACTTATTTTTAAAAAAATTATAACAAGTCTATAAATTTTTAGAATTGTATATGTATATATGATCCATTCATTTGATCCATTCATTTGAGGAGAAATGGTAAAAAACCACTCATAAATTACCGCAGTTGTTATAATCATACCTCTAAATTTTTAATTTGTTGAATCGACCCTCTAAAATAATTATGAAATTGTTGCAATTTAATCTTTAAGAGGTCGTTTGGTTGGAGGTTTTGTTGGGGTGGAAATAGGCACGGGGCAAGCTAATTAACCCATGTTTGTTACACAACTTTCAACATTTTATACTTGAGACTAGTGATAATTCTCATTTCTGAGGATTATTTGACTTTTATATTTAGTTGTTTTTGTTATTTTATGTGTTATTAGAAAAAAAAACTACAAAATGTTAGTTTGAATTGAATTATTGTTAGAAACCTTTTAAATTAAGTAGAGAAAAGAAAGTTAAAAAAAATGAAAACCGCGTTTACAATGTTTTTGTGCAGAAAATTAAAGATGGCAACAAAATTGTAATTATAATTCCATCAGATCTAACCCTAGCTCAATTTCTCTATAAATATTGGAGAAAAAACGGCAAGAATCATCGCTTTTCTTCTGTTTTCGGCCTCAGTTGCTACTATTTTCACGATTTTCTGTATTTTATGTTGTAAACTTTCTACCACTATTTTTTTCTTATGTTTTCTAGTCTCTTTCAACTTTGAAACTCAATTCTTCCTCAACAAAAGTTGAAAGAAATGAAGGCTCAATTCTCTTTATTAAAAAAAGTGGAGTTTGATACCACGTGTCACAGTCGTACCTCTCGGACCGTGCGGCGCCATGATTCATCCCTCGAACATGGCCAGCCTTAAGGGGAACTCCTGCCCCATCGTTATGATCGCAACGCTTTGTGGCCTCGTCGGGTCTTTAGGCGAGGTTCTTCAATCCTCAACCAAGCATCAAGTAAATAAGCAGCGGAATATAACTTGGTCGTACACGTCGCCCGTCCGTGTACTTGCACTTGTCTTTCCCATGAGTTGGCTTTGACGGGACATTCTCGGATCGGCCGGCGCTAACGGGCCTATATCGGAACCTCCACCCCATGGGAAGGGAGCGCGCAATGTCGGCACACACCGCGCCGTCCCGACACCGCCCCTGAAAAACCCGTTACAAAGGAAAACGCCCAAGACACTTCTCTCTGAGACGCTCGCCCCAGCCATGACACGCGAACGTGTCACGGGGTGACTCACTTAGGCCCACAAGCCCAGGGGTGTGGGTCAATTGAGCAAGAAGTGAAAGAAGGTCGTGTTCTTCCGTTTTTAGAATTTATTTTCTACTTTATTTAAGTTATTTGTTTTTGTTTTAGGAGCATAGTTGTTGTATTTTCATTCATTCAATCGTATTTCGAGATTCAAGTTAGTTGCTTAAGTTTCATTGTAGTTTCGGCATTGATTTCTTAGAACTTAATAAAATTTTCAACTTATTCGAATTAATTTTCTTCTTACTAGAGTTTTATTTTATGTTCTTTAAGTTTTGGTTCAAATTATTTTCATTACTACATTATGAAATTTTATCTATTATTTTTCTCCTTCTTAGTTATGCATTCTTATTACTTTAAAGCTAATTTGTTTTTCACTTTTCCAATGATGAGCTAATTTTCCTTTGAGGGTTCAAGTTCGTAAATACCCTAGAGGAAAGTTGTAAAGTTTAAAAACACAGGTAATCTAGCTAACGTTTGAACTTTGTTTGTTTTTGTTGAGTAATGTTGGTTAAACCTAGCTGGTCATTTAATGTTGCTTAAACTTAATACTAAAAGAGTTAAAGAAAACATATGTCACAAAACACAATGAATGGATGAAAAGGCTTATAAATAAGTCATGCACATCGACCCTAGATATAGTGTGAGACTCCAAAACTACTAGAATTGTGCATGAAATTATCTAAGTTAGATTAGTTATAGAAATGTAGGTTTAATCACTTAGCCTCCGAAGAATTTTGAAGCAAAATTGAATAGGAGTCGAATTCGATTTACTTAGTTTTCTTGTGTTAGCTATAATTGCAATTAAATTTTGATGACATTTCTTTCCAAATGGGCATGAACAACTTGAAATCCCTTGTTCATAGTTGTTGATTTTTCACTTTTTTTTTTTTTTGCCATAAACACCTCTCAACATTTCTATAACCTTGATTACCGAAATTGCAATTTGAGAACAACGTTTGCTAACTTTTGAACTTTTTTGTATCCATTTCTTGTGGAATGGATATTATGGAATACTTTTTAGCTTTGTTACTTACAATCCACAGCGTGGACTAGAGCTTTGTTTTAATTTAAAAAATACTCTTTTAAGCCCTACGTTTCAGTCAACTTTTTCGGACATTTTTTTTTTCATATTGCAAGTTTCTTAATTTTTTTTTAAAATATGGTAGTTTTCAAACTATTTTTAAAAATATAGCATTGTCGTCCCTTCAAGAAACGAGCTACATTACGTGGTAGGAAATCGTCTCTTTAAGAGACGACTTTGTATACGTGGATGAAGGTCCTCTCTTGAAGAGGCGACCTTCATGTACGTGGAGGAATGTCGTCTCTTGAAAAGACAACCTTTTAATGAGTTGGAGAAGATCGTCTATTCAAGAGACAACCTTTACCTAATTTTAACAAATAATGCTAATTGGTGTAGTGGCTTGGGCAATAACTGCCTATGTTAGAGTGCATGAGTTTATTCTTGGTTTATGTAGATTTTTTATTATTTATTTCTTTTTCCAATTTTCTCTTCTTTTCACTCTTTTTTTTCCCTTTCTTTCTTTCTTTCTTTTATTTATTTTGAAATTATACATTACTATAGTTTTTTTATGGTAACTACCATTTTAAAATATTTTATTTTTTTTCTCCTTATATTTTTTTAATATTTTAATTAAGTATTAGTCATTCAAATATTTTCTTAAATTAAAAATTAATATTACTCCAAAAAGAAACTATAAATAATCAAGCTATACCGATATTCATCAAACAATCAATTGCCTACTATGACAATTCAAATATTTTAACTATTAAGCATGTAGAACCTAAGTTACCACAAAATCAAGGATATCTCTATCTCAAGTGTACATTACCTACGAAAAAGTAAGATTCGAATGTTAGCTACATCAAGCTGTAGAAAATTAAAATATTTAAAAATGACAGTTATCATAAAAAAAACTATAGTAATGTATAATTTCAAAATAAATAAAATAAAAAAAAGAAAATGAAAAAAAGAGTGAAAAGAAAAGAAAATTGAAAAAATAAATTAATAATAAAAAATCTATACAACCCAATAATCGAACTCATGCCCTCTTACATTTCAAGCTACTGCCTAAAAAAATATTTAAAAATGATAGTTATCATTAAAAAAAACTATAGTAATGTATAATTTCAAAATAAATAAAATAAAGAAAGAAAGAAAAGGAAAAAAAAAAGAGTGAAAAGAAAAGAAATTGGAAAAAATAAAAAATAAAAAATCTACATAACCTAAGAATCAAACCCATAGCTTCTAACATGCTAAATTATTGCCTAGGTCACTGCACCAATTAGTGTTATTTGTTAAAATTAAGTAAAGATTGTCTCTTGAAAAGACGACCTTGTCCAACTCATTAGAAGGTCGTGACCTTCCTCCACGTACATGAAGGTCGTCTCTAAGAGACGACCTTCATCCACGTAATGACCACATTGCTATATTTTTAAAAATAGTTTGAAAACTACCATATTTTTTTAAAAAAAGTTAAAAAACTTGCAATATTAAAAAAAAATGTCCCAACTTTTCCTGTTGACAAGGGAATAACTTATTCAACATTTTAAAGATTGCAAATTACATAAACCACTCATGAACTAAAATTGTTACAATTAAAATCAAATTCTTTACATTATTTTTTTTTTTATTTTCTTAGAATGAGAGATGACAATTCAAATTGTGTAGGGTTTGAGTTGGGTTGAGTTGGGTTGTGTTCAAATAAATGAAAATGTATGGATGAAGTTGGTTCATGGATTGCTCACCTAAAATTAGTTTGGGTTGACCTCACAATCTCAAACTTATTATTAATTTAAAAATTATTTTTTTACCTACTATACAATTATATATACATGTATTTATTTATTTTTATTTATTTTATAATTATTTATACTTTAATAACTTTTTAAAATACATTTTTAAGTCTATAAGATGTAATTTTTCATAACATAAATTGAAACTAAGTGGCTAATACTTTTTCTTAAAACCAAAATTCTAAATAAATGACCCAAACAACTCGAATCAACCAAACCCAAATGTTTATAGTTGGATTGGACTGAGTTCATTATTTAATAAGGGTTGTTTGAATTGAAAAAATATATATTTATAATCTGAACAATTGGGTTGGATCTAAAAAATGTCTCAACTCGATCCAATCCAACCCATGAACATCATTAAAGAGTTAAAAAATTATGATTAAATGGTAACAATTCTACCATGAAGGGGGAGTTTTTATATTCTTTTCTTATATTGTTAAAAGATTCAAATAAACATATGAACTTTTAGTTGTCTAAACAGATAATGTATGAGCTTCTATGAAATTCAAAGTCGATCTAAAAAACAAACCTTTCTTATATATGTATGTTATATGTATATATAATAGGATTTATGTCCCCGATGCGTTGGTATTCCCATTTTTTCATTCTAGTTATTGACTTGGGGAGGGGTGAAGAAGATTAGAAAAACAATTAAATATGCGTGACTAATCTCCTTCCCCTTCATTTTTTTTAGAGTTAAGACTTAGAATAAGTTCGAAAAGAGAGAATTAAAATGGTTTCAACCTCAGTCAAACTCGGACTCGACGTCGGGTTCCAAGTGAGAATGAAAATAAAAATGTGATGGCTAGGGCAACAATATCATACAAGATACTTAAATAAAAAAACTATACTATGATTCTAAATTTAGAAATCATTACATCATAATATTTTTTATTTGATCGCAATGAAATCTTTCATAATTTTATTTCAAGTTAGTCAATTAGGATTTGTAATAATAATTATTTGATTATTTTTATTTATATAATCTAAATTGTCTATTACATAATGTTATGGGTGAAATTGGACCATAAGGACAAATTTGAAATACAGAGGAAATAAAAAGACAAACACACAAAGAATGACAGAAACCATGCAAAAGCGAACTAAATTGGGCTAAAAAGGCAGAAGAAACTGGGTCTTCAGACTGTGCAAGAGGTGAGGATCGGGCTCGAAAGCCGGATCTCTGATCGGCCTTAGCATGGCCAAGGCGAGGCCGAGCCCAATTGGGTTGAGGCCGACCACGACCCAACTGAGGTCGAGGTTGACCTCTCTGTGGGGTCGATTCGTCTTCTTCTTCCTCTTCTGGGCCCCGATCCGCATCCGAAGATGGCTCTGATCTCATTTTCATGGATTAGGGTTGAACACCTAGGAAAAACCTATAAATGTTCTTCTTATCAAATGAAAGGTAACTTATTCTCAATTCTAGAAACTCTTGTTAAACTCATCTAAACACTCTCTGACTTAAGTATCAGAGCCTTTGTGGCAAGCACCACACCGGTGTTCAGATTTTTTTCTTTTGCAGACTACGTTTTTTCCCTCTTCAAACAAATTCACAGTGGTTATCACGTGAAAGTTAAGTGAGTTATATTGTCCGGATTTTGGAAATAACACATAATAAAAGCTTTGGTTATTAATATAATCTTAAAAAATATATGGTTTTACTGTGTAGGGCTAAAGTTGAGTGTTTGAATAACACTATTATACGATTCGCTTTATAATTAGTTACAAATGATTTGATTCAAATCGTTCCTGTGGAACACAAGTAGGTGAAGATATATATATATATATATATATATATATATATATATCATATACGAGTTAGAGTTTCTATAAAATAAATCACTCCGCAAACTTGATTTTAGTTCTTAGTAAGTCATGAACGGAGCCTATGAAAGTATGTCCTTTAATTGGCATGGGTGAAAATGACCTATATAGAGTATAACTCCTATATTGTTCTATGCAATTTTCCAGAATATTATTCTTGTTGATGGGTTGTTGTACGTTCATGTTGCTAAAATATGAAGTGTTGAGTTGTTGTACGTTCATGTTGCTAACATATGAAGTGTCGTTCAGTTGAGTTCTTCTACCTAATAGTTTTATTTTCTTGACATGATGGTTGAATGTGTTTTGTATTTGAATCTTATGTTCAAGAGAGTGGGTTTAGATTAGAACTTATATGCATGATTGAAGTAGTTCTAAAATCGGGAGATTTATAATCACTATAGCCAAATTTTTAAAAAGGATTAGATCATTTAAGGCTTTGCAATATTAATGAATCTAGATATGGATACTTATTTCTTATGACCTATTTAGGATCCTTGAGTTTATAAAATATTACATATTTGTTATGACATCCAGTTTAATTAAATTATGAATCTAATTGGTGAAATAAACCCCCCTAAGACACTTTCCTGTTGATTTTTCTCACAGACACAAAACAAAAGCCCACACCAAATATCTCTAATATTGTTCTCTATCTCATCTTTTAGAACATTAGAAGCTTTTTATACATTTTTAAAGTATAGAGAATTATTAGGCATAAAATTGAAAAGTTAAAGACTTATTAGACATCTCTTTAAAGTTTAAGGGTTTATTATAAAATATGAATGTTCAAAAACTAAACTTATAATTTAACCTAGAAAGAGAAGGCTTAAGATATAATATATGACTTTTTAGAAGAAGTAGAGATACCTTAATCATTAAACTATGTTCATCTTGACTTAAAAGTAGCTAGAGAAAGTATCATGTAATTCTTTCTAAATAAATAGAGAAAAATAAATGGTTCAATAAAATGAAAAACTAGTTATATTAATAAAAAAAGTTACTATCATTTTAATAAGTCTACCATTTTTTAGACTTGACCAAATAGAGAACTAAAAACATACGCTTCACAAGATATGATTCACTCAATCTCAATTGGAAAAGTAAATGAGTCGTTCTCGAGCACTGATTTTGTGAATTGAATAGTGAGACTTCATCCTAGGGAGTTAGTTTATGGTTGCATCATAAACAAATTGTTAATTATAAGATTGATAGTACTAAAGACATAAGATGTAACTACATTGGTAAAATGGGCATTTGACTTACGCACAATTACGAACAACTCATGAAGAATCGATTTGTATGTAAGGGTTATATTCATGGGCATAACTTGTCCATGAGTGTAACTCTAGGCCTATATGAAGTGTCTAGAGTAATGAATGAAAATCAATTGATTAATGATTTTAATTAATTATTTTTGTATAATTAAAACTTATAATAGGTAAGTACATAAGATCTTCTCGCTAGCTCGTAATAACAATAAAATAATTGATTTTAATATATTAAATATATAAGAGAAAAATATATTTATTGTATTTAATATATTAAATATTAAAGATAATAATACACTAATATATTATATATATGTGTGAAGTTTAATAAAATTCAAATGAGTTAAATATATATGGTATGGTATTTTATAAGATTTGAATGAAATTCAAAAAATATATATATAATTTTACTTTAGGAAATATTTTACCTAAGTCCCGGTAAATAGGACTCTTAACTAAAAACACATATAAAATTTAGAAATCCTCTTTGAAATTTTTCTCTAAAAAATCATTGTTCCATTTCTTTCAAAAAGTTCCTACAAATCTTTGATTATTTATTATTTGAGTCGTGGTCTAATATAGGTAATTAGTTTTGTTATGGCCAAAAAAACAGGACCCGGTTAGATAGCACGGGTGATCCCGAGATAGACAGGTAAATGCATCAACCCGACCTAGAAAGGCCAACCCCGTAGGATTGCCCCCTGACCACTCCCGGGCGACCATAGGAGGTTCGCCCGGGGTCTCTCGACCCGGAGAGGCCGACCCCCCGGACCACTCCCGGGCGACCGTAGGAGGTTCGCCTGGGGTCTCCCGACCCGGAGAGGCCGACCTCCTAGGGTCGGCCCCGGACCACTCCCGGGCGACCGTAGGAGGTTCGCCCGTGGTCTCCCGACCTAGAGAGGCCGACCCACTAGGGTCGCCCCCGAGCCACTCTCGGGCGACCGTAGGAGGTTCGCATGGGGTCTCCCGACCTGGAGAGGCCGACACACTAGGATTGCCCCCGGACCACTACTGGGCGACTGTAGGAGGTTCGCCCGGGGTCTCCGGACCCGGAGAGGCCGACGCCCGAGGGTCGGCCCCGGACCACTCTCGGGCGACCGTGGGAGGTTCGCCCAGTCTCTCTGACTGGAGAGGCCGACCCCTGGATCGGCCCCGAGCCACCCCGGCGACCGTAGGAGGTTCGTCCGGAGTCTCTCGACCCGGAGAGGCCGACCCTCTCCCGGGCGTCCGTAGGAGGTTCGCCCGGGGTCTCCCGACCTGGAGAGGTCGACCCTTTAGGGTCGCCCCGGAGCCACTCTCGGGCGATCGTAGGAGGTTTGCATGGGTCTCCCCGACCGGAGAGAGGTCGACCCACTCAGGTCGCCCCGACCACTCCCGAGCGGCCCGTGGGAGAGGTTCGCCCCGAGGTCTCCCGACCGGAGAGGCCGACCCCTGGGATCGACCTGGAACACTCACGGGCGGCCGTAGGGAGGTTCGCCGGGGGTCTCTCGACCGGAGAGGCCGACCCACAGGGTCGCGGCCCGACCACCCTCCCGAGCGACCATGGAGGTTCGCCGGGGTCTCCCAGACACGAGAGGCCGACCCCCTCGGGTCGGCCCCGGACCATTCTGGGGCGGCCGTGGGAGGTTCGCCGGGGTCTCCCGACTGGAGGGCCGACCCCTGGGGTCGCCCCGAGCCACTCTCGGGCGGCCGTGGGAGGTTCGCATGGGGGTCTCCCGACCGGAGAGGGTCGACCTACTAGGTCGCCCTCGGACCACCCCAGAGCGACCGTAGGAGGTTCGCCGGGCTCCTCGACACGAGAGGCCGACCCCACAGGGTGTATGCCACGCGCACCAAGCATTTACATGTAGTGGAAGAGATGAGAACGTTGCGAAACGACCTCTCTCGTAACCGTTGTCATTAAGTAAGCGCAATCATGGATGGTTAGTGGGTAATTAAACCCTTGATGAACCGTTACGATTGGGCGACTATTTTATCTCGTTGGTGGTGCCAAGAAAGGTAAGCAATCATTTGGCCTGTGTTCTAGCTTGAGATTTACTTATGTGCGAAATTATTCTCTCTAACTTGAGTGTCGGAGTGCGTGTGGCAAAGCACTACACCGGTGTTAGCTATCTGTTTTGCAGGAGATCATTGTCCCAGCAATACAAATTCACCGTTGATCCGTTCATCCAAATTCCGGCATCAACAAGTTTCAAATCAATATAATCTATGTGTCCTAATGTTGATAGGCACTCCATCAATTTAGACTTACACTCATAGAAGAAAATGTCGATGTCGATGGAAATGTCGAGGTCTAAATTTTATGGAAATGTCGATGGAAATGGAAATGTCGATGGAAATTTCGGGAAAATTCACGGAAACTATGAAAATTGATGGAAATTCTTTGAATTAGCCAATGAAACTTTGATTATGACTTAATTAGACTATAATTGACCATTGTTAAGTAACACATTTAAAAACTAATACAATATTTAGATACAAATATTGATTAATATGTCGATGATAGCAGAAATTTGAGAAAAAATATAAAAATTCTATAAATTGTTTTAATTATTTCATGAAATTTTAATTAGAGTTTAATCGTACTATAATTGATTTATTTTCAGCATCATATATGTAAAAAAAATATGTTTTATAATTAACCATTCTTAAACTATAATTATTTAAATTCTTTCATGGAACTTTAATGGTGGATTAATAAGCTATAATTGACCATTGTTAATAAAAGGTTCACCCCAAATGATGTGGAACTAAAATAATAACGACCAACAAGACCATAGCTCTACCGATATGAAATATGACTTATGACCATAACAACATTGAAAAATTTAGAAAACATGGAAGGCCGCCCATCCGAGTAAATTTTCCCAAAGTCTCATGACAAATGAAGAAAAAAAAGAGTCAGGCTGAGGACTCAAAATCAAACGCTTGATGGGAGGCCGCCCATCCGAGTAAATTTTCTTTTCTTTAGTTTATTTTTGCTTTAGTTGAGTGGTTTTGTTTTGCTTTCCTTTGTTGTTTGTTTTTAGTTTGAATTTCTTGAGTGTGGGGTACTTGTTGCCCCTTTATTTTATGAGCTTTTGGTAGTTTGTTTGGTATCAGGTGAATAAGAGAGCAAAGAAAAGAAGATTTGACAGAACTGAATTTTTCGCCCAGTTGTGGTAGCGATGTGGTAGCATTGTTGCTACGTTGCTGCATGAGTCACTAGTGTAGCGGTGAACGGAGCTCGAGCTCGTTGACCAACCTCATCGATTTTAGTCACTTTTGTCGCGTTCGTCTGCCATTGTCCGCGCCAAAAGAGTTCCTCGAAGCTTCTTTTCAAGTTGGTTTTGTGAGCTAATTTTCGATTGTTCGCCAGAGAAGAGGCTTTGTATTCATTCGCGTGTCATGTTTAGCCCTGGTTTGCCTTGTTGAAGCTTTGGGTTGTGTTCCTAGTTAACATTGAATTCTGTTAGCTTTGTGTTATTTGGGTGCATTTGGAAAATTCTGGTTGTGTTTATTAGTTTGAAAAGCAACCAAGAGCAAAAGAAGGCAGTAGCTTAGCTCGGAGGGCTCTCTGAACAAGCTTCGATGATGAGGACGATGAGGAGAGCGATGAGTGAGGAGTTATCCTTTCCTTTTGTCTCTTTTATATTCTCGTTGGCTTTTCCTTTTTCGTGCTTGTGTATCTTGTTTAATCTTGCCCTGCTTTTGTTTTTGAATGGCGGTTGTTGTGAGGACACAACGTGTCTCGAAGTTTGGGGGTGGTGGCTTGTTTTTTACTTTGCTGCTGTGGAGAAGGGCGTTTGTTGTGTTAACCTGTGGTTGGTGTGTTTATCTGCCTGGTTTGTTGTTGTTTTGCTAAGTTGTTGTTTTGACTGGTTAGGTGCTTCTTGGCGGTTAGTTTATTGCTAATGATGATACTTTAGACTCTCGCATTTCATTTGCATATAACACTTTAAGTTTGACAAATGAGTGATTAAGCTAAAGTAGCCTTCACACTTAAGTCTTAGCTATCGAGCTTGTTGATTCTAAAATGTTTTATAGTCTTAAGGAGAGCTTAGGGGCTAAAGTGAGTTAGCGCGGTTTCTTGAATTGAGTCTAAGGCATCATGTGTAATTTGTTAATATCTCTTGTTTGTAAAATCAAAGTTTGGGGGAGGTCAATTCTGATTTCTAAAAAAAAAAAAAAAAAAAAAAAAAAAGGATACTCTCTCATCTCTTGTGGCTTAGTAAACTGTGGGCTAGGCATGACACCCATGCTTAGTTTTGAGTCAAACGGTCACAGTGGATATGAGTATGCAAAAACAACCAATCTATGTGATAGTGCTCGTTGTTAGGCGTCTTCATCACCAATGTTGGCGTTTAGATCGAAGGTACAAATGACTAGAAAGGTTCCTTGAAAAAAAAAATGAAAGCAAACAAAATAAAATCTAAAAAAAAAAAAAAAGAAGAAGAGATTGGGCCTCCGTTGTTCTCTTTCATTATGCTTTTGATGGAAGAGTTATTTGCTCTTGAAAAAAAAAAGAGTGTTCATTTGATTTTACATTTTGAGCTTGTTGTAAACCTTAGTATTTTCGATGGACTCCATGTTAAGTCATTTGATGCTCGTTAAACTAAGTTCTATGATTTAAACTTTAGAGGCGGCTTAGATGATGCGGTGTGAGTGAGCTAAGACCGCACACACACACACTTAAGGGGTTGCTTTAACTTGTGAACGATTTTGTCATACCTTGTTTGTGTTTATGCTTGTGACTTGTGGGAGTTTACCTGAAGGTTTGATAATCTAAACCTCTATGGCGCCTAGCCAGTTGTTTATTTGTTGTGATAGTTGTTAGTGCATCACTCGAGGACGAGTAATGAAATAAGTTTGGGGGTGTGATAATCCCATGAAATGGGATTATTTTTGGCACTTTCCATTGCTTATTTCTACTCAAAATCGATGGTGGGGGCGTGTTTAAGTCGTTTTCTTAGCGTGTTTTTGTTGAGTTTTGGAGTGTAGTATGTTTAGTGTCTAATTGTTTATTTTCTTGGGTGTGTTAGGTTAATTTTAGTATTTTATGCCTTTTTTGTTTTGTTGAGTTTGCTTGCTTATTATGTTTGTTGTGTGTTGAGTTTTGTGTGTTTAATTATTGTTCATGACCGTGTTTTGTGGTCGGTTGTGCTTTGAGTTTTGTTTGGTGTGTGTAGGAAGAAGATGAAGGTTGTGACACACCTTTGATTTAGCACCACTACTGCAGTAGCTTTAAAGAGCAGGAGATGGCACGATGTGGCAGCAATGTCACAACATTGTTGCAGCATTGAATTCGGGCAGAAAAGTCAAATCTGGGGCCCACCTCTCGGAATGACGCGATTTTAACGCCAAAAATCTAATTTTAAAGATTAGGATTGGTTTTTTATGGAAAAGAAGAAGGTTTAGGGGCTTGGGTGCAAAAGAAAGAAAACAAAAAGTCTTACCCTAATTTAGAAAAGGAGAAATCGATTGGAAAAGAAGAGAGGGACTCTTCTATCGAAAAACCCATAAGGAGGCAAAATAGAGAAGAAGATTACAGCAGGAAGAGAGAGAGAGATTGATTCAAAAAGCTGCTGCAACCTTCCCTTTTGCCCTAGTTTTCTCCTATCTTTCTCTTTTTATAGCATTTCTTCCACCATTTTCTTATCTTAGCTTGATTTAAAGTTGTTTTTAGACAAATTTATGGTGTTCGTGATTTTTAGATTTGTTTTGTTGAATCCTTTTGTAGAAACCATGAACTAACTCTTTTAGGTTGGAATTTATGGAATGAAACTCTAGTTTTTGAAGTCTTTTGTTGGAGGATTGTTGTACTTGTGAAGTTTGCTTATGGGTATTTGTTGTTTAATGTTCTTCTTAAGATTGATCACCTTAGGATTGAATATTAGTTCGTTTTAATTCTGAAAAGGTTGAAATGGATGGAAAAAGCATGAGCAATGCATGTGTGTCTTTCTCTTGAAAAAGAAAAGGCTCCAAAGGTATAGACATATGTTTTTGGCTTGTAAACTTGGGGAAATTTGTGTTAATTTTATGTTTGAAAGTTGGGTATTCATAGACATATGTTAAACTCTACTTTTAGGCTAAAATTCGAAGTTAGAAATAATTTTCGGAATTTCTGCATAATTTCCCGTTTCTTCACAGTACAGTAATGTGGCAGCAATGTGGTAGCATTGCTACAACATTAGACAGCAGAATTTAGAAGTTAATTTCCATAAATTCCAACGTTTTTATTACTTCATCCTCAACTTGTTTATTGTCCATTTGAGTTGTTTATCGCTCTTAGATAGCTAGATTCAATCTCTCTTATGCTAAGCTCATTTTTTGTTGCTTTTGAGTTGTTTAGGCGCTTTAAGTCTAGTTTAGCATTACTTATCTTCTCAAACTTTTGCAAACATTAGTCCCTGTGGGATCGACCTTGTTCACCAATTACTACCTACGATTGCGTATGCTTGCGTAGTGAGTTTTTGCACAACAACTACCGTAGTGTTAGAATTTTTCTCCAGCTCTCCTCTTGTTGAAGCTCAATTGTCAGTCGTGCTTTCTCATGCACCAAAACACGATTATACGCCTCAACTCTGATTGATTTCTATTTGTTTGGTGTAAGAGATGAACCATTGATGCACAATCGGACTCAAACTCAACACGATTCGTATGAAATCAACTTGTCATATAATCTTCAAGTCCTACCGTTAATAGGTACTTTTTTTTCATAGATAAAATATTTAAATTTAACATCAATGACCTATTTTATGTAAAATTAAAAAAAACGGTTAGAATTTTTTCAAATGAGAGAAATTTAATTTTACTTCATCTTTAACAACATTTTAACATGAACTGAACTAGGAATGTTTTAATGTTGTGTGTGTCCATCCAATTTATATAGACTTGGTATTAATTATTTCCTCAATGTCCTTCTTTAGGGAGAAAAAAAAAAAAAAACCCTACAAACTTTTTACTTTGAAGTAGATGAAGATGAGTACTCTTAACTTTGATGGGAAATATTTTAATTTGGGTGGGGAATCTCATGAATGGCTAAGCCACCTTCCACCATGTTCTTCCATACTTTAATCTTTGAGACCAGCCATTTCTGACTTTGAAGCATCAAAGTAATCAACCCAATACTCATACAGTTTCAGTGGAATAATGGCTCAGAATAGAAACACAAAACTCAGGGGAAAAAAAAACAGCTAAATTTAATGTTGTTTAATAAAATAATAATAAACTTATTTTTGTGTTTTGAAATTTAGGTAGAAACTTAAATGGTTTCTGAAGATGAAAATTACTGTAGAGATGAAAAAAATCTGTAAACAAACAAGTAGAATTTTTAAAAACCAAATAATTATCCAATGGGAGCTAGTTTTTATTTTTTAATTTTCTGTTAAAAAAAGAAAAACAATACTTGTTTGATAATAGCTTTTTGTTTTCAGTTTTCTAAAAACAGAAAACCAAAATATGTTTGATTGATGTTTTCTATTTTCTATTTTTTTCTTTTTTATTCCTTTTCTATTTTATTTTTTTTAATCATTGATTGATTTGACAACTGTTTTTAATTTTTTTAAAGACCTTTATGACAATATATAAAATTATTGATTCGGTTAAATATAACAAATGATCCCTAAGGCCATTCTAAATTTGGTACCCAATCGTTTAAAATTCTCAAAGTTACTATTAATGTAGTAGAAATTCTCAACTAGATTCTTTTGTAACAAATTATTAACAAAAAGCTGATGAATAAATTATTTGTGGGCAAAATATCTTTTTGGTCTCTGATTTTTGCATCTAGTTCTCTTTTGGTCTCTCAGTTTTCAAACTTAACAATTTAATCCCTTAATTTTGCATTTAGTTATACATTTAGTCCTTCCGTCCAAATTTCTCTTTATCACTAATAGAGTGCTGATGTGGCACTTACGTTTTATTTTAAAAAATATATCATTTTTATTATTTTGTTATTTTTTATATTAAAAATATTATTTTATTTATTTATTTTCTTTTCTCTTTCTCTCCCCCTTCTCCGACTTCTTCTTTTCTATGGGCTAATTATAAGAATAGAGCATATTTGAAAACTTATTGGAAAAATCGAGTAGTTTTGAAAATTATTTGCAAAAAACATGTTAATTTTTTGTCCTTATTACGATGCGTCACTTGGAAAGACGCATTTTAAAGTGAATACGTCTTTTCAACTCACGCATTCCGTCAAAAGGTTAGTCAAACAAGTCAAATGGTCGAAAATTTGAAAAAAATTGAAAATTATTTGGAATGCTTTTCTTTGACTGACGCATTCCAAACAAAACAACACGCTGATCCAGATAAAATCCCCACCATTCCTTTAGTACTTAAAAATAGACCACCAACCACTCGTTTTGTATTTATTCTCCCAACAAACAAAATCTTCTCCCTCTTATTAAATCCCCACTTTAACGTTCCTTTAAATCACCAACCAAAATTTCCTTGATTTTTCACCTTCATTTCTATTCAGAATTCCTTTCCGAAATTTTCTCTCATTTTTTCACTTCTTCTTATTCTTCTCCTCCTTTTATGGTGTGTCATTTGTTTTCTTTTATTATTTTCTCATACACCTCCAAAAATCAAAATATTTCATCTCAAATCCTTCTCACTGCATTATATTGCATCTCAAATCCTTTTCACTGCATTTTCAACATATTTAGTCTAATTGTCACTCAAAAAGTAAGTTATCTAATTTTTTAATTTATTTAGTCTAATTTTAATTTTTTTGATGATTAAAGATTGATTATTCTTATTTATTTTCTTTTATTATTTTCTCATATACCTTTAACAATGTTTTTACTATGAATAAGTTTAAATTTATATTTCTTCTTTGCATTTGTGTATCCAAATTTCTAAATTTACATTCATAAATAACATCTTCTCTACATAAATATAAACAAATGAATAAAAAGTAATATTAAATATTATATTAAAATATTTTTGTATAAAACTCTACCAGTTCTAAAATTTATATTTAAAAAGAATGTGAAAAATACCTAAATGATTAAATGTTATATTTAAAATAAGATGAGAAACTCAATAATTAAGGTATAATTATATGTTTTAGTGATTTTTTAAAGAATGATTGTTAAATGATTTAGGAATGACTATATAAAGTAAATAGATAATAAATATGATTTGATATTTACTTAGGATTTAGTAAGTGGTTAATGTTGAGAAATAATGATGATTTGATGGGTATTAATAATTTTGTAGTTAATGATTTTTTTTAATTAAGTGGTTTTTTGTAATTTGGTTGGTCAGAATGTGTCTCTTCAAAAGACGCATTCTTATCAGAATTCAAACCCAACTTGAATGCGTCACTTTGAAAGACGTGTTCTTACCTAAACACGTCTCACGAAGAGACGCATCCCAATAAAGATAAAAAAATTACCCTATTCATATAAATAGTTTTAAAGGAGCATGTTTGAGAAATTTGCATGGAAAACCCCTTTTCACATGCATTAATGTGATTTGACCCATGTTCTGAAATTAATGACATTTGACCCTTTTTGTACTGTGCATTTCGTCCAAATTACCGTAAGGGCATCATACTGACTCTAGCTCTCTCGCTTTCGCTCAAGTCACGTTCTCGCTCTCGTTCAATCTCGTTCTCGCTCTCGCTCTCCCTTTTTGTACTGTGCATTCCGTTCAAGTCTCGCTCTCGCTCTCGCTCTCGTTCTCGCTCTCGCTTATGATAGTAATTAAATAAAACATAGCTCTCTCTCGCTCTGCTTCTCGCTTCTCGTGGCTCGCCTCTCGACGACTCGCTCTCTCTGCTACTCCAGCTCTTCTCTGTCTTTTTTTGTCATTTTTTCTTTATATTTTTTTCCATTCATTTGAGCGAGAGCGGGAGCGAGAGCGTGAACAACGTGCGGGAGCGTGAACAAGAAAGACCGCTTCATATTACCCTTATGAGTCATTTTGTGCGCATTGTCACGTCAGAATAGGTCATATTTCATTATTTTGAAATGTCAGGTCAAATGACATTAATGCATTGGAAAATGGGTTATCCGTACAAATACCCCAGCATGTTTCTTGAAAATAGTTTTAAAAAATACCCTATTCCAGCATTTAGCCCCTTTTCTATCTTCTTCTCCAAGATATTTGCAACCTCCATTTTTCTGGGGATTTATTTGATTTGGAGTTACAGAGTGAAGTTAAAGGAAGTTGGGTTTGGCTTGGGTTGTTTGCTGGGGAGATGGGTTTGTATAAAAAAAAAAAAAAAGGAAGATGGGTTTGTTTGTTCACCGTCGATCCAAATCCCACCGACCATCCTCGAGCACCGTCGATCGACGATGTGACCGTCGCCTCTAATTTCAGTGACGTAGGTGCACCCTCTGATTTTGCCTTCGATCCCATAAACGTCGACCACGTAGAGGTGAAGAAGAAGAAGACTGGAGAAGAAAAAGAAGTCTAGAAAGAGAAAGTAAGGAAGCGTTGCAGCGGAAGGCGAAATGGTTGTTGGTGGAGGTGTAGTGGCCAGTTGCAGCTGCAATGGAGTCAATGACGACAAAACACTGGGTGTTGCTGGCGGCAGAGACGTCAAATTTGCATTATGAGACATCGGCGTCAGATAGAGAAGAGGAGGGAACCAAGAGGGGAAGAAGAGAGAAGGGAGAAAAAGAAAAAAGATTTTTTTTTAATTTTTAAAATTAAGAAATATTTTTTTATTTAAAAAGTTAAGAAAATATTTTTTTAAATAGAAAATAAATGTCATGTCATGGATCCGTTAGTAAGTAATGGAAAAATGAATGGAGGGACTAAAATTCAAAACTTGGAGGCTAAATTGTTGAGTTTGAAAACTTAGAGATCAAAAGGAAACTAAATGCAAAACTGAGAGATCAAAAATGTATTTTTTTCATTATTTTTTTTACACATTTTGAGTGTGGATATGTCTTTTGAATCTTGCTTGACACATGAAATAGAGTTTTCATATAGACAAGATCTATTCGACTCATTATAAAATCTAATTCTTCAAAGTGACATGTCCAAATATGTTAAAAAAAATATATATTTTAACAACAAATCATTCTTATGTTAATAAATTTTAATTTATTCTTTTACCCAATAGCTTAATTAATTGAGGATTTTAATATTTTAGAGTTAAATTAAGAATTTTAAAAGATTAAGTGCAAAATTAATAATTACTTAAATAATTAAAGACAATATTCTTATTTTAAAAAAATAATAATAAGATGAAAAACTTATTTTAAAACAAAAACATAATATGAAAAGCTTGTTTTTTTTTTCCTTTCTTTTTTCAGTTTAATAAGAAGAAAGTTCACACACACACAATCAAAAAAATGAATTATATTTATGATTCTCCCTTTTCTTACGTGCAATTACCCTCTTTTGATAACCATCCAGTATCTCAGCAAATGAACATTCCTCTAAGCTTATATATCCTGTAGCTTATACGTCGTTTGAAAGTTACTTCAAGAATCCAACGAATAGCTAAGGTTTGTACACGCCATGGCAATTTAAGAAAAATAGAAAAATGTCAAAAAAAGCATAGTTCAACTGATATCTCGAATGTATTAACGACCACGGAATTTGTGGTTCGAATCTTTCAACCCCTATTGTGTAAAAAAGGGAAATTTGTGCATAAAACTTTTTCAACGCATTAATCATTATCATTATGAAAATAAAAGTTGCGGTCCGCTGAAAAATGAAATTCATATTTTGAAAACGAAAATTTTCCGTTTTCAAAATTCTTTCATAATTTTAAAAACTAAAAATTTAATTACTTGCCAAACATACTCATTTTCCAAAAATTAAAAACTAAAAACTAAAAATAGGAAACAATTGGTCATCAAACAGCGCCTAAGTTTTCAAAAACTTGTTTTTGTGTTTTTAAATTTGACTAGAAACTCACCTACTTTCTTAAGAAAGATAAAAACCATTATAGAGAAGATGAAAACCATTCTAGAAAAATTATGAGAAAACAATACCAGTTTTCAAAATTTAAAAACAAAAAAACTAAATGATTTTCAAACATGACCTACGAAACTATTTCACTCCTTAAAATTTAGTAATTATTGGAGTATTGATATAATTAAATTTACCATAACTCATCAATTTAAAATTTTGAAAATGTTTATTACTTTGTTCTTAAGTTTCTGATATGTGCAGTGACTTGGTGATGACTGAAGCCAAAGCCATAGTGGGCGGCCCCTCATGTACCAATAAATAATCCAAAAGGTTATTTATTGTAACATTATTATATAATACATGAAGTGAAGTGCATTGCCACTGGAAAAAAAAAAGACCTTTATTTTGTTCTGAGTTGCTTTCATTACTGCTTTTTTACAGACCCATAAATTTTGTGGTACCAATTCAAAAAGCCACCACCACGAGGAATGTGGGAGTGAGAGAGAAGAGACATATGGTCCTTCCGTCCTACAGCTTTTAACTCTCATTCGCATCGCCACTTAATTACACACCCTTTTTCCACAAATGTAATGTAACACACAAGAAAAAAAAAAATTCTCCACCCACAAACTCCTAGTATTTTTATTCATCTATTTCTATACTAAAAATAACATAGTATCATAAAGTTTTTTTTTTTCCTCTTTTAGATAAAAATTTAAACTATTGGTCTCTTGGTCGATGATATAATTAATGTCTCAACTTGAGGTAAATTATGCTTGCACCTACCTTGTAAAGTTAGTGAATAAGTATGAGTATTATTTTGAAAGAAGTGGAGGTCGTTAGAAAGTATAAACCCAATTTGATTTTTAAAAGTTATGTTCTTTTTAATAATTATTACTTTGGTGTTATCTAGATTAAAATATAAGTTAAATTATAAGTTTAGTCTCTCAACTTTTAATTTGTGTTTTTTTTTTTTATTTTTGAACTTTAAAAATTGTCTAATAAGCCCATAAAGTTTTAAATTTGTGCCTATTTAGTTACTAAAATTTAAAAAGTGTTTAATAAATTGTTAAACTTTTAATTTTTATGTGTCAATAGGTTCTTGAATTTTCAATTTTGCGTCTAATAGGTAGTTGGCCTATTTAATGTTTTTAAAAATTTACAAATCTACCAAACACAAAATAAAAAATTTAGAGTTCTATTAGACATACATTTCAATTTTATATCCAATAGATCAGTTACTTTTTTAAAAAAAAAAAAATCGAATATATCAAGGACCTATTAGGCACAACGTTAAAAATTTGGGGAGCTATTAGATATTTTTAAAGTTTAAGGATTTCTTAGACACAAAATGGAAAGTTTAGGGGGCCTATAAGTTACTTTTTAAAGTTCAAAAACCAAATCAACATAAATCTGCAAGTTCATGGACTAAACTTGTAATTTAATCATAAAATATATTTTTGATCAATTGGCTTTTCTTCTTACTTCTATTATAAGAATATGCTTCCTTACGCCTATATTTCTACAATAATGTGATATTGTTAATTTTAGGACTAAACTCGAACTTGATTTCCACTAAAGGAAACCTCTATCAAACCAGTGAACATATTGCCTTATTCATTTGTACCCAATACTTTGTCCAACTTCCAACTAATATCGAACTACTTTAGCATTTCCTACGTTTCATGTTTAGTTCATATTAAACGTTTAAGATACTAGATCATAGATGTAAATATAGTCTCACATCAGCTAAGAGTGGAAAAATAGTAAAGAAAATAACATCATATCATTGTAGAAATATGATACCGCTATAAACTTAACAGGAAAGTGGGGGATGAAAATATGGTGGGTGACATTGATATGAGTAGGAAAAATGGGGCAAAGTGAAGTGAGTGAGGCCCCTGTGCTAGCACATGCCTTGCATTTATGAAGTTCATTACTCATGTTTGGCTTGGCTTATTACAGGGCTTCTGTGTCTTCGCTTTCTCTCTCTCTATCAGCTTTTATCAACCTTCAATTTATTTCATTGTTTTCAGTGGCTGCCAAATTTTAAATCAAGCTGCAAAGATATATAAATGCAACGATATTTTAAAGTACATACATATTTCATGCAATAAAAAATATTCACGAGAAAAGAAAACTACAAACATAAAATAGGTATTCACTATACTAATAAATAAGGAATAAATACATCGCCATCTCTGTTTTGTTTTGGTTTCCTTCATTTTATAAGTGGCACCACAAACTTTATAGATCGGGAAAAGAATTCAAGCCACACATCTGTATCATCACCCAATATTAGAGTTAATTATCAAAATAAGATATGCTATTCTCAAGATACGTGAAAAATTAAGATTTCCAGAAAGTATCAATTTTGAGCAATTTCTTTTTCAGAACTGCAGATTCAAAATTAAAATGCTCATATGATAACATCTAAAGATCAAGCTATAAAAGGAAAGTGATTCTCAATTACAAATTATATCATTACAATTCACAAAACATGAAATACTGACCCTCTTGAAAGGACACTTTAAGTGTGAAAGTAATTCTAAACATGTTACGTATCTATGTATTTTCGAAGAGTAAACATCTATTTGAATTGCTAAATCCTCGCATCGTACAATTATATTTAAGAAAAACAATGTTATGTTATATACCATTCGTAAATGTGAAAACGTATCATGATGTATAATTGTTCCTTTGAGCAACCAACGCTTCCAATTCAAGAAACAATGAACGACAAGACCAACATTAAGCATAGCTCACTATTAAGACAATTCTACTTTTTCTAATTTCTAAAAAGTCATAAGTTTGAATACTCTACCTCTTAAGAATATGATATGATTTAGCAAAATTTAGCAATTTCCTTCTATTAAATTAGATAATAAAACAACCTCCTATTCTTGTTCCTTTAAATGATTAATTGCTATATATTCTAGGCCTATAAATGAGACGTGAAAATGAGATTTTGGTACCAAATTGGTACCCTATAGATGCTACTGAGTGGTCTTTATTTGACCCCCAGACCCACATACAATATCAAACACAAAATATAATTTTTGGGTACCAGTACCACCCAGTACCCACAAACAATATATATATAAAATATATTTTTTTCTCTCTCTAGCTTTTCTGTTGGCCTATTGGCTGTTTCTCTCTCTAGATTTTTGCTAATAGAATTGGGTTTCACGGGTCTTGATTCTCCCCTTTTTTCTTCACAGCATTCTGTCCTCCAACAACTTCAACTCCTGGGGTCTTCCCCTTTTTATATTCTTCTTTCCACTATTCCTTCTTTGTCCTAAGCTGCCTCTTCACTCTCACACTCAGTCATGCCTGTCCCTTCTTCTTCTTCTTCTTCTTCCCTTCTCTCTCTACTCTGTTTTCTCACTCTGCTTCTCATTTTCATCACACCATCAAAATGTGCTACAGCACCAGCTCCTAAACAAGCCCCCGCCCGCCGCCCCCGCCTCCTCTCCGTCGACTACTACAACAAAACATGCCCTCACCTCGAGCAACTTGTCTCCTCTATCACTACTCAACAGTTCAGAGACGCACCAGTCTCTGCTCCAGCAACACTACGCCTCTTCTTTCATGATTGCTTTGTAGAAGTAAGAAAAAATTGAAACCCCGTTACCCCCACATACAGAATCATACACTTTTATACTGCATGCATTGTGCAATCAATTTCAATTACCTGGTTTTTTCTGAAAGTTGAGAATCTCTTGAAAATGGCAGGGCTGTGATGGGTCGATTCTGATATCGACAAAGCCTGGCAGCAAAGTGGCGGCGGAGAAGGATGCGGCGGATAACAAGGGGCTGAGAACAGAAGGGTTTGAAAGCATCAAGAAGGCCAAGGCGTTGGTTGAAAGCAAGTGCCCCGCCGTTGTGTCTTGTGCTGACATCCTCGCAATTGCAGCCAGAGATTTTGTCCATTTGGTGAGAGCTCTTGATTCAAAGAAATCTGGTCATTGTTCTGCATATGCATAAGAAAGTTTTAAGCAAAACCCAACGAATTGTGTTTGGTAGTTGGTACAATGATTTGATATTGGATTGACATTGTTACTATTCTGCTTAAAAAAAGTGAAAGATGGGTTAAATCACGAGAAAAAGAAAATATATATTCAACAAGTATCATAATAAATTTCACAAAATCCTAGAAAATTTGCCTTCCATTTTGCCATTTTCTCCATTGTTTGATTAGAAAACTTGGCTAATACAAGAAGCAAAATGACAAGAAGAAGATGCTTCTGTTTATTATTGGTCTGTAAATGTTTACTTGGTCCACAACATCAAAATGTAGATAAAAATTTGTCTTTTCAGCTTCACCATTTTCCAGCTCATTATGAAATCTATTTCTATAAGTCAGATTCTGACACAGCCTCAAGTTTATGAAAATCATACATTAAATGGAAACTTTATTGTTAAGTTGGTTATATAATTATATCCAATAGAATAGAAATACAATTGACTGCTGTCATGGAAACAGCAACTAGGCAAACAATAGATCCAAATCCAAATCAAGCAAAAACCAAAGCAATGGATAAAAGTCCCATGTGCTTAACTTTTTTTTTTCCATCTATAATTGGTTTACTACTAATTTGTCCCTTGCTAAACTCAATTATTTAATCCTATATTCCTCTTTCCAATGATGCTTTAGTCAATGATCATCAATGTCTTAGCGATGTACATGGAAGAAAGCAAGAATAATCGAAATTAGTTTTAGCTAATTTACTCTCTTCTCCGATCACAAGGCCTATCATCACCCGTTGGATAGGGGTGAAGAAGTAATTCAATTTCCATATTGGGCCCAAGCCTGTTAGGTCCATGATGAAGTTTGGGCCTCCACAAAGCCCAAATTGATTGAATTTTCATTTAACATTAAAATAATTTCTGAAAATAATGAGAATTGCAGGCAGGAGGGCCGTATTACCAGGTGAAGAAGGGACGATGGGACGGGAAGATCTCAATGGCGGCGAGAGTAGGCTCCAATCTGCCGCGATCAAATTCCACCGTCGATCAGCTTCTCAAACTGTTCAATTCAAAAGGACTATCCGCCGATGACCTGGTTGTTCTCTCCGGTGCGCACACGATCGGATTTGCGCACTGCGAGCATTTCACAAACCGTCTCTACGACTACAGAGGCACGAAGCAACCGGATCCGGCGATCGACGGGAGGCTGCTGAAGGAGCTTAAAATGTCGTGCCCTCGCTACGGCGGAAATACGGATATAGTGGCGCCGTTCGACGTAACGACGCCGTTTGTGTTCGATCATGCGTACTACGGGAATTTGGAAGGTAAATTAGGGTTGTTGGCTACGGATCAAGCTCTGGTTTCGGATGCGAGGATGAAGACGATGGTGCAGAGTTTGGCGAAGGATAAGCAGAAATTTTTTCAAGCTTTCGCGGCGGCGATGGACAAAATGGGGTCGATTGGTGTGAAGAGGGGGCGAAGACACGGAGAGCGAAGAACGGATTGTAGTATTCATCAGAGTTGATTGATGCCTTGATGATGTCATATTTGGAAATAATCCCTTTTTATTTTTATTTTTTAAATTTTTAGCAATATAATATATATGGGAGAAATTTCTCTCTTGACCGAGGGGTGTTCGTTTTGCAGCTCAGCTTAATATAGTAATTTTCAGAAATTAATTTTAGGCTCAACTTGCTAAAAATCTAGTCATTAGTGTTCCTCACAACTCACAAGGACCAATTGACACCAAATTTAAAGTATGGATACCTATTAGTGACAAATTTAAATTTTATAGATTTCTCAGATATTTTCTAAAATTTTTAGATTTTTTAAAGTTTAAATACTTTTTAAATACACATTAAACAGTTCAAATACTAAATTTGTAATTTAACAAAATAATAAAGTTATGATTCAATTGCAAGTTTAGTTCCTAAACTTTAAGGTTTTATATTTAGTTTTTAAGCTTTCAAGAGTATTTAATAGGTTTTTAAATTTGTGCCTAATTATTAAACTTTCAATCTTATGTCTAATTGTTGAACTTTCAATCTTGTGTCTTATAGTTACTTCATGAACTCGAAATTTTTAACAATTAATTGATCTATTAGATACAAATTTGAATATTATTGCTAACAGAACTCTAAAATTTCAATTTTGTGTTAGTAGACTGTGAAGTTTAAAAACTTTGAAAGTTCAAGAATAAAATTAATTTTGAAAATTCAGGCTAAAAAGACACAAAATTCAAACTTCAAATTTTATAAACTTTGAAAGTTCAAGAATTAAATTTATAATTTTGAAAGTAACTGTTGTTGCCAAAATCTAATTAGGAGAAATCTCACATGACTTTCAGGACTAACATGACACTTGCCACACTAGCTCCGATACTTAAGTTAAAGGAGAATTAGATTGTAATAGATTTTTTTGACTTTCTTATTCCTTTTCGGACAAGGATTTAAATAGATTTCATTTTCTATCTAGGAATGAAATTTAAAAAGGTTAATTATCTGACAAGATTCCCTAGTAATTCGGATTTATCTTTTGATTCAATTTCACGCATACCAATAACAATTTAGTCCATGAACTTTCATTTATGACAGTTAGTCCTTGAACTTTTGTATGTAACAAATAGTCCGTGTACTTTAAAAGTTGTAACGATTTAGTCTCTATTATGAAATTTTTTTAAATTTTTCGTTACAACCGGAACCAAATCGTTACAAATTGTAAAGTACAAGAACTAAATTGTTATATACTAAAGTTTATGAACTAAATTGTTATATACTAAAGTTTAAGAACTAAATTGTAATATACTAGTATATTACTCCCTTTAATTTCAACCCTCTTTTTCCTTTTCAATTCTCTTAATTACGATTGTTGATATATATATATATATATATTTTAAACATTGTTGATACCCTTTTGATGTCCTTGGATTCTGTCTATTTCATCATGTTTCTTTCTAATATTGCAACATTTGACCTGCTTTTGTGTTGGCAGCATTTTTTTAATGTAATTTTCAATTCATTTTTTACATGCTTGTTTCATTCAATTGCGTTGCAATTGTTTTATGTTTATTATGTTCGAGAATTAGATATCGATATCATTTTTTGATTGTAGATTTGAAGAACAAATGTTTGTCCCTGGCAATCTAACCTCATTCCTTCCATCAAAAAATAGTGTGACTAAAAGTAGCACATGACATGATATGAACAACAACATCAATAATGGCAACGTCTATCGGAGAAGAAGGGAGGATAGGAGGAAGGAGAAGGAAGAAAGGAGATACACACAGTTCAATTAACAAAATTCCGCATAATCCTTTTAATCAACATTTTATCTCCCCATCACTCTCTGTTAGGTCAACCAATAGTCAAATGAAGTGATCACGCTATTTTTCAAACTTCAAAATTAAAATAAAAACTTGAAGAACTAAATAAACATCAACTCTAAAACCTCAACCAAAAATGTTTTTATTTTTATTTTTTGCCTTAAATCTAATTAATATCCAAAGTATATTCTTATATAGATGTAATGTTTTAGAAATTCATGTAAACATGCAAAAAAGAAAAAAAATGTTGTCTTTACTTCAAATTTTTGTAAAAGAAAAAGAGGGAGCTAAAATAATATTCTGTAATATTTTCACTATTCTATTTTCGTCAACGTGATTCCTACAATTTAACAAAATCCCAAAAAAGAAAAAGAATGAATAGCGCAGCAAACCTGCCATTGTTCGCAGCCAGCGTAGGTACCAAGCGAACCACACTGCTCAGCAACAACAAAATACAGCCGATTAGATCCATGAGAGCTGTGGTTCAGAGAGTCGCCTCTGCAAGCGTCGAGGTCACTCATCTCCCATCTCTCTCCCTCTCTCTCTCTCTCTCTATGCTTTTCTGAATCGCCAGTGTGGGGCATACTGCATTTCGCAGGTTGATGGGCGCACCGTTTCCGAGATTGGACCTGGCCTCCTCGTGCTCGTCGGTCTTCATGACTCCGACTCCGATTCCGACGCCGAATACATGTACTGTTCTGTACCTATCTCTCACGCTCTCTGTCTTCGATACTATACTAATTCTTTCTTTTTAAATTGGATTTCAGATGCCGTAAGGTCCTGAATATGAGATTGTTCCCAAATGAGAGTACCAGCAAAGCTTGGGACTTAAATGTAACTATATATATATATGTATATACTCTTTGCTCCCATTTCAATCCAATTAACAAGGACTACGAGTTCTCTACTATTGCCTTTTCACCATTCAAAGAAACAAAAGCATCGGGACTTGATTGCTCTACCATTTTCCTTGATATATTTGCAGGTAATGCAGAAAAACTATGAGGTTCTGTTAGGTAAGTGAAGGGGTTCGCTTCAAACTTTGATTTTTTGCCTTAGATTCCAGAGAAGCGTTGAATGGTTTAGTTTTCTACTGTGAAATTGTACCTAGAAAGTGAATTTGAGTTAATCCACTTATTAAATTATACTCGGTGGATTGCAACCAGTTAGTCAGTTTACACTCTATGGAATGCTGAAGGGAAACAAGCCGGACTTTCATGTGGCAATGCCTCCCCAAAGAGCCAAACCCTTCTACGCTGCTGTAGTTGAGAGGTTTGGAAAATCATATAACCCAGATGCGATTAAAGGTAATCTATGCTTCTTTCTTCCCCTAATTTCAGTTTCACGAATTGGAATGGAATGGGTATACTGAATCTTGTCTTTGTTCACTTTTCCTGTGGGCAGATGGAGTATTTGGAGCAATGATGAAGGTAAACTCACTATGCTCAGTTTTGAATTCCAAGTAACTTTGATATTTATATTAGATTAAACAGTTCCTGATCTTTTTGTCACTGATGTTTGAGAAGGTCAATTTGGTGAATGATGGCCCAGTCACAATGCAGATAGACTCCAAACAGTCTAAGTAAGCTTATCCCATTCCCACCAAGTTATGAGCTCTCGGAGATGGTATTTGACCATGATTTTCATCAACTTTCGTTTCTGGAATACAGTTGAAGCTCCAGAGCACTCATAATAGGCTACTATCGGATTTGACAATTTAAGGTATGGCTGTGTCGATTCTTTTTGGGCTTACAAGTTGAAGATTTGCTAGCTGGGATGGAAGATTCACTTCATCGAGGAGGAGATGCTTATATCCTCACATTGTGCTATATACTAATTTCTATCAGCATTGGCTCTGGGGTTGTATGGTAATTTCTATCAGCATGACAGTATGAATTTTTTTTTTCCCTCATACCTTTCGATCACTAAGATCAGAGCAATCTGCAAAGGCTTAGCTTAGAATCCTTATGGGAACTTTAAAAAAATTGTTCAGCTCCCTTTGTTAGTTTTAGACCTATTCAATTTAAATCCTCATGCTTAAATAAATATCGGCGAAATCCAGACTCAATAGCTAGTGTGATCTAATTTACAAGATACGAATAAAGTACATCGTTGTCTTTGTATTAAAGGCTTTTGGAGGGTAAGCTCATGGACAAAAAACTCTTATGAAGCATGACGCAAGTATTTGATATGTATAATACTATCTGTACTCTTGAATGCATAAGTTAGAATGAGTAATACGCTGAACACTGAAAATGCAAAAACTAGAGTCTAAATGTCCTAATCAAGTGGACGGAAGATACTGGACTAGTTATATGATCTACTCAACTTGGCTAACATTTGACTCTGAAATGGGTAATTTTCTTACCTGTACATACATGGCACCATCCTCCATAATTCGAAATATATGTTATTTTTTTCTTCATCTACTACTGACTTCGATGTGAGGATCGTTGCTGCTGCTATAGGGGACCCTTCATATGCATATAATGAGATCTCCAAGAGTAACATCTCAAAAAGTGACTTCATTTGAGCCTAAAACTTTTTGGAGGATTGTTGTAGCTACAAAAATGGCCTCTTTTGCACATGATGAGATTTCCAACTGCCTGCATTCCGACATGATCTTAATATTTGAAAGGGGAGCCAAGAAGTTGAAAATCTACTTCATAAAATTGTAGTAATTGGGATGCAACATATCAAGAATTGTTAGAAAAATCAACCTACACGCTTTAACTAAGATGGCAGTGATGTCTAGAAATGTTTTTCAAGTTCAATCGTGTTATAATGCAACTCCTCCTCTCTACCACTTTTGTTGTTTGGCCCTTCAGTTCCTAGATTTAAAAAGGTTCATGCAGCTCATGACATTTAAGGTACCATAAAGTCGTTTTAGAAGACTGATTGGTGGTCATCGCCTTTGGGACTAAGACAAGAACCAAAACTTCATTACCCAAACCCGTAGTGTAGAAATCGGATATTTTTTTTCCAGTATTGAAAGAAACAGAAGTAAACATGTTGAACCACATTGTAAATACAATTAAATTATCCAAGCAATTCAAACATTAATTGGTGATAACTCATTTCCCAAGGACTGAAGTGGATAGAACTTTTTAAGTGAAACTATAAGTTGACGTTCAGTTGACACGCTTGCAGGATGTAGGCCATGGAGAGATTGATAATGGCAATACAAACGTCTAAGCTTATAGATATTTTGACCATATATATATATAACTTTATACATCATAATAAACCGCAGGCTAATAATCATATTG
This sequence comes from Trichosanthes cucumerina, assembly GCA_036507285.1. NCBI lineage: Eukaryota > Viridiplantae > Streptophyta > Magnoliopsida > Cucurbitales > Cucurbitaceae > Trichosanthes > Trichosanthes cucumerina. Next base: position 75,912,851 of record CM071839.1, on the reverse strand, counting down.
AGAGTGAGACACGTAAAGACAACGGAATCCGTAGAGGATAAAAGACGAGAGACTTACGCGTCCAGTGTCCGGAGGCAATTAAAAACTGTGATCAAATTCTTGCAAGTTTCCACGACAGAACCGCCAGCTACTTGTTCTTTGGAATCGGAGAAGCCTTCGACCGGTTGTTTTGTGGAGAGCAATATAAAAGCCTGAAGGACAATGGACAAACTCAATACGGTTCCCGAACTGTTTATGGCCTCTATTAACTAGAGCCAATAGATTACAAGCCGATAGGCATAACAAAAGATAAAACAATTATTTTAAAGCAGAAGGTGCAAGGCAGCAATTGTATCTCTTGGTACTCTTTTTCTTTTTCCTTTTTTTAGAAAAAAAAAAACTTAATGTTTTATAAGGAAAAGATCCATGGTATATAAATGAGAACAATTATCTCCATTGGTATGAAGCCTTTTGGGAGAACCAAAAGCAAAGCCATGAGGGTTGATACCAAAGTGGACAATATCATACCATTGTGGAGATTTGTCGAGATTCGTTGTCCCTATCAATTGGTATCAGAGTCATAGTGTAAAAACTTAGTTGTGTGGTGGAGAAATCCTCAAAGTGGAACAAAGATTAGTGAGTCTCGATTGTACTCTATCCGAGTGTTCTCCCAACTCGCCTTGATAAGAGAAGTGTGATCTGTATTGGTGCTCTATTCGAATCGGTTGTACCCTTTCCGGTTGTGTCTCGTGTGTCTCGAGATGAAGAGCAAGCTCTCAGTCAGGAGTGGATGGATCTGTTCGAGGGGAGACTCATACGTGGTATTTTGTTCGAGGGGAGGATTGTTAGGAATGCTCACAATGTCCCACATTGGCTAGGAAAGGAAAAGATCCATGGTATATAAGTGAGGAATAAGGTCTTTTAGGAGAACCAAATGCAAAGCCACGAGGATTGATACCCAAAGTGGACAATATCATACCATTGTAGAGATCTGTCGGTGTCCGTTGTCCCTATCAGTTATACTTCTAGGGGTCTAAGGTTAAACGTTAAAGAGTCCATATAAAAGCTCTCCAAATAGTCAAAAGAAAAAATAAAAGAAGAGAGTATATTGCTCAAATAGTTGGTAGTACTAGTAACTGCCGAAAGGGATGCATGAAGCTGGAATCTTTCCAATCCCCAACCATCTCTCCAGTCCCCCAAAAATCCTAAGAAGTTTAAAGCCAGAAGTAGGATTTTCAGGGTAGGGCAGGTCACCATTTGAAACCAAAAGTTACCAAGGCATCAGAGAATGCGTTCGACAATAATAAGTGCCCCCACACAAATTTCCCAAAGGTCCAAAGAGGAAGCATGGTCATTGACTCATTAAAGAGGCAACCAAAGATTTCTCCATCAGCTTCACTCACATCTATGTGGGTAAAGAACCATGGAGGGTATATTTTCGTACTCTCTAATTTACACTGCAAAGCAATACTCTTCATAATTAAGTGGCACAAGGCCTGTGCACACGAGTCTTTATATGATCTTGTTATCACTTACTAAGAGTTAGTACCGAAAATATTCAGGAAGTGAAGAAAAAATGATAATCATAAATTTATAATGATATGTAAACCTTCAAAGAATAATCCAACCGATTTTTGGCATAATAAATTGAAAATTTCGAAACTATAGAAGCTTTTTCAAGTACTCATGAAGAACCTGTCAATTGAACATGGATTATCCCATTTCCCACAAAGGATAAAAAGAGCTAGGACGAAAAAGCTTTTCACGAAGTATTGATGAAATTTATCTCATCTTACAAACAGAAAGCATTGACATGACCAGGAGCTGTCAAACATTGTAAATAAGAATTTCAAGAATGCAGCAAAGTCAGCAAAGCAACCATTAGCAGCATTGCAGTGGGTCAAGTACAATTGAATATATTGTATATGAGACGAGAAATGAATCACCTGAAAACCATGCGCTAATAAAAGATGAATTGCATGTGCACCAATCTTCTTAGTAATACTTTTAGTACTAGAGCTGTTTGAAATGCACTTCAATACACCAGAGAATGTTGCATCTTCTGCAGGACCATTAGACCTCCTAGTACGAACAGAAGCCTAATTTGAAACATACATTAATAGTTGTTTTGTTTAATATTTGAATATATATATATATTGATAACTGAGCCACAGAGCCTGTATGATCAAAGATTATACTCAGTAATTATTGCAGATGCTTTTAAGAAATATAAATTAGGCTAATATAATCAAATACATCCAAAAGAAACCAAATAGGAACAGTAGTGAATAAAACTGATGGAGCTGATCACATATATACCTTGGAGATGTATTTCCAGAAAAATTGCACGATTATTTCCAGTTTCCATTTTGAGTCCTTGAAGACCTGCACACGAAAAAATTGCAAGATCGAAAGAACTTGTAACACGTTGACGAATTCGAAGCATGGGACAAAAATAAGGTGAAAAAACCTTAACAAACTTGTATGAAAACTGACAAGGAAATTCATGCAAAAGAAAATAATCATGATGAAATCAGGGAAAGATTGTAGTTATATATTTGAGATGCTGCGTTGACAAATGAACCTCTAGTACACAAAAATATGTATGAATCAGAGTATCATGAAAGGCCCACGAGATTTATAATGTTTCTCGTATCCTGCCACTTGCCACTACCTACATTCCCACTATTACTGATTGCAGAAATTAAGAAAAGCATAAAATTCCAAGCAGGAGAAGAATAAACATGGCTGGATGCAACCTGAAGAAATGGCCAAAGAACGTTTTTATCATAAGTTAGTTCATCTTGAATAATCTCTGCCAGTGGCGTTCTGAAATTTCACCAAAGCAGATTTTTAGAGAATACTCACTACTCTAAGAGGAGAGAGAAAAAATGCAGGAAAAAGAAAAGGAAGAATCTAGTACCTCACACCATCAGCCCTTGTAGTATGACCTTGCATATCTGCATCCTTTTTTGAGGAATCAAGCTCCATTACCTATGCCAGTTCTCCATTAAAAGCAATAATGAAGAAAAACAATACTGGACGACCAAATTGCCAGAATACCTACCATTACCATAAGTTTCATCGTGGCAGCACATGTTATCCTTCCAAAATGAAGTAACGCAGTTGTGAAAGCAGTATCAATAGCTTCAGGTTGTTTCACCACAGAAGCCTCAGAATATGGGACAACATTGTCGTATTCAGCAAGAAATTGACCCAACCCACACAGGGTGGTCATACAATCCTTCATTAATCCTTTGTAGTTCATTTTCCTTGAACACTAAAGAAGAAATAGAATTTTAAACATATGCAAAATAGAGACTTCTAGCATGCTAGTTGCTATACTAAAAGAAGCCTCCATTTTAAGTGCAATACAGTAAAATGGAGAATCACCACGAAAATGATAACTAGTAGTGCTAAAACAGGGTGAAAAAGATATCATACCAGAATCATGTTAAGCCAAGACTCCCGTACAAAGATCCAATTCATGGTTTCTGCATGCCAGTAAACTTCTTAATTACCAGAACTTTACGAGGGCATGACTTATGGATATAGTAGGGTTACCTTTGTACATCTGATTTCGAGGCACAAAGTCTCCTTCAAGAACGCTGACAAGATAATGAAACAATAACATGTTGCTAAGGACCTGCAACAAATTTGAGCAAGGAGGTTGGCAACTTCGACTAGGCAAAAGGCTAGATCTTCCAAAGATCCCCTTCAACTCATATTGTCACTTACATGAAAAAAATAAAAAATACATAGGCTTCATATCATAATTATATTACAGTCCCCTGGTGAATTCACAATTGTGGCTTGCACTAGACTCTTTTCAAAGACAAAGCAAACATAAATAAGGAGAAAACCTTCGTATCAAATGCTTGGAAATTTTCAACATTGGAGATTTCTGCAAGGCCTTGCAGAAGTAGATGAAAACCCTGCGAACCACAGAAACTTCATTGAAGGCTGAATAGAACATGAACGAAGGATGTATTCCAGAAGCACATCAATTCAATACTTCAGCGTTACAGTACAAAGTCAACTAGCCCAGCCTAAACTTTCTTTCAAACAGAAAGAAAACTAGCTGACAAGTACTTAAAAGTTATATCAGTAAACGTGGTGCAGTCTAAGGATCATTCAATCAGGCAGACAGTAATATAGGGTGAGTTTGGAAGGTAAAACTGACAGGGGGGTCGAGTAGTCCGCCAGTGAGATCATTAGCCGTTGCCCTCTCACTATCTGGAATGTCAGTGCCTAGAACGAATGGAGTCCAAGCCTATAAAGGAAACATAACAATGACTAGAAAAGGAAATCAAAGAATCACATTTACATGATTTAGAGATTGAAGACACAGAAATATAAAGTTTGGATACCTCCTGAAGCACAACTAGTTCATGGGGCATACTGGATCCATCGACGTTCGTTATATACACCCTAGGGAATTGCTATGTAGTAAAATCAGAGAGTCAAACTCACAGATGCCCGCATGCAAGTGAGAGAGAGAGAGAGTTTGATATGTATAAACTGATATATATAATAGGGATAGCTCTGAATACCCTGTCTAACTCGTTCAAAAGCTGGTAACTTGTTGTAATCAGTTCGAGGGACTTCCCAAACCTCAAGATTTTGAAAATTGCTTCGCACATTTTGCTTTGTCATACAAAATTCCATGTAATTACAAGGTCAGCTAGTTAGTGAAGATTATTTATCACAATTCCAATATGTGATTTGATATGCTCGACCGAGCTTGTATGAGTAGAAAGAGAAAGAAGAGGTTTACAACGTCGGTGGCGACTTATTTTCCGGCAGAAGTGAAGCCGCACGAACAGCTTCGAGAAAAGCAATTCCTGATTATGAACATCTTGATCAATACAATGAGAACCAAAACAAGCAATTTCCTATCAACGGATACATTAGGGCAACCAACGAAACGCAGGATTTCTTTTGTATCAAATATTTTCAAATTAATCATAGCTGAAAGACACTCTACACCGCAGAGAGTATTCACGAAAGAATCCAACCCATTAAAAGAAAATCGGTTCATCTTCTCATAATTTTCAGCAGTTTTCAGAATCCAAACACTAAAAAAGCCAAACTCGAAATTTAAAAATAAAGATCGTACTGTCATCGTCGGCGTCTCGAGTGTGTTTACTGGCTTCGGATGCGTCGAGAATAGCCAAAGTATTCTCCTCGATCGCTCCTCGAATGCCGGTGCTAGGTTTTTCCATTGTGCTTCCCTACCTCTGATGGAACTCAAACAAAGACGACAGCGAAGTTCGAAAGCATTGTTTCAGTTTCAATAGAAAAGTAAAAATAACCGGAGTTGAGTCGCTTGATTTCCCGCCAAATTTCTAAGTGGTGAATCCAGAAATGTCTGGTGGCCGTGAGAGAGAATGAGAATTGAGAGCATGGGAAGCAATTTAAACAGGTAGGGATCAAAATATATTCTAACTCCCATTTCAATGAAATGTCGAAATCTAGCCTCAGTCTAATAATCAGGATCCTATTTTATAATTATATAATTTTTTATTTTTAAAAATTAAGCTAAAAATGCTGCTTCTTCTATCTATGTCTTTCAAAAATTGAGTTAAGTTCTAAAAACTAAAAAAATGATGAGTTTTTTTATACTCATCCATATGTCTCTTTCTCTCTTCTTTATTAATATCTCTCTTTTTTATTAATATTTATATATTTTTATTTATTTATTTATTTTCAATAATCATAATTAATTATTTAATTAAAAATATTTATAATTAATTAATTAATTTTTATTAGTTGACATTAATTTTGATTAGTTAATAAAATAATGTTTTTAAGATTAATTTCATCAAACAAGTATAAACATTCATTATAAAAATATTAAATCACTAATTAATATTATATTAATCAATTAATTATAAATATTATTAATTTATGGTAAGGACAATCATTATAATTAATTATTCACGAGTTATTTGTGATCAATTAATAATTAATTTTTTATTAAAAAAATATTAATTAATTATTATTTTTTAAATGCATTTTTATTATTTTATTAATAATAGATAATAATATATAAAATTTATAAGATAAATATCATAAAATAAATTTGCACATTATTTATTAGATTGTAAGTATATATTACATAAGATTTATATATTAATTTCGTCAAATAAATATAAAATATCATTTTTTTTTACATAAAAATCTGATAACATTCTCATGTAGAACCAAACACAGTCATCCTATTACCAGACATTTATTATTCTCAGACATCTTATTCTCATGCATCTATTACCCATTCTCATCCAATAAAACCTTAAACCAAACGACCCCTTAAGGGTGTGTTTGGCCCATGGGTTTGGATTCCAAATCAAAACTCATGTTTGGAGCAAGGTGTTCCAAATCCTTGGTTTTGAAACTCATTCTCATGGGTTACAACAATACAACCCCATGGGTTACAACAGTGCAATCTCATGGAATTTGTTCCATATTTTTCTCATCCATTTGTTGACTACTTCGACAACTCCGGTAAAAATTCTGACGACCATCGACAACGACAACTCCGGTAAAAACTTTGACGACCACAAGAGACAATCGACAACGATAACTCCGACAACCACTCAACAACCACCGACAAGGACAACTCCGACAACCGTACCAGCGACCACTTTGGTAACAACTCCGGTGACAACTCCGACGACCACACTAGTGACTCGACTACCGTTGACGACTGCCTCCGAAAAACACTTGATTTTCCATTTCCTCCAATTTTTCGTTTTTCATTATCGGTGACCGCTTCGACAATAACTCCAATGACAACTCCAGCGACCACCCGACAACGATAACGACAACTACAACTACAACGACCACACCAGGGACTCAACCACCATTGACGGTTACCTCTTACCCGACAACGGCAACTACAACCACTTGGTTTCTCATTTCCTCTTTCATTTGTCGTTACCATTTTTCAGCCACCACTTCGACAACAACTCCTGTGACAACTCTGGTGACCACAGACAACGACAACTCTAACGACCACATCGACGACTAGCCACCACTGATGGCTGCCTCAACGACCTTTTCAACAACAACTCCGACGACCCGATGACCACCGACAACCAAAAATCCAACGACCACCTCGTTAATCCCACCACCTCATCAACTCGACCACTCCAACAATCCGACAATCTAGTCTTTTTTAAAATTTAGAAAAAATGAAATAATTTTTTTTCTTTCGCACAAAGGCGCTTTATGTTCTTTTGTTTCATGTTAGTTGCAACACTTTTGGACGATGTATTTGTATGTGTAAACTTGTAGTAGAAGTGTTCAAAAAACCTGATGACTCAAAAAATCTGATTAACCCATAAAAAAAACTTTATGAGTTGGGTTGGTTCGTGGGGCTCACGAAAAATTAGTTTGGGTTTAACCTAGAACCGAACAAACCCAAACTTCCTATTAATTTTAGAAAAATATTTTTTTACTTATATTACAATTATATGTCCATATATTTATTTAATTTTATAATTATTTTTAGATGATTTATTCTTCAATAACTTTTTAAAATAAGTTTTTGAGTCTTTTGGAAGGTAAAAATTCATAATATAAATTAAAATGAAGTTTCTAATCTTAATTCAATATATATATATATATATATATATATATATATATATATATATATTAGGTATCAACCTAAACTAACCCAACCCAAATGTCTGATGGTTGGGTTAGATTTGGGTTCATCACTTAATTAGGGTTGTTTGGGTTGAAGATATTTGCAACCCGAATAGTTGGGTTGAGTCTAAATGCTAAAAATTGTTCTAAAGGTTTAAAACTCGTTTTTTATTCCTCAACAGCTACCTAAATTGAAAGCTTCATGGAAAAGTTACTTAAGAAATTGATCCATGTTAGGCATTAACTTCTACAATTCACATCAGATCAATTACAAAAACTTGAAAGGAATAAAATAGCTAAAAGAAAAAAGGCGAAATAAAATTGTACCAAACCTAGAGTTCAGAAAACTGCACCCAAGACAAAACTCTATGATTCTCAGGCTTCAAAACACTGCACCCCAAACACAGTTTTCTGATTCCCATACTTCAGAACACTGCACCCCAAACACAGTTTTCTCAGACTTCAGAATCACTCATGACAAACCCTCCAGGTTTCTGATTCTCAGGATTCTGATTCCGAACCTGCGGCCCAAACAACCCCTAAATGATATCTTAAGAAAAATAGATAGAGAAGATGAGATAAATTGTGAAAAAACAATCATAATTTTCAAAACCAAATGATATCAAATGGGAACATTGGTTTTTTGTTTTTGGTTTTTGAAAAATTAAGCCTATTTTCCATATTTTTCTTAGGTTAAATTACCAAAAATACCTCTTGACTATGAGATTGATTTCAATTATACTCTTGAAGTTTGAAAAGTTTCATTTTAACCTTTGAATTTTGAAGTTTGTTTCAAAACAACCCTTGAAGTTTTTTTTTTTTGGTTAAATTCATGGATGGAAAACGTTGTATTTGCATTTGTATTGTTGCTTATTTGAATATATATGTTGAAAAAAAATCAAAACTCATGCAGATATGTCATTTTTCATCTATAAATTTAACCAAAAAAAGTCTTTAAGGGTTATTTTGAAACAAACTTTAAAGTTCATCGGTTAAAATGAAACTTTTCAAAGTGGTATAATTGAAACCCACCCCATAGTTCAGGGGTATTTTTGATAATTTAACATTTTTCTTTTTTACTTGTAAGATGTATTTTCAAAAACCAAACTAAAATTTGAAAACTAGGCACCGTTTGATAACCATTTGGTTTTTGATTTTTGGTTTTTAGTTTTTGACAATTGTACTTATTTTCTTATCCTTTCTATAATTCTCTACCATGCCTTTCACATTTCTTACGAAAACATTTGAACGTTTAGCCAAATTCTAAAAAACAAAAATTAATTTTTGAAAACTAATTCTTAGCCCCGTTTGATAACCATTTTGTTTTTGGTTTTTAGTTTTTGAAAGTTAAGCTTATTTTCACCTAATTTCTCTACAATAGAGATCATCTCTATTAAATAAGCATTTGAACTCTTAGCCAAATTCTAAAACACAGAGTCACGTTTTTTAAAGCTATTTTTTTAGTTTTCAAAAGTTAGCTTGGTTTTTTAAAACATAGGTAGAAAGTAGATAAGAATACATATAAACTCATTGGTAGTAGTATTTTTAGGTTTAAATTTCAAAAACTAAAAACAAAAAACAAAATGGTTATCAAACGGGACCTTACTTTTTATAATTTGGGTTGGTTTTTGAAAACACAGGTAAAAAAAAATGGATAACAAACACAAGGAAAATCTTGACTATAAGTAGTATTTATAAGTTTACTTTTCAAAAACCAAAAACCAAATGATTATCAAACGGGGGCTAAAAAATAGTTTTCAAAAACTTGTTTTTGTGTTTTAGAATTTGGTTAATAATTCAAGTGTTTTCTAAAAAAAAAAAAAATACGGAAACCATTATAGAGAAGATGAAAACCACTGTAAAGAAATGATAAGAAAACAAACACAATTTTCAAAAACCAAAAACAAAAAATCAAATGGTTATCAAATAGGGCCTTAATTTGTGTAACATAAAATACAAAGATTAAAAAGATATTTTTAACCAAATATATCTATATCTATATCTATATCTATCTATCTATCTATCTATCTATCTATCTATATATATATATATATATTTGTGTATTTTATTATGTGATTTTTTGGGTTAAATGGTAAATTTAGTTCCTTTAGTAGTCAATATAGTGGAACTTAAAAAAAAAAACAATTAAAAAACAAATTTGACTTATAATCTTGTATGGTTGTATTAATTTTCTCCATAAAATTTCAATTTTGATAAAATTGGACTTTAGACTTAGATCAATGTTGCAATTTCTACCATTTGTTAAATTTTTGCTAATTCGCCTACTAATTTTAACAAAAAAAATTGCAAAATCTGCATAAACTCACTAGCTTCAATAATATCAACTTTAAAATAATTTTTAACCTATAATGTATAAATTAATCATTGAATAACTTTGTTAAAACTCACAACTCTGGTAAAAAACGTAGGATCTAACGACAAACACTAGAGAGGGTGAATCGCGTTGCTACCAATATTTTTTAATTTTTTATTTTAATCTCTTCCATTCTTCCTTATGTTTCTCTTCTTTTTATAGCCTTCCAGCATCTAAGGTTTCTTCATTTTCCATGTATGGATTAAAGTAGGAAGTCGTTGCTTAAATCAAAGAGCAATTGATGCGAGAATCTTCTAATTATGAAAATTTTTGAAAATCATGTTTTTTCCTCTTTTGGTTGATTGCAATCGATTCTTGCAATTCACAATTCTTTACTACTTACCCAAATTGCAATTGTAATATGACTTGCAATCTCACTCTCTAGCTCAAACTACACAAATAACACATAATTAACCACTTTCCTACATATTTAACTCTTTTCTAACATTTTAAGAATTCCCAACATGCTCAAATGTTTCTTATCAAACTTGCTATAATTCAATAGATTTTGGAGTTCACAAATGATAAAATTACAAGAATAACCTTTGTTTGTGAGCTAAATAATTCTAAAAATGAAAATTATCATATTAGTTTAAAATCACACTGGAAATGAGTGGTCTAGATTAGAACCTAACTTGATTATGGCTTCACTAGAGGTTGTTTAAAGAAGTAATATCATACATGTTCATTAGAAGCCTAATATTGCATGGAAATTGTGTGTATTCGAAAGAGTTGGACATGATATAAGACTTCGAAGCTTATGAAATAAGCGTATGATCAATCTTGGAAATCTAACTATAGGTCTACCGACGGTTAACAATCCCTAAACTTTTTGAAATTTGAGAAGTATCTAAACTGCTAAATTATAATTATAGATACATTCCAAACGTCAAAAACCAATATTTCACACACACTTATAAGACACTTATGATAGGAATGTCATTAGAAGAGAATTGGGATATTATAAGGATATATTAATAAATAGATAGCGAATTAGTTAGGATAATAAATAGAGTAAGTGAGATAAGAAAAAGATAGATATTGATTTAATTAATTTAGTTTACGACTTGTAATCTCAAGTTAGTAAAGGTTCAACTACCTCGAATGCTTGATTTATTTTATAATTCCATTCGAGTTCTATCAATTTATTCATCTTCTTTTCCTTTCTCTATAATATAAATATAATACGCTTTCAAAAAATAGAATGGTAAATACTACAACAAAATCAACGCAAGTCTCTGGTGATATAATCAAACGCCGGGATGCCGGCCTGGAATAGGTTGTAATACGTCTTCTCCGTCGGGTGAATCGCGTCAAAAAACAGATACTTACCGGCGTCAGAGCACACCGGCGATTTGTAATTACAAAACAGCGACATCTCCAGCAACCCGCTCCCGCAGCACCCGACATCCACTTTTTCAAACCCTAAAAAATCAAAATCGCGACACCAAATCAGAACAAAACACGATGCATTTCAGTCGACCTTCGAAATTCCCTCCGATTGATTGATTGATCGACTCAATTTTAAGAAGAGACGCACAAGAAAGAAGGCTGACCTGATTTTCCGACGTTGCGGATAATGTTGACGATGTGGTCGTAGGTGTTGATGTAGCTGATGAAAGTGGGGGATTTCTGAGAGAGATTAGTCTGTAAAGAGAGGAGTTCGGCTTGGAGGAGGGCGTTGAAGTCTCTGGCGACGGCGGAGTAGCGGTCGATGCAGCCGCGTTCGAGGAAGGCGTTGCTGGAATATAGCGTTATCACCACCGGCAAGCACCCCATCGGCGCTAACCCCGGCATCACGAATCTTCTTGCTCCTTCGGCCCACAAAGCCTGCTAAATTATAGAAAGCCCATTAGAAAGCCCATTGTGGCACTTTTTATTCTAAAATTTAAATAAATGGTGAAATTAATCTAGATGAGAACTATTATAGAGATATTGCTATAAAACAAGGATAATTTTTCGAAAACTAAATAGTTGTCAAATAGGATCTTAATTATTTACGTCTATTTTCTACTTGACACAAAACTTTGATACGGCGAATTAAAACAATTAGCCTAATAAAAAAAAAAAATACAAGCTTATTTTTACATTAAACAAATTGTTAATAGCAATATAAACATAATTTAACTGGTTAAAACATATATCAATGATCAAGAGGTCAAATGTCTAAATTTCTCTATCCCTACATATTCTTCAACTAAAAAATAGAATAATATGCTAATGAGAGTTAGCCTATAAACAATATGTGAAATTTCATTAAAACTACTAAATTCAAACTTTTAACTCATACAAATCAAATTGAAACCAAGCTCTAAAGCTTTTAAAATTGTAATGATTAATTTTAAAATATGTCAAAACTATAGGAATTAAATTTATAATTTAACCCAAAATCTATTAGAATAATGTTTATATCTCACCAATAAAATACCTAAAACCAACGAGAAAAAAAAACCCACACATCAATCATGTAAGTGTTTGAACTTAACTATATACAACACAGGAAAATAATGTGTTTAAATCTAACTAATAATCATCTAACCCAATTCGAAGAATCAATATCCACAAAAATAACACTGCACACATAAAAATAATACTCACCAATACTAAACTAAATAACAAGTAAGGATTTTACATTTTTAAGTCTTTGTTCATAAACTTACAAGTTAAAACTATATGGTTAGATTTTTATTTTTTATTTTTTTGAGTTCACTGTATGATTAGATTTGACTCACCCAAATAAAAATAAAAGATGGGTAGAGCATTAATTAATCAAGATATCAATAAACTCTTTTATAGTTGATAGATTTGAAAATCTATCTTTGGTTTGGATGGTCAATTATAATGCTTAAAAAATCCTAGACAAAGGTGAAAGATAAATTTACATGCTTGTTTATTTACAGAAATGCCCTTATATTATATTCAATATAATATATAAAAGGCTTCTGAGGACCCTACAATTTAATGGCATCAATAAATGGTAATAAATGAGAAAGAAGAGGAGATTTATTCTGGTTCGGAGCTGCAGGTCGAATTAAAAAAAAAAAATAAATCCTTGGGATTGGGATTGGCTGTCCAATCATATCGAAATTTGCATCGACTACTACATTATTGATTCAGACCTACTCAAGCTACCTCCTTTATGTTCTTAAAAATCAAAATAAATTAACATTACAAATCTAGCTGCCCTCCTTTATTGTAAATTTTTAAAACAAATTGACCTCCCATCCTAACATTTATGTACATTTCAGCTCAATTTACTATTTTATTTAATAGAAACATTTGTCGTTTAAGAGAGATTTTTAATGTCTTCAACAATTGAGTTATTATTTAAATACTCTCTAATAACTTTCGGTGACAACTAGTGTGACAATTTTTTAGTACGACAAATATAGGATATGAAAATTTAAATGTTCGACTTAAAAGAAAAGAGTATATGAAAATTTATGACTTTATTTTACCATGGGATAATTCATAATTTATTGAAAATGCTTTTAATGGATATAAAAAGGATGAGAGTAATAATTTAATTATTGAATTTTCAATTTTGTAACAATTTGATCATGAATTTTAGTATTTAACAATTTAATTTTTGTAGGTTGTACTTTAAAATTTGTAATAACTTAATCCTTACCGTTAAAAGTTCCATCAAAATCAAGTATCAATTTAATATTATGTAGCAACTTAGTCTTTTAATTTATAAACATATTTAGTCCCTAACTAGTTTATCAAGCTACATATGTAGGAAGTCTCATTAAATCTTAATAAATATTTTTATGATAGGGACTTAATCGTTACAAAATTTAAAGTATAGCGACTAAAATTGTTACATATTAAAGTTGAATGACTATAACTCCATTTGCTAATCCTTCGATTTTTGGTTTTTTAAAATTAAGCCCGTAAATACTACTTTCATATTTGGATTTTCATGTTTTCTTATATACTTTTTAGATGTGTTTTCAAAACCCAAGCCAAGTTTTGAAAACTAAAAAAAATATAGTTTTCAAAAACTTGTTTTTGTTTTTTTGGGATTTGGCTAAGAATTCAAGTTTTTTTTTTAAGAAAAGATGGAAACCATTGTGGGAGAAAATAAAAATTATTGTAGAGAAATGGTGAGAAAACAAGTACAATTTTCAAAAACTAAAAACTAAAAATTAAGGCATTGTTTGATAACCATTTGGTTTTTTATTTTTAGTTTTTAAAAATTAAGCTTGTTTTCTCCAAATTTCTCTATCATGATTCTCATCTCTCTTAAGGAAACATTTGGACTCTTGGCCAAATTCTAAAAACAAAAACAAATTTTTGAAAACTATTTTTTTTAAGTTTTCAAAACATAACTTGATTTTTAAAAACATAGGTAAAAAGTAGGGGTGAGCAAAAAAACCCGAAAAGCGACTGACTCGATCAGATCCGACCGAAAGCCGAGAGGGGCGGTCGGTCGGTTTTGTGCTTTTTTCGGTCGGGGTCGGTTTTGCGACCGGTTGATCGATCGATTTTGGTAAGTTTTTTTTTTTTTAATCCGATCGAACCAACCGACCATGGTCGGTTCGGGGGTCAGTTGGGGTTGAAAACCGACCCCGACCGACCAATGCTCACCCCTAGTAAAAAGTAGATAACAAAACAAGTAAATACTTAGGTGACAGTCATATTTATAAACTTAATTTTCAAAAACCAAATGGTTATCAAACGGGGTATAAATGACTATCAAATGAGACCTAAATTGTTACAAAATTAAAAGTACATAGACTAAATTGATAGAAACCAAAATGGAGAGACTAAGGCCCTCCATTTGATAATCATTTCGGCCCCGTTTGATAACCATTTTATTTTTTTTGTTTTTAGTTTTTGAAATTTAAACTTAAAAATACTACTTCTACCAATAGGTTTATATGTCTTTTTATCTATTTTGTACCTATATTTTCAAAAAACAAGCTAACTTTTGAAAACTAAAAAAGTAGTTTTCAAAAACTTGACTTTGTTTTTAGAATTTGGCTAAGAGTTCAAATTCTTACTTAAAGAAGATGATCTCTATTGTAGGAAAATTATGTGAAAATAAGCTTAACTTTCAAAAACTAAAAACTAAAAACAAAAGGGTTATCAAACGAGACTTTTTGGTTTTTTATTTTTAAAAATTAAGTTTTTTTTTTTATTTTCCAATTTCTCTAGAATAGGGTTCATCTCCCTTAAAGAAACTTTTGAATTTTTACTCAAATCCTAAAAAGAAAATCAAGTTTTTGAAAACTACTTTTTTTAGTTTTCAAAACATGACTTGGTTTTTGAAAACATAGGTAAAAAGGAGATGACAAAACAAGTAAATCTATATGTGTAAGTAGTATTTATATGTTTAATTTTCAAAAACCAAAAACTAAAAACTAAGACTCCGTTTGATAACTATTTGATTTTTGGTTTTTGAAAATTAAACATAAAATTACTAGTTCCACCTATGGTTTTCCATATTTTCTTATCTACTTTTTAGATGTGTTTCAAAAACCAAGTTAAGTTTTTGAAAACTAAAAAAAGTTGTTTTTGTTTTTGGAATTTAGCTAAAAATTCAAGTGTTTTCTTATGAGAGATGGAAACCATGGTAAGATAAATTAAGACCGTTGTAGGGAAATAGTGAGAAAACAAATACAATTTTTAAAAACTAAAAATAAAAAACTAAAAACTAAAAACCAAATGATCATCAAACAAGATCTAAATGGTCATCAAATAGGATTTAAATGGTCAAACAGGACCTAAATTGTTACTTTGATGAATGTTGAAACCTAAACTGCGTAACTCATTAATGGTAAGGTATAAAAGTAGGCAATATAAAGGAATGGGGCTTAGAATCGCCAGCTTGACATGTCTTATATTCCTACCCAACTATTTCAATTATCATCCTTGGCAATGGGCATGGGCATAAGGCAATAGGAGCTTTATAGTTTATTCCAACTCCCCATACATTAATTAATTCAACCAATTTTTTTTTTTTTAACTTTTTGTCTCTCTTTCATTACTTTCTACTATTTATTTATTTATTTTTCTCTCTCTCTATCTTTTCAATTACAATTATTACAAAAAGTATCGTAATAGCAACATAATATGCCACGGTTTGTACCACCATCCACCACAATGATTTTTTGGTGTGCACTTTAGTGTAATAAAACTAAGATAAAACCTAAATTTCAAGTAAAGTGGAAAAGAAAAAAGTCACTTTACTTAACATGTTCATGAATATATCTTGTATGCAAAATTATTGCTATTATTTGATAAACTTTGTGAAAATTATTATTCTTTCATTCTAAAAAGTTAAAATGATCCATTTTTAAAATTATTTACGTTTAAATTTCATTTTGATCCTTAAATTCTTAAACTACTATATCTTGGTTCCTAAACTACTAACCTATCTTTCTTAATCGTCTAAACTTAAAATAACAACAATAATAATATAATAAATTGTCTCCATCATATATTTAACCCACCCAATTTGATATTAGCAAATATACTCAACTCTACTCACCCAACCTACCCGACTTCAACAATGCATATTTACATCATATAATTAACCCAACCATATAATTAATGGCATATCAAAATAGTTAACTTTAACCAATTTTATCATGCCAAACAAATATTTTGAAAGTTCTTGACCATAATTGAACAGACTTCGAAACCTACAAGCTACAATAGTCATTTTAAAAGTTCGAATAACTTTTATAGAAAAAGTATATATTTGATTATATGAGATTCCATCTCAAAACCAATTGGGAATGAGAGGAATAACTCATATATTTTATATATTGTGATGTTACTCTCCACTTTTCTAATTTGGGATCCTCAACATGACCCTCAAGATAGTGTCTCTTTGAGTTCACCATTTTTGGATGAGATCCCAATTTTAATTTTTTTTGGACCTAATACCCGTTTGGGTTTAATGGACTCTAATACCATATTAGATTATATGAGGTTTCATCTCAAAACCAATTGACAATGAGAAGAGTAACCCATATATCTTATATATTGTGAGGTTATTCTCCATTTTTCCAATGTGGAATCCTCAACCGTATAAACTAAACTAAAATGAAATTTAAACCAATGTTAAATATAACAACAATAATATAGAAGAAGGATTAAATGTAAAGTAGAACCTGGAAAAATTGGGAGATTTGTTGAATGATGAACTGTTGGTAAGCTGAGAGAGTGAATGTCTTTTTTCGAAGGGGCAAGTTGAAGTAAGTGATGACAAAATCGTTGGTTCCTCCACTGATAAAGAAGACTGTATTTTTTATGTGATTTTTTGTTCTTTCCTTTCCCATTACAGATTCCAATCTTTGTTTATATTCTTTGAAATACTCCACTTGGGCTCCAATCGACACAACGTTCTGAAAAAAGACACCAGAAAATATATATATAATAATAATATTCAAATTCAATTCTCACTATATATTTTCCTTCTCTCTTGCACGATTTTTATATTTCTTTATTAATCGTTTCAAAATTATACACGTCGTCACTGTCATAATACGTAATTCATGACTATGTCGATGACTAGACAATACGAAATTTGAAAATTTTCTAGTAATCCAGTAATACCTACTTCTTACATTTGTACTAGTATTTTTCTTTTCTTTATACATAATTATAATTAATGTTATTGGCCCCCTACATCATAATTAATAGATGATAAAGTAGCAACCAATTAATCCAAGTAGTGCCCATACTACTTTCATAGGTGAAAATTTTCTAACGAATTTTTGGGCGAATTAAAATTTTGATCCACTAAAGAAAGAGAGTGAATATAGATTTAAATAAAACTATATCATACAGTACTTCGTTGCATATATTGGTGTATAGGTATCTTTCTACATGGTACCATTCATTTTTTTACAACTAAGAGAGAGAAAACATTTTCCACCATTATCTCATAGCTGTCAAAAAGTTGATAACAAGTATGCAACCAAGTATTATTTACTATAAGCCAAATAAGAGCATATCTCAACTGGTATAAAATATAAACTTGTGTCCAAAAGATCATAGGTTCAAAACATCCATCTACAAATGTTGTTGAACTTAAAGAAAAAGTATTGTTCAATATGATATAATTAGTAGTTTGAACAATACTTGCCTACATATAGTTATCTTCTTGCACACTATTATTAAAATTGTTCGATAACTATCTCTCTCGTAAAAATCTATCAATGTTTTAATGGCGGTGGTGAGGAAAATACATGCACAAGTGTATCGTTAGATAGTTTTAATAGGCTAGTATTTTAGTACTAAAAAAAAAAAGGCTAGTATTTTTAAATTTTGAGGGCTGCTAAATATGGTGCATTAGCATTGAATAACCACACAAAAAAATTTATTTTGTTTTTGTAAAAGAAATTTTTTTGTAATTGATAAGTGGCCCTTGTATTTGCATCCAACCAATATTTTTGCAAGGATTCTGACAGTCCCCATCTAATAACTCTGGCAATTATACAAAAAAGTACCTTCCTCTACTAAATGCATTAGAAATATAGGCCATTAAAAATCAGACAAAGTTAGAGGAGTTGCTATCAACCCATAGGCGCATAGGCAAATATTCTTAACAAAAATCAACCAAGGATATGAAATTAGAAGATGACAAAAAAAAAAAAAAATCTAAAATATTATTTTTGTTTCTATACTTTAAATTTTATTCCATGGATTTTTAATATTCAATTAGGGTCTTTATTAATTTGGTTCATGCTCTTAATTAATTGTGAAATTTTCTTTTTTAAAAGTTAATCTCTAATAATTTTTCTCTATAAATTTTAGGAATAGATCCAGCTTTTATTGCGTTAAAATTATTATTGTTATTTAATTATTTTGACAAAATTTAATTTCAAACTTATAAAAATCAATTTTAAGGTCTACTAAAAATATAATACTAAAATTAGAAAGTAGAAAGTAGATTAACTAAAATAGAAAAAAAAAATTTGAAGTAGGATATTAAATAAAATAGTATTTTGACCCATAATTTGTTAAGGAAGCTTTGAAGCGGTACGTACCCCAACTTTGGGAGTGAGCGGGTCGAAGCCGGAACCGGCGGAGGCAAAACTGACGCCGGTCATCAACTCCTCAATACTAAGCGTCGGGTCCAAATACGGCGGAACATAATCCTTCACTCCCAAGTAAGAAGCTGCCAACCAAAACAACAAAATGAATCCATTGATCAGAGACGAACATTTCTTTAATTCGAATTTCGTTGCAGTACCTAAAAAGTCGGTGCTAAGGCGGCCATTGGAGAATCTTCCGGTGGGGATATGGAGGGGGAAATCTCTGCCGTAAGGAGGAAAATTGCTTCTAAAAATGGTAGGGACGAAGTTATTGTTGCCGGGATCGACGGTGGAGTCGCCGAACACCAAAAGTGCCGACACCGACGAGTTGATCGGAGGCTTATTCCGGCTTTGCAATTGCAGAGCTTGGGAGATGGAGAAAAAGAGAGGGAGATGGAGGAGGAAGATGAGGGCAAAATGGGAAAAAGGAGGGTCTGGATTGCGCCGATTCATGTCTGGTTCAGAATCGGCGGATTTGGATTGGTTTGGATTGGGGGAAGAAGAGACGGGAAATGGTGGAATCGAGTCGAGCGCGGCTGAATGAGGAAGTGGTTTGGCAGTTTTTATGGGAAGTGATTTTTGGATGACGAAAGTGCCCTTGTGGGGCCGCTTTTTATTGAAGGTGGTGGCTGATAATATAATAACTGTTGAATATTAGTTAGCCTGAGAATCTTGTTAGTTGTAATAATGGTGGTGATAAAATGTAAAATGGTATTTCCCTCACGGTTGGGTTTCCTTTTTAAAGAAGGTGTGAGACTTGTGACTTTGTGAGAGAGAAAAAATGCGAAAGAAAAAAAAAAAAAAATTTCTATGACTAGGAAAAATCTTGTTTGAGTGAATGTTTTTTTTTAATAACAAAGTAAGATCAGAATTATGCAATTATTATATGCATTATACAAATAAAAGTTTAAACTATAAATTTTCTATCTCATTTTTCTTTCTTATATCAAAAAATTTTTAAATCTATCTATCTATATATATATATATTTGTTTAATTAACCATGAAAGCTTGCAATTATCTCTCTTTCAAATGAAGGTAAAATAAACATATCAACCTTAATATATTTTTCAAATTTAATTAGATTATATAAACCTATCAAAGTCATCAAATATTCCAAGTCCATTTTTAACTATCTCCTACATAATAAAATAATATATTATTTAATTATTGCATAGGTTTGCTGAAAGAAAATATAATTTAAATCATTATATTTAATTAATAAAATATTTATATTAGATAATTAATTAATTAATAATAAATAAAGTAATAGAAATTAATTTTCACATTAATTAAAAACTAATTAAGGCACAGTTTCCCTTTCCTCTCTCTTACAAAGAATTAAATAAATAGGAATTAATTAAAATATGAATAAAATTTCTAGTAAATAATCAAGATAATATAAATTAATAATTATAAATAGATTAGATATAATTTTATTATGTCTAAATAACATATTGGTATTAATAATTAATTAATATTAAATTAACTAATTAATTAGGTTAAATCAACTAATTAATTAGGTTATTATGTTCACGGTTCATCTTCTAGGTATAAAAATTCCACCTATATAAAAAGTATAAGAAACCATGTTGGATGAGTTTTAAAATTGTCTGGCTAATAATATCCTATATTTTATAAAGAGAAAACCACTAAAACAAACACTAATACTATATATCGATCTAAAAATGCATGAGATAAAAGATGCCCTAATTAGTTTTCCTTTGAAAGATCATTAAAAAAAACTATTTTTATATACATTTAATGAATTCTAAAATATATGTTTGATACAAAATCGATAAGATTTTTTTTTTTTTCAGAAAAAGACATTTTATATTGTTGTTTTATTCTAAATTTTGATTCTAAACTAAAATAACCTAATTAGGTTATTATACGTTTCTATGATTTAATTCTAAATTTTTGTTGAAATTTATGAATTCTAAAAAAGTTATTTAATGATTAATTTGTATATGAATCAAACTTAAATTTGTGAAAAACTTAATTTGATTGAAAGTACTAAGTCAAAAGATAATTAAAGTAAATTGAATATTGCATAGAAATTACAAAATTTATCTGTTTTGACGAAATTAAGTATAAGGTGAAAATGGATACGAATGAGAAATGTTGGCCACTCACAAATCACCACGTCATTATTATAAATCAATGATAAAATTATAAAATATTAAAATTGAGACTAATCATAAATTGACGGGTGCCCCAAATTTAATTTGACGATAAAAGTTGGCAAGTCCTGATCAAACACTACAAGAAAAGAAGACTTTTTCGATGCGTAAATTTGTCGAGACCACCATACGCGTCGGGAAAAGTTAGATTCTCCTAATGCACAAATAACAACTGGGATAACTTTCAACCTAAACAATGTCCGACGCGTGAACCAACAAGACGTCAGCTAAGTGGCCCTCCCTCGATGCAAGTCATGTGCATGTTGGGAGAGTTTTTGAGATTTAAAGGCTTTTTCGTTGCGAGCAAAAGGTGCGTCAGGAGAGGGGGGGTTTTGTCGACGCATAGAGAAAGTGCATTGGTTAACTAGTTGATAAGTTTGCCGACGTGTTGGGAGAGTTTTTGAGATTGTTTGATAAGTTTGAGTTTAATTGCTTATTGGAGTTTATGAAATTGTTCGATTGGTTAAATGTGTTTAGTTCTATTGTTGGGTGAGGGATGTTTATCAGTTTCCTAGTTAAACTTAGTTGTGTATAAGTTTTCGTGTTAAAGTTAAAGCTTTTTAGCTTTGGTTCTTTATATGTATGTATGTATAGAGGTACAAGAGTTTAATAAGTTTAATTGTTCAATAATTATAAATTATTGAGTTAGGTATTGAAACCAATTAAATATTATTTTTTTTAGGTGCTTCACGGTTGATGTAAGCGTGAGTAAGATTAGGGATGAGATTTATGATGCATCTACCAGAAATTTAATTTTTCTAGATGGTTTATGTAATTATTTTTATTTCCAAATTTATATAAATAAAAATGCATAAACAAATTTCATTTATTGGTTGTTATATTAAAATGAAGTTTGAAATATTTTGTTTTATATGCATTAATTATCAGGTAAAAAAAATTAGAATTATAATAATATTTGAAAGAAACCAAAAAAAAGTATAAAAACTCAATATCAAACTTATGCTAACGTCGGAATAAATATCGTCGGGATAGGTTACTTTTGTTGATGCAAGTTTATTGGCGTCCACAAAAGAAACCTCTACCAATGCCAACTCACTAACATCGACAAAAGTGACCTATGTCGAGGCCACTTATTCTGGGCATTGCTAGAAGCTCGACAAGTCTAACGACGTCAATGTTGACGCCTGATGTCGCATCAGAAAAGTCTTTTCTGACACGTTTTGTAGCTTTTTCCAACGCTTGTGCGTATTAGAAAAAGTCTAAATTCCTTAATTTAATTTGAAGATAAAAGTTGGTAAGTCTTGCTTAAATAATTAAATTTAATTTGATCAAATTGGGTCATATGATATTTAAGTTAATTTAAACAAAGTTCAAAGGGGTAGGCTCTAATCCAACAAAAGTCTAAACCCAAAGAGTTAGACCCAAATTTAAAAAAAGTTTAAGTTCAATGGTTAAGTCTAAAAGTAATTAAAGTTCAAGCCCACATGCCCATAGAAAGCTAAGTAGTGAAACTCTCCTTCATTAATGAGAGTTAATAAATAAAACTCTTAGTCCACACGTGATTTCAACAAATAAATAAAAACGAGACACTTGTAAATGAACTTATATTTATATTAATTTGAATGTAGTGGATTACAATTTTTAATATTTATCTTATGATTCTCTCTCTCAAGTGTAATTCGTCTAAGGGCGTTACAACTTGTTCTCAGATATAGATTTGATTTGAGGGCTTCACAACCTGTTCTTAAATGTGAATTTTTCTCAAGGGCTTCGTAGCTTGTTCTTGGGTGTGAATTTATTTATAGGATTTCGCAGCTTATTCTCGAATATGGATTTGTCTCGAGGGCCTGCAATTTGTTGAAAGTCTTCGGTTTGTAGCTTGTAGCTTCTTGAAAGTTTTCGACTTGTAACTTTTTGAAGGTCTTCGCCTTGTAGCCTATTGAAGATCTTTGGCTTGTAACCTGTTGGCTTGTTGCTTGTTGAAAGCCTTCGACTTGTGGCTTGTTGAAAGTCTTCGACTTGTTCTTGATCTTCAAGTTATTCAAGGGTTTTGCAGCTTGTTCTCGATCTTCAAGTTTTTCGAGGGCTTTGCAACTTGTTCTTGAATATGAAGTTGTCTCAAAGGCTTTTGTAGCTTGTTCTCAAAAGCCACAATGGATTCTTTGAATCTCGAGGAAGCATTCTTGGTCTTCGAGGTAGTGTTCTTCGTTCAGGAAGTGTTTGATCTTCAGGAGTGCAAAAAGTCTTCTGGGTCATTATTTTTGAATTCTCTCTGGATTTTCTCTTTGGAATCTCCAACTTCTGAACCTTTGAAATGAATGAGGGAACCTTTTATTTATAGAGTTTTCAAGTGGGCTTGAGCTTGACCATTGGATTGGACCTATGGTTGGCCTTAGGCTTGAGGCCTTTTAGATTGGTATAATTGACTTTGGACCTGGGCTGGAACTTTGTTGAATTTGAGTCTCTTATTTCAACTTTGTCTACAATTGACCTAAATTTCACACAATCCAATTGCATATTTGAATTTGCCTTAATTTAATTTATGGATGCTTGTAAATTTAATTAATCCAAAATTAAATAAATAACTTTGTCACTAACTTTAAATAATGACATGTCAATTTATGTTTGACCAAAATTTCTATTCCAACACTCTCCAAAAAGGACCAGAGATTTCATGGCAAAAAAGGTCCAAAGACTCATAAGTTCTTGAACAACACCTTAAGATAAAAGATACTTCAAAACTTTTAAAGATCAATTGAAATTTCATTCATGTACCCCTCCTTCTCGGACGTCACATAGTATGGTCGAGAAAAGCTTAAAACAATTGATAGCTACTACTTATACCAATAAGATGCACCTTCCTTTTTGATGACTCAATCATAGGAACTCCAAAGTTAAGCGTGCTTAGCTTAAAGCAATCCTATATTGGGTGACCTCATGAAAATTTTCCTAGGGAGCATGTGAGTGAGAACAAAACATGCTGAAAGGACACGTGTTGGTTTGTGGCGGAAAGTATTCACTCTCGCAAGCGGCTTGAGGATGGTATGAGTGGTATGATGACGTGAACAGGTTGCAGGGGATGTGGGGGAATGCATGGGCCAAATCTGGATTCCAAACCTTGGTCCGAATCCTGAGTCTGAGACGTTACACAAGCTGTAACACCCTAGACTCAGGATTCAAATCAGGATTTGGAATCCGAATTCGAACTTTGTTGGCCCCGACATTCTCTTGCTTTCCTTGCGACTTGGCCATGTCTTCACACCATCCTTGAACTGCTTGCAAGAGTGAAGACTTTCCCCACAAACTAGCACGAGTCCTTTCAACATGTTTTATCCTCACTCACATGCTCCCTAGAAAATTTCCAGGAGGTCACCCTGTTGGGTTTTATGCCCTAAAACTCGTAGTTTGTAAATAATGTTCTAATTAAATTAATAAAGAGTTATTATTGTTAATAAATAGTTATTGTTCATTATTTACTACATTGCCTTAAATTAACCCTAAATCCAATAAACTAACATCCAAGACTGTAATATGTGTCTTGGATTGAATGTAACGTACATATAAGGATCTCAGTTCGAGATATAGCTTAAAGGGTCTATAGTAAGGGGATAAGGCATGAGTACCTTACCCTGGTAATACTATGGATATGACCCACTTTGTATGTGATACAAACACAGTGATCCTAACGTGTTAGTGTAGACGACATGTGAGTGGAGATATCCTATGTAATGAGATTGCATAAGACCAAACCACGAAATAGTAACCACTAGGTGTAACTCCGTTTACTAGTTAGGTTTCTATTTCAATAAGATGACCTAGGCAACTTGATCTCAATCCTGAGTAGGTTACGAACTCCTGTTTGCGAGGGATTGTCCTTTGACTAGTATGAGTGAGAGTGCTCAGAGTTGCCGACTCAATAAGCCTACCTTCTTAGGGACAAGACCGAACGGGTGGCTGGGGACTTAACCTAGTAAGATGAAATTCACTCATTCCCGCCTATTAGGGCAAGTAGAGGAATGTTCCCTTAAGTGGTGTCTCCGGGACTTGAACAAAGGGTTCCACCCTGTCATTGGCTCGAGAGGGACTTCTATTTGCTGGTAGGACCACAAACAAGCTGTTCATTAGAGGAGCACTGGGATTTAAGGTAAAAGATGTAACCTAGGGGAAAACGGTAATTTGACCCACCGGTGTTACTTCTGACATTCGTGAAGGATTGACTTCTTTGTTATTGGTCAATATTCGTGGACACACGAAAATATATCTGTAGTGAGAAGAGTGCAACTACGAGACTTTAGTAGAGTGTTCCCGCAGTTAACGAATGTTAATTAGGAGGTTAATGAGATTAACCGAATAATCTTGTATCGTTGGAGCTTCTGATCTATAGGTTCATTAGGTCCACCTTCTAACTCGTAAAGGGTTCTTAGATCGTTTGAATTTGGAATGTTCAAATTCAATTAGGGAATAAACATTAATGTATAAAGATACATTATAATATAAAGTTTTGGAACTTTATATTATAAATTTAATTTGAATATGATTCATATTAAATTATATGAGAGAATTGAATATTTGAATATTAATTAAATGTGAATAAAATTCATATTTAAAACTATAGGTTAAAATTTAATGTGCATAAGATGTGCATTAAAACTATAGGTTATTAGGGAATGCGATTAAATACCAAATTAAACATATGATGTTTAATGAATTAATTAAGGAGTTAATTAATTGAATTAATTAAATTTGATTTAATTAAAATTTTTTTTATATAATATAATATAATATTATTTAATTAAATAGTTAATTAAATATGAGGAACATGTGTAAGACACGTTTCCCCACTTCTCTTTATCTCTCTTACTCCCATTGATAAGTATGGATGAGAGGAGAAGGAGAGGGTTGATCGTGAATATTTTTTGGCAATTTTGAGATTTGGAAAAAACTCACAAAAGCTCTCTCAACCTATATTCTCTCTACTTCTTCCAATTTGTTGGGATCCTTCCCACCAATGATTGATCTAAGTAGAATTCACAGTCATAGAAGGTTTACACAGTGGTTGTCCTGTTGGAAGAACAGAGGAACTGTGTTGTTGTGCTGTACAACTTGGAATTGCAAGGAGTTGCAGTTGATTGAAACTACAAAGGTAATATATGATTCCTTTTAGTTTAAGAAACTTATAACATGTTAATTACTTTAATCCATGCTTAATCCGTTAATTGTTTATCTCTCTATTTATTTGCCAATATATGGATTTTTGGAATAAACCAAAACAATCAAGCATATTACGATTTAATTCACCACGTTTTCGTTGCTCATAAGGATTCGATTCCCTTGACACCTAATATAGGATTGCTCCAAACTTGCTATTAATTCTTATAAGCCTTTCTCATCCATACTTTCATAACCTCAGGATTCCTCTCATTCAGATGTAGTCTTAGTTCATTCATGTACCCCTCTTCTTCGGGTGTCATATGCCCACCAATTTCCGTCTTGGTTCGTCCCTAAACCACATCTTACTGGGAGAGATTTCGCTTTGATACCATATGCAACGCCTCAGGCCCTGGATTCGGATCAGGATTTGGAATCTGGATTCGACCCTTGTTAGTCTCAGCATTCTCCCGCACCCTCTATGACCTACAATTCAAGAATTTTAGGATTTGTCGATGCCAAAAAACGTCGACATAAATCAAAAAACTGTCGAAAAAGTAATTGTTGACTAAAAAACCGTAATCGACAATTCGGTCGCCACATCATCATCAGAAAAACTTGGTCCCATAAATTCTTGAAAATTTCTCATAAGCTAGCACATCTTTCCGGGAAAGACAGAGAAAAACATATGTAATTAAGTTATCTAACTTATATAAGAAAAACACAAAGTACACCAAAGTTACATGTATACAAATAAACTCATCAAAACTTAATAAAAACAATCAAAATTTCAAATCAACTTTATCAAGAGTACACCAAAGTTACAAAACATTTACTTAAAACTTAAACAAATCACAATTTAAGTTTTGCCTAAACTTCTCAATATTTATGGACACATCTAACTTAACTTAAGAACTAACCACTTCTTTCACACTCCAAAACATTTTTTATCCACTCCCTAACTTCAAATTAATCTCTAAGCATCAACCTACACTCAAAACTATGAACATAAAACTTAAACAAACAAGATAATAAACTCATTGAATTATAGTTTTACTTAAAACTTTCGAAAGAAATGAACATGTTCAACCAAATTAACTAAACTCTAAACTTATATAAATATAGAAGCACATACTCACCCCTTTTACACTCCAAAGAATTTCTCACTCACCACCTAACTTCAAAATCAATCTCTAAGCATCAACTTACACTCAAACCATGAACATACACTCAAACAAAATAAATAATAAACTCATTGAATTATAGTTTAACTTCTCAAATGAATGAACCACCAAAATTTAACTAAATAGATAAACATGTTCAACCAAATTACTAATTAAACTCCAAAGGATTGATTGATAAACAATCTATATACACCAATTCATGTACCCCTCACACTCCAAATAATTTCTCACCCACCCCCTAACTTTAAATCAAACTCTAAGCATCAACCTACACTCAAACCAATTCATTGGCTACCATAACTACAAAACCAGACAACCATATCCAATAAATTTGAAATATATTAACAAGTATCAATATTACAAAACAATAAGTAAGAAGTTCAAAATCAACTACAAGCAAACTTCTCAATGACATAGATAGTTTCTAAAACTCAACGATATGAACATAAACTAAAAAAAAAACTCATACAAATCAAATAGTTTCAAATCATTAGCTATCATAACTGCATGATAGCCATACACAACTTCTCACAATGTATAAGCATGTTTTGATCCCAACCTCCTAAACTCAATTTAATCTCAAAGCACAATCCCAAAACATACTAACCCCCCAACACATTGGCTACCTTTACTGCAAGATAGCCATACACAAAATATTAGTAGATAGATGATACCTACTTTGTCAGTCCTCCTTGTAAATGCATGAGTTGCATAAGCATTGCTTCCATGTTAGCCAACTTCGTATCTTGCGTTATAGTTCGAGTCTCAACTTCTTCCCGTCTATTTCTAATATGAGTAAATTTTTTCTCCATAGTTCATAGTGAAGAAAAGAAAAAAAAATGCAAACAATGTCAATATAACATTGAAATCCACATGGTCAAATTCAAGGAGCAAAGTGACAAATACTCGTAAGAATATGATACATGCTCATCCCAATGCCAATCTAAGTGATGCAAAAAAGGACTTATATAAAGAGTTAGTGATCATACAAATGATACTCCCTTCATGAGAAGCCTACAAAATTTGGAATGTTAAATGTGTTTGCTAAAGCCTAAAAAAAAAGACTTCTCAAACCTTAGAGAATGATCTGACACACTTTATTTAAGTTCTAAAAGAATTAATAGTGGATTCCAACCTACTTTCTTAACCAAATAAACTAGAAAATTTGCTGGTTTATGTTAAAAAATGTTCCAACTCGCAAATCTATGGTTACACAAATCTCAAAACACAATAAACTTAAATAGATTTTCAAAATAATCTTCAATATAAGCATATTAATTACTAAATGTAGTTCTTTTTTTTATTATTAAAAATATAGACAGGAAACCAGAACACTACCAAATGGGCCCTATAAACCATATATATTTTCAACTCCCCAAGAATGAGAATAATAAACCATACACATTAACTAAAACTAAATCTTAAGTACAAATAAAATATATATGAAATGTATATGTATAAAAAAAAAATATTATGAAAAGTATATGTTAGATAAAGGTAAACAATATAAAAGGTCTAACCAACTTATGTTCAACCGAACTAACAACATTCAACTCCATACCCATGAATAAGAGTGTAAAGCAAAATATACCAAATATATATATATATATATATACATACTTATTTATAATAAATTTACTTAAACATACTTAATTTTTGCTTAAAAGTGTTCGAAATATTAGCAAAAGTGTTTGAAACTCTTCGAAATATTAGTGAATGAAAGAGTCTAGATTAAGAAATCGGAAGCAATTTTGGATCTTGAACACTCTAAGTTGATCAATTTTGTAAAATAAAATGCATGCTCAAAGTTGGAAAAACTGGGAGTTAAGAAACTCACATTTGAAGATAAAATTCTCTTCACTCGGTGGATGATTTTCAACACGAACACTTCGTGGACAACCGTTAGTGTCTTCCCTACTATCGACATGCCTTGGAACGGATTGTGGGATCCTAGGTTGAGAGAATTTGGAAGAAAAGACCTCAAAGGTCACAAAACGGGAATTCTTTTAATTTCTGCAAAATTCTCACAAAATACCTCAAATCACCATTTATATAAACCTTCATTAAGCTTCATTAGAGTGACAACTCAAGGGTGATGAGGATGCTTTGAGATGGAGGTGGCCAAATTTGGTGAATTTGATGATGAGAGGGATTGGGCAAGTTGCCAACTTGATTTTCACGAAAATCATGAAAATCCTTCATTTTTCATTTAATTTTAATTCAAAAATCAATATTAAATTAATTTTTAATTAAAATTAATTTAATTATTAAACAATTAATTTAATTAATTAATTTTTAATTTAATTTAATATTAAATATTAAATTAAATAAATTGTCCGATCCCGATCGATTTTTCGAACATGAATCTTTATTCATGCTATAACCCGATCTAATATTTAAATTATATTTAAAAATATATCACCTTCTTTTAATCATAGTTTAATTCATAATTAAGCTATGATTCGTTAAATATATCACATATAATTTACGCTTTCTCCCAAACTCGAATTTGAACAATTCAAATTCTTTTCTCTCAAAATGTTACAAGGCTTAGTCCGGCTAGTAAGGAGGACCTGATGGACCTACATATCATGAGCTCCAACGATACAAGATTAACCGACCAAACTCTTTAGCCTAGCTAATCAACATTCGTTAACCATCAGAACACTTCACTAAAGCCCAGTGGTTGCATTCTCCTCACTGTAGATATATTTCTGTCCACTCGATATAACTATGATTAGTAAGTCGATCCTTCACAGGTCGTTCGTAATTACAGCTGGGTCAAAATTACCGTTTTACCCCTGTAATTATCTCTTGTTCCTTAAGTCCCACTGATCCTCTAATGAACAATTGGTTTGTGGTCCAACCAGCAAACCGAATCCCTCTCGGGCCAATGAGAGGGTCGAATCCCTCTCGGACCAATGAGAGGGGTGAGCCTTTTGTTCAAGACCCGGAGTCAGCACTTAAGGGAACAACCTCTCTACTAATCCCTAAAGCGGGTAGGAGTGAATTGCATCTTGCAGAACTATGTTCTCAGCTATCTACCAAGACTTATCCCTGAAATGGGAGGCTTATTGAGTCGGCAGTCTCGGGCCACTCTCACCCATGCAAATCTAAGGATAATCCGAATAAACAGAAGTTCATAGAACGCTCAGGATTAAGTTTGAGTTACCTAGGTTATCGTATGAATATAGTAAGTTAAGACAGTAAACGAAGTTATAAAGTCTAAGTGACTATTTCGCGGTCCAGTCTTATGCAAACTCATTGCATAGGACGCCCTCACTCGCATGTCTCCACATGAACGATTTAGGATCACATCGTTTGTACTCTACAAAGTGGGTCGCGCCCATAGTGCCCCCAAGATAAGGTACCCAACCCTATCCTTATAGTATAGACCGTTCTGGCTATAACTTGAACTTGATCTACTTCTATGTCACACATAAAGTTCAAGTATTTATCATATAGCCAAGGGTTCTTTATTGGATTAGGGTTACACAATACACAATTCACTTTATTCAATAACACCTTTACTGAATAAATCTCAATAACAACTTTATTGCAAAATAGAATATACATTCAGTTTACAAAACCACGAGTTTTAAGACGTAAAACCCAACAGTGAAAGTGTTCGAATGTTCAAAATATTAGCGAAATGGTTTGAATGAATTCGAAAATGTTTGAAATACCAACACAAGTGTTTGAAATATTAGCGAAAGTGTTCGAATGAGTTTGAAATATTAGAAGCAGTGCCCAAATGAGTTTGAAAGTGTTCGAAATATTAGCGAAAGTGTTCGAAATATTAGAGAAAGTGTTCCAAAGTGTTCGAAATATTAACGAAATGGTTAGAATAGGTTCAAAAGTGTTCGAATCCCCCTACCCCAAATGTTGATGTACTAAAAAAAACTAATTGGTTGTTATTTTGAAAAGAATGTGTAACACCCGATTAAATCAAGTACATCAATTTGTATTTGCTTTAAATTTAAATTTTTGGATAATCGGATCAGAGTTAGGATTTTAAGAGATTTTAGAAAAAGGTGTGTTGAATTCAAAAAAGGATTAGAATTTACCATAATCTCAGCTTCTCTTTATTTTCCCTTTTCCTTTCTTTATTCTAATGATTTTATTTATCTTTTATTTATTTATTTATTTATTTTCCCTCATTCCCTCCCCTTCGTCCCAACTCATCCCCCCTCGTGTTTTTCACGTCGCACAAGCCCACAAGAAAAAAAAACGAAATCGATCTTCTCTTCTCATTCGTCCCAGCCAACCCTCTCTTCTCCTTTGTCTCAACCGTGCCTGTCGCAGTCATCAATCAACCTCTCGTTGTCGTCGTCGTCCCCGATCGCGTCACATAGCCGAAGCACCCCGCACGCCACCGTCCCCAAAGCCCAATGCCCGATCACACAGTCTCGCAACCCATCCGATCGCCACTGTTGCAGATCGCATGTCGGAGGCCTTCAACTGGCGGTCCTCATCGATGGCACGTCCAGACGTGTTCGTTGCTAGCGAGCTCCTTGAGTCGAAGTCGTCGGGTCCAGTCGTTCACGACCCATCGAGCGTTTCTACCCAGCCGTTTCAGCCACGAACTCCACCGCACTTCAGCATCACCCCCACTCGTTGAACGTCGGAAGCCGCCGGATTTGCATAGTCCAAATCGCCGACAACCTGTTTGATCTCCCTCTTCCACTCCTGTTTTCAAGCCCATGCCCCTTAAGTTATTTGTTTGTTGTCTTTCTCCACTGAATAAGAAATTGTGTATAGGTCGACCTTTAGAGATGACCTATAGTAATTTTTTTAAAAAAATTTAGGACAGTTGGCTACACGGCTAGCTAATTAAAACTATAAAATTGTTATAAGTAGTTTGAAAAATACCATATTTTAATAATAAGTTTGAAAAATATTAATTAAAAAATGTCCGTTATGTTGAGATAAACACGACTACACAATTTTAGTTTTGTTAAGTATAGTTCTTGAATTTTTAGATTTGTGTTGATATGGTCCTGAATTTGAAAAGTGTCTAATAGATATATAAACTTTCAATTTTGTTAGGATTTTGAAATTTGAAAGTGTCTAAATTTTTTTTATTATATTTTATGTCTAATAGGTCTTCACATATTTAATATTTTTTAAAATTCACATATATAATAGACACCAAATTTAAAGTTTACGATTCAATTAAATATAAAACTAAAATTTATCTCTTAGTTTAAAATTTTGAACACGTTAGACATCTATTGAGTATAAAATTGAAAGTTTAGAAACTTATATTAGATATTTTCAAAGGATAAAGACTTATTAAATAAGAAAAATAAAAATTTAGAGATCTTTCAACCCCTTTTAAAATTTAAGGACCTACTAGACACAAGTTTAACAGTTCAAGGACCATTCTTAAAATTTCACCTTCATACAAATATAATTTTAAATTCATGTAAGACCTTTGAATAAGTAATACTTATCAATAACAAAATTATAACCAACCATTATAAAATTGTCTACATAAATATATATTCAATGGAATGAAAATTGAAATATTTACCACATATTTATTAAGTGAAATTAATTTTCCTATGCATTTAATTTTTCTAATATAGTTTAATAAAGATAAAAATATATATATATATATTAAAAGATTTGCAAATATATATGATGTGCACATATATATTTGCAAAATTAAAAAAAATGCATTAAAAGATTCCAAGCTTTTTATAAAAAAAAATTTCAAGCATTTTTTAATTTTAATTTTTGCAAAAAAAGAAAAGAAAAGAAAAAGACATAAATCAAATATAGCAAAATTAAAAAGTAAAATAAGATTAACGTTTTCAAAAGGCATATTTTTTATATTTCTGTGTGTGCACATATGTATGATTTGTAAAATTAAGAAATGCATTAAAAGATTCCAAGCTTTTATTTTTTTTTATTTTTTATTTATTTTATTTTTATTTGGAATGACTTGGGCTTTAACCCCAAAACTCAAAACTCACTTTCAAACCATTGAAATAGCTTTGTCTCACATTGGAAGTTTTAGAGATGGAAATGTGGTTTATATTACAATGGAAATATTTGTGTTGGTAAAAGTGGTTGTAGTAGTGTTAAAACATCTTTTCATATGTGGGTTGTAGTCTTTATTCCAAATCCTTCATTACCGAGTGCACGCCCGTGGAGGGTGTTAGTATTAACTTGGGAAGCAACCGACGTATACGATTTAACATTAAGGTCGTGCCGAAATTGCTTTCAAGACAGTGAATCTTCCACGACACAATGATTTTCTTCTCTGGTTTTACTTCTCGACACCAACATTTTTTAAAAAAAAAATTCAAGCATTTTTTAATTTTAATTTTTGCAAAAAAAAAAAAAGACATAAATCATATATTGCAAAATTAAAAGGTAAAATAAGATTAAAATTTTCAATACGTGCAACCAAGTTTCAAACATGGCTCTCACAAATCTTAAGTCTTAACCACCAAAGTGACAACAGACCAACAACCAATTTTAGGACATTCTTTCAAAGTGATTAAATATAAACATGTAGTACAAATAATAAATTTTATATAATAAACAAAGTACTTCAATATAAATAATTGAAATAATTTTTGCCAAAAAGAGCATAGTTCAACTAGCATAAATGTGTTAATGATCACGATATCTCGAATTCAAATCCCACAATCTTTATTATATTAAAAAAAATAAAATAAAATAAATGGATTCTTAAGAATATTGATATAAAATGTTGTATTAAAGTATTGCAACAGTTAACACAAAATGTTGCAAATAAACATAACTACATATTAGGGTGATAATCGGTCGGTCGGGGTCGGCCCCCAATCGACCTCGAACCGGCCAAATTTGATCGGTTCGATCGGCCTTTTTTTTTATTTTGCCTTAAACTGACCAAAACCGACCGGTCGGTTCAATCGATTAGTTTTGATCGGTTTATTAGTCGGTTTATATATATATACATATATATATTAAATTATTTACAGTCTTTAATTATTTAATAAAAAAATATGTTAATTTTTTACAGTTTTTGATTATTATTATTATTATTTATTTCAGTTGGTTTTGCAGCCCGACCAACACCTTCAATAAACCGACCGACCGAGGTCAGTTTTGGTCGGTCGAGTCGATTTTTGATCTTTTTTTGCTCACCCTATTACATATATATTATAACGGTTAAATACAATCGTTGTTGATTAAGTGTTTCAATAGTTATATGGACAACACTTTGTAAATATGTTATTAGAAAATAACTACAATTTTATATAAACTCGTAACAATAATTTTAAAAATACACTTAAACTACTGCAACTTCCATATTTGCAACGATTTATTTATATGTGGCTAGTAAAACTGTTGTCATTGTATTAAAATATTGTAACGGTTATACACATATTGCAACATAACTGTTTCATTACACTTTATTGCAATGATTAATAAATATGTTGCAAATTAATTATCACAAGAAACATATTTACAATAGTTTAGAAATATGTCGTTAGAGAAACGTTGTAATTGTATAGACTTGCAACAATTCTAAAATTGTTGCAAATGAATTGTTGCGATATACACAATTGCAACGATTTTTTTTTTATTTATGTTGCGACAAACTGTTGCAATTGTATAGATTTGCAACAATTTTAAAATTGTTGTAAACGAATTGTTGCGATATACCTCAATTGCAACAGTTTTGTTTGTGTTGTGACAAAATGCTGCACTTGTGTAAACTCTTGCCACACTTTATAAATCATTGCAAAAAGATTACTGCAATAAACCTGCTTTCTTGTAGTGATTAGCTAAGAAAGGGAATGATCATGGGTACATAAGTGAACGACTAATAAAATGACTTTTCTCCTTTCTCTAGTTTATGGGCTGATATAGTTAGTTATTCTTTAGCTTATAGTGTTCTTACACGTGTCCTCTTGTATTACTTTATATTCAATTTCTATTCTATTGTACATTTTAGTGAGAATATTTCCCCTTCAACAGTTTCCCCTTCAATATTTCCCCTAATTCTCTAACAGTCCTTTGGTGGCATCAGAGCTATGAGCTCATCATTTTCTTCTTTTAATGGTGTCGTGAAACTTCATCTCCATTCTCTTTGGAACCTTTAACCACTTCGGCGTTGTCCATTCACACTAGTTGTCACTCCTACTCAACCTGTGATGGAGATCTGATCTCCTTGAGCAGCGGAAACGTGTTTAGAATCATAATTGCTTGATTGTTTTGGTTAGAAATGCAAAAACAGTACATTGACAAAAACAGAACAAACATGGATTTGCTAATCTAATTAGGCATGGAGATACACATGCAAACATGCTTTATAAATTAAAGGAAACTAAAGGGGAAGTCATAATTACCTTTGTAGTTTTCCTCAGAAGCAACTCTTTGCTTCAAATCGTGCAACAACTCAGGAACTTCCAAAATTTCTCTGTTTTTCTCCAACAGAACACCACCAACAGGAGAACCTTTTATTCTCTGAGTGCTTAGACCAATTCTTTTGTGGGAAGAAATTCCAACAATTGGAACAATGTTTTGGGAATTGAGAGAGTGAAAAGGTAGAGAGAATTCTTCTGAGTGAAAAATCAATTCAATCAATCGATCGCAAAAAACTGACTCCCTTCTCCTTGTTAAGCTATCGATAGGGAGAAGGAGAGGGAAAGTAGGGAACGTGTCTGGATGACACGTTCCCTCATTTTAATATAAATAATAATTAAATCAAATTTAATTATTAATTTAAATCACATTTAAATAAAACAAGTTAAATATCATATATTTAATTTTTGATTAAATGACATTTAATCAATATTTTCCTCTAACCTATAGTTTTAATGTACATCTAATGCACATTAAATTTTAACCTATAGTTTTCAAATATGAATCATATTCACATTCTCTCATATAATTTAGTATGAATCATATTCACATTAAATTTATAATATATAGTTCCAAAACTATATATTATATCGTATCTATATACATTAAATTTATTCTCTTATGAATTTAAACATTTCAAATTCAAATGATCTAAGAACCCTTTACGAGCTAGAAGGTGGACCTAATGGACCTACAAATCAGAGGCTCCAACGATACGAGATTGCTCGGTTAATCTCATTAACCTCCCAATCAACATTCGTTAACTGCGGAAACACCCCACTAAAGTCCCGCAGCTGCACTCTTCTCGCTGTAGATATATTTTTGTGTCCACAGATATTGACCAATACCAGCAAGTCAATCCTTCACGAATGTTTGTAACACCAGTTGGGTCAAATTACCGTTTTACCCCTGGGTTACATCTTGTACCTTAAGTACTAGTGCTCCTCTAATGAACAATTTGTTTGTGGTCCTACCAACAAACAGTGTCCCTCTCGAGCCAATGAGAGGGTCAGGCCTTTTGTTCAAGTCCCGGAGACACCCCTTAAGGGAACATTTCTTTACTTACTAACTTGGGAAGGAGTGAATTCCATCTTGCTAAGTTAAGTTCCCAGCCGCTCACTCGGTCTTGTCCCCAAGAATGTAGCATATTGAGTTGGCGAATCTGGCCACTCTCACCCATACTAGTCAAAGGACAATCCCTCGCGAACAGGAGTTCGTAACCTGCTCAGGATTGAGATCAAGTTGCCTAGGTCATCCTAGTGAAATAGAAACCTAACTAGTCAACGGTCTTATATAATCTCATTACATAGGATATCCCCACTCACATGTCATCTACACGAACACGTTAGAATCATAGTGTTTGTATCATATACAAAGTGGGCCACATCTATAGTTTTACCAGGGTAAGGTATCCAAACCTTATCCCCTAACTATAGACCCTTTAGGCTGTATCTCGAACCGAGATCCTCTATATGTACATTACATTCAGTTAAAGATACATTTAACAGTCTTGGATGTTTAGTTTATTGGATTTAGGGTTTAAACAAAGACAAACTCGTAGATAACGAACAATAACTCTTTATTCAAATAATAACACTTTATTACATTAATTAGAACATAATTACAAACTATGAGTTTTAGGGCACAAACCCCAACAGACTGTGCATCATCGTCCTACTTTTTTCCAATTGTCCCAACTCTACCTACAAATGTTCATCTTGGGACGCCAATAGTTGAACTCTACCTACGTTGTAGGTAGAGTTGGGACGCCGACTCACTAACATCGACAAAAGTTAATTTGGCAAAGAGTGAGATTTTGGGAATTAACGTTGATGATTCTGAGATGGAGTGGATCTTGTCGACTTTTGGTTGTAAGCAGGGATTTTGGCCAAACACTTACCTTGGATTGCCTTTGGGAGGGAATTCAAAAACTATTTCCTTTTGGCAACCAATAATTGAACGTTTGCAGCATAAGCTTCATAACTAGAAGTATGCTTTCATCTCAAAAGGGGGGAGACATTCTTTGATTCAAGACACTTTGTCCAGTATGCCTACCTACTATATGTTCTTATTTAAATTGCCTTCAAAGATTACTAAGGTCTTGAATAAGACTGGTCGTGATGTTTTTTTTGGGAAGGTTCAAGGTTTGATGGCGGAGTTCATAATGTTAATTGGGCAACAACACAACTTTCTAATCTAATGGGCGGTCTTGGCATTGGCAATTTTGTCCAATTTTGGCCATCGAAATTCAACCCTATTAGCTAAATGGATTTGACGGTTCACACAAGAACCAGAATCTCTTTGACCAAAGTTTGTTGTTGCTAAATACTATGGGGAGATGCAAACCGATAGTTGGCCTTTACCAATTAGGCATACCTCTCATAAATCGCCTTGGAAACATATTTGTTCTGTTCGGGAGCTGGTTAAATCGCGATCTATTAGGCGTATTGGAAATGGATCTGCTACTGCTTTTTGGACTGACTCTTGGCTCAGTTGTGGTTCTCTTGATGTTGCTTTCCCATGTCTCTTTCGGCTTACTATGCATCATGATTCCTCGGTGGATGGTTTGTGGAATTTCACAAATTCTTCTTGGGATCTAAAGCTTCGCAGGAACTTAACAGATTTGGAAATCAGTGATTGGGCATGTCTTTTTCAATTGCTTTCTCATATTATCAGAGGGTGTTGATTCCTGGACTTGGCCTTTGGAGCCTTCTGGTTGCTTTTCTGTTAAGTCTCTTACTACTTGTTTGTTGAGCTCTGGAAATTTGATATTAAGTGATCTTTACTCTATTATTTGGAAGGATCAGTATCCTTCTTTTGGGAGCTTAGCTTGGAAGCTATTAATACTGCTGATAGGTTGCAAAGACGAATGCCTTATATGAATCTTTCTCCTTCTTGGTGTATCATGTGTGGATTGGATTCAGAGACAACGTGTCATTTGTTTGTCCTTTGTTCTTTTGCTCAGAGGTTTTGGTGGTGTCTTTTGGATGCTTTTGGTTGGTCTACGACTCTACCAAAAAATATCTTCGATTTCCTTTCCTCTGTCTTGGTGGGCCATCCTTTTAAAGGAAAAAAGAGGACTCTATGGTTGGCCTTTGTTCGTGTTTTTCTATGAAATCTTTGGATGTAGAGAAATGGTCGCCTATTCAGGGATGCTTCTTATACTTTTGAACGTTTAATGGACCATGTTCTTTCTATTGTTTATTTGTGGTGCAAATCTTTACCATCTTGTGGCCTTTATAGTTTATCATTTTTTATTTCAAATTGGCGTTTTTTCTTGTAATTCACCTATGGGTGCTTGGAGTTCACTTCATTTCATTTATCAATAAAATTGTTTCTTATACAAAAAAAAAAAATCTTTATTTGTGCTAAAAGATCTTAGAGATTCGTCATATTTTTTTTTAGAGCTGAAGTTAGAAGAGGCCATTAGTCTTTCTTTACATCTTTGTTAAAATAATTATTTCAATGAACTTCTTGTGAGAGCTGAAATGCAACATTGTAACGCTGAGGCCACTCTTACAGCAGCAAGTATGACCCTTTCAATTAACAATGGTGAAATCGAACAGGATCTAAAACAATATAGGAGCATTGTTGGGCTCTTCAATATTGCACATTCATAAGGCCTGATCTTAGTCATGCTGTAAACAAAGTCTGCCAATTTTTACATGCTCTA
The DNA here is from genome assembly GCA_036507285.1 of Trichosanthes cucumerina. Classification (NCBI taxonomy): domain Eukaryota; kingdom Viridiplantae; phylum Streptophyta; class Magnoliopsida; order Cucurbitales; family Cucurbitaceae; genus Trichosanthes; species Trichosanthes cucumerina. Next base: position 75,873,272 of record CM071839.1, on the reverse strand, counting down.
ACTACTGTTCATTGAAATTATGTTAAAAGAACATTAAGGTATTTGAAACTCACAAACATCCTCGATATTAACTTTTATTGTCTATGAATTCATCCTTATTGGGTTATACTGATGTTGACCGAGCTAATTGTCCTAGTGACCGAAAAGGAGTACGAGAGTGTTGAGGTGTATGCCCTAATCTCGTGTCGTTTGTAACAGTTCATGAATTAATGAATAAAGGTTATTTATTACTCAAATTTTGAATCTCGTATTTTATAAACTTAATCCAATAAACTAAGTTACAGGGTCATACTAATGAGAACTTGAACGGTGTGTAGTGGACACATAGGGAGGATCACGTTCGAGTTATTGACTCGAACGATCAACAGTATATGGATAGGGTTAGGAACCCCATCCTGGCACTAGTAGAAATTTGGGTTTTAATGACGGGCATTGCCCGTCATTAAAGGGTTTTGATGACGGGCGCGCACCCGTCATCTATGCGAGTGTCATTGTAACATACAATGACGGGCGACTTTTAATGACGGGCATTGCCCGTCATTGTAACATGGCTTGGAAACCAGCTTTTAATGACGGGCATTGCCCGTCATTAAAACTCTTGAAATTTTTTTAAAAAAACCTATTGTCCGTCATTATATCTGTCATTATTTTTAGTTCATAATTTTTATTATGACGGGCAATGCCCGTCATCGCTTTTAACATAATTTTAATAAAAAAACGCGTCGTTAATAGCCCGATGGCACCAACAATTTTTAATAACTAATTACACGAAATATTGCAAATTATATTAACTTCTATATTGAAACCACACATGAAATCACTATACAAATTTACAAACATGAAACAAAAACACTTTATATCCAAAAACATACATCAAATCACCCATAACAACATCCAACAAAATTTTTTTCAACCAAAACAATGCACATAGAAAACTTTTATATCCAAAACCAATAAACTACTAATATTACAAACCATAAACTCAGTATATCACAAATCTTAACCATAACTCATATATCAAAATTAAACCTTAACCATAACTCTAAAACCATAAACTTATATATCACAAACCTTAACCATAACTTTAAAACCATAAACTCATATATCACAAACCTTAACCATAACTCTAAAACCATCACAAACCTTAATTAACCATAAACTAGTATATCATAAACCTTAACCATAACTCTAAAATCATAGACTCCTATATCATAACACTTTGAAACCATAACTCCTACATCACAACAAACCTTAACACCTATATCACAAAATTCAATGAAACTCTAAAACTAACACGAAATATCAAGCCAATAAGTAAAAATTTCTGCATGACCTCTCTACAGAACATCAACTAACCATAACTCAAACATTGCAGTAACACTTCTATATATCCAGATTCGTAAAAATGAGACCACCCGCCTCTCCACATCCAACAAACAAGTATATACATCTAAAAACACATTCATACAAAACACATCCAACAAACTCCAATCCCAGTTCGGAAGAATGAGGCCACCCGCCTCTCACATCCAACAAACAAGTATATACATCTAAAAACACATTCATTCATACAAAAACATCCAACAAACTCCAATCCCAGATTCAGAAGAATGAGGCCACCCGCCTCTCCACATCCAACAAACAAGTAATCTAAAAACACATTCATTCATACAAAACACCCAACAAACTCCAATCCTGTTTCGTAAGAATGAGGCCACCCGCTCTCCACATCCAACAAACAAAGTATAAACATCTAAAAACACAAACTACTATTACACTTCTACTATTTACATTATAAACAAGTATATTGTACACCCTAACGAAATGTAGTAAAAATTTCACAAAATTCAGGTATTCACAAATGGCTTACACAAATCTGCCAACAAAATCCGCCCATTCTACTCGAACCTCGTCGATTTCTTCTTGTTTGTATGCGCTTTTTGTGTTGAACTAATAAAGAAAAATAATATAACATTAGACTAAATTATGTTTTGAATCACAAACCGTATAAAATAAGAGTACTTACGAGGTTCATTATAGGAATACTAGAATTATATACGATTTCTCGTATATACTTACAGACATAGTACCCGCACTCCACGTAACTTGGTTGACGGGGCACTAGCAAAATAATTTAAAAATAGCATATTTTGAGTTAAATATTGTTCCAACGTTGAACAAAACATTCGAATATATTAAAATTATGTTTACCTTTACAAGTTTCCAAGTGATGGAAGAACGATATTGTGGAAGTGAGTGCTTGGCTTGCCACATTCTCAAGGATCTAAAGTGTTTGGAACATTAGAAAAATTAATAGAAAGTAATTCATTCTAAAGGTTTGAAACACTTACGTATTTATTGTTCCTTGAAAACTTTCTTCGATCTTACTCCTCAACGAGTTTAAGACATAAACGGTGTTTGCCCTCGGATGGATAACGATCAACATCCAATGATATCTATTAAAGTTAGGAGTATTCTAATATCATTTTATGAACAAAAAACATATAAATAAATTGAAGTAATTTAAACTTACCCAAAGATTATATGGGATGAAAACTTGTTGATCCAAGTCCAAATTAACCATTTCTAACTCATTAGCGATTTATACAACGTGTTTCTTGACTTTTAATAAAATTAGAAATGGTTACTTGATCAACTAACAAGAACTTGGCGATTATTTCATAGTCACATACAGTCCAAAGATACCTAAAACAAAAGTAAAGTCATTTTAATAAAACATTCAAAAGCGTAGTCAATATAGTTGTAAATGAAAGATGTTGTATACTTACGCAATGTATGCGACTATGCAGGAGTACCCTATCTCCACCATCCCACGATGAATGCAGATATCATCGCGATGTAAATAAATTAACTTTTCCTCCCGAACATGTGCTCACTCAACGTGACTTGAATCGTATCATCTTCTTGCATCGATAATATTGCATAACGATTCAGAAGTTTAATAGTCACGTGAGTATCTGTGTACTTTGTAGAATGTGAAGTAGGCACATGTATGGAAACATCCGACTTATGTTTTGCTGGAGAAGCCACCTATCACAAGAAAACAACATTTAAATTTGTAAACAAAGAATTTAGTAATTTTTAACATTGAGTTGAATAATTTCATACCTTTTTCCCCTTATTAAAAATGACAAGGTCACGAGGCCATGCCACAAAACTTCTCATAGATTGACTCAAGGACTCTACTTCTCCCCGTATAGGAATTGGTAGTGGAGCATCTTCACCTACGATCATGTCCACTACCACTCTAACATTTTCATCTCCTAAGGGAACTCCATGGACGGTGGGAAATTGAGCGTCAGACGTGTACATTGTGCCTACAGCAACCACATTATCCTTTGATCCTATTGCTAGATGGCATGGAGTTCCCTTCAAAAATTAAAAAGTAATGTGAGAAAAATGTATCATATATGATAAAAAAATTTCCACAAAATCGTAATTACCTCTAAAATTTCTTCCTCCTCGTCAATGACCTCCTTGTCTTTTTTGGATGATTCTTGCCTATGCTTGCGACTTTTTGGAAGGTGAGCACGACATTTTCTTTTTGCGGACTCTTTTGCTTGATTTTGACTTCGCTCGAGGATTGTTAAAGTATGTTGATGGTTTGTGCAGACATACCTAATCCTCTAACACGCCTCGTGTTCAGCGTGCCTAATGCTTCTGTCAATATGTCTTTACCTTTATTCTTCATAGCTAGTTCGTCTGTCACAACCATTTAGATTAACATTGAAACTAACCATAAGATATTTAAACTACGAATCATTTTTGCATCATGTTAAAATAAAACATATTAACTTACGATTCGACTAGCGCATTGTTTGGTTTCATCATCGTAGTATTCATTATTTTTTCCTTTTCGTGCTTGTATCCATAAGGTGGCACGAGTGGAAGGATCGTCCACCAATTCCTATATAAACACACAAGTTATTAAATCTCATTTATGGAAAATTATAAGAAATAATGTTACTCACTAGTTCTTGACTAAGTTGGCATATCCTTTACGAGAGATGTGATGATTATATTTACATTTCTCTCTCCTTTCCTCTTGTACACGACTTTGTGCTCAGATCACATAATAGAATCAATTTAAAAGAAACAAGTATAATGTACCTTTTTACTAACTTTTAAAAGCAACAAGTATAATGTACTTACCTCCCATTCTTCCGATAATCTAGCATTCACAAATGCTTCCCATTGGTTTTGATCAATGTGTGAATACTTTTGTGGAGGATGCTTCAACAAGGACGACTCATCCTTAAATGGAAGTATGTGTTTTTGATACAACGTGTATCGAAATGTTCAAATTTATTTGCATTGATTGAAGAATAGCATTTTTGGACCTAGGGTCGATCACAAATGACATCTACATAGGAAACACATAATAAATGGCTAAATAACTCTATATATTAAGAAGTTTGTGCGGAAAAATACTATTATTCTTACCTCTACGTAATCAAAAATTTTATCTTTCAATTCTTGGGAACCTCTTTCCAAGTCTTGTAACTTAATGGAATTTGTTGCCTAACGCAAACTCCTATGTAACTTTGCATTTGGTTTGCATTATCACCAATACTTTGGCCTTGATTGTTGTATTGGATGACCAAGCGTTCCCCTGTAGTCCTTACGCGTGCGGACCACGCATAGTAGTGAGACCACGTCGATTAGTATGCCTAGCCTCCATTTGGATCGATACATTCACTTCCTCGTCACTTGATCCACTCATTGTAACAATCACAAAAAAATACCATAAAAATATAAGTTATAATAACATATATATATTGAACTCATAAAAATTGAAATAACTAAACAAATGCATACCATATTTAATACATTATTTATCGATCCATATACCCTCACAATCATTTCTAAGATATGTGGATGACATTTCATCGATTTCATGGGTCACGCCAATATTAGGCATTCTTTCTAGGACACCATATCCACAATCTTGAACGGTATCAACATCAACCTCGTAATATTCTTCTTCAACTATTCTTTGAGGAGGGTTAAAACCACCACCCATCGAGGATCAAGAGGTCTTTTACATAAAATATTTGTTTGGCTTGAGATGCTAAAATAAATGAGTCGATCTATGCCCAATGCGATTAAGGTTGATGATTGTAAATCCAAGGTCATCTACTTTAACTCCATTATTATTCTCAACCCAAATACATTTTAACAAAATAAATGTTAATTTTCGTAATCAATCTCCCAAATCTCCCAGATATTACACCATAAAAGGTCATGTCGGACATAACAGATTTTTATCCTTAGCACTGAAACTTGCATTGTGTTTCTTTGTTATAAGAATTCCACTATTTTGGGTATTCCTAATATCATCACGTTTCTTCGTATGATAATGAGTACCATTAACCACGTAACCACTAAATGTGGCTACATCCGACAAGACCCATGAGCTATCCATCTTAAAGAAGGTGATATGGAGTTGTTTGGCACCTCGAGAGCAAGTTGAACCTGAAAAATATACATTGTAAATTAAGTAGGAATAAACATTAACCCCACTCATTACAAAGTTTCAGCTCAAGATTACCCGATCACGCAACCATCCGCTAAATGTGCGATTATGTTCATCTTGAAGCCACTTTTTATTTTGGATCTACTAGGATTGAGTCTAGATAGAGTTTCCATGTGTTGCCTAAATTCATAGAACACATGAAAATTAGTACATCATTCCATAGTTCAAAGTTATGTGTTGAGATTTACGTACTTATGTATGGAAGCACGTCATTCACATTTTGAAGAACGTAAAGATGAGCTTGATCCAATTGTTCCTTATTGGGTTTGATATAGTGAGCAACAGACAATGGTCTATCAAAATCTGATTTCTCTTTCCTTGTCGTTGAACGTAGCCCAATAGACTCAACCCCAGATAGAAATTCAGAACAAAATTCTACAGCCTCCTCCACGATATAATTTTCTCCAATGCATCCTTCCGGTCGGTTTCTATTTCGCACATAACCTTTTAGAACTTTCATATATTGTTCAAAAGGATACATCCACCTCAAATACCACTGGTCCACAATATTCTATCTCTCTTACAAGATGGACCACAAGATGTACCATTATCGTGAAGAATGCTGGTGGAAAATATTTCTCTAACAAACACAAAGTAATCACTACATCCTCTTGCAAGCCTTTTAACTTTGATGAATCGATCGTCTTACTACATATGGCATTGAAAAAGAAACACGCATTTAATAATTGCATATCTAACATACTTTGGTAAAATACCACGTATAGCCACGGTAATAATTGTTGCATAAGAACATGGTGGTCATGCGATTTAAGCCCATAAAGCTTCAAATCACGTGAGCGACACTAAACTTTGTATATTGGAAGAATAACCTTGGTACTTTAATTTCTCGATAGTGTCTTACACAAATTCAATTTCTCCATCCGCGATAGTGTATAACATCTTTGGAGGTAAGAAGATTCTTTTCTCTCCTAATTGAGGGGCCAACTCGATCTAATGTTCAATTCAACCAAATCAAGACGAGTTTTTAATCCATCTTTTGTCTTGCCGGAATATCAAGTAACGTGCCAATAATATTTGCACACACATTCTTCTCAATATGCATCACATCTAAACAATGTCGCACGTCAAAATGTTTCCAGATTCTAACTCAAAGAAAATAGACTTCTTCTTCCAATAAGTGCTTGAAGGATCTCCTTTATTTTTTTCCTTTCTTGGCTTCTTTCCAAACGAATATTGAAGTCTACTAACTTTCATGAAGAATTTCCTCTCCACTTAACTGGTTCGGAGCGAATTCCAATTCTTGTTCACCATTAAAAGCTTTCTTTTGTCTTCTATATGGATGATTACTGGGTAAATGTTTTCGATGTCCAAGATATGCCATTTTTTCCCTTTTGGCAAATAAGTGGATGAAGTTTTTTCCCACATATTGGGCACGCATGATATCCTTTTCTTTGTACAACCACACAAATTGCCATATGCAGGAAAATCATTAATAGTCCACAATAAAATAGCTTTAAGTATGAAAGATTGTTCGTGATGTACATCGTAACATCAACTCCATCATTCCAAAGTTTTTTCAGATCATCAACTAATGGAGCTAAATAAACATCTATGTCATTCCACAGTTGTTTAGGCCCGATATTAATGCATTTAACATAAAAATTTTCGCTTCATGCATAACCATGGAGGTAAATTGTATGTCACCAACATAATCGCCAACAACTATATCTACTACTAAGATCACCGTGTGGATTCACTCCATCGATGAAAAGAGCAAGACGGAGATTTCTAGGTTCTAAACCAAACTCGCCACAAATTGTCTACTTGCTTCCACGATAGTGTCCGCGAGGATGTCGTATGTACCCATCAATTACTCGTTCATTAGCATGCCAAGTCAACAAACTCGATATTTCTTTATTTGCGAAACATTCTTTCAAATCTTGGGATAGGAGAGAAATACCACATGACTTTCAGCGGAATGTTCTTCATCACATCCTTCGAATTTTTACAAAGCTTCCATCTTGATGTTCCGCATGTAGGGCATACTTCTACATCTGCAAGCTCTTTTCTAAACAAACAACAATCATTACTACATGCATGAATCTTTTCATACTTCATTCCAAGAGTACACAAGATTTTTTGGCTTGATATGTAGAGCTAGGAAGTTCATTTGGACTTGGTAAGATGTCACGAACCAATGCTAACAACTCAGTGAAACTCTTATCGCTCCATCCAAACTTTGCTTTCAAATTATATAACTTTATCAATGCAGATATTTTGGTAAAATTGTTACAATTTAAGTACAATGGTTTCTTGGCATCATCTAACACTTCTTCAAATATTGGAGACTTGTCATTGAAATAGTTATGTGCACGCCTTAAACATTCCTATTATTGTCGCCAACATCTTCGTCCCCCAAACTTCACTTCCTCCTCTTTCTCTCTCATTCGGTGGTGACTCACCATGCCAAATCCATGTTCTATAGCTTTCATCAATGCCATTAATATATAAATGGTCTCTTACGACATTCGCATTTTGAGACTTTGCATTCACACATTTCAAGCATGGACAACAAATGACATCCGACCTATTTGAATGTCGATACCATTTTGGATAAACGTCTCAACTCCTAAACGATATTCGATGACATTCTATTCTTTGACATCCACGACTTATCCATAATGATATTCTGAAAGTTTAATCTACAAGAAGAATAATAGTTACTTAAACTTATGTACTTACTATTTCTTTAGGAAATCAAATAAGAACAAAAAAAACTATCAAGAAGTTCATCACTTACTTCAATTTCACGATGTTGATTCAAAAACCAACATCATGATATTTTAGACTAATACCATTTCCTCTAATCCACAACCCCACTACTATTATTAAGAAAATTAAACATATGATTATTCTAACCAAACACGCTAAACAAAAGATCTCAATCATTCCTCAATCACTATTAATATTAATAAAATTAAACATATGAAATATAAACTCATAGAGCTTAACACAAACAAAGAATTATAATTAAGAAAAATTTAGGAAATTCACACTTTTCCTCAACAATGTAATACAAGGTTATTAACCTCCTTCAATTCATCCCCAATATAAAAGTAAATTTATCTATTTTCATAAAGCATAATCAAAGCAAATAAATTAAAATGAGACATCCGATTATGAAAACCAAAAATCAATGCCATAAGTTTTAACTAATTAAAATGAGTTAAGTTTGAGATTGAAATTTTAAATTGGGTAGAAAAATGAAAATTTGAACTTGATAGTAGTAATCAAGAATGAACTTTTAAAAAGTGGAGTGAACTAATTATATGGTTCAAAAATCTTTTCTAAAATTGATATAAAAACAAGCTAAAAATTGCATAATCCATCAACCTCAACCTAAAAATTGCATAATCCAACCTCAACCTTAAAATTGATATATGGTTCTATCCAACCTCAACCTCAACCTCAACCTAAAAATTGCATAATCCATCAAATGTGACTTCCATTTCAACTTTGTGCTCTTCAACATTTCAAGAGCTTCATCATTTCAAGAGCATTTCAAGATAACTAACAAAAAAACAAGCTAAACCGACATAAAAAAACAAGCTAAAGGGACGATTTGGACCTCAATGAAGCGAGATCTACAAATGATGGTGTAGATCCGGACCTCAACTTCAGATCGGCGGCCGAGAAGAAAGACGGTGAGGGACGGCGCGGCGCTGCGCGGGGCGGTGATTGAGCGTCAAGGAGGACGGCGGTTTGGTGCTTCGTGGCCGGCGGTGACTCCCCAAACGATCGACGGTCGACGGTGGACGGCGGTTGATGAAGAAGAGAGTGAGATCGTGGAGAGAGATGACGGTCGGCGGCGACCAGGCGATTAGGCGAAGACCGACGAGGCGGGCGACGATGAGATGGACGGCGGTTTCGACGATGAGATGAACGGCCGGCGACGAGGTGTGAGGCGAGCTGAGAGGGAAAGTGATGGAGGAGAGATCGAGGATGGAGGGAAAGTCTGTCGGGTTGTGAGCTGGGAGGGAACGTGGAGAGAGAGAGAGCTGTCGGGTTGTGAGGTGTCCAAATTTTTTTTTTTTAATTAATATATCATATAATGACGGGCAAAGCCCGTCATTAAAAAGAATTTACAATGACGGGCAATGCCCGTCATTGTATGTCCGGCGAAAATTTCACTTCGCGCCTCCTTCCCGTCCGTCATTGTATCTCGCCCCTTAATTTTTTCGTCCGTCATTGTAGCCTTATTTTCTTCTAGTGTGGCAACACTAGCCATTGTTGCTATAACTTTTTACTCAGCGTCCAAATTACCTCCAGTTTGATGCGTTGGAACCGTCATTCGATATAGAATCTCTCGAAATGTTCCCTTGGACTAAAATCCCTACAAAATACACATTTAATTACGTAAAAACTCTAATGACTACAAAATTTAAGCATATAATATAGGTATTTTCTCAGTCCTGTCACCAAGCCAAGTGTTGAAAATTAAAAAAAAAATAGTTTTCAAAAACTTATTTTTTGTTTTTGAAATTTTGCTAAGAATTTAAGTCTTTTCTTAAAAAAAAATGAGAACTATCGTGTAGGAAAGATGAAAACTATTGTAGAAAAACGATGAAAAAATAACTACAATTTCAGAAAACCAGAAATAAAAAATTAAATGGGTGTCAAATATAGCCTCAATTATTTCTTTGTTGAAGATGCATTTAAATTAAATAATTTTGGGTATTTATTCGTTTATAATTATAACCCAATCTAATCCACGGCCCTAAATTAATATCGATCGTTTCTTTCTTTCATACGCGGTCTCTGCCAGTGAGCAATTCCTACGTTTTCGCTTCGGTATGCTTTTCCTTTGTGTGCATTATTGAAGTAACTTATGAGTAAAGAATCGAATATTCAATTCTTAGAAAAGTCGTGGAAATTATTCGTTTGAATTATTATTATTATTAATAAAGTTCACACGTCTTAATTGTTTTTTTAATTTATTTTTATATTCATCGACATTTTTAGTAATATAATTTGACCCCCATATTATCACTTTTTCATCTTCAAAAATATGGAAAAATTATATATATATAAACTCTAGTACACCATACCTCTTTCAATTTTGTATATGATCCTTTAATCTTATAAACGTTTAAACCCTTAAATATTCTAGTGAAGATCACTGATCTGGTTCGAAGAAAATCAGGCAGTAGGCACCGATACTATGTCGATTTTTGATAACGAAAGAAAAAAAAGAGACTACAAAGGCGGTTAGGGTTTTATAGGTGGTGAGTACAAGATAAAATAAAATCAGATAAAATAAAATCTAATATAATCTAACAAATAAATTGAAAAATAAACAGAAATTCATAACTAAAAATATGTCATTATACGAACAAAACGAAGGCACATACTAAATCAGCAAAATTGGAAAGTTAGTAATCAAAAGATTTACAGACTGATAATAATACATGTAAGAAGCTTATGATCGTATTAGCAGTGTCTGTACATTTTTAATCACATAACAACCGCCGCTGTTCAACATAAAATGAGTATATATAATACATGTATATATATACTGATTCTTTTTTATAGAAAAAAATGTAGATATATATACTAATTCTTCATTTTATTCCCCTTTTTATTTTCCCTTCTCCATAGAAAATAAATCTAACGACCTTGTTATCTTAATACCATTTTTTTTCTTTCTCATCAAACCTACATGTATGATGTATCTAATAACTTATTCGATTGTTACATCACAACAATAATAATAAAAAAAATAGAAAAAAAAGAGAGAAAGAAAGAAACAAACCACCAAATCTTGCAGCTCAGAAATTCTGTTGCGTGAAATTTGTTAAATGGGGACGGGACATGTCAGAGTTTCCTGTCGAGCTTTCTTTTGGTCGTGTCGGCCGGCGGGAACCGAATGAAGGAAGACCCGTCGCCGCTCAGAACTAAATTGGGCAATAACTGAGGTGGGTTGTCGGAATTGTGGTCGAAGCTAATGAAATTGGGAGCATTATTATTGTAATAGTCGACAAGGCCGGCGGTGGAATCGGGGGGGTGGTGGTGGTTGGCGGCGGCGGCGGCGGCGTTTTTGAATTTGATTTCTGATTGGAGAATTAAAGCGGCGGCGTTGGCGGTGGAGCTGCACTGTCGGGGTTGAGTTTGGTAAAAAACCTTAGAGACAACTAATTCACCGTCTTTCTCTTCCTCGTTGGTGCCGAGGTGGTACTGGTGCATGACCCAGTTGGTTTTTTCAGGCTTTTTTTGGCGGCCGTAGTTGGTGTAGAGGACGAGGATCTTCTTGAAACCTTTGACGGCGCCGCCGACGAAGACAGGTCGGGTCTTGCCGGTTTTGTGCCAACGGGTTTCGTTGCCTTCCTCGTCGGTGTGGACTTTCCGGCGTTTTCTTGTTCCGGTCGTGTACGCCTTAGATGGTCGGTGGAAAAAGTGCCGGATTTGCCCGTCTTTGCTCACTCCTGCCATTTCGTCACTCTTAGAAATCATTCTTTTTGTGTTCAAATCTCAACTACTAGAAAATGAAGAGAGCCATGAAATGAAATAACCTAGTAACATAATTTTTTTTTAAACCACAACTTCAGTGTATAAGTGTTGGGCAGCTCACTTCAATGCTAAATATAAAAAAAAATTGAGTACGAGAGTATTGTACAACCTACTTTATCATCCCAAAAAAAATATTTTTTATTTTTTTTAAAAAATTTTATGTGGTTGGTAAACTAGGTTGCACAATAGTACACTTGGACATGTTTGAGGCACAGATTATAATAATCTGTGTTATTATAATTTGTAGAATACTCTACACTCTAAACAAAGACTATTATAATACAAGACTAAACAATTTTTTATTTTAAATAATATTATATGATTCTACAGATTATGATAACCTAAAACTATTATAACTCATGTTATAATAACGCACTTAGCACCCCAAATAACCTCAAAATGTGTTCAAAAGAAACTTTTAGTTTTAAAAAATATTTTTTTATGGTGTTTAATTGGTTACACAATACTGGAGTATAGTTGAGTCAACACTCAAGTTTTTTTTAAGAGAGTTTAGGTTTAAGATGTACTTCAAATCTGTCGTTGTTTAAAAAATGATGCACACAATTTTTTTGATTCTTTGGTTTACATGGCTTATTTGATTGAATTTTAAAATATTTATTATTTAGACATTGGTAAGTATTTACTAATGTACGCCATGGTTTGCACAAGACCAAACATTACACATGCAGTGGGAGTTGTTAGTAGGTACATGACTAATCCGGGGAAGCAGCACTGGGAGACTGTGAAGTGAATTTTCAGATATCTGAGAGAGACAACTGATTATGCTCTGCATTTTAAGAAGTCAGATTTTAAACTGCAGAGTTATGGTAGATGCAGATATGGCAGGTGATACAGATGACAGAAAAAGTACTACTGGGTATGTTTCTACTTTGGGTGATACTGGTATTAGTTGGGTTTCTAGACTGCAAAAGATAGTAGCTCTATCTACTACAGAGGCTGAGTATGTTGCTGTTACTGAGGCAAGTAAAGAGATGATATGGCTTCAGTCCTTTTTAGAAGAACTTGGCTTGAAATTGGGAAAGGGGACTTTGCATTGTGACAGTCAGAGTGCTATTCATTTAGCAAAGAATCAAGTGTTTCATTCGAGAACGAAACACATACAGGTGAGGTAGCATTTTATCAGATCAGTTTTGGAAGATGGAGCGCTGGTACTTGAAAAGATTCCAGGAAGCCAGAAAGCCAGAATCCAGCAGATATAATTACCAAGACCGTTCCTGTTGACAAACTGAAGTTGTGTGCAACTTCAGTTGGACTTCTCCACGAGTAGAGAGGAGTCGCTACCGTTGTAGGGGAGACATGTTAATTGGGTTTTGTCTCCAAGTGGGAGTGCGTGTGCGTGTGCGTGTGCGTGTGCGTGTGTGTGTGTGTGAAAAAAAATTAGAAAAAAAGGAGGCTGGGTTTTTGTGGCAATATACACACCGAGAGAGGAGGAAAAAAATGTAGAGAAGAAAAAGAGAGTTTGCGGCCGTCTATTTTCTTTGGCGTTGTTTTTCCAAGATTGTTTTTCTCCATTGAAGAGTTTTGTGAGCTAGAGTGATTCATGAGCCTTTTCCTTGAGAGAAAAGTGATAAAATCACCTTTGAGCGTTGTAAACTCTTGTAACTTACTCCTTGACAATTATAGTGGAACCTGCATCGGTAGCAGAGAACTGGACGTAGCCATCATTGGGTGAACCAGTATAAATTTGGTGTCAATTTCTCTATCCCTTAAACCTTTTTATTTATCGTTCTTGTAGCTTAAAGGTTTAGGTTGGTTTATCTATTCTTTTAGGCTTGCTAATTCCAAATTGATTATTCTGCAAAATATTTAGAATTATAACCTGATCTGGGATTTGAAATAAAATATATATTGTCTGAATCTGGTAGAATTTAGATTGATTGTATTTCGTCTCATTCACACCTAACATATAATTTGATGAATAAAAACATTGGATATCATAATGTGAGTAGGAGCTCTTATTGGTTGTTGCGTGGCAAATATTGTTCTTATTTTGCCATCTATATTCATCCAGTACTTAGTGGAAACCAACCTATATATGTACTTCAATACATGTCTAGCACATAACATGTAATCAAAGTCAATTCCTCCATTTGATTAGAGTAAAACAATGATATAAACTAAAATGATTGTTTTTTTGAGTTTAAAAAATAAAATAGATATATTTTAAATAGTAAGATAAATATTTCGAAATTTTAGAAATTAAAAAAAAAAAGTAAGTCTTATCATTTCAAACAACCAAATAAAACTTAAATCTAATTTGATATTGCAAAACATTAATAAAAAATTAAAAATAACTAATATAATTTTTTAAAAAAATAGGGGTAGAAATAATTTTATTTACAATATTTGCTATCATTAATAATATTTTAAAAATATCGGTGATATATCGTGATATGGAGAAGAGAATTCTTTTCCCTGGCAATGGTGGTGAGATAAATAACCATTTGATCATTTATTTTTGAAAATTAAGTCTATAAATAGGTAGTGTTTTTCTTTCTTTGTTATTAAAAACAAGCTCTATTTAATAACTAATTAATTTTTTATTAATTTATTATTTTGATAATTGAGCTTATAAATACTACTTTTATCTATAGATTTCATTGTTTTATCATCTACTTTTTACCTATGTTTTCAAAAACCAACTCAAGTTTTAAAAACTAAAAAAAAAAAAAAGTAGTTTTCAAATTTAGCTTTTCTTGAAAAAAACATAAAAATAATTGCAGAGAATAATATAAAAACGATGAGAAAACAAACACAATTTTCAAAAACAAAAAATCAAATGGTTATCAAATAGGGTTGTAGTTTTAAAAAACTTATTTTTATTTTTGAAATTTGACTAAGAGTTCAAGTGTTTTCTTAAGAGAGAGAAAAATTATCATAGAGAAATTGAAAGAAAACAAACTTAATTTTTAAAAACGTCAAAAATCAAAAATAAAAAACCAAATAATTGTTAATCGGAACCTAAATTTTCTGAGATATATTGCTGATATTTACGTCATATGGAATAGGAATACGGTTGAGAATATAAGTTTTTTCTTTTTTTTTTTTAAGAAACCCCATGACTCATGAGGCATTTAGACTTTAATGTGTGTATAACACGCCTTAAATGATTAAGAAATAGAGCTTCACTATTTTCTGTTTATAAATAATTGAAGGGAAATTCTTTTAAACAGTGAACTTTTTATATATATTAAAAGAAATTGTTTGCAAAAATCGTGATAATTAAAACAAAGAACATGACCAAACAGTTCCCAAGAGATGGACTAAAAACATATACATATACTCAAAAATTCATAACTTCAAAACAAAAACATGGTTATATGTTTCTTTCAAAATGATCTTCCATTTCTAAATTGAGACATAACTTCTGTATCGGAGAGAGATTGAACACCTTGTAATTTCATTTTCAACTAATTACAATTATAGACCAAACTCGTCAAACAACAT
This sequence comes from Trichosanthes cucumerina, assembly GCA_036507285.1. NCBI lineage: Eukaryota > Viridiplantae > Streptophyta > Magnoliopsida > Cucurbitales > Cucurbitaceae > Trichosanthes > Trichosanthes cucumerina. Next base: position 75,857,719 of record CM071839.1, on the reverse strand, counting down.
TTAAAAAGAAAGAAACAACTGAATTTCAATTCGACAAGAACTAATTTAAATGGCCTAAATGGCCTCCCTTAGCTTCACTTTCAAAATTAAACTAATTAACCTCAAATTCTTGCAGTACAAATTCCGCAAGAACCCATGCAATCTCAAAACTTCTACAACAACCCCTTAAGATCAATAAAATCTTTCCATTGACATTATCCAATTAATACAGGAGTACAATTCTAATTCTAAGTTTTTTTTTTTTTTTAATAATCACAAGTTTAGTGCATGAAGTTTCAGATTTTTATCGAATGGATTTCTGAATTTTAAAAATTATGCACTAGGTTTTTAGACTTTCAACTTTGTGTCTAATAAATTTATGAACATTGAAAATGTCAAATAAGCCTCCAAACTTTTATTCTTGTGTCTTATAAGTTCCTAATATATTTGACATTTGTGAAATTAACGAATCTATTAAACATAAAATTAAGTTCTCGTTTGATAACTATTTAGTTTTTGAAAATTAAGCTTAAAAATACTACTCTACTTAAAAGTTTCTAAGTTTTCTTATCTATTTTTTATATCCATATCTTCAAAAACCATGCTAAGTATTAAAAACGAAAAAAAATAATTTTAAAAAACTTTTTTTGTTTTTGAAATTTAGTCAGAAACTCAAATGGTTCCTTTCAAGAAAAATAGAAATCATGGTAGAGAAGATGAAAAAATAGTAAACAATAAGCATAATTTTTAAAAATCAAATAGTTATCAAACGGAACCTAAACTCTGAATTTCGTGGTCGAATAAGTTTGTAATTTTTTTTTTAAAAAAAAACCAAATAGGTAAGGACCAATTAGACAGCAAATTAAAATCTTAGAAACTCATTAAACTCTCAAAATATCGAAAATTTAGAGACTTAATAGGTATGTATTAAACTTTAGGTATCTATTAGCAGAAATTTAGAACTTATTTGGTAAAAACTAAACTTATATTTCTTTTTTTTAAAAAAAAGTGATATGAAGTAAATAATTAATATAAGAAGATGAAAAAGAAGCTTAAAAAAGGGAATAAATTAGTAGAATGAAGAAAAAAGGGGTAGTGGTAGCACACCTGGAAGCTTCTGAGGGTGAGTATAGCAAATCCCATTCTGGCCTTCAAGAGTAGGGATGAACTCATCAATAAGAGGATGAAGCTTACGAACATCAGACATTGCTTTAGCCTCTAAATGCTCAAGAATTTCTTGATCCGTTGGATCAAATTTCACTCCAGCTGGTAGCCCAGGCAAATCATGAATCCCACCCTTCAATTATTCAAAATTAAATCATTCATATTATATATATAAAAAAAAACAAAACAAATTTGAATAATAATAATTGTAGGTTGTACGTAATATAGTAGGGAGTAGTAGTACGGTACCTGGTCGTGTAAGTCAATCTGATGGCCACAGGATGGGCATCGGACGGCTGGGGATTGGCGATGGTGAGGCTTGAGGAGGATCGAGGAAGCGTTGTTGGAATCGGTTAATTCAAGAGGAGCAGACGACTCGTCGTCCGACCCAGTACTGCACCAAGTCATGATCTCTGTCGTTTTGGATTAGCTTATTCAAACCACTGCTCTTCCAACATAACAACAAAAAGGACCATATGATTGATTGCTGTGGTGGACACACAGAATCAAAAATCAAAATAAAAAGCAAAAATCAAGAATTGGGGCTACCTAACTCCTGTGTTTTTTAACACCAAACAAAAACAACCACCTCGTTCGGATGTCGGGGAAAGGAATTTACTTAATTATTTATTTTTTTATTTTTTTTTAAAAAATAAAATATAATAAAATAAAATTAGAATTCCCCTTTTTATGTTGCTTCCAAGCTCTGATCTTGTGCCGAAATGAGAGATTAGGTTTAGATGTAAAAAGGGAGAAAAAGGAAAAAAAAAAAAAGAGTTTTCCGGAAATAGGAAAAAGGTTGCTTCGACGTCAAGTTTCCTAATGCTTGCGTATCTACACATGTATATATGACACCATCAAATTATTACTTCTATATTTTTTTAAATATAAATAAAATCCAATATTATTTTTGTTAATAATAATAATAAAAAAAAAAAAAAAGATGATGAAAAGAGAAGATGCATGGGCAAGAGTGGAGATGGGGCAAAATCGGATTCTTCACTTAATTATTCTCAGTGGACGTTTCAGTTTCACCATATCTTTTCGATGGAAAAGAAAAATGGTGGGTTTGTGTTTGGTTTTATGGATTAGAGAAGCAGCTGCAGTGTCAAACTTGGAGTGAGATTAAAGTTTTCTAAAATTGAATTTGAATATACAAGAAATAAAATAAATAAAAAAAAAGGAAAATTACGTATCAACACAACAAACACCAAATAAAGACAGACTGCAAAAAAAAATATAAATATAAATATAAATAATTCATATATATGATCTTACCTTACCTGTATATTCCTACTTAATCGCTTCCTTTACGTCCACTTCTCAGCTGAAGCAAGGTATCCTTTGTCTTTGTCTCTCTCTCTCTCTTCTGTGGAATTTGTTTTAAGAGCAGCTTTTTTTTTTTTTTTTTTTTGGAGCTAAAGGGCTAAAAAGGCGAAAACACAGTTTCTTGTTTCTTTTTCGGGACAAAAAAAATGGAGGCAAAGTGAAAATTAAAATGGATTAGTAATAATAATAAGAATATTGGGAATTTTTTGGTGAAAGTGTTTTATGGTTTGCTTAGGAGAGAGAGAGAGAGAGAGAGAGGGAGTCAGGCTATTGTTAAAAATGAGATGCCTAAAATTAATGCTTTAGCTTAACCAACACGAATCCAGTTTTCAGGCATATTTATCTTATCTATTTGGGATTTTGCTCTCTGTGGTCGTTTGCATTCTCTTCACCCACCTGTTATTCTTTTGGAACCTTTGTTACACTTACACGTTTAAAATGTCGATTTCGATGGAAAATATCGAAGCCTCAATTTTATGGAAATATCGATAAAATATTGATTGATATTTTTGAAAAAAAATTTAAAAAACAAACATTTTTAAAAATATATTAAAATTAGAAAATAAACTTTCTACCTTTTTAAATGAGTTAAAATATTTTATAATATTATATTCATATTATGTTACATTTTTTTTACTATTTTTTTTAATATTTAATCAATTTTAAACGATATAATGGAAATGTTGATTTATCCTTAGTGTCAATATCGAACCCATGAACATATGGAAATATCGATGAAAATATTGGCATGCCGATGGAAATTTAATATCATGGTTACACATTATCTTTGTTAATGAGTTTTAATTTTTTTTTAGATATTATCTTATTTGTGAGGTTTCCCTAAATTATCCAAATTGAGTTAGATTTTTCATTTTTGAGTTTAGGGATGTTCAGATGGAGTTTGAAATTTTCAAGCTTTAAGATAGATAGATGTATTATTAATATTTTATATTTTAACCTTAATTTTATTATACATTTAAGATTATTAATATTTAAAACTCTTGGAATTTGAGAGTTTTGTATTTGTTTTTTTAAGGAAATTATTCATACAAGATTGTTTTCAACCTCAAACTTCTAAGTTTCTTTCATTTTAGTCTTGAAATGTAACAAAATCATTTTGATCCATTAATTTTTAAAATATCTATTTTAATTCATGTACTAAAAAAAATTATTATTTTGTTATTGAATATTCATTCAAGCCCTATTGGATAACCATTTGGTTTTTTGTTCGTTTTGTAATATTGTGATTGTTGTTATTTTTCTGCAATGAGTTTCATTCTTTTTTTTAAAAAAATACTTGAATTCTTAGCTAAGTTTCAAAAATAAACAAGTTTTTGAAAACTACGTACTTTTTTTTTGTTTGTTTTGAAAATTTGTCTTGATTTTTGAAAACATATGTAAAAAGTAAATAACAGGGTAAGGAAACTTATAAGTAGAAGTATTATTTATAAGTTTAATTTTCAAGAACCAAAAATTAAGACCCGTTTGATAACCATCTTTTTTTTAAAAGTATTTCATCTCTTTCAAAGAAACATTTGAATTCTTAGTTAAATTCCATTAAAAAAAAATAAAAAATTGATTTTTTTTTTAAATTTTCAAAACTTGACTTGATTTTTTAAAATATATGTCAAAAATAGATAACAAAACAAGAAATCTATATATGGAAGTAGTATTTATTAACTTAATTTTCAAAAATAAAAAATAAAAAATCAAATGATTATCAAATATGACTTCACTAGTTATCAAACGAATCTCAATTTTTGATCCAACCAACTTATGTGGATATATCTTCTATACATATTCGTATTAGCATGCTAACTTGCATATACAATAACATTATTTAATCTACACATTAAAAAAAAATTAAAATATCATTTTAGTTCCAATACTTTGAGTTTTATTCTATTTTATTTTGGGTACTTTCAAATTTATAATTTCAATCCCTATACTCTCAATAAAGCTTACAACTAATTATACAATTAGTTTGAAGTTAATTTTATAGAAATTAATTAAATGATAAGAATAATTTTCATGCAATAAAATATACAAATGTGAAAATATTTCTAAAATTTATAGAAATAAAAAACCTTATAGAGATTTTTTTTTTTTTGAAAAGTTAACCATAAACCAATAAGAGGGACCAATGATAAACTTTACTATAAGTACATAAATTAAAATTGAATATTTGAAAGTACATAAATGAGACCCAAAGTACACAGATTAAAATGGTTTTTTAACTTGAAAAAAATTGACAAAAAAATATTGGCAATAACCATTTCATTTGGAGCATCGTGTTGGGTTTGGATGAGTTTGGAATCCAAACCCAAAACGTTATTTGAGCTATTGTGTTCAAAACCCCGTGATTTTAAAGTGTGCATTTCAAACACTGTTTAACTAATTATCAAGGTTTAAACACTGCATATCTAATATTGTTTTATGATTTTTAACGTTTCAAATTCCTTAGAACAACCCTCCAGAATTTTGATTCTAAGAAATCTGATTTGGAAACATGCTTGAAATGCTCTAAATCTTTATTGAATACTAATGAAAGTAAAGATAAAACTTGAATATTCTAATTTTTAATTGACATTTTAAAATTTCAAAAATCAAACTAAAATAATCTAACTAAAACGAGATGTAAACGTTATCCAAAGTTACTTTGATGTTACAAAACCCAATTGTACTTCGAAAAATAATCCTAGATTAGAATTGTTTGGCTGGGTCAAAATTCAAACGTAGAATTTGGCAACAGTCAACTGAATGGAAAGACGAGATGAAATTGCTAATACCGTGGACTTGGCCGTATGTGAAAACTTCTCTGCATCCGTGCCTGTCTCATTATGTATGGCCGTCAACTTCCGCAATCTTCTTCGGCAAGCTAAAGCAACAAGAAGCTTAGGCATGAAGCTTCACCAAATTTACAAAACATTATTATTATTATTATGGAAATTAGAAAATAAATGTCCAAATTTATCATTACCAAGTGGCACATCCTTTATTTGCTCATATGTCCTCCATGTGTCTAATATTCACTAATACATAATGTTCAAATGTATCAACTCATACTTACCAAATTATCTATAAATAGTGACATTTGAAGGATTATAAAATACACATAATTTGGTAAAAAAAAAACTTCTCCAATCTTGTTTCTTCTCTCTCATTTTGTCTCTAATTTATTTTTATTTAATTTTGTTATACAATTTCACTATATTTTCTTTATTATATATTTGTCTAATTTTCATTATTCTTTTATTATATTATTTATATTATTATTATTATTATATGTTTTCATAAAGTTTTGGTGTCTGATTTGCCGCATATTTACAATGATGACGATTATTTATTAGTATTATTTTATATTCCTTGTTTCGTCTATCAAATTATGCCAACTTCAACCTCTCAAACTCCATGGCATAGGTTCCAACTTCTACCTTTGTATTCAGATTCAGAGATTAATATTCTTCCTAATTTCCATCTAAATTAAAGAATAAAATTCATTCTTATTTACTAAAATGAAAAATAAGTTTTACTGTGTTTTGAAGAATTGTTGAGTGATATGTCGTGTTGATGTTAAGTTAAAATTATATGTTTTGATCATATTAATTAATTTTTATTTTAGTTTAGTTTAAGAGATTGAAAAGATTTAACCCTTTTGATAAAAAATATAATGTTTTAACTAATTGAATAATGTTTCCGTTTTGATCTATAAACTCGCATATTATGTTAATTAAAAAAAATAAAGTTTTAAGTAATTATTATATGTAAATTATAGTTTTGTTCCTTGAAATAATATTTTGCCAACATGAGCATAACTAAACTTGTAATGAATGCATGGTACTATCTACTTAGAGATCAAAGATTTGAATCACTATCCCAACATGTTATTAAACTTAAAACAAAAAAGTTGTATCATTAATTGATAGGGCAGGCTACGAGTCAAAATTGAAAAGGAAAATAAAATCAAAATGAGTGGAATCGTATTCCAATTCTTTTACTTTAATATAACAATGGTCAATTCAAACATATTCAATTAGTTAAGGCATATAATATACCTTTGACTTATAAGAGATTAGAGGTTTTCAAATCTTCTCATCTTATATGTTGTTGAACTAAAAAAAGAAAATGAAACTTTTAGATATATATAGATAGATATTTATTGGTTTTCAATTTTTCTTAGATTGACAACTCGATTCAATATTAATTTTAATTATAAACCAAATTGACTTCGTCATACCCCTAAATAATGGTTAGGTGATATAAATGATGGTTGACTAAATAATTTAAAAGCATTAGGGAGCTTTTAATTCTGCAGGTTTTATTAAGCATTGAAATTGAGTTTCATATATGACGATGATTCTAGTACTTAATGACGATAATTCTAGTACTAGCATATATATTAGTTAAAATATAGGCTTGATGGAATTTAGATTTCAATTGCACAATTGAAATTAAATTTGGATCAAAATCTCGTTTTGGTTTAACAAAACTAAATACCACGTACATTGACAAAATACACAATTGATAAGCAATTAGGCATGGAGTAAAGCAATAAACATGACTAAACTAAAGGAAAAAACAAGTTACGTTTGTAGTTATCAAAGTACCACAACACCTTGCTCCTTTTTTAGGTTCAACAAACTTTTTATATTTTAAAATTTTCCAACAGGACACCACCAAAAGAAGATCACTTAGATGTTTAGATTTCACCTTGTGGTAGGCTTCCAACAATTGGATAGAGAATTCTTTTGTGAGAGAGAATGAGAGAGGGAGAAATTTTTCCACAAAAACAATCGATCAACCAACCAATTCAATCATCACATCGATTGAATAAAAAGAAGGAACACCCCACTCCCTCTCAGAAGGAGATGATGGAGTAGTGGGAACGTGCCAAAATGACACGTTCCCTTAATTAAATTAAATTAAAAAAATTAACTTATTTATTTATTTATTTTAATTAATGAATAATATAATTAAATCATATTTAATTATATATTAATATTAATTTTGATTAAACCACATCTAACCAAAACCAAATTAAATATTATATATTAAATTTAGTTTATTTATGATTAAATCACATTTAATCATTTTCCCCTCTGACTTATAGTTTTAATGTACATCTTATGCATATTAAATTTTAATCCATGGTTTTAAATATGAATCTCATTCACATTTAAATAATATTTGAACTCCTTCAAATATTTAATTCTCTTAATTAATTTACTTTGAATCATATTCAAATTAAATTTATACTATAAAGTTTTAATGTACATAAAAACTTTATATTATAATGTGTATCTATACATCATCCTTATTCCCTAATTAAATTTGAACATTTCAAATTCTAATAATCTAAAAATTCTTTACGAGCTAGGAAGTGGACCTAATGGACCTATAGTCTCGCAATTGCACTCTTCTCACTGCAGATAAATTTCTATGTCCAATGACAGTAAGTCAATCCTTCACGAATGTTCGTAACACTAGCTAGGTCAAATTACCGTTTCACCCCTATGTTACACCTTTTACCTTAAGTCTCAGTACTTCTCTAATGAACAACATTTTTATCGTCCTACCAATAAACAGAAGTGCCTCTCGAATCAATGAGAGGGTCAAACCTTTTGTTCAAGTCCGAGAGACACCACTTAAGGAAACATTTATCTACTTAAACTAAAGTTAGGAAGGAGTGAATTCCATCTTGGTAGGTTAAGTCCCCAGCCGCCTACTCAGTCTTGTCTCCAAGAAGGTAGGCATATTGAGTCGACATCTTGGGCCACTCTCACCCATTCTAGTCAAAGGACAATTTCTCGCAAACAGGAGTTCATAACTTGTTCAGGATTGAGATTAAGTTGCCTAAGTCATCCCATTGAAATAGAAACCTAACTAGTTAATGGAGTTACATGATCTAATGGTTACTATTTCGTGGTCCGGTCTTATGTGATCTCATCACATAGGATATCCCAACACACATTAGGAACACGTAGGATCACTGTGTTTGTATCAAATAAAAAGTGGGTCATATCCATATAGTATTACCAGGATGAGGTATCCAACCTTATCCCTTTACTATAGACCCTTTAGACTGTTTCTCGAACTGAGATCCTTATATGTCTACTACATTGAGTTTAAGAGACATACAACAACCTCAGATGTTCATTTATTAGATTTAGGGTTAATATAAGGCAATATAGAGAAATCATTAAATAAACAATAACACTTTATTGATTTAATTAGAACAGTATTATAAACTACGAGTTTTAGGGCATAAAACCCAACAAGACCAACATTACACAACACAAACTATTATTTCACCACAAGAAGAAGTTTCCAACGCACTAAAACATCGGTAGAATCTCGAAACACGTCAGCATAGACTTTGCCGATGCATTTTCCTGCGTCGGCATAAACACATTGGCATAGCCTCTGCTGACGCATATATTTACGACCTCGAGATACATGTATATTTGTCGACACGTTCTGTTGCCGCGTCGACAAAGGGAATTTTCGCAGTATTTGCCGACGAGCGAGCTCTGGCACCAATAGAGAGGGGTTATGTTGACGTGTACCCTTACCACGTCGTCATAACCGAAATGTAGAAGTTATGCCAACGCGAAGGTGTCGACGTCGACATAGCCCCTCTATGCCAACACGTATTTATCACGCGTCGGTATAGCTTTTTTTCTACTATTTATTTATTTATTTCATTGTAGCTATTTATTCCTTTAATTTGAAATTGAATCTTAGTTTTCAATCCTGTTGTATGAATATAACATCAAATAGAATTTAAATTGCATTTAAAACATAATTTTAATTAAATAAACAAGACAAAATGTATCTTTACAAAGGTGCCTTAAATAAACAAACCAAAATCATTTATAATTCAAAGTTAAAGTTGAATAATAAAATTACATAAACTAAGAAAAAGCAGTAGTAGATTCATCTTAAAATTCCGCCTGCATCCTATCACTTGACCTCGAAGTACCTATGAAACAAAAGTAGACTTATTAAAATAAATTCAACCTAACATCTAATAACAACTAAACATAACATATTTAAACAAGCACAAAGTCCAACAAACAACTAAACTCAACGTCAAACTTCCAACATACAACTAAAATAAACTCAAAACCCCCAAGTAACTAAATTCAAATTCAAACCTCTCCAACATAAACATCATAACTCCAATTGTTCTAACACATACCCTCAACACTTCAACAATCTTAAACTAACAAAAACAATTCAAACTTAATAAACAACATATCTCAAACTTCAACAACAATCCCAAACTTCAACCAACAATAGCTAAACTCAAATTTATGGAACAATCTCAAACTCCAACATAAGACTTAAACATGTAATCAAACACCCCCTACCAATACAATGCAAACAACTAAATTGAACCTATTCAAACTTATATATAATAACAATTAAATCGAACTTTTAGCTAAAACAATCTAAACTCAAAACGATCTCTTACCACCATAATAACAAATGTACCAAACAATCTCGCAACCCAAGAAACAACAACTAAACATAAAATATTCAAACAAGCACAAAGTCCAACAAACAACTAAACTCAACCTCAAACCTCCAACATACAACTAAATTCAACCACAAACCTCCAAGTAACTAAATTCAAATTCAAACCTCCAACAAACAACATAACACCAAGTTTCAACACCTACCCTCAACAAACAGATTAAACTCTAACTTGTCAAACAATCTCTAACTCCAAGAAACAAATAAACTCAAATTCAACCTCCAACAAACAATTAAACTAAATTCAACCTCTCTAAGAACAATCTTAAGCTCCAACACATAACTTACAATCAAACTTATCTCAAACTCCAATAATAGCTAAACTAAAACTTATGCTCAAAATTTCGACAGCATAACGACATAACTTGGAGAACCCCAAAAATTTATAGAACCTGGATAAGAGAATAAGACACTTCTTAAGTTTATAAAAGGATGTCCAACCTCCTCCAAACTTCAATCACAAACAGGTTAGGCTTCAAATCCACAAAGTTACCAGAACAGATTCACACACACGAGAAATTTCTAAGAAAAGGCAAAGCCACAAGTTTATTACAACAGAATTTATAACATAATAAGACTTGAAAGTCCGATAATCAAGCAACTACGACGTAAAAGAATTTATACCTATGTTGATGGTCCTTCTTGTGACTCCATCATCATTTTAATTAGTTCTTGCATTTCTGCTCGATGTTGCTTCATCCGTTCCTCCAACCATTCCTCCATCATTTCTTCAACCCTTGCAAACTTTTCATTTGCTTCTGCCAGTTGCGCCTTTAGCTCGTCAACTTCTCGACTTAAGGACCTACCTAATGAACTACCACTTGATCCCCTATTTGATTTAGCGGGCTTAGGTCCCCAACCATGGCGTTTAACATCGTCTAGACGTCTCCCTAACACTGAATTGCAAATTTTCCATTTCGAAAAGTGGTTCAACCTCTTCTTGACTGGAGGATTCTTGCATTTAGAAATACAAATATTCTTAAATTATATTTACCGAAAACAGACTTACATGTGCATTTTCTGCAACCGGATTGACTTACTTTCCATGTGTTCGAGTGTTAGAATTTATGCCCTAAACTTGTGTATTTGTAATATTTACTAACTCCACATATTACGTACAAAAGCATAATATATGGTATCAAATACCTTATAATGTGAATCATATTCACATAATATGGAGAAATTTAATTTAGTAAAATTCAATTTCATGTCTCTCAAATTATTTCCTCAATATATTCTTTAATTCCATAATTAGACATAATTAGGTTCATTATGAATCATATTCACATTGAACTATATATTATATCAATTATATCATATATAATTGATATGATCCCTAAATTGAACTTGAACATTTCAAATTCATCCCAAAACTTTATACCCTCTATTAATTCCATGTTGAGCCAACCGAGTGACCTAATGGACCTACAGATCATGAGATCCAACGATATGAGATTAACTAACCAAACTCATTGATCTCGTCAATCAACATTCGTTAACTACGAGTCACTCCAGTAAAGACTCGTAGTTGCACTCTCATCACTGTAAGACAAGTTGTGTCAATTGATTTAACCAATGCCTGTGAATCAACCCTTCTGGGATGAAACCTTGTAGGGAGCTAGGGACTCAAGTTTGAAAGAAGGAATTCACTCGTTCCCGAACTAGGGTAACTAGATAGGTTGTTCCCTTAATAGTTGAATCCAAGTCTTGAACAACGGGGCCCATCCCTCTTTCTGGCTCGAGAGGGATAATGTTTATGCTCGGACCATAAACTTGTTGTTCATTAGAGGATCAATGGTGCTTAAGGTGCAAAAAGTAGTCACAGGGGTAAAACGGTAATTTGACCCACCTGTGACTACGGGCGACCTGTGAATGGTTGATTCACGGGCATTGGTTAAATCAATAGACACAACTTGTCCTATAGTGAGAAGAGTGCAACTACGAGTTTTTAGTGGAGTGACTCGTAGTTAACGAATGTTGATTGACGGGATCAATGAGTTTGATTAGTCAATCTCGTATCGTTGGAGCTCATGATCTTTAGGTCCATTAGGTCCCTCCGATTGGCTCAATATGGAATTAATAGAGGGTATAAAGTTTTGGGATGGATTTGAAGTGTTCAAGTTCAATTTAGGGATTTATGTCAATAATATATGATATAATATATAGTTCAATGTGAATATGATTCATAATGAACTTAATTATGTCTAATTATGGTATTAAGGCATATATTGAGGAAATAATTTGAGAGATATAAGATTGAAATTGACCAAATTCAATTTCTCCACATTATATGAATATGATTCACATAATAAGGTATTTGATACCTTATATTATGCATTTGTGCATAATATGTGGAGTTAGTGACAAAATGGGTGGAGAATTTGTCTCCACCCACATTGTCTGTAAAAGCATCCATTTGGATGCATTTTGCAACATTTTGAAACCATTTGTGTAGTTTTGCACTTTAGGCAAATACAAGAGTTTTCTCTAAATCTCTCTACAAAACATCCCTAATCCAAAAGAAGATCCTACCTCTCTTCCTCTCCTAGAGAGCAACTGAGAAGGTCTTTTGGCGGTGTTCGAAGATTTGTTTGTAGAGAAGAGGAGTTCGTAGACGACGAGAAACTACTTGAAGAATCGGTGTTCAAAGGTAACCTACTAATCCTTTTATGCTTTCAAGATGCATTCTTAGCTTAGATTTTCTGTTTTTGAGTATTTCTATGTCACACAATTGACAGCAAAGGCGGTCGTTTGCTTTCGCACGGGATTCCATTCCCTTCATCGAGTGTGTCAGCTCGAATAGGTCGACATGTTCTACATCTCGACCTTTTTTCTCTTTCTATAGCTTAAATCAAAAGAAAAATAGATTATAAAATATTTGTAAACACATGAAAGAACAAGATTTAAGTTTTTCAATATTGAAAGATCGAGATTTAAGTTATTCAACCTACCCCATCGTGTTGCATAGAGATGAAAGTCTTTGACCCACATGTGTGGTTGAACGTTAGAGTCACCCGACTCTTTTGACTACTCTTTGATTTTTCCTAACGAGATAAAGGATTAGTTAAAAACTATAGGCAATCTAAAATAATATTATTGTAAACGCATACGTACCTGAAATTCAGGGTTCTCGAACCTAGCGCACATGGGATGCTAGTCTTCAATTGCCTTCTTCAACCGTGTAGGTGGATTTGCATGTGCCTACTAAGGAATGCCATAACTCTTGTAATGCCTATGTAATTCAACTCTATACTACTTAAATTTCGTTTGCATTTTTCGTTCAACAAATTTAACGACTTCTTACTTGGAGTAATCAAAAGCCAAATGATTCTAGAAAAAAAAAACAATTATATAACACGAATTTTATATATAATAATCACAACAAACAAAAATCTCAACTTACCAACAAAGTTGTTTTCACCAGTCCTATTACATTTCTTGGTACGACCTCGAATGTTACGCAGCAAACAGGAAAAGAGTCTTTCACCGTGGTACCAATAGTCAAGCTCACCGTCGTAGCATGTGGCCCGACCGGCTTCGTCAACTCAGGTTTGATCGTTATTCGAATTCGTCCATGTGCGGTAACAATATTGATCCAACTCAAGCTTATGCATATACCCACGTCGTTTTCTAATATTAGAAGGACCATCTGAGGAAAAAAAATGTCATTGAGTTAATACAAAAGGTAATATTAAATAGTGATACAAATTTAATTATAAATCCTGAAGTGTCGTCTGTGGATGATCCTCCACCAAGGGGTCGCTACCGAAGAATTCATTATCAGCGTCATTCATCTGTTATGTGGGAGTACTTATCGTCTATCTATAAGAACAAAAGTGATATATATAGTTATAAGATACAAAAAATGAAATGCTTCATACAATGGATTTTACAATGAATATGAATTAGCACAATCATTCCCCAACCGTGAATTTGCTTTTATATAAAAAATAATAATATATGCTTACCAGCAAACAGAATCGGAGGGTCTGAACGGTGGCGACTGGCGAGGATAGTGTAGGCGACGGCGCGAGCTGGCTGCAGATCTAGACGGTTGGACGAGCGTGAAGCTTCAAGGCGACAACAATTGGGCGAGAAATCAGTTGCTGGTGGAAAGATACCATGCGACAGAGGCTTGAGGCGGCGAAAGATGAACGTCAACAGTGGAGGCGATGATGAATGACGACACAGGGCGGTGCGAAAATGGGAACAAAAAATGAGAGAGAAATTGATGGAGTCAAACGAAGAATGAGGATTTGGGGAAAGAATATGAATTTTAAAAGGATTTTTCCAATGCCATATAAGACTCCGTCGGCATAGCAGAGCAATGTCGACGCGTGGGTAGCTGTGTGTCGACGGAACCCTAAATTTCCAACATTTTTGTGACGTGCGTGGGATATGCATCGGGATATATAGCTTTTCTCTGTCGACGCGTGAATGGGCACCGTGTCGGTAATGAATAAGTTTATGGCATGCCTAACGCCATCCATGAGTGTGTCGACATAACCAAACTTTGCCGACATAGAGTTGTGCGTTGGTAAGATGCGCGTCAGCAAAGATCTTATTTTTTGTAGTGTTTAGACCGTCAAAAAGAGTATAACTCAATTGATATATTGAATGTGTTAACGACCGTGAAATTTGTGGTTCGAATCCCCTTAATCTCTATTATACTAAAAAAAAAACTATTATTTAAGCTTATGAATAACGTGTATGACATAACTTATAACTAATTAACATTTAATTATTTTTTAAAAGTACATAAATTATATAAAGAATGGATCATGAATTTCTTTTCATCAACTATTTTTTTTATATATAAATTATTTAAACTTTTAGTTTGATTAGTGATTTAAGATGGTATCAGAGCAAGTGGTCTAGGAGGTCATGTGTTCAAACCTTGTAAGGTCAGTTTCCTCCTCATTTGATATTGGTTCCACTTGTTTGACTTTTCATCAAATTTTCAAGCCTACAAGTGAGGAGGAGTGTTAGACTATGTTGATATAATTAAATTTACCCCAAATTATCAGCTTAAGCTTTTGGTTTGATTGGTGATTTAAGATGCGTTTTTTTTTTTTATCAAATGTTACAAAACTTGACATATTATAAATAATTTGAAGTTTACCAATATTATATTACATTAAAAAAAATATAAAAATAATGTTTTAAAACTAATTCATATTGTCATTCTTGGATCGAATTCCAATTTTAATTTTTTGGACCGAATACCCATTTGGGTTTAATGGTCTCTGATACCATATTAGATTATATAGGGTTCTATCTCAAAACCAATTGGTAATGGGAGAAGTAGCTCATATATCTTATATTGTGAGATTTCTCTCTACCTTTCTAATGTGGGATCCTCAACAGTTTCTATTAGTAGTGAAAAAATCTATCTTATTTTAAAATACACTCATTATTTGCCCATAAAAGTATGATTCTCCATTTTAAGCATGATTAGCATTTTCTACTAAGTTGTGTTTCATCACATTATTTAAATTAGATTAGATTTAGTTTAGATTTACAATTTGAATTAGACTTGTTTTAGATTAAGTAGTTAATTTTAGGTTTGATTCATTTTAATTATTATATAAATAGGTCTTTTAAGTTTGTATTTCAACCATACAATTTATATTTTCTCTAAATTTAATATGGTATGAAGCCTAAAATTTACCGTATATGCCATTGTTAGTATTTGAGAGGATTAATGAGTTGAATTTGATCTGGTTTTCATATGTTTAGGAGTGATTCGTTAGAACTTGTGGAATTTGCAGAGTCAGCATTTGAAATTTGAATTAGCATGGAATTTGTGTTGGCATTGGCAAGAAATTGTAGCTAGAATTTGGTAATTCCATTGGTAGTTGAAATTTGTAACATTTAAATTTACATTGACATTGCCAATTAGATTTTGCATTCTCATTGCTCTATCAAGCAATCTCACCGGAGGATGTTACCTTATGTTATTTAAATTAGATTAAATTTAGTTCAAATTTATAATTTAAATTAGATTTGTTTCGAATTAAGTATTTGGTTTAGATTCGATTACTGTAAATACATTTGTATCTCGGCAATACAATTCATATAAATGAAAACATACCAATTTACATTCACTCGCATCCTTTCTCTTCTCTAAATTTAATAAGTTGATGGTTCAAATATCTATTTCACATATTTGAGCATAACTCAACCGATTAAAGTATTTACCATCGATTAAGAGGTCAAATATTCGAATATCTTCTCCCATACTATTCATGAATTCTTAGAAAGAGAAACAAAATCAAGTTAAATTTGTATATTTGTCTATTGAAAAGACTACATAGGAAGACTTTGGGTCCACCTCCATTATTTTACAACTTTTTGAAAAAGAAAAGGGAGAAAATTTATATTGAAATTGTAGCCAAACTTTCTTGATTGTGACTATATATAGAGCGTGACTTCAGTCAACTTATGGCTGATTTTGATTCACTTTCATATATTATGTATAAACTTTCTCAAGTGTTGTTGTAGCAAATAACAATATTTTGTCTTTATTTCAGTTGTCTTTTACTCCCTTGGAATTAAAATCCTGATAATCAAAACCCTCAAGAGTTTGTTTTGGGGTTTACGGCGCTGGTATCGAGAAATTTGTGTTTGGGATCGCAGATTCAGGCGCGAGAATAAAAAAAACATGTTTGAGGTGCGATGTTCTAAATCAACCCGTTTATGTTGTTTTTTTTTTCATTTTTTCTTTAGCTTTTTTGTACTCTTATTTTTTAGTGGATGTTTTGTCAATGGTAAAAACTCTTGTATGACATAAATGGGTTACAAAATTGAAACTATATTTTAGAAATTTAAGAAATTGGAAGTCTATGTAAAAAAATAGAGAATTTAAAACTCTATTTCACAAATTATTTAGAAAAGTATTTTTGGAACTCTATTTTAGAAATTAAAAAAAATGAAAGATCATTTAAGGAATTAGGGATTTAAAGCTCTATTTCAAAAAATATTTAGAAAAGTATTTTGGAACTCTATTTTAGAAATTAAAAAAATAGAAATTTATCTAAGAAATTAGAGAATTAAAAACTCTATTTCACGTCACATAGTATTTTGAAAACTATTTATTGAAATTATACTTTAAAATTAAAAAAGTGGAAAAGTGGAAATCTATTTAATAAATTAGGTAATTTGAAACTATGTTTTATAAAGTATTCACAAACTTATTTTTTGAAATTCTATTTTAAAAATTAAAAAATTGGAAGTTTATTTAAGTGATTATAAAATTTAAAATTTAATTCCACAGAGTATTAAAAACCTCATTTTTGGAACTCTAATAAGAAAAGTGGTGATTGCGCACAAGTTAGCTCGTTAGGGTAGTTGATTGCTCGAGTGATCAGGTTGTTGGGGTATGCGTATACAAGTCTCTTGAGTGGTTGTCAAAAGTAGTCGTTAGTAGTGGTTAGGTCGTCGATGTAGTCATTAGAGTTGTCGTCGAAGGTAGTCGTTAGTTGATGGTTGGGGTCGTCGGTGTGCTCGTCGGAGTTATCGTCAGTGGTGGTTAGGGTCGTCGGTATGGTCGTCGGAGGTAGTCGTCAGCAGTGGTCGGGGTCATCGGAGGTAGTCGTTAGCGTTGGCAAAGGTCGCCGGTGTGGTCATCGGAGTTGCCATCGGAGGTAGTTGTCAGCGGTGATTGGGGTCGCCGGTGTGGTCGTCGGAGGTAGTCGTCGGAGGTGGTCGGGGTCATCGGTATGGTCGTCAAAGGTAGTCGTCAGCAGTGGCAGGGGATCGCCGGTGTGGTCATCAGAGTTGTTATCTGAGGTAGTCGTCAACGGTGGTTGGAGTCGTCGGTGTGGTCGTCGGAGTTGTTGTCAGGGTAGTCGTCAGCGATGGTTGGGATCATCGGTGTGGTCGTCGAAATTTTCGTTGGAGGTAGTCGCCAGTGGTGGTCGGGGGGTCGTCGGTGTGGTCGTCAGAATTTTCGTCGGAACCACGATGAGGTGCTAACAAATCCTTCGAAACTTTTACTTCGAAATCGTCGCCCCTCTTGCGAAAGAACCTTCGAAATCGCCGTTGTCCAGGCGTCACCACCGTTGTCCGAACGTCTCCCTCGTCGCCAGACACCGCAGGTTCGTGGTTTCGTTCGTTGTCCAACCGTCCAACCTTCTCCCTCGTCGTCCAGCCGTCTCCTTCGTGGTTTTGTCTGTCGTCCGTCCGCCGTGGTTTCACCTCGCCACTGGTTCGTGGGTTCGTCCGTCGTCAATCAGCACCTCATCGTGGTTTCACCATCGCCAGTTTGCTTGAGATCTTTGTAAGTTAAATTAAATGACGAAAATTCCACAAGAATTTATAAATTTTTGTGACGAGCATGGAATTCGACGACAGTTAACAGCAGCCTACACACCTCAACAAAATGGTGTTGTCGAAAGAAAGAATTGTACGATCCTCAACATGGTTCGAAGTATGATTGCTAATGGAAGAGTTCCAAAGCAATTCTGGCCAGAAGCAGTAAATTGGGGTGTTATGTTTTGAATCGAAGTCCCACTCTTCCGATTAAAAATATGACTCCTCAAGAAGCTTGGGATCGGCATAAACCATCTGTTGATCACTTTAAGGTGTTCGGGTGCATTGCATATGCACACATTCCTGACGAGAAAAGGAAGAAGTTAGATGATAAAGGCCAAAAATGTGTCTTTCTTGGCATTAGTGAGCAATCAAAGGCTTACAAATTGTTCATCAAATCACACAGAAAAAATTGTAATTAGCGAGATGTTATATTTGATGAACTAAACACTTGGAATTGGACAGAAGGCACTATAGAGCAACAATCAATATCGGTGAACTTAGAAGACAGTGATGTATCGTTGTCTCCACAACCTGAAGATCCAGTCCAACAATCAGTTGAGACTACTGAGACTCAAGTAGAAGGTGCAAGATCAAGAACACAACGAGTTAGAAGAAGACCACCTTGGATGGAAGATTATGGGATTAGTGGTGATCTTTCTGATGAAGTACTTGTCCATTATGCTTTATTATCAGAATGTGATCCATTAACTTTTGAAGAAGTTGTTAAAGATACAAAGTGGAAGCAGGCCATGGATGAAAAGATTAAGTCGATAGAAAAAACAACACTTGAGAGCTATCAGTATTTCCTTAAGGGTAAAAATCCATTGGTGTTAAATGGGTTTACAAAACGAAGTTGAATAAAAATGGCCAAGTAGACAAGTATAAAGCTCGTCTCGTTGCAAAGGGGTACAAACAACAAATTGGTGTTGATTTCAATGAAGTTTTTGCTCCAGTTGCAAGACACGATACCATTCGGATGGTGGTAGCATTGGCAGCATAAAATAATTGGAAAATTCTTCAAATGGATGTAAAATCAGCCTTTCTGCATGGAAACTTGAATGAAGAGATTTTCATAGATCAACCTCCTGGCTATGTCCAACAAATCGACGAAGGAAAGGTATATCGGCTAAAGAAGGCTTTATATGGTTTGAAGCACGCTCCTAGGGCTTGGTACAGTCGAATTGAAGCTTACTTCATAAAAGTTGGGTTTGAGAAATGTTCATATGAGCATACTCTTTTTATTAAATTTCAGCCTGCAAACAAGATTTTGATAGTATGTTTGTGTATAGATGATTTGATCTATACAGGCAATGATTCGATTATGTTTGAAGAATTCAAGCAATCCATGATGGCAGAGTTTGAAATGACAGATCTAGGGGCAATGCATTATTTTCTTGGCATTGAGGTAATGCAATCAGCAACTGGAATTTTCCTCAATCTGAAGAAATATATACTAGAGATTTTGGACAGGTTTCAAATGAAGAATTGCAACTCAACTACAACTCCAGTTGAATGCAATTTAAAGCTCTCAAAGGACCATGAAGGAAAGAAAAGCGAGGTACTCTCTATAAGCAAATTGTTGGAAGCTTGATGTACTTGACAACTACAAGACTAGATATAATGTATGGTGTAAGTTTAATTAGCAAGTTTATGGAATCTCCAACTGAACTTCATCTTCTTGCTGCAAAAAGAATCCTACGTTACTTAAAAGGGACTCATGATCTTGCCATTCTTTATCAAAAAAGAGGAGAATTAAACCTTATTGGTTTTAGTGATAGTGATTATGCAGTAGATTCAAATGACATGAAAAGTACTTCAGGGTATGTTTTCATGCTTGGTTCAGGAGCTATCTCATGGTCTTCGAAAAAGCAGTCAATCGTCACATTATCTACCACTGAAGTTGAATTTGTAGCAGCAACATCATGTGCATGCCAAGCCATCTGGTTAAGAAACATTCTTGAGAAGTTGCATTATAAGCAAGAAGAAGCAATTATCATTTATTGTGATAATACTTAAACAATCAAGCTTTCAAAGAATTTTGTCTTGCATGGACGAAGCAAACACATTGACGTAAGATATCATTACTTAAGGGATCTTACAAATGACGGAACCATCAAACTAAGCTATTGCAAGAGTGAAGATCAAGTTGTTGATATTTTGACCAGGCCTCTTAAATTAGCAACATTTGTGAAGCTTCGGAATTTGCTTGGTGTTGTCTCTTTGTTTAGTTTAAACTAAATACTAATGTTATAGTTTTAGTTTAAGGGAGGATGTTAAACTTATTCAAAGTCCTTACCTATTCTTTAGGATAGTTGGCTATTGTTAAGGTTTTTCTATTTTTTTAGTAAGTCTATTTTTGGTGTATTAAAGCCTATATAAAGGCCTTTGTTTCTAATTAAATCGTCAATCACCTTTTCACTCATTCTTTCTTCCTTTGTTTCATAGTGTTCTCTCCATTTTGTTTAACACCCCACAATTCCATCGAGATCAATTGACCATATTTGTGCGTGAAGTCAAGGAAGCAAAATCCTAGCCGCCATAGTCTATAAAATGGAATAAAAATGCATTAAAAAGGTGGATTTTCATCTTAAAAAAATACCCATTTTTTGTTTTTTTGTTGTCTTTTTCTGCTCTTCTTTCTTTTATTTTTATTTCAGCAAGTTATTCTTCCATAGCTCCCAGTTCAATCCGAATAGAATTTTGGGTTGTGAAGATTAATTTCCTCTTGAACAAAGAAGAGTTAATCGATTGGGGAATGAAGGAAAAAGAACAAGCAGTGTGTTCATTCATGCATATAAGTCCAGTTCTTGTTCACTTTAGTTTTTTGTTCCAATTTAATGTTGTTGTTATTGAAGTACTTGAGGCTATTTTATTGAACAACTTATTCATGCAAGTTTGAGTTTTTCCAGTGAAGACGTGTTCCTTGTGTTTTCCTCCCATTTGGTTGCTTAATAGGTTGAAGTATTAAAAGATGCTTATGCTCTTCAATCCTTTATTCTCACTATTTCTCTTTAGGAAAAATTAATTTAATTCTTAGATTTCTGTTTTCAAGTTATAATCTTAATTTACCTTTATGTTAGCTTGAAGTTTAGCTCTGTTTTAAGTTAATTATGTGCTAAATTCTTTTTAGGGATTCAAGGATGTGAAATCTCTAGGGAGTGAATTAAGCTTAAATTGCAAAAACAACCAAGCCAACACTTTAATTGTTTATTTGTGCTGATTATGCAATTGAATTTGTAATTCTAGATTGATCGATTAGGTTGCATACTAAGTTTGGTGGTAATACCAAAAAGGTTAGTGAATAGCATATTTTGCACAAACAATGAAAACAAGAGCTTAGACATATATAACTCATTTTTCATCGTAGACATAGGGCAAAAGTGTAACTACCCCAAAATTCAGCCTATTCTAGAAAACGCTACTAAACCAACAACTATTATTTTCCAAAAAAATTTGGTAACATAACACCATAACTACAATACTATCAAAAATTTTCTAAGGTCTGTTAGACTAACAAAATGCACTTCTATATGCAAAATCACCAAGCATCCATTCTAATATCCAACTCAAGCATTACTAAAGGATCAGAACCAATCAACATCCCAGCATAAATCCAACTGAACTTTTATAATAAACATCAAACAACTCAATGCATAAAAGATGACGTATCCTAACTCAGTGCTATTACAAAGCTTTAACTTGAAAATAAAAAGCTTAAAATAATCCAACTCAAGCAAAGGGAAACATAACCTCCAAGTAACACTCAACCCTCATGAAACAACTCTAAAAGACTTAAATTCAAAATTTCCAACAAGTTCATAAGCTAATCTAAAGAAAAGGAAACAACATTGTAAGGTCTATGATCTAAAGGCAACTACAACCAAATCAATGAGAAAAATAAACACCAACAACTAGTCAGCAACAGAACACAATATGTTACAAAAGTAATTCTTCAAAACAAAAGTTAACAAAGATGATTACTAAATAAAAAATAGCTAGCTATAGTCTTTCTCCTCTCGTGCCTCCTCTACAGTATCACCAGGGTCGTAATATTTTTCATCATCTGCAAAATCGGGTGGTGGGTAAGTACATAACATGTACGGGTAAGTAGCTTGTACCTGAAGAGCCACCAAGCAACATACAAGGTAAATCAACATGGATTTCCATAACAAGCTAGACATACACACCACATACAAGTAACACATACAACGTGTTCAATTTACGAATCATAATCACACATGTACCATACCCGTTTCATGGACATGGGACCACCTCCCAAGCTCAATAATGTTCAATCAAGCTCTAAACCGTTCATGTGTAACTAAACTACCTGAGACTGATTCCTTCAAGACCCGCCAACCCCTGATTATTTTTACCCAGGGCCTCGACGTTTCTTTACGACGCTCAGCGTTCGACCCTTGACCATTTTTGTCCAAGACCTCGAACTGTGCATCACTCCCTTGAACATTTTTACCTAAGACGAATGATGACTTAACCACATCGACCCTTGACCATTTTCACCTAAGGCCTCGATGTTTCTTTGAATTCAACTGTGACATACTACTCCTGGACCATTTTTACCGAAGGCGCACTAGTATTCACTCCACTTTCCATTATCTCATACTAGGTTCACTAAGCTCACTTATTCTCACTAAAATGAATGAATCTTACGCAACATGCTTCTAGCTATCGTGCTTCTAGGTCATGCTTATGCCAAAATACACAAACAACTATAACAAGCTTTTCCAACTAATGCCAATGACTCATCATGCATCAGTAGATTAAATCAAACTCCACAATGCATTATGCTTATCACAAGAGAAATGTCACAATATGCTAAAATTATCAATTCATCATGGCATGCCAAGCACATTCAACTCAAAGAACACCACAATTCGATAAGATACATATATAAGCAGTTTAAAACACACAACATACTAGCAAACAACAAATAAGTCCAACCGGTAGAATGCTACTTGCTAAATTTCTTAAAGTGCTCCTAAGGAAATCTAAGAGCTTCCCAAAGAACAAGTTCAATGCTTAGGGGTTATAAATCAAATCAAACTCTTAAATCAAAGGTTAGAGGAAGTTTAAGAGGGGTGTTCTTACCCAAAATGAACTTAGATTTACTTCGAAATTGAAATGAATCTCAAAAAAATATATATTAAAAGTTAAAAACCTAGCTAAGGTATTTTAATGGAGTTTGAAAGAGTCTAGAAAAGTGTTATTACCTGGCCTTGAAACCTTGTTGGTCGGTGTTTGAAGTTGTTCAAACTTATTTGAAATTGCAAACCAAAAGCTTCTACAAGTTAGAACCTACACTACAACACTTGAATAATATTGGAAAAGGTTTAAACCCAATTGTATTACCATAAACTCACCCAAATAGCTCGACCCTTGATGAAAAGTGTTCGAAGGGACTCCAAATTAGTTTGAACTAAAACGAATATACTTCCAAAGGTTAAAAACTAAACCACGACACTTTAAGTGATTTGTGAAAAGGATGAAACGTGTTGAGATTTATCGATAAGGCTCTTACGCTTTATGTTTGTTGTTGGAATGTGTTTGAATTGATCCCAAATTGCAAATTGAAGTTCCAACATGTTAGAACTAAATCTACAACACTTACATTGACTTCCAATATCTAAAACATGGTGGAACATATCGATCCACACCAAATGGTCTAGAATGCTCGTTGGTTGGTGTTTGAATTGGGTTTGAAAGCATCAAACTAACCTCTATGGGTCATGGGTAAAGTACTTTGAGGCTATTCAAGTTGCGAACCACATCAAAAAGTATTCGAAACTGCAAATAGGGGGCATCCAAGTGTTAGAATCTTATCTATAATATAATACTTTAAAAGAGCTCAAAAGGATAAAAGGGCATTAAGACTTATCAAAAGGACCCTCTACCACGTTGGTTCAAGTTTTTCAGCATTTGACTCGATTCGAAACTGTAATTAGAACACTTTTAGAGGTTAGAGATTCAACCACGACACTTAATTAACAAGAATGCAAAAAAGATCTAGAGTGATCGTTACCTATTGATTATTATTTAAAGGCTCAGACCCTAGTTAAATGCATTGACGATGTTCGATTTCACGGATTTGGAGTCGTTGGGTCGTGGGCAATATGTTTGAAGGCCAAATAAAATGTGAGTAAACATTGAAACTCATCTTCCTGCCCGAAACCATTCATGGTTGCAAATCAAATGGATTTTGCATTGAGGTTGAAGCCGCAAGTTCATTCGTCAGCGTGGGTTTTGTCGAACACGCCTGTGAAGGGGGCTCACCACTACCAAACACGCATTTGAAGGGGGCTCACCACTGTTGTTTGTGGCTAGGGGGCTCAGATCCTAGTTAAATGCGTTCGACGATGTTCGATTTCACGGATTTGGAGTCGTTGGGTCGTGGGCAATATGTTTGAAGGCCAAATAGAGTGTGAGTAAACATTGAAACTCATCTTCCTGCCCGAAACCATTCATGGTTGCAAATCAAATGGGTTTTGCACCGTGGCTGAAGCCGCAAGTTCATTCGTCAGCGTGGGTTTTGCCGAACACGCATGTGAAGGGGGCTCACCACTGTCGAACACGCATGAGAAGGGGGCTTACCACTGCTATTTGTGGCTAGGGGTCTCAGACCCTAGTTAAATGCGTTCGACGATGTTCGATTTAACAGATTTTGAGTCGTTGGGTCGTGGGCAATATGTTTGAAGGCCAAATAGAGTGTGAGTAAACATTGAAACTCATCTTCCTGCTTGAAACCATTCATGGTTGCAAATCAAATGGGTTTTGCACCATGGCTGAAGCCGCAAGTTCATTCGTTAGCGTGGGTTTTGCCGAACACGCATGTGAAGGGGGCTCACCACTGCTGTTTGTGGCTAGGGGGCTCAGACCCTAGTTAAATGCGTTCGATGATGTTTGATTTCACGGATTTGGAGTCGTTGGGTTGTGGGCAATATGTTTGAAGGCCAAATAGAGTGTGAGTAAACATTGAAACTCATCTTCATGCCCGAAACCATTCATTGTTGCAAATCAAATGGGTTTTGCATCGTGGTTGAAGCCGCAAGTTCATTCGTCAGCGTGGGTTTTGTCGAACACGCATGTGAAGGGGGCTCACCAGTGCTGAACACACATCTGAATGGGGCTCACCGCTGCTGTTTATGGCTAGGGGGCTCAGACCCTAGTTAAATGCGTTTGACGAAGTTCGATTTCACGGATTTGGAGTCGTTGGGTCGTGGGCAATATGTTTGAAGGCCAAATAGAGTGTGAGTAAACATTGAAACTCATCTTCCTACCCGAAACCATTCATGGTTGCAAATCAAATGGGTTTTGCACCGTGGTTGAAACTGCAAGTTCATTCGTTAGCGTGGGTTTTGCCGAACACGCATGTGAAGGGGCTCACCACTGCTGTTTGTGGCTAGGTCTGCGTATCGTGCGAGTGGTTGGAAAGGGATAAAGGAACTGTCATCACATAAGCAAGGAACGAAAGAGGAGGAGGTTGCCACTGCATGTGTGGGTTCATGTCGTCTGCTTGTCGGAGAAACCACAACATCTTCTCGCCCCTTTCTGAAGGTCTCCGGAGAACGTACCAGGAGAAAAAGAAAAATGGGTGTGGGGGCAGCTTCTAGAGGTGTTTCATAGGGAAAAAAACAAAAAAAAAAGGAAAAATATTTGGGGCTCGCATCTCCTTTTTCTTCTAATTAAACCACATCATTAGGGTTGTTTGGAGTGTTATAATAACATGGTTTATGATAATCTGTAGAATTATATAATATTGTTTAAAATGCAAGTTGTTTAGTTGGGATTCTGAGGATACGAAATTATAGTTGAGAAAGATAAAAGTATGGTTGAAAAAAGCTTAAAATAATTGATAGCTACTACCTATACCAAACATCTTCCTCTTTGGTGGCTCAATGATAGGAACTCCAAAGTTAAACGTGTTTTTCTTGGAGCAATCCTATGTTAGGTGACCTTCTGTGAATTTTCTTTAGGAGCATGTGAGTAAGGACAAAGCATGCTGAAAGGATCCGTGTTGGTTTGTGGGGAAAGTCTTCACTCTCACAAGCAGCTCAAGGATGGTATGGATGATATGGTAACCTGCACAGGTCGTAGGGGATCTTGGACCTATCATTTATGTCACTTTCTTCTTAAATGTTCTTTCCGTCGACCATTTCTTTCTTTTTCATTTCATTTTCGTCGACAATATCCTTTTTTACTACAAATTTCTTCAACCAAATCCGTCCACCATTTTATAAACAATGAGTAAGCTATATGTATTTTTTTTCATACATTTTTCATCTTCTATGGTATATATTTCTATTTTATTGTGCATATGAACATACTCCAAAAATATTATTTTCATGGTTTTCAATCCTATTTGCTTGAGTTCTATTTTCTACTTGTAGTAATATGTTAAGTTCATTGTTTTCGATCAAGTTCACGTCAACCTCCCTCTATTTTTAAATTTTTCTTTATTCAATCCCTTTTCCGACTTCATTTTTTGCATACAAGTTCATTTTTTACACCCATTTTCGTTAGCCAGCAACACTCATTTCTGTCACTAATGAGTAAGTTGTTTTATGTTTTCCTCTATATTTTCATGTTTTGCTATCTATATAAACTTATGCATATGTTGTTTTTGTATACATTTCTTCATATATATATTGAGTATTTTTATCATACTTTATTCCACAAATATATTTTATACTATAATAATTGTTCATGTATCTATTTTGTTATATATACCTGATAATTTTAGCTTTTAGCAAATATATACCTGATATATATTCCTTTTTTTTTGTTAAAGTGACTATGAAATTTAGTTAAGTTTAATCTTAGTTTGAACTATATATTCATCATATATATTAAGTCTTACGCATGATAATTGTACTTGCATCCATTTCGCCATATATTCGATAAATTTGACATTTAATAGATATATGCTTGATATATAATTATTTTCTTTTCAGTTAAAATAGTTATGGATTTGAATCAAGTTTAATCCTAGTCTAGTATGACCTACATATTCATCGTCTATATCAAGAATAATATATATTCATTAAACTTATGAAATATGCCAAAAAAAAAAAGAAATATCCACATTCGTTGAAACTAAAAGAGAGAACAAATTTAAAAAAATGCAAATATATCCTTTGCCAATGTATATGAGAAATGCAATTGTCTATAAAAATGGATAACAAATGTAGGTGTACTATATATATATATATATTCTTTCTTGAATATGTCATTAATATTTCTTTTGAAGTATGACTCGAGGAATATAACAATCATTGACTCTTGCACCTTTCTTCATTTTGAATCTCCTTAATCTTCACTTAATCTTCACCGTTGCTAATTAGATGAATGATAAAATTAGTTAGTACATGTCATTTTTAAAATATATACAATGTATTATATCATATGAAACACAATTTTTACAAATATATCCATTGTCATTTCATTCGCATTTTATGGTAGATAGTGTACATATCTCTATACTTAATCTTTCATAAAGTGTATAATATCATCACCGTACATTGTATATATATGCTAACTATTTTTATAAGAACATATGCAATCTTAAAATCATAGATTATATACATAATTATCTAAATTTTACATGAAAGGATATTATTACATATGAAACTCTTTTTTTTTGTAAATATATACATCGTCATTCTATTCGCAATTTATGGTGGATATTGTATATATTTATATACTTAATCCTTCATATAGTGTATAATATAGACATCATACAGTGTATATATAGGCTAATTGCATTTTTCAAGAAGCAAACATAATCTTAAAACCATAGATTTTGTACATAATTATCTCGATTGGGCATGACATGATACTTCCGTTAAAAAAATCATCTAAAACAAAAAAATGCTTTGGATTAAACAAAATAAAATCATCTAAAATAGTAAAATAGTTATAAAATCAAAATCATCTAAAACAGAATCATCCCACGAAAATGATGAAATAAAATGCATGATTCGACTACATCCAAAACATAACTAAATCGTTTGATCCATTTTTTTTACATTCATACATTCAATTTAAAAAACAACATGCACTTCATTGAGTGGTGAAAATAAGCGGGAAAGTAAACATTCATGGTTCAAAACTACTTACTTGAGACTATATACAGTGTATTTTTTTTTATTTGGACTGGTAGTAAGCTTCCGAATGTAGAGCGAAAAGTTTTGTCGTTGAATAGTTAAAATGTTACGGTTAATAGAGAAAATAAACCATAGGTTGTCATTGAAGGAGGTTGTATAATTTTCCTACTAGTTCAGAGAATCTTGAGAGAGAATGAGATTTTGAGCGGTTATTTAAGAAGTAATTTGCCCATTTTTAGAAAACTATTTTTAGAACCTTTCAAATCAGGAAGGTGAACAATTTTTTCCTTTTTTGAATTATTTATTATTTTTTTACTTTTTGTATAAGAGGTGGCCAATATGGTATATAGACTTTATATTGGTTTTGATATTGTAGAATTGATAAACATGAATGCTAATTTTAAAATTTTTGAACATAATTGAAATATGGATATCTTGTATGACCTATTTATGTAATTTGCTCTTGAAGCCCTGGCTTCCAATCTATCTCTTTCAATGGTTACTATGCAAATCTCCAAGCTAGGTCCAACTTTCTTTAAAGAAAATAGGTGTAGGAAGGACCTATGACTGAGGCCTTCATCACTTCTAGGTCATTGTCCAATTTGGGCCAAGTTCAGTCCGTGGTCAGAGGCTGACATAAATCCCAAATGATTACTTTCAAGTTCATACATGACCATTCATTCCAAAATTTTAGGGTCAATCTTTATTTATTTTTTCAGATTCACTGAATTCAATAAATATGTATTTGGTAGATGTGTTTTTTAAAACTGTTTTTAGATTCTGTGATCCAAATGGTAGAAATTCTGAAAACAACATTTTTATGTTTTCATTGTATTCAAATTTTGAATTTAAAATTTTAAAATGTTGAATTATATTAAATAAAAATAAAAATCTTAATACAACATTTCATGTTTTGTTAAATTAAAATATGTATAATATAATATATTATAAATTATATAATATTATATTATAAAATGATAATTCCATAAAATTTATAAAAATCATGTTCATAAATTAATTAATAATGACTTATATTCAATCGAATAATTAGTTTTGTAACTACAACTAATTTCATGATCTATAAATATGTTACAAAACACACTTTAAACAATTCTTTAGAATGGAATCAAATTTTTAAATCTGTTACGAAACACATATTTGAAAACATGAAGTATAACTATGTTTTTATTGAATCTCTTGTTTTCAAATTTGTATTTTCAGATTGCTTACCAAATAGACCTTAAAAGAGACCGGTCTAATCTATTCTCAATCTCACCCACATTAGATTACTAGAAAATTGTTGATTGGTCCAAGTGTAATCTTCCGTTGATCTCAATTTACCACACTCAAACTCATTCTAGAAATTGGGGAACTTTTCATAGGTGATTCCTTGCTTTAAGCCACTCTTAACTTTTACCTCAAGTGTTCGTCCCCAACAAATTATATATTCCTCCCTCTCGTATCATATCTCACTTTTTTTTCAAATTAGGTTGTGGCTTTTTATCTTTGGCAAACAAGCTAATGGCAGGTTGTGAAAGTAAATCCATAAGGATGCATATATGTGTAAAGTTTCGATATATGCAAGGCTATAATTCCTCTATGGTTCTTCCAAGAGTGGTAAAGATTATTTGTCAAAAGAACCAAAGTTATTCATTCTCTTATTCATCCTTCATTCTTTTTGTTTTCTTACTACTAAACACTAAACGAGGTTCTCAACAAAATATTATATCTTTGTTGACGTGTCGACATTTTCACACATTAACATCATAAGGTGTGAATCAACATTTTTAATATTTCATAAAAATTTAATGAAATTTAAACAATATCAACAAAATATCACTTATAACTAGAAATAAATGTTAAGAAATTTTAATTTATTAAAAATGTGGAATGTTTATTTGTTAATTTAAAGATTTTTTTATACAATTTTCTAGAAATATACATCGGCATCGATATTTCTATTAAAACTTTCGTAAAAAAGAGGTCCAAACATTTCTATCAACGTCAACATTTAAAACTTTGATTTTGATCTACACTAAGAATTTCGACTTTTCCCAACGCTAAAAAAGGTCTGCAAAACTCTCAAAAAGCGTCGGCAATTCAATTCGGTCGGGATAACCCCTTCGGGTTAACTTTTGCTGACGCATTTTGTATTTTGGTTAGTCTTCCTTAGAAAGGCCGACCACTTCGATTTTGGTCGGCACTTTCATTTTGGTCTGCCAAAGTCTGAAAGTTTAAGCCCCTAACATAGTTTTTGTTAGAGTATACAATAATACATTAAGGGGTTGTTTGGCCCCTTGTCTTGGAATCAAAATTTTGAGAATCAAAATCTTGTGGGATTTGTTTTGGACAAACTCTACGAGCATACCCAAGAAGAAACCTCCTCAATCCAAATCTCAGAATGATACCCAATAAGATCGTGAGCTATTGTGTTGCCTTTTCTCGGAGTGAAGAGAAAACCAATGATTAGTGTTGGTTGATTCCTTCTTGCGTAAGCCATCCACAAAGAGTTGAATCTCCCACCCAGAAGTTTCGAGAGAATTTGTGAATGCACTTTTGGCCAGAAGGGAACTAATCCAGCTTCAATTGTCAGTTCAACAATGTATCCTCTAAAAACTTGGTTACTTTCCTGCTGCAAGTATAATGTTGCCTTTTGAATAATCATTCGTAGTGGAAAATGGGTCAGAAGGGTCGTTGCGTTGATGAGAAACCATTTGGACCCAATTCTTTGTCCATGTGGCATCTTCATTTTCTCGATGATATCGAACGCCGAGTAATTAAAGTGGGTTGTTCTTCTATTAGGGATGCTCCACTCCAAAGATCCTTCCGTTACGTATACTCCCAAATTGCCGCCACCAGAATGTTTAGTTCTCTTATATTTAAATAAAAACAAAAGTTTGTTTGATTACTCTTTCTTGTTTCTTGTTTTTTTTTCCTTCTTATTTTTTCTCATATTTTATAATTTTTAAAAAATTTAGTTATATAATATAAAATGTATAACATCCATTATAACATATAAAAATATAAAAAATTATAAAAAAATTATATTATCTAATATAAACATGTCTCAATACAAAATTAACAACAATAATAAAATTAAATAAATGAAATTGTTTTATCTTACAAATATTGTCAAAATAAAATTTGCAATGTTATCTGTTACTCGCGTCATTCGTCTTAAATGATGTCGGCTCATATCAAATTTAATTATATTGCTAAATGTTGTAGTTGGTAAAATATTAAAGTGATGCTAAATGCATGTTTTAGTAAATTTATTTGTTGCAGTAACGGGTTCTTAGTATACTAAAAATTAAAATAATATATATTACAAAAACCAAAATTAAAACAATATATGGGTACACATATTTTTATTGCAAAATCAAAAATTAAAATAATATATAAATATATGTTGGCAAATTTTAAAATTCAAAATAAAAATAATATATAAAATTAAAAATTACAATAATATATAAATATAAAAATTACAAAATTTAAAACTCAAAATTCAAATAATACATAAATATTAAAAAAACAATTAAAATAATACTAATATTACAATTAAGAAATAAAATAAAAAAATATAAATTTATATAAAAATATTATTATTATTTATAAAAAATTAAACAATATATATATTTATAGTGGAAAAATTCGGAATTTTTAAAAAAAGAAACACATTTGTTATCTCTGGGTCGACACAGGACGCGAGATGCAAGAGGATGTAGCTACACCCACTTTTGCCATTGGTCACTTTTGAATATGTGAGAAATGTGTAAATACAAGGAGGAACAAAATAGAGAAACTATTATTTGTAGTTTTTAAAATTTAGCTCCAATTTTAGAAACGTTTTTCAAATTTTGACAACAAGAAACGGGATGGATTATCAAACAAGTCTATTTCTTAAAAAATAAAAAATAAGAAACAGAAACGTTATCAAATGAGGTTTAAGTTATGTTTTTTAATTTGAATTAGACAAAATATTTTTACTTCCCTCACAGTCTCACAAAGCATGGATTTCGTTCTCATCCTCAAAACTGTAGGACATGA
This sequence comes from Trichosanthes cucumerina, assembly GCA_036507285.1. Lineage (NCBI taxonomy): Eukaryota > Viridiplantae > Streptophyta > Magnoliopsida > Cucurbitales > Cucurbitaceae > Trichosanthes > Trichosanthes cucumerina. The sequence continues at coordinate 75,825,224 of CM071839.1, read as the reverse complement.
TAAATTATTCCATGAATAATTTCTCGTAGGGAACAGACAATCACTTCTGGAAATGGATGCCTCGATGGAGAGATTTCGCTTGTTAGATTAGAATTGGTGTTCAAACACCCTATAGTTATGAGATTAAATTCTAGTTATGAGATTAAATTACAAATTTGGTTCTAAATTTTGGTCCTCATAATTTTGAGAAAATTAGAATTTATTCACCATTATTTGATAAATTCGTAAATATATCATTAGACACCACACGGATGAAGTATGTTGCAATTAGCATCCATTTATCAAGGAAGTAGTTTTTTATATTTAGTTGATTGTATTAGTTAAGTAGTTGACTAAATAAAAAAAAATAAGTTAGAAATACTCATTTAAAAATTGACAATTTATTTTTTTTAGCTAGTTAGCTACTTAACCCACACAGTCAGCTAAATACAAAAAATCATCTCATTAGTACATGAATAACTAATTGTCACCTATTCAATCTGATAGTGACTTCTAATAGTAGAGATTATTTGTCAGATTTTATCATACCACCAAATTCTAACTTTTAAAACCATATAAATTAAGACTCCGTCTGATAATCATTTGGTTTTTTGTTTTTTATTTTTAAAAATTAAACCTAAAAATACGAATTCTATCAATAGATTTCTATGTTTTCTTATCTATATTGTAGCTATGTTTTCAAAAATAAAGCTATGAAAACTAAAAAAAGTAGTTTTCAAAAACTTATTTTTGTTTTTGAAATTTGGCTAGAAACATAAATGGTAGCTCAAGAAAGATGAAAACCATTGTAAAGAAGATAAAGAAAAATGGTAAAAAAAATAAATTTAATTTTTTAAAACCAAAAACTAAAAATCAAATGGTATCTAGTGGAACCTAAGTTTTCAATAGAAATCAAAATTGTAATTTAACTTATTTTAGAATAATAAATTATCAAGCCACATCCAATTTATTGCATTTAAAAATGAAATATTAGGCATTATAAAAGTACACAACATTAGTTACAACTTACAAGCTATCCTAAAAAAAGAAGACACTAGACACTAGCTTCAACTTCCAAGCTCCAGATTTTAAAAAAATAAATAAATAAATAATACTAATAATTTAAAACTAAAATCGGCTGTTTCAGACTATTTCTATTCTAATATATTGAATTCCGGAAACTTGTGGCTGTGAGATTTTACTTGGGCCAAGTCCAAATAGCCCATACAGAAGCCCACCAGAAATAGGGCGATGGTGTAGGTTGTAGGTGGAGATGTCCATAGGGCGAGAATGGGGAATGACTTTTCTGTCTCCGTCTCTACCCCCATTTCATTCTCCGTCTCCACGAAATTAAATTGATTCTTTGTGCTTTGTGGGGAGTAATTTCTCGTTTATCATTTCTATTTTTCTAAATTTTATTAAATAATTTTTTTTAAAAAAATATTTAAATGGTTAATTCTTAATTAGAGATTTCTATTAAGAGATATTTTTTTCAATTTTTTTAGAAAATAAAATGATATTTAATAAAGAATTAGAATTATGGTTTATTATATATATATAAATATATATATTTAAAAATAAATAAATTAATCGGGACCGGGACGGAGACAAAGTCGGGGAAAAATTCTTCTTCAAAGCAGGCAAAATGGGCATCCCTGACTGTAGGGTGCATTTTCAATCTAGTCCACACGTGAAAAATATATATTTGAATTATGGACCTTTGGTTTTTTATTTTTGTTTTTAAAAATTAAGTTAAAAGTACTACTTCTACTTAGGGCGTTGAGTGAGTTATAATAACCAGGTGTTATAATAGTCTGTGGGTTATTATAGTCTGTGAAACATATAATATTATTTAAAATGCAGAGTAGTATAGTCTGGGGGTTATAATAGTCTGTGTTTGGGGTGTAGAGTATTTTAGAAGTTATTATAACACAGGTTATAATAACCCGTGGGCCAAACAGGCCCTAAGTGTCTATTTTCAACATTTGTACACATATTTTTAAAAACCAAACTAAGTTTTGAAAACTAAAAAAATATAATTTTCAAAAATTTGTTTTTGTTTTTCACATTTGGCTTGAAACTTAAGAGGGTATTCGGCTCATGATTTTAAATTTGATTATCAAACGGGGCCTAAATTATTTCTCAAAATAGTTTATGAAATTAATAAAATTAATAGTAATAAATTAGCCAAATTTAAGAAAGATGAAAACAAATTATAATGAAAGGATCATTTTTTTTTCTTTTGCTTCTAGTTCTAGGATCATTTATGAAAAAAAAAAACATTACCAAAGACACACAACATTACCTAACCACCTCTAGGGTAAGAAAGCCACACTTATGACTTATGTACTGATATAATTCCTTACTTTATCTGCAGTATTTGTCATGCAAATTAATTTTACTGCCGTATTATTATTGCAATTAAAAAAAAATGAAAATCCCATGACATGAGAAAAAGAAATAGGGTAATTCAAAATTTGAAATCCCACATATGAATGGGTGGAATTTATTTTGTACAGAAAACAGTACAATAAATATATTAAATAAGTCATGGTCCCATATTTAAAAATAAAAACATACAATTCCCTTCTCAGTACGTAACAGAAATGAACCATTCATTATTATCCAAATTAAATTGTGGAAAGTCGAAGTGACATTTGAATGAAAAGGGTATTTTTGTTTTTGTTTTTGTTTTTATTTTTATTTTCCCCCTTTGAAGAATACTTGATATTTTTCTCTATTTGAAAATGCATTTTCAAATGGTATGTTTGTTTGTTAAGTTGTAAAAAAATAATATACTCTTTGAATCCTAAAAAAAAAACCTACGTTTTAAAATTTGAAGTGATTGTTTAAAATTTTGACAAAGAAGAGCTTGGGAGTTGGGATGGAGAGATATAATTAAGAATATTTTATTATTTAAAAAAGTGATGTTTCTTCTCTTCTGACCTCTCTATCAAAGGAGTTATTATGCAATTTAATAATAAATAGGAAAAAGAGAGCAAAGTCATCTGAAAAAAAAAAAAAAAAAAGAGTCCCATATTCCGAGGCTCGGGAAACCGTCCTTTTTCTCTTTCTTTTTCGAGGAGCTGCCAATTGCCAATGAACGAGAAATTTGGATTTTTGTTTTTTTTTGAGTTCAGAGATTTTATTTTATTTTATTTTTCCAAAATTTGAAATATTACGTTAGGAAATAATTGGAAAAGTAGATGGTCGTTTGGAGTAAATATTGAGCGGCGGGATGTGGCCGTGTGGGGTACAATCCAGGAGTCTCAGTAACGTCACCAGCATTCATTGAGGTCGTTTCATTTCATCTCAAAACTATATTTATTTCTTTAATTCCTTTTATATTATTTATAGTGATATTTTTTCTTAGCACAACATACGGGAAGTATGAAGATTTTTTTTAGTACCATACAAATTAGAAGATTTGAACTACAACCCTCACGATTAGTTTCACATTCGATATGTTAGTCTATTATTATTGAGTTATATTTGTATTAGCTATAACAATTTTTTTTTGTCATATTAGCAAGGGAGTGCACCATAGTTGTCGTGTTTAGAAGTGAATCTGGCATGTAGTCATTTATTATATTTGGAAAAACACAACTTGCGTCTTTGGTTCGAGTCTTTCCTCTCCCCAAACTATCTTCCTTATTCTCTCTCCTTCGGTGGGGTATTTTTCCTTCATCCTATTTTGTGCTTCATTTACTATTTTTCTGCTTGGTTTGTGAATTTTATTGTTTGTTTTCTTGATGCCTTGATCTCAGGCTGTAAGATTCTCTCCTTGTTTTAGTAACATATTACCTCTGCAAAAATAAAAATAATAATAAATAAAGTGTAAAAAAATTTTGAATAATAAAAAATGAGTTGATGTGTTTAATTAGTGAATTGTCTTAATAATTTATCTAAAATGCAATTTTTTTTCTTGTTATTGCTCTAAGTTAATAAAGGAGAGCTAAAACTTGATTTTGGTTCTTAAACTTTTCTTATGATTTCATTTTGACTTTAAAATTGTCAAAACATGGTTAATTATCCTTAAAAATGTGTATTAATGTGTTTGTGAGTGTGTTGAAGCTATAAAACTTAGTCAAATTAGAGTGAGTATTGACCAAATTAAATTGATTACAAAATAACAACATTCATTAAAATACTTTCTTTTTGAAAGGTCGAATATTGAAATAGATATTTTAAAAGTTTATAGACCAAAATAAAATAAACATAAAAGTTTAAAGGCTACTTGTTATCTTATCCAACTCAATTAATTATTTTTCTATTCAAATCCAATGAATTCAAAAATTCATGTTTGGTGAGTTTAGTTTTAAAAATAGTAGTTGATTCTATTTGAATTCATTTATTTAGATGGTTACAAATTTGAAAACAACCCTTACCTATTTTCATATTTTAAATTTGCTAGCAAACGCATTAAAACAATATTAAAGAAAATATGAAATCAACTTTGTTGCCATTAACTAAAAAGAACTAAATTCAGTGATAATGGACATATATCATTGACCATGAAATTAGAGGTCCAAACTAAAAATAAAATAAAACTTTACAATAATTGACATGTACTTTCGACCCAGAGATTAGAGGTTGAAACTAAAACAAATAAAACTTTATTTCCATGAAATCTTTTCTTTTCAAAACTTATTCTTTAGAAAGTATTAAAGAAAATTTAGTTTTTTAGATTATCACTCAAATGATTAATCATTAAAAAAAATAATTCAACCACAACATTTAGTATGGAGTGATTGGAACCTTGACCTCTTGAACTCATGATATTTTAGTTACAAATTTTAATTTTAATAACTAAAATTAAATTAAACTATAAATATGAATATAATTCAAATAGGTAAAACATACATTCTAATTAAAAATATCAAAAGGATTTAATATTTACTCTCCCATTCTAAAAAAAATAAATTATAATGAGTTGGTTAAAAAAAATAGTATTTACTTCAGAAGAAAGAAGGAAAAAAAAGGTGGGGGCATTAATGGAAGATGCGAAGAGGTTATACTGCAACGGACGGACAGCGGCGCAGCGCAGACGTAGCAGGCGGCGGTATTGTCCGGTTGCATTGCAGCCTTTCAGCTATCCAAATTCCTTCCCCCAAAGGCCCAAACCCTTTCTCTCACATTCTAACTCTAATATTAGTATAATATTACCAAATATTTCTTTTTCTTCACCAAAAATAAATCTAAATTGTTAAGATTAACTTTACTAAAAAAAGATGCAAAATCTTATTTTCAATTTTTTTTTCTAATTTTATTTTATTCACATGACCATTCTATTCTAGCAATTACTTCTCACCTACAAACTTAATCTAATAAAAATTAAACTAGCCCTTCAATTTTGTATCTATTTAGTCTTTGAACTTTTAATTTTATGTCGGATAGATTTCTAAATACTAAAAATGTCTAATAGATTCTTAAACTTTTAATTTCGATCTACTAGATTTTTCACATGAAATTTTAAAAAATAAGTTGCTCTATTATGTATAAAATTGAATTTTATGTTTCATGAAACTTGAAGTCTTCAATTTCGTGCCTAGTAGGGTTGTGAATTTTTTAAAATGTGGAATGAGTAAAAAATTTATTAAACAAAATATTGAGAATTTAGAGATCTACTAAAAATAAAATTGAAAGTTTAAGCACACATTAGATACTTTTTAAAGTTTTAATCTATTAGGTACAAAATTGAAAGTTGAAAGATTATGAGACATTTTTCTAAAGTTTAAGAACTAAATAGACATAAACTTAAAATTTTGAAGACAAAATTTGTAATTTAACTCTTAATAAAATTTTAGTAAATTTCACATGTGAACTTAGAAATTAGAATAACCGTATAGATTAATATTATGTTAGACTATTACAAGTTTGAGTAGATAGATTGAATTAAATTTAATCATTAATCCGATTTCAATAGTAGGATTCAAATCTATGATCTCTTGATCATAAGTTTATACTTTATATTGCTTGAACTATGTTATTATTGGCTAAATTGAAGTAAGATGTTAGAATTGATGTAGTAAATGCCAAAAAAAAAAAAAAAACTTGGATTTTTTAAAGCAATTAATTTGATACCGTTCCGTTGGATAGTCCAGTTTTCGTGAGGATGAAAGAAAACAAAAGCATAGAAATAAATAAGGCAACTACTGCCACTACTTCTGCGCAACGCAACCAACTCTCTGCAAATTTCAGATTTTCTTCACTTCAACCCCACTCAACAATCTTCTTTTTTTAACAGTACAACGAATTTAACAGGATAATTTTATTTTAAATGGTAAATAACTAACCAATAGTAAAGTGCTTAACTCATAATTATGATCAATTTGAGCATAACTCTATAGATAGGTTAATTAGTTGTCAACTTTCTAAAATTTATCAGTCTCTACAATTATTGAACTCAATTAAAAAAACTCATGATGCATTATATACACAAATTTTATCCATTCGCTTGATTGGGTGTAGTTATTTGAGGTTGTACTAAAAATAACTGTTTAAGGTATCTGAATGTTCGTCGTGTTTGATTTCATTTTTGTTTAGACAAAGACAACTTTAAATAATGTCCAACTTCAAGATACTTCGACTTGAATGCACTTTATCTTCTTACTAGAGTACGCCCAAAGAAATTTGATATTGATTAAATACTTTTGTTTTCAAAAGTGTAGCAACCTAGCTAACATATCTATTACAAATGATCTCTTGCAATTTTTCTTTTTTTCTTAAAAGACTCCCAACTATTGAAAAACACATTTTACTCACAATTATATTTGTAATATATTTTCTTTCTTTTTTTGTGTCCAAATGAGGATAGAGTTTGAACATTTTTTAACCTTTTAATAGAGGTTATATAAGTTATAATTTATAAGATTTTAGTTGTACACAAAATAACCACTAAGCTAAAAAGTTTTTTTGTGTCTTATTTGATTTTGTCTATACATATTATATAAAGTAAAAAAATTGAGAGAGGACTCGAACCCTTACCCCTTAACTAATCCGCTCTCAAAAAATGTTTTTCTCATCCAAACCCCTTTTTTTTTTTTATGATTCATAACCCCACGTAAGTCTTAGAATAGTTAAAGGGACTATAAATAACCCGTTTAAATTAATAACAAAAATAATTAGCATGTATTACAACTATGCGAATTTTTATATATTAATTTTCAAAAGACCATAATGCATGCGGTTCACCATTTATAATATCCAATAGACCATTTCATTAATTTCTGCCTTCGTAACACCAATAATCATTTTTAAGAAACCAATAACTTTGTAACACCATCGAGAAACTATACTTGAATAACTGAGATTAAATTAAGAACCCAATAATTTTGTAACACCATCGAGAAACTCTACTTGAATAACTGTGAAAATAATAAATTAAGAAACCAATAATTTTGCAAGGCAAACTGAACTTGAAAAACTGAGATTAAATTACGTTATCTACTTTTGTCGGAATTAGAAGGAATCCAGGATTATGATATTTTTGATGTCATCAAAACAGGCCCACGAGAGAAAACTATCATATGGAAATTAATTGCCAAAGATTCTCTTCGTGTTCGGGATCTTTTCGCAAATAGAAATTTTCCATTTTCTGAACTATATAAAATTTCACTAGAATGATGTTAGAGATTCAGCAAAGCAAACAAATTTACATCCAAATCGTTCTCAACAATGCTGCTGCTAATTCTTGAATTTCCTTTTCCCATTAAAAAGAAACCAAACTAGCGGGAATATGGGGAGTTGAAAAACTTTAGAAATTTCTGTATGAACTGAACTGGAAGATTTTAATGCAATCAAATCAGACACTGTATTTTGTTCTATGCTACACTTCCCTGATCTGAGGCATCTTCGTAATAGTAAGGAGTTAACTTTCCATCTTTATTGTTGGTTTTGAATTGATTCTCTGCCCCAACTTCTTGCAGCATTTTCACCACTTTTCTCATTGATGGCCGGTTGATAGGCAGAGGGCTGGTGCATAGCAGCCCAATGTTGAGGACTCTGCATATTTCTTCCTTGAAACAACTGTCCAGTTTCGGGTCGATGACCTGATCGATCCCGTCTTGATCTAATGTGAAACACACCCATTTCACCAAGTCCTTCTCCCCAAACTCTGGATCGATTGGGAGCCTCCCCGTTATTAGCTCGAGGATCACCACACCGAAACTGTATATGTCGCTTTTCTCGTTTACTCGAAGTGTATAAGCATACTCTGCAGGTAGTTCAAAAGAGGTCTATTACGAGATGATGGCCAAGAATGGGAATGAACAAATTGGTACTTTTTAACTATTCTAAGGAACTAGACAGGAAAACTAAATTTTACCTAATCATGAAGGAATTTGCTTGTTGTTAGTCAGACCAAGTTAAACAACTAGTTTGATTTACTAACCTGGAGCAATGTAACCGCAAGATCCTGCGATGACCGACATGGATTTAGGCCCCTTTGGAGTTGAATCGATGACCTTAGCTACACCGAAATCGGCCAACCGTGCTCCAAAATCGCCATCCAACAAGATATTGTTAGACTTAACATCTCGATGTACGATCGGAGGGACGCAGTCGTGATGAAGATAAGAAAGCCCTTCGGCAGCATCCAGAGCTATCTTAAACCTTGTAGGCCAATCCAGCAGTCCTTTTTTGCTACTATGAAGCAAATCTCCCAAGCTGCCATTAGGCATATATTCATAGACCAAAAGCTTGTAGTCTCTTGTAACACAGCAGCACCACAATTTCACAATGTTCTTGTGCCTAATCTTTCCCAGAGTATCGATTTCGGCTTCAAAGCCATTGTCTTGTACTTGGCCCTTCTCGACATCGCCTTTCTCGCCTTCTTTCCTCATCCCTCCAAACAGCTTCTTCACTGCAACAGCCTCGCCATTGTTGAGCACAACCTTGTAAACTTTACCAGAAGATCCACTGCCTATGATGTTGTCTTCATCAAGACAATCCAAGATCTCATATTCACTGAAATCCAACTTGTGGAAGGACATCAATGTCCATTTACCCTTCTCCATTTCTCTCTTTGCCATCTTGAACTTCCTGTATCTGAGGTAAAACCAGACGACGCCGACGATTAACACGACACTGGCAAGGAAGAAGATGGAGCGCAGCAACCAGAGATAGCCTTCGCTTTTAGCTTCGTCTTCGCTGTTGCACAATCTTTCCAAATGTCCACACAAACCTGGATTCCCTAAAAAGCTATTTCCATAGTTTCCTTTGGCTAAAAACGGAGGAAGCTCGCCCGATAAATGATTGTTCGATAGATTGAGCAGATTGAGATGCAAATTCTGTAGCCCAACTGGGACGTTCCCAGAAAACAGATTTCCAGACAGATCAAGGTAATTAAGAACGGGCAAAACCCCGATTTCTTCAGGGATTTCGCCAGAAAATTCGTTGTTTGCTAAATTGAGTTCGTTGAGATTCTTCCAGGATTTGATTCCACTGGAAAGTTCCCCAGAGAGTTCGTTGTTTCGAAGATCCAAACTCGAAAGCTGCCTGAGATTCACAAGACTCCCTGGTAATGATCCATTGAGTTTGTTATCAGTCGCTAAAAACTTCACAAGATTCTCCAACCGCCCCAGCTCCGCCGGAATCGTGCCCGTGAAGTTGTTCTTCGAGATAATGAAAATCGAAAGGTTCTTCGCAGTGGCAATGGCATCGGAAATACCCCCGGAAAACGAGTTGCTCACCAGCTCAAACAGATACACATGTGGGAGCCCCCAAAATCCCGCCGGAACCTCCCCGGAAAACCGATTGTAACCCAATCGCACCCTTGTTAAGCTCTCGCACCCACCTAAACTCGCCGGAATCTCCCCGGAAAACTGGTTGTTGATCATCAGAAGCTCCTCCAACTCGCCCTTCTCACACAAATTCCCCGGGATTTCGCCGGTGAACTGGTTGTCAGAAATATCGATCCATCTCAAAGGTGAGTTCTTCCCAAGATTTCGCGGTAACTCGCCGGTGAGCCGGTTACGGAACAGTCTGAGTTCGTACAAACCCGGCGAGTTCGCAATGCTTTCCGGTAACTTCCCCTCGAACTTGTTCTCGTAGAGATTGAGACTCTCAAGCGGCAACTGACACAACTCATCCGGAATCGCCCCAGTCAAACCGTTCATCGACGCGTCAAACAGTCGCAAGGAGGTCAGATTCGAAAACCCAGAAGGCAACTCCCCGGTTAACGAGTTATTATACAACTCAATCTGAACCACACTACTCAACTCCGTCAGTGACTTTGGAATTGGACCATAAAGATTATTCAACGCCAAGTCCAAATCGGTCAGCCGTTTCAACCGACCAAGAGACTGCGGAATTTCCCCAACCAAATTACACTGAGTCAGCCAAAGCACCTCAAGATTCGTCAAATTCCCGAACTCCGGCGGGATCCGGCTCGGCTCAAACGGGTTGTAAGACAGGTTCAACATCTTCAACGACGTAATGTTGCCGAGAAACGCCGGCACCGGCCCATCGAGAAGATTATAAACAAGAGACAGAACCTCCAACTTCCGAAACCGGGCGAAACTCGCCGGAATGTCGCCGGAGAAGTTATTCCCAGTCAAATCCAAATACCGGAGGTTCGGAAGATCAGAAATCGAACTGGGAAGCTCGCCGGTGAGGAGATTCTGAGAGAGGTCGAGATGCTGGAGGCTAGAACAGTCGGAAATAACAGAAGGAAGGGACATGTTGATGGAATTGTTGTAAAGAGAGAGGGAAGAGAGATTCTGGAGGCGGCAGAGCAGGGAGGGAAATGGGCCGGCTATATTGGTGTTGGAGAGGTCGAGGGAGTGGACGGAGTTGGTTTTGGGGTCGCAAGAGACGCCGAACCAGGAACAGGGAGTGTCGTCGCGGTCGTTCCATGATCGGAGGGAGGAATCAGGGTCGTCGAGAGAGAGCTTGATGGTGTGGAGATAAAGGCCTTCTTGGGAGAGGGAAAGGGAGAGGAGAGAAGGGTTTGAGAGGAAGGTGGAGAGGAAGAAGAAGAGTGGGAGAAGCATTGTTGAAGCTTCTCTGGTCTGTGGAAATGGAAGGGTTTAGGGTTTGAGGAATGGATATATGAGGGGGGAGATGGGAGAAAGGATGAGAGTTTTGTTTCAGTGTTTCAGAGCCCTCCCTGCTCAGACCCAGAGACAGCTGCCATGAGAGAGAGAAGGAAGAAGAACAATAAATTTTTAAGGACCTTTCCAAAAAAGAAAAAAAAAAAAAAGTAAAGAGTTTTATTTATTTTTTTTTTTTTCCTGCGGTAAATTTGAAAAGTTTCAAAATTTGAGTTTCAAAACAAAAAAAAAAAGTTACAAAATTTGCAAGTATCTAGTAAAAGGAGGATAAATTATAAGAAAGATATTAGAGATGATTAGTTCATGGATTGTGTTATATTTTTTTAATGTATGATTCTTCACATACTTCTAACTCCTATTTTATATCATGTTAAATCACCAATCAATCCAAAGTTTAAATATATCAAGGTGAATTTAATTATATCAACACTCCAATATACTTATTGACTCATTGTTTAAAAAGTGTTTCATTCTTTTAAAAGTTGTAATATTCCAACTTTCATAAAGGTTTGTTAGAATGTTGAACAGAAATTCAACATTGTAAGATTTGAATGCTTGTCTGAATTAAGTTTTAAAAATCGTCATTTAGACGTGTCAACTTTTCATTAACATTTTTATGATTTTTCTACTCCAACATGTTATGAAATTTTTATGAAATGTTAAATGTAATGTGCAACTTTTAGACGAATAGGGGTATTTTTTGAAACACCTAACAAAATTTAGGGATATTTTTCCTAATTTAACCTAAAAAGAAAGAAGAAAAAAAAAGAACTATTGTTATATATTCTTAAAAAAAATTATAAATTTAGTTTAACTTTCATGTGTTGTGGTGATAGATCTCTAAATTTTAAAAAAAATAATAAATCCTTCAAACTTTGAATTTTGTGTCTATAAGTTTTGAACTATAAAACTATCAAGTAACTCAAATAAGGCTTAAAATTTTCAATTTTTGTGATTAATGGGTTCAATATTTATGAATGATCCATTAGACTTTTTTTTAGTACAATAGGAGGTTAGGGGATTCGAACCACAGATTTTGTGGTCGTTAATACATTCAAGATGACAGTTGAGTTATACTCTATTTGGCGAATGATCAAATAGACTTAAATTGAATAATACTAAACTTCTGATTTTACATTTTATAATTTTAAAACTGTTGAATATGTCAATGATCTATTAGGCACGAAATTGAAAGTTGATGACTTATTAAATACATAAGATTTAGAGATTTATTAGACATTTTTTAAAGTTTAAGAGTTTAGTATGTACAAAATTAAAAGTTTATGAATCTATTAGGTACTTTTTAAATTTTGATGACCTATTTAGTACAACCTTAAAAAATTATAAACTAAACTTATAATTTAACTTAGTTATTTTTTAGTGTGATTTATTTTGATTCATATTTATTTTTTAAAATAAATTCTATTCACATATTTATTATCGTGAATTTTTAAATGGATAAACTTGTATGACATAATAGATGTTTAGAATAACTTATCGCGGGCTTAAAAAAAGGTTTTCAAGTATTTAAAAACGTCTAAAGCATTCGAGCAGGCCCTTAGTGAATTGAGAAAAATTTAGATGAGAAGTTAACACCACCTTAAAAAATAAAGTAGAAATGTTAGCCAACTGTCCACAAATTTGGATGAGAAAATTAAAAATTAACCCATTTTTTAATTAAAAAAATTGAAATTAGCTTTTACATTTTAATAATCTTTTGCATTTTTTTATTTGTATTTACTGATCTAGTGAAACTTAACAGTGTGCATTAAATTGTTTCATGTGTCATGATTATTATTGTCTTGTTTTATTTGTTATAGTAACAAATTAAATTCACCGGTCACGTTAATTTGATTATTACTATTGTCTTGTTTTATTTGTTATAGTAACTTTTTTTTTTTATATATATATAATAATGATGTCTCGAGTATTTCTCAAAAAATACATTTTAAATTAATTAATTTTTAGTGTTTTTTATACATTAAGATTTTATTGGAAAAAAAATACTTTTATCATTTAAGATTTTTCAATAAGTTATGTTGATACCAGAATTTGGATCGTCGGATAACGGTAGAATCTGTATTCTCGCAAAAGAATTTCAACGATTGACCTAAAATCACGAAAAGAACTAAGCACCAGTGTAGTGCTAAGCCACCTGCACTATGACACTCAAGTTAGTATGAACCCAAGAAAGTCCAATAGCAGTTGTTGTGTGTTGAAGAACTTACCATTTCTAGATGAATTCGTCGATTATATAATAATCAGGTTCGTAACTGACAATTACCGAGCAAGTATTACTGTATATTGCTCGTACACGTATCGATTGTCTGTTACGTATCTAATTCTTTCGTTACAAACTCAACCGATTTTTCTATTCTCCGTGATCGACTCACGTGGATTGTTCCTCGCATACTTGGCCGACCCACACAAATCGGACTCCAAAGACCTTAACAACCTACATTCGATCCATGAGGGTTGGCCAACTAGGTCATGGACGACCCACATGAGTCGGCTTAATGGGATTTGGCCGACTCAGCCCTTGGCGGGTCGACCAATTGGGCATGTCTGCTCCATGCAAGTCGAGATTCAAAGCCTCTTGTCTTCTAGATTGGTCTCTTCGACCCTCTGATCTGTCCTTTCTCATTCCTAAACCTACTTATGGACTTGAACTAGGTTTCAGATTGCTTGGATAAGTTGGACCTTCAGACCTACTGAAATTTGTCCATAATAAGTTATACCAAACAATTTAAATTATTAATTATTTTTTTAGATATGCTTATTGAAAATTTTATTTTGTTTGAAACACAACTTCTTGTAAATTATTCCAAAATATTATTTAACAATATCATGTTGTCAATTAAAAAATGATAAAAGACTAAAATTTAGCAATATTATGAAACATGTGGATAATAGTGTTACTTTGAAAAGTTGAATTTTAATTTTTTTTTGCAGGTTTAATCTTCAAATGTCATTCATCAATGCTTATCCTACTTTTAATTTTTGTTTGTTTTTTTAATATTGACATGGAAAGGGCACTAACAACCGTTTCTCACATTAAAAAAAATAAAATAATGGTCATATGTTAGATTTTCATTTTTTTTTATAAAAAAAACTGAATGTATTCAAAGAAAACCAATACAACAAATCACCTAGTCCCTCTCACAAACCAGATAGAGAATGTCATTTGGAAAACGGTTTTTTCAGACTAAAGACCACCCTGAAGAAGATACCAAAGTTGCTAAGTTATGAGCGACTTTGTTCTCCTTTATGAGATATTACAAAAAGATAAAGAAGCTATGTTCTCTCCAAGGGACAAAATGTCCTCTATATAAAAATAAACTTCAAATAAGTCAGAATCAACCGAATTAAGTAAATTAATAACCTCCCGAGAGTCGAATTCAACAGGGAGGGCATGAATATTCGTAGGTTTCCAAAGCACCAATTCTTTCAAACCTTCAAGGATGGTTGTCGCCTCGAGGACCTTGATCGGCTATGCATAAGGAATGAACTTGCATCCGCCAATCAGAGGATTCCCCGTCCGATCACGGACGATCCATCTGATACCTCCACGATTAAGGGAACTCGACCATGTTGCATTTGTGTTTAGTTTCCAAGCTTTGTCACTCGGAGGCTTCCACCCAGATGGGGCCGAAAGAAACAACACTTATGAGAAGTTAGGAATCTTTAAAAGACAAGATCTCTCTCCAACGACAAGTTGACCATGTGAATTAGGTCGGTGAGAGAGCAATAGGAGCCACGAAATCGCACAACGTTTCTTGTCCTCTAGATGCTCTAGAGAATGATGAGTACTCGTTCAAGATCTCTCGTGAAAGCTTCTTTCATGATGTAGTCCCAGAAATTTGCAGGGGTCAAAGTACTCCTTCCTAAAAAAAAAAAAAAAAAAAAAAAAAAAAAACCATAAATTAGAGGGAAGGAATGTATTCCAAACTTTCTTCAGGAACTTACAATTCCAAGAGAGGTGTGAAGTAGTTTCGGGTTGATTCCTGCAAAAGGAGCACCAACTATCAGAAGTAATCCCTTTTTCCTGCATATTTTTATCTTTCACGGTAGTTTGTTAAAAATGCAATTTGATACTAGATTGAATAAATCAATTATAAGAATCCTCATTTTAGTATCATTGAACTAAAAAGAAACAAAATCTTTATATTTGTCCATATAATTGCAATAAAGTACCTAGACATGTGATCCTCCCTAGTAGTTTTTTTTTTTAAAAAAAAAAATTAACATTTATGAGAGTGGAATTTCCAACATTAAATTTAGAGAAAATACACGTGTCGTGTCTACACAATTAGATTTGAAATTTTCAATTTTTTTTTGTTAAGTTTAACAACATATGAAGACTTTAACCTCTAAATTTATTGTGTGAATATATATCTTAAATAATTAAGTTATGCTAAGTTTAGCCCACATAATTTTTTTTTAGCAGTACAATAACGAAAGCCATCAATCCAACAATAAATCTTTAGAATGGTACTTAATTATTATTAATACTATTTTTTTTTTTTGGTAGAGGGCTTATCTACTAATGGGGTGGGTATATAATTTGTTGAAGGGCAAAATATACTTTTGGTCCCTGAAGTTTAAAGTGAAGTTTCAAAATAAACACTTTAGTCTTTGAGGTTTGGAAAATAGTTCTAAATAGTCCCTAGAGTTAAGTTGACCGTTAGTTGACTAACGGAAAATGATGTGACATGTTGAAATAACAATTTTTAGATGAGGTGTTAAAATTAATATTATTTCAACATTATGTGGTTATATTTTAAAATTTTACTTTAACTCTTTTTCAACTTCTATTTTCTTTTCTCTTCTCTTCTTTTTCTATATCTATTTCTTCTTGTTTGTCTATTTTTTATTCTATTTTTATTTCCTTGGCTCCAACACCAATATCGAAAATGACAATGGCAAGAAAGACTTTTTTGTCGCTTTAATGTAGCGCCTTACTCAATCCACAATTCTTAATCTTTGAAAATGTGTCTCTGTCCACAACTTTGAAGTACTCATGTGTTAATTTTTATTTAATTAATTCGATTTTTACGATGAGTTTCTTTTTTTTTTTTTTGTGGTTCTTTATTATGTAGAGTTGTGGTTTGATAAAAAGAAAAAAAAACAAAATGCATAGGTAAAAAATGAAATACCGAAAAAAATGCACATGAGAAGTCCCAAAAGAGAAGAAAATAAATAATCTTAAATATAAATAAAAAAAAATTAAATAATCTTAAATATAAATTTTGACACATCAATTTTCCGTTAGTCAACTAACTGTCAACTAACTCCATGGACCATTTAGAACTATTTTCTAAACCTCAGGAACTAAAATGTTCATTTTAAAACTTTAGGGATCAAATAGAGATCAACTTCAAACCTCATGGACTAAAAATGTATTTTGCGGTGAGTTGAAATATATGTATATTAAATGTTTGTAATTAATGAAAATTTAAGGGAGAATGAAAGAGGTGGGACACGTAGGATGTGGAAAGGAGACCAGGGCGTGGATGTCGATCACATCAGGAACAAAAATGACAAGTGGCCGTAGGATCTTTGGGGGCCTGGATACGATCGGACGGCTGATGTTGCATTCAATCGATCGATTACTGCACTGCATATTTGACCGATTAAAGTTTCTCTCTCTATCTCTTTCTCTCTCCTCACAACACATGGAGTAAGCAGTTTCATGTGTCGCCTCATTATATTTTCTTCTTCGGTATGAAAAAAAATAAATAAATCTCATCATCCCTCTAATTTATTCTCATTTCCATGCGTCTTTTTCCTTCTCTACTTTTTCCCTAAATAAATCTTTAATCTTGTCTTTTATATGTTTAGTTTCTTTTCATTTTTTAAAAGTTGATAGGGATTATTCAAGGTTCATTTATTAAATAAATGCCTCACCACTAGTGACAGTAATTAGTAGGTTAAATTATAATAAATATCGTCAACTTTATCATTTCTTTAAAGAAATATCTCTATTGTATTTAAAAGATGCAATATTATTCTTGACTTTTTATAAATATTTTAAGACTATCTTAAGAGTAGGTATTTGTTGCCATATTTTTTCCGCTCGACCTAACAATGACTTAGAATGACATAGCAGTGATTGAGAATAAATTACATAAAACAATCTTATTCTGAAAAAACAGTGTTCTGTCATGTCAATTTTTCTACCAAACATTCTAACACGTCTTATACTTAAATAATGACAGTTTTGAAACGTTGATGAAGATCATAAATCAAAAGTAATATTGCAACTTTTGAAATGATAGTGATATTTTTTTAAACAATATAATGGTAAAAAATTTCATTTTTTTTTAATAATTTAGCGTAATTAGTAAAGGTGATTGAAAAGAAAAAACAAGTAATAAGATTACATGCTTTTCAAATGTTAAGAGAATAATTATTGAAAATTAAGCGGGGTAAAAGTTTGTAGGTATAATCTTATAATGTTCAAGTTTAGGGAAGAATATTCAAACTTTTAGGGTACCTAATCGAGAGCCTTTAAATGTTTACCGTTTATTTTAACATAAAAACCTTGATATATCATTAAACAATACTTGTCATATTTGGCCAGAGGTATTGAGAGGGTCAAAGAATCGTTTATAAGTACTTTTGGTATTATTGACTCAAACTTTTTTAAAATTTTGTTTTTTTTTTTTTTACGTGTAGAGATTAGGCTCGAGGGTAGATTTTTCATCATCTAAAATTGTTAGGTGAGAGACAATGCTCTTATTTCCATTATGACCATATATGACACAAAACATTAAAGAAATTTTTTTCTTTATGTCACAGCATGCTTCGAGTTAAAGCCATTGTGAAAGCTATGTTGAAGAAGATAAAAAAAAAGCACATAATTACCCATTATTTGTGGTAAATTTCATGATGAATAATGAGAACAAAGATTTGCCTCACTACCTTTTTCAACGCCTGTTTCTTTACTCTTCCGTAAAATATTTTTCATAATAATTTTATAATAATCTTTATCTACTAATATTCTCCGTCGTTCCAATTTCCAAAACAATTTTTGTATTCAACTTTTTCACGAAACTCTCCAAAAAAACTGTTCTTGGTTTCTTCAAAAACTATATATTTATTAAATACAACATTAATCAGATGCTGCTCCCTCCGTATCCCATTGTCTGGGATTTTAAAAAATTAATAAGGACAAAAAAGAAAACATAAAACATTATCAACAATTATGTATAGTCATATTCAATTACTAATTTGGGATTTTAAAAAAATTAATAAGGACAAAAAAGAAAACATAAAACATTATCAACAATTATGTATAGTCATATTCAATTACTAATTTGTTCATTACCGACAAATTTAAAAATTAGTGAAACAATATATCAAACTTCCAATTATTAGGTATGTCCATAATGTTTGTCTAATATTTGTAGTGACCAGACATATGGATTGATATAATTTTAAAACGATTAAAAAACCTTTTTTCTACTACATTCAAAGAAAAGGATTTTTAAAATGTCACGAACTTAGAATTTAATGGAAAATTTTAAAATTTTACCTCTTATGTTAGATCATTTTTTTATTTCTAACTTCCAATTTTATAAAATTGAATCTTAAATTAAGTTAAATATTGTAATTTCTACCTCTATTCAATTTCTTATAATTTTAACAACTAACAATGTTAAAATGGGTATAAATTCACTAATTTCAACATTATCAATTTTTTCACAAAATTGACAAAATGATAACTCATCAATAATTGACATTGAGGTTTAAATAATCCTCATACATCTATCTGTAGGGGCGGATTTACCATGGGTCTAGGGGGCTCGAGCCTCTCTCAATTTTTTTACCTTAATAATATGTATAGAAAAAGTCAGGTTAAATAACAAAAAAGCCTTCTAGCGTAGTGTTAAATATGTTATCAACCCCGTTCAAGTCTTAAATTTAAACTCTGGTTTGTATAATGTTAAATATTTTTTTCAATATCATATTCAAGCCTCCCTCTATACAAATTTTGGATCCACACTGTCTATTTGTTACTATTTTTTTTTTTTTTTTTTTGCCCTAGATGAATTATTGCATAACTCTATTAAAACCCATAAATTTTAATATAAATTAACTCTAAGATTTTTTTTTTTTTTGAAATCTTACCAAATTTATAGCATTCATGTTTTATAATTTATGGAAAGCATAATATAATATTTGTTTAATGAACTTTTAAATGAAAAAGAGTACTATAATACTCATCTAAATTTGAAGTGTAATTTAATGAAATGAAAAATTTAAAGTAAAATTTGATAATAAGTTGAGATAAAAAAAAAAACTTTATGCTAATTTAATTATTCATGGAGAATTGGAGAGATGTTTTTTTTTAGAAAAGAAAAAACAAATAATAAATGTTACCTATTTGGGATAAATATAGATAACCAGAAAAGAATGTGAAGCAAAAGATTCGGAGAAGGTACGGAAAAGTAAGATGGAGGAAAAGATTTTATAATTTGGACACATTTTCCAAAGAGAAAATGGAATTGAAAGAAGTAAAAGGTGTCATATCATTCCCTAATTTTTGCAATTTCTAACCATTTTGTTATAATAATTTAGAAAAAAAATTTCCAAATAAAACAATCAAATCCAAGATTTATTCGATATCCATTGGAAATTTGACCGCCTTCTTTCTTGCCTGTTTTGACCGCCTGCCCATTCTGCACCTGCCACGGTCACCCTCCCGTAAAGTGGTTGTTATTTAGTAGTACGAAAATATTTTCTTTAACCTATATTAAATTTGGCACGCATGGCATAATGTGTTTTCAAAAAAAAAAAAAAAAAAAAAAGCATAATATATTTATTTGCATTTTTGAAATTTCATCTATTTCAACTTGTGTTTTTCATAAATAGTAGTAATAAATAAATTTGTAGTTTAGGCTTCCTTTGATCACCAATTGGTTTTTTATTTTTTGTTTTTAAAAATTAAAGCTTATGATTTTTCATGTTTTCTTATATACTTTATATACGTATTTTCAAAAACCAATCTTAATTTTAAAAATTAAAAAGAGTAGTTTCTAGAAACTTATTTTTGTTTTTGAAAATTTAGTTAATAATTCAAATGGTTTTTTTTTAAAGAGGAGAGCTATTATAAGAAAATGAAAATCATTATAGAAAAATGTTGGGAAAAATGTACAATTTTCAAAAATAAAAAACAAAAAATCAAATAGTTATGGGAGCCATAATTTTTATTCTTTGTTGAATAGTTTTTAACTACCCACTAATTTCAATAATAATAATTATTAAAAAAAAAACTCACAAGTATTAACAAAATCAAGTATGGTATAAAATTATTGCTAAAAAAATGTATTGTATCTAGAAAAATTTATATACAAATCCAACTTTCGTCCATGATATATGTTTATAATTCATATTAAGGTCATATGTATTCTTTTTTTAACAATTCTCATTAGAATTTAAGATGAAATTTGATGAAATTGAAAGTTTAGAATAAAATTTGATACATCTTCTCAAGTTTTAGGAGTGAATTTTGGTTTTTTTTTCTAAAAAATAAATTAAGAATATTTTATAATAATTTTTAAAAAATATTATTAGAAAAGGAAGGTTCCTTTAACATATTTTAAAATATAAAGAGATTATTTTTTTTTCAATGAGTTAAAATTAATTTACCTCAAAGTATTAATTTTATCCAATTGTACTTAAATTAAGGTGTGCTTGGATTTTTTTTTAATAAAAAAATCTAGATTTTTTTAGTTCAACCATGGGATTCAAACCTACGATTCGATCATAACACATACTTTATTCTAGTTGAGCTATGTTTTGACAAAAAAAAATTTAGATGTTTGTTAATAAAATATCAATTATTTTGGGAATAATTAAATTAGTTTAGAATCACACTTTAAAGTTCATTATATATTGGAGTCAAACAACATGTAATTCTAATCATTTTTAAGAGAATGTAACTAAACACAAGGATTTTAATCAAATTTCTCTCTTTATATAGATAAAATGTTCCAAAAAAATATTTTTTAAAAAAATATTTAAATTACAAGATATGTCAAACTCACCCTAAATAAAAGTTCACAAAAAATTAGGAAATGATTCAAAACTAAACCGGTAAAATAACATAAAACTCAATAAATACAAGACTCAAAATCAAGCTATAAAAATCTCTAGTAAAAAATTCAATTTATTACCCTTAACTTTTCTCAAATAATAATAAAAAAAAAACATCAAATTTTTACTAGTGAATCAATTTTGACTATTTGTTAGTGATTCATAATTATTTATTCCTTTTTAAAATCAATTCAAAATCATCTAAATAATATTATTCTTTCTCTTAAAATAATGCTAAATTGGGAGAAAGAATATTGTGTAATTACACATTAATAAATAGGAAAATAGAGAAAAAAAAAAAGAGAAGATGAGAAATCAGTAATCACTCATATTAATGAAAATCTACCATCTATTTGGTACAACATTCCTCTCCAATATTATGTTAATCCATGCATTACATGTGAGAATTATTAACAATTTTAATATCGCATCCTAAAAAAGCATCTAAATTGATTCATTTATCAAGTATTTGATTCTAAATTGATACAATTATTAGTTCAAACTTTTAATTAATTCAACCCCAAAGTAATTTAGGGGCATAAATTGGTATTTTGCTAAAATTTTAAATTCAATCATGAAAATATTAGAAAATATATAGATGAACTAGAGATTTTTTTTAGTTCAACCATAATTAAGGATGAAGGGATTTGAATCGCCGATTTTGATCGAGAGTATATGTCAATTACTCCTCAGCTAATTTTGACTTGTAGAGAATACATTTAACCTTACCAAATAAAGTAGCCACTATTTTGTAAATAAAAAGGAATTAGAAATCATTGAGAAAAAAAAATGTCTTCATTTTAAACTTTATCATGTAGATGTTCTAAGGCATGTAATTGATAAAAGTTAGACGAATGCCACTCTGAATGATGCACACAAAAACAAAACAATCTTTTTTATTAAATAAGCAATATTTGGATTTTTTTAAAAATTAAATATTTGAATTTTTTTAGTACAATAAAAATTGAAGATTCGAACGGCAGAACTCGTTTGGCAAAGATTTAGGTTGCCAATTACTAAACTGTGATCCACATTAATTAAACAAACAAACCCATGTGAGATTGTTGCTCTTTCAAACTCAATGAGCCAAACCATATACTAAGAGACCCACCAAGAGAGAGAGAGAGAGAAAAAAGTGACACACAAGATTTCATTCTGAATTTCAATTGATTTTTACCAATCAATCAACCCTCTGGATCTCACTCTAGCTACTAAATAAAAAATAGTATATATGTAATTGTCATTGTAAAGTGAAAAATAAGAACTACAAATTCAATGTTTTTTAAGCTGAGATACTCAATTGAGAAGAACAAGTAGTGTATATAATGTCATGATTCCCATATTTATTTTAAAATGTTTGAGAGTATAATGGGGATATGTAAGAATCCTAAATGCTAATGAAGATTGAAGTTGAGTAGATTTGATACCAATGGGATAAGGTTGCTTTTGAAGAATCTCATCCTATATTGTTTGAACAATTGTATATGTATTAGCTTTTTGATTTTAGGGTGACTATATAATATAAGAGGAGGAAATCATATGTTTAAATGTCTACCATATATGTCATTTCTAATGAATTTGGAACCATTTTTAAAAGAAGCGTTTTACTTTCTTTTTCTAAAAGCATAGTGCTTTTAGAATTTTCCAAATCACTTTTTAATTATCTCACAAAACATCATGACATTTATGAATATTTTGACATTAAAGGTTAAATATATTGTTGGTTAAAATATCATTTTGGTCTATGTTTACCTATTTTGAGTTTCATTAATTCCATTTTAGATAATGTATTTTTTAAATATCCAAATTTAGTCTATGTACTTTTTATAAGTGTTAAAGTTGGTCTTTATTATTAGTTTGTATCGAGGAATATTTTTCAAGTTTTATAGAAAAGGGAGATTGATAAAGATTTTTTTTTAATTAAATAAACTAATTAGAGACTAGCTTTAAGATTGAAAGTACGAGCATTCAATTTAAATATTTGAAAGTATAAACGACTAAGTGAAATAAAACTCAAAATACGGGTACCAAAATGATATTTTAACCAACATATATTTTAACCCTTTATATATGGAGTGTTTTTTTCCATTTAATTCCTAGTTTTTAAAATGTTTCAATTTTAGTATTTACCTTTTAACAATTTTCATGTGTACCCTCGTTATTACTAAATGTTAAATTTCGGTAAAAATAAACTTATTTGGCCTAATATACTCAATATCGAGTTAGCATAGATTTAGAAGATAAATTAAGTCATTTAAGAGGTATTCTAAGGGCTTGTTCATTGTGCCATTTGGTTTTTTTGTTTTTTGTTTTTAAAAAATTGTGTTTATTTTCTATCATTTATTTGAATTTTTAGTCAAATTCATAAAACACAATACCAAAATCTTGAAAACTATTTTTTTAGTTTACAAAATTAACTTACTTAGCTTTTGAAAATATATGTAAAAAAAATAGATAACAAAAAAAGGAAATCATAGGTGTGTAAGTAATATTTATAGGCTTAATTTTAAAAAACCAAAAACAAAAAATAATATGGTTATCAAACATGACCTAAACTTTCTCTTTTCAAGTAGTCTAATTCCAACCCTCTCTAAATTTATTTACAATTCCTAAGCATAATTATATTCCACGCAAGTTTATGATTAACCAAATGCTAACATTCTTCCTCGATAGTAAGAGTATAATTGGACCATATTAAAACAAAAGCAACCAAATTGAAACTTTTCAAACAACAACATACCAAGTATTAATTAAAAAACAATCCAAAGATTAGAGAGTAAAACATATATTTGACATAATACTAACTATTAGTGGTTGGGTCTTATGCTAAACTTTTAAACCTATGAGTGAGTCGAGTCGGGTCTTATGGTAAACTTTCAAACCTAAGAGTGAGCGGGATAATGAAAATGTGTGTTTTATAATAGAGGGGAAATACATGAATAGAGAGGAGGTGGAAAAAAGGGCAGTAAAAGATCGACAAGTTATATTGAGAAGAAAAAGAAAGGGTTTTGAGATAGGAATAATAATAGTTGAAAATGAAAAAGTAAAGAGAGTGAGTGACCCGCGGGAAAACAGGAGGTTCAATCCTCAAATGCCAAAACGCATGGCCTATTGGCCCATTGCCCTTTGCCTTGATCTTCTTCTTCTAACTTTTATACACAATTATGACCTTTGCTTTGCATCAGCCACATCCCTTTGTGCCTTTTTTTTCTTCCATATTAACAATTATTCAATGAGGCCGAACAAGTTTTCTCATATTAACAATTGGATGTAGATTCGAAAATTTGAATGGGATACAAATTTGAAATATTTTTGTAATTTCTCTCCCATACATCCAAATGTGCAAACTTGCCCTCCACAATCCTCGAATAATTTCTTAGGTATCACAAACTTACAAACCAAGCTCATTCTTTCACATATAACCTAAATATACCTAAGAACAACCAAAAGAATCCAAAGCTTGTTTCGATTTCAAGTAATATAAACTAATTAAGCATTGTGAAACCATGACACACCAACATAATAAATTATTTAAAGAGGTTGGTACAATATGACTGACCATTAAATGTAGGAGAGAAATTAAAAATGAAAATTTCATCCGATAGGGACATATGCTTTATAAAGGCCCCAACAATCACAACTTTATAAACCAATTTATCATGCAAATTCTAACTTACGATCACTAGAATATGTGCATGAGTTTCAAGTTGAGATAGTGTTTTGTGAAAATTAATGAAAAAAAAAAAAATTAGACAAATGTAAGGGCGTCGGCGCATTGAAGTAAATAATGGGATATTGATTTTGATGGGCTACCAGACACGACACGAGACAGAGACATTGGATTTTGTTTGTAATTAAATAAATAGCAACAAACACGAAGCTTTACAGTTTTAGACCAAATGATTTGTGGATAATGTTGATGCCTTCTTTACTTCACTCTCATCAAAATCCCATGCCCCCAAACATACTAATTTTGTATGACTTATATTTAAATCTTATCAAAATTTTATATCTATTTTTAAAAATAATTATTGCAATTACATTCTCCCATTTTCAAGTCAACCACTCCTCAAACTTAAGAAATGGAAGAAGTGGTTATAATTAAGTTTAAAAATATTACTTCTATGTATGAGTTTTCATGTTTTCTTATCTATTTTATAAATATGTTTTAAAAAATCAAGCCAAATTTTGAAAAAGTAAAAACGGTAGTTTTTTAAAAAATAGCTTTCGTTTTTAGAATTTGACTAAAAATCCAAATGTTTTCCTATGGGAGACAAAATCTATTGTATAGAAATTAAAAGAAAACGAGCTTAATTTTCAAGAACGACCAAACGGGGCCTAAAAGATTGTATATTATACAAGCTATCTATGAACAATAAATATTGTTGGGGTATTTTGCAAAATTTAAGAGCTTAAGTTTGAGGGAGTGATTGAAACTCTCGTAGGCTTTTTTTTGTTTTCTTTTTTTAAACAATTACAAAGAGTGTGGAACTGACTTTTGAATTGGTAATTGATGTTTGTTAGAGTATTGAAATAATAGGCCATCTGTTAGCTTTTCACAAACCCAGCAAATTGATTGATCATGATTTAGCATTCAAATTAGCAACAACTTTGGTAGTTAAGAAATCACCAACCTATCTTAAAAATTTTAGTTCAAAAAATTCTCACCATCTTTCTAATTGTAATATGCTTTTTAAAAAACAAAGCTAAAAACTCTTCTTATACACAGTGATTCAAATAGAAGACTAAAAAGTTAAAAGGATTAAACTATGATACTTTGAAGCAAAGTAAGATTTAGATATATAATATTTAAAGTTATACAACTTTAAATTTCTTATATGTAATGTAAGTTATGTAACCAAACAGGAACATTGACTGATCCATTAATCATCCTTCATTAAAAAACCCCATTTCTGTTTTTTTTTTTTTTTTTTTTAAAAAAACCCACTCAGAGCAGAACCACTTAAGATTATATACAGAAAAAAAAATGATGATTTGAGCTTCACATTTTATTGTGATAGAGATGTGAGTAACAGTGGTCCAAAGACAAGAAAAAGACCTATTCCCTTAGTTTCTTTAATGATGATCAAAGTACTTTGTATTACTTAAATATGTGACAAAAAAGAAAAGGAATGTAAATTTTTTTTAGATCTTAGAGGCATAGAACCCAAGATGTGTGGGGTCAATTAATGGAGAGTTTTGTTTTCAAACTTTGAGGCAGAAAAATGGGCCAAATTTCATTATAATAAGTTTGATTAATCTGAAAAAAGGAACAGTAAAGGCAATGGTGGTTCCAACCCATTTGAGTCTGTTCTTTCCCACAATCATAATTGTCCTCTTGTGCTTCTTCACTAAATTATTTTTTTTTATTTTTTTAATTTTATTTTTGGGTTCTTCCATTTCCCACTATCTCCCACTTCCCCCACCATTTCTTTTTCCTCTCTGTTTTCACTTTGCTTTTCTAAACAGAGCTTTCTTCAGGTGGAGCAACAAAGGTGGAGGCTACCAATTTGTCTTAGATTTAAAACAGTAGAATTATTTCAAAAAGTCCATTTTAGTGGTTGGAATCTAAAAAAGGATTATTTCAGTCTCTCAATTATTAAAAAAAAAAAAATAGAGTTGGAATTTGACTGTTTAGTCGAGGGTATAAAGTTTTAACTAATTGAATTATGTTTAAGTTGATGATGAAGTTGGCTTCCCGTCTATTTTAGTTCATAACTTTGAACCAATAATCATTTTGACCCTTATTGTTACTTTGCAATCTAATATCCACTAATCTGATACTCCATTGAGCTAACTTATGTTGTGGCTCCACTACATGCATCTAGGCAAATTTACATGTTGGAATCCATACTAGATATTTGCTTAAATAATTGACCACAAACTAATAATAAGGATGAAAATGATTATTTTTAAATTCATGAAGTAAAATATTAATTGAAAAAGTTTGTGGATAAAAAGATGGTCCTGCAGATTACATTTTAGTCCCTATACTTTTAAATGTTCAATTTTAATCCATGTATCTTCAATTAAACTTAAAATCCATTCACATTATTATTTTATTGTTAACTTTTCTTTAAAAGATTAATCTCTATTGGTCTTCCTTTAAATTTTAGAAGTATGTTCACATTGTGTCTTTTCTTGTATGAAAATTATTATTATTATTTAACCAACAATAAAATTAATTTCAAACTAATGATAGGGACTGGTTTTAAGATTTATTAAAAGTATGTGAACTAAAATTGGATATTTGAAAGTATAAACACTAAAATGAAATGAATTCAAAATATATGGATGAAAATTATAATTTAACCTAACTAAAATAAACCTTGTAAAATTTTGGGTAAGAAATAAGATTTAAACTTGAAACTTTTAAGTCTAATTTACCCCTCTTAAAATTTTAAAATAAAAATAAGGATATTTTTTGCCCAAAATTCTTGTCCACCTTGGCCCTCTCTTCTACTCCCCTAAATTATCATTGAGGATAGGCTTGGGAGATTCCAAGAGATTTTTGCTTCCTTTTTAATACAAAAAAGGTGATTTAGGATTCCCTTTTTTATTTTATCTTTCCAAAAGCACATGTGAATTTGTACATTTATTTCTTTTTTATTTTTCTAATGTAATGATCATACTATGATATGAATATTGGATATTGACATATGTTATTATTAAACATAGGGAGCTGTTGTACCATTTTAATTCCTTGAGTTATATGATTCATTTTATTGAATGTTTAAAATGCCAACAATAACATAGTTCAACTGACATTTATATAAGTAAGACTTATGACTAAACTTTTGATATACTAAAAAAAAGGTTTAAAATTGTTATAACATTCGGAATTAAATAGACTATTATTTATAAATACTTGATATAAAGTAAAGTGGGACCTAGTAACAAAAACCTAGAAGAAAAAAAAAACTAAAAAAATGAGTACAAAATATAATTTATAGACCAGGTTAAAAATTTTAGATTAAAACATCATTTAGGTGTTATTGTACTTTCTATAAATCTTAAAATTGGTCTTCATAACTAGTTTGAAGTTAATTTTTATTGAAATAGGTTAAATAATAATAATAATAATGTTTAAGTAATGAGAAAACAAATATTGTCAAAATTTATAGAGAGAAAGTTAATAGAGATTAATTTTTTTAAAAAATAACAATAAACTAACGATTTAGACAAATGTAACTAAATATGGGCATTTGGAAATTTTATTGAAAGTATATTAGATATCGTTTCTAATTCTAAAATGAAAATAGGAAAGAATAGATCATGGCAATTTTATTCAACTGATTGGGTAAATAAATATTACAGAAATGGGCAAGAAATTTTTTTATGAAAGTAACCTAAGAAACGACAAAACACAAGATTTGATTAGGCTTAACCATATTTTTTTTGGTTAATGTAGTGTCAAAATCAAAGCCAGTTCAGAAATTGGGTACAACAAAAAGTAATTTTGACCCAAAAAAAAAAAGAGAGAGAGAGAGAGAGGAGAATTGAGCCTTACAAAAATCCAAAAATCTTGATGGCTAAGTGACTCATGGATAGCTCTACCTAGACAACACAGGTATCAAGTAATCTGAACTCAGAGCTTCAACAGAGAATCTCAAGGTCCAGAACAACTCAACCTGCAAAAATGTTTTTTTTTTCAAATATAACAACTATCAGCATAAAAGATAGAAAATGATTTCAAATTACTATTTACTTCTAGAACCAAATTAATTTGATTTGAAATCACTGAAATTAAAATTTCTTACTTCACTAAAAATGAAAAGAAAGTATAACATTTTACTGTTATGCTTTTATAATTATAAGAGATTATTTTAATTAATAACCATATATTTTAATATCAAATAACAATGTCAAATATATATATCCATGAAAACATATTATTAATCAAAAGGAATTAACTTATGAAATTGAAATTGGCAAATGTGATCATTATTGTAAAAAAAGAAAATTAAAAAATAAAGTTGCAAAGGAAGAAAATAAAAATTGAACTCAATTGAATCTAAACAAAACTCATCAAATATTGTCCTTATTCTCCAAACAATAAATTAGAAGAAAAAATGTTTAAGGAGACTAACAAAGTGAGAAAAAAAATCACATCTAATTTGTTTAGGTAAAAAAAATGTTGGAATGAAAAAGCTGTGTTGAAAAAATATCTAAATTATTGTTATCAATTTTTTTTTTAAAAAAGAGCAAAATCCAGTGACCTAAAGAGTTTACTTCAATAATTTTTTTTAGTTAGAATGCAGAAAAAACAAGAGGTGTATGAAAGATTCACTCATGAAATTCAATTCAACTTCAAGGGCTTCAAGTTTAGATATATTTAGCCCCTTGAATAGATAGTTTAGTTGTGATCCAACAATTTCAAAATAAAAAAAAAACAGTTATATACATTCATGTGGTTAAATTATAAAAAATGTCCCCAAATCATGAGATTGATTTCAATTATACTCTAAACTTTAAAAAGTTTCATTTTTAACTCTTAAACTCTAAAGTTTGTTTCAAAACAACTTGAAAGCTTTTTTCTCGTTAAATCCCTAGATTAAAATTTAGGTTAAATTTGACTCAATTATGGGCTAACTAACTATATTACCATAATAGTAAAAAGATGTTTTTTTTTTCCAATATTTATTTTTTAAAAAAAATATTTACTGGAGTATCACATTTTATCACAGTGGATTCAGGTCTGCAGCATCAGGCAACCTAGCATAAGGAGAAATACTTGAAAATTGTCTGTTTAAAATCAAAACTGATTCAAATGGTGAGGCTTTTTTTTCCCTAAACCCAATAAGCTAAAATTGGGAGATAACAAAAAGATATGCTTGTTGATTCTAAAGGAGGTTTGATCTTTTTCTATGATTGTATGAAATGAATGTATATAAAGAATAGGTAATCATGAACACTTTTGGGGTTGCCAACTAGTCCTTAAATTGAGGGAAAAGTGCTAAATGCAACAAACAAACTCATTGCTAATAAAGCCTAAATCAGAAAGGGAAACTGACATCAAAATAAAGTTTGGAGGCTATCAATTATTACCATTCAAAGAGAGAGAGAAAGAAAAAAAGAAAAGAAAAGAAAAGAATAGAATGTCCAAATAAATATTTGAACATGCTTTTTTGTGTGTGCCAAAGAAAGGATGATCACATTCCAATTGCCATTGAAACAACTCATCATCACACTCTTCACACCAGATATCTACAAGGATGTTGTGAGTTGAAATTTTGGCACATAATCACTCAAAACAGGAAAGGCACAAACCAACCAAGACAGTCAATTATTGCAAGTGGTAATATTGTCAAAAAAATGAATAAAAAAAAAGATAAAGATCTTTGGGAGTTCCTTGTAAGGGAGAGGCACATGACTGAATAATGAGGGCCTCCCACTCCCACTCCCACTGAGTCCCTGTTACAACCACCAAACACTAATGGCTAGTTTGTGGGAGTCAACTTGGTAAGGTTTACAAAACTGTTCTAAGAATGGCCAATCAAATCCACACATCATCTTATAGGAATGAATTATGATATCAATTATTCCATTGGGTAATAATTTGACAAACAGATAGATGGTCCATAACTTCCTCCCTAAAATGGATAAATTAGAGCTACCTAACCATTGGGACCAAGTTCCTCAATTTGCTTCTTCATTAATTATTCTCAGCCCCCTACCCCTCCTAAAAAGAGAACAAATTAATCATCTTAATAGTTTTATGATCTTGGTACACGTTATAGGTTCAAATCATAACAACCCTATGCTAAAATATTAAACATGCTAAATTCCCATCGCATAATAGTACAATAGGTCAAAAAAATGGTCCTAATGCTAATAGAGTCAATGGAAAGGCACACAAAGTTCACAATCATCCACTACGGCCTTATCGCCTCCCCTCCTGGTGAGCATTATATCCCATTTGTATGGATCAGAACGTAGTGTTCATAGATCAAATATCAATTTAATAATTTAATCATGACCATTTGACAACATTGATACTATTGATACTGATCAATCCAAAATTACTCCTAAACATGCTTTTAAATATTGTTGCCTCTGCTTAAACTCTATTATTAATCATTTTTGGGAGATGCTGACAAGAATTCAAGGACACAGTGTTGCCATAGAACGGATCTTGTTCAAGTAAGGTTGTGGGAGATGCTAATTAATTGATAGAAGAGAACTAAGGTTCGGTTTCATGGAGAATGATGGGATTCATATCCAGACTTACAAAACTAGATCTATGAAGAGTTAGCAATAGATTTCTATATGAATAGGTTGTCATTTGTTTTTTCCAAAGCCAACTGATTAAAGACCAAATCTAGAGTAGCATCAATCATTCTGATGTTAGCTACTTCTATAAAGTATAGCAAACCACCATTTACCATAATTTTTTTTCGAAATGCTAATGAGCATTTATGCATACATGGAAAGTCAGTCCACCTAAGCAAAAAGAGAATATGAAAGCATAAAAGTTCCATAACATGTACAAAGCCTTCAAAACCATGAAAAAAGTAAATTGTAATCAAATGATAAACTCTAGCATTGTCTGTCATGTAATGTTTCTACTACTACAAAATTACAAATAGGTCTTTAGAAGAAAAAGGAAAAAGAAAAAAGACGTAAAAGAGGCAAGTTACTTTAATGCATGAGAAAGATGTATAGGCAATGAGAATAGTTCAAAAAAGAAGAAAGGTGTTAGAAAACAAGGCTAATAATACGTACCATGCATGGAGAATGCAAGTGGCAATTCGCATGGCTTTACACCAAAAGCTACCTACAACAATGTCTGGACGTAAGGATATAAATGGAGCAAGGCAAATCATCTCAATTGGTATGCCAATGTTCTGTTTGGCTTCCCATAGACACCATGATTGTGCAGAAAATACCATTAAGAAGACCGATTATTGTTGAGCAGGTTAATGATACTTTCAAGGGGTAAAAGGTTGAAAGAGAAAAAATAGAAGAAATATGAGCTCGTGAAATGTAATTTCTAATAAATATTATAGACCCAAGAGATCAATTCATCAACTCAAGTTGCAGCAATTTCATAGCATGACAAGCTTTTCTTTTATCACAAAAACAATTAACCATGGTACTCCACATTTCTCTCTCAGGAATACATCCATTAATCACCATCTCATCTAGAATTCTAGAAGTTCTATGAAGATCTCTTTTGTTACAGAAGCATTTTAATAAAGAATCAAAAGTATCAACAGTGATACTAATACCACGTGTCTGCACGCTAAGATACAACTGAAATGCACGATTTGAGTCGTTGATAGTGCAGAGGCCATGAATTACTCTGTTATGAGTCCTGACATGAAGGCTCCATGTTACTCTATTAGGTGTGATCCCACAAACGACCATCTCATCCAAGAAGTTTGCAGCTTCTTGGAATCTGCTAAAATCACAGAGCCCATTTACTATTTTCCCATACAACCCGGCATCTGGTGTCAAACCTTGAAGTTTCATTCTGTCGAGAATCTCTAAAGCTTCATTTAGTTTTCCTTCTTTACAAAGTCCATTAATCAATGTACTATAACTGATCATGTTGGGCCTCAAGCGTTTTTGGACCATCAGCTCCAAGAGGTCCCTAGCTTGCAAAGAATGGCCAGCCTTGCAAAATCCATCCATTAGGGTACTGTAAGTAAACACATTAGGTTCAATACCCTTGCCCATCATGTCTTCAAGTAATAGCATTGCTTCATCGACCTTGTTCAACTGACACAAACCATGTATCAGTGAAGTATAGGTGACGACAGAAGGTGAACACCCTTTTGTCTCCATCTCTTGCAATAATTCCTTTGCTACAACAATGTTTCCCAACCTACATAACCCATTGATCAGAGTTCCATATGTATATGAATCAGGTTCACACCCATGATTAGACATTTCACGAAATATGTGCATTGCTTTATCCATGGTTCCACTATTCTTGCAAAAGGCTTTGATTAGAACATTAAGAGAAGCGACAATAGGGGGAAGACCCATTTGTCTCATATACCTATAAAATCTAAAAGCCAATTTTAATTGATTTTCTTCAACAAGAATGGAAAACACAGTAATGTAAGATTTCTCTGTAGGTTTGCAATGGAAATCCTGCATTTTGTGGAAAACTCTAATGGAGTCCAATGGCTTATGGACACGACCGTAAGCCCTACAAATAGAGAGAAATATATCCTCAGTGACATCAAATTTCTCTTCCTTCATCCTATCAAGAAGTGTTTCTGCTAACCTGAATTGGTTTGCAGACACTAACTTACTAATCATGAGCCTAAAAGTATTGAGATCGTGCTTAAAACCATTTGTATACTCAGCTGTTGCAGAGTCAAATATGAGAAGTGCCTTGTTTATGTCTCGTTCTGCTCGGATTAGCTGTTCAACATGAGAAGGCGTGACTGTTTTTGCCCATTTAAACATAGCTTTACTGCCCATTGTTCCTCTCTTTCTTAAAGCATCGGACTTCTGACTTTTGATCGAACCTGAAGCATATGAATGTTTTTCAATACTTTCAAGTCCATGGTTCCAATGCAAAAAAAAAAAAAAAAAAAAATCGTACAGCACATTAACTCTTGGAAAGTTTGAACTTTGAAGTTCATTAAAAGATGTCACAAATACATCAAACCAATGATTCACATCACCAACGTTTTATTGCTTTAGAGAAGACAGCATGCATAATTGCCACACTGTAGATAGTTCATTGCATTTCACAACAGATCAAGTTTCTTAACAATTAATGAAGGAAACATTTGCTACTAAAAGTAGTAAAATACACGGGAAAGAATTATAAATGGATAAAAAAAGGATAGAATTCTTTAGTTCTCAGACTTAATGGATGGAAACTCACACTTTTTGACACTAGAGAATGAATGCTGTATTGAATTAAAACCATAGGAGTGTCTTATCTGGTTTTTTTTATTCTAAAAAATAAAATGTTTAATCTAATTCTTCCATCCCACAACCGATCATTCCACGATGGTTAAGTGTAGTGTAGAATTTGAGCCTTCTAGTATTTTCTCTGCTAAGACTCAATTGAGTTCGTCCTAATTTCCCTCTCCCCACTCTTTTTCTCTGAGCTTTGGAAGTAATTCATCCCACAAACAAGTTTAGTTCTTTTCTTGGCTTGTTGCAATACCTTTAAATACATTCAAATGCCTTTACTTTTGCCCTTGGCCCCAACTAATGTATTTTGCCCTTGGAATGTTTGTTTCTGGGCTTGCTTTGTTAAAGTATTGTTCCTGTTTCTAAAATTCGCTCTGTTCATCTACCACTTTTCTAAAAAGACAATTTTAGCTAGGTATATCCATACTAGTATTCTGTAAGATTTTGACTATTTAGCTTAAAGTAATCTTCAATCCTCGAATACTCTGTCATTGCAGCACAAACCCCACAATAGCAATTGAATCGGATTAGGGAATGGTCCAAAACGGTCACATACAAACTAGTATCAGAACCTATTTTCTTCTTCCACAGTACTGGTGAATAATCTGAAAAAGAATCTTTCCCCAAATTTTCATCTATCATTTCCTACAGCCCATATGCCAGTTTCCCGAAAATAAGGGGGCGTACCTGTCGACGGGAGCAGGCTAATAAGTAGTCGCAGACGAGCTCGCACGGATTTGAACTCTTGAACAGCGTTTGGCTCGAGTGAAGTGAGAGATTGATAGCTTCAGTAGCAGGGAGAGATAAATTGAAGAATCCGCCGCGAAGGCAATGGCCGAACTCTAAATCCGGTAGAGCTTCAAAGCAGTGTCTCGTAGGGCTGAAACTGAAATGGGATGGCAAGAATCCCGATGGATGATGTCAATCTCAATATTTATATTCACAAACAGAAGTTACACTGAACAGTTAGGTTATAATTCCGCCAACCTAATTACTTCAATCAAAAGAAAGTTTGAATTTTATGTCAGATCTCACGTTCGAAAAGTGGATAAAACTGACAATATATAGGATATATGGATTTAATATACCCTAATGGTTGACCTAACAAATAAATAATAATTTCTGAAAGTAATAAATCAACAAATTCCTTAACGTCTATAGTTTGAATACCCCCGATCTCACTTGTACTAAAAAACAACGAATCTAATTCTACATAATAAAATACTTGTTACTTTTTACATTTTTTAAAAGAACTCCAAATTCATATTCATGGGATTTAAAAGGAAAAAAGTTCGAAAAAGATTGAGAGATTAAACTTTTTGATCTTAGAGAATATGATAAATGCTCATATATTGAACAATGCTTAATTTGACATGACATAACTATATAATAAGTTAACAACTAAGACCCGTTTGTAACCATTTTGTTTTTTATTTTTAGTTTTTGAAAGTTAAGTTTATGTTCACCCAATTTTCCTACAATAGAGATCATCTCCTTTAAGTAAACATTTGAACTCTTAGCCAAATTCTAAAAACAAATTCAAGTTTTTGAAAGTTACTTTTTTTATATTTCAAAAGTTGGCTTGGTTTTTGAAAATATAGGTACAAAGTAGATAAGAAGACATATAAACTCATTGGTATAAGTAGTATTTTTAGGTTTAAATTTCAAAAGCTAAAAATAAAAAATAAAATGGTTATCAAACGTGACCTAAATAACTTTGAGTGATATGGTCTATAGGGATTCAATACATTGTTTTCATAGAAGGATTGTTGCACGTGTCATTATATTTAGTCAAGATGTTTACTTTCTTTCTAATTTGTAGGTCGAATCAATCAGTACTTATCTAATAGACATACAACAAGATTAATATGTGCTACTAATATTAATAACATAGATCACATCGACATACAACAATTTTATTTAGATTAATATGTGCTACTAATATTAATGACATAGATCACATAGATATGCACTGGAAAAAGGAGGTAGTTAAACTTTTTTTAAATATTTAAATTATATTCTTGTCTTTAACATTTTAAGATTGTTTCATTTTGGTCCCCAAACTTTCAAAATATTCATATTAGTCATTAAACCTTCAAAATACTTATATTTCAATCCATGAACTTTAGAAAAATTATCATTTTAGTGCTTACTTTTTAAATTTAGTTTTAACAAATTCATAACGTGGCATTGAGGATGTATATTAATGTATTAATGTGAGCGACAAAATAAATACACTCGCAAAACAAAATGAGTACTTCTTAAAAGTTTGAAGATTAAAATAGATCTTTTTAATGTTAAATTGACCAAAAAAGTTATTTTTTTAAGGTTTATGAACTAAAATTGACATTTTAAAAGTACATGAATCAAAAGCAAACAAGCTTGAAGATTTATAAACCAAAATGATTTTTTTAAAAAAAATATACCACTTAAATAAATACACACTAAATTTATAAACAAAATATTTAAAATTTTAAATTATACAAAATATTCCTAAATTTTAGGATACGTTCCAATGCTTTTAACTTTTAAAGTTTAATTTTTACTCTCAAACTTTAAAATTGTTTCAAAATAACTTTTTTTTATCAACTTTTAGGGGGTGTTTGGCGCACTGAGTTGAGTTGGATAGAGCTGAGTTAGACATAGTTAATTTGTAGTTCATAAATTTGTGTTTGGAGTGCCGAGTTTGGTTGAGTTGAGTCAGAGTCTGTGTTTGAGATGCAGAGTTGTTGAGTTGTCATGATATCAGATGCATTTTTTTTCTAACTTGAAGTAGACTGGTTTTTAGTTTACTATTTTTTTAAAAAAAGTTTATCTAGTCATTCATCTATAAACATAATTTTTTTTCATATTTGTAATACTTAATTCAGACGTCCACTTAAAAATATATAATATATATATATCAACATTGATCTTTTTTTATAAAAAAAATACCATTATTTATCCATTTTTTTATTTATTTTTTAAGTCGATTTTTTTCAAAATATAGGCAATGTAATATTGTTTCCTCTTTTTGATACATTAAACTTCTTTCAATTTATAAAAATCGCATATTTTTAGTACACATTAAACTTATTTCAATTTATAGAAATCAAATGTTGTATTTTGTATAACAACAAATAGCAATTGATGAATGCAAAAAAAAAAGACAATGTACATGTATTTTTTTCTTTAAACACAAATTGAACTTATATTAAAATAGAGAAATCTAAGGTTTCATTGTCTAAACATATATTGAACTTGTTTGAAACTTACAAATGAGGAACTTACCATGACCTTTTTTAGTTACTAATAGGGTCATACGTTTTTTTTTCCTCTGAAAATGAATATTGTTTGTTTACATTTGTTAAATCACATAAAAATGACAATAAAACGATGATATATTTCAATATTAATGTCATGTAAAAGTGAAATATTCACAAAATATTAGCATGTTATCAATGACCTATTTACATGATTCACAAAACATAATTATAGTATCAATGACCTATTTACATGATTCACAAACATAATTATCGTTCACAAAATATAAGTAATGATCAACAATGAGTCGAGTTTGTAAGTTTGAAGAAAGATTGTTAGAACATAGAGTAAAACCAACTAAGTACATGTGCAGTTCATAATATTTTGAACCATGAGAATGTCATCGGTCGCTAGAAATTATTGTTAGTAATACTCATTGGAGAAGATACTGTTGGTTTCTAGATAAGGTCACCAACGATTGTTGTAAATCGTTGGACAAGGTAGTCGACAGTGGTCGTCAATTGCTGCATATGGTTGTGAAGGTCGCCGATCGTCGGAGAAGGTCATCAGAGGTGGTTATCGGGGTGTCAAATATGGTTCGTTGATCGTTGGAGATGGTCACATATTGCTAGAGATAATCGTCGAATGTAGTTTTTGGTTGTCGAAGATGGTCACTAGTTACTAGAGATGGTCGTCATAGGTGGTTTTCGATCGTTAGAGAATGTCATAAGAGGTAGTTGTCTGCTGCCAAAAAATGTTGTTGGTTGTCGGAGGTGGTCTTCAGTCATCGGAGGTGGTTGTCGATCATCAAAGATGGTCCCCAATCACCAGAGATAGTCGTCGGAGGTGGTCATCGGTCACCAGAGTTGGTCATCGGATGAGGTTTTTGGTCGTCGGATATGGTCACAGTTGTCGGAGGTGGTTACTGATCGCTAGCGGTGGTCGTTGGTTGTTAGAGAAATGGTGATGAAATATGTTAATAGGGTTACTGTATAAGTCGATGAAGTTAATATCCAAAGTCGGCATAGTTGAGTTGAGTTAGTTTATCCATAAGCCAAAAGATGAGCTGGGTTTAAAACCCAACTCAACTCAACTCAACTTAACTCAACTCACAGAGCCAAACACCCCCTAAAAGTTTTAAGGAACGTTAATTACTTGGTTCTATGAACTTTAAAAAGTATCTGATAAGTTAACGAATCTTCAATTTTATATCTAAATTAGTCCATAAATTTTAAAAATATCCAATAAATCATTGAATTTTCAATTGTATATCTAGAAGGTTCCTAACATATTTGATTTTTTGAAAATGTAATTGTTCTCTTAGATATAAAATTGAATTTTATGTCTAATAAGATATGACTTTTTATTGAATTATATATATATATATATATATATATATATATATATATTTAAATTTCTCTTTATCTTATCTACGATGATTTCTATCTTACTTAAAGTACCATTTAAGTTTATGGCCAAATTTAAAAAACAAAAACAAAAACAAATTTTTGAAAACTATTTTTTTTAGTTTTTTTCTTAGTTTGGGTTTTGAAAACATAGATACAGAGGAAGAAAGCATATAAACTCATTTGTAAGAATAGTATTTTTAGGCTTAATTTATAAAATAAAAAAACCCAAAATCAATGCCTCATTTGATAACTATTTGATTTTTGGTTTTGAATAATTATCCTTATTTTTTTTACAACTTCTCTTCATACTCTCTACAATGATTTTCATAAGTTTGAGACAACATCTAAATTTCTAGAAAAATTTTAAAAATAAAAACAACTTTTAAAAAACTATATTTTTATGTTTAGTTTTCTAAATTTAGATTGGTGAATTATTTGTAGGGTTCCAAATAATGATCAAACATGACGTTGTTAGTTTTTGTATCGAATTAATTTAGGTTAAATTACAAGTTTAGTCCCTAAACTTTCATGTTTGTGTCTAATAGGTTTCTGAACTTTCAATTTTGTGTCTAATAGGTAACTTTTAAAAGTATCTAATAGGTTCTTAAATTTTTAAGTTTGTATCTAGGTCTTTGACACATTCAATTTTTTAAAATTAATGAATCTATTAGACATAAAATTGAATTTTATGTCTAAAAATATATCAAACTTTCAATTTTGTATCCATCTAGTTCATGAATTTTTAAAATATCGAATAGGCTAAGGATCTACTAGACACAAAATTAAAAGTTGAAGGACTTAAAAATACAAAATCAAAAATTCATGAATCTATCGGAAACTCTTTAGGGGACGTTTGGAATACCGTCTTAAATTTAGATAATTTTAGTATCCAACCTTAAAACGTTTGTGTTAAAAAACTAATGGATATAAAACACATCTCCATGATTAAACTTATTTTATACAAATTTGAAAGTTTGACTAAACCTATAATTTAACCCGGTAGTATTACATGGATCACGTGGCTCCACGGGCTTCCAAAGATGAAAAGATCAACGCCCTCATCGACATGTCAAAATTCACGAGATGTGGAACGTCTTATTACTGACACGTGTACTACTAAAAGTAATCAATGGTTGAAATTCTCTCTGATCAATGTATTTTGACCGAGTCGTCCGCATCTTTCTCCAGGCTCTCAAAGTCAACAACCTTTTCCAATTTTTATTTTTCTTTTTTTGCTGTTTTTTTTAGTACAATCCTTTGGCTTTTTTCAAAGTTAATTAAGCTGAGAATCATTGTATTATCATCCTCACAATTCACTAACTCAGCCACTTGGCTCCGGCAACCGCGCCTGAATTTCTCAAATGTCTGCGTTGTCGTCGTTACCGATTCTCAGTGTTCCGGCTCGATCAAGCCTTTCATTCTCCTCCCCCACCATTCTCTTTTCCCCAGTTTCAACTCGCACCAAGAATTTCTCTTCGTGTTCCATCTTCTGTCAGGCCTCAAATGGAAATAACCCCACCAGTGAGACTGTTTTCGCCGTGTCAACAATATCAGTTGATAACTCTGAGGAGGATGAGTCCACCGCGTTCCTGATTCGGGCCCGCAATCGAATCGGCCTCCTTCAGGTGATCACCAGGGTTTTCAAGGTCCTCGGCTTGCGCATTGACAAGGCTACTGTGGAGTTCGAGGGTGAATACTTCACCAAGAAGTTCCTTATCAGCGATTCTCATGGCAATAAGATTGAAAACCTGGAGAGCATTGATCGGATCAAGAAGGCACTGATGGAAGCGATCGATGGCGATGATTTGACGATCTCCGCCGCACCTGCCACTCGTGGCATTGTGGTGAGGAGGCCTGGGTTGTTGTCTACCTCAGGTGAACGGACGGCGAAGGCGGAAAGGATGTTCGAGTTGATGGACGGGTTCTTGAAAAATGATCCGCTCAGCCTTCAGAAGGATGTTCTCGATCACGTTGAGTACACAGTTGCCCGGTCTCGCTTCAGTTTTGATGATTTTGAAGCTTACCAGGTAATGCCGTTTAGTTCTTTTTAAATTCCAAACAAAAACTTTCGAGTAGTCAATTCGAGAACGCTCGCGAGGTACAAGATGTAGCGATTTATTTGGACCGGATTAGAAAGCGCCAATTCACGAAAAAAAAAAATATATCCCTCCTGTTTAGACGTGATTACGTGTGAAACTTCAGAGATGTCACATTCACTTGGAGAGACGATAAGCTGTAAGCTTTGACCCACGAGTTGGTAAACAAATTGGAGTTTGGAAAAATATTTTGTATCTATCACCGAGTCTGTAAGCTTGACCCACAATTTCTCCATCATGGTTACATGTGACTGATTTTCTTTCCTTCAACATTTCAAGGCTTATTCTGACATAAATATTGAACTCTCCCATTTGTAGAAACAAATGAAATGTCAATGTCAACGAAGTTCTGAAAAAGAAAAAGAAAAATACAGAGTTCACACACTTAAAAAGTGTTTTAATTAATAAGTTTAAATATTAGACTGCTTAAGAAAGTTATAAATCATCACTATTATATTTATACCCTATCATCGACGGTTCTAATATATTTCTCCATATTTCATATTTTTATGACACATATAAAAACTGTATATTGATTTCAAATCCTCTCATTTACTGAAATATCAATGAAAACATTGGCATGTAAATATTACTCCATGGATGTAACTATACGTGTTGCAACCTTTTCCTCAAAGAATTAACAGGGTATTGTTGTATATGTAAGCATCTTTTCCTAAGCAACAGGTCTTGTGACATGTAAGTATGATCTTTCTTTCTAAATATAAAATTATTAAAGCATCAAAATCCTGAGTCATGTTGTGCTAGTTTTGGCAAATGATTGTTTTCATCATTATTTGTACTTGTATTGACTGTGCTGTTTTCATCATATTTGATAATTGATTTTAAATAATGGTATTTGTAGGCTTTATCTCATTGCATAAGAGATCGATTGATTGAACGATGGCATGATACTCAACTACACTTCAAGAGGAAAGATCCTAAGCGCGTATACTTTCTCTCACTCGAGTATCTTATGGGTATTTATGCACTTTTCTGGAGTTAAGAGTTTCCTTTTACAATTCCGGAATTGTTTTCTCTATCTCAAGCTGTTAATGTGATAAAAAAGTTTTCATTATTACGATAATTATGGTTTCAGCCATTCGGTTTCTTTTGTGGACTTCTAAGGGATGTCAAATTTTGATGTTTCTTTGAAATGGAATGTAGTGGTTGTGTAACTTCTTTTTGAATTCTCGTGTAAAGTACTTTAGGATGTTGGTGTTAGCTGTTAGCTGCTGTTCCTAGGTAACTGTCAACTGACAGTTTGAGAAACTGCAGATATAGCCAGCTTTCCATTTGGCTGTCACTAGATTATGAGTGTTAAACCCATTTTTAATATATTCTTTTAGAAATTGAATAATTGAATCTATTTATAATATATTTTTGTTTTCATATATCCACACACACACAAAAAAAAAAAAAAAATCCAGGTTATTCAATCATGAAACTCTTTTTTTTTTTTTGGGGAGGGGACAAAATCATGAAACTTGACCGTACATATCATAGCAAAATTAACACTTTTCAAATGTGTCACCTTATTTCCATTGCAATCGTTTCTAACTTTAGTATTTTACCTACTTAAAGTTTCAGGTCTTGCATTTTGATAGGACTGTCCTTGTGTTCTATGGCCTCATATTCTGCATGGTCGATCAAATTAGGATGAGATACCTATTATGGTGTGCCATTTCTTTTTAATTTTTCCTGCTGTACATCTATTGTTACTCATTTTTTTCTATGCACGGTTTGATCTTACTCTTGGCTTTTATTCTGAACTTGGTGTTTTGGACTTTTGATTTACTATCTAAACGTTACTCCATCTGGTTTTATGCTCTTGAGAATCATTGTAGTTGATTTTCTCTCTCTCCCAGTTCCATCGTCTCTTATAGTCCTTCCCCTGCTATCAGTAATTTTTCTATAATTGTATTTTAGAAAACATTCTATATTATTGAACTTTTCCACATCCTTTTAGTCCCTGGTTGTTGACTATTGATGCCAATATAAAGCTTTATTTGAAACCAGGTCGTTCTTTGTCAAATAGTATTATCAACCTTGGTATCCGTGACCAATGTGCTGATGCTATGAGCCAGCTTGGTTTTGAGTTTGAAGTTCTGGCAGAACAGGTTAGTGCATACTTGGTAGCCAATTTGTTGTCTTAATCTCTTCAGTCATAGCTTTCTTGAATGGTTCAGCTCAATTAGATTTCTGACCTGATGCGACTCTTTTTCTTCATCTATGGTATACTATATATAAATTATGGTACAGAAGAAACTTTATGTTCTCATTTGCCCTTTAATTTTTCGTAGATTTCTATTTTGCCCTTCATTTTTTTCATAATGAAAAGATAATGTCAAATAAAACTAAAAAACATGTGTTAATGGACTGGTACTCTTGAATTGAACATGGCTTCTTTTGATTTTCTGCTTTACTGCATAGATAATAGATATGTGAGTATTATCTTAGATGTGGATGCTACAATGTAATAACCTTTGGAAGAAGAGGCGTAAGTGCTTGTTTTGTATAATTATATTGTAATTTAAAAGCCAAGAGCTTTGAAGTATCGTGAACTGGCATGCTCAAGTTATTTGCCTTCAGTTAGCATTCAAGTGTATTCAATGGGAAAAAGATCCTACCTAGAATGACCAGCATATGCCTGGTTAATCTATTACAATGTCAAACATTCTTAACAGTTTTTTGCTGAGTTAAGTTTTGAGTTATACTAGAGATAGTGAAGAATTTCTGGCACGTCATTGTCAACCTCAATCTTCCAAGTTGTGTTGTTAGCAGGGGAATAGGAATGAAGTTGCTGTTGCCCTTCTTTTCTCCA
Source organism: Trichosanthes cucumerina (assembly GCA_036507285.1). NCBI lineage: Eukaryota > Viridiplantae > Streptophyta > Magnoliopsida > Cucurbitales > Cucurbitaceae > Trichosanthes > Trichosanthes cucumerina. The sequence goes on along the minus strand of CM071839.1, from coordinate 75,781,636 downwards.
CCCATGGATTGAAGAATTTCCAGGCTTTTTCCTGGTTTAAATATCATATGATATTTTCTTGTTTACCACATTTTACCATACACTACTTTTCTATCTTTCTTATGCTAACTGTACCCAATGTTCTCAGGAAGGGGATGCTGCCCTTGGCAATGGTGGCCTAGCTCGTCTTTCAGCATGTCAAATGGATTCTCTAGCAACTATGGACTTTCCAGCTTGGGGGTATTAAACCTTGAGATAAAATTCTAGAATTTCATGATTATGAGTAGTTATAATAATTTTGATACTCACAGTACGGTATCCAGAGGAGCTTAGATACAGAGAGAGAATATGTAGTTGCACTCAATCTTTAATATTTTTCAGAAACCTTTTGAACTCCTTTATCTCTAGTAGAATGAATGAAATTCAGTTATTATAGCTTTCTGTGTGTGTGAGAGAGTGTGTCATACTGCAACAATAACGTTTCTATTTCTAGCTATGGACTACGATACCAGTATGGATTGTTTCGTCAAGTCATACTAGATGGATTTCAACACGAGCAGCCTGATTATTGGTTGAACTTTGGGAATCCTTGGGAAATAGAGAGAGTTCATGTAACGTACCCCGTCAAGGTTTGAGCACGTCAAATGCCCTATATTTTTTAAGCTTTCCTCTTTTATCATGTTTGAAATTTGCCTAAAATTTCCAACTTACTGCTCCTGATGCTGGTCTAGTTCTATGGTACTGTTGAAGAGGACACTTTGAATGGAGAAAAATTCAAAGTCTGGATCCCTGGTGAAATGGTAAGAAACATCTTTCTTATTTCAGGGGTCCACGTGCTGTTTATTTAATGTCTTTTCCTAGTTTCTTTCTTGAGAAAATTAAAAGTGGACTTTTGAAAACTACACCCTAGGTTGAAGGACTATCTTGGAACTATATCAGCTGAGTTGTCTGTCACAATTATTTTAGGTTGAAGCAGTAGCGTATGACAATCCTATACCTGGTTATGGAACAAGGAATACCATTACTCTCCGTCTATGGGCCGCCAAACCAAGTAATCAGCATGATATGGTAATTACTGAATACCAGTATTCCATCGAAATAATTCCAATGTATTTCTAACATCATATGTATGTAAAACACATAGCTTTCACACTGTTTAGCTGTATATATTCTTCATTGCATCATATAATTATGAGCTCTTTCCCAATAATGAAGATATAAAAGTTTATTATACTCCATTTGGCAGCTGCTTTGGAATCTTTTATTTATCTCTCTTCAGAAAATGGCTCTAATACAGCAGAATAATGTAATTTCCAGGAAGCATATAATACTGGGGATTATATTGATGCTGTGGTAAATAGGCAAAGGGCAGAAACAATTAGCAGCATTTTGTATCCGGATGACCGCTCACATCAGGTTGGTTTGATTTTGTCTTACTTTTATCATATCTTTTTTGTACTATGGTTCTTATACTAAATTATAGAGAGAACCAAGACATTAATGCTATTAGATGTGCATTTTATTTTCTTGACGTTATTAGTGCTTGCAAATAGTTTCTTTTTATATTTTTATTCATCACATGCTTTAGTCCTCCTCCATTGTTTAAATATGTTCACTCTATGAGCTTGTTGTCTTTCAGGGGAAGGAACTGAGGCTGAAACAACAATATTTCTTTGTCTCGGCATCCTTACAAGACATCATTCGCAGGTTTAAAGATGTTCATAAGGACTTAAGTCAGTTTCCTGAGAAGGTTATTATTCCAGTAGTTCCTTAAGCTGTTGAGATTTTCTTTCATTTCATTGAAAGATATTTTATAATCCTGAAGGGATTAACACGATTATTTTAAATTAAATCAAGTATTTTTCATCTTTTATTGTTTGCATTCTGTTTGAGAAGATATATGGTTCTTAATTTACTGGATATCCAGAGCCCAATATGCAACTGAATGGATTTTTCTTGATACTAATAACAAATATACCTTCTTGGAATTTAATGAACCAATCTACGATGTCTATGTTAAAATTGAAGAAGGAATACAATTATTTTGTTGAGAGCTGCATACTCCAGTTGTTCGAGAGGCCTTGTACTCTCCACCTTTTGAAGTATTTCTCAAGGTTGCTATTGGATTCTGCCTATCTCTTCCCTCTAGCCTCCTAGCTTATATTCTCCTCTTAATTTCTTGAACAAACTTGTCTTTTTCTAATTCTAATTGATTCCTAACAAAATGACCAAGCACCCTCCCTGAAATTTGAAGTCTCTCTCTAGCCTTCCTGCCTAATCTCGCAAGTTCTGTGCCTACTGTCTGTTTGTCCTCCTCTAGCGAACATAGAATGAGTAGGCATCTTTACATTTCTACCAGTTCAATTTTTCATCAAAAACTTTCCTTCCTGAAGTTCTCTTTTATTTCTTAGATAATGGTACCATGCTTCGTTCCATAAACTGTGCCTGCATCTTTATATTAGGTTGCTCTGCAACTGAATGATACTCATCCGGCACTTGCAATTCCTGAGGTCATGCGAATACTTGTTGATGAAGAACATCTAGGCTGGAATAAAGCATTTGACATAATATGCAAAATCTTTTCATTCACAACTCACACTGTATTAGCTGAAGCGCTAGAGAAGATCCCTGCTGATCTGCTTGAAAGTCTTCTCCCACGGCATTTACAAGTATGTTCTGATACATCGTTATTTGTTTTATCACAAATTTTGTTTTCCTTTGTTCTGGTTCATTTGAATGGATTGAGTTGTTTCAGAGTTAGAAAGGCTTCTTGTCTTGTCTTAATTCCTTTTAACCGCTTTTTTTCTTCATATAATATAATATCTCATCTACTTATTTTAAGTTAAATATATTTTCACAAGGCTTACGAGGAGTTGCTCTTGTTAGATTATATATGACATCAACTCGTATTTCATGGAGGAGTTGAATAAGAAGATTGGTTTAGACTATAGTAGGCTGTCCCGGATGTCAATTGTGGAGGAAGGTGCTGTGAAGGTATTGCTAAAGCCATCCCAAGTTCTCTATTATGATAAAGTTTTCATTGTTGTTGGGTTTCAAATGATTTTGCTGATTGTTTGGGTAGCGTTATTGAACAATGTTGAAAATTTATTGTTTTATGTGTCGTCTGACAGAGTATTCGTATGGCAAACCTGTCAATTTTTTGTTCCCATACTGTGAATGGCGTATCGAGATCACATTCAGAATTATTACAAACAAGGGTGTTTAAGGTATTGCAAACTTCATCTGCTTTTGACAGACTTGATGCGCAACTTTAAGGTTATAGAGTTGACACCTGAACATCTTTGCAGGACTTCTATGAGCTGTGGCCAGAAAAATTTCAGTACAAAACAAATGGAGTAACCCAGGTTGGAAGATTGTAGTGATCTGGTACATATGTTCGCACGTGCCTGAACGTATATTTTTTTAGCTGAACATATATTTTTTTATGTAGAACAGTATGATTGGAACTAAGGGGATTGTGATGAATCTATTTCACCTTTTTTGGCGAGTTAAATATGAGTAGATCTATTTATTAGCTCTCTTGCAAGTAAAAGTATTAGCTGAGTATGCCGTGTGTTCCAATAATTTTCGGATTTTCAATATTTCCCTTTGTCATTAAAATTGGTTTTGACTTGTAATTTTATTTGCGTACTAATAAACTATAATGCTCTTTTGGTGCCATCTTGATTATTAAGATTAAAGTCATAGATAGACTTGTTTGGTTATTTGTTCACCACCATAAGTTCAGATATTCCACATTATTAGAGTGTTGATATAATTAAATTTATCATAACCCATCAACTTACGCTTTTGGGTTGATTGGTGATTTAATGCACGTATATTTGGAAAAATCATTGTTGTTTCTCTTTTTCTTGTTTGTGGTTTGCTGAGAAAAATTCTAATCAGATTCCACGAAAGTGCATGACTATTCTGTTCAATGATTGATGTCCTCAGCGTCGCTGGATTGTGGTGAGCAATCCTAATTTATGTGCTCTCATCTCAAAATGGCTTGGGACAGAGTCATGGATACGTGATATTGACCTTCTAATGGGCTTGCGTGAATATGCCGCTGATATTTCCCTGCATCAAGAATGGAAAATGGTAATTTATTGCATTCATTCTCTCGAAGTTGAATTGACTACCTGTTATGGATGTTGGGTACTTATTCTTGTAGCGTGAACTTTTAGGTGAGGAGGGTAAATAAAATGAGGCTTGCCGAATACATTGAAGCAACAAGTGGCCTCAAGGTGGACAGATATTCCGCATTTATCTCTGATTTTACTTGGTCGCATTTAATCTTCTTTATTCAAGTGTTGCTGTATTATTCTGGTAATACTTCGACTATCAACTAATGCAGGTCAGTTTAGATGCAATGTTCGATGTGCAGATAAAAAGGATACACGAGTACAAAAGACAGTTGCTGAATATATTAGGCATTATCCATAGATATGACTGCATAAAGGTAGATTGGAGAAGTGATTGTTTTCCTTCTTTTTCTTGATTTGAGAAGACTGGAATCTCATGTCAGTTTTGAGGAATCATCTTCACCAATCTCATAAATTCTATGCATTTGGTCTCCTTATTAGATTTTCCTTGTAATGGAACTTATAAATTTGTCACCGTTTATTTGCTGCAGAATATGGCGAAGGATGACTGGAGGAAAGTAGTACCTCGTGTCTGCATAATTGGAGGAAAAGCTGCTCCTGGTTATGAAATGGCAAAGAAGATTATCAAACTTTGTCATGCTGTAGCAGAAAAGATTAATAACGACAGTGACATAGGGGATCTTCTAAAACTAGTAAGAGGCTTTTGTGTGATTTTCAATCTCAAGTCTTCTGCTAGCTCAATTCTCTATATAGTAAATGAGCCCTAGTTACATCTTTTCACAAATACATCCTACGCTTCAACTGACTTCCACCCCCTTTACGACTTTTGAAATAATGCAGGTTTTTATTCCTGATTACAATGTATCTGTTGCTGAATTGGTGATACCTGGTGCCGACCTTTCTCAGCACTTAAGGTTGATTCATTTCTTTTGATAGAAAATAGTACTGTTATGAAGAAAAGTAGAAGAATACTATTATTAGTCACATTCTAATTAGAAGCCAGAAAGCAGTCCCAACAAAGCACCAAGGAACAAGGCTATACAAAACTATACAGGGACGAAAGCAAAACCACCCCATTGCATGTATCCTCCCAATTATCCACAATAAGAAATGCAGGAATACTTTACAGCAACGTACAAAAATAATGAAGTAGTTAGTTGTGTGACTGTATCAGTAACTTAAAATTTTAGTTTTTAATAATTAAAAGAGTGTGGACATAAAAAAACTGATAATGTGTCTCAAATTCATTTCAAATGAATTCCAATCCTGTGTTTGAAATCACTGGAAGTGTGATAATTAAAGTATATACAAAAAGCTCCATGAAGCTCTACTTTTCTTCTTATACCTCTTCTTTGGTCCATAACATGAAATAAATTTTGATGTAGCACTGCTGGACATGAGGCATCAGGCACCGGTAGCATGAAATTCCTTATGAATGGTTGTTTATTATTAGCTACAGCAGACGGATCTACAGGTGAAATAATTGAAGAAATTGGGGAAGACAACATGGTCAGTATATCTTTCTCATATTTATAGCTTATCTTAGGTTCTTAATTAAACTTTTTCTTTATTGAATAGATTATGACCAAATCATCTTGCTTTTTGGCAAATTATTGGTTCTTGACGTCAATGAATCAAACAAGGATAATGGTGGAATAACTAGAAGTTAATGATTTCAATGAAGTAGTTGTATAATCATTTCAGATTGATCTTTTGTCCAGCGATATTTTTTCAAAGGCTAATTACAGTTTCACATTATGTGTTATAAGGTGACCGAAATCTTCTATCATGTCTTAGTTTTAGCATTAGAGAGAAATGGAACTGGTATGGCCACTCAAAACTGGTAAAGAGTCCTCATAAGTACAATTGCACCTTGTCCTTTCGATTTGCGATTAGAGGTGTTCGTTCTTTTCTCTTTTTACATGATCAAGTTAATCTTACCCATATGAGTCATGTCGAAGAATTTTGAGGCAGGTTGACTGCCTTTCCTAGAAAATAATCACCATACCATCGCATCTGGAAATAGAAACTCTCTTTTATAAAAGTTTTGGCCTTTCAGATGTCAGAAACCTTGAGTGCACTAAGTTTATGTCAGGAAATAAGCATTTACAGGCATGTATTGTTCCTTTGCTTCGCGTTTCTGGTTTCTCATGCTTGAAGCCTTTGGTTGGTGTCAACCGCTTCCATTCTCGATTCCTGAGCTATTATCTTTAGTTCTTGTGGGACATCCCTTTCATGGTCTTAAACAGAGACTTTGGCTTGCCTTCACTCGTGCTTTCTTCTGGACTTTGTGGTCTGAACGAAATGGTCGAATTTTTAGGGGAGTTTCTTCTACATTTGATAGGTTTCTTGATTCAGTTTTTCTTACTGCTTTCCTTTGGTGTAAATCTGAGTATCCTTTCTCGCTTTATAGTTTATCTTATTTATTCTCTAATTGGAAAGTATTCATGTAATTCCTAATTAACATTCGGAGTATTACTCCCCTATTTCATACATCAATGAAATTGTTTCTTGAACTAAAAAAAATATATTTGGTTCAGTTTTTATTTGGAGCAAAAGTGCATGAAGTTCCAACATTGCGTGAAAAAGGATCTACAATTAAGGTGCCTTTACAATTTGCTCGTGTTGTGAGGTACACATACAATCACTCTCTACTGTTATGATCTACCGGGGAATGCACAATGAGCTTACTCTCCTGATAATTGTAAAATCCATTTTTATGTTTTCTGTAATGCGTTTAAGAATGGTTCGAGATGGTTATTTTGGCTTCCAAGACTACTTCAAATCATTATGCGACAGTGTGGAGGGCAGTAACGATTATTATCTCCTTGGAGCCGATTTCGAAAGCTATTTAGAGGCGCAGGTATTCCTTTGGTTTCTTCATATGTGAATTCAAGAGCTTTGGTGTGTTTAGTTTAATAGCTTTTCCTGGTAACTTGTTTTAAAATGATAAAAGATCAATTGTATTCAACACCAGGCAGCGGCAGATAAAGCATTTATTGATAAAGAGAAATGGACACGGATGAGCATCCTCAGTACTGCCGGTTCGGGTAGATTTAGCAGTGACAGAACCATTCAAGACTATGCAGAGAAGACTTGGGGAATTGAGCCTTGTAGATGTCCTTTATGATCACCTTCCTTCTGAAAGAAAGCACAACTGACCAGCGTGGAAAAAGCACATAACTCATAAATAGTACTCATCAGGACCAGGTGGAGGCTTCTTCAAAGTCATTTCCTCCTCAATTAATATTGATTTCTACTTGTTGACATTCTTTCAAAATTTTAAACCTACAAGTGAGAAGAGTATTGGACTAGTATTATATAATTAAATTTACCACAATCTATCAGCTTAAGCTTCTGGATTGGTTGGTGATTTAGCATTTTAAAATATATGTTTGGTACAAAATTGATAAGATTTAGAAGAAAAGCGATAATAAAGTTAAATTTTATTGAAATTTGTGAATCTTGGCAAGGTTATTTAATACTTAATTTGTTCATTGATGAAATTTAATTTTGTGCCATGCTTGAAATTAGTGAGTTTATCGGAGATTTTTACAAAAATTGCATGGATGGAATTATTAGAAGTTTTGAGTGAAAATTAATACGGCCTAACAAGCATAGAAATTGAAAATGTGAATATTTAGTATATATTGTCTTAGTGCACAAATGTAGGTTAAGCGATTAATCTTCAAGCTCATAAAATGTAATAGGTATCTTTATTTACTAATGCTGTAAGTTAACTGAACACTGCACTATTTGGAAATTTTGGAAATTGTCTTTATGTTTGTTTTCTCTTAATTTATTTACCAATAGTTTTCATAAGTAAACTTTTGAATTTTTAATCAGTTTCCAAAATATAATCAAGTCTTAATTTTTTTTTTTTTTTTAAATTTGACTTGAATTTTGAAAATATTTGTAAAAAGTAGATAACAAAAACTATAGGTGGAGATATTTTAATTTAAAAAAAAAAAACGAAAAACTTAAAATTGAATGGTTATCAAATGGAGCGGCATCTATTTTTTGAAATCGGAGCTCAAGTTGTTAGTCACTCGTTTGTTGGGTTAAAAACAAATATATATATCTCAAGAAATGAAAAATTTCACATAATATATAAAATATTGAAATTGAGATGAAGAATGTAACTAGTAATATTTCTATTAACCTTTAGAATGAAAGTTTTTTTTAGTACAATATTTGAGGGGGGTAGGATTCGAAATCATCTCGATTATAAGTCTTACTGGTGGCTAAATTTAGTGTTAAAAAAGAAAAACACTGATACTTTCCCTAATTTTTACATACAAAAATCATCTTACGTTGACGGGGAGGAAATGATTCATTCGTGAAGGTGGCTCGGCGTCGCAGAGGGGGTTTCTGAGTTGTGGAACTCGGAAAGCTCTAAAAAAATGGCGGTTCGCCCAGTTAAGATCTTGTATCTCTTTCCCGCCATATGCTTACCTCTTTTCGCCGTCTGCGAAATCGCCTCACCTGCTCGATCAAGTAACGATGTGTTGATCGACGAATTACTGGAAATCAAGCTCAGGATGTCTCACTTAGGTGCATTTCGTTTACTGTTTTCCTTTCACATGACTTTGAAATGTTTTAATTCTTATTTGGATTTAGCTAATTCTACTTTCTACCAATCTAGACTTCAGGCTGACGCATTTATTACATAAATTTTCTGTGGTGTCGCTATCTTGTACTTAATAAAATCGAATGCAGAATCCGTTCTGGAGGAAAGCAAGCAAAATTTTAGCGAGAAAAGCAATGAACTCATGGCGCAGGAAAGGTTAATTGAGGCTCTGTCCAATAAGATTCAATACTTGGAGTCTGCTCTATCGGATATGAAGGTTTGATTCGTGCATTATAATGCATAACATGTTGCTTCACCTTTGTGTGCATTTTCAGAGATTCATTCCGTCTTTTGTCTTTTGATATTATGTGTCTATTTATTCTAGATAAAGAATGTGTTGGATGTATTTGGTTACGAATTTTGGAGTTGGGCAGTTAGCCATCTACCCGTCCGAATTTGCTAAATGATTACAAAAACAATTATCTGATTATAGGTTGAGTTCTCTGTTTTCAATTTAAGCTAATAATTCTCCATTGCACGACAATAGGCAGAAAATTTACAGTCAGACATCATCTGAATGCTTTATTTCTTTGATGAAATGTCGAAATTTATTATTGAGACTGATATTAGTTTAGTTGATTTGCAGAGGAAAACATCAAGTCATGATGAAAGGATTGCTGCTCTGGAGGATGAGGTTTCTGTTTACTTTTTTCTATTTAATTTTTTTATGTGAAAAGTTGCGTCTGTGGATTTTCTGATCCAGAAGCCAATTATCTGCAAAATTTTGATGAAGCATCTTCAAAGGTTCAATTGACTCGTATAGTAGGCTTGGGCATGTTAGGTACGACTTCTCTGGGCTGTATCAAGAAAGAACAACTTTGATATTCATATTTTGAAAGGCAAGGTACAAGAAGCTGAGGAAAAACTGGAAGAGGTTACCGCACAAGTTGAGAAGGTATAAATTTCTGACTAGAGATAAGACTAGGGGTTTTTATTTTCATAGTAGGCATTGTTTGAATGTTTCTTCAACATGCTCACATATTTGTCATGGAAAATATATAAAACTAAGACAAATGTTTAATTATTATTTTTCATATTTATGTGACACGTGTATATCATTTTTTTTGGCCTATATACTCCATGGTATCCAGTAGCTATGAATATCATGCAATGATAATTATAGACTAAGAAGCACGGACACTTTACTTTGGCTAGCGTGTCCGTGTTTGAAATATGTTGGATATTTGGACACTCCAACACTTGTTGAATACATATTAGACATTTGTTAGAACAATAGATGTGTTAGACACTAGTGGTATAAAGTCAATATAGGTCCAACATTTTTTAGACATATATCGAACACTTGTTAAAATAGACATATAATAATAAACTTTACATCGAACTTATATTTTTAAGCATATAAATGCATAAACTTTTGGGCTTTGAATTTTCTTCTTGTATAGAAGTGATACGTGTCCTAAACTTTAAAAAAATGACCTGTCATAGTGTTCGTGTCATGTTGTATTTGTAACTCGTGTCGGGGTCCATGCTTCTTAGATTATAGACAATAAGAAAATAGAAATCCTTCAACATCCTGTCATTTTGCATGTTACCACATAATCGTTCACGTTCTGGACTCTGATTGAGAATGAGTTCATTTCTCTTTATAATTAACCAACTTATATCCACTGATAAAATGTCCCTTAATGCAAGTTTTCCTTTGTTAGTGTGCTTACTTTGTGACCATTTTATTTTCCAGATGTCTAGCATAGTATCTGAACAGTGGATTCAAATTCGGCATCTAGAACAGGCTCTTGAAATAACAAAAGTATGTTCTACGGGAGTGGGCACAATGATTGAAAATTTTATTGTTGAGCTGTTATGCTGATGTATTAACTAACTTTATTGGCTTGTGACTAGATAAGAGCTTTGAAGGTCCGCCAGCAAGTTGCCCTAACCAGATGCATCTTTTTGAAGGTAGTTTTTGGACAAGCTTGGTTGGACATTTTCTTGTCAGTTACTCTGGCTCACCTGTGCATTATGGTTGCCTTAACCTTCATAGAGTGCTGCACTATAAGTTATAGCCAATGTTAGAATCAAATGACGTCAATCATGTCACACTTTTTCCAAATAATTTCACTTGTAAGCTTTATCGAATGTTTCATCTTGTTTATAGTTGGTCAACACACGTTTTATCAATCAACTTCAGAAGGCCCTTCAGACATTAAACTATCATCTGTTCAGCGAAGTGTCTACCTTGAGTTCCACGGTTACAGGAGCCATCCATCACTTCCAAAGAGTCTATGAAGAAGCCAAAAAGTATCACCATGAGGTGTGTGTTCGCCAACATAAAGCTTAAAGTCAATCTAATAACTTCTGCAAAGACATATGGGAATAAAACCTGCCCACCATATAGATTCTTTTAAAATGTGCTAACTCCATCTTTTTAATATTTGTATGTCATACGATACCAGAGTATAGATACTTCAGTTGAACATGCATTGCCAATCTCAGCTATATTCCTTTGTCACAATGACTATAAAGTTCGAATATTGATATCTGCAGTTACAAAGATGGATTAAACAAGAAATGGAAAGAAATGAATATGCAGCATATCTTGCCAACAGGGAAGTTATTTTCTTTCTGGTAAGCTGTGAAAATCTCGATGCTTCATCTTGAACTTTCTCACCTGTTTTTTGCGTACTTAAATAATCTAATCATGTTTTATGGAATTTTAGGCGTCTGCTCTGGTTACCTTCCCAATTTTTGGTGCTTGGATGTTCCTCTCTTCATGGTTTTCCAGGTAAATGGTCATCTTTGAGAAAGAGGTCAGGTTATACTCGAGCACCTGTTTTTCTCAACTATCCCGATAGTTTTTCTTAGCCAGGAGATCAATTTTCCAATATTAGATGTGAATTTCTTCATGAACAACAGCTATAGTAGCAACTTTTAGCCTTCAGATGAAATATTCACGGATGTTTGTTACCTAACACTTTTTAAAAGCTTACATCCAAAGGAAAATGCTAAACTACAGAACTGGGGAGTATCAACTCCACAAGATCTATACGATTTATAAAGGGGGCAATGTAACCCTCTTTTTGGTTAAGAAACAGGTTGGTGATCATATATCAAAGAAAGCTGTGCCACCAGAAATTTTCACTCCAAAAAATTGTTCAAAAAAATGCTTTAATACAGCTGAAATTTACATTCTCAAACTACTGTTTGTTTCACTATGAAATATGAATGATGGTGTTTCGTGGCCTACTATATAGAACTAATATACAAAACACATTTACAGCAGAAAAATAGTTGTATCTACTCACTGCCTAGTTTTCTCTTTTATCAGATCATAGAATCCTCTGACAACATGGTTAACAATGAGTATTTCACTTTGATAGAGATCCGGGCACCTTCCACACAAAGCTTGGCTCCGGTGACCACCCAATATCCAGGTGAGTTCTCAGGGCCACGCACCATTTCTTTAGTATCGATAACATTCAACATTTTCATTGCCCTCGAAGTCAAAGGTGGACCATCAGGATAAATAGCTGAGTTCAATTCAATTTTTGGTTGCGCCTCTGGTTGATGCAGCCCTGAACTAAACCTTGTGCTGATAAAGGTGGAGATGAGTCCCGATTTCCGGGATGTCGTTGAAGGCCCTTCCCATTCTGATCGACGAATCATTGCCGAAGCCACCATTGAAAACCCAAGCCTCAGGAACAATACCTTTCTCATTCCAATAACCTTAACTTCGAACCAAGCCTTTGTGACGATGGAAGCAGAATCGTCATCAATTAGAGAATCAGTGTACCGCACTGGAGCAGTGCAGACATGTGAGAATATGCTCCATTTAACTGGTTCAAAGTAGCCCTTCTCCTCTGGCTCGTCAATGGGTTCATATCTTGGATCATCCGAGAGTTGGAGGTTTTTGGGGAGAGTTGATAGATGCTGAAGATGAATTGCCAGATGGTCACTTTTCTTTCCTTCCAGAAACAAGCGAACACCCGTTACTGGACGATTGTTCGAATCAACCTGCAGTTGCAAAATCGTGGCACCATGTGAAACATTCAGTAATCTACATCCAAGCAATTCATGTAGCAGGGGAAAAACTTTATCGTAGTAGCTACATCAATTAAAATCAACTGCGACTATCACGTATGCAATCTCGACTGGCATCGTCATTTTAACAAACCCAAGTCTTCAAGTCAGAAGATTACCTTGGTAGTATTTACATAAAGCTTAGGCCCCATCAAAGTAAACTTGAGAGATGGAGAGGCTTGCTTCCTATGCCGAGTAGCAAGAGGAAGATCGGCGTACACCGGTGCCCACTGTCTAGGCAGCTGAAATTCAAGAAATTGCTGAAGTTCCTCAATTGGAGGTTTATCTGCACATTTTTTTCGATGATCAAAATCTAACACTAATTTTAATGTGAATTAGAACTTCTTGGCATGAATCTATGGTCAAAATCTTTTAATGGGAGCCTCCGATTTACCAAGCCTTCAATGGGAAAAGTAATAAAGTACAAATTTCAGGAGGAAATATACATTGGTCCATCACCTGGCAATGTCTGATCTCCATATTTCAGTTTCTCATTACAGGTACAGGCAATGTTTTTACGACAAAAATTATCCGAGACTATTGAAAAATAGGCCATTGGCCATAGAGCAGGACTAGCATACTTACATCTTAGGTACAGGTTCACGGCATGGCTTAGAAATCCATTGCCTCGGACACCATTCATGAGCGACGTTATGGGCACAAAGGACATCGAAATAACATTAGGTGACTGAGATATGGTTGAGAGCCATTGATTGTGACTTTGGCCGATATCAACGCCTCCCCTCCTAACAGTAATTGTCGTCAATTCCTGCATCCATTCATTAATTAAATAAGTCAGTTCTCATCTACTTAATAGGCTACGGTATTCAAGTCGAACGATGAATAGATAGAAGCTGAGACACTTACATCACCCTTTGAGTGATTGATCATTGGTGGTTTCATAGAGGCAGCAAATGCATTACGAAGCTCCCATGGCATAGAATATTCATCCTGAAAATTCAAATGTATGATTCTATTTATCAATGTAATCAATGAGGATAAAATTTTATTTCTCCTGTCAGGACTTTAACATCATTAAACCAAGAAAGTTGTTTGGATGCCATTGCCAAGCAATAAGAATGCCAAATCATTTATCCTACCAAATTGGTGTGGGAAGTTTCCTATTGTGTCAGAAAAAGAATCATCTATTGAAACAGAATTTGTAAGCCCCTTGGTTACCTTACAATTATTATTTTTGTTTTTTCCGTAAATCTTTTAAGGAAAACCCCTGGTCTGAGCTGCTAAGTTCATGAAGTTCTTATAAATCTGAGTTGAGCAGTTGAGTGATTTTGGAATGATCTGAATCGCTTTTGTCGTGTCCAAAATTCACTAAAAGGTATGACGAAAGTGATTTTGACCCTACCAAAATTACTCCTAAACATGCCCAAAGGCAATTGGGATATCCGATAACAGTTTGGAGACTTATCCCATGTTTCGGTTTCTAATGCAAACTTAAGAACTTATCCCATGTTTTATCGATTTGATCGGTCTAAATCAAAACAGGTTTCAAGCACATTCAATCTCCTTCAATAGCTAATCAACATTTCTGATCTTCCATAGCTTAGTTTCAATGCAATGTCCTAGCAGAAATGGAATGGTGATAGCGATTTTAAGTTCTTGAGTATGTACCTTGATTTTTGCTGCAGCAGGATTGGACGTGAAACCTCCATTTGCATCTTCGGAAAATCTCTCATCTGCTAATTGCTTTAACTTCTTCTGCACTTCAGTCTGCTCTACATTCGATTCTCGTAATTGCCTCATAAAAATGACATCTTTTCCTCCCATTTTCACACCCACAACCACATGAGTACCATATTTCTCAATGAACCTGTAATCAAGTGAGTATTAGATGCCAGAATATCACATATACAATGCATTTGACTTTAACAAGTATTCGACATGTGTCTAATATACAAGTATTTGTCTAATGTATATGACATACGGTGTCCCCGTGACACTCACACGTATTGGTAACTTTATGGCATGTGTCCGACAAATGCTAGAGTTTCTTGTTAGATATAGACATAATCTAAATCAAAGTACTTGTGCTTCGTAAATGACTAGTACAATAGAAAACCTAAATATTAGGGATTACACTTAATCAGATCATCTCTTAAGTTAGAGAGTTCAAAAGAATTAACGACCATGAGGCAGCCTAAAGATCGTCAGAGACAGGGAAACAAGTAAAGAACTTAGAAAGAACAGGTTCAAACCATAGTGGTCATCTACAGGAGATTTAATTTCAATCATGCATGAACTTGCTTTGACAAAATTATTCTTAAAGAGAAAAATACTCATCCATCACAATTTTTATGTAGTTTTGGAACAGTAAAAAGTACTTTCAACCAATTAAAAACACTTTTAGAAACTCTTTGGGCTTGTTTGGCTACCTAGTCAAAGTAATTTCAAAGACTAGGGCTTCTTCCTAACTTACTCGAAAGCATTACTTTCCAAAACTCATCTTTAATCATTCAACGGTATCAACAATTATCACTACATTAACGAGAGAAGATGAACACAGAGAACTTTGCTAAAAATCGGTGAAGATATTTGACTTCAGACAGACAAAACATTCAATAATTCAGATTTCTGCTAAAGAAAAGAACAAAAAAGAAACATACTCAGCAAGGGCAGCAGGGTCCCATGAAGAAGGCACCTCCCGTTTGACTTGCTCAGAAAGAGTTATATGAGATCTTTCCAACTCAATGTTATAAAGCGTAATGAAACAACCATCAAATCCAAGACTTCTTGTGGAACCTGCATCGTTCTGCCAGCAACCCTTTAATCCAAACATGGTGTTGAAAAACCCCGACGGAATTTTCCCAGATAAAGATAATTGCTGATTAAACAGCTCCGACATCTGTTTTCCACCCAAAAAACATAAACCCAGTTCGTTAATGAAGCCAACACATCGAATTTGAGATCAAATCAAACTGACCCAAATGAAAAGAAATGGAGAATTCTGATCTAAGAACGCTAAAAATCCATTTTTAAAATTGACCTGATTGAAGGAGATGACATCAGAACGGAATCTGGTACGCTCGCCTTTATCGCACTTGATCGAAGTCGAAACGTTAGGGACGACAACGCCAGCAGGGAGTACGAGGTCTTTGGTTCGGGTCGAATCGATGTCGATCAGTTTCGACCCGGATGGTCCCGGCTTGCAAGAAGACAATCGCAAATCGTTACAGAGATCATATCCGAACCCGATTACCGAAACCGCTTTCTCGGCCGCCGATTGAGGATCGAACCGGCTGACGTTGAAAGACATTGCTCCACAGACAGACTCTGAAATTCCGGCCAAAAACTGCCTCGAATCCTTCTAGGGTTTTATATTTTTTGCAGTCGACGACTACGATGGAGGAGAAGAAGAAGAGGAAGATCTAAAAAGATCCGTTGAAAAAATTGAAAGCGTTTGTTGGGTTTTGCAGGTTGCTGTTTTCAAAGCGTTTTGCAGAGTTCCAATTCCAAGTTTTGACCGAAGAATTCAAAAAATAGAAAATAGAAAAAAAAAAGAAAGAAAGAAAGAGAAGCGGTGGGAGAGGCACTTATGAATTGTTTAATTGGATTTGGGGAAATGGGATGAAGAAGACTGACTGAACCAAACATTGACTTCCGACAGTAATTATTGGGACAGAGGAAGAAGCAGAGTAGGCAGCTGAAGATGGCGGCGGTTGTTGATCAATACGCGTACGGCCTTTTAAAAAAAAAAGGATTTAAGTTTATCGCCATATCTTGGAAGGTGAAGGTCGTTCGTGGAGATGGTGGAGCCGAAGGCCAAGTCTTTGACCGTTCGATTGGTCTGAAAAGTAAAACCCGAATCCCAAAAATAATTTACCTAACCCACACCATTTACGAACCCTTCTTCTTCTTCTTCTTCTTCTTCTTATGATTTTAAAATTCAGATTGTTGTTTATTGTTCGTCTTCGGTGTGCTGCATTTTAATTCTCCACCTGCCCAACTTCATTTTTCAATTTTTTTTTTCACGTTAACTTCAACGCTAAATTTATGTAACATTTTGTTTCACTATTAATTAGTGTTGTTGATAAGTAGGAAAAATAGTGTACTAGAAATTTTCCCGTGATAAGTCTAGGTTATAAGATAAAAATGATGTAGCAGGATAAGGTGATAAAATTTATATTATGCCTTTTTTTTTAAAAAAAAATTCTTTATTTTTTCTCTTTTTTTAGTATATCAACAATTCAAAGTGGGTGATTCAAACTCATGATCTCACATTAAAATACCAACATTAAAATACCAATCACATATATTTTTTCTCTTTTTTTTTTCCCGCTTTTTTCAACATTTTTCTAATCGCATTAAAATACCAATCACTTGATTCAACTCGATCAAGCTCAAATTCTCCACCCTCTTTCTAATTTTCCTAACTCAGACCCAATTTTTTTTTTTTGTTGAACTTCGAAAATTTCTAAACTAAATCTCAACATATGGTAAACCAAACTGTTTCTAAATTTTATGAAGATGCAACGACTCTCAAACTTGGCATTTGCTCTAGGGCCTGTTTGGCCCACTAGTAATTATAACCCGTGTTATAATAACCTGTGAAATAATCTGCACTCCAAACACAAACTATTATAACCCCAACTATACTACTCTGTATTTTAAATAATATTATATGTTTCACAGACTATAATAACCCACAGACTATTATACCCCCTGTTATTATAACCCACTTAGCGCCCCAAACAACCCCTAAGAACATGATATAGTAATCCAAAAGCAAGAATGCTAAGCTCTTCAATTATATCAAGGTTTGTGATTCTTTGTACTCTATTTCGAATTTGAATGTTTTTTGCCCTAACTTTTTATTTGAGTTTGAAATCTAGAGTTTATATATTCTTTTCTTTTGAGACTTCTTGGGTGCATTTTTCTAACATTCCCTTTTCTTGCTTATGGCATGGAAAGAATATAGTTTTATTTTTCTTTTTATACAATCACACCACTCTATGGAATTAAAAAAACACACACACAGAACCGCCGAAGGAAAATAAAAAACTCATCACAAAAATCAAATAGATTAAAGAAAGATCAACATTTGGGTACTTAAGATTTGTGGACAAAAACAAGTTTTTGAAGATCAAGAAGGATGGACTGAATAAAGCGTTGCGCCAATATGGCAAGAAAGTCTTCCTCGTTATTGTCATTTTTGATGACGGTGTCAAGAGCCAAGGAAATAAAAAGAAAATAAAAAAGTAGACGTAGTTGGAATAAGAAGGAATAGAGGTAGAGGAAGGAAAATGAGAAGAATAAAAGAAAAGAGAAGATGAAGGGAAAAAGTCAAAATAAATTTTAACAAATAACTACGTAACATGGAAATAATATAAATTTTGACACCTCATTTAAAAATTACCGCTTCAACATAACACATCATTTTTTCCGTTAGTCAACTAACAACAAACTTAACTCTATAGACCATTTAGAACCATTTTCCAAACCTTAGAACTAGAACGTTCATTTTGAAATTTAAGTGACCAATAGACACGAACTTCAAACTTCAGCGACCAAAAGTATTTTTTGCCCAAAAATAATCAATTCACGTTCTAATTAAAATGTAATAACTAATACTCAACATTCATTAAAAAAAAAAAGTAATATTCAACAAATTGGAACTCGTTTATTAAGTTATTTTTTTCCTATTTGAAATCATTTTGATTTTGATGTTTCGATCAACTGTTTTGATTGGCACAATTGTTTAGATAAAAAAAAAATGTTACAATTGTCTTGACTTGTTATAAGTAATTTTTTGTAACCACAAGATTAATTTTATTCTATACAACAAATGTAAAATAGGAGAATTTGAACTACTAACTTCAAAAAAAAAAAAAAATACATACCAATTATAGTTAACCTATGAATACTTTGACAATTTTATTCTATGTTATCGTACCCATTTTCCTTTCATTATATTTAAATGTTATTTTTATCTATGACCACAATTCTTTTATTGTCACTCATATATTCTCTTGTTTGGGATTTTTTATTTTTTTTAATTTGAATTGAATTCATTTAATCTTTGTTCATATTAAAATAAAGAAAAATTGATAAGATATTTGTCAATCTTGCTAGAATATATTTAATTTCAAATTGATGGCATGTTATATGAGTTCAACTCCAATCAAGTGAGGTGTCAACTTGCAAATAAAATTTTGGACTGGTCTTGTGCAAGCTAATTTTGTATAGGTTGGGTACTTTTATAGGGTAGTTGTCAGGAGTTGCACTGCCATTTCTGGCATTTCGTACTTAGCGGCCAATGGATTATACGTTAGTGTTGTCTTTGTATATGCGTTCAGGTCAGTCGTGTAGTCGAGCTTATTCCTATACATAGATGACTTCAACATTGCACAAGCATTCACCTCGGCGGATTTGAGCTAGGGTCCAAACACGTTTTCTTTGTGGTTAGAAAATGGTTAGCTCGAAAGTTGGATTCGCAAAAGGTCCCAACTTTGTGTGCCACATGTTGATAGGTGAATGGAGGGACGTCAAACGTCACTTCAGATGTCAACGCGAATCCCTAGATACAACCTTCTGCTTCCTCGGACCTCAATCGTCAAATTGAGATTAATCCAACAACAAAGATTATGGGCTTTAGTATTATATATATAAACAAACAAACAGATCCCCATCTTTTGTGTGTCTTAAGTTTGAGGACGAGTCATTTTTTTAAGTCGAGGTGAATTTGATGTAGGCTACCATTGCTAGTGGTCACGATGCATCGATGCGAGTCACCTCTAGGTTAAACACCATTCGTCGAAATTGTTGTTAAGCAACTTGAAGCACCTTCAAGTGTATCGATCATTTGCTCCATTTCATCAAGTGGTCATGGACAATATTTTGATGTGCCTACCTTCGAAAGGGAAATGTATAAAGAGTTGGGCAAGATTCTATGTTGACATATTAGAGAATGGGGTGAGGTTACTTGTTCACCCTTTTCCTTAGAACGTGCTCAACAAGTTCGATCTAACCTGCCTCAGCTCACACCCAACGAGTAGCTAGTTTTGTTTGCCTTACATGTTCTATTTTGGGAATTAAAAAAGGAGCAAGAATTAACATCGACACACATGTTTTCCACCTCGTGAAGTTAGTGCAACATCACCCAATATGATTCTACATTCTCTTATGAAGGGCAACAAGATTCTTCACATATACACTTCAGTCAAGAAGTGGAAGGAGAATTTGTTTCTCATGAGTGGAATGACTCATCTTGAGTGTCAACAACAATCTTCTCTATGAGATTCTAGTTGAATTTGGAGAGTTAGGTCGTTATAATTTCTCACTCCTTGAATCAACCATTTTTTGTTTTATTTTGCCAACACTTTTTTTTCTTGCAATGCTATCTACCAACCACTCCAAATGTTTATATGTGATTTTCGAGGTGGAATTGTAGTAGACATGTTATTCGAGGTAATTTCCAATCAGCTAGGGTGTCAACCTGCAAATATGATCTCGTGTCAGTGTTGTGCTCGTCTCCCTCTGAGGCTTAAGCTAGTATTAAGTCTAAGCCGATGTCGAGGCGAGCTTAAGGTAGGAATCTGTACCTTTCTGAGGGATGTCTCCACCCTTTATAAAGGAATGATTACTAGGAATTGTCTTGCCACTTCTGACCGTCTATACTTAGTGAGCAACGAATTATGCACCGTTGTGTTTTCTGCGTTTAGATGGACCATGTGGTTGAGGTTGTTCCTACACGAAGTTGATTTCAGTGTTGCACAAGCTTTTACCTTGGCGTGTTCGAGCTAGAGCCCAAACACATTGCCTCTAGTGATTGTGCTATGGGGCAACCACTGATTCATATCCTAACATGTTTTATCACAAGTATTGATTTATTTTCTATTAGTATCTATAGATTGGTGTTGAAATATGGTTAGATCCCTTATTTGTTGCATGCAATTAATATGAATTATGTAATATTTTTATAAAAAATATTATAAAAATATTACTTGCTAAATAAAAAGGATTATTTTTTCAATTGTTCTTATAGTGTTACGCTGGACATACACGGATTGTGTACCAATAAGGATCTTTATATTAAAAAAAATTCTTATCTTTCTGCCAGCAAGTTGGGTTAACAAAAAAAAAAAAAATTTTGAAAATATTTTTCTAAATTGATTAAATATGACTTAGGGTAAGTTTGGTGAGTGATCTAAAAACATAAATTTGAAAATAAGGGATTCAATGAAAAATAAATTTTATGTTTTCCATGTTTTTAGAAATGTGTTTGATAATATAAATTTAGAAACTGGATCTAATTTAAAACAATTGTTCAAAATGTATTTGATAATATATTTTTAACCATAAAGATATAGTTCTAGTTAGGAACTAAATATGAGGTTGAATCACTACAAGAAAAATGACTTTTAGCGACGAAATAAATACAACGCAGAAGATATAAATTCGACGCAAAATAGTCTTAGCGACGAAAAAAATATCGTCACAAGCAACGTCGCTAAAGCACAGTCGGTAAACCGTTTTAGAGGCATCTGTCCAATTTTGTCGCAACATGCGACGTTTTCCTGTACGTCGCAGCTAGCGACGAAATAAATTCGTCGCAACGTAAAACAATGTTCGTCGCATTGAAATGTTGTGCGACGTAAATGTATTCGTCGCAAGTTAAGATATTTGCGACGAACTTTAATTTTTTTTTTTTTACGTGTAATGTTTTTTTCCCATTTTTCCTTTTCTAAATGAAATGTGACGATATTATTATTCGTTGCAAAATTTTATATATTTTTTAAAAGAATTTATTTGAAAAGAATATTCATTCTAAAGTGTCCCTGAAACTATATGATATCAAATCTATGTTAACTTTAATGAAAATGAAACAATTACACACTCATAAAAATAAGGCAACTAAAATCATAACCACACATGAAACCATTCTAAGAAAAGTTTTCAAATTGTACTAAGCTTTATCCTATCTACGTCGTTATCCCAAGCCACACCGCTCGTGCCAAAATTTTGGCAGCATAACGACATAACCTAAAATCCCCCAAAAAATTTATAACCTTAAGAACAAGTAAAAACACTTCTAAAGATGCTCAAACTTGCCCAACCTCTACCAAACTACTACACATCATAGGTTGGGCAACAAAAGAACCAAGATCAGACAAAGACAAAGATAAAATTAAACAATTTCGTAGAACCAAGATCAGATAAAGACAAGGAAAACTAAACAATTTCCTTAGATTCATATCCACACATGAAACCATTCTAAGAAAAGTTTCCTAATTACACATAGTAAAGTTTCAAGTTACAAAATAATGGTCATCATATCATTTGCACAAAATGTGGGATTGAAAAACCTTAGCAATAATAACGACCCTAAACCTTGCAGGATCCTATCTACGACATTATCTCAAGCCACACCGTTTGTGCTGAAATTTTGGCAGCATAACGACATAACCTGAGGAATCATAAAAAAATATTATAACCTGGAGAAGAGAAAAAACACTTCTAAAGTTACTCAGACTTGCCCAACCTCTACCAAACTACTATACATCATAGGTTGGGCTCCAAATCAATAAAATATGATCATTCAGAGTATCATAAGTTAAACAAAAGTAACAACAGAACCAAGATCAGACAAAGAGAATGAAAGTTAAGCAATTTCGTTTGTCATACCGAAACAAAAGTGGTTGAATGCTTGAAGCCGAAAAGATGAAGATAATCCGTTTATCGTACTGACAACAAAAGATCGATATCTCTAGTCCTGCACATACAAATATAGTCACAATTCTTTAACTTAAGCAATTTTTGTTTGCTCGTGTTCTTTTCAAAATAACATGCAATCATTCTTACATGCATGTGTGCATTTATAACCTAAACCCAAGTCATGTATGCCTTTTTTGTACCATAATAAGAATCTGAAATTTTTGTACTATCAGATAAAACTTCTCTGAGTAATTCTAATAACATATCGAATGACTTATTGCTCCAATAATTGAGTACTTTGATATGCATTAATTTGACCAAAAAAGTTAAACCAGTAATCTTAGTGCATCCAGGATATAGTTCTTCATTAACTTTATCAAACATTGATTGAAACTTACTACTACTACCTCTGATACTATCACTCGTTTCCGCCCCAGTGAAGTTTTCGTTACCATGGTGTTCAGTGTGTCCCCCACTTGTCAAATCATTCAACATGTCAATTATTTCATCTTCGTTACCTATATTTTGAGGAGCTTCCAAAGGTTCCTGTTGTGTTTTATCTTTCTCCGTAGGTTCCAAAAAAGATAAATCTGGAGTTTCACCATGATATATCCATCTATTATATAGGTGAAGGACATTCCGTATGTGTATAAATCACTTTCGACATCACAAGCTCGTTTCATTATGACATTTTGACAATGTTTACATGGGCAACTGGTAAGCCCTCTATTATCGACATGCTTGTTTGCCAAACTTATAAATGATCTGATTCCATCAGTATATTCTTTGCATAATCTATTTCGAAGTTTTGTCCAAATTTTATCCATATTTTGTCCTATGGAAAATCAAATAAAATTCATCATCTTCAATATCTAACTTTCTTGGATTATTTCATAAACATTAGGATCATCCCTTCTCTAATATTTTATTTTCAAGTAAAGGATTTATTATAGGACTAAACTATCAAAGTTGAAGAAGCTTCTTAAGAAGAAGAAGAAACTCATAAATTTAAAGGAACTAACTTTGTTACAAAATTGAAAGTACATAAATCACTAAATTGTTACAAATCAAAATTAAGACAAATTGCTACTTTCATGAAAGTTAAAATGAAGGATTTTGGTGTTTTATTTTTCAAAAAAATTTGATGGGCATAATTATCATGAGTTTTGATTTTGATGGAGGATTATGAATATGTGGCCAATTTATGCTACAAATTAAGCATATACTAATATACTAATATACAAATTAAGCATACTTGTAAATGTTTTTATTGAATAGAAT
The DNA here is from genome assembly GCA_036507285.1 of Trichosanthes cucumerina. Classification (NCBI taxonomy): domain Eukaryota; kingdom Viridiplantae; phylum Streptophyta; class Magnoliopsida; order Cucurbitales; family Cucurbitaceae; genus Trichosanthes; species Trichosanthes cucumerina. The sequence goes on along the minus strand of CM071839.1, from coordinate 75,757,933 downwards.
AGTTTTAATTTTTGGAATTAAGAATGTACTAATATACTCATCTTTATTAAAACATATTTCCAACTACGCATATAATCAAGTATATAATCAACTAATAATTTTAACTTACAAATTTCTAATATCAAAAATTGAACTTACAACTTTTCAAAAAATTTGAAATATAATCCCACCGGAGTAACCTTTCGCAACACCCTACAACAATGAATAGATCAAAAATCCCAACAAATAATGTTAAAATTCGTTAGCATGGAAAATGAGAGAAAATATATCCATCTGAAAAAGAAAAATATAACTTACCACAAAGTGCAGCGGTGGAGGCGATCGGCAGCAGTCTGCAAAGAGAGCGGTTGGCGACAGAGAGTGCGATGGGAGGCTACCGACGAAAAGTGTGTGGTGGAGGCGGTCGGCGAGAGGTGCAGCTGGAGGAAGAGAAAAGTTTTGGGTTCGTTTCGGCTAGAAGAAGAAAATGAAACTTTGAAATGGCGGGGGAGATGGAAATAGAGGCCTGCGACGAAATTCAAATCGTCGCAAGCCTTAAAAGTTGCGACGAAAATGAAATTAGTCGCAAACAAAAGCGATGAAAATGACCATTCGTCGCATACCCCAAAAATCGAAAATTCCTTGTGCAGAATGCGCATTAATTGCCATTTGCGACGAGGCCTTAATTCGTCGTAGGAAAACAAACACGTCGCAGCTCGCGGTCCAAACATCTATCGTCTTCTTCTTGGGATGCGACGATATGATGATTTCGTCGCATATATATGCGACGTAAAATAATACGTTGCATCTACTTGCGGCGATTTGCTTTAAGCGTTGCAGGCTACGACGAAATAAATATTTCGTTGCAAATTTGTGACGAGTTTCTATTTAGTCGCAAAAATTTCGTCGCTAATTGTAATTTTTCTTGTAGTGAATCTCAAGATTCTCAACTATGGTTAATTAATTTCTGAATACGTTTTTTGCCATAAAATTTGTGTATTTTAATTTAAAAAAAATGAAATGAGTTTATAACCTGCAATATTATTGTAAACACGATATTTCAACCAACGAATGGAAATGAGGCACGTGTAAAAGAATTTGTGTTGTATTGATTTCGTGTAATTGTGAGTACAATCTCTACTATTTAATCCTCCGATTCTCTCTCTACTTATGTGCTTGGATCGAGGTTGAAAACAACTTGTTCTCGAATGTAGATTTGTCTTGAGGGTTTTTCAGCTTGTTCTCAAGTGTAGACTTGTGAAGGTCTTCGGCTTGTTGCGTGTTGAAGGACTTCGGCTTGCAGCTTGTTGAAGGACTTCGACTTGCATCTTGTTGAAGCTCATCGGCTTGTAGCGTGTTGAAGGTCTTCGGCTTGTAGCTTGTTGAAGGTCTTCGGCTTGCAGCTTGTTGAAGATCTTCGGCTTGTAGCTTTTTTCTCGAGGGTTTGAAACCGCTTGTTCTCGATGTTGAAAACTTCAATGGATTCGTGGTGTGTTCTTGACGATTCCGCTTGGCGTTCTTCGCTCGGATGGTGTTTGATCTTGGGAGCTTCGGAGATTTCACAACTTTGTTTCGAATTCTCTCTGAGTCTCAAATTTCGAACCTTGAAAATGAAGGAGGAGGTCTCTATTTATAGAGTTTCTCGGGCCTCCAAATGGGCTTGGTCGATCTTTCTTGCTTGGCCGATTAGGACCTTACATCCCGGACCCTACTTATTGATTTTGGGCCTACGCCACCGGATCGGCCGACTTTTGCTAATTGGGCCTATAATTTAGACTTTTGTCTACCAAACCCAATTGTATAATCACCAATTTAATTTAGGGATGGTTGCATATTTAATTAATCCCTAATTAAATAATTTTGCCATCAATGACGAGTGATGACGTGGCAATTTTGGATTCGCCGAAATTTCTATTCCAACAAATGCCCCATTTTCGAAATTTATGCACAATTATGTGTGTGTGAATTTCGAAAAAGTTATTTTGGAATCAAAACATAAGATTTACTCTAATTTGGATGAGGTTTGCTCATACTTTGAATTCCGCTTGATATGTCAATTTAATCAAGTATGAAATTTGGTTCATAACTTGATTGATTTTTTTTCTTTGACACATTTTATTTCTCTTTATGCCAATATATCAAAATATGAATTTGAGTCAATATTTTGGTTTTCTTTATTTGGCATAAAATTTTGATTTGAATTTAGTAGATTTTCTGCTCTACTTTAATTCAAAACAAATATGGGATATGGTCAAAAAAAATTTATCCAAAAATTTTGAAATTGGGTTAGGACTTGGAAACTTGTAATAAAATTTGACATCTTTCCTCCAACCTCGTCCTAGGATAAAATTTAGATTTCAACCTGATAAAATTTGGATTATGCCCAAATTTTGTTTGACAAGATAAAATTAAAATTCTACAATGATTTAAACTTGATAGAATCAACTTTATCTAATATAAATTTGGGATAAAATTTGGATTATGTCCAAATTTTGATTTGAGATAAAATTGAAATTCTATCAAGATTTTGATTTGGATAGAACTAATTTTATCAAGTTTGATTTGGGATAAAATCTGGAGTATGTCCAAATTTTGATTTGAGATAAAATTGAAATTCTATCAAGATTTTGATTTGGATAGAACTACTTTTATGAAGTTTGATTTGGGATAAAATCTGGAGTATGTCCAACTTTTGATTTGAGATAAAATTGAAATTCTATCATGATTTTGATTGGAATAGAATTAGTTTCATCAACTTTGATTTGGATAAAATTTGGATTATGCCCAAATTTTGATTTGAGATAAAATTTAAATTCTATCCTGATTTTGATTTGAATATAATTAATTTGATCAACTTTGGTTTGGGATAAAATCTGATTTCGATTGGAGATAAGATAAGTCAGATTTCAATTTGAGATGAAATCTTATTCTAATCTCAATTCCAACTCCTATTTGAATTCAAACTTTCATTTTGGAATCTAACCTTTATCTTTTACTCAACTATAAATAGAGGAAGTGAGACTTCCATCAATTCACTCCAACAGAGAACAAGACCTTCTTAGTAAGGTGTGAGGCGAGTCTCAAACCTTAACTTTTTTTCTTTTTCTTATTTTTGAAAGTCGAGATGCCGGAAGATCAGACTAGCCGCCGCTAGAGGCCGGACCGGATTTTGAAGATGTAGCCGCCGTCGGAGACCAGACTTTGAAGATGTAGCCGCCGAAAGAGACCGAACTTTGAAGATGAAGCCGCCGCCTTGAAGATGTAGCCGCCGTCGGAGACCAGACTTTGAAGATGTAGCCGCCGCTGGAGACCGGACTTTGAAGATGAAGCCGCCACCGGAGACTTGACTTTGAAGATTAAGCCACCGGAGTCAAATCTTGAAGATGAAGTTACCGGAGTCGGACTTTGAAGATGAAGTCGCCGGAGTCGGACCTTGAAGATGAAGTCGCCGGAGTCGGACCTTGAAGATGAAGTCGCCGGAGTCGGACCTTGAAGATGAAGTCGCTGGAGTCGGACCTTGAAGATGAAGTCACCGGAGTCGGACCTTGAAGATGAAGTCACCGGAGTCGGACCTTGAAGATGAAGTTGCCGGAGTCGGACCTTGAAGATGAAGTCGTCGGAGTCGAACCTTGAAGCTGAAGACGCCACCAGAGACCGGACTTTGGAGATGTGGTCGCCGCCGCTGGAGACCAGACCTTGGAGATGTGGCCGCCGCTGCCGGAGACTTTGAAGATGAAGCGATCGCACCACCGGAGACTTTGAAGACGAAGCGACGGTACCGCTGGAGACTTTGAAGACAAAGCGACCGCACCGCCAGAGACTTTGAAGACAAAGCGCACCGCGACCACGAGACTTTGAAGACGGCGACCGCCTCCGCCGGAGACTTTGAAGACGGTTGCCGCACCCGCCGAGACTTTGAAGACGAAGCGACCGCACCGCCGGAGACTTTGAAGACGAAGCGACCGCACTGCCGGAGACTTTGAAGACGAAGTGACTGCACCACCAGAGACTTTGAAGATGAAGCGATCACACTGCCAAAGACTTTGAAGACGAAGCTACCGCATCGTCGGAGACTTTGAAGACGAAGCGACCACACTGCCAAATACTTTGAAGATGAAGCACCGCCAGAGTCTTTGAAGACGACGCACCGCCAGAGTCTTTGAAGACGTTGGAGTCCTCGAGTTTTGAGAAGAAGCGACGACGAAGTCTTCGAGCTTTGAGAAGAAGCGACGACGAAGTCCTTGAAACTTGAGAAGAAGCGACGACGAAGTCCTCGAGCTTTGAGAGGAAGCGACGACGGAGTCCTCGAACTTTGAGAGGAAGCGACGACGGAGTCCTCGAACTGACGACAGAGTCCTCGAACTTTGAGAGGAAGCGACGACAGAGTCTTCGAACTTTGAGAGGAAGCGACGACAGAGTCCTCGAACTTTGAGAGGAAGCGACAACAGAGTCCTCGAGCTTTGAGAGGAAGCGACAACAGAGTCCTCGAACTTTGAGAGAAAGCGGCGACGAAGCCCTCGAACTTTGAGAGGAAGCGACGACGAAGCCCTTGAACTTTGAGAGGAAGTGACGACGAAGTCCTCAAACTTTGAGAAGAAGCGACGACGAAGCCATCGAACTTTGAGAATAAGTGACGACGAGGCCCTCGAACTTTAAAAGGAAGCGACGACGAAGTCCTCAAACTTTAAGAGGAAGCAGCGAAGCCCCTCGAGTTTGGAGAGGATGCGGCCTCGTATGAACTTAACTTGCGAGTGTCGTCCTCACATTGATGCAACACCTTCATTTGCGCAGCGTTCACTATCAACAATAGGATGGAACACCTTCTACGCTTTTTGTATTGCCCCAAAGTATGTCATATCTTAGTAGTTATGCGACACACTTTTTTTGTTTATTTGTTTTAGGATCGAACTTAAAGTTTTCTTTAAAGTCGCCACGCACTCCCAAAGAAAAGGGATCAAGTCGAACGTAGTTCAGAAGGATTTTTTTTTTAGCCATTCACCTTTTAAGCTCGTGCGGGCCAGGAGGATCATGCAGTTTAGGCTCTTGCAACAAGGAGCTTTTACATTTTAAATGTCTTTGTCGTCACCATAGTCTTGATCAAACCCTTCATTTGCAGGATTTGTTAAGACGATGAGATTTTTCTTCACCTTTAAGGAACCCTCTGTATTTATGAAAACGGAGAATTTCCTTTTCATACGTGAAGAGACGGTACTTTGAACCTTGTTGTGGCTCACCTCATCGAACAGTTCTGCTTTCGAGGTGTTCATCATGCTTTCATCTTGACCACTTGTTACTTTGAGGCGGTCAAAAACAGATGTTGAAGGTTGGTATTTCCTTGAAGTAGAGGCGTTTAACCTTTGAAAGACTGAAGGTCTAGTGGAGCTAGAAGTTGGATCTTGGTTTTCTTCTTTCGTTGCGGCCATACTCATCCTTTGGAAGACTGAAGGTCGAGTAGTTGAAGGCTTGATGCGATCGAAGACAGAAGTCCTTTGCTTGACTTCTTTTACATCATCAACTTCTTCTGCTTCAATGTAGTAAACACCAACTGAGTTTTCTTCCTTTTCTTTTATGTGAAGGAATTTTCCAGAGAAGAATTCCTTTAAGGTCATAGATTTTCCAAGTTGAGAATATTCTTTTCTTCTCTTCCTTTCAAACTTAAGTTTCCTTAAATCATTCTTCTTTTGATGTCTGTCTTTGCATTTGTGGCTTCTATATTGACAAGAATCATGTGAAGCTAAACTTTGTCTTTGCTTCTTCAAATGAGTTACAAGGACCTGACCTTTGTCTTTATCATCAGTAAGTTTGATTGTACCTTGGAGTTTGTTTATTGACATCTCATGTTGAAACCGAACAGCTACAGGTTGCATGGTTCCAAATTGGACTAGGCTCACTTCTTTGCCATGAAGCGGTTTAGAGCACATTTGACTGCATGCATTTACTGTTACTGCAGTATGATTCGTTTGAGCTATTTCATCGAGATCTATCTCAATTTTTCCTTCTTTAGCTAATTTTAGAATTAACTCTTTCAAGACGAAACATTTTTCCACTGGATGGCTGATAACTCGATGATACTTGCAATACTTGGGATCATCGACCTTTTCCATCTCTTCCGACCGCTTACATTCTGGAAGTTCAATCAGTTGTCTGTTCAGTAGTTGCTCCAACATATCTGGGACGTCGGAGTCTGGAAATGGATATACTTTCTCTTGTCTTTCTTTCAAAGTTGGACGATGTCGTTCACCCACTTCTTGTTGTTTTCTTAACTTAACTTTCTTAAATTTTGAGAAAACTTTTAGAGGGATCGTGTTGACGACCATTGACTCCTCGGTGGCGCTTTTCATATTTTTCTCCGCACCTTTGAATTCTTTATCCTCTCTCTTCACGTATGGGACTAAAAGATCTTTATTCCCTCTAGTAGCGATGCTTAGCTCCATGTCATGAGCGCGGGTCGCTAGCTCCTCGAAAGAACGAGGCTTTATGCCCTGCAAGATGTAAAGAAGCCCCCAGTTCATGCCTTGGATTCACATCTCCACGGAAGATAGCTCAGTGAGACGGTCTTTGCAGTCGAGGCTTAGAGCTCTCCAGCGGTTGATGTAATCGATGACAGGTTCGCCTTTGCGTTGTCTGGTACTGGTAAGTTCCATCATACTCACGGTTCGCCTGGTGCTGTAGAAGCGATTCAGGAATTCTCTCTCGAATTGTTCTCAGCTGTCAATCGTTTCTGGCTCTGAGTCGGTGTACCAGTCAAAATCATTTCCTTTCAAGATACGCACGAATTGCTTCACCAGGAGGTCACCGCGTCCCTGCATTTTCGCAAGTCTCAACGAAGTGTGCAACGTGTTGCTTTGGGTTGCCCTTCCCGTCAAACTACTGGAACTTTGGAGGTTGGTACCCTGTGGGCATCCTCAAATTGTCAATCCTCTTGGTGTAAGGTTTGGAGTATGTGAGAGGATTTTGAGCGGGTCCGCCATATTGAGCTCTGATAAAACTCATGATCGTGTCTTGTAGTTGTTGGACGGATAAAGAAGCAACTGAAGCTAGTTGAGGCGGTTGCTCCTCTTGGATGATATTTTTCCCCTTGTCATTGTTTCTTATTGCAGGGGTTTGACTAGATTCAACCATTTCTTTGTTTTGGACTTGGCTTTTGAGGTAGGCGATTTCAAGATCTCTTTCTTCTACCGCCTTCATCAGGAGATTGATTTTTCTTTCCATCTCCGCCATCCTTTCGTGAGGGTCCACATCAGCCATCATGACCGACATTACATCCTGATTTATTGTCTCCCTCAGTTGATTAGGAGCAAGAGTTGATTGGTCAAACAGGGGGTTATCTTTGACGACAACCTTGTCTTTGGAAGGTTCATCCAGTAGTTTGATGATGTTGCTTGCCATTGCATCAGGGTTTCGATCATCACTTGTCTCAAATTTCTCTAGAGAACAATCATGCGAGTTATTGGTCCCATGTAGGAGTTGCTTACGGCAGCAGCAGTTGACGCAACTTTCTTTGATTCCATTGGTTTGCTTTAATTTGAAGGAGAAAGAGATGAGAGGTAAAGTTGTCCCACCGGGCGTGCCAATTTGTAAACACGATATTTCAACCAACGAATGGAAATGAGACACGTGTAAAAGAATTTGTGTTGTATTGATTTCAGGTAATTGTGAGTACAATCTCTACTATTTAATCCTCTGATTCTCTCTCCTACTTATGTGCTTGGATCGAGGTTGAAACAACTTGTTCTCGAATGTATATTTGTCTTGAGGGTTTTTCACTTTTCTCTCGTGTGTAGACTTGTGAAGGTCTTCGGCTTGCAGCTTGTGAAGGTCTTCGGCTTGTTGCGTGTTGAAGAACTTCGGCTTGCAGCTTGTTGAAGGATTTCGGCTTGCAGCTTGTTGAAGGTCTTCGGCTTGTAGCGTGTTGAAGGTCTTCGGCTTGTAGCTTGTTGAAGGTCTTCGGCTTGCAACTTGTTGAAGATCTTCGGCTTGTAGCTTTTCTCGAGGGCTGAAACAACTTGTTCTCGATGTTGAAAACTTCAATGGATTCGTGGTGTGTTCTTGACGATTCTCTTGAAGCGTTCTTCGTTCAGATGGTGTTTGATCTTCAGGATCTTCTGGAGATTTCACAGCTTTGTTTCTGAATTCTCTCTAGAGTCTCAAATTTCTGAACCTTGAAAATGAAGGAGGGAGATCTTTATTTATTGAGTTTCTCTGGGCCTCCAAATGGGCTTGGGTCAGTCTTCTTGGGCTTGGCTGATTTGGACCTTCTGTCCTGGACCGGGCCTTATTGATTTTGGGCCTACGTCACTGGATCGGGCTGGACTTTTGCTAATTGGGCCTATAATTTAGACTTTTGTCTACCAAACCCAATTGTATAATCACCAATTTAATTTAGGGATGCTTGCATATTTAATTAATCCCTAATTAAATAATTTTGCCATCAATGACGAGTGATGACGTGGCAATTTTGGATTCGTCGAAATTTTTATTCCAACAATTATATATTTATCAAAGTTTTTATCTTTTTTTAATGTGCATTTTAAAATTTAACTTTAAAATTTGCTAAAAACATAAAAATATAGTTTTGCCAATTTCAACTATTTGATCTTCGAATAAAAAACCCATTTAATTCGATAATCTTAAAATATAAAATAAAATCCATATAGTATGTTAAATACATCCTTAGTTTTATTTTATTTTCATATTTTAGATACAAACTTTCATCTATACTAAATGATTAAGATGATTTTTAGTACCAAATTTAAGAAGTAAAATATGAATTTGAAAATGAGATTAAAGTCCGTTTGATACTATTTGGCTTTTGGTCTTAGATTTTTTACAATTAAGCCTACAAATACTAATTTCATCTATGAGTTTTTTTGTTTTGTTGTCCACTTTTTACCAATGTTTTCAAAGTCCACCTAAATTTGGAAAACTAGAAAAAGTAGACCCTATTTGATAACTTTTGTTTTTTTTTTTTTTTAAAAAATTATATTTGTTTTGTCACAATTTCTCTATAAGGGGGCGTTTGGATCGCAGAGTTGAGTTGAGTTGAGTTGGGTTGAGTTGTGCAGAGTTGTTTTGTCAGTGAATTCTGGAAATCAGTGATTGGGGTGCAGAGTTGAGTTATTATGTCAGGAGTATCTGGTGCAGAGTTGAGTTGAGTTAAGTTAGGAAGTGTTTGTAAAGTGAATAAGTTTGATTTTTTTGACTTTTTTCCTTACATTTTTTGTTTCCACCAAATCAATGGCAAACATATTTGCCTACAATTTCAAAACTTTATTATGAGATCAACTACGAATTTACAATATATATTACCATTTGCAAGATTTATGAGATATTTAGAAAAGTATTAGATATTGGAATTGATACCAATGTTTCTTTTCCAATAAAATTCATTTTTTTATCTTATGTTATTAAGAACATATTCTTCAATATGAAGGAGTTTCTTCTTTTTAAGCACATGTTCACCATTAATCTATTTATTTTAATGTACTTAGGTATTAGTATTAATACTTTGCAAGAAAAAAGTGTATTCATTGTCTACATATCAAATACAAACACATTTGTCTACAATTTCAAAACTTAATTATGTGATCAATTATAAAATTACAATATATATTACTATTTTTCAAATGTATGTTAGGGATATTTGCAAAAGTAATGGATATTGAGTTTGATATCAATATTTCTTTTCCAATAAAATTTTGAGTTATCCAAAAATATATATATAATTTCAGGTGTCATTTTGACTTTATTTTCCATAATCAGAGTCCAGAATTTTTTTAAGTTTGCGATTGATTTTTGCTCTATATAATAATAAGATTTTTGCTCTATATAATAATAATCTACAGAAGTCTCCCCCTATACGAATGAAAGTACACAGTTGAAACAAATGGAATTGATTAAAAATAAATAAGTTGAATCTTGAAAGGCTGTTTCACAATATTAAATTAATTATGTTTAAGAATTAGCTAGTTTTCGGCCGTTTGAATATAAATTTAATTCCAAATTATCAAATCAAAGTCGGGACAAGAATGCTTGCACGCAAAGGTACCCAAGTGTCCTGTAATTTAAAATTCATTTTGACAAACATAAATTGATATGACCATCTTTTTAAGATTTTTTTTTTTTATATGACCAAAATATTAATTTAAAAATCTTCAAATGAGCTTATTATATATGTGTATGATTATGATATATCATGTACGAGACTTCCTAATGTCGTTATATGATTTCATAGACCAGCTGGATTTTACATGGTTTTTGGTCCAATGCCAAATTGTGGTATAATTTAAGTAATTAACGTTGTTAACCTAAAACTGAATTTATTGGTATTAATTTAATTTCTACATGTAGATTTATAATATATTAACTTTCCAAATTGTGAAAAAAAAAAGACCCTTTAAGCACCAGCACCATTATATGCTATAATACTTGTTCACAGATTTGCATATATTAGAAGAGCCATGTTAATCCTTTTATATCACGCAAGAGTCTGAGGGTATGTTTAATAGTGATTTTGGAATGACCAAAATCACTTTTGACATGTCTAAAACCACTTACCTTCTAAAAGTGTGATATTTGGCAATATTGAACAAGTGATTTTAGAAAAATTCAAAATCACTTGAAATGATTCCCTCTCAATCACTTTAAAGGTGATTCTCAAGTGATTTTTCTATTATTTCATTTTTGAAAAATGTATATTTTTCGTGACAGGTAAAAACTGTCATTTTTTTTGTAAAAACTCATAAATTTCCATCAAAAAGTGAATTTTCTCAAAATCGCCACCATTGAATTCATCCGTCATTGTTTATAAAATGACAATTTTTCCCTCTAAAGTTTTTGTAATGTGTATCTCTTACTTTATTCTTTTTATCTTTTTATTCATTTTCCTCTATAATGACTTTAACTTTCTTTGAATTTTTTATTTCTATTTTTTTTGTTCCTCCCTATCATTTTCGTATCTTTTTAAATTTTTTTTCTAATTTTTTATCTCTTGCTCTACTTTTTTTGTTATTGTACTTTTTTGTCCCTAACTCTTAACTTTTTTCTCATTATAATTTTTATCAACCTTCCCAAATTTTTTTGCTTATCTCCCTATCTTTATTTCTCTAATATTTTAATCTCTTCATATCTCTAACTTGATGAGATTCATATTTGAAACTATAGGTTAAAATTTAATATACATAAGATGTGCATTAAAATTATAGGTTAGAGGGAAAAATGATTAAATGTGATTTAATCATGATTAAATAGATGATATTTAATATACTTTTAATTAAATGTGATTTAATTAAGATTAATATAATTAAATAATATGTATTTATATTAATCTTAATTTAATCGTTAAATTAATTAAATAAAAAAAAGAAACGCACTTCTTCCCCAACTCCCTATCGATAGGGAGAGGGAAGTTTCCCTCAAAGTCTTTTTCTTCTCAATTGGGAGGAAGATTTGGGTGATCGATGAATTGTTGGTTCAAAGGGTGAATCTAGAAAAATCTCTCTAGAACTCTCTCTTTGAAATTCCCTTCACCAAATTGTTGGCAACCTCCCACAAAGGTTGGATCTCAGAAACTCAGAGATATAGGAGGTGCTCTCTGTTGGTGGTGTCTTGCTGAGAAAAGAAGCAAAGATTGTTGTGCTGCCAAATTGCTGGAGAAGAAAAGCAAGGAGTTGTTGATCTTGTGAAACTACAAAGATATACTCCTTTTCTTTTAGTTGAGATAATTAAAGCATATCTTATTTTGTAAATCCATGCTTTTATACGCTTATCTTTGTTTATTCCCAATGTATTGATTTTTGAAGCTCGCAATTACGATCCAATTACACGTTTCTGCTGCTCATGGGAATTCGATTTGGCTCAATATGGATATATACGAGGGTATATACGGGGGTATAGAGTTTTGAAGTAAATTTAAAACATTCAAATTCATAAAACGGATTTATATCAATTATATGTGATATAAAATCGATATAATTTGATGTGAATATAATTCATAATAAACTATATACTATATTTGGATTAATTTCTAAGTATTAATTTATTATGAAAGAGTTTCATATTAAATACTATAGGGTATCATTGAGAGAAGCACAATTGAATATGATTCAATTTAGTTTAAATAAAGTATTTGATAACTTATAATATACAATAAACAAATATGATTTTCATAATGCATATATTATGGAGTAAATGAGTGAGTGGATGGAGGAAGTTACCTTCATCCTCACTCATTATAAATAAGTGCATTAGGATGAATTTGGAGATTAATTGCTCATTTTTTGGAATTGGTGAATTTCATAACACTCCATAAAACCAAAATCACTCTCAAATTCTCCCTCTCTCAAATTCTCTATAGATAATTTTCATCTCCCTAATCCAAAAAGAGATTTCACAATCCTCAATCCCCAAGAGAACAATGGAGAAGACTTTTTGAGGGTGTTCGGGCAATTCATTGAGATCGAGATCGTGGCAGTTCGTGGAGAAAAGATCACAAGAAGAAAAAGATTTCTTCAAAAATATTTTCTCTTCTTCCATTTTCTTTTCACTATTGTATTCTTAACTTTAGTATGTTTTGTTAAACGTTCATAATGATTTTGCCAGCAAAGCAATTACATCTCCAATACATCCTTCTAAGGCTTGATTTATACAAACTTGCCCATCAATTGACTGTGTGGTTGTTGGCTTGATGACACGTTGTTTATTATCTTAACTTCCCCCTATAAATGAGAAAGTGGTAACTGTTGGGATTTATGCCCTATACTTGTGTAATTTTGATCAATTAAATAAAGTGTTATTTGTTTTGATAAGATTAAAGTCTTGCTTTTATAAATCCAATAAACTAAACTCCAAGGTTATAACGTTTATCTTGAAATCAGTATAGTGGACACCATTTGGGTTGACTTCAAGATTATAACCTAAACAGTCTATGGTATAAGAATAAGGTTGGAAACCTCATTCTGGATCGCAAATTATTAGTCTAACCAGTATAACACCGTTAACAGGATAAGACTAGTAATTTATAGATGGTCATTAGTGACTTGACTGAATCTGAGCAAGTTAAGAACTCCCGCTTATAGGGGTTTGTCCTTAGACTAGTATGGGTGAAAGTGGCTGCAAATGACTCAATAAGCCTACCTTCTCGGAGAGACGAACCTCGTGGGTAGCCGGGAACTTAACTGCAAGAAGATGGAATTCACTCATTCCTCTACCGAGGAATCATATAGGTTGTTCCTTTAAGAACCGACTCGTGTCTTGAACAACGGGGCCCCGCCTCTGCAGAGGTATGAGTCTAAGGTAGGACCTTAGATTTGGTGTTCATTAGAGGATCGATGAGTGCTTAGGAGCAAAGAGGTAATCACGGGGTAAAACGGTAATTTGACCCAACCGTGATTACGAACAACCGATGAAGGGTCGACTCATGGGTAATGACTATATCAGTGGACACAATAATATCTACAGTGAGGAGAGTGCAGCTACAAGTCTATAGTGGAGTGACTCGGGTTAATGAATATTGATTAACCGGATCAAAGAGTTTGATCGATTAATCTCACATCATTGGAGCTCATGATCCGTAGGTCCATTAGATCCTCTCCGTTGGCTCAACATGGTAATATTGAGGGTATAAAGTTAGAAGTGAAATTGAAGTGTTCAATTTCATACATGAGGAGTTATGTCAATTATATATGATGTAATTGATATAATATACAGTTTTAATGTGAATTAGATTCATATATAAACTATATACTAAAGAGAGATTAAAGGAGGGGTAGAATGGTCATTTCCATACCATTCCCCTATATATAGTTGCATGAGATGCAACTAGGTTAAGACTTGAGAAATAGTATTTCTAGCCTCCTTGTTGTTGGAAGTGTTCCAAAAACACAAAATCTCTCTCACAAAATACCTCACCACTCCTAAAGGGAACCCACCTTCCTCCCTCACCTAGAGAACAACGGAGAAGATCCAGGTGGTGGTGTCGGTGTTCGTCTGAGTTCTCATTTGAGATCGTGACCATGGAGAGAGGAGCACTTGAAGAAAGGTTCTTCAAAGGTAATATACTTGCTGTCCATTTCTGTATTTTATGTTTAATCTATGTTTACGTTCTTGCATTTTTCATTGTAACTAAATCAAGAGCGCGCGATTCACAATCGTTTCCGCTGCGGGGACTTCGATTCCCTTCAGTAACATACCGAGTTTGGATCGAAAAACTTCGAAGGTGGATGTAGAGAGTGACTTGGTGAGAAAATCAACTAATTGTTCATGAGAAGAAACATACCAAACAACAAGAGATTCGCTGAGCACCTTGTCATGTATGGAACGAATGTCTAACTCAATATTTTTTTTTCTTGAATGAAAAACTGGATTTAGATACCAACGAGTTTGCACTTAAATTGTTGTTTCCATAAAACAAAAGACAAGGAGCCAGGAAGACGAAACACTTAAAGGAGGTGTTGGAGCCAACTTTGTTCAGAAGTAGCTTGAGTCATGCTCGATATTCACTTTTAGCACTTGATCGAGTAACAATGATTTATTTTTTAGAACAACAAGAAATGAGGGAGGTTCCATAAAAGATACAAATCATCTTAAGGGATCGTTGATCATCTAGACAACACGCCCAATCCACATTCGTGTAACTTGTAAGCGTAAGTTTGGTACTTGGTGATATGTGTAAGCCATAATAAGTAGGTACCTTGAAGGTATCGTAATACACGCTTCATGGCTTGCTATATCAATTGTGAGGGCTTGGAAGAATTGGCTAAGTTTATTCAAAATGAAGGTTATGTCGAGTCTTGTATGAGATAGGTACTAAAGGCCCTTGGGTTGCTGATAAGTGATGATCAACAACAATAAGAGTTGGACAACATTTAACATTTTTGGATACTGTGTTTCTTGGGAAGGTCCAATATGTTGTTGAGTGAGCATCATACCTTTAGATTGATGGAATTGAATCCCGCAGCAGAAGCGATGTGAATTGCGATGCTCTGTTGTGTTACTCGAAATCTACTTTAAATTTAAACATACAACTCTTGTATACTAGATTAAGCATTAGGAGAAGGAGAATTTTACAACAACTAACCTTTAAAGAACGATTCTTCTCTTGTGTGTTCTTTCTCCCGCGATCCGGCACGATCTCTTCAAGGATCTCCCGATCTCAAATCCACGAATCGAACAAGGACACCTCCTCGAGGCTACTCGGTTGTTCTTCAGCAGATGAGGGAGGAATGCGGGTTCTCCTTTAGATTTGGGTGTTGGAGAGAATATAGAGAATTTGAGAGCTTTGGAAAATATGATTTCCAAAAAATTAAAGAATGATGAACCAAGGAATGCTTCTCCCAGCATTCTTTTATAATAGGATGGGGAGGAGATAAATTATTCGCCCATTTTCTATTTAACCACAAACTATATGATATGCAAATCATATTTGCATAATTATATAGTATAAAGTATCACATACCTTATTATGCAAATCACATTTGCATAATGTGGGATTAAAATTGAATCACATTCAATTTTACACATCTCTCAAATCAATTTCTCCAACTATGCCTTAATTCCATAATTAGGCTATAGTATAGTTTAATATGAATCTCATTCTGTTGCGTAAAAATGATATTGCAATATCGCAAGTATACAGGTCAAGTTTTAATATAGTGATTTGAGTTACGAGTATCGTCCTCAAGAATGGGTTTCTAGATTGATTAACTACCAAGATACTAATTCTTAATTTTATCTAAAGCAACATAAATTGGAATAAAGGTGAAAATAAAGATAAAAAGATAAATATACAGGTGGAGACACGAATATGATAGAATTGTTAGGGGGATTGATTTCACAAGTTAATTTCTTAATTAACACATGCAAATGACTATGGTTGTGAGATTATAGACAAGAAGTAAAGATATTCAAGAGTCTCTCTCGAGACCTAATGATTCTCATGCATAGCAATAAATCCTAAAGTTACCTTATGAATTTTAAAAGCATGCACGACATTAAGCAACTTCTTAAAACGTTTCCCCAAAGAACCTAAGTCAATTTCGTACCCAGATTTACTAAGGGTTTTGGCAACTTTGCTCTAATCTAAGTCTTTTCTCTCGAATCAACTTAAACCAACAAAACATGCTAGACTTGGCCAAAGAAGAGCAAGTACTGTAAGAACAAACTACCAAAAATAAAGCATCACAAACATAAATTCAATACATGACTAAATTAAGTTCATAACAAGCTACATCAATCCCCTAACTACGACAATTAGCTACTCATAATCACCATAAAAACAAGTTAATGCCATAGAAGAGTCTATAAACTAAGCTACAATCTAAAAGAAAGAAAAATAAAACTTGTATGTGTCGATGTCGGTCCCTCGTTCCCGAGCTCTCATCACGATCTCGAGCCTTCACTCGCGTCTTGGCTCTCGAGAAATGCTCTTCTTCTCCTTTTAGAATGTGTATTTCGAAATTAGGTCCAAGTGGCGTTGCAACGTCGTGCCCTAGGTGGCAAAATAATTATGAAAAATTTCTGTGGCGTTGCAACGTTATAACGCTACAGCATCACGTGCGCGCTCTCCTATCGAACCTAACCATACATCCACAACATCAGCGTCTCAACGCCCAGAATGGCATTGCAACACCCTGGGGTTGGGTCAACAAACTAGATTTGACTTTCTTATTCTATTTGCTTCACTTTTTTTTACCTCTGTTAGCTTTGTTTTGATCTCGAATACTTCCAAATCTCTCCAATTGCTCTGTTAAAAGCTCTTAACCTAAAATTAGATGATTTATACACGTAAAACCCCTGATATTGTCATAAAACTAGCAAATTATAAGCCTAAAGATAACACATTTTGTGTGTTATCACATTCACATCAAACTATATATTATATCAATTATATCTCATATAATTGACATAAATACCTTTTATGTGAATTTGAAGACTTCAAACTCACTCCAAACTTTATACCCTCATTAATTTCATAATTGAGCCAACCGAGTGACCTAATAAGCCTACAGATCATGAGCTCCAATGATCCAAGATTAATCGATCGAACTCTTTGATCCTGTCAATCAACATTCGTTAACTACGGGACCACTCCATTATAGACCCATAGTTGCACTCTTCTCACTGTATGACAAGTTGTGTTCATCGATATAACCAATGCCCATGAGTTAACCCTTCCTAGGTCGTTCGTAGGCACAACTAGGTCAAATAACCATTTTACCCATGTGTTTACCTCTTGCTTCTTACGTACCACTGCTCCTCTAATGAACAACTTGTTTACGGTCCTACCATAAACAACATCTCTCTTGGGCCAGTGAGGGGGTGGGGGCCCGTTGTTCAAGCCCTAGAGTCAACTCTTAAGGGAGCAACCTCTCTAGTTTTCCTAGTCCGGGAACAAGTGAATTCCATCTTGTGGAGTTAAGTTCTCAGCTCCCCACGTGGTTATGCCCCTGAGAAAGTAGGCAATATTGAGTGGCAACTCTAGCACACTCTCACCTGTACTAGTCTAAGACAGCTCTCCGTAGACAGGAGTTCGTAAGTCGCTCAAGATTAAGGTCGAGTCACTAATGGTCATCTACGGTGTTACATAAGTTGGTCTAATAATTCATGGTTCGGTCTTGTACAATCTCATTGCACAGGATGCCCCCACTCGCATGTCAACTACATGAACGAGTTGGATCACCTCATTTGTATCAAATATAAAGTAGATAGCATCCATAGTGTTATCAAGATGAGGTTCTCAACCTTATCCATATACTATAGACCGTTCGGGTCATTTACTCGAACGTTGATCCTACATGTGAGTCCATTACACCGTTCAAGATCTCATAAATATATGTATGACTATGAAGGTTAGTTTATTGGATTAAGTTTGAAATGCGAGATACAAGGTTTGATGGAAAAATAACTTTTATTTATATTCATCAAATGTTACAAACTACACGAGCTTAGGGCATACACCCCAACATAGAATTGCGTTGAACTTCAATGGCCAGAAAATAATGGAGAAGACCAAGGTCCTTTTGAGCAAACAAGGAACTATGTTGCTGAATAAAAGGAGAGATAACTGTAGACTTGGAACTTGTAATCAAAATATCGTCAACATAGGCAAGAATAAAAGTTAAGTGACCATCGGATGAGTGATAGAAAAAAAAAACTATCAGCCTATGAGTTACTGAATTTCAAACTTTTGAGACATTGTTTTAATCGATCATACCAAGCATGAGGCGCTTACTTAAGACCATATGATGCTTTATGTAGCTTGCAAACATGTTGTGGTCATGTAGGGTCAATATACCCTTAGATTGTGCCATATAAACATCT
Organism: Trichosanthes cucumerina; assembly: GCA_036507285.1. Taxonomy (NCBI): domain Eukaryota; kingdom Viridiplantae; phylum Streptophyta; class Magnoliopsida; order Cucurbitales; family Cucurbitaceae; genus Trichosanthes; species Trichosanthes cucumerina. Next base: position 75,739,636 of record CM071839.1, on the reverse strand, counting down.
TCAACAAGGTAGCCATTGAAAAATGCATTGTTGATGTCCAATTGACGAACAATCTATCCTTTGGAGACCGTTAGAGAATGAATGAGATTGACAGTATGTGGTTTAAGGACCAAACTAAATGTTTCTCCAAAATTAATAGTTGGAGTTTGGTGAAAGTCTTTGGCTACAATCCATCCTTTGAACACTTACATCGGGATTGAATTTTAGGGGAAACACTCATTTGTTGTCTGCGGTGTAGTTGTTAGGAGATGGAAGAACAAGGGATCGAGTACTATTTTAAATCAAGGCCTGATATTTTGAGCCCATGGCAGATTTCCCTTTATTTGAAAACATGTCTTCTTTGACTTACGTACGTTCGATGGTATTAGAGGATGGGCAAGTATGAGTTTGGTAAGCTTTAGGTTTAAATATTTGAGATCTTGCTTGAGTTTGCATTAGGTGTGTGGGCATAGATTGGGGTGGCAAGGTAGTATATGGTTGAGGTTCAATAGGAGAGGAAAGTGGTTCCAATTGAGATGTCTCAATTGGATTCAACCGTTGAAGTGATGATAGTGCAAGGATTCCACAAGGATGTTTTATACCACCAAGAGATAATGTGGATGGAGTCCTTTACGATGGACGATAATATAATAATTATGGGTATGGAGAGGAAGAACACACTGATACATGGGTGGAGTAGATAAGGGTGATGGCTTGGGTTTTTAATTGTATAAGGAAATTCAATCTCATTGAAATAGTATGTATGGATATGTATTTTCGATCTTGAAGACTAAGATAGATATACCCTTTGTACGACTCATCATGGCCAAGAAAAGGGCACTTTTTTGTATGAAATATAAATTTATGAGATTGATGAAGTCGAAGACATCGGAAACAAGCACAACCAAACATTTTGAGAAAGTGATAGTCAGGTTTACAATTGAAAGTCATTTCAATGAGAGTGAGTCCATGTAAGATAGGGATATGAAGACGGTTTATAAGATAGGTGTAGGAATGAACGATTCACTCAACAACGAAAGCATTGAATCACCTTTTTTATTTATTTAGAATTAAACTAAAAACATTAAGGTTAACCTAAAACTTACATTGGAGAAAATATGGAGAAACTTTTCTGGCGGGTCTTTATCTTCTCTCCACAAAACCTTACTCGCTATGACTCGATCGAACACAGGCCATGGCTTGTGGGAGTCTCTTGAAAGAAAATCTCCAAAGGGATGAGAGAGGAAAGAGTTTAGAGAGAATTCTTCAATTCTCAAAATGAGGAGATTACTACTCTTATGGTTCAACTCGAGGATTCTATTTATAGATTCAAAAAATATTTACCATAATTAAAAAACTATATTTTAATATCAAATATATTAAAATATATCTTATACTTATTTGAATCTTATTCAAATCTCCTATGATATTTAATCATTTGAATCTTATTCAAATTCTATAAATATCGTTTCTTTAATAATGTATCTAATATACATTAGTTATTTTAATATTTAATGTATCAAATACAATAAATACAAAATTAATTACTTAAACTCTTTAATTAATTAATCAATTTTCATTCATTAACTCTAGGGTCACACCACTATAGACCTAGAGTTGAACTCTTATGTGTTGTAGGACAAGTTGTGTCTATGGATATAATCATTACATACAAGTCGATCCTTCACGAGTTGTTCGTAATTACAGTTGAGTTAAATGTTCGTTTTACCCCTGTAATTACATCTTACACCTTAAGTACCACTGATCCTCTAATGAACAATTTGTTTATGATCTAACCATAAATTAAGTCCCTCGCGGGCCAGTAAGAGGGTGGGGCCCCATTGTTCAAGTCCCAAAATCAGCACTTACGGGAACTACTCATCTACTTACCATATATGGGAAGGAGTGAATTCCATCTTGTGAGATTATGTTCCCAGCTCCCTATTTGAGCAAGTCCCCAAAGTGGTAGGTTTATTGAATCTGTTGCAAAGGTCATTCTCACTCATGCAAATCAAAGGACAAACCCTCACACACTACAAGAGTTTTTACTTTTCCCGACGTACTAAAGCGTCGGGAAAAGTATGTATTGCGTCAGGAAAAGTCTTGGCCAACGAAAATATTTCGTCGGCCATTTTGTTGGCATAGCCCCGTCGGCAAAGCCACATCCCGACGAAAATGGTGTTGCGTCGGCAAAAGTGAACTTCTCCCGACGCAATGCATTGCGTCGGGAAAAAGTTTCTCCCCACGATTAATGCATGCGTCGGGAGAAGTTCACTTTTGCCGACGCAATGTGCATCGGTAAAATTTGCAGTATTTTTCTTTTTATTATTTATTATTTATTGTTTATTTCTATTATACTTCATAGTTTATTATAATATCATTTTAAAACAAAAAATATAATAAAAATAAATAGTATTGGACTGCAATAATTTGATTACAAAATGTTCAATCTCTATATGTACTAGAGTTAAGAATAAAAACAAATACATAAAAAAGAAAACAAAATTAATCTTGAAGGCTTCAATCTTCGTCTTCATCCATATTTTTGGAAAATAGATCTTCAAGATTATACCGCTCCAAATCTGAAAAAAATATGAAAAGTTTTAAATATAAAACAAAAAATAAAAGAAGATACCTAAAGTGAAATTAAAGTACAAAAGAGTCTAAGTGTCATTTTGACTATTAAGGAAACTTAGAAAATGTATAAAATGAAACTTGATGAACTACACGACCAACCCCATGATGCTACAAAAGTGTCTTAAAGGTGTTTAAGCATACTTCGAGGCAAAAATAACTTAAAACAACCTAAAAGTGTCTAGTCCATCTCTTGAAACCTACAAAGTTGTCCAAAAATGGGTAAAAGGAATTTAAGTGTCATGATGACTTTCAAATAAACTTAGAAAATGTCTAAGTGATCATGCAATGAGAACTTAAAAATGTCTTAAAGGTGCTTAAGCATACTTTAAGTCCAAAAACAAACTCAAACACATAAAAGTGTCTATTTTGCCCTTTAGAACCTATAAAGTGACCAAAAAATGCCTAAAAAGAATCTAAGTTTTATTTTGACTCTTAAGGAAACTTAAAAAGGGCTTAAAGTGAAACAAAAGAAAACAACAAACCTCTTGGTGCTACAAAATTGTCTTAAAGGTGTCTGAGTATACTTTGAGGCTAAAAACTAACTTAAAATGTCCTAGAAGTGTTTACTCACCATGGAACCTACAAAAAGTGACCAAAAACTTAATTTTGACTCTAAAAAGTACCTAGAAATTAAAGTGTCTAAGTGAACCTAAAACACACATCTCACTCTCTGATGCTACAAAAGTATCTTAAAGGTGTCAAACGTACTGTGAGACAAAAAAACTAACTCAAAATGACAAAAAAGAGTTTGTTAGGCTACTCGAAACCTACAAAGTAGTCAAAAAGTGGTTGGAAAAGAGTCTAAATGTCATTTTGATTCTTAAAGAAAGCTAGAAAATACCTAAAATGAACAAGTACACAATCTCTCCTTCTCTCAATACTACAAAGATGCCTTAAATGTGCCTAAGCATACTTTAAAAACCAAAAAACATTCTCAACTCATTGAAACTCTTACTTCAAATATCATAAACTCAGTTAAACCCACTTCACACATATCCCACTAACTCACCCAAACTAATCATAAAAATGTCTGACATATCTATTCTTAAAATCTCACTAACTTATCAAATTTCCAACCCTTAAAAAATGTGTCTAATTCATCAAAACTAACTCTTTATTTGAATGACTACCATAACTGCAGGATAGTCATATATTTAAGTAGAAACTTTGACACTGAAGTACCTTAATTCACCCAAACTAATTTTTAAACTCAATCATGGGTAAAATAACTTCTAAATAGCCATATAAACTAATAATTAAACATAAAATACAATATAACATACAACCAAACATATAAAAGACAATAAGTTTCATAATGATTCTATATAACATTAAAGAAATCATCCATACCTAGTTAGAAAATGCTCTCTTGTTTGCTTGACATTTTACTATCAAAATACATCTACTTCAAAAAAATGGGCAAACCATCACTAATTATAAATAGAAAATTATAAAGAAAGATTTTATCAATGAAGTTAAAAATAAAAAGTCGAAACTATTACTAATTATAAATCGAATTTAATGCAAGTTTAGTGTCTAATTCACTACAAAGTGTCTAAGGTGCAAATTTTAGATGATTAACTCATCCCAAACTCAATCTAAACTTTTTCAAAAAGTATCTAATTTCTCTCAAATGTCTTAAACTAACCATCAAACATCCAAAAATACTTAATTTTCAATAAATATCGTTCTAACCCTCCAATGATATATTAAGGAAATGTACCTTTTAGTCTAGCATTTTGTGCACTAACCTAGTTCCAAGTACAAAATTACAATATAATTTTCATTAAGCTCAAAATATAACACCTTAATTCAATATATAACCTTAAATTAAGCTAAAAAGTAACACTTACATTTTAATGTCCAATAGGCTCAATAGGATAAAAATCACAAAATAGGCTATAAATCAAATTATAGAATAGGCTTAGAATCAAACTTTAATCACACACAATAAACTCAAAACCAAACTAATCACACTTGCTCTCAATGTCACAATTTAATCACACAAATATAGGCTCAAAATCACACTCCTAGTCACACAATAAACACCAAATCAAACTTTAATCACATAAATAACCTACAAATCACAATTTAATCATACTTTAATAACACACTAAGTTTCAAATCGAACATCAATCACATAAATACCTCCAAATCACACAAATATTCTCCAAATTGTACTTTGAACACATAATACACTCAAAATAGAATATTTTAACTTCAAAGGGCTCAAGAACTAAATTTAAATGTAAAATAAGTTAACAAAAACACAATGTAAGAATTCTATGTAAAAATATTGAGAAAAAGAGAAAACCTAAAAATAACTAGATTGATATGAGTTAAAATTAAATAAATACCTTTGGAAATAAAATACACAAGCTTAAAATGGAACTAAACCTGAGAAATTGTATAAGGTAGCAAAACCCCCAAAATTTTCTCCCCTCAAAATGCCCAAAATCGGAACACGACCTCATGTCGACGAAACCTACAAGAAAAATACCAAAAAACATAAGAGAAGGGACATGAGTGAAAGAATATTAAAGAAAATTGACTAGAAGAAGAAGACATGGGGAAGAAAAGGAGATTTTAGATGAAAATGGCGGAGAGAAAACGAAGAAAACGAAGAGGGAAAAAGCAGAGAAGAAGAAGAAGAGAAGAAGAAGAGAGGGTTAGGGTTTTAATTTTTTGGGACTTTTCCCGACGCATTTCGAGCGTCGGCAAAGGTACAAAAAGCGTTGGGATAAGTTAAAACGCACGTTTCACTTAATTTAGTTTTCGCGACGTAATAAAGCGTCGGCATAGGTCCAAAAAAGCGTCGGTATAGCCTTTGGCAAGCTACAGTACACACAAATATCTCTCGACGCAAGATATTTCGTCGGCATAACTAACTTTTCCCGACGACATTTGCAAGCGTCGGCAAAAGTACACAGATTTCCCAACGCTTGCCTGTTTCGTCGGGAAAAACACACTTTTCCCGACCAAAATCGTTGGGTCGGGAAAACTCTCGTCGGGAAATCTAAAAATTCTTGTAGTGACAGGTACGAGTTCATAACTCACTCAGAATTAAGATCGAGTTGCATATGATCATCCTGATGAAATATTAATCTTCTCAATTAATGGATTTATAAAGAGACATTAAATGTTTCGTGGTCCGGTCTTATACAAACTCATGGTATAAGATACCCCCACTCATATGTCTCCACATGAATGACTTGGATCAAATCATAAGTAACTATTACGAAGTGGGTCGTATTAATAGTGTTACCAGGATAAGACACCCAATCTTTTCCAAATATTATGACCTTTTAGGTTATTTCTTGAACATGATCCTCTTGTATGTCAACTACATGTTGTTCAAGATTACACTAATAACCTTGAATTTTTCATATAATGGATAATATTATACTACAAACAAAACAATTAAAATAATTATTAATTATTAAATAAAACATTAATTACGAGGTTTTAGGGCATAAATCTCATTCATCTCACACTTGCACTAAATCCGATGAGACATGTATCCTAGGGCATACTCTATACCCAACAATAGGTGGCTCATAAGAAGGCTTCCCACCAAAATCTTAGAGACAAATATGCATGAGCTAGAAGGGTAAGCCTTTCAACAATGTGTACATGTTTGCGTCCAATCCTCCCATTTCGTTTACATGTATGAGGATAAAGCTGCCGACATTCAATACTAAAAATGTTGGAGATGAGAGATTAAACGTCAATAATCTCCTCTCCAATCAGTTTGAAGAGTTTTGTTCCTTGTATCAAATTTATTTTCAATGAGATTTGGCAGAAGTTGCATTGACTTTACTTTTGAGAGGAAAAATCATCAAGAAAATTGATATAGAATCTATAACCAACCACTGAAGTGATTGGGGAAGGTCTTCGGAGATCGTTGTAAACAAGTTCTAGAGGGGCAGTTGTAATATCAATAGCAGATTTAAAGAGTAATGTATGAGATTTTCCATGTAGCTAGGCAAGCATCACAAAGAGGGTCTTCTCTTTTATTTGAATATTCAGATTATATGACCAAATGACAGATTGTAAGACCTTAGAAGAGGGATGGTGTCATACAATTATATGACCAAATGAGTTGATTTATTCTCGAGGAATTGATTGCACCATACAATTGTTCAATTGCTATCCACGCATCTCTAGAAGCTTCAAGATTGAAGACTTCAGCAGCTACACTTTTAGTCATGGCATTATAAAGCCACCCAAGTAATGTTTGATCGATGGTTAGCCATTTCTCATAGTTAACAACTACACTTGGAGTCATTATTAAGGACAACAACTTTCCACATATCTTCATACTGGTATGATATTGTATACTTTAAACATAAGTTCTCATAACTTTATTTCTAATTTTATTCAAAAGGCTTCATATACACTTGTATACCCATAATTTTTTTATATACTTCATGCACGGTAGACATCCTTCAAGTTTAAAATAAATATAGAGTCCTTTAAATATGGAACCATCCACATCCACTTTATTTCATTCTCAATTGTTTAGACTGAATTTTCAAGTTCTTTTTTTATTAAAAGGAATTTTCAAATTCTCTTGAGACATAAAATAGTAAAAATACTATGAGTGAATAAATTTAGAAGTCATATATATTGTGTATGATTATGGGTCTGGTCATATTGCTTTTGCAAAAACACAATTACTTTAATTTAAATGGTAGATTTATGGTCCCTAAAATTTAAGATTACTTTTAGGGTGTGTTTACCAATCTATAATGGATTTGAGCATAAACGTAAAAGGATTGTAAAAAAACGTAATAGCTTGTAATGAAAGAGAATTACATTTGTCGGTGTTTATCAATCGTAATTGGTAATGGCAATTCAAAATTTCTAAATATGTACGCTTACCATTATATCATTATGTTCTCTTATATTTATAATTAATTAAAATGCATTAATATATTATCCTTCATCAATTTTATTACTTATTCAACTTTTTTAAAATAACTTTTTTTTTTGTAATAGTTCAAATTAGAACTAAGTATAAAAAATGATAAAAAAAATTATAACAAATTTTTTGAGCCATTATTTGTATATTGATCAAAATATGGTGGGTCACATCTAACGTATAAAAAAAATTATAGAACTCGATAAGAATATGACCTTCAATATCGATAGAAATATGGCCCGCCAAACTCAATATTTAAAAAATATCAATTAACACTTATGGCAAAACTCGCATTAAGAAAATCTCGATTATCGATAATGGATAAAAAAATATGGTATGTCATATCGATATCAATAAAAATATGGTTTGCTCTAAAACAATATCATTATTGGCATCGTGGCCTGTTATATAATAAAAATGTGGAACTCTACATAAAAAAAATATATTGATATCGATAAAAAATGGTATGGTACAAAAATATTATTGTTGAATGAGAAATTTCAGCCAATAAAAAATTGCCACATCATTAATTTGAATTAATGATAAGATAAATTTTGGACCAATTATAAATTTACACGTGTCCTAAAATTAAATTAAAAGACATGAAAATTTGACAAATTAAATAATGTCACATGTCCGATATTAAAAATGGATTGGGCTCAATTTAAATAATCCAAACCTATTAAAAAAATAAATGGATTAGATTAAGTCCAAATAAGACTAAGTCCAAGAATTGGGTCCAAAGTCCACCAAGCCCAAGCCCATACAAGGTCCATCAAACTCTATAAATAGAAGACCACCCTTCATTTGGAGACATTGGAAGAGTCGAATCCGAGCATCTAGCCGAGAGAGTTCGAGTCTTCCGAATCGAAATCGAAGCTTCACTTTCGGATGCACAAAGAATTGAGTCTTCCAGTAGTCGAATTGAAGCTTCAGCTCAGACATAGAATTCAGATTCTTCTAGCGTCGAAATCGAAACTTCTTCCGTGTCGAATTGAAACTTTTCTGAGTCGAATTGAAACCTCTTCCAGAGTCGAAATTGAAACCTCTCACTTTAGCCCGAGAATTGAAACCTCTTCAGAGTCGAATTGAAACCTCAGCTTAGCTAGAGAATTCAGAGTCTTCCAAAGTCAGAAATTCGAAGCTTCAAATTCAGTCAAAGAGTCCAGAGAATTCAAAAGATCCAAAGATCCAGAACTCAGAAGATTCAACGACTTAAAAGCTTCCGCAAATTGATCGTCTCTTCATCAACTACAGATCGAAGATTCAATCTCCCTCCATCTGAGAACAAGCTTGCCAGCCCTCAGATCAAAGTTCATATTCCGAGAGAAAGCATCAGAGGATTACACATTAGAGATTGTAACACTTCACAAAAATCAATAAAAATCAAGTTCATTCCACGAATCAAATTTCTCCGGAAATCCCGTGCGAACAAATTGGCACGCCCAGTGGGACCCTCTCTACCTCTCATCTCTTTCTCTCTCCAAAAATAATCATGTCATCCAAAGAAGTTTCTTCAAAGTCTGCCGCCTCAGATACCTCCTACATGGGGCCAATCACGCGCAGTCGCTCTAGAGAAATCCAACCTGAAGAAAGTCAAACACCTGTCATAGCAAACAAAATACTTAGACGAATGACAGAATCTGCTCAAGTTGATGCCACCATTGCAGAAAACCTCGTGTTTGGCAAAATCACTTTTACTTCTCTTCAACCGAGTGAAACATCAAACCCTGACGTGATGTCCGTTATGATGACTGATGCAGGCATTAGTGAAGAAAGAATGGCTGAATTTGAAAAGAAGATCAACATGTTATTGAAGGTAGTTGAAGAAAGAGATTATGAAATCGTTTCTCTCAAGAAACAGATCGAAAGTCGGGATGCTGCTGAATCAAGTCAAACCCCTGCTGTCAGAAATAAGGGAAAGACCTCTGTACAAGAAGATCATGCACAACATTCCACTTCAATTGCCTCATTGTTTGTCCAACAACTCCAGGATATGATCACAAACTCTATTAGAGCACAATATGGTGGGCCTACTCAAAACTCTCTTATGTATTCCAAGCCATATACTAAGAGAATAGACAACCTAACAATGCCTAATGGATACCAGCCGCCAAAGTTCCAACAATTCGACGGGAAGGGCAATCCCAAACAACACATTGCTCACTTCGTTGAGACATGTGAGAATGCTGGTACTAGAGGAGATTTGCTAGTCAAACAATTTGTTCGAACCCTGAAGGGAAATGCTTTCGACTGGTATACTGACCTCGAGTCAGAAACTATTGACAGTTGGGAACAATTCGAAAAGGAGTTCCTCAACCGTTTCTATAGTACGAGGCGAACCGTCAGCATGATGGAGCTTACAAATGCTAAGCAACGAAAAGGTGAACAAGTCGTTGACTACATCAATCGTTAGAGAGCTTTAAGCCTCGATCGCAAAGATAGACTAAGCGAAAGTTCTGCGCAATTGAAATGTGCATCCAAGGCATGCATTGGGGACTTCTCTACATTCTACAAGGGATAAAGCCTCGAACTTTCGAAGAACTAGCAACTCGTGCTCATGACATGGAATTAAGCATAGCTAGCAGAGGAAATAAAGACCTTATCGCTTCAGATGTCAAGAAAGAAAAGAAAGAAGTTAAGAACGCTGAGAAAGTTTTCAAAGGCACTACCAAGGAATCGATGGTCATTAACACAACTCCTCTCAAGTTTGTTGCCAAAGGAAAAGAAAAGAAGGTTGAAAAAGCACAAGAGGGAGGCGAGAGACGCCGACTAACTCTAAAGGAGAGACAAGAGAAAGTTTACCCTTTTCCAGATTCAGACATCGCAGATATGTTAGAACAACTCCTCGAAAAACAACTTATTGAACTACCTAAATATAAACGACCTGAAGAGATGAGAAGGGTCAATGATCCTAACTACTGCAAGTATCACCGAGTCATTAGTCACCCGGTGGAGAAATGCTTTGTTTTGAAAGAGTTGATTCTGAAATTAGCTAAAGAAAGGAAGATTGAGTTGGATCTAGATGAAGTAGTCTAATCGAACCACGCTGCGATAGCAACAAGTCTCAGCAGCCAAACATCTTCAAGCCTACGACATGACCTAGAAGCGAGCTTGATCTAATTTGGGACTTTAGAGCCTGTGGAAATTTGGCTGCAACGAGAATTTCCAAATACCTCCTATGACCAGCCTAAGCATACTGAAAATGAAGATGAAGGATGGACTTTAGTAACGCGTCGAAAGAAGTAAAAACAACGATGCATCCAGAGAGAACCGCACGTGTTTCGAAACTACAAGAGGAAAAATGTGCCACGAAAGAAGAACAAAAAGATCAAAAGTTGGAGGAAATGCAAGCTAGTTAAGGAAAAGAACGAAGACTTTGTTCGACCTTGACAACCAATAACGTTGAACGATTTCTTGCCAAGGGGCTTCCTTAATAACTACAGCAAAGATGCCCCTGAAATTACCACGTGCCATGTGGTTAACGTATCTGCAGAAGGGGGTTCATCCTCTGATCTATCTCAAATGACAACAAAGTCAGAAAGCTTGGCTTTACTCGATGCAAATGATTTGTTGTCACTTCCTCAAGCGACAAATGATACTGTTATCGAAGCATCAAAAAGCTCTACTGTTTCAAAGATTTCGGGTCCTCAAGTACACCTGTGTGCCTCATGTTGCATGTCCATCAGCTTCACAGACGAAGATCTGATGCTGGGATCGAAATCTCACAATAGACCCTTATTTGTCTCGGGTTACATCCGAGAACAAAAAGTAGGTCGAATTCTTATCGACGATGGGTCTGCGCCAACAACATCATGCCTAAATCAACAATGACACGAGATAGGCATCTCGATGGATGAACTTGCAAATAGTAGATTGGTTATCCAAGGATTCAATCAAAAATTCGAGAGCAATCGGCATGATTCGCTTAGAGCTTAGTATTGGAGAATTGAAGGCTAACACCTTGTTCCATATTATAGATTCCAAGACCACCTACAAACTACTATTAGGTCGCCCTTGGATCCATGGGAATGGAGTAATATCTTCCACACTTCATCAGTGTTTCAAATTTTATCAAAATGGGGTCAAGAAGTCAGGCGATATACTAATCCCTTCTCGAGGCAGAGTCCCACTTCGCCGATGCAAAATTCTATATGCAGAATGATAAAGGAGGCGAGATCGTGCCAACTGAAATACGTTTGATTGCAAATCACAAGGAAGAGAACCAAAAACACATAAAGAAAGAGTCGATTGAAGAGGTAGACGCTTGTGAAGTTAAGATAAGTAAGTCATCTACCAACTCTGCAAACGAAAAGGTTCCAAATGAAGAAAAATCATCAAATCTTCCAGTATTGCGTTACATCCCTTTATCACGACGTAAAAAGGGAGAATCACCATTTACAGAATGCTCAGAAAACTTGAAATCTGGCGATGTAGAAATCCTAAAAGAAAGTTTCATCACACCTCTAACAAAAATCACCAAGCAAGAAATTCGGAACTCGAAGGTTGATAATGCAAAAATGGCCTTCCCCGAAAGAAGAACGAAGGATGGGTTTGATCCTAAAGCTTACAAACTTCTATCAAATGCAGGTTACGACTTCACAACTCACACTACGTTCAAAAGTTTAAAAATCTTCGAAGGATGGGTTTGAGCTTTCTTCAACACAAAAGAAACTTTTAAAGGAAGGTTATATGATACCCACGTCAAGAAAAGGACTTGGATACAAGTCCCTTGAGCCAATCCGTATAACGAGAAAAGGAAAGGAGAAGATGGCAGACGCAAACCACATAACAATCGAGGAAGTAGATGATTCGAACAAAGAAGGAAATGTCATCCGAAGGACTTCTGTTTTTAGGCGTGTTGGGCCATTGGCAACACGACTCTCAGCCCTCCAGAGGATAAGGGTGACTGCTGAAGAAAGTGTTTTACCATGTCCTATTTTAGACTCCACCCGATCTTCGATCCGTCAGAGGTTAAGAATGCCCACTGATAAAGAAAAAAGAACGTCAATGACTCCAACTTTGGTGCAACCATCAACATTGTAACAATTAGGCACATTTACGAAAGAGAGGAAAAATATACCTTCGACTTCAAATGTGACACGCCCTTCAGCTTTTCACATGTTAAGTGTAGCCACGTCAAAAAGTGAGGGTCCTTCCATGCCAGTTTTTGACCGACTTCAACATGATTGCTTGATTGAAACCTCGAAGGATAAATCCTCTGTTGAAACAAAATATGAGCAAGAAATTCGCAGTGCCTTTCCTTCCCGTATGAAAAGAAAAACCTTCGTTACAGTTAATACAGAGGGAGTGTTGAATGTAAAATGACACGATATCGTCTTCACCAACCCCTCAAGAGAGGATCCTGAACATGAAGAAGGCGAGACCTCTTGTCACCATATTATGGTTGAAGAAGAAACAGAGACTGAAATGTTCGATGAGGATGCAGAAGAGGCACCATTATCGCTTGAAGATGGCAATCAATCAACAGTAGATGAGCTTAAAGAGGTGAACCTTGGTACGCCGGAAGAGCCGCGCCCAACTTTCATAAGTGCATCGCTCACTTGTGAGGAGGAAGGCGAATATATAAGCTTGCTCACTTCATATAGAGATGTGTTTGCTTGGTCCTATAAAGAAATGCCAGGACTTGATCCGAAAGTAGTTGTCCATCATCTCGCCATTAAACAAGGGTATAGACCAGTCAAGCAAGCTCAACGTCGTTTTCGACCAGAGCTTATTCCTCAAATTGAGGTGGAAGTTAACAAATTGATAGAAGCAGGATTCATCCGTGAGGTGAAATATCCAACATGGATAGCTAATTGCCGTTCTCGTTAGAAAGAAGAATGGGCGAACCGGCGTTTGCGTGGACTTTCGCGACCTGAATAATGCATGCCCAAAAGACGACTTCCCATTGCCCATCACCGAGATCATGGTCGATGCTACTACCGGACATGAAGCTTTGTCATTTATGGATGGATCATCAGGATATAATCAAATTCGGATGGCCCTCGACGATGAAGAAATGACAGCGTTCAGAACTCCAAAAGGGATATACTGTTACAAAGTGATGCCCTTCGGATTAAAGAATGTCGGAGCAACTTATCAGTGTGCTATGCAAAAGATCTTCGACGACATGCTCCATAAACGTATTGAATGTTATGTTGATGATCTGGTGGTCAAATCTAAGAAGCGAAAGGATCACCTGCAAGATTTGAGAATAGTATTTGATCGTTTAAGAAAATATCAGTTGAAGATGAATCCTCTTAAATGTGCCTTGGCGTGACATCGAGAAAATTTCTTGGTTTTATAGTAAGGCATCGAGGAATCGAATCGACCAATCTAAAATTGACGCCATTCGAGAAAATGTCGAGCCGCGAAATATGCGGAGTGAGAAGTCTTCAGGATGGTTAGCTTACATCAGAAGATTCATCTCCAACCTGGCAGGTCGATGCCAACCATTTCAAAGGTTGATGAAGAAAGATACAATATTTGAGTGGGATAAAGCATGCCAAAATGCTTTTGACAATATAAAGAAATATCTCCTTAACCTCCCGCTTTTAAGTGCTCTCATAATATTGGAAGGTCGTTGATATTGTATATTCTTTGCACAAGAAAGATCACTTGGAGCACTACTTGCACAAGAAACCGAAAAGGGTAAAGAATGTGTTTTATACTATCTAAGTAGGACTTTGAATGGGGCAGAACTAAACTACTCACCCATTGAAAAAATGTGTCTTTCGCTCTTCTTCGCCATTGATAAACTGAGACATTATATGCAAGCTTTCACAGTACACTTGGTGGCAAAGGCTGATCCGATTAAATATGTTCTATCTAGGCCTATTATTTCAGGGTGTTTGGCTAAGTGGGCGATCTTACTTCAACAATATGATATTGTTTATGTACCACAAAAGGCAGTGAAAGGACAAGCTTTGGCTGATTTTCTGGCAGACCATCCAGCACCATCAGATTGGAAATTGTCTGAAGAACTGTCTGACGAAGAGATCTTCTACATTGAAATTATTGAACCTTGGATCATGTATTTTGATGGTGCAAACAAGAAAGCTGCGTGGCGAGGCGGTGTAGTATTCATCTCGCCAGAAAAACACATATTGCCATACAGCTTTACATTCGGAGAGGTATGTTGTAAGCCCTAAACTCTATTTTCTTTTATCATTTTACACTCATTCATGATGTTTTGAAATAAGCAAAATCGGATAGGTTGCACTAAATGATGTCGTAATAGAATTTCGGAATCTATTGAATTTGGAGCTACAATGTGTCTAAACTTCATAAAGGGATAGGTAAACCATTGAAATAAGCATATTAAAAGTTGCATTAAAGTAAGTTCAAGTCATTAGCAAATTGGAGAAGTTTTAGGTGCATCATGTATTGAATGGAAGATCATATGTCTCACAGACTTGGGATAAGTTGGCTAAATGCTTAGGGTTTCTTTACACACTTATTTTGGTGTTTTAAAAAGAAAAGAAATGAAGTGAAAGATAAAAGGAAAACAAGGAAGGAAAAGTTTAAACCATTTTGGTTTGGAATGCTTTAAAGACAAAAGAAGAAAAGGAAATGAAACAAATGTTTAATATATTAAGTTTTGTTTTGTTAAGAAAAGAAAAGAAAAAAAAATAAAATAAAGAAAGGGATAAAGGAAAGAAAAAAGAAAAGGAAAAAGAAAAGAAAAGCAAAAAGCAAAAAGGGAAGAAGACAAATACCACCTCCATCGTTTGTTTTTTTTAAAATAACTTTATCTTCTCCATTTTCTTCTTCATTTTATCAAAACCAAAGCTGAAGCTTCGTGGGAGAAGGAGAAAGGAAGAAAATGGAAGCCATTTTCGTGATTTTGGAGCTGGAATTGCAGAAGAAAGGAGGAGAACTCAAAGCTTAATTGTATAGCAGCAAGGTGATCAACTCAGACCAGTTCTGATGTTTTGATCTTCTCGAGCTCTACAAGAAGAGGTAAGAGTTGAGTTTTGATACATGAAACTTAACTCAATTTGGAACAAAGTTTGTGAAGGAAGCTCGAGCTAATACCGAAGTTAACTTACTGTTTTGTGAAGAGGAAGACAGAAGACAGAATTTGCTGTCAAATCTGGGAAGTCTTTGATGTTTTGGTTGTTCTGATCTGAATACTTGGAGTTAGAAGCTCTAATTTATATGGTTCGAAAGCTTATTGAATTTACTACAACTTTCGTGAAGAAATTGTGAGTAGAAAATGTCTAGAAGATGTTCTAAATATCAGGTTAAATTTGTTGTGCAGCAGGAAATCCGAATCTGGAAACAGCAGAAGTCTGTTTTGAGGAAAGTAGCTATCGAGGTATTTCTGAACAAATCCGTTTGGAATTTCAATTTCATGTCTTCATATGATATTTAGAGGGTTAAAAAAGGAAGAGTTTGGTATAAATTACATTATTTTTGGATAAGTAATGAAGAAGTTATGGCTGTCTGAAAACAGGGCAGAAAATCTGAAAATGCTGGAAATTTGAAAGTGTGTTTTTTTGCAAGTTTTAAGGTCAAAAATCATGAGCTCGAGGTTCTAATGATTGATTTGGCTTGTTTGACAGGCCAAGAGCAAATAGGTCAAGTTTACAAGCCAAGGTTCCAATTCTAATACTGTGAGTGACTCTATCTTAGAACTATGTTTGACCTATGTTTTTCTTCATGAACATAAGTGTTGATAATTACATCTTGTTTGACTAGTTGTGAATGGCTTCATAGAGTTTTCTAACATAAAGTCATGATGGAACCTAAGCATGCTTTGAATTAGTTGTAACTATAAATCCAAGTATGGAAATTAAATTATGAAAGTATGCTTTCCTTTAAAGAATGTTTTGTGTAAATCCACTTGGGAACATGTTTAGATGATAATGTGAAAATGTCAAGAAATTGTTGTATGTGTTATAAAGACATAATTTCCATGGTACACAAATTATGCCCTTGTTTGGGGTTAACCCCTAATACTGAAGGACATTCGAGAAGGTACTTAGGGGGGAATGAATCATGATATCCCGATCTTGAAGGACAATGAGAAGGTATCCTGAAGTAAATGGTTTTACCTAAATCTTTGAAGGACAATGAGAAGGTATTCGGGTAGTAAATGGTTTTACCTTAATACCGAAGGACATAGAGAAGGTATTAGGGAAAACCAAACGACCAAAGGTATTCCACGTGCACGTGAGAGAGAGAGAGGTATGAACCTTATTGGTATAAATGTAACTCTACCACCTATATGGTTTGATGTGGTATCATGTCATGTGTTTTATTGTTATGAGCTTCTATATTATTGATCTATCTACCCTCGATAAGTTAGTACATTTCGAGTTGTGTGCTATGCACAAGTGGTGACTTAAAACCTCAGAAATTGGAAGCATGGTTTGTTTATGTTTACAAACAGATGTTAAGCTATTTCCTACTTATAATCTTCCATTATTATGATTCACCATGAGCTTATAATGTTTTAAAGATAGACACTCACCGAGCTTTTTAGCTCATTCTTTCAATGTTTTCAAACCTTTTCGTGAGATCGAGCTCCTTATACCTGACATCCTGCCATAGTCTGCTGGAAGTTCATAAGTTGTTAGTTTGTACGTGGCTGGTGTTGTATAGCAAGTCGTTATGTAGTTATAGAAGTCTTGTACATTAGCAGTTGTATAAACAATGAGTTGTCTTGTGTTGTTTTGATGCACTTGACTTTTAGTTTCCAAGAGAGACTTATGAAGGGTTTCTCCTTGTGTATGTTTAATAGTTGTCCAGTTTCTGCTGTGTTATGTTAAAATGTTCCATATGCGACACATAGTATGTTTATCAGGAGTACAGGGTCAGCAGGTATTGTTAAGAGGTAAACAATGTCTGTTGGTTTCACGCCGCCTTTCGGGCTAAGTAGCAGGTAGTTCGGGAGGGGGTGTGACATATGTTCGAACAATGTGGCCGAGTATCAAGCGTTCATTATTGGTCTTCAAATAGCCATAGAAACCGGAGTAACATACATTGAAATTTACGGAGACTCAAAATTGGTAGTGAATCAATTATTGCTCCAGTATGAGGTAAAACACGAAGACTTGATACCCTACTTCAAATACGCCGGACAATTCTTGGAAAGCTTCGAGTGTGTGATGATACATTATGTCTTGAGATCTCAAAAATACAAAGGCGGATGCTTTGGCAAATTTAGCTACAAACTCTAACCATTTCGTAAAGTGATGTTTGAAGCATCCCACTGTGTCAAAGATGGATCGTACCACCAGTTGAAAATGAAAGTCAAGAGTCAAATGCAATATCTGCTTATGTAATTGAAGAAGAGGATTGGCGACAACCGATCATAAACTATTTACAACATGGAAAACTTCCTATCGAAAGGCGACATAAGACTGAGATACGAAGAAGGGCATCTCGATTCATCTTTTACAAAGAAACTTTATACCGTCGCTCGTATGAAGGAATTTTTCTTCGATGTTTGGGAAAAGAAGAATCAACACATGCACTAGAGGAAGCTCATTCCGGTGTTTGTGGAGCTCATCAGTCTGGACCAAAGTTGCACTTTCAGTTGAAAAGGATGGGTTACTACTGGCCTACAATGATCCACGACTCAATGGAGTATGCAAAGAAAAATGCGAAGCTTGTCAGTTTCATGCAAACTTCATACA
Organism: Trichosanthes cucumerina; assembly: GCA_036507285.1. NCBI lineage: Eukaryota > Viridiplantae > Streptophyta > Magnoliopsida > Cucurbitales > Cucurbitaceae > Trichosanthes > Trichosanthes cucumerina. The sequence continues at coordinate 75,721,447 of CM071839.1, read as the reverse complement.
TCAATCTCCAGAACCACTTCATCCAACTGTAGCCTCCTGGCCATTCGACGCTTGGGGACTTGACCTTGTTGGCCCCATAACACCTAAGTCATCAGCAGGGCACTCATATATCCTTGCAGAATGCAGATTATTTCTCAAGATGGGCGTGTGTTTGCATGCGTTAAAAGAAGCAAAGAAAGAAAACGTGGCAGATTTTGTTCGTAACCATCTCATTTATCGATATGGCATCCCCTAACAGATAATGGGAGACAATTTTCTAACAGTTTGATGGATAAATTATGCGAAAAATTGGGCTTTAAGCAGTATAATTCATCAATGTACAATGTCGCAGCAAATGGCCTAGCCGAAGCATTTAACAAGACGTTGTGCAACCTGTTGAAGAAAATAGTCTCTAAGTCAAAAAGAGATTGGCAAGAAAGAGTGGGTGAAGCTTTATGGGCATATCGGACTACCTATCGTACCCGAACGGGAGCTACACCTTATTCTCTTGTTTATGGAGTAGAGGTTGTTCTCCCTTTAGAAAGAGAAATTCCATCATTGCGAATGGCGGTTCAAGAGGGACTTACTGTCGAAGACAATGCTAAGTTACGTCTACAAGAGTTGGAAGCATTGGATGAGAAGTGCCTTGAGGCTCAACAAGCATTAGAATGCTATCAAGCACGAATGTCTAAGGCTTTCAACAAAAAGGTACGACCTCGCTCATTTCAAGTTGGAGAACTCGTGCTTGCAATTCGAAGGCCTATTATAACGACTCGACATACAGGACATAAGTTTACGCCTAAATGGGATGGACCCTATGTTGTGAAAGAAGTCTACACGAATGGAGCATACAAGATAGTTGATCAAGATGGACTCAGAATCGGCCCGATCAATGGAAAATTTCTCAAAAAGTATTATGCTTAAAAAAAAAGTGTAAAAGCTCCTTATCGTAAGAACCTAAACTGCATGATACTCCTGACCCACGTGAGTTAAAAAGGTGAACGCCCCCCCTCCCTCCCAAAAAAAATGTACATTGAACTACGTTATGACTTGATCCCTTTTGTTAAAGGGTACGTAGGCAACTTAAAGTAAACTTTAAGTTCAGTCCATAAATTAAAAAAAAAAAATCATTCATGAATAAATTTCTTTCATTAAAAAAAAAGAGAGTTTGACAATGGAGAATAAACTAAATTCAAAATAATAATAACAATAACAAAAAAAATCTTAAAGTCATTACATGAAATAAGTAAATAAAAAAAAAAACTAAATAATGGCATCCACTTGTAGTTCTGCAGTTCTTGTTGTGCATCCTCCAACATTCCTCGAAGCATCTCCAAGTTATTGGCATCTGCATCAGCAAGAATTGGGGTGTTTTCAATAGTGCTCATAGTTTCTCGCATTGAAGACATCTCAAGTTTGTATTGATTCAAACACCCCTCTTTGTTGACAATCAATTCAGAAACTTCACCCTGCTTAATTTCCAGAGCTCTAATCTTGGCTTTATATTCTTCCTTCTCCTGTAATATTTGTTGATGTTGTTGCGAAAGTGCATCTATCTCTGCAAGTGTTAGGCTTTCATTGCTTTGTATCTTCTCCAAACTAAATTTAGTTTCTTGCAGTTGCGAGCCTTACTTGTTAAGGTAAGTTGGGAAGAAAAAGACAACTGTAATTCGTTAAACTTTTCCACTCTCTGAAAATACTCGTCTATAACTTTTTGAAGAGAAGGAAGATTGGTACCACAAGTCTCTGAGATCCCTTGAAAAATTTTGCTCGTCTCTTGTTTAAGACAAGCTATTTTGTCGAAAGGTGTGCGGATGATCTTTTTATGTATGTTATCCCACATAGCCAATGCAGTCTCTCGTCGAATACTTGAAAGTACATTGTCAGCACAATAGTTAGAAACTTCAGAAGCAACGCGTATAATCTTCCTCACAATCCTGAAAGCCTCATTAGTCACAGGAAGACAAGAAGGAATCACGACCTTTTCCATTGGAGCCTTGAAATTTTCAACACGCCCGATGGAAGAATCAAAGATGTGTGGACTCATAAAGGATTGAGGGTTGTGATGCTCCACAACTTCTTGAATGAAATCATCTAAAGGTGGTTGCACACATAAAAAAAAAGATTAGAATAGAAAGATATCACAAAATAAAAAAAAATAATGAAATGAAATTAAAATTCTAACCAAAGGAACATGAGCAGTAGGGAATTGTGAAGCACTTGCAACCCCATCAAAAAAAATCTTCGCCACAAGATAATGGTTGATTGCATTTCTTTGGTCTCTTCCAATGATGATCACTATTACTGCTTCATCATCCCTAGGGGCAAACTCGCTAGGTTCAAACATGCGAATCCTCTTACCTCCATTGTCATCACCAACCTTTTTAGGAAATTTAGGCTTAGATGGGAGAGGAAAAGCACTAGCCACTAATTTTTTAATGTTGTCCCCAAGATAGTTTTCATTCTTGGCTAACCACCAGCTTCGATAGCATGCAGTAACTTGGGTATGAGGGTTCAATGCGCGCGCTGGAAGATATACTTCAGACAATGTTCCTCCTTGAATACATATCATCCAAAGGCGTAACACGTTGTCGAGATTGACTTCAGGAATCTTCTGGCCCAAATCATGCGGTACATCCTGATAAAATCCAAATTGTCGACTAAATCGACAGTGATTATAAGCTTCAATGACCATCGAAGAGACTGGCCACGAGGATAAAAAGCAAGATCGAACACTTATAAAGAACGAAGAAGACCAGAATGACAGTTTCTCGTCATCTCGCAAAAGTTCACCCCTATTTCTAGCTCGAAGGCTCGCATACCACGAGACATACTTACCCTTGTGAATATGCACACGAGTTTCAAAATCATTGAAATACTTGGCTCCACCTTCGCCAGAAAACTCCACCATCATTGGCCCCCTACCAGTTGTAGGGACTTTATAATGCGTATTAAAGTAATGAGCAAGCCAAGCATGAACATAGTGCAAGAGCGAGCGATGCCCGAAAACCAAAGAGAGGAGATGCATCGTGAATCGCCTAGTCCATGATAAATGTTAGCCAAAACAGGAACAGCGAGGCTAAAAACATAACCTTCAGCCATAAGACTGGCAACTTTGAAAACCTTTGGACGAAGGAAAGCTTGTTTGCTGGGAAATACAAATACACATAACCAACAAGAAAGAAAAGCTGCCAAGTACGTTTTATCTTGCAAGTCAGATTCTATGCCCAACTCATAGAATAAATCAGTTTCTTCCTTGGACCAATCATGGCATTTGAGGGGAATCCCGTCTGGGTTATGGGTTAAGCGAGGACGAGAAGTTTTCTTAGGCTTTCGAGGAGGAGGTTTCGTATACTTCAGACTTCCTTTGAATCAAAAAGAAATCCATGAACTGATAGGGATCCAAGAACGATCAGTTTGTTGAGATGCAATATGATAATATGCAGCAAAAAGATACTCACAACTTTTTGGACAGTCTTCATCCGCTCGATTAGAAAATGCCAATAACTCCTCGTAACAAAGAATAACTTCATCATAAAATCGACCTTTGATGGGAAGACCTCCTAATCTCCACAAGTCCCATAGAGAAATAGACAACTCCCCAGATAAAGCATGAAGGGTATTTGTCGAGGGACACCACGCTTCACAGAAAGCGCGGACTATATCATTGTTGCGATCATAGGTGTATAGAGGTTTATCACAAACATCAAACAAAGTGAGCTTTCTTGAGTGACATCTCATTTCGAGAAAGTACAACCTCTAACCATTCCCAATAATGAGCAGTATAGAAGAATTCTCCACAGATCTTCAGAGTGGAGCCCCAACGAACCTCTTCGTCTTTAATAATTCGACGGCCTAAAGTTGATTCTAGATTTTCACTTCTTATCATATATGTATCGATGACTCTAAAAAACACGCCTTCAATGTGGAATCAGGACTCAGGGGTCGCTCTTTAGACAAACTGGATAGAAAGATAGAGTTGTCTAAGGGTGGTTGTGACTCCCTGAAATTCCCATATATCAGCCATTCTCTACCTAGGAAGAATGACTCCACTATCGAGAGGTTGATCTTTATCTTTTAAAATGACCAAGCAATTTTTCTTTCGATCAAGGTGTTTCGTAAAATACACCATATTAAAAATAAGATCCCTAAAAAAAAGAAACAAAAAAAAAAGATTAAGGTCAATCTCATTATAAAAAAAATGATGAAAGGAAAATAAAATAACAAGTTTAAAAATATATATATCGTGGGGAGTTCAAAATAATAACAATACAAAAAAAAAATCTACAGGTGACCACAAATAAATCAGATGCCAAGTCTAGCAGAAGTGTCATCACTGTAGATGAGGCAGGTGACCACCGCTGCAAGCTACTTAGGCCACCCAATAAATCAGATGCCAAGTCTAGCAGGAGTGTCATCACTGTAGATGAGGAAGGTGACCACTGCTGCAGGCTACTTAGGTCACCCAATAAATCAGGTGCCAAGTCTAGCAGAAATGCCATCATCAGATTTGGCGGTGACCACCATTGCCGCAGATCTACTAAGGTCACCCAATAAATCAGTGCCAAGTCTAGCGAGTGTCATCATCAGAGAGAAAGGTGACCACCATTGCAGCAGCTACTTAGGCCACCCAATAAATCAAAGCAAGTCTAAGCAGAATGTCATCACTCAGATAAGGCGGTGACCACCGCGCAGTTACTTAGGCCACCCAATAATCAAAAAGTCAAGTCTAGCAGAGTGCCATCATCAGTAGATGAGGCGGTGACCACCGCTGCAGCTGCTACTTAGACCACCCAATAAATCAAAGCAAGTCTAGCGGAGTGCCATCATCAGAGATGAGGCGGTGACCACCACTGCGCAGCTACTTAGGCCACCCAATAAATCAAAGCCAAGTCTAGCGGTGAGAGTGTCATCATCAGTAGATGAGGCGGTGACCACCGCCGCAGCTACTTAGGCCACCCAATAAATCAAAGCCAAGTCTAACAGAGTGCCATCACCGTAGATGAGGAGGTGACCACCGCCGCAGCTACTTAGGTCACCCAATAAATCAAAAGCCAAGTCTAGCGGCGGTGCCATCATCAGATGTAGATGAGGCGGTGACCACCACCATGCGCAGCTACTTAGGCCACCCAATAAATCAAAGCCAAGTCTAGCAAGAGTGTCATCATCAGATGAGGCGGTGACCACCTGCACAGTTACTTAGGCCACCCAATAAATCGGTGTCAAGTCTAGTAGGAGTGTCATCACTCAGATGATGAGGCAGGTGACCACCGCTGCAGGCTACTTAGGCCACCCAATAAATCAGGTGCCAAGTCTAGCAGCAGTGCCATCACTGTAGGCGTGGGATTGTTGCATAGTTGAACATAGACATTTCACACTATTCGGAGAAATAATAATACATGCATGCACATATTCAAACAAAAAGAGAACAAAACAAGAGCAATAATGACAAGTAAATGATCTATGGGCCAATAGAACAGTTCATATTCAACGGGGAGATCAGTTTAAAAAAAAATGATGAATGTGCATGTACCTGTTAGATGTCGAGCAAAGACTAAACGTGTAGTTGAAGCTGTGGTTTGACAAAGTTGTTCCTAAAAAAAAAAAAAAAAAAAATTGTTTAAGACTTGGAACATCTTAGTACCGAAAGTGCATATGTGTAAAAAAAATGTGGATGTGTGCTTGAAAATGCCTTAGTTTTGAAGGCAGTAACGAAAATTAAAAAAAAAAGTGCAAAATGCAAAAGAGAGACATGCGCAGAAGATGTAATTTATGTTTCAAAATTGAAGTGTTATTGTCCATGAAAATGGTGGAGGATAGTGCAACTCTTTAATTAAAATAGTATAATATATATACACAAGAGTTGTGTCATGCAACATTTGTATGTTTGGATGGCATCATATAAAAAAAAAGATGCAGAAGCTTTATTCATTTATGTAAAAAAATCACATGTTATATATATGTATGTGGAAAGGCCAAGCAGAATAAAAAAAATGCTACATTTGAAGCGGCGGTGGCAACAAAAAAAAATAATAAATAAAAATAAAAAAATTGAGGTATTAGCATATGGCAGTAGTGTCATACAACAAGTAAAACGAAGTGACTAAGTTTTTCTTTCACTAACCGACAACGCAAGTGAACACGGAGGAGGACTAATTCGCGATGTAAGGAAGCAAAATTCAAGACCTACGCAACAAAAAAAAAGTATATGAAGATTCAAAGTCAAATAAAAAAAAATAAAAAGAAGATCGAAGAGAAGAATTCTTCAAATACCAAAAGCTTGTTGATGGAATGACCTTATGTCTTGACCCTTACAATCTCTCCAACTTATAAAAAAGAGGGATTAGGTCAAAACTTATAAGGAGGTTGTTGATTTTAGCAATAAATAAATAAATCTTTGCCCAATCAAATAAAAAGATTGGCAAGCCAAATTTGGAGAATCTCTACATTTATAAGGAAAAGATTTCCTTTAAAATTATATGATGGATCTTAGCTTAATCAAACAAGATTTACAAGCCAAATTCTAAAATTGGCAAACTAAATTTTGGAAATTTCCTACCATTCTTACTATGAAAAATATCTACCTCCAAATCTACTTGTGGGGAGATAGAGAAATTTTTAGCCAAATACAAGAATCAAAATTTTGGCTAAAATCAAATATTTTGACAAAATCTTGGATGTCAAACCTTTGGTCTCTCAACTCAAAATTTGGGCATACTCCAAATTTTCTACCAAATCAAAATTTGAGTGCATCTCAAATTCAAATCTCATATTCAATTTTTAACCCCGAATTCAGGTCAAGATCTATATAATCTTGATAAAGTTTCTCAAATCACGATTGGATATACTTCAAATTTTCTCCCAAATAAAATTTGAAGCTTCAAATTCAAATTTCATTCCAAATTCAAGTCAAAATTTTGAGACTTCTTAAATTCATCAGCGAAAGTTAAAATCATTCTATATTTTGATTTCAACTAAACTTTTTCGAGATTCATCCACCGTAATACTTGTGCATAAATCTCGAAAAGGGGCATTTGTTGAATGAGAAATTTCAGCCATTAAATTGTCACATCATTAATTTGAATTAATGATAAGATAAATTTTGGACCAATTATAAATTTACACGTGTCCTAAAATTAAATTAAAAGACATGAAAATTTGGCAAATTAAATAATGTCACATGTCCGATATTAAAAATGGATTGGGCTCAATTTAAATAATCTAAACCTATTAAAAATAAATAAATGGATTGGATTAAGTCCAAATAAGACTAAGTCCAAGAATTGGGTCCAAAGTCCACCAGGCCCAAGCCCATACAAGGTCCATCAAACTCTATAAATAGAGGAGACCACCCTTCAGAAGAGTCAGAATCAAGAGCATCTAGCCAGAAAGTTCAGAGTCTTCCAAAATCAGAATTCAGAAGCTTCAGAGTCTTCCGTAATCGAATCTGAGCTTGAGTCTTCCAGAGCGAGTTCAAGTAGTCGAATTCGAAGAAGAGCCAGTTGAGCGTCGAGTTGAAGCTTCGTAAGCTCAACAGGCATGAGAGAATTTAGAGTCTTCCAGCAGTCGAAATTGAGAGTTTTTCGAGTCGAATCTGAAGCTTCACTGCGGACATAGAATTGAGTCTTCTGTAGTCGAATTGAAACTTCTTCCAGTCGAGTCTGAAACCTCGACCAGCCCGAGAATTCAGAAACCTCTAGAATTCAGAAACCTCTTCCAGAGTCAGAATTCAGAAACCTCAGCTTAGCTAGAGAATTCAGAGTCTTCCAAAGTCAGAACTTCGAAACTTCAAATTCAGTTAAAGAGTCCAGAGAATTCGAAAGATCCAAAGATCCAGAACTCAGAAGAATCAACGACTTAAAAGCTTCCGCAAATTGATCGTCTCTTCATCAACTATAGATCGAAGATTCAATCTCTCTCCATTTGAGAACAAGCTTGCCAACCCTCAGATCAAAGTTCATATTCCGAGAGAAAGCATCAGAGGATTACACATTAGAGATTGTAACACTTCACAAAAATCAATAAAAATCAAGTTCATTCCACGAATCAAATTTCTCCAGAAATCTCGTGCGAACAATTATCGTTATCGATATCTACTATATTGATATCGATTAAAATATGGTTTGATCCCAAACCATAGAATATATATATATATATATATAATTTGACCAAAATTCACATATAAAAATGACTAAATATATCAATCAAAATACAAAATATGTTGGGCCATGCATAAAAAGCGATCTAAAAAAATCTCGCATAGTATGGCTAAAAATCACAAATAATAAGCTAAAAAATGAATCCCTTCTTTTACCATGGACAAAACAATGGTCTAAAAATTAATGAATATTTTTTTAATAAAATCATAAAAATAATTATGGATTTTTTTAATGCTCTTTATCAAGAAATTTCATAAAAATAAAGAAGAAAGAGAGAAGGGAGTAGGAAGAAGAATGATAGAAGAGGAAGAAGAAAAAATTATCGAGGGGCAAAACATGAAAAGTAAACTATAAAGATGAGTAGTTGCCGTGTAATACTTATTTGTTATTAGATTGAGTAGCCTTTTGAGTGTAATGCGAGACGTCATACTTATTTGTAATATTTATGAAGTTTTAATAAAACTGCATAAATATTAAATTAAATCTAATAATGGTTCACGTCATACTAAATTAATTATAAAAGATTTTCTACTTATATAATAATGAGCTGCTTTTTTATTTGAATATTAAGGTATGGAACTGAGTAAATATAGAAAAGGAAGGTGGTGAGATTTCAAGTGATAAACACAATTACTTAATTTAAATTATTAATGTGTTATCTCTATAATTTGAACTTACAATATTATGCAATTTATTTAATTTGAAAGTTTCATTTTGATCTCCTCATCTGGACTTAATTTCAATTTAGTTTTTATATAGTTTCAAAATTTTCAATTTAATGCTGGTAATTAAGTTTAAATGTAACAATCATTCCTATCATATTATCTAATAGGTAAAATATCGTCTATTTATAGGATAATGAGTTTGGGATTGAGTAATTAGATTTTTAGGTAAGAAAGAATAGTTTATAATAAACTATTGTAATGTTTAACAAAAATTATAAATACTAAATTAAAAGCTTGTAAATTTATGAGGATCAAATTAAAATTACTTCCTAAGTAGGGATGAAGGTGAAAATTTTCATAACATTATTGGACATAATTTAAGGGCAGTAAATTAGATGAAATAAAAAAAAAAACTTTAAAATAGAAGATAAATTTTAACCTAAGATATATGAGTTCCCTGGCCCCTTCTCCTTCCTTCTTCCGTCTATAGGACTAAATCACTCTTAACCATTATTCTAAGTCCAAATAGTCTCTCTAACCATAAATTAATTAATTTTTAAGATGTTTATTTTTCCAAGTAACTACCTTAAATAGTCTCAACGGACAAAAAATAAATCGTATGACAAATAAATAAAAAAAAGCAATAATGAAGTAAAAACAAATATTCTAAAAGGTTGCCCACACGTAATCACATCAAATGGCCCAAAATATCAAAATCCGTACAAATTTGAATTAATTATCCCAGTTTATAACCCTTTGATTTTTTTTGTTATTGATTTTTAAAATTTATACTTGTTTCCTATAATTTCTCCTCATTTTCTCTACAATGATTTTCATTTTTCTTAGAGTAACATTTAAGTTTCTAGCAAAATTTAAAAAACAAAAACAAGTTTTTGAAAACTACTTTTTTAGGCCCCGTTTGATAACCATTTTGTTTTTTGTTTTTAGTTTTTGAAATTTAAACCTAAAAATATTACTTCTACCAATGAGTTTATATGTTTTCTTATCTTTTTTGTACCTATATTTTCAAAAACCAAGCCAACTTTTGAAAACTAAAAAAAATAACTTTCAAAAACTTGAGTTTGCTTTTAGAATTTGGCTAAGAGTTCAAATGCTTACTTAAGGAAGATGATCTTTATTGTAGAGAAATTAGGTGAAAATAAACTTAACTTTCCAAAACTAAAAACCAAAAACAAAATAGTTATCAAACGGAACCTTAGTTTTCAAATTTTAGCTTGATTTTTAAAAACAAAGATACAAAAGTAGATAAAAAAATATAAAAACTCTTTTTTAGACTTAATTTTTAAAAATCAAAAATAAAAAACTAAATATTTATCCAACACGGCTTTACTGATAAGGAATTATTAGTCTTAGTCACATCAAAGGGTTACCCTGATTCATCTTTATTACCTTTCAAAAAAAAAAAAAAAAAACGAAGCCATTATTCAAAGTTTCACACATCACATTACGTCTTTCTTGGTTGTTTCATTAAATTCAATTAATTAGTTAGGCCTACTATTTGTATTACTCGTTTTCTTTCCTTTTTACGTCCAATTTTGTGGTCGTCAGCAGTTCTTGTCTGAAACTAGCCATACACGTCAACTGCCCCCTTTCACGTGTTTGACCATTTTCTCTCATGCAAATGTGAACAAGAACACCAATTAATTCTTTTCTCATTTTCGAAATTCCCAGACCTTAATTAGTTTTTTATATATATAATATCATTTCCATAAGGATATAAATATCATTTACGATATTTTTTAAGAAATGAGATATATATCAATCAAGAACTCAACTGTTTTTAAGTTCGAATACAATCTAGTGGCTCCAAGTTGCTGTATTTGCGGCCGCCGAAAAGGATACAACGAAATCGACAAAACTTTAAGACCATAGAGTCAACGAAGCTTCGTTTCTTAATTAAGAGATTCAAATGAAGGGGAAAAAAGGGTTGATGGATCAATGTCTTTATCATTTATTGAAGTTAGTACAGTAGGTATAAATTAAAAATAAAAAGAAAAGAGAATTAAGTATATGAATGAGCCCTTTCATATAAACTTAAATTGTCGGACTCAAAAAAGGGAAAAACTAAATACTTGAAAGCTAGGGTCTAATGTGAAACTTAATGAATAGAAGATTCAAGATTTCAATTTCTTAAGGCATTTATATCTCACTTCCTCTGATTTCATAACTCGTCTTAAATCATAATTTTTTTAAATATATATTTTAATTAGTCCTTCAACTTAATTATAAAAATAAGGGTTTAATCATTATTTAAAAACCTTCAATTTACTCTTTATTAGTGAATGTTAAAGGTTAGATAATAAACTTACCCAACATAATAATTTATGAATTGGTATAAATTTAAAAGAGGAAAAAAAAATTTATAATTCTTCATTCAAATTTCTAAGTGATGGGTAGAAATTTTGAATTTTCTTCTCTTAATTAAATTGATTCTCTTTTTTATCTTTTAAAAATTTTCCAATTCACTAAATAAGTTTATCATCGACTAATTTTAATTTTCATCAATAATGACAAATTAAAATTGAAAAATGTCACAATATAAGAATTAAGATAAAACTTTTAAAATAATATGGACTAAATTGAAAACAAATATTCAAACATTAGGGACGAAAACATGTATTTAGGCAAAAAAAAACAACTATTTTAGTATCTCAAATTTAAAAAACTAAAGACCCATTTTATAACCATTTGGTTTTCTTTTTAAATTAACCTTATGAATACTACTTCCATCTACGAGTTTCTTTATTTTGTTATTTACTTTTTACATATGTTTTTAAAAGTCAAACTAAATTTTAAAAATAGTTTTGAAAACCCTTTTTTTATTTTTGAAATTTGACTGAGAATTCAAACATTTTCTTTAGAAAAATGAAACTCATTCTAGTGAAACAGTGAGAAAACAAAGCACAATTTTCAAAAACAAAAACTAAACGGTTATCAAATGGAACTTAATCTATTTGATCTTTCTTATTAATTTACCACCTAATGTTCATTGACCTAATTCTTACTCCAAAATGACTTGTGTAATTTCATTACATGTCAATGTTGTTGGGAGAGTGCTATCATAAAGTTCTATATTAGTTAGAGTAGAGAGTACGCATATAAGCAAATACAATCATACCAATATATATTGGTGTGACACTTTAGATGAAACTAAAAATTAAAAAAATAAATAAAATAAATAAATAAAGGCTATGCTCGAAGAGAATGAATCATACAATTTGTGTAAATGTGGGGAAGTTGATAATTATCCCAAACAAATGTCACCTTATGTGTGTGTATATATAATATATAAACAAATTGCATGGTCATGGTGGAAGGAAATGTGGAAAAATCTATTATCTCTTGCAAATGCTAAGATGTTAATTAATATGTATAATCGAAGTTACATTATCCCTTTATTACATAACTAAAAGAATAATCAAATAGACCATTTATAAGTATAAAGATAAAAAAGAAGTGTTTAGTTAGTGATCTAAAAATAAAAATTTGAAATGAAAACGGAGTTACATTTGATATTTTCAAATATGTATTTAGTAACATATTTAAAAATTAAATTATAATTTAAACAAATCTTCAAACTGTATTTGTTATCATATACTAATTGTAATTACAAACTACATATTAGGTTGAATATAAACTATTATTAATTAATTTATGAATATATTTTATGTTATAAATTTTGTATAGTTATTTTTTTGATAATATCATATAATTTACAATATTGTTGGGAGTGCGACCAAAGTCCCGACAAGATAAGTGGAAGATCATGAGATTATAAGTGAGAGACATTATCTTCATTAGTTTGTGGCATTTTGGGTGAAACCAACAATAAAGTCATGAGAGCTTATGTCAAAGGTGGACAATATCATACAAAGATAGAGATATGTGAATGGTTGTTGCCCCTAATAATGGTATTAGAGTCATTTCCCAATGAAATCCACGGGTGCCAATTAAAGAAGGTGAGTTGGTACATTGTTTGAGGAGAGAAGATATGTTGAGGGTCGTTGTCCATATTCCATAACAGTAATATCCATGCCCTTGAGTCGTAATACTTTATTTGAGAGGAGAATTGTTGAAACAAAAAAACAAATTTATGACAATTTATGTCTAAAATTGATAATATCATATCTATGTGGAGTGTTGTTGTTCCTAACAATTATATTATATTGTAGATATTTAATTTAATCCATAGAAATTAAGTTTGTAATATGAAATACTATATTTAGGAAAATTTTATCTGTTTTAATATAAATCTATATTTTAAAATTTTAACAAAGTTTGAGAACCGTTTTAAAAACAAATCTACTAAATACATATTTTATAAACTCGTTAAATTCAAAACATAAAACAAAATTCAATACAGCGTAGATATAAAAACGAAATAAATAAATAAAATAGTTATGTTCTAAAATAATAATATTTAAAACTTTAAAGAGAGGGGAAAAAAAGAAATCGAGCGGTGATGAGGGAACATGAGGCGTGTGTACGATGATGGTTCTCGGATGTAAAAAAGTCAATGTCTGAAAACGTGGTCCCGCCACGTCACTGTCAGTGGCCAACATTTAAAAAAACTGTGCGTGTGAAAACTGAGATGTCAGACTTTAATATGGGGCGGCTCTGTTTGGCTGCATCCGTTTCCATTTTCTAAACGTGTGGCTATCATTCTTCTTTTTCTTTTCTTTTCTTTTCTTTTTTGAAAAAATGTGGTTATCTTTCCTTCTTTCTACGAAACTCCTTTTTCTAATTTTTAGGGTTTGTCAATTTCAACACCCAAAATTTAAAATTAAGAAAAAAAAATCTAAAAATGGCCTGTTTTTTTTTTTTAATTACTTCGGTAATGCCCGCTGTGATTTTAATTGATCTAAATTAAACAAAATTATTAAAAGAAATCAGTCTATCTAAACTTTATTTTTAATTCATTCACACGTGTTTCATGCATACCTATTTTATTAATGGTAATTAAATACCTATGATCTCGTGTCAATTCCACTGTTTTTTTTTCATCTGATTTTGGAATAATTTTCTTTTCATTTTGTGTGATAGACCTATTCAAGGATTTTTGTTATTAAGTTCATTTGTCTTTTGAATTCAAGTAAATTAGAGTTGATTTGATAACATTTTTGTTTCTATTTGATGTTTCGTTTCTATTTTAAAAAAATATATATATTTGGTAATCATTTTTGTTTCTTATTTCTTAAATAAAAGAAAGACAAAAACTATTTGAAAAGTGTTTCTCATTTCTTGTTTTTAGTTGAATTAAATTAGTTAGATATATAATATGAAAAAATAAAAATAAAAACTATATAATAAGCATTGAAACAAACATAATACAATTAATAAACATATCTTTTTAGTATAACATGATCATTTGTTGTACTAAAAAAATATAACAACTTTTTAATATGTAATACAATTCGAGTTCTTAAAGCAAAATTGAGAATAATAATAATAAAGATGCATGTGCAATAACTCTCGAAGAATTAAATTTTTGTCAACATATTTTTATTAGAAGAATGGGTGGATCGACATTTCGATTATGATATATGTTGTATAAAATAAATAAAAATATTAACAAAATACTATTAATGTGGACAACAATACATAACATTTCATACAATATCATATTTTTTTTAATTTTGAAAATGGTAATTAAGTCCTACAAAGAAATAATTAATTAGAAAAAACGATGAAAAAAAAAAGAAGAAGAAGAAAAACTACGACACATAACATGAGAGAGAGGGCAAGTAAAAAGAGAGTGTAATGAATTAGATTTGAGAGAATATTAAGCCACAATTAAAAGATGGAGTGCACACACATGTTGCACTTGGGAAGCATGCAGAAAAAGAAACAGGTGTAGTTTCTGAAATTTTACTCTATTTTTTGGAAACATTTTTCAAAGGTTAGAAATTGTTAAAAAAAAAAAAAAAACTAAAAACAAGAAATGGAAATCTTATCAAATAGGTTTGGAGTGTTTGACATCTATTTGATAATTTTTTTTTTATTATTTTTTAGAAAGAAATAATTTTTACTCCTGAATTTGATAGGTTGTATCAATTTTAACCCTAAACTTCAATTTCATCAATTTAAACTTCAAACTTAGCATATTGTATCAATTTGAACCATAAACTTTGAATTTAATCAATTTAATAACCCTAAAACTTGGTAGATTATATCAATTTTAACCCTAAACTTTCAATTTTATCAATTTGAATAAGTGTATCAATTTGCACTATCCATTAAGTTTTTATTTCAATCACCGTTAGAAAGATTTCTCACACATGCCCAAAATCATGTGTTGCTTTATGATGTGTATTTGTTTGTTATTATTTTTTTTTTTTGAAAAAAATTACCTACAAAATTATTAAATCATTTCAGATTGGGTCATCACTATCATGAAAACCACGAACTTGACTCTCCGAAAGTAGAACCCACACGAAAACAAATAGACCTTGTCTTTCCCTCGCCTTTGGTATCGATACTAGCGACGATAAGTGTGAAGAAGATCCAAACAGTGGCATCATTGAAGGCAACAATGACCATTGTGGTTTTGTTGACTTCGATGGTGAATGGTTTGAGCTCGACTAAAATGCGGGGAGAAAACAGGAAAAACGGTGGTGGACAGAGTGGCGTTCATAAACACAAACTAGTCATAGTCAACCTTGTCGATCTCATTGATAGTCTTATAAAGGATTAAAGTGATCACACTAATGCTAGAGAGGAAAGGAACCTAGATTTTGACGATGACTATTTCAAAATCCCTACATCTATTGCGCAGCAGATGGAGGACAAATCAAGCTTGGGGCCGACGATAATTTTTTTAAAAAAAATCAATATTAGCGATCGATTAAATAATGAGAATACTCCATTAAGAAGAAATATGATGCAAATAAGTTTTAATCGAAAGTGTAAATTGATACACTTATTCAAGTTTGAGGTTTCAGTTGATAAAATTGAAAGTTTAGGGTTGAAATTGATACAATCTATCAAGTTTGAGGTTAAAAATGACCAACCTGAAAGTTTAGGATTAAAATTGCTAAAATGTGCACTAAGTTTAAGGTTTAAATGAATGAAATTAAAAGTTTAGGGTTAACACTGATACAACCTAGTCGGAAATATATATATATATATTTTCTTTTTCTTTTTCTAACTGATTTCTATAGTGTTTTTGTTTAATAAAAAAATTATTTTTTTTTATTTATAGTAAAAAAAATATTCACTCATTTCCTTCAAAATTGTGAAAAGTTAAAATGAGTTTGTGGAGCAAATTATAATAACATATGGAATACTTTGCACTCAAAATACATATTAGTATGACCCAAACTAAACCACTATGCATTTTAAATAATATTATCTAATTTTACGGACTATTATAATTTATGTTATTATAACTCACTTAGCACTCAAAAAATCAATTTCTTTTTCGAGAGTCATTCAATTCAAACGTTAAAACTATGGTTTGGAAGTTCATAATGAGCTTTAAAATGTCCAACCAATGGATCCGATTGAATTTCTTGATAAAATTGTATAAAAAAACAAAAAGTAGATACATATTTGAAAAACAAAAGAATTCCAAATAAGTTATTGATTTTTTGGGTTCTGCAGTTGAATGTGGAATTTTGACTATGTTTTCAACTTCTCATTGGATAATTCCAAAATTATTGTTTTTTATCATCTAATTTTCTCTCACGATTGTTATCGCCAGCGTCCAATTGCAGGAAGAATTTTTAGTTTTTTTTTTTTTAAAAGGTTTCGGTCATTTATTTATTTATTTATTTCCAACACGGGTGGGAGGATTCAAACTATATTTTGGTAGGTCAGATGCTCTTTGACATTTATAAATTTTATTTGTTTGTATTTTTAAAATGTATAAAGTTTTTCATCCAACTCTTCCAGGTGAATCATTGTTATTTAAAATATCAAATAGAGAAATAAAAATATTGAAACGCTAGTTCTGTTTGGAATGCAAAATTATATATATATATATAGATAGATAGATATAGTTTTTAAAGCCATTTGGATGTAATTATTTTCTTTAATTTCTTAAGCAAGATAATGAATTAGTTATTAAAGAGAGATTCATGTCTCGTTAACTTAAACATAGATTAGTTTACAGATTTAAATTCATACCTCTCTATTTTATCAAATGGGAGCTATAGAAGATTTGACTCATAACTCTTTATTTAAATTATAACAAAAGAAAAACTATGAGACTTCATACAAATTATAGCTCATATAGATGCCAAATTTGAAATAAAATTTATAATTTCTTCCCACCAATCAAATGAGATATTTATTTTGAATTTCTCCACCAAACAAATGAGAGAACAAAAAAGATTCAAGTTAACTTGTGATCATAGAAAGTCAACAAACAGAAAAACATGATTTGAAAAGAAAAAAAAAACATATTTCTTATGAAGTATAAACTCAAACAGAATTATGAAGAAAGCAATCGGCAAATTGAAAAGAGCTAGCCTGCGCCAAAGGCCGACTAAAAATTGAATGTCAACTTTATTGATTTTTTGGGAAAAAAAAAAGGTGTTAAATATGAACTCATTAAATTTTGGAAAAGGAAACAGATAAATTGGATCCTAATTAGTGTAACTCCAGTTTCTAAAATTTGACAAGGGTATCGAAACAATTTGGAGTTCATTTTTGTTTTTAAATGATACAAAAGAAACTCGGCTTTTCTTTATCAATAAAATAAAATAAAAGTATCGAACTCATAATACACACATTTTAGACTTCGTTTGATGAAAATTTTATTTTTAATTTTCTGTTTTTTGAAAATTAGGTTTGTTTTTCTATAAAAAATAATAAAATAAAAAATAAAAAATAATTAAATAATTAAAAATTACTTTTTTGAATTTTCAAATTTTGACTTGGATTTTGAAAACATATTTAAAAATTAAAGTAGTAAATAAAAACAAATAAACTCATAGTTAAAAAGTAGTTGTAGTCATGGGTGAATTTACCATAGGCCCATAGCCCCCCTCAAATTTTTACCTTCAATAATATGTATAAAAAAAGTCAGATTAAATTTTGGATACAAATTCTAGATCCGCCACTGGTTGTAGTTGTAGCCTTAGACCCCGTTTGATAACTATTTGGTTTTTTGTTTTTGGTTTTTGCAAATTATGTTTGTTTTCTCACCATTTCTCATAATATTTCCTACAATAATTTCCACATTTCTTAAGAAAACACTTACATTCTTAGCTAAATTTCAAAAACAAAAACAAGTTTTTGAAAACTATTTTTGTAAGTTTTCAAAACTTAGCTTGATTTTTTAAAACACATCTAAAAAGTAGATAGGAAGACATGAAAAACCGTGGGTAGAATTAGTATTTATAGGCTTAATTTTAAAAAACCAAAAACAAAAAACTTAATTTCAATTTGATAACCATTTTGTTTTTGGTTTTTAGTTTTTAAAAGTTAAGTTTATGTTCACTTAATTTCTCTACAATAGAGATCATCTCTCTTAAATAAACATTTGAACTTTTAGCCAAATTCTAAAAACAAAGTCAAGTTTTTGAAAGCCTACTTTTTTTTTTTTAGTTTTCAAAAATTTGGTTTGGTTTTTGAAAACATATGTACAAAGTAGATAATAAGACATATAAATTCATTGGTATAAGTAGTATTTTTAGGTTGAACTTTCAAAAACTAAAAACCAAAAATAAAATTGTTATCAAACAAAGCCTAAATGATTATCAAACGAGATTTAAGATTTTGTTTGATATCTATTTGGTTTTTTAAAATTAAGTTTATAAATTCATTCTCATGGAAAGTTTAGAAATTACACGTCAACATCTTACAGGGACTTTTAGTTTTAGGCCTCGTTTGTAACATTTTTTCTTGTTTTTCAAAGTTGTTTTTGTTAACAGTTTATTGTTTATTGTTTTTTATTATTATTGTTATTGAAAAAAAAATAAAACGTATTTGCTAATCCTTTCTAGTTTCATATCATCTAAAATTTTAAAATAAAAATGTAGCAGATTGGTATATGAAAATTAATTTTTTACAAAAATTAATAATGTTCTAATTTTCTAGGATATATTTATTTTAAATATAAACTTTCTTTCATTTATTTTTCACCTCTCACATACCTCTCATTTTTCTCTCTCTAAAAATTAAATATTTTCAAACTTTTTGTTTTCTAAACCTATTTTTTTCCATAACATATTTGTCTCTAAACTGTCTCCAACTTCTTTTTGACTTTCATTTATTTTTTTCTCTAATAAATATATCTCTAACTTTTTTCAATCTAAATCAGTAAATTATCTCTCGCCGTTTCCTCCACCTTTTCTTTCTCTTTCTCTAACAATATTCTTTATTTTAGAACTCTAACTAGTATTCTCTCTCCAATCCATCCCATTAAATTTTTTTCCTTTTATCTCTCTGAATCTACTATTTTTTTTAACTTATATCTAAAAAAAATATATCTAATTCTCTGCCTCTTTTTCACTCTCTACCAGTTCTTTATCTCTCTAACTTTTTTAAAAACAAAAATCCAAACCCAACTATGTTGGTTTTTGTTTTTTAAAAATAGAAGACCGAAAAAAAATAGAAATAATTATGGAATAAGACTTTAATTTTATTGTTTTAAAATATCAACATAATTTTGAAATTGAAATACGTTTTTCAGAATAAAAAATGATAAATAAGAAAAATGGTCTAATACTTCTATATTTTAAAAATAGAAAGGAAAAGAAAAACAATGACGTTATCAAACTCTCCCTTAAAATTAATCATTCACAAACTTGTTAAAAACGTGAATCAAACATATAAAGTCTATAAATACGCTAGTGTCTCTTATAAATTATTGTGTGTTATGTAACACGACAAAAAAATGAAGACCTTTAAGGTCGTCGGTGGGGTCCCTCCTTTTTCTTTTTTTAATGTCAACAAATGCTCTAATATCAAAAGCCGCATCCTCTAACTATTATTGCAGAGTGAGGAAAAAAGTGGCGTCAACTCTAAACATTCAACGCCTAAAAAATAATAAATAATAATAAGTGTTTATAATAATAATAAAAAAAACAAAACATTGCCGGATTAAAAAGGAAAATCTGTACATTGCCTTGCATTTCTTTCTAACGGGTAGCATGAGAAATATGACCTTGTCCCAAAAAAAACATAGAGAAACAAAATGGTTCTACCTTTTAGGTCATGTACGAAGTTACAAATAAATTACCAATACATGATTTAATCTTTCTTTTTTTACCATATGTATAGTGAATGATTCGAGCCTCTAACTTTTCGATAGAGAGTGTAAATTTTATGTCAGTTGAGCTATGTTTGTATTAACGATTTAATCCGAATGTACCTTATATATGTGTGTATCTAGATGTCCATTTTCCCGCCGGGGCGGGGAATCCCCGTTTAGGTGGAGAACGGGGGAGGGAGTGGGGGTGAAATTTTCCCCGGCTAAACGGAGACGGGGACGGGGAATACATTCCTCATCCCCGACCTCGACCCCGTCCTCGCCCCGATTAATATATTTAATTTTAAATATATATATTTGTATCTCATAAACCATAAGTCTAAAGTTTTATTAAATATCATTTTATTTTTCTAAAAAAATGAAAAATGTCTCTTAACTAGAAATCTCTAAAAAATAATTAACCATTTAAATACAACTTTTCAAATAAAAAAAAGAAATTAGTTAATAAAATTTTAAAAAAAATAAAATTCTAAATGGGAAATTATTCCTCGCGGGGAACCCGAGCCCTGCAAATTCCTCGCGGGGAATCCCTGCCCTATTCCCTGCGAAATTAAATGGGGAATTTTGCGGGGACGGATAATGAAATAAGGGGCGGAGACGGAGATGGAGAGCCATTCTCCGAGCCCGCTCCGCCCCGTGGACATCCCTATGTGTGTATATATATATAATCACTCCACGTTTTTCACATGAAAAGTGATTATTTGTGCGTATGTGTAGTGTGTATATAAATAATTTCAATAGACAATTCGTTTCAAGTTCTGAATACAATTTTTTTAAAATATATGATGAGAGGCTAACGACAGAATCTAAACAAAAGCTAGGCTCAAAGAAACGTGTTAAAATTGAAAACATGGATTGAAAAAAACAATGGAATTAAATATTTGAAAAAAGAAACGTCAACAAGAAATTAAGCGAGAGATAAGAGAAAATATGCATTAAAAATAAGATTAAGAATATATTGATAAAGTGAAATAGGAAAAATGTCAAAAATCGAGTGGGAAAGTACGAGTACAGATAGCAATCGTAGATTCATAGCATGGAGAGAAAAAGTATATATACATATATATATATATATTAAGGTGAAAAAAAATAATTATCGACAAGAGCATAACTCAAGTATGACACATGACTAAATGGTCATGGGTTCAAATTCCCCACCCCAACTGTATACTAAGATGAAAAAAATGATTGAAAACAAAAAGATGAACAATTTCTCGAAGTGTAGTAAAAGAAAATAGTGGTAGTAAATCAAAAATCTTATTTGGTTGAAATATCATTTTGATCCAGTAATTTAGGAATCATTCTATTTTGATCATTAAAACCTTAAATGTCTAAATTTAGTTTTCCTACATTTAATAAATCTTAAAATGAATCCTTATTGTTGGTTTGAAATTGACTTTTATTGAATTTGATAAAATAATAACAATCAAATATATTTATAAAATTTATTTGGGAAAGATTAATAGATTTTTTATTTTTAAGAAAAAAGTTAACCCAAACTAATTTTTAGATTTATTAAGAATATGGAAACTAAATTTAGACCTTAGAAACTATAATGATTAAGATGGAATAAATCCTAAATTACAATAATCAAAATGACGTTTTAACTATCATGTAATTAATACATTAACTTGTATTTTTGTTTCGATGTAAGGTTGGATTTGACGTGCTTTCTAAATTAAACACTTAAAAAATAATAAAATATTCTTTTTTATAAAAATGGTTTTAAATAAAATTATTGTGTGTTTTCATTCCAATTTAATTCTACAAATATTAAATTACTATAAAGTGATTTTAAAGTGATTTATTTTAAAAAAATATTCTAAAAAATGATTTTTATTTGTTATCAAATACTCAAGATTTTTTTTTTTTTTTTTTAAAAAAGAAAAACTCTTCACCCTCCAAAACTCCTTAGGAACGTATAAATTTATTGAAGTTAAGTAATTCTATTTCTAATTATGTACTCAAAGAAAAATTCTATTTCTAATTAATTAGTTATGTTAATTTCATAGAATCTTATAGCTTCTTTTTTTAAAAAAAAATCTGATAATAGTATACAAAGTACATTTTGTTATAAAAATAGAATGAGAACCGGGTATAATTTTACCAATATTTAAATACTAATATAATATAATTATAATAATAATAATAATAATAATTCAAGTTTTTGGAAATGGAATATATATAATATAATAAAGATAGTGGGAATTTATGGAAAATTAAATAAGCAATAACCTAAATAGAAAGTGAGAGAGAATAAATTGAATTGGAGAGAATTTCACCTATGGTGCATTTTATTCTTCCACCAAAAGTCACTATTTATAGGCAATTTGGCAAGGGATGAGTTGGTACATTTGGACACTAAGCATTGGTAAAAAATTGACACATGGAGGATACTATGGCTATGGAAATTTTGCCACTTGGCATGGGTAATATATGGCATGTGGATGGACATTTATACTACACATTTTACAATACATTTCAAATAATTGAATTAGTATAATAAAAGTACAGAAGAGATGACAAACACGTTCTGTTTTGGGGAGTTGCATAATTAGTTAAAGAAAAAAAGTTCAATTGCAGACGTATCATCGGTTTTTTTAAAATTATATGTGTGTCAACGATTTTATAAAATGTCCAAAATAACATTTACATTTAATCCATGTGTTTGCAATATAACATCTATCAATAGTCTATCAAATATAAATCATTCATGATAAACACTGTTGATATATTCTTGATACCTAATATGAGGTATATCAATTATATACTATTGGTGTACGTTATTCAAGTATATTGTTCAAATATATCAATGAAGTTGAATTCCCAACACTCAATTTATCAACAATATATAAAAAAAATAGCTAAATGAAGTATATCAAGAGTATGACAATAATTTACATTAAGTACATCATGTAGATTTAATATGAATTATATTATCGATAAACTATTGATATACTTTACTTAAGTATATCAGTAAAACGAGATATATATAATATAAGGTATATCACTGATATCACTGATGTACCTTATTTTAGTTTTTGACTTAATCATTTTTTGTCACTAATTTTTTTTTGTTGATACACTATATCAATAGTAAATGAATGAGACAAAATTCATCACTTAAAGTAGTGAATCATTATTTTAAAAAGAAAAGTAGCGAACAATAGGACTAAAATTATATTATTGATATACTATGTGTTAGATATATTACCAACTAGACAAAATATCTAAATATAAGTCGACTTCTATATAAAAATACGATGTATTATATATATTATTCATATATCAATATAAAGTGTATTAGATAAATTATTGATATATCTGCTGATACAAATGAGAGTGAAAATAGAATAATAAAATAACGTGAATTAGTTTTAAAATGTTTTGTTATGTTTGCAAATAAAAAAAAAACATAGTTAAATTTATAAATACTTCAGTATTTTTTTTTGCTACCCATTCTAATTCTCCTTTGTTTTTTTTTTTTTAATGATTGCCGCCACTCAATTATTGACGACACCAAGCTAGAAACGTGTTTAACGATGCTGAATAAAATAAACAAAATCAATAAATGCACCCCACTGTCGTTTTATCATTGCTTTTATTCGTAAAAAGGGACATTTTTTTTTCTACCTTAATTAATTTATTTGACTAAAACTAAACTTCATTGTTAACGTATTTTTGTAAGATGCGGTAAATTAGGCATAACACTTACTGCTTTTTTTTCTTCTTCTTCCTTTTTATCTTCTCTCTTTTGTGTATAAGTTAGGATATTCTTCCTTTGAAACACATCATCAAATATATCAATAATACACAAAAATTCATAGATGGGTTCTTTGATTTGAAGAACTTGTTTAAAGTCTTCAAAATTGGCTAATAACCAATAAAAATATATACTATTAAATTTTTTTTAAGTACATCAACAATTGGAGGAGGGGGATTCAAACCAATGACCTTTTAGTCACAAGTTATATTTGATGTCAGTTGAGTTATGCTTTTGTTAGCACATACTATTAAAATTTGATCAAGGCAATCATGATTCTAAAATAATAAACAAAAAACAAATTGTTTCAAACAAATTAAGTTGTGCCTCCAAATTTTTAATCGTCCTTAAGCATTTTCTATTTGAATGGTAACGATATTATGTCATTTACATAATTTATAAAATTATATGATGTGCTAATTAAATTAACCAATGATAATCTGACAACATAAGAGTGGGTCAACCGATTAAAACTAATATTAGTATGCCAAAAGAATTAATCTGGCATGTAGAAGAAATACATTCTAGATCATTTTTTTTAGTTTGTTGACACTAATTGCCATTATTTTCTTCCACTAATGTAGAACTGTATATCATTTGTTGTAGCACTATACTCTATCGAGAGATAGGGGCGAATTTACTATGGGTCCAGGGGCTCAAACTCATCTCAAATTTTTTACCTTTAATAATATGTATAGAAAAAGTCAGATCAAATAAGAAAAAAAACCTTATGACATAGTGATAAATATGTCATCAGCCCTCTCTCAACTCTAATAAGATAATGATGCAAGCGGGATGGTAATAAAGAGTGAGTGTATTGAAACAAAAGTTAAAAATTATTCTTTAGATTTTTTTTTAAAAAAAAATTAAGACGAAATAGAAACTATAAAGTAAAAGTAATATTAAATTATAAGTGTTTGGAGTGCAACCAAAGTTCTACGTTAAGAGAAATATCATGATTTTTTTTTTAAGAAAATTATGAGTTTATAAGTGGGACAAAAAATAAAATCATGTGAGTTTATCCTGAAAATGAACAATATCATACAAATATGGAGTTACGATGAAATCTAAACATGGATTATTTGGGGGTACATGTTATAATAACATGTGAAATACTCTACATTCCAAACATTGACTATTATAGCTTCATATTATACTACTTTGCATTTTAAATAATATTGTATGATTACACAAATTATAATAAACCACAGACTATTATAACCTACTTAGCGTCCCAAATAGTTCCAAGATTTGTTTGAAGTGTAGGTTATAATAATCTGTGAAATATTTTGTAATTCAAACACATACTATTATAACTCTAAACTAAAGAATTTTACAATTTTATATAATTTCACATAATTTAGTCTATAAATTATTATAATTCACTCAAATGATTTTATCAATAATCTGTTAGAATTTGATAATAGTTATGAAATTAGACCTTAGAAGTTGGCACCATCTAAAATACAAATTATATAATTTTAGAAAGTATTGGAAGAATGGTTTAAAGAGTAGAGTTAGGAGGAAGAAGGGATGAAGGAAGGGCAAGGGCGTGCGGTGATGTAGAGAGTGGATGGTACAGTGGTGGTGAGAGTAGCGAAACCCTTGTTGGCTGCTGTGGCGTGAGGTTACCAGGATTTGCATTATCGACGAATGAGGAAACAGGAACACGCGTCAATGTTTGGTCGGTTATTCCCTCTTTGGGTCCCACCAACCGCTTCATAAACCATCCAAAACGCGGGGGCTCAATTATAATTTACAAAACCCGCCACTTACTTTTTACTTTCATTTCTTTCCCCCCCCCCCTTTTTTTTTCTTTTCTTTTCTTTTTTAATACAACAAAAAATAAATGTGTCGTGTTTACAATTTTGTCGCTGTTCAATATCAGCCGTTGGATGACGCGACAAAATTAAAAACGAGATGATTTTTAGAGCTCGATGACGCGGTCGGTTTGTTACATGCCACGTAGCATGGGGACACCATTCCCAGCAGTCAAAATCCCTCCTTTTGACTCTGCCATTTCTCTCTCTCTCTCTCATCAATCAAATTCCAAATTCCATCACTCCAATTTCCTATTCTATAAAACCCAAATCCCTCCCTCTCCAATTTCCTCTATCAACACTCAAATCAATCCCATCGTCATTTTTTTTTCATTCAATCCTACTACGTCATCTATGGCGCCGAGGGACAAGGTTAAGGCGGCGGTCGTAGCTGCCGGCAAGGACAACGAGGTGCATTTTAGGGGCGTGAGGAAGAGGCCGTGGGGAAGATACGCGGCCGAGATTAGAGATCCGGCCAAGAAGAGCCGTGTGTGGTTAGGCACATTTGACACCGCGGAGGAGGCCGCCAGGGCTTACGACGCCGCCGCCCGCCAATTTCGCGGCGCTAAGGCCAAGACTAATTTTCCCTTTCCCCTTGGCGTCAACGACCTCAATCTCAGTCCCAGCCGGAGTAGCACCGTCGAATCCTCCAGTCGTGACCCGATTCTTGACCTCAATCACGACGCCGACGCCAACGCCGTCGGATCCAGGCCGCCGTTTCCGTTCCACCACCATCAACTCGGAGGAGGGATTTTTCCGCCGCCCAATCACCTTCTCTTCTTCGATCATCCCATTTTCCGCAACGGAATCGTAAAGAGTCTTCAAAATCATCAATCGGGCGTGACTTTCGATCGTCTCCGGCGAAAGGTGGTGCGGAGCGGCGGAGTTCAAAGTGACTCAGATTCATCCTCCGTCATTGATCTGAACCAAAATGACCACAAATCAAGACGGACAGTTGTAGATCTCGATCTCAATCTCCCTCCACCGGAGTCCGCTTAGGGTTTTCGACGACGATGAATTATCGGAAGCTCCATGTAAATTAATACACGTGTCCTAGAAGAATATAATACAACTTTATAAAAATTGTTTTTAATTTTGGTTTTTGGCGACGGAAAGGAAAGGAATAGAAGAAGTTGATATTCATTGGCAGCCCAGATCGCCGGCGCCGGCAAATAGAAAGGACGGACGGACGGACGATTATTGGAGGCGAAGGGAAGGGGGAGTGGTGGGGTCCAGTGAAATGGACACGTAATGAGAGGAAGAGGACAAAAACACGAGTTTTGATCGTGGTCGTTTAACGTAGTACGTAAGACTCAAAGAGCGCAAATGCAGGGACGTTAACCCGTGAAGGATTGCCACATGTCGTTTTCTCTCGAATTTCTGCTTTCTGTTCTTCAGTCACAGCTTAGTGTGTGTCGTTTCTCTATTTTTTATCTTTAGGAAATGGCAATTTTTTTATAATATGGATAGCCAATCAAAAAATAAAATTAAAAAAATATATATATGGATAGCCAATGCGAAACCATTTTCATTTTACTGTTTCAATTTGATTTGTCTGTACTCTTCGGTCTTCATCTTTGACGTACTCTCCTTTCTTCCACAAGTATTATTTAATAAAGTTTGGCGGCCGGGGAACCCCTTGTTTCCTTTTTCAATGTTTTTTTTTTTTTTTATATAAAAGAAAAAATATTAGCATCAATTTTATAGTCTATTTTTACTTTACCAGTTCTGTATTTATTACGTTTCAATTACTAGATTTTTTGAATTTCTGTACGTAATCACTTTAGCGGTAAAAATCAATTTACATCAATAAATTTAAGAGATTGTATCAATCAAAATTTTTATACTATAAGCTTTTGAATTGGTAGATAAGTTGCTTTCATTGGATTCTAATTAAAATCACTCAAATAAAATTATTCTTTTTTCTAAAATCCAATAAAATTAGTAAGGAAAATTGTCAAGTAAGTCTTTCTAAATAAGTTGAGAAAAACAAAGAATGAAAAACTACTAATATTAATAATAATAATAATTATTATTATTATTATTATTATTGATATTATCTATTTGACTCTAGCATTTCTGTCTAATTTATGTTAATTATTCTATTAAAGGAAGCTTTATACCAATGAAATTTATGTATTTAATGATTCTAACAAAATTACAGGAAGAGTATAAATTGATTCCCTCATAAAAATAAAGTTTAAAGTATAAATTAATTTTCCCTGTAATTAATTATTTGATGATAACCTAAACATATCTTGATATCCCAACTCTAATTTAACATATATAGGATCAAACATTTGTTTGCTATAATTGAAATAAACCTGATAATTAAATGGTTTTCATGCAAATTTTTGGGATTCAAATTAGAGAAATCCATTTTTTTTTCTTTTTTCGCCGGGTAAGGTATCCCCTTTTAAGTGGAGAATGGAGAGGGGTTGAGAAGTAAATTTTCAACTAGATAGGGACAGAGAATACATTTCCTAACCCTAACCCGTCCCGGCTTCGATTTCTTTCTTTTTTTTCTTATATATATATATGATAAACCACAATTCTAAATTTTTATTAAATATTATTTTATTTTTTTAAGAAAATTTTAAAAAATATCTCTTATATAGAAATCTTTTATAAAAAATTAACCATATAAATAGATACATTTTTTAAAAAATTATTCAATAAAATTTAGAAAAATAAATATGATAAACGAGGAATTATTCAATCATAGCTTCGTTACTCGTGACATTAAACGAAAAATTTAGCGATGATGAAGAATAAAATGGGAGTGTGAATGTATTTCTAGCTTCATCCCATTCTATTGACATTCCTAATTAAAATAGAATATTTAAAATATCTAGGGTGCTAAAAATGATGAAGCCAGAGAAGTTTTAGGAGAAATTTGCATGGAAAACTCCTTTTCACGCGCATTAATGTGATTTGACCCATATTCTGAAATTAATGACATTTGACCTTTTTTATACTGTGTATTCCGTCCAAATTACCGTAAGGGCATAATACTCTAACTCTAGCTCTCTAGCTCTCGCTCAAGTCACGTTCTCGCTCTCGCTCAAGTCTCGCTCTCGCTTATGATAGTAATTAAGTTGTCAAAATTCTGGAGAAAAAAAACAAAACAAAAATCACACTGTAGTTGACTCGCTCTCGCTGACTCTCTCTGCTACTCCAGCTCTTCTCTGTCTTTTTTTTTGTCATTTTTTCTTTATATTTTTTTCCATTCATTTGAGCGAGAGCGAGACAGCGGGAGCGAGAGCGTGAACAACGTGCGAGAGCGTGAACAAGAAAGACCGCTTCATATTACTCTTATGAGTCATTTTGCGCGCATTGCTACGTCAGAATGAGTCATATTTCATTATTTTGAAATGTCAGGTCAAATGCCATTAATGCATGGGAAAATGGAATATTCGTACGAATACCCCAAGTTCCAGATTATATTTTATGTTTTTGGATTCACTGAATTCAGTGAATACGTGTTTGGAAGACGTGTTTTCGAAAACTGTTTTCGAATTCTATGATCCAAATAGTAGAAATTATGAAAACAACATTTTTATGTTTTCATTGTATCCAGATTCTGAATTTGAAAATTGAAAATGCAGAATTGTATTAAACAAAGATAAAATCTTAATAAATATAGTATTTCATGTTTATAAACCTAATTTACTTTTGTTAAATTAAAATATGTATAATATGTATAATATAAAATATTATATTATAAAATAATAATTATATAAAATTTATATTAAAAAAATATGTTCATAAATTAATTAATAATGTCTTATATTCAACTTAATATTTAATTTTGTAACTATAACTAATTTTATGATCTATAAATATATTATATAACACACTTTAAACTACTGTTTAAAATGGAATTGAATTTCTAAATCTGTTACCAAACACATATCTGAAAACATGAAATACAACTTCATTTTCATTGAATCTCTTGTTTTCAAGTTTCTGTTTTCGGATTGCCTACCAAACATGCCCTAAAATTTCAAAACTAGATTTTTTTTTTTTGTCATTGGTATTTGACTTTAATTTCTATTTATTCTTTGAAATTTCAAAAATAACATGTTTAATCTTCAAAGTTTGAATTTGATTTTTAATTAGTTTCTAAAGTTTGAAATTAGTTTCTAAATGACCCATAAGTAGAGTTGATAGCTAATTGGTGTAACAGAATGATGGTGTGGTAGTTAAAATGTGTTAATTAGACTTTTCCCATATGTATTTTTAAAATGAATTGATTCTCATTTTACTTTGTTTTTTATACTCCGGGCAGAAGCCAATTTCAATTTTTTAGTAAGTAATTAAAAATTAAATTTAAATCTCAAGAATCAAACATGTCATCTTAAAATTTCAAGAAACAAGTAAAAAACAATTTTAAGTATCAAGAATTGACCGTATGATAATCATTTAGTTTTTAAAAAGTATACCTGTTTTTTTTCTTCATAATTTCTCTTCATATTCTCTACAATAATTTCTATTTTTCTTGAGATATCATTTAAGTTTCTAGCCAAATTTTAAAAACAAAAACAAATTTTTGGAAAACTACTTTTTCAATTTTTAAAATGTAGCTTAATTTTTGAAAACATATGTAGAATGTAATAAGAAAATATAGAAAACTGTTAGTAGAAGTAGTAAAGTAGTATTTTAGGCTTAATTTAAAAAAAAAACCTAAAAAAAATTTTATTAAACCGCACCTAAAAGTATCAACTTTGAAAACAGAGGATGATGTATAAATTAAGTTCGAATTAAGACCCTTTTCTATTTACAAATCCAGCTAAAAAAAAGAGTGGGCTCCATTTCTTACTGGGCTGAAGCCCATAATTAGAGGACTGAGAAGGAGAAGGAGAAAGAAGGAAGGAAGAACCGGTATTTACCGGTTCCCGTAGGTGAAAGGAAACGGCTACTGACATTGCGCAAACCGACCAGGCATGGCAATGTTTTCAAGTTCGTTATTTTGATTTTCGGTGGACGAAAAGGGGAATGAATAATTGAATTGTGTATGAGACTGTGAGAGCTTAGGTCTTCAATTTGGGATTCTAGGGTTTAAATGGGTAGGGTTTTTCTCGTTGAATTGGAAGGCAGGTCTTATAGCTGCGGCTGCTGTAATAACAATGTTGCTCTTGCCGATGACGTCCTCTCTCGGGTACTTTCACTATTTACCTCATCCCTTTTATTTGCTTTCTGAATTCTCTACCTTCTTTCTTCCTTCCTCAGCGACTAATTTCGCCCTCATATGTTAGAATTTTTGTTTGTTGAGTTTGTGGAATTGGATTTCTGAACAAGTTGGAGTGGAAACGGGAGTTTGTTTACTCCTCGAATCGTACGTTTGCATGAAGATAGATTGTTTTGGCTTGTAGTAGCGTTATGCTTTCCCTTTTGTCTCATTGTTTGCTGGTTTAACTGATATTTCGTTGGAATTCGCGGATTCCAATTTTTCCTTTTGAGACTAGTATTGTTAACTGAAATATTAATCATATTTTGGTTGCATGGTTGGAGGTAAACTGATGCTACTGAGTCTCAAATGCTAAGTTGGAATAATAGTTCCTATGATATCACGATCAATTTCCTATTATATCTTATCAATTTCGTTTTTGAGATTGCTATACAAAGCTATTTTTGAAGTTACTAGATTTTGGTTAATCCTTATGCTGCTTATTATCTGTTTTTGCATATTTAATCGTCCATGAGTTAATACGTTGTGCCCGTTTTGATGAATTTTTATTGTTCTATTATTGTCCCAGACTTTCAATTGCAGCCAAGGGAGGGCGTTCCTTTTCAGCAATGTGTAAGTGACCCTGTTGTTATTTTTATTTTATTTTCATGTCGAGCCTCAAATCCAAATGTCTTGATTATTTAGGAGGCACCACTTGATGAGGGACCCTGTAGGAGGAGGGGGTTCAAATGAATCTTCAGTATAACAACATCCATATATGGAAATATCTTGTGATGGTTCAGACATTTACTAGTATTTTTTTCATAAAAAAAAAAAACATTTACTAGTATTTTTAAGCAGTCTCCAAAATTAGAATTAACAGTATACTGCCTTGTATAATTGTTGGGTATCCTCAATTTTTTCATATCCCTCCTCTTTTCTTGTGCATTTCTTCTACAATCATTGAGGTGAAATAACATTGGAAAAATTATTCTTTTGATCCCTGAGTTTTTAAGAATAGGTGCATTCTAAGTTTTCAAGATAGACTTTTTTAGTCCTTGAGTTTTGAGAAATAGGTTTAAAAGGTCCCCGCATGATTTTTTTAATTATTTTAATGTTAATGAAAAATTAAAATATTAAAAACAAAAATCCCTCTCTCTCTCCTCCCATTCACTCCCTCCTCTCTCATCTCCCCACTTCTCCCTCCTCCATGTATGAAATCCCAAACTA
This sequence comes from Trichosanthes cucumerina, assembly GCA_036507285.1. NCBI lineage: Eukaryota > Viridiplantae > Streptophyta > Magnoliopsida > Cucurbitales > Cucurbitaceae > Trichosanthes > Trichosanthes cucumerina. The sequence continues at coordinate 75,689,422 of CM071839.1, read as the reverse complement.
AAAATCGACACTAAGTGAATATATCGAACTCTTAAAACGGGACAATGAAGGGAAACTAAGGAACATGGATACAAAAAAGACATGATACGAACCCAATGGAACATCATTTTTATTTTGTCCATTTGAATCTTTTTTAAACTCTTTTAAGAATTTTCAGTATTTGAAGTGAGATTGAGAATCTAAGGATTGAATTCTCTCTCTTTTTTGATATCACAATTTTGAAGAATAAGGAAGAATAAGCAGAGGAGGGAGGAGGGAGAAGAGGGGAGAGGAGAGAGGGAGGGAGTGATTGAGAGAAGAGAGAGGGTTTTTTTTTAATTGTATTTTTTTTAATTTTTCATTAACATTAAAATTATTTAAAAAATCAATCATGAACCTTGTGAACCTATTTCTCAAAACTCAAGGACTAAATGCATCTATACCTGAAAACTCAGGGACTAAAAGGGTAATTTTCCCAAACTTTGATCTGTTTCTGACCTCACATCTGTATTTAACATAAATTGAAATACTTTTACCTTTTCCCAGAGTGAATGTAACTTCTGGACCCAAGGAGGAGAGGTTGATGCTTTCTGGTATGCACACTGTGGAAGATATCTTTTGTTGCTGTTGCGGACAAATTCTCGGATGGAAATATGTAAGATTTCTTCTCTCACTATCTATGCAAAGTGGTCAGATTTCCACGACCTTCAATAGAGCTGGTGACTGTTTATCGGGAATCATCACGAACTGGCTCAACAGTCAGAGGAGCTAGTTATAACATGTACATTTTAGTTTGGTGGTTCTGCTATTAACTACCTATCCCATGCATATATGTCAACTTTCAAAATTATAAGATGAAGATAATCCCCTGAAACTAGTTTGGGTGAGCAGAAGTTGGTTTTTGATGCCCTCAGGCCTCAAGTATCAAACATACTATTAATAGTAATAATCTAAAAAGAATGGTCATTTCTTCCTGGATATGATAACATGTTATTCTACTTCAAATTAGTAAATTTCGATAGAATATATATTGGAATATGATGTGTTCAATTTTATCCTTAAGAAAGATAACCAAAAACAGGGAAAGAAAAAAATCTCTTGGGTAGAGGCAACATGAACATAGTGCAAATATTAAGGCACATCTCTAAGAGTTCATAGGTTTGATTCTCTCTTTTCCATTGATGCTATATACTAGAAAATTTTGAATCCCTCTATTCCATTGATGTAATATACTAGAAAATCTCTTCGAAGGAAAGAGAAAAGGCACTTCTTCTCTATTAGAAAGCACATAATAAAATCCTATTTTATCTGAATTTTTTTAAAAAGAAGAATTATACTGTCATATGCTTGAATATTGGACATCTGAACATCTAAATTTTGGGAGAGGAAAGGGGGAGGGGGGTTCTTTGCTCTTTAACTTTCTCTATCACGTCAAATACTGGGGATTTCTCTCGTTGGCCAGAATTCTTCATGGTTTCAGCTCTATTTGTTTTGCTTCTATTTCTTTTTCTTCCGTTTTTCTTTTCGTTGTCTTATCTTTCTAGTTTATTGTGGATTATTAATATTTTGAATCCTTTCATCTAAAACCTGCCTAATGGAAAATTGGTAACAACAATGATAACAATAACATTGCGTGTTCCACAGGAGTAAACCCAGACAATTTTTTCAACGATTTGTTTAGGTGATGAAAGAGAACTTTAAAATCTTAACTTTTTAATAGAATTTTGTAACCTAAGACGAGCCAAGAGGGGAGCTCCTTCTCCACTTCACCTCTAAAATTGAAGAACATAATAGACAAACTACTTAATTCATGCTTAGTGCGCTTGTAATATTCATTTCTAACAAGGAAAGATAGGAACAACAATATCCATAACGTAAGCATCACAATTAGATGAAAATGAAATACGCAAGGTAAGCTGCTACGAGCCTGTCTGCCTGGATGACTGGCTCTGTCTGCCTGCTGGGCTTGTCTGAACTTATGCAGCTAAATATGACAGGTTCTTAGCATTTAAGCAGGAGTTACCATACTGAGAGTTTAAAAACTCTATCCTCTTCATTGCTACTGGACAGGATGAATAGAAAGCTTCTTTAATATATGCATGTGTATGTATGTGATAAAACCTTTCATATGCTTGAAATCCTAAAACTATCCTGAGTTGGCCTAATGGTAAAAAAAAAACAGGTAAATAACAAAGACATAGGGAGAATGAGTTCAAGCCATGGTGACCGATACTGAGGATTTAATATCCTATGAGTTACCTTGGCAACCGAATGAGGGTCAAATGGTTGTTTCATTAAAATATCGGATGTCCCCGAAGGGACTGTCTCGTTAGAATAGTAGAGGTGTGCAAGCTGTCTCGTACTCTCACAGATAAAAAAAAAAAGCTTGAAATCCTGAAATTACATTAAACTAGAGTTGAGAATGGTGTAATTTATGGTTTGTATCTAAAATCATTTGTGGGGTTGTGTTTTTTATGAAAAGATTTTGTGCTGAATTGTTGATTTGCAGTCTTAGATTGCTAAACTAATGTTGCTGCACTTCAATAGGTAACTACACATGACAAATACCAAAAGTACAAGGAGGGGAAGTTTGTTCTTGAGAGGTACTCAGACATTTTCATTATTTTATCTTTCCAAATAACATAAGGTTTACTATAAATGTGTTATTAGTCCTGGGTTTATTTATTCCTGACAGATGGAGAATAGTTGAGGAGATGATGGAAGACTTAAATGGAGAGGCTCAACCTGGTTCAAGCGATATGGAAAATCCTTAGTGAGTTTCTGCCATATTTCTCAGAATAAGGAAATTGGAGCGTACATGTCAAAATGTTGTATGTATAACAATTCTAGAGGATGTGTAGAACTACTATTGAACTGCATGTGACCATAATCTATAATCATTAGCTTTTTATGGAATCATCGTGTCTTGAATGCTTCGATTCTCCCCTCTTACAATCCCTTTTCACATAGTAAGAGTCTTCTTCTTCCCCATTTGAATGAAAGGAAGGGCGTTGGTAAATGGATGGTTCTGATATTTGTAAAGTTGAATTGCTCATGGAACCATCAAAGATAATTTTGTTTCTAGTTCATTAAAAAGGCGTTCTCTATGCAGACATGAATTCAGAGAAATGAGTTTGACAATCCCATTCGTAATAATCAATGTGAACCTCATATTATCTCGTTCTAAACTTATTCATGCACACGTCAAACACAAACTTAATCTTACTATTTCATGCTGTGTAGAAAAGGAAAAAAAAAAGAGGAATTATTTGGGTTTCATTATAATATTTTGTTGATTATATGGTGGTTAGAACCAGCCATTATAAGTTGTTTGGACTGCAGTAGAAGCTCGTGAGTAGCTTTTTGGGAGGGACAGGAGCTGGCCCACAGGATCAATGGTTGATATTGTGAGTGCCTCAAATTTACCTGCCGTTTTGACTAACAAAGGAGATAAAAGAAGCAAAGGGGCCGCATTGAGAGGCGCCTTGCTTGCTTGGCTGCTGGGCAAACCCCGCCGTACACGACGACTGGGACTGCGGCCGGCTCCCTCATTTAAAACGTTATCTATCGGTAAAGGGGGAATGAATTATGAATTATGAATGAATGTTGTTTACTTTGACTTAGTGTCCTCTCTCTTTCTTTTGACAGAAAAGCGAGTTTAAATGATTTTAGACTACTTCAAAATGAATTGACATGCCCTTTATTTATTTATTTATTTTTTGTAACTTTCAGAAAAAGGGGAAGTGTCATGCATGTGTGTGTTGTAGTAGCCAAAAATGTCAATGATTTAGAAGGGATTGGTTTTAGCCATAAAAAGAAGAATTTGAGGTTGGTTCATTGTATTTAGGAATGTGTCAACACAGTTAGCAGCAGCATCTGAGTGTAAAATGCTGGACTAAATCTTCCAATAAAAACTTGGCTCTTTCTCTCTTGCTTTTGATAAACTTCATTTAGCATAATACGACGAACTCACTCTGAAAATTCGGCTTTATGTCGAGTCTGCTCCTGTTACGTATTGGTGGACTGAGTCCTTCTAAACGAAATACATACCAGTTAGATTAAATTCAGAAGTCGGTCCCTATAATTTAAGCATGGTTTCAATTGATATCGGAAACAGAACCAGGTTGTCGTGCCGTGAAACCACTACCTTAAAAGAAAATTCGGCATGACCTCGATGCAAATCGTATTCTACTAGTTGCTCTCCAAAGTTAACACAACATCTACCTTGAAAGTGCACTAGTTAGAGGATTTTGAATCAAACTAATTTTGCTCATTGGTTTTTTAAAAGATGAAGATCCCAAATCTAGATCTGGATATGTAGAAAGAAAACGTTTTTGGAAAAGTAAAACGAGGTTATTATTTTCTAAACGGTACAATATTAAATGCCAAAAAATGGATGGAGAGATAATAAAAAAAATGTCTTTTTTTTAGGCGTGTACATAAGTCGGGTTGGGTTGGATTGAGGGAGATTTTTGGACCAACCCGAAAATTCGGGTTGGCCATTCCTTCAACCCAACCAACCCTATTCATGAGAGTAACCCAACCTAATATTTTCGGGTTGGGTTGGGTCACCAGGTTAACTTTTTTATTTTTTAAATTATTTAAAATATTTTTTTCTTGAATTAATAACTAAAATCACATAAAATTCAAATATCAAATTTTAAAATCCATAACATCTTAACATTTTGTTAGAAGTCTAGAAGAAAACATAAGAAATTGACAAATAATTCATTTATAAGTGTATATTTAATTAAAATAAAATTATAAAATATAAACTTTGGGTTGGGTTGGGTCAACCCGAGCCTAAAAGACCCAATCCGAGAACCGATCCGAACTTTTCGGTTCTCCAAACTTCTAACCCAACTCAAATCGAAAAAAAATCTAACCCTACCCAACCCTTACGGTTTGAGTTGGGTAGTCCGGGTTGGTCGGATTACCGGGTTACTTGTACACCCCTACATTTTTTTTATGCAAGTGCATTTACTCCAACCCATTTGTCCAATTGGACGATGGCGATAGTGTGCGCTTCGAGAGATCTTATTATCACTCTATACACACTTTGCAAGCCCTCAAAATGCACAAATATATAAACCCACTTCCTAACTCAAAAAATTTTCAGGTGGGACAACACCATTCTCTTTTTTTTTTTTAGAGTTGTAATGGGCCAAGTGCCCACAGTCGTGTCCACACATCAATTTTATGAGTAACTTGAGCATAATTCAATTAACCAAAAGATTAGAAGCTTGAATTCCTATCTTCACTTGCCAGGTTGAATTTTGTCATTTCAATTTTTAGAGTTTTAATTTAGTCTCTATAGTTTTAATTTAATTTCAATTTATTATACTCACATTTTTTAACAGGATAATAAGTTGATATTTTCTATTTGACTAATGGTGTGAGTTAATTATTCTAGAATTTAGGGTCAAGACAAAAAAAAGAAGAATAAGGAAATAGGTGAACTTTTTTTTAGATAGGTAAAACAAAATTTAGAGATGATATGTAAAGTTCAACCAAAACATAAGGATAAAATTAAAACTCATTTCAAATCATAGAGATCAAGTCAACTCATGATGATTAAATTAAAACTTAAGAATAATTTCCAATTGATTAATTTTTATAACAAAAGTGGAGTAGGGAAAAATAAAAAATCCTCAGGTTTTGATAATGTTGGAAGCATAAATGAAAGTAGAGCTCGGTTTTTGTTGAACCAAATTCAAAGCAAACGTGTTTTAAGGGCAAATATAATAATAATAGAATAAAATTTGGAAATAGAATGAAGACGTTAGCGGACAAGATCACGGAGTTTAAGCGGAAAGTGTCCCAAAAACAAAAACAAAAACAAAAAACATTTTAGCATTTAGAGCGGCGTGTTTGGTTGTGTGGCGACGTTAAGCCGCCGTGACGTCTCTGCTACCGACAGCCTCACTCGTGACTAGAGTAGGGACCACCCTGCTGGGCCCCACCTCACTAATTCCCTTTCTTTTCTTTTTCCCTTAAATGCTCTTAAAACCAACAAATTTTAAACTCTACTTTTGGAGGAAAAAAAAAAAAAAAAAAAACCCTTCCCCCAATAATAGACTTTAGTATATAGCACAAAAAAAAAAATCCAAATATGGGTTGGGTCAGTGACGAGTGAGTGAGTCGTGGATTTTTCGTTGATGTGCTGTGCAAAAGCTTTACGATATAATAATAATAATAAACGAGGAAAAAGAAAAAGAAAATTGAAAAGACATAATTATAATTTATATCATATATAAATAAATTGTTAAAAAAAAAAAAAAAGAAGAGGGGGAATGGGGGACCACGTGGCGGTTTAGAGTAGAGAAAAAAGAAGAGAGGTTGAAATGACGGCTGGGCAAAGTGCAGGTGGTGGCAGTTTTTATGATGACGCCATTTTTTAATTTTATTTATTTTAGGTTAGTGGAGATTTATCATTTTATGGGTCTTTGCTTCTGCACCTCACTCTCTCAATTCTTCGACTGCTGTTCAGTCCTCTAACTTCTTCCTATTTTCACACTCCCCCCACAACTCCTCTTATTATTCAACTTTCCCTCTCCCCAGTTTATTTCGTTTGATTACGTGGTTTATTTTAATCCATCTTTTACTAACATCAAATCAACGTTGATTCATTTAATTGATTTTGAGTGATGGTAAATGTATTGGATTTTTTTTTTTTTGTTTAAATATTTTGTAGGCCTTTAGCCATCAAATCCAAATTCCAAACAGACAAAATCTCGAACAAATCTGTAATGGAAAAAATGGGGTTTGGTTTTGGATTGGTGCTGTGAGTGTCTGTAATGGCTGTGGTTTGTTTTGGTCAAAAATAGGTTAAGCAGCCAAAATTTTGTTGCAGTTTTTCTGACTCTAAATCTTTTTTTTTCTCTCTATTGAATTTTCCTCAAATTATGCAAATTAAGCCAAGTGCAGTGCACATGATGAACATTTAAGAAAGTGAAATAAACTTGGTACAGCAAAGTTACCCATCTGTCCATTGCAATTTTTGTTGACTTCTTTTTTTAAAAAAAAAAGAAAAAGAAAAAATATATATATTTATATTTTGCCCTCGTGTTTGTGATGGGTGTTTGAATTTCGAGAGTTGCTTTCTTCATTTTCTTGTCTAATTAAATCTATAAATCTAGTGGGCGGCACCGTAGATGCATTTCAAATTTTAAGTAGTCTTTTTATATATATATATATATATATATATATTTAATTATGTTTTTTGTGGTTAAATAATGCGATACATGAAGAATTTATATGTTTCACTAAATATTATAATCATGATCAGAATTAAGAAGAGAATAAGATAATCAAACATAATAATAAAAACAAAAAAACCCCTCTCTCCTTTCAATCACTCCTTCCCTCTCTCCTCTCTCCCATCTTCTCCCTCCACTTCTTCTTACTCCTTTTTCAAAATTGTGATTAAAAAAAAAACTCAATCTTTAGGAGAGGGACTGTTTGGTAGGTAATTCGGATTCTGTTTTATGTTTTCGAATTCACTGAATTTAGTGAATACGTGTTTAGCAGACATGTTTTCGAAAACTGTTTTCGGATTCTGTGATCCAAATAGTAGAAATTCTGAAAACAACATTTTTATGTTTTCATTATATCCAGATTCTGAATTTGAAATTTTAAAATACAGAATTATATTAAACAAAGATAAAAATCTTAATAAATATAGTATTTCATGTTTATAAAACTTAATTTATTTTTGTTAAATTAAAATATGTATAATATAATATATTATAAATTATAAAATAATAATTATATAAAATTTATATAAAAAAATATGTTCATAAATTAATTAATAATGTCTTATATTCAACTTAATATTTAGTTTTGTAACTACGACAAATTTATGATCTATAAATATATTATAGAACACACTTTTAAATTACTGTTTAAAATGAAATCAAATTTCTAAATCTGCTGCCAAACACATATCTGAAATCATGAAATACAACTTTGTTTTCATTAAATCCCTTGTTTTCAAATTTCTGTTTTCGGATTGCCTTCCAAACAGACCCTTAGATTGTCATTCTCATTTCAAATATTGAAATTTTTTTAAAGAGTGTTGAAATTTTTTTAAAGGGTAGGAACAAGATAAAAATGATGTTTTATTGAGTTTATGTTGTGTCTTTTTTATATCTATGTTTCTTGATTCTCTCATTCATTGTCCAATCTTAAAAAGTCGGAGATTCTATATTCATTTAGTGTTGATTGTCACTTTGCGATTTCATTTATAGATAGTAATGAAGGAGAAGCGGAGAGGAGAGAAGGAGGGAATGAGTGAAAAAAGAGAGGGTTATCGTTTTTATTATTTTTTTAATAATTAATTAAAGATATTTTAAACCTATTTTTCAATACTCAGAGATTAAAAATGTCTGTTTTGAATATTCATGGATAAAATGTACTTATTTCTAAAAACTTAGGATCTAAAGGATAATTTTTCCAAATAAAAAAAACACATGGAGGTTACGAAGTTCCGATAAGTAAGTTAAGCATATATAAATATATAATAAGAAAAGACGTGTTTGAAAGGAAAAAATGGTTTTAATATAAGAATTTCATATAAAATGTTTACTACTGAACGACCTTTTGTTCTTCCGAAATAATAAACAATTTTGTTGTTTGGTTCTAACATTTTAAACATGTTAGACCTAATTACCATTTGTTTTTTATTTATTGTTTTTAAAAATAAGCCCACAAATATTACTTCTACTAATTAATTTCTATATTTTATTGTCTACTATGTACCTATGTTCTCAAAAACTCTACTATGTATCTATATTCTCAAAAACTAAGTTAAGTTTTGAAAATTAAAAAAAAAATAGTTTTCAAAAACTTGTTTTTGTTGGTGAAATTTGGCTAGAAATTTAAGTGGTACCTCAAAAAAAAAAGGAAATTATTGTAGAGAATATGCTGAGAAATCGTAAAAAAAAACATAATTTTCAAAAATCAAGAACCAAAAGCTAAATGGTTATCAAATAGGAGCTAAATAATTTATTTTCAAAATTATAAATATATATTTCTCGCTAAATAGAAAATGTGAGAAAAAAAAAGTATATAAGTTGAGATAAGTCGTTGAAGGAAAAAGAAGGTTAAGGATCCCACATTGAAAAGATGAAGAGAAACTTAACAATATATAAGACATATAGATTTTACTCTTCTCATTAACTAATTGATTTTGAGATGGGATCTCGTATAATCTAATTAGTTTTGACACGTAATGAAAGAAAATGTATATAATAGTAACTACAAAATTTGATCTAAGTCAACTTTGAATATTTTCATAGATTTTTCATGAATGGTAAAAAGTTTTTGGTGGACAAAGTTCAAAATTTACATTAATTTGAAACCCATGATATTAGAAAAGAAGAAAGAAGTAGCAAAATTGTACATTAATATACTTTTGTCACCCATAGTTTTTAGTACCCATATATTGACAAAAGAAAAAGAAAGAGAAAAAGAACCTTAGCCAAGAAAGGAATGTTCCCACTTTCATACAATCATATTACACCATTCTCACTTTAAAGTACCACCAAAATTTTGACTCTTGAAAATGCACCAAAAATATTCCAAAAAGCATTATTTAAATAGATGCCAATTCCCTTTCAATTAGTTCCAATTTTCTAAGTAATAATTATGAACTTAACATTGAGTTAATTTCATCAAATTTCAAGCACACGCCACATTTAATAAACTTGAATGACACTAATAAAATCCATAGAAGATATTTATAGTTCAATTATGACCTCTACTTAATACGAAAAGAAAAAAGATATTTTTCCACAGCACAACAGAAAAAAAAAAAAATTAAAGCTTCGTACGGAAAAAGAAAGTTGAACAGGCCCAAACACAGTACATCGATATTGAATTAAATATAGAAATTGAATAAAAAGCGATACGCCAAAGACATATTTAAGGAATTGGTCAATTGGCCAAAACTTAAAAAAAAATTGTTTATTCAGCAAAGAAAAGGAAAAAAATCGTAAACGGCGGACGTGGGCCCAACCGAGCCGGAAATTAACAACAGTCGGGTGGGAGGAAAGTTTAAATTAATGTTTTGGATAAAAGTTATAATAACTTAAATTATTATAATATTTAGAATACTATAAATCCGAAACACAGATTATTATAGTGTGGGATTATATTATTCTATATTTTAAATAATAATATATGATTTCACAAATTATAATATTTCACAACTATTATAACTCTTGTTATTATAACTCATCCAACACTCTAAATAACCTCTAGTTTTTTTAAAAAAAAATTAAGCCTACAAATCTTATTTTCGCTTATTAAATTTTTATCTAATTTTTAGATGTATTTTAAAAAATTAAGTCATTTTGAAAACTTAAAAAACTAGTTTCTAATTTTTTTTTTTTAAAAAAATTAACTAAGAATCAAACGTTTTCTTCAAAAATATGAAAACTATTATAGGAATGATGAAAACCATTATAGAAAATAGTAAAAATAAGTATAATTTTAGAATAAAAAACAAAAAATCAAGATCCTATTTGATAACCATTTGGTTTTAGTTTTTTAAAATTAAACCTATAAATATTATTTCCATCTATACTTTCTATTATTACTTATCTTATTTTTAGTTATGTTTTCGAAACTTAAAAAAATAGTTTCGAAAAACTTGTTTTTTTTTAGAATTTAATTAAGAATTCAAATATTTTGTTAAAGAAAACAATAACCGCCATCTCATTATAAAAGATGGTGAAAAAACAAGAACAAATTTTTAAAAACTAAAAACTAAATGGTTATCAAACGAACCTAAAATGATTATCAAATAAAATATAAATAAACATATTTAAGAAAGGGAAATGAAGTACACGCGCGAGTGAACGCGTGTGGGAAAAGGAAAGGAGGCTAAATTTGGTAGAATAAATAGGGTGCTGAAATTGCCGAAACCGCAAAAGCAGACGTACGAAGCAAAAGAAACCAGGAAAGGAATGCAATTATTATAAAGTGCACACGCTCGGCCTTCCCCCCCACCCATTATCCGACGTCGTTACATACAAAATTACAATACAATCCACAAATATTTCACTTCTATAAATACAATCCCAACGAAAAAAATTGAAAGAGTCGATATTAAAAAAATGAACCAATTTAAGATATTAAATACTCTAAATTAATCAATTTTGCAAAATAAAATGCATGTTCAAAACTGAAAAAACTGAGAGTTAAGAAGCTCACCTTTGAAAATCGAATTCTTTTCACCCAGTACACGATTTGCAACAGAACACTTCGTGGACCACTTCTAGTGTCTTCCCTACTATCCTCGGGCCTTGGAACAGATTGTGAGATCCTAGATTAAGAGAATTTGGAAGAAAAGTTTTCAAAAGTCACAAAACGTTAATTAGAAGAGTTTCTGCAAAATTCTTCCAAAACACCTCAAATCACATTTAAATAAAGCTTCATTAAGCTTTAATAAGGTGACAACTCAAGAGTGATGAGGACAATTGAAGAAGGAGGTGACCTATTTTGAGATGAGTCACTATGGGCAAGTTGACAACTTAGGGCCTGTTTGGTAGGCAATCCGAAAACAGAAATTTGAAAACAAGGGATTCAATGAAAACAGAGTTGTATTTCATGTTTTGAGATATGCGTTTGGTAGCAGATTTAGAAAATTGATTACATTTTAAACAATTGTTTAAAATGTGTTCTATAATATATTTATAGATCATAAAATTAGTTGTAGTTGCAAAACTAAATATTAAGTTGAATATAAGACATTATTAATTAATTTATGAACATGTTTTTTTTAATATAAATTTTATATAATTATTATTTTATAATATAATATTTTATATTTATAATATATTATATTATACATATTTTAATTTAAAAAAAGTAAATTAAGTTTATAAATATGAAATACTATATTTATTAAGATTTTTATCTTTGTTTAAAATAATTCTGCATTTTAAAATTTCAAATTCAGAATCTGGATACAATGAAAACATAAAAATGTTGTTTTCAGAATTTCTACTATTTGGATCACAGAATCCGAAAACAGTTTTCGAAAACATGTCTGCCAAACACGTATTCATTGAATTCAGTGAATCTGAAAACATAAAATAGAATCTGAATTACCTACCAAACAAACCCTTAATTTTCATGAAAATCCCTTTATTTTTCCGAACATAAATCTTTATTCATGCTATAAGCCGATCAAATATTTAAATCATATTTAAATATGTCCATCTTTTTTTTAATCATAGTTTAATTCATAATTAAACTATCACACGTTAAATATATCACATATAATTGACGTTTTCCCCAAAACCGGATTTGAACAATTCAAATTATTTTTAGTCCGAGCTAGTAAAGAAGACCTAATAGACCTACAGATCATGAGCTTCAACGATACAGATTAACCAACCAAACTCTTTAGCCTAGCTAATCAACATTCGTTAACCACCGAGACACTCCACTAAAGCCCAGTGGTTGCACTCTTCTCACTGTAGATATATTTTTGTTCAGTCGATATAACCTTGATTAGTAAGTCGATCATTCACAGGTCGTTCGTAATTACAGTTGGGTCAAAATTACCGTTTTACCCTGTAATTAGTTATTGTTCCTTAAGTCCTACTAATCCTCTAATGAACAATTGGTTTGTGGTCCAACCAGCAAACCAAATTTCTCCCAGGCCAATGAGAGGGGTAGACCCTTTGTTCAAGACCTGGATTCAACATTTAAGGTAACAACCTCTCTACTAATCCCTAAAGTGGGTAGGAGTGAATTTCATCTTGCAGAACTATGTTCCCAACTATCTACTCGGTCTTATCCCTAAAATGGGAGGCTTATTGGGTCACTCTAACCCATGCAAATGATAATCCGAATAATCAGAAGTTCATAGCATGCTCAGGATTAAGATCGAGTTACCTAGGTTATCATATGAATATAGTCAGTAAAGACAGTAAACAGAGTTATAAAGTATAAGTGACTATTTTGTGGTCTATTCTTATGCAAACTCATTGCATAGGACGCCCCCCACATGAACGATTTAGGACCACATCGTTTGTACTTTACAAAGTGGATCGGATCCATAGTGACCTAGAATAAAGTACCCAACTCTATCCTTAAGGGTTATTTATTAGATTAGAGTCACACAATACATAATTCACTATATTCAATAACACATTTACTGAATAAATCTCAATAACATTTTTATTGTAAAATAGAATATACATTCAAATTACAAAACTACTAATTTTAGGACATAAAATCCAATAAAAATAACTAATCTATTGAGAGATTATTAAATTGATAAAACATCAATTATCATATTTAAACATTTTTCACTGGGATCTAAGATAAAAGAAAAAAAAAAGAACAAAAACAAAAATAAGTAAGAGTGTCATGCTTTTGGCGCGTGACTAAAACCTCGAAAGACCCATAAACCATTGGATGCCTTATTGTTAGTTATTATTATTATAGGTTCGAAAAACGTCCGATGGAAGCAATATTTTACAGCGGACGGCCGCCGGCATCATTAGGCCGTTTTAAATGAAAAAAAAAAAGAAAAAAAGATGCGAACTATATATATATATTTTTTAATTTGGATGACAAATCAATCAATATCCACCTAAAACTTGTATTTACATAATTTTTTTTTTGTTGAATCAAGGGGGGTGAAAAGTGGATACAGAAGACTGTCAAAATAAAGACGACAAAAAGGGAGAGAGAAATGGGTCCGTAAAAAACGCCGGTAGAAGCCGTGGTGGGGTTTTTCTCGTTGAATGAATCATAGCCACACCGGGGGAGGCTCGTTGAGATCAAAGGGGAGGCCGCGCCGCACGTGCCCAATAAACGACGCCGTGGCGGAGGGTGCGGGAGCGCTCGAGTCCACCAGCACCGGAGGAAGGAGTTTGGTCGCCGGAGAGGGCTCCACATTCACATTGCAGATGTCGCTGCGGCCGCCGTGGCGGAGGAAATCGCCGAGGACTAGACGGGCGGAGGAGGAAGAAGGCGAACAAGTGGCGACGGGGGTAGTGGGTCCGGAGACGTTGAGGTCGAGAGAGAGAGCGGCGGAGAGAGGCGGAGGGAAGTTAGTCTTGGCCTTGGAGCCGCGGAGGGACCTGGCGGCGCCGTCGTAGGCAAGGGCGGCTTCTTCAGGGGTATCGAAAGTGCCCAACCAGACACGGGTCTTCTTCCAAGGGTCGCGTATCTCGGCGGCGTAGCGACCCCATGGACGCTTTCGGACGCCTCTGTAGTGGCCGTCGCGAGTGGAAGCCATTGGTGGAGGAGGAGGGAATGAATCAAAAAGGTAACACAAAGAAAGAAAGAAAGAAATAAAGTTACAGAAATAGAGAAGGAGAAAAAAGAAATTATAGAGTGTAAAATAAATAATAATAAAAAAAAAAAAATAGAGATGAAATGGGTTTAGAGAAGTGTATACAATAGGAAGGAAGGGACCCACGAAGTCACCCGTAATCGTCGGGTAGAAGACGGCATAAATAAACACACATATTTCAACTAAATTTAAAATTAAAATAAAATAAAAATAATAATAATAAGGTTAAAGGCGGTGTTAAATAATCAGAAATGGAAGGGATTAATAATTAAGATAAAAAAAAAAAAAAGAGTGGGTGTGGGGCCAGGGGAAAGAAGAGAGAGCCGCCGCCTGATTAGACGTGAGGAGGAATGACGTAAGCCCTACGAATGGGGGGCTGAGCGGCGCCTGCCAAAATATGTGGGAAAGTGGGGCTCTGAACTGTCAGACAAATCGCCACACGTGGAGCCTTTATAAGTGCTGTCTCAGTTCTAGGGAACACCCTCCCATTGGGCCGGGCCGGCCCTTCATTTCTACTCGTTTTCTAATTTCTCCTTCGCACCTTCTTCTAAATCAGAAATTACAAAATAACTTCCAATTTAGCAAGAAAAGAAAAATCAGGACCCTGATGGAGGTGACACCGACTTCGATGCTTAATTAGTTAAAAAATTTAGGAGTTTTCAAAAGTTTAAGTTGCTGAAATGAGCTTACCTCTCTTTTTTAAAGAGAGTTTAAATACCTCATCCCTAAAGCTTTTGTAAGTTTCTATTAGAAAAAGGAATCGAAATTAGGAGCGTACAAATAACCCACTAACTCGAGCAATCCGAACTACCCAACTCAAACCATTTTAGATTGGGTTGGGTTAGGTTTTTTTCGATTTGGGTTTGATTAAAAATTTGGAGAATTGAAAAGTTCGGGTCGATTCTCATGTTGGGCCTTTTAAACTCGGGTTGACCCAACTCAACCCAACCCAAAATTTATATTTTTATACTTATGAAGGAACTATTAGTCAATTTTTAATATTTTTCTTCTAGACTTCTAACAAATATTAAGATATTATGAACTTTGAAGTTTGATATTTGAATTTGATGTGATTTTAGCTATTAACTCAAGGAAAATTATTTTAAATAAAATATGATAAAAAATAAATAAATTAACCCGACGACTCAACCCAACTCAATCCGAAAATATTGGGTTGGGTTGGTTTATTCTCATGAATATAGTTGGTTGGATTGAAGAAATGATCAATCCGAATTTTCGGGTTGGTCCAAAAAACTCCCCTAACCCAACCCAACCCGGCTATTGTACACCCCTAATCGAAATGAGCTGAAAATTAGCCTTTAGGCTGTGAAGGATCGAGGCAAGCATTGGTCAGCCGAGAACGACCATGGGCTTGGACTTCAACCCAAACTCGGGCCCTTGCTCCAGCAAATTGGACCGAGGTGAAGCCCAACTGGGCTACACCATGTGATCGGCCTTGACCGATGCCGACCGACTCAAGCTCACTTCTTCGTCGCTTCTTTTGGTACATGTCAATTTCAGTCAATTTTGACTTTGTATTTAGCTTCTTTCTTCATTTGATCCTTCGTTGCAACCCTTAATTAGTATGTTCTAGTTTGTCCAATTTCACGCATAACAATACCGTTTAATTAAGGTTGTTTTATAATAAATTTGTTTGTCTACGTTGAGGCGGATCCAATCAATAATTTTTTGTTATTATGTTTGTTTTATAATTTATTTAGTGTGGGTTGTTTTAATTTTTTTTTTTCTTTTTTGTTTTAACCTTGTGTATGTAGTGTACGTACACTGTGAGGGAGAGGAGGGTCAGAGGCCAGATAGGTGGTAGGAAAAAAAAAGGGAATTCTGACAATGACTGAACGTGGAGGTTTCAATTTCACTGGAATAGTAATTTAATTTACACTTTGAAATGAATATTATAATTACGTAGTTACTGCCAATGGGGTGTTTCTCTGTACTGAGTTTTGGCTGATTTTATTTCTTTCAAGACAAAAAAGTAAGGCCATATCAGCAGTTAATGACGTCTCGATTCCCTTTTTAAACTTCGAAAAATTAAAAAAAGTTTTGTTCAGCTCAGTAGATGAATTTTTACATGGAGGTTAAATGGTAAAATGTTTTGTCCGGATTCAGTTAAAAACTACTTGTCAGATTAAACTCCTCCCAGCCTTCCGTTTACCTGCTTTGGTAATTTAAAAATAATATTAGAAATCACGTTTTGACGTGAGACAACGTAATTGCGTGAACAAGTGAAAACACTTCCAAAGCTATTCTAAGAAAAATTCAGCTGAAAATTACTTTTGAAATGAAATCCACTATCTAATTATATTATTAGATAAAGAAAGATTTTTTTTTTCCAGAAAGTAAAAAGGAAATAAAGAGAAATGAGATATGCAATTATACAATCTAGCAGCCAAGGAAAACAATAAAGAGAGACACATTCTTGTATTCATATAGACCAGAAATGCACGTAATTGTGAACAGTATTGCAAAAGTAAATCAAATTGCAATGAGTGAGGTATAGGTTCAACATGTAAAATGCAAAAAAATGGGAGAATAAAGTTACAATTGGGGACATGGGATTATAAAGAAAATGGGTTCTCTACCTCAAACTTTGCTAAAAAGAAAAAGGGTTTTTTTTTTTTGTGTGGTGGGGTTGGGGGCCTAAAATAAACCCTCTGAGAGTCTGAGACTGAATCCTAGAGAAACCTTTAGTAAGTATATTCATTTCTGTATGCAAGCAGTTCTCTATTGTCCTACAAAATTCTTTAGCACTCACCTCCCATCTTCTGGTTCAAGTCGTAATGGTATAGAATGGTATCAATGTACAAGAATTGGCTTCCATCACAATTGGTGTCAAGGATCTTTACCGTTGTTTTGTTGATGCAATTGGATCGATCACCCAATCTTCGATAAAATCTGATGCAGTCATAAACTAGCTTCAGCCAGACAAGATGGCACAGTTTTAATCGTTAAATCATGGAATCAAGCGTCCGTTTTCAGTGGGAGTCCTCGTATGGCCTTGAGTATGCATTGTCATCTGGACATCACGAGATAAATGGGTCCTGGCTTTTGCATATGGAGCATCTCTTGCTGCAACAGAGATCCAATAATCTATAATTAGATTTTAGCGACTTATTTCTCATTAGGAATGCCTTTGGGTTAGTGATGCCATATTCCCATGCCTCATTAGGGATCCAGGATCCATATTTAACAGGGAAAACAAAAGGAACTTATTGAGTCACCAATTATATCCCTATCCGAGAAAAGAACCTATGCATACCATATTTTTATTCCTATCTCAAGAAGGAAGATGTGTAAAACCGTTGTGTTACTTCTAGATCTACAAGTTCATCAATAATGCTCTTACCAGCATTCTGCGCTCGGAGGATATTCTGCCGCCTTTTCCAACAGCAAACCACAAAAGTAATTATGAACAAGAACACGATCAAAGCTCCAAACGCAATACCAATTTTAGCACCAGCAGAAAGGTGTGGCTCACATGCAGGTAGCCCAGGTATACCACAAAGACCGTCATTATCAGTAAAACTGTACCATTCATGGTTAGATATATCATACAAAAATATATATGAACTGCAGAATTTTCATGTGCCACATATAATTAATAACAAAGCAACAACTTACTTGAAGCTAGCCCTGTGCAATAGCCTTGCACCTAAAGCAGCAGGCACTCTTCCGGACAAAGAATTCCTATTGAGATTCCTGTGAATCGGGGGAAAAAACGAAGTCTTGATTTGATGATAATTAAGTTCAATTTTTTGTAGATAGTCTGAAGTATCTTACAGTATTCGTAATGATGACAACTGTCCAAGACTTTCAGGAATTGATCCATTGAATAAATTGTAGGAGAGATCCCTATTAGAGAAAACATATTTCAAGCATTGCACTACCACAGTTGTGCAAATTGAGAGACAACAATCCGAATATAAAGAAACATCAATCCAAATCTAAGAAATTAAACAATCAGCATCATACTTATTCATAAAATTTATCGTTCTACACATTTTTGACATATAGAAACATTAATGGAAATCCTTATAAATATAGCAGCAATATTTCATCATCCAGCTTCAGTTCCATAGAAATAGAACAATAGGATTCTGATCCATAATTCACCCTCTCCAACATTTTAAGCATCCCAAAGACGTTATTGACAAGTTTTCCTCACTTGGTGACCCATCACACAAAACTTATCATGAGGTGACTTAAGACTTGTGTCCCCAATCACTAGGCAGAGTCAACATGTTCCTCCCACGGTGTATTTTAAGACATCTTCACATTTAAGGAGGCGAGGAGTCAACCACCCTCGTGAAACCCACTCTTTGCCCCATGATGCACACTAGCATCCTGTCACGTCTCCACTTGACACTTTTTTGCTCATATTGCTTGCTAGCTATATTCATATGGGTTGACACTCAATCCTAGAACTGGGATATTCTCCACCTATTATGCCACTACCCTCATCAATGGCCAGCTAACATCTTTGTTTTGAATACCGCTCCATCACTCCATGATAGGTTACAATCTATTTTTTTCAACTTCATGCTGGGAAACTTTTCTCTTGAATGCCTCAAATGAATATATACTTCAACTGTGCTCATTTAAATAGTAGCTTATCCCTTCCACAGCCTACTTGTTCCCTATCAGATTTAGCCTAGATCTGATCCACGGAGCATCTTTATTTTGCTTTGGCCTTTACATATCCCATTTGAAGTTGGACTAAAAATACTCTTGTAATTGTTATACTAGTCGCACTTGATGAGGTTTGTCTTTCTCAGTATTTCATTGGGAACAAATTAGTGCTTCTTGAAGCTTTTCAGTTCCCTTTCATATAGCCATTTTACACAAACCCCTCTCCATGGTGTTCATGTTGAAAGAAACCTTCTTTAAAAGAATTCGCTACTCGACTGCAACTTTCCCATTACATTCCGATCTGACAAAGGTATAACTTCTTTCAAACTCACCACTATGTCCAATTGAACAAAGATGATTTAACTGACATGTACTCTCACACAACTTGATACATGTAGTTGCCCACTCTCTCTAAAACACAGTTTGAGAGAACAACTCACATGGTGTGGCTTAAGAAACTCAATGTTCTCTAAAACCTATAAGCACTTCACCATGCACACAACCAACCCGCTGGGATCAAGATTTTCTTCGGCATAGACTAACACGGACTACTCAGGATTTCTGACCCACTATGGCAACATGGTGTACCCTCCACAGTCGGCACTAAAAGTTTCAAGTTACTCAACATCTACTACATGAATGATTAATATTGAGCACAAAATAGATCAAACCTCAACATCGTTACGAAGCGGTTATTCTTGTCATCACCGATTCTAACTAGTCATCATACCAAGCTCTAATTCTAAAATTGCACTGGTTCAATTAAATGATAGCTCTAAACCACGTTCTTGCTAAGTAGTCAAAAAAAAAAAAAAATTATAAGACAGCTCTTTAAAAATATGTATCAACAATGTAGATTACAAAAATTAGAAATCTAGAAAAATTCAAGAGATGTTCATAAGAAACACTCACAAAACTTCTAACTTGGTTATTGTTCCGAGTGAGGCTGGAATGGGCCCATGGATGCTGTTTCCACTTAAGTTTCTGGAAAAACATATATGAATGGATTAGCGTATGAAGCAGCCAACGAGCATCATATAATATAAGTTTCACTTCATAAATACCAGGAACAATTTTATTCTATCAGGTCAAAAATTAAGGATTTTCTATACTAGTTTAAAACCTTTGAAACAGACCAAATTTTAAATAATTTAACGAAAATTACACCACAAAATCAACCAAGAAACCAATAGAAAAATTTCTCACTATTTACTACGGAGATGAGTGCTTCAAACAATAACTTACATGCTTTGTAGATGACGCAGTTGAGAAGTTTCATTTGGCAAGAATCCCATTAGACCTTGGTTGTCCAGACCCCTGGCCATGCAAAGTAGAAGTTAATGCTTGTAAACATTCTGAAAAGAAAAAAAAAATTACAGAAGCCATCAGCACACAAATTCATTGAACACATTGTCATATGGTTGCATGATATCATCACAGATTACTATAAACTTTTCATATCTTTCTTTAGAAGGAACAAGAAGATAAGGGAAGTACAGTCCATCAATGACCCATTTGTTTCCAGCTTTATCATATTGGCAGTCTGCTCCACTCCAAGGATGTTGTTGAGGAACGCATGGATCACCATTCCACCCAAAACGAACAGGAAGCGCTAATGCCTTCTTCAGGTTCCGCAAAGCCCTAACTACAATGATGTGACAAAATCAGTTACAAGTACGTCTCCGGAATTTAAAGACTGAAATGCAGTAAGATCACATATTCTGCACTCCATAATTGTGAAAGTTGAAACAAATATTTCTTTCAATAAGAAAAAAGATGGACAAACATGATGCACAAAAAAAGAAGCAGGGCATTCATCTACAGCTTACCTTCATCTGGGGATGTTTTTACTTCAGCTGAAACAATTTCAAACACCTCAATGGCATTGATTATGGCATGACTACCTTCTCTAGGTTGAAATGTGATGGTCAAAGCCCTCCCGTTGACAGCAACAGTGGTGTTAAGCACAAGAGCAGTATAGCGACCACCACTGAGTTTCAAAATGTCCACATCTCTGAATTTAGCATCGCCATTTATTAAGATGTCAAAAATTCTTTGTCCAACATTTCTGATTGAACCATCAATCTCAGCAAAGTGAAGCCATATTGAGTAGTTTCTATTGGGATCCACATCCATTACATATGTCAAATCAGGTTGACTATCAGTGCTTACAAGTGCAGACCGATATAGAGCTTCTGGATAAAAGTTTGGCAAAATGGAAGCCTGTTTTATGCTGGTTTCAACAGAGATGATGTGATCAGACTGCTGACCAAAAGTTCTAATGGGACTCCAAAATCTATCCCCACCCCAACTGTTCCCATTATTATCTGCATCAAACTTGGGTTTCCCAGCACCACAGCTCAGTCTTGTGGCGGTCCTAAGGATCACTCCTTGACCCCAATTGGGACCAAAATAATATGCTTTCTCATCAATTTGAAGGATTTCAATCGCAAGGATAGCTGGATCTCCATGACCCGTGCTATGGAAGCACAAAGAGGCAGAGCCATCCGTTAAAAATACAAGGGCTTCAGCAAATGTTTGTTCATCGTGGTTGGTCCACCCTGATTTAAGAGAACATATTTGTGTGCCTTCAACAGAAACGTCGAATAGAGGTTCACTGTCATGATCAAAATTAGTCTGGTTAACAAGCCCAAAGAAGATCCTCACAGAGTAGTGTCCCTTTGGCACTCTGTTGATGATGTAGCAATTTTCAGGACCCGTAGACAGGGGGAAATAGCGAAGGGTTTTAAGAGGAGGAGAGATGTAACTCGGGAGCGTCGCATTAGCTGGTATCCCTCCTGTATATGCAAAGTCCTTGAACCATATTGTATTCGTTGGAGATGTGCGGACGTCATTCCGAGCTCCACAACTTATGCGCATTGCAAATGGTTCTGCAATAATAGGACACATTAAATAATATCAATCAAACAATGAACATGAGAAGATACAAGTAATATAAAGACATAGAAGGAATAAATTAAGTTTTCAGACATCTAGTACATGCTAAAATTATGAAGCCTCATAGATATTGAATTCCATACAAACTAGAAATGTTTTCAATAATTTTGTCGAATGCCCATTGTCCAAAAAAAAAATTTAATCAATTCAATCCATCTCTGCAGACATGAAGGAAATTAATTCAGAATCTATTACACATAGAAACCCCTGCTTCTCCTAAGCTTATTTATTTTCTCCAACCTTCTCTATTCGTAAAATTGGCGGCAGTCGTGAGACTAACGGACTTGGCTTTCAAAGTGTTAATTCAGCAACTCCTCGTTTCCTTATAATTCCAATTGAATGAAGACTGACTAATTTCACACTCTTATTATTTCATCTATACCCTTCGAATTTACAAAAAAAATAGAAAAATCAAGCAAGGAGCAAATCATCACATCTCCTTATCAGAGGCAAAATCAACAACAACAGATAACTCAAGAAATTAAAGATACCATTGCAATTACCATTCAACAGATAACTCAAGAAATTAAAGATACCATTGCAATTACCATTCAATTGAAACGCACAGAATTCACTTGACACTCAAAGCAACAAAAGCTAAATAGTGTGCGCAACTTAGAGATCTGCCAGCCGTGAGTCCAGTCCAAACTGTACACCTCTCAACGAATTCAGAGCAATTGAATTGACATAACGCTAACATGCACTAGTGAGAGGGAGAGAGTAAATCCTAATTCACAACAGCAACAAAAAAACGCAGATTCAAAGAAGAAATCAGCAATGAGAGAGAGAAATGGAAGCTCACGGCGAGCAGAGGAAAGAGAGACAACGAAGCAGTTAATTAGAAGCCACAGGAGTAGAAATCTGAGCATCTTTAGCAGCTGCGATGAACACTTTTGCTCGCCTTTACTCAGCCAAATCAAATCCTCATTTCACATTCTGATCTACAGTTCTTCTTCTTCTTCCTTAGCTTTGAGGAAAGAGTGTTCTCGGACGTGTACGCAGCTTAGCTTTACAGGTGAGAATTGATTATGCCTTTGTTTGGTTGACCCGTGAAATGAGGCTCTAATAATGTGCTGCTCAGCCTTATCAACGCTCATCCGGCTTCACTATACTGGTAGTTGGCCTTTTAATGCCTACTCTGCTAATCTAAACTTCTAGTTCTAGAGTGGAAGTGGGACCAAGTTTCCATCCAAATACAATTTGAAATTATTTTTTGCCTAAAAAATCTCATAAAAGCAATAATTTAGTCCCAAAATTTTAGTGGGTCATCATTTAGTCTATATATTTTAAAATTTGTAATGAGTTAGTACTAGTAAAGATAGTGTTAGATATAATTAAATTTATCTTGATCTATCAACTAAGATTTTGAGTTGATTCACTGATCTAATATGTATTATAGCTCATCAAACCCAAACAGATATTCTTTAAAAGGACATGTTGAAAATTTTCACATCGAAACGATGAAAAACTACACAGTATTTAAAATACATGAGTTACTATTCTCTTGATTAATTAGTCTTAGGATGAAATTTTATGTTCATTTAACATGATATCGAACCATCAAGTTAATGTTTAATAGATAGGATGATCACGGAGCTACCGTTGAGAATTATACATCAGAAAATAAAGAAAAATCTCACCCATCTTTATAAGATACCCATTAATTTTTACATAAAACTTCATGTTTCTCTAATAAAGTTGCAAAGGAGTGTTTTTTTTTTTTTTTTTTTTTTTGAGAGGTAAAGAAAATGGGTATTTGCAATTCCACGTAGATATATACCTTCGGTTGAAAGAAAGCAAAAGCCAGAAGACGAGGAGATGCAGATAAATTGGTGGTGGACTAGTGGTGTAGTGGGCAAATCTGAAATGACCAAAATACCCTGTAGTTGATCTGAGTCGCACATTTTCAATCGGACGGTGGAGGAAGCTAATTGGCTTAGTGGAAATGGAACTAAGTCAATTCAATTGGATATGGTTGAAGCTAAGCAAAGCAACAACTTTAGCTTTGACCTCCAATTACTGCATAATCATCGGGTATTTAGGGAGTCTTGATTTGAACATTCTTTTTTTTTTAAACATATTCAAAAAATTGCGGGGGTGAATTGCAACAGTAGAGTAGTTTTTAAAACTAAATACAAAAAACAAGTTACTTTCAAAACTATTTAAAAAAATGGAGTGAATTTTTTGTCTTATTAGAATGAGAGACGCATTCGTTTCCAACGTGGTGCATTTGACTTTTCTTTAACAAGAATGCGTTTGTTCAACAGACGCATTCTTCAAGATATATTTTTTTTAATTTTTTATTTTTTTAAATATCAATTGTTATATTATTATATATTTTTTAAAAAATATAAATCAAATCCTAACTAACCATCAAATCATTAATATCTTTAGAAACTTTTAGTCTCCAACATAAAAATTTTTATTTTATTGTCGCCACAAGATATCAAATAAAATCAAAATATTCAATTTGTTTAACTAATTTAGATTTTTTCGCTATTCTTCTTTTCTGATTAAAATTATATATAAAAAAATATCTTGAAACTTATTTCATTAGAATAGTTATCTTTTATTTTAATTGTTAAAATCAAACCAAACAATTTAAAATATATCATAGTTTTTATGAACGGAAGTTATTTAATAAAAATGATAGAATAAATTATTTTTTTAACAAATAAATCATAATAACACTTTTTTTACCAATCAGAATGATAGAATAAACTTTTAGGTTTGACTTAGACTAAACTTTCCACTAATATTAATTATGAACTTGTAAAACATAAAAAAAAAAACAATAAAAAATGATTAATATATAGTGATAGAATAATTGATGATGTATTTTAATGGATTTATTGAATATAATATGATTATTGCATAATTAATTATTGTTTATAAAATGATGAAATAAATTTTAAAAATATAATAAATCATAAAATGATTTGATGGTTAGTTATGATTTGATTTATATTTTTTAAAAAGATATATAATAATATAACAATTGATATTTAAAAAAATAAAAAATAAAAAAATATATTCTGAAGAATGCGTCTGTTCAACCGACGCATTCTCTTAAAGAGACACATTCTAATAAGACAAAAAATTTGCCCCATTTCTATAAATAGTTTTGAAAATAACTTGTTTTTTGTATTTAATTTTAAAAACTACTCTAGTGTTGCAATTCACCCCAAATTTGAGGATTCGTTAACTAATTTTGACCTCAATTTCTTTTTTTTTTTCTTTATTAACGCGTTTGTTCATCTAACAGTAATATATATTCATTACTATTATAATGTATGAAATTTATCTTTTCCTTCTTGATCAGGCGCGTAATGTTCACCATAAAAAATATAATAAAAAAAAGAAAGAGGCGCATCAATCATATTCAATACAGATAAGTTATTTGGTTATTTGCTCTTTAGTTGTGAGCTAGCCCGTTAACATCAACACAATAAGTTTTCCAAAAAAAAAAAACATCAGCATAACAAATTAATATGTACCAATCTTTTAGGAGGACTTTTTCAATTTAGTTTTTATTATCAATATCAATATCAATTTCAACTGTAACTTAATCTCTCACGTTTTAAAGTATATATCTTTAGCTATGAAATCAAAAGATCGAATCTCTAACTCAAATATTGTTAAACTAAAAAGAAAGATATATTTAGCAAAAAAAAGTAAAATAACATAAAATAAATCAAACTTTGATTTATTAAATACATTTCATGAATAATCAAAATCAATAAACATATAGGTTAAAAAAGGTTGGTAGCAATTAAGTCTTTATACATTCACATTTCTAATTATTTTTTTAGTACATCAATAATTAAGAGTGGGAGGATTCGAACTCATGACTCCTTGGTCATAAGTTTTACTTGATGTCAGTTGAGTTATGCTTTTGTTGGCGCATTTCTAACTATTTAGTATTTGAACTTTAGTAGGTAGCAATTTAATCACCATGCTTTAAAATTTGTAACAATTTAATCTCACTATGAAAATTTTCATTAAATTAAGTGTCAATTTTTATTATGTAACAACTCCTTTATAGTTTATAATTAATACATTCAACCTCTAAATTGTTTAAATTCCTTAAACTTTTAAAAAGTATCTAATAGGTCCTTGGACTTTTAATTTGTATCTAATACGTCGTTGAACTTTAAAAATGTCAAATAGGTCTTAGAATTTTTAATTTTATATCTAATAGGTCCTTGACATATTCAAATTTTTTAAAATGAATGAATCTATTTTACATAAAATTGAATTTTGTGTCTAATAATATATTAAACTTTTAATTTCGTGTCCAATAAGTTCATGAATTTTGAAAAAATGATGAATATGTCAAGACCTATTAGACAACAAATTGAAAGTTGAATGACTTTAAAGATATAAAACCAAAAGTTTAGGGCCTATTTGGTAGGCAATCCGAAAACAGAAATTTGAAAACAAGGGATTCAATGAAAACAAAGTTGTATTTCATGTTTTCAGATATATGTTTGGTAGCAAATTTAGAAAATTGATTCTATTTAAAAAGTAGTAGTTTAAAATGTGTTATATAATATATTTATAGATCATAAAATTAGTTGTAGTTGCAAAACTAAATATTATGTTGAATATTAAACATTATTAATTAATTTATGAACATATTTTTTTTAATATGAATTTTATATAATTATTATTTTATGATATAATATTTTATATTTTATAATATATTATATTATATTATACATATTTTAATTTAATCAAAGTAAATTAAGTTTATAAATATGAAATACTATATTTTTATCTTTGTTTAAAATAGTTCTGTATTTTAAAATTTCAAATTGAGAATCTGGATACAATGAAAACATAAAAATGTTGTTTTCAGAATTTCTACTATTTGGATCACAGAATCTGAAAACAGTTTTCGAAAACATGTATGTCAAACATGTACCGAAAACATAAAATAGAATCTGTCCTTAGAGACTCATAATTAGAAATTTTTTAAAATTCAGACACTTATTAGATAAAAAAACGAAAGTCCAAGAATATATTAGAAACTTTTTACAATTTAGGAACCTATCTAATACAAACTTGAAAAATTCAAGAAACTAAATTTCATTAAATATTAAGGATATTTTTCATGATAGAGACTAAATTGTTATGTAATTAAATTGCTACAAAATTGAGGTTAAGAGACCAAATCCTTACCAACAAAAGGATAGAAGACTAAATTGATATGAATAAAAGTGTTTTTTTTAACCAAACAAATACAAAAACAATCCCATTTATATTCTATGAATCCTTTGGTTATAATCTGAATAAAATTTTAACAATTTCAAAACCAAATATGATTAATTAATTGAATGAAATTAATAACTCAAACCAAAATGGAACGAAGAAAGATGAACAATCAGATGAAGATGAAGATGAAGATCAAGCCCTTTGAACAGAACGCGGTTCAATTACAGCGGGCTTGCTAGCTCGGCACTCCCTGCATGGCGAAACAAACGACCGGAAAACACTCCATCCAGACCACGACGGCGACTCGTCTTCTTCCTCCCTTATCCTTCGTCCTCCTCTTCTGATACTGTTGTTTCTTACAACCAACGATCTCCGTCCATCATTATCCAGTCGCCGTTTACAAGAAACTTGGGATTGTTTCGGCTTCGGCCGAGGAAAAACCAAAACCTCGCCACCATTATAATGATCGCCCACACTCGAAGTCGAACCAAACCCGAATCCTGTTTTGATCTTCTTGTCGGCTGTTTTAATCGGCTGCCGATCTTTAGAAGTTAAGTACCAAGAAAAGGAGAGGGACTTCAACGAATAATTAGTGCTGCTGCTACTGATATCAAGCTTCGTCTTTGAGTGAATTCCCATGGCTGATTTTGCCATAAAACCCAATTATGGTGTCTCTCTTTTATATATACACAAGAGAAGAAGCTGTTTGGCTAATATTAATTAATGCTGGTTTAATCTAATTCGATGGGTTAGGTGAATAAATCAAAGATGGGTTTGGTAATGCTGTACTTGGACTGCAATGCCGTCTTTTCTTCACTGAATTCTACTGGCTGCTTGTTGGATTTTCGTTTTAACACTATATAATTTGATATAATTACAAACTATTTTAATAAAATTTTGCAGTAGAGGGCCTGTATATAATATATCACATTTTTATATATATCTATATTAGATTATGACCACCACCGGTAACCTTACCCGAGGAATAGGACAAATCCCATTTTTTAATTGCATCTCTGAAGCCTGATTTACCGAGTCATCATCCTTCATCCTTTATCCTCGCCTTCTTTTACAAATCAGCTGTACAAGAGAGGGAACAGTTTCCACTGATCTATAAATACAGAAGCAAAAACAGAAGCCAAACTTCAAAAATCAAAATCTAGAAGAAAAAGAGAGAGAGAGGAGAAGAGAAGTATGCTTGAGAAGCTTTGGGATGATGTTTTGGCTGGGCCTCAGCCTGATCGTGGCCTTGGAAGACTAAGGAGAATCGCCACCAGCATCACAGGTAACTTTTTCCTCCAAAACAGAGAAAAAAACAGGGGAATGTATTGATTCCAATTTTCATGTACTTATTTTGGGCTGTAGATACGGAGGGAGAAGGACGAAAGTATCAGAGATCGCTGTCGATGCCGGCGAGCCCAGGGACGCCGTCGTCTCCGGCGTCGCCGCGAACGGCGGACAATGTGTGGAGGAGTGTGTTCAACCCAGGTAGCAATCTCGCCACCAAATCCATCGGCTCCGATGTTTTCGACAAGCCTCAGCCCAACTCCCCCACTGTTTACGACTGGTAAGCAATCAATCAATCAATATTCATGATTACATTTCTTCCCATTTTTCTGAAATGAAACGGACTTCATTTCTCTTCTCTTCACAGGCTTTACAGTCAAGGCACCAGGAGCCAGCACCGTTGAATCTCCGGCGTGTAAATACGGTTCACGGTGTGTCGCCACGTGTCCGGCGGAAGTTTATGTTTTCTTTTCTAATTTTTAGCATCACCTTTAATAAAAGCAACCCTTGCATTGCAGTGAGAGTGAGTTGCTCCTCTCCTTGTGTAAGTTTTGCCTTTGCCGTGTTAAATGATGCACGGTGCCATTTCCTGATAATGACAAAATTTTCATATTTTAATGAATAAGAGAAACGACTAGAAAAAGTCTGATTGCATCCGAATGACATAATCTTTAGCTGTAGAAAATTTATGATCAATTTCCATATATTACAAAGAAATGGAAGGGGTAATGGAATAGAATCAGAGTACATAATGGATATTTGAATCGTTATGAGTAAAGCAATGTAGACAATGACTTGTAATCACCCACAATTGAAAAGCGTCCAAATTTAGTAAATTTTGGGAACATTTAACATTATAATATAAGCTTTTTAAGTCGTCCTAAGATCTGTTGTGATTGACGCGGCTTCTTCTGATATGCCAGATGAATGTTATTGATCAATTGGGGCAGATGGTATTAAAAAAAAATAAGCAAATGAAACTGTAACATTATGGCATCCATAACTTCTATTCTATGGGCTATAACGTGAGAAATTTAGGAAATTTAACCAGTTAACTTGAAAATTATCTTCGGTGGGACGTGGAATTGAGGACTTTGAACTAAAACATCAATTGAAGTTGAAGGCTCGATTTTGGGGTTTAGTTCATGTATGAAGAGCATATCAATTTCATCAGCTTCAAATCCAGTCTGATGAGCAACGTACTGTGAGAGAGAGAGGTAAACTGGGGTGTGGAAATATCAGTTGTATGAAGGGAATTGGTAGTGATACTTCCAACCCAGATCAAAATCCTATGTCTAACCAATTTTAGATCAGTTTGAGATGTTTACAACGAGTTTATAATTGATTTATAGGCAATTTAAGGTGCTGGACAGAATTTAAATGAGGGCAGAAACAGTAAATAACAATCAAAGAACACCAATATGTAGAGTGGTTCGGCATAAAACGACCTACCCCGTACAAAGTTGTTTTAAGCCTTTGCTAGACAATTTTATTAGAGATATGCAAGAGAATACAGAATTTACAGCAAGATTAATAAAGAGATATTCAACATAAAATGATTTTAACAATAATCAAAGATTTATGCTAAAAAAGGAGATTACAACCAAAATTATCTAAGATTGGGAGTCTAACAACTTTTGGAATTAAATCTTGATTCTATTCTAAATAGAAAGAAAGTAAAGAGAGGAGGGATACAACCTTGGGAGAGAAACTAAAAAAACAGAGGTTGAAAAATCGAGCTTCACGTCTGTACAACAACCAACAACTTCGAACAAGTGACTGATCAACCTATTGTAACTCCACGACAACAACAATCTCTTCGCGAAAAGCAACTCCACGGTAGACAACAACCCAACGATGGACAACAACTTCCGGCGAAAGGGATTGTAACTCCTTCAGTTGTTTGACTCCACGACGAAACCCTCGATTTCTCTCTCTCACTCTTACAAGGACGAAAACCTCTCTCTCGCTCTTACAAGGACGAAAACCTCGCTCTCACTCTTACAAGGACGAAAACCTCATATGAAATCCCAAATCGAGAAGCGTTTCTTTCTTCAACTCTCTCTTCTTTTCTTTCTTTTAATCAAACCCTAATAATGATAAATGACCCCAAAATGTATCCCACATAATAAAGGCCCATACACCCATTTTATAATAATAATAATAAAAAAAAGAGCAAATAAGTTTGGGTGATAGGAGATCAAGAATGGAATTTGGGTTCCTCCAATTCGGGCCCAACGAAATTGGGTCTTTTAATTTTAAGAACTAAGTAACTAATAGGTCCTATTTACATTAATCCATAGTTAATCTAAATACAATTGGTTTATGGTAAATCGAAAGCACCAAATATAACAAACTCCACCTTGATTTCAATTTATCATAAACTAATAAAAGGACCAATGTAATTAGTTCTAAATAACACCCAAAGGCAAAATCGATATCATCCATGATCAAGCTGCAACATTCTCACACAAACGTTAAATTTACATAAGGTAGTGCTTTAGTAAGCATATCAGCAACATTCAAATCAGTAGCAACCTTTTTAACAGAAACTAAACCATCATTGATGACATCTCTTACAAAATAATACCTAACATCAATATATTTAGTTCTTTCATGGTGAGAATGATTTTTAGATAAATGTAGAACACTTTGACTATCACAATGCACAGTCACAGAAACATTATCACTATAACATAATTCAGATACAATTCCCTTAAGCTATAAAGATTCTTTAATAGCTTCTGTTAATGTAATATACTCAGATTCAGTTGTAGATAAAGCAACTATAGACTGTAAACTAGATTTCTAACTAATTGTGCAATTGAACAACCTAAACACAAAACCAGTCAAAGATCTACATTTATCTATATCAGCAACATAGTCAGCATCAACATATCCAACAATTTCAATATTCTTGCTATCAACTATATTTGCTCCACCATAAACAAGACATAAATCTGTATAACATGCAAGATATCTCAGAATCCACTTAACAACATTCCAATGTTGTTTACCAGGATTAGCAAGAAATCTACTAACAACACTAAGTGGACGAGCAAGGTCAGGTCTAGTACAAACCATGGCATACATAGGACTCCCAACAGTATTAACATATGGAATGTCATGCATTTCATCAATATCACTTGGAGTCTTAGGTGAATCATCAACAAATAGTTTAAAGTGTTTGCCAAAAGGAATACTAACCTTCCTACTATCATGCACGTTCAATCTTTTAACTAGTCTTGTTATATAATCACTTTGAGATAAATATAGTTTTTTCTCTTTTCTATCTCTAATAATATCCATTCCTAATATTCTTTTTGCATTGCCTAAGTTTTTCATTTCAAACTCCTTCTTTAAGAGATTCTTTAAATTATTTATTTCATGCATGGTTTTGTAAGCAATCAACATGTCGTCAACATATAAAAGCAAGTAAACAATATTCATTTCAGAGATTTGTTTGAAATACGCACAACTATCATACTTACTTCTACAAAAATCAATAGATAACATATAGGAATCAAACCTTTTATATCATTGACGTGGAGATTGCTTTAAATCATACAACGATCTCTTAAGAAGACAAACCTTCTTTTATTGTTTGGGAGCTTCGAATCCAGGTGGTTGGTCCATGTAAATGGTCTCCTCAAGCTCACCATGCAAGAAAGCGGTCTTAACATCCATCTGCTCTAACTCAGATCAAAGTGAGCAACAAAGACAAGCAAAATTCTAATAGAGGTGTGTCTTACAACGAGGGAAAAAACTTCATCATAGTCTATACTTTCCCTTTGAGTAAACCCTTTGGCTACTAACCTAGCCTTTAACCTAGGCTTATTGTTTTCTAAAGGGTTTTCTTTGACTTTATAAATCCACTTACAACCTACAGTTTTAGCTTTTAATGGTTTATTAACAAGAACCCAAGTTTGATTTTTAATCAAAGAATCATACTCTTCTTTCATTACGACCCACCACTTATCTTTATTTTCATTATTTATGGCCTCATTGAAAGTTTGTGGTTCTTGATTAATAAACTCATTAGCTATAACTAGGGCATATGATATAAGGTCAGCATACTCAAACCTAGTGGGAGCTACAATGGTTATCCTAACCCTATCCCTAGTTAACTGATAATTTGTTAAATCTTGACTATCCTCTTCCTCTTCCTCATTAACAACTTCATGTGTAGGTGATTGATCTAAGGTAGATGGTGAAGCATCATGTTCTACTATTGGCTCATCTACTTGTTCAGTATGGGAAATGAGGACTAGCTAAAACAGTTTCAGTGGAACTATGTGGACTTTTAGGCATAGACTCAATCTTTTTTTCTACATACCTCATTTCCCCTTCATTAAAGACAACATCTCTACTTATTAGGATTTTTGGTGAGTTTGGATCTAGGGACAATAGTTTAATCTCTTAACACACTCGGGATATCCTAGGAAAACACATTTCTTGGCCCTTGGGTCTAGCTTTCCTTATTTTGAATGAGCATAACCTAAACACCCAAAGACTTTCATGTGTGATAGATCAAGGGGACTACCTTACCAAAGCTCTTGAGGTGTTTTTAATTCTATGACAGTAGATGGGCTCCTATTGATTATATAACATGTTGTTGCAACAACTTCCCCCCCAAAACTTTGAGAAAGTTGTGAATCAGACAACATGTACCTAATTCTTTCCATAAGGGTTCTATTCATTCTCTCAGCGGCCCCATTTTGTTGAGGCGTCCCTACAATAGTCAAGTGTCTTATTATACCTTTAGACTTACAAAAGTTTTTAAACTCATGGTTACAAAACTCTAGCCCGTTGTCAGTCCCAAATTTCTTAACTCTAATGCCAGTTTGGTTTTCAACATAGGCTACCCATTCAACAAATTTATTAAAAGTATCAGATTTATTTTTCAGAAGATAAACCCAACTTTTCTAGTACAATCATCAATAATGGATAAAAAATATCTAACTCCACCATTAGTGACAACATTAGATGGGCCTCATAAGTCAACATGCACATATTCTAGTTTTTCATTAGTAGAGTGACCACCATTTCCAAATTTTACTCTTTTACTTTTACCATAAACACAATGCTCACACATATCTAGGTCTACATTTTTTATGCTAGGAATTACTTGTTGTTTTATTAACTCCCTAATTCCTTGCTCACTCATGTGACCTAAACGTTTATGCCAAAGGGTAATTTTGGAATTGTCACTCTCTTTAACTAGACCACTTGACCCTATGACCGTTGAACCCTCTAAAGAGTATAAGGTATCCTTAAGAAGCCCTTTCATTGCAACTAAGATGCCCTTCATGACTTTTAGAACACCACCCTCTAACTTAATGGTGTACCCTTACTTATCTAACATGCTAAGGGATATTAAGTTTCTTTTAAATTTAGGTGTGTACCTAACTCCAGTTAGAAGCCTAATATTTCCGTCATGAAGCCTAAGACGTATTGTTCCTTGACCTTCTACACTACAAAAGTGTCAGTTCCCTAAGATGATTTTACCTCCCACACCAGTTTGGAAGTCTTGTAGTCATTCTCTATTATGGGTCATATGGAAAGAACAACCTGAATCTAGGATCAAGTGTCATCCTCTCTAGCGTTACTAACCATAAGAGAGTGGCTATACTCTTCAGTCTTCACTAAGATTTACTACACTAGACCCTTCTTTCCCTTTACCCGACAACCTTTTATTCTTAAGGTCAGGACAAAACCTTCTAATATGACATTTTTTTTACAATGATAACACCTTCTATTACTAGCCCCCTTAGAATTTGATCTACCCATACTCTTGCTTCTATGTTTTTTCTTATTCTCTGATCTCCCTCTAACGTACAAAGTCTTACTATTAGACTTCTTGGTTTCTTTTAGTTCTTGTTCTTTTACTCTAATGACATTTAAAACAATTTCAGTGGACAAAGTATCCCTACCAAACTTCATAGCAGATTTCACATCATTATAAGATTCAGACAAAGAGTTAATCAGAACTACAACATGATTTTCATCATAAAAAATTTCACATATATTTTCCATTTCAGAAACTACTCTATGGAATTCATCTAGGTTATCTTTCATGCTTTTACTAGAGTCCATTTTTAAACTAAAGAAATTAGATTTTAAGAAAACTTTTTGCTTGAAATCGATGTTACTTGACATGTAGATTCTAATTTTGTCCAAAGTTTAACAACGGTGTCTTCACTATGCGTTTGTCTTATAATTGTATCAAACAAATAAAGGATTATAAGGCTGTGAGCTACCTTATTTATCTCTTTCAATTGGTCCGCCGTTATGCTGTATGAAATTTCCTTAGCCTCCAAAAGTGCGTAATCGACCTTTTGTTGACGAAGGATGGCCAACATCTTGATCTTCCATAGGCCAAAGTCACTTTTCCCATCAAACCGCTCCACTTCGAACTTGGTACTCATCCTGAAAAAAAAATTGGACAACAAGCTTTTCTTGAAAGAAAAATTTTCAGAATTAAAGGATACTAAAAACTTAAAGAATCTTCAAACCCAAGAATTTTATTCAACAAACTAAATTTTAATTCAAGAAAGAATGCCCTAAAAATAAGGATTAAAGGCTCTGATACCAAATGTTATTTCCAACCCAGATCCAAATCCTATGTCTAACCAATTTTAAATCAGTTTGAGATATTTACAACGAGTTTATAATCGATTTATAGGCAATTTAAGGTGTTGGGCAGAATTTAAATGAGTGCATAAACAATAAAGAACAATCAAAGAACACCAATATTTAGAGTGGTTCGGTCATTAAACGACCTACTCCACTTACAAAGGTGTTTTAAGTATTTGCTAGACAATTTTATTAGAGATATGCAAGAGAATACATAATTTACAGCAAGATTAACAAAGAGATATTCAACATAAAATGATTTAACAATAATCAAAGATTTATGCCCAAAAAGGAGATTACAACCAAAATTATCCAAGATTAGGAGTCTAACAACTTTTGGAATTAAATCTTGATTCTATTCTAAATAGAAAGAAAGTAAAGAGAGGAGGGATACAACCTTTGGAGAGAAACTAAAAAAACAGAGGTTGAAAAACCGAGCTTCACGTCTATACAACAACCAACAACTTCGAACATGTGACTGATCAACTTGTTGTAACTCCACGACAACAACAATCTCTTCGCGAAAAGCAACTCCACGATAGACAACAACCCAACGGTGGACAATAGCTTCCGGCGAAAGGGATTGTAACTGCTTCAGTCGTTTGACTCCACAACAGAACCCTCGATTTCTCTCTCTCACTCTTACAAGGACGAAAACCTCGATATGAAATCCCAAATCGAGAAGCCCACCTTTCTTCAACTCCCTCTTCTTTTCATTCTTTTAATGAAACCCTAATAATGATAAATGACCCCAAAACGTATCTCACATGATAAAGGCCCATACACCCATTTTATAATAATAAAAAAAAGAACAAATGAGTTTGGGTGATAGGAGATCAAAAATGGAATTTGGGCTCCTCCAATTCAGGCCCAACGATATTGGGTCTTTTTAATTTTAAGAACTAATTAACTATTAGGTCTTATTTACATTAATCCATAGTTAATCTAAATACAATTGGTTTATGATAAATCGAAAGCAACAAATATAACATGTAGATTAATGAGAATAATTACCCACTCAGACTTGATTTGATGTTGAATATATTGGTGATGTGAGATTGGTTAATGACTTCACTCTACATGATGTTATATTTCTCCCTCAGGGGGCGTTTGGATTGAGGAGTTGGGGGGAGTGGAGTTGGGAGGAGTTAATAACTCCCCCCCAACTCCTTGTTTGGCCCAAGGAGTTATTAACTCGTTCTTGTAGGCCCCACAACTTTATTAACTCTTTCTTCAACTCTTTTTTATGGGCCCCACAAATTTTTAACTCTTTTTTGTGGGCCCCACAGACTTCTTTACTCCTACTGCCTACAACTCTTACTCCTCCAATTCTTCAATCCAAACGACCCTTCAGTGTGCCTACAATCTAATGTCAATCAATGCACTATTGAGAACGAAGTGCAACAATAGGGTAGTTTTTATAACTAAATACAAAAAATAAGTTGGTTCCAAAATTATTTACAAAAATGGGATGGTTTTTTGGTCTTATTAGAATGCAACTCTTGAAGAGACGAAGAATGCGTCAGCCAAAGAGACGCATTTCTAGAAATATTATTTTTATTTTTTATTTTTTTAAATATCAATAAAACCTATCAATCATATCAATCATTATATATTTTTTTAAAAAAATATAAATCAAATCATAACTAACCATCAAATCATTTTATGATTTATTATATTTTTAAAATTTATTCCATCATTTTATAATCATTTGATAATAATTAATTATTCAAAAATCATATTTTATTTTTAAATCCATTAAAATACATCATCAATTATTCTATCATCATACATTAATCATTTTTTCACATTCTTTTTAAATACATTATTTAGTTATTATTGGGGTTTTAAATTATTTTTAATTAAAATATTAACTAATTTTTTATTTTTTAAAATTATTTTTCATATATTGTCAAATCATTTTTTTTGTTAATTTGAATTATTTCAAAAATTATTTATTAAAAATATATATATTCTAATACTACTTATCTATCTTTTAAAAATTTAGGGATTAAGAAAATTTATCAAATATATATATATATATTTTTTCTTGTTTAATTGTTATTGTTGTTCTTAATAACCACATAATTTATATACTTAATGATTACTTTTATTTGTTTGTTTAGGTTATATGTAGTTGATTTAATCAATGAAAAAAATGAGAGGTTTTGATACACAAAGTAAAAGAAGAAACTGAAATATTAACTATTGCATTAATTTAAATGAATTTAACATGCTTGAAATTTACATCATTTAAAAAGTTGCATTGACTCCTGAGTCTTCGTTTTCATCTGAATTATCACCCTCATTCAAATCTAGAAGTTCATAAATGAAAGTTAAACTTTCCAGACATCTTCTTCCTAATGGAGTCATCTGAAGTAAGTTAGGCTGAAAAAATAAATAACAAAAATCAAATAGAATCAAGCTAAATTTATAATTGTACACATCAAATAGTTGTAATAATCTTACCAAATATTGATATGATGCCCCTGGTTTCGTGATATACTTCCTACGTATTGCATTATACCATTCATCGTATCACTGCACAACATTTATGCTCATATTTATGCCCATATTGATAGGGTGCCCCTAGATAACCAAATTTGCCCTGTTTTCCCGTAGACCAATAATATCAGCAAAAAATTCAATTCAATCTCGCTCTTGTCGGCTTCGCAGGTCATATGAGTGCAATCTCATGTCCGTATTACAAGGCGTAGGGACATATTGCACACACCCAAATTGTCGCATCACACGATCTTGGAATAACCACTCAATGACATAGAAACAAATGAGTGGAACTCTAACTAACCATATGTGATTACCAACAAGACAATATTGGGGCAAGATATGGAACAGACGATTATAAGGCTCCCAAATAATCTGCATATATATTTTTAAAAATGAATCACATACATAAGTATAAATTAAACCAATTTGATTAATAACAATACATGAACCAACTTAAGATACCTGATCAGACTTAATCGTATCTAACATGTATCTATATTGGACCAATACATGAGTCGGTGACCTGGTTACTGAAAATTCATCATTCCATTTACGAAGGTAATAAGTTCAAGGTTAGTCTAACGTAGGTGAAATGTATGACTATGTATAAATTCAATCATGAAATTTAATAATTTTGTTACTGTATTGCCAACGGTCTGTCTCCCAGTTAATTCTCGTAACGATGTAGTCGTCAGAGAGCCAAAAAATGAAATCTATCCCATGCCCAGACTTGTAAAAGGATTAGGGGCCCACCTAAATCTTTCGCATCGATAACTGCAGCTTTGCATAGCTGTCTATAAAGCCATGCAAGACATCTTGCTCCTCAACTGTACATTCCTGCCTCATGCAAATCTGCTAGCAGGGGAAGATACATCAAGTGGACCCGGCTGTTTGATTTTTCTTTAAAAATTACACCTCCTATCAAAGATAAGATATATGCACGGGCATATCGTAGGAGGTCCACTTGATGTATCTTTCCCTGCTAGCAGATTTGCATGACTGTTTCAAAGGTCTGAATCCAAATAATTTTTTTTTCAGAAAATGTGAATAGGCATACAATTCCCTTTTAGAAAAGGTAATTATTTGTTTAAAACACTATTTTCTTCCTTCTATATTTATATAACTTTAGTCATGTTTCATTAATATCTTTAGAAACTTTCAGCCTCCAATATAAATTTTTTTATTTTATTATCGCCACAAGATATCAAATAAAATCAAAATATTCAGTTTGTTCAACTAATTTAGATTTTTTCGCTATTCTTCTTTTCTGATTAAAATTATATATATAAAAAAATCTTTTGAAACTTATTTTATTAGAATAGTTATATTTTATTTTAATTGTTAAAATCAAACCAAACAATTTAAAATATATCATTATTTTTATGAACGAGTGTTATTTAATCAAAATGATAGAATAAATCATTTTTTCTAACAAATAAATCATAATAACTTTCTTTTTTTTAATCAAAATGATAGAATAAAGTTGAGATTGTTATATAAAAACCAAAAAGAAAGGAAATCATGCATTAAGCTACATTTTTTCTATAAATAAATCATAATAACCTACTTTTTGAAAGAGTATAGATTAAGAAACTGGAAGCAATTTTGGATCTTGAATACTCTAAGTTGATCAATTTTACAAAACAAAAAGCATGCTCAAATCTGGAAAAACAGAGAATAAGAACTCATACCTTTGTAGCTCAAAATTCTCCTAATCCGAGGGCAATTTCTTGTAACAAACACTTTGTGGACAATCTCTAATGTCTTCCCTACTATCCTCAAGCCTTGGAACAAATTATGAGATCTTAAGTTGAGAGAATTTGGAAGAAAAGTGAAAATGGTTAAAAAACGAGAATTAAATGAATTTTATGCAAAATTCAATTTATCCTCTTCAATTCATCTTCAATTAAAGCTTCATCAAGCCTTGTGAAAATGCCAACACATGAACGATGAGGATTTCAAGAAGGAGGTGCTAAATTTTGGTGAATTTGACTATCAAAGTTGCTTGTTCACCCTTTTGAGTTTGGTCCAATTGAAACTTCAAATTCAATTTTGAATTTTCATTTAATTTTAATTTAAAATTAATATAAAATTAATTTTAAATTAAAATTAATTAATTAATTTAATTAATTAATTTTAAATAAATATTTAATTTAATATCAAATATCAAATTAAATAATTGGACCAATCCCGATTTCTTAAATCGACCGTTCGAACATGAATCCGGATTCATATTATAAATCGAACCAATATTTAAATCATATTTAAATACATTCACCTATTCTTTATCATAGTTTAATTCATAATTAAACTGTTAAATGTTAAATATATCGCATATAATTAACGCTTTCTCCCAAAATCGAATTTGAACAATTCAAATTCTTTTCTCTCAAATGTTACAAGGTTTAGTCCGAGCTAGTAAGGGGACCTAATAGACCTACAAATCATGACCTCCAACGATACGAGATTAACCGACCAAACTCTTTAGCCTAGCTAATCAACATTCGTTAGCCACTGGACACTCCACTAAAGCCTAATGGCTGCACTCTCCTCACTGTAGATATATTTTTGTCTACTCGATATAACCATGATTAGTAAGTCGATCCTTCACAGGTCGTTCGTAATTACAGCTGGGTCAAAAAATACCGTTTTACCCATGTAATTACTTCTTGTTCCTTAAGTCTCACTAATCCTCTAATGAACAATTGGTTTGTGGTCCAACCAACAAATCGAATCCCTCTCGGAACAATGAGAGGGGTAGGTCCTTTATTCAAGACCCGGAGTCAACACTTAAGGAAACAACCTTTCTACTAATCCCTAAAGCGGGTAGGAGTGAATTCCATCTTGCAGAACTATGTTCCCAGTTATCTATCCGGTCTTATCCCTGAAATGGGAGGTTTATTGAGTCGACAATCTCAGGCCACTCTCACCCATACAAATCTAAGGATAATCCGAATAAACAGGAGCTCATGACACACTCAAGATTAAGATCGAGT
This sequence comes from Trichosanthes cucumerina, assembly GCA_036507285.1. Taxonomy (NCBI): domain Eukaryota; kingdom Viridiplantae; phylum Streptophyta; class Magnoliopsida; order Cucurbitales; family Cucurbitaceae; genus Trichosanthes; species Trichosanthes cucumerina. The sequence goes on along the minus strand of CM071839.1, from coordinate 75,648,874 downwards.
TACCTTATAGTCAGTTTAAGACAGTAAACGGGGTTATAAAGTCTAAGTGACTATTTTTCGGTCCAGTCTTATGCAAACTCATTGCATAGGACGCCCCCACTCGCATGTCTCCATACGAATGATTCAGGATCACATCGTTTGTAGTTTACAAAGTGGGCCGAGTCCATAGTGTCCCCAGGATAAGGTACCCAATCTTATCCCTATACTATAGACCATTCTGGCTATAACTTGAACCTGATCCATTTTTTATGTCACACATAAAGTTCAAGTATACATCCTATAGCCATGAGTTCTTTATTGGATTAAAGTTTCAAAATATACAATTCACTTTATTCAATAACACCTTTATTTGAATAAATTTCAATAACATCTTTATTCCAAAATAGAATACACATTCAATTTACAAACCCACGAGTTTTAGAACATAAAACCCAACACTTTTTTTACCAATCAGAATAATAGAATAAACTTCTAGGATTGTTATATAAAACCCAACAAATAGTAAATCATGTATGCTATATATTTTTTCTAATAAATAAATCATAATAACATACTTTTTTTACCAATCAGAATGATAAAATAAACTTCTAGGTTTAGCTTAGACTAAACTTTCCACCAATATTAATCATGAACCTGTAAAATATATATAAAAAAATCAATAAAAAATCAATCAGTAATTAAAAAAATAAACATGTTAAATGTTAATAATATAACCTACTTTCTTCAAGTGGGAAGAAAAAATCAGCAAAGAAATATGGATGAGTTTGGAGTGTTATTTCTGTATGATGAAGAGGGTGAGGCGATCTGTTAGAGAAAATGAAGAAGAAGATGAAGAGGTAGGGAAATCTGTGAGAGAATTAGAAGAGATGATAAAGAGTGGGAATTTATGGTTGAGAAAACCACTTTTTTTTCTTTTGAGTATCGATGGCCTCGAAAACAACAACTTTTACCATTTAATTTTTCTCGAACATCGAAGGAAGTCAACAATCGATTGTCTTGGGAAGGGTGGGAATAAAGGTGAATGTGTCTCTTATAGAAACGCGTTCAAGCCACATCCCATCGGTATCAGACAACAACACTACGCATCTGTCAGTCGGAGTCCATTCGGCGTCAGACGACAGCAGTGACGCGCCCATTCAGCGTCAGATGGTTCGTCGGTCGGCGTCCATTTGGCGTCAGATGGGAGCGACATTCGTTAGTTGCAATTGAATGTGTCTGTTCGACCTACGCATTCCAACGACCATTTCACGACGTTCAACGACGTTCAACGTTCTATTTAACGTTCAAAGCCGTTGACTGAGTTCAAACAAAATGCGTCAGTCCAAATGACGCATTCTTAACCAGTTGCGTCTTCCCAACTGACGCGTTCGAATAAGGACAAAAAATTCACCCGTTTTTTGTAAATAGTTTTGTAAGATCTTCGTTTTTTGCAATAAGTTATAAAAAAAACTATTTCTATAATTGCCCCCACTATTGAAAAGTCAGGATATTCTATTAATTTTGTGGGAAAAACTTGTTCTATTCAGGACAGGTCACCATTGAAGAAGATTGACATAGTTGAGTTTACCAATGAGCTCTATTTGTTCCACTTGACCACGATTAATTTTCCTATTTGTCATAATAGTTTTGCAATCCGGGTATGTACATCTCCCACTACTTGGCACAGGAGGTTGGGACACTTATCTTTTGCTCACCTTAATAGTTTGAAAGACTATTTAGAATTCTCTGTTGTTGATCGTCATGAGAATGAATGTCATATTTGTCCATTAGCTAAGCAAAAATGACTGTCTTTTCCATTTCAGAATCATGTATCTGATTGTGTTTTTTAACTCATTCGCTATGATGTGTGAGGCCCATTTAAAACCCATACCCATGTTGATCAAAGGTTTTTTCCTGACTTTGGTAGATGACTGTTCTTGATATACATGGGTATATCTCATGAAGAATAAAAGTGAAGCTTTGAATATTATACCTCACTTCTTTGTAATGGTTAAAATACAATTTTCTAAGACTATTAAAGTTTTCGTTCAGATAATGCACTAGAGTTACGATTTGAAATTTTCTTTGAGTACATATGGACCTTACATCAATTTTCATGTGTGGCAACCCCCTACAAAATTTTGTAGTTGAGAGGAAGCATCAACGTCTTTTAAATGTGGCTAGAACACTTCTTTTTCAGTCCATAGTGCCTATTAGATTTTGGGGTGATTGTGTCCTTACAACATCATATTTGATAAATAGAACTCTCATGACTCTTTTGTCTGATAAATCCCTATTTATGATATTATACAATAAAGAAGTTGATTATACACACCTTAGGGTGTTTGGTTGTTTGGCATATGCATCCACACTCACTGTCACACGCTCTAAGTTTGATCCAAGGGCGCATCCTTGTATATTTCTCGGATATCCAACTGGAGTTAAGGACTATAAACTCTATGATATTGAAAAGAGACATATGTTGATTTTCAGGGATGTTATATTTTTTAGGACCTTTTTCCTTTCCAGATTGCGATTTCTACAGAAAAATTCTCATCATTTCTTGATGAATTTGTGTTGCCTAAACCGTTGTCTGATATTAGTAATCAGTCTTATGATGTGTCGTCCACTTCCACGGGCAATACAAAAATTGCAAGGTGATAACTCTCATTTATGAGAGTTATTTAAGACTATTATTTATATCTTATTATTAAAATTGATCGAAAAGTAGGCGAAAGTATGAGTAGTTGTTCAAGAATTACGTCATTTTCCTAAAGCCAATAAGAAAACTCACATATCATTATTTGGTTGTAGGAAGGCAAAATGAGGCAATTGTCTGGCCGACAGATGCAAAATGATGCAAATGCCTAGCTTTCGAGAAACAGGCCACCGTAGTCACTTAAGCGCAAAAGGAAAAGCCGTGGGAATCAAGGAATAGATCAAAGCACGAAAATCAAGCTGCAATTCACGGGAAATAATCTTAGCTGGTTGACGAAAACCCTAAGGACAAGCTATTCTATAAATAAGTGAACGAGTACTCGATAACGACACGACGACTAGAGAGGGGAATTCTGCACTTAAATCACTGTCGACGTTCTGCTGTTTTTCTCACTGTTGTAATTCAATTTTTGCAGCGTCCAAGTTCAGAACTTTGTATTTTGTTTCGTTCTTAGTTTCAGTTCAGTTCTTGAAGTTATTTCAATTTTGTAGTGCGGTAAACATCGCTAGTTGTTTTAGCCTTTGTTATTCCAGTTCAGTAATCTATTTTCATTTCATTCTGTAGTCTTTGTTTCGCAACCTTGCTTATTACTTTCAATAAAAGTTAGTCATTCTGTTTCATTCCTGTTTTGAAACCTTTCTTCATTTACAACTTGGGTATCCTCTCGATTCTTGCTTAAAAGTGATAGATCGAGAAGGGCGACTTGAGATGTTGTGTTTATCTGCTCAGTTTACCTTTAACTTTATTGTTTTATCTATGAGGAGCTAACTTCCTTTAGGGATTCGGAATGTGAATGCCCTAAAGGAAGACAACAAAACTCCAAAGCAAAAGTAATTTAGGTAGACCTCCAAGTAAGTTACTTTTGGTGATTTTATTGTGGGAAACCTTTGTTGGCCATCTAAGGTGACCTGCTAAGCTTGAGTTCGGTACCGAAAGGGTTGAACTAAAGTAGAGTTCCCAAAAGTAATGGAGTAAAGGGGCTTAGACATAAGACCCGAACGTTGACCCTAGGTATATGGCAAGACTCCAAGACCATAGAGCCATGAGTATGAACACCTGAGATAGATTGACTATAGACATATAGGATCAATCACTCGGCCTCCTAACGATACTTCACAGAAGGTCAAATGGGAGTAGGGCTTAGTTTACTTGCTTGGAGAGTTTAACCAGATTACATCGTTTGGCAGTCGATCGCTAATGCAGTACAAGGCAATTGCGTTGCGACGGTAGGAGAATACAACTACGCGGCAAGGCAGCGCAAGACAATTGCACTGTTTTACCTTCGTGAGCTAGTATGTCCAACTGTCGTGCCATTGTCGCCCAGGGCTGCAAGGTGTAACTGTCATGTGAGACAATTGCCTCGAGTTGCATTGTCTTTCATTAGCGGATTTAACATTTTGAATCTCTTCTATTCATTGTTGCATTTATCTTTAGATATAATCACCACACTACTTATCACTTTTTGGTTACCCTTTGCACTCAGTCCACATCTTGTTTCACTACTAATCAATTTTATTTATCCGTTCATTTGGGCTCAATACTCTGGAATACTTCCAGTTTTATATTACTTTAATCGTGTCGTTTTCACCCTATCACAAGGTCCTTTGTTCCACAGACTGATGCACCTATTGACGCACCATCAACTGATGTTGATCCTTTAGTACCATTTATTGCTCAATCACAGGTTGCACTTCTTAAAGCAACATCTGCTTCATCCCCAAAAAGTATTGCCCCTACTGCCACTGGTGTCCCTCAAAGATCAACTCGATGTCATCGCCCACCCACATATCTTCGAGACTTTTCTTGTAGTCTAGCAGGAAATTCCAGAAATGATACCTCTAAGCCTTATCATCTCAACAAATATTTGTCCTATGACAATTGTACTGATGCACACAAGGCTTTTCTAATGAAAATCTCTATTGAATATGAGTCAACCTATTACCATCAGGCAACTCCCTTTCCACAGAGGAGACAAGCTATGAAGGAAGAAATTGATGCTATTGAACAAAATAATACTTGGAGTATTGTCTCCTTACCACAAAGAAGTCATGCAATTGGCAATAGATGGGTGTACAAAGTCAAATACAAAGTGGATGGATCTGTTGAGTGGCTAAAGGATATACTCAATCAGGAATAATAGATTTCCTTAATACTTTTTCTCCCGTTGCAAAGATTGTTACGGTTAAAGTTCTCTTTGATGGAATCGAAATTTCAATTGCACAATGGAAGCCCAATTGAATCGTTAACTCGTTTTACATTTGGCAAATCAAAATACCAGTACATTGGTAAAATTATTGATAAACATAAAAAACATGTGAAACCATACATAGAATTCCATAGAGCAGTTTTTAACTCTAAATGTTAGAATTATTTACCATTTGCTTCTGGAATCACAACAACAACTCACTACGAACTCCCAACTCCCCAAAAAACTCCTTTTGGCAGAAACTTCAGGACACTGCCGATTGGAAAAACTCCCTATTCTCTGAGTTCTAAAGACAAGTTTTGTGGGAAACTTTTCTTGTTTTTCCTTCGGAAATCACACAGAGGAATGAGAGAAAAGAACAATCAATCGATCAACCTTTTCTCCTAACACTCTCTGCTTTTATCGAGAGAGAGGGAGAAGGATGAGGGAGAGTGAGAGAGATATGGGGAACGTGTCCATCACACGCTCCCATTAAATTAATTAACTAAAATAAATAAATAAATAAATACATTTAATTAATATTTAATTAAATTGAATTGCATTTGTATTTAAATCATATTTAAATACATATCTCACATAACCTATAGTTTTAATTAATTCAATGAAATCAAATTTAATTATAATTACAAAATAATTAATTAATTCATAAATTAAATATCACATATTTAATTTTGGTTATGATGATCAAATCATATTTAATCAACCTCCCTCTAATCTATAGTTTTAATGCACATCTAATGTCCATTAAAATTTAATCTATAGTTTAATGTGAATCTCATTCAAATTATAACAATATTCAAACTCTTTTAAATATTGAATTCTCTCGTAAATTAACTTTGAATCATATCCAAAATTAAATTTATATAATAAAGTTTTAATGTACATAAAAACTTTATATTATAATGTATCTCCATACATTAAATTAAATTAAATTCTAATCAAGATCTTGCAATCTTAGAATTCTTTACGAGCTAGGAAGTGGACCTAATGGACCTACAGGTCAGAAGCTCCAACGATACAAGATTAATTGACTAATCTCATTAACCACTTAATCAACATTCGTTAACTGCGGGTACACTCCACTAAAGACTCACAACTGCACTCTTCTCACTGTAAATACTTTTCTGTGTCCATGGATAAAAGACCAATAACAGCAAGTCAATCCTTCACGAGTGTTCGTAACACCAGGTGGGTCAAATTGCCGTTTTACCCTTGGATTACATCTATGACCTTAAGTACCAATGCTCCTCTAATGAACAACATGTTTATGGTCCAACCAATAAACAGAAATCTCTCTCGGGCCAGTGAGAGGGTATGGCCCTTTGTTCAAGTCCTGGAGGCACTACTTAAGAGAACACTCATCTACTTACCCTTAGATAAGGAAGGAGTGAATTCCATCTTGATAGGTTAAGCCCCCAGTTGTCCACGCAGTTTGTCCCCAATAAGATAGGCATATTGAGTCGGCGTATCAAGTCACTCTCACCCATACTAGTCAAAGGACAATCCCTTGTAAACAGAAGTTCGTGACTTGCTTAAGATTAAGATCAAGTTGCATAGGTTATCCTATTGAAATAGAAACCTAAGTAGTTAACGGAGTTACATCTGTTGGTTACTATTTCACAGCCCGGTCTTATGTGAACTCATCACATAAGATACTCCCACTCACATGTCACCTACACAAACACGTTGGTGAAGGAATCTGAATTCCCTTTAGCAGCGGAAACGTATAAATGATCGTAATTGCGTGTTTATTTTTGGTTTACTCCAAAAACCAGTACATTGGTAAAAACAAAGATAAGCAAATTAAAGGCATGGATTTACAAAATAGAGCATGTTGCAATGATTGTTAAACTAAAAAAGGAATTCATAATTACTTTTGTAGAAACATAGATTGGCAACTCCTTGCAAATCCCCAACAATTGTACAACACGGTAGCTTCTCTTCCTCTGTAAAGCAGAACACCACCACAAGAGATCACTTCCTATAACTCTGAGTCTTAGATCTAAGCTTTGGTGGGAAAGCTCCAACAATTTGGAATTGGAAATTTTGTGAGTCTTACAACAATTCAAGTGAAATCCAATTTCACAGATTGATCAACTACCTTCTACCTTATACAAAACGAGAAGAAGAAGCCAAGAGGGACAACTCCCCACTCCCTATCGATGGGGGGTTGGGAGACTTGGGGAACGTGTCATCTTGACACGTTCCCAATTTTTTTAATTTAATTTAATAATTAATCAAATTAATTATTAAATAATATAATATAATTAATTAAATCATATTTAATTAATATCAAATTATAATATCATTTATTTAATTATGATTAAATCACATTTAATCAATTTTCCCTCTAACCTATAGTTTTAATGTACATCTTATGCACATTAAAATTTAACCTATAGTTTTAAATATGAATCTCATTCACATTTAAATAATATTTGAACTCTTTCAAATATTTAATTCTCTCAATTAATTTAATATGAATCATATTCAAATTAAATTTATAATATAAAGTTTTAATGTACATAGAAACTTTATATTATAACGTGTCTCTATACATCATGCTTATTCCCTAATTGAACTTGAACATTTCAAATTCAAATGATCTAAAAACCCTTTACGAGCTAGGAAGTGGACCTAATGAACCTACAGATCTGAAACTCCAACGATACAAAATTATTCAGTTAATCTCATTAACTTCATAATCAACATTCGTTAACTGCGGGAACACTCCACTAAAGTCCGACAGTTACACTCTTCTCACTGTAGATATATTTCTATGTCTACGGATATCGACCAATAATAGCAAGTCAATCCTTCACGAATGTTCGTAACACCAGCTGGGTCAATATTACTGTTTTACCCCTGGGCTACATCTTTTACCTTAAGTCTCAGTGCTCCTCTAATGAATAACTTGTTTATGGTCCTACCAATAAACAGAAGTCGCTCTTAGACCAATGAGAGGGTTGGACCCTTTGTTCAAGTTCCAGAGACACCACTTAAGGGAACATTCATCTACTTACCCTAATAGGCAGGAAGAAGTGGATTCCTTGTTGCTAGGTTAAGCCCCCAGCAGCCTGCTCGGTCTTGTCCCCAAGAAGGTAGGCATATTGAGTCGGCGTCTCGGGCCACTCTCACCCATACTAGTCAAAGGACAATCCCTCGCAAACACGAGTTCGTAACCTGCTCAAGATTGAGATTAAGTTGCTCTAGGTCATCCTATTGAAATAGAAACCTAACTAGTCAACGGGGTTACATCTAGTGATTACTATTTCGTGGTTCGGTCTTATGCGATCTCATCATATATGATATCTCCACTCACATGTCGTCTACACGAACACATTAGAATCACCGTGTTTGTATCAAATACAAAGTGGGTCATATTCATAGTATTACCAGGATGAGGTACCCAAACCTTATCCCCTTACTATAGACCCTTTAGGTTGTATCTCGAACTGAGATCCTTATATGTCCACTACATTCAGTTCAGGAGACATACAACAACCTTCGATGTTAGTTTATTGGATTTAGGATTAACTTAAGGCAATATAAAATAATGAATTAAACAATAACCCTTTATTGATAACAATAACACTTTATTGATTTAATTAGAACATTATTTACAAACTACGAGTTTTAGGGCATAAAACCCAACAGTTGGATCATCAAATACAAAGCGGATTGTATCCATAGTGTCACCAGGATAAGGTACCCAACCTCATCCTTATACTATAGACCCTTTACACTGTTTCTTGAACCTTGATCCCCGTATGTCCACACATACAGTTCAAGAGACACAATACAACCTAGGATGTTAGTTTATTGGATTTATGGTTAATTTAAGGCAATATTTATGAAATTCACCAACAATTGAATGAACAAGGTCAATAACATTTTATTGAATAAAATTGAACAAAAAATACAAATTACGAGTTTTAGGGCATAAACCCCAACAAACTCCTACTTGAACTAAAACTCTAGTCTAGTGGGGTACATACAATCTAAAACATTAGGATACAACAAAAAATACAATAAACTAGGACATTCTTATACCCATTACCTATATCCCACTTGCCCTAGATTACTCTATGTACAAATCTCGTAGACCCAGACACTCTAGATGACTCTCGAACACTTTAGCCGTGAGAGTTTTCGTAAAAGGATCAACAATGTTATGCTCTAAAGCGATCTTTGTGACAAGTACATCTCCTCGTTGCACTATCTCACGAATGAGATGATATTTCCTCTCGATGTGCTTTCTTCGTTTGTGGTTGCGAGGTTCTTTTGAATTTGCCACAACACCACTGTTGTCACAGTATAAGGTGATAGACAATTCTATATTTGGAATGACTTCCAAATCTGTTAAGAACTTTCTCAGCCAAATAGCCTCTTTAGTTGCTTCACAAGCAACTACATACTCAACCTCCATTGTGGAGTCTGTTATGCATCCTTGTTTGATGTTTCGTCATACTATAGCTCCCCCATTAAGGGTGACCACTGATCCCGATATGGATTTCCTTGAATTCTTATCAGTCTGACAATCAGAATCAGTGTATCCAGTAAGGATCAAATCCTTAGTGTCATACACTAGCATATAATGCCTCGTTCTCCTAAGATACTTGAGAATATTTTTAACTGCGGTCCAATAGTCTAACTCTGGATTGAACTGGTCACTAGCAATCAGATTATGTGCTTGGATTCAACAAGATTCAAGAAGAGTGTTTGAGAATCAAATTTGTAGGAGAAGAAAAGACCCCAATTTTATTGTCATGGTTGACAAGGTTGACTTAGCACCTTATTGCAAAAGAGATAGCTCCTCCTAAAGAAAAGATTGTGGGGGCTTCTTCAATTCATGAGGCAAAATGCTCTACACTCCTATGTTATTTGATTGCTTCCACTCTTTTTTACCCATTCCCAAAATTGTCTGTCTTTTTTAACTCTTCCATGTTAAATAATTGAATCATGTTGTGATCTCTCTAAAGCCATTCGATCTCTCTAAAGCCATTCGATCGATGTAGATCTTAAAATTTGTGTGTCCCATACCAATCGATGGATGCAAAGTTGAATCACTTTTATAATTTTTCTCTCATATATTAAATGATGCAAAACTATTAGTTTGATTGTGGTGTCCTATTTGAATAATTTCTCTTTAAATAAAGGTTACATTATATAAAATATCCATAAAAAATTTACGAAAGGTTTCGATTATGCCTCTAGATTTTGAAAAGTCTCATTTTTATCTATCAACTTTGTAATTGGTCCAAAACCAAAATTGTCATTTGCATTAAAATAAATAATAGAAATTGTTGTAACAACTAATGGGTACAAATTAGAAAGTATAAATGATATATTTACAATTAGAAGAAGATTTTGTTGTTACAATTTATTCCCTCTCAAAAGAGGTTGCTAAAATCATTTAGATAATCAATTTTACACCTTAACTATCACGTTAATTTATGTGAATGATGTTGTGAATAATGTAGTTATATGTTATAATTTTTACATATTAGCTGTCACACATACTTTTCATCTTATTTTAATGAAAAAAAAAACTCTAGAACAACAAATTTCAAAATTAATTAGGATTTGACCATGTGCTTGCTTGGGGAAGGAGGAACTTATTGATAATAATAACAAACTAATATTATTACTCACATTGTCTTCCTCCATTTAGTGAGTAAGCTGATTGATTATAAAATTGAAAAACAGAGTCTTTATTAATTAATTAAAACCCAGAAAACAAAAGAGGAGACTTCCCAAACTTGGAAGCCAAGACAAGATGAATTTTCGAACCTTATTTAGAGGTTGCCCATGGCAACAAAGCCACAACGAAGAAAGAAATTGAGAGATCAATGGCAGAGGAAAACAGGGTAATCTTACATGGAATGTGGGCTAGTCCCTACGTGAAAAGCGTAGAACTTGCCCTCCGAATTAAGGGCATACCCTTCGATTACATCGAAGAAGATTTGAAGAACAAAAGCCCCCTTCTTCTAAAGTACAATCCCATTTACAAGAAGGTCCCTGTTCTAGTCCACCATGGAAAACCCATCTCAGAATCACTCTTCATCATTCAATACATCGACGAAACATGGAAGAACAACGGCAACCCATCTCTTCTTCCAAACGATCCCTACAAAAGAGCTCAAATTCGGTTCTGGGTCACCTTCTTACACCAACAGGTACACAAAATTCCATCCCTTTTAAGGCAAATTTCTTCCTTCGCAGTTATGGTTAAATGAATTTACTTTCGATGTGATGTTGCAGCTGTTTGATGCGTTTCTCACTGTGTTCAAAACGGTCGGAGAAGTGCAACAAAGGGCCGTCGGAGAAGTGAGCGAACGGCTGAAGCAGGTTGAAGAGGGGCTGAAGGAGCTGATGTCAGAGGGGCCGTTTGTGAATGGAGACGAATTGGGGGTTTTGGATATTGTGATGTGTTCGTTGTTTGGGCCGTACAAGCTGCAACAGGAAGTGCTTGGGATCACGCTGATTGGCTCTGAGAAGTATCCATTGATATTGCGGTGGTTGAATGCAATGGCTGAGCATCCGATTGTGAAGGAGGCAACTCCACCGCCGGAGAAGATTCTGGCTGTGCTTCGGTTTCTGCGGCAGAATGCACTGCAATCGGCTGCCGCTTGACTTGGCTTCTCAAGGCTTTGAATATTGGTTGGGCTGTGTCATCTATGTGTTGAATGGGTAAAGTGATAATGGGAGGCTAAATTATATATATATACCCCTTTACTCCATTTATTTAAAAAATACTCATATTTTTTCAAAAGTTACCATATCTATTAGAAATGTTTCAGATCGATGGAGTAAAACCTGGCATGCATCTTAGCAAGTGTTTTTTAAATAAAATGCAAGGTTAAGGGGTACTTTTTTTAAAAAATAATTTAGACAATAAAATAAGGTTTGTGTATTTAGGCTTGAATCTTTGGATTGTTTTATTGTGGTCAGCATTGTTGTTGTTTTTTTTTGGGAGTGGAAAGATTTAGACTTTTTTTGTGTTTAATATGTTTTATGTCAGTTGAGTTATGTTTAATTTGATTTTGTTGTTGTTATCGATGCAAGAGATTTCAAATATTTGTGACTTCTTGGATGTTGAAGGTATATGTCTTTAACTAAGTTATGTTCAAGTTATTAAAATGGTGTTATAATTAAATTTGTGACTTGAACTTTTAGGTTGATTGATAATTTAACATGATATCATATGAAAGGTCCTGTTTTCGAACTCAATGATGGTTTATAAGGTTTATAAACTATTTTTCCTTTTTTTTAAAAAAGAACCCAATGGATACTCAATGGGGGCGAGTAAATGAACTTCTGAAGTTTCAATTAAAATAAAAGCTAAATAATATATTTAGTCAAAATAAAAGTAATAATATTAATTTTTCACATCTTGTCGATAAAAAAGAACATAGTTGAGTTCACAAAAGATAAAATTCAAACATTTCAAATAGGAAAAAATACACTTTTGGTCTCCAAGGGGTTGTTTGGGGCGCTTGGTGAGTTATAATAACCAGGGGTTATAATAGTCTGTAGATTATATTAACCAGGGGTTATAATATTATTTAAAATGCATAGTCTGGGGTTATAGTAGTCTGTGTTTGTGGTGCAGAGTATTTTAGAGGTTATTATAACATGGGTTATAATAACCCGTGGGCCAAACAGACCCTAAGGTTTGAAGTTGATATCTATTTAGTCCCTAAAGTTTTAAAATAAACATTTTAGTCTTGAGGTTTAGAAAATAGTTCTAAATGGTCATTGGAGTTAGTTGACCGTTAGTTGACTAACGGAAAAGTGATGTGTCAAAATTTATATTTAAGATTATGTAGTTTTTCTTAATTTATATTTAAGATTATTTCTTTTTTTCTCTTTTGAGACTTTTCATGTGCATTTTTTCCAGTATTCCATTACTTATCAATTTTATTTTTTTCTTTTTATCAAACCACAACTCTACATAATAAATAACCACAAAAAAAAACAAAAGAAACTCATCGCAAAAATCGAATTAATTTTAAAAAAATTAACACATGGGTACTTAAAAGTTGTGGACAGAGACACATTTTTAAAGATTAAGAATGGTGGACGGAGTAAGACGCTACATCAAAGCGACATAGAAGTCTTTTTTGTCATCGTTATTTTCGATATTGGTATTGGAGCCAAGGAAATAAAAATACAAAAAAAATTTACAAACAATAAAAAATAGAGATATAGAAATAAGAGAAAAGAAAAGAAGGTAGAAGATGAAAAAAAGTAAAAATAAAATTTAAAAATATAACCACATAATGTTGAAATAATATTAATTTTAACAACTCATCTAAAAATTGTCAATTCAACATGTCATATCATTTTTTTTTGTTACTCAACTAACGGTCAACTTAACTTTAAGGACCATTTAGAACTATTTTTCAAATCTCAAGGGCTAAAGTGTTTATTTTGAAACTTTAGACCAATTGGACATCAACTTCACACTTGAGGACCAAAAAGTGTATTTTACCATTTTAAATATTAGTGATATTCCAGCGTGACAGCGTGGATCGATTTAAAAGAGAAAAATGTGCCCAACGGAGGAACCAGTTCCCAGTTTGGAATGATGTTGGTAAGAACAGCGAATGAATAGCAGAGAACTTCACTGCCTTGCGTTATTCAGCAAATGCAAATCTCTTAGAATCGTGAAGCAAATCCATGCTTTTACATTCAAAACAGGCTTAAATTCCGATCCATTAGTCGCCGGAAAGCTTCTTCTACATTGTGCAGTCACACTTCCCGATTCTGTTCACTATGCTCGACGCCTCTTCCTCGACATTCGAAACCCAGATGTGTTCATGTACAACACACTCATCCGTGGCCTTTCCGATTCTGACACTCCCTGCAATGCCCTTCAACTGTTTGTTGAAATGCGTCGCAAATCCATGGCTTCACCCGATAGTTTCACTTTTGCTTTTGTGCTCAAAGCCGCCGCTAATTGCAGGGCTCTGAGAAATGGGTTGCAATTGCATCGTCAAGCTGTTGGTTTTGGCCTGGATACCCATCTTTTTGTTGGGACGACGCTGATTAGCATGTATGCTGAATGTGAAAGTTTGGTCTTTGCACGGAAGGTGTTTGATGAAATGATTGAACCGAATATTGTTGCTTGGAATGCCGTTGTTGCTGCGTGTTTTAGGTGTGAGGAAGTGAAGGATGCGGAGCAAGTGTTTCATCGGATGCCCATTAGAAACTTGACCTCGTGGAACATCATGCTTGCAGGGTACACGAAAGCAGGTGAGCTTCGCTTAGCTCGGGAGGCGTTTATGAATATGCCTGTGAAAGATGATGTCTCGTGGAGTAGTATGATTGTTGGGTTTGCTCATAACGGCAACTTTAACAACGCTTTCACATTTTTCAGGGAGTTGCGGCGGGGAGGGATGAGACCAAATGAGGTAAGCCTCACAGGTGTGCTTTCTGCTTGTGCACAAGCTGGGGCATTCGAGTTCGGAAGAATCCTACATGGGTTTGTTGAAAAATCTGGCTTTCTGCAGATTATTTCAGTGAACAATGCATTGATTGATACTTACGCCAAATGTGGAAATCTGGATATGGCTCGTTTGGTCTTTGACAATATGCTGGAAAGGAGTGCCGTCTCTTGGACAGCCATGATTGCAGGGCTGGCGATGCATGGCTACGGGGAGGAAGCGATTGGATTATTTAATGAGATGGAAGAGTCTAATATTAAGCCCGACGATATTACCTTCATATCCATCTTGTATGCTTGTAGCCATGCTGGATTAGTTGAGTTGGGATGTTGGTATTTTTCTAGGATGGTAAATACGTATGGTATAGAACCGGTGATTGAACATTATGGTTGCATGGTTGATCTTTATGGTCGAGCTGGTAAGCTGCAGCAAGCTTTTGACTTTGTGTGTCAAATGCCAATTTCACCGAATGATATTGTCTGGAGGACTCTTCTTGGAGCTTGTAGCATTCATGGTAATTTAGAACTGGCAGAGCAAGTGAAGAGAAGACTTTCCGAACTCGACCCCGACAATTCTGGAGATCATGTTCTTTTGTCAAACATTTATGCTGTTGCAGGGAAATGGAAGAGTGTTGCCACTTTAAGAAGATCAATGACTCACCAGAGACTTAAGAAAACTCCTGGTTGGAGCATGATTGAAGTCGATAGAATCATATATAGTTTTGTTGCAGGAGAAAAGCAAAATGATATGGCAGAAGAGGCACATCAAAAGCTAAGGGAGATAATGTCGAGACTGAGGGTCGAAGGAGGCTATGTTCCAGAAGTCGGAAGTGTTTTGCATGATATAGAAATGGAAGAAAAGGAAGACTCTGTTTCACAGCACAGTGAGAAACTAGCAGTAGCTTTCGGGATGGCAAGGCTGCCGAGAGGAAGAGCCATAAGAGTGGTGAAGAATTTAAGAATTTGCAGGGACTGTCACACTGTAATGAAGCTGATTTCTAAAGTCTATGAAGTAGAAATTGTGGTAAGAGATAGAAGTCGCTTCCACTCTTTCAGACATGGTTCTTGTTCGTGCAGAGATTACTGGTAATTAGTTAACGATGCCATTACTAGAACTACACTTGAAATCAGCATCCTATGTCAGAAGGGAAAGCCAGGCAAACCAGAAAACTGACAACCTGAATCGATGGAAGCACAATAGATCACCAGCCTAGCTAACTAAGACCAAAGAATGTTGTTAAGTAATATATTCTTTTTTTGGAATGTTACAATAGTCGAGAAAGGGAATTCAAATCTATGTACGTTTGACCACTTGAACTATGCTCATTTTTGCATTAATGAATGTTTTAATTTAATTGTTAAATTAAAATTCTAACGTCTAACTTTTCAAGGGTTGGTAATCCTTATTTTATCAGCTTATTGTGTGTTGCAGGCCGATGGTTGTTGATCATTAAAATGGGTTGGCAACGAGTTCATATTTTGACTTATAAGTTCATAGCTCATGTTGGAATAAAAATTTTGACAAATCCGAAATTGTCACGCCATCCCCAAGATTGATGGCAAAATCATAAGGGATTATTTAGGATCCCTAAATTAAATTATGGAAAAATGCAGGTACACATTTGTGCTCCACTCAAATTAGTCAAGTCTAGCCCAAAGTCCAAGCCCAGTCCAGAGGCGGAGGACCAAATCAACCTGGCCCAGTCCAAAATACTAGCCTAAAGTCAAACAGGCTCAACCCAGATGACTGGCCCAAAGTCAAACAGGCTCAACCCAAAAGACCCAAAAGATTGGCCCAACATCAACTTGGCCCAGTCCAGCAGGCCCAAGCCCATCAGAAAGCCTAGAGGAACTCTATAAATAGAGACCTACCTCTTTCATTTTAAGGGTTGAGAACTGAAGAAGTTTAGAGAGAATTCAGAAATAAAGCTGTGAAGTCTCCAGAACCTCTTGAAGATCAAACAACTCTTGAAGATCAAACACTGCCTGAACGAAGAACACTTCACGGAGATCGTCAAGAACACGCCACGAATCCATTGAAGTTTCCAACATTGAGAACAAGTCGTTTTTGACCTCGATCACAACATACAAGTAGGAGAAAGAATCAGAGGATCAAACACTAGAGATTGTACTCACAATTACCTGAAATCAATACAAATACAAAATTCATTTACACGTGTCTCATCTCCATTCGTCGGTTGACGTCTCGTGTGAACAGATTGGCACGCCCAGTGGGACCACTCTACCTCTCATCTCTTTTTCCTCCCAATCAAAGCAAACCAATGCAATCAAAGAAACTTACATCAACTGTTGCTGCTGCAAGCAACATCTACATGGGGCCGGTAACTCGTAGTCGTTCCAAAGGGGTCGAGACAAGCGATGATCGAACTCCCGATGCGATGGCAAGCCACCTCACCAAATTATCAATGAAGCTTCCAAAGCTAAGATTGTCATCAAAGACAACCCCTTGTTTGACCAATCAGCTCCTGCTCCAAATCCATTGAAGGAGACGTTAAATCAAGATATAATGTCAGTCATGATGACTGATGTAGACCCTGATGAAAGTATGACGGAAGTGGAGAAAAAAATCAATCTCCTGATGAAGGCGATGGAAGACAAAGATCTTGAAATCGCCTACCTCAAAAGTCAAATTCAAAGTAGGGATACAACTGAATCCAACCACACCCCTGTAGCAAGAAATAGTGACAAAGGAAAAACTGTTTTCCATGAAGAACAACCATCACAACCTGCTTCGGTTGCTTCTTTATCCGTCCAACAGCTGCAGGACATGATTATGAACTCTATCAGAACTCAGTACGGTGGACCCAGTCAAAATTCTCTCATGTACTCCAAACCATACACCAAGAGGATTGATAACTTGAGGATGCCCACAGGGTACCAACCTCCAAAATTTCAACGATTCGACGGAAAGGGGCAACCTAAAGCAACACATTGCACATTTCGTTGAAACCTGCGAAAATGCAGGGACGCGTGGTGACCTCCTGGTGAAGCAATTCGTGCGTACCTTGAAAGGAAATGCTTTCGACTGATACACCGACTTAGAGCCATAAACAATCGATAGTTGGGAGCAGTTTGAAAAAGAATTCTTGAATCGCTTCTACAGCACGAGGCGAACGGTCAGTATGATGGAACTCACCAATACAAAACAACGCAAAGAGAGCTCATGGGTTGATTACATCAACCGGCGGAGGCTCGAGCCTCGATCGCAAGGACCGACTCACGTAAATATCACCGTTGAGATGTGCACCCAAGTTATGCATTGGGGGCTACTCAGTGACATTTTGCGAGGAATCAAACCTCGCTCTTTTCGAGGAGTTGGCGACTCGCGCCATGACATGGAGCTGAGCATCGCTGCTAGAGGGAATAAAGATCTCTTACTCCCAGAAGCAAAAAAGGAGAAGAAAGAATTTAAAGGCACAGAGAAGACTACGAAAAGCGCCACCAAAGAATCAATGGTCACCAACACAATCCCTCTGAGGTTTTCCTCAAAAGGAAAGGAAGTTAAGCCAGTAGGGCAACAAGAAGCGGGCGAAAGACGTCGCCCAACTCTGAAAGAAAGGCAAGAGAAAACATATCCATTTCCAGACTCAGCGTCCCGGATATGTTGGGCAAACATCGAAAAACGTCTTATTGAGCTTCCAGAATGTAAACGACCAGGAGAGCTCGGAAAGGTAAATAATCCTAATTATTGTAAGTACCACCGAGTTATTAGCCATCCGGTGGAGAAATGCTTTGTCCTGAAGGAGTTAATTTTAAGATTGGCTCGCGAGAAGAAAATTGAGTTAGACCTCAATGAGGTAGCTCAAACAAACCATGCAACAATAGTGACGAACCCAAGCGTCCACTCGCCCGCAGTTCCTTTCTACGAGAATGCAGAATGTTTGATCAAGTTCGGGTCTCTCGAACCCATTGTGATTCAGTTCCAGAGGATTGAATCAAGGAAGGACGTTCAGGAGATACGCTGCCAAAAACAAAGCATTCAAGAGAAGAATGAACAAATTGAAAATGACGATGGCGAATGGACTATCGTAACTCGACGTAAGAAGAGACGACAAAACTATGCTCAGAAGGAAGCACACATTTTTCAGGAGCGAAAGAGAAGAAGTAAACTCCCGAAAAGAAAAAGCAGGAAGATTACTAGAAAGTCGAAGGTGATTGTGCAAGAGAATGAAGAGTTCATCCGACCTCGGCAGATCGTCACTTTGGCAGAATTCTTCCCAAGAAACTTCCAAGAAATCACCCAACGAGAAGCGGTCGAGTTTGTTGCGTGTCATGTTGTCAACATTAATGAAGATCCGAAGCGCTCCACAAGAGGAGCAAATGAGCCGAAACCTCATCTACCTTCATGTAGAAGAAGACTTGTTGTCACTTCCCCAAGCCGCCAAAGGCGTTCTCATCGAAGCCTTGATCAACTCCAATGACGCAAGCGCCTCAACCTCCGTAGCACGCTCATGTGTTACGTGTTGCTTGTCAATAGGTTTTACCGACGAAGATTTATTGCTAGGGTCAAAACCTCATAACAGGCCATTGTTCGTCTCCGGATACATCCGAGAACAGAAGATGGGTTGTATTCTCATCGATGATTGATCAGCCGTCAACATAATGCCCAAGTCAACTATGAAACAGTTAGGCATCTCGATGGAGGAGTTGATGAATAGCAAATTGGTAATCCAGGGCTTCAACCAAGGAGGCCAACGAGCAATTGGCATGGTTCGTTTAGAGCTCATCATTGGTGACCTAAAAGTCGAAACATTATTTCATGTCATCGACTCCAAAACCACCTACAAGTTATTGCTAGGTCGCCCTTGGATCCATGGAAAAGGGGTGATAACTTCCACGTTGCATCAATGCTTTAAATTCTACCAAGATGGCGTCAAGAAAGTGGAGGCTGATACAAATCCATTTTCGGAGGCTGAATCCCATTTTGCTGATGCGAAATTCTATTTGAAGGGCGACAACATAGGGGAAGTTGTACCGGTGGGAGTCCCCATGATTGAAGCCAACACAAGGAACGAATCAGAACTTTGCTATTTGGAGAATAAGAAAGTAACCAAAGAGGCTAATGTGACTAGCCCTGGGAAAGATCAGACTTCAACAAATCTAGCAGGGGGCAAAGTTTCAAAAGATAGGGGTGCCACAAGTCTTCCTATTTTGCGTCGCAAGAAGGACGAGTCACCTTTCGCGGAATGTTCAAAAAATCTAAAAGTTGGCGATGTTGACTTCGTTATGCCTCTCACAAAGATAACAAAACAAGAAGCTAGGAAACCTGATGATGAGCAGACAAAAACAGTGTTACCTGAGAGACGAACGGAAGACGGATTTGACCCAAAGGCATACAAGCTTCTAGCAAAAGCAGGGTATGACTTTTCAAGGCACACCAAGTTCGAAAAGTTGAAGATTGTCGACGAAAGGCCTGAATTATCGTCAACGCAAAAGAAGCTGTTACAGGATGGTTACGCTCTACCTACATCAAGAAAGGGACTCGGATATAAGTCGCCTGAGCCAGTTCGCATAACCAGAAAGGGAAAAGAAAAGGTGGTCGATGTGAATCACATAACGGTGAATGAAATTGATGATACAAAAAATGAGAAATGCACAAGTCAAAGGATTTCAGCTCTCAGACGCCTTGGATCATCAACTGCACTTGTTCTGGTCTCACATAAATTAGGTGAGACTACAACAAGTGAGGAAGAGCCATTGTCTAATGCTAACTCCACCCGACGTTTAGCTTTTCAGAGGTTGAATAGGTCTATTACAGGAGAAGGAAACATCTTAGCGAATCAAACTCCTGATGTTATTCGACTTTCAATATTCCAGAGGCTAAATATGCCTGCAAGCAAAGAGAATGGTATCGAATCAGGCCCAAACTTGGTAAGGCCATCAGCCTTTCAAAGGTTAAGCGAGCCTAAGAAGGAACCGAAGAAATTACTTTCAACTTCGTTTGTGATACGACCATCAGCTTTTCAAAGGTTGAGTGTGTCCACGTCAAGAAATGAAGGGTCCGCCGCATCAGTTTTTGATCGAATTAAACCTGAAAGATCGGTGAAGATTTCAAAAGATGTGTCATGTAGCAAGAAGGGAATTGATGAAGACATCCGCAACGTTGTTCCTTCTCGAATGAAAAGGAAGACTTTTGTCACAGTCAACGCAGAAGGTTCCTTGAGGGTAAAGCGACGTGATGTGGTCATTACCAACCCCACTAAAGAAGACTTAGAGCAAGACGAAAGTGAGGCGTCTTGCCACCACATCACGTTTGAAGAGGAAGCGGAGGCCGAAATGTCCGAAGTAAATGTGGATTTAAGCCCCGCCATCACTCGAAGACGGTAGCTACCAACAACGATGAGATGAGCTCAAAGAGGTAAATCTTGAGACAAAGGAAGAACCACGCCCCACCTTTATAAGTTCGTCACTTACTCATGAAGAGGAAGGTGATTATATGAATCTCTCACCGAGTATAAAGATATTTTTGCCTGGTCATACAAGGAGATGCCGAGATTAGATCCAAAGTAATGCGGTACATCGCCTTGCAACCAAACAGGGGCATAGGCCAATCAAACAAGCTCAAAGACGATTTCGATCTGAACTCATTCCCCAGATCGAAGTAGAAGTTAATAAACTGATTGAGGCAGGCTTCATTCGCGAGGTGAAGTATCCAACATGGATAGCAAACATTATCCCTGTTAGAAAGAAGAATGGACAACTTCGTATTTGTGTCAACTTTCGTGATTTGAACGACGCGTGCCCGAAGGATGATTTCCCACTTCCTATTACAGAGATCATGGTGGATGCCACCATGGGCCATGAAGCTCTATCCTTCATGGATGGATCATCAGGATACAATCAAATCCGAATGGCTCTTGAAGATGAAGAGAAGACGACCTTTAGAACTCCAAAAGGGATATATTGCTACAAGGTGATGCCATTCGGATTAAAGAATGCAGGTGCCACTCATCAACGTGCAATGCAGAAAATATTTGACGACATGTGGCATAAGCATGTTGAGTGCTATGTAGATGACCTCGTGGTCAAGTCGAGAGAACGCCAAGATCACCTCAGAGACCTCAAAGTTGTCTTTAATCGCCTCAGGAAATACCAGTTGAAAATGAACCCTCACAAATGTGCATTCGGCGTGACTTCGGGGAAGTTCCTCGGCTCCATTATGAGGTATCGAGGAATTGAGATAGATCAATCCAAGATTGATGCTATTCGGAAAATGCCAAACCCCAGAAACTTGCATGAGTTGAGAAGTCTTCAAGGTCGTTTGGCCTATATCGGAGGTTTATTATTGCGAATTTAGTGCGCGGATGTCAACCATTTCAAAAACTTATGAAGAAAAATGCAGGAGTTCGAATGGGATGAAGCATGTCGAATGCTTTTGATAACATCAAACGATATCTGCTCAATCCTCCGGTTTCAGGTGCTCCAGTACTTGGAAGCCAATAATACTTTATATCGCTGCACAAGAGAGATCTGTTAGAGCGTTATTAGCACAAGAGAGAGAAAAGTACAAAGAACAAGCCCTCTACTACCTAAGTAGAACTCGACGGGGAGATCCGAATCGAATTACTCCCAATCGAGAAAATGTGTCTCGCTTTATTTTTCTCCATTGATAAGTTGAGGCATTACATGCAAGCCTTCACCGTACATTTGGTGGCAAAAGCTGATCCCATAAAATATATTTTGTCCGCACTTTATCATTTCGGGTGTTTGGCTAAGTGGGAAATTATACTACAAAGATGACGATATCGTGTACATACCTCAAAAGGCGGTAAAAGGACAAGCAGTGGTTGATTTCTTAGCCGATCATCCAACCCCCTCTGATTGGAAATTATGCGAGGATCTCCCAGACGAAGAAGTATTCTACGTTGAAATCGCATGGCCTTGGATTATGTACTTTGATGGTGCATCACGAAGAAGTGGGGTAGGTGTCGGCATAATCTTCATCTCGCCTGAAAAATGCATGTTGCCGTTTAGTTTCACCTTGAGTAAATTGTGTTCAAACAATGTAGCAGAATATCAAGCTCTTATCATCGGCCTTCAAATGGCTTTGGAGTTTGGGATTGTGCACATGGAAGTCTTTGGTGATTCAAAGTTGATAATAAATCAACTCTTACTCCAATACGAGGTGAAACATGAAGATTTAAAGCCCTATTTCATCTACGCCAAGCAACTGTTCGAGAAATTTGACAACATAGTATTGGAGCATGTCCTAGAATGGAAAACATGAAGCGGATGCTCTCGCAAACTTGCCATCGCTTTGTGAAAGGACGGACAATGTCACCATGAACATTAATCTTAGCCAAAATGGATTGTTCCATCAACTAAGATCAATGTGAAGAAGTCGACCTCATATCCGCTTCACGTAATTGAGGAAGAAGATTGGCGGCAACCCATTGTAAATTACTTGCAGCATGGAAAACTCCCCACTGACCTTCGACATAAAGCTGAGATACGAAAGAAAGTTGCACGGTTCATCTACTATAAAGGTATTCTCTATCGACGGTCTTATGAAGGTCTTTTCCTGTGATGCTTAGGAAAAGAAGAATCTTTAAAGGCATTAGAGGAGGCGCATTCAGGCATTTGCAGTGCCCATCAATCCGGACCAAAGCTTGATTCGGCTTGAAAAGAATGGGTTACTACTGGCCTACGATGATCTATGACTCTATGGAGTATGCAAAGAAATGTGAGGCTTGCCAGTTCCATGCCAACTTCATCCATCAACCGCCAGAGCCTTTACATCCGACTGTTGCTTCTTGGACCTTTGAAGCATGGGGGCTTGACCTCGTCGGTCCAATAACACCCAAATCTTCGACAGACCACTCTTATATTCTAGCGGCGACAGATTACTTTTCAAGATGGGCAGAAGCAGTTGCGTTAAGGGAAGCCAAGAAAGAAAATGTGGTAGACTTTGTTCGAACATACATAATTTATCGTTACGGCATCCCACATCGCATTGTGACAGATAATGGAAGACAATTTGTCAATAGCCTAATGGACAGACTATGCGAGAAATTCAAATTCAAGCAATACAAGTCTCCATATATAACGATGCGGCAAATGGTTTAGCAGAGGCTTTCAACAAGACTTTATGCAACCTACTGAAGAAAGTGGTTTCCAAGACAAAAGAGATTGGCAAGAAAGGATTGGTGAAGCACTCTGGGCTTATAGAACTACGCATCGCACTCCCACAGGAGTCACGCCTTATTCGCTTGTCTATGGGGTGGAAGCCGTCTCCCCTTGGAAAGAGAAATTTCGTCGTTAAGAATGACCATACAAGAGGGGTTGACAACAGAAGATAATGCGAGGTTGCGCCTTCAAGAGTTGGAAGCACTTGATGAAAGAAGACTTGATGCTCAACAGGCATTGGAATGTTACCAAGCTCGAATGACTAAAGCCTTCAACAAAAATATCAAATATCGATCATTCCAAGTCGGCGACCTTGTGCTTGCTGTTCGAAGACCCATCATCACAACGCGACACACGGGAAACAAATTCACATCCAAATGGGACGGACCCTATGTTGTTAAAGAAGTCTACACCAATGGGGCGTACAAGATTGTCGACAAAAATGGCTTGAGGATTGGCCCCATCAACGAAAAGTTTCTTAAGAAATTTTATGCTTAAAATGTTGTAAACACTTCTAATCATAAGAGTATAAACTACATGATGCTCCTGGCCCGCATGAGCTTAAAAGGTGAACGACCCAATTGTAATGAATATACATATATTATTCACGAGTTGAATTAAGTCATGAGTTGAATAAAAAAAATAGAGAATTTAAGTCATAAGTTGAATTCAACGATAGATTATGCATAAGCAAATGGGGTTTCAAATCTACAATATTAAAAAAAAAAAAATCTTAAGCATAGCTAAATCATCTACTTGTAATCTTGCAATTCTTGACGAGTACCCTCTAAATATTCGCGAAGCACTTTGAGACTCTCAGCGTCTTGTTCACTCACAACAGGAGTGTTCTCAACCGCGCTCATTTCCTCCCGTATCTTGGAGATCTCTAATTGTCGTTGAGCCGATAAATTTTCTTCTTCCGAAATTAGGAGCATGGTCTTTTCATGATGAGCTTCTAAAGACTTAAGTTGGGCTTTGAGTCTTTCAAGCTCAAGAAGTGTCCGCTCAGACTCTTGTTGGTACATAATTTTCTTTTTAAGAGAAAGATTACCCTAGTCATGATGTCATCAACCTACTCAAGCTCACCAAGCTTTGATCTTTTTGAGTTGAAGTTAATTTTGAAGAATGCAGCTGATTCAACTCGTTGTACTTTCCCACATGGCGAAAGTAATCACCTATAAATTGTTGAAGAGCCGGCAAGTTGGTCGCATCGACGCCCGCGATAGTTTGAAATATTTTGACCATTTCTGGTTCAAGAGAAGGAACTTTCTCAAAGATGCGCGAGCAAGTTTATTCCTCGCGACCTCCCACATGGTCTGCATGCGACTGGCGTTGTATGCTAGAAAAATGCAAAATCATCTCGTCTGCATTGAAGATGGAAGCCTCCGGACCGACAATTTGCACCTCTTGCTGAGGTTGTGTACTGACAATAGTAGATGTGATCAAAGTCGTCACTTGGTTGGTCGGTGCTTCGAATGACCCAATCTGCGCCGGAAGAACATCGAGAATATGACGACTTGTTGGTGACTGATCTCCCAAAGATTCCTATACAAGGTGGAAAAAGTGTTAGTATATATATAAAGATTCCTATACAAGGTGGAAGGAGGTGCTCACCTGAAGACTGGGAGGCTCAAGCAGAGGAAGAACGTTTGAAGCACCTTCAAGTAAATTATTATTGGGAGTCGATAGCCTCCCCATTTTTTTCGGCCTCTTCCAATGGCGATCATCATTGCTACTTTGGCTAACATCATCACCACCAGAGGGGCCCTCTTGGTCGGTTGGTGTCTCTGTTGGAGGCTCGTGAACGCTTTTACCTTTATTACTAGCACCCAGGTCTTCAATTGTAACGTCGCAGACAGTCTCACAGACGCCATTATCTCCTGGATCCCTGAGAGATTTCTGTTTACTCGGAGGAGCGGGCATGCTATTCACCAAAAGTTGTTGGCCTTCTACGAGATAGTTGTCGTGCTTACGCGACCACCAACTCTTGTAGGCTTGAGTTACTTGAGAGCGAGGGTTCAACTCAAATGGGGGTAGATGCACGTAAGATGAAGTCAATGTCTTAGTGCAGAGACACCAGTGATGAATAACATTTTCCAAGCTCACGTGCGGAAGGTCTCCATGTAGGTCATTTGGCACGTCTTGGTAAAAGCCAAACTGACGGCCAAAGCGGTATGGGCTATAAGCTTCGATGGTCATCAATTGGCCATGGCGAGAAGATAAATAACATGACCGAAGACTTATGGAGGAACCAAATGACAAACCTTTGACATCTCGCAAGGTTTCTGGTTTCTTCCTAGAGACAACATTTACATCCCACATTATGGATGCACCCTCATGGATCAGTCTACGAGCTTCATGTGGGTCAAAGCATTTTGCACCACCCTCTCCCGAGTAGTCCACCATCCAGGGCCCCTTCAACAACGCTGTGTGCTTATAATGCGTGCCAAAGTAATGAGCAAACCATCCATACACGTAATGAATGGGAAAACAAATCTCTGAACGCCCCGTTCGATGAGGAGTGTTATAAATTTGACCAAGGCCATGGTAAATATTGGACAATACTGGAACAACAAGGTTGAACAATCTTCCATCCGCCATAAGTGATGCAACCTTAAAAACACCAGGGCGAAGCAAACCTATGCTTTTGTAAGGGAAGACAAACACACATAGCCAACAAGAGAGAAAAGCGGCCAGGAAAGTTTGGTCCTCCCATTCTTTGTCCACGCCAAGGAGTTGAAACACCTCCTGTTCTTCGGCAACCCACTCACGCATATGAGTGTTAGAGCCATCGGGATTATAAGTGGAGCGAGAGCGACCCTTCATTGGTCTGCGTGGTGGTGGCTTGGAATACTTTGATTTACCTTTAAACCAAAAGGAAATCCACTGATGCACAGAAATTTGTTGCCTTTCCATTTGTTGAGACGCAAGATGGTGATAGGCATGGAAGAGGTAACTACAACTCTTCGGTAGAGAATCGGTCTGGTTGCGCATCCCCACAAGTTCTCCACGAGAGGGGATTATCTCATCATAAAATCTTCCCTTGATGGGCAAGCCTCCAAACTTCCACATATCCCACAAAGATAAGGATATCTCCCCGGTCGCAGTATGGAGCGTGTTGGTGGCAGGACACCAAGCTTCGCAAAAAGCCCGGATGATGTCTTGGTTACGATCGTAGTGTATAAAGAGGCCATCACAACCCCTAACATATTAGAACCTCGCAGGACTTTCTGGTTCCGAGCCGCGACAAGTTCAAGCCATTCCCAATAAAGGGGAATATAGCCAAACTCTCCGTTTAATTTCAAGTAGTAGCTCCAAATAACGAGCTCGAGTTTCAATAATGCGACGCCCCAAAGTCGACCTTTGGATCGTCATTTGACTTCTTCTTCTTGTGAAGAGAAGATCGTAAAATCTATACTCGATCGGTAGAGTTCTCGTCTAAGGTTTTGTCGACAGATAAGGTGGACAAAAAACATGTATCATCTGACTTAAGTATCGACTCCTCGACCGATTATCCTACTGGGAGGATGGTTCCGCTATTTGTAGGTCGACTCTCGTCATCTAAAATAACGAGTCGTCTCGTTCCTTCATCCAAAACTTCCGTGAAGAACACCATGACCCCTACAAAAAAAAAGGGAGGTTAAAAAGAAGCGAAGCTGCGGGGAGCGTGAGCAATCCACTCACCTCCAAGGCACGAACGGAGCTGCGGGGAGCGTGAGCAATCCACTCATCTCCAAGGCACGAACGGAGCTGCTGGGAGCGTGAGCAATCCACTCACCTCCAAGGCACGAACGGAGTTGCGGGGAGCGCGAGCAATTCACTCACCTCCAAGGCACGAACGGAGCTGCGGGGAGCGTGAGCAATTCACTCACCTTCAAGGCACGAACGGAGCTGCGGGGAGCGTGAGCAATCTACTCACCTCAAAGACATAAACGGAGCTGTAGGGAGTGTAAGTTTGTTAAAAAAAAAGAAGTTTTGGATAGTTAAAAAAATAATATAATAATAATAAGTAAATAAAATTAATATATTTTATTAATTTTATTATCTTATATTAATTTTTTTAATAATTTTTTTTAAAAAAATTAATATATATATATATATATATATATATATTAAATGAGTTGTAAAAAAAGGTCAAATAAAAAAAAATCGTAAAAAAAATTAGTGTAAAAAAAGAAATAAAAAAAAAAAATGAGGGCTTGCACGTTTTTTTTTTAAAAAATGGTCAAATAAAAAAAAAAGAGAATAAGTGCGTGGGCCCCTTCATTTTTTTATTTTTTTTATTATTATAATTTTTTTCCCTTCTCTTCTCCTTCCTTACGGTCAAACCCCCATTTTCTCTCTCTAACTTTCACCTTTTTCTCTCTTCTCTTCCACTCTCTCCATCACTTCTTCCTATCACTTCTTTCTCTCTCTCCCTCTTTATCTCTTTCACTTTCTCTCACTACCCCCTTCTTCTCTTCCCTTCTTCCTTCACTTTCACTCTCTCATACCTCCAATAAACACATTCACCTTGATCCGGCAACTCGAACAGTGACGAGAGCAGCGCCTTACCAGTTCAGATCGACGTTCGACCGGACGACGATCGCGCACGTAGCGACTTCCCATCGATGATTCGGCTGAAACGATTGTTTACCTCTATTGAAACTCGTTGCTTACTTCAACTCTTGATTCTCCAAATACAAAGTTTCATCTAATGGTTGCTTGAGAAAACTCTAGCATACTATGGGTATATATAGGAAATTTCTTGAGAAGATTGAGGTACGTTCTGTTGCTGGAAGTGAGTTTCAAAGGAGAAATCTAAGCTGAATTAGAGGATTTCAACATGAAAGTTTGAAAATCTTCCCGTTGGAGTTGAGTTCCATTTTTTATGCCCAAAAATAGGTACATTTTAAAACTTATTCACAACTAAATTTGAAATCCTCCAACTCCATTCAACTTCAAACTTGGGCACATATGATATTTTAAAATCAAGTCAAATTGAGATAAATCCAAATTTCATGAAATCATTTTTTTTCTTTCAAGTAAGCATAATTTCATTTGTCACAAATAAAATTGAATTTTTGTGTATAAATCGAACTATCTCATCTAAATTTCTGACCAATTTTTAAACTAAAGCCTCTTAAATTTTGGGTTCAAGTTAATTTTGACTCAAGCTAAATTTTGGCTATATTCTAAATTTAGCTCTTCTAAGTCAAAACTTTTGTTTTGAATTAAAATCACAAACTAAATTTTGATGCAATTCTCCATTATGCCATGATTAATTTTGTCTCAAACTAAAGTTGGGGCAAATTTTACCAAATTCAAACAAAATGTTTATGACAAAATTTCAAAATTTAATCAAATTTTTTTAAAAAAATTGGGATAGAATTTTCAATCTTACCCAAAATTGTTTTGAATTAAAGTAGGACATAAACTCTACTAAATTCAAATCAAAATTTCATGCAAAAAAAAAAAAATCAAAATCAAAATATTTACACAAATTCATATTTTGATAAATTTGCCAAAAAAAAAAAGTGTCAAAGAAAATCAAGTTATGAACCAAATTTTATATTGGATTAAATTGACATATAAATGGAATTCAAACTAGGAGCAAAACTCTTTCAAATTTAGAGCAAGCCTGTATTGATTCCAAAATAACTTTTTCGAAATTCACACACATATACTTGTGTATAAATCTCGAAAAGGGGGCATTTGTTGGAATAAAAATTTTAACAAATCCGAAATTGTCACGCCATCCCCCAAGATTGATCAAAATCATATTTAATTAGAGATTATTTAGGATCCCTAAATTAAATTATGGAAAAATTCAGGTACACATTTGGGCTCCACTCAAATTAGTCAAGTCTAGCCCAAAATCCAAGCCTCTCCAGTCAGAGGCGGAGGACCAAATCAACTCGACCGGCTCAAAATATCGGCTAAAGTCAAATAAGGCTCAAATTTGATGACCGCCCAAAAGTCAAACAAGCTTAACCCAAAAGATTGGCCTAACATCAACTTGGCCTCCAGTGAAGCCCCCAAGCCCATCGTGGGCTGGAGGAACTCTATAAATAGAGACTACCTGCAGGGTTGAGAACCGAAGAAGCTTAGAGAGAATTCAGAAACAAAGCTGTGAAGTCTCCAGAAGCTCTTGAAGATCAAACACTGCCTGAACGAAGAACACTTCACGGAGATCGTCAAGAACACGCCACGAATTCATTGAAGCTTCCAACATTGAGAACAAACTGTTTCAACCCTCGATCACAACATACAAGTAGGAGAAAGAATCAGAGGATCAAACACTAGATATTGTACTCACAATTACCTGAAATCAATACAAATACGAAATTCATTTACACGTGTCTCATCTCCATTCGTTGGTTGAAGTCTCGTGTGAACAGCTCAAATTTCAACTATTTTTGTATTGTATTGTAGTGTACGCGATAAGTTGCTCACATGTTGTATTTTTTGAGGTTAAGATTCGCATACCGATCTTTTAGAACTTATATTTTTGGTTAAAATACCATTTTGGTCCCTGTACTTTGAGAATTGTTCCATTTTGGTCCCTGTACTTTCAAACGTCTAATTTTAGTCCCTGTACTTTTAATAAAGCTTAAAATTGGTCCTTACCATTAGTTTATTGTTATTTTTTTAAAAAAAAAATAGTCTCTATTAGCTCGTTTTCCTACCAATTTTGAAAATATATTCCCATTGTGCCTTTTATTGTATTAAAAATATTATTATTTTGTAACTAATTTTGATAAAAATTAACTTCAAATTTATCCTATGGACCAATTTTAAGTTTTATTGAAAGTACATAGACTAAAATTGGACATTTGAAAGTACATAGACTAAAATGGAACAATTCTCAAAGTATAGGGACCAAAACGGTATTTTAACCTATATTTTTATAACGACATTACAATTCAAATAAGGATTGATTTAAGTAAACTAATAGCTACTTGACATTTAATAAATTTATCAATGTAATTTAGATCAATCGAACAATTTTTTTATTTAAACTTATTTTCAAATTGTTGAGGATAATATTACAATTTAATTGAGTGGTTAAGACATTTTTTATTTTCAAACCCACATTATTGGAAAAAAAAAGCACTAATAGAATTGGGTGATGTTTTCATGTATTCATTACAATCATCCAAAAAGGAAATCAAAGTAATAATGGGTTAAATTACAAGTTTAATCCCTAAACTTATATATTTGTGTCTAATAGGTCCCTAAACTTTAAAAAGTACCTAATAGATCCCAAAATTTTAGATTTTGTGTCTAATAGATCCCTGAACTTTAAAAATATCAAATAGGCTCTCGAACTTTTAATTTTGTATCTAATAAGTTCTTAACATATTCAAAATTTCTAAAATTAACAAATTTATTAAACATAAAATTAAAAGTTAAAAAGATTTATTAGAAATTTTAAAGTTTAAGATAATTGAAAGAGTGTTGGTCTTGGACTTGATATTTTGAAAGAGGAGGTGGATAATTGAAAATTTGTGGCAGTGCCACCGTTGCCTTTTCATTGACCTTGGCTCTTGCCGGGTTCCTGATATTTTTCTACGCCAACCCAACAAAGCCTGCAAATCTGGAATCAACATTTTCATTCTCAACTTCGGTCTAAACTACTCAAAACCCCATCTTCAGCTACTTCCTTGCGCATCTCTAAAACCTCTTTAACCATTACGATGGTGTTCTCTGCAAAATTGAATCCGATCTCACCGCTATCCCTCAATTTTTCCTGCAAATCCCGCCGACCCTTTTTTCCGCACAACGCTTACTTTCTAAAACCCCTTACAATTAGAGCTTCCACCACTCTAGATTACTCCAAATCCTCTTCAGAGGCGACATCCCCGACCCCATTAAAGGTACATCACACTCGGCTGACCATGTATTCTGATATTGAATCGGTTTTGTGTTTGACATTTATATCAGAGTTTTGAAAGTCTTTCCTTTTTTCTCATCCACTCCTTTTGGAAGTGTTTTTAGAGTAGAATTTGCAATGATAATAGACCCCATGTCGCTGGCTTTGTTAAAATGAGTATTGAATCATTCAGTTGCGTGGTATTTGGTGACCAATTCTATAGGACCCTGTTGCTTATGGGGCTTGATTTGTTTTGATATGTTTGTTTCCGTTTTCTCTTCTTACCAATAGTTCGAAAGTGTGAATTTAGTATGTGTGTTGGTCCTCTGGTTCTAATCTTATACAATAATTACTTCATTCTAGCTCAGGCTAGTAACTGGCAGTGGAAATTCAAAGACAATCTTATAAACATCTATTATGAGGAATATGAAAGCCAGATTGCTGATCCACCTAAAGATATTCTCATGATACCGACGATTTCTGATGTTAGCACTGTGGAGGAATGGAGAGTAGTAGCAAGGGAACTTGTACAGAAGGATAGTAAAGTCAATTGGCGTGCTACTATTGTTGATTGGCCTGGTCTGGGTTTCTCTGATAGGCCAAAGATGGATTACAATGCTGATGTGATGGAGAAGTTCTTAGTGGACTTGATCAATGCTCCTGATGGTCCAGTAAGCAGCTCAAGTTAGTATTGCAGCCTTTATATTGATGAGCTTCTATGATTAGAAATTGGGATGTCTTTTTCACATTTTTTTTATTACAACAAATGTTAGGGTAGGATTTAAAGTTCCTACCATGAAACTTGAGGGAAGTAATAGATGCCTTAACCAATGAGCTTGCTCATGTTAGTGATGTTTTTTTTTTCACGTATTGTTAAGTGAATGCTGCTTACATTTCTTAGTTCTTACCATCTCACTTTCTTTTCGCTAGCTTTGTCCAAAGTCTAGGCTATGTAGTGGTTCTAAATTTATGGTAGTAGAAAAGCCTAGACTAAGTAGAAGAGCCTCCAAAGTCTAGCCTTCAAATATTTCTTTGTTCTTACCATCTGACTGCACAGGATGTAATTTATGGTAGCTTTGTGCTCTTGTAAGTATGTATACTAATATTTAAAGAGCCTTCAAATATACTTGTTCTGAACTATTTGGAATTTCACAGGCTTTTATCGTTGGCAAACTAGCCGAGAGAAATGTTGTGTTAAAAGGCTTAGGTGCTCTAGCTACCATGGGCACAGAATTATTTAGTGTTCATGTTATAAAAAGCTTACTCTCACCCCATTCATCTCAAGATTGTAGAACAATATTTCCATCACCTTATATGCATGCTACCATGTGCTTTTACTTCAGTTATAGGTTCTGTTCAGATTGCTGCTTGTTTTTATTTTTCAACATCTTTCCGCTTCCATATGTTGTTGATCTTCTAGCCTCTCACCTTCTTGTCAGTTCTTGTGTGGTAATTCCCCACCTTCTATAATCTGCCTGTGCCTTGCCTGTTACATCTTATATACATCCTCTCAAAATAATTTTTCTTTAGCTTGTTTGAATGCTGATTGCAGTGCAAAATGATTATTGTTCTTCCATTCTCTGGCTTTCCAATTTTTTCACTTATTTTCAATTACAACTATATTTATTATTTATATTGTTGCTAATAATCTTTCTACTATCAAAGCAGAAGACAACTTGGTGGTATTTGGAGGTGGCCATGCAGCTGCACTAACAATTCGTGCAGCAAATAGGGGTTTGTTGAAGCCAAGGGGCATTGCCGCTGTTGCACCCACATGGGCTGGGCCACTTCCTATTGTATTCGGTCGAGATTCCAGCATGGAGTCAAGGTACAGGACCTAATACTTCCTCCTCCATTAATTGAATATTTGAATTTAAGGTGCTTCATTTTGAATGCTCTCTAGAACTGGGAATTGAGGTGTCACCACGCGATTCTGTGAAATGTTCTAAGTGTTGAAGTTATTGTTGTTCTTATCCGAGCTGGCCTACATATAAAGAGGGTTTGTACGTAACACAAGGGAAAATCAGCCTTATATACTAATCACTTATGTCCTGACAATTAACTCCATCCTACCTTGTATGCTCCATTGTTCAAAGCTGGTCAAAAATTTGAAGGACTCGGGTTTAATCTGAGCATCAATTAAACCTCATTGGCACAAGATGTACCTTACAGACCCAGTAGATCAAAACTGTGTCAAAAGGTGAAGGAAACCAAACAACATGCTCTCACGAAGCAGTAAAAGTAAATGTCATGCACCAATTTACGAGATTAACAGCCATTGTCAGGATATGCAGAGCAAGAGCTCTCGAAGTCAATCTTGGTTGGCTTCTTCCCTCCACTGCCACCACACCTATCTCCACCACCTTGAGATCCATTCTAGTTGTAATCTCTGGACATCCGTCTTACGATACTTAAAGCAAAGCGCCACTGCCACCATAACCACCTCGGCCTCTACTATCACCATATTAAATCCACATTTTCCACCATCACCATGTCTTCCTCTTCTATAATTCTACCAGGCCTTTTCCACTTCCACCTCGCATCCACCTCCTTCACCACCGTTACCCCCACCCCTGGTCCTTGATAGCCCTTCATAAATGACTCACCTGGACGATGTCAACAGCCTAGGAATGGTCATCAGATTCCACCTTCATCTTCTTAAACTACATTCTTTCTGATGTCGGAACTCCAGAACCCTCTTGGATCTGATGGGGAGCTGGTGGACAAAATTATCCTCACCTCCTTGACTAAGATAAATGAAACCATACTCCTGGTCACTGAACCACTTCACCTTCCCATCTCACCACCTCATCCATCCTCTATCTCTCGCCAGTCGCCTCCACACAACAGAAAAACTCTAATACCCATCTCTCTCAATTTTTTTTTTCTTCCTTTGACTTGCTTACTGTGCTTTCTTATGGTTTAGTCAATATCTTTCAAGATGTTCTACATACGGAAAGTTTTTAAAAGGAAAAAAAAGATGAAAACACCATTTATATGCTTGGAGAGACGTATGTCCTTATGAGGACATGCTATGGATTATGGCTCATTACCATGAACTTAATGTAAATGTATCACTTTTTGATCACCAGGTATGGATTTCTTAGAGGCACATTAAGGGCACCTGCTGTTGGTTGGATGATGTATAATATTCTTGTCAGCAATGAAAATGCAATTGAATCACAGTATAAATCTCATGTCTATGCCAACCCTGACAATGTTACTCCAGAAATCATTGAAAGCAGATATGCACTGACTAAAAGAGATGGCGCCCGTT
Organism: Trichosanthes cucumerina; assembly: GCA_036507285.1. NCBI lineage: Eukaryota > Viridiplantae > Streptophyta > Magnoliopsida > Cucurbitales > Cucurbitaceae > Trichosanthes > Trichosanthes cucumerina. Next base: position 75,614,240 of record CM071839.1, on the reverse strand, counting down.
ATGTGCCTGCTGCTTTCTTGACCGGCCTTCTTGATCCCGTTAAATCCCGAGAAGAGTTTATCGAACTGTTTGCCGGGTTGGATGGAAAGATACCAGTTTTGGTTGTATCAACAGAAAAATCTCCAAAGAGGTCAAAGGCAGAAATGGAAGCTCTACGAGGAGCCAAAGGTGTGAGCAAGTTTGTGGAGTTGCCAGGAGCCCTTCTGCCACAAGAAGAGTATCCAACAGTAGTTGCAGAGGAACTCTATCAGTTCTTGAAGGAGAATTTTGAGGCTACAGATTGAAATATATTTGTAAGTTGTGCCTTAAATTTGTCGAAAAATGTCGGTATAGCTAAAGAATCTTACTTTCCATAGATTGAAGCACTTCTCTTCTGCTGTTGTTTAGTTAAGAATGGTAAGTTTTGTGCATTGGTCTTAAAATAAATATACAATACAAGACAAATGTGCCATTGCTTGTGTTATCTACAAACTTGAATCATTCTTTCTCGAGATTGTCAGCTGTTCTGTTTCTTCACTCAATAAGATATGGCACAATAAGAACACCAATTTAAAGTTAAAAATACTTTTAAATAATTTTACAGTATTTTTAGACGAAACATTGCTAGCGCCTAGGAATCTATGTTCAAGTTTATCGAGAAATTTGTAGTTGAGGAATTTCGATCAAGTTCAACATAATAAAACTAGCAACCAATATAAGCTTGTTTGAATTAGATTGGTTTAAAATAAATCAAATCTTTTACTAATTGAAATCCAGCTTTGTAGTTATCACAAAGTTATTAGTCCATATGGTAATTTCTTTGGTTTTTTTTTCAAATTACTCTTTCATATCGATTTGCTCCCTAATAATATCTAAAAGTAACATTTTAAGTATTTGGAGTATAATTTTCATTAAAAAAAAGGAGTTTTCCTACGGATGGTCTGTTTTTCAGCGCTTTAATGACTGATACATACGTTATGAAAATAACGAAATATGATCAGTTCTAGCGTGACAATGTGTGCAAAATTACCCATGAAGGCATGAGGTGATCTTCATTATTCACGCTTACGCAGAAATGTCATTGCTCTAGCTTTCTCGTTCTCGCTCAAATGAGTGGTCGAAAATCTGGAGAAAAAAAAAAAAGAAAGAAAAAATTAAGCCAGAGAAAGGAGCAGTAGAGCTAGAGGAGCATGAGACAAGCAGTAGAGTAAGAGCGAGAACGGGAACTAGAGCGAGAGAGAGATTTTCTTTGTTTTTTTTCTTTTCTCCAAAATTTCAACTACTCATTACTATTATGAGCGAGAGAGGTACAGTGAAAACTAGCGAGCTAGAGCTAGATTGTGATGTCCTCATGGTAATTTGAACGGAATGCACAGAAAACGATCATACGTCATTAATTTCAAAATACGGGTCAAACGACATTAAAACGCATACAAATAAGTCTTTCATGCAAATTTCTTTGAAAAAAGTGTTACTGTTAATTTAATGTGTGAATCTAGGTCAATGATCATATAAATAGTATAATATAATATTTATCCTATTTGTTTTACAATATTTTGAATAAATAAAGAAGAATCGTTGAATTCAAGCATTTCACCAACTTGATTTTTTCTTTTTTTGACAAACCAACTTGATATCTTTTGAAAGAGAACATTTGGTAAAAATGTGCCTCTCTCTCTAACCAGCTATAATGTCATGCACTCAATCATGCATTCATGTAAATAATGTATTCTATGGTTTCATATTAAAAAGAAAAAAAAAAAAGAACTATCAATTATTAAATATTGATATAACGGAAAAAATGGAAGTGGATGGAGATATAAAAAGAAGCAACCTCATAAATTAAATCAGTGTATTAATAGTTTTCTTTTCACACATTTCTACTAATTCATTTAAGCCATGACCCTATATTTAATGACTAAGATTTGACATTATAACACAATTTCCATAAAAACAAAATTTTAAATTTAAAAGATCAAACGAAAAATAGCAATAAATAGGAAAACAAATGCTAAAAAAGAAAGAGAGAGAACAAAATTCGTTAAAATACTATTTTGGTCTATGTATGTAGAGATGTCTATGGGGCGGAGTGGGGACGTGATGCTATTTCATTCTCCATCCCTATGAAATTCCACATTTAATTTTGCCGAGAACGGGTAGGGATTTCTGAAGAATAATTCCCCATTTATTATTTCTATTTTTCTAAATTTTATTACATAATTTTTTTTGAAATTTTTTATTTACATGGTTAATTACTAATTAGAGATTTCTATTTAAAAAACATTTTTTTCAATTTTCTTAAAAAAGTAAAATGATATTTAATAAAATATAGAATTATGGTTTATATATATTTAAAAAATAATAATAAATCGGGGCATGGACGGGGTCGGGGACGTTGATATTCCCCATCCTCGCTCCCGTTTAGCGAACGGAGAAAAATTCCTCCCCACTCCCTCTTCCATTCCCCGCCTCATCGAAGATTCTACGCGCGAAAAATAAGCATCCCTACATGTACATCCTTTATAGTTAGTTTATTATTACTTTTTTCAAAAAATATTTAGTCATCTATCCGTTTTTTTTTTTATAAATTTTGAAAACATGTGGTCTTTTTTTTTCATGAAAACTAGTATTATTATTTAATCAAATATAACCAACCATTTTTTTTTAGAAAGGCATATCAATTTAGATTTGACATGATATCAACTATATATATCAAATCAATCTCTCTTTAAAAACAGGGTTAATTCCTATTTATTTTTTTCAATTATGATAGTAAAATGATGTTGATGGTTGATATGTAGCTAATATTCACCAATCATTTGGGAGGTTGCTAACCAAATATATATATTAAAAAAATAATGAGAAAAATTTAAAAAAAATGATAAATATAAATTAATGCATTCCAAAAGACTTCACCGACACATAGAATTATCTCTCATAAATATATCTTTACCCACAATGGCTTCGTTGAAAGATGCTTTCTTTTAGTCACATGCTCTTTTTCAATAATTGCTTTTACATATTTGTGCAATGTTGCAATCACAGTTAAAAATTCCATATTACTTGATCGCTTTCATCCAAATAAATTTATAATTCAACTCAATTGTACGGAAATTTTTAAGTTAGATAAACCATCTAAACATATCATTTAATAAACATATTGTCTTGTCTTTTTCGTATTTGTTGGAAGTTGATTTCAAATCTTCATCTCATATTCAAATCTTCCTAATCTATAGAACATATTAGATTTAGGTACTTAATTATTTTAGATTTCTTTTAATCTTTACCTAATTTAATCTGCTTATCTTTAATAAGTACCCTATATTTTGTAGCCCAATTAATTTTGATATATTGTAATTGATATGATAATTGAAGATTACCACTTTAATTCATTGCCTATTTTGTCAAAACATATCAAAGATACTTCCATTTTTTTTCTTTTTTCTTTTTTGATATTTCATTAGTCAAGTTAGAGGGTATTGATTACCCAATTTGAACAATTTGACATAATCTAATTATAATGAAAAGAAAATGATTTGAAAATTCCTTCATAGAGTTGTGGCATGAGTTCTACTTCTACCATCTGCTAAACGTTTTATAAAACATTATTGAAGTAGAAAAAATTTAACAACTTCGAGTTGTGTGCCAAAACATAAAAATGGTTTTCCTTATATAATCTAAATTCTTCCGATCTTTGAAACAAAATAGTTTCAGTTAATTAGATGTAAAAAGAGAGAAGGAAAATGAGTTTTTGGAAATCACAATTGATTCAATTGCATTTTTTTTTGGTAAGAAAATACATTAAGAAATATTAAATATATTATATGTTAAAGGCAATGAGTCTCCATTTTTTTAATGGCATCACACCTCCATTGATGCATATATATTTTTTAACAAAAAAAAAAAAAAAAAAAATTCTTCTAATGCGATATGTATACCATAGATCTTTTCCATTTCATTTTTTTGGGGTTTATAAAAAAAATGACTAAATTAAACATGTTGATTTGAATCAATTTTGGAATGATAGTCGTGTTGCTTTTCACAAGAGATACATATGTAAGAGATTAACGGAGAAAGACGATACATGGAAAGTTTGATTGTAAACAGTTTAAGTGTTCACAAAAGATTATGACATGTTTGGTATGCAATCCAAATTCTGTTTTATGTTTTCGAATTCACTGAATTAAGTGAATATGTGTTTGACAGACGTGTGTTTCAAAAATGTTTTTGGATTCTGGGATCCAAATAGTAGAAATTCTGAAAAACAACATTTTTATGTTTTCATGGTATCCAGATTCTAAATTTAAAATTTTAAAATTCAGAATTATATTAAACAAAGATAAAAATCTTAATAAATACAATATTTCATGTTATGAACTCAATTTACTTTTGTCAAATTAAAATATGTATTTTCTAAAAAAAAATTAAAAAATGTATAATACAATATATTATAAATTATATAATATTATATTATAAAATGATAATTCTATAAAATTTACAAAATCATTTCATAAATTAATTAACAATGATTTATATTCAATCTAATAATTAGTTTTGCAACTACAACTAATTTCATGATCTATAAATATGTTATAGGACATACTTTAAACAACTGTTTAGAATTGAATCAAATTTCTAAATCTGCTACCAAACACATATTGAAAACATGAAATACAACTCTTTTTTCATTGAATTCTTTGTTTTCAAATTGTTGTTTTCAGATTGCTTATCAAACAAGTCCTTAACAATTCTTTCATCTAGTTAATGGTAGAGCACGCCTCTCAATAATCACTAAAGTTTGAGCACTATTGAACGAAATTTTGATATTACAAAAACACAAAAAGAGTGGTATTGAATAGGGGTGTACAAATAACCCGGTAACCCGACCAACTCGGACTATCCAATCCAAACCGTAAGGGTTGGGTTGAGTTAGGTTTTTTTTTTTTGGGATTTGGGTTGGGTTAGAAGTTTGGAGAACCGAAAAGTTTGCGTCGGTTCTCGGGTGTACAAATAACCCGGTAACCCGACCAACTCGGACTATCCAATCCAAACCGTAAGGGTTGGGTTGAGTTAGGTTTTTTTTTTTTTGGGATTTGGGTTGGGTTAGAAGTTTGGAGAACCGAAAAGTTTGCGTCGGTTCTCGGGTGTACAAATAACCCGGTAACCCAACCAACTAGGACTATCCAATCCAAACCGTAAGGGTTGGGTTGAGTTAGGTTTTTTTTTTTTGGGATTTGGGTTGGGTTAGAAGTTTGGAGAACTGAAAAGTTTGCGTCGGTTCTCGGGTATTAATATTCAAGAAAAAAATATTTTAAAAAATTTAAAAAATTATAAAAAATAAAAAAATTAACCCGACGACTCAACTAACCCAACTTGGGTTGGATTGCTTTCATGAATAGAGTTGGTTGGGTTGAAGGAATGACCAATCCAAATTTTTAGGTTGGTCCAAAAACTCTCAAACTCAATCTAACCTGGCTTATGTGCACCGAATATTGAGAAAAAAAATGAAAAGAGTGATATTATCCTTATTTAAAATAAAAATAAAATAAAATAGAACTTTGTTGCATTAAAGACTGCTCTACATCAAACAAAGCTTTAGTTGTAATTGGTGAATATTATTTATACTAATAAAATAGTAATAGTCAAACACGTGTCCTTCCGTTAATTTTTATTTTATTATTTTTTTAGTACATCAATAATTTGGGAGTAAGCGGATTCGATCTCATGACCGGTTGATCATATATCTTACTTAATGCCAGTTGAGCTATGCTTTTGTTGGCCCGTTAATTTTTATTGTCTTTCTTTGTAAATTTTAGATGCATGCAGATGATTTAAAATTTATGAAACATTATTCTTCCCTCTCTAATATTGTAATCTATATATCCACTTAAATTTCGAAATATAACAATGATTTAAATAATAATGAAATGCAGAGTGGAGACACAAAGAGTTCATGAATTTAGATAATGCTTATTTCTTATCCATTTCCCATTACTACTAGTTGACGCATCAAATTAATTTTATACCAATATCCAATATTTATATAACATAATTAAAAATTTCAAAGTATAAGTGTGATTAAATGAGAAGAAATCTTTAAAAATATGATTGCAAAATTAAATGAAATGAAGGCAACATAACCATGTGATCCACAACTCACACCTCTTCCAACACATCAAACCATATTCAATTGGGTGTCGACATGAAATGGCCCTACCCAAAATTCTACATGCCCATTCAATTAACTCATTTTTGTTATTAAAAATTTCGAGAAAACTTTTACTACTACCCAACTATCTTCCTACCCTTTATTCTTTACCACATTAGTGTCCTCTTAAAAATGGCTTGAAGTTCACCAACATTAGAAAAATATTCAATAAACGCAAAATTTTAGTGTGAATCGAACGAATATGATACTTATGAATTACTAAATAATTTCTCGAAATTTTTTGTGCAACTCCTATTCAATGTCAGCCATGTTAACAATATTTTAAAATAATGTAAGGTCTATATTATTAAAAACAAATATACCCTTTTATTAGACGTCTAAGTGTGAAGAGGAGTAGGTAGTAAAAATTTCACTCATAACATGATGGAGAAAATTTCTAATATTAAAGTAGTATGATAACAATAATACTTAAGAATAGTGTGTGTTTCATGAAATAAAATAGGCTAAATTATTTATATATATATATATCCTTGAAGTTGGCTCCTTGTTAAAAAAAATTATTTTTACCCTTTCAAAAGTTATAATATTATCTTGACCTTTAATAAACGTTTCAAAACTATCATTGGAATAGAAATTTATTAAAATGTTGGACGAGAAATCGGTATGATAATGACCTGAACAACGTGATGATTACCAAAATGCTTGTCGCTTCTGAAACAACGATATTTAGACACGTCGATTTTTCATTCAACATCCAACCATTTTTCTACTTTAAAGGTAGTTTTGAAATATTTATGAAAGATTAAAAGTACTATTGCAACTTTAAAAAACATAAAAGTATTTAATAATATATACTTAACTTAATGATGTACCAGCATAGTACTAGAAAATTCTTAATAATGTAGTAGTATCTATTATATGTATATATTATAGTGTTATTATTTTTTTTACCCATTCTTAATGTAACTAAGATTTATATTATTTTAAAATAATGTTGACGTGATTGAGAATGAATAGAAATAGTATCATACAAATTTTTTGAAAGGTCCTTACATGGTGTTTGAAAAATCTGGAGTGTTATCCCTTCCAACCAATGAGAATTCAAAGTTTTCCAGCTAGGTGCCCGAAACCCTAACTTCTATTACATTACATCAAGATTGTGACACCTCATCCTGCCTTAGTTATGGGCTTCATCTGGGCCCACCCCTTTCTCTTGCAATTAAACCCTTTCTCTTTTGTTTTGTGGGCTCCAACTTCACCTAACTGGCCCAATCTTTCCTCCTTACACATTTTGTCCTCTATCCATACTTATTATTATTATTATTATTATTATTATTATTATTATTTTCTATATAACACTTGCCTATTCAATTTTCCAACATAACCTCTATATATCTTTCCCCCTTCTCTAATGGGTGGACTTTTTTGTTACCTAATTTTTATTCATAATGAGAAAGGTGAGATGATAGTGGGATTGATAGCAGAATAATAATGTGGGACAAGGTCGACTCTTTTTATCTTCATCTTTGAAAGAATTTTTGATTCACGTCATGTTCTTATTTTTTTTATTTTGAAAAAAATGAGATTAATCTGTAAATTTTTCATTCGAATGACCTCATTAAAAATAAATAAATAAATAAACATAGAGGATATACCTCCCTATTAAGCAAAAAGTAAACGTAGGAATGACAAGCACGAATCACAAAAGCATGAGCCATAAATGGTTGAGGCTGAAGCTATCAATGGTTGAGGCCAAGGCCATGTTCTCATATCTTGGTCACGAGGATTAATGAAGATCTAATGTTAAGGTGAAGGTTGCTCATTACAAAGATAACTTAGAAGTGAAATGCAAAACTCTACCAGGAAAAAAACACAAATCATAATCAACACATGAGTGAAGAAATGAAGAATATTAGGCTTTCCACCTTGCCCTCGGCTCAAGGTCGAGGCTGAGAAGCCTTCCTGCTTCAAGAGGCATGCATCGTGCATACCTCCAACTCATGACATTTACAACTAGCCTAGTTAGTTTTTCTGCAATCTGAGTAAAAGGAGAAATGAAGAAATCTTAGGGCAAAATGAGCCCAATCATAGACAAAACTGAGAAATAAAGGAGAATTCTCAGCTGATAAGTAACAAAGAAAACCCCATGATGTTCCGAAATAAAGGAGAGAAATTGGGTCAATCCCAATTCCTTACCCAGGTCTCAACATGGGGCCAAAGTCGAGGTCCTCCTTCCCTTTGTCATCAAGGAGACACTTCTTCATATTGTCGAATGTCTGGCTCACTACTTCGACCACTACCTATTCACCACATGTTCAGAGTGTTATTTTTCCACTTCTCATCTAATTAGAATCTTCAACCTATCCGAAAATAAATATATGCAAGGAAAAGACAATAATGGAATGCCACAAGTTAGCCAAATTGTTCCAGAAAATTGATAATCATCTATTGAAGAAGATACCATGAAATCTTAAGGCAACTTGGAGTCATCCCAATGGGATTTGGGATCATTCTAAAAGGTAATCCAAAGCCTACCTGGGAGTATTTAAACCTAAAGAAGCTCACAACTTTGCCTAAATATAAGATATGATGTGTTATTCTAAGGATAATCTAGAAACATCTCTAAAGCAATTAAATCTATGAAAATTCAAAACACGCCCAAGAAAACATAATGAGACATTCTAAAGAGTATTTAAGACCTATAGCTTTTTTCAAGCATTTAGACCTACAAGAAAACAACCCAATAGGGTCTAAGGAATAATGCCTCAAAAGAGGTAAATTCGATTAAAGAATTATACTCTCAAATTGGGCTCTATGTGTCTAACCTATAATCATAAGCCAAATCACGAATTCCAATTAGGGAGTGAGGGCTAACGTTATGAGTAATTATGGACTTAAAAAATAAACCTAAAATAGAAAGATAAAACTGGGACAAAATGAGCCAAAGAACGAAGATTCAAACCAAGAAGTAACCTAGGGTACAAGTTAGACCATGAAAAATGGAAGAATTGGGCCAAAAAGGCCAACCCTAGCGTCATGCATTGCCCGATGAGCCATCTTTCACCAACCTAATTCATATAGGAAACCCTAGGTCATTCCTGATATAAATTCTATTTGTTAACCTAATAGAGTAAGTTTTTTTTTTCATTCTTTAAACCCTTGTCACACTCAAATTCTCTAATTTAACTTAAGCATTGAGATTTATGTGACAAGAGACGACACACCGATGTGCTGGTTTTTTTTTTTTTGTAGGTACGTCTTCCCCCTTCAAATAAATTCAAAGTTGCTGTCATGCGTGAAGATCAAGTGAATTTTTCTTCGGTCTGAATTTTGGCAATAACACACTATATCTATAAACTTGTAAAATGTCAATTTTAGTCTTTATATTTAAAAAAATAATCATAAATTCAATCTCCCTTGTTAATTTGATAACATATAAATAATATTACTCCAAATGCGTGTACATGATGTGAACTTGTATTTGGAGTTATATGCTAAGATATGCATTGATTGGATAGGCAGATTAAGAGGCAAGGGTTGAAATTTTCTAAGGAGGGACAAGATGTTTTCTTCTCGCTTTACATATTGAAAATTTAGGAGAAAAAAAAGTTAAAGAGAGAACTTTAAATTTTAAACTTTTTAATTTAATTCTTTTACAACCTTATATCTTTCTTAGTAGCACGAAGCGAAGATATTTTAAGAAAATTTAAGAAATAGAATATATATTTAATAATGGAGGACTTAAGAGTATTTTCATCCATTAAATCTAGAAACCTCTATAACTCGAGACCGAGTCCTGCCATACACGTGTCCCATCTGCCAAGTGTCAAGATTGCGTGGCATTTCTTAAGCTTTACAATGGTTGACAAATGGGTTCATTCACCATTTATTATTTATCCATAATTAATTCTTATTACGTGGCATTACTTAAGTGGCGCCCTCGAGGAGCGTGTGCAAAACCCAAGTATTTAAGTACGTGATTATCTAAATAATTTTTTAATCACACGTGGCAACTTTTTTGAGACTTTGCTCGAGAAGACCCATCACTGTTCAGTACATATGATAGGAAATTACAACTCATTACTACACGTGGCACCAGTGTCGACGGTTCTCGAGTGGGGAGTAAAATCCTCGTATCATATATACACATACATAAAAATCCGATTATGTATGTGAACTTATTTTTAAGTACTATAAAAGTTAGAGATTCAAACTATAGATCTAGTGATCGTCTATACATTTGATAAGTTAGTTAAGTTGTACTATATTATATTTTACGTTTAGTTCATAAATTTTAAAAAATGTCTAAATAAGTCTCACAACTTTTAATTTTGTATCCAATACATTCTTTAATTTTAAAATGTGTCTAATACGATTTCGAACTTTTAATTTTGTGTCTAATATGTTTTTGATCTATTTGATATTTTTTAAAATTCACAGCTTTACTAGATACAAGATTGAAAGTTTAGGGTCCCATTAGACATAAATTTCAATTTTATATTTAATAGATAAGTTAATTAAATATATATTTTTTTTAATATGGTAGGGACTCATTAAATACAAAATTGAAAGTTCGAAGACTATTAGACAATTTTAAATTTTAGGGGCTAATTAGACACTTTTTAAAGTTTAGGGACCAAATAGACACAAAATTGAATGTTCATAAGCTAAATTTATAACTTAACCTAAATATTTTCTTTTTGTACAACAAAAGTTGAACATTCAAACTTTTGATCGAAGGGAGTATATATGTCAATTACCGTTGAATTATGCTCGTTTCAATCATTTGATGATTGCTATTGGTTTTTAAAAATTGAAATTGTTTTCCCACATTTTTTTTATAATAGTTTCATCTTTTTTTAAAAGAAAAATGAATTTTTGCCGAATTTCAGAAAACAAATTAAAAAAATTGCTTTTTCAAATTTTCATAACTTTAAAAACATTAGTAAAAAGTATATAACAAAAAAATTCATGGAAATAATGTAGGTAAACTTAATTTTAAAAAAACTAAATTTTTATCAAACGAGTTTAAAATTTTTAAAATAATTTTGTTTTGGATCATATTAATCCACAAGTTTTTAATTTTAATTTTTAAAATAATTGTGTTTTGGATCATATTAATCCACAAGTTTTTAATCTTAATTTATTGTTCTATTGATATCTTACCTAAAAAAACGCTAGGCTTTAATGGAAAAAGGGAAATTTAGTGAGATTAGATTGATCCAAAAATAATAGTACTCTAGTTTATGCGGGGGAATAATGTATGTTAATTTTTTTTTATATAGAAAATTATAATTTATACAGATATAGATATAAAATTCATACAATAAATGATCCTTTTAATAATAATTTTTTAAGTAAAGAAATTGAGATGATGAAGCTGAAATGGAGTTGTTTGGATGGAAAAAGAAGGGTGTGCAAATAGTCAAAGAAGGGATGTGACCATAATCAAAATGAAGGATCAAATTGTCACATCTAAGTAGTTAGAATCACAATTTTTTTTTGTTGACTTAAATGCAACCATATTCATATTAGAACCCTAATGTATGCTTCTTCATTTTATTGTAATATGATAGGTGGAGTGATTTTAATTAGAGAAATTTGATATGAATATGATAGCTAGCATTTTAATTAATAATTTCTTTTCAGACTATGTTTGGACTATTTTACACTTTTTACTTTCCAAAAAGTTGAGAAATTATGCATGTATGAGATATTATATATAGTATTGGTATATCATGTTCATTTTTTTGTTTCAAGTTGATGTGATATATGTGTATATATTGTTTAGTTACAATGAATATATAATGTTGCATTCTATTACTTTAATACACAAATATTTATAACCATCTATATATAATTGGGATGAGATAAATGAGAATACTATTTCAACATTAATTATTTTTTTTATTATAATTACTAAAACATAAAAATTCAACACTAATAATTATCATATAAATTAAAATTTTGAAATAAAAAGGGATGAAGAATTACGTAAATAAGCTAAGTGTGACACGAAAGGTATAAAGGATGTTGGTTTAAAGTAAAATATATATTTTAGTTTCTAATAATGTTGGAAGTTTTTTTACAAAAATGTTAGCATCTCGTGTTTAAAATATTTCAATTTAGCCTCTTATATTTTTAATTATATATACTATTTTCATTTATATATGTTAAAATTTTCTTTTATAAACTTAGTGAAAATTTAAAGGAAAAATAAATTAGGTCTCATAAAAGGAGGAAAAGTTTAATAAAAAAAAAAAACGTAACTTTTGAAAAATTTAGATGATGAATTTCAAACCGTCTTCCCTCTCTAAATTAATTTAATTTATTTTCTCAATTTCTACCAATATTTAGAGGTGAGAGAATTTAAACCTCAAACCTGTTGGTCAAACACATACACAACAATTACTACTAACATATGCTCACTTTAACCAAAATTATTAGAGATTAAAACGCACATATAGTCATCAGTAACTACGCATTTTTCCATGGTTGAGAATGTAACATTAGAAAAATGCGGAGAGATCTCACAATTTATAAGGGACATAAGTTACTTCTCCCATTACCAATTGATTTTGAGATTCAATCCTATGTAATCTAATATGTTATCCGAACCCATAAAATCTAAATGGATATTCAATTTTGAGATGCACTTGATATCTATTAATACAATATATATTTCATTATAGATTTAAGTCCATATAATTTTGCTTCAAAACACTATTTGAAAAGTTTAATAATTTTTTTTTATACACGTCTTCTTCCCTTCTCATTAATATGAAAGGAAAAAAAAAATAGAAAGGAAAAGTAGGTTTGAGATGAAACAAAAAAGCAAAAAAGAGAGACGTAGTAAGTTTTACTAGAAAATTGTTTGTATTGTTGATGTGACAAGAATTTATTAGAGAAAAGCCAATAGTAGAAATAGTCAATTTTGTTCACGTCTCTCTCTTCTAGCAATGACATGAATAAAGAGAGAGAAAGTTTAATGTAAAATTAGGACGAAACTAAGTCAAGATTGAAGGTTTTTTTTTTTTTTACCTATTTTACTCGGTGGAAAATTGAAATATACATACACATATATTTGCCACCGTGACGCGTGGCCTTAATTTTGAACATGTCCTCATCGACTTTCTCCGGCCAATAAATAATAATAATAATAATAATAATAAATTTGGTTTTTTTGACCATATGGATAAAAAGTTTTTTTCAGTTTTGGTTCAAATTGTTCAACCCCAAGCCCACGTAGCCACTCAACCTAGGTCTAGCATACATTCTTTTAAGATCGCGACATTATTTCTTTAACAATATATACTTGTGTTCATCGAGTATCGAAAGTTTTTTTTTCCACTAAGTTATTAAGAAGCATTTACTTTCTAAAAAAAGAAAAGAATATATTTATATATTTCATGGATCAGCAAAAATCTCATGCTAACCACTATTAAGTTTTTGACGAATAAAAGAGAGAAATACAAAGATAGAGATTTTTTTTTCTTCTGTTCTTTGAAAGAATAATTAGTTATAGAGTGGTGCGTGATTAGTAGAATTGATTAATGAAGAGTGAAGTATTGTTTAAAGAGAAAATTTATGTATTACTTGTAAGTTGCTCTTTAAATTTGTAGATAAGTGTGATATCTATTAATTTACGTAGAATTTGAATATAGTTTAATTTGGGTTAAAATGTTGGGAAGGTATATGAGAATGTGTAAAATTGTATTTATGTTATAAATGATCTCTAATAAAGAGATAATTTTGATGAGAGAAATTATATTAAGAGAGGATTGAAGTGCAACAATAATGTCATAAAAAAAGGTTACTCCCATCTGGAGAATTTTTAAATTGGTACTTGAACGTTTTGATATTTGTCTACTTTAGGCTTAAACTCTCATAACTTTACTTTTAATTCTCCAAAAGATCTCATACTAATGGAGATAATTGTCTTCACTTAAATAACATAGATCTCTTTCTTTCATAGCAAATGTGAAACTTTGTTAGCACTCTTAATATCTTTAAACTTCCATTGTTGTGTCCAATAGGTTTTTGAAATCTTTAATTTTGTATCTAATATATAACCACAACTTCTTCATAATTTTTTAACATTCATGAACCTACTAGATACAAAATTGAAGTTTTAAAGTTTTATTAGACATAAAATTCAATTTTATATCTAGTAGACCACTTAATATAAATTTCAAGTATCAAGAATCTATTAGATACAAAATTGTTGAAATTTAGAGACCTATTAATGATCTGTTAGACGTTTTAAAGTCTAGTGATCTATTATACACAAAATTAAGAATTTATAGATCTACTAACCATTTTTAAAGTTCAGAAATCACCTAAAATGTGGTAATTTGACATTAAGAATAAGAAATTAAATTGTGTTCTAATTGGGTTGGGGGGATAATTTATGGACCTTTTTTTTTTTTGTCTTGAAAGAATGGACATTCTCGATAAAGGGGAAATTTCTAAATCAGGAAATTTTCACACAAGTGCCATTTTCTCATATTTGGAGCTATTTCAAAAATAGCCCGATTTTCTAATGCTCATGTCAAATTATAACAGCTACTTAATTACCATCATTAATTAACAGTCTGATATTTGGAAATCAAATCCTCCATCAACCTCACAAAATCTCCAGGAAAATTGGAGATTCCAATGTATTGTCAAGGGCAAATATGGAAATATATTTGAATGGTAAATTGCATATGATCATCTCCATTAAAAAAAAAAACAGTGCTGTGAAAAAAAAATCAGAAGCTAAACCTAGCGTTAATGCTCATTTTAGCAGTAATAAAGAAACATTAAAGTAATTTTTGCTGGGAATAAAAAAAGGACAAATGATTATAAACAACGTAATAGTGTGCAAAATTCTTTACTTTTATTCAAAAAGACCAAACAATTAGGTTTTGTTTAGCCTTTGTTTGACATTCCCCTCAGGTCATCAAATGCCATGTTGTCAGTTTAATCTTTAATTTTGATTCATTAACAAAGTCCAATCACAAATTATTAATTGAGATACTAAGTATAAAATTATATCTTTATGGTTTGAAAAGTTTATAAATTATATCTTATATTTTTAAAATGGTTATAAATACTTAATAAACCGTACAAATAGATGGAACCCTAACACATCACTTCATTAGAGATAATATTAAAATGAGATAATGTAATTTAATAGCTAATTAAGCACTATAAATTATGATTATGGCATTCTTATTTTTATTTATCCATTCAATTGTCTCATCTAACTCTTGAATCGCTTTAAACTTTTTTTTTTAACCTAAATCGCTTTAAACTTAACTCAACCTTAATTGTTTATATCAAATCATGTCCATCCAACTTGCTTACTCTCATCTTAGATATCCAGATTTTATTTAATAAAGTTTCAAATTAACTTTTCGTAATCTAAGTTAACAATAAAGATTAATGATAACCATGCTTTCAGAGTTAAAAACTTAGATTGTTTTTTTGTTTAAAAAAATGAAAGACCTAACTAATAGAACGAACACTATACTAAAAAAAATAGAAAAGACATGAAAAAAAATAGTTTTGAAATCAAGAAATAAATATTAGTCCCAACAAAATAAGTTATGATGATAAAATATTAGAATCTCAATCTTTTTTAAAGATATTAAAAAAAATGTACGATAATTTGTAAATTGTATCATTTTTTCCAATTTTTCGTTGAAATATATACATAGATATGTTTCAATTAATATACCGAAAATTAATATGTAACTATTTATTGATTGAATAAAAAAAATTAAAATCCATTGACTAAACTATACTATTATGCTCCAAATACAGGGACAGTTTATTATTTATTAATTAACCTAACATCACTATCAATGTTTCAAAAAGTAAATTAATGTTTTGTCAAAAAAAAAAAAAAAGTAAACTAATGAGCGTATCAATCTATTTCCTATAGAAATGGTTAATTATTTGTTCCAATTCATCTAAAAAAAATCAACAAAGTGGTTAGCTTACAAATCAAGGATAAAATGGAATTTGACCAATTCATCGATTAAAATTTAAATTGATTTAAAGTCAAAATTTCGAATGTACGAACTTTTATTTTTTTTTTCAAAAGGAAAAAGAAACTAAAGAATGTTAATTTGGAGATATATCAATTTCCATTGATTTGGGTTTATTAAATATGAGGAGAGTGGTCTAAGGCAACCCCACGTCTCCCTTCACACATCTTTCTCGATGATCAAATTTAATCGACGGTGGAATTTTCACCACGTAAGTAATGAGGTCCAAATCACCATTACTCTCATGTCCCCACGTGTCATAAAAATCAAAAGATCATGTTCGAACCAAACAAGCTTTCTCTGCCTTTACATCATTCTCATTTTTTTATTTTCACATGGATTTTAATTCCATAGCCAATTTCTTATTCTTTGCCACATGTTTCTATAATTATAACTCAATTCATATATCAATAATCAATAGTTCCATCTCTATAAAGTTATTGTTAAACTCAAAATTATTTTATATAAATTGATAATTTAACTTGATTAAGAAATACACTTAAACTTTCTACTTTTATTGAAGTAATGATTCAATCTATAAATTTAATTTATATGGAGCAATTTAATCTGTGTAGTTTAAAAATTGTAATTTGTACCTTTGAACAACGTTGTTATGTATTAGTTGGAATTTTTTGACGTGGTCAAATATCCAAGTTATTGACACATAAAGTCTATTATTATTAAATCTTCATCGCATGAACTAAATTATTACCATTTATATAAAAGAATTCTCATTGAACTAAAGGACTACTTTTAATTAAAAAAAAACATGGGTCAAATGTGTTTTTTTTAACTTAGACGATACGAGTAGTTTAAACCAATATTGCTAGACAAGCATAAATGAGATGTTAATATAATATTAATTCGCACAAGCAAAATCCCATCTTGGATGAGAAAAACTCACCATAGATGAAATTGGTTAATTAAGGTCCCGTTTGATGACAATTTGTTTTTTGATTTTTGGTTATTGAAAATTAAGCTTAAGGATATTTCTTCTACCATTGAATTTTTATGTTTTCTTATCTAGTTTATACCAATATTTTCAAAAACTAATCTAACTTTTGAAAACTGAAAAAAGTAGTTTTCAAAAACTTGTTTTTGAAATTTGGCTAAAGACTTAAATGGTATCTCAAGGAAAATGGAAATAATTGTGGAGAGAAATTGTAAAAAAAAAAACAACCATAATTTTCAATTAAAAAACAAAAATCAAATGATTATACACCTAAATTAATACAAAATCTTTAATTCTTTTCTCTAACTAATGACTTGGATTATTGCATGGGAAAAAGGGTAGATCTTAATTTCTGATTTATACGAGGAAAGAAGTTGAAAGGTCTAAACTTTGAACATAAACCGCACCACCCTCTCCAAAAACGAGGTTTAAAATTCTTTTTGAAGACACTTCCAGCATTGTAAAGTCCGAAAAGGAAAAACAAAGTCACTAAATAAAGCTACTCAATTCTGACTTGAATTAGGGTTTATTGTTTCTTTTTTTTTTTTATTTATTTTTTTAATTTTGTTTGTTTCTTCTGTGCCACCACAATACCCACATTGAATGCAATTCGGCCTTATAAGTGAGAGAGAGAGAAAAAAAAAGAAAAAAAGAAAAAAAAAAGAGAGAGCTGACTTTTTGGTATAGAAGAGTAAATGCTGATTGATGTATGTTTGACTCTTTTTAGTGATGCACCCCATCTAATGATCTCATTTGGGTCAGCCAAGTCTCTTCTTTATTTCTCTCTCTCTTAATATATATAAATCTCTATACATATATAGACAAGCCTGAATTTGATTTTTAAACCTTCCATTTCATTTCCATCAACAAAAACACAAAAATATGAGCCTTTAGTTTACAGATCATAGAGATCAAGATCAAGAAGAAGAAGAAGATCAAGAAAGTGGGGAATGATGGGAAGACCTCCTTGTTGTGACAAAGTGGGAGTGAAGAAAGGGCCATGGACTCCTGAGGAAGATATCATCTTGGTTTCTTACATTCAAGAACATGGGCCTGGCAATTGGAGATCGGTTCCCACAAATACTGGTGATCTTTTTTTTACTTTCAATTCAACTTTTCTTCTTCTTGATCTTGTTGGGATGTGTCAAGTTGGGATTTTTTTAGTTGGGTTTGTGCATTTAATTGGTGTAATTAATTCTCTTACCTACCCCTTTAATTTCTTTTTTTTCCATCATTTTTTGTGGTTCTTTTGCCTGCAAAATTTCAAGGATCATCGATATATGAGAAAATTAGCAAAAATCTTTCATCTAAATATGTTGTTTTTTTTTTTTAAAAAAAAATAATCAGGTTTGCTAAGATGCAGTAAGAGCTGTAGACTGAGATGGACAAATTACCTCCGGCCAGGTATCAAGCGTGGAAATTTCACTGATCATGAAGAGAAGATGATAATTCACCTCCAAGCTCTTTTGGGCAACAGGTAAATTATTAATCCAAAATTCAGCATCAGAGCTAGATCATATATAAGAATGGTTAATATAATTTTTTTAAAAATATACCATATGTAACTTTCCTTCTTCGCTCTGTCCTTGAAATAAACCGCGACGGTTATGCGGGTGTCGTGCAGATGGGCTGCCATAGCCTCGTACCTCCCGCAGAGAACGGACAACGACATAAAGAACTATTGGAACACACACTTGAAAAAGAAGCTGAAAAAGCTACAATCAGGGTCAGAAGATAGGTTCACAGGCTCACAAACTACACTCTCAAAGGGGCAGTGGGAAAGAAGGCTTCAAACAGATATCCAAACAGCCAAAAGAGCCCTTTGTGAAGCTCTTTCCCTTGACAAACCAATCATAGAGCTGGAATCAAAACCTCAAACAAACAACAATAATATTAATCTCCAACAACAACAACCACCACCAACAACCTCTACTTATGCATCAAGTGCTGAAAATATAGCCAAGTTGCTTGAGAATTGGATGAAAAAATCACCAAAGTCATCAGAAATTATCACTACACAAAGTGAGGGATCACAAAGTGCAACAAATTACAACAACTCACCAGATGATCACCCCAATTTGCAGGCGGAGGATGATTCCAGCTGCTGCTTCTTCAATTTCAACACCAACAACAACAATAATAATAACAATTATTCTTCTTCTAATTCAAACTCAACAGCAAATCAAGTTCTTCCTCTCACTTTTCTGGAGAAGTGGCTGTTTGATGATGGAGCTTTGGCTCATGTTCATGGTGATGAAATAATTAGTGTCTCATTAGAAGCTGATCAAAGTGAAGGTTTGTTTTAATTTCATTTCATTTAGGGAAGGATATGACTCATAAAAATGTTTAATTTGTGTGCTTAATTTAGCAAATGTCATTAGTATAGGAGTACTCTTTGGTTTGTAGACAGCTTCTTTTGTGTGTGAACTCATAAAACTACACAACGAAGGAGGACACCAACAAACACTTTTTACACTATATATATTATTCCTCTCAAGGAAAAAACAAAAGTGTAAATTAACAAGTAAAAAAAAAAAAAAAGTACATATAAATATATATATCACATATACATATGAATTATATATGTGCTATGTATATCTATATCTACATATATGGGAATAAAAATCATATATTATTATTTCTCCATGGACCATGATCTGATTCTCATCTGGCTAATTACTTTGGATGTCAAAATTAGGGTTAAATTTGGATCGATGCTTGAACTAATTTGGAGCATAGCGAAGATAAAAACTTGAATGTCTATGGGCATTTTTCTTTTTTTTTTTTTTAAAAAAAAAAAAAATTCTTTCTTTTCTTCTTTTATTTGGTGGGCCCAATTAAGTTTATATGTTATGTTTTTAACTCGAGGTGTAATCAGAACAAACTACGCTTCGAGTGCGATCCTAACTTTGGTTGTATGTGAAAATAAGTTTGACGATGTTGACTACTATTAATTTTTAACTATAATTTCTAATATTAATTTGAACCTATATTTCCACTTTTTTTTTTAGAAGTTTTAAGTTTAAATCTCTTTACTTATGTATGTATTTATAACATTAAAAAAATATTTTTATTTTTTATTTTTTTAAAAAACTATTTTTAATATTAAGAAACAGTGAATAGATAAGATAAT
Source organism: Trichosanthes cucumerina (assembly GCA_036507285.1). NCBI lineage: Eukaryota > Viridiplantae > Streptophyta > Magnoliopsida > Cucurbitales > Cucurbitaceae > Trichosanthes > Trichosanthes cucumerina. The sequence goes on along the minus strand of CM071839.1, from coordinate 75,593,970 downwards.
AAATAGAAATTCAATTTTAGGTCAATAATTTTAAACGAGGTCAGAAATTATGTAGATAGCATCAAGTCTCACTTTTGAAATGGAACAATTATTAGGATCATATTTAATGATCATTATTTAGCTTCTTCGTCACCCGTAGATATATGATAAGTTCTTATTAATTACGATAATGCAACTAAATTATTAGAATTTTGGCCAACTTGCTATTCAAGACAAATCTATTACTTTATTACTTTAAGGAAGTTGTAGGTTGAATTTCAACCTAATTCCCAATTGTGATATAATATTATAAAAGAAAACTAAGCCCCGTTTGATAACCATTTTGTTTTTTGTTTTTTGTTTTTAGTTTTTGAAATTTAAACCTTACTTTTACCAATGAGTTTATATGTCTTTTTATTTATTTTGTACCAATGTTTTCAAAAACCAAATTAACTTTTGAAAACTAAAAAAATTAGTTTTCAAATACTTGACTTTATTTTTAGAATTTAGCTAAGAGTTCAAATACTTACTTAAGAGAGATAATCTCTATTCTATTATATAGAAATTAAGTGAAAATAAGTTTAACTTTCAAAAACTAAAAACAAAAAACAAAATGGTTATCAAAGGAGACCTAAATTGCTAAATTCGCATATTATGAATAGACATGCATGTCATCATGATGCTGGCTAGTTGAGAATAATTTTTTTAAATTATTATTGTTTTTTTTTTTAAAAAAAAAAAACGTTGAATGAGGGGCCATGGGTTGAGTGAAGAGAGGAATGCCCCCTTTGACAAGTTCAAGATTGAGAATTATATATCAAAAAAATTGTTAAAAAAAATTTTAAATTGGTCTCTTTATATCTTGCCTTTTGAGAGGTGTAGAATCCAACCTCATCTCTTGGTCGAACATAAATGTAACTCACTTTGGCCATTCATCAAGAATCTAGCTGAATTAAGCTTAGATTTTATAAATAGTTGGTAATAGAATAATATTTGGCTCCTATCGTATATAAAGAAGTCTAGATTTGTGTAGTTGTTTAAATTTATAAAACTTCATCGATTTCAAAAGATTCAATTTATGAAACATATGGTTTAGTTTGTAGGATTATGATCTATAGAAAAATAACGATGGTATGAGAGACATGTTCAGAAATCTAAGTCTATAGATATGTGTTAGGGACAACGACTCTCCACACATATCTCTACGTTGGTATGATATTGTCCACTTTCGGCATAAACTCTCATGATTTTGCTTTTAGTTTCACCAAAAATTCTCATACCAATGGAGATACTATCTCTCACTTATATACTCATCATCTTCTCCTTCTCTAGCCGATTTGGGACTTTGGTCGCACTCCCAACAGTATGTTTTGCCAATGAGATGAGTGAACTAGTAGCATATTGAGATAATAAAATCTACATATATATACTAAAGTATTTAGACTTAACTTTATAATTGAAATTTTGTAAAATAACACAGATATAAGAACTCGTATATCAAATTATCAGTAATGTAGTTTATATTAGGTTAAAATACCATTTTGGTTCTTGTATTTTAAAAATTGTTCTATTTTAGTGTTTGTACTTTTAAATGTCCAAATTTAGTCCCTATACTTTCAATAAAGTTTAAATTTAGTCCATACTATTAATTTATTATTAATTTTTCTTTTTTAAAAAATAGTCCCTATTAGTTTTTCTTCTACAAATTTTGAAACTATGTTTATATTGTGTCTTTTCATGTGTTGAAATTATTACTATTATTTAACTAATTTTGACGAAAAATTAACTTCAAACTTATTACATAGACCAATTTTAGCTTTTGTTTCAATAATATTAATGACATATGAGAGAAAATATTTCTCCATACCTATAATTTACTTTTTCAAACAAATTACAAATATATGGTAACTAATTTTGCCATCCATTATAATTAATTTCATACGAAACGAAACTCTTTCTCAAATAAGGTTCATTTCTCCAACCCAAAATGTCAAAATGAATTTAGTCAAAGTATCGATTGTGTTGAATAGATTTAAAAGATAATGCCAGTGATAGTACAAAACATCAAGTAACATCTAACTATATTAAAGTTCTTATATTAAAAATTATAATTCAATTTACCTTTGTTTTGAAAAAAAAAAATTCAAAAATCCATACATAAATATATACCATAAACATGATAGATATATACAAGGCACTTCATATATTAGAAATATGAACATAATCCCACATAATTAAGTTATAAGCACATAAACATAATCACTAACATGAATATGTACCATCGACCAAAAGACAGTAAAAGACGATTCAAATCTCTCATCTCATCTCACATATATTGTTGAACTAAAAAAAATACATAACATAATCTTTTGATAAAGTTCTAAAGACAGAGGGTAAGTATATTGTTGAACTAAAAAAAATACATAACATAATGTTTTGATAAAGTTCTAAAGGCAGAGGGTAAGAGAAGTTTAATGATCACATAACATAACACTTCCATTTCTTTCTCATTAAATGTGATCAACCATATAGGAGTCTTATTTATAGACTACCCTATGGAACAAATGTAACAATAAAGCAACAGTATATTAACCCCTTAAATAATCCAACAGAAAATACAGTGATATAAACTGACCCTTAACCACTCATACAAACAACCTTTAATGAGCTCTCTTAATATCTTTAAATATAAAAGAATGGTAAGTTGAATTCTGTATATCAAAATATAAAATATAGACTATATTTTATAGATTTAATGAATAGTAACAAGTTAAAGTGGGAATGACTTGCAGTAATTAGTATATATTACTAAAATAAAATAAAAATAATGGTAAAGAACATAAATTCTTGGAAAGGAGTGAGGGTCATTACTGTATTATTGTTTTCATAAGGGGAATGTTATCCATCCATGGCTCCTTTTTCCAACCTCTGAATTATTAACATATATATTTCCCTTTAAAATCACTCTCTGTTTTTTTTTTTTAAATTTAATTTAATTTTTGTTTCCATGGATCAGGAATTTGCCTTGGAAATCTGGAAACTCTTTAAATGCATCATGCCTCTCATGATTATACCAACGCCTCTGCCACTTTTTTTTTTTCCTCTTTCTTTTTATTAGGTTTGAAATTTGCATTTGCAGCCAAATTTCAACCTCAAACTGTGTCAAACCCATTAATTGCAGGTGCAAGAAAACAATCATATCTGATATCTTTTAACCTTTTCAATTGTAAAAAAAAGAAAAAAAAAAAAGAAAAAAAAAGACAGAAATTTATGAACTGTCTTTTGAGGGATTCACAAGAAGGCAGCAATGGATTGGATTTAGCCATAAACTCTTTCACACACATAATATATCAAGTGGATATATAACTTTATTATATGATATATATATATATAAAAGGAAGATTATTGGGTTCATTAATTAGGCCAACTCTAAAGTCAGTGAGTCTCTCAAGTATGTATTTTGTTTTTTATTACAATTATCGATGAGGGCAGGTGTGAAAATGAAATAATTGTCATCAGAATTTGATCATATCATTACTAAAGACTCCCACAATGTCAACCACTGCGGCCACCTTTTCTTGTCTTATTTCTTTTTTAAAAAAAATAATTTCAATAGTATTTTAGTCTGTCTACGATTCATTTTGATTCTTATACTTTTAAAATCTATTTAGATTTCTATACTTTTAATTTTTTACTTTCAAAAAGATATATTTCTAGTTCTGGTACTTTAAAAAGTAGTCATTTTAGTCTCTTTTGATAACAATTTATATGCGATGAAAATAATTTATTAAAAAATTATGACTATATTTAAGAAATTTATTGAGTACTGTCAGATTGCGTTGAAATTGTAATTGTAAAAATAAGATAAAAAGGATCAAGGTGATCACTTTTTTTAATCGATTTTTAAAAGTATATAGAGATAGATGACTAAATTAGATAAATGTTGAAAGTACAAGGACTAGAATATACGTCTCGAAAGCACACAAACACCTAAATGAACAAAATTCAAGATTGGAACAAAAAATAGTATTTAAGGTCTCGTTTGATAACCCTTTCGTTTTTTCTTTTTAGTTTTTGAAAATTGGTTTTGTTTTCTCACAATTTATGTACAATTATTTTCATCTTCCCTACAACGGTTTCTATCTTTTTAAGGAAACATTTGATTTCTAGTCAAATTTCAAAATCAAAAACAAAATTTTGAAATCTATTTTTTAAGTTTTCAAAACTTGTCTTGATTTTTGAAAATATATGTAAAAAGTAGATAAGAAAACATGGAAACTCATAGTTAAACATAATATATATTTAAAATTTTAACTTAAAAAAATCAAATAATTATCAAACAAACGGGTTTAGATGTGTTTTGTTTTTGTGTTGTGGGTTCATGTGGACGGTATGAACAGTACACAACCCATGTTTTAAAGTTGTAAGAGTATTATTTGGATCATGTGGTTCATATTATTCCAAAAACGACAACAGATAGAGAAAGAGAATAATCAAAAGGGTGGAGATTTGGGACCATTGTTTTTACACCACACCATCCCATTAGGAGCTTGTGTACAAATTAAAGGTTTCATTTATATTCCACCTTGGCATCTAACTTCCCCACAACTTACGGTTTCTTTTCCATATTAACGTTACATTTACTAGAGGTGTACAACGAACTCGGTAACCCAAACAACTCGAACTACCCAACTCAAACTGTAAAAGTTAGGTAGGGTTAGGTTTTTTTTCGGTTTGGGTTGGGTTAGAAATTTGGAGAACCGAAAAGTTCAGGTCGGTTCTTGGTTTGAGTTTTTTAGGCTCAGGTTGACCCAACCCAACCCAACCCAACCCAAAGTTTATATTTTTTAAAATTTTATTTTAATTAAATATATACTTATAAATGAATTATTTGTTAATTTCTTATGTTTTTCATCTAGACTTCCAACAAATGTTAAGATGTTATGAATTTTGAAGTTTGATATTTGAATTTTATGTGATTTTAGTTATTAATTCAAGAAAAAAATATTTTACATAATTTAAAACATTATAAAAAAATAAAAAAACTAACCCGGTGACCCAACCCAACGCAACTCGAAAATATTGGGTTGGGCTGGGTTGGGTTGGGTTACTCTCATCATGAATAGGGTTGATTGGGTTGAAGAAATTACCAACTCGAATTTTCGGGTTGGTCCAAAAATCTTCCCCAACCCAACCCAACCCGACTTATGTACACTCTTAGCATTTATCATTCTAATAATTAAATAAACAAATCAAAACTGAATTGATATCAAAATTATTCTAATTTTGGAGTCAATTCAATTGTATAATGTGTTTGTCTCAAATTTAATTATCATGATCTTTTTCTATATATATAGTGTCAATCTTATTTTAAAAGGATATGATTGTTATTTGGAACTAATTAAAACAACTAGTGAGAGCAAATATTTACTAATTATCAAAATTTTGGAACCATGCTTTAACTTCTCTTGCATTCATGGATTGGAAAAGTAAAAGTATGTTAGAAAGGCTTTGCTAAGGATAAGGCCTTCATTTTTTCACAAATTATGGTTTGGACTCGCAGCCCATATTGATTTACTTTATTGGACTCACAAAGTCATAATTTCAATTGCACTTTCTATATATAATCATCTACTCAAATGAACAAATACTCAATTTTCTCTGAAATAGAGCATTCTCATTTACACACGACAGCTTCTTTACTTAATTTTCTTGGTTAAATATAATCTTCTATATTCTTTAAAAGCTACGAAACTCTTCTCAAGTCATTAAGGGTTTGTTTGGTAGATAATTCGAATTCTGTTTTATGTTTTCAGATTCACTGAATTCAGTGATACATGTTTAGTAAACCTGTTTTTTGAAAATTGTTTTCGAATTTTGTGATGCAAATAGTAGAAATTCTGAAAACAACATTTTTATGTTTTCATTGTATCTCGATTCTGAATTTAAAAATTTAAAATGCAGAATTATATTAAACAAAGATAAAATCTTAATAAATATAGTATTTCATGTTTATAAACTTAATTTACTTTTGTTAAATTAAAATATGTATAATATAATATATTATTTATATTATAAAATAATAATTATATAAAATTTATTTAAAAAAAACACATGTTCATAAATTAATTAATAATGTCTTATATTCAACCTAATATTTAGCTTCGCAACTACAACTAATTTTATGATCTATAAATATATTATAGAACATACTTGAAACTATTGTTTAAAATGAAATTAAATTTCTAAATCTGTACCAAACACATATCTGAAAATATGAAATACAACTTTGTTTTCAGATTGCCTACCAAACAGACTCTAATCTTTTATATTAAAGCATATAATTTGTTTTTAAAAACTTTACTATAAATGACATTGTGAGATAAATTTACCATTAATCATTTTAGTATATCCACATCTTACATCTGTATGCGATTAATCTAAAGTATGTACGGTAACGCCCTAGGCCTAGAATTTGAAATTCAGATTTGCAACATGATGGCCTCAACATTTCACTACAACAACATGATCAGATCGCCATACTAGTCTTTGAGTTGATTGTGAGAGTGAAGATTATCTTCACATCTCCATATTTAAGGTGTAAATCAATAGATCTTCTTTATCAACGAGAACAGAGACATTCGATAATTTGTCCTTGATTTCCTTGATTCGTTTAATGCAATCGTCAATTAACTCACCAGATTTCTTCGAAATGGTCTGTAGATCGGACTTGAGGTTAACAATGTTGGCACGAGAGCTGGACGAGTAGTGCTTCTCGAGAGTTTCCCAGATCTCCTTAGACGTTGTACAACCAACAGCATAAGCGAGGGCAGATGGCGAAAGAGTGGCGATTATTAACGTCATTAAAGCATGATCAGTTGCAATCCATTCTTCATACCTATTGGTTTCGGGCGAATCAGAGGAGATCAAGGAAGAAGACGAAACAGAGACATCAGGACACGAGATTTCTCCATTAATAAATCCAAACAACTTATGGGCCTTCAGAATCGACTAGACTTGAAACTTCCATAACACAAAATTCGAAGCATCAAGGCGAATGGAGACGAGGTTGCAAATGTTGGAGAGAAGAAAAAGCTTCTCTCTGTCATTGGACGCCATGAAGAAGAAAAAAAGGAGATGATAACGTGTGTCCAAGATAGACGTGTGTCTATAGCTCTGATACCATGAAACTTCTCAAAGAAAGTATTTTATTATATCATCTCTGATTATTTACATAACGAATAATATCCTTTAAATAAACATTTGAGGAAAACAGAAAGTAGTTAATAGATAACACATAATCAACAACATTAACCACTAACCACTAACAACAACTATACTATAACATTGTCCTCATTGACATGCTTTCTAAAAAAAATAAATTCCAGGAGGTTACTCAGCATAAAACTGGTTCAAGCTAAGCACACTTAATAACTTTTGGGTTCTTATGGTTGGGCAATCGGAAAAAAATGTGCATCTTGTTGATATAAGTAGTAATATCAATTCTTTTAAGCATTTTTTAACCATGCATGTCTTGCATAGTCTCAACTCAAGATCCCTCTTATTTTGATGCGGTGTCGATTTAGTCATGTATCCTTCTTAACTCACACGCCACATATCTTACCTCCACCCCTACTGGTTCAAATAATTGAACCTTTACTCACGTGAAACTGCTTTGAATCTGAACCCAAATCAAAGCAGTCAAAAGGGTATGAGAAAAAAGGCAAGGAAATCAAAGAAAAAGCCATGCAAAAGCAAGGCCAAACAAAACCCATTTCAAGTTTTTTTTTTTTTTTTTTGAAGCAACCCATTTCAAGCTAAAACTTGACATCCCACTCTCTTCATGGGGATGTGTATGAGAATCAAGAGACAAAGCCTAAATACAACACTACACTACACCCAATGCCATGGTGTGGCCACAAACTCTAGCTAATTATAAATGGGCATTTAATGGATTTGGTTGGGCTTTACCAAAATCAGCATACTATTAATTTGGGCTACCGTTTAACATTTCAAAGGCAGCATATCACTATTCCATTGGACTTAGAATATAGAAGGAAAGTGTTGGTGTTAATATAATTAAATTTGTCATAACCTATCAACTTAAGTTTTTGGGTGAATTGATAATGTACAGAAAGAAAGAACAAAAGAAAAGAAAATGGTAATGGATTGACGTAGATATCCAACTGATTTTGTCTACAAGCAACCCCACACACAAATATACCTTTTTTCTTTCCCTTGTCTCAAAATTTGTCCTCTTTCATCTTTTCTTTATATGGGGGTGAGAATTTGAGGGGCCTAAAAGAGAAGAAGCTTAATCAAGAAACCACTTTCTCAAGTTTGTCATAGTGCCAAAGACCTAAAAAATTCCAAGGAGAGTGGGGCATTCCAATGACTATGATTAGTGGGTGGTTGCTTTGTCCTCTCAATATATTGTGGAAGCAAAGAGGGATTTGTTTCAATGCCAAAAATCTCACCAATTTTTTGAGGGACCTATAGCCCAGCCCATCATCATAAGAATCTTATTGTCTGTTATACCAAACCATTAGCAAATTCTAAGGACAAGTTTTCTTTTTCATTGATGCCCAAAATTGGGCCTCCTCCTCATCCTATTTCATTAAACCAGATGCTTTTTGTCTAAAGCTATCTTTGCCACTATTCCCAAACATCATACCATACCAACACATTTCAACAAACCTCTTTAATGGGTTATAATCATCATAAATACACAAACACATTCATTTTTGTATTTTATAATTTGTATAGTATGTAAAATGCGTGTGGTTGTCGTCTTTTTTCTTCTACGAGTTTAACAACATGTGGAGTGAAGATAGAGAGTATCAAACTATTCATTCTAACCTCTTGATCGAAAATATCTAACTTATAACTAATTGAGTTATAGGATAGTGCTTCAAGTTCAACGAATGATGATGATACTCTTCATCACTATACGGATTTGATTATCCATTAAAAAGAAGAACAAAGTTGGAGCAATTTATTAAAGGAATGTTGTTAGTTGTTTATGTTACCACAAACTCCGGGCCGTGTTCTGTGTGAAAGTATAATATAATATATGGAAATGGCAGTGTTGGAGGAAACTGGCCTTTTTCACTGCAAATCAAGAATAATCAACATTATAATTTTTGTACTGAGTTTTTTATTTTTATTTTATATTTTTTTAAAAGGGTCTGAAGATATATCCACAAGGAAGAAAGTGGCTGCAGCCTGCACAAAATTCCAGATTTGGAAGTGGTGAATGTTTCAAAATTGATCTTTTAAAAACAAGGACAAACAAGAAAGCTTTTTACCTTAAAGTTCTCCATCTTCCTTTGTTGGCCTTTTTTTTTTTAATGTAAAACTTGAAACTAAAACTGAATTTAAGGAGTTCATTATGTCATATAACTTAACTAATTTAATTTAATCTAATGGTTGATATAAGTGTAATTATTGATAAAGGTTAAATTCCATTTACACTCTTAGTCCCTAAATTTTAAGATTTGTTCTATTTTGGTTCATGAATTTTTAGATTTGTTCTATTTTGTTTACTGAATGAACTTTTTAAATTTCTCGATTTAGTCCGCCATGAATATTAGAACAATAATCAATTTGATCATTTTCGATATAATTTTTTTTTTTTCAAGAAATAGATAGTTTTGCTTCAAATGTGTATATTAATGTATTAATGTGAAAATATATATCTTCAAATTGCATATATTGGAGGCGGGTATTATGTGAGGAAATATTAGGTAACAAGATAATATATCAAAGACCAAAACCGTTGTACTTAAAAAAAGAGACCAAAATAATAATTATTTTTTTTTAAGTGTAGAGACTAAACTAGACATTTTAGAAATTAAAAATCAAAATGTTATCAATAAAGGATTAAATTTATCTAATTTATTAACTTAAACTTTTGAATTTCGCAATGATTTAACATAATATCAATGCAAAAGATAAGTTTACAATATAACAATCCAACCACTTAAATTTTTTGGATTTATTGATGATCTAAATGATTATTTTTAAAGTTCATGGACTAAAATAGACATTAGGAAAGTTTAATAACTAAAATGGAAGAAACTAATCCAAAATTTATGGGGCCAATACCATTTAGACCTCTAACTTTTTAGTTAAGAGTACATGTTAAACATCGTTGAATTATCTCACTTTCGTGAATATATATATATATATATATATATATATATAAAAGTATGTATTACATTCATCTAAAAGAGAAATATGTATTTGAAATATAATTGTGTGTAGTTGGAAAAAGGTTAAATATTCTTAGACAAGTGCCTGCCTTGAGATTGAGTTTAAGTTGGATTTTTCCTTTCTCTCTCTATTTTTATTCTTTCGCTTTCCCATCAACAAATATCCCATATTCTCCTCATTTCCTTTTAATTCCATATATCGTTTTGCAAGAATTAGTGAAACTCAAAAGGCACAGCACAACAGGAAGGAGAAGAGGAAGAAGAACCCAATCGCTAGAAGATGTTTTCGTATATTGAGATATGTTGGTTTTTTTTACAAGACTCTTAAAGAGTAAGGATTGATAACTACAACAAGTAAGAAGGTACAAGATAATTAAGTTGAGTAGACAAGCCACAGTTATTAGTACAAAACTATTGTAGCAAACAAAGAAAGGTACAAAAGAAGATTATGTCTTGACATCCCCCCGCAAACGAGGCGGGAGGGAAGCTAAGCCGAGTTTGTTTGGAAGATATTGGAACCGAGTAACAGTGAGTGGCTTGGTGAGGGAGTCAGTAATTTGATCATGAGAGGGGACATATCGTATGTCAAGTTGATGGCGAAGAACCTGGTCCCGAACAAAGTGAATATCAAGTTCAATGTGTTTGGTGCGGGCTTGAACGACCGGATTCCGAGCAATGGCGGCAACACTGACATTATCACACCATGTAATCGGAGGGGCTTCAAGAGGGATGTGGAGCTCAGAGAGTAAGGAAGCGATCCTCCGAATTTCACAAGCAACATGAGCTAAAGCACGATATTCAGATTCGGTGCTAGAACGAGCAACCACGTGCTGTTTCTTTGAGGACCAAGAGATCAAGGTTGAGCCAAAGAAAACACAGTAACCACCTACTGATTTACGATCAATAGGACAAGCAACCCAGTCAGCATCAGAGAACCCGGTGAGTGTAAAGGATGAGGAAGGAGAAATTGCAAGACCAATGTGGAGAGTGCCAGTGAGATACCGTAGGATGCGTTTTAGAGCTTGCCAGTGGGCAATTGTGGGGGCTTGTGAATGCTGACTGAGCTTATTCACGGCAAAAGCAATATCGGGTCGGGTGAGGAGAACATAATGGAGAGAGCCAATAGTGTTGCGATATAGAGAGGGGTCAGAAAACAGCTCACGAGCGGCGGGAGGAAGATCGACCGCGGTAATAGGCGTGGGGGCAGACTTGAGAGTCTGCATATTAAGTCGAGTGAGAAGGTCCCGAATGTAGGCATCCTGTGATAGAGTGAGACCAGAGGGGGAATGAGCAACTTGCACCCCTAGGAAATAGTGTAGAGGACCAAGATCACGGATGACAAAGGTCTGATGAAGACGACGAATGATAGCCTCAACGGTGGGAGTATGAGACCCTGTAATGATAAGATCATCAATATAAACGAGCAAGATGATCAAGTGAGAACCCTGACGCAGATAAAAAAGGGAGGAGTCGGCCTTGGACTGATTAAAATGCCACTGAATAAGGGTAGTGCGTAACCGATCAGACCATGCCCGAGGGGCATGCTTGAGACCATAAAGAGCCCGGTTGAGACGACATACATATTGAGGATGAGTAGGATCAACATAGCCGAGGGGCTGAGGCATAAACACAGTCTCTTGGAGGGAGCCATTGAGGAAGGCATTACTTACATCAAGTTGGCGCACGGGCCAATGCCAAGTGACTGCAAGGGTAAGGACAAGGCGGATGGAAGTAGGCTTAATGACCAGGCTGTATGTCTCATGAAAATCAATGCCAGGAGTTTGAGAAAACCCTTTGGCAACCAAGCGAGCTTTGTAGCGTGTGACAGCACCATCAGCATTCCTCTTTAGTTTATAGACCCATTTATTGCCAACTAGATGTTGATGAGGGCTAGGTGGAACCAAATCCCATGTGTGATTACGTAGAAGAGCAGCAAACTCTTCATCCATAGCTCGTTTCCAAGGGGGGAAAGTGACAACATCCGTAAAGAGAGTGGGTTCAACGAGTGACCAATCAACAGAGGAGGTAGCCTGAGAGAGGCAACCATAGAACCGTTTGGGCTTGGTAATGCCAGCCTTGGCACGAGTTATCATAGGGTGGGGGGTGTTTAATGGATCAGATGAAGGAAATGAGGATATGGAAGAGGAGGACATGAGAGGTGAAGGGGAAGGAGCGGGCTGATGCAGAGGGGAGTCAACAAGATTGTTGGTTTCTGTGGCAGTAGGCAGTTGAGATGAGGCTGCAGGAGAGGAGAGGAGAGGGTCGAACGGGAAAGGAGCCTGGGGAAGTGGAGACTGATATAGGTAGCCAAGTCAAAATGTTATATGTGGAGTCATTGGATGAAGAGGATGGTGCTAAGAAGGTGTCTGCAAAGGGAAATTTGTCTCATTAAAGCAAACATGCCTTGAGACATAAACTCGACTGAAAGGATCGAGGCATCGATACCTCTCGTGGTTTATTCTTGTGCCCCACAAAACACATCTAACAGTGTGATAGTCAAACTTGTGGTGCTGATATGGCCGTAGACAGGGATAGCAAGCTGATCCAAACACCCGTAGCAGAGTGTAATCAGGGGGTTTAAGATGCAGAACAGTGTAGGGAACCTTTCCTTGAAGAACAACAGTGGGCAACCGGTTAATCAAGTACACAGCAGTATGAAAGGCATCCCACCAGTGAGCTAAGGGCATTTTGGCTTGGGCAAGCAGAGCCAAGCCAGTCTCCACAATGTGCCGATGCTTTCGTTCGATTCTACCATTCTGAGGGGACGTGTGTGGGCAGGCAACTTGTATAAGTATACCAACTTCCGAAGCAAACTGAAAAATGGGCTTGAATTCACCTCCACCATCACACCTAAGAACCTTGATTTTTTATTCATAAAGATTCTCCACTTGAGCTTTGAACTGCTTGAAGACAGTAATGGCCTCCCCTTTGGACGTCAATGGAAAAATCCAAGTATATCTGGAGAAATCATCAAGAAAACTGATATAATAACGATGTCCTTCCGAAGAAGGAACAGGTGCAGGCCCCCATAAATCAGAATGGATCAAATCTAGAGGTTTATGAGCACGAGAGGTAGAGTTAGAGAAGGGTAAACGATGAGACTTTCCAAACTGACATGCCTCATAAAAAGAAACCTTTTCATTCATTCCAGTGTTGAGCTTACAAGATGTTAAAATTTGAGTTAAAGTTCTAAGAGATGGATGACCAAGTCTATTATGCCAAACATCCTTTGAACAGTACAAAACATTAGGACTGCCAGGTGATGTCAACAACAAAGTATCATCCTGGTCTTCGCTAGTTAAACTAGAGACAAAAGCAACAAAGGCAATCTTCTTGTTCTCCAAGGCTTCTTGTTTAGATCTAAGAGAAGAGGCTCCCAATGCTGGAATTTGATATAGACCATCCTTAAGACTCCCTTCCGGAAACCCTTCCCGTATCCTTGTCCTTAACAACACAAGAGGAATCAAAGAATTCAACATCCACAGAGTTATCCATGGTCAATCGAGATATACTTGATTAAGTTTTTGCTAATTTCGGGACATGAAGCAACCCTTTCAACAAGAGATTTCTAACTTTAGAGTAGATTAAAGAGCTACCAATAAAGTGAATAGGTAATTGACTCTCATTTCCCACAGTAATCTGTTCCATACCTGTGTATTCAGTTTTGAGTGAGAGATTGCCAAGTTACGAGGTCGGTGATTCTTGGCCGCCCCACCGTCCCAAGTACCGAGGAATTGTCACGACGCCCTCTGAGTGTGGCAAGCAAGGTCATTGAACCACTTGAGTTGGAGTGCAGGTTGTGTGTTGGAGCCAAGGTAAGAATGACTCTGGTTGTTGTTAAAGTTCCTCTCAAAACGATAATAGCAAACAGCGGTTGTGTGCCCAGGTTTGTTGCAGACTTGGCAGATTGGTTTGGAGTTGCCAAAGTGCCTACCTCTTCCTCTCCCACGACTATTCCTCTGATAGTTGTTGTGGCTGTTTCCACTCCGATTTTGTGCGAGATCTTTGAAGATGGACTATTAGCGCAACATTTGCCGATGGTTGGTTAATGGCAATGGCCCTTTGAAAACTTGAAGTTGCTCTGGCGAAGTTCATAAGTTAGCGATCTAGATTGAACACCGCCCAAGTCATGTTCGATTCGGATTACTACCACAATAGGAGTGTATTCTTCATCTAAGCCAACCACCACATATGAGATAAGATCTTTAGTTTCCACTGGAGAGCCTGCCAGAAACAAATTATCAACATAACTTTTCATCAAGCCAAGATATTCCCCCATTTTCATACTCCCTTTCCTGGTTTGTTGGATCATTCTTTTCAAGTAATCCTTTTGGGAAGTGGCCTGCACGCCATAGAAATCTTGCAAGGCAACCCATAGTTCTGAGCCGATCCACAACCCGTGAGTTGAGAGAGCTACTTCGATGGTCATAGAGTTGTCTGACCAACCCATTAAGAGTTGATCGTGACCATCCACACATCATGTTCGGGATTTGGTAGCAGCAACCCTTGTGGTTCTTCTTCAGAAAGAGGAAGGATGATTGACATTTCTGGGCAAATGGATTCACCTGTTAGGTGTCCTTCCAGTTTGTAGCTCCTAAGGAGTGGCATGGCGATATTTTGCCAAACAAGGAAATTGTTCTTGCCGAGCTTGATGGAGGTGGCTTGATTGAGTAAGTTCGTGAAGGCTGGATTTCCAACCGATACAGCTCCTGACCTCACCTGATAAGCATTGGGGTCTTTGGCAATATGAACAGGTCCTGGAGCTTTAAGGAGTGGAGAATGGGTGAGAGGAGTTTGAGAGCTAGAGGATTCTTGGGTGTTAGCCATGTGGCTCTGATACCAAGTGAAACTCAAAAGGCACAGCACAGCAGGAAAGAAGAAGAGGAAGAAGAACCCAATCGCTAGAAGATGTTTTCGTATATTGAGATATGTTGATTTTTGTTACAAGACTCTTAAAGAGTAAGGATTGATAACTACAACAAGTAAGAAGGTACAAGATAATTAAGTTGAGTAGACAAGCCACAGTTATTAGTACAAAACTACTGTAGCAAACAGAGAAAGGTACAAAAGAAGATTATGTCTTGACAGAATTCGCCTTTCTTTTTTATTTTACATATATATATATATATATATTCATAAGTACTTTGTATACTAGAAATTAAAGATTATTATTCATGGACTGAAAAGTCCGTTTAATAAACAGATGCACCACAAAATTCACCAAATACACCATAAAATTGCCCCCATCAAATTTGTGAAAAGTGTCTGTTTTATTGAAGAGATGAGGCCTGAGATAAGCTCTTCTATGAAAATTACGACATTCTCATATGTAGGTAAGCGTTGATTCGTTCCAACACAAAGATAGGACCAAAGAAAACAAACAAACGGGCAATAGAAGAAAAGGTGGTCGATAGTTTCCTCGCCATTAAAACATAAAAGATAGTAGTTTGGGTTCAAACAATAATTGGGAAGCTCCTTTGTAAAATCTATGTAAGTCCACATAAAGAATTTGCATTTTTTTGAAACTAATAACCACCAAATATGATTGGTATCATGGCAGATAAATGTTGAAGATCACGAAGGAGTATTGCAATTTTATCCTAATAATCTTAAAAACGTCATTGAAAATATCTTCATGTAAATTTAATGAATATAAAACATATTTCTAGTACAGGAAACTTGGAGAATATGAATTTGACGGTAAAACACAGATGGTTGTACATATTGTTTTACATTCAGTTTATAGAAGATTTACAAATATAGAAATATTAAGGAATAAATGTATACATGTGTACTGTGGGAAAATATCCCACTAATTGAGGAAATCAAAATAGGTAACTAATTCCTAAAATCATGGTGAATATATTATTTGTTGTCACGTAATATTCATAACATTCCCCTCAAACGAGGAGGGATTACCCCGTAGAGTTTGCCAATTTTGTGAATTTGATTTTTGGAAGACCTTTAGTCAAACAATCTACCAACTGATCATTGGACGGAACATATCGCATATCAAGTTGTTTTGCTAGGACTTTTTCTCGGACAAAATGTACATCTAATTCCACATATTTGCTTCGAGAGTGAAATACTGGATTTGCAGCTAAAGAGAGAGCACTAATATTGTCACACCAAATCATTGACGTGCTTGGTAGAGGAACTTGTATCTCTTTAAGTAAAGATTCAAGCCAACTAATTTCAGATGCAATGAGAGAGAGTGCCCGATGTTTGTATTCTGTACTTGACCGAGCTACAACATGTTGTTTTCTAGATACCCAAGATACTAGAGCGTGTCACCAAAGAATACACAATATCCTGCCACTGACTTTCTATCATTTGGACAACATGTCCAATGAACATCACAGGTACCCTATCAAGCTCAATTCTTAGATGGTTGAATTAAGAGAGCGTGATGGAGAGTACCTTTTAAATACCTTAATACCCTTTTTGCTACCTGCCAATGAATATTTGTTGGATTTTGGAAGAACTTGTGGGGTTTGTGCCCTAAAACTCGTAGTGTGTAATTATGTTTTAATTATTGTAATAAAGTGTTATTATTTCAATAAAAAGTTATTGTTCATTATTTACGATTTTGTCATTGTTTTAACCCTAAATCCAATAAACTAAACATCAAAGGCTGTAAAATGTATCTTTAACTGAATGTAGTGTACATAGAAAGGATCACGGTTCGAGATACAATCTAAAAGGTCTATAGTAAGGGGATAAGGTTTGGGTACCTTACCCTGGTAAAACTATGGATGTGACACACTTTGTATATGATACAAACACTGTAATCCTAACGTGTTCGTGTACATGACATGTGAGTGGGGATATCTATGTAATGAGATTAAATAAGACCGAACCGCGAAATAGTAACCACTAGATGTAACTCCGTTAACTAGTTAGGTTTCTATTTCACTAGGATGACCTAGGCAACTTGATCTCAATCCTGAACGGGTTACGAACTCTTGTTTGCGAGGGATTGTCCTTTGACTAGTATGGGTCAAAGTGGCCAGATTCGCCGACTCAATATGCCTACGTTCTTGGGGACAATACCGAGTGAACAGCTGGGGACTTAGCCTAGCAAGAAGGAATTCACTCCTTCCCGCCTATTAGGGTAAGTAGATGAATTTTCTCTTAAGTGGTGTCTCCGGGACTTGAACAAAAGTCCTGACCCTCTCATTGGCCCGAGAGAGTCTTCTGTTTGTTGGTAGGACTACAAACAAATTGTTCATTAGAGGAGCACTTGGTACTTAAGGTACAAGATGTAACCCATGGGTAAAACGGTAATTTGACCCAGCTGGTGTTACAAACATTCGTGAAGGATTGACTTGCTGTTATTGGTCAATATCCGTGGACACAGAAATATATCTGCAGTGAGAAAAGTGCAGCTACGGGACTTTAGTGGAGTGTTCCCACAATTAACGAATGTTGATTAGGAGGTTAATGAGATTAACCGAGTAATCTCGTATCGTTGGTGATGGAGATCCGATCTCCTTGAGCAAAATAAAACGTGGTTTGGAATCGTAATTGCTTGATTGTTTAGGTTGAAGAGCAAAAACCCATACATTGACAAATATACAGAACATGCATGCTTTTAATCTAATTAAAACATGGAGATATACATGCAAACATGATTAAAGTTTAACAATTAAACTAAGAATGGAAAGGAAATTACCTTTGTAGACTAAATTCTCCAAAGAGCAACTCCTTGCTTTCAAAACGTAGTAACACAACAACTTTCTCTGCTTTCTTCCGGAAAGAACACAACCACCGAGATCACCTTCATATCTCTCAATCCTTAGATCCTCCTTGGTGGGAAGGATTCCAACTTTTGGAAGAGTTTTTGGGAATTAGAAAGTGAGAGAGAGAGAGCAATTCTCCAATTACTTGAACAATTCAGTTCCTCGATCAATCAGAATGAGCAACCCCCTTCCCCTTGTTGTACTATCGATAGGGAGAAGTAAGGGGGGTAGTGGGAACGTGTCTGGATGACACGTTCCCTTATTTTATTATTAAAATAATAATAATAATAATTAAATCAAATTTAATTATTAATTTAAATCATATTAAATAATACAAATTAAGTATCATATATTTAATTTGGATTAAATCTCATTTAATCATATTACCCCTTTAACCTATAGTTTTAATGTACATCCAATGCACATTAAATTTTAACCTATAGTTTCCAAATGTGAATCACATTCACATTTATTATAATATTTGAACTCTTTCAAATATTCAATTCTCTCATATAATTTAATATGAATCATATTCACATTAAATTTATAATATATATTTCCAAAACTATATATTATATCGTATCTAAATACATTAAATATATTCCCTAATGAATTTGAACATTTCAAATTCAAATGATCTAAGAACCCTTTTGAGCTGAAGGTGGACCTAATGGACCTACTGATCGTAAGCTCCAACGATATGAGATTGCTCGGTTAATCTCATTAACCTCCCAATCAACATTCGTTAATCGTGGGAACACTCCACTAAAGTCCCCCACAAATACACTCTTCTCACTGCAGATATATTTCGTGTCCATGGATATTGACCAATAACAAGAATCTTTCACGAATGTTCGTAACACCACCGGTCAAAGTACCGCTTTTTACCACAGTTACATCTTGTACCTTAAGTACAAAGTGCTCTCTAATGAACAATTTGTTTGTGGTCCTACCAACAAAACAGAGTCCTCTCGGGCCAATGAGAGGGTCGGGCCCTTTGTTCAAGTCCCGAGACACCACTAAAGGGAACATTCCTTTACTTACCCTAGTAGGCGGGAAGGAGTGAATTCCATCTTGCTAAGTTAAGTTCTCACCGCCACTCACTGCTGTGCTCCCCAAAGAGGTAGGCATATTGAGTGGCGTGCGACCTGGCCACTCTTACCCATACTAGTCAAAGGATAATCCTCGCGAATGTAAGTTCGTAACTCCGCTCGAGATTGAGATCAAGTTGCCTAGGTCATCCTAGTGAAATAGAAACCTAACTAGTCAACGGAGTTACAGCTAGAGATTACTATTTCGTGGTCCGGTCTTATGTAATCTCATTACAAGGATATCCCCACTCACATGTCATCTACACGAACACGTTAGGATCACGATTATCTCAGATCAAATACAAAGTGGGCCACATCCATAGTTTTACCAGGGTAAGGTACCCAAACCTTATCCCCAACTATAGACCCTTTAGTCGTATCTCGAACCGAGATCCTTTATATGTACACTACATTCAGCTTAAAGATTCATTTAACAACCTTGGATGTTTATTTTATTGGATTTAGAGTTTGATTGAAGGCAAACTCGTAGATAACGAACAATAACACTTTATTGAAATAATAACACTTTATTACATTAATTATAACATAATTACAAACTACGAGTTTTATGGCACAAATCCCAATAGTTGGAGCTTTTGATTTGTAGGTCCATTAGGTCCACCTTCTAGCTCGTAAAGGGTTCTTAGATCATTTGAATTTGAAATGTTCAAATTCATTAGGGAATAAATTTAATGTATATAGATACGATATAATATAAAGTTTTGGAACTATATATTATAAATTTAATATGAATATGATTCATATTAAATTATGTGAGAGAATTAAATATTTGAAAGAGTTCAAATAACATTTGATACATATTTGAAAACTATATGTTAAAATTTAATGTGCATTGGATGTGCATTAAAACTATAGATTAAGGGGTAAAATGATTAAATGAGATTTAATCATATTTTATGATATGATATTTAATTAAATATGATTTAATTAAATAAATTAATTTGATTAATTCAATTAATTAATTAATTAATTGGGAACGTGTCAATTCAATTAATTAATTAATTAATTGGGAACGTGTCACGATGACATGTTTCTATTACTCCCCAATCCCTATCGAGAGTGGGGAGTTACCCCTTCTACAGTTCTTCTTCTCCATTGGAGAAAGAGGAACAATTGGAACATCGATCAATGCAATTGGTGAATTGCTCTGCTGAAAATCTCTCTCTCTCAACTCCCTTTTCTCTTCTTCCAAAAGTTGGAACACCTTCCTACCAAGGTTGATCTAAGTAGATACTCAGAGTCATAAGAGGTTTACTGAGTGGTGTTGTCCTGTTTGAAAAGAACAGAGGAGTTTGTTTTGGTTCATGTGTTGTTGTGCACTTGAAGCAAAGAGTTGCAGTGAAACTATAAAGGTATATTTCGATTTCCCTTTTAGTTTAGTTATTTCTACAACATGTTTGCATGATTATATCCATGTCTAATTAGATTAGAAATGTATGCTTATCTCTGTTTTTACACCAATGTACTAGTATTTGTGTTCAACCAAAATAAACTGGCAAAATCGAATTCAAATCACGTTTTCGCTGCTCAAGGGGATTCGATCTCTATCAGAACTGACTTAAGTTATTGACAATGAAGGATATTTCAGGTCGTGTATTTTTTAGATTTTGAAGTGCTCCAATAAGGCTCCTATACTCTGTCGGGTTAGTGAGAGGTTCACCATCATGTGCTGATAAAACCTTCCCTAAAGTTGCAGGTGTGGAACACGATTTTATGTGTTGTAATTGTAGCTTAGTCAATAAGTTAGTGATATATCAATAAGTCAGTGATATATTTTCCTTGACTAAGGTATACACCACTATTATCACGACATACTTCACTTCCAAGGAAAAAAATTAGATCCTCAATGTCTTTCAAGGCAAAGAGTCAGTTTAGTTCACTAATGAATCACTTGATCATTGGAGTGTCATTTCCAGTTATCACTATATCGTCAACATAAACCAAGAGAAATAGAACAATATTACCTTTTCGGAAGAAGAACATGCGTGTGTCTGCTCTTGAATTTAAGAATCCCCGATTAATAAGAACACTCTCAAGTTTATCATACCATGCACTCAGCGCTTGTTTAAGTCCATACAAGGCTTTGTTAAGTTTGCATACAAACACAGGATGCTTTTGGTCTGGGAATCCTTCTGGTTGTAGCATGTAGACATCTTCTTCTAATTAACCATTAAGAAAAGCATTATTTATATCTAATTGGCGTATATACCAATCATTTAAGACTGCAATAGTAAGTATAATGCGTATCGTTGAAGCTTTCACTATCGGACTAAAAGTTTCAACAAAGTCTATACCCAGTGTTTGGTGAAAACCTTTTGTTACCAACCTGGCTTTATGCCTTTGTATACTGCCATCTGGATTATGTTTCAAGCGAAATACCCATTTATTGCGCACTAGGTTGTAAGAATCTTTATATGGAACAAGAGTCCAAGTAAGGTTTCTTTGTAGTGTTGTCCTTTCTTCAACCATGGCATGTTTCCATTCTGATACAAGTAAGGCCTCTTTGACATTCTTGGGTTCACAATTTTTGGTGCAACTACTAGAAGATGAAACAAATAGCTTAGTTAAAAAATTTAAAACTTTGGGTTTGAATATACCATTTTTAGATCGAGTTTTCATTGGGTGTGATAGGAGCCAATGGTTGAATTATTCCTTCAACTGAAATTGGAGATAATATGTACTGACATCTTCATTAACAAGTTCGGTAGGAACATGAACTATCACAACAAGTTCATTAGAAGAAGATTGCTCTTGAATTTCTTGTTAACACACTGTATTGCCAATATCAGCACCGGGAGAAAACAAGTGTGGTTGGTTGTCCATGTCTTGGTTTGTACCAATTGTGCCCGGGGATGGTGTTGGGATATTAATAGAATTTTGGAGGTTGTTTCGAGGTAAGATTGAGTTTTGATTTGCAACAGGTTTGATCCAAGTTATGATTGTTTCATGGGAGGTTTGGTTTATCGGACTTGTTGGGAGAAAGTTTTAAAGGGGAACTCACGATCATTAAATATCACATTTCTATATATGTAGATTTTTCCACTTGAACTCAAGCACTTGTAACCTTTGTGGGACTCACTATAACTTAAGAATACACATTTTGTAGAATGAAACTGAAATTTATGAGATTGATAGGGTGTTAGGCAACATGCACAACCAAACACTCGAAGGAAAGTGTAATCAGGTGTTTGACCATAGATTTTTTCTCAAGGAGAGAGATTGTCTAAAATTGGTGTATGAGTTTTATTTATGATGTATACGACAGACAGAAATGATGGAGATCGAAATGCATGATCTAATTTATTTTTCATGATCTAATTTATTTTAAATATGATAGAAATGCATGATCTAATTTATTTTTCGTAAGTATTTATTTATAATTGTTATAATTAGATAATATGGAAAATAAATTGCATGAAGCATGAAATTACTTAGTTTAAAATAAATGTTATTTTTTTAAAAGTAATTTAATTATCCAATTAGTTGAATAATTTTATAATTTCAATTTGGTTTTATAACATAGTTCCTTGTCATAGGTTAATTATTAAAATTTATAAGAGTTTATAAATTAAGGGGTTTTAGAAACCATAACCTATAACAAAGAATTGCATGCAAACATAGTAACTTGGGTTAAAATTAAATTAGTTTTAAATTATTTAAATTAATTTAGACCTAAGTTTTAATTTCTAATAGGATTAGAAGTTTGTCTTACCTAGTATTTTAAATAGTTCAATATATAGTAAGACAATAGAACTATGGTCATAAGGGAACTCTCTACTAGTGAAGTTCTGTCTAAGGTTGGAGGTATTTAAGCTGATGGTTAATCTAACACTCTTACCCGGAACCACCTGAGCTTGAGTTGAATTAACCTTAGTCATGTTTATATCTAGGTAATTAAAATGTTTATTCACCTAGACATAAGGTTAAAAGACCTAGTTATAATAGGCATAGACTTAGATAGATTCTTTTAGCCAAAATCCGACTAGGTTAAACCTACACCCTAACCTTAGGAGCTTCAGTGGGAGAAAACGAGATATTCGCATCAAGTTTACTCTCACATCCTCAAGAGTTCACACCGTGAGTTCCATGCTCGGATACGTGGCGTCAATAGAGCGTCCTCCTACTGTAAGTGTTTGCATGGTTCAATACCAAGGTGAATGAGGGAAGTATCCATAGTAAATGAGAGCAGGACACGTGTCAACGTATCCTACGGTTTCCTCCATTAGGTCGCACCGTGAGATTTCTATAGTCCGCCTGCTAGGTTGTCTTGGAACAACCAAACCCTACAGAGCGCCTGACTATAGGGATCAGAACACCGCGAACTCCAAAAATGGATAGGGTCTCTTAGGTAATTTGCCAACAATTGTCTTTCTTAATAGTAGCCTGTTGGCTTGGACCTATGGGATCTGAAAATGGTAGGGTCACATTTACGAGATAAGTTAAGCTAGTTAACAAGTCCTTAACCAAACAAACGGTAGCTAAGGATCATTGGGACATGAGATGTTCTAGTAGTGAGAATTGGCTGAGATAGTCTCAATTCAGGGGTGAAGTGACTGACCACCCGACGGTGACTTTTGTTCTAAACTCTTGAAGTATCGTTGCAAAATTAAAGGTTTAATTTAAACACTAGGGTTCGTTAATAATTTTGCTAAAATTGATTGGTTTATAATGGGTTAAAGACATGACTAATTAGAACTACTTTTAAAATTTCAGCATGTCGTCCTCAATTATAGCCTTACTGAAAAGCGAACGTTTAACTGGTGAAAACTATACTACGTGAAAATCCAACCTGAATACGATTTTTTTTGTTGACGACCTTCGATTTGTACTAACTGAGGAATGTCCTCGTGTCCTCGCTCAAACGCAGCTCCTCAATCATTGGGAGGCGTCACGGCCACCGGATCAAGGCCAATGATAAGGTCAAGGTCTATATTTTGGCTAGTGTTTCTGAAGTTCAATTCTAGCTAAAAAATACGAGGGCATGGTCTCAGCTCGTGAGATCATGAGTTCGTTGCATAATATGTTTGGACAACCGTCTGGACAGCTTCAGCACGAATCCCTCAAGTACATTTATAACTCTCGTATGAAGAAGGGGTCGTCGGTGAGAGAACACGTTCTCGATCTGATGGTCCACTTCAACGTGGCTGAAATGAACGACGCGGTCATTGACGAGCAGCAAAAGTCGTCTCTCGTTCATCTTGGAATCTCTTCCAAGAGTTTCCTGCAATTTCACATGTCTACTGATGAACAAGATGAGTATAACCTGACTACTCTCCTTAATGAACTAGAAACTTTCCAGTCTATTATGAAGAATAAGGGATAGACTGATGGAGAGGCAAATTTGTTTGCCCATTCCAGAAGGTTCCAGAAGGGTTTATCCTTTGGGACTAAGTCATGTAGTTCATCTTCTAGGCTTAAGAAGACCAAAAAGAAGAAGATAGGAGGGAAAGGGAAGGCACCTACAACCGATAAGGGCAAGGAAAAAGTCAAGGTTGCAGACAAAGGAAAGTGTTTCCACTGCAACATAGACGGGCACTGGAAGCGAAACTGTCCAAAGTACCTTGTTGAGCTCAAGGAGAAGAAAGGTAAATCTGATTTACTTGTTCTTGAAACTTGCTTAGTGGAAAATGATGATTTTACCTAGATACTTGATTCAGGATCCACTAATCACGTTTGCTCTTCTTTTCAGGAAACTAGTTCCTTCAAGGAGTTCGAAGAGGGTGAGATGACGCTCAGGGTCGGAACGGGAGACGTCGTCTCAACTCGTGCAGTGGGAGATGCCAAGCTGTTTTTTAGAGATAGATTTATCTCTTTAGAAAATCTGTACATAGTTCCTAAGATTAAAAGGAACTTAATTTCTATCTCTTGTTTAATTGAACTTGGCTACTGTATTATCTTTTCGTTTAATGAAGCGTTCATTTTAAAGAAAGATGTCAATATTTGTTTTGCTAAGTTAGAAAACAGCTTTTATGTACTTAAACCGAATCGAACTAAAGCAATTTTGAATCATGAGATGTTTAAAACTGCAAATACTCAAAGTAAAAGGCAAAGAATTTCTCCAAATAATAATACTTATCTTTGGCATCTTAGACTTGGTCATATAAATCTCAACCGGATTGAGAGACTATCTAAGAATAGACTTTTAAACAAGTTAGAAGATGATTCTTTACCTTCTTGTGAATCATGCTTGGAAGGTAAAATGACTAAGCAACCTTTTACTGGAAAAGGTTATAGAGCCATAGAACCCTTAGAACTTATACATTCGGATCTTTGTGGTCCGGTGAATGTTAAAGCTCGAGAAGGGTACGAATATTTCATCTCTTTCATAGATGATTATTCGAGGTATGGTTATCTATACATAATGCATCATAAGTCTGAGGCTCTTGAAAAGTTTAAAGAGTGTAAGGCTGAAATAGAGAATGCATTAGGCAAAACCATTAAAACACTTCTATTCGATCGAGGTGGAGAGTATATGGATTTGAGATTCCAAGACTATTTGATAGAACATGGAATTAAATCTCAACTCTCAGCACCAAATACACCACAGCAAAATGGTGTGTCAGAAAGGAGAAATAGAACCTTATTGGACATGGTTTGTTCTATGATGAGTTATGCTCAATTGCCTGCCTCGTTTTGGGGATACGCAGTAGAGGCTGCAGTTCAAATCTTGAACACTGCTCCATCAAAGAGTGTTTCAGAAACACCTTTTGAATTGTGGAAGGGGTGTAAACCTAGTTTACAACACTTCAGGATTTGGAGTTGTCCAGCGCACGTGCTGGTCACAAACCCAAAGAAATTGGAACCTCGTTCAAGATTATGCCAATTTGTTGACTATCCCAAATAAACGAGAGGTGGTCTTTTCTACGACCCACAAGAAAACAAGGTGATTGTATCGACAATCGCCACTTTCTTGGAGGAAGATCACATGAGGAACCATAAACCACGTAGTAAACTAGTACTAAATGAAGCTACAGATTAACCAACAAAAGTTGTTGATTAAGCTGGACCTTCATCAAGAGTTGACGAAGAAACCAACACCTCAAGTCAGTCTCGTCCTTCTCAATCGTTGGGAATGCCTCGACGCAGTGGGGAGGGTTGTTTCCCAACCTGACCACTACTTGGGTTTAGCTGAAACTCAAGTCGTCATACCTGATGATGGTGTAGAAGATCCATTGTCTTATAGACAGACAATGAATGGTGTAGACAAGGACCAATGGATCAAAGCCATGGACCTTGAAATGGAGTCAATGCACTTCAATTCAGTATGAGAACTTGTAGACCAACCTGAAGGGGTAAGACCCATAGGGTGCAAATGGATCTACAAGAGAAAGAGAGATGCAACCGGAAAAGTACAAACCTTTAAGGCTACACTTGTAGCAAAGGGTTTTACCCAAAGGGAAGGAGTTGACTATGAGGAAACTTTTTCCACTGTTGCTATGCTTAAGTCTATTATGATACTCTTGTCCATAGCCACATTTTATGATTATGAAATTTGGCAAATGGACGTCAAGACTGCCTTTTTGAATGGTAATCTTGACGAGAACATCTATATGTCTCAGTCCGAAGGGTTCATAACCGAAGGTCAGGAGCAAAAAGTTTGCAAGCTCAATCGATCCGTTTTTGGGTTGAAACAAGCATCCAGATCTTGGAACATAAGATTTGATACTGCGATCAAATCTTATAGCTTTGACCAAAACGTTGATGAGCCTTGTGTTTACAAGAGGATCATCAACAACAAAATAGCTTTCTTAGTGCTTTATGTGGATGATATCCTACTCATTGGAAATGATGTAGGATACCTTACTGACATAAAGAATTAGTTGGCGACCCAATTCCAAATGAAAGATTTGGGAAAGACGCAATATGTTATTGGGATTCAGATTTTCAGGAATCGCAAGAACAGAACCCTAGCTCTGTCTCAAGCATCTTATATCGACAAAATGTTGTCCCAATATTCGATGCAGAATTCCAAGAGAGATTTATTACCCTTCAGGCATGAAGTTCATCTGTCTAAGGAACAGTGTTCTAAGACACCTCAAGAAGTTGAGGATATGAGACGTATTCTCTATGCCTCTGCAGTAGGTAGCTTAATGTATGTTATGTTGTGCACGAGGCCAGACATTTGCTATGCAGTGGGAATAGTCAATAGATACCAATACAATCCAGGGTTAGACTACTGGACCGCAGTTAAAAATATTCTCAAGTATCTTAGCAGAACGAGGGACTATAAGCTTTGTATGGGACTAAGGATTTGATCCTTACTGGATACACTGATTTTTATTTTCAAACCGATAAGGATTCTAGGAAATCCACACCAGGATCAGTTTTCACACTTAACGGGGGAGCTATAGTATGGTGAAGCATCAAGCAAGGATGCATCGCTGACTCCACGATGAAGGCTGAGTAGGTCGCTGCTTGTGAAGCAGCTAAAGAGGTTGTTTGGCTAAGAAAATTTCTTATTGATTTGGAAGTTGTTCCAAATATGGAATTTTTCATCACCTTATACTGTGATAATAGTGGTGCGGTAGCCAATTCGAAGGAACCTCGCAGCTATAAAGTGAGACAAGCACATCGAGAGAAAGTATCACCTGATACGAGAAATAGTGCAACGAGGAGATGTGACAGTCACGAAAATCGCTTCGGAGCACAACATTGTTGATCTGTTTACAAAGACTCTCACGGCTAAAGTGTTTGATGGTCATATGAAGAGTCTAGGTCTACGATACATGTACATAGACTAATCTAGGGCAAGTGGGAGATATGTAATGGGTATATGGATGTCCTAGTTTATTGTATTTGTATCTCTGTAACCATTGTTTTAGATTATGATGTACCCTACTAGAGTTTTAGTTCAAGTGTGAGTTTGTTAGGGTTTGTGCCCTAAAACTCGTAGTTTGTAATTACGTTCTAATTATTGTAATAAACTGTTATTACTTCAATAAAGTGTTATTGTTTGTTATTTATGATATTGTCATTGTTTTAACCCTAAATCCAATAAACTAAACATCTAAGGTTGTAAAATGTATCTTTAACTGAATGTAATGTACATATAAAGGATCTCGGTTAAAGATACATTTTACAGCCTTGGATGTTTAGTTTATTGGATTTAGGGTTAAAACAATTGCAATATCGTAAATAATGAACAATAACACTTTATTGAAGTAATAACAGTTTATTACAATAATTAGAACATAATTACAAACTACGAGTTTTAGGGCACAAACCCCAACAAGAAATGCATCTAGTACTAGTGCCCCTTCCTTTTCGATGACCCAACTATAGAAACTTTAAAGTTAAGTGTGTTTTAGAACAATTCTATATTAGGTATTCTCCTAAAAGTTTGCTTAGAAAAGCATGTGAGTAACAACAAAGATGTTAAAAGAATCTATGTTTGTCTATAGGTAGGAACAATCTTCACTCTCACAACCAACTCAAGACAAATAGGTGGTAGAGTCAAGTTATAAGAGAAGTAGGAAAATGTCGGAGTTGTGTAATGAATCTGGATTTTGAATCCAAAGCCTTGAGCATGTTACAATAAATAAAATCAAATGTAAGTTCTTTTGGAATTGTTTGGACGTGGGTTAAGACATATAGTCTTGGTTTGTAGAAACACAGACTATTATAATTTAGACTAAATAACTCTACATCTCAAATATAAATTATATAACTCTACATACTATCATAATCCACAGATTATTATAAATCATTCCGCGTTCCTAACAATTCTTTAATATATAATTCAAAAAACTAACCCTATTCATTGATGATATATTGTCTAAACTAGATATACTCAAAGTAACCAAATCATATACAGTTACCGTTACAGTTACAACTTACATTACATGAAAAAGGGGGAAATTGATGTTAGATTAGTTTATAAATTTCCGTTGACAAAATTGTTTGATTGACAACCATGTGTAATTGTCCCACTTCGCTTTTAATAAGTGTCAAATAAGCACATGTTGCCGCCCATTTTCATTGCTTGAAAAAAAAATAATAATAATAATAATTTAAAAAAAAAAAAAAACTCACTTTGGATATATTTGGCTATCTATGGTGGAGACTGAGAGAGTGGGAAAAATAAAGAGAGGTTCCTTCACGCCGCTAATTGTACTCATGGTTCATTTGAAGAAGCCCACTTCTTTCACTATCAAATTCAAAAAAAAAAATTTAAAAAAAACCCTACTTTTCTTAATTCTAATTTACCACACACCCCCACCAAATAAATAAATAAATAAATAATTTTCAAATATCTACGCTCGTGCAAACCCACCATGAACAGTCAATCATATTCTAAATCTAATCATCCATTTCACTCTTTTCTCTCTAATACATCAATCTCTCAACTTTTATTATTTTTTCCCATTTTAAGATTTTTTTAGCTATATATATATATATATATGAAGTACAGGAAGCAAACCCACAATTTTTTTTTCTTTCGTTTTTTTGCTATTTTAAGGTTCTAAATGATTGAGTTGAAGGGCAAGTTGTGATAGATGGATCGATGTTGTAACGAATTAACCAAATTCTTTCAAGTAGTGTTTGTGTTTGATTTAATTTGGTACAAAATTCAGGGCCATGGTAGAAAGTGGGTCGTCCTTATTAATTTTGGCATTAGAATCTTAGCTTATAGGGAATCATTTTAAGCTGCCTCAGTAGTACTACTGTTCTAAATGGGTCACCACACACCAAACCCAAAAAAACAATAAATAAAAATGCTTACTTTCCAAGTATGATTCAGACCCACCTCTTGATTTAATTAGAACAACATATATAAACCAATATCCAGCTAAGTTGTTTGTATTTTGGTTCTATTCATATAATCAGTAAATTTTAAACCCCAAAAAGCACTTCTCTCTTTTCATCAAAATAAATAAATAAATGTATATATAAATTAATAAAAGGTAGCTAAGGCTAGACAAGTAATGGGTGTACTACACACGCGGAATTGCAATTATTTTGTTCAAATGTCTTCCACAAAAGGGAGTTGGAATTGGAATTCGAATAATATATCATTTATTTTCAAACAAACACACACAATATATATATATATATATATATATATATATATATATATATATACTTTATTGATTTATATATGTGTAATTTTTATGATATCCAAAGACAGAGACCCCAAAGACACGTAGCAGCATGGACTACGAGTAGTTTTATAATTAAAAAAAAATTGCATAAAAATGGGGGCTTTGTTGTTGATTGATATATTTTTATTATTTTTTAGTATTAGAATTATTTTATTATTTTTGAAATTAGAAAAGCAGGATAATGTGGGAATTGTACTGTGTGTGTGTTTTGGTGATATGGTGGACAAGATGAAGTTGAGTGTCAATCTTTGCCTTCCAACTGAACTTGTAGCAAAATAGCAAAATATTCCAGCCCTAGAATCCGACCACCCTACCTCTTCCTAACTAATTCCATTATTCTCTTCTCTTTCCTCTTCTTTATTATATTCTCTTTCCCCGTCTAGCATGCAAACATACTCTCACGTTTCTTGAGATTGTTGGAGTGCAATCAAAGTCCCACATTGGCTAGATAAGGGCAAAATCATGAGTTTATAAGAGGGATATTATCTCCATTGGTACGAGGCATTTTGGTGGGAACCAAAAACAAAACCATGAGGGTTAATGCCCAAAGTGGTAAGATCGTATTTAGTCCTTAGAAAAATATTCTAATTTCACTCTTAATTGTAAAAACACGCGAGCGATCAACAACATTTGGACTCGTTGTGGAGATTTGAACATTTGTCTTCTTGATCAATGATACATGTCAATTACTGTTGAACTATGTTCTCTTTAACAAATTCGTTCACTTCAACACAATACCATCTCTTACCTCCAACGGTATAAAACCGTCAGCCACACATCCTTTTTTCTAGTTTAGAAATAATAATATATTCTCACATACTTTGCCTTTGCCATTGGTTTTCCACTATTTAGTAAAGCCTTATAAAAAGAAAAGCTCTCTAGTGTAGCTAGGGTTTAGGGTTAATGTTCATAGGGCGCCAGTCAATCCTTTAAATTTTATTCTTCTGGATTCCTCCTCTCTCTCTCTCTCTCTCTCACACACACACACACACACACAGCTTTCTTTTTAGATTTTGATGAGAGAGAACAAAATAAAAAACAAAGGCAAACCCAAAACTCCCCACAAAGCCATAATTTGAGGTGTTCATATATCGATCTCAGAAATTAAAAGGTAGAGGTTTAGGGTTTTTGTTTGTGGAATTAATTATAATATTATATGATCATGATGAAGAAACGCCAAGTAGTTGTTAAAAGATCATCAGATGGATCATCAAATAGAAACAGCAGCAACAGCAGTACTTCATCTTCAGTTGTGAGAAGTGTGGTTAGATATGGAGAGTGTCAAAAGAATCATGCTGCCAATATTGGTGGATATGCTGTTGATGGTTGCAGAGAATTCTTGGCTAATGGAGAAGAAGGCTCTCATGGAGCTCTCACTTGTGCTGCTTGTGGCTGCCACAGGAATTTCCATAGAAGAGAAGTTGAAACTGAAGTGGTTTGTGAGTATTCTCCTCCTAATGATTGATATTTTAACTATAATTATATAATACTACACCAAAATTATTATTAATAAATACCCTTTTCATATATTTATAAACATATATATATATATATTTTTATTCATGTCACCAAACAATTGGTTATGTGGTTTCTTTGAAGAATGAGACATTTGTAATTAGTATTGATTTGCTATTTTGCTGCTGTTTCTTCTTCTTCTTCTTCTTCTTCTTCTTCTTTTTTCCTTTCTGTAAAGTCTCTTCTTTGAATAGAAATGACTATTTGTGATTGAAAAGAAAAGACCAAAAGGGAAAGTAAAACACTGCAGCTGAGTGCTGTTTTGTCAAGAAGAACTAATTTCTTTACCCTCTCTCTTTCTTATTTGATTCTGATTGGTTTTTGTAATCTCTATTGAATTCACCAATATTACCAAATATGAGGAGCTGGGCTTTATCTTGGTTTAATTTTGTGCAATGTATCAAAATTTGAAGCTTCTCTCTTGCTGATATGTGTAGAGAATTTGGAGTGATGGGTAGTTTCAATTAGTAATAAAGATCATTAATTACTGAATTTTATCTATAATTTTGAACTTAATCTTTCATTTTAACCTCAATCCATGTGTTGAAATGGTTCTTTGATTTGTACATTAGTATATGGTTTATTCATTTCCATCCATACTATGAAATATGAAGATATATACATCCATCATTTTAAAGCTCAGAGGGATAATTTGGTTTTCATTCCTCTTAATTAACTAATTTAATTAAGAAAAACCCCATTGGTAATCCTTCAAGTTTTATCTGATTATGTTATGTAACTTATGTTTAATTAGTTAAAATATATGGGGCCTGCATTGATCAAACAATGACCTCATATAAATGGAAGCTTACCTTATCTTTGAAGCAATCATTTGTGAAAAGAAATATTATATTATATCACTCCTATCCAAGGTCCACAAAAATTCAATCATGAAACAGCTTTGTAATACAATTCCAGTGAATTTTTTACTAGAAGCTGACCTAAATTTCAAAAACCCTATTTAGATCTCTCCCTATGGCTGTGCTTGTGGGTTAGTTTGTTGTTTATGATAATGTTGGCATTTTTTTTTTAAATAGTATACATGTGGAACTTTTGTTTTGTTCTTGGGCTACCAATGGTGGATGGACACTTTTGTACTGTGTGTTCTTCAACATCACTTCACACCCCCTTCATAATTGGTTAAAGTTGAATGTCATTTTACAAACTTCATCTTTGATTTGAAGGCCTTCTCATCAAAGAGTACAATTAATTTTTCAAACTTTTGGTTGATTAGATATTGAAGTGAGTGATTAAATCAACAAAGGGAAAAAAAAAAAAAAAACTTGGATTAGCAAGTATTATTATTATTTCCTTTAGCCAAGCATATAGATTAATCAATTCTGTCAAGTCATAAGAAGAAAGTTTGAAGGGGGGAAAAAATGAAATCAAGAAGATTCAAACATTTGCATGTGCATTGCTTGTTATTTCAAACATTTTGAATTCACTCAACCACAAAGAACAGGATAGGCGATGGATGTTTATATAAAAACCCCCCAAATTCATTGAATTTTGGTCTGAACATATCAACTTCAATGTGATTTGATAACCAAAAGGCCTTTACTGTTTGTCATGATCAATAGTAGGGAATAAATTTGAAACTGTCATCTTCAAGTATAAGAAAGTGTCGAGTTTTCCCTAGCCTACAGGTAATGTTTTTCCCTTTTTGTTTCCTTTTTGACAAAGGCAAATTATTAGGTGAAAGGATTCGAAATCCTGTAGTTAAAGTTAATGGGACTGCTATTTACTATTTAGTTCCCTATTGGGAAAGGTATATATTAAAGTTCATTGCTTTATATAATAACCTTATTGACATTTGTACACGTTGGATGAATAAATCTATAATCGTCCTTTGTATTACCATCTCAAGTAACCCGTTTAAACTAATGTCTCAAATCTAAACATAATTCAACTTATTAAAATATTGATAATATCTTCTAATTAAAACATCAAAGGTCAAATCTTCCAACTGATGTCAAATACATTTATGTGAAAAATGGAGAGCAATAAATGGAGATGCTATTCAGTTTCCTATAGATAAAAGTCTTGAGTCGTTTTGGATGAACGAATCTATAGTCATTTTTTTACCATCTCATATTAATACAAGTTCATGTCTCAAATTGGTTC
Organism: Trichosanthes cucumerina; assembly: GCA_036507285.1. Classification (NCBI taxonomy): domain Eukaryota; kingdom Viridiplantae; phylum Streptophyta; class Magnoliopsida; order Cucurbitales; family Cucurbitaceae; genus Trichosanthes; species Trichosanthes cucumerina. The sequence goes on along the minus strand of CM071839.1, from coordinate 75,560,182 downwards.
AGACACTAAATAAGTTAATAATACCTTCTTAAACATTAGATGTGTCTTAAACTCTAGAGTAAATGGATTTGTATTGCAGTTTTTGTAATTTGGAGGGCCCCTAGAAAAGAAAAGAGGCAAAAAAAATAAAAAAAAATCAATATATGCAGCATGTTTAATTATGAAAAGTATGAGCTAAAAATGACAAAGTTGAGCTGGGTATTTTGATGGGGGTGGGTGTTTGGGACAGACAGATAGTGACTTGAAAAGGCTATTCCTCTCAATTTTTAACATTGTACACATCCATCTCTGTCCCTGTCTTTGTCTAAAAGGTTGGGGGAATGGGGTAGGGTAGAGATGGAAGCCTTTTTTCTTTCTTTCTTTCTTTCTCTATTTTTCCACTTCAACTTTTGAAAGTTTGATCCTTATTTTGGTGATATGGGAAAATTTACACATTCATTTTCATATATATGTTTGGTTAATGAAAACTACAAAAAGAATACTTTTTTTTTAAATTATGTTATCTTCCATTCTTAATATATAAATTACAAATGGATATAGATTTTAGACTAAGGAAATATAATGGTTTCCACATTAATTATCTATTAGATTATATGAGGTTCCATCTCAAAATCAATTGCCAATGAGAGGAGTGACCCATATATTGTGAGGTCTCCCTTGGGTTTAATGGACTCTGATACCATATTAGATTATATGAGATTCCATCTCAAAACTAATTGGCAATAAAAGAAGTAACCCACATATCTTATATATTTTGAGGTTTCTCTCCACTTTTCCAATATGAGATCCTTAACATGCCCCTTTAAGATGGTGCCTTTTTGGATTCACCATTCTTGGATCAGATTTCAATTTCAATTTTTTTTGGACCGAATACCCGTTTGGGTTTAATGGGTTCTGATACCATATTAGATTATATGGGGTTCCATCTCAAAACTAATTGGCAATAAGAGGAGTAGTTCATACATCTTAAACTTTCTAATGTGGGATCCTCAACATTATCCATCATTTTTATTAGGGGTGCAAGTGGATTTTTCATAGTTATCAAATCCATGTGTCAAATTGAAAATTTTGAGAGCTAACGTGAGAAATGATGTTTTGAGGGAGTGATATATCTGCTAGAGAAAAACAATTATTGAGAAACTTGTTGAAATGGGCCAAATTGAGCTAATTAGTCAAACTAATGAACTGACTAAATTTGATCATTGGGTTTTTCTTTTTTATATACCTTTTTTACTTGCACTACTAATTTTCATATGTTTATATATTATAGATGAAAAGAAGATTTTAGTTGTTGCCCAATCTAATAACCAAGTCTGCTGCCCTTATACAAAATGTTGGATCAGTAGGTTTTAATTATGTTATAACACTTTAAGTTTCATTTTTTACTTTTAACATTTAAAATTATTTCAAGATAAATTTTTTGTCAAACTTTTTTTGTTAAAATGGAGAAGTGAATGTGATGTGACATGAGTCACAAAAAATAGTGGAACGTGTGGACATATCTATGAAAGTTTCAATTATATGTCCCAAATCATTCCAAAAAATAATTATTTTAACCCTTTAAGTTGTTTCAAACAATTATTACGTGCACAAATATAGTGAAGATCGTGAAGAAGAAAGTATGATGTGACAATGATTGTGAAAATAGGGGTCACATATGAGTACATATGGTAGTGACCTATAAAAAAATCAAAGAGTTTTAGTTCACCACCTCATTTGAACTTGTGTCAATTAATGAGGAAGCAAATTTAGTTGTTAATTAAGTTTTAACTGAAATTTTAAGAGAAGCCCACGTCGTGTGAAAAATCATACATTAGTAAAGTTGGAAGAGAGTAGAGTCAAGAGAGAAAGCTTTTACGAGAAGAATATTTTAAGAGATGTAGTATTTGGGTGCAACCAAGCTGCACCCATTTATGCTGCAACTTATTTTCCAACTAAAAAAAATTTAAAAAAAACTAATTTTTTTTGTGGCTCTTCATTGTACTGGTATTTTTCATATTTTAATAAGAGAAATTCATGGAAGAATGGTGGTCGATGGAAGGCATAGGATCAAGGGAAAGCATGAGTATGTGGGAATAAGTTAGGAGAATAACAACGAAGTACGATTAATTGATGAAAGAAGACAATCTAATCTCATCCTGAAAGGTAAAAAATTTATCGAGCAATAATGATCCTAGGTTCAATCATCTTGAGCTTTTTTGTTTGTCTTTTCCTTTACTCTATTCATGCCTTAACCTTAATTTTCGTCAATTGATCATGAGAGAGGCCCCAAAATTTTTTTTGTATTTCATGGTCTGTTTACTCCCTTTTTTGTTTCTCTCAAATATTTAGATTGTGAAATGAGGAAAACAATATTTTACACCTAACCTCTAAATTTGCCCCTTCCAAATTAAATGATGTAATTTTGAGTGTGATTTAGGACTTTTCGAATTTTTTATAGTTCACCACCAAGGTTACATTGTCATCTCCATTTTAACTAGAATCTAAATTATGGGTAATTTTGAAATAATTTCCACATATTTGAAACCTCTATTTTTAACCTGTCACATTTTTGTCTTCATTTTAACCGAACTAACTTATGAAACTATTGTTTTGAAATAATCTTCAAAAGTACTAAAGCATAAAAATAAAAATTTTGAAAATTTAGAGGCATAAAAAATAATTTAAAAAAAAAAACAACCTAAAACTCAAGAGTATTTTGTATAATTTTAGAAAAAAAGAATGTTTCCTAGGATAAACAAGTTATGGTTAGAAGTAGAAGAGTTGCTAAGGGCCTGTTTGGTAGGCAATCCGATATCATAAAATTAAAAACAAGGGATTAAATAAAAACAGAGTGGTATTTCATGTTTTCAGATATGTGTTTGATAACAGATTTAGAAATTTGATTCCATTTTAAACAATAGTTTAAAGTGTGTTCTATAATATATTTATATATCATAAAATTAGTTGTAGTTGCAAAACTAAATATTAGGTTTAATATAAGACATTATTAGTTAATCTATTAATATGTTTTTTTTTATAAATTTTATATAATTATTATTTTATAATATAATATAATATTTTATATTTTATAATATATTATATTATACTTATTTTAATTTAACAAAAGTAAATTAAGTTTATAAACATGAAATACTATCTTTATTAAGATTTTTATCTTTGTTTAATATAATTCTGCATTTTAAAATTTCAAATTAAGAATCTGGATACAACGAAAACATAAAAATGTTGTATTCAGAATTTCTACTATTTGGATCACAGAATCCGAAAACAGTTTTCGAAAATACGTCTGCCAAATACGTATTCACTGAATTCAGTGAATCCGAAAACATAAAACAGAATCCGGATTGCCTACCAAACAGGCTCTAAACTGTCTCTAATTAAGGTTTTATGTGATAACCATTTGTTTTTAAAAAAATGTTTATTTTGTCATCATTTCTACCATTGGTTTCATTGATGGGCGTACTTTTACGTTTTCGCAAGCGCATAGGTCAACTAATATAAAACAGTATTTCTACGAGTATAGAGTCCACACAAAGATTGATTTTTAATTCAATTAAATACGATAAATAATGTCATTTAGCTTTATTTAGAGAACATAAGTCAAAAGAAGATAAACTAAACTAATAAACGAAAATAAATTGCAGAAACTAAATGGGAGACATAAACACGAGGAATAACTTGGAAATGATCAATTATTAAGCTAACATATAATTATAAACCAATGAATAGTGAACTTATAAGTTTAGAAGCTCTAAAGACGTGGAATCTCTAAATACGTAGAATCTCCTCTCGGTTTCCTCCATTCTAAAGTACTAATTAACTAACCTAGGTCTCTCTAACGTTAGCTAACTTATACAAGGCGTTAATATTTTTCATTACGAACTTCTAATGTTTATTTATTAACCCCAATTGTCAAACACTAGTTATACAATTGAGTTATTGTTTAAGGTTTTCTCCATCGAGTTTTCACTTAGAAAGCTAGTTAATTAACCAATGTCCAACTGGTTAAACTTCATCACCAACTACAATTAACTAACTATTAATCTTGCAGTCACTCGAGTAGTTAATTAATCACGCATTAAGCTAAAATAAGTATTTTATTTCGAGCTGAATCTAGAAATACTTCAATTAATTGAAGAAACAATGATTAAAGGCATTAAGCAATAATTACATAAATGATCCAAAGCTCTGAAAGCAATAAATTAAACATCTATTACTTAAGAAATTAATCCAAAGTTTCCAACAAAATCAAGCATAAAACAATGTTTTAACAACTCAACTCAAGTAAGTATAGATAAAACCATACAAAATCAGTCAATACAACCCAAAAATCTCTACTTTACAACTACTAAATTAACTATAAATGAAAGGAAAATGGAAGAAATTGCAAAAGAAGGATGATCTCGCATTTCTAAGTTGTTATCCCAAGAGTTCGAGCTCCAAATCCTACTCCAAAATTCACTCACAAAATACTCTCAAAATCTCTCAAAATAGCATGGAATCGAGTTTAGGGCAAAAAATCATTGGGTTGGCTTCCAAAAATTGAAGAGAAAATGATGTATTTATTGTCATAATCACGCAAAGTCTAAAAAAATGTGTTCTGCTGGTATCGTAGCGCCTAGATGTCTTCCGAAAGCGTGAAAATCAGTACTGTATTGCCTAGGCGTTGTAATTTTTTTTTGTTCAACTTGAAGTCTTCAAACTTTGACTTTCAAAATGAAATTTATCTTACTCAACATTTTATTAATTATCTCTTCTCTTCTTGAATCTTCAATAAGGCTCTCACAAGGCTCCAATATCAATTAAAATACTCTCCAACACTCAACTTTGCACCTTGCTTGGTTTCTACCAAATAAACAAAAATAGGCATAAAAGCTCACGAATTATAATAAAACTAGCATTAATATAAGGAATAAAATATCACTAAATGAGTGTTATCATTCATCCTTCTTAAAAAAATATTTGAATTCTTAATCAAATTTCAAAAACAAAAACGAGTTCTTGAAAACTACTTTTTTTTTTTTTAGTTTTCAAAACTTAGCTTAGTTTTTTAAATAATATAAGTAAAAAGTAGATATCAAAATAAGAAAACTCATAGATGGAAGTAGTATTTATATATAGACTTAGTTTTCAAAAACTAAAACATCACATGATTATTAAATAAAGCCTAAATTTATATAATTTACCCGAAAAGATTTTCATGATGAGAGTTTCTAATGGTTTTTTGAATTATGTTTATTAAGAATAAATGGTATCGATCCTAGTTCAAGTAGAATAATATTATAAACCTCACAAATATTAAATATATGCTTCAAAATAAGTGGTGTTTGTAGTATAGTCGAGCGTTAATTGACATATATTTCTTTCCTCAGGTCCGAAGTTGAAACTCTCATTTCCCCTCATTTGTTGTACTAAAAATAATAATATTTAATAAATAAATGAATTAATTGAGATTGGTTGGGTGGATATCATCTAAACTGGGTCAAGTGGTCAAGTGGTCATTGTAGGACTAGTTGTTCAATATGGGCCCCCGCATTCACACGTGCCCATGTCAAGCCCAATCCAATCATCTTAGTGGGCCAAATGCGAATAGCGGTAGTCTGGCCAGTTATCTGGCCCAGTCCAATTTCATATATATTATAATGTTTTAGTTAACAGTACATAGTGACGAGTCAAAACTCTTGCCTTTTAGTTGAGGCAAGACAATAATGTTTTAACTAATTGTACTATATTCAAGTTGGTATATATAATAGCTTCGATTTTTTAACCATGAGTTCTAATATAAGACATCTTGTAGCACTTACCAGTGAGACCCTATCGATTAGTATTACGTAGAAAAAAAGTAACCGCCGCCATACAATTATAGTTAGTGAGAAAAAAAAGTTAGTCAAATTGGTTAATTCACAAAGGAAAATATAAGATCTCTCCTAAAATCAGAAGATGATTACTTAAAATAGTTAAGTTTATATTGATAGAGATTATGAAGATAGTTGCAAAATAGAAGCATAAGTTGGATTGATTCGGTATGAGATGAAATGTATTTTTATTGGTCTTAAAATTTTTTAGTGTATTGCCCCCATCAATTAAAAGTAATAGGAATAAACTAATAAAAAATTTGACATTAAAATATCTATAAAAACTTTTAGGTTAACGAATGTGTGGGCAAAACTAACATGAACATAATTCAATCGATATATATATTTTTGACCAAAAATAAAAAAATAGAATTCTTAAGCTCCATATTATTGAGATGTGTGGGGCTTGAAGAATAGGAAGCAATAGAAAAAAGATTATCTATCTTTTTAGGGAGAGGTATAGGTAGATGTCTTAGCTTATCTATTGATTAAATAATTAATAAAAAAATTTTATTGTAACGATATTTTTTTTTCTTCTTTGAGATCAATTAAGTAGGAATTTGAATCTCTAACTATTGGTGAGAGTTAAGAGTTGTGTTTTGATCATCTATATATTTTAGATCTTTTTAATTTTATTGTTGGACAAAATCTATATGTTATACTCCCTTTTTTATGGTTACCACTCTTTAACTTCAGCATATTATATTTACATAATTTGAAATTTTTCAATAACATTCCAAATTCCAATACCTTAGCCAAAGAAAAATAATAATAATATTTTTTGAAGTGAATAAGTAAATAGTACAAAGGGTACCAAATGTGTGAGTAGATAGAGATGGAGGTAGTTGGTAATAAATGAGTTTACCCCACCCCAAAACCAAACTGAAATGACCAAGCCCCCTATTTATAACAAATACAAAATACAACCTTTGCATTTCACTCCACAAACTTGTGGCAATTATTATATTGACAACCCATCTTTTTTTTTTTTTAATACAACAACATTTAAAAGGTGAGGATTCGAATTTTTGAACTCGTATTTGATGCCAGTTGAGTTATGTTTTTGTTCGCCACATCTTTGTTTTTCTGTGTTTTAAGTTTTTATGATAGTAGTACTTCTTAGCATTGGTACAAAGTTTTTTAGAATTTAAAGTTTATCAACAATGTGGCATTGGCAATGACAAGAAAATATAAAGTTGTGTAATGGTTGCTATTGGCAATATTTATTGATTTGGTTGAAGATATGTTAGCAAAATTAGAAGATGAATTCCAGCTTCTGAACAACAACTATGGATTTGGTAATGTCAAAGAGTTATGGTGTGTAACCTAATCACTATTATTATTCTCTATTCTATACTTTTAAAATAGTGCTTATAAGTATCTGAATTTCAACTTTTTGTCTAATAAATTGATGTGATTCACATTCTCATTTTTACTTGACCGGATAAGTATGACGGTTATTTAAAGATTATGCTCATGTTGTATGATCTTCAAAGAATGCATATCTAATTTGTCATGTCAGTGTTAAATAAAACAATTTGGATCTATTAGATATTAAATTAAAAGTTTAAAAAATCTATTAGAACATTTAGAAAAGGTAAGAACTAAAGATACATTTGGTAAAGTTCTCATTTCTTGTTTTTTGTTTTCTCTTTTTTAACAAAGAAAAATAAAACTACATTTAGTAGTTGTTTGTTTTTGTTGTTTCTCGTTTCTCGTTTCTTAGTCCTTGTTCTTTCTTTTTAATGACATGTTTCTCTTTTACTCGAAAGGTTTATACGAAAAATTAATTTTATGTTATAGTTATTTTTAAATAGTTATTATGTTGAATTTTATGTTCTAAAACTTGTTGTTTGTAAATTGAATGTATGTTCTATTTTGCAATAAAGTTGTTATTGAGGTTTATTTAGTAAAGTTGTTATTGAATAAAGTGAATGGTGTATTCTATAACCTAGATCCAATAAACTAAGAACCCTTGGCTATAGGATGTATACTTGAACTTTATGTGTACATAAAAGTGGATTAAGTTTAAGTTATAGCCAGAATGGTCTATAGTATAGGGATAGGGTTGGGTACGTACCTTATTCCTGAGGACACTATGGACGCAACCCACTTTGTAAAGTACAAACAATGTGATCCTAAATCATTCATGTGGAGACATGTGAGTGAGGGCATCCTATGCAATGAGTTTGCATAAGACCAGACCGAGAAATAATAGTCACTTAGACTTTATAACTCTGTTTACTGTCTTAACTGACTATATTCATATGATGACTTACTCGATCTTAATCCTGAGCGCACTATAAACTCCTGTTTATTCGGGATTATCCTTAGATTTGAATGGGTGAGAGTGATTCGAGATCGCCGACTCAATAAGCCTCCCATTTTGGGGATAAGACCGGGTAGATAGCTGGGAACGTAGTCCTGCGAGATAGAATTCACTCCTACCCGCTTTAGGAATTAGTAGAGAAGTTGTTCTCTTAAGTGTTGACTCTAGGTCTTGAACAATGGGCTCACCCTCTCATTGGCCCGAGATAGATTCGGTTTGCTGGTTGAACCACAAACCAATTGTTCATTAGAGGTAGAAATGTCCATTTTTTCCGTGGGGAATCCCCGTTTAGGTGGGGAATGGGGGAGGGAGCATGGATGATTTTTTCCCGTTAGCTAAACAAGGACGGGGACGGTCCCCGACCCCGTCCCCGCCCTGATTTATTATTATATATACATATATATATATATGTATATATAATAAACCATAATTCTAACTTTTTATTAAATATCATTTTACTTTTTTAAGAAAATTGAAAAAAAAAAGTCTCTCAAATAGAAATTTCTAATGAGTAATTAACCATTTAAATAAAAAAAAAAATTAAAAAAAATATATGTAATAAAATGTAGAAAAATAGAAATGGTAAACGGAGAATTATTCCCCGCGGGGAACCCGATCCCCGCGAATTTTCCGTGGGGAATCCCTGTCCCGTTCTCCGCGAAATTCACGGGGACAAGGAATAAAATGAGGGGCGGGGACGGGGACGGGAAGTCATTCCCCGTCCCCGCCCCGCCCCGTGGACATCTCTAATTAGAGGATCAGTGGGACTTAAGGAACAAGAAGTAATTACAAGGGTAAAACAATTTTTTTGACTCAACTGTAATTACGAACAACCTATGAAGGATCGACTTACTAATCATGGTTATATCGAGTGGACAAAAATATATCTACAGTGAGGAGAGTGCAACCATTGGGCTTTAGTGGAGTATCCTGGTAGTTAACGAATGTTGATTCGCTAGGCTAAAGAGTTTAGTTAGTTAATTTCATATCGTTGGAGCTCATGATTTGTAGGTCCATTAGGTCCCGTTACTAGCTCGGATTAAGCCTTATGTAACAATTTGAGAGAAAAGAATTTGAATTGTTCAAATTTGATTTTGGGAAAAAACGTTAATTATATGTGATATACTTAACGTTTCATAGTTTAGAATTAAACTATGATAAAGAGAAGGTGGGTATATTTAAATTCGATTTAAATATTGGTTCAGTTTAAAACATGAATAGGGATTCATGTTCGAAAAATTAATTTTAAGATCAGGACTGGTCAAATTGTTTAATTTAATATTTCATATTAAATTAAAATTAATTAATTAATTAATTAAAAATTCAAGAATTAATCTTGAATTTCAAATTGCACAAGTTGGCAACTTAACCCATCCTTTTCAATCTCAAAATTCACCAAAATTGGACACCTATTTGGTGACCAATCTCCCTACTTTTGTGTTGTCACTCATAGCAAGCTTAGTGAAACTTGTTAATGGCTTTAATTTGCAAAGATCAACACAAATTTGATAGAATTATGTAGAAAATTCACAATTTCTCTATTTTTCGACTTCTCCCTCTTCTTCTTCCAAATTCTCTCAATCAAGGATCCCACAATCCGTTCCAAGGCCTGAGGATAGTAGGAAAGACACTAAAGGAGGTTCACAACTGGTTTTTGTTCAAGGATTGCCAACAGATTAGGAGAATTTTGAGCTACAAAAGTATGTATTTTTATTCTCTGTTTTTCCAATTTTGAGCATGCTTTTTGTATAGTAAAATTAACCAAATTGTAGAGCTCAAGACCCAAAATTGCTTCCGTTTTCTTAATATTAACTCTTTGCTATTATACATTTTATTTGTAAAAATGATAAAATTATATGTTTATTTATGTTTTGTAAAGAAAAAAACTTGATTCATTGTTGACAAAGTTTCTATATAATTTTGAAAATGTTTTTAAAACATGACAAATAAGAAACAGAAGCAATGATTCAATATTTTTATTTTAAAAACTTGAAAATGAGGAACAAAAAGGTTAACGAACGACCCGTAAATAGATAAAACTCTGCACGTGTTTAGTAGGGGTGTACACGGATTGGGTTGGGTTGGGTTGAAGGGTTTTTTTGGAACCAACCGAAAATTCGAGTTGGTCGGGTTGACAACCTGAATTACCCGATTAAGGATTGTAACCCAACCCAACCCAACCCTATATTTTCGAGTTGGGTTGGGTTGGGTCATCGGGTTGATTTTTTTTATTTTTTAATAATTTTTTAATTATTTAAAATAACTTTTTTTGAATTTATAACTAAAATCATATAAAATTCAATTATCAAACTTCAAAATTCATAACATTTTAATATTGGTTAGAATCTTAAAAAAAATATATTAAAATTGTCAAATAATTCATTTATAAATATATATAAAAATAAAAAAAATAAAAACATAAATTTTGGGTTGGGTTGGGTTGGGTTAGGTCAACCCGAGCCTAAGAGGATCAATCCGAGACCCGACCCGAAAATTCGATTCTCTAAAATTATAACCCAACCCAAACCGAAAAAAAACTTAACCCAACCCAACCCTTATGGTTTGGGTTGGGTAGTCCGGGTTGTTCGGGTTACCGAGTTATTTGTACATCCCTAGTATTTAGTCAAAAATGTTTCACAATAAAGTGCTTATGTGTCCCTTTATTGTGAAGCACTTTTATGGCAATAACTATGTCTTTGCTATAATGACGGAAAACGGTAAAATTTCTAGTACGGTCGCATTATAGAAAATTTTTCATACTACTTCCATGGAATGTTTTCCATATCAACATTCTTTTGAAAATTATGTAGGGTTTGCTAATATTAAAAAATTAAAAAATATAGTGTGAACAAAAAGAGTATAATACTACGGTAGTACTAAAAAATTTTCCACCAAAAGACCAAGCATGGAGGTCTCAAATGTCCTTAATAAACTCTTTTTCTCAATTTCCACCTCTCTCCTTCAAGTCTCGTTAGATATTATAGACAAATTGTCGAGTGAAGTTTTTTGGAAGATAAATAAGGGCCTGTTTGGTACGCAATCTGAAAACAGAAATTTGAAAACAAAGGATTCAATGAAAACAGAGTTGTATTTCAGGTTTTCAGATATGTGTTTGGTAGCAGATTTAGAAATTTGTTTAAACGGTGCCCTATAACATATTTATAGATCATGAAATTAGTTGTAGATGCAAAACTAATTATTATATTGAATATAAGTCATTATTAATTAATTTAGGAAATGATTTTGCAAATTTTATAGAATTATCTTTTTATAATATAATATTCTATAATTTATAATATATTATATTCTACATATTTTAATTTAACAAAAGTAAATTGAATTCATAACATGAAATATTGTATTTATTATTTTTATCTTTGTTTAATATAATTACGCATTTTAAAATTTTAAATTCGAATCTGATACAATGAAAACATATAAAAATGTTGTTTTGAAATTTCTACTATTTGGATCCTGCATTCAAAAAAGCATTTTAAAACACATTCCACTAAAACACATATTCACTGAATTCAGTGAATCCGAAAACATAAAACAGGATCTGGATTGCATACCAAACAAGCCCTAAGTTAGTGAAAGAAAGTGCGCGTAAAGTATTAAAAAAAGAAAAGAAAAAAAGGAAATATGCATAATTGTTCAAAAGAGATAAAATTATTGAACCAAAGGCAAATTATTCACGAAATGGTTTGAATACTTTTGTTTTTTTCTGAGGTATTTTAAAAGTTGTAAAACGTCAATATTTAAGATATAAAATGAGAATGAAAATTACTTTTGTTTACTAATTTCAAACTTGCACATTATGTCTATATTCTCATTTGGGCCTAATGGATTTGTAAACACAATACTTTTGGGCTCAAAGTGGAGCAGAGTCCAATACAACTGTTTAGTCTACCAAACTTTTCTCCTTTTAAGTTAATGCTAAGTTATGAAATAAATAAGAAAGTGTGGTTTAAATATAAGTTAGGTATGGAAAAAATTTATACATTCTATATTGGTCCAAAGTATGGATTTTTATTTTAGTATTAAATTCAAACGGTGAGTAGGGATTCAAAATTTTAACCAAAAAATTTGTGATGTCTTGACAAATTAAATTACTTATTTTTCTATACTTTTTGTTAAAGATAGGTTCTAAGCATTCACTTATTTTAAAATTTAGTAGAAGTAGTTTAGATCTGAACATAACATTTATGGTAATAAGTGTTTTTTCAATTATGTTTTCCACTACCATTAATGTTTAGGATGAGGATGTGAACTTTTAAATTTAAAAAAAAAATGAGTATATGTTTTAATCCTTGAGTTAGTGTATGTTACAATTGTTGTCAAATTCTTACCAAGTTTTTTTAAGTTGAACAATGATAGAGGCGAAGAATCGAAGTATCGTCCTTGAAATAGTAATTGATTCCTGATACATTGAGCTAAAAATTAATTAATTATTATATCAACTAATCCATTCTTGCCAAGTTTGCTTATTATGCATAAATTAATTATATTAAAATTAAATTCTAATATATGTTTTTAAAAATTACAACTAACTCAATTGCTTTATTTAAAATAAAATAGAGAAAATCTACTCAAAACAATTTAAAATATGAAAATTAGCTACAAGTAGCCCATAACTCATAAGCAACAAATTTTGACATAAAAATAAAATATTCAAAATTGAAACTTGAAAACGACTATACAATATACTTTTCAAAAAGACAAATGAAAAATCTTATTTCAAATTCTCAATTCGACAAATCCAATTCAAATTTTATTTCGTTGTGTCAAATTCATAGAGAGAATTCATGGATTTTTTTTCTTTTTCATATTTTTTTTAAAAAAAAAATGGGTGCCGCCCATTCCTAAACTCAAATAAAACTCTAGAATTTTTTTCTTTTTTTTTTATAATAGAACTCTAGGTTTGGCCTCGCTAATTCAACCTTTTCATTTTATTTTTAGAAAAATATTTGAGTGCAGTTGGTTGTTTCTATCTCAAAAAAATTTGTTTTTTTATTTTTCTGTTTACTGGTGTATATTTTAAGTGGGCTGCATCAAAAAGGGTATAGCCTCAACTTTAGAGGAGTAGTCTTCTTATTTTTAATGCTCATCCAATAATAGCTTTAACTTCAACACTAATCCTCACTATTCCCCAGAATTAGAGTTTTTTTTTCTTTTTCTTTTGAATAATCAAGAATTAGAGTTGATTAATAGATTTAAAAATGTGTAAATGTGAGGCATGTTGTAAACTTGTAATCTAGAAAAAGGACAATTGGATTACTGAATTACCTTGTAGTTGTGGTTGTGGGTAACAACATTCTTTCTTTTTCTCACTCTCTCTTCTTTTTTAATTTAACAAATTTAATACAAATTTTTAAACTCTTTCATTTGTATTTATTTAATCTCTAAATATTAAAAAGTATCTAATATATTCCTATGGTAAAATATGTAGTATAAATGCCCATCCACATGTCATATATTACCTATGCCAAGTGACAAAATTTCCATAGTCATAGTGTCCTCCAAGTGTCAAATTTTTACCAATGGTTAGTGTCCAAATGTACCAACTCATCCCTTGCCAAATTGCCTATAAATAGTGGCTTTTGGTGGAAAAATAAAGGCATCCATTGGTGAAATTCTCTCCAATTCTTTTCATTCTCTCCCACTTTCTCTTTTTAGTCTTTATTTAATTTTCCATAAATTTCCACTATCTCTTTATTTATATTATATATATTGCCTCCACTTTCCAAACACTTATTTTAATATTATTATTATTATATTATTATTCTTATTATATTATTATAATAAATATATTATTATATTAGTATTTAATATTGGTAAAATTATACCCGGTTTTCATCTTATTTTCACAACACGTTATCAGCACGAAGCTCTACCGATTTTTCCACTGAAGGTAAGTCCTCCGGGTAAGCCATTTTTTTTTAATAATAAAATATTATTTTGCATGTCTAATTGATTTCCTAATGTAAATGCAATTTCTTTGTATATAGTATTACTATGGAAAATTTTGTAGAATTAGAATTTGCGGTCCTGGATATTAATGGAAATAACTACTTGTCATGGGTCCTTGATGCTGAGATCCATTTAGACTCCATGAATCTTGGAGAAACAATTAAAAAAGGAAATGATGCATCAAATCAAGAAAAAGCCAAAGCTATGATCTTCCTTTGCCATCATCTTCACGAGGGATTGAAAATGGAATATCTTACAATTAAAGATCCCTACATTCTATGGCAAGGTTTGAAAGAAAGGTACGATCATCAAAAAACAGTTATTCTTCCAAAAGCTCGTTATGATTGGATGCACCTGAGGTTGCAGGACTTCAAATCAGTAAGTGAATATAATTCCGCACTCTTCAGAATTAGTTCAAAACTAAAATTATGCGGAGAAAAAATTACTGATGTTGATATGTTAGAGAAGACATTCTCCACTTTTCATGTCTCGAATATGGTCCTGCAGCAGCAATATCGAGAGAAAGGCTTTAAAAAATATTCAGAACTAATCTCATGTCTTCTCGTGGCTGAACAAAATAACTAGCTATTAATGAAAAATCATGAATCTCGACCAACTAGAGCAACACCATTCCCTGAAGTGAATGCCGTGAATTTCAATAATCGTGGTCGAGGTCGTGGTCGTGGTTGAGGTCGGATCATGCAGTGAGGAAGAAATACCTATTTTCGTGGTGGGCATTATAATTTTAAGAAACCCATACGAATCGATGATCATAATAAAAAAAGCTCCACAAGATAAAAGTTCAAAAGGTGATGAACATAAATGTTTCCGTCTTGGAATGATGAGCATCGGTCACGTGCTGTCGTACATCAAAACACCTTGTTGATCTCTATCAAGCTTCCTTGAAGGAAAAAGGAAAAGGGAAGAATGTGGAGGTGAATCTTGCCATTCAAGAAGATGATGTATTCGATCCTCTCAATATGGTACATCTTGATGTGGGTGATTATTTTGAATCTCCGGAGAGAAAATTGATGCAATCAAACAAGTAGATGATGTTTTGTATGAAGATATATAATTAAGTACTGTTTATAATATGTTTCTTGTTTTTGTATATATATTTAGAACTTTTTGTAATCGTTTTTCCTTTTCTTATCAATGAAGAAATATGGACAATTTCAATATGTTGAGTAACTTAGAAAATGAGCAATGAGGATTTATGTCTAGCGCAGATCACAAGTAACTACGCATTACGATACTCATAAATGAAAAATATTTTCTAAATTGACAATCTTTGGAAGCAAAAATCAATACTATATCGGTTTCTGCAGACTGATTGAAGGTTTTGGAAAAGCAAGTTTTATCTTGCCTAAAGGAACAAAATTTTCAATTAATAATGCTTTGTTCTCTAGCAAATCAAAGAGAAATCTATTGAGTTTTAAAGATATACGTAATAATGGTTATCATGTTGAAACCGATAGTAAAAATAATATAGAGTATCTCTATATCACATCTATTGTTTCACATGAAAACGTATATTGGAAACACACATCGACTTTTTCTTTTGGATTATATTATACTCATATACGAGTAATCGAAAGTTATGCAACAATGAACCGTAAGTTCATGAATCGAGAAATATTCGGTGTTTGGCATGATCGATCGGGTCATCCAGATCGATAATGATGAGGAAAATTATTGAAAATTCACATGGACATCCTTTAAAGAACCGAAAAATTCTTCAATCAAATGAGTTGTCATGTGATGCTTGCTCTCGAGGAAATTAATTATTAGACCATCACCACTAAAGTAGAGATTGAATCGCTTTGCATTTTTAGACCGAATTCAAGGTGATATTTGTGGACCTATTAACCCACCAAGTGGTCCATTTAGATATTTTATGGTATTAATTGACGCATCCAGTAGATGGTCACACGTATGCTTATTATCAAGTCGAAATATTGCATTTGCAAGATTGCTTGCTCAAATAATTAAGTTAAGAGCACAATTTCCGATTATACAATTAAGACAATTCGACTTGATAATCTTTGGTGAATTTACATCCCAAACTTTTAATAATTATTGTATGTCAATTGGGATAAATGTTGAACATCCACAGTAGCTCATGTTCATACACAAAATGGTCTAGCATAATCATTTATAAAACGTCGCAATTAATTGCAAGACCATTACTTATGAGAGCTAAACTCCTACATCGGCCCTGGGGTCATGCCGCTTTACACGCTGCATCATTATTACGTATTAGGTCGGTAGCCTATAATAAATATTCCCCATGCAATTAGCTTATGGCCAAGAATGAAATGTATCCCATCCGAGAATTTTTGGATGTGCGTGATATGTTCCAATTGCTCCACCACAACGCATCTTAAGATGGGTCCTCAAAGGAGGTTAGGAATATATGTTGGATATGATTCCCCATCAATTATTAAATATCTTGAACCCGGACGGGTGATGTATTTATTTACACGATTTGGTTGATTGTCATTTTAATGAAACAAATTTTCCAACATTAGGGGAGGAATTAAGAAGTTGGAAAAAGAAATTACGTGGAATGCATCATTATTATCTCATTTAGATCCTCGAAGAGAAACAATGTGAACTTGAAGTTCAAAAGATAATTCATTTGCAAAATATAGCAAAATCAATTACCGGATGCATTCATAGATGCTAAAAGGGTGACTAAATCATATATACCAAAGAAAAAATGCTCCATCAAAATTGATATTCCACAAGAACAAGTTATCAATAATGAGTCCGAGCACGCCGGAAGCGTGGTGGTAGACAATAGGTTCCAAAGATAAAAATCCTCGAAAAAAAGTAGTTGAGAATCAAAATGATTCGATAAAAGGTATGGATGTTCCGTAAGAAATCCAAGATACAACTACTCAAAAGAGTATTGATGAAAATCAAACGCTTGAGGATAATAATGAAATTTCTATAAACTATGTTACAACAGGAAAGAGATGGAACCGAAATGATATTATTGTTGACAACATTTTTGCTTATAATGTTGCTCACGATATTATTCATGAAAGTGACGATTTTGATCCAAAATCTATCGATGAATGTAAACGTAGAAAGGATTGGTGAAAATGGAAAGAAGCAATCCAAGCGAGTTGAGCTCACTTTCAAAACGTGAGGTTTTTGGACCGATGAGTCCTAACACCGTAAGGTGTTAAACTCGTGGGATACAAATGGGTATTTGTAAGGAAAAGAAATGAAAATAATGAAGTCACAAGATATAAAGCGAGACTTGTTGCACAAGGATTCTCATGCAAAGGCACAGTATAGATTATGAGGAGACATATTCTCCGTGGTGGATGCAATAACATTAAGATATTTGATTGGTCCGATCAGATATGAAAAACTTGATATGCATCTAATGGATGTAGTCACGGCGTATTTATATGGATCTCTGGATAATGACATTTATATGAAAATCCCTAAGGATTTAAAATACCGTAAAACATATGAATCAAGTTCTCGGAATTGTATTCGATAAAGTTACGAGAGATCATTATATGGATTAAAACAATCGGGACGAATGTGGTATAATCGCCCTCGAGTGAATATCTCATGAAAGAAGGATATCAAAATAATCCAATATTTCCGTGTTTTTATAAAGAAATCTCGATCGAGATTTGCTATTATAATTGTATATGTTGATGACTTAAATATAATTGGAACTCCTGAAGAGTTATCCAAGGCAATAGAATATCTTAGGAAAGAATTCGAGATGAAAGATCTTGGAAAAACAAAATTTTGCCTTGGTTTGCAAATTGAACATTTAGCAGATGAGATATTTGTTCATCAATCAACTTATACAGAGAAAATCTTAAAAAGATTTTATATGGATAAAGCACATCCATTGAACATTCCAATGGAAGTTCGTTCACTGGATGTAAAGAAAGATATATTTTGACCTCGAGATGATAATGAACTTCTTGGTCCTGAAGTACCATATCTTAGTGCAATTGGTGCACTTATGTATCTAGCTAATAACACAAGACCAGATATTGCATTTTCAGTAAATTTATTAGCTAGATATAGTTCATGTCCTACAAAAAGACATTGGAACGGAGTTAAACATGTACTCAGATATCTTCTTGGGGGCGATTGATATGGGTTTATTTTATTCTAACAAATCTAGCTTTGATCTAGTTGGTTATGCAGATTCTGGTTATCTATATGATCCACACAAAGCTAGATCTCAGACAGGTTATCTATTTACATGTGGAGAAACCGCTATATCATGGCGATCAGTGAAACAGACCATCACGACCACTTCTTCGAATCATGCTGAAATTCTCGCAATTCACGAGGCAAGTCGAGAATGTGTATGGCTAAGATCGATGATACAACACATTCGTGAGACATGTGGATGGTCTTCATGTAAACATCCTCCAACAATATTATACGAAGACAACACAGCATGTATAGCTCAAATCAAAGGAGGATATATCAAAGGAGATAGAACAAAGCATATCTCTCCAAGCTTTTTCTACACTCATGACCTTGAAGAAAATGGCGAGATCTCAAAGACAAATGATTTGTTCGAAGGATAACTTAGCGATATATTTACAAAAGCATTACCAACTACAACATTTGAGAAATTGGTTCACGATGTTGGGATCAAGAAGACTCGGAGATCTCAAGTGATGTCGTCATGAGGGAGTAAATGTATTATATAAAATATGTACTCTTTTTTTCCTTCACTAGGGTTTTATCCCATTGGGTTTTTCCTAGTAAGGTTTTAATGAGGCATATATTATATAAATGGGCATTTAAGGGAGTATTGTGAAATATGTAGTATAAATGTCCATCCACATGCCATATATTACCTATGCCAAGTGGCAAAATTTCCATAGCCATAGTGTTCTCCAAGTGTCAAATTTTTACCAATGCTTAGTGTCCAAATGTACCAACTCATCCCTTGCCAAATTGCCTATAAATAGTGGCTTTTGGTGGAAAAATAAAGACATCCATTGGTGAAATTTTCTCCAATTCTCTTCATTCTCTCCCACTTTCTCTTTTTAGTCTTTATTTAATTTTCCATAAATTTCCACTATCTCTTTATTTATATTATATATATTGCCTCCACTTTCCAAACACTTATTTTAATATTATTATTATTATTATATTATTCTTATTATATTATTATTATAAATATATTATTATATTAGTATTTAATATTGGTAAAATTATACCCGGTTTTCATCCTATTTTCACAACAATTCCTGAATTTTTAGATTAATTTTTATTTTGCCTTAAACTTTTAACTTTATATCAATAGGTCTCTAAGGGCTCGTTTGATAATGGTCTCGTTTCCTGTTTCTCACTTTTTAAAAAACAGACTTGTTTGATAATCTATCTCGATTCTTATTCCCAAAATTTGAAAAACGTTTCTAAAATTAGAGCTAAATTTTAGAAACTACAAATAGTAGTTTCTGTTCGTTTCATTTTTTTATTATATTAAAATGTTTCTCAAATGACTAGAAATAGATCCTTGGTGTGTTGGTAAAATGCCTTCAAGGCTCAGGTTAGATAAATTTTACTTCTTTTTTAATTTCGAATTTTTGTAATATAAATATGTAAGTTGTTATTATTATTATTATTAATATATAAATTTATATTTTTTATTTTATTTCTTAATTTTATCATTTGTATATTGTATTATTTTAATTTGAAATTAAAATTTTTCAATATTTATGTATTATTTAAGTTTTAAATTTTAATTTTTTGCCATCTTTATATTTATATATTATTGAATTTTAAATATTAAATTTTAATATATTTATTGATATATTATTTTTATTTTAAATTTTAAATTTTAAATTTTTCAATAAATATATTTATATATTATTTTAATTTTTGATTTTGCAATAAATATATATATATATATATATATATATAATTTTGAATTTTGAATTTTAGTTTTTTTTAATATGTGTATTTATATATTGTTTAAATTTTTAATTTAAGTTTTTGCAATCTATATTATTTAAATTTTTAGTACACTAGAACCTGTTAGAATTTTGCAATAAATTTTGCTCACCAAAACATGCATTTAGTTTCATTTTAATATTTTACAACTACAACATTTAACAATATAATTGAGTTTGATCTGAGTCGATATCATTTAAAACGAATGACTCGAGTAAGAGATAACATTACATATCAAATTTGGACAACATTTGAAGGATAAAACAATTTTATTTATACTTTTATTATTAGTTAATTTTGCACCGATACTTGTTGATATTAGATAATATAAATTTTTTATAATTAATTACATTTTTATATATTTTAATGCAGGTTATATATTTTATATTATATAGCTAAATTCTTTTTAAACTATAAAAAATGAGAAAAAAAATAAGAAGAAGAAAAAACATCCAGTACGAGAAACAAATAAGAGTTATCAAACAAGCTGACGTTTCTATTTTTTGTTTTCAAAAAACAAGAAATATAAATAGTTATCAAACATATTTTTGTTTTTTATTCTTAAAAAATAAAAAAACATGAAACATGAAACGGAAACGTTATCAAACAAGACCTAAATTTTCAATTTTGTATCTAATAGAACCTTGACATGTTTGACATTTTTAAAAATTTACAGACCTACTAGATACAAAATTGAAGGTTCAGGGTTTTATTAGACATAAGATTCAATTTTATGTCTAGCAAATTAGATAATTTTGAAAAAAGAATGAACATGTGTCAAGGACTTATTAGATATAAAATTAAAAGTTCAAATACGTATTAGAGTTTCTTAAAGTCAAGGAATCTTTTAGACAAAATTAAAAATTCAGAATCTAACAGACACAACCATGAAGATTCATGGACTAAACTTGTATTTTGAACCTATATTTTTACCGTTTCATCCCCACCTTCTACCTTCCATCCATTTTTTTATTCAGATTTTCCTGGCAAATAAAATAAAGATTAAAATATTACTTTAGAACTTGTTTCATCTGAACCTTATACATTGGATATATTTCAAATATTTGCTAAAAATATTTAGTCCCATAAACCTTTTATCTAAGAATTTGGTAAACACGTCTATATTGTAACTTCCCTTAAATAAATATTTTTATCATTCTTTTTGTAAAAATTAATATCAAACTAACTATCATGACTAGTTTTAAGATGTATTAAAAGTTCGAATATCAAATTTTAATGATATTTCAATTTAAAATAAAATTGATTTTATATAAAAAAAAAAAGTTATTTATTAAAGAAAACCTAAAATAAAATTATAATTCGATACTTTTGGACTCGAAATATATTTATTACTGTATGCCTTCACAACATGCAAAAAGTTGCCACTACCAAACACATCACATCCATCTTTTTCCCAATTTGCTTCATCTTTCAACCTCTTTAATATATATATTATTTATGTAAATTTGATTTCTTTTGTTTAATTTTCAGATCCCATCATGTTGTTTAATATTTTAAAACTAAACCGAATTCCTTGATATTCCAAGGGATATGTAATTTTAAAATAAATCCAGCCCATGTTGTATAATACAAAATTTAGTTCTGACTTTTAAGTCAACTAATTTGATTGATTGATATTTTATTTGCTTATTTATTTTACCCCATCATGGCAGTAACAGTAGGAGAATTGAATTAAAACAATAAAACCACTTATCACTTGAACAAAAAGTCACAGTAAATTATTAAAAAAGAATTATTAAAAATAAAGAAGAAATTAAGATGCTTAATAATAATAATAATAATAACACTAATAGCAAAGCAAGTCATACATTTCATCTTTATGCGCATGAAATCGACAATAGAGAGGAGCAGGTTGAGAGTGTTTTTCTCATGTTTTTCTTTTATATATATATATAAATAATAAAAGAAAAAGGCCACAAGAAAAGCTTCATCCAACTACTTCCTTAGCATTTTTTAAGCCCTGTTTTCCCCTAATTTCTATGTTTAAATTATATTATTGTTAAGTTAGCAGTTTAAGAATATTTAATTTTGTGAGCCATAAGTTTTAAATTTTAAAAGTATCTAAATCTTTAATTTTGTGTTTAATAGGTTATTGACATATTCTACATTTTTTTTAAATTAACAAATTTACTTTAAATTTTATCTTTAATAGGACTCTTGATTCATACTTTTTTTTCCAGAAAATGTTAAATAGGTCAAAGAATTATTAAACACAAAATTAAAAGTCGATTTTTTTTTGTTATTCATACGGATAACACATTTTCCCATGCATTAATGGCATTTGACCTAACATTTCAAAATAATGAAATATGACTCATTCTGACGTGGCAATGCGCGCAAAATGACTCATAAGGGTAATATGAAGCGGTCTTTCTTGTTCACGCTCTCGCTCCTGCTGTCTCGCTCAAATGAATGGAAAAAATATAAAGAAAAAATGACAAAAAAAAGACAGAGAAGAGCTGGAGTAGCAGAGATACAGCAAGAGCGAGTCAACTATAGTGCGATTTTTGTTTTTTTTTTTTTTCTCCAAAATTTTGACAACTTAATTATTATCCTAAGCGAGAACGAAACTTGAGCGAGAACGAGACTTGAGCGAGAACGAGACTTGAGCGAGAACGAGAACGTGACTTGAGCGAGAGCGAGAGAGCTAGAGTTATAGTATGATGCCCTTACGATAATTTGGACGGAATGCACAGTATAAAAAAAGTCAAATGTCATTAATTTTAAAATATGGGTCAAATTAATGCACGTGAAAAAGAGTTTTCCAACCCATTTCTCTTTTTTTTTTCTCGAAACTACAGTATCCTAAATTCTTTTTAGTTAGCTTTCCATGATAATTAGTGAGGTATTAATTAATAACCACACAATAAATAGAGTGGCTAATGAATGGAGGATTTTGTTTTCCAGTTAAAAGCCACTAGAAAATATTGGAAAATTAACTGGTCAAAGCGTATAAAGTGGGATTCTTTTATTTCAAAGTTGTTTGTTCTATAATTCGCCGGAAAAATTCATAAGGTTTCTTCTTCCAATTGATCACTCATCATTAATGCCTCAGAACCCAGATGGTTTTTCATGAAGAATGACCTTCAATCAAAGCTGCTCCCTGCACAGCACTAGGATTTGTAAGCTTTCCATTCATCTCTTTCTCTGTTTCAAAATGCAAAACCTGAAGTTTCTAGTTCTGGGTTCTGCAGAAATGCAAAGATTTCAATAGCGTTTCTTCTGTGTTTATACCCATTTCAATATCTATTGCTAAATGAGGAAATCTTACCCTTTCGATTGTTGAGTTTTGGGTTTTGGATTTGTTTTAATGGGTTCCTGAGAAATCCTTTAATAGATGCGAAGTTGGGTTCCTTCTCTGCTCATAATCGTCAAAGTTTGATATCAAGCTTCTATTGCCTCTGGTTTTGAATGAAACTTCTTCTGTTTGGAACATTGTGGCGGATTGGTGTCTTTTCTAATTCTCTGAATTTAACGGACTTGTTTTCAGCAATGTCGGAGAAAAACATGCTTCCGACTAGGTTATTTTTGTACTTGATAACAATATCCATGTTCCTTCTAATTCTTTCTTCTGTATTCACTCTACAATCCAACTACAATTCATTCTTCCCCAGTTCAGTACTCAAGTTCATTGTTGTTAATAATACTTCAAATTACATAAAACCCAATGTGGAGGATGAGCCAATGGAATTTCCTCCGGAAGCTGTGGAAGCTCCCCCAGTGGAATCCAAAGAAGCCATTAGAGATAGGGATGTTGATTATCCAGTTTCTAACTATAGCAAGGATGAAGATTCTGTAGAAAAACAGACAGATTTGGGCTGTGATCCTGCAAAGGCTCGTTTGAGAGTATTCATGTATGATCTTCCACCTCTATTTCACTTTGGATTATTGGGATGGAAGGGAGAGAAAGATCAAATTTGGCCTAATGTTAGTAATAGAAGTCAAATCCCATCATACCCTGGTGGGCTGAATTTACAGCACAGTATGGAATACTGGCTTACCCTTGATCTTTTATCATCAAACGTCCCGAATATGGATCATACTTGCACAGCAGTTAGGGTGAAGAATTCAAGTCGAGCAGATGTGATTTTTGTGCCATTTTTTTCATCCTTGAGTTACAACCAACATTCTAAGCTACATGGGAAGGATAAAATTAATGTGAACAAGATATTGCAGCATAAGTTGATGCATTTTTTGTTTGGTCAGAAGGAGTGGAGGCGAGTGGGTGGAAAGGATCATCTCATAATCGCTCACCACCCGAATAGCATGTTGGATGCGAGAAAGAAACTCGGCTCGGCCATGTTTGTGCTTGCAGATTTTGGAAGGTACCCAGCTGCAATTGCAAATATTGAAAAAGATATTATTGCCCCTTACAGGCATGTGGTGAAGACGGTTCCTACTACCAAATCTGCCACATTTGACAGGCGTCCTATTTTGGTGTATTTTCAAGGAGCTATATACAGGAAGGATGTAAGTCTTTCTGTTACTATGAAAAACTTATTGATATGCTATACTTATCCAAGTTTTCTTCTTTCTAATCTTATTTTCTGGCAATCAAGCTACTTTGTTCCTAGATTATGTTCTGCATTGGTGTTTCATGTCATTGCCTAATCCCTTTGTTGGTTGATGGGAAAGGCATGTAATATTATCTTGAATATGATGGACTTGTCGATAATCTCATTTTGCAATTACACAGGGCTTGAACTAATGGAGAATGCGTATGATAGAACTGCTTTTTGGTCTATATATAAACTTGATATTTGTAAGATATTTGGTTAGAGCAAGGCCATGAACTAGAGTGTTACAGATTTATGGTAAGAACTAAGAGGAAATATGTTGTACTCTAACTAAATCATTATAATTCAATGCATAATCGGAATGGACGTTTTTTTGCTGATGAGTTGCTTTCAAGCATTGCACAGTAACATGTAACCAACCGTTGATATGTAGATGAAAAACAATATCGAGAAGCGTTCAAAATTAACTACTTAATGCCTAGTTGGTTTCATCTGCACCCGATGATACAATGGAATGATCAATCCTGTTATGTTATTGTATATCATATACAATTACATATCTAGTATAAAATAAAGAATTATCCTTTGTTAGAGAAAATTATTTAAAGAATTTCTTTGTTTTATTATCCAAGGACCGATAAACATCAAATTGTATTTCCTCTGCTGTGTTTGGTTTCTACTGTTGCATTGCTCAACTTTATCATCTTTTTCTTGGGTCCTTTTTAGTGACCATGTGTTCATAGAATTATCCAATAACATTTGAAGTTGATGAAAGTTATTCTAATTTTCTGTTTGAATTCATCTTCAGGGAGGAGTAGTTCGTCAAGAACTCTATTACCTTCTGAAAGATGAGGAAGACGTTCATTTTACTTTTGGAAGTGTTAAGGGGAATGGAATCAACAAGGCAGGCCAAGGAATGGCCTCATCCAAGTTCTGCCTCAATATTGCAGGAGACACCCCATCATCAAATCGACTTTTTGATTCTATTGCAAGTCATTGTGTTCCTGTCATTATCAGCGACGATATTGAGCTGCCATACGAAGATGTCTTGGACTACTCAGAGTTTTGCGTCTTCGTTCGAGCAGCTGATTCTATAAGGAAAGGTTATCTACTGAAACTTCTTCGTGGAATTGGACAAGAAAAGTGGACAAAGATGTGGAATAGAATAAAGGAAATTGTGCATGAATTTGAATATCAGTATCCATCTCAGAGTGGTGATGCTGTTGATATGATTTGGCAAGCAGTGTCACGTAAGGTGTCGAAAATAAAATTAAATCGGAATAGGAAGAACAGGTACCATAGATCTCAACTTCACCTAAAGAACAATTGATATTGAATTCAATAAAAATAGGAAGTTTTGTAGTCACTGAGATCTATCATCCATTCTCCATATTGCTGTGATCATGAATCTTTTAACTCAAAACAGCTAGTTTTGAGATTTTAGACTGTCTTAGAAGTAATCTTTACTCGATTACCCGTTTACTTGTAAAGTTCATCCTGGACCTTATCATCTTCAAACTTGTCCTCAGTTTTTGACAGCAAACATTATCAGAAGTCTTTCTTTTAAAAACACCAGGAGAAGTAACCAAATTGTGGAAATCAAAATCAGAAAAATGGCTTCGATAAGAAAACTGAAGAAGTAAAATCAACATTCAAATAAAGCTGAAAAAAAAAAGAGAGGCTGTTGTTAAATATATAGCTCTTGCTTTGGGAACGATAGTGGTGAACGTAAAACTTGAAAATTAAAGCGTGGAAAAGAATATATTTAGAAAACATGGATTACATTTTTCTACAGACCATCTATCTATTTGTATGACAGCAGAAACATTTTTCTTTCTTTCTTTTACATCCAAATAAAGCTGTTTTGTTTTGTTAGGTTGGGTTTGTGCAGCACTGAAGCTACTACTTACCCAAATAGATGCAATCTTCCACTCTACAAGAAAGCTACCAACAATCTTTGATAAACTCTGGGATTTCTTCTTTTCATCAACAGGGCTTCCCATCACTCTATTTTTCTTGGAAAACAAACTAACATGAAACAAATCTTTATATCTTCTTCATTTCTTCTCATCTCAACATTTGTTGTGAATGGGATCAGATCCTCTTCGAACCCTTCTTTTATTCAATTGAGTAGGATCGAAACCCATCGAAGGTGCCGGTGCAAAAGCCAGTGTTCTCCTCCAATCATCCTCAACTGATACATCCTTCACAAACTTGAAGCTACTGAAAATGGGAATGTTAGGTTTATCCCATTTGAGTGCTAGATGAATGTCTGTCAGCCCACTGGTTCCTTCTGGTTGAAGAGCCAAAAACCAAACACAGAGAAGTAGCATGGTCACCCTATGAATCAAAAACCCCATTTATACTTGAAACCAAAAGAAGGATGAAAGTGTGTTCAGTAAGGAGGGGATGAGGAGGAGGAGAAGGATGTATCTGTGATATATGCAGAGCCAAAGTTCAGTATGGCTCATTGTTGTAAGAAGAAGCCAAGAGTTCACCTTTTATGGGATAGGATGGCCAAAAAGCAAAAGACATAATTGGGGCCCAGAACATGTAGGGAAATCTTAAGATTCATCTTATGATAAGCCTGCAAAAGAAGCAATAGGAGGCTGTTTTAGAAGGACTTTGGCAGGTTTGAATTTAAAAGGGGAAAGAAAAAAAAAGGTTGAATGGAACAATATCTTGGAGAAGGCAGGGAATACGGATCCTTTTCCTTGTGCTGTTCACTTCCATTAGTTCCTTACATCCTATTATTCCAATTTTGGGATTGCCCTTTTTTAACAGACCAAGACTGGTCTCAGTTAGCTGTCGTTCCATGTCACCCGACCATAAGTGCCAAACTGAATTATCAAGTCTCAAAACATTATTATACCACATGATAAATGCTTTGTACGGTTCAGTCTATGTAGTAAAACATTCACATAATCATGTGAGAATAATAGGACACTAAGTCCCTTTTCCTATGTAAAATCTCTCTTTCTGGACTGCAAGAGTGAGATCCAAATAAAGAACCAGAGACGTTAAACAAAAGAGCTTCTACTAGAAAGAAAAAAAGCAAGCATTTTTTTCCTGTTTCTTTTGGTTCCTGCAATAAAATTTGGTCTTGAGAATCAGTCTTGGGTTCTTATTATATGCTTCAATGAAGCTCTTTTATGCTTTTATCAATGGCCTCTTTTGTTTGCCCCAACCCTCGACTGAAACCTACTCCTTTATTTTTGCCCTTTTAGAACCTATGAAGACCGACCATCTTTGAATCACCCTCCCTCCACTCCCAATCGTTTTATTCATCAGCTTAGCTTACGTATTCCTTCAGCTTCCACAATCTACTTTGTTTGTTTAAAACTGCCTCAGAATAGGGTCCTTTTATTAAAGATCATCCAAGCTAGCTAAAGTGCATTCCAAGACATATTATATAACATGATAACTAAGAAAAACCTGCCCTTTTATCATATTGTATATATTTAAATGCTGACTCATACAACAAGATTACCCTTCCAACTAAGATGGAATAATAGATTGCTTGGCCATCTATTGTAAAGTCACAGATATTCTAAAGAAATGGACCATTAAAGAGCTTGTGTGTTGAAAATATATTTACTGATTAAAATTATTACAATCCAATAACTTGCGAACAAAAACATAACTCAAGTAATAGTGTAATACTCATACATTAGTTATACAGGAAGAACCCTTTTGAATAAAACAACTCAATTCTCTGGGGTAGCCATCACCGATTCGGTGATATCCAGAATTATATACAGACACAACTCAGAAATTTAAGATGACAGAATGCAAGAGGCAAAGGTTTAAAGCAGTACGAAGAAAAAACTTAGGGAGAATGCTAAGAGGCATATAGTACATTACAGTTTACTGATATTTTTTAGAAGAAAAAAAAACCAGGGTGAAATACAGTAGAATAAATTTAGGTTGGAGTTAATATATAATTCCCTCTCTGCACTCCATGAAGCAACATCATTATTGGAGTGGCTCTTGATGAGGAGTAACTACAGGCCCTGGAGCAAGGGTAAATTGCAGGCTCTGACCTTGTGCTGCCTGCAGCATAAATGCAACTTCAGTGGCTGCAAGTGCTGCAGCTTCCTGTAAGAAAAGTAAGAGGTCAAACAACAACCAGAAATCGCTAAAGTTTTGCAATGGGAAGCATAAAATCAGGTCTTCAACACGTACCTGTCTTTGTCTTCGACGCTGTAGTATGCTGATGGCCCATGCCATAATGTAGCAGGGAAGAAGAAATCCAGCAGCTCGCAGCAATAAAAGCTGTCAATATACATAAAAGTTAACAATAACCTGTACACAAACATAATAATGTTGAAGGGAAAGAAATTTAATGTCTTACTTACCGAGAAGAAAGTGTAAGCATCATCTTCTCCATCACCATTTGTAAGGTATAGCGCGTGCCTCAACAGTAAAAGAGCCAATAACTGTGGAGAAGCAACAATAATAATCAACATTATGGTGTGAAAAAACAATGTTTTATTATAAACTTAACAGAGAAATATTTATGGGAGAGAGAGAGAGAGAGAGAGAAGTGGTATAGAACTACAGAACTTGATGTTGATAGACTCCAACCAACTTTGGATTAACAAAAAAACAGTATCTAACATAGGGAATTAGTTCAATAAAAGTCATGAGTCTCACAATCAGAGCAGCTGATCGGCAAAACGCAGTTCCATTTGCACTAGCATCTGCATATTCATCATACTCTGCCTCAAGAAAGTGGCGTTCTGCTGCTGCCATTGCCAAAAGTCGTGGATCGTGCAAATCTAGAGCAGTTTCAGAGACTGCCCAACCTTCACTGCAAACACATTTGAGGAACAGAAAAATCAAAGATTAGAACTATCATCTGCAGTAGTAGTAGACAGGACAGATAGGGAAACCAAGAAGAAAAGGTTAAGAGTGAACAACAATAGCACCTTCAGAAACTATGTATAAGTAGAAATCCATGAACCAAGTCACACGTCATTAAACTAGGTGAACAAAAACTTGCCTGATATCAATGGTGGCATCTTCTGAGCGAGGGGGAGGCGTGGGCAAGGTATAACCAGGCTGATAGTTCTGCAAACGAGTGAATTAAAGTATCAACATATTGATTTGACCTTCCTATCAAAGAAAATAATTAGCACTAGGAGAAAAACTTGAGAATCAAGATGTGATTTAATTTTAACAGTTCTAACAACTAAACAGTTGACATACTTTCCTTCACTAAATGAAGGTGGAAGTTTTCCATCCATACAAGGTTAGCTTCTAGCCATCATTAATGTTCCCCCAAGCATTCAATCACAAGCTTTTATTGTGCAAAAATGTCAGAGATTACAACATCAACATCATAATAATATTTCCTAATGTATTAGCACACATCAATCAACCTAACCACCGTCTGCATCATCTTCCATCAGCCTGACATGTTCACTTGATAATAGCAATCATTCACCAAATACAAAGATACAGCCATTTGTAGCTTCCAAATAAAAATATCACTTCTTCACATTATCTTTTTTATGTGACTGGTTGAGCATTAATCAGCCAGAAGAATCCCTCTTCAAATTAAAGATAACAACAGATTTTCCAGATTTTCCTAATGGTGATGATATAATTTACCTGATGGCAGATTTCACAAGTTATATCTCCCTTTTCATTGCACCATCGCTGGACACATTTCCTGTGAGCATACTGGGATAGGAAAATGAATAGAATCAGAAGAGCATCTAAAACAGCAAAATTATTTCGGTAATAATGATGATAAAAATCAGACTTCTCCAAGCCATCATGGCACTGGGCTTGACCAATTAACAGATGGAACATATACAACTCAAAGGTGTAGCTAGAAATGTGGCACATCCACTGTCAAGAGAACTACCACAACCCGAAAGACAGGTTTCTTTCCATTCTTACTCCCAACAAAAAGAACATGTTATACATTGCGAAGGCATTACATTAACCCATTAACAAAACTAAACTAACAATGAACTAAGGGGAAAATATGATGAAAATTAAGAAATGAGAATCAATTCTCTTTTTATCATGCTCTGAGCTCTCTTCCCACACCATTCAAGTCAGGTAAAAGTCTCTTCACATTTCGTAAAATAAAAATGGTGCTCAGAACCAATAAATACAATCATGATTACCCTCTCTCCATGCCCCTTTAAGTCGAATGAACCAAGCAACCACCTATGGATTCACAACTTCATAATGAGTATGACCATAAATCTAAAAGGCACTGACATATGCTACAACAGCAAAATATACTCTTCTTCTGTGTCTCTTGACTAGAAACCCCTTTTGTTAAACAACAAGGACCATTGCAAAAGAAGTTAGTAAATGGTACCTTCAAGCTGCCACTGCAAGCACAAGGAATCTCCAAATTCTTAATACTATCCTCTTCCTGACATATTCGACATTCAACTGTCTGAATAAGGGGGTCTTCTTCAGATCCATCATGTTCATCCACATCTTCAACAGCAATAGCACAAACAGGTGGCTCCAAATTTTGAGAAGATGAAGATTCTAAAGAAGATCCTGGAGCAGTAGTTCCTTGCAGCGATTGCAAACTTTCAGGCGTAATGAGACGGTCCACACACAAAACCATGTGATCACCCATTCTTGTGCGAAAACAAAAGCACCTGCTTCACCAAATACATTACTTCAACAAATGACAAAAGATAGCCCTAATTTTACAGCCCCACATAAAAAGCTACCGAAGTTATATTATTCTAGTGTAGTTCAAAGAAATTAAAAACGAAGAGTACTTGTAATTCAGAGAGAAAGAACGAAAGCATAGTAGTTTGAAAATGAAATAACTCTCTAAAGCAAATATACAGTGGGAACTTTCAGAAACTTGTCTTCAAAAAAAGATTGATGTTAGATTCTTAAAGCTAAAAAAAACACATGCCTTCAAAGGTTTCTCTTGTGCTCGATTTCCCTCAATTCTCGAAACCCTCAGCTACAAAAAAGAGAAACCGCAAGAAAAATTCAAACTTGAAGTAATTGCATCATAAAAGGCAAGTCACATTCTTAAAATCAACTCCTCCCACGAACAAAAAATTACATTTTTCTGATCAACAACTTTTTAAACTATATTTTCAAATACTAATACATTCCCCACGAAAAACAAAACGTAGAAATCCTTGCTTGAAACAATCTAACCACAAATCAGCACCTTTCTGCTGCAAGACGATCGCAGCTAAAATGTGTGCAGAAAAAAGCAGAAAGAAATTCCTCAACTTTCGTGCACCTCACCATACAAGAAACATCATACTAAAAGGGGAAAAAAAGAAACAAAAATTCAAACTTTCAATTTTCAACTCCCATTCATCCAACCCCAAAAGAAAAACAGCAACAACAACAACAAATTTCAACCATTTGCTAAGCTCACAAGACTCCCACAAGGCCACAACATGCAATTCCAGAGAAAGCCCTAAAATCCAATGATCATGAAAACCCACAAAACTAAAATGCAAAAGCATCAGCAAGACAACAACGGAAGTCGAATAAGAAGATCGAAGGGAAAAAGTACCTTCAAAACTTGCTTCAAAACCACACAGTTTGAAAAAATTTTGAAGTATTCTGTGTTCGGTGGAAGAAGAAAGTCTTAGCTCCAATCCAAGGCTGAGTATTGGCGACACTATCCAGTTGTTTTCTAGGCTTGTGAAGGGGATCTTTTGTGTTTCTGTCTCGGACTCGGTCTTCTCTTTTTTTGTAATGTAAGAAAATTTTTCAAGCTCAAGAGGCTCGGATACTCCGAAGCTGATCCGAGGCTAGGTTCGGTAACGTTCATCCAAAGTTAACGTTAGGTTGACGTTGAATCAGTTGGCTAAAAGGGAGTCCTTCATTTAATAGTGACGGACGGCAAAGAATCAACGTTTTCGCTGCAAATTTTTCTACATACCCCTGGGCCTACCTCCCCCAAGGCCCAAAATGGTTGATTAATTATTAATAAACAATCATTAAAAATGTCTTAATTTTATTAACTGAATTACTTTGCTTCCTTTCGACTAAAATAATTATTGCCTTCTATTTTTTTTTTCTAATTTAATTCTAGGTCGAATAGAGATTTGAATATTTGACTTTTGAATCAAAAGTGCAATGATTTTGAATTGATTTTCATTTAGGTGGATAGTTATATTTGAATTGATTTTGAATAAATATTGATTGAATTAGATGTATTCATGAAATCAAAATACCATAAGATTGTGAATAAGAAGTTAAAATTATGCAAGATAATTATACCAATTATGTTGAAATTTAGATAAATTATGATTGAATGTAAGTGTCTAAAAAATATAATTTAATTAGATTAAATTATCATGAGATGATCTTGCTTTTAATGTCAATTTATTTGTAACTTACTCTAATTATTTTTAATAAAAAAATAGATATTTGTAAATATATTTATTTTAAAAAATTGTCATAAATGTTGAAATAAAAAAAAATGAGAACAATTTTTTTCTTCTTTATTTTTTATTTTTTTTATTTTTTATTTATTTTGGCAAAATCTCATAGAAATCCTTCTGTCTTCAAAGTATGCCGGTGAGAATTGCCAAATAGTTGTTATCATACATATGTAATACGTGTGGAACTCAAAATAATAAATATATATGACGAAGACGAAATATCCTTATTTCTAAAGATAAATATAAGACAAATTTTTATCTTCAAAAAGAAATGCAAGGCAAAATTTTAAATGAAAACTCATTTTTTTAACATCATACCTGGCAAGAGATTTTGCTAACATTATTTAAAAAACAGTAGATATTTCTTTTGTTACATTGTTAATATTATTTATAAAAACACAATGATACAAAATGGTCGTTAGTGTATTCAATCGTTAGCTATATTACCTAATATGGCATGGTTTAATTTGCTAGAAAAGCTGTTTTTGTTGAAACAATCCTTTATTACTTTTTTTTTAAATGGTTTGTAGACAATAATTTTAAATATAATATATTTCGAACCTAACAATATGAATATAAGACTATTTTTAAAAAGAATATTATCTTCAAAATCATAGAACTTAATTTTAAGAAAAAAAAAAGGGAAGGATGTGAAATCAAAAATGAAATTGTGTGTTTGGCTTTTAGGAGATGAATTATTTAAATTAACCAGTTGAGGAAATGGAGTAGGTTTAGTTTGGTATATTCAAAATATGGGCAGCTTCCATTTGATTCATCTATTGACTTTGACATTTTCTTAGTACAATAGTGTAGCAGGTCTTGTGCCTACCAGGCAAACCAATTCAACTTTGTCTATACTTCAATTAATGCTCCAATTATTTATTTCTTTTATTTATTTATTATTCAACGATGATATTTTTTTAATACAATAGAGATTAGGAGATTTGGACCACTGTTCTTTCAATCGTTAACGTATTCGATATGTCAATAGAATTATGCCTACTTTGACGTTATTTGTCGATGATATATTTCTTAATCAATTGAACTAACATTTTAGTTGTGTTTTACTTTTAATAATTTATGGAAACGAGATTCTTAACACATTTAATATGACAGTTGAACTATGTTTACTTTGAGATTAATGATATACTTCTTAATCAATTAAGTTAACAGTTTATATGTGTTTTATTTTTAATAGTTTGTAGAGACATGTATTATCTTTCTATTAATTAATTTATTAACAACAAATTTGTGACAGTGATCGGTTAAATATATGTTTTGTTTATTTTATTTTTTTAGTTAGTTCTATTGTTTTCAATTTTTCAATTTAGCCCTATGTGTTTTTCAAATTAATTTTTCACGTGGGTGAGTATAGAATTGGCTAATGAAAAACTTGTACGACATAATATTTTTCTAAATTGGTGAAAAATTAGGATAAGAAAAAATGTTGTTTAGAAAGAAAAGTTTGGAATCCTTGTCTAAATTTCTAAAAAAAAATGGCAGGTTACATTTTTTAAGAACATTAGGTAAGTTTATCGTCAATCAATTTTAACAGAAGAGTTTAAAACATTAGAAGCTAAATTGAAAAATACCACAACATGGACTAAAATATATATTTAATCAACCTTTTTTAAGTTAGAGCTTACAGACAAATAAAAATATTCACCAAAATAAGGATTCAAAATTTAATATATTTTAACTAAAAAAAAATTAATATATGATCTATGACATGATGAGGTTTAGAATTAATTATTATCTTTCATCATTTATTTAAATGGGGTTATCTTACTTTCCCCATCTATTCTAATTATTAAAAATAAAAGCTTTTGAATCTTGGGGTGGGAGGAATCAAAAGTGTTAATATATGTACAACTTCATGATTAATGATTTTGTTTATATATTAATAAAAAAAAAATCACAACATATATTTTGTTTAAACAATGAATAATTCTTATGCATCTTTCATTAACTATGCTTAAAATTGAAATCCCACCATAAAAAACAATATTAATGTAATGCAAATTGTTCCCTTCAAGCTTTTTAGGCGCGTCATGCATTCCATCTCCAAGTTATTTTATGTAGATTATTTTCACAATTTTTCCCTACCACATTTTCTTTAACCTAAAAAAAATCATAATATCTTTATCTTATATTGACAGAGAATTCAACTCTTTACTTCAATTTCTTTAAAAAAAAAAAAAAACTTTATTTCAATTAGTTATATATATGTTCATATCATGTCTTAACATCTTTTGATGTTTATCGATGAATATATATTTATATCCAAATAAAATTAAGAAAGTTATTTTTCATAAAAAATGGGAATTAAAATACGACAAAAAAATTGTCTTTATAGGCTCAATCCAACTCTTTATGCCAAGCATATGTTTCATCAAACAAGATAAACTGCACTCAGCATTCCAAATACAATCCTAAGGAGTTCAAGGATTTTTTATTACATAACAAAGCGTCAAACAACCATTAAGTTAGACGTTATTTTATGTGTTTTTTACTATGTTATTGACTTCTTTTTCCTTATCAATAACTATTTTCTTATATATTATAGGTACAATTTGTTCTATTTATTTACATGATGAAATAAATAACTATCATCTAAAAGAGTTGTTTGGGGCGCTGAATGAGTTATAATAACAGAGGTTATAATAGTCTGTAAAATTATATAATATTATTTAAAATGTAGAGTAATATAATTTGAGGTTATAATAGTCTGTGTTTGGGTAGAGTATTCCACAGGTGTGTTATTACAACCAGTGCCCCAAACATGCGTTTTTTTTTTCTTATTAATTTTCTTATTTCGATGGCATCCCAAGATTTTTAGTTTTTATTTTAAACTTTTGTCCTAAGACTTTTAAAATGTATATTTTTTATATGATTCATGTATATTATCCTATCACTTCATACTAAAAAAATCTATCTTATCATTTTAGTCTCTACTTGATCCTACTTTAATCAACTTATAAGATTCTAATAAATGTCCACATGTTAATATATATACGAGACTATATTATTCGAATGTCAAATTATAATTAATGACGAAGAACAAAATAAACAATTATAGTTTTAAATTTAAACATGTATCTTCAACTTCAACTAACAGGGTGGATGTCGATTCTTCGTACCATGAAGTGTTAAACTGTAACGGCCCAGTTTTTGCTTTTAAAAAAAAAAAATGAAAAGTCGAACGAAAATCGGGGAGGGCTTCGCCCTCCCCCTTCTCGCGCTCGCAGTGCAAGCGAAACGGCCGCCGGCCACGCCCTCTTCCCCTCTCTTTTCTCTTCTCTCCCTCGTCTCTCTCTCACGAGCCTCTCTCAGTCTCTCTCTATCTCAGTCTCTCTACTCTCTCTCTCTACCGCCGGTTTTCTCCCTCCGCCTTCCTCACCGCTCTCTCTCTCTCTCTTCTCTCCTCACCATCGCTCTCTCTCTCTTCTCGCCGCCGCTGCGCCTTGCCGCAGTGACTCCTCGCCCAGACGCCGCTGGAAATCAATCCGTAACGCAGCAAGCCGCCAGCGAACCTAGATTTGTGAGACCCGTCCGACCGTTCGGTTGGTTCGTGTCGTTTTAGGGGCGCTGGCGAACGGAGTCCGGTTCGGATAGATCGGCCGCGAGGATTCGGATCGCCACCCACGCGCGTCGCCGCCGCCACTTTCACGCGCCGCCGCGCAGAGCCGCGGCCGCTTCCTCCGTCTCCGTCGCCTCGCCTCGTTGGGTGAGTTTTCGCCTCTCTTAATTAGATTCGTTGCGTGGGTTCATCGTGTTTTAGTTTATTAATTTGTGTGTGTTCTCGCAGAGCCTTGAAAGTAGAAGCACGCTTTGGAGCGCGTCCGCTTTACCCAAGTCTCCGTCGCGCTTGGACTTCCTGTAAGTAGTCGTTTGGACTAAACTACCCTAAGTGTAGGGCTTAGGGGCACGCTGCATGTATTCACCGTTTGAAAGTTGTTTTGGGTCGTAGTAGCATGTTAGGATATGAGAAGTGTAATTGTGCCTAACTCATGCTCTTTTGATGTTCGTTGCATATCTCAGATTTGAAACCCAACCTGTTGGTTCGAAATTCAATTGTCTGTTAATCCTATGTGAATAGTAGCTTATAGAGCCGGCGTAGTTTGTCTTTGAGAACTCGATTGTGCCATTGCTATGATCGTTTTGTCCCGTGCCTTAGTTGTCTCGTGC
Organism: Trichosanthes cucumerina; assembly: GCA_036507285.1. NCBI lineage: Eukaryota > Viridiplantae > Streptophyta > Magnoliopsida > Cucurbitales > Cucurbitaceae > Trichosanthes > Trichosanthes cucumerina. Next base: position 75,522,930 of record CM071839.1, on the reverse strand, counting down.
TTAGTCTGTAGTGACTTAGGAAGTGTCGTTGAGCCTTAGGATCGTGAAGTTAGCACAACTAGCCCCTAAGTGCAGGCACCCAAGTCCTGGCATATCTGTGTAACCCCAGTAGACTAAGACTCGAGGTTGGCGAGATGATGTATGGGATGTGATGGTCCGCCTCCATCCGGTTGTGCGACTTCAAAGGGTACGATCCTTAGAGTCGAGGGGTTGGATAGAGTCCTTCGCCTAGTGCGAGCTCGAGAATGAACCCGAGGTCGATTGTGCGCGGTGAGTACCGCTTTGATGCTTATGGGATGTGGTAGTCCGCCCATCATCCAGCCAGTGCGTCTCGGGTGTGATCCTTAGAGTCGAGAGGGTTGGATAGAGTCCTTCGCCTAGTGCGAGGCCGAGGATGAGTCTCGTGGCCACGTGTTGCCAACCCGAGTCTAGGAGCTAAGGGTAGGGCAGGAACCGAGAAAAGTGAGCAAGAGTAGGGCCGTGAAGCGTGTTGAGGTTGTTTGGCGGGCTAGGTGTCGTGTTAGCTAAGTCTAGGTCGTTTCTTATGTTCTTTATTCTTGGACGAAGTGGGTTACTTATCGAGTATTTTTATACTCACCCCTTCTTTATTTCTTTTTCGTGCGGTGTAAGGCAAACCAGGTGAGATGACCACCGCACGAGACCCCTCGCGAGGCTATGGAAGACTTGTAGGATTTTAGGGGTTGCGTTAGGAGTAGTTCTCTGCTTTTCTTTCCTTCCGCTTCTTGTTTTAACCATTTTGTTATGTAAATTTTAGATTGTATCGTTCTCTTTCTTTTTGGATTTAAAGCATGTTATGTTGTATCTTTCATATTCAAGCTTATTCTCATTGTTTGAGTTCTCTCACTAACTCCGAGGACCTGGAGCCCACCTTATTGTTTATGTGTAGTTTGGTGGAGGTTGGGTACCTCACGAGTCTTTGAAGTGTTCTTGTTAGGTCCAGTTTCCTTGAAATTTTTGGGTTTGTCCAGTTGCGGCTGCTGCCGAATTTTCGGCGCGAACGGTACAACTTGGAAGTAATGTCTCGTTTAGTCGTGTTCGTGTTTTTGGGGTGTTACATAAACTCAACCTAATAGAGAAAAAAAATAGAAAAATTTACTAAGAGAGAAAACAACATTTGACAAAAAAAAAAAAAAAAAGCTTTCTACTCACATGGTAGCTGAAATTTTGTACTACTATGATCCTTCTTGATAGTCATTTATTTTTTTGTTTTGTTAGTCATTTAGACCCCGTTTGATAAACATTTGGTTTTTGGTTTTTTATTTGTGAAAATTAGGATTGTTTTCTCCTAACTTCTCTACCATGGTTTTTATCTCCCGTAAAAATAACATTTGGATTCTCATCCAAATTCTAAAAACAAAAACAAGTTTTTGAAAATTATTTTTTTCAATTTTCAAAACATAGTTTGGTTTTTGAAAACATAAATAAAAAGTAGATAACAAAATACCTAAATTCTTAGGTAGGAGTACTATTTATTGACTTAATTTTTAAAAATAAAAAAACTAAAAAACCAAATAGTCATCAAACACGGCCTTAATTTTTTGTTTTATTCTTTAAAATTAAATCTATAAAAACTTCTCCCACAGTCTTTGTTATTTACTTTTTTTTATATATTTTCAAAAGTTTTGAAAATTAAAAAAATATAGTAATTTTCAAAAGCTTATTTTTTAATTTGGAATTTGGCTAAAGAAACTTCTTCAGAAAAAAAAACATTTTATAGAAATGAAGAAACCAACGGTGTCCCAAAACAAAATTAATTCCAGAAATCTGGTGAAACCACTTGAAGAAAAATGGGGGAAAGAAGCAGAGCAAATGACTCGGTAAATGTTTCATCAATATACAAACACTCGCCTCCCAATTTGAACATCAACCAGATATGACTTTTACTTTTCTACTTCAATTTCAACTTTATTTCACAAATTCTTGAACAACTGGGAAAAAAGGGTCCTGTTTTTATGAGATTATACAGTCGTTTTTTCCTGAGATTCATGCTGGGATCAAATGGAGTTAAGTGATTTTTTTGGACGTTTAAATAAACTTTAATAATTGGGTTTTGATCGTTTTTTGAAAAGAAATTTAGCATTGATCGTTTAGTTTATGTGTGGGGGTCATTAGTGGTTGTGTTATGTTTCAGATGGGGACTTATGTTTGCTAAGAAACGAAGTGGATTCAAAAAAAATTTGCCCATCTTTTTGTGTTTAATTCAGTAGCATTTCTCTTCTTTGACTTTTGCATTGAAATTTCTTCTTCAATTATTGTCTACCTACTTATATCAATTTCTTATCTAACTCATAGAATGATGTAAGCCAATCATTAATAACTTCCTTTAGCTTTCATAGGTAAGGGCTGCATCTAAATAGGCCACAAGTTTTCCGAGTCCCGAAAGCGAGGATTTGTTTGGTTCGATCATCCTATTTTGATTTCAGATTGAGATATTCATAAATCAGGATCCAAGGATGGAGAAAACTTTTACTTGTTTTAATTTTAATTAGTTGAACATATGAGGCATGGAAGTTTGAGTTGGGGGACTTGGACACATTTCTACATTGTGTCAACATTTCCCTTTAACTTGTCAAATTTTGAGCACTAGTGTTAGGACATGGTTGCCTGAAATCTTATGCCATATTTTTTATTGAATGATTTCTGTTAAAGGTCCTTATTCATCCCCCAATCAGTTTGTAGATTTTAATTGGTTTGTTGAAGTGATTTTCTATGAGTCTCTTGAAAGTGAGATAGGTAGAGGAAAATGGTTTCAGATTTTTTTTTTTTTGAGAAAGATGTATGAGTCTGGTGACCAAGCTAATGATAGTTATAGCTATTGAAAGAGATGACTGTAGAGAGGCCCCGAAGACTGGAGTCCCTTTTTGTAATTCGGCTCCTTTGTTTGTAGGCTTTATTTTTGTATGCACTTGTATTCTTTCATTTTTTTTCTCAATGAAAGTTCAGTTTCTCATCAGAAGAACGAGTCTCTGAAGTAAACCAGTTCAAGGGAGGTATGGTATAATTCTTTCCCGCAGGTTTAAATGGTTATGTGATTTACCATTCATGCAGGCATTGCAAAGCTCTAGTTTGGCACTTTGAAGGATTTTTTATATTGCAAGATCTTATAACTTGATCTAAAACTTGACTTGAGGATCCACCTAATCGCTTGTGCTACAATTCTCGTCTTGAATGTTCTGAAACATTGCTACTGGAAGGGAAGTTGGATCTGGACTCTTTGGTAACCAACACGGATAAAACATAAAATTTATTGGTATTGATGCTGTTGCTAAACCGCTTTAAACCAGTTTCTTTTGGAAGTTGTAGTTGATATGGCCCATAGTAGCACACAGTCAGGTCACAGTGCAATCAAGCTTACTGCAAACTTGATAAAATTGTTTGTTGTTGCTGCTTTTCATCGTGTCCTCTGGATCTTCCATTTCCATGGTTGCTGAAGTTTGGTTGCTGCCCCCTGCCATTGGCTCTGTCTGAAGGTGGTCGTTGCTTGAAGACTAGAGCCGATTTCTGAGTATAATGGGCAGCAGTCTATCCCAAATCAAAGTTGCTTCCCTCGACAGAGTTGAATTGCAATAATGTATTTCCAAACGTGATGAGAGTTCCATAGAATTCCTGCCTTGTGATTGATTCTTTTGAGTTTATTTGCCCAATAATTGGCAGATACTCAATGCATGGCCAGCCAAGGCACCAAATAGCTAATTGAAATAGGATCTCCTGGAGGAGTTAAGTGTTCTAATAATTGTTCATTAGGAGCCACTTTAGTTGAGCCCTTTCAAGCTGTCTTAAGGGAGACTGATCAGTTGCAAAGGCAGAATTTGGAACTAAGCTTGCATTGTTTGCTGAAAATGCAATGGTTTCTGGCGGAGATGCTGTTCTACCAAAAAACAAATCCATCAAATCTTCTTTACCATGAAGAATAGCTAGCATCATCGGTTTCCTTAACACGACCGATCGCCCAGCAAGGACTCTATTGAACGAATTTGCAAACGAGATTCTGCTGGCACTGTCGTCGCTCTAGAGGAAGAACAAAGGACAGTCTTGGTTCATTTCAAGTTTCTGAATTCACAGTAGACAATGATGGTTGGGGCAAAAATCAATCTGTTCTGATACCAAAAAAGAAACAATACAGCAAAGGGAAAGTGCTTTTGCTAGAAAGAAAGGTTTGACCCTCCTACTGATGGAAAATACCATTTAGTAGAGTTTTGATATACAGTATATGTGTACAGTAACCTTTTGCTGATGAATTTTGGATTGAACGATCTACACTAATCTGCATCAAACACAAGAAGATTACATCTTTTTAAGGCACTGACTTATGTCTGTAGAAGGAAAGCATGAAAGAGAAGTTTTTATGATTATGCTGTTTTCTTTACTGTAACACACTGTCATAATGTTTCTTTTTTCCCCCCAATCAGCTATTCTCATATGATTTTGTCAAGCTTGACCTTCTTATTTACAGTCTAAAACTACTCCTCTCTCTACTCCTATCTTCTAGCACAAGTAAACAGAAAGTGCTGGAATTTTCTATTCCCAGAGTTGAGGATCAGATCAGATAGATCCTCTCACTGTTCTCTAAATTGCCCTTTTTACTCTTTATTGATTAAAAAAAAAACTATGCGACTGCATGTTAAACTATATTGATATAATTAAATTTACCCCAAACTCTCAGCTTAAGTTTTAGTTTGATTGGTGATTTAAGATGGTATCAGAGTCCATTAAACCCAAACGGGTGTTCGGTCCAAAAATTGAAATTAGGATCCGATCCAAGAATGATGAACCCAAAGAGACACCATCTTGAGGGGGCATGTTGAGGATCCCACATTAGAAAAGTGGAGAATAGAAACCTTACAATAAATATGATATATGAGTTACTTCTCTCATTGCCAATTGGTTTTGAGATGGAACCCAATATAATCTAATACTGCAGTCATCAACGATGATTGTCTTCGTTTGACTCAGTATAATTCATATTTGTTAACACTTTTAACTAAATGGTGATGCATACTGAAGGCAAAGATTAGTTAATTTGGATCATGAGTAAAGAAGACTAAAGTTGTCGCTACAAAATAGATATATTGTATGTGCTACTAAATCAATAACATGTCACGTCATCTTTTAGTTATAGTATGGAGGAATAGTATGATTTATCAAATGAACAGTCTGATATCAATGAAATATCAGAGCTGCTTGAAATTCTGCACATAAAATTTACAATCAATTAAATAATGACTTACATGGAGGTACTCCACTTTTCTCCATTTTAGTGCTGCTTTGATATTGAAATTTGTTGCAATTAAATTGATTGTGGTGGAAATTGGGTCTGTTGCACTCAACCAGTACATCCACTTTCTCCACTCACCACAAAGCCCTCAAAGTTGCATGCAAAATGGTTTGAGATTTTTCAAAATTCAAGCCAAAATTTAAAACACTAAAAGTAATTTTTTTAAAAAAAAATTGTTTCTCTTTTTAAATTTGATTAAGAATTCTCACCCTTCTTTAAGAAAGATGAAAAATGTCAGGTGATTAAGAAGACCCCTTTTCAATAGATGAAATTAGGATGAAAGACAAAAGGCAAACATCCCTATTCCAAAACATACCACATAAGTCCTCAGGCAGGCGGGGACGAAAAGAGTCTATTTCTTTACAATATTATGGAATGTCATAAGTACGACCAGCCTATATTTGAATGAGAATGTCGTGTTGTCCAACGAAACCTAGAAGAAGGTGACTCGTACAGACAGCTGACTCCTTTTCAATAGAAAGGAATAGTCAAACCACCTCTATATTCGAAATATATCTTTCTAGGAGCATTACGATCTGCAGCTCAAAAAAGAGTTTGAGAATGTCCCGCTTAGTTAACAAACATCGAGTTTGGAATCGGGGCAACATGGATATGAGACGAGGGAAGTTCAGTTTGGAATCATTGTGGTTTTCTATTTTCATATTACCAAATTGGGTTGTTCTGACGCAGACCTTAAGAAAAGGTCATGAACTAGGATACCTTACTTCTCCAAAACACTCTCGACGTTTGTCGACGGGTTGTCCACAATGCTACTAAACTGATAGTTGCTCTGTTTAGGAACAAGAATCCGCTTAGACACTGAGAACAACATAAAGAGAAAAAAAAAAGAAGTCAAGTAGACTCTGTAAGAAAAGAGATAGTGAAACTCTCTCCCGCCTTTTCTATCGAGACTTACAAGTAGGGTGAGTGTCCTACCTAATTCAATGTTGTTCCAACCACGGTTGGATGTGATTCCAAGAGTCGAATGAGAATGAATACCACACAGAAGAGTCAAGACCAGGCTCTCTAATAGAATGTTTAACCGATCCATTTTGGATCGATCGAATTGGTACGAAAGTTTTAACATGGGAATACCACAGAAAACACAACTTATTTGAATAACCCGGTAGTAACCTTAACGTACTGATTTTCGTACTTTCTTTCTTATTATATCATATCATAGGCCTTTGTCGGGCTTTCATCCCTTCACCTATAGGCTTGGCTTGGCTTCGATGTTCGAGTTCCTGGGTGGTCGTAGACAAGGAAGATGGGTAACATCAGGCTAAGAGAGGGTTATCAAAAGACCTAAGTGTAAGACCTAGCCTTGTGAGTCGAAATAGAAAACAACTTCTTTTCCAGGAAGCGCTAGTGAAAATGAAGGAAGAAAGACTAGTTGGGAGAGAAATATGTTATATAAAAGGTGTTTTTCAAGCATGACTTTGTTGAATTAAAGAGGCCCACCTCACCTCTCCCCTTCCACCCGAACCTGGGTTGATCGAAGAGAAGCTAACAAAAGGGCGAATGTAGGATGAATAATAAAAAAGTTGTAGACGGATGGAAAGACCAGAGAGTCGTGTTGTGCCTTGAGACGGTCGTCTCTTATCCCACTGTCGGTGGGGAATCTGCTCCCGGGTCGTCGCTCTGCTGCGTCTGGCCCGTCCTTTAGGCACCTTTGAAAGGCAGGGAGTGTGACAACGTGCACGCTTCCCTTTACTCCATAGGGCCTTCTCATCAGTTGCAGGGTTTGGTGCCCCGAAATTGACTTGCTTCGCCAAAAGGCCCCATCTCTAGAAGCCCGGCTTGCGAGGCGTCCCTCTCGCAGTAGGGTTTCTCGCCTCATTCTTGTGACATGCTATGTTTTCCCTCTTCATTCCCAAGGCGAATGGTACCATTTAGAGCAACTGGATTGAAGGTGACGTCTCGACATAATAAAGACCATACTCTTTTCATTAAGGGGAATCATTTGATTGTGTATTGAATATAGATGCATGTTTTTCTTGTTCCACTAGCTAGGACCGAATTCTTGCATGTCTCTTTTGTTATTACAACCTTCTTTTTTTATGTCAAAGACCAGAAACTATGCGAAAATTCTCAATGTATCTCGGTTGTTCTTAACAACGATGGCTATTCATTTAAGTCTTCGGGTAGCACCAAATTTGATTAAAACTATATCACGCGAGAATCCATTATTTATATGATTTTTTGATAAAAATAAATAAAAAAAATGATATGTCATATATATCATGAGTGATACGGAAATAGATCGAGTAATCTCTTCCTTTATCGAAGAAAAGGTATTTCTAGTTTGCATGGTCCAATCATTGAGCCCAAAAATTTCTATAGATCTTCAACAAGGTGGGAATTCTCGTATTCTTTATGTACATGTTCCTACGGCTCGGATGAGTATTCTTCCTGTCGAACCGAATTTTTTTAAAAAATAAGTATTAAAAATAAAATTGTTATCGAATAAGACCTAAACAATAAAAAAAAAAAAAAAAAAAACTACCGTCCAAAAGAATTGGACGCCTAAATCTTTCGTTTTTCTATACTTTTCATAAAAAAGGACCTTTATCAGCTTAAAAGTCTAGCATTTTCTGGTCGTCCAAAAACAATTTTCTTTTCCATTTTCAGTATATCCTTTGAAATATTTAAACTAATCACGAGGATAAGGATCAATAATCCAGCAAGAAGGACCCAAATCCCTTAGCAGATCTTTAAATACCTAAAAAATTCGCACCAAACTCATGGAAGTGGCCATCAATTTTCAATTGAGGAATTGGGTTGTTCTGTTTTGTTCTGTTCTGTTTTGTCATACAAGGCACATTCAGGTAAATGTTAGCAGTTTAAACATCAGTTTGAAGACAGCAAGTTTGATAACACAGATTCCAATGGCTTTAATTACAGCCCTCAAAACTATATATTACTTGAATAAATAAGCTAAGAAATGGCTCTTTGTTTTACAAAAGTACACATTTTTGGTACTCATTTTTAACCTAATCTTATAAACCTCTTTTACCCTCCTCTTTCCTCAGCTTTTCAAACCCTGCTTCCACAACCCCATATTCATATACATATAATATATGATTGATAGATAGATAGATCTTTCAGACCAATATATATCATATAAATATAAAACCCAACCAATATCTAAATTCTGTAATGTAAAAACTAATCAACAATCAGCACAGCCTCTAAATTGTGGCCTTGGTGTGTGACGATTGTTGGCTCCAGATCCTGGATAGTCATTTAGTTCCACAACCATTCTTTCATGCCTCACTTCTTCCTCTGTTGCAGTCACCTGCATAAACAGAAACTTTCATTGTTAAAATCCCATAACACAATCAACAATGTTCGTAAGTAATCTGATAAGTTATGATAAATTCAATCTCGTTTAGCAGCAGGGGAAGAAATGACAATACAAACTTTATATTCTGATACTATGTTAAATTATCGCGAAAGTTAAGATTTTGCAGGGAGATACACATTTGAGTTGATGGGTAATGTAATATACCATGTGGGTGTTGCTTGAAACTTGAAGAAATTGATCAGATCCATGCATGAGGGTGACACTTCCTACAGAATGAGATCAGAAACATTCAGTTCATGATAAGAAGAAGAAAGAAAGAACACAAAGAGAAGATTAATGGATTGATTTGTGAAGCTTACTTGAAGTTGGGACAGCATTGGAACAGAGAAGGTTATAAACTACCAAGAAAATGACAAGTAAACGAAGGAAATTAGTGGTAGCCATTGCTGAAAGTGGTGTTCTCTGCTTCAAACCAGAGGAAGAAAATGGAGGTATTTAGAAATGAAATCACAGAGCTGATGGGTTTAGGGGGCAAAAGAAGAAGAAAGTGTTTGATGGGTGCTTTAGCTAGAGGGGGAATTTATACTTGGATTCACATTATTATTCCAAATGAGCTGCTGCTGCTGCTGTGTAATTGTGTTATAAGATTGCAACAAGAAGTCAAAAAGAAAGTGATAGAAACAAGAACATTTTATATGGATTTGATTTGATTGACACGGTTTTGAAACCCTAATTGAAAGATTCTCTTTGGAAAATGAAAGATGAAAACTTGGGAAGTGGGGGAAAAGGGAAAATTATTATGATAATTTTAAAAGTCAATGTGGTGAGAAAAGTTGGAAGACACTGTGGGAAAGTGGAGGATGACAGAAGGAACTGTGAGGCACTAATTTATAAGGTCAAGGGGGTAGTGGGAATATAATTAATTATAATCATTTGTGTTTGAAGGAAATTTTGTGTATTTTATTCTATGAGGAGAAGGCTTTGGGGGACTACAATATCTTTAGAAATTTCACTAAAAGGAAGAAAGTTGCCATCCATTTCAATGGCACATAAAAAGGCTAGTGGGTTTGGAACCAAATTTGCACCAAATTATGTGGTACTAGTTTTGCCATCACATCTAGGGTATTAATGCATCTGTTTGTTTGCTGCTGATTTTTTTTTTTAAGTTGGTCGAGCGGACCTACGGTAAATTGACATCGCCTAGAGAAAAAAGAGCGAAATACTAAAAAAACACTTGCTAAGGATACAACTTAATATTGATGTTATGTTTGCAAAACAGAATTGAACTAATGCTTGAATTAAATCATAATTAAACAATGATCACAAACATCTTATCTGTAGAATGGTAGTAATTATGACGGGTGTAGGCAAGCTTTCTAGCTTATACATATGGGTTGCAATCAATGAGCTATCTCATCTACGTTGTTAGACTTGTGGTTGCACCCGTTCTACCATGTTCTATTGGATAAACTAAGTGTACCTATCCTACTTGATTAGTGAGTCTAGTATGGTGTGTTGATTAATGATCTCAATTTATTCACATGGCTTGATAATTGATGTCACATATAGCCATATCATTATTGATAATTTTGTCCACCACAAAGTATATATGTAATTGTAGTATATAAACAAAGTGGATGAAATAGTGAAATGTATCCATGTAACTCCATGGTATCTCATTAATAATGATTTTGTTTCTTAAAAGCTAACTTGTTGATCTTATTTGCTATTCCATGAAAATTCTTAAGAAATCTTTACCAATTTTTTTTTTTTTAAAAAAAAAAAACTAAAAAGCAAAAGTAATATGTATGATTTGAAATGAGGCTAAGTTGGCATAAGGCTGGATAAAATCCAAGCCAAAAAGTTGTTGAAGATGATGATGATGAAAGGAAATTTGTTAATATGATATGCCTAATTTGTCAACAAAAAAGAAAAAATGGCACAAAACATATGTGAATAAATTGGTCAAAATCGTACGAAATAATTTGTGTTTCACATTTTTTTTTAGTTGAAAATTTTGTGCTTCACATTGGGGAATACAATTACTTACTATTTATAAATATGATTGTTTGAAATCCTAATTAAAGTCCATATCCTCTTAATCTTATTATTAATAATAATAATAATAATAATAAAAAAAAAAAAAGGTACAAATCCATGTCCTCTTTTTCGCTGTCTCTTCAACCTCCCCCAACAAAATTAAAAAAGAAAAAAAAAAAGTGAGGATTCAATTGAGAATCGTAATTAAATTAAACTATTAAAGGAAATTCTTTTGTTGACTTTAAATTACAATTAGCTTTCGGAGTCGCCCATTGTAATTGCACGCTTCTTTCTTAGAAGGAGATATCACAAATTCACAATTCACCAAAAGTTTATCCTACTTTGTAATATATAAATTGCATTCACTCGTTCTTATATTATATTATAATTGGTGTTTGAAAAAACAAGTTACTAAAAGGATATTAATTATAAAATTAATCTCTCTTTTTAGATTGTCTAAAAAAAGGTTACTTATAATTATAACTTTTGATAATTTATCACAAATAAAATAAGCGTTCTTCTTAACAATATTACATAAAATAATTAAGTTTTTACTTCAATCTCTATTATTATGTGAATGTTAAACATAATTTGTTTTGATATATATATTTAAATTATAAAATTTCTGTTTGATAACAATTTAAGAATATATATATATGCGAGTAAGATTTAAGAATATACATGTCGTTTATTTAAGAATATAAATTTGGATAACATTTTTTTTTTAATTTAGAGTGGTTCATATTAATTCTAGAGCATAAGCTTTGCTTTAATTTCAATAAAAGAAATGAAATAAATACAACATAAACTATCGTGATTAGAAATAAATTTGAACATTTAAAATCATATACGGAATAAATAGGTCTAAAAATGATTCAACTATTTCATCTATCCTTATAATATAGTGAAAATTCACTATTTTATTTTATCTGTTTTCAATAGAGATTTCTCCTTGTTTTAAATTATAGTAATTAGTAAGTAGTTTATGCAAAAAAAAAAAAAAAAAAAAAAAGCAAATAAGCACTAGTTTGATAACCAGTTTTTAGTTTTTGAAAATTAAGCGTATAAATGCTACTTGCATCTATAGATTTTCTTGTTTTGTCATCCACTTTTTACCTATGTTTTCACAAACCAACTAAAATTTTGAAAACTAAAAAAGTAGGTCCCGTTTGATAACCATTTTATTTTTTGTTTTTTGTTTTTGAAAGTTAAGCTTATTTTCACCTAATTTCTCTACAATAGAGATCATCTCGCTTAAGTAAGCATTTGAACTCTTAGCCAAATTCTAAAAACAAAATCAAATTTTTGAAAGCTATTTTTTTTTAATTTTCAAAAGTTGGCTTGATTTTTGAAAACATAGGCACTAAGTAAATAAGAACACATATAAACTTATTGGTATAAGTAATATTTTTAGGTTTAAATTTAAAAAACAAAAACAAAAAATAAAATAGTTATCGAACGATACCGTAATTTTTGTGTTTTTAAATTTGATTGTTTTGAACTTTAGCTAAGTCCAAATATTTTCTTAAGAAAGATGAAAGTCATTGTAGAGAAATGATGAGAAAATAAATATAATTTAAAAAATTAAAACTAAAAAATCAAATAACTATCAAATTGGGTCTTAGTTGCGAGATTATCAAACCAATTAACTCGATATTTGGGCTTTATGGATCGGATCTTTCTCAACGGTCCAACATTTGCGTAAGAACAAGCCCATTATACATCTTAGACCCAAACTGGCAAAGGTCCAAACCCAGGCCGACGTGGATCAACTTGGGTAGGGAATGTTTTGCTTTACAATGATTTCTTATTAGAATGCCAATTAACATTGTATACAACATATAGTATAATATTGATTGATGGAGTGAATTAGCCATTTATATAAGTAAAATTCAATTAAATAATTAATAAATGATCATTAATGCCAATCTGAGTTAGTTCAATGGATAACACATTAATGATTAAGGGTGTACAAATAACTTGGTAACTCGGATTACTCAACCCAAACCGTAAGGGTTGAGTTGGCTTAAGTTTTTTTTTGGGGGGTTTGAGTTGGGTTAGAAGTTTGGAGAACCGAAAAGTTCGGATCGGTTCTCGGGTTGAGGTTTTTAGGCTCGGATTGACCCAACCCAACTCAACTCAAAATTTATATTTTTTAATTTTATTTTAATTACATATATACTTATAAATGAATTATTGGTCAATTTTTTAGATTTTTCTTCTAGACTTTTAACAAATGTTATGTGATTTTAGTTATTACTTCAAGAATAATTATAAAAAATAAAAAATTAACTCGGTGACCCAACTCAATCCAAAATTCGAGTTGATCCAAAAAACCCTTATAATCTAATCCAATCCAACTTATGTACACTTCTATTAATTACCGTTTCAAAGAGCGATAGTTCAATCTTTAATTTTTTTAACTAAAAAAATGAATAAATAACTTTTGCTCATCCATATAACTTAAAAGATTTGATCTGTCAAAATTTGACGTCACAAATTTCACAGAGTTTTAGTTTTGAATGTACTCCCCCCATATTGACTATTTTAATATTCACTTTTTCTCCAATTGGTTTTTTTTTTTGTTTTTTTGAAGATCCAATTGGGTATTGTCTTTTTCTTTTTAAAAGAATATTGATAAAATACCTTGTGGAAATGCATGCATCCAAACATTGGCAGTCAAAGTCATACGTTGTTGTTGACTTCAAAAACCTTGTCTTGACTTATTTTTGGCCGATAAAATAAAGAGACTTTTCTTGGTTATATTCGTGAAGTTATTGCCTATTTTGATATTTTCCCATATTTCAAATAAATAATAACAATAAAATAGAACTCTCTGATATTTTATTTAGTGCACACATAATATATAACATTTAGTTAAAGACAATAAAAAATTATTAAAAAAGAAAACTCAAAGACAGGAGTTTTGAATTAACTAACAATGTGAATGAACTGAAGTTTTTGTAGCCTGAGCATGAATCATATACATGAATGAGTTTTTCACATATTTATGTCGTCTATGGAATATGTGTTGACTTTTGAGGTAAGAAATTTAAACTTTCAATTTTAAGAAATATCATTAATGCTTTATCAATTATTGAGTTTTGACGATCTATATGTATTTACCTAATTTATAATTTGATAGATGAACTTTGCAAATCTAAGTATGTGTGAACTGTTAAATTAGATGTTAGGGTTCGAGCCAAAACAAAAAAAAAAGGAAGAAATAAGGAATGGGCCAAGGCCCATCATTTGTTTTAGGGTTCTTTTATAAACATATATATGTTTATTTTTCTCATTGTCGTAGAAACAAAAAACCGAGAGAAGAAGAATTCCTTAGAAATTTTGAGTGACAATAGCATTCGAGAGAGAAAAAAATGAGTTTTCTCTTTGTAGTTTGTGGGTTTTTCTTTATTGTTTATCCCAAGCTATCGGGTTGTGATACTTGGAAGTCAATAGTGGGCTATTGAGGGTTAGTTTGTGGCGCTATTTTTGAGAGTTCATTTGTAATCTCCCATTATAGTAGAACCTGCAATTGCAGAAGACTGGACGTAGTCCCAAATTTGGGGCAGAAGACTGGACGTAGTCCCAAATTTGGGGCGAACCAGTATAAATTCTGGTGTCGTTCTCTTTTCCCTATATCGTTATATTTAATATTTTGTGACTCTAGTTTATTGGTTGACTCATCCTGTAGAAAAGGAGATTTAATATTATAATAATTTTATTGTGATTATTATTATTGTATATTTTTTTCTCACAACAAGTGGTATCAGAGCTTTTGGTTCAGGAGTCATGGGATACGTGGAGCCAACAAGTTTTGATGGAGTCATGAAGTTTAGTGGGGACAATTTTGAATATTGGAAGATGATGGTCAAAGACTACTTGACTGTTAGAAAACTGGGTAAGGCTTTGAAAAAGAGACCGGGAGGAATGAAAGATGGAGATTGGGAGACTCTTGATGAAGAAGCAGTTGCTGCAATCAGATGTGTCTGTCAATGGACGTGGCCAGACAGGTAGCCAATGAGACAACTGCGATTGAGTTAATAAAAGCGCTTGCAAACAGGTATGAAAAACCCTGCACAAATAATAAGATCTATCTACTTAGGAAGTTTTTCAATATGCGTATGACTGAAGATGTTTCTGTGAATTCCTATATAAATGAGGTAACCACTTTGATAAATCAGTTGAAATCAGTTAGAATAGAGTTCACTGATGAAGTAAATGTTATTCTGCTATTAACCTCTTTTACACGATAGTTGGGAAACCATGAAAACAACAAAGGTGTAATTCAAGAGGTGAAAATACTCTACACTTTTTCTCGTGTTTGTAATTTAGCCACATTAGAGAAAATTCGTAGAAAAGATAGTAGTAAGGAGTCTACTATAGGATCTGCTCTGGTTATGACTAAGGGAAAAAAGAAGATTGATGAGGAAAATACATCGAATAACAATAGGAATAAGTGGAATAATAGGAATAAAGAGATAGAATGTTTTTACTGTCATAAGAAAGGTCACTTTAAGAGTCAGTGTAGAAAATTGAAAGAGAATCTGGAGAGTAGACAAAATCAAGAGGCAAATGTAGTGCTAGATGCATGTGTATGTGTTGGGAGTGACACAAAGAGTAGTAATAATTCATCTGAGTGGATTTAGACAACTCAACTACTGTTCACATAGTTTCATATAGGAGTTTGTTCACATCCTTCACAAGAGGCCGCCATGGTTTAGTGAGGATGGGGAATGGTGAAATATCCAAGACCAATGGGATTGGAGAGGTTAGTCTGGAGACAGAATGTAGGAATAATTTGGTACTGTGAGATGTCAGATTTGGGCCCAGTGTCAAGATGAATCCTTATCTCCACTGGCAAGTTGGCAGATGATGGCTACATTTGTGAGTTTGACAGAAGTCGCAGTAAACTCAGTCGAGATCTCGTAGTAGTGGCGGTTGGCCACAGAAATCTACACTTCGCACAAATGTCGGTTAAATGTTGCCAAGAAAAGTTTGAAGAGACAAAGTGGATGCCGCTAAAGTCTGCAGATGGTTATAGTAGAGGTGCAGTTGAGCCAGCAACAACGATAGCCAAGTTTGATCAGTCAGATCTAGATCCTTCAGTTCAGGAACAATTGGGAAGTACATGAGAGAAAGTTGATGGCTATCATGAACTCCTAATTGTCAGACGGACAGTTGAATTGAAGAAGTCGCCTAGGCGAGTGAAAGCCTCAAAGTGGAAGGCCAAAGCGATTCTTAAGGTAAAGTCTCTAAATTGGCAACAAGCTTGAATAGAGGATTCAAACCCTTCCGAGTGTATCTTCTTCGGGAACAATGGTTCGTGGTTGAAGAAGATGTCGATTGGTACCACTTAGTTTGAAGTGGGGAGTACGTGTGTCATCTTTTTTAAATGCAGGGAGACAGATCCACGTAGTGAGCCTATACCACGGGGCAAACACAGATGCACTACAGTTTATATTCTAATGGTTGCCTGGTTTTTGTGAGTTTGTTGTGCTCTCAGGCATTTTTTTTATTGAGCCTTGGAGTTTGCTAAGAAGATCAGAAATAACAGTTGGAGTGGGAGTTGTGCCTTGGAGTTTACCAAGGTGTTCAGAGCTTTATTGAAGTGAGAGACAAGATCGTCGTTTTGTCTCCAAGTGGGAGATTGTTGGGGTTGGAGCCAAAACAAAATTAAAAAAAAAAGAAATAAGGAATGGGCCAAGGCCCATCATTTGTTTTAGGGTTATTTTATAAACATATATATGTTTATTTTTCTCCTTGCCGTAGAAACAAAAAACCGAGAGAAGAAGAATTCCTTAGAAATTTTGAGTGGCAGTAGCATTCGAGAGAGAAAAAATGAGTTTTCTCTTTGTAGTTTGTGAGTTTTTCTTTATTAGTTATCCCAAGCTATCGGGTTGTGATACTTGGAAGTCAATAGTCATTATTGGGCTATTGAGGGTTAGTTTGTGGCGCCAGTTTTGAGAGCTCATTAGTAATCTCCCATTATAGTAAAACTCTCGTAAGAATCAGACGATCCCAATTTTGAAGAACCAAAGATAAATTCTCGTGTCGTTCTCTTTTCCCTATCTCGTTATATTTAATATTTTGTGACTCTAGTTTATTGGTTGGCTTATCCTGTGGAAGAGGAGATTTAATATTATAATAATTTTATTATGATTATTATTATTGTATATTTTTTTTCCCAACATTAGAAACTTATGATCATAAGTTAACGATGGTTAAAAGTATAGACAACTTTTTAATTTAAAATGCGGCTAATTCCAATTTTAGCGTAGCTCATTAGATTATTATCAATAATATAGCTCAATAATAGACTGCTTTAGCACTTCATTCATTTTGTTTACAATAATCTAGTTCAAAAAAATATTAGACATCCCATCTTATGAAACCAACACTACAATAATTTAAGATAGTGTTCAAATCAAATTTAATCCTTAAACTTGTCAATGTATCAATTTTTATCATAAATTTTTAATTTCATCAAATTGCACTCCAAACTTAAATAAGTGTTGCAATGTTAACTTTAACGAAAACTAAACATAGGGTAAAAATTGGTTAAGTTTTCGTTAAAAAAATGTATTAAAAAACTATTTTCACATGCTTTCAATGAATTATAAAATATGCATATGGTACAAAATTGATCAAATCTGAAAAAAAAAAAAAAATTGACAATAGAACTAACGTTTGGTAACAATTTGTGAGTCTTAGCAAAATTGTGTCATAGCTAATTTGTGCATTAATCAAACTTAAATTTGTGAAAATTTTGATACTATTGAAATAATAAGTTTACAGAAATTTTTACATTGTTTTTTTTTTTTTTTTGTTAAAATCAGTAAATGAATTAGCAGAAATTGGATGGAGGATAAAAATTATAACATTCAATTAAATCTAAGATTTAATTGGATGAAATTGAAAGTTTAGAGTTTACAAAGATTTTTATATTGCTTTTTGTTAAAACTAGTGGTGAATTAGCAGAAATTGAATGGAGGGTGTAAAAGTTACAACATTTAACTAAATCTAAGATCTAATTTGATGAAATTGAAAGTTTAGAGTGAGAATCAATACAATAATATAAGTTTAGTTAAGTATAAAATTTTGAAATTTTCTCATTTATATATATCTATTATGGATCTCCACCTCTTGAGATTGGATGTTATTAACAAAAAAAATATATATATATAAGACTTTGCACTACACTTAGTTCAACATCAAACCGTGCATATGCTAAGAGAAAATGAGATTGTTTAAAATTACTATTGCAATTAAGTCGCCTCTTGCTCCCTATTTTTAACACTCTAAAATGACTTGTCACTTCATTCTACCTTCTTGTCTAAGCTTCCAACTTAATTAACCGACTTCATGACTTTGCTGCTTATCCCTAGCAAAAGCTAAACACTTAAAAAAATGTGTTAAAAAACATTGCTTTTGTCGATTTTTTTGTGCAATGTTTCACCAGTGATATAGGAGAGGATCATCTAACTCTTCCTATTTCTACGTTGTATCTTTCATCTGATGGATCGAAACAGTAAGATCGAACTATATCGTTGTTTAGTATCTCAAACTATCATTGCTTACTAGCTGTTATAATATATATTGTTGTCGTTTATCGTAATTGTACATTTTTTAGTATTATTGTTTCTTTGTATACCTATATATATGTCATAAAACTCTAATGTGAATAGAATATATATATTTTTTCATTCTGTTTTACATGGTATCAAAGCCAAATGCATCCCGAGTTTCATTCTTTATCTTCGTTGGATTGTGAGTTGTGTCAGTTTGCAAAATTTCATCGTCTTAGTTCGAGTCATAGGGTCCATAAACGAGCTAGTGCTCCATTTGAATTAGTTCATTATGATGTCTAGAGTTCGTGTGTCCTGTAATGTCCAAAACTGGATTTCGATATTTTGTTACTTTTGTCGACGATTATTCCTGTCTGACTTGGTCATATTTAATGAAAAGTCGTACTGAGTTACTCACTCATTTTTGCAATTTTCATGCTGAGATTCAAAATCATTTTAATGCCTCTGTTAAAATTCTGCGAACTGATAATGCTGGTGAATATTTTTCTAATATGTTTGGATCTTACTTGTGTGTACAAATGGCATTCTCCATCAATCCTTTTGCGCTGATACTCCGTCCCAAAATGGAGTCGTTGAACGGAAAAATCGTCACTTACTTGAAACAGCTAGAGCTTTATCCTTTCAAAATGAATGTTCCAAAGCATTTTTGGGTCAATGCAGTTTCCACAACTTGTTTTTTAATAAACAAAATGCCTTCCTCAGTTCTTCATGGTGAGATCCCTTATCATGTTCTCTGTCCAACTAAATCTTTGTTCCCTATTGCACCCAAAATATTTGGTTGCATTTTCTTTGCTCAAGATGTCAATTCTCATCATACGAAGTTAGATCCTAAGTCCTTAAAATGCATCTTTATGGGTTATTCTTGTGTTCAAAAGGGGTATCGTTGTTATTACCCTAGTCTTAACAAATATCTTGTCTCTTCTGATGTTACGTTTTTTGAGGATTTACCCTTTAGTCAGTCATTGTCGAGTTCATGTCAGGGGGAGGACGACACACTTATTTATGAGATTGTCTCTCCTTCATCCTTTCCTACTCCATCTCCTTCAACATTTATGCCTCAGCATCCGCCTATTACTCAAGTTTACACCAGACGCATGACAACTTTCAGACACATGTCCTATACCAGAAGATTCTTCGGCATCTGATCCAGGAACATGTGATGAGCTTTCCATTGCTCTTCATAAAGGTAAACGCACTTGCACTTATCCTATTGCTTCTTGTGTTTCTTATCACCAGTTGTCACAACCTACATATTCTTTCATTACATCCCTTGATTCTACCTCTATTCCTAACTCTGTTCATGAAGCTTTATCTCATTCTGGTTGGCGTAATGCAATAATCGAAAAGATGAATGCTTTAAATGATAATGGTACTTGGGATTTAGTATCTTGTCCTTCAGGTAAGAAGGCTATTGGATGTAAATGGGTATTTGCCATTAAAGTTAATCCCGACGGATTCGTTGCTCGCTTGAAAGCCTGTTTGGTTGCTAAAGGTTATGCTCAAACTCATGGGATAGATTATTTTAACACATTTTCTCCGGTTGCTAAATTAATTAACTTCTATTTGATTGTTTATTTCCATGGTTACTACTTACCGTTGGCCCTTACATCAACTTGACATTAAGAATGCATTTCTCCATGGTGATCTTCAGGAAGAAGTATATATGGAGCAACCACCTGGTTTTGTTGCTCAGAGGGAGAGCGATAAAGTGTATGAATTGAAATAGAGCCCACGAGCATGGTTTGATAAATTTAGTCAAGCACTTGAGTAGTTCGGAATGAATAAAAGCACATCTGATCATTCTGTCTTTTATCGACGATCTGAGAAAGGTATTACACTGCTTGTAGTGTATGTCGATGATATTGTTATCACTGGAGATGATACCTCAGGTATATCCTCTTTGAAAACTTTTCTTCAGGGTTAGTTTCATACTAAGAATATAGGAACATTAAAGTATTTCTTGGGCATTGAAGTGATGAGAAGCAAGAAAGGTATCTTTTTGTCGCAACGAAGATATGTACTTGATTTGCTATCCGAGACAGAAAAACTAGGAGTTAAACCATGTAGTACTCCGATGATACCTAATTTGCAACTCACCAAAGAAGGAGAAGCATTTAAAGATCCTGAGAGATACAGAAGATTGGTTGGAAAGTTGAACTATCTGACAGTAACACGACCAAACATAGCTTATTCAGTAAGTGTTGTGAGTCAATATATGTCTTCGCCTACTGTGGATCATTGGGTTGCAGTTGAACAAATTTTATGCTACTTAAAAGCTGCACATGGACGTGAAATTTTATATAAAGATCACAGTTATACAAAGATTGAATGTTTTTTCTGATGTTGATTGGGCAGGATCTAAAAAAGATAGAAGATCAACATTTGGATATTGTGTCTTTGTAGGAGGAAATTTAGTGTCGTGGAAGAGTAAAAAGCAGTCTTTCGAGTGCGGAGTCAGAATATAGAGCTATGTCGCAATCTTGTGTGAAATGGTGTAGATACATCAATTTTTGTCTGAGATTGAATTTAGTATGTCTATGCCAACTAAATTTTGGTATGATAATCAAACTGCACTTCACATTACTTCTAACCCAATGTTTCATGAGAGAACTAAATATATTGAACTGTCACTTTATTCGCGAGAAAATACAACGAGGATTGGTGTCCACAGGATATGTGAAGACGGGAGAACAATTGGGAGATATTCTTACTAAAGCCTTAAATGGAGCAAGAATAAATTATCCGTGTAACAAGCTGGGCATGTTTGACATTTTTTACTCGAACTTGAGGGGGAGTGTTACAATACATATTGTTGTCTTTTATCGTAATTGTACATTTTTTAGTATTAAGGTTTCTTTGCATACCTATATATATATGTCATAGAACTTTAATGTAAATAGAACATATATTTTTCTCAATTCTATTTTACAATAGCAATATCGAGATGAGCAAAGATTATTAAAACTATTGAAGAAGAATCTATATGCACTCTTATACTTTCAAGGGAGGACTCCTACCACACAAACACAAAACTCAATTTGCTTCTTTAACCACTATTGAAAGATGTGTTTTTTTTCCCTTCTATCTTAGGTAATGTCGAAGATTTAGGGCCTGTTTGGTTAGCAATCCGAATTCTGTTTTATGTTTTCAGATTCACTGAATTCAGTGAATACGCCGTTTAGTGACGTGTTTTGAAAATTGTTTTCTGATTACGTGATCCAAATAGTAGAAATTCAAAACAACATTTTTATGTTTTCATTGTATCCGATTCTGAATTTGAAATTTTAAAATGCGAAATTATATTAAACAAAGATAAATATCTTAGTAAATATAGTATTTCATGTTTATAAACTTAATTTAATTTTGTTAAATTAAAATAGCTATAATATAATATATAATATATTATAAAATATAAAATATTATATTATATTATAAAATAATAATAATATAAAATTTATAAAAAAATAACATGTTCATAAATTAATTAATAATGTCTTAAATTCAACCTAATATTTAGTTTTGGAATTACAACTAATTTTATGATATATAAATATATTATAGAACACACTTTAAACTACTGTTTTAAAATGGAATCAAATTTCTAAATCTCTACTAAAAACACATATCCGAAAAAGCATGAAATATCAACTCTGTTTTCATTGAATCACTTGTTTCAAATTTACTGTTTTTGGATTACTGCATAAAATGCAGTAGCAATGTTCCATTCTTAGCTAACTAAAAAAACCTGATCAACTAAATATTTTTTAAATTAAAATCAAGCAAACAAAGTAGAGATAGACGCCATTTAAAAAACTAAGAATAATAATATTCATTTTATGATTTTTTTTTTCTCTGGTCCTCTCGCCTCACTTATCTGTTCTCTCTCTGATAAGGGAACATTCTTCTCCAAAGAGAATAAATAAAATAGTTTTTTTTTTAAAAAAAAAAACATTAAACATGAAAATCGAAGGAAATAAAACAAGGTCCACGTGGAAGGCGGCAGCCAAAGTTGTGAAAGTGTGTAGTAGGGCATGGCATCGGGTGCACCAACTTTTGGTACAACCCAGAATCAGAAATGGAAGAAAATCTTTGTGTCCACATAAACTTGTGGCTCACAATCAAATTCACTCGCTGACGTGGCACCCAACCCTTCTTTTAACGGATTCATCGTCTAACTTCCCTCCTTAAACTCTCCCCCAAAAATCCCTTCTTTTCTCTTCAACTTCTAACGCTTCTTCTTCTTCTTCTTCAAACAAACTATGTTCGATTCTTCTAAGGACCCTGCTATTACTCTTTTTGGCCGGAAAATTCCACTTTCCGACGACGGTGAATCTCCGGCGATTCATTCCCACGGCTACGACTTCCCTTCTGAGAAAGATGCACAGCCGAGAAAGGTACAGAGTGCCCTACACAGAGGACACCATAAATTTCTATGGAATTTGTCTTATACTTTAATCCAACTGCTACCCATTTCACCAAATGGCTAAATAATTTCTGGGTCGTTTTTACTTTTTCACTTCGGTTTCTGCTTCCTGGGTGCTTCTGAAAAAAGCTTTCTTTTTACTTATATTGTGTTTTTCTTTGGTTGTACTGTTATGAACTGATAATTTCCTTTTGGGGGAAATTGAGCTTTTTGGGCTATGAGAATTCTTCTTCCTCTGTTTCTCTTTTTCTCAATCAGTTTTCCAATCATTGACAGAAAAAAGTTACTAATTTACTTGAAAAGGGAAAAGGGATTTTCTCAAATGTTAACTTTTGCTCTACCTCAATTGGGGTTTCAACAATGAACTAAACAGAAACTGGATTGACTTAATTTCATTGGTATTTATAGATCATAAAATCTTATTCCTTTTCTGGATCTCAGGGCTCAACTGTAGATGATCATGAGAAACCTGTTGATGATTCAGATGATTCAAGAAAGCTACAGGGAGGACAAGAAGCTAGCGTGAATCCAAAAACGCCGTCTATAGAGGAAGAAACTGCGAAACCCAGTAATGGAAAACTAGAGAGTGAAAAACCCAATTCAGAGAAAACCCTAAAGAAGCCTGATAAATTGCTTCCATGTCCTCGCTGCAAAAGCATGGAGACGAAGTTCTGTTACTACAACAATTACAATGTCAATCAACCTCGCCATTTTTGTAAAGCTTGTCAAAGATACTGGACTGCCGGTGGCACCATGAGGAACGTGCCGGTTGGAGCCGGTCGCCGGAAGAGCAAAAACTCTGCTTCTTATTACCGTCACATCACAATCTCTGAGGCTCTTGAAGCTGCTCGAATCGAGGCTCCCAATGGAACCCACAAACCAAAATTCATTGGCAACAATGGCAGAGTCCTCAGTTTCAATTTGGATGCACAGAATTCTGACCCTGTGGTGGGCTCTGTTTTGAACCTTGCGGAAAACAGAGTTTTGAGTAATAATGGGGTGAAAAAGTTTGAAGAGAAAGGATCTGAAAAGTGTGATAAAAGCTCGAGTTTGTCATCTATGGCGGCTCAAAGCTCATCAGAATCTCATATACAGAAAATCAATGGCTTCCCTTCTCAAATTTCATGTCTTTCTGGAGTTCCGTGGCCTTTTGTTTGGAATTCATCAGTTCCTCCACCAACCTTCTGCCCTCCAGGATTTCCCTTGTCGTTTTTTCCAGCAGCTGCTTGGAACTGTGGAGTTCCAGGGCCATGGAACACGCCATGGTTTTCACCACAAGCTTCTTCTGCAGAGAAATCTCTCTGTCCTGACACTAAAGCTTCTTCAACACTAGGAAAGCATCAAAGAGACAATGAAATGGCCAAAAAAGAAGCCATTTCAAGTAAAGAAGAGGGTTTTAAGCAAAGAAATAATGGATGTGTTTTGACCCCAAAGACTTTAAGGATTGATGACCCAAGTGAGGCTGCAAAAAGTTCCATATGGGCAACACTTGGAATAAAGAATGAATCAATCACTGGAGGGAAAAATCTGTTCAAAACCTTCCAACCCAAGGGCCATGAGAAGGTTCACGTTGCTGAAACCTCCTCAGTTTTGCAGGCCAACCCTGCAGCCTTGTCGAGATCGCTCGTCTTTCACGAGAGCTCTTGAAGGCATACGTCGCCATCCATCATTGTCTCGTCGACGTTGGAAAGCCCTTCATTCAAAGTGAGTACTTAGAATTTGCTAACCTTTGGATTAGAGAGTATCAGGTAACTGATGGGTCAACTTAAACAGAGAAGAAGAGAAAGAAAAGAGCCATCAGTTACCTAATTTTCTCATCAGTAGAGCCAAACTAGTATTAAGGAATGCAGATTATATTATATTATTTGTCTAATTTACATAGCCATGCTGATTGCTGAGCTTGTTGTTTTTCACCTTCTAATGTAAATATAGCTATATATATATATATATATAGGTATGTAAAATACTGACATAGATTGCAGAAAACATTTGTTGTTTTTGTTGCCTCTTATGTCTTAAAAAAGTTGTCTTTTTTTCCTGCATTTGTATCAATTGATCTATAACCTCAGACAGCCACACTCTCACTGCAGAGAGTATCTTCCTAAAAGTTAAAAAATTTAACGAAAAGAGAAATGGCAAAAAGACTCAAAAAGCAATTATATGCAACAAAAGGTGATTCTACTGTGTGGCTTTATGTAGCTCCAAAAGTTCTTATCACAACAGCTGTAATAGGATAAGATTGAAAAAGCAGACAGTTAAAGCTTTTCTTTTTGGTCTACTTTTTCTTCCATATTTTTCCTTTTCCCCTCTTTTCTTTTGCATGTTGTTAATTTTTCTATCCCACACCATTTCATTTAACAAATTTAAGGGCTATAATGTGATTCCCCCCCCCCCCCCCAAAAAAAAAAGTACATCGTGGAATAAACGTCGATCATTTGAACGTCGGAAATCAAATAAAGAAGAACGCCTATGTCTGTCGAAAAGGTGAAATCGTATAGCTTAATTAGTTAAAAGTGAACAATATCATACTATTGTAAAAATGTAGAGAAGTGAAAGAGGATAAGAAAAAGACGGGTTTGAAATTTGAAATGCCTTTTAATTGAAAAGAAAAGTGGGACAAATAGATTATAAATGCAGGGAAAAAAGTTTGCACACGAGTCTCTTTAGACAGAGAATGAAAGATGCCTAATGAATAGGGCAGAAGGGAGAAAAAGAGTGAGATATTTAGAAGGATAGAAGCAAATGGTGGCCACAATTTTATTATACAAAAAAGATGAGCTAGCTGTTCAAATGGGGCCCAAATGCATATAGTGCCATGAATCCTTTTTTGGAATTGTCTCTTGCTTTTGCTTTCTAACTTTTTGCTCTTTTTCTTTTTCTTTTTCTTTTTTTTAGGTTAAATTAGGGGTTTATACTCTAAAATTTTAGGTTTCTGTCTATTTCATCGTTAAACTTTTAAGTTTGATCTATTTGATTTTTTAACTTAAAAAAATTGTCACTAGGTTTTCAAACTTTTAATTTTATAATTAGCAGATTGATAACCATTTAGTTTTGGGTTTTTGAAAATTAGATTTGTTTTTTCACCGTTTTCCTTCATCTTCTCTACCATAATTTCCATCTTTCTTGAGAAAATCATTTGAGTTTCTAGTTAAAATAAAAAAACAAAAATAGGTTTTTGAAAACTTAACTTAATTTTTGAAAACACAGGTAAAAAGTAAATAAGAAAACATAAAAATCATGGTGGAAATAGTATTTTTAGGCTTAATTTTCAAAAACCAAAAACTAAAAATAAAATGGTTATCAAACGGGGCTTTAACGTTCTATTAGACAAAATTTAATTTTATATCTAAAAGATCAATTAATTTCTGAAGTTTTTTAAATATGTCACGAACATATTAGACACATTTACAAAAAAAAAAACAAACTAGAGACATATTAAGCATTTTCAAAGTGTTAAAAAATACGAAAAAAATTGAAAATTGAGGATCCATTTAGATACTTTTTAAAGTTTATGAACCGAGTTTAGGTTGACAACTTATAATTCCACCTTTTTTTTTTTCTTCTTTCCTTTTCTTTTAAGGAAAAAAAAAAGGGATTGAAATGACCCTTTTTGATTGGCTTGTGTATCCCTAACTTCAGCTTTGTAGGTAAAGCCATTAATGGGAGTTGGTTAAAAAAAATGGTTTCTTTGGTCCAAACAGAGAAACCCCACTTGGAAATTCACCATAAAAAGTGTTAGGCAAAGAACATGGATCTTGAGGCTATAAGTGCCTAACAATAACAGCAAAATTGTGGTTTTGTTTTCTTAGATGGTATGGGAAAATGAGGAATGTTTTGGAACTACTTTTATGGGTCAATAATCATCATATTCTTGAGTACAAAAAGTGTTTGATTAAGTCCTTGGACAGCCTTGTAAATCAAATCTACCTGCCCAATAATCTAACTTGGCATTATTTGTTTTAGGTTTTTTCTCCTAACTTAACATATATATTGAATGAGAAATTTCGGTCAATCACAAATTGTCATATCATTAATTTAAATTAATGATAAAGTAAATTTGAGGTCAATTATAAATTCACACGTGTCCTAAAATTAAATTAAAAGACATGAAAAATTGGCAAATTAAATAATGTCACATGTCTAGTATTAAAAATGGATTGGGTTCAATTTAAATAATCCAAACCTTTTAAAAAAATAAATGAATTGGATTAACTCTAAATAAGATTAAGTTCAAGAATTGGGCCCAAAGTCCACTAGGCCCAAGCCCATACAAGGTCCATCAGACTCTATAAATAGAGAAGACCACCTTCCATTTGTAGACATCCAGAAGTGCCAGAATCTATAACATTCATCCAGAGATTCAGAAGAATCGGAATCCAGAGCATCTAGCCAGAGAGTTCAGAGTCTCCAAAGTCATAACTTAGAAGCTTCAAATTTCTAAAGAATTCAGAAGATCCAATGATCCAGAATTCATGAGATTTAAAAATTGATAGTCTCTTCATTTAATCTCCCTCCATCTGAAAATAAGCTAGCCAACCCTCAGATCAAAGTTTACATTTCAAGATCAACAAGGCAGCAGATCGATTCAAGATTAATGAACAAGCCAATAGGTCGATCCAAGATTAATGAACAAGCCAATAGGCCGATCCAAGATTAATGAAGTCCTTTGAATAGTACGGGTGAGCGTGGTCATAGTTACTCGCCCAATATGCCTATCTTCTCAGGGACAGAACCACGTGGGGAGCTGGGAACTTGACTACGCGAGATGGAATTCACTCGTTCCCGGGTTTAGGAAAACTAGAGAGGTTGTTCCCTTAAGTGCTGACTCCAAGGCTTGAACAACGGGGCCCCACCCTCTCTGTTATGCAGTTGGGATTGTCAGTAGGTATCAATTCAATCCAGGACTAGATCACTGGACAACCGTAAAGGCAATCCTCAAGTATCTTAGGAGAACGAGGAACTACAACCTTGTGTATGGGAGTGGGGATTTGATCCTTACGGGATACACAGACTCTGACTTTCAGACCGATAAGGAACCACATTTCTGATATTGTATGTGGATGATATCCTGCTCATTGGGAATGAAGTAGGATTTCTTACTGGCATTAAGGAATGGCTAGCTTCGCAATTCCAAATGAAAAGCGGGAGAGATAGGGAGAGAGATCGGCAAAATCCGGCGATGGCTGAAGCGGCGGCAAGGCCTGGCTTGCTCATCGGCCGGAGGACAGGGAGTCGTGGTGCTGGGGTCGGCAGACGGAGAGAGAGACGAACGGAGAGGGAAAGAGAGGCCGACGGACGAGTAAATACTGACCCTGATGTATATTTCTGATAATCTTTATCAGTTTGAAAGTCAGAATCCATGTATCCTGTAAAGATCAAATCCTTAGCCCCATACACACGCATGTAGTTCCTTGTTCTCCGAAAATACTTAAGCATCGTTTTAACCGTTGTCCAGTGTTTAGGTCCTGGATTGGATTGATACCTACTAACCCCAATAGGCCGATCCAAAATTAATGAACAAGCCAATAGGCCGATCCAAGATCAACAAGCCAATAGGCCGATCCATCAACAAGCCAACACATCGATCCAAGATTGCCATATCGATAAACCGATCCAAGATCAATAAGACAACAGTCCGATCCAAGGTTGTTGTTTTAATTTAATTTCTACACAATATATACTTTATTTTTAATTGATTGATTTCTATGATATTTCAAAGTTTCAATTTGATTAATATAGTTTAACCAACCCTCACAAGTTGGGTTTATTGTTGTCATATTGATGTCTTTTTTAAAGGATCATAAATGGATCTTTTTTATTTAATTAATTGTGTTAGTTGATTGTAATGAAGTTTATAGCTAAGAAAAATGAAGGAAATAAGTGAGTTAATTTTTAGGTAAAAATTAATTTAGGGATAAATTTTGAGGTTTAACAAAACCATACAGGAACTAAATAAAATGAAATCCAAATTCTAGGAACTAAATTGAAAATCTAAAAAATCAACCTAGGAATGAAATGATTAAGAGATATATACATTAGGCAAAGAATCAAATCTCCACTACCCACATTATTCTACCTTATTGTTGAACTAAAAATAAATTGAATTTTTTTTTCAAAACTGTAGGGACGAAATTAAAACTTTATCCAAAACATACGAACCAAATTTATAGTTTAACATATAATTTAAGATACATTATACTTTTGATCTCTTAATCTATATTTTTTGAATCTATTTATTTAGTCCACCAAAATTCCAAAGTTACAACTTTAATCCTAAATTTTAGGTGGTATGTTTCATTATGTCCTAACAATTTTTTTTCCTATTTTAACTAACAAATTAGCTTATTGAACTTTTTTTATTATTATTAATATCTTATAATATTATTGATGACAGACTCTCTCACACACTTTTGTTTATTTATTAAAAAGAAATCCCAATTTCCTTGTTGAAACACTTTTGAAGGTAATTTTTATCAAAATTAGCCTTGAATTTTCCTTTATTTCTTTTTTTGAAATAATTTAATTAAAAGAGTGAAAAAAAACTTTGTTTACATAAACTATTTTTAGTACAACAAATGTGTAACTATGAGAATTCGAATTTCTGATTTCAAGAGAAGGAATATATATATTAACTATCAGCACTTTGACACTTTGTTATACAAATTAGCATCATAATTTCAAAACTCATTAACTATATCATTTATTTCTATTAACTTTTTGTAGTCTATAGCATTGGAAACCCATAGATAATCAAAACCATGTTTTTCTAGCCTCTGAAACCTCAAACCTTTTTCTTTTCTTCTTTTTTTTTTTTTGACTAACTGATCATTTATATTAGTGGTAGTATTAAATTCAACTGATGTTAAACTTAATGCCATGCCTAAAGTATAATATAATAATGGCTTGGTTCTTTTATTTCTAATTGGCTCAAAGTGCCAAGCTTTTACCAATATCAAAGAAAAATTTTAGTATTTTTAATTAATTTTGTCTGCAATATGGATAGTCTCATAATTCCACTACCTCAAATTTTTTTCTTAAAAAATACACACACATATATATTATGAACAATGTTCTAGATTAAGTGCATAACTTTTTTGAAAAGCTAAAATTGGTGGAGAAAAAGGTGTCACATGCAGCTATTGGGAGTTGGGGTCAACCCCCCACTTAAACTAATTATCTTCTAAGTTTTTTTTTTTTTTACCATTATAATTGTTCTATTAAAAAAACAAACTATTTGGTGAAAAATACTAAAGTTAGTTCCAATTTAATGGGTGAGAGACACTCACTTCAATGCCTAATCAATAGTAAATATAGTATTGATTAAATACTTTTTTTTGAAGTCAACAAATATAAGATGAAAGAGCGAATCATCAATCTCTTAACTAGACTATAATAATTTCTTATTCACTGAATTATGCTCAAATATTTGATTAGTATTGAATGCACATAAAATAAAACATTGCAAGTTTAAAATAAAATTAGATTATGTTTCAACATGCAACAATATTTAATAAGTCAATCACTAATTAGGTAAACCACATGAATTATCACATAAAATAGAAATATATTTATGACTTTCAACTAGTGATTAATAATTTTTTTTAAAAAAAGAAAAAACTATGTTATGATTACTTTTAAAAGGTGTTATATATGTTATCAATCATCCAACATTTCTTTTAATGGGTCTAGATTTTTAGAGAGGTTGATTTTAATTCGTTGTAATGTTTAAACTCCATTTATTTTCTATTTCAATTGGATCTCTTTTTTCTTTACATTAATTTAGTGGATCTAAATCAAAAGGCAATTAAATATAATGCTCCCAATATTTGATCCTTAAACCCTAAAAAAATCCCAAGAATAAAAAAGTTTATCATGTTTTGACTTAGAACATCCTCTTCAAGTTTGCTCAGTCTAATTATGATTAAAAAAACAGAAGAATTAAGAAGAAATGTGAAAAATGGTTAAAATAATATGCTTGAATATTTGAAAGGTTATGAATAAAAAGTGAAAAAAGGTTGACAAATTGATGTGAATTTTGGTCAAAGGGTTAGTGGGACACGTGTGTGGCAACTACCAAAAGTATCCAATAAACAAATATTATAGTGCGTTTTTTCATGGCTTTAATTAAATATTTTCATAAAAAAATACATCCCCAATCTTATATTATATGAATGTGATTCATAAAACAAGGTTGAAATTTGTTGTACCCTTTCTAAAAAGCATATATTTTTCAACAAAATGTGTTCTCTTGAAACTTCTCTTTCCAACTAACACCAATGTCCAACATTCAAAAACTTCATATATACTTTCATTTTCTGGGTTTGACAAAAGCTACCCATGAATTTATAAAGAGTTTTAAAAAATGGAGACGAATTTAATTCAATGATATATAATTATTATTTGTATATTTATGTTGTTTGTTAATTAATTAAACTTTTTTTTCTTTTTTCTTTCTTTTTTTTTTTTTTTTGCCTCTCGTCTTCTTCTTCTTGATGTAGTATCATTGTTTGGTATTTAGAGAATATATTTTTAATTATTATGATATTTTACAGAATTATTCCATCTTTAAAAGGTGATGACGTTAGATTTATTTGAATATATCACATCATTTAAAGATGTCATTAATTTAATTTTTCTTTTATTAAATAATGAATGAATAGAAAATATTATTTCAACAATCAAGAATTGACTTAAATGAAAGATAATTGAGGGTAGATGACCAATATATTATTTATGTGCAAGAAAAGGTTGAAGTGAGATATTTATCATTGCGAAGTGTAGTTTTTTTTTTTTTTTTTTAATAAGGTACACAATCAACTACAATTAATCATTTTAAATAATTATATCATTCATATGTACAGATATTTCTAACTAATGTGATTTCTATTGATCAATTTAATTAATTAAGGCATTCATATATATTTTTTAATATTGTAATTTAAGTAAATTGATGAAATTTGAATCTACAACTTTATAACATATATTATTAATAATTTAATCATTTGAGCTATGTCTAACGTATGGATGAAGATATTTCATATAGTATATATGGTAGATAAATTAAAAGAATGGAACTTTACCAATTGAATGGTTAGAAATACAAAATGTATTACTTTTATTAAGGGTATGTTAATATTTTTAAAAACACAAGCATTTAAGAGTATTTTTTTTCGATGAATATATTAATTATTATTATTATTTTAGTTCAACGATAGGTTGGAGAGAGGAGTCTTTTTCTTGCTTGTTATGCTTGACTAAGTGTCTTGTTGGGGCAACTACTCGTTTAGTATTGCTTTGACTTCTTCATAGTTGGATGATGAAATAACGCCATCATCTAATCGAGATAATTTGATGATGAAACAATATTGTCATCTAGTTTAGGGGTCGAGAGGTAGGAGTGAGCATCAGTCGGTCGGGGTCGACTTTCGACCTTGAACCGACCAAAGTCGGTCGGTTCAACCGACCTAATTTTCTTTTTTTAAACTGACCAAAACCGTCCGACCTACCGGTCGGTTCGATCGACTTTTATATATATGTATTTAAATATTTATTTAATTAATTATTTAATAATTTATAATTATTATTTGATTATTATTTAATATATTTTGAGAAAATCTTTATAGTTTTATTTTTTAATTATTATTATTATTATTATTATTATCATCATTATATATATATTCTATAAATCGGTCGGTTTTATCAAGGACAAAACTAACCGACCGAAAAAGCCACAAAACTGATCGTCCACCCTTAGTTCGGTCGGTTTTGGTCGGTCGAGTCGATTTTCAGTCTGTTTTTGCTCACCCCTACTGAGAGGTATGAAATAGTTTGATGAACCATTTCGTTCACCACACATCGACCTCATTCATTTGCTTATCATAGAGGTGCAATATACAATGTCTTATACTATATATATATATATATATATATAGACGCAACCTCTCTAACTCATTACCATAAACGCAACTCTCATCACATACGTCGACTTGCACAAAGACTCCTAAATCTATCTCGAGCCTTTTCTTCCATCTCTATATATTAATTTAACAAAAAGTACTTCAAAACTGTTGTGAAAATAATAATAATAATAATTCAAGTATTTGGAAATTAGAATTAGAATATATATATATATGATATAAACAAAAGATAGTGGAAATTTATGAGAAATTAAATAAGTAATAAACTAAAGAGAAAGTGGGAGAGAAGAAAAAGAATTAGAGGCTTCTTTCACCAATTGTGTCTTTCATAAACCACCATAAACCACTATTTATATGCTAAATGGCAAGAAGGATGTGGAACAATTGGACATTAAGCATTGGTGAGAAATGGATACATGGAGGACACTATGTCTAAGTATAATTTGCCACATGACATGGGTGATATAATGACATGTGGATGGGCATTTATCCTACACATGTTTTATAATAAAAACCAATTTTAGAGGACACTAAGGAAAATAAAAGTACCACAAAATAAACTCTCATGCATATCCAAATAAACATCCAGTGGCTTTTTTCATGTAAATATATAAGAATAATTTAACTTTTAAAAAACAAAGTCTATAATTGGTCTTATGTGTGGCATACCAAAGAAGATGGACAAGGCCCATGTGCCTGAAAGTTGATAAAGTGTTCACAATGTACTCGTGGTTTAAATTCTATTTTGGTGGTCAAAATTCTTAAATGCTTTAGTTTTGTTTCAATCTTTATACTTTTTGGTTCATAGATTTGCATAAAAATTTGTTTTGGTATTTGTAGCTAAAACATTCAAATCATTTCTAGTATAGATAATATTAACTTTTATCAGATGTGATACACGTAAGTTAAGATTTATACTTAAGAATGATGTCAGGAAAGTTGTTTCCTTAGGTTTTCTATTTGACTTAAAGATGAATATATACAACCTAATAATGGGTTAAGTCTAACATACAACCTGATCCAAACTGGCCCAAATTAAGTACAAAATAAATATAGAAAATATATCCCAATTAAGAATATAATTGATAAATATTTCCTAATACCCCTCAAGTTGGAGCATGGGGATCATAAATGCCCAACTTGGGAAGAAGATGAAGAAATCGTTGTCTCCCTAAGGCCTTTGTAAAGATATCTGCAAGTTGCTCGTTGGTAGAAACATGATGTGTAGCAATGGTGCCATCTTGAACAACATCACGAACATAATGACAGTCCACCTCAATGTGTTTCGTGCGTTCATGAAAAACTGGATTTCGAGAAATATGCAATGTCGACTGACTATCACAAAATAAATTTATGGCACATGAATGATTCACCCCAAGACTCCAAGAAATGCTTTAAGCCACTTAAGTTCGGATGTAATAGAAGTCATAGAGCGATACTCAGCCTCTGCTGGCGAACGAGATACTGTTTGCTGCTTCTTGGTTTTCCAAGAGATAGGAGAACCACCAAGAAAAACAAGCCAACCAGTGAGAGAACGACGAGTTAAGGGACAACACACCCAATCTGAATCACACCAGCCTGATAGAAAGAGATCACAACTAGAATGAAGAAGGATTCCTTGACCTGGGCAACTTTTTAAATAACGAGTCGTACGAACTGCAACATCCCAATGTTCTTGTCGTGGCGCCTGCATAAATTGGGCCAAAATGCGCACTACATAAGCTAAGTCAGGTCGTGTAAATGACAAATATATGAGACACCCTACTAGACGTCGATACCATTCAGGGTCTGTCAGGAAAGTGTCATTAGCCAGTGTTAGGGGATGGTTTTGCTCAATTGGAAATCGTGCAGGGTTAGCTCCTAAAAGCCCCATTTCTAAAATGATGTCAAAAGTGTACTTTCATTGACAAAGAAAAATACCCTTTGATTTTCGAGCAACCTCAATGCCAAGAAAATATTTCAGAGTACCTAAATCATTCATGTGAAAACATTCACCCAAATATTTCTTAAATGAAGCGAAAACTAAAGAGTCATTACTCAAATAATCAGATCATCAACGTAAACTAAGACATTAAGCTAAACTTGTCCCTGATGCAATGTAAAGAGTGAGTAATCTGAATATGATTGGATAAAGCCATATTTTTTTAAGGATGTCGTCAATTTAGCAAATCAACACCTCGCAGCTTGGCGCAAACCATATAAAGATTTCTTGAGGCAACACACCATTCCTGACGCTCTGCCAGTACTAAAGCCAGGTGGCAATTTCATGTACACTTCCTCATCAAGATCACCATGGAGGAAAACATTGTGTACATCCATCTGATATAATTCCCAACCTTTTGCAGATGCAACTGCTAAGAAAGCTCGTACAATTACCATTTTTTCCACTGGAGCAAATGTCTCAGTATAGTCAATACTCTCAACCTGGTGATTGCCAAAAATTACAAGGCGAGCCTTGAGTCGTTCGATCACTCCATCTGCTTGATATTTGATTTTATACACCCATTTGCATCCTAGGGCTTTCTTGCCTGGGGCAATACTTCCATGACCCAAGTCTGGTTAGCTTCCAAAGAATCTATTTCCTTCTGCATAGCTTCTCTCCAACCAGCATTTGTCATAGCTTCATCAAAGTTACGAGGTGTTAGGATATGTGCCCTAAAACTTATGTAATTTTGATCAAATAAATAAAGAGTTATTTATTTTGATAAAATTATATTCTCACTTTATAAATCCAATAAACTAAGCTCCAAGGTTATAATATATCTTGAACATCAGTGTAGTAGACACTATTTGGATTTTGTACAAGAGTATAACTTAAATGGTTTATGATATAAGTATAAAGTTGGAAACTTTATTCTGGTAACACCATGGATACGACCCACTTTGTAGTTAGTACAAATGAGGTAATCCAACTCATTCATATAGATGACATGCGAGTGGGGGCATCTGACTGCAAATTATTAGCCTTAGTAATCTAACAATTTAATTAAAAACGAGCCGGACAAAAATAGGTTGCTACCGTTATTTTGTACCAATTTAAAAAATGAGAGAGATGTTTTCGCAAACACACTACCTTTTTTTAGTTTATGGGATAAAGATTTTATATTATCTCACATATCTTGTAACTTTCTCTTGGGTATTATTTTTTATATAATGGATATGGGACTTCAAAGTCCAATCCTTACCATCAAAGAATTAGTTAAAAGAAAAATCCCCACAATAATAGTAACAATTACAGAAAAAAAAGAAAGAGAGAATTTTCCTAGCTAAGAAGCCTAGCTAGAAAAATAACTAAATGGATACTCTAAAAATGTAGATATTATTATGCATTCATAGAATTTTGATTGCGTTCAAATTGAAATTTGTAAGATGCACAAGACAATAATAATAACAATTAAAGAAAAGAAAAGAACTTTTCAAAAAAAAAAAAAAAAGACAAGAGAGAAATTTTCTAGTTAAGAAGCCTAGAAAAATAACTTAATGGATACTCTAAAAATGTAGATATATTATTATGCATTAATAAAATATTGATTGCGTTTGAGTTGAAGTTTGTTGAACTTAAATCATTCCCTTAAAAAATGCCTTAAAAAAAAGTTAGAAGTTTAGCACAAAGATTGATTTTATATAATACAATAAAATGAAGGTGAGATAACAAATTTATCCTAAATTTGAGATGTATCATTTTTATCCAAAATTTACAGTTTAATTTACAGTTTTATTGAATTACACCTTACATTTAAATAAGTGTTGCAATATTTATCTTAAACTTGAATCATTATTACAATTTTACCCGTTAATAAAATTCCGTTTGAAGAATCATTATACAAAATATTCTCGCATGCGTTTAATGAACTATATATAATATATGTTGGAGAGAAAATCGGTGAGACTTTAGAAGGAAAAAAAAAGATGTTTGAGTTGCTTCTTATTGATGTTTGGTTTTATAAAGTTATTCAATGGTTGATCTTATGTATTGATCACACATAATTTTGTACATCATTTTATTTTTATTAAAATTAATAAGTTTTATGGGTGTTGAATAAGAAATTTCGACTAATCACAAATTGCCACATCATTATTTATAAATTAATGACAAATTACATATTATTAAATTTGAGACCAACTATAAATTGACACGTGTTTTAAATTAAATTTGAAGAAAAAAAATTAGCAATTCTCAAATAAGTTGTATGTGTCTTCATCATAACCATTTGATCAAGTCTAGAGCGGGTCAAACTAGGTCATACTGAATTTGAGCCCAAGTTTAAGTAAGCCCAAGTTAATTAAATGATAATTTGACTCGAAACCCAAAGGAGTCAGGTCCAAAACTAACCAAACTCAAATTTAAATGGTTTGACCTAAATACAATCCAGCTCAAGGGCCTCTTAAAGCATGTGGAAAACTCTATAGGTGGAGCATCCACCTTCATTTGGGAGAGGAAAGATTAGAAGAGGTCATAAGATTGAAGGTTCAAGAAGACTCTTTAAATTGAAATAACTTAAAATCTCCCTAAAGAACTGAAAAACTTAAGATTTGAAGACTAAAATTAACTTAAATCTTCCTAGAGACTAAAGACAGAAAGTTAATTTCACTCCTTCTAAAGAGTGAAGACCTGAAATTAACTTAAATGTTCATGTTCATTGAAGACCTAAAATTAACTTAAATCTTTCTAGAAACTGAAGACCTGAAGTCTAAATACATGAGGTTTACTTAATCTTCTTGACGAGCAGAAGGCTCTTGGAGACTTTGAAGACTAAAAGCTTCGTGAAAACTTGAAGACTTCGAATATTGAAGTTTCTTCAAAGACAAAAGAAGCATCAACTAACTATTCATAAGCTACAAGCCAAAGATTGTGCATTCAATAAGCTAAAAGTTGAAGATATTCAATAAGCTAAAAGTTGAAGACCTTCCAGAAGCTACAAGCCAAAAACTATCAATAAACTAAATGATGTACATCTTTAGTAAGCTACAAATAAAAAATGTATAATAAGCTACAAATTGAACATCTTCAACAAGCTACAAGCCGAATACCTTTAATAAGCTCAAAATTTGAAGTTTTTTACAAGTTCAAAGTTGAAGATTCAACCTCAAGAACAAGCATTTCAACTCACGAGTCAAATATACACACAAGAAAAATAATAAGAGGATCATATATTAGAGGTTGTACTCTGCTGTACTATATAAATTAATACAAATCAGTTTTATTCTATGAATTAAATTTATCAGAAAATCTGTTGCGATTGATATTTTTACCTTTTTTTCCATTAAAATTGTTTAGTAAATTAGCATAGATTGCACAAAAGGTATAAATCGCAAAAATTGAGATAATCTACCATTTAATTTCATAG
The DNA here is from genome assembly GCA_036507285.1 of Trichosanthes cucumerina. NCBI lineage: Eukaryota > Viridiplantae > Streptophyta > Magnoliopsida > Cucurbitales > Cucurbitaceae > Trichosanthes > Trichosanthes cucumerina. Next base: position 75,485,010 of record CM071839.1, on the reverse strand, counting down.
AGTTCAAAATTTGGGGCGAAAATTAATTAAACTTAACCAATTGAAGTTGTACTTTATCAAGTGTTGCAATCAATCCATTTATTGTGGTTTTTTTTTAGTACATCAATATTTAGGGTGGGTGGATTCAAACTCATGATCTTTTGGTTATAAATTTTATTTGATGTCAGTTGAGTTATGTTCTTATTGGCGATGAAATTATCATTTAATTAGTGATATGTGTAACTCACGTGTAAATAAGAAAAAACAAATTTATTATTGACAAATCTATAAAAAAAAATAGAAGACTAATTATAACACTTAACAAAGTATATGAGTTAATTATAACACCTAGCAAAATACATGAGGCTGATTAATCAAATTAAAAGCTAGTGAGTGTGATTGCAACGCTTAACAAAGTATAAGAGATTGATTGATCACGTTAAAAATTCAAAAATATGATTGTATCATATTATAAAGTTGACTTGGTTTTTGCAATTTTTTTTAATTCCCGACGGCATTTCCCGCGCTTATATTGGCATCGTTATGCGCGCCAAAGACGTGTTTCCCACGCTTTTCTTTTTCTATATGAAAATAATCAGAAATAGAACAGGAAATTACTTTTTTTCCCTTTTTAAATTGAGAATTAGAAATATATATATAATATATATGTATATATTAAGGATAGCTTTAAGGGTTTTTTTTTATTTTTATTTTTCATTGGATAAGAAGTGACTCCAAATTTTAATGTATGATACAAATATAGAAAAGTTGAGGGTAATAATAATAATAATAATAAAACATTCCCAACCAAAAAAAAAAAGTGAATGCACAAACCAGCGTGTTCCCCCACCTTGAACATGCTTTCTAGGAAATTTCGGAAAATTTCTTAGGAGAGGACTCGGAAAGTGAAACACTCTATGCTACCTATAATGAAAAAAATTTGTCACTCACCATCCATCATCCATAATTATGTGGACTCACCACTATTTAAAAACTATTTATAAATTTAAGAATATAATGAAAACGAAATAAGCATGATACTCTATTAGTATTAAAAAAAATTATATATGACCAACAGGGTTTGCTTTAGAATACTTTTAGAATTTTATGTTGGACCAATTAATAATAAAATATATATTTGATTGGTATAGGTAGTAACTATTATTTAAAAAAATATATTTATTCAAAAGTTATATCAATTTCACTTTAAATTTTTAATTTCATCGATTTGGACCATGGATTTAGATAAGTGTTGTCATTTTTAACCTTAAACTTAATTTTCAATAGCCCACTCACTAATTTTAACAAAAGAAAAGAAACCTCTATAAATTCGCTACTTCGATGGAAATAAACCATCTCTAACATTTCTTTTTTTGAACCACGTTAATTTCATATTAAATATATGTTTTATTTATATATCAATTTCAAATGATGGGTTGGTTTATTCATATATCATATTATTCAACATCTCATGTTCAACTTCTCACCTTAGTTCATCTTGAACCACATGGTATTAGGAGAGATTTCACTCGAGTACCATTTATAACACCCTAAGAAATGTTAGAACAATCAAGTGCTAAATTTGAATTCTAAATCCGGGTGAGAGTCATAGACTTCGAATCGTTACAATTCTCAATTGGGAAAACTAATATAGGTTAAATTACAAGTTTAGTCCCTAAACTTTTAAGGTTGTGTCCATTTGGCCCATAAACTTTGAAAAGTGTCAAATAGGTCATTGAACTTTTAATTTTGTATCTAATAAGTCCCTAAACTTTCAAATGTGTCTAATAAGTCCTTAAACTTTCAATTGTATGTCCAATAGGTTCTTGAATTTTCAAATTTGTGTCTAATAAGTCATTAACTTAATTGTCATTTTTAAAAAGTCATGAACTTACTAGACACAAAATTGAAAGTTTAGAGTTTCATTAGACATAAAATTCAATTTTATATCTAATAGATCAATTAATTTTCAAAAAGTTTGAATATGTCAGAGACATATTAGATACAAAATTAAAAGTTCAAGAACTTATTAGATATTTTAAAAGTTCAGAGACTTATTAAATACAAAATTGAAAATTTATGGAATTATTTGATACTTTTAAAAGTTTATGGAACAAATAGATACAAACCTAAAAGTTTAGTGACTAAACTTATAATTTAATCAATAATATAAATATTTTTAAAATTGAAAGTTCCACTAACTCCCACTCATCAGAAGTGACAAAAAGAAAAGAAAAAAAAAATTGACTTGGACAGTTGGACGACCTTATTTACCTAAAACTTCAATGCAAAATCCATTAAAACCCTTATAAAATTTACAGATGACAGAGTCTCCTTTAGCCGCGGCAGATACGGATCGTCCAAGTTTCAAGAAGATGATACGAAATTTCTCAGAACTTCATAAAACTTCGTTCCTTCTGAAGAAGCCGATGAAGAAAGACAAAATAAAGTCATTGCTTTCACTCCAATGTTCTAATTTCCTCGAAAGTTTCACTGTCGACGCTTAAACACGCAATATGTAGATTAAAGCGCAATAACGCTCGTACATTTGCAGAAGTTTAATCAGCCAAGACTTGACCGCTCACTCAAATATAAATTGGTAATCCATGAGAACTCTTCTCTTGTCTTCTGCTGACTGTTTAATTAGCTTTATAGCACTCATATATACATACTTTTTGTTCACTCTTTCAAACATGGCACTAATTGATGATAACCCCATTTCAGGTTTTGAGATTTTGGTTCTCATTTTTCTCAATTTCATACTTGAACGTTTCTTTTCAGGTTTATTGTACATTTTTATCCTCTGTGCTGCGTTTCTTTTTTATCTTTGGAATTCTTGGGTTGCCCACCGCAACATCATTAAACGTCTTGATGCTGCTGAAGCGGCATGCACACCAAGTGTTCGACGAAATGCTCATGAGGGGCATTACTACACAGAACTTGTGGACGTGCCCGTTAATGACAAACACGAAGTGAAACTGACTATTGAAGATGTGAAAACTATGATGGAGGCACTTGATCGTGGCCTTAATAACAATGAAAATAATAATCTTGGGTTGAATGCTGAGATTGAGGGACTATTTGAGGAAGAATTGAGTTTAGATGAAGTTGAGGAAGCTTTTGATTTGTTTGATGAGAATGGTGATGGGTTTATTGATGCAGAGGACTTGAAGAAGGTGCTGTGTGCCTTGGGATTTACAGTGGCTTCAGAAGTAGATCAATGCAGGAGAATGATTAGAGTATTTGACGATGATGGAGATGGGCGTTTAGATTTTAAAGAATTTGCCAAGCTTGTTGAACAAAGCTTTGGTTGAAAACTACTCTGTGTTTGAAGCAAGTATCCCCATTTGTAAGAAAACTGATAGCTTCAACCAATTGTATTAAAATTTTATTGTAATTTGTACTTGAAATGCAAGTTTCTTCTTCTTCTTCTTCTTCTTCTTCTTCTTCTTCTTCTTCTTCTTCTTCTTTTTAATAATAGTTACAATTCAATAATGGTTTAAGAGATTTGAACATATAATCATCGCGGACTATGGATAAACACAACTAATACTATATGGTAATTCTCCATCTTGCAATTGTTGTATTAAATTAAACCTACAATATAATATAAAAGAAGATTACTAATTCTTGAATGGTTGAGCCAGGTTTTTATAATGATAGAAATTATGAGAAATTTTCATTTCTAGTTTTGTAATTGCTAAATTATAAAAAATAGTCATAAACTTTGTCATTTGTTTCAAAAATACCATATTCTTTCAAAAGTTGCAATATTATTTTTGACCTTTCATAAGCACTTCAAATTACTCTTGAAGTAGAAAAATTATTAGAATGTTGGATGAAAAGTCAATGTGCTTGGATGTCATTCTTTCATACTTAATCTATATAAGCATCCGAGCTACCTCATGTTGTTCTATGTCACCATCATATTGATTTTTCCTCCAAGGATTTCAACTCCAATGATAGTTTTGAAACCTTTGTAAAAGGTTATGGTTAATGTTGCAACTTTTGAGAGAATAAGAGTATTTTGAAAATAAATGGTTGTTCACACGCAATTTCAATAAAGAAATAAGATACGTGTAAGGATCTTGTATTTGTATTAATTTGAGTGATTGTAGTACAATCTCTAATATGTTCATCTCATTCTTTTTTTTCCAAATGTACAATGTCTCAAGAGTTGAACAACTTGTTCTCGATTGTGCTTGTTGATTTTTTTGATCGGCCCTTAGCCTTTTGATCTTGTTAGATATATGTTTGACTTGTTGATCCTCGAAGAATTTATCCAATCTTGAAATCCTAACACTTCAAATACATTTAGGAGTCTTCAAATACTTCAATAGTCTTCTTACCTCTGATTTTCTCTTAAGTTATTTGAAGAGTTTAATCTCTAAACTATTTAAATGAAAGAGAACTCTTCTATTTGTAGAGCTTTCGGTAGGCTTGGGCTTCGATGATTTTTGGATTTAATCATTGGGCATGAACTTTGTTGACTTACTAACCATTTCAATTTGAATTTTGTTTAAACCAATTTGACAAAATTAAATTTAATTATTTGTTGAGAGTCTTTATAATAAAGAAATATGATCTTTAAATTTTAGGATTCACCCATTTTGTTTTCAAATTAAGTTTGGAACACATGTCTATTTAATAATTAGTTTTAAATTTAATTATTTAAAACTTTATCACTAATTTAGAATAAGAATGTGGTGTTTTATAATTTAGTCTAACTAAAAAATAAAAGTGTATTAAAAAAAAAAAAGACTAATAAGAGCCGAGTCCAACGGTTAATACATCTCAACTCCTCATGTTTTATTAATGTAACGTCGAATATTTGTCGTAGTCAAAAAAAAAAAAAAAAAATTCTGACGAAACGGACAGATTTTATTTTATCTTCTTCGTCTCAAAATCGGTCAGAAAGTTGCACTCTGGCAACTCAATTAGGGCACAAGATTCTTTCGTCCGTTCTACACTTCGAATCTCCACTTTTGTAGAATCATTATTCATTAATTTCAGATTTTGCATTCCATCGTCGCATTGATTCTTTCGCTCTCCGATCACTATTTCTGCACGGGAAAATCATCCTCAGTCTCTGCCGTCTTCCAATCGTTTTCTGTAATGCCCCTCACTTGCTTAGAATCAGATTATACTTTGTGCAGAATCGTTTCAAAATCCTCTCTGAACTTTTTCATCTGCTTCCAGTTCTCTCACAGCTTCATACATCACTGTCTTCATTGAGCTCTCTGTTTTGTATCTGTTTCATATGTCAATTGTTTCAAAAGCTATGTGTAGGCCATATTGCATTGTCCATTGTTTTTATCCATTACTTCATTATATCATTCTTCTGTGCCCAGCGATGTCTCGAAGATGGCTCATATTGATCTCCATTCTAACCCTTTGTCCCGATGTTAGATTCATATTTTTATGGTGGACTCATTTGTAATATATGATTTTGGTGTGATTTCCAATCTGTTTATGATGCTTATCTAATGGCTGACTGTCATATCTTCTTTCCCTGGATTTCTTGAGGTTTAAATACCACAAAATCTATTTAAACTTTTAGTTTATTGTTAGAAAAAAATATAGTAGTTTCTATTTACTTTTGCTTGAAAATCAAGAAACGTCAGATTGGAAACCAATTGCAAATCCATGAATTTCTTGAGTGATCGACGAAATTCCTGGTGTAAAATTCTATGGCTAGGCTAACATTTTATTTTTAAAAGGCACAGTAAGTATTAGTTCTGAAGGGATTCCTTTTTTAAGTGTTGTATTCTTCTTTCGGGAAAGTGTGTATTGCCACATTCATTTCATAATGTGATTCTTATATATTATGCTTTGAACTTTTTCTTGTAGAAGAATATATATGCAAACAGAAGTCTTTAACCTTTCGATGCATATGTGTGTCTTTGTGATGCAGGGAGTTATGCCAACTTAATCGAAGTTGACTTCTTTTCTAGGAAGTAGGCGAAGAAAAGGGATCTTAGTATTAAACTTTTTGCTTTCCAATGACGATATATCAAACAAGAAACATTGGGCATCCTTTGATCAATCTTGTGAGATTGAAAGGTTTTCCTATTCTGCAGCAACTACAATTGGAAGAGCGCCTACTTCGAAACTCATCAGATAATTGGTGTATTATAAACGACGGAACAGATAATCCAACTGTTGTGATGGGCGTTTCTGGGTAACATACTATACATGTAGTTCTACTTTGAATTCTGCACGTGCTCATGCCACTATTTATTGGAAGATTTATTTTTCTTTTTTCTTTGGATGATTTGAGTTTTATGCTCATAATTACATGGTGAATATCAAAGCTTATACGTCACAGTTTGATGATACATAAACGTTATATTCTTTTGATTCTCTGGGAAGTACAATAATAGCACTACAAATACTTTTATTGAACTGTTGAATCATGCTGTAAAGTAAAACTGTCTTTTTGAAATAATAGACTGTCACTACAAGTTGGAATGCGATTTACAATTTGACTAAGTTTCATTGTTCATTTTGGTCATCCCTCTCTAACTCTTTTTGTTGTTAATACACCTCTTTATGGTCCACACAAGTTGGGTATCATTTTGTACTTTCCTTTTGGAGGTGCATGGTTAGAATTTTGTTGTAACCCTTCATCAATTCAGTGGAAAGTTTGTTTCTATAAACAAAAAGCTCTCTTTATGAACTGTTGCTGCATGTAGAGGAGTTGCTCTTTCAATTCCTTGAACTGGCTGTATTGGTCAGTTAGAGAGAAACTAATTGAACTTTTACTTACTAAGTAATGAAGTCTTCTTTTGATATGGATTAGGAGCAACTTTATGATAGTAATAAGACTTGACTAGCAATTCGGATGGTTGTGTTTAGTTTTGAGTAGTGGGTACTCCAATTTCACGGCCCTCTGATCTCATCTATTTGATTTGTGCTTTAGTTAATTCATTCTGAAGATCATTGAATTCTGCATAGGAAACCTGATGAGCTCCTTGACATCAAATCTGTATTAGGAGATCAAATTCCAGTCATCAGAAGGTTCACTGGGGGTGGAACTGTTATTGTTGATCACGACACAGTATTTGTCACCTTCATATGTAATAAAGATGCCGTTGCTGGTCTAAAACCGTTTCCTCAACCCATCATGTCCTGGAGTGGTCTATTATATAATAAAGTATTCCAAGGAACTGATTTTAATCTTCGCGAAAATGGTAGGTAGATTGCACTCTTTAGAATGGACGCCATTTCAACTTACTTATATAACGTTGCGTGTATTCAATTATGTATAAGATTAAACGCTTGGAAATTGACTTTTTGTTTTTTCTGGATTAAGATTATGTCTTTGGTAACCGCAAGTTTGGTGGAAATGCTCAGTCCATTACTAAAAGCCGGTGGATCCACCATACATCTTTTCTGTGGGACTATGAGGTTAGGAATATGGCATATCTGAAACATCCAAAACGAGTTCCTGATTACCGTGAGGTATACTTTACTGTTCCTTGCATTTTTTTTTTCTTTTCAAACTGGTTTCATGTCTCATCTGCCTGTTTTTCCAATACTGAGCCTTACTACTGCAATTCAAGATGCAAGTATATTTAACATGTCCGAGACAATTATATAATTCTCTTTTTATTCTTATCAATCATATTATCTCTCCGTTAGTTCATCCAAAAGATGAAGCTATCACCTTTGCTGTTATTGAAAACTTCCTCCAATTGCCACATCTCTGTCTCCTAAGATCATTTTGTAGCTGCAGAAAGGAATATCCATGCGTTGGGTTGAGTTGGGACCCAATCCAAATTTTGAGCGCAACCCAGCCTGAGCCATATAATAGTTTGATTGAGTTGGTTCAAATTATTATGACTATTTATCCTAAAATTATGTGAAAGAATTGTGAAAATGATAGCAAGGTGGCTAATTAGCCAGTCACACAACGGCTAAGTAGCTGTATGTTCTGTGTGAATGGTCAGTAAGCTCACCTAAAGCAATGTCGTTTGACAGCCGTCGCAGTGAAGATAGATCGTGTAGCTTCACTCCAGGCCGTCAAAGTACATGTCTTAAAAACCATGTCGAAATAGTGAAAAAGAGCTTTAAGGATTCCTTGACCTATTTTCACACCAATTGAATATGGTATACAGTTCAACATGCTATTTTATTTTATGAAAAACAACAGTAATATCCTAAAGACTTGGATCAATTATTTTCTATAAGTTGTAAGTAGAATAACCAATAGAGTAGAGTTATTTTGGTAACTACCATGAGTTAGCCTAATAGTCAATAACGCTCGATGTAAATAATAAAGGGACTAAAGAGAATTAGTTCAAGTCATGGTAGCACCTATTTAGGATCTAATATCATTCAAGTTTTCTTGGCAACCAAATGTAATAGGGATTATGCAGTTGTCTCGTGAGATTAGTCGCAATATGCTCAAGCTGGCTTGGAAACACTGGATTTAAAAGAAAAAGAGTTATTAGTGCAATCTAAATGAAGAACAACCAATTATCCAAAATCTTTCTACAATCTCTTGGAGATCTTCGAAGAAGCTTTGTGGTAACCATAATTTTTGGTCGAGTTGTTTGGGTCCTTTGGACCATCGCCCTAGTTGCAATAGATTGGAGAAAGTGGAAAATAAACACGTGTTGACATGATATTCATTTATTATTTGATAATTTGACATGGTTAATATTGTTATATCAGATGCTGCTTTAATTTGGTAAATGAATGAGTGTATGGTGAAGTAACAACGTGTCCAAGTTCAATATTGACAGAGATCCTTTTAAGCCTTATATTGGTTTTCTGAATTTAATCTGTACTAATTAATTGTGAAAGACGAATTCTATTTGCAACAAAATGCAAACATTCAAGCTTACTAACATTTATATGTGCTGTAAAATTCTTATTCAGGCAAGGAGCCATTTGGATTTTTTATGCAGCTTGAAGGACTACATGCCAAGACAGGTATTTATTAATAAAACAATAGAAGCAATTGAAACTCAGTTTGCTACGAGTTTAAAGGAATTAGAAGAATGTGAATATTCTTTGACTGGAAACTATAGTCCCACAACAAGGCCGCTGACAGAGCAAGAATTGGAAACAGCTGCAGGTTGTGTATCGCAAGATAATAAGCTTGAGAAAGTCTTGGACGTAGCATTTTAACAACTATTTTTCTAAAACAAAAATAATCATGGTAATGATTATATTTCACCCCAAATAATTAATTCTATATACCACTCATTTATATTAAATTAGCAATGAATTCAAGTTTCAGCTTAATTTATTGTTATACAGCCCCTTTCTAGACGTGGAATATTCTTGTTCTTGCCTGTTAACAGCCTAATTCAAGTCACAGTGCACTGTTAGCAAACCTCAAGGTATATTATATTTGTAGCTTATTGAATTTCTAGATCGTGGAGCTAGATTGCCTCCATTTGTGGTATGACAAAGAATGTCATAAATGTAATTTGGCTTTCTGTAAGTAAGTCGTTATCCTAACAACGGTTAGGACAACTAGTTAGTTTAGCTATAAGTCAGCTCGCCATGTAATTGATTGATGATGATATCTCTCTTTTAATGTCACTCAGTAATCTCTGCTTTGGACTTGGAAGGTTTCAGTATTGGCTCTGTGGAATGCCTATGCCTTCTAGTCTTGGATGGATGATGTTTAGTGATGGATATCTTTATTTTTATAGGATGGCAAACTACACTAATCTTCTAGCTTAGTAGGTCATAAAATGTGTAAGAATGTATAGTAGTAAACGTTTAGTTTTATTACTCTTTGTCGTGGGAATACGATTTAGAGCATGTTTAAGAGTGATTTTGGAGTGATCAAAATTACTTTTGACATGTCTAAAAATCACTTTTCTACCTAAAGTGTGATATTTGACAATATTAAGCAAGTGATTTTGGAATAATCCGATTCCCTTTCAATCACTTGGGAGGTAATTCTCAAGTGATTTTTGTCAATTGATTGCAATTTAAAATGACTATTATTCATTTTTTGAAATAGTATACTTTTAATGACAAGTAAAAACCGTCATCTTTGGTCAAAATTCATGAATTTCCATTAAAAAAATAATTTTTTCAAAATCAAAATCACTATTAAAAGTATAGGACCAAACATAAAAATGATTATATGAAAATTACTTTTAATAAATCAATTATAGACAAATCAATTACACTAAAATCAATATTTCTAAAATCATTCTTAAGCATGCACGTGAGGTAAATCATACTTTCAAATAGGCAAAGTGAAAAGTTGCCCTCCTCTTGGCTCATTTAGATAGAACCATGAAAAAAGAAATTGGATTTTTTTATTTTTCTCTCGGTTGCCTTCCATTAGTTGAACTATGTTCAAGTTTGCAAGCAACTTTTTCGTTGGAGTTGAGATAAATGAATTACACATTTTGTTGGAAAAAGATGAAGGTTAGTGGAAAAATATTTCATCCGATCTTATTTAAAATTTTTCGTTTTGGAAAATGATGAAGTATGAAATAATTTAATAATAAGGGTTGCCTATTTAAAATGTAATATTAATAATTATTTTTTAAATTTGTGTATTTACAAATATTTTACAAAATAGAGTTGCCTATTTAAGATGTTATTTTTTTCCTTTTTTTGTTGTGGCCAATATCGACTTTGAATTAATCTATCGATTTGAGATGGATAAAAAAGATTCCAAAGAACAGAAATCAAACTTGCATAACAAAAATTGTTCGAAATCTTATATTCTGACCACAGAATAAAAAAAAGGTTGAATGTAAGTGTATCCAATTCACCCATCATTTTTTCGACTTTACACATTATGTGCTGAACCAAAGTAAATTAATTAATTAATGGTCAATAATAAATAGTGATTCGGCTTGATAAATACATGGAATTTAAAAGGGTGGAATATGAAAAATGTTGTCATTTACTTTCTCAGCAGTTTAATAATTTTTACTAATAAGAATTAATAATAGAATTTGAAAAGTTTTTGAAAATTTTAAAAGCTTTAGAACATTTTCATCATTTATTTAGTTCAACAACATTTAAAAAGGAAGATTTAAAAAGGAAGATTCGAACTTCACTATGATTTATATATTTCCTTTAATTTTAGTTTTCTGCTCTCAAAATTCTTTAATCTTAAAAGCAACCCAAGACAATACATTATACATTCAGGTCAATGGAATGCATGCCAAATTTGTATCGCGAACGCGATATATAAATAGAAATATCGATAACATTTCAACTAAAATGTCAACATATCACTGGATATTTTATTACATGTGAAGGGAAGCGACATTTATAACAAGTTAGATGCCTCCCTTCTCTCAATTTGATCGATGTGGAACAAGCTACATGACAAAATTTTCTTCTTCAATTGCTCTTTCTCATGAGACGTGTGACTCCCTTCTCTTTCTCATAAATTCAGTTTATTCTCCATTTTTTTTAGTTCAACAACATTTAAGCTGGGAGATTCGAACCTATGATATCTTAGTCATAGACTCATAAGATCATACTTTATGTTCTATGCTTTTGTTGGCTATTCTCCCTCTTTTTTTTAAAAAAAAAAAAGTTATTTACTATTTATTGTATTTATTTTATTTTAAATTGTATTTAAAATATCTGATTTTATTTTTATTATTGGTTAGGTTATCTTCACTCTTTCATGGCTATGAATACGTAATTAATAATTTAAATATTGTTGAGGTGCAATGTGTCACGGTCGTGCTTGTCCAAGGCGTGTTACCCATGGCCGCATGACCGTCCCCATCCTATTTTATCATATTATCATGTAATGCATTTCATTTAGCATTGTCATTTCATTTTCTTGTATTTTCATGGGCATATGACTCCTCGCCAAAATGACGTGCAAGGGTGTCATAGCCAAAATTCCTAGAATGTACTATAGGGGGATGCGAACATTCATCAATTCTCCCTACCAAGAGTTATATGGTAGTTAAGCATGGCTTTCTTATTATTGCTTATCAGCTGTATAACTGACTTTCTAAACTCTCACAAACGTTTTCTAAATGTTTTCACAAATTCTCTCTGACCCCGTTTTCTAAAACCTTTTCTCAAGAACAGTGGAAGAGGTTGTAATATAGGCCTTGTGTGCCGCCGACGATCCGAATTTGAGTTGGCTGACTTGCTCGTGAGCGAGAGCAAGTGTCGCACGGTCGTGTCAAGACCCTCTAAGAGGTGCGGCCGTGACAGTTGGTATCAGAGCCTAGTTGGCTTCGGAAGGGCAAGACACAGTAATCATGTCTGCAAAACAATTAAACAAGTCTGACAAATAACGGTTGACCGAGATCGAGGAGCAATTGCTCCTCTTGACGGAAGTCCCTGATAGTATTCGGTTCTTGAAATCTCGACTGGAAGAGATTGCGGCCAAGGCCGACGTGATTGATGCGATTGTTGGACGCATCGATGGAATGCCCGTCTATGAATTGATGGGGAGAGTTGAGACCCTCGAGGACAGGGTAAACCGATGTGGAAACTTCGAGCGTGGTGATAGCTCGTCGGGCGGCGTCGCCCAAATTGAGGAACGTGTCGATGGTCTGGACAGTTCCCACAAAGAGTTGGGTCAGATGTTTGCTGACTTTTCTGTTGATGTGAGAGATGCCCTTAAGGTCTGTAGGGGCGAGATAGGGAGATGGCCGCAAAGCTAAATCTCACCATGATTGCGATGGGAAGTCAAGCCTCACTCAGAGGCGCGACCAAGTCGGGAAGAAGAAAATTCCCAACCAAAACCCTTCAGGGGTTCGAGATGCCAAAGTCTTTGAAAAACTTCATCTTTGATATGGAGCAAGATTTTTGGGCAACAGATGAATCTGGTGGATCGACGGAGAAAGAGTCACCTTAGCAACAATGCATCCGGAAGACGATGCCAAACTATGGTGGAGGACCCGTTATGGACATCCAAGAAGGGAGATGTACCATTAACACATGGGAGACGCTTTGAAGCGAATTGCGCTCGCAATTCTTTCTCGAGAATGTTGAGATATAATTGCAAGGCGAAAGCTTCGAGAGTGAGACATAAAGGAACCATCCTTGAGTACGTCAAACAGCTTTGTAGGGTTAATGTTGGACATCCGAGATATGAGTGAGAAAGACAAGATCTTCTCCTTTGTCGAAGGGTTACAACCATGGGCCGTGACTAAGTTGTCTGACGAGCAATGAGTGCAACACTTGACCGAAGCATATGCTGCGCAATGAACGATCGCTTGACTTGAGTGGCGGCGATGTGGGCGAGCAGCCTCAAGAGGCAAGACCAGCAAAACCTCCCACGGGGAGATGATCGACCTCATCGGCTAACTCTCCCAAGAGTGGGGAGGGATAGGCCTGAAGTTCGAGAAAGGATAACAGAAGTCCCCACCAAGAATGAAAATTGCGTGGCGAGAGATCACGAACAAGAGCAACTACTACCGTAAGTGCGTTATTTGCGACGGCTTCACCGAGGGTGAGTGATGCCAGAAGTAAAGTAGCCCTCAAGGCCCTTCAAGCGTCCTATGAGGCAAAAGAATGGAAAGGAAGTTGACGATACGAAATCGAGTCCGCATGCGAGATGAGGATCTAGAGAATTCGCGCATTGGCGCCATAAAATTCTTGTCAGCTCTCCAGAAGAATGGGGGAGAGACAAAGGGCCCATCCAGTAAGGGCCTTATGTATGTTGACGCACACGCCAACCACAAAACAACCAAGAGCACTATGGTTGATTCGAGAGCCACCCATAATTTCGTCTCAGAGACAGAAGCGAGGCGGTTGAACTTGTCGTGGAACCGAGATTCGGGAAGGATGAAAGCTGTGAATTCAGCAACCCTACCTATTTAGGGAATTGCGAAGGGCGTGTCAGTCAAGATGGGAGACTGAGGTGGTCGAGTTGACCTTGTCGTCGTTAGGATGGACGACTTCGATGTTGTGTTGGGAATGGAATTTCTTCTTCAACACAAAGTCATACCTGTGCCCCTAGCGAGTTGTCAGTAATCACGGGAGAGAAAACCTGCCGTAGTGCTGCAAGAAGTTGAAGCGACCTAGTGGGAGCGAGGGTAATATCGGCCCTACAGCTGAGGGCGGGCTCAAGTGAGCGTTGTGGCGAAGTGCCACGAATTACTGATCATCGCTATGAGAGAAGTGGCGGTCGAAGGTATACCTCCCCGAGAGAAGGGAGGGAGAGAAGTGTTCAAGTGCAAGAGTGCACGCGAAGAGCGCCAAAGCGCGAAGTTGAGGGACTCGGTCAGAGACATGCCCCTCCTAGAACTGAAGCCAAAGCGGCGAAGCCCGTAGTGTCGGAGTCGAACTACCCTGGGGCTTGGAAGATGCAATTGCAGCGTGGTACGAAGGCGAGCGATGTGACAAGCCCGCCGATCCAATTGAAAAACTCCTTTGAGGCCCTACCGGAAGGACAGAGAGTCGAATCTTGACCCATATGAGAAGTGCAGCAGATTTCATGCAGATGTGAAAGGAAGCGTGGAGCGTAAGTCCGTTGGGACCGAGTAGAAGACTTGAAGACTGCCGACCCAGGGTCATCCTGTTCGAAGTGTGTCGGTTGACGAGGACGTCAACCATTTAAGTGGGGGAGAATGTCACGGTCATGCTTGTCCAAGGCGTGTTGCCCATGGCCGCATGACCGTCCCCATCCTATTTTATCATATTATCATGTAATGCATTACATTTAGCATTGTCATTTCATTTCCTTGTATTTTCATGGGCATATGACTCCTCGCCAAAATGACGTGCAAGGGTGTCATAGCCAAAATTCCTAGAATGTACTATAGGGGATGCGAACATTCATCAATTCTCCCTACCAAGAGTTATATGCTAGTTAAGCGTGACTTTCTTATTATTGCTTATCAGCTGTATAACTGACTTTCTAAACTCTCACAAACGTTTTCTAAATGTTTTCACAAATTCTCTCTGACCCCGTTTTCTAAAACCTTTTTTCAAGAACAGGGGAGGAGGTTGCGATATAGGCCTTGTGTGCCGCCGGCGATCCGAATTTGAGTTGGCTGACTTGCTCGTGAGCGAGAGCAAGTGCCGCACGATCGTATCAAGACCCTCTAAGAGGTGCGACCGTGACATAATGCAACCAAAGTCCTACATTGAGATGGGTTTATAAGTGAAAGACACTATAAATGATGTTTTTTTTTGGGGTAAAATCAAAAGCAAAACCATAAACAATCATCATACCAATGAGAGATCTTAACAAATGGTATAAGAGCCAGACCCTTGGCTTAGTAAAATATTTTTCAATATTATCTCCAATGTGGAGATTCAAGTCCTAACAAATATCATCGCCAATTATGATGTAATATCATTTACAATTATTTTATCATCTACCAGTGTTTCATAAAATTTTCAATTATGTAACCAATGTTTCATATCTTTTTCGATATGATAATTAAAAATTGTCAATAACAACTTAATCACGTCATAAATAAACTCTCATTACTAATTCAAACAATTTTCATATTTTTCATCATTTTTATAATTTTTTATATCAATACCAACATTTTCATATAAATCTTATTTATTTATTTTTTAAAATATGATAATTAAAAATAGTCAATTATAATATTTTTTAGGTCATAACCAGCTACAATTAAAGTATCATGAAATAATTTAAATAAATTTAATTAATTTTCATATTTTTTAAAAACAAAATTTAGGTTCGTATCTACCTTTATATCTAAATATTGTCTTAAACTTTTAGATACGATGCTTAAAAATTGTCAAATACAGTTTAATTAAACCATAATCAAAATTTCATAGACTAATTTATAGTTACTAGCAAGGGAGACAAATCTATTTGGAAGATTTTGTGTATAAGTTGAGTTTTTCTTTTCATTTTATAATTACTCTATGCATATTAATATAAAATATGAAGTATTTTGTAAAATGAAAATTCAAAGTTTTTTGTTTTTCAAATATATAAACAAGTTCGTTTGAAAAAAAAATGTATAAAACGGATGGGGGAAGGAAAAGTGGAGGGATTATGGATTGAAAATGAGAAAAGAAGGGGTTGTTGTAAGTGAAATACTGAGTATTCTTGAATTGATAACGCCATTGCTGAATCGCCCAAACAATTTCTTGCTGATTGGTTGCGCTAATTTTCACAGCCGAAATCTTAGGCTGACCTTTCGTGCGATCTTGTAAGCAGAGCATTGCATGCACTTGCCTTTGCCTTTGCCTTTGCCTTCGCCCATTACCTTCCTTTCTTGTTTTGCTGCCCGCCATTCCCTTTCCTTTCTTTGCTTCATTCCCTTTTAACTTCCTCCCCTCTTTCTCTTCGTCTTCTTCTTCATTCACTTCCCCCTTCTCGGTGCGATTCATTTCGTACCCCCACCTTCCCCTTCCCTTCCCTTCTTTTACTGGTGTCCCCTTAGTTTCTTTTCCTTTTTCCTCACTTGGGTTTTCCCATTTTTCTCTTTTCCCTTCTTAATTCTTCATCCCATTACTTTCTTTTCCATTTTTCTCACTTGGGTTCTCCCATTTTTCTCTTTTCCCTTCTTAATTCTTCATCTCATTACTTTCTTTTCCATTTTTCTCACTTGGGTTTCTCTTTTTTATGCATTTCCCTTCCAAATATTCATCCCCAATTCGTCCTTCTCCTTGCCGCGATCCGTTTTCATCATTCTGAGCTCTTTCTTGATTCTCATTCTTTGTATCGCCTCGTTATGAAAACAGGGGAACCCCGTTAATGGCTGTCAACAGAACTTGATGTCCTCGTGATCCCTCGGAATGGGAGCTCTAGTTTCGCAACTGTATCCTTAATAGTCGGTTCTTCTTCTTCTTCTTCTTCTTCTTCTTCTTCTTCAGTGGCGGTTCTTTCAGCTGGGGAAGTGCATTGATAATGCCTTATCGAGCTGGCCGAGTTTGAATACGAGGGATAGAGATACGGTTTTGTTGATTTCATTACGTTTTTTCTTATCTTATCTTATAATGGGAAGGGTTAAGCTGAAAATAAAGAAATTGGAGAGCAATGGTAGCAGGCAAGTGACTTTCTCTAAGAGAAAGATAGGAATTATGAAGAAAGCTAAGGAGCTAGCTATACTCTGCGATATTGATATCGTTCTTCTCATGTTTTCACCAACTGGAAAGTCGTCGATATATGAAGGTGAACGCAGGTACTATATTCAACAAGCTATCGCCTATTGTTTGTATTCACAATTGTAGGTTGTTTAAAGAGAACGAATTAACGTCCTGCTAAATATTAGTCATTCTAGTCTTAGCAAAACCGACATTGTATTGTTTTAGGGAATTCGGAAAATATGAATCATTGATTCATCAGTATCATCCTATTGGCAATTTGGTTTCAGGGACGTTCAATTTGTATTGTTAATAATCTGTAATTTATGGTATCTTTGTATTTGTATCTGGAAGATGGAATTTTGCATTCATCCAAGGAAGAAATTGACTGTTTAGGTATTCCTATGTCCCTATGATGCATAATTATTAGCTATGAGAGTGTCTATGTCTGAGTTTTCATGAGGTTTATGTTGAAGAGAATTACAAACTACCCAACGAATTAGAGCTTGAAAGGATAACCAATTAATTCTCTGTCTTATGCTCGATGTGAATCTTTAAATTTTCAGCAAAATTGCAGAGATCGTCACAAAATTTGCTCAATTGACTCCACAGGAGAGGGCAAAAAGGTATAAGAACCTGTCCGATTGTGACTCAATTCCTTTGCAAACTTTTTCTGCAATACGGTAGCATAGATGGCTAATATATCCCATTTTGTTTGGAACAGGAAAATGGAAAGCCTTGAAGTAAGTCTCTGCATGTCTCCTTTTTTTATTTTTAATCCATCTTTAGAGCTTTTATCCTTTTCTTTTTCTGCCTGCTTTTGTTGTACAACGTACTTTTGAATTCTCATCTCTTGTATACAAGTGTACTTATTTGTTTGCATTTTCTATTCGAGCATCTAGGTGCTGAAGAAAACATTTAAGAAGTTAGACCATGATGTAAACATAAAAGATTTTATGGGTTCAAGGTATTTGTCCATATCCGTCAAATGTGTTTTGTACTGTCTGTCCAAATTTCAGTACTATTACAATGGATCTGACTTTTCTTCTCATTTTCTTCTCCTGTCCTGCAATATCTTGCAGCTCTCAAGATGTTGAGGTACCAAGTTTTTTTTTTTATCATTGCCTTTCATAACATGAGATTGGTTATGTGCACTTTGTTAATTTTTTATTATTTATCAGCAGGAATTGACCAATGAAGTTATCGTATTGCGAGATCAGATTGCTGATTCACATAAGAGACTGAGGTGCACCTTTGGAGCTTTTGTTTTTAAAGTATATAGCCTTTTCTTATTTTGGCCTTGCAGATTGTATTGTTATCTTTTGCAGATGCGCAGTAGAATACAACTTTAATTATAAAAAAGAGTATGAACTAATTTTTATTCATTATAGTCATAACAAGTTTAATATTTAAGCCTTTTGAACCAAGTGTCTACAAGTCCGACAAGTAAAAGCAACATTTTCTTTTATTATATCCTATGATAAAATGTTACATGTAGATGTTTTTCTTTGTCCATAAAATCCTTGGTTAATGTGAGTCGTCAATACGAGCCAAAAGAAGCCTAAGTTACTTACTGAGCTATTGCTATAGGCATAACATATGCATGTTTAGTATCAGGCATGGATGTCATTCTGTTCATATGTTGATGTTCTAGTGTTGCTCTTATCCCTTCAGCTATTGGAGGAATCTTGATAATATCAACAATATAGAACATCTCCAGCAGATGGAAGATCTAGTAAGGGAGTCCCTAAACCAAACACGTCTACACAAGGTATGTTACATGTGTTTTTAGTTGCATATATCAAAACAATTGTTTTTGTCCATGGTTTTTTATGCCTCTGGTCTAAGAATATGGCTTATTTATCTTTTGGCTTGATACTTGTATCAAAGCCCATTGGCTGCATGATTCTGGCATCGGTTTGGTTTGATGTAGCAGCATTTTCTGGGACATTTCAACTTCTTTTATATTGCATTTATTGAGGACAGAGGATGGGCTCTTCCATGTTACCTATTCTTCTCATGATTCAATGTTATTTGTGCGAAGAAATTGCTAGTGGTACTTAAGGTTCTGAAATTTGGCAGGAAAATGTAAGAAGACACCAAATGCTCTCACAGGAGTTCACTAGCCAGGTAAGAGACGAGCCTTTCCTACCCATTGTTTACAAAGATGCTTATGTTGTGAATATCTTGATAGAGTCAAACATATTTCCATTTACCACAGTATCCGGGTGGTGGGATGTCCTTACCTTTGATAATGGATGAAATGCAAGGCACTCAACCCCTGTTATGGCTTCCCAACTATGGCACTCAACAGATTACTTTACCAAATGAGCCTAGCTTTCTGCAACCAGGGTGAGCCTACAATGAATGAGATTAGTTTTCGAATGTCTGGCTTTACGTTGTTGATTTATGCAAGTCATATTCCTGAAAACGAAAGCTGGTTTTGTAATCAATATATGTAATGTGTAGAGGGTGATAAGATAATGTAGTCTTCTGTTTACAAATTCCAAAAAATGCTGTATTATATCTCTGTCTATGTGGGTGATTACGCTTACGCACCCTTGAATTTATCCTGGGAAATGTCTGCAGTGATGTTGAATGCTCCATGGCTACATCGTTTCCGAGCTTTCCTAGTTTCTTCAACCATGGGAAGCAAATTGAAGTTGGAATCTCTGGTCAAGTTGATAGCATGCCACAAGGTGATGGGGGTTTAAATGAACTAAGTGGAACTTCTTGCTCAACACTGCAACTTGGTGACCAATATCCATACCCTACATGTGATGGTTCCAACTTCCAAGATGAAAAGAGACTGAATCTTGATATGGAGATGAACTTGCATGCAAATTGCGTCGATAATCAACTAAATGGAAAGTTGGAGATCTCTAGAGCTCTATATGATGATGACCAGCATTCTTGGGCTTCTATACCAGGGGCTTGTAGCATTCCAATGTACCAAAGCAATGCGTACCACCATGTAGGTTCTCTTTTAACTGGTTCCTTTAAAACTTGAATGTAGTCCATTTGCATTTATTGGACTTCTTGTCCATGTTTGTATTTTGAAAACCTTAAACTTTACTATCTTTGTATCATTAATACAAAGATTTTCGTATCCAATGCACCAAAACAATGCATATTATTACATGTCTCCTATCTTGTTTGATAACCTTAAACTTTGCAGCTCCAAAGTTTTGGATTGGGATTCACTGGCCTTATCTTTTTATCTAGTACATCATACATAGTTTTCATTTCCTTGGCTTCTATTATTGCGATACAGAATGGTCAATATTTTTGCTGGTCTCGTTTGTATTATTATCTTGATCTGAGATCTTTTTGTTATTTCAGTTCTTTGATTATTTCATCGTCTCTTGCAGCAACCAAATTGATTCCTACAAATTTCACCAGTAATTGGAGAGGTAACAGATTGAAGAATTGTTCCTCTTGATTGATGTGGTCAACATTTTTGTTGCAATGGCATCTTCTCCCAATTGCTAGACGAGTCGATATATATTGAGATCAGAATGATCTTCTGCTTCTCGTTTTGCCGTTTAACCAATATCCTCGACTTGTAAATACAAGATATACGAGATCAGAGCTTGGTTTCTAGATTAGATTTTCCTTTTTTTTTTTTTAACCTCCTCATGGAAGAGCTGTAACATATTTGGGTTTTCTGGTTTCCTTAGCTGTACATTGAGCTATTGTAAAACATGGAAGCAAATTCCATATCGAGTTTTGAGAAAATTAAAGAAGTCGGTGTGATAACAATCTTTCTTGTTCAGTTAAACGAAGTTGCATTCTTATACTAGATTCATTATAACTGTCACCATCCTGTATATTGATAGTTCCCATTTCTACAATCTCACATTTCACATATTCTTGTACAGATTTTATTATCCTATCCCCTTAGTGTTTGGAGAATAGTGTTGTGCCATGGATCTGTAATGTGCTGCAAGAAGTTGTCAAATGGACCTTTTCCAGTCACATTGTGTTGAACAATGAATCCCAAGAATGCCAACATTGCCAATCTTCCTGTAGATGATCAAAACTTGATTAGTTTCATCATTATACAAGTAATTGAGCAACTTTGATTAGCTAGTTTTGTTTCTGAGGCATTTACCATTAGCAATCTCCTTTTCCTTGGCCTCAAGAGTTGGCTCAAAGTTGAGTGGATTGAAAATTCCCCCTGGATATCCAACATCATTTGGTGGCAAGCTGTATTGCTTGAAAATGGGATCTTGGTTTACACTTCCTGGGTTCTTTATGTCTTGCCATCTTCTGATTTCCACATAATGAAACAGAATGAACTCAATCACAAAGAGAGTCGACGACGATGCGAAATATTCGGCTTTCCCAGCATCGTACCATTTCGGTACGTTGATGATTCCAAAACTTGTGAAGACTTCAGGCAATAGCATACCTGCAACTCCGAGCATCGCCCATCGACCATTCACTAGCTCTGCTTGCACATACCACCTCAAGTTTTCAGGGTCCTCTGCAAGTCCCAGAGGATCAAATCCATTGTCACCTGCTAGACTGCAAACAAAAATGATTTTAAGTATGTTAAATTCAAATCTCAATTTCCAGATCTCTTGTGTTTGATATAATCAGTACCTGCCATCAAGGTAAGCTGGTGATGGCAAACCTGGTAGCCACTCTCCCTTCTTGGCCTCAACTTTGAAAGAACTGGGAACTGGAGAAGTTGTTGGCTTAACAGACAAAGTTCTGTTAAACTTTCTTGACGACCCCGAAAGGAACCTCGATCTCGACGCACATGGTCGGAAGACGGCCGAAGCCTGGGTCATGACAGTTGCCATTTTTCCCCCTTAGGAAACTGGTCTTGAAAACTTGTGAAGGTGGCAGGGCGATGGTAGAAGAAAGCCTGGCTTGGCTTTGAGTTCAAGAAGTGCATTTTTCTGCATGCCATTGTAATGGCATTTAAGTTTATGGTGTTCATTTGTTGTTGGAAATCAAGGGTCAGAAAGCATGATGCTTTAGGATCAGATGGCTAAGATGAAGTAATGAAGAGCCAATAGGAACAAAAGAGCCTTATCCTTTTATCATAGGGTCCATTGCCCTATCCATAAATCTAAATCTTTTTCTTCAGTTGGTTGAAGAAAGATGGTGTAGGCCTAGGCCAAACTATTAGATCAAAATAAGTTTTTTCCTACAAAGTGGGAAATATCTTACCACGTGGGATATAATGGGTGGCTAGCCATTCTATTCTGATGACCATACTATTTTAGAACATATAGATATTTCGAATCACATTTAAGTCCATGGTAAATCACTATTAGATAAAAAAAAGTTTCATAGTAATTAGAAGTAACAAGTAATTAAGTGATACAAGAGAGTAGGCGAGTTTGATATAACTCGCAAAGTTATAAACTATTAAGAAACAAGAGGATGAGGAAATACTAATTGTGGAAAGGTATTAACAACTTTGAAATGCAGATTTCAAATCCAGTCTTAATTAGTGAAACTGTTTGCCAAAAAAGGTTTGTCCAAAGGACCAAGAAGAAGGGGCAACATTGTAGGACACAACAGAGCGACCATCACTGGTAATGACCTTAAAAGAGAGGGATTGTCCTACAAGGTAATCGTTGGTTTGCCAATTTTGACCCCAATTTCTGAACATGGTCCTCCAACCAGTCCTAGACCCTTTAATGTAAACACCATGGACATCTCCTGCACCTCCCACATTGCTTATGAGTACCAAATTGAAGTATGGATTGCCCTCAATTCTGAACTTTATTCCTCCCCTTCTTGCACATCCAACCCTACACATCCCAATTTTATTACTAACTTAAACAAAAACAAACCATTACATATTGCAAAAGAGACCTTATTTATATATATATATATATATTGAGAAGTTGCATAATTAGGTTATTCATAGGTGATTTGAAACTTATTAGACATAACTTCGAAAGGTTAGAGATAGGGCGTACCTTCTATAAGCAACGGGAACGACTCCGGCGATAGTTTGAGCGATGGTCTGAAAGGCAGGTTGAGAGAGATCAAAATGGCGGAGTGAAGGATCGCACCAACCGCCGGGAGGACAGAAGTTGGTGGTGGTGACCACGACGGAGCCGGGGAGGCACCATTTTTGGTCATTTACACATTTTACCTCAAAACAAGCTCCACAACTTAGCCCATTGTCGAACAAGGCTGTACTCAACGCCGTCGTTTTTGTCCCATAGTTCTCGCTGTATACATTTCCATATCCACAAGCCCCACCTACAAAAAACATTCAATTAAGTTTTTTTTTTTAGAAGAAAATAAAAATGCATTAAAAACTAATGGAAGTTACACCTCTAATCCTCATTCAATTAAGTTATTAACATACCAAGAAAAAAAAAAAAAGCTAGAAGTTTAGTCCCCAACTTTCACAGCTAAGTTAAAATATCATTTTAGTCTTTATACAATCGTATTCTCTTAAACTATGAAATCTGTTACAATCACACCTTTATACTTTTAATTTGATAAATCAACCCTCTATACTTTATGTTAAGTGTTGCAATTAGCCTCTATACTTTATTATTAAATGTTGAAATCAACCCCTCTAGAGTTGATGAATTAAACAAATTATTACCAAAGTTTAGGTGTGTGATTGCAACTTAACAAAGTTAGGAGTGTTGATTGATCAAATTCAAACATTAAGTCTAATTGTAACAAACCTCATAGTTTAGGGGTTAGGGGTGGTTTGTGTAATTTTTCGAAATGTTTAATAAATTTTTGGACTTTTAAATTTTGTGTCTAATAGATCCCAATTCATTCAGGATTTTTTAAAATTCATTAGACCTATTATACACAAAATTCAATTTTATTTCTAACTGGACCCTTACTTTTCATCTTTTTAAAAAAATTCAACAACACGTGTAATGTGATGCTTCACCCAGTGAACCGTATACTTAAATTAAAAGGCCGGGAATAGTTGCTCAATAATTAAATAGACATAATTTTGAAAGTTCTTGGACTAAACTTATAATTCAACCATTAGACGTACCCAATGTACCGGAGGCATCGGGGCCTCCATAGAAAGTAGCATGAGCGCCATTGATCCAGTTTCTTCCGCCATATCCATGAACGAACGAGCACAACGAAAGAAACCCCATGACTAACAATATCCAAACAACTGCCATTGTAATTCTTTGCAGGAAAAAAAAAAAGTAGTGTGAGAAGAGAATTTAAATGGAAGTCGTATATATGTAAAGAAGACGACCAAAGTTTAAATTAGTTTTGAATGTGAGAAATGGTAATACTTAGGGTTAATATATTTATAGGCAGTTTTGGATTCGAGGATGTTGGCATTTCCAACCCTCCAACCCTTCCCTCAAACCACAAACCTCATTATATTATTTATTTATTTATTTGCCACGTGTGTTTTTGTTTTTGTGTGTGTTGTTTTTAATTTTTTTAAAAAAAATTAAACTCTTCTAATTAAAGTTCTATGAATTGCCTCGTGTTTGATTCTTTTTATTAAAAGAAAAGTATTAATGGATTATAAATGTGGAGATTGAAATTTAAACATTCGATTGGACGAGGGAAAGAGCACACAAATCTAAACATAGTTGGATTGATCAAAAGATCAAAAGCCTTTTAAATTGTCTTAGATAATTTTTTTTTTTTAAAAAAATTAAAATAGTACATGTTTAGTCTTGAATTTTTAAGTTAGTTGTATTTAATCCTTGGATTTTAAAAAGTATTTAATAGACAATTGAATTTTTTTAAAATTTATGGAACCATTAGATGCCAAATTAAAGTTTAAGGTCTTATTAGACATAAAATTCAATTTAATTTATGTTTAAAAGAGTAGTTAATTTTAAAAACTTCAAATATATTAAGGATTTGTTGGACACAAAATTGAAAGTTATTTTAAAAATTTAATGACACAAAATTGAATGTTTAGGGGCTTATTAAACACAAACTTGAAAGTTCAAAAACTAAACTTATAATTCAACTAAAAAATTATATATAAAATTAGCTAATATTGAGAACCTATGAATTTTTTTTTTGTTGTCTTTTAATTTTGTTATTGAACTTTGTTTTGAATCTCTGATGGACAAATTTCGAACTTTACCTCCATTTAATTTTATTCATCATTGAGTTCAACAATATTTGAGATGAGAGATTCGAACCTTTAACTTTTTGATCTCTGACAGTTGAATTATGTAAAGAAAATGAAGTCAAAAACTAGTTTTTAATCCAATAGAGCGCATAACGCAATTAATGTCTCCTTGATGAAAGGATCAAAAGCAAGTGATATAAGACTTGGTCGAATGTGTATATATATGTAAGTATTTATCATTCATAGGTCATGCATTTCAATATTGGAAGTTAACCTAATTTTGCCCACACCTTCAATCATGGGAGTATTTTTTATTCCAATAAGCTAAATTATAGGCATACTTCAATATGTAAATTTCAAATAGTCAAGTGTGTCCTAGGGTTTCAAGTTCTAGATCTACATTATTTTTAAAAAAAAATTTACATAATTTATTTTTAAAATTTCCATGTTTAATATACTTAATATTTCTATATTTCAATATGATATTATTTAGGTTACTCAACAAAGTCTCTAATAGGTCCTAAATTTTCAATTTTGTGTCTACTAGATACTTGAACTTTAAAATTGTCTAGTAAATCTCAGAACTTTCAATTTGTATCTAATATGTCATTGGCATATTAAAAAAAAATTAAAATGAACTAATCTATTAAGTAAAATTGAATTTTATGTTTAATGGGACCAAAAAATTCAAATTTTGTGTCTAATAAATTTGTGAATTTTTAAAAAATGTGGAATGAGTCGAGGACATATTCGACATAAAATTTTAAATTCAATGATCGATTTGACACAAAATTTAAAATTTAAAGACCTATTTGACATCAAATTGAAAAACTCTAAGGATCTATTAGACACATTTGTTAAAGTTTGGAAATCTAGTAGGTATAAAATTGAAAGTTTAATAACTTATACTTTTTAAATTAGTTCAGGGATTAAATAGACACAAGTCTAAAGGTTCATGAACTAAACTTATAATGTAAAATATTATTTAATTATGTTAAAGTTTACCTATTTTATTCAAAAGATTTCATATTACTAAATATATGGTCATTTCTTAATATATTTAGAGATTTTCTTAATTTCTAACCAATGTTGAGATGGCACTTATCTTTCTAACATATAAGGGTCTGTTTGGTCCACTAGTTATTATAACCCGTGTTATAGTAACCTGTGAAATACTGTACACCCCAAACACAGACTATTATAACCCCAGACTATACTATTCTGCATTTTAAATAATATTATATGTTTCACAGACTATAATAACCCACAGACTATTATAACCCTTGTTATTATAACCTACTCAACATCCCAAACATCCCCTAAGTAATATATAAACGCTCCTAAAATAATCACCCTTACTTACGAGTAGACGTGAAATATTTTTATTTGTAGAGGAAAAGATAAGTTTTAGCAAGTTAAATGGTGAAGCTACATTTGATATTTGTCTTTGTTTTTTCAAATTAGTTAGGCAAAATACCATTACACCATAGTGGAATCATGCTTGAAAAGTAATTGAAATAAAAGATGATAACAGAAAACCTATCAAACTTGTAAATTCAAAGTACATAAATTGGGTAAAATTCATAGAAAATATTCTATTACAAATATGCTTGTTATGATTAATTAACAAAAATGTCGTGAGCAAATTTTATTTAAATAAACAAACAGCAATATTTGGTTGCATAACAGTGCGTAGATATCTTCCTATACAGTAACATCAAATTTTTGATAATTAGAAGAAAGAAAGGTAGAAAAAGATAAATTAATTTTTTTTATAGTAAAAAAATGCCTCTATACTAATATGCACCCAAGTATTGTTCATAAATAAATGACATGATTTTACGAGTGAAATAAAAATTTCAAACATTCAATGGGTATAAGAACATAAAACTATCATTTTGTCATTTAGAATATTTTAATTAGATTAGCATTAATACTATAATTTTTAATGGAAAGACTATTTAAACACGTGACAAAAATAGTTAATGATTTTATTGAGTTTTGAGCTTTAACTTTTCTTTTTAATTTTTAGAATATAACAGTGTATATATAGGATGAAGATTCACTTTTTTAATAAGAATATTGTTAATGTCTTATTTAATTAAGTGAGTTGTATTCAAAATTACTGGACCTTTTGTTTTTTAGCTTAAATTGATTGGTTTATAGCATCAAATAATTTGAATTCGTATGAATTTTGTTATTTTACTGATGGACTATTATAAAGTGAAATGATCAAATTCTTCGTCCTTGTTCGTATTTTAAAAAAAGTAAAAAAAAAATAATAAAAAAAAAAGACGAAATTCATGATTTTTGTCTTAATCAAACCTTTCTCTCTCTCAAGGCCCAGTCACGGCCCATGTACTGAATAACCAATGAAATTAATACTTTTATTAAGACTATATTAAAAAATTATCCTTGAACTAATTAATAAATCGTACAAAATTAAACCAAAAAGCACTCATCAATGCTATAAAAGATATTAGTCACCTCAAAGTCATAAAAATACATAGACCCAACACTTAAAAAAAAAAAAAAAAAAAAAAAACCCATAAAATCAAATAAGTAAAATTAAAAAAAAAAAGTTTAAACTCAATCACAAAACAACCAATCCTAGCTAAAGAACAAACATTCAACGTAATAAAATTTGAAACAATTACCCATATGTTAGGAGTAAAATTATACCATCAACAAAGAGCTAAGTAAGAGACTACACTACAAGATTGGACTGACTTAGGTTACGAGTCTAGGCCGAAGGCCAACCACATGGTAAGGTCCTCCCTTGGACCTTGCCTTTGGTCTCTCATGGCCCATGCACTCTCGATTTAGCTCGGTTGAAGATGAAAACCCACGAAAAATCCTAATGAGGAGGTATTTAAAACTCTCTTTTCAAAAAAGATGGTAAGTTGCTTCCAACGGTAAAAAATCTTCTAAAATTCTCAATTCTGTCTTCGAACTTTCTCTAACAACTTAAGCATTGAAGCCTATGTAACCTACGCCATAGTCCAAGTTTTTCTTGTCTGACAGACTACATTTTTTTCCCTAAATTACAAATTCACCGTTGTTGCCACATGGACATGGAGGTCAATTGAAAATTTTTCTATAAAAAATTTAGAAACAACACCAAGAAAAAATAACTTCATGTAATTTACCAAACACGTACGTTAACCAAGTTCTAAAATGTTTTCTTAACAAAATCGAGAACGTGATTGTCGAACCATTTAGGATCGGATTAAATCTAACCATTTAGCACCAACTAATTAATAATATTGAAAAGATTCCACACAAAAATAATTAAGTCAGAATGATTGATGTTATGATGATATTAAAAATATGAGCATAGGAAATGGAATTGGATAATATGTTTAGGCTTGGAAGGGCAGAAAAATTGCAAGTGGTTGAAAAATGGGGATTCTCTTTGGAATTGGCAAAACAGATAATATATTGGACTTTATCATAAAAATAAATGAAAGGAAATGAAAACCAATGGGCCACATATCTTTTATTGCAAAATGTGTCACATGACCATATTATAGAAATCTTTTTTTTTTTTGAAACTATATAATAGAAATCTGTGGATTACAGCCTACAGAAAACAAATACCATAGAAAATACAAGGTCACTATTTGCCAAAACCAGTAGGCCACATTAACTTTTTATCATCCACTTATCCAAAATTCGAGCCTCTTCCATAATATATTTCCATAAAAGACTGAAACTCTCGTGTACACAGTAAATGTTCCCATCTTCTCCTTTTTCCCACTGTTCATTTATTGATTTCATTGTCATTAAAAAGACAAAACAAAAAAAATCCACCTTTCTCGCTTTGGCTAAATTATATTTAAAAAAACACCTTTAAATTTTGTGATTAAAAAATACTCGTGTTTCTTTAAAAAATTGTAATATTACCTTCAATCTTTTATAAATGTTTTAAAAACTATACATGGAGTTAAAAAAACTTCGACAGATTTGAATGTCATTCTTTCAAACTTAATCCAGACAGCATTTTAGTGACAGTCATATTGTTTTCGAATCATTGTCACGTTGATTTTCTGTCCAACATTCTAATAGACTTTTATTTCATGGTTTGGTTTGAAGTGTTTATGAAAATTTAAAGGTAATATTGCAACTTTTGAAAGAATATGAGTATTTTAGTTACAATGGTATTTATTATAATTTAACCTTTTTATTTTTAGCTTTGGTTAATTTTGGTTTTTATCCTTGTTAAATGTTTGTTTGGTTTATAACTTTTAGCTTTTGTTTACTTTAGTCCTCTATAATCTTAAAACCTCAAATTTGGTATCTATGCTTTTAAAATATAGGTTGTTTTGGTCATTATTTGCAGAACTCTTGATACAAAGTTACGGCTGCATTTTTAAGGAATTTATTGAATATAGTATTTATGTTGAAATTGAAAGAGATGTTTTGAAGGACTCTAATAGAAAATAAATGGAGGACTCTAATGGATGTTCTGAAATAAATAGATTATAATAGATAAAAATTTAAAGTACATTAAATAGAATTGACATTTTAAAAATATAAATACTATACTAAATGAAAATTAAAAGTACAGACCAAATTGGTATTTAAGGCCCAAAAAATCCAGAAAATATCTTAGGTGTTGTTTGGCGCAAGGAATACGAGTTAAGATCTCGGAAGTTGTTTTGTCTTAAGAGTTAATTTATCTGAGAGTTAGAAAGTTTGTGTCTGGGATGCAGAGTTATTTTGTCTTGAATTAAGATGTTTGTGTTTGGGATGTAGAGTTGTTTTGTCCAGATATTAAAAGTTTGGGTACAGAATTTTAAGTGCAAATAGTTGTTTCTTTTGCATATAATTTTTCAACAATAATATAGATTTGATTTCCATGTTAAAATTGAGATTTTAAATTATATTATTTTATTAATATTTTATAATATCGTTAAACACTTGTTTTTCGTTAATTTTAAAATTTTAATTAAAATTTTTTTCAAGCTTAATAAAATATTTTTCTTTATAAAATTTAAGATTTTATTTTTCTAACTAATCAATGTAAATGATTATCTATGATTTGATTAATTTAAAAATAGTATATTATTTAAAGTTTTAAACAACTAAGTAAAAAAATAATATATCGAATATTTATGTTATTTTAAAATAGTTAAATGAAAAAAAATATATGTTTTTAAATACCACTCAAAATGAATATCATATATAATTTTGTTCAAATTATTATATATTTATGTTATGTATTGTATAATTTTATTTTATTAAGTTTGGAGGAAGAGATCGTTTGTCTTTTTACTTTAAATATCAAATTATTGTTAATATATTAACATTTTTAAATACTAATTTCTTAAATGGTAATATAAGTTAGTTTAAAATATGTTTTTGTTTAAAATATATTTTTATTATTTTCAAATCATAAAATTATGTATGTTTTTTTAGCTATTAATAAAGAATAAAAAAAATAAGATTGTTATTTGTTATAAGTAATTTTTGTTTGAACTTCAAAAAAAAAAAAGTAGATGACGTATAGAGGGAGTGAGATAAGAAGATTTTTCTCAATTAAAAAAATTGTTATGCAGTACACTGCCATAATTTATATTAAAAATTTTAATTTAAATTATAGTATCATGACTAAAATATTTATATATAATTTATATTTAAAACAAAATTATAGAATAAAAATATATATTTTTGTTAAAGATATATTAAAATTATAGGATAATAATAAAATATTTATATCTAATGAGTAATTAGTAATAATGATAAGAAAGTTTATATAAAAAATAAAATTAATTTTTAAAACTAAAAATATATATATATATGTAGAGAGATAAATATGAGGAGAAAATATAGGTATAAGTAATGTGAAGTAAAGAAAAAAATGATAGAAAAGTTGTGGGGAGTTAAAAAAGAGCTTTCCAATTTGAAGCCCTTCAACATTTAATACTTGCAAGAGAGTGGATCTTATCTTTCTCTAATTAATTGAGTTTTGTACTTTTCCAAAAAAAAAAAAAAAAGAGGAGTTTTGCTTTACATTTCTTCCTTTTCGTTCAACCACCTACCAACATTTATTTATTTTTTTTTTTTTTTTTGGGGGGTAAAATCATATTTTAGTTCTTTTAGGACGTGTTTGGTAGATGATGGAAAAAAAAAGTAATGATTTTCGTTTTCGTGTTTTTACTTTTATATATATAATCTATAGTAGATTTAGACTCTAGAACATTGCATGTATATACAATGTTTTAAAAATGTTCACCTTTTAAATTATAGAATTTAAATATCGTTTTCATAAATAAATTTTTAGAATGTAACGTACTAATTTGCTTTTTTGTTGTGGGTAAAAATTGAATAATCGAGAGTTTGTCGGGTTGAGCCCATCAGGGAGGACGACTAGTGCGTGTGTGGGTCGATTCCAGGGGATGCCCCAAAAGGTCGATTGAGGGGGCGACCCCGCCCGAGTTGGCTCGAAAGGCAGAGTTGGCCCGAGGAGCCTAGCCCAACCCGAGAGGGCAAACCTAAGGGGTCGACTCCAAGCCTGTGGAAGTCGACGTCGTGGAGCTAAGAGGGAGCAAAACCAGGTGGTCGCAATCCTTCCGCGTTCTGTAACGGGCGGAAGAAGAGAGAGGTGGAGACGTTACCAAATGTTTTCTCTCATGTAACAACCACATTAAAGGTTGCCCTAATTATGGTGAGATAATGGATCATAAAACCTTTATCAGCCGTTACGAATCACACAAGTTGAGTTCGTGTTTCTAACTTGAGTACTAGCTTTTTATCTTTATTCACCAAAAAGAGTTTGTGTTTCTAACTTGAGCGTGAGAGAGAGTGTGGCTAAGCACCACACCGGTGTTAGTTCTCTATTTTGTATGCATTCATTGTTCTCGATAATAACAAATTTACCGTTGATCCGATTGTCCAAATTTCGACATCAACAAACTTGAAAGTAAAAAGTTGAATCTCGAAGACTTCCGCTCTAAAATTTCAAAATGTATATTTTAGTTCCTCATTTAAAAAAAAATTGACCAAATGGATATAGGTACTTAAATTTTAAAAATTTCTATTTTACACCCTAAAATAAAAAAAATAAAAAAATCACGGTAGTATTGTAAAAATAGGATGGAAACCGGGTATAATTTTACCAATATTAAAATACTAATATAATAATAATAATAATAATAATATAATATAATAATAATAATAATAATAGGAAATAGAAATTTAATATTAATATGTATAAAATATTAATAAGGATAATAATGCAAGTGCTTGGAAATATATATATAAAATATAAATATGAGATAGTGGACTTTGTTGGAAAGATAAAATAACAATATATTAGAGAAAGTGGGGGAGAATGAATTGAATTGGAGAGGAAATTTTCACCAATGGATGATCTTTCATAAACCACCATAAGCCACTATTTATAGGCTAAATGGCAAGAAGGATGTGGAACAATTGGACACTAAGAATTGGTAAGAAATGGACACATGGAGGACATTATGTCTAAGTATAATTTGCCACATGGCATGGGTGATATAATGGCATGTGGATGGGCATTTATCCTACACATGTTTACAATACTCCCCCTTAAATGCCCATTTATATAATATATGCCTCGTTAAAACCTTATTAGGGAAAAACCCGATGGGATAAAAACCCTAGTGAAGGAAAAAGAGTACATATTTTATATAATACATTTACTCCCCTCATGACGCGACATCACTTGAGATCTCTCGAATCTTCGCATCCCAATCATCATGAACCAATTTCTCAAATGTTGTAGTTGGTAATGCTTTTGTAAATATGTCCGCCAAGTTATCCTTCTAACAAATCATGTTGTCTTGAGATCTCGCCATTTTCTTCAAGGTCATGAGTGTAGAAAAGCTTTGGAGAGATATGCTTGCGTTTCTATCTCCTTTGATATATCCTCCTTTGATTTGAGCTATACATGTTGTATTGTCTTCGTATAATATTGTTGGAGGATGTTTACTAGAAGACCATCCACATGTCTCACGAATGTGTTGTGTCATCGATCTTAGCCATACACATTCTCGACTTGCCTCGTGAATTGCGCGAGGATTTCAAAGATGATTCGAAGAAGTGGTCGTGATGGTCTGTTTCACTGATCGCCATGATGTAGCAGTTCCCCCACATGTAAATAAATAACCTGTCTGAGATCTAGCTTTGTGTGGATCAGAGAGATAACCAGAATCTGCATAACCAACTAGATCAAAACTGGATTTGTTAGAATAAAATAAACTCATATCAATCGTCCCTCAAGATATCGAGTACATGCTTAACTCCGCTCCAATGTCTTTTTGTAGGACATGAACTATATCTAGCTAATAAATTTCTTGAAAATGCAATATCTCGGTCTTGTGTTATTAGCTAGATACATAAGTGCACCAATTGCACTAAGATATGGTACTTCAGACCAAGTAGTTCTTCATTATCATCTCGATGTCGAAATATATCTTTCTTTACATCCAAAGAACGAACCTCCATTGGAATGTTCAATGGATGTGCTTTATCCATATAGAATCTTTTAAGATTTTCTCTCATAAGTTGATTGATGAACAAATATCCCATCTGCTAAATGTTCAATTTGCAAACCAAGGCAAAATTTTATTTTTCCAAGATCTTTCATCTCAAATTCTTTCTTAAGATATTCTATTGCCTTGGATAACTCTTGGGAGTTCCAATTATATTTAAGTCATCAACATATACAGATTATAATAACAAATCTGATCGAGATTTCTTTATAAAAACACACAGATATATTGGATTATTTTGATATCCTTCTTTCAATGAGATATTCACTCAGGCGATTATACCACATTCGTCCTGATTGTTTTAATCCATATAATGATCTCTGTAACTTTATCGAATACAATTCCCGAGAACTTGATTCATATGTTTCTGGTGTTTTAAATCCTTCCGGGATTTTCATATAAATGTCATTATCCGAGATCCATATAAATACGCCGTGACTACATCCATTAGATGCATATCAAGTTTTTCATATACAAATCAAAGCCAATCAAATATCTTAATGTTATTGCATCCACCACGGAGAATATATCTCCTCATAATCTATACTGTGTCTTTGCGAGAATCCTTGTGCAACAAGTCTCGCTTTATATCTTGTGACTTCATTCTTTTCATTTCTTTTCCTTACAAATACCCATTTGTATCCCACGAGTTTAACACCTTATGGTGTTAGGACTACTGGTCCAAAAACCTCACGTTTTGAAAGTGAGCTCAACTCTGCTTGGATTGCTTCTTTCCATTTCAGCCAATCCTTTCTACGTTTACATTCATCGATAGATTTTGGATCAAAATCGTCATTTTCATGAATAATATCGTGAGCAACATTATAAGTAAAAATGTTGTCAACAATAATATCATTTCGCCCCATCTCTTTCCCGTTGTAACATAGTTTATAGAAATTTCATTATTATCCTCAAGCGTTTGATTTTCATCAATACTCTTTTGAGTAGTTGTATCTTGGATTTCTTCGGAACATCCATACCTTTTATCGAATCATTTTGATTCTCAACTACTTTTCTTTTTTAGAGGATTTTTATCTTTGGAACCTATTGGTCTACCACGCTCGCTTGCGTGCTCTGCACTCATTATTGATAACTTGTTCTCGTGGAATATCAATTTTTGATGGAGCATTTCTTTCTTTGTATATATATGATTTAGTCACCCTTTTAGCATCTATGAATGCATCCGTAATTGATTTGCTATATTTTGCAAATGAATTATCTTTTGAACTTCAAGTTCACATTGATCTCTTCGAGGATCTAAATGAGATAATAATGATGCATTCCACGTAATTTCTTTTTCCAACTTCTTAATTCATCCCCTAATGTTGGAAAATTTGTTTCATTAAAATGACAATCAAGAAATCGTGCAGAGAAATACATCACCCGTCGAGGTTCAAGATATTTAATAATTGATGGGGAATCATATCCAACATATATTCCTAACCTCCTTTGAGGACCCATCTTAGTACGTTGTGGTGGAGCAATTGGAACATATAACGCACATCCAAAAATTCTCGGATGGGATACATTTGGTCACGCCATAAGCTAATTGCATGGGGGGGATATTTATTATAGGCTACCGCCTAATACGTAATAATGATGCAGCGTGTAAAACGGCATGACCCTGGCACCGATGTAGGGAGTTTAACTCTCATAAGTAATGGTCTTGCAATTAATTGCGGGCGCTTTATAAATGATTCTCGCTAGACCATTTTGTGTATGAACATGAGCTACGGGATGTTCAACATTTATCCCAATTGACATACAATAATTATTAAAAGTTTGGGATGTAAATTCACCAACATTATCAAGTCTAATTGTCTTAATTGTATAATCGGAAATTGTGCTCTTAACTTAATTATTTGAGCAAGTAATCTTGCAAATGCAAGATTTCGACTTGATAATAAGCATACATGTGACCATCTCATTGGATCGTCAATTAATACCATAAAATATCTAAATGGACCACTCGGTGGATTAATGGGTCCTGAAATATCACCTTGAATTCTCTCTAAAAATGTAGGTGATTCAATGTCCACTTTAGTGGTGATGGTATAATAATTAATTTCCTTGAGAGAGCAAGCATCACATGACAACTCATTTGATTGAAGAATCTTACGGTTCTTTAAAAGGATGTCCATGTGAATTTTCAATAATTTTCCTCATCATTATCGATCCTGATGACCCAATCGATCATGCCAAACACTTGAATATTTCGGATTCATGAACTTACGGTTCATTGTTGCATAACTTTCGATTACTCGTATATGAGTATAATATAATCTAGAAGAAAAAGTCATGCAAAGTTTTCCAATATACGTTTTTCATGTGAAACAATAGATGTGATATAGAGATACTCTATATTATTTTTACGATCGGGCCAACATGATAACCATTATTACGTATATCTTTGAAACTCAATAGATTCCTCTTTGATTTGCTAGAGAACAAAAGCATTATTAATTGAAAATTTTGTTCCTCTAGGCAAGATAAAACTTGCTTTTCCAAAACCTTCAATCAGTCTGCAGAACTCGATATAGTATTGATTTTTGCTTCCAACATTGTCAATTTAGAAAGATATTTTCTGCTTATGAGTATCGTAAATGCGTGCGTAGTTACGCAATCTGCTGTACATAAATCCTCATTGCTCATTTTCTGGGTTACTCAACATATTGAAATTGTTCATATTTCTTCATTGATAAGAAAGGAAAAGCGATTATAAAAAGTTCTAAATATATATACAAAAACAAGAAAAACATATTATAATTAGAAACAGTACTTAATTATATATCTTCATACAAAGCATCCTCTACTTGTTTGATTGCATCAATTTTCTCTCCAAGAGATTCAAAATAATCAGCCACATTAAGATGCACCATATTGGAGGGATCGAACACATCAACTTCTTGAATGGCAAGATTCACCTCCACATTCTTCCCTTTTCCTTTTTCCTTCAGGAAGCTTGATAGAGATCAACAAGGTGTTTTGACGTCTGACAGTGCGTGACCGAGTGCTCACTCATTCCGCAGACCTAAACATTTATGTTCATCACCTTTTGAACTTTTATCTTGTGGAGCTTTTCCTTTATGATCATCACTTCGTGTGAGTTTCTTAAAATTATCATGTCCACCATGAAAATAAGTATTTCTTCCTCTACTGCGGTCCTGACCTCGACCACGACCACGACCTCGACCACGATTATTGAAATTCACAGCATTCACTTCAGGGAATGGTGTTGCTCCAGATTGGTCGAGATTCATGATTTTTCATTAATAGCTCGTTATTTTGTTCACCACGAGAAGACATGAAATTAGTTACGAATATTTTTAAAGCCTTTCTCTCGATTGTTGCTTTGCGAAGCATATTCAAACATGGAAAGTGGAGAATGTGTTCTCTAACATATCAACATCGATGAATTTTTCCTCCGCATAATTTTAATTTTGAACTAATTACGAATAGTGCGGAATTATATTCACTTCATCGATTTGAAATCTTGCAACCTCTCGTGCATCCAATCATAACGAGCTTTTGGAAGAATAATCGCTTTTTTGATGATCATACCTTTCTTTCAAGCCTTGCCATAGAATGTAGGGATCTTTTATTGTAAGATACTCCATTTTCAATCCTCGTGAAGATGATGGCGAAGGAAGATCATAGCTTTGACTTTTTCTTGATTTGATGCATCATTTCCTTCTTTAATTGTTTCTCCAAGATTCATGGAGTCTAAATGGATCTCAAAGATCAAGGACCCATGACAAGTAGTTATTTCCATTAATATCCAGGTATGAAAATTCTTATTTTTGCAAGATTTGCCATAGTAATATACTATATATAAAGAAATTGCATTTACATTAGGAAATCAATTAGACATGCAAAATAACATTTTATTATTAAAAAAATGGCTTACGGGAGGACTTACCTTCATGGAAAAATCGCAGAGCTTAAATTGCTAATAACGTATTGTAAAAATAGGATGGAAACCGGGTATAATTTTACCAATATTAAAATACTAATATAATAATAATAATAATAATAATAATAATAATAATAATAATAATAATAGGAAATAGAAATTTAATATTAATATGTATAAAATATTAATAATGCTTGGAAATATATATATAAAATATAAATATGAGATAGTGGACTTTGTTGGAAAGATAAAATAACAATATATTAGAGAAAGTGGGGGAGAATGAATTGAATTTGAGAGGAAATTTTCACCAATGGATGATCTTTCATAAACCACCATAAGCCACTATTTATAGGCTAGATGACAAGAAGGATGTGGAACAATTGGACACTAAGAATTGGTGAGAAATGGACACATGGAGGACACTATGTCTAAGTATAATTTGCCACATGACATGGGTGATATAATGGCATGTGGATGGGCATTTATCCTACACATGTTTACAATAGGTAGTTCTTAAAACTTTTAAAATATTTATTTTAATTCTTGAAGTTCGAAAAAAATCATTATTTTAGTATTTCTATTATTTTGCCACATATTCAATACATATATAAGTCAACTTCAACCTAACGATTTAAAAAAAAAAAAAAAAAAAAAAAACTTCAACCTAACGACTCTCTCTTTATGTATATATTTCAATTCGAGTTATCTATAATTTATAAATAAAATAAAGATAAGAATCAAAATAATTGTCTTACAAAAATAAAAACTAAAATAGACTTCATGAACCAAAGTGCATTTAATAAATGGACTGGCTAGTTTAATGTATCAACCTTTCATTTCATGGCACTGCCTATAAGGCTACAACTTATATACATATAAAACAAAGTGTGTGGTGAATATGATTTGTTGGTGAATAAGTAAAGAATAAATATAAATAAATAAATCTCAGTTACATTAAATAATATCTATGAAGCTGATTTTCTCCTTTGTAAGTTTGTAACAATGCCTGGGAAGCCCATTTTAAATCACCAATTTATAAACTAAAAGCTTAAACTTATAGTTTGGGTTTAATTATATCAACATAGTTTAACATTTGATAATCATTTCAATTTTTAATTGTGTTTGTTTTCTCACCATTTATCTATCATGGTTTCATTTTTTCTAAATAGTTTCTATCTTCCTTAAGAAAAAACTTAATTTCTAGCCAAATTTTAAAAACAAAACACAGGTTTTTGAAAACTATTTTCTTTTAGTTTTCAAAACTTGGTTTGATTTTTGAAAACACATCTTAAAAGTAGATAAGAAAATATGTAAATTCATAGGTAGGAATAGTATTTATAGACTTAATTTTCAAAAACCAAAAATAAAAAACAAAATGGTTATCAAACGAGATCTTAGTTTTTAAATATTGTAGTTGTTTTCTCATCATTTTCCTACATTGAAGTTTCACCTCTTTTCAAAAAAATATTTGAATTCTAGTAGTTTTAAATACTACTTCTACAGTTCTATCTATGAGTTCCAAACTATTTTTTTTAGTTCTTAGAACCTAGTTTGATTTTTTAAAACATACGTAAAAAGTATAAAACAAAATAAAGAAACTCTAGGTAGAGTTGAAGTAGTAAATATATGCTTAATTTTTAAAAACAAAAAACTAGAGACCAAATGGTTATTAAAATGTGGCCGAATCCAATAAATCCTTGACTTATTCAACCTTTTAAAAAATTTAAGAATTTTTTTCCTTTAAATTTGAAATCCTAACTTTTTAGTAAAAAATATACTATCTTAACCAAGTTATGCTCCTAGACAATTTTATGTCAAGTAGTTCATTAATTTTAAAAATATTAAATATGTCGGAAATCTATCTCACACAAAATCAAAAGCTTAAAAATATATTAAACATTTTTAAAATTAAAAAATCTATTAAAAACAAAATTAAATTTTATTTTATATTAGATATTTTTTAAAATTTAAAAACTTATGAGATACAAATTAAAAAGTTCTTGTACCAAAATCGTAATTTAACCCCTTTAAATATCAACCTCAAATCTTAACAAATAAAATCTAATACTCCCCATCTTTGACAATATGTTTTCACCGAGATGATCAAAATGGACTATATATTTACTTGTCTTCACTCATGTTTGGAAGGTCAAATGGTTATTTATTTAATTTTTTTATAGAAAAAATCTTTCACAACCACCGACATCCTCAATTATAGATGACTACGAGAAAAAGTCCCAAAACGGATTGTTATTGAGGATTTCGCATTGTTATTGAGGATTTCGCATTGAAAAAATGAAGAGAAACTTCACCATATATAAGATATATAGGCTACTCCTTTCATTGCCAATTAGTTTTGAGATGAAACCCCATATAATCTAATATGGTATCAGAGGCCATTAAATTCAAACCGATATTCAGTCTAATTTTTTTTTTAATTGTTGAGGGCTCCAATAACTTCTTCCAAGTCTCATTCAATGGTAATCAATGGGTGAGAATTCAAAAATTGGGTAAGAATGTTTCGAATTCCTTCAACCATTGCTTTCATTTCCATAGTTTTGAAGACCAATTCTACTCAACCAAACACCAATCAGAGTCGCACACGATCCGACCTAGCCTTTTTTTTTTTAAGTTGATAGACATCGTGTTCATTATAATATAAAACACTAGTTTGGTACATAATTTGAAACACATATGTTAAAGAAATAAACAATAATACATTACGTATCCATTTCATTTGTTTTCCAAAATAATCATTAATACGTAATCGTCATGATTTAGTTTTCTTAAATTATAAAATTAATATTTCAAAACAATAATTACAAAAATTCACTCGTATTGTCCTACAGCCTTATGCCATGTGATATTCGGAGTAAAGATTTTTTTTTTTTTCCTTCATGATTGGGCAAAATGGTAATTGCGTAATCAGAAAAACGGCATCTAGGTAAAAGAACGCGCGTTTGAAAACGACGAAAGAGGGGTAACAGAGTAATTTCGCAAGACAAATACGTGAAAACTCAAAACTGCAAAAAAAAAGAATCCTTATCCAAAAATTTCAAAGATGGGCGGATACGTGAAAAATTTATACGCAGTCAGTAACCCCGTTATTCCCGTTCCATCCTCACAAACCAGACCTAAGCCGATAATTTAGACATTCATAACACTAATCCAACTCAAATCGATGTTTAATTATACTCGATTAAGCCAAAAAATTAAAAAAACCCACCAACAAAATCCGGAATCTTACCCTCTCGCTCAATCCCCCGTTCCGTTTCTGTTCAAATTCATCAACCTTTCGGATCAAATGGATAAAGTTTAATCCGAATCAGACTGCCCCACTTGGTCCTTTTTATTTCTTTATATGTCTCCTTCTTCTTTCTGGTTATACTTCTCCATTTCCCAACTTTTATTCAACAAAAAGAAACCTCCACGTCTTCCCTCCTCGTTTTCGCTGTTCCATTCTTTGTTTTTGGTTTTTTCTTCCCCTTTTCGATTCAAACTTGAAGGATTACAGGTGGGTTTCTTCTGGTTTTAACGATTTTCTTGTTCTTCCTTGTTGCGAAGTCGATTCTGCTTCAACAGAGATTGTATTTGAGGCCGTTCTTTTGTGGGGTTCTTGGCCGTTCTTTTGTGGGGGTTCTTCTATTTTATTGCTGATAATCTCTGGACGGTCGTTTGATTTTTGTGCGCCATGGCTTGTTCCTTGAAGACTGGTCTCTCTGTTTCAGGGCTGAAGGATAATTTTCGTTCCTCCAAATCATCTGGGGTTTCTGGGTTTTGTACTTCTATTTGTGCTTCTAATTTAAAAGGGTCGAAGCAGAAGGGGTTTCCTGTTTTGCGCGTCGATTTCTTGGGAAACCCTGTTGTGGTTTCGGATCAAAATGGCATTAGAAACTCGAACCCTAAAGCCCCAAATGGCCTGACCATTAATGTAAGCCCTTTTTCTTGCCTCTTTTCTTTCAATTTGAGATTTAGTGTTTCTTTGGTAATGTTCTGGGTTTGAAATTGATATGTAAATTGATTTGTGGTTTCAGGCACAGGCTTCCATCTGCATAAGCCGAGCCCAGAGATGGTGGGAAAAGACCTTGAAATCTAACATGGTGGAAATCCACTCTGCACAAGCCCTTGTGGATGCCTTGCTTGATGCTGGTGATAGATTGGCCATTATTGACTTCTATTCCCCTGGCTGTGGTGGTTGCAAAGCCCTTCATCCTAAGGTATTACCTTGTTGCTGGTTAAGTTTTTTCTCTAGTTGAAGAAATTTGTTATGTATTAGGAATCAGTTTTGAGCTTGGATTTTGGGATGTTGCTGATTGAATCCATTTCTATGTCAGATCTGTCAACTGGCTGAATTGAACCCTGATGCAATTTTTCTCAAAGTTAACTTTGAGGAGCTCAAAACCATGTGCCAAGCTCTCCATATTCGTGTTCTTCCATTCTTTAGGTTCTATAGAGGTGGAGAAGGTCGCGTTTGTAGCTTTAGCTGTACAAATTCAACTGTAAGAACAATGTCCAGAATTTCAAGCTTTCCATTACTGAAACAAAGAAAAAGAATCTCCATAGCTAGAGTCTAACTTCCATCTTCCCTTATTCCATTGCAGATTAAGAAATTCAAGGATGCATTGGCTAAACACGGAACCGACCGATGTAGCATCCTTCCAGTGAAAGGATTAGATGAATCCGAGCTCGAACGGTTAGCAATGGCAGGTGAATTACCATTAAGCTCACCATCATCATATCTCAAGGAAGGAACATTAAAGGATCTATATTCTTATGGTTCTTGGGGCACATCAGACCATAGAAGGGAACTCTTGGAAGACAACAACCTGATTCTTAAGGTCTAAAGCTATGATAGCACTAAGCAGATTGGAATATTATTAGTTGTGGAGCAAAATAATTTTTACTCCATGCTTTTGTATTTGTTTAGTTGAATTCTTTTTCTTTTGGGGATTCTTGTACATAGTGAGGATTTGGGTTTTCCCCCCATTAGCAAGGCCTCTGATTTTTCCTAGTGTGTGCCTTGTTGCTCTGCATTGCCAATCTGTTGAAAGAACTGGAATTGACTGTCTGTTTCAGTTTTTTAATACACAGATGATGAAGCTTTTGATTATGATTCATCTCTTCTCTTTTGATGTATACCTTCTCACCTTTTTTTCTCCCTCTGTTTCACTCTAGAACAATTTGTATTTCGAAACTATATGAATGGTTATTAAAGAGTAGATAGATAGATTTCAACGTTTA
Organism: Trichosanthes cucumerina; assembly: GCA_036507285.1. Lineage (NCBI taxonomy): Eukaryota > Viridiplantae > Streptophyta > Magnoliopsida > Cucurbitales > Cucurbitaceae > Trichosanthes > Trichosanthes cucumerina. Next base: position 75,442,286 of record CM071839.1, on the reverse strand, counting down.
TGAATGATTACGCGGGTCAGCTAGGAATATGATTATTATGATGAAATGGGTATGAATTATTGGTATGGTAATCTAAAAGTTGAGAAAATTTAGTTCCATCTCTCTTTTTTAAGTGTAAAGTAAAGAATCAGATTCTCATGGAGAATGGAAGTTGTAATATGAAGCTTTTTTAACCTTTAAGATAACTTTGATCCGTTCCTTGTCATCTGGATAAGCACCGTTGGCCGTTGAAGATTTTTACTTAGCTGTTAAACATCAATCTTTATGGGGGAAAAGAAAGATAATTGAGCACATGAAAAGACGAGTATTAAATCTTTATTTGCATATATATATGCACAATATTAGTGTGTTTTTTTTTCCTTTAAAATTTTCTAGTTCTTACACATGACATTAGTCGGTGATTTGATATTGATACGATATTACTTCACTTTTGACCTATCAATTATAGTTGGCACTTAGTAGGTAGCATAGCATAATGTGATCGTTTTTTTTACATTTAGTGTGACAAAATCTTGTTGTATAATTTGTCTCTTTTAATCAATAATTTATTCTCCCTAGATCATACGCGGTGACAAAATCTTGTTAGAAAGTTGAAGAAAATGAAATCGAAAGATATCAAAAGTTAAAAGAGCGACAAATACATCTGTATCATAAAAAAAAAGAAAAGAAAAACTCTTTATTCCTTTTTTTTTAGTTCAATAATAGGGTAGAGAATTAAACTATTGACTCGATAGTAATTGGTGTGCTTGTCTTTAGCATGATTCTCTAATCATGTTTATGAATAATCATCTTTCATTCTTATTTTTAATGTCTAATAAAAAAATTTAAAATTTCATTTCTCCTTATGACAACAAAAATTAGCAATTATTAACCACGTCATTATTAGTCTCCATTATTGTGAAAGGTAGAGACAATAAACCTTTACTCATTTTGATTTCTAGGACGGGATTGGAAAATGAAGTTCCAATACTTTGTCTTCATTTGTAATTTTATCAATTTGTTAATTGTTAATATTATATGACTATTTAATATTTTATACCTTTAATGGCATTGTCTTCTAGTCACATGTGTCCAGTCTAATAGAAATTCTTAAAAAATAAAAAATCTCAAATTTATGTTAAAAAACAAATTTTAAAATAAGTTTAGAGATTAAAATAAAACCAACTTGAATATTTGAATATTTTAAAACAATCTTAAGATATAAGATCTAAAATTAAATAAACATAAAACTCAAAAGACTATTTTTTTATGTAAACAATATGTTTAAATTAATGATTAACTTTTAAGAATATATTTAATAAGTAAAATTTTCAAACTTTTAATATTATCTCTATTTTATTTCTTTACTTCAAAAACTTTTAATAGATATTTCAATTATGTGCTTAGATTTATGTTTTAAGTTTTATTTAGCTTATTTGTGACACGTTAACTATATAATTTAAAAGTGGTGTGTTACAATCTGATTTCGAGCAAATTTAGATATTTAAGGCGTCATTATTAGATTAATTTCATTATACAAATACTTATTAGACACAAAATTTAAAAATTTAGAATATATTATATAATTATTTTTTAGAATAAAAATTAAATAGACACATTTTCAGAGTGGAAACATCTCTAATAAGCCTTTTAAATTAAAATAAAAATCATTTAATAGACAGATCAAACTGATATTCAACCTATATGCATAAAAAAAAATCAAAGTAATTATTTTTTTTAAAAAAAATGGTAGGACGTTAACTGAACAGAGCCGACGCCGCCCGCTTTGTTTGACACAAAAAAACAATACCAACGCACGTGCTCCACGTGTCAGTCCAGCTTTATTATCATCATAAAAAATGGTGACTTGTGGGTCCCAGATATACCCCTAAATCGTGGAACTGACGTGGATTAACAACATTCCAACTCATCATGACCCCACATTTAAGCATACTCTTCCTCTATGTCGGTTGTGTTCTATATAATTAATTCATCAAATATTTACATAATAGAGTAATTCGTAAAATAAAATGTGATAGATTTGTTGAGGTGGCATAGGTTAAGGAGTTAGAAATGGATATTATTATATACGTACCTCAAAAACAAAATTATTTAGGCGATCTGATCAAACCGAACTTCAACAATAATTAGTATGTACGCATGACGAAAAAATTTAGTACGTGTAAATAATTTTGTATTTATATTAATTTCAAGTATTGTAAGTACAATCTCTTGTATTTGATCATTTGATTCTCTCTCCTACGTGTGTGTTTTTGATCAAGTCACAATCTCTAATATTTGATCATCTGATTTTCTCCTACGTGTGTGCTTTTTATCAAGGTTTGAACAACTTGTTCTGTTCTTGACGATCTCCTTTAAGTGTTCTTTGTTCAGACGGTGTTTGATAGCTTCTAGAGACTTCACAACTTTGTTTCTGAATTCTCTCTAAGCTGAACTATCGAAAATGAAGGAGGAAACTCTCTATTTATAAAGTCCCTCTGGGCCTCCAGGTGGGCTTGGGCCTGTTGGATGAGCCCGATTGAAGTTGGGCCAACCCTTTGGCCTGGGCCTAGTTGGCTTTGGGCCAGTCATTTAAGACTGTGTTGGATTGATTTGGGTATTTGCCTCTAGACTGGGCTTGACTGACTTGAGCCTTCGCCTCTCGACTAGACCTTGTTGATGTTAGACCTCGCCTCTGGCTAGATCACCTTATTGATGTTGGACCTCGCCTCTAGGCTAAGCTTGGTTGATTTGGGTTTTCGCCTCTGGCCTAGGCCTGATTGACTTTGGGCCTTGTCTCTAGACTGAGTTTTGACTTTGGGGCAACCTTCAGATTAAGCTTGGCTAATTTGGGCATTCAATTTAGGCTTTAGCCTCCAAATTTCAAAGAGCCCAAATGTGTACCTGGATTTGTCATAATTTAATTTAGGAATCCTTCGCTATGAATGTTGGATGATGACATGACAATTTTAGATTTATTAAAATTTTATGTTGCTGGTTTAAATTCTCTTACCCTATTACTCTTAAACTAAAAAAAAATATATATTCTGTTTGATAACTCTATTTTGTTTTTAAAAAACAATAAATGATGTAATTATTTTTTATTTTCTGCTTTCTAAGAAGTTATAAAGAGATAAATTAGAGTCCCAAAATAAAATTTTGGAGACAGAAATTTTATACAGAAATAAAAATAGTTAGAGAGAGATTTTTTAGGGAAAAAAAAGATTTAGAGATGAGAGTTATAATACATGATAAATAAAAGTGATAGAAAAAAATACTATTGTCTATAAAGTTTCTCTATAAAACAATAATATATTTAAGAGAATATAAATTAGAGTGAGATAACTTGTTAAAATTTATCTCTCTTTTTTTTAAAGAGATATGTTAAGAAAAAAAAAAGAAGTTATAAAGATGAAAATGTTAAGGAGAAAAAAAAATTTAAGATTATTTGACTAAGAATATTTGAATGTTTCAACTACTTCACAATTCCTCAATATGTAATATTTGAGTTATTAATGGATAAGTTGGAATGTAAGGCATTGGCCACTTATAATGATAAATCTCTCTTGAATCTCTCTTTAATTTGGAAAGCAAACTTGTATGTGAGGGAAAGGAGCAAAGTCTGATGCCCTTTCTGAAATGGCTTATGCATTATTTCTAGGTTGCTTTCTACCAGGAGCTTCCCTTTTTCTTTTCTTTTTTTCAAATTTTATTATTATTATTATTATTATTATATATATATATATAATAAAGAGAATCATCTGATTTGAATTCTTAATTTTTTTTTAAAATTAAGTAATATATGTTCAATATTTCTAAATTGATCTATAAATTGCATTTACTTTAGGAACAAGAGAACTGTCAACAATGTAAGGGGGCGTTTGGATCGCAGAGTTGCGTTGAGTTGGGTTGAGTTGTGCAGAGTTGTTTTGTCAGTGAGTTCTGGAAACCAGTGTTTGGTTTGTAGAGTTGAGTTGAGTTGAGTCAGGAAGTCAGTGTTTGGTTTGCAGAGTTGAGTTATTATGTCAGGGGTATCTGGTGTAGTTTTTTGTAAAGTGAATAAGTCTGATTTTTTGTGACTTTTTTCTTTACTTTTTTTGTTTTCACCAAATCAATTGCAACTATATTTGTCTACAATATCAAAACTTCATTATGAGATCAATTACAAATTTACATATATATTACCATTTGCAAGATATATGAGATATTTAGAACAGTACTCGATATTGAGATTGATATCAATTTTTCTTCTCCCCTAAAAATCATTTTTATCTTATGTAAAGTGAAAGGTCTGATTTTTTTTGTGATTTTTTTTCCTTACTTTGTTTTCACAACAAATCAAATACAAACACATTTGTCTACAATTTCAAAACTTAATTATGTGATCAATTATAAAATTACAATATATATTACCATTTGCCAAATGTATCTAGGGGTATTTGCAAAAGTAATGGATATTGAGTTTGATATCAATATTTCTTTTCCAATAAAATTCATTATTTAGAATTTTTACTCTTCAATATGAACTTTATTCCTTTTTTTTATGCACATGTTCACCACTACTTTTTTATTTTAATTTAGGTAGGTATTAATTTAGTATTAATACTTTGCATATGAAGAATGTTTATTTAAATTTGTCTAAACACATGCATTGTCTATGGACATCTTTAGAATGGAATAAATAGTTTACCTTGTGATGATGTTAAAAATATGCCAACATACTTAAATGTTTTATGTCATATTGAAGTTGCATATCAACAAAATATTAGATATGTCATCAAGGTCATAGCAGCGCTGTTATGCTACCGGAATTTTCGGTGTAGGCAGTGTTGCTTAGTAACGTCCCTAGGAAATTTTGAGTTTGAAAAATTAGGGTTGTTACAGTTGGTATTAGAGCATGGGTTTTAGATTCTGCATATTCGCCTACATCGTAAGCAACGATCCTTATAGCCTATCGCAGGAAGTCTAGTTAAAGTTATTTGAGTTGTTTATGTGTTGACACTTGTTATGCTATGCTTTTGACTTCTTTGTTCTTGTGCTAAGATAGTTTAGAGTTTAAGTTTAGATTATGACTCAAAGATGTGACCGTTGTAAAGTTCTAGCAACTTTCGAGCACGAAAGTTTTTCTTAGATGAGGTATATTGTGGCGCCCCGTAAAATTAGTTGTTTTAATTGTATTGTTTTAGATTTGAATCTTTGGATAATCAGAGCAGGATTAGGAAATGGTGTTTCAAAGTTTAAACAAGGATTATGATTTTTGTTTGTTTAGCATTTCTTTTTCTAAAAGGATTAGAATTCCTTGTTGTAAAATGATTAGGACTTTTTGGTGTCTATTTAAACTAGAGTATTAGCAACTTAAAGACACATTTCAAAACTCTACTCATCTTCTTCTTTTCTCCACTTTCTTCATCTCGCTGGACCGTCGTCGGGGAAGTCGTCGGAGATTCACCGGACCGTCGTCGGACCATCGTCGGAGACTCACCGGACTGTCATCGGAGACTCGACGGACCGTCGTCGGAAAGTTATCAGACCGCCGCCGGAAAGTACCGTACGATTGAGTTAATAACTCAACTCCATGAGATTGAGTTATTAAGTCACCGGTTATAATTGTTGATGAACCAAACAAAGAGTTGGGTTATTAACCCAACTCAACCCAACCCAACCCCATAAACCAAACACAGGTTATTAATTTCATGAAAGTAATTGACTTGTGTAAGTTTTTTTTTGTACTTGTGTTCTCTCGCAAACAATCTATATTTTATATTATTTTAGGTTGTTGAGTTCATATTTATACTTAGGAATTTGTTGGGATTGTCGAAGCATTAGAAGTAAAAGAATAATGGTATGCGATAGATTATTCAAATTAATTTAGGAGGATTATAATTATTTTGTCCTTAATAAATGATATACAAAGCATTTATTTTGTATTGGTGTCGACAAAGTTAATTTGTTGGTTAAATGGCTAGTGTGGCGAGTGTAAAAATTGGCTCATCTAAGAATGTTGTAGGCCACCTATGGAAGGGTGCTTATATTTTCTAGACTCTTATGTTAAAGTATGTTCTTCATGTTTGTCTTCATGATGGGTGGATGTTTGGTCAAGAAGTGTGCTCCAAAAAAGGCTAAATAGTTTTGTGTTATGTAAATATAGTGTGTCTTTTTCATGTCGTAGTCAATTTATAATGTTAGGAGATATAGTTGACCTTTTCGAATTAGTCACTTGTCGATAAGTTGTAATCTTTTAATTAACTTATTATCTAATATAGTAAATAAAAAGGATACCTATCAATGACACTTGGGTTTGCAATGGCAACACATTTCAAAACATTCAATAACGAGGAGTTGTTTTTACCTACCTTTATTGGATCAGATGTACATACATCATGCCCCTTGTTGCGGGGTTAAAACTCACTAGAATTCTTCCCTCCGTTCGATGTAAGAAGGACTCTTCTTAGTCAATCTTCACATCCTTCCAGGTACAAGGGTCACAATAAGGAAGTTTACAACACACCAACAAAGCTCCACACGAATGGTAAAGGGGAGACTTCCTTAAAAATTTACCTTCTCTCTTGAGCCTACTTGCAAAGAGAATATGTACTTATGAGTGAATGAAATGCCTTCCACAAGCTAGGAGTATTCTCATTTTAATAGTACAAGGTTGCTTTGCTCAACACTCCTTCACCCTTGGGAGGCTGAGAGATGTTAGGCCTACGATTTAATTTTAGTAAACTCTATGTCACCCACCTATTGTTGAGGTACAAGGATCTCATTTACTAATTTTTGGTTCCACTATTCCAAGTAACACTTTTGCTTCCTAGCGTTGTGGAGAGGAGAGTGTGTGACTACGTACACTCCCTCTATGCATCGCCCATGCATGCTCATAGGGCAGTCTGTGGGTAAGCAACGTGCGTCGCGTGCCATCCTATATGCACGTTAGTTGCACGCGCATGTGTGCCTGAACGAATTCGTGTGCGTGCATGTTGTGTGTGCTCCGTCTGATTGGGGTGTGCGCCTCTTCTACGCACACGTTATATTGATGCCAGTCCAGGAGCATCTTTGATCCGCTGCATACTAGTATTTTGCCTATTTGCCTCGTCTTCTGCTCTCTAGTGTGTTGCCCCACACATCATGTCTCAAGATTGAGGTCCTAAAAACCCCTTTACTAAACGGGGGAGGAGAGGGGGTATTGAGTAGAGCTTGTGGTCTCAACTTGCTTTGACTATGTTGCATGGTTGTTCGATCCTTAATGTAAAACAACGTATCCTTAGAGTCATGGCATGAGAGGCATGGATTGAACGAGATGAGACTGCCACACTCACTCATGCGATAAAAGGTGTTGCTCGTGAAAAAAACAGTTTCACTTGTTTGATTAGGTACAAAGCTTGAGTAGTGATTTAATTACTTGGGTTGACAAACTTTTTTTTAGTTGTTGTGCCTTAGGGTTTCAAATGGCCTCTATCAATCGGTTTCTTACATCAAAAGTTGTCCAAAGAAAAGAAATCTCCATGAACCCATGTTTAATCTCCTTCCTAACATAAACAACATTTCTGAAAAAGCAGAAGAAAATGTATCGTTCGCTGACAAATAATTCAATGTGGTGTCTCTTAATAATCATAGGAGATATGGATTAAAAAATCTTTGTGCCCCTAATAATCATTAGATACAAAATCGAAATACTTTTACAGTTCCTCTCTCTCTCACATTTAAGGTGCAAAATTGTTGACCACAATGTGGTGACCTCGAATAATTTCTTCTAGGAAAGGAGGTGGTTTAAGCTAGGAAAGGGTGTAAAAGTGCCTTTATGTTATTACTTTTACCTCAGGCTTCCACAATATGTGTCGAGAGTTTCACTTTTAACCATTTTTAACAGTCATGCATAACAAATGAAAATTGGATTTATACCATGAAGCTGAGTCATTTTTATGCTTTTGCAATGGTGTCATTGCATTGATAGGATTATTTTTGTCTACAATATAATAAAGTACTCTAAAGAATAAGGCACATTATTAAAGTTAGTCACTCCTAGTACTTAAAATATTGTGAAGATTATGATGTCACATGTCGAAAAGGATTATGTGTGTGACAAAATTGTTTGTTTGTAACAGACAAACATCGTTTGAGCTAATGTCGATGCAAGGCTCGATTCCATTGCATCTAGAAATAATTTATGAGATCTCTCATTCACTCTAACTACACATAAAAAGAATGATTTTATTTAAACCCCATGAAAAATCATCTTCAATAATGTAAATATTCCTATTGTTTGATTGAGACAAATAAAATGTGTGCATAATCTATTAATTTTGTTTTCTTGTCCTGGGCAGCTTCTCTTAGATTCTCATCTTACTTCCAACTTTTCACACAATGTATGATGAATTATTTTAACTTTTGTCCAATATTAATTGTTTTTCTACAATGTGTGTGATTTGATGGAATCAAAATTAACTGTCCATCGGTATTTTTCTAGCCGCAGTTAAACTGAAACTTATCTTCTTTTTTTTTAACCAGTTTTGAGATCAACATGAACATATTTTATTAATTTTTTATAAAATAAATATTGTATTTTGATCCACGAAATTCTCTAGTTATCTATCTTGATTTTGATTTTCAAACCTCCATATGTATTATTTTATTTCTGAAAAAAAAATGTATTATTTTAAATTAATGCTTAAAGTACTCTACGTTAAAATAAAAAATACTATTTTAGTCCTTATCAAACTCATGCAGAGATGTACACGGGGCGAGGTGGGGCCAGAAAATAGCTTCCCCGTTCCCGCCCCCATTTAATTTTCCGTCACCTTCAAATTCTCCATTTAATTTTGCGGGGAATGGAGCGGTTATAATTTTATTTTTCTAAATTTTATTAACTCATTTCTTTTTTAAAAAAAATGTATTTAAATGGTTAATTCTTTATTAGAAATTTCTAGTTAAGAGACTTTTTTTTTCAATTTTCTTAGAAAAATAAAATGATATTTAATAAAAATTTAGAATTATGGTTTATTAAATATATACAAATATATATATTTAAAAATAAATAAATAAATTAGGGTGGGGACGGAGAACAGGGAGCGGGGAGCGGGTGGGGGGACGGGACTGGGGATGAGGAATGTATTCTCCGTCTCCGTCCCCGTTTAGCCAACAAAAAAAATTAATCTTCATTCCCCGCCTAAACGGGGATTCCTCGCCCTGTTAAGAGAGAGTTGGACATCTCTAAACCTAAGCATGAAAGTAAAAAACATATTGCTCAATCAATTTCTCGAATAGAATAGAAGTATAGAACTACTTATAAAATAATATATATATATATATATATAGCTTAAATGAAGTTTTTCGTTCTTAAACTTTCATATTATATGTAATTTAGTCTTTCTACCCAAAAAATTCTAATAAACTCTTCAATTTTCTAGACATGTGTACTTAAACTTTCAACATTGTATCTATTGTCTCTCTACAATAAAATATGTTGACTATATCAGGGCCGAACCCATTATTAATGTTTGGGGGGCCGACAAATTATTATTTAATAAATATAATAAAAAAATCACCAAAAGATCAATTTGAACACAACATTATGTGGACTTAAAAAATTATCGACGATAAGAATAGATGTTGTACAGAAAACTTCCTAACTAATTTTGAATAATTTTAATTTCTTATCAAATAGGAAAAAAAAAAAAGTTAAAATTACGAGTCCGTAAACTTTTAAGTTCTAGTCTATTAGATCTCTAAACTTTAAAAAGTATATAGTAAGTGTTTAAACTTTACTTTAATCATTTCTTAAACTTTAAATGTATCCGATAGGCCTCTAGATTTTAAACATATTCAATTTTGTGTCTTATAGATTGTTAGATTAAATATATATATATATATATTTTGAATGTGATAAGAATATTAATTTTTTTTATAGAATTAATAAAACTAGTAAGATACATTATACAAAATTATAAGTATATACTGTTATAAGATGCATTATACAAAATTATAACTATATACTGTTAAGTAGAGTGTTTTGCCACTAGGACAGCAAAATGCTTCCTTTCCTAAAATGCATTATACAAAATTATAAGTATATACTGTTAATTTTTTAACCAAACCGTTACATACTATAGTATACTAATTTTTTTTTTTTTGGGGGGCATGGCCCCCCTTGTCCCCATATAGATCCGCTCATGAACTATATAACCATAGAAATCAATTGAAAACAAGATTGAAAGTTTATGAACTTATTAGACTCTATTTCGAGTATAAAAACTAAAAAAACACCACTTTGAAAGTTCAAAAATGCATTAAAATTATTTAAAGTTCTTGAAGTACATGAATTATACACAAAGGGGTGATGCATGTTATAATAACTTGTGTTATAATAGTATATGGAATACTCTATACTATAAATACATATTATTATAACTCAGACTAAATAACTATATATTCTTAAACAAAAATTATATAATTCCATAAACTATTATAACCCACTCAACGCTCTCAAACAATCCCTAAAGGTTTTGACCTTAGACAATGAAATTTGGAAAAAAAAAAAAGCTTATACCCATTTGGAATGGTGAAATGATGATGAGAATAAGGTGAGAATAGGTAAAGGTAACACATTTTCTTATTTGGAATAAGGTTTATTTCATTGCGAATGAGAATAACTTATGTCTCGCTTTCTTTATACCCACGATTATATTGAATTCTCTCATTTCTTTAATGTATTACTTTATTTTTTTATGCATGTACTTATTTTATTCTATCAAAATTAATAAATTAAATTAACTAATACATTGAAATCATTGTTTTTTGTAAAACAAAGATAGATATATCCAATGCAAAGGAAAACCTCACGGTTTGAGGTCAAGGTACAAAGACACAAGGGCATAAATTCATATTTTAATTAAATTTACAATCGAATAAAATTATACTGGGTTTGTGTCAAAGTGAGTTTAGCTCAGCGATACATTGATATGTATCGTACCGACCAAGAGGTCATAGTTCCAATCCCCCAATCCCAAACATTGTTAAAATATTTACATTAAATATTTAATAGTAATGTATTAACCAAATTATTCCATGACAATAAATTAATTTATTAAAATATATATTTAATTTGTATATAAAAATGACATAATTAACGGGTGAATTATTTTAATGAAAACATATGCAATTAATTAGGAAAATATTAATTAGCCAACAATAGCATAGCTGAACTGGCATCAAGTAAGACTTATGATCAAGAGAATATAGATTCGAATCTCCCACCCCCAAAGGTTGATGTACTAAAAAAAAGAAAATATTAATTAATTAATTAATAATATGTTTAATCAATTAATTGCCATTATTATTAATTTATTATAAAGGTTCATTTTTAATAATTATAATTAATTATTCATGATTATTTATTATCAATTAACTATTAGTTATTATTTTCCACTAAGTTATATCTATTTTTCGAATTAATTTTGATTACTTTATTAATAATAGGTTAAATTATAAAAAAAATTGTATCTGAAATTTAGGTATATTTCGCTAGATTTTGAAAAGTTACATTTTTACCTTTAACCTTTAAAATTTGTTTAAAAAAATATTATGAAACTTAGAAATTGTTCCAAAAAAAAATTATCTTATCTGTTAAAAGAGAGGATAGAAATTAATGTGGTGATTGATGTCTAAAATTAGGAGGTGTATGTGATATTATTTAATATGTCTAAAAAGAAAAATATTAATTAATTAATTAATAATATGTTTAATCAATTAATTGCCATTATTATTAATTTATTATAAGGGTTCATTTTTAATAATTATAATTAATTATTCATGATTATTTATTATCAATTAACTATTAGTTATTATTTTCCACTAAATTATATCTATTTTGGAATTAATTTTGATTACTTTATTAATAATAGGCTAAATTATAAAAAATGTATTTGAAATTTAGGTATATTTTATACCGCTAGACTTTGAAAAGTTACATTTTTACCTTTAAGTTTTAAATTTTGTTTAAAAAAAATATTCTGAAACTTAGAAATTGTTCCAAAAAAAAATATATCTTATAAAAGAGAGGATAGAAATTAATGTGGCGATTGATGTCTAAAATTAGGAGGCGTATGTGATATTATTTATAACTATATAGTGGTGGTTGATGACTAAAGTTAGAAGGTGTTGAGGATCTCACATTGAAAAAGTGGAGAGTAACCTCACAATATATAAGATATATGAGCTATTTCTCTTATTGCCAATTGGTTTTGAGATGCAACCTCATATAATCTAATATGGTATCAAGGCACCATCTTGAGGGGGAATCATATATGGACTACTTCTCTCATTGCCAATTGGTTTTGAGATGAAAGCCAATATAATCTAATAGAAGGCATATGTGATATTATTTACAACTATATATAAAATTAAAATCGTTGTTACCATTTATTTCAACTCAAAAGTTATCATTAAAATCATTTACATAATCAATTTTTATATACAACTACCATGTCAAGTTACATGAATGATGTGGTAAATGATACTTTTATACATTAGTCGTCACTTCAATTTTAATCCCAAAAAAAACTCCCCAAAAGTATTTTTTTTGGAACAAATCTCAAAGCTCAAGGGTAAAAGTGGAACTTTAAAAAGTCTAAGGGTATAATTGAAACTTGCCCCAAAATTCTAAAGTATTTTGTAAAATTTAACCTTAATAACACATCATAATTGTATATAATTTATAAGTGCAAAAATCATTTTATATCTTTAAGGTTGTATCGATAAAAACTCTAAACTAATAATTGTATCTATTTAAACTTTAAATCTTCATAAGTATATTAATTTACAGCCTCTATCAAACTCCGTTTGAAAAATGTTAGTTTACACATGTGTAAACTTATAATTATATCAATTAAATTCCTAAACTTTCATAATCAAATCAATTTAGATCATCATTTTCAAGTAATTGATGATTTTCATATGGATGAACTAATTTTTTGAAGAAATCTACACGTATGAAAATTGATGCATGAACTATTTTTAAATTGAAGGCCTAAGTTGATTCACATATGAAAATTCATGAGTTTAATTGATATAATTATAAGTTTGCACACTTGTAAACTAATATTTTTCAAACAGAATGTAAATTGATACATTTATGAAAATTTAAGGTTTAAATTGATACAATTATTAGTTTAGAACTTTTATTCATACAACCCAAAATTTAAGGGAATAAATTGATTTTTGTCCGATTTTTAATACTAATCTCCTAAAACAAACATCAACATTATTTATTCCTATGAGAATTTGATAACATTCCAATAGAGAACCATACACTTAAGAAATATGAGAATTTTAAACTTCGATGAAATAGATGTCAATTATAGTTGAGTTATGATCAGAGTTGCCAAAGTTAGGGGTGTACATATGTCACGCCCCCTCCCGAACCACTTGCCAACTTAGCCCAGGAGACGGCATGAAGCCAACAGACATTGTTACCTCTTAACAATACCTGCTGACACTACTTTACCTGAAAACAAACTATGTTCGCATATGGAACACTTAAACTTAACTCAATGAAACTGGACATCTATAAGACGTGCATGAGGAGAAACTCTTCTTAAGTCTCTCTTGAAACTAAGATGAGCAAGAACATCGAACCACAAACAATCCAAACCACTAATTAAGCAACCACAACCTCTAAAGCACATACGACTATAACTACATAGTTCTCTTAAAATAATTTACGACATATGGACTTGCTAAACCACACCAACCACGTGCATACAACATATCAACATGAGAAGCTTCCAGAGACTATGGCAAGTTATCGTGCACCGGAGACTCGATCTCTACCGAAAAGTGGGAAGAACACCTTTGAAGAATGAGCTATAAAGCTCGATGAGTGACTTGAGTTTAAAAGAAAGCTATTAACTCGTAAATCATATCACTTTGCCATCTATGAGCATATGCATCCAGAATCAAGCGTTAAAAGTAATCGTGTAATCATTATAGCTTTTCATGAAAAAACAAGCAAGACACCGTTAAAATCTCGTAAGGCATGTAAATGATATAAACTCTTTTAAAAACATGTCACAATCTACGTTGTGTAGAGGCGCGCCAAAGACACCAACGCTTATTCTACGATGTAGTGGGGCCCGCCCAAAGACTCCCATCGCCTTTGTCGTGAGTGGGGCCCGCCAAAGACTCACGACGGTACGGCTGTTGTCACGAGAGTACACTCAACGTCGACAACAGAATAAGACTCAATGTGCACACCTGCACTACATAGCCTCGGCTCAATATCTCGTAAGATCACATGAAAACATTTGAACATGCGCCAACTTATCTTTTTTTTCATAAAACTCAAGCTTACTTAAATTGTTCATAAACCTGAAATCTTTAAAACATACTTGCTAAGATACGCCATGCTTGAAATCATCACATTTTCATAAGTTTTGGCAACCATTGGACATATGCTCATGTATAAACTTTATAAAGACTTTTAGCTCATCATGAACACTTTAAAACATTTCTAAGAAATCATGAATGCTCATAAACAAGTGTTCAAGAAAGCAAATAACATCTAAACCATTTCGTTTTAGCAAAACCTTGCATTTCATAAGCATAATACAAGCCTATAAACCATTTTCAAGGTTCGTTTTGTCACTCACAGTGTTAGAACTAGAGTCTTGACCCGTACACTCGACTTATTTGCTCTTGGCCTGTCAAACAAACCAAATTCAACTATTAGAACCTCGAGCTCATGCTTTTTTTAACCTTAAACTTACAAGAAAACACTTTCAAAAATTCCAGCATTTAACAGATTTTATGCCCTGTATTCAGATGCTCATAACTTTTTCATTACTTATCCAAAAATAATGTACTTTATACCAAACTCTTCCTTTTTGAACCCTCTAAAACTCTTATGAAGACATGAAAATGAGATTCTCAATAGATTGATTCAGAAATACCTCGAAAGCTCCTTTCCCCGGAACCAACTTCTGCTATTCCAGATTCGAATTTCTGCTGCAACCCGAAACTTGACCTGCTATTTACAACATCTTCCAGTCATTTTCTATTCACGATTTCTTCATGAAAGTTGTAGGAAATTCAATAAGCTTTCCAACCATACCTAATAGAGCTTCTGATTCCAATTCTACAGGTCAGTACAACCAAAACATCAGAGACTTCTCGGATTTGACAGTAAATTCTGTGTTCTGACTTCCTCTTCATAAATCAGTGGCTTAGGGTCCGAATTTGCTCGAGCATCCTTCACGAATTTTGTTCCAATATGAGTTAACTTGCACGAAACAAAATTTCAGCTCTTACCTCTTTCTGTGGAGCTCGAGATGAACCAAATAGCAGAACATGGCAGAGTGATTACTTTGCTGTCATACTAATTTCGCTTGAGTTCTCTCCTCTCTCTCTTCAATTTCCAAATTGAAACCCTCTTCTTCTTCTTCCCTTTAAGCTTCTCCCACGAAAACCCTTGCCTTTCATTTGATAAAATGAAGAAGAAGATCGATAGAAGCTTGTTTTAAAGAAGAACTTAGGTGGGGTCCCACCACCCACCATCCTTTCTTTTCTTTTCTTTCTTTTCTTTCTTTTCTTTTCTTTTCTTTTTCTTTTCTTTTCTTTTCTTTTTTTTCTTTTCTTTTCTAAACATAACAAACTTAGTATATTAAACATTGTTTATTTCTTTTCCTTCTTTTATCTTAAAAGCAATCCAAACCAAAATGGTTTAAACTTTCCTTCCTTGTTTTTCCTTTTTCACTTTCACTTCATTTCTTTCCTTTGTAAAAACAAGGAAAACCAAGTTTTAAGCGTTCATTTCTTCCTTTCTTTTGTTGTTTGATAATAAGGAGGTTCCAAAGAAAGATCTCTGCTTTCTAACATAAGTCGGGTTGGGTTGGGTTGAGGAGATTTTTGGACCAACCTAGAAAATTCGAGTTGGTCATTCCTTCAACCCAACCAACCCTATTCATTTAGAAAATTTGAACCCAACCCAACCCAATATTTTCGAGTTGGGTTGGGTTGGGTCAAATCAGATTAACTTTTTTTTTTTTTTAATTATTTTTAAATTATTTAAAATATTTTTTCTTGAATTAATAACTAAAATCAAATGAAATTCAAATATCAAACTTCAAAATCCATAACATCTTAACATTTTGTTAGAAATCTGTAAGAAAACATAAGAAATTAACAAATAATTCATTTATAAGTATATATTTAATTAAAATAAAATTAAAAATATAAAGCTTTGGTTGGGTTGGGTCAACCCGAGCCTAAAAAGCGCCCAACAACCCAGAACCCACTGGAACTTCTTCAAACTTCTAACCCAACCCAAATCGAAAAAAAAATCTAACCCTACCTAACCCTTAAGGTTTGGGTTGGGTAGTCCGGGTTGATCGGATTACTTGTACACCCCTAGCCAAAGTTATCCATTGAGACGTTGAACCAATGGCCTCAATTTGGGGGCAAGCGTTCAAATCCTAGGTCACCTATTTGCAGGCGCATCTTAGCAATCTACGCAATGTGGAATAGTGGAAGCCGTCGTGAAATTTCCATTCCAATTCAAAGTTTCAAACTCGGCCCCCAAAAAAAAAAAAAAGTCTAAGACTCGCAAATTGGACGCCAAAACTCTGCCATTCCACACATCGATTACATAATTTCGATGTGCCCTCCTGCTTTGGTTTTCTTAATCCCATATCCTTATCCCTCTTTTTAATCCAATTATCTCTCCATTGCATTTCCACCCAAAATTTCTCCACTATCTCTTTGTTTCTTTCTGTGTTTCTCGTTCGATTCTTATCAAATTTTCCCGAGAAAACCTTCGATGGGAAGGCGCGGATTGTTCGATCTCGAGAGGCATTTTGCATTCTATGGAGCTTATCACAGCAACCCAACTAATATTTTCATCCATATTCTCTTCGTCTGGCCAATTTTCTTCACTGCTCTCATGCTCTTCTACTACACCCCCTCCTTCTATTCTTTCCCCAAATGCCCATGTGGGTTCAACACTGGCCTCGTTTTGAATTTTGGGTTCTTGTTTGCTTTGGTTTATGGGGCTTTCTATGTACTTTTGGATAAGAGAGCTGGATCTTTGGCCGCTTTCATGTGTTTTCTCTGCTGGGTTGGAGCTAGTGTCTTCGCTTTTAAACTTGGCTATACTCTTACTTGGAAGGTAAACGCCCCTTTTTCCGCTTCTGATTCTCTTTTGTTTGTTTTATTCTTTGTCATATAGGCATGATGATTTAATACTTTAGCAGATTTTTAAATAGCCCTATTTAGATTGTTTGGTTTCTGCTCGAATTTGAATATTTGAACCATTCATGAAACTGAGTTCCCTATAGCTTTATTTAATTCTTGATGGGACCGGAACTTATGGTTTTGATTTGAACTTTGAAGGGTCGGCCGTTGTGTTGACTAAGCTTCTATTGACTTTATGGTTGTGCTAGAATTTATTTCTCTTGGTTCAGTAGGAGGTCAGGTTTCATTTTCGTAGAGAAAAGCTTATTATGGCATAAAAATAATAAAATTTCGATCCTTTTCCAATAGAAGAATGAAGAAGAAATTTGTTCGAGCTTCTTCTGACTTTATGGTTGTTGTGGAATTTATTGATCGTATTTATTAGTTGGTATTTTGTTTTCCATACAGAAAAGGCTGATTATGCTGAAATTGAGATTTTTTTTTTCTTTCGATCCTTTGCCTATATAAGAAAGAAGAAAAGAACTCTTGTTCTGCGTTGAGTTCTTCTTCTTTACAAGTTTGTCAAAATTATGCTGGCAAACCATTTGATCTTGAAAAAATTGAAGTGAACTATGAACACAGATCTCAGCTCTTATTTGGGTTTGTTTCTTCTTCTTCTTTTTCTTTAAGTTTGTAAAGATTGTGGTGGCAATTCATTTGGTCTCAACAACAACGAAGTGAGCTATGAAAAGATATCTCAGCTCTTGTTTAGGCTTATGTTTACCATCGGCAGGATAAATGTTCTGTTTTTGGGATTTGACATTGATCAGTTGCCCCTCTGACAATTGTTACTGATTTTTAAATGTTCTAGCAAAAACTGAATTGACATCACCTTTCCATTTGTTTATCAAACTCGTGTAACTTCTGTCTTTATTATCAACACATTTTTCTTGCTAGACAACATAGCAAGAAAAATGTGTTGATAATAAGTTCGGTTCTTTATAACAAAAAACGGTGGCTTCTGGTTGCAAAATTAAAGTAAGGCATGCCGCATGCCTAAGAAATAGTAAGGTTAGGTTCAAATGACACTTTTATTTGGCAGAAGTCTTTGTTTGACTGGTTTATATTACAAAGATCTTCTTAGAAAACTGATTGATGTTGCTTCCTTCGACCCGACGTGTCCTTTTATCGTCCTTGTCTTCTTTGCTACTGTTTCCTTTTTTCCCCCCCTAAAGATATCATTTTTTGAGAGGCTTTACAGCATGTTAATGTAGTACTAAGCTAAACTTAGATAGACATCAATCTTGAAGGGATTTTGAACCTCTATCTGAAGTACTTTTGTGAGAATTATCTCAAAGTCTCGTGATTTATATTTGGGATGAGATAGCTTGCAGCTTTTGAGTGTTGGACCAGCTTGGAGATTCCTTTTAGATAATCTATGGCCACCTTTTGAAAAAAGTCGCCACCAGTACATAACATGATTGACATTGTTTCCTTTTCTTTTTTGATATCGTAGTAACTTGATAGGCACAACCATTTTCAAGTTTGTTCGAGTACTCAACGTACTGTGACCCGTCATTCCACATCTATAAATTTTTTAGCAACACTTTGTAAATTATAACTTATATCGAAGCTAAAGGATCTATAAGACATGTTCAATCCATTGCAGAATTTATAACCTCTAGCATAAAGCTAAAGCTGGTTATTTTCTCATTTGATATATCAGATAGTGTTGGCTGCACAGTTGTTCTGCTGGACAAGTCAGTTTATTGGCCATGGGGTGTTCGAGGTAACTAGTTAGTTAAACATCTTAAAATTAACTTGTTTTTCAGTCTTAATTCCTCCTTGATGTTGGATTTTGGTTTCGCTTGGTAGAAACGTGCACCCGCTCTCATCGACAACCTTACTCAAGCTTTTTTGATGGCTCCGTTCTTCGTTTTGTTGGAGGTAAGCTTTGCTCAACCTCTTTTTTGTACCGTTCTTGGGTCAAGAATGAAACATTTATATATATATATCTTTAGAACTTGAACGTAGTCGTACAGTCTCTAGAACAGATCCTGTACAACGGTCATAACAATGAAACATTTGAAAATGTTATTAATTCACTATCTATTTGCAGGTTCTTCAAGCTTTATTCAAATACGAACCATATAAAGGTTTTCACGCAAGCGTTAAGACTAAGATAGAAGCAGAGAAGAAAGCTTGGCAAGACAAGAAAGAAAAAAAAAGCTCTTAGCATACATAGAGAATAATGTATAAATACGTATATGTACCCGATATATTAGGTGTCTGGTCTTGATTTGGTTTGTGTGGAATTATCTAATTGAGAACTTCAAATGTGTTTGAAAATTTCAGTAAATAGAGTTTGCATACTATTTGTATTTGAATAAATTTAGAATGCTCCTCTTCTAACAATCCAAATGTGGGAATTGGTTTTACTTTCTTCTGTTCAAAGGAAGAAAACGGTGCCGTATAAGTATGGGAATATTCATCTTTGTGCATTCAAACCATTAGTTATGGATATTTTTGCTAATAAGGTTATTGTTTTATATTATTATTTAACATCCCTTTTATAATCATTTTGTTCTTAAAAAGCAGGTGGTTTTATCCTAGTGTATTTTTGTTTGTTAGCATTGGCTTGGTCAATAGTTGAGTTTTGTTTTATGTTAAATGCTAATTTAAATAATATAATATTATATTATATTATTAATTAGCATAGTTAGCAATAGGGAACAATAATATGGTAATAACTAAATTATAATTTAACATGGAGGAAGAGTAAGTAGCAAAATGACCATGGGAATATATTGTTCATTCCACTATAATAAAAGGCAGGCAAATTAAACAATGAAATGAGGGTTATTTAAATTTTCATCTCATTTGTATTAATATTTTAGGTCGTGTTATTTGTTAGGAATGAAAATGACTTTTATGTAGGTATCCTATTAAATTAGGAATCAAATTATCAATTTTTAGAGAATGAGATTCCTTTGAAAAGAAAAGATAAGTGACTTCACAACCGTTATTGTTTTCAACACTTTTTCATCTCTACTTTTATGATAAGTTCTCCATTTAATTTAAATTGATCTTCACTGTGAATATTATTAATCAAATGAGTTATTTGGAGGTTAAAAAAATTGTTCCACAATAAGTTTTAATATACCATATTTTTCAAATCTACTTCACTCTTTACATAACTCTCCAATGGTTATCTTTAATATACTAAGTGTCTTTTTCAATTTGTTTTTCTTTTAAAAAAGTGCTATCTTTCTTAAAATTCATTTTCGAAATTAAAAGTTTAGAAACTTTTTTAAAAAAATTGACCTTACCTTGAGACTCCTTAATAATCTTTTAAAAGTGATTAAAAGTCCTAACTTAAAGTCATTGGCCACCAAAATTTTGACTTTTGACATGCCCCTCAAATGGTGCCTTTTTAGGTTCACCATTCTTGGATCGGATCCCAATTTTAATTTTTGGACCGAATACCCGTTTGGATTTAATGAGCTCTGATACCATATTAGATTATATGAGATTCGATCTCAAAACCAATTGATAATAAGAGGAGTAACCCATATATATTATATATTGTAAGGTTACTCTCCACTTTTCTAATATGGGATCCTCAACATGCCTCCTCAAGAATTTCTTTTAAAAGGGAAAAAAAAACCTTATTTCTCTCGGTGTCTCACTCGTGTAAATTAGAAATGACTCAACTACCGAACTAGGTTCATATTGATAATATTATTATACGAGACTAAATAAAATAATAATTTTAATTCTAAGACCAAACTTGTAATGGTCTTATAGGTTTCGTTGCGTGGCATGCCACCTTTTGTGTTGAGTGAAATAGGAAAGTCAGTTAAGCAGAGCATATTATTTTATGGAGCTTCACTTCGCTTCATGTTTCTCATTCTCCTCCCCTTTTCCCCCATCAACTCAACTTCTCTACTTTTTTTTTTTTTTCACTTTCATTTCTCTCTCTCTTTCTCTCTGTAATCTCTCTGTTTTTGTTTTCTTTTGCAAGGATCTCTGAACCCACCACACAACTTCAATCAACTTGAACCTTAAAGGACCCATCGTTTTTCTTTTCAACTTAAAACCCCCCATACCCTCACAAACCTCTGCAATTTTCTTCCTCTGTTTCTCCTAAACATTGGGCTACAAGAAGTTTCTGTCAAAACAAAGATTTTTCAGACAAACACATGGAAGAAAACATGACAGCTCCTGTTAATGAAGAATCCCAGATTGTTTTGCCCCCTGGATTTCGATTCCACCCAACTGATGAAGAACTTATTTCTCATTATCTCTGTAAAAAAGTGGTTGATTCTAATTTCTCTTGCAAACCCATTGGAGAGGTTGATCTCAACAAGTCTGAGCCTTGGGATTTGCCCTGTAAGATCAATGTTTTTTTTTAATACCCTTTTTCTATCTTCCTTTAAAGTTACTGATTTTGTTCTTTTTTTGTTGTAAGGGAAAGCGAAAATGGGGGAAAAGGAATGGTATTTTTTCTGTTTGAGGGATAGAAAATATCCCACTGGTTTGAGAACAAACAGAGCCACTGAATCAGGGTATTGGAAAGCCACAGGGAAAGATAAAGAGATTTACAGAGGAAAAACTCTTGTGGGTATGAAGAAAACTCTTGTTTTTTATGGGGGAAGAGCCCCAAAAGGTGAAAAATCCAATTGGGTTATGCATGAATTCAGATTAGAAGGGAAACCCTCTTCCATTAATCTTCCAAACTCTGCAAAGGTACAAGCTTTTTATAATTTTACTCCTTTTTTCCACTCTGAATCTTTTGAAATTACTGAGCTCTCTGTCTTTTTTTCTTTTGCAGAATGAATGGGTGATTTCAAGGGTGTTTCAGAAGAGCTGTGGAGGGAAAAAAGTTCACATTTCTGGGTTAGTTAAATTTGGTTCTTGTTCTTCAGCTCTGCCGCCATTGAAGGATTCATCTTGTTCTTCATCATCATTCAAGATCAAACCAGTTTCTGAATTGGCTCACGTGCCCTGCTTCTCCAACTCCATGGATTCTTCTCAAAGAACCTTACCCAAAATCACAGATTGTTCTTTCAATTTCTCTTCCTTTTTCCCAACCCTTTTCCCAAGAAACACACAGCCCAATTCATTATACAATCCCCAATCTTCTTTCCCTACAAATTCACAGTTCCCAAACATGGCTAGAACATTCAAACCAGAGGGAGAAAGAATCAGTGTCTCACAAGAAACAGGGCTAACTTCTGATATGAACAATGAAATCTCTTCTGTTGTTTCAAATTTTGAAATGGGTCGATTTCCATTTGAAAATCAGGAGAATCCAAATCCATCTACTTCTTCAACTGTGCCATTGAATCCCCATATGGTGTGGAATTACTGAAGAAAATTCCAAAAGGGCTGCTTTGAATTGATGACATTATTATTATTATTATCATTATTATGTGTAAATGGAGTTTGTTTTGGTGCTTTGAAAGTGATCTTCGAGCAGTGCTTTAATGGCTTCCGCAGCCATTGATGATGTTATGATAAGGATAATGGATGGTCTCTATCTCCATCTTCTTCTTTCGTTTTTTACAAGCAAACAAAAGTATGTGGATATTCGCTTTCATATTCAGATCTTTATATGATAATTGAGTAAAGTAATTTGTGCAATTATGAATGATTGCGATTCTGTTTGAGTTCTGATTAAATTCTGTTCAATCGTTTGATGTTTATGGTATATGAGACATGTTAAGTTGTAGTAATTATGATTATTTTTAAGAGGTTAATTAATGTGCATTTAACTATAATCTCGATATGAATTAAAAGTCTACTACGACATGATCTCAATTATTCTTTGGTTATGACATTAGTTGATAATCCCAAGCATCAATGTGTGCTATTTTCCTTTTTTTGATATTTGAACTTACTTGCCATTTTTTCCTTATGAAACTCTCTCACTAATGATTTTTTTTTTCTTTTTTTTTCAGTTTAGTTTCTCTCATTAATGTTAATGGCATCAACTTTATGGTTTTTTTTTTCTTTGAAAAAATATGGTAGATTTTATTAGGATAATATATTAATATACCTTTTTTCCAATGATTTTTTTTGTTGGATAAAAAATATCTTTCAAGAGACTTGTTTGATTCTCTCGAAAATAATTTATATTATAACTTTTTATGCATATAATTTGTATATCCTAAAAATTTAGAAGGGGTAAATTAGAAGTAAAATTTGTTGTTGCGTAAATTTTACTTATGTATGTGGTTGTGATCAAATTCGACGAAAGGACTAGATCTTAGCTATAGAAGATACATGCACAAAGAAACTTGTGTCAATGTGGTGGTTTGCCAAATACATTTTTTATGCTTAAATCAATATGAATCTAAGGTGTTCTTAAGGTTAACTAGTATTTCATGTACATGTGTGCGAGGTGAGTCCCACTGTTTGTAAGGGATTAGAATTGACTTAGAATGAACTTAATAGAATGCCTAATCTACTAATACTATGATCTTCAACGTGTATTCCACTAAATATTATTTCATGGGTGATTTCTCTAGTATTGAGCAGAGCCAAGATGTTGATCGGTCATGACTTCGATATGGAGTGTTGAATCTTACCTTTGATTAGCCATACGAAGTGTCGCACGATTAGCGTACTACACGGAGAAACATTTTTACCCATAACAAACAACATAATCTTTAAGTCTTTGATATATACTTTTTGAGTTGTTTAAAATATTGAGTCTGTTATAATAACATGGATTAATAGTCTGTAGATTATAATAATTTGTGAAGTTTTGTAATTTGTATTTATGATGTCGAGTTATTTAGTATGAATTATAATAGTTTGTGTTTGAGTGATTTCTCTATTATAATTCACGCTTCAAACAATTCATTTGAATTTACAAAAATGTTAAAAAAAGTGACTCAACCCTTGAATTGGACTATTCTATTAGATTAAAACTTTATTTAATTCATAAAACATAATAAATAAACAAAACCCTTACGTTAGAATATACAAGAAAGTAGTATGAAATATTGAAATTACGATTAGAAAATTCCCCAAAAAGAGGGGGAAAAAAACAAATGAAATCACAATTGGAAATATTCTCAAGAAGCTCCCAACAATTGACACGTCCGTCCATAGAAGGGAGACGGAGGCCACTAGTTTAACGGCGCTCGTTTACCTTCTAGAAGTTTATCCGTCGGGGTCGGGTCGGGTATTTGATAACATCACCGTTAGCCACTGATGAGGACCAATTGTGACTTGCCACATGGCACTGTTTTTTTCACAGCTGTCTGACAAAGTCAAATATCATCCACCAAAGATTTTACAAAAAAAATTCCACCCTTTTTTTAAATACGTGGAATAGAAAATCTCAATTATTTATGACATTTTACTTCCCAATCCATTTAATTTTAGGGTACTACTTGGTGTTGCCTGCAATCCATTGATAACCATAATTTTTAAATTTTTTTTTTTTTTTGTGTGGATCAAGGTTTGAAATGTCGATGTCGATAGAAATATCTAGGTCTTAATTTCATGGAAATATCGATAGAAATATCGAAAAAATGTTGTCGAGAGATATATTTCTAAAAAAATTTTAAAAATATATTTAAATTAGAAAATAATCTTCAACACTTTTTAAATGAGTTAAAATAATTGTTATAATATTATATTCACATTATGTTACATTTTATTGCAATTTTCTTTAATACTTCATCAATTTTGTACGACATAATAGAAATGTCGATTTACCTATGGTGTCAATGTCGAACCCATTAACATGTGAAAATATCGATGAAAATGTCGACATGTCAACGGAAATTTAATACCATGGTGTAGATATCAATGGGTTGCACAACACTTAGATGTTGTTTCAGTAACACCCAGGTATTTTCCTTAATTTTATTCATTTTGTTTGAGTGAGAGAACAATATTATCTATTTTTCCATGTTAAGAAAACCCCAAACTTTTCTACAAAGTGTAGGAGTATAAAGTATTAGAACATAAATAAAGTTTGCATCTTGGATTATATATTATATTGTATGTATATATATATATATATATGTGCCTTCATTAGAACCAACTAAATAAAGTGATTATATACTTTCCATTTTCTCATAAAATTTCAATCCATATCCATTCATCACTAAAGTGTATGATTTATTGAGGATTGTAAAGCACTAACAGGCACATATTAGTGGTACCTTTAAACTTTTTCAGCTAAAAACTATGCATGTTAGGTTAAATGCACAAACTTAAATTAAGTATAGTTTCATTGTATTTATATATATCTAATAAAATTCAAATACATCATGCAGGACATCACAATTCTAATATTTCCATGCTTTTGAATTTTGAGAATGACAAACTTGTTAGTTAGTTCATTTAAAAAATGTATGTTTGGGCAAAACATAAAAGGGTTTCAAGCTTATCTTGGAGAGTAATAAACTTATAAGGAGATTTTTATTTTTATTTTTTTGCAAGAAAAATTAAGCTTTGGCTTTCTTTTATCTATCACATCTTCCTCCTCCAAATATGTCACTAAGAGAAGGTCTAAGAATAATGGAATCAAGGCATTGTCACTCTCGGAATATGATGTGTCTAACTTCTACTTCTATCTACTACTTTCTACATTATATTATATTTTTTTCTTTACTTTCTACATGTTAATTCATTTATAATGTTTTTAGAACGACTTTTATTGTATAAACTATATTATCTTCTTCTTCTTTTTCCTCCTAATAGATAAGTCACTTTATCTCTTTCTGACATATGTTCTAGTAAACTGACGCTTTCTTTCCATATCTCACTTTGTGGGTAAATTGTTGACACTTTTTTTTCATATCTCTCTTTGTGAGTTGGTAGACGGCGATGGTGGAAAACTTCTCCATGATCTCCCTAGAGCGAAAGAAAAGAGTTCAAAGTTTTATTCTAAAATTTAACAAACTCTAAATTATTTTTAAATTCACTATAAATGTAATAATAATAATAAATTTGGTAAAAGAGCCATTGATAAATGGATTTTACTTGTTTGTACCTACAAAGCATGTGATAAGTATTGAATGAGAATATCATTAAGAAAAAAGAAAAAAGAAAAAATTCGGTGCAGTCTGCAACCCATTTTGTAACGAATTTTTCTACTTAGAAAAAATTTATGTAGTTGCAAAGTGGACTGCATACAGGAGCGGACCCAGATACTAATGTTTAGAGGACCAATTATGTTAATAAATATAATAAAAAATTATCACCAAAAAGTCAGTCTGAACATACCCCACATTATGTTGGTCTAAAAAAAGTTATTTGTAATAAGAATAGCTCTGAAAACTTCTCAATGTAAATTTCTATTTTCTTATAGAATTAAATATTAAACTAATTTACCACCATGCGGTCTTGAGCAATTAAATTTAAAAATTTTACTCAAATTTTTCTCGAATTTTCAAATATTTATTTAATGTGATTTTACTTTTGTATGAGTGAGATATTTCTTTTGCCTTCAAATGGATCATTGATACACCACTATCCCTCCCCAAAAAAATAATATATTAAAAAGGGACCATCTTAGAAAAAAAAATTTGGACAATTATGTCCCTTTCTCAATTTATAAATTACTAGATATGTCACTACTAATTAATACCAATAATAATAACTAATAAATTAGAAGCTTTTAATAAAAAAATGCACCAACAAATTATATTTATGTTAAATTACTTTTTTTAATTGATAATTTCTACCATCTATATCTATAATCTATTATTAATTTAAATTAAAAATTTGCCATCATTGAAAAATATTTTTGGATTATTGTATCATTACTTTAATTTATATATTTACAAACCTGTCATTAACTAAATATTAATAATAAATTTATTATTCATTATTTAAATGTTAAAAATGTAATTTTTCTTCCATTAATTGTAAATATATTTTATACTTAAAATTTTTCTTTATTAAAATTAATATGACAAATTTAAAACATTATTTTATAAGCCAATTTAGATGGGGATTGATGTTATAATATTCATGTATTTTATCCTTTATAATTTAGAGTATTTATATTATATTAATAATAAAAAAATTAATGTAAATTTTATTAAATAATGATATTATTATAATATTTTAATACACCACAACTATGGATCCAATTAATAAATTTACTTAGAAAATTCATTAAATTTATTATAAACGGATAAAATATAAACAATATGATTTTGTTTTTATCTTTGACAGTTTATAAGATAAAATATGTAGATATATTATTTAGATAAAAATTAAGGGATTGCATGTTGTGTTTAATAATAATTTAGGAATATGTTAATCATACTAAAAATATAGATAAATTTATAGTTATATATAGTATTCAAAATTTCCATCATTTTTAATTTAGAGTATTTATAATATATTAGTAATGAAAAGAGTAAATTACATTTGATTAAATATTTATATTACTATAATATGTTAATACTCCCATTATTATGGATTCAATTAATAAAATTTACTTAGAAAATTCATTGAAAAATTATTATAAACAGATAAAATATAAACTATATGTTTTTTTTAATCTTAGATAATTCATATGGTAGAATTTGTAGACATGCTTTTCTAGATAAAAATTTAGAGATTACATGTTATTTTTAATAATAATTTAAAGATACCCTAATCATACTAAAAATAACAACAAACATTACTAAATGTTTTAACAAAATTAAAATTGATAGAATCTTATTTTTTTTTTAAATAAATGTGAATTTAAATACACCATAAAGTTGTGATAAATATATGGAGTTAAAACCTCTAAGGTTTTGTCTTTTTATCTTCTATAATATTGAAAGTTTGGTTTTTAATTATAATTAATTATAAAACTTAATGCTTTAAGAATTTCAAAAGTTTTTGTAACTTTTCTATCACCTTCAACTATAAAAATGGAGTTTGTTTCACCATTTTTTTCATTACCAACAACCTAAAACTCCTTTTTAGTTGTGTGTGAATGTGTGAATATGAATTGAGTGAATCTACATCAAACATTGATATAAAAATGAGGTCTTTTACTTACTTGCTTCGATAGTGTTAGAAGATGGAATGAATAGAAGATTTTTTTCAAGAGCTTCTGCAAATGGTCATTGAACTTCAAGCTAGACGAAAACTCCAACAGTTTTAATTTGCTTTTGCTTGTTATTTTTCATTACAATTACCATGGTGTATACCAACACAAAAGAAAAAAGAAAAAAAAAAGAAAACATAGAACACTTTTTTTAGTACTTTTAGTTCTATTTTGTTTCTTTTTTTTAATTATTTCAATCTTGAAAATACTCCTAAATGTTACGAGATTCATTTAGAGAACATAGAATGCACATATTGTATGAACTACATCCATATGTTCAATTTTAAGTTTGATGAATTATATGATTTTTGATTTTTACCATTATTAAGTAAGATGTAAATTAATTTTAAGAAAATTGTGTACTGACATATGTTCATTTTCTTCTTCATTACTTTTTTTTTATTATTATTTTGTAGTTACTGTTTATGATGTTTTTTTTTTAATTTGGAATATTTGTATTTTTTAAATTTTTAATTTGATTTTTAGTATATTCAAATTCTATAAGAAATTTAATGTATTTATTAAATTGTTTAATACTGATTTTATATCGATTTTTTTCTTTCTCTAAAAAAACATATAACAATTATATATATATATACAAGTTTTGTTTTGGGTAATGATTTACATTGTAATCTATATCTACAATTCTATAATCTATATACTCTATTAAAAAGCAATGATTTCATTTGTGTAACCATTTTTTTTTTTGAGTTCAACCACCGTCTTCCCCCTTTTAATCTTAATAAATTAAAACATTTAGACATCATTTATATTAATTTTAAATATATAACTACAATATCAAATTTAAGTACATTAAAGTTAATTGTTCAATATAAAGTACTTAATAAATCAAATGAATTAAAAAAAAAACAGAGGAACATAACCACTTTTTTTAGACTCTTTTTTTTTTAGGAATTAACGTTGCCTTTATATTATTATTTTTGGATAATATATTTATTGATCTTAAATGTCATTTTATTTTTTAAAATTTGAAATTTAAAATAAATTTAATATTTAGTATTTTAATTTTAAGATATGTTCTAATTTTAATTAAAACTCTAAGATTTTATATTATAGTAAATAAATAAATATTTTATATATTTATAGTAAATAAATAAATATTCAAATTATTTGTACATCTACTAATTAATTACTTGAACTAAAACAAAATATGATTAATTAGTCTTACATAAGGGTTCAATTTTTGTAGGTTATAACTTTAGTTTTTATTATGATCATTATTAATATAAAACCGCTAATCATTAAAATTCCAATCATTAACCAAATAAAGTTTCATTTTTTAGGTTATGGAATATGAGAAGATGGTGAAAACATTCTTTATTGTGCATACTTTTTCAATTTTATTGCTTTCTTGAACTTCTTCTAAGTGGAAAAGTAGAAAATGACATTTTATAAAAGTAAAAAATGAGGATGTTGTAAAAGTTTTGAGATTCTAAACTTTTGAATATCCTAATATTAAATACAATTAAATAATCAAAGTTAATACAGAAGAATGTGGATGGGTGCAGGAGAGAAATAGAATGTGGATGGATGGGAGAGAGAAAATCAATAGTTAGTATTAATTAGAGAAAATTGAACTTTTGAAAGAATAAGAAAGGAAAATCGTTGGGGAAGGGAGAAGAATTTCAAGGGAGGAGGAATCAAAGTAGAATAAGTGCATAGCTAATAATTAGTAGTAATTAAATAAGTGCAATAGCTAATAGTCTCAAAATGAATTAAGTTGCATATTTGTAATTAGTAAATTAGTGTTTGGATATAATAGTCCAAAAATGATTCTCCACTTTTTAAGATAGTATGATATGATTATATTTGGTAGTATTTGCTTAAATTATTTTTAAAGGACACTTACATTATTTAAAACTTTGATTATTTCAAAATTAAAAAAAAATGCACGTGCATTTTGCACGTGGTAATACACTAGTATATATAAAAGAAACACTAGTATATATAAAAGAAGCAACTTTACCAAAACGCTACAACTAAGGACATCTTGGATTTTCATCTTAAAAAAAAAAAAAAAGGTTCTCCCACAACTCTATTGAAGATTTGACTTTGATAACAAAGCGTTCTTTAGAAATATGGTTTACATGGGGAATCTAACATATTTCTTCTTTTTCTAATAATGGGATAGGAAACTTAAAAAGTAAACTAATGATATTCTACAGTAGTCTACAAACTGCAAAATTTGTTCACTACAACATTTTCACAACAAAAGCAGCAAAATCAATCATATTGATCAACCAGCTTAAGCCCCCAGGCCATGTCCTCACAATGCCTCACATGAGGAACAAGTTTACCAGTGTCCACTCCTTTCTTAGCCTTGCAGTCGTAGAAAGGAGGTGCATGGAAACAGGGCTCCATGGACATGGCTCGACGACAAGGTGGATCGGGTGCAGTCTGATTCTCGGGTTTGTATAATATCCATGGTTTCAGACCGCCAAGACCTTGAGCCACATATCCGAAAGTCGA
Organism: Trichosanthes cucumerina; assembly: GCA_036507285.1. NCBI lineage: Eukaryota > Viridiplantae > Streptophyta > Magnoliopsida > Cucurbitales > Cucurbitaceae > Trichosanthes > Trichosanthes cucumerina. The sequence goes on along the minus strand of CM071839.1, from coordinate 75,411,577 downwards.
CCATGAGCTTGTGACCAATACATCAGTTGTACTTAACAAATACATCTCTGCCAATGCCTTCTGGTTATGTATACTCTTCTCAGTTTGCTGGTGTTCCTCATGACTTGGTTGGTAGAAACTAATTCTCTCTCCCGTCACTGTCGGATTCTCCCAGTAAATGTCTCTCAACTTCTCGAAGTAACCAGCGCTCAGGGAAGTTATCAGCACGGCCTTCGACTTTGGATTACTAGCTGGACTGATGATATTCGTCTGCCTATCGGTTTTTGGCAACAGATTCTCCTTCAGGGTACAGGCCAGAACCTGATCCAGGATGTGTTGAAAAGGTCCAGTCCCTCTATCAAACACTCTAATCTGAATGCCTATTCTTTCACTAGCTCTAGCCAAGTAAGCTTGATAATATCTTGTAATCAGTCCCCAAACCGAATTCGTAGGGTGAAACAGATATCGACCCAAGAAGTGGAAGACTGTATCTTTATTTGGGAAAAGATCATTAAGTTCTTTTTCAAACGATGGGATCAAAAAGAGAGATGGCACAAAATAGTTGTCTGTTTTCATAGCAAGCCAAGGCGATTTCTGCAGAAGAGCTTGGTCTTGATCACAGAAAAAAAGCTTATCATCGTCATCATAATCATGGAGCAAATGAAGATAAACAACAGATGGCAAGATCATTCCGCTCGAATCTGTTGTCATGCTATTCTTCACTATTTTCCCATAGCAATTAGGAGAGTTCTGGTTGAAGTTGCTGAACTCATCTTTTAATAGGAAATCTTGGGGGAGAAACCAGGAAACCTCAGGAAATGGTTCACAAAAGAGATCAGCCATGTCAGTTCCAGGGTCAACTAGTAGGACACGATTTGTGAGAAGAGCATAAAGAAACGCCGACGCGAGAGTTAGTATTCTATTCCCTAATCCACTGAAGGAAATCCACAGAAGATATTTACAGTCTGAGGTGCTGCTATTACCATTAGACCTAAGCTGCTCCAAAGTTTTGTTGTAAGATTCGGTATAAACTCCACAACGCTTATGAAGATCTTCGTAACTTCGCAATTTGGAGATTAGATAAGAAGAGGGTTCATAAGCCAGCTTGTGCTGATAAGCAACTGAACTGTACCTACTGAGACAAGAACCTACACCATGTTTGGCAGAAAGAAGGCCACTGAGCAGTTTATCAACTGGCTCTATAACCGAATGAAGATCGCCATCCTTAGAATCTACTGAAAGAAGATAATAAGAGGAAGATAAGAAAGCCAACAGATTATACTTGGAATGACATCACATTTCATACTGGTATAGATTAGACCATCTTTTGATTGGAATCCAGCAAGAACAGTATGCTATATAGCTACAGACTTAATGGATATCAAAGAAGGAACTTAAACTATGCAAAAAGAAAAACAGGATCTCAATCACATTAAAACATTTGTGATGCAACATCTTTGGATAAAGAACCATAAGAAAACTCTAGCCCGTTTGATAACCATTTAGTTTTTGGTCTTTGGTTTTTGAAAATTAAGCTTCTAAATACTACTTCCACCTATGAGTTTATTTGATTTGTTATCTACTTTTGACAAATGTTTTCAAAATTCAAGCCAAGTTTTGAAAACTAAAAAGAAATCGTTTTTAAGAACTTGTTTTTGTTTTTGGAATTTGACTATTCAAATCTTTACTTAAAAAATATGAAAACTATTGTAAAGAAATTGTGAGGAAACAAGTTTAAGTTTCAAAAACCAAAAACCAAAAACCAAAATCTAAGACCCCGTTTGATAACCATTTGATTTTTAGTTTTTTGTTTTTGAAAATTGTGCTTGCTTCTTACATTTTCTCTACCATAGTTTTCATCTTCTCTACAATGATTTTTATCTTTCTTAAGGAAAAATTTGATGTTTTTAGCCATATTCCAAAAAATAATAAAACTATTTTTTTTGGTTTTCTAAACTTGCCTTGATTTTTGAAAACATATATAAAAAGTAGATAACAGAACAAAGAAAGTTATATGTGGAAGTAGTATTTATAGGCTTAATTTTCAAAAATAAAAAATAAAAAACGAAATGGTTATCAAATTGGCTCAAATAATTATCAAACCCGACCTAAAATACCTACTGAAAATGTGAAAGTATTCTTTCTGTATTCTGATACAAATGCCTACAGGGTAAGACTATTTATAAAGCCCACTCACAGCTTCAACTAATTTCCCAAATATCAGACATATTAAATTATTGCATTACATATATAGCAGTGCATCATAACAGATTATCTCACAATAAAGAATAGAAAAAGTATATAAAGCATGAACAAGCCAGAACTCAGACATAATTCACAATGTAGTATGGAAATGAGATATTGGTAGGGGCAAGTAAAAATGCTGCACTTGTAATAAACTTGGTCCAGTGTAAATCCAGCCATTGTCATAATGTTATGGAATGCTTCATCCAAGTCCATTACCACAAAATTCCAAATGATTTTGATAGCTTAAACACTCGGTACTGACCCAGTCAATTTCACAAACAGATTGAATTCAAGGTGGCTCTTCCAGCACTCGACACACAATGAATTGAAAGCGATTCAAACTGAAACTCACAAGGAATTGACCAAGTATATTATTGCACAAATCAGTGTCCCAGATACAGAGCTTGAAGATAGTGACAATGGGCATGAACCAATTTACAAAAGGAAGTTCAAAATCAAGTACCTGGTTCAGAATTCCACTGAGAAATCCACACATCTGAACCTTCAATTACAGCATCCGATGGCGGGTCTCTAAGAACCACAGAGACCGAAAAGATCACAGAAATGAACATCATCAAAACCACAAACATACCCATTACTCGAATCGAACTGAACCCACATTTCATTTCTTGGTTACTCTTCAAATCACTGAGCGGATCCTTGTCCGATAGGCTCTTGTGATCATCCTCACTCTGCCTCATCAATCTCCTGATATTTGCATAATTTTCATCTGGGTATGAATTGAATGTACGGTTCATGGATTTGAACTTCGTTTTGAGCAAAAGGGTAGTGGAAACTGGAAACAGATGGCTACAAGAGGACCTGTGTCGGTCTATGGAGGTCGCCGAATCAGGTCTGCATCTTTTGTCTTAGTTCAATAAACCGAAGAAATAAAAGTGACTCGTGATCCATCTTTTGGTCTATCCCGGTTTTGTCGGTGTTCAAAAGCTTTATGATCGATTTATTAAACCTTCAAGATGAATTGTTGGAACAATCTTCCAATAAGTCCTCATTTAATTTAGAAAAAAGTAACTAGATAATATTGATAGAGATAAGAGATGGTTCTTTCAAACAGTAGCAACAATTTCTTGTTAGAATGTTTTTGAAAATTTGTGGAAAGAACATAAACTAGTTGCATTATAGTACTAACAAATTAATGACACTCAAGAGCTAGTGCTCCAAACATGTATTCTATCAACAATATGTTATTAATTTGATCTAATTAATAAAATTTGGAGTTTTCAAACTTCATTTCATCCTTAAAGCCAAAGGAACGTTTTTTTTTTCTGGCTTGTAGGAAAATTTTGCCTTGTTTCTTACTTTTATAATTACTTTAAAAGTTGTGATTTTTAATTAGCTCGATAAAGTGTGCATACATATATATATAGGCTATACCACTTGCTAAAGGCACTTGCCCTCTATTATTTGGCTCCCCATTGCTTTTTTTGAAAAAAAAAACAATCAAATTATAAGAAAATGATGGGTTAAAGACTCGTTACTTTCCACTTTTCTTGAAATTACGTGATTTAGATTTCTCAACTTTCAACTTTTGCTTATTTTAGTCTTTAGATTTTCAAAACGCTTATTTTGTATATTTTAAAAAATGACTACTTTAATTCTTGTTTGTAAAATTTGATTACAAAGTTTAGATATAACAAAAACTTTTTAATACAAAATTATGGTTACATTTCAAGAAATTTATTAAGAGAGTGCTATGCTAAAAGCATAATTAAAAAAAATGAGATGAAAGAGAAAAAAAAAAACCAAAATAGTCACTTTTTCAAAATATAAAAATCTAAAATTAGACGTTTAAAATGTATGGAGTAAAATAGACTAAAGTTGGAAATAAAAAAGGAACCTTTAAAACGACTAAAACAAACAAATAGTCAAGTTGACGTATCAAATGGATTAACGAATACCTCGAAAGCTCTAATCCCAATCTTCAAACACTTATTATAGTACAAAATAAATAAATAAAGAAAAGCTAAGAACACCACAATAGTATTTAAAATTAAAATTCTTGAAGAAAGAAGTCAAAATCTCAATTTTATTGTCAAAAGAAGACATTTGAATGTCTCTGTATCATGTCAGCAAGATAGAAAGAAGGCCAACCATTGCCGATAAGCAATCCCTGAATTCTGGTGGTACGCCCGCCATCCTCATCCACTCATTTCTTTCACCCATATTTTTTATTTATTTATTTATTTCTTTTCAATTTTCTTGTTTAGATTTGGTAGTCTTACCTCTTACATGAGCGTCAAAGGAAGAACAAATCATCATTCTTCGCATCGTTACCTAACCTTTCAAACCCAGAAAGGGTTGTTCAGTCGAACTCGAAAATGGCTGTTGCTTCGTTATCCCAGGTCAGTGGGTTAATCGGTGGCCTCACTTTTCAGAAACCAGCTCTCTCTCAACCTAGCTCTCTTCCCTTTTCGAGGTAATTTGATTCATGGGGTGCCCTTTTTTTCTTCCTTTGATTGCTTTAAGCTCCCTTACAGGCCTTGGAAATCAATTTCTCAATCTTTCACTGCGAATGAACTAGCAATTGTGTTTTTGCATTGCCCTGAAATTGAGGTTCCTTGTTTAATTTAGTTTGTGTTGTATATGGCCATTGAGACAGCTTTGATTTCCCTCAGTTTTCTGATTCATGGCATGAGGTGATAATTCAGTCCTGTCTCATTGAAATTCTGAGATTGAACTAACGATCTCTAGGGATTTATGTATTTTTCTTTTCAATTGTAGAGCTGAGCTCTGGCAATTGTGTTTTTACATTGCCCTGAATTTGGGAATTTCTAATTAAATTTAGTTTGTATATGGCAATTGAAGCAGCTTTGACTTCCCCCAGTTTTCTGATTCTTGGCATGATGTGATCATTCAGTTCTGTCTCGTCGAAATTCTGAGATTAAACTAACAATCTTTAGGGTTTGTGTATTTTTCTTTTCAATTGTAGAGCTGAGCTTCTGGCAATTATTCTCATTTATTTATTTGATTTGTGTGTTTTGCAAGAGCTTGCTTCTGTCTATGTATTAAGTTCCCTCTCTCTATGTCGAAATAGAGTAGATTTTTTGGTTCCACTTCCAACTCAGCTAGATAAAGCATTCCTTATTGTCGTCTACTTTGTACTTCTACTTTCTTCTGTAATTTTTGTGAGGATTGAGAAATGGATTATGTTTATGCTGAAATATTTGGTATCCAGTGTGCACCTCTTTACTTTCTGTTGTTAATTTTCTAGGAGGAGGTACAGAAATGTGGTGAAAGCTTCAGTTCGGGTTGATAAATATTCAAAATCTGATATCATTGTCTCTCCCTCAATCCTCTCTGCTAACTTTGCAAAATTGGGAGAGCAGGTTCTGTTCTGTGCTCTGATCATTCCATCATTTTTGTTTGTTATGCTGTGTGCTTCCAAGTAATTTATCAAATTGCTTTGAAGATTTATGCAGATGGTTTTGTGGATTGACATTCTCATCTTGTGTAGATCAAAGCAGTGGAACTGGCAGGTTGTGATTGGATTCATGTTGATGTAATGGATGGCCGTTTTGTTCCAAATATCACAATCGGACCTCTTGTCGTTGATGCTCTACGCCCCGTGACAGATCTTCCTTTAGATGTGCATTTGGTATGCTTCTTTCTCATTTTTATTCTCTTTGGTTTTAGCTTAGCACTGATTCTTAAGTACTTCTGTTAACATACACTTGATGCACTATTGTAGATGATTGTGGAGCCAGAGCAGCGTGTGCCAGACTTTATAAAGGCTGGTGCTGATATTGTTAGTGTTCACTGTGAGCAATCTTCCACGATCCATCTACACCGCACCCTTAATCAAGTAAGATTTCATCCTCTGCGATGTAGTACAGAATTAGGTGCACGTTTCAATCCTAATAAGGTATAGATCCAAATGAAGAAAAAACTGCAAAATCCAACATGTCGTTTAGAGTACAACAAAGTGTATATGTTCTACTGTACTCAAGTGAGATTTCCTCTGTGATGGAATACGGAATTAGGTGCACTTTTCTTTTCCTTTTTAAATCTTAATAAGATATAGATCTAAATGAAGATAAAGTTACAAAATCCAACAAGTTCTTTAGAATAAAACGTAAGCATATGTGCTCCTACTGTTCTTATTGTTCTGAAACTTTGTGGATTGAAATGGATACTCATATTGCTGGAAACTGCTTTTACTGGGAGTTTATGGCTGTTTTCTTGATTCCTTTTACTTCATTCTAGAAAGGATTGCTTGCTGACTTGCAAATGAAAATGACTTTCTTTTTAGACAGAATTCATGCATTTTAAGGAAAGATCATATATCTTTATTCATAATGGCCATTCCTTTAAATATTATTCAGATAAAAAGTCTTGGAGCTAAAGCTGGAGTGGTCCTAAATCCTGCTACTTCACTCAGCACAATAGAATATGTCCTTGATGGTGACTCCCTCTCCCTCTCTATGTAATTGCTGAGATGTTCTATTGTGAGGATTATTAAAAAGAGTTAGAATCTTTGGGAATGATATTATCTGCTGAGGGTTTTGAGGCAGGCTCTATGGTATCATTTAAAAGAAACTTGACATAAATTCATGGTGGAAAATAACCAAGAGAAGTGACGGGTTGATTGGATTAGAGAATAAGACCTGATATTCTGAAATCATTTGGAGGTCAAGAGTGGATATATCTGGGATGCTGCTTCGTAAAATAACACACGTAACTCTTAATCATACCAAGAGAGGAGATGGTAGGAAAATATATGCATTGGTAATATCTGAACAAAATGAGAGTAATTGACAATGCCGTTTGCCTGTTTACAGTGGTTGATTTGGTCTTAATTATGTCGGTAAATCCTGGTTTTGGTGGGCAAAGCTTTATTGAGAGCCAAGTAAAGAAAATCTCAGAATTAAGAAGATTATGTGCTGAAAAGGTACCATTTCCCTTTTTGGTAGCTTTTCCCACAACTTTTTCCTGATGAACTTCTCTTACCCAGAGCATTACAAGGATTCATAAGCCATTGGCATTTCATTTGCTTGTTGCAGGGAGTCAACCCATGGATCGAAGTGGACGGTGGAGTCGGTCCAGGCAATGCGTATAAGGTGCATACAATAACATTTTCACCAAAACAACTTTTATTACACAAGTTTCTGAAGCAAGATTTTGATTGCCACCGTGGTTGCAGGTCATTGAGGCTGGGGCTAATGCTTTAGTTGCAGGTTCTGCTGTTTTTGGAGCTAAAGATTATGCTGAGGGTATGATCCATACAGTTCCCTCCACTGCCCCCTTACTAATCTTTAGAACATTTTAACTAAATTATGACCTCGAATCGATTCTTGAACAGCCATAAAAGGAATCAAAACGAGCAAAAGGCCGGAGGCAGTTGCAGTGTGAAAGTGACTTGTACAAGATCTGAGTTGTTTCAGTTGATAGTATTGTTGTGTTATTCATTGCCATGTAAGTTGTCCCTCTCACGATGTCTTTGTTGTTTCGATCGGTAGAAAACAGCTATGAGTCTATATGATCCTCGACATCTACTGCTGCGTCGCCACCTGATCTTACCACTTGTTTCTTCTTCTAAATGCAGAGATAATCTCCAACTGCATAGGTAGCAGAACATTGTGTTCTTCAAGCCCTTGTCTCAGCCATGGTTGCCACCCTTCACAGTTTTATTCCTTTGTGAAAAGAAGCCTGTAGATTGCCACTTGAAGATTTATTATGTACTATAACATCTGAGTACAAATTCAATAATATAAACTTGGGAGCAATAATATTCTACTTTTCATAAACTTCTTGTGATGTTATAAAACATATTTTAAGAATATAGAAAACTAAAATAAATTTTGTGCTTTTTAGGAAACTTCTGTTAGTAGTTGAATTGAACAAAATAGGGAAGAAAATATGAATTTTGAGTGTTGATAAGTTAGTAGTTGAATTGATTTTTTTTCTGTCATTTATGTATTTTTAAATTCAGAAAAGAAAAAAAGAACACTCTTAAAACTATTGGATGGATGGGGTTACAATCATATTTTTGAATTTTCAATTTGATCGATGGTCTTTTAGACTAATGAAATTGTTGCAATTATAACCTCCTCAAAGATTGCTTTTCAATTTGATCGATGGTCTTTTAGACTAATGAAATTGTTGCAATTATAACCTCCTCAAAGATTGCTAATTGCATGCACTACTCTACTCCTTATAATTGTTATAATTAAATCCAAAGTAATAGAATTGATACAATTTAACCTATTTTTTATTCAATAAAATTTGATGACTACAATATTAACTATTCAAAAAGTTTAAAATTTAGTTTTAAAATTAATGTTGAGGCCTTGAGCTACTATTTTATTTAAGAAAATAAAAAAAATGGATGTCCATAATCTGGGCTGTTTATGTAATTTGAAATATGTTAGGGTTTAGAGTTTAAATACTTAGATTCTGTTTATAATCCTTTTATGTTTTTAAAGAAGGTAATTGTTGTCTCACTTTTTCGTTACAATGATTTTCATTTCCGCTATAATAATTTTCATATTTCTCAATAAAATACTTGAATTATTAGTTAACTTCTAAAAATAAAAGTAAATTTTTGGAAACTATTTTTTTTAGTTTTCAAAAGTTACCCAACTTTTTTAAAACTCATATACAATATAAATAAGAAAGGTTAAAATACCATTTTGGTCCCTGTACTTTGGGGTTTGTTCAATTTTAGTCCTTATACTTTTAAATGTCTAATTTTAGTCCCTGTACTTTTACTTAATCTAAAAAACAATCCCCACCGTTTGTTTGGAGTTAACCAACCGTTAAAATGAAAATAATAATAATTTTTTCTCCCTCCTCAACCTATCTTTATGACTCTATCCTTTCTCCTTCTCCCTATCCATCCTCTCTCCTCGAGCTTCCTCTTTCCGCCTCAACTTTCACTCTAATCTGCATTTAAAAAGGGAAAAAAAAAGGAAAAGAATGGTGGGTTTAGTAGATTCTGGTTGCGGATTTCAGGCGAGAGGAAGGAAGTATTCACTTTTAGCCATGAGTCTATGATTTCAAAGCCAAACATATCTTTGTTGATACTCCCAAATGCTCATCTTTTAATTAACCCCACAAACAAAAGCTTGAATCTCTCAGTGAGTTGAGAATCGAAACCCCAAATGGGTAAAAAGCTCAATAATTGATCCATATTTGAAAGAAACATGACATTCAAACTTTTATGTGTCAAGTTAAAGGAAATCCCACCTCCAATTTTGCAATCTATTGGTCATCTCATTCCACATCAAAATTTGAAGGGGAGAATTTGGTATAAATGAATTGCAATTCTCAAATAAGAAAATGTGAATCAAATGTGGAAGAAAGCTCGTCCGACTATTGGAATCTCCCAAACTCACCATTCTTTGCTTTTTTCCTTTTTAAATGGAGGGATGGAGTGAAAGCTGGAGGGAGAGAGAGACCTTGAGGACAGAGAACAAATGGGGGAAATGAAGAAAGGAGAGAAAGATGAAGGAGAGAGTTTTTTTTTTTTTTTTTTTCATTTTAACAGTTGGTTAACTGCAAACAAACGGTGGGATTGTTTTTTTAGATTAAGTAAAAGATACGAGATTAAAATTGACTTTTAAAAGATAAGAAACTAAAATTGGATTTTGACATTTAAAAGACTGAAGCACTAAAATGATATTTTAACCAATAAAAAAATATAAAATGTTAGATTTAATTTTTTAAAATTAAAAAAAAATATGTTAAATATTTAATTGAAAATTTAAGAGTGTGATTTGAAAGAAAAAAAGAGAAAAAAAAGGAGTTTTGTGCGTGGAAATGGAAAATAAAAATTCGGGAATTTATGAAGAAGTGTCAGGGTCAACCAAATGCAAAAATGCGAGAAATCTTCCATTATTCCAGAAGATTTTGACACTGGTGCACCAATCGCATTGTGTCGAATTTGAAAGATTAATGCAAGTTAACGAAACCGCTATTTCCGCCATTGGAAGAAGCTCCAGAGCCAGACAACAAATTCTTTTCTCTGTATTAAAGTGCTGTAAATCTGTTAGAAATCTTGTGAAAATCCATGGCCAAATAGTCGTCAGCGGCTTTACCCAGAAAAATTTCATCCTCGTCAATCTTCTATCGCTCTACATCTCTTTTGGTTCTCTTAGAAGTGCCCAGAAAGTTTTCGAGGGTGTCAGTGTACCGAGTACGACTGTGTGGAACCAGATAATCAGAGGCCATGCGCGGAGCAAAAGGCCACAAGAATCAATTGAGCTGTTCAAACGAATGGCGGCGGCGGAAGTTGAGGCTGATGGGTTCACTTATTCGTTTCTCCTGAGTGCGTGTGCGAGATCGAGGTTATTCAGAGAGGGGGAACAGATTCATGGGAGAGTGTTGGCAAATGGGTATTACTCCAACACGTATGTTAGAACGAATTTAATCAACTTGTACGCAAATGGTGCAGGGGGTTTTGATCTCGAGAGTGCTCGTTACGTGTTTGATGAAATGCTTGAAAGAAATGTCGTGGGTTGGAATTCCTTGCTTGCAGGGTATGTTAGACGTGGTGATTTTGATGGGGCTAGAAAAGTTTTCGACGAGATGCCTGAGAGAAATGTCCAGACATGGACTACAATGGTTGCTGGGTTTGCTCAAAATGGCCATTGTATGCTAGCTTTGTCGCTATTTAATCAAATGAGAAGGGCTGGTGTGGAATTGGATCAGGTGGCATTGGTGGCTGCATTGTCAGCTTGTGCTGAATTGGGAGACTTGACATTAGGAAAATGGATTCACAGATATGTTGAAAGAACATGGCGGAGGAAACACCGGCCATTATTGGCGTCTCTGAGCAATGCTCTAATCCACATGTTTGCAAGTTGTGGTGTAATGGATGAAGCACACAAAGTGTTTGAAGAAATGCCCCAACGGAACACTGTGTCTTGGTCGAGCATTATCACTGGGTTTGCGAAACAGGGCCGAGGAGAGGAAGCCATTAGAGTGTTTCAGTTGATGCTGTGCTCTGACCAAAATGAAGTAAGACCTGATGAAATAACCTTTATTGGGGTTCTCACTGCTTGTAGTCATGCTGGCTTAATCACTGATGGCATCCGACTTTTTGAGTCTATGCACGAAACTTTCGGAGTCAGCCCGCGGATTGAGCATTATGGATGCATGGTTGATCTCCTGAGCCGTGCAGGTTTACTGAGTGAAGCCTTGAGGCTGATTGAAAGTATGCCAATGAAGCCGAACAATGCTGTATGGGGAGCACTTCTCAGTGGCTGCAGAATTCACAAGAACGACGAAATTGCCTCCCATGTTGCCAAACAATTGGCTTTCGAAATTGATCCCAACAACCAAGCTGCTGGATACTTCATGCTCCTAGCCAATGTTTATGCTGCAGATAAACGTTGGCGAGACACTGCCATTCTGAGACAGAACATGCTTGAAATGGGAGTGAAGAAACCTTCAGGAAGAAGTTGGATCGAGGTTAATGGAGTCGTATGTGATTTCGTGGCGGGAGATGAGACTCATAAGGATGTGAGTTTAATTTACGAGATGCTTGGTAACATAACCAGACAAGTCCGGATGGGGAGCTGCAAATCAGAGACAATATCAGAGGCGTTTGTTGGTGTCTAAGAGCAGCAGTTGGAGAACTGAGAACAAAGTCTTTCTGGTATGATTGCTATTTTTCTACTGCAACATACTAGTTGAAATTGAATGTAGTATTCCACTACCTTAATAGATCTCTTTTTAGATAATCTTATTCTCAACTCTTCTGGTGGAACTGCAAATATATAAGGTATCATCAATGGAAATCTCATTATAAAGTGTTCCATGAACTTAACAGAAAGAATCTTATAATCCTCGCTTAGAAGTTAACATCCACCATTAGTTTCAACACCAACCACTCGGTTAGAGCTTTTGGGGATGATGTTACAAGCCATATTCAACTCACCATCCATTGGTTCGTTGTGTTCAAGAATCAAGAAAGTTGATTCAGTTCAATTTAAGATTTTTTTTTTGAATTCAACCATTATAGGATAGGTATGTTCGAACCTTTAATCTCTTTGTCAAAGGCATATATATAAACCAGTTGAGTTATGCTCAAGTTGGCAGTTTAATTCAACTAATTAAACTGATAACGGTAACTTAATAGTAACAAACTAGTTCCACTCGAGCCAATGGCCCAATTGAGGGAGTTTGTAGATGGGAGGAAGAAGGGAAAATGTTTGTAGATTAGTACATAAAATTCAAATTATTATTATTTTTTTTAAATTTAACATGCATGATTTGAAGAATCGAATCTTCAACTGCAAAAGTACTAGTGTTTAATTTGAGTTATGTTTGGATTGACAATTTTTTAACATTGAGCCTAATAGATGAGAAGGACAAATTCGTATCTATTACTCAAATTATTGTCTAAATAATGTAATTTCTTAAAACTAATGATTCAAATAATAATAGTTATCTTATTATACTTGAATTGAAGTAACCAAAAGTAAGGTAAAATTTTTATAATGCAACTCGAATTACTATGTCCAATCTGAAAACGTTTGTATACTTTCTAGAAAAGGAAGAAAAGGTAAAAAAGGGTAAGACACGTGGGCAGTCCTGGCTGGACACGACTGACATGCCACGTAGATTGCCAGCATGTACAGTCGACCAATAGGAAAATTAAGAATATTTATGAAAAGAATAATTTGGCGGGAGAAAATGGAAATGGGTCACATTTCATTTGGTTCATTGGAGAAGATCTGCAGGTGACGTGGCTTCTTCGCCATCTCTACATAACTATCCAAACCCCACGATTCCAATACCCCTTTTTGCACTTTTTTTTTTTTAAAAATATATATATATTTCTTCTCTCTCTTCTGGTTTTCGCTTTTGCTATCGTGAGCTTCATCTTTGTTCAATCTCAGCTCTCCATCTGTCACCATTTTCGATCAAGGCGGTGCATTTTAGCCTCAGAAGCTGATTGAGCAAAGATATTTCATTTTGGGAAAAGAAAAAAATCAAAAAACAGAGACAAAGCAAAAGCTTCGTAGATATAAGCATTTACGGTGGCTGACTAAAAATCTTCCTTTTGCCTTCGCTAGCGGCTCGCCGTAAACGCCACAGCAGCAACCATCCAGACCTCTGCTAACGTGCGCCTTCTTCGGTGAAATGATTATTTTTTGATTGATTTCTGGTGGTCACGTTTGATCTTCGCCTCTCCGATCTTCCGGAAGCGTTTAGTTTATCGTGTGTGGAGGAGTGTAACTTGTACAACTTAGTGATTGATTAACTGGTTGCACAGTCTTATGAGCTTTTAACTGAAGGGGGTTCTTTTCTTTTCTTTTCCTTTTTTGGGTTTGAATTTGATGTGGTGGTGTTTAACGTGATGGGTTATCTTCTGATACGTGAATGAAGTCTGTGATCGAAACCCTAACCCTAATTTGGATTCTGTGGGAAGATTGAGAAAACTGTGGATGGAATTTCTATAGTATGTATTTAACCCTTTTTTGTCCTTCCTTTTGTTTTTTCTTTCTTTTTTGAGCTTTAGTTGATTGCTTTGTATTTAGGAAGGGAATCATGTTTTGTGTAGGTTCTGGTTTATCGGTTATGGATTGCAAGGAGCTCAATTTGAACGAAGATTGTGGTGGCTGTGCTAGCGGGGGAAAGAGTGGGGGAGATGGGTTTATAGACAGGAGCAAAGTAAGGATTTTGCTGTGCGATAATGATTCAAATAGTTCAGAAGAGGTTTTCAAGCTTCTTTTGAAATGTTCCTACCAAGGTACGGATTTTTTTTTCCTTTTATAGAATCTTCCGGATGCTTAAATTAATGCATGATAATTAGTCATTTCAGTTGCTGAAATTTTTCAATGGTTTTTGAGGTTTATGACTTCGAATAGGTTTAAATTTTAATTATCTAGAAGTTGCTTGTGATACTATTTGATTGGGTTTAAATCTTAATTCTAAAAACTTTTGTTACAATGCTATTGTCATTACTGTCCTATTCTATGGGCATCAATTATTTTATTTGTTCACTGGTTTCTAACTTTCTACTTAATTTGCAATACTAGTCACTGACAGAAATCTCAACTACTTTACTGATATAAGGTTTTCTTTTTGTTGACAGTCATTTCCGTGAGTTCAGCTAGACAGGTCATTGATGCTTTGAATGCGGAGGGACCTGAAATTGATATTATACTCTCGGAAGTCGACCTCCCAATGGCCAAAGGTATGAAAATGTTGAAGTACATCACCCGGGATAAAGAGCTGCGCCGCATTCCTGTTATCAGTGAGTTCTGATTTCTTTTCTGCCAATTTATCAAACATTATCCTCTCTAAATTCAGAGAATGATCTGATTCTCAATTAATTGTTTTATTTTTGTCTTGCTTTGTAAGTGATGTCAACACAAGATGAGGTTCCTATTGTCGTTAAGTGCTTGAGGCTTGGAGCAGCTGACTATCTTGTAAAGCCTTTACGAACAAATGAGCTATTAAACTTGTGGACACACATGTGGAGAAGAAGGCGCATGGTTTGCCTCCTTTGACTGATATTTTATTTTTGAAAATCTACAATGTCCTTGCTTTCTTATAGTAATTTTCTCAAGTAGAATTTGGCTGTACATCAATTGCAAGTAAACATGCAAGCAAATTGTCTAGGGAATTGGCCCTTTGAATCTTTGCGGATGTTGTATATCATTCTAATATATTAATTTTCAACAATATAGCTGGTCAACGCCTGGTGTTTGCAGACCTCTTCCTTTTCTTGTACAAAAACAACTCCCAGTTTCTTCCTCTCACACAGCCGTTCATCTTTTTTATGATGGCAGCTTGGATTGGCAGAAAAAAACATCTTGAATTATGAATTTGATTTGGTGGCATCAGACCCAAGTGATGCTAATACAAATAGTACTACTTTGTTCTCGGATGACACTGATGACAAGTCACGTAGGAGCACAAATCCGGAGATGGGAATTGCCACACATCAGGAAGATGAGGTTGGTATAATGACTTTGTGAAGTTTTGAAATGAAGGTGCAGTATCCATATTGACCATTAGGTTGCTTTCTGTTCTAACCCTAAAAGAATGTAAAATTGGGATGTTTTGTGCGTAAAATTCTCTCTCTTATGACTTATCATTAGCTAACTGTTACACAGGTAGACTTTTTTGTTAATTACGCATGTTGAGCTTATTGTCTTAAGGGGCAAAGAGATGCCGTTAAGGCTATAAAGAAATATAGTAGGCAACAGTTTTGGATAAATACAGCAAGTAAAATGAAGTTATGAACTTCTCCCACACACCCTGTCCTTACCATCAACTATCAAGGCTACTCCTTGGAAAGCGACCTAGAAGATTCTAATTAATGTTTGTTATAATATAAAGTAAGATACGAATGAGAATTGATATTTATGACCTGTCCTTGGTAGAGTTGATGAGTGGGTATGAATCGTGATTAAATATGAGAATTGCTCAAAATAAGAATTTTGAGATTGCATCTTTTCATGATTGTTGAGAAAAATATGGACTTGTGATGAATTCCCTTAATCAGAGACCATCTATTAGAAGTGTTCTTTGTCTAAATTGTACACTACTAATCCCTACTGCCAGTATCGTAAATGGGTTGAGTACAAAGTAGTTTATTAAATGCTTGATGCATATATCTGAGGATTATGAAGTAAGGCTACATGGAAATCCTTTTTCTTTTATTTATTCATTATCTTATCGACGCCATCTATATTTTACCTCAACTGGGAACTTCATTACATTGCATTTACTTATCTTTTTCCAGTCTGGTATTGTTGCTGCACCAGTAGAGCCTCCTGCTGTTCATTCAGTGGAACATCAGCCAGATGTACCTGGAATCAGTGAGCGCCGAACAGGTAAGCCAGTGATCAAATCGACCTGCTCTTTCATAAGCAAAATTTGAAAAAAGTACAAGAAGTTTCATTTGGAAGCTATTAAATATTACGTCAATTCTGAATGCAGTAGAGCGTTAGCTAAGTTTCACGACACTGACTTGTTTCACATCTTAATTATGATAACTATCATTGTATCGTTGCACCATACTTGATGTCCATTCTTGCCAAGTGCTTAAGGATTGTTTTCTTCTCTTTTTATTATGGAGATAACTTACTTGACTGTTGATGTCTGATATTGCTTAGTGTTTAAGATAGTTTCAAAGTAAGCTGGTTTTATCTTGTGTTATAATTAGTTGATTCTCAATTAACTTTTTGTTCCTTCCACCTATTTTTAGAGCGTGTAGCATAATCTTTTTGTTATGTTTTGCAGGGCAACTTTCATCATGCCCTAGGAAGAGTGAACTAAAGATTGGTGAATCATCCGCTTTTTTTACCTATGTCAAATCAAGAAATGTGAAAAATAAGGCAGATGTTGAAGACAATGCCAAACGACTTTTGCTGGATGAAAATCATCAAGAAACTGGTCAGCTTGCAGTTCGTCTTCCCCAAATACAAGAAAACGGGGAGGCCTTGGAAAGCCATTCACAAGGAGACGAATTGCCAAGCAGTACTAGTTTTCCTGATTCTTTTTCTATGGAGAGATCTTGTACGCCACCTGCTGGTACAGAAGTTCACCGGGAAAGAAACATCAATGAAGAAAATTGCTCTCAAGTGTTTGTAGATCCTGGAAATGGGTCTCAATTTGACATTTCAGGGCTACCTGTGCAAACACAAACTGCTTATCCGTTCTATATGCCAGAAGGTATGATGTCGGCGCAACTGTACCAAAAGAACCTGCATGATATGCAAAATCATGCGGCAATGATGTCACAGTACAGTCATTTTCACCATTGCCCTCCCAATGTAAGTGGGGTGGCATCTTATCCTTATTACCCAATGAATATATGTTTACAACCTGGTCAAATGCCAGCTACTACTACTCATACTTCATGGCCATCTTTTGGAAATTCATCTTCCAATGAAGCAAAATCGAACAAATTTGATAGAAGAGAGGCAGCATTGATTAAATTTAGGCAGAAAAGAAAGGAGCGTTGTTTCGATAAGAAGATTAGGTATGTTAATAGGAAACGGCTTGCAGAGAGGAGGCCTCGTGTCCGAGGCCAGTTTGTGAGAAAGGTTAATGGTGTCAATGTTGATCTTAATGGACAACCTGCATCAGCTGATGATGTCGAGGATGAAGATGACGAGGAGGAGCAACTATCAAGGGATTCCTCTCATGAAGATGATGGTTCAGGATATTAGATGAGATTTGCTGTCCAAGTAACCAAGGAAATTCATTTCGAATGTTTCAGTGGCATTAGTTATCCCTGGAATACCAGAAATTTATGCTCTGAAAGCTTTAAGATCATTTACTCAATTCCTGTATGGATCCCGATGGAATATTTATTGAAGAATGAATGTTTATCCAGGGAAGCAAGCAAGTGTGCATATTTACTGCATGTCACCCTAGTGTTGGCAAAATACCCAATTCTGCTGTTACATGACCATTTGCTTGCACCAGGTACTTGTAGCCTTGCGGTTACTGGTAGCTAGAAGTGCTGCTTCTCTTGAGAGTAATTTTATTCGGTCTTGCTGCTCATGGAGTTCCCGAGCTGGGGTCTTGAGGGCTAAAATACAAGTGCTTCAATATCAACTCCCTGGTGAAACTTAAATGGGTTGGTGCCCAATGGTGGATATTTGCAGAGAAGAATAGCTTGTTGCAGTTAAATTAGCCAAGATCTTACCCTTCCCTCCCAATCCCAACTTATGTAGCTTGTGGAAGTTCTTACTCAAAAGATCAACCAATTTTAACAAAACTGTATGAACTATTTTCAGTGTATCATCCGATAAGCTGATGAAAGTTGTGTTAATATAAAACCATATGTAAAGTAGGAATTTGATTCTGTGGTTCCCGTCAGCACCTGCGTAAAGTTTCATATTTTGTTTGTGCTTCTGGATGCCATTGTTTTACTGAAGAAATCCGCCCGTGTTTATGATTTAATAAGGTTGTGTCATCAGTTTTTATTGGAAGGCAGCTTCAGGAAGTACATAGTTTAGTCTAACATTGCAGGCAAGTCATATCTATTTACAAATCCAAATCCAAATCCAATATACTGGTGCATAAGCATAAGCTCCCCAGACAATAAGCGAAGTTGGTAATGACAATACAAGACTTCTAATCGAATATAACTATTGGAACAAATACTGAAAAAATCAATACAAATCATCTGTATACATTCCAGCTCTGAACTGATCATTGGTTTTTGTGCAGCACAAACAGATTCATGTTGTTTGAGGCATACATGATGTCTTATATTCTTGCTCTGCAAAGGCAGGAGCTTCTGTCTCAGTTCGAATCTGCTGCTTACTGGAATCCATCTATAATATAATGAATCTGAACAAGAATTCGAGCCTAAACATCGCTTGACAAGCAAGGCATTCAGAATAGCTGCAATACTTCTTGTAGACTCATCTCTGAGATGCAAGCTAAACAAACACTCCCACCTTGATATATTTTTTCTAATTTGAAGGCAGTACTTTCTGTTGGGCTAATAACAGTGATCTATTCAATTGTGCAACTTGTTGCAGTAGTTGACTGATTTTCTGGATAAAGAAATAACAGAACCCCAGAATCTATTAGACAAATAAAAAAAAATAACTCTTCAACTAGAAGAAACCAAAATTTATTAGCTTTACACTTTGCAGTACTTTTCTTTTGTTTTTTCTTTCTTTTTTACTGATAACTGAACAGAGAGCGAAGATAACCAGCCAAAAGTAGAAGGGAACAAGGTAATGTCACGAAAGACAACTTCACCACTTCTGATGCCCTCCATGTGCAATCATGACAGTTTTAATATATGTGTGTGTATTTTGATTTCTGAACCAACCCGCCTTTGAGAGAGGGTAATTACAATAATTCAAACAGCCAGATTAAATACCAAGTTTTTTTTTTTAAGGTGGTATGTCAAATTCAGGTAGTTTTGAATTTGGAAATGTAATGTGGTGTTATGAAAAGAGCTATTATCTTCTCTAGTAACCATTTTGCAGAACACAGGGGCGTCAAAACTCTTACAAGCATTATCACAAACACTTGGAGATCAGAAATCGACAAACCTCGTCTTTCTCCTTGAACATCATCCTTAATTGTTCTGTACTTTGACGCAAACGGCGCTGACGAGCTCTCTTGTACAGCCACCAAAGCGTCACCAATAACCCAATCCTTCCAGCAGGGGAAAAAAACCAAAAAGCCGTCGTACGCGCAGCATTGGACCAAATTGTGGAAGCCATTGCAGTAATCCGTGAGCGTAGAATTTGAACCCCAAAAGCCATCCAGCTAGAAGCCGCCATGGATTTTCGAATTTGACAATCAGATGGCTTCGGCCACTGTGGATGTGAAGTCTCGTCATCAGAAAATGAGAAAGATGAGAACGATGACGATGACTGGGACGACCTAAATGACGACAATGGCGAATTCGATTGAAATGAAACTGGGCTTCCTCGTTCGTCTTCTTCAATCGATGGGGGCTGTAGATTCTCGTGATTTGAAGGTGGGAAAACAGAGAAATCATCTTTGGGAAGGGAATCCCTAATCACCACCATTGACCATTCTTTCAATTCGATTTTCCGCGGCTGAGATGAAGAAGACGACTGATAGGAATTCAATGAAGGGAAATTTTCCCAGTCGAAAACCCCTCTGGGTTCATCACCCGCCATTTACCCACTGACCCAATTCCTGTTTCAACATAAAGATTGCAGCAAATGAAAAATGGAGAGAAATTTCAGTTTCAGAGACGAAAGAAAACGCTTTGGGCTGCGTTCATGCAACAGGCAGGAACTCGGTTGTTGTTTCCTTGAAAGTTTGAACTTCCAATTGGGTCCTTTTGCTCGACTCTATCCGCTAGAACAAATTTACACAGACTAGCAAATCCAAAATTCCCATTGAAAATTTCTGCTTTTTCAGTGCCCTAAATGTCCATGTCCATGTGAAGAGATCAGAGAAGGCCCAAACAAAAGAAGGTCCATCAGAACTAGAGATGACTAACCCCCATGACAAACGGTCCATCTTATTCCCTTTAGATTTTAGAATTAGAATTTCCTTTTTAGATTGGTTTTTAGATTCCATGGAGTGGTATTTTTAGGCTAAGTTATAAATGATACCCTTAAACTTTATTCATTATTGGAATCTAGAATGCCGTGGGGTGACTTAGAACAAAAATTTGGATCATCATATCATTCTAGGTCACTGTCACACCGTTTTAAGTACTAATTTTCGCTCGAAATTCTAAAGGATTTATACTCTAAAGGTAGTTTTAAAACATTTATAAAACGTCAAAGATAATATTGCAACTTTTGACACCTTCATGAATTGGCTCTAGTAGTCAATAAGAGTTGGAAAAATAAAAAGGCTTGTGAAATTAGGAGGTATCTTTTTTATATATATAATTTAACATTTTTAAAATGGTCTTATATTTCTCTATTTTTTTTTTCTTTTCAAAGTTTTTTTTAATTGTTATTTTAGTTTCTTTTTGTAGATGCCCTTTTTTTTTTAAAAAAGAAAATGATGCTTAAAATAATATTTTGGTCCTAAAAGGATTTCATTCCATTTTCACCATGGTACTTTTACTATCTAGATTTAGTTCCCTACTTTTAATGAATCTTAGAATTAGATTTAGTTCCCTACTTTTAATGAATCTTAGAATTAGTTGTTATTATTGGTTTAAAGTTAATTTTGATTGAACTTGATAAAATAATAATAATAGTTTGTTTCAAGAATAATTATATTGCAAATATTTTCTAAAATAGAGGAAAGACCCGTAGAAACTTTTTTTTTCTTTAGAAAAAGTTAACAATAAACTGAAAGTAGAAATTAATTTTAAGTTTTACTAGAAAATATGGAGAGTAGACATCAATGACTAAAAAATAGAATAAATTCCAAAATATGAAAACTAAAATGTTATTTAAAAAAAAGAAAACTTAGCTACCTGAAGGTGCTCATTTCATCCTATATAGCTAGGCTAAAGATACTAATTGAGCCATTTATTCAAATTCATAATTTAGTTTAATAAAACTTTTTTTATTTTAGAAAACAAAGGAG
The DNA here is from genome assembly GCA_036507285.1 of Trichosanthes cucumerina. NCBI lineage: Eukaryota > Viridiplantae > Streptophyta > Magnoliopsida > Cucurbitales > Cucurbitaceae > Trichosanthes > Trichosanthes cucumerina. The sequence continues at coordinate 75,390,364 of CM071839.1, read as the reverse complement.
ACCAAGTACTAAGAAATAAAATTTAAAAGTCCTACAAAAGGACCATCCATCCAAACTTCATCTAGTTCAAGACGTGACACCTGTTGAGCTAGATTGTGGGCTGCCAGATTTGAAGAACGAGGGATGTACTTGAAGGAGATTTGTGTCCATGTGCTTTTTAGTCATAAAATTTCATTTACGAAGTCTCGAGCTTCGGTGTAATCGACTGTCAAGCCTCCAATCAACTGTACTGCTTCCAAAGAATCTGATTCAACCACCGAGGGAATATTTGTATTGAAAATGGCTCTCATACCTTGTAGGATCCCACTAAGCTCCAGTATCAAGATTGGCCAGTTCGAACAAAGGAACTTATGTTCGGCGCAAACCACTCTCTCATCCTAGTCTCGGACGATCCACCCTACATCACCCAGTCGAAATCTGTACTCCATGATGCATTTGTACTAAGGCTCCATGACCCCTGTATAGGCGGGATCCACCGGTCTGGTGATTCTGTAATTATAGGAGTTTGAGGGAGTGTCTCTTCAGAGGTGAGTGTGAATTCCAGGATTTGGGATCTTGTTTCTCTGATTAGCTCTGGCCAGTTTAGGTCTCCACCACCTCAAATCACTGTGTTCTCCACGTCCAGATTTCCCACAAAATGATTAGGAAGATATTGAAATCCTCTAGATTGTGGCTCTTAAGCATCCACTCAAAATAATATGTCGCTACCCACTCGTTCCTGAAATTATAAAATAACATAACATTAGAAGATAAGAATTGAAACCATAAATACCTTGTGACTTTGCACCTCCCAAAAATATGGCAAGTTGTTTCAGGTTTTTTATTGCAGACAAGGCACCAAAGAGAAATGTCCAATCCTTTCTTAATCAAGTTTGTCCTGATAGGAAGAATATTGTTGATGATTTTCCAACAACAAATCTTGTTCTTGTTTGGAATTTTTGTACTCCACAAAACCTTCCATGGTTGCCATCCTTCCTTATTCGAGATCGAAGCTTTTTTAGAATACTGAACTTGTATCCCCAGATGATAGGCGCTTTTCACCGTGAAATTTCTCCGTTTGTGACATTTCCACATTATCTCATCATTCCCAAGTACTCCTTCCCGAGGTATCTGTAGGATATGCTCAGCGTCCTTTGGCAAAAAATGGTTTCGAATCTTTTCCACATCCCATGATTCATTCTCCCTTAACAGCGAACTTACCGTGCTTTCAGAAAAAATCGGATCCACAAGTAAAGGTTCATCTTTTTCGCCTTTCCGAAAAAGATCTCGACCCCAAAGAATACTGTGCCATGTATAGGATGGGTTGGAGCCTAGACCAATGTGGAGAAAGTTATCGGAAGGAAAGTACCTTTCTCGAAGAACCTTGTACAAGATGCTTCCAGTATTCCGGATGAGTCTCCAACTTTGTTTTGCTAACATTGCTTGGTTGAAAAGTATTAGATCTCTAAAGCCCATCCCACCATCCTCATTTGGAATGCACAACCGATCCCAACCTCCCTGAATCACTCGAACCCCACCAAAACTTTACACATATTGAATTGAGCTCAACACACAGACCTTTTGGGAGCTTGAAACAACTCATCGTCTACATAAGGATCGCCTGCGCCACTGCTTTGATAAGTACCTCCTTCCCTCACACCGAAAAGAACTTTCCTTTTCATCCTTGTAAGGTCTTTCAGACTCGTTCCTTGATTGATCTAAACATCTGTGACTTTTAGTTTAATAAAACTTAAAATTAAAAGTTAAATTTGACTAAATTACAAATGAAAACTTTCTCTTGACTTTATTTTATTATATGTAGGGTAAGTTAAAACTTATTAATTGCTCCATAAATTCAAAGTGAAAAGTGATTTAAAAGCATAATCATAGATCCTAACAAAGGTAGGATTTTAATTTTCAAGTTAGATGGATTGACAACATTTTGTGGCTATGCCGACTTTATGGGTGAACCTATTTAATGACAAGATAATGACTTGACAAAGTCTTTCCTAGAAATTTACCAAGTCTAGACACTTCAAATTTTGTAATGTTTAAGAAAAACTGATTACTTTAAGAAAATAGAGAAAATAAAAAATAAAAAACAAAGGAAAGAAAATAGAGAGAAATGATGACAAGGATATCAAATCATTAATTCCAATTTCCTCCTCAAATTCATTTTGACATTTGAGTCAATAACAACATGATGAAAAAAAAAAGACTTTTAATTTTAACTAGTAAGAAAACAAGATAGAAAAGTGAGAAGGTAGAATATAAACATCAAAATTATGCTTGTATTAATTCAATACTCTATATTTACTGTATTGATACATTTTACTTTTATATTTCTTGACTTGAGTATACGTCGTAAATGATGGAGTCAATTCTTAACAATAAATACAAAGAAATGAGGTATGCCATAAAGTTATAATCTAATAAAAATAGTTTAATAAATTTTACATGTATAATCAACAATATTGATATATTGTATTGAGATGAAGTCAACCATACAAATATTGTTAGCAAAATATAATAAGAAAAATAAAGAAGATAAATTAGATTTGAATAAGAACATTAAAATTTAGAAAAACCTTACAAAGAGTAGAAAAGGAAAATTTTATTATAATAACAAATCAATATAAGAATGTTTTTAACGTACTAGTGAATAATTCATCTTCCACTTATAAATGGAAAGATAAAAAATTTAGATTAAATTATATATAAAAAGATACCTCTAAATTTTGCACATATTGTAAATTTATAATAAAGGAAGATATAATGCTAGACAAGTATTCATTTAAATAAACATTATAATAATATTTATGAGTAGTTCACGTAATTAGTAAAATAAACACCAATTATTAGCATATGAATGCATGATCAATCCAATCTTATCGTTTTATAAGTCAAGCCACCTCTCAATTGTCTTTTTTTTTTCTTTTTTTTATAAATAAATTGTCTTTTCATAGCTTAAAACATGTTGATAATTCATTTGTTTATCTTTTTGAAGGAATAATATATTGACTAGTATTTAGTAGGTGAGGGATCTCCTTCGAAATTATTTGTTCATTTTAATTCAACTTGAAATTATAATAACACCAAAAAGATAAAGAAAATTAATTGATAGATATCAGAGAAATTGATCACTAAAAATTAAAATTGTGTCAAATATTTAGGTAATGCTACCAAACTAGGTGTCATGCAAAATCAAAATATTATAGTTTAATATTGATTTTCATTAGTATTGACATCTCTTTGGTTCATCCATTATTAATTTAAGTGATATTTAACCTACTCATTCATATATTGATTCATCAACATTCATATTTTAAAAATTGGGTGTTATATAATATAATATTAAAACTAATTATGGATCTTAAGTGTCGGTTTATATATTTTAAAACTAATTATGAATCTTTTAAGTGTCAGTTTGTAGGAAAGTCTAGGCATATCTTATCCAATAATATCAATCTAATCCAATATCATAATTGGAAAACATTATTGTAGAGTTAAACAAATCAAAGAGATATTTACCTAGATAACATAAAAAAATATATTTTTTTTCAAATATAGAAAGAGGTATAATTTTTTTTCACAAAAATAGCATTTTAAGTCAAACTCAAATGTGATATAAACACTATATGAAAAGTCAAATTTATGCTATATTTGAAAAAGAAATGAAAAGTTGTGACATTTTTTAAAATACATATTAATTTTGAGTTGAATTACAATTTTAGTCTTTGACTTTCAATAGGTTTATAATTTTAAAAGGTATTCAGGATTTTTGAATTTTTAATTTTGTGTCTAATAGATTATTGAATTTTGAAAATGTCTAATATGTCCATGAATTTTGAACTTTGTATCTAATAGATCCTTTGCATATTCAAAAATTTTAAAATTAATCAATTTATTAGTTATTAAAATTGAATTATGTGTAATGAAATTATAAATTTTCAATTTTATATCTAGTAGGTCCATAAATTTTAAAAAATGTTGAATAGGTCATAGGTCTATTAAACACAAAATTGAAAATTTTTATTAGATACAAAATTAAAAATTTAAAAATGAAATAGACACAAACATAAAAATTAAAAAAATAAGCTTTTCATTTAACCTTAATTTTATGGTATGGAGTGAAAATTTGCGAATGGATGGGAGTTGCCAACTAATTTTCAATTACTTAATTTGACACGAAATAATAATAAATATCTCGAAGACAAAACTATCTTTTTCATTGATATAAAGCATACTTACAAATAGTAAGATGAAAAATTTGTTTCTTTGTAGATTTCATCTAAAATGTTTATTTAATTAAAATCACTATTTCTGTTAGAAGGTCACTAGTTACACCGACACTATTTATTTATTTATTTATTTATTATTATTATTATTATTATTATTGTATATGAGAAGCAAAACAAATATAAAATTCATTTGATTGCTACAAATTAATGAATGGTATTAGTATTAGTATTAATTAGTATTAGTATTAGATTAGATAAGCAAGTTGTTGAATTAACGATCATAAATTAGTGAAGTTTCAACTAATGAAGCCCACCTCAAATTGTCTGTCTACCAAACTCCATCATACATATTCTTCTCCTTTCTAAACTCCAACCACATAAAACACAACTTCAACCCTACCTCAACTAGCTTTTTTTTTTTTTTTTTTTTTTTTTTTTCTAAACAAAGTAGATTGAAATTTTGGTGAAAACTTTTAATTAGTTGAAATTTTTTAAAATACATATGAATCCTAAATGAGACTATAAATCAACTAAATTCAGCTAAAGTTTATCAATAGAGTCATCACTAACAGATCACTGTTATATATTGATTAAATTATACAAAATACCCTTGAAATTTAGAACAAATGTTAATTATGCTCCTCGAGTTTGAAAATTTTCATTTTGACCCTTAAATTTCAAAATTTATATATATATAAAAAAAATCTACAGATAATTTTTCTACTAAAATGATATATGAAAAATTGACGTGATAGTTAATGGGTAAGAATTGAACTACATATATAATCTCATTTACAACTCAATTTTAACTCTATATTAGATTAAGATCTTTACTTCCATTTATTTTAACTCAAAAGATATCACTAATATTATTTATAACATCATTCACAAAATCAAATTTTACCCATTTACTGCCACATCATTTACATGAATGATGTTGGAAATAACGTTTTGCATATCTTCCATTTTTTAAACATTAGTTGTTATGTCAATTCTTATCTATCATTTTAATAGAAAAGCTCTCCAAGATTTATTTTTTTAAAAAAACAATTTCAAATTTAACAATTTAACCTCTAGATCATAATTGAAAGCCATTTTATATTCTTGCTTCTTGTTTGGGTAGTTGTTGATATGATTGATATTCATTCTCTTGGAAGCTAAGATTCATTCACACTTTGCCATGTGAGGTGAAAATGCATCAGCTCAAAAATAGGGCAATGGTCCTACCTTATATATTACCATTTAGCTGCACTTTCACTTTCAAGAGGCTTTTTTGTAGACTGAATTTCAAAGCATCTTCTCATTTACTAGCCCCAAAAAAGACAGTGATTTCTTCAATTTCAAGGCATAAGGAATACAGTGCCCACATCAGAATCTATCTATTCCCCCTGATTGCATTCTATATTTTACTTCAATGAGAACAACATAGACAAAAGTTGGGAATTTTATGTCCTTGTTTCTAATTTTGTTTATAAAATTCATTTGGTACTTTTATAGAAGCTTAAAATCACATGAGAGTAAGAGAGAATAAGCCAAGCCATAACAACTCCTCCTCCAAAGAATGAATAAACAAATCAATCATATTCTGGTTCTTATATTTGTATGTAATTATAATAGCTAAACAGAATGGTCAATCCTTTTGCCAGATGGGAAATTGGGATTTGGAGATTACAAAGGGCCCTGCACAGTGCACACACAGCCAGTTCAACAGTGATTCTTTGGTAAAAACAATACTTGAACAACTCAATCTTTGCAATTTTTGTTATCATTTAGTAGTTGAGCTATCCATTTAACCAAATTTTGAAAAGCATTATCAAACACAGCCCTCTCCCCCAACCAAACCAAACCAAAAAAAAAAAGAATATAAAGGAAGGGAATACCAAAGCTTTTTCCCAACTCTAATATAAACAGCTCAACACACAGGGGAGGGGAGGCTCCCATTTCATATTTTATCCTTCTGAATACAGAAATAGAGGAATTGAAATGGGGAAGACAGGCAATATCATCAGAAGATCAATCTTCAGTTTCCTGCAGAAATATCAGTACTTTACCTCTACATCAGCATTGTTTGCATTCCCCTTCTCAGTTGCCCTTCTTCTCTCACAAACTTTTGTTTTCACTTCTTCCATTTCTCTTCTTCCAAGCATTTACTATCGCTTGAAGATTCTTTTTGCTGCTGCAGGATTCCCTCCTTCCTTGGAATTCTTCTCCATTTTCAGTCAGAAACTTTCCCAAACAATATTTTCTTCCATCTTCACTCTTCCTTTCACTCTTACGTTTTTGCTTATTGCAAAAGCCTCTGTGCTTCAAGCTTTCAAGGAGAGCAAACCAAACTCTCACCCCTCCTTTTCCTCTATCAGATCCCTTTACAATCCTCTTCTTCTCACCCACATTTGCAACTCAGTCCTCATACTCTCAGCAAATGCAACAGTCTTTTCTATCCTTTTCTTTTCTTTCAATTGCCTTGAAGGATTTGGCTTTTCTTCTTCCACCAGCTTCCTTTGGCTCTCAGCAGCTGGAGCTGTCCTGTATTCCATAGTTCTTGCAAATACAATGGTTATCAGCAATCTAGCATTGGTTTTGTCAGCTATGGAAAGGCTTGGAGGTTACCTTGCAATTCTCAAGGCTTGTGTTCTAATAAGAGGAAAAACTTCCACAGCATTACTTCTGGCTCTGCCTACAAATTTAGCCATGGCTGCAATTGAAGCCTTGTTCCAGTATCGTGTAGTGAGAGCTTATAATGTAGTTGGAAGGTTAAGTCCTTCCATGGTGTCAGAAGGGATTATTATTGCATATCTGTACTCCATTTTCATCGTCCTCGACACCACGGTTAGTTATCTATTCTTCAAGAGTTGCAAGACAGTTTACTGGGTGGATCTGGAAGGAAGACAAGCTATTCAAACAGACTCCGCGGAAGTAGACAATGGTGGTTGCAAATGCATCGATTCAAAGGCTCTACAGGACCTGCATTCAACAACTTGTGGATAATCCATCCAACAGGACAATCTGCAGGAAAGAGTATATACAATTTAATTAAAGAACAATAAGAAGAGCCCGCGGAATTCATTCAGCAAGCAACTTTTTTTTTTTCAAACAGATAAGCATCCACAGTAGAAACAAAGATCCAGGAGCAGAAACCATGTGAAAATTTGTAACTGTTCCTTGAGTTCTCTCTGTTCTCGCCATTTGTCTTTTATTTATTTCACCTTGGTGTTTGCATTGTAGATAACCGACAGTTACATTGTGGTAAGATATACAGAACTCCATTTGTCAGCAGCTTGATTGAAAAATAAAACTCAATTGCTAGCAGTCTAGTTTAGCACCCTTGAAAAGCTTGCTTCAAATCTTCAAATGATTCTTCTTTTGAACATCTCTGATTCTCTCTTCTAACACAGATGTTTGCGATTGCCCACTTAAGATTTGAGCATTTTGTGGAGAAAAGTACCCTTGTTGCAAGCAATAGTTGACGAACCCAGATGGAAAATGCATTCAAAACAGGGCCTTGATCTGGTCCAGACATTCACTTGGCATAATCGTTGACTGTTTTCTCAGAAACGTCAATCGGGACGAAGGTAATCCCATCAGGATTTGAGCTCCAAATTGTTTTAAGAGAAAAAAATTGAGCCCCAAAAGTAGATGGAACTGGAAGGTATTAATTTCTGCGTGTTCTCTACTCTTAACTTCGAATCATGAATACAAGGACTTTTTTTTCTTCAAAAAAAAAAATGGAAAGTGAATGGAATTTAATAGTACCAAATACCATGGTAGGTTGAAAAGGGTTCTTCTTTTTTAAGAAAATAAATATTAAAAAAAAGATTTTTTGTTTGCATTTCTCGTGGGTTAGAAGTACGGGTGACCTAGAAGTTAGAACTTTAGAAGGATCTCTCTCTCAAAGAAAAAAAGGCAAATTTTTTAGTGTTTATATATATATATATTTTTGTATAAATAGTGAATTTTATGTAAATGCTTTCTAAAATTAGGTAAAATGTGGACAAATGTTTAACTATTTAGTTATTTATTAATGTTAATGAAAATATAGAAGTTCTTAATTTCCATGAATTTATGGTGAAAAGTATAACCACAATTCTAGAACGTAGATTCTAGTACTTGTAGTGATTTTTCACATGCAGATTGGGGATATGTTGTCGTAAGTTGTAAAAAAAAAAAAAAGTCAATTCGAGAATAACTCAGTAGATAAGATACCCGTTATGATTCTAAAGGTGGATGGTTCAATCGTCATTCTGCCATTGTTAAGCTCAATATATATATATATATATATATATATAAACTAAGAATAATTTCCAACAGAAAAGGAGTATTTTATATTACAGTCACAGTCACAGAAGTTAATGGCTGGCTTCCAACATCTTATTTAAAGAGGCTATACAACATCTTTAAGGACAGAAATTCAAAAATTTATGTTACAGAATTGGTTAGTCATAAAATATGAACAGGGAGAGAGCTTTGTACAGATAACTATGCTGGTGGATGTGAGATCCTACGGCTGAAAGTCTGAACAGTTCTGAGACGCTGCTCAATTGTAAAGCTATTCAAAATACAGTGTGGAAGCTGAAATCAAATTCTCTACTTGAATGGCTCATCCAATTCTACATCAACTCTTCCAAGAAGGCTACTGCTGAGGGCCTGATCCAGTTTTACTTCTAGTTTAGGATAATTCTCCAACAGCTTTTTCCCTGGATCAAGCCAAGAATCTGCAAAAAGTAAGCCTATGTAGAACCTTTGCTTCTTGGTCCTACACAATGACCACACAAGACTGAAGTAAAATTTTTTTCATTTGGAGGAAATTCAGAGTCATCATTTAGTTGTCACAGGATGGTATGATCCAGGTCCTAGATTAACCTTCTGGGATGCTAAAGTTTCTGAAGTCTCCAAACTTAGCTTTGTATCAATCTTGTTAGATTTCTGGTGCAGTATTAAGAAAGGATCTTTTTGACATCCTCGGATGCTATATCGTCCGTTGAACTGAATTTCACCCCTGACAAACTTCTTCATCAGCTTGATGATGCTCGTGGCCTTTTCCTAAATTTCAACTATTTTCTCAGCCTTCTCATCTCTATTTCTAACTGCTTGCAATTCTCTTCATGTGCTTTCAGAAAGGACCTTGTAAAATGGAAGAGAGTTCCTGTAACTGCATTGGATTGAACACATGGAATCAGATCTTGCATGACGACGAGGGAGTAGAGAGAGGATACTATAGAGATGATGATTCTTCTGAATCATTTTGAGATTAGTAGACTAGGCTACATGAGGAATGATGGAACTGCATTACATCCTTCCATATATATGACAATCCCTTCAAAAATCTGAGTTAAAAGCGTTCTAAAAGAAACCGTGTCTTAATCATCTTTCTTTATTCTCATGGAAAATTTTTCTAGCTGAACAAAAATAACAAGAAAACGAAGGTTGTTCTTTCCTTTAACCATTCAAGATTTTCTCCTGCAAACCTTTCTGGGTCATGTTTATGAAGGCAGGCAAAGATTTTATTGACAAAGTAAATTGTTTTATGGGAGCTTCAGTTGGAGAGAAATTGACAGACATATGAAGATAAAAAGAAGGAAACGAGAAGAGGTTGTTGATTTGATTATGTTTCCAGGTTCCTGATGAGCTTCTTTTTTCTTTTTTTTTTCTTCTTTTGTTTTCTTTTTCCTTTTGTGCACTTCACTTTTTTTATATATTCCAATTTGAGAGCTTTCTTGCAACTCTTGACTCTCTTTGGAGGATTACTTATGCTCCCTTTTTGAATCATGGGTCTGAGTTTAATTTAATTGTTTCTTTTTTAAAGAAATCTCCAACGACCATTAAGAGCGATTGTAGTTACAACTTCTGAATCAAAGTCATCAAATGCCATACCTAAACCTTACTATTTATTATGAATTTCAAAATTTCAAAAACCAGAGACCAAATCCTACTATAATTATGATTTAGAATTCGTAGGCACTCCATTGAGTGATCTTTCTTATCTTCCTGAAAAATAAGCTTCGATAAGAACAAGTTTTTAATCTACTTGCATGAAAAGGTCTAAAGAATACAAAATAAACATGGGAAAATCCTCTGAAAATGTGCCAAGCTATCAAGAAATTCACTCATGAAAAACACCTATTGAGCTGCAGACTTTACAGCTGACCACCATGCAACAATGAAAGACAAAAAGTCAGGTTGTGCACCATTTACTAACCTTGTTCAAATGGACAACGGGCAGGATCCTCGCCAAAATAAAGTGCAAGTGCATCAGCATTTCTACCCTGCCACCAAGCAGTAAGAAAAGGCATGGTCTATTTTATTTATCAATAACTTCAAACGATAGTTTAACATAAATGATCTGGTCTAGATAGTTTAACATAAATGATCTGGTCTAGAAGATTACCGCCACCGAGTAAAGAACTGTCACAGATTCCACCTCTGTCTTGGCAAGAGTAACAAATCCTTTCAATGTCTAAAAATACAAGATAAGAAACTGTTTAAACCACTGAAAGTGTTCACGATGGCTATGTTTGTTTGTGTGTGCATCTGGGTGAAGAGAGACAGAGAACCAAAAGAGTATTTGCACAATGCATGCCAATTTAAATTTTGACCTATAAAGAGAATTAACTTCCATCATTCAGAAGATTTTTATTTCAGACAATAAAATGTTTCAAACTCTCTATCATAGAGAATATGAATTCCTCCAAAGCTGTAGCTGTTCTTTCACACTCAACGTTAGGAAACACCAATTCCTACATAGCTGCACCTCGATTATATAATTTTATTGCATTATATAGCACCAGGTTTCCATTTTTCTTAATTATAGATAATGACATTTTTACATGATATGACTAAGGATGCACAACAAATTATAGGCCAGGCAAAAATTTATAATAGTCTGTCCTAGACAAGCATGGTGTTTGGTCTATCATGAAGCGATGAAGGTTTTGCCTCGTATGGCATGATTAGCTAAACAAAATATGATATCATCTATTATAATGAAATGAAGAAATAAATAAACTAAATTACTCCAATCTTAAATCTAATAGCCCATTAAGAAGCCAGAATTTTAAGTTTACCCTTTAGATAGTCTGATTTTTCAAATTTCCCTCTAAGTTTGCCTATTTAAAAGTCAGAAGAAGAGCCAGGAGAGTTGATGGGCTTTGCACCACAAATATGAGCAAAATGCTTTACTGTCAAAATCTAGAGAATTTGGTACCATGGTGCCCAAGGGACAGACAAACAGTCAATTATAAAACAAAAATAATTGAGTAATTGATTGTCAGGAATTTTTGTACACAGTACCATCCTTTACAAAGAGATGCTATGTTATTAAAGACAATTGGTCAGTTAACATCGAAAGAGTACTTCATAATTATGATGTCAATAATGCCCAACCAAAAAAAAAAAGTTCTGTACAAAACAGCTTTATTTCATTGGGGGAAGAAAGAAAAGATTTTGCACCTTACGAAAAGTTTCAGAGATGGGGCCATCGCTTTCAGATGCAACTAGTTCCTGCTTCACCTTTTCCAATCCTTTTGTTATTGCTTGCATTTCTTCTGCCAAAGATTTCAATTGTATCTGCATAAGAAGCAAGACCCCATGTCAAACAAGTTTTCTTGATCATAATGATTGAATTTAATACCAAGAAATATGGAAACCTTAGACGCAGCTTCCAAGCTACCAAGGTCCAGATGAAAATCAAGAAGTGATGGTGACTTCGAAGCAAGGACCTGAAGCACATGCACAAACCAACTTTGTGATTAGTCTGCGACACTTGAGAGAAGTTGGGGGGAATATAAAAAGATTAAACTTCACCCCCACAATCTACCTCCTCTTTAGGATGAGATATCCTCTAAACCTTTCTAATAAAAACTAAAGGTTAACTTCCATAAACCCCATCTTTCATTTTCAGCATCTACTATTCACACATTAGCAAGCACGTGTGTTTGTGATATTCATATTAACAAAATCTTGAAACGTTATGGAAAACAGTAAAAATCCCCAGGCATGATGTTTAAGGATTCCAGTACATTCTTCTTCAATCTGGGAATTTTGAAGTAAATCAGACATCGTGAATCTACATCAACCAATAAAGTAATAACAGGAACACGTTTTAAGTTTTGTCCCATATTGCTCTTATGGACTTAGTCATGGACTCAAGAACTATCAAGTAAGAATACCGAAGTTAAAGAGTAAGCATTTGTTATTACAGGATATATAGGAATTTTTTGCAGCCTCGTAAATGTCTGAAAAAGTAGTATCAAAGTTATATAACCTCTCAATTCTCACACTTTCCAAATATTTATCAGGATAAAAGTAACTATTCAATTGACATATACAGTTTATTCAATAAGTTATAACTTAATTAACAAGCGACATTTATTCTCCCATTAAATTAGACAATTAAAATCTATCAATAGGACAGACGAATTAGAATAGTACCTTACAGAGATAATGCATGAGAGTCATCTTATTGTTAGAAGCACGTGTATCAGTGAGTTTTGAGAGACTATCCAACCTGAATCCAATTGCAGAACCTGCATGATATTGAGGCAGGCTGGTAATTTGCTCAAAATTCATGGACTAAAACACTTCATGAACATGAAATTCTGGCAAAGAAAGTAGGCATCGAAGAAAAGCCGAGAATAAGGTAGGAATGCCAAGAACTGAACGCAGGCAATATGGAGTACAGGTTGTTCCAATTGACATGAATATAATTTTAACCAATAAATTACTCAACAAGGATCTGATAGGATTGAGAAACATTTTGTTCATAGAACATGTGTACGGGAGAAAATGAGGGAATCATGTGCATGCTCACCCATGGGTCCCTTTAGTAATAAGGGAAAACCGCTCTTCTAATTTTGTTATTGACAGAAAGGGAAAAGGAATGTAATAAATATTGTAAGGCATTATGTAAGCCTAATTAGAAGAAATTTGGAAGTCTTGGGGGGGAGAGGAGAGGGAGCAGCCCTATCAAATGTCTGCCACATTATGTACTCTTGTCCTTGTTATTAATATAGAAAATATATGGTCCTGTTTTTTTTTTTTTTTTTGAGAACAGAAAATATATGGTCCTGTAAGAGTTATATCATATTTACCTTCAATGAATGAAATTCTTTTTTATAAAAATAATATTAATCACTTTACATGATAAATAATTTTTCATTTCCTCTAAACAATGATGGTATCAACCCATTTAAGTATCATGATGTAAGCTAAAAATGTTTCTTCCAACAAAGATGTAAGATATTTCTTACCCCTAGCAGTTCCTTGGTTCAGCATATTTCCTAGGCAAAGAATTCTCTTCAATATCTCCTTCAATTTGCAAGAATTTTTCACCTATTAAAATAGTAACGGAAATTAATGAGCTGAGATTTGACATATATCAAGTGAGTGGAAGAACGTATTTATTATCATTAGCAATAGACCTCTTGACAGACAGAGTTTACAGTGTTTAGGCTTTTTTTGAACTCTACTATCTGCAAACGAGGTCAAGAATAAGCATATAGAATAAAAGAGTACGCTCACACTAGAGAAATTTTTACAAATTTTAAAATTAAAAATAGGAAAAAAAAATTAAGAGATGCAGATACCACAGAACCTGAGAGCTGAAGTGAATCTTGAAAGAGAACACTCTTAACTTCGACTCCACACGAGGAACTTGCATCATCTCCAAAAAGTACTGGTGTGGACAAATGAAAAAAAGACAAGGAAACGAGTAATTGGAATCTATTTTTCAAAAACAATTATAACAATCTATTCAAAACGGCACTCATGTCACATGCAGAAAATTAGAGAAATTGTTTAGTAGCAAAATAGCAGAAAACCAAAAGGTGTCTTCTAAAATTGGATCCAAAAGCAGATAAGGAGCACTCCTTTTATCGTTTCTTTGACTCTATAGGTTTTTTTTATTGTTTCTTGGTGTAAATCCTCCTCCCTCTTTCATCATTATAGCTATAGCTCTTTGATATCCAATAGGAGAGGTTTTTTTGCAACTCCCCCAGTTTAGGCATCTCCCTTCTGTAATTTCATCCAATCAATGTAACTGTTTCTTAAAAAATAAATAATAATAAGCCTATTTTGGACAAGATGCACAACGAACTTAGAATGGAAGCAAAAGTCCTAGCCCTCTCCTAAGGTAGCAATTATATTAGATCTTTGTACTACGTACATTGGTCTGAATTATTGCGTTATTTGTAATTAAACCCAATTTTGACCTTAGCATGATAACTCTAATAAATGCTTGTATTCTGTGCACAAACTGAGCTTCAGGAGGCGACGGCGGGTTATCCCATGGGTGCACAAGCGTGAATTTACTAGGCTACAAGTATACAGAATCAAATACTACACTGCATGAAACACAATCTATGACCTGTTCAACAGAGCAACTGAAAATTACCTGTTCGCATTTTCCAAGTTTATCCTTGTCACCACCATATCCCTTAATAATTTAAGCACAAAGAAATCTTTAGTTAATTGATCATAAGTAAAGAGCATCAAGTAATAGAACATGTAAAAAGAGCAGGATATCACTTCAATAATTGGAAGAATTTGCTAAAGAGAGCATAGCTCAACTGGCATATCAAAGTGTTAACGACCATGAGATCTATGTATAAAAAAATAATAGGAAGAATTTAAGAATGGAAAAACGAATAAAGGATAATCCAATATTATAGCACAATATATTTCACCTTGAGAAGCTCCATCTCCTCTTTGGTGGGGCAAAATTTGATAAGATTTTCCACTTGGTCTACATCTAATACAGACTCATCCATGGAGAGTACTGCTGCCTGTATTACATGATGAATTGACAATTACAGTAAGCAAAATACAATCTGCTCCATCATGTTAATCTTCTAGGTCTGAAACAAAGCTTACTCACGTGAGAAATTTCAGAAATAATTGGCAGTAAGAATGCAGTACGAGAACAAGCACAAAAAGATCTGAAATTTGCCACCAACAGTTTGATACTGTATTTTCCAACTCCTAAATATTGGCTACCATGGTGAAAAGATGAGCTGGGATTGAACTAAGGTTTTAGCTGTAAGATCAAACTCAAACTCTTACAATCTATCACTCTTCCAAGAAGAAAGTGCACAAGCATGAAAGTGAAAAGGAGGAGTCCTATATATCGTTGGCATTAAAATAAGACATCATAAATTCTTGCATAGTCCAAAACTGCACAAAATGAAATTACATCATGATATTTTCTATTAAGTTTAAAGCAAGCATCTCAAATTTGAGAAATGAAGTGAGTGAACCTCAAGATTACTAAAAATTCACTTTTTCGAATATATTAGATTACAGGGGTTCCATCTCAAAACCAATTGGCAATTAGAGGAGTAACCTATATATCTTATAAGTTGTGAGGTCTCTTCACCTTTCCAATGTGGGATCCTCAACATGCCCCCTCAAGACGATGCCTCTTTGGGTTCATCAATCTTTGATCAGATTTCAATTTCAATTTTTGGACCGAATGCATGTTTGGGCTTAATGTGAGGTCTCTCCCCACCTTTCCAATGTAGGATCCTCAACAACAAACCATATGTATGAACCAAATTCAGAAATTTCAGCATCTGAATATGGCACAATGCACATGTTGTGAATGAAAGAAAATTTACCTCTGAGCAAAATGAAACAGATAGACAACTTAATCTAATCATAATAAAGGAGTAAATGAAAACATTTCTTCCTAAAATCACCATTTAGTTGCTTAATCTCTAATATTTTCTATCTGAATTCAAATTTACATATGTTTATATAGTATCAGAGCCACCCAATACCATCACATATGTATAAAGGCCAGAAACCAGTAAAACAGAATTCATAGCGCTGGCATGTTGATGATGGGAAAAATCAGTCTGTGCCAAAGAAGAAATATCTAATTAACTTTTCTTGGCTTACCATCATGTCAGATAGTGGCATCCTAACTTTTGTTAGCATGATTTCAGTGTTATTTGCCCTCCTAAGATCAATCTGCAATGAAAAATTCCATCAACTCTAGTTTCACCAACAGTTAGAAACGTGATCAAATTAAATATATATCACAAAGGGGGGAAAACTTATTTCTAGAGAATAATATTGAAGATTCAATACCAAGTGAACTTTGTCCAATTTTGATCCAACTGACTTCCTTCGTCCTCCAGATTTACCTCCTGAATCAACAATAGGTTTAGGGACAACGACAGAGAAAAGTGTCTCCAGCTCAGATACATCAAATTCCGGTGCACTAAGAAGAATGTAGAAACTTGGTTATTACAAAGGATACTGGATGCTAAAGTGTAAAGGAACATATTGCATCTAGGCCAAGCTACGCTGTTTGAAAATGGAAAATATCACAATCAAATGAACAAACAACGTAAATTCACAGAAGAAGTTATTATACCTTTCAGGATCTCCAGATCTTTGCAATTCTTCCCATAAGCTTCCTTGTAGTACCCGAGTGACCTTGCTCCAGTGCAGAGGCTTTAATGATGATCGTTGAGGCACTGTAGCAGCAACCCCCATGCCCACTGACCGTGAGAACCCACGTCCCCTCACTATAGATGATGTTTTCACATCAGTTGAAGAACTTACTCCTTTAGCTCCTGAAGGTCTGGAAGGAGAAGGAACCAGTGGAAGGGGACCAGTAGTAGGTTGAGGAGGTGAAGGTGCATCACAAATTGATGGCAAGGATGATGAAACTACAGAGGTTGTTGTAGATGTTAAAGCCTGTCGCCCCTGGGTTAAATGTGGAGGAGCTGCCCTCTGAATTGGAGGAGGTGGGGGAGGGGGTGGCGGCAAAGCTCCAGCATTTGATGGGCGTGGAGAAATCAGAGCTCCATGTGAAGGGGGTGGCCGTGGGGGAGGTAATTGTGGTTGAGCTCTACGTACAGGAGGCGGAGGTGGTATCGGTGGAGCCCTTTGCTTAAGCGTATTTCCATACACCAATGCTGAACTTTTAGGTGCCACGTGAATGGAAGGTGGAGGAGGTGGTGGTGGAGGTGGAGGAGGAGATCTTGCATTTATGTGAAAATATGAAGGGGGTGACAAAGAAGATTTAGGAGATGATGCATGCAAGAAAGATGCGTTAGTTCGAAGAGCTGGTGGCTGGAGAAGTGTAGTTGGAGATAGAGGGAAAGTAGGATCTTGATGCAGAACAGCATTTGGCAATGGTCTTGGGGAGCCAAGTGGTGATTGTGTTTTACTCGTGAGAATATCTGTTGCAGACCATAAAGGTTTTTTCGGACTCACCTTGTTACTTTTTTGTTCATCAGCTGTTTCAGTTGACAGCAGCAGTCCTAAAGTAGCAGAAGCAGATTTTGAAGTTGAATATGAATAAGAATCTCTAGTAGGAGAACTGATAGATGTTGCTGAGGCACTGGTGTGCCTTGATGGTGGATAAAACACATGCATGGAGTTTATGCAAGATTCTTTGTCATGTGCAGTCCATCTAGAAAGTGTATTTGGTTTTGCCTGTTTTATAAGGAAGTCCTGATCTTCTGGCTGTTTGGTCTTCTGTTTAGCCACAGTTGTATGATTTATTAGCTTAACTGTTGATGAAGGCTGTTTCCTTGATGCTAGTGACTGCGACTTCTCATACTTAAGCCTCCATAAATCAGAATCCAACTTTTTTGCAGGAACCTTTGATTCAAAGTCTGAAATAGAAGCATCTTCTCTGTACCCTTTATGCTCTACCCCTTCCAACTTTTCGTAAGCATCGTCTATCAGTTCCTTGATTCCCACACGTCTCAGTACATTAACAGAAAATAGCAGAGAATTTGGCTTTTTTTCTCCATAATCCACAACAATGTCCTTCACTACATGAAGACCAGAGTCCACTTTTCCATCTGTCTTGAAAGTCATGTCATCAACAGCTATGTCCTTCACTGCTTCAACGTTACAATCCATTTTCTTGTCCAAGTTTTGACTCCCTCCAAAAGATTTACAGCGTTGGAATGTAGGAGGATCTGCATCCTCCTTCCAAACTGCTTGATGGTCAATATCATCAGTTGCGTTTGCATGTACCATTTGAACATCGTAGTCCCTCTTAACTTCCTGCACGTCAACAATATTGCTAAATATTTCTTCCACTTCGAAAAACTCCTCAGTCGAATTGCTTTCGATTTCAATTTTTTCATCACTTTTTGTCGCTGTAGAGAGGTTTGGTACAACATCATCAGCATCCAGAAAAAGTACCTGACACACGAGTATTCCTTCAAATTCGAAGGCTTCAAAGAAAAAAATATTAGCAGAAAAGAAACAACAGCCTACCTCTGCTCTAAAATCTTTAGGAAACTGCTCCTTGGCATCCCATATAACATCAACCTCATCACGATTGAGCTTCAAACTGTTTGAATGCACAAACGCCGTGTGAAACATAACTCTAAAGATCACTTCCTCGTGTATTTGATCTCCATCTAAATGGATGCACTCAAGAACAACATCCCCTTGAACATGACAATGGACGTCCATTTTTACCAGTCCGCTTCCTGCCTGCAATTAAATGCAAGAGGGCATTGAAATATTTGCCAAATTCTTGTCAATGCAATTTTGTGACTAAGCTTTTACCTGTATATACTGGCAACCCTGTCTTTTCATCTTTGCACTAGAAAAAACGAGTTTTGGACTTCTATTTCGTGGTGTTAACGGGTCCTGACCGTAAATGCGTATGACAAGCCTGCACTCTTTTCCTCTATCAAGCATAGGAAGGTCTCGAAGTATCAGACAGTCAAAAATTAGAGGTGTATCAGGTGGAGGCCAATCAGAACGTAGATTTCTCCTAGAAATATACTGAAGGTATCTCATTTGAGAAGGCTGTGAGTTTACAGGAGAAAGAACATGGAAAAGTTCTCTAGGAGCTTGCCTATAGACCATTTCAAGGGTCTTCTGCTCCCCCTCATATTGTTTACGGTACAGTAAGAGACCTGATAGCATGAAAGCAAGGATTGGCCATCCTCCTCGCTCACAGTTCATCAACAATACATTTTTCTGTCTCTCCAAGGACAACCAGCTTTCACTCGACCGAATGAAGTGGTGGATCATCTCGAATGGCAGTAGAGGACAGCCTTCAAATTGCAGAGGATATTCCATAACTGTCATACCATAATGAGACAATGTATCTGAAGTTCTAGTCTTCCTCTTTCGTTCACTAAAGTTAAACACCATGAAAGAAGCATCAGGAAAGTGGTCTTGCAGCTTTGGTACAATGCTAGCCAAGTACCCTTTGTACTCATCCTCTTCCAAGACGTCGGTAGAGAAACAACAATCAAACACTGAAAAGAAAAATTGAGAACTTCTTCTTAACTGGTAGTAAAATGTGGATATAACTTTTAAAAAAAATGTTTTAGCATTCGAAAGAAAAATAAGCAGCTTCTCATAAATAACAAAAAGTTCGGAACACAACAAAAGATTTTCATATATTTAAAAGAAACTTTAGGTGAACGGAACCAGGCTACAGAGCATAAATTAACTAGACTTCAACTGGCTAATCACAGATTTTGCCCCATGACTATAGAACCCATGCAGTAAGAAGGGACATCAAAGATATCAGCTTACCAGGCTAAAAAAAATCAAATAATAAGTAAATGGGAAATAATGATCATGGTTAAATTAAAATGACGTACACAACAACAGTGAACGTCTACAGAGAAATGGTGAAGAGACGAAATGTTGCAAGTATATCAGACCACCCTAAACCAAACTCAAACGCCCACTGAAGTAAATAACGAAGCTCAATTCGACAAGCTTTAGGTCGCATTATTCACCACGGCGCACAATTCAGTTAAGCTCAAAAAAATCAAAAACACACAAGCATGAAGTTACAGAGACAACCCAACATTTCCTCATTCGCAGTCACTCTTTCGCATAATTCCAAGGAACTAGCCGAAAAATAGAAGAGAAATGAAGGACAATAACGAATTCGAAAGGTAAACATACCGTACACTCTCTCGGCGATCTCGAGAAGCCGATCTGGAGGCTTCCGGTAGAATAATTTTCTAAACAGCGCCATCAGATGGCGCTGTTCCTCCCCTAGTCAGGTCCAAATCTACGTAACCAGAAAAACAAAACCCAACAAAACGTAACAAGCAACTCTAGAGCCAGAATGTCAAAATAAACTCCAAAATGCACCAAATTCCAAAGAAAAAACAAGCAAGAAACAGAGATGAAGTCTTATTTGGAACAAACGCAGCAAATGCAAGGAAAACAGAGTGGAAAAACAGCTAGTAAGAAAGAGAGAGCTCAAAGGAACTGAAGACAAGATTCAAATGGAGAATTAAGAGAAAAGCATGAGAAAATCAGAGAACAAAGAGCATGAAGAGAATGTAGGAGCAGAGGAATCAAGTGAAGCTAAAGTAAACAGAGAGAGATGGAGAGAAATTGGTTAAAGGAAAAGGGAAATGGGAAGAAAAGGAAAGGACCAGAAAAATGGAAGAAAATTGCAGAGCAGAACAGAGAGAGAGAGAGAAGGAAGAGGAAGTGGAAATGGAAAAAGGAGAGCAGTGGAAGAAGAGCTTTATATGCTGTCTGCTCTTCTCCACTTGGCTTTCCTGCAACGTCAACTTTTTTTTTTTTTTTCCCCAACGAAGAAGAGAGAGATTTAGAGAGAGAGTCTGTTTCGCCACGTGGTGTACACGTGGCACATAGTTTCTGTTTTATATAACGACATTCTTTTAATAATTTATTTCAGTAATCAGATTTCTTTTTCCTTTTCTTTTTTTCTAAAATATTGTGTTTATTTTAGATGGTGGCATTTCATTTAACCATTTAAGTTGGTTAACTAAATCTTTTTCTTTTTTTTTATTGCCTAAATAAGTTCGATTCTATATTTCTTATTAATACACCCCTTTGAAAGTTATATTAAATAATTTAAATTGGTACGTTTCTAAAATTTTATTTGGAAAATATTTTTAAATATTTTTCTATGGACTAAGCAACATCATTTTTAAATTGTTCTCTATTAAATTTAGTATAAATGTTAATTTTTTCAAAAGAAAAGTCTCTTTCGTCCCTCTTTTTTATCGATCAAAAATTTAGTGACAGATAGTAAGACTGGTGTAATAACTCTTATTTTATTATTTACAAGTAAGATTCATTTAATTTCATTTATCAATTTTATTGATGAGTTTTTTTTATTAAAAAAATATTATTAATGAAGAATTTAAGTATATATATTTTTATCCTAATCAATAGTCTACCCTATATTAAGTCATGATATTTAATAATATTTTACTTATAATTTTAATATTAAAATTACAAATCAATACGGAGATGTTTTTAAGTAGTTCAATAATTAAGTTATAGAAAAAAAAAATTAAGTTTATCTATTCTTTTTGTTAATTATAAAGTTTTAGTATCCTACTTGACTTTGCAAATAAAGGAAAACTATTGTATTTATTAAAGGGAACGTGCAAGGATCTTACTTTTGGAAACATGGGACTGTAAAAAATCTTAATAAATAAAACTATACTCTAAAAGCAATAATACAATAATTATTATAAAGTATTGGTGAGGAAAGATGTGTTAATTATCCAAAACCAAAGTTAAAATATTATTATGATTTAAAAAATGTTTGGTGATCAAAATGATGAGGATATTGAAGATCACGTCAAAAGAGAAAATGATATCTACATCACGTGCAATGCACGTGATTTTCTCTTCATAGAATTAGTGAAATTTTTTTGAAATAATTTCAAAACTATTTCTTCAAAGAATTAAGCTTTCATCACAATTTGGTGGATTTTTGTTCATAATTAATATACACAGTAGATCTTTAGTTATAAAGACCTCATTTAGATTTTTATGATAATTTCAAATTGAATGATATTTTAAAAATATTATACTATTAAATGGAATATAAAATTATCATTTTAAAAGATTATCTAGATCTCATTACTTTATTGATAAAATTAGCTTTTAAAAATTAACAAATTTAGGAAGATAGAAGTTCAACGGGTGGAAAAGTAAGTTGAAATCATCTTTAAAAAACTAAAAGAAATTGTCTTTTAAAAAAGAACATTTATGACATATTATTATAAAAATTATCTTAAAGAAAAACTAATATCTTTTTCCCTTAAACTTTTGTGGTTGGTTATTTCATGTATAAATAGTGAAAATAGTTATGTGGATTATTTCTAAGTATAAAAATTTAATAACATCATTATATCAAACAAATTTATTTCAGCTCCCAACAATATTCAATATTTTTATTTTGAAATTACATTACAAATTACAATGAGTGGAAACCCACATAAACCTTTGAAATAGAATATATAATACATATATTATAAACAATTTGCAATGACAGGGAATTGACAAGGACTGTTTTACAAGTAAAATTCTACCCAAAAAAAGAACAATATGTGAATGAAGTGACATTATGAATTAGATTAGCTGCCAAATACATTTTTATTTATTTATTTTTAGAAAGAATATATCAGTAGGTTAAAGAGGCATGTTCAATTAATCTACATGTAATCCAAAATGAAAAAGGAAAAAAAATCATTTAGACATTATATTTCACTCCTAATTTTTCATTAATTCTAAATTTATTATCTTTATCGAGTATCTTATGCACACAATATATTCTAAAGTTATAACTAAAATTCATTTTAAATATTATGTGCAAATTTTACTATATTTCAAATCAAATGCATTTTTTGGGCACTTATAAGAAAGAATCAATTTGGATTTGTTTGGGACGTTAAGTGAGTTATAATAGTAGGTTAGAGTAGTTTGTGGGTTATAATAATTTGTGGAGTTATATAATATAGGTTCAGAATGCAGAATTATTTAGTATGGGTTATAATAGTTTGTGTTTGAGGTGTAAAGTTATTCACAAACTATTATAACATATGTTATTATAACATGCACCCTAAATAGGTCCTTTATGATCATTCATATACATGGAGAAGACAATTGTATTCTTAATTATTTTGACTTTTCGAAACCTATAGTAAAGGCTATCTTTTTGATGTGATCTCTTCTGCTTTTTTGTAGTTAATTTCTTGCAAGTGATTTCTGAAGTAGGCCATGTTACCAAAGCATTAATCCAAACAATAAACACCAAGGAATATCAGTCAATATTGAGGCCATATTTGTTGAATTCACATTGGAAGATCTATAGAAGTCACAAGCATACCCATAAAAAATCATATGAAATCATGAAATGACAGGAAAAAAAAAGCATAGTGGAAATTCTTTGATTGTAAAAAGCAATAATGAAGGCCATATGGGTAATAGGGATTAGTTGAAGGTGAGTGAAGGAAGAGGATCCCACCTCCATTGATGAACATGATTGGTGCCAAAAAGAAATGAACAAAGAAGAAAAGAACAAAGAAAGTTGGGATACTATTTGATATCACTTGCCTCCTAATTGTGTGACTTTGAATTGAATCATTTTTCAAATAAGGCTTTCTCACTTTTGGGCTAAGCATGCCTTAACATTTCTTTCTTTTTCATCTTTTGTTAAATCACAAGTTTAATCTTTGGAACTTTTGTATTTGTGTTTAATAAGTTTCTGAACTTTAAAATGTATTTAACATGTTTCTGAATTTTCAATTTTGTGTCTAATAGGTTTCTGAACTTTCAATTGACCTATTAAACACAAATTTGAACGTTCGAAGACTTATTAAACATAAAAGTAAAAGTTATGTATATTTAAAAGTTCAAGAACTTATCAGATACTTGTCAAAGAAAGCATAACGCATATCGAATGTGTTAGCTACCACGAGGTTTGTGGTTCAAATCCCTCAACCCTATTGTACTGGGAAAAAAAACTATTAAATACTTTTTAAAGTTTAGGTACATATGACATAGCTAAAAATTAAGGAACTAAACTTATACTTCAACTTTCTTTTTTCTTTGTTCTTCTAGAAATGAATTATTCACATTTATTTGTCAAGTTTGGTAAGTGATCAAGATTTCAACTTAGTGAGAGAGGAATTGAACCTTCTTCTAATAAGGATGAATGCTATTACCAAAGAAGATGGGGACAAAGGAAGAGGCACATCCATGTGTGGCTTAAGCTTGGCTTTAACACATTGCCCCCATTTGCTTTCTTTTCTACATTATCATTTCAATTATGGAGCCCTCAATTTCACAATCTTAATCCTAAAAGCACTGTTCCACTCTGAATCTTCACATCCCTTTGCCCCCATCTTCACCCAGCAAGAGTTATCTTGTTTGATGACCCCAAATGGTTAACTTTGTACATTATGAATGTCCTCTCCCTTTTGTCCATGGAGGTGATTTGATAGCGAAACAATGTGTTTACAACTTGATTTACGATCTGATTTCGGTTCGACTTGTTTCCCGTGTGAATATTAGGTGTCTTAACTCCATATCTGTTTGAATGGTTCTACGGAGACAACGATTCATAAACAAATTGCAGAAGAGGACAGAACCAGAAATGTTGCATTTGGTGGTGATGCTGGCTGCCAACAATATGACTGAAGAAGACATGTGCACACAATCAACCATGATTTTAGATTCTTTTTGTTTTGCTTCACTAGTATTTCCCTCCTTTAGTTTCATTGAAGAAACCAGTCAAGTGAAGAAATTAATGCTTTTAAGAATGGTAACATCTTAAAAGTACACTGCCCCTGGTTCAGTTATTTCAAGGATAATTTTGTGTTGTTCTAGTACGAGAAGCTGCTGCCATGTTTACGAATCAGGAACATTTACAATAATACTTTCTTATCTTCTATCAGTACTAGTCTATACATTACAGCATTGGATCAAAAAATGATCAAGGAACTAAATAGGAGGGGAAAAAATGGCTGTTTGGAAGGAAATGAACAAGTTCGATCATCCAAACGTTTCTGCTTTCGTGTCGACATTCCAACGTGTGTATTTCTGTTGTTGTGTTGAACAGCAATGTCTCAACTTCTTTGGTTATGAATTTATTGCTGGGAAATCTTCTGGAATCAGTAAATTATTGAGTGATTGCCATGTTGAACCCGAGGAGATCTCTTCTCTGGGTGCTTTTTTCTGATACAAAGGCTCAGTCTCCAGAGTTTTTCCAACTGATTAGTAATCAATTTTTACCTACAAGTTACAAGCCCAAAATGCATGGGTGAGAACAGATGATCCTGAGAAGAATGTCCAAGCAAAAACATGGTGAACATAAGGACTGCAGACAGAAAGACAAACGAGCTCGCAACGAAGGCGCTGTGAACTTCTTGATCTGACAGGGAATTTCAACTTTGTCTTTAAAATCATGTGGCAAACATATCAAAAAAAGATGCTGACATTGAGGTGAAATGTAAAGTACAACATTCAAATTTCGGTGGAAAAAAACATCGGTATCATCGACATCATAGTACCTCTTTGGAACCACGATCTTCGAACTGTCTGTCGGATGTGCCTCTCATGTCTGTCTAGCAGTTCATCCACTCTGCTAGATTGAGATAACAAGGGCCCAGAATATTCAACTTTGTCCACTTGGTCCTGATAACTCTGTCACAAGATCAAGTCATGGAAGTTTAGGTGGTGGAACAACTCCTACTAAATTCTAAAACAATGGCACACATCAAAGGGCTGGCGTTAATGATCTTAAACTCACCAGATTACTCCTCTTAGCTTCCATTTCATCTCGCAAGTAAAGTGCCACTGCAAATTCCTGTGAGTGGTACTCATCCGAAGTATCAAACGAATCAGGACGCTCAAACTTGCCCCACTGATTCCGTATCACAACCTTGGATCTCTCATTTGATTCATGACCCTTGGAACTTGAGCGGCTGATGGACGACATGTCTCCCTTTTCATGAAACTTAGAGTCCACATTGCTTCTTGAATGCAATATAGCAGAATGGTCCAGCCCATTAATTAGGTGTCCACGTGAAATTGATCTCGAATGCGATCTAATAGAGGCATCGTCTCTTCGTCGTCTTGCCCATGCAAATCCACTTGATGTAGAAACTTGTAGGGGGCCAGAGAAGGGAATGTCTCCTTGAGATGCATTCTTTACATGGATAGACTCTTCCAATTTATCAATCGGCAGCTTTTGCACCTCGCCACCTTTGATAGCGTTTTCTTCTTTAAGATTTTGTGCATTAATACTAATTTTATGCAAATCTCGAGCTGAGACCGATAAGTCCTGTACAGAATTTTGACGAATGAGAACTTCCTTGCAGTATGATAGACACCAAGAACAGTAAAATTATAAAGCCCATGATTGCCTCCTTTGCATGCTTCTCATACATCTTCAATGAAAAGATTTTTTATTCTAGAGAAAGATAACAAAAACAGAGAGAGAGAGGGAAGAAATACCTCTGCTGGTGCCAATTTACTGATTCCAAGATGCTTTCGCGTTAACCTTCTGCTATCTAGACCACGGGATCTTCCACTACCTTTTTTCCTGAATGTTTAAAATGATTTTGATTATAGATCATGAATAACACGAATAGCAATAATAAAGCAGAAGAAGCAATTAGATTTGGAACCAACTTTTTTAAGTCTGGATATTTACAAAGCCTTTACAAGATCCAGAGAAATGGAATATAATGCCCCATTGTAACACACATTTTTCTATGTGATACACATTGCTCAAAGACACCCAAGTTAATATAAGTTTTTTTTCTCTTTACTTTATATATATATATATTAAAAAAAAATCAAACTTTCATTGAAAAAAGTATACAAGGGCATGCAAAAATAAAGCCCAATTTCACATGGTTGAAATATTTTTTTATTAGTGGGGATAGACAAAAGTCTACTACACCAACCTCCTATCCACAAACAACTGTTTAGTGTCATTGGTTCTTTCTTTTCTTTTTTCCACTTAAGAGTTGCAGATTCTTTTATCATAGAAAGAAATGAGAAACCAACCTTCTAGACTCCTCTCTTTGTTTGGCATCAATCTCTTTGCTAGGTGGATATATCGGCATGCTTGATGGATCGCACGCATACGGTTTTGTACTGAAATACTGAAAGGAGACATAAAGGATATAGTATTAGCAGAATACATGGAACAAACTATTTGGTTCTAGTATCTGCAAATTTTACCTATGTTGGATATCTATACAGTGAATTGTAAAGCAAAATATTAAAGAACTCTAATTTTATAATCCATATGGACAGTTTAACCGTGAAAATTGAAGTTTATGATGCAATATTTTCAGAAGCTTGAGACATCAGCAAAAGTACTGTTTTAGATTTAACATTTTTCGTGCATGCAAGCAGCTAAGGTTTTGCCAGCCAGCATAAGGTAATCAGCATTATTACCTCAGATGTGAGAGCAGAGGAGGCAACTCCACGCTTGTATGGTTCGATGGAAAGAAGAGTTTCTAACAAGTTCACAGTTGTCGAAGGATAATCTTTGAAGGTCTGCCGTAAACAATTATTATAAGGATGTTGTGGCTTGAACAAAGTGGCATGAGGAAGTTTAGATTTTTTCCAGTATTCATCAGGAGGAGAGCCGCAAAGCTTGAAGATCTTGTGTAGCTGTTCAACCTATCGGTAGGAGGAGGAAAGTATCAATAAAAGATTGCAAATGGAAAGTCAAGATCACCTTTGAAAAATATAACATATTTGGTAAAAGTAAACCTGCATGACTCATTAAGGAAGACATTTCAGTCCACTAATTTCATCATTCAGATTTATTCCATAATGTACAACCATTCATGAATTAAAGCACTAATGATCATTAAAGACATCAAATTTCTTCCAAGTTCAATTCTGATGTTTCACATTGAAGTCCTTGTTGTCCTCTCTTCTTCAGTTCTTCTATTTCAGATTAGGAAGAGTATGAAATTAAATAGTTCAATGAAAAAAACATTACCTCTGTTCTTCCTTGAAGAATAGGCTTCCCAACAAGGAGTTCTGCGAAAACACAGCCAACACTCCAAATATCCACAGATGCATTATAGTCTGTTGAACCCAGTAGAAGTTCAGGAGGACGATACCATAGAGTGACAACACGACTGGTTAGAGGTTGCCGGTGGCTGGAATTACAAAAGTTTGCCAATCCAAAATCAGCCACCTTCAATACCCCTTCATTATTGACTAGAAGATTAGATCCTTTAATATCCCGATGCATTACGCCACGTGAGTGACAATGCTCAAGCCCGGATAACAATTGTTTCATGTAGCATTTAATCTACAGAAAAGGTAAAGAGCAACGGATTCATTACTGTACTCATTGTCTGTAAGAAATAGAAATTTTCATTTCAGACGTCATATTCTGCAAAAGAATGCTACCCAACTTAATATTGTGGTTGAAGAAATTTCTTTACGAATACAGAACCTTCATTCTAAGGTACTGATAGATATAATCTATTTATTTAACAGGTAAGCTTTTATAACTATGTAACAGAGACTTAAACTTGGAGCGAAACCGCAATCAAGCATACCTGTGATTCACTAAAAGTGATATCGGGGCAGGACAGGAGTCCAGTAATGTCATGGTCCATGTACTCGAACACAAGGTAAATGCTACATGATAAACGAGATGTAATCAAGCCCTCCAATTTGATGATGTTGGGGTGATCAAGCCTGCGGAGAATCATTATCTCTCGTGCCATAAACCGAACACTTTCAGGCTCAAAATTATCGAACCGAACCTTCTTTAAAGCTACTATCCTCCCCGTTTCAAGTTCACGTGCTCGGAATACGCTGCTGTATGTACCTTGTCCAATCTATTAAAATTAAACAGCAGTAAGAGGAAAGAACTTAGTCCATCCAGACCAACATCAACTTTCTAGAAACAGAGCAACTTCAACTACCACAATATGAGATAGAGAAATGTCAACAATAAAGCCAAAACGAAGTTGAAGCAGTTGTAGAAAAAACGAAAGAAAATGACAAGTACACCATTTTATAAAGAAAAATTACCAAACACAGAAAACTTTTTTCATAGTGATAGATTTCAGGGGATCTGATTAACAGGTCATAAATATTCAATGGATGATGCTTTGTTTTAAACAAAGAAACATGAGGAGAAGAGAAAGTGGGTCATCAAATTAGCAAGTTCAGAAACCTTCCATGGGCAATAAAAAAACCAAATCCTTTCAAAATTCCAAACTGAAATTAATAGTTAACAGAACCCTTCTTGCGGCAGATGAAATACACAGATCACTATTTCAAAAAGGTTCATGCAACTCCATCATGCTCCCACAGTGGCATGTTGAACTGATTGGACAGAGCAAATTACAGATGAGGAGAATTAATAACATGTCCCCTCCCCTCTAAAAGGAAGTATAATCATCCAAATCAATCATAAACTCAAGTCAAGCCATGGAAAAAGATGATTAGATATAAATAAAACTTGGATTTGATATGATTAACAGAACAAAACAGAGATTAAAGGGTGTGAGAAGAACTAAGAACTACGAACCTTTTCCAACTTCTCATAGGCATCAGACCGGAGTGGAACCCAACCCTGAATGGCTTCACCGGCGACGGCGCTGAGCCAAACCGGCCACCCCGCCGCCACTTGCTCGCCTTCCATATACTTATTCAAATTCCCCAATCTGAAGCTCAAAGTCTCATTCCCTCCGCCATTAGAACTCGCCCGACCCGACTCACCGAACTCGCTCGCAACCCCATTGAATTCACTGGACCCCTTCGTCTTCGTCTTGGCCTTCGGCTTCGAACCCTTCTCAATCTCTCCAAACCCAAGTTGGCTCCGACCCGAGTTGCCCATCGCCGTCGATTCATTGTCCCGAAACACACCGGAGTGATCGAATGCAGGCGTAACGGACACCGCCTGCTTCGTGTTCACACACCCCATGGCGGATCACTGAAACTTCACAACCATTGATAAGAATTGAAGCTTTTAAGAAGGAATTGGCGGCGACCCTGAAAGGGGGGAAAGAGGGAACCAGATGGGTTAGCGGGAAGTTTTGATTTGTTTGAAACCCAAGAGAATGGGGAAGGGAAATGGGCAAATGGGCAAATGGGCAAATGGGGGAGGTGCAGTGAAGAAGGAAGAGGAGAAAAGAGAAGGGGAGTGGAGTTTTATACCGCGTTACAAATTTGGAATGTGGATTTTTGTGTGTTGGTTGATTTGGAATAGAGTGTGTGTTTGCGGTGTCTCAGTCAGTATGCTTGAATTGGATCCACAGTGCGGCGATTGCGGAAGGTGGTGGATAGAAGAAGCCATTAAAGAGCGGCTCCACAGCTGAACACAGCGAAATCAACGGAAAGGTGAATACCCACTGCTCCAACATCAGCAGTAAAGAATGAAAATTTGGCCAACAAAACCAACATCTTCCATATATTTCTTCTTATTCTACCCATGTAACTTTCTTTCTAGCACTTGATTACTCTGAATTTATATTCACCCACAAATAAAATGACCTTTTTTTAAATACCCAGACCAAAATAGATACTCGAAAAATATGATGACTAAAATATTATTTAAACTAAAGATTATTCACTTAAAAACTAAAGATTAATTATAAATAAGAATCATTTCTACTGGGTTGTTTTCGACAATTAAGCATAATTCGACCGATTAAGACATATATTCTCTGTTAAAAAAATTAGAGATTCGAATTTCTACTCCCACGTATTTTTGAACTTACAAAAAAAAAATTATTAATCCTAACTTCCCTTCTTTCTTTCTAATGTAATATTGTAAAAAAAAAAAATCATCTAGAGCATTCATACTCTTGATACACCGTATACTTTTATCTTAATTTTATAACTTATGAGATCCAACCATCAAAACTTTATCTAAATTTTGTTTTTCTTAAGTAAAATATATGAGCGAAAAATTCAAACTTCATACATCTTAATTGAAGATATATACTTTAATCAATTGAGTTGCATTTGAGTTTGTTCTATTTTTTAAAACTAAAACATTGAGAGGTGGAAGTTTTATTTAATTGAACCTCTAACCTTAAGAAAAAAAATACATGTCAATTACTACTAAACTATGTTCGTGTTGGTACGAAGAAGTGGAAGATTGATTTCACCACTACTAGAAAAGTAATAATTATACTTATCTACTAGCTATAAAGTATACACTAATTGGTTTGTCCTTGATTTAATTAAGCCTTAATTATCTCTAACATACATTATGTTTTATAAAGTAGATTAGGAAATATACTAACTTTTACATAGGTATGTAAAAACAAAACAATATTCCTTAAAAATCAATAGAAATTAAAAAAATAAATAAAAAAGTAGTTTGGTTTTTTCTGGGAGAAGTCTGAAGTCTGAACCAAAACGAAAAAAGGTGTGAAACGACGGAAATGGGCAGAGTTTTGGGCAGCTTCTGTTTATTCTCTGGTTTTGTTCCTTTATTGCATTTTTCTCCCAATTTCTTTTTTCTTTTTTTTTTTAATAATTGGACTCGCAATTCCCAGCTTCCAAAAACTTTCTTCTCTCGAGTCGTCGCGTGTCTGTGACCGGCAAATGGGAGCCGGCCCCACTTTATTTTAGCCAATCACAGAGCGCGTGATCACCACCACAGGGCGCGTGGGAGTGGGTTTTGGTTTTGGGTAGTTGTTGACTAAATGCGTGTCCTTTTTTAAAATAAAATAAAATAAAATATTTTGATTTTGATTTTTTATTTTCCCTCTCTTTCTCAGCTTTGATATTTTCAACCTCTGATTTTCCATTTATTACCCCCGAAGATTCGTTGTTTGTCTCTCTGAGATTTTAAAATACAGGTTTTTTTGCATAAAAAAGGTTAGATTATTATCATTGGAAAAAAAAAAGAAAAGAAAAACTCAATGCTAATTCGTTGTACTAATTGCAAATAGGTAAAAATAAAAAAAATTATTGCTGGTCGTAAAAATGTATAAATTTTTATAAGATGACAGGTACTTGGTTAATTTCTAATTATATGTAATTATTAAAAGCAAAAGTTTGTACTAAAAAAAACAAAAGCAAAACTGATTTTTTTTTTTCTTTGCAGCTATTTCCAAATCTCCATCAAGAAACATTTATTTCACAATAGTTTTAGAAGCTATCCGTGGAACAGATATATAGATTCTCAAAATATTTAGATATATACAAACAAGGTTAGCTAATTAAATTTTTTTGTCATCTTTTTCTTACCTTCATTTTTCAAAAGGTGAATTATGATGGAGACGAGATTAAGAATCTTAAATGAGAATAGGGGCACATATTCATAATAATAACTTATCATATTTTCATTCTTATCTTTTATTATTTAAAACAAAGTATTGAATGATGTCAATCTAAACATAGTTTAGTACATAAGACATCGATTACCATGAAAAGGTTTATAGTTTAATCTCTCACGTTGAACACTAATCAAATATTGAAAAAAAAAGTATTGCATGGTTTTAGTTGGTTCTTGATTTTTTATTAAAAAAATTATAATTTTTTTTTATTTTAATCCTTAATGTTTTTGTTCCTTCATATTTCCTATTTTGACTCTTCAAATTAAAGATATTATATAACTTTACATGTTCAATAACTATGAATATATTTTTTATGGGGTAATTATTGAAGGAGAAATTCCATAAAATTAAGTTATAAAATTATTAATTTCTAAATACTATTTTAGTGGGTAGGAATGAAGCTTTCAAACCCTTGCAAAAAAAATAAAAATTATTTGTTAAATTACATAATGTTAGAGGAGAAGTCAAGAACAAGTGGGAAGGACACACTGAGAAAAATAAAGAATTAGACCATGGAATGTGGGAAGGGACATAAGTCGGTAGAAAATAAAAACCACAAAATTATTTTTTTTTTAACCAAAAGAACAAAAAAATAGCAAAACCCACTAATAGTTTATTAGGAATTGTTTGAGCTACTGAGTGAGTTATAATAACAAAGAGTTATAATAGTCTGTGGGTTATTATAATTTGTGGAATCATATTATATTATTTAAAATACAGAGTAATATAGTCTGGGGTTATAATAATTTTTGTTTGGGTACGAAGTATTCTACAAGTTATAATAACATAAATTATTATAACATGTGTCCCAAACAATCTCTTAGACTTGTTACAACATACAATCACGATCGGCCTCAAACTTACAAAATAGTTACAATTAAACCCTAGAAACTACAAAATTCACAAAATCACTCATTCACTATAAAGTGTGTTGTTCCAATCCGACTTTTGAATTATAAGAATGTTATAATTGAATTTAATAGTTCTGCATAATTTTTTATGTTCCTTTAAATGATATGGTAGCTTATATGAAAATTAGGTCTTTTAAGTTCCATTTGATAATTATTTGATTTTTTATTTTTGGTTTTTGAAAATTATGCTTGATTTTTCACAATTTCTCTTCGTTTTCTCTAACAATGATTTCCATTTTCTTGAGGTACTATTTAAGTCTCTAGCCAAATTTCAAAATACAAAAATAAGTTTTTGAAAACTGTTTTTTTTAGTTTTCAAAAGTTTGCTTAGTTTTTGAAAACATAGATTCAAGTATATAATAAAACATGAAATCTATTGATATAATAGTATTTTTAGGCTTAATTTTAAAAAATCAAAAATAAAAAACCAAATAGTTTTGAAACAAACCTTAAAGAATTAATAACGTAGTTTTCAAAATTTATAGAATTAAAAAAAAATAGATGGTAACAATTCTATAATTCAATAAATTTGTTAACAATCATTATAGTTGAAGGTTGTTTATACATTTTGTACTCTATAACGACTTAATTGTAAAATTTTCTAAGTTTAAAATGTGATTACAATTTACAAGTTACAACTACTTTTATAATTTAGAGGTGATTTTTTTGTCAATTTTCAAAAGGAAAAAGTAAAAGCAGGGGCAAAAGAAAATCATAAAAAGAAAAAAAAACAATTATAATAACTTTATTTATTTGTTTTTTGTTTGGTACTTTTGAGATCAGCCTTTGTTTAGTTAAGCTTTGCCAGCTTTCCCACTACTCTTGACACTTTTAATTTTTTCCTTTGTTCATTGCTCAGGGTGGGCCCACACCATTGACTTTATTGGGTCCCACCATAAAGGAGATCCCTATGGCTTATGCCATATTGGCATGCATGCCTTTGCCTTTGTACAATCAAATTAATTATTGATTTATTCCTGAATTTAGCTGTTACTTTTCTTTCCATATCCTTCCTATGATGGAAATATCTATGCAAGTTATTTATTTATTTTTATCATATGCTCAATTTGCTTTCAATTGTCACCAAAGATCTCCATAATAAATAACATTTCAAAATTATAAAGAGTATACCCTAAATCAGTAATTCAACTTACTCAAAAAAAAAAAAAAACAGTAATTCAATCAAATCTTATCTTATGATTATTTTATTTTATTTTATGCCTACTTACAAAACAATATATATGTGTCCCAACAATGAACTTTCGTTTATTGGCTAAATGTGTTAGATGCAATTTGCAAAAATAAAAATGATGACTGTTCGCACGAGATTTCTGGAGAAATTTAATTCGTGGAATGAACTTGATTTTATTGAT
Source organism: Trichosanthes cucumerina (assembly GCA_036507285.1). Classification (NCBI taxonomy): domain Eukaryota; kingdom Viridiplantae; phylum Streptophyta; class Magnoliopsida; order Cucurbitales; family Cucurbitaceae; genus Trichosanthes; species Trichosanthes cucumerina. Next base: position 75,355,793 of record CM071839.1, on the reverse strand, counting down.
TTTATTGAAGTGTTACAATCTCTAATGTGTAATCATCTGATGCTTTCTCTCGGAATATGAACTTTGATCTGAGGGCTGGCAACTTTGTTCTCAGATGGTGGGACACATTCATCTTTGCCTGTCTTCTAATAGGTACATGCACATTTTCCACCAATTTTATTTATTTTTATATTTTTTTTAATGCATGTATTCTATTTAACGATGCCTCAATTGAATATTTGATTTTTTTAAATCATATCCTAGATCTTTTCTCATAATTATTCTTTTTTTTTTGCTTGAACATATATATGTATTATTGTTATTGTTCTTCAATTGCTGTAAAAATGCCTCTGTTCAACGATGCAACAATTCCACACCTACAGTGATGGCACTCCTGCTAGACTTGGCACCTGATTTATTGGGTGACCTAAGTAGCCTGCAGCGGTGGTCACTTGCCTCATCTACAGTGATGACACTCCTGCTAAACTTGGCACCTAATTTATTGGGTGACCTAAGTAGCCTGCAGCGGTGGTCACCTGCCTCATCTATAGTGATGGCACTCCTGCTAGACTTGACACCTGATTTATTGTGTGACCTAAGTAGCCTGCAGCGGTGGTCACCTGCCTCATCTACAGTGATGGCACTTCTGCTAGGCTTGGCACCTAATTTATTGGGTGACCTAACTAGCCTGCAGCGATGGTCACCTGCCTCATCTACAGTGATGACACTCCTGCTAGACTTGGCACCTGATTTATTGGGTGGCCTAAGTAGCCTGCAGCGGTGGTCACCTGCCTCATTTACAGTGATGACACTCTCTTTAGACTTAGCACCTAATTTATTGGGTGACCTAAGTAGCTGCGGTGGTGGTCACCTACCTCGCCTGACGATGATGACACTCTGCTGAGACTTGGCACCGATTTATTGGGTGACCTAAGTGGCTCGCAGCGGTAGTCACCGCCTCATCTCACTGCGTGATGTCACTCCCGCTAGACTTGACACCGATTTATTGGGTGACCTAAGTAGCCTGCAGCGGTGGTCACCTACCTCATCTACAGTGATGACACTCCTGCTAGACTTGGCACCTGATTTATTGGGTGACCTAAGTAGCCTGCAGCGGTGGTCACCTGCCTCATCTACAGTGATGGCACTCCTGCTAGACTTGGCACCTGATTTATTGGGTGACCTAAGTAGCCTGCAGCGGTGGTCACCTGCCTCATCTACGATGATGGCACTCCTGCTGACTTGCCCCCGATTTATTGGGTGACCTAAGTAGCTGCGGCGGTGGTCACCGCCTCATCTATAGTGATGGCACTCCTGCTAGACTTGGCACCTGATTTATTGGGTGACCTAAGTAGCCTGCATCGGTGGTCACCTACCTCATCTACAGTGATGGCACTTCTGCTAGACTTGGCACCTGATTTATTGGGTGACCTAAGTGGCTGCAATGGTGGTCACCGCCTCATCTACGATGATGACACTCGCTGACTTGGCATCCGATTTATTGGGTGACCTAAGTAGCTGCGCAATGGTGGTCATCTGCCTCATCTATAGTGATGGCACTCCTGCTAGACTTGGCACCTGATTTATTCGGTGACCTAAGTAGCCTACAGCGGTGGTCACCTACCTCATCTACAGTGATAACAGTCCTGCTAGACTTGACACCTGATTTATTGGGTGACCTAAGTAGTCTGCAGTAATGACCATCGAGATATTTTTTTTTTGTTGTTTCTTTCTTTCTTTCTTTCTTTAGTTTAGCTTATTTTTCATTGTCAAACTTTTTTTTTTTTATATATATAATGAAAGAAATTCATGAATGAATGATTTTTTTTTTTTGTTCATGACATGTGATGATTTTTTTGTTTTAGTTTATGGACTGACTTTAAGTTCCCTACATACCTTTTAACAAAAGGGATCAAGTCATAACGTAGTTCAATATATATATATATATATATATATATATATATATATGGGCGTTCATCTTTTCAACTCATGTGGGCCAGGAGTATCATGCAGTTTAGGCTCTTACGATAAGGAGCTTTTACATTTTTTTTTTTTTAAGCATAATAATTTTTGAGAAATTTTCCATTGATCTGGCCGATTCTGAGTCAATCTTGATCAACTATCTTGTATGCTCCATTCGTGTAGACTTCTTTCACAACATAGGGTCCATCCCATTTAGGTGTAAACTTATGTCCTGTATGTCGAGTCGTTATAATAGGCCTTGAATTGCAAGCACGAGTTCTCCAACTTGAAATGAAGAGAGTCGTACCTTTTGTTGAAAGCCTTAGACATTCGTGTTTGATAGCATTCCAATGCTTGTTGAGCCTCAAGTCGCTTCTCATCTAATGCTTCCAACTCTTGTAGACGTAACTTAGCGTTCTCTTCGACAGTAAGTCCCTCTTGAACTGCCATTCGCAATGATGGAATTTCTCTCTCTAAAGGTAGAACAACCTCTACTCCATAAACAAGAGAATAAGGTGTGGCTCCTGTTGGGGTACGATAAGTAGTCCGGTATGCCCATAAAGCTTCACCCACTCTTTCTTGCCAATCTCTTTTTTACTTAGAGACTATTTTCTTCAACAGGTTGCACAACGTCTTGTTAAATGTTTCGGCTAGGCCATTTGCTGCGGCGTTGTACATTGATGAATTATACTGCTTAAAGCCAAATTTTTCGCATAATTTATCCATCAAACTGTTAAAAAATTGTCTCCCATTATCTGTTACGATGCGGTGAGGGATGCCATATTGATAAATGAGATGGTTACGAACAAAATCTGCCACATTTTCTTTCTCTGCTTCTTTTAACGCAACAGCTTCTACCCATCTTGAGAAATAATCTGTCCCTGCAAGGATATATGAGTGCCCTGCTGATGACTTAGGTGTTATGGGGCCGACAAGGTCAAGTCCCCAAGCTTCGAATGACCAGGAGGCTACAGTTGGATGAAGTGGTTCTGAAGATTGATGTATGAAGTTTGCATGAAACTGACAAGCTTCGCATTTCTTTGCATACTTCATTGAGTTGTGGATCATTGTAGGCCAGTAGTAACCCATCCTTTTCAACTGAAAGTGCAACTTTGGTCCAGACTGATAAGCTCCACAAACACCTGAATGAGCTTCCTCTAGTGCATGTGTTGATTCTTCTTTTCCCAAACATCAAAGAAAAATTTCTTCATATGAGCGACGGTATAAAGTTTCTTTGTAAAAGATGAATCGAGATGCCCTTCTTCGTATCTCAGTCTTATGTCGCCTTTCGATAAGAAGTTTTCTATGTTGTAAATAGTTTATGATCGGTTGCCGCCAATCCTCTTCTTCAATTATATAAGCAGATATTGCATTTGACTCTTGACTTTCATTTTCAACTGGTGGTACGATCCATCTTTGACACAGTGGGATGCTTAAGACTTCACTTTCTGAAATGGTTAGAGCTGTAGCTAAATTTGCCAAAGCATCTGCCTTTGTATTTTCAGATCTCAAGACATGATGTATCGTCACACACTCGAAGCTTTCCAGTAATTGTCTGGCGTATTTGAAGTAGGGTATCAAGTCTTCGTGTTTTACCTCATACTGGAGCAATAATTGATTCACTACCAATTTTGAGTCTCCGTAAATTTCAATGTATGTTACTCCGGTTTCTATGGCTATTTGAAGACCAATAATGAACGCTTGATACTCGGCCACATTATTCGAACATACCTCTCCGAATGTAAAGCTGTATGGCAACATGTGTTTTTCTGGCGAGATGAATACTACACCTGCCCCTGCACAGTTTCTTCGGGTTGCACCATCAAAATACATGATCCAAGGTTCAACGATTTCAATGCAGAAGATCTCTTCATCAGGCAGTTCTTCAGACAATTTCCAATCTGATGGCGCTGGATGGTCTGCTAGAAAATCAGCCAAAGTTTGTCCCTTTACTGCCTTTTGTGGTACATAAACAATATCATATTGTTGAAGTAAGATCACCCACTTAGCCAAACGCCCTGAAATAATAGGCCTAGATAGAACATATTTAATCGGGTCAGCCTTTGCCACCAAGTGTACTGTGAAAGCTTGCATGTAATGTCTCAGTTTATCAATGGCAAAGAAGAGCGAAAGACACATCTTTTCAATGGGTGAGTAGTTTAGTTCTGCCCCATTCAAAGTCCTACTTAGATAGTATAAAGCGCATTCTTTACCCTTTTCGTTTTCTTGTGCAAGTAGTGCTTCAAGTGACCTTTCTTGTGCAGCAATATACAATATCAACGGCCTTCCAGCTATGAGAGCACTTAAAACAGGAGGGTTAAGGAGATATTTCTTTATGCTGTCAAAAGCATTTTGGCATGCTTTATCCCACTCAAATATTATATCTTTCTTCATCAATCTTTGAAATGGTTGGCATCGACCTGCCAGGTTGGAGATGAACCTTCTGATGTAAGCTAACCGTCCTTGAAGACTTCTCAGCTCCCGCAGATTTCGCGGCTCTAGCATTTTCTGAATGGCGTCAATTTTAGATTGGTCGATTTCGATTCCTCGATGCCTTACTATAAAACCAAGAAATTTTTATGATGTCACGCCGAAGGCACATTTAAGAGGATTCATCTTCAACTGATATTTTCTTAAACGATCAAATACTATTCTCAAATCTTGCAGGTGATCTTTTCGCTTCTTAGATTTGACCACCAGATCATCAACATAACATTCAATACGTTTATGGAGCATGTCGTCGAAGATCTTTTGCATAGCACGCTGATAAGTTGCTCCGACATTCTTTAATCCGAAGGGCATCACTTTGTAACAGTATATTCCTTTTGGGGTTCTGAACGCTGTCATTTCTTCATCGTCGAGGGTCATCCGAATTTGATTATATCCTGATGATCCATCCATAAATGACAAAGCTTCATGTCCGGTAGTAGCATCGACCATGATCTCGGTGATGGGCAATGGAAAGTCGTCTTTTGGGCATGCATTATTCAGGTCGCGAAAGTCCACGCAAACGCGAAGCTGTCAATTCTTCTTTCTAACAGGAACGATGTTAGCTATCCATGTTGGATATTTCACCTCACGGATGAATCCTGCATCTATCAACTTGTTAACTTCCACCTCAATTTGAGGAATAAGCTCTGGTCGAAAACGACGTTGAGCTTGCTTGATTGGTCTATACCCTTGTTTGATGGCGAGATGATGGACAACTACTTTCAGATCAAGTCCTAGTATTTCTTTATAGGACCAAGCAAACACATCTCTATATGAAGTGAGCAAGCTTATATATTCGTCTTCTTTCTCACAAGTGAGCGATGCACTTATGAAAGTTGGGCGAGGCTCTTCCGGCGTACCGAGGTTCACCTCTTTAAGCTCATCTATTGTTGATTGATTGCCATCTTCAAGCGATAATGGTGCCTCTTCTGCATCCTCATCGAACATTTCAGTCTCTGTTTCTTCTTCAACCATAATATGGTGACAAGAGGTCTCGCCTTCTTCATGTTCAGGATTCTCTCTTGAGGGGTTGGTGAAGACGATATCGTGTCGTTTTACCTTCAACACACCCTTTGTATTAACTGTAACGAAGGTTTTTCTTTTCATACGGGAAGGAAAGACACTGCGAATTTCTTGCTCATCTTTTGTTTCAACAGAGGATTTATCCTTCGAGGTTTCAATCAGGCAATCATGTTGAAGTCGGTCAAAAACTGACATGGAAGGACCCTCACTTTTTGACGTGGCTACACTTAACCTGTGAAAAGCTGAAGGGCGTGTCACATTTGAAGTCGAAGGTATATTTTTCCTCTCTTTCGTAAATGTGCCTAATTGTTGCAATGATGATGGTTGCACCAAAGTTGGAGTCATTGACGTTCTTTTTTCTTTACCAGTGGGCATTCTTAACCTCTGACAGATCGAAGATCGGGTGGAGTCAAAAAGTAGGACCTGGTAAAACACTATCTTCAGCAGTCACCCCTATCCTCTGGAGGGCTGAGAGTCGTGTTGCTAATGGCCCAACACGCCTAAAAACAAAAGTCATTTGGATGACACTTCCTTCGTTGTTCGAATCATCTACTTCCTCGATTGTTATGTGGTTTGCGTCTGCCATCTTCTCCTTTCCTTTTCTCGTTATACGGATTGGCTCAGGGGACTTGTATCCAAGTCCTTTTCTTGGCGTGGGTATCATATATACCTTCCTTTAAAAGTTTCTTTTGTGTTGAAGAAAGCTCAAGCCTCTCATCGAAGATTTTTAAACTTTTGAACGTAGTGTGAGTTGTGAAGTCGTAACCTGCATTTGATAGAAGTTTGTATGCTTTAGGATCAAACCCATCCTTCGTTCTTCTTTCGGGGAAGGCCATTTTTGCATTATCAACCTTCGAATTCCGAATTTCTTGCTTGGTGATTGTTGTTAGAGGTGTGATGAAACTTTCTTTTAGGATTTCCACATCGCTGGATTTTAATTTTTCTGAGCATTCTGTAAATGACAATTCTCCCTATTTACGTCGTGATAAAGGGATGTAACGTAGTACTGGAAGATTTGATGATTTTTCTTCCTTTGGAACTTTTTCCTTCGCAGAGTTGGTAGATGGCTTACTTGTCTTAACTTCACAAGCGTCTACCTCTTTAATCGATTCTTTCTTTATGTGCTTTTGGTTCTCTACCTTGTGATTTGCAATCAAAGGTATTTCAGTTGGCACGATCTCTCCTCCTTTATCATTCTGCATATAGAATTTTGCATCAGTGAAGTGGGACTCTGCCTCTGAGAAGGGATTAGTATCTGCTTCGACTTTCTTGACCCCGTTTTGATAAAATTTGAAACACTGATGAAGTGTGGAAGATATTACTCCATTTCCATGGATCCAAGGGCGACCTAATAGTAGTTTTTAGGTGGTCTTGGAATCTATAATATGGAACAAGGTGTTAGCCTTCAATTCTCCAATACTAAGCTCTAAGCGAATCATGCCAATTGCTCTCTGACCCCCTTGATTGAATCCTTGAATAACCAATCTACTATTTGCAAGTTCATCCATCGAGATGCCTATCTGTGTCATTGTTGATTTAGGCATGATGTTGACGGCAGACCCATCGTCGATAAGAATTCGACCTACTTTTTGTTCTCGGATGTAACCCGAGACAAATAAGGGTCTATTGTGAGGTTCGATCCCAGCATCAGATCTTCGCCTGTGAAGCTGATGGACATGCAACATGAGGCACACAGGTGTACTTGAGGACCCAAAATCTTTGAAACAGTAGAGCTTTTTTATGCTTCAATAACGGTATCATTAGTCGCTTGAGGAAGTGACAACAAATTATTTGCATCGAGTAAAGCCAAGCTTTCTGACTTTGTTGTCATTTGAGATAAATCAGAGGATGAACCCTCTTCTTCAGATACATTAACAACATGACACGTGGTAATTTCAAGGACATCTTTATTGTAGTTATTAAGGAAGCCCCTTGGCAAGAAATCATTCAACGTTATTGGTTGTCGAGGTCGAACAAAGTCTTCGTTCTCTTCCTTAACTAGCTTGCATTTCCTCCAACTTTTGATCTTTTTGTTCTTCTTTCATGACACATTTTTCCTCTTGTAGTTTCGAAACACGTGCATTTCTCTCTGGATGCATCGTTGTTTTTGCTTCTTTCGACGCGTTACTAAAGTCCATCATTCATCTTCATTTTCAGTATGCTTAGGTTGGCCATAGGAGGTATTTGAAAATTCTCGCTGCAGCCAAATTTCTACAGGCTCTAAATCCCAAATTGGATCAAGCTTGCTTCTAGGTCATGTCGTAAGCTTGAAGATGTTTGACTGCTGAGACTTGTTGTTATCGCAGCGTGGTTCGATTGGACTACTTCATCTAGATCCAACTAAATCTTCCTTTCTTTAGCTAATTTCAGAATTAACTCTTTCAAAACAAAGCATTTCTCCACCGGGTGACTAATGACTCGGTGATACTTGCAGTAGTTAGGATCATTGACCCTTCTCATCTCTTCGGGTCGCTTACATTCAGGTAGAGGTGTACATAAGCCGGGTTTGGTTGGGTTGAGGGAGATTTTTTTACCAACCCGAAAATTCGGGTTGGTCATTCCTTCAACCCAACCAACCCTATTCATGAGAGTAACCCAACCCAATATTTTCGGGTTGGGTTGGGTTGGGTCACCAGGTTAACTTTTTTATTTTTTAATTATTTTTTAAATTATTTAAAATATTTTTTTCTTGAATTAATAACTAAAATCACATAAAATTCAAATATCAAACTTCAAAATCCATAACATCTTAACATTTTGTTAAAAATCTAGAAGAAAACATAAGAAATTGACAAATAATTCATTTATAAGTATATATTTAATTAAAATAAAATTAAAAAAGTATAAATTTTGAGTTGGGTTGGGTCAATCCGAGCCTAAAAGGCCCAACCCGAGAACCGACCAACTGTTCGGTTCTCCAAACTTCTAACCCAACCAAAACCGTGGTTCTAACCTACCCAACCCTTACGGTTTGGGTTGGGTAGTCCGGGTTGGTCGGGTTAGCGGGTTACTTGTACACCCCTACATTCAGGTAGTACAATAAGTTGTTTTTCGAGGAGTTGCTCTAACATATCTGCGATGTCTGAATCTGGAAAAGGGTAAACTTTCTCTTGTCTCTCCTTTAGAGTTAGTCGGCGTCTCTCGCCTCCCTCTTGTGCTTTTTCAACCTTCTTTTCTTTTCCTTTGGCAACAAACTTGAGAGGAGTTGTGTTAATGACCATCGATTCCTTGGTAGTGCCTTTGAAAACTTTCTCAGCGTTCTTAACTTCTTTCTTCTCTTTCTTGACATCTGAAGCGATAAGGTCTTTATTTCCTCTGCTAGCTAAGCTTAATTCCATGTCATGAGCACGAGTTGCTAGTTCTTCGAAAGTTCGAGGGTTTATCCCTTGTAGAATGTAGAGAAGTCCCAATACATGCCTTGGATGCACATTTCAACTGCAGACACTTCAGTTAGTCTATCTTTGCAGTCGAGGCTTAAAGCTCTCCAACGATTGATGTAGTCAACGACTTGTTCACCTTTTCGTTGCTTAGCATTTGTAAGCTCCATCATGCTGACGGTTCGCCTCGTACTATAGAAATAATTGAGGAACTCCTTTTCGAATTGTTCCCAACTGTCAATAGTTTCTGACTCGAGGTCGGTATACCAGTCGAAAGCATTTCCCTTCAGGGTTCGAACAAATTGTTTGACTAGCAGATCTCCTCTAGTACCAGCATTTTCACATGTCTCAACGAAGTGAACAATCTGTTGTTTGGGATTGCCCTTCTCGTCGAATTGTTGGAACTTTGGCAACTGGTATCCATTAGGCATTTTTAGGTTGTCTATTCTCTTAGTATATGGCTTGGAATACATAAGAGAGTTTTGAGTAGGCCCACCATATTGTGCTCTAATGGAGTTTGTGATCATATCCTGGAGTTGTTGGACAGACAATGAGGCAATTGAAGTGGAATGTTGTGTATGATCTTCTTATACAAAGGTCTTTCCCTTATTTCTGACAGCAGGAGTTTGACTTGATTCAGCAGCATCCCGACTTTCAATCTGATTCTTGAGAGTAGTGATTTCATAATCTCGTTCTTCAATTGCCTTCAATAACATGTTGATCTTCTTTTCAAATTCAACCATTCTTTCCTCACTAATGCCTGCATCAGTCATCATATCGGACATCACGTCAGGGCTTGATGTTTCACTTGGTTGAAGAGAAGGAAAAGTGATTTTGCCAAACACGAGGTTTTCTGCGATGGTGGCATCAGCTTGAGCAGATTCTGTCATTCGTCTAAGTATTTTGTTTGCGATGACAGGTGTTTGACTTTCTTCAGGTTCGATTTCTCTAGAGCGACTGCGCGTGATTGACCTCATGTATGAGGTATTTGAAGTGACAGACTTTGAAGAAACTTCTTTAGATGACATGATTTTTTGGAGAGAGAAAGAGATGAGAGGTAGAGACGGTCCCACTGGGCGTGCCAATTTGTTCGCACGAAATTTTCGGAGAAATTTAATTCATGGAATGAACTTGATTTTATTGATTTTATTGAAGTGTTACAATCTCTAATGTGTAATCCTCTGATGCTTTCTCTCGGAATATGAACTTTGATCTGAGGGCTGGCAAGCTTGTTCTCAGATGGAGGGAGATTGAATCTTCGATCTGTGGTTGATAAAGAGACGATCAATTTGCGGAAGCTTTTAAGTCGTTGAATCTTCTGAGTTCTGGATCTTTGGATCTTTTGAATTCTCTGTACTCTTTGACTGAATTTGAAGTTTCGGAGTTCTGACTTCGGAATTTTCTAGCTAAGCTGAGGTTTCTGAATTCTGACTCTAGAAGAGGTTTCTGAATTCTCTGGCTAAGCTGAGGTTTCTGAATTCTGACTCTGGAAGAGGTTTCTAAATTCTATGTCTGAGCTGAAGCTTCTGAATTCTGATTCTGGAAGACTCTGAATTCTATGTTTGAGCTGAAGCTTCTGAATTCTTGCTCTGGAGGACTCAAGCTTAGAGTTACGATTACGGAAGACTCAACTCTCGGCTAGATGCTCTGATTCTCGACTCTTACAATTCTCTAGCTAAGCTGAGGTTCTTTAATTCTGACACTAGAAAAGGTTTCTGAATTCTCTTGCTAAGCTGAGGTTGTTTCTGAATTCTCTTGCTAAGCTGAGGTTTCTAAATTCGGCTTTCTGTTGAGGTTTCAGTTTCGACTCTGAAAGAGGTTTCTGAGTTTTCACTCTGGAAGACCACAGAATACTCTGCATGCAGTGAAGCTTCAACTCGACTCTGAGAAGACTATGAATTCTCTCTGCATGCAGTGAAGCTTAGCTTCACTCGACTGGAAGACTCTCGAACTCTCTCGGCTAGATGATGCCTGGATTCTAACTCTTCTGAATGTCTCCAAATGGAGGTGGTCTCCTCTATTTATAGAGTTTGATGGACCTTGTATGGGCTTAGGCCTGGTGGACTTTGGACCCAATTCTTGGACTTAGTTTTATTTGGACTTAATCCAATCCATTTATTTTTTTAATAGGTTTGGATTATTTAAATTGAGCCAAATCCATTTTTAATATTGGACATGTGACATTATTTTAATTTGCCAAATTTTCATGTCTTTTAATTTAGTTTTAGGACACGTGTAAATTTATAATTGGTACAAAATTTATCTTCTCATTAATTCAAATTAATGATGTGACAATTTCTTATTGGCTGAAATTTCTCATTCAACAATGACAATTGGTTCAGGGGCAATTTGCTAATTTACTAATTTTAACCATTTGATTAAATTGAAATTAGTTTGGAGTTAAATTTGACTAATTAAACTTAGTATAGGGATAAAAATAAAAATTTATCCTTTAATAAGTGGGTGACAAGATGTCATAAGAGAGTGAAGATTGATTTTTTTTTTATTAGATTATAAATTTGGTCTCTGTAGTTTAGAGAAACCTAGAATTTAGTATCTATAATTTTAAAGTTAAAATTTGTCAATAGAGTTTGATAAAACCAAAATTCTAACTTTCAAAATTTATTAGGACTAAATTTTAACTCTGTGTAAATAATAAGGCTATATTTGTAATTTGAAACTTTTTTTCCTCTAGATAAGTTAATGTAGATGTTGATTCATTATATAAAGTAGACATTCATAACGATAAAAAGTTTGTTTGCATGAATTATAACAAAGTATTTAGCTCAAATTATTTTTTAAACGTGGAGAATTAAACTATTATAAGATATAAATAATTAAAATGTCTCAACACAAATATAATCTAACATAAATCGACTTAGAGGAAGTTCAAATCTTCTTATCTACATATTCTAATAATAACAACTAAAATGGGATTATAACGTTCTGTTTGGTATGCAATCCGGATCCTATTTTATGTTTTCGGATTCACCAATTCAATGAATATGTGTTTAGCGAATGTGTTTTAAAACTGTTTTGGATTAGGATCCAAATAGTAGAAATTCAAAAACAACATTTTTATGTTTTCATTGTATCCAGATTCTGAATTTAAAATTTTAACATGCAGAATTATATTAAACAAAAATAAAAATAATAAATACAATATTTCATGTTATGAATTCAATTTACTTTTGTTAAATTAAAATATGTAGAATATAATATATTATAAATTATAGAATATTATATTATAAAAAGATAATTCTATAAAATTTGCAAAATCATTTCCTAAATTAATTAATAATGACTTATATTCAATATAATAATTAGTTTTGCATCTACAACTAATTTCATGATCTATAAATATGTTATAGGGCATGATTTTAAACAATTATTTAGAATGAAATCAAATTTCTAAATCTACTTTAAACACATATCCGAAAACATGAAATACAACTCTGTTTCATTGAATCCTTGTTTTCAAATTTACTGCTTTTCGATTAAATCACCAAACAGTACTTCTAAATTTTCATATAAAATTATTTTATGGCAGATTTTTTTTTTTTTTTTTTTTTTTAAAAAAAAAGGAATGAAAATGATAGAAAAAAGATTACCCCGTAAAGAGGAAGTCGGATTCAATCAACGGGCCACGTACGTGACGTGATGGTCTCTCGTGGTATTTTTAGATTAAATAATAAAATGAAACAACAAATTTCTTTCATTTTATAACTAACCTAATAAAAAAAAATCGAACTAATTTCAAACATATTTTTAAAGTATCAAATTTAAATTTTCTTTTTTTTCTCTTTATTTTATATTTATAAAAATAAAGAACAAACAATTAATTCATAACAAACTGGTCACGAATCAAACTTTAGATATTATTCTCTGAAAAGACTATATTCTTAATTTGGAAGTCAAAATTTGAAATTTCAACATTCCTAGAATTTTATTAATGAAAATGGTGGTCAATAAATTTAGTTTAATCTAATAAATGGAAGCTTCTTTGAAATTGAAATATGACATTAAGAGAGAAGTTAGAGTTCAAAGTTATGCCATTTTTTTTTTCCAGTTCAAATTGTCCCAAGACTTCGTTTGTTTACTCGGAAAATACTAAATTGAATAATATTCCATAAAATATAAATCACAATCTCCAATCTCCCAAAATAAATGATATGTTTAACAAGTAAGCTTTATTAACCTTTTCTTTATTTTACAACATATACTTCTAAGGTTTTAGTCAATTTCAAAAAATTAAGAAAGTATTTGTCATTTGATAAAAATGTTTTAATTTTTATTCTCTCTTTTAAAAAAACCAAGTTGACAATTTTTGCTAAATTTTAAGTTTTTCAAATTACTTCTAGATGCCAATCTGAGTATTTGTCCTAAAGATTAATAGTTCAAATATTTATTCTCCTACCTATTGATCTAAAAGAAAAAAAAAATGTTAAGATCTTACTAATTAAGTTAAAAAAAAAGCATTTACTAGATATAAAAAAACATTTAGGGATTTGTTTGATAATGATTTAAGTTTTTATTTTTTATTAGAAAAACATTTAAATTATTAGCATTTTCAAAAACAAAAAGACAAATTTTAATTTTTTTTTTTCATTTTTCAAAACATGCATGGGATCTTGAAAACGCCTCTAAAAAGTAAATGGAAGGCAAAAAAAAAAAAAAAAAAAAACTACGAGTAAAACTAATATTTATAAACTTATTTTCTAAAAAAAATCACTATCAAACCTGACTTAAATATTTTTAAAAGTAGATTACAATAAAAAGGAAAAGAAATTAGGGGAAAAAAGGGTTTTCAGAAAAATCAGAAATAAAAGACAAAACTGCTATTAATATTAAATAAGCTAGTGCTTGTAAAATTACAGATGGAAATTTGTTATTTTGATTAAAATCTTGATATTTTAAAATCAAGCAATTTTACTTTATTTTTTTAAAAAACAAAGTTATTAAATAGAGATTAAATCAACAAAAAAAAAAATTTGTACGGTTGTTATAACCACAGCCATAAGGGGCACCAACCCTAGATTCATTATTTCACATGGCATGCATGGGCTACTTTGACTTTAAGTCAAATAATAAGCTTTGACATTCTTTAAATATGAAGATTTTGCCTAAGAAATCCCACTTGCAATAATATATGTAATTACTCTTTCTTTAATCTTTAATCTTTATTTGAGTATAACAAATTAGCTTCTTTTTTTCCCATTGATTACTAAATTAGTGCATGCAATTTAGCCCATAATGTTCATCAATATGCTTTGCTCTTCTTTTAATTTACATGCATTAATTGTATCAAAAAAATTTTACATGCATTAATCATCAAATCTTTATATGGTTGACTTTCCCACTTTTTTTTATATATATAAAATCATCAAATTTTAGTAAAAACATTTTACCCAAAATTACCCACATGGGTTTTGTTGGTAATAATTGCTTTCCAAGCACTTTAGAAGACATTTTCCAACATTCTCATGAATGCCCTTTTGTACAAATAGCAAAAGAAGAAGGAAAGAGACACAAAAAAGAGAAAATATAGAAACATCAAAGGAAGCATTTTATCTTGATCAATCCCTTTGAAATATCAAATCATAACCATAACCATAATTTCTTTTTATAATAATCATAATCATACTTTTTTTTTTATTACATCGACCTTTGGGGTGGAGGATTCAAACTCATGAGTTTTTCCTCTTTGTCATAAATTTTACTTGATGAACAGTTGACTTATGCTCTTATCGATAACCATAGCCATAATTAAGCACACAAGTTTTGAGTATTTTGACATCTACATGAGATTGAGAGGCATAATATTATTCTCTAAAAAATTATTAAAATAAATAATACTAAATTATAATTTCGAGTTAAGTTTGGAATTGATTTTGAGGATTTTAACTATTTTTTAGTTTTGATGAAACTTACTTTAAATTAATTTAAAGAAAATTACTTTTTTAGATGTAAGAAAGCCGCCTTCTCAATTATATTGGTTTAGTAAAATTTAGTTAAACGTAGCCTTTTAATTTACTTTCCAAAGAATCTTAAGTTTCTTGTAATGAACTTTTAAAAATGTTCCTATTTTTATCGTACTTTTCTTGAAATATAACACACACTTATTTATTTCATTCACATTGTGGTTGGCTTTTCTAAAAGGGCATTTGATGACATTTTAAAAGCTACAAAAATCTTAAATTAAACCTTAGTCTCTATTATCAATACCATTAATACAATGATTTTTTTTAGTTCATTAATAAAAAACAATTGACACACATACAAGTGCTAATTATTAAATTGTCCTAAAACAACAATGCTTTAAATAATTTTGGACTAGCCAACAAGAGAATATCTCAACTGACATCAAGTATGACTCATGACTAAAAGGTCATGAGTTCGAATCTTTCATCCCCAATTATTGATGTACTAAAAAAAAAAAATTGGACTAAAATAGCATGATGTGACAAATTAATGTCCATATACCATGTTATGTGATAATTAATAATGGATTAAATAGAAGCATAATCTAAAATTACGAAATTTAATTGACATTTATGAAGTTTAAAGACTTAATCAACATGCCAACAAGAGCATAGCTCAACTGACATCAAGTATGACTCATAATCAAGAGGTCATGAGTTCGAATTCCCCCATCCCCAATTGTTGATGTATTAAAAAAAAATACTTAATTAACATAATACTTAAAAGTGTACAAGTAAAACTATAATTTGCTTAGATTTTCTTCGATTGATTGAATAGATTGATCATGGGTATATAAGTGAGGATAATTATCTCCATTGGCATGAAGCCTTTTGGGGAATCAAAAGCAAAGCCATGAGGGTTGATACCCAAAGTGAACAATATCATACTACTATTATAGAGATATTTGAATGTGTGTTGTCCAGTGTTAAAAAATAAAATGTGGAGATCTTTGAACTAAAATCAAATATTTAAAATTTTAAACTAACATAAATGGGAAAGAAGAAGAAAAAGAAAGATGATGAAATAAAAATGGTTGTGGTTTTGATTGGTGTTTCACTTTTAGGGTGTTTGTGTTTATGAAGTTTGCATGTGATGTCTGTTCTTGAAAGGTATGATTGCAGCTGCTTCCCATTTACTTGAATCTATTCACCATCTAACTCTCAAGCTCTTCTTCCACAATCAATCAATTCCAAAATTTTGTACTAAAAAAAAAATAAATCAATCAATTCCACTTTCCACATATTCAAAATGCTAAATATAAAATATAGCTTTTAGGGGATGTTTGGGACGCTAAGTGGGTTATAATAACAAGAGTTGTAATAGTCTATGAGTTATTATAATTTGTGGAATCATATAATATTATTTAAAATGTAGAGTAGTATAGTATGAGATTATAATAGTTTGTGTTTGGGGTGCATAGTATTTCACAGGTTATAATAACATAGGTTATTATAGTCGGTGCCCCAAACATACCTTTATGTTTTTGAGGTATTTTTTTCACTTTAGTCCCATATAAAGTTTCAATTTAATTTTTATGTTTTAAAAAATCTTAGTTATGCTTTTTTTAGTTGAGCAATATGTGTTAAAGTGTTGATACATAATTAAATTTACCATAACGTACGAATTTAAGCTTTTGAGTTGATTTGTGATTTAATATGGTATCAAAGCAAAAAGTTATGTGTTTGAACTCCGTAAAGTCTCACAAGTGAGCGAGTGTTAAATTGAGTTTTTAGGTTGATTGGTGATTTAACAATACACGTGGGGTCCTCTAACTTATTGGTTAGAGCATATGACTTAACCAATTGACAAATGTTCAAGTTCATAATTATGTTATTTCTGTCGAATGTTATAATTGACTTTTGACAAAAATTTAGAAGAAGAAGAATTAGGTCACTTAAGAAAGGAAGGTTTCTAATTTCGCCTCTAAACTTCTAAGTTGAAAATTTTCAATTTTTCATCTTTAAAGTAATCTAATTTTTTTTTCTAAATATTAGCTTACTATCATCCAATTTTAATATATTTTTCGATTTGAAAAGGGGAATAATTAAAAGAAACTAAAATATAAGTGATTGAATTGAAAATCTCTAAACAATAAAGACTGAAAAAATATTAAAAAATTAGGGACTCAAAGGTATATTCAACCAAATTAATATATGCACTCACATGACTCAATAATATAATTTGTAACTTTGTTCAAAAGAAAGATACTAAAAGCTAGCTAATTTATTTATTTATTTTGGAGATTTAGGATTTCTTTAACATTAAAAATAAGACATAAGTCATACGCGGTTGGGTCAGTCTAGTCATTTTCTAACTACTTTACTAATCACAAGATTAGAGTTTCGATTCATTTAATTAATTAATTAGTCAAGACTCCTCATTTCTAGGCTTACATAAAAAAGGGGAAATATTATACACCTTTGAAAAATCAAGTGGGGCTTTTTAGTCACATTTTTTTTATTAATTAGGTCGTTTTCGTATCATTTTTTGTTCTTTTAAAAAAGTAGCTTTACTTAAACCATTGTCATAGAAAATAAAGAATATGATCAAGTTACAATTATCTAATAGATTTTACCTCAATTTTTAATTGTACTTAATAACAAACTTTGCAATTTTTGTTAGTTTAATATCAAGTAGGTATTTAATTATTGTTATCATAGTTCAACTAGTTAAGACGTTAGTAACTGCTTTTGTAAAAGTAAATGGATATCTAATTTAGGCAGAAGTGGCTTAAGATTTTTATCTAAAATGTGCTTAAATTACAAATTTGATCTTTGAACCTTGAAATTTGTGTCTATTTAGGTCATGAACCTTAAAAATTATCTAACGAGTCTTTGAACTTTAAAAACCATCTAATAAGTCTTTAAACTTTCAATTTTGTACGTAAAAGGTCCTTAACTCATTAACATAAGATTCATAGAGTTATTAGACATAAAATTGAAAGTTTAGATCCATATTAGGCTCTCTATATATATATATATTTAATCTGATATCTAATAAATCAATTTATTTTTAAAAAGTTTTAAACATCTAAGGGTTCTATTAAACACAAAATTAAAAGTTCGAAAACCTATTAGAAATTTTAAAAATTCAAAATTCTATTAGACATGAAATTAAAAGAAGTTGATAAATCAAAATATAACGAAAAAGTTTATGATGGATTTAAACATTTTTTTAATCATCATGATGAAATAGAAAAATATATTTAAAAAAGTCTAACCTTATGCACCAATTAATGACATATTAAGTAAGATTCAACCTCCCCATGCATGGTGTTCTAGTCAATGGATGAAAATTAAACATCCACTATTCTAATAATAATAATAATAATAATAAATTCTAAAGTGATCAAAAGGGAAAATAATAAAGAAGGAGAAAACCCCCAATTAATGTCATGAGAAAGAAAAAGAAAACAATTGAGTAAATGGGCTTTTAAAGTTAGGTGGTTCATGGATTAGTTATTGCATACAGGGCCATTTGGCAATCAATTTTACCCACAATATTCAATTTTCTAAGTGCCTTTTCTTAATCATGTCCATAATATTCATATACATTTTCAGTCATTTTAATGGAGAAGTTTTCAATATAAATAAATTATATTATCAAATAAATTTTTTAACATTTAAGATATCATAAAAAAAAATTATGCTGGTATTTTGTAAATTAATTGTATGATTAGTGAGTGAGTTTGTGATACGCAAAAGTGTATAATTAATTAATTATTTTATAGATCTCTGATATATTTTATTAAAATAGAAAAAAGTTAATATGGTTGTCCTATTAAATAAAAAGTTTTATTCGTATAATATGCTAGTAAATCAAAACTCACAATCTTAGAGTTCACCCAATTTGAGTATGGTTCAATTGGACATGTTCTCTCAATCAATCAAGAGATAAAAAGTTTAAAAAAATATATATATATATATATATATATATATATATATATTGCCGTCCTCCCAACTTCAAAATCGATTATGGGCCTTCTATAAGAATACAACTCATTTCTTTATAGTCCGCAATTGTAAGCCCAAAAATGATTTTAGTGGACAACACCATATGAGTAGGAGAGATTTAAATTTTTTAGTCAAGAATATATGTCAATTACTATTGAACTATACTCACTTGGACTATTATACAACTTAATTTTAAGTCTAATAAAATCTAAGAAATTATAATTATAAGATTTCGAGTCTAAAACAAGCATTCAATCCTACAATTAATTTACAATAGTATATATGAAGAATGACCGAAGCATCCTTTTTGCTTTGTCGTCCATAGTATTGGAAAATTTTAAGATTTAGGATGAATATTTTCACTATACCATTTATTATCTAATACATATGTATAAGATGTCATATAGATTATATATAGAGTTAGATTTAAGAAGGGTCGGGGCTCAAGCCTCCCCTCAACTTTTGAGAACGTTTGTTTGTATATAAAAATTGTCATAATAATATATAAATTTCATCTTGGATCAGTGGCAAACCCTTTCTAATTTTTTCCTCATTTTCTGCATGCTTAGGTTCAATTCCCATGTACAACTTTTAGAATATGGGTGTAATTTTACATTTTATTATATATATTTTACTCAATAAAAATAAAAGCTTTAATGCTTTAAATTCTATTTTTAAAAAATCTAATAAATCATATTTCTTTTTTTAGTACAATAAATCATATTTCTTCACTGGTAAATAATTTAAATATATCTAATTAAAAAAATATATCATACTTTTTTAGGATTCGATATTGTTGTGGGTGAAATTAGACTAAGAAGATAAATCTAAATTACAAAGGAATCTCATCAGATAAGATTAACCTTTTTAAATCTCATTCCTACATAAAAAGAGAAATATGTTTAAATCCTTATCTGAAAAGGAAAAGGAAAGTCAAAGATCCTATAAATAGATCATTATGACTCAAAGACGGGGTTAACTGAACCTTCATCCTCAAAACTCTAGTTTATTACACTCAAATTCTCCATACTAACTTAAGCATCGGAGCTGGTGTGATAAATGTCACATCAGTCCTAACTTTTTCTCTTTTGCAGGTCACCTTTTCTCCCAAATTACAAATTTACAGTTGTTGTCACGTGAAGGTCAGGTGAGATTTCTCTTGGTCAGATTTTGGCAACAACAGTTGGCGCCGTCTGTGGGGAACGTGAGTGCTCTACCTTGCATTCATAATTGAGAAAATCAAAACTATGAAGACATATATTTGTTTGTGGAACCTGCATACAATATCAAAGAGGATGAGTAATCATGCCAACAAAAACTATCGAAACATCGATGACGAAGATTCAAGAAGACACCTTGGTAAGAGACTCTGCCATAGGGAAAACTCCAGTGGTGAATGAGGAAAGTGGGAAAAAAGAGTTCCCCTATCATAAAACCAAAGGATAAGCTGATCCTTGACGGGAATCAATCAAAAGAACAGCGACACGTTGAGTGCATCAAGACAAACAAAGTAAGCAAACTGAAGTTTACAATCCAATTTTCAACAGGAAAGCCTAGTTGAGGTCGATCCCAAGGTCGCCTATCCTAGGAAACTACTAGCTCTGATCTCCAGAGCTTCATCAGAGAGAGACGAAGATTGCGAGTCGAGGCCGAGGGGAGAGTTTCTGTTGGGACTCTTTTTTGGAAAGACAAACTATTGAAGATTCAGAAAGAATATGGGGTTATTCAGGAAAACGTTCAAAAGCATCAAGAAGCCGAAGGATTTGGCTTAGAAGCCCCAATCGAATAGATAGATCCACCATTCACATACCAGATCATGGAATATAAGGTACTTGAAAAATTTTAAATACCTATCATACCTCTCGAGAAGATTCTGATGGAAATTCAAAACTTTGATTTCATTTATCTTCTTTGTACGGTATTTCTTTTCTGTTGTTCCTTCTAACTATCTGATGAGCTTTTTTATAACTTCGTGTACGACCATTTGTATTGCATGTTCTTCACATGCTTTTTTCTCTTTGAGTGAATAGACTTTGGGTGTCAAGGACATATGATGAGGATGCTAAAATGGTGCCAACCTAGTTGGGATGATTGGGTGCACCTACTGATTCCTTGCTCCCAGTATTTACTTAAAAAAAAGTATCCAAAAAAATATGAGAGTTGCAATAGAAAAAAGAGACCCAAGCAAATATGGTATTTTCCATCGAGACCATTGACATTCAACCCGAGAATATTTTCAACTAAAAGATGAAATTGAGACTCTGATTAGAGAAAGATACCTAAAAGATATCTTCCAGATGATGAACAAAAGTGGTCAAAGTCGACCAACCAAGATCGAGGATGACCAGAGAACGAGCCATAACGAGAGATCAGATGACCAGGAAATCAAGAAGTCAGAGAAACACCAATTAGTGACAAAGAAGACTGACATCTCTAGAAATTGATTTTTATCTTTCTAAGAGAGGATGATAAAAATGTTGCCCTCTAGGGAATTGATTTTCATCTTCCCTGGAAAAATAAGTCCTATGGAAGGTTGAGTTTAACCTCACAAGGTTAGACCGACAAATCTTAAGGCTGATTCGAAGCGAGACTTTGGAAATATGAAATAAACTTCTAAGGAATTGATTTTCATCTCCCCTAGACAAATAAGCCCTATGGAAGGTTGAGTTTTACCTCACGAGGTCAGACCTGCAAATCCTAAGGCTGATTCGAAGCGAGACTTTGGAAATATTTAGTAACCTTCTAGGGAATTGATTTTCATCTTCCTTAGAAAAATAAGTCCTATGGAAGTTGAGTTTAACCTCACGAGGTCAGACTTGCAAATCCTGAGGCTGATCTGGAGCGAGACTTTGAAAATATTTAGTAACCTTCTAGGGAATTGATTTTCATCTTCCCTGAAAAAATAAGTCCTATGGAAGACTGAGTTTAACCTTACGGGGTTAGACCTGCAAATCCTAAGGCTGATCCGAAGCGAAACTTTGGAAATATTGTAGGGAATTGATTTTCATCTTCCCTAAGAAAATACGTCCTATGGAAGATTGAGTTTAACCTCACGGGGTAAGATCTGCAAATCCTAAGGCTGATCCGAAGTAGGACTTTGGAAATATTTAGTAACCTTTAAGGGAATTGATTTTCATCTTCCCAAAGGAAAATCTCTCCAGAAGCGCTACATTATACTCTCAAATTGGACCTCACATTGTAGGCTCATAAGCATTAAGCCACACCATGAACTCCAAATAGAGAGTGGGGGCTAATGTTGTGGGTGAAATTGGACCAAGAAGATAAATCTAAATTGCAAAGGAATCTTATCAGATAAGATTAACCTTTTTAAATCTCATTCCTACATAGAAAGGGAAATCTGTTTAAATCCTTATCTGAAAAGGAAAAGGAAAGTCAAAGATCCTATAAATAGATCATTATGACTCAAACTTCATCCTCAAAACTCTAGTTTATTACACTCAAATTCTCCATACTAACTTAAGCATCGGAGCTGGTGTGATAAATGTCACATCAGTCCTAACTTTTTCTCTTTTGCAGGTCACCTCTTCTCCCAAATTAATTTTGGCAACAACAGATATGCATTTTTAAAAAATATAATAAATCATACTTCTTTTTTTAGTACAATAAATCATATTTCTTCACCTCTTGTAAATAATTTAAATATATCTAATTAAAAAAATATATCATACTTTTTCTTTTTTTTAAGTACTATAGGGGTTGGGAAGATTCGATATGTCAGTTCAGTTGTGCTTTCTTTCGCTCATCCTTTTTGTTGTAATCTATTCTTAAAATTATTTATTTTTTGAAAATTTTCTTTTTGGTATCAAATATAAATAAAAATGAATACAAATATTTTTTTAATTTTTAGAAAATTATTTTTAAAAATCAATTACATAAAAGAAAATATGATTATATGAATTCTTATTAAACAAGAAAACAATCTTATTATTTACAATTTTTCTCATATACGGTATAATTACGTAAAAAATTATTATATCAAAATATATAAACTATTATATTAAGATTTTATTTTCATCCATGTTGTAGTTTTTTTTAGTCTCCATACTTTCAAAGTTCGATTTCTTAATTTCAGTAAACTATAAAAATGGAATGAGACTATATACAACAAATATTAATGCGTTCAAAATAATTTTTATATGAATTGCCCCTTCCCCCAACTTAAAGTTCTGGATTCGCCACTCATTATATATGTAAGACATATAGGGCATGTTTGAGAGTGATTTTGGAATGACCAAAATCACTTTTGACATGTCTAAAATCACTTTCCTTTCAAAAGTGTGATGTTTGGCAATATTGAACAAGTGATTTCCTATCAATCACTTGTAGGGTGATTCCCAAGTGATTTTTATCAAATAATTGTGATTTAAAATGACTATTATTTTTTTTTTGAAAAATGTATGCTTTTGATGACGGGTAAAACCCGTCATCTTTTGTAAAATTCATAAATTTTCATCAAAAAATGAATTTTCTCAAAACCGTCACCATTGAGTTCATCCGTCATTTTTTACAAAATGATAAGTTTTTTCTCTCTAAATTTTTTTATAATGTGTATCTGTTACTTTATTATCTTTTTATCTTTTCATTCATTTTTCTCTATAATGGTTTTAACTTTCTTTGAATTTTTTTATTTCTAATTTTTTTTTCCTCCCTATCATTTTCATATATTTTTAAATTTGTTCTCACTAATTCTTTTTTATCTCTTGCTCTACCATTTTTGTTCTTGTACTTTTTTGTTCCTAACTCTTAATTTTTTTCTCTTAAATCCTCGTTATAAATTTTCTTCCTAAAATTTTTATCATCTTACCCAATTTTTTTATCTCTCTATTTTTATTTTTCTAATATTTACTTCCTCCATATCTCTGACTTGATGATTATAAAATCCTTTTTGAAAACACATTAATCATTTTTTAAAAAAATATTTTTAATTAAATTTAAATTCACTTTTACGACGTTTGAATTAAATATTAAAATTATTTATAACTAAATAATTTTTATAAAAAAATAATTATAATTAAATCATTAGCTTAAAACACTTATTTTAAAGTTACTTCCAAACATGATTTTTGAAAATCACTTAATTGTATGAAAATCACTATTGAAAGTGTAGAACCAAACATGGAAATGATTATATGAAAATCAATTTTAATAAATCTATTATAAACAAACCAATTGTATTAAAATCAATATTTCTAGAATCATTCCCAAACATGCTCAAAACCTACTTGTTAGACACCATTTTTAGAAGTTTAAGAATTAAACTTTTAATTAAAAGCTAAATACAAAAATTGAGAATCATCTAAAAGTTAAGATTATTGTATATTTAGTTTTTTTTTCCTTTGACAAAGAGATAATTGTTGGATAAATAACTAAAGTCATCTAATTACTGAACTATCCTCAACTAAAAAAACTCGAACAAAAAATAGCCGTCTAATTAGTAATTAAAACAGAAAAAAATGCATTTTATAAAAATCACTTTAAAAAAAGGGACAACTACACAAATAATATTTTAATTCACCTTTTTAAAAATGGTCAAACGATTCTATCTTTTAAAAATGACCAAATAATTATTTAGAATTGTAATTAATAATTATTAAATGACCGAACTACTCCTAACAACTTTATTGACTAAGATTCCTTGATTATATGGTAGTTATAGTTAATTTGATAATCTAAAATAAAATAACACTAAACAAACAAATATAATAGAATTCAAAATTCAAATCATAATTCGTAGAATTTAAATTAAACTCCTCTAAATTCTTAAAGATAAACGAAAAAAAAATCTTCCTAATATGAAAAAAAATACACAGTAATTAAAAATGATTATATAACAAAGAAGAAAAAAAATAAATATAGCAGTAATTAACCAACCAATAATATCACATGCAAGCTTACACTGAAAACACTGTTTGAAGAGAAAAATATCTTTCAAAGAAAATTTAAGGATTCTAGAAGATTGTCTAATTATCGTGTAATTATATTAAATTTAAAACCAAAATAAAAAATAGAACATATAAATTTGATTATCTAAATGAGAAAAAATGTTATGATTCATTATCTAAAATTTAAACAAAAATTTCAAAATTATTAACTATAATTTAAACAAAATCAAAGTATTCTTAAAAAAAAAAACCTCAAAATTAAAGTAAATAATGCATGACTTATCATTGCGGAACAATAAAAATTAAAATTGAAAAACACTATTGGAGAGAGAAATATCTTTCAAAGCCAATCGAAGGATCTTTTATAGTATTTTTCCTTTTTTTTCTTCACTTACTCACAACATTTCAATCGATTTCCAAACTTCAAAGCTCCTGGGATCGTTGAACTCATCTTCTCTATTCGACTTGAAACCTCGGACAAAAAAAGTAAAAAATATTCACTCTTTCTTCATTTGAAATTCAAAATCTTCGTTCTATTTGTAACTCGAGAAACTCAGGTATAAGAAAAGTAACAAACTAATCGAAGTTTGGCTCTAATAGAAGAATAATCCCGTCGAGCAAAAATACGGGATTGACACGAAAATTAATGTATATACAAAACATATTTTAAAAATATACTTCGATCTACATAGTATAAATAGATTCAAGAATAAATAGATTATGTTTTTTTATTTAATGTTTTAAATTAGGTAATTTATTATACCTAATGTATTGAAGTTAAAATATTTTGAATTAATATTTGAAGGATGGTAAAAGGAACGAGATATACATACGTAACTAAATTTTACATACAAAAGGATGGATCTAGGGGACTTAAGTCAACTGGGATATATATTGATACTCTATGCGGAACATATGAATAAAAAGATAACGCAGATCATCTTTGACATATGGTCATATAACATTCGACCTTCACCCTAGCCAGACAAAAAATTGATCTCGAAAACTCAAAGACTCTTTAAAAACTTCACTTGTGATCACAAAATTAGACTTCTATTGAATCTCCAGACTAAACTGTTTTTAATATAATTTTGTTAAATCTATAGAGCTGGGAAGCAAATGATGTAAAAAAATACTATATATGTATTTGTGAGAGATAAATACAGAATTTTAGGAGAAAAGTAAGTATACTATAACTAAACATTAATGACTCCAAATAATATGAAACATATACGGTGTAATTCTATATGAATAATTGAAAACGTAATTAGTCATTCAACTTCTATTTCCAACAATAACAAATGTTATAGATAAAAATCAAACTCGATGTAAAAAAATAATGTATAATATAAAAATTGAATGTGTTTAAAACATAAATAAAAAAAAGGGATTAGAAATCAGTCAAATATTGGATTCTTGCATGATCTGCAATTATGTCTTTGCCCACACCAACCACACTTCATAAACACTCTTTTTCAAACCGAGATCCTATTCTCTTTTTTCGAGATCAACAGAATGCTTGACGTTCAGAGGAATAATTGGATCATCCATAGAATAATCCAAATTAGAGACAACCATATTCGAAGACAGAAACTGAATGATCCTACTCTCCATCCTAATGTCTTAGAATGATCCAATTTTTTATCTACTGTAATTAAATAAAGATGTATTTAAGAAATCTACTACAATAATTTCTAAATACTCAATAACAACATCATCAGACAAAATAATGGAAAGAACTCACATAACATCCCATCATAAAAAGTTCTAATTATATTGGATTTATTTGAATTATCATTATAAACATTCAATCGAGTAATAAATTGATGACTCGAAAGATGAAGTTTATTATTAATAAAATCACAAAAATGTTGAAAACTAGAATACAAATGAACCAATATATTTTTAACCTCAAAATTTTGGCATCGATTAGCTTCATCACATTAAAAGACATTTGAACCTAAAAAAATGTATCAAACTACAAATTGGAAAATAAGGTACATAAGAAGAGCAAAACAAAAAACACTGAAAAAAACTTAAACAAACCTGAAAATGTGAAGGAAAACTCGAAAAATAACCAACGAATGGAAAATAACAAAAAAAGAGTTAAGGTACGAAAAAAGGAAATAAATTAAACAATCAGTATGTGGATAAAGACCTAAAAACGTGAGATTCACATTTGAAAAAATGAATCTTGAAAAATAAAATCTTTATAAATCTCGATTTTTAAACAATTTTAAATAGGAATTAAGATACTTATTGCAATCTTAATATTTGAAATTAAAATTTAGATTCCCCTTTAATAAAGTCAGACAAAGAATTTTTTTTTTTCCAAAAAATCGGTCAGTATGTTGATAAAGACATAAAAAACGAGAAATTATTTTAAAAAAACAATAGAATAAAATTTTTACGGATCCCATTTTTTAAAAGATTTTAAATAAATATTAATATACTAACTGTCACGTAAATAAATGAAATTACACTTTCGATACACCTAAAATAAAGTAGGAGAGAGAATGCATTATTTTTTAAAAAAAGAAATCGAGAATGGGTAGAAAGTAAGTGAGAGAGTGATTTTTTTTAAAAAAAATCAAGAATGGATAGATATACGAGGGCAAGTCGGGAATTTGAAAAAAAAGGATATCACATGTGTGACTATAATTGAAAAAAAAATCAAATGACTATTTTTAAAAACGATCTATTCTTTTTAGTCATATTCACTCTTTCTAATCAACATCCTTGTTGATATGATTTACATTTGTACCTCCACTGTAATTAGAGGTAATAGTCATGCAACAATCAAATTCAACACCTTATGTATAATCAACGACAACATATACATTATTAGAGACACCATCAGATATGGTAGAGAGAACCCACATAACACCCTTATCATCGGTTTCTAATTACACTAAATTTATTAGAACAATCCCTATAAAGAGTCTGTTGGAGTGTATGCCCTAATCTCGTGTAGTTTGTAATACATGTTGAATTAATGAATAAAAGTTATTTATTATTCAAACTTTGTATCTCGCATTTTATAAACTTAATCCAATAAACTAAGTTATTGGGTCATAGTTACACTACTACAAAAATTAGTTTTCTTGACGCTTATAAAATGTCGAATTTTGCCTTGCTTGACGTTTTTCAAACTGTCAAGGAATCCACCGTTAAGAATAATATACAATACTTGACACTTATAAAGTGTTATGTATAGTCTTTTTTGACGCTTATAATGTGTCATTTTGAACATAGAACCTTGACACTTTTTATTCGTCAAATGTAGTTTTATTTTGACATTGAAAAGTGTTAAATTTGTGTTAATACTTGACGTTTTCTGTGTCAAAAATATGTTTATCTTGACATTGCGCAGAGGTCAAATATAAGTTTATCTTGACAGTCCAAAAACGTCAAATTGAAGGTAAATCTTGACGGTTGTAAGGAGTCAAATATAATTTTCTTTTTTGACGTTTGAAAAATGTCAATTTGAATTAGATCATGACACATTATACATGTCTTGTTGGTTACTGTTTTTATTTTTTCAATCAATATTCCATAAAATTCTGAATTTTTTGCATTGTGTTCCAATAATTTATATTCAAGATCTATGAAATAAAATTCCATCAATAATACCCACAAAAATTCATATCGTCTTCCCATATGAAAAATTCTAAAATGACAAGAAAGTTCAACCTTTAACAATTTCAACATTAGTAACTCCCATCATGGTTTTACATTCAAAATGTCAAACTACATTTATCTCCACCATACATGTTCAAACGTTAATCATCTCCACCATAGTTAGTCAATCTATGGGTCCCATCCAAAAAATGTGACTAAAGCAAATATTTATACAAAATATTTGACACCTTCATGTAGCCATCCAAAAAATGTCACTATCAGTCCTATGTCAAACAACATTTACACAAAAAGAATATGTAGCACCTTCATATGTAGCCACGTCTTTTCCTCAGTATTGATGGTTTGTCATATGAACTTGCATCTCTTCCTCTTCCCAACTCTTGAGGGCATTTTTTCTTTTGATGCACACCAAGCTCGTGCCTTTTTCTCGAAAACCTGAAGTATTCAGAAAAACAAAACATTTCAATCTACTATCCCATGAAGATAGAAAGAGGAAACGATACAGAAAGAGGGCATATATGGGCACCTAGCCTCAATAAAAACGATAATGAGCTCAAAAAAACAAAACTCCATCGCAACAACTTTCGCGAATACTATCAACCAAATAAGTTTCCTAGCACCTGGATAAATTAAATCACTGCATAAGTTCATATATGGGCACCTAGCCTCCTCCAAACTACATATTCATTCAAGTTGGGCTTTAGTCCCTCAGAGTTCATAGACAAATAATCACAACTAGCAACGAGAGGTTACAAACAACCACAACCAATCCTAGATCTTATATCATGCCATGTGTCAAGAACCACAACCAACCCTCTAAATGTCGACTAGTGTCAAGGTCACTCTTCCTAGGACTTTAAATTTTGGCAAGTAGCTACTATGATTTAAACTCATTCTCTCCAAATGGACAACAAATTATAAAGGGTGAGAGAGAGGTGTAGAAAGAAATTGTAAGATACAACAATGTTACAACTAAGTAGCCTTAACATGCTCAAAATCTAGCTTATCCCATCAGGTTGTTGGAAAATACATATATTATCTAACATTGGATGAGAATGATGAGCGAACTCCTCCTTGAGTGAAAACGCTTTGCATGATGAAAACATGTTGGAGGAGGTCCGAATTGAAAAAGAGAATTCAACAATGTAATAAAGTCATGGTTCTTCATGCTTAATACATAGAATAATTTGTCTAGGAGGTCCAATTATATGAAAGTTTAGAGTACAAAAAACCCAACATACAGTGTCAACTTAAGGTTATAATATGTAAAATATGTAAAACATTTAGAAAACTCCTGATGAGAATATTGAAAAAGGCTCATTTTTTTCCACCAACATACAATATATCAAGATAAACTATAAAGGTTATTTAGCATACTTTGAGGTGAAAAATAACTCAAAATGATCTAAAAGTACCTATGGAACCTACAAAGTCGCGAAAAAGTGTGTAAAATGAATTTAAGTGTCATTTTGACTCTGAAAGAAAATAAGAAAGTGCCTAAAGTGAACCTATAACACACAACCAACCCTCCAATGCTACAAAACTGCATTAAAGGGACTTAAGCGTACTTTGGGGCTAAAAGTAACTCAAAACGATCTAATAATGTCTATGTCGCCCCATGAAACATATAAAGTGGCTAAAAAGAGGCTAGAAGGAGTTTAAATTTCATTTTTCATGCTTAAAGAAACTTAAAAAAATTCATAAACTGAAACTTACGCACACACCCAACCCAAAATCTACAAAAGTATTTTAAAGGCTCTTAAGCATACTTTGAGGTTAAAACAACTCAAAACGATCTAAAAGTGCCTATGGAACCTAAAAGTGGCCAAAAATTTCTCATCTAATGCAAACATAGAGATTTTCATTCACATCTAAGAAAAAAATTGGACATTAAAATTTACCTTAGCATCTCTATTCAGTTCAACCCAACAATCATCTAACTCAAATAGAAATAAGATCATATTAATGTCAAAAAATAGAAAGCATAAAGTTGAAAAACCAAAGAAATGTAAAAAGAAAGAAATATAATCCTCACCTAAATTGATATAACATTAACATTAACATCTCTAGTAATGAAAAAAAGTGCAGTGTTTTTTAAATTCAATGATTTAGTTTGCAAAGAATATGTCTGTAAAGAAAAAAAAAGCAGTAGTTCAAGACATAATGTCATAATCTAGTTTGTTTGCTTTGTCATATTCATTCTACATAAGCTTAAAAGGCATGAAAACTGAATAAAGATAAGGAACAAAACATAAATCAAGAACAAGTTACAAATGAAAAGCTAAAAAAGCACTTGCTACTTTTAAATAGTCAAAATATATTAAAATTAAATAGGGAAAGTACTAAACATTCAGTTTTTCTAAGAAAGTATAAAGAAAACTAATACCATATGCACCCTCAATATTCTATCAAATGAAAAGTAAAGATAGTTTATTATCCTTCCGATAGTTTATTATCCTTCCTAATAGCCTGACATTAAAAAGAAAAAAACTATTTATCAATGTTAGATGCTTACAGAAACAAAACTGAACAGGAAGTTTACAAGTTGTTGGGGAAGGAGAAATGCATTGGTGGAACTAATTGAGAAAGAAAGCAATGATAAATGGATCGAGATTGTAATATAGAGTAGATGTGTGGGGAAAGTTCTATTTGAGCTTAACAGATAAAGAAAAGAATAAGTATGTAAACCCGAGATCTTTCTTTGGAACTTCCTTATTATCAAATAACAAAAGAAAGGAAGAAATGAATGCTTAAAACTTGGTTTTCCTTGTTTTAAAAAGAAAAGTAATGAAGTGAAAGGCAAAAGGAAAACAAGGAAGGAAAAACATAAACCATTTTGGTTTGGTTTGCTCTAAGAATAATGAAGAAAGAAAATGAAAGGAAAGGTTATAATACTAAGTTTTGTTTTGAAAAGTAAAGAAAAGAAAAGAAAAGAAAAGAAAGGAAAAGGAAAAGAATGAAAAGGGAAAAATGAAAAAGAGAAGTGGATGGTGGGACCCCACCTAATTTTCTTAGTTGTCACACCCCCTCCCAAACCACTTGCTAACTTAGCCCGGGAGACGGCATGAAGCCAACAGACATTGTTACCTCTTAACAATACCTGCTGACACTACTTTACTCTGAAAACAAACTATGTTCGCATATGGAACACTTAAACTTAACACAATGAAACCGGACATCTATAAGACGTGCATATGAGGAGAAAAACTCTTAAGTTTCTCTTGGAAACTAAAACGAGCAAGAACATCGGAACCACAAACAGTCAAACCACTAATTAAACAACCACAACCTCTAAAGCACATACGACTATAACTACATAGTTCTCTTAAAATAATTTACAAACATATGGATTTACTAAACCACACCAACCACGTACAACATATCAAACATGAGAAGCTTCCAGTGAGATATGGCGAGTTATCGAGCACCAGGAGCTCGATCTCTACACGAAAAGTGGAAAAACATCGAAAGAATGAGCTATAAAGCTCGGTGGAGTGACTTGAGTTTAAAAGAAAGCTATTAACTCGTAAATCATATCACCGCCAACTATGAGCATATGCATCCGTAATCAAGCATTAAAAGTCTTGTAATCCGAATAGCTTTTCATGAAAATCGGCAAGTATCTGCGTTAAAATCTCGTAAGGCATGTAAATGATATAAACTCTTTTTAAAACATGTCACAATCTACGCTGTGTAGTAGCACGCCCCAGATACCAACGTTTATTCTCACGATGTAGTTGGGCCCGCCAAAGACTCCCATCGTCTTTGTCGTAGTGGGGCCCGCCCAACACTCACGACAATGCATATGTTAATCACGAGTACACTCAACGTCGACAACGAGAATAAGACTGTGTGCACACACGGTACTATATAGCCTCGGGCTCAATATCTCGAATATCACATGAAAACATTTGAACATGCCAACTTTATCTTTTTCTTTCATAAAACTCAAGCTTACTTAGCTTGTTCATAAAACTAGAAATCTTTAAAACATACTTGCTAGTACATGCTTGCTTGAAATCATAACATTTCCATAAGTTTTGGCAATCATTAGACATATGCTCATGTATAAATTCCTTCAAGACATTTAGGCTCACAACGAGCACTTGAAGTCATTTCTTAGGAAATATGAATACTCATAAACATGTGTTTCAAGGAAAACATTAAGCATTCAAACCATTTTGTTTTAGTAAAACCTTGCATTTTCATAAACATAATACAAGCCTATTAACCATTTTCCAGGTTCGTTTTGTCACTCACAGTGTTAGAACTAGAGTCTTGACCCGTACACTCGACCTTTTGTTCTTGGCCTGTCAAACAAACCAAAACCATGTTTTAGAACCTCGAGCTCATGGTTTTTAACCTTAAAACTACAAGAAAATACTCCAACAAAAATTCCAGCATTTAACAGATTTTATGCCCTGTATTCAGACAGCCATAACGTCTTCATTACTTAGCCAAACAGGGTGAAATTTATACCAAACTCTTCCTTTTTGAATCCTCTAAAAATCATATGAAGACATGAAATTGAAATTCCCAATAGATTGGTTCAGAAATACCTCGAAAGCTTCTTTCCCAGGAACTAACTTCTGCTATTCTAGATTCGAATTTCTGCTGCAACCCGAAACTTGACCTGCTATTTATAACATCTTCCAATCATTTTCTATTCACGATTTCTTCATGAAAGTTGTAGGAAATTCAATAAGCTTTCCAACCATACCTATTAGAGCTTCTGATTCCAACTCTACAGACCAGTACAACCAAAACATCAGAGACTTCTCGGATTTGACAGCAAATTCTGTCTTCTGTCTTCCTCTTCAATAAGTTGTAGGAATTTATACATGAGCATATGTCTAATGATTGCCAAAACTTATGGAAATGTTATGATTTCAAGCAAGCATGTACTAGCAAGTATGTTTTAAAGATTTCTAGTTTTATGAACAAGCTAAGTAAGCTTGAGTTTTATGAAAGAAAAAGATAAGCTGGCATGTTCAAATGTTTTCATGTGATATTCTGAGATATTGAGCCCGAGGCTATATAGTACCGTGTGCACACAGGTCTTATTCTGTTGTCGACGTTGAGTGTACTCCGTGACAACAGCGCTGTCGTGAGTGCTGGGCGGGCCCCACTACGACAAAGACGATGGGAGTGCTGGGCGGGCCCCACTACATCGTAGAATAAACGTTGGTGTCTTTGGCGTGCCTACACACACGTGGATTGTGACATGTTTTAAAAAGAGTTTATATCATTTACATGCCTTACGAGATTTTAACGGTATACTTGCTGATTTTCATGAAAAGCTATTCGGATTACACAGTACTTTTAATGCTTGATTACAGATGCATATGCTCATAGTTGGCCAGGTGATATGATTTACGAGTTAATAGCTTTCTTTTAAACTCAAGTCACTCACTGAGCTTTATAGCTCATTCTTTCAGTGTTTTTCCACTTTTCAGGTAGAGATCGAGCTCCCGGTGCTCGATAACTTTGCCATAGTCACTTTGGAAGCTTCTCATGTTTGATATGTTGTACGTGGTTGGTGTGGTTTAGTAAATCCATATGTTTGTAAATTATTTTAAGAGAACTATGTAGTTATAGTCGTATGTGCTTTAGAGGTTGTGGTTGTTTAATTAGTGGTTTGGACTGTTTGTGGTTCTGATGTTCTTGCTCGTTTTAGTTTCCAAGAGAAACTTAAGAAGAGTTTCTCCTCATGTACGCCTTATAGATGTCCAGCTTCATTGTGTTAAGTTTAAGTGTTCCATATGCGAACATAGTTTGTTTTCGTGTAAAGTAGTGTCGTGTAGTATTGTTAAGAGGTAACAATGTCTGTTGGCTTCATGCCGTCTCCCGGGCTAAGTTAGCAAGTGGTTTGGGAGGGGGTGTGACAAAGTATGTTTGATCTTACAACCAAGAGGGAATATAAGTCGTTTAAGCTGATTCTGTGAGAGTTGTGATAGAAAATATGTTTGATCTTTCACCTAAAGAAAAGAACAAGTAAAATAAGCACCATTAGTATGAAGAAGGAAGCGATCAATATTTAATGGGATGAACCATGAAGCTTGAGGCTTGAACCACGTAAGTAGTACATAAAACTTATTAAGGATGTCATTCCTAGCACAACCGAAACACATTTTAACCATATATCTGTATAGGTCAGATTTTATGGAATGAATAAAAACATGACTTCAAAGCTAAATTTCTAAAAGCATAACTGATTTTCATGCATAGAGTATAAATCATAACTTTTTAGACATCTTGAAACGAGAAAAATAGTATGTTTAGAGTCACAAAAACAATCAATTATAGTTACTAAAAAACAGTTACGAGTTATGACTTTTACGAGTTTTAATTTCTATAAGCCATCCAAAGCTTAAGCGAGAGAATTAGAAAGGCGCACACAAAATGTAAATAAATATTCCAGACGATAACAATGTTTCTAACAAGTATGAGTTTCATAATATGACATTCATTGTAAGAGTATTGTTCATGAGATTGAGAAAATAACTCGGAGAAGATACTACAACAATTTAATAAAATTAAAAAAGCGAACAACATGAATTAAGTCTCAAGTGAGCTTATATAACTTTGACGGTTGTCTTTCTTAAATTGTTAGATTAAGTTAAAATTTATTTACAGTAAGATTACTATGAAGGAAAAGCATGTAAATGTTAAAAAAGTGATATGTCATTAGCAACTAACTAAGAATTAACTGGCAGGACTCATATTGGGTGTCTAATCGATGCACTCCTTCAACATTATTAAAGCTAATATCTAGTTTGATTAGGGCTCGTAACCTACATTTCTAAATACTTGTAAAATTCAATGACATATACTCATAGTTCTTAACTTCTAAAAAAGGGGGAGGGGACAAATCACACCCAAGTCAACAAATCCTCGATTAAACGAGAGTATAAGCATAGTAGAAAACGTAATCCTATTCAAGTTTACCGCCCCATTCCTTTAACATCATGTTATAAACTCTAACCGATTCAGAAATCAAATTGTTACCCGCGTACCCCGAGAGAAATGAGTTCCAAGAGACCACATCATGCATCGGCTTGAAGACCTCTTGCATCTGCTGAAGATGACCCAATTTTGAGTACGCCGAAAGCAGCGTGTCCCATGAAAAAGGTTCGGTTGAGGAATTTGAGCGAATACATTGCGTGCATTATTCAAGTTGCTAAGTTTCCCATATGTGTTGATGAGATTATTAAACAGAAACGTTTCTGGATTTGGTACAATTCTGACGATGCGGCAAGGAAGCTTCTTAACTTGGGCCTGATTCCGAGCTTCGCAGCAAAATTTAAGCGCAGTAGTGTAGTAATTTGATGAACAAGGCATGGTCTTTGACTGTAAAAAATACTTGGCAGGAAAAAGCGTTGAGGTTGGAGTAGCAGTTCTCTAAAAATCCCGAAGCTGAAAGGAAAGGAACCAACCCGAAGGAAAATTATCCGAATTACGTCAGATTCTTGAATCACATATTGTACCCATCCTTTTACATGAAATGGCAGTGAAGCTAAAGAGAAACGTCTCTGGTGGCTCTGTGAAGCGTCGAAAGGGAAGTTTTGATAACCCTAAAGAGAAAATGAGTGAGAATATGAAGAGATTTCGGGAAAACGATGAGATTTTGAGGTTTTGATAACCCTAAACGAAAGAGGATCGAGAATAATAAAAAATCATTAATTAAAAAAAAAACAAATCGGCGTGTCGTTTGGTTTTATTTTAATTGAAAATAACGATCACACTTGACGTTTTTAAAACGTCAAGTTTAATACTCACGTGAAAAAAATCCGAAAACATCACAAACCTCCGCCTTTTTCCATTTTTACTTGACGCTTTTCTTAAAAATTGTATTTTACTTGACGTTTTTTCATAAAAACGTCAAGTAATTAAAAGTTGCAAGCGTCAAGTAATGTGGTTTTTCTTGTAGTGTTAAGAGAACTTGAACGGTGTGTAGTGGGACACACAGGGAGAATCATATTCGAGTTATTGATCCGAACGGTCTACAATATATGGATAGGGTTGGGAACCTCATCCTGGCAACATTGTGGATGCAACCCGCTTTGTATTAGATACAAATGAGATGATCTAGCTCGTTCATGTGGTTGACATGCAAGTGAGGGCATCCTGTGCAATGATATTGTACAAGACTGGACCGTGAAATATTAGACCTACTGATGCAACACCGTTAACAGTATAAGACTAATATATTCGTAGATGACCATTAGTGACTCGTCCTTAATCTGAGCGCGTGTTCACACTCCTTTATCTGCGAGTCCGCCTTTGACTAGTATGGGTGAAGGTAGCCTGAGCGCTCACCCAATATACCTGGGGACAGAACCACGTGGGGAGCTAAGAACTTAACTACGCAAGAAGGAATTCACTCGTTCCCGAGTTAGGAAAACTAGAGGGGTTGTTCCCTTAAGTGTTGTCTCTAGGGCTTGAACAACAAGACCCCACCCTCTCACTAGTCCGAGAGGGATGTTGTTTATGGTTGGACCATGCAACAAAGTTGTTCATTAGAGGAGCAGTGAGACTTAAGGAGCAAGAGGTAGACACAGAGGTAAAACGACAATTTGACCCAGCTGTGACTACGAACAACTTGTGAAAGGGTCGACTCACAGACATTGGTTATATCGATGGACACAACTTGTCCTACCGTGAGGAGAGTTCAACTACGGGGCTACATTGGAGTGCCCATATAGTTAATAAATGTTGATTAACCGGGTCAAAGAGTTTGATCGATTAATCTCGGATCATTGAAACTCATGATATGTAGGTCCATTAGGTCCCTCGGTTGGCTCAAATTGGACTAAATGAGGGTCTACAGTTTAGAGTTGATTTGAAGTGTTCAAATTCATTAAAAGGGTATTTATGTCATTTTTATGAGATATGATTGACATAATATATAGTTTAATGTGAATGAGATTTATAATAAACTATACTGTAGCCTAATTATTTAATTAAGACTTAATTGGAGAAATTGAATTGAGAAAAATTAAGTTGAATGTGATTCAATTTTAATTCCACAATTATGCAAATGTGATTTGTATAATAAGGTATGAGATACCTTATATTATATGATATGCAAATATGATTTGCATATTATATAGTTGTGGTATTATGGTGAATTGGTGGAGTTAATTTTAACTCCACCACACACCATTATAAATAAGTGCTTAGAGAAGCATTTTTGGAATTCCATCCCAAAAGAGCAATTTATTTTCACCATTTCTCCAACCCAAAATCCAAAGGGAGTCCCACATTACTCTATTTCATCCTCACGATAACAACAGAGAAGATCAAGTGGAGGTGTCCCCTTGAATCAGTTCGTGGTTTGTGATTTGATCGTAGAGTTCTTATGATCGTGAGATCTAACCGGAGAAGGAAACGTGAAGAAGAGTTCTTCTAGAGGTAGGTTTCGAAAACCTTGCTGTTTTTCTTCTCTAAATGCATGTTTAGCCTAGATTGAATGTGATTCTTTCAATTTTAAGAAATTTAGAACAACAACGAAACAACGACGATTCACATCCCTTCAGAGTCAACTGAATAATAATTTGATTATTCGAAAAGTAAGTTTGCAATGGAATCAGAAAATTGGGTAAAATTATAATCCAAAAGAACGAGCACACACAAAACTTTAAAATTGTTGTATCGGTTTGATTCATTCCATATCCCATAATGCAGTATATACTTAGAGATAGTAAAGACATTGAAACCTATAAAAAAAACAAGTTACAATCTACCAAATGAAAAACAGTGAAAAGAAGACAAAATATGAATAAAAAACAATGAAAAATGAAAAACAAACCTGAAAATATGAAGTAATAACACGAGATAAAAATTGCGGAACTAATCGCCAAACAAAACAGAACATAAAGATATTGTTCGTAAAACAATTAAAATTACGGAACTAATGGGTAGACACAGATTGTTCTTCAATGAAGGAAGAGACCGAAAGTGTAGAAATCAAATAAAAAAAAGGAAGAAGGTAGAAGAACGATAACATTAATGTTAGGTAGATAATCGGACAAATAGAAGAGAATAATTCAAAAAATAGAATGAGAATCTAAATGATTTTAAATATGTTAAAAGAAAATAATAGATCTTTTAAAAAAATATTAGATACAATTTAAAAAATGTAAGAAAGAATCATATTATTTAAAAAAACGAAAAAAAATTGAAAAGGGCAAATCGGAAATTAAAAGTGGACGTTGAACATATTTGACCATAATTAAAAACCCAAAAAAAAAAATGGTTATTTGTGAAAATTATGAATTGCATTTTCCCTAAAAAAAAGCCATCAAAATATCAAATGAACTGATAATTTGAGAGTCATCTATCCAATTCAGCCGTAAAAAAAATAAAAAATTACCCAAAAATTCAGAAATCGTAAACCCTAACAGCTTGACGAGGCATTTCATAGGCGTCCTTCGGCCGCGATTTCTTGATTCCGGCGACGAACCAGACCTTCTCCGCCTTGTAATTCTCGACGGCGACGGCGGTAACTTTGGTCCACACCACAATTTTGGTCTTCATTCCTTCAATCGAACTCAATTTCCCTCTCGACAGCGTCGCCTTTACGCGAGTGGCGTATCTCACGATTGACGAGTCCTTGAAGCTCACCTCGGAAGACGACGCCAAATGCACCACGAGTTTCGCCTTCGATTCGTCAAATTCGTAGCAGATTATGTTCTTTGGGAACAATCCCGCCGGAAGATTGTGCTCTCGGAGTAGCTCCGGCAGCGATTTCTGCGGCTTCCCTTCTCGGTATCGCCATTGAAAAGAAAAAGGTAATGCGTTTTTCCATTTAATGATTGATTCTATTCTATGTATAGAGATTAGACAGAATTGTTTAAGCGTCCTGTTCTGAATTCTTAATTTTAGGATTCGAAAGTAAAAACTAAATCGTAAATTTGCAATAGAAGTTTCAAGTTTTCAACTTACCATTACACTCTCAAAACTCTCACACTTTTAATTATTTAGTCCGTATTTTGAGTTTTGTTCCAATTTCATCATTATATTTTTTTTAAAATTTTAATTTATATTTTCAAACATCAACAATTGGGGTATGGGGATCGGGACCCATAACCTTTTAGTCATGCCAATTGCCTTTAAAATGGGATTTAGCCTATTATTATTATTATTATTTTTAAAAAAATCAGTTTCAGCTAACTTTCTCTATAAATTTTAGAAATATATTGACATGCGGCCTTTTCTTATATTAAATTATTATTATTTAATAAATTTTTGATAAAAAATAACTTCAAACTTTTCAAATGGACCAAATTTATGCTTTTATTGAAAGTACAAAAATTAAAATTAGACATTTAAAAGTATTAAAATAGAATAAAAACTAAAGTATAGGGACCAAAATGATATTTTAACCTAATTTAATCTATCACCTCTTAAAACTTAAGAAATTCTACAATAAAGCTGGTAAAATGAACCAATGGTTACTAACTCAATTCTTTCTCTAATTCTACCAATTTTAAAAATTATGTCATTTGATTTCTTTTATTGGCTTTAAAAATTAAGTTTACAAATACTTTCCACATATTAGTATGGTTGTTTTGTTAATCCACTTTTACTTACAGAAAGTTCAGCAGTGATATTGGTGATTTCTTGCTTTGCTTTCCTTGATATCCAAAAGCTCCCAATTTTTGCCATTGTCTTCTCCATTCACTCTCCTTTCCTCTTTCAAAAATTAAGTTCTTCTTACAACACAAAATATCTCATTTACTTAATTCTCCATATTGGAGGTGTGTCACTCTCTCCCAACTAATAAAGAAGTTTTCTTTTGAATCTATCAAATAAGACTAAAATATATAATTAAAAAATAAAAAATAAAATTCTGGTGTGATTCGAAACATAACTCAATGGACATATGTTGACACTAGCTTGTTACCATCTTTAAGGTCGGTAATTTGATTCCCTATAGCTTGCAATGGTTCAACTAAAAAAAAATCTCTTTTTTTGGTCATTTGGGTTTTTATATTTACTTTAAACCGCTTAATTTTGGATAATTATATGTGGAGTATTTAATAGAAATCTTTAGCTAACTTATAAAAATTACTCTTGACCTTTCATAATGTTTTAAAACTATTTTTGAAGTAGAAAATCTATTAAAATGTTAGAGAAAAGCCGATGTAGCGTGACATAAAATTATCATTCAAGGTCATTGTCATGTCAACTTTCCGTTTAACATTTGAACAGATTTTTACTCTAAAGGATAATATTGCAACTTTCGAAAGGATAAGAGTGTTTTTGAAACAAAGGATAAGGTATTAAGATTCATGAGTTTTAGATTTTTTTTTTTTTTAATGTAGCCTAAATATTTCTTTGGATCATGAGGCAATGAATTGAAGAATAATGACATTTATTTGTTGATCATCTTTAATTTGTATATGAAGTGAAGAGGTTGTTTTATGCTTCAAGAACAATTATTCAAAAGCAAAATGGATATATAATTGGAATGAATTATAATGCAAGAAATGATTTAGGTAATGACGACATCACCACTTCCTCTAATCCTCTTCCTACTTTTCATCATTTGTCATTTAATGATTGCATAAACATTGTGATTAATTAGTATTAATTACATTCTATCTCCTGATCCATCCTCTTAAATGAATCATCACATCTAACACCCAACTAAAATACTATATAATAGATTCTTAAACCTAATTCTTTATTGTCTTTCTAGAAGGCTGGCTACTTTTATTTATTTTAGTTTAATAACAGTGAGGATATGAATATCGAATCATCCTTCTTTAAAATGATAATGAATGTCTTTTATATTCGAATTGCCAATGTAAAAATATAAATATTAATTTTTTTCATTATAAATATTTTTTCTACACTAAAAACTATGATACATGAAAGTATAAAGATCTTTCTCAACATCGACTCAATGAATATGGATAAAAATTAAAAATTTTCGTACCGAGTTGCCATCGTGATCCTCAAACTTAGATTTAAGAAATCAAAAGATGTGTTGAATTCCGATGTGACCCACCAAATTAGACATAAGGTAGTGGTCTAAGGTAATGGTTTGGTATATAGGAGAGGTCCACAATTTCCAAAAGGAAGAAATTAAAGGGGGAAAGTGTTCAAACTTCCTATGATGATGAAGCTATGGTGTGGATTGTGTATTGAAGTTTCTTAAGAAGACTATGAAATGGAAGGGCTCCCATTATTATTGTCCTTTCCATTTCAATAATTATGCCCTTTGGGACCTTAAATAGAGTTGCAATTGTCCTTTTTGTAGCCTCAATATGAAGCTCGAAATGACAATCTTTAATTATCTTCTTTCATATTTCGTCCTCTCCAACCACCTAAACTTAAAAATAAAGTCCATCTCAATTATGGATAAACTTTGATGGTCGA
Source organism: Trichosanthes cucumerina (assembly GCA_036507285.1). NCBI lineage: Eukaryota > Viridiplantae > Streptophyta > Magnoliopsida > Cucurbitales > Cucurbitaceae > Trichosanthes > Trichosanthes cucumerina. The sequence goes on along the minus strand of CM071839.1, from coordinate 75,314,093 downwards.
GGAGAGAAATATATATGTTTTTATATTAATTTATATATTTTTGTGAAAAAGTATAATCTAAACAATGCTTTCACTAAACTTTTGATCCGAAGAAATATTTGAAATTACTCGAAAGCCCACCAAACCAAATTAATTCTAATCAATTCAAATGTAGCTCAATTAGTTAAAATATACATCATTGATCAAAAAGTCAAAAGGTTCAAATTCTCCTACGTTCAGATATTGTTAAACTCAAATAAAAAAAATCAAATGAAACGCTCTGACACTCTAATATGGCCTGAAAAATATACATAGATTCCTTATATATATATATATATATATAAAGTAGGGAAGTATTTCATAATCAAAACATTTTTGAGTAATGGCATGCATGTGCAGCCTTACAAAAAAAGGTTGACAGAAAAAAAAAAAAGAAAAAAAAGAAAAGAAAAAGGTACATTTAAACCTGGGTCTTGCATTGCATGGAACAGTCGGTTTCTGTACACGTGTCAGTCAACTAAATTCTGAAGCAAAAGAAAAAGAAAAGTGCTTATAAGGGAAATAGATATTGGAAGTGATTTTCGATCTTTGTGTTTGGATGCAGAGACTGGAATCGTAATTCCCGGGAATGGAATATGTAATGTTTCCTCCCTTCCCTTTTCTTTTCCTTTATTCTCTTCTTAATTCTTATGGCTAATAAATCCATTCCCATGATCGCTACTTTTCATTCTTCCCTTTGTCCCCTTCTTGGTTTTCGCTTTGGCTTTTCAATCAAATAAATTTGGGTCGATTTGGTATGGAATCTGAATTCTTTTCTGATTCCGTGAATATGTGGTTGACGGATGTATTTTCGAAAATCGTTTTCGAATTCTGGAATCTAAATAGTAAAAATTTTGAAAACAACATTTTTTATGTTTTCATTATATCCAGATTCTCAATTTAAAATTTTAAAATGCATAATTATATTAAATAAAGATAAAAATCTTAATAAATACAATATTTCATGTTATACACTTAATTTACTTTTGTTAAATTAAAATATGTATAATATAATATATTATAAATTATATAATATTATATTATAAAATGATAATTCTATAAAATTTATAAAATGATGTTCATAAATTAATTAATAATGACTTATATTCAATCTAATAATTAGTTTTGTAACTAATACCTAATTTCATGATCTATAAATATGTTATAAGACACATTTTAAACAATTGTTTAGAATGGAATCAAATTTCTAAATCTGCTACCAAACATATGTATGAAAACATAAAATACAACTTTGTTTTCATTAAATCTCTTGTTTTCAAATTTCTATTTTTAGATTACTTACCAAATAAACCCTTAAAAACTCTCCACACCTTTTTATTTTTTTATTTTTTAAAATGATGTTGATGTGTCTTACTACTCCATGTCTTTGTACACGACAAATCCATCCACTCCTTTTTAATTAGGGCAGGGCGAAAAAAGAAGAAGGACTATTACCCACGAAAGAAAAAAAAGATTTCAACTTTTTTTCCTTTAATTTACTTTCTTAATTTTTTTTGATGTATGAAAATTTTGTGGCTCTATCATGTAGGTTAAAAGACTAAAGTGGTATTGGATATGTATTATCCTAGAGCCTCATTTTGACCCCACTATCTCTCCCATTTCTTCCTTTTAAAGAGAAGTTTATCAAAAAAAATTATTCAATATGGTTGCCTTTTAATAACTGTTAGATGTGAATTCGAAAATTTACATATCTTTTAATAATCACTAGATACAAAGTTCATACATCAATGATGCAAAATAACCACCAAACACATTGTAGCGCCCCAAATAATTTGAGAAGTATAGGAGTTTATAGGCATTTTTGAAGATGGGAATATAATTAATATGCAAAATCCGAGTCCTACTTAGCTTTCACACGTATATGATCATACATTTTACTTTTTCCTTTTTCTTTTTTGGTTCGAGAGAGAGATCACTCGATTGCTTCTCCCACTATATTCTTTTAGTGCATGAAAATGAATCCCCCACCATTCCCTATAAAAAAGAAAAGCTATCATCAATCCCATCAATAATAATATAAGGCATTAATTCTTCTCTTGGTGGTTTGGTCTTTAAATTGATGAGAAGTAATTGAAAAAAAAAAGAAGAGAGAAATGGAAAAGCAAATGGAGAAGATGAACAAATTAGACGTTTCTCTTAGAGAACTAAGTGAGAGAGTGGCGGAATTCGCTCGAGTTAGAGGTTGGGATAAGTATCACACTCCTAGAAATCTCCTTCTCGCCCTTGTAAGTGATCCCTTCTCTACTTCCTTTCATTTATGGCCATTTTTATTGACTCTAAACTCTTAAGTGCTTTTACTTAAAAGGGTGCTTTTAGAGAGAGTGTTTATATAATAAGCTGTATTTCATTTTAAAATACTTTTTTTTTTGCTTCCAAAATGCATGCAAACACACAGTTTCCAAATATGTTTGGAGTGCTTTGAACACAAGTGATTTTAACTAAAATACATTGACTATGAGGCATTTTATTAGAAAGTGCTTAATGTGAAATGAAATTTTAATGTTGTAATAAATGTTTTCAAACTAATTCTCTAACCAACACTTAGGCCAAAAACACCCTATAAGTACTTTCTCAAATCACAGTTAAGTTACTTCTAAATTATATGATAATCATCGGTTATAAATATTTTTGATCACGAAAAAAAGTATTTTTTTTTCTTTTTCACTCATAAACACTTTCGAACATGGGTAGATTTACATGAAAACTAGGAGGGCCATGACCTCCTAATTTTTTTTTTAAATTTAATACCGTAGAGGATATATTTCCCCTCAGTTATATACTATAAGTATTATATAATTCACCATAATAATTAAATATAGAGTTTGCCACAGTGGTGGTATGTACCTGCTCAAAACTTAATTTGTCAGCCCTACAAACATTAGTATTTGAGTAATATTTTTTTCTACTAGTATTTAATTTGTTTTAAAAGTAGTCACAAAAGAAGTAGTTTTTAATTAGAAGTCATCTCAAACTCAATCTTATTCGTAAATGTGTGTGTTTTATTGAGGAGGTGGGAGAAGTAGGGGAGCTATCAGAAATATTCCAATGGAAGGGAGAAGTAGGGAGGGGGCTGCCCAACTGGTCGGCGGCCGACAAGGAGCATTTGGAAGAGGAGCTTTCCGACGTCTTACTTTATTTGGTTCAACTTGCAGATGTTTGTGGGCTTGATCTTGGTCGGGCTGCCCTTTCCAAGATCCTTAAAAATGCCACTAAATACCCTGATCTCATTCCTCACAAACAAATTCAACCCTAAAACAAATTTCAATTACTCATCTTTCTCACCATATTATATTATATCATATAAATATATATTTTATCTACTAGCTTTCTTAAGGTTCTATTGCATCTGCCTCTTATAATTTTTATATATCAATTCAATGCTACCAAAATATAATTGGTGGATGTCTAATTTCGAATGCTTACGGCATGTTTGGGAGTGATTTTGGAGTGACCAAAATCATTTTTGACATGTCTAAAATCACTTTGCTATCCAAAGTGTGATGTTTGGTAATATTAAGTAAGTGATTTTGGAAGAATAAAAAATCATTTGAAGTGATTCCCTTTCCATCACTTGGGAGGTGATTCCCAAGTGATTTTATCAAATGATTGTAATTTAAAATGACTATTATTCATTTTTATAAATAGTATACTTTTAATGACGAGTAAAAACCGTAATCTTTTATCAAAATTCATAAATTTCTAAAAAAAAAAGTGATTTTTTTCAAAACCAAAATCACTATTAAAAGTATAGAACCAAACATGAAAATGATTATATGAAAATCACTTTTAATAAATCAATTATAGACAAATCAATTACACTAAAATCAATATTTCTAAAATCATTCCCAAACATGTACTTAATATGAGTTAGAGCTTTTTGTTTGTATTTTTTTTTTTTTTTGAGTTTTGACTTTGAGAAACTATGCTAATTTATTTAAGCCATACATATATAAGATAGTTCTTGATTTCATTACCCTTTTGTTGACTTCAAGCTAATTAAGCATCAAATTATCTAAATTTTAAAAAAGAAATTTTTATATGTTCTCTCCCTTGTCCACAATGGACAACTTAGACGTAGTTCAACTTGTTAAGATCGTATATATTGTCGATTAAGAAGTTAGAATGCTTGAATTCTCCAACTTTGCATGTTCTATACTGTAAAAAAAATGCTACTATACTACTACAATTTTGACATTCTATAACACCATAGCTAAGCCAAATAAGAGAGAGAGGAAAAAATTTGTCATAAATTGTTGGAGGCGCATTTTTTGACGGGAAAAAATGAAGAGTTTTGTATTTTCGAAAATTTATGACAGTTTTTCAACATTATAAATTCATGACTTTTCAATGTGGGATCCTCAACGTGCCCCCTCAAGATGGATACCATATTAGACTATATGGGGTTCCATCTCAAAACCAATTGGTAATGAGAGGAGTAGCTTATATATCTTATATATTGTGAGGTTTCTCTCCACATTTTCAATATAGGATCCTCAACAGAGGCACGTTTTTGGCAAAAAAAATCGGAGATTTTCATGTTTTTGAAAATTTACGATAGTTTTCAACCTCACAAATTTATGACATTTTTCCAACGTCATAAAAACTTCATTTGTCCCACATCGAAAAATTTGTGTTTTGGACAACCAATCTTATCCTATAAAATGTCTTTCCCTCCTTCATTTTAGTATCAACTTAACATGAGTTTCTTATGGGGCTTATTTCACTTAAGTAAACTGGGGCTTAAGTAATTTTTTTTTGTTGGCAACTACAAACTATCATAGAAAGCAAATACTTGACACAAGAATACTGTCATTAACATTTTTTTTGGAAATATCGGTTTTATGAGGTATTTATTGACAATGTTTAATTGTCATAAAAAGTTTTTCATGACTTTTAACAAATGTCTTGAATAAGTTTTTTTACAACTATCAATTGTCATAAAATAGTTAATTATGACGGATTTTTTGGTTGTGTCATGTATAGAGTTTTCTTAATGGTGGTTTCTACGACTAAAAAAAAGTCATCAAATGTGTTTATGACAATTTTCCAATGTCATAAAATCTTGAAATTGTACTAGTGCTAAGAGTGACTTATACTTAATAATTTCTTGTTATTATCAAGTTAAATTACACATTTAGTCCTGAACTTTTAAGTTTGTGTCTATTTGGTCGCCGAACTTTGAATTGTATTAAATAGGTCATTGAAGTTTAAAAAATGTCTAATTAGCCTAACTTTCAATTTTATGTCCAATAGATCCATGAATTTTTAATTTTGTGTCTAATACATCTTTGACTTATTCGATATTTTTTTTTTTTAAAAAATGCATGGATCTACTAGATACAATATTGAAAGTTTAGAGTTTCATTAGACTTAGAATTCAATTTTACATCTAATAGATCAATTAATTTTAAAAATGTCAAGGGCCTATTAAGCCAAAATTGAAAGTTTATAGGGACCTATTAAGTATTTTTAAAGTTCAAGACCTAATTAATTAGATACAAAATTAAAAGCTCAGACACCTATTAAACACCTTTTAAAGTTCAGAAACAAAATTGACTAAAGTTAGAATTTAACCTTATTATAATTGATTTGTTAGTGTTATAATTAATATAAGTAGGGTCTACTTACATTTTTATTCAGTAAAAGTACACTAATTTTGAAATTAACATCATGGTTGGTTAGGAGTGTTCTAGAAAATAATTTTCTACCTTTTACAAAAGCCTTTTCTTTTTTTTAAGGTGAGTCTTCTTTAAGAGCTGTTTTCTCTCTTTCTTTTGTCATGTTTTATTTGTGTGCTTAGTGGATGGAACCTAATTTTTGGTGGTTAGAAATATTCTACAATCTAAAAAGAAGCTTTAGTCCTTTTATGCATATTTAGGTCATAGGGTAAGGATCATGTACAATAGAATATTATTCATGTGGAACTAAATTCAAATCCTAAATTTTAATAGGATTTTTTTTTGACATAAAGGGAATTTGTAAACATGAACATATATAATTCAACTAAATAAGATATTATAACCTCGATAAAAATAATTAGAAGTTTAAATTTTCACATGTTAACATTATCCTTTTCAATCATTCTTAAACTTTAGTGCAAGTATCCATTATTACTCTACAACGTACAAATTTGTATAGTTTATATCTGTGTGATGTAAAAGAAAAAGAGTTATAGAACTTTAAGTTTGTATAACCTATATCTAGCAGATGAATTTATAATTTGTAAAAGTTAGTATATACTATAAAAATTAGATTTTACAAGTTTAGATTTATATAACATTAATTTATGTTGTAGTATTTTAAAATTAACGAATCAACATATGAATGATATTGCTAGATTAATTTTCAATGTGGCAAAATTGCAATCGTATACGATGTCAAGTTTTAGTATAGTGATTAAGAGCGTATAGAGTGTCATTCACAAAATTGGAGTTCTAGACTAATTGAATATCATAGATACTAATGGTTAATTTTATTTAGGAAACACGAAAATTTAAAGTGAAGTAGTGACAAAAGCAAATAACTCAACAAAAAATTTAATAGAGAGAAAACTTAAGGCATTGATTTCACTTCTTGAACTACCGTTTTAGTTGATAAAATAAGAAGAATGGTCATGCCCTAACTATAAGCAAGAAGTTAAAGATAACAAAAGATTTTCCTAAGCCCAATTGAATAATTTCATGCGATGTTATAAATTAAAATCTAATATATCTATCTAGATTTTAATGACAAGCAAGACATAAGCAACATCTTTTAATACTTTTTCAAGCAACAAATTCAAACCAATATAAAGAAAGTAAACTTTAATTAACTAGGAGATCACACGCATTAAGAGCATAAAAGCATGAATGACTATAAAGCATGATTAAACAACCTGTTACCTAACTAAATAAAACATTAAGTTTAAAGGCTATGTCAATCCCCTAATACACTTGTCTAACCACTCATAACCATAAAATTCAACTCTATACTTAAGAAAACCTCCATTACAAGTACTACAAATCAAAGGAAAAAGAAAAACTCTTGTCTCGTGCCAATTCCCGTTTCTATATAATGTTCACGATCTCGAACTTTGAATCATCTTCCTTAGTTTTCAAGAATGTCATTTAATTCTCAAAAGAAGGTAGAAATCGAAATTAGGAGTTTTTCTCTCCAAAAGGTCCTCCTCTTTCTATAGCAAAAATGATGGTTTTATACTTATCGAAGTAGCATCAAGATACTAGGGGGCAACGTTAAGTTGTTGTGCCCTTTCATGTGAAGAAAATAAGAAAATTCGAGACGTACACTATAGACATGTCACTTCAACGCGTGCGATTTTCGAGATCAGATACTTGCACAATCGATACTATATCCTTACAGGTAATATAGGTTGAAAAGTTGCATACATGACAACTTGACGCTCTCCAAGCATTGAATGTTGTCCTCTTGAGTTTTTGGGCATGATTTGCTTGTTTCCATGACTTGACTCTCTAAATTGATGTTAAATTAATTTATTCTCATCTCAATAATTCTAAAATATCTGGTTTTATTCCAATGGTTAGGTTTCTGCAGAATAAATAAATATAGGTGTGTATGCTAAAACTATAAAATTAACTATAACTAAAACCTAAAAATAACACATTTTGTATACTATCAAATGATATAAATTAAATCAATTTAACTCTAAATTAGATCAACCTAACTCTTAAGTTTAAACACTTTATTAAAGTGCAAAGGGCTAATCAAAAGCATTTATTTTTTCCATTGAACGGGAATAATTCGTATTATGGTAATCATTAATTCTCCATTTAAATGGAAGTGCATCACTCAGAAAGCAAAAATGGAGCGTGGAGAAAGAACCATCTTGTCTTAAAAAAATGGTTGAATAAACCCAATAATATACCTTTTAATTAATTTTTAAGTGTAAATTAATAATGACATTGTCACCAATAAGAACATAACTCAACTGATATTAACTAAGACTTAGGATTAAAAGGTGATGGATTCAAATTCTTCTAGCTCAAATATTGTTGTACTAAAATAAATAAATAATGGCATTGTCAAATATGACTATTCCAACTAAATGCTTACTTTGGTTGTTTTTTTTAATGGCAGTGCTTCGTATTCACAAGTGGAATATGACTATTCCAACTAAATGCTTACTTTGTTTTTATCTTCAGAGGAATTCTGTGACCATTTATTTTTTGATTCCCCTTTCAGTCAAATTATTTGAGATAATATGCTTGCTTTTGAAAATTCTGTCTATCATGGAGCTCTGAGCTAGAGTGAATTTGTCATGTAAGTAGGGGTTGCTCTTGCAGAAATCGAGTTTGAAGGTTTGTTTGGTGTACGTCTATTTATGATATTTAGAGGAAACTTAATCTTCGTCTTCATGTATCGGTAGATCAATTATCTCAATTTGTCCTTTGTGTTATTAAAACGGATCTAGTATCTCGGTATTCCTTATGGTTGAGGGGACACTTGTCAATTCATACATATTCTCGTTGGCATTGTTTCTAATCTTAATTTCTTCGTTTTTATTACTTTGGTCATTTTATTCGTTGCTTGTTTTGATTTTCAATTTCTGTTAGGTTCTCTGGTGTTGTTTATTTTCTTGTATTTTGTGCCTTCACTTCATGTTTTGAAATTGTCCTTTTGCAGGAAATATATCTATCTTTGCAAATAATAATAATAATAATAATAATAATGGTAATGCCAAATTAACTGCACCCACTAGAATGGAAAAAGATCATCTAATTAATTAATAAACCCACTACGTACAATTAACTGGGTAATCATCTCCATTCTCCATACATATTTTCATTAATTATTTTCTAATCATTGTGTAACTTACCATTAATTCCACAGAAAAAAACATATAAAAACCAAGCACATCTATTTAATTGCTGCAGAATTTTATTAATTACACCTTTTCAGAACTGCAACCTATTGGCTGACACGAGGAATAAAATTGGTCAAATATCATATCATTAACCTATTTTGTCCATTATATATTTGATGATCCAACTATAGTTTATAATATTCTTCCTTTTCCCTAGTTGGATAATTGAAGTTTATAGATTGCTGTTTAATCAAGATGGATGGGTGAGAATCATATGTTGTTTTCATTTCATATACATTATTGTATTTATGAATATTTATTTGTGGCAATTCTATATAGTTCATGGTGGAATTTTTTTTTTTGAAAACTCATCAATGGATTTTTTTAAAAAAAAAATTAAATGAATCTACCATCATTATTGAGTTTTTGGATGAATTGCCCTTTACTCACATCATAATTGTGTGGTGTTAATCAACTTCAAAAAAATTTTATTGGCCGAAACAGATGAGACATTTTCTATACAAATTTAAGAAAGGTCTAAAGTTATATAACTAAATTCTATATTGAGCAACATGAGCAATATGTTTGATTTATAAGTTTTAGAAATTTGAGTTCATACAATGACACGTGTATTTATGAGTTTTTTTTTTTGGTTCATGAGTGGTATGATGTTGATCGAAGTTTGTGCGGATAGTAAAAGTGAAAGCTTCCCAATTCTTTTATTTATTGAATTGAATATATACTATATCTCTAACCTTTAAATTTTTATGCAATGAATTATTTAGTATGATATTAAAGAAGAAATTCTATATCCAAACCCTCATACATACGAATGTAACAAATTCTCCTAACATTAAAAAGATAAGTAAATTCACATACTAAATTATAGTTTAATTAGTTATGACATTATAACCTCTCGACCAAAAAGTTAGAGGTTCAATTTTCTACCTGAATAATATGTTCTTGAACTAGAAAACAACGAGACGTACTTTTTAATAATAATAATAATAATTAATGTAATTGGTTAGGCTAAATTACTATATATGTTATCAACTCCAAGGTGGTGTTTGGTGGGGCTTCTAATTCACTTTGGCTTTGAAAGTCCAAACAATTCTACTCTTAGTTGGGAAATTTTTTTGGCCTTTAGATCCAAAATTTTCCAACATGCTTAAATAATAAAGAGTGTAATTCATTTTCTTCCCTAATATTCGACTTTCACACTAATCTGCCCTTCAAATTAGCTAATAATAATTTTATTCGACATTCAATTGACTTTCATATCTTATCTTGTTTAATTGCATAGCTTTTGTGTATAGAAGGGAACAAAAACCCTGTTTTGATGATGAGAGTTTTGAATTTATATTTCAGAAAAGAAATTGAATTTCAATTGCATAATTGAGACATGAATTTAACATCCTACTTTTTACTTTATGTGATGTACCATTATTTTTCTGACCCAATTGACAAGTTCAATAATTATTGAAAAGCATGTCAGGAGAAGAAATTGGATTGAATTTAGAAAGTCACACTAATATCTTGTAACTCTGTTGAGTTAATCTCTACTTTAAAAGGTTTATAGTTCTATCAGAGTTGGTGTTTATTTATATCTTATACTTACCATTTTTTTTAATAGGTTCTCGAACTTTTAATTTTATATTTAACAAGTTTCTAACTTTTAATTCGTAGATGGGGTTCATGTTTATAAAATAAAAAATTATAAAACAGAATATATATTAACCCCCAACTCATTTCTTTTTTTGGCCTGAAATTAATTAGTTCGTTTGTCCAAATGTATCCCATTTGACACCGGAGGGGGTGGAGCTAGAAATTTTCACATCACACATATTTCAAATTTAGAGAGCAAATTAGATTAAAAAAATTAAAATCTTATCTTTATCTCTCTATATTATGCACCTAAATACAATTTAGGGGACAAAAATAATAAATTATTCAATAAAGCCGACACAATATAATTGCCTCATAATAACTGTTGAATGTGGATCTAATTTTTATACCTCTAATAGCCATTGAATATAAGTTCGAGATACTTCTCTCTTTCATCCAACGGTAAAAAACTGTCGGTCGTATTGTGACGGTCTCACCAAATAATTTCTCTCAGACAAGTATCCTTCTTCTTTTTCTTTGCTCTGCTCATGGCCTAGCACACACAATACAAGTATATACATTAATTCGAGTATAGTTCAATAGATAAGATATTAATTACCATTTTAGAGCCTGTTTGGGACACAACTGCACCACAAACACAAACTATTATAACTCTAGACTAAACAACTCTGCATTTTAAATAATATTATATGATTCTACGAATTATAATAACTCACCTACTATTATAGTCCATATTATTATAACTCACCTAGGGGTCGTTTGGATTGAGGAGTTGGGGGGAGTGGAGTTGGGAGGAGTTAATAACTCCCCCAACTCTTTGTTTAGCCCAAGGAGTTATTAACTCCTTCTTGTGAGTTTCACAGATTTATTAATTCCTCCTTGAGTCCCACAGATTTATTAACTCCTTTTCAACTCTTTCTCTAACTCTCCATAACTTTTTTTTAAACTCTTAGGGGGCGTTTGGATTAAGGAGTTGGGGGGAATGGAGTTGAGAGCAGTTAATAACTCCCCCAACTCCTTGTTTGGCCCAAAGAGTTATTAACTCGTTCTTGTAGGCCCCACAGGTTTATTAACTCTTTGTTCAACTCTTTTTATGATTTTTAACTCCTTTTTGTGGGCCCCACACACTTCTTTACTACTACTCCCTACAACTCCTACTCCCCCAATTCCTCAATCCAAACGCCCCCTTAGGGGTTGTTTGGGGCGTTGAATGAGTTATAATAACAGTTAGTTATAATAGTATGTGGGTTATTATAGTCTGTGAAACATATAATGTCTGAGGTTATAATAGTCTGTGTTTGGGGTGTAGAGTATTTCACAGGTTATTATAACACGGGTTATAATAACCGGTGGGTCAAGCAAGCCCTTACTCTTTGCAACTTTTTGCCCCAAACACAGTTTCTTATAACTCCAAAGTAAACAAATCTGCCCCCCAAACACAGACTTCAAAACTCTTTAGACTTCTTTACTCTCCAGATTTTTTTACTCTTACTCCCCAACTTCACAATCCAAATGATCCCTCAATGCTCCAAATAATCTTTTAAAGATTGATGGTGGGAACTCACTCTTGCAGTTGTGAGGGGAAAAAGGATTATATACCTACAAAATCCTAAAAATACGAGGGAAAAATGGTAAAAAAAAAAAAAAGGAGAGAGAAAAAATAGAAGGATAAGTTGAAATTAAAGTGGATACACAATATACCATTGGAATTGACAATCTTGTAATGTTGTGAAGAAGTTTTGAAATCGTAATTCGCGGGATCTGTAAAGCGGCGCCGGAACCTGGCGATGCTTCTCTTTCTTTTCTTTTGTCGCCCACAAATACTTGTTCTAATTTTCTCACCACCACATAACCCTAATTTTATTTTATTTTCTTTAATTTTATTTTGTCCTTCCATCATTTCTTCTTTCTTAACCTAATTTTGCCTTCCATCAAGAGATTGCTATTTGCTAGTTTCAAAAAGTTTCTTTGAAGACTAGATGTTAGAGGTAACCCACGACAATTTAATTAAACCCGAGACTTAAAAGTCCGATTTGATAATAATTTTGCTTTTAGTTTTATATTTTTGAAGGGTATGTTTCTTTCTTTACCGTTTGTTAGCCAAATTCTAAAAACAAAACAAGTTTTATAAAATTATTATTTTAGGCACGGTTTGATAAACCATCTTCTTTTTTTTGTTTTATTTTTAATTTATGAAAATTATGCATGTTTTCTTAAAATTTCTCTACAATATTTTTATTTTATCTAAAACGGTTTCAAATTTTCTTAAGGAAACATTTAAGTTTCTAGCCAAATTCCAAATTCCAAAATACAAGCTTTTGATTTTTGATTTATTTATTTATTTTTAACTCGGCTTGGTTTTTTAAAATATATGTAAAACGTAATTAAAAAACATAAAGATTCATAGGTGAAAAGTAGTATTTATAGGCTTAATTTTCAAAAACTAAAAACCAAAAATCAAATGGTTATCACACAAGGCCTAAGTAGATATACTAAAAAAAATTTGTCAGTAGGCTTGAATTTTGAAAAATATGTTTAAAAAGTAGATGAGAAAACAAAGAAACTAAGTGGAAGCGATGTTTATGTAAGCTTAATCTTAAAAAGAAGCCTTAACAATATTATAATAGTCTATAGAATTATATAATATTGTTTAAAATGTAGAGTTATTTAGTTTCAAATTATAATAGTTTGTGTTTGGGCATAGAATATTTCATAGATTATTATAACCTATACCCCAAACAGTTTCTTAGGGGTTTTGTGTAGTTCAGATTCAATATCTTAATTTAGAAAAATCATTCAAAGATAACTTGAATAGTTAATTACTATTCAAGTTGTGAGAGTACATATTCGAATATCTAATTTTTTTTTATTCGTCATATCATGTCTATAGCATTGTTAATACAATACCATTTCGAGAAAAGATAAAAACTTTGTATAAAAATTATCAAGGTTAAAACTAGTGCTTATTATTTCTTCCTTCCTTTTTCTTCTTTTTGTTTTTTGTTTGTTTTTTTGACACGCCGGCCCGGTAAGTGGACATAGCGCTTAAGCCCAATACCCTAACACAGGCCCAGCCCCTTTTTGGGCTTCACCTACTTGGGCTTAACTTTAGTTGCGGAGTTTCATATTTCATTATAAAAATAAAAATGTTCATTTCTTATTTAATATTTATATAAATATCATATTTCACTAGGTAAAAATCAAGTTGGCTTGAATCTTTTTTTATAATAGGTAGAGTAGAAGATTCAAATTTTTAATCTTTTATCGATGATACCTTCCTTAACTGGTTAAATTATACCTAAGTTGGCTATTGAGATAACTTATTTATTTTTTTAGTTCAACATGTGAGATGCAATTAGCGATTTAAATTTTTAATCTTTTGATGAATAATATATGTCTTAACCAATTGAATTATGCTTAGATTTACGATTGAAATAATTAATTTGATTCTTAACTTCACAAAATCGTTAAGAAATTGAAAAGAAAAAAGTCTCACAATTTTTTTTTTAAAAAATTACATTAAAAAATGATTCCAAATATATTATTTTAAATGTTTTAAAACAAAAAACATAAACAAGATAGTAATCCAATTACGTTGATGTAATTAATTGTACAATAACTATTATTTAAAAAAATGATATTTATTTAGATATTGAACAGACAATTAAAGAAAAGATAATAAAGGGAATTTAGTTTATGAGCAAGCATAGCAGAAACTTTTTTGGAGTAATCAAAAGATCCAAAAAAGTGAACATAAATTAGAGAAGGAAAGATAGAGACAAGATAAATGGTAACAGCCTTCGTGTCCCTTGCAATGGAAGTTTCGTTCGTCTCATTTCAATTTCTTTACTCTCTCTCTAAATCTTCCTAGAAAAAATGGCCCATCACCCTTCTCTAGCAGATCCAAATTTCTTATTTTATCCGCTTTCCGCGTCTGATTTCCTTTTCGATGTAATTCTTCAACCAATGCACACCACTTTCCTCTGATTTCTCCTTCATGGGTCGCCTCTGTTTCTTCTTTTTACTTTCTCTTCGATTCTCCATACCAGGTGATTCTTTCAGACTGATTTGTTCTGTTCATTTTTCGTTGATTTAACTTGTTTGGTGGGATGGGGGATTTCTTAATTTTGGTGGGTTCTGTCGATTTTGAATTCTGAGAGCTTATCTCTTTCTCGAGAGTCGATCATTGTGAATTTAGTGGTAGAAGTCTTCTACCATGTTTAGAATTATGAATGAATGCGATTTCTCTGTCTCTTCACTTATGTATGATGTTGTTTGGCTTCTCGATGACCCCAATGATGATTTTTTGTTTTCTGAGTTGTTAATTTTGTTTGTTCTTTTGTTTGTGCTAAACATGGTTGACCTTTCTTCTCATTTGTGATGCCATTTCCTTGCAACTTGATATATTGAACTTGTTCTACTGTAGTCATGTCCTGTTCTGTTAAGTGCAAGTTGTTTAGGATGGATCATGGAGTTTTTATCTGGTTTTTTGTCTTGTCATATTCAGGCTCTTAAAGTTTGTACCGTCAAGATGAGTTTTGAGCTCTTAAATGGAGTGAACGGCGTCACTTCAATGTGAAAATTTGTCTCCATTGGATAGAGCTTTTGGCTAGGAACTCTGCCTGAGGTAGATTCTAAACTGATTAAGAATAGTATTCTTTGAATTCAATCCTTGTGCCGACTCTTGAGTTTTTATATACGTTTCACCTCAACTTATTCTGCTTGAAAAACTGTTTTCATTGACTATACACAACAAGGTATACTATTGGATTTTGAAATTGTTGTAACTTAGAAAGTTTTAGTTGGAGTTTATCAAAACTCCATAAGTCTTGGACTGAACTGACAGATATTGTGTAAGAAACCAAAGTATGCAGTCAGGATATACTCAGTAAGCTAACTTGGTAATTCTGTTAAGTTTTAGCATGTGCCTATCAGATACCAATCAATTCTTGGCTGCTCTTTTTTCCTCAGGTCCTAGTCTATAGTTTACCAGAAATCCAGTGAAGCATTTGTATTTATTTATGGAACTTCTTGGTATTGGAGCAAACATGCAGGGTTCTGGCAACTATCCAAATTTTTATTTGGGTCGGGGTCTTAAAGGAGTTGTTAGTGGCTGTGTATGGCCTCAAATCAGTGAAGATAAAATGGTGAACGGTAGGCATAGCTCCAAAGGTTTCTTATCACCATTGTCAGCTGGTCTGTATGTCGAATGTGGCCGAGAAGCATTAAAGCAGATAATGCTTAAGCAAGAAGCGGTTTTTAGGGATCAGGTATATCCTCAGTGTGCAATTTATTTTTTTTTGCTCTGAATCAATATGGAACTATGTACTATTAACCAATTCTACTATATCTTGCAATGGTTTCTTTTGTTAGAAATCTGATGTTTTTAACATTCATGGCTTTGAGCTTATAAATTCATCTGGAATATTAATCAACTGTCCAGATTTATGAACTTCATCGCCTTTACAAAAGACAGAGGGAGTTTATAGCTGAGATGAAGAGGGAATCGCTTAAGCATGATATATGCATCACAACAACTGAGTCTGATTTTTATAAGTCTCAGATCTCTACATCGTGTGCTCAGGATGCACATAACTTCCCTGTGTACGGTCAATTATCTATTTCAGGTGAAAAAAAGACCTCGTTACTTTCTAGTCTAGGGAAGAACACTCAAACAGTTTCTGACTCTGTTCTGAATGGAATCTGTTCGAAGAATCCTTATCTTTTGGAATCTAAGAGCAATATTTTGGGAACAGGGATGTTTGATCTTGAACTACCAACTGACAGCAAACACTTGAACGAAAAAGATGAATTGACAAAAGTGCCTGAAATGTCAAGCTGCCATCTCAAGAGAATTCCTGAGATTGTTCATATCAGTGATAGAAAACCTTTTCTTGCCAAGTATGATTTGAATGCTTCATTACATAGGGATTTTTCCATCACTGATTCATTATTAGAGAAACCCAAGATATCTGTTGATTTAAATGATCCTCCAAACTTTGAGGAAGAACCGGGCTGTAGATCCATTGATTTAATGGATGCTACTGGCCAAGGGGAGATCCTTTTCTGTGATCTGTATGGCAAAGCCAATTCAAACTTTCTTGTTTTCTCAGAGCAAGATGTCCATGGAAGAGAAAATGGACTATGCAACAATGGTTATTCCGAATCGAGTAGCTTTTGTGACAGAAGCAAAACATATCAACCAGAAAAAGATATTGCAAGTTCTAGTCTGTCATCCACTACATCTTTGACAAAATCTGCACAAGGTCCCATAGGACACCATATTTTAGATGCTGGGAATTCCAAAATGTTAATAGAAAATGCAATGATTGCTGAAGATGATCTCTGTAGTGTTCAGAACTTGAGATCTAGCATTGGGTCTGATAGTGTAAGCCCCCTTGAGGGAAGCTTCTGTAATGGCGCCAAGTCCGATTGTATAAAAGAAGAATCTCTTACCTCACTCAAGGCTTCTGCAAATTGGATAGATGGTCAAATTGACCTCAATGTATGCATAAATGAAGAATTTTTGCCAACACCTTGTTGCTCCACTGAAATGAAATTGGAGGTACCTGTAAGTCCAAGCAAAGAAAAACACTCTTCAACTACAGGAGAGTTGGATGATAACCAAGTTGGGTCAAATTTTCTAAAGTCAGTTCAAGATGATGGCAAACTATTGGAGGATCTCGTTGCAATAGCAGCAGAATCTTTGGTTTCTATTTCATCATCTGTGGCTCAAAATTGTCAAAAAACCACCAGCTGTCAGTCTGTTCAAGCTTCATGGGAATCCTTATGCTGGTTTGCTGAAATAGTTTCTTCAATGGGAGCTGATCCAGAGAAGGCTGAAATTGCCTTGAAAAGTAAGGATGCTAGTGACTCAGAGGAGCTTTTGCCCGATTGCATGGATGACTTTGAGATCATGACATTGGAATTGAAAGAAACAAAAGTGGAAGGGCGTTCTTTGATAGTAAGTAACCACCAAGAGGAAGCAGTGAAAAATGTTTCTTCGCCTTCATGTCAACTTGGGAAGGGTCATGCGAGGCGGGGTCAGCGCAATAATTTTCAGACAGAAATTCTTCCAAGTCTTGCAACTCTGTCGAGGTATGAGGTTACAGAAGATATTCAGACAATTGGAGGCCTAATGGAAGTTGCAAGTTTTCAATCGATAACTGGTGTAGCGAAAACTACAAGTAGAGGTAGAATGGCATGGACTCGAGGGAAGAGACGGTTGTGTAATTCATCTTCAAAGTTTACAGAAGCTGTCATAGGGTCAATCATGGATCAAGTAAGCAGTGGCAATGAACAAGAGAACAAAGAAAGAAAGGTTATAGTTTGGGGAAATATTACCCGGCGTCGGAGGGGACAGAGATATCCAGCTTGTAATCGAAAGATTATCGTAGGACAAGTATAGTCGGACTTTGTTTCGAGAAATCACTTCAAATGATTTATAAGTTATCTGTAAATTTTGCCAAGTTCTGTTCAACACTCCATTTTGAGTCAATTGTTTGTTTTCATTGAATACAAAGTTATATTAGAAAGAAGGAAGCCACCATTGTATATGCAGACTATACTTTTGGTAAATGAAGTTGTCTCATGCTGGTTTGGTTAATGAGATATATAGTTTACAGCCAAGTTATCTGGTCTTTTGCATCTCATTTTTCTTTGCTTTTCGAAGAAAACGTACACTATGGAAACTGATCTGTGTTTATATCACAGGTACAAACTGTTGAATCTTTAAATCAGTTCAGAATTAAAGAACTGAATTCTTCATAGTTTAATAAATTGGGAATACTTCAAAAGCTTTAGCATCAAAATTTATAACTAAACAAATTAAGTTGGATACTACAATTTGAACAACAAAAAATGAAATACATAAGCTAGGTGAAATGATGTTTAATTTGAAGCCCTCTTTCTTTCCATAGCTTTTCTGTACTCTGCATTTGAAATTTTACTTAGCCACCCAAAAAGGCAAAAGGGATAAGAAAGCAGAAACTGATTCTTGAAGCTTTTACATGTGGTCCAAAGGAAGCCATATATATAGTGTTTTGTTTATAGAGGAAAAACTTGAGCTCCAAGTTGAGTGAAATGAGGACTTTGAAAGGCCTCTTGAAGATCCTCATCGTCATCCCACGAATCTCGAAACGTTTCGAGGTTGTTTAAGTAGTTTATAAGGGATGATAAGCACAGTTTTTTCCTCCATTCCTCCAAATGTGGAAACCCAACGTTATCGCCATACTTGTCACAATACTACGATATAAAGAAATTTTTGTCAAATATTTAAATTTTATAGTTCGTTCGATCAATCGATACTTAACAAAACCATCGCAAAGTTCTCTCGAAAAAACACGAAGAATTTGAGTACCTCAAAATCAGCTAAATCATGGGTATTATGCTTTGGAATGCCAGCAACATCCTTTGAGTGATAAAACTCTTTGATGGATTGCATCATATCATCCCATGATGGCAATGTCCTTTTTCCAGACAGCAGTTGAGCTATCCATATTGCTTGTGATTCAAAGAAAGGGAAACCTATGAGCTGCACAACAATCATATTACTTCAAACACTAATTTTATTTCCCCAATTTCTTCATCTTTTGGGAATTTTTTTGCCCTTTTAAAAAAAGGGATTCCTACATTTCAATATTCCATTTTCTAGTCCACCAAACATCACATAATTGTATATAAAAAAAACATGCAATAATATTTACAATAATCATTGCATATGTTGGAATATTTATATTAGAAGTCAATGTATATCCAATCACTTTTAACTGTTTTGATTAATTACCCACGACAGAAGAACAAAAAGTTAATGTGACATCATATGGAAGCTAAAATCATTCATGTAACTATATAATATGTCAAAATGTCATTATGACTTACATATTTTATATGCGAGAACAAATATGAACTATATATTATCTGATTTTTTTTTTTGGCTTGATCTTATTTACCTTTCGTGGAATGCCTATAAATGAAAGTGAGGGAGCCAAAGATGGGGGAAAAGTATGTTCATACAAAGGACCCACTCGATCATCATCAACAACAACTATTCCTTTGGTGTCAAGAAATGGAAATGTGTATGAATACCTACAACAAAAAGAAATTATAAAAAAAAATATATCTATTTCTAAGGCTAAAAGATACCAAATGGTCATATTCAATCTAGAAATTCTCGATTTGATCTTTAATCTTTTAAAATTTATCCTATGTTTAAAAATTCTCAATTAAGACTAATTTCCAATTGAGAAAAAGTTAAAAATCATTCAAAGTTAATGTAATATTGAACTATTATTTTATTTATATATTTGAACACATGGCATGCCATGTGCTATTTGATATACAAAATCAATTCGTTCATCTAAATCGTGCTCATAAAATCTTTTTAAAAAGAAAAAAAAATCCATTTTCTCTAAATGAAACATGCCTAAATAGCAAGCTCATATGTTTATATATATTAATAAAATAATAATTCAGTGACACACAAACTTTAATTCTGGCTAACAAATTTAAATCGTCAATTCGAGCATAGTTTAATAGATAAGACACTAATTATCATTTCAAAAGAATTCTCACCCTAATTGGTGAACTAATAAATAAATAAACACTTCTTTTTTTCACAAAATTATGACATTATTAATTGTGAAATTTTAACAAAATAGGAATATGATTGACTAAACAAATGGATTAGGGACCCTTTGTTATATATAAATTCAGCCTTTTCTTTTCTTTCTTTTTTTTTCTTATGGTAGAATTTTCGTATATATAAAAATGAAATGTAATATAAAAGAATGGTATAATTATATATATGTATATATAAATATACCCAGTGCAATATAAAATAGTATCAGCAACGATGGAGGAGCCATCAACAAACAACACCCGCCCATCATCTTCAAGAGATTCAATCTGCAAGCAAACTCAAAACATATTCAATTAAAAATAATAATAATAATAAAAATCAGACAATTTTAGTTTTGCTTCCGACAAAATTAACAATATCGGCGGCAAAAGCCCAAATTACTTTAACATGAATCAAAGCCAAAAAAAAAAAAAAAAAAAAACCAAAACCAAAACAAACCTGTGGTTGAAGATGCAAGTTTTGATGTTTGTCAATGACTTTAGATAAACCCTTAGTAATGGTGTTGATGGATCTTGTGCTTATATGAATTTCTTTTGCCACTTCTACTAGATCTAGCGATATGTCTTGCCCACTTTGAGAGTTTCCGACCACCACCACTATCTGTGTAAATCAAGTCGTCACAATGAAACTGTCTGTCTCGTAATAATAATAGTTCGATGTGGATTCGAAAATATAAGCAGGAATGGTTTTTTTTAATGAAGACATCATCATTTTCCATTTTGAAATGCTTTTTAATGAAGACAATTAGACAACAATATTTGTTGGTGTTAGAATTTGCATGGCTGTCCAAAGTTTTGGTTTTTTTTTCTTCCTTTTTGGGGAAATAAGTGTTTGATAATTGTGTTTGCAAAATTGTACATCAATTTTGAAAACACGAAATAAAGAATAGTCTAATTCCATTATTGTATGAAAAGTCATTATCTAATTGATTAGAATTTATTATTGAATACTATTAAATGTTTGACAAGTAGGAGAGAAAAAATGATAAATAATAGAGAAATCTCATAATATATAAGATATGTGTGCTACTGCTCTCATTACCAATTGGTTTTGAGATGGAACCCCATATAATCTAATATGGTATCAGAGCCCATTTAACCCAAATGGGTATTCGCTCCAAAAAAAATTGAAATTAGGATTCGATCTAAGAATGGTGAACCCAAAGAGGCACCATCTTGAGAGGGCATGTTGACGATCCCACCTTGAAAAAGTGGAGAGAAACCTCATAATATATAAGATATGTGGACTACTTCTCTCATTGTCAATTGATTTTGAGATGTAACCCCATATAATCTAATAATAATCCAGAAGAGAAAAAAAAGGTGTGACGTTTTTACTTTTTTTTTTTCAAAAAATCTAAATAATTATAAGATTTTTAACGGTGATCAACAGAAAGATTCTTGTCAAAGGAGAAGGAAAGTATAATGTTCTTCAACTATCTTGAAGAGAAGAATACAAGAAACAAAAAGATAGAGAACAGTATCAAAATTAAACGTTATGGTTTAATTTACCTCATCACGAAATGGCTCAGGAACTCGATAAACATGACTATGAATTTGCTTTCTCTTCCATTTGTCCATTCCTTCCATCACAAATAACAAGAAAAAAAAAAAAATTAGATAGAGGGAGAGAGAAAGAGAGATAATATTATTGTTGATCATATAAAAACAATATATTATATGATATGATATACCTTTAATGTTGGGCAATCTAGGATGAGAATAATGTCCAGTAGCAACAACAACAGCATCAAAAACTTGTTGAACCATAATCTTATGATCTGATTTAGTTGTAACAAGCCATTGAATATCTTTTCCAAGAAGATGATGATGAACAGAATAATAATAATCGCACATTCCCACATATTCAACTCTAGTATTGAATTTGATGAACTGTCTCAAACCAAAGCAATCACAAAAATCATTCAAATACAAGAAGAGCTCTTTATGGCCAGGAAATCTCCTAGTGTCACGGCCTTTCTTGACCAGAAATGGAAAATCAGAAAACCCCATGATTTCCCTTGGAGAAGCAATCCTTAAAGAAGAGTAAATGCTGCTGTGAACATTAAGGAAATTATTGTTGGACGATGTTGTTTTTCCTAAAGGATGTTCGTTTTCGACATTTGGATCGTAGAGCCATTGGCCACCAATGTCGTTGTTTTGTTCAAAAACAACAACTTTGTGGCCTTCTTTTCTTAGCTCTCTGGCTGCCACAAGCCCTGATGGCCCAGCTCCAATTACACATACATTCTTCTTCTTCCATTCAACAACTCTCTCTGAAACCATGCCTGCAATTTTGCCCTCACCCTCTCCCTCTCTCTCTCTAATTTGTGTTCACCAACTGTGAGTTTGATCACATATATATATATATATATATATATATATATATATACATATATATAGAGTTCAATTCTTGGCAATTGGAAACTTATAAAAGGAAAAAGGCTTAATTAAAATATATATTGGAAAAGAAAATTATTTCATATATGATTATTATTGATGTGAATTGTGTGTAGAGAGTTTAATTAATTAAGAGCAAATCTTGGGTTGTTGATATCTATTCATATTGTCCACTTTGAACAAAAACTTTTGTGGCTTTGCTTTTGGTTCTCCAAAAGACTTTATACCAATATAGATAATTGTGCGTCCTCACTTATATACCATAGATCTCTTCCTTCCTTAACGAATGTGAAACTTTGTTAGCACTTCTAACCGTTGCGCCATTTTTGCAGCCGGTCACATGGACCAATTGTTAGGATGCAAACAAAAGTCCATATTAGCTAGGGAAGAAATTGATCATGAGTATATAAGTGAAGACAATTATCTTCATTGGTATGAGGCATTTTGAGTGAAACCAAAAGCAAAGCTATGAGGGTTTATGCCCAAAGTGAACAATATCATACCAATGTAGAGATATGTGGAGGGTCGTTGTCCTTAACACCAATAACAACGGGGTGTGTCTCATGTGTGGGCTTAATAACTTTTCCTTTTTTTGTTTTTTTATCCTTTCTAGCCTTTTGCTTTTATTTTTTATTTGTGATGGTAGATTGGAGAGATTTGGAATATTAACATATTCCTTAAATGAAAAAGATAAAAGATAATTTTTTTTCACTAATCTGAGCATAACTCAACAAGTTAAGAAGGTAAAGAGGGTCGAGATATATAATCCTCAGTTATGGAATCAAGATCACGTTTCAAGTTACATGGACTATATGATTCCATGCTAAAACCGAAGGACTAAACTGCTATAAAATTTAAAGTCACATAAAGAATATATAATGTAATATAATTAGATAATTAATAAAGTTTTCAAGACCTATATATTGTTTTTGAAGAATTGAACGAAAAGAAAAGGCAATAATGGTTGGGAATGGGAATGGTTTGCTGGGAAGGAGACACACGTGACCCTTCAACAATGATGATTTAGTTTAATATCTTCTTGCTTGCTACACTTTCCAAAACTCCCTCAAGTTATTGACCGACCCATAAAAACAAATCAATATCAAAATTTCCATACAAACCATAAATAATATATATATATATATATTACGATTTGAGAAGTTATATTCAAATAGGTGATCACCACGATATGATTGACATAGTTTTTGAGAAATTGCAAAATACTTCGAATTGATATTCAATGGTTAAAGTAGAGGGTATATATATTTTTAATTCACAACGTAGACAATTATTAAGAGACAATCCTATTGAAGCGGACAGATTGATTTTCTTTCCTTTTAGGTTATGAAAAGTGAAAGTTGTTTCGGTTTGAGAAGTAGTTGGGTTGAAATGGCCACTAGAATTAGAAATGGAGAAGAAGAAGGTGGGGTTACGTAGATGGGTAGCAATCAATCAGAAGCATGCATGAAAAATAATGCATATAAAAGTTCTATTATATTGTACCACAGCTGGTGCCTACAAGTTACAAACAACATCCAAAATCTCATCATTTTTTTTTTACCGACCAAACCATATTTCTAGATTTTCGAAAAATTGATTTCGAATGTTTTATGGATAAAAATGCTGATTTAATCATGTATAATAAGTATCTTTCATTTTTGCTTCATCGTATAATAAGAATATAGTCAGGATAATAAGGGCATGTTTGGTACGCAATCTGAAAACAGAAATTTGAAAATAAGGGATTCAATGAAAACAGAGTTGTATTTCATGTTTTCAGATATGTGTTTGGTCGTAGCAGATTTAGAAATTTGATTTCATTCTAAACAGTTGTTTAAATCATGCCTTCTATAACATATTTATAGATCATGAAATTAGTTGTAGATGCAAAACTAATTATTAGATTGAATATAAGTCATTATTAATTAATTTAGGAAATGATTTTGCAAATTTTATAGAATTATCTTTTTATAATATAATATTCTATAATTTATAATATATTATATTCTACATATTTTAATTTAACAAAAGTAAATTGAATTCATAATATGAAATATTGTATTTATTATTTTTATCTTTGTTTAATATAATTCTGCATTTTAAAATTTTAAATTCAGAATCTGGATACAATGAAAACATAAAAATGTTGTTTTCGAATTTCTACTATTTGGATCCTGAATCCAAAAACAGCTTTTTGAAAACACATCTGCCAAACACATATTCACTGAATTCAGTGAATCCGAAAATATAAAATAGGATCCGGATTGCATACCAAACAGGCCCTAAGTTGTTCTTATCAAGAAATCAGATATTTGAATCTCTCAATCCAAATGTTGTTAAATTAAAAAAAAAAAATCATTAACAATAACCACATACTTGTTAAACACAAAATTAAATTTTAGATTTAAAATTGAATTCTCATATTTCTAAACTTTTGAGTCTAACATGTATATATGTTAATGAAAAAAAAAAATGTTCTAACATGTGATAGTTCATAAACCTATTAAACACACCACCGAAAGTACTAAAGATTTAATAGGAAATTTTTAAAATTCAGAGACCTATTAGACAAAAACTTAAAAGTTAATTAAAGTAATAAATTTATGTCAAAGTGAACATAATTCAACGATGATTGACACATACTACCTCAATTGTGGTAAGAAATTTATAATTTAACCCTATTATGCAAATTATAATTTAATATTTTACACTAAATTGCATATAATATAATATGAAGTAAATTAAACTCTTTAACCCAACATGAGCATAACTCAATTGACAACCAAAAATATTAGAAGTTGGAATTCCCTACATTATTCTTAACCACAAAATAATAATAATAAAAAAAAAATAAATAATGAACTCTTTAATTATTTATGAAAATATATAGACATGATAATATTAGTGTATGAATGAATATTATTTTATATTCTTCCAATATTTCTCTCTCATAATGCACCTTCAAAAAGGGGTGAAGATTATATTTTTGTGGAGAAAAATGTGTTGGGGTCCCTCTCCACTGTGGGAGAGAGAATGCCACTTCTTGAAGCTAAGGAAAAATTGAAGAGATCACAATAATGCAACATACTATACTTCATATCATCATTTAACTATTTCCAATCACAACTTCCTCTAAACTTTAATTTTTAGGTCAAATTACTCTCTTTTTTTTTTCTTTTTTCTTTTTATAACTTTTCCTTTAATTTTCCTACTCCCACTCCCTAACTTGGCTTCCACATTATTACAACATGTGAAGAAGACAATTGCAAAAAGAAAAAAAATAATAAAAAAAAATAAAGTGGTTGTTCCATTATTAATTAATATATATAAAATGGTTCATTTATTAAATGTTTAGCATCTATAAATATCGTGTGCACAAAGGAATATTAACCACATATATATGTATATAGATATAGATATATCTTTTTTCTTTTTCTTTTCTTTTTGTTTTACTGTACATATAAAGATTTGGTCTGAATCTCTACGAAGATATGTTTTTAATATTTTTGTCTCTATTCTTCCAAAACTTTATATCTTAATCAACTATACTTTATCAATTTATTTCAGTTTAATTATTTTCTTTTATAAAAGGGCATTTAATAAACGTAGGATGTGGTATTTAAAATGTGGTTTTTACCCTAACAACCAAGCCTTAATGGAATACTTAATAATTGAGTAGGTATCCCACATGAAAATCACTCGCACTACATTTATAATAACAAGTAAATATATATTATCAAACATTGCCCAATATATTATCAAACATTGCCCATACTATATATAATAATAAATAAGCAGTCAAACATAGCATAACTCAATTGACATAAAATACCTCTCGACCAAGAGATCAAATATTTAAATCTCTCAACCTATGTAGTTGAACTAAACAAAAGTAAATGAATATATTATTAGTACACTCGTGAATATACTCATTTACCTTTCAAGGGGTAGATATATTATTGTCTACTTTGAATTTAAACTCATATTATTTTTTTTTCAATAAAAAAACACTCAATACAAATGAACAATTATTTTCTTTATTTATATCATTTTGATCTTCCCGTCATCTAGTTGTTATGATACTTATGCTCTCATTCCATAACATATTTACCTAATCTCTTATTACTTATGTTTTTAATTTTTTTACACTCATCAACACCAATTATCTCTTGAAGGGTAATTTGATTGAAATAAACTAATACATTAATGAAAAAGTCTAGCTTTTAATAGTAGGGGTGATAGTCTTAACTGAAAACCGATCAACCCGAATCGAACCAAACCGATCCAATGATTTGGTTTTTTAGAAGAAAATTGGACATCTCAGTTTTTATTTTAGAAAAATCGAAAAATATTAGTTTGGTTTGGTTTTCGTTTAGAAAAATTATTAAAAACCGAACCAAACCGAAATATATACATATGTACCTCAAAAAACCCAAAATTGAATCCCTATTCATTATTGCATCATTTCATCCGATTTCTTTCAATTAATTTTAAAGTAACAAAATGAGATTGTTAGCTCTATGAATTCTTATTGAGGTATTGAGAAATTTAAGGGCAAAAAATATTAAAATGGGATGAAACTAAGAAATAAAATAGCATAAAATTTGTTAAAAAAAAAAATCGAAAACCGAACCAAAGAAGAACCAAACCAATGGACAATCGAACCAATGGTTTTGTCCTTTATTAGACTTTGGTTTTGTTCTTCTTTTGACAAAACCGATCGATTCTCGGTTTGGCCTAAAACCGATGAAAATCGAACCAATATCACCTCTATTTAATAGAATAGGAACAAAAATTGAAGATGCCCTAAACGAGCTAAAACGAGTGAACGTAAGGGTGAATCCATGTGTTTAGCATTTTCCTTTTGATATTTTTGGTATGATTATTAAAGAATGCAAGTACAAGGCTTACGCATAAATATGTTTAATTAGTAGTTAAAGAAATATATTAATATATACGTAGCCAAGGAGTAAGGAGTGAATTATGAATTACCCAAAAGGCCAAAGGGTTAATTTAGAATTCAAAGGAAAGGTATATACGGAAATTAAATTAACTTCCACGACAAGTCATTATAATTTCAATTATTCATTACAGCCATATACTAGCTAGCAAACTCTAATTTACGCTGCTTTTATACATGGAGCTGCTCGAAAATTTTAAACATAATTGGAATCCTAGTTTAAAATTAATGAAAATTTTCAATTTTACCCTTATATTTGTCAAGTTGTATTAATTTTCACCATAAATTTTCAATTTCATCAAAATGAACCCTAAACTTGGATAAATGTCTCAATTTATATCATCGGTTTAATTTTCGCTAATTGATCACTAATTTTAACATAAAGAAATGTGAAAATCAATAATGTAAGCTCATTAATTTTAATGGTATCACAAATTTAAATTTAATTGAGGCACAAATTAACTATTAAATATAATATAAGATTCTTGTAATAAAGTAAATTATTTGAGAAGTAGTTAAGTAGCTGGTATTGCAAGGAATAAAATAAGCAACTTTCTTGATCTAATATGGTATGGATGAATTTTGACTTTTCAACCAAGGTGAGTTTCGCGTGGTTTTCTTCTTCGTTTTAATGACTTTTCAACAACGAATCTCTGATCTAGTCGTTACTTGTGTTTATTTGTCATGTTGTCTGAAATGGGAGGAGTAGGTTCTGAAAATGCTTGGCCGACTAGGGGTTGACTGCCTCGTGCCTAGCTACCTCGAACCTGGTTGCCTAGGATCTAGCCGATCCAAGGTCGGTCGCCTTGCACCCAACCCACCCGAGGCTCGAGGTTCGACTTCTGAACGATTTTTAGTTTGGTTGATTTTACCTCCAACAAGAAGGATCACCCAAACAAACGAAAGAAAATTGAGCAAGCATCAATTCAAATCAAAAAGTAAATGCCCTCATGATAACAAATGGCACTAAAATGTAAAACATATCAAGACGAAATCAATTGTGCAAAAGTGTAAAACGTATCAAGACAAAATCAAAGCATCAAAGTGCGCTAAAGCATTAGTTCTAAACCTCCTAAAAGCATCGGTTCAGTTTCTTCCAAATTTTATAGATGAGGGAATGCTTGCATGGAGGCATGCTTTACCTGATAGGAAGGGAGTGTTTTCCTCTGCAAGTTGAACCGTCTTGGAGGATTATACTGCAAGGAATCGAATTCCAACGACGAGAGCGCGAGAATGCTTTTGCTTTGGTATTTAGAAGAAATTACAAGAACCACAAAAAAATTCTAAAGATTAAGCATATAAAATTCTAGATGTACAACATATCTTTGTAGATCGTGATTCCAAAAGTTATGTTGATCTCCACAGCGAACAACTTCTAGATTTACGTTGAGACACATATGAAAGATCTTTCCTGCTATTCTCTTGGATAAGATCTGGCTTATGAGAGTCAAACCTTTTGGAAAAACTTCTATAGAGAAAATGAAGTTTTTCTCTAGAATTTGAATATTGGAAAATTTTTTAGGGAGAAAAATGTTATGGAATTTTTAGAAACACACTAAGTGGCTAGGATTTCACTAAGTACCCACTACAAGAATTTAGGCATATGCCGACGTTCTCCCGACTCTTTAAAAATAGTCGGCAGATATAGGTAATCCCGATGGTTTAATCAACAGTCGGCAAAAGTAAAGAGAACTCCCAACTAAATTATAATTGGTCGGCAAATAAGGGGTAATGTCGAGTGCTTCTAGTTGTTTTGTTTTTCCTGTTGTTTGTGACTTTGTTGAAGCCCACCCTAATGATTTGTTGTAGTTTGGAGGAGGTTGGGCGTAGTTTGACTATTTTGAAGTGTTTACAAGCGTATTTCAGGTTAAGGAAAATTTTGGATTTGTCCGGGTAGCGCATAACAGCGCTACCCAGACAAGGTGGAAGTTTTGTTTTCAGTGGAGTTTGGTCTGAAGTTATGTTCGGTGGGGATTTTGTTTTTGGAAATATACAAAATCACTTTTTTACTATGTGTAACCAAATACTATAATTTTGAGTCTTTTTTAAATGACTTAGCCACACCCTCAAATTGAAGTTGTTGAATTTGGTTCAATTTGTGTGTTTTGTGACCATATTAGAGAAGCTCAGGCATGTTGGATATAAGCTCATTTAAGAATTTCAGGACTTACCTCCCAAGTGGAGAATAACCATAAAGTTGTTCTAGTGAATCTATCCTAATCTTCAACTACTTATTCGCTTATTTTATTTCTTTTTCGTGTGTTCGTTTGATATCATTGAAATTAGGAGTGTACAACTAACCCGGTAATCCGAGCAACTCGGACTATCCAACCCAAACCGTAAGGATTAAGTAGGGTTTCGATTTGGGTTGAGTTAGAATTTGTAGAACCAAAAAATTCGGGTCGGTTTCTCGAGTTGAGTTTTTAGGCTCGGGTTGACCCAACTCAACCCAAAGTTTATTTTTTTAAATTTTATTTTAATTAAATATATACTTATAAATGAATTATTTGTTAATTTCTTATGTTTTTCTTCTAGACTTCTAATAAATGTTAAGATGTTATGAAGTTTGAAGTTTGATATTTGAATTTTATGTGATTTTAGTTATTAATTCAAGAAAAAAATATTTTAAATAATTTAAAACATTATAAAAAATAAAAAAAATAAAAAAACTAACCCGGTGACCCAACCCAACCCAACTCGAAAATATTGGGTTGGGTTGGGTTGAGTTACTCTCATGAATAGGGTTGATTGGGTTGAAGAAATTACCAACCCGAATTTTCGGGTTGTCCAAAAATCTCCTCCAACCCAACCCAACCCGACTTATGTACACCCCTAATTGAAATAATCATTATTGTACATTTTATCACACTAAAGTGAAGTTATTGGACTTCTAGCATATGTTTGTTCACTGTTTTACACAAGGTTGATATCAGGAGCCTTTTGAGAGCTATTTTGAAGATTAGTTTTCTGTGTTTGAGTGGCCTATAAAGCTTTAAACCATCATTGAAGTTACCAAAATCTTAGAAGGAAGAAAGAATTCATTTCTTGTTAATAACAAATCATTTGTTTAAGCAAAGTAGATGTACAGTTATCTAACATATTTTCATCGAAAAGTTTTCTGATGAGCTTGAACCTTATTTCCTTTTCCTTTGCTCTCTCAAAAGTTCGTGAGTTTACGGGGTAGGTACTCTCGAATGTGTGAAGTATAGTTCATACATCCATTCAATTATTTGTAAATTTGGAAGCTCCCACATCCATTTTAGGTATTCTATTGAAAGCATAGTTCATGCATGCCATTTGAACTCCATTTTGTTTTTTACTTTTGTAATGTTATT
Source organism: Trichosanthes cucumerina (assembly GCA_036507285.1). Lineage (NCBI taxonomy): Eukaryota > Viridiplantae > Streptophyta > Magnoliopsida > Cucurbitales > Cucurbitaceae > Trichosanthes > Trichosanthes cucumerina. The sequence continues at coordinate 75,283,273 of CM071839.1, read as the reverse complement.
TCCGTTGTTATATGTTTATTTACGTTTGATCTTAAGTTCATGTCTTTTCATAGGTGGATCGACTCGAGTGTGCTCTGAAAGCAGAACGAAAATGGCCATGAAGATGATGAGAAAGTAGAGTTAACTTTAATTCAATATAAATTTTTGTTCGTGTAGATTGGGTTGTTGGGTCAAAACAATTATTTAATTTGTATATGAACAAGGTGTAATTAACTTTGGTTTAATGTAAGTAAATTTTTTATTCAATTTGTGTATACTTTATTTCATGTACAACAGGTTTGAATTATAGTGAAAATCCAGATAACTACCTATTTGAATATGTAAAATATAATATATAGGCAATGGGCAATTCCAATATATGCGACCATAATTAAATGTTGGTTGACTGCCGATCAAAACCAAGTTAGTCGGCACACATAAGAAATGTCGACCATAATTAAATATTGGTCGGCATTTCTAAGGTTTGTTGACCAAATATAAGTTAGTCGGCAAAACTTGGAATAACCGACCAATATTTAATTAGTCGGCATTTCTTTGAAAGGCTGACTAAAACAAATTGGTCAGCATTTCTTCCAACCGCCGACTAAAAGGCATTGGTCGGCATTTCTTCGAAAGTCCGACTATAACAGATTGGTCGGCATTTCGTCAAAACGTCGACTAAGCATGTTTGGCCGACATTTCTTTAAAATGTCGACCAAATAAGGTTTCGTCAACATTTCTTTGAAAGGTCGACCAAAAAAAGTTTGGACAACATTTCGAAGAAAAGCCGATGGTAAGACAAATGTGGTCGACAAAAGGTTCCCCGACGGGAATATGCGGACCATTTTACCGACGATTTTTTTCTCGTCGGAAATACGTTTGTCGACGATATTTTGGGGTTCTTTCGACCATTTGTGGCGTCGAAAAATCTCAAAATTCTTGTAGTGATCGCCTTTACTTTGTATCCATATACATGTGTATATATAGTGAATAGGATAGATGTTACTTTCTCCATATCCGTTTACTATTCTATAACATAAAAGTTATAATTCCATAGCTTATAATTCAATCACATGTAGTTTCATAACATACAAACTTAAATTTGTAGTTCTTATTTAATTAAATATATTTCTCTCCTATAACATATAGTTTTAATATGAATCCAATTCATATTATTATTTAAATCTAATTCAAATATATTATATAGTTTAATTATGAATTTTATTCATAATTAAGTCTATATTATACCAATTATTATATCTCATGTAATTAATATACATATATATTCACTTGATAATTTGAACATTATATCTCATATAATTAATATGCATATATATATTCCCTTGTTAATTTGAACATTTCAAATTTCTTCCAAACATATAATTTTTGTTTAATCCATGGTGAGCTAGTAGGGAGACCTATGGACTTACAGATCATGAGCTCCAATAATACGAGATTAATTGATTAAACTCATTGATCAAACTAACCAACATTCATTAACTACAAATCACTCTACTAAAGACTCGTAGTTGCACTCTCCTCACTGTAGGACAAGTTGTGTCCATCGATATAACCAATACCCGTAAGTCAACCCTTCACGAGTTGTTGTAATCACAACTAGATCAAATTACTATTTTACCATTGTGGTTACCTCTTGTTCCTTAAGTACCATTGATCCTCTAATGAACAATTTGTTTATGGTCCAACCATAAACAAAATCTCTCTCGGGCCAGTGAGAGAGTGGGGTCTCGTTGTTCAAGTCCCAAAGTCAGCACTTTTGTGAACAATCCATATATTTTTCTTAGATTCAGGAACGAGTGAATTCCATCTCGCGAAGTTAAGTTCTCAGCTCTCCATTCGATTTTGTCCCCAAAAAAGTAGACATATTGAGTCGGCGACTCGGGCCACTCTCACCCATGCATACTAGTCAAAGGACAACCCCTCACGGATAGGAGTTCATAACCCGCTCAAGATTAAGGTCGAGTTACTAATGGTCATCTACAAATTATTAAACCTAAACAATTTACGGTGTTACAACAATTGGTTAATAATTCTCGGTCTGATCTTGTATGAACTCATCGCACAGGATACCCTCACTTGTATGTCTACTATATGAACGAATCAGATCAATTCATTTGTATCAAATACAAAACATGTTGTATCCATAATATTACCAGGATAAGGTACCCAACCTTATCCATAGATTATAGACCGTTTAGGTTATTACTTGAACGTGATCCATTCGCGTATGTCTACTATATATGCTCAAGTTACATAAATAACCTTAGATTTTGTTTATTGGATTTAAATTTAAATGAGTCTGGAATAAAATAACTCTTATTTTTATTATTTACAAATCCACAGATTTATGACATAAATCCCAACATATATGTGACTTTCACGACGTTGCGAGCCAAGGTCTTCAATCTAATCCAAACTGCAGCTAGTTTGGACAGTTCGATCTTGTTGTTTACTTCCAAACCGCCTTCACACCGTCGCGAGATTCGGAGTCCAACAAAAAAAATTGTTTCAAGCATTCTGGCATTGCTGATCTCTACATGAGATAATTGTGTTGAAGGAAGAATGGCTTCCCATCTCGAGACTTAGTGTGCAGTCCAATAGTAAGGGGCTCATCACGGTAAGTCCTTAGCATCTCTTGATCCAAGAACCAACCATTGTCGAACAATGTGTAACCAACACAATTATTCTACTATAATAACGTTGAACTTTAAGATGCTTACTGCCGAGCCCTATCAACTCGGGGCTACAGGCTTGAATTTACCCTTTACCTTTTGATCGATCCTATTGGTAAATGTTTGATATTTTTAATTAAAAGTTGGAAATAAAGAAGGGTGGAATAATGTATATAGATTTATGTAGAAATTATTATAAACATGTGTATGATAAATGTTCATCCACATGCCATTATATCACCCATGCCATATGGCAAATTATACTTAGACATAGTGTCCTCCATGTGTCTATTTCTCCCCAATATTTAGTGTCCAATTGTTCCACATCCTTCTTGTCATTTAGCCTATAAATAGTGGCTTATAGTAGTTTATGAAAGATACACCATTGGTAATAATAAATCAATTCTCTTCCTCCACTTTCTCATTTTCTATTCATCTTCTTCAATTTTTGCCATAATTTTCCACTATCTCTTTATTTATATATATATATATATTCTAATTTCCAAGCATCATCATCATCATCATCATCATCATTATTATTATTATTATTATTATTATTATCATTATTATTATTATATTATATTATATTATATTATATTATATTATATTATATTAGTATTTAAATATTGGTAAAATTATACCCGGTTTTCATCCTATTTTCACAACACGTTATCAGCACGAAGCTCTGCCGATTTTTCCACTGAAGGTAGGTCCTCCGGGTAAGCCATGTTTTTTTTTAATAATAAAGTGTTATTTTGCATGTTTGATTGATTTCCTAATGTAAGTGCAATTTCTTTTTATATAGTATTACTATGGCAAATCTTACAAAATTAGAATTTCTGCGCCTTGGATATTAATGGAAATAACTACTTGTCATGGGTCCTCGATCTTTGAGATCCATTTAGATTCCATGAATCTTGGAGAAACAATTAAAGAAGGAAATGATGCATCAAATCAAGAAAAAGCGAAAGTCATGATCTTCCTTCGCCATCATCTTCACGAGGGATTGAAAATGGAGTATCTTACAATAAAAGGTCCCTACATTCTATGGCAAGACTTGAAAGAAAGATATGATCATCAAAAAACAGTTATTCTTCCAAAAGCTCGTTATGATTGGATGCACTGAGGTTGCAAGATTTCAAATCGATGAAGTGAATATAATTCCGCACTATTCGTAATTAGTTCAAAATTAAAATTATGCGAGAAAAATTACACGATGTTGATATGTTAGAAAGACATTCTCCACTTTTTCATGTCTCGAATATGCTCCTCGCAGCAGAAGAATATCGAGAGAAAGGCTTTAAAAAATATTCGAACTAATTTCATGTCTTCTCGTGGTTTGAACAAAATAACGAGTTATTAATGAAAAATCCCGAATCTCGACCAATGAGCAACACCATTCCACAAGTGAATCTTTGTGAATTTCAATAATCGTGGTCGAGGTCGTGGTCGTGGTCGAGGTCGGGACCACAGTGAGGAAGAAATACCTATTTTCGTGGTGGGCATTATAATTTTAAGAAACTCATACGAACTGATGATCATAAAGGAAAAGCTCCACAAGATAAAAGTTCAAAAGGTGATGAACATAAATGTTTCGGTCTTGGAATGACCGGGACACTGGTCACGCACTGTCGTGACGTCAAAACACCTTGTTGATCTCTATCAAGCTTCCCCAAGGAAAAGGGAAAGGGAAGAATGTGGAGGTGAATCTTGTCATTCAAGAAGATGATGTGTTTGATCCCTCCAATATGGTGCATCTTGATGTGGCTGATTATTTTGAATCTCCTAGAGAGAAAATTGATGCAATCAAACAAGTAGATGATGTTTTGTATGAAGATGTATAATTAAGTCTTCGTTTGTAATTATAATATGTTTTTCTTGTTTTTGTATATATATTTAGAACTTTTTGTAATCGTTTTTCCTTTTCTTATCAATGAAGAAATATGGACAATTTCAATATGTTGAGTAACCCGAAAATGAGTAATGAGGATTTATGTCTAGCAGATCGCGCAACTACGCATTACGATACTCATAAAAAAATATTTTTCTAAATTGACAATGCTTGGAAGCAAAAATCAATACTATATCGAGTTCTGGACACTGATTGATTGAAGGTTTGGAAAAGCAAGTTTTATCTTGCCTAGAGGAACAAAATTTTCAATTAATAATGTATTGTTCTCTAGCAAATCAAAGAGAAATCTATTGAGTTTTAAAGATATACGTAATAGTGGTTATCATGTTGAAACTGATCGTAAAAATAATATAGAGTATCTCTATATTACATCTATTGTTTCACATGAAAACGTATATTGGAAACACCGCCACCTTTTCTTCCGGATTATATTATACTCATATACGAGTAATCGAAAGTTATGCAACAATGAACCGAAGTTCATGAATCCGTAAATATTCGGTGTTTGGCATGATCGATTGGGTCATCCAGATCGATAATGATGAGGAAAATTATTGAAAATTCACATGGACATCCTTTAAAGAACCGTAAGATTCTTCAATCAAATGAGTTGTCATGTGATGCTTGCTCTCGAGGAAATTAATTATTAGACCATCACCAAATTAAAGTGGGCATTGAATCACCTACATTTTTGTGAAATTAATTCAAGGTGATATTTGTGGACCCATTAACCCACCAAGTGGTCCATTTAGATATTTTATGGTATTAATTGACGCATCCAAAGGATGATCACATGTATGCTTATTATCAAGTCGAAATCTTGCATTTGCAAGATTACTTGCTCAAATAATTAAGTTAAGAGCACAATTTCCTCGATACAATTAAGACAATTAGACTTGATAATCTTTGGTGAATTTACATCCCAAACTTTTAATAATTATTGTATGTCAATTGGGATAAATGTTGAACATCCTGTAGCTCATGTTCATACACAAAATGGTCTAGCGAGAATCATTTATAAAACGCCTTTGCAATTAATTGTAAGACCATTACTTATGAGAGTTAAACTCCTACATCGGTGCAGGGGTCATGCCGCTTTACACGCATCATTATTACGTATTAGGTCGGTAGCCTATAATAAATATTCCCCATGCAATTAGCTTATGGCGTGACCAAATGTATCCCATCCGAGAATTTTTGGATGTGCGATATATGTTCCAATTGCTCCACCACAACGTATTAAGATGGGTCCTCAAAGGAGGTTAGGAATATATGTTGGATATGATTCCTATCAATTATTAAATATCTTGAACCCACGACGGATGATGTATTTACTGCACGATTTGCTGATTGTCATTTTAATGAGACAAATTTTCCAACATTAGGGGGAGGAATTAAGAAGTTGGAAAAAGAAATTACGTGGAATGCATCGTTATTATCTCATTTAGATCCTCGAAGAGATCAATGTGAACTTGAAGTTCAAAAGATAATTCATTTGCAAAATATAACAAATCAATTACCAGATGCATTCACATATGCTAAAAGGGTGACTAAATCATATATACCAGCAGCAAATGCTCCATCAAAAATTGATATTCCACAGGAACAAGTTGTCAATAATGAGTGCGAGAACACGCCGAAGCGTGGTAGACCAATGGGTTCCAAAAATAAAAATCCTCGAAAAAGAAAAGTAGTTGAGAATCAAAATGATTCAATAAAAGGTATGGATGTTCTAGAAGAAATCCAAAATACAACTACTCAAAAGAGTATTGATGAAAATCAAACGCTTGAGGATAATAATGAAATTTCTATAAACTATGTTACAACAGGAAAGAGATGGAACCGAAATGATATCATTGTTGACAACATTTTTGCTTATAATGTTGCTCACGATATTATTCATGAAAGTGACGATTTTGATCCAAAATCTATCGATGAATGTAACGTAGAAAGGATTGGCTGAAGTGGAAAGAAACAATCCAAGAAGAGTTGAACTCACTTTCAAAACGTGAGGTTTTTGGACCAGTAGTCCTAACACCAGAAGGTGTTAAACCTGTGGGATACAAATTGGTATTTGTAAGGAAAAGAAATGAAAAGAATGAAGTCACAAGATATAAAGCGAGACTTGTTGCACAAGGATTCTCGCAAAGGCCTGGTATAGATTATGAGGAGACATATTCTCCTCGTAGTGGATGCAATAACGTTAAGATATTTGATTGGTCCGATCAGATATGAAAAACTTGATATGCATCTAATGGATGTAGTCACGGCGTATTTATATGGATCTCGGATAATGACATTTATATGAAAATCCTGAAGGATTTAAAATATCGTAAACATATGAATCAAGTTCTCGGAATTATATTCAATAAAGTTACGAGAGATCATTATATGGATTAAAACAATCAGGACGAATGTGGTATAATCGCCTGAGTGAATATCTGTTAAAAGAAGGATATCGAAATAATCCAATATGTCCGTGTGTTTTTATAAAGAAATCTCAGTCAGGATTTGCTATTATAACTATATATGTTGATGACTTAAATATAATTGGAACTCCTGAAGAGTTATCCAAGGCGATAGAATGTCTTAAGAAAGAATTCGAAATGAAAGATCTTGGAAAAACAAAATTTTGCCTTGGTTTGCAAATTGAACATTTAGCAGATGGGATATTTGTTCATCAATCAACTTATACAGAGAAAATCTTAAAAAGATTCTATATGGATAAAGCACATCCATTGAACATTCCAACGGAGGTTCGTTCACTGGATGTAAAGAAAGATATATTTCGACCTCGAGATGATAATGAAGAATTACTTGGTCCAGAAGTACCATATCTTAGTGCAATTGGAGCACTTATGTATTTGGCTAATAACACAAGACCAGATATTGCATTTTCAGTAAATTTATTAGCTAGATATAGTTCATGTCCTACAAAAAGACATTGAAACGGAGTTAAGCATGTACTCACGATATCTTGAGGGACGATTGATATGGGTTTATTTTATTCTAACAAATCCAGTTTTGATCTAGTTGGTTATGCGATTCCTAAGTATTTATCTGATCCACACAAAGCTAGATCTCAGACAGGTTATCTATTTACATGTGGAGGAACTATTATATCATGGCGATCAGTGAAACAGACCATCACGGCCACTTCTTCGAATCATGTTGAAATCCTCGCAATTCACGAGGCAAGTCGAGAATGTGTATGGCTAAGATCGATGACACAACACATTCGTGAGACATGTGGATGGTCTTGTAGTAAACATCCTCCAATAATATTATACGAAGACAACACAGCATGTATAGCTCAAATCAAAGGAGGATATATCAAAGGAGATAGAACGAAGCATATCTCTCCTCAAGCTTTTCTACACTCATGACCTTGAAGAAAATGGCGAGATCTCGATCTAACAGATTTGTTCGAAGGATAACTTGGCGGACATATTTACAAAAGCATTACCAACTACAACATTTGAGAAATTGGTTCACAGTATTGGGATGCGAAGACTCAGAGATCTCAAGTGATGTCGTCATGAGGGGAAGTAAATGTATTATATAAAATATGTACTCTTTTTCCTTCACTAGGGTTTTTATCCCATAGGGTTTTTCCCTAGTAAGGTTTTAACGAGACATATATTATATAAATGGACATTTAAGGGGGAGTATTATAAACATGTGTATGATAAATGCCCATCCAGTACATGCCATTATATCACCCATGCCATGTGGCAAATTATACTTAGACATAGTGTCCTCCATGTGTCTATTTCTCCCCAATGTTTAGTGTTCAATTGTTCCACATCCTTCTTGCCATTTAGCCTATAAATAGTGGCTTATAGTGGTTTATGAAATATACACCATTGGTAATAATAAACCAATTCTCTTCCTCCACTTTCTCATTTTCTATTCATCTTCTTCAATTTTTGCCATAATTTTCCACTATCTCTTTATTTATATATATATATATATATTCTAATTTCCAAGCATCATCATCATCATCATCATCATCATCATCATCATCATCATCATCATCATCATCATCATCATCATCATCATCATCATCATCATCATCATCATCATCATTATTATTATTATATTATATTATATTATATTATATTAGTATTTAAATATTGGTAAAATTATACTCGGTTTTCATCCTATTTTCACAAGAGAAATTCCTTTTTAAAAAGAAAAAGAAACCATGTACAAGTTTTATGTGGTAATTAAATTGATGTTGGTCAATAAGAAAATAGACATAATGCACCAAATTTACCTTATATTTTTTTTAAGGAGAAAACTTCAAGTAGCTTCCATGGAAAAGTAAATCTTTTTTATCTTGAACTTACTGGATTTATTCATTTATTATCATCTTAATTTTTCTCACTTTAAAAGTTGCACTACAAACTTTTTAAATTGCATAAAAAATTCGCCATACATTTATAATATTTATTATACTTAAAAAAAAAAGTCAACAACCAATATAATTGTTGTGGTAATCTAAATTTAGAAAGGCTTATGGATATGGCTTGACAATTTTTGGGCTCTGTAAATACAATGAAGAAACCATGTTGGGGAAATTGAGGGCCCATTAAGGCATATGGGTTTGATGTGGCCAATAAGCTCGCAGGCAATTTTCACATATAAAAAATATGACCACAAAAAAATCTCTGTATTGATAGTTAATCGTGATCAATAGCAACAGTCTTTATATATAAGAAACTGTTTTGAATACAATTAATAAAACAGAATTACAACAAAGTGAAAGGAAAGGAAGTTAACAATGTAGTTGAATTACAAATAGAACAACTCCACGAAGAAATTCAAGAGAGACAATCAGTTTAAGTGGAATTTGATTTCCAAGGTCATTTTTCACTCAATTTAATTCTCCTTAAACGATTTTAGCTTTCACGACTCAGTTCAATTAGACTAATTTATAAATTATCTAAGGTTAGACAATCAAGCCTTCCCATTGTTATTGTCAAATTTTGGACAAGAGAACACATCTGACCTCCACGTGACAACAACGGTAAGACAAGGAAAAACCTGGACACTGGTGTGGTGCTTGCCACACCGACTCCGATGCTTAAGTTAGAGAAGGAAGAAAAGTGTAGTCAATCATAATCTAGGAAAAAAGTGTAACAAACTGTAATTTAAAGAATGTGGGTTAAGTTGAACTTTCTTGTTATTTATAGGATTTTTGACTTTCCTATTCCTTTTCAGATAAAGATTTAAATGGATTTTCCTTTTTATCTTGGAATGAGATTTAAAAACGTTAATCTTACTCGATTCCTCTTTAATTCAGATTTATCTTCTTGGTCCAATTTCACCCATTAGCCCCCACTCCTCCCTAATTAGGATTCATGGTTTAGCTTTATTGTCATGGGTTATTGGCATGGAGACTTATTTGGGAGTAATCTATCAAATTTTTGGAGTCATTGTTGACATTTCGAGGTTTGCCTCGAATTCTCTCCAGTTATTGTTGTTCATCATGAGGATATTCAGTCTCCTAGAGGGTCAATTTCTCCATTGCGTGACTTGTTGTCTAAGGATCAACTTATTGTTGGTTTTTTAGGTATGAGATTTTTATTTTCTCATCCCTCAACCACATTCGCTTTTCTTTTTCTTGGATCTCTTACCAAAGATGGTTCCTCTTCGTGTCGTTCTTCTCTCTAAAGTCTTGTTGGTCGAGTTTTTTGAGGATTTTCAACCTTTTCTTCAACTCGGGCATCTCCTCTTCTAGTAGGCATACGAGCCGAGGAGGAGTGACCTCTCTCGTTCGTCGTGGATGATGATTTTGATCGGAATCGTCTTCATCCTCATTCTGATGTTTGTTTCCACAAATTCTGCTCATCTTTTCATAGGAGGATTGACTCAAGCACAAGATTTTTCAAGCCAGCGTTGTCTTTCCCCATAGACGGCGCCAATTATTGTTGTCAAATTTTAGACAAGAGAACACATCTGACCTCCACGATCTCTAAGGGGAAGAACGTGGCATGCAAGACAGGAAAAACCTGGGCACCAGTGGTGCTTGCCACACCGGCTCCGATGCTTAAGTTAAAGAAGGAAGAAAAGTGTAGTCAACCATAATCTAGGAAAAAAGTGTAACAAACTGTAATTTAGAAAATGAGGATTCAATTGAGCTTCCTTGTCTTTAAGTCATAATGATCTATTTATAGGATTTTTGACTTTCCTATTTGAAGTTTTCAGACAAGGATGTAAATAGATTTCACTTTTTATCTATGAATGAGATTTAAAAAGGTTAATCTTATTCCTATTGTAATTCAGATTTACCAATTTCACCCCTAACACCCACATTTCTTTAATTTAATAATAAAATTTATTTTCATTTTTCATTAAAACATGCATTATCCAATAATGCACGTAAGTAAAATCAGAAAAAATGCATTATCCATATATACATATATACATACATACACACATTTGCATTTATATTTAATCCTACTAAAAGAAAAAATAATTGAGATTTAAATAGAGATTAACAACTAAAAACTTGTTAATGGAAAGTAAAAAAAGAGAGAGATGAGAGGAAGAGAAAAAACATAAACGAAAAGAAAAAAAAAAGATTATGATGGAAGAGAGAAAAAGAAAAGAGAAGAGAAAATAATGAATGAAAACAATAAAACTGAAAAGATAAAAAAATAATAATAATAAAAAGTATTAAAATAAAAAAAACAAAAAAAAAAAGAATAGAAGATAGAGGAGACAAGAGGGGAGAGGTATGCGTGTAGAAACGAAAAAGAGAAATAAAGATACATGCATGAAACATGAAAAAAAAAAGACAGAAACGAAATTTGACAAACTACTTTTTGTGGGTTCTCAAAATTTGCCTCTTTTTTATAATCGTTTCTAAAAATTTAGAAAAAAAAATAGGAATGTTTATCAAACAAGTATGTTTCTTGAAAAATGACAAATGGGAACAAGAAAAAGGAAACAAGAACGTTATCAAACAAACCCTTAATTTTTGTCTTTTATTCCATACTAAAAAAATAATCATGGTAGGTCTAACAATCTGTTTATATTCATTGACCGTTAGAGAGTAAGAGTTGAATTAATTTGTTCACTTTTAATAGATATATTAACTACTTTTTTTCTGTTACTTTTGTTTCTGGGTATAAAGTGTGATTCTTGTTTTATTTTTACTCTTTGGAGTACATTTGCATTTGCTGCATATAGATCAAATCAGCACTCAGTTGAAGGATATAAAAGACATGACAACACAAAGATGGATTTTATTCAAGCTACAGAAATGATCAAAATCACACCAAAAAATGAAGGAAAATTGTGGCATAAAAAAAACAAAGAAAAATTACAACATCAGTTTAGATCATGACAACAAATGTGAAATCAAATCGTTCGGTCCAGCTTCTTCCAAATTTTATAAATCAAGAATGCATGCACCGAAGCATGTTTTACTTGATACAAAGTTAGTGTTTTCCTTGGATTTTCCCAACTATATTATAGGATGATATTTCACCTTCATGACCTCATGAGACAAGGTCTTCAAGTGGATGCTCCTTCGAACTCCAACCACTTCTGACAGTTCAATCTTAGGGGCTATTATAATATATGAAACATATAATATTATTTAAAATGCAGAGTAGTATAGTTTAGGATTATAATAGTCTGTGTTTCGGGTGCAAAGTATTTCACAGTGGGCCAAACAGACCCTTACTGTTACCTCATAGTCGCGAAAGTTTTGTTTACCTTCAAAACAATGCGGATTTGCATCGTCCTCTACTCGAGACAACTGATAGACCAAACACCTCTCTTTAAAATAAAGGTGAAGGAGGCAGGTTTTCTCGTCAACAGACTCTGTGTGCATTCCCACCGTGGGTGGCTCACCATCGTAACTTCCAGAGGATCTCTTGGAGCAGGAACCCACTAATGTTGGAGAATCAGTTATTAAAAAAAAAATCCTACTAAAATCAAATTGAACATCAAAATACTTATCGGTTGGCTTATTGGTCACGAATTCAACATGCATTTCATTTTGGCGCTCGCGGATGGAGATAACTATGGAAGAGGAAGAAATGAAATAAATCGTTCATGAGAAGAAAATAAGATAGTCAAGAAATAAAGTAAATCGTTCACGAAAGAGGAGAGAAAAAAATGGGTTAATTTATAAGGATACGAGGCCAAGTCGTAAAGACAAAGCCCAAGGAGAGAATAAGGAGGGTTAAGCCCACAAATTGACCACACAAGCCTAAAAGCATCTTGTGTCAATTCTGGGTGTCTAGGGCATGGGTTACAAGAGTCAATTCAATTGAATTAATTTGTAAATTATCTAAGGTTAAACAATCGAGCATACCCACATTTCTTTAATTTAATAATAAAATTTATTTTCATTTTCATTAAAAATGCATTATCTAATAATACACGTAAGTAACATAAGAAAAAAATGCATTATCCATACATACATACATACACACATTTACATTTATATTGAAAATTGAAAATGTTAAGAATCACACCAAACAACCAAAGAAAATTACATTGAAAATTGAAAATATTCAGAATCACATCAAACAACAAAAGAAAATTGCGTTGAAAATTGAAAATGTTCAGTGAATTACTAATTCTTCATCACTCACAAGGATCTTAACATAGAGAAAAGCATCATTAATAATTTATATAGAAATATGATCACATGCATTTTTTTCAAGCTGCAAAAATGTTCATAATCGCACCAAACAATAAAAGAAAATTCGTTGAAAATTTAAAATGTTCAAAATTGCACCAAACAACAAAAGAAAATTGCGTTGAAATTTATAAATGTCAAATTGTATGCGAAATCAAAGCAGATCGAGCTTCTTCCAAACTGAAGCATGTTTTACCTGATACGTAGTGAGAGTTTTCCTACTCCACTTGAATTTTCTCAATTTTCTCGGAGTATGATATTCCACCTTAATCCGACACCAAACATTTCATATGGTCGGATATAGATAGCCATGAAAGAGGAAAGAATGAAGTAAATCGTTCACCATAAGAAATGGGTGATGAAAATGAAGTAAATAGTACACCAGAGGAAAGAAAATGAGTTAATTTATAAAGATATGAGACCAAGCCGTAAAGGAAAAGCCAAGGGAGAGAAAAATGAGGATTGAGCCCACAAATTGACCACACAAGCCTAAAAGCATATTGTATCAATTCTGGGTGTTTGGGGCATGAGTTACACGAGTCAGTTCAATTAGACTAATTTGTAAATTATCTAAAGTTAGACATGTCGCCACGTACCTGCGACGTAGAGCGGCCGACGTCCTCTAAAAGGGAGGTTTAAAACGGAGTCGTCACCAATCTTTTTTATGGTGTGATGGACACCAAAATAGAATAAAATAACTTTTTTTATATAAAAAAAAAAAAGAAACAAAAATGGTATGCGAAAACCAGATTTTAGGTTCGAAAGTTGTTTGTGTATGGGGAAGGTGTTAGCACCCACAACACCCGTTTTTAACGGCGGCCAAATTTAATCTTGAATTGCAAAAATTTTAGAAGAAAGAAAAAAAACTTATTTAGGAAAATGAGATTTTTAAAATAATGTCTTATTTTACCCTCATTACTCTAATATTTGAAGTCATGATCCCATAAAATAAGTGGATAGGAATCCATCAAGGTAGCTATATTGAAATTATTTCCAAGATTTTGGGAATAATATCACCTCAAGAATATGAGAAAAAATTTAAAATTTCTCAAATCCATCATAGGATGACCTTTTTCTAAAAGAAAGTTTTTTTTAAAAAAAAAATATTTTAATTTAATTCATTTTTTCTTGGGATCAAAATCTCGGACTTCCAAAGATAATGATCCCTCACCTTAAGAATTCTAGAAAATCGGACTCCCAAATATTTCTAGATTCCGCGTAAGAATTTTTAGGAAAAAACGACCTTAAAAGAAAAATCACATTTTAAGAAAAGGTTTTAAAACTTAGAAAAAAGAATACTTTGGCTTTGAAAACAAACCTTTGTAAAACAAAAATGACACTTTTAAAGAAATTGAGAAATAATATTACAAGAAATGAGAATAGAGTTTGTAAAAAAAATAGAAATCACTAAAAAAATCAAGAAAATCAAAGTTAAGCAAAGCAAATAAATGCAATGACAAGATAAGTTGGACATGTATGATAATTTATTCATAGCAAATAATTGAACAAACATAATATACAAATATGATTAAATTTTCTTAAAAAACAACGTATTGGAGTTGATCTTGGACTTCGAAAGAATCAATTCCTCACCTCAAGAAAACTAGAAAATCGGACTCCCAAATATTTCTAGATTCTGTCGTCGGCATATTTTTTTATAAATAAAAAATAGTTTTAAAAAAATTAAAAAAAAATATTGGAAATAACATTTTTTAGTTATAAAACATTGTAAACCCCAAAAAAACAAGCAAAGTTTAAGGTTTGAAAATAAGTTTGCAAAAAAAATTTGAAACCATGAACGATAATCAAAATAAATTAAGTTTGAAAAATAAAATGCAAATGCAATTTAAAGATAAACCATGTTTAACATAACAAATAAATATTATGCACAAATATGCTAACAATTACAAGAAAGAAAAATATTGAAATAACTTTATTCACTCATACTCAACTAATCTAAGGTATGTTACATAACCATCTTTTTTTAATTTCACAACACTTTGCTTCTTTTTTCTCTTGTTCTTTTTTTTCTCTCTCTCCTTTAGTACAATGAACTCAAGAGCCAAGAAGAAGAAATATGGAGAAAAGAAAATGATAGATAAGTAGGGGAAGTAAACCATAAAATAAAGTTAGTAAAATCAACATAACAAAAGATCTTAGACATTAATGCAAACAAAAAATGGGCAAAAATTCACATGATAATAAAAGTAAAAAGAGATGTAATAAACAACAAAAATGAAAACCTCATAAAATCCCGGCCCGCTGAAGAATATGAGCCCCACTAAGGTCCCTGGCCCGGATGGGGTACATGTTATCTATTACCAACGGTGGTGGAACATTGTTGGAGCTGACACCACAAAAGTGTGTTTACATATCCTGAACAATAACGAGGATGCCAGGCAAATAAACAAGACCCTCATTTCCCTCATTCCAAAGACTCCTAGTCCTAAGTCAATGCAAGACTTTCGCCTCATTAGCTTGTGCAATGTGATTTACAAGATTGTGGCCAAGACCATCGCAAACCGTCTTAAAACTGTCCTTGATTTAATCATCTCCCCTTCCCAGGTTGCCTTTGTGCCTGGAAGGCTTATTACAGATAACGTTATCCTAGGTTTTGAGTGCCTTCATGCGCTGAAAAATAAAAGAAAAGGTAGTGAGAGCTATGTCGTGGTAAAACTGGATATAAGCAAGGCTTACGACAGAGTGGAGTGGAGTTTCCTTCGCAAAATGATGTCCAAAATGGATTTTGTTTCTGAGTGGATTGAGAAGGTGATGAATTATGTTGAAACGGTCAGTTTCTCCATCCTGATCAATGGTGAGGCACCCTCTGTGTTCATTCCAAGCCGGGGGCTTAGATAGGGAGGTCCACTCTCCCCTTACCTTTTCCTAATTTGTGTTGGGGGGCTCTCTGCACTTTTAAACATGGAGGAATCTTACTCTAAGTTTAAAAGTTTTAAGATTAATAGTTATTGCCCTCCAATTTCTCACCTCTTATTTGTTGATGATAGTCTTATTTTTTTCAGGGCTTCCAAGAATGACTGTGAAACTATAGCAAGAATCCTTAAGGTGTATGAAAAGGCGTATGGCCAGACAATCAACTATGCCAAATCAGCTCTCATGACAAGCTCCAATGCTGATAGGAATAAGACTAAGAAGCTCAACATGATTCTTAATATTAAAGAAACAGATCACCTTGGAACTTATCTTGGGATGCCCTCTCAAGTTGGAAGAAGCAGGTGTCGTGCTTTTCAAAAAATCAAAGAGAGGGTTTGGAAAGTCTTACACAACTGGAAGGAGAAACTTTTCTCAGTTGGGGGGAAAGAAATCCTCATTAAAGCAATAGCTCAATCCATTCCAAACTATGTTATGAGTTGTTTTAAGCTTCCCAAAAGTATTTGTGAAGAAATCAATAAACAATGTGCTAGGTTCTGGTGGGGCTCGTCGAATTCCAAAAAGAAAATGCATTGGACGAGCTGGAAAAAGATGTGCACTAGGAAAGCCGAAGGCAGAATGGGGTTTAGAGATATTGAGCTTTTCAACCAAGCCATGCTCGCTAAGAAAAGCTGGAGGATTATTTCCCAACCTGAGAGTCTCCTAACAAAAGTCCTTAGGGGTCGTTACTTCAGAATGGGTGTTTCCTCTCGGCTCCTTTGGGTGGCAATCCTTCGATGACTTGGAGGAGTATCTTGTGGGGCAGATCTTTATTCTCCAAAGGGTATATATGGAGGTTGAGAGACGGGTGATACATTCCAATTGAAAACGAACCTTGGATTGTTAGGCAGGGCATCAACAAACCTCTTTTAGTGAAAGAGCCTTTCAAAAGTTGATATGTTCAACACCTTTTTCATCCAAACGGAGGTTGGGACCCTACCAAAGTTAGACAAGCTTTCTTAGACGCCGATGTGGAGGATATTCTTAATATGCAAGCTGGCCGCACAGGCTCTTCAGACACTATTATATGGGGTGTCGATCCTAAGGGGGTCTTCACTGTTAAATCGGCCTACCATCTAGCAATCAACTTAAACTCAAGTTCCTTACCTTCTAGCTCGAGCAATAACTCTTCCATCTCTATCTGGAAAGCTCTTTGGAACCAAGAAACGTGCCCTAAAGTAAAGATTTGCGCTTGGAAGGTCTTCAAGGATAGTATTCCCTCGAAAGCTAATATTATTGGCAAAGGAATTGACACTAATGATCGATGTCTTTTGTGCAGGAACAAAAAAGTGACAACAACTCATTTAATCTGGGAGTGCAAATTCACAAAGCAAGCTTGGTTTCATTTCCTTCCTAACTTATGCCCTTTATTTAATTTTTACAGGGAATGGTGGAAGCCTACTAACTTTTGGCATTGGATGGTGAAGAATGGAAATGGAGCTGATACGAAGAAGGCAATCCTGCTAATTTGGGCATTTGGACGTACAGAAATCGTATTAACAAAGATAAAGCTACTCCAGACATATCTGAATTTATCAACTGGTCAGTCTCTCATTTAAATGAAAATTTGCTCAAAGAGGATTCGCATCTGACAAAGGACAGATTGAAGAACCCTGAAAGTCATGGAATTTGGACCCATCCGCCCCCAAATTGTTGGTTGCTCAATTCTGATGCTTCTTGGAACGCCAAGGAGAGAAAAGGAGGTCTCGGTTGGGTGGTCCGTGACTCTTCTGGATCTCCGATTTATGCGGGTTTCAAGTCTACCACGAAGGATTGGCTGATTAAATGTATGGAGGCCATGGCAATCAGGGAAGGCATGCAACATTTAATTTCCCTTTCTGATCAAACGTCTCCCCCATGTTTATTCAATCTGACTCCTCTGAAGTTGTAAGAGCGATTATCTCTAGAAATAAAGACCTTTCGGAGATCCGTCTGATTGTGGAGGATATTGACAACCTTCGTTCGAAGCTTAACTCGGTGGTTTTTGAGAAATGCCCAAGGTCTGGTAACACGGTGGCTCATGCCCTCGCCAGAATAGCCATGGAAGCTACTCCCCCTTCGACATGCGTTGAGAACGCGAGAGGCTCTGGATCAAAGGAAGGCGTCCTTATGTCTTCTGTTTTTCCTTTTTGGCTTGTTAATCTCATTAATGAGGACGCTGGCAATTGTGCTTTTAGTGTTTAATATTATTACCGTTTCAAAAAAAAAACTCATAAAATCCTTGCTCAACTATTGTTTTTCAGGGATATTTAGATATGGAGTTAAAAATAAAGTTAGTAGCAAAACATAATAATAAAATAGACAATGATTCACACTGTAATAAATGTAATGAACAACAAAAATAAAAGAAATAAAACCCTTACTCAACTATTATTTTTCGGGGACATTTCGAAATAAAGATGAAGATCAAGAAGTTGGTGTCAAGAACAAACCAACTAGCTTGTTGTTTGAGGTGTGGATCCTTGGAACAAAATCCTACCAAATGCAACCTCCAATTAAGCTAGGGTTATTTTTGTGCTATGGGATTTTGGAGTATTTTTTTTTTACAAAAACTATCCATCTTTATGGTTGTGAAGGTATTTGGCTATGGAGTTTTGTAGAGTTGAGAATAAATGAGAATGATGTGTGGGAGTGTAGAAGAAGTAGGGTTTTTGTGAGTGTTTTTTTTTCTAAGAAGAGAAAGAGATGTATATAAAGACCAAAATCAATTTTCATTTTGTGTATAGAACCAAAACCACAATTTGTTGCAATTTGAAAACTCATGCCAAAAAAGAACTTACACCTAAAAACACCAACAACATTTTGGTCAATCAAAATAAAAACAAAACTTACCCACTTAATCAAAGACTTGTCTTTTCTCCAAAAACTATGATTTCTCCATTTTTTTAAAAGAAAAGTGAAATTAGCAAATAACAAATAAAAATCAAAGTGAGCAAAAAACAATCATAGATATTTATGATCTAACAATTTAATTAAAAATGAGTCGGACAAAAATATCTGGCTACAAGACAATCAAGCATACTCATATTTCTTTAATTTAATAATAAAATTTATTTTCATTTTTCATTAAAAATGCATTACCCAATAATACACGTAAGTAAAATAAGAAAAAATGCATTATCCATATATACATACATACACACATACACACATTTACATTTGTTGTTGCCAAATTTTGGACAGGAGAACACACCTGACCTCCACGTGACAACGACGGTAAATTTGTAATTCTTAGGGATGAACGCAGCCTGCAAGACAAGGAAAACCTGGACACCGGTGTGGTGTAAGCCACAAGCTCCGATGCCTAAGTCAGAGAAGATTTGTGAGAGAATTTAGGAAGAGTTTGTGTTTGAGTGACTGAAATTGACTTACCTTTTTCCTCCCCCTAGGAGAGTTTAAATAGTCTTCCCTTTGATGAGTTTCCTTCGCCTTTTGGAAAGGGTCGGAATTGAGCTTATGGGTCCGGTCCCATTGGAACAAAGCCCAGGTACGGCTTTGGGTATGGTCGGCCTCGGTCTCGTCCGAGGCCGACCACGGGTTTGGCCTTGGGCCCAAGCCAGGCCCCTTTTCCTAGGATGTGGGGCTAAGGTAGAGCCCAAATGGGAGGTCTCTACCCTGGTCGGCCTCGGCCTATGCCGAGGCCGACCACGCGCTTGGGTCGGATCTCGGACAAACCCTCTGGTCTCATTCCATCGTTCGACCTGCTTTGACCTAGTGTTTGAGCTTCTCATTCTGTTTGACCCTTCTCCTTGGCCATTCGACCCGCCCATTCTTGTTGGTTCAATTTTACCCATAACAACATTTATATTAATCCTACTAAAAGAAAAAATAATTGAGATTTAAATAGAGATTAATAACTAAAAATTTGTTAATAGAAAGCAAAAAAAAAGAAAAAAGAAAGAGATGAGAGGAAGAGAAAAACATAAACGAAAAGAAAAAAAAAGACTATGATGGAAGAGAGAAAGGAGAGGGAAGAGAAAATAATTAATGAAAAGATAAAAAAAATACTAAAAGAAAAAAAAAAGAATAGGAGATATAGGAGAATAGAGTGGAGAGATGAATGTAGAAAAGGAAAAGAAAAATAAGGATACATGCATGAAACATGAAGAAAAAAAAAAAACAGAATTTGAAAAACTATTTTTTGTAGTTTCTTAAAATCTACCTCTTTTTTAGAATCGTTTCTACAAATTTAGAAACAAAAAATAGGAACATTTATCAAACAAGTATCTTTTTTGGAAAATGACAAACGAGAACAAGAAATTACAGGAAACATGAACGTTGAACCCTCAATTTTTGTCTTTTATTTTATATAGAAAAATAACCATAGTAGGCCTAACAACTTTGTGTTTATATTCATTGACCGTTAGAGAATAAGAGTTGAATTAATTTATTTAATTTTAACAGATATCTTACCTACTCTTTTTCTGTTACTTTTGTTTTTTTTGGCATAAACTGTGATTCTTGTTTTGTTTTTACTCTTTGAAATATATTTTCATTTGCTGCATATAAATTAAATCAGCATTGAGTTAAAAATTGAAAATGTTCAAACATCAAAAGAAAATTGTGTTCAGAATCGCAACAAACAACAAAAGAAAATTGCATTCAGAATCTCACCAAACAATAAAAGAAAATTGCGTTCCGAATCGTACCAAACAATAAAAGAAAATTGTGTTAAAAATTGAAAATGTTAAAAATTGCACCAAACAACAACAGAAAATTGGGTTAAGAATTGTACCAAACGACAAAAAAAAATGTTGAAAATTGAAAATTCAAGTTTCTCATTCTCATTTGTTTGTTAGAATCTCGTGTAAACACCTGGACTCTGATTGATTTTGGGTCTTCGTCTCTAGACTGGGCTTGGATTTTGCTGATTGGGTCTTCAATTTGGACTTTTGTCTACCAAATTTTATGGAACCCAAATGTGTAGTTGAGCTTGCCACAATTTCATTTAGAGATGCCTACAGATTTAGTTAATCCCTAATTAAATATAATTTTGCCATCAATGTTGGGTGATGACATGATGATTTTGGATTTGTCGAAATTTCTATTCCAACAATGACTTGCTGCCGAAATGTTCAGAATCACACCAAAGAACAAAAAAAAATTGCATTGAAAAATTAAAATGTTCAAAATCGCACCAGACAATAAAAGAAAATTGTGTTCAAAATAGCACTAAACAACCAAAGAAAATTGCGTTAAAAATTGAAAAATGTTCAGAATCGCTCCAAACAACAAAAAGAAATTGTGTTCAGAATCGCAAAAAACAACAAAAGAAAAATGTGTTGAAAATTGAAAATGTTAAGATTTGCACCAAAAAACAAAAGAAAATTGCGTTCAGAATTGCACCAAAAAACAAAAGAAAATTGCGTTAAAAATTGAAAATGTTCAAAATCGCACCAAACAAAAAAAAATTGGAATTGTACCAAAGAACAAAAAAATTGTTGAAAATTGAAAATGTTCAGAGAATTACTGCATCACTCACAATTATCTTAACACAGAGAAAAGGAACATTGATAATTTATATAGAAATATGACCAATTGCATTTTATTCAAGCTGCATAAATGTTCAGAATAGAAAATTGTGTTGAAAATTGTAAATGTCAAATTGAATGCGAAATCAAAGTCGATCGAGCTTCTTCCAAATCTGGTAAATAAGACATGCACTTTAGCATGGTTTACTACTCTACTTGGATTTTCTCAATTTTCTCGGAGTATGATATTTCACCTTAATCGATCAACAAGCATTTCATATGGGCGGATAAAGATAGTCATGAAAGATAAAGGAATGAAGAAACGAGTGATGAAATAAAGTGAATAGTTCACCAGAGAATAGAGAAGAAAATTGGTTAATTTATAAAGATACGAGACTAAGTCGCACAAAGAGAGAAAGAAGAGAGTGCACCCAAAAATTTATCCACTCAAAAGCTTCTATGTTCTTACTTGTTTTTAGCAGGTGCAAAATATATATATATATATAATTCTTTCTAATTTGTCTCATAAACATTTAAAATTGAGAGATTATATGTATATATAAAGTTATATATTAGAACTAACCAAAGGTTTATAAGGTAGAAATTTCTCCCTCCTTGTGATAATTTATATATGCATACTTTAATTTGTTAAGATTTTATAATTTTTATCAAAAAGTTAAATATTTGAATTTTCTTCTTTATAGGGTGTCAAGCTAAAGAAAACATTATTCACTTCTTTAATATATAACACTTTTCATATATGTTAATAATGTTTTATTCATATTTTTTTCTTAACGAGTGAGAACAATATCAACAGCAATGCAATAAATACTTTAATTAATTAATTTGAAAAAATTTCTAATACTAACTTACGGTATGTTGGTATTCCCTTTGTTCACGATATATTTTTTAGTTTATAAATAACTTTTTTAATATTGGTAGATCTCACATTGAAAAATTATGATAGCAGTAGAAATGATCCCATAAAAAATGTCCTGTTTTTCTCTCATGATCACCATTATTACAATCTGTCTATTAGTTAATCAAACCCATGATCCTGAACTGAAAAGGTAATAATCAGATGCAATTAGCAAACCCATTCAGCCATTTTGCGAAGAAATGATTGGTGAGTTGAATAAAAGAAAAAGGTGGTTACTGGTTTAATTTCAATGCCCGCCATGCCCGATTGGTTATAACATATACTCTAAATTGAAAGAGGGAGATTGTTTTGCTGCAACAAACGCGGCCTCTTATAACTTTCAGCTTCCTCCATCAGAACCCCAAATCTTTTCCCCAACCTTTCTCCAGCAAGAAAATCAGAAGGACCCTTTGCGGGTCTTCTTGTTTTCTTCGCTTTTTTTCTTCTTTTCGCCGCAGGTTTCACAATTAGGTAACTTCTCTTTTTCTGACTCTTTTGCCTTCGATTTTGCGTAATCTGAATTGGGTTCGCATCGTCTTTGCGAGTGACTTCGATTAGTTGTGGTATAATGCAGGGTTTTGTTCGGAAAAATGAGCAATTTTTTTGGGTTTTCTTTGTTATGATCAGTAGAATGGACGTAATATCGAGTTACATTACAAATGGGTACTTCTCTGTTCTGTTCTGTTCTGTTCTGTTCGGATATTGACTTTTAAGGAGTAATCAGCGGTTCAATGAGCTTTATTTCAGGTTATTTTGTTCGTATTTTTCCAATATGCCATTGATTTCCTTGGATATTCTTGAACTGTTTCTTTGTAAATGGAGAGATCGTTAAGCAAAGAGCTCCCTATTGTGGATTAAGAAGCAAGTTTTCTATTCTCATGAATGTGCCAATTTAAAAGTGAAATCATAGAATGGTGTAATGCTATGGTCATGTTATGATGATGGTTGTGAATGGTTATTTGCATTGTTTTTTTACCCTCTCTTGTAGTTAAGAACGCAATATATAGCCACGATATGAACAATGATCATGGTTGTGTATATTTGTTTTTTCATTTTTTGGCTCTTTCTTGCCGATAAGATGAGAACAAAATCATATCACTTTGCGGGAACAATATGATCATGATAGTGATTGTTTGTTTGTGTTGTCGTTTGTCTCTCCCTCGTAGTTAAGAACAAATCAAATTACACTGTAGGAATTCTATGATCATGCCTGTGATTGGTTTGTTTGCCATTTTTATCTTGCAATGAAGAATGAAATCATATAACACTCTAGGCACGATCTGTTCACAGTTGTGATTGTTTTTTTGCATCGTTTTGTTGCTCTCTCTCCTAGTTAAGAACAAAATCATAGAACACTCCAGGCATGATATGATCATGATTGTGACTGTCTGTTCGAGTTGTTTTGCTCTATCTTGTAGTTAAAGAGCGTTGGTTCAGCAATACAAATCAAAATGCTTAAGCATTCTTCAATCTTTAATCTAACAATTATTATATTCTCTGTCTGAGAAATTTTCATCTGTTGCAGGGTTCTGTTTAATAATTTTTTTGTTTAATGGCGGAGGAGAACACTGATATACCTCTTGTTGTGGAGGTAAGTGGGGACGAAGGTAGCCAAGACGAGAGCTTTGACAACCCTGTCATTGCAGTTGCAGAGATAAGGGAGCCTGAAGATATCATTGAGGAAAGCACTGATATACCTCTTGCTTTGGAGGAAAGTGGAGATGACGGTAGCCAAGATGAGAGCTTTGACATCCCTGCCACTATGGAGGTAAATGAGCCTGAAAGTTGCAATGCAGAGGTTATTGTCGACATAAATACCCCAAAGATTAGACCAAGGATTTTTTCTCGCTATCTCTCACCACACACAGGCTCCTGCCATGATTTTTGCAAATATGGTTTGAAACATTCTCTTGAAGGGAAGACTGCAAGTCCAGTCTTCAGAAAAGCTAAATCAGTTGGAGGTGATGGCCGGGATTTGAGGAGGATTATAGTTTCGTTGGCGAAACAGAACAAAGATGCAATTAGTCCAAATTCCTCCCCTGATTATGATGGCATCGATATTACTGACTTGAAGGAAGCTGTTATATCTTCCCCAGAGATTGTTTCTCCCTCTCCAAAGAGGCTTTTACCTTCCATCAAGGAAGTGCAGGCTGCGGCGGTGCATTACAGTCGGACAAAACTTAATTTGTCCCCATCGAAGGTGTCTTCTTTTCCGGGACAAGGTAGTTCACGAACCAAAAGAAACAAAGAAGTTCGAAAAGGCAAGAAACAAGATGGAGATCGAAGTTCAAGCAGTTGTACAAATAGCACAAGTAGATGCCAAGAGATAAATATCGCCGCAGAGGAAGATATAAAGGCCTTGGTGCCACAAGCCATTTCTTGGACTCCAAGAAGTCGTGTGAAGCGAGTTGCTATTGTAGATAAGAAAATCATTGGGAGGCGTGGCCTAAAGAACCAAAGTCGTCCTATAAAAGTTAAGTCTGATCCATCTAACAATGAGGGTGTAGAAGAGAAAACTTTATACATGATTGAACCATCTACCAAGAATAAAACAGAGGAATCGGCTCAAAATGGTGATCATACAACTGAGTTGTCTCCTCCACAATCTTCATCTGCAACAGGCAACACCTTGGAGCGTGAACAAGAAGCAGATGGAACCCCCATAGTGCCGCCTTTGTCGGTGAAAAAAAACATAAGGCGTGCTAGAAATGGAACTGGTTCTAAAAATTTATCTACATCAACAGTATCCAAAGGATTCAAAGGTCTGAGACCTAAGAGATTTGGTATGATTCAAAGGTCTGAGACTCAATCAGCTCCTTCATCACCATCGTCTTCTAGGTGCCCATCTGAGCCCGTTCATGGTGAGCATGGTGGCCGTACCTCAGGACATGATGTGAAAAAAAGTGAGAAGTCCAGGGTGGAACACAAGATTAAGATCCGAAGGATGACTCTAACTGATTCAGAAAACGGAGATTCCCAATCCAGAAAGCTGAAGTTTAGGAAGGGGAGGATGGTTGAACTTCAAACTGAAACCATTACACCAAGGAGGCTTAAATTCCGGCGTGTACGGTTACTCAGTGAGACTCAAAGTCCTAAAAGTGGTTCAAGAAAGAGAATCATTCAGGGTAAAGAGTCCAACCAAAATGGCGATGAAGTGAAGGAAGCTGAGAATAGTTCTTTGAGACAACAAATTCAGGAAATTAAAAAAAAGAAAAGCTTTAGGAGGAAGGAAACTATCGATGGTAAATTGGTTTCTAGTAGAACCAAATCTGAGAGAATTGTTCTTAGACATCAGGATTCAAAAGGAAAGAAAGAAATGCAAAATCTGTTTAATAATGTCATTGAAGAAACAGCAAGCAAGCTTGCACAGACCAGGAAGAGTAAGGTCAAGGCTTTGGTTGGTGCCTTTGAAACCGTGATATCTCTTCAGGACACCAGACCTGCTGCAACAGTTGTTGCATGATATAATCTGTATGTTACATATATAATATATCTTCTATGTATATTACAATCTGGAAAAGGTCATATAAATATATATAGACCTATGGAGAAGGTTGAGTTATTTCAATAAGGCTTTTTGGAAGATTGGTTTTTCTTGTGTGGTGAGGTTCTTTGTTTCTTGAAGAACAACTTACAGGTTCTCTTTTGTATGACCTTGTTCTGTATGATTAGAATATTTGTAATTCAAGGAAATGCAGGCTTGTAGGAACAAGAATCAAGAATGTTACCGAACGATCTTATAGGAAATCTATTTGCATATTAAGCACAACCCACTTAGGTTTCCTTCTCAATGTTTGTACATCGACAAGGAGTGCCCCCATATTTTGATATTGCTGCCAGTCTCCTTTCTCCTTTTTCGGACGGTGACCGAGGCGTGCTTGAATCAAGCCTGATTTAAGCTTCATAGTCGATATTTACAAGTAAACAAGATTCCAAGTTTTGAACCAGATCAGATGGTTGTGATTTTATCACCTGTATCCCATCTAAGTTCATTAGTTTGATTGAAAAACTGAGTAAGAGAGAGATGTTGAAGAGTCCAAGTAAGGTTGTCATGGTCCTAACTGAAGTAGTCTGATAGAATAGATCAGATGGCTTTTCAATTCTTGAACCTTCGCCTGTCTTCATCTAATATTTACTACATGATAAGATGGATCGTGGATTATTCCATGCCATTTGCCCTACTAGTGCCTTTATGATAAGCTCAATCTAATTCTTGGCTCAATCCAGGTTTGGATTTATTTTGTACAAGTTTTCAAATAAGAAATGGTAACAATAATTTTGGTATTTGTTGAGAAAATGAAAACTTTTGAGTTTAGTGGTGATTAAACATTATCATTTAGTAATCATATAAACTTTGTATCGAAATTGATTTTTTTTTTTAGTTAAACAACAATATGTGGAGGTAAAGATTCGAATCTCTAACTTTTTAATTGAGGATATATGTCTTAACGAGTTGAATTATGTTTTGGTTCGCATTGTACGGATTAAGTTTAGGTTGAATTGTATTTTTAATTTCTATGTTTTCTTGGTATTTTTGTTGTTAACAGTAGTAATAAAAAACTAATGTGTCAAATTATTTGTAGTTGGCTCTAAGAGGAACTACATAAATTTCAATGGGTAATTATTAGTTTCACCTTGAAACATGATCTAGCTCCCCTTTTTACTTTACAATCATGATATTTTAATACTTCACCTAAATTCATATTTTTCAATCAATATTATATTCTTTATCATTAAAATAAAATGTCACATCATAAAACTCATCAGACACGTCTATAAATAATTTACAACTTTAGATTTTTGTTACTCCTCATCAATGATAGCGATGTCTAGTAAATTTCAATCAAAAAATAAATGAAGAAGGGGAAACTTTGTGAGACATTCTAACCAAATTGAAAGTGAGATTAAAATTGTAGCTCAACTTCATATCTCTTCTCTTCCAATAACTAAAGTTTTATTTAAGCAACAATCTAACATGCTATCTGACAAGTGGCCTTGAGTTTAATTATATTTCTTGTAATGGTAATTTCTTCTTATCACATATTCATAGTCTACATGGACCTATATATTTGACTCATGAATCAAACTAATATCAAAACTCAAAGTTTAAATTTTTTCCATCATTTTAATTAGTCTCCCATTTTTTTCATTTACAAACAATCATATCCAAACATAAATGCCCTGTTAGATAACAATGCCATTTTTTGTTTTTAGTTTTCTATTTTAAAAAATTGTGTTTGTTTCTTCCCAATTTTTTTTATCATAGTTTTCACATTTCTTAAAGAAACATTTGAATTGTTAACCTAATTCTATGTTTAAAAACTACTTTTTATTTTCTTTAGATTTCAAAACTTGGCTTCGATTTGAAAATTATATTCAGAAAGTAGATAACAAAGCAAAGAAACTCGTGTTTATAAGCTAAATTTTCAAACATACAAAACCAAATAGTTATCAAAACGGGGAGAAAGAATCGAACTTTTCTCATAGTTAGAAGTTCCATTCCATCTCTTTGAGAGAAGAACAGAAGAAATCTAGCAGCATCCACTGGGGGAAGAGGCAGCCCTATCAACATTACATATCCAATCCACAATCTTCCAGCCTGTAAATTTAACAGAGGCAAAACTTGTCCACAGAAAAAAAAAAAAATGGTCCTCATTTCCCATAAACTTGTTGCTGCAATAAACCCATCAATCTCCTTTCATTGTGATCCTTATGGCTTTACTTTTACATTACCATATCTAAAAAGGGGCCTCTTTTTGTGGTCCTTAAGTTGAAGGTATTAAGCATATCCATAACTAGTTCATATAATAGGTTGTTTGAATATTAGTCACAATCTTGTATGGATCAAAGTGAAAGTGAATTTAATTTGATTCACTCATATGACTATAGAAAGGAAGATGTATTTAATGGAGGGGACAAAGTCAAAACCAATCATATTCATTTGGATAGAGATTGGTGTAATGGATGAAAAGGATATGGATGTGAGAAGTAAATGAAAATTCCAATTTGGAGAAGCTAGAAGGGGTGTATCATTGAATGGAATGGACCATGTGCATAACATGGTGTATGCCTTTGATGGCGGAGAAACAAACAAAAACAAGGACAATTCATTATTTTGTCGTGTTTATTTTTTAGTTTGAAGTTATGAAACTAAGTCTATGTTTGATACTTGTATTTGTTTATCCTAGATTATAAGTCAATTCTATAATTCTTTATTTATATGCAAGTACGAACTCGTGATGATTGACTAAGGATTGAATTTATATAGCTAACGTTATGAAGTTAAACTTGTTTTTACTCATTTACTCCTTAAATAACTTATTTTACGAAGAATATGTAATGATTTTAAGTAACATAGTAATTAAAAACAATAGTATACTATCTGATAAGTTTTGTGATAGGACTTAAGAGCCAATATGATTATGACAGACGGTACCAATGATGCTCATTGCCAATAGAATCAATGGTCTCTCAATTGATCAGAAGACCATTTCAATTTGTTTAAGGAACTTAAGAACAATCCATTTATTATATTTTTAGTTAAAAAGGAAAAACATATTTTGTGTCTAATTTGCCCTCTTAGAAAAAGTTGAGAGGTGATAGTAAGAGTAGGGAATGGACTTCCTATGGTGCAGCCCAGTCTGCACCCATCTATGGTGCAGTCCATTTTCCAACCACAAAAAATTCTTTAAAAATTAAAAAAAAAAAAATCAATTTTTTTTGGCTCTCCAGTGGGCTGCACCCAAGTATTTTTCATCCTCAAATAAAGTCGAAGAACAAGAAAAAGGAAAAGAAAGCAAAAATCTTGTCATCACCCCTGTTCTCATTTCAAACAAGAATTTACCACCAGAAATTTAATGTGTAATGCAAAATTATGTTTGTACATAATCCAATACTAATAATTACTCATTAATCATGAAATACAGATATTTTCAAAGTGCAGTCCTTTTCAACTAAACATAGAACTCATCAACTAAATAAAGTTGAGTGCTGCTGTGCTTATCCAATCTTTAAGTTCCTTCAGCAAAAGAAAGCATTAATTTCCTTGCACGTTGTTTGACTGTGTTGGGCTGCTCATTGCATTTGTTGTCTGATTAACTTGTTGGCGATAGAAAGCTGCCATTTTGTTGTAGATGTCCATATTCATTGTCTGCACCAAAAACCAAATCATCAGATATCTATTAACAAGAAAAGAACAAGAACATGAAGAACAAGAAGGGTCTGAAAATCCAATGTAATGTCCCATACTTGTGCTAGGAAGGCACAAAATGGATCAACAGAGTCATTGGTGGCAGGTTTTGCTTGTGTTGGATCCTGCCTTGGAATTGCAGGGGGCAGCAAGAAGTGTGGCGAAACGAATGCAGGAGGTGTAGCGGGAACTGAAGTAGGATGGATGAGAGGAGGAAGCGACTGTGGGGCTGGACGTGCCATGCCGCTCATGTCGAGCATTCCCATTCCCATGCCTAGACTGACCCCCATGCCCATACGCGCTAAAAGCGACATTTGAAGTTGTTGCTGCATTCCTATAGGCATTATCATCTGTTGCATACTCCTCACACTCATAAATTGAACTTGTGCTTGAAGTTGCTTCAAGTATTCAATCACCTCATCCAACATTGAAGCTTTATCAGTCTGCCTTAAACGAATGTCAATAGAGTCCAACATTAGCTTAAATTTGTAGTTTGGCACTTTAACATTATCGAACAGTTTTAAGATATCAATATTTGAAAACTTGGAACAATATTAACAGGTAAGTGATTAAAATGGTCTGCCTCATATTCAGTAGTATTTAAACGGCTTGTATATTGAGAATCTTGAGTCTTATATCAATGATCATCAAAAAGAAGATATTCACTTTCACCTTGCTTGCATTTGGCACCAACTTCTGCAGGGCTTTCATCTTCTCATTAATCCTATCTCTCCGCCTCTATGCAAATATAAGGCATCGATTTTGTTAGCATAATCAACAGTGATGTATCATTTTTTATGATGAAGTTAGCTCTTAAATACTTCCACTTTTATTATAAACCCGAGAGTATTTCAAGAATTACTAATTTTGAAAATAAAACTACCAAATAAGTAATCACAACCAATGTTAAAAGATCAAATTGTGTTACCCGTTCTGACTGATTATGTATAGCAGCTGCCCGACTTCGTCGAGCTGAATGAGAGCGACTGGCTCCACGCTTTGTATCTTGTTCTTCCTCTTGATTTTCCTGAAGCAAGTAAATTTAGTTTTCTATCAAAATCATATCAACTTTGGTATGACTTAACATATTGAGATGGGAAAATAAGAATTGTATATATCATTTTACATTCTTTTTCCAGCTAGCCACTTACTAAGAATAACAGCAGTGTTAACAAACAATTCAATTAATTATTATTCATTACTATGACTTCTGAAAACCATAAAGCTAGAATAGACAAAAAAAAGTAAATGTAAAAGTAAAACCAATCATGTGGCAAGGTTCATGGAGATGGCTACTGTTTTGTATTTCCTCAAAGGTACAAATCACAATAGCCTTGAAAGAAGCAGCTGGGGAAAAGAACAAGCCAGTTGGTGGCCTAACTGTGTGATAAAGAAAAATACCCACAATTCAGTTGGATCCAATTCTTTCATTGGATTCTCCACTTCCATCGAAGTTTAATCAAGTTTTTTTCAATTCCACAGTACACATAAAAGCATAGAGTTCAACAAAATTTCACCACAACACACAATATTACCTACTACAGATTCTAAACCAACCCAACAACAAAATCAAACATTACCGATTCAACATGACAAGCAGAATCTTCATCAATGGATTTGGTTTTCATGCTTCGAGGAGAATCAAAGGAAGCCCATGTCATCAAAGTAGTGTCATTATCCCGACAAAACGCAGCACTCGCACTTCCACAGACACTGTGATCGCCATGGTCCACTTGCATAGTGTTGTTGTTGCTTGTACTGACATTTTTTCCAGCATAGTCGGAAGTCGATCGTGTTCTTTTTCTCGCCGGCGGTTCTTGGTTGCCCCTCTCGACCCATTTCCCATTGGCGCTAGAGGGTGCGAGGGTGCAGCCTGAATGGACCAGTGGCTCGGCTTGCTGGATCAGATTTGGGCCTTGGGTTTGGAGTTTGGCTTGATTGACTACGGACTCCAACGTATCATTGGCTCGGCTCCATGTGGGCTTTGTGGGAACTGTTGGGTGAAGCCCATCAATCCCATGCAGAGCGAGTTGCCCATTTTGCCATGTTAGTTCTGTAACTCCATGCTTTGCCCTGATTAAGACACAGATAATGGTTTAAAATTTGTGACTTGGGTTAGTGGAGATAATGGTTTAAAACAAGAAAAAGACAATAACTTTGTATGCATTTTCAAGGAGAGAGTAAGAAATGCTAAATGGGTATATAAAACAAATATATGTTTTTAGGTTTCCTGCAACCCATTTATTAAGTGGAAGTAATACAACTTTCATGAATTTTAAAGACGAGAGCAGGGATTTCTAGAGCAAAACGATTCAGAAAGAGTAAAGGGGAAAAACTCAAAAGAAATTTGCTACTGAATGTGAATTCCCAGAGAGAGAGAGAGAGAGAGAAGGAAAAACTGACAAAAAAAAAAAGAACAAAGAGCAGTAATGTCCTTGGCATCAGAAGATAGGGGCTGAAATGGATAAGCACAAGCACCGTACATTAAAGGAAAAAAAAAACTTCGGGGGGGAAGGAAGAAAAAAGAACTTTTTTGTTTGCAAATGGTGCAGAGCAGAAGCTGTCGTGGAGGTAACAATCAACAGGAGAAAGCTTGATAAAAAAAGCCAGATGATTTCTTTTTCCTTCTTTATTTTGCATCAGAAATTGCTCAGAGCTTTCCATGAAGGAATTGAAATTTGTAGAAACAAAAGATATTTACATTTGCTGGTAGAAGGGGACAAGAGGGTTAGTGGTACTGTGGTGATTCTTCTGGGCAGGCACGTGAAAGGATCTCTTTCCTTCCTCTTCCTCGACTTGCCCTCGTCTTTCGTGGCTCAGATTCCATTTAGGAACTACACAATGACTCATGTAGGCTCTCTCTTTTTCTCTCTCCCCTCAAGCAACACATAAACAAATGGAACAGAAGATTTTGGTTCAACTTTGGACACTCTGTTATATCCTTGTCATCTGGTCCCTTTCTTGTGTTAATAATAGCCAGTGAACTTGAAATTTTACAACAACTCTTTTATTTGTGGCTGCAAACAGAAACCTGAGATGTCTCATTGCAGAGTTGAGGTAAAGTTTCTTTCTCATTTGTTTTGTCAAATGTTACCCTTTTTCCTTCATTACCCACTAGTCAAATTCACTAGTTTTGTAAGAAACAGCTACTCAAAGTAAGTTTTAAGGGAGAAACGAAGGAACAATATACCACAAAATGAGAGAAGATGAACAGCTATGCGTCTGTTTCTAATTTTTTAACTAGATGGTAAGTAATTTATGTTTCATAAATGGTGGAGAGAAAATTTCTCATTTCTGGTGGGTGTGAGCATAGGAATTTACTTCAAATCATTATCACAATAGTAATAGTCGTACAAGACCCTTCAAATCATGTCCACATTATATATTTAATAATACAATTGTCAGTTTTGTACTTATCCAATGGTAGCCATGCAAGTCTCTCATGAGGGTCCAAAGCCTATTTCATTTATCGACCCCCCAAATTCAATGGAGACTTGATCAATAAAGGGACCATATTTATATCAAAATTGAAGCTTTTCTTTTTCTTTGTTAGAAAGAAACCCTCAAGAAGATGCCAGTAGCTTGCATCAAATCATTTATTTAATTGCATCCCATTCGTCTAGACTCGAGGTAAATGAAAACCTTCAACCAAAACTTGTCCTTTTCTAAGTCATTTGACAATCATTATGTTTTCTGTTTATATTGTATGGATATATAGGATAATGTTTTTATTCCCCTGTTCAGAATAGTAGAAACTGATTACAAATAACAAAAGAAACAGACTTCATTCAATCATTTATCTAATTCATTTGGATCACTTGACTTTGGCACTAAAGTTTCTTTAAGATTCCTTCTGCAAGGTACCCTCTTAAAAGGAAGGACTGAGAACTATCATTCCAGTCTCTTGTTATATTCCCCATTTTTCATATTTATTTGGAGAATGGTTTCTTTAGTCCTCTTGTAGAGTTGCAAAGTTGGCAATTCGATGAAGGATTTGTATGTTAAATGAATCTACAAATGCTTATACAGAGTAGGTTGGGACACATTAATGAAGTTAGGTGAATAAATAGACTGAAGGCAGGGTCTGAACTTGACGCCACAGGTTCTTTTCTCTCCCAAGTTAGATTAGAAGTTGTCACTGTCATCATTTTTTCTCTCCGAGTTTCCCCTTTCCTTCTGGCTAGAACTGCACTGCTGAGAAACATATTATGCCTAAAAAGCCCTCAATATTAGATTGTAAAAACATCCAACACTGGAAGTTATGATATGGATACAAACATGTGATGTCACTGAAGGCATTAATGCATATAGAGCTGTTGATGAATTTTCAAAACCATAAGAACATGTATTCTTTATTTATAAGGGAAAGATCTCCTAAAGGCACAAATGATAATCAGATGGGAGCTTTGAAGTTAGTTTAACAAACCCCAATCAAGTTTGGTGTATCATGTATGCTAAAATTCATATTTTCATATCTAATGTATCACTGATCTGGTGAGGAACACTAAGATCTGAACCCACCAAAAAGGAAATATACCCAATTATCATATATGAACTTCAGTTTTGGCCTCAAACATTTTTAAGAGTTTATGTGGAGTAGTTTCATAGACTGTAGCTAAGAATTTAGAATAACTTTGATATTCTTTGATAATAAGCTGTTGCATACTTACTATTCATGTATGCTTTAGTTGTTTCAGATTTTCATTTTAGTTAGAAGCTTAAAAATGATAATTTAAGATGTGTCCATCAGATTTCCTCTAAGCCTGGAGGTTTACTTTGTTTATCAATTCATAGAAAACTGAAAGGTGACGTCATGGATTACCCTGCGCTTGGTAGAAGAGAGTAGAAGATTGACAGATTAGTAGAAGATTGACAGATTAGACAGACATAGTTTAATGTCCATTTCAATGAAGCTGGCCTTGATGACTCTGTGGACAGATAGATAGGCCATAGAATGTAGTCAAAAGTCCATTGTAGTTGGGGTCCCTCTGTTGCAATTTACATTATGGTTTCTCTGTCCTAACAGACAGGCTTGTTCATCCATTAGAAAACCTCCCCATGTGTTGTTCTTCTCAGATTCTCAGATTCTGTTTAATTTTCACTGTGGAAGGGTTTTGAAATTTGGCTGTAAATATTTAGAATTGGGGAAAATAACATGTCCTCCCAGCCTTTTGCTTTTAAATCCTTGAAACATTTTATGACATAATTCTACCCTTCCTGGTCATCTGCAGCTTTCCTTTCTGAAATTTTTTTGCCCATACATTATCTATGATGAAACTTGGCTGGAATTTCATACATTTTGATGATTCAATTTTCCTTTTTCATGATTCGTCACATAATTTTTTTAGAAAAAGTGTGTGTGCACCCAAGGCTTAGACTCTTGAGACAACAAGGGTATTCCTTATTAAACCTACTTGAAGATTCAAACATGTCACCTCTGAATAGGTGTACTCAGAGACCGTGGTTCTTAGCCAACGGCGCCGCAACTTGGGAAAAACTGGTTGAAGATATTTAGCTCCCTTCTCATAGGATTTTGAATATTTAACATGTGTAGTAGTATTGGATCAACACGTGAGTGCTTTATGAATCCTGAAACTTTTCTTTTTTCTCTCTTTTCGTACTTGCAGATGAGTAGAATATCGACTCATCCATCACGGGTGGAAAATTCAAATCAAGATCTTATATCATGATTCACGTATCTTTCCTTTGGTTCAAATAAAAAATATCAATTTCAAACAACTTTGTTTAGAGAAAAGGCCATTAAGATTCTAGTAAACTTGAGTGAAGCCATAACATTTGGAAGACTAGAGAAGCAATTTTAATAAAATGGGACTTTCCAAGCACCGTAGACAGAGATGATATAAATCAAGGAAAAAGTAGAAGTTGTAATCAAGATGAGATAGATTCTCATCTAGCACTGATGAAACTAGACCCATCTCTGAAAGGGTGAATCATTTCAGGGTCTTTAACACAGATGATATAAATGAAGAAAGGCAGAAAAAATAAATAGGTAAGAAATTTACTGCTTGCATTTTCTTTCAAATTATTTTTTGCATGACTATTGTTTAAAAAGTGAAGTGTTTGGTTAATTTGTTCCATGATTTTATGCATATCAAATAAAATAACATAACATCAATGTAAAATTTCTAGAAGATTAAAGCTGTGCTTATCTTTGTATATAACAATCAAATCTACCATTCTTTGAGAGAGAGTTTGAGGCCACAAAGAAAGAAACATAACAATTTACACTATATCACAATCACAATGACATGATATTGATTTTGGATTGAAATTAGTTAGGTGAAATGTAAGTAAATAGGAGTCACGTGATTTCATGCTTCTGTTTTCACAAGGTGATCTCATTCTTAGTGATACTGGAAGCAGAAACAAGTGACAGGAAGTCTTCCAGTTGATCTGATTCTGTTTGCTGTTTCTCTTGCTTTATTCTCTTCCTTTTTTCTTTTCTCTTCTAGTTGTGCCCTTGCTCCCCCTGCAATCTGGTCAATTCGTACTATGTTGTCCTGGTAATATTGCAAAAACACTGCCTTTTTGCGCTCCAGTTCAGCCTTCATTAACAGAAGTTTTTTCAATTGGCATTAAAATGTTTATGATAAAGAAAACATTCAAAAGGTGGGGCAAGACCTTTTTCTTTTCCATATGAAGTTTTGCATGCATTTTTTTCTTATTCTCCCAGTCAAGAATTGAAGATTTTATCTTTTGATACCTGAAATATGAGATTTGTCATAGAAAAGAACTCTATAAGCAAGTTTCATGATTTAGATGAGAAATCTTTTAGTGCAAGTGTTTTATGAACTTGAAAACTTGCAACTGAGGTCAACTCCTGAAGATTGATGGATGCAGCAGCTGGCAGAATATTAAACTGATGAATTGCAGTATACACCTTTTTCTAATCTTCTCTATCTTATTTCTCTCCCACACATCCGCTTTTGTTGGTACCAGGCTTCGTCTCGGTGGCGGTAAAGGAATTCCAGTCACTGAGTCCCTTTCATGTCCCATTGGCTTCTTTACTGAAGATTGACCTAAGTGTAATGAACATGATATTTTTTGTGACAGGAAGTTGTTGTAAGAAACTTCTAAGCACAATATTTAAATTTACCGGGATTGGTTGTTTCTTTGTTAGACAATCGCCTTGTTATGCTTGGAGGGAATGCAGCTGTGTCATCTTTTCTGCTTTTAACCTTTTTCATTGGGGTTTCTTGGCTTTCTCTCTTCTTTTTCTGATTTTGTAAATCTGTTTCTTCTTGCGAGCGAATTGCAAATGCAGCTGATGCTACTGCAGTGGCAAACTCCATATCCCTTGAATCATAATCCTCACTCATTTGGTTTGAAAAGTACCATTGCAACCCCTTGGACTCCTTTCTATCTGGAAAATGGAGGGGGGAAAAGTCAGTTTTTGAAGTTGCTGCTTGCACTAGAACCACATGGATGAAAAGGATTTGGAAGATATAGCAGCAACTTTCTAAGGAAGCTTTTTAGTATGTTTCTGTCAAATGTTTAAATTGGTGCAGTAAAAACATCAATACCCTCTTTGAAGGATCTTGTTTTTGGCTGTGGAATTCCATCTCTAGCTTTGACGGAAGCATCCTTTTTATGTTGTCCTGAATCAGAAAAACTCACTCTACAAAGCAGTAAATAGTCATATTACTTTCAGTATTCAAATAAAAGAGGTCAAGAAGAAGAAATTTTTTGGTGTTGAAGAAGCTAAGCTCCATGGTTGTTGATTCTTATTATCTTTTTTAACAGAAGCAAGATTGTTTTTGATCAATAATGACTCAGGATCTGTTTGGGTTACTTTTCTGATTCAAGGGTACTTATCATTTTATTCTTCTCTTGTCCCTATTTAAATTTTTTTGGGCTGTAGATGATGAACCAGATGAAAAGTTGATAAAGGTACATCAAATATTCTAAGTGGGCAATGAGGATAAAGAGAAAAATATACCTTCTTTGACTAACCAAAGTTTCCATGTCCTGAAATCTCTGGCTTATAATCTTCTGAACAGTATTGATTTTTAACACCACTCAAATTTCTAAAACTGTTGCTGAAGTTTATATGTATTTCAATCTTTACACAGGAAAGTAAGGAAGCAAAGGAAATGCCTTCTTAGCACTCAACTCCATTCAGAAGCAAGGTATTTTATTGTTCTTCATCTTCCCCACACATAATCACAAACAGTAATTTGATAATAAGCCTTAATTTAGAAGTAAATGGCTGTTTTGGACATGCCCATCATTCTCACTTGAAAACCCATCTGGCAAAAAGCCATCTTTTAGAAGTTCTTTGTTTCATAATCTCAAAAGCAGTCAGCCAAGTTTTGGGAAAAGGACATTGTGGGTTGCAAGAATATCCTCTTTCTAATGCCTCCCTTGCAGTTATTCCTTGTTCCTTTCAGAGGGAATGGTGTCAAGAATATTCAAGAAAAAAGGTGGTATCCTTAAAGAGTTTGGATTCTATTTTGCCCCATTCCATCATGGAAATGACATATAGTAAAATGAAGTGGTTGATGCATATGGAGTACTTAAAATCTTAATGATAAAATTCTAGTCAAATTCATTAGCACAGTAAACTTTTAAAAATAGTTAGCTCGAGCATAGTTCAACTAGCTAAAGCATATGTCTTCAATCTATAGGTCAAATGTTTGTATCTCTAACCTTACATATAGTTGAATTAAAAAGAAAAACTTTTGAGAATAAATTTTGATTGTTGAAGACAATAATGAGTTGATCATCGACAAATGAGCTTGTCTGTGGTATTGTTTGCTTGTGTTTGTA
Organism: Trichosanthes cucumerina; assembly: GCA_036507285.1. NCBI lineage: Eukaryota > Viridiplantae > Streptophyta > Magnoliopsida > Cucurbitales > Cucurbitaceae > Trichosanthes > Trichosanthes cucumerina. The sequence continues at coordinate 75,244,724 of CM071839.1, read as the reverse complement.
TGTTTAGAAGTTGTATTTTACTTTATAATGAAGTACATTAAGGCTCCATACGATAGATATTTGATTTTTTGTTTTTGGTTTATAAACACTATTTTCACTTATGAATTTCTTTATTTTGTTATATCTACTTTTTACTATGTGTTCAACAACCAAATCAAGTTTTGAAAACAACTTGCTCTTGTTTTTTTAAATTTGGCTCATGATTCAAATAGTTTCTTAAGAAAGTTAAAACCCATGGTAGGGAGGTGATAGAAAAACAAGTAGAATTTTTAAAAATCAAATCAAAGTGCTTTAATTATTCTTGTAAGTGAGAAACTTCTCTTCCCTTTTGGTGTAGCTTAACCATTTCATCTTAGAATATAGGGTAGGAAATTTAAATTATTATCATAACTTACTAAGTGCTATTAGGCTTTCTACTGTCTTCTTGCTCTTGTTTGTGTTGCTAGTTTTCAAAACAAAAATAACACTCTTCTAGATCACATTTTGTCAAAACAATACTATGAAACCATGTCCAACAGTAATGGAATGAATTATCAAAACTCATTACCATGATCCAATGGATTGTTGAAGAAACCAATTAACCATTCTTCTTACTCATAAATAAACAAATGTTGTTTTTTTAAATACTTTTACTTCCCAAACTTTCATGAAACTAATCATTTAGTAAGTTAATAGCAATTTAGTTTTTGTATTTTGAAATTTCTAACAATTTAGCCCATGTTCTTTCAAATTTGTAATAATTTAATCTTTGCTTTAAAAATTTTCATCAAAACTAAAAGTCTATTCTTATTATTTAACGATTTAGACTTTGTAGCTTCCAAACACGTTGAATCTATAATTAGTTTTTTTAATACAACAAATGTTTTCACAATATGTCGACTTTTTATCATTTTCACGATAAGAACTAAATAGTTACAAATTTGAAAGGATAAGAACTAAATTACTACATACTAAAGTTAGGAAATAAATCGTTACAATATTAAAAGTATAGAGATTAAATTAATACTTCTATGAAAGTTCAAGGACCAAAAACAATTTTTAACTTTTTTTTTTTTTTGTTATCCAATATATGAATGGATTAATTCATAGCATTTGGTTAAAGAGTTAAGAAGTCAATGTGTTTTGAAGAGTGATTGTGAATCAAATTTAATATCATATATATATGAACCATAATATACATGTGATATTATTCCTCACGAAGAAAAATTAATTTGATAAAGTGATAAATAAATTTCACCAAACATACCATCAGTACAATCTCTAGTTTTTAATCCTCTGATTCTCTCTCCTACTTATGTGCTTGGATCGAGGGTTGAAACAACTTCTCAGATGTAGATTTATCTTGAGGGCTTTTCAGCTTGTTCTCAAGTGTAGAAAGCTGAAGGTCTTTGCTCGTAACTTGTTGAAAGCTTTCGGCTTGCAGCTTGTTGAAGGTCTTCGGCTTATAGCTTGTAGCTTGTTGAAGATCTTCGACTTGTAGCGTGTTAAAAGCTTGTAGCTTGTTGAAAATCTTCGACTTGTAGCGTGTTAAAGGTCTTCGGCTTGCAGCTTGTTGAAGATTTTCGGTTTGTATCTTTTCTCGAAGGCTGAAATAGCTTGTTCTCGATGTTGAAAACTTCAATGGATTCGTAGCGCGTTTTTCGTTCAGATGGTGTTTGATCTTCAGGAGCTTCTAGAGATTTCACAACTTTGTTTCTGAATTCTCTCTACAGTCTCAAATTTCTGAACCTTGAAAATGAAGGAGGAAGGTTTCTATTTATAGAGTTCCTCTAGGCCTCCAGATACGCTTGGACCCGTTGGACTGGGCTTGCTTTTTGTTGGGCTAACTCCTTTGGGTTGGGTCAGGCTGGCTTTGAGCCAACCATTTTAGGTTGGGCCAACCTTTTTGGGCTTTACTGATTTGGGCCTTCTGTCCTGGACCCCGGACCTGATTGATTTTGAGCCTACGTCTCTAGATCGGGCTTGGACTTTTGCTAATTGGATCTTTAATTTAGACTTTTGTCTACCAAATTTTAAGGAACCCAATTGTATAACCATCAATTTAATTTAGGGACGCCTGCAGATTTAATTCGTCCCTAATTAAATAATTTTGCCATTAATGTCGGGTGATGACGTGCCAATTTTGGATTCGTCGAAATTTCTATTCCAACAAATGCCCCTTTGAATTTCGAAAAAGTTATTTTGGAATCATAACATAAGAGATTTACTCTAATTTGGATGAGGTTTGCTCCTAGTTATTCCGCTTGATGTGTCAATTTAATCAAATATGAAATTTGGTTCATAACTTGATTGATTTTTTTTTCTTTGACACATTTTTTTTTTCTCTTCATGTCAATATATCAAAATATGAATTTGAGTCAATATTTTGATTTTCTTTATTTGACATAAAATTTTGATTTGAATTTAGTAAATTTTATGTTCTACTTTAATTCAAAACCAAGTTGGATAAGACTAAAATTCTATCCAAAAATTTTGAAATTGGATTAGACTTTGAAATCTTACCAAAATATTTTTTTGTTTGAATTTGGTAAAACTTAGTCCAACTTTGGTTTGAAACAAAGTTAACCATATTCAAAACATTTTTGTTTGAGAAACTTAAGTCAAAATTTAGTCAAAATTTGGTTTGAAATAAATTTGATTCAGACCAAAACTTTTGACTTAGGGGAACTAAATTTGGAATGTGGCCAAAAACTTAAGTAAATCCCAAAATTTAAGAGATTTGATTTAAAATTTGTGCACAATTTTAAGATTTGACAAAATTTTGACCCAAATTTAAATTGATTTTGAAATTTTGAATTATTTTGATTTGGAAAACTTGATTTGGAATTTGGCAAAAATTTAATGTACGACCAAAATCAAGTTTAGGACAAAAGATTTAAGTCATGTCTCCAAACCTTTAACTTAATTTTTTTTGTCAAAACTTTCTACCCAATTTGAGCAAATGTGCTTAAAATTTAATTTAGTAAAGATTTTTCACAATAATTCGAGATTGAAGTTGAAATGGGATTTCTCAAATTTAACCATGAATACATGCTATAAATTTCATTTAATTTTGAGCATTAAAACAAAATTTCAAACTCCAAATGAATTTGGGTTTTAAATAACAAAATGACTTAAATCTAAGTTGATAACAATTTTGACCATTTCAACAACCTATTTTGAGAATCTTCAATTTTGTTGGAGATTTTTTTTTAACAAAATTTTATTTAGATTTTTTTATTATTTTTTTTTAATCAACTTCAATTTAGGTTTTGTTAACCAACATTCTAAAATTAGCTAACAAATCTCCTCCAACCTTTCCGAATGAACTCATCCTTCTGAAGCCAATCATTTATCAAACTCTCTCTCAATTTTCCTTTCGCATATTTATTTTTGTAGAAAATTTTCTCTCAATTTTTTTACACTTTTTAGCACTTATTACAATTCTTCTCTTTTTTTTTTTATTTTCTACTTTTTTTTTCAAACTTTAGATATATATATATATATATACAAAGTCTCATTTTTTTTGTTTTGTTTTCTTTTTTTTTTTTAGACTTCGAAGCCTCCAACATTTGGGACACCTTAGCGAGCGGGAACGTTCTCATCATCAAAAGGCGAACCCATTTCGACGACGATGGATTGGAGGTGACGAAGGCTTCTAGCTTCGGCTATGGACAGTTCACCTTCACAACGACAACGGCCGGCGGCGATGGATTGGAGGTGACGAAGGCTCCTAGCCGGCTTTGGGCGATTCACCTTCACAACGCATTTTAGCCGACGACGATGGATTGGAGGTGACAAAGGCTCCTAGCTTCGGCTATGGGCAATTCACCTTCACAACGATGGCATTGACGACGATGGATTGGAGGTGATGAAGGCTCCTAACTTTGACTATGGACAGTTCACCTTCACAATGACGGCTTCGACGATGATGGATTGGAGGTGACAAAGGCTCCTAGCTTCGGCTATGGACAGTTCACCTTCACAACGACGGCTTCAACGACGATGGATTGGAGGTGACGAATGCTCCTAGCCGGTATGGGCGGATTCACCTTCACAACGGCGGCTTTTTCGACGGCGATGGATTGGAGGTGACGAAGGCTCCTAGCTTCGCCATATGGACGATTCACCTTCACAACGCATTTACTCGACGACGATGGATTGGAGGTGACGAAGGCTCCTAGCTTTGACTATGGACAGTTCACCTTCACAATGACGACTTCGACGACAATGGATTGGAGGTGACGAAGGCTCCTAGCATCGGCTATGGACAGTTCACCTTCACAACGACGACTCTGACGACGATGGATTGGAGGTGACGAAGACTCCTAGCTTCAGCTATGGACAGATCACCTTCACAACCTGGCGGCTTGGCGCATCACTCCTGAAGGTGAAAGTGACTACATTCCTCGTTGAGGGATGATTCACTTTCACAGTCGCTTACTTTCATGAACGTTTCATCATCAACTTGACACATCACTCCTAAAGGTTAAAGTGACTACATTCTTCACTAAGTGATGATTCACTTTCACGACCGCTTCATCATCAACTTGGTGCATCACTCATGACTTGGTGGAGGGACGTGCAACGACGAACGTCGACTCCGTTTTGGTGAAAAGGCGTGCAACGATCCTCAAACTTGGTGAGCGGAACGCGAATTCGAAACTGACAAGCAAGGTGTGAACTTGAAACTTGACGAGCAAACTCAAAACTTGACGAGCAAACTCTGAACTTGACAAGCGAACTCGGAGCTTGACGATTAAACTCCTAACTTGGCGAGCAAACTCAACACTTAAGGAATGAGGTGCAAACTCGCAACTTAGCGAGCAGGGCACGAACTTCGAACTTGACGAACGAATTCAGAACTTGGTGAGCAAGTTCGGAACCTTGCGAGAAAACTTTGAACTTAGCGAGCGGACTCGAAACTTCGAGCAAACTCGAACTTGGTGCGAAAATTTGGATGCTCGTCTTTGAGGAATAGATACCTTCAGATTAATGACAACTCGAAGCCTTTGAAGCCGTCAGAGGCTAGACTTTGATGACTTTGACGACGAAGCCGACAGATGCCAAACTTTGAAGACTTTGAGGACGAAGTGTCGCTAGAGATTTTGTAGACGAAACATCGCCAGAGATTTTGTAGACGAAGCACCGCCAGAGATTTTGTAGACGAAGCACCGCCAATGACTTTGAAGACGAAGCACTGCCAGAGTCCTTGAAGACAAAGCATCATTCGAGTTTTTGAAGACGAAGCACCGTCAGAGTTTTTAAAGACAATGCGCCACCAGAGTCTTTGAAGACGACGCACCGCCAGAGTCTTTGAAGACGGCGAAGTCCTCGAGCTTTGAGAAGAAGCGACGACGGAGTCCTCGAGCTCTGAGAAGAAGCGACGACGAAGTGTGAAGCTTTGAGAAGAAGCGACGAAGGATTCCTCGAGCTTTGAGAAGAAGCAACGGCGGAGTCCTCGAAATTTAAGAAGAAGCGACGGCGGAGTCCTCAAAATTTAAGAAGAAACGACGATGAAGTCCTCGAAATTTGAGAAGAAGCAACGACGAAGCCCTCAAACTTTGAGAAGAACCGACGACGAAGCTCTCGAACTTTGAGAAGAACCGACGACGAAGCCCTTGAACTTTGAGAAGAAGCAACGACGAGGTCCTCGAGCTTTGAGAGGAAGCGACGACGAAGTCCTCGAACTTTGAAAGGTAGCGAGGACGAAACCCTCGAGCTTTGAGAAGAAGCGACGACGAAGTCCTCGAGCTTTGAGAAGAAGCGACGAAGGAGTCCTCGAGCTTTGAGAAGAAACGATGACGGAGCCCTCAAACTTTAAAATGAAGCGATGACGGAGCCCTCGAACTTTAAAAGGAAGCGACGACGGAGCACTCGAACTTTGAGAGGAAGTAGCGAAGCCTCTCGAATTTGGAGAGGATGCGGTCTCGTATGAACTTAACTTGTAGTGTCGTCCTCACAATGATGCAACATGTTCAATTTGCAGCGTCACTATTGACAATAGGATTGAACACTTTCAATCTTTTTGTATTGCCCCCAGTATGTCATATATTAGTAGTTGCGACACATTTTTTTTTGTTTATTTTTTTGGGATTGAACTTAAAGTTTTCTTTAAGCTGCCTACGTACCCTTAAGAAAAGTGATCAAGTCAAAACGTAGTTCAGAAGATTTTTTTTTTTTTTTGTCGTTCACCTTTTAAGCTCATGTGGGCTAGGAGCATCATGTAGTTTAGGCTCTTGCGACAAGGAGTTTTTACATTTTAAATGTCTTTGTCATCACCATAGTCTTGATCAAGCCCTTCATTTGTAGGATTTGTTAAGACGATGAGATTTTTCTTCCCTTTAAGGAACCCTCTGTATTTATGAGAACGGAGAACTTCCTTTTCATACGTGAAGAGACGGTACTTTGAACCTTGTTGTGGCTCACCTCATCGAACAGTTTTGCTTTCGAGTTGTTCATCATGCTTTCATCTCGACTACTTGTTACTTTAAGGCGATCAAAAACAGATGTTGAAGGTTGGCATTTCCTTGAAGTAGAGGCGTTTAGCTTTTGAAAGACTGAAGGTCGAGTAGAGCTAGAAGTTGGATCTTGGTTTTCTTCTTCCGTCGCGACCATACTTATCCTTTGAAAGACTGAAGGTCGAGTAGTTAAAGGCTTGATGCGATCGAAGACAGAAGTCCTTTGCTTGATTTCTTTTAGGTCATCAACTTCTTCTGCTTCAATGTAGTAAACACCAACAAAGTTTTTTTTCCTTTTCTTTCATGTGAAAGACATTTCTATAGAAAAATTCCTTTAAGGTCATCGATTTTCCAGGTTGAGAATATTTTTTTGCTTCTTCTCCTTTCAGACTTAGGTTTCCTTGAACCATTCTTCTTTTGATGTTTGTCTTTGCATTTGTAGCTTCTAAACTGACAAGAATCATCTAAAGCTAAACTTCGTTTTTGCTTCTCCAAATGAGTCAGAAGGACCTGACCTTTATCTTTATCATCAGTAGGTTTGTCTGTATCTTGGAGTTTGTTTCTTGGTATTTCATGTTGAAACCAAACAGCTACAGGTTCCATGGTTCCAAATTGGACTAGGCTCACTTTTTTGCCATGAAGCGGTTTAGAGCACATTTGACTGCATGCATTTACTATTACTGCAGTATGATTCGTTTGAGCTATTTCATCGAGATCTAGCTCAATTTTTCCTTCTTTAGCTAATTTTAGAATTAGCTCTTTCAAGACGAAACACTTTTCCACTAAATGGTTGTTAACTCGATGATACTTGCAATACTTGGGATCATCGACCTTTTCCATCTCTTTCGGTCGCTTACATTCTGGAAGTTCAATCAGTTGTGTGTTCAGTAGTTGCTCCAACATATCTGGGACGTCAGAGTCTGGAAATGGATATACTTTCTCTTGTCTTTCTTTCAAAGTTGGACGACATCGCTCACTCACTTCTTGTTGTTTTCTTGACTTAACTTCCTTAAATTTTGAGAAAAAATTTAGAGGGATCATGTTGACGACCATTGACTCCTCGGTGACGCTTTTCATATCCTTCTCCGCGCCTTTGAATTCTTTATCCTCTCTCTTCACATATGAGACTAACAGATCTTTATTCCCTCTAGTAGCGATGCTTAGCTCCATGTCATGAGCGCGGGTCGCTAGCTCCTCGAAAGAACGAGGCTTTATGCCCTGCAAGATGTAAAGAAGCCTCCAGTTCATGCCTTGAATGGACATCTCCACGGAAGATAACTCAATAAGGCAGTCTTTGCAATCGAGGCTTAGAGCTCTTCAGCAGTTGATGTAATCGATGACAGGTTCGCCTTTGCGTTGTCTGGCCCTGGTAAGTTCCATCATACTGACAGTTCGTCTCGTACTGTAGAAGTGATTTAGGAATTCTCTCTCGAATTGTTTCCAACTGTCAATCGTTTCTGGTTTTAAGTCGATGTACTAGTCAAAAGCATTTCCTTTCAAGGTACGCACGAATTGCTTCACCAGGAGGTCACCACGCATCCCTGCATTTTCGCAAGTCTCAACGAAGTGTGCAACGTGTTGCTTTGGGTTGCTCTTCCCGTCGAACTACTGGAATTTTGGAGGTTGGTACCCTGTGGGCATCCTCAAGTTGTCAATCCTCTTGGTGTACGGTTTGGAGTACGTGAGAGGATTTTGAACGGGTCCGCCATACTGAGCTCTGATAGAACTCATGATCATGTCTTGTAGTTGTTGGACGGACAAAGAAGCAACTGAAGCTGGTTGAGGCGGTTGCTCCTCTTGGACGATATTTTTCCCCTAGTCGTTGTTTCTTACTGCAAGGGTTTGGCTAGATTCAACCGTTTCTTTGTTTTGGACTTGGCTTTTGAGATAGGCGATTTCAAGATCTTTTTCTTCTACTGCCTTCATCAAGAGATTGATCTTTCTTTCCATCTCCGTCATTCTTTCATCAGGGTCTACATCAGCCATCATGACCGACATTACATCAGGATTTGATGTCTCATTCTGTTGACTAGGAACACGAGTTGATTGATCAAACAACGAGTTATCTTTGATGATAACCTTGCCTTTGGAAGCTCCATCTAGCTATTTGATGATGTTGCTTGCCATTGCATCAGGAGTCCGATCATCACTTGTCTCAGTCCATTTGAAACGACTGCGAGTTGTCGGACCCATGTAGGTGTTGCTTTGCAGCAGCAGTGTTTGATGCATCTTTCTTTGATGTCATGACTTGATTTGATCTGATTTGAAGAAGAAAGAGATGAGAGGTATAGTGGTCCCACTGGGCGTGCCAATCTGTTCACACGAGATTTCAACCAGCGAATGGAAATGAGACACGTGTAAATGAATTTGTGTTGTATTAATTTCAGGTAATTGTGAGTACAATCTCTAGTATTTAATCCTCTGATTCTCTCACCTACTTATGTGCTTGGATCGAGGGTTGAAACAACTTGTTCTCGAAGGTAGATTTATCTTGAGGGCTTTTCAGCTTGTTCTCAAGTGTAGAAAGCTGAAGGTCTTTGCTCGTAGCTTGTTGAAGGCCTTCGGCTTGCAGCTTGTCAAGCTCTTCTACTTATAGCTTGTAGCTTGTCAAGATCTTCTTGCTAGCAAGTAGTCTTGACTTGCGACTTGTTGAAGATTTTCGGCTTGTAGCTTTTCTCGAGGGCTGAAATAGCTTGTTCTCGATGTTGAAAACTTCAATGGATTCATGGTGTGTTCTTGACGATTTCCTTGAAGCGTTTTTCGTTCAGATGGTGTTTGATCTTCAGAGAGCTTACAGAGATTTCACAACTTTTTGTTTCAATTCTCTCTGTAGTCTCAAATTTCAGAACCTTGAAAATGAAGGAGGAAGGTCTCTATTTATAGAGTTCCTCTGGGCCTCCAGATGGGCTTGGGCCCATTGGACTGGGCTTGCTCTTTGTTGGGCCAACTCCTTTGGATTGGGCCAGGTTGGCTTTGACAACCATTTTAGGTTGGAACAACCTTTTTGGGCTTTACTGATTTGGGTCTTCTATCCTGTACTGATTGATTTTGGGCCTACGTCTCTGGATCGGGTTTGGACTTTTGCTAATTGGGCCTTTAATTACTAAATTTTAAGGAACCCAATTGTATAACCATCAATTTAATTTAGGGACGCCTGCAGATTTAATTCGTCCCTAATTAAATAATTTTGCTAAATGTCGGGTGATGACGTGCCAATTTTGGATTCGTAGAAATTTCTATTCCAACAATAACATATAAATTAATATTAAAAAATACAATACTCACCTATACTCAAGTTGATAGTAAAAACGTCATCCCATCAAGATAAATTTTATTAATATAGCAAGTTTTCAAACTTATTAGGGACATATAGCAGATTTCAAACTTATTAGGAAAATAATGTAGTTTTAATTATGCGTCGTCGTGTGCGTGGATGTAGGTCGTCTCTTGATGTGTACGTGTTGGTGAAGGTCGTTGTCTCGACCTTCTCAATTATTTTTAATTATTATTTTAAATCAATCTATTTTTTAATAAATCTATTTTATAAAATCCAATCCAAACAAATATTTGCAAAATTCAATCCAACAAATAAAATCTAACTAAATATTTTTTAAATTCGACCAATATTTAACCAATTTTTTTTAATATTCAATCTAACAAAATTTATAAAAAATATTTTCAACCAGTTTCATAATTTAGAACAAATGTTTTAAAAATTTAGTAAATTAAAAAAAAACAAAATTATCAAATATTGAAATAAATAAAAACCTAATTTAACTCTAAACCCTAAAATTATCAAATACTGAAATAAATAAAATCCTTATTTAATAAATTTTAGTATTTGATAATTTTATTTTTTTTAATTTATTAAATTTTAAAAACATTTGTTCTTGGTGAACATCCCAAGGAATATATGCATCTTTTTGAGTTTTAAGAACACAAATTAATCCAGATGAATATAGCAGACATGAGATTTTTTCTCTTCAATTGGAAATATTCTGCCTTTGAATTATTCATTTATCATTGGTCAATTGTGAAAATAGTTGGAAATATTTTTTTTATAAGATTTGTTAGATTGAATATTAAAAAAAAAGTTGGTTGAATTTAAAAAATATTTAGTTGGATTTGATTTGATGAATTGAATTTTGTGAATATTTGATTGGATTTTGTTGAAAATATTTTATAAAACAGATTTATTAAAAAACAAATTGATTTAAAATAACAAAAAAATAATAATTGAGAAGACCTTCACCAACATGTATACATTGTTCGTCTCTTGAAAAGACCACCTACACCCACGCACAAGATGACTTTGCCAACATAATTAAAATAACATTATTTTTCTAATAAATTTGAAAACTGCTATATTTTCTTAATAAGTTTGAAAACTTCCAATATTAATAAAATTTGTCCCATTCCATCATACATAATTTTAAGACCTTTTCATGTACAAATATTGCAATAATATCAATAGCAATCTAAATATTCTCATACATCTCTATATAATATAAATATTGCTACTAAAAAATGTCAACATATGTAATTTCAGGCATATAAAATTTCAAGCATGTAAAGATGCCAACTTTCTAAATTTTCTAAAAGTAAATAGCCCCAAAATATCACCCTCCTCTTTTGTTAAGGAATGATGCAAGTTATATGAAATCATTTGATAGATTGTAATGAGACATCTTGATATTTTAATAAAATAAAGTTAGAAGTATGTATATATCATAGTCTTTTTTGTATTTAAATAATTAAAACGATTATTTGATATATAGTTCAGAATAAAGAATAATTTGTATAAAAAAGAATAAAGAATAAAGTTTGACCTTTAATTAAGCTTTTAAAATTCCATTTAGCACAGCAAATAGAAAAACATAAATATAATCATTGATTATTCAACCTGCACAACTTTTTCCTTTTTTTAATTTCCCTCTCTGTTGGGATAAACCTGCACTTAACCTTTCTTTTTTTGGAATAATATTTTTTTTTAATTCAACAATTTTTTAGAGAAAAAAATTTGAATTCATAATGTTAGTTGAGTTATGTTTTTATTAGCGGATAAATTTATACTCATTTCTTTGTTTCATGACATTTAAATTTGAATAAGCTTTTTATATAATCTACTTTTCTTTTTCTTAATTAATTTAAAAATAAATAATACCCCCCCCCCCCCCAGTTTCCTTATCTCCACCTTCTCTTACAAAGGATTACTCCATATTAATCCATCTACATAAGCTATAATTTTTAGAGTTAAAAGAACCAATTTCATGAACATGGATGACGAATTTGGTAACTGTAAAGCTGAAGAAAACACTTATGACAGAAATTATTTGGGGGTAGGAATGGGCAATCAGATTCATATTCCAATGATATATTATCTCGAGATTTAGTTATGGTAGGGGTGTAATTCGGATTAGTCATTCCTTCAACCCAATCCAACCCAATATTTTCGGGTTGGATGGGTTATTTTTTAATTATTTAAAATATTTGTTCTTGAATTACTAACTAAAATCACATAAAAATTGAGTTTTTCAAAGTTCATCACATCTTAACATTTGTTAGAAGTTTAGAAGAAAAACATAAAAAATTAACCAATAATTCACTTATAAGTTTATAGGTAATTAAAATAAAATTTAAAAAATTATAGACTTTAGATTGAGTTTGGTTGAGTAGCTTAAAAAACCTAATTCGAGAACAGATTTGAACTTTTCGAGTCTCCAAACTTTTAACTCAATTCAAACTCAAAAAGTAAATTTAATCCAATCCAAATCGTGAATTGATGGTTTAGATTACTGGGATTATCGGATTACCAGATTATTTATACACCCGTAGGAGAAAGTACAATAAAAGAAATGGTGGGAAATGAAAATCTCTTGTTTTATTTGCTTTCTTTCGGTGGGTGTTACTTTTTGAGGTCGACCATTCAAGAGAGAACAATCACGGATTACGTTGAATGACAAAAGACCCGTCACCCACCGGCCACCGATTGCCATCTCTTACCAAAACTTCATTTTATCTCTCAGTAGTCACGAAGCTTCATTGCTTAAATTGAAGTCGAAAACGATCGGCTACACTTTCGAAGATCATGTGAAGCACAGTCCAAATAGGCATTTCCCTTCGAGAACAATAAGCTACTCACCTCTGAAATGCAAGGATTTGGTGAAGGTCCTTTCCCTTTACTTTGAATGTTAACTTTTCTTCTAATCCATTTCATCAAACATTATGGAATCTCAACAACCCTGATGCTATATTACTATTTTATCACTATATATCTTCAAATTATATATCGTTAGCTGTGAGCCTGTGACTTTTTTTTGACTAACAAGATGCCCATCTCTTAGTGTTTGGCGCTTTGCACACATACCCTTCAGAATTTATGTTTAGTTTGATGGTTCTGCTTATTTATGTTGAATTATTTGCCTAGCCAGCTATATCAAAGGCTGACCCATTACGTGCAAGTTGGTTTTCCTAGTTGTTAGAGTGGCCGAAAGTCCAAGATAGGAATAGGAAAGTCTGGTGGTTTAGCTGAAAATTCTTGACGTCAGGCTGTGGCAATTGGCTTCAGAGATCATCTCCATTTCATTTTCTTGTATTATTGATGAAATATCTCGAATTTGAGGTGGGTTTCTATCTATTTTGGTGTTCTTTTCTGGATTCCTTAGGATTTTCTTTTTGTCAATGGTTTTTATTAAATGGGATCTGAAAATGCGAGCATTGAGATCAGATTATATTATTGTACGTTTAGTGTAGCAAATACGACGACATTGCTTGTTTACTCTTCTTGTTATTGTTTGGAAAATTCTGGTGGTGTGGAAAAGGGCGTGCGCGTCCCGGGAAAGCCCGAGAATACTATATTATTAAAAGCAATAACATTCTGGATAAACATATAATTCCTGATTTTCAATTACATCCCAGCTGAAAATGATCCTTAATCAGTGCTCCTGTTTGGTCAAAAAGACTCTCTCAGTTTCTTGATAGCGTGATGTGAATGATGAAATTATATCCCGCTCAATTATTTTCCAAAGGTAACAGTTGAAATTTCTGTGTCTCCTTTTCAACTGTGGTCCAAAGTTTTTTTTTTGAGATCTGCAACACCACAGGCTTGTTCTGCTCCTTTTGTTGGCTAATCTTTCAAAGTTTAGATGTTCATACTTGTTCTTTGTTCTTTTCAGTCGGTATGATTTGTTGAGCTGGTGAGAGACTGTATCAATTGCCAAGCAATGGATGTTAGATTCCCCTTGCTTCTCTTTGTAGTTTCTCTACCTGCTATTTGGGCTCAAGACGTAGAACATGCTAGAATTGTGATCGACGCGGATGCGAAAGTTGCAGAAACTGACTATAACTTCATCTGCGCCACCATGGATTGGTGGCCTCATGATAAGTGCGATTACAACCAATGTCCATGGGGGTACTCATCCGTCATTAATTTGGTAAGAATTATCAATGAAAACTGTCTTAGTTTAATTAGTTTATGTGTTGGATTTCAATTTTTTGTAAATGGAAAATCGATTTTCTTATGCAGAACCTATCTCATCCTCTTTTTGCTAAGGCAATTCAAGGTTTGTATCTGATCTTTCAATTGGACACTATTGATTATTTCTTGCTCCAAATAGTACTGATCTTATCATTCTTCTGGAAATAGCTTTCCATAATTTAAGGATAAGAATTGGTGGCTCTTTGCAAGACCAAGTATTGTATGATGTCGGAAGCTTGAAAGTCCCCTGCCGTCCATTTCAAAAGATAAGCTCAGGTTTATTTGGTTTTTCAAAGGGATGTTTACACATGAATAGGTGGGATGAGCTAAACCATTTATTCGCCAGTACAGGGTAAGGTTTGTTCATTTCGCATCCCTGTAATCTTTACCTGTTCTCTTAAATTGTTTCAATCAAAAGCTAAATGTCCTTCACAATCAGTTACTACTTCAAGGAATCTTATGCTTTAAGGAATTACTTTCTTAATGCTTATAGATGAAATGATATCATACAAATGTTTCAAAAGAAGATTTTTATATATAGTATTTTGATTGATTCAATTGGAGTTTGTTAGGCCACCTATTATATCTGTCTACGAGAGAAGGGGTAAAAAGGGGATTGTACATAATAACGGTTAGAGGGAAGCCAGTCTGTGGGAGTGAGTGCGCGGAGTGGACTGGCGGGACCACTGTATTTTCTTTATAAGCAGCTTTTCGTTTCTTGTGGAAGTTAGTCTAGTATTTTGTAACTATTTGCAAATAGAGAGGGAGGAGAGTTTCCCAGCTCTCTCGAATAGGCTGGGTATTTTGTACTGCCTTCGGGCATCTTTTCCTCTAAATATTATCAATAGTAAGGGAGTACCTTACAAAGTTACTTGCAAGGAAATGAGGAACCTTATGCATAAAGGACTTATTTTTTTAAGGCTTATAGCTAAATTGGTATTCTTATTAAAAACAATTGGTTGTTTTCTGGAATTACATGATAAGAAAATTTCGATTGATTCAGTTTTCTTAAAGTTTCATTCAAAATTCTCAAATTTTTACTCGTCGTGAGAATGCTGGATGCACTGTTGTTGTTTGATATGCAATCATTTCAACTGTTTTTCTCTCTGCATGGTGCTTTGCATGCGTTGCAAGCATTCTATTCTTACCTAGTGAAATCAAATATTTGAATCTAGTCTCCACAACCTAGTTCTGACTTATAGAACTTCCTATACTGAAAGAGAAAGTAGAATAACCTTCTTATTCAGCTAACAGTTGAGTCGTTTGATAATGTGCTTTTGCATCTCGCTTTTCTCTAATATCTTATTATTGCAGAGCCATTGTAACATTTGGCCTGAATGCGCTTCATGGGAGGCACAAGATTGGTAAAATTCAATGGGGAGGAAATTGGGACTTTAGTAATGCTCGCGATTTTGTGAAGTACACCAATTCTAAGGGATATGTGATAGATTCGTGGGAATTTGGTATATACCGTAAACTGTCTGCACTGTTTTTATGAAGTTTGTTGCCCAAAGCTAAGTTTAATGACTTCTTGCCATTGAAGGTAATGAATTGAGTGGAACTGGTGTTGGTGCTAGTGTTGCTGCTGAACAGTATGGAAAAGACCTGATCCAACTTAAAAATATCATTGACGAGCTGTACCAAGATTCCAGCTCAAAACCGTCACTTATAGCACCCGGAGGATTTTATGAGCAGAATTGGTATGCAAAACTTCTCCAGGTTTCAGGATCAAATATAGTCAATGTCGTCACGCATCATATATATAACTTGGGTCCAGGTGTGCTAATATGGTACCAACTTCTAGTTTTACTTCCTCTTTTCTTTTTTCTTTTTCTTTTTCTTTCTATGCATATCTTATGATAAAGGAGCAGCTTCTTTGAAAATGAATTTGAAAGGATGATGCAGCGATAAAAAAAATTCGTGTTACCAGTTGAAAAGTTACGAGCTTTGTTAAAGTTTTTTCAAAACCTGAATCCTGATTACAACATGATTTCTGAACTCATGAAACTTAACAATTGCCAATATGTGGATGAATGTTTAGGCATGTCCTTTCCTTGTTGTCTAGATTACTCTAGTAACCGTAAAGCTTGATTTTCTATAAACAAATGAACTAGTGGATAACAACATATTGAACATTCTTGATAACCATATGTACACTTCATTTTAAGTAATCCTTTGACCTTTTCACAAGGGGATCATAAACTCTTGCCACTGTGACTTTTGTCGTCTTTAACTTTCTTCCTTTTATATCTTATTCTCTGCATTCTAGGTGTTGATCCCAATCTAGTGAAAAAGATACTGGATCCCCAATACCTCAGCAGAGTATCAGAAACATTCAGCAAACTTGATCAAACCATCCAAACATATGGTCCATGGGCTTCTGCATGGGTTGGGGAATCCGGAGGGGCCTACAACAGTGGTGGCCGTGAAGTATCTAACAGATTTGTCAATAGTTTTTGGTAATTTTTGGTATTTAGTTTTTCCGACTTCTGATTTTGTTTTCCTGAAGAATAAGAGTCTTAAAGCTATGTTTGTTCCTTGTGCTTGATACATCACTTAGGTACCTAGATCAGTTGGGTATGGCAGCCAAGTACAGAACGAAGGTCTACTGC
Source organism: Trichosanthes cucumerina (assembly GCA_036507285.1). Taxonomy (NCBI): domain Eukaryota; kingdom Viridiplantae; phylum Streptophyta; class Magnoliopsida; order Cucurbitales; family Cucurbitaceae; genus Trichosanthes; species Trichosanthes cucumerina. The sequence goes on along the minus strand of CM071839.1, from coordinate 75,228,195 downwards.
AGACAGTCATTAATTGGTGGAAATTATGGTCTTCTAAACACCGGCACGTTTGTACCGAATCCAGATTTTTACAGGCAAGAATATATAGAAATTGAAATTTTCTCTTGATTCTGTTGAAGTTAGTGTCTTTGTTTGGCCTCATCAAATCCTAAAACATTTTTCTTTATGAATAGTGCACTTCTATGGCATCGGCTTATGGGAACGGGTGTTCTTGCTGTCAATAGTGAGGCATCTCCCTTTTTACGCTCATATGCTCATTGCTCAAAAGAAAGGGTAAGACTTCACTATTTTCTCCATCTCCCAATTCATTTAGAGTCATAACTAGAGACAAACAAGGGATGTTTGTGCAATGTATGATACATGCTGCTTATCTTGTCTGAGATTTGCCACTGGTTGAAATCCTGTGAGCTCATATCTCCAAAAGGCATGCCTAAGTTGTTGGTATTGGAGCATTGATATAATTAAATTTACCATAACTCATCAGCTTAAGCTTTTGGGTTGATTGGTGATTTAAAATGGTATCGGAGCAAGAGCTCTTGTGTTCGAACTCCAATAATGTCAATTCCTCCCCCAAATAATATTAATTTTCACTTGTTGGGTCTTTCTACCAATTTCCAAGCCCACAAGTGAGGGGAAGTGTTGGAATGTTGATATAATTAAATTTACAATAACCTATCAGCTTAAGCTTTTAAGTTGATTGGTGATTTAACACTTGGAATGTATAAGGTTAATAACCTGTAAAGCATGCCTTGTTCCTGATCAGCCTGAATATCCTTGATAATCCTTTTGAAACATGGTTCAAATTACCTATTCTCCTCTTGTTGTCCAATCATGAATCATGTACAATATCATCGTATACACCATACTTTCAGAACTATACACTAACCTAATGTAATGCGAGCTTGTATTTCGATCGTCATTGACTCTACATTATTTTGCAAAAGACATGAAGCGTCTTGATCTCTTCTAGATCTGTCTTGGGATAGATAAACTTAAATAATTACTGTTTTCCTATCTCAATTTATTGGAGTTGTTATTTTAGTTATTATTTTTGTTATTATGTTAGTTGGAATACAGGTGCATATTATTTGTATAAATATTCCTTTACAGATGGAATGAAATAACGAGAACTTTCTTCCCCCATTTACTCGTGTTACGATTGTTAGATGCCTTCTTGTTTTCTGTTTAGTATTCAATAAGCTTTGGATTTCAGTTGTTACAATCGATGTTGACTTGTTGCAGGCTGGTGTAACTGCATTGTTTATCAATTTAAGCAATCAGACACGTTTCGTAGTAAGCGTTCGGAACAGCTTAACTATCCAGCTGAGGAGGATCCACAAAGGGAGCTCTTTCATGCAAGGTATTAAGAAAACAGTCAGTTGGGTTGGAAACAAGGCATCAGATTTGTCCATATCAAGAGAAGAATACCACTTGACTCCAAAAGATGGCTACCTTCAAAGCCAAACCATGGTTCTAAATGGGGTCCCATTAGAGCTAACTGAAGATGGAAACATTCCACAACTAAACCCTGTTTTTAATGATGTGAATTCTCCCATACTTATAGCTCCATTGTCCATTTCTTTCATAGTGTTTCCAAATTTTGAAGCTCCAACTTGCAGATGATCTGTTTACAGACAGCAGTAAAAGCCTCATTTCTTTTTTTTTTTTCAGTTGCACAGTTTTCAAGTTTGTACTGTCAAGTTATAAGTTGTGCATGCATAATATGTTTGTCACGGCTGTGTAATTGTCTCTTCATATTTTCTTAAGTCAACAATTGCAATATGGAGATCAATAAGCTAAACAAAGAGTGAACTGAACTTAATGCCAACGAACCCTCCACTCTCATGGGCTTCGTGCGGTCCTCCTCCGTAAACCAAGGATCGTTCTTAATGTTCACTTGACTACCAGTCCCTATTTTCCACCTGTAGCCTTTTTTGAAGAGGTCTCTACCCCACAAAATGCTACGCCAAGTATAGGATGGATTAGAGTCCAACTCTGCATTAAGAAAATTCCCGAACTGAAAATACCTACCCTTAGGACTTGATAAAGAAGGCTTCCAGGGCATCAGATCAATCTCCAACATTGCTTAGCTAACATAGCTTGGTTAAACACAGTCAGAGCCCTGAAACTCATCCCCCCACTCTCTTTTGGTAGGCACAAATGATCCCAACTCTGTTAATGAATTTTCTTTTTCGAATCACTTGAACCCCACCAAAACTTGGCACACATCGAATTCACAGCATCACACAGACCTCAAGGTAATTTAAAACAACTCATAGTATAGATTGGGATGGCCTGCACTACTGTTTTAATAAGTATCTCTTTCTCGCCCACTGAAAAGACCTTACCTTTCCAACCCTAAAGAGTTCTCCAAACTCGATCCTTTAAAGACTGAAATACCTGAGATTTTTTCTTTGAGAATTGAGACAGAAGGCCCAAGTAGCAACTCAAGGACTCCGAAGAGGCAACCCCAAAGGTATGTTCAATCAAATTTGTCATATCTGCACCTGTGTTTTTACTCACAACAAGGACTAATTTGTCATAGTTAATAGCCTGTCCAAAAGCTTGTTCATAAGTTTCTAGTACCCCTTTAATGGTACCAATGTTACGTTGTTGCGCCTGAAATAAAATGATACTATCATCAACATAGAATAGGTGAGAAATTGTCGGGAAGTGACGATTAATTCTCAACTCAGTAAAATTCCCAATCATTTGCTCCTTATGTAGAAAGGTTGAAAGCCCTTCCGGACATTGAAGAAACAAATAGAGGGAAAGGAGATCCTGTTGCCTAAGCCCTCGAGCGAGTGGGAAGAAAAGTTCTACAAGGTTGCCCGTTGAACAACACTGAGAAACTCACTGTTTCAACACACATCATAACTTTATCGACCCATCTGTTGTTGAACCTCATCTTTAACATCACTTTCCTGAGGTAGTTCCAATCCACTCGGTCATATGCTTTACTCATATTGAGCCTAAGGGCAGCCAGACCTGTCTTTCCACTTCTCTTATTTCAAAGCGCATGCAAGCACTCAAAACCAATGATCGCAATATCCGTGATCAGCTGACCTGGTATAAAAGTTGATTGTTCCTCAGAGATCACTTGATTTAAAAATTTCTTTAACATATTTGCTAAAGTTTGTTAGATAACTTTATAGACCACATTACAAAGGCTTATTGGCCTAAATTCCTCCATCCTGGTCTGGTTGCCATTTTTCGGAATGAGAGTGATTAAGGTGTTGTTTAAAGGTCGAATATCGTTGGTTCCATTCAGACAACTCAGGCAAATCTCACAAATCTTATCTCCAACGATGTCCCAATAGGCCTTGTAAAAACCTGCATGCACCCCATCCGGACCTAGTGCTTTAAGAAGACTCGTGCCTTTGAAAACTAACTCAATTTCTTCCCATGTAAAATCTCTTAAGAGCATCCTATTGTCATCCGTCGAGATCAAGCCACTCAGACTACTCAAGATCTTATCATTTGCCCCTGTATCATGAGTATTCGCAGAGAAAAGGTGCTCGAAATAGTTAGAGACAATTTTGACCATCTCCTTATTGTTCGTAACCCAATCCCCAGAGGAATTGAGTAACCCTTTAATCCAAATCTTCTTCCTACGTTGGGTAGCCTTAATGTGAAACCATCTCGTATTTCGACCACCCCATTTCAATCAGTCCCCTCTCGAGCGTTGATGCCAGTACTGCTCGTCCTCCTTCATTAAATCATCCAATTCCCTCATTTTTTGCCTCCACCCATCCTTTGAATCTTTGTTTAGGTTTACTTCCAACTCTTGAATTTCCTTTTCATTCCTTTGAATAGCCCCTCTAACCGAACCACCTAAACGCCCCTGATTCCACCGCTTTAAACGCCCCTCTAACTCAATTTGTCTTGTAGATCCCTATTTGTGTTGAAATCTGCTTTGTTCCAGATGCCTTCTATGATCTCGCGACATTCCGGATACTTAATCCAGCTTGGCTCAAAACATAACCGACTTCGAGACAAATTTATGCAATGACCCTGCCCGTCATCACTGACCCCCAAAATAGGTTTATGGTCAGATGAATAGAGAAATTAAGATGCTCGACTTGAAAATTTCTCCATTTGTCTAGTAGGTCCACACTTAACAGAAATCTATCCAGACGTTCCCAAATGGAAGGGTCATTATGTGAGTGCCTCACCTAAGTGAAATCATGACCACAGTAACCTGGATCCACCAGGTTGCAATCATCTATCACTTCTCTAAAGGCCTCCATGTGAGCCTCCCTTCCGGCTGCCCCCCAGTCTTCTCTAGAGGTGATTTCGTTAAAGTCCCCTCCAACAATCCACGACAAAACAAACTGCTCCTTTAATTTTCGTAATAAATCCCACGAGTGTTTTCGCAGATCTGTCCTCGGGTTACCATAAAATCCCGTAAAATGCCAACTACCCTTTGTGTTGTTAACAATCGAATCAATGTGTCCGGAAGAAAAGCGACAAATCAATTTCTTTATTCCAAAATTTAAAATAAAAAATAAAATAAAAAATAAAAGACCACCACTTTTTCCTAGACTAGGCACAGAGAAACAATAATCAAAATTGAGGTTGCATTTTATTCAATCATTAAAATTAGAACAAGACTTGGACTCGGAAATAAAGACAATATGAGGTTTGTGTGAATGCACTATTTGACCTAAAGCATGGAATGCACGAGAATTCTCCAAACCTCGTGCATTCCAACATAAAATTTTCATGGTTGTCGGCTGATAATCCCATGAAATGGATTATTTTTTGCACTTTCCATTGCTTATTTCTACTAAAAATTGAGTGGTGGGCGTGTTTTAATCGTTTTCTTAGCGTGTTTTTGTTGAGTTTTGGAGTGTAGTAATTTTAGTGTGTAGTTGTTTATTTTCTTGGTTGTGTTAGGTTAATTTTAGTATTTTGTGCCTTATTTGTGTTTGTTGAGTTTGTTTGCTTTATGTTTGTTGTGTGTTGAGTTTTGTGCGTTTAGTTATTGTTCGTGACCGTGTTTTGTGGTCGGTTGTGCTTTGAGTTTTGTTTGGTGTGTGTAGGAAGAAGATGAAGATTGTGGCACCTTTGATTTAGCACCACTACAACAGTAGTTTTAAAAAGAAGAAGAAGGCTCGATGTGGCAGCAATGTCACAACATTACTGCAACATTGAATTCAGGCAGAAAAGTCAAATTTGGGGCCCACCTCTCGGAATGATGCGATTTTGAGGCCAAAAATCTAATTTTAAATATTAAGATTGACTTTTTATGGAAAAGAAAAAGGTTTAGGGGCTTGGGTGCAAAAACAAAGAAATTTAGTTCTATCCTAATTGAGAAAAGAAGAGGGAAATTCGACAAAAAAGGGCATAGGTTATCGAGAAAGGCAGCAGAAAAGAAAGGGATTGATCGAAAAGTGCAGAGGAGAAGGGAGAAGATCGAAAAGGAGGAGCAACAAGGAGTCTTCACCTTCGTTTGATTCATCTTCTTCATCTTCATTTTCTTCTTCTTCTTCTTGTACCTTGTCTTTAAGCTTTCTTGTTAGTAGGGTTTATCTAAGTTTTTCCTAGGTTGTTATTTTTTAGAATCTTGTCTAAACTTGAGATGTATTTAGTCTTTAGACTCTTCTTAGTTGTTTTCTTTAACAAAACCATGGGCTAATTGTTTAAGTTGGAATTTATGGAAAGAAACTCTAATTTTTGAAGTTCTTTTGTTGGGGAATTGCTAAACTTGTGTAGTTTGCTGATGGGTGTTTGTTGTTTGATGTTCTTCTTAAGAGTGGCCACCTTATGATTGAATATTAGTTTGTTTTAATTCTGAAAAGGTTAAAATAAATGGAAAAAGCATAAACAATGCAAGTAGGTATTTGTCTTGAAAAAGAAAGGATTCCAAAAGTATAGATATATACTTTTGGCTTGTAAACTTAAGGAAATTTGAGTTAATTGTATGTTTGAAAGCTGGGTATTCATAGACATATGTAAGACTCTGTTTTTAGGCTACAATTCGAAGGTTAGAAATAATTTTCGGAATTTATTTCATAATTTCCGGTTTCTACACAAGATAAAGAATATGGTAGCATTGCTACAACATTAGACAGCAGAAATTAGAAGTTCATTTCCATAAATTCCAATGCTTTAATCACTTAATTCTCAGCTTGTTTATTGCCCATTTGAGTTGTTTATCGCTTTTAGATAGCTAGATTTTATCTCTCTTGTGTCAAGCTCGTTTTAGTTGCTTTTGGGTTATTTAGAAGCTTTAAGACTAGTTTAACATTACTCAACTTTACAAAATTTTTGCAAACTTTAGTCCTTGTGGGATCGACCTTGTTCACCAATTACTACCTGCGATTGTGTATGCTTGTGTAGTGAGTTTTTGCACAACATCGGCAGGACTATTGTGCAACCTCTACCGTTGGAGTAGTCACTTCCCTGTTCACGGTCTCTCCTTCAATAGTTCGAGTTTTTTTGTGCATTTCAATTAAAAGGCCAAGCTGAGGAGCTCTCTTTTGCCCAAGGTGTCCCGCCTCCTTTTTGCCCAAATTGAAAATTATTTTCTTTCGTTTTTTGTGGCCCAAGTCAGACATAGGGGTGTACATAAGCCGAGTTAGGTTGGGTTGAGAGAATTCTTTGGACCAACCCAAAAGTTCGGGTTGGTCATTCCTTCAATCCAACCAACCCTATTCATGAGAGTAACCCAACCCAATATTTTCGAGTTGGGTTGGGTTGAGTCGTTGGGTTATTTATTTATTTATTATAATTTTTTAAATTATTTCAAATATTTTTTCTTGAATTAATAACTAAAATCACATCAAATTCAAATATCAAACTTTAAATTTCAAAACATCTTAACATTTATTAGAAGTTTAGAAGAAAAATATTAAAAATTGACAAATAATTCATTTATAAGTATATATGTAATTAAAATAAAATAAATATAAAATTTGGGTTGGATTGGGTGAACCCGAGCCTAAAAAGCTCAGCCTGAGAACCGACCTGAACTTTTCGGTTCTCCAAACTTCTAACCCAACCCAAGCCGAAAAAAAATCTAACTCAACTCAACCCTTATGGTTTGGGTTGTGTAGTCTGGGTTGCTCGGGTTATCGAGTTATTTGTACACCCCTAGTCAGACATGGATTTTGAAGAGATTGGGGAGAGACCTACTATAAAATCCAACCCATCAACCTCATGCAACCCGAACTGATCATTCGGTCCACGCACATCAGGGGCAGGAAGTTCTTCAAATTGTCTTTACTCAATCGACCCAGCTTTGTCACGAAGCCCATTTGGATCACCCCAACCCAGGAGAAGGTTGCATGTTCACTTGGCCCATCGTTGTCGGCCCAATCTTGATGCTACCCCTTCAAAGCCCAAACAAATGAGAAGGAGGCCCAAACTGTATATCTCCCAACGCCAAATCCGTCGTGTCTCCCGTCTTCTCTCTAGAGTCTGGGTCAGATGACAGGGATTTCGTAATGCCTCTCTTCACCGAAGTAAAAATTCGGCGAGGTTCCTTCGAAAACATCTTGTAATTGTCCAGGCTTCGTCCCATTGAAACAGCCTCTTTCTGAATCGCCGAATCCGAGAAGTTAATGGCATTTAAGATTAATTGAAAATCTTTGTTGTTAATCCGGTCAAACAAACCACCGTCCGTCGGCCCCTTCGGTCCCATCGGTTGCCTCGTCACCCCACTACCGTCCGATTTTTTATCAGAGTGATTCTGCCGTCTCGAGTTGAATTCAGAAAGCATTTTCGGATCGTCTTTCGACTCCTCCTCTAAACCCGTCGTCGAATCTGAGGGTCCTCTTCCTCGACCGCCTCTGCCTCTTCCTCGCAAATCAAAAGATCTAGGTCGTGACCAGCCATGAACCCCTCCGTCGGAGGTAGGATGTCGAAGACCAGAGCCAAACTGATTGGCATCCACTTCCAGCAATGATTTGAAGCTACAATCACGGTCCATATGCCCAATACGACCACATCGATTGCAAAAAACAGGTAACTTCTCGTAGGTAACAGGGCACCAGATCTTAGATGTCGCTTCCCATATCTTCACTTTCAAGTCGCGCTTCAGAGGCTCTGTAACGTCCATACGAACTCTGATTCGCATGGAGCTACCCCAACACTGTTCCGACTCTCTTTGATCCACCTTTAAAAACGTCCCTAGCCGGTTCCCAAAGATTTGCCCCAACCTCTTCGATTGTCCTGCATGAGGCAAATTGTGGATGTGCACCCAGAAGGTCACAAATTGAAATTTAAGATCTACAACCCGACATGTTTCTCGTGGTTCATCGAGGAGAAGGATGGCCCGGTCGAAATACTACAGTTCTGTTGGGATTTATGCCATAAACTTGTGTAATTTTGATCAATTAAATAAAGTGTTATTTGTTTTGATAAGATTACAGTCTTGCTTTTATAAATCCAATAAACTAAGCTCCAAGGTTATAACGTTTATCTTGAAATCGAGTGTAGTGGACACTATTTGGGTTGACTTCAAGATTATAACCTAAATAGTCTATGGTATAAGAATAAGGTTGGAAACCTTATTCTGGTAACACCATGGATGCGGCCCATTTTGTAATTAGTACAAATGAGGTAATCCAACTCATTCATGTAGTTGACATGCGAGTGAGGGCATCCGTATGAAGAGTTCATACAAGATCGATCGCAAATTATTAGTCTAACGAAAGTAACACCGCTAACGGGATAAGACTAGTAATTTATAGATGGTCATTAGTGACTCGACTTTGAATCTGAGCAAATTAAGAACTCCCGCTTATAGGGGTTTGTCCTTAGACTAGTATGGGTGAGAGTGGCACAGGCCAGGCTCAATAAGCCTACCTTCTCGTGACGAACCTCGTAGGTAGCCGGGAACTTAATCATGCAAGATGGAATTCACTCATTCCTTTATCGAGGAATTAGATAGGTTGTTCCCTTAAGAATCGACTCAGTGTCTTGAACAACGGGGCCCCGCCTCTATAGGGTATGAGTCTAAGGTAGGACCTTAGACTTGTTGTTCGATTAGAGGATCGGTGGTGCTAATAAGGAGCAGCAGAGAGGTAATCACGGGGGTAAAACGGTAATTTGACCCAACCGTGATTACGAACAACCCGTGAAGGGTCAACTCATGGGTAATGACTATATCGGTGGACACAATAATATCTACAAAGTGAGGAGAGTGCAAACATACAAGTCTATAGTGGAGTGACTTGTAGTTAATGAATATTGATTAACCTGGATCAAAGAATTTGATCGGTTAATCTCACATCATCGGAGCTCATGATCCAGAGGTCCATTAGATCTCTCCGTTGGCTCAATATGGTAATATTAAGGGTATAAAGTTAGGAGTAAAATTGAAGTGTTCAATTTCATACATGAGGAGTTATATCAATTATATATGATATAATTGATATAATATATAGTTTTAATGTGAATTAGATTCATATATAAACTATGTACCAAAGAGAGAATAAAGGAGGGGTAGGATGGTCATTTCCATCCCAATCCCCTATATATATGGTTGCATGAGATGCAACTAGGTTAAGTGTTTTTTCATAGAATTACAAGCCCTCTCTTGTTGTGTTATTGAAAGAGTTCCAAAACACACATCTCTCACAAAAACCTCACCTCTCCTAAAGGGAACCCACATTCCTCCCTCACCCAGAGAACAACGGAGAAGATCCGTGGTCGTGTCTTCATACGTTGGAATTCATGTTGTTGAGATCGTGATCGTGGGAGAGATGAGCACTCGAAGAAAGGTTCTTCAAAGGTAATTTCTTGTTGTCCATTCTATTTTATGCTTAATCTTGTTATTTGTGTTCTCGAATAAATCGTTGTAACTAAATCAAGAGCGCGCGATTCGCAATTGCTTCCGCTGCGGGGACTTCGATTCCCTTCAAGTTCATTATCCCTTACCCTGCGCATGTCCCCCAGATTCGTGAAACTACATAAAAACAGGTTAGATCCCACCTTATCTATGTCAATTGGTGAAGAAAGAGTCCAAATTTTTGGTATTGCCTGTATGAAGATGTCCACATTGATCGTCGCTCTTACAAATCAGGGTGTTGAGAAGGAGACACACACTTTCTTCAATCTCTTCTTCTCCCACCACAATCGCTCTATCTTCTTCCGCTTTCAAATGGAGTTGTTCCACCATAAGCCCAAGCTGTGTTGTTTCCATTGAGCCTACTGCCAAGACACACAAATACAGATCAAGAGAGTGAATAATAAGGCACCAAAAACTCTCATAGTTGCCCAGATCAAACAATCGATCTGAAGGACTTTAAAAGAAAGGCGGAATCGAGATGTCATCTAGCACCAAGGGGGTTCAAAGTCCCCTTGAAATTCGAAGATCTATCCCGTCGAATTAACTTTATTCCAAATCTCGCACACGATCGACGCTTGAAAAACCTCAATTAGCCAGCTTGGCATGATAGCCCCTTTATTTCTCCAATCCTTTACCAAAATCGAATCCATTAATGCTTCGAGAACTCAGATTGTCCTTGCTGCCGTTGGAATCTCTACTTTCCTTCCCCAATTCTCGCACACCATTGACGCCATAAAGACTCCCATTTGCCATTTCCTCTTCGTTTCCATTTGGAAAACCCTGGTCTTCTTTCAATCGGCGTCGGTGACTATACCATCCTGGAGAGCCCTAGGATAATGATGTATCAATTTTTAAACTTTCAATTTCATCATATTGAACTTTGAACTTAAACCAATATTGCAACTTTTATCTTCATTTCATTTCTCCTAAATTTTCACAATCTTATATTAATAAATAGCAAGCGAAAACCTCTTCAACCTTACTAATTTCAATAACAAACAACCAAGCTTTTCACAAAATTAGTATGATCGGTACATAAGATTAACCCTGAACAAATCTTTGAATCTGAATTTTAACAAAAATGCAACTCTCCAACTCTATTGTCGTTTATCTCTAAAGCTCAATGAAATCAACTGTCCAACTCTATTGTGGATTAGATTATAATAGTTTGTGAAGTACTATGCACCTCAAACATATACTATTATAACTTATACTAAATAACTCTACATCTCATACATAAATTATATAACTCCACAAACTATTATAATTCATGTTATTATAACTCATTCAGTGCTCCAAACAACCTTTTCTATTTGGGGCGTAGGTTATAATAGTTGTGGAATATTTTATACTCAAACACAAGTTCAACTCGAGGTTGCGGAGCGGGAGACTCTTGTTTACTCTCTTTATGCACCTAAGGTCAAGAGTATCATGGATGTCAACCTCTGACTTCCATTTTTCTTTTTTCTTACTGCCTCTCATTTTGCTTTCTGGTATGGGTTTTGGGACTCTATGAATTTGTTGCATTTGAGTTGAATTGTAAATTGGCATTCTGTTGTTATGAACAACGAGCAAAGTTTTTTCCATCGTATTCTGAAAGTTTTCTTACGAGCTTAATTCGACAATCCATGTAAAGCACGGGTGTAAAACTAATTTGCTTGGTCGGAGGGGGGTACATGAATGATACGGGACCATAGAGGGATCTTGAAGATATGAAAATATGATTGAGAAAATTGATAGTTACTACCTATACTTACAATTGTGTACCTTTGGGTGACTTTAAATTTTTCTAGGAGTGTGTGAGTCAGGACAAAGTATATTAAAAAGATCTATGTTGGTTTATACACGGTGACATGGTCGGGTCAAATTCCTAGGGTGTTACAAATGGTATCAGAATGGTTCGAGGACGAACCAGAGGGGAAGTAATATAATTTATATTGAAGACAAATAAGTCTTTTCATTTCATCCATATTCTCTTTCTTACATCATATACATCATCAAGTGGTTCAAAAAACCAGTTTTCAAAATTGGGATACACACAATCAGAAAATAAAAGGGTCCAAAAAATTGCAATTTCCCAATAACTAACGATAGCTTATATATATTACATACATAATATATCATTTTATTTTTCCTTGTATTTTAAAACAAATGAAAGTCCACCAAGCATGAGTGAATTTAAGAAGGGCCCAGAGGGGGCTCGAGCCCCTCTCAACTTTTGAGGAGCTTAGTTTGTATATAAAAAATGTTATACAAAGTTATAAAATTTTATCTTGGCCTAGTGGCAAGCCCCTCATATTTGTTTCCATCTATTTATGCAGCCTAGGTTCAATTCCTAACTTGTAAAATTTTTAGAATATGTGTATAATTTTACATTTTATTATATATATTTCACTCAATACAAACAAAAACTCTTAATACTTTAGGGGTGTTGTTTGGCATGGTTTTGGGTTAGGGTGCTTTTTGGTTCCAAACCCAAAACCATGTTTGGTACAAGGGGTTGAAACACAACCTCGTGGGTTACTACAGTGGAACCCTATGAGTTTTGTACCATGTTTTCCACTTTCATTTGTCGTTTTCCATTTTCGACGACCACTTCGACAACAACTCCGATGACAACTTCGACAACAACTCTGACGACTACTTCGACAACAACTCCGACGACTACTCTGGTGACCCTACCAACTCTGATGTCAACAACTCCGATGGCAACTTCGACAACAACTCCGACGACTACTCCGGTGACCCGACCAACTCCGATGATAACTCCGACGACCACCAACAACGACAACTCCAACGATTACACTAGCGACTCGACCAACTCCAATGACAATTCCAACAAACCACCAGCAACGACAACTCTGATGAATACACCGGTGACCCGACCAACTCCGATGGCAACTCGATAATCACCCTGGCGATCTGACCAACTCTGATGACAATTCCGACGACCACACCGGCGATCCGACTAACTCTAATGACAACTCCAACGACCGCTTGATCACTACCGATAACGAAAACTTCTACGACCATACCGACGACTCGACCACCGTGACGATTACCTCAATCGATAACTACGATGAAAACTAGGAGTGTACATAAGCCGGGTTGGGTTGTGTTGAGGGAGATTTTTGAACCACCCCGAAAATGGTCATTCCTTCAACCCAACCAACCCTATTCATGAGAGTAACCCAACCCAATATTTTCGGGTTTGGTTAGGTTGGGTCACCGGGTTAACTTATTTATTTTTAATTATTTTTTAAATTATTTAAAATATTTTTTTCTTGAATTAATAACTAAAATCACATAAAATTCAAATATCAAACCTCAAAATTCATAACATCTTAACATTTTGTTAGAAGTCTAGAAGAAAACATAAGAAATTGATAAATAATTCATTTATAAGTATATATTTAATTAAAATAAAATTAAAAAATATAAACTTTTGGTTGGGTTGGGTCAACCCGAGCCTAAAAGGCCTTACCCGAGAACCGATCCAAACTTTTCGGTTCTCCAAACTTCTAACCCAACCCAAACTGAAAAAAAATCTAACCTTACCCAACCCTTATGGTTTTGGTTGGGTAGTCCGAGTTGGTCGGGTTACCGGGTTAATTGTACGCCCCTAATGAAAACTCTATAGATTAATTTAACGATCGCCCCTACGACTCGACCACCCCCAACAACTTGATACTTTGATGCCCCAACCATCGCAACCCTAATTGGTCCAAACCATCAACAATGACCATCTGACAATCACTTCGACTACTAAACAACCCATAACCATAGTTGATGACCACTCTGACGACCTAACAACCATAGTTGACAACCACCCCAAAAATTTGACCACCTAGCAACCACTGTCGATGACCACTTAGTGACCACTTCAATGACTCGACCACTCTAGCAACTCAATCACCTCGATGACTACTTTGATGATCTCTCCAACCTGACAACCCAACTACCCAAAACCATTGTTGACAACCACTTGGTGACCACTTTAGTGACCACCCAACAACCCAACCATCATATTTTTACCACTCTAGCAACGACTACAATGACTCAACCACTCGACAACTACTGTATAACCACCTAACGACCACTTCGACGACATGACCACTCCAACGACCCACGACGGCCTAACCACCACTGCACGTAATTACCACCCGCGCCACCTACAACCAACCACCCAATCACCTAGTTAATTTTTTAAAAGGTTAAAAATTAAACAAAAATAGTTACTAACACATTTTATTAAACCATTATATGTTTGCCATAAGTTTCAAAATATTATACAAAATATAGTTTCTAATATTTTAATTTCTAAAAATTGCATCATATTAGATTTTGTTTAGTCCAATTCGTGTTGGAAAAGAGAATTCAAATTTTATAACTCATTTTTCCTTGAAATATGTTTTAAAATACAGTGAACAATTTTAAATTCCATAATTTCTTAAATAAACCTCAAATATTTTAATTTGTAAAATAGAGTTCCAAATATAAGTCTATGAATACTTTGTGAAATAAAGTTTTCTCTAATATCTTAGACTTCTATTTTTTTTAATCTCTAAAATAGAGTTTAAAAAATAGGTTTTTGAATACTTTATAAAATAGAGGTTTGGATTCTCTAATTTATTAAATAGACTTCAAATTTTTTAATTTCTAAAATAGTTTTATGAGTATTTTGTGAAATAGAGTATTAATTGTACAAACTACACATCCATATTTAACAATTATTGAAAAAATTAATCCACATAATTAGTTATAATATTGATATGCACTTCAACAAACAATTATCAAGTAAAAAAATTGAATCTAGAAAAAGAATATCCTAAAAAATTGTTATAAAAGTACATCTTAAACAAACACAGTCCAACCCAACCCTGTCTCCCAAACACAAGATTCAGCAAACCAACCCAACACAATCCAGCTAGAGATGTCTACGGGGCGGGGCGAGGTCGGGGAATGGTTCCCCGTCCCCGCACCCCATTTCATTCCCCGTCCCCGCAAAATTCCCCATTTAATTTTGCGGGGAATTCACGGGGATCGAGTTCCCCGCGAGGAATCATTCCTCGTTTATAATTTTATTTTTCTAAATTTTATCAACTAATTTCTTTTTTCGTTTGAAAATTTGTATTTAAATGGTTAATTATTCTTTAGAGATTTCTAGTTAAGAGACATTTTTTCAATTTCCTTAGAAAAATAAAATGATATTTAATAAAATTGTAGACTTATGATTTATTAGCTGTATACAAACATATATATATATTTAAAATTAAATAAATTAATTGGGACGGAGCGGGGACGAGGACGGGGTCGGGGTTGGGGATGGGGAATGTATTCTCCATCCCCGTCCTCGTTTAGCCAACGGGGAAAATTTAATCCCTGCTCCCTCCCCCGTTCCCCACCCCCGCCGGGAAAATGAACATCTCTAAATCCAGCACCCCAAACATTGGAAGGGTTTCTGATTCCAGCCAAGAAACTCCAGGGTTTCTGATTCCAAAACAGCGCGCCAAACAACCCCTTAAATTCTATTTTTAAAAAATCTAATAAATCATATTTCTTTTTTTAGTACAATAAATCATATTTCTTCACCTCTGGTAAATAATTTAAATATATCTAATTCAAAAAATATATCATACTTTTTATTTTTTTAAGTACAATAGGGGTTGGAATGATTCGATATACCAGTTGAGTTATGTTCTCTTTTAATTTTTTTTTGTTGTAATCTATTCATAGAATTTTTTATTTTTAAGAATATATTTTTCTTCTTGGTATCAAATATAAATAAAAATGAATGCAAATATTTTTTAATTTTTAGAAAATTATTTTTCAAAGTTAATTAAATAAAATAAAATATGATTTTGGGAACTCTTATGAAAAAAATCTTATTATTTGCAATTTTTTTCTCATATACTTACGTAAAAAATTATAATCATATTTCTTATATCAAAATATAACTATTATATTAAGATTTCATTTTCATCCATGTACTTTGTGGTTTTCTTTATTTTAGTATCTATATTTTCAAAGTTTAATTTCTTAATTTCAATAAACCATAAAAATTGAATGAGATTATATACAACCAATATTAATGCGTTTAAAATCATTTTTATACGAATTCAAACCCTCATAACTTAAAGTTTTGGATCTGTCACTGCCACCAAGTGTACTCCTTCAAAGATCCACATGTCGCCCTCTAAGGGGTTGTTTGGCCTACAGACTTGGGTTGGGCTGAGTTGGTTTAAAAAACCAATTCTGTGTTTGGGCCACAGACTTCAGTTGGGTTACCCAACTCCTGAGTTCACCGTTTGAACTCTCTCATGTGATCTCCCCACTTCACAATGAACCCCCCACTTCACGATTGAACTCCCCAACATGTGTCCTTTCAAAGATTGAACTCTCTCGGTTCTCTCTCATGACTCCTCCATTTCCTTCGGTTTACTCCGTCCTCCATCCTCCATCCTTCGATTCTTCATTCTTCCATGGCGATTGGGTTAGATCTAGGCTTCTTCGAGGTAAGTTTTTTGACTCATCATTCTTCCATGGCGATTTGTTTGGCTTCTTCGAGTTTTCTCTTTTTCGACTCTCTCCGTTCTCATTCGACTCTCTGATTTCCTCTGTTCTTTCATGCTCATACGGTTAGATCTGGGCTCCTTCTTCAAGGTATGATAATCTCCTAACTTTATTCCTTTATCTCCACTCATCTTCTCCCTTGGTAGTGAAAGCCTAACCCACTATCTTCCTTTCGAAAAAAAATCTGAGATCAATGAAGCCCCCTCTCTGTTATCTTCTTGGTTTGTCGAATCTCTAACCCCCAACTCCATAACCCACCTTTCCATTTTTTATTTCCACAGAGATTCATCTATCCCCTTGTCGCTCCAATGTTTTAAGCCTTTGCCGATTTCCTTGCGCTTCTTCCATGGCTCCAAACATTCATCCATAACCAACTGTTCAAATTTTGTATGGGTTTGTTTTGTCATGAATGCATGTACCATGTGAGGGATGCGTGAGGAACTTCGTGGTAGGGGACTTTAGGAGCGATTGGAGCTTGGTTGGGGGAGGGTGTCGTATTATAAGTATATTTTTTAACTTTTTCGCGGGATGATGAACATGAATTTATATGATCCATATTGAATTTTTCTCTGCTATGTTTGCATCTGATTTTTCTAGGAATGTGTTTGCATCTAATGTCGTTGATTTTGTTATGTAATTTTCGTTCATTCTGAATTTAGATGTTGCATGATGGATTATGCTCATTCTTTCTGTATAATGTTTATGTGTAACTATCTTTGTTTTTTTTTTATGCTACCTGGATAATGTCCACTAATTTTTTGATCTCCCTTTCTGTTTATGTTCTTTCGAATTCTTTTTCTGTACTTTTACTTGAGTTATTGTTTTCTTATGGTTGGACTGATTTTTTATTCACACCTGATTGTTTTCTAATTTTTTGGTGATTTCTTTTTGTTTATGTACTTTTACTTGAGTTCCATTGTTTTCCAAATTTTGATGATTTCCCATTGAGCTCAGTTATTTCCATTTTAACATGATGAGTTCAATGTGTTCCTGAGGCCGGTTCTTCCAGATATGCTTTACAAATTTTTTCTTTTCTATCTTATGAATCTTGAACAAATTTTTAAAATATGGATGGCAGGTACTTGTTTCGTTCATTACTTTTGTTTGTTGGTCATTATTAATTACAATGAAATTGTTGTCAATTCCATTTATTGCTATTATTTCAAATATCAACTAGTGTACTATGCTCAACTACCCTATTTATTGTACTGACTATTCATTGATGACCACCATTATTTCTTTCATATAACTTAAAAGGTAGGTGACAACAACCATCTCTCTCTTCTCTATATTATATGCCCCTCACGTTTTTCTATTTTTGAGGATTCTCCACTGTCCTTTTGAGTGCACACCTCAATGAGTATGTTCCTTCTTTTGTTTGTTTCTCTTTTTTTCAAGCCACACATTCCTAACACAGTCTCTTTGGTAGTAGGTCACATTATGCAACAATATTCATCTTTAATTTAGAAGGTATGTTCTCTTTCAAGTTCTTTGTATGCATTGTTGTCATTACTAATGTGCCCATTTCTTTTTGTCAGATTCATACCAACCATTTCTTGTACATTGGAGGTGAAAATACTGCTTCCAACCTCTCGATCCATACAACAATAAACCCTTTTAGACTTATCGTAGCATTCCAAAGTGTCAAATTCTCCCTTATTCTTATGCATCTTTTTGTCTAATACATTTTTTTAATTATTTGCAGACCCAAACTAATAGCATCCAACACATTAGTTTGAGGTTCGTGGTTTGTGATTAATATCTTTTTTTCCGTCTCTTCGTATGTATATAGATATTGGAATTCTGTTCGAGGACTGAACATTTTTTTTTTTTGTATATTTATATAAGTTGTTTTTTAATTTTGTTGAAGCACGTGGGTTGTGATTAATATAATGTTATTCAGTTTTAGATACATTTGATGTGATCATTATTCCTACTCATGATCTTCATGATTAATATAACTGTTAATCAAATTAATATACTGTTAACGAACAAAAAAAATAAGAACAAAATAGGAAACAATATTTGAAACATTACACAACTCCTTTTTCAACAATTCAGATTTCAAAATACTTGCTATTTAAAATAAACAACGATGGTAAAAATCAAGTTTGGAGCATTCATTGCATCACTTAAATTTAAAAAATAAAATTTTGATTTAAAAATAATTTTTGCATTTCCAAAACAAAACTGAAATTACGGAGCTTAATACTTTGGTTCCACCCGTTTAAAAAAAACATTCCACCAGTTTTCAAAAATAACTGAAATAAGGTTTGAATAATATTGTAGGTTTCAAATTTATTGCATCTAAACACAAGATTTTTGTGGGGTTTCCAAATAGGCATTGGATAATATGCCAATTATTTTTTTGTAAGAATTCGATGTTATACACGTAAAAATCGTGTTGGCTCATGTAAAAGTACTAAGAATGTTGGTTTCTAGTTTTTGTGCATTATGCAAATAATCACTTTATTTGGCTGCAATATTTATCCTCAAAATTCAGTGCAAAAAATAATGGTGGATTTCGAACATTGGTAATCAATAATCACCTATACTATGTACGTCAATTAAAGAATTCAAATACTCTAGGAAGAAAAAATATGAGGTATGTTTTTTTTTTAAAAAAAAACAATCAAATTGAATCCTGAATTTTGTGACCATTTCATTAAATACTAATTATAGTAAATAATGAAATTTATTACATTTTGTCAAGTGTTGGTTAGCTGTTAAAATATGTTTTCTACCTGCTTGTTTGGAGAATAACTTAAAAAGAGAGAAAAAAATATAAACAGGCATGGTCATGATCATATTATTTTCGATTACAAAATACTGTATCAGATATCCCTTCCCAACTCAACTCAACTCTGCACCCAAACACAGATTTTATGACTCAACTCAGCACCTCAACACACATATTTTCTGACTCAACTCAACTCAACTATGCATCCCAAACACAAACTTTTGAACTCACTGACAAACCAACTCTGCTCAACTCAACTCAACTCTGCATCCCAAACGCACCCTAAATGGTCACAATGTTGACTTGACCGTCACGTCATCGTATAATAATTTTTTCGTTCAAATTTGTTTTGACCATAGCTTCTTGTTTTAGCTACAGTTTGAGTGATTCAAGAAGTGATGAAATTGTTATTATGAGCACTACACTAGATAAATCAAAACACTAAAATTGTTAATAAATAATAGCAAGTTGGTTATCGCCAAAATATTAATTAATTAAATTTTATGAGATCCTATTCATTTCTTTTTTCCTTGTGGGTTTTGAAAGTTGTTTTTAAAATCACTTCACTATAAGAATTTTAAGATATACTGACGCTATTTTTCCCGACATAACAATTTGTGTCGAGAAAAACATCCTTTAGCCGATACAAATTGTTGCGTCAACATTAATTAGAATATGCCAATGCAGGCATGGGTGCAGTTTAATTAAATGAATATGGTGGATGCAATATAAGAAAGGGTCCACTTCAAAAAAGTTGACCTATTTCGACAATTTTTTATCGAAGGTTCTAAAAAACCTTTGAGAAAAATATATACATTTATCGAAGGTATTTAAAAAAACCTGTGAAAAATATCCATTTTTTTATCAAAGGTTATTAAAAACCTTTGAAAAAGATGTGTATTTATCAAAGGATTTTAAAACACCTTTGAAAAATATATGATCATTTATCGAAAGTATTTAAAAACTTTTGAAAAATATATACTTTTTAATGAAGGTTTTTAAAATATTTTTAAAATATATTATATTTATCAAATGACATTAAGAACCTTTGAAAATAATATGATCCTTTTATGAAGTTATTTGAAAAATCTTTGAAAAATATCAACTATTTATTGAAGGTTATTAAATACCTTCGAAAAAGATATTATATCTATCAAGGGACATTAAGAATCTTTGAAAATAATATAATCCTCTATCGAAGATATTTGAAAAACCTTTGAAAAATATCAACTATTTATCGAAGGTTATTAAAAAACTTTGAAAAAAGATATTGTATTTATAAAAGGTAACTAAGAACCTTTGAAAATAATATGATCATTTATCGAAGATATTTAAAAAACCTTTGAAAAATATCAATTCTTTTATCAAATGTTATTAAAAACCTTTGAAAAAAATATTGTATTTATCAAAGGTAACTAAGAACTTTTGAAAATGATATAATCCTTTATCGAATGTATTTAAAAAACCTTTGAAAAATAACTTTTTATCAAATGTCGTTAAAAACTTTTGAAAAAGATATTATATATTATATTTAATTTTTTTTATCGAAGGTTCTTAAAAACTCTTGAAAAAATGTATTATATTTAACCTTTTATCGAAGGTTCTTAAAACTCTTGAAAATGTATTATATTTACCTTTTATCGAAGGTTCTTGAAAACCTTTAAAAAATGTATTATATTAAATGTTTTATCAAAGGTTCTTGAAATCCTTAAAAAAGTATTATATTAAACCTTTTATAGAAGATTCTTGAAAACCATTGAAAAATGTATTATATTAAATCTTTAAAAAATCTTTAATATTATATTTAAATATATTAAAAAAATCTAAGGCGCTAATTTATCTTCGTCTCCCCTCTTCTTCTCTCATTTTATAAGAGTTGATTTTCCTTAAATTAACTTTATTTTAAAAAGGAATTCAAATTAAAACCAAGATGGAATTTCTTTAATTCTATTAGTTGGACTACTCTTAAAATGAAAAAAAAACATATATACATAATAAATAGATAACGACAGTTTGATAACAATGCGATTTTGGTAATTTCATGTTCAAGAGAGTGGAAAATATTTTTGTTGGCCTTGAATTTTTGCATAAATTAATTTAACTTTAGTACAAACTAGAGAAAATATGTAATTTGGGTATTTGCTTATGTTTAAGGGCTTATGGGTAATATTTTTGGAGGAATGAAGGGTATTTTGGTAAATTAGAGTGATTTTGGGTTTAAGAAAGACATCCTTGGCTTATTAGGCACGAATTTGACGACAACGTCTGGACATCCAAGCTTCACGAAAACTTACCCTTCACACAGCAGCACCGGCCGGCGCACGCAGACACCGTCTGGACACAGACGCCGACTGCAGCCTCGCCACCGTGCAACGTCTCCAGCCACAGAAGCCGCCGCGACGACTATGACCCGCTGCGCACCGTTGACGCACGATTCAGCCGCCGCAAGCCATCCCGCTCGTTTCGTCTCGCTGGCAGCCGACCGTTCAGATCCGCAAGCACACTCGACGGTCTGCATCTCGAATCTTCTCTTATCCAAACCGTTTAATGTTGATAGTTCTTTGATGATCTGATGTATAGTTCTTTAATGTGGAATTACCTCATTTTTTCCTTCCATGAAGCCTTATAGCTCTTATCCAAACCGTCAATCTTCCAAATGGAGCACGCTATTTAATATAGACTCAAGTGGAATCAGATACCTATGAGATATGTGAATCATTCAACTACTACATCATGAAATAACTTCAGGAAGATCTTAGCCAAATTTACAATACTAGAAGCAGTTCATAAAAGGGCTTGCATTAGTTATAGATAGAAAGGATAATAGGATCATTTTATATCAGTTTGAGATACTGGGTATCATGGATAGGATCTGGAAATAGCCATATCTTGAGCAGACATGCATCTATTCTATTCACAAAGTCTATATGGACTGAATTCTGTAAATAAAAAAATCAGAATGATACTCTTCATCCCACTTTCAAACTCTATGACCAAGCCTCTCATCATCTTCAAGTTTACTATAAACATCCGAAGGAAGACCCATAAACAAGCATCCAAGAATTATATGAGTTGTCCCTATAACCAAGTAATCTCAAATGGTCAAAAATAATAATTTCAATCTCGATCTATCGTTCCCTTTAATTAATCTTGTATATTCTTATATATGGAGACTTTATTCTATTAATGGAGCACGATATTTTCTTATATTTATTGATGAGTATAGCCGGTTTACTTGACTCTATGTTCTTAAGTCAAAAGCAAAATCTTTTTCCCTCCTTTCCTACATTTTAAAGCAATAGTTCACAATCAATATAATTGAGTACAAATATCAAGGAAATGCAAACATCGAGTATCATTGATCCCTATTTAAGCTTCTAGCATCTCATGGAATTAACCATCATTGTGTTTTGGAAAAATTGCCACATTGTTTTTGTCATTTGCCTTCAAAACAACTTTCCTTTCTTATCAACACAGATTTTTGGTTGTGCTAGCTTGTTTCCCATTTATTTGTCCTTTTAATGATCACAAAACTTATTTTCATTTGCCTCTATTGAATGTAATTCTTTTTTCTTTGATATAGTTGTAATCATGGAAGCTATCCAATTTGAAATTGAGGCATTATTATACATTTCCCGTCATGTAATTTTTTGCTTAAAATTTCTTTCTTTTTGCCAATGCCTCTACCACATCTCTGTTTTCCTCCCATTCAAGATTATCATTTCTCTATAACCAAGTAAACAGTCTTGTCACAGTCCTTGCACTTTTGAGTTGTCCCTAAAAACGCCATCTTCAAAAATCTGAAGGATTCAAAAAAAGAGTACATTAATGAATGATATCTTGGAGATAGCAACTTTTTATTGGGGGTGTGTTTTAAGCAGTGGTGGTATTGGGCAGGGGCTTGGAAAAGAGAAGTATACATTAAATCTAAACTGTTCATCAATCTAAATTTAATCAGGTGCATACATTCAATCCAACCAAAAGAAGAATAAAAAATGCATGCATCATATATTCATTCTTACTAAGCTCCATTTCATTTAGCAGAAGAATGTTCTGTGCAGAGAAATGAAAAACACTCTGAATATAAAGGTCTAGAGCTATACACGAGGAGCAAAAGTCTGGGAAAAAGTATGACTAACTATCAGACTAATAAAACTGAAAAACTAGACCATATAAGACTAAGGAATAATAACATTCTTTAGGCAATTCAACTTCTGCTTTGCGCAAGCTATTTGGAATTGTTTCTTTAGGCAATTCAACTTCTGCTTTGTTGGACATTTCGATAGCAGAGAGACATTCATGGAGCTTCTTCTCAACTCGCCTTTCCATGAGAAAGGGTTGTTTTTGTGGCAGGGAGGGGTTTGTGCTATCTTGTGGTTTTTGTGGTGTGAGAGAAACAATAGAATCTTTAGGGGAAAAGAGTCTTCTTCTTTGGAAGTATGGACCCTAGTTAGATTCTATGTTTCTCTTTGGGCATCAGTGTCAGGTTTCTTTTGTAATTATTCTCTTAGTCTTATTTTGCTTGATTGGAACCCCTTTTTTTAGTGGCCTCCCCCCTTTTTGTGGGCTTTCCCTTTTTTGTATGCCCGTGTATTCTTTCATTTTTATCTCAATGAAAGTTCGGTTTTCCATAAAAAAAAAAGGAATAATAACATTCTATCACAAAAGACACATTAACTAGAGAAACCAAGACATAATTTACATGGTGTCTTGACTACTAATAGATTTTGTAGAGAAATCAGATTTTGTCACTTGTTCATGTTATATGTTTTATGTCAGTTGAGCTAGGCTCGTGTTGACCGCATATGCCTTAACTAGTTGGTTGTGTCCTTAAAACTTGCAAAAGTTGCACATTTACCCTCTCATATCAACTTATTAATGCTAGAGTTTGGGATCCCTTGTAAATAATATTATTTTTTTTTGTTGTAAGCTCCCCTTGCTCTTTTGTGGGCTTGTTTTTTGTATGCCCGTGTATTCTTTCATTTTTTCTCAATGAAAACATGGTTTCTCATTAAAAAAAATGTTGTATACATTAAGCCCATGTACAAGTGTACTAAACTATTTTTGTAGACTAGCAAATTTTCTTGTTCAACTTGAAAATAGAAGATCCATTAAGGTATGTAATACCTCACAAATCTCTATTACAAGAAGTTTAGCTCAATCTTCTTCCATTTGTTTCCTTGATAACTTTTCACATAACACTTATCTAGAATTATGAGCACCATAGATAATTCCATTTGTTTACCATCATTAAGATGGTCTGAGTATATTTCTTTGAATCTATGCTTAATGATTTATTCTCAGATAGATGAATTTGATGGAATAATGGCTCTTTTGGAAACCTCATGAAGTCTCAATTCATAAGATTGCTCACATAGGAATTGCAAAAATGTTTATGTATTCTGAGAGATGTTGTAGCTTACAGATTAATTGATATTCCATAGGCTTGTGTTTGTGGCATTTTCAACTTTTTGAAATTTGGGAAGACATGAGGGAAAAAAATATGTTGTGTGGTGAAAGTTCTTGACTCTTCCCATTTGTTGTTGGCTGAGAAAATTAATGATTGAGGTACCTTAGTCAAGAAATTGATATTGGAGATATTGGCTGACAAAATTCCTATAAGCTTCATGTACTAATATATCTTGTTTTTACCCATTCTTTTGAATCTAGTTGGTTTAAGTGTAATTAGCATTTTCCAATTTTTTAACCTACTTGATTCACTACGGCAGTCTATTAATTTTTGAAGTACCTTTTCTTTTATTTTCAAGTTAGCTATTTTTTTGCAGATAAGTTGACCATGTACAAAAATAAAAAAGAGAATTTCTATAAGGTTGTGATAGTGATTTGGATGACAATGCCAACTATTGGGTAATTCACAACAAGAGAAATAAGATTAAACCATGCATGTCTACTCTCTACTCACCTTACAAGACCTGCTTTATTCTCCCCACAAAATTTATGTGATCTATGCTCAAAATTTATTTGCTTGTTGGTTCTCATTAATGTTGCATCATACTTTAAAGAGAGTATAAGATGTTTGTCAGGTTAGGCTAGTGGAAATATCCAAATTAGTATAAGAATGGAGAACATCTCAACAATTTCATAGTTTCCACTCGTTTAGCATCATATTTTTCAACTCTTCTTTACATTATAGTCTTGTTCTATTGGCATCCTTTTGTGCTACATGATTGAAGATCTATAGAAGTTTGGTTTGGTTTGATACTTGGTGCAATTTTTAAATTTATGCCTTTGAATCAGGACCTTCTTCTATCTTCTCATAGTTTAGAATTTTCATTTTCTACTTTTTTACGAGCTTCTTTATCGATATACATGTCTTCTCTTCTTGTTAGAGTTAGTAGAATTAAAAAAATTGTTCCTATTTTTTTTAATCCTTTATATTTGACAACTATTTCTCTTTGAAGTTGAGTAGCTATTTCGTAAATCTCTTTCTTTAATGGTGATGAACTTGTTTTTAGAGGAGAATAGACAATAACAATCTTAGTGGAAGCAAGTGAAAAATTTTGATGGAGAACGCTCCAAGTATGTTTTCTGCTTTAGTAATTTTATTATCTCTTCTTGGTTGGTTTAAATAATTAATTAGCTATCATTCTTTTTACACATCCATTTCTAGATAATCTCTTGCTTTTTACAAAGAAGTGTACTGCACTCTAGCTACAAGCTTATTTTATAACATGGATAATAGTACCTTTAAATGTTCTAGAACTTTTGTAATTATTGTGTCTAAGTTGTAGTTATTTTGTCTATATAAACAATTTATGGGATCATGTCAAAATTATTAGTTACTTTAAGACATCTAAGTTTACATCCATCTTAAACCACTTTAATAGTAGTTACGATTTCATTGCCTATTTTTTCTATTCCATATCCTTGTACTTGCAATTCAGGGAATTACAGGTAAGTAGAACAATGGAGAACATTATGAGGTTTGCTAATAATAAGTTGAAAATTAATTTGGTTTATACTATTGTATTCAAGTGCTAAAACTTTTTCGAAGGATTTACAAATATCGATAAAGAAGTAAAGGATTTACAAATATCGATAAAGAAGTATTTCTGAAGGTTTTAAAGTCTTTGAAAATAGTATTATAAGCCTTTAAAAATAATAAAAACCTTTGAAAAAGATAATTGACAATGAATAATTATCGATAAATAATTTGACAATTTTCGAAGACGTATGACCTTTGAAAAATAATCATTTTCAAAGGTTAATATACCTTTGATAAAAGCTTTTTCGACAAGATCTATTTCGACACTTTTTGAAGGTTATGTTAACCTTCAAAAAAGGATTTATCGAAGGTTTGTTTAGTATTTTTCGAAAATAGTCAATTTTCTTGTAGTGAAGTTCAAGAACTTCTAGACAAAGGTCGTATCCAACCAAGTGTTAGTACATGTGTTGTCCCCGCATTATTGACTCCAAAAAAAGATGGAACATGGAGAATGTGTATAGACAACAGAGCCATTAATAGAATCACGGTAAAGTGGACCTCCGTAGTGGATACCATCAAATTCGAATAAGGTCGGGAGATGAATGGTGTTGGGTTTTATGTCTTAAAACTCGTGGTTTTGTAAACTGAATGTATATTCTATTTTATAATAAAGTTATTGAGGTTTATTTAGTAAATGGGTTATTGAATAATGTGAATTCTCTAAACCCTAATCCAATAAGAACCCTTGGCTATAGGATGTATACTTGAACTTTATGTGTGACATGAAAGTGGATCAAGTTCAAGTTATAGCCAGAACAGTCTATACTATAAGGATATGGTTGGGTACCTTATCCTGTGGACACTATGGATGCAACTGACTTTGTAAAGTACAAACGATGTGATCCTAAATCGTTCATGTGGAGACATGCGAATGAGGGTGTCCTATGCAATGAGTTTGCATAAGACTGGACTGCGAAATAGTCACTTAGACCTTATAACTCTGTTTACTGTCTTAACTGGCTATATTCATACGATGACCTAGGTAACTCGATTTTAATCTTGAGGTGCTATGAACTCCAATTTATCTGGGATTATCCTTAGATTTGCATGGGTGAGGGTGGCTCGAGATTGTCGAATCAATAAGTCTCCCATTTCAGGGATAAGATCGGGTAGATAGCTGAGAACATAGTTCTGTAAGATGAAATTCACTCCTACGCGCTTTAGGGATTAGTAGAGAGGTTGTTCCCTTAAGTGCTGACTCTGGGTCTTGAACGAAGGGCCCACCTCTCTCATTAGCCCGAGAGGGATTTAGTTTGTTGGTTGGATCACAAACCAATTATTCATTAGAGGATCAGTGTGAGTTAAGGAACAAGAAGTAATTATAGAGGTAAAACGATTTATTTGACCTGGCTGTAATTACGAACGACCTGTGAAGGATCAACTTACTAATCATGGTTATATCGAGTGGACAAAAATATATCTATAGTGAGGAGAGTGCAACCACTGGACTTTAGAGGAGTGTCCTGGTGGTTAACGAATGTTGATTAGCTAGGCTAAAGAGTTTGGTCGGTTAATCTCATATTGTTGGAGTTCATGATCTGTAGGTCCATTAGGTATTCCTTACTAGCTCAGACTAAGCCTTATAACATCTTGAGAGAAAAGAATTTGAATTGTTCAAATTCGGTTTTGGGAGAAAACCTTAATTATATGCAATATATTTAACGTGTCATAGCTTAATTATGAATTAAACTATGATTAAGAAGAGGTGAACATATTTAAATATGATTTAAATATTGGATCGGATTATAGCATGAATATAGGTTCATGTTCGAAAAATCGATCGGGATTGGACAATTTATTTAATTTAATATTTGATATTAAATTGAATTAAAAATTAATTAATTAAATTATTTATTTAATTAAATATTTAATTAATTAAATTGATTTTTATCAATTTTATATTGATTTTTGAATTAAAATTAAAATTAAAGGAAAAAGAAGAAGAATTTCAAGATTTATCTTGGAATGCAAATTGCCAAGTTGCCCAACCTTAATCATACTCAAAATTAGCCAAAATTGACCACCTCCATCTCAAACCATCCTCATCACTCATGTGTTGACATCTCCTCAAAACTTAATGAAGCTTTATTTAAAGGAGATTTGAGGATATTTGTGAGAATTTTGCTGAAAATTCATATGCTTCTCGATTTTGACCCTTGAGCACTCTTCTTCCAAATTCTCTCAATCTAGGATTTCACAATCCGTTCCAAGGCCTAAGGATAATAAGGAAGACACTAGAGGTGGTCCATGAAGTGATCGTTTCGCAAATCGTCCACCGGGTGAAGAGAATTTGATCTTCAAAGTTGAGTTTTCTAACTCTCTATTTTTCCAGCTTTGAGCATGCATTTTATTTTGCAAAATTAATAAAATTAGAGTGTTCAAGATCCTAAATTGCTTCCGTTTTCTTAATATGGACTCCTTCAAATGGAAGATTGCTTTCAAAACCAATGTTGGACTCTTTGAATGATTGGTCATGCCATTCGGATTATCTAACACCCCTAGCACATTCATGAGGTTAATGAATCAGGTTCTACTCCTTTATGTTGTGGTGTATTTTGATTTATAGTTGATCCAAATAAGAGCATCTAGAACACCTTAAGGCACTTTTTGAAACATTGGAAAGAAACCAACTGTACATCAATCTAAAGAAATGTTCCTTCTTAGAATCTAAGATACATTTTCTAGGCTTTATTATTGGGAGTAACACAATTTTTGTAGATCCAAAAAAGATAGAAGCTATTAAACAATAGCCACAGCTAAAAAATGAGAAAGACCTCCAATGTTTTTTGGGATTAGCATATTTTTACCGTAAACTTAAAAGATTTCAGTCTTATTGGTACACCTTTGACTGAATGTTTAAAAAAAGGAAAGTTTTCTTGGACTAACAAACAAGACAATAGTTTTACAAGCTATATGCAACCCTTGTTTTGGCTTTACCTAATTTTAGTAAGATTTTTGAAATGGTTGTGGATGTCTCGAAAATAGGAGTAGGTGGTATTTTGTCTCAAGAAAATCACCTCATTGAGTATTTTAGTGAAAAACTTAGTGAACCTAGACAAAAATGGAGTACTTATGAACAAGAGCTTTATTCTTTGGTTAGGGCACTTAAATAATGGGAGCATTGTGGTAAAGAATTTGTTTTATTCACGGACTATTACTCTTTGAAATTTTTACAAACTCTTCCTTCATTGCAAGTTTGCTTGTCGATCTTGGAATTGTTTACTTAGGCGGCTGGGAATTTCCTTTTGCCTCCCCCAAAAAGTTGACTATTGGCTTATGGAAGGCTTAAATGCCTGGAATGTGAAAAAGGAGAGCGTACATGATTGGTAATATATGTCATCGTTTCTTATGAAGAAAAAACTTAAGCTTGTTTTTAGTTAGCATAGATGTGCAAGTACTTTAACACAAAAAAATCCACTATATGGACCTCATGGTAAACAAACCTTTGATTTGGTTGCAACGCTCTTTCGTTTGAGTGGCTACCTTCTCCATTTTTTCACGTGTTTCAACCATATGAGCATTCATTATCTTGGTTTCTTCTATTAGTCTACGAGACACCTAAAAGAAATAAAAAAAATTATCACAATAAGAAAAAAAGATACATTGTTAAACTACATTTTGGTTATTTCTTTTTTCATCTCAAATTTAAGATTAAAAATAAAATAATAAATGTAAAATATCTCGATTCTAGATCAATTTGTGTTAAAATAAATCTAAACAATCAATATATGATTAGTACCTCTTTCAATTTTTGTTGTTTCTCATTATTTAGCACATTATTTGGTGGTGCACTGGAGGTAGTTCGTGTTCGATCCAATTCTTCAAGGAGTTCAAACCTCCTCAAAATTTGATCCTTTTGTAATAAAAAAAAATTATATATTACCATTGCAGTATGAGAACTAACAAAAAAAAAATGATTATATTACTTTCTCACGAATTGTCGACTCCAATTCATTGCAACTTTGTGTCATTGCAAGAATGTTACAGGTATATCTCTCACATGATTTCTCCAAACTTTCTATTTTAGCATCTAATCTTATTTCAAAAAGTCTAATTTTTTGTAAATCCTGTAAAAAATGTAAAGACAGCTAAAAATTTGTTTTGAATAATAACTCTCCAAAAATAACTTCAAAATTTTAAATCGATTTTAAATTTTCAAGTTATTCAACTACAATTCTTAAAAAAATGTAAACTTGTTTTTCAGCAAACAACTAGAAATTATATTCGCCTATTTTGGTCTTCCATGTTGAAAAATAGTGTCACAATCGAACGAAGCAAGCAAAATCTGAAATCAACATAAGGAAATTAAAGATAGACTTTTTGAAATCAACACAATCTTAAATCGATTTCCTTTTGTTGATTTCAGATTGTGGTTGTTTCGTTCGATTGTGACACTGTTTTTCAGCATGGAAGACAAATATAGGTGGGTATAATTTCTAGTTGTTTGCTTGATGAAAAACAATTTTACATTTTTTTTAAGAATTATAGTTGAATGACTTGAAAACTTATAATCGATTTAAAATTTTGAAGTAATTTTTTGAGAAAGTTATTATTCAAAAAAAAATATCTAGCTGTTTTTACATTTTTTTACGGGATTTACAAGAAATTAGACTTTTTGGAATAAGATTAGATGCTAAAATAGAAAGTTTGGAAAAATCACACGAGAGATATACCCGTGACATTCTTGCAATGACACAAAGTTGCAATGAATTGGAGTCGACAATTCGTGAGAAAGTAAGTAATATAATAATTTATTTATTTTTTGTTAGTTTTTATACTTCAATGCTAATATATAATTAGCTCTTTTTTTACAAAAAGATCAAATTTTGAGTAGGTTTGAACTCCTTCATGAATTGGATCGAACACAAACTACCTCTAGTGCACCGCCAAATAATGTACTAAATAATGAGAAACGATAGAAATTTAAAAGGTACTAATCATATACTGATTGTTTAGATTTATTTAAACACAAATCGATATAGAATCGAGATATTTTATATTTATTATTTTATTTTTAATCTTAAATTTGAAATGAAAAAAAATAACTAAAATGTAGTTTAACAATGTATATTTTTTTTTCTTATTGTAATAATTTTTTATTTTTTATTTTTTTTAGGAGTCTTGTAGACTAATAGAAAAAAACAAGATAATAAATACTCAAATGGTTGAAACACGTGAAAAAATGGAGAAGGTAGCTGCTCGAACGAAAGAGCGTTGCAATCAAATCAAAGGTTTGTTTACCATGAGGTCCATGTAGTGGATTCTTTTTGTGTTAATGTCCTTGCACACCTATGATAACTCAAAACAAGTTTAAAGATCATATTATTTTCAAAGGTTCTTAGTTACCTTTGATAAATACAATATCTTTTTCAAAGGTTTTTAATAACATTTGATAAAGAGTTGATATTTTTCAAAGGTTTTTTAAATACCTTCGATAAAGGATCATATTATTTCCAATGGTTCTTAGTTACCTTTGATGAATACAATATCTTTTTCAAAGGTTTTTAATAACTTCAATAGTTGATATTTTTCAAAGGTTTATCAAATACCTTCGATAAAGGATCATATTATTTTCAAAGGTTCTTAATGTCCTTTGGTAAATATAATATATTTTTCGAAGGTATTTAATAACCTTCGATAAATAGTTGATATTTTGCAAAGGTTTTTCAAATACCTTCGTTAAAGGATCATATTATTTTCAAAGGTTCTTAATGTCCTTTAATGAATATAATATCTTTTTAAAGGTTTTAAAAACCTTTGTTAAAAAGTAGATATTTTGCAAAGGTTTTTAAATACCTTCGATAAATGATCATATATTTTTCAAAGGTGTTTTAAAATCCTTTGATAAATAGACATCTTTTTCAAAGGTTTTTAATAAATATAACCTTTGATAAAAAGTGGATATTTTTCAAAGGTTTTTTTAATACATTCGATAAATATATATATTTCTCAAAGGGTTTTTAGAACCTTCAATAAAAAATTGTCGAAAGAGGTCAACTTTTTTGTAGTGCTTTTTCTTGTTAGACCTTGTATTCCTTAGGGCTCATACTGTGATGAGGCAGTAAAACTTGGTACAAAATCAATTTGGTGTTGAATATCTCTAGTGGTGGTAAAGTAGTTGGATTTTTCACCAAATCTGGAAAGTTTGCAAAATTTCAATAACAGAAGGGTCAATTTGTCCCTCAACCTCAAGTTGTTCTTCTTCTATTTGTACAACAACCCATATTTCCTTGCCAATTAGTTGGCCAAATTCTTTAGGCCTCAAAACAGTGAACAAATTTGATTGACTCTCAAACTTTGTTTTAGTCACATTCTTTGTATTGATGAGTGGCAATAGGACTATCTTTTTGCCCATCCACGAAAACTCAAGTATTTTCTCGCCCCTTGTGGAAAGCTTGAACATCATATTGTCACGGTTGTCCTAAAAGAATATGACATGCATCCATGTCGAGTATGTCACAAATAATTTGGTCTTTGTAATTATTGCCTATAGACAATGAAATAGTACAAATCTCGTTTACTTGTGCCTCCCCACCTTTTCGGATCCAACTCACTTTAGAGGGACTTGGGTGAGGATCGGTTTTCAAATGGAAAGCTTGAACGACCTTGCGTGAAATAATGTTTTCATTACTTCCACTATCAATGATCACATTACAAATCTTACCGTTAGTAATACATCGTGTTTTGAATAGAGAATGCCATTGTGGATGAGCATCGGTCATTGGTGTAAGGAAGTATTGTTGAACAACACAATTGAGTTCTTGGGGGTCGGTCACCATTATCGACCCCCACATAGGATACTTCATCTTCGAGTTCTTCCTCAAATTCTTGTTCTTCTTCATGTGGACCATCCATAATAGTTAATTCCCTTTGAGGGCACTCATTTGATAAATGCCCTTGTTGACCACATCTAAAGCACTTTCCTAGGGTTGGCCCGTTGTAGATGTTGGATTGATTACCTTCTTTAGCATCCCACCCATCATTGGCCTTTACTCCCGTAGTTCGTTGTCCATTAATTCTTTACCTTTGTTAGTATTGGATGTGGATGGACCGCCAACTTGCCAATTCTTTTGCACCTCATTGTTGTTTCTTTTAAAAGTTTGGTTGCCTTTGTTCCATTGTGATCTTTTTGTGTTCACACCCTTTTGATTCGAGTTTCTACTTTCTACTGTCTTCAACCTTCCTCGCCAACGCCACTGCCTCAGTAAGATAACATAAAGGCGGTAAATTCGCCATTTTCTTGATATCCTCGCTTAATCCATCAATGAAGCGAGCAATTACGTGTTGTTCAGTTTCAGCCAAGTTGTTGCGTGCACTTAATCTATGGAATTCCTCTAGGTAATCGGCCATCGAGCGTGCTCCTTGAACACAATGTTGATATTGATTATAAAGTAGTTGATTGTAATTAATAGGGAGGAATTGTCGTTTCATTAATTTCAGCGTCTTTGGTCTAGATTTAATAGGCCTTTTTCCATATCTCCTCCTATTGATTTGTAGTTTGATCCCACCATGCGGAGGCTCCACTTTTCAACTTGTAGGTAACTAATCTCACTTTCTTATCTTCAGGAGTGTTGGTGTAGTCAAAGAAAGATTCTACTTCTTTGGCCCAAGCCAAAAAGGTTTCAACATTAGACTTACCACTAAATGTAGGTTGATCCACTTTCATCTTATAATCATAACCTTGTTGAGGAAAATTTGGTGATTCTCTTTTCCGTTCTTGATAATTCAAGTTTCCTCTATAGATTGGATCATCATCGCTTGAATTATCAAGTCCTAAGAATGTTGGATCTTGAGTTTGAGGTGGTGGAAATCTTGTCGAATATAACCTTTCTGGTTGAGAAAATTGTGATTCTTCTCCTCTAAAAAAGTTGTGGCTGATTTTGATTAGTAGATGGTAAATTCTTTGAGAATTCTTGTCTTTTTCTTGCTTCATAGGGTTGATGTCTCTCTGGTTGGTAGAAAAATTCAGGTTCTGTCTTTTGAAAGCCTTGTTGTTGGGAGTTATTTGGCCTAATTGACAGAATCCATTTTTGTGGTCATGGCCTTCATCATTTGGTGTAATTCTTGCATGCGGTCTCTTATTCCATCCATGGACTCTTCCATCTTGAGGATGCGTTGAGACATGATTCTTGGAGAGAGGATTTCTTTAGCCTCTTGTCTGGATCGAACTGCGTCACTCTCGAAGGTGGTGGGAACTTTTCTTCCAGCCTTTCAGATCCCTTCGTCGAGGTGGTCTGATACCAAACTGATGTAAAACCAATCTTGGAGGTTTCTTGAATTAAAGCTTTATTGAATAATACCTCAATCACAATCTAGGGACCCCTATTTAAAGACTACAAACCAACCTTTGGGTGGGGGTGGTAACAGTTTGGTGAGGCAATCGACAACTTGGTCATGAGAAGAGATATGTCGAATTTGATTGCGTTTGGAGAACACTTGATTACGTATGAATTGTGCATCAATTTCAATATGTTTAGTGCGAGCATGGAAGACAAGATTGTGAGCAAGAGCTGTAGCACTGATGTTATTGCACCATATCAGAGGAGTGAAGGGTTGTGCAACGCAAAGTTCATGAGGAAGAGAACGTAGGCATAACCATAAGATCACACAAGCAGCATGAGACAGGGCGTGGTATTCAGATTCAAGGCTTGAACGGGCAACCACAACTTGCTTTTTGGAATACCAAGAGACTAGATTCCCTCGAAGGAAAATACAGTAGCCTCCAACAAACTTTCTATCATCGGGGGAGGCAACCGAATCAACATCAGTATATCCTGAAATGTGAAGATAAGAAGATGGTTGGATGGATATGTCGAGGTGTAGGGTACATTGAAGGTAACAAAGGACTCTTTTCAATGCTATTCAATGTGGGAGCTTGATTAAATTGGCTCAATTTGTTGACGACAAAGGTTATTTCTGGTCTAGTGTGGAGGAGGTATTGGAGGGAGCCAAGGGTGCTTCTATAGATTTGGGGATCGGTAAGTAGGGGGCTATCATTGAGGGTAAGTTGGCTATTGGAGGTCATTGGGGATAGAGGTGGGCTTGATGTGGTTGAGATGAAGATGAGCACGAAGATCTTTTACATATTTGGATTGTGATAAGACAAGACCGTTGGGCTGATGGTGAACTTGGATGCCAAGAAAATAATGGAGCCGAGGTCTTTAACAACAAAGGTAGATTCAAGAGACAAATGAAATGGTGTAGGAGGGCATAAGGATGATATCATCCACTTATATGAGTAAAAATACCATGCCTTTGGTGGAGTGATAGGTATACAAAGAAACTATCAGCTTGTGACTATTTGAAGTTCCACGATAGTCTTGCAAAGCATGTCAAACCATGCATGTGGTGCTTCTTTGAGCTCGTAAAGGGCCTTCAACTTGCAAACATGATGAGGGAACTGAGGGTTGATAAAACCTTGAGGTTGTGGTGTGTAAAATGCCTCATTTAATGTACCATGAAGGTAAGCGTTACTCACATCAAGCTGTTTGATGGGCCAGTGAGAAGTGATAGCCAAGGTGAGGACTACCTGTATGGATGTTGGTTTGATAACCGGGCTGAACGTTTCACCAAAATCAACACCCGACTTTTGGAGGTAGCCTTTGGCCACCAATCGAGCTTTGTACCTTTGCACAATGCCATCAGCATCTCGTTTAATCTTGTAGATCCACTTGGTTCCATCTAAGTGTTGAGGGGGGCAACTGGTACAAATTCCCAGGTGTGATTGCGCATAAGGGCTTGAAATTCTTCAGTAATTGCAGCTTGCCAGACGAAGACAGTAGCAACGGTTTGGTAGGAGGGAGGTTCAAGCTGGGTCCAGTCATGGTTTGGGTGGTGTTCGGTGAGGAAAGTAAATGGTTGTATAGGTTTAGTGATGCCTACTTTGGCCTGAGTGACCATAGGGTGAATATTGGGTGGTTGACTGTGGGAAGAGGGTTGGTTAAGGGTGTAGTGTCAAAAAGAGAGGTATGTGAGTGTTACGTATCTGCCCTCTTATACTTGTTAAGACTAGTAGCACACAGAAAAATAGGCCAACAATGATAGGAATTCACTTTTCCATTGATATAGTTTCCAATGAACAATGCTCTCTAACAGAGATTAACAAGCAATACAAGAAAAAAGAAGAACCAAACGGATAACTCAGCTTATTCGAAAGAGCCGAGAACCTCTCCTATGGCCAAAACCTTTATCGAAATGAGACATACCCTTCCCACAAAAACAAAACCCTTCATAAACCCTCCCACAAGGAATCGTACAACACAACCACGATCCCTCCTCATATACGTTTTGGTAATAGAAGGTCTAATAGTGAGGAGCTCGATGTTGTCGATTGGTCTTGGCTGGGGTTTTTTGTTAATGCGGTGGCAGGTGTGGAGGGTGAGTTAATGTGTCTGGGGTTGTTTTCTATTGTGGTTGTTGAAGATTGTTGATTCAAGGGTACAATTGGTGAAGGTATTAATGGAGGTGTTGGTTGTAGGGGAGGTGCTGTAAGGATGGGGAACCATGAGGTGATCCATAAGGTGATGGGGTGATCAGTTGTTTAGTTGTTGTCTCTATTGGTACAATCATAATGCAACATCTTGTCCAGTCTGCCGTAGATGGCTATAATGTTTGCCTATTTGCTTATGGACAAATCGGTTCGGCACCCTATGTCACCCATGAGCTCTTTAGGATTTTGGAAGAGGGTAGGAGTGTGTTCTCATTCTCATTGAAGGTACAAATTAATACAAGCTTGAATTGATGAATTATAGGCATCAAATTATTGTACACCGTATGTGCTTAGATTTTTTTTTAATAATTTTTCTAACTTGGTTGTACTTTGATGTAGGCATACATGGTAGTACTTTATCAAGATACACTAATAGATATTTTTCTACCACAAAAAATGACAAGATCAAAATTAAAATAAGAACGAATAAACAGGTAAAAGTCTCTATATTTAATAATTGCTGATTTTTGTAATTTATTTGTGAACCTCACTTTTTTATGTTTTTTGATTTTACATAATAATAGGGTGTAGTGTCTTTGGACCAAGTGACCTTGGTCGATTTCATTACACCTGAAGAACTAGACAACATTATCTCTAGTGGGTCCAAGCTACGACACACGTCAAAGATACCGTTGAATGAAAAAAGTTCGAGGTCACACTTGATTTTTTCAATCATTATCCGGACCACCAATAAATATACACAATCTATTACGGAAGGAAAGGTATGGTAACCATCCATTAGCAATTCATGGTCCAAATAAATTAAGTTTTCTTACCATCTAATCACTTTTATATCTCTCTTGCTGTTGACCTTTGTGGATTGGCCGGCTCTGGGAGAGTCAATAAATCGGATGTTGCCAGCATACAACTAAAGGAAACTCAAAGCATCAATTGATCATTGTTTGCACTTGGGGATGTAATTAGAGCATTATCTAAAGGGGCTCAACACATTCCCTATAGAAATCACTCATTACCTCTGTATTGAGTGATTCTTTAGGTGGAAATGCAAAAACGTTGATGTTTGTCAACGCCTCCCCTATGGAGTCGCATTTAAATGAAACATCAAATTCTTTGATGTATGATGTCTACTCTTGTATTATATCTTTTCTAACATCTTAGAGTTTTTCATTAAATTTTTCTTTTAATTGATTTTTTGCTTTGTAATTCAGGTATGCATGTAATGATCAATTATAATCCCTTGAACATGCTTGAGGAAATTACAATGATGCGGATGAAAATTGAGCTTAGTAGGAGGTATGTAGTTGTTGAACTGGAAAACTTCTTAGCATTTTTTTGATCTTGTTGTTTATTTGCAGTTTGCTTATTTGAGAGATGTTTGTTGATTTATGTTGAGAAACACTTATGTTTGACTGTTTATGTGTTTTAGAGGAAAATAATAACAAAGTTTATGAGGCACATTTATTTTGTTTTTTGATATTTAGTATGTGGTTTGCTTATTAGTGGAGTTTGAGGATTTTGGCGAAACGAGGGGAGTTTTTGTCTTTCCACAATACATAATTTTAAGACCTTTTCATGCACAAATATTGCAATACAATCAATAGCAATCTAAATATTCTCATACATCTTTATGATTTGTCCTACAAATATTGCTACTAAAAAATGTCAACAAAAATGTCAACATTTATTGTTTCAGACATAAAATTTTAAACATCTAAAGATGCCAACTATCTAGATTTTCTATAAGTAAATAGCCCCAAAATACCACCATCCTCTTTTGTTAATGAATCATGCAAGTTATATGAAATCATTTGATAGATTGTAATGAGACATCTTCATCTCTTAATAAAATAAAGTTAAAAGTATGTATATATATCATACCCTTAGTGTTTGACTAACAAGATGCCCCTCTCTTAGTGTTTGGCGTTTTGCACACATACCCTTCAGAATTTATGTTTAGTTTGATGGTTCTGCTAATTTATGTTGAATTATTTGCCTGGCCAGTTTGGTCAAAGGCTGGCCTATTAGAGTGGCCGAAAGTTGAAGATAGGAATAGGAAAATTCTTGACGTCAGGCTGTGGCAATTGGCTTCAGAGTTCAGAGATCATCTCCATTTCGTTTTCTCGTATTATTGATGAAATATCTCGAATTTGAGGTGGATTTCTATCTACTTTGTTGTTCTTTTCTGGATTCCTTAGGATTTTCTTTTCGTCAATGGTTTTGATCAGTTTATATTATTGTACGTATAAAGTAGCAAATACAACAGCATTGCATGTTTACTTTTTGGAGAATTCTGGTGGTGTGGAAAAGGGCGTGTGCATTCCCAGGAAAGCCCGAGAATACTATATTATTAAAAGCAATAACATTCTGGATAAACATATAATTCCTGATTTTCAATTACATCCCAGCTGAAAATGATCCTTAATCAGTGCTCCTGTTTGGTCAAATGATTCTCAATTTCTTGATAGCTTGAAGTGAATGATGAAATTATATCCCGCTCAATTATTTTCCAAAGTTATCCGTTGAAATTTGTCTCTCCTTTTCAACTGTGGTCCAAAGTTTTTTGGAGATCTGCAGCACCACAGGCTTGTTCTGCTCCTTTTGTTGGCTAATCTTTCAAACTTTACATGTTCATACCTGTTCTTTGTTCTTTTCAGGCAGTATGATTTGTTGGGCTGGTGAGAGACTGTTTCAATTGCCAAGCAATGGATGTTAGATTCTCCTTGCTTCTCTTTATAGTTTCTCTACCTGCTATTTGGGCTCATGATGACTTAGAATTGTGATCGATGCTAATGCGAAAGTTGCATAAAGAAAACAGCAAGCGTTCGGAACAGCTTAACTATATATCCAGCTGAGGAGATCCCCAAAGGGAGCCATTTCATGCAAGGTATAAAGAAAACAGTAAGTTGGGTTGGCAACAAGGCATCAGATTGTCCATGTCAACAGAAGAACAAGAATACCACTCGACTCCAAAAGATAGCTACCTTCAAAGCCAAACCATGGTTCTAAATGGGGTCCCATTAGAGCTAACTGAAGATGGAAACATTCCACAACTAAACCTGTTTTTAATGATCTGAATTCTCCCATACTTAGGGCATCTTTGGGAGTGCATGTTTGGGAGTGATTTTGGAATGACCAAAATCACTTTTGACATGTCTAAAATCACTTTCCTATTTAAATGTGATGTTTGGCAATATTAAGCAAGTTATTTTAGAATAATAAAAAATCATTTGAAGTGATTTCCTTTCAATCACTTGGGAGTTGATTTTCAAGTGATTTTTGTCAAATGATTGTAATTTAAAATGACTATTATTCATTTTTTAAAATAGTATGCTTTTAATGACGAGTAAAAATCGTAATTTTTTGTCAAAATTCATAAATTCCCATAAAAAAGTGAATTTTTTCAAAACCAAAATCACTATTAAAAGTATAAAATCAAACATGAAAATGATTATATGAAAATCACTTTTAATAAATCAATTATAGACAAATCAATTACACTAAAATCAATATTTCTAAAATCATTTTCAAACATGCTCTTAATAGTTTCACTCCATTGCTTTTATAGTGTTTCCAATTTTTGAATTTCCAACTTTCGTAGTGTTTCTTTTTTTTAGTTGCACAGTTTTCAAGTTTGTACAGTCAAGTTACAAGTTGTGCATATATAATAATATGTGTCACGGCCGTTTAATTCTCTTCCTATTTTTTGCTAAGTCAGAGATCGAAGAGCTATGTTCAAATTGGCTAATTGTTCCTTTGTGTGGAAAGATAATTACCATATGATTTCTAGATTATTGAAGATTAATACAAATTCGCTAGGGTAATACATGGGGGAGTATGTGTTTATTTCAAGAAAATTTTGTTGAATAACTTCCTATTTTAAAATATGTTGAAATGTGTGTTTGAATAAAGGTTAAAGTAAATATAACATGTTTAGAAATTACTTTGATTCTTGAACTTTTGCAAGTTAGTTTATTCTTAAACTTTTACCTATAAAAGAAAATGTTTGGAGGATTAACCAATGTAATATATTAAAATAATGAAAAAAATATAAGAAGTAATTTGGAATATAAGTAGATGAATTAAATTACATTGTTAACAAAAACATAGCTTAGGGGTAAAGTACCTCTACCTTCTTTAAAGAGATAAATATTCAAATTTTCTACCTATATTTGGGGTGTAATATTCTTTAAAAGATAGAAAAAAGTAAAAAAGGTTTTAATCCAAAATTGACTTTAACTTTTTATGTAATAATAGCAATTTATGTCATTATTGATTCACTCTATATATGCACGTTAGTTTCTAATGCAAGTATTTTTTTTTTCATTCTAGTTTCTATTGTTTAAAACAAAAATAATAAATTGAAACTTTTTAGACCATAAAAAAACAAAAAAACAAAAAACTCTGAAACTTGCCTGATATATCAATTTTTAAACTTTCAATTTCATCATATTGGACTTTGAACTTAAACTAATATTGCAATTTTTATCTTCATTTCATTTCTCCTAAATTCACAATCTTATTTTAATAAATAGCAAGCAAAAACCTCTCCAACCTTACTAATTTCAATAACAAACAGCCCAGCTTTTAACAAAATTAGTATGATTGGTAATAAGATTGA
Organism: Trichosanthes cucumerina; assembly: GCA_036507285.1. Taxonomy (NCBI): domain Eukaryota; kingdom Viridiplantae; phylum Streptophyta; class Magnoliopsida; order Cucurbitales; family Cucurbitaceae; genus Trichosanthes; species Trichosanthes cucumerina. The sequence continues at coordinate 75,187,009 of CM071839.1, read as the reverse complement.
CCCTTGAACAAATCTTTAAATCTCAATTTTAACAAAAATTTAACTCTCCAACTCTATTGTCGTTTATTGCTAAAACTCAATAAAATCAACTCTCCAATCAGTCTGTGCTACATCTCAAACACATACTATTATAACTCATAAATAACTCTACATCTTAAATACAAATTATATAACTCCACAAACTATTATAATTTATGTTATTATAATTCGTTCAGTGCTCCAAACAACTCTTTTCGTTTGGGGCGCAGGTTCTAATAGTTGTGGAATATTTTATACTCAAACACAAACTATTATAATTCAAACTAAATAACTTTTTGGAACGTAAGTCGAAGTCTAATAATTACGAGATGGAGGATTGAACTATAGATGTTTGAAATGGTAGTTAGTGTGTTATCCGATTATATTTGAGGTTCTAACGTCTAAAATGTTGTTGAAACTCAAAAAAAAAAAAAAAGAAAAGAAAAAAGAAAAAGGTTTTTGCTCTCCATATTGAAGTTATAATAATTTATAGGAAAAAATACATTTTTTTGTCCCTCAGTTTGCAAGTGAGTTTATATTGAGTCTCTGAGTTTCAAAATCGAACAATCAAGTCATTGGTAAAATAGTTCAATTGGGTCCGTGAACGTTAAACACCCTTAAATAATTAACAGGTTGTTGACGTGGAAGTTTTTAATATTAAAATAATATTTTTTAAATAAAAATGATAATTATTATAATAATAAAAATAAAAAATTAAGAAGAAAAACAATCTTCTCTCCTCTCTCCTTCCCCTTCCCCTTCCCCTTCCCCTTCCCCTTCTCCTCAAATTCATGTCGGAGCCTGCAATTTTCGACAATGACGACGAAATCACCCTCGGTGGTACGGAACAAACAAGAGATTACTACTCCCACTCCCACTCCTCCTCTCGGCAGAGAAGAAGGCTCAACAGATCAAGCTCGCTAAGGAAGACAGTGGCGACCGTCGTGGTGGATATGGATGAGATCAAATCATCCTCAAACGCGAAAGTCTCTTCGGTCACCGCCGATTCATCTCCGGACCAAAATTGGTAGTTCCAGACGAAGTCCTAAGGAATTCCAACTCCAATTCCTTGCAAGACGACTGTTCGAAGGCCTTCGAAATCCCTTTCAGAAACGACGACGGGAAGGAGGGAAAAAAGTCTTGCTGCTGGGCCAAAGGCTGGAACATTTGGGCGTTCATCCACCGGCGAAACGACAACAAATACGAAGACGACGATAGATACAGCAACAGAACGAACGACGTAACAAGCTCTTGCTCGACATGAAGGGGAAGGGGAAGGGGAGATAGAATTTTTTTTCTTCTTCATTTTTTATTTTTATTATTATAATAAATATTATTTTTACTTAAAAATTATTATTTTAATATTAAAAAGGCTAAATTATAGAAAATGCCCCTAAATTATGGGGTTTGTGTCAAAAATACCCCTAAACTTTAAAAAGTTTCAAAAATACCCCTGACTTTCAAAAATGTTAAAAATACATTGTCGTTAAGTTTTGGATGGTAGAATCATAAAGTTTTGTTTCAAAATATCCCCGAACTTTTAAAAAGTTTCAAAAATACCCCTGACCTTAAAAAATTTTTTAAAAAAATATTTACCATTAAATTTTGGATGAAAAATATTAAAATTTCATTTCAATAATACCCTTAACCTTTCAAAAAGTTCAAAAATAGAAAAATACAATACTGTTTAAGTTTTAACATAGTGTGTATAAGAATATTAGAGTTTAAATACATATAGGATTGATATTCTAATTTACTTAATTATCATGAATATAATCACTTAATTTTATTTGAAAAAAGAAATAGAAAAATGAATAAAAGCAAAACAAAATAAATATATAAAATAAATGAGGAAGAAAACAATCAATCTTAAGGAATTGATTTCATCAATAAGACTAATAATTCAATTAATTAAGTCTCCGTTTGATAAACATTTGATTTTTTGTTTTTGTTTTTGAAAATTAAGGTTAACAATACTACTTCTACCAATAGGTTTCTATATTTTCTTTTCTACTTTCTACCTATGTTTTCAAAAACCAAGCTAAGTTTTAAAAACTAAAGCTCTGTTTGATAATAATTTAGTTTTTTTTTTTGGTTTTTGAAAATCATGCTTGTTTTTTTTACAATTTCTTTTCATATCCTCTATAATGATTTCCATCTTTCTTGAGGTACCATTTAAGTTTCTAGCAAAATTTCAAAAACAAAAACAAGTTTTTGAAAACTACTATTTTTAGTTTTCAAATTTTAACTTGATTTTTTAAAACATAGGTACATAGTAGATAAGAATACATAGAAACTTATTGATAGAAGTGGTATTTTTAGGCTTCATTTTCAAAAACCAGAACTAAAAACCAAATGGTTATCGAACGAGGCTCAACACAAATAAGATTGACATGCAAATATTTCATAAGTCAGGAAGACAAAAGTTAAGATTACCTTTTACGAAAGCAAGTGGATGTTTTGGATCTTCCACATCATTCTTGGGTGAGATCCAGGTAAATTTTTAAAATTTTTAATAGATTGATTAAATGAAATCTTAAAGAATTTCATTAAATACTAAAGAAATTATTGAAAAGCATTTTTTTTAAAGTTTTTAAGGCCAAGGTATTTTTGAAACTTTTAAAAGTTTGGGGTATTTTTGAAACAAAACTTTAATTGATTCTGTCCAAAACTTAACGACAAGGTATTTTTTTGAACATCTTTAAAAGTCCAAGGGTATTTTTGAAACTTTTTAAAGTTTAAGGGTATTTTTGATACAAACCCCATAGTTTAGGGGCATTTTCTATAATTTAGCCTATTAAAAATTACCATTAATTATTTAACGGTGGTTGACCAATTCAATAGAAACTCACCTGAAAACTCGGAACAAAAAAATGTATTTTTCCCTGATTTATAACAAACCAAAACCCACACCGAACTTTCCCATCATACCCGAAGGAGAGGGAAAAAACCAGAACTTTCGGCGTTTTTATCCTCTTGTCGATCTCTTCTCTCTTCCGCCGGAGATGGCAACTCCATCGAGGTTTGAAATTCTCTCGCTCCTTCGTTCTCTTCTTCGCACGTCGCGTCAATTCTCCGATTACAATATCAGAGAATACACCAAACGCCGCACCATTGATGCCTTCCAAGAAAATCAGATCCTCTCCGACCCTTCATTGATCTCCTCAGCCTACGCCGGCGGCAAAGCTCAGCTCGAGGTTGCGAAGCGGCAGGCCCTTGTTTACTCTCTTTACGCGCCTAAGGTCAAGAGTATCATGGATGTCGACCTCTGATCTCCATTTTTCTTTTTTATTCCTGCCTCTCATTTTGCTTTCTGGTAGGGTTTTTGGGACTCTATGAATTTGTTGTATTTGAGTTGAACTTTAAATTGGCATTCTGTTGTTATGAACAATGAGCAAAGTTCTTTCCATCGTATTCTGGAGTTTTCTTACGAGCTTAATTCGTCAATCCATGTAAAGCAGGAGTGTGAAACTAATATGCTTGGCTAAAGGAAAATTAGGGATTTTCGTTTTCAAATTTATCAAGCCTGAATCATATTGTGATGGATTTATGAATTTTCTGGGTTTTCAAATTTTTGTGCTTCTTAAGATCATCCATTGTAGAATTCCGTTTGAATACCAAAGATTACCAGACAAGACCCAGTATGAAGGTGAAGAAAGACAATGAGCCAAGTTCCTAATTTGTGATGTGAACAACGGACCCCGGACCTGAATTGATTTTACAAATCTCCGGCAACTTATTTGACTTGTTTATAGCTCATATCAGCTTGAAATTGAGTATGGAAAAAACACTTATTTGCTTAGATTATATTAGGAAAAGCTTTACATTTCAGTTTGACAGGAGCATGTAGGCAGTTGTTTCTAGATTAGCTTAGCACCATTGCATCTTTGTTCATATCATTTTGGACCCATCAGTACTGGGATCGCTAAAAGAACCGATGTTAAAAAATGCATGATTGTGCTCGAGTGGTTGTTTGTATGCATTGTTCAAGGTGAACCAAGCAGTGTTAGGAACTTAGAATCAATGGTAGTAACTAGTGATCTCATATAAAAATGTTATTAAGTACAATGTGCAGAATATCTATTTCTGAAAGCAAAAAGAATACAAAACTAGGAAAATGGAGTAAACGAGAGATGGGAGATGTAAATAAGCATCAGCAGGCTAATCACAAATATGAGGGCCTCAAACTCTATTTTCCAAGCAGACGACGACCCCGTCGGTTGGCATCTTTAACTCGGTCACCGAGCACCTCGACATCAACAGAAGCACGATCCAGAGCAACGTTCTGCCTGTAATAAGCCCCAAAGTCATCTCAATTTCTAAATGTACACCTAGTCTCTGTCTTTCACTTGCAAGAACAGGCACACAAGTATTCTGAAATACAGAAGATAGAAACTAACCTGTCAATTTCACAACCCATGTCAACTGCCATTTCCTTAAGCTCTTCCAAGATATTGCTCATGTCAGATAGTGCATCATCTTGCTTCACCTTTTCTACCTGCTTAATGTATAATTTTGAAACACAAAGCTTATGTAAGATGAATGATACTGCATTTTGGAAACAATAAATATAATTTTGGCATCATGATACAGATTTGTGCAATACTATCTTTAAGAAAGACTATAACCAAACATCAAAGGGGAAAGAATGAAAAAATAATTAGTTCAAAATGTGCAAAATGCAACATTCATGCCCTGTTAAGATGTCAATGTACTGTTTTTAAGTAATTATTTGTAGATGGCAAATACAAACCTCAACTTTTTGAATGACATTGGTAGGTTCAGCAAATGCAGCTTTTGTATTGGTCCGGCCCTTATGATGAGTCAATCCTAACTTTTCCTTCTGCTCCAAATGGCTGCCCTTTCTTCTTACTACATCATCTATAAAATATGGATAAACAGATCAGTTGCACAGAATTTCAACAAGTAATCATCTAACCCTGCTTCTTGAATCCCATGAGCAGAAGAGTCATGGTGAATGTAGAAAGAAAGAAGCTAACCTGAGTTTATAATAGGTCCTGATATTGGTCGAGTTTTCTTTGGCTTCCAAGTCTTAGAGAACATTCCCCCTAGATTTCCCAGCAGTTTCTCTCCCTGATATTGCATTCATGAAAAGATTTTCACTTAGAAAATAAAGTTAAAGGAGATTAATTCATCAAACAGATAAAGAAATGATAGAGCTTAGACTGGGTAATACTAGTAATTTCTAGACCATGAAACACCAAAGTAATCATTTTCGAACATACCCGACTGAGATCATAATCGATGTCAGCAGCAACCATGTGAGTCCTGGTAATTTGCTCACCCTGCTGATGCAAGGTAACCAAAGTTTGGGTAGCATCCTCCCTTATCTCTTCAGCAATCTTTAAACAGCCATTCACTGCTTTTGTTGTCTCCTCAGCCTTATAAACAGCATAATTCTCCAGCTCCTGCACTGATTGGTTTTCTATACCTCCTGAATCGCGGAAATCGTTCTTGTACTTGTTTCTTTCTGACCAAGTTAGTGAACTTGAAGAAGAGGGGGCATGTCCATGTTCATCATCAAAAGGGTTGGTGCTAAAGCTCTCTTTCACTAATGAAGGGTCTGAGGAAGTCCTTTGCGAGGAAACCTGGTTTTGCTTAGCTTTAAGACCATCATCAAACTCAAAAGGGTTTGGGGTAGAACTATGTTTCCCTACCTTCAAATGAGCCTTCCTCGAACCAAACATTTTCCCGAGACTAGAATGCAAAAATTGGCTTCAATGTAAGTGAAACAAAGTAATCCAACAGGTTAAAAGTTTTTCCTGGAAAAGCAAGACAGCAAGATCCTGTCAGCAAAAGAAATGAAATACAACAATGGATAATCGATCAAACATTCAATTTCTGGTAACACGAAAGTGGGATGTTATAAGATTTAGATTCTTGTTCAAACAACTTCAACCAGATTGAGTACATGGTGTCCATAAGAAGATACAAAATGGATATAAGAACAGAACAGTTGATAGCACGATCAAAAACTAAATGGGACAACAAAGCTAATTGACAAAATCATGTAAGGGCGATGAAGAATGAAGTTGATGATCAAAACCCAGATACAAAAAGTGAAAAGGAAACTCGGGTACCTTGAGTATTCAACAAACGATGAGAACAGAAGTAATTTCACTAACCCAGAAACAGAATCACGAAACTGGAAAAAAATCAGAACCCAATTCCAGATTTAAAGGGAGCGATAGAGAGAGATGGATTGGCTCTGAATAGAAGACTTGGGCAACGAGAAAATAAATATAAGAAACCGCGTTTCAGAAAATTCTTGAAAGAGGAAATTAGCACGAAGAAGTTGAACGGCGAAGACACGCTTAAAAGAGACTTTACCTCTTTAACCGCTCTGTTGACCTTTCAAGGAATCTGCCTCCTGCATCTTGCGAGCTCCAGATGTAAAAACCTTGCGCAGCGATTAAAGTGGAAATCGAAGTTACAGTTCATAAAATTTAGAAACTAAAAACAAAGTTCTTTTGGAGTAGCTTTTCTTCGATAAATGCTTTCATCGCAAAGACATTTGGGGGAGAAAAGGACCGAATAGCGTCCATGGATTTGGTCAAAAAGTGGGTTTCGATTAATAATTTCAGTGTGAAATTCAACTTTGATTGCTTTCGAACACACAATTCTTTCACTTCAAACGCTCGGAAGCTTCCACAGTTGCAATTTTCCAAACCAACCGCTGTGAAAAAAATGAAATATCATTTTTCTTTTTTAATATAACATTTTTTATCGCTCAAATTTTTGTAAAAAATATTTTTAAAGTTTAATGAGATTTCTTACCTATGTAGATGAGATGATGAACTAATTAGGAACCAAATGTGTTTATAAAAAAATAAAAATTAAGTCATTACAGACAAGCAATAGATTTATATGTTTTCTTATCTACTTTGTACCTATGTTTTCAAAAACCAAGCTAAGATTTGAAAATTAAAAAAAAATAGTTTTTAAAAAGTTATTTTTGTTTTTGAAATTTGGCTAGACACTTAAAAACATCTAAAAAAAAGATGAAAATCATTAGAAGATAAAAAGAGAAATTGTGGAAAACAAGTATAATTTTAAAAAACTAAATGGTTATCAAGGGCCTACATAATTGACACTTAATTTTGATGAAATTTTTTTATGGTAGAGACTATATTGTTACAAAAATTAAAAAATAAAAACGAAATTGTTATAATCTAAAGTTAATTAAATTGTTGACTTCCAAAAAATTTAGGGACCAAAAAGTGTTTTTCAACCATTTTTCACGATGCAAATTTAATGGTTTACCGTGAAACTATCCCTTAAAATTACTTTTTTCTTTTTTATTTTAAGTACAAGTTGTTGAATGACAAATAAAGATAGAAACTCAAATATTCGATGTTTTGATCCAATATAATGCTATACTCAAATTTGCCACCTGAAATTACTTTCAAAGTAATATGATTGTATCAAATTGTAATTTGTGCAATATTATATTATTACTTGTTTTTTTTTTTTTTTTGGTTACTGTTACTTGTAAAATGTATGTTTCAAATTAGGGCTTTCATAGACATTATTGTCATTAAATTTCCCTAGATGCCACTTGGACATTAGAATTTGAGTCCATTTTCTTTCAAGAAGAAAAAGAAAGTCCATTTTATCACTTGTCCATAGCCATCCATAAATCTTATCCCAATTAGTAAGTTGGGTAGATGGAGATGGGGAGGGGTGATATTACTTTTTCTGCCATTATTTTTTTTAGTACATCAATAAATTGGGGGTGGGGGATTCAACGTCAATTGAGCTACGCTTTTGTTGGTTCTTTTCTGCCATTATTAATTATTAGGTTAGAAAATAAAATTATTATTATTACTCGTAAAATGTATTTAATCCTTAAACTTTAATCCAAAGTAAGTTTAGCTTAGTAGTTATTGACATGTATCTTCGACTAAAAAATCGTGGGTTCGAATCTTCTCACTCCAAAATGTTGTTGAAATCATAAAATATATAGATAACAATAAAATCATCAGTAAATAAAAATTTTGTTAGTGTAAAAAAAAAATCTAGTTATTTCTTTTTTATACACAATCTTTACTTTTAATTTTGTACCAATACAATAAGCTCCCATTTGAATTAAAATGTTATCTCGATGGATGAAAGTACTAAGTAACACTTCACAACAATATGGATTAATGAGAAGATTAATGCAAATATTTTTTTAAAAAAAAAAGGGAAAAACAGCCCTATTTTCTTGAATTGTTTTAAAACAACTTGTTTTTTCCAATTTTTTTAAAACACTAATTAATCCCACCTTATATCTTGACATCAAATCTTTTGAAGTAAATTTTGAATTGAAACCTTTTCTTCCCTGCTTGCTCGACCTTCATTCCCCTCCTGCAGCCAAAGTGATAGCGATTGTAGCATCCACCAGTAATGTGTGGAAGAGGGTAAGTTTTCTATGTGGATGAGGCGTATCAACACCTTTTGCATCTTTTAAAGAAAATATCGAGGAATAATATTGTATTGATTGTGTTGGGTCCTAAGGACAAGGATAGCCGAAGATCAAAACCTAAATGTGCCAGGGGTTGATCATCGGAGCCTCATTGCCTCTGTGGTATCTAATAAGTTCTACCTACTATTGGATTTGAACCAATGACTCCCGCCCTATGAAAGTAATACTCTAACCACTGACTTAAGTAGGTATCCATTCACTTCATTTCATCCAACCTCACCAGTTTCTCCACACTACTAATTGTAGGCACTGAAGAGTTAATTCTGCAAAACAAGATGAGTACAAGTTGAAACATGAACTAAAACATGGAATGGGTGCATATAAAACTTCCCATTATTATTATTACAAATGCAAAAATACAGCATCCTGCTTCAAATACATATATCTACAACAGTGAGGAAATTATGACAAACAAACACTCTGTTAAATACACACTATGTTTAAATCACATTACTCCTGAGAAAGCGCGATTGTGATCAGATATTCGAACCCGAGCTGCCAGAAAGAACTGTGCAAAGCAAATATACTTCATATTCCAGATTGCAGCAACAATGAACAACCTATAGCCAACTCCATTCATGGAAACTACTATCTTTCTGTATCATCTTCTACATATGCATGTGTGTTTATTCTCTAAGAAGCTGGATTGGCTGAGTAGTTGGCTTGGTACAAAGTTGGGGTTGCTAAGTTTTTCTTTCTACCAAATCGACATGACATCATCTGGGAAAACCAAGAGGAAAGTATAGGAGCCATTGTTTTGCAGTCAAATTCACCAGTCCTGTACCAAGGGTTCTCAGGAAGTAAGCTACTTCATTGAAAAGGATGGGTATGAGCAAACGGGCGAGAAAGAGATATATCAAAAGAATGATGACACTAGTATTCCACTAATGAGTAGAATTGTTCTAATTCTTGGCCTGTATTAACATGATATGAATATCTGCAGAAGGCATCTCCCACTGGCACCTCATACGTCCAAAAACCCAATTGATGATGCTATTTAGAGAATAACAGTTTCCCGTCATTTTATCATCTTCCCCAAACTACTGACATGATAACATTTTCATTCCCGTTTCCTTGAATGTTGGTGATCATTTTTGTGCACCAAAGTGGTACCGGAACCAACTCAGTTGTCATGATAATACTCGATATCGAAAAAATAGTAACACAATGCAAACCTCTGATAGACATTCTTCCTCCAGCAGCTTTTAATTCATACTCCCAACTACTATATTTCGTGCATACGCCTTGCAACTGCAAATGATCTACTCTGTTCTTTTAAGACCTAAAAAGAGAAAGCTATTAATAGAAGAACAATTGGATAGATGCTTCAAATGGGATATAAGATTTCAAACCCAGGCATAATACCTGTGCCTCTAACTGGGCAATTCTCTGTAAAGATGCCTGTTCAATGCAAGCCCGGCGCTTGCACTCTTCTTCAAGCAAACCAGTAATTTGGTACCTTAGCTCAGCCATTTCTTGGGCAAGGTCCTCTGCTTCTTCTTTTGCTTTCAACTTCTCTTCTCTTAACTCCTCCTGTCAACCACTAGAATCTTAAAACCTGGAGGTTTCAAACAAACAGAATCCTATTTCCTAGAAAGAGAACCAATGGACTCAACTAATTGGTTTCTATACGCAACTTAAAATAAAGAAAAACCAAATGGAGTCTCAATGAGTATCTTGCATTTGTGTGTTAGATATCAGAGACAACTGCGTTGTTATATGCATCTTACCTTGAGTTGCTTTACAAGAAGTTCATAATCTTGTATCTGCTTTGCCATCACATCCATTTTGACTTCTGAATTTTCATCTGCAAAAGGTGCAACTGCTAATTTTGGAAGAAGATGTCCCAAGACTTCGCCACAACTGTCACATAAAATAATAATGTGTAAATAATGGGCCAAGAATTTTCATCCACTTTTGAAATGTTTCAAAAGTGTACTGATGGATTCTCTAGGACCAGATATGCAATAATACAGGCCCCATTGAATAACCATTTAGATTTTAGTTTTGGTTTTTAAAAATTAAGTCTATAAATACTATATTCACCTATGAATTTTTTGTTTTCTTATCTACCTTAAAAAGTAGTTTTGAAAAACTTGTTTTTGTTTTTGGAATTTGACTAAGAACTCATATGTTTCTTCAAGAAATATGAAAACCATCGTAGGGAAATAGAGAGAAATTAAGCACAATTTTCAAAAACAAAAAACCAAATGGTTACTAAACGGGGCCATAGTAATTTTTATTCTTCGCTGGCGGGAAGGATCATTGTTTATAACTTAGAAGGAAAGCAGGTACGAAGCAAACAAAAATATGATGGCACCGACAGGAAGTAACTTCATCAGGGTCAAAACAATTAAAAATAACTAGCAGCCAACAAATAAAATTTGTATCCTTTATTATCAATTAGAATCTGCCAAGGCCGATCTTTTAAAAGGAAACTTCACAATAACCATAGATTTGTGATGAAAAGCGCCTAATGAACCAACAAATATGGTGCACAATGAAGTTCTAACACACTTCCCAAAGTAATGAAAATCCAGAGGCAGAGACCATGGATTTTTAAATTTATATTATAAGTACCTAGTCTCAAGTAATGATGTTAACTCTCTATCTCGGTCATTCGAGGAACACATAGTATTTCGCGATCTCTCCTTGTTTTCAATCAATTCCTCAATCCTTTGACAAAATGTAGAGACATTTCTTGTCGACGTATCCAGCTCTTTTCGAAGTTCTTCATTTTCTCTCTCCAGAGACTCAATATTTTTCTGTGCATGTTGAAGCTCCCCAATCAATCTATCCATTTTATCATTAAGACAAAGTGCTTCTTCCTGAACTTTTTTAGTTTCTAAGTACCGCTGCTCCATGGCCACCATATCCAATTTCATACTCTCGATTTCACATTGAGCCTCCAATGTCATAGATGAGATGGACTCCTCAAGTTTTTCTATATTGGAATTTGATTCTTGTAGCTCCTTTTCCTTGTCAACTAATTTCTGCTTCAAGAAGAGGCACTCTGAGTTCGAATGCTCCACCTCTTCCTCTAACTTGACAGCCTTTTCTTGCAAACGCTCCATGTGAACTAATTTAAATTCAAGGTTTTCAACGTGATCTACTAGGTAGTTTAATTCTGTGTTCCTTGTACATAGTTGATCCTGCAGGTAATCTGTGATGAATGTTGTTGTTGGACTACGTCAAAAAAAGACTCATAATAATATGACATCAAGAATGGAGGACAGCATGCTGTCACAGACATCAAACCATGCAAGAAATTCAACAATCATCATTTTCTTAGAATCGTTAATGATTCTAAAATGCAATAACATTCTACATGTCAGCTCTTAAAGCAAATGATCACTTAGGCATAAAAGATTATCTACATTAAGAAATGCCTCCAACAAGAACAAATAATTTGATAATTTAGTATCACTAAAATTTTAGGGATAGTATGTGAGAGTACTAGTAGGATATTCTATGGAGTATATGTGGTAGATTATTAGTATTTCAGTAGGGGTATTTTGGTAATTAGATTAAGGTGTCTTGGTTATAAATTGTAGTGTGAGGGTCCTTTATGGGGTGTGGATCATTTTGGTAGAGAGTCCACCATTGTGGGACTTAGGAGAGAGATAGCCCTCTCGAAAGGCTACTGGGTATTGTAATTTCTTCTTAGTTATTGCAATATATTTTTTGTATTTGGATTCCTAACATATTGGTATCAGAGCACATTCAATCCTGGGGAGAACGTGGGCTATGGAACAGAGGTAAATAGAGAAGAGGGTGGAAGGAACCGAGAGGGAAGTGAGTGACCTTTGGGCAGCCTTGATGGATTTTAAGGAAGAGTGTGGGAAGCTTATCGGATATAGTAAATGAAAGTCAGAGAACTACTGAAGTAGTGCGAGAAAATCAGAAGAGGATAATAGAGGAGATGCGGGAAAATCATAAGGCCCTTGTGATGATGATTGCCGGAAAAGGGAGGATACAAGGAGATAGCTCGGCCACTATTACGACACAGTATCAGTCGGGCTCGCAGATTGGAGAAAGCTCGGGCATCCCATCGGAAGGAATGAAGGTGGGAGATGGAAGCTAGAGTCAAAAAATGGAACTATCTAATGATCGAGGTAGGTTCAAGAAACTCGAAATGCCGATTTTCGACAGGACGAATCCAGACTCGTGGTTGTTTAGAGCAGAGACTTACTTTGAGGTGCATTAATTGAGTGATCTGGAGAAAATCAACGTTTCCATTGTTAGTTTTGATCCTGAGGTAGTGGTATGGATACACTAACAGTCGATCGAAGGTGGTTTCGTGGGAAGATATGAAGTCAAGAATATCCAATCGATATCGATCGACGCAAGAAGGGAGTTTATGTGCCAGATTTTTAGCTATTAAACCGAAAGAATCAGTAGAACCCATGGTTGTTGATGAAGATGAAAATGATGGAGAAAAAGAGAAGTCAGTGAAAAAAATTAAGAAGAAGAGTAAGGTTGTTTGGAAGATGAAACCAGTGCAATGATCAAAAAAGAAAAGAAGAGAGAAGGGAGACAGTCATTATCGGTGGCTATTGCAAGTTGGTCGAAGTTGAAAACATGGGGGAAGGAGAAAAAGAAAATAAAAGAAAAGAATCGGGTAGGAACTGGGTTGAATAGGCGAATGAAGAAACCACGAAGAACGAACTTACCAGCGGCCATACAATCCAAAAAACGATGCGGAAGATGGAAGAGGAAGATGCAACCTGTGTGTTGGCCTCAACAACAAGGGTGGCGACAATGGACAGCTAGCGTGCATTTGAGAAAAAGGGATGAACGATTAGGGAAACATAGCAAAATTGGGCCTGGGTTAATTGAGGCCCAATCTAAAAAGTTTTCCCATGATTGCGAAATGCATAAAGAAGAGAAGGAAAAAATTGCTTATTTAAAAGGAGGGCTAGTAACGAAATTTGGGCGGCAAGCAGATTATGGGCTTTATCCCATTGAAAGAGTACACGTCCACTTTATAGAATTTCCATGGGCTGGACAACTCGACAAAAACACTTCCGCCAGCCACACATGTCCAATGAAGTGCCTTGGGTTTTTTGTTATTTAAAAAAAAAGTGTTGTTTGTTATTTTTTTTTAGCACACCTTGAGGACAAGGTGTCTTCGAAGGGCGGAGTAGTGTGAGAGTACTAGTAGGGTATTCTATGAAGTATATGTGGTAGATTATTAGTATTTGAGTAGGGGTATTTTGGTAATTAGATTAAGGTGTCTTGGTTATAAATTATAGTGTGAGGGTCTTTTTTTTGGGGTGTGGATCATTTTGGTAGAGAGTCCATTGTGGGACTTAGGAGAGAGATAGCCCTCTCGAAAGGCTATTGGGTATTGTAATTTGTTCTTAGTTATTGCAATATATTTTCTGTATTTGGATTCCTAACATAGTAGTAGTGCTCAAAGAGGAAGAAAAGGATGAGTCCTACACCCAAAATCCTAGGAGCTGACAATAAAAAACAACTCTTCCAATTTACTTCAAATGAAAAGGCAAGTAGCTACACAAAGTAGTAAACACCATCTAAACAAACCTGAATACACACACAGATACGCAGATCTTTAAACCCCTATATCAAACCATGCCAGAGAGCAGTTAAAACAAAATAACAGAAAGAATCTTTCTGCACACTCACTATAATAATAATAATAAATAAATACATAAAAAACCACACCCTTAACTCTTAAGCATTTTTCCACGAATAATGGATTAGGAAAGAAGATTTTAGAAGGATCAAGATTTTCATGGTGACCAACAACCATATTTCCAAAATTAAGGGAATGTGATCATTGGGATAACTTCCGTTGAAAGAATTTACTAGTCTTTCTAATAACCTCTTTAATAAATTATATTATTGTCTTTATGTATTCAGCTATTATTAATAAAAAAGTCCATTTCAATAAGGTCATTGATAAGATAGACATCTCAATTTAGCCTATAAATGATTTTATAAGCAATCTCAAACACGCTACATTACAGAAAACTTCCTTTACCTATTTCCTGAGAGCAGTTTGTCAACTCCTTCTCCAAGTTTTCAATGCGTAGCTTGTCTTCCTTGCGTGCTTCTGATAAGGAGTTCACATGTAGTTCCAGCCGCTGCATCAGACAAAATAAAAAATCATAAAGCTCATCTAGATGATAATCACAATGTCTACATTACATATCAAGTGCTCATTTTAGGTAGAGTGAGTAAGCATGCAAAAGGAATATAAAGTGACAATATAAAACAATCTCGATTCACTAAAGTCATCCAAAGAGCTGCCGAGGAGCTGAAAAAACATCGAGCATACTAAAGAGTATCCATCACATTCTGCACAGTAAACGGGGGAAAAACATTCAGCGTGAAACTTACCCTTATTAATTCAAAGCTTTGAGGCCGTGAACCTATTAGTGTGTCCTTTTCTTTCTTTAGCTGCATAAGTAAAAATGATACCAATTCAAGAAAAAGATTAAAGGAGATAGAAAAGATTCCATCAAATTTGTCCAAATATACAGGACACATATAATAGTTAGGAACATTATTATTATTATTATTTCCTTACTTTAACAAAAGGGACTTTATGTCCAAACTTGAGCCAATATTAGGAGGTATTAAAAAGTCTTAAGTGGGATGTGAAAATATACGGGACACAAGAAGGATATTACCAACAACTTGAAGCAATCACTTCTAGTTATTTTTATTTCCAAACCCATGTCAAGAGAGAAACTTCCAGCAAGTAAACAGAAAATATACCTGTCGACATCTTGTCTCAATCTCTAGAAGTTCCTCTAAATCAGACGAACTATAGTTATTGCTCCTTCGACTCAACATTGGTGAAAGAGAATCCTTCCCGGGCATCTAAAACTATCAGAAGACAACAAAGAAAACCAAATGACCGTCCATGTAGTAAAACAAAAAATTACTTGTAGCGATTGCAAAAGCATGACCATGAACAAAAGGGAAAAAGAAAACTACAGTTCTCATTCGAAAATGTCAATTCAAATTTTCAAAAAAAGGGTCGGCAAAGAAAAAGAATCACACTTCCATCAATTTCCTGCTGACAAACATATAGTTCCAATTAAAGATAAGGGATAATACAGTTCAACCAATCCATTGCAACAAGCCAAAAATCCATTTAACAAATTTCTGGAAAGCTTAACCAAGTAATCCATACGCAAAGTATATTGAACAATGAACAATACTTAGCTTTTATCTACCGAAAGCTTTAAAAAAAAAGAGTACCTTCGCGAAAGCGAACTTTATCCTTCGAAAGCTGGGTACCTGGGAATATCAATAATTTCGGATGGATTGTGAAGAAATGGCTAGCAAATGTAAAAGAGAGAGAATTTGAATCCTCGAAACTCGAAAGCACAACAGTCAAAATTTGTTCAAAATTGATTTGATTTCCAATAATGGTCGGGTCCATTGCCAGCCAAAAATGGCGGAGAATTTAAGCTGGAATGACGGTGGAATTGGATTGAACTAATTTGGGCCGCTTGAGAGTTCAAATATAAGGTTCAAAGGCCCAAAACATTGAAAACTTGGTTTTTCCCTTCTTTTTTTTCTCTCTCTCTTTTCCCCTTAGAGTATTTTGTAAATGATTATTGAGGACTGAAAAAAATAACTTCTTGTTTTTTTTTGTGTGTGTTTTTCTTTAAAATCTTAATTTTAAAACAAAATAACTAGATTAGGTAATAATAATTTTCTCAATAATCTGTTTAAAAGTGATTATAAAAAAATAATTCTAAAGTGGTTCTCCATCAACATCAATTACTTTAGAATCACTTTTAAGAAAACTCTTCATATGAAAAAGTATTCTAGAGTTCAAATGAAAAAATCCAAAGAATACTGAAATTATAAAATTGCCCTTAAATTTAAAATTTATCCTCTTTTCCTCCTTATGTATGGTAATTTAACATTGGCAACAAAAGTTGATTAAAATCACGTTTAAGACGATGCAACTAAAGACAAAAATTGTTACATTATAGTCACTTGGAAAAAATATTTTTTAAAAAAACAAAAAGTTATTTAAACTAGAAGGTATGTCAAACCCACTCTTAGGTTAGGTGTTGATACATAATTATAGTCAAGTTTAAAATGTCGATGTTGATGGAATTGTCGAGGCCTCAATTTTGTGGATATCGATAAAAAGTCGACGTTGATGGATACTTCTAGAAAAATCATAAAAAACTTTAAATTCTAAAAATATTTATATCAATGAATAAAAATTTTACACTTTTAAAATGAGTTAAAGGTTTATTACTACTATAATGCTCACATTAATGATTTTTTATTGCTATCTTTTCAGTGTTTCATCGATTTTTTATAGTGTAACGAAAATGTTGATTCGCCCTTTTACGTTTATGCCGAACTCCATAAACATATGAAAATGTCGATGAAAATTTAAAATTATGATTATAGCAAGTGAACAATCATTAAAAAAATAAATTTTTCCTTTTCAATATATTTTTTTCATTTGAATTCAATAACATGTGAGGTGGAGATTAGAATCTCTAAAATTTTGATTAAAAATTATGTCTTAACTAGTTGAGTTTTACTCCGGTTGACTTCTTTTTTATACTCCATGATGTCACTGTTATCTAATATATTTTAGAATGGTCTGTTTTCATACCATTTATTTCTTTGGCTCTCCTATTCTGTTTAGGGAGATTTGTGGTACATGGTTGAAAAACTTGACAATATGTAACGTGGTTTACAGGAGTGAGAAGTTTAGGCTCTATTTGATAATCATTTCTTTTTTGTTTTTTATTTTTTAAAATTAAGTCTATAAATACTACTCTCATCTATGAGTTTTCTTGTTTTATTGTCCACTTTTTACATATATTTTTAAAAATCAACCCAAGTTTTAAAACTTAAAAAAAAAATAGTTTTCAAAAATTTGTGTTTGTTTTTTAAATTTGGCTAAAAATTCAAAAAAAAAAATCACGTGGAAGATATAGTGGAGAATCATAGAGGAATGATAAGAAATCAAACACAACTTTTAAAAATTAAAAATAAAAAATCAAATAGTTATCAAATCGGTTTTAAAATTTTAGATTTACAAAATTTAAAAAAAAAATGCATTCCTTAATGTGCACAAGAAATGAAATAGAGTTGAATAGAAAGTCATGAATTTTTGGAAAAGTAATGTTGTGCATTGTACAACCTCAAGAATGGTACATTCTCATAACTCAAGCCTGCAATAACAAGTGATCCCTTAAATGCTCAACAAATCAATTCACTCACTTACCTCCAAACCCATATGATTCAACTACTCTCATAATGCATACATCAATGGAAAAGGCTTAAAGTTCTTCCAATTAAACTTAGTGAATTTTGTTACTTTCAGAGTATTACATAAAAATAAAAGACGAGAAGATTCAACCCTATCTATAAAAGAGACATATATGTTAAATCTTTTTTTAGTTCAACAACATATATATGGGCCTGAAAATTCGAACCGCTAACCTTTTAGTTGATGATATATGTTTTAACTTGTTGAATTATGTTTAAATTGACCACCTTAAAAAGACAGTCAATTATTTGATACTCGAATCTGTTAATCATTTGAATTAGGTTCATATAGATTTGAAATAATGAATTTTTATTGTTATGTCCCACCCTTAAGAAACTATCCAATAAAGATATATTATTTGATGCTTTGTTATATGTTATCAAAATTTTACAAAACAACACTTGGTATTTTTTTTTTCTAGTTATTTGATAAACCAATTCTAATTTTGAGAACCAAAAAATATACCATGCCACTTGCTTGATCTCAACACCAAGTGGGCTGGCTCCAATTGTCCTACCCATATACAATAGTTTATTTGAATTTGAATTCATAATTACCCATTAAGAGTACTTAATTGATTAAGGTGAAAAAATTATTTCCCACCAAAATAATCTATACCAATATAATTAATTTGATCATCCCCACTTCCTTTGCACATTCACATTTCACCAAAATCCCAAAGAAAACTTCAACAAATGAATGAAAAAAATAAAGTCCCCATTGATAATGTTTAGTGCTTAATTACATCAAAAAGACCATCCAACATCCTATAATGTGGCAAAGTTTAAGCCTATTTGGAAGTACTTAAATGCAGCAAAAAGGTTAGTTAAACATCTTAGATCCCTAAAGATTTGAAAAGTGACTCTTAATCATTTGCTCAATTAATATTTAATTTTATTAATAGTTTTCATTAAACTTTCATCGTATTAAAGTTGATTTGATAACCATGTTTTTAAAAATGAAACTTATAAACACTATTTTCATTTCTGAGTTTCTTTGTTTGGTTATCTACTTTGTTTTAAAAAACGAATCCAAGTTTTGAAAATTAAAAGAAGTAGACCCCCTTTGATAACCATTTGGTTTTTTATTTTTGGTTTTTGAAAATTATATATGCTTGTTTTTTGACAATGTCTCTTTGATTTACATTTTTTCTTAAGGTGTCATTTAATTTTCTAGCCAAATTTCAAAAACAAAAACAAGTTTTTGAAAACTACTTGTTTTAGTTTTCAAAACATAGATTGATTTTTTGAAAATATAGATACAAAATATATAAGAAAACATAGAAACTCATTGGTAAAAGTAATATTTTTAGACTTAATTTTTAAAAATCAAATAATTATCAAACGGGTCGTAGTTTTAAAAAACTTGTTTTTGTTTTAGAAATTTGGCTAAAAATTCAAATGTTCTCTTAAGAAAGTTGAAAACTACTATAGAAAAATTATGAAAAAATAAACACAATTTTAAAAAACTAAATAATTATCAAACCAACTCTAAATTATTGGTTTAAATTTATCATGGTCCTAAAACTTTCATATTTATTTTATTTTGACTTTTATACTTTCAAACATATATTTTAATGTTCATCATTGTTATTCAACTTTCATTTTAAGCTAAACTAATGTATGAGCACAAATTCTCATTGTTAGATATAAATTTGGACTACAATGACTCATATAAATTTTTAAGTAGAATTCAAGTACTACCGTGATTCTTTTATTCTTTTTAATTCAACATATAGAAGTAGGGGGAAACCTCTAATCTACCATCGAACCTATATGCATTAATCATTTAGCTCGATTCACACTAAAGTATATAAATTATTGTATTGGACGTCTTAGAGAATTTTTTTTTTTTTTTAAAAAAAATAATATAATAGTAGAAAAGAGGGAGATAATCTCTCTAATGGGTGGAGCTCTTTTTCTCTCCCATCAAAATATCATATCTCATCATGTGTATATATTTAGAAAATTCAAGAAAATGAAGATATGACATTCAATGGTAGGTGACTAAAAAACCCATTTAAGCTTATATGATATGACATTTTTTCCCCTTTCAAAATTTTGCAAATTCATGTAATTATAATCCCAAGTAAAAATAAAATAACCCACAAAAAATCTATAGATTCTGCTTTCTAATCCACGAAGAAAAATCTTTTATCTAAAGCATCGAACAACTTGATAAATCCGATTGAGCTAAACCATTTCTAGAAAATTCTGTTCACAATGTACGGGCATCCAATCGGACAATTTGATATATTCGATCAAACTAAACCATTGCTAGAATGTTGTTATCTTAGAAATTATAACAAAATCATCATATTAATTCAGAAAAATTATCACTTTGATTCTTAAATTTGTAAAGAATTAATGAATATTATAACGTAAAAGATTGTATTGTACAATGCTGAAGCTACAAGCAAAGGAAGACTCGAATCAAATCAAACCCACTAATGGCTGCTCGTGCGAATGGCTTCCACCGACCCACCATGGCTCGATCGAGCCTAAATGGCTGCTGCCCTCTTCATCGATTGGCGCTGGGAGGTTCAGATCCAGGTAGTCTCTTATTTCTGGCTCTGGTTTCTGAATTGGTGTGATTTGTGGCAATTTGTTTCTGGACTCTCCACTTATCAAATGGGACCTCTTATGGCCGCCTAAAGCCTGGCCTGAGCTAAAAGTTTTGAAGCAAATTGAGCATTGATGATGCTTTCTGTTCTTTTTCTCATGCCCCATGTGAATGTCTGATTCCTGCTGATTTTCCATTTCAAAGACTGTGGCTGTGGGCTTACTTTCAAAAGTTGGGTCGTTTGAAATTTCTGTTTCGATGCTGTTTTCACTGCTTTGTGTCTTTGAAGCTAAGCATCCTTTGGTTTTCTTGTGGCTGGCTCTATGCCCACCAAGTGCTTGATATGAGTGAAAGATCTTATGGCAAGAACTACACTGGAATTTGTTTCTTTTTTCTCTGCTTTTGTATGCTTCTGAGTTCAGTTCATTGGGTGGTGATCTTTTGAACGAATTTGACCTCAATTCCCCATTGGAAAGCTCATGGTACTTTCTTTGATCTGAATTGAACTTACTGGAAATGAACTGAGGTGGGTTAAACTCAGTTTGGTGGTTGGAACTTGATCCATATCTGTCATCTTGCTGGGACTTCTCATCGTTCTTGTTCATCTTGACAATAGAAGCACTGAATTCTGAGTTTGACCCTTCAAATTTGAGATACCCAGAATCCATCTCACTGAGCTCCAACTTTCTGCTGTGGAATTCTTTCAGTTTCACCATCTTACTTCCCATGCTTACAGAAGGAATTGATTCAACAACTTTGGAGAAGTGACTTTTTGGGACCAGAGATGGAACTTGTTTAGGCATAGAGTTGTTGTCAGAAGACTCGGTGTTTGAATAAAAACCACCCACATCTCTAGAAAGCATCATTAAACACAAAGCAACCTCTTCTTGTTCTTGATCATTCTGATCAGAAACAGATGAAGAAGCAGCAGCATTAGCAAATGAAAAGGAAGATGAAGTTTCAGCAGCCATGTACCTTGTTTGTCTCCTAGATCTCTTCCCACGATTTGCAGCTGCAATTTCATCATCTGATTGGCTATCAAACTCCAAATTACTAGACACTCTTTCAGTTTCTGTCGAGTGACATTTCATGTGGCCAAACAGGGCCTTCCAGGACTGAAAGCTTTTACCACATTCTCTGCAAAACCTGTCCTCAGCACTAAATTCAGCAAGCCTGCAAGTTTTTTTGGGATTCTTTCTAAGACTATAACCATCAGAAACGCCAGCTCCCAGAAACTTATCCATGTCAGAGTTGCTTCCAGCTTTTTTCAAATTCATCTTCTTCAGTTTTTCACCAGTTTCAGCTTGACTGTTGATCAAATGAGACCTCATATGACCTCCCAAAGATCTCCCACAAGGGAAGCTCCTGTTGCATAACTTGCAGAAGTGTTTGAACTCTCGATCAGCCTCCATCGACAAGAGCTAGAATTGAAGGAAGAAGCAGAAGAGATCCAAAATCCAGTCAAGGCAGCTGAAACAATGCTAAAGCCAAAGCTCGGAAATAGAAAGAAAACAAAGAAAAACAAGATGACCCCAGATCAAATAATTAAAGTGGAGAGCTCAAATTCAGTAAGTAAAAGTAGTAAACTCCATCATCAGAGCTGAGCAAGCTTGATCTTCTCTCTTTAATTTTTTTTCCTTTTCTGATCTGATGACACGAAACCCATCTCAGATTTGATGAATTCTAGTCATGGAGAAAGAACAGGATCTGATGCACAAAAGGTGGAAAAAGAAAGCTTGGTTAATGTAGTTCAACTAGCTTTTTTCTCTCACCACTAGCTTCTCTTGGGCAGTTGAAAGTTTTAAGGGGAGGAAAAAAAAGAAAAATGTTAGAAGTTTGTGGAGGTGCTACTTTATTGCTAATGATGGAGAGATGAACAAAGCATGGGGAAAAACTAAAATTAAAAAAGGGAAGCTAAGCTTAGGCAGGCAGTGAGTGACTATGTCTCTGTCATATTTATCTCTCTCTCTCTCTCTCTCTTGTGGACTATGTTGGGAGGAGAAATCCATGCATGAAAGCAAAGATAAAGAGAGGGGTAAATAAGAAGAAAGCAAGGAGCACGTGCACCAACTCAACTGACCCACAAATCCAATGGCCCAAGATTTGTCCTGCTAACTGGTGACTATCCCTATGGTTCAGGAACCTCCTAAACTAAACTGTCTTTCTAACAATTCCTTCCTTTGTCTTCATATAAAGGAATTCCCATCTCTCTTTCTCTCTGTGGGCCTCTTATTCATCATTTGGATTTATCTCTCTTTTTGTCCCTTTTTCTTTCTTTCTTTCTTTCTTTCTTTACTGTCCAAAATTACTGATTTCTTTTGGAGCTAGCAGTTTAATATTGTTTCACATACTCAATTCTACCAATGTTGATTACATATCTTTACTGGGTTTGATGGATGGATACTATTGCCCATTTGTATACTTCAAGTTGAGTCATCGATCACGTATCATAGATTAATTGATCTCATACGTGACATATGTCTAAATTATATTTATTTTTTTACTTCAACAATATTTTAGGGTGGGAGATTTGAGTCTATATGACTTTTTGTATATCTTTTGCTAAGCTTCATGGATAATTTAATACTATTGTCAATTTGTTTGTATAGTTCAAGTTAAACCATGTGTATCGTAGATCAACTAATCTCATACGTGAGGAATACCCAAGTTAATTTGGATTTTGAAACATATATTTTTTAATATATAATTTAATCACAAACAACATGGACTCTATTATCCAAAATTTCCTATTTTGGATTCATTGAAAAAGTGCATTCGAGAACATTTTAGCGAATAGCGTGTTTAAGTGAAATGTTTTCTTTTAAGGTAAAATGCTAATGCTAATCAAATACTTAATTATTTTTTAGTATTTTTAGAAACAGTTGGTGTATATATCATGGAAAAAAAATTAATTACTTTAGAATGATAGAAATATGAAGGCATGGATTTGGATTAATATTTACTTGTTGTGAACCACTTTTTCTATTTCTGTGGGCTGATTAATCAATGTTGCTTAGGTAACTTGAAAAGACAATATTACAAGATTGAACATGGAAAGCACCATGCCTTTTGGGATGCCAAGTGGCTATCCTCTCTCCTTTTTTTTTCCATCCATCATAATTCTTATTTTTATTTTTTTTAATTCAAAAATTCAAACTTCTCATCTCTAGATTATTGATGTTCACTTTGATAATAAAACTAATATGTCATGACGATGTTAAAAAATTATTTTAGAAATTTCCAAACAAATATGTAATTTTCATTCAAAATTCATATTGGATTAGCTAATATTTTCTAAAAGTTGTTTTTTAGTGGAATATATTGTTACAATAGTTTTTAACTTGAGAAGAACTTTTCAAGTATTAGTAAGAATAACAAAAAAAAATATTATAGGTCAACATTAAGAATACAGGATCTATAGATAAGGTCAAAGTTTTTATGTCAAACATAACATTATTAAACAAATCTAAAAAATGAGCCTACAATAAAAGACAAAAATAGTTTAGTGTAAGATCATTTTTAGTGACATGATATTTACTAAATTAGCTACTTATAAATAACCATTAATCACGTTGGATTAAAAGATAAAATTCATTAAGGTTCAGCTCTCATTCAATAAGTTTTTTCACTCATAATCGAAAAAATTTTAAAAAGCAGATTTCATAATACTTTAACATGGTATAATATTATTAAACTGCATATGAATTTAATTTTAGCTACATCTCAAATACTTGATATCAATGAAAATGTTGTTCTTATATATATATATATATATATCTATATATATATAAATCATGTTCCTGAGGTCCATGAAAACTACTGGCGCATTTATTAAATCGAATGACATTACTAAAAACTCATAATATCCGTATCTCGTTCTAAATGTTGTCTTAGGGATATCTGATTCTCTAACCTTTAACTGATGGTATCCTAATCTTAAATTAATCTTAGAGAACATTGATGCTCCCCTTAACTGGTCAAATAAGTCATCTATGCATGGTAGAGAATACTTGTTACGTAATATGACTTTGTTCAACTTTTTATAATCAATGCATAATCTTAGGGTACCATCTTTCTTCTTTACGAATAACACTAGAACTCCTCAAGGCGATACATTGGGTCTGATGTATCCCTCGTCAACTAGTTCTTGTAACTGCATCTTCAACTCCCTGAGCTCGCTTGGAGGCATTCATTATATATTATGAAACCTCTCCACTTCTAATCAATCTAGACGACAATCATATTGCCAATTAATATAATGAAAGTTCAAGCTAGCTAGGACTAGGCTCCAATTATTTGTAATCTTATAGCATGGGTAGATGGATAAGTTCGCATAACAACTTCATCCCATAAAACCCCATTTGAAAAAATCACATCTTTCAAATGGTCAAATTGACTTTTTTCTCTCTCTTGTTTTTTTTTCTTTCGAGTTCAACTACGGTAGGTTAGAGTTCGAAAATATTTTTTAATTCAATAAATGTGTAAGTAAAATTTAAACTTTTAATTTTAGAGAAGATAATAAATGTATTATCCATTGAAATTGGGAAAATTTCTAGTACCAAGGTAGTACCATACTCTCTCCATTCACACTATGTTTTAATACTAATGAACTCATCATCATTTATGGTAGACCTCACATCATTTACAAAGAGATGCTGACATGGCAAGCAATAAATAGGAGTAGTATGAATTTTTTTTCATACTATCGAGAAAATTGCACGGAAGACTCTTTTTCAAGCGCATTGATGTGATTTGATTCATGTTCTGAAATTAATGACATATGATCTTTTTCGTACTGTGCATCCCGTCCAAATTACCATAAAGGTATCATACTCTAACTCTCGCACTCTCGCTCAAGTTTCGTTCTCGCTCTCGCTCATGATAGTAATGAAGTTGTCAAAATTCTGGAGAAAAGAAAAAAAAACAACAAAAATCGCACACTCGCTCTCGCTCTATCTCTGCTACTCCAACTCTTCTTTGACTTTTTTCTTTGTCTTATTTTCTTTAAATTTTCGGTCATTCATTTGAGCGAGAGCGAGAGCAAGACAACGAAAGCGAGAGTGTGTTCCGCGCATTTGAGAAGCGTGATGAAATAAGAGCAAGCACCTTTCATTATTTTGAAATGCTGCGCCAAATGTCATTAATGCGTAGAAAAAGCAGTTATCTCAGATTTAAAAATCCCGAATTCTAATACTAAAAATTTTCCCATTGAAATTAGGCTCGCACCAATCGAATTAACTCTCTTTAAAGTTAAAAAGCTGGCGGGAGAAGGCGGGCTTGGCAGTGAATAACAAACATTAGTGAGTGATTAAAAATGTCAGTGTCTGATTAGCTGCAAACACCCATGAAACCATTACTTAAATTTTTTTTTAAAAAAATAATAAAAAATAAAAAATAAAAATGCTTTTGCCCTTTTGCTACCACTTGACTTGAAATCTAGCCTGTTGCTTGTCTCTTTATATCAGCCATCCTTTAATTTTCCCTTGTTTTTTTCTTCAATCTCCTAACAAAGGGGATGAAATATGAATCAAAATCCATCCCAAATAAAAGAAATTAAAGTGAAGAATAGTTATAAAAATATACCATATGGGTTGATGGCTTTGAAAAACAGAGTATAAATATTCTTCTGATCAAACCATTCATCTGATCCTCTCTCTCTCTCTTATCTTTTTTTTTTTTTTTAATTCATCATTGGAGAGAGAGAGAGAAAGAGAAATGGGTTTCATTAATATTTTCTGCAAACACCATAATATGTGTAGTCTGCATACATGAATTGACAACCATGAACTAAAGAATTTATGAGAAAATAAACTCTCAAAGCTTAAGAATTCAAATGTTTTTTTCACCAAAAATAAAAACTATTGTAAAGTTATGAAAAAATAAACATAGTTAAACCAAATGATTATTATTGAATTTTGTTGTGGGTCAGATTTTAACAAAGTCAAGCTACTGGGTTTTTTTTTTTTTTGAGGGTTTTGGCTTTAGAGTAAAGGAAATTGGGGTTTCAAAAGTGATACTCATCAAAATGACAACCATTCTATTACTATACTATGGACTCCTTCAAATGAAAGATTGGCAATTCCACCCTTGTCTTTATTATAAACATCAATTTATACTTGGATAAGATGCCCTCTCCTTTGGCTTTATGCTTTCTTAACCCCTCTTCATTCACCCTCTTATTTTTCTTCTACGATATTTTAAAGTCTATTCGATGACATTTTTTTTATGCCAACTTAAATAATATAACTCAACTGGTTAAAGTATTATATCTTCAATCAAGTTTAAATCTCCATCCCCACTTTTTGTTAAAAAAAAAAAAGACATTTTTGTTTCATGCATTTTTATAGTCTATTTGAAAACATTTTTGTTTTATGCAACTTAAACAATATAACTCAACTGATTAAAGTATTATATCTTCAATAAAAAATTGTGAGGTTTAAATCTCCATCTCCACTTTTTATTTTAAAAAAAAAAAAATGTTTCATGCATTTTTATATCGTTTTTTGTTCTTTATAGAAGTATATTTGTGTTGATGATGCTTTTATCTTTTTTTCTGAATGGTATTGAAATGGTGTAGAAAATTTGAAATTGTAAAAGATCTTACTTTCTTATTTTCTACTTTGAATTTTGCTAAATTTTAATGCAATTTTTGTCTTCATTATTATGGCTTATGGATTTTTAAATAAATTCTGCTTCAAATGAAGCTTCTAGCTTTTTAAATGAGAAAGATTAGAGAAAAAGAGTGTACCATACCAACTACTTTACTAAAGAGATGGTTGTTAACCAAACTTTAAAAGGAAAAAAAATATATAGAGAGAGATAAGGTAAAAGAATGCTTTAAAGTGGCAATTTTTAAGAGGTTGAGATTGAAATTTACAAATTTCATTACCAAAAACATGATTCATTACAAAGCATATCTTTGTTTTTATTTATAAACCTTTTATCATCTTAAATATTTTTAGAAAAAATATATTTTTTTAATAAAAATAAGTGCTTGATAAGTTTTCTGTTAGTAATTAATGAAATAATTAATGAAAAAATTGACAGAATGACTAAAAGTGCTACCAAATGCAAATCTTAAGAGTGCTACCAAATGCAAATCTTAAGGACTAGGATTAATTTGTTGAATTCGAAAACTCAGGAACTAAAAGAGAACCAAATACAAAACTGAGGGACCAAAAATATATTTTATCCATATTTTTAAATTAAGATGCCTCTTCATGGCTTCAAATGGGTTTGCTTACAAATCCTCAAAATCAACTGCACAAAAGCAATGCTATTTTAATTAAATTTCTTTATGGAGAGGAATAAAATAGCAATATTAAAAGTTCTTTATATTCTAATTATTAATGACTTAGCTTCACTCTACTTCATATTGACTGGACACCTTTTGATCTACTAAGCAATGCTAATAAGTTAGCTGCCATTTTGGGCATACTTGATTGGAAGAAAAGGAATGTGAACCAAAATTAAATGAGTGCACATATTACTCAAGTCTTAAACTTTACTATTTTATGGGACATCTAAAATTAAGTCTAAATTCATGCAATATAGTTCACTTCACCATCTTATTCTAATATAGACCTTATAGAATGTTATAAATTAAAATTAATATTCAAGTGTTAGAGAGTTAAATTTCAATATGTTAAGTTTGTACTAATTTAACGACTTGAGCTTGATTTCACGAAGTGACCATAGTACTAGCTAATAAGTACTTCTTAATCCACCATAAAATTGTCTATGTAATTTCATGTCGTTTAAGCTAATTAGGCTAGAAAGATGCATAAACGAAAATACCTTATCTAGAGGAATTTGGATCTATAAGTACAAAAGTCTGATTAATACAAAATATAATAGCTAACTCCCTAATCTAAATTAATCATACATAATCATAAACCCAACTCAACTAAATTAATTAATGATGCATTAATCCTTGGGTGACCAATGCCTTGATACAATAGAAAATAATGAACATTTGGATAAGAAAATCTAGAGACTAGTTTCCAAAGTGAAAGCTGACTTTTTCACTAAAAACAAACAGACAAACTCAAACTCAAACAGTAGAACTTAACAACAATATTGCAAACAAAAGCAAAAGGATATTTATAGTGAAAAATGAAAATTCCAAAGCACTCTCTACATTTTTATATTCACTACTTGGCTAATAATTTGAAACATAGCATGTCTTTAGCATATCCTAGTTAAAGACTC
Organism: Trichosanthes cucumerina; assembly: GCA_036507285.1. NCBI lineage: Eukaryota > Viridiplantae > Streptophyta > Magnoliopsida > Cucurbitales > Cucurbitaceae > Trichosanthes > Trichosanthes cucumerina. The sequence continues at coordinate 75,158,441 of CM071839.1, read as the reverse complement.
AAATGAAAAGAGAACATAAATAGAATCCAACAAGAAGAATATCAACATAACCATATATTAGCAATAGTGATTTATCTATTTCGAGTTTTTCTTCACGAAAATGACATAAACATTCGATTCACACATGTAATTTACAAACTTATCTAAAGTGCTTGTATTCAATATATACATACCACAAATCCATAGAATCTAACATGCTTTCAATTGTGGCCATATGGAGCCTCATGGAATTGGTAAGCCTAAAAGTTTAGAGTTAGGCCAAAAGAAGGATTCCAAAAGATTTTTAAAATATCATGTGGAAGGTGACACGACACCAAAAATGGGGAAGGAACCAAAGCCAAAGCTATAATGTTTATGTATCGGCTTGAGAATATTCCAAGACTAAATAACATAATTATCCACATCTCACATTGAAACAGAACACAGGTGACTTTTTCATTAGAATCTTAAATTAAATTTGTAATTGAAATGATCTTTCTTCTCTCTTTCCATATTTTCTGTAGATTACACAAAAATCAGAGCCTAACAGTAAAAAGCAGTTGGCTATCAAAGGACAGATCTACTATTTATAAGTATTGTGTCTCCTACTTTGAACCATGATTGTGGGATCTCAAGTAGCTTCCAATGAAATTGCATTTCAACAATGTAATTAATGAATGAATACTTAGCCATGTGTGAGCAGAATATGAATCCCCTTTCCACTTGGAAAGTGAACAAAAACACTAAATTAGTGGCTACTTAAGCAGACAAAACATAATCAGCCAGGTGGAACATCATTGAAATTTTACTGGTTTCACCACTATCAAAAGGAAAACTCATTATCTTTACTTCTCTATATTTGATTGGACAGACCAGATTAGTTTGGAGAGAAAAGCACCCAGAAACTGTTATACAGATTTAGAGGCACTGTTCCAATCTTAAGTACAAGTATGAGACTTTGATCTGTTTCTAAAAGGACAATTTCTAAATAATAAGCAAAGGGTAGTAGTTTTTTAGTGTTCATTCTGAAAGTTAAATTTTGAACCAAACTTTTTAAGTTGATTTCTATTAATTTTAAAATTAAAAAGTTTATTCCTACTCTTAGAACTGACAATCTACTTCTTAAAACTAAACTGAAGAGCTACAAATTAAACTCATCCAAATATATTTTGTTTGTTTTGTTATTCAATTATTGTTCTGAAAGAAAGTTTATTCCATAGAGGAAATTCACTTCAGTAGAGAGAGAGAGAGTTCATGAAGTTTCCAGCTCTGAGGATCAAACAATGATAGGGGGTTCCATCAGTATGTGGTTGAGAATAAACAAGATCACAAACGCTATGATATTGTTCCATCTTGACCTACACCGGAAATTATTCCAAAAGGACAAAGAAAATCTTGATAATGATCCGTGTAAGGAAACTCTATGTATATGTATATATTTATATAACAGATGTCGTTGATATACAATCATGCCTCAGCTATAACCCATCAAGGGAAAGAGAATGGAAAAAAAAACAAAAAAACAAAAAAATAACCACAAGATCTTACCTCTATGGAGAGATGTAAATGGTGGCTTAAAAGGCTGAAAATGATTCGTACTCAAAACCCTGATCATTACAGGAATGACTGAAAGAAACTTTCAAGTTAACCTCATTGCCATTTCTTGGAGGAGTACTCGCTTTTGTGAAGCATTAATTACATTATTAGATTCAGCACTCTCCAGAACATCAGTGATAATTGCAGCTGCGTGGCCGAGAGGCTCCTCAATTGCCCTTTTCAACATGAAGGCCTACAGAGCAAAGTTTAAAACACGCATGAAACTCACATGCAAGAACAGCGACATGCATATTTATCTGGAGACATGTCGAACACATCATTTTACACCGGACCAATCCATGGAAAACAGTGACCTCTAAAGATAAATTTAATCATGTCAGAGAAATTTCTCGTTTGCTCTAGAAGTGAGATTTTCTCGAGGACTATACCTCTAATTTTCTGTGAAAAACTAAGAAGATATTTTTACCTGAATTGGGAATAATATTATTATGGAGCTTGAAGACAATACTTTAAAGCAAAATTCAAATTAAACTAGAAGTATTAGATCATAATAAATGAAAGTAGAAACATGGTGTTAAAGCTAATTGTAAATGAAATATTTGAGAACAAGCATCTGATCATAAAACACAAGTAGATCCACCAAAGCCAATTCTGTGAAATCAAATGTTTGAAAGTGACTAGGTTTAACATTTCAGATCCTTGGGAGAAGCATAAGGACAAACGCTTCTCAGTTTGTACCTGTTTTACTCGTCTTCTAAATCTATTCCTGTTCTTCATCCATTTAAGAGGCAATGCATATATAAAAATTGCATATGCCCTTAGCATCGAGGCTCACAAGTCACAACACGTCATGGATTGGAACTCAAAAAAAGCGTCATGGGTTACTTGCATTAACAATAAAAAAATATTATGCATGATTTTGTTTTTAATCACGGGGGGGGGGGGAGAGAGAGAGAGAGACTTTGCATGCAACGACGCACAATTAACCGGCTCATAAAGATCTTTTTCAATGAAGAGAGATGAAAAGAGAGAACAAGAGCAAGACCTGTCCATGATGGGATATGACTAGAGTACACGGGTTCTGAAACCAAGGCTCTCCATCAATTTGAACAGGCAATGCCGCACATAATTGTATCCTAATCGACTGGCCCTGTGCAAGTCTTCTGGCTCGAGAAAGCCCCACCTGTGTCAAAAACAAAACAGCAGCCATGAAACATCTAAACAAGGAAGTTGCAACACAACTCGAAGTATGATCCTTGTACCTTACCCAACTCATGTCTTAGGACTCCTAGCATACACAGCAACTCAGAATCATGATCTAATGACTAAATATGAGATCCCTAACATATGATCTAACACTAAGAAGCCTTGCATGATTTAACCATACCTTTTCCTAGGTCCATAAACTTTAATGAAACTAACAATTTAGTCCTGAACTTTAGTTTGTAAGGGTTTGTAAGGATTTAATCGATGTACGTTCAATTTTGTAACATTTTAATCCTTAAACTTTAACCTACAATAATTTAGTTCTCGTACTTTAAATTTTGTAATGATATAGCAGCTGTTATGAAAAATTTTGTTTAGATTTAAGCGAATTTCTTAAATATGTCTTCGATAAGCTAATTAGAAATCAAATATGTTTATAAACTAAAAAACCAAATCGTTTATATAATAAAAATTGGCACTTAATTTGATGGAATTTTTTAAAGTACTGGAACTAAATGGTTGCATACTAAGCTCAGAAAACACCAGGACTAAACGGTTACATAAGGAAGTTCAGGGACTTCTCTTTTTTAACCTTAGTTTTATTAAGCCTAATAGAAGCTAAGAAGTTATATAGCTACTCACTTTCAGCTTCGAGCTTAAAACTGAAGTATGCAATCCCCACTCTATTGATTTTTATTTAGAATTAAACAATAAAATTACAAAACCCACCCTTAATTAAAACCCACTAAAGTCTTAAAGCTAACCCATAAGAGCATAGCAGCAAAAAACATGAGAAGCCATCAGTACACGTGAAGAGTGGAAATAGATTCATCCTGCATAGATCCATCAAATTTGATTTGATATTTTTAGCAAATGGCATGATAGTATGTGGTGACAGGACAAAAGATTTGAACTATTGTATACCTGTAGCTTCCCGAGGTGCCAGGTTCCAGATATGCTGACAACCTCAAGTACTTTATCATGCATGGACTGCGGATAAAAATTATCAAAAGTCTCATCCTCATTATGCCAAAGATCCACACCACCCATGTAGCTTCCAATGTTCGCAACAAGTACACCTTCTGCATCCTGTAGATATTCAAATTAAAGTTTCAATTAACCGACCTCAAGTAAATGAAAATTCATGACTAGATCATCATATATAAATAAGACAGAAAAGTACGTATTAATATGTGTGAATGAAAAATCTCCAATCTCTTAACCATTTGAAGAATTCACACCCATAAACTAAAATGTTTCGTCATGCTACTGAACATTAACCTAAAACTTCTAAATAATAATAATAATAATAATACAGTGACAATTTTTTAATGCTTCAAAACCAATGACTTCAAAGTTAAGTTATTACCTCAGGAACCTCTACCTCTACACCATCCACTTCCACCCGAACTTGCCATGGAATATCTGCAAATGTCCTGTCCATTATGCTCTTGGCTCCTTCTCTTGCATATAGAACTTTGTTCATAAACTGCAGTCATGTTAATAGATTCAGCTAAGTGATATGAACTACTCAAATAGCCTAAGATCAGATACACCAAAGAAGCAACAACTAGCAAGAACTTCTGCATTTGTAGACAAATATAGAACCATAAAGATAAAAGTTTCATTTCAAATAAAAATAACAGATAAAAATTTAATGCATACGAGATGATTATCTTTTTGCAGCCTGCACAAAACTGACCTATCCTCATTGAGAAAGCGTGCAAGCATGGGCAAGTCAACCGCTAAAAAATATATGGGCAAAGTTATTGTGCTCAGAAGATATCTGTTTATGGGCATCATTTAAGAATTGGTAATATAAAAGAACAGGCATCATTTATAAAGGGAAAAGGTACAATACAACAGAAAGAAAATATTGAGAATAGATTATATCTCCAATAGAAGTGGTCAATTTATTCAATGCATAAGTTACATATACACTAGAGAAGTATAAATAAGCATGCATTAGATCATTGATGAAATTCCTAAAGAGTAGTGCACTTGAAGGCGGGGAAGAAAAATATCTGAACTATGTTAATATGTACACAACTGAGCTATAGAAGTCTCCTATAAAGATCATTATCATACAGTAGTAAATCCTCTCAGTCTCCATAAAATGACCACTCTCCATTATAACTTTGTTTTTTTTGGCAACGAAGTGTTTACAAAATAGAAGTCCAACACAAAAATAAATGCTCCAAAATTTAATGATGCAAGATATTACTAAGCAAAATAGCGAACTGCCTTTGAGATTAACATACAGTTTGAAAAGTTGTAAAAGCAGCCATGCAGGGTTGCAGTTATGGTCAGCAACTCAGCATGACCTTATGTGATGGATTATTTTTGAGGAGGTTAAAGTTATCTTTTAAGTCTACAATTTTCATCACCTGGTTATAAAATTTTTCTGGATTTTCCTCCCGCAAATTATGTATGTCAAGGGCAACCTTAGCATCACATCCAATTCCTGCATTCGGGGGACATATTGGTAATAATGCAGTAAATATAAGCAAATGAAGAAAGTAGGGAAAAAGACAGATTTGAATTGTCCAGAGAAGAACCCAGATATAAGATTCAAATGTGCCCTGAAGTTGGTCTTACTGTATATTCAATGTCTTAAGTACAAAAAACGAATTATCAATAAAACTTATTCACATACCAAGATAATTATTCATAAATTGTGGAGCTTTGAGCTGCTTTCCATGTTGATCCACTATTGCCACCTTCCAACGATCAAGAATGGTCACTGCAGCATTTTCAACATGATGCAAGACTGTACAAAGACCCCCCTGTCTCTCCACTGAGCCCAAACCACCACCCCAGTTTAATACTCTAGCCAGATCATTTCCTGTTCCAGCAGGAAGAATAGCAACTGGGGGAGGTGAAACAAAATTTTGCTTGTCTATACAGTTTAGAACCCAACCAATAGTTCCATCGCCCCCGCATACAAGAACTTTGAAGTGTGGCACTTTTCTGAATAAATAAAGACCAGATTCAGGGCCTTGTTGGGAACTCAACTCAAAAACCTGAAATATTAGCATACAGTGCATGACCATTAACCTCATGAACATCATTGACACTTGCAATGAAAATAGAATTCTCAAGAAATTTAAATTAACCCTACACATTTAAAACATTTTTTCCCTATCTCATAATAAACATTTCCAACAGGACCAACACCAAATTACAAATAATAATAATAATAACAACAGTTACTTTAGAGCGTTTCATTGACCTCAACATTGTATATATACTTGACAGACCTAGACATATATGCTCCAAGTTCCCACCAAATCCCATAAAGAAAGGGAAGTTGTGTATAAGCTACATACAAAGCATTGCCATCCGCCACATGTATCACCAGGGACCAAACTAAGAGTACAGACAAATTATTTTAGGCTATAGTTATAACAGTCTACTAAGTTAAAGCCTACCTGAATAGAGTGGAGAAAAAACCATACCTGGACAGGATTCAAAAGAATGTTTAACCGTTGTTTGAGAGAATCTCCACGGCGGGCTCCACTTTTTTTGTTGATAAATACTAACAAGGGACGTGAATCTGGAGGAAATTCAATCACCTCATATCTCAAGTTCATTCCTAATATATGAGATTCATCTTTCTGCTTGAGTGAAGAGCTTTTGACGCTTGGATTTGAAATATTTTTATCATCTATATCACCATTTTGATACTGAACCTCTGAATTTCTGCTACCATTACAGTTTCTTTCAGTTCCATGATAACCATTAGCCGTGTGATGAGAATCAGCTGTGCTTTCAGTAGAAAGACCACGAGTACTACCACTTGTTCCTGTTTGAACAGATGGTTTACGACCATGTTTGTTCTTCTTACCCTGACTCCTTATACTTGCACGCACTGAGGATGCAATCTCATTTGCTCCATGGGTAATGGAGCTCAAAAATCCACCAGAGGATGTCCTAATTGACTCCTTCACATAGAGTGGTGACAGAATCAACCTTCTAAATGAACCCAAGTCACAGATATCACCTGTTTCATTACACATACTACTATGGCAATCAACATGCACTAGGCGTTGGCACCATAAGCAACACCATATTGGAGAACCACCAAGAAAAGACCCGCTACAGGGTTCTTCACAGTAACTGCAGAAAGAGGTTTCATCAGGTTGATCGGTAATCTCAGTCCACCGAACAGCCCATTGATGCATCACATGCTCAAAGCCGATCATCGAAACACACTTGCAATCCTTTTGAGCACTAGAAGAACAGCTTAGGTGAGCTGCAGCACCACAAATATTGCAACGGTGAATAAAACTATCTGAAGCGACCATAGGACCGAGAGTCTGTGAAGGGGACACAAACTTTAAGCACACACAACAACTCAAATTCTTTCCACGAGATACAGATTCTAGGATCCAGTCGTGTGCAGCTACAGGAACTTTATTAGTTTTCTTTGGGTTTCTCTTCGACCTGGCTATAGCTTTCATCCAACTCAAATTGATATTTCTCCGCCATTGAAAGGCAGTAAAGGCTATGGTCAAAATTCCAATGATGGCAGCACTAAAGCAAGAAATAATAAAAAGGCGATCAGTTGGATTCTTGCTGTTCCAACTGGGGAACAACAATCCAATTTCCCCGTCCTCATCCATTCTTTTGGTCACGCATATGAGAAGAGAACCATCTAATGACTGAAACAAGAAATTTTGGCTCAAGACAGTTGACGGCCAGTTACTGCCCAAACTCCAACGCAATCCAAATCAAATGATGAACAAAATTTTAATAATTTAGTCCAACTTAATAATGACATTACCAATTTGAAGGTGGTAACTCACAATAAAATCTTTTCACATCTCAATGTCACGGATGTAAACCCCCACCACACTTCCAAGGAGTCAAATAAAATATTGACAGGCAATCGCATATCACCTGAAAATGTGAAACACAAAAACGTAAAAAATGAAACATTGAAAGTATGAACACTATCACTAAAATACAATGAAGAACAAACAACTTCAAAGCTATCCTCTATAGTTGAAAGTCCAATCCAATGTAATCCAATGTAATCCTATGAATATATAGAATAACAAGATCATACTAAATTCTAGAATAAAGTATTGAATAGAACACACTAAATATTACATATTTTAGGCTTAAAGAGAAGAGGGGAAAAAACCTCGAGAGTATGTTTATTATTAAGAAGGAAACTAAAACAGGACATAGATTCAACAAGATTTGCAAAGATTAACTCAATAAAATGATGTATAAACAATAAGCAAAAGAACACCTCGACAGAGATTGTAATAACATTTGGACAGAATTCAGAAATTACTAGACCAGCAATCCTAATAAGATGCTTAGCAGCTAAGAATCATAGCAAAAAAAAAGACCAGCAACACAGAATATTCAAGTTCATTCCTCACTGAACGTGTTCTAATCCTCCTCACAATACCCAAAACAAGTACACATCAAATTCATTTCAGAAACTACACGCATAATCACGAAAAGCGGTGAAAATGGACACACAGAAACCTCATGGATGAATTAAACTTACTGAAAACAACGAGTGAACAACAGGATCAAATGCCCCAATCACAGAAAACCCTAAGTCGATCTTCGAATGGTATAAACGCGCTATTCCTTCAATCGAAGGAATCGTGGCAAGACCCAAATCCGAAGCTTTCGATGTCGGGAGAACGGTACGGATTTGAGAATTTTCAGATGGAAGTCTCGTTCTCTCACCTTTTTTCTCTCTCTCTCTCTCTCTCCTCTTTTTTTTTCCTTTAATTTTCCAAATCAAATAAATTTTAGAATCTTTTTTATTTTGTTTCCCAATTTATAAAATTAAGATTCCATCACAAGAATCTTCTATTCGGCAGAGGGGCCACTGGGTCCCACAGATACTTTAGACGTGGCACGTTAAGATACGGACAGCTGGACTTCTGATGGTGACACGTGGGACTTATTCTCACGTGTGAATCCCGCGGTGACTCAGCGTCTTCATATTAATTCCACACTACGCCGTTTCAAACAAGGTTGATTTTTTTATATATATATATAATACATCATAAATATATTTGTTCAATATTCAAATCATGATAAAGAAAAAATGGATTATTTTTATATCTTACTTTCCGAAGTCAAAGATTGAATTCTCATTGAACTTGAAAAAGAAAAAGATTGAATTCACACCCTTTGTATAAAAAAATATCTTTAAATTAGGGATAGAAAATCTTTTTTAATAAACATAATTCTTTTAGAAACTTTATAAATATAAAGTTAGATGTTACAAACAAAAAATGTTGTATTATTATTAGGGTGAGATCGATCGGCCTGTCGTGGTTTCCGACCTGTTCGATTTCCAACCACCACCAAGCAATTGCCTCGGTTGGTTTTTTTTTTTTTTTTTTTAAATCCTTATTAAAAACCGGCATTGACCTGGTTACTCATCGATTTGGCTTGTTTATTTGGTTTATATATATATATATATAAATATTTATTTAATTAAATATTAAATATTTATAATTATTATTTTATTATTATTTAATAATTTATAATTATTTTTAATTATTTTGAGAAAATTTTGTAGTTTTTTATTTTTTTAATTATTATTATTATTATTATTAATTTATTATCATTATTATATATATATATATATATAATAATTTTTTTAATTTTAAATTGGTTAGGTTGGTTTTTGCCTTTTGCCCCAAAACCGATCGACCGACTCTGGCCGCTTTTGTGAAGGGTAAAACCGACTTCCGACCGACTCCTTCACAAAACCGACCACCGCCCCTGCCTGGTGGGGTTTCTTTGGCCACGTGTCGGTTTTCGGTCTTTTTTTGCTCACCCCTAATTATTATGATGATGGAATTCAAAGTTCAACCTAAATAGATTCAACTGATTGAAGTATATATCAAAAACTAAAATGTTGTATATTCAATTTTTTATCTCTATATTTATTGAACTCAAAAGAAAACAAAAATTAAAAGTTGTGTGACAGAAAAATCGAAATAAAAATGTAATAGAAAAAGGGACATTTCACTTTCATTCTTTATTAATTAATTTTCACCCATATTTGTTGGCATTAATTCTTCTTTCCATTTTCTTTTTATATAAAGGTGATCCCATTAATTAAGGATAAGATTAGATATGACTTTGATGGAGTAATAAATATATTTTTTTTAATAATATATATAATTTTCTTTTTCTAAGATGTCAATTTGTATGTTGAATATTTTTTTCACTAAAAGAAAGATAATTCAACTCATGTATATTAAATGGGTGAGCACTAAGTTTTGAATTCAAATTTCTAAACCCTACTATAACTATAAAAAAAAAAAAAAAACTTAGGTTAGATTCTCTATACTTTAAAATTGAAATAAAGGGTTTGTTTTTTTTCCCTAATCTTTAAAATTTGAAAGAAAAGATAATTTACTAATAACTAAAAGGATCTAAGTACTTTTTTTTCTTATTAACTATAATTAAAAATAGAAAGCTTGTTGCATGCCATTTTCTTTTTTATTTAAAATCTATACTTGTAAATATTTTGTATGAGAATTTAAATCTTCCATTTATATAATATTTTAACTATTAAAGCCAATACAAGGCTTAAATTATAAAAATAAGATATTATTTGAAAACAAAAAAGACACGGTGAGTATTCTGATTTCGGATGATTTTGCTCCGTAGTCCGTAGAAAGATGATGATTTCATATAAGAATTAAATTTTGCCTTTTCTCTCTCCTATTAAATGCTGTCAAAAAAAATTAAATACTACCAGCTGTTATTTTCTTGTTTTTTTTAGTAGATAATTATAATTCACCTTTAGAGATGTATATTTATTAAGACATGCGAAATATTCATCCATAATAGTTCGTATTAAGTCAACCCAAACATTTCTCATTCCTATCGTCTAATATATATATCCTTTCTTTCAAAATACGTCATCACGTTCATTCATCTAAGATAATTAAGAAAACGAATCTAAAAAGTAGAATATCTTGATTAGAATAAAGAGTACCTGATGGGTTTAACTTAAGATTTACAAAATGAAACATAGAAATTCTTATTATATAGTTAATCTCCTTGGAGCCCAGAAAAAATAAAATAAAATAATCATTAAACAATGTCCTCTTTGACGAGGATACTAAAAAAATGTTCTTTTTGACCAAAGCATTAGATTTATGAAATCACATTTTATTATAAGACTTAAAAAGATTCCTTAAAATATTTGTATCTTTAAGAAAATGTCAGAAGTTTATTTGGCATTCAAATAACCAACTATTTGAGATTAGTGCAACCAAATAACAGCTTCAATATCCATTCATTCCCTTATTCCAAGGAAAAAAAAATTAAAATTTAGTTCCTATGATTTAAAAAGAAGGTTAGAATTTAATCTTGGAACTAAATTTTATTTTAAAATTCAAATTCAAATTTTCTTTTTTTTATTCTATAAAATCCTCATAAATAGTCTATCTAATTCAAAGCACGCAGTCAGTTTGTTAGTGGCTAGCAGCCACATACTTAATCCGTTAATAGTTTCTAATGGCAAAGACTATTTTGAAGTTTTATCAAAGTCATAGGCCGGAATTCTCACTTTTAAACTACATGGACTAAATTTTAACTTTCTCCCCAGTACAACTTACCCCCAAAAAAAAAAAACATTTACTGGGAAAGAATCTACCAGATCCTAGAAACCAATCTTATAGGAACTCAATATCAATTTGCTAAAATTCTCTTTGTTTTTTTTATTTCAAAAAAAAAGTTTGTTCATAAAGCAAAGCCAAAGAGAAATAAATCCTTTGAATCACAGTGATGCACAGAAAGGCATGGTACCTTTGTAAGCTCCGATGGAATCGACCAAAATAACCACAATGCCTCTGGGAAGACTGGATACTTGAACCAAATTGAGAAAGGGATCATGACAACACAACAAATAGGATGATTCGGGTAGGAATTAAAAATAAACACTTGATAATATTTTTATTACTTCAGCTAAAATACTGATAAGGATTTACAATTTTTACATGTAACGCCAAATAATCTGTAAATTGAAATATCAGCACACTAACTTCGAGCCCAACTCTGTGCCTCCACATCTAACACTCAATTTTTCTTTTCCTAAATAAGAAAGGCTAAAGCTTAAATCATGAATAAAAACCCATACAAGTACAATTAATACCTGGGTTGAGGGATGCATGGAGACTTCTGGAAAACAACTGCACTTCTTCTGCCCTCCCATTTGCAGGAAAAAAAGAAAGACAGAGCATTGCAATTTCTTTTTGTACATTAAGTGTGAAGGGACCTATTTATATTACTCAAAATGACATCGAAGACCTAACTTGCACATATCTAACAGCCTCAATTGATTTCAAGAAGATAACTTAGAAATCATTTCTCTCTGACATTCCCAATTGTATGGTTCTATTTGTGAAGCATATTGACTATAAGTTGAAAGAAAATCGACCAGAGAAGCATTAGGGATGTAGAGATAATTGGCCGACGTGAACAAAATCAATCAATTAATAATTAAAGTGAAAGACATTGTACCCTGTCAGGAAGATTTCTAGGAATGGGAAGTGCAGTAACATATCTCTGGGGGCAAGATCTCTGAGAACTTGTGGTTACATCAGAGGATGATGAGGCCTCACCCCCATCACCTTGTCCTCGGCTATGGAACTTGGCAAACCGATTGATAACAGAGAACTTCTCAAGATCCTGGCATTCCACTCTCAAATCTAAGATTGAAGCTCTCTTCTCCACTCTGGCATAGCAAAAGCAGCTTATTACCAATTTAAAGCAAAACAATCAACGAGACAGAACCAAATAAAGTCAGTAATAAACTAAGTAATAGCAGCAATAGCAGATACCAAAAGCTGAAAGAAAAGTGCAATTCGAAAGCTGAAACAATACAAGATTAGCATCATAAAATCAAATCCTCCGGAAAAGAAAAATAATCAAATCCAATGAAAGACATTATAGCTACCTCAATAAATCATCTTCCATCTTCTGCACCCGACTCATGAAGTCCTCCAAACCTTCTATAAATTTATGATCGCCAGTTTTCCCAGATACTTTAGGTCTCTCAGGAAGGCTAAAAGGCACATACAAAAAAAAAGCATTGTATTAGTATAAACAAATATGTAAACAATGTTCAACCTATCGTCCTTGCATAGACGTTCAAAATTTTAGAATCATAGAGGAAAATTCTTACGGATTTCTGCTTTCTGGACGCAAAGCATTATCAGCTCCTGTAGAAGAAACTATATTACAAGCATCCCCTAATGCAAGCCTCGCGACAAGATAAGCCACACTCTCATAATGTAAGCTGGCATCTGAAGAGAGAATTGTAAAAGGAGGAGGACGAAGGAGTTGTTGAACTAGCTGTGTAGTCAAGTTAAGCCTCCTCTTCAATTTTATTATCAGTCCATCGTCGATCATTTCAACTTCTTCTTCTTTCTGTCAAAGGGTTGATTGCAATAAGAATCACTTTTTTAATAGATTAAGCACTCTGACTAAATCAGAGATCTGGAATAACAAACATCAAAGACCCTAGTTTAACAATTAGCGTACTTTCTCAATCAACCGGTTGGATGCCTGAGCCCAATCAACATCCGCCATGCTGCAGACAGAAAACAGCGGTCAGCATACACAAGAACAACATTAAAAAAATAATGAATAAATAAATAAATCAAGCAATATGCTAAATCCATGAAGTCAACTTTCCACAAGATAAAGTTTCGCACATGATGGAGAATGTAGATAACAAGAACCAAATTGATAAAACAAAAATAAATGGCTTTTTGAAAATACAGAAAATAGATTTGAGTGTAAATCGGCAAGAGTGTAAGCAAAAGAAACAAAAGGTGAAAATAAAAAGTCAAGAACATTATTACAAATTTTCAAAGCATTCCAATCCTTTACTCTTAACAATCAGACACACTAAATGGGTGAAGATGCAAGGAATCCTTTTTTTCTCCTGAGCAGTCACTTTGAAGTTGCATTTCTAGTCCAATCTATTGTAGCAGTTTCTTTCAAATAAATAAAAATATTTTAGTTGTATTCTTCTGAGGGAAAGAGAACAACCTTATATCCTGCAGCCTTCTAAAACTTTGTGTCATTTCTTCATTCCATGGTAACAGTTCAGGTGCAGAGCTTTTGCGCTTTTTTGGTCTTACAGCAGCCAAACTTTGATTAATGAAATCGAGTGGCAATGGTTGGCCGGAAGAGAAATTTCTGTGTTCTATTGACATGAGAGTTGAACTTTCCCGTGCATTATTGTGCTCGCTACCATCAGCAGAAGCATTTACTTGCTTCACTGGAATTTGAGCATTGAATCCATCAGGAGGCTTTTCAACAATGAAAGGTTGATCCAAAGGCTTCATGGTTGCATTTTTAGATCCAGGAAATACGGTTAAAGTTTGTCCATTTTTAAAGGTTCCATATTGATCAAACCAAGACGGTGCCATCTGGGGACTAATTTGAGAATGCTCGCCTCTCACACAAGATGCAATGTCACTACTGGATGATACATAGGCATCCCCTTTCTTTGATGAACAATTTACCTCTGCTGCATCTACACGTGAAATGGAAGCATTGTTAAGTAATGACTCTCTAACAGCATTACTGTGTCCATGCGATGAAAGTTGACCCCCATCCATGGCAACCTGCTGAGAATCTAAACCACAATCTGGACCTTTAAATCTCTTTCCACTCCTGTTAGTTGGGTCATTATCTGTACTTTTCATGGCATGCATTTGATGCAGTAAGGAGTAATGGTGCTGCGAACTAATATTTGGACGCAAAGAATGACCAAAAGTGTCAATATTTACTCGAGTAGCCATCGAATTAGATGGAGAAGCACCTAATGAGTGATGTCCAGCAGATTCAAGTCCACCTGATGCACTTGTGTCCTGCGGGGACATTTCACTCTTCCCACCAGAAACTTGCTTGCCAGGGCTTTCTTGCATCTGTTTTTCTCTCCCAATAATATTTTGCACATTCATGGAATTTTCACCAGGGGGCATAGCCTCTAGTTCCAATTTCTCTCGGCTATCAGTCTTTTTTTGTCCAGAAAAACTCTTGTCTGAATTGTCCATATGCATATGAGATTTAAACAAATCTGAAGCAGCTTTTGACGGCTCCACATGTAGTGAATGTTTCTGGGTCGTGACATTCGCCCACTCATTAGGAGAGACTTTTGAGAAAGCAGCCCGTTGAGACATGGGCACAGAGCCCAATTCCTGGGCAAGATGAGGGGAATTTTGTGCATTAGATATATCACCACAGCTTAGCTGAGATGCATCAGCAGAAGAAACTAGGTTCATTTGGAGACCACTTCTGGAAATATCTGTTGACGCTATTTGACTATTCTCAACTCGCTCAGAAGAGTCATCAAAATTTCTCGAATGAATGCCAATTTTATCTGAAAACATATTAGCAGAGTGACTGGCAACTAGGTGCTGATTATGAAGATGACTTCTAGGATAAGGAAAGGCAGACTGGGAAACTGCAGCCAAGTTTCCTTGAGCATTGATATGAGAAATTTTATTGCCAGTATGTCCAGAAGGACCAGATATATTATTTCTCAAATCCCTCTGTTTAGAGGCTACAGGAGCCGACAACATATGACCACGTTCTCCTGTTTCAGAGGTAGAATGGGTTGAACTCATAACCATGGGCGAGGAACAATGAGAAGATAGAGCAGCATCTTGCATGGACATGCGTTGAGGGGGACCCAGTTGCAAACCAAAAACTTGAGAATCAGAGGACTGATTTCGTGGTGCTTGGCCAACTGACCCATCAGAAGTTTCTGCTTCACCCATTTCAGAAGAAGGATTTCGGTAAGAGGGACTATGTGTTGCATTACCATGTTCTCTTGGTTGGTCCACTTTATGAAGAAGCTCAAGCATATTTTGGCTGCAAATAAATAAAGAATGAGAAGGATTTTACTTAAATCATCTTGCAAATTGAAATATATAATCCAGAAACACATAATGATACTTCAGAAATCAGATAAAAACCAGATAAAAGGTGGTAAAAAGAACTCACAATATTCTAACTCAAATACACAAAATTAAGGGGAACTTCCATTGAATAGAAAATTTGGTAATTTAAGGCTACCATTTGATTGAATCTATTAGATCGTCAGAATACATTTTTAAGTTAATAGTTCGCGAAACAATGCTCAAGTTGCATGCTTATGTCTCTTTTTGAATTTTGTTTAATAAGATATCAACCTCTCATTAATAAATCACAAGTATAAATTGTGTCAAAGAAGGAAGGACAGGCAAGGTATCCACACACTAACCAAGCCAAGAAGATCATCCAAAGAAAACCCTTCAATCAGCATAAATCAAGGATGGATAACAGTTAAAAATAGGGTCAGCAAAGGAAACCAAAAATCCTTCGCTGTTTTCTATTTGTTTTCTTCTTTCTTTTTTTCTTCCTCTCTTCTCCGTTTTATTCCTCTCTTCGTCTTTCTTCTCTTCTTCTTTCTTTTTATCTCTTTCTTCTTCTTCCCAGTTCTTTATGTTCTTCTTCTTCTTTTTTTTTCTACTCCTTTTCTTCTTCTTTCCTCCCGGTTTTTTTTCTTTTTTCTCTCCTTGTTTTCTTCTGTTCTTTTCAGCTCATGGGAGTGACAAAACCAATGAAACCGACCGAACCCCCAACAAGTCAGGCAGTCGGCGTAACCCTCCACTCAAAAACCAATCAAAACCGACCACCGAATATTGACAAGTTGGTGGTCGGCGCCGGTTTGAGCCCAAAACCAACCTCGACCAATCAATGCTCACCCCCTAGTTAAAACATTGAAAATACTATTTTTATGTCATTTTGGCCCAAGCTTAAAAAAATTATTTAGTCCCTAAAATTGGCATAAAAAAACAGTTTAACCCTGCAAACAAATATTTGAAGTCTTAGTAGTAGATCAAGTTCATAAATGATAGTAACATCAAGCATAAATAGCATAAATGATAATAAACCATCGTTCAAGTGTTAGACTACCTGGACGGCAAGGCCATTTGCCGTGGATCATGACCAGCAAGTTTATCCAAAGAAGAAGAAAAACGAGATCCAAAAGGTGGAAGCATTCTTTTGGAAGGTATATCTCCAAAGGCTCTCATGTCACTCTGAAAACAAGCTTAAGCCTTCATTAATCATGGAAATTTTGAATGGATTCTCAAAATTAGAAATATACAAAAGAACAAGAATTAAAAAAAAAAAAAAAATCACATTACTACAAAATAAAATCCCAATCACCTTTTCAACTTCCATTGAATTTCCATCCGTTCCGGATTTGGTTTGCCTAAAATTACTTAGCTCACCGCCTTTAAATCCATGAGAGTTCTGCTGCACAGGAGCCTGTGGTTGTGTTGCATGGCTTGTTCCAAAAGAAGGTTCCACATCGATATCTAAATTTCCCATAGGATGATACTGGAATCTGCGAGAAGTTACAGATGGCTTTCGAATGGTATTACCTCCTACTTTCTGTTTGCTTCCAGAAGAAGTGTGTGTATCACTAGCATTTGAGTTTTCAATCTCATGCATTTCAGTCGCACCCTTCTCTAGGCAACTGTTCCCAGGTGATTCCAACATTTGTGAGCCCTTATCAAGATGCTGCTGGTATTTTGCCACAAAACCACTTTCCTTTAACTCCATCGAAGAATTAGCATCTTTCCAAAAGGAAACGTTACGATTCATGGGATTGTGTTGCCTGCTTCCTAGGTCATCTCTTAAACTGCTAGCATTAGCTACTGCAGCATTATTTATTAAACGAGCACCTTCATTGTACACCTGCGAGTTTTCAACAGCAGGATTTGCATGCTGCAATTCATCAGTTGGGTTAGGAATTGAATCGTGGTTCTGCTTAAAAGTAGCAGAACCCATCTCTTCACGTATAGTTCTCTTATGATCTCCACCCTGAGAAGATTGTGACATGTTATGGTTCTCCTGATTTTTCATACTGTTACCCCCATGGGAGAACATCGGTTCAATATAGCTCCAACCATTAGGCTTACATGGTTGGCTATTATAAGAGGACACATTCTGTGGACGGAGCCAAGAACCTGACATATTATCTGCATTTATTTCCAAACCTGAAGTATTATTGCCTTCGTTTTCAGATAAATTCCGACCTTCAGCAAGTGACTTCTGTTGCAGATTACGATCTATCCATTTTCTTTCACCATCCAATGATGGAGTCAAGCTTTGGGCACTACTATTCTGAAAACCTTCAGTTTGTTGAAAGAATGGTTTATGACCCGGTTGCTGAAATCCAGGGACATTGGCTGAGTTAATATAATTGTTGGGCCTATTATTAGCCTCAGAAGAGACAGAAGAATGTCTAGAATTCAATGTCTGCAAGTTGCTATCCACCCAAACAGGTTGCAATTTTCCACTGTCATTAGCATCTGACGACTGCTGATTCCCATTTGCAGTCCCACTATTATTAAAGTTTGGGCCACCCCACCCTTCTTGAACGCCCATATCCCCACTTGAAGTTTCTGCCACAGCTGACTGCATCAAAGCACTCCAACTTCCACTCTGTAAAAAGGAATATCCAGAATTAAAATCACTACCATCTGCCATGTTGTAACCACCTGCCGTAATGTTATCACTCCTGCCAAAAGCATCCCACAAGTTGTCATCTGAACCGTACAAAATCTTTTCTTCGGTGGGATCTAATGTAGCCACATTCTGTGATGGAGCAACCTGTGCCATTGTCTTCTCCTGTGACACTTCTGATCGCCCATCGAAGTCTTGTCTGCTCCCAAATTCCTGCATAGATGTATTTCTCTGATGGAGATTCACATGCTGCAAGTTTTCAGAATTTAATCCACCATTTAAACCTTGACTGGCAGACATGCCAAACATACTTTTCCCCTGGAAATCCTGTCTCACAAGCATTCCATCTTGCATGCTAACCTGATCTGGGTATGCAGTATAATGGCTCCCTGAAATGGGATTGTTACTGACAGACAACTGCTGCATAGCAGGTTTATCTGTTGGAATGAGAGAGTTTGAACCTAGAAAACTACTTGCAGTAGAAATGGGAACTCCATACAAAGATTGATCGACTTGTTCAGGAATTAAACCCATAAAGCGCAGTGCTTGTTGCTGCTCAGAAGGATATACAAATCCACTAGAGGGACCCTGCATTGGTGTTGACAAACTATGTTGCAATGAGTTTGCATTACTCACCATATGCTCAGTCTGCCAAGGAGAGGTAGATAACTCGTTAACAGGAATACCATCAATCAGCGTGGATGAATGGTTTCCTGCTGCCGGCTTTGAGTTGGATGAAATCTGATTCATCGAACCATGTTGTCTTGCTTCCTGCTGCTGAAATTGGTGTTGCCTCTGAAGTTCTTGAATATGTGACAATATCGCTTGTTGTTGCAGAAGCTGCATGTCAGGATTCCCAGCTTGCTGCTTAGGCAAAATCTGTGTCACACTGGGATTCCTGCCACTCAATTGCTGTTGACCTCCAAAAAAATCAAAATTTACAGGAGAATCAGTAGTTTCCAACCTAGCTACATTTTTCTTGCTTAATTCAGGATTATTCACTTGTTGTGCTTCATGAATAGATATGCCTCTCGATGTTATATGCCTATCAGATACTGCATCTGCACCTAAAAAGTTTGCTTCAATCTGCCTTGCATGGAAAAGTTGTTGTCCTGCTGCATAACCATTCAGAGATTGATGTTGATTTTGAGACTCACTTCTTCCAATCTCAGGAGTTATATATGATTGTGAAAAGTTCAAACCATGAAGTGAGTGAGAAGGCTGACCCAGTGCTCCAGGATCTGCTAGTGCTAGGGAAAAGATTAAAAATATATATATAGTAAATACTATAAAAAAAATGAGAATAACAATGATCCATCCATCACAAACACACACACACACACACACAAAGTAAGGAAAAAAAGAAAGGATCGGCAAATGAAGAAACTACAAAGTAATACCTGATTGATGAGAGTTATAATTCTTCAAATTCGAAATAAAAGGAGAATTTATCTCTCTCTGGTTTCTAACCCATAGATTGTTATTTAGACCAGCCCAGCTTCCATCAGCAGCCTGAGACTGATGCTGGCCTTGGTACAAATTCTCTTGGCCAAAGAAATTGTGGACCCTGTCTCCAACTTCGTTCCCAGGCATAGATGGTCAACCCCACTGTTCCTGCTGGTAATGACTTTTGGTGTGAAATTAGGTACCTAAAAGGAAAATAAAAGTTATGAGCTATTGCAAATCCCTGCCTTCTACAGCGACCACGCATGGTAATTTCTCAAGTACGATTGTTGTCAGAAACATACCTTCTTTTGGTCATTTAAGATTTCTCAGAATTTCCATTAGACGGAACCCCCTCAAATGTATCCTGCATATAGCCACTCCACTACATCATACTAATTTGAAAATAGAATTTAAGATAGATAATTATTCATCACTTTGCCTACTCAAGGAAGATGGGTGTACAATTGGTAATAATTATGGCTTCCCAACCCCAACAAAAAACCCACCTTAGAAAAAGAATCACATTTTCTACATTGTATTTCTTCCAACAAAACAAATATTCCTATCAAAACAATGTAAATAAATACGAGTTAGTAGTTAAGCTCTAAAAAGTGCAAATCATAATAGCCATGTAGTATCCATTTTGGTCATATCATTTCAACCCATTCTTTTAATTGAGAAAACATCTTACGTTACTAACAATGAAGACAAAAGAAAGCACCAAACAAACAATCATGGCCATAAAAATTTGTTTTAAACAAACTACACAAATTGTCTAAAGAGGAGCCAATCTTGGTAATAAAAAGTCCAAGGTTTGATGTCATTGATTTAGGTATTTTCATAACCTTCTATATGTAAACATTACAAAATGTAAATTACACTATTTTCTCAATCTAGCATCAGCGAAGTGTTGTCCATATTAGCACAACATTTATAATCAGAATTTGAACTTTTTACCTCGACCGGACAGCAAACCACCCGAAGGCAACTGAACTCCCATACTTTTTTTCCCTTGTCCCTTCCCTAACTTGGAGATATATCTATCCTCCTTGGCCATCTTAAGGATTCATATCAGAGGAAGAAAGGCTCTAAAACTCTAAAGAATAAAAAACCTAAAAGCCTCCTTTGTGATTCCACTTAAAAGTTACATTTGAACCTTTTTTTCCCTAGAAAACTTAAAAATTACATTTTAACCATTTTTTGTTATAAAATACAAAAGGTTACATTTTAATAACAATAGTTTGCTAGAAAATTTGTTGTTCAACAATAATAGTTTTTGAGGTGTAAATTGGTTGTTTTCCTTGTTTAAACAATAAAACAAAACAAAGGGTATTACAAGATCTCATGATAAAAACACAAAGCCCAACTTGAAGGTAACAAAACCAATACAGGATGGAATAGAAAATGGAAAGGAATCTAGCCACCCAATCGTCAACAGAACAGAATGGAGGTATAATTTCTAACATCATTATAACTGCACTCCATAAGGTGCAATTGAGATGCTTGCTTATTGATTCCAGTCTCATAAACCATGCAGCGAGCAACTTGAAATGAAAGTTAGAACACTACGCAAAGTCTCAAATCCAAAGATGTATGGGTTCATCATGAAAATTGACCTTCTACTTCAAGTCATTTTCATACTGGCAAAAACAAAGAAATAAGAACCATATAATTAACAATGTCCTGGTAATATAACAATATGAGCAGCGCATTTCCATGGATACTTATATTTCCACGAGCCATAACATAAACATGACTGCATATGTTCTCAATAGACATCCGGGCCTATCTCTAGAAGCGAACCAGTGAAAGAACCTGAGGGTAAAAAATGGTTGCAAATACCCTTTTTTGCAGTGCTTACGAAGCACGATGAAAATATTACACAACATTGCATTGTAAAAATTTTCCCTCCCAGATCCTAGAAAAGCTTACCAAACACGTGAAAAGCAAAAAATACGAAAATGGGGAAGGGGATCGAGAGACGACATGTTGCGCTGACACAGGCAACAACACTAGACTCGTCTAAAAACTCCATTATCGACAAAAGGAAGTAAAACCCGACACAAATAAAATAAATCCCTTCCTTCCTCCTCCATTTACCAGACAACCAAACAAGGACAGAAGCCACAAATTTTCCGCAGATTAACCCAAGGAGAAGGTGCAAAACTACAATACAAGCTGCCCGAGCCCAAGCCACCACCACTAAAGCACCTATTCACTATTTCCCAAAAGAAAAGACGCCCAGAAAAGGAAAAATTAGGGTTTTAAAAGAGAACGAAGGAGACAACGAACTCACACTGATTTGATGAGCTTGCACATAAACTTGAAAGCGATCCTCTGATAATGCCGGATTGTGGAGTGTTAGGGTTTGAATCAGAGAGAGAGATACGACTATATGAGCCTCCCTGAGCTCAGAGAGAGAGAGAGAAAGAGAGAGATAAAGTGATCGAAAGAGTGCGAAAATTTCAACGAACTGGGGCACAGAACGAAGGTTCGGACCGAACCTGAGGTTCGGGATGGATATGGATGATTTGGATCCGAATCTGAGCCCCGATTGCCATTGCCCAATGAGGTCCTGAGAATCCATGTTTTTCTTCCTCCCAATAATGAGTTTTTGCACGTGACTTTAATATAGACTGTAATTTGATATTTCTTCCCAGTATTTTCACTCCAATTAAACGCTTTTTTTCCCTCTGAAAATTTGGGATAAAAAACCATTTATCGTGGGCTAGTCCAATATTTACAGGCCCAAGCCCAATTGGATCTAAATTATATTTTGGGCCTAAATCGATTCGGCCTCTAAGTAAGTTCAAAGCCCAAATCTTAGATGTAGGGGCTAGACGACTAGATGGAACCGAAATACTAAGGGGTTGTTTGGGCGACTTGTGGGTTATAATAATTGAGGTTATAATAGTGCATGGGTTATTATAGTGCATGACATATAATATTATTTAAAATGCAGAGTAGTATAGTGCAGGGTTATAATAAAATACGTGTTTGGGGTGCAGAGTTTCATGCTTATTATAACATTGGTTATAATAACGACAAAGCAGTCCTAAGGGTTTGTGCAGGGCATGCTATAATAACTTGTATTATTATAACCTGTGAAATATTTTGTGCCTAAACATAGACTATTATAACCCTATATAGATTATACTACTCTGCATTTTAAACAATATTATATGATTCCACATACTATAATAACTCATAGACTATTATAATATATGTTATTGTAACTCTCTCAGCGCCCCAAACATATATTATTTGCTATTATGATATGTGGAATAATATTATATGATTACACATACAATAGTAACTCACGGACTATATTAATCAGGTTATTATAACCAATTCATCGCCACAAACAACCTCTAGGTTATTATAATTTGTGGAATCGTAGAATATTATTTAAAATGCATAGTAGTATAGTCTGTTTGGGGTTATAATAGTATGTGTGTTTGGGTGTAAAATATTTCATTGGTTATAATAATACATGTTATTATAAGTTGTACCTCAAACATACCTTTGGTGTGTTTGACACGTGGGTTTGGATTTGGAAGTGGATTGGATTTGGAATTCAAACTCATGTTTGGAGCAAGGTGTTTAAAACATTTGGCTTCTGAACCCAAACCCCATGGGTTACAACAGTGCAACTCCATGGGATTCAACATTGCAATCTCAAGGAATTTGTTCCATGTTTTCTCATTCATTTGTCGATTACTTTGACAACTCCAGTGAAAACTCTAGCGACCACCTGACGACCACACCGGCGACTCGGCCACTGCTGACGAATGCCTCTGGCGACCACTTGATTTTTCATTTTCAGCGACCACTTCGACAACAACTCTGGTGACAACTCCGACGACCACCCGACGACCACCGATAACGGCAACTCCGACGACCACACCAGCGACTCGACCACTGCTGACGGATGCCTCCAATGACCACTTGATTTTTCATTTTCGGCGACCACTTATGTAACACCCCGTAAATTGAACACTTCCTACTCAGAGCATTACTTCAAAGGTGTATCGCTCGTGTCGAAAATCCGGCAGCATAACGACGCAACCTGGACAAACCGAAAATTTGTAAAACCTGAACCTGAACAAAAGCACTTAAAAAAGGCTCACAAGGGTACCCAACCTCCTCCAAACTACACAGAAATCAACAGGCTGGGCTCAGGTCACTCGGAGTTCTCAGACAACTTGTAACAACAACACATGCTTGAACACGAAAGAAAACATAACAGAACAAACTTCAATTCGAACGATAAAAAACGGGACATGCTAAGATTTAAACACAAACTAAAGAAGCAGAGTGCAACAGAAGAAAAAGAGATGAAAGCAACTTCTAAACAACAACCCATAATTAAGTCCTACAAGTTTTTCATAGCCTCGCAGGGGTCTCGTCATCGATGGTCATCTCACTAGTTTGCCTTACCTGCAACAAAAGAAGAAATAAACGAGGGATGAGTATAAAAATACTCAGTAAGTAGCCCACTTCGTCCAAGAATAAAGAACATGAAAGAACAATCTTAGACCTAGCTAAGCACGACACCTAGCCCGCCACACAACCTTAACAAGCATCCTGACCCTAATTCTCACTCAGATTTCTCAATCATGTCCTACCCTTAGCTTCTGAACTAGGTTGGCAAACAACTAACCACGAGACTCGTTCCCGGGTCTACACTAGGGCGAAGGACTCTATCCAACCCCTATAGCTCTAAGGATCACACCCCGAGTTGCACAACTGGATGGGGGACAAATCACTACATCCCATGAAGCATCGAAGGCGGTACTACCGCGCACAATCGACCACGGGCTCGTTCCCAGGCCTGTACTAGGGCGAAGGACTCTATCCAACTCCTCTGACTCTAAGGGTCACACCCCGAGTCGCACAACTGGATGGAGGACGGACCATTACATCCCATAATATCATCATCATCTCGCCAACCTCGAGTCTAAGCCTGCTAAAGGTTACACAAAGACTAGTGTCTGCACTAGAGTTGGTTGTGTTAGCTACGATCCTAAGGCTCACGACTCTTCCCCAGTTACTTCCAAACTAAGCACGATCCTAATGTTACATTAGCACATTCAGGACCTTTATCATAAGCTTACCCCGACCCTACCGTTATAGGCACATAGGACTAACAGACAAACCAGACTGAACTAACGAGTTCGAGTTTCAGCACAGATAGACATCAAACACAATCAAGGAACGTAAATTATGCACAACAGCAAACATCACATCCTAACATGCTACTACCGAAACATTTCGTTTACTTCCAATCAACCATTTGCATGCAATGTGCCCCTAAGCCCTACACTTAGGGGTGGTATAGTTCAAATGACTACTTACCTATACTCCAACAACAACGAGCAACTTGAGTAACGTGGTGTGCTCTAAACGTGCTTCTACTTCCAAATCGTCCCTAACGAAGAACATGCACAAAAAGAATTAATAAACTGAAACATAACCGAGGCCCTAAAAGCTTACGAGGCGCAAAACTCACCCAACGGAGGTCCGAAACGAGCTAAGGAACGAACCGAGGCGACCGCACGGAATGAGTGATGGAGATCGAATCCCCTTGAGCATCGGAAACGGTTTGGAATCGTAATTTGCAAGTTTTGTTTTGCTTGAAATGCAAAAACCCATACATTGATAAAACAGAACAAACATGGAAATCTAATCTAATTAGGTATGGATTAATTGCATACAAACAAGCTAAAGTTTAACTATTAAACTAAAGAGGAAAGAAGGAATACCTTTGTTGTTTTTCCAGCAACTTCTTGCTCCAAGCAAATTCCAGTAACTCAGCAACCCAGGAACTTTTTTGTATTTTCTGCTTCTACAACAGGGCACTACCACTTGGATAACCCTTTATCCTCTGAGTTCTGCTTAGACCTTTTCCTTTGGTAGGAAGGAACCAACAATTGGAAGAATTGGGAATTGTTAGAGAGAGAGAAAATTCTTTCCTCTGTGAGAGAATCAATCGATCAATTCTGTCATTTGGTCATCCTTCTTCCCATGAGAAGGACTTCACTAGGTAACTCCCACTCCCTATCGAGGGGAGTTGGGGAGTAGTGAGAACGTGTCATCATGACACGTTCCCTAATTAATTAATTAAAAATTAATAAATTTATTTAATTAAATCAAATTTTATTAAATACTATATTATATTAAATGATTAAATCTTATTTAATCATTTTACCCCTTTAATCTATAGTTTAATGTACATCTAATGCACATTAAATTTTAACCTATAGTTTTCAAATATGAATCACATTCACATTTCAATTTAATATTTGAACTCTTTGAAATATTTAATTATCTCATGTAATTTAATATGAATCATATTCACATTAAATTTATAATATATAGTTCCAAAACTATATATTATATCGTATCAATATACATTAAGTTTATTCCCTTATGAATTTGAACATTTCAAATTCAAATAATCTAAAAACCCTTTACGAGCTAGAAGGTGGACCTAATGGACCTACATATCAGAAGCTCCAACGATACGAGATTGCTCGGTTAATCTCATTAACATCCCAATCAACATTCGTTAACTGCGGGAACACTCCACTAAAGTCCCGCAACTGCACAATTCTCACTGCAGATATATTTATGTGTCCACGGATAATAACATCAAGTCAATCCTTCACGAATGTTCGTAACACCAGCTGGGTCAAATTACCGTTTTACTTATGGTTTACATCTTGTGCCTTAAGTACCAGTGCTCCTCTAATGAACAATTTGTTTGTGGTCCTACCAACAAACAAAGTCCCTCTCGGGCCAATGAGAGGGTCGAGCCATTTGTTCAAGTCCCGGAGACACCACTTAAGGGAACATTCCTCTACTTACCCTAGTAGGCGGGAAGGAGTGAATTCCATCTTGCTAAGTTAAGTTCTCAGTCGCTCACTCGGTCTTGTCACCAAGAAGGTAGGCATATTGAGTCGGCGAATCTGACCACTCTCACCCATACTAGTCAAAGGACAATCCTCGCAATGAGTTCGTAATCTCGCTCGAGATTGAGATCAAGTTGCCTAGGTCATCCTAGTGAAATAGAAACCTAACTAGTTAACGGAGTTACAGCTAGAGGTTGTTATTTCATGGTCTGGTCTTATGTAATCTCATTACATAGGATATCCCCACTCACATGTCATCTGCACGACCACGTTAGGATCACAGTGTTTGTATCAAATATAAAGTGGGTCACATCCATAGTTTTACCAGGGTAAGGTACCCAAACCTTATCCCCTAACTATAGACCTTTTAAGTTGTATCTCGAACCGAGATCTTGTTTATGTACACTACATTCAGTTAAAGATTCATTTAACAGCCTTGGATGTTCAGTTTATTGGATTTAGGGTTTAGATAAAAGCAAACTCGTAGATAACGAACAATAACTCTTTATTGATAATAATAACACTTTATTACATTAATTAGAACATAATTACAAACTACGAGTTTTATGGCACAAACCCCAACAAACTCCCACTTGAACTAAAACTCAGTGGGGTACATCATAATCTAAAACAGTGGTTACAAGAGATAGAAATACAATAAATTAGGGCATCCATATACCCCATTACATATCTCCCACTTGCCATAGATTAGCCTATGTACATGTCTCGTAGGCCTAGACTCTCCAGATGACCCTCGAACACTTTAGCCGCGAGAGTCTTTGTAAATGGATCAGCGATATTGTGGTTGTTGCGTAAAATTATATTGCAATACCGCAGTGTACGGGTCAAGTTTTAGTATAGTGATTTATGAGTCCAAGTATCGTCCTCGGGAATGGGTTTCTAGATTAATTAAGTACTAAGATACTAATTCACAAATTCAGCTAAAGCAACAAAACATGGATAGGTGTTTAACTAATAAGACAACCAAACAAACAAACATGTGGAGACACGAATTGATAGAATTAAAGGAAGTGATTTTACAAGTTAATAACCTAATTACTCATGCATTGACCTCATGAGATGAATTTATAAACAAGAAGTAAATTACTCAAGAAAACCTCTCGGTTCTTAGTGAGCCTCACACATGCAATAGAATTCATAGTCTCCATGCGAACCTACAACATGCATGGCATTAAGTAACTTTTTTAAGTGTTTCCCTAAGAATTCTAGGTCACTCTCGTGCCAGACTACTAAGGGTTTTGACAATTTTGCTCTAATTCAAGTTTTATCTCTGGAGTCTACTTGAATCAACAAATTAAGAAGTAAAGAACGAATTGTCAAAAATAAGGACAAAACATGCTTCAATATATTGCAATAAAGTCACAACGAGTAAATCAAATCTAACTACAATGTTTAGCTACTCAAAATCACCATAAAAACAAACTAAACAAGTAGGAAACGTCTTAGAACGCTGTTACAAATTGAAAGAAAGAGAAATAAACTTAGGTGTCGATGTCGGTCCTTCGTCTCCGAGCTCCCGTCTTCGATCTCGAACCTCCACGAATGCTTTGGCTCCCAAAATCACTTTTTTCTCTCTTCTTACAAGGTGTATTTCGAATTTAGGGCAAAACTCTACAAAATTGTGCTCCCCTTTGCTCAAATGCATCATGTTGTATTTATAGAAGGAATAGGTGCAGCGTTGCAACACTAGGGACAGCGTTGCAACGTTGTACCCTAAACGCGTGGTAAATATGGAAACTCTCGGCAGCGTTGCAACGCTAGGGACAGCGTTGTAACGCTGCTACCTTAACGCCAGCTGCGTCCCCCTTCGGTTTGGCGTTGCGGCCGCAAGGCGCGGCGTGCAACGCCTCCGCGCGCTTCTCGTGCGTGCGCGCTTATCGCGCTAAGCGCTGCGACGCCGCAGCGCGTTACTGCAACGCTATCGGCAGTGATCTTCAAAGTTGTTTGGTTGCACGTTCGGCGTTGCAACGCTCTATATGGCGTTGCAACGCCATCGCCTCGGGTCTTCAACTTGGTTTGGTCTTCTCTCTTCCATTTGATGTTATATTTAGTTCCAAATAGCCTTGTTTTGATCCCGAGTGATCCAAATTGTCTCCAATATCTCTGTTTAAGCTCTTAACCTGAAATTGAATAAATTAACCACGTAAAAATCCTGAAATCATCATAAAACTAGCAATAATTAAGCCTAAGGATAGCACATTTTGTGTGCTATCAGTGGTCCGAAGCGATCTTCGTGACTATCACATCTCCTCGTTGCACTATTTCTCGTATCAGATGATACTTCCTCTCGATGTACTTGTCTCGCTTATGGTTGCGAGGTTCCTTCGAATTGGCTACCGCACCACTTTTGTCACAGTATAAGGTGATGAGAAATTCCATATTTGGAACGACTTCCAAATCAGTGAGAAATTTCCTTAGCCAAACAGCCTCCTTAGCCGCTTCACAAGCAACGACATACTCAGCCTCCATCGTGGAGTCAGCGATGCATCATTGCTTGATGCTTCGTCATACTATAACTCCCATGTTGAGGGTGAAAACTGATCCCGATGTGGATTTCTGAGAATCCTTATCGGTCTGAAAATCAGAATCAGTGTATCTAGTAAGGATCAAATCCTTAGTCCCATACACAAGCGTATAGTCCCTCGTTCTCCTAAGATACTTGAGGATGTTTTTAACTGTTGTCCAGCTTGTCTAACCTGGATTGGACTGGTACTCTCACCGACTATTCCCACTACATAACAAATGTCTGGCCTCGTGCACAACATAGCATACATTAAGCTACCTACTGCAGAGGCATAGGGAATACGTCTCATATCCTCAACTTCTTTAGGTGTCTTAGGACATTGTTCCATAGACAGATGAACTTCATGCCAGAAGGGCAACAAGCCCCTCTTGGAATTCTGCATCGAATATCGGGACAACATTTTGTCAATATAAGACGCTTGAGACAGTGCTAGCTTTTTGTTCTTGCGATTCCTGAAGATCTAAATCCCAATAACATATTGCGCCTCTCCCAAATCTTTCATTTGGAATTTGGTAGCCAGCCAATTATTTATGTCAGTAAGGTATCCTACATCATTCCCAATGAGTAAGATATCATCCACATAAAGTACTAATAAAGCTACTTTATCGTTGATGATCCTCTTGTAAACACAAGGCTCATCAACGTTTTGGTCAAAGCCATAAGACTTGATTGCAGTATCAAATCTTATATTCCAATATCTGGATGCTTTTTTCAACCCATAAATGGATCGATTGAGCTTGCAATCTTTTTGCTCCTGACCTTGGGTTATGAACCCTTCGGGCTGAGACATATAGATGCTCTCGTCAAGATTACCATTAAAAAAGGCAGTCTTGATGTCCATTTGCCAAATTTCATAATAATAAAACGCGACTATAGACAAGAGTATTCTTATAGACTTCAGCATAGAAAGAGGGGGAAAAGTTTATTCATAATCAACTCCTTCCCTTTAGGTAAAACCATTTGCTACAAGTCTAGTGTTAAAGGTATGTACATTTCCGGCTGCATCTCTCTTTCTCTTATAGATCCATTTACACCCTATGGGTTTAACCACTTCAAGTTGGTCTACAAGTTCTCATACTGAATTGAAGTCCATTGACTCCATTTCAAAGTCCATGGCTTTGATCCATTGGTCCTTGTCTACGTCATTTATTGCCTGTTTATAAGACAATGGATCTTCTACGTCGTCATGAGGTATGACAACATGAGTTTCAGTTAAACCCAAGTAGCAGTCAGGTTAGGAAACAACCCTCCCACTGCGTCGAGGCATTCCGAACGATTGAGAAGGACGAGACTGACTTGAGGTGTTGGCTCCTCCATCAACTCTTGATGAAGATCCAGCTTCATCAACAACTCTTGTTGGTTCATCTGTAGCTTCATTTAGTACTAATTTACTACGCGGTTTATGGTTCATCATGTGATCTTCCTCCAAGAACATGGCGTTTGTCAATACAATCACCTTGTTTTCTTGTGGGTCGTAGAAAAGACCACCTCTCGTTTCTTTGAGATAGCCAAGAAATTGGCACAATCTTGAACGAGGTTTCAATTTCTTTGGGTTTGTCACCAGCACGTGTGTTGGACAACCCAAATCCTGAAGTGTTGTAAACTAGGTTTACGCCCCTTCCACAACTCAAAAGGTGTTTCTGAAACACTATTTGATGGAACAGTGTTCAAGATTTGAACTGCAGTCCCTACTGCGTATCCCCAAAACGAGGCAGGCAATTGAGCATAACTCATCATAGAACGAACCATGTCCAACAAGATTCTATTTCTCCTTTTTAACACACCATTTTGTTGTGGTGTATTAGGTGCTGAGAGTTGAGATTTAATTTCATGTTCTATCATATAGTCCTGGAATCTCAAATCCATATACTCTCCACCTCGATCAGATCGAAGTGTTTTGATGGTCTTCCCTAATGCATTCTCTACTTCAGCCTTATACTCTTTGAACTTTTCGAGAGCTTCAGACTTATGATGCATTAGGTATAAATAACCATACCTCGAATAATCATCTATGAAAGAGATGAAATATTCATATCCTCCCCGAGCTTTAACATTCACCAGACCACGAAGATTCGAATGTACAAGTTCTAAGGGCTCTATGGCTCTGTAACCTTTTCCAGTAAAAAGTCGCTTGGTCATTTTACCTTCCAAGCAAGATTCACAATGAGGTAAAGAATCATGTTCTAACTTGTTTAGAAGTCCATTCTTAGAAAATCTCTCAATTCGGTTGAGATTAATATGACCAAGTCTAAGATGCCATAGATAGGTATTATTATTTGGAGAAATTCTTTGCCTTTTACTTTGAGTATTAGCATTTTTAAACATCTCATGATTTAAAATTGCTTTAGTTCTATTCGGTTTAAGTACATATAAGCCGTTTTCTAACTTAGCACAACAAATATTGACACCTTTTTTTAAAATGAACGCTTCATTAAATGAAAAGGTAATACAGTAGCCAAGTTCAATTAAACAAGAGATAGAAATTAAGTTCTTTTTAATTTTAGTAATTATATACAAATTTTCTAAAAATAAAAATATATCTCTAAAAACAACTTTTAGCATTTCCCATCAAGATGAAATGAGACGACGCCTCCGTTCGAGCGTCATCTCACCCTTTTCGAGCTCCTTGAAGGAACTAGTTTCCTGAAACGAATAGTAAACATGATTAGTGGCTCATGAATCAAGTATCAAGGTAAATTCATCATTTTCCACTAAACAAGTTTCAAGAATAAGCAAATCTAATTTACCTTTCTTCTCTTTGAGCTCAATGTCTGCAGTGGCAGAAGCTTTCCCTTTTCCTTCTTTCCTCTTCTTCCGAGTCTTCTTAATCCTAGAAGAAGAACAACAAGACTTGGTTTCAAAGGATGAACCCATCTGGAATCTTTTGGAATGGGCAAACTAATTTGCCTCTCCATCTACCTGTCCCTTATTTTCCATAAGAGACTGGTAAGTCTGCAGTTCATTTAGGAAGGAAGTCAGGTTATACTCCTTTTTGTTCATCTCCGCATTGCTACGGAATGGCAAGAAACTCTTTGGAAGAGATTCCATGATGAAAAATACCTGACTTTGCTCATCTAAGACCGCTCCGTTCATTTCGACCACGTTGAATTGAACTATAAGATCGATAACATGTTCTCTCACTGAAGTTCCCTCCTTCATCCGCGCGTTATAAACGTGCTTTGAGAGGATCCGTCTTTGAATTTGTTCGAGCGGGTTGTCCGCATAAATTCTCGCAAATAACCCATGATCTCACGAGCCGAGACCATACCTCCAATTTTCTCGCTAAAACATCGATATCCGGCCAGTGATATGTACCTTGCCTTTTCATTGCCTTGCGGCCCGGCCATCAAATGCATCCTTAACTGATTGAGGTGCGTCTTGAGTAGGGATCTGAGGACGTTCCTCAGTTAGTACGAATCGAAGGTCGTCAACAACAAGGATCACATCCAGGTTTGATTTCCACGTAGTAAAGTTTTCACCAGTTAAACGTTCCTTTTTTAGTAAGGCTATATATGAAGACGACATGCTGAAAATCCAAAATAGTTTTAATTAGTTATGCTTTTTAACCCATTATAAAACCAATCATATTCAGTAAAATTATTAAAAAACCCTAGTGTTTAAACTAAACTCAATGTTTAAATTAAACCTTTAATTTTGCAACGATATTTCAAGGGTTTAGAACAAAAGCCTCCGTCAAGCACAATCATTCCTCCCCGAATTGAGACTTTCTCAACCAATTCTCACTACCAGAACATCTCATGTCCCAATGGTCCTTAGCTACCGTTTGTTAGGTCAAGGACTTGTTAACCAGCTTAACTCATCCCGTAAATGTGACCCTACCATTTTCATATCCAATAGGTCCGAGCCAACAAGCTACTATTAAGAAAGACAACTGTTGGCAAATTACCTAAGAGACCCTATCCATTTCTAGAGTTCGCGGTGTTCCGATCCCTATAGTCAAACCCTCCGTAGGGTTTGGTTGTTCCAGGACAACCTAACAGGCAGACTATAGAAATCTCACGGTGCGACTTAATGGAGGAGATCGTAGGATACGTTGACACGCTTCCTGCTCCCATTTACTATGGATACTTCCCTCATTCACCTTGGTATTGAACCATGCAAACACATACCATAGGGGGACGCCCTATTGACGCCACGTAGCCGAGCATGGAACTCAAGGTGTGAACTCTTGAGGATGTGAGAGTAAACTCGATGCGAACATCTTGTTTTCTCCCACTGAAGCTCCTAAGATTAGGGTATAGGTTTAACTTAGTCGGATTCTGGCTAAAAGAATCTATCTAAGTTTATGCCTATTATAACTATTATACCTAGGTCTTTTATCCTTATGTCTAGGTGAATAAACATTTTAATTACATAGAGATAAAATAGAACTAAGGTTAATTTAACTCAAGTTCTGGATCAGCCTCAGTGTGTGAGGTGTTTCAAGTTAATCGTCGACTTAAGTACTGAACCTTAGATGTAACTTCACTAGTAGAGTTCCCTTATAACCAAAGTCCTAATGTCCTACTATATTTTAAACTATTTAAAAAACTACGTAAGACTAATTTCTAATCTTATTAGAAATTAAAACTTAGGTCTAAATTAATTTTAAACAATTTAAAACTAATTCAAAAAAATAACCCAAGTTCCTATGTTTGCATGCATTTATTTATTATAGGTTATGGTTTCTAAAACCCCTTTAATTTATAACTTTTATAAATTTAATAATTAACCTTTGATAAAGAAACTATATTATAAAACCATTGATGGAATTATAAAAAAAAATTCAACTAATTGAATAATTAAATTACTTAAAATAAAATAACATTTATTTTAAACTAAGTAATTTCATGCTCCATGCATTTTATTTTCCATATAATCTAATCATAACAATTATAATTAATTACTCATGAAAAATAAATTAATCATGCATTTAACCATATTCATATAACAATTATACAAAAAAAATGCATGAACATGTTTATCCTAAGGTGAGAATAATCTAAATGACATTCATAAAGACATAAAACTGTAAAACCGGAATAATTTGACCCCTAAATTGTAAAATAATAAAATTACATTAATTTTATTACATAAAACCGATCCAAAACGCCTTGAACCGGATTTGAACCGCTCAAACCGGATCGAAAATAAACCAAAAACCGAATCGATCTGCAACTGCTGAAAATGCATCACGGCGCGAGCGTTGCAACGCCTGCTTCGTCCGCGCACGCGCCTTCTATCGGAGTGGCGTTGCAACGCTGCCGCTAACCCCTGGAGCTCCCGCGTCGATAGGGATGTTTGGCGTTGCGATGTCGTTCCTTAGCGTTGAAATGCTGATGAACAGTGTTGCAACGCTACTGCTTCGGCAGTGGCTTTCTTCTTCGAACACAACAACATCAATCAACAAATGCTCCTTCGATTCTCAATCGAATTGCATGAAACCGGTCCCGAACGACTCATAACTCGAATACAGACTCGATAAAGCACTTGATTGCCCAAAACACATGGGCTTTTACACTTAAAATGATCAAATCAAAGTAAACTAAGGCCAAAATATTCCTAAACTAGTTTTACAACAAACCAAATGCAAATTCTCACCAAATCAATGCAATTTTGCTACAAACAAAATAAAACAAGCATTGCTCTGATACCAATTGATGGAGATCGGATCCCCTTGAGCATCGAAAACGAGTTTGGAATCGTAATGTGCAAGTTTTGTTTTGCTTGAAATGCAAAAACTCATACATTGATAAAACAGAACAAACATGGAAATATAATCTAATTAGGCATGGATTAATGGCATACAAACATGCTAAAGTTTAACTATTAAACTAAAGAGGAAAGAAGGAATACCTTTGTTGTTTTTCCGGCAACTCCTTGCTCCAAGCAAATTCCAGTAACTCAGCAACACAGAAACTCCTATGTATTTTCTGTTTCTACAACAGGGCACTACCACTTGGATAACCCTTTATCTTCTTAGTTCTGCTTAGACCTTTTCCTTTGGTGGGAAGGAACCAACAATTGGAAGAATTGAGAATTGTTAGAGAGAGAGAGAATTCTTTCCTCTGTGAGAATCAATCGACTGAATTCTGTCAATTCAGATTGTCCTTCTCACCATGAGAAGGACTTCAATGGGTAACTCCCCACTCCCTATCGAGGGGAGTTGGGGAGTAGTGGGAACGTGTCATCATCCATAGTTTTACCAATGTAAGGTACCCAAACCTTATCCCCTAACTATAGACCTTTTAGGTTGTATCTCGAATCGAAATCATCTTTATGTACACTACATTCAGTTAAAGATTCATTTAACAGCCTTGGATGTTCAGTTTATTGGATTTAGTGTTTAAATAAAAGCAAACTCGTAGATAACGAACAATAACTCTTTATTGATAATAATAACACTTTATTAAATTAATTAGAACATAATTACAAACTACGAGTTTTAGGGCACAAACTCCAACAAAGAGACGGTCGACGGCCCTACAGGTGGCGATGCATGTCACCAGCGGGCGACGGCGCGTGAAGATGGTGGCGACAACGCGTGGGGTAGCAGATCTAGAATCCTCGCG
Organism: Trichosanthes cucumerina; assembly: GCA_036507285.1. NCBI lineage: Eukaryota > Viridiplantae > Streptophyta > Magnoliopsida > Cucurbitales > Cucurbitaceae > Trichosanthes > Trichosanthes cucumerina. The sequence goes on along the minus strand of CM071839.1, from coordinate 75,122,682 downwards.
ACCTGATCTATCCAGAACCGGTCTCTGTTCCTCGAAAACTGGTCGAAACGAGCTCGAACTGGTTGAACCAATCGATGGGTTTCACGGATCTGAGGCTTCGCGCTTCACAATGGCGACACGACTCGAGCGGTGGAGTTGAACGGTAGGGTGGTCACTGGGTTGCACGGCTACTCGTGGCAGCGAGTGGTCACCGACCGGGTCTCTGGTTCTGATCGGAGGAGACTGAGAGAGAGAGAGAGGGAGAGAAAGAGAGCGTCTGAGAGAGGGAAACTAAGAGAGAGAGAGGATCGAGGAAGAAGAGGAAAAAAGAGAGAGAAAGGAGAGAGAAGTGCGTGGTCGTCGGCGAAACGGTTGGCGGCTATTTCGCCGCAAGCCACGCGACGAGGGAGACGTTCTCCGTCGTTCATGCTTTAACCTTTTTTTTTAACCCGAACCGACTGTTACAACTTAGACAATAACGTTGGTGACAACTCCGACGACCACTTGACAACCACCAATAACGACAAACTCCGACGACTCGACCATCGCTGACGACTACCTCCGGCGACCACTTGGTCTTTCATTTTCGACGACCACATAGACAATAACTCCGGTGACAACTCTGAGGACCACATCGGCGACTCGACCACCACTGACGACTACCTCCGACGAATACTTGATTTTCCATTGCCTCTTCAATTTGTCATTTTCTATTTTCGGTGATCACTTCTACAACAACTCCGATGACAACTCCGACAACGAAAACTCTGACCACCACCAATTTGAATTTTGTAAATTTTTTTACACAAAAAAAAAAAGACAAGAAAAACAACATTGTATTTTTTGTTCATTTTTTGTTTAATGTACACTTAAATGACTCAATTTTGTAATTTCTTTTTTAAAAGTTAGAAGAAACGATTTTTTTTCTTTTGCACATAGGTGTGTTGTGTCATTTTGTTTCATGTCAAATGTAAAGCTTTTGGACTGTGTAACTGTATGTGTAAACTTGTGGTAAAGGTGTTCAAAAAACTCGATGACCCGAAGAATTCGATCAACCCAACTCAATTCTACGATTTGGGTTAGGTTGGGTTCAACAAAAAATAAAATTTTATGGGTTGGGTTGGTTCGTGGGTTCACAAAAATTAGTTTGGGTTGAACCTAGAACCGAACCAACCCGAACTTCATATCAATTTTAGAAAAATATTTTTGTACTTATATTATAACTATATGTACATATACTTGTTTTTAGATTATTTATTCTTCAATAACTTTTGAAAATAATTTTTTAGTCTTTTGGAAGGTAAAAATACATAATATAAATTAAAATGAAGTTGTTAATCTTAATTCAGTATTAAAAAATAAATATATATTTTTTACATATCAACACTTAACTTTTTTAAAAAATAAAATTTTAAGTATATAACCCGACCAACCTAAACCAACCCAACCCCAAATGTTTCATGGTTGGGTTGGGTTGGGTTCATCACTTAATAAATGTTGTTTGTGTTGAAGATATTTGCAACTCGAATAGTTGGGATGAGTCTAAAAAGTACTTCAACCCGACCCAACCCAACATACGAACACCTCTAACTCGTGGCATGTTATGTTGTTCCTCTCTATGAATGCGAAAAATTGTTCTAAATGTTTAAACTATTTTTTTATTCTTCAACTACAACATAAATTGAAAGTTTCATCGAAAATTTACTTAAAAAACTGATTCATGTTAGACAGTAGCTTATACAATTCACACTACAAAATTTGAAAAAAATAAAATAGCTAAGAAGAAAAATGTGAAACAAAACTGTACCAAACCCAGAGTTCAAAAAACTGCACCAAAAATACAATTTTCTGACTATAAGGCTTCAAAACACTGCACCCTAAAACAACTTTTTGATTCACAGACTTCAAAACACTATACCTCAAACACAACTTTCTGATTCTCAGGCTTCAGAACCCCTCATGACAAACTCTTCAGGCTTCTGATTCTCATGATTCTGATTCCGAAGTTGCGCCCCAAACAACCCCAAGGGTCTATTTGGTAAGCAATCTGACAACATCATTTTGAAAACAACAGAGTTAATGAAAACTAAGTTATATTTCATGTGTTTCAAATATGTGTTTGGTAACAGATTTAGATATTGGATTCCAATTTAAGGAATTTTTCAAAATGTATACTGTAATATATTTATAGACCATTAAACTACTTGTAGTTACAAAATTAAATATTAGGTTGAATATAAACTATTATTAATTAATTTATAAACATGTTTTTTTTTTGTAAAATTTGTATCATTGTTATGTTACAATATCATATAATCTATATTATATTAAATTATACACATTTTAATTTAATAAAAAAACTGAGTTTAGAACATTAAATATTATATTTATTAAAGTTTTTTTTAAAATATAATTCTACATTTTAAAATTTCAAATTCATAATCGGCAAACAATTAAAACATACAAATTTTATTTTTCGAATTTTCACTATCTGGATCACATAATCCGAAAACAGTTTTTGAAAACATATCTACCAAACATATATTTACTAGGGGTGTGCATCGGTCGGTCGGGGTCGATTTTTATAAAAAATCGACCCAACCTAATCAGCTCAGTCTTTGTCTTTTTTAGATTTAAACCGACCAGGTCACTACGACGTGTCGGTCGATCGGTTTGTTGTCGGTTTAAAGTTCGGTTTTTTTTTTTTCAATAGATTTTGGTTCTTTCTTGCCTTGAATTTGATCGTTTGAAATTCGAATTTTGAACTTTTTTCTTGCCTTGAATTTGATTTGATCATTTGAAATTCGAATTTTGAACTTCTTTCTTAGTTACAATGTATCTTTTTTTTTTCTTACTTCTTCTTACTTTTACTATTTTAGATTTAAACTTATTAGTTAATAGTTATCATCCATACTCCACTCCATAGTACTTTAATTGCAATTGGTTATTTCTTGTCTTGAATTTGCTCATTTGAAGTTCAAATTAACTTTGAAATTACACTATATTTTCCTCTTCAATTCTTTTCCCTTTACTATTTTAGATTTAAACCTTTATTAGTTATCATCCATACTCCATACTTCATAGTACTTTAATTGCAATTATCATACTCTAGTTCAGTAATTGTAAATTGTAAAATAGAATAGGAATAGGAGTCAAGTCATAACTCATAATAACATAAATAGACAAAATAACAATTCACAACATTCTTCAAGAACAAAAGTATTTAAAATCACAACTATTAAACAAAGGTCTTTAAAATCACAAAGTTACAAACTAATAAACAAAAGTCTTTCAAATCACCAACTTTGAAAAGTCGGGGAGGTCTTTCAAATCTTTTTCTCCATTCATAACAACACTGTAACCTATAAGAGAAAAAAAATGAATACATTATTAACTATTAGGATATATAAATTAAATATTAAAAAAAAGTTAAAATCAATACCTTCTTCAAACATTGCATCTTCCTCCAAATCTTGATGAAATTCAAGGTCTATTGGATTAGAATCTAGCCAATTTTGAGTGCATATAAGAGCTTCTACCATTCTTGGAGCCAATGAACAACGAGATGATCGAACTACACGCCTCTCCAAGATCGAAAAGTCGACTCGGATGCTCAGAGATACTGGAATTGCCAGAATATCTCTGCTTATACGACTAAGAACTTCAAATCGATGCCCATTTTGCTTCCACCAAAGAAGAATGTCAAAAGTACTATCGTCCTGATCAGAAAGGGTTTCTAACAAATATACATCAATTTCTGACTCTTTATCGAAAGTAGCATTATCAGCACTCTTAAATGCAGGTCTTACATCATAATCTACCTCCAAATCCAAATCAACCTCCAAATCCATATCAAAATCTTCATCAAAATCTTCATGTAAGTTAACATCCTCAACTATTGGTGCATATGTGCTTGTACTAGTACTATGAATAGCATGAGCACTAGGCTTACTAGCAGTAGAACTAAAACAAGCACTGGCACTGACACTAGCACAAACACTAACACTAGCACTAGCACTAGCACTAGCACTAGCACTAGGTCCAACAATATTGTATGCATGAAAGAGACGTCTCAGAACATACTCCACTGTCTTTGTCAAACTTTCGCTAATGTCTGGTCCAAAAAAATTGTTCCAACAATATGATAAAAGCTTCAATTTATATCGAGGATCCAACACCACAAAGCAATGCACAATAACATGTTATTTTTCTTAAATCTCTCATTATCGATATATCCCCAATATTTCTCAAATTTAGCCTTCATGTTCTTAGCCATACTAGAAAGCATTATATTTGAACTACAAGAATTCACTTGTATACAATTTTGAATCAGAGAGATCTGGTGGAAAACCAAATTAGAAGTAGTATACAAAGAGCACAGAGATATCAATGTGACATTATAAAAACTTTCAAAAACTAATCAACATCCTAGCATTTGCCCAATCCAATTTAGTAGGTGGTGAATCATTCCTATAAGCATCATCTTCATCCTCTAATCTATCAAATGCTTTTGCAAACTTTATAGCCGCCTCTCAAGCATCATATATGTAGAGTTCCATCTAGTTGGGACATCAAGACATACAACACTCTTACAATCAATCTTTTCATGCTCAAAGACACTTCTTAAATTTCAACAAACGCGTGCGGGAGAAGACCTTACAAATCTAACAAAGATTGCGAATCCTACTAATGCATTCATAATGTTCCTTCAAAGCATCACATACAATAAGATTTAATATGTGTGCACAACATCTAACATGTAGATATTCACCATTAAATATCAACCCCTTATTGAATCTCTTGATCGGAAAAGCAATAGCGAGATATCATTTGAACTGGCATTATCAATCATTACTGATCATTATCTTTTCAATACCCCAATCTTTCAAATTATTTTCAATAGTCTTACCAATTGTATCCCCTTTATGATTCTCAACTTGAGAAAAACTAAGAATCCGTTTATGTAATTTCCAATCTAAATCAATGAAATGTGTAGTCAATACCATATAGTTAATGTTTTGTTCTGAAGTCCAACAATGAGTAGTGAGAGAAACTCTATATTTCTTATTCTTAAACATTTCCTTCAAACGTTCCTTCTCACTCACATATATCTTAAGAACATCTCTAGCAATTGTAAATCGCTATGGAACCACAAATCTATGTTCAATTGGACTTCCACATGTTAACTTATTGACAAATTTCCGAAAACCTTTACGTTCTACAAACTTAAAAAGCACTTCATCTAGAATTATCATTTCAGCTAAAGCTTCCCGACAACTCTGCAAATCAAATGACTCACATACAACTTGGCATTCCCACCCTCGTAGCTCGAGTTTCTATAGGTTTGAAAGCTAATGTCTTTTGGGTTGGATCTCTCTTTGATGATAAGGATATTTCTTACAATTGTCTAAGTGATTTTTCATACTCTCGAGTACCATTACGTTTAGAATGACATGCATAAGTAGCTCCACAATATTTACACTTAGCATAAGGATCATTAGGATCACCTTCTAAACGCTCAAAATGATCCCACACCATTGATTGTTTGGGGTTCTTACGTTGCTTCTTACTTGGATTCTTAGAACCTTCTTTTGGATCGAGATCGACATCTTTGCTTTTTGTAGTCTCCTTCGAGCTAGTTGTCCCTCTCTCTACATTTGAATCCATATTTACGCTACAAAATAATAATGTATGTAACAGTAACAAAAATTAACAAATTAGGAACTAAGTAAGTATACAAAATGTATGAAATTGAAACTTAGTTTAGACTTTTGAAAATTCTGTCCAAAATATTTCCTATCAACTCAGTTTAGATTTTTCCCCTCACATGTATCTCAACAAAAAGGTGAAACTGAGCAAAAAGAACATCCGACGATCCCACTAAATGAAACATATATAATATGTAGAATGAATCAGTCATGCTCAAATGGAGGAAAACAAAGAGACCATTCCTTGGAACACTTAAGCTCAAGAATAAAAAAAATCATAATGATAAGATTTTCAAAAGTTATCGGGTATGATTATTCCATCAAGACTTTGTCGTTCTTGGTTCATTTCTTAAAATTCGTTCATTTATTTTCATTCAATTTAAAAGAGATTATAAGATCTATACCCCTATAAGTTTATAACAGTATAACATTCCCAAAATGCATGCCCCTCATAAAGTAAAAAAATCCCAAATCATTTCACGAAATTAAATCATCTATACCCTTCCCAAACGTTCGGCAGGCGTCGGCGACGGCGAGATGGTCTGGCGTGTGTCTGGTGTCGGAAGTTGCGTGCGTCAGGCGAAGAGGAAGAAGCGCGACGCCGTAGAGTCTTCGATTCCGAGCGCGCGTGCGTCGGCGAAGGAGGAAGCAAGCGCGGCCGAGGCGCGGCGCGAGAGCGATGAGGCGGTGACGCGTCACGTCCGCGGCGTCGTCTTCGTGGTTCCGGTTCGTGCGATTCTGCGACTGCCAGTGCGTCTGCGAAGGTCGAAGATTCGAAGAAGATGAGGCGCGGGGGTTTCCTTTCTGCTTTCTGTCCTTCTTTTTCTTTTTTTTTTTTATTTATGTATTATAATAATATATTTATATATTAAAGATTAAATAAAACTTAAATAAATAAAAAATCATTATAAATGTATAAATAAATCGGCCGGTCGGTCGGTTTCATGTATACCGAACCAGCCGACCGACCGACCGGTCCACCATTTTTTTGAAAAACCGAAACCGACCCCATCAGATCGTCCCCCGACCGGCCGACGTCGGTTCGACCGGTTTTGGTCGGTCGTGTCGGTTTTCGACATTTTTTCGCTCACCCCTAATATTTACTACTCCAAAAATATAAAATATAGTTATGATTGCCTTCAACCTAAATGACAAACTTTAAACTTTAATGCAAAATTATCTAATGGTATTTATGAGGAGAATTTGTACGGATGACTCCTTTTTATGCGGTTTAATGTCATTTAAATGACATACATTCTAAAATTAACGACTTATGACATTTTTTGTACATCTACAAATGAATGCACTTTAAACATAATAAATGAGCCATTAAAAAAACATAATGAATAAGATTATGGGTCGAGTTTTGTTGAAAACATACTTGTGTTTTAGAAATTTAATCACTTCCTATTTTTTCAATTATTCGTGGATGGAATATATATGAGTGCACTTTTATTATTTACAAGTTCTAAACTATTTAATATAAGAATACTAGATAAATAATAATAATTAAGTAAAAGATATATTCGAAATTATGAAATTGTCATTAATTTAGATAAAACAGTATAAAAAATATTATATAGCTTAAACATTTTTTTAGTACGTCTAGCTTAAACATTTTTTAAGACATTTGCAAATACTAGCTCAACATAATTGACGGTTGGCAGGTACTTTTTTTTTAGTACATCAACAATTGGGAGTAGGGGAATTTGAACTCATAACCTCTTGGTCATGAGTCATACTAGATGTCATTTGAGCTAAGCTCGTGTTGGCGATTGACAGGTACTTTATGACCTTAAATCCCTTATCCATGTTCATGGTGAATCCTCCCCTTTGCTAAACTACAAACATATGATTTATTGTAAAGATTGAACTAGCAATAAAGTCTATGACCAAAACATAATTCAAGCGAAAAAAAATCAATTTTGACTCCTAAACTTTTTATTGTATCTACCTCAAAATCAAATTTAACCTTCTAATAAGTTTCGTTCTAAATATATTAAACCATAAGAGGATTGTAATGGGTGAAAATAAATTAAAATACTAGTATTTGTAAATATAATCATGTTTTTTTATATTTGTAAATATGGCAAAAAAATTAAAAATCTATTTTTTTATTAGTCTAGTTTTACACGCTTTGGATATCAGTAGAATATTTGATATATTTAATATTTGGTATATCAATAGTATATCTGATATATTTTATATTTGGTAGACCAATCAACTAATATATACATAAAACAAAGTATATTAGTAGTATATTACTGATGCACTATCGATACACTTTTTTTGTAGGTATATCAGTTAAATGATATATCTTACATACATTTGTAGCCTAACATTAATATTTTGCATATTTGACATATCATTGATATGTTTTATTTTAGGTATGTTAATTTTATTGATGTTCCGGATAGTAAGTATATCAGTAGTATATCAATGATATACTTTATTTTTATGTATATATGATATGTTAAATATGAATTTCTTATATACTGCTAGTCAATTATCAACCAAACAAGTCCATTGATTAAAAACTCAATAATATAGATCACTAATCTATAATCTATAATCTATATCTATATCTATAATCTATGGTATATTACAAAACTACCATCTCTGAAAAAAATGGACCATTTTATCCCTTGATCAAATTTAAAATTTACAGACAAAATTAATTATCAATAATTAATAAATTATATATTAATCTCTCTATTAATTTATCTTCTTTTTATTTGTTTTTTTAAAGTAGGTGGTTAGTTAAAAAAAAACACTTTCATCGCACCCACCTACTCCCATTATATATATTTTTTTAACAATTTAATATATTAATTAATTAATTAAAATGTTTGCCTGTAAATTATGTCATTAATAGTTACTTAGTATTTTTTTAGGATAGTTACTTATTACTTATAAAGTATACAAAAGAATAGTTAATTATAAACAGATTGATTAGAGGAAATGCAAAAATAATCTCCTATTAAGGATTTTTTTTTCCATTTAATTATAGTTTTATTATAGAATTTCAAAAGTTTTAGAATACTTAAGTATGATAGGTTTTTATCATTTACTACTAAAAAAAATGGCATTTCTTTCCTAATTCGTCCACCAACACTTTTACAAATATTTTTCATTTATTTATGAACATCTTACCTTTCATGTTTTACATAATTATAAATATACCATTTTAATTTTAATTTAAAAATAATTGTTTGTATATAAATAAGAAAATGATACAATCAAAGCATGTGGAAACAAATATGTTATCTATGCAACTGAAAAATTAATTACCTTTAAAATAAAAAACATGAAATAGTCGCAGTTACAAATTTACTCGGGCTGTCATCATTATTTAAAATAAAACAGGTGATTATTAGAATTCCATGTAAATTGTATAAATACACCCATTTGTGAAACAAACTCTAAAACCCTCCAAAATCCAAATCCACTCATGTGAGGGAGAAGATTTAGGCATGCAACTCATCTTTTTGTTTTCTGTTTTTATTTATTTTTTTCTAGATTTAGGTATGCACGTTTTTTTTCTTTTTTTCTTCTTTCTCTTTCTTCAAACAAAAAAATAAAATAAAAATAAGAATTACACCGCTCATAGTATTTTTTTTTATTGGTTCTAATAGTGCACAATCTATACTTCTAACAAAAATCAAACATCAAAGTTTAATATTATTTTTAGATAAAATTGAATCAACAAAATCAATCCTAATTTGGGTTGATTATTTAGACTTAGTTCAAATAAATCTCATAGAGTTTCGATAACAAAGATGACGAGACAAGATGAAGACGAATGGTGCAAGATGAATCTAAATGACACCCCTATAAAAGCAAGCAACAAAAAAAATTAAACCATACTCATGAAGTTGTTGAACTCGATATTGATGAAAACAAAAGCTCCCCTTTGCTATGTTTGGATTGCTCACTCAAGATTTTGAGCTAGCACGACAACTTCCAATTTAAATTTATTTATGAGTGATTCATTTGGCTCGACAACTATGTACAATTTAAATTTTTTTTATTATATGAGTGAATCATTTTTGAAAAAATGAAAGAAGATAAATATAGAGAGAGATTTAAGGGATAAGGGATGAATGTTTGACAACAAAGATGCAAATAGTGAAATAAGATTTGGAAGGATGATTAAAGTTTTGAAAACCTATGGGCCTTGGATATAGTACTTATGGCTTACTCTTTTTTTTTTTAACCTTCATAAGAAGTCACCAAACTTTCATAAAAATTATTATATTTATTTTTATATACATACTTATATGTTGAACAATTAAAATAAGAATGAAAACGTACTATATCAAATGATTAAATTATAAGTTGAAACAATAATACTATTGTAATTAAGTTATCAATTGTATTCAATTTTTTATTGTCCTAATGACAAGTACTATAGTTAAGTTTGTTCGAAGAGCTCCATTAAAAAATTATATTAACAAATATATACTAAGATTTTAAAAAGTTTTTAAAAGTAATCCATGTGAAATGATGTAAAATGTTAAGTATGTATGTATTAAAATTTCTACTTTGTTCATCATATCTATAATGTTATAAGAACCACGAAATAATTACATAAATATAAATTGAAATCAATAATTTTGGGAATGCTCACAAGTTATTTGATCAAACTCATCTATAAAAAATAGACCTTTTAAAATTATGTATGTACTCTTATGTTTTTAAACACATGATGCTCATTTACAAGCCGTTTAAGTTTCTGACCAACATTTGAAAAATAGAAATTAAACCAAAACTTGATTAAGTTATCAAATTAGTTCATAATAAAAACATGTTAAAAAGTTTTTGTTTTCAAATGGGTAAATCATGTTAAATAGTTAGATAATAAAATTGATAGGTATGGAATAAGCGATTGAAAATAAATAATAGCACATGGTAATATGATCTTATATTTATTTCAATTTATAAATTTGATCATTTTTATATTGCTATACAAGTTACTCAATTTCACATAAGTAAATTAAAAATTGATCATATGTATGAGTCCTATAATACATTAACCATCAACATTTATAACTTCAATATTAATTATTTTATTATGTACTAAAACTTTAAGTTTTCCACATTAGACAAACACGTGTTATCATAATAAAAAAATGTTGATCTATAATATGAAAAGCTAATTGCTAATTTATAAATTTATTTCCATTGGTCAATATTAATTATAAAAATTTCAAAGTTTGGTAATCTAGCAAAATTTAACATGCTTGAGTTATGTATTTATGTTGTGCATCAATAATGTTAATCGTCTCAATTTTCTAAAAACAAAAAGTAACAAAACTTAGAATATTCACTCTCACAATTATAATACTATATTCTAAAAACAATTTTGAAAAAAATATTGAAGGAAGTTGCATTAAATAAAATTTACACGAAATACAATATATAAAATAAGGACATTCAACCAACTAAATAAAATAAAATTATAAAAACATATCAAAATGAATCTTAGATTTTAAAAATAATTATACTTAAAATAATACATCCAAATTATATAAAATTTAAATTACTTTAAAGTTAAAAGAACATAACGTGCATTGCACGTGATAATACATTAGTAAAGTAAAGAATTCAAACAAAATATATTAGTATATAAGTGATATACTCTATATTATGTATATCTCATATGCGAATTACTGGTATACTATTGATATACCTCATATAAGTATGTTAGCAACATATCAATTATATAATTGATATTAGGTATATCATTATCATATCAACTATATATCACTGATAAACTACTGATAGACTTCATATTGAAAAAATACACGAAAAATAAAGTATATTAGTAATTTATTAATGATATACTATATATTATGTATATATTATAATATGTGACATACATATATACTCTTGATAAACTTAATATAAGTATATCAATAATTTATTAATGATATATTTTATAGGGAAAAATACATTTTTGGTCCCTCAGTTTTACATTTGGTTTCCTTTTGGTCATTGAGTTTTCAAACTCAACAAATTTACCCTTGAGGTTTGCATTTGGTAGCACATTTAGTCATTCTGTCAACTTTTCCGTTAATTTCTAACGGAGAGTTGATTTGACACCTGGTTTTATTTAAAATAATATATATATTTTTATTTTTAATTATTAAAAAATATTATTTTACTAAAAACTTTATTATTTTCTTTTCTTTTCTTTTATTTCTCTCTCTCTTATTTCTCTATTCTCCCTCTTTCCTCTTCTTTCTTCTTCCTCTTATTCTCTGTTTTCCCATCACCGGAAAATGGCAAGCATCGGCGGCGCGTGACCAACGGTGGTCGGAAAATGGTAGCACGTGGAACTCATTTTTTGAATGCTTGTTGGTCGATCTATCCGAAACCGGTCTAATTTGGGTGAAAATCGATCGGTAATGTGGTGAATCGGTCGGACTAAGGCGACGACTCGACAAATACTCTGATGAACGAGGGCGGCAGACGGCTTCATTGAACGATCGCGACATCAGCAAGTGGCCGGTGATGCTTGGATTTGGTTAATTATGGCTCGATGTGTTCGTGCGACAGCTTCACGATTCCGACGGAAGAGAAACTTCTGCTCGAAGACACCGAAGGTTGACGCGAGTGACAGACGGCGAACGCTAACCTACAACGAAGACGAACACGACAGCTGGCTCGGCGTGCGTGACTCTATGACGAGGATCCGATCATCGGCTATTACTCTATACGAAGGACAACTGTCTGAACGTTTGGAGGTTGGATCTGCGACGGGTCGACGACTTCAAAATCGAGCGGCGTGTGGCAGGTTCGACATTCGGTTGAGCGTTCCGACGTGGCTTGCGTCTGACGGTGTTCGACTGGCTGCAACTCAACTCCTTTCAATATTGGCTATCGTGAATGCTAGAGAAGAAGAGGAAGAAGAACGAAGATGAAAGAGGGAGAAGGGACAAGGGAGAAGGAAGAGAGAGAAAAAGAAAAAAAATAAATTAAAAATGTTTTAATAAAATAATACTTTTTAATATTTTAAAAAATAAAAATATATTATTTTAAATAAAAAAAAGTGTCAGATTAACTTTTCGTTGGAAATTAACCGAAAAATTGACAGAAGCACCAAATGTGCTACCAAATGCAAACCTCAGGGGTAAATTTGTTGAGTTTGAAAACTCAGGGACCAAAAGGGAACCAAACGCAAAATTGAGGACCAAAAATGTATTTTGCCCTATTTTATATTATGTATATAAGCAGTTTATCACCTACCACGACCACTGACGAGAAATACAATAGTATTTTTGACTTTTTTGTGTGGTTCGCTTTGGTTGGCCTATCTTTATTTATTTTTCTTTTTCATATATTTGCGAATGGATTAAACATAGACACCACTACAATTTAAGTAAGTTATTTTTTGTCATTTATGCAAATGGTCGTAAACGCAATTGACAAAATTGTAGAGAAAAACGATATTAGAGCTTTTTTTTTTTGTCGTTCAAATTTATGAATTTTGACAAAATTATCTAATGGTTAATTTGTGCCTGAACAAACTTATTTTTGTGCAAAACCTTATTTTATTGAAACTAATAAGTTTATGAAGCGTACAATATTGTCGTTGTTTTTTTTGGTTGGTTAAAATTAGTGGACGAATTAACCAAATTGGTTAAGAGAGTAAAAATTGTAATATTTATTTAAGTTTAAAGATTTAATTTAATGAAATTGAAAGTCAGAGTTCAAATTAACCAAAAGATAATAACTCAATTAACATATCAAATATATCAACGACCATAGTTCTAATTCTCCCACCCGTATTAAAAAAAGGGTTTAAATGATGCATCACAAGTCTAGAGTCAAAATTGTTACTTTTTTCGGTTAAATTATCAAAACTAGCACTGAATTATGAGGTTGGTTTCAATTATACCACTAAACTTCATTTTGACCCTTGAACTTTGAAGTTTGTTTCAAACCCTCGAAGAATTTTTTTCCGTAAAATTCATGGACGGAAAATGTTGTATTTGCATTTATATTGTCACTCATGTGAATATATTTAAACGTATACGTTGAAAAAAAATCAAAACCCATGCAAATACGTAATTTTTCATTCATAAATTTAACAAAAAAAAAAATTCCAGAGTCATTTTACTACAAACTTCAGAGTTTAAGGGTTAAAATAAAACTTTTTAAATTCCTGGAAAATAATTAAAACCAATTAACATTAATTTTCCCACTTGAAACCAACAAAATTTTTACGGGTTGAACCAATTTCGAATTTGAGTCAGGGTTGAGGGGTCATTGTTACTGCGGGGAGCCGACGTGTCAAAAACCCAATGGTTAAAAGATAAGAGAAGAGGAATTGAGGGAAAAAATAAAGTAAAAAAGGAAAAGGAAAAAAAGAAGAACAAAGAAGAAGAAAGAAAAGCCAGATCCCAGTGGCCAACCCTCGTAACATCGAGAGCTTGGACCTATTGGGAGTTGCAGTTTTTCGTTTTCCCGTTAACCTACAGAATCACTATCAAGCACACGAAGAGGACGATCATACGGCGACATGGGGGAGGAGAAGAGGCACCAGATGATGCAGAATCTCTTCGGAGATCAATCCGAGGAGGAAGAGGAGATTGATTCCGAGCACGAGTCCAATCCGCAACCCAATTATGCCTCTGTACTTTCTTCTATCTATGTCTTTATTGCTTTACGCCCTTACTCGAACTTTCGTTAGATTGATGTCGAGGGATTGAATTTCGGGTAGTAGTTGTTAGTTATTTGCTGATACAATCAACCATTCAGCATGCCCACTTGAATGAAAAGGATAGAAATCACAGCCAAAGATCGTTGAAAGACTGATCAAGTGGCCCCAAGAGAATTAATAGATTTCTCGGCGTTAATTTTGCGAGGAAAAGGGACCATTAGGAAGATGCATTGATTTACGCTTATGGGGAACTAGTTATTATGGACGCCGAGTGCTCATTGGAAATTGTTTTTTAATGGGATAAGTTTGTTTAATGTCGTTGTTCTTGAATGGTTTTGCAGGATGAAGGAGAAGTTGGAGCGGAGCCTGAAGGTGAAGGTGAAGTGGAGGGACATGGGGAGGTGGAAATTGAGAGTGAAGGTGAGTTGCAGGATGTTGAGCCGGATCCTGGAGAAAGTGAGGGTGAAAGGGATCAAAGTTCTCAAGAAGTAGACGTGGGGCACCAAAGAGAAGAAGAAAGTGAAGGGAAAGAGGTGGATAGCGACGATAGGGAAGAATATGGTCAAAGAGTGGTTACAAGCAGGAGGCATGATTTAGTTGAAAGTGAATCTGAAAGGTCCGAAGAAAACCATTATATTGACAATGAAGACGAAGAGGTGGATCAAACTAGGAGTCCAAGGTAATAGAAGTACTATTTATCCCCTCCCCTCTTCTCTTTTCATTCCAGTAGTTCCCAACCTATTATTCTCTCTTCTTACTTGTTCTGTGATAAGAAACCAAGTGCAAAAGGTGGGAACAACTTGCACCAGAGAAGTTCATAAACAATCACTTCAATCAGTTATAATTGGAGGAATATTGTAATTACAAGAATAGGAGAGAGAAAGTAGACTAGGAAGAGCCCATCTCAAGTTTCCTCCCTTCAGCCCCTCTTTATTTAATTTGGTGATTTCTGTACAATCAGACCCTTCAAAATTGGCCTCGATTGCACAGGACCAAAGCATTTTTGCTTTTCCTTTTAAAGGGATACCATAAAAGAGCTGCTTCATAGATACGATAGATCACAAGTAGAAGTTGTATTATATCAAATTCATCTAAGTACTTAATTTATCAATGTGCCTTAGCTGCTTCTACCAGCATTGTGAATTTGAATTTTGAACTGTGACAGGGAGGAGAGGGATCACAGTTCACATCCAGTTGCTGAAATTCGTGATGTTTTTGGTGATTCCGATGAGGAAGATGAAGCAGAATATGCAGTTGAAAATGATATTAAGCAAGATTCAGCTGTGAGTAATAAATGTTCATTTGCAATGTTGAACAATTTCTGATTGCTGAAGCTGAATGACACTTGTGCTATAAAGATCATAAAAAGTTAGAGTATTTTTTTCAGAGGTCACCTATGGAAGAGGAGGGGAGCTTTGAGAAAAGTCCAAGACCAGATGATATAATTCCTGATGAAGATGCTCGGTATGAGTCAGATGCTCGTTATGAATCAGAAGAGGAAAATTTTGAGGTAAAACATAAAGAGAAGCCAGTTGGGCCTCCATTGGAGCTAGAGATTCCATTACGTCCTCCTCCTGCTCGCCCAGAGAAGGTTCTTCGATAAACTCTATTGCATCGAATTGTCATTTGATACAATTTTTATTTCACACCACCAAATTTTGCTTGCTTATCTGATGTTAAGAGTGAAATGCTACATTGCATAAAATCTTAATTGTAATAATTGAAATGCTAATCCTCCCCCCCAAAAAAAAAAAAAAAAAAACTGATTCTAGGTTGATCATATATATATCATCTGCCTGCCTGTGTAATAACAATTTAAGGATTCTTTTTCATGCTTGAGTCGGTGATAAATTATTACTATTTTCTTACATTGCAATTTTGCAAAAGATTTGACTATAGGAGCAAAATTATGAGATTATGCTTTCATTTGTTGTATGGTTACAAATTTTGTTCTCAGTGACAATGAAGCATTGTGTCCATTTTTTCTGTGTGGGTTCTTCCCTCCTCCCCCTCTTTTTTTTTTCTTGTGCATCATTCAATTAGAATAAGTGCAAAAAATTATATTTTGTTGTGCTACTCTTTTACTAATATTTCTTTTTTGAAGAATTTTACCAATATTTTGACATGACAGCTTTTCAATCTGATTGCAGATGAACATGATAAAAGTCTCCAATATTATGGGCATCGATCCAAAACCATTTGATCCCAAAACCTATGTGGAAGAGGATATATTTGTGACAGATGAATCTGGAGCCAACAAACGCATACGCTTAGAAAATAACATCGTGCGCTGGAGAACTGTTAGGAAACCTGATGGCACAACAAGTGTACGTTTCTAGCATTCATTCCATTGATTTGCTTGATGGATTAGCATTTCAATTATTGCTGGCAGTGCATAAAGAATGATCTTGTAGAAGATTTTGTAGTATTATCTTTTATTATTCTTTTACTCCAAATGAGTGCCATCCCAACTTTGGTGGGAGGAGTATGAAAGGAAAGAAACAAGATGACCCCTCATATTTTATACATTTTCAGGCTCCCCTAAGTTTATTCTGCTTTAAATGTTGATTAAATTGTTTCTTTGTCTTTTCTTTTTCATTAATTCGAGTGTTAACATTTTTTTTTCTGATTTGTAGTATGAAAGCAATGCACGTTTTGTGAGGTGGTCAGATGGCAGTTTGCAGCTGTTAATTGGGAATGAAGTGCTTGACATAAATGTACAAGACGCAAAGCATGATCAAGCACACTTGTTTCTTCGGCATGGGAAGGTAATGTCTGAAAACTAATTAAAATTGAAATTTAGATTTATTGTTCTGTCACTTTTGTTTCTTGTTAAACTGTTTGATCTCAAGGATCTATTTTTACTCATACCAATGTCTGGATTTGGACTGAGAATCGTCCTCAACTATATAGAATATTGAAGAAATTTGTATCGTCTTGTCGCTTCAGTGTAGCAGTTTAGTAGTTTACTAAGGTAGTTTGTGTTTGACCTGCTTTATACTTTTACATATTTGGACATCATTGGTGGAGTTATCTTCCTTTGTACTTTGAAGAGATATTTTGAACGTTTTTATATCGCGAGCATATAATTTATATTATTCAATTTTTTGGGCTTGGATGTGGATATAACAACCCATCCTTATTGCAAAAAATGAATTAGAAAATCTACTTGCATTTTTAGCCTTTGCAACTCTTATTTTCCCCTTCTAGGGCGGTTGCTCATTTGTAAACGAACAAATAACAGGTATTTTTTCCTTCTCTATTGGTGAAACTATACTTCATATGATTATCATCTATTTTGTGTGTGCAGGGAATTCTTCAATCACAAGGTAGGCTTATGAGGAAAATGAGGTTCATTCCATCGTCCCTGACATCAAATTCTCACCGCTTATTAACTGCTCTGGTTGACTCACGACATAAGAAGGTGTATAAGGTTAAGAATTGCATAACGGACATTGATCCTGAAAGGGAGAAAGAGGAAAAAGAAAAGGTAAATGGTCTAATGGTGTTTGTAGCTCCGAACCATAAATCATGGTGTTAACTTGTTGTATTGTATTTTTCTGTTGTAGGCCGAAAGTCAAACAATCAGGGCAAATGTGCTTCTTAATCGGAAGAAGGAAAAGGTTAGCAAGAAATATACTCCTGCCATTGACAGAAGGCGCCAACTATCACCTGGGTTCTTGGAAGATGCCCTTGAGGAGGTATGCTGTTGTAATTTTCTTTCTCATTTTCTTCACATTATCTTAATCTTGTGGGATTTGGGAATGCTTCTTGTTTCAAGGTCTAAAGTGGTTCTCGTAGTATTCTGTTGTCAACTTAGGGTATTTGCCCATTTGGGTAGTTTACGATGCAGAATTTGCCAACTGGGACTGCCTTCTGGTTTAGGGGTTCCTTGTAACTTGCTACTGTTGCTTCTCCTACAACTTTATGGATTTCGTTTCAGTTGTAAAATTATTAAGCACATCTTTATGTTTTTTTGCAAATTTCTTACTATTATTGGGTCGGGAGGGGGTCTTTGTTCCTTTTGCGGGTTGGGTTTTGTGTGAGGGAGTGTTGCAGTTTGTATGGAGATTACTTAACTTACCATATTTGTTCAGGAAGATGAAGCAGATTATATTGATGCACGTCGGTCCCGCCGCCGCTTTGAGGAAGATTTGGAAGCTGAAGCCCGAGCAGAAAAACGGATTATGAATGCAAAGAAGGTATGTTGCCTTGTAAAATAAATCTTGCCCGTTGATTTTAGTTAGAGTGCTAAAGAATCAAATGGAATTTTCATCATAGGGAACTAGAGACATCCCCCGGAAGACGTCCTTGTCCACTGCTAAATCATCTGGGCGTCCTGTGGATTTCTCCGACAGTGAACGAGAAGAGTCTGAGTACGAAAGTGAAGGAGAAGATGATGCTCATGGGAGAGTCGAAGAACCAGAGCAGGAGTATGATGAAGAGGGGGAAGAAGATGATGAACGTGATGAAGAGGCAGAAGTTAATGAAGTTTCAGATGTGGATGAAGAGGCTGAGGTATGATTTGATATTTCTATTCTTGATATTTCATTATACAGAAAAGGGGGCGAAAGCCCCAATCCATGGAAGTTGCAAGGAAAGCCTTCCGTCTAGCATTGCAGGTTGAATAATTACAATAGGAGTTCGATTTACTAAGTGTTCACTTAGAAGCATCAATAAGAATAATTTTATGAAAAAAAGAAATCAGGTTTCTGTCCTTTGCCTGTACAAATTTGGTGATTTCCCTCGATTAAAGTGCATGAGAAACTCTAATGAGATTTAGCCAAAGCTTCTTGGCCTTCTTCTTGGGAGGGTGATGATATAAGTGAGGAGAGAATGAATATTGGCTCTTACTTGAAGAGATCTGTTCTATAGGTTGTACAACTGTGTCCTTGAGTTCTAAGAAGGTTCTAGTAGGAGATTTCTTGTTGGCAATGGAGATGTTGTCTTGAGATTCTGCTGCATATTTACAAAGAATGCAGCTACATGGAGAGAGAGCCATAGAAGGATTTCTCCTTTGGATCTCTTATCCAAGGTGTTGATGCTCTCTAATAAAACTTCCCAGATGAAGTTTTTGGCCTTTTGGGGGATATTTGTCCTTTTAATCCGTAGTGCAAAGATCAAAGTTTAGAGCCTTTTAGGAGAGTTAAGGATCTTGAAGGAGGAAGCTGCAAGTGATGAAGCTCTAAGGTCATTAAAATCTGAAAGACACCCTCAATGTTGCTTGTTGCCCATGAGGGAAAGCCACTCCGAAATTCTTCATCTTTAAACTTCTTTCTAGAGTTAAGGCTCCAAAAAGACGAAGATTCTATTGGGAACAAGTGTGGTGAGAGGATACTTCCCAGCCATTTTCCTCTGAAGACAAGACGATCTGTTGCCTTGGATAAATTGGGAAACCACTACGTATAAACTTCCAACGAGAGTTTATATCCTTGAATTTGGTGCAAAATTCTCAAAATCACCCTAAACCACTACATATAAACTCTATATGTCTTCCTTCCACTGTTTATGATAAAATTTTCCTCTTCTATTTGCAGGAGCCCAAGCATAAGGTTAGAGATTATGGGGGCAGTCACAAGCGCAAGGGGATTGAGTCTGACGAGGAGTCTCCTCCAAGAAAGGTTGCAACCCATCGTAGGATGGCAGTAGTTTATGACAGCGATGATGAGTGAAAACTTCCTTCATATGAGATAAATAGTGAGTATTTTTCATCTCATTTCCATTTGAGTTCTAATTATGGTGGAAACTGAAAAACGTTGCTTGATTTTACGTGCAAACGGAAAATAGTCATTCATTAATTCTCTATTGATTTGAAGTTTGCTTAATTTTTATTTTAGAGTACATTTCAGTCATTTTTTTTAAAACCTTTTGTGTTTATATATAATATATTTCAGTCGTTTATCTCCTTGGTATAAACATGCTTGTTGGTACACACGGTCAGTGTCATCGGTTCAAATTCTTTTAGGCCTAGCTTATCTCGAGTTTCCCAGCAACATAAAAAATCAGCATTTCCCCATTTCGAAAGTTGAAAATGTTTCGGTGTCTCATATCGGTCGTGGTATGAAAGAAGTCATAAATGCATGCCAAAATCATGGTTTATGAATAGTTATAATGGTTGTCTTGTTTACTCATTATGAAAAAAGGTCAATTCAAGTCGAGTCTTTTTTGCTCATGAACTTGTTAGATAATCTTTTGTGCTTTCTCTTCTAGGATGGTTGCTTCATTTGTTCTAAAAACTTCCATTTTCATAACAAAAAATAGTCGAAAACAAGTGAAATAAGAAACTGAAAGGTGTATTTCATTTACATTTCTAATTAGCAGCGGCGGTGGCACGGTAGATCATAATACAATGCAGCATTCTATTATGAGAGAGACGAACTGCGGAACAAGTGGGGACTAAAGAATGCACCAGCCGAACTGCAGCAGATCCAAAAGGTTATGGGGCTCTAGTTATTAATCAATCCCACATCTGTAAATTGGTTACATTAGATTACGCTTTGAAAATGGCGTTTTCTTGGAATAATTTTATCTGTGCTGTGCCGAACAACCCATTACTAATTTCTGTCACAATGAAAAATCATTGATTTTCATATTCTAATTGGTCTTCTTTTCCCTCGTTATTCGAACTCCAATTCTCTCTATATTTCACTAACGCAGGTGGTTAAATGAAGTTCAATCTCATGAGAATTTATTGTTACTTAGGTCTGAATGTTGGAGATAATTCTAAGAAAGATTTTACGCTTTATTTTCATCCTTTTTAAACTGCGAATGAATTTGTCTGAAGTTGGAAAGGAGACTTCTTTTGGCCTGAAGATTCATGTATAAAGAGGCTCACAGGAGAAAAAGAAATTTAAATTCTCTATGTTGATTTATTAGGTACGCCCTTTTTATATACTAAGATTTTTAATATGAAAAGTTTGTCTACACTACAGATTTTATGAAGTTCTTTATTTATTTATTTTTAATTATTAGTCATTTCTCACGTGCATTGTTCACATTTGTAAACTTTATAGTTCCATGGGATCTTTTGTAAAATTTTTTTTGAGATGTCAAGGGTGGAATAAAATAAAACACGTTAAAATACAATTTTCGTCCCCATATTATGGGACTTATTCTATATTAGGCTTTATATTTTTCAATATCCAAATTTAGTATTTGAACGATTAAATAAATCTTTAGTCTATGTTAATGTTTCCTATATAAAATTTGAAAAAAATATTCACATGGTGTTTTTTTTAAATGAAATTAATATTATTATTATTTTATCAATTTTGATATAAATCAACTGCCAACTAATAATAAAAGATTGGTTTCAATATATATTAAATACTTAGGAGCCGTTTAGATTGAGGAGTTGGGAGAAGTAGGAGTTGTAGGGAGTAGAAGTAAAGAAATATGTGTTTGAGGTGCAGAATTGTTTACTCTAGAGTAATGAGAAACTGTGTTTGGAACAAAAAGTTGCAGAAAGTAAGAGTTGGAAAAAGAGTTATGGGGAATTGGAGAAGAATTAATAAATATGTGGGGTTCATAAGAATAAGTTGAGGAACGAGTTAATAAATCTGTGTGACCCACCGGAGGAGTTAATAATTCTTTGGACCAAACAAGGAGTTGAGAGAGAAGTTATTAACTCCTTTCAATTCCAACTGTCCCTTAAGCTAAATTTGGATATTTGAATATATAGGCTAAATCATCTTAATTTTTTGTTTAGAAAATATGTACCGTGGAAGATTCAGTCTCAATTGAGTTATATTCATGATGGTCTTGCTCGAACATTTATTTAACTAAAAAAAATATCTACTCATAGAAATTTATAATATATAGACATAGTTACTCTAATTATCTTTCTTTCTTTTTTTTTAGTTTAACTTTCTAAATTAATAAAATTTAGTCTACACGGGGATTATTTTTTTTCCCCTATATAAACATTGAGGATCTCTTTTTAATAAATACCGCTAAGGTAAGATGATATTGATATACTAAAATGATTTAGGGCCATCGAGGTGGTCGCGGGCCTTTCCGGACCAAAAATGTGAAGGACTCTCCTCGAGCATCGGTCAACTAAATGAACATTCCAGAATCTTCGTCAACGACTCTTTACCAAAAAAAAAAAAAAATCCGAGGAATTTATCCTTAATATTAAAATATCGGGCTAAATATCTATCACATGTGATAGTTAAGTTATATTTATATACAAAAAAATTATAATAAAAAATATATACTTTAATTTATCCACTTTAAAAGAGGATCTAAGTTTCTAGAGAACAAAACATAATAACTTAGAACAAAACATAATAACAATACCATAAAATTTCGAGAAAAATGTAGATCATATACTATTTATTATTTACCAAATCAACATTTTTTTTAAATGATGTAGAATTTACTAGCATTAAAACATAGTGTGAACATAAGAATATGATACTCTCGTAATATTAGAAATTTTCTCCAACTTATTACTTGCTACGTCAACATCATTTTAAAAATTAGGTAGGATCTACCAATCTTAAAAAACCTATTTATAAATTTAAAATAACGCCAATAGTATTCTCATAATACATAATATTTTTTTTTGATTGTAGTGTAATTTGTATCTACCATTAAAATATGAAGGATTTTAATAAATAATAATATTTGAAAGAGAATCTATCACATTCTAGAATATAATTAAGTCGCTGTTAGGAGAATCAATATATTGATTAAAGATTGACCAAACAACTGAAACCAATAAAATTTATCATTTTTTTTTGACAAAAATTTATCCAAATTGAATGGGCTAATCTTTTGTTTTTATAACTGAACAGATTGAACCAACAATAAATAAATAAATGTGATTCAACTTAAACTTCCATGATCAATCCAACACTTTATTAAAAAAATGGTCAAAGGGATATAATTCAGCAATTCAGCTGACATATTGGAGGAACTAAAAAATTTTCTTAATAAATCAGATGAAGTATAAAAAATAATTATAAAGGATGTAGAATTTTATCAAGATAAAAAAGACAAATACTTTTAAAAACTGTTATCACATATTATAAAGCAAAATTACTTTACAATGAAAATACTTTTTCAAAAAAATTAATTTGATTAAAATACTATTTTGATCACTATACTTTCATTTTGATAGATGTATGATGTATTCAATTTTAATTCTTATATTTTCAATAAAATTTAAAACTAGTCAATTTATTATTATTATTTTTTAAAAACTAGTCTCTATTAGTTTTTTCTATAAATTTTAGAAGTATGTTCCTATTTTTTAAATTTTTATTTTTATTTTTATTTTTATTTAATTAATTTTGATAAAAGAAAAAAAAAAAGCGCGGGATGGGGTCCATTAATCTGGTAAAATCTGGCGAAGTCTAGCTCCTTCCAGATGTCTCCATTTTCATTCCATAAGAACACCATGCCGCCTCCATTTCTCTGCAAAAACATTTCTACGCGACATTTCGATAACCGAAATCGGATTTCTCTTTTATACCTTAGTGTTCTTGTTCAAATCAAGCCTGCTACTACTATTTCTACTACAAGGGTTTTGCACAATTGCATTTCCGTTCTTTCTTATCGAGGCAGAGTCTCTGTTCTTTGAATTGAAGGTATGGTGATCTCTTTTCCTTTCATTTTAATCGATCGACTATGGTTTGATTCAATGTGATTGTTCTTGGTCTTGCTTGTTCCAGTATTTGATGGGTTTCGTTGCTTTTTGCTCCTATTGGTGTTAATTGTTTGTTTTTATTTTTTATTAGAATTTTTGGCGGATATGAATCCTGATAAATTCACCCACAAGACTAATGAGGCACTCGCCGGAGCTCACGAATTGGCTTTGAATTCCGGCCATGCTCAATTGACACCACTTCATTTGGCGGTTGCTTTGATTTCTGATCCGAGTGGGATCTTCAGCCAAGCGATTGCTAGTTCCGGTGGTGATAATGCCCAGAAAGAAGTGGAGACGGTTTTCAATCGGGCGTTGAAGAAGCTTCCATCTCAATCCCCTGCACCGGATGAAGTGCCGGCGAGTACCACTCTGATCAAGGTAATTCGAAGAGCACAAGCTGCGCAGAAATCGCGAGGGGACACTCATTTAGCCGTCGATCAATTGGTTCTTGGCCTTCTTGAGGATTCTCAGATTGGGGATTTGCTCAAAGAAGCCGGTGTCACCACGGCGAAAGTTAAGTCCGAGGTCGAGAAACTCCGTGGAAAAGAAGGGAAGAAAGTGGAGAGTGCATCTGGGGATACAACATTCCAGGCACTCAAAACATATGGGCGAGACCTGGTAGAACAAGCGGGGAAACTCGACCCAGTTATTGGTAGGGATGAGGAAATTCGTAGAGTGGTGAGGATTTTATCGAGAAGGACTAAGAACAACCCAGTTCTTATTGGGGAGCCTGGTGTTGGAAAAACTGCAGTGGTTGAAGGATTAGCACAGAGAATTGTAAGAGGGGATGTCCCAAGTAATCTTGCTGATGTTAGGCTCATAGCTTTGGATATGGGAGCTTTGGTTGCAGGGGCTAAGTACAGGGGAGAGTTTGAAGAGAGATTGAAGGCTGTATTGAAGGAAGTTGAAGATGCAGAAGGGAAGGTCATATTGTTTATCGATGAGATTCATCTTGTTCTTGGTGCTGGAAGAACAGAGGGATCTATGGATGCTGCTAACCTTTTCAAGCCTATGCTGGCCAGAGGGCAGCTACGTTGCATTGGGGCAACTACCCTTGAAGAGTATAGGAAGTACGTGGAGAAGGATGCGGCATTCGAGAGAAGGTTTCAACAGGTTTATGTGGCTGAACCAAGTGTGCCTGATACAATCAGTATTCTTCGAGGACTGAAAGAGAGATATGAAGGTCACCATGGTGTTAGGATACAAGATCGAGCTCTTGTTGTTGCGGCCCAGCTATCGAGTCGATATATCACTGGTATGTAACTGTTTTTTTCAGCTTATATCAATCCCTTGAGGCTATTTATGATGATCATGAAGATATTGATGTTGATTTGGTTTACATCGTACAGGGCGGCACCTTCCTGATAAGGCAATTGATTTGGTTGATGAAGCTTGTGCAAATGTGAGGGTCCAGCTTGATAGTCAGCCTGAAGAAATTGACAGCTTGGAGAGGAAGCGAATGCAGCTTGAAGTTGAACTTCATGCTCTTGAAAAGGAGAAGGATAAAGCTAGTAAAGCTCGTCTTGTTGAAGTGAGTATTCCTTTTACAGTTGGTTCTTTGATTATTTTAGCCATTGTTACTTGTGGGTGTGCAGTTTCTGACATTTTATTTGCCTTACTCTCCAGGTAAGGAGAGAGCTTGATGATTTGAGGGATAAACTTCAACCATTATTGATGAAATATCGCAAGGAGAAAGAAAGGATCGATGAGATTAGAAGACTCAAGCAGAGGAGGGAGGAACTACAGATAGCTTTGCAAGAGGCTGAAAGAAGATATGATTTAGCAAGAGCTGCTGATTTACGTTATGGAGCAATCCAGGAAGTAGAATCTGCAATAGCACGAATTGAAGGGAATACTGATGAGAACCTAATGTTAACCGAAACTGTTGGACCGGAACAAGTGGCAGAAGTTGTGAGCCGCTGGACTGGAATACCTGTCACAAGGCTCGGCCAGAATGAGAAAGAGAGGCTGGTCGGGCTTGCTGAGAGATTGCACAAGAGAGTTGTGGGGCAGGACCAAGCAGTCAATGCCGTCGCTGAGGCTGTTCTACGGTCAAGAGCTGGATTAGGAAGGCCGCAGCAGCCAACTGGATCCTTCCTGTTTCTGGGTCCAACCGGTGTTGGCAAAACTGAGCTTGCCAAGGCGCTTGCTGAGCAACTTTTTGATGATGAAAACCTCCTGGTGAGAATCGACATGTCTGAGTATATGGAACAACACTCAGTTTCACGCCTCATCGGAGCTCCTCCTGGGTTAGTATCCTTCACCATACAGAGCAAATCGTTGGTATTCTCTTGGCTTTAGAGAACAAAATCTCACAGGTACTTGTGATTTTTCAGGTATGTTGGCCATGAAGAAGGAGGGCAACTCACAGAGGCTGTAAGGCGGAGGCCTTACAGTGTTGTGCTGTTTGATGAAGTGGAGAAAGCTCACATCTCTGTGTTCAACACTCTTCTCCAAGTTTTAGACGATGGAAGACTGACCGATGGTCAAGGCCGCACTGTAGATTTCAGAAACACAGTCATTATCATGACCTCTAACCTTGGAGCTGAACATCTCCTTTCTGGGCTGATGGGCAAATGCACAATGCAAGTTGCTCGTGATCGAGTTATGCAAGAGGTACCAAAAACAAAACAAGTTCTGTGTTATGTTGTCCACAATTCCTCATTTTTTTTCACTACAGTATAGCTAATACTTGCTTTTTTTCAGGTGCGGAAACACTTTAGGCCAGAGCTGCTTAATCGCCTGGATGAGATTGTTGTATTTGATCCTCTCTCACACGACCAGCTGAGGAAAGTCGCCAGACTGCAAATGAAAGACGTTGCAGCCCGCCTGGCCGAGAGGGGCGTTGCCTTGGCCGTCACCGATGCCGCCCTCGATCATGTCTTGGCAGAGAGCTACGATCCAGTAAGTATTGATCAAGGAAATGAACATACAGCTCCATTTTATCTCAACAAAAGTGCTAACTTTCATGTTCCATTTGCGTTGATTCTTTCAGGTCTACGGTGCAAGACCCATCAGAAGATGGCTGGAGAAGAGAGTGGTGACAGAGCTATCCAGAATGTTGATCAAAGAAGAAATTGATGAGAATTCAACCGTGTTCATTGACGCTGGAGCTGATGGCGATAGCTTGACGTACAGAGTGGAAAAGAATGGGGGATTTGTTGATGCTGAAACTGGCAAAAAGTCTGATGTTTTGATTCAACTCAACAAAGGCCCAAGAAGCGATGCCGCTCAGACTGTGAAGAAGATGAAGATTGAAGAAATTGATGAAGATGAGATGGAGGAATAAAATGGACATTAAATTTTCTGAGTGAATTGATGGGATCTTTGTGAAAAGAGTGTGTATCTGAATCCGAGTTAATTTGTGTGTGTTTTGGTTAATCTTCCCATCGATATCCCAGCAAATGTACTTTACTTTGTTTCCTTGGAAGGTTGCTTCAAGTAAATAAAATTTTTCTTTCTTTCTAGTGTATTTTGTACAATGTTAATGGCCAACTTTGTCCAATATTAACAGTTAATACATATATATTCTGTGGTTAAAATGTCAGATTTTGATTAAGAGGTTAAATGTTAATTTTTTTTTATCTTATATCTTTGATCAAGAATGGATGTTTCAATTTTTTTTTGCAGTTTATACATATATTTTCTGTGGTTAAAATGTTAGATTTTGATTAAATGTTGTTTTTTTTTATCTTATATCTTTGATCAAAGAAGTTGGATGGTTCATTTTTTTTTTTTGCACTTTTTTTAGTTCAATAATGTATATACTTGGATTTGAATATCCAACTCCTTTGTTACATTTTTATTTTTTTAAAAAATAAAACAAAATATTTTAAAAATGAGAAAAATAAAATAAATTTGAAATTTAAGTCTAAGAAGTAAGAACTTGGTATTGGCGGTCTCTCTTTATTCAAATTCTTCTATAAAATTTTGTTATGATACCAATGTAACTTTTAATTGCCGTTAGTGGTGTTTTTAAGAAAATAAGTTGTCATATAAATTAAGTGGTTGGCAAATTTCAAAGTTAAATTTAGTGTTATTTTTTCTTTTTGTTATACATGGAACTTTTTTCTATTAATAGAAATTAAATATTTGCATTGTATATTCAACTTTTTTTAATTTATAGAAATCAAATGTTACATTCTTTATAATAACAAATAGCAATTGATTAATAAAAAAAAATATTTGTATTTTTTAGGGAGCTGAGAACATAATTTCACAAGATGAAATTACTTCTTCCCATATAGATTAAAGTAAATTAGTAGTTTGCTTAAATGCTTATTTCGAGACTTGAACAATTAGATTCCACTCTCCTACTGATCCGAAAGAGACCGTTTATGGTTGGATCATAAACAGATTGTTCATTAGATAATCAAACGTTCTTAAGGTGCAAGATAGAATTAAGGGGTAACATGTTAAATGGTTGCAAAATAAACATATATTTCAATTAAGCACGAACTTGTATTAATATTTAATTTTAAATTTTTCACAAATAAAAATATGTACAGATAAAAAAGAATATTAACTAGTTGTTATTTACACTTGATTTTGAGGAAACCAAAAATTAAAGTACTCTTAACAACTTTTGTAAATCAAGTAATTTTTTTTTTTTTTTATATAACAATCAAGTAATTTTAAATTATTAAACAATCAATTCTACCAAATAAAAAAAAGGTTAAAATTCTCTTAACAATCATTTTTGTTATCTTCAAAATCAATCCCAAACAGAGCATAATATTTGTTTGTAAAGAAAAACAGAGATTTAATTCTTAATCAGAAAAATTTGGTGGATTGCATGAAAAATAGGAATGGCGTAATACGACGTCGTTTTCTAAGACGTTTGCGATTTAAGGAAACATATAACTAGAAGTGGAGGTCTTCAAAGTTCGAACTTTTGTTTTCTTACATCGATTAGTTATTGCAGTCGTTTTCCATTGGATTACAGCCTGCAGATTTGTACGAAATTGGATCGTCTTCTTTCCGATTTTTGATCAATTTCTTCAAATTTTCTTGTTTCTTCTTCCGCAATCCATCAATGCTTCATTCTTTTGCGGGTCACATGATGATCTCAGTTCACTAGATCACAAACTTACCTAATTTCACAGCTTCGAGAAATGGGGATGATTCTCCAAGAAGTTTACAGTGCCTCAGACCCTTTGGCGCCAATTGGGAGTCTTTCATCTCAGGCCAATGGGGACGACCGGGGATACAGTGCCGTCACTTTCGCCCCCGGTTGCCATGGAATGTGGTATAGTGCTCTTTTGGTTGCGCCGTCGGTTTTGTTCGCGATCTATTTGGCGATTAGCGCCATCAAGAACATGAAGAAGTTTTTTCTTGGTCGGTCGTTTATAATGATTTCGTATTATGCTCTTCTCTGGATCACTACTCTCCTAAATCTTGCTTGGTGTTCTCTTCAGGTGAAGTTCTTTGGATTATTTTCCCCTCTCTTTGCTATTCATAAGGTGTGGACTTTAATGAAGTGTAGTTTGCTTTGAAATTTGAATTGATGAGCTCTCTCGCACGATGGTGAAGCATTATTATTATTGAAATAATTTTCGGGTACCCGCACATAATAATTCTTTTTTGTACTCTGGGAGCAGGAGAGAGAATCCTTCTTCTTCTTCTTCTTGTCTTGATTTCTTTTTATTGCTGCGAAAAAATGATGTGAAATTTTCTTTATAAGAAGTTAGGGGCTGTTTGAGAGCTTTGTGGATAAAGAGTTCTCAGAACGACCCCTCATAAGGACTACGGAAAGAGTTGGAAAAAAAAGAGCTTTCTCCAGTTGGCTTGGAGGCTACAAAAACAATTAAGATCCTAGAACCCCTGCCAAGCATTTTCAACAACTTGAACAATCCTCCAATCCCTTTTTAATTAATTCCTTAAAGAGAGCCTAGTTGCATCCAACCACAACAACTTGGTCTTCTTCTTAAACCTTTGTTGATCCCTTGGAAACAAGTTTAAGCCTACTTGCACCTGAGTGTAGACAAAGCCGTCTTAATCAATTCCATTAACCTTCATCAAATATGGGGGATGTATGAGCACTTTAAGAAGAGATAGCCTGCAGTTAGTAGGTACATTTTAGTTTATTCTGCATAGAATATACGAACTAGGTCTCAGGTACATAAGTGGGTAACATAGGTGCTTATTCCTTTGTCATCATGAAAGTATTTTTCGAAGTAAAGAACAAAGATTTTAGAAACTAGACATGTACTGCTTCTAACATTTTCTATTTTACGGGAGAAAGCTGAGCAGTCTTCAATATGAATCAACCCCATTTTTTCAGACTTGGATCTACTCTTTGATATTCTGAGGTTCATGAGATTCTCAGTGCTACTAATGCGAGCAAGAGTCTGTTATCTGCATTAGAATTTGACATATTGCTTATCCAAGCCATAATATATCTCATATTTTGTTTATATCATCCCTGCAGTTTTAACTTTGCATATATTTACCATTAGTTATTTGATTTCTGAAATGGTTATGCTTTTCGTTAATTTGTGCTGTTTTAATTCTCTGTAAAGCAGGCATGGGAATGCTCTCCTGGGAAGAAGGTTCCTTGGAATCTCTTGTCTTTGTTCACATCATCTGGAATGTTGTTTCTGGAAATTAGTCTGGTAGCCTTCTTACTCAAAGAAAATTATTCAGGTGGGATGGAAGCATTGTTGCACAATTTTATCATCTCAGGAATTCTAGTTGGTGTTGATGTGCTTCTTAAGGTAATATATGAAATGTTTGAGGTTTGTGTCTGTGTCCAGGTTGATTTTTCTCTTATTTGATAGCGCAATATCTGTAACTTTATAACCAAGATCTCAGTTAGTGGATGTTTTTCGAACAGTTATTGGCAGTCGATTTATCGATTCATTTATAGTTATTTGACATTTCGATTATATTTTCTTGATTATGACTTTGTGTGGTTAAGGTTCTTATTTGGACGATTTGTAGAAAAGAAATTAGAAGATTTTTGAGGGTGGTAGCTATATTGAGATGCATATATGGCTTCTGAATGGTGTACTCTTTCCCCTTTTTTTGTTGTTACTGACTTAAGTGGTTTCTGTGGACTCCATGACTTCTATTAGATCCTTTCGTACTATTCATATTTTCAATTAGAAGTTTAGTTTAGTTTTCATTTTTTGTTTTGTTTGTTGTAATTATCCATCCTTCCTGATATGGTAATTGAACACCCATGTATTTAATAAATGTACTTCTATTCAGGTCATATACGTGTTTGGATTTGGCATCCCACTGTTTATTGCAGTTGGTAGTTCACACTGGGCAAAGTGGGGAGTATGGACCATTCACAAGTTATTGCTAACTGCAGCATATGGCTTCATATTGTTTGTTCATTTCTCAAAATGGAGAGATAAGCTACCACGTTAGCACATATCCGTTTCTTGGTCGTTATTTATATGCCAATTTTCATCAAATTAACAGGGAATTCTGTTGTCATTTTGTTGTATCTACAGCCAGACCAGCATTCTATAACTACATCGCTGTGATGTTTGTTGTTAGTGCTTTAGCATTCTTCGGCAGTGGGCTTGCTGCATTTGGAGTCCGGTTTGGCATCTGGTAATTCTACCTTCCTTTAACGCATTACTGTTCAGATTCTCAGTAATTTTGAATCTATGTGGAAGTTACATAGATGCTGCTTCATGTAGGTTGAACAATTTCACGGTTATCAGCTATCATTCTATGTATCTTCCTTTCCTGTATGTGACGTTTCTGGCAGATTTTTTCCAGGTAAAATCCTTTGTGCGTTATAGTTTGTTCGTTTTTTTTGAGTTATATGTAGTGATGGAGGTTTGAACTTCTGACCTTTTGATCGAAGATATGTGTCATAACCAGTTGAGTTATTCTTAGGTGTGCGCTATAGTTGATTCTTTATCTATAATTCATATTTCTAATTGTAAAAGTATTCATTCTTACCGTCTTGGGTGCATAGGATTAAGATTTTTTTTTTTTTTTTTTTTTTCTTCAGGAGGAAGACTTCCTTTTGGAGAATGCCTACTATTCAGAAATGAGAGATGCAGGATTCTTTGATTCAGAGTGGGATTAGCCTCCTTGAGAGATTAAGCCTCCTTGAGAGAGCCTATATTTGCATCCTTGTATGGTTAATATTCATATACAATGTAAATAAACATAAACAGATTTTTTTTTTCTTTAGCAATAAAACCTTATTAGATATTCTGATTTCAATTTATAGTTGATTTTGGGATCCATTGATGGATGCACTTTCCTCCCCTTCCTGGTATTTGGAGCAAATTTTTGCTAGAGTTTTTCTCCTCTCGATGTTTCAGTTTAAGAGCATGTTTGAAAATGATTTTCTGAATGGTCAAAATCATTTTTGCCTGCTATTTTTGCTCAATTCTTTTGTTGCTTTTGCTACTCCATAAATTCTGTAAATGTTGAGATGTTGGGAGGTTTTGAGATTAAATCAGAAAATTGTAAAAAGGGCCTGTCTGGTTATATTTTTTTTTTCATTCTCTTTTTAATAAATACATAATAATAATAATAAAAATATCATTTGGTAATGATTTTTGGTATAGAAACAAGTTCGATACATCATTTATTTCCTTATCCTCTAAATTTTACCTGAAAATTGTTTTTTAAAATTAGATATTCACATTTTTTTGTCATTTAATTTTAGATATTTATTATGCATTTTATCCTGAATGATAAAATAGTATTTTAATTTACATTTGAAAAAAGAAAAGAAAAGAAAAATGAAACAAAAATTATTTAAACACTTTGGTTTCTTAAAAATGGAAAACAAGAAACATGTAATGAGAAATAGAAACATTACCTGACAACTCTTTAGTAAACTTGAATTCTTGTTATATAATGGGAGTAGACCATTAACATAATACAATGAGTGAGACCTGCCAACAAGACTTGAGTATACATACACCTTTGACCAAGAGATTAGAAGTTCAAATTTTTGGTTGAATTCAAAATACAATGAGGGAGAACTTGAAATCTCACTTGTGAAACGAAAGAAAAAAAAAAAGAAGACAGTCCATTATGTTAAGCAGAAAGGATGAAGCAACACTTTCAACTAATGTGATAATTAATTCTACTTGTATTTAAGCATCAAATGATTAAGGTAGTAAACAAAATGGTTAGCTTTACAAGATGGACCACATGTAAATCTAAACCCATTGAACTGGAATGCTTAAAAATATTCAGAACATACTAGTCAGTTTATTTACACTCAAAGTAAACATTTATATTCTCCTAATATTTGTCTTGCAAGTCGCAACACTTTCCATCTTCTCTCAAAGTCCAGGCCATTGGACTTGGATTTGGATATTCAACAGGTCGTGATTAGATCAACTGCTTTCACTTATCAGTTCCTTAATGGAGTATTCTTGCTCATAACCAAGATAACAATCTGAGACCAAAATCAATTTCATTTCCTGGAAAAACATACCATGTAAAGTATTACAAGCATGTCAAAATGTTGAAGATAATTCAACAGACAGATTTATCATCCATAGAAACTTTACACAAAAAACTATGATGTTAATTACACAAGAACCCATATTCATTAAAATCAATGAGTTGACAATTCAAAAATTCAAACCACGTGGTTTGCTTGTTTTGGATTAAAAAAGTTCAGTTTGAATGCAAATTTCTTTTCACTAATCAAGGTTAAATTATAAGTTTAGTCTCTATATTATCAAGTTTGTTTCTGTTTGGTCCATGACCTTTTCTAATAGATCCCTAGACTTTTAATTGGATCAATAGGTTTGTGACAAATAAATCTTTAAACTTTTAATTTTGTGTCTAATAGATTCTTGAATTTCAATTTTTCATCTAATAGATCTTTGACCTATTTGATATTTTTTAAAATTCATGAACTTACTAGGTACAAAATTGAAAGTTTAGAATCTCATTAGACATAAAATTCAATTTTATATATAATAAATTAATTAATTTTTAAAACTTTTGAATATGCTAGGGACCTATTAGACATTGTTTAAAGTTTAGGAACCGAATAGACTTGAACCTAAAAGTTGAGAGACTAAACTTGTAATCTACCCAATAATAAATGATGGGGGAGGTTCAATAAAGACGGGGAGAAAGGGAAAACAATGAGTCAAACACAGAGGAATTTTAGTTTCTGGTGAGCACTTTAACCTGGAAATCAGTTCTTTTTGGAGGCAACTGCATGGTTGTGACCAAGCGATCAGAGAAAGAAACTCTCTTTAAAGCATACAGTTCCGAAGTGGAGGTGTTACCGAGTACTAGCCACCATGCTTCATCTTTTATCTGCAAAAGAAGGTGTAATTTAATTTATATCAACTGGCTAGTCAAGAACGGAGCTGAAAATTTTACCTTGGGAAACCGTGGTGCATATGCCCTGGATCTGTTTTTCCTCGAACTTATCTTCTCCAATCTAATGAGTAGAGAGGGAGCTTTTTCAACGTCATCGTCCTTCCTTTGAAGTTTTATCTTCATTTGGACACGTGGAAAATTCTGCAAATCCTGTAAAAACAATAAACAAATATCCAAATCAGATAAAATGCCATGATGTAGTCACTCGTAAATTGCTAGCTAACTAATTGGGTTGGGTAATTAGATGGAATTTAGTTATTTCCATCTACTCTCAACTGTTAAATTGTCATGCCACATTACAGTTTCCTTCCCGGGAAGTAATTACTATTGGAGATTTTTTCCTTTGATGCTTATTTGATGCAACAAAGCATCAGAGGAGAAAAGGGATGTTTAGTATGAATCAAAGGTGGGCTAATAACAAGAGATTGATCTCTATTTATAGGGAATTAATGAGTTTAACTTACAACTTACGAATTAGGTATATTTTTTTTTTATAGAAGAAACAATTTCATTGATAAATAAAATAGAGAATATTCCAAACACCAATGGGTGAATTACAAGAAAGACTCACAATTAGAAATGAAAAACATAAAGTGAAAAGACCAAAAGGTTGTACTTCTTTGCACCACAAAAAAACATTAGAAAGAACAATTTTCATAAAACGATCAAAAGTAGAGGAAACATCCCTGAAGTGCACCATTTCTCTCAATCCAAAGGTTCCAAATACAACTTACGAATTAGGTAAACAACTAACTAACTAAAAATTAAAACAACTAACTAACTACAAATTAAAACAACTAAACATTCAAATAAAATTACAAAATAATTACTAATTATGCTACATCAGCTCATACACAAAACTTCTGAAACCATCCCCGTGCAAAAAAAAAAAAAGGGCATATAGAAATGTCATGGAGAATACTTCTGACCTGAGTTAATTTTGAAGCAGGAAAATTTCCAATCAAATTTTGCAAAGTTGTCTTGGGAAGATCCAAGAGTTGCTGCAAAGTGAGATATCCCCGTTTTTTAAGTGAACTTGCAAGGTCATCATTCATGCATGGCAGCATCCACAATGCCGAATCTTCATCAAACCACAAGCCCTGAAAGTTTCATAAATACTATATAGGTCGGAAAAGATTAATACAGTTCATTTCCCACATTGCAAGTAAGGGTATGATAGAACCCAAATATATTAAAATATGAATATAACAAAACAGTAAAGCCCTAAACCAAGACTCCACTTTCTTGAGCACTCTCACTCAAGCCCTAAACCAAGACTCACGGAATTAGTGCCTACCTTCTTCCTAACTCACTCCCTCTATTTATAACCAAATACCCTAACAAACTCCCTAACTAATTACTAATATACCCTTACAAACAATCCTATCAGGGTAGTGTCAGTGTGGCATCCTTGAATATCTCAAACATGGTAAATTGACTAAAAGTTATGTTGTTTCATGGCATCCTCTCTCAACTCCACGCTATACCCAATACTTGAAACGTGAAGAATATTGTGTGGAGTTCACACAATGGATTCTTGATTACAAGCTTGGAGAGTAAGAAACACAAATAATAATAATAAAAGAGTACGGTAATTCAGAAGCTTCACTTCTCTTGTCAGTTGTATTACATCTGTATTCCAAACACACCTTTTGGTGACTAGGAGTGTCTAACTCTTTTAATTTTATTCAGCAATGTAATTGTTTCTCTTCTTGAAAAAAAAAGTATTAGTAGTACGTTAAAAATTCCAATCACGAAGAGAAGCAGAGCACAGAGCAGCATTTCTAAGGCGTAGAAAAAACATGCAGAAAGGAACAAATAGTTCGCCAGTTTAGGCTCCAAATCATTGTGTTGAAATGTGGGACCCGCACCTGTAAAGGGGTGATCATCGGTCGGTCGGGGTCGGTTTTCGACCTGAACCGACCAAATTCGGACGGTTTGGTCGGCTTTTTTTTTATAAAAAAATTTGGCCTTAAACCGACCAAAACCGGCCGACCAGTAAGTTTATTTATTTATTTTTAATTTTTTAATTATTTACTGTTTTTACTATTTAATTATTTAGTTATTTAATTAAAAAATATGTACCTTTACAGTTTTCTATTATTATTATTAATTTTTTATTTTTATTATTATTATTATTATTATTATTATTATTATTTTTTTTTTATATTTCGGTCGGTTTGGGATTTTTTTCCCCAAACCGACCGACCGACCGGTCAGTTTTACCAAGGGCAAAACCGACCCCGACCGACACCTTCAATAAACCGACCGACCGAGGTCGGTTCGATCGGTTTTGGTCAGTCGCATCGGTTTTCGGCCTTTTTTGCTCATCCCCCTGCAAGCTCACTTTTTCTTTCCAAATCCATTTATTCTATCACTGTTTTTCAGTCTTTATTCCTTGGCTTATAGTTTTCTTCCTGTTTTTTTACCTTTCATAGTACATTTGTTTATTAGTCAGTATTTCTTCTCTTCAAATATGCAAAGTTTTCTAAATAGTTGCCCAGTTGGTGTTAATCGAGGCTGTGAGAGTAGCATGAAATAGAAGAAGCATTCACCCACTCCACCGTCTTAATACTAATAATTTTTCTATTTGATAAAAAGTACAACTTTAATTAAATACGAAGGAAAGCACGCACACGCGGGGCAATATAAAAAAAAGGAGAGCCTATGTCAAAAGGAGGAATAAAAAAAGCCGACAAAAAATAAAAAACAAAAAAAATTAAAAAATTGAGCCTGATATCAATTTATTTTAAACCGTCAACATACCAATTTATTTGATTAATTAGGAAAAAAATTTATAAAGAGAGTAACCTGCATGACCATTTGCAATAGACGCATGCAAGTAATCGAGCTTGAGAGCCATCCACTGTTGGCACATATATCAATCATGGCCTGTATAATGCGTATACTTTGATCCAACACCGACTTTAAGTCGGTAATGTAGTCACTGATTGGTAATTCCAACTGAGAAAAATGTGCCTGAATTCCATTGTGAGAAATGGGAGTAACCAAGACCAAATTTAAGATGAGCACAATAAAAAGGTCGATCAATCAAAAGGATTCTTTTAAAGGGAAAGAAAAACCTGAAAAAGTAAATTTGCCTTCACATGTGGATCATCAAGCCGATCTTTGTCCACATTATATCGGACTCTCTCGGATAAAGCAGCATTGTAATTTTCCTTGACAAATTTGATAGTAAAGAGAATAAATGAGAATCGAACTGAATGATATTTATACGCTATCATCAACCAGTTGACAGTAAATGATATGAAACAAAACATAATAAATTACAATTTCCCGAGATTCCAGAAAGCTAACAGTGCTTACGGAGATTTAAACAATTAGAAATGCTACGTTAGAATATGAAAAGACCTGAACAGAGATAATGACGACTCCAAAAAACTAGTGAACACTCCTAACAACAAATCTGTATAGATCCTGCCAACAAGGAACCTCGTGAACTAGTAAGTACAAAAAGGTTTTACTTTTTTTTTTTTTTTGATAACCGGGTGTTGGAGCTTTTGCTCTCTTAAACCCACCCGTGCACGCCTCGAGGCCCAGACTCGAGAGATATCAAGGATTTTCATTTATTAAGCTCACCTGAGGGCTCAAACCTAAAACCTCTAAGCCGGTATGACCAAGAGATCCCAAGTTCTTATCAACGAGGCTGCCACTTGGGGGCTTTAATAAACAAAGGTTTTTACTCAGGGTGAGAAACCCTGGATTTCGTTACTATATGAAAAATAGAAAAGAATTAAACTGAAACTACCACATAATCTACTACAAAGTTACAGGAAATGATTTAACTAAAGATTATTTTGACCTAAAAATTCTGTGACAGCTTACAAAATGTACAGTTTAGGTAGTTATGGTATGGCTATCGGTTCGCCTGTAAGTAATTAACAACTGCATGTTGGTAATAATGAACTTGTAAGAAAGAGCACTACCTCATTATGCCGCACAGGAAGTTCATCATATTCAGAAGCAGCAGAAAGGATATGCAAAAATACCTACACGCAACAAAATTTAGTGGGAAACTATGCAAAAAGGGTAAACTGTAAACATCCTCATTGGACCGATAACCAACAGTAATGACTTACTTCAATTGACGTATCTGGACCTATATTTGAGCCAAACATCGATAAAGTAATGTAGCTGAGGTAATACTGAGATGCTATTGAGCCCAGCATCATTGGCTCAACACTGTCTTCGTCCATCTTTATGCATCCACTATCCTCAAGATCCTCAAAGGTGCTTTGTACTAGCCTGTTGGAGGAAAATGCTCACCCCATAAACCATCCTCCCAAGACAATGAAATGCCGAACGAAAGAAATTCCACTAGATCAAACAAAAAGAGTTTTTACCTAGACAAGTACGAACTTAGAATTTCAGATTCCATGCTATCCAACCCATAGTAAGCAGGATTTACCATCTGTAAAAGAATGATGTGAGAACTTCTGTCATTGGCAAATTAGAAGATTGTATCCTTTATGATCATTTGCATTGTTCTTGAAAGCATAGTGCCTAAAATTAATTCTCACTGCTCTTTATGTTAAATGGGATTGTGAAACCTAATCACATGAACCCACTCCAACAATTCAGACGCTGCTAACCTTTAATACAGCAGGCAACATTAAAAACTTCAATAACCTCTAGAAAAAATCTTTCATCCCAAAGAGCTAAAAAACCACTAGCTACATCAATGGAAGAACCAATGTTTCGTACCATTACTAGATCAACTCATTTCCTCGGTACACATTTCAATTCACATTGCATTCAAATGCCAACACCAGCATGCACTGCTCAAGAGTAAGAAAATGCACCATGCTTGCAGAAATTTTACCAGCCTACGAAACAAATATGTCCAGGTAAGATAGTGCACTGCATCCTCTTTATGACAAATGGTGCCTGAAACTATCTCAGCATTGATATGGTCATGCAACTGCTCCTTCAGACTGCTCTCAACGGGGAATGGTTCGTACAAAAACTGAAAGTAATTATAAGAACCAAGAGTGTCAGAGTGGAGGACTATTGGATAAAAATATATAAAATGATTAGATAGGCTGACCTTTTTATAAAAGCTCTTTTTGGGTTCATGAACAAGAATGACTGCTTTTCCATGTTGATCATACTGTGGTCGACCTGCACGACCCATCATTTGCAGAATATCTGTGATTGGAAAATCAACATATCTCTTTGATTTTCCATCATAATATTCTGTTCCCTGTTAAAATATAATTACTCAATATTTATCAACGAGGTTGAAACAAAAATTAC
Organism: Trichosanthes cucumerina; assembly: GCA_036507285.1. Taxonomy (NCBI): domain Eukaryota; kingdom Viridiplantae; phylum Streptophyta; class Magnoliopsida; order Cucurbitales; family Cucurbitaceae; genus Trichosanthes; species Trichosanthes cucumerina. The sequence goes on along the minus strand of CM071839.1, from coordinate 75,083,060 downwards.
AGAATAAAAAGAAAATGTAAGAGATTAACTAAATACAGAGGGCGGGAGAAAGCGAGAGATTTCTATTGCTTGCAGCGTGTCAGTAAAACTTAAGAAATTCATTGAAAAATAAACAGTATGTTGAAGTTTTTTCAATTTCAGAGCACAAATACCGATCAAATAAAAAAAATTACCTCCTCTATTTTTTTTTTTTTAACCTAATTACCTCCTCTAAATATCTACCTTCAAAATATCAACTTACAGTATCAATATTAAATTATAAATTACAGAAAAGTATGCTTCACCTTGATGATAACTAGATGTGCCGGAAGGTTCACACCCCAAGCCAATGTGCTAGTACAAACCAATACCTACAATTAGATAGTTTGAAAAGCTAAATTAGTAAAATGATAAAGAGGACAGTTTATTTTAATGAATCTGGACTTTTTGGTAGAATATAGATCAATTGAGTAACAGAAATGCCTGAATTTTGTTGTTTGCAAACAGTTCCTCAACTATAGACCTATCCCCATCATTTAGGCCTGCATGGTGTAGCCCAATACCAAATTGCAAGGTGTGCCTGAGATTCTGATCAATAATTTGACAAATGATCATCTGAAGCTCTTCTTCAGCCATATTAAGAAATTGCCTTGGATGCTCATCTGAAGCTGCAAACTTAAAACCATAAAAAACGAATTCAGATAACAGGCTGTCATTAGTGAATTTAAAAGGAAAGCAACAATTGTTCCACAAAGTATGAGTATATATCAGGAAACTTGTATAGGAAGCAACATTGAAGCTGCATTGAGCTTTTAAAGTCTAAAAAACCCAATTGATCAAACAAACAGTGGAGATTTTACTCATGGGAATAGAGATCTCACCTGAATAAGATCCAGTGCCGTAAGTCTAGTCTGACGACGAGATGAGACGAATATAAGAACTGGCTTGGTTGGTGAATGGGTGCAAATGGCAGCATAAGTTGGTTTATTCATACTGTTCATCCTAGGGCAGTAAAACTTTCCAGGATATCCCTGAAGAAAAATGTCAAAACGTTAATTATGATAAAACATTTATTGTTGATGCTTTTGAGGAAAAACCAGAAAATTGTAGATCAGTGTTGTTCAAGCTTTTATGTGGGGAATTGAGTGGAGGTGGTAGAGTGCTCTATGAGCTAATTCTTCCTTGTGGGTTTCATTAGATAGACTTTAGTGGGTACTCAGGTTCTGTAATTAAATCTAATTGGGGAAGTTCTTTTAAAACGTTAGATTGATTGGAGTGTAATAGGGAGAGTTTTACTGAATTACAATTACTGCATTTGTTTTGTTTTTGGATTGGGAGTTAGTAGCATAGATTGGAACGATGGAACTTTTCATCACGTCAACAAAAAATTCTTTCTTTGCCACGTCAATGAAAAGTTACTAGCACACTAATTCTAGGAACCTTAAATTTTAGATCCTTAGAACTTGGGGGAGGCTAGATTAGTGGAATCATGTCAAAACATCCAACTGCATAATGGACCTTGCCACCTCATCTAAATTTCAATAAATAAAGTATCATGTCTACATTGGGGTTAATGACAAGAACTAAAGATAAACATAATTTGAAGTATAGGGATGTAATTTATAATCTTAAAGTTCAAAGACTAAGTAAACACAATATTCAAACATGTGGATGAAGTATTTAATTTAAACTAAACCTTTATATGTTTCTTCTGGCATTGTATCAGAGCAAATAGGGTCATAGAAAGCTAATAAGAAGACTCACAAACCATAAGAAAACACTCGATATATTTCTGCTCCTTTGATTAAGGTCTAATTAGATGAGACAAAGTTTACCAAGTAGCTTCTTTAATGCAGAGCTTCACAAGCAATGGTATAAAATAAAGAAGTAATAAAAATAAGCAAAACTTATTTTGCTAACATTGCAACAATCATTAGGTATACTTTTGTCAATAAATTCACCCAAGATTCAACCATAGAGGGTAAATATAAAAATGACCACCATCAAGTATTAGTGAAAGTAACCTTTTTTTTGGACAAAAAGAAAATAAGCCAATTCCTTTCAAGCACCAAATTTACTTGCCTGGATATGAACTTCAAGAGGCACTGGCCTTACGCTTGGTTTGAAATTGAAAAGTCCATTTTCTCCAACACCTAACCAATCACCCAAATCGCTGATAAAAGAACAAGACGAGAGTATTATAAACCAATATTTATTCAGAATGTGGTATAGAGATAGACTTCCAAAATATGAAATCCCAAAATTTCAAATTAAACACCCTACTATAGAATTCAAGATCAACAAAACCATAGAAAGCTCTGATGCTATTCTTGAAACTTGAAATATAACTCTTCGCACCGTCTGTTTTCTTATTCAATAAGTGGATAAGGGTTGTAATCCTTATAAGGAAGAATAGCTAATACAAGTACACAAGCAAATGATTACAGGTTCCCTTAACAAGGGCCTAGATGTTAGAAGATAAGCTTGACATGACCTCTCTTTTCACCTTTTGTACTCTCTTTCATCTTTTGTACCTTTGTGTGGATGAGTGGGTTTACATTTATTTTGATTTGACCTTAGCTATCATTTCTTGTACTTGCTTGTACAGTGCGTTCTTGTACAAGCAAGTACAAGAAATGATATATACTCTCAACTCTTAATCTGGTATCAGAGCTACATCGCCAATCATGGCAGAATCACCGGCGACCACATCCACCGGCGAGTCTTCACACACAGGCCAACCCATGGCCACGAGTACAACCAACCGCAACACTAACCCAGAAAAAACTCCCGAAAGAAACACCTATCTTGTGCGTTCGAAGGACATTCCCGTAGGAAACCCATCCTTCGTCAACCTTTTGAACCAATCAACCTCAATCAAGCTTGATCGTAGCAACTTCCTACTTTGGCAAAATATAGTGATCCCCGTCCTGAGAAACTACAAACTAGAGAGCCATCTGACCGGAAAAACTCCACCACTTGAGATGACAATTGAACTGCCACCATCAGAGGAAGAATCAACCGGTTTGAAAATACCCAATCCTGAGTACGACATCTGGCTTGCTGCTGACCAACTGTTAGTCGGGTGGCTTTACAACTCCATGTCGCTCGAAGTAGCAGCGCAAGTCATGGGCCACGATGAAGCTAAAGGACTATGAGATGCAGTTTAGGAGTATTATGGCATTCAATCCCGCTCCCAAGAAGACTACAACCGGGCTGATGCTACAACAAACAAGGAAAGGTACAATGAAGATGTATGAGTACCTTGAGACTATGAAGAAATACTTTGATAATTTGCAGGTTGCTGGATTTCCCATGGACATGAGGGGTTTCGTCTCCCATGTAATAGAGTTGGACTTAATGAGGAGTATACACCCATAGTGTGCTTCCTTCGCACATCTGACAAGACCTGGTTTGGAGTCCAAAACGAGCTACTTCCCTTTGAACAAAGATTAGAGCACCTCCAATCCATCAAAGCCATGGCAGTAAACCATGTTGCTGTAAACCTAGCAAGCAGTGAACAAACCAAGTTTAACTCCAACTCACATCAACCAAGCCGTGGAAATCACTCCAACAGAGGAGGAAGGTCGAGGGGCAGAAATCGTTACTCACCATATCCACCAAACAACAGACCAACCTACCAAATATGTGGCAAAATGGGACACACAACAAATGGTTGCTATCACAGGTATGACAAACCTGACCAAACTCCTTCCAACATTGTTGCAAGTGCCTCATCACAAACCAATCCAACTCAAAACAACCCATCAGCCTTGATGGCTTTCCCAGAGACTCTTCAAGATCCAACATGGTACTTGGATAGTGGAGCAAGCAACCATGTAACCTCTGAATTCGGAAAGCTATCAATGAAAGGTAAGTCCACTAATCTTAAGAACATTTTAGTAGGAGATGGATCTAAAGTCTCTATATTGGGTGTTGGTGATGCCTCTATAACAGGATTACATGGACATCTTCTACTTAAAGATGTATTATTTGCTCATAAGATGAAACAGAACTTGATTAGTATATCAAAATTAATTCAAGAAAACAAAGTAATAGTTGAGTTTGACAACCTATTCTGTTTTGTAAAGGAAAAGAGCATTTGAAAACGGTCTCTACAAGGTGGTGGAAGGAAACAAGGCCTCTTCAAAATCAAAACCAAATAAGGGAGAACAAAGGAGTCATTTCACCAAAGGAACCCTTGAAGTGAAAACTCAAAATGCTTCAAGATTGAAGGACTTAGCGATCTCTAGGAATTTTGTGTTAGTCTCTTGTACAATGGATACTTGGCACCAAAGACTGGGTCATCCATCTTTTAACATTTTGAGTCAAATCCTGAATATTTGTAATTCTCCTATCAAAAGTAATGAAAATGTATCTTTTTGTGAGGCTTCCAAATTCGGAAAATCTCATAGACTTCCATTTAACACATCTAATTCTAGAGCCTTGAAAACCCTAGACCTCATTCACACCGATCTATGGGGGTCTGCACCTATTAAATCCACTCTCGGATTTAACTACTACATTGCTTTTCTAGACGACTATACGAGATACACATGGATCTATCCATTAAGAAATAAAGGAGAAGCCTTGTCTACCTTTCAACAATTCAAAATACAAGCAGAAAAACTGATGTAGCCTAAATGAGACTAAAAGAGATAATTCTCCAAGAATCAATCAAGGATCTTTATTAGAATGAAAGTTGTGTAGAATACATGGGAGGGATTCACTATTTATAAGGGATTAAAATACAAATGAGGGTAAAAAAGATTAACCTAGAGAATTTACTTAAGTTTACCCTAATCCTACCTTCATCATTCTATCCTCAAAAAAAAAAAAAAAACGTCCTCGAGTTTTAAAAAGAAAATGAAACAGAAGAAAACAAACAAAATAGAAAGAAGCTTCATTCGATGGTTGCCAAATACTCCAACCAAAAATTGCTTTCAATTCATCAACTTGCCAACCCAGTTGGTCATTGCTTATCATCCCGAAAAATAATTCTTGAAATGCAAGTTCTTGAGTCAATCGCTTGTGGTATCGCCACAATTCCTCCAAATACACGAACTTGTTGACAAAAATAATTTGCAAAAGAAGCGGACATGTGAAATTTGTGGAAGGTTTTCTTTAAACTCTCTCGATTTGTCGGCCAAACCAAAGAAGAAATTTTTGGTCCTTTAACTTCCTCCACAATGATAGAACTTTTTCCAAAATGACTTTCGAGAATTTGAGGTTCCCAATTCAATAATTGCAACTCAAGCAAAATTTTCTCATGTAATAAGCCAACATTGGATGTTTGAGAGAATTTTCTTGTAAACCCTTTTGAAGTTTCCAATTCAACCATGTTGACTTTATTTGTAATTCTTCCAACGTTGACCTCACCGGTTTCGACACAATTCTCCTCAAATTCAACTTCATGGGTTTTGATTTCATAGTTCTCCACCCTTAAGGTGTCTTCCATGACAGTAAAAAGTTTATCCAAACAAAATAAAATTTCATCCTCACCGTCAAAATATTCAATGAAATTCAAAAGAAATTCATCATCTATTTCATTTGAACTCATCTGATTGTTGTGAGAAATTGGTTTGGCTTCCTTCTCATTTTCCTTCTCAATTTCTTGTTCTGTTTGTACATATTCTTGAAAGATTAAAGAACTATGCCCGCTGGAGTCTTGCTCTTCAACTTCAAAGAACAATTGAGCCAAATAAAAAGAAGAGTCATCAACTGTCTCCATCAATTCTTTTTCAACTTCATCTTCCTCATCAAAATAATTTTCAAATTTTAGAAAACATTCCTCTTCTTTGCCGGAAAAATCAAAATTGTTAACATCAAATCCATGAAAAAATTCTTCTTCTTTGCTGGAAAATTTGGAATTTGGAACCAAGAAACCTTCATTTTGGCATTCTTGGAGTTTACCATGATGAAAAAGTTTCTAATAAATCTTGGAAGGTGGGCTTTCTGTTTTTGCAGCATTTCTTCTTGATCATCTCCACGATTTTGGTATATATCTCCATGGTAGAAATCTTCTCTTTTCGAACATTCATCATCTTGATTCATGAATCTTGAAAATTGATGTTCAAGAGGTCTTCCCGCTATATTTTCTTGAATCTTTATCATATGATCCGTGAATTCTTCTTTGCGTTGAACTTGTCTTCGTTGAATTTTTTCCAAACAACGTCGATTTTATCCATTCCCTTTTGAAATTCCTCCCAATTCATGGTTTGATCTGAGTATTGATGTTTTCTTGAAAATGTTTCAGCCTCTTAATCACTTTCTAAACCATCCAAGTCCAAATTCTCACATCGATTTCTTGAAAAACTTATTTGATTAGATAGTAGAGCTCTTTCTTGATAATATCGGTTCGTTAGTTTGTCCCAAACTATATTGCAATCTTTGTTGGAATCGCTAGAATCACTAGAATCAAAATTCCAATCCGGATCTTGATTGATTCTTTGATAAAATCGTGCATGAGCAACGTTGTGATGTTGAAATTCCTCTTCCGAATCACTTGATTCAAAATTCCAGCAATGATTTTGAGAGTATTTTTTACTTTCTTGCCCATACCAACTTTGCAAATTCTTGGAAAATTTTTCAAGTTTCTTGAATCTATAGGGTTCCCCCTAAATAAGGGTGTGTTGTTTGGCAACGAGCACAACTCACGAAGCTCCCTCTTGCGATCGGCGTCACCAAGAGTTTTCCGGTCTTCCACCGGCGGCAGTCAACGTTGGCCCAGGCGATTGCTCTTATACCAAATTGATGTAGCCTAAATGAGACTAAAAGAGATAATTCTCCAAGAATCAATCAAGGATCTTTATTAGAATGGAAGTTGTGTAGAATACATGGGAGGGATTCTCTATTTATAAGGGATTAAAATACAAATGAGGGTAAAAAAGATTAACCTAGAGAATTTACTTAAGTTTACCCTAATCCTACCTTCATCAAAAACAATATGGGAGCACCATTAAAACAGTACGGTGTGACAATGGAGGTGAATTCAAACCTTTCATTACCTATGGGAAGGAACAAGGGATTGAAATACAGCTTACTTGCCCTTACACTTCAGCACAAAATGGGAGAATCGAGAGAAAACATAGACACATTGTTGAAACGAGTCTAGCATTACTTGCTCAAGCAAAGTTACCTTAACATTATTGGTGGGAGGTCTTCCACACTGCTGTCCATTTGATAAACAGAATGCCTACACCAGTGGTTGAAGGAAAATCTCCATATTTCTTACTCAAAGATGAGCAACCTGATTACAGTGAATTAAGAAGTTTTGGATCAACATGCTTTCTGATGAAGGTAGGATTAGGGTAAACTTAAGTAAATTCTCTAGGTTAATCTTTTTTACCCTCATTTGTATTTTAATAGAAATGAGACTAAATGAGATAATTCTCCAAGAATCAATCAAGGATCTTTATTAGAATGAAAGTTGTGTAGAATACATGGGAGGGATTCTCTATTTATAAGGATTAAAATACAAATGAGGGTAAAAAAGATTAACCTAGAGAATTTACTTAAGTTTACCCTAATCCTACCTTCATCACTTTCCTTGTTTAAGACCCTACCAACATCACAAATTTTGCTTCCACAGTGAAAAGTGCATATTCATGGGATATAGTGATCTTCACAAAGGCTACACGAATTCAGCAGGTAGAATTTATATCTCTAGACATGTTGCATTTAATGAAACTGAATTTCCTTTTGCAGAATTATTCCAAAACAGAGACAACAATGAGACAAAGGAATTTCCCATCACCTCTTGGTTCCCAACCATCACACCAGCCCCTTTATTACCAACCACCTCTTCCTCATTTACTCCATCACCCATTCCCACGCCTTCTTCAACCACCACTGAAGCCACCAACCACACACCCAACTCTTACTCCACTCCTAATACTTCATCCTTAAATAGACCATTGTCCACACCATCCACTGTCCCTATCTCCGAGCTCTCTCTCCCTCCAAATGAACCCCCTAATGTCCACCCAATGGTTACTAGAGCCAAATCGGGCATCCATAAACCCAAACAGCTTTTCACTTGCCTTACCGAGACTCCACCCCTTCATGATTGGACTCAACTTGACCCTCCATCCTTCAATGTTGTTGTCTTTGTCTCTGTTTAGAAGCATGCCATGGCTGAAGAATTTGAAGCCCTTCAACGAAATCACACATGGGACCTAGTTCCTCCTGCTTCTCACCAACATTTGGTCGGTACCAAATGGATTTATAAAAAAAGACGGAATTTACATTTTAACCAACCATGTGCCTATAATGACCATTGAACAACAAAGATCATCCCGGCGAGTTAGTCGGAATCATTTCGATTTAGCAAACGAAGGGTACCAAATGGATTTATAGAATCGTTGCCATGCCGATGGGACCGTGCAATGATATAAGGCACGTTTGGTTGCCAAAGGCTACCTTCAACAACCCGGAGTTGATTATGGTGAGACCTTTAGTCCAGTTATCAAGTCGACCACCATACGCATTGTTCTCACCATGGCGGTCTCCTCCTCTTGGCTCATCCAACAACTTGATGTTAGCAACGCCTTTCTTCATGGTACTCTCCATGAGGTTGTTTACACTCCTCAACCGCAAGGCTTTATCAATCCTCTGTTTCCTCACCATGTATGCAAGCTTAAAAAGGCCCTTTACGGGTTGAAACAAGCTCCTCGAGCATGGTTTGATATGATACGACAAACCCTCCTACGGTGGAAATTTACTCAATCACAGGCCGATGTGTCCTTATTCACCTTCCACTCTCCCAAAGGTCAGGCCTTCTTACTTATTTATGTAGATGATATCATCCTTATTGCTTCCTCCACCACTCTTCTCCGCCACTTCATTTCCCTCCTAAAATCCACCTTTGCGATTAAGGACCTTGGTCCCCTCCACTATTTCCTTGGCATTCAAGTCCATCACCAACCAAATGGCCTCATTCTCTCTCAATCCAAATATATCCTGGACTTGCTCACCAAACTACACCTCTCCCATATCAAACCCCCACCTCTGCACCTATGGTTCCAAATAAACATCTTGCCCTCAATGACAGTCCATTACTCACTGATCCTCAGCTCTACAGAAGCACTCTTGGGTCCCTTCAATACCTTTTCCACACTAGACTAGACATCGCCTTTGCTGTCAATAAACTCAGCCAATTCAACCATGCCCCTACCATTAACCACTAGCAAGCCGTAAAATGAGTTCTTCGTTACCTACAAGGCACCTTAACCCTTGGCTTCTCAATACAATCTTGTCCCAATTTTCATTTGTCAGGCTACACTGATGTCGACTGGGTTGCATCCCCAGATGACCAAAAGTCTATTAGCGGTTAGCGGTTTCCTGGTCCTCCAAAAAACAGGTTGTGGTAGCTCCAACACTGAATCCAAGTATTGCGCTCTCTCTTGCAGCATGTGAAATCTTATGGATTCGTTCTCTTCTTCAAGAGCTTCGAGTTCACCAATCGTTCATTCCTTTACTTTGGTGTGATAATTTGAGTGTCACAGTCCCTTGCACATAATCCGGTTTTCCACTCTCGCACCAAACACATCGAAATTGATGCTCAATTCATTCAGGATCAAGTGTTGTCCAAACAGATTCAAATTCGGTATGTCTCATCTCACATGATCAGCTGGCTGACTGTCTCACTAAACTTCTCTCCCCCAACCGCCATTTGCATCTCCGTGACAAACTCGCTCTTCAGTTTTCACCAACGAATCGTTTGAGGGGGGTTGTTAGAAGATAAGCTTTACATGACCTCTCTTTTCACCTTTTGCACTCTCTTTTATCTTTTGTACCTTTGTGTGGATAAGTGGGTTTACATTTATTTTGGTTTGACCTTAGCTATCATTTCTGGTACTTGCTTGTACAGTGCATTCTTGTATTCTTCTATATTAGGTTGTATCCCTCTCGGTTGATCAATAATATACAGAGAAGAATATATCTTCATACTCTCAACTCTTAATCCTAGAGACATAGAAAGAGTACTTAACACAGACCTAAAGACTGATAAAGCGTCCGACTAAAGAGCACAAGTCAAGGTATAATAAATGATATACAAGCCTACAAGTAAGAGAGTACAAGAGTAATAGGTCAAACACTTCTAACTTTGAATTATAAGATGCATTTAAATAGACATACCGAGCAAGAAATTGTTCAAACATTCTTACAGTTTCAGACAAAGGAAATAGATATGGATCATACTGATCTAGTATTATCAACAGTCTCTTTAGTAGGCGAGAAGAAATTTGAAGATGCAACATAAGATAACTCAAAGGCAACGTATCTTTTATTTATAAAAAGAAAGAACAGAATCAATACTCATCCACTGGGAATGGCTCAGCCATGATGAAGCATAGATCCATATTTCCAATTAAGATTAGCAGAAAAAGTTACGTTGAGAAGTTCAGCCAACTCCTGAAATGAATATGATCGGCAGTCCATCTTCTCAGAGAAACAAAGCTGCTAATGGGAATTTAGTACTCTGCTAACCTCAGTTCATTCAACTGAAGAAGAAAAGTTCACGTACTAAATTATATATTTAAGAAAATGATCTCTTTTCATTGATCTATTCATTCTGAAACCATGTCCATAGAGTTGCAACGTGCACACCTAGGGAGGAAAGTTTGATTGTACTGAAGGATTTAGGGCTTAATACAGTTAACAGATGAAATGCTTGTGAAAATTCTGGCAACCATTTTTTTGGCCATCAGAAAGAGCTTAAAGCCAGACTACACCACGAGCTAATGGTCATTGATGAGAAAGAGGAATCCTCCCTTTTATCTAATGATGATTTGCAGCAGAGACTCACCATAAAAGGGGAATTGCTTACTATCTCAGCAAATGAAGAAGCCATGTGGAGACAAAGCTGCAAAACTAAATGGCTTGTTGAGGGAGACGAAAATACTGCTTTCTCCCATAGGATTGTGGCAGCAAACAGAAGGAAAAGTACAATTATGGAAGTTCTTTCTGCAGATGGGGACAGTTTGGTGAATGATGAAAATATTGAGGGGGAATTTTTGAATTTCTACCCGAATCTGTTTACTAAAAAAAGAGGTATAAAAAACTACTTGAGATTGATGATTGGAGTCCCATTTCTTCTGAACAAAAGAACTCACTGGAAATACCTTCTACAGAAGCTGAGATTTACAAAACAATCACTGATATGGGCACAAACAAGACTCCAGGACCGGATGGATTCACTATAGAATTCTTTAAAAAATCATGGAACATCCTTAAGGAAGATATTATTGGGGTGTTCAATGATTTTTTTAAGAATGGGATCATCAATGCAAATATAAACGAAACATACATTTGCCTCATCCCAAAAAAGCCTGGTGCCAAAAAAGTGAGTGATTATAGACCAATTAGTCTCACAACTTGTCTCTAAAAGATGATTGCCAGAGTGCTCTCAAAACGATGGAAGTGTGCCCTCCCATACTCGATTACGGACCATCAATCTACTTTCGTAGCCAATCGCCAAATCCTTGATACCTCCCTTATAGCCAATGAGATCATCGATGAATGGAACCGAAAGAAGAATAGTTGAGTGGTCATTAAACTCGACATCAAAAAGGCGTTTAATATGGTAGATTGGGATTTTCTCGAGAATATTCTCCGAGCCAAAGGCTTTGGACAAATATGGTGCACATGGATTAGAGGTTGCATTTCATCAACAAACTTCTCCATTATTATTAATGGAAAGCCTCGGGGTAAATTTAAAGCAACTAGAGGCCTTCGCCAAGGAGATCCCCTTTCTCTTTTCCTATTTATTCTTGTGGTTGACAGCCTTAGTTATGTTGTTACTGGCAGAACAAAAAGGAATGATTGAGGGGTTCAATGTTGGTAAAGCTCCACAAACAGTTTCTATCACTCACCTCCAATTTGCAGATGACACCATCCTTTTCTCATCACCCAGCGAAACAAAGCTTCGGAATATTTTTCAAGTCATTCATGTTTTTGAGGTAGCATCGGGGTTGAACATAAATTGTCAAAAATCAGAATATTTGGGGATTGGTATTGATACCCAGAAAGTTGTATATCTTGCCTCTATCTTTGGATGTAGGGTGGGCAGCTGGCCCTCTACATACTTGGGTCTTCCGTTGAAAGGCAACCCACGTACTCCAAGTTTTTGGAGTCCAATCATTGAGAAAATTGAGAATTGTTTGCAGAATTGGGGAAATTCTCATATCTCAAAAGGAGGAAGACACACACTCATCCAAGCTACACTCTCTAATTTACCCACATATTATTCCATTTTTCTTGCCCATCCAAAGTCACAAAATCTATTGAGAAGTCGTATAGGGATTTTCTATGGAGGGGTGGTATCGATAAAAAAGGGAGCCATCTCCTAAAATGGTCCACATTACAAGCACCCATTGAGGAAGGTGGTCTAGGTCTCTTTGATATACACAAACGTAACATCTCTATCGGCGAAATGGAATTGGAGGTTTTACACCTAAAAAGAAGCTCTTTGGAGAAGGGTGATTGAGGCAAAATATGGTACTAGCCACTACAATTGCAAGTCGGACAATATGTCTCTGAAAATTGCAAAGGGTCCTTGGAAATCCATCCATAACTGGCAGAATCTGGTTTACAGCAACATAGAAGTCATTGTTGGGAGAGGAGACAAGATCCGTTTCTGGAAAGATGTTTGGTTGGGAACTCAATCTTTCCTGTTAAGATTCCCCTCTCTTTACCTTTTATCTTTAAAGAAAGACTTGACTGTTGTTGATCATTGGAATCAACAGGTTGGATCATGGAATCTCTTTTTCAGAAGAAACCTCAACGAAATAGAAATTGAAGAATGGGCTTCCTTATCTCAGTTATTGTCCTCGTTTATTTTCAAAGACCAAGAGGATAGATGGGTTTGGGTTTTGGAAAAGGATGGCCATTTCTCCATGAGTTCACTAACTCAAAAGCTTGCATCTATTGGGAACTTCGACAAAATACCATTTTATAAGTCGTTGTGGAAGGGTCCACCATCCAAAAAAAGTGAAGTTCTTTATTCGGAGCTTAGTCATGCATGTATCAACACTTTCGACATATTACAGAAAATATCTCATGGTTTGGCTCTCTCCAAATTGTTGCCATCTTTGTTACAGAAACAATGAGTCTCAAAACCACCTTTTTAGCAATTGTTACTTTGCCAATGCTTTTTGGTCCTTCCTCCAACAAGAGTTTGGGTGGTCCACAGCATGACCTAGTGATATCTATACATTGCTTGATGTGCTAATCAATGGTCACCCGTTCAAAAAGGAAAAGAAGACCCTATGGATCAATTTCATATATGCATTTCTATGGAATTTATGGCTTGAGATAAATGTCTGGGTTTTCACAGATAAGCAACATAACATTCAAACCTTCATAGACTCAACTTCCTATCATGCTCTATCGTGGAGTATTTTATCTCCACCTTTTGTAATTATGGCTTAACAACCCTTTTATCTCATTGGATATCTTTTTTGTAACCATCACCGATAGGACTTTTCACTCATCAATAAAATGGTTTCTCTGTTTCCTATCCAAAAAAAAAAATTCTGGCAACCAGGTTGAAAAGGGTGCAGCAAGATGCTGTTTCTTTGACCCAAGCTGCATTTGTGTGTAGAATACTAATTAGCGACTCTATTTTGGTGGAAAACGAAGCTGCGGAATGAAGATGTAAAAAAGGCTTAATTTTTTTAAATGTAGAAAACTGATGAAGTACTGTTGGAAGTTTCTAGGCCATTCTTGACATGAAAGAATTTAGGGAAAGATGGAGGAGGAATGTGTTTCAAGTGTCAATTTATCAGTAGTGATCAAAGGTAAACCTATTGATTGAAGGCCTTTTGGTTGGAAAAGACAAGGTCCACCTAACACAATTACTATTTGTGGATGACACTCTTCATACTCTTCATTCATTGATTCAAAGTTTACAAAGTTTCTTTTATCTCATTAAGCTATTTGATTATCTTCTAGTTTAATCTATATGGTTTGAGACTCTATGGCACGGACCAAGATATGCATATGATGGTTTGGGTTTGGCTATGCAAGGTTAGGACCTACGAGCTGGCCTGGCGTTTCTCATATCTAGGTATGCTATTAGGTAAGGAGCTCCTTGTCTAGACGAGGTTGTCACACATAAGCTACATCATTTCCTTCTAATCTCCTCCTTTATTATCTCTCTGAAAAATATTGGAGGATGGGTCCTAAGTTGAAAGGAGGAGCCACGTGCAAAATTTATCAAGCAAGTACGATAGAAAGTATGCTTCAAGACAGTTCACAGTTCCTACACTTTTTCAGCTTCCAGAAGCAATGAAAGGCCACTGCTAACTTTTTTTTATAAGGTGCCGAACTCTTATGGAGAACAAATGAAAGAATACTAGAAGCCAAAGAAATAAAAGAGAAAAAGTGAGGGGGAAAAAGGCTTCAATCAAGCAAAATGAAACCAAAAGAGTAATTACAAAAAAGATGTACAACCGAATCCCAAAGAGAGACATAGAATCTAATAAGAGCTCACACTTCTTCCTCAAATCTCTCAAGCCTCCAAACACTTTGTTGTTCCTCTCCAACCAAATACCCTAAAACACAACACACACCCCAGCGGACCACAAAAACCGACCCTTCTCATGAAAAGGCGGATAGAAAAAGAACTCCTCGACCATTGAAAACACGTCTCTCGATCTAGCACTGTGGAAGCTGAACTCTTAGAAAAAGCTCTCCCACATCGAACTAGCAAAAGAAAACCTCCCAAAATGGTGTCAAAGTCCTCGGCCACGCCTTTGCAAAGGATGCAACACTGCGGACCCATCAAGCTAGGCCAAATCCTCGAAACACGATCTAGCATATTAATTCTTCCGTGCAAGACCTGCCAAGTAAGAACTTCACCTTCTTGGGTATTTTAAACTTCCACAATAGGGAAAAGACTGAACGAGAGACAGTAGAGGGATTCACCAAAGACTAAAAAATTTTACAAGAGAATCCCTCTAAAATGTTAGGAGCATAGAGTCGAAGATCCCCACCCCCAGGATGAACTCAGAATCCCTTCGAAATGCTAGGCCACTGTTAACCTTTTTCTTTTAAATAAAAGATGCAATTGGCATAAATGAACAACCAAGTTAACATCTTCATATCTAGAATATCAAACTTGAACTTTGCAATCTAGAACTAGAACTTTATCAAGAAAACACAAGAGATGATGTCAAGTGTATGAATAGAGCTTTTAGAATAGAATTTTCTTGTCTTCATGCTTAAGAAGGTTCCATAGGGACTTTGTAAAAAAAATGCATATGTTGCTATTGCTAGCAAGTCACTCAGTTTTAGGAGAATTATGGATAGGGAAATAGAGGAGCTCTGTCATACTTTGGAGGATAATCGTTTCTCTACAGATCAAGATTCTAGAAGTTGGGGTTTCCACAGCTCGGGCACATTTCCAGTTAAATCTCTTTTCAATATGTTAGCAGTAAGGAAAATTGTTTTCAAACAAGACCTTTGCAAGAGAATTTGAAGGATTAAGCTCCCATAGAAATGCTAAGTTTTCTTATAGACTGTGTCTTCGGAAGTATTAACACTAACGATACTATGAAGAAATTCAATTCTTAACATCGCCAAGCCACTGCATCATCTATAAAAAGCAGCGAAGAAACATCCAGCCACTACTTAATCGGGTGTCATTTCATCCATCAGATATGGTGCAAGTGTCTGATGTCTTTGTTTTCCAAACTGCTCGACGAAATTCTTTAAGTCAGTGTTTAGTATAATGAAGGGAGAGGGTTTCAAAATTGCATTCCCTTGTTTAACATGACACATAATTACTTTTGGGCCTTGACATCCTAAACCCATCACACGTAATTAAAATAAAAAATATTTACTCATGTCTGCTTCTTTAATTTTGATTATCCATTTTAAATTATAAATAATTAGTTTAAAATTAAGTATGAATCAATCCATAAAACAAATTAATCTTTAAATAAAATTAAATTAATTTAGGAAAATTAATTTTTGTATAAAATATAATTAGATTTTAGGTAATGAACAATAGAAGGCTAACTAATATTTCTATATATCTCATTTCAACAAATCAAACATGGGGATTGTCTAATCATTTTTATCATCATTATCCTATCTTTTTTAATCTTAGCTGAGTGGAGAGCCTTTTGGTAATACTTCTTTTATGTAAAGATTTGACTCTTCTTGTACATTTTTAATAATGAAATATGTTTCTTTTTTATTAAAAAAACAAGTGTAATTCATCTTATTGATTACGATTCTGTCCTGAGGCGAAATGATATAAAAGAAAAATAATGAAAACCAGCAATGCAACGGCTGATAACTAACAGCTCAGCAAATTTACTGTAACCGTCATCTGTGTGTGTTTTCATGTTCTTTATTATGGGCAGACGTTTCTTCTCAACAACAAATATTTGGAATAGAAAACAAAATCAAGTAGTATAAAAAATTTTAAAACAGAAGAACAAGATTGCAACTTTTATTGCTTATTAAAAGTGATAAATTATTCAGCATGCTGGCATACCTTGCATTCGCTAAAGCAGTTGAAAGGCCTACGAATCTAACTTTTCGTTCAGTCTGTGATGATATATACCTCATCCTTGAAACAATAACCTGTGGACACAAAAGAGGAAATAATTTTTAAAGAGTGAGTAATATAGGTGAACGTGAATCCTAATTAGATCAAGCCCTAAACTTTTAAAGGGAAAAGTGAAAATTCATAATTTCAGTTTAAATCGAACTCCAAGGTCTGCTGAGTAAATTCAAATTGATAAGTTGGTCCAATTAGTAAGAATGTGGGTTGGATTAAGCATTAAATTTTCTCCATGACGAGAAGCACGCTGTATATTTCACTCCAATATAACTAACATTAATCGAATCTGCACACGAAAAGAAGCCAATGCACAGCACAAATTAAGAGTGCAAGAAGTAACTTTCTTCATAAAATCACGTGCAACAAATGTTATGTTCAATTGGGAACCATTCATTATGTTTAATACATTTTTTTTTGTATTTGATACAATATTATTATAGATACGTTAAAAAGATCAAATATGAATAAGATAATATTCCACCAATAGCATCATGTACTAAATTGCTACGCTTAATAATTAACTACCTCAAGAATGGGACCTCGATCTGCTCCCAATAAGTGGATCTCATCCAGAATCATTAGTCCAACCTATTATAAACGTCATTTGTTAATAACGTGCCTCCAACATGCAAAAAGATATGAATATGGGATTAAGAATCTGTCGTTTAATACTTGCACGACTAGGAAAATTGGAGGAAAGAAATTTTCATTAACTAATGCCTTAAAGTAACGGCTAATAAAAACTGAGAGTAGGAGAAACGTGGCGTTCTCTCTCTTTGTGCCCAGATATGGCGTTTAAGAGATTGAACTTCCATGGAAAAAACTAGCTGTAGCCTGCAGTGTGCAACAAAAGGTGTTCTCCATTGACGTCTAAAGAAATTTCAGTGGCAGGAGAGTTAAGATAGAGAATGTGAGCAATCAAACTTTTATTTCTTTCTCCAAAAAAGGAATGCCTGTTGTATGTCAATTCACCTTTGTAACATAGCTTCGACTATGCCAATTTCGACTAATACCATCCCACTTTTCGGGGGTTGATATTATAATATCTGCTGACAAAAGCGCCATCATGTCAGGGGTATAATCTCCCGTCATTTCAACCTGAAACAAAAATCATTGATAAGAAACTTCAGTATCAAAGAGGTGCAAGCCCTCACCCCCCACCATCCCCCCACACACACACAAAAAAAAGATAAAAGATGTGGGGTGTAACCATTTTCTTTCCAAGCCGAGAAACAAGACAATTTTTCCAGTCATTCATTCTTTCACGAACAATGGCCTTCAAAGGTGCTATGTAGACAACCTGCATTACAACGGAAAAGCCACAATATAAGTTCAACAAGAGTTCCAACCTGATATATTGACATAAACGGAAACCCATACCCAAAAGAAAAGGAACCTGGAACTGCTGAAAGCCCCAAAATGAAAAAGAGAAGAAAACACGTCATAATTGTACCTCCCACTTATTATTGTAAGAAATTACAAAGAAAAGTTTTCTGCTCTACCATTTCTTCTCACTTGAGAGAACCGATAAATTAAATTTTTTAGTGAAGCAGATATCCAAATCTGATTCTGGTTTTAGACGTCCGATCAGATTGCATGCACATTTGGTATGGCCTATTTAAAAGTGGTTCTTTTGCTAAAGAAAGTATTGATACATAGTGAGCATCTTCATTCATTTTATGAAAACATTTCAGAAAGTTGATCCAGCAACACATCAATGTGCGACAATTCTCCACTGGGTAACTTTTAACACCGGAGAAAAGTCAGACAACCATTACCTTGTACTTTGAGTTTTCTGCACATAATACTTTTGCGCTCAATTTTTGATGGAGAGCTTTTTTACCTTCATATCAGGCTGAGAATTGAAGAGGCGAAGCATAGCAAGTTCAGCAGATATGGTTTTTCCACTCCCAGTTGGAGCACCCAACAGAATGTTATCATCTGTATGATACAACACATGAAAAATCTGTGCAAACCAAGCAGAAGCATCAAACAAGTCAATATATGGCAACATTGATAAGGTTGAGTGTATTTCAACTGATTTAAGAGTCCATGGTTGTTACAAACCTGTGTTTGTATTGGATTAAAATGTGAAAATTTATATAGGGATTCGTAACTTTTGTTACCAAGAGCAGTTATTGGAAGAGGTTTTAAGTCTAGGAGCTCAGTGTGCGACGTACGGGCCTGAAAAAACACAACTTCCACGTCTATACCACCAAAACTTTGAAAAACATAAATTAACATATAAAGTATAAATTCGCTATCTATACAAAGGAGGAAAGTGGAGAAAAATTTGTAATTACCTCCGGCAGTGCTAAATTTTGGAAAGATATGGTGTAAAATGCTTCTGCTTGCAGCCAGGAATCAGAAACAGCATGAATATAATATTGAGGTGGATGTGGCTCAAATATTGGGACTGTGAAGGAAAGCCTTTGAGGCTCTCTAGCCTTCTTCTTTGCTAGAGTGAAAAGCTCATTGTGATAGATATGGTCATTCTCTGTGTCCTATTCAAACAATCAAAGCACGTTACTAATTCAGAAAAGCTTTTTACAAAATTCTCCATGATTGCATTTTCTTATTTTTACCGAAAGCATAGTGAAGATCCTTTTACAGCAAAATATAAGTAGCAAAAGTGCGAGTTCTACAAGAAAACTTAATTATACACTATTACACCTGGATGGCAATTAAGTTATCACCTCAACTAGTATCCACCAGCGTTGTGAACCACCATGAAAGCGATCTTTCCATATGAAGTCGGCTGTTATGAGGACATCAACCTAAAATCAACATTTTGAGATGTCTGATGATAGCTAGTAGTTCAAGGATACCATACAGCGACCTCTCAAGACAACTTATAGTAAATGAAAAATACAAGAATGACAACAAAAGGTTACCTTTAGGACTGTTCTTGTTATTGGACTGACAGTTGCTGATATCTGGATTAGTGGAAAATATCCAAAATACTGCTTAACCAACTTCAATGAGCAAAAAAGGGGAAAATAAGTAAGTCTGAATATATTTAACAAAAAAAAAAAAAAAAAGGTTAGAATGCCTGTAAGTTAAACCTACTCTTCCACCAGGTGCATAACGGATCAATGCTCCTATGTCCTTTTCCTGCATCTCTTGCAGACGATCCAAATCAGCCTCTCGCTCCTCAAGCTTTCGCAAAATCTGGTAAAGAGAAAAAGAAACAGAATGGAGAGTTTCAATAGAGGAAAACATGTCTGAAGGAATGATAAAATAGAATTGAGACAATCTGAAGGAATAATAAAAAAGAATTTGAGACAAACATCTGAAGAAAGATCCTTGTCAAATTGTCTTAAAGGATGTTGGTGTGGCCATATTCGACGATCAACAGCTTTGCAATATTCCAACATGAACAAAGTCATTTCACACCAACCCCTTCTCAGACATATTTCAAATAAAGCTCGCATAATACGAGCCAAGCTAGCACTTATATAAGCAGCATCCGAGACTAACGAGAAGGTATCGATGGAACCTCTGGAAATGTACAACTGCAACAAACTAACCACTATATTAGCAATTTGTTGTCATTCCTTTTTTGAAGTTAGAACAACTTTAAAAAAAATAACCTGAATAAGGATGGAAATTTTTCCATGTTTATTTGATGGGCCACCCTTAACTTCTAAGGGACATGATGTTCGTACTGACATCTCCAGCTCACTCTGCTCCTCATCTCGAACAACAATATTTTCAAACTCAGAAGAATGAGCAACCATGTCAATAATCTGCAAACGCAGCAGACCAGGTAGCCCAAGAGGTATTTACATTAACGAGCATAGAAAAGAAAGGATGAAGTATGCAATCTTCATTTTTAAAGAGTAAAGTTATACAATAAAATCAATCAGTCCTTATGAGCATCAGTGCCATGATCAATTGAGATAAGGGAAAGACAACAGAAATCAGTAAACAATAAAATATGAACGACCAAGTGAATGGAAAAATAGAGTAAAAATGGCAACAGGTCACAATCAACAACCTCACTGTCATTCATATGACGTCTCAACATCTCATTATACGTTTCAACACTGGAATACTGAATATAGAAGTGGCTGGCAATGCGGCCCAGCTCTGTGCAATAAAAGTTGCCACTTTTTTCATCAAAACGCATCATCTTTGATTTGTCAAGTGCACGTGCAGCATCTGTTATAAGAGCTCTTTGCTTTGAACTCAAAGAAGGATCAGCCATGACCTACCAAATACAAATCAAAAGATACCCTACGCATAAGAAATTTGATGAAACCAATTGTAAATTAAATAAGATGACCAAGACGTATTGATCAAGAGTTGCCTCAAGTACAGTTGTCAAAATACTGAAGAATCACATCCAAACTAATTCAATTGATTATATGAACAACTAGACACTCTTTCACCACCACAGCTCATTGAATACTAACTGCCTAGGGGTGAACATTGGAATTGATCAATAGAAAACGAGATGTCAATTAGCAAGAGTGTTTTTTAAAATAATTGTACGTATACATTAATGGTTTTTCTTTGGTAAAGATGACGACCATAAAAACTTTTAAGTGTTTTTTTAAGATGAAATCCAACTTTTTATTGGTATTGTGAAAAACTACACATACTAAAAATATGCCCCGTATTACAATAATGAATCTCAATGTATGTTAGTTACAAAAGGTGTATAACTAGAATATTTGTTAAGTAAAGAACGCCAGAATGAGAAATGAAATTTAGCCAAATCATAAACTTTGTCCCACTACCATTCCTTCCTATATAAAATTTGGTAGTTTCTCTCTAACCAGATTTGCCAAAACAAAGCCTTCGCCGCATTTATTCACGGAGTTTTTACATTCTGAAGGAATTTGCTACTACAAAATAATTGAAATATAATGTTTTTCCTTTCTATCAAAAGTCCACAAAATCTGAAATTGTTGCATGATTGCATCAACACATTCCATTGGTTCAAGGAAGAATCTTGGTTTTCTGAAGAATAACTGAAAATACTATGATCGTGAAACATAATAAAAAAAATAAAAGGAAAACAACAAATTGTAAATACGGGGAAAAAAAGTTTTCAGAAATTGCTAAATTTCCTTGAAGGATAGATTTGTGGTTCCCATTTCTTAGTTCAAACTTAAATAAAAATTTTGTACTGTAAACAAACAAATATTAAAAATTATAAGAAAACGAGAATCGGTACAGAAATTCCAAATATATTTGCATGTAAGGATCAAACAAGACTAAATAATAAAAGAACACATTAGGATGCCCCTTATTTTGCACCAACAAACTTCGAACATACCTCATCCCATCCAATACCATATGCCAGAGGATTTAGTCTCATCCTTATAAATAGATACGTATATCCAAGCCAGGCACAAGCTTCCTTCACATTCGTTACAGTACCCAGTGCAACCTCCGCATTCAAATTATCTTTCAAAGAGCCAATAAACTGCACATTAAAGAAAAATTTATATTTTCATAAACATAGGTTTTTCCAAACTTTAAAAATAAGGAACTGTGTACAAGAACAAGGACTAATAAGTTCAAGAAAGCTTTAATCAGGGGATGAAGTTATAATTTAAATCGTGCAAAGATAATAAATCACTCCCCTACTACACTCCAGCCTCTTCGCCCCCCAAGCTTTCTAGGGGCTAAAATATTGATGTAAGATTACATTTATCATAACCCATCAGCTTAAACTTTTGAGTTGATTGGTGATTTAACATAGTACCAGAGCATGAGGTTTTGTGTTCAAACCCCCCTATAATGTCCTTTCCTCCCCAATTAATAGTTATTCCACTTGTTGGGTCTTCTACAAATTCTCGAGCTCATAAGTGAGGGGGAGTGCTAAAGTATTGAGATAAGATTAAATTTACCATAACCCATCAACTTAAGCTTTTGGGTTAATTGGTGATTTAACACTAGGTTTTAATGGGTTTTTTTCTTTCGGTCCATGTTTCAGCCTATGCAGAAGAAAAATTAATATAAAGTTTTTTCTTACCAAAAAATGTGTGCGGAGATTTTTTTTCTTCTTTTGGAGAGCTTTGTTGTAATTCACCTAAAGATGTGCGGAGGTTGTCTCCTCATTTCATTGAATCGTTTCTTTATCCAAAAAAAAAAGTTTTTTATGACCAAAAGTCTTTAATCAATAGTCTTCTTCCTAAAAAAACATGGTTTTCCGATGCTCTGATTGTTGTTCTGATCATGACGTCTTCCTTCTCTGCAAACATCGAAAGGAAATACTTCTTTGTAGCTCCCGATGGTAGGAACCCTGGCTCCTTTAGTCTCACTGAAGCATCCAACGACAGAAGCCTCTCTCTATGTGAGGTTCCTTTAACTCAAAAGTTCTTGAATGTTTTGCCAATGTTTTGCCAGAAAAGATATCCAACAAAAAGGGACACTGCATCGAGGTTGTTAAGCTAGTAGTCAATGGGGGCCTCAACAAGATCATTGTCCCTGAGAGCGAAAATAGAAAGGGTTGGTACAGCTTTAAATCTCTCCTCAACTCCTTCAAAAACGCAAAGTCAACACCCAATAAAGAAGCTACCTCGTACAAGAAAGTCTTAAAGAAAAGCATTAATGGCCCCTAGGAGAAGCAGACCCCTCGGCCACAATCGGGTAAGAATCATTCTTCCTCATCTTTTGCTACCATTGACCTTTCCTCCACGGTCATCATCCAAAGGGAAAACTTTCATGATAGTTGGCATGACATTATGAGAGCCCTTCAAAAACACCACTCGGCTTTTTCCTCAATCAGCCCTTTGCAACCCGACAAGGCCCTTCTATCTTGTGAAGATGTCGAGCAAGCCCAAATCACTGCAAAGATCAGAGGATGGTACAAGGTGAGGATGTTCAAGGTTAGATTTTATCCCCGGAGTGTCGAGAACATGTTGGGTCATCCAAAGGTTCCTTCCTATGGCGGTTGGATCAAAATTAGGAACCTTCCCCTTGATAAATGGACGCCGGAAACCATGAAGTACATTGGCAATGAATGTGGAGGCTACCTAGAAACGACAACCAAAACCCTCTCACGGTTGGACATGATGGAGGCTAGTATAAAGGTTAAAAACAACCCCAATGACTTTATCCCGGCTAAAATCTTTATCCCTTCATCTCCAAGCTCTTCTTTGATCGTAAAGATTGACCCTTTCTTTGTGGAGGAGAATTTCATCGGATAAGGTCGGAGTTCATGGAAAAAATTCCATCCTTACCGGCGGCAAACTCTACTCCACGCGCCTCCCTCCCTATAATCGAGGCAACCTCTGACAACAAGCTTGAGTTGGCCCATCACTCTCAGAACCAGGTACAATCCATTGACCCTATCCCTGTACCTTCCCTACCTTTATTTGTACCTAACCCTGGCCCACCACAGACTAAACCCTTTTTGCATGCCTCCCTTCAGACAGCTCACCTGGGCCTCATTCTACTGTTGGACCTTTGTCTTTACCAACCCCCATTAACCTTCTCTCTGAGCCCATCTCATCTGCTCCCTTTCCCATACCAACTTGCCCTGTTTCTTCACCAATCCCATCAACTCCTTTTGTCCAATCACAACCCTCCATCAAAGTACCCGTTATCATTAACAACAAAAACACCTCTCTAGTCATGGAAACAAATTCTCCTCTAATCTTGATCCCATTCTTTCCGAATAAGATTGTTTTCTTTCCTCTCTCTGTTCCCAATTCGAGCCTGAATCCCCTCATTTAACCATACCTTTTTCCCCCATATCCCTCATTCTCCACCAAACCTTTCTAGACTTTTTGACTTATCCCTCGATATCCAGACCACCCCCATCAATCCCTTGCCCCTCCAAACCGACTTGACTCAGCTATCCAAAGACAATTTGAAGTTGGCTAACCCCCTTTACACAGTTGATGATTCTCTAGACGATCTCCCTACAGATAAGGATCTCCAATAGGGATATGAGACTGTCATCCGAACGGACAACCCTTCTCATTATCTTCCCATCAATTTCCCTTGGCTAGTCGGAAATGGGATGTGTATTATGCCTCTGCCCACAAAGAAAAAGGCCTCCGCAACAGCAAAAAAGAAAATCAAATGGGTGGGTTAGTGAAGTTCAGAACTTACAATCTTCGATCAACTACAACAAGTCTTGTACAAAGACTGATGGGTCGCATGTTCTTAAATGATTTTCATTTAGTGGAATGTTCGAGGTCTTGGCTCATGGAAGAAAAGAGCCCTTATCAAAGATTTCCTTAGGCTTCAAAATCCGACTCTCATTATCCTACAGGAAACTAAATCCCATTTTATTGATCAGAGTTTTATCAAATCCATTTGGAGCTCCCGTGACCTTGCATGAGCATCCTTAGATGCCATTGGTGCCTCTGGGGGAATTCTCATCACGTGGAGAAAATCCTCTTTCAGTGCCATCGAAATTGTTGAAGGTGTCTACTCCTTTTCCATTAACCTTGTTTTGGCTGATGGTTTTAATTTCTGGGTCACAAGGGTCTATGGTCCAAACCATTCGAAAGATATGAAGGTTTTTTGGAAAGAGTTTATTGATTTACAGGCCCTTTGCTGCCCTAATTGAATCCTGGGGGGTGATTTTAACATTACTCATTGGACTTGGGAGAAATCAACAGCTTCCCCTCCTACTCGCAGTATGCGCCGATTCAATAGATTTATTACTGTTGTTGATCTTATTGATATACCTCTCACGAATGGGAACTATTCCTGGTCCAATATGCGGTTTGATGTTGTACTAACCCTTATTGACAGATTTCTTATTATGGAAGGTATCCAGAAAAAGTTTATTCAGGTTTCTGCTCGTCGTCTGGAGAGAATTACTTCCGATCATTACCCCATATGTCTCACTTTAGGCAAGGAAGTATGGGGTCCCACTCCTTTCAGGTTTATGAATGCTTGGATGAATCATCAATCCTTCAGAAACTATATACCAAGAAACAAGGTAAGAGATTCCTCCCAATTATTGAAGATTGGAGCCCATTATCCTCTACATAGAGAGAGAATCTGGAGGTTCCTTTTATAGAAGAAGAAATCTACAAAGTTGTTTCTGATTTGGGTTTTAACAAAACGTTGGGGCCAGATGGATACACAGCAGAATTCTTTAGAAAGTCATGGAACACTCTTAAAAATGACATCAAGAGAGTGTTCGATGACTTTTTTCAGAATGGAATTATAAACGCGAGCCTTAATGAAACTTATATTTGTCTTATTCCGAAAAAAGCAGCAGCAAAATCAGTGGGTGAATTTAGGCCTATCAACTTAACAACTTGTCTTTACAAGATTATCGCTTGTGTTCTCTCAGAAAGATTAAAAAGGGTCCTCCTCCACGATTACTGATCACCAATCTACCTTTGTAGCTAATCGTCAAATCTTGGATGCCTCCCTTATTGCAAACGAGGTCATTGATGAATGGATTAGAACAAAACGGAGTGGTGTCGTTCTAAAGCTTCACATAGAAAAAGCCTTTGATATGGATTGGCACTTTTTAGAGGACATACTCATTGCCAAAGGTTTTGGACAAACGTGGAGGAAATGGATTCATGGATGTATATCAACTACAAACTTCTCAATCATCATTAATGGCAAACCGAGAGGCAAATTTAAGGCCTCACGAGGCCTTAGACAAGGTGACCCCCTCTCTCCCTTTTTGTTCATCATTGTGGTTGATTGTCTTAGTCGAATGCTCCTCCAGGCCAAGCATAGGGGATTAATTGAAGGTTTTCATGTGGGTACGAACACTCATAAACTCTCCATTACTCATCTTCAATTTGCCAATGACACTAACCTCTTCTCCTCTCCAGAGAAAGAACATCTTCAAAACCTCTTCCATATCATCCATGAATTCGAAGCTGCATCAGGCTTGAATATTAACTGTTCGAAATCTGAATTTTTGGGAATTGGGTTGGATGATCACCTGGCGGTTTCCTTAGCATCTTCCTTGGGCGCGAACCCTGGTTTTTTGGATCCCGGTCATTGAGAAAATTGACAATCGTTTGCACAATTGGGGAGCTACACATATTTCCAAAGGAGGTAGGCATACTCTCATCCAAGCGACTCTCTCAAACTTGCCTATTTATTACTTCTCCATCTATCTTGCCCCTACAAAGATTACAAAATCAATAGAAAAGTTATTTAGGACTTTCTTATGGAAAGGGGGCTTGGGAAAACAAGGCTGTCACCGTCTAAATTGGTCCACCATTAAATCACCTATTGAGGAAGGAGGTTTAGGGATTATTGATCTTCAAATTCGTAATATTTCCCTTTTAGCAAAATGGCACTGGCGTTTCCACAATGAGAAATCATCCCTGTGGAGGAGAATTAATAATGCTAAATTTGGCAACACCCACCTCAACAACAAATCTCGAGAGTTAACTTTGAAAAAAGCCAAGGGGCCATGGAAATCCATTCATAATTTTCAGAATCTGGTCTATAAGCATATCAAAGTCAGTGCTGGAAAAGGTGATGGAACTATATTTTGGGCAGACACATGGTTGGGAGATCAAAATTTACAGCTTTCAAGACTTCTCTTTATAATCTATCGACCAAAAGGGGTGCCTCAATTGCAGATCTTTGGAATACTGCAACTGGAACTTGGAATCTCTTTTTGCGAAGGAACTTGACAGAGGCTGAAATAGAAGATTGGGCATCCTTTTCCCATATTTTATCAGCCTTTTCACCTAATGAACACGAGGATAAATGGGTGTGAAACCTTGAAAAAGATCGGGATTTCACTACCAGCTCCCTGACCCGAAAGCTTGCATCAACGGGCTGTTTGAATAAATCTGCTTTCTATAAACGGCTTTGGTCTGGTACATCTCCTAAAAAAGTCAAAATTTTTATTTGGGAACTTAGTCACTCTTGTATAAACACTTTTGACAACTTACAGAGGAAATCTCCTTGGTTATCTATTTCTCCAAGCTGTTGTATTAGGTGCTTTGCAGAAAATGAATCGCCTTTGCACTTGTTCAGCACTTGTGCCTTTGCATCTTCGGGTGGTCCTTTTTGATGCAATCTTTCGGCTGGATTTTCACCAGACCAGGTGATATCTACACCCTTTTAATTGTGGCTCTTCAGGGACATCCGTTTAAGGAGGAGAAGAAAATACTCTGGCTCAATTTCATTTACGCTTTCATATGGAACCTTTGGCTTGAGCGAAATGCACGGATTTTCAAAGAAAAGACGAAGAACTTCCATTTGTTTATCGAGACTACAACCTACCTTGCTTTGTCTTGGAGCATTTTGTCTCCTCCTTTCTGTAATTATGGTTTATCTACTCTCATAGCTCACTGGACCTCTTTTTTGTAACTATCCTTGATAGGTTTTTTTGTATCTATTTCATAAGATCAATGAAATGTCTACTGTTTCCTATCAAAAAAAATCAATAGTCTTCCTAATAAAGTACAATTCTTATAATGAAAGAAATAAAAAGGACGAAGGAGTTCAAAGGTCCCAACAAGGTTATCGACAATGTTAAGAAAGAACAAGGATGGTCATATACAGAGGGAACCGGGTATTTATCTTAAAATGAAAGAAAAATCTTCTCTCAACTTTTAGACAAACAAGCAAGGAAGCATCCTCGCCTCAAATGATTCAGGCTCAACTTATTCTTAGATGCAAAAGCCTTGTAAATACGGTCTCTTGGTTGCCCTCAATGCAAACAGAAATTATTGAACTTGAAGTAAAGTTTGAGGTAATAGCATCAAGTTGTCTATCCTCTGTTAAGTTTTATCTCAGGGTGGTTGCAAAGTGCATGTTTGGGAGGACCAATGGCTTAATATCAATACCCACCAGTCACAACCTCCCCATCTTAATTCATTATCCTTTGCCAAAAGCTCCACAATGTCCTCAGTATTCAGTCGGATGCAACTCTCCTTCCTGTGGTTTTTTCCTGAGTGTTTATTTATATCCGTGAGTGTTCGAGCTAATGTACACGTATGACTATTCTCACAGGACAACCACTTAAATGTACTACATTTAGTTTCCAAGGTAACTCGTAGGATGTTAAATACTAAGTGAGTGGTCTCAATAGCTTGATCCTATTCCCTCTGAGCCTTATACTATTTACATTGGCCCTCTTATTGAACATTGGGCTAACTCACAGTGGTTTTCTTTGGTTTTCGTTTTTGAATAGCTCTTTTCCAGGGAGAGATCGATATGTTGGGTTTCTTTCTTTTACAGTTCTACAATCTGAAGAGTCAATCTCATTCATAATCATAACAATTGTTGAGTGTGGTTTATAGATCCTTCTAGCGTTTTCACTTGAAAGTCTGTTTATATTCAGTTGGTTTACTCACATTCCCGATCCCTCCTTTTTTTTCACTCTCTAATCTTTGGAGATTGAAGATCACGAAGAAAAATCAGTTCTTTTCTTGACTTGTTGCCCTAGAAAGGATGAGGATCAACACCTTTTCATAGAGAGCCTAGACTTTTATCCTTGGTCCCAACTAGCTTACTGAGCAAATGTGCTTCTAAACATTTAAACCACCTTCTATGGCTTTGCACTTTTGCTACCAAGGAGTGGTATTGTTTGTGGCAGTCTTTTGGCATCTTTGTGGTCCAAAATTCTAGTCTTCACGAAATAACGGAGGAAGTTGTCTTATGGTCCTCATTCCAGGATCAAGGTAGTTAACTACGGCAAGCTAGTTTATTAGTTGTCTTGAGGAATATTTAGTTGGAAAGACACAGAAGAACATTTTTGTGTTTTGATAGGGTGTGGGAAAAGATCTGGGGGTGCCTCATTTTGGCGACTCTATGAGTTTATTAGTTGTCTTGTGGAATATTTAGTTGGAAAGAAATAGAAGAACATTTTTGTGTTTTGATAGGACGTGCATCCGGGGGTGCCTCATTTTGGCGACTCTATGAGTTCATATTCCTAAACCTTCTTTTTAGTAACCTTACCTTTTTTTCTTGATTGCAAACACATTCTTTGAGTAATTCATTCTAGCCCTCATGTTGGTTGGTCATAGTTTTTTACTATTCTTCTGTACTTTTAATTATCGAAAGTAGATTTGTTTATTAAAAAAATTTTAAAAAAAAATCAATTAAAATAAGTACATCTTTATTTATTTGCTAAAAAGACATAATAAACTTTAAAGATACACGATTTAAATAACGGAAGATCCAATAATTAAAAATTGTGTCAAGAATGACTAGAAAAGTGGAAACAAGACAGGAAACAAGATAGGATATAATTTGATCGTTATGAAAAAATCCAAAATCTTTGTAGACCGAACCAATCATTCCAAAACTGAAAATAGCAAACATACGTACCTGACTCTCTATAGGGAGCTGACTTGTGAGCAATCGCAAATAATGGGCAAGTTTATCGTGAGATGTAATTATGATGCCTTCACCACTTTTGTCAAACTGAGGTCTCCCAGCTCGTCCAAAAATCTGAGGGGAAGAAAGAAAAGTATGAGATTAAAAAATGAGACCGTTTAGGACATATATACCATAAATGGAATAAGTGACTCTCACCTGCATGACATCAAGCATACCCAAATCTCGCCATCCACCAGCTTTTGGATCATACAATTGAGTGCCCTATAAGTTGGCAGAGAGAAAACTATGAAGTAAAAAAATAGCAGCGAAGCTTGCAGACAACGTACAAACAACAATACCAAAGCAAGCAGCAGCAAGGAATCATGGATATACCTACTAATTAACTAATTAATATATTGATAGGCATCCTAATTTTTCTATATTTGCAATTTAAGTTTTATTTTGTGGAAGTTTATATGCAAATGATAGATTGCAGTTATACTAATATATTAGTTTTCCTATAAAAATCACTTCCATTTAGAAGAATAAAGTACAACCAAAGGGAACAAACAACAATGCTGGCAAAGTCCCCGTGCAAGAGCTACCAAAGAGAAATGTGCGATAAAGGGCTCCAAGACTTGGACTTTCATTGAGAGTATATGAACAATGTTGCTAAAGAGCAACTGAAAGGCCAAAATAAAAACACTCTAGAGTACCATTGCTGAGAAATAAAAACCCACGCACAGGCATCCAAATTTTAAGAATCGGAAATAATACAATGATAGAACCCAAATATATTGAAATATGAATATAACAAAACAGTAAAATGAACCAAGTAATCTGAGGAACTTGGACCCTCCCCTTTCTTGAGCACTCTCACTCAAGCCCTAAACCAAGACTCAATGAATTAATGCCTACCTTCTTCATAACTCACTCCCTCTATTTATAACCAAATACCTAACAAACTCCCTAACTAATTACTAATATACCCTTACAAACAATCCTATTATTACCCGCCCCTAAAACACACCTTGTCCTCAAGGTGTGGTTAACAAGAAAAAACCAAAAATGGGGGAAGATCAAAATATGGCCTCTTCTTTTTTTTTTTTTTTAATAAAGTGCAGCAGTGGTGGACGACAGCAACAACCCAGGTGTTGGTTGGCGGTAGCAGTTGGATATGATTGGCGATAGTGCCGCTGGAAGAAGGAAAAAAAAAATTGATGGGCTGATGGCAGTGTCTTACAACATCAAGAAAGAAAATGGGCCAACTTAATGAAACACAACCTACTTAGAGATAGTTTCCTAAGCCCATTATTTCAATTACTTCCTGATTGATACTTCTTCTGACAACCCACGTGCTAGCCTTCATATCCACAATTCTCTCTTCACGAAAGCTGCGTTGCTTCCCCTCTTCATCTTCATCTCTGACGGTTGCCGGTGACGACCTTTGCTATATATATATATATATTTTAACCATGTGGTTGTTGAAGCGTCGTCCTCTTCCCGATGTTGCCTCTTTCCATGAAAGCATTCGTGGCCGATCTTTTGCCGAAAATCCAACCTTCGTTGTGTCGAGTTTCTCTTCAGCCTTTTTACGCTTGGCCTTCAACCTCCAACCGAATACTACTAGTCGGCTTCTACTCGACAGCTTCCTTCCAACCTCTTTCTTCATCAACGGATTCCTATTTTTCCCCCATTCTCTTCAACCTATTCTTTCTTATTTTTCGGTATCGAGTCCTCCGACGATTCTGAAATGCTCCATCTCGGGTTCAAGGTATGCTCGTCCTCTGTATTTGAAGTTTCTCATCCTCATTGAACGCTCGACAGCTTTTGGCCTTCGATTATTTCTTCTTCAGCCCTAATTTACTTCCACTGTATTGATTTCTCTCCTTCGCTTGCCCAGAATCTGATTTCAGTGCTCCTCGTTTCTTCATCTTTACTTCGTTGATTGCCTTTGTATTCTTCTCTGCGGTATCTTCTTTTCTCTCTATCAATATAATCTTCTCTTTTATTTCAACCAAACTCTTTGCTAATTTTTTGTGATTCTCTTTAACTCTCTTTCATAGCAGCTTGACACGAATCCATGCTCTCTCGAATTTCTTTGTAACTCTGCCTCCATTCAACTTGAAACGAGTTGAGAATCGAATCGAAATGATCAACAAACTTCAACAACTCCTTATGGGCATTTACATTTAACTCCATATCCAGAACCGAACAACTCTGATACCAAATTGATAGAACCCAAATATATTGAAATATGAATATAACAAAACAGTAAAATGAACCAAGTAATCTGAGGAACTTGGACCCTCCCCTTTCTTGAGCACTCTCACTCAAGCCCTAAACCAAGACTCAATGAATTAATGCCTACCTTCTTCATAACCCACTCCCTCTATTTATAACCAAATACCCTAACAAACTCCCTAACAAACTCCCTAACTAATTACTAATATACCCTTACAAACAATCCTATCATACAACTATCATAATTTAAACAACATTTACCTTTATAACAACGGTATGTGCAGGCAGATTTACACCCCATGCTAAGGTAGCTGTACAAACAAGAACCTAAAACAAATAACCGGTCAATCAGTCTATAATCCAAGAGACTAGGATTTAACTGGAAGTGAATGAGCGCAACCTTCAACAGTCCATCAGAGAAAAGCCTTTCAGTTAAACCTCTATCAGAACGTAGCATTCCAGCATGATGTACACCAACCCCAAAATTAAAAAGTTCTACTAGATCTTTATTCCTGGATTTGATGACTTCTTTCTGAAATGCATAATTTTAAACAAGAGGCCAAAAGAATTATTAGAAAAAAGACCAGAATCATATGACAATTACAAACATATTTCACATACTTACCTTGATAATACCAAATTGTGGGTGTGCATCATTCTTAAATAGCTCAAGATCATCATACTTTCGACCAAGTTCAACCTATTTAATGCATAAAAAATTAGGAGAAAGAAAGTATGATAGTGATATGTCCATTGTAGAATATCGACCATACCATATGAAATTTGATGAGATAAAACTATTACACGTTGAAAGCCAACTATTCAACCAAAAAAAACGATGGGAAAATGGCAAAATATCCTACAAGAAATAGAAAGAATCTAACTATTACATAACCGATCATCAATTACAAGAAGAAAAGAAAATTGGAAATCCTAAATATATTGAGCCAAGACAACTATTGATTATATCTGCTTGGACTGTTGGACTTGTACATAAATGCAGTACCGAGTATCTTAGCCATATAGCACAACTATAAATTCACCTCACAATACTCACAAGAAATTTTTCATTGGAGGAAAAACCTTCTCTAACAATAATCGAGAGATTTAAATAATGATGGTCTTCCCTTCTGTGTTTCTTTGACTCTACAGAAATTTCAACGTCTTATTCAACCAAAGATGCCAAAAGGGAGAAAATTGAAGTTCATTGGAGTTTCCATTTTTGGTTGTCTCAGTCCTGAATTTGCTGGCAATCTTATTTAAGAAAATTATTTCTCTTTAAAGAAAGTGAAGGTTACAACACAGCATGGATAGTTTTGTGGTTGGTTAATTGTTTCTAGCTCAGTTCATCCCTTGGTTTATTCAATTTGATTCCCAAGATTACAAATCTCATTATGGTGTTCTATCTCCATGCCTATGATGTTTTCTCCTCCTTTGATTTATGTCTTATTTTGGATGCTTTCTTATTATTGTTTTCTGTATTCACTCTCTTGTGAAGTTTGTATCTTTTAAGCATTTATCTCTTTTCAATTTATCAATGAAACGTTCCGTTTCTTGTTCAAAACACATATATATAATATTTGAAGTTAGATCAGACAGCAGCTCATGTAATTATCCCATCTCAAGATTTCTCCTTACAATAATCAATCTCAATGACCAAGATCTTGGCTCTATTGATCTTGAAACTGGAAGTTTTCTTACATGTGAATAGGGTATTGTTAAGAGTAATAAGAGAATCTTCCTTATAGAACAAAAGAAAATCATATCCACAAATTGTAAAGGCACGAGATGAACTCTACCCTTTCCCAACTTAAAGCCCTTAATCAGGTTCTCTTGGGCCTCACTACTAAAAATACCCCCACAATTATACTTTTCTAATAAGTATTCTGAATAACTTCTTGCATCCACGACTTCAGAAATGTTTGATTAAACAACTGCTGATTCTATTTGGATATTATGAAAAAATCATGTTAGTTTCTATATAATGGAATTTAATTATTTTTCTATAAGAGCATAACAAGTTAAGAATGGTTCAAATCAATCTCTCTTCTTTGCTAAATAAATTTAATAAAAGAAGAAGATTAAAGAAAAAGGTTTCAGGATTATTATATAGTATCCACAATCATAGGGAGCCAAATTGATTCAAAATCCTTCCATAATCATTAAGAGCTCCTATAACCAAAAGACAAATAACTAAAATACACGGTGGTTATCTAATGCTTGCTTCTCTGGTGGTAAAAAAACTCTTCTTGATCTGTATATGAACTTCAAGACAGTACAAAACATATAGCAAACTGAACAGAATGGAAACAGTTATACCAATTTCTCTGCTGTTTTTGCTGTGTCCTTTCGGGAATGAACAAACACCATTGCTTGATGCCCATGCTTTAATGAATCAACGACCTGACACCAAATGTGATAGATTGAAATGTTAGATAAATGGATTTCTTTTCCTAGGTAGAATCTGATCTAGAGCCCAAACGTTAAGTAAATACCTTCTTATAGCATATTTCATTTAACAATTCATTGCGAGCTGCAAAGTTGTGTTCGCTGATACCAATATATTGTTGTGCAAGAGGCACAGGACGATAGCTAGAATCAAAGAAGAAAAGTCCCGTCCCTGGATTAACTCTAAGAAATTGTGCAACCTAGATTGAGATAGAGTGACTATAATCAGTTAGCCAAAAATAATGAGGTTCAGGATGGCAAAGTAAAAGACATAAAAATTATCTTTCAAAACATAGTGAAGGAAAACCTCTAAGTAATTAGGCAGGGTGGCTGAAAGGCCAACAATACGTATCATTGTTTGTGTTGACTCCACCTATCGACATACAGAAAAATAAATAGTCATGAACACGCCATATATTCCTTGAATTCTAAAAAACGCATCATTTCAGCAATTTATTGATTTAAATGAAACCATGACATGACAACTAGTAGTAAAATGGTATCATAACCTATGTTCATTTCAATGATTCCGAAAAACTCATGTCCATTTCAAGTACTTCAAACACAATTAAAACTTGTACAAAAAAAATATTTTACCTGACGAAGAGTCCGTGCAACTAGTGCCTCAATTACAGGCCCTCGATCATCATTTAGAAGATGTACCTCGTCAATAATTAAGAGTTTGACTAACATCGACAGCGACATATCACTGCTTTTGCGAGTAATGACATCCCATTTCTCAGGTGTTGTCACTATCATCTGGTGTCAATGGAAAAGTAGAAACAACCTTAGTTACTGTTTACAACTGAGAAGACAACTTAGGGTGAATATTTTTAGTAAAAACAACCTGAGTTTCTTCAAGTTCATTCTTTGAAAGTTGCATGTCTCCAGTTAGTTCTCTTACAGTAACATTCAAGGGAGATAAACGATGGCTAAAAGTAGATGTGACCTCTGCAGCCAATGCCTAGAATGTACACCACCAACCAAAAAAAATAGAAGCTGTCATGCCAACACCCTCACCAGAAAATTTTAAAAAAAAATCAATGCTATTTACCTTCATAGGAGCAACATAAACTATCTTAAATTCATCTTTATGCAAATATCCATCCTTGAAATGCTGTGAAATCTGGAACTCAAAACAAAACCGTAATTCACTCAGTGCACATGAGTTGAAGAAGTATCTTCTTATGCATAGCAGGGTAATCAATGTCACTCATATACTTCTCTAAATTTTGGTTTAAAAAAATGTACACCACCTGAAAGGACTGGCATAACCCAAAAGCACGAAAATATCATTTAAACCACCATCAGAATAAAATTATCTAAATAGCTATATACTGTTTACAACTGAGAAGACAACTTAGGGTGAATATTTTTAGCAAAAACAACCTGAGTTTCTTCAAGTTGATCAATTAGCTGTATGATCAAGTAACGATAATAATAATAATTTACAAGTATACGTCATATAACACAAAGTATATGTTGATGACAATATTATGGTAAATGCAACTCTCCAACTCCTATCTCCTCTATAAAGGCATGTCCCATGTCAGAGAGGCATGTGCCAAGAGTGGTACTCCTCCATAAGTGAATTAACGACCAAAATATCATATGAATATCTGAACAAAGGAGCAAGCTATTTTTGTTACAACCATCTAAGTACAAACCTCGTGGAGAATGGAGATCATGGCTATATTAGTTTTCCCAGCTCCTGTTGGAGCACAGACCTGCAAGAAAAAAATTATACATTCAGAACAAGAAAGATAATATGTACAATTTCAAGATTTCAGTTTTCCACAAATAGAAAGGAAATAACTCACTAGTATATTCTCATTGGTGTTATAAACAGTGTCAAAAATGCGACTCTGTATACGATTTAAGTATTTGAATCCACGAAAAGCAGCTTGAGCAAAATCATCTAACTCCTTTATTTCAATCTGAGAGCAAATAAAAAAATATATATACATATACAGTAAGATATGAGCAAATTTTAAAATACATGCAGAATGAAAAACTTAAAATATGGTTACTGAAACAAGTAAAGCTACACGAGTGTAAAACGAGCCTAATTTTGTTCACAATTCTGTAAGCCTCTGAGATTTTGCAGGCATGATTGCATTAACAAACTAGTTCATTATTCTAGCCATTATTCCCATGTTTCGGTGTGCATTGCATTGAGCTAGCCGGTCTAATTGTTGTCTGGTGTCTAGGAAAATATTTCAAGGGACTTCAAACTTCAAAAAAGGATCAAAACCCTCGATATTGCAAGGTGCATTTCCATTTAAAAAATATCAAATGATTGTCATTCATATCTAGATTCAGAAATTTTTTTCATATGTATATAATTCGCATTATTTTAACATCCAGCAATTATAGTATAGTGGTCCATATTTTACAGTCCGTAAAAATTTTCTCATACAATCTTATTTTTTTAAATGCCTTAAATATATATATGTCTCAACAAATAATAATATAGAATAATTTCTAAAGACAAATAATAATATAGAATAATTTCTAAAGAACCATGAACTAGAATATAGGAACTTCAATACCCAGTTCTTAAGAAGTCTGATAAATGTTGTCTAATGTCTAGTATTGGTAATAGTATGTGACGACCGCCATCTCAGGTACTATTAGTTATTTTAATTAACACTCTATTAGCCGCTGTATTTAGTTGGATTGGTGTCTTAATCAAGCTCGGTGAGAGTGAAACCTAAATTTTGGTTCAGTTTAAGTGAATGGTTCCTTATAGAATAAGATTACTTATGAAATTAAAGGGAAAGGAAATGACAAGGACACTTAGTAAATAATGCCTAGGTAAGGGTTAATTGGGACTTTTAACTATAACCTAGACCTCATTGTTCAACCCTATATTCATATATATATATATATATTTGCAAGAGAAGAAGGATGGAACCAAAACCCTAACCCTAATCCTCATCACCTCTCCTTCTCCTTGATGTGCAAACCCTAACCCTAGAAAGTTCAACCTTCTCCTCTTTCACTCAACCCTAGCCGGCGCCTCTTCACGTTGCCTTCCGCCGGTCTGCACGGAGTGGAGTGCACGCCCAGCCAGCCGCACGAAGTTCACCGGCCGGATAATCTCCCTCGTACCGTTCCTACTGTCGGAAGCCTCAACCTCGCAACCGGCCACTCCAACACCCACGACTGCAGCGCCGAAACCTAAGCTCGAAGTACCTCGGCGGCCGGTTCGCTCGATAGCGAACACGCCGAGATCGCGAGCGGCGAAGAAACCTCCGTCGAACGCCGATCGCAATGCTACCCGTGTCCGCGTCGCCGCCGCCGGTCTCGCAGCCACCGCCTCTCGCGAGCTCAGCCGTCCGTGAGCCTCCATCCTTGAGCCGCCGCCGCCGCCTGAAGAAATAACAAAATATCAGTCCCCTCACGGTCGCGATTCAGCCACCGTCTGCAAGTCGGGAACTCGATCTCGCGAACAGCCACTCCGACGCCTACGCCTGCAGCGCCGAGTTTCACGGAGTTCAGCCGTCGACGAGGGTCTCGCTGATCGCGACTCACCACCGACGTGAGGATCTATAGAGCAGCATCTCTCTCCGTTGAATTCCGGCCAGCACGTTCACAGCAGTGGAGATTCCTTCGGTGAGCGTTTAATTCGAGTTTCGTACCTAATTAGTAATATTGCGACCTATCGATTGGATTAAGCGTTCGATTGAGAATTTAAGTTATGGGTTCGGACACGTCTTTGTAGGAACCGAACTTGGAACGGAATTGGAGGTCGATTGCCAAGCAAACTAAGGAATATTGAGTTCTCGCGTTGAAACCGAGGTAAGCGGGACACGACATTTTAATGCAGTATTTAGGGTATCGCATGATTAGGGTTTAGTGAGTACTCGGAGTTTGAATTCGGAATTTATGATGTGAATCAGGTTTCGCTAAAAGGAGAATAGGCCGGGAGTTCGATTAGGTTTTGGAATAAAAATCGAAGCTCGAGGTAAGGGACCTCGTGCCGAACTTTTAATGGGAGTAATTGAAAATGATTCTTATGATTTTATGCGAAATAGTTTATATTTTCACATGAAAATACACAGCTATTATTTTGAGAATACGTGATATTTTATGTGCACATACTTCGATGTATTATGTGAAAATGAACCATTATTTCATGTGAAAGTATTCTCGTATGTTATGTATAAGGATCCCATTATTTCATGTGAGAATAGGACAGTAGTTTGTATGAGAATGTTTCATGTTCTTACAAAAGTATGATTTTTCACACTGTCCATGAGAAAGTATGAATGATATATTGATGATGATGTTTGTGACATGTACACCATGATTATGTGGTGATGATGGGACCTTATGCATGTTTTGTATGCCACGAAAATGAATTAGCAAATAGTGTGGACATTGGTTATCCCGAGATCGCTATGTGCATGGTCAAACATGCAATAGAGACCTATGGGTCAAAGTACATGAAGTCCTGTGTGAGGACCCAAATGAAATGACTCGGGATGACCAAATGGCCTCACAAATTAAATGAATAGCCATGGATTAAAGACTCGCAATTAAATGAATAGCCATGGATTAAAGACACGGCAATTAAATGAATAGCCATGGATTAAAGACTGCAATTAAATGAATAACCATGGATTAAAGACTGGCAATTAAATGAATAAACATGGATTAAAGACACAGCAACTCTAGAAAGTTTTAGATCCCATCTATGTATGTTATGCATGAGTTTAGAGATTATGATTGTATGTGTATGCATATCCCAAACCTCAGTAGCGAGGTTACTTACTGGGTATTGTTTTTTTGCAATACTCACCCTTTCTTTTAAAAATGTTTTTCGTAAAAAGGAAGGGCGTGCGGGCGTGTGTGACGGAGAGCGTTATTAGGACCATGGGAACCAAAGATGTTTTCCGTGATATTCTTAGTTTGAACTATTTTTGTCTCTATGTTTTTAATTGAAGTTGAACTTGTTACGCTTTTTTAATAGGCCAAGTTGATTTGATGTTTTTAAATGATTTGAAGGTTTTATTTGTTTTGGGATCCTCGAATCTGCTTTATAAATGGAAATTTCTTTTAAGTTCTTTTATTTCTCGGCCTATAAATGCATGCATGTGTAGTAATGTCCCTAGGATTTGGTCATAGAAAAGTAGGGCGTTGCGGTTGGTATCGTGAGCCCTAGGTTTAAGGGTTACAGAGACTTGCTTACAGAGTAAGCACAGAGTAGTTCCCATGGTTTAACAACGCTTCCAGTCACCGCCAGGTACGTCCTGATATTTTATTAAGAAAGTAAATGATTGTGATATGATACAGTATTATGCATATACATAACCTTAAAAGCCCCAAGGGGTGATTCTATCTTATGATTTGAAAGTAAAGGAAACCGAGTTAGAAACTCTCTATATTGTAGTTTTGACATAATGCCACCTAGAGGCCGAGGGAGAGGTAGGGACGTGGTAGGGCCGAGGGCAAGGGGTAAACGCTGGACGCCCAACCGAATTACCCCCGATCGGAAAGAGATTACTCCACCCGCTCGAGACCTCCCCAGTGACCCGCCCGACCGTCGTGAGAATGTACTGCTGCTGCCCCCGTGGCGTACTGTGGAAACGCCAATGTTATGACTATGATGGTGGAGGCCATGCAGAGCCTAGTGCGAGCCACGAGAGCCACCCACCGCCCAAGCAAATCGTGGGGGCGAAACGACGCAACTCGAGTCCCGCACCGGGCGACTTTCGTGAAGTATGATCCGAGATCTTTCAATGGGTCTTCCAGCGGACCCCACCGTGGCAGTAGTTGTGGGTCGCCTCTCCATTGAGACCATCTTCGATCGATGAACCGCCTCGAGGACCGAGAGGTGTCTGTCGCGACCTTCATGCCGGAGGATGACGCGCGTACTTGTGGTGGGAGTCCGCCAAGAACCATTGTTGCCGGCGGAGAAACGATTACTTGGAATCTATTCAAAGAAGCATTC
The DNA here is from genome assembly GCA_036507285.1 of Trichosanthes cucumerina. NCBI lineage: Eukaryota > Viridiplantae > Streptophyta > Magnoliopsida > Cucurbitales > Cucurbitaceae > Trichosanthes > Trichosanthes cucumerina. The sequence continues at coordinate 75,042,615 of CM071839.1, read as the reverse complement.
GCGGAAATTTATCTGCTGCACACTCGTTCAGAAGCGGTGCGAGAATTTTTACAAATGCGCGCGCAATGCGAGGAGGGCGGTGGAGATATATGAGAGGGAATTTACCCGGTTGTCCCGCTTTGCCCCGAGCCGGTGGATACGAAGCAAAGAAGACCGAGCGCTTTCATCATGGGGCTAGATGAGAATGTTCGAGGTTTTATTCAAGCATTAGCACCTCCCGATTACGCCTCCGCAGTGAGAGAGTGGCGGAATCGATTGGGTGCAGCTCGGATCGCACAGAGTGGTAGTTTAACTCTGGGCACTCATAGCGAACCATAAGAGGAAGTGGGACCAGCCCATTCCACTCACGGCGCCTCAACAGACACCGTGATAGACCAGGGCATTTTCAGACAGTCCCCATCGAAAAACCACCACCAATGATCGGGAATAGCGGCGGAGAGATAGGCCGCAGTGCAAAGAATGTGGTAGCAAAGACTGGGGTAAGTGTATGGCCTGGTCCGAGCGTGTTTCAAGTGTGGAAAGGAAGGGCACAGAGCTAATGGTCGCCGAATCAAGCCAAAGACTAGCCACCACAGACATGAGTAGTGGGCTCGCTGTGAAGCCGCCATACATCGTGGGAGAGCCTATGCAAGCACCGGTAAGAGAGACATCTATGGCTCGCACTCGCGTTTCTGGTGTACACTTCCATTACTTGGACACCTCGCCTTTGTACTATTTGATTCTGTTCTACGCACTCTTTTATTTCTCATCCTTTGTAAGTCAAGTGAGTTAGAACTGAATGCGATTCTGATGCCCCTGTCTGTCTCCACTCCTCGCGGAATAAATTTGTTAGCCAATATGAAAGTCAAGGATGGTAGTGTGACCATCGCAGACCATGAGTTAGCAGTGAACCTAGTGGTCTTAGACATGTTTGATTTTGATGTAATATTGGGCATGGACTGGTTAGCGCAGAACCATGCGTGCATTGATTGTTTCAGGAAGGAGGTAGTGTTCACTCCTCCTAACCAACCTGGCTACAGGTTCAGAGGCACAGTAGCAGGAAGTAGGCCTAAGGTAATTACGCGCCTTAAGGCGTAGTTATTGTATATCGGGAGCTTGGGGCGTCTTAGCTCGCATACTAGATGCAAGGTGCACAGAGATCTCAAAGTGACATCGGTGCCGCAGAGTAGGAATGAGTTTACGATGTCTTCCCCGAGGACCTCCCTAATACCTCCACCGTGGAGGTAGATTTTAACATCGGATTGGAATTGGGGCGACCCGATATCCAAGGCCCCGTCATGAATGGCACCAAAGAGTTGAAAGAACTAAAAGTACAGCTTACAAGACTTGCTAGACAAAGGTTTATACGCCTGCCGCTTTCACCCCGGGAGCACCTGTATTGTTCGTGAAAAGAAAGACGGATCCATGCGCTTTGTGTATAGATTACGAGGAGTTGAATAAAGTTACAATCAAGAATAAATATCCTCTCCCGTGATAGATGATTTGTTCGATCGATTGCAAGCGGGCGCACAGTTGTTCTCTAAGATCGATCCGAGATCGAGCTACCATCGATTGAGGATCGGTGAAGGGATATCCCTAAAACAAAGATTCGAGATCACGTTATGGGCATTACGAGTTCACGGTGATGCCGCTTTGCTCCACCAATGCTCCCGCCGCCATGGACTTGATGAACCGCTTGTTCAAGGAGTTTCTTGATACGTTCGTGATTGTGTTCATCGATGATATATTGATATACTCCAGTGCGATGAAGAACATGAAATGCACTGAGGAAAGTCTTACTCACACCGAGAGAGAATAAGTTGTATGCAAAATTCTCCAAGTGTGAATTTTGGCTCGAGCATGTATCTTTTCTAGGGCATGTGGTGTGCCGGTTTGAGTCTCTGTTGATCCAAATAAAGTGGAGGCCGTCACACACGCTGGCCTCGTCCCACCACGATTCAGAGGTACGTAGTTTTACGGGTCTTGCAGAGATACTATAGGCGTTTCGTGCGGTGATTTTGCCAAGATAGCCATGCCTATGACTCACCGTGACGCGTAAGTGGAAACTCTTTTGTTTGGGATGATGCTTGTGAAGCGAGTTTTCGTGAACTCAAGCACAGTTAGTGTCGGCCCCGATTCTTATAGTTCCCGAGGGAACAGGGAGCTTTGTGGTTTACAAATGATGCTTCCAAGAAAGGGTCATTGTACGTATCGCGATGCAAAGACGCGGTAAAGTAATAGCTTATGCATCCCGACAATTGAAGACGCACGAGAGGAACTATCCAACTCATGACCGAACTAGCTAAGCAGCAGTGGTATTTGCGTTAAAGATCCGGAGACACTACGTGAGGATGCGAGAAAATTCGATTTTTACAGATCATAAAAGTCAAGTATCTGCTCACCCGAAGAATTGAACATGAGGCAGGCAACGCAGATGGTTGGAATTGGTGAAAGATTATGATATTGACATACAAAGACCATCCCTGTAAGGCTAATGTAGTGGCCGATGCCCTCGCAGAGCTTGCAGCATATATCTGCATGCGAGTGACAGACGCATAAACAGCAGAGTTACAGCAGAGTTTGCTCGAGCCGAAATTGCGATGCTATAGTAGGAAAGACCACGGCTCGCTTAGCTTGATTAACGATCTGCAACCGACCTTGAGGCAACGTATTATAGAGGCTCAGCAGTGGACCCCGCTTAATGGAAAAACTTACTGCAGAATTACGGTGAGTTGACAGAGTTGTCCCCATCCACGATGGAGGATTGCTATTTCAGGGGACGATTGTGTGTGCGACGATGACAAGTCGAGAATCGAGATCTTGAACGGCCCATAACTCACCATTTTCTATGCATCCCGGCAGCATTTCAAGATGTACCGAGATCCAAATACCGCTTGGTGGTGCAACATGAAGCGCGACGTGGCGAGTTTGTCGCCAAGTGTTTGACTTGTCGGCAGTGAAGGCACCTGCACAGAGACCCGCAGGATTGCCGCAACCATTATATGTGCCTCGGTGGAAATGGGAGGAGATCTCTATGGATTTCATAGTTGGACCGCCTAGAACTTTACGAGGTTACACAAAGTGATTTGGGTCATAGTGGATAGGTTAACAAAGTCAAGACATTTCATACCCGAAACCCACCTATTCTACGAGATAAGTGGGCGCAACTTTTACCGGAAGAGATAGTCCGTTTGCATGGAATCCCAAATCAAGATTATTTCGCATGAGGATCCACGTTTCACCTCCAACTTCCGAGAAAGTTTACAGAGAGCGTTGGGTTCGCAATTGAACTTCAAGATGACTTTTCATCCCTGCATCGGATGGGCGCATGCAACGCTTAAACCAAATATTAGAGGATATGTTGCGAGCTTGCACTCTAGATTTCCCGTAGTAGTTGGGACACTCATTTGCATCTAATGGAGTTTGCTTACAATAATGATTACACTCAATCGACCATCGAAATGGCTCCATTTGAAGCTCTTTACTAAAGACGTTGCGAACTCCCGTTTTAGGAGGAGGTTGGTGAACGCCATTGTTGGGTCCGCACTAGTACAGTCACTAATGAGGCAATGCAAAAGATCGGGCACGAATGCAGAGATCGCTCAAGCTCGCATAAAAAGAGTTATGCCGACACGAGACGGCGGGACCTAGAATTCGAGGTCAGGGGGACCACGTGTTTCTTAAGGTGGCTCCAATGAAGGGAATTCTAAGGTTTGGCCGTAAAGGGAAGTTGAGTCCGCGATTCATCTGGACCATTTGAGATTTTAGAAAGGATTGGTGCAAAGGCTTCTGATTAGCACCGCCGCTTTCTCTTTCACCGTTCATAACGTATTCCATGTCTCCATGCCGAGAAAGTATGTTCCGCACTCCGACTCATGTCATAGACTTCAACCGCTGCGCTTAGCGGAAGATCCGAGTTATGGCGAACGACCGTACAAATCATTGCAAGAGACCGAAAGACCTCCGTAATCGCGAGATCGGCTTAGTTAAAGTGTTGTGGCGGTAACCACCGCACGAGGAAGCTACCGGGGCGCGAGAAAGAGGAAGTACGCGCTAAATATCCTGAACTATTCCAAGAATAGGAACTTTCGAGGACGAAAGTTCTTAAGGAGGGAAGATTGTGACGACCGCCATCTCAGGTACTATTAGTTATTTTAATTAACACTCTATTAGCCGCTGTATTTAGTTGGATTGGTGTCTTAATCAAGCTCGGTGAGAGTGAAACCTAAATTTTGGTTCGCTTTAAGTGAATGGTTCCTTATAGAATAAGATTACTTATGAAATTAAAGGGAAAGGAAATGACAAGGACACTTAGTAAATAATGCCTAGGTAAGGGTTAATTGGGACTTTTAACTATAACCTAGACCTCATTGTTCAACCCTATATTCATATATATATATATATATTTGCAAGAGAAGAAGGATGGAACCAAAACCCTAACCCTAATCCTCATCACCTCTCCTTCTCCTCGATGTGCAAACCCTAACCCTAGAAAGTTCAACCTTCTCTCTTTCACTCAACCCTAGCCGGCGCCTCTTCACGTTGCCTTCCGCCGGTCCGCACGGAGTGGAGTGCACGCCCACCGCACCGCACGGTTCACCGGCCGGATAATCTCCCTCGCACTGCCTTCCTCGCCGGAAGCCTCAACCTCGCAAACCCACTCCAACACCCACGACATCGCAGCGGAAAACTAAGCTCGAAGTACCTCGGCGGCGGTTCGCTCGATAGCGACACGCCGAGATCGCGAGCGCGAAGGAACCTCCCGTCCGAACGCCCGGGCGCGGCACTGCTACCCGTGTCCGCGCCGCCGTCCGAAAGTCTGCGCAGCCACGCCCTCTCGCGAGCTCACCGGCCCGTGAGCTCTCCATCCTGAGCGCCGCCGCCGCCAAAGAAATAACAAAATATCGGTCCCCACGGTCGCGATTCACCACCGTCGCAAGTCGGGAACTCGATCTCGCGAACACCCACTCCGACGCCTTACGCTGCGCAGCGCGAGTTTCACGAGTTCAGTTCACCGCCGACGAGGTTCGGTTGATCAAAGACTCAACCGCCGACGTGAGGATCTATAGAGCAAAGATCTCTCTCGTTGAATTCCGCCAAGACGCTCACAAAGAAGGGAGATTCCTTCGGTGAGCGTTTAATTCGAGTTTCGTACCTAATTAGTAATATTGCGACCTATCGATTGGATTAAGCGTTCGATTGAGAATTTAAGTTATGGGTTCGGACACGTCTTTGTAGGAACCGAACTTGGAACGGAATTGGAGGTCGATTGCCAAGCAAACTAAGGAATATTGAGTTCTCGCGTTGAAACCGAGGTAAGCGGGACACGACATTTTAATGCAGTATTTAGGGTATCGCATGATTAGGGTTTAGTGAGTACTCGGAGTTTGAATTCGGAATTTATGATGTGAATCAGGTTTCGCTAAAAGGAGAATAGGCCGGGAGTTCGATTAGGTTTTGGAATAAAAATCGAAGCTCGAGGTAAGGGACCTCGTGCCGAACTTTTAATGGGAGTAATTGAAAATGATTCTTATGATTTTATGCGAAATAGTTTATATTTTTCACATGAAAATACACAGTTATTATTTTGAGAATACGTGATATTTTATGTGCACATACTTCGATGTATTATGTGAAAATGAACCATTATTTCATGTGAAAGTATTCTCGTATGTTATGTATAAGGATCCCATTATTTCATGTGAGAATAGGATGATGAGTTTGTATGAGAATGTTTCATGTTCTTACAAAGTATGATTTTTCACACCGCCCATGAGAAAGTATGAATGATATATTGATGATGATGTTTGTGACATGTACACCATGATTATGTGACTGATGGGACCTTATGCATGTTTTGTATGCCACGAAATGAATTAGCAAATAGTGTGGACATTGGTTATCCCGAGATCGCTATGTGCATGGTCAAACATGCAATAGAGACCTATGGGTCAAAGTCTGCGAAGTCCATGAGGACCCAAATGAAATGACTTTCGTGGATGACCAAATCGGCCTCACAAATTAAATGAATAGCCATGGATTAAAGACACGGCAATTAAATGAATAGCCATGGATTAAAGACTCGGCAATTAAATGAATACCCATGGATTAAAGACTGCAATTAAATGAATAAATGCATGGATTAAAGACTGCAATTAAATGAATAAACCATGGATTAAAGACACGCAACTCTAGAAAGTTTTAGATCCCATCTATGTATGTTATGCATGAGTTTAGAGATTATGATTGTATGTGTATGCATATCCCAAACCTCGGTAGCGAGGTTACTTACTGGGTATTGTTTTTGCAATACTCACCCTTTCTTTTAAAAATGTTTTTCAGGTAAAGGGAAGGACGTGCAGGGCGTGTGACGGGAGAGCGTTATTAGGACCATGGGAACCAGCATGTTTTCCGCATATTCTTAGTTTGAACTATTTTTGTCTCTATGTTTTTAATTGAAGTTGAACTTGTTACAGTTTTAATAGGCCAAGTTGATTTGATGTTTTTAAATGATTTGAAGGTTTTATTTGTTTTGGGATCCCTGGAACTGTTTACGATAAATGGAAATTTCTTTTAAGTTCTTTTATTTCTCGGCCTATAAATGCATGCATGTGTAGTAATGTCCCTAGGGATTTGGTCATAGAAAAGTAGGGGCGTTGCATAGTAAGTACTAATTCTTACAGAAAAATATCTGGAAAATTAACCAGGGGAACAAATGGTATAATGACGTTATTGATGAAAAGAAATCGCTGCATCGTGAGAACATTATATCTAGAAGAGGAGGAGACAGAAACATCAAAGATTTTAAATACTAGTGATTGTAGAACTCAATCCCTAAGATGTTCATAAAAATATTGCAATTTTTGTAGCACCATATATAATTGATAAACTTGGAGGGACTTGGAAATCCAAATCAGGTAATTAATATTTTAGTTCAAAATTATTTTGCCCGGACTGAAATGGAAATCTATAGGCATCAAATCATAATATATCTGCCTGAATTAGTCACGGTACATAATTCGCTTGATTTGCCTCTCAATACCATAATTACAATAAAATGACTCTAAGATATATGTCTTATAATTTTGGATAACCGGGAAATGGGAGCTATACTCCCCTGCACCCAGGGCACCCACGCTCGTCCCAAGGCCCGAACCCAGAGATATATCATATATGTCTTATAATTATTAACTAAACAAAGATATTCAGAGATGAAGAAAACAAACAATAATACATAAATAAACTTACCAGCTTTTCTCCAGGTTTCATCTGTGCTGCTGGGATTGGGGGGATAATTACCTCCTCATATCCCTTAAAATGCTTCCTTTGTGTTCCTTGAGGAAGGGCACTAACTGTAAGGGAGTTAGCGCCCTCACCAGATCCAATAAGATCATCAAACGGACTTTTCCTCTGACTTGCTTGAACCAGAGAAGAAAAGTTTATAGCAGACAAATCACTTTCAGTACCATATTCAAGTCCTCGTTTATTTCGCTTTTCCTCCTTACGTCGAAGCTTATCAATTTGTCTCTCTGATTCTGTTTGAACAGTAACCTTAAATTTCATAACAAAGTGCTTGATGAGAGATTTATCCATCTGTTAATGCATCTTCTGATTTAAACCATTTTTATTCACCAACATCTATATCATACCTGGGTACCATAGCTAGGCATTCGTGATTGAGAGCTTGAATTCGTTTTCTCGGATTTTATTATTGTTAACCCATGATGAATATCATCAACAAGTTCCCTTCGGTGCTATAACAAGAAGGAAAAAAATGGGGTAATAACATTAACAATGTCACTTCGACAAATAATTTTTTAAAAAAAAAAAAATAAATTCTTGTCTTAGAATAGACATTTAAATATTCACAATATTAATAATTATTGCATATTCAACCTTCAATTAGAAAATCCCTCACTCCACTCTCCAGTCTCCTCCTTCCCACGCTCAAAAGAAAGAAAGAAGAGAGCAGTGAAGATTGGGGGCGGGAAATCTGACCTTAGTAAACACAACAAGGATTTTCAAGAAGTTTAAGTTCATATCCTTACTGATATAAGATCTTGAACAAACTCAAATGCTCCATCACCAACAAGATCCAGTAGATCTGCAGCTATCTTCATATTGAAAGAGAGAGAGAGAGTTTTTATGTTACAAAATAATCAAGCTTTATGATAAACATATTCAAGATATATATATACACAGATATATGTGTGGCTACCTCCTCGCCAGGTTTTTCTGAATCAAGCACTCGGCAAATGGCCATTGCAAGTTCATCAAGGGAAAGTTGTGAGGTACTTTTTTTTGTTATCTCATCACATGCATCCCTCAACCAACTCAAACTTAACTTTCCTCTTTCATTAGGGAGATCAAAGTTTATGGAATCATCATGCACATGTTGTCTGTCATAAAATGTAGGTGCAGTAATATCCTTGCCCAGTAAATCTGAAGTTTCCAGTGACACATCCACTATAAACCTAGTAGGTTCTCTAAAAAAAAGATCAGCGCCAAACTCTACATCGTCACCGTTGTTAACATGCTTCTCTGCCAACAATGCAATTGCATGATCCCTTGGCTGCAAAATAAAAAGTTGCTGAGCTAGAGAAACAACTTTCTGCAGCCGAGCATCTGAAACTTTATTACCAATAAGCTTTTGCAATTCTTCCCTGCGTTTCAAAATCATTAAGAAGTCAGTATCTCAAAAACATGCTCAGTTCACAGTTATACTCAAAAGCGGCTACATTTTGGGCTGTGGCATTTGCATTCTTCGATGCTTGTTGTAACTTCTCAACGTGAATAAATACCGTATCAAGTTTTAATCTGAGAAACCTTAATTCTTTTATGCAGTATTTTGAATAAAAACAATAAAAAAAAATCTAATAGACATAAAATAGCACTTGTGCTTTCAGGTTCCATCTTTAAGAAACAGCAATTGAATATTGGCACCCTTGTTCTTACTTGTTTTTAGCAATGCAGTCGAGATCATTTTCTTCTTTTTGCTCACCAAAAAGGCGATAAATAGTCAGCGCTATCTCACCAAGCTCTTCGGATGGCACTTCTCTGTCCACCAACCCAACAACTGCCGCAATGAACTGCTTATAAGCTTGTCGAACTTCAAAAGATGCTGCTCCACCGATTTCCATCAAAGAAAAAACACAATGAGAAGCTAAGCACTATGCAGATTCACAACCAAATTTACTCAGATATGCTATAAACAATGATCTGTACCTTCATCCCACTGATACACTATCCTCCTTGCAAGCTCTGACTCACCAGATGAAGTTACAGAACTAAATTGCAGGACATGAGAAAGTATAGTAAGTTCCATTACGTTCAGCATAAAGAACTGACTCAATTTAGCACACAGATTGATGGAGTGACAAAATACATTAGAATTTAAGCAATTATGTATTCACAAATCGTCCATTCATTAGCTCAGTCCGTTATAGAATCAATTTTCCATGCTCTCCTCTTTTTTAATTCGAGCCCATACCAGAAAAGACTCTGCCACTCCTAAACCTAAACTCACAGACAGAACAAATACGAGAAACGATAAAAATTTGAATTGGGTAGCGAACAGATTGACGGAGTGAAAACAATATATAAGAGTTTAAGAAGCTATGTAATCACAAATCGTCCATTCATTAGCTCAATCCGTTATAGTCAGTTTTTCTTGCTTAACATTTCTTCACTTCAATCCAAAAACACTCTGACACTCCTAACGCGGAATTCACAAACAGAAAAAATACGATAAACGATCAAATTGAATTGGAAGAGATAATACTGGTTCGATTTGTGATTTTGAAGAAGGAGCTTGCGATGGAGATACGCCTGGTCGACATCGAAAGGCTCTCTGAGAGAGCTGGTCAATCGAGGAATCTGAAACAACATTTTCTCTACTTCATATCCAGAGGATGAATCGAAGAGAAAGAACCAGGTAGAAGAGGAAGACCATGCGACGGCACGAGCTTCTGGCTTGTGTACAAAGCCTCTCTCGCAGTGGCGGGTAGATCACTGTTATGACTTGGCCGACTTGTCGACTAACGCTGGACTACACGTCGGAAACTATTTAACGGCACCTCATGGCTCATATGACGTGGGAGTTGGGACGGCATGTCGATAAAATAAACGACATGTCGACTGTTGCTACTATCAAGGTTTAAAATGTGGATGTCGATGGAAATATCGAGATCTCAATTTCACGGAAATGTCGATAGAAATATCGATAAAATGTCGATGTCGATGGATATTTCTAGAAAATTTAAAAAAAAATAAAATTACAAATATATTTAAATTATAAAATAAACCTTCAAGTCTTCAACCATTTTCAAATAAGTTAAAATGCTTGTCATAATATTAAATTCACATTAGGTTAAATTTTGTTGTAATTTTCTTTAATATTTCATCAATTTTGTACGATATAATGGAAATGTCGATTCACCCCTAGTGTCGATGTCGAATCCATGGACATATGGTGGCGGAAATTTAATACCATGGCTACTTTCCGCATACTAGTCAGCACAATTTGGCTATTATAGAATTTGAGCGCCCGATGTATAGGTAGAGTAGTCCAGCATTTGTTTGTACGTTTTAAGATTTTTTTTAATTATGATTTTATATTTTTTTTCAAATATGAGAAAAAAATACATTTTTGACGGGGTGGATTTAACTAAGGCTATAGGGGCTCCAGCCTCTCAAATTTTTTACTTTATAGAATATGTATTGGAAAATCAAATTAAACCAGAAAAAAAAAACGTTTATGTCTTAATGGTTAGTATGTTTCAAACCTCTTTCAAGTCTCAAGTTTAAGCTCTTTCCACAATTTTTGTTCCCTTCCTTCTCAGCATTGATGTCACTTTAATCCTTCCACCATATTTTACGTTCCCTCCCTCGAGCTAAAACTCATCTCATTTGTATCATGTCAGTTGAGTTTTGCTCTCTTTTTTTTTATTTTTTAAAAAATAATGATTTGATTTATACATCCAGCGAGAGGTAGGCTAAGTAAGGAACAATGCAATTAAAAAAAGCAAACCACGTGCATGTCAATTCTAATGTGTACCGATATTAAATTTGGTCGGTTTTTATTTTTTATTGTTAGTATCGTCATGCAGCCTACTTAAATCACTATCTTAATTATGAGAACAATTTCATACTTTTTACTAACAGGGTAAATATTTTGCCCACACGATTATAAGTTATAATGACTAGTCAAGTTCAAATTCTTTCATCTCACATGTTGTCGAATTGAAAAATAATAATTATTCACCTCTTTAGTTGGACGTGTGACGCAGCGGGATTAAAGATTAGGTCAAATCCATGGCCAAACAAGGGAAATTCATCCCAAAGAGAGGAAACTCTCCAAAAGAACTATAATGTTCTATTCAAAATGATTCAAAAAGTTCCATTACAAATCTCAAAAGTGCATATTTATAGGCTTACAATAAAAATACCTAATACAAATTAATATAAAATTAACACTAAACTAATAATAATTAAACTAAACTAATTATTTAACAATTCATCCTACATCAGATTCACCCCGACTTAAAAAAAAATGACTCGTCCTCGAGTCGAAGTGATAAAAAATTTCTTTCTCGATCCTTGTGAGTGTGATAAACTCCAATTGAAAATTCCGACGTAAAATTTCCCAAATCCATAATGGAAATAAAGCAATACTCGAAAAAAAATTCAAGAAATTGAAGAGCACAAGGGATGAATTGTCAATAAGTAGACTTAGTTGTAAAGAATGGCCCAATGAGAGGCCCAATGTCATGCCCAATGTGGTTTTCCTTAAAATTAGGGTTGTTGAACCAAATTCAAACTTTACCCTCATCTTTAGCCTTCTTTCTCTTTCACAGTAAAGTTCCCAAGCCGACAACCACCTTATGATTTCCATTTTTTTTCTTCAAGAAGCCTCTGCAAACCTTTCTCCTTCAACTCTATCTTTTCATTTTCCTCGGGTGAAGCTTCAACATTCATTGGCATCGCCTTATGCTGTTCGACCAAGGTGATAGTGGTGGTAGTCAAATCACCTTTCGATGGATTTAGAGCGGCCAATAAAACTTCTCCGGCGAAACAGTAACGAAGTCTCCCCCACTCAGTCCTTGCTCGATAGGATTCACAAAATTGACCGCTTCCGACCACGCTAAAACATCAAAAGCTTTCTCTTCTTTGTTTTTCTCTTCTTCTTTTTCCTTTTTGATTTCTCTGTTTTTTTTTTCCTCTTTTTCTTTCTCGATTTCTTTGTTTTTTTTTTCTAAACCAACTTCGTCTTCCCCAAATTTAATAGTTATAGTTTTTTTGCCTTCTTTATCATAGTTGTTGCATATGTTTCTGGATTCATAAAATTTTTCTTTAGCCTTATCTATTATTTTGTTGATGGTATTGGAGACAATATTTTCATTGATTTTTTGGAGTTCTTTGACTGTGTGATCAGTTGGGTGAATGTAGTAATTGTATCTTTGTTTATGAATCAGTGGTTGGGATGGATAGGTTGGTGACTAAATGTTCTATAATTTTTGTTTTAGTGGATTTGAATGGGTTTTGAAGATGGGGTTGGTGTGTTGATGGGTATGGATAAGAAGAGGGTGGAGTTGAAGAATATGATATTGGTAAATACCTGGATGAAGAAACATATTCATGGTGTGCAGTCCACCGTTGAGGTTGTCGTCTCTGACCATCGTCCATGGTTTTGTAGCTTTTCGAGAACATCGAGATTCGCCCGAGGCTCTGATACCAATTGACGCAACTGGTTTAAAGATTAAGCCAAATCCATGGCCAAACAAGGGAAATTCATCCCAAAAAGAGGAAACTCTCCAAAAGAACTATAATATTCTATTCAAAATGATTCAAAAAGTTCCATTACAAATCTCAAAAGTGTCTATTTATAGGCTTACAATAAAAAGACCTAATACAAATTAATCTAAAATTTAAAACTCGTGGTTTTGTAAACTGAATGTATATTCTATTTTGCAATAAAGCTGTTATTGAGATTTATTCAGTAAAGGTGTTATTGAATAAAGTGAATTGTGTATTGTGTAACCTTAATCCAATAAAAAACCCTTGGCTATAGGATGAATACTTGAACTTTATGTGTGACATAAAAGTTGATCAAATTCAAGTTATAGTAAGAACAGTCTATAGTATAATGATAAGGTTGGGTATCTTATCCTGGGGACACTATGGACGCGGCCCACTTTGTAGAGTACAAACGATGTGATCCTAAATCGTTCGTGTGGAGACATGCGAGTGGGGGTGTCATATGCAATGAGTTTGCATAAGACTGGACTGCGAAATAGTCACTTAGACTTTATAACTCCGTTTATTGTCTTAATTGACTATATTCATACGATGACCTAGGTAACTCGATCTTAATTCCGAACGTTTTATGAACTCCTGTTTATTCAAATTATCCTTAGATTTGCATGGGTGAGAGTGGCCCGAGACTGCCGACTCAATAAGCCTCCCATTTCAGGGATAAGTCTAGGTAGATAGTTGGGAACATAGTTATGCAAGATGGAATTCACTCCTACCCGCTTTAGGGATTAGTAGAGAGGTTGTTCCCTTAAGTGCTGACTCCGGGTCTTGAACAAATGGCTCACCCCTTCTCATTGGCCCGAGAGAGATTCAGTTTGTTAGTTGGACCACAAACCAATTGTTCAATAGAGGATCAGTGAGACTTAAGGAACAAGAGGTAATTATAGGGGTAAGATAGTCATTTTGACCCAGCTGTAATTATGAACGACCTGTGAAGGATCGACTTACTAATCATGGTTATATCGAGTGGACATAAATATATCTACAGTGAGGAGAATGCAACCACTGGGCTTTAGTGGAGTGTCCCGGTGGTTAACGAATGTTGGTTAGCTAGGCTAAAGAGTTTGGTCGGTTAATCACGTATCGTTGGAGCTCGTGATTTGTAGGTCCATTAGGTCCTCCTTACTAGCTCGGACTGAGCCTTATAACATTTTAAGAGAAAATAATTTGAATTGTTCAAATTCAAGTTTGGGAGAAAGCGTTAATTATATGTGATATATTTAACGAGTCATAGCTTAATTATGAATTAAACTATGATTAAAAGGAGGTGGATATATTTAAATATTGGATCGATTTATAGCATGAATAAGGAATCATGTTCAGAAAATCGATCGGGATCGGGTAATTTATTTAATTTAATATTTGATATTAAATTAAATTAAAAATTAATTAATTAAATTATTTTTGAATTATTTAATTAATTAAATTAATTTTAATTTAAAAACAATTTAATATTAATTTTTAATTAAAATTAAATGAAAATTAGTGGATTTTCATGGATTTTCCATAAAATCCAAACTGCAACTTGTCCAATCCCTCTCATCTTCAAATTCACCAAAATTGGCCACCTCCATCTCAAACCATCCTCATCACACTTGAGTTGTCACTCAAATGAAGCTTGATAAAGTTTTATTTAATGGTGTTTTGAGGTGTTTTGAGAGAGTTTTGCAGAAAATTCTAAATTCCCGAATTAGTAACCTTTGAGGTATTTTCTTCCAAATTCTCTCAACCTAGGATCCCACAATCCTTCTAAGGCGCGAGGATAGTAGGGAAGACTCTAACGGTTGTCCACGAAGTGTTCGTGTTGAAAACCATCCACCGGGCGAAGAGAATTTGATCTTCAAAGTTGAGTTTTCTATCCCTCTGTTTTTCCACCTTTGAGCATGCATTTTATTTTACAAAATTAATCAACTTAGAGTGTTCAAGATCCAAAATTGCGTCCGCTTTCTTAATCTCGACTCTTTCAATAAACTAATAATAATTAAACTAAACTAATTATCTAACAATTCATCCTACATCAACATGTGATCTTTTTTGGTCGAGTAAACCTTATTTATGTAGTGAAAAAACTCATATTGGTCAATATTTTTTAACAATCATAAATTAAATTAAAATATATATTTAGCAGTCGATATAAGCATCACTCAACTAATCAAGATATCATATCATCAAAACTAAAATGTTAAATGTCTGAATCTCTACTTCCACGTGTCGTTTACGAAACTTTATCTTTCGAACCATACCGATTAAATATATGACGTCATTGGTTTAGAAACAAACAACCTACATAAGAGTTAAACCTAAGAATCGAAATGAACATTATTTTAAAAAAAAAAAAACAAAAATTACGAAAAAGATCAGACATGAAGATAAGAATCATGGCCAACTTTAAACCCAAAATAAAATAATAATAATAATAATAATAAAGAATTAAAAGGATTGCAAAAGCAAAAGGACGTGGCGGTGGGCAAAGTAGTGGGTGAATTTAGTTCATTACTTTAAAGCAATATTTGCTATGCCAAAACAAAAGGAAACTAAAGCAAAAGAAAAGGAAAAAAGTTCACATTTCACTGTCATTGCCACTATTGTTGAGCATGCACTAATTTTAAGTTAAAATCTGCTTCCTATTTTAGTTTGTATTTGCACAAACAAAGACAAACGAAACTGCTCACACAGCTTCCTCCACTTGCCTTCATCATCGCAGCCTCCATCTTTTTTTACCAACTTCTTCACCTTCAAGTTCCTTGCCATGGCTGCTTTGGCTCTCTCAGTTCTCCTTCTGGCTGCCATGGCTGGCCACTCAAGTAAGCTCTCTACCTTCCTTCATCTCCTTCTTTCTTCTTTTCGGTTTTTATGGTGGTGTGTGTATTTTTTCTTCTTTTGAGTTCAACAATTACAAGTGTATAGGATCGAAACTATCAATCTTTAAGATGATAATAGATTTCTCTGTCCATTAAAGCTAGAATTGACTAGTTACATGTTTATGAATGATTTTAGAAATATTGTTTTTAGTGTAATTGATTTGTTTATAATTAATTTATTTAAATTGATTTTCATATAATCATTTTTATGTTTGGTTCTATACTTTTAATAGTGATTTTGGTTTTGAAAAAAATCATTTTTGTATGGAAATTTATGAATTTTGACAAAATATTACGATTTTTACTCATCATTAAAAGTATACTATTTTAAAAAATGAATAATAGTTATTTTAAATTACAATCACTTGTAAAAATCATTTGGGAATCACCTCATTGAAAGGGAATCACTTCAAATGTCCAAAATCACTTGTTTAATATTGTCAAACATCACATTTTGGATAGGAAAGTAATTTTAGACATGTCAAAAGTGATTTTGGTCACTCCAAAATCACTTCCAAACATGCCCTAGAGTAGTGCATTCAACGACCTAAGTTGTTCAAAGTGAGGTGCACATTTAAACCTATAAGATATAGCCATTGAGATAAATATAGATGGGTATAATATATATATATACTAACAATTGAAATCAACAATAAAAAATTAGAGCTATATATTACATATTTGTTATCACTGCTTTAATTTAACTAACGTTTAGTAACCGATTTATAATTTTAAAATATTAAAGCACAAAACATGTTTTCTAAAATTTTCAGTTTAAGTACAGAGTTTTAAATTCTTCCAATATAATTTAAATATTGTCTTTAGAATTGAGCTTACTCGTCCATCAACCAAACTCATTTAATTTAATGAATCTAAAAAAAAAGTGGATGATCTTAAATATTAAAGTAGACTTTTGAACTTAACTAAACTGATATAAAGTAAAACTGATTATCAATAGTTCATGAGTTCGAATCCCTCCACTACTCCTAAATTGTGGATGTACTAAAAAAAGATTTTAAAGTTTTCTCTCTAATTTAATGTCGGTATATGTGTCGTGTTTGAGTAGGTGGGACGTGGTGCGTTTGCAAGGACGGGGTAGGCGACGCGACGCTGCAGAAGGCGCTCGACTACGCATGCGGGGCCGGGGCTGACTGCAACCCCATTCGCCAAAATGCAGCTTGTTTCCTTCCAAATACTGTTAGGGCTCACTGTTCTTATGCTGTTAATAGCTACTTTCAAAAGAAGGGCCAAACTCAAGGCTCTTGTGATTTTGCTGGCGTTGCTACCATTTCCACAACTGACCCTAGTAAGCAAATCCAAGCTTATTTTCATAATTAATACCCAAATTAAAGTTCCATAAACACAAAAGAAAAAAAGGATAATTAATAATTAATAAACTTAACTTTCTAATTTATTTTCTTTCTCATTTCACTTGCTTTTTGGCAGGCGCTTCTGGCTGTTCCTACCCTTCAAGCGCCGGGTAAGTTGCTTTTTCTGGGATCTTCATGAACATTTTTTAATATATCAACTTTTTAACTGGACCATATTTGATTGTCTAATATCTTAATTCATCATTAAAAATCATAGTAATCGATGGTTAATTAAGTTTCTTTATTCTTATTTTTTAATTCAACAAAAAGTATGAGCATGGGTAAGAATTCAAACTTCTGATGTTCAAAGAAAATAATATTTGAGTTCCCATGGGACTTTTGACGATAAGGAATCTTCTTTATTCTAAAGAACTCTATAATTCAAGCTTTTAATTTTAGATTTTTCAAACCCATCAACCTCCTCAAAGAAACCCACAGAATCCAATGGCTGTGATTACTACTATTATTATTATTTTAAGGATCCAATGGTTATATTAAGGAATAGTTTAGAAAACCCTAGATTCATCATGTTTTGATTTTCGCCAACCCATAAAATAAAACGCCCTTTCCTCAAAAAATAAAAATAACATAAAACAAAATGTAGAATTTATGGAGCAATAATATCTCTCTCTTCCGTGAAAGATAACATAAGAGAACATAGCTCAACTGACCTATTGAATGTGTCAACCACCACGAGATATATGGTTCGAATCCCCCAATCGTTCCTATTGTACTAAAAAAAACTCTCTCGTCTATTAAAGTTTATTAGGGTTATCATTTTTTTTTCTAATTCAACAACATAAGTAACAAGCAGGGATTTGAATCTAATGAAAAAAATAATTTCTATACTATAATATAGTATTGATACATACTACTCTCATCAATGCACTAACATTCTTTGAGAGTAACGTGGGGTGCATCAACATTAAAGGAAAAATTACTAGTGTGAACACAAGTGTAGCCAATAGGTATCTCTTAAATCATCGATCAAACAAAAAACTTAACTTTATAGTTTTGGATAAATTTAATTATATCAAAATAGTCTAACAATACCTACTAAAAATTTTCCGTAAATTAGATAGCTCAATTAGTTTATACATATATTCTTGACCGAGAAATGTTTGAACTCCGATATTTCGTATGTTATTGAACTAAAAATAAATTTGTGTAAAAGAAGATAGCAATTATTGGGATCGGATTTCTCTCTTCAAGATTGGCATTGGCCATGCATGAATCAGAATTTTCAACAACTTCAACATCGTCCAAAAGCACTATCTTCTTGCTTTATAGAATCTTTGACGTAGCCCTAGCTTTTTTTTGCTTTTGGGGTAAATTTAATCTCAGTCTCGTGGTACTTGATGGTAATGCTCTTCCTTGTCAAAAGTTGCGACCAACCAGGATTTTTTTTGTCGGAAGAGTTTTAAATTTAAATTGGGGCAATGGGAAAATTCAAATACAGAATATATTGTTTCTCGTCGTTTCTTTTAGGTTAAATTATCAAAAATATCTCGAGTTGTTTTAAATTATACCTCTGAACTTTAAAAAGTTTCATTTTAATTATTGAATTTTGAAGTTTGTATCAAAATAACTATAGAAATCTTTTTTTTGGTTAAATTTATGAATGAAAAATGACGTATTTGCATATGTTTTGATTAATTTTTTCAACTTATATGTTCAAATATGTTCACAGAAACGATAATACAAATACAAATATAACGTTTTCCGTCCATGAATTTTACAAAAAAAAACTTTTAAATATTATTTTCAAACAAACTTCAAAATTTAAAGGTTAAAATGAAATATTTCGAGAAATTGCTGCAAAAGCGTTGATTGGGTTATAATAACCGGAGGTTATAATAGTCTGTGGGTTATTATAGTATGTGAAACATATAATATTATTTAAAATGCAGAGTAGTATAGTCTGGGATTATAATAGTCTGTGTTTTGAGTGTAGAGTATTTCAGAGGTTATTATAACACGGGTTATAATAACCCGTGGCCAACTGGCCCTCAAGCTTCAAAGGTATTTTTATAATTTAACCTTTTTTTTTTCTTGTGGGACGGTGGGGTACGTAGCTGGGTTGATCCCAGCGTGATTTCTGGGTGACCAATTTCATTTTTATCTCAACTCTCTCGCTGCTTTCTAGGCTTTTGAGCCAACTTTAATTTTGTTCTTGGGGTTCTTGAGGATTGTGCCCTTTCTTTTGACTTCATGTGTCCTTTTGTTTATCTCTTTTAGAGAAATGAGCGCGCTATCATTTTTTTACCACAAAATTCTTCTTATTTTTAAGTAGATCCTAAATATATTGGTGCACCGTGCAATCCAAAAGAGGACAGTTATAACTTTGTTTTTTTTTTTTTTACGATAAATTATAAGTTTAGTTTTATTGTATTTATTTGACTCATAAATTTTTAAAAATGTACACATACTTATTTAATAGATTTTTAAACTTTTAATTTTGTATCTAATAGATTTTGACTTATTTGAAGATTTTAAAAATAACTAATAATTTATTAGATATGAAATTAAAATTGATGTGTAATGAGATCCTAAAATTTTTATTTTGTGTCTAATAAGTTTATGGATTTTTAAAATTTGATTTATTAAACACAAAATTGAAATCTAAATGTTTATATTAAACACAAAATTGAAAGTTTAAAAATATATTAGACACTTTTTAGAGTTCTAATTTTTTGAGGTTAAATTACATGTTTCTTGAGCTTTACAAATATCTAATAGGTTATTAAATTTTAAATTTTGTGTCTAATAGATTTTTTATATGTTCGAAATCTTTAAAAGGTAACTATTTTATTTGATATAGAATTAAAGTTTATGTCTAATAACATCTGAATTTTTTATTTTGTATCTAATAAGTTCATGAATTTTTAAAAATTGACCTATTAGACACGAGCACGAAATTGAAAATTCAATATCTATTAGACAAAAAATTGAAAATTGAAAAATATATTAGATACTTTTTAGGGTTAATGGATTGAATAGACATAAACCTACTAGTTTAATCTCTAAGATCTTGTTTGGTAACAATTTTAGTTTTAGTTTTTTTTTTTTTGTTTAGAGATTAAACTTGTGATTTAACCTAAGATTTTATTGAAATTCACAAACTTTTATCGGTATAATTTTTAAATGGTTAAATTATAATTTTATTCTTTTAACTTCAAGTATTGTACATATATATTAGTCCTCAACTTTACTTTTACTCGGTGTGTTAATAGGTCCTGCAACTCAAAAAAGATACCTAATAAGTTTCTTACTTTTTAATTTTGTATTTCATATGTTATTGACCTATTAAACGTTTATTTAAATTTGTGGACCTATTAGAAAAAAAAATTGAGTCTAGTGTTTATAGGACTCTAATCTCTCCATTTGTATTATATAATAGGTTTGTGAATCTTGAAAATATTTAATTGGGGAGGACTATTATAAACAAAATAAAATTGAAAATTTATGAATCCAATTATACATACAAATAAAAATTTAAGAGAATACAAATTAAAAAAAAAACACTAAGAAAACGATAATAAAAAATTATATATTTTAGTGAACTAAAAACATATATATTAGTAAATAATTATCTAAATATTTTTTATAGAATATTTATTCTAAAAAACATTAACTTACTTTGGGTGTTGTTTGAAAAAAAAAACAAACAAAAAAACAGCTTTTTGTTTTTTAAACTGTTTTAGTCAATGTTTATCTGAAAATAAAGAATAATTATAGAACTGTTTCGAGGGGAAAAAATGTAGTTAATTCGTAAGTAATAATCAAGATATTTTTCCTGAAATTTTGTTTTAAAAACTGGAAATGAAAATCCTCAAACCCTCATTTTCTAGTTTCTATTTTATTTTCTAAATATGATTTAGTAAGTTGATGAGATATATATATATATATGAAGAATATAATACCGAATTAATGCTGACTATTAGATGTTATTTCAGTGGCGGCGGCGGATCAACTCCGGTGACAGTGACTCCGACACCACCGGGATCGACAGCAGTACCCGGAATGACGTCACCTGTCACAAGGTCACTACCGACCACCACAACTACTACAAATCCCCTTCCGAACACTGCATCTCCCACCGGAGTTCTGGGCGGCGCCGGCACCGGCGTCAGCCCCACCGTCGCCGGCACCACCACTGCCGACGAGAGCCACGGCGGTTTCCGGCTCCAACGCCACATATTCTTCTCTCTCTCAACCGTCATCTTATTTAGTTTAATGCTTTGCTGGGACTAAATTATTAATCAAAGTACTTTAATTAGCTAGCTTGTAAACGAGTTTTAAGAGTATATGGCTCCTCTGCTTCTACAGTGGTTAAGTAGTTGATAATTAATTATTATTTAAATTTCCTTTTATAAGGTTTTGGATTTCCATTTTTCATCATATCTATATATATATAATATATATCGAGATGAAGGGTTGCACTGGAATTTTTTAATAATATATGATGTATTAGAGTGGTGATTAATGTCTACTCTATTATGAGATTGTTGATTACTTGGGTTGGAAGGAAAGTTGCTATATATGAATGTGCTTGGCTATGGTACTTTGGACCTCACTTGTAATTCGTATTTCTTATTAATTTCGATGTGAGACTGTACTTTGTTATTTGGAATTTTATTAATGATTTTATGGTTAATTTGAAAGGAAAAACATAAGAACATATTTAGAAAAGCAAGTTGGCATAACGATTATCAAAGTGAATATGACTCAACGGTAATTAGCATGTATCCATTCCCTTGAAGTCGGATGTTGAAATCCTTCCACCGCATGTATGATGTTCTAAAAAGAAGAAATTGACATAATAATCAATTTGAGCACAAGGTTAAAAAATTGGAGGTTTGGAAATTGAATTTATTTTTTTGCTATTTTTCTATCATAGTTTTTGTCTTCAAAATTTGATTTTTTTTAATATCAAGTTTGAAGAATTATTGAATGAGATTGTCACACATATAATAACTAGTATATTATCACGAGCATGTGTGTTTTTTTTAAGCTAATGTGTGTATAATTTTTAATTTTTAAATAATTGAACTTGATCAAATTTATTAGTCATCATGATATAAAATTTAATTTTAATATATTATTATGTCTTTTATTTTATTTTGTTTCAAAATTGTTTTTACTGTTTCAGTTAAAATTAATCATAAAATTAAATTAATTTGATTACTTAATCAAGTCTGGATTTGAATTTGAAAAATAAGAAATTACATTTTTATATTTTTAAAAAACAACTTTTAGAAGGTTTCAAAAATATTTTGCAATGTAGGTTTAAAAGAATATATTAATAAATAAACATCATATTTGAAAACATAAAACTAAAAACTGAGTTTTGAAAACTAACATTATATAACTTAGATATATTTTGAAATTCTTAAAATTTTCACTTTTAATTTATATTTATATCATTACTTATATAAGGTCTTGCATTTAATCTTATGGATGTGTTTAAGTTGCATTATCTTATGCTAAATTGTTAATACATTTTAAGTTAAATTTTATTTTTTTAATAAAAAAATTATAAAATATAAGGTATTTTCATCTTTTTTTCATTTTGGACAAAAATTTATCTTATAATTTGACCCATTATTATTTTTAATTATTTCGGTAGTTTGTTAAAAATTTTATATATTTGTAGTAAGTTGACTTTTTGTTATATATTGAACTTTTTAATTTTAATAAAGATAAAATTAGTTTATTAATTTGATTTTGTATTGTAACTAAATTTATTAATTGTAATTATGATTAAAGAAAATTTGTTTAGCTCTTTGGAGAATGAAGTTACAACAAATTTTGTATTACAACTTTTCATACTTCATGGAGATTATTGTTGATAACTAATTAATTTACAACTTTGTTAGAAAGAAACAAATTTAGAGTTGAAGATAATGAAATAATTATATAACTTATGACATTCCAAAAAAAATATATTCTATTATCAAATCTAATTTGATAGAAATATTAATTTTAGAATTAATTTATGTATATTATGCAAACATTGTATATTCTAGCTCTTCACATATTCTGTGCATTTAATTTTTACGTACGAATGCATCTAAGTTACACCATCTTATACCACATTCTTAATGAAATATAGACTACATTTTTATTGTTTTTAATATACTTATTTAAAAATATATCGGTACTTCCATTTTTTTATTTTGAAAAAAGTTATTTTTTACTCCTCCATTATTATTTTTAATTACTTTGTTACTTAATTTAAATTTCTACATATTTTTAGGCTAACTTTTTGTTATATTTTGAAATTTTCAATCTTAATAAAAATAAAATTAGTTTCCTAATATGATTTTTATACTGTAATTATATTTATAATTAAATAAAATTTGTTTAACTTCATGGAAAATGAAATAACAAAATTTTGTGTATTCTAATGTTTCAACATAAAAAATATTATTGATAAGTAATTAATTGATTGTTCATAATTAATTTAAAACTTTGTTAGGGGAAGACTAATGAAATAATTATAAAACTTTTGACATTCCAAATTTGTTTATATATAATTAACTTATTTTGATAAATATTATTCTTAGAATTAATTTATCTACATTGATGCAAACATTTTATATTATAGCTTTTCACAATCTATGATTTAATTTTTAGAGTGGTGTGCACCATCTCATGTCACATTCTTAATGATATTTAGGCTAAAATTTATTTTTTTTAATATATGTATTTTAAAAATGTATTGGCATTTTTTTTTATTGAAAAAGTTTTTTTTTTACCTAATGTGAATCCATATTTTTAATTACCTTGTTAGTTACTTAAAAATTATATATATTTTCCATATAACTTTTTGTTATATTTTCAACTTGTCAATCTTAATAAAAATAAATTTAGTTTATTATTTCAATTCTATATTATAATAAACTTATTGATTATAACTATAATTAAATAATTTTGTTTAACTTCGTGAAAAATGAAATAACAAAACTGTATGTATTCCAACTTTTCATACTACATAGAATTATTAATTTATTATAATTATTTTTAATTAATTATTGATATTGATAATGTTAATTGATTATTGATTATTATAGTTAAATAAAAACTTTGTGAGAAATATATTTGGAACTCAATGATGTTTTCCCCAACAGAAGGGAGACATAGCTTTTAAAATTTATCAATAAGTATTTATTTTGTAACAAAATTTTAAATTAAAAAATAACAACAATACATTGGTTATAAAATAACAATAAAATAAATAAATAGTAGTAAAAAAATTCAAGACCCTAGCTACTATACAATCATTTCATAAATAGATGTGCACTTGACAATTGATAGACAAACACTATTATTTTGCTTTACAAATTAAATTTCTCTAGGATCATATAGATTCGATACATGCATCCATTGCAACTTGAACGTACCACCAATATTTGGAGACGCTTGTGTTTAAGATATAGATTTGATGTGAAGCTCGGTAAATTCAAGTAAGTTCTTGGTTCTTTCAGAGTTAATTTTGGACTTGTTTTAGTTTTAAATGTGTTGTGCCAAGAAAATTATTTTTTGGATCTTGCAGGAGCCCAAATATTTCTAAATCTCGCTTTAAATTGGGGTGGACAGCCTTAAGCTTCTTATCGAGCGTTTTGGGAGAAGGGAGTCAAGGTAATTTCTTCTCCCTCTTTTTTTCCTTAAGTTATAGGGTTTTGTTCAAAAAAAAAAAAAAAGAGAACTGCGCTGGGAGGGTCGCGCGCGCCTGCTCCGCCTTCTTCTTCAAGCGCAGCGGGGCGCGCCCGCTGGTCGAGCTTGAGCCGCGACCACGTATCCTCTCTCTTCTCTTTTCGCTCGCTCACCGAGACCCACGCCGCCGCCGCCCGCCTCCTCGATCTCCCTCTCCGTCCCGGCTTCCTTCCTTCTCGCCCGATCTCTCTCTCTCTCATTCGACCGCCCCACTCCGTCTCTCTCTCTCCTCCTCCTCCGCTGTCCGCGCACACCCAAACCTCGCTTCGGTCCGCCGCCTCTCCGCCGCCCCCTCTCAATCCGCCGTCTCTTTCTCTCCCTCTCTTTCCACCGCCGCCTCTCTTCAGATCCGTTTGGCCTCTCTCTCTCTCCCCCTCCTTTCGGTTCAGTTTCTCTCCCTCCCTCCCTCAGATCCGACCTCCGCTTCAGTTCTGTCTCAATCCCTCTTTCGGATCTGAACCAATCTCCCTAGCTCTTCCGTCCAAATCAAAATACTTTGATCTTGTTGATGGTGTTGTTTTGTGGGATGGGATCGATTCGTTAGCGAGGAGAGTAAGGCCTTTGGAAGAAATCTCGAGGCTAAGAATGAGCGGAGGGCCGGTTCAGCTTGTAATCGTGGGTAAGACTCGTTCTTGAATCTTTTTGGTTCTGAATTGTAAGCTTTGGTTATGTTGGTTTGGCGATGAGTTCTTGTTGGTTGAGTTAAAGGTTTTGCTAGCTCGGTTGGATTCGCTTTTGTATCGTGCCCTCGGCGGTAGGGCCACGTGGTTGATTCACATCCGAATTTGTGTGTTATTTGTGACGCTCAGTAGGTGTTTAGGGTTGTTAATTTGAGTAAGGACCTCCCTTTGCGTACTTTATTCGAGGTAAGTAAGTAGTTTTTGGTTTAAGTATCAAACTCGTAAGTGAATGAGCTTGAGTATAGGGTCGTTGTGGTTGACTTTATAACTGTTGTGTGGACTGTTAACTGTTGTTTGGTGCATGAGACTCTGATTATCCTATTCTAGTGGTGAATGCCCTGTACGGCTTGTAAGTTTTGTGTTTGAATCACTTGTGTGCCCTGAATGTATTGCTTAGTTCATGATTGTGCTCTTATGACTCGGGATTGGTTGCTGAGTGAGACTCGAGTCTGTATGGTAGGGCGGGTTGTGTGGTTGACCCCTGGAACGAAATAGGATGAGCTGTGTGGTGGTTTTGGCTAGGAAGGGTTGGTTAGTTCTGTGGATGGGCCAAGAGTTTGCTGTGTGTTTTTGTGGGTTAGGTTGTTGGTTGGGGACTCAAATTCGTGGATGACCTTGAACGGTTTAGGGAAGCCTGGGAGAAACGTTAGAGCTTGACCTCCCAGGCTAGCGTTACCAAACCCACCGAGTGACCCCGAGCGAGACAAAACCTTTAGGTCGGCATCTCTGCGTGTGGGCATTAGGGTCGAGTGCGCCCCTTGCGAGCGGCCGTGTGGGCATTAGGGTCAAGTGCGCCCTTTTTGCGAGCCTGTGGGCTTTAGGGTCGAGTGCGCCTTTTTGCGAGCATGGTGTGGACATGGGGTTGATCACCCTATGTGATCTCTCGTGTGGGCACTTGGGTGGGCGCCAGCGGCGAGATATGTGTGGGCTTTAGAGTCGAGGCTCTATTGCGTTCGTGTGGGCGTGAGAGTGATTACTCTTTCGCGTTGGAGCGCGGCCCCCCCCGCTCTATGGCCGCCTAGGTTTTCTCGGATCGCCGGTGAGTCTCGGGTGAGGTAGATACGTGAGCGCCTAGTCTTGAGTCCCTAAGATATTTTGGTTACGAATCTGTTTTACCTCTGTGTGTGCACATGTGAATGTTAGTAGTTTGGACGTGAGTGAGCTACTTACTGAGTATTCTTATACTCACCCGTCTACTTTTCTGTCTTTGGTTGCAGGTAAGGGTAAACAGTAAACTGGAGAGCGACGATGGCGGCATGACGGGGCTATGAGACCTTTCTTGTTTAAAAGAGACTTTTATTTTGGAACTTAGGAACTTCTTGTATTTTTTTTGAGTGAATTATGACTTTGGTTATTGCTTTTGGATTTCTGAACTCTATGGGTGTCGAGCATGACACTTATTACTTTAGTTTCCGTGTTCAGCATGCTCGTTTATTTTTATGTTTAGTGCTTTCGTTGCCTCTATTGTGTGTTCTGCTGGAGCCCGACCTGTGTTTGTTGTAGTTTGGGAGGAGGTTGGGCATTGAAGAGTCCCTAGAAGTGTTTCTTGCTTAAACAGGTTAAATGAAATTTTTGGATTTGTCCGATAGCGTCGTTATGCTGCCGAAATTTCGGCGCAGAGGGTGTTATCCAGTGACGTCCCTAGCTGGTTTTGTGTCGAAAATTAGGGGCATTACAGTTGGTATCAGAGCTTAAAGTTTTTAGGTCTTGTATACTCGCCTACATCGTAGGTACTGGTCCTCATAGCCTCTCGCAGAATGTCGCCTCGTCACCTCCAGGTTTGCCTGTTTTTATTGTTTGTAAAGTAAGTCGAGTTTAGTAAGTTACTTGCCTCTAGATGCTTGAATCCGTTCTCGTTTAAGACCTTTGTGCTGTGTTTTAAAGTTTATTGTGGTTAACTCAGAGTATGGCACGTGGACGTGGACGTGGTAGTAGCCGTACGTGTGTGGTGTGTCGTGGAGGCCAAGAGGCCGAGGTCGTCGGAGCCCGTGGCCAGGGCCCGGTGGTGGACCCACTAGTGGATGAGCACTCCGAGCACCAGGAGGAGCTTAATCAGACGCCTACCGCCGTCGGGAGCCGCCGAACATGTGGATGAAAACCTCGTGAGCGAGGAACGACTGTGCCACACAGGCTCCCTCACAAACTATGGCGTGACTCGCGAGGTCCTGCAGCAACTTTGGCTAGTCGACGGCACGCTAACTGTGTGTCACCCAAGTTCTGGGGGTGATGGCTAACCAAAATCAGGGAGCGCAGAACCAGAACCGGGTATAGATATAGATTATAGACTATAGATAACCACATTATGATTTTACTCATTTTTAATGAGGGGATTAAAGGTTTATTTAGGCCAACACAATCTTCCACGCTTATATCCCAACACCAAAATATGTTTGTTTTATACTAATTATTTTCCAAACTATCCAATCTAACGATCTTTCATAATTCAAGACTATCCTCTATTTGAACGACATATATAAATAGAATGCAGTTAAAAAGAAAGAACAAATTAATAAGATCTTGTTTGATAATAATTTGATTTTTGTTTTTTAAAATTAAGCTTATAAATACTACTTCTACACGTGGATTCTCTTATTTTGTTATCTACTTTTAACTTATATTTTAAAAAATTGAACTAAAAAATAATAATAATTTTTTAAAATTTTGTTTTTATTTTTTTGAAGTTCTTAAACTAATGGTAGAAAAAATTAGATGCAAAGGAAGTTTAAATAAGTAGAATGCAACTTTTTTTTTATTTGAGTACATCATAACAATTGGGGGTGTAGGATTCGAACCTATGAGCTCTTAATTATAAATCTAACTTGATAATCTAACTTGATGTCAGTTTAGGTAGAATGCATTTAAAACACACAAAAAATGAAAAAAACAAATATAATGATTTAGCTGTTCAGGAGAATAGAGAAGTAGTTGAAGGATGCAACGGGAGGAATGGATGGATTATTTTCACTTTGCAAGTCCCACATCGGTTAGTTTGGAGAGGGAGGGATCAATTTCCTATAAATAGTCGGTTGTTTTACCATGAAATTATAGTTGATCAGATAGCTGTGGCTATCGTGGGCTTGCTAAGATTCATTTGACATGTCTCAGGGCCCAATGTAAGGGCAATCGCCCACGGTAGGGTAATGACCGTTCTATATAGGCCTTTTTCTTCACAGGTAATTAATCACCAATTGGTCTCATTTAGGGGCGTTTGGATCATAGGGCTGAGTTGTGTTTTGTCAGTGAGTTAGGATTGGGTAGGGGTATCTGATGCACGTTTTTGTAAAGTGAATAAGTTTTCTTTACTTTGAAAATCAATTGTAAACATATTTGTCTACAATTTCAAAACTCCATTATGAGATCAATTACAAATTTACAATATATATTACCATTTGAGATCAATTACAAATTTACAATATATATTATCATTTGCAAGATATATGAGATATTTATAACAGTACTCAATATTGAGAAGATTGATATCAATTTTTCCTTTAAAAATCATTTTTATCTTATGCAAAGTGATAGGTCTGATTTTTTTTGTGATTTTTTTCCCTTACTTTGTTTTCACAACAAATCAAATACGAACACGTTTGTCTACAATTTTAAAATTCAATTATGTGATCAATTATAAAATTACATGTATTACCATTTGTCAAATGTATGTTAGGGGTATTTGCAAAATAATGGATATTGGGTTTGATATCAATATTTTTTTTCCAATAAAATTTATTATTTAGAACTTTTACTCTTCAATGTGAATTTTATTCCTTTTTTTATGCACATGTTCACCACTACTTTTTTATTTTAATTTAGGTAGGTCTTAATTTAGTATTAATACTTTGCATATGAAGTGTGTTTATTTAAATTTGTCTAAACATATGCATTGTCTATGAACATCTTTAGAATTGAATAAATGGTTTATCTTGTGAACATGTTAAAAATATGTCAACATACTTAAATATTTTATTTCATATTGAAATTGCATATCTACAAAATATTAGATATGTCATCAAGGTCCTAGTAGCGTCGTTATGTTACCGAAATTTTCGGTGTAGGCAATGTTGCTTAGTAACGTCCCTAAGAAATTTTGAGTTTGAAAAATTAGGGTTGTTACAGATATCAGAGCATGAGTTTTAGATTCTGCATACTCGCCTACATCGTAGGCGACGATCCTTATAGTCTCTCCCAATAAGTCTAGTTAAAGTCATTTGAGTTGCTTGTGTGTTGACACTTGTTATGCTATGCTTCTGACTTCTTCATTCTTGTGCAAATGTAGTTTAGAGTTTAAGTTTAGATTATGACTCAAAGATGTGACCGTTGTAAAATTCTAGCAACTTTCGAGAACGAAAGTTTTTCGGTATATTGTGGCGTCCCGTAAAATTAGATGTTTAAATTTTATTTGTTTTAAATTTGAATCTTTGGATAATCAGAACGGGATTAGAAAATGGTGTTTCAATGTTTAAAAAATGATTAAGATTTCTGTTTGTTTAGGATTTATTTTTCTAAATGGATTAAGATTTTTTGGTGTCTATTTAAACTAGAGTATTAGCAACTTAAAGACACACTTCAAAACTATCCTCATCTTCTTCTTTTCTCCACTTTCTTCATCTCACTGACACCGCCGTGAAGTGGTCGGGAGAGTCGCCGCATCATCACCGCCGTCATCATCATTGGAGACTCGCCGGACCATCGTCGGAAAGTTGCTGGATTGTCGCCGGAAAGTACCGTACGGTTGAGTTAATAACTCAACTTATAATTGTTGGTGAAACAAATAAGAAGTTGGGTTATTAAGTCACCGGTTATAATTGTTGGTGAAACAAACAAAGAGTTTGGGTTATTAACCTAACTCCATAAACCAAACAACCCTTTAGGTTACCTCCAATTGGTCTCTTCTTATAGGCACAAACTCCCTGCTCCCCTAACTCCTCAATCTAAACGATCCTGAGTAATTAGAAATCTTATCTCGGAGTGTACTTGAAGCTAGAAACTGCGGTTGGTATGATTGTATATCAAACGAACTTTTTGCTTTTGCAAAAATCTAACGTAACTTCTTAGTCTGAAGGGTCGAAATTACTAGAGAAAATGGTCGATTCGTATGGTTTCTTAATCTTATACAAATACTAAAGCTAACTCATAAAGCAGGTGGATCCATTCTTTCCACCAATATCTGTGAGCTTCACTCAAGAAATCAAGAAATTGTAGCGGGTGTAAGTTATTTATTTATTTTTTTTTAAAAAAAGCTATGCATGTAATGTAAGTTTTTTAAGCCAAGTGTCCATAACATGTTGTTTGTTTGTATTTGTGCACAGGAGTTTAATGGCATTAAGCTGGTTGGAGAGGCAATCAGTTTTTCCTTTTGGGTAAGTGTTCATATCCTCTCATTTGTTGCTTTAATTATGTAATTTAACTGATTCAAGTGCACAATGCCTTCACCTCATGCTTGGCCACCTATTCCGAAATTTGGTTAGAGGATTGTCCTTTGTGGACGTATCACATTTTGTAAAGAGAAATAGCGACTAGTGATACTTTTATTGCTCTTTTGTTTTTGTACTCTTCTTCCTTTAAATAATCAAAAGTTGAAGTCTTTCTCCCTATATTGGAGGACACCCTCACTTCAAAGTCCGGACTCGGGAGACATCTAAATATTTTTATTTATTAAGTTCCCTGATGTCTTAAACTTAAGATCTCCGCCGGTATGACCAAAAGACCCCAAACTTTTTACTATCGGAGTTGCCCCCTTAGAAACTTTTATGTTTTGTACTATTCAGAAAAAAGTGCAGTGCTTTGGTTCATCAGTTTCAGGACAATGGTAAAGTCATTAATGAGTTAAACCAGAGGCTGATTGACTTGGGAAATAAGTGCAAGGTTTTGGAGATGACCCTCATAGATAGGGGCACACTCTCTAAAGAAGAAGGTCGTAAAAGACTTGGAAACTTGAAAGGAGGCCAAGAAGAAAGAGAAGTCCCTTCGAAATCTGAGGGAAGGCTTGTGCAGATGTCGTAGTCGAGGCCAAATGGTTGCAATGGTGAGAGCAGAGCACAAACTACTGTTGTATCTTCAAGGGGCGAGCCCATGGTGGATGTAGAATAGGATTTTTAATGATAATTTTGTTTCAAAATGTTTTGTTAGACCCCTGGGCAAGAGGGTAAATTTAAATGGGGAACCGGGGACCACTAAGAGATAATTCGTGTAAATTCGAAGAGCTGCGTTTTTGCTTGTTTCGTTATCAGATTAATTAATCACATAACCCCCTTCGATATTGAAGAACTATAGATATCGAAGAACTATATATCGATTATCGGAGGGTTGAACTATTTTGTCAGAGCATGAGATTAAAATCACTCTCAGCTAGCTACTACGTAGCTTGGATTCAAGTGTTCTAAGTCTAATATATTTTTAAACTTTTAAGGGTCGTTTGGATTGAAGAGTTGGGAGAGTAAGAGTTGCAGAGGTAGGAATAAAAAGTTTGGAGAGTTCTGAAATTTAGGATGCAGAGTTGTTTACTATGAGAAATTGTATTTGGGGCAAGGAGTTAGAGGTAGTAGTTTCAAAGTATGTATTTGAATGCATATTTATTGGCAAGGAGTTAGAGGTAGTAGTTTCAAAGCATGTGTTTGGATGCATATTTATTAACTTCGTGTTGTGTCAAATTCTTTCTCCAATTTCTCGATTTATATATTTTTTTATTTCTATTAATTGATTTCTATTTTAAATTTTTACTTGAAACCAATTTTTGAAGAAAAATATCTCACACCCTTATTTTAATACCGCATTAATGTAATAGATTTTTTTAAAAAGTTCAATAAAATATTTACATCAATTTAAGAACTTTAATTTGAGATTTGTTATGCAATCTTAGCAAAATATATTTTCTTCGTGCAAAATTTAATATTTAATATTTCTAATTACTCAATGTAATTGATTGATAATTAATCAAATAAAAAAATGACAATAATGACAACTTTCATGTTGTCAACATGTAGTGAATGCACAAGACATGTCAATTTCATTGTTTTAATACACAAATAATACATGTATTTATGATTAAAATTACTCCACATTATTTTTTCAATATCTATCATATTATTTATTCAATAATATATTATTTAAAATTTTAAATACCTAAGTAAAAAAATATCGAATATTGATTTTAAAACAACTAAGTTCAAAATGAATATATATTTTTTTAACACAATATGCAAAATGAATATCATATATACTTTTGTTTATATTACTATATATTTATGTTACTTATTGAATTTTATTTAGTAAGGTTGGAATAAAAAATCATTTGGCATTTTCTTTTGAACATGGTTAATTTGAATATCAATTTGTTTTTAATACATTAACAATTTTTAATGTTAATTCTTAAATTGTAATAGGAGTTAGTTTAAAATATGTTTTTATTATCTTCAAATCATAAAATTATATATATTTTTAACTATTAATAAAATAATAAGAAAAAAATTGATTGCTACTTGTTATGAGTAGTTTTTGTTTAAAGTTAAAAAAAAAAACATAAATGACATGTGAATAAAGTGAGATAGAGAGATTTTTGACAACTAAAAATATGTCACTTAAAGAATTTAATGAAACTAATAATATCATAATTAAAATATTTTTATATAATTTATATTTCAAAAATGAAAGTATAGAATAAAAAGAAATATAATTATGTTAAAAATATAAGATAAAAATAAAAAAGATTTTTTTTAAATAAATATTTATATATAATTATTAATTAATAATAATGACTATATTACTAATTAGTAATATATAAACAAAATAAATAATTTTGTTAATTACGAAATTTAAACAAAAAAGAGAGAATATTTGAGAGATGGGTGAAGAAAAAATGAGAGGGAAAAGTTGTAGACCCTGTTATGGGGAGTTGGAAAATGAGTTATGGAGAGTTTGATAATAAGTTAGTAAATTTGTAAATATGTGGGGCTCATAAAAAGAAGTTAATAAATCTGTAGACTCATAAAGAGAAGTTAAGAGCATGTTTGGTAGGCAATTCGAAAATAGAAACTTGAAAACAAGGGATTCATGTTTTCAGATATGTGTTTGGTAGCAAATTTAGAAATTCAATTCCATTTTAAACAGTAGTTTAAAGTGTGTTCTATAATATATTTATAGATCATAAAATTAGTTATAGTTGCAAAATTAAATATTAAGTTGAATATAAAACATTATTAATTAATTTATGAATATATTTTTTTAATATAAATTTTATATAATTATTATTTTTAATATAATATTTTATATTTTATATTATTTTATATTATACATATTTTAATTTAACAAAAGTAAATTAAGTTTATAAACATGAAATACTATATTTATTAAGATTTTATCTTTGTTTAATACAATTATGCATTTTAAATTTTTAAATTTAGAATCTGGATACAATGAAAACATAAAAATGTTGTTTTTAGAATTTCTACTATTTGGATCACAGAATCCGAAAACAGTTTTCGAAAACACGTCTGCCAAACACGTATTCACTTAATTCAGTGAATCCGAAAACATAAAACATAATCTGGATTGCATACCAAACATGCTCTAATAACTCATTGGGGCAAATAAGGAATTAACTCCTTCCAACTCCTCAATTCAAACGACCCTTAAAAGTAATAATGGGTCTCTAAATTTTTTATTATGTCATAAGTCATCGAATTTTTTTTTAGCCGATAAGTCATTGAATTTTTATTTTTGTATTCAATAGATAAGTTTTTAATTTCTAAATTTTTAAAAGTGGCCAGTGAATTCTTAAACTTTAAAATTTGTTTTAATAAGTCCATTAATTTTAAAAAATGTCAAATGTATGAACAATTTATTAGAGACAATATTGAAAATTTAATGATCTATTAGACACCTTAAAAGTTATAAGATACGCTGAATACAAATTTTAAAGTAAAATATTAGATACATAGTTGATGACTTATTAGACATAATATTGAAAGATATAGACTAAATTTGTAGTCCAGACAATAAAATTACTTGAAATTGAAAACAAAAGAGAAAAAAAAACAAACATATCAAACCTTATTATAAGCTTATAAGGTCCCTACGAGAAAACTGATGTTTAGCAACGAAAAGAAAACGACGCTAAAACGATATTTTCGTCGTAAAATATGGCTTGTGACGAAATCTAACTCGTTGCACAAGACGTCAGTAAATCCAAGTCGGTGAAACGTTTTAACGTCCTTAACTTGTTATCGTCGCATCATGCGACGAAATGCCATACATCGCATATTGCGACGATTGGCCATGCGTCACACATGTAAAAGTAGCAACGACTTATGGTTATCGTCACACACTGAAAACATGCAATGGAAGCGTGATTCGTCGCATTTATGCAACGATACGGTCATTGGTCGTATACTGATATGGTGCGACGATTTGACAGTTCGTCACAATCATTTTTTTTAAATCCTTATTAGTTTCCTTTTTTAAAAAATGACCCCTAAATGCAAATGTGACGATATTATTATTCGTCGCAAAATTTTATTTATTTTTTAAAAGATGTTATTTGTGATAGGACATTCGTTCTAAATTGTCCTTGAAACTAAATGAGATCAAATATAAGTTATAAACTTAAACAAAAATAAAATCGTTATGTATTCATTAAAAAAAACGATAAAACTATATCTACATTAAACCATTATATACTCATAAGAAAATAAGGCAAATGAGATTCTATATTCACATAGTGTATTAGGCTTTCGATCAAGTTTCCAAATGACAAAGTAATGTTCATCATGGGTACACAAAATGAAATATTCAAAAGGACACTTAGAAGATTAAGATAATTCGTATGTCATACAAATAACAAAATATCGATTTATAGTCTTGCACATACATATAATTGTTGTGTCATATCAATACTTTAAGGAGGTGTTTGGCCCATTGGTTTGGGTTAGGGTGGTGTTGGGTTTCAAACCCAACACCATGTTTGGTACAAATGGTTGGTTTTGAAAACACAACTCCATGGGTTTTGTACCATGTTTTCCACTTCTATTTGTCGTTTTTCATTTTCGATGACCACTTCAACAACAATTCCGATGACAACTTCGACAACAACTCCAACGACTACACCGGTGACCCGACCAACTCCGATGACAACTCAAACGACCACCAACAACGACAACTCCGATGATTACATTGACAACTCAACCAACTCCGATGAAAACTTTGATAATCACACCGACGACTCGACCAACTATGATGAAAATTCCAACGACCGCACCGGCGACCCAACCAACTCCGGTGACAATTTCGACGACCACACCTGCGACCCCGACCAACTCCGATGACAATTTCGACGACCACACCGGCGATCCCGACCAACTCAGATGACAATTCCGACAACCACACCGACAACCCCGACCAACTTCGATAACAATTCCAACGACCACACCGGTGGCCCCAACCAACTCCGATGACAATTCTGACGACCACACCGGCGACCCCGACAAACTCTGATGACAATTTTAACGACCACACCGGCGAACCTGACCAACTCCAATGACAATTTCGACGACCACACTGGAGACCCCCCGACCAACTCCGATGACAATTTCGACGACCACACCGGCGACCCCAACCAACTTCGATGACAATTCCGACGACCACACTGGTGACCTCGACCAACTCCGGTGACAATTCCGACAACCACACCGACAACCCTGACCAACTCCGATGACAATTCCAACGACCACACCGGCGACCCCAACCAACTCCGATGAAAATTCCGACGACCATACCGGCGATCCCGACCAACTTCGATGACAATTCCGACGAACACACCGGCGACTCCACGACCAACGTCGATGATAATTTCAACGACCACATCGGCGGCCGACTAACTCTAATGGTAACTTCGATGACTGCCTGATCACTACCAGTAACAAAAATTTCAACGACCACACCGGCGACCTGTCCATCGCGACGATTACTTTCATCGATAACTACAATGAAAACTTTTTAGATTAATTTAACGATCGCCCCTGCGACTCGACCACCCAAACAACTTGATACTTTGATGCCACAACCACCGCCAATCCGAAAGAGTTGTTCAACATGAGACATTCATCCGCTCGAAATGTCATTGAGAGAGCATTAGGTATGTTGAAGGGTCGATGGGCGATACTAAGAGGAAAGTCTATTTACCCAGTAGAAGTCTAGTGCATGACTATAACTGTATGTTGTTTGTTGCATAACTTAATGATACAAAAGATGGACCCATATCCCACATTCGATGAGGCACACACAAGTGACCCCGATTCAACTGGGATGAACACAAACAACGTTGGATTTGTAGAGACAAGAGAAGTCTGGACTGAATGGAGGGAACATCTCGTAAACCATTATATGGATGAATTGGAATGAGAATTGACGATTGTTGAATTAAACATATATATATATATATATATATATATATATATATATATATATATATATATATATATATATATATATATATATATATGATTAGATTTTATATATATGCACTACATACATTGTGGTGGATAATATTTTTGGTTGTAAATATTATTAATATAATATTAGTAGCTCGAGTGAACGAGCTATATGCAAAATTGAAGGCAGTCTCAGGGATGACAAGGCAGGACTGCATGGTTGTTGCAAAAACGTTTCTCTCAAATAGTATGATGTTGAACTATTTCTTTGCATGAACCACCCCAAATTGGAAGTATGATTAGGAAGTTCTAGGGAAAGCACCAGGAACCTAATTCTATTTCCATATACCACTCTCTATGACTTTTTTAGAATTTTATGTTTAGTTGAACTTCATTGGACAACTATCTCTACTTTTTTTATTATTTATTTCAGTCAGCGTAACATGTTATCTTTAACCAACATATTTCTATGCATCAATTGTTTTACTTTATCATTGGCGCCACAGTTCTTACATTACACATTACAACATATAGTTAGTTGTTTTACTTTATGTCATCATGAGTGAAGTGCATTATAAATATAATATATACTCCTACAAAGTATTATAAACTTAAATTAGATACATCAGATAAATTGTTGATAGGTAATTATGTAGTTATGAAGTTAAAAAAATAAAGTAAGAAGACAAAATTACTATATTTAAAAAATATTAAGTATGTATTTTAGGGAAAAAAAAACAGACTGCACACACCTAACCCAACACAACACTGCACCCCAGACACTATTTTATGCAACATATTCCAGCACAACACTGCACCCCAAACATTGTTTTTTGCAACACAACCTGACACAACTCTCTGCTTTAAAACATCAAGTTTTCGCAAGTCCAAGTGTTTCTGTTCTGACCAAGAACCCCTAGGGTTTCTGAAATCCCAGGGTTTTTGATTCCAACACAGCGCGCCAAACAACCCCTAACTAATTAATAAGTGTACAAACACGTGAACATAAACTTAAGCACGAATATATAATAATTAATAACTGTACAAACGTGTGAGCATATACTATTTCCCCTCAAACTTTAGTCACAATTCTTTAACTTAAGCACAAGATATGTAACCACTCCTCCCCTCAAACTTTAGCAATTTTTTAACTTAAGCATTGTGAAAAAATAATTTCCAACCATAATCATCACAAATTCAAGACACAAAATTTTGAGGGAACCTATCTAGGGGCATTATTTTAGACATGTCGTTCGCGCCAAAATTTCGACAGCATAACAACACTACTTGGACTTTCCAAAAATTCTCAGGGGGTCTGTCTGCAATAACAAAAACACTTCTAAATCAAAACATTTCTACCAGTCTCTCACCAAACTTCGAATATGCACGGGCTGGGATACAACAGTCAGAAACCCACAAGACAAGTACCAATTCAAACAATAATCAAAATAGACAATCTCAGAGATAAACCACAATCAACATCACTATACACAATACACTATCTATATATAAAAATTAAAAGTTATGAAATTAACTTCTTAAGTGATGGATTGACTCCAGTAAAATTACCTTCAAAGGAACTCATCAATATATTCTTTGCACAATCTATTTCGAAATTACCGTCATGTATATTCTTTGTACATTATCTATATATTATGAAAAATTGACACGGCGGTAATTTAAGATATTCTTTGCACAGTCTATCCCAACTCACCATCATGTCAATTTTTCATCAAACCTTTTAAATTTTGAATATAAAAATAGTTTTGAAAAAAATTATAAAAAAATTATAAAAATAAATATTTATAAAATGTTAAAAATAACATTATGACTTTTAAATTAATAGATGTATTTTTTAAAATAAAGAGCAAAGTAAGTGAGTTTTTTTTTTTTTTAATGATTTAGCCTAAAATTAAACACGTATTATATGATGTCGTTGAAGTTGAAACTTGAAAGTAAAATTTGATTATTTTCTAAAAACAAAAACAAAAAACAAAAAACAAATGGAAAAAAAACGCCCCTTTATCGGCAAACTTTGGCCATATGATTCCTTCTGAGTTCCGCGTAACAGAGCAACAACCAACTTTTGCTACTATGGGTGGGAAAATGTTTTTTTTTTCTTCTTTTTCTCTATCTCTTGAAAATTCCAGTTTTGCTTTTTTTTTCTTCTTTTTTTAAGGAGAAATATTAATTTTAACATGTGGAGTTCGAATAGTGGAGAGTTTTGATTTAATGTTTTTTTTTCTTTTCCTCTATCTCTACGGAAAATTCCAGTTTTGCTTTTTTTTTAAAGAGAAATATTAATTTTAACATGTGGAGTTCGAATAGTGGAGAGTTTTGTTGGGAGGAAAAATAATGATAATAATAATCACAATAAAATTATTACAATATTAAATCTATCATTCCACAGGATAAGGCAACCAATAAACTAGAGTCACAAAATATTAAATATAACGAGATAAGGAAAAGAGAACGACACCGGAATTTATACTGGTTCGCCCCAAACTTGGGACTACGTCCAGCCTTTCTCAGAATCAGCAGTTCTACTATAATGGGAGATTACAAAAGAGCTCTCAATTCAGCGCCACAAACTAACCCTCAATAGCCCAACAATGGCTATTGACTTCCAAGTATCACAACCCGATAGTTTGGGATAATCAAGAAAAACCTTCAACCCCACCAGAGAAAAACTTTTTTTCTCTCACAAATGCTATTTTGGTCACACCCAGTTTTTCCCTCTCTATGTTGGTGGCTACACACAAAACATCATATGTATATATGTGTGTTTACAAAAACCTAATATCCAAATGGGCCTTGGCCCATTGGCCTTTTATTTTGTCTCCACACAAAACCCAACAATCTCCCACTTGGAGACAAAACTTCAATCTTGCCTCATACTGCAACAAAACTTTGATCACCTTGGTAAACTCCAAGGCACAACTCCCACTACAATCAAGTATTTCGATCTTCTTGCAAACTCAAGGCTCAAATAAAAGATACCAAAACACACAATAAACTCACAAAAACCAGGCAACCATCGTAATATAAACCGTAGTGCATCCGTGTTTGCCCCGAGGTATGGGCTCACTACGTGGATCTGTCTCCCAGCATTTAAAAAAAGACAGACACGCACTCCCACTTCAACTAAGTGGTACCAACTAACATCTTCTTCAACCTCAACCATTGTTCCCGAAGAAGATACACTCTGAAGGGCTTGAATCCTCTATTCAAGCTTGCACGCCAATTTAGAGACTTTACCTTTGACCTTAGCAAATCGCTTTGACCTTCCACTTTGATGCCTCCACTCGCCTAGACGACTTCTTCAATTCAACTGTCCGTCTGACAATTGTGGGTTCATGATAGCCATCAATTTTCTCTCCTAGACTTCCCAATTGTTCTTGAACTGAAGGATCCTGATCTGACTGACCAAACTTGGCTATCATTGCTGCTGGCTCAATTGTACCTCTACTATAACCATCTGCAGCTTTAACTGACATCCACTGTCTCTTCAAACTTTTCTTGGGAACATTTAACCGGCATCTGTACAATATAGATTTCCTGTGGCCAACTGCCACTACCTGGGATCCTGACCTGAATTTACACTGGCTTCTGCCAAACTCACAAATGTAGCCACCATCTGCCAACTTGCCAGTAGAGATAAAATTCATCTTGACACTGGGCACAAATCTGACATCTCGCAGTACCAAATTATTCCCACATTTTGTCTCCAGACTAACCTCTCCAATCCCATTGGTATTGGATATTTCACCATTCCCCATCCTCACTAAACCATGACGGCCTCATGTGAAGGATGTGAACAAACTCCTATCTGAAGCTATGTGAATAGTAGTTGCGCTGTCTAAAATCCACTCAAATGAACTATTACTACTCTATGTGTCACTCCCAACACAGACACATGCATCTAGCACTACATTTGCCTCTTGATTTTGTCTCCTCTCCAGATCCTCTTTCAATTTTCTACACTGACTCTTAAAGTGACATTTCTTGTGACAGTAAAAACATTCTATCTCTTTATTCCTATTATTCCACTTTTTCCTACTGCTACTCGATGTATTTTCCTCATTAATTTTCTCTTTTCCCTTAGTCATAACAAGAGTAGATCCTATAGTAGACTTCTTACTACTATCTTTTCTACGAATTTCCTCAGCTATGGCTAAATTACAAACACCAGAAAAGTGTAGAGTATTTTCACCTCTTGAATTACACACTCATTGCCTTCATGGTTTCCCAACTATCGACAAAAAAAGAGGTTAATAACATAATAACATTTACTTCATCGATGAACTCTATTCTAACCGGTTTCAACCGATTTATCAAAGTGGTTACCTCATTTATATAGGAATTCACAGAAGCATCCTCAGCCATACGCATATTGAAAAACTTCCTAAGCGATAGATCTTATTATTTGTGCGGGGTTTTTCATACCGCGCTTGCAAACGCTTTCATTAACTCAATCGCAGTTGTCTCATTGGCTACCTGACTGGCCACGTCCATCGACATACACATTCTGATTGCAGCAACTGCTTTTTCATCAAGAATCTCCCAATCTCCATCTCTCATTCCTTCCGGTATCTTTTTCAAAGCCTTACCCAACTTTTTAACAGTCAAGTAGTCTTTGACCATCATCTTTCAATATTCAAAATTGTCCCCATTAAACTTCATGACTCCATCAAAACTTGTTGGCTCCACGTATCCCATGACTCCTGAACCAAAAGCTCTGATACCACTTGTTGGGAGGAAAAATAATGATAATAATAATCACAATAAAATTATTAAAATATTAAATCTCTCATTCCACAGGATAAGCCAACCAATAAACTAGAGTCACAAAATATTAAATATAACGAGATAGAGAAAAGAGATTCGACACCTAATTTATACCGGTTCGCCTCTAAACTTGGGACTACGTCCCGCCTTCTCGCAAATCGCAGTTCTACAGAGCTCTCAATTCAAATACCACAAACTAACCCTCAATAGCCAACAATGGCTATTGACTTCCAAGTATCACAACCCGGGATAATCAAGAAAAACCTTCAACCCCACCAGAGAAAAACCCTTTTTCTCTCACAAATGCTATTTTGGTCACACCTAGCTTTTTCCTCCCTATGTTGTGGCTACACACAAAACATCATATATATATATATATATATATATATATATATATATATATATATAGGCCCATTGGCCTTTTATTTTGTCTCCACACAAAACCCAACAAATTTTGATTTGATGAAAACAAAAATTTGAAAATAATAGATGAAATGAAAATAAAGTTGTATTTCATATTTTTAAATATGTGTTTAGTATTATATTTAAAAATTTGATTATATTTCAAACAATTAAGTAAAGTGTATTTTATAACATATTTATAGATTATGAAATTAGTTTTAGTTGTACAACTAAATATTAGGTGAATATACGTTATGAATGAATGAATTAATATTTGTTTATAATTATGACTATGGTATAATTATTATTTTATAATTTATAGTAATTTATAATATATTATATTATACCTATTTTAATTTAACAAAAGTAAATTGAATTTATAACATTAAATACTATATTTATTAAGATTTTAATCTTAAATTTATTTAATATAATCATACATTTTAAATTTTCAAATTTAGAACATGGATACAATGAAAACACAAAACGTTGTTTTTAGAAT
This sequence comes from Trichosanthes cucumerina, assembly GCA_036507285.1. Taxonomy (NCBI): domain Eukaryota; kingdom Viridiplantae; phylum Streptophyta; class Magnoliopsida; order Cucurbitales; family Cucurbitaceae; genus Trichosanthes; species Trichosanthes cucumerina. The sequence goes on along the minus strand of CM071839.1, from coordinate 75,000,078 downwards.
TTCTACCATTTGAATCAGAAAATTTGAAAATATTTCTAGAGAATACATATGCCAAACACATATTCATTGAATTCAGTGATCCAAAATCATAATATAAAATTCAAATTGTAGGGGTGTACATAAGCCAGGTTGGGGAAGTTTTTTTGACTAACCCTAAAATTCGGTCTGGTAATTTCTTCAACCTAACCAACCCATGAGAGTAACCCAACTCAACCCAATTTAATATTTTTTGGGTTGGGTTGGGTTGCCGAGTTAATTTTTTTAATTTTTTTAATTATTTAAAATATTTCTTTCTTGAATGAATAACTACAATCACATAAAATTCAAATATCAAACTTTAAAATTCATAACATATTAACATTTATTATAAATCTATAAGAAAAACATAAAAATTTGACAAATAATTCATTTATAAGTATATAAGTAATTAAAATAAAATAAAATAAATATAAACTTTTAGTTGAGTTGGGTCAACTCGAGCCTAAAAAGCACAATATGAGAACCGACCCGAATTTTTGTATTATTATTATTATTATTTTATTTTTTCCAGTTCTCCAAACTTCTAATCCAATCCAAACTACAAAAAAATCAGGTTGCATACCAAACAACTCTAACTCTCCCTTTGAACTCCCCTTTTCATCAACTTCTATCTTTATTTTTTCTATTACCCTAACTAAATCATATTTTGACTGATGTGAAATATTCCGTGTGATTAAGAAGTTGTGAGTTTAATCTCCATCCTCAAATATTGTTCACTTAAAAAAAAAAAACTCTAGTACAAAATAAATATATATTTTTAAATTGATGGTAAAAATTAATTTTGGTCATAAATAATGAGTTTTAATAGATTTTTAATTTACTTTTTTGTTAAAATTTGGAGTTTATCGAATTAAGTTCGATGTAAAAATTGTAACATATATTGAAGCCTAGTGTAAATTGTCAATTTATATTTTTTTTTCGAGATTAATAATTTATGGTTAAAATGGATATAACTTGAAATTCAAAACTAAAAAGCTCAATCTCAAATTCGACGATTTAAAAGTTGTATCTAATATCTATAATGTGACGGTCACGGATGTTTCGTGTGGAAGCACGTGTCAAGCACGAACAGGTCCTTCCACGAAAAAATTGCGCCCGGACGCATTGCATAATTTAATTTAATTTTTTCCCCACCTCCTCTTCCCCATGCGGTCAGTTGTTTTTCAGCTTTCATTCTTCTGCTCAATCAATGCTGGAAGCCATTAATACAGCCACTCTGCTAATCCATCACTGTAACGTATTTCTTCGTCTTCCTTTTTGTTCTTGTTGTTCATCTCACGGCTCTCTTCCGCTTCACCACAGCGGTCCTTGTTAAACAGATAATTTGTTCTGACAAGGAATGATTGTTTGGTTTTCTCACGTAAGAATGCCATTTTTAATGGCCTTACAGATTCCGACGCAGTTCATTTATTTTGTTTCTCCTTATCGTAGTATTTTGTCCTTAACAGACGAGCATTGAATGTGCGGTGACGACGGGTAGTGACAACTTATTGCGGTGCTGAATGTGGGTTTCCATCTCTGTCAATGGCGGTTAGTTCTTTTGCGTCGTTTAGGTTTCTGCGCATGACTCAGTCTGTTTGTACTTCGCCGAAAATGAACGTAGATTGCATATTTGTATGCCATTTCTGAGAAGACGAAACTTAGTCGGGTTGAAATAATGTTCTTATACCAGGAGTTTGCTCGGTTGTTTCTATTGTCAAAATTTGACTTTGCGTGAATATTATAATGTTTGTCTTGCTCTACTGTTTAGAATCTTGTATGTTCAGTCTAGTGAGTTTTGGGATGGAATATGGAAACCACCTTGGTTTAGGTTTTGACTCTCTTGCGCATGGCTTGCATGAGTTAACTGATTTTTCTTTTTCTTTTTGACCATATATGTGTGGATTGGTGGATTCAAATCTTTACCTCTTGATCGAGGTACAAGCTTTTTGCTAGTTGAGCTATGCTCACGTCGCCAGTTTTTGCTAGTTGAGCTAGATCTTTGTTTCCCTTCTGCTAATTTTCTGTATGCCACATGCATATTTATTGTTTTGCATTAAAATCATCCTCCCATTTCATGAGGATGGTAGGTTCAGGTTGGTTAGCTGCTTGACGTTTTTCCTTTAAGACTTGTTTTGGCGTAGAACCATTTCCATATTGAGGACAATTTGAACACGTGTTTAGTGATTCTACTTCTCTGGTACTCTCTACCTGCATTATAGACTTGATTTTAATCACTTTAATTTTGATCCCTGCGTTTCTACTTTGACTTTCAGAACCAATTCTGTTACACTTGTGGTGATGTTGGTTATGCAGAGCTGATTGTGACCTGCTCCAAGTGCAAAGTAGTTCGCGAACATCTGTATGGTTACCTCTTCATTATTTCTTTTTCTATGATATTGTTCAAGTTCATTTTCCTTGTTTGATTTTTTTTAACAAGAAATAAAACTTTTCATGAAATAAATGAAAGGAGACTAATGCTCAAACGATACAAACTCCACAAAAGGAGTGAAAAAATAAACAAAAAAAGAGATATAAAACTAATCTTTTATTATGAAAAATTGACTACTTGAACTCGAGGTTTGGGCTTTTGAAATTTGTTAAGGAATTTTAACGTTGGTGGTGGCATTTATTCTTTTAGTTCCACTTGGTGCTTTGATCATCTGATCTGATATGGTTGGTTTTAACTTCCCTTATAGGTATATCCATTCGATGTCGTAATAAGCATTCTCTATGTGTGACCCTTCTTATGTGCCGTCATCTCTCTGTTTTCAGTTATTGCATGCCCAGTAAAAGTCATGATGTCCCCGAATTCTGGCTTTGTGGTAATTGTACATTGGATGAGGCCAAAAGTCCTGATGATTCAGGGCTGCAGGTTCAACCTAAAATGCTAAGGCATGCTAAAGCTTGTAAAGTGAAGTTCTTGCCTACTGAAGAAGTAATAAAGCTATCATCAGGAGGGATGAAGGGACCTTCCAAGTTCAACATAGCTCTTGCACCACAAAGAACATCCAAGTCCCGTAAAGCCTTTGAGAGTTCTATGCCCCGGCCGCTTTTCCAAGCACCAAAAGAATCCCAAGGTTCTTGAGCCTGTTCTTAGCATTTATTGCGTCTATTACTTTGTGTATGCATATGTCCATACTTTTTAACCAAATTGATCTAGGTTGTATGTTTTATGTTATGCAAAGTCCAACAATATATGTTATGAAAGCTCAGTTTCTCATAAAAAAAACGAACTTATTTAGTGATGATGCTCTAGGGTCATGTAATATTTTTTAAATATGAATCTCAAGAGGTGTGTGAAGTTATTTTTGTGAACCAAAGTTAGCAACTTTGTGGGCAAAATGAAAATAGATAGTGCCAGAAAATCATCAGTCTGTCATGACCTTGTAGACAGATGCGTTTCTACTTTTGATTCATTTTCTGGCTTATGTTTTGTTGAATGTTTAATTTGTAATTTTATTATTTTCTTTCAGAACGAAGTCCAGCTACGATGCCTCCAAAGGTATGTGATGTAAACAAACAAGCATTAGCTACTTGTTTACCTCCAGTACAAACTTTAAAAAAGGCGAAGATTATAGACATATATGCTTGCACTTCTTCTGTGTCAACGCATGGTTTACCTGTCACAAATACAGGTAAGAGAGAAAAGATTTGCATTCTTTATGTAACTCTTAAATTTGGTAATAATTATAGTGGGATCTAATCCCAAGCTAATCAGTATAGCCCCTTGCTTGGTTTTATTTTCCATTTCTAGTGGTATTTTATCCATTTATTTGTCTAATTGTTTTTACTGCCAATGTTAATGACAACACAGGAAAAGAAGTTCCTTCACCTTCCACTAGGTTGGAAGATACACAAAAACAAATGAAGGATGGTTTGATGAAAGAAGTTCCTTCAACTTCCAATAAGTTGGAGGATAAGCAAAAACAAATTGGGGATGTTTTGATGGCACAGGAAATACAAACATACCGTGACTATCTCCCATCATTACATGCCTCTTGGAAGTGAGTCACTTCCTCTACTGTTTGCCTCTTTGTTTCCATCGTTGGAATGGATAACTCTATTAAAAATCAAGTGATGCGTATAATTGAAAATGTAGTCATTTTGTGTTTAATTAACCTAGTTTTTTTTTTTTAATATGGTATCTTGCAGAATTTAGGGATAGTTTATAGGATGATTTATGGCTGTGTTTTACCTGTTTGGCTCAAATAAGTTGGTCATTCAAGTTTCTTATTTGTAGTATCACGTGGAACTGCCATTGTTGTGATTTCCAAGATTATGCAAAGTGCATATGTTATATTGTGCAACTTACATCACTATTCAACAACACTACCAATTGAATGACTAAAAACGTGACAAGCAAAGAGCCTTGTATGCACATCATATTTGATGAAAACATGAACAATGAGTAGTTATATGAGTTTGCAGGAAAATTTGCCTTCTTGTCCAACATTGTTAAGAGAAGAGAAGAGAAGAGAAGAGAAAAGTTCACAACAATGGTTAGAACATTTTTCATGAAAAGGAGAATGCTGAAACCCATTTTTCTTCTTCTTTCTTCGACTTCTTCTTTTTCTGGAGGGGGATTGGGTAAATGTAAAATGTGCCATGTATTTGGCAGAAAATGATAGCAAATTTAACTTTTGGACACTGAATTTATATGATCCATTTAGTGGTCGTTTGGATTGAGGAGTTGGGGGAGTAGGAGTTGTAAGGAGTAGGAGTAAAGAAGTCTGTGGGGCCCACAAAAAGGAGTTAAAAAGTCTGTGGGACCCATAAGAAGAGTGGAAAAAAGAGTTAATAAAGTTGTGGGGCCTACAAGAAGGAGTAAATAACTCCTTGGGCCAAACAAGGAGTTGAGGGGAGTTATTAACTCCTCACAACTCCACTCCCCCCAACTCCTCAATCCAAACGCCCCTTAGTGTTTTTGTATGATGAGTGAAACTCTAACCATTTTTTTTATTTATTTAATTCGTGCTCACAGTTTTTGCGCATGTATTGAATGGATCCCATCCCATTTTTGAAGAATTGTCATGGGTTTTTTAAATAAAAACATGGTACTTCTGCAGTGATTGTTGGTGATTGAGTACTCCATGTCCGTTGTTGCAATATTATATATTTTAATTTGATTCACTGAAAATTAAATTATTTACTACTTTCATTAATTTCTATTCTTTAGGGGAGGCTTCCAATTTGTTGATACACATATGGCTGGTGAATTCTATGATGGTTTCCTGGCAAAGCCTCCATGTGTAGTACATGGTAGAGCGTATGAATTGTCACGAAAGATTCCTACAATTCTTCAAGTGAAGCTGCTTAGTCGTTCTGATATTTGGGATGATCTATTTCAGGATGATCGTCCTGATCTTGCTGACATTGCCTTGTACTTCTTTCCCTCCGCCAATATTGAAAGGTATGTTTCATTTTGGATTTAATGGTTACAAGTTCTATTATTGTTTAGCCGTGTAAAACAAATGTCGATTCAAGTGTAGGTCCAGAAGGAACAGCTCTTGCCTGTTTGAACTTATGGAGAGGAAAGATTTATTGATGATAAGTCTTATTGACGGTGCAGAGTTAGTCGTATTTACATCTAGACAGCTGGATCTCAACTCTCAGTGTAAATGCTTTTACATTTATTATATGGGCATTCTTGTAGTGTAATTCTTCTTCGTCTCACATTGGTTTGGATGTAGAAACCGTTGCGTTCTTCCTATTTATATGAGCTAGTGGTCATAATTGTATTTTCCATAGTAATGGCCTCATCCTAGTACATTAAGCTTTAAAACTAAAATGGTTGTCTGTTCTGTTGACTATTGATGAAGTCCAAATTAAGTTCCATTCGAGCATGTATCCTCGTACTGCTTACAGTAGTTGGATATAAACTTTAACCACGGTTGTCTTACTCTTGAAATCAACTGAAGATTAGGAATCAAACTTGTTCATCCTTAATAAATCAAAATGGAACATTGATTTAGTAAATGCTGATTCCAATATTTTTCACAATGTTACATTTACTGAATGCTGATGCCTTATACTAGCACTTTCTTTTAGATATTTGAACTCATAACCGTTGACATTAAAAAGAAGAGCCGTGACAGTTTTACAGTTCCCATGAACTTGATATTCTAAACTTTGTTGACTGATTTTTATTTATTAACATTGGGTTTACTTGTGCTTGCTTTGTAACATGTGTGCAACTCTTTCTGTAGATATTGTGAATAGGTTAAATGCTGAATGCCTCCTTTTCGGAGTCTTCCGTGCTATAAAAGACAATCAGTCTCCTTTTCATAATCTTCGAGAATGGACTGCAGCAGTTCCTATGTTAGATTATGGTTCTGCAGGTTCTTCAGTAGAATGTGCTTCCAGAGTTCCCCTGCTGGAATTCACGCCCAACGGACATGGAGAGCACGATGAAGGCAATGCTGTTAACAAGGAAATGGTCATCACAAGTGGAAACACTGCTTCATCAAAGGATATAGACTCTACCATTCAGCGATTACTATTAGAATTTGGATCACAAAAACCCGGGGAATATGATGTCAGTGCATTAACTACGAATGCTCAAATAAAAAATCAGGTAGAAGACGAAATATTTCTTAGTTTATGTATGATGGATGATACGAGAACCATTCAATATCTGATCCATTTCTTTTTGTCATTGTGCACACCTAACGACAGGAACCTGCTCCAATCTCAGCAATTGGCTCCCATTCTCTTTCCCTATCAAAAGTAAAGACCGAACCTTTATCAGTTATTAAAGAGGAAGGAAGCGATGACAAAAAATGCTTGGAGCCGGAGAATTTCTCGAGAATGGCGCCGACATTTAGTATCGATGGTTCTCAAAGCAGGACTGGTTTAGTTGACCAAGATGCTCCCAAGAGAGTTGCAGACAAGTATCTCCAAATCTTCAATGCAGGGGTTAAAAAGGAACGTCGCTAGTTCTGATGTGAATGAAGCAACTTGGAGATTTGGCTGTCTAACCCATTCAAGGTTTGTTTTTTTTTTTAAAAAAAAATGGTAGATATCTACACATCTTGACTTAGCTTGTCAATATTATAGTGCAGGGGTACAGCATAGGTTTTTTCTTTTTGGTATAGAAAAGCAGTTTGAACTTATACGGTTAGTTCTTCTGAAGAAGATATTCAACATATCTGGTGTACTCATTTTTATTGTCCACTGAAAATGTTGGTTTTGTGGCAAATCTGTATGTGCAGTGAAAGCAAGTTTGTAAAGGATTTACTTGGAATATAACGTTGTAGCTTCTGTTGACAGTTTTTTTCTCTGCTTATGTACATTATTTGAATTAAAGGCTTAACTAAGCCATGTCAAGTTGTCATCTACGTTTTATAAATGTGTTGTGTGTGTATATATATTAAGTTCATGATATCGGTATTTTATTCCTAGAATTATAATCGAATTGAATATGTTATAAGTGAATGAAATCTGGTCATGATTTTAGGACTGCAACATCAAATAATTGATAAATTATGTATCAAACATTTATAGCAACATGCTATAGCCTATAGCTAAAATATATTTTTTTTTTAAATGGCATACACTGTTAGGCGTAAAAATTGCCAACCTTAAGCCTAGCACTATTGATCAAGGCATTATAATTTTTTGTCCCAAAAAAATTTGGGAAAATTGTGAAAGATGTGTAAAAGTTTTAAGGGCTAAGATATCATACCATTTTGATATTTGCAATTGAAAACTTGTCTTGTTTTAGTTCTTGTATTTTTAAACGTCTAAATAAATTTAGTACCATATTTTCAATAAGTTTTAAAATTAATTGAAAGTATCAAGACTAAATTTGAATATTTAAAAATATAAAAACTAAAATTGAAGGAATAAATAGTGAATAAAACATCAATTACTTTTCTAAAGATTGGTACCAAAACGGTCATTTAACCAAATTGCAAAGTTGCCAATGTAAATAGAGATGCCCATTTTTCTATCTCTCCCTTTGATTTTATTTATTTATTTATTTATTGAGAAAGCGCTTCGATTTTTTCTTTTGGATATATGTATATATAAATTTCTTATTAGGAATTAATAATTTAAATAGCAATTTTCATTTTTTATTTAATCAAATTTTTAAAAAATGAAAAATCATAAACGGAGAACAAAGATTGAAATGGGGTAGAGCCAAAGACAAAAACGCCATTCTTCAGTCCCGTCCCACACCGTGAAACAAAAATGGGAAAATGAAATGGTCCGATGGAGCACAATTCTGCAAAATTCGGGAAATCTTGCATTAACTACGAGAAGGCCAACAGTGTAATTTCGTTCATCGCTGTATCCTTTTTCTAAAAAGTAAATTGGGGTATTTTGGGGAAAGGACACATGGAATTGGTACATTAGCAAATAATTGTAAATATAGGCCTTGCCTCAGCGAGATGCGAAAAACTCTCAAAAACTGAGTGAGAAGCGTTTGAGCTCGCTGCTGTTGAAAAGAAAAAAAAAGCCCTTTCGTCGTCCTTATTTTCTTCTTTTGATCTGCAACTTCCAGTCCCGATCTCGCTTTAGGAAGCAATGGCCATGGCAGCTCTTAGACGTGAAGGGAGGCGGCTCGCTACTGTGATCTCTCCTCAACCAATCACCGCTCTTCGGGCTTCCCTCGTATACGAGTATTCATTTTTACCCTTATTCTATTTTGTCCTAATGTGTATGTCTGCGCGAGTGATTCTCAGCAATTGAGATGTTTTGTTAAAGACCCAAAAGTTGTTCCTTCATTTGATTGATGAAAATTTGAACTGATTGCTATTTTATTTTCAGAAATTAAGGGTTCCCTCTGCTTTGTGAGATTTTTTTTTTTTTTACGTATTTGTCCGAACCCATTATATTAAGATTGGGCTGCGTCTACTGCTTGACTAATTGTTCTGAAATGTGCACTGTTTTTTTTTTTTCTTTGGAAAAACACAATGATCTTCCCTTTATTATTATAGATACGTGAAACTGCTACAACTTTTTAATGTGATCTGAGTTTTTTTTGGGGAAAACTTATAGTAATTTTTAGATTTTTAGAGAACCATAATCCATTGATTTCTCTGATTATCTTATTTTTCATTATGAATATTTGCCTAAGCTCTCTCTGCACATAAAACATTAAAATTGAATGTTTGTTTATTGTTCAGGGAGCAAGCTCCTCTCGGTGTACGCTCTATTTCAACTCAAGTGGGTAGGTGCTATTTACCTTCACTGGCATTTCTTTGATAATATTTGGGTTGTTTTATTATTGTTATTTACTGATGATTTCCTATAATTTTTTTTCAAAAAATTTGTGAATGCAGTTAGAAATCGAATGAAGAGTGTGAAAAATATCCAGAAAATTACTAAGGCAATGAAGATGGTTGCAGCTTCAAAGCTTCGAGCAATTCAAGTGCGTGCTGAAAATTCTCGTGGTCTTTGGCAACCATTTACTGCACTTCTTGGGGATACTCCAAGTATGTTTATGCACCATATATTTTCTATTTTTTACTAAAGGCAATGTATCACTGGTTTATTTTCATCTATTTTTATTTTTTCAACTGTTTTGTCAACACACGCACAGATGTCATCGCACGCGGGTGTGTGTGTGTGTGTGTGTGTGTGTATATATATATATATTGTTTTTCCTTACTATCATAGACTTAGAAGTTTGTCTATGTTATTCTTTGTTGGAAATGTAGGTGTTGATGTGAAGAAGAATGTCATTGTTACCATTTCTTCTGACAAGGGTCTTTGTGGTGGAATTAATTCTACCTCAGTCAAGATAAGCAAGGCTCTGTACAAGATACATGCTGGTATTACTTGCGAAGTATTTGTTTATCCTATCCTTTGGCATAAGACTGCAGTAAATAAGATACTAATTGTGTAATTACTCTGCTCATAGGTCCCGAAAAGGAAACAAAATATGTTATATTGGGAGAGAAGGCAAAGGCTCAATTAATACGTGACTCTAAGAAGGACATAGAAGTCATCATCACTGAGCTGCAGAAGAATCCTTTGAATTATACTCAAGTTAGTTAACCACATCACATAGCTCATCACAAAGAATGTCTTCATTGTTTGTTCACGATGTTTCTGTCTATTTATTTGCCTATGCTTCCATGGATTGGGGCTTCAACCGTTAGTCTTGATGCCTTCATATTGGAGTTGGATAAGTAACAATTAGATGATGCCAATGTCATGAGTATGATCAATTATGGCAGGGAATGATGCTTCCCATGCTTTTATCGAAATTCCTTTTTTGTTTCTAACAGTGCACTTCTTTTGGTTTACTAAAGTACTTGTTGATTTGGCATAATCTTTAAACTTCGTAAGATGGGCTATCTTCCTTGACATTCCAAATGCTCATTTCTCTCTGTCCTTTCGGTATTTTTAGGTCTCTGTTTTAGCTGATGATATTTTGAAGAACGTAGAATATGATGCTCTGAGGATTGTTTTCAACAAGTTCCAATCAGTCGTCTCGTTTCTTCCTACAACATCAACAGTACTGTCCCCTGAGGTAATAAGAATACTGGATTCTTTTACATACTGACCTTTTCTTCTCCCCTTCTTAATTGCTTGCCCTTGCCTTTGTGAATATTGTACTTTCTATATTTTAGATTGTTGAAAGAGAGGCAGAATCTGGTGGAAGGCTTGGTGATCTGGACTCATATGAGATTGAAGGTGGTGAGACAAAGTCTGAGGTTCTCCAAAATCTTACAGAGTTCCAGTTTTCTTGTGTAAGTTTATCCTTACAGCCTCTTAAGTCTTGCATTTTTGTAATGAGGCATTAGTTTATTGCTGATATCATCATGGTTATTGTGCGAAAAATCAAGTGCACAGGTTAGAGACTTGAAGTTGTTAATTTCATAGGAAGTTTCATGCAGTTCAAATTCTGGCTTAATTAATACATCAGAAACACCAAGGCTGAAGATACGAGTCAGTTGGCTAATTTATTTTTCGTCTTTATTGGGTCTCTCTGTATTGGGCTGATCATTGCAATTTACTGGTTCTTGATAAACGTTTTCCTTCTAGATGCTGGGAGTAACCGGGAAGTATAGGCCCCATCACCATGGGTTACTAGTAATTTTGAGGATGAGTAAGTGATGAAGTAATTGTTGGTCTATGTCTATGTCAATTTACTGGTTCTTGATAAACGTTTTCCTTCTAGATGCTGGGAGTAACCGGGAAGTATAGGCCCCATCACCATGGGTTACTAGTAATTTTGAGGATGAATAGGTGATGAAGTAATTGTTGGTCTATGTCTATGGACCCTCGTATGTTGTTGGATGAGGATGCTGCAAAATTGCATGTGAATCAATTCAAAGAAGCGAAGAATGATGATATATAATAATACGCAATAATGCTGATTACCTTCTTTAATTCTGTATTTCCAATATAAATTTGTAACCAGAACATCTCTCTGCTGCCTTTCATTGAAAATTTATGTGATTACTGAAGCTAGATTCATGCTTATCAGGTACTGTTCAACGCTGTATTGGAAAATGCTTGCAGTGAACAAGGTGCAAGGATGTCTGCCATGGACAGCTCAAGCAGAAATGCTGGAGAAATGCTTGATCGCCTCACATTAACTTATAACAGGTCTTTCAACTTAACCAACGATCTTTCTTCTTCTTTTTTTCTTTTCTGAATTCAAGCAAAATTAATAACAGACCTTTAGGGACTGTTTGGGGCATGAGTTATAATAGTATGTAGATTACTCTGCACCCCGAACACATATTATTACAACTCGGACTTTCTAACTTTGCATCCTAAACACAAATTACATAATTTCATAGACTATTATAAGTCATTCAATGCCCCAAACCGCTGATAAGTAAATAAACTTAATAGAGATAGACATGAACTGATTTTAGAAACTTACTCATTTTCTTGTTTTTTCCCCTGTAAAATTGTGATAGAACCCGGCAAGCATCTATCACCACCGAGTTGATTGAAATTATATCTGGAGCTTCAGCATTGGAGGGCTAGTTGGCTAGATCTTCTGGTTGTTCACCCAATGATTGGTGAACTAAGATCTCGATGAGGCTATATTTGATTATGATGATGTTGCCTTTTGAGCTTTTTTGTAATAATATACCCAGTTTCAAGTCTATTCTGGGAACTCTGTTTGTTTAGATATCAATTAATTTTCAGATTGGTTCATCTTTTTTTTACTCAGAAAGCGCCAATGCTTGAATTGACTTTGTTTTTTGAGAAACATCTTGATTTTCAATATACTTACACATGGGATAATGTAACACATTATAATACCCGCTTGCTAAGCCGATTTGTGGGAACGGAAATTGATTCGTAAAGTTTTTTTTTGAACATTCTTCTGTAGGAAAATTTGGTAGAATTTATGGTGTTTGGTTGGTGGTGTCTAAAAATAGAAATTTGAGAAAAGAGTTGATATTCTTTGTTTTTATTATTTATTTATTTATTATAAATGTGTTTGGTTTCAGATTTAGAATCCAAAAATATTGAACTCTAAAAATACCATTTCAAAAGTTTCAATTAGAAGAGAAATTGAAATTGAAATGAAATTATGAAATAGAATTAGTTGGAATCGAAAATGAGTGCAAATATGTTTAGAAGTTGTTAGAGGCATTGGAAATTAACCTTGCATAAGGTACACGTGGATGTTAGAATTTTTAGAGATTGTCGAAAATGGGTGTCAAAAAGAAAAGAAATGAAACTGAGTTTGATCACTATTGAATGAAACTGTCTAATATAATTGATTATAATTGATTAGTTGAAATCGACATTAATGATATTATTATAATTGAATAATATTAATGAAGAGAATAAAAAATAGCATTAAATGTTGTCAACACTTATAAATGGTAAGAAAAAATAATATATATAAGAAAAAATAATATATATAAGGAAATACAATTGTTGGGGCACAATGGACTGGAAAATTATAATATAATTAGTCTAAAAGACATATATGCAAATTTTTAACTCTGTAGCCAAATTTGTAAACACGATTTTTAAAGAACCCATTTCCTACCATTACTCTTTATTTGATGGGCCATTGGCAATCCCAAATAGTTCAGTGGCCACAAAATAAGAGGGGAAAGAAATCCTCGTATTCCAAGTAGTTTAACTTGTCCATTTTACCATTTTTTTCTATTTGGTAAAAATAACGGTAAAATTACTTTTGTAAAACACATAGGTACATTTACAAAATCTGCTCTTACTAATTTTATTTTCTTTTAAAAATAGAAATTTTTAACACTTTTGCAAGGATAAGATAACATATGTCCCCTATCAGAGGGCAACAAAGTTTTTGAGACTGTAATATAATTACAAAATTTACAATTCTATGAAAACGAGGTACCAAAAAATTCTTTGCAGATCATCAAAGTCAAAAGCAAGGTTTTACATTTCGACCAAAAAATGACAAAAAAAAGAACAAAAAGAGATATATTGCTGCAGTCCAAACTGCTAACACGTGTGAAACGTTAGTGCCTTGGCATGTTCAAACAAACTTCATAACACCTCAAAAAAAAGTTTCGACTTCGATCAAAAGGACAATGGAGAAAAATAGTGGACAGCAAAAAAGAAAACCTCGAAGTCTCAACATCAATGGAAACTGCTAATAAACTCAACCAGAATAAATAGAACCATATGATAATTAGGGGCTTTTATTATACGGCTCTTGTATTGTTCTTTGATTCTTATTTTTGGATTTGAGAGTCTCATTTTTGCCAAAAAATTCTTATTCTTTCTCTCAAAAAAGAGGTTTGATTCTTAGTCCCTCAAGAATTGATTTGTGGGTCATTTTGTCTGTGAATTTACCATCTGGGTTTGGAGAAAAAATGAAAACTTCAGCTAAAAAATTTTCCTAGCATTTTTCAAGAGCAGAAATGGATTTGTGGATTGTTGCAGCAGCTACTGGTGCTGGATATGTAGCTAAGTACTGGAAGAATCAATCAAAGGATGGAGATGCTTTTTCACAGTTATCCTTTGGGGAATCCAATTTGATGAGTTCTCAATCTTCAAATCATTTGCTCAACAAATTTGCACCAAGGAAGAAAAGATATGAAGATGTTTTTGGACATGGAAGAATGGAAGGAACTTCTTCAGATCAGAACCCATTAGACATTGCTTCAGTTACAGAGATGGCTTCTATGAGTGGATTTGAGAATGAAAAGCAGGGACTTTTTGGGAGTCACCAAGATTTCAATGTGCTCTCTACACCAAATATGACTTTGAAATCCTGGTTGGATGAGAATTCTAATGGACACATTGGAGAAAACAGCAAAAGCAACAAGATGGCTAATGACACTGGAATTTTAGTTTGTAACTCTTCTGGAAGAACAGGTTTCTTGAGAAACAGAAGCAGAGGTAAAGCCCTATTCTCACATGGGGATCTTATTAAACCTCTGAGTTTTGTAGAAGATTGTCTTCTAGCCCATGAGAGTTCTTTAAGTCCATGTATTGCTGTGGAAGTGGAGGAAAATAAGCTGCTCAAGGGATCCCATTTTGATGCTGCTGAAAGTGTTTGTGGGGTTTCTCAACTGCCATTTGGGTCTTTACAGAAGTTTGATATAGTTAATAACAAGACAGGAAAGGGATGGGAAAGAAAATCAAGAAGTTCAAGCAAAATTGCAAACAGGGAACTCTTTACTTCTAAAGGTGTAATAGTCATTTTTTCTCCTTGCCTTTGTGTTTTCAGTTTATGTGAGTAATTTAAGTTCTTGGTGTACTTATGGCCACTGCCTCTTTGAACTGCACTTCTAATCGTTCTTTATAACTTGGAATGCAGTGTTGGAAAAGGAAAAATTTCATGATTTTGAGAAGCTTTTGAGAATCTTTCTTCTATGTACAAATTGATGTCTGCATTTTATTCTTGTGGTTATTGTCCAATAATGTTCATTGGTATAATCTTTTCAAACATGTCGTTTATCGATATTCGTCTAAAATGGTTTATTGGCTTTAAATTTGGGACTAGTTTGCATCATATTTTCACCAAATGAATCAGCTAGTTCTCATTAATGAGTGATCCAGACCTCAGATTACTAAACTTATGTTTATTGTTTATATTTTTCAGGTGCACAGGATGAATCGTTCATATTATATCTTGGATTTTTCATTGGTATGTTCTATTCTTTCATGTCCAATAAGAGGGAAGTTCACAAGTTGAAAGAATTGTTAAAGGAGACTCAGTATTTGGTTCAAGATCTTCAGGAGGAACTTGAAATGAAGGACTCATTGAAGCTGAAGGAGCTCAGTAATGATAATTGTGAATCATACACTTATAGTAATGCCTTCTCGGAGAAAACAGGGGATGAATCTTCTCCAAAACATGCCATGGATTACACAGTAAATTTCGATGCCGAAGAACTATACGAATATAAGGCACATAAGGCAGAGGAGAGTTCTGAATCAATGAGCAGAATCGAAGCCGAACTGGAAGCAGAACTCGAGAGGTTAGGCCTTGATATAAACACCAAAGTCACAGAGAGATTTCCCGACGACGATGAGGTAATGTTGCCCATTTGTTAGCATTCTCATACAGGTAGTTGAATCATGAGTTTCATATATTAGAATCACAGATGAATTCATACTGGGAATTAAACAAACTGCAGTGATCTTCTCATTGTTTCATTATGAACATAAAGAGTTTCTGTTTATTGGGTATTGTGGCAAATTGATTGTTTAAGTAAACAAGCAAGTTATTTGCAGATTGATCCAGAATTTGAAGAAGATTTTGCTGAAGGTGAGTTGAGGAATGACATGATTAGTGGACAAAGTTCTGGTTGGACCAACAAGGCTAATGAAGAGGAAAGCGACTCAACAGTTCATTCTGGAAACTATACAGTTTCACCATGGGAACTGAGCTTGCGTTTGCACAATGTTATTGAGTCAAGACTTGAAGCACGCATCAAGAAGCTTGAGATTGCCCTTCAAAATAACCACAGGAAGCTGCAGCTTGTTGATACAGAGTGCAGGAGTTCTTGGCTTGAATTAGCCAATCAGGAATTGCAGTTTTCTTCTAATGAATGTAGTTCTACAAATTCAGAAGATGAAAACAAAATTGATACCCAGCCTCTGGACATGGATTTCTCAAAGGAAGACATTGATGGGATATATTGAATTCAGAAGAAGGGTACTTACCTGCTGGTGATTTCTAAGCAGAAGCCAAAATTTCAAGGCAGAATTACAATGGCAATTGGTATGGAGAAGCAGTTGGAGAAGCTAAATGATAGGAACATTGACAAGGGAAAAAAAATATTCAACATTGCTGATTCAGTAGAGTTTTAGCGATGTAAGTTAGATTAGAGACCTCATTTTAAACAAATCTAAGCTTCTATCGAATGTAAATTGTTTGTTGCAGTTGTTATTATAAAAGAATCAATGGGTTTCTAACTGAAATTATTTTTTTATGACTTCAACAGCATTTTGAAAATCATGGGAGTACATCTGTGCCGTCTCACACTATCCCTTAAAAACCGTTACAAAAGAGTCCGACACTATCTCTTGAAAACCGTTACAAAAGAAGACGCCCAAGACACTTCTCTTATGATGCTCGCCCCAACCATGACACGCTAACGTGCCACGGGTTACTCACTTAGGGTCTCGAAAACCCGTTACAAAGAAAGACGCCCAAGACAATTCTCTTGTGACGCTCGCCCCAGTCGTGATACGCGGGGTGACTCACTTAGCACCTCGAGCCCAGGGGTGGTGGAGAGTCGACACGATGGTACCCTATAGTATATTAGGAGGATTATTAGGTCTTCCTCCCTTACACATCAAAATGACGAGGAGTCATACGCCCATACATCGACCCCTCCAACGACACGGTTGGGCCCAATCTCGCTTGTCCTCATATTAGCCAACCATCAAGCCCACCTATCTTGGTGTGTTAGATGATTCCTCCTCAGTCGCATCATAGCATGTCTCATCACTCTTCTAATATGATTGTGACATTCTCCCACACTTAATCTCGTCATCGTCTTCGATGACATCACTAAGGAGCACAACCCACAGGAGAGATTTAAATCTCTAATCTCTTTACTCTTAAGCTAAATAAGCTAAATGAATTAGAGAGGTAGTGTATTTTCAAAATTTTTTAACACTAGCCTACCTCAATGAATTAGACACTTATCCTAAAAGTTAATTTTTCATCCATATCCCCTACCATTGTTAAAACTTCGCAGTTTTTAAAATTATATATATATATATATATAAGAAACATTGACCCTCATCGTCATTTTTTCATAATGACCAATGAATCATGTTCAACACAATATTGATCAAGCTTGGATACATTATGAAAGCAAATGATTAATTCATGCCAAGATGATTTACAAGAATTCATGTCATAAAAAGAAAATAGAGACATCATTCATTCTCATTCCCCAGTCGAGGGCAAAAAACTCATCAATAAAACTTGGAATTAGAATTCGATGAATGATTCTGAAGAATTTTTCTCATTTAAGACCGTCATAATCGACGAATCACATCTAACATGATAAAAATCAACGCAAGGCTTAGGGTTTCAGCGATACAAGCAGGCATAAAACATTAAACTAAAAGCAAATTGTTTTCACACAAAGCAAGCAGTTTCCCCTCAAGCCCTTTTGGCATAGTCATCGTTGTCCTCGTCTCTATACTTTCCTCCTCCCAAAAAATCATCCTGATTTCTATCTCCAGCATCCAATCCACCGCCACTTTGATCGTTTCTGCCGAAGTCTGAACCAGAATTGGCAGAAAAATAGTTATCGCCTCCCTGGGATGGACTGCTATAACTGCCACTGTAACCACCACTGTTGTAACCACCGCCATTGTAACCACCACCTCCTCCTCCTCCAAAGCTACCACGAGACCTTTCAGTCGCAAAGTTTACCCTAATGCGACGGCCATGGAGATCCTGGTTTCCGAAACAAACAATATCAAAGAGAAAACAGTAAAGATATTACCCACAAATGAATAAGTCACTAACAAATGTTTGCATTCTCTGCACAAATGTTTACCTGTCCATCCAAAGCTTGGATGGCGCTGGAGGCTTCTTCGTTGCCGGTGAAAGTGACAAACCCAAACCCTCTGGATCTACCAGAATCACGATCCAATATGACTCTCGCTAAGACAAAGATGACATAAACAAAAATCAGATTCTCTCACTCAACACCAGCTAAAAGTGGAAATGCCACGTGAATATTACAGTTCTAATAGAAATTTTTTTATGTAATTCAATTTGGTCGAAATAGATTTAGCTTTTACTCAATAATGCTTACTAAGAAAAGCTGTCTGCATACCTTCAACTACTTCCCCATACTTGGTAAACGCTTCCCTTAGACTCTGGTCATCAGTACCATACGAAAGGCCTGCAGTACAAAGCAACGGATCTTATGGGAAAGTCCGAACAGACCACCAAGGTGTAAGAAAGAACAGAAGAACTGGAATTTCAGCTAACCTCCAACAAAAACTTTCGAACTTGACATGAGTCTAATAGTTTGAAAAATAGACAGCTTGGAAGGCTGCAAATCTGAACCGATCCTTGATGCAGAACCCTGACTAAATATTTTTCCAACTTTACTAAGAAAAGCCATGACGACCTGAAAGAAAATTACCCAGAAAATTAAATCCATAAGGAACAAAAAGTAGTTGTGCAAGATAACACTGCACCTGCAACTATTTTTTTAAAACTTTCAAGGTACATGTACTCCATAATCGAAAAGAAAGTTATGGGCACTATTATGAAATCCAAAATAATCATATAAACAAAAATACCTATGGCAACATAAAGATCAAAGTTATCTCGGAAGTGGAAAAACTAAGGCCCCATTTGATAATATGATTGTTTCCCCCAAAATTTCTTTCCTATGGTTTTCACCTCTTAAACAAAGAACTGGATATCTAGCCGAACTCCAAAAACAAAAGCAAGTTCATAAAAACTATTCTTTTCATATTTCAAAAGCTTGACATTGATTATGAAAACATTTATGGGAAGTAGATAATAAAACACATAAACTCATGAGCAGTGGTATTAATAGGCTTAATTTTTTTTTTTAAAAAAACCAAATGGTATTAAACATGGCTTAAATACTAATGCCCAAAATTAGCTAACCTTCAGCACTTGCAAACTAATTATGCTCTCATACACGCTTACGCTTTAGAAAGGCCCATTTAATTCAAACTAAAAACACTCGACAACGAAAGAATCATTCTTAAGCAGAGCATATAAACCCAGAACGTTAAGAGTGTAAGTCTGACCTTTCGAAATCGAAAAGACGCATGTTCACAATAAAAATGAAAAAGAACTTTCTAATCAGATCATATCTAAGCTCAGTCGGAAGAATACTCTTTGTATTTCATCAAATGGACGTATAAATCATCTCTATAGAAAAACAGAAGATCTAAACAGAGAACAAAATCAATCAAAATCTACACCGAAAAGAAAAGATACAGAAACGTAAGAATGAAAATCAACATCACTACACGAAATAAAATGAAATGAATGAGGAATCGGGAATGAGAATAAGACCTTTCGTTCTCTTCCTTTCTTTCACAGTCGAGCTTAAACCCTAAGCCTTCAGTTCGAGCAGGGTTTTGTGACAGCCGGAAACGGGAGAGCGATATAAGTACAAGCTAAAGCTTACATTTACACCGTTGGATTTTAAGTGGGAGAATCGAGACCGTCCAATGAGGAGATATTGGCTCGGGGTTGACGTGTCATGTTTAGATTGGACGGTAACGTTTTAGTTGACGGGCGTGTTAATTTAAATTTCCCCATCAGCCCTAAAATCTCTCAGAATAATATCAAAATTATATGAAATTGCTATCGTACCCTTGGCAACTCTTCCCGTTGATATTTACCCCTTCTCCTGGGCCCCGCACAAAATTCCGCGTTGGTGTTGATAGCTTAATTTAATTTTGTTTCCTGTTAAATTAATAATTTACCTATGATGTTTATATATGAGTTTGAAAGATTTCTGTTAATATCATATCTAAATAACTATTTTTAATATAGTAATTAATGCCTTTTTAAATATTTTAGTGTTAAACTGAATGTTTTTTAATATCATTTTTTTTATCAAATTAACCGTAAAAGAAACTTCACGCAATCATATGATGCATATATAAAAGAATTGCGTTGTTGAATATATTTCTAAATACTTTTTTTAAAAAAAAAAAGTTTTGAACATAAATTTTTAATTTTTCTATAAAAAAAAACACTTGTTTTTTTTTTTATATAGTGTGAATTATAGGATTTATTCAAGCATTTGGGAGTATTTTTAGTGTGTATTATGAATTTATGGACATGGTGATAAGTTTCCAGAATTAAAAGAAAATAAGTTTTAAATTTTATTTTATAAAAATTGGCCACTAATTATAGAAGTGATTTTACAAAAACTGCAATTAATAATTAGGGAGAATCGAACTAGAATTGGATTGGAGTAAAAATATGTAGTAGTAAAAATATGTAGAATGAAGTCAAATATTTAATATTGACAACTTATGAGAAGAAAAATTGTAATATTGTTTTTAACGAGTTATTTTTATTGTAAATATTACACACAATAATAGATGCCCATGTGCCTTTCTAATACTCTTGCCAAGTGTCAATTTTTCATAGCCAAAGAATCCACCATATGTCATCTATCTATTAATGCTTGGTGTCCAAATAATTCACTTGCCTATTGTCATTTTGCCTATAAATAGTGATTTGTAATAGATGTTAAAAAAACACACCATTGGTAACAATAAACCAATTCTCTTCCTCCACTTTCTCATTTTCTATTCATCTTATTCAATTTTTGCCATAATTTTCCACTATCTCTTTTTATTTATATATATATATATATATATATATATATATATATATATATATTCTAATTTCCAAGCATCATTATCATTATTATTATTATTATTATTATATTAGTATTTAAATATTGATAAAATTATACCGGACTTTCTTCCTATTTTCACAACACGTTATCAGCACGAAACTCTGCCGATTTTTCCACTGAAGGTAGGTCCTTCGAGTAAGTTTTTTTTTTAATAATAAAATGTTATTTTGCATGTTTAATTAATTCCCTAATGTAAATGCAATTTCTTTTTATATAGTATTACTATGGCAAATCTTTCAAAATTAGAATTCACAGCCTTTGACATTAATGGTAATAATTATTTGTCATGGGTGTTTGATGCTGAGATCCATTTGGATGCTATGAATCTTGGAGAGACCATTAAAGAAGGAAATACAACATCTAGTCAAGAAAAAGCTAAGGCCATGATCTTTATTCGTCATCATCTCCACGAGGGATTGAAAATGGAATATCTGACGATAAAATTATCCATATGTCATGTGGAAGAGCGTGAAAGAAAGGTATGATCATCAAAAAAATCGTTATTCTTCCAAAAGCTCGTTATGACCGGATGCACATGAGGTTGCAAGATTTTAAATCGCAAGTGAGTACAACTCGCATTATTCAAAATTAGTTCAAATTAAAATTATGTGGAGAAAACATTACTCGATGTGGATATGTTAGAGAAGACATTTTCATACCTTTCATGTCTCGAATATGCTCTCAAGCAAGAATATCGAGAGAAAGACTTTAAAAAATATTCGAACTAATTTCATGTCTTCTCGTAATTTGAACAAAACAACGAGTTATTAATGAAAACCATGAAGCTCGACCAATCGAGCAACACCACACCATTCCACGGAAGTGAATGTTGTGAATTTTAACAATCGAGGTCGTGGTCGTGGTCGTGGGTCGAGGTCGTGACCGCGAGAGAGGAAGAAATACTTATTTTCGTGGTGGACATTATAATTTTAAGAAATCCACACGAAGTGATGATCATAAGGGCAAGACTCCACAAGATAAGAGTTCAAAAGGTGGTGAACATAAATGTTTCCGGTCTTGAATGACTGGCACCGGTCACGCACTGCGTGACGTCAAACACCTTGTTGATCTCTATCAAGCTTCCCCTGAAGGAAAAGGAAAAGGGAAGAATGTGGAGGTGAATCTTGCCATTCAAGAAAATTATGTTTTTGACCCCTCCAATATGATGCATCTTGATATGGCTGATTATTTTGAATCTCCTGGAGAGAGAATTGATGCAATCAAACAAGTAGAGGATGTTTTGTATGAAGATATATAATTAAGTACTGTTTGTAATTATTGTATGTTTTTCTTGTTTTTGTATATATATTTAGGACTCTTTGTAATCGCTTTTCTTTTCTTATCAATGAAGAAATATGGACAATTTCAATATGTTGAGTAACCCAAAATGAGTAATGAGGATTTATGTTCGGCATCATACGACTACGCATTACGATACTCATAAATGTAAAATATTTTTCTAAATTGACAATGCTTTGGGCGAAAATCAATACTATATCAGGTTCTGCAGACATGATTGAAGGTTTTGGAAAAGCTAGTTTTATCTTGCCTAGAGGAACAAAAATTTTCAATTAATAATGCTTTGTTCTCTAGTAAATCAAAGAGAAATTTATTGAGTTTTAAAGATATACGTAATAATGGTTATCATGTTGAAACTGATCGTAAAAATAATATAGAGTGTCTCTATATCACATCTATTGTTTCACATGAAAAACGTATATTAGAAACACCGCCTGCTTTTTCTTTTGGATTATATTATACTCATATACGAGTAATCGAAAGTTATGCAACAATGAACCAGAAGTTCATGAATCCAGAAATATACAGTGTTTGGCATGATCGACTTGGTCATCTAGGATCGATAATGATGAGAAAAATTATTGAGAATTCACATGGGCATCCTTTAAAGAACCAGAAGATTCTTCAATCCAATGAGTTGTCATGTGATGCTTGCTCTCAAGGGAAATTAATTATTAGACTATCACCAACTAAAGTGAGAATCGAATCACCTGTATTTTTAGAGCGAATTCAAGGTGATATTTGTGGACCTATTAACCCACTAAGTGGTCCATTTAGATATTTTATGGTATTAATTGACGCATCCAGCAGATGGTCACATGTATGCTTATTATCAAGTCGAAATCTTGCATTTGCAAGATTACTTGCTCAAATAATTAAGTTAAGAGCACAATTTCTTGATCATACAATTAAGACTATTCGACTTGATAATGCTGGTGAATTTACGTCACAAACTTTTAATAATTATTGTATGTCAATTGGATAAGTGTTGAACATCCTGTAGCTCATGTTCATACACAAAATGGTCTAGCAGAATCATTTATAAAACGTCTGCAATTAATTGCAAGACCATTACTTATGAGAGCTAAACTTCCTACATCGGTATGGGGTCATGCTATTTTGCATGCTGCATCATTATTACGTATTAGGCCAGTAGCCTATAATAAATATTTCCCCATGCAATTAGCTTATGGCCAGCAGCCAAATATATCTCATCTGAGAACTTTTGGATGTGCAGTATATGTTCCAATTGCTCCACCACAACATACTAAGATGGATCCTCAAAGGAGGTTAGGAATATATGTTGGATATGATTCCCCATCAATTATTAAATATCTTGAACCCCTGACGGGTGATGTATTTACTGTACGATTTGCTGATTGTCATTTTAATGAAACAAATTTTCCAACATTAGGGGGAGAAATTAAGAAGTTGGAAAAAGAAATCACATGGAATGCATCATTATTATCTCATTTAGATTCTCGTAGAGATCAATGTGAACTTGAAGTTCAAAAGATAATTCATTTGCAAAATATAGCAAATCAATTACTAGATGCATTCACAGATGCTAAAAGAGTGACTAAATCATATATACCAGAAGCAAATGCTCCATCAAAAATTGATATTCCACAGGAACAAGTTGTCAATAATGAGTCTGGAGCACGCCAGAAGCGTGGTAGACCAATGAGTTGATAAAAATCATCGGAAAAGAAAAGTAGTTGAGAATCAAAATGACTCAATGAAAGGTATGGATGTTCCAGAAGAAATCCAAAATACAACTACTCAAAAGAGTATTGATGAAAATCAAACGCTTGAGGATAATAATGAAATTTCTATAAATTATGTTACAACAGGAAAGAAATGGAACCGAAATGATATTATTGTTGATAACATTTTTGTTTATAATGTTGCTCACGATATTATTCATGAAAGTGACGATTTCGATTCAAAATCTATCAAAGAATGTCAACGAAGAAAGGATTGGCTGAAGTGGAAAGAAACAATCCAAGCAGAGTTGAACTCACTTTCAAAACGTGAGGTTTTTGGACCTATAGTCCTAACGCCAGAAGGTGTCAAACCTGTGAGATATAAATGGGTATTTGTAAGGAAAAGAAATGAAAATAATGAAGTCACAAGATATAAAGCGAGACTTGTTGCACAAGGATTCTCGCAAAGGCCTGGTATTGATTATGAGGAGACATATTCTTCTGTGGTGGATGCAATAACGTTAAGATATTTGATTAACCTGACTGTATATGAAAAACTTGATATGCATTTAATGGATGTAGTCACGACGTATTTATATGGATCTATGGATAATGACATTTATATGAAAATCCCGGAAGAATTTAAAATACCAAAAACATATGAATCAAGTTCTCGGGAATTATATTCAATCAAGTTATAAAGATCATTATATGGATTAAAACAATCAGGACGAATGTGGTATAATCGCCTGAGTGAATATCTGTTGAAAGAAGGATATCAAAATAATCCAATATGTTTGTGTGTTTTTATAAAGAAATCTCAGTCAGGATTTGCTATTATAACTGTATATGTTGATGACTTAAATATAATTGGAACTCCTGAAGAGTTATCCAAGGCAATAGAATATCTTAAGAAAGAATTTGAGATGAAAGATCTTGGAAAAATAAAATTTTGTCCTTGTTTGCAAATTGAACATTTAACAGATGAGATATTTGTTCATCAATCAACCCATACAGAGAAAATCTTAAAAAGATTTTATATGGATAAAACACATCCATTGAACATTCCAATGGAAGTTCGTTCACTAGATGTAAAGAAAGATATATTTCGACCTCGAGATGAAAATGAAAAACTACTTGGTCCTGAAGTACCATATCTTAGTGCAATTGGTGCACTTATGTATCCAAGCTAATAACACAAGACCGGATATTGCATTTTCGCTAATTTATTAGCTAGATATAGTTCATGTCCTACAAAAAGACATTGGAACGGAGTTAAGCATGTACTCCGATATCTTCGAGGGACAATTGATATGGGTTTATTTTATTCTAACAAATCAAATCATGATATAGTTGGTTATGCAGATTCTGGTTATTTATCTGATCCACACAAAGCTAGATCTCAGACATGTTATCTATTTACATGTGGAGGAACTGCTATATCATGGCGATCAGTGTAACAAACCATCACAACCATTTTTTCAAATCATGCTGAAATCCTTGCAATTCACGAGGCAAGTCGAGAAATGTACTCCGATATCTTCGAGGGACAATTGATATGGGTTTATTTTATTCTAACAAATCAAATCATGATATAGTTGGTTATGCGATTCTCGGTTATTTATCCGATCCACACAAAACTAGATCTCGAGATAAAAGTTATCTATTTACATGTGGAGGAACTGCTATATCATGGCGATCAGTGAAACAGACCATCACAACCACTTCTTCAAATCATGCTGAAATCCTTGCAATTCACGAGGGAAGTCGAGAATGTGTATGGTTAAGATCAATAACACAACACATTCGTGAGACATGTGGTTTGTCTTCGAGTAAACCTCTTCCAACAATATTATATGAAGACAACACAACATGTATAACTCAAATCAAAGGAGGATACATTAAAGGAGATAGAACAAAACATATCTCTCCAAAACTTTTCTACACTCACGACCTTGAAGAAAATGGTGACATCTCAAGATCTACAGATCTGTTCAAGGATAACTTGCGTATATATTTACAAAAGCATTACCAACTACAACATTTGAGAAATTGGTTCACAATATTGGGATGCGACGACTCAGAGATCTCAAGTGATGTCTTCATGAGGGGGAGTAAATGTGTTATATAAAATATGTACTCTTTTTCCTTCACTAGGGTTTTTGGGTATTTTTTATTAATATTGTAATTTTTTAAACTTATTATAAAAATATTGTGTTTTTCAAACTATTTATAAAAATATTGTAGTTTTAATGAGTTGGAGATGGTCGTCTCTTCAAGAGACGACCATCTCGTGCGTGGATATTGGTCGTCTCTTGAAGAGACGACCAAAATGCCATCTGTCGCAAAATTTTAAAAAATTTGTGGATGGTCGTCTCTTCAAGAGACGACCATCTCCAAATTTTTGACAATAATCGCTTATGGCATAGTGGTTTGCGGGAGGTTTTATAAATTTGGGTGTATGGTTTCGAGTCCAACCTAACGTAGAATTTTAACATTTTATTTTCATTTTTTCTCTTTATTTCATTCTTCATTTTTTCTATATTATCTATTTTTCTTTCTTTTACATTTTTTTCTCTTTCTTTCATTCTTCATTTTTTATTAATATTAAAAGAAAATCTGCCGCAAACCACTATGCCGTAAGCAATTATTTTTAAATTTTAGGGATGGTCTTCTCTTGAAGAGACGACCATCCACAAATTTTTTAAAATTTTGCGACAGATGGCATTTTGGTCGTCTCTTCAAGAGACGACCAATATCCACGCACGAGATGATCGTCTCTTCCAGAGACGACCATCTCCAACTCATTAAAACAACAATATTTTTATAAATAGTTTGAAACATACAATATTTTTATAATAAGTTTAACAAATTATAATATCAATTTACTTAAAAAGTTAAAATATAATAAATTACATAAACTATTCAATTTACTTAAATCTTGGAAGATGGAGACAAGAGACGATCAAATTTTAAAATTTTGAAATTTCCTACAAATTTTGAAAATATGTTCATATTGTGTCTTTTTTTATTAAAATTATTATTATTTTGTAACTAATTATGATAAAAATTAACTTCAAACTTATCATAGGGACCAATTTTAAACTTTATTAAAATTACATGGACTAAAATTGGACATTTTAAAGTATAGAGACCAAACTGGAACAATTCTCAAATTATAGAGACAAAAAATTATATTTTAACATATAGATTATATTGTAGTTTATTATTTCATTACCATTTTTTAACATTTTAAGTAAATTGAATTGTATATTATGATTTATTATTTATTTACTATATTTTAGGGTTTTAAGTAAATTGAATATTATATTGTCATCTTTTATTTTTTTTAAATAAATAGATAAGTTATTTGATTTAAATAAAATAACCTATATTCAAAAAATGATATCTTATTTGATTTAAATAAAATAAATAAAAATAACAAATTACAATATAATGTATATTAAAAAAAATTCGTTTCATGTGACTCAAACCCAAATAGTTGGGTTATACATAAAACTAAGTAAACCACTATGCCAAAAACATAATTTGTAAAAAGTATTGAGATGGTAAATTTGATCGTCTTTTGAAAAGATGACTATTTTCCACGCACAATATTTAAGTAAATTGAATAATTTATGTAATTTATTATATTTTAACTTTTTAAGTAAATTGAATATTATATTTATTATTTACTATAGAAAAAATGAAGAATGAAAGAAAGATAAAAAAATGTAAAAGAAAGAAAAATAGAGAATATAGAAAAAATGAAGAAGGAAAGAAAGAGAAAAAATGAAAATAAAATGTTAAAGATCTACATTAGGTTGGACTCGAAACCATACACCCAAATTTATAAAACCTCCCGCAAACCACTATGCTATAAGCGATTATTGTCAAAATTTTGGAGATGGTCGTCTCTTGAAGAGACGACCATCCACAAATTTTTAAAAATTTTGCGACAAATGGCATTTTGGTCGTCTCTTCAAGAGACGACCAATATCCACGCACGAGATGGTCGTCTCTTGAAGAGACGACCATCTCCAACTCATTAAAACAACAATATTTTTATAAATAGTTTGAAAAACACAATATTTTTATAATAAATTTAAAAAATTACAATATTAATAAAAAATACCCAGGGTTTTTAACCCATTGGGTTTTTCCCTAGTAAGGTTTTAACGAGACATATTTTATATAAATGGGCATCTAAGGGGGAGTATTGTAAATATTACACACAATAATAGATGCTCATGTGCCTTTCTAATACCCTTGCCAAGTGTCAATTTTTCATAGTCAAAGAATCCACCATGTGTCATCCATCTATTAATGCTTGGTGTCCAAATAATCCACTTGCCTATTGTCATTTTGCCTATAAATAGTGGTTTGTAATAGACGTTAAAAAAACACACCATTGGTAACAATAAACCAATTCTCTTCCTCCACTTTCTCATTTTCTATTCATCTCCTTCAATTTTTGCCATAATTTTCCACTATCTCTTTATTTTTTTATATATATATATATATATATATATATTCTAATTTCCAAGCATCATTATCATTATCATTATTATTATTATTATATTATTATTATTATTATAATATTATATTATATTATATTAGTATTTAAATATTGGTAAAATTATACCGGATTTTCATCCTATTTTCACAACAATTTTGGATTTATCTTAAACTTAAACACGATATGATTTTTTAGCTTGAACTTGAAAAAATATTGTAATATTTTACATTAAATTTTTAAATGTTGAAATCTTTATTTTATAATCTTTCTTTGTTGGAAGAATAGTTACAACAAATATTTTTATGCACGTTAATTATAAAAATATATGCTTGAGATGAAATTGATAGAATTTTAAAGAAAACTGACATTAATCCTAATTTTTTATAAGATCTATGAAATTTGATAGTTTTTTTTTTTTTAATTGAAAGTTATATGTGAAAACTAGAGTGATATATATTTTCCAAAAAGAAAATAGGTAGGAGAATTGAACTCGATTTTGTTTAATGACTTTCCAAATGAGAATCAATATAAACAAAATATAGGATCAACGACAAGAATAAAATTAAATATACGATACTAACAGGTAAGTTAAGACATTTCCTTCCAAGTCAAAAGTGCAAATTTCTATCTCATATTTGTTACTAAAAAAGAAAAAATTGTCAAAGAGTAATTATTCACGAACTTAACATATGGTGCGGGATAAAATCAAATCACTTTAAATTTTCGAATATCATTCATATTTTTCGGCA
Source organism: Trichosanthes cucumerina (assembly GCA_036507285.1). NCBI lineage: Eukaryota > Viridiplantae > Streptophyta > Magnoliopsida > Cucurbitales > Cucurbitaceae > Trichosanthes > Trichosanthes cucumerina. The sequence continues at coordinate 74,970,956 of CM071839.1, read as the reverse complement.
GAAGAATAAATCATAAATTACGATTTTCATCCCCTCGACTTCATTCTAATTTTTAAAAAATCCAACTAAACAAATAAAAATTATTAATATACAAACTAATGTTTGAAAACATTAAATCAACAATAAAATTAAAATGAAAATTGACCAAATGAAGTGTTTGGGTTGCTAGATTTAGACAAATAAATTATGGCCAACATTCAAATGTACTTTCCACATAATAATATTAAAATATAGTGCCAAGAAGAAAAACGTTCAAAACAAACTAATAGTAACATAAATTATAATGGAAGCCAGCTGCAAGACAATTGGAATTGAAAGAGAGATTTTGTCCAAACCCTTCTATGTTCAATTAATATTTGGTTTTTTTTTTTGAAACAATTAATATTTGGTTTTTGTTTGAAACTCTTTACTTTTAAAAGGTGCTTATTTTAATATTAAAGATGTAAAACAATTTTCCGATTTAATAAGTAATATCGGCAAGAACGTATATAAAATTAATTTTATATATTTTACTATTATTAATTATCATTTCCTTTTTTATAGTTAATACTACTTTCAGGAATATATATATATATATTTACAATAGTATTCAGCTAAATAAACTATAATAAATCTTAATCATATTTACAACTCATTAATTGTAAATTACAAGTCATTTCAAATTTTAATTCATAGAATTATTGTTGAAAAAAACTTAATTTACAACCCCATGCTTGCTTTGTGCTAAATTATGCTTTAACATGAGCATTTTACACAACGTAGACTGTATTTTGCTATACCATAAGAATTAGCATGGTTTAAATGGTGAAATTTATATTCTATATAAAAGAAAAATAGTAAAAACTATCTCTCTTGAGTTTATTACTATTATAAGGTCAAAATTCTGATTTGATCGACGTGATTGCAACAATTACTATAGTTCAAAGTGAATTTTGTGAATTTTTCATCTAAACTAATTTCCGACTAATTTACAAAATAAATATTGTCCTTGACATTAGTTTAAGTTTGATCATGTTTATAGTTTACAAGTTAAATAAAAAAAAAATGTCATTATAATTATGATTTATAGTTAAAGAAACATTTTTGGAATCCATGCTTTAAAATTTTTGTAACCATTAAGTCATATTCTCAAAAATATTGTTAAGATTGATTATAATTTATTGCATGTATAGACTGATAAATTAATTTTGGATCAAACATGTTACAACAACTAATATATTACCTCACAAAAAAATTAAACCAACACTTAATTTGCATGAAAAATTTCAAAATAGAAATTATATTGTTACAACATTTAAAAGTATCCAGACTCATTTGTTATATATTAAAGTTCACTTACTAGACTGTTACAAATCTCAAAGTATATAAATCAAATTGACGACCTTAATTGATCATGATCTGCCCTATAAGTTGTACATCTATGTCATTGAGTCATAAATATAAGTGTTTAAATTGTTACAAACTAAAGTTTAAAAACTAAATTGTTACAACCTTTCACATGATTTGTTCTATAAGTTGCACAACTGTATCATAAATAGTGGCGAATCTACTGTAGGCCTGGGGTTGGAGCCCCCTGAACTTTGTGGTATATTCTATTAATATAAAACAATTCACCTAAATTCATAAAAAGATAGTGTCTTAGTGATGTGATGATCTCTTACCCTTGTGCACTCGAGTTTGATTCCAATGGGATTCAACTCTGAAATTATTTTTGAATCATTATTTTATCGCCTTTTTTGTCTTCTTTTTTTTTCTGAAAATATTTTGGATTTATTTATTTGGTATCTTCTTTTTCTTTTTAATGTTCGTTTATATGTTCCTTCAGAATATTTTTTTTTCTTTTTTTCTTTACATTTTGTAAGCCTGATTGCAAGTACAAGGAGTAAAAGTATATTGATTCAATCTAATTATCTAAGATATATAATTTAAGCTCTTATTTCTTATATTTGAATGCTAAATTACATTTTCGTTTTTTAAAAAATTCTACCTATAAAGTATTTACAATTTATAAACTATAAGATAATTAAAAATATATATTTTTAAACGTTAATAAATTATTTTTTAAATAATTATATAATCCACTATAATTATTATACAAAGATTATAATTATTATTTCATGTTTATTTTTTATATATATATTTATACAAAAAAAATATCAATCATATTTTTATGGACAAACTAATAAAAAATCTGTAGTATAAAATTATGAATAAGTACTAATATCAAAGGAAAAATTTATAGTATTACGGGAGTATGAAAATTTTCCATACTACTCCCATTTTATTGTTTGTCATGTCAGCATCATTTTGAAAATTATGTGTGGTCCACTAGTATTAAACACATAGTGTTGACGTAGGGAGTATGTTACTCTCGAAGTACTAGAAAAATTTTCCAATATCAAAATATATCAAGCTTCCCCTCACATAAATTTCTAGATCCGCTACTAGTCATAAGTGACTAAATTGTTACAAGCTAAAGTCCAAAGACTAAGGGGTTGTTTGGCCCCCTGTCTTGGAATCAAAACCCTGGGAATCAAAATCCTGGGGGTTTGTTCTGGGGGTTCTGGAACGTGGAAATCATAATTGGGGTGCAGTGTTCTAAAGCCTGGGAATAAGAAAACAGTGTTTGGGGTGCAGTGTTCTGAATCCTGGGTTTATGCTGTTTTTTTTTCTTTTTTCTTTAGATGTTTTGTCCTCTTATTTTTTAGTGGATGTTTTGTCAATTGTAGAACCCCTTATATAACATAAATGAGTTACAAAATTGAAACTTTATTTTAGAAATTAAGAAATTGGAATTCTAGGTAAGAAATTAAAATTCTATTTCACAAAGTATTTAGAAAAGTATTTTTAAAACTCTATTTTAGAAATTAAAAAATTGAAAGTCCACTTAAGAAATTAGGGATTTAAAGCTATATTTCAAAAAATATTTAGAAAAGTATCTTTGGAACTCTATTTTAGAAATTAAAAAAATAGAAGTTTATTTAAGAAATTGGGGAATTAAAAACTCTATTCCACGTCACACAGAAAAAACTATTTTTTAGAATTCTAATTTAAAATTAAAAAAAAAATTGGAAGTCTATTTAGGATAGTTGATTGCTCGAGTGATCGGGTTGTTGGGGTAGGCGTATACAAGTCTCTTGAGTGGTTGTCGAAAGTAGTCGTTAATAGTGGTTAGGTCATCGATGTAGTCATTAGAGTTGTCGTCGAAGGTAGTCATCAGCGGTGGTTGAGGTTGCCGGTGTGGTCGTCGGAGTTGTCGTCAACGGTGGTTGGGGTCGCCGGTGTGGTCGTCGGAGTTGCCATCGGAGGTAGTTGTCAGCAGTGATTGGGGTCGCCGGTGTGGTCGTCGGAGGTAGTCGTCAGCTATGGTCGGGGTATCGGTATGGTCGTCGGAAGTATTCGTTAGCGGTGGCAGGGGTCGCCGGTGTTGTCATCGGAGTTGTTATCGGAGGTAGTCGTCAGCGGTGGTTAGGGTCGCCGGAGTGGTCGTCAGAGTTGTTGTTGGGGTAGTCGTCAACGGTAGTTGGGATCGTCGGTGTGGTAGTCAGAATTTTCATCGAGGTAGTCGTCAACGGTGGTCGGGGTCATCGGTATGGTCGTCGGAGTTGTCGTCGGAGGTGGCAGGGGTCACCGGTGTGGTCGTCGGAGTTGTCGTTGGAGGTAGTTATCATCGGTGGGGGTTGCCGGTGTAGTCGTCGGAATTACCGTCAGAGGTAGTCGCCGATTGTAAGCGGTCACCGGGTGTGGTCGCTCGAGTTTCCGCTGGAGGTAGTCATCATCGGTGGGGTCGCCGGGTGTAGTCGCCGTGCTGCCGCGAGGTAGTCGCGTCGAGTAGCGGGGTCACCGGTGTGGTCGTCGGAGTTGTCGCCAGAGTTATTGTTGGAGGTAGCCATTAGTTGTAGTCGGGTCACCGGTGTAGTTGTTGGAGTTGTCACCGAAATTGTTGTTGAAGTAATCACCGAAAATGGAAGATGACAAATAAAATAAGAAAACATGGAACAAACCCCTGCGGTTGCACTGTTGTAACCCATGGGGTTGTGTTTCAAAACTAAGGGTTTTGAACACATTGGGCCAAATATGGTTTTAGATTTGGAATCCAAAACCATCAAAATCCAAAACAAGGGGCTAAACGACCCCTAAATTGTTAGGGAGAAGAAAAATATTTTTTAACTTATTTTTTCTCATAATTGGAGAATATTATTTTACTTTTATTATATGTAGTAATGTAATAGACTAATAGTAACAAATAGCAATTGCCAATTATTTCACTCAAAAAGAAATTGTCAATATTATTGGCACAAAAGAAAAAGGTCAATATTCATATTTTATAATATTGAGATAGTAAAGGATTTTTGTTACCAAAAGATACGACAAATTGACACGTGTCTCGTGAGTACAAACCGAGAAAGGTCAACAAGTCAAAGCGACGAGACAGAAAGAAAGAGAGAGAGAGAGATGGGCATTGAAGTTAAAGAGAAATATACTTTATAGACTTCGAAGCTCGCGAAATTTCAACTTCAATTTCCCTTAATCAAATTCTGATCATCATCTCGTCTTTCACTTTGATTGTTCTCATTGAACCTGAGATTTTCTCTCCCATTTTCCTTCAAATTTCTCGACGCAACTCGCTTCCGTACCAGCAGAAGAAACCGTGTTTTTTCACTCTAGAATTGAATTCAAGGAGTAGTTATTTGTCTTTTGTGATGCTTATTACGACGTTCGTTTTCTGATGCTGATCGGAGCTATAGCTTCCATGGAGTTCGGCTTTCTTGGTGTTCTATCCGCCCTTTTCTGTGGATTTTTCTGAATTGGCCTGTCATTTCTGCTGAAGAGCGGCGTGATTTACGGACAATTACTTTAATCTTGCTTTCTGCGGATTGTTGAAGTTTTTTCCTGACGAATAAAATCAGGTCATTCTTTTTAATCTTAGTTTCGAGTCATTTAGCGAATTGTGTTTTAGAGTTCGTCTCTTTTGATTGATTTTATCGGGTTTTTTAAGCTTAAACCTGTAATTTTAAGTGTCGGGTGGTCCTTGGTCGTTCATTGTTTTGTTTAGATGACAATTCTGAAGGATGCTGTAAGATTGTAGTATTCGATATGTCCGCTGGAATTAGTTATCATTTTCATTTCACGTAGAATTCTTCCTTCGGTCATCATTCTGAACTTCGATTCTTTGTATTTCTCTGGAAGATCTCCGTTAAGTTTAACAAGCCAAAGAACCGGTGAGCCGAGACCGAGTCAAATTTCATGAAGTTTGTTCTGTCTGTAGTACCAATTTGTTGTACTTAGCAAGTAGGTACAGGGAGGAGTTGTGAGTATTATAACTCCATAGACGGTAGATTACGGAAAATTAGAAATGAACGGGAAATTAAGAGAGTGAAGTTTTGGTTGGAAAGCGTTTTGTGATTTTCACACGGTTGATTTCTGTGTTTCTTCTTTGTCAGATGGGGGATTGCGAATCAATTATGCCAACCTCTGAAGGAGAGCAGCATGTCATAGCTGCATTTCAGCACCTAGTCAAGTTATTAAGGACAAGTCAGAACACGAATGATGAGTTGAAAAGGCTCCTTGCCGATCTTGATTCTCATTTAACTTCCATGACTCTGTATACTCATTTAGAGGTTGGGAAATTGAGCGAGTTAGAAAAGAGGTTCGAATCTGCTGAGGAGAAGATTAGGAGATGGGAATCTAACAAATCCATGATATGGGATTCTGGTCCCAAGGAAGCTTGTGAATATATGAAGGCTGTTGATGAAATTCATAAAGCTCAGGAAGGTCTAAGAAGTTTGTCCTTACATGACAGTCGGAAGCAAAAGGAACTTCTTTTCCAAGCTGACTCTGTCATGCAGATTGCAATGGTAAGGCTGGAGCAGGAGCTAGTCCACATTCTTGCTCAACACAAACTATATTTTGAGCCCGACTACGTTCCGTTCCAGTCTGGTTACGACGTCGTCTACAACTAGTCCTTCGTTTCAGTTGAGGACAATTTGGAGGAGGAAACTCCCCAGAGAGAGAGTATGGCTGCTGTATATGTTGTAAACTTGGTCCATCCACACGTGATCCCTCATCTTAAATCCATCGCAAATGTTATGTTTACTTCAAATTATATTCAGGAATTCTGCCAGGCTTTTGTTAATATGCGCAAAGATGCGTTGGATGAGTATTTGTTCATTCTCGAAATGGATAAGTATAGCATCGGTGAATTACTGAGCATGGAATGGGATATCTTAAACGTGAAGATCAAGAAATGGGTTTGGCTTATTAAAATCGTTATTCGAGTCTACCTTGCTAGCGAGCAAAGACTCTGTAACAATATATTTGAAGGCATTGGATCCTATAGTGCATCCTGCTTTACTGAGATTTCAGCAACTTCTATGTTCCGCCTGTTGAATTTTGGCGAGGCCGTTGCTATGGAACCTCGTCGACCGGAAAAGCTGTTTCGATTGCTTGACATGTATGAGGTTCTGGAAAATCTTCTTGGTGATATAGATACATTATTTTCGGAAGACACGGAAACAGGTTCTTTTCTCAAAACTGAGTTCCATAATCTTTTCAAAAAGTTAGGTGATTCTACAAGGGCTACGTTTGTGGATTTTGGAAATCTCATTGCATGTTCCAGATCAAAAGGCCCTTTTCCTGGTGGTGGTGTTCATCATCTAACAAAGTACGTAATGAACTACATTAAGACCCTTACTGTTTACAGAGACTCGCTTATTTTACTTCTCCAAGATGAAGCAGCAGATGGCATAAGTCCAGCTTCTGAGCTTCAGAACGAAATCGATACTATGCATTGCCCACTGGCTTACCACCTTCAGTCAATCACTTCACATTTAATATCCAATCTGAATAAGAAATCCAAGTTGTACAAGGATGATGCTCTAGGACATATCTTTTTAATGAACAACATTCATTATATGGTTCAAAAGGTGGAAGGCTCTGAACTTCGTCTCTTCCTTGGAAGTGGGTGGATGCGAGAACATATCAGAATGTTTCAGTACCACGCAACTACCTATATGAGAGTCACCTGGCAGTCGGTTCTTTCTCTACTCAAGCTTGATGGTGATGGAACGAACATTCCAAAGGCAGTTTTTAAAGAAAAGTGCAGGGCCTTCAATGCAGCCTTTGAGGAGATATATAAGAACCAAACTGGATGGAATGTCCCAGATCTTGAACTACGTGATGACTTGCACATCCAAACCTCAAATTGTGTAATTCAAGCATATCGAATTTTCTGCGAGTCGAGGTCGCAATTTAACCGCGAAAAGTACATCAAATATGCCACCGATGATCTGGGCAAGCATATGTTGGATCTGTTCCAAGGCTCACCACGTTCATTGCAAAGCTCACGCAGGAGATGAAAGCCGCTGCTGCCTGCTGGTTATGGTTTTAACATTCATTTGTCCCTTTCCACGTTTATGTCTTCCTTTTCTCGTTGTCTTTTTATGCACTTGTTAATTATAGAAGATATTGTTTGATAGTCACACATGCTTAAGACTTAGCATATATGCCAATACCAATAGAACCTATTCATTTGTACTGAATCTCAATTCAACTTTGTAACATTCTTATAATGTGATCGTTTGAACTTCATATTCTTTCATCTAGCTATCCATTTTGTCAATGAAAGGACACAAATATTGATCAAAGTAAGCTTAGCTCAACAATAATTAACAAGACCATCGATCAAGAAGTCAGAAGTTCAAATCTTCCCACCTCTAAATGTGGTTATATATATATATATATATATATTTTGATCATCGGCTGCATTCTTGTGGGAGAAACAGCATCCTATCTCATTCCATTATTCCCAAGTTGATTGCTTAATTGGTAAGGTATGTGTATGACTTGACTCGCAACAGTCAACAAGGTCTTTCTTTCTATCATTTTTAACATGTTTAATGTGTACAGATCTGATTGCAGGAAAATATGCATCTAAGTCAAAAGTATTTGATGAGTCAGATGATATGCCTTGGCAGAATGATTGTACTTTGCCTTTGCGTGACTTCCAAATAGATGTAGATTCAAAATTTTCTTCACTAGAGTAGTCATTTTCAAATTTCAAAGCATTAATTGAGTTGATATTTGTCTGACGTTTACAATAAATTCCTTTCAATCAAATGCCACCTAGTCTAACCAATAACATAAGCTATTAAGGCAATGTTTTGGGAGTAATTTTAGTAAAAATGATTCGTGTATAAATGATTTATTAAAAGTATAAAATGTTTGATTTTACACTTTTAAACATAATTTTCATATCATCCAAATTTATTTTGAATATTAAAGACATGTTTGGAAGTGATTTTGAACCTAACAAAAATGATACATTGTTTATCATATAAGATATCACTCTCAAACATGCCCTAAATAGTTGATACATTGTTTATCAGGTAAGATACGGCTATAATTCTTCACTTCACCCCCACCATAAACAGTATTATGTTAAATAGAAAAACAAAAAAAACAGAGATGAGACTTGGTAATTATAAACAACAAACATGTCATTCAATTTAAGGCAGCAAAGTTTTTCTATGGCAAGGTTAACCTGCTTAAATTGACAAGATTCATAGATATCATCAAACCTGCAGGAACTGATTGAAGGTCAAGTTCTAAGTCTACTCTTGAAAAATCAGTCAGAAACTGAACAACAGGCCAGTACTCATATGACTGATAAATAAACATTTAACTTCGTATTGACCTTTTCATAAACCGTATGTTTACAGGGCTCATTGATGCAATTTTCAACCTCTATAATTCACCTTGGACCTTCAAAGTTGATAGTACTGTTCTAAAATCAGGTTTTATTTTTTTTTTCTACCACCAATTACCACATCTTTCATTTGATTCCTAGATAGTCAACAAACAATATTCAAATTTCCAGCCCACTGAACTTCTCAAGATCCAATCACCAACCATCAACAATCAACAGTTCTTATGATATATACTGTTGGAAAAGGATCAGTCACAAATATAAAAGAGATACCTAGAACATCAGAAGGTTCAAAGAACATTGTACAACAAAAACCTCAAGGAAGAGCCGCGTTAGGAAGTAAAACATGATGCCTAGTGCTATTGACACCGGGAGAGCAGGCAAAGCTTTCTGATATATTGCCAATAGCATCAAAGTGACTCCAAGACCAGCTACAATTGCAAGATAACATGCATAAACCGTCATGTAGTCATACATCGCTGCCCTACCGACCAATACGCTATAGAAAATGAAGTCCCCTAGCCCTAACTTGATAGCACCAGAGGATCCCAACCCAATTCCCTCTAACATCAAATTTTCATTTGATGCAGAAGCTTCTGCTCCATGTGGCTGAACATTCACTCCATGGTCAATTAATGGAACAAGAAGCTCACTATTCCTTATGGGAATCTGACCCTCTTCAGCTCTAACAACAGTCGATTCACTATTGACACCATGAGAATAACTAGGACTTGAATCGGATATTTCGATCTCATCTACATTCGATTTAGAAATCACATTCCCCTCGGAAACAGAATTAAGAAGAGCAGGGCGATTGTCTGAAACTTCATTTCTTTCCCTCCACACCCTCATCCTTGTTTGCACTACATCCCTAGGATTTGAATCATGATTAACCACTGGCCGAGCCTCATAAACCAAAGCTGGGATGTCTTCATCCCTAGATATAGCAAGCTCAACTAACAGCCTTAAAGGTCCAACAGGCAGCAAAACTGCTGCAAGATCATACAAAGCCAGTGCAACTAAAAGCGCCCAAGTAGTCCATTCAGGTAACAAAGTAAACCAATAAGCGACCAACATCCCAATTAAAACCAAGTACCCTTGTGTTACAAGAATAGCCATTTTTGACATGAACACAGCCAAAACACCCACAGCAGCAAAATTGAAGAGAACAACCAAAAAAGTGAAACAATCAATTGGAACATTGAAATCTTCAATCAAGAACAATGCAATTTCACCTCCAAGAAAACCCAAAACGACAAAAGCCGAGAAACCCATATAATATTTCAAGAACTTGACGCATCTAAGGTAGAACAGTAACACCATGACGAATGTAGCCAAAGTTATGATAGCCACAAACACTAGGGAGTTCAAAAGAGCACCTGTAAATTTGTCCCACGAGGAATCGGAGCTGTTCTCATTATAAGCAATGGTAGCGATAGAGCTAACTGTTGCAGCAGAAGACGAAGAGCTGGAGTTGAGGAGGGAGACTAGAATTACCACCATGAACATGCAGATTGAAACTGGGGCAACAATTCTAACAATCTCTTCCCCAAGAGATTCAAGAATGCTTGTGGACCTTTGATTTTGGGCCATCTGGGTCTTTTCCAATTATAGATCAAACTTCAACTCTCAAGGCTGAGGCTTTCGCAGACAATCTGAAGGGAAAGATTGATTCAAGATTTCAACTCTTCGCCTGATGGTAAACTGGTGTTTCATCGAAGTGGAAACGCAGCCATAGCGACAAACAGAGTATTCATCTTGCACGGGCGAAGTTTGAACTGACAAAATTGGCTTCGTTGATTAACAATCTGAATCTCTCAATGCGTTCATTTTACGCGACGATCTCTCACTCGCCTCGCCTTCTTCAATGTCATCAATCACCCTGGTTCGACCTAATTCCAGGTCTGTCTGTCTTCTTGGAATATTATTTCTGAGAATTGCAAACTAATTTTTTTTTCTTGTTTAGTACAATAAATTTGAATAATAGAGTTTTGAACTTCAACATCAAAGTAATTTTTTTTTAAGTATAACAGGAGTCTAGATTATAATAACATGTATTATAATAGTCAATGATGTAATTTGTGCTTAGAGAAGAGAAAAAATCACTTACAACATCACTTCTCATTGTTACCTATAAACTCATGTATCAATTTTTATCTATCTTTTTAACACAAAAGCTCTTTGGGTGAACTTTGTGTCTATAATATCTTTTTTCTTTTAGTTCGACAACATTTGGAGTGAAGAGATTCGAACATTTGATTTTTTGGTCAAAAATAAAAAAAGTATTTGATAGATACTTAAATTTTCAATTTTATACCTTATATAGAAAAGTTATGTGAGAATTAGTTTACCTACTAACTAATGTAAATATGCACATATATTGCAAGTAAATATATAATTTGGTAATTCGTATAAAATTCTTGATAGAAAAAAGCTCATATAAAATTAGAATAATTTTTAAGGTTTATATGCAATTTGATGTAATATATTATCAAGATGATATTACATGATATTTATAAATTAGAATATGTGTAAACCTAGTTAAGACATATATCTTCGACTAATAAGTTAGAAGTTAGAATATCCCACTTTCACAAATGGTTGAGCTAAGATTGGTAGGTACATATCAAATATTTTGTAGTTTGAATTATACCTTTCTTTCTAATGTGTGTTTTGTGAACTTCATCCTTATACTAATAAAATTATTAAATTAACTTGCAATTTTAAATGAAACTTACACAATCATAAAATATAAAGAAACGAAAGTTAAATTGACTTGGTTTATATTTGTTGCAATTGCAGGTACTACTTCAACTCTTGTTATATTTAATAGGGGTGATAGTCTAAACCGAAAAACAATCAAATTGAACCGAACCAAACCGATCCAATGGTTTGGTTTGATTTTTTAGAAGAAAATTGGATATCTCGATTTTTATTTTAGAAAAACTGAAAAATATTGGTTTAGTTCAGTTTTCGTTTAGAAATTCATTAAAAATCGAACCAAACCGAAAGTGTATATATATATATATATATACACCTCAAAAAAACTCAAATTGAATCTCTATCCATTATTGCATTGTTTCATCCGTTTTCTTTCAATTAATTTTAAAGTAACAAAAAGAGATTGTTAGCTCTATGAATTTTTATTGAGGTATTGAGAAATTTAAGGGCAAAAAATATTAAAATGAGATGAAACTAAGAAATAAAATAACATAAGATTTGTAAAAAAAAAAAACCAAAAATCGAACCAAAGAAAAACCAAACCAATGGTTTTGTCCTTTATTAGACTTTGGTTTGGTTCCTCTTTTAAGGAAACCAATCGGATCGGTTCGGTTCTTGATTTGGCTTAAAACCGATGAAAATCGAACCAATATCACCCCTAATATTTAACATTTTTCTTTAGCATTTGGTACCCAAGTATTTGTTTGATATGGAAGTTTACTTGTACTACAAATTTGTTAATCTTACAAGCTACATAAATCTTTCAACTACGACCAATCTGGTTAATAATCCAAGCACAGCATATTATATACATTTAAGCTTTCCAACCCTAATGTCATAAATCAAAACTTGTTAAAGCAGCAAGCCAAATATTGGGAAGATTATACTGTTGCCATGAAGATTGAATCAGAAATGAAGAATCTCAAACTTCCCAGATACATAATAATAGCAAACTTCTCATCATTTTCAGAATAAATAACTGTCATCAAGCAACATAAAGAGCTGAGATCAATGAGCCAACAGCCAACAGGTTTTCTTTTCTTTATTGATTGCCAATTTTATCCTTCCTATCCTTGTTTAAAATTCATATGCAATGCCCCAATTTGCTTTTATCTATAAACAAGTTTCAACAATGTTGTTGTCCAAATGAAGCAACATAAGCCAACCAACCATATACACTCTGTCCTAACTTCTGTATGAATTTACCATCAGAGAAATTTTATGCAATAAATCAGATGCACTCTGTTCATCAGTATCATTTGGAGGAAGATTTGAGGTCCATTTCTTAAAATGGTGGAGACTGCCTGTAAAGTCGGTGAAAAGCCCGTCGACTCCTATCGTGTTGAACCAGTAATCAAATTCCTCATATGGATCTTGATGAAAGTTGAAGTGGACAAAGTTGTACTCATTTCGGAAAGTATATGGATGGACCTGCAATGAAAACCATATCATATAACCATTTAGTGTATACAATAAACCATGTATTTACACCATTTCATATCAGTGGCTCGTGAGTGAACTCTATCAGGCTTTTACCAGTCCAAAAGATTCAAATAGTATTCAAATCCAATAATTTCACTTCCCACGTGCAGCCACATTACATCTATCAGTATAAGAGTAAAAGATTGGACAGTAATGTATGTTTACCTGTAGATTATGCGCATGTGCTCGGGTAACAAGATCTGTAGGTGTTAGGATATAGTTGTTGACAACAGGAACTACAGTATCCTTCCAAGGTCCAATTCCCACCACATACTTCTTTATGTAATTAAAGTAGCTATCAGAAGTAATTTCCCAATATGTCTGCACATGGTCCAATACTATTTTTAAGAAGAAGCTTATTAAGACCCAAGACAAGAAACTAATACGAAATTATCAGAGAAGATTTGTCAAGAAGCAGTCCAAAGCAGATTCAGCAACCACAGGAACATCTAATTTCTTTAGACTGAAGTTGGAACTTTTGTTTGATTGTGAACTTAGGTGAGACCAAGTACATAATTTGTCTTTAACGGAGAAAAGGGTGGTAAATTAACACGAAGCTAACAAAAAGTTGTCATGAGATAGTACTCAATAAGAATATTGTACATCCTTATGCCCCAAGGGAAGGTCCCATTGGCTAAGGCTTGCAGCCTCTAAGTAACATCTATCTAGAGGTCGTATGTTTGAATCTTCGGATGAGTTCAATGAGAAAAACTCGATGTCTCCAAAGTTTGGACCTTCGAACGGACACAAATTTTAAAAAGAAAAAAAATATACACTGTACTGTATAGCCTTAACCGGGGCCTTTTCATGGAGTTGGTCTACGCAACCAGATGCTAATTCGTTTCTGTTGTTTTCATATAATGAGAAGTTTGATAAACAACAATGCAGCAGGATTATTTGGTTGCTTTCAGCAGAGCTTTCGCTCAATACTTTTCCAAGACAGGATAATATTTGTAGCACCAAAATTCAGAAACATCCACAAACCCAAGGAAAGGTTTGAAATACCTGATTTGTGTCCTGTGTTGGAATTGTAGTATCATCGATCAATAAGATCTGGGGCAGGTCTGTAAGATTTGACACATGTATAATGGAAGTTGGAGCAAATGACTGAATGAATGCAGGTTGTTTCAACCAATCTTTCGACAAATATGAACCTTTATATCCATATTTCTTTAGAATCTCGACAAACTTGTCCTCAAATATCTTACCATCTGGCCATTTGACCTGTGCACATTACCACTTAAGTATTAGCCATTACGGTTCAAAAGTTTTGCTAACAAGAAATCATTGAGCAATCATTGTATTACAGATACACTGCATCTTAAGGGTTTATCTCGAGGATAAATGAAAACTAGATCAACAAGCAATCTACTGCCCTTCTTACGGTCAAACCTATATTTGACTACAACATCATTATTAAAAAGGCAAGGTCACAATCTTCAAAATACCAAAACCCTTGCAGGAAACCAAATTGCAGAAAATAATAGAACGGTGTTTTCATAGGCAGCTTCACAAAATGTTCAGAAGTACTTGCTTTTGTACAAGGAAACTTACACGTTGGTTAATAAATACTGGATTTTTAATCTCTGGGTATATTCCAACAACTCTCGGTGCATCGAGTGCAATTGCAATGAAGTCCTCAAAAGTTATAATAGAAAACTTTCCTGAGTCCATCATTTAGAGAACATATTTTGATTAGTATCATGCAAAAAGATGAGGCACCAGAGATCAAGTAAAAGATCTTCTCATTAGTAATGAGGAATCAAAGAGAAAAGGGAATCAATTTTTTAACTAGATACAACACGAATCCTGCAGTTCAAGAGACAACTTAAGCTCAACAAAAGATTTCAAGTAAATAACAAGGCAATTTTCATTATGCTATAAGGGGCACATGGGTTATTACCGTAGGAGCTCAATTTTAGATTCTACCTAATATCATAACAGAAAACCACCATCTAATCACTTAGAATGAGCTAGAGGTAATCCAATACAAATACACACCAACCCAAAATACGAGCGAGCTAAAGCATTCTGTTCATCAAAAGTAGGTAAGTATGGAGTATGTGGATTATGGCTAATTCAAACCCTTACCCGTTCAACTACACTATGATTCTTTTCATATACCACACACTTATATTTTGATCAGCATCAATCAAACCTAGCATGAGCTGCGTGAAAACCAGTGTATATTTTGATCTAGTAGAGTTGGTATGTTGTTTGGTGCGAATCTAACCAGAATCTTGTTCTTTTGAACATTAGGGAAGTAATAACATTCAGATAACAATTGATGGTTCTTTTGAAAAATTAATAAAATCAAACAAAGAAGAGGCTGCTTAAAGAAGAGATCGCATACCATTATATTGTTGATCTCTATAAGGATACCTCTGCTTCACCCTCAATGACTGTAATTCTTTTAGTGTGAAATCAACTGCATATAATCAATTAGAACCCTTAGAAACACCACGAATGAGATTGTAGGATAAGGACCCTAAAAGAGATTTAAAGCAATATAAGAAATAGGGAAAGTAGTAATACACATGCATAAAATTGAATACAGAGCAACCATACCAGTAAAAAAACCAGTGGTGTTAACTCCTTGAACTTCATATGTTCTTTTACGATTGGCAAACTTCTTATATTTTCCAACATCAGTAGTCTGATCAAGGGTAACATCATGGAAGCAAATAAGAACTCCATCTTTGGAAGATAAGATGTCGGTCTCAATGAAGTCTGCGCCCTCTTCTATAGCTCTCTGAAAGAGAAGTAATTAGTTAAAAGCAGATTATTAGGAAATAGAAGAAAGAAATTGAGTATATGAATCGCATACTTCAACTTCTCTTTAAACAGCCACAAGATCATATGATAACAGCTCTGTTCCTATATTTTTTACACATTATTATTTATGGTCGTGGCCCACAAGTTTCAGGGTGGAATAGGTAACTTTACTAAAGTGCAATGTATAGTGCTATGTTCTCAAAATCTAACAAGCTTCTCATGTGATCTCCAATTCCACGCAAATGCAAACCTCTACTAGATCTGCCTCCCACTAATTGCACTATCTTCCAATAAATGGAGAATTCTTTATTGAACATTGAGCTGACTAGTTTGAGTGGTTAATGTTTTGGTACCCTCATCATATACTATACTAACCAATTTCAAAAGTTATGGCCCCCTTTTGATAACCAGTTTATTTTTTATTTTTGGTTTTTGAAAATCAAGCTTCTAAACTGTAATTTCACCTATGAGTTTCTTTGTCTTGTTATTACTTTTTACAAATGTTTCTAAAATCCAAGAAAAAAATTTGACAAACTTGTTTTTGTGTTTGAAATTTGGCTAAGAGTTTAAATGTTTCTTTAAGAAAGATGAAAATTATAGTAAAAAATTGTGAGAAAACAAGTACAATTTTCAAAAATAAAAAATCAAATGGTTATCAAATGGGGCTTAAGTGGGCAAGAGGTTAGAAAGAATACATATAGATGTGCCTACCTTATAAGCAGGAAGAGTTTCTTCAGGAAATTCTCCATTTGAACCTCGATGAGCAATATTATATGGACGAGTGGTTTGAAGGGGTTGTCTACTTCCTTCAGGTAATCTACTAGGAAGTGGGTAGAAAGGCCTTGCAGCACACCCAACAATAAGAAATAGAACCAACAGAGGAGTAGCGAAGCCTGCCGCATCAAAGAAACAAAAAATTAATAATCAATTGTTAGCCAAAAGTTTAGCATTATCAGCATTTTAGCATACATTACAAAGAAGTGAACACTCGACGATCCAATAATGTAGGCAGGACATAAGAACTTGGAGCTGAGGTGTTCCTGGGGTCAAATTCCCAGCGCACTATATGTTCGTCGATAGGCATTCAAAGTATCTTTTATGAACAACATTCCAATTTAAAGACTATTTTCCCAATAGGCTCATTATTTGGGAACAGATTTGATCAAAATTTGTCTGGCAACACCAACACGTCAAGATTAAAATTTTACACAGTTAAACTGATCATACATACAAAGAGGCTGGTTATGGAATTTCGATGATTATCTTCTTGATTCAAGTTATCTTTTCCATAAATGGAGCAAGCAAAACTACTTGTGATCTAAAATATAAAGATGCAGACTCTTCAGTACATATGACCATGACCACTTGCATCAAATTCAATGAGCTACTCTATAAATGCATGAGTACCAACTCAGAAACCTCAGTGCAGAGGATTGAGGTAATAGTTTTGCAAAAACTAACAACTCTGGCTTTTCCACAATGCCTTAGGGAGTATCCATATTTACATTTTCAACCATGCAAACGTTATTCTGATTGCGAGAATGTCATGTTACCATATAAAAACAGGAAGCCTCGTGATGTTAATGCATGAGAAAGCAAGTAGATTGCTCAACATGGCTAATCAGAGATCAAACCCGTGAGGGGAAACAAACAAAAACAAACCAACTTCACCATAAACGGTTCAAATTTCGATTCAATGACCAAATCTATCAGTTCCAAATCAAACAAGAGAAGAGACCCATAAATCAAACATTCAATTCCCAAAAATCCCAGCTCCAAAAATCGATGCCAAAGGAAATAAAAGAAAATACAAAAGGAAATGGCTGAAGATGAGCAAAAACATACGTGGGCATGAATTATAATCATGGATCGTGACAGAGAGATAAAAAATGAATCAGAAATTGGAGCTTACAGAGTGCGGCAGCCACGGCTTTGGCCATTTCTCTGCTTCTCCTTCTTCCTTCGTTTTTTCAATTTCTCAGACGGAGTCTCATCTTTTTTTCCATTTTTATGGGGCTTATGGATTTTTCAACTCCTAGCCGTTGGATCCGCCGTGGATCTTCAAGTTGTTTCAGAATATTCTCATTTTCATGATTATTCTTACTACTTTAGTTTATTCTTATCCTAACTTAAATTAAACACCAAATTAATAATTGACTGTTTAATTCAAGATACATAAAAACTAAACTAAATATAATAAAAGTTTAAGTCATGTAAACTTAAACATTAATAAGTTAAATCATTATATCATCCACGAAAAGATTAAAAAATCTCTATTGAAATTAAAAAATAAAAGAAAAAATAGTTTAAACATATCTTTGAAATATCATAAAAGAAATTGATTTTTCATAGAGATTATTATTATCTTTGTACACTATGCTTATATTATCTTTAAAATATTTATGATATTTTATAATATAAAATCAATAAGCATAGTTTTTTTTTTTTTTTTTGAGAATATCAATAAGCATAGTTGAATATATATCATACATCTATTTACTAATATTTTGTTCCATTTTTGTTAAACTAAAAATAATAAATATTTATTACTTTTTTTGGGTTAAATTGCAAGTTTAGTCCTTGAACTTTTATACTTGTATCTATTTGGTCCTTAAACTTTAAAAATGTCTAATAAATTGTTAAACTTTCAAATTTGTGTCTATTTGGTCCTGAACTCCAAGAGTGTGCAATAAGTTCTTAAACTTTCAATTTTGTATTCAAATATGTTCCTGAATTTTTTATTTTGTGTCTAATAGTTTCTTGACATATCCAATATTTTTTAAAATTAGACAAAAACATTAGGGTTCTATTAGTCATAAATTTCAAATTTGTATCTAATAAAGCAATTAATTTTAAAAGAATTTAAATATGTTAACGACCTATTAGACACAATGTTGATAGTTCTCAAATCTATAAAATATTTTTAAAGTTCAATGACCTATTAGACACAAAATTGAAGGTTCGGAGACCTATTAGATACTTTTTAAAGTTCATGGACTAAATAGACACAAACTTGAAAGTTCAAAAACCAAAATTGTAATTTAGCCCTTTTTTTTTAAGGTGGTTCTAAAAGCAATGTTGTCTATTTGAACCAAGTTTAAAGACAAAAACATTAATATCAATTAATGGTCCTTTGTTTTTTCTTTTAAAATATTGATTTCATTTGGTGTAATTGATTTCTTCTTATCCCAAAAATGGTATTTCATAGAAGTTATATGGAAATTTTGCGTAGAAAACCTTTTTTCACTCGTTTTATCTGCGTTTTGAAATTAATGACATATGACCCTTTTCGTACGGTGCATTTCGTCCAAATTACCGCGAGGGTATTGCGCTTTATAGTACTCTTTCTCGTAGGCTTGTTCTTGCTCATCATAGTAATGTGTGGTCAGAATTATGGAGAAAAAAATAGACCAGGAAAATCATGAGTGAGAGCGAGAGTTCGAGGTCCATGAGCAAGTGATCATTTGCAAAAGTCGTATCGTGAGCAAGAGTGAGCGACACATACGAAGCGAGAGTGCGAGACGTCCGTAAAAGAGAGTCAACGTGAGTGAGTGATCATTTGCATAAGTCGTATCATCAACGAGAGTGAGAGCTAGGGTGTATAGTGATAGCGTGAAACTAGCCCAATACTACTATTTTGGGTAATTTTTTACGCCTTGTCACGCTTAAATAGGTCAACTTTCATGATTTTAGAGTATCGGATTAGAATCATTAATGCACTAGATAACAGGTTATTCGTATGAAATCCAAGTTATATATTAATGGTTTTCTAAAATAATCCGCTATAAGAATAGATTAGGTCAACTTTCAAAGAAAATATGGATTAAATTCAGGTATTTCGTACACGTGGCAAACTTTTATTGGATAAGAAAGTTGAGAAGAAGCCGTTGGGGTTTAAAGATATTAGCCAGTCGAGGGAGTAGGGTCCATATATTGATGACGTGTCAAATAATGACTGGATAAGAAAAGCAGGCGTCAAAGAGCTATTATAAGATGCGGACATTCACATTTAACGCTTTCTATAAACGTCCACGTTTCGACGTAAGTTTTGATCGTTTGTTGCCTTCAAACTTCAAAGAGAATAAATACGTCACATTTCTTTTTGAAAAAACAAATTAAATATGCAAATGCTCAATAATGTATTTTTAAAATAGTTTTGAATCCTGGAAAAAAAAATCATATTTTTTTATTTCCTTAATATTCTAATTTAGATTTTAGTTAAATATATGAATAACTAATTGAGCAATAAATAGAAACTACACAAAGAAACTAGTCGAGCAATAAATACATCATGGTGTCTTAAATTTAGACAAATTGCAAAAATCACTCCTAAAATATGGTGGTTATAACCCTTGTACTTCTAAACTTTAAAAATGTAAAAATATAACTGTCAAACTTTCAAAATGTCAAAAAATTAAACTTCCAAACTATGATAAGTGTAAAAATTAAACTAAGTTGTGATAAATGTAAAAATTAGATGTGTTTTATTCCGTCTGGTTGGATAATCAGGTCCCGTTTGATAACCATTTAGTTTTTGAAAATTAAACCTAACAACACTATTTCTACCAATGAATTTATAAGTTTTCTTACTTACTTTATACCTATGTTTTTAAAAACCAAACTACGTTTTGAAAATGAAAAAAATAGTTTTAAAAACTTGTTTTTGTTTTTGAAATTTGGCTAGAGATTTAGATGGTACCTCAAGAAAGATAGAAATCATTGTAAAGAAGATGAAGATAAATTATGAAAACAAGCATAATTTTCAAAAAGTAAAAATCAAAAACTAAAACTAAGGTCTCATTTGATAACCATTTTATTTTTTGTTTTTAGTTTTTGAAATTTAAACCTATAAATACCAATTATACCAATGAGTTTATATGTTTTCTTATTTACTTTGTACCTATGTTTTAAAAAACCAAGCTAACTTTGGAAAACTAAAAAAAGTAGTTTTCAAAAACTGGCTAAGAGTTCAAATGCTTACCTAAGAGAGATGATCTCTATTGTAGATAAATTATGTGAAAAATAAGTTTAACTTTCAAAAACTAAAAACAAAAAACAAAATGGTTATCAAACG
The DNA here is from genome assembly GCA_036507285.1 of Trichosanthes cucumerina. Lineage (NCBI taxonomy): Eukaryota > Viridiplantae > Streptophyta > Magnoliopsida > Cucurbitales > Cucurbitaceae > Trichosanthes > Trichosanthes cucumerina. Next base: position 74,950,197 of record CM071839.1, on the reverse strand, counting down.
GGGCTTAAATAGTTATCAAACAAAACTTTACTTTTTTGTTTTTGATCTTTGAAAAATTGTGCGTCTTTTCTCACTATTTATTTATTATGACTTTCAAATTTCCTATAATAATTTTCATTTTCTTAAGAAAATATTTTAATTATGGACTAAATTAAAGAAAAAAAATAAGTTTTTTATTTTTCTAGTTTTCAAAAGTTTGGTTTTTGAAAATACAGGTTGTAAGTAGGTAAAAAAAAATGAAATTCATACATAATAGTATTTATAGATTTAATTTTTTTAAAAAATGAAATAGAAAATCAAATATTAAAAAAAAAAAAAAATAACTCAATTTTTACTTTTCCTATCTCTCCTGCAATTTTTTCCTCTCCCTCTCCTTCCCTTCAATCAAGCATTGAATTGAATTTGTTCTTCCTCCCCTATGTTTTGGGCTATCACCATCACTTCATTGATTAATTGTCGCTCTCTTTCTCTGATTCCAAGGCAGTGGAATACAATCAATGGCGTACGATCTAAATCCCACCACTTGTTTTGTTTCATTACTGTTCCTTCTTCTTCTTCTTCTGGGTCTTCATTTCAAACTTTCACTGATGGAATCTGGGATAGGAGTAGGATCAGAATCAGATTGAAAAACGACCAAGGTTGATCGGCTTTGTCTTTCTCATGCTCTTCTGTTCTTGATTCCATTTCTCGTCGGAATTCGCTCCGCCGTCGCGGAGAAGGACATTTTGCTTCAGTTCAAAGATGCTGTAACAGAGGATCCGTTTGATTTCTTCAGAGCTTGGGTCACCGGCGAGGATCATTGCCGGAATTTCAGCGGCCTGCTCAGTAATTTCGATGGTTTTGAGTAGGGTGGATCGGGATCCTATACTTAGTTTAGTTTGAAAGTTTAATTTGTTAAATTACAAGGAGTATACCTAAACTTTAAAAAGTTTTTAATACAACTCTAAATTTTTTATGTTAGGTCTAAATAAATTCCTAAACTTAAAAAATATGTAATAAGTTTTCGAATTTTTTATTTTATATCTATTAAAACCTATTTTTAAAATTCATAAACCTATTTGATATAAAATTAAAACTTTAATATACTATTAAATACAAAATTGAAAGTCTTAAGATTTATTTGACATTTTAAAAGATAAGTCAATAATCTATTAGGTACTTTTTAAAGTTTAAAGATTTATTACACTACCATTAACGTTTAGGGACGGAACTTATTATTTAACCTTAATTTCGATTTTTACAATTTTGAGAGGTTTAATTTTTAAAATTTGAAAGTTAAGAGGTCCAATTTTTTTTTTTGTAATTTGGCCGGATTATAATTATATAATTTAATATAAAATAATATTTTAATTTTATCAAGAGGATTATGAGTTTTCTTTTTTAAAATGAATATTCTTTGTAGAGAATTAACTATTTAAATAAAGAATGAACTAAATAATTCATTTTTTTTTATAGAAAAACATTTAATTTAATTGAGAATATTGTTAAAAAAAAGCTAAACATAAAATAATTCCCATGAAAACTCAATTTCTATAGATTCCTCCATCCCTACCAAAATTTAACAAAAAAAAAAAAGTAAGTGGTTGAGGATACGAAGTCTTCGTATCGCCTATGCCTTCCAACATCTTAATCGAAGTATATATATTAATTAAATGAACGATACTCAATCAATTACATTCTTTTCCTATTATTGCTATTTCCAAATAAAGTATTTACAATTGCTCTTGAATTTTAAATAACAAGATTTCAAGTGATTCCTAATTTTTTTTTTCATTCAATAATATGGAGAGTTGAAGATTGGTATTCTCGTCATTTCATGGGATGGTAAGGAGAGTGTTTCTTACACCTTGTAATTTGAATTCAATATTTTGATAATTATTAATTCCTTTTTCTTCCCCACCCCAGACATTGGAATCCTCCGCTACTTGTTGAAGTCCCCCAAAAGAAACTGTTTTTAAAATTGCAGATTGCTTACTAAACAAATATTTACATAATTCAATAGACTTTTGGAAATTTTAATGTTCGATCCAATAAAAATGTCGACAGAAAAATGATTATAAAAATGTTAAAGAAAAAACTTATTTTAGGTTGTTCAATTTCATTGCCAGTTATGATTTGAAAAATGACTTTAGAAGTTGGATTTTAAACCCAAAAAAAGTTGGTAATTAAACACAATTACTCACAAACGTGTTTACCAGCACTTTCTTTGTATTATATTCTAGTAAAAAAAAAAACAATTCAAATTCTTGGTTAAAATTTTTAAGAAATTCCAAAAATTGCTTTTGCTATTTTTATGAAAAAAAGAGAAAACAAGCGTAATTTTTAAAAACAAAATAATTATGAAACCATAAGTTAATCTTAATACTAATCAACACTTTGATATTCTTGATTAATATTTGATTAGGCTGGTGAGATTTGGACCTGCATCAAGAATTCTAGAAGAAATTGATGAAACAGGAAAGGATGGTGTGTAACAATAACAGCAATAATCTCATTAACTTGATGTGGGGAATCCTCATTGTTCTTGGTGTTTTCTTTCATTGTCCCTAATAAAACCAAACAGCCAAAGGGGAAAAATCAGGAAAAAAAAAACATTTCCAAATTCAATAAGAAGTTTCTTCTTTTTCTCCATTGTAATTTCATTAAAGAAAAGGGGGGCAACAAGTAATTAAGCAACAAAATGGGACTTACAATGAAAATGAAGTACAGCAAACATGAATGTGTTTCATGGGGTTGGCCACTTCCCTTCCACCAGCATGTTTCACAAACTCAGCAGGAGTAAGAAAGCTTCCATGGCACACACACACTATGCAAACTTGCCCCTTCATGTACTTGTACAAAAACCCTTCTACCTTCCTCCCGTTCGGCCCGTCCCCGATCGTTGATACGCTCGGCATCGTTCTCATCACGTCCATCCCTCCGTCCCCTTCCATCAATCCCTTGGAACCTCTAGCTCTTTTCGCTGCATTCGTCGGTGGTCTATCGGTTTTTCTTGATCCCATTGTTTGTGAGGTTACTACTGGCTCTCTGTCATTTGACTCTAGTGATGATTGTGAACTGGATGACCCCTTTGTTGATCCCACACTTCCATGTCCTGTTAATGAAAATCAAACTCTTAAATCCAGCTCGTCCTATTGTCTTAGAAGCTAATTCGATCGAGATCTCGATGGTAACAAGTGTGTGATGATAACCCAATAACATATTTAGTATAATTTTGATCAATCTTCTCTTGCTTCTATGATGCAGTTATAAGAGTTCAGAATGCATGGTTTGAACTTAGAATCCCAATTCCAAAAACACAACCAAAACCCCATTTACCAGTTGATTGGATGGCCAAGTTGAAAGGCAAAATCCTCAATGATTTTGGAAGGATCAACAAAATTACAATCTTCCTTAGGCACATGCAAGAGGTTTATCAGCTAGATAAAAACAAAGTAAAGCTTTACTTTGGTATCAGCATGAACAAACACTTCAAGATGAATTTTGCACCATTTTTTTCCCATCAAAAGTGAAATAGTTCTTTTGAGCTCCCTGCTAAAACATCATTAGTTAGCCCTTTCCATCCATTTCAGCTTATGAATCACCCAGAAATCGAAAACAGATAGAAAGAGAGAAGGATTTTGATTAAACCAAGACGGTGAAGATTAATATATTCAAATAACGTAGAACTAAATTAGAGCTGAAAATCAGCTGATCATAAAGTCTTAAGAACTTAAAAAAGAGGAAATCAAGAAGGGAAAAGAGCAGGGGCATACCTTCAATTGTATAACTCGGAGAAAGGCTTCCTTGTGTGGATTTGATCTTATCAATCGCACGACATAGCGCAGGACTTTTCGCTGCAGAAGCGGCAGCCCAAGCCACCACTTCAGACGGAGAAGGCGGTGCCGCCGCCGCCGCCGACTTCTCATCCTCCGCCGCAGCTGCTCTGCCACTCCTCTGCTCCGTCAGCCTCTTTTTAGCCTCCATCCTTCTCATCAATTGCAACTCCTTCAGTTTAATCCGACCCAGTTGGTCCGTCTCGGCCGGAAGAGAGCAAGATCTCGCCAACGAAAGAAACGAACCCGGCTGCCTCTGCATATCCCATTTCCACGTCTCAGCGTTCTGAGAAATCACTCCAATAACCGAAGACGATCGAGTTAACGAACTTTCCTTTGATTTCCCACAATAAATTCCGCCAAGAGAGAGTCTAAGAGTAAGGTCCGGCTGTTCAGAAATAGAAACCTTCGTTTCAGCGTTCATCTCCGGCGAGAGTCTCAGCATCAGGTCATCCCCAAATCCACCGATTGTATCCCCCATTGAAGAAAAACAAGCAAACCCACTTCTGAAATTCACCCGATAAAGCAAAAATCAAAACATAAACACCCCTGATTTTGATTGTACAGACAAAACCCAGACGGAATTGAGCCCAAAACCGGAAAAATCAAGAGACCCACATGGGGAAAAGGGTCAGAGAAGAAGAGGGCGTCGAAAGAGACGATTGAAATCGAGAGAAGAGAGGAAGCCAGAATGGGGAAATAAGTAAAGAAGAAGAAAAGACGGGGAAAATGGAAATGGAGGTTTCATGGAGGGAGGAGAAAAATGGGAAGAATCCACGTGGTGATCAGTGGTGAAGGGTTCACATCGTGTACGGTTAGAGTGAAACGCAGGTTCCTGGTGAGGGTGTTTTCTCAAGTTGCAGGTTGGGGCTCCAATCATCCACTCCCACCCCCCTGCAACTTGTTGAATAATTTAATAACCTTTTGTTATTAATTTATTTAAATATAATTATTTGTAAAAGAAAATTAAGAATTAGTCTTTTAATTAATTATTCGCCGTCAAGAACAAGAACATAGAATTTTTCTACAAAAGCTTTACAAGATTATCCATTGATTTCTCTCACAAAATCTTCTCTTTCTTTGAGCATACAGATAGCATGTTATCTCCACTCTTGTTTCACTTATTACCGTGGTAAATATACCTTAGGTGTTTGTTGTTATCTGGCGGTTCGAATGACTAAGTATGCGGAATTTATATTTTTGTATATTGGGTTTATTAGACCGACTATTAAGATTTAGGAGGGGTGCCGTATATAAACCTCCTAAACTCTTATCTGAAATTAAACTGTTTTCTCTATAATTTTGTTCTCTCGTTTCTTCTCCAGTTAATAAAATTACTCTCTCTCTTTATTCGTGGATGTAGCTAACACAACGTTAGTGAACCACTTAAATTTTATGTGTTGTTTTTTCTGTGACTCTTCGTTATCTACTTTTGTTTTTAACAACAATATTCTTGCCCAATTACATGTTTTATGTAATGTCTAACAATCTTAAAGAAGATGGGGTTAAGAATTCTATCAACGTGCATTCATTATTGTTATGGTTTCTGTTCGTGAGTCTAAATTCCATTCATGCAAGCTTGAAAAGCTCACTATTCTATGTCTATATTCTTTAATTTCTACTAGTGAAAAAGGAAAAGAAAAAATATTTTGTGCCATAAAAATATTAAGAAGTAATTAAATCCATTGATTCACATTTCTGTAAAGAAGCTATTAATAGTGAAATGGAATCGATTTTGTCTAATAACACTAGGTTTTAACTGAATTTATAACTGAATGGTTCCATAGATAAATTCAAAACTAGAATATTAGAGTTGCAAAATTGTTCAGTCAAAAGAATGTGTTGACTTTTTTTACACATTATTTATTCTATAATGACTACCCATTAGAGTTTTTCATTAGAATTCGTCAAAATGGACATTTAGATAGTTTTTTTTAAATGGCAAATTAGAATAAAAGGCTTACCTGCAACAACTTGAGAGCTTTATAAAACTAGGTTAGGAAAGTAAAGTGTGGTAAATTAGTTAAGTCTCTTTATGGATTAAAATAGGTCCCTAAACAATGACATGAAAATTTTGATGGTGAGATTATTTCTCAAATCAACAACTGAGGTGGAGTATTTGAAGCTATGATCTCTTGGTCACAAATTTTACTTGATGTCAGAATATATGTTTTAATTAAATTGTGTAATTTTTTATTTTTTATTTTAATCTTCATTTCCATAATAAAACAAATTTAATAAAGGCAAGGCAATGTTAGAGTGGAAACAGAATGTGAAGTTTGGGTGGCAGTATCAAACTGTGGCTGTTTTATTAATCGAAAAACTGTGGGGCCAGAATTAAAATAATAATAATTAAAAAGGGAAAAAACACAAAAGGTGAGCTTTTGGGTTTACGAAGGGCGAGGGAGGGGCATTTAGGGAACTGCGCTCTGACACTCTGTGCGCTTATCTATTTGACACGTGTCGATTTATTGGGATTTTGTAACAGCCCCTCGAGGCGCTGTTTTGTTCTTTTTTCACGTCGTCGGCGGCCCTTTATAAAAAAATATATTTTTAATAATAAACTATTTCCATGATTCCTTTATTTTATAACTTTTTTAATCTTCTCAGGCCAATTCAAGTGGTTTGTAGAAAAAATATATGTATTATTATTTGTATTCTAAGTTTCGATTTTTATAAAAAAAAATGAAGAAGAAATGTGTAGAATAAATTATAATTTGCGAAACCCACCTTAAAAATATATAAAGCTTTCCATCTACGATTTTTAAATTTTTTAAAGATGATATTTTAGTCACTTTATATGAAAAATAAAAGACTATCGTCATTGTAATTCTTGAATTAATTATTCTATTAATTTAGCAAGATCGAAATTTGGAGAGTAAGATCGAAAAAAAACTAAAGATGTAAGCGAGTCAAATAACTTGATAGTTGAATTGAAATAGACAACAAATTAAAAAAAATAATAATAAACTGAATATTTTTTAACACAACAACTCGAAAATTGAGATGATACAAAACTCCGACCTCACAATTAAAGAGACCTTTAATTAAGTCGTGGTTGAAAATATATTTATATTTATTAGATTAAATTACAAGTTAGTAGATAAACGTTCAAGTTTGTGTCTATTTAGTTCTTAGACTTTAAAAAATATCTAATATATCTATGAACTTTTAAAGTTGGTTAAAATGTCATTTTGGTCCCTATACTTTGAGAATTATTCCATTTTAGTGCATGTACTTTCAAATGTCCAATTTTAGTTTCTGTACTTTCAATAAACCTTAAAATTGACCCTTATAATAAGTTTGAAGTTAATTTTTATCAAAACTAGTTACAAATTAATAATAATTTTAATACAAGAAAAGGCACCATGTAAACATACTTTCAAAATGTGTAAGGACAAAGCTAATGAAGTCTTTTTTTTAAAAAAAAAATAATAAACTAATGGTAGAGACAAATTTTAAGTTTTATTGAAAGTACATGGACTAAAATTGGACATTTTAAAGTACATGAACAAAAATGGAATAATTCTCAAACTACATAGACAAAAATGATATTTTAACCTTTAAAGTTTTAATTTTATACCTGATAGACTTCTAACTTTTAAAAATGTAGGTCCATGAATTTTTCACTTTGTGTTTAGTAGGTCCTTTGACATGTTTAATATTTTTAAAATTTAACTATATTGAATTTTATGTATAATATGCCTCTAAACTTGTATTTTCATGCTGGGAAGGTCTGTGAATTTTTAAAAAAGCCAAATAGGTAGAAAGCTTGTCCCACAAAAAAATGAAAAATTTAGGAACATTGTGGATACAAAATTGAAAGTTTATAGATTTATTAGACATTTTTACCGTTCAGGTACTAAATATACATAAATCTAAAAGTTTAGAGACTTATTAGATATTTTTTAAAGTTTAGAGACCAAAAAATATGTAAATTTAAAAAGTTTAAGGACTAAAATGGTAATTTAACCTTGCAAATTGACAAATTAGGTTTTTTTTTTTTTTTTCATTTTAGCTTGCATTCAAAGAAATGGGTATGAAATCTCATGGACTATAATATGATATAATAAACCCATATTTGAAATTTGAAAATCACATAAAAAATAAATAAATAAAATAATGATATTGATAGTGACATTCATAAAAAAGGAAGCAAGCAAATCCATGAAAATAGACCGTATCAAGAGTTGACGAAGACATGCCAGCCCCATTCAGCTATGTATCCACATGGCCCTATTACAATCTCATATTCATTTTTCCACAAAGAACAAATAAAACAAATTATTTATTAAAAAAAACTCGAGTGTAATCATTATTCCAAAGAAATGTGAAAATATTTCTCTTGTGGGTTCCTAAATCTGATTCAGTGATTTTTATTGTAAATTTGGTCCACCTCAAAATGCAACTTTTTCATTATATTAATCTGTGGTGGATTCAAAATTTTTATCGAGAAGGTTTAAATAATTCAAAAAAATATTTAAAGTTGTGCATACTAGAGAGCTTGAACTTAAAACTTGAGCGAGCTGGGACATACCCATGTGCGGATTTAGCTAATGTCTAGAGGAGGTTCGAGTCCATCCTCATATTTTTCAGAGTATATAATATGTATAGAAAAAATCAAGCAAAATCACAAAAAAAATATTTTGGCTCGATGATTAGTATATATCTAGTCTCTCTCAAATTCCAGTTCAAGCTCTAGTATGTATAACTTTAAATATTTTTGTTTTTTTGCTATAGAAGAGTGAAATTTAATGGGGTTCTCAATATGAAAATTGAGAATATATGAAATTAAATATGAGAATGAAAGCAATATGTTAATTCTTTAATTTGCACAACAATTTAAATATATTGACAACATTGCACGAATTTAATCAAGTAATACGCTACGCTAGCCAACAAACATACAAAAAGTAATGTATTAGTTTTGCAAGAAAGGAATCTAACAATTTATATCATTTTTCTATTAGCCTACTTTTAATTACTTGATAGTTGATTTGAAAAATATTCATGATGACACGTAAAAGTATATTAAATATCTAATGAGTCCATGCAAATTTTGTATTCAATAGGTATTTGTTTGAAAATTTTTAAAATTTATGAATTTATCGGACACAAAATTAAAAATTCTGAGTGATCTTGCTAATTGCAAAACTCAATTTTTACATATATAGATTTGCTATTTTTTTTTAAAAAAATAATATTATTAGGATTCCACTGCGCACAAAATTTAAAAAGGCAAAAGAATCAAATTATATATCCTAACCTTTAGGAATTATATCAATAAAAATCTTAAACTAGTAATGGTATCATTTTAAACCCTCAACCTTCACAAGTGTATCAATTCACATCATTTGTTAGATTCCGTTAAAAAACTGTTAGTTTATAAGTGTGTAAATTTATAAGTATATCAAATAAATTCATCAACTACTGAATCAATATAGGGTTATAATTTCTTTTTTTTAAAAAAAACTGTGAATGCATCAATTCTCACATGTATTTAGGCTTTTTAAAAAATCAAGACCCCATTTAAAAATATGGAATTTTTTGAAACAAATAATCTAGATTAATTCACTTATAAATGTTCAAAATTTTAATTGATAAAACTATAAATTTAAAGCCGTGTATACTAATATTTTTTAAATGGAATTTAATAAAAAGTATAAAAGGATACAGAAGTTTATATTTATATAATTATTAGTTTAGAATTTGTATTTATTTAACTCCTGAAATTTAGGTGAATAAATTAATTTTTGTCCAATTTAAAATTTGAGGCTAATTAGATATAAGCGTGAAAGGTCCATAAACTAATTTGTAATTTAATGTTGGAATTAAAAGGAGAGAGACAACGAAAGTTGAGTAATTATGAAAATGTCTTTTCTTTTCCCCTTTTTGAACGAGAATTGCGAGGGATAAAAAAAAATCCATTTTAACGTTTTTCGTTAGTTTCTAACGTATTATTGACCTTTTTTTAACGTTGCAACTTCGCGGCGTTTAGTTTTAATTTAACGGAAGGTTGCGAAGAATAGGGTTGAAAAATCTCGCGGCGACACGTGGGTGTTATGATCTGACGTGGGGGAGAGGAGAGAGTGGGACCCAGTAAGGATAAGAAGTGGGACCCATGACTGAGGGCAAGTTGAGAGCGATTTACAAGGTCAAAAAAGAAAGAAAAAAAGGGGGAAAATCAAAAAAGAAAAACACACGTGGCTTAATATGGAGGAGATAGAATGGGAACCACATGTTGCCACTTGGCAAGTTGCATGCTACGTGTCAGAAAAAGGCTCGTACGGAATGACGAAGCATCAACTTGATTTGTCCCCCCTATCGGACATGATTGTCACAACATACCAGGCTGGTGTCTCACACGCGCCAACTCTCGAGTGTGGACCACTTTCATTTTTCTTTCAACATGGACTATCTCAAAAAATTTATACAAAATACTATTTTTCACGCGTATTGATGTAATTTGACTTATGTTCGGAAATGAATTACATTTGATTATTTTTATATTGTGCATTATGTCCAAATTATCGTAAGAAAATCGTACTCTAACTCTCTCGCTCTCGCTCAAGACTCGTTCTCGCTTATGATAGTAATGAGGTTGTCAAAATTCTGGAGAAAAAAATAATAATAAAAAAAATTGCACTATAGTTCTCGCTCTCGCTCTTACTCCACCTCTGATGCTCTAACTCTTCTATGATTCTCACTCTTGTTGTCTCGTTTTCGCTCTCGCTTTACTTCTACTACTCTAGCTATTCTCTGACTTTTTTCTTTGCCATTTTTTTATCCATATTTTCGGCCACTCATTTGAGCGAGAGCGTTTCCGCGTACGAGATCATGAACAAGAAAGATCTCTTCATATTACCCTTATGAGTAATTTTGCATGCATTGCCATGTCGGAATGAGTCATATTTCATTATTTTGAGAATATAGGTTATCATCCATTAAAGCACGTGGAAATATGTTATTCGTACAGAAACTCCGACTATCTCGAGAAATTTGCATAGAAGATTGATTTTCACGCGCTTTAATGTCGATCGATTCACCCATATTTTGAAATTAATGACATATGACCCTTTTCGTACCGTGCATTCCGTCCAAATTACTATGAGGGTATCGTGCTCTCACTCTAGCTCTCGCTCTCACTCTCGTTTATGATAATAATGAATGGTCAAAATTATGGAGAAAAGAAACAGACAAGAAAAATGGTTCTTTTACTCTAGTTCTCACTCTCACTCTCGCTCTATCTCTGTTACTCTAGCTTTCTCTGGCTTAATTTTTCTAGTCTTTTTTTTACAGATTTTTCGACAACTCATTTGAGCGAGAACGAGAGCGAGAGCCATGTTGTTTTCGCGTACGAGAGCGTAAATAAGGAAGACCATTTCATGCCCTCATGTGTAATTTTCACGCACATTGTCACGTCAGAATGTGTCATATTTCGTTATTTTCAAAATGCAGGTTATCAGTCATTTAAGCATTAAAAATGGGTCATCGTACGAATGCCCCAACTATCTCATCGAACATAAATTATATAATGTGATTGTCTCTTAATAAAAAAATTGAACTATAATTCAATAAATAAGATTTTATTGGATAACTATTTAATTTTCATTTTTAAAAATTAAGTCTATAAATATTACTTTTATATATAGATTTCTATAGTTTTTATCTACTTTATATATATATTTTCAAAAACCAAATCGAGTTTTAAATTAAAAAAAAGTAATTCTCGAAAACTTGTTTTTGATTTTAGAATTTAGCTAGAAACCAAAATGCTCTCTTAACAAATATGGAAATATGGTAAAGAAGATAAAATCCAATTATAGAGAAATTTTAAGAAAAGACACATGATTTTCAAAAACCAAGTAGTTATAAAACTTGATCTAAAGCATTTGTATTCAATTTTAAGTTGTGAATTCCACCTCGTATTCGTGATATTGGGTATGATGAAAAATGAAGAAAGAGGGGCTTTTGATCTCTAATCAGCCAAAGATAATATAGCTCAACTAGCATGATAAATGTATTAACGACCACCAGGTTTGTGGTTCAAATCCCTAAAGTCCAATTGTACTAAAAAATAATAATCATTTGATACTTTTTTTATGGTTAAAGAATAATGTGTAAACTTTTAAATCTGTGTCAAATATATCTCTAAAATTAAAAAGTTTCGAATAGGTTTTTGAACTTTGAAATTTATGTCAATTTCATTGCCGATTGGTTTTAAAATGAAACTTAATGTAATTTATCTAATAATTAAACTTAAAAAGATGTCTAAGGTATGTTCTTACACTTTCAATTTTGAATTTAATAAGTTATTGTACTTATAATTTTGTGTTTAATAGATTATTGATTAAATAAACATTTTTTTTAAAAAAAACCTACTAGACAGATAATTAAAAATTTAATATCCTATTATATACAAAATTCAATACACAGTATTGATTTAAAAAATATTAAATGTGTTAAATCAAGGATATATTAAATACATACTAGATACAACGTTAAAGTCTAAACTTGTAATTCAATACATGTGTTGATTTAAAAAATATTAAATATGTCAAGTATATCGTTCACATTATCCTATCCACATCAAATCATTTTATTTTTCCATCTAGAAGAACAGATGCATAATAGTCGGTTGCAACTTGCTGGTGGTTATTTCACCATATTGTTATTGGATTAATTGGTCAAGAATCAAGATGATGTTATGTCATTATTCAAATCCATTATTTAATTTTTTTTTTTGGAAACCAAAAACCATTATTATTATTATTATTATTATTTACATAAAGCACTGCAATTAAAAACATTATTAATTCAATGAATAGGGAACAAACAATTAGATAATTCGCATGTGATAAGTTAGTGCAATAAACTATCTTTCACATAATAATTCATTTTCTTATGCTTTATTTGACTATTTTATTTCCAAATCCAAATATATTTATGTTTTCACTATATATAATTTTATTTTATTAATGTTGAATTCTATCTTAAATGTGCCAAAGCATTTTAATCACATATCTACTCGATAATATTGTTTGAAGATCGATGATAAAATGATAATTTATAATTATCTCTATCTATAAGACAAGTTGCAAAAAAAAAAAAAAAAGAAAAACTACGTCATTCTACATAAGTGGATAACTTTATTTAAGTATAAAACATCAACGGATTAAATTGACAAGAAATGTATATTTAAAAATCAAATGATATATTTAACGTTTAAAAAATTTATATACACTCCAATTAAAATATTTGAAACCATAGAAGAATTGTTTATGTAGTAATTAATTAGGAATGGTGAGTTTGAGAATCATCTGAAAATTTAATCATGTGTTTGGTTTTTTGATATTGAATTTGAATATGGACGAGAGTTTATAATGACACAATTATTTGATTGGATTTTCTAAGAAGTAAGTATTAGTTGGTCGTATGCAACAAATGCAGATGAAATTATATTTTAGTCGCATGATGAATATAAAATAAATAAAAGAGTTTAATTTGACTAGCCAAATTTAAAATATGTAAATATTAAGACAAGTTGCAAGAAAAAAAATAGACTAAATACCATTTTATTAAAGGATTTTAGTACACAACCTAACAATGTTTTGGGACATATAAAGATTTGATAAAATATATCCATAGACAACTTAAAGTGGTCACATAGGATGGAATCATGAAAACTTGATAATTATTAAAATAAAAATATACACTATGATATGATATGATTCCCTACAATAAACTATGAGCAAGTTGATTTAAATTATTATTTCAAAAAAGTAGATTTAAATTAAATATGGTGGGCAATTGATCTATTTGCATCAATCAAGTGACAACTTGATATCAACTTGACTATTACAATTTAATTAAATTGATTAAGCAACATAACATTGGTGCAATTTGATTAATTGCATAATTAAACCATATCTTGACTCAATCTAATTAAAAAGAGAATCATGTTCATTGGATTAAACACTTAGGTATGACTTTCTCTCTTTTTATCTCTCTTTTTTTTTTGTTGAGTGATGTATAAAATTATTCTCATGACTGTACTGTTTATACTTTTTTTCTTTCAAAAAAGTTCATAAGTGATCAGTTTCATTCAAATTAATGATTGACGGTGGACAAAAGAGAATATATATATATATAAAAAGCTTATGATTATTTCATTTTGATCTTGTTCGAGTACTTCCTTTAAAAAAAATACAACTAGAAGTAACAAAACAATAATTTTAAAAAAATATATATCTAAATATTTTAATATAAGGAAAGATTCATGACAAAGAATGGTATTTAGATTAATTACTCTAACAAGATACAAAATTTTAAGGTAGGCAAGGTGTCCATTTGTTTTTTTTGTTTTTTTTCGAGTACATTAACATTTGGAGGTAGGGGGATTCGAACTCATGACCTCTTGGTCATAAATCTTTGATGTTAGTTGAGTTATGCTCTTGTTAGTCATGTCCATCTTGTATCAATCTTATCTTTTATGTTTTTTTTTTAAACAAGCATATATAAGACCAACCAACCCAACCATTACAACAAAGGATTCCCCTCAAGAATGAGGAAAAGCACATCAGGAGGAAAGTCATCATTCCAAACCGAGAAAATCCCTAAACAAGATGCTAAAACAGCTAGCGAATGAGCGACTTTGTTCTCTTCTCTAGGGATATTACAAAAAAGAATAGGAGAGTGACAACTGGTAAGAGCGAGAATATCGTCGACAACAAAAAGAATTTCATACAAGTCAGAATCGAGAAGGTTGAGTAAATTAATGACCTCCCTAGAATCCGACTCAACAAAAATAGAAGAGATGTCGTTCGGTCTTTTGGGAAGAGCATCCTTCAGACCTTCAAGAATAGCAAGCGCCTTAAGCAGTTTCACGGGTCTCTCGCATGTCACAACGATACAATCTCCAAACTAGGGGTGAGCATCGATCGGTCGAGGTCGGTTTTCGACCCCAACCGACCCCCGAATCGACCAAGGTCGGTCGGTTCGGTCGGTTTTTTTTTAAAAAAAACTTTACCAAAACGGTCGGTTTGGTCGGTTTATATATATTTTTTGAAATATTTATTTAATTAATTATTTAATATTTATAATTATTATTTAATTATTTTGAGAAAATCTTTTTATTTTATTTTATTTTTTTAATTATAATAATAATAATAATAATAATATATAATTTTTTTAAAAAATTATCGGTCGATTTTGTGCTTCAAAAAACCGACCCCGACCGAAACCTGCACAAAACCGACCGACCACCCTCGGTTCGGACGGTCGAGTCGGTCTTCGGTGTTTTTTTGCTCACCCCTACTCCAAACAAGGGTCGACCTTTCCAGTCACGGATAATCCAACCTAATCCACCTCGATTGAGTTTGGGAGACCAAGAAGCGTCAATATTGATCTTCCAAGCCCCCTCACAAAGAAGCTTCTATTGGATTCGAACTTATGATCTCTTGGTCATAAATCTTACTTAATGTCAGTTGAGCTACGCTCTTGTTAGTCATGCTTATCTTGTATCCTAAATCTCATCTTTTACGTATTGAAAAAGAATTATACAAAAATAAAATAAAAGTCTCTCTTTTTCCAACTTTTTGGAAGGAAAATGAAAAGAAAAGAAAGAGGAGAGGGGAATAGCTGGCAATGCTAGTTTTGTGTTAACTGGCAAATTGTACAAACAAATTTAAAGCAATCCACTTGCTTCCAATCCAACACAGTTGCAAGATTTATGGAGAAGGATTTTTTTCTTTTTTTTTTTTTGCCCTCTCTCTCTTTTCTCTTTCCTTTGTCGCTTGTCTCTGCTACTAATCCCATGTTTCCCTGCTTGCTCTTAGAGACAAATGAGAGTTTTGATAAATGCTCATCACTGCTTCAATTACAAAGTTGTTTCGTATGTCTCCAACATAATTTCAATTTGGTTCTTATAGTGCTAAAAATTTTACTTAATCTTTATAGTTTGATCATACTTTCAATTTAATATTTTTGATTTAGTTAAACCTCACGAATTATTTGTGTCATCATTGCATATGACATATTTTTTTTATGTGACAACGAGTTGATTTATCTATTTATTATTATTATTATTATTTTAAATTTGGCTATATTAGTTGACTATGAAGTAAGAGATAGAAGAAATTGGTGAATTTTGTTTTTGCCCATAAACGACAATTTATGGAGAATTTGTAACAGTAGAAACTAAAATTGAAACTTTTAAAATTATAAATACTAAATTGAAATTAAATGCAAAGTATAGGGGCAAAATCAAAACTTTTAGGTTAAATTATGCAAAATACCATTTAACATTGGGGTATATTTCAATTTGAGCACAAAAAAAACAAACTTTCCAGAAGTAAGTTTTGAAACAAATTTCAAAGTTCAAAGATGAAAAATTTGAAAGCTACTCCAAAGTTCAAAAATATTTTTACAATTTAACGTAACTTTTAAAATTATAAAAACCAAATTGAAACTACTCAAATCAAATCATAGAGACTAAATTTATAACTTAACCCATCTCTTCTTCTTCTTTTGTATACTTAATTTCAGTAATTTGTCTATGCTTTTCTTCATCAAACTGAATATGATAAAACTAAAAAAAAAATCTCATGATTTTCCAAAACAATTTTGAGTATAAATCTATCTCATCATCTTTTCACTTTTTTCTTCCATCAAAATCAAACTGGTTTCAGTCCCTCTCTATACTTTTTCAGTCTTCCAATTCTCCACGTTTCTCTCTTCGACTGGTTTAAGCATATGAGAGAAAGTCGGGCTTTCATTGCCTTTTCTTTTATGGGTTTTCGTTTCACAATTTGGGCTTTGGTTTCTGTCCCAAATTATCAATTGACACAACTATGCCCGACATAGTCACATTCCATGCTTTAACCTGCAAAAGCAAGCCTCTGATCATGGATCTGCACAGCCGCTATTCTAATGTCTTAAATCTAGAGATGTCCATGGTGTTGAAAATCCCACATTGAAAAAATAGAGAGAAACCTCACAATATATAAAATGATATATAAACTACTCTTTTCATTGTCAATTGGTTTTGAGATGGAACCCCATATAACCTAATATGGTATCAGAACCCATTAAACCCAAACGAGTATTCAATCCAAAAAAATAAAATAAAATTGGGATCCGATCCAAAAATGATGAGCCCAAAAGAGACATCATCTTGAGTGGGCATGTTGAGGATCCCATATTGAAAAAGTAGAGAAACTTCACAATATATAAGATATATGAACTACTGCTCTTATTGTCAATTGACTTTGAGATGGAACCCCAAGCCGAGGCTAGAATGACTTTCCATCCCCACCACCATTTTAATTTGACTATGAGAGCTCCATCTCCCAAGGAAAAAAATGCACATTTCTACTTAAATCACATCCATTGTCTCAATAAAGTAATGGTACTTGATATGTTTTGAATATTCATAATCTTTACAGGAAAGAACTATTTTAGTCCTTGGGTTTTTTAAACAGAAAAAGTTGAGTCAATAAAGGTTTAAAGATTAGATTTGAGGGGTAAAACTTAAAAGCCAAATATATGATGTTGAAGTGAGTGAAATGTGATTTTCTTAAACAAGTTGTAGATGTTGACCGATATGATCGAAGAACAAAGCAAAGTACCAAGCAAACAAGAATTGCTTTCTTTCTGTGCAGGGGAGGAAGAAGGAAGAGCTCTAGTTTTGAAGGTCTAATAAAGTGTGTTTCGATTTTTCAGTTCTCATGCTACCATCTATTTTAGGTGAAAAAGAGTACATTGAAAAATCAGTCTACTTCAAAGGAGAAAAAGAGAGAAGACATTCTCATCGATTCCAACATTATCATGAGAGAAAAAAAATTGAAACTTCCTATCCGAAATTGAATAGAGTTGTAACAAACTCAGAAATAGAGAAAAGTTATGAGCTAAGAATTGCTGCCCTTTCATTAGCACTCATATTGCCATGAGATCACCATAATTCCGCATGAGAAGGATGGATCCTGCAAACATTCCAGCAGCACGGAGCAATTTCTGCAACGAAAAAGAGGAAATTGAAATTCAATTCTACATAAGGAATGTTGTGTTTCGCTGCCTAAATAACAAAGATAGTTCTCCATAGAACTGATTGTTTATAGCAAAAAAGAATCACATAAGCATGATTTCCCCCTACAACATCTTAGTTCAACACTATTTCTCCCAAATAATGAATCAAGGCAGTAAAACTGCTCTGTTACAACCAATTCGAGGCATTCATCCCTCTTCTTAATGCTAAAGCATTCTTTTGATGCATTCGAATCTCAAATTCACCTGCAGCGGCATCAATGATGCTTTTTGGACATGGAATAACACCAATTGTATTCAGTTTTATGTTTCGGCTTCTTCAACAAGATGGAATGACGCATGAGCCACAGGCACAAAAGATAAAAAGCTATCATGCATTGGCAACTCTTACCCAAAACTCAGAAAGATGGAACAAATCATAGAACTTTCTGCAAATTAAAATTATTCAATTTGAATCGATGTTTTAAAAGACTAAAGGTAGCCTCGAGGCTTTTCTTCTTGAAGAGGCAATGCATAAGCCTCTAATTTAATTAAAAAAGAATTATAAAAAGCTTCAAATTTATTTAAAAAAAATAATTATACAAATCCTAAAATTGTATGATCCAAGTGTTGCTACCTATAATAGTTATATAAAAGCTGTACATATACACATGCACACACGCACATATATGAACCTATCAATTGGCACTTAACTAGAAGTTCTAAAATGTTAATTCTAAACATCACCACAATTATCACTTATAGGATTGACTTATTCTATAGATTTTTGTCTTCAATATTTTAATATCATAGGTAACAAAACTACTAATAGCTTGAATTGCCACCACTCATGTATTAAGCTTCCATACACAAAGGAACCTTTATATTTCTGAAGAATGGAGCAAATTAATGTCATTCTTCTAATCATGAGGCAAAGTGTACAGACTTTTAGCGTTAATGCATTTTCATGGAAGCGTAAGCCTCTAATGGCCCAAATATGGTCCAAGTCTCGAGGCTAAAAATGTTAGAGCCTTGGCTTGAGGCAAGCTTCGAGGCATAACCCTCACACGATTTTTAAAACATTGATTTAAATGAGATGGAAAATATACAGAGAACCAGCCCAACCTTCTGATAAAATAAAATAAAATGCCCAATAATCTCTCTTCTATCAGAACAACTCCATTACGTTCAACTCTCCTTTCAACTTCAATCCTCGCAGCTCCAACAAAGCATCAAACAAGTGCTAAACACAAGCAAACCTACAGCCGGTTTGTAATAACCAAAAACCAACATTTTCTTTGTTTCTTATAACGCAATTTCAAAAATGAGAAAAAAAAAAAGTGATGATCACAGTTTGAGACAACAAAAAATTAGGTATCAAACCAGAAGGGGAAGTAACAAATTGAGGTGAAGTGAAGAAACTGCTAACTGCTCTAAACACATACAACTTCATAAATAGTCCATCCAACAAGTACTTGAATTTAATATGACAAAATGTTCTAAGGACCTATCTTCAAGAACAATTTAATTGTCCTCCTGAAATTTATTTAATTTCGAAGACTTATAAGTTATAACAGCTTTGACACTAACTTAAATCTACTAGTGTCAAACTTTAGAATACAAATTTCCATTGAAGGATCGACACTTAATATTCTGCAACCGGAAATGAACAAAAATCTCATGACTTCACAACCTTTCTCAGCTACCAAATAGAGTGCAAGACCTTAATACAATACAAATACAAACAATAAAACGGCTCTTGCCCAATCCTAGAAATCAATCTTAGAAGTTTTGGGGGACATCAAAATCCAGATTAAGAAGGAAGAAATAGACTTTGAATTGAAATTAAAATGATCGGAAGAGTACCATGTTCAAGGCCCATTTTTCCTCGTCGTGAACCTGAGAATTGAAAAAGGATTTCACCGTTTCCACCGAATTCGCCGTCCCGGAAACGATAAAATTCTTCACCTTCTTCACCGAACTCGAAGCGTCAGCCATTTTCGCTCGTACTACAGAGAGGAAGGCGTATGGGAACGTTAGGGTTTTAGGTTTCTGGGGTTTGGTTGGGAGTCGAGGAATTGGCCTGTGGACTGTGTAGCAAGATTACGAATTTACCCTCATAAAGTGCACCTCAAAATCAAATAGTATTACAATTTTAGCCTTAACCTTCAAAATATTTTGCAAATTTTGGCCAACAAACTTTGGATTGAAGCCGAAGTTAATTTCATCAAACTTAAAAGAAAGGTTCAAAGATAATTCATATGTACCTTAGATTGAAAAAATATTCCTACATAATCGGTTTCAAATATAATCTCAAACATGACTTCAATTTTTAACCATAAAAATTATAAGGTTTTGTAGGACAACATTTTAATTTTTAAAATTATAGAGACTAAATTTTAACTTTCTTAAAATTAAATTTGTAATTTAATTCATTTGTAAGCAATCAAAATAATGATAGTTATTGATTAAATATTTAGTTAGAATCTTCAATATTATGCCATACATGTTTTAAAATTTACAAAAATGAGATAACGTCATATGTCATAACATAAAAGGGTACGTTTATCAGAGTTCTAATATATATATATATTTTGCAAACTTTATGCCTTCAAATTTGAAATATAACAACACAAAAGTGTTGTTTTCAATCTTTATCTTGATCACATAATCGATCTAAAAACGTTCGTGAAAAAACAATTTGCTAAATAGATATTGATTGACTTTATGTAAATATTTTGGATTGAATTTATGTAAGTTGGTGTTTTTTTTAATCAAAATTATTTTATTATTTACCTACCTATCTTTTGTTGGTGTTAGAAATAGTGTTGGGTTGGCAAATTTTACTTTTGGGTGACTTGAATTTAATTTCAACTATTTTGTTGGTTAAAGTATAAAAATAGATTGTCCAATTTTTTTTTGGATCCGTTTGAGAATTATTTGGTTTATGGTTTTTGAAAATTAAGCCAATAAATACTACTTCCTCCTAATGTTTAACTTGTTTTATTATTTGTTTTTAACCTATGTTTTCAAAAATCAAGTCATGTTTTGAAAACTAAAAAAAGTTATTTTAAAAAAAGAGTTTTTTGTTTTTAGAATTTGATTAAGAATCCAAATTCTTGATTAAGGGAGATGAAAACTATGGTAGAGAAATTAGAAGAAACTAAGTTTGATTTTCAAAAACTAAAAGCTAAATGGTTATTAGGGCTTTTCTTATTTGATTTAACAATGTGTGAGTGAGATTTTTGTTTTCTTTTTTTAGATTCAACAAGAGTGGGAAGATTTAATAAGCATATGATTTATTGGTTGACTATATATGTCTTTTAATGGTTAAACCATATTTAAGTTGACGATGTGAAAAATATAATACAATACTCTGCTAAGTATAACACGATCACGATGTATAGAACTTGACACTTGCCCAGTACTATCAGGTTGGAAGGAGAAGTGTTAATAAGCTTGAAATGGAAATCCCATTAAACAACAACAATAACTCGAAAACTTCCCAAGATAATAAATTTCTTTATCGTATAAGTAGCAACTTATGGTGCAACGACTACGACGCCATCTTCAACATGAATCCAGTGAAATTGAATTCTCGTGAAGATGCAGTGTACTAACAACTTAGATGATAAGACTCTATACACCTTAACTAGTTTTGCAGTGACAACCTTGTTTGAATGTGTAGGATAGTTGAGAGACATTTTGATATTTAACTTTGCTTGTGTTGCAAACTAATATTATATATCAGATCCAAATTGAATTTTTTTATAAATGGAAGAATAAATAGAAAGTTAGAAACATGGATTTTTTTTTTTATATATAAAAAAATCAGATTATAAACCATTCCAACTGCGTGGCACCGATAAAATGATGACACGTGGATAATACAGTATCTCAATTCTCAAAACTAATCCAACCACCTTCCTTCTCCATCATTCATTTCCATGGTGCGGGCCTCTGCAATTCTCTCATTTTGCCCTAACCATCGCCATTATTCACAGTTCTCCTCTGCTAGAGATTCACAGGGATGGAGGTCAGTTCTTTCTGCAGCAGCAGCAGCAGAGGAATTTCAATCGTCTACTCCTATCCATCGAAAACGAAATCAATAAAACGAAATCCTTCCACCTTTTCGCCTCTCCATGTACACGCCATGGCCGCCGAGAAAGCTCCTCCTTCTGCCGCTAAAACCGTCGGCTCCAAGAAGGTCAGTTTCTTTTTGTTCTTCTGAATCGCTTCAATGTTGTCGCATAAACTCAATTTCGTGTTCAATTCTGGTAAATCCGAAACTGAAGAGCCAACATTCTGCAGATAAACTCGACGGTGTTCCCTCTCGGCGAGAAAGGACCGAGGAGTAGCATCTCGCTGTCGACCTCGCCGCCGATTAAGCTACTGACGAGAGTGGAGCAATTGAAGCTGCTGAGCAAGGCGGAGAAGGCCGGGCTGCTGTCTGCGGCGGAGAAGGCTGGATTGTCTCTGTCGTCGATTGAGAAATTAGGGCTTCTGTCGAAGGCTGAGGAGTTGGGGGTTCTATCGGCAGCGACGGATCCGGGAACTCCCGGGGCGCTGCTGAGCCTGAGCTTAGGGCTGTTGCTTTTAGGGCCTTCGTGTGTGTATTTGGTACCGGAGGACAGTGTTTGGGAAATCGTGCTGCAGGCGGCGGTGGCTCTGGTCTCCGTCGTGGGCGGCTCTGCGGCTTTTGCTGCGTCGAATTTGGTGTCCAATTTGCAGAGATCGAATTGACTTCCGGAGTTGGAGTTTTCCGGCGATGGGAGTTGTAGCATTGGCACTGTACATCAGTATCTTTTGTTATCTCACGTCGTCGTTTTGTATTCTGCAATTATTGAATTTATCATTTTCCATCGGATTAAAAAAATGGCGATATGTGAACGCAATTATTCTGATCTCAATTTTATACCAAAATCGATATAGGGACAAAATAAAAAAAAATAAAAAATATATTATATATTCAGACTTATAATTATCAAAGAATTAGATATACATTTCCTAAGACATATTATATAACAAAATCTTTTAAACTACTTATCATTTCTCTTAATGGCTTATCTCTTAAAGCTCAAGGTGATGTATATTTGCATTTTGTAGCTCAAGTGGCAAATTAATTTCTTTAATCAAAATTTATTAGAAGGAGGGCACAATTAGCTTAAACAACCATTTTTTCAATGCGAGTATTGTTCAACCAATTGAGTGATAATAATAATATTAAAACTAGCAACTTGTCTTTGGGTGAATAGACTATATGCAGGAAGTGAAAATTCGAATCTCTAATCGAATCTCTAATCTTTTGGTTAAGAGTGTATGTTTTAACCAATTGAGTTATGCAGAATTATAATATTTAATTAGTGCGATTATGCAAGATCATAAATACATTTTACAAAATAAATATTGTTCTATCAACCTAAATATAGTTATGTTATTAAAGTTAAAGTAAGTCTTAATGATAATTGATATGTATTTTTGATTAAGTGGTAAAAAAATTGAATTTTATTATGCCAATTATTGTTTAACTAAAAAAAGGTAAAGTGATTAAAGTTTATATAGGTAAGAAGTTAAAAAAGAAAAAAGTAACTATAAAATTGCGAGAATTTTTTTTTAAAAATAATTCCTTTAAATAATTAAGTTTTGGTTTTGGATCTTTTTCAGCTATCGAAAATTACAAAAGCATTTCACAAATTTTCGTCGGAAGAATTTTGGGTTGCTCCGATCCGCTGCCGTCTCTCGTTCACCATGGCCAAAGCTTCCTCCTCTCTCTTTCAAATCCTAAAGCGCTACATCAAGAAGCCATGGGAGATTACCGGCCCTTGTGCAGATCCAGAGTACAGATCAGCCGTCCCGAGCGCCTTAGAGTACAGGGTCTTTTGCCCCGCCACCATAAAGGAGAAGGCCATTGTCCCTACCTCCAATCCCGAAACCGTCTTCGACATTAAGTATTACAGCCGCGACCAGCGTCGCAATCGTCCTCCTATTCGACGCACCATCCTCAAGAAACCTGACGTCGAGCAGATGATGAAGGAGATCAAATTCGACCCTGCTGACTTCCCCAAAGTTTATCTTACTGCCACCATCGAGGAGGATATTAATGCCCGTGGAGGTGGTTATCAGAAGTAGTGAGGTGAGTCTTTTTCTCTCCGACGACCGGTTTGGTGTGTGGCGATCTTTTGGATTTAGGTTTTTGGTCAGGGAATCATTGGTTTGTTAATCAAATACTAAAGGTATTTTGGGGTTTGAAGTTGAATTTATCAATACCATATGCATTGCTTTGCTGTTTTGTTCTTAGCCTCCCGCGTCCACTCAGGGGTTGGGGTGAGTAAAAAAAAGACCGAAAACCGACTCGACCGCCCAGGCGGTCGATCAATTTTGTGCCTTCTTCGGTCGGGGTCAGTTTTGTGGTGGTCGGTCGGTTTTGGTAAGTTTTTTTTTTTTTTTTTTTAAAATTCCTGATCGGTTCGGCGGTCGGTTGGAGTCGAAAACCGACCCTGACCGACCGATGGTCACCCCTACTCAGGAGTAGTCTGGTTCCAACTTCTTTGCACAATTCAGTGATGAGTGAATTGCATAAGTTGTGCGTTTTCTATTGGTGTACAAATCATCCTTTTTGTTTCAAATGGCATAAGTTATTTGCAGATCATTGTCAATACAGATGATAGGAAAACTGAACACCTTGCGCCTTCATAGATGGTGCGTCTGAAGGCTGGACCAATTTATGGTTGTATAAGTAGAACCATAAAGAGCTACTGGCCTTATGGCTTTTTGTTTTGATCTTTTAGGATCCGGCTTCCATTATTGGTTGTTCTTTGGAAATAGCATATGATATATACAAACTAGATTGATTAAAATACTACTCTAATTGTATGTTGTGTTTCTTGAAGTGCTTAGGATAAGTGAAATCCACTACCTTTGCAAATTAAATCGGATGTGCATATCCAATTTCATCCCTAGTCATGGTGTCTGACTCTTGGACAATTTCTTTGTCTCATTTTCTGCTTTTAGGGATTTAAACATAAACCATGTCTGGGTTGTATGTACTACCAATACAGGATATGAGGTACATGGGAAGAAATACAACTTTGTGTTTTGGTCTTCTACCGGAAAAGTAGTCATAGTCATTCCTTTGCAAAAAAGAAAGAGAGAAAGAAACAGACAAAAAGTCAGGTTGAAGAAGTAATAGCCTTTCTTAATTAATTTTGGATAACCTCAAGTAAAGTTATAGAAATTCTGTGTGGATGCACTGTTTCCTGTTCGATATAGAAATTTGGCTATTTACTGCCCGGCAGGCAGTGTGACATTCAGTGATGACTGCATATTAGTTTCACTGCAATTCAGTGCTTACTTTACCCCCATGCACTTTATTGGATAACATTCAGCTGCAATCATTATTGTCTTGCCAAATATTTGTTTTGGGGGTGGGAGGATGTGGGAGGGGAATAAGTGGTTCTGATAAGATACGGTGGCTGCACTCCCTTGAATAGCCAATTCCATACAAATTAGAACATTGAGCTTTTGGTGGTGGTTGTGTACAGTACAAGGGGGAGGAAGGGGTTTGGTCAATATGAAGATTTTTAAATGGAATCAACTTTGAATTTTAGAAATTTCACTCAGAAGAACACTAGCGGAGAAAAATGTGATATTGACCTTCATTAAAAAATTTTGCTCGTCTTTTCATCATCTGGTTGCTTGTTTGTGGTAGTGAAGTGCCATGGTGGAAGTGGTTGAGGGATGTAAGATGGGTTTTGTTATAGATAATCTAAATTTGCAATCTCTTGGTTTTCACCATGCTGAGATTCTCTGTAAAATCTGTTCGTTTATCGTGCAATATGTATTGCATTTCTTTTGGATGGTGGAGAATGATTTTCCTTTTCTCCTCTTAGTTTTAAATATCTTTAAATGCAGACTAGCATAAGACATAAGCTTCATCAGAAAATGGCATGTCTTGTTTATGAAGGACAGCTTCAAGGCACTGTTGTTGTAATGCTTGACACGGGTCCTCGAACTAGCAGAATTTTCACATCTGTCCTAAAAGCCACTTCAAAAAAAAGAGGACAACTTGATATCAATTCTTTTTATTTCCCTAAAAACGTTAATGTGATATTGTGAATTAATTTTATGAAGTAAAATGACTTTTATTTAGTAATGCTATTGCCTGTAATGATAGTATGTGCAAGTTTTCTGACATAATTACGTTGTCCTTCTTTCATCAGGTTTGGTGGGTTCTTATAATATTTTCATGACTTGCTTGCTGCATTATGGATTCTTTCCTTTTGTTAGCCTGTCTTCTGCGTGATTTTTGTTGCTGCTATTCTGTAGCATTCTCAACCCAAGAGCTGTCCTAATCGTTGTCCAATAATTGTCAAATTTGGTTGCAAATTCCTGTAAATGACCATTAATAACTTTGAAATTTTTACCAGGTTCATTGTGCTCTGGGAAATGTTCTCTCCAGCTTGTATTCTTCTACTCTGCCTCTCTTTCAATGTTAACCTGAGAGTGGGTTATTTAGGTATAGTTTGTATGCCTAGCCTATACATTAATACAAGACATGGGATTTGGCATCAATAAAGTATATCTCCTCGAACTCCTATTCAATTTTTAAGTTTCTTCTCTAATGTAACGTGCGTGTACTACAACCATTTGCAGCACTGTTGCATGAGGAAATACTTCCATTGCTCCTGAATTTTAGTACGTTTTGCTTGCATTTCATTATTGTTATAACCTGAGCTTTGTGTTATTGTCTTTTGTCTGCGACAATAACAAAGCTGGGATCTTAATCCCATGGACATATGAATAAAGAACTGAAATTTCCCTTCTCTTTAAATGTTCTTTCCATCACTCTGGTTTAGACGATAATCATTTGCAATCTGGGGTCTATTGTACATTTTCTTCCGGCTGCCATTTTTCTTTTCACCTAGGAAACCTTTTATCTGGCGAGCTGTACACTTTGACGGATGGTGCAGCTGGGTTCATTTCGAATGCGAAATGAGCTGCTTGTTCTTTTTTTTTTCTTTTTGTTACCTTGAATCATGTCATAAGAAACCTTGATATCGAGGTATTTTTTTGATTGTTAGCGACTAGGATAAGTAACTCATGTATGAGAGTCCCTGTGGAGGGAAGGTAGAGGGAGGAAAGGAGGGCGGATGAGTAGAGATGTTCATTTTTCCAGTAGGAACAGGGCGAGCAATCTCTATTTAAGTGGGAGTGGGTGGATGAATAACAGTGTTCGACACCTTCTTTGGGGGAAGGGGCATGTTCAGTTCAGGAACCTATAGCATAATTTTAACTTTAGATTTCATGTGAAAACAGTATATGTTTTTTCCTTTCAAAAACAAAAGAATCAAAATTCCTTCTTCATTGAACATTTTTTTTGGGGCGAGTTCAAGTCTAGCCATACCTGAAGCAGGGTGTTGTAGACTTTGAAGTAACCAAATTGTTGGATATGCATCTAGGTCCAGTTTGTTACGGTGTTGCTTTTTTATTAATCGTTATATATATTTGATTGTAACTTACATATGAATTTATGTATGATTTTTGATGCTGGACTCGATACATGTGGTCTAGAACATTAATCTTGAACGTTATCAGTTTCAATAGTGTCAAGTGAAACATTGCGCACAAATTTTTAGATTGAAGATCAATAGAGCAACATACAAGTTATCATGCTTGCATATCCCTGGGTTGAGTCTCCAACCATTATTGTTGGCCGATGGACGAATATGCAAGCATACGTTTCAGCTTCATGAGTTGAGTCTCCCGCTATTATTGTTGGCCGATAGATGAATATGCAAGCATATGTTTCAGACTTGTATGAGTAAATATATTTCATTCTTATTTTATTAGATGTGATTGAGAGAATTAGCAGCATGTACTAGATTATGAACATGATTTAAATGAACAAGATTGAACTCAAGGTGCCTTTTGATTTGTGGGTTAGATTTCTATAGTATAGAGATGTGAAGTTAAGAGCACATTTGTATTTTTTTTTTTTTTTTTGTTGTTTTAAATTATTTATAGACTAGTTAATCCCATAACTTATATCAACTCAAACTTTTAAAACATACTTCTCAAGTCATAATGATTATCTTGAAGTTATGTTTCTCAATCAAGACTATTTAACTGATGATTTATTTTAGATTGAGATTATTAGTAAGTACGTGGTTTCAAGGATGCTTAGTTAGGGAGGGCTCTCTTTTTGCTTTTGTTTTTTTGTTTTCAAAGTTAGGGAAGACTAATTTTTTTCTCGCCTAAATGATGCTATATTAGATTATTGTTGGCCAAATTTAACACTGTAAATTACAAGTTAAAAAGGATATATATATATATATATATATATATATTTTAAAAAAATAACCAAGTCTAATTAATGCGCAAGTTTAGTAAGGGTATGTAGAAATAATTGGTCCCTCATCTATGGACCATGCATATCCATTACCACACAATTCATCTCTGAAACAAGTTACATCACTTTTATGTCTCTCTCCTTAAATTACTCTAAATTTTCTTACCCTATATTTTCTTCCATATGAAGGCGCCCATACTTTAAAGAACCCTAATTAATAAAGCCTTTAATTCTCTAGTTGACTTTAACCAATAATATCCATGCAAGAAAAAAAAAAGAAACTCATTAGTAATATGACGCACTTGTGGTAGAAGTTAATCTAATTGATTTTTTTTAATGTAAAAAATACTTTTTGTTTTTCCTTTTTTTTCCTTTTTAATGAGAAACCACACTTTCATTGAGAAGAAATAAAATAATATAAGGCATACAAAAAAAAAAAAGACCACAAAAAATGGGAGCCACTTAAATAAAATGGCTTCAATTTAACAAGATAATACTAAGCGAATAATTATAAAAAAGCTTCAACATCGAATCCCAAACAGAACTATAGGATCTAACAAGGGTCCATAAGTCACTACAAGATCTCTCGCGCCTCGTGAAAGCTCTATAATTCCTCTCAAACGTTTGAATTCCTTCTCTTTTGTCAACGTGAGTGTTAAGACATCTTTTTATAAAGAAGTCAGATGTTTGAATTCCTATACTCATAGCTGGTTGAATTATAAAAAAAAAAAAACCTTTTGTTCTCTCAAGGTAGTTTGAGTGATAAAGATTAATTAATAGGTAGAACTAATTAAGGATCGGACCTTTTCCACTTTTATTTGTCTGTCACAATTTTTTTTAGGAAGACTATATCTAACTTTTCATTTATTATTTGTTTGTCACCCTTTTCTTTAGTGAGTTTCTTCTGTGGGCTTGATTTTTTTGGATGTCTTTGTATTCTTTCATTTTTTTCTCAATGAAAGTCCGGTTTCTTATAATTTTTTTTTTCATTTATTATAAAAGGAAGAAAAAAAAGCAAAGAAAGAGAAGGTTGGAGTTAGAAGAAATCTATCTACATATAATTTTAGCATTCACTGAAAATGGCCATATAAATTATCATTGGATCATTCTATGAGCTCTATTTTGAAGAAATGACAAGAAAAGCAAAAACCATGATCTCAAACTTGAAGCAAGAGGGAGTTCAAGTTCAAGCAAAACAAATGGAGGGCAAAAGAAACAGAGCAACTTCAAGGCAAGGGGCAAGTTGTGTAAGAGGCAACCCAAGAATTTTTAAAGTCTCACCTTTATTTGGAGGCAAAGACAGGCACAGCAAAGTTTGTACAATAAAGGGTTTAAGAGACAGAAGAATTAGGCTTTCAGCTCCAACTGCTATTCAAGTTTATGATTTACAAAACAGACTTGGCCTCAGCCAACCCAGCAAAGTCATTGATTGGCTAATTGAAGTCACAAGATTTGAAATTGATAAGCTCCCACCACTCCATTTTCCAAAACATTTTGACCCAAATGTTTCAATTCTTCATCAATCTTCTGTTCTTCTTCCTCAGATTTGCCATTTTGATGTTGCAATGAAGGCCAAAAATCAAGAAACTGACAGGCTTTTCGTTGAAAAGTTGTCTCCTTTAGCTAACCATGATTCTTTTTCTGCTCTTCCAACCATTTCCATGGATGAAAATTCTTCCCATTTTGAGCCTTCAAGCTTTCCATCCCCATTAATGGAAGCTAATCTAGCTTCGTTTTCCTCGCCTTCTTCTGCGCAGTTGCTGTTCTGTCCGCCTCGGTGATGATGCCATCGGAAGTTTCTTTCCTAATTAAGAGTGAGTTTGAGATGACTTTTAGAACGATGAAAAGTACTTTTATTTATTGCTTTAAAAAAAAATCATAATACTAGAATAGATAATTATAACATTAGTAGACTTTTAATCGTGCTTGTAGAAAAAGTAGTTTAATTGAAAAGCAATTTTTTCGTAAGTTATTGTAAAGTTGGGAAATTCGAGTTATCTATGATAGGAAACTCTGTTTTGGGGAGTTGCTTGAGGTCTTTTTTGTTTCATTTTAGCTGCTATTTTGTGATCAGTCTTCTACATTAAAACTTGGTTTAGATACCAAAAAGTAGGAGGTATAAATCATAGATGAAAATTTGAAAGATCACCAAAAACCAAAAAAATTGCTTTACATGGTATTATACAAAAACAACTACTTATTATTAAAAAGAAAATTCATATAAATACTCACAGTTTCAATTGGGTCAACTCAGCAAATAAATTAAAGTGATTTTTTTTATTAGAAAAAAAACAATCTCACTAATTATGCCCACAAAAGGCAATATATAAAGAAATAAATACAATTACGAACCACTCATTGATAAGCAAATAGTGGACTAGAAATAATTAAAATTAAACAAAAAAAAAACGGGGAAAAGACTTTGAAATTGTCAAAGAAGGGTGCAACTGAAAATTAATAATATTTGAATTTAATTTTGATCCTTAATATAAGTGTGTTTTTCCTTTAAGAATTTCTAAAAGAAATATAATATTGATGATGGGCTAGAAATAGAATCCACAAGGCCCAAGCCCAAGAATCGTGTCAATAAAAAGCGGAATAAAATAAAGCCCAAAAAAGCCCCCGGCGAGGATCGAACTCGCGACCTTTCGCTTACGAAGCGAACGCACTACCACTATGCTACGGAGGCAATAGTTGATGTGAAAATATCTTATTAACTATAAAATTTAGAACTGCCTTTTACTATGAATTTCACTTTAGAAAGATAAGCAGAAAAAAGTGTCTTTTTTTTTTCTTTTTTTTTTCCTCCATAAAGTTTGAAACTATTAGATGAACTCTTTCTGAGCATTATCAATTTTTAGAATCATTTGCCAACTATGCTCATGTACATGTTAAGAGTATTTGCTCTTTCTTTTGAGGTAACGGTTTGGTTTAAATTTCCACTTCTGCATTTGTTATACTAAAAATAATATGAGATGTTTTTTTTGACAGTTTGTAGGAAGCAGAAGGGAGAGGTGAAGAAAGAATATCAGATGCATACATATATTGATTCATCATAACAAGAATGTTCATGGTTTGAAAACTTGTAAACCATCTTTACAACACTGCTTAACCATTAGTCACAATGCTTTTCAGCATTATATATATTGTAGGAAAAAATGGAAGTTCCATCGCTATGAAATGTAAAATCAGATAGAGGTGGAAAAGGGTTAAAGAAGAAAGAGACTATCAAGTAAACAACTGTCTTCGTCTGCCTGACTTGGCGCGTAAATGAGCAGCCTCAACGTATACGATTTCATCAACTAAGTCCTTGAAGATCAATCTTTCAACATCCAGGACGACGTTTGAGATGTCGCCAAAGAAATCAGTCCAACTCTCAGATCTTTGCATCACATCCTCCTTTAAGATGTTTTTCAAACCGTCGTCCTGATCTTCGAAGTTGCAATCTGGTTTCTTGGTTTGGAACTGTTCGATTTCGGAGCATAGCTCCTTCAGAAGCCTTTGAGCACTGATAGTTTTAGTTGCTAGTTTTTTGGATGTTGTCCAGGGCTCGGGTGATGCAGCAACAACAGACAACTTTCTGGCAAGAATCTCATTAACAACATCAAAAATGAGTTTGCGATGAGATTTCTCCTGGTTCAGTTTTGAATCTGAAACTTTCAGAGAGCTGCAGTCATCCTTTCTTAGCAAACTGCTCGTCTTGGTTTGCTCCAAAACAAAGAATAACTCGGGGTTGATTGGATGACCAGAAGGGTGGAGTTGAAATGTTGCGAGGCCCGAGCCAAGGTCCCGAAGTAAGAGGCCAGAAGCTAACAATATTTCAGATATGTATCTGTTATCTGGATCAGTATTCTCACATAATGATGCAATGTAATCTGTTTTTGCTTCATCGTAGTGAGAGTTAAGGCGCCTGAGCTTCTGAACCAAGTTGTCGATGTTTTGCAGTTTCTTGCGGTTGATTTCCATGCTAAGACCAGGCTCCACACTGTTATCTGTGGCACTCCATTGATATTCACCACAATCTCCAGAGCCTAAAGCCCTATTGCCTGAAATGTAAGCATCAAACAGTATTAGAATTGGATTAAATTGAAACCAAAGTTAATTGAAACTTCTTATATCTCTATCAGAATGGAATTGAAAAGTTCAGTTTTAATTTCTATGCCACGACTGAAGAGTGATGTGCAGGCCATGATTAAAACTTGATCCACAGGAGCACAGCAAAATGAATATCTCATCAAACAATATATGGCCATAAAATATCTCTGGCCTACATACTAAATCTGACATATTTCTAGATTGATCATCAATAATTGCCTCCCACCTCATGTGCTAAAAATCTGTGATCTTCATATTCCACTTATGAAAAAGTGGGATGGTGGTGACTAAATTGTGAAATATTCAAATTGATTCAGAAAGGATTGTTGCTTTTGGTGACAGATTTTATCACCTTTGAGAGCTTTTGATATCTGCTTAACAGGAGATGGAGATGGTTCCTCGTCTCTATATATTGAGGAATCGAGAATGGAGACCGGACTAGGATGTTCAGGAGCAGGAGTAGCAAGCTCTGCCTGCAAGCCACAAAATCAAACCTCAAACTTTTGTTCTGAAACAATCTAATATATGTATATTGTTTAGACTAGTTGCTATAAATGCAGAGGGGGAGGAAAGAAAAGAAAAAGTCCCCTACATTTTCCATTGAACGAGAGTCTGAATACTTTGAAGTCTTCATTTGTAAACTATGGCTGCCATTAATGTCAGCAGGAAGTTCGCTGCTGGTGACTTCTATATCTGTCTTTGAGTCCAAGGATAAATTACTGTCAGACAGTTGAGATATGTCGTCTCCTTGGTTACTCAAAGTTCTTGATTCATTACTTATCTCACTCAATTGGTCATCCATTTGGGACACATGGGAAGGTTTCGTTCTCGGCTTAACAACATGAGAACATGAATCAGTTCCCTGTCTGTTGGGTTTCCATCTGGTTTTGTTTGTGTCAGATGGAGGAGTTGGTGGTCGAGATCGTTTGTCTTGCTCAGCCTTCTTCTGTTGCAGTCTTGGGCTCACAGACCCTGAGGTTTTTATTGAACTCACGGTGTTTTCCTTTGGCAAATGTTGAGGCTTTGAAGAAGAATGCGTTGGTCTTACATTTTTTGCATTCTCATTCTTTTTGGTGGAACTTGCACCAGTGTCCCTGTGACTATATTCAGGAGATGTATCTTTAACTGCTCGGCTACCACTGGAGTTCTTTTTACCATGTGAGGCTTTCTGAAGCTTGGCGAGACCAGGAAGGCCATCAATTTGAATAACTGATGAAGCTGGAATTCCAGATTTTTCTATAAGTTTTGCTGGTTTCATAATGACAATTGGAGATTCCCCACTCCTGGAAGAATCGGGCCTGCTAGTTGTTGCAGCCTTTTGGTTCTTTTGCCGACTTCGATCGCCGATCAACCTAGAATTAACACTACCGCTCTCCCGTTTTGGTTCATTTTCTCTTTGAGTTCCACTGTTGGAAGGTTCCTCCTCCTTCCTAGAATCCAAGAGCCCCTTTGATTGCATAGCGTCAAGGATCTGTTTTAGTGCTCTAAGATCTTTCCCTGATTGTTTGAACTCTAAGTCTTCCAATCTTTTTTCAATTTCACTATAAACAGAAGGAAAGGGGTTAGACGCTCCGGCAAATCCTTTTGCATGCTTCAGAGCAGGTTTATGAAAGGCTCGACTTCCATCTTGCTGCCTCCACGGCGCAACTTCTACAGGAAACTTTGAATTTGGTATAGGTTTCATAACTAAATCAGGATTCTTCCATCGTGGAGAAGTTGGGCCTTTCAATGTGTTCCGAGGAGAGTCAGAAGTTCTAATTGGCCTAATTGAGCTTGTGCCATCCATTGAGCTAACAAAGGGGTCACCTTTAACCTGAGCATCACTGGCCAAGGGTGAGCCTGGAAGTGCTTCCAATCCCATTAACTTTGCCACAACACTCGGGGGATGCTTTCGGGATCCTGATGGTCGTGGTGGATCAATAGATTTTTCACTTGAGCAATCGCTACCGTGCAAATTCTTTGAAAGTCTAGTTGGATTTGACATGGATTTGGAACCCAGAATTGAACTCTCCCTGCTATCCAATGAGAGTCTTGGAAAGTCTTTAAATTTCGGAGCTGACCGAATGGTATCTCGTGATTCAAAGGACAATCGATCAACCTCTCTCCCATCATAAGAAAACCGGGGACCATCTCTAGAGAATGATTGCAAAAATCCATCTTTTACTTCGTGAGACGGTCTTTCGTGCTCTCCGACTTCATTATAATACCATGGTGCATCTCGAAGTTTAGCAAGAACCAGAAGAGACTCCTTCAGATCAATAGGCATCTTTTGTTTCCAATTTGTATCAACTTTAGAAGCCCCATCTGTAGATTGGGATAGCTGTAAAGGTCTTGGAGAGTCTCTATGCTTCACAGAACGACTCTGTGCTTCCTCATTGGTAGATGTTCTGACCGATAACATTCTGGCTTCCCTATACATAGAATCCTTCACGACATCTCGAAGATCAAGGTGTTGCCTTCCCACAAGCGGAGAGGTATTTGACTGGTTTGCTGCAGAATCCCTTGAGGGTGTTCTTGATAAAAGTATCTGATCAAAGGAGGAAGCTTGCGACTGAGCTGTTTTGTTGTACTCGCTAGAGGACAAGGAAGATGAGCAAGAGGAGAAAGAAGCTCTTGACAAATCTTTATTAAACCTTTGTTTCTCATTGAAACTCTCATTTAGAGATATGTCCTGCAAGAACAAGATTCATAGATTATGATCCAGAATGAGCCCAAAATTGCTGTACATGACTTAAATGCTTAATCATATTAGCAATTTCGTTAACTATTCAAATTAAAAAATCGCAAAAAGAGTAATTAGGAAACTTACAGTTGTCTCTCTCTGAAAGACATTGTACTCTTTCCCTGGGTTGCCAATATTTAGATGAGAAGTGCCTGTAATAGACAAGATTGAAAATAAATTGGCATGTTATCAATTTTCATACCAATGGATTTATAACTAATAACCGCTGAAATAATTAGATGATTACAAAACTCCTTTGGAGTGGTTCAAACAGAAGTAATCTATCTGAAGTTTGATAATATAAGCTAAAGGATCGTCATTAGACATGTAATTATGAAGAGCATGATATGTTTTCTTTCGTTTGAAAACCAGACTACTTAGGACTTGTGATCACAAACCACGGAATATCGATCCCCATATTTTACAATTGTAAAGAAATGAGAGGCTTTCTGCAATATTTTGCTCCAAAGAGCACCAATTACAGAGATATTCATAAAACAGTGAGGTTAGCAAAGTAGTAAACAGAAGAAAGAGCAAAAGAATCACAAACTTCAATTCATTTCCTCCATCCTCATAACAAAAAGGAAAAAAAAACAACCCTCAAGACAGCATCTTCAATTCTTAAAAGAACTATTCATTGAAACAAGATACAACAAAGTGATCAAAACATAAAAAATATAGTTCTTAGGCTGCTTGAAACATTTGTGCCAAATAGACAATAAGCCAAAGCAAATTCAGATAGCGAAATACCAGGAGGAAGCCGCCTGTGCCTCATATGTCTTCCACTGAGTATATGCTGACGATCAAACAACTGCAAAATCCCAGTCATGCATCCTATTTGCTTCTGCAGATCTGGATTTTCATCAGCTAAAGAATGCAGAAGCTTTGCAGCCATCTTCAGGTCTTCTCTTTCACAAGAACTATGCCTCTTCCCTCAGCTCAGTCATAGAAAGAGCCACATATCAAAAAAGCCCCAAATCTATGGCTATCCGACAATCTAGTGACTAGTGCAATGAATATTCTAACCAGTTCTCCTTCAACTCAAAAAGAACCATGACCCTTTTAATCACAAGAAAAAACAAACACCTTTCTTCAGAAGGAATCAAATCTCATTCCCCACATTCTACTGAGTTCTATACAGTCCAAACCCCAAAAGAGGAGAATAAAGAACTTCCAAAGCCCATGCCCTTTGAGTTACAGCATCTCCAAAGAGATTCTCCACTGGAACAAAAATTGCTTCTTGGGTTCTATGTACAAGACAGTAATAACAGATTTACACCTAATTACAGGTTCAGAAACAGTGCAATTTCCAGCTTGAAATCACAACCATCAGCTCACAATGTAAAAAAACCCCAATCCCCACAAAAATTTCCACCCAAATCCCAAAATGCCTTTCTGGGTTCCTTACCAATTTCCCAAATCTTGACTCCTCGCAGCAATGAAGAAGAATCCACGAAGTGAGGGAGCCGATAGGTCAACGAGGAATGACGAGTGAATAAGAAACAGAATCAGAGAGCTGAAAGAAAACCTTGTGCAGATTTATGAACAGATGTGAAAAACTATCTTACAAGAACAAATGTAAGCACTTGGTTGCAGCTAGTAACATGGAAAATGGAGCTAAACAAACAAACCCAATTGGAGCTTGCAAGAAAAGAGCTTCTTCTTCTATATTTTTTTTCTTGGGATTTTTCTAGAGGAGGAAAATGAGAAGAGAGAGAGAATGTGGGTCAGATGTTCTTGAGCTCCCTATCTCACAAATCCATGTGGGATGGGTATGTGAGTGGGTCAAGAGCTGTCTACATGTGCATGTGAACTTGTCAGTACTCTCCTTTGGAGAGAGAAACAGAGAGGGATTTTTACTTAGTAAAGAGAAATATGGGAAAAAACTCCATTAGAGAGGGAAACTCCATTGATTGAAAAAAAAAAAAAAAAAAAAAAAAAAAAAAACTCCATTGATTGAATTGAATTGAACCCCTTTACCTTTATCAAACTCTCGCTTTCATGTTTCAAGTTGCTTCTTCCCTCAAATGGCCGCAGCTGATGATACTAATTGAAACAAGATGACTTCAAAATCAACAATTGACCCTCATAATAAATTTGAGAACTTGGGTAGGCCAAGTATTTAACTTTGTATTTGGCATCTCATGGACATTCAATTTTTTTATTTAAAATTTTTTTAATATGAGAGTTTAGTGAATTTTTGTTTGATGGGTTTATTTATGAAAATAATATTGTTTGAATTTTGATATTAAAAAATGAAAATTTTGAAAACAATATTTATACATTTTTAGTATACTTAGATTTTAAATCTGCTACTAAAAAAAGACTGATGCTAAACACGTATTTCATAGTTATGAAAAATGTGGAGTGTAACCGTTACATGATACTTCTTTCGTTGAGGTTAAAAGTTTAAATTTTTATACCTACCTTAACTTATTTATCCATACCCTGAAATATTTATACCTTTATTAAGGCTAAAAGTTCGATTCCCACCCATGTATTTATTAAACTCAAGAAAAAAAATGTAAGATCTTTTTTGGATAGAGTTTTAATATAAACAACAATTGAGCCTAAAAATTAGATTCAAGACAATTTGAGATAGACATTAGAGAACTATATTGAGTACATATTAATGGTCAAAAAATGGTAACAAAAGTGCAAAAGAAACAAAAGAGTGTGATCGAAAATGATGGGGTTGAAATAATTAATTCTTAAATTCTTAATTATTTGTAAAGATTAAGAATATGTGTCATATGTGAAAGTAAAATTAGCCGACCATTTTGATTTTCTTACATTTTTTTTAAACAAGTTGCTTAAGTTTTAATTTTATAATGAGAGGATCATTAGGTAGTAATTGAGAATCAAGAGTTGTTGAATGATTGTAGAAATGATTTATTTCAACTAATTCAATGCATAATATATCCAAATTTAGATGATAAAGCTTTTTTGCAAAAATAAAAAGAAAAAGAATTCTCGATTACCATTTTATAAAGGGAGACATTAATATATAACTAAATCAACTATGTTTGGAACTATTTAAGAATTTGGACATGAATTTCTGTATAAGTTATGACTTTGTAGTTTGTATATTCATAAAAATTAAAAAAAAATGATAAAGAAAAAGAAAAATGTCAACACTTTAACTAGGCCAAGACCAACCAATGGAAACATCCTCTTTAATATTATTAATTACTTTTAAAATCTTCAAATAATATTTAGAGAGCTTTTGTAGTTTACTATTAGGAAAAGAAAATTGCAAATTGTTAGGACATCATGACATGGGTGCCATAATCTCCTCCCAACCTGAAAAAGTCTTTGGTCATTTTCAATTCATTCATTTCATATTGAATTGGAATTAAATTTAAAGATAAAGACTTTCTTTTTTTCACAAAAAAAAAAAAAAAAAAACTTTCTTAATCTTTCCCAAACCCCTAGGTTACTTTCTAAGTAATCCCTAAAAAAAAAAATAAAAAATAAAAACAAAAGCTTAAAAATCACCTTGTTCCCAGAATTTCATGTCAATAACAATTTAATCTCTCTCTTTTTTTAATATAATAGAAATCAGAGGATTCGAACCATAAACCTCATGATCGTTAATATATTCGAAATATCAGTTGAATTATGTTATCTTTGGCAGTAACAATTTAATCTTTAAACTTTGGTTTGGAATGATTTAGTTATGTATTTTTAATTTTATGACAATTTAGTACATGAATATTATTAAACATGCAACAATTTGTCTCTTGCTTTAAAATTTATAACGATTTAATCCATATTGTGAAATTTATTATTAAGATTTAATGAGATTTCTTACATAGGTAGATCAACAAACTAATTAGGATACTCAATATGTTTAGCTACAAAGTCTAAATAGTTAAATAATAAAAATCAACATTTAATTTTAATGAAATATTTTATGATAGAGATTAAATTGTTATAAATTTAAAAATACAAAGATCTTGTTATTTACATACTAAAATTCAAGGACTAAATTGTTAAAAAATTGAAAATACATGGACTAAATTTAATAAGATAAAGTTTAAGAACTAAATTATTATTTTCATGAAAGTTTAGAAACCAAAATATTTTTAAACCAAATTTTAAAAAAATGAGGAGAAGAAAATTACTTTCCAAGTACTTTTTGCCTTTATTTTGCATTACCATTTAATTATTGTCAATGTTTATTTTGTATTTAGCTTTTTTTTTTAGTTTAACAATACTCGGGTAGATTAATCAAACTTCTAACTTCTTGGTCAAGAATACATGTTAATTACCCTTAAGCTATGCTCACTTTGACATTTTATAGCTAGCGTAAAATTTGAAACTCATATATAATGTTTTAAAAAATTTAAATAAAAACTAGGAAACCCCTATATTTATATAGTATACTCTTTTCTCCTTTGTAACTTTGCTTATTGTATTTTAGTGTCTTGCTTTACAAACATATCAATCTTGGAATTAGTTAATATCCAATTAAATAAAGACAAGTAACTCATAGGATATAATGTAAAAATATTGATATGGTACCAAAACATTAGAAGTGATCTATAATAGGAGCTATAGAATCATATAAATTTGATAGCATCAATATATAGACCAATAGTTCAAAGATTTTCAACTATAACCTTGTTTGTTTGGTACCAAAAATTTTGTGTTGGAAATAACAATATTATTGATAATGAAAACAAACACAAAATGTACAAACTAGCTAGACACAAAATATTGACATGGTGCCAACAATAACATAGTTCAACTGACATCAAATAAGCCTTATGACCAAGAGGTTATAAGGTTCGAATCCCCCACTCCAAATGTTGATGTACTAAAAAAAAAGTTAGACACACGCTGATTTACAATAATCTTTTAAATTAGGGCAAAATAAAATTCGAAAATTGAAGAAAGCTTTTTGCATGGCATGTGGTATTGCCTTAGAAAGATTAGGGCATCACAAACCAACCAATCAATATCATTCTAACCCATGTTCCATGGAACAATGCAATACTACTCATTGCATTATGGTCCTTTAATATTTATATATATTAATATCTCATGACTTTTTCAAAGTTCTCTCTCAATTCTCAACCAATAATATTTTATCATCTTTAATATATCATTTGGTTCATAACCCTCAAATGAATGGAAGAATTATGTATCCCAACAAAGGTGGGGTTTTCAACCCTACAACTACTACACAACTTAGTATATTATTAACCAATAATTTCATCTCATGATAGGAAAGAGAGAATATATATATATATTTTAGGGTATAAGAGAGAAAAGAAATATTCTACATGATGGGGTATGTTTGCAATTGAGTGAACATTGGGAGAGGTTTTTGGTGCATGGTACTACCATAAAGTACCCTAATTTGAATCATAATTTCCAATGAAAAATATCACTTTTTTTAACATATTTGAGAGAAACAAAAGAAGGGGGTTTAAATTTTAATCATTTCTATATAGAATGTATATTAAAATCTTAAATTTTTATATACTAAGACTCTCACTTTAAAATGGTCATACATACAAAAGAATAATGATTGGTGCCAAGATTAAACAATTAATAATAATTACAAATTATGGTGTTATTTTTAATTTTGGAAATAAAAAGAAACTTAATTATCAAGAACCTATGATCCATCTTCAATAGGGCTTTATATTTTTGGGACAAATAGTTTAAGAGAGAATAGTGTCCAAATTAAAAGGTTCCCTCTCTCTCTTGTCTTTGACTATATATAAAGAAAAGTTCATATCCACTTTGTTGCTTTAAGGTTCAACATTGATTTATGTCACACTATAAAGGCAAGAGGTGTGGGGGTTTTAGCCCTAGGTCCTAGCCCTAATGCCATGAAACTTTGTGGATTTTTTTTCTTCCTTTTTTTAGTTGACCTTTATTTTTCAACTTTTAGATTTTTGACACCTTTTTATTTCCTTTTAAAAATCTAGAAAGGAATATCTTTAATTAGCGAAAATCTTATTACCTTTAACTTATATATAATTTTTAGTTCAAAACAACATGTGAAGAGATGAAAATTCGAAGTTTGATGTGTTGCTAGTTGCACTATGCTTATGTTAACTAAATTATATTAGGTTAATAAAAAATTATAGGTTAAAATGGTCCCTACACTTTGAGTTTTGTTCCATTTTGGGTAATCTACTTTCAAATGTCTAATTTTAGTTCTTACACTTTCAATGAAGCTTAAAATCGGTCCCTACTCTTAATTTATTGTGATTTCTTCCTAATAAAATAGTCTCTGTTAGCTTTTCTTCTATAAATTTAGAAAACATGTTTACATTCTGTCTTTTCTTGTCATAAAATTATTATTATTATTTAGCCAATTTCGATAAAAATAAAGTTCAAACTTATCAGAGTGACCAATTTCTCAAAGTAAGAAGGTCAAATAAAAAAAAAGGAAATTGGGAAAAGGGCTTGAGTTGGCAAGGAGGAGGATGCATTTGGTTTGCCAGGCCATCTGAATCCAACAGCATCTTTTGCTGCACATGATGAATCAAAGTATAAAACATACTTTGTTACCATTGTTTGCTTGCAACAAATAATTAGGCTCTTTGAAATAATTGAGAAACTTTTTTTTTTTTAATAAAACAATCGATTGAGTTTATTAAACTGACCTAAACATCACTCAAATGGTTAATATTAATATTTGATCTTGATCTTTCTTAGCATGTTTATCGAAACCTAAAAAGATTCAAATGACCCTCTTTTGAGCAATTTTGAAAAGCCCTAAAAAAATTAGGGTTTTTGAGTGTACACAAAAAATGAAAACACATAATCATGGATTGGTTGGTGCATGTCTATGTATTAAAGTTATGAGCCGTTGCTCAAAGTTTAAGTTTCCTAAGTGGTTGGCTAAGAAAAGGGCAAAAAAACTGTTCATAACTGTAAACATATAATGCCAACTACCTCAACATTACTCGAAGGGGTGAGAGTCTGGCCCTTTTGGGACATCAAACTCTAATTTTTTCTTTTTCTTTTTTTTTTTTTAACTATTCAAACATTGATATATATATATTTAAAATCCTCTTTAAATTAATTTTTATTAGGGTGGATCTCGAGTTTTTAGTGTGGTTTATGTAATTTGCCCGATGTAAATTTTGCTTTAAAAGAAAAGAGTGAGGGGGCAAAATTTGAAGATGAAGTTTGTTTAAAAGATAAAGGGGAAAAAACATTTTTTACCCCTAAACTTTGTAGGTTGTATTAATTTTAATCGTAAACTTTCAATTTCATCAATTTAAACTTCAAACTTGACAGTTTGTGTTAATTTTAACCTTGAACTTTCAATTTCATCCATTTAAACCTCAAACTTGGCAGATTGTATCAATTTTAACCTTAAAATTTTAATTTTATCAATTTAAACCTCAAACTTAAATAAGTGTATCAATTTATACTCGTCTGTTAAAAAGGTTCTCCCCACATGCCCAAAGTCATGTGTTACTGTACTTGTGTTTGTTATTTTTTTAAAAAAAAATCACCTAAAAATTATTAAATCATTCCTATTAGGTTGCAACTATCATAAAAACATGAAATCGACTCTTGAAAGGAGGACTCACACAAAAGCAAATGGACTCTTGTGTTTCTCTCGCATTTGATATTGATCCCAGCGACGACGAGTATGAAGAAAATCCAGGTGGCGACATCATTGAAGACAACATAATGACCATGCTGATTTCGTTACCTTCGGTGGTGATGGATTTCGACTTGACTAAAATGCGGAATAGAACAGGAAAAGGCAGTGGTGAACAGAGTGACATCCATGAACATAATGAACTGGTTATAGTCGACCTTATTAATCTCATCGATAATCTTATGAAAGGAACCAATTCAAGAATGGGGGTACTCCATTGAGAATAGATTTGGTACAAATAAATTTTAATCGATGGTGTAAATTGATACACTTATTCAAGATTGAGGTTTAAATAATAAAAATTGAAAGCTTATGGTTAAAATTAATACAACCTGCCAAGTTTGAAGTTTAAATTGATAAAATTGAAAATTCAAGGTTAAAATTGATACAAACCTGCCA
This sequence comes from Trichosanthes cucumerina, assembly GCA_036507285.1. Taxonomy (NCBI): domain Eukaryota; kingdom Viridiplantae; phylum Streptophyta; class Magnoliopsida; order Cucurbitales; family Cucurbitaceae; genus Trichosanthes; species Trichosanthes cucumerina. The sequence goes on along the minus strand of CM071839.1, from coordinate 74,907,154 downwards.
GAGTCAAAAATACATTTTTTTCAAAAATAAATTTAGATTTAGATTGAGCATTCAATGTAGTAGCATACTACATTTTCAAACTAATCATAAATGATGTTTGTCAATGTAGTTTAGATATTAGCCTATTACAGGATTGAAAGAGTTTGGTAGATTGGTAACTACCCTATCTTCTTCGACTTTCTTCGATACTATGTCCTTTTTTTTTTAATAATTGGTGTGAAAATTTGAATGGACCTTAACGTATATTTAGAGTAGAATTCTCAAAACTTAAAATATAGGTATTTAAGCTTAAGAGTCTTTAATAAGTTTTTATGTTTAATTAGAGCCATTAAATTATATATCAAAATTGTGACATGACTCATTCATTTTTTATCTAACCTATATAGACTGAGTAAATCGATTATTCTCCATGATAGATCATGATTAATTTAATAATCCATTAAAAACCATCAAATCACTAAATTTATTATTATCAAATTATTATTAATATTATTGCTACATCCTTACCGCATTGATTGATATTGAAACAATAAATAATTGACCATTATTGAAATTAGCCATCATGATAGAGAGACAACCCCATGATTGTACTATAAAAGTCACCATAGTATAACACCATTCCTTTATGTTTTCTTAACTAAGGAAAATTATGAAGCAAGAGAAAGTAAAGTTAAAATATATAACCTCGATCAAAAGGTCAAAGGTTCTAGTCTCCACCTATAGTTGAATTAAAAAAAAAAAAAGTTAGAAATTCATCATTGTAGGCATCAAAAACCCTTCAGCATGGGGGGCTAAAGTGTGAAACCTCTTTCATCCATACAGCAGCCTATACAAAAAAGATACATGACAATGCCTTACAAATTTACCTTTTTTTTCAGTTCCATTTGTAAGAATTGGTATCATCCTGATCGTTTTGGCGCTCGACAAAATATATGATCCGTCGATAAAACTTCCAAGACAGGTTCTTTTCTGTAATAGGACGTTGACCAAACGGATTCTGCTCAACATATTTTTGAACATTTTCTGCCATTGATAAACCTTCCAAGTAAACCCGAAGATCGCCTCCCGGTCCTAACGTGCACCATTAGCAGTAAGAAATGATTGGCAGTAGTATAATTTAACAAAAATGTCCAGAGAAAGAATGTGCAGTGGAAGTAAAGAGGATAAGAAATGGGAATGTATTTGATCATTTGGAAGGAACTATCAGAAGATGACATACTAAAAACTAGAAAGTCAAGGTTAAGACATGCACTATGGATGAGAGAACACAAACTTGGCACTATATATCATGTTAAGAGCATTGTGATATTTTATAGCATGAAAGCAGTTAGTTACCTAACGACGTATCGTCGGTATCCCTAAACCGATATGTTACAGGAAATATTGCAGTGTTTGCCTACACAATAACAAGTACCCGAAAAATGAAGAATGCCTGTTAGCATTACATTGGAGTGCAGAGAAGGGGAAAATACACAAACTCATTCAGAAAATGAAAGAAGGAACAAAAATAAGAGAGGAGAGATGAATCATCTAACCGGATTGCACAATGCCTTGTGTGGGGAATCATCCAACAATAGAGTGTTTGATGCATTAAACTCTCGTGGCTTAAGGTATTTCCACAGTTTTCTAATTTCCTTTAAGACTAAAGGCTTGTGCTTATTCTCAACCGTAGAGAACTTGGTATCGGTACAATGTGATTGATCCTGTACAGAACAGGGTTAGATGACCAAAAAGAGAAGGCATGGTACCAATGATTTAGCAGAAGACATTACTTTTGGATGATTGCACTCATATGAAATGACCTGACGTTTGAAAAATGTGAAGGGATTAGGGAACTGAATGATCAAACTTTTCCCAAAACCTGCATGGCCCTCTTAATCAATATTTATGATAGATAAATAGATTACTAGTTCAGAGAAACAGTTCTAATAAATTATCTTCATGCCAAATATGAATGAAAAAATACACGTTATAGACTCATAGAAAACTGCTGGCCAATAAACTACAGAGTTGTACTGATGCCAACTTATCATGACATTGCCAAATAAAAGACCTCGTAACATTATTTGGTTTCATTAGGTTAAATTACTCCGAATTTTTTAAGCAAAATGACAGAGGAAAGTGTAAAAAGAAGTCCGAGAATCAGCGAGGCAAGACACATAATATTAAAATTATGGTTTATGAAGCATGAAATGAAAAAAATAAATAAATAAATAAAGGAATGGGGGCCTTATCTAAGAAAGTGTTTTTAAAAAATAGATACCATTTCTTTTTATATAAAAAAAAAAAAAAAAATCTCATATGCCTAAGGTGTGAAGCACTTGCTTGGCCACACATAACAGAGGTTGCCTCTACTCACTTGGTATGAGGTGCTTCTCTCGCACTCATGCCTATGCACACCTTCTACTTTTTGAGTTCAACAACAGGGGAGTAGGAAATTTGAACCTCTACCTCAAGGGCATATGCCTTAACCAATTGAGCTATACTCAAATTGACCATGCATGTGCACACCTTTTAAATCCATGAACATACTCGAGGGAATCATTCTTATCAGAGGGTAATTAGATAGAAAAAAGGGTCTGGGAATTTTTACAAAAGAAGAAACGACTCTGAATCTTTAGAAGCACCACAAGGTTTCACAACTTTCAGCATTAGCCCAGTGTCACACCTTCATATGAGATAATTGTGAATTAATGTACAGTAATAAGTCATATAGTAACTAATACCAAATACTTTCCATTTCATATTTCAAGAAATACAATAATATGGTGGATTCAAAATCCACCCTCCCCTAAGGGAGTAATATATATATATATATGTCTGTTAAAAGAAACTGTCAAGCATTATTTAGATATGCCAATACACGATACTGAAGGTGAAAAGACAAAAGGAAAAGAGAAAAATAGCCTTACCCAGCAAAATAGTAATTTTCGCCTCAAATCTCCCATTAGAAAATCTATCACCATGTCCACATTTCTCCTGCAAAGTTGCGTAGTGGCATGCATTCAGGGAAAAAGTATATGAAAAGTAGGTTAACTTAATCAAAGGAAGAAACGGAACAAATAAAGCACAAAATGATTTGCAATTCACAATCAGACAATGCAGAAAAAGTAAAGTGTAAAAGCATATTAAATTGTCAATCGGGCATTACCGAGTTCTTGACGACCAAACACCCACCTCGAATCTTTCAAAACAAAACTTTATAAAATCATCACAAAATGGCCTCTTGAATACTGGAAGAGGAAGAACAAACCAATTCACTAATGATTTTTTTAGGAAAAATGGAAAATAAAGGAATGTAATTGTCAATTGTCACCTGCTTTTTGTCTTATTACAATGTCTGGCTTATATCCATAAGGAACGTAACAAATAAAATCTGCAAGCAATCCATTTACATCGAGAACAAGAAGCTTTTTCCTTGAACAGCCAATAGAATCTCCTTTCTCTGATGTATCCAATACCTGCGATGGAGTTCTCTCTTCAGTGATAGCATTAACACCGCTGCTTGTCTCACCAGAAGCTGAGAAACATACAACTTCTTGCTTCACAGTTTCAGCATTTTCCAGTTCAGGAGGCATGCCGGAGGGAGTTGGTATAATCCATTCCTTGCTTGATGACGTTTCATCATCAGGATCACCAACAGAACAGCAAACAAGAGCTTCCTCCACATCACCTTCCACAATCTTCTCCGAGGCATTATTACCACATGCACCATTTATCTGATCTATATCTGAACTTTTCAATGAACCATCCCTCTCATATTCCTGCTCATTACATGGAAATTGATAACCAGCGTCAGAGAATTTTTCTCTAGAATGATCATCCTTCCTCACATCTATCATCTCCTGGCTCAGTTCTTGGCCAACATTGGCAAAGTTTCCATGATCATCATGATCTCTCATACCACCAAGATCTTCAGAGATCCTAGGGTCTTCTTCGTAAGCTTTCGTGGAACTTGGCTCTTCCATTTTGACACTAAATCTAGCAACATTTTGTTTGACATCTGCTGTATTCAGGATAAGATTACCAGAACCATTCATATTTTCATGCTCTGTAGCAATGCCCTTTAACAATTTTTGGTCATCATCATGTTCCTTTTCATGAACATCATTTGCCTTTGGATTATATATCTCTGGATGAGTTTGTCCTGTTTCAGATTCGAGCTTTGAGCATTTAATGAACGTGGCATCAGGAGCTGGATCATTTTCCGACAGGATATTATCCATTGAAGACGCATCTTCAGAACCAGAATGAACACTGCCCGTATTGCTATCTTCAGGAGCATTATCAAACTGTTCTAGCTTTCTCTTTTTCATTTTATGCTCCAAATCTTCACTTGTATCACATTCTGAAATATCCATGATCAATTTTTGCGCATATTTCGTAGAAATCTTGGACTATATTCTCTTGAATGCAAAATGGTAAGTTCTCTGAGAACTCTAAGTATTTCCTCGAAGGAATCTTCTCCTACCTGAAATATAAAAGTATACAGTCATCAAAATCAAACTATCAACATTCATGGCCTAATCACAGATATTTATAATTGAGAAGACATAGCCTAACTTCTCCGGACCTTTCTTCCTTTCCTAACTTTATTTCAGTCCTAGCATAGAATTGTTAAAGTTAAAAAGTTCAAAGCACGGCAGCTTACAGAAGATTTCATTTAGTTTACTTAACTACAACAGAACCATTAATACATGTAATCGAACATATACCAAAAAAAGAAAGACATGAAAAGATCGAGGTGCTGGTTCTAAACTATTTCGGCAAAAAGCAGGACAAAGTTAATCTTAAGTTACTCACGATCCTAATTGCAAGTTTTCCTTTCTAAAACATAAAATGTTCCATTTCACAAAGCCTCACCTCCTTATAACCTCAAAACAACACAATTCCTCAGTGTTAAGTAAAAACCAGAGTACCAACTAGCTCAGAAGCGAGATGCACAAAATGAGCATAGCCAAACAGATTGAGAACAAATTCAAGTCAAAACCCACAACAGTAACAACAAAACGAGCAAAACTCAGACAAGTTTCCACAGTCCAGGGAAAGACAGTCTACATCTTCTACTGCAAAAAACAAATGAGCATCAACCAAAACAAGTCAAACCCATCTCCAAAACAAGAAAATCAGTCAGAATTCCCATCAGAACCAGACCCCATAGTAAAAATTCAGCATGGAAATTAGGTAAAAACGAGAGAGAGACAGAGAAACTCAACGGATCGAACATGGGTCGATCGCAGGAGAACGAGGAACGAGCAGTAATTGGAAGGACAAAAAAGAAGATGATCGTAGCAATGAATGTCGTTTGATGGCAGCAGCTCAAAATTTCTCTTATTTTGTTGGATGTAGCGCCGTCGTTCTTCTCGGGGGCAGCCCATTTGAGAATCGGCGGCTCACTGACCATCAATCTTCTCTTCTGATTTTTTTTCATTATCAAATAAAATTATATACAATCTCATTCTCTTTTATATCCCATTACTAGAGCTACAAGAGCGATAGTTTAACTGATAAAGTTCAAATACTATCATATTATTTATATAAAAATTTATTTTAATTGAACTTTAAAAGTTGTTATTTGTGCATCTCAATGAGAAAGAATGGCCAAGAGAAGAAGAAATAATTTCTTCCCATCTTGAATGTATGAATAAAAAACAAAAAACGAAATAGTTGTTTGAAGAAATATATATAATGAATTCAGGCGTCTTCAATCATTTTAAATATTATACTATTCTTACAGCTATTTCAATCAATATTTACGAATTTATCTTTTTTTAATAGGTATTTTTTCTTAGAAATATTGCCTCATATGTGATAAAAGAAGATTTCAACTTGCAATATGACATGGTGTACCATACTACTATCTTTATGTACCATAATTTCTATAGTATCTAAGAGAGAAGCCAAAATATTAGCTAATAAAAAACTTTTTGATTATTTTTTTAATTAGGGGAAAATGTTAACTTGAAATATAATTATAAGATTCACTGGTTTATCTGTAATTAATTTTGTCTGTAATTATAGTGCTAGGAGATATCAGATCCCATCATATCAAATTGTATCATTACTACCAAATATTTTTAAATTAACCTCATGATTAAGAAAATAACATGTCAAATCAATCCTTCTCCCTCTCGGCTTATCCCGGCCAACATTTAATTCCAGTCGTGAATGAGCTTCTCATTGTTTCCAAACAGGTTCTAATGATGGTCCCTCCATTTCATTTGCTTTACAATTTGCATCCATTACAAAACTTAAAAAGATTTATCTCGGAATAGAAATTCAATAAAGATGGTCAATATAAATATATGCATATGTATATGTATATATGTTTATGAATAAAGATTTGCAAATTAGCTCCAATGGATTGGCACTAGGTAGTGTGACATATATTAACTATCAGAAATCATGTAATGAAATATAAATGTATAAAACCAATTAAGCCCTGAAAATTCATTCAGCTTCTATACACTAGAAGGAATATGTAGAATGTGAGAGGATTGGGAAAGAAGTTGATGTCTTGATGATGAACATTGCTGGATTGAATCTGAATTACGAGTACGAAAGATCTTCCGATATTCAGAAACGTCCCTGGCGAACTCGAGCCCAGGCTAAGGCTGCAACTGCAGCACCCCCCAGGTGGGCAGATCCTGAAATTTGGCTGTCATTCTGCAGAGATCAAACAGGTTTCATGAATTTGTTCAACAGCAGGAGGTCAGCCATATATGCAACAGAGAAAATAACTGAAGATGGAGTTGGATGGAGAAGTTTGGATTATAAACTAAACATCATACCTCTAGAATCCTCAACATGTCTTTTCCAATGAGAAAAATGCCCTGTAATGAAACCACAAGACAAGAGGACTATTTCAGGATTTTTCACGGTGAACTGTGAATCTTTCTGCTATTTAGAGTTGAGATTACCAGTAAGATGGCAGGAACAGGTATAAAGAATTCAAGATAGAGGGTCGACTTTGGGAAGAGGAATATATCCAGTAGCATGATAGCATTCACGGCTCCGCTCGCACCCTAAGTGATCAAGAAAAATGAATAGTGATGATTATTCAAGTTATAACGAGTATGCTGATGCTCAAAGTCAAAGATGGTCGGTACAATGTAAGATTAAAGGAACAAAGCCTCCTATCCAACCAATAAGAAAAACACTTCACACAAAGCATATGGTGTATGTTGTTCTTTGACTTCTACAATCGAAAAAGTAAGGGGCAAAGTAGAGAAGCAATTCCAAAAACATACCAATCCTTGTGCCCGTATCGGGTCCTTGCCCCAAAATGGCCGCTCCTGTTGAAGGAAGGAAATGAGTAAACAAACACTGTTTAAGATTTAGTTTATAGAACAGTCTGACAAATAGCCCATGTGTTAATAGAACATGAAAAGTTCTATGTCGAGATGGTTCGTTCCATTGACAGTTGAACTTCTCTTCTACAATTATGAAAGAGCAATTGGCATCAGTGTTCTTAACTACATGAAAGTTACCAAATGAAGCTTTGATGCTAGTTGAGCGAATCCAGCATAATTTACATCTAGATTAAAATCTTGATGCTGCCTTCACATCTTATCAGAAACAGTTACATCTCCTGACCCGAAAATTTAGCAAGACAGAGTGTTTCTAAAATTTGAATGAAAGAACTAAGCCCATACATAATTATTGACACAATTTGCACACCTTTGAGGACGATGCTTGAAACAGATGATGTGCCAAGTAAAACGCTGACCCACCTATTGCTCCAGCCAGATATAATTTCAACAAAAACTCTGGACCAAATACTCTACCGATCTGTTAAAGGCAAAATATACGAGGTCACACCGTGCAGATCGAGTATGAATTCTAATAGGGCTGAGAAAAAGGTAAGTTTTAACACTAATAGGTCATTGTTATGTTCTGAAAAGACCAAGTTAGAACAGAAAATGTAACTATATAGTTCACAAGTAGACTAACAGTGAGTTTGAGATACACAATTCTTCTGGAAGAACCTTTAGCATTTTTAAAATTATTTTTCATTCTATGGAAATTTTGAAAATTGCTTTTAATGGGCTAAAGTCATCCCAAACTCAGCCTATAACAACTTGAATCAAAGTACACACTCCATATCCAGTATCAACTCTAAGATTAGCATACAAGGCACTCACAAATGTTCATTAATCAGTATCAACTCACAGGGCTTAACTTTAAGATATATTGTCAAATCTGGTTGTTAAAATATATTATATAACCATAGCAACCTCAAAATGAGATAATAACTACGAGAAAAGTAGAATATAAATAACTACAAGATAATGATTTATGTGTCCAAAAAAAACTACAAGATTAGAATATATGCCAAAAAGAGGAAGGTAGTTAAGGTCATAACAGAAAAAATTACATAAGCCACCTACATATAAACAGAGGAGAAAATAAAATAAAATAAAAATCAGGACCTAATAGAAGTTCAAAGAAAGATAGCCATACATTCATCCCGAAGAAATATAGTCCAATCATGTTGGATACTATATGGCCAATTTCTACGTGACTGAAGGCAGAGGTAATCAATGTATGTATGCGGCCGCTTCTAACATTTTCTATAGAGATCTGTGTAGAGAGCAGTGAAACATTGAAAATATAACGTTACCAACAGAGAACAGTTGAATTGAAGTTCCAAGCTTTGAAACTTAAAACTTCCAAAATGGCATGTAATATCTTAACTTTGTCACAAATATTTCTCAAAAAACGTGTTAGCAATTTGAAAAAAAATGAAATGAAAACTACTAGTGATGTTAAGTTGATCACAACTTTTAGCGGCCATTTATCTTGAGAAATCCTGAATGTCCATGTGGTGGTCTCAATTCCAATGTTTCTCTTCCAAGAAATGTAGTTTACTAAGCATCTTGGGCGTATGGACATCCTAGATGCCAATGAAGGGGTGATTTGAATGCTCATGAGATGAGATGGGTTTTAAAGATATAATTGGCGAGGTTGAGCTGGGTGGGGAGGCGATACTAGTTATCAAGTTTGACAAACGCCTGACCCACATTAAAAACCCATTACTTAATAAGGATTTGGTTTTGACTCACATAGAATGCGGAGTGAGTTTGCGGAGTGAGTTTTCACCTATCCTATTGAAAAATCCAAATCTTCGCATTTCACATTATAGCCTAGTAGAACAAACTGATAATTTTATTACAATCATATGGACAAATCTCACAAAGCAAACATAGTTATCTAATATTTTCAACCATCTTGAAAAGATTGTCATGAACATATCATGCAAACCACATATGATTATTCTTGATTTCTAGTCATGCAAATATCCATATATCTAGATTTCTAGACATTATTGCTTCCCATTAATCACGATTCCCTCATGAATGTCCCATTAAGAGTTCCCATGGAACATCCATAGTCTCTGAATCCAAGAGAAAGTGAATCCTAAGCAAAGTGGGAGTTGAGAAGAAACAATGTCTAACTGTGCCTACAATTCTGAGGCATGTAATTGCAATCGAGAACTTACAGTAAAGTTTTTTGACATAAAGATAGGATCGGCAATCCGCCAAAGGAGGAAAACACCAACATTAGCTATAATCAAGCCTAACACCACATCATTAGTTGTTAGCCTTTGAAACCAGGATCTCCTGCGATTGAAGAAATGAAAATAAGGACTTTCCCAAATAATCAACACTGTTTATCAGATACCGAGCAGCCTCCCCTTTGTTAAAATGATTATAACCTGTTTTAATGAATTCAATACTAAAATATCCACCAAGCCTATTCGAATATAGAATGTTGTACTGAGTTACTTTGATATGTTAAATAATAACTAGTAACCCAAGATAATAAAAATGCCAATCCTAAAATAATAGAGAAGGAAGTTTCACAATAGCAGTAATCTAGGTTAGAGCCTCTATTCTATGGGGGGACACCTAAAAACAACAATAATTCCTAATGAAACAGAAAGCATCACAATGTTATCCCTCCAATTGTAAAGATCAGGTTCCAAAAATTTTCAAGAACTCCCAATACCAAAGAGTAACTGTTTGTTTGTCTTCGAATTATCAGACATGTTCTCTGGAACATACTTCATTCCCATTTTATAACACAAAACCCAGATAATATTTAGTGAAACTACACTAATATAAGTACAGAGAAATTGGAGTGGTTGAACTTATTTGATGAAGTTAGAAGTTTCACATTTTTCCTCATGCCATTTTTAGTAGTAATCCGCATAACAATTGTTCTTGAAGTATTTAGATTTCCCAATTGCTCATGCAATTGCTCAAGTTAATTCTAGTTGTAGTGCATAAGGTTATGTTGCGCGAGGCACGCCGTTTGCGAACTTCAACAGAACAATGCAATTGGGAAAATTTGAAATTAGATGGAAACATAGGAAATTCAGCGCTGAATGAATTGATTTAAACAAGGTCTTGACATTCTTAAGCGACGATTTCATTTATGTATGTCAGAGGTTAATTTTCTGATAAAACAACCAAAGTTGCAAACAGAGCAAACGCATTACCTGTCACGCCATTGAAAATCGGAGCCTGGTTTCAACTGAAATCTCAGTTTCGAAAATTGACCTCCCATAGAGAGAAACCTGCTTTCTACTAAACTCTTAATTGACCCCTTGAAAAGGGTGTTCGAAGGATTCAATATGAATCGCTTTCCGACCACCGGGGCCGAGAAAAACCCATGAATTTTCTCCGCAAAACTTCGATGTGAACTCCATAAACGCGAGTGATCCTGAACTGGGCGAGTGAGGAAGGAGCCAAAGAGGTGGTTTTGGTTATGGGTTCGCACTAGTGTGGCAAAAGAAGCGCAATCCTTGCAAGGGTGAGAAGACGCGTAGGAATTCGAAAGCCTTGATGCAAGTTTAGAAGAAAAAAGTTTATTCATGTTTCTCTTGATTATGATCTATGAGATAACTCTGGTTGGGAGTTACTAAAATTCGTTTCTTCGGGAGATGATGAAACGGGGTTTATACTTGGAGTGGCTGTCGCTACCCACCGGACGGGGACGAGATGACTTCTCCTTCGTTACCGCCGGTGCCACCAACCTGATTAAATTCTGATCTCCCCGAAATTCTCAAGAGAAATTCTCAAGAGTGATTCTACTAAGTTTTCAAATTGTTAACTTTTATGAGAATATTCATTCATTTTCAATTACATGGTAAATCTTCATTTAAATGGTTAAAATTCTATTAAAAAAATATTTTAGGGTAAAGATAAAATTCTTAAACTTCTCAATACAAACAAAACAATATTTCATATCAAATTATCTAATTACTACGTATAATTCAAATATTTAACAATACAATTCAAAAATATTTAATTATCTAAATGGTTAACAATAAAATTTTAAATGACATATATATATAATAGAAAATAGAAAAAATTAAACATGGATGGAGAATACATTTTATGTCCCCGTTTAGCTCACGGACAGTTTTTTTCCTACTCCCTCGTTCATTCTCCACCGCAGGCCCCTCGAGAAAAAGGGGCATTTCTAGCTACGATGGATCTATTAAGAGGGAAATACAGCAACTTCAAACTTTCCTTGCCCCTTCGAAAGGCTGAAATTTTTTTCGTTTGGACTGAATTTGGTCCACGAACTGTTAGGGACAACGACCCTCCACATATCTCCACATTGGTATGATATTGTCCACTTTGGGCATATGCCCTCATGGCTTTGATACCACTGTTAGGGACAACGACCCTCTACATATCTCCACATTGGTATGATATTGTCCACTTTGGGCATATGCCTTCATGGCTTTAGTTTTGGTTTCATCCAAAATGCCTCACACCAATGGAGATACTATCCCTCACTTATATGCTCATGATCTCCCCCTTTTCTAGTCGATATGGGACTTTGGTCGCACTCCCAACAATCCTCGCTTTAAACTTGGTGTACTAGCTCTAGTTAAATTCTCTTTTTATATTCTCTGGTTTGAGAGTGGGAAGAAGGGTGTGAGTGGTATAAAGTTTTTGGAGAGTGTTTTTGTAATTGGGGTCGGGGAGAGAATTCTATGTGATTGTAACAATTTTTCACATAGTAGAAATTTCTTTCTGTTCGTGGTTTTTTTCTCCGGGTTTGGAGTTTTTCCACGTAAATTCTCGTGTCTCTTATTTTGTTGTTTTCTTTTAATTTCTCAGTTATTTTTGTTTATTCCTAGTAGTGAAAGGTTTTTCCCAACAAGTGGTATCAGAGTCATGCTCCTGAGTCGTGATCGGTAGAATCATCGGGTGTCGAATAAAGGAGGCGAGCCTTGAAGTGTAGTCATGGTGGAGATTCGTGGTAGAGAGCTCTATCGGATAGGCGGTGTGCTCCAGGTAAAAGGAGTTGAGTTAGGCTGGCGGTGTGCTCTGGGTAAAGGAGTTGGCCAGGATAAGAGCTAGACGGATGGATGACTATTTGAGGGGGAGGCTCGGTTGGTACTTTATTCGAGGGGAGGATTGTTGGGAGTGCGACCAAAGTCCCACATCGGCTAGAGAAGGGGAAGATCATGGGCATATAAGTTAGGGATAGTATCTCCATTGGTGTGAAGCCTTTTGGGTGAAACCAAAAGCAAAGCCATGAGGGCATATGCCCAAAGTGGACAATATCATACCAATGTGGAGATATGTAGAGGGTCGTTGTCCCTAACACGAACTTTCATATTTGTATCTGTTTGATTCTAAACTTTAAAAAGTGTCACTTTTAGATTCGTGCCTATTTGGTCTTGAACTTTAAAAAGTATCTATAGGTTTTTAAACTTTCAATTTTGTGTCCTTTATTTTTGTGTCTAATAGGTCATTAACATATTCAACGTTTTATAAAATTTATGAACCTACTAGACACAAAATCAAAAGTTTAAGGACCTATCATACATTTTCAAGAACTAAATAGACACCAATTTGAAAGTCTATAAACTAAACTTATAATTTAACCTTTATAATTTATATATATCTTCGACTTCTTTTTTATGAGAAAATATCTTTTCCATTGAAAATAACTGAAAGGATATAAAAGAGCATACAACTTTATCATATCTTTAAGCCAACAAGAGCATAACTCAATTGATATCAAATATGATTTATGACCATGAGGTTATTAGGTTCGAATCCCCTACCCCTAATCGTTGATGTACTAAATATATATATATATATATATATCTTTAAAACGGTTGTCAATCCAAGCAGCTTAGTGAATAAGGGCAATTATTACTATCTTAAAAATTAATGGTTAAATTTGTTCATATTTCATAATATGAAACCAATATCAGATATTTTCCTGTATGTATAGCTCAATTGGTATCAAGTAATACTTATGGCGATTTGAATCCCCACCCCCAAATGTTGTTGTACTAAAAAAAAGTTAAATTTCAATTATAAGTTTAATATTACTTAATCAGTAATATCTTATACATCGTCCCATAAAAATAATCTAAAGTTACTTTATTTAAACAGCAAACGCATCATTTCCAAAAGACTATAACATGTTCTAAAATTCAACACTACAACTTCTAACATAATGAAATTTCAGATTTATTATTGATGTTCTTTCACTTTCTGTTTGTGTATTCTCAGAAAGTTTACACTGTTTTCTGTCAACTAAACAGCATTGGGTGTGAATTACATCATCCTAAAGTCTTTCTTCACTGTCTTAAGGCCTGCTCACCAGAGCTGTTGACTGTAAACACTAAAAAAATGTAAAACACAAACATCTTTCTTATAAAAGAACTCAGTACTAAATAAAACAGGAGCTTTTCTGAGTGTTGTGGTAGGAAGAAAAGAGCAAGAGCTTTCTATCAGTCATTGAAGCAAAAGGAATTTCTGTTGCATAAATTCGGCTTATGTCGTGCCTTATGTTGTTTTTGTATCTTGCAGTTGTCTCTTCACTAGTGCAGTGTAGACACCATCCCTGCTAAGAAGCTCTTCGTGTGTTCCGCTTTCAACAATTTGGCCATCAGAAACAACGGCCACGGTGTCAGCTGTCTTGACGGTAGATAACCTATGAGCGATGACTAGCACGGTCCTGCCCTTCATCAAAGAATCCATTGCATCCTAAAACACGTCCATTGATGAGAATTCAGAATTATAAATATGAAATCGAAAGCGGGGCAGTGTACTTTTGTGTTTCTAAAGCCAAACAAGAAGCATTCACAACAGACCTGTACTAGGTGTTCACTTTCAGCATCTAGAGCACTTGTGGCTTCATCCAAAAGGAGAATTCTTGGGTTCATAAGTAGAGCTCTTGCTATAGCTACTCTTTGTTTCTGACCACCCGACAGCCTTACTCCGCGTTCTCCAACATGGGTTTTATACTTTTCAGGGAAGTTTGATATGAAGTCATGTGCATTAGCCATTTTCTGTGATTTCAATAGTTTAAGTTAAACAACGGGTTTAGTCCCCAAGGTTTCTAGGAGACAAAAGGACATAAGATCTTACAGCTGCATTTTCAACATCAATGCTATCAACTTTGCCATCTAAACCATAGGCTATGTTCTCCTCTATGGAGCAGTTGAAAAGAGTAGGCTCCTGGCTGACTATACTGATCTGCAATTGACAAGCAGATTATTGAAGTTTAAAACAAGATCATACAGAATTGGTAGGTAACATGACCTTGAACTTTCAATCGAGTTAGAAAGCTAATCATTAGGTAGACTTCTTACCCTTTTGTGCAAATGTTCATGGGTTATCTCAACCAGCGGAACCCCATTTATCAGAATCTGCCCTTTAGTTGGATCATAAAATCTTTCGATCAGGTTTGCTATGGTGGTCTGTGGCAAACAAAGAAACATGCACTACGTTAGCAGGCCTTCAATGCATAATAACTCTCAGATTTCTTGTTATAATCAGTAAAGAAGAAACGAGCATTAAGCAAAAGAAAGAAAATTACTTTTCCACCGCCACTCGGGCCAACGAGAGCTACTTTTGAGCCAGGCTGCAATCTTAATGTTATTCCCTGTACGGATGGAACTTGTTATAATTCAATAACAATGCATAACCTGCACCACATAACTAGAATTTAAGATAGTAATTACTTTCAGCACAGTGTGATTAGGGCGGGACGGATATGCAAACCAGACATCGTCCAATTCAACTTCTCCATCTTGATCACTGCATTAAATCACAAAGTGTTATCATGCTCATTTAGAAAATTGAAACTAACAATTCTTCTCTTCTTTTCAAGTACATTTGCTCTTATTTAATAGAATCTGTCATCTCAATAACTAACAAGAAAAAGCAAGATGAAAGAACCAATTCTGACAACTTCTTACTGTTTTCTTCTCTTCTCTACAACCACTTGCTAGTAACAACTGTCTCTAATGGTTCAAACAGACCATAACCATCCCATATACTAACCTAGCGCTCAACAGAAAATGCCTGACACTTCCCGCCAGTAAAGAATCATGTTGTCTCGTCTCGATGTGATCAGTATGGGATTGTGACTAAATAAACGTGTGCAACTTTGCCAGTCTCCTTGCCCAATTGTAGGTGGTGCAAACTGGAACTAAACTATGGGAAATAGTCCAAGACTTCCAAAAGTCCTAGTGATAACCTTCTATGTTGTCTGGAGTCGAACATAATTCCATAACCATCTAAATCTCCTCATATTCTCTCAGGATTAAGATTTCTAAGCCACATTCTATTCTAAAACAAACAACATGAAAATTGTCTCCCATCACTTCACCATTGTATTAAAACATTCTAGCACAGTGCATTTTAAGAGGTAATCTAAGAGATGGTTTGTCTTGGTTTCCTCTCTCCATTTCTTCACTTCAGAAGAACTATAGAGCTTGTATGGTGCTTCACCCAAAACTTGATCACCAACAGCTTCCAATCCAACAGTAAGTTCATGCACAGAGATGCTTTCAGCACCACCCTACCTAGCTCCTCTGAGGACTAACAAAATTTGATCACTTTTTCTAGGAGCAAGAGCAAAGTCAGTAAGCATCACACCCCTTGAGAACATATGCACAAGCAACACCCAACATTTTATATCTAATCTGATTGAGTTATTACCCACCAAACTTTCCTACAGAAACTCAATTGTAACTCAACCCTAAATGCTTACTAATTAACCCAATGCTCAACAAACAAGAAAGGTAACTTAAAATGATCTGAACATTCCCTTTAAAAAAAGGGAGAAATTTCTTTTTCAATTTAGAAAAACAAAAAATGAGCATACCCAATTGGACACTTCTTTCCTGAATTTGTCATTGTCGATACACGATCCAGGAGCTGAAAAACTCGTCTACTAGCTCCAGCAGCTTTCATGGCTACAGTGTACAATCCCGATAACCCAGATACAGAGGTTCCCACTACAAAGGGAGAGTCAATTACAGTTAATTTTATTGTTCCCTATGGGAAAATAAACTCCATAAATCAGAAAAATTTTACCTGTTAAACTATAAAGAATGAAAGATGTCAGAGCTCCCGGAGTCATGAACCCTTTGATTGTCAAATTAGCTCCATATATCACAACGATAATAACAGATAAAGTCGATGCTGCATAGAGACCTCCAGAGAATAATCCAACCACTTTCTGTTAAATGATAAGATTGAGTAAGAGCTGTGAGCTTGCAAAAAGATAGACACAAGCACAAGCTCAAAAAGATATATTTCACTTCGAAATGAACTCACAGCTTGTTTAAGTCCAAGTTGCAAGGTCTCCTCAACTTTCTGAGAGTACCGTGATATCTCATAGGATTCTTGAGCAAAAGATCTGACAGTGCGAATGGCACCAAAAGATTCCTAAAACAAAAGCATAACGATGACTTGTTTTACTCTGGATTTCATCATGTAAGACAATATCCAACTTATTCTTACAATTAATATTTTATATATAAATATAAAAAATTAAATTAAAATCTTGCAGTGAATTTATACCTCAGCAATTGAAGCACAGACAGCAGCTGCTGCTTGAGTCTTGTGAGAAAGCTCGCGAAGAAAGCGACCAAATTTACGAACAGCAACAGAAACAACAGGGACAACAACCAAAGCCAATACTAGAAATGATAGACCAGATAAAACAATCAGCATATTGGGACCCTAAAGGTTGCATTTTAACTACTTCAATGTTCAAATTCTTACATGTTAACTTCCAAGAAGTTGAAAACATGAAGGTCAACCCAATTAATGCAGTTGATAGATTTCTTAGGGCCTCGGAAAGATTGGTAGTTGCGGCACTCTTAATAATTTGGGTATCCTCAGATAGCCTACTAAGAAGTTCCCCTGTTCGAGTAATGTCAAAGAAGGCTATTTCCTACAAAATTCATCAACTGTTCCAGAGATCTTTCTCATGAGAAAAATAATGAATATAAATTAGACTTCTTAGCTTTTTGTACCTGATTAAGAAGATGAGTGAACAAGTTCTTCCTTAAGCGAGCAACAACCCTCTCGCTAGCAGAAGAAAATAACCAAGCTCGAATAGCCGAGCACACCGAACTGAAAATCACATTTTTCATGAGGGAGTGAACATGATATTTCTGAGATGACATAATACTGGTTCACATAATATGTTTAAAATAGACTTCTAAATGGCAGATCTCATAAGTCGGATCCTAATTCACAACCTGAGCTATTAGTCTCCCCTTCTAACTTGTTTAGGATTTGGCAAGCATAACCCATGGCCGTTTTATACAAGACAATGGCTACACATATTATGCCTTAGGGTTAAAAAGTCTAAATTCTCATACCCAACTAAGACGATCGATGTGATGTATACAATGGTGTTTGTGACTTCCTTTAGAGCTTTGCTTTTCTGTTCAGGTGTGTCAATATCTCCCGATACAATGTCAATAATCTTTCCCCCGAATTTCGGCTGCAGGATTAGCAGTTCAAGAAGTATTATAAAGTAGTAAAATCACAACTACGTTCATGGCAATAATTTCAATTTCATGACTATGGAGGAGAGAGATAAAAACACAAAAATATCCATACTATCAATATACTTGACGTGGAAGCAATCAGAAGAGCAATGGTAGCAATTATCAACTTCCCCGCTTCAGGCTTTGCCTGCAAATACAATTCAGATGTTGAGAACTTCAAAGCTTTTGACAGCAAAATTCATGGCTTCTGCCAACAAAGCACCTACTCACTTACAAGTGAAAGTACTCTGCCAAATCCAACATTTGCAGGCTGAAATTTGCAAGCATAATCAACATCATGAAACAAACAAGAAACAACTAGTTAAGTGAAAAATCCTTCAATCATAATCTTCACTTCGGTGAAGATGTAACAATAAAACACTACCGGTACAGCATCCCCATGCTCCAAGTCTGTTAACTGACGATCTTCTGATGTGCCAAGGCTTTTTCGACCTCCCTGTAAAAAACAAGGAAACCAAAACAAAAATCAATGAACACCCACGTAAACATATACGCAAAGATGATGAGCAGCATTAAAAATTTATTCATCCATTTCAAGTTCATGAAGAGCTACAATAAGCAACCCGTGAAACCAAAGCAAGCACAGGAAATTGAAATTGAAACGAAGCACAGTAAAATCCCATAACAGAAACCAAAGGAAGTAATTCTAAAAAGCATTTCATTCACATGGGACGAAATCATTTTTCACGAACACCATGGAAATGAAAATAGCTTACCCCACGATCAAGCAGCGGAACTCTCTGGCTTCCCATGCCCCTCATCGCTGAAAAACTTGAGAAAATCAGAACCGGCCAACGAGGGGTTCGACCAAAGTCAAGTTTCTGCAACGTTTTATGCTCCAAAGACAAAAATCAAAGGGCCCAAATGACAGATTTTGAATTTTATATAATTCTATGCTGACAAAACTTGTGGAGAACTTTGCGAGGCCACTTAATTGGGTAGCGATGTGATAGCCAATTCGTTTTCTTCCTCTCCGTGAATTGATCGAGGAAAAGAGACAAACCCCTTTTCATTTTTAAATCACATAGTTCAATTTTTGACGAACTCCATTTCATTTTTAAATCACATTGTTCCGTTTTGGACAAAAACCCATCTCTTTTTTAAATCACATTGTTCGATTTTTCCCAGTGAAGGGTGTAATGTAAGCGTATTCTTATTTCTACTCAGCCGAGGCATGTTTGTTTGACCAGAAAATCGACAGAAAATCAAATAAAATATTTGAAAACTATATTTCTGCCTCGATTAACCAATTAAGTTTTAAATATATTATGAATCTGACAAAAAAGTTTTAAATATATTATGATCGTATTCTTCAAGATGAATAGCCCAGTCTTGAATGTTAGACTTGTGTTCATTTAAAATAAGGTAATTGTTCCGTAAAAATTTTGCTTTTAATTTTTTATTTTACAAGAAGTATTTATTGTGTAAAAAAGCTAAGACTTATTAGAAATTAGGCTAAATATACCTGTTTAGTTTTTTAAGATAATCCTCAAATTAGTTTCTAATCTTTGAGAATTCTCAAACTTATTTTTCGTGTATTAAAAATTCAAATAGCATTAGAGTAATATGACCATGTATCTGGATATATTTACAAATTCCAAATCAATGATTTAACAATAAATCAACTCCTTGTTAGCAAATTTTAATAGTTTTTGCCGAGAACAATCGAATTAAAAAAGTTAATATATTAAACATGAATTTGAGGATTTTGAAAAATTGGTGACCAAACACGAGTTTTTTTAAAAAATAAAATAAAATCACTTTATTGAAAATAGTTTTAAGAACAAACATTTTAAAAAAAATTATTTAAATTTACCAGGCATGTCAAAGTCAAACTCAATGTTAACTTTATTTAATATATCGTAAAAAGTTTACTTTTAATTATTTATTTTTAAAAATTGACCTTATACTCTTTGAAAAATGCTCTTGAGCTTAGTCAAGCTTCAAAGATAAAATAACCTTTTTTAAACCAACTTTTAAAAAAATAAGAAGTAGTTTTCTTGACTTTATTTGTTCATTTAAAATATATTACCAATTACCATAAATGAAAACAAAAACATGATCAAATAGACTTTTAAAGATCGAATTCTAGTTTAGTAGTTTAATTTTACTTGTTGAAATGTTTATGCAGTCATAGTACAATAAATATTGAAAATAAAGATTTGAACTTCCAACTCTAAGTGAAATAACATATCTCAATTACGATTGAACTATATTGAAGTTGATAAGAGATATCAATTAAGATTGTCCCAAGGTCTATTTCTTGCATTTTTTTAAAAGAATAATCGATAAATGATATTTGAATTGAAATTTAAGCTATTTTCATCATTTTCAAAATGGTCCATCCCCACTAGTAGATTCCAAACAAATAGAAGAGTCAAAATCTACCCAAGTTGGACAAATGCTCATTTCACTTGTCAAATCAATTCGTTCTCGAGTGTCATGAGTTCAACAAGCTCTACTGATCCAACAAGATGTTCGTATTGTTCTTCATAGGTTGTGATTGCCTTTATGGAGTCTTGTATAATATCATTCCAATACTATTTTTTTAGCAAACTATTAATTAGGTTAATATATGAGTAAGATGTCAAAATGAGTTTAGTTTAGCAGTAATGGACACATATCGACGATAAACGACGATATGGGATGAGCTAATAAACGACGATGGGACGTGGAAGAATGGGATTATAAATGACAATTTCTTATCAGAGGACGCGAAACACATTTGTTCTATTCCACTCACTCGCAGACGGACAAATGATGAAGTCATCTGGAAGTTCACACCTAATGAATTTTTTTTTCCTGTCAAAAGTGCTTATAAACTAGACATTAGTTGTCGGGATGCTAATCTTTCATCCTCTTCAAACCTGTCTAAAAGGGAGAAGCTTTGGAAAGGTATATGGACATCTCTAGTCCTCTCAAAAATGAAGATTTGCTGCTGGCGAGCTATACATGAGATTTTGCCTACGAGATGTGCACTCATTCAAAAAGGAATTTCCACACAGCCGTGGTGCCCATTGTGTAATAAAAGCTTGGAGACGATCGTCCACATCCTTTGGGGATATCAGGTAACCTCAAAATTTTGACTTTTATTCATCCCCTCTTATGTAGGTTTATTTTATGCTCATAGGAAAACTTGGAATGTGGGCGATTACTTTGCTTGGATATCAGAAATGGGCAATATGGAGGATTTTAGCACAATGATGTTTCTTGTATGGAAAATCTGGTCATACCGAAATGGTGTAGTACATGGCTTAGCTGATGGACGAGAGGAACGGTGGAACATGATCCTGGAGTCCACGAAACTACCAATCCTCGAAGTACTACAACGCATACGAACTATGAGACAAATTGAAGGACATTCCCCACACGATTACACTGGCAGCGACTCCCTCTTGAATGTTGGAATCTTAATGTGGATGCAGCTTGGAATGCGAATGAGGCCAATGGTGGTTTGAGTTGGATTTTGTGCGATTGACATGACAAAATCCTAGGTGCAGGCTATCAATACATCGAAAATAAATGGCTTGTACTAATTTGTGAACTTTCCACTATTCGTCTAGGTTTATCAAATCTCAACGAGTACATGATACCTTTGGAGGTTGAATCAGATTCTCTTAATACAATCGGTCTTATCAATCAGAAGCATGTGGATTTAACAGAGGCTATGGATTATGCAAAGGAGATAATAGAGATGTGGCAACGATGGTGTAATATTCGATTTATTTACAACACTCGTGATACAAATATTGCAGCTCATAGTTTAGCACAACGAGCGCGACATGTTCGGGATTCCTATTTGTGGGTATGAGAGGAGTGTCATGTTGTTAACGAGTTATATACTTCAAATTAATAGAATGTTTGGTTATGTTTCTCAAAAAAAAAAAAAAAATTGACACATATCCATCGATATGATAGTTAGTATTACTATTATAATCATTTCAATTAATAACGAGCTATTTCATCAACTAAGAAAAACATTAATTACGGTTAAAGAAAACTAAAGACATATCCAATAATATGTCGTTTTTTAAAATTTTATATTTTTAAAAAATAGTGGTATCCAATGAAATATTCCAAGACTATTATTTGCTGCTAGCCCATGATAAATTAAAACAAGCAAACAGAGCCGAAGTTGGGCCATTTTCTTTTGGAAAAAAAAAACTTTGGGCCTTTTCCGAAAAGAAGTTGGGCCTATCTTGGGCCTATCTAACAGAAAAACTATGTGGACTGGACTGCATTAGGATCGACTTGAAAGAATGGACCTTCTCAGCCCAATTCAAAAAATTGCATTTCCAAGTTAATTCGTTCCTCCACAAATTAGAAAAATCAATATCTCCATTTGACTGATAGATAAAATGTATATAATGGAACATATTAGAATAATCAATATCTCCATAAGACTTATGTTATGAAACATATTAGGAGACTATGATTTTGATAATTTTTTTTCCACCCACTTTTTTGTGCTTGTTAATATATAATTATTAAGTAGAGATTTATTATGATATGTTAATGAAATTGACCAAGTCAAGTAGCAAAAATCATGACTGGACACAAATTTCGGAAATATTTAAATGTGGTAAGATCTTATATCATAAAAAAGTATTTTCCAATTAATACCCAAATTGTCAAGATTAGATACTAAAGACTAATATTCAAAGATTTTACAAACTTATATAATCATACAACAAAGTCATCTGTGAAAGTCCACTAATACAAATACTGGTCTAACAAATATAATGTAATGTGTAAGTTGCACTGAATACTATAAAATTCAAATAAATTTGCAAACTACCTTATCTTTATCACAAAATTAGTATAATAATCATGGAAGCAAATCCTAAGTCAAATTCCCATTAATAAATCAAAGCAAAAAAAAAAAAAAAAATCTCATTAATAAATGGGGATAAAAGGAAGGATATTAATGATTTTTTCCCTTGGAAGCTGTAAACATGTCTCCAACACCCCCAACCATTTTGAGCAATTGAAGCCTAAAAACACAACATAACCTTTGCCTTTTCAATATACTGTTCATTTGATGTTTCCTAAAGCTCTATTATTTTTATTATTTTTTTTTCTTTGGGAAGGTCAAATCCTAGTAGTTTCTCAAACTTTTATTAAAAATTACAATTTAAATCCCAACTGTATTATACACTACATTTTAATATTGACTTGTATCATACCTAAACAATAAAAACAGAAATAAAAAGTTATATTTACCTAATATGATCATTTCATGATCATATTATAATCGATAGATTTATAAACATATATAATACATCATTCTTACGTGGTTGTTTCTTCACTCGAACATAGGAATATGGCTCAAGCCATATTACTAATATGTTTACGTCTACTTGATCTATTTAGGTAGAGTAGTTGTTCTTACCTAATTAATGTACCATCTCAAAATCAATAAAAACACATATACCACACTCTCTTGTCTCTAACTATGCATTTATTTTTATGGGTGCTAGCTAGCTGATTAAGTTTGGTATTCTTTTTTATAAAGGTTCGATCTTTATGATATGACTTCATTCGAAATTCTCTTATAGTAATTCAACTTTACATATCATTTCTAGACCAAGTATTTTATTTATAAGTCTTTTCACATGTACGCAGTCCAATGAGCACTAGAAAAGCAATTTTACCCTCTTTCTTCTTGCCATCATCTTCAAATTTGATTGTCGAAGCTAGATATCTTTGGATAGTGAGATATTTATATTCATAGACAGGAGAATTTCATAAAGCAAAATAATGCACAAAACTTTTAGGTGATTCTTGCAAATGTTTCAATACACACACTTTTTCATTGATTGATGAAAGTGTTTACCAAGTCAAAGCCAAATTGTGTTTGGATTTGTAAAGTTGGTTTTGTTTTTACTTAAAATCCGTTGTGATGTCTCCAAGATTCCAACAGGTTGACCTGGTCAAAGATCGTTTTGCCTAATTCACCAAATTTAAATACCATATACGTAATTGCTTTGATCAATGTTGTCCACTAGTTGTTACCCTACATTGATTACAACCTTTTCATCATTAATTTCTAGGTAACAAACCTACGCTACAAATGTTTCAAATTCTCAATTCAAATTATCAACTTATCCATTTTTAAGTTAAATGATAAGTCTATATACCTTTAAAATTTTCTAATAAGTATCTAATGCTTGAAAATTATTTTAGTAAATCTCCAAACTTTACTTTTATATCTAATAGATGTTTACTATTAATTACTCTACAAGTATAACAGTTACACGCCATCAAATAATGCTTAAAGTTGCTTGAAATTAGCTTACTGCCCGCGTAACTTTTAAATAATACAACTTAGACACATGAGATTGAAAGTTCAATTAGAAACTTTTTAAAATGCGCTACTCATGAACCAGATAGACAATCTAAAAAAGTCTAGAGATCTCTATTAGAAACTTAGGTTTCGTTTGATAACCATTTGATTTTTGAAAATTAAGCCTATAAATATTATTTCTACATATGACTTTCATTATGTTTTGTTACCTAATTTTTACCTATGTTTTTAAAAATCAAGTTAAGTTTTGAAAGCTAAAAAGGTAGCTTTCAAAAATTTCGTTTTTGTGTTTTGAAATTTGGTTGAGAGAACTCAAATGATTCCATAAAAAAAAGATGACGAATTATTGTAGAGAAGATGATAATCATGATAGAGAAATAGTGAGAAAACAAACACAATTTTCAAAAATAAAAAAAACTATTAACTAGATGGACACAGTCCTGAAAAGTTCAAATACCAAAATTATAAATCTTTTTTTTAATAGAAGAGTTATAGGGATGGAAGATCGAACCATCCATCTTTTGAATGGTTAATAAATTTGTTACACTGAACTATATGTTTGTATGAATTATATGTGTAGTTTTACTTATCAAGAATTCTAACAAAATTTCTCATCTTATTAAAAGATTTAAATATGTTGCATATCTTAACCCACAAACTAAAACCAACATTTATTTGATTAGAACTTCTTAAATTTAAAAAGTTAAATAGACACTATATTCAAAGCATATAGACCATATCCTCATAATTTAACCTACCTCATAGGTGGATTACATTACAATATTCTATTTGATCATATATATATATATATATATATATATATATAAATTAATGAATGCAACATAGAAAACATCATCAAATAATAATAGAAAAAAGACATCCCCTACAAATTAGGAGCCAATTTGATTATTATTATTATTATTTATTTCCAATTGAGAATAGGAAAAGTGTAACTTTTGAACTCAGAATTTAATTCTGTCCACAAGCTGTCGAAATTTCCCAGACATTGTCCAAAGGTTGTCTTTGATCAACAATAAGTTGACGTAGAGCCATTGTAATCCAAGTATTCAATGTCTAGATAATTCAAATTTCAAGCAAATAAACAATGATTTAACCGACTCCCACTACCTAATTAATTCAATTAATTAATGATTAATCAACCAAATAATCCCTTTTTGTAACAAAAAACACACATTGGATTCGTAATTTTACCTGTTGCCAAACAGACCCAACATTTTAAGAAACCCATGCATCTAAATTCCTATGTTTAAAATCAGACAATAACAGCTTTTATGGTCGAGATTATATTATTGGCATAAACAAAAATGATTTTTTTTCAATGTATATATCTTTTTAAAACTATTCTAAAAAATTATGTACTTTTCGACAAAAAAGTGATGGCTATTTTGGGATATTTGAGATTTATGTTTTTTTTTAAGGAACAAATTTGGATAAATTGGATGAGGTTCTTGTAGATTTTACTTGGAAAGTAGCCATAAATTAGTAGAAATCTTGTGCAGCCCAATATTTAGAAGAATTGTATAAATAAAAGTACTTGGACTAAATTTGCTAGATGATAATTTAATTTTCTTAAAAAAAAAAAGTTGTTTACCCATATAATTTTTCTTGTTTTGTTTTGCGTTTCTACTTTATTTAAAACCACTTTTGAAAATCTTTAGTCAAAAATTGAGAATTAAAAAAAATGAAAAAAAAAATTCCATTACCTAAAGTTTGACTAGGTCTTTAAACACTTTTTCAGAAAGGTTTTTTCTTTCTTTTTTTTTGAGGAAATTTTTCAGAAAGTAGTTGAGAATGGGAAATTTGTGTTTGGATTTTAAACAGGAATGAGTTTTATGTCTTGAAAAATAAAGAATTTGATATTCAGTATGAGATTTTTAGGTAGATGTTTGAAAATATTCATTATTTATTTATTAGTTTTTATAATTTTCTATGGAACTATGTTTAGATTAAATTTATTTATTTATTATTTATACTATAGTGGTGTTTTCTTACCCATCAAACAATAATATACTTAATCCAAACTTGAATTAAACTTAGAATATTTATTATAACAGTTGCATAATAATCAATTACTAATTTAGAATTTAATTTCGGAGAGGATAAGACTATTGAATGAAGAGACCAAAATAAATTAGTCAAATCTTTGATTTTTTTACTTCACAACAATATAGAATTTAATATTTCATAATTATATTCAACCAATAACAAGTCAGTATTCTAGGCATGAAGAAGAATTTCTTAATTTGATTTGATTGTTTTCAAACTTTGTACCTTTGTTTCACTTTAATAAACGTCATTCAAATTTGAAAACATTGAGTTCATAGTATTTTGGCCATAAATAAGTTTTGGGATCAAAATTTCTTTTCAAATATGAAATGATTAGGCCATTGAAAAGAAAAATGAGACAAAAGAACAAATTAGAGAATAATGTTGTTTAAATTAGAGTAGAGAAAATTAAAGGAAAATATAGGAGATTGGAGAGAATGATTGGAGTGTTGTGAGAAAAAGGTATTTGCATTTTTTTTTGGAAAACAAATCCTGAGATCCAAATAGTAGAAATTCTGAAAACAACATTTTTATGTTTTTTTATTGTATTCAGATTCTGAATTTAAAATTTTAAAATGCAGAATTATATTAAACAAAGATAAAAATCTTAATAAATACAATATTTCATGTTTGAATTCAATTTACTTTTGTTAAATTAAAATAGGTATAATATAATATATTATAAATTATATAATATTATATTATTAAATGATAAATCTATAAAATTTACAAAATCATTTCATAAATTAATTAATAATGACTTGTATTCAATCTAATAATTAGTTTTGCAACTACAACTAATTTCATGATTTATAAATATATATGTTATATGACACACTTTAAACAACTGTAGCTAAGATGAAATCAAATTTCTAAATCTGCTGCCAAACACATATTTGAAAACATGAAATACAACTTTGTTTTCATTGAATCCCTTGTTTTCAAATTTTTATTTTTAGATTGCTTACCAAACACGCCCTAAATTAAACAATATATATTTTTTACAATAAATATATAAAAAAATACCTATAATTTTTTTCAATGAGGATATGATGCACAAAAGTCATATGATAAAGAGTGATTGTCGCCTAAATGAGAAAATATAAATCGCTTCCATACCTTAGAAATAATAATTAGAGTTTCAACTTATACAATATTTGATCAACTGATTAAGATATCATCAACCAAAAAATAAGTTCTTCAATCGATTAAGACATTATATACCACTGAGATCAGAAATTTGAATCTCTACTTTTCATATGTAGTTAAACTCAAAAAAAAAAAAAATCAATTTTTTTAAAGCTATGCACAATTAAAAAGAAATTAAAAGAATTAATAGATACTACTTATATACTAGCAAATAACATAATTATTTTTTGAGGTGAGTTAAATAAAATTCCACGGTCACGTGTGTTTAGGTGGAAATTAAGAAATTTCCTTAGAAGGTACATTTTTTTCTATCAATGTTAATAATTTACCAATTATGCTCCACTAATCAAACTAAGACATCCAAACCCACATGTGGGTCGAGTTTATTGACCATAGATAAATTTACATTAAGTTTATACGAAATTAAAAACTAGATAATTTAATATATTTTAATTATAAAGTAATAGTACATAATTAATCAACGAATTAATGATTGTTGCTAAAGATTTAACAGTTGTTTCTGTCCGTTCAAAATGGACAATGTAACAGAAAAATATACCAAGGGCTAAAAGGAGCTGAAGAAATATCTTGTTGAAAGATGATGCCTATTATATAATATTCTTTGATAAGAATATTAAATAAATTAACTCATGGCTATAATTTCCAATACGTCACAGTGAAAACGTAAATTGTAGTACATTTATTATAAACACAATTATATTTGCCTATTTAGTTAAAATACAATTATTTTTGTTCTTGTATATTGAGACTTATACTATTTGGTTCCTATACTTTCAAGAGTTTGAATTTAGACCATATCTTTAAAATAGCCCCACAATTATTTTGGGAGTTAGCTTTTGGCAATAAAGGTTATTTTTTTTTTCTCTTCAAATTAGATGAAATTTAACCTCAAACTAATTTGGAATATTTTTTAAAAACTTTTCAAAATCTGCGGATTAAAATATAATAAGTGTGGAACATATAGTTAGGTGTGAAGATAAGATAGAAGGAGGGGTTGAGAGGGGTCAAGAGGGCATGCTCCTTAATTCTTAGCTCATCTTAGATTAAAAAGTTGTACTATATATTAGTTAATAAAGATTTGGTTCGTAACTATTTAGTTTTTGAAAATTAACTTTTGTTTTCTTTCGATTTTTCTACCATTGATTTCATTTATTTAAGGAAGTGTTTGAATTTTTTTGCCAAAATTCCAAAGACTAAACTACTTTTTAAGTTTGTTTCTAAAATATGACTTGGTTTTTAAAAATATAGGTAAAATGTAGATAATAAAACAAGGATTTCCAGATGTGAAAGTAATATTTATATATTTAATTTTTAAAAACTAAAGGGTTGTTTGAGGCGCTGAGTGTGTTATAATAGTTTTTGGGTTATTATAATCTGTGAAACATATAATATTATTTAAAATACAAAATAGTATAGTCTGAGGTTATAATAGTCTGTGTTTGGGGTGTAGAGTATTTCACAGATTATTATAACACGAGTTATAATAACTAACCAAGCAAAACAAACACTTAGAGCCATGACTATTATAACATGTTTTATTAGAACCTGTAGAATACTCTCCACACCAAACACAGACTATTATAACTCAGACTATACTACTATGTATTTTAAATAATATTATATGGTTCTACCGATTATAATAACCCACAGACTATTATAATCAATGTTATTATAACTTACTCAACAACCCAAACAACTCTTATCCAAAGAGTCTAAGATTTTAATTTTTTTTTTCCAGTTTGTCTTTCAATGAAAAAAATTATACATATGAAAAGTTAAAAAATAAAATCCCTATGAAAATTTATGGTCCCGCTCTTGATTCATCCTTCAACTGTCGGGAGTTTTATGAAAATGGAAGATTCAAATCTCTACTCTATATTTTTTTTATTGAAAAAAGAATAATGGTAAAGTAGGGGATGGAAATGATATTTTTAACTTGATAATTTTTTAACATTAATACTCTTTTCCTCCAAGAAGCCTCCAACTGCCTCCCAAGCTCTCTATATATACTGTTAGGCCACGCATTTCGTCTTCACCAACCTCTCACTCCATCCAATTTCTCTCTCTTTTATCTCTTTCATCTCTCTCCCTTCATTTTCAGGTCTTTTTTTGTTATAGCTCTCAATTTCTCTAGCTCTTTCTTCTGAACTTCATCTCAAAAATGTTTTTAGAACACGAGTTTCTGTTCGTTCCCTCATCTGGGTTTGCCTCAACAATGGCAAATCTCAACTTCCTTGTGTGTTTCCTTCTCTTCGTCGCCGTTCTTGGCCTTTGCCTCAGCCCTGGCGGTCTAGCCTGGGCTTTGGTTTCAAAGCCAAGAAACAAACCCATCATTCCTGGGCCTTGTGGCACCCCTGTTTTAGGTCAAGTTTCAACCTTTACTTCTTCTCTCACTCATAGAGCTCTCGCCAGGCTCGCTCAGACCTTAAAGGCGAAATCTTTAATGTCATTCTCAGTTGGGTTCACTCGTTTTGTGATTTCAAGCAACCCCATCACTGCCAAAGAGCTTTTGAACAGCTCGGCTTTTGCTGATCGTCCCATTAAAGAGTCGGCTTATGAGCTTTTGTTTCATAGAGCAATGGGGTTTGCTCCTTATGGAGAGTATTGGAGGAATCTTAGGAGAATCTCTTCCACTTTTTTGTTTAGTCCCAAAAGAATTTCGTGTTTTGGGAAGTTGAGAGAGAGAATTGGGGTTCAAATGGTGGAGGAAATCAAAGGTTTGATGGAGAAAAATGGGGAAGTTGAAGTGAGAAAAATTTTGCATTTTGGGTCATTGAATAATGTGATGGGAAGTGTTTTTGGGAAAAGTGGTTATGAGTTTGATAGTGAAAGTGAGCTTGAGGGATTGGTGAGTGAAGGATATGATTTGCTTGGAAGTTTTAATTGGAGTGATCACTTTCCTCTTTTGGGTTGGTTGGATTTGCAAGGTGTGAGAAAAAGGTGCAAAATTTTGGTGGGTAAAGTGAATGTTTTTGTTGGCAAAATCATAGAGGAGCATAGAATGAATAGGAGGATTATTAAAGTTCAAGAAGGACCTATTATTATTCATGATCATAATGAAGATGGAGATTTTGTTGATGTGTTGCTTGATTTGGAAAAGGAAAACAAACTCACTGACTCTGATATGATTGCTGTGTTATGGGTAAGTAGTTTTGTTGTCTAAACTACTTTTTAATTTCCTATGTGTTCTTCTATATCTTTCTAGAATCTCTCTCTCCATATATATTCTTTGTTTGTTGTATGCTACTCTTGTAGCTGGATGCAATCTTCCACTATAATTATCATCTATTATTATATGTTCTTGCCTTTTAATTTACATCATTTACATCATTTACATCATGTTTATTATTCTCTTTAGCTCTCTTTTTTTTAACATTGGTACATTCATTAACAAGCCATGAAAATTAGTTGGTCAATCATGCTCAAGAATCAGAATCTCATCTCTTTTTCCTTCTTTTCCCTTTATTTCTTGTACATGATTTGCTCCTTTGCTAATTATTTTTGCTAGATAAGACTCCTCTTACACTTTTTAAATTAGCGAAAAAAATCCATTAAATAGTTTCTTCTTATTCGTTCCCATTAAATCATCACTAGATCCAAAACTTAGATTCTCTCTCACTCAATCAGTATAAGATGAACAAATGATTATCAAAACAGTATAAGATCCAACAAATGATTATCAAAACGCGAGACCCAGAAATCTAAATTACTTTATTTGTTATGATAATATGTTAAATTACGGTTTATATAAATTACTCAGATACTGTGTTAAATTGTCCGTTATTACTAGACCTAAAAACTTGAACCGATAAATAGTGGCAAATTTAGTTTAAATTCATATTCTCGAGGCTAAAAGTTTCATTTTTTTTTTTTTTGTGTGTGTGTGGGGGTAGGAGATGATCTTCAGAGGAACAGACACAGTGGCAATTCTCCTAGAATGGATTGTAGCAAGAATGGTTCTTCATCCCGAAATCCAAACGAAACTCCAAACCGAAATCGACCGAGTCGTTAAAACCGGCCGAAACGTTTCGGATTCGGACCTCCCAAATCTCCCTTATCTCCATGCAGTCGTCAAAGAGACTCTAAGAATGCACCCCCCGGGCCCACTTCTCTCGTGGGCCCGCCTCGCCATCCACGACACCCACGTCGGCGGCCACTTCATTCCCTCCGGCACCACCGCCATGGTCAACATGTGGGCCATAACCCACGACGACCAAATCTGGCCCGACCCGACCTCATTCGACCCGGAGCGCTTCATAAAAGACGACGTCCCCATAATGGGGTCAGATCTGCGCCTGGCGCCGTTCGGGTCCGGAAGAAGGGTCTGCCCTGGCAAGGCCATGGGGCTAGCCACTGTCGAGCTTTGGCTCGCTCAGTTGGTTCAGAGGTTCGAATGGGTGGCTCCGGTGGGCTCTGAAAATAATGGAGTGGATTTGTCTGAGTGTTTGAAGCTGTCATTGGAAATGAAACAGCCCTTAATCTGTAGGGCTGTTCCTAGAATTGGGAGAAAAAAAATGGGTATTTAAGGGGGTCTTTTATTATAATTATTATATTATATATATGCTAAAAAGTTAAATATGTTTGTTTTTTTTTTTTTACTTAAAAGTAAATGTTGGTATTTGGTTTTGTTGTGGTTGGGCTTGGTGTTGTAATGTGTGGAAGTAAAGTTTTTATAAAAGTTTTTATAAGTGTTTATGTAATATGTGTTCTTAATTAATTCTTATGGAAGCTTAAATATTAGGGCAAATGCCTCTCATGCAAGTGTTTGTTTATATATTATGTTTGTATTAAATAATTTACAACCTTTATCTTCTTCTTCTTTAATGAATTTAGGTTTAACTTCTATTTTGATTTTTGAAGTTTAAAAATATTTACTTCTTTCCCTAAGACAGTAAAAAAAGATTTTGGTGTGTGAATTTTCAAAATCTTTTATTTTAGAGCCATGGTTTTTTCTTTTTCTTTTTCTTTTTTTTTTTGAGTTGAAAGAGTCATGAAGTTTATTAAAAAGTAAATATTCTGATTCATTTCTATATTTTGTCACTTAATATCTATTTTATACCGAACTCGCGAAACTTTAGAAAATGGAATCAACTTAAAAGCTTAGAACCAAATACAGAGAGAAACAATAACAACAAAAAAGGGAAAAAAAAAATTTTAGATAGAGGTTTATTTTTGAAAGATCAAAATATAGATATTAAAATGAAATTAATTAGGCCCCCATTTGATAACTATTAATTTGGTTTTTGAAAATTAAGCCTATAAATATAAATACTACTCCATACTCACACCTATGACTTTCCATGTTTTATTATATATACTTTTAATATTTGTTTTCAAAAACCAAGCAAAGTTTTGAAAACTAAAAAAAAACAGTTTTCAATTTTTTTTTATTTTTATAATTTGGATAAGAATTCAAGTGTTTTCTTAAGAAAAATGCAAATTATTATAAATAATTAAGATGGAATCTGGGTAGAGAAATAGTGAGAAAATAAGTACAATTTTTAAAAATCAAAGACAAAAAATCAAGACTCGTTTGAGTTTTCTCATAATTTCTCTATAATGGTTTCCATCTTTTTTAATGAAACATTTGAGTTTTCTAGCCAAATTCTAAAGACAAAAATAAGTTTTTGATTTTTTTTTTTAAAGTTTTTAAAACTTAATTTAGTTTTTGAAAGCATATGTGAAAAAAAAGTAGATAAAAAAGACTTAATTTTTAAAAATAAAAAATCAAATAGGTATCAAATGACTCACATGGTTAATTTTCTCCCACTTCTATTTTTTTTATAATTATTTTAAGGTTTGTTAAGATTCTCCTAACATAATAATAATAATTATTATTTTTCAATATTTCTCTTTTTTGTTTTATCTTTTTTGTTTCCCATTTAAAATTTTCATATTGCTCTTATATTTTCTCTTTTTAACTTTACTAATTTGAATGTTATCTTTTAATCTATTTTTTTATAATAAATTTATTAGATCAATTCTAGATTGATAAATAAAATAATATGTCTGCTAAAAATAATTAAATAATATTTAATAAATTATTTTTTTGACAAAATTCAAGCATTAAAATCACTAGAATGACCTTTAAAATATTAGTTAAAACAAGAACACTATAATACAACAATAACTTTTGTTTACTGTATTCCAACCTAGCGAAATATATGAAATTAAAATGAAAACAAATCAGGTTAGCAAGTTCCAATTTAAGAAAGAAACATGAAAACTGGCTAGCAATATTTAGAGTACAAAAAATGAAAATTTAATAAGAATAGAAAAAATAGAACTTAAGATTCATATCTATGAAATGCCAATATTCAACATCATTTTCAAAATTACATAAACCAGTAGAACTTACATTGTGCATAATAAAAAAAATAGTTGAAATTAATATGACAAATATTAAAGGCATAATATTAATTATTAAATAAAATATTTTTACACACCTAATTTACATGAGACAAATTTATGTAAATATCGTTTATCCTCGAAGTAGTCCCATCAAAATTATTATATGACGAGTTTTGATCAGTGAAAATCAAAAGTAAGAGTATTGTTACCGTGCTTAACATATTGAAACATAGTTTAAAAATGACACCCGAACCGAATAAATAATCTTAGAGAAAAAGAATAGAAAAGAAGAGGAGGTAAATCTAGGAGAAAAAAAATCTTTGTTGAATTCATATGAAAATATCAACGTGATAAAAACAACATGAAAATTTTAAAATGAAAATTAAAAAAAAAGATAAAAAAGAAGAATAATATATAATAATAAACTAGGGAATCTTAACGAACTCTAAAATAATTATAAAAAAAAATAAGAGAGATAATCGACAATTGAAACTTAACCAACAAAAAAAAAAGTGGAAAGGGGAGAGAAGAATAATCTAAGAATTCAAAAAAAAAAAAAAAAAAAAAAACTAGAGGTTAAGCAATGGTTAACAACCCATACGTGACAACAAATTGGGGGAGAGTCTCAATGTACCGACCTGCTCCAATAATTTCTCCTCTTTATCTTGCTTTGCGAGTGTGTATATATTATATATATATTTTTGAAGTATATCTTACTTTGCTTGTATGATCATTATTTTCTTAAATCTTAATGAGTCTATTACTAAACTTCTTGTTCCAGTCTCAAGGAATATTTCATTCTTTTATCAGTGGATAATTTAATTAACAAACGGATTTGTGCTCATTATTTGCACATTTCTTCTCTTATCAAGGAATAATACTTTGTTGTATACCGATGCATAGGTACGTATTTTATAGTGCACCACAATTAAATTCTTGGCTACTCAGAGAAAAAGATATATGCAAAAATAAGAAATTAAAACTTCTTTTTTCCTTTCTTTTAGTTGTGAGAAATTTAATGATAGTGTGCAAAAAGATATACTATCGATTTACAACCATGTATTTTTCTCTATCCCATAAAACATTCAAAATAAAACATATTCAAAGATTCAAAATCTTTAAAATGCTTGCAATAAACAAAAAAATATTTATTATTATTTTTTTAGAAACAAAAAATTACTCTAATTAGTTGACTATGAATAACTAAACAAAAAAAAAAAATCAACAACCAAGACCTAATTAATTAGGTTCTATTTTTCTTCTTGAAGAACACTACTGGTTTTAAATCTCTTTGTAAAGCGCCAGGGAAATTCTTCAGCCAAAATATGCAAAAAGAAAAGAATTAAAAGAGATCAAAATATTCATTTAATTAACTAAAAGAAACCTAAATCTTTGCTAGATTTAACATAATACTATTATAATTAAATTATTACACACACATATGCCACATTAATTGGTTCAGAAATTAATCCATTAATTAACTCAACAAATTATTATTATTATTATTCCCCTTTTATTCCTGGCAAATGACTCGTGTAACTTTAACCCCTTTGAATAGGCTTTTGAGAAGATTAAGAAAAAGAAAAATTAACCACTCAAAACTCTGATCATTAAAGTTGAACTAATATTCTTGAATTAAATTAAATAGTAATATTATGTGAGTAATATTGACGTCATGATAATTAAGTATATTTAATTACAGAGAGACATATGATCAAATCATTGAGGAATGAGAACCAAAAACAAAGTAATAATATGATAATATATGTTCCCCCTTTTCTGTGATCCAAATCCCTCCCTTCACTGCAGAATATAATTAATATATATTTTACCATAAGCTTTGCTGGTGAAAAGCTCCACTGCTTTTTTCCCCCAAATTATTAAAGAATTATTCTGGGAATTTCTTTGAATTATATCTAATAGTACAATTCAAAAGCATTTTTATGTTTTTTTTTTTTAAAAAAAATTATTTAATTGTTTTGGATACTGCTTTTTTATTCCAATTGAGTGCAAGCTGCAATGCACTACAAAAATGGCTTCTTTTTTAGCTGATTCTTCTTCTTTTTTTCCCTATCCCTCTCTAGTACACATGCATGCAACATATTTGGAACTGTGGAAAAAAAAAATGAAGGTTTTATTTTTTATTTTAATTTTTTTAATAACTG
Source organism: Trichosanthes cucumerina (assembly GCA_036507285.1). Classification (NCBI taxonomy): domain Eukaryota; kingdom Viridiplantae; phylum Streptophyta; class Magnoliopsida; order Cucurbitales; family Cucurbitaceae; genus Trichosanthes; species Trichosanthes cucumerina. Next base: position 74,871,234 of record CM071839.1, on the reverse strand, counting down.
GCCATTAATTCGAGATTCAACCATGCGAGAGAAGAATATATAGAACACATACTTAAAAAAGACATTTCAAAATATTTGATCAAAGTTAGGTATAATAGAAATTTGAAAACAAGAGATTTTAAAAAATTATTGTACTAGGTGTGTTTGCAGTATATTCAGAAATTGAATTTTCATTTAAAGAGTTATTTAAAATGGTATTTACCAACTAAATAATGTTTAGATATGGATCTCAATTTCTATCCACAAATTTTATGTTATAAATTTTGTATAATTATTATTTTATAATATTATATAATTTTATAGTATATTATGTCATAAATGCTTTTAATTCAACAAGAAGGTAGAAATTTGAACTTTTTATCTTTTAATTGAAGATATAACATTACATTAATCAATTGAGGTTACGTTGAGGTTGACATGTTATATATGTTTTAATTATAACGAAAATAAAATGAGTTTATATAACACGAAATAATAAACTTTCACAGAGTTATTATGTTTTCAGTGTAATCTGCCCTATTTTCAAATTTGAAATTTAAAACACTAAAAATATAAATATGTTATTTCAAAATCGGAATTGTATATCAAACCAGCCTAATAATTTATATAAAAGGTGTTTAGTAGTTGATGATAATATTTAAAATGAGTCCGATAAATTGAATATAATATTAATACGATTTTTTTATGTGTTCTCAAAAAGAAAAAAAAGAATGATGTTGATGTTGTGATTATTTATTTATGTTTATCAAAATTTTGCTAAATTATCTTTAACATGTTGGTATGATTAACTTAAAATAATAAATCTGTTAAATCACTATTTTTTAGTACACAAAGTTAATTATATCAATATTTATAATAAAATCAATATTATGGCCTATAATTTTCTTATACGAATTGATCTTGAAATAGATATGTACAAATTTTGAAAAAAAAAAATAAAAAAAATTATTTTTTTTATAGAGAGACAATATAAAAATGGATACAACAAATTTTCTATAAAAACACAAAAATAAAGTTAAACATAAATGATGCTATCAATAAAAAGTATAAGGGATCGTTTAATATAATATAGACAAAATCAATACGAAAATATCACATACAAAAATTAGTAAGATTGAATTCGCTCGTAGTTAAGTGATTAGGTTCTTAAAATGAACGAGAATGGTTGGAATAACACATTGTTTTATACATGTGACATCAAATTGAAATTATAATATCATTAATTAAGATAATCTAATTAAGGGTAAAGAAGGTATGGAAGATTTTGATGTTAAAAAGAAGGGATTCAAAAAAATATTTAGATATGATTTTTGATGTGTAGATTTTGAAATCTTGGATATATACCAAACTTTGGGTTATATATGAATATGTGTTAAAGTCCCTTTGCTCAGGTATCAGTTTCCAATGGCATAAAATCTTCTTTTCTGGCATTTTTAAGTGTTAATACACTTGATTAAAGTTTAGTTGAATGGAATATAATGTAGGGCATTTTTATTTAATTCTTTAGTATATTGTATAAGTAAATCTGTATATAAAATTAATTTTGTATGCATAAAAATTATGTGGATCAATACCCGTTTGACGACAAATCGGATTTTAGCCAAACACATCTTTTTTTTTTCTTTTTTTCTTTTTAATTGTGTGTTACGGTATTATGTCTAATAATAATATATGCAAATTATTCCCATGTGTAATTTGCAATGGCCTAACAAAACTATATTAATTCATTAAATTAATTGACTGATTTATTCTAAGTTAGTAAAGGGCTGCCTCAAAAAAAAAAAATAATAATAATAATAAATAAATAAATAATCTTGTGTTGGTAACATCCAAATTTTTTAAAGTTATTTTTAAGTTTAAATTATTACTAAGTTTATTAATTCAACTTAGTTTGTGTCTAATAGGCTTTAAAGTTTAAAAGTGTCTAATAAATCTATGCGCTTTCAGTTTTGTGTCTAGTGGATCTCTGATACATTCGATATTTTGCATACAATAGATTCGTGAATTTTAAAAAAGCGTGTCAAATAGGGTAAAAGAATCAAAGACCTATTAGACATGAATGAAAAGTTTAGAAATCTATTAGATACTCAAGAACCTATTTGATTAAAAGTTGAAGAAGTTAGAAATTTTTTAAAATTCAAAGATTTATTAGATAAAAAAAATTGAAATTTTCCCAAACTAAACTCGTAATTTAACATATAATTTTTAAACAACCAAACAAAATTTGTATGCTAGTAATTAAAGAATGCATTGAATGCAAATCTAGTAGCGATTTAGTATGATATTAGAGTAAGAAGTTCCAAATTCAAACCTCAATTATAGTACTTTCTTACAATTTCATCTAATATTATTCATAGATATTTTTTTGTTAGAGTTTAACAATGTGTGGGGTGAAGGGATATGAATTTCTAACCGGGACATATATATCTTTACCTGTTGAGCTATGTTTAAGTTGATTATTTCATAGACATCTAAAGCAACAAATATTTCGCAACACTCAACTTCATATCGTTCGAGAAATAGAATTTATCACTATTCTCTAAAGTATCGAAAACTTATTTGTTAGGGATAACGACCCTCACATATCTCCACATTGGTATGACATTGTCCAATTTGGGCATAAACCCTCTGGAGATACTATCCCCATCTGTCTAGCTCTTATCCTGGCCAACTCCTTTACCTGGAGCACATCACCTATCCGAGTGTAGACTCACCTCTTTTGTTCGACACCCAAGGATTTTACCGATCACGGCTCAGGGGCATGACTCTGATACCACTGTTAGGGATAACAACCCTCACATATCAGGTATGGTATTGTCTACTTTGGGCATAAAACCTCATGGTTTTGCTTTTGGTTTCACCCAAAAGGCCTCATACTAATGGAGATACTATCCCTCATTTATATACTCATGATCTTCCCCTTCTCTAGCCGATGTGGGACTTTGGTCGCACTCCCAATATTATTAAACTAAGTCAAGCATCCAAATGGGTCTTTCTTTCAACTTGCAAGAAAAATATTATACTTATATAAATGGTTCATTGATATGTTGTATGATTTGGATTGGAACATTCTGATTTAGCTTTAGCTTTTCAATACTATTTATCAAAAAGAAACTTTGAACCAAGCATTCAAGAATAAGAGGAGTAGCCCCACAAACCAATTATTTATTTATTTATTTATTTATTTTTCCTTTCATATCATTTCTTTCAAGTATACAATCAATTGGAAGCATTATAAACCCTAGTTAGCTATGGCCTGTAAGACACACAGCTACAAAAGTAAGCATATGAGCCAATGATCCATCTCATCCACCACTCTTAATTACACACAAACCCCCCCATTTTCAATTTTTAAATGTTGTTTTATTTTATGCCTTATTTTAACTTACCTTTTTTGCAAAATAAATTAAACATTTACATGGGGGGGAAAAAAAAAAAAGAAGCCATTCTCTTTATTTGATATTGCATGCGCAATAAAGTTGGAATAATGTGGCTTAGTCATATAGTGTTTAAGTTGCTAATCATGTTTTGTGTGGCCACTATACAATCTCTCTTCTATGGGTGTTTCAACAATAATATGCATATTCGACCTCCATTTACTTTATTATATCATATTTGTTTGGTATATCTTATAAGTTACTGATCATATATAAAATTCAAGAGGTCAGGACCTGTTTAGTATGCAATCTAGATTTTGTTTTATGTTTTCGAATTCACTGAATTCAGTGAATATGTGTTTGACATATGTGTTTTCGAAAACTGTTTTCGGATTCTGTGATCCAAATAGTAAAAATTCTGAAAACAACATTTTCATGTGTTCATTGTATCCAGATTCTGAATTTTAAATTTTAAAAGGTAGAATTCTATTAAACAAACATAAAAATTTTAATAAATACAATATTTCATATTATAAACTCAATTTACTTTTGATGAATTAAAATATGTATAATATAATATATTATAAAATATAAAATATTATATTATAAAATGATAATTCTATAAAATTATACCAATCATGTTCATAAACTAATTAATAATGACTTATATTTAATATAATAATTAGTTTTGTAATTACAACTAATTTCATGACATATAAATATGTTGTAGGACACTTAAACGAAATCAAAATTTTAAATTTGCTACCAAATACATATCTGAAAACATGAAATACAACTATGTTTTCATTAAATCTCTTGTTTTTCAAATTTCTATTTTCAGATTGTCTGCCAAACATACCCTTAGTGTTTGTATGAATATAACTCAACTAGTTAAAACATTAAAAGATAAGATAATTGAATGCTCACGTTCACACATATCGTTTAACTAAAAAAGGAATTAGAAACCAAAAATCTTTGTGACATCTCTAAAATCTAATCCTATAGTGTAATGTTAATGATGTAGAATATGAACGAAAAAAACTCCCTTTAGAAGGAGTAAGAATGATGATTTTTTTTTTTTTGCAAGATTTTTTCCCTTCCTTTTTTTTTTCAAATTAATTAAGTTAATCTTAATTCTAAAGTAATAAAATTGAGAATAGAGATGAGTGGGATTCTAGCCAAGTTGAGTAATGCACTTCTGATCCCTGTCCCTATCCTCAAAATTAAAATTTAAAATGAAAAAAATGAAAAAAAAAAATCCTCTCCATATCTATCCTCATTTAATTAAAGTGCGAATTTTTTACCCCAATTTTTAATAGGTCCATTTCGAGACATTATGGAAAAAATTCACACCTCTTAATTCTTATTCCGATCAATCAAATCCAAATCTTTAAGTATATTAAAATCAACAAACAGACAATAAATAAATAATATATATATATATATATATATATATAGGCGGCTTCAAAAAGAATTGATTTCATTCTTTGAATGAATTTGTGGCTTTTTGGAAAAAGTTGGGGTCTAAGCCATTTTCTCTCATAAATTGTAGGTCCCCAATATAACACATGAACATGATTAACCTTTTTAAGCTTTTTTGTGGGATGGATTTGTGTTATGAGTTCCACTTAAATTTTTATTTATATATATTCATATAGTACATTTACCTAATTTTTATAAGTGTCATCATCTTCACCATTATATTTAACAATCATGGCAATAGCGGTAATCACTTTGAGGATGATTAAGATGTGTGTGAGAGAGACACCGATTTCGTATTTATGATGTGCAAACCATTTTTTTTTTAATATAACTTATGTAAATCTCAAAACGTGTCTCTCCTAATCTTTTCAAACAAATCCATTGTAAATTACTGTTTTAATTCTGTAATATCGAGAGTAGCACATCATTATATCACTTAATAATAATTATGACGTATGATTAGTTGGTCTTGATAATCATATTTTAGACCGATCATTGTTTATCACTTATAAATTATAATTCGTACTCTATTATCAAAACTTGAATACTAGATTTTGTATACTTTAAATCATTTATACTCTCTTACAAACTTAAGTAAAAGTCTATATCATTGATCAAGAGTTTAGAATTTCGATCTCTCGCTTTATATATGGTTGAATTAAAAAAATATATATCTAGTGTCTCTTATGCAATGTTTAAAAGATAATTAAAAATTAACGAGATGAGGGGCCAAGGATAGAAGCCTTTACTGTGCTAGCAATAATGGAGACAGGTTTATATTAAAAGATTAATGGTACTCAATAATTATAAGCACAAAGACCAATGATTATCTGCCAACCACATAACTTTTATTCTATTGCCAAATTATTTTTTTAATTTCTATTTTTTTTATGATTTATACAGTAAAAGGTGTCTCCATTTGAGCATATAATCGTTCTATGTTTGAATTTTTGTCCTAAAATATGACCACCCACATTAAATTTTGTAATGTTTATCGCTACAGTTGTTGTCGTTTTTTTTTTGGGTTAATTTTTTTGGTTTAAATCTTTCTTTGGTGGATGAATTGTCACATTTTTATTGTGTTTTGATCATTACTAAACAGTAATTTTTGTATTGGATTCAGCACAAGTCCTAAGCAATTTATTTCTAAAAGCATATCTTTAATGGATGAGTTTTAAAGACATATTTGGGAGTAATTTTGAAATACTAAAAAAGCTCTCCAAAACATACTTTTAATTATTTAAAATCAATTTTTGTGGAATGAAAATTATGTTTATAAGTGTAAAATCAAACACTAAGTTGATTTTGAATGATTAAAGACATATTTGAGAGTAATTTTATGATAAAAATTATTTTGACAATTTCAAAATCACTCTCAAAATATGTTATTCATATTGTGTAGCATAAAAAATTTGTTAAATGCATGATAGAAATTTAATGTTAGCAATCTAAACAAATATATATTTATGTGAAGTTTCTAAATAATAGAAACATAGATAAAATGTTTGTCCCACGTTTGTAATTCCTTAATGGCTCTGATACCAATTGATCAGGACAACGATCCTCAACATATTTCCACAATTTGCTTTTGGCTCTCCCAAAAGGTTCATATCAATGGAGATAATTGTCTTCTGACTCTTCACTTATATACGATAGATGTCTTCCTTCCCTAGCCAATATGAGACTTTATTAGCACTCCTAACATTTACAACTCGTGAGATTAGCGAACTCATAACTTAGGATAAAAAGAAGATATACATATGTCAGACATGGATTCAACTTCTTAAACTAAAGTTCTTCAATATTTAACCCATATCAATTTGAGAATAACATAGTTGATAAGATACTAATTACAATCCTAAAAGTCGATGATTCAATTTCCACTTCTATCATTGTTGAACTAAAAAAACATTTAACCTATGAATCATAAACATTGATTTTATTTTATAGTAACTAATGGAATTATGGGGCCATTATTCTTTATTTATATATATATATATATATATACACTTTTTGTCTACCATTTTATTAGGGGAAAGTGAAAGTAAATCCATAGAAAGAAATTATTTAGATTAAAGTGAAGATGGATGGTAGAAAGGGCATGAAATCTGTTGGACAATTCCAACATATAGTGTGGCAATCCTATTAGGACTTGTGACAATTGTGACACTATTGCTTCTATTTTATTACTCTCATCCATTCCTTCTTATTTCTATGTTCTTCTAAATCAAACTATAGTGCATGCAAGAGAGAGAATAGAGAGCTGCCAATCCAACTACAACTCAACTGGTTAAGACATATGTCATCGACCAGTTTGAAGTTAGAGGTTAAAATCTCTCCACTACTCAACTGGTTAAGACATATGTCATCGACCAGTTGGAAGTTAGAGGTTAAAATCTCTCCACTCTCACATGTTCTTGAACTTCAAAGAGAGAGCTAAAATATAATTGAAAATCTTTATTAAATCTGATGTACAAAGGCTTTCCATGTGTTAAAATGCACCATAAAGATTAAATGACGAGAATAACGATCAAAATACAAGAATTATAAGTAGATACTGAAATAGGACAAGTGAAAAACAGTTGCCTCTATTTCCAAGAGATTATAGATTTGAAGTTGCCTCTATTTCCAAGAGATTATAGATTTGAATTCTCGAAACAGATTATGTTTCTTTTTTTAAAAAAACACAAGTCAATAAAAAAAATTTAAAAGCATGTTACAAGCAGCTAACATATATGTCCTCTGGTTTAAAGCAAACTGAAAATATGGGCTACAAATGAGTACTGATGTGGATGGGAATATGCTTTAAATATGTACCCTTTTTTCTGAAGAGTAAATAACAAGCAGAATTGAAGAGAAATAAATCAATGTTTCAGCTAATTTAAACAGTTAAGAACAGAAGATATCCTAAGTTTCTGTTCTAATAAGGTTAATTCTTCTATGCAGACAAAACATGTACTTATTTTTGTTATTGACAATGAGAACAAGATGCCAAATATGAACATGTTTTTGTCTGATCCCCTGTAACTTGCTTTAATAGTTAAACAGTGTAATATGGGAAACAAAAAAGTAGTTTTTTAATTTATTCAAGAGTTGGCAATAACTAAGAGGTCCTTGACCTTCATGTGCAAATTGAAACAATTGGGCCTTGGCCATTTATATGGTCAAAGCCCACATTACCCTGATTTATTGGGCTTTGGCCCATAGTTTACACAAAGAGTGAAAGCTCATCACAACAAGGAGGCTGTCCCATCTCTTTTCAAGAATGAAGGATAAGCTAAGATTTCTGGTAGAGAGCTCAAGAAATTGCTATATCTCATACATTATTCAGTCCTACATTTGGATTGGATGATAAAACAACTCTCACCTTCTTCTCTGCACTATAGAGTTTCCTTCCAAAAGCGTATCGATTTATCGGTCCCGCAGGAAATGAAGGCTGATTCTGTTGGTGAGTGCTCGAGCCACCGAGGTGCACCGACGTGGTTTGAAGGCCACCTTGCTACTCTCTCTGCTGTCAGAGCATCCCAGATAACAATCTGCAAACATTCCAAATCTTATCAACTCAGATTCAAAACATAGGCTAGGAAAGGACATCAATGTCACAGCTCTGAGAAGTGAAAACAGAAGCAGAATCAACCTCATTGCTTGGTTCATCTATTGATAGCACAAACTCCTCAGTATCATTGAAGACAGCCTAATGAGAAAAAATATTGAAACTGGTCAGATGGAAATGTCAACAGTTTGTTCATCAAAATCTTGCTAATTACAACTTTGAGTATTTCCTGAGACAGATATTTGGCTCTTCATTATAATAAACTTTAGTTTATTAAATCTGGGGTTAAGAAGTTTGTGTTTACATTGACGAAAGAATAAATCATAAAAAGTTAGGATTGTGTAATTTGTCGAGTTTATGATTTATATGAAAGTTAGAGTGTCGTATAAAAGATGGTTTTCTTCGGCCTAGATTTATGAAGCTTGTGGAATTAGAAAACTTGGCACGAGTTAAGAAAACCCACAAGTCGAACATAGGTTGTTCGAGGTAGGTGAAGAACTAATTTTCGTAATCTAAATCCAAAATGGAAAACTGTTGGTACTTGAATGCCAGTAAGTGAACCATAATTTTAATATCAAGGAGCTAAAAAGTTTTTTAAAAAATCCAGATTTTGTTCCAGTTACTGTAAATTTCAGGAGCAGGTGAACTTTATAAGCACCACTGTTAAAGGCTTTTAGTGAAGAGAAACATCAGGCAACATTTACAGTTTTAAGCAATCCATAGAATCAATCTTGAAATGTAATAAAAAAAAATATGCAAGTAAATTGATAGATGACATGAAGCGAAAAAAAAGCTGTTCGAAATGAAACCATACCTGACACCTCAATTGCATATGAGTAGCTCCAACATACTGTTTGACCTGTCTCCCTGTCCCCACGTCCCAAAGCTTTACAGTGGAGTCCTTTCCACCAGAAAGAACGTACCTGAGATATCGACAATCGAGTCATTGAGCATAACTCCAAGAAACCAATGAGAAGTTCAAATATATTCTTTACTTGGAAAAACCATTATGATTGTGGCTACGCTTAAAATTCTTCAAGAGGTCTAACAAGCTTACCTTTCATCCTTTGTAAATTTTGCACTGGTTGCCTCTGCTGTGCCATGTGCACTAACAATGGAGCGGAGACATTTTGCACTAATGCCATCCCATAAACGAATTGCACCGTCTTTCGAAGCAGTGACATACATACTACCCGTTGCTGAATACCTGACCTGTATGATGATCATTGGAAAGTTTGAACTGTGAGAGCTCCATTTTGATAGGATCTGGGTTGCAGATGATTTGAAAAATAAAGTTCATAGCACCTGATTTATGGCTCCATTAGTTCCTATTTCCGGAACATTTGCAGATAAAAAGCACTGAAAAGTATTGACATCATACAGGTGGGCAATGGGATGATCCGTTCCTGAAGTTTTCACCCATGTCAGGTCAAAAGATCAGATAGAAAGCAAATCCAAAACCGAGTTGTCGATATTGGTGGGTAGAGAGCTTGCTTATCCAATGTTTTGTTTAAGTATATAAATGCAATTTAATTCCATTGACAAAAGATAAGTCAGTGAAATGTGAGGAAAACCTGCCAGGAAAGCTCCAGTTTTAAGTTTATAATGCAATTTGATTTAATTTCAATAACAAATATTAATGCAATTTGATTTAATTTCAATAACAAATAGTAAGTACTTGCATGCTTACAAATATTAGAATGCAAAAAACAGTTAAAGTTATCACTTAATGAAGAGGAATAAGATGATACCTGCTAAAAGATAATCTCCTGAAGGATGAAGAGATATAGAACGCACGTTATGGGTATCCTTAATGACAAAAAGAGGCAAAAGGAAGAATATAAGAGAATGCCTTCTAAAGTAAAAGAACTAAAATCTGCAGCAGGATTTGAAAGCTGCAGCCAAATGCACAATAAGATACAGGCAAAACCTGGATAACTCTGAATGCTTTCTTTGCAGTCAATTTGGAGAAGTCAAAGAACCTAGAAAAGAAAGCAGTGCACAAAATTGCAAGATCAGTCGTATGTCATTTACCAATAGAGTAAGCAACTTTAGAAACAGAACTATAAGCTTAAAGATGGCAGAAGACAAACATGAGTTCTAGATAGTATTTGGAACTTTGGTAATCGCAAATGAGACAATACTACAGACAACAATAAGGTAAGGAGCTACATGCTCGTGCAAATGACCTCAGGTAAAATGGATCGAGAAAGAACTGTACTTTATTGTGTGATCTTTTGCACCAGATATAAGAATAGTATTCTGAGGATGAAAATCCAAATCATTTATTGGCTGCAATTCATTAGGAGAGGTATTAGTCATCAATTGAGGAGGAAAATCTTACTGATAATATGGAAACATACACGAATAAGAATAATGATAAAGGAAAACGAGGTGAAGTACTAAAATCCTTTCCCTTGTAAAAGAAAAAAAACCATGTTTCCTCATGTGCAAAAAGTTTAGAGAAGGCTACAGCGACCAGCCAAAAAACAAAAAATTTATGTTTATGGAAGAGAAAATGATAGTTGTTCTGGAGATATTTTGGCCCACGCTGTTCGAGGTAAACTATACATGGTGATGCGATACATAACAACTCAGGGGTAAAAACTTTATGAAGAAGAAAATCTCTCGAAGGAAACTAGCAGCATAGCACATCGGTTTCATGAATGTGATGGACTAACTTGAATGTGATCGTAAAATGTTCTTATAACAGGTCGGACAGGACCATCTTTTGCATCTGGCAGCATCATCTGCTTGATCTTTGCCACCTTACAAGGAAAAATGGATTGTTAGTCAGATCTCATGTTGATTGAAGTTACTCATCAAATAACTTTAATGGAAAGCATCAATACCTCAAACAGCTTTATTGACATATCGGCGCTTCCAGTGGCAACAAATCTCCCATCAGCACTGAACCTTGCACATCTGGCAACATTCTAGACAAGTTTAAGCCATCAGCCCAGCAAGAAGATACAATAATCAAACTCAACCAAACATAAACAGACGCATCTAATATGACAATAATACAAACCTAATGTTCCAGCCTAATACATATCCAATATGCATATCATAATGAGTAGGATCTATCCAGCAAAACAAGGTAATGTTATTGAAAAAACAAATATAATACAACTATACAAGTCCAAGGGTGACAACCTTTCAAGAGGGCTCTCTCTCTCAAAATCTAAGCCTTACCAATGCCAAACCTTACCAGGAGTAACAAAATTTCAGGCAATAACAATCCATTCCCCCTCAACACGAGTCCTAACATTATACAGAAAAAGCTTTGCACTTAGTTTAATCACCTTATGCTCCGAAAGATGTCGAGTCTCGTGCTTCGGAAAACTCTTCGAGGAACCTTTTGTATCCTGCACAGCGCTGTATGGAGGAAACAAAAAAGAAGAAGAATCAGAAGAGGGTTGTTGTTCCTCTGCTTTTCACAAGTCCTATGCATGAAACTACAATGAATTGCACATTTAAGCCACTAGATGATCAATACTATATGAATAGCTCATATGGAAAAGCTTTACAACCTGAAGTCCATTGCAGAAGCACGAGAGGCCTGTGTAGTGGGCACTGATGAACCAAATTCGCATAATACAGAAGCCGGATTCCCTCTTAACATCTCATCTTTCTCCACTGCAAGACCCTGATATCACCTTAATACAGAAACATCCACTAAGCAACCCCAAACTCAAAAGGGTTGAGACAAAAAGATTCAAGGAAGCATATTCAGACCTTTGCAACGAGCTCCAAAAGCTTATTAGGCGGGGCATCAACATTCAGAGGCGTCATTGTAGCAGAAGCGGCAGCACTTGCAGCCTACATAGCATAGGTATATCATATTGTTCCCTCAAGTAGCAACTCAAAATTACTTCCATTTGATATCTTCAATTTCTAGGAACCATTAGGACTTGAAAGGGGAACAAAAAGTACAAAACTTTTACTTGGAAAATCGAAACAGAGACCAAAACCAATAAAAAAAATCCAAAATGAGGTGACCCAGATGCTTAATAACCAAGAGCTTGAAGAGAAAAGCTTGCCTGGGTGAGGTTATGATCGCGAAGATGAGCAACAATGAGAGAATTGACTTGTCTGTAAAGCTTCCCATCTTGAAGGGTCTGTTCGAAGCTGCCTTCCATCTCCTATGAAACACCACCACAGTTCTTTCAGTTCAGCACCCTAACTAGTAACTCTCTGGGCCACTCCACTTAGGTTCAGAGCCCCATAAAAATATATGTTTTGTTTTCTCGTGGGCACAGTGGCATGTTGTGGTTTTAGAAAATTGAAGATGAAAAACAGAGAAATGTGTTGCTAGAAAGCTGGTAAATTGGAAGTGTTTTTAGGGATTTTCATTCTATTAGTGATGGTTGAGAATTAGAATCTAGGTTTCTGGGATCGGTCGGTTCAATCTAATCCAACCAGATCACCTCGTTTCAATCCTCTTGATGAATTCGTTATTTAATTTGAGCTTCTTTATTCAATAGAGAAGAATAGGAATGATATTGGTTCAGTTTTTATCAGTTTTAGGTCAAATTGAGAACCGAATCGATCCGATCAATTTCATGAAAAGAGGAACCAAACCAAAGTCCAATAAAGGACAAAACCATTGGTTCGGTTGTCCATTGATTTGATTCTTCTTTAGTTCAGTTTCGATTTTTTTTTTTCAAATCTTATGCTATTTTATTTTTTAGTTTCATCCCATTTTAATATTTTTTACTCCTTAAATTCTCAATACCTCAATAAGAATTCATAAAACTAACGATCTCATTTTGTTACTTTAAAATTAATTGAAAGAAAACGGATGAAACAACACAATAATGGATAAAGATTCAATTTGGGATTTTTGAGATACATATATATATACTTCGATTTGGTTCGATTTTTAATGATTTTTCTAAACTAAAACCGAACCAAGCCAATATTTTTTGAGATGCTCAATTTTCTTCTAAAAAACCAAACCAAACCATTGGATCGGTTTGGTTCGATTGGGTTCGGTTTGATCGGTTTTTGGTTAAGACTATCACCCCTAGGGAAAAATGTGACATTTGCGACAAAAAGATTGTAAATTGAAAAAGTTTTTAGAGGATTTTCATTATATTTCAGTTAGTGATGGTTGAAGATCATAATTTAAGTTTGTGGGATCTATCGATTCAATCAAATCGAATCAGATCACTTCTGTTCAGTCGAATAATTCAATTAGTGATGGTTGAAGATCAGAATTTAAGTTTGTGGGATCTATCGATTCAATCGAATCGAATCAGATCACTTCGGTTCAATCCAATATTTGACAAACCAAGACAAAACATTAACATTTTCATTATTTAATTTGAGCTCTCGACCCTGTTGAACTCTTCTTTAATCTACAGAGAAGAATGCAACATTTGCAATAGAAATATTGTTAATTGGAGGAGTTTTTTTTTTTCTTGCAATAGAAATATTGTTAATTGGAAGGGTTTTTGGGGGGATTTTTATTCTATTTCAATTAGTGATGGTTGAGAATTAAAATTTAGGTTTGTGGGATATATCGGTTCAATCAAACCGAACCAAATTACCTCGGTATTTGATGAACCAAGATCAAACAGTGGCATTTTCGTTATTTATTCAACAGAAAAGAATGCGACATTTGCGATACAGAAATCGAGCGCTACCCATTAATTTCTTTTCTAAGTTTTGGTGAGGTACGATTTATGCTTTGTTTTTTTGCTTATACTGCTTGCTCTCTCGAATTTTGGCATTTGGGATTTTCGATTCACTGGTTGATGATTCTCCATTCTGCTTCTGGTCTTTGGTTTGTTAGGATTAGAATTATGCTTAATTGATCTTTAGCTAGAAGAAAAAATGGCTTCAATCTATCGAAATCTAACTTTTGGTCTTTGCATGTGATGCCAATTGCTTGTTAGTTTGATTCTATGAGATATTGTGAGTTTGTGGTTTCAATTGTTTGCGATGTAAATTTTTTGCCTAGTTTTACTGAACGTGTTCTTAAGACATATATAATTGTATTACAAACACAACTTTCACTACTTGCCCAGGAAGAATAGATGACATTCTCTGACTAACACCTATCTAGAGATTGCATGTTTGAATCTTTGAGTGAGCTTAATTAGAAAAGCTCTTGATGTCTTTAAAGTATGAGCGTTGGGGCGGATACAGACTTTTTGAAGAAGAATATACACAAAACCCTTGAGAATCTAACAGAGAAACACTAGGCAGTAGGTATAAGAAATATCCTTGATTTATTTCAGCAGGAAAGTCAAATTCCCAATTTGGTCAAGCTTGAAACTATGAGCAACTCAGAGAATAGCTTGAAGTAATGAAATGAATCATTTTTCACATGCAGTTAAGTTTCAGGAAATACATAATTCTGATTTCCTAGTATTGACAATTAATTGGATCTCAGTTCTATTAGAACATATTATAGTTGTCCCTGAAAAAGAACATGATCTTCTACCCTTGCTGCTGAACTTCAGTTCCAAGATAACAATGTAAGGAATATGGGAAGCAAAATGCAAGCTAGTGTTGACAATAGAATTGGATTTTCATTAGCTAAGTTGGGCAGGGAAGGGTAAGAATCAGGAAAGGGCATCACACATTCATCTCCATCAAAATAAACGTTTCGAGGGAAAGCCCAACCCTGTTTGAATGTAAATGTTGAATCCTTCTGAAAGACGATCTCTGAGTGAACGTTTCCATTTGGCCCTGCTTGAAGTAGCACATCATTGAAAGATTTTAAGCCATGAAACAGAGCTGTGTCATCTACATGTAAAAGGAAAAGAAAAATGCAAGTGAATGACCAAGAAAATATCAAAATCAAGGAAGCTAAGGTTGGGATACAGTTAAAACAATGCATCATGTTTCGATCCAAAAATTCTTCTCATCTCAGAGATTTTCAGAGGAAAAAAAGTACTTACTCTTAGAGATGAAGGGGGTGAGTGGCTTATAGACAAAGCTATAAACTTCCATTGTGTTGTTGAAATTGGGGTGCTCGACAACAAGAGTCCATTGTGAATAGTTAAGTTGATAGTTGAGATTGGTGATAGTTATCTTCACCCGCCAATATCCCTTGTAGTTTTCCTTAACATGCCAGTGAACTTGAATTGGGCAGTTATGTCTCGTGCACTGCAACAATGGAGTATTATCATTTGTAGGTTCATTCAATCCCGTAACGCTTTGAAGATCCAATTCGGTTCTGCATTATGCTTTGCCTCTAATGATTCCTGAATAGATGAATGGATAACTTGAAAAGAGATTAAAAAACGTGCACGCTTACAGGATACATGTCGTACTGTCTTGACAGCCACAAGCACATGCTTGACAAGGAGTGATTTTTGAGTTATAGAAAGATGACATGGAGACACAGCAAGTTGGCGTTTTGGAAGCAAGAAACTGTGAGTAAGTGCATGTCACATTCCAAGTCACTGCAAAAGAAGAAAAAAAAAGGAGTTTGATGATTGCAGGCAGTTGAAATGTGATAATGTGGAAACAAGAACTTGTACGACATGTAAGTGCGCACATGAAAAATGGGTGTCTCTTTTTACAGTTTAGTGCAGTTATGATATTTACTCAATGCATTAGTTTTTCGACGACTATCAGATGAGTAGAAAGCTGATGTCGGAGCAATCGTTGCCTGGCCGCACGTGTAGCCTAGGCCCGGAGCATACAAGGTGAAATTCTTGGGAAGTGCCACTGTTTTATTTGAACTACCAGAATGACCAACAGTTAATTGGAAGGCAGAGACAGCAGATGAAGGATCTTGTCCCCAAGATGTCAAAACAC
Organism: Trichosanthes cucumerina; assembly: GCA_036507285.1. NCBI lineage: Eukaryota > Viridiplantae > Streptophyta > Magnoliopsida > Cucurbitales > Cucurbitaceae > Trichosanthes > Trichosanthes cucumerina. The sequence goes on along the minus strand of CM071839.1, from coordinate 74,855,043 downwards.
CACCTTTGCAACACCCATCGACCTGTTTGTTATAAGGAACACCAGGAAGCAAGTCTACTACTGTTGGATCTCTTCTGCAACTATGTGGGATAGTCTCTCTAAATGTGGAACAATCTCCTTGATCAGTAGCTTCAGCTCCCTGCATGGACCAGATGATCTCTTTCTTCGCCCAAACCCATCCCAAGGTCCATCCGGGGCTCGTGATATGTCGATACATCTGAAAGTTGGTTATCGTCACTGTTGCCTGGAATTATGATGTTATATACACCACATTACTCATCAACCAAACCATATTACGTAAAAAGAAGAAATGTATGCACTTTGAACTCTTGCCTGAATCTGTCTTTTACAATTATTATTCTTGGAATATAGTTGCAGATGTGCACTAAAGAAGAAACTTACCACATAACCATCTCCAGTCCAGTACATGACATCCCATTTGATTTCGATGTTTCCATTCGGGTCCAACGAGTCGTATGCAGCTAGAAAAGCAAAGAAAAAGACCAGCATGAAACAAATTGCAACAAAGTAAGTGTGTTAGTGTTATTACATCTCAGTAATAGAGTTCATTAGACTGTAACTTACCTGCCAGAGAAATCATAAATATAAAGAAAGTGATTGAGACAGTTAAGCATGTGTTTATCTGAAACCATTTTCCAAATGTGGAAGAGACTTTTTTTTTCCCCACTAACACAAAATATTGGGTTTGAATTACATGATCCAAAGCCTCAAAAGCAAGCCTTATATATTGCATTTTTTGGGCATTTTACACATGTTCTGTTGTTGGGTGACTTGCATAAGAATTATCAGGCAGTTTGAACTCTTCAACTTCATTGCCAACTATAAGATGGCAAATGTTTGAACCAATTCAAGCTCACCTTTAATGGAATACATTTTTTTATTGATATCTAATGTTTGAACCAATTCAAGCCATTGCCAAATGTCAATAACTTTCTTTTGAAATTTCTATTAGCTCCATTTGGAACAAGCTATATAACAAATCACATTAATTGAAAATGACTATGTGTTAGTTCCAACCACAAAATGCTCAAAAGCCAGGTGTGCCCTTTATTATAACTCCACACCTTAAATATTTTCTAACAAGTTTTTGAAGGCTTGGATTTTCCTCAAAACAATGAACATTAAATACAATCAAAAGGTGACGAATTTGATAGTGACCTTGGTTTATGAAGGTGGGATAAGAAAAAAGGCGAACTTGAATATAGTTTAATTCGATAGAATATTATAATCATTTTGATGAGTTAACACAAACATAAGTACATAAAATAATTCATTAAAATATTATATCTCAATGATTTTTTCATGAAATATAATAAAAGTCTTGAGACGAAAATAAAAATACCTTTGTGAATATTTGGGAGTTGTACCTAACTAGGACTAACAAAAATGAGTGAATCAATAAAATAAAAAACCTACAAAAAAAGCAAGATTTTAAGGGGGAGAGAGAGTTAACAAAATATAAAAATAGAGGATTTAAGGAGAGATAAATATTAGCTAACAAATTATAAAAAAATTGAATCAAATGATCTAAACTATTAAGTTAACATTGTTTAAATAAGAAAATAATGCATTGGTTACATAAATGAGCAGAACGATTTAAATGACTAACTTATTGGATATATCGTATGTATTGGACATACATCTATATTGATTTAATGTATGTATTGGACATACATCTAGTGATGTAGCCCAATGGGCCTGACTATGCTAATGAAATTCTCAAAAAAAAAAAAAGTGAGTAAAAATTAAACTTAATATAAAAATCGATACCTCATACATGTCGGTATACTCCACCTAAACCCCATGTTTCCTTTATTTACTGGTTCCTCTTGACTATCCACGGTATACATAACGACCTCTCTTATTGGTATTTTGACTATAGTATACACAAGAACCTTTTTTATTAGTATTTCCTCTTGTTTCCTGGTTTCTCTAGGCTTGCTTGTCTGTGTATATTAGTATCTACAACGCTCCCATGTTGTTATATTGTTGAACCATTGGGGTATTTCCTTTTATTTACTGGTTCCTCTCGATATTTTCTTTTATTTACTGGTTCCTCTCGATGACCCACAATATACACAATGACCTCTTTTGTTGACATTTCCTTTTGTTTTCTGGATTCTCTAGTTTGCCTCGTCTGTGTATATCAGTATCTACAACACAAATATCAATTTTGAGGTAATATAATTCTATCTACTGTCGTTTTTGCTTTTAGAAATTGAATGTATTTGTTCAAATTTTCATTCCTACAATTTCTTCTCTGGGGGACGACACACGGTATATACAAAAACTTCTCCAATTGGTATTTCCTTCTGTAGGCTTGTCTCATAAATTTCTATCTACTGTCGTTTCTACATTCGAAAATCGAATGTGTTCAATGATTTATGCAACTTGTTTTTAGAGTTCTTTTCTGGTTTTCTTTTCCTTCCATTTACCCAAAAATAATTTTTATTTGTGAACCGCTAGATTTCAGAAAATTAAATAAAATGACGAAAAATGGTATTCATCTTCCCTGACAACCATTTCATTTGAAACTCTCGTATTTTCTTCGATCTTCAATGTGGTTTCATCTCCCTTTGGTCTCTATGAACTATGCCAACAATGCTTCATCATCTCCCCTTGTCCTACCGAAAACCATCAATGAGATAGAATGTACCTTCGTGCAACCTCCATGAGAGAACCTACAACACATTCAACAAAAAAAAATCAATAGGAGCTGCAAAAGATGGGTAGTCGAATATTAGGAAAAATCAGTTGAAACAGATTTAAGATGAGTTAGGTTTGACAGTAAATACAATTAAATACCAGGGGCAAAATGGTTCACACTTCTTCCTGAAAAACCGGTAGACAAAATTGTAATATGAAATCTTTTTTAGACATTTTTCATTATAAACTATTTATTTTAGACATTTGTCACAATTTCCCTATTGGTATTGAACTAAAAAATGAGCCGGAGACATCTCGTAATCCCATGCAATGAAAACCAAAAAGTAAATGGGCTTTGGGCCTACCCCTCCAATGGTTTTCCAAAATTTTGGTCAGTAGCCTAGCCACTTTTCTTGTCTTTTATTATTTCTTTTTTCAATTTATAACAACTACTTTTAAAATATATTAATAATCGGTTGACTTTTTCTTTTTGAAATAAATTATCCGTAAGCTTGATATTAAGAATCATCAGTTGACTTTTGATGTGTAGTTGATGATTTACATAAAATATTCATTGAGATTATTATAGTAATCATCAAGCAGTGCATTTTATTTTAAGCAAAATGTTTCTAGCTTTTAGCTCTTGATATGATTTATTCTTAGTGGCTCGAAAATATTAATATTACTAGAATTTAGTTGTTATTATAAATATGATGATGTAAATGCCCATTTCCACATGTCCTTTAACACTCATGCCATGTGGCAAATTATCCTTAGCCATAGTGTCCTCCATGTGTCAATTTCTTACCAATGCTTGAGTGTCCAAATGTACTAACTCATCCTCGCCAAATCGCCTATAAATAGTGGCTTTTGGTGGAAGAATAAAATGTACCATTGGTGAAATTCCTCCAATTCAATTTCTTCTCTCCCACTTTCTATTTAGTTTTTGTTTATTTAATTTTCCATAAATTTCCACTATCTCTTTATTTATATTATATATATTGCCCCACTTTCCAAACACTTTTATTATTATTATTATTATAATATTATTATAAATATATTATTATATTAGTATTTAATATTGGTAAAATTATACCCTTGGTTTTCATCCTATTTTTACAACACGTTATCGCATTTAAGCTCTGTAGATTTTTCCACTCAAGGTAGGTCCTCCGATAAGCCATTTTTTTAATAATTAAATGTTATTTTGCATGTTTAATTAATTTCCTAATGTAAATGCAATTTCTTTGTATATAGTATTACTATGGCAAATCTTGCAAAACTAGAATTTGCGCCCGGATATTAATGGAAATAACTACTTGTCATGGGTCCTCGATCTTGAGATCCATTTAGACTCTATGAATCTTGGAGAAACAATTAAAGAAGGAAATGATGCATCAAATCAAGAAAAAGCCAAAGCTATGATCTTCCTTCGCCATCATCTTCACGAGGGGATTGAAAATGGAGTATCTTACAATAAAAGATCCCTACATTCTATGGCAAGGCTTGAAAGAAAGGTATGATCATCAAAAACAGTTATTCTTCCAAAAGCTCGTTATGATTGGATGCACTGAGGTTGCGGGACTTCAAATCGATGAAGTGAATATAATTCTCACTCTTTCTGAATTAGTTCAAAACCGAAATTATGCGGAGAAAAATTATGCGATGTTGATATGTTAGAGAAGACATTCTCCACTTTTCATGTCTCGAATATGCTCCTGCAGCAGCAATATCGAGAGAAAGGCTTTAAAAAATATTCCGAATTAATTTCATGTCTTCTCGTGGCTGAACAAAATAACGAGCTATTAATGAAAAATCATGAATCTCGACCAACTGGAGCAACACCATTCCCTGAAGTGAATGCTGTGAATTTCAATAATCGTGGTCGAGGTCGTGGTCGTGGTCGAAGGCTCTGGATCATGCAGAGAAGAAAAATACTATTTTTCGTGGTGGGCATTATAATTTTAAGAAACTCACACGAACTGATGATCATAAAGGAAAAGCTCCACAAGATAGGAGTTCAAAAGGTGATGAACATAAATGTTTCCGGTGCGGAATGACTGGGCACTGGTCACGTACCTGTCGTACGTCAAAACACCTTGTCGATCTCTATCAAGCTTCCTTGAAGGAAAAAGGAAAAGGGAAGAATGTGGAGGTAAATCTTGTCATTCAAGAAGATGATGTGTTCGATCCTCCAATATGATGCATCTTGATGTGGTGATTATTTTGAATCTCCCGAGAGAAAAAATTGATGCAATCAAACAAGTAGAGGATGTTTTGTATGAAGATATATAATTAAGTACTGTTTATAATATGTTTTTCTTGTTTTTGTATATATATTTAGAACTTTTTGTAATCGTTTTTCCTTTTCTTATCAATGAAGAAATATGGACAATTTCAATATGTTGAGTAACCCGAAAATGAGCAATGAGGATTTATGTCTAGCAGACTGCGCAACTACGCACACGATACTACTCATAAATGAAAATATTTTTCTAAATTGACAATGCCGAAGCAAAAATCAATACTATATCGTTCTCGCAGACTGATTGAAGGTTTTTGGAAAAGCAAGTTTTATCTTGCCTAAAGGAACAAAATTTTCAATTAATAATGTTTTATTCTCTAGCAAATCAAAGAGAAATCTATTGAGTTTTAAAGATATACGTAATAATGGTTATCATGTTGAAACCGATCGTAAAAATAATATAGAGTATCTCTATATCACATCTATTGTTTCGCATGAAAAACGTATATTGGAAACATCGCCACTTTTTCTTACGGATTATATTATACTCATATACGAGTAATCGAAAGTTATGTAACAATGAACCGTAAGTTCATGAATCCGAAAATATTCGGTGTTTGGCACGATCGATCGGGTCATCCAGATCGATAATGATGAGGAAAATTATTGAGAATTCACATGGACATCCTTTAAAGAACCGTAAGATTCTTCAATCCAATGAGTTGTCATGTGATGCTTGCTCTCGAGGAAATTAATTATTAGACCATCACACCATTAAAGTGGGCATTGAATCACCTACATTTTAGAGCGAATTCAAGGTGATATTTGTGGACCTATTAACCCACCAAGTGGTCCATTTAGATATTTTATGGTATTGATTGACGCATCCAAATAGATGGTCACATGTATGCTTATTATCAAGTCGAAATCTTGCATTTGCAAGATTACTTGCTCAAATAATTAAGTTAAGAGCACAATTTATCGATTATACAATTAAGACAATTCGACTTGATAATGCCGGTGAATTACATCCCAAACTTTTAATAATTATTGTATGTCAATTGGGATAAGTGTTGAACATCCAGGTAGCCCATGTTCATACACAAAATGGTCTAGCGAGAATCATTTATAAAACGTCTACAATTAATTGCAAGACCATTGCTTATGAGAGCTAAACTCCTACATCGGTGCTGGGTCATGTTATTTTACACGCCGCATCATTATTATGTATTAGGCCAAAGAGCCTATAATAAATATTCCCCATGCAATTAGCTTATGGCGCAAAGCACCAAATGTATCCCATCCGAGAATTTTTGGATGTGCAAAGATATATGTTCCAATTGCTCCACCACAACGTATTTAAGATGGGTCCTCAAAGGAGGTTAGGAATATATGTTGGATATGATTCCCATCAATTATTAAATATCTTGAACTCGACGGGTGATGTATTTATCGCATGACGATTTCTTGATTGTCATTTTAATGAAACAAATTTTCCAACATTAGGGGGAGGAATTAAGAAGTTGGAAAAGAAATTACGTGGAATGCATCATTATTATCTCATTTAGATCCTCAAGAGATCAATGTGAATTTGAAGTTCAAAAGATAATTCATTTGCAAAATATAGCAAATCAATTACTAGATGCATTCACGTATGCTAAAAGGGGTGACTAAATCATATATACCAAAGAAAGAAATGCTCCATCAAAATTGATATTCCACGAGAACAAGTTGTCAATAATGAGTCCGGAGCACGCCGTAAGCGTGTGTAGACCAATAGGTTCCAAAGATAAAAATCCTCAAAAAGAAAAGTAGTTGAGAATCAAAATGATTCGATAAAAGGTAAGGATGTTCGGAAGAAATCCAAGATACAACTACTCAAAAGAGTATTGATGAAAATCAAACGCTTGAAGATAATAATGAAATTTCTATAAACTATGTTACAACAGGAAAGAGATGGAACCAAAATGATATTATTATTGACAACATTTTTGCTTATAATATTGCTCACGATATTATTCATGAAAGTGACGATTTTGATCCAAAATCTATCGATGAATGTAAACGTAGAAAGGATTGGTCAAGTGGAAATAAGCAATCCAAGCAGAGTTGAACTCACTTTCAAAACGTGAGGTTTTGGGACATAGTCCTAACACCGGAAGGTGTTAAACCCGTAGGATATAAATGGGCATTTGTAAGGAAAGAAATGAAAATAATGAAGTCACAAAGATATAAAGCGAGACTTGTTGCACAAGGATTCTCGCAAAGGCCCAGTATAGATTATGAGGAGACATATTCTCCTGTGGTGGATGCAATAACGTTAAGATATTTGATTGGCTTTGTCAGTATATGAAAAACTTGATATGCATCTAATGGATGTAGTCACGACGTATTTATATGGATCTCTGGATAATGATATTTATATGAAAATCCCTAAGGATTTAAAATACCGTAAACATATGAATCAAGTTCTCGGAATTGTATTCAATAAAGTTACTGAGATCATTATATGGATTAAAACAATCGTGACGAATGTGGTATAATCGCCTGCGAGTGAATATCTCATTGAAAGAAGGATATCAAAATAATCCAATATGTCCGTGTGTTTTTATAAAGAAATCTCACTCGAGATTTGTTATTATAATCAGATATATGTTGATGACTTAAATATAATTGGAACTCCCAAGAGTTATCCAAGGCAATAGAATATCTTAAGAAAGAATTCGAGATGAAAGATCTTGGAAAAACAAAATTTTGCCTTGGTTTGCAAATTGAACATTTAGCGAGAGATGGGATATTTGTTCATCAATCAACTTATACTGAGAGAAAATCTTAAAAGATTTTATATGGATAAAGCACATCCATTGAATATTCCAATGGAAGTTCGTTCCACCTGGATGTAAAGAAAGATATATTTCGACCTCGAGATGATAATGAAGAACTACTTGGTCCCTGAGTACCATATCTTAGTGCAATTGGTGCACTTATGTATCTAAATAATAACACAAGACCGGATATTGCATTTTCATGAAATTTATTAGCTAGATATAGTTCATGTCCTACAAAAAGACATTGGAACGGAGTTAAGCATGTACTCCGATACCTTCGAGGGGACGATTGATATGGGTTTATTTTATTCTAACAAATCTAGTTTTGATCTAGTTGGTTATGCAGATTCCGGTTTCTATCCGATCCACACAAAGCTAGATCTCGGGATAGAGTTATCTATTTACATGTGGAGGAACCACTATATCATGGCGATCAAGTGAAACAGACCATCACACGCCACTTCTTCGAATCATGCCAAAATTCTTGCAATTCACGAGGCAAGTCGAGAATGTGTATGGCTAAGATCGATGACACAACACATTCGTGAGACATGTGGATGGTCTTCAAGTAAACATCCTCCAACAATATTATATGAAGACAACACAAAGCATGTATAGCTCAAATCAAAGGAGGATATATCAAAGAGAGATAGAACAAAGCATATCTCTCTCCAAGCTTTTCTACACTCATGACCTTGAAGAAAATGGTGACATCTCAAGACAACAAATTTGTTCGAAAGATAACTTGGCGGACATATTTACAAAAGCATTACCAACTACAACATTTGAGAAATTGGTTCACGATATTGGGATGCGAAGACTGAGAGATCTCAAGTGATGTCGTCATGAGGGGAGTAAATGTATTATATAAAATATGTACTCTTTTTCCTTCACTAGGGTTTTTATCCCTTTGGGTTTTTCCTAGTAAGGTTTTAACGAGGCATATTTTATATAAATGGGCATTTAAAGGGAGTATTATAAATATGATGATGTAAATGCCCATTTCCACATGTCCTTTAACACTCATGCCATGTGGCAAATTATCCTTAGCCATAGTGTCCTCCATGTGTCAATTTCTTACCAATGCTTGAGTGTCCAAATGTACTAACTCATCCTCACCAAATTGCTTATAAATAGTGGCTTTTGGTGGAAGAATAAAATGTACTATTGGTGAAATTCCCTCCAATTCAATTTCTTCTCTCCCACTTTCTATTTAGTTTTTGTTTATTTAATTTTCCATAAATTTCCACTATCTCTTTATTTATATTATATATATTGCCCCCACTTTCCAAACACTTTTATTATTATTATTATTATAATATTATTATAAATATATTATTATATTAGTATTTAATATTGGTAAAATTATACCCGGTTTTCATCCTATTTTTACAACAGTTGTTTATTAAACAGAAAATAAATAGACCAATACAAATAAACTAGATAAAAAAAAATATAGCAAACTAGTTCTTTTATTTTTTTTTCTATGCCATATGCCATTTTCTTTATTGGTTGTTTTTACGAGTTACTACTTAATGACATGAATATAATTCGATTAGTTAGAATTAGAGTATTGATAATTTTCTTTCTTTTTTTTTAGAAGGTGATAATTTTCTTAAAAGTATTACCTCAAATTTAGAATGGTTATTAAAAAGACAATCTACTATACTAGATTTGCAATTAATGGAATGGAATAGTGACTAGATGAAGATGTTTGCAAACTTGTCATAAATGATGAACTTTAATTTGTCAACTTTTTTTTTTTGTCTAATATGTATGGCCCAACTTTACATTTTTCCTTCTTTTATTTGACATATTGATAGGTGAAAAATGCGACTTTAAATTATTAACGGGTTTGTCTTTGCCTAACTTTTGGCCCTTCTACATGATTTGACGTTTTTGCCTTCTATTTTTTTTTTTAAAAAAAAGAACTCACAAGTCTCTCGCCTTTTTTCTTCGTTTGACATTTCTTTAATTTAAATTTTGAACTCACTCTCAACTTTTTATCTTATTCTATTTAAATTCTTAAAACTTTCAAACATTTAACTTTTTAAACGAATTTAAAAACTAAAATAGAAGAGTAAAACTAAAGATTTCTATTTTAATTTTTTTTTTCAAAAGTCCACTTTTCATGTAGCTGAAAATGGGGATGCAGCTGCACCGAATATTTTCTAAAAGAGAATATACAAAAAAAAATTTGGGATTAAAATAGTCGTAACTTAAAATTCTTAGTACAATTTACATAGATGTTTTAGGTTTTTAACCCATATTTAATTTGTATTAACTTAAATAAATGCAAAAGAAGTTCAAAGTTTTTTTTTTGTTTTCTTTTGAGTAACAGAATTTCAAAGTCTCAATTAAAAATGTTTTCTGCGTAATTAATATTCATCAATACTTTAGAAAGAAATGATGGAAATATGGCTCTGGTCCTCCGATTAAACCATATTTCTAATTTGGTTCTTAAAATTTGAAATTTATATTTTAGTTCCTCGAATTTTCATAAGTTTTCTGGTTAAGTCATTGTTGTAAAAACTTTTCAAGAAAAAGTAACGTGACTGTTTTTTTTATTGTTTTGAAATCTACCATCTTCCATGTTCAACACTTACGATTAGAAAATGAGTGGATTTTTTTTTCCTTTATTTTTTCGTCTGTGCGAGTATACGATATAAAGTATATTTCAACTTTGGTCTATGACTTTTTTTATTCTTTTTATATTCAACATGTGGGATGTGGGATGAGGAATTCGAAGTGAAAAGTATAAATTTTATATCAGTTGAATTATACTCATGCTGGTGGATCCATGAATTTTGAAGGTTTGCTTATTAATTTTAAAAGCGTCAATAAGTTTCTAGGTCCGTTGATAACCCATTTGATTTTTTATTTTTATTTTTGAAAATTGTGTTTGTTTTCTCACATTTTATTTACAATGGTTTTCGTCCTTCTTAAAGAGCGAAAAATAAAAGAAAATATCGTGAAGCGTGGAGAGAGAGGATTATATAATTTTCTTGCCATTTTATTAAACAACAAAAGTACACAATATATAGTACAAGGAAAGATAGAAAGTGGAGAAGTGGCTTGCGTAAGCGTAATTAATGCCACAAAACTCAAAACTGCGAGAAATTATTCGGTGAGACTGCCACAATGTGGTCGGTAATGTTTCATCGTTGGATGAAGAGAGAAAAATATTTCAACTTTATATCCAACGGTTATTATGGGTCTTGAAAATTATTGGATCCACATCCAACGGTTATTATGAGACAACCACATTGTGACAACCTCATTGAATAATTTCTCCAAAACTGCTCGTACATGCTGTAAAGGTAGAACAGAAAGCTAACAACCTATGTACTAGTCAAATAAGACAAATGAATATGAAACAAAAGATAATCTCAAAACACAATTAAGGAATTATATTATTAGGAAAAACAGAGAGTCATCAACACGCGACAATAAAAACTGCTTTAGCTTGTCAAACCAAACCCTTAGAACTTGCTTCAAACCATATAAAGTCTTGTGTAACTTACAAACGTGATGCGACATTTCTTGATCCATAAAACCTTCTGATTGCACCATGTAAACTGTTTCCTTTAGATACCCATTAAGAAAGACATTGTTTATATCGAATTGTCTCATACCCCAGTCATTGTTAACTGCTAAGGTTAAGATAATTCGAATTATTGGACTGAACGTTTCAGTGAAATCTATACTAGTTTGGCTTTATACTTTTGAAAATTTCCATTAGAATTATGCTTGACTTTAAAAACCCATTTACACCCTATCAGGTTAAAATTGACTACATTAATGTACAAGTATTGTTCTTTACAAGAGCCAACATCTTGTCTTCCATTGCTTTTTTCCAGTTTGTGGACTTAAGAGCTTCATGGACAGACCTTGATTCTTGAACATCAGAGTGATAAGGAAAGGTATGTGCATGGAAGGATTGGAAAGTTTTTGGTTTGTGAATACCACTTTTTGGACCTAGTTTGCAATATGGGATGTAAGGATAGGCTAGAATTTGGCTCATTTGAAAAATCAGGTGGTGGTGCATGTGGCTCAATTGGAAGGTGTTGGATGGTTAAGAACTTGTGTTCATTTGGTTCATTTATTTGGGAGATAGTGGGTTGTGAGTTTGTAGATCATTGTGGTGTGTGTCTAGTAGTAAGGTTGAAACTGCTGCAATAGACTCCATGATTTATATCAACATGTGATGTAATATGGGACTAATTTGATTTGGAGACAGGGAAGTTTAGCCAAGAGATAATTGTGTCATTGGCTTGTTGCTTGCTTGGAGATATGTCATGAAATTAGTTGTAAAAGAGAATTCTAATTCATTAAAAATGACATGCTTGGATATATAAACTCTTCCACTTGAGCTAAGACATTTATATCTTTTGTGGATTTTACTATATCCTAGAAACACACATTTTATAGAATGAAACTGAAATTTATGAGCTTGATATACCTTCAAACAAGGAAAATAAGCACTCCCAAATACCTTTAGAATGTTATAGTCGGGCTTAGATTTGTATATCTTTTCCCTTTTAAGGATCGGTGTGGGGAGCCGATTAGGTAGACAACGAAAGTGAAAGCATCTGATCAATACAAAGGCATGGAGGCTTGGACAAGTAAGGTAATTAGTCTCATTTCAACAGTGTGTCGATGATTTCTCTCCACTATCCCATTTTGTTCACTAGGGTGCCTAAAAGTAATGTCATTGTCATCTAGAAAATTTGTAAAAGATCTAAATTCACCACCCCAATCACTTTGCAAAATTTTGATTATACTCTTTAAAGTATTTTCGACTAGATTCTTATATTGTTGAAAAACATATATATAAAGTTTCTTCTTTGTGTTTAAGGGGTAAATATGTGTGTATCTAGAATAATGATCCAGTACACCCTAAAGTGGAAGAGATGGGAGAAGGTCACCAAAGATCACATGAGACAATTTCAAGTGGTTTGTTTGTAGTTGATTGGGAGGACTCAAAAGGGCAAGACATGGGATTTTTTGTACTAGTAAGCATCATAGAAAGTTGAATTTTTATTTAAAGCAATAGAAATACCAACATCTCTAAGACTCTAGACACTATTTTGGATTATGGGTGACCCAATCTTTAGTGCCACACATCACTTGACACACTACAATCCACAGTATGTCCATACTTACCACAAAGTTGCAAAGTTGGTTTTAAATTAGAGTTATTTCTGTAAGAATTTCGACCACGCCCTCTCCTCTTTTCATTTCCACATGAATTTCCTCCAAAATTATAGTTTTTGTGTTATTGTCCTTGCTGGTTTCCATTTTGATTTGGCCAATTATGAGCATAATATGTTGTTGAAGTCCCCAAATTCTCACCAAAATTAATGACATTCAACCTTCCAAGCTCACCTTCAAAAGTCAGTAATTATTGAATTTGGCACTTATGATAAAATTAGTTAAAAGATACTGACTCGCTTGCCAATTTAAGACTCTCTAAAGCTATTTCAGATACTCAACCATTTTCATTGATCCCTTCCTCTGGGTTTGTAGAGAATTCCTCAACTGAATGATCCTTGCTCGACTAGTTGCTCTATATTGTTCTTCTAAAGCCTCCCATGCATCTTTGGAGATGGTAAGGTCAACAACATCATAAGCCACCAATGTTGTCATGGAGCCTAAAATTCATCTTAGAAGTGACTAATATTCAATGGAAATTCACCCTTCTTGTTCTGGATTGGCAATGGGTTCGAATGTCCCCACTGTTAAGATGCAAACAAAAGTCCCATATTGGTTAGGAAAGAGATTGATTTTGGGTATATAAGTGAGGACAATTATCTCCATTGGTATGAGGCCTTTTGGAGAACCAAAAGCAAAGTCATGAGGGTTGATTCCCAAAGTGAAAAATATCATATTATGTGGAGATATGTGGAGGTTCGTTGTCCTTAACACCCACTTCTCCTGTTGAAGCAACCGAGGCAGATAGTTGTGGCTTAGCTCCATACCATTCCCTTCCATAATGCCTAATTTTTATCATCTAATTTTGCCGTTAGCATAATCCCAAATTGGGATCCGATTGAAAAATGGTGAATCCAAATAGACACCATCTTATTGTCCATTGATTTTGAGATGGAACTATAGAAATTAATCGATAAAGGAACGGTAGACAATCTAGTGGAAGTTGTGAGTAACCTAGTGACTATAGTCATTTGTGGTTGAGATGACTCTTGAAGATGGAAGGAAGAAGTGACTTGCCTAGCGTTGGCTATGAAGCTTTGATACCATGCAAAAAGTGGAAGAAAATATCATGAAACTTTGGGGAGAGAGGATATAATTTCCTTCTCATTTAATTAAACAACTACACAATATATATATAGGACAAGAAAAGATAAAAAATAGAGTAGAGAAATGGCTTGTGCCACAAAACCCAAAAATAGCAGTACATGCTATAAAGATGGAATAGAAAACTAACAACCTATGGACCATGTCAAATAAGACCAATGAAATAAAAGAATCTCAAAACACAACTAAGGAAATAAAAATCAATTTTAAACAAAAAAAAAAAAAAGAAAAGAAAATCCAAACCACCATACTATATTTTAACTTTTAAGGAAAATTTGAATTCATGGCCAAATTAGGAAAAAAAACTTTCATAAACTATTGTTAAACTTTTTAAAAAATATTGACTTGAATTTTAAAACATTTGTTAAAAATGGCCAAAACCTTTTTGGTCTGTCAATTTTGTGTTTAGTTTCCTTTTAGTCCCTTAGTTTTCAAACTCAATAATTTAGCTCTGAGTTTACATTTAGTTACATTATTAGTCATTCCATCTAATTTTCCGTTAATCCCTAACAGAATGCTAACGTGACACTCTTTTTATATGTAAAATAAATTATTTTACTGATATTAATTATATCTAATTTAAAATTTATTTTTTTATTTGACAAAATAATTTTTTAATCTCTCAGTTTTGTATATGGTTTTATTTTGGTCCCTAAGTTTTCAAAAACTCAACAAATTTAATCTCAAGTTTTGTATTTAGTTACACTATTAGTCCTTCCATTTAATATGATTGAAACTATTGTAGGGAATATGATAATCATTTAGAGCAAATAGTGAGAAAAAATGTACATTTGTCAAAAACCAAAAACCAAAAATAAAATGGTTATCAAACGAAACCTTAAGAACTTATTTGACATTTTTAAAGTCTAAGGACCTCGTAGATTGAAATTTGAAAATTTGGAAACTTAGAGCTCGTTTGATAACGCGTTTCTGTTTTCTGTTTCTTGTTTATGTTTCTCATTTTTTAAGAAACATACTTGTTTGATGATCCATCTCGTTTCTTGTTTCTCAAATTTGAGAAACGTTTCTAAAATTTAGACTAAATTTTGGAAACTACATATAGTAGTTTCTTTCTATTTCATTTCTCCTTACATTTAAATGTTTCTCAAATTTTCTCAGGTTGGTAGAACGCGCGCTAAAAACTTTCTTCTTCCATTTCAAGTTGCGAGATCGATCCCCATGTAGTACAAATTGTTCTTTTTTAGTATTTTTGAATTTTTGCAATATATATATATAGTTTTAATTTTTATAAATAATATTTTAATATTTTACAACCACAACATGTAACAATATAATTGAGTTTGATTTGAGTCTACATCATTTAAGACGAATAAATCAGGTAAGAAATAAGATTGATGATCGAATTTAATGATCTATTAGATACAATTCTAAAAATTTAAGATTAATTTGTAATATAACCCATAATAGATTATAAAATCATACCCAAAAAATGTTAATCAGTGTTATGGGTGAAATTAGAACATAAGGAAAAATTTGGAATACAGAGGAAACAAAAAGATAAACACACAAAGAAAGACCGAGACCATGCAAAAGGTAGAAGAAACTGGGCCTTCAAACTGAGCAATAGGTGAGGATTGGGCTCGCCTGTCCAAGGTCAAGGCCAAGGCCGACCACGCCAGCCGAAGCCGAGGCCGACCACACCAGCTGAGGCCGACCACGCCAGCCGAGGCTGAGCCCAATTGGGCTGAGGCTGACCACAACCCAACCGAGATCGAGCCCAATTGGACCGAGGCCAACCACGACCCAACCGAGGTCGAGGCCGACCTCTCTGTGGGATCGATCCGTCTTCTTCTTCCTCTTCTGGGCCCCGATCCACATTTGAAGATGACCCTCTCATTCTCCTGTTTCATGACAGATTAGGGTTGACACCTTAGAAAGACCTATAAATATTTCCATTTATCAAAGGAAAGGTAACTTCTTCTCCACTCTAGAAACCCTTGCTAAACTCATTTAAACACTCTCTCGACTTAAGCGCCGGAGCTGTGTGTGGCAAGCACCACACCTGGTGTTGGATCTTTCTTCTTTTGCAGGCCACGTTCTTCCCCTTCAAACAAATTCACAGTGGTTGTCACGTGAAGGTCAGGTGAGTTATCCTGTCCGGATTTTGGCAACAATAGTTGGCGCCGTCTGTGGGAAAGTAAAGCAAACTTATTTGAAAGATTCTTGAACACCCTAAATCTATGTCAAGCAAGACGATGGAGAAAAGAAACTATAATCTGGATGGAGAAGATTCTGATTCTGACCATCATCCCCGAAAAACAAAGGAAGTTACTCCCCCTCGACTTCATATTCATGAAATTCAACAAGAGGAGGAGATTGCTGAACTAAAGAAGATGATGAATGGAATGGACCGGAACCTGGCTAGGATTCTGGAAAAACTCAACAACCAAACTCCTCCAACAAAAGATAGAACAGAGCCACTTGTTCGAGATCCTAAAAAAGGAAAAGGACCAATGCTTGAAGATGTGGGTGAGTCAGAATCTCACACACAGAGAGACCAAAGGAGAAAGCCGATTCTAGGAGGCAATCGTAAAAAGGTGACTCAAAGGGATCAAAGCGCCACCACCAATGAATAGCCAAGGCAAGATCGTAATCCAGACAAAGGCACAAAAAAGTTCCGAAAAAGAACGACTGTGTCACGAGGACGTGACAACAAAGCTACAAGAAGATGAAGCGACAAGATCAGACTTACGGAGTTTGATCATCAACAAACGAAAGCAAGAGGCTAAAGCTAGAGTCGAAACCACATAGCCGAGGCCGAGGCCATTCTCAGTTGAGGCCGAGGACGACGGCCGAGGCCGAGGACGACGAGGCCGAGGGCGAGGACGACGAGGGCCGAGGGTCGACTAAACTAAGGCGAGTAGAGGCCGAGGCCGAGGCCGAGGTCAAGAAGATCACCCTGAAAAGCCAGACCCGAAGTCCCCCGTGGAAGGTAGATCTGCTGAAAATTCAAAAAGAATTACAGGGGAATATCTTGGAGAATCTCCAAGGAAGTTTTTTGAAGAACCTTGATCATGAAATGTTAGATCTTGAAACTCTTATTGAACAAGCAGATCCAGCATTTGTAGACTCAATCATGAAAGAGAAGGCTCCCCCAAAATTTAAGGTCCCAACCATCACACCATATGATGGAAACTCGGATCCAGATGAGAACGTCCTAGATACATCTGATTTACATGGACCTCACAGAATTCTCAGATGCAATGAAGTGCAGGGCATTCTTCTTTACCCTAATAGGACCTGCTAAAGAATGGTTCAGGAAAATCAAAAGAAGATCGATAGGGTCATTCAAGGAGTTAGCTCGAGCATTCGTGACCCAATTTCTAGGAGGAAGAGACCAACGCAAACCACAAATGCACTTGTTAACTATAAAACAAGAGCCAAGAGAGAGTTTGCGTGATTATATCTCCCGATTCAACAATGAAGCGCTACGAGTAGAAGGATTTATCAAGCAAATGACCTTGATTGCAATAGTAGCGGACTCCAGGACAAAAGGCTGCTCAGATCAATAGGTAAGAAGGAACCAACTTCTTATGTTGAATTTATTACTAGGGCACAAAAATATATGAGTGCAGAGAAGTTTTTAAAATCCATAGAAGCTACAACAAGCAAAGGAAGAAGTGAATGCACTTCTGAGCATGATAGGGCAAAAGAAAGCCACTATCATAACTCAAAGAAGATGAAGGTTGAAGATTATGACCGAGGTCGACCTGACCCTAGGGTAAGCCGAGGTCAAAAATTCGAGAAGTACACACCAACAATACTCCCACCTGAGAAAATTTTGATGGAAATTCGCAGTACTAACCTTGTCAAATACCCAGAAAAGATGAAACCCTCATCTGAAAAAAGAGACAGGAATAAGTATTGCACATTCCATCAAGATCATGGACATGCAACTCGAGATTGCTTCCAGTTGAAAGATGAAATTGAAGCACTGATCCGAGAAAGATATTTGAAGGAATATGTCAGGAGCAATGACTATGAGGAGTCGAGGCCGACCTAACCTAGAACCTCCAAGGGAGATCAGAACTATCTTTGGAGGACCAGCTGGAGGAGACTACGGAGGCCGACCAGTTTTTGGCCGAGGCCGACCAGATTTTTCTCAAGGCCTACCTGATGTTGATCATCCTAATCATGAACCCCAACGAGAAATTTTTTGATGACCGTTGCACGAAAAGTTAAATGTTTCTTTTTAGTCATATATCATTTGTTTAGAATAGTTTTATGTTATATGCATTTGCATTAATTACTAGATAGTCAATAGAACACATTTTTTTTTTCAAGCTACAACTTTGTTCAAGCATGAATTCGATTCCTCCTCGAACAAAGGGGGCTACATAGGAGATATATCTCACAATCAAGCGACAGTTCAAGCAATATTTATGAAAACCAACTCATTTGAGAAGGTGAAATTCAAGCAACAATAATGATCTGAAAATCATGAGAAGATTGGTCAGGGTTGACTAGAAGCCAAGACCAACCTCAGAAGCATAGGCTGAGGCCGACCTTAAGAGGCCAAGGCCGAGGCCGACCACACCACGTGTTTGGTCCAAACTCTCTCGTCCTTTCTCAGCTCCGTTTCAACAAGGGTCGAGGCCAGACCCAAAGAGCCGAGGCCGACCTCGGCATGGCCGAGGCCAACCCTTAAGGGTCAAGGTCGAGGTCGACCATGAAGGTCGACCCCACCACATGTTTGATCTGAACTCTCTTTTCCCTTCTCAACTCTGTTTCAACAAGACTTTACCAAAAATTCCAACAATTAATGACGTCTTCATCCTGTCAAGATCACCTGAATTGAAGGTACAGATAACCTGATATGCTTTTTAGAAAACCAAATGGGCGAACCTTCAAGAGAAGAATCTTACACCATGGGAAGACTATGATCAGCCCTACGGGGTATGATCGAGCAATCCCAGAATAATCCAAGGACTACCTTGGAGCCTTAAAATTTTCTTCAGGAAAATGGTTGAACACCATAAATCTAGAGGAGAATCTTACACCATGGGAAGACTAGGATCAGTCCTACGGGGTATGACCGAGCAATCCCGAGATAATCCAAGGACTACCTTGGAGCCTTAAAATTTTCTCCAGGAAAGTGGTCGAACACCATGAATCCAGAGGAGAATCTTACATCCTGTGAAGACCAAAATCAACCCTACAGGGATTGATCAGGCAATCCCAAGGATAATCTAAAGACTACCTTAGAGTTTAAATCTACACCTTTAGAGAGTAATCTAGTATGATCAAAGTGAAAATGTCCTAAGCAAAGAGATGAATCTAAATACTCCCAAATCAGTCTCCATACCCTTAGTCTGAAACTACATCATGCATCCTAATTAGGAAGTGGGGGCTAATGTTATGGGTGAAATTGGACCATAAGGAAAAATTTGGAATACAGAGGAAACAAAAAGACAAACACACAAAGAAAGACCGAGACCATGCAAAAGGTAGAAGAAACTGGGCCTTCAAACTGAGTAATAGGTGAGGATTGAGCTCGCCTGTCCAAGGTCAAGGCCAAGGCCGACCACGCCAGCCGAAGCCGAGGCCGACCACACCAGCTGAGGTCGAGGCCGACCACGCCAGCCGTGGTCGAGGCCGACCACGCCAGCGAGGCCGAGCCCAATTGGGTCGAGGCTGACCACAACCCAACCGAGGTCGAGGCCGACCTCTCTGTGGGATCGATCCGTCTTCTTCTTCCTCTTCTGGGCCCCGATCCACATTAGAAGATGACCCTCTCCTTCTCCTATTTCATGACAGATTAGGGTTGACACCCTAGAAAGACCTATAAATATTTCCATTTATCAAAGGAAAGGTAACTTCTTCTCCACTCTAGAAACTCTTGTTAAACTCATCTAAACACTCTCTCGACTTAAGCATGGAGCGCTGTGGTGGCAAGCACACCACACCTGTGGTGTTCTTCTTTCTTCTTTTTGCCACGTTCTTCCCCCTTCAAACAAATTCACAGTGGTTGTCACGTGAAGGTCAGGTGAGTTATCCTGTTCGGATTTTGGCAACAACAATCAGTAATAAAAAAAATTCATAGCCAAATTCTCATTTCTCACTTATCGCTAATTTGAGTATAGTTAAACGATAAAGTATGTGTTTCTTTTTTTTTTTAGATCTGACATCCAAACCTTCACTCTTATATTTATTGTAAATAAAATATAAAAAAAAAAAAAAAAAAAAAAAAAAAAAAAAAAAAAAAAACTTATAAGCGAAAGTCATTCCAATAATGAGAAGAAAAAATTTCTCAATAAAAATGATTACTTTTTAATAACCGATTTAAAACTACTAGTTTCTCGATGAGAAAAGGACCTGTACTTTTAAATTTGACCGTTAGTCGAATTGAAAACAAAAAGCGGTACCGCTCGGCGTCGGTCCAAAGCTCATCAATTCATACTCGTGAAACGTCGCCGTTATGGAGTTTGATTGCAGGACAAAAATATCAGAAGCAGCACGTCGTCCGTGCGCCACGTGTACGGCTACGATATTTAAGAAATAGTCTGCATTTATTATTTCTGTCACATCGTACGGCAGAAAGTGCCAACTGCCACGTAACTTCGCCACCGGCGGCTTTGAAGGAGTCAATTTTGGCCGGTCGGCGGCCACCTTGTCCTGACACGTCACCTTCAGGAACCCCCCAATTGATGCCGATCTCCCTCGCTTTTGAGTTTCTATTATGAGTTGTACTTTGGGGCGGTTTATGGTGCATCCATTTATGATGCATGTCATTTTTCAATCACAATTTTTTTTATAAAGAATAAAAAAAAAAATAGCTCTCCATTAGGCTGCATATTAGATGGGTACAACCCAATATTTTTTTTCTATTATTGTTGTTGGCACGTTTCCATTCGACTCTCATTTATTATTTATCATGTTTTTTTTTTAATACAATAGTAAATCTGAGGATTCGAATCATAGACATCGTGGTCATTAATACATTCATAGTGTGAAATATGCTCTCTTTAACTTATTACTTACCATGTCAGTCCACCAACATTAAAAAACTATTTATAAACACACAAAGGGAGTAATGATATTACCATAATATTAATATTT
This sequence comes from Trichosanthes cucumerina, assembly GCA_036507285.1. NCBI lineage: Eukaryota > Viridiplantae > Streptophyta > Magnoliopsida > Cucurbitales > Cucurbitaceae > Trichosanthes > Trichosanthes cucumerina. The sequence goes on along the minus strand of CM071839.1, from coordinate 74,833,905 downwards.
TTTTTGTATAATATTAAAGTTAGACAATCTGAATTATGTTTTATGTTTTTTGATTCACTAAATTCAATGATTACGCATTTGACATATATGTTTTCGAAAACTATTTTTAAATTCTATGGTCCAAATAGTAGAAGTTCTAAGAGCAAAATTTTTTAGAAGTTCTAAGAGCAAAATTTTTTATGTGTTTCATTGTATATAGATTTTGAATTTGAAATTTTAAAACGTAGAATTATACTAACAAAGATAAAACCTTTAATAAATATAGTATTTCATGTTATAAACACAATTTATTTTTGTTAAATTAAAAGATATAAAATAAATTATATTATAAATTATATGATATTGTAAAATAATAATTATACAAAATTATAATAAAAATTACGTTGATAAATTAATTAATAATGGTTTATATTCACATAATATTTAGTTTTGCAATTGAAACTTGTTTCAAAGTCTATAAATATATTATGAGACACATTTTGACTATTGTTTAAATTAAAATTCATTTTTTAAATTTGCTACCAAATAGAAACATGAAATACAATTCTATGTTTATTGAATCCATTATTTTCAAAATTCTGTTTTTAAATTGATTACTTAACATACCTTAATAACCCATGGGAAATATTCTAGTATTATTATAGTATGAAAAATTCTCCCAACTACTCTCATTTATTACTTGTCATATTAGCATTCTTGTAAAAATCATATAAGATTCATTAACATTAAATAATTATTTATAAATTCAAAATCGTAGTGAACAAATTAAAGGATTTGTAGCACTAAAAATATTCACAATAACCCACAAAATAATTTTCACTTCAAAATTACCTCTTTGGTACGATGTTATCTCAAAATATAAAAATAATGTTTCATCATCGATAATCATTCTCGATCATGGTTTTCAAATTTCAAGTCAAAATACTTTGGGTTTTAAATTCTTTAATCATATTATATGGTTAGGTGACCCACTTGTTCAATTTTGCTCCATGTGACCGACAAAACTAGTTATTTTTTTTTAGCATATGTTAAATAAATATTTTATTTCAATATTATTAATGATTTTCGTCCCATATGAACATGTAAGGATATGGTAGTTATATTATTTTGATCAACTTTGAAAGAACAACTAGAGTTTGATGTCAACACGTTATGGAAGTTTATTAAAATGGAAAAAAAGCATAAGATTGCAAAGGGAAGAGAACGTGATTGGAGGTTCCTTATATACAAAAACAAAGGGATATTAGATAACATATTTGCATGATGCATGTCATAGGCACGTTCATGTAATTTAATTTTAGTTTTGAGTTTGATAAATTTTTTTTAGAACAATTGAGGGATTGAAGATCGAACCATCAAACTTTGGGCTGATAATTAATGTGCATTATTCATTGATATATATATATATATATATATATATATATATATATATATATATATATATATATTTCAACAATACGTGGGGTAAGGATATTTGAGCTCAAGTCATAATATATTAACCAATTGAGTTGAGTTCATGTTGGCATCATAATACTAATTAACGTATATTCTATGACATTTGAATAGAATGATGTTATCTAGTAGTCATTTGGACAAATTATAATTAAATTAGCTAAATTAGATTGGAGAGATTGACTACCCAACTAATAGGGATAGATAAGTGTAATCAACTCTAATATTTAAGTTCTATTGGATAACCATTTTTTAAAATTGTATTCGTTTTCTCACCATACAATCATTAAAATATTTGAATTATTAGCCAAATCCCAAAATCAAAAGCAAATTTTTAAAAACTTCTTTTCTTTCAAAATTTGGCTTGAATTTTGAAATCATTTGTGAAAGGTATATAACAAAATAAAGAAATTAGAGGTTAATGTAGTGTTTATAAGCTTAATTTTTAAAAATAAAAAAACTAAAAACTAAAGACTTGTTTGATAACCATTTTTTTTTATTTTTGGTTTTTAGAAATTGTGTTTGTTTTCTCACAATATCTCTACAATGAGTTTCATTTTCTCTATCTTGTTTTCCATATTTCTTAAGGAAAACATTTGAGTTTTTAGTCAAATTCTAAAAACAAATACAAGTTCTTAAAAACTATTTTTTTTAGTTTTTAAAACTTGGTTAAGTTTTTGAAAACATGCGTAATGAGAGAAATAACCCACATATCTTATATATTGTGAGGTTTATCTCCATTTTTCTAATGTGGGATCCTCAACAATATAGGTTTAATTTTCAAAAAACAAAAAACCAAATGGTTATATAATGAGGTCTAAGGTCTCCCTTGATAATCATTTAGTTTTTGAAAATTAAGTCTACGAGCACTCTTTTTACTTATCAATTTTTTTTGTTGTTTACTTTATGCACATGTTTTCAAAATAAAAGTAAGTTTTGGATGTATAAAAAAGTAATTTTCAAAAACTTGTTCGTATTTTTAAATTTTAACTAAGAATTTATATATTTTCTTAAAAAAAATGAACACTATTATAAGTGAGAAAATATGTATAATCTTCAAAAATCAAAAACAAAAAATTAAATAATAATTAAATGGAACTTAAATAGTTATCGATATGACCTAGCTTTTAAAGTTGGCCTATTTACCTCAGTTTTGCGTTTGGTTCCCTTTTGGTTCTTGAGTTTTCAAACTCAACAAATTTACCCCTAAGGTTTACATTTGGTAACACTTTTAATCCCACTTTTAATCCTTCTGTCAACTTTTCCGTTAATTTCTAATGGAAAGCTTTCCGTTAATTTCTAATGGAAAGCTTTCCGTTAATTTCTAATGGAAAGCTGATATTGCACATCTTTTTTTTATTAAAATTAGTATATAATTTTATTTTTAATTATTAAAAAATATTATTTTATTAAAAATATTTTTAATTTTTTTTTCTCTTTCTCTCTATTTCTTCTCGTCTTTCTTCTTTGTTCTCCCATGGTTGACCAAAGAAGTACCATTAAGGAAATTGTTCGAATCCTTTTTCTCTATCATGTGCTCGACAACGGGAGAGGGTTCTGGCAGTGGGTCTTGGTGCAGAGGGAGGGAACGAACTGTCAGTCTGACGGTGTGTTCAGGCGATGGATTATGGCAGTTCCCGACGCGAACAAGGAAGGGAGGACGCGACGGCGTGGGTTTCGGGAAGGCGGCAATCCGCAGGTCGAAAGAAGAAGGAGAACGAAGGGGTCGGGGGAGATTTTCGTTCGGCTGGGAGAGGAAAACGAAGGAAAAGAAAAAAGGAAAAGAAAAAATAAAGAGAAAGGAAAAGAAAGATCTGTGCTCAACGACGGGAGACGAACGGAGAGGGTTCTAGCGGTGGGTTTTGGTGCAGAGTGAGGGGGCGAACAACCAATCTGACAGTTTTTGATGCGAACGGGGAAGGGAGGACGCGACGATGTGGGTTTCAGGAAGGCAATGATCCACCGATCGGTAGAAGAAGGAGAAGAAAGGGTGATGAAGTTTTCGTTTGGCTGAAGGAGGAAGAACGAGTAAGAGAAAAGAAAAAAAAAGGAAAAAGAAAGAAATGCATTTCCTTTCTGATTCTTGTTTAGTTGGCCATGAGAGAACATAGAAGAAGACGAAGAGGAAAGAAGAGGAAAGAAGAGGAAAGAGGGAAAAGGGAGAAGAAAGAGAGAGAAAAAGAAAAAATAAATGAAAAATATTTTTTAATAATTAAAAGCAAAAATATATATTGTTTTTAAAAAAAGATGTGGCAGATCAGCTTTCCGTTAGAAATTAATGGAAAAGTTGACAGAAGGACTAAAAGTGTTACCAAATGCAAACCTTAGGGGTAAATTTGTTGAGTTTGAAAATTCAGAGACCAAAAGGAACCAAACGCAAAACTGAGGACCAAAAATGTATTTGGTCCTAAATACAAATATAAAAATTGATAAGTTGAAAAAAAAAAAGAAACTTGTTAAAATTAGAAATAAATGGTCCATGGAGACAAACAAATATAATTTAAAATTTGAACGTATAGAAAACGGATGGCAAAGGAATATGCGTTTACTTTACTTCAATAATAATAGAGTCGAGAACAGAATAGTCAATAAATTGGACTCTCTCTCCTCTGCCTTTCAGTGTGATTTTGAACCTCTTCTCTTCGACTTCCAATATAAAACCCTCTCCCAACCCCATCGAATTTCAAGCTCAAACTCTCAAATCTCCCCATTTCATTTCATCTCTCTGCACCACAATCCGACCCAAATGGCCGATTCCAAAGTTTCTCCGATTCCCCTTCTCAAAGATGAGCTCGATATCGTCATACCCACCATTCGAAACCTCGATTTTCTTGAGATGTGGAGACCCTTTTTCCAGCCTTACCATCTCATCATTGTTCAGGACGGTGATCCTTCTAAGGTCATTAAGGTCCCTGAGGGCTTTGATTACGAGCTCTACAATCGCAACGACATCAATCGGATTCTGGGTCCTAAAGCTTCTTGCATTTCCTTTAAGGATTCTGCTTGCCGGTGCTTTGGCTACATGGTCTCCAAGAAGAAGTATATCTATACCATTGACGATGACTGCTTTGTGAGTTTTCCCCCCCCTTCTTGAATTGGGATTTTTTTTTTGTCTCGGGATTTGGGATCTGATCCGATTTGGGGGTGTTTTTGAATGTTCGCTGTGTAGTGATACTTTTGTCTTGGAAATGTTGATTTTGGCTTGCCCTGTTTTAGTGGGATTGGTTGAGATTTAGATTATTAGATTTATGAACTCTCTGCTTAGTTATAACAGCTACATGCATGGAGTTAGCGGTGTGTTTGTAGATTTGCATGCTTTAAAAAGCAAAAGAATCCACTCGTTGGTTGTAGATCTGTCCGGAAACTCACTCGAGATCTCAAATCAATTTAGAATTTTCGAATGTAGTTGACTAAACTCGTGGATCTGCTACATTGTTAGGCAAGCAAGTGGTCTCGGATTGCTAGAGCTAATATTCTGTCAGTTTAGCTTTCTGATCCATGATCTACGAAGTCTGGTTTTGTGGATCCATGTAGATTTGTTAGTTCTATATTGAGGCGTTAATGTTGAAAAGGAATTCTGTTTTGTTTTGTCTAAAATGGTATCAGGAATGAGTGGCTGGATCGTTCCTTATGGATCTGAGGATTGTTCTTGGTTTTGATCTTGCAGGTTGCAAAGGATCCGTCAGGCAAGAACATCAATGCACTTGAACAGCACATCAAGAACCTTCTGACCCCGTCTACACCGAACTTCTTCAATACCTTGTACGACCCCTACCGTGAGGGTGCTGACTTCGTCCGTGGATATCCGTTTAGTCTCCGAGAGGGTGTCCCAACCGCAGTGTCTCATGGCCTGTGGCTCAACATCCCGGATTATGATGCACCCACCCAGCTTGTGAAGCCTCTTGAGAGAAATACAAGGTATAAACTTCTTGCATTACACTAGAGTTTTAGAATATACTTGCCCAGTTGTCGTAAGTTGATTATTTAGCTATACCATAGGTATGTAGATGCAGTCTTGACAATTCCAAAGTCAACCCTCTTCCCCATGTGTGGTATGAATCTGGCATTTGACCGTGAGCTGATCGGCCCAGCAATGTATTTCGGTCTCATGGGTGATGGTCAGCCAATTGGACGCTACGACGATATGTGGGCTGGCTGGTGCATGAAGGTACATTGTCATCCCATAACCAGCTGATTCTCTGTCATTTTTATTATTGTTTCCCATGTTTTGCAATACCTCAATTGAAGCTGATCATATTTGGACAATTGGATCTCGTATACTAGGTTATATGCGACCATCTAGGATTCGGAGTGAAGACGGGATTGCCCTACATTTGGCACAGCAAAGCAAGCAACCCATTTGTGAACCTGAAGAAGGAATACAAGGGAATCTATTGGCAAGAAGAACTGATACCATTTTTCCAAGCTGTTAAACTTCCAAAAGAATGCACCACAGTGCAGGAATGCTACATCGAACTCTCCAAGCAAGTGAAAGCAAAACTCGCTGGCGTCGACGAATACTTCGACAAGCTTGCAGATGCCATGGTCACTTGGATTGAAGCATGGGATGAGCTGAACCCATCAGGCAGTAAAGCTGCCAATCTGCCAAATGGTGCCCAGAAGTAGATAGATATATCCAATTCGGATTATCGATACTTGTCGAAAGTTTTTACCGATGTTACCGGCTTAGCATTCAATCTGGAAGCTCAGAGTATTGGTTTAGCAGCATGGTAGAGAATGTACTATTATTATTCACTTATCATTATGACCTTAGCCACAGTAAAAGAAAATGATTTCATATATTTCTATAATTTGATGAGCATTTAGCTATTTCAATCTGGGATTGTTGCTGGGAAGATTCAAATGATTATTTAATTTTGTTAAGAAATTGGTCTCTTTTGTTTTGTTTCCTTGACCATTTTACAGCAAGTTTCTTCCAGGTTAACTGGAACTTTCATCTTTGCCTTTTGAAGCATTACTGACTTTACAAATGGCCTTCATTTTGTGAACTTGATCTGTTTCTGTTTGGAATATTGATAAAAAGGATTCGTTTTTTAGTCAATGGTGGAAAAGATGAAATGGGGGGTGATAATTAATAAATATTCCAATTTTAAGTTCAAATTTGAATTAAAAGATTCTGAGATAGCTAATATCTAGCTGTTATGAAGAAATTTTGAATAAAGAAGAGTTTATTTTGGGAAAAAATTAACACAATCTGAGTAAAAAATCTCTAATGACGGTAGAACATGTGGGTAGGGCCAATGTCTTCAAATTAAAGTAAGATTCCCCAAAACTTCACCCATTTTCTAGGGTGGGCATAAGTTGAGGGCTTTCAAAATTATTTCAAATTAAATTTCCCAAAACATCTCCCTTTATGTGTGCATAAATTGAGGATTTATATATCAGTCTCCAATGTTAAAATTGGTTTTATGGCTCTTAGTGAATTAGCAAAAATTTTGAGGAAAAAAAATATCATCTAAGAGATGGAGGTTGCTAATTTCTCCTCTTTTTTTTTTACAAGAAATTGATAGAAATTTTTAATTTTCTTTTCTGGGAGGATTTATTTTTTCTCCTCTAAATTTCCTCAATTCTCTAAATATTATAGAATATAAATTAACTAGTTTTGACATTTACCCAGAGACCAAATTAAAAAATCTTAATACATAAGAGACTACATTTGGGACCAAATTGAAAGACATCCAAAGATGGAAGACTAAAACATATATTTAACGTATAGTAAGAAGTCTAAAAAACCCAAACCGAAAGGGTTCTCCATTTCTAGAGGTGGGTATGAACTTAATAAAATTCAAAACCAAACCGAACCGAACCTTTATTAAAACCAAACCGAACCGAACCAAATCAACCCCTGCACACCCACCAGTCTACTTTGCTTCTTGTTGTTTAGTTAAGTGTTGAGTCAACACAAGAAGCTAACAGCAAAATATTGTGTTTCAAACAGGGGAAAATCCTAGTCCTCTGTTCAGAACGAAGTGCACAAATCTATCTTGCAAACTTTAGCTATATTTTGAAAATGGATTGCTTCTTCACAAAGAGTATTGATTCTTTACCAAATGGATTGGATGAAAGCAGTGAAAGTAATCCTAAGAACAAAAACTTCTACTGTTGTAGGCATATAGCATATGCAATGAGACATCATAATTAGCACAAATGTAACATATTAATCAAAGGGCAGATCTCTAAGGACTACGATATCTGTATGAACTAATTTTACAACGAAAATTTTTCGGGATTCAACTAGTTAGTCCCAAAATGAAAGCATCGTATTGTAGCAGCAACAGCAGAATCAAGAAGACAAGGTTAGAGGTACGAGATAGGAAGATTATACAACAATTTATTCTCTCCTCGACTAACAAAATGTACCATTGACATAGGTGTGATGAGTTCGACTCCATGTCAGCCTTCATGAAGTCTCCTATGCAGAGTCCTGTTTTAGAAAACGTGATCGGTTTCAGTTGAAACTATATAAACAGTCTAACTTGATATGAAATCTAATGAGATCGGGGGTATAAAGGGCAATTAGATTTCATTTCCTCAACTGGGAATCTTGCTCGATCACGAGCAAGGGCCTAATTCATGTTCATAAAAAGAAGGATGGGGTAGGTCTTTCACTCCCTTTTTTTAGTCAATAAAACGAGTGTAGTAAAAGGACTATCTTGCCATAAGAAAGAGTTCCTCTCAGAAAAAACATGTAATTGAAGAAAATTAGAAGCACACTAGTGCCATATTAAGGCACATTATAGATAAGACGCAATATGTACAAGCTCAGTTCTTGATTATGATGATGAACCTTAAGACAATCTACAGGCCAACCTCTCACCCAACATTGGATCACTTACAAAGTCCTCCATGGACCTGAGTTGGACATAAAGAAGCACTGTCATGCTACAATAGGCAAAAGAAAACATAACATAGAATTAGCAATGGTGATCTTAGCAGATTTGTTGTAGCATTCTCCCACTAGCAGTAATGGAACTGCTTTTCTTGTCTGACTAAAAAAAGAAGAAATCAAGTACTTCCTAGATTGCTTTTAATTTGGGCTCACACTTTATTGCCCTCATTGATCCTGACAGCACAAAGAACAAGGTAGTAAATGCCAGTATACTTTCCTAACAATACCTTGCGACTGCCATCGTACTTGTCAACACTTGATCCGACAAAAGGAGAACCCGGAACCAATGAGTATTATCAAAAAGCAACTATCATATTTGAACAAGAAAAGTAAAGACAGATTGGGGTCCTAAAGATTCAATTTCCCTACTTAAGCCAGAAAAAGGAAAACCTAAAAGGTTGCTCATGGAGATAATCACGAGTCGAGTATATAAAAAATGAAAATCTATTCCACAGAGCACAAGTAACTTTTGGCAGAATAATTCACTGAATGAAAAAAAGGATAATGTTCTCATTTATTTACCTGCATGGAGTGCCTTTGATGTTCCACTCGCTGGAGTTGTGATGAAAGTTGTAGCAAGTCGATAGTTGGAGTGCGTTCATAGGAAAGATTAGCCTTGGCATTTGCCAAACCTGATCTATGGAGAACCCCATCAGGGATCTGAAAGGTGACAGTGCGATCACTACTTTCACACGTCATTATGGGACCCATTTGAGCTTCACTCATCCCCGAAGCAAACTTACTCGAAATCCCAGTTGAAGAAGCCTGTGAGCTCACTCCCATGAGCTTTTCAGAGAGTTCACTCATGCTGTAATTCGATTGACTTTCGGACATAATAAAAGCACGAGGCATGTGAACTATGGATGGATGACTCGATGCACTTTGTGATTGAGATGACAGAAGAGAGAGAGCACAACCAGAGTCCGGAATTCCAGAAAGTCCTTGGATGGTTGATGCTGCATCATAAACTCCAAAGTCTTCGCTTGATAAGTTAGTGTGGTGGAACAATGGATGTGTGTCGATATGGGGGCCTCCCACAGTATGAGAATATTGGCAAGTTGTCTCACTTAACATGTTTCCTGTAGGTGCTGTATTAGTTCCATTTTCTTGATAAGGAGGAATCTGTACTTCAAAATCATAGGGAAGCAAGGGAGATTTCATATTCAGATGCCTGTTGCCCAGTGAAGTTGCAGACATAGAATTATAATCATTCTTGCCCTCAACTTTTATACGCTTGCACCAATCATTTTCTCCAAGCTTCTCTGGATAATAAAGACCACTAGACAGTATATCTTTGCAGATAAATGAAGCTGCAGTCAGTGTTTTCTCCTGAAATCTGCTGTCTCCAATACCTGACATTTTCAATCAGTACTGTAAATAATAATATTAACAATGTTACGTGGCTAGATAAAAACATGGAGATCAAAAAGTAATTGATAATTGAGAGAAACTAATACAGGTATTAAGATAAAGCCGTGATATAGTGGTTAACAAATATAGCGAATCAATGAAGATTTTAAAAGATATTGTAAACAGCACAATCAGATTCAAAGATACACCCAAAATACCCAAAACAAATAGATGTAATACGTCAACTGGATGTTGAAGAGATTCAAACAGCAGGCAATCAAGCAAACACATGTTCAGGCTGGACGGCTGTCAGGAATCTTAGACATTGAATCTCTGGTGTCAAATAACTTGAAAGATTTAAGATATTGTCACACAGTTACTGTTGTTCTCAATACTGTAAAACTTTTGGTTAGCAAACTAACTACAGTTGTGCAGTTCTCATTAAGTTCAACTAGAAGCGGCTTTATCAGTTTTAGTACTTATGTTCTCTCAGGGAAAACTCAAAAAGATAAGTTACTGCTGACGCATGGATAACTTCTGTAACATTTTTAAGGCTCAAATCTTTAAAATAATTAAAATGCTAGTTACAGCCAATGAACCCTGAAGGAAGAGTAGCAAAATGGTTATTGTTAGCTCTCAAAGTTTGCGGGATTGAATTAAAGTTTACGAAAAACTATATACACCTATGCAATTTATGTTGCTCCAGAGTTATTTAATATCCATAGGGGCATAAATGGAGGGAATGGACAAAAAAAAAGATAGGACAATTCAGAAACAAGAATAAAAATTGAGCACTTGAATTGACTATTTACTCACCAAATGGGTGCATGATTTCTAAGAAAAAAAATCTTGAAGACTTGTCCATCTTTTTCTGAGTTGATCTTGTCAAACCCAGTAAGTAAGGAATGAGACTGATATTGGATAAACTCCTATTATTCTTCCAAATGTCATTTTAAGCTAGAGCTCTAAAATTATTAAATTCTTCAACAGTAATAGGAGGGGGATATGTATTGATTCTTTTATTCACCAACCTTGGGCATTTGGAAAGGGCCATTGATATGGTATTTGACCAGCTAATAATCAACAAATGCCAATTTCCTGAATATTATGGGTTACTTGTGGGGAGTATCCAAATATTCCATGTATTATAGTTATTGCAACTACAGATATGCTATGAGATGAGTACCCATGTATACAAGAATTCAAAAAACCAAAGCTTGATTAAAAACTTGCTAGGTGCCACTATCAGATGCCATTAGGTTCACGCTCATGTTAACAAAAAGGCAAAATTCATCTACCAAGTACCAAAGCAGACTCCAACAAAGTTCGAATAAACAGCTGTAACACTTTCACTTTTTAGATGTGGTTGTTGGCTTGTACGATCCAAATGAAGCAATAAACAAATAATGACAGTTAGAACAGAGCCATCACAATTCAATTCACTTCCCCCTTCCCCCAAAAGGAGGAAAGAAGTATCAGAAGGTCCCCAAAAAAGGGTTCACAAGAAGGGCTAAAACAGGGGGGGGGGGGATCAAATCTCAAAAAGTTCACAATTCTTCAATCTCAACTAGGCCTAACCTCGAAGTTTAATCATTCCCTAAAGATGGAAATAATATTGAAGAGCTTCACCATTGGATGGCCTTATAATGATCAAACCAAACCTCTCCAGATTAAATAAACTGACAAGTATGAAAAAGGGGGGGAAAAAAATCAAATCCATGAAGGTTTGATCTACAATCAACAGTTTCATATGATTAAGCTGTGTGTAGGTCTAGAGAGAGAGTCAGAGATAGTGAGATGGAAAGATAGAGAGTTAAACGATATAGAGAAATTAAATGACATATGCTGTAATACCATTATATGGCTGAAGCAACCTCTGTGCCCTTCCTGAGTGAAAATTTACTTGAGGCTTTCTTCTGCGTTCATTGTGGCCTGCAAGCCGTTTACGACAGCTGCGTTTACCATCATCAAATTCAGAAAGCAAATGAAACCTGAAGGTCAAAACAAGTCCTTAATCAAGCAACAATCTTAATTAAAGTACCTAAATCAAGCTCAATCAGGGTAATATATGACTGGATTGATGATAAGCCGATCATAATGAGAAAGAGCAATTTCCAGGATTCATGGTTGAAATAAAGATAAGCAAAGTGCTCAATCCCCTCTTACGATTTCACAAAAAAACCAAAAAGGATGTTGAAGAACAGAATCATGATTAGAGTTGATTCCATGGGTGATTTTCTGTCTAAATATAGTTTTCTGGTGGTTTTTTATAGCACCATTCAGCAGTTGAAAAAATAAGAGAAAATGAGCGAAAATATAACCAACCTGCTACATTGCTGACAAAACCTTTGTTCTATGCCATTCACAATAACTTTGGCAGTCTTTGAATGAACCTCACAAACCTTATGCCTCTTGTGGTAGTCTTTAGAGGAGCTGAGATCCTTGTTACAGCCATAAACTTGACAAAACGCAGTCTGGAAATTTACCCCTTGAGATCTCATTTTCTTATGAGAAGTTGATGATTCAGTGGAAGATGAAATTGCAGCTCTCTTGGAGTATTTGGAACTGTGAGCATCCCCTTGATCAATAAATCTGCCTAGTTTCAAATCAATAAGAGATGAATCTCGATTGTTAGAGTCAACAATGGAACCAGAGAGCTTGGAAGTGGACTCCTCTTCTCCAGGAAGTGGATGAGAGGTGGGCAAAACAAGATTCAAGCTTCTCCCTCCATCAATTTTAGTATTCAGGACATCACTGACAGAATCATCAGGTAATTGTTTTCCAACCATTTGGGGAAATTCCAGTTCCCCAAAGCTCTGATTCTCCACATGCTGAGCACTGCCTGAAAGAAGCATGTTGTCCCCAAAACTACATGGGTTCTTGAATTCCCAACCCAACAAAGAATATTTACTTCTCAGAGGTGAATTAGTGGATGAATTCATCTCATCAGACAAAAATCCCTTCCCTTGTGAACCATAGTTCCACGATTCCATTATGTAGCAAGATCAAAGCTTATGAGCTTTCAAAACAAACCCACATGAATAAACAGGCAAAACACCATCTTCTTTCTAGTAAACTTCTTCAACCCAACAAACCCAACTCGTATCAAAGTTTTCACATCATCATTAACAAACAAAATCTAGGTAACACTCATAGCCATCAAAAGTAATCTGCATAATCCCCAGAAGCTTCCCCCCACCCTCCCCTCCCCCTTAAGCATAAATAGAAAGAAAGCCACAAAATTATCTTCCTCAAGCAACCATCGATTTCAAGCAATTAATCAATTGGGTTCAAAAGAGAAACCCATCTTGGAGAATCCAAATACAGACAACTAAAGTGCACAATACGACAAAAGAATGTCTGAATTTCACGTGAATGGAAGAGCTTGAGAGACAAACAAGAATGCTCAGCTCAGTGAGAGAATGAAGTTAGAGCAACAACAGTAAGAGATTGAAAATGAGAGCATAGTTCAAAGAAAAACAAACAAAAAGCTGAAAGAAAAATGGAGTTTAAATTTCCCCCAAATGATCTGAGAAATGAAGAGAAATAGGGCGCTTGTGGGTTTGCAGAAGAATGAGACCTACTTTAAAGAGCGTACAAAAACAACAATGGCAATACACAGGCATAGGATTTGCACTAACATAAAGTTAAAAATAACAAAAAATAAATAAATAAAAGTGCATTTGAAACTTGCCAAATCCCTGGATGTGCGCTGAACAGTAAAGTTCAAATTTGAAGTGAATTAGTACAATAAACCTGGATTTAGACTTCAAAGTTGCTTCCTTTTTTACTCATTTGTAGATATTTCTGTTTGATCAGTGACCCTTTATCCATCCCCACAACATATTCTTTATCAACATGAAGAGGATTATTTTTTGCCAATCTAATCTCTAAGCATTAAATGAAAGTATTGATAATATTATGAACAAATCTAATTGTGACCTGCCTTGATCCATAAGATAAAAGAAAAAGAAAAAAAAAAAAGGTGCCTAACTGAGTTGCTTTTGAGAATTGATTATTGTTCTAGGATAAATATGAAATTATGACTACAATTGCTTCCAGCTAATTGTATACTAAGTATTTTTTGTGGATCATATTCTCCAAGTAATATTTAGTTAATTTGAAGTTTTAAATTTTATCTCTTACTCCTAAGTACTTCTTGTCCCCCAAAAAAAAAAAAAAATCCCAATAAGAATATCAATTTCTTATTTCTTAGAAAAATTCACCCCACCTAAAGAAAGTAGCTTTTGTCTCTTAAGTCCAAAGTCATGGCCAAAAAGTGTGTCAAGTAGCTTTCCTAAAATTTTTAGGCTTAGAAAAATACCTATCTAGTATGGGCAAGTTTTTCATAGGATAAATTTATTTGTTTGCAAATGAGAATTTATCAGTTAATTGTAAAAAATAGTGATGATGTAATTATGGGAACCTACATATGTATGTAGGTTACTTGAACTCTTGTACAAATTATCTATAAATAACCCTTCATTATTTTTCATTTGTAAAAAGTTAATTACTCTAAAACTATGTTTTTTCTACAAAATTTAAATCTTTTGTATTAGTTGTTGTATTCTCACAAGCAAAAATTTACTTATGGTGATGTTGTTGCCACATCTCCCAAAACAAATAATATGGTGTGAAAGAGAATAATTTATAGATAGTGTTCCAATATCCTAATTATTTGTACTATTCATTTGTCACTACACTATTTTGGTGCATGTGTCTTGTAGTTAGTTTATTGTCTTAGCTTTGATGTTGATATTAGTCTAATAGATCATTTTTATTTTGAATGTCTTAATAATATGAACACATATACTAAAACAATTCTATTTGAAACTCTTTAAGATGCAAAGTTAAATATATATATATATATATATATATATATAATATGTTAGCATCAATAGGGTATTATTGAAGACACATGCAATTAAAAAGTCTCAACAACCTTTTGGAAAAATTAAAGCACTATTCATACATATGGAAGTCATGTGCAACACATCACCATAGAAAGTGTAAATTCAAAAGCCAATACTTCATCACAAAGAGACCAAAGAAAAAGAAAAAGCAAGACTTTGAAAACAAAATCAACACTATAGAAAGCATGCAATTGCATTCACTCATTCATCACAATATTAAAAAGAGTTGACCAAACCAATAATTTGGGGAATAATGGGAGGAGATAGACCACTCATTCTAATCATGAGTGATTATCAAGACTTCAAAAGTGATTATGAACCATAATTAATACCAAACCCACCAATGAATCTCATGCCTTTAAGGATTCAAAAAAAAAAAAGAACACTCCCTTTAATCTCGAATTAAAAAGGAAAACTTTAAAAGCACCCCTGTTAGGATTTTTCAAGAATCAAAATGCTAATCAGTATCCAAACTAACTCACACACTTTGACTATTCTCACATAACAATTGTCTGATCCTACTGTATTTAGTTGTAAAGGTAACTCATATGATATTAAATCTTAGATAAGTGGCAACCATGAACGTGAACCTATTCTCGAATCGATATACATGATTTGCTTTGTTCGGTTTTTTTTTTTGTGAGTTTGTATATGTGTATGGATGTGAAAGACAAAGCACCCACTACTTTAAAACAATTCAATCTCCATCTATGCTTTCACATCCAAAATGGCACTTGGCAACTTCTTGCCATGCTCTCTTATTGGGCAAATGGGCTCCATCAATTACCATCCTCACATCTTTGAGAAACCCATCTTGTTGTGGTGGGGGTCACTTGTCACATCCTTTGATTAGAAAAAAAAAAGGCCAAGAGGAAGTTTCCCCACTAGTGGATTCATCTAAAGCTTCCATTTTTTTGGAGGGGGTTTCAAAAAAATTTCTTTTTTTTTTGTTTTGCAATAGATTAGAAGATTAGATTGATAATACACTAAATCCAACTTTATAATTTGATTAATCCATGTTTATTAATCTTCCATTTTAGATGTTTTTTTTTTTTTAATTTTTAGGCATAATATGGACAAAGCATTTTGTTGTTGGAGTTAGCCTAGGGTGTGTAATAATAGATATCCATATGACAAACAAAGCCTCATGGTGTCCAACTCAAGTGCCAGCCACCTTTCCCAATAGAAAAAAAGTTTTGTCTTTTACCCAACCACTGGTGGGCCATCCCCATATGGTTCCTTAAAGGCCATTTATTTTTTCTTTTTCTTAAAAAAAAAAAAATTCATAGTTCAATCAACCCCCTTTTGTTTCTGCTTTTTTTTTTTTTTTTCCCCTCTCTCTCTCTCTCTCCCTTTTTCTCCTTTCAAAATCATTGTTGTTTTTTGCAGTTAGGAATCTAATTAATGGTTCTAAACAAACAAAATCCTCTTCTTGATGATTGAATATCCTAAGCTAAGATTATCCATTTATCATCTACTTCAACACTTATTTTCTTCTCTTTATTTTCCATGTTTTAGTTAATGATTGGGGCCATTAATTGAATACTACTCCCTCTCACCTAAATATATTTATGATGTGCTAATTAAATTTTTATTTTTATTTCTTTGTTCTCACAGTTAGGAACATAAAGAATTGAGCTTTTGTTGAATTTTAATACTTCAGTTATTTTTCTAATTTCAAGTATGCCACCTTAAATATAGTCAGGATCTTTTTTTTAAAAAAAAAATTGCAGTCAAAATTTTGCCATGTTTTATTAAAAAGAAAAGGAAAATAAATAAATAAATAAATAAAAAACAAGAACCTAAAATTGGATTCTGACATGGGTAAGGGCTTCCATGCACTTAAGTTCTCTCAAATTCTGACAGTTCTGAAATGTTGGGGCAAAGTTGGAAGGAGAGAATTGCCTCTCTTTAAATGGACTGAAAATCCAATAATAATATTACATTACATTACATTTGTTGATTATTTTTATTATTATTATTATTATTATTTTTGGTGATCTATATATGTTTCGATCATGGGTTTTGTTTTTAGATACTCCTTTTTCTTTTTTATTGTACCCCATGGACAATCTTTTAATATTTGGTTTTGGTTCATTTCATCATAGGAGAAAGTCAAATATGTATCATGGAATCAAATAATGTTAGACTTGTCCCATCGATATTAAATAAATTCTTATTCTTATAATTTTCAAACTAAATTTTATTTTTCAATGGGCTATATGGTAAAAAAATTATCTTCAAACTTTGTTTTTTTGTTTCAGAAATATATTTATATTCTTTCCAAAGTTGCAATATTACTTTTGAACTTTCATACATGTTTCAAAACTACTTTTAGTATAGATATTCATTAAAATGTTGGAAAAATAGGTGTGGTGGTGAATAGGACACTTGTCTAGATTAAGGTTCAGTTTGAGATTGTTGTAGATTTTAAAAATAATTGTTGGCAACTTTACTTTTAAAAAAGTAATTATCATAGAAAGCATATTAGTATTTGATTAATTTCAATTTTAAACAAAAACAGGTCATAGTGTGATAAATTCAATCAAAATTGTTGTGGTTTAGTTAAAATGAACAAAAAGTAGGCTATAATTTTAGTTATTTATATGTTGATGTTCATTACATGATCTATTATAAATTAATAATCTAAAAAAATTAGAGTTTGAATTATAAATTATACTTTGTTATTCAAATTTAAGTACAAACAAGAGGTAAGAAAAATCAATTTTTTATACCGAAAAAAGAAAAGAAAAGAAATATGATATCTATTCCATTGAATATACTCATCAATCTAGGGAGTTCGAAGTTCAAAATTTTCTTTTTGATTGTTTATCTGAAGATATTTCTTTTTCAATGACAATAAATCAATTTGACGCATCAAAAGAAGATAATTTCTATCTAGGTTGTATTTTTTTGTGTCTACAACTTCAAGTGATTTATAGAATGAAATTATCATATAACAATTTTTTCTTTGGCAAAATCTCCAATTATGAAAATATATATGCCATTGACTCAATTTTTATTCATTTTTTCCTTTTTTGCTCTTTTATCTCTTTCGTGTGGGCTAAAATAATAATTAAAAAAAAACTCCATTTTTCTTTCTAAAATCTTTATAAATAAAGATTTCTTTTGGTTTTCCATTCATAACTATTTTAAAAGCCAATATCTCATATCTCTCTCTTATAATGAACTATATTCGTATTAAAAACTATATATATTTTTTTAAAAAAGAAACCAATCAAGAAATAAATTAAAAAATTATATAAGAAAAAGATCATGGTAACATTCAACACTTCTGAATCTAAAAAAATATTGACTTCAATTTTCGATATCTTCGAGATGTACAACAGAGGTAAAAGCACCAATGAGAAAAAAAAAATGGTAATTGAAGAAAAGATGATAACGACCACACACGTATAGAAAAAAAGTCAATAAAGTAAAAAAAAAAAAAGAATTATTAAGAAAATCATAAACTTTGATGGAATTTACTTCAAGTTGATATTGGAATTGCACAGAAGCTTAGAAGAAATTGAAAAAAGTGAGAGCCAAAAAGGAGTTGAAGAAAATAAAATAAATGGAAGGATACGACAACCAATGAGAAAAATTGTTTAAAAAAATGCGCATATTACAATTCAACAAGCGAAGTTTAAAAATCGCGTTTACGTATTCCCACTATAATTCTAAATGCAAAAGCTTAAAAGAATGACATTCAAACATGTAGACTTTGATAGTTTTGAAACGTTTATGAAAGATGAGGAATATTACAACTTTAAAAGAATAAGAGTGTTTCTTACCTAAAGAATAAAGTTCAGAATATATTTTTTTATAATTTAACCTTTTTAATATTAAAAATGATTTGCTTAATGTATTTTTTAAATATGTTATTTTTGGTTAAGCTATTGTTTATACATACATCGAAAGAGTGCAAAAAATCAACACAACTTTTTTAAACCTTAAATTTCAACATTTTTGATAAAAGATAAAAAGGATGAAAGGTTTTAAATTATTATTATTTTTAAAACTTTGATACATAAGAAAAATGGAGGAATTATTGATATAGAAAAAGATAAGAAATAGTGATGTTGTAGTTCAAGTAGTAGGAGAAATTTGAATTGATTTTTCTGACTTAAGAAAACCATAAAAAGACACAAATGAAAATGATGGTAACATCATAGATTTAGAAAGGTTTGGAATTACCCATTCTATATATATTATATTATATTATATTATATCATCCCCTTTTTGATTTTACATCAAGTTGAAAAGGAAGTTTTCCTATTTTACTTTTTAAGAATTGAAAAGTTACTTACACCCAATCACTCAATTCATTTTCTTACATGTAAAATTATCTAAGGCTTTGTTTGGTGTGAGGTGAGGGAGCATACTTTTTTCTTTTTCTTTTTCTTTTTTTTTTAATTTTCTTTTTCTTTCTCCCTCTCAAAATGATGTCCACTGCCTACTCCATTGAGATGTCACTCTCAAGGTGGAGAATTTCAAAGCAAACTTTGCAAGGAGAAGAAGAGTGAAATTTTGATAAAGATCTCTAAGAAATATTGGAAAATTAAAATTATAAGAGAATGAATGGTAGGGAAAGAAACCCAACTACAAAAATGTATTTGGACCCTACAAATTTTAGAGGTCGTTTGGTGCAAGGGTTTTGGGATGAGAATGAATAAAAATTTTGGATACCCTTTATTTGGTACAAAGTTTGGAAGCTTGGATATTAAAATGAGTTAAGTTATTCCGTGGATTTTGTATAACTAATTGATTGATTGAAAATATATTCAATGAATTCTCATTTATAAAAGGAAAAAGAAAATCAATTTTTAAGTTGTATCAATTTCTATCCTAAAATTTTAATTTCATCAAATTGTGTACTTATTGAAACTTTAATAAATTAGTATTCTGTTTGATATATTTAATTAATTGAAATAATTTAATATAAAAATTATCATTATTTATCATTATTTATTCAATTAAAACCATACATCTATTTTGATCAATTAATTTATATCTATTTGTTGAAGAGTACAATGCATCATAATTTATATTAAGTTTATAAATTTAATCTCAGATAAAATATCATTTATTATTATAAAAATTACACATTCCTAAATGTACAATGAACCACAGGAGCCAATAAGAGCATAACTCAATTGACATTAAGTAAGACTTATGATCAAGAAATTATGAGTTCGAATCCTCCCACTCCAAATGTTGATATACTCAAAAAAAAAAAAAAAAAAAAAACAACTCAGAGTCTCATCAAGTCACCCACATACACCACACCGCACCACGAGAAAATATTTTATTAGAGCGGCTTTGACTTTGTATTTGTGTCTAATTTATGCCACATAGAGAGCCTGATTTAGTTTTATATTGCTTCTGGGTCTAGAATACAATTGAAATGACTTTAGAATTCAATCTTTTAAAATATTCTAAATTTAATTATTTTTTTTTTTAAAAAATAATCTTATACTAGTTGAATGTTATGATAGTTTTGAAAACTAATAATTCCATTTGGGCTTTCTTCGAACCAACTCATTCCCGGCCCACAAACTTGCCTTTTCCATTGATTGTGATGACATGGCCATATTCTTTCTTTTTATCCATTTTTTTAAAATATTTGCTTAACTATCATAAAATATATCTCTTTAATTTTTTTTTGAGTACATCAACATTTGGGGTGGGGAATTCGAACCTATGACCTCTTGGTTATAAGTTATACTTGATGCTAGTTGAGCTACGCTCTTGTTAGCAAATATATCTCTTTAATTAAGAGGTCGAAAGATTTAAATTATTCATCTACGTATGATTGAACTAAAAAAATGATTGAATTAGTGAGACTACTTTTTTTAAGATACTCCTCTCAAAATAATTCAATGGAAGGAAATTTTAAATTTTTTGCTATAAAATACACATGTAGTTTTTTTTTAGAAAACGAAAATTGGCTACAATATTTACAAATATATCATACAAAAAAAAAAAAAGTGCAAATATGACATTTCCAAAAAAAAAAAAAAAATTGCATGCCTATTGAAACATCTTCATGCAATTTCTTTTTTACTTGTATATATCATTAATACATCATTTTTATGTCTATTACTAATAGACTATTTTTCATGTCTATTACTGATAGATCGTTTCTATGTCTACCAACGATATGCATCTATCATTGATAATATATTTTTATGTATATCTTTAATAGAACAATTTTTCGCTTGACACTAATAAACTATTTTTACGTCAATCAATAATAGTCATCTATTAGAATATTTCTACATTTATCTCTAATAGACCATTTATTTATTAACATTTTTTTTTTAAAAAAATGATATATTAGTGATATATGATTATTAGCAATTTACTATTATATGTTATCAATTTTTTGTTACTAATATTTAGTTATTATTGATTTATCATTTCTAATATATTGATATGATACATCGACAATAGACCCACTTAGCAAGTGCAAACAATTACTAAAAAAATAAAATAAAATATCATTGATATACCATTATAATTTTATTGATATTTTATATCCATCATAGAACTAATAGCAAATCATATGTTTACTATCACATACTAAAAATAAAAGTTAAAATACTACTAATATATCATTTTTTTTCCTATTGATATAAGGTATATATCAATCAAAGAAGCATGTAAACTTGATAGAGAAGAAAAATAAATACTACTTATGTATACTTTTTTTCTAAAAAAAATAATTTATTGATATAATTTATTAGTGATAAATCTAATAGTAAATGAGCATGCAAGCAATCATCGGTAGAAGTGAAAATTAAATCCCACAAATTTACCATTTTTAATCTATTGATATAATAAATTGATGATAAACGATATAACCAATGACCATGCATGAAAACAAATCAAACAATATAATTGAAATATCACAGTTCTATTGGTATGATATACTAAGTGATCGACAAAATAAACCATGGATAGAAAACAAAAATTAAATATCATGAATATAGTATTTTTATTCCATTGATAAGGCAAATAATAATAAACCTCAAAGAAAATGAACATACAAGAAAAACACATATAGACGATGAAGTCAAATATGATTACAATACTATTTTATATTCTATTGATATAACAAATCAATGATTAACATAATAGAAAACAAACATAGATAAACTTCAATAAATGATAAATCTATTATTGATAGAATCAATCATTAATATAACTTGATCGACTTTTATGACAATGAAATCTATTAACGAGCATTTTCAACTTTTCAAACGGTTTAACATGAACTAGGCTTAAAATATTTTTAGCTTGAGTTAAATTTGCGATTATTTAGACTGCTACATGTCATAGCTCGTTTTAATACCCAATGTATAATGGTAGGAAAAAATTAACATGATAGGACTATATTATAATTCTAAGCTATGTTTTAAAGTACTCTAGTACTAAAAAAACATGGAAGAAATAGATTCTCATTATTCTCTTAGAAGTTCAGAACAATATGAAAAAGGGCACCATGTGACCATAATTATAAATCAATAGGGCAGAGAGAGAAATTTGTGACATGTGTATTTAATTAATCATTTATAATATATAATATTGAAAAAACTTTCTCTCTCTCTAAAATGCCATGACATTAAAGAAACAGTACAATCTCTTTGGCATCATCACATAATTAAGTTGCTTCTCACCTGCAACTACCTTTCAGATGAATTGATGGGATCTGCATATATATAAATGAAATGAAAAACTTTATATCATATAGAAACAGAAAAAAAAAAAAAAAAGTAATGAAAATTTTGAAAGGGTACTCTTCTTCATGTGCTGTGGGATCCCCAAATATGATAAATAACAATAACATATAGTTGAAAACTTAGAATAGGACAATCAAATCAATTTAATGTACAATATTGAGAGGTCCCAATGATAAATGCATCCAAACAATAATAGTACTATTTTATTAAATTGTTTGCAAATGTTGCCACCATTTAAACCAACTGATACCTTTTCTCCAATCTACTTAGGTAGGGCTTTTATGAATATTTGGTTCCTAGATATGATATTGCTTGAATGTGGGAAATTTTATGTTAAGAAGCCTAAATTTGTATAATATATATATGTTTAAATCATAAAAGTGGAAATTTTGTTCATTTATGAGATAGATTCACCTAGTTTAAGATAAATAAATTTATGGTGTCTTGTCGTTTGATAACAATTTCATTTCTAGTTTTATGTTTTTTAAATTTATGCTTATTTCCTCACAATTTTCTTGTTATGGTTTTCACTTCTTTTTTTAGATTTTTTTTTTATTTTTTTAGTCAAATTTAAAAAATCAAAAACAAAATTTTAATTTTTTTTTTTTTAGTTTTCAAAACTGGTAGAAAGTAAAATAACAAAACAAAGAAATTCATGAGTGAAAGAAGTGTTCATTAGCTTAATCTTAAAAAACTAAATGGTTATTAAACAAGACTTAAATAAGTCTAATCCACGAGTCAAAGATCTCCTAACCAGTCTATGTATAACCCCGTTTGATAATTATCTGACTTTTAGTTTTTTCTGTTTTCGAAAATTGTACCGATTTCATCCCCATTTTGTTTATTATGGGTTTTCTCATTCTCAAAGAAGCATTAGAATTCCTACCAAAATTTAAAAAACAACAATACGTTTATATTTCTTTTTAGTTTTCAAAAAATAGCTTGAATTTTAAAAATATATTTAAAAAGTGAATAACAAAACGTAGAAACTACTCAAAAGAAGTGATGTTTGTAAGTTTAATTTTTAAAAAACAAAAACAAAAAACTAAAGCCCTGTTTGATAACCATTTTGTTTTTTGTTTTTAGTTTTTGAAAGTTAAGCTTATGTTCTCCTAATTTCTCTACAATAGAGATCATCTCTCTTAAGTAAACATTTGAACTCTTAGCCAAATTCTAAAAACAAAATTAAGTTTTTGAAAGCTACTTTTTTTAGTTTTCAAAAGTTGACTTGGTTTTTGAAAACATAGGTACAAAGTAGATAAGAATACATATAAACTCATTGTTATAAGTAGTATTTTTAGGTTTAAATTTCAAAAACTAAAAATAAAAAACAAAATGGTTATCAAACGGGGCCTAAGGTCCCGTTTTATAACTATTTGGTTTTTAGTTTTTGAAAATTACACTTGTTTTCTCAGCATTTCTCTACAATGGTTTTCATCTTCTCTACAATGATTCCTATCTTTCTTATGGGGTTGGATTGGGTTGAGTTGGCTTAATAACCCAACTCCTTGTTTTGTTTACCAACAATTATAACTGGTGACTTAATAACCCAACCCCATGGAGTTGAGTTATTAACTCAACCGTATGGTACTTTCCGACGGCGGTTCGGTGACTTTCCGACGACGACCAGTGACTTTTCGGCAACTCTCCGACGATGGTTTGACACCTCTCCGACGACTTTCCAACGACAGTCAAACTAGATGAAGAAAGTGGAGAAAAGAAGAAGATGAAGAGAGTTTTGAAGTGTGTCTTTAAGTTGCTAATACTCTAGTTGAAATAGGCACCAAAAAGTCTTAATCCTTTTAGAACAAGGAATTTTAATCCTTCTAGAAAAAAAAATCCTAAACCTTTTTAAAACAGAAATCCTAATCATTTTTTAAACTTTGAAACATCATTTCTTTAATCCTGATCTGATTATCTAAAGATTCAAATTTAAAATAAATACAATTAAAACACTTAATTTTACAGGACGTCACAATATATCTATCTAAGAAAAACTTTCGTCCTCGAAAGTTGCTAGAACTTTACAACGGTCACGTCCTCGACCCATAATATAAGCTTAAACTCTAAACTACCTTAGCACAAGAACAAAGAAGTCAAAAGCATAGCATAACAAGTGTCAACACACAAACAACTCAAATAACTTTAACTACTTTACAAAATAAAAGCAAACCTAGAGATAACGAGGCGACTTCCTGCGAGAGGCTATAAGGATCGTTGCCTATGATGTAGGCGAGTATGCAGAATCTAAAACTGATGCTCTGATACCAACTATAACGACCCTAATTATTTTTCAAACTCAAAATTTTCTAGGGACGTTACTAAGCAACACCGCTTGCACTGAAAATTTCGGTACCATAACGACGTTGCTAGGCTCTTGATGACATATCTAATATTTGTAGATATACAACTTCAATATGACATAAAATATTTAAGTATGTTGGTATATTTTTAACATCTTCACGAGGTAAACTATTTATTCAATTCTAAAGATATCCATAGACAATGCATGTGTTTAGACAAATTTAAATAAACATTCTTCATATGCAAAATATTAATACTAAATTAATACCTACCTAAATTAAAATAAAAAAGTAGCAGTGAACATATGCATAAAAAAGGAATAAAGTTCATATTGAAGAGTAAAAGTTATAAATAATAAATTTTATTGAAAAAGAAATATTGATATCAAACCCAATATCCATTACTTTTGCAAATATCCCTAACATACATTTGACAAATGGTAAATATATATTGTAAATTTATAATTGATCACATAATTGAGTTTTGAAATTGTAGACAAATGTGGTTGTATTTGATTTGTTGTGAAAACAAAGTAAGGAAAAAAAGTCACAAAAAATCAGACTTTTCACTTTACATAAGATAAAAATGATTTTTAGGGAAAAAAATTGATATCAATCTCAATATTCAAGATCTTCGTTTAAATATCTCATACATCTTGCAAATGGTAATATATATTGTAAATTTGTAATTGATCTCATAATGAAGTTTTGAAATTGTAGACAAATATGCTTGCAATTGATTTGGTGGAAACAAAAAAAATAGAGAAAAATAAGTCACAAAAAATCAGACTTATTCATTTTACAAAAAATCGCACTGATACCTCGTATAAAATAACTCAACCCCGCAAAACAAAACACTCGACTTCGACTTAACTCAACTCAACTCTGCAAACCAAACACTGATCTCCAGAACTAACTGACAAAACAACTCAACCCGACTCTGCGATCCAAACGTCCCCTTAGGAAAACAATTGAATTCTTAGCTAAGTTTAAAAAACAAAAACAAATTTTTAGAAACTGCTTTTTTTAGTTTTCAAAACTTGATTTAGTTTTGTAAAACACATTTTAAAATTAGATAAAAAAATATGAAAAATTAAAGATGGAGGGGTATTTAATACTAAAAAAAAGTTTTCTTCATGCATAAGTTAAAAATGGTGTTCTTCTCAAAAAAAAAAAAAAAAAAAGGAAAGTTAAGAATGGTGTCAATAATGTGGGCCATTTTGGATGTAGGGTGGGTTGAATTATTGCAGGGCTTTGTTATGTTTTTTTCTACAGATGATGATAAAAAGTCATTTTGATAGTTGCAGAAAAGTTTCAGCAAACTTAAAACAATGATGACTGACTAAAGTCTCATTTCATATAATCCTTTCATTTTTAGTTTTAATTTTTGAAAAACGTGTTTGTTTTCTTATCTTTCTCTACAATGATTTTTAAATTTCCTACAATAATTTTCATTTTCTTAAGAAAGCTTTTGAGTTCTTAACCAAATTCTAAAAACAAAAATAAGTTTTTTTTTTTTTCAGTTTTCAAAATTTTATATGATTTTTTAAAACAAAGGTCAAAAGTAGATAACAAAACAAGAAAATATATAGGTAGAAGTAGTTTTAATTAGATGTGTTTGCAAGTGAGATAATTGTATCTTCAACATAGCGGTATTTCTTTTCGAAAGACAGTTCAGTCTCCATCTTTTGTTCATTCTCAAGTCAAAGACTTATGAAAATTCACAAACTAAAATAAAATTAAAATTAAAAAAAAAAAACTAAATGGTTAACAAAAACCGAAACTAAAGGCCCCGTTTGATAACCATTTTAGTTTTGGATTTTAGTTTTTGAAATTTAAACCTAAAAATACTAGTTCTACCAATGAGTTTATATGTCTTTTTATCTACTTTGTACATGTATTTTAAAAAACCAAGCTAATTTTTAAAAATAAAAAAAGTAGTTTTCAAAAACTTGATTTTGTTTTTAGAATTTGGCTAAGAGTTCAAATGCTTACTTAAGGGAGATGATCTCTATTGTAGAGAAATTAGGTGAAAATAAGCTTAACTTTCAAAAACAAAAAATAAAAAACAAAATGGTTATCAAACGGGACCAAAATTTTTAGTTTTGTTTTTTTAGAAAAAACTAAATACTCAATTGAAGCGTAGAGTAATTATGAAAACAAAAGTTTGAATGCAATTGAAACAACATGTATTTTCAGTGTATCTAAATGTATGTTTGATAGCAAAATTAGAAATTAGATCTCAATTTAAAAAATGGTTTATAGTGTACGTTTAGTAATATATTTATAATTTTAGTTTTTGGATCTCAAAATTCAGAAATAATTTTAAAAGACAAATCTACCAAACAAGTTGATTTAATGAATCCAAAAATCAGAAATAGAATTTAAGGGAGAATGAATGAAGTTCTAGTTTTGCAATGTCACTCGATCATTATCAAATCGACTACAATTTTTTTCTATTCGTGAGGATCCCTTTTCATTAATGATTTCTTTCCTTTTCGCATGTATTATTAGGCCACTTCCATAAATTTCAAATCATTTAGGTATCTCTAAATCTAATATTAAAACTAATGGACGATTTATGACTCTTTATCAGAAGAAGCTCTTATTGTTTTTTTAGGTTAAAATATTACTTTGGTTCATCAACTTTGAGTTTTTTTTTTTGTTTTTTGTTTTTTTTTAAGAGATTGGAATTCTTTAAAAGAAATCAACCAAACTCAATTGCCTCATTTATAACAGAGACTACACAAAAGGCAAAGGGGAGTCCAAACCAGAGCCTCGTCCTCATTAGTGAGGGAGGGATTCATATCAAACTAAAAAATGGGAGAGAAGGGGAGTCTAGCTAGGTTATGAGCTGACGAATTCTACTCCCGAGGATGCCATGCAAAAGTCACTTTGCATAGAGAGGAAGCAATTGTTTTGACTGCTAATGCCAAAGATTTCGCTTCACCAAGATCTTCCGAGGTGAGGTTGATCAAGTTGATCGCTTCAGCCGCATCGGATTCAACGCAGATTGGTGGACAAAGATCGGGAGGTAGGTCTCTCGGACTCTTTAAACCTGAGAGAATAACTTGTAATTCCAGAATTTTGATGCTCCAGCTGATTTTGATAAATTGGATGTCGGTACTGATCGTAGAACCTAAGGAGTCACGAACGATCGATCCTAAGCCGCCTTGTTGCTTTTCTTTGTTCCGAGTCGCGTTGGTGTTCAATTTCCACCAGCCTGTCGGAGGAGGAGTCCATTGTCTGTTACTATACTCGTCTTGTTCTTCGAAGTGCTGCCAATTGATC
Source organism: Trichosanthes cucumerina (assembly GCA_036507285.1). Lineage (NCBI taxonomy): Eukaryota > Viridiplantae > Streptophyta > Magnoliopsida > Cucurbitales > Cucurbitaceae > Trichosanthes > Trichosanthes cucumerina. The sequence goes on along the minus strand of CM071839.1, from coordinate 74,805,941 downwards.
GAAGAGGAGGGACATTTTCTCGATAGCAGGTATCGGGTTCGATTCTTTTCGCTATGTTCTCTTTGTTAGGATGTAGTCCGCTAATTAGAGCTTTATTTCTGGCTTCCCATAAGCTCCACATGATTGTTATTGCTTTGCTTTGATCTGCATCCTTAAGGCGGTTAGTCAGCGTTTTCCAGCAATCACTAGGAGCCCAATCTTCCCTGCAAAAGTTTAGAAAATCAATTAGATGTGGAAAATAGTTCACCAAATGCCTTTAAAGAACTTACAACCCCAGATTACGTGCGTAAAGGTTTCCATCTGTTTCCTGTAAAATAAGCAGAGAGGGTTAGTATCAATTCCTCTTTTCATGAGATTTTGCCGAGTGGGGATGATATCCTGAAGGATGGCCCAGACACTCATTTTGTGGCTACGAATTGAGTCGATTTTCAAAAAGGTTTTCCACTATTTCTTCTTTTGTATCAGATCAGAGGGGGAGGTAATTTCCATTTGAGAAATATTCATAGCAATGTGATATGCACTATTGACGGAGAAACACCCCCCCTCCTCCCTCGCATCCAAACCCCAAATTATGTTGTCTTTGTTATATCGTCTTTGTTAGCATGACGAAGAAATATTCCTACTTTGAGTTTTGTTCTATAAGAAATGTTCCTACTTTGAGTTTTGTTCTATTTTGGTTTTTATATTTTCAAATGTCCAATTTTAGTTATATACTTTAAAAAAGCTAGAAAATTAATCTCTACGATAAGTTTAAAGTTCATTTTTATCAAAATTGGTTTATTAATAATAATACTTTTACTATAAGGAAAGATAAAATATGAACATATACTTTCAAAATTTATAGAGAAAAAGCTAATAGAGACTAAGTTTTTTTTTTTTTTTTTAAAAAAGTCAAAAATAAACTAACTTGACCAATTTTAAGTTTTATTGAAAGTACCGGAACTAAAAATGAAATTTGAAAGTACATGGACTAAAATTTAAACTACAAAAAATAACATTCAAAGTGCAAAGACCAAAATAATATTTTTACACATTTTTTTTAGTTTCTTTGTATTATATTTAATTGATGATTGAATTTTATTAATATAGTTTATTCACTAAAATAATGTAGGTTATTTTTATTTTATTAAGTCATTGAATTTAGTCTATAAATACTACTTCTACCCATGACTTTCTATATTTTTTTACCTACTTTTTAGATGTGTTTTAAAAAATAAAGCCAACTTTTGAGAACTAAAAAAAGTAGTTTCCAAAAACTTGGTTTTTGTTTTTGAAATTTAGCTAAGAATGCAAGTGTTTTCTTAAAAAATATGAGAACTATTGTAGGAAAGATGAAAACCATGGTAGAGAAATGATGAGAAAATAAGTATAATTTTCATAAACTAAAAACAAAAAATCAAATGGTTATCAGACGAGGATATGGCTACAAAATTTGTCCATAAACATATATTACAAGCCTTCAACTCAACTACTATTATAAGCTCAGGGCTATTTACAAAGACTAAGTCAAAGGTATATCGACCTAGCTAGCTATACACAAAGATGATATGCAATAATTTAGATGAGACTATTGACAGATCTTAATAAGCTAAATTTGCTCGAAACCCAAGTTTTACAACTTAGTAGAAAAACAAGGAATACATAATGAGTTAGGGAAGATAATTAAATTAATAATGAAGTACCTTTCAAGAAAATTATTTACATACTAATAGAGGTTGATAGCTAGTAGAAACTCGAGATATTTATAGCTAAGAGGTCTTGTAACATTAACCTTTAAAATATAAAAATAGGACGAAAGCACTACTCATCATTAAACTTGTGCCTTAATCTTGTTATACTAGGACACATAAATAATCTTAATAGCAATCATAGACACACTAAGTGCATGTTTGGGAATGATTTTAGAAATATTGATTTTAGTGTAATTGTTTTGTCTATAATTGATTTATTAAAAGTGATTTTCATATTATCATTTTCATATTTGGTTCTATACTTTTAATAGTGATTTCGATTTTGAAAAAATTCACTTTTTTATGGAAATTTATGAATTTCGACAGGAGATTACGGTTTTTACTCGTCATTAAAAGTATACTATTTTAAAAAATGAATAATAGTCATATTAAGTTACAATCACTTGACAAAAATCACTTGAGAATCACCTTCCAAGTGATTGAAAGGGAATCACTTCAAATGATTTTGGATTATTTCAAAATCACTTGCTTAATATTACCAAACATCACACTTTGGGTAGGAAAGTGTTTTAGACATGTCAAAAGTGATTTTGGCCACTCCAAAATGACTCCCATACAGTATGGACTACTATCCATACATTGCATAGAAAATTTGTTTATGTGTAATTCAAAGTTGCCCCCAAAGATCGAACACTCTAGCTACACAAAGCAGGGGTTCTAAAGACTATTTAATCTAACAATATATTATGGATACACATACACCTAGCATACAAGAAATCACTATTGGTACAAAGATTAAGGGGGCGTTTGACACGTAGAGTTGAGTTGAATGCAGGAAGTCTGTCTTTGGGGTGCAGAGTTGAGTTGAGTTGAGTTGTGCAGGGATATCTAGTGCAATTTTTTTAAGATCAAATAGTCAATTTTTATCTTTTTGATGGTTTTTAGATATTCTATCTGAAACATTTATCTTCAAAACACAATACCACCAAGTTCTAACATTGAATTCATGTGTGAACAACAAACTTGTGTTGTATGATAACTTCAGTGTAATGAATGTGTATAATATTGACTTGCATAATGATTAAACATGATGGTATGTTATCAAGCTTTGTTATTTTTTTCCTTATCAATTGAATTCTCCAATTAATATGTAATTAATTGGAATCAATTGAATATTTGTAAGGTTTATAGAAAAAGAAAAGAACAATACAATTGAGCAGATAACTTACGATCAATGTCTAAAACATTATCAAAAGGGTGTTTACTATTTCTCATCATTGACGAAACATTCATTCATGATAAAAGAATTAATGACATGCTATCAAAATTAAATCTTATCTCTCATGCCCCAAAAAATTAAAGTATACAAAAAAAATTATCGTTCACAAAATATATCTAACGAAATAAACATGAAATGTCTGGGTCATCTTGGTTTAGTAAAAGATGAGCGGAGTTTCTCCGGAAAGTCGTCGGAAGTTGCCGGACCACCCCGGAAGTCGCTGGACCAACGTCGGACCACCGCCGGATCGCCGGAAGGGAATCAAGGTTTAAGAAAATTGGTGGAGAGGTGTATGAATTGATTTTGTGGGGAGATGTATAAGTTGAGAAAATTGAAGGAGATATTTGGGAAAGTGAGGAGTTGGGAACTCAACCCAACTCATACCAATGGGCCAAACAACCCCTAAGTGGTTTGAAAACAATTTCTAACATCTACTCGTAATTAATTCTTAACGATACTAATTAAAATCATGTCCACTCTAAAACATTTCATAAACTTTAAAATATATCTTCAACTTCAACTATCGCCAAAGTGAGCATAGCTCAAAAGTAATTAGCATGTAATATCAACTAAGATGTTAGAAGTTGAAATCATTCCCCTCTAAATATTGTTGAACTAAAATAATAATAATAATAATAATAAATCTCAACCATGATATCATAAAATTTCTAAAAACGACTTATCATCATTTTAATAACTTTAATTCTTTTTATTCTCACCTCATCTTTGACCATCTTCTTCTTCCTCCCTTGTTTTGTCTTAGCTTCTTTTGGTTACACTCACGTGAAGCTCTTCAATATTCCTTTCTCTCTTCTTCCTATTCCTATTTTGCTCTCTACTTTATTTATACACCGTTGTTTAGCCTTATCAATCTAATTTCTTAAATATTGTTTTACTTTGATTGTTTCCACTTTTAGTTCTTGTGGGGATCGGTTAGGTGTGTTTTTTTTTTCGATTTTTGTTGTTGTTGTTTTTTTTTGGTGCCTTGACTTCGGATTATGAAATCGTTATTTTCCTTTAATAATATATTACTTTTGTGAAAGAAGACACTACTCGTTAATACCTACCCAATGCACTCTTAATGTGAAGTTTAATTTATTGACACTTCCCGCCAAATTCATGTATTTTTCTTTTTCTTTTGGTAGTTCAACAACTGTTGAGTGTTGAGTGAGAGACTGAACCGTCAACTTTTGAGATGATAATTGATGTTTTATCTACTGAGCAAGTTCAATTGAAAAGTTCAGGTAAATTAGTACAATATGAAAGTTTCCATATTATATGTGGGTCAATACAAAAAAAAATAAAACATCAAAAGTCTTAATTAATGTGTTTTTTTCTTTTTTGGAAAATTAATATATTACAATATCTTTGATGAAGGTCAAGGAGTATGTCTATACAATTAAAATCATCTCATTATATTTTTATTGTAAAACATTGGATAAACAGATAAATTATATTTTGTGATTTCAGTCACAAAAGAAAATATACATGCCTTCTTCTTCTTCTTCCATATATATATATATACACACATGCTAATTATGTCTAAAGAGTACCTTTCACCTGCCACAATCTCACATTTTTTTTACCTACCTTAGGCCAACTTACAAGCTCATAGTTTTAATATATATAGATTTTATAATATGAAATTGAGAAATTTAAGATAATAATTATTAGATTTTTATTTTTGATTTTTAAAAATTAAGTTCATAAATAATATTTCTACCTATTATAATATTTGTTTTTGGTTTTGTTTTCTACTTTTAAAAGTATTTTTAAAATCCAAGCTAATTAGTTCTGAGTCATAGTTGAGTTATGCTCTTGGTGGCAATACAACCTAAATTTTGAAAACTAAATAAAGTAGTTATTAAGTTTTTTTTTTTTTGAATTTGGCTAAAAATTGAAAGAGAGGTAAAAACTATTATGAAAACAAATACATTTTTTAAAAGTTTAAAACTAAATGAAGTTTTCGTTTGATAAATATTTGATTTTTAATTTTTTGTTTTTGAAAATTAAGTTTATAAATATTATTTCTATCTATGAGATTTTTTTTTTGTATCTACTTTTTACTTATGTTTTCAAAAATCAAGCCAAGTTTTGAAAACTAAAAAAAAAAAAAGTAGTTTTTCAACCACTTGTTTTTGGTTTTTAGAATTTTGCTAATAATTCAAATATTTTTTTTAGAAAGATGGAAATTCATGGCAGAGAATGGTAGAGAAATGATGAGAAAAAGTACAATTTTCAAAAACAAAAAACTAAGGCCTCGTTGATAACAATTTAGTTTTTGGTTTTTGGTTTTTAAAAATTATGTTTGTTTTTCACAATTTCTTTTCATTTTCTCTACAATGATTTTCATCTTTCTTGATGTACCATTTAATTTTCTAGCCAAATTTTTAAATTTTTTTTTTTTGAAAACTACTTTTTTTAGTTTCCAAAACTTAGCTTTGTTTTTAAGTACATAGGTACAAAATAAATAAGAAAACATATAAACTCATTAATAGAAGTATTATTTTTAGGCTCAATTTTCGAAAACCAAAAACTAAATACCAAATAGTTATCAAACGGGACCTAAAATTCAAATAGTTATCAAACGGGCCAAAGTGATTCAACTTTAGCTTTTAAAAAGTGTGTTTGTTTTTTCATCATTTTCCTACTACGATTTCATTTTTCTTAAGAAAACATTTACGTTCTTAGCCAAATTCTAAAAACAAAAACAAGTTTTTGGAAATTACTTTCGTTAGTTTTCAAAACTTGGCTTAATTTTTTAAAATATTGGTAAAAAATAGATACAAAAACTAAGAAATCTATAGGTGAAAATAGTATTTATGAGCTTAATTTTCATAAACAAAAAATCAAATTATTATCAAACGCGGCTTAAATTCTTTATTACTTATTTGATTTTTAAAAAAATAAAAAATAAATTGGGCGGTTGATACTGTAAAACAATCAGATGAGATGAGAAGAGACGAGCAATAGTTAAGAGATTTGATGAGTATCACACACTCTGTTCATTCTTATCATGTTGTGATCAACTTTTACACAAAAGTTGGTTCACAACTCAAAAGATATAAATTTGGTGCAACTCATGGAAGTGGTGATGCTTTTCTCAGATCGATTTGATTTTTTTTTTTTTTTAATGGAATCTTCCAAATCGACTTGATTTTATATTAAAAAAAAACCAATAAAAATTTTAGGAAAAAATAAATTTACCTCTTATTGTGTGAATATATCATTTTCACACGTGCATAAGATTTTTTTAGAGGCAAGGATTAACACAATATTAATGTGAGTGACTTCTTATCTTTTAGTCTTTCTTTATTTTTCTCTACTTATTTAAGAATAATTACATGATATTTTTTTTTTGTTGGTACTTTAGTAGAATTTTAGAAGAATAATTTTTTAGGTGATTATGAGTTGATTTTAAAGAGAATCAAACGAAAGGGTTATAAATCATGGGGGTGTTTGGTTGATGGGGTTGAGTTGGGTTAATAACCTAACTGCTTGTTTGGCCCACCCGGTGACTTAATTACTCAACCCAATAAAGTTGAGTTATTAACTCACCCGTACAGTACTTTCCGGCGGTGGTCCGACGACGGTCCGGCGAGATGAAGAAAGTGGAGAAAAGGAGAAAAAGGAGAAGAAAAAGAGAGTTTTGAAGTGTGCATTTAAGTTGCTAATACTCTAGTTTAAATACGCACCAAAAAGTCCATCGTTTTAGAACAAGAAATTTTAATCATTTTAGAAAAAGGAATCCTAAACCTTTTTAAAACATAAATCCAAGTCTTTTTTTAAACTTTAAAACATCATTTCCTAATCCTGATCTGATTATCCAAATATTTAAATTTAAAACAAATACAATTAAAGCACCTAATTTTACGGGTTGTCACAATATACCTATCTAAGAAAAACTTTCGTCCTTGAAAGTTGATAGAACTTTACAACGACCACGTCCTTGAACCATAATCTAAACTTAAACTCTAAACTACCTTAGCACAAGAACAAAAAAGTAAAAAGCATAGCATAACAAATGTTAACACACAAGCAACTCAAATAACTTTAACTACTTTAAAAAAAATAAAAGCAAACCTGGAGATGACGAGACAACTTCCTACGAGAAGCTATGATGATTGTTACCTACGATGTAGGCGAGTATGCAAAATCTAAAACTCATGCTCTGATACCAACTGTAACGACCCTAATTTTTCAAACCCAAAATTTCCTAGGGACATTACTAAGCAACATCGCCTGCACCGAAAATTTTGGCAGCATAACGACGTTACTAAGCACATATTTAATATTTTGTAGATATGCAACTTCAATATGACATAAAATATTTAAGTATGTTGTCATATTTTTAACATTTTCATGAGGTAAACTATTTATTTTATTATAAAGATGTATATAGACAATGCTTGTGTTTTGAAAAATTTAAATAAACACTCTTCATATGCAAAGTATAAATACTAATACCTACCTAAATTAAAATAAAAAAGTAGTGGTGAATATGTGCATAAAAAAAGGAATAAAATTCATATTGAAGAGTAAAAGTTCTAAATAATGAATTTTATTGGAAAAGAAATATTGATATCAAACCCAATATCCATTACTTTTGCAAATATCCCTAACATCATTTGGAAAATAGTAATATATATTGTAATTTTATAATTGATCACATAATTGAGTTTTGAAATTGTAGACAAATGTGTTTGTGTTTGATTTGTAGACAATGAATACACTTTTTTTTTTGCAAAATATTAATACTAATACCTAAGTACATTAAAATAAATAGATTAATGGTGAACATGTGCTTAAAAAGAAGAAACTCCTTCATATTGAAGAATATGTTCTCAATAACATAAGATAAAAAATAAATTTTATTGGAAAAGAAAAATTGGTATCAATCCCAATTATATCTAATACTTTTCTAAATATCTCATAAATCTTGCAAATGATAATATATATTGTAAATTTGTAGTTGATCTCATAATGAAATTTTTGAAATTGTAGGCAAATATATTTGCCATTTATTTGGTGGAAACAAAAAATGTAAGGAAAAAAGTCACAAAAAATCAAACTTATTCACTTTACAAAAAAACTGCACCAGATACCCCTGACATAATAACTCAACTCTCATCCCAAACACTTTCTGACTCAACTCAACTCAATTCTGCACCCCAAACACTGATTTCCAGAACTCACTGACAAAACAATTCTGCATAACTCAACCTAACTCAACTCAACTCAACTCAGTTCTGCGATTCAAACCCCCCCTAACAGATAGTGTAAATTGATTGAAAATTTAGAGTTTAAATTGATATAGTTATTAATTTAAGGTTTTATTTAGAAGAGTCCAAATTCTAGAAGATAAATAATTTTTTTTTTCAAACTTTTTATTGAAATAGAGGAGCTCTTTTTGAACGAAAAAAGCAAGAGAGGAAATCAAATGATGCAATGCAACCCGAATAAATGTATTTTTTTAAAAAAACAATAATAATAACAATAATAATAATAATAATAATAAAAAGAATATACGAGTGTGGAGAGATCGACACGTGTAAAATCTAAAAGTACGTGACTTTTTAGGATTGGTATTAACGACCATCAGACATTGAAATGCAACCTAGACATTTCAATACAGAGCAATACCCTAGAATTTATTACAACAAATCTAAAACTTTTTTATTTTTTTTAAATCTATTTACGCCATAAACTTTCAAAGATTCAAACCCTAGCTTAATAATGGTATCAATTTAACTTTAAACTTTCATAGTCGATACTCTTCATTAGAATTTTATTTTAAACCTGTTAACTCACATGCATATAACACTTCTTTAAAGGTAACGATTAATGTAATATTAGAATAAAAATATGTTGAAATCAAATGGATTGTAAGCAGCAAATTTTCATCTTCTCGTCTTTCTTAATTTTTTTAGCTACTTATTTGAAAAATATCTTGCTACAATTTTTATAAGACTTCGAACTCAGAATAATTTTTTTTAAGTGATTTTGAATTACTTTTAAATTGAATCAAGTAAAAATAGCTATAAATCACTAACATAGGATTTAAATTGCCAAAATGAGCATAACCCATTGGTAATTGGCATATACTCCTTCCCTTGAGATCAGAAGTTCAAATTTCCATAACCCCATTATTGTACTAAAAAAGCAGATGATATAAATTGATTCAATTATGAAATTTTAGACCATGTTGGATAATTATTTGGTTTTTTATTTTTTATTTTTGAAAATTAAGCATATAAATACTACTTCCACCAATGAGTTTCCTTGTACTTTTTTATCCATATGCTTTCAAAAATCAACCAAACTTTTGAAAACTAAAATAAAAAAATTCAAAAACTTATTTTTGTTGTTGAGATTTGGCTAAGAATTCATCATTTTTCAAAAAAAAGATGAAAACCATGATAGAATTGTAAAAAAATGATCAGAAAACAAGCACAATTTAAAAAAAAAATAAAAAATAAAAAAACCAAATGATTATCAAAAGAGACGTTAGGGTTAAAATTGATACAATCGTAGTAGTAACTAGGTTTGTTTGAAGATAGAGTGTCAGTTATAGTTTGATGTGGTATACATGAAAAAGTGATACAATTGAAAACCTGGGCCAAAACCTGAAACAAACCCTACCGTCTATTATACAGGTACAAAAATTTAATCTTTCCACTTGAGGGTTTTTCACTTCTCTCTTTTTTTTCTTGTGTCATCGTTTTCTTTGATGTTTTTAGTACCAAAATTCAGACCCCTTTGAGAAGGGTTGGTCAGGTTCTTTACCAAGACTAGAAACAAAACACAAAACCAAAAAAAAAAGGAAAAAAAAAGAGAAAAAAAAATGGGAAGAGGGAGAGTAGAATTGAAGAGAATTGAGAACAAAATTAACAGGCAGGTGACTTTTGCCAAGAGAAGAAATGGTTTGCTTAAGAAAGCTTATGAACTCTCAGTTCTTTGTGATGCTGAAGTTGCTCTTATCATCTTCTCTAATCGTGGCAAACTCTTTGAGTTTTGTAGTGGCTCTAGGTAATTCTCTCTCTCTTAATCTATTATATACCCTTCATTATTATTATTTTTTTTTATGTAACTACTAGGTCTTTGATCTTCGTTTTTTTAACTGAGTTAGGGTCTTTTAGAGCTCGTCTTTTTTCACTCGAAAACAAGATTTGTTGTCAACTTGATCGTAGCTCAATTGATTCATGCATTAGTTGTATTCTGATCTCTTTAGAGATCTGTAGAGATTGTCTCAAATTTTGATGTGTACTGACTTGAATAAGGTGTTTCTTGTTGAAAAGGGAGAAGGGTTTGTGTGAAAAATGTAAAAAAAAAAAACAAGAAGAAATTTTTAATAGAGATAAAATGGGTTTTTTGGGGGGTAAAATCTTAAGCTTTAAGAAGAGAGATGGTCAAATAATTCAAATATGACTGAGATAATTTTAAGGTTTTTAGGTTTGTTCGTTAAGCATTTGGTTTTTTAAAAATTAAAGTTATAGATAATACTGTTTATGAATTTCTTTGGCTTATTATCTACTTTATTTTTTTTTTACATATGATTTCAAGTTTCAGGTGATTTTTAAAAACTGGTTTTTAGTTTTTGAAAATTAAGATGGTTTTCTTCCAATTTCTTTACAAGGGTTATCATCTCCCTTAAGAAAACATTTGGATTCTTAGCCAATTTTAAAACAAAAACAAATTATTAAGACTCCGTTTGATAACTATTTTGTTTTTTGTTTTTAGTTTTTGAAAGTTAAACTTATTTTCACCTAATTTCTCTACAATAAAAATCATCTATCTTAAGTAAGCATTTGAACTCTTAACCAAATTCTAAAAATAAAGTCAAAAATTTTAAAACTATTTTTTTAAATTTTCAATAGTTAACTTGGTTTTTTAAAATATAGGTACAAAGTAGATAAGAAAACATATAAACCCATTAATAGAAGTAATATTTTTAAGTTTAAATTTCAAAAACAAAAAACAAAAAACAAAATAATTATCAAACAGGGTGTAAACTACTTTTTTAATCTGGTTAGATATGATGGGTTTTCTACTTGGGAGTGGTATGAAGACATGAAATCAAAACTGTTTGTTTATAGTTTTCAATTTTCAAAATGGATTGTGGCTATGAGTTTAATTAGCAGTTCCCCATTTTCCAAGGGTTTTTTTTTTAAAATTCCATTTTCCAAGTTTTGAGGGTTAATTTGACTGGAAAAATGGGGGAGCCATGCTATTAACTAGTTAGAAATATTGGGGTTTGTGTAAGTGTTAATAATTAAAACTGTGAAGATTGTTAGGCAGTAAAAGGACAGTACTTGATTGTTTACTGTTGTGATTTTTGTGGCAGAGACTGGTTTTTAAATCACAGCTGCTAACTGCAGAGACAGAATTATCTTTAAAGAAAAATTACTGTATCATCGAACTTTTCAATTCCTTTTCATGTTCTTGTTCTAACGATTTTTTTTTTTTTTTTTGTAATTCTCTTTTACTTATATCTTATCTCTCTTAATTTCTTTTTCCTTTTGTGTTCTTTCAAGTTTCAACTTTAATTTGATAGTTGTTTGGTTCTTTTAATTATACCTTTGAAGAGTTTGATTTTGCCTGCTGGGTAATATTTGTTTATTCACAGTTTTCTTATTGGAGCACTTTGAAAGTTGGATAAAATTAGAGGTGTGTGTTACATTATATATTGGTATATGGCCATGCTCTTTTTTTTAAAAAAAAAAAAGAATAAAAGTGGGAGGATTCGAACCACAAATTTCATGGCAGTTAATATATTCGATACGTCAGTTGAGCTATGTTCTCTTCTTCATTTAAGTTTTTCTATATCATTTTTGTCAATGAAGTGGAATATATGGGTTGTAAGAGTTCGGCTCTTAAAGGCCACGTGAGAGAACATTAGATTGTTTGATTTATTAAGACCCGTTTATAACTACTTGATTTTGAAATATTGTATTATTTTCTCATTAATTCTCTAATATGTGTTTCATCTGAATTGTTAATTGAATTCTACAAAAAAAAAAAAAGTTTTTGAAGATTATTTTTTTTAGTTTTCATCATTTGAGTTGAGTTTTTGAAAATATAGGTAAAAAGTAGATAAAAAAATAAGGAAACTTATAAGTGTGGAAGTAGTATTTATACATTTAATATTAAGGAAAAACTAAATGGTTATCAAACAGAGTCTAAACGTGTAAGAAAAAAATTAAAGTTGTTTAAATGAGTTAAATTTTTACTTCCATTCATTAATTTAAACTTTTGAGTTTAATAATATGTAGTATTATATAGTAGAGAATTCTTACAATCCAACTCCTTTGTTTGGGATAGATTACTTATTTAGGGTAAAATGTGGACCAAATGCGTTCTTTTTTATTAGATGAACTTTATAACCTAATAACAAATTGTTAATGTACATTTATGATTATTTGAAGTCTCTTTTTAATGGGTGTATTGTACATTTATGAGAGATTTTCTTTTAGCGTGACTTTATATTTGATGGTTATAAGAGTGACAGTTACATTGAATAATTTATTCTCATTCTAATTTTTTTGCTTTGTTTTGTTTATTTATGACAAGCATGACCAAGACACTCGAGAAATATCGAAGGTGTAGTTATGGTATACTAGATGCTTCCCGCCAAGTAAACGACAATTGGGTAAGTAGCTTTAATGTTATATTTTCTCCAACTTTGGATTTCGCTACAGTCGTATTTTTAGACAAATTGATTACAAAACAAAAACAAGATTATAGAACAATATGATTATGTTTTACAAAGAGAGACAACGAATTAATAGTAAATCATTAATATAGGAAGTCCAAAAATTAGTTTGGAGATATATATACATCCAAACCCTAGACACTTCCAACTCTCAATGTCTTTCAAAACATTCATAGGACAAACAATAATATATGATTTGGCCATGAGTGCGACCATACATGCATAGGATTGTCTTGACTATGAATGTTTCAAATTAAAAGTTATGTAACATATAACAAGTACTACTTTAATTAATCATAAGACTCATAAACTTTTGCAAAAGAAACAAAAGAAATAAAAAAGAAAGTGAAAACTAATATTGGTCTTTAAAAATCTGTGTAATATAATGTCTTGTAATTAATGATGTCATGTAGAATCATGGTCTATTCTTGAGCTGTCTTTGCCATTGATTTTTTTGTATTAATTTTGATGTCTCCCATCTTCAGCCACAGAACTTTGATGATTACTTGAACCTAAAAGCCACAGTTGAATTCATGCAGCAATCTCAGAGGTACATTTCTTAGTTTATTTTTTTAGTTCAACAACGTGACAAGTTGGAATTTGATATCTCTGACATTTTGATCGATGATATAATGTTTTAACTAGTTGGGTTATATAATAAGATTAATTCGTTATAAAAATTGTTGTTTAAGACCTACTAGTGATGATGTTAATTTGAAAATGTTACCTATAGAAACCTTTTGGGGGAAGATTTAGGGCCATTGAATACCAAGGAACTTGAACAACTTGAACATCAATTGGAGACATCCTTGGAGCGCATTAGATCCACAAAGGTACTCTAAAAAATAAAACATTTTAGCCCCGTTTGATAACCATTTTATTTTTGGTTTTTAGTTTTTGAAAGTTAAACTTATGTTCACCTAATTTCCCTACCATAGAGATCATCTCCCTTAAGTAAACATTTGAGCTCTTAGCCAAATTCTAAAAACAAAATCAAGTTTTTAAAAGATACTTTTTTTAGTTTTCAAAAGTTGGTTTGGTTTTTGAAAACATAGGTACAAAGTAGATAAGAAGTCATATAAACTCATTGGTATAAGTAGTATTTTTAGGTTTAAATTTTAAAAACTAAAAACCAAAAATAAAATGGTTATCAAACGAAAATGAAGCATTTTTTTTTTGTTTTCTATCAAGTTAATTTAGTAGAAACCTTGGACTTTGAGCTGCCTGTGTTTTTTTCTCCTTAAACAGACACAAAGCCTACTTGACCAGCTTGCAGAACTTCAACACAAGGTACATATATTTACGTATACTATGTTACTTTAGGGCTCGGCTGCACTTAAATCTGTGCTACTCGCTTCAATCATATAGTTGGAGAATTTTTTTTTTAAATAAAGGGATTTTTTTTCTTTGACCGTGTACTTAAAGTGGACAGCACAGACATGGATGCAGCTTGTTGTTCTTTAGGGCTCGTACCGCCAATGTTGTCTAGTTTTTTCTTATTTTTGTTTAGAAAATAAAACTTGTTTAATACTATATATATATACTATATTACAATGTGTCAGTTGATATAAATAAGATAGATTTTGATTTGAATATAGAGTTTAGTTCTTAGAAATATGAAAACAAAATCAGCCTTAAATTATGAGTTGCTGCTGTATGTATATATATATGTTGATGATGCATGAGAGTTTAATTTCAGTACACTTTTGGTTTGTACGCAGGAACATATGCTTGTTGAAGACAACCGAGGTTTAAGAAAGAAGGTAAAATTATATTACTCGAATTTGGATTCTCACAAGTGAGTGGGATGATTTATGAAAAATCACTTTTCTGCATGAAATTTTGGGGGAAGCACTAATTGATTCCTTTAGAATTTTCAAAATCGATTTGGAATTTTTAACTAGAAAATTGTGAGAAGTTTTTAATGGGCTAAAAATATTTTAGTCAAATTGTGGGGATGAATTTAATCTAATTTTTATCTCTCCATTTAATAATCATTTGATTTTTAAAAATTAAGCTTGTTTTCTCTCATTTTCTCTATCATAGTTTTCATCTCTTAAGAAAGCATTTGGATATATACTTAGCCGAATTCTAAAAACGAAAATAAGTTTTTGAAAACTAGAAAAAAGTAGTTTCTAAAAACTTGTTTTTGATTTGAAATTTAGCTAGACACATCCACATGTTTCTTTAAGAGAGATGAAATAATGATGGAGAAATTGGAAGAAAACAAGCTTGATTTTCAAAAACTAAAAATAAAAAACCAAATAGTTATCAAATAGGGTTTAAGTCTTACTCGAATAGATCTGTTAACTCTAAAATATATAAATGTTTAATGGGTCACATGTTCCCAAATTTTTATGTAATATGTTAATGAACTTTTATTTAGTGTCTAATAAATTATTGACTTTTATTAGACACATGTTTAAAATTAATTTTGAGATTTATTACACATAGAAAAAATTTAAGAATCTATTAGATAATTTTTTAAACTCCAGCAATCTATTAAGACGGACACAACAAATTAAACTTGAAAATTCAAAAACTTTTGTAATTTAATGAAATATGTTTTTACGGTTTCACAAAAAGTAAATTCAAACTCACCCTAAATTTGCATGGCTTAAATCATAAATGGTTGGGATTATGAATATTGCAACCTGTGCAGCTGGAAGAAAGCAGCGCACAAGCGGCGGTGGCGGCGGCGGCGGCATGGGGCTGGGAAGGCGGCGCCGGAGGGCCGAGCATGGAGTATCCCATTCCCAGCCGCATTGCTTCACAACCAGAAGCCTTTTTCCACCCCATAATTCAACCCACTTTACAAATTGGGTATTATTAAAAAAACTCCTTTTTTTAATTCCTTCAAAATATTTCTAATTTCTAAACCCATTTTTTTGTTTGTAAAAGTTTCATTTTCTCTTCTTGGTTTCAGGTACAATTCTGTTGGCTCAGTTGGATTGAATAATAATAATAATAATAATAATAATAATCATAATAAAAATGTTGGACCTTCATCCCAAAATGCCAATGGATTATTTCATCTTGGCAGTTGGATGCTTTAAGATTAAACTCAAAATTAAGCTTAATTATTCTGATCTCCCACAAAGTCTTGATATTTATTTCGAATCTCGGTTAATTAACTTAATCGATCCCCCGCTCTCGATGTTATTTCGAGATGATCCAACAGTGTATTAATTAATTTGGGGCTTAGAATATGTCTGTATTTCAGCTATGATCAATATCATATTGTTCATTTTTATTTTTATAACTTTGGTGTCTCTAGTACTCCTAGCTAGCTGCCTCCTAGTATTGTATTAATATATGCAACTTGTAATTATATATCAATCTCCAATTCCAAATGTATTGAAAACAAGCTTATGACTTGTGAATATGTTATATTATGTTTAGTTTTTATTGCTTTTCCATTTTTATTAGAAGTTAGGAAGGAATCCAGAGTAAAAATAAAGGTTTAAGAACACTTTTAGTCCATTTACTTTAGTAGGATACAAATTAGTCTTTTACTATAAAAAAAATTTATTCAAATCAAGTGTTAGTCTTCATGATCTGATGTTTTCGTCGAAGGTGCATGTCAATTACTGTTGAGTTATGCTCATTTTGACTTTTACAAACACACACTCTAAAAAAAATTTACAAATGCAATAGGTGCCTAATAAATTTGTAAATATAATCCTACCTATGTAATAAATCACAATAAATCTTAAAACATTTTTTTGCACCAAGTACACGTACAATCTACAATATTATATACTAAAATCTAGTAAATATTGTTATGAATTTAAAAGTATAAAATCTAAATTATTACACATTAAGCATATTTAGGGCACATGTTATAATAACATGGAATACTCTACACCTCAAATACAGAGTATTATAACTCCATACTACACCATTTTAAATAATATTATATGATTCCACAAACTATAATAACCTGATGTCATTATAACTCCTCTAAAAAACCCCTAAAACTCTCATCCACTATACTGTTTCTTCATTCCATGTCTATAGACCAAAAAATGTATTTAAAAAAAAACAAATTTCTGAAAATAATAATAATAATAACAAAATAGTTGTGAAAGGAATGAGACTTCAGCCCATGGTACAAATTTGGGCCAAAATTGGGGCCCAACATCATCAATTTGGGGAGATGGTTCAAGATGAGATAAAGCCAATGACCAATTTCCAACACTAAAAGTGTTTTTTCTTTTTTCTTTTTTTAATATTCTACCCAACAAAACCTTAGCTTATTTAATTCAATGAGTTTTTCTTTAAAAAAAATTATGAAATAGAAAGGTTTCAATCCAAGAGAATAAGAAGGGTATGTGTTCTGAAGAAGCTAAGCTACTAGCTCTTGTCAATGGCAAGACAAGTGGGGAAAGAATTAGTATATAAAGCTAAAAGCTTTATGTCAAATAAGGGAACCACACAATTTTTTTTTTCTTTTAAATCATATTCATGAATTAAACCATGCTGATAGACCTAGGAATCCATCTTCTCATCTTTTTTTTTCCTTTGTTGCAAAAGTTTTCATTTTAGGACTTGTATGTATATTTCAAAATCGATATTATGCCAATGGTTATTAATATAATTATTATGTCCGAGAGATAAATTATGCAAAAGCAGATATTTCAAATTCTAGACGTTTGTGGTTGACACATCATAATTTTTTAAAAAGATATCAGAACAAAAATGCATGATTTAATAATAATTTAATATGGTATCAGAACAAGAACAAACGTCATTTCTAATGAATTGATAGTCCACTTGTTAGGCATGGGTAAATTTTCAAACACCATAAAACTTTATCTTCTTTAACCATCTATACGGTTTAAAGTAATTCATATATATCGAAGCAAGTGTTATAAACTTTTTCTCAAATAGGATATGGACACCATTAAAGAAACTTGGGAAGAAAGAGGTAATCAAAAGTCTTGATTCTAAGAGTAAAGAGCAACGTGTTTAAGTAGCAAATCAAGATTAAAAAGCTAAGGCTTAAGCAAGTTTGATCGAGAAAGCTATAATGATGATGAAAAAAAAAATGAAGAGAAGTTAGAGGTAGAGAAAGCAACACGTTTTAGGGAATATTAACAATTGAAAATGGGAAAGAGAGGGTGTCTTTGATATCCAAATTAGGGCAATCAAAATGGTCAATGGTGGGGTTGAAAAGACAAGCCACCTTTGCCCCATATATGAAATTTCACCTTCTCTCTTCTATTCTTTTCCTCTCTCCTTTATCTTTGAAAAAACAAACCCTTGTAGAAAAGTTGCCACTTTTAGACACCCAACAACACCTTCTTCATCATAACTCTTGGTTTCGAAATTTTAGAATTTTGTTGGAGGGGTTTTAAAGCTTAAGAATTAGAAAACAGTATTTGAGATGCAATGTTATGAAGTCTAGAAATTAAAAAATAGTATTTGGGTTGCACTGTTCAAAACCGTCGAGTTGTGTTCCAAAAATCATGGATTTTGTACACAGTGACCCAAACACCGTTTTTAGGTTTAGATTTCAAAATTATCCATACTCAAAACAGTGGGTCAAACACTCCACTGTTTGTGAATTCTAGGACAGTATTTTGATCGAGAGACAATCACAATTGAGTCGATTTTAAGAGTTAAACCTTGATCCAACAATGTCATTTTTTTTTCTTCCTTTTATTGTATTTTGTTCAAAAGGTTGAAGAGAGGTAATACATCGAATTGTTTTGCTATAAGAGAGTTTTTTCTTTTTTTTCATTCCAACTAGTGTCTATGATATGATCCACATTGATTGGACTATTCCTTCAAATTTGAAGGAATCGATTGAATTTGACCAAACTTAAATTGAGTTGTTGAAGATTAATATTAAAATTAAATAAATTCAATTAGTTACTGTTTCGCTATTTTGAATTTTGAAGTTGAATCAACTATCATGTATTGTTTAAACTAGTCGAGTTGAGTTAGTAAACTTAGGGCCTGTTTGGTAGGCAATCCAGATTCTGTTTTATGTTTTCGGATTCACTGAATTCAGTGAATACATGTTTGGTAGACCTGTTTTTGAAAACTGTTTTCGGATTCTTTGATCCAAATAGTAGAAATTCTGAAAACAACATTTTTATGTTTTTATTGTATCCAGATTCTGAATTTGAAATTTTAAAATGCAGAATTGTATTAAACAAAGATAAAATCTTAATAAATATAATATTTCATGTTTATAAACTTAATTTACTTTTGTTAAATTAAAATATGTATAATATAATATATTATAAAATATAAAATATTATATTATAAAATAATAATTATATAAAATTTATTAAAAAAACACATGTTCATAAATTAATTAATAATGTCTTATAGTTTTGTAACTACAACTAATTTTATGATCTATAAATATATTATAGAATACACTTTAAACTACTATTTAAAATGGAATTAAATTTCTAAATCTGTTACCAAACACATATTTGAAAACATGAAATACAACTATGTTTTCATTGAATCTCTTGTTTTCAAATTTCTATTTTCAGATTGTCTACCAAACAGACCCTTAATTATTGGTTTTTCTAACATACTTTGTTTCCTTACATTCTATTGAAAAGATGATTTTTCTAAGTCCTCTAATATAAATATATTTTAAGATACTATATCTTTATCCATTAAGTTCAATTAGTAAAAAAAAAAAAAAAAAAGTAAATTGATCAATGGTTGATGACACCGCATACTATATATTAAGTTGATGCGTAGAGTTGTATAGACATTCAACGTTGAGTATTATTTAATATATAGGGCATGTATAAATTTTATTAAAAGTATAATGGCCAAGTTAAAAGATTTATAAGTATAGGGGCTTAAATACAAAATAGTTGAAAGTACCCATTATAATGTATATTTGTCATAGGTACTCATCCAGTCATGAGTCATCCTTCCTGTTTGTGTTTTAAATAATCTAAATAAGTTTAAATATCAAAAATAGTGTTTAGAAAATAATTTAAGAATATTCCTATTTTCAACTTTTTTTTTTTTTGACGTCTGACATAAATGTGAGAAAGAATATCTCCATCTAATATCCGGGTGAGAGAATAAAATAAAACTCATTTTACAAATTTTTGTCCACTTTTTCTTTTTCTTTTTTTTTTTTAAACACAAAATTTGTTGTCCACTTTAATAACGTTACTTTTATCTAATGCGTAGACATTGCCTCAAATTAAACGTTTGTGACACGTTAATGGACTTAATCTTGTTTGTTTAAAAAACCTAAATTCTATTCTACATGAGCATAATACAAATTTAAGGTATTTATTTCTTTGTTTGAGATCGAAAATTGAATCTCCATCCCCATGTTATTTTGCTAAAATATATATATATATATATATTAAGTTTTTAACTTCTATCATTATTCTATTATGATGTCTACAATTTTTTAAGTTATTGTTATTACACTAGTAGAAAAAAAAGGCTTAGGGTTTGATGACGGCGCGTCAGTCCGTCATCTATCACGAAATGTCATTGTATGTTACTGATGACGATTGCGTTTTAAAGGACGCAATGCCCGTCATTAAAATCTTTGACCGTCATTAAAAGGTATCAAATTTTGGGTTGACATCCACTTTTAATGACGAATTTTGCCTGTCATGAAAAGTCAACTTTTAATGACGGGCAATGCCCGTCATCTTTTGGCAATAATTGAATAAAAAAAAATTGTTGCAAATGTGTCTAACCAACAATATTTCTCTTTCTTTCCATACAAAATAAAATCCAAATAGCTATTACATTTTTATATAACAAATAACTTCACAAAAATTCAAAGAAAACTACATTAGTGGAAGATCCAAACAACCAGAAATTTCCAGTTACATTAGTGAAAAATCCTAATCATCAACACAAACATTCCCAATTACAACCTTTCAATAGGAATTCAAGTATTTCTTATTTGATTTCCAAACAACTAGAAAAAGCAGAGAGAGAAAACAGAATAAAGATGAAAATAATTATTGAATTCTCATGTCTTCAATAAACTGAATTCAAGTAATTTGAGGGATTTTTTTAAAGCAATCGTGTGTTTCCTTCGTTGATAGCAAGTACACGAACAAGTATTGCCAAGGGTTGTCTTGTAAGGGCATTAAGCAATGATGACTTCCCGACATTCGATCTTCCTAGCATGAAGGAAGATTTAAAGCAACATTACACAGTCTGCCAAGAAACTAATATCCAAACGAAAATTCCATAAAAAACAAACAAATAAAGCATCCAAGAAAGTTTCAAAATGTTGCATAACAAAGTATTAACAACTATATATACATCGCCACATCATAACCAATCATAATCAATTTATTCTTACTTGTGCGTCTATACAGAAGGAGTGGAAGATATGAGTAAAATCTTCATTCAAGTATGAAAAAAAATGGTCATTTCAAGAGTGAACAGTTGGTTTTTCATAAGGAAATGGCTACAATAGCTAAAATGTCCATTTGCTTCCTTTCCAGTTCATTTCATTAAAGTTTAAATTCCAGTGCACAACCCTGCTAAAATGTCCATTTGCTCATTTCCAGTTCATTTCATTAAAGTTTAAATTCTAGTGCACAACCAAATAATTAAGTTGTATTGAACAAAAAGAAAAAACAATCAAACAAACAAACAACCACATTCATCAACCTGAAACATGAGTCACAATCCTGCTTTCTGAGGACCTGAACCTGCAAATAGAAAGAACACAAAAAAAACCTACAAATAAAATGGAGAACACTACCTCTTTCAAAGATTCAGAATCTCTTACTTTTATTGCATTAGCTACTTGCTGAGATCCAATATGTGTTTGAGAATGAGATGAGTGCATCTTTCTTGAGCTCCTTTGCCTAAAAGATGGAGAGATACAAGTATTAGCACATTGTTTTAGACTACAGAAATATTTTCATGGCAGACCGACCCATGAAACCTAAAAGCAAAAAGTTTGAAGCAAAAAAAATTTCAACCAAGGTTACAAGGTTCATATTTTCTCCACTCAATCTTACAGATTTAAAAAGAATTAAGTCCACCTAGATAACAATGAAATCTAAAAGCAACAAGTTTGAAGCAAAAAAATATAGGAGACATCTATTGATATCCTTAATTTGTTGTACTGCAGTTAACAAAGATGCAAAGAATTAAAATTAATTTAGTTCCAAGTAAAATAACACAAAATTAGGGGTTAACTTGCAATCGGAGGAGACAAGAAAAAATTTAGAGAAAAATTAAACGGGAAAGAGGGAGAAATCAAAGAAACAAGAAAAATGATTTGCTAGAAATGTTAGGTCAAGATTAAAGAAAAATTAACAAAACAAGAAAAAACAGAGAAATAGAACGGTACAATCTGAAGATTATTTGCTAGAAATGTTACCCACAACGATCTTCCAGCGTAGATCTTCACGGCGAACCCATGGCGAGACCAAAACCCACGACGACGATGGATCCTCAGTGTAGATCTGGACGCAAACTCACAACCATGAGCAAATAACTGAATGGAAAAGAAATGATACCATGAATCGGCTGAAAGTGAGAGTTTAAGAGTGAGAGTGCGAGAATAGATACCCACAACGTTAGATCTAAAGATTTTCGGCTAGAAATGTTGTCCATGATGACCCTTTGGTGCAGATCTTCACACCAAACCCACGACCATGAGAAAAGGATCGAATGATAGAGCAATGGTGCTCACGAACAACGACTGAACGTGAGAGTTGGAGTGAGAGAATGAAGGGAGTTCGGGAAGATAGGGAATGACAAGGAAAAGGAGGATGACAAATGGAGAGCGGTTGCGGGAGAGAAGATGGAAAAAAGAGATAGGTATGTATTTATTTTTTTAAAAAAAATCGCGTAAAAGAAAGGGTCTATGCCTATGATGTCGGGCCACTAAAGCTCATATACAATGACGGGCATTGTCCGTCATTGTATGCATTCTTAATTTTTTTTAAAATTTCTGCGTATTTTTTTATGTCTGTCATCAATTCCAACGCGTTTTTTTTCGATTCGTCATTATTTCCTTAATTTGTTGTAGTGTTATTAAAGGTCTTGTGTACTATTCAAGATATTTCTCTATTATAAAAAATGAAACAAGTTTTCATTTTTTCAAAAAAATACAGTATAAATTGACTTTTTTTTTATTGTGTTTTATATTACATTTAAATTTACAATTGATTTGGATTATGCTATTTTTATAAAATTTCATTTTTTTGTCATATATGAAAATACACATTTATTTTCATGCTAATTGAGAAAAAGTAAGACCAAACTTATAGTTTAACGATTAGAAGTCCTTATCAAGTATAGCTTAATTGATTTAGGCTTATACTCTCAACCAAGAGATCGAATGTTCAGATTTTTCTGTCTCTAGCTATATGATGTTAAAAAGAAAAAAGATTACAAACCATTGACATAAAATTAAAAAAAATAAATCAATAGCCTATTAAAAATCTTTTAAAGTACAAAGAATAAATAAACACACTATGAACAAATGAATGTTAATTATAAGTTTGGTCCCTATGGTTTGAAAAAAGTTAGAATTTAGTCCCTATAATTTTAAGAGGTATAAAATATTATCCTTATAGTTTGATATATAAAATTTCATAAATAGTTCATATAGTTCGATAAAACTCTCATGAATAATCCACAAGAGATTTATCAAATCATATGGAGTAATTCTAATTTTTAAAACTATCTGGACTAAATTCTAATTGTTTCAAAATCATATGGTAGAGAATATTTACGAGATTTTTATCAAAGTATAGAAACTAATTTTAATATTTAAAATTATAGAGACTAATTTATAACTTTCTCAAAATTAACAAAAAATCAACTATTAACTTTTTAAATCACAAAAAGTACTAAGTACCCATTAGGGGTGAGCATCGGTCGGTTGGAGTTGGTTTTCGACCCAACCAACCCCGAACCGATCAAAGTCGATCGGTTCGGTCGGTCGGTTTGTTCGGTTTTATATATATATTTTTAAATAAATAATTAATTAATTAATTAATAATTTATAATTATTATTTGATTATTATTTAATATAATTTGAGAAAATCTTTATAGTTTTTATTTTTTTAATTATTACTATTATTATATATAATTTTTTTTTATAAATCCCAACCGACCGACCCCGATCGAAAAAACCACAAAACCAATCGACCACCCTTGGTTCGATCGATTCAGTCGATTGAGTCGATTTTAGGTCTTTTTTTTACTCATCCCTAGTACCCATAATCATTCTAAAAGTTGAGAAAACTTGTGATTAAAACATCATTGTTTTGTATTATACAAATACAACTTGGGAAAAAAATGAATTAAATATAATTTCCTATAAGTAAAAAGTACCTAGGGATATGGAACCCTCTTTAGAGAAAAAGTAGCACAAGAATGGCAATCATACAAATTCATTCATAAATATACCCAAAATGAAGGGTAATTTCTTGTCAGCAATTTAACTGTTCAACATCACCCCACCCCCAACCATGGTAAAAACAAATAAATAATAAACAAAACAAAACGAAACGAAAATAGCAATAAATTTTTTGTAATTTACAGATTGGTCCCCCCCAAAAACCAAAAAAAAAAAAGAAAAAAAAAAGAAGGGTGTGGCTTAAAATCCCTCGATGGTGACAACCAAAACGATACGTCACAGACACCCCATTAGCCAATTAAAAATCGACAACGTTTTTGACGAAACCACTCTGGTTTTACAAAACCACCCATCTAAAATCTCATCCTATTTTAATTCTTGTTTCCTTTTTTCTAACAAACAAATCCATATTTTTGCACTTCATTTCTCCAGTTTTTCAACATCACGTTCAAATCACAAAACCCCTTTTTTTTTCTTTTTTTTCTTTTTTGCTCATTCCATTTTTGAAGAAATGGAATGAACTAGAAAGGGGGTTTTTTTTTTTTTTTTTTTTTTGGGGGGGGGTGGGTTTCTCTCTATATTTTCTCTTTGGGTTTGATTTTGTGTGTGTGTTAGTTTTATTTTATTTTAATTTATTTTTGTTTGTTGGTTGAAATGGGGAGAGGGAGAGTGCAATTGAAGAGGATTGAAAACAAGATTAATAGGCAAGTGACTTTCTCAAAAAGAAGGTCTGGTTTGCTAAAGAAAGCTCATGAAATTTCAGTTCTTTGTGATGCTGAAGTTGCTCTTATTGTCTTCTCCACCAAAGGAAAGCTCTTTGAATACTCCACTGATTCTTGGTATGTTCTTCTTTACATTCATTTTTTTTTCTTTTATGTATTTTATGGTTATTTATGCATTCAATAATGAATACCCATGTTGCTTCTTTGCTTAGAAACAAAACCCACTAAGCAAAGATCAGGGAGAGAGGCAAAAAAAAAAAAAAAAAAATCCAATAGGATTTTTCAAAAAAAATTTACATATCTTCTTTAATTTGTGATTATCATCAGAAGTGTAATTGAGATTGAGATTTTTTTTTTTAAAATAATTTTTTGGAGTTGGTTTTGTGTATTATAGTCCAATCAATGTCCTTTTGGTTTTTCAACTATTTGTACGTACATGATTTATATATTTTTAGTAACCTTTTTTTTTCTCTCTTGATTGATTTATATAGTTGTGAATATATCTCAATGAACTGCCTTATTTTCATGTTTTCTGAATTTTTTCATGAGGAAATCATACGACTCATATTTAGCGAAAATTCGAAATCGACATGGTTATAGCTTTCAAATATGTGTGTTTAAAGTGTGTTTGGATCAACTTCTATGCACACCTCGTTTTGCGAGACTTTGACGTTATATTTTTTAGCATTATAGTACTCCGTCAAGTTGGCTTGGTCACTTTGTGTTGTGTACATTGTTTATGGCTGAAATTTCAAATTTTTTTTTCTGATGGTTTAATCACTTTTTAGTTTTGATAATTGAAAAAGGACTAAAGTTAAAAGTTTCAAGAACCTAGCTAGGCCCCTCCCCCTCTTGATGCACTTGTTGTCTCATTGGATGAAGATGAACAATTATCAGAAAAATTTTATATTTGCTGTGTTTTAATATATCTTATTGTATGTTGTGTGGGTCTTGTCTCTTTTTTCTTTTTTAAAAATTAAAGTATGTGTTTAATGTAATATGCTGTGAATAATGAAGCATGTCAATTTAGGTAGAGCATCATTTTTGGTTTCTAGAAGAGAATGTTAGCTTTGTTTTTTTTTTAATGTGCTTTTGATATTTAATAATGAATATAATAACTAACTAGCAAATCGAGCTCAATATATGCATCTGTATTCAATTCGAGAGTATAATATTTTCTTTAGTTTAATAAATATAGAAGTCAGAATTCAAACTTCTAAATTCAAAAAAATAAAGTGATTAATTTCTTAAACGTTGAATTATGTGTTTGGCCATTGGAGTCTCTACCCCATATAGTATTAGGAGCATTAGGTTGGAAGTATATATTTCTATTTTCTTGTGATGTTTTTAGTTTTATTTATTTAATATTATTTTTGGGTATGTTTTTGTGAAGGTTGGAATTGAAATGGATCTCTTATCCATCTTTGGGTTCATCTCTCATTCTTCATAAATAAAAAGAAGTATTCAAAAGGATTAGAATCATTGGTCTATTCAAGAATAAGTATGAATAAGTCCTTGAATTTAACAAAAGTTCTAAACAGAGAATTACATGTAATTTTCACATTAGTAATGATTATGATTTTAGAAAACTTGCCCTTTTGCTAGAATTTGTCTCCATTTTGTTATCTACTTCTGGAGATATACTTAAAATCATTGTCAAATTTTGAGAAACTACTTTGTTTTTACTCGAATTTATTTATGTGTTGTACTCGTAATCCATTTCGAAAAATATTTTTAAAATCTTAGTCAAAATTATAAAAACAATTAAATTGTATGCTTTCCATTATACAAAAGGTCTAAAAGGTCTAAAGCACTTAAGTACTTGATAAAAAGCAATGGATATATAAATACTTTATAGATTAATTTTACTCAAATGTTCATTTTACTAGATTGCTTTCATTGACATTTTGTTTTCATTAATATCTCTATTTAAGTTTAGATTTTTTTTCCCATCAATAAAATGGTGAAAAAGTTGCTAGAGCCTGTTTGGTAGGCAATCTGAATTCTATTTTATGTTTTTGGATTTACTGAATTCATTGTATACATGTTTGGCAAACTTGTTTTTTAAAACTGTTTTCAGATTCTGTGATCCAAATAATAGAAATTCAGAAAACAACATTTTTATGTTTTCATTGTATCTAGATTCTGAATTTGAAATTTTAAAATGTAGAATTGTATTAAACAAAGATAAAATCTTAATAAATATAGCCTTTCATGTTTATAAACTTAATTTACTCTTATTAAATTAAAATATGTACAATAAAATATATTATAAAATATAAAATATTATAATTATATAAAATTTATTAAAAAACCCATGTTCATAAATTAATTAATAATGTCTTATATTCAACCTAATATTTAGCTTTACAACTACAACTAATTTTATGATCTATAAATATATTATAGAACACATTTTAAACTAATCTTTAAAATGGAATTAAATTTCTAAACTTGTTACCAAACACATATCTGAAAACATTAAATACAACTTTGTTTTCATTGAACCCTTTGTTTTCAAATTTCTGTTTTCAAATTGCCTATCAAACAGACCCTAAGTTTTTGGTCAATGATATAATACTTTGACTAGTTGACTGATCTATTTAAGTCCATTATTAATTACTTTTGGTTTCTCTTCTTTATTTTTTCCTCTCTCAATGAGTGAATCTATTTATATAATTATTTTCTTACTAAGTATTGTTTGCATACACTAATTTGTCCAATTAATCTCTCTCAACATAGCTTCCCTTTTTTTACCAATCCCTCTATATATACTAAACCATCTCATTTTTCTATGATCTAATGTAACATACCCGTTAATTTATTTCACTAATTACTCTAGACACTTTTTCCCAATAACTTTTTTTTCCCATATTCTCTCTCGTTAATCTTTCTCTCTCTATATACATATTCCCTTAATTAATAACATCTTTTAGTGTTAATTATTTGGTTAAATTACAAGTTTAATGATTGAACTTTGAGGTTTGTGTCTATTTAATCCTTAAACTTTAAAAAATGTCAAATATGTACTTGAACTTTCAATTTTGTATCTAATAAGTCCTTGAACTTTAGAAATGTCTAATTAGACCTTGAACTTCAAATAGGTCCCTAACATATTCACAATTTTTTTTAATAGTTAATCGATCTATTATATATAAAATTAATTTTTTTGCTCAATAGAAGCTTAAGCTTTCAATTATGTGCCTAGTAAGTTCATGAATTTTAAAAAACATCAACTAGGTCAAGGACCTTTTAGACACAAAATTAAAAATGTAGGGACCTATTGGATTCAAAATTGAAAATTTGACTACTTATTAGACACATTTCAAAGTTTAGGGACCAAATAGATACAAAATTGAAAGTTTAGGGACCTATTTGATACTTTTGAAAGTTAAGGGACCAAATAGACACAAAACTCAAAATTCAGGGACTAAACTTGTAATTTAACCTAATTATTTTCATATATTAATTTGATGATAATATTGGAGGACCGCTTGAATTTATTTCTGCCTTTGCTTTTATCTAAACTTTTTTGTTTCTTCTCTTTTTTATTTGCAGAATCTTCCTTTTGATTATGTTATAATGATTGAGTTATAGCATAATGTCTTAGAAATTAATTACTTGATTTGAGTTACTAATAGGGAGAGAATTTAAGAAGCATGGATATTATATAATATATTTGTATTAACTTTTCACACTAAAAAGTTTGCATTTTGAAAACAACAAATGTAATTACAAATATTGGAATATTGATAATGTAACTAGCGGTAGATAAATGGACATATTTGCCAACTTTGCCAAAATTATAGTTAAACATGTATCCTCGATCTGGAGGTCAGAAGTTCGAGTTCCCCACCCCTTCATGCTATTGAATTTATAAAAAGGTCAACTCAAATTACAACTTTTGAAGATTCTAAATCTTAGTCGCGGAATATAAGACCTTCTACTCGAATATATACATATATATTTACAACAAATGCGAGCTCGCATTCGACCTCAATAGAAGGAGTACTTAGCTATACTCTTATTAATCTACTAGAAAAACAAAAAGAATTTTAAGTGGATAAGTAAGAGTATGTTTGGTTTTTGAATATTGGATTGCAATATATTGTGGATTGGTATTATTATAGTGTTAATGAGTGTAACTTTGTGGAATCAGCATGGAGAAAATCCTTGAGCGTTATGAAAGGTACTCATATGCAGAAAGGAGACTTGTTGCAAGTGAGAATCAATCAAATGTAAGTACAAATTAAATTAAAACCCATATATCCCATTATAGTTTTTCATTCTAAATTTCAAAAAAAAAAAAAAAAATTACTTCATAAATTATAAAAACTATGTGTGTTGCACTTTGTTTATAGGGAAATTGGACTCTTGAACATGCAAAGCTGAAAGCCAGAATAGAAGTTCTACAGAAAAACCACAGGTTCTATCTCCTTTCTCTTTTTTTTTTTTTTTTTGATGAATTTTTCATTGAAATAATAATTGTGAGTATAGGCCATTTAAATTAAGCAAAAACCTTTGTTGAATTTTCAGGCATTTCATGGGGGAAGATCTTGACTCATTGAGTCTAAAAGAGCTTCAAAATATTGAGCAACAACTTGATTCTGCACTCAAACATATAAGAGCTAGGAAGGTATATATATATATACAAATATTTTAATTACTATATATATATATATATTTTACATTGGATTATTGTTCTAGATTGTTGGTTTAGATTTTGACTTCATTCCATAATCTTTTCTCCTACAGAACCAACTCATGCATGAATCCATTTCAGAGCTTCAGAAAAAGGTTTATTTGAATAACTTACTTTGTCCTCAGCATTTTTTTCCCCTTCTTTTTTTTTTTTTTTTTTACTTTTACCCTAAGAAGCACAAATACAGATATATATATAAGACACGGATACTAACACTTTGACATGTCATTTTTTTAAAAAAAAATTAAAATACAGATACAACAAGGACATGTTTATTAAAAATATATCATTTTTATTATAAGGAAAACTTATGCATGTACGTACTTAAAAATATGAGTTTGATCTATTTTGATCTAAAAATTTATTATTATATGTCTATTTAGTGGACTTAACAAGTGTTCGGTACGTGTCTTCTAACAAATGTTGGACCTATATTGATCACTTTATACAACTAGTGTCTAACATATCTATTTTGCTAACAAGTGTTCGATACGTGTCCAACAAGTATTGAAGTGTTCTAGTGTTTGACACGAACACAAGTGTTCGTGTTTCTTAGCTGTATATAGAGCTCACGAGCCCAGTGCAACTCCTAGAGAGATCAATGATTCTTTATATCCATGCTATGCCCTCACTTATTGTGTAAACATCTCTCTCTAAACATATATATTTCAAACCACTTGTATTTTAATTAATTTCATGAGACAACGACTAGGCCAATAATATTTGGTTGTCAGGAAACTTGTGGGATATTTTAATCATACATGGGTGGCTCCATAGACGAATTTGAACCCATTTCGAGTCCCAACTTTACTTTTTTAATGATTACTGGGCCAATTTAGTGATCACCTAGTTACCTTTACTTCAACTAATCTTATGAGACATCTTTCTAACTCTACGACATTTAGTTATCAAATAACTTATAGGATTTTAATCCTATATGGGAGACATCATGGAATTCGAATTCATTTCTTTCAAGTCATTTTACATTTTTCACTAAGAAACAGTATCAAATTGGATCTCTAACAACAAGAACAATTTTTTTTTTTTTTTTCAGTTTTCTTCCTCCTATATTACTTCAAGCTTCTAAGCTTGAAAGTGCATAAATTTGTAGTTAAATTTCTCAAGCTAACAGTACAAGCTGAAGTCATCAAACATTAGAGAGTAAGTAAAAGCCCTTGTATCAGAAATCTTATTCAAGTAGGTTAATTTAACTTGGCATTCTTTGATTAGGACAAGGCCCTTCAGGAGCAAAACAACATGTTAGCCAAGAAGGTAATGTTTTTTTTTTTTTTTTTACCTTCATATATGCATTCAACTATAGAGTCAGACAAGACAATAATCTACTTATCTTATTATTTGGTTTCAAAAAATATAAATAGATAAGAGAGAAGGAGAAAGCACAAGCTCAAAATCCACCATTGCAACAGCAGCAGCAACAACATCAACAGCAACAGCAGCAGAATAGCCATGGCATTGAATCTTCCCCACTTCTCCTACCTCAGCCATTCCAATCTCTTAACATGACGTTAGTATCTTAATGAGCGATCGAGTCTGTTTGAAATGACTTTTCAAGTATCTTAAAATGTTATTTTCACACATTTGAATTAGTTATGAATTGACATAATATTATGCACTATGCAGTTGTCCTTACCCGTCCCACGACGCTGGAGACGAAGACGCCGCCATCAACCACGACAGATCCGGTGCCCTCCTGCCGCCGTGGATGCTCCGCCACCACCTTGGTGACTAAAATGATACATATAATATATAAATATATATGATCATACAGACCTATAATTGTAAACCCTTTTATATGTAGCATATGATATAGTAGTAGTAGTAGTAGTACCTAATTCTTAGCTGTATGAACCCTTTGGATGGATATTGGATTGGATCCTTCTGAAACTTGTAGCTTTTAGTAAGTAATTCAGAAAAGGGTATAATGGGTAAAGAAGCATGCAGGCTTTTTGGTTCCAAAATGAGACATTTTATAGAATAAGGCAGTGACCATGAATATTGTATATACCACATGTGTAAAAAATGGCAGCCATCAACTTTAGTTCTCAAATATTTTTGTAACATTGTCTGTTTTTCATTATTTTGTATTATTACATAAATGTTAGTATTAAATTTACTATATATCTACTGTAATGAATTCTGTATCTCAAAATATCATGTTGTTTTGTATTTCAAGGAGGAAAAAGAGAGACAATCATGGAGACCTTTTGTATTCTTTCTTTGTTTTTGTAATTTATATAATGGGAGAGTTCCTTTTCTTTTTTTCCTTTTTTTTTTTTTTTATATTTGTTAGTGCAATGTTTAATTATATTGTTGGAAATGTTGTGGAAGAAACTAGGACAAAGGTTTTCTTCTTCAAAAGGAAGGTTATTATTATTATTATTATTATTTTGAAAAGAGTACAAAAGTAGGTTATGATTTGGAAAAGCTGTAATGCAAACAAAAATACAGGGTATTGTGAGAATAATGGTAAACAAGGTCTTTACTCTTTTAGATATTTATTCTTATAATTTGAATTTGGATTTTTTTTCCAATTTGGTTAGGTTAATTTGAAGGTCTAATATTTTCGATAGATGAACAAAGCTTTAAGTAGTCAAGCTACATGCTCTCGACCAATATTACAAGTTCAAATCTTTTCATCTCATAATTAAAAAAAAAAAAAAACTATTCAAGTGAGATTTAGGATAGAGTTTGTACTTAGATTATTACTTCATGTTTGATTTACAAAATTCAAAACAAGGTTTATAATAACAATTTCATGAGCTCGAGAGTGTTGGGAGTGCAACCAAAATCTCACATCGGCTAGAGATATAAGTGAGGGATAGTATTTCCATTGGTACAAGGTCTTTTGGGTGAAACCAAAAGAAAATCCATGAAGGGTTTATCTCTAAAGTGGACAATATCATACCAATGTGGAGATATGTTGAGGATCGTTGTCTCTAACCATGACATCATCATGGGTATATACTGTAATAGAACTTTTAGCTCAAGAATAGTAATTGCTAGAGCGTCCTCGTTCTTAGATCAATTCGTTACTGTCTGAGAATTTGAATCGGAAATCAAACTGATTTGGCTCCGCCTTTCTCTTCTTCTTGAAGTCAATTTCTTAAGAGTATTACAGAAATTCCAGTATCTTCAGCAGATGTATGATCTTCTTGTTTCAAATTGTTCCCATTCTGAGAAATGTTTGAAGGCTTTTTTTAAATATATATATATATTTTTTAATGAAGAATAAAAGGAAGATGAATTTTTAGATCTGGTTTGGGGATTGTTGGTTGTAGTCGTGGAAATAATTAGTGTTACTGTTAATTGTGTTTTTTATAATATCAAATGTTTCGATAAATTTAGATTTAAACTTGAAAAATTGTGGGTTTTTTTAGTACATGAAAAAGTGGCTGGTTAATAAGATTTAGCTAGAATGGTCAAAATATATATAATATTTGAAATGTGCAGTGTTGGTGTTTAATTTCAAGTTGTCAAAAAAAATATATTATTTAATTTAATTTTTTTTAAATAATTATATAATTTAAACTACAAATTATTTTAGTACTAAAAAAGCTACAAATTATTTTAGCTTTAAAAAAGATACAAATTATATTTCTTTAAAAAAACTAAAAAATATTGTTTTTATTTTAAAAAAGGTTAAGAAAAACAATTTTCTTTATATAAAAAATTGTAATTGAACAAAATTTTATATAAAAATTGTGTGGAATAAAATGCAATTTTAGTTTCAAAAAAGTAAAAACAATAAATTAGATTGAATTAAATAAGAGAGTTGAAGCAACAAATTAGATTTTAAAATAAATCTAATGAGGTTGAGAATTTTTAAAACCTTTGTTGTAGACATGGAATAATAAAATGAAAATTTTTATGAAATTATTAGTAAATCACAATATTTTTTTATAGAATTTGGATTTTATAAATAAGTATAGATGAAAAACGTCATTTTATTTGAAATAATAAGACCCTGTTTGATAACCATTTCGTTGTTTATTTTTTGTTTTTTAAAATTAAGTTTGTTTTCTCCCAATTTTTCTACAATAGTTTTCATTTTCAAGGAAACATTTGAATTTTTATCTAAATTCTAATTTTATTATAAAAAAACTACTTTTTTTTAATTTCTAAAATATGATATGAATTTTGAAAACATAGCTAAAATGTAGATAACAAAACAAGTAAATCCTTAAATGGAGGTAGTATTTGTAGGTTAAATTTTCAAAAACAAAAAATTAAATGATTATCAAAGAGAGCCTAAACTATCAACTTAATAAATTCTTTGACACTCACTTGTAACGTTCCGGCTTGTAGAGGAATGAAAGAGAATGTTTAAATTTTTTCTTCTTCCATTTTATTATAAATGAGAGCATATTTCTACTCCAACTATAAAAATACTTCTTTTTCTCCCTCTAATAATTTCCAATGGCAATGAAGAGGTAGGTATTGTCAATAGTAGAAGAAAGGAAAATGAGCAAATGAAAAAAAAAAAAAACTTTTGAAAATGATGTGAGTTTTGTTTTTGCTAGGCATTAAGAATTTTCCTCAATAAGATGATAAATGTGAACCCCTTGATTTGTACCATTATGTGTGGATTAGATCCAAACAAGAAGAATGACAAATGTCACAACTTGGTTGCAAGTCAAAGCAATGACCTTTTGGTTTTCACAACCCATCTTTAATATTTTTTCTAATGTCAAGCTATTATGTCTCCATTGTGTAGGGTGATTTTTATTAATAGTGTAGTTTTTAAAATTTATTATAAAAATATTGTAATTCTAAAACTATTTCTATTAATATTGTTGTTATTTTACTGGTGGCAGTTGGGCAAAAAAAACGGAAGATGGTCAGATGGTCGTCTCAAAATTTTAAAGAAAATACACTCCTGGCACTGTAGTTGTGTTATTTTTTAGTATAGCCATATTCTGGGTTTGAGTCCAATCCAACGCAATTTTTAATATTGTTTTTCTCTTTCTTGTTTCTTTTGGTTTTTTCATTATTCCATTTTTCTCTATTTTTATATTTCTTTTTATTTAAAATAAGATATTTTTAATTTTTAAAATATAGATTATATTGTAATTTATTATTTTGTTACCGATTTTTAACCTTTTAAGTAAATTAAATATTATATTATATTATAATTAAAATAACGTGATAATTTTATTTAAAATCAACTCAGAATGACGTAAATGAAAATGTTCGTTTCTCAAAACCGTATTGAAGCAATAAGAAAGTTTATCTATTTATTTTTCAATTTACTTAAGATATAGTAAAAAAATAATAAATTACAATTTACTTAAGATATTAAAAAAAAAAATTAAAATCAACCCAAAATGACGTAAATGAAAATGTTCTTCTTCCAAAGTATTATCAGAGTAATAAGACAAATTATCAATTTACTACTTTATTTGATTTAAATGATAATTTTTTGCTATCTTATTTGAAAAAAGAAAAGAAAATATGTCTTATTGTTATCTTACTTGATTTAAATGATAATTCTTTTCTTTTTTTCTTTCTTCTATTTATTTTATTTAAATCAAATAAGATATCTTATTTTTTTTAATATTTTAAGTAAAATGAATATTATATTACAATTTATTTTTTAAAAGTAAATTGACAATTTGTCTTATTGCTCCGATAATACTTTAGAAGAAAAACATTTTTAAATGGGATAATAAATTACAATATAATCTATATTTTGAAAATTGAAAATATCTTATTTGATTTAAATAAAAGGAAATATAAAAATAGAGAAAAACGGAAAAATGTTAAAAAATTGCGATTGGTTGGACTCGAACAGAAACATGGGTAAACTAAGAAGCCACCCAACCACTATGCTAAAAGTGTAATTTCTTTAAAATTTTGAGATGATCCTCTCTTGAAGAGACGACCATCTGCCAGATTGTACACATTTGGACATGGTCGTCTCTTGAAGAGACGATCATCCTCTGTATTTTTTATCATCTGTCACCTGTAAAAAAACAACAATATTAATATAAATAGTTTTAAAATTACAATATTTTTATAATAAGTTTTAAAAAGTACAATATTAATAAAAATGACCCCCATTGTGTAGGTGTGGAACAAGAATTGTATCTTCCAATTTTATTAGGTTCTTCTCATTTGTTAACTTAAACATAGTTCAACTAATTAAAAGATATTCATTCTTACTGAGAGATTTGAAGTTCGAATCTTTTACCCCATTAGTTAAAGGAAACCGATAGTTGAAAGGAAGATGGTAACGCTTCATTTGTGATCTATCGGTCGATTTAATATCATACTTGTTGGGTTTTTGGTAATATATTAGAAGTGAAATTGTCCCACATCTGAAAAGTGCAAGAAAGTGATGGGCTCCTGACACTATAAAAAGGAGCCTATGACTTTGGTTTCAAAGCATCCCAGTTAGAAACACTTTAAACTTGGTGTACTAGCTCTAGTTAAATTCACTCTTTATATTCTCTGGTTTGAGAGTGAGAGGAAGGTGTGAATGGTATAAAGTTTTGAGAGAGTGTTTATGTAATTGGGGTTTGAGAGAGTGTTTATGTAATTGGGGTCGAGGAGAGAATTCTATGTGATTGTAACAATTTTTCACATTGTGGAAATTTCTTTCTGTTCGTGGTTTTTTTCTTCGATTTTGGAGTTTTTCCACGTAAATTCTTGTGTCTCTTATTTTGTTGTTTCTTTTAATTTCTCAATTATTTCTATTTATTTCTACTAGTGAGAGGTTTTTTCCCAACAATATTCAAGTTAACAACTACCATCTAATTGGGTCGAAGGTCAAATTATATCTCTTTATCTAAATTTATTTAATTAGGCATCGCAATAAACATTCTTTAATCAAAATATTTGAAGTTTGAATTCCTTATCCTACTAGTTGAAGGGAAGATTGCAGCTAGTGCACATGGACTAAAACTAGACACAAACTGAAGTCAAAAGATATGACTGAATCTTTTTAAAGTTTGGATAAAAGTGTTAAAGGTATGAGGGTCGACTTTATAATTAAAGTTAAATTATAAGTTTAGTCTTTAAACTTTTAAGTTGGTGTTTATTTGATCCTTCAACTTTATAATGTCTAATAGTATGTCAAAGTAAACATAACTTCTTAAAAGCTTAAGCTGAGGAGGAAACATGACTTTGTAGGGGTTTGAACTACTATCCTAAATCACCAATCAAACTAAAAGCCTAAACTGATAGTTAGAAGTAAATTTAATTATATCAACATAGTCTAACATAATTCAATGTTAATTAACATGCTTTCTCAACCTAGAGGTTCGAATCTCTCACCTCATATGTTTGTTGAACTAAAAAGAATGATACTTGGTTGCATCTCGGTTTCCATGTATTGTGGGGGAAAAAAACTAGTTAGTATTATACATTTGTCTTAAAAGTTAAATATTCCAAACTCCATCATTATGTTTTATTGAATGAAAAAGATAATTAAATAAATGTAATGTATTCGTTTTTTTTTTTTTGTTAAGTTCAACAATATTTGGGTGGGAGATTCGAATTTATGACCTTTTTGAATCTTAGTCAAGAGTACAGTGTTAATTATGTTGGAAAACCTCTCACCATTAGGAATAAACAGAAATAACTGAGAAAAGACACAAGAATTTACGTGAAAAACTCCAAACCGAAGAAAAAAACCACGAACAGAAAAAAATTCCACTATGTGAAAAATTGTTACAATCACATAGGATTCTCTCCCGACCTCAATTACAAAAACACTCTCCTAAAACTTTATACCACTCACACCCTTCTTCTCACTCTCAGACTAAAGAATATAAAAGACACAAGAATTTACGTGAAAAACTCCAAACCGAAGAAAAAACCACGAACAGAAAAAAATTCCACTATGTGAAAAATTGTTACAATCACATAGGATTCTCTCCCGACCTCAATTACAAAAACACTCTCCTAAAACTTTATACCACTCACACCCTTCTTCTCACTCTCAGACTAAAGAATATAAAAAGAGAATTTAACCAGAGCTAGTACATCAAGTTTAAAGTGTTTCTAGCTGGGATACTTTGAAACCAAAATCAAACCAAAACCATAGACTCATTTTATAGTGTCAGGAGATCATCACTTTCTTGCACATTTCAATGTGGGACAGTTTCACTTCTAATATATTACCAAAAACTCAACAAATGAATCGTTGAATTATGCTCACTTTGATTAATGTATTGACATTTATGCTCGTATGTTTGGCAGTAACATTTCGTTACTAAACTTTTCATGGGTTAAAAGATTGTAATATTTTCAACATTGTTACCAATTCTTTCTGCACACTACAATTTCATTAAAAATGAACGTACATCACACAGTAATAATTTTGAAGAGGAAAAAAAAAAGCATAGAAATTAATATTGTTTTTTTTTTCTGTACCAATAAATTAATATTGTCAGTGGTAGGTGACTCAACAATCCACAATAATTAAATTGAAATTTAATGAACCTTTACTCCATTTAACTACATACTTAGAATGCAGCTCATATTGTTACCTTATTTGTAGAAATTTGTCTCAATCTTAGGGGTGTACATAAGCCGGGTTGGGTTGGGTTGAGGGAGATTTTTGGACCAACCTGAAAATTCGGTTAGTCATTCCTTCAACCCAACCAACCTTATTTATGAGAGAATTTTAACCCAACCCAAACCCAATATTTTCGGTTGGGTTGGGTTCAAATCACCAAGTTAACTTTTTTTATTTTTAAATTATTTTTAAATTATTTAAAATATTTTTTATTGAATTAATAACTAAAATCACATGAAATTCAAATATCAAACTTCAAAATCCATAACATCTTAACATTTTGTTAGAAATCTAGAAGAAAACATAAGAAATTAACAAATAATTCATTTATAAGTATATATTTAATTAAAATAAAATTAAAAAATATAAACTTTGGGTTGGGTTGGGTCAACCCGAGCCTAAAAGGCCCAACCCGAGAACCGACCCGAACTTTTCTGGTTCTTCAAACTTCTAACCCAACCCAAACCGGTGGGTCTAACCCTACCCAACCCTTAAAGTTTGGGTTGGGTAGTCTGAATTGGTCAAGTTCTGGAGTTACTTGTACACCCCTACTCAATCTTTGATATGCTTCAAACAAGATAATCAATTCAATATTAATTCCTATGATTCTTTCATATTTAATCAAGAGAAAATTAAATGCAATTCAACTCATCATAAAAATTATTCCAAATTTAGAGGTCGTAAAATTTTATCTCTATTTTTTTTTACCACAATCTCTAAACTTTCAAGCATTCTATTTTAGTATCTAAATTTTACATTATAAATTTATAAATTTTTATGAATTGTTTAACCAAAGCTTACCATAAACTTGTCTTTTTCTTCTTCATCGTATGCATTAGCTTTTCTATTAAATAATTAATTAACTAACAACAAAAGATAACTAATTTTATATCTCCTAATTTAGGAATTCAAATAAGCCGGAAAACTCAAGGACAAAAACAATATTTAACCATATTGTAAATTAACAAGTTTATTTACTTATATTTTTAATTAAATGAATATGAATAACTAGAATATAATTTTTTGACCTAATGCATCTTAAATTATTAGAAATGACTCGAGGGTTAATGATATGAAAGAAATTGAATATGACCAAATAATTGCTTGTTCAACGCCATGGTAAAGAGCAGAGGGTTAGGTGGAATCAGTCAATCACTCATCTTTCTGCCAAAAAAAAAATAAACTTTGAATTTTGTCACGTGTTTTAGAAATGACACTACTTAGAGGCGTTTGGATCGCATAGTTGGGTTGAGTTGTGTAGAGTTGTTTTGTCAGTGAGTTCTGTAAATCAGTGTTTGGTTTGCAGAGTTGAGTTGAGTTAGTCGATGAAATCGGTGTTTGGTTTGCAGAGTTGAGTTATTATGTCGAGTGTATCCGATATCTGCTTTTTGTAAAGTGAATGTTCGATTTTTTGTGACTTTTTTCTTTACTTTTTTTGTTTCCACCAAATCAATTGCAAACATATTTGTCTACAATTTCAAAACTTCATTATGAGATCAATTACAAATTTACAATATATATTACCATTTGCAAGATATATGAGATATTTAGAACACTGTTGAATATTAAGATTGATATCAATTTTTCTTCTCCCCTAAAAATCATTTTTATCTTATGTAAAGTGAAAGATCTGAATCTTTTTGTGACTTTTTTTCCTTACTTTGTTTTCACAACAAATCAAATACAAACACATTTGTCTACAATTTCAAAACTCAATTATGTGATCAATTATAAAATTACAATATATATTACCATTTGCCAAATGTATGTTAGGGGTATTTGCAAAAGTAATGGATATTAGGTTTGATATCAATATTTCTTTTCCAATAAAATTCATTATTTATAACTTTTACTCTTCAATATGAACTTTATTCCTTTTTTTATGCACATGTTCACCGCTACTTTTTTATTTTAATTTATGTAGGTCTTAATTTAGTATTAATACTTTGCATATGAAGACTAAAGAGTGTTTATTTAAATTTGTCTAAACACATGCATTGTCTATGGACATCTTTAGAATGGAATAAATAGTTTACCTTGTGAAGATGTTAAAAATATGTCAACATACTTAAATATTTTATGTCATATTGAAGTTGCATATCTACAAAATATTAGATATGTCATCAAGGTCTTAATAACGTCGTTATGCTACCGGAATTTTCGGTGTAGGCAATGTTGCTTAGTAACGTCCCTAGGAAATTTTGAATTTGAAAAATTAGGCTTGTTACAGTTGGTATCAGAGCATGGATTTTAGATTCTGCATACTCGCCTACATCGTAGGCAACGATCCTTATAGCCTCTCGCAGGAAGTCTAGTTAAAGTTATTTGAGTTGCTTGTGTGTTGACACTTGTTATGCTATGATTTTGAATTCTTTGTTCTTGTGCAAATGTAGTTTAGAGTTTAAGTTTAGATTATGACTCGAAGATGTGACCGTTGTAAAGTTCTAGCAACTTTCGAGGACGAAAGTTTTTCTTAGATGGGTATATTGTGGCGCCCCGTAAAAATAGATGTTTTAATTGTATTTGTTTTAAATTTGAATCTTTGGATAATCAGAACAATATTAGAAAATGGTGTTTCAAAGTTTAAAAAACGATTAGGATTTCTGTTTGTTTAAAATTTCTTTTTCTAAAAGGATTAGAATTCCTTGTTCCAAAAGGATTAAGACTTTTTGGTATCTATTTAAATTAAAGTATTAGCAACTTAAAGACACACTTCAAAACTCTCCTCATCTTCTTCTTTTCTCCACTTTCTTCATCTCGTCGAACAGTCGTCAGGGAAGTCGTCGGAGACTCACCGGACTGTCGTCGGAGACTCGCCGGACCATCGTCGGATCGTCGCCGGAAAATACCGTACGGTTGAGTTAATAACTCAACTCCATGGGGTTGGGTTATTAAGTCACCGGTTATAATTGTTGGTGAAACAAACAAGGAGTTGGGTTATTAACCCAACTCAACTCAACCCAACCCCATAAACCAAACACCCCCTTAGTGTTTGTTGCACCTAAGTCTGTGTAGCACATTTATCAATCACAATTTAACAAAAAAAAACGATAAATCTCTCGTGTGATTATCAATAAGGCAACACAACACTTAAGCTACACCTAAGTATTTTACTTTAAAAATATCTCTAAAAATATTTCTATTCTTTCAAAAGTTACAGTATTATCTTTAACTTTTCATAAATGTTTCCAAAATATTCTTGGAGTAGAAAACTCGTTAGGATGCTAGATAAAAAGTCGACGTGTTTAAATGTTGTTTTTCAAACTTAATCCAAACTGACATCCATTTCAAGTCATTGTCAAGTTGATTTTCTATCAAACATTCTATCGAATTTCTACTCCAAAAATAGTTTTGAAACATTTATAAGAGATCAAGGGTAATATTGCAACTTTTGAAAAAAAAAAAACAAGAGTATTTTTAAATAATAGGCAAAGTCGGTAAAGTTTAATTTAGAGGTATTTTTATAAGGAAAAAAATATCATTTTGGTCCCCATATTTTGGATTTTGTTCCATTTCAATCCATGTATTTACAAATGTCTAATTTAATTTTTGTATTTTCAATAAACTTTAAAATTTGTCTGATAAGTTTGAAACTCATTTTTATCAAAATTTGTTAAATAATTTAATAATTTTAATATAAGAAAAAATACCATATGAATATAAATTTAGAAGAAACTTAATAGATACTAATTTTTATAAGACTTATTTAAAGTAGAGATTAAAATTAAAATTTTAAAAGTATAGAAATCCAAATAGAAGAAGAAAAACTAAAATGATATTTTAACTTTTTTTTATAATTTTCCAAAAAAAAGAAGAAGAAGAAAAAAGAAAAACAGGCCTCGTGTGAAATAATTGAAAGAATTCATATTTTGAAATCTTAAAAAAAACAAATAAATGGGGCAGCATATTTATGAAGACTTAGGTCTCAAAAATTAATGTGCTGCACGTCTAAGCTTAGCAAAGAACAGCCCTACCGTCATTTGACATCTAAACAACAAAACAAATTTTGGACTTCAATACCATACTTTAAAGTCAATGCATTGCTGTCTCTATACACCATTTTTTTATTGTTGCTGCTTCATTTTGCTATTAACTTTGATAACCATGAAAGGAACTTAAAATGGGTGGAAGAAAAATGGTGGGTTTTTGAGTTTTAGAGGGTGAAGTTTTGGGCATGGCTTGTTTCTGGTTGTGTTCTTCAAGGCCAGAACAGAATGAGAAACCCATTTCAGATACTGTGAAAAATGTTCAAAAGAAAGAGCTTTTGGGGAGTTTTAGTGGGGAAGAAGAAGACTTCAGCAAAGCTAATTTGTCTGAAAATGGAAACAGAGTAATGGTGGTTGTGGATTGGAGTGATGAGTCTCAAGGAGCTCTGGAATGGACTCTTTCTCATGCTGTTCAGACCCATGATACCATTGTTCTTGTTCATGTTCTCAAGACTTTGAAGCTTCAAGGTCAGAATTAATATTTCCCCCCGATTTTCGAAACGTTTTTGAAAAATGAGAAACGGTTACCAAACGCGTTTTTTGTTTTATAAAAGATGAAAAATAAGGAACAGGAAAAGAGCAACTCCTTGGACTCGTTTGGTAACGTTTCTATTTCTTATTTCTCATTTTCTCTTTTTTAATAAAGAAGAGAAGAAATGCGTTTGATAACGGTTTCTTGTTTCAACTTAATTTTGTTGTTTCCAAACTTTCTCAATTCTGAAAACGTTTTTTTTAAATAAGAAACACTAATAGTTACCAAATGGTTTTGTTTCTGAAAACATGAAATAAGAAACGAAAAGCAAGAATGTTACTCAACTAACACGTTAAAAACTGGTTCTTTGTTCATATAGCAGAAGAGAAGATGGGGTGA
This sequence comes from Trichosanthes cucumerina, assembly GCA_036507285.1. Lineage (NCBI taxonomy): Eukaryota > Viridiplantae > Streptophyta > Magnoliopsida > Cucurbitales > Cucurbitaceae > Trichosanthes > Trichosanthes cucumerina. Next base: position 74,763,083 of record CM071839.1, on the reverse strand, counting down.
GATGAAAGTGATTGTTTTTGTTTCTTTTGTTTTGTTTTGCAGGTTTTGAGTTTGGTAATAAGGTGAATTACATTAAGGCCTATAAGCTTCTCTTTTCTATGAGAAATATGTGCCTAAAGAGAAGGCCTGAGGTAAACTTCATGTTCATACTATGCATATAGCCATATTTAGACAGATGGATTCATGTATCTAAATTTGTACAAGTCAATTGCTTTGAATAGGTGCAAGTAGAGATAGCATTACTAGAAGGGAAGGAAAGAGGGCCAATAATTGTGGAAGAAGCAAAGAGGCATAGACTCTCACTTTTGGTACTTGGCCAAAGAAAGAGGCCGATTCTTCGACGTCTATTGAACATATGGGTGACGAGAAGCAATCGGAGGAGGAGACCGAAGAAGAAGACTAGTCGAGCGACCGTGGAGTATTGCATTCAGAACTCGTCTTGCATGACCATTGCAATGAGGAAGAAGAGCAAACAGATTGGAGGATATTTGATCACAACCAAACGTCACAAGAACTTCTGGCTCTTGGCTTGATCCTTTTTTTTTCTCTTTTCTTTTCATTTCTTTTTGTGTAACATAGTCTCTCACCTTGTAGTGTTACGAAGTGAATACAATGTTTAGTCCTTCAAACTTGGACTTGGCTATACCATAAAGTGATTGAGTGTGGCTGCATTTATAGGTAAAGTTGGGATTTTCTCACAAAAGTCAATCACATAAGTTTCTGAAATTGTCGTTTTTGTCTGAAAGATAATGCTATTTTTCTTTTATATCCATGAATGTTCAAGACAGCTTGTGCACTAGTGGACTATTTTCATGAGACAACCACTTTCACCCGACTACATTTGATTGTCAAGGTTAGATATTAATAAATCCTAAGTAGGTGATCACCCTTGGTTTGAATTCATTCCCTTTAAGCCTTAATTTGTTAACAAAATTTCACTGCAATGTGGTAGAACTCAATCCGAGGTACTTGCTCTCTGTTGAGTAATACTCACTCAGGCCTAGAGCGGCTAAACAATTCTCTATCTCCATCCTTCCTTACCCACCTCCTCTATTTATGATGATTCACCCTAACAACTTCTCTAACTAATTACGAATAACTTCTCTAACTAATTACGAATATGTCCTTGATACCGTATTTCTATCCTAATAGCATTTCCATCACAGATGTCTAGGCAGGAGACAGTTAGTCCCCTCCTTTTCCAATACAGAATGATTCATTAGGCTAGATTATTCATCTTGCTTCAACCAACAAAAACAAAAAAAAACAGAAACAGAAACTGTTAAATACTTCCATTTGTATTTTCAACTTGGAAATCATCAATTAAATAAACAACCAATAAATGTAGATGTATTTGGATTATACAGTATACACAGACAATACAAGTTGCATATCCTATTTTCGATCATTTTGAGGCTATTTGAGGTTGCCCAAAGGAGTAACCATGCCTGCAGGCAATTTCGTGCAGTTGATCATAACCAGAGAGAACTCCAGCCCCTGCAACACCAACAAGCATATTGGCGGTGACTCCTCGAAAAAGAGCACGAAAGCCCTCGAGGCGAATGATCTCTGATAATGCATGCAAAGCGCTACGATACTTCAAAGTTTGTCCAGAGGTAAGCATCATTCTCCGTCGCAAAGTGTCGAAAGGATAAGCACATACCCCTGAACAGGATGTGATACTCCACCCCAATAAGAAACTAGCAAAAAAGTTTCCCTGTTTAAAACAACAAACCACAAAGTTACAAGGACTTTGAAGGAAAGGTATAAAAAATGCAAGAAAAGAAATTGAAGATATCCATGCTTATGACAAGAAGATATGGAATCTCTTCAAGAAGCAGGTTCAAGACAATCAATTGTGTACTAGGCATTATGAAATGTAAATCAAAGAAATTGGTTTATAGATACTGTTGAAAGTAATACAAACATGTATGTTGAACTTTATGAAGAATATTCCAGCCGTTGCCTATTTCATAGATGTTTCCAAATGTTAAGTTGTATCTCAATCTTTTGGTAAAAAGGTTTACGATACAAGTTAAATGTCTACTAGAAGAAGGTATACCAAAATTAATAGATGTTTACCTCAAAATTCCCAACCAAAACAAGAGGCTTTAAGGTGTCGTAAATCCCAAAATACATGCCCCTGTACAGAGTAATCCCCACGATCGAAACGCTAAATCCTCGGTATAGACCAACAATTCCATCACTTGACAGGGTTTTTCTGTAGACATCGAGCAGTCCTTTAAACTGGCGCTGACGGTTACTGCCACAGTCCTTTGCATCCGTGCCTAGTCGAGTACGTGCATAATCCAAATGATACAGAAACAAAGATGTAGTTGCTCCTGCAGCACTTCCTGAAGCAACATTTCCAGCAAACCACTTGATGTATCCATCCTTCTCTTTTGAGCGCCCAAATTTAGTTTTGAAGTAACCCTTGAACGCAAAGTTGAAAGCCTATGTGCAATTCAAATTCTCTTCTGTAAAAACATTTGGAGATAGTAACATAAATTTAAAGCTTTAATTATTAAAAAAAACAAATATACTGGCAATCTAAACATAAGAGTCAGATAATTCTCAATCAGTTCATGAGAATCATGAAGATTCACCAAAGAATAAAAAATTAGAATGCATCATATCTACAGGTAGAGATCTGCAACCTACTCATAAACCCTGTTTATGATGTGAATTCAGTTCCTCAATCAGTGCTCTCAAATTCATGATTTCACCCAAATGTTAATTCAACGGCTAGTTCCATTAAATGAAAACAAGGGAATTGTTCAAATGATTTTAAGATATTGGCATTGGGAACAAGAAGATCTGAATCATCAAAATTGAAAAGAAGCCAGCACCAGAATAGTAACAATGAAACCAATTATGGGCACTTGAAAAATTGATAGACAAACCCAGATCTGTTTAATCAAGGAAATCAAAGGTAAAAAGTGAAGTACCTGAGTAGGGAAATATCGAATAACGTTAGCCTGATTTCCCCTCCAAAGCGACAAGAGGCCTTCTTCTCTCAAGACTCTTCTGAAACAATCATGAATGCCCAAATATGGCTTCTTAAGATGGCCTCTCTTTATCATCTCTCCCTGATTCTGTAACAAAAGCTTCACCCTCTCAATCGGCGCCGCTGCACTTTTCGCCACAATCGCGGCAACCCCACCCATCACAAAATCCGCCGAAAATTTCTCGGATTTTGTCGCCATTACTCTCTCCTTCTCTCGCTGCAGAAGGAATTGCAAGAAAATATTTAATCCCTAGAAGGAAAAAGGGAAACGAAAACAACCCAGAATCTATAGAACAGTTCATTTCTTGCAAGAAAAGAGAAATTAGAAACAGCTAAGAACCACAAGACATACGATTGAGAAGAGGACAAGCGGGAATGGTGAGAGAGAGATTGAGTTAGACGACAATGGCGACTTGAAATTGAATTGAAGAAGGAGGCTGCGGGTTAAACTTTTGTCAATTAACAAATTGATTCCTTTTCGTTTGTTCTTCCTCCCCACGGGCGCGATGTAAATCTCTTTAAAAAAAAAAGGAAAAAGAAAAAAAAAAAACTTTTTTGAGGAGTGTGGATCACAACTTTTTTTTTTTTTTAAGTTAAAAAAGGGATTCAAATTTACAATCTTTTCAACAATAATATATGGTTGTGATCCAATATTAAGGTCTCGTTTCACAATCATCTTTTTAATTTTTAAAAATTAAATTTATAAATACTATTTCTACTAATTACTTTTTTATATTTTTTTATCTACTTTTTAAATAATTTTTCAAAAACTAAATCAAATTTTAAAAATTTTAAAAATTATTTTTATTTTTAGAATTTAACTAAGAACTAGAAAGAACTAACTATGGTAGGGAAAATGAAAATCACAAAAGGGAAATATTAAGAAAATAAATACAATTTTAAAAAATACAAAAATAAAAAACTAAATGGTTATCAAACGGTACCGTAGTTTCTAAAAATTTATTTTTGTTTTTTAAATTTAACTAAGAATTCAAGTGTTAAGGAGGAGAAATATGGTAGGAAATATAAAAATCATGGTAGAGAAATTATAAAAAAATAAATACAATTTTTAACTTAAAAAAATACAATTTTCAAAAATCAAAATACAAACACTTAAAAGTTTGAATCGAATATTGTTACGTAAAAAAAATAGTTTTTATTATTTTAAATGTTTTAATTCAATATTCTATACTCTAACTTTTTTTTTTAATTTTATCATTTTTGAAATGAGTGAATTTTTAATTTTAATCACATATTTACATGTGGTTTCAAATATTCTGTTTGAAAATTCGTAGTCGGCGGTAGCCCGCCGGAAAAGAAACTTCCACATCTCCGCCGATTTACATGAAGATTTCTGTCATAGGGTTTCCATTTGCAATCCGCTATCAACATTTCTGATGAAGAATCCAAACAGTTCGAAATCAATTGGCTCTTTATCTTATTACAACGCCATGACAATCGGGTTTCTTATTCAAAAATTTGAAACGCCGTCGAAAAATTTCGTACTCCACCAATCTGGTTGCTGTGTTGATCATCGTCGTTACTCTCATCAGAGGAATTGGATTTCGCATCAACCAAAACGATTGCAAGACGCAGGTCAGTGGATAACCAGTTCGAACCTTCGTTCATAGGGTTTTTTTTCTTCCCCCTTTATTATTTCATTTGTAATTTTAGATATAATTGAAATGTCACAAGGCAAGGACTGAAATAGAATCATACTAAATATGGTTATAAATGCCTCTGTTTATCATCTCTCCCTGATTCTGATTCTGATTCTGATTCTGCAACAAAAGTAAGCTTGTTTTTGCCACAATGGCAGCAACCCCCCACTCATCACAAAATTCGCCTAAAATTTCTCCTTCTACGGAAAAAAGGAAACAGAACATAATCCATAATCCATACAACAATTCAATTAATGCATGGTTTGTCTTTTTAAATTTACATTTTGAAATGTCTCGGTTTAGTGCAATAATTATGGGCGGTTTTATTGTGCATTGCAGTTACATCTTTAATTTTCATTTTTATCATCAATCATCCATCAAATAGAACAACCAACCATTAACAAATCAAATATATAAAGCCAACTGGAACCTGCATTGTTGTCGAATAAGCACCAGAAAGTCAGAGCTTCAGGTTGCGGCTGTCGTCCATGTTGATCCCGCTCGGTATCGTTCGCTGAAGACGAAACTCACTCGAGCTCATGTCATCCATCTCCGCCCTAAACCAACACGGTAAAAGAAATCGAATTTGAATTTAGTACTTGGTGACTGGTGTTTTTACATTTCTGCATTTCATTTCTTGTATATATTGTTCTGTAACTTAATTAGCATTTCAATGGTCTTCTTCTTCTCTGATATATGTTGATAGAAAAAACTAATACATTTTTATTGATGAGTTTGTGTTTTTTTTTCGAATATCTGCAAATGCACTTGTTGTCATATGCCACTCACAAACAGTTCTTTCATAAAAATAAAACGATTAAAAACCTGACTACGGATTTAGCATTATATTTTTGCAAATGATGTTCATTTAAGAACATATTAAATTAACCAAAAAAAAAGTTTTAAAATCCACAAATTTCTCCATTTTTACCATGTTTGGGAACATAACTGACTCGTCCCTCATTATTAGTAACTTCCTCCAGTAATGCTGTCATTTTCAAATTCAAAGGTTAGTTTCTCTCTCTCTGCAAAACTGTTATAAAATAGAAGAGCGAAAAGGAGGAAACATTGGACGATAGAAAAAGACACAAAAATGTCCACTCCATGGACAATGACACGGCTGGTGAGATGGCGAGTCAGAGATTGGGCTTCATGCTTCTTAGCTTGCAGATTTCCTTTAGGTAAAACTAAAGTTAATAGAAAATACTAGTATTTAGAAACAATCACTTTTTGCTGTCTTTGTCTGATTCCTTTTCGCTTTGTTATGTTAATAGTGAAGTGAGTTTCATTTTCTACAGATAATGAACCAGATAGATATTTCACTTCAACACCAACCCCAATGCCAGTAAGAACCATGGTTTTTGACAGGAGTGTCGCCTCGAGAGGTAAAGAGAATAGCAAGAAGATGTCAAGGCAGAGAAAGGGAGAGAGTGAGAGACGGAGAAAGCGGTCCTCGCCTCAGGCTGAGGATGGTCCTACTGTTGTTGCTGCCGAAAACAAGATGACTGATGATTCGAGTTGGCCACAGTTTGAAGATGAAGACTACATTGTCTTCTGCTTCAAAGAAGATGGAGCATTTGATGTTATAAAGAATGGGAATTCAGAAGCTTCCAGTTACATTGATTTGGTTTCAACCAGTTCAAGACCAGTTAGTCGGAAGGTTTATATTGAGCCTCTTATTTTATTGTCTATCATATGATTCTGTATGAAAGGTAAAGAAATCTCTCTCTTTAAACAGCTTAATTATGGTGAAGATGATAAAGCAATCAAAAGATGTAGTAATGAGAAGAAGATCAATGGAGGTACACGTGATATTTACCCCACAAATGATGGAGATCACATTATATCACCTCAAAAGGTACATAATCTGGACCATTTATGGGCACTTGAAAGATCACCATGATTACAAATGTGAAGATTTACTGTTGTAATTTGTTGGTTGCCTTTATTCTGGGATGAGTTGTAGGATGAAGAGGGAGAAGAAATGGAGGATATTTACATGGATAAAGAATCGGCTATGGGTGAGAACAGAATGGCAAATCAGAATGAAGTAATCAAGGACCATCCAATCGTGGAAATACCGACTGAATCAAGTGACTCTAATCATTCAGATGTCAGCAATGGCTCGTTCGCCTTTCCTGTGTAAGCACCTCCTAATGATATAAAGGAAAGAGATGGGAAAATGTTATTAAGATGGTTGATGAATTCTAATTCTTTGTGAGATGCAATGCAGGTTGGGATTGGAGTGGAGTGGAAGTCCTGTTCAAATGCCAAAATCCGAAGGTTTGCAGCTCAGAAAGCACAAGGCGCGGTGTGTAGGATTCCAGTGTTGTAAATTCTGAAACAGAAACTGAAATTATGATTTCATTTATCTCTATTGTTGTTCAAATCCCAATCTACCAGTTCTTGTGTTAAACGATGCTTACAGGGGCAAAAAATTGAATATCATTTACGATTTTGGCCAATCTATGAACTTCTTATCTGCGAAAAGAAGCATTACAATCTGCAATTATGTTGAAGAAAATGATAAATATTAGTCACTTTTACAGGTTTTGAAACCAGGCATTTCCTTTTATTTGAACATTCTGAAATGAGAAAACATAACTGAGGAACACATCATGAGACAACGGCTGTTTCAATTTACAAATCCTGTTACTCAGAGGATGCCTTATTTAGTGTTCAAACGTGTTCTAGACCCAAACATAAAATCCTCAGAATTTCTTCCCAGATTATCTAAACTGCCTCACAAAATCAGAGAGAAGTTCAAAAATTACAGAATGAGGATGTTGTCTCTGTAGCGCGTTTCCGTTAAACACAAACATGGGGAAGGTTAGATACATCATACATCATAAATACAAAATGAAAACAAATGTTTCCTTTTTCACATTCCACGAATATAAACCCTATAGAGACACCATATTATGCCAAAATGCCAATTGATATCAAAAGAAGGAACCGTGGTGCACCGAGCACGGTTGATGCTTCTAATAAGAGTCTGAAACTTTCGTCCTGAAAACGAATGACTGAAGACGCGATCTTGCAGTTGCAGCAGCAGCAATAGATTCTTCATCTTGCCTTGCCTTTGCAGCAGCAACCGCAGCTACATAAGCTTGTCTTGCTTCTTCCATTTTCTGCATTTCCAGGTCGTCCAAATCATCCTGCACGACAAAAGACAGTCTCAGTCGTTAAGAGGTCAACAATGAAGAGCAAACATATGAGAGTTTAAAAGTAACAACATGATATGCTTGAGCACAGAAAGAATAAGCATACTAATCTTTCCAATCAATAAAACGTACGGCTGAAAGTCGCATCATAGCGAACTGCAGATAGGGGGGCGATGAGGGCGGGGAGATTATTCATAAATCATAAGAAGCTAAGAGCATTTCATGGCATGCTGGATTGTCACAACTTGACCATAAAAACAAACTGCTGCAAACTCATATATAGAAAAGCATATCATAATGTGCTCACAATATAAGGACAGTTCTCTGGGAGATACAACGAAAGACTATAATCTTTGACACGTTCATTGTAATCATTCTTTGTCAAGCCCTCAAGTAACAGCATAAACGATGAAACGTCTCCTTGCGAGGACTTTAGCTCTTCTTGAAGTTCTTCTATTTTTGTATTCGATGTCATTACCTCCCATTGTATCTTCTCCAAGGCAGCTTGCTTATCTGCAAGCTTAATCTGCATATGAAAAAGCAGTGTGTGATGATTTAAACAGTCGTTAGTCATTCATCTTCATTGCATATGATACATATATTTGACCTCAAAAAAATAAACCCATCCAAAAGAAAATTATTTCAATAAATAAAATGCAATCTATAGGAACCTTTGCATCTGAAAGTTGGGAATGAATAGACTTTATCATAGTATCCTTCTCTGAGGACTGGAGACTCAAAGCATCAAGCTTCGCGTAAACGCTGTTCATCTGGTCCTTTGACTTCTCTGCTGATTTTAGAAGTTCATCCTTTTCAAGCAATTTCTTTTGCAGATCTTCCACTTGTTCTCTCAATTGGATTAGTTCCTCTTTGTCCCTTTCAGAGACAAAAGAACTTGAGGAGAACGTTGCAAAGGCATCGGCATCTGGATTATTATCAACATTGTGAGCTTGGTTCTTGTCCCCTTGATCTTTTTTCTTCTTGGTTGGAATAGATTGGCCATTATTCCTACTTTTCTGTTCAATCTTCAAAATATACACACAGGAGTACAAAGAAATCATCAATAATAGGCTATTAGCAACAAAATCAGTAGAAATTAGAAAATCATAGCGCTACAAATAATTCAGTAAACTCTTCCTGATCCTGCCTTGAAATCAAACCGCTATAAACCACCCGTTGAATTCCTAAAATCAGAGATAGAAGAAGATCAAAATCACACGAGTTTAAAATACTTACTTTCCTGTGTAATGATTCTCTTGAAGGTGTCTTAGTGTAAATCATTGAACCCCGCTTCGTGAATGAACTGCTCGCTTTTCGATCCTAAACCAAAACAAAAACCCATAATCAACAAACATCAAAAACCAAAAAAGAAAGCAATTAGAGAGAGATGGAACGAAGAACTTCGAATTGAACAAGAAATCACAAAACAACACAATTGAATTACATTTTCAACCATTACGACGCCTTCCTCAAACACAGAAATATGCAGTGGATGAATTAATTTCTTTCCTAACATTCCCCCGGTTCCCATTTCTGAAAATAAACAACTCCAGCCTTTCGCACCCATGAGTAGAATTTATACAAACCTAAAAATAGTACGATTTCAAAATCAAATTCCCATCGATCACGTGACTCATGACACTACCCCCCCTCACAATAACAAAATTCAGACAAACCCCATTAATCCCCTGCATCTAAATAGTGGAAAAGGAGAGTTCAAAAGCGAGGAATTACAATAAGAGACTGAACAAGCGGCACCATCTCGACGAGATTGTTGAAGAGTTCGCGATCGACATTGCCATTAGCGCCACCAGCAGTGGTTTGGGAAGTTGAAATCGATGCGTTGGAGAGTGATGAGTGAGTGAGGCGGCGAGTCGGGGAGGAGTTGTGGTCGCCGGAAAGCCATGATTTCTGGTCGGCGAAAGCAGAGTTGTCTTGCAAATCGACGAAATGTTGAGGCTCAAACATGATTTGAGAATTGAGAAGACGAAATCTTGTGGAAGATTTTTGAGAGAGATGAAAAAGAAAAAACCCTCTGTAATTACCAAACCAGAAAGGAAAGGAAGACAGTAAAGAAGGAAAGAAATTGGATAGTAAGAGACAGAGTCGTTGGGCTCGAGTTTTGAAATTCGTTTTCTTTAGGATCATCGACGTAAAATCAAAAGAAATTCTTTTTACCAAAATACCCCGCTACTTTTTATTAACCACACCAATACCCTCCATTTTTCAATTTAATATTATATTAAAATTAGCTAATAATAAATTAAGTGATATGGTGTTTCATAAGGAAAAGAAAAAAAAAATCTACTTTATCCTCCAAAATTTTAAAACATCTCTTTTGTACTTAATTCTTCTCCTAAATTTTATGCAAACTAAACTTACTAATTTTATTGTCCATTAATTGAAAAAACATAATATTTTCATAGGTTTAAATTCTCATTCGTTATGTATATTTTTTCTATCTCACATTCTATGTAGCATTATATCCAAATGAAGAGGCAAAATTGCCATTGAATTAAATTTTTGTTTTGTTTTTTTTTTTTTATAATTAGTTAAATTTATGTTTAACTGAGAAAATACTATTTATTGAAATTGGACCTTTGGAATATATAACGGCGGTTATTGTGCGAAATAAAGGGGAAAATGAAATTTCCTTTTAGAAAAGGTATTTTGCACTACTCTCGTTTGGTTCTTTTCTCATTCCCGTTGTATTGTATTTGTAAATCTATTAACTGATTTTTATTTATGTAATAACTTTTTTTTTTAAACATATATTTGGTAAGCTGATTAAATTATTAGTAATCATGATGTTAGCTAGCGTATCTCAAAAAAAAAAAAAAAGGTCATGTTAGCTTAATTATATTTTATTTTATCTATCTAATTTACAAATTTACTTCGTTATCCAATGCTATCCAAAAAAATCTATCTTAAATATTCTAACTTTAATTAAAAAGTTAGAGAATTAAATCTCAGCTCTACGAAGTTATTAAAAAAAATCTTCTACACATTATTGAAAAAAAATATTAGACTATGTTGATGGGTAATTTTACCCCGAAACCTTTTGGGTTGATTTGTGATTTAAGATGGTACGAAGGTCTTGAATTAAAACTCTTGTAAAGTCGTTACCTTCCAAATTAATATTAATTTCTACTTGTTTGACTTTTCTTTAAATTTTCAAGCCCACAAATGAGAAGACTGTTAGACTATGTTAATATAATTAAATTTACATCATTCTATCAACTTAAACTTTTGGGTTTATAGGTGATTTTTAAAAAAAAATAAGCTAAACAAAAAAAATTAATGGTCAGTTCAGACTTATTCTACTTTTCATATTTTGTTTGCTTTCAGTTTAAAATTCCAACAAAATTTTGAACTCTCATACGCATAAGAAATAAAAAAGGCAACAATTAAAGAAATTAAAAATATTTTGAGAGTTTAGCTAAACTTCAAAAAATAGAACATCAATAAAAAAATTAAAAAAATTAAAAAAAAAAACCCTCCTGGAATTATTTTAAGGCTTAATATAAAGACAAATTCGTTTTCACTCTTAAAATAACAATTTTTTCAATGTGTGAAGTCAAGATTCCAACCACTAAATTATTAACCAGTTGGGATATGTTAAAGTTATACTAATTTATTACAATTATCAAATCATTCTATAAAAAAATGTTAAGTGTGTATATACATATTCCAAAGCATTTACTTTTTAAGCATACATTCATTAGTATACTTCCTCAACTAAGAACATACACTTTTTAAATTTAACTCCCATTATTTTTTTTTTAAATTTAACGGTAAAATATACATTTTTTTAAGCATTATTCCAAAGCAAAATTTTAAACCAATATAACCTAACTAAACTGAGCTAAAATATACTTCTTCCACTAAGAATTCAAATGTTCGAATCTCCATCATTAATTTTTTTAAAAAAATCATGATGCCAACAAAAGCATAGCTCAACTGAGCTTAAGTATAGCTCATGATCAACAGATCATGGGTTCGAATTTGAAAGAGTATTTATTAAAAAAGCAATCCAATATTAATTTTAATTCAAAAATCAATATAAAATTAATTTAATTACGCTTTTCTTCCAAAACTATATTTGAACAATTCAAATTATTTTTTCTCAAAATGTTACAAGCTTAGTCCGAGCTAATAGATTGAGATTAACCGACCAAACTCTTTAGCCTAGCTAATCAACATTCGTTAACCACCGAGACACTCCACTAAAGCTCAGTGGTTGCACTCTCCTCACTATGTAACCATGATTAGTAAGTCGATCTTTCACAAATCATTCGTAATTACAGCTAGGTCAAATTTACCATTTTACTCTTATAATTACTTCTTGTTCCTTAAGCCTCACTGATCCTCTAATGAACAATTGGTTTGTAGTCCAATCAGCAAACTGAATCCCTCTCGAGCCAATGAGAGGGGTGGGCCCGGGTGGGCCCTTTGTTCAAGACCCGGAGTCAGCAGTTAAGGGAACAACCTCTCTACTAATCCCTAGAGTGGGTAGCAGTGAATTCCATCTTGCATAACTATGTTATCAGCTATATACCCGACCTTATTCGTGAAATGTGAGGCTTATTGAGTCGGCAATCTCGGGTCACTCTCACCCATGAAAATCTAAGGATAATCCGAATAAACAAGAGTTCATAGTATGTTCAGGATTAAGATCGAATTACCTAGGTTATCGTATGAATATAGTTAGTTAAGACAATAAACGGGGTTATAAAGTCTTAAGTGACTATTTCGCGGTCCAGTCTTACGCAAACTCATTGCATAGGACGCCCCCACTCGCATGTATCCACATGAATAATTTAGGATCACATCGTTTGTATTTTACAAAATGGGTCGCGTCCATAGTGTCCTAAGGATAAGATACCCAACTTTGTCCTTATACTATAGACCGTTCTGGCTATAATTTGAACATGATCCACTTTTACGTCACACATAAAGTTCAAGTATTCATCCTATAGCCAAAGGTTGTTTATTGGATTACGGTTACAAAATACACAATTCACATTACTCAATAACACTTTTACTGAATAAACCTCAATAACATCTTTATTGCAATATATAATGTACATTCAGTTTACAAAACCACGAGTTTTAGGACATAAAATCCAACAAAATCCTTCCACCCTCAATTGTTGATGTACTAAAAAAAAATCATAATAAAATATTAAAAATGAGAGATGGTAAGAGACAGAGTGAGAAATAACTACTCAATCATGAAACAATAACTTCTCAAATAATTTCTTGAGACCGAAGAGTTTGACCCAATTATGAATTATGTACATTAATTATTATTTCATCTCTATCTATCATTTGATACACCTCATTATTCAATCATAATATTATTCGATCACATGTTAAAAGAGGGTATAACTCAACTGACATATCGAATATATCACGAGATCAGTAGTTCGAATCCCCTAACTCTCAATTGTACTAAAAAAAAATATACACAACCAAATTATATTCTATCATGACCATTGTTACTACTCTTAAGATTGAGTACATTGTCCCAATCTAAGATGAATTTTCAATTTGCTTATTAGATTGATAGGAATGACTAGTTTCTCAAAATTATAACATTAGACCAAACAACTTAACCTAATCATGTATCATAATCTAAGAAAGTTAATTTGCTTATTAGATGATTGGAAATGTATATATAATTTACTATAATTTACACGATTGAGCACATTGTCACAATTTAAGAAGAATTTTCTATTCGCTTATTAGATTATTGAGAATGACCATGGACTTCTGGCCTATTATAAATTTTCTTATTGGTATTGTCTCACATGAAAAAGAAAAAATTTCTAATTAGAAAGTGAATTTATATACTAATGTATTGACCATAAAAAGAAGAATTTTTTATTACATCTCTATCCATTTTTAGCATTTGATTTTTTACGTTTTAAAAATTAATTTTTTTCATTATAATTTACTAATTTTTTAGACTTGAAATCATTTTACTTTTCAAAAATGTTTTCTTTAGATGTCATCTTCTCCGAATACCTTCTTCTGATTTATTATGTTCTTCTCGATTTTTTTAATGGATTTAATTTTTATTTTTTACTCTGAACAAAATTCTCCTCTAAAAGTACACGTTCGAAGTAGATGTTGGATTGACGTTGAAGAATAACAGAACATGATTCATACCTACTTGGGAGGTAGTAGTATCCACGACACAACGATCTAATTTTCTTCGATATAAAAATGAGCATCTCTCGAAACATAGCTTAACCAAGCTAAGAGCCTACATGGATTGACGTTGAAGAATAGCATAACATGATTCATACCTACTTTAGAAGTAGTAGTATCCACGACACAACGATCTAATTTTCTTCGATATAAAAATGAGCATCTCTCGGAACATAGCTTAACCGAGCTAAGAGCCTACATAAAGTCTATACTATTAACTTTAAGTAGAAGTTCGATTCTCCTACCTGACCTATTGAAAATAAAATTAATAATAAGAACAATAAGAATTCATATCTGACGCCTAAATGAAAAATAATGACATTAGTTATGTTTTAATTTTCAATCCATTTTGAATTTGACATTATTTAAATAAATCTTAGTAACCAAGAAGAGCATAACTCAACTGATATAAGTAAGACTTATCATCAAAAGATGGTAGGTTTGAATCTCCTACCACCAAATGTTGTTGTATTAAAAAAAAAAGTTATAGTAGAAATTGACTATAGGGTTGTTTCCTTTGTTTATTCTCATAAGAACGAGCATCATCACTTTGAACCTTTCAAGTTTATGTAAATCTATGAATCAGGAACCGACATCCATGGCGCTGCCCGAAATCTCATCCATTCCTTAACTTCTCGACAAATCCAACGATCTAAATCCCTCGCCTCTCGCCCTTTTCTCCACCCTCCAACCTAATAAGCATAATCTTAGCATTTAATTGTAAATATTGCAAATATGGTACTAGCTCAAGTCTTGCCTTAATTTAAGTTAACGTCTATATACAAAAGGATATTGGTTGTATGAATGAAAATCATCAAGGTAATCATTTACAATTAATCTCTCTCTTTTATGGTATTAGAGCATACCTCATTTTTTTTCTACACGCTTCCTATGGCTTCTTCTTCAGCATCAATATTAACCAACTCTGTTTCTGCAAATACATCTTCTTCTCTATTTCTTCTTTCCAACATCTACAATCTGGTGCCTTTTCGATTAGATTCAACTAACTATATACTATGGCGATTTCAAGTATCCTCTATCCTGAAGGCACATTCTTTATTTGGGCATTTTGATGATTCTCTCCCTCAACCTATAAAATTTGTTCAATCACCAACAGGAACAAACACGGCAGAGATTAGTATCGATTATCTCAATTGGATTTCTCGAGATCAGGCTCTCGTTAATCAATGCAACCTTACCACCATCTGCTCTTGCTCATGTTGTTGGTTTTGTTTCTGCTAAAGATCTCTAGTTATCATTAGAAAAACGTTATTCATCCAATACTCGTTCTAACATTCTTGAATTACGTTCAACACTCTATACCATTAAGAAAAATGCCACTGAATCCATTGAAAAGTATACCTGTAGAATCAAAGACCTTGTTGATAAACTTGTTGCAGCCTTTGTCTCCATTGATGATGAAAAAATTTTAGTGCACACTTTGAATGGATTATCAAAGGATTTTAGTGCTTTTCGGACCTCCATTCGAACACGCAGTGATTCCTTGTCATTAGAAGAACTCCATGCTCTTCTTGAAGCCGAAGAAAAAACAATTAATAAGCACCAAAAGCTTGATTCTCTTCCCACTGCCATGGTCGCTCATGCTTCGTTTCCGAATAATGGAAGAGGGCGCGGACGAAAATCCTTCCATCAGAATGCTAGTAGAGGTCGGACGACACCTCCTGCTTCACGTAATTTCAACCCTAATCTTCAATGTCAAGCAAGCAGTTTTGGGCTTCTAAATGGGCCTCCACCAACCCATGATAATCCACGTAGCTGGCAACAAAATAACAATCACATGGGCTCAAATGGATCTTACACAACAAACCGTGGGCATCTTGGATCAAGCCAAATTAATGGATCTGAGTCAAATATTGGGTTTGTGCAGAACAATACAAATGGAGGCAGAATTTCTTGTCAAATTTGTTCTAAATTTGGACACAGTGCAGGCTAATCTCAATTATAATGGAAAAGAATCGGTCACAGTGGGTAATGGCCAACCTTTAAATATACATCACACTGGAAGTGGTACACTTTCTACTCCCTCTCACACCTTTACTCTTTTAAAAATTCTTCATGCTCCTGATCTTGCTGCTAACCTATTATCTATTTGTAAATTTTGCCATGATAATAATTGCTTTTTTGTCTTTGACACTGACTGGTTCCTCATTCAGGATAAAATCTCTGGAAAAATCTTACATACTGGTGCTAGAATCAATGGTCTCTATCCTATTCCATGCCCGTCTACACTAACTCGTCCTAGTATGCACCCTTCAAATTTTAATTTTCATGTAAAACAGGAGTGTTCACTGTAGCATCATCGGTTTGGACATCCTGCTCCTAAAATTTTACGATCTAGTCTGTCTCGTATTGACCTGTCTTTATCTTCTTCTATTTCTACTTATGAATGCACTAGTTGTTTAAAAGCCAAAATGTCTAAACTTTCTTTTCCTATGTCACTTTCTTCTTCTTTTGCACCTCTCGAACTTGTTCACAGTGATGTATGGGGTCCTTCTCCTATTACCTCTTGCAATGGATATCGTTATTATGTTAGTCTTATTGACAATTTTAGCAAATTCACATGGTTGTTTCCTTTAACTTCTAAATCTAATGTGACGACCATTCTTTATAAATTTGTACCATTTGTTGAAAACCTTTTATCACAAAATTTAAAAGTTTTTCGATCTGATGGAGGTGGTGAATTTTGCAATAAATCAGTTCATTCCTTCTTTGAGTCTAAAGGCATTTTTCATCAAAAATCTTGTTCGTACACTCCTGAACAAAATGGAGTTGCATAACGCAAACATCGTCATATTGTAGAAACTGCAATGTCGTTACTTTTTCATTCCTCCGCTCCCCTAGAATTTTGGCCCTATGCCTTTTTTCCACTGCAGTTTTTCTCATAAATAGAATGCCTTCTTCATCCCTAAACATGTCCTCTCCGTTTGAAAAACTTTTTGGTTACACTCCTGATTTGCATCATTTAAAAGTTTTTGGGTGTGAATGCTAACCCTTGTTAAAATAAAAAATGAACCATAAACTTGACCCAAAAACTTCTGAACATATTTTTCTTGGATACCCTCTTGATTTCAAAGGCTATATATGCTATAATCCTCTTACAAAAATATCTATTATTTCTCGCCATGTAATTTTTCATGAAACCAAATTTCCTTTTGTTATAATCTCATCTACACAAAAAATTCCTCCCTTACTCACTCTCATGGACCCAACTCCATTACTCACTCTTCTAAATTTATCTAACACCGTACCAAGCATCCCTTCCACTATTTCCCCAACCATTCACACTGAACTACCCACTGGTGACTGTAATAATCCATCTATGTTTGAGTTACAAAATAATGTTACTACTTGTTCCACTAGTAATACTCACTCAATGCAAACTCGGGCCAAGTCTGGCATCTTCAAGCCCAAGGTCTTTTTATCCACAAAATTGCCTTCGGTCCCAATTGATCCTTCATCTTACAATGAAGCTTCCAAATTTTCAGAATGGAGAACTGTTATGTGTGAGGAATTTAATGCTCTTCAACAACAAGGTACGTGGACTTTAGTACCTCGATTGCCTTCTATGAATGTTATAGGTTGCAAATGAGTTTTTCGGACAAAATATAATCCTGATGGATCTATTACTCGACATAAAGCTCGATTAGTTGTCAAAGGATATCATCAAGTTGAAGGTTTTGACTTTGAAGAAACTTTCAGTCCAGTTGTTAAGAAGCCAACAATTCGAGTTATTCTAACTTTTGTTGTTCAGTATCAATGGTCCTTTAATCAGTTGGATGTTAAAAATGCATTTCTTCATGGACATCTAAAAGAGGAAATTTATATGTCTCAACCTCCTGGATTTCTAGACAAATCATGCCCAAATAATGTATGCTTACTCTATAAGAGCCTTTATGGCCTTAAACAGGCTCTTCGGGCTTGGTTTGATCGTTTTACATCCTATTTATTAACCTTGGGATTTGTTGCTTTTGTTGTTGACCCGTGATTGTTTATACGTTATGTTAGCACTTCATTAACGTATTTGTTACTTTATGTGGATGATATTATTGTTACAGGACCAGGTTCTCACTACATCTCTCTCCTAAAAAAGAAATTAGCTACTGAATTTCAAATTTCAGATCTTGGAGAATTGAAACATTTTCTTGGTTTAGAAGTACACTCCTCTTCTGCTGGTATTTTGTATTAATCAGGCCAAGTACCTCAATGATTTGCTCCTCACATTTGGCATGAATTCTGCTAGTACCTCAATGATTTGCTCCACACATTTGGCATGAATTCTGCTAAATCATGTTCAACACCAATGTCTACTACGGTAGACCTATATGCTTTCGCGCCATTGTTCAATGAAGTAACACTTTATCGTCATTGTTCAATGAAGTAACACTTTATCGCCAGCTTGTAGGATCACTACAGTATCTTACATTCACAAGATCTGACATTACCTTTGCAGTGAACCGTGTAAGCCAATTCATGTATCACCCAACAACTATTCATTTTTCAGCTATCAAACGTATCTTGTGGTATCTTTCTGGGTAAAAAACAACTTGAAATTCTATTTCAACGTGGAGATATGTCACTTACTGCATATTGTGACTCTGATTGGGCGGGTGATACATATGATCGTCGGTCAACCTCTAGCTTCATTGCATTTCTTGGCTCTAGCCTTATATCATGGTTTGCTAAAAAGCAAACAACTGTCTCACGTTCTTCCACAGAAGCTGAATATCGATCATTAGCCGCAAATCTCTATTGACTATGCCATCTTCAATGATAGAAGCTCTTCATGTTACATTGCCAGTTCCTCCCACGCTATGGTGTGATAATATCTCAGCAATTTTTCTGACAAATAACCCAGTCTTCCATGCTCTAACGAAACATATCGAGATTGACTACCATTTCGTCTGTAAAAAAGTAGTTCGTAAAGATATCTCGGTTCAAATGATTTGCTTAGAAAGCCTTTATCCTCTCAAAAATTCTTACCACTCAGGGACAAACTTCTGACCGTCTTCAATTTGAGGGGGCATAATAAGCATAATCTTAGCATTTAATTTTAAATATTGCAAATATGTATTAACTCAAGTCTAAAATCATCAAGACAAATTTTTACAATTAATCTCTCTCTTTTACAACCGCACCAATCCTCCACCGCCGGTCGCGTTCCGGTAGCTGTGTTTCCAGTGAGGAGGCGGCTAGGGCTAAGAACATCAAAGATCGAGTTGGACGATGGCGGATCACTCACAGTCGGAGTTGGAGGGTTGGGTTTTGAATTCTTGGATTTGCAAGTTCGGCCGCCGATGGTCCAGTAACGGCGGCATGACTTGCAGAAGTGGAGAGGCTAAGAGTAATTGTAGTTATTGTAATAGCAGAATTTGGTGTGGAGGGAATCACACCTAGGGCACTTCAAAGCCTTCGATCGGGCGTTCTGCAAATCCATCGATCTAAATCCAATTTTGAAATGCCAGAGGACTCTGTTTTCTGTGTTTATATGGAATTATTAGAGTTGAAAAATTGGGGCACGTCAGAGTTGAGTAGAGGTCGGCAGCTGCAGCGGCGGAGGACGGCGGAGACACGTGGAGAAAGGGGGAAGTGAGAAGGATGGTTAAATTTGAGGGGAATGGTTTAGAGAGCGCCACGTAAGCATGGAGGGAAAGCTGACGTGTCAATGAAGGCTCCGAATGTGGCATTTCTGTTTCCGGATTTCGATTTGTTATTGTTAGGATTGGTGTGAAACATTTTGTCAATGTCGGCCGTTTTTCCTTTTAGATTAGATGCTAAAGTTCGTATGTATTTAGACTTTTAGCTCAACATTCTATTTACATATTTTTTAACGTGATAAATGATTTATGACGAGTGAGACACATATTTTTAATATTAAATTTAGATGAGTAAATCAATGTGTATTTATATTGTAAAAAATTACATTTTAAAGACTTAAAAAAATTGCTTTTTTAAAAGTTATTCAAGAATAGTAATCTTTGAGAATAAAAATTATTAAATGGAGTAAAATGAAAATAAATATATTCATATATAACTTTATTGTAAATATGAAATACTTAAAAATTAATAATAAGTTAAAACTTATTTTAGTTGGACTCCTTGAACCAACCTAACTCATTAAAAAGGTTGTTTAGCCCCTATTTTGGAATTGGAAATTTGGAGGGGTTATTTTGGGATTTTGAAGATTGAATAATTGCAAAAAGCTATGTTTATGGTGCAATGTTTTGAAGCTTAGAAATCAGAAAACTGTGTTTAGAATGCAAAGTTCTAAAGACTAGGAATCATGAACCTGTGTTTGGGGTGAGGAACAGAGGAGGAGAACTCGACATATAATCAAACCAAAAACGAAGAAGAAGATGACTAACAGAAACCGTGTGGATCTAAAAGCATCAACGCACTATGAGGTTCGTTAGGCCACCGGAGAAACATAGAGCACATCAAAGGGACAATGAAGGGTATGGGTGAACGAGGGAGAAAAAGATTAGACCGTCAATGGTAGAAGGAAGTGAGGTTAGGATTTCGCTGGGAAAGGTGAGGAAGAGATGAGTAACCGATGAGAGATGACAGATAGCAATCGTCGAGTAAACAGATCAAAAGGAATGTAAAGTAAAGGACACATCATGAAAATGAGAAAGGGGGATTTCTTTTTTTAAAAGTAAAAAGGGTTGACTACACAAATAGCCATATTTTAATTCACGTTTTCAAAAGTGGTCAAACGATTCTATCTTAATTATAATTATAATTAGTAATTATTAAATGACCGAACTGGTCCTAACAACTTTATTGACTAAGATTCCTTGATTATAGAGTAGTTATATTTTAATTTGATTTCAAAATCTAAAATAAAATAACTCAATTACGTAATCTAAACAAACAAATATAATAGAATTCAAAACTCAAAATTCAAAACAGAATTCGTAGAATTTAAATTAAACTACTCTAAATTCTTAAAGATAAACAGAACAAAATCTTCCTAATATGAAAAAAAAAATACACAATAATTAAAAATGATTATATAACAAAAAGGAAAAAAAAAACAATAGCAGTAATTAACCAGCCAATAATATCACATGCAAACTTACACTAAACACTGTTTGAAGAGAAAAATATCTTTCAAAGAAAATTGAAAGATTCTGAGGATTCCCTAATTATCGTGTAATTGTATTAAATTTAAAACCAAAATCTAAAATAGAACAGATAAAACTGATCTAAATAAGAAAATTTGTTATGATTCATTATCTAAAATTTAAACAAAAAAAATCAAAATTATTAACAAGAATTTAAACAAAACCAAAGTTTTCTTAAAAAGAAACCTCAAAATTCAAGTAAATACTGAGTTATCATTGCGGTACAATAAAAATTAAAATTGAAAAACACTATTCGGAGAGAGAAATACCTTTCAAAGCCAATCGAATGATCCATTCTAGCATTTTCCTTTTTTCTTCGCTTCCTCACAAAATTTCAATCAATTTCCAAACTTCAAAGCTCTATTGAACTCATCTCCTCTATTCGTGTAGCTTGAAATCTCGTTAAGCAGGTGTGTTGACATAGAAATTTCGACCAATCCCTAGTTGTCACGTCATTATTCCAAATTAATGACGAAGTTGTAAATGATTAAATTTGGGACCGATTATAAGTTGACACATGTCCTAAATTTAGTTTAAAGACAAGAATTGACAAATTCTAAAAAGTTACAAGGGTCAACATGAAATTTGACCAAATAATTAAATTTAATTTTGGTCAAATTGGATTATATGGAATTAGGTAAGATAAATAAAATAAGTCTAAATGATTAGACCCAAAGCCAACAAAGTTCAGGCCTAAATGATTAGACCCAAAGCCAACAAAGTTCAGGCCTAAGATGGTTGGGCCCAAAGGTTGTTAAAGCCCAAGCGCACATGTTTTGGAAAACTCTATAAATAGAGGGTTTCTCCTTCATTCCAAAGGTTCAGAAATTTCACTCTCAAGAGAACTCGGAGAGAATTCAGAGTAAATTAGGTGTTAGATGCTCCCTGAAGTCTTTTAAGTGTTGAATGTTTTAAGACGAGTCTTTAGATGTTGAACGTTGTAAGACGAGTCTTTAGATGTTGAACGCTACACGACGAGTCTTTAGGTGTTGAACAATTCAAATCCTTAGGTGTCAAGTGGTCTTCAACAAGTTGCAAGCCGAAAACCTTCAACAAGCTGAAGAGCTTCAACAAGCAACAAGCTGAAGATCTTTAACACGCTATAAGTCGAAAACCTTCAACAAGCAACAAACCGAAGACCTAAGACATTCAACAAGCTGCAAGTCGAAGATTTTCAACAAGCTACAAGCCAAAACCTTTAACAAGCTAAAGCTGAAGAGATTCAACAAGTAACAAGTCGAAGACCTTCAACAAGCAATAAGCTGAAGAGGTTCAACAAGCTACAAACCGAAGACCAAATACTATTACAAGCCTACACGAACAAATTGCAAAACCCTCGAGACAAGTCTATGTTCGAGAATAAGCTGCAAAGCCCTTGATATAAATTCACATTCGAGAATAAGCTGCGAAGCCTTGAATTAAATCTACGTCCAAGAACAAGTTGTAAAGCCCTCAGACAAATTACAGTTGAGAGGAAGAAAGAATCATAGGAGAAACATTAGAGATTGTAACTTACAACATTGAAAATTAATAATTCAAATTCATTTACACGTGTCTCATTTCTATTGCTTTACTGAAATCACGTGTGAACAAGGTGCATTCCTAGGCTTATCTGGCAAAAAAGGGTAAAAAATACTCACTTTTTCTTCATTTAAAATTCAAAATCTTCATTCTATTTGTAAATCGTGAAACTCAGGAATAAGAAAAGTAAGAAACTAATCGAAGTTGGGCTCCAATGGAAGAATAATCCCGGGATAGGAGAAGGAGGAGACAACAACAAGAACCTTTGACACAAAAATTAATGTATTTACCAAAAATTCCTAGTAATGCTTCCTACTTATCGAAGAGTCTGATCTGGGGAAGAGAGTTATTAAATATTGGTTTGAGATGGAGGATTGGAGATGGATGCCAAGTTAATATTTTAAAAGATAAATGGTTATGTAGACCTATATCTTTTAAGCTAAACCATAAGGTGGTTGTTGATCCTGAAGCTAAAGTGGAGGAATTAATCACCGAAAAAAGGGGAGTGGAATGAGGTGTTGATAGAAAAGATTTTTGATAAGGAAGATGAGGAGCAAATTCTGAAGATTCCGCGAATCAAAACATGTTCTCCTGACAAATTGAATTGGCACTACGAGAAAGACGACATCTATTCAGTTAAATCAGGATATAATCTTGTTTGTAACTTAGTAAACAATGCATCTCTGTCTGAAAATGAAGAGATGACAAGATGGTGGAAAACATTGTGGAATTGTACTATACCAAATAAAATAAAAATATTTTATTTGGAGGATTTTTCATGAGTTTGTTCCCACAACCGTTAATCTAAATAGAAGAGGCATGAAAGTAGAGGAGACGTGTCCAAGATGTAAAAAGGAACCAGAATCGACTCTCCATTCTATCTGGGGTTGTAAAAGGGTCAGAAATATGTGGAGAGATTCACTTTTTTTCTGTATGAATTGGCCAATGAATCTATCATTTATGGTTGACCTCATCTGGTGGTTCTACTTGAAGCTAAAGAAAGATCTATTGGAGGAGTTTTTAGTGATGTGTTGGTGTGTTTGGAATGAAAGAAACAGAAACTTGTTCCCTAAATAAAGCTTATGACACAAAGGGACCTGGATCTATTGCCAAACACACATCAAACAGTTTAATTAGGGAGTACAATTATAGAAGCTGTGATAAACAGAAAATGCCCTCAATTGAGAAACAACACAGTTGGAAACCTCCAAGTTATCCAAATATCAAGATAAATACACATGCAACTATTAATAAAGAGGAACATAGAAGTGGTATAGGGGTAGCAATTCAAAACGGAAAAAGGAGAAGCAATGCTTACATTACAAAGCCGATTCAGAGGGTCGTAGAGGTGGAAATAGTCGAAGCCATGGCCATTCGCGAAGGTGTAGCCTTAGCCATGGAAATGGAATTGAACCCAAATTCAACGACAATTATCCAACTCCTACAACATCAACAAAGAAATTGGTCAGAATTGGGACTAACATTAGAGGAAGTTAAAAACCTAGCAAAGAACGAAGGAGTGCTTCTCATTTTGTGAAATGAGGGCATCCTTTCGAGTTCACTCTTTCATTTAGTTTTTATATTTTATATTATTTCCTTTATCAATAAATATATATATATATATATATATAAACTATTATATTATTTCCTTTTTGGTTTGTTTATTTTAGTCTCTATACTTTCAAAGTTCAATTTCTTAATTTTAGTAAACCATAAAAATAGAATTAGAAATAAATTTTATATATACGAATTCAAGTCTCCCTAACTTCAAGTTTTGGATTCGCCACTGATCACATTAAAAGACATTCGAACCTAAAAAAATGTATATCAAACTACAAACTGGAAAATAAGGTACAGGAGAAGAGCAAAACAAAAAAAAACAGTGAAAAAAACATAAACAAACCTGAGAATGTGAAGGAAGAACTCGAAAAAACAAACCAACAAATGGAAGTGGAAAAAAAAGAGTGAAGGTACGAAAAAGGAAATAAATTAAACAATCAGTGTATCGATAGATTAAAAAAATAAATCTTGAAGAATAAATCTTTATAAATCTCCTTTTTAAAATAATTTTAAATAGGAATTAAGATATAGATGAAATTACAATTTAGATACACTTTTAATAAAGTCAAGATTTATATTTTAGATACACCTTAAATAAAGTAGGAGAGAGAATATTTAAAAAAGAAAAAAAACATTTTTGACCCTTGAACTTTGCATGTTGTATCACATTTTTTACCCTTGAACTTTCCAGATTGTATTAATTTTAACATTGAACTTTCAATTTCATCAATTTAAACCTCAAACTTGGCAGATTGTGTCAATTTTAACCCTAAACTTTCAATTTAATCAATTTAAACCTCAAACTTTACAAATTGTATCAATTTTAACCCTAAACTTTTAATTTTATCAATTTAAACCTCAAACTTGAATAAGTGTATCAGTTTACACCCTAGATTTACTAACTGCAATGTAAATAAGTAAAATTACATTTTAGATACACCTTAAATAAAGTAGGAGAGAGAATATTTAAAAAAGAAAAAAAAAAACATTTTTGACCCTTGAACTTTGCATGTTGTATCACATTTTTTACCCTTGAACTTTCCAGATTGTATTAATTTTAACATTGAACTTTCAATTTCATCAATTTAAACCTCAAACTTGGCAGATTGTGTCAATTTTAACCCTAAACTTTCAATTTTATCAATTTAAACCTCAAACTTTACAAATTGTATCAATTTTAACCCTAAACTTTTAATTTTATTAATTTAAACATCAAACTTGAATAAGTGTATCAGTTTACACCCTAGATTAAGTTTATCTTTCCATCATCATTAGAAAGTTTCTCCACACAGGCCCAAAATCACGTCTTTTTTAATGATATGTACTTATTTGTTATTTTTTAAACAAAAAAAATCACCTAAAAAATTAATAAATCATTTCATATATTGGGTTGCAACTATCATGAAAACACAAACTCGACTCTTGAAAGTAGGACCCACACAAAATCAAATAGACTCTTGTGTTGCTCTTGCATTTGGTATTGAACCAATGACGACGAGTGTGAAGAAAATTCAGGTGGTGATATCATTGAATGCAACAATGATAACAGTGATTACGTTGACTTTGATGGTGAGGGATTTCAGCTCGATTAAAATGCGAAAGAGAACAGGAAAGGTAATGGTGAACATAGTAACGCTCATGAACACAATGAACTGGCCATAATCGATCTTGTTAATCTCATCGATAGTCTTATGAAAGGATTAAAGTGGCAATAATGTTGGAGATGAAGGAAATAAAGATTCTAACAAGCGCGGTTTCAAAATCCTTACTTCTATTGTAGTAGATGGTGGACAAATCAAGCTCGATACTGACGAGAAATAAAAAAATCAATATTAGTGACCGGTTCAAGAATGAAAGTACTCTATTGAGAAAAAATTTGGTGCATATAAGTTTTAATCGAAGGTGTAAATTGATACACTTATTCAAGATTGAGGTTTAAATAATGAAATTGAAAGTTTATGATTAAAATTAATACAATCTGCCAAGTTTGAGGTTTAAATTGATTAAATTGAAAGTTTAGAGTTAAAATTGATACAACCTGCAAAATTCAGGGGTCAAAAATGTTTTTTTTTTCAAAATCAAGAATGGGTAGAAAGTAAAAGAGAGAATATTTTTTAAAAAAAAAAAATTGAGAATGGGTAGATATACAGGGGCAAACTGGAAATTTGAAAAAAAGATGTCACACGTGCACCTCATGTGTGGCCATAATTGAAAAAAAAAATAAGATGACCATTTTTAGAAACGATCCATTTTTTTTTACTATGTGTGGCTGAGTTTGAAAACCGTTCACCTAAGTGTGGGCTTAGCTTCAAAAGCCATGCTGGCCCAACCCTACATAGGGGCAAAACGACCCATAAGTTTTTATTTATTTGAATGCAACTTTTGCCATCAACTCAAATAAGTGTTGCAATATTTACTTATATTTTTATTTGAAGAATCTCATGCACGTTCAATAAATTATAAAATATATGTACGTTATACTTGACAATATTAAAAATAAAAAATAAAAACTGGTTTTTTTTTTAAATTACCTTGCTTTCTATTAAAATTAGTGACTGAATTAACATAATTTGAATATATAAAGTGAAAATTGCAACATTTATTTAAGTCTATGATTTATTATGATAAAATCATAAGTTTATGGTCAAAATAGATACAATAGATTAAGGGTGAACAAAAAAAGACCGAAAATTGACTCGACCGACCGAAACCGATCGAACCGAGGGCGGTCGATCGGTTTTGTGCCTTTTTCGGTCGGGGTCGGTTGGTCGGTTTGGGGCGATCGAACCGACCGATAATTTAAAAAAAAAAAAATATATATATATATATATATATATAATAATAATAATAATTAAAAAAATAAAAAACTAAAAAGATTTTCTCAAAATATATTAAATAATAATAAAATAATTATTATTATAAATTATTAAATAATAATAAAATATTAATTATAAATATTAAATAATTAATTAAATAAATATTTAAAGAATATATATAAACCGATTAAATGATTCCCCCAATCGAATCAGTAGGTCGGTTTATTTTTTTTAAAAGTTTTTTTAAAAAAATCACTAGCAGAACCGACCGACCTTGGTGATTCGGGAAATCGATTAGGTCGAAAATCGATCACACCGACCGATGCTCACCCCTACAATAGATAAGTTTAGAACATGATTTTTTTCTAGAAGTAATCAAAGGTTGTCTTGAAATCATGATTTTAATTTTTTTTAGTACAACAAATATCGATATCTCCAACTTCAAAAGAAGAACTGCATGCCAATTACAACTCAACTATTCACTTGACCGATCATGATTTCGAGTTGAAACATTTTAATTTATACTTGCACACATCATTAATGATTTTGAAAAAGTATTTTTAATTACGTAGGCAGGTTGAATTGATTTAGAATTCAATTGTCAATTGATTTGTATTAATTTCTTCAGTTAAATATGATGAAAACGAGAGGATTCATGAAAAAAAAATTGCATTTATGTGAGGTTTAAAAAAAACATTTTTCAAAATAAAAGAAAAAATGTGGTTCACATTCTATGTATTTGTTTAGAGTAAATGAAGTGTGTTAAAAACTCTCAAGATTTTTTCGCACGTTAATATCTTAAAAGACATAAAGAATAAATGAACATTAAAATCTAATTGTGCCTTTGCTTAATGATGAAACAAATGGAAGGAACGAATATGAATCATTTTTCTCTTTTTCTTTGTTCGTATTTATCATCCTTTTTTATTTGGGTCTCAATAATAACTTTCTAACTTTTAAGAATACAAACTCATCAAAAAAAAAAAAAAAAACAACAAATCGTATTATTTTTTCAAAATTTCTAGGATTGAAAATTTTAAACATAATATAAATCATGAAACATTTTCTTAAAAAAACAAAAACAAATGATTCTAGAAAAGTAATCTCTTTTTTTTTTAAAGGCTATACAAGTAGTTTTAGTCAATGCAACATTAAAATTTTGATTATAACTCTATAACTTTTCATTTTTATGGACGTTTTATACTAATCCTTCTTTATTCTCCATCCAATAAAGTCAACATTCTTAATTTGAGTAAATAAAAAATTGTCTTTATTTTTTTTTAGTACATCAATAATTGGGGGTGGGGAATTCAAACCTACGATATTTTAGTTATGAGTTATACTCATGGAAGAAAATTTCGGTCGACGTGTCGAAATGTTGCTCGACATTTCGACATGTCGACAACCTCGATATTTCCATGGGGGGGGGATGTCGTTTTTCCCCCCTTTCCACGATATGTCATCGACATCTCGACATTTCGAGATGTCGATGACATTTCCATCGTTTTTTTTTTAAAAAAAAAAATTTGCCAAATGTCCATCTCACATATGCCATCAATAATAAAATTTTTTAACTTAATAGGACTTGATTTATGAAGCCCAACCCAGATTTTGGAATTTCTTTAATTGTGAATTTTAACAAGAGTGAGTGTGGTTTTATATGTGAGAGAATGATTTCATCCTTCATAACCAATGTGGGACAAATCTTTTTTCTCACAAGCCACACCCTCCACTCTCTCCCTTGCTTTATTATTATTTTTGTATTTATTCCCTCTTTTATTATTCTTTTTTTTTGGAAGAAAACTTAATTAAAAAAATATATTTTAAAAAAATTTGATTTGTTTCTTTTTTAAAAAACAAATGGTTATGTATTTTAATTAAATTATGTTATTAGCTAGTATCTACTTATCTCTTTTTCAAATTCCTGCTTATCATCGCATGTCAATCGATATTTGTATCTAAATATTGTGTTAATTTTTAAATGTGATGCTTAAAAGTGGTTCATTATAGTCTAATTAACCCACAATCAAAGTTTCATTGGTTAATTCAAACAATTTCCATCAATTTCCATAATTTCCGTAAATTTTCCCGAAATTTCCATCTACATTTTCATTTCCATCGACATTTCCATCGACATCGACATTTTAAACCTTGGTTATACTTGATGATAGTTGACTTATGTTCTTGTTGGTAGATGACGCAAAGTTTAAAGCTTAAAAACTTGAAATATTACAACAATAGTTTAAATTTAGAGTATAATCAGTATCTTTATTTGAGTGAAAAATTATTAGCTTTTGGTGAGTCTATATCTTAATATATATATATATATATATATATATATTAGGTGTTTTAAAAAACTATACAATTACCATTAAAGGTTGGCTATTTAAACGAGAAACTAGAGAGGGGTATATTTCATTATAAATGTCAACTATATTGAAGGGGTTATACTAAATTAATTTTTAAGATTTAAAGAATATAATCAATCATTCCAAAGTTTTCCTACATTGTTGCCGTATATGAAATAATGTATAATCTTTAGTTTATTATGATTAGTTAGTGGACAACATTAGATTTGAGGACCATGTAGTTATAATTAACTAAAGATTATACATTATTTCATATCTTTGCAACAATGTAGGAAAACTTTGGAATGATTGATTATATTCTTTAAATCTTAAAAATTAATTTAGTATAACCCCTTCAATATAGTTGACGGGATATTTGTACGGAAGACCCCTTTTTATTATCATTAATGTTGAATGACTTCGACGCTCGAAAATAATGAAAATCGACATATTCGACGTGGCAACACGCGCGCAAAAATTACGCCGAAGGGTAGCTTCGCCCTCGCGAACGCGCGCACGCCTTCTCGAAGGAACGCGCACGCCTTACTCGTAGGAACGCTCACGGTTACTCGTATGGAACGCTAGGAACGCTTCCTAGGCGCTCCGCTTACTCGTAGGAACGCTCTCGCCACTCGTAAGAACGCCCCGCTTTACTCGTAGGAACGCCATCCTTACTCGAACGGTGACTCGCTTCATGCATACATACAAGATGCGCTCACGTCTTTCGCTCACGGTTACCTTCGAAACGCTGAGAAATACGCGCGTTGTCATGATAAGACAATCGTATGAAATGACATGCCAATTTATTAGCCGAATACTACGACAAAGGAATGATGATAATAAAATTGTAAAATAATATAATACGTACAAAAACTCCATTGTGTGTTCGATAATTACTACTATTGTTCCCATTAAACTTAAGATACTTGTTCTATACTCTTCTCTCATTCTTCTTCGTTAAGCCTTCTCGTAAAACCCTAAATTGGTGCGATCTCTCGTTAAGTAAGAGGTACGTTACAATGTTAATGGGTGCATACTTTATTCCTTATACGTTTGATCGGTGTATGAAAACATCCATAGGATCACACCGTTGTTTTCAAGAATTTAATTGTAAAAAAAAGATGAATGAAAGTGTTTGAAGCTTGAAGCATTGAGTGGTGACATTGTTAGTAACATGTGGAGGTTATTATGGGATTACCGAACGTGATAGCGAGAGCGTGGGCGAGAAGTAGTAACAAATAGTAAAAGTGCGTGGCGAGTGTCTTTGCGAGAGCGGGGCGACGGGAGCGGGGCGACGTGAGCGTTCACAGAGAGCTATAGTGACACCCAATTTCCAAAGATATCTAGGTTCATTCTTGTCGTTTATTAATGTCGCTGACACCGAATTACCGTCTATTTCAACTTGTTTTATTGCAGGATGGAGAAGAAATCTCTATTCATAAGATATATGTGGATGTTGGGATGAAATTCAAAATTGTTACATTGGAGGTTGCCTAACCTGGGTGTTGTTGTGTCCGACACCATTAGGTTATTTGAGTTGAAAAACCTTATATATGATGTTACGAGAACTAGCCAGCACGATGGTGGACATTATAATAAGGGTGAAGATGTCGTTGTTCGAGGAAGCACCTCCAATGTACATAAGGATGGCCATCGGACCTTGAGTTTCTTCTACTTCAGGAAAATGTATCCAGGATGCAACTATTTATATCGATGATGAAATGAAAATGATGGTAATGTACATCCGAATGAGGTCGTCCCCCATACGAGTCATGTGGTTCACCAATCATTAGATGTTGACACACTCAATATACCACGAGTAGAGGTGGATATATCACCCAACGAGATGGGAGTATCATTAGTGAACGATGATGTGAACCCTTGGGAGTCAGAACATGGTCACGATGTTTTTGGACAATATGAGATGGATAATTGTGAAGCATGGTCGATTCCAAATCCCACTCCAAATCCAACACTAACTCCAACTCCAACTCCATATGGAAATCCAAATCATTCACCCAATCCAACTCCAACGCCAACTCCAACTCCAACTCCCACTCCCACTCCCATTCTCACTCATACCCCTACTCATACTCCAATTCTTTATCCCACTCCAAATCCAAATCCAAATCCAACATCCAATCCAACTCCATCTCTAAATCCAACTCCATCTATAAATCCAACTACAACTCCAACTCCAACTTCAACTCCAACTTCAACTCCAACTCCAAATCCAATTCCAACCTCAACCTTAACTCTGATTGGACAATCTTCATCTGTTAATAACTGTAATGAAGATGTTGGGGTTGGTCAGTTGTTTGTAAATAAGAAAGAGTTGAAGAAGCGACTGTCCATGCTGGCAATGAATAATAATTTTGAATTTAGGGTTAAAAAATCAACGAAGGATTTGTACACAGTTGGTTGTTTGGAGAAGACTTGCACATGGAGGTTACGTGCGATGCATGGATGGAAGGAACAAGCTTGTTTAGAATAAACAAGTATGTCGCCAACACTCATGCTCAATTGAATTGTTGAATCATGATCATAGGCAAGCAAGTCGCGTAAGTCATAGGTCATTTAATAAGAAGCAAGTTTGCGGGAGTGAGTCGAATTTACAAGCCAAGCACATCATCGAGGATGTTAGACAACAATATGGTGTGAACATTAGTTATGACAAAGCATGGCGTGCTTTAGGAGATGGCACATGCATTAGCCAAAAGTACTCCGGAGGAGTCGTATGCCATGCTCCATGCATATGGCGAAGCCATAAAATTGTCAACCCGGGCACTATTTTTGATATAGAGGTTGAAGATGAAAACAATTTTAAATATGCATTCATGGCACCGGGCATGCATACGAGGCTTTTCACGATGCGCGGGATGTTGTCATTGTTGATGGCTCACACCGGAAGGGAAATATAAAGGTTGTATGTTGGTTGCGGTGGGAGGGATGGGAACAATCAAATTTATCCACCGCCTATGCGATAGTGGATAGTGAGAATGATCGGTCATGGACATGGTTCATGACGAAACCGAAAAACTTTGTGAGTGATTCCGATACTTTGGTGGTTGTATCGATTGCAATGCAAGCATAGCCAACAAAGCAGCAAGATCAGATTCCCACATGCATTCCATGGAGTGTGTACTTATCACTTGGAGCTAAACGTCATGAATAATTTCAAGGATAAGGCGCGCGTTGAATTATTTAAGAGTCTGCCGCGCGCAATCACGATCACCCGAATTTAGAAGGTATTGGGATCAACTTGTTCTATTGCGTGGAGGTGCAGTAGCCCGATATCTAGAGGCCATAGGTATGGAGCGTTGGACAACATGTTTTCAGGTAAATAGACGATATGACAACATGACGTCCAACGGTAATACTGAGTGTTTCAATTCACTCACGGTTGAGGCACGGGTTGCTCCCAATTGTTGCGTTATTTGATTTTGTGCGAGAACACCTACAAGGATGGTTTTACGAACGACGTAATTATTGGGGCACGCGCACAACCTTGCTTTCTGACTACGCAGAGAAACGACTTGCCGCTGAGTGTGAGAAAGGTAGACGCGTTCGCGCGTTGACCACATTGATTGTTACAATTATCACGTGAGAGATGGTCATTTAGGGGGTATCGTCAATCTTCAAACACGCCGATGTACATGCGAGAAGTGGGATTTGTATGAGATACCTTGTGCCCATGCTATCATGGCGGCTAGGGAGCGCAACATTGCTCCATCAACCCTTTGCAACCCGATCTTTCTATTTTGTGGGAAGCGCTCCAAGCGGTATATGAAGAACCAATTTTTCCACTTGGTCATATATCTGAATGGCCGAAGCCACTTGGTTTTGTGGATGTCCGGATACAACCTCCGAAACGTGTTGTAAGGGTTGGTCGAAGACGTGTACAACGGATCCCATCGGGTGGAGAGCATAGGCGTGGTAGAAAATGTGGTCGATGTGGTAATGTCGGACACAATCGACAATCATGTAATCAACCCCTGAATCGATGAACATGTATGAAATCTGAATGTAATTGCACAATGTGTTATTAGTACCACAACTTAATTTGCATACTTTGTGTTGCCTTGTAGGAACATGTATGAAATCTGCCGCTCGTTCTATCGCTCGCAGAACAAACTTGATGGATCGCTCACGCTGGATCGCTCACGTTTGATCGCTCACGTTGGATCGCTCACGTTTGATCGCTCACGTTGAATCGCTCACGTTGGATCGCTCACGTTGGGTCGCTCGCGTTGGATCGCTCATGTTGGATCTCACACACTGTGGAACATTATATCTCCTAATTAACTACCATTCACAGTATATGCATTGTACAAAACATTCGTTTATATGAAATGTATACAATTAATCAATGAATTAATGTTTTACAATCGGTCGATTTACATTAAATAGTTATACGAAAAACATATATACATCAATGAATCAATTAATCAGTATGTGCAAATGAGAATTAGTGTCAAAAAATTCATTCCCGCACCATAAGCGATAAAGCGTAGTGTGTCCTCGAAGTCCATCATTCTTGTCTTGGATGAATCGGGATTTGTCGCCAAAGGACGAGGTAATCAATCCACTTCGCGCGAATATGCCGCAATCAAGTGAGTTCCGCTGCGATTTGCGCTCTTGAACGTAATAATTTCCACCTATCCATTTGTATCTCGGGCTTGTGACGTTGGACATCGCAATAATAAAGCAAAGACGGCAGAGTATACGCCAATGTCTCTAAGAACTCGCCCACTTCTTGGGGGCTTGAGATCGATGGATAGGAGTCAAATATCATTATGCAACCTCATTAATGTCCAAACATAGTAGAAACCAATGCTCCTTCATGTTTGTTGGACAAAAACGAAATCCACCTCATGCCAAATTGCCGCCCGTTTGTATGCATCGTGCTCACCTCGTGACGTCACTCGTGACGCGTGTCTTCTCACATACTCAAACCATGGTTGATTTGATTTTCGACTTGCCTTTGATTCTCTGGAAGAGACTATCCTTCCTCGTGCATTTAGGTGAAATCAGATATGGTACATGTGAGTAAGACATAGTGAGTGGAAAACCGTAAATAACTTATATAATTAACTCACCAATATCCCAGTTGGAAGCACCGTGAACTTGTTTATACACATCTCTCAGTCACGTAGACAACTTGTTCTTCACGAACATGCACAACGCGTGTTCATAGTCTATGAACAACAACATTGAAAACATATTAAGGTGTACATTAGTTTAAAAAAGAATATACGTTAGCGGATGTGAGTAACGAACGAATGAAGTAACACTTACGCCACACTCACCCATGAGCTAGGTGTAAGGAGATCGGTGAAGAACTTTTTCCCCATTGGGACTGACATCGTCCCCAACCCTGGCCTAACATCTCCCGCTGTGGAGGGATCCTGAATCCATGACATCATCGACTCGAACACCTCCTTATCAACACCATGTGCATGATTGTACTTCACGGTCGGGTTATGAAGTATAGGTACCCTACCGGGAATAGGATATTTGGCCTTCTTGCGCTCTGGGGAGTGCTCGCCTCGACATATTCTATGATAGTCTTACTCATTTGGGAGAGTAACGAACTCGTGGTACTCTCTCTGCGACTACCTTCCGCAAACCCTCTTGTTAAATCGCGTCGGGTTGTTGGACCGCAGTGAGTGGGACGGTGACGTCAATATCTTCGATCTCCAACGTCGGGTTGTGAGTTCCCAAAATGGGGCGAGAGATGACATTTTCTTCAAACTATCCAATGTCGTGGGTTGCATCTCGCAACGATATTAGATAGGATATCCTCCCGACTCATCGTTAAATCGGATTGGATGGGATGTGAGACATCCATCAATGGCGATAGTGCGCTCGGTTTGTGGAAGGGGTCCGCCGGCTCGTCAGGGATGTAAGGGTCGGATGGAATGGGAGATGGCTCGGGTGGAGTGTGGATGGTGGATGGCTCGGGTTGAACGGAAGGGTCGGATGGAGTGAGAGTGATAGATATCTCGGGTGGCTCATTAGAAATGAGTGTGGGAGTGAGGGTTGGTGTGGGTGTGGTGGATGGCTCGGATGGCTCATGGGGAATGATAGTGAGTGTGTCGGTGGTGGATGGATCGGGAAGGAGAGTGGGTGTGTGGGTGGTGGATGTGGTGGGCGTCGTGGGTGGAATGAGAGTATGTGATGGCTCGGGTGGAACGGAAGGGTCGGACGGGGTGAGAGTGGTAGATGACTCGGGTGGGTCATTAGGAATGTGAGTGGGAGTGGGGGTGTCGGTGGTGGATGGATCGGGAATGAGAGTGGGGGTGGGAGATGGCACATGTGAAGTGGGAGATGGCTCGGGTGCATGATGGCTTGTTGTGCAATCATCGTCTCCGAATGTATGGAATCCATGTAAGACATACTATTTCCAAATAAGGATGACAGAAAGCAAGATACTACAGTATGTAATGTACCTTCATCATCCTAGACATGAACTCGCGTAGCCATAGCAGATGGGTTTTAACCTCCCCCAGTTCGTTTCTCATTTCTGTCCTCATGTCCAAAAGATATGTCCATTTTGATCATATGACATCTCGACGCCTTGAACGCGCATTTCTATACCCCGAATGTAGTCAACACTGGTTGATGCGGTGGGCATATCAATGGGTTGATCGTGTGAAGGCCGGACAATAGGGTCGTGGATCGGACCGGTGATCGAATGGGGGACCGTCGGGAGACCTAATATGCGAAACAAATCGGGAACGGTCGGTGTTCCGAGTCTCTCACTAATGTTCTCCGATCCTCGATCGCGGCATCCTCAACATCGACATCCATATCTTTGGACCTCATCAAACAAATCGTCATCTTCTGCGAGATCCCAACTCATCTTCTTCATCATCGACGCCATAAGAGTCTATCGTGTGCAGTGCATCACGATCTCGCATTCCGATTCTCGATGGGATAAGGTTCGCGACGACGACCAACTAATAACAAAGAATGCACAAACACATGAGTGGGTAAGTAAGATGAGTCATGCATACACATTAACGTGAATCATATCATATTAGAGGTTATAGACCTTTTTGATGCGAAGACATCTCGCCCAAGGCCTTATGCGTAGCAGTGTGTGCACGACCATCTACGAATCGTGGCACCGCTGTCGTCATCGACGCGAGTAGCTATCCGATCCGCCATCGGTAGTAGGGTCTCGTATGCCCACACCTATTAGATATTCATTAGCTTCAGTAGCGATCTTTAGAATGTGATAATAAGTACATTTTACAACATGTATTACCCGAAAAGCGAGAGGAATCCGGAAGGTTATACTTAAAAGTATAACGTTTGTTAGTCTTCGACTTCATTTTATACGTTTGAGCTTCCTCGCAAGGCGCTTCAACCCACGTATGGTCCTTTCCCATATTCTAGAACCCCAATCAATACACGTTGAAGTATTCGAGGTCCTCCACGCCTCCAAACAAAGAACTCGCCGACGGTTTTTGACTTGTTCTTCCCCATCATTACTGCCTCACAGTAATATATAAGCGACACCTTCACCGCATCTTCGTCGGTGTCAAATTTTATCGTCTTGTAGGCAGACTCAAAAGCATCTACATGGATGTCCGTCCCCATGCCATCGAAATACTTCTCCCGAAGAGCAAATCGACGGTTCGGTCGTTCACGTGGATCGTGGGGATTGCCACAATCCGTCATTAGGATGAACTCATCCTTACCAAACTTAGCTACTGTTCCATTGATAGAGAACAACATCGATTCATTGTCTTCGCCTCCATCCCCTCCACTCACCTCCCTCAGAAGAATGTGATGGACTAGTGGACTATTGAATACGAGGTCCACATCAACGAACGAACCAACCGACCGAATCGTCACTTTGAATAGTCCAAGCGTAGATGTCACTGTTTCAATACTTTGTTAAGCACTGGTGATGTGTGCTAAACTAGATGCTTGACTTTGAAACCGATCTTTTCATACTATCTTGAGCGCTTGTCATTCTAAACTCATGCATAATAGTTGAACATCATTTTAACAAAATGCACGAACAACGATATATTGAAAGCGATGTATATACAATCGATATATACAAAATGAAATCGATCAATCGCGCCCGTCAACTCGCTCCCGTTCACTCGCACACGCCCAATCGCTCACGTACTCTCGTCATCTCCGTCCCTTGCGTTCGATGAACGAACAACCCCAAACTAGACGGATATAACTTAAACCCTAGCAACCTATCGTCGATTTCCAAATAAAACTAGACGGATATAAGACATGCACCCTTTTCGACCGCTCGATCAGAATAATCAATATCGCGATTCTGAATATAAAAAAAAAAAAATACAGATGAAACACGACGGCGGCAATATCGACGGCTAATACGGTAGAAAGTCGACGTAAAACCCCGGTGAATCCCATCGATCGACGACAAGCGGCGGTGGAGCGGAGTGCGCGGCACCAACGCTGGGAACCGAGAGAGAGTGATAGTGTGAGAACTTAGAGAGAGTAAGAACTTGTTAGTGAGATGTAGAAATGAAAAACCCTTTTTATATGAAATGAAAAAAAAAACGTTGGCTCGCTCACGCAGGATCGCTCTCGTTGGATCGCTCTCGTAGATAGGCTCTCGCTTTCTTGATATCGTCTATTTCAACTCGCGTTATTGCTCCCCGTGCTCTTGATTGCTCGCTCTCGAAGACTCGCTCTCTCGCCGGATCGCTCTCGCTTTCTTACTCACCGTTATATTCTCCCGCGTTCTTGCTCCCGTTGAATTGCTCTTGATTGCTCGCTCTCGCTTATTAGCTCTCGCTCTCGCTAACTCGCTCTGCTCGACTCTACTATTTGGCATGGATACACTCACGCCGATCGAGTATTTTCATGATTACAAAAACAAAGTGAAGTAATTTCTAATTGGAGAAACAAATAGGCGCATTAATTAGTGATCGGCGTCTTTAAGTTCGACCAGCTGAGTTTTTAGTATTAATATAGGGTGTGGCTTATACAAATTTCATCCTAAACGACAATTAACCTCTATTCATCTTCTTCACCCTTTCTTTCATATTCTTCCCTTCAAAATGAATTCAAACACAACCGAAGTGCATGATTCGGATAAATCGATTTACGACAATGAAGAGGTAGAAAAATCGTTTTCGCCTCCACACCACAATCATCGAGAGAATAGTTTTTTC
This sequence comes from Trichosanthes cucumerina, assembly GCA_036507285.1. Lineage (NCBI taxonomy): Eukaryota > Viridiplantae > Streptophyta > Magnoliopsida > Cucurbitales > Cucurbitaceae > Trichosanthes > Trichosanthes cucumerina. The sequence continues at coordinate 74,724,469 of CM071839.1, read as the reverse complement.
AACTATCCCGGGATACCCACCGAGCAAGTCCTCGGATGACTCCTCTGGGAGGAATCCGGTGAGTTCTCGGAGGAGTCATCCGAGAGTCCTCCGAGACCCCATCGAGGCAACCGACGCCAAGGTTGCGATTCTCGACATCCTCCCCGCGCAACCGTCGCGCTTCCGAATGTTCCGTTATTCATTCCTGCAGAGAGCGCCCCAAGAAGGGGCAGCGGTGCCGCCTCTCGCCAGAATCGACTCTCCAGGTGAGTCGAGTTAGGAGATGCAGCTTCCTTTTCCCTTCCTTATAATGTGTTTTTATTTTTCTTAATGTACTTTTTTTGTGACATGTGAATGAATGAATATATTATGGTTGTTTAGATATTTGCATCTTCTGTTTTCATTATTTCCAAAGCGAGAGCGAGTTTAAGTGAGGGTTCCTACGAGTAAGCATGCATGAGCGTTACCGTATGTATGCATGAGCGAGTCATCGTTTCGAGTAAGGATGAGCGTTCCTACGAGTAAACGGGAGCGCTTTCTACGAGTAAGCGGGAGCGTTCTTACGAGTAAGCGGGAGCGCTCCTACGAGTAAGCGAGGCGTTCCTAGGGAGCGTTCCTAGTGTTCCTACGAGTAACCGTGGCGCGCTCCTACGACGTAAAGGCGTGCGCGTTCGCCGAGAAGGCGTGTCGTGCGCGCTTCCTTCGAGAAGAAGCGCGTGTCGTGCGCGTTCCTTTCGAGAAGGCGTGCATGCGCGTTCGCGAGCGAGAAGCTACCCTTCTGGCGTAATTTTGCGCGTGTTGCCACGTCAGAATAGGTCAGTTTTCATTATTTTCGAGCGCCAGGTCATTCAACATTAATGATAATAAAAAGGGGTCTTCCGTACAAATATCCCGTCAACTATATTGAAGAGGTTATACTAAATTAATTTTTAAGATTTAAAGAATATAATCAATCATTCCAAAGTTTTCCTACATTGTTGCAGTATATGAAATAATGTATAATCTTTAGTTAATTATAACTACATGGTCCTCAAATCTAATGTTGTCCACTAACTAATCATAATAAAAATTCATTAGTTATGAATCAATATTTTTTAAGAATATCAACTGCCCCACTTCAAAAAATATTAAAATTTTGTTATTCAGATTCATAGTACCAAGAAATGAAATGAAATTAATCTCCCTAGCCAACATTTATCTGGGATGTCACAGTTGAATACGAAATAGAAACCTAATTCAAAGCCTTATTGACCAAAATATTATTTGTCCAAAAAAGAAGTATAAATTAAAAAGTAGCATATATATCACATTTCATTGTTAGGTTGCAAACAAATGTCCCACATTGGTTAGGGAAGGGATTGATCATGGGTATATAAGAAATGACAATTATCTCCATTGGTATGAGACCTTTTGGGGGAACCAAAAGCAAAGGCATGAGGGTTGATGCCCAAAGTGGACAATATCATATCATTGTGAAGATATGTGGAGGGTCGTTGTCTTGTGTGTCGGAGAAATCCTCAAAGTGGAACAAACATTAATGAGCCTTCTCTCCTCGGAGGATTAAGGGATATCACACAATGTGGCGATCCGTTAGAGTAGTAGGGAGGCTCAAGTGTGGTAATTTGTTCGAGGGGAGGATTGTTAGGTTGCAAAAAAATGTCCCACATTGGCTTGAGGGTTAGTTTGTGGCGCTGAATTGAGAGCTCTTTTGTAATCTCCCATTATAGTAGAACCTGCAGTTGCAGAAGACTGGACGTAGTCCCAATTTAGTAGAACTCGCAGCTTCTGCGTAAGATCGGGCGTAGTCCCAAGTTTAGAGCGAACCAAAGATATAATTCAGTGTCGTTCTCTTTTCCTATCTCATTATATTTAATATTTTGTGACTCTAGTTTATTGGTTGGTTTATCCTGTGGAAGGGGAGATTTAATATTATAATAATTTTATTGTGATTATTATTATCATTTTTTTCTCCCAACAAGTGGTATCAGAGCTTTTGGTTCATGAGTCATGGGATACGTGGAGCCAACAAGTTTTGATGGAGTCATGAAGTTTAATGGGGACAATTTTGAATATTGGAAGATGATGGTCAAAGACTACTTGATCGTTAAAAGTTGGGTAAGGCTTTGAAAAGAGACCAGGAAGGAATGAGAGATGGAGATTGGGAGATTCTTGATGAAGAAGCAGTTGCTGCAATCAGAATGTGTCTATCGATGGACGTGGCCAGTCAGGTAGCCAATGAGACAACTGCGATTGAGTTAATGAAAGCGCTTGCAAATAGGTATGAAAAACCCTGCACAAATAATAAGATCTATCTGCTTAGGAAGTTTTTCAATATGCGTATGGATGAGGATGCTTCTGTGAATTCCTATATAAATGAGGTAACCACTTTGATAAATCAGTTGAAATCAGTTAGAATAGAGTTCACTGATGAAGTAAATGCTATTATGTTATTAACCTCTTTGCCTGATAGTTGGGAAACCATGAAGACAGCAGTGTGTAATTCAGTAGGTGAAAATACTCTACACTTTTCTGATGTTTGTTGTTTGTAATTTAGCCATAGTTGAGGAAATTCGTAGAAAAGATAGTAGTAAGGAGTCTACTATAGGATCTGCTCTGGTTATGACTAAGGGAAAAGAGAAGATTAATGAGGAAAATACATCGAGTAGCAGTAGGAAAGAATGGAATAATAGGAATAAAGAGATAGAATGTTTTTACTGTCACAAGAAAGGTTACTTTAAGAGTCAGTGTAGAAAATTGAAAGAGGATCTGGAGAGGAGACAAAATCAAGAGGCAAATGTAGTCTTAGATGCATGTATGTCCGTGTTGGGAGTGACACAGAGTAGTAGTAATAGTTCATCCGAGTGGATTTTAGATGCACATGACTACTCGCTCACATAGCTTGAGATAAGAGTTTGTTCACATCCTTCACAGGAGGCCACCATGGTTTAGTGAGGATGGGGAATGGTGAAATATCCAAGACCAATGGGATTGGAGAGGTTAGTCTGGAGACAAAATGTGGGAATAATTTTGTACTGCGAGATGTCAGATTTGTGCCTAGTGTCAAGATGAATCTTATCTCTACTGGCAAGTTGGCAGATGATGGCTACATTTGTGAGTTTGGCAGAAGCCAATGTAAACTCAGGTTAGGATCCCATGTAGTGGCAATTGGCCACAGAAATCTACATCGCATGAGATGTCGGTTAAATGTTTCAAGAAAAGTTTGAAGAGACAATGCATGTCGATTAAAGTCTGCAGATGGTTATAGTAGAGAGTGCAGTTGAGCCAAAGAACAATGATAGCCAAGTTTGATCAGTCAGATCAGGATCCTTCAGTTCAAGAACAATTGGGAAGTCCAGGAGAGAAAATTGATGGCTATCATGAACCCCCAATTGTCAGACAAACAGTTGAATTGAAGAAGTCGCCTAGGCGAGTGGAGGCATCAAAGTGGAAGGCCAAAGCAGTTGCTAAGGTCAAAGGTAAAGTCTCTAAATTGGCAGCAAGCTTGCATAGAGGATTCAAGCCCTTATCAGAGTGTATCTTCTTCAGGAACAATGGTTCAGGGTTGAAGAAGATGTTAGTTGGTACCACTTAGCTGAAGTGGGAGTACGTGTTGTGATACTTGGAAGTCAATAGCCATTGTTGGGCTATTGAGGGTTAGTTTGTGGCGCTGAATTGAGAGCTCTTTTGTAATCTCCCATTATAGTAGAACTGCGATTGCGAGAAAGCGGGCGTAGTCCCAAGTTTAGGGTGAACCAAAGATAAATTCTTGTGTCGTTCTCTTTTCCTATCTCTCGTTATATTTAATATTTTGTGACTTTCTGGCAGTTTATTGGTTGGCTTATCCTGTGAATGAGAGATTTAATATTATAATAATTTTATTGTGATTATTATTATCATTTGTTTTCTCCCAACATTCATATCTACATAATGGTATGGTATTATTTTATTTTATTTTCTGATTTTATTAAAAAAAATGTACTATTGAAAATACCATCGTTTAGTTATACACCTAAAAAATTTTCGATAGTAATTCTGAGATTATATTTGCATCTCAACATAAAAATTGTTGTACGTCAATTTCTAATAATGTAATTTTGAGATTATGTTTGTATTCTCGACCTAAAGATTGTTATAAGTCGATTTTTCGTTAAACAGTTTTATAGTCCATCCACGTGAAAAAGCATGCTCTAATTTTTTGCTAGACTAGGAACATAACAAACAACATTAAATTCGTACAACAACACCATATGTTTAATTATGGTTTGTCTATAATATCAACAAGTGCAGTACATTTTTAAATTTGATTTAAAATTATATGAAACAAAACGACAAAGAAATAATAAAAAGAAGGGGACAAAAATGGGGGCCATCATGATTTTAAAAGATGTTTCTTTTGTTACTAAGTTGTATTGAAAAATCTCGAAAACAATCATAAAGACTTTGAATAAAAATAATTAAAAATGACAGTACAAATACTCATATTAAAAATTATTATTTACACCTAATATGTCCAACATGGTGAATTTTGAAGTCAAAGCATATTGTATATTACGTAAATTTGAAGGTTTTCAAAAAAAAAAAAAAAGGTGTAAATTTGAAGAATAATCAAGAAGCTAAACTTTGCTTTCTTTCATGTCAAATCCCAGTTGCCACTTGAAAGTTGGTACCACTTTACGGTATTGATTTCATTATTTCAATTTTACTCCTATTAACTAAATAATATACTTCTTTTCTCAAAAAAAAAAAAACTAAATAATATACTTCAATTATTTGTATTTTACGATCCAAGATAAAAAAAGTACATATATTGATCCTTGTGAATTATTTGTATGTAAAAGTATTAAATAAAATTAAATCATATAATTAGATAATCACCTAATTTATTAAATAAATAAGATATTATATTCTTAACTAGGACAGAGATTCGAATACTCACCCCACATATTATTATATATATATATTTAAAATGCCTAGTTAATTTCTCAAATTTAATCTATCATAATTGAATGAGAATTAACGATTGTACAATTAAGGTTGGAGTATTCGGACGAGGTCATTAACATATTCATCGTGCTAGTTGGGCTAGGTTCTCTTTGACAATTAATGATTGTATTTGAAAAGACTTAGTAAACAAATTAAAAGGTGGAATTCAATTAAACCCCATAAATGTAATATATAGTTTAACTCTTTTTAAAAGAAAATAAAAATCAAATTTTACTCATGAATTTGGCAGGTAAATCAATTTTTACTATGAAGATTCAGTTTCATCCAATAATTCGCCCAGTAGTTTTACCTTTTCCTCAAATCATTAATTATAATGGGTACTTTTCTTTGAAGTCTCATTAATTTCTTACCAAACATATGGGTTATAATTTATTAAATATAACTTTTTTTACAATTATTCTAACAAAAGGATATTAGAACTTAGCAAGTATTAAAGATCATGAGGATCATCCAAATTTAAGATACAAGGTAATGAAATTAAAACTCTGGGATAAAAATGAATACAATTTATCAAAATTACCAATAAGACAGATATGATACTATTTTAGATTTCATTTCGTTTTAGTTAATATACTTCTTCGATGTCTATTTTACTTAAATTATTTTTTATTAAAATTGATTAAATAATAATAATAATTTATATGCAATAAAAAACTCCATGAAATATATTTCTAAAAATGATAAAGGAAAAATTAATGTAAACTATTTTTTAATAATTTAATAATAAATTACTATAGAGACTAATTTTAAGATTTATTGATACTAAAATTTTTTTAAGATTTATTGAACCTTCAAAAACCAAACTAAAATAGAATAGAATCGAGTAATATTTTCTCTTTGGTTATATAATCTTTGACAAATTTGGGAGAATCTCCGCGTAAGAAACAGATATTTTAATAAACAATAAATAAAATAAAATAATGTTCATGAATTAAAAAATAAATAAATAAATTCTGTGAGTGGCTCCCATGTCAAGCTAAAAAAAATTAGAAAAAGACCCACCGACGGCAAATTTAAAAGAAAAAGCGCGTCACGAGATTGTACGCTTACAAGTTATCGCGATTTCTTAAATATATCGTGAGATCCAGTTTATAGCGTACTTATCGGCTATTATTTTATTTCACCACCTACCAGAGGTGACAGTGAACCCCACGCGAGATCTCTTTTAAGCCATATTCTCGACGTGACACGTGGAAGAATCTCACTGGACAAAATAGACTGACTGTGACAGTGGGGTCACCGTATCAGCCATCTGGGGCCGAGTCGGATCGTCTTTGTTTGCCCGTGAACCCGAGCCCACTGTGAAAAAACCCGAACCGACTACCTCCACCGGTACGGATCTCTTGCTTTTTTATATTTATTTTTCTTTTATTTTTTTTCTCTCTCCGATTCCTATATATTTAAAACAGCGTCGTCGGTATTCGCGGCGAGGTTCTGGGAGATGCAAAGACGATCTTCTTCCGCCGAAAATTCTATTTGTAGAATCATCGTTTTACAAATCTGAATTGAATTGAAATTGAAGTTTCCAAGAATCTCTCAACGATGTTGTTGATGTTTTACGTTTCTTCGAGGCGACTGATTTCAAGGGCTCACCGACGGAGATTTCGGTAATGTGCGTTGTGGAAGAAAGAAAGAAAGAAAGAATATAGTGTTCGTTCGTCCATGTTATTTTGACTTGTTTCTATATATAATCGGATTTCTTCTCTGAGGTCCGGGATTTTTGTTTTAGTTGCTATCTTTTTTTGATCTGGTTTCCCAACCGTATCTGCCTCCCTTGTGAATCTTGAAGATTCGGATAGTAACTTATTTACCATATATATATTTATATATAATTCCGTTTTGGCCGTATGTGTTCGTTTCTGCATTTCTGATCCGGCATTCAACGAATTCGGAACGGATCGATTCTCGAGGAGTCTTTCTCGATTTTGTGATATTGTAGTAATAGATCAGGCGGGGGGAAGGGGAGGTTGATTTGTCGATTTGTCGCCTGAATGCACGGGCGTGAGGAAGAGAAATGTGCAAGATAGAGGCAAATCGGAGGAAGCTTAGTGAATCAACGGTGATGGAATTGAAAACGTTAGAAGCAAGCAAGGTCGAGAAACTAAAGAGTTCGATGGTTTCATCAGGTTCGAGAGTGCGGCCGTGGTTAATCCGTTTAACGACGACTGTTATGCTCTGGACTTGCATTGTTCAATTGATTTCATTGCGGGAGGTTTTGGGGCCTGGAGTCTTGAAAGGATGGCCTTCTTGTTTTTCTCATGAATCTGCAGCCGCTGCTATTTCTGGAATTGAGGAAAATCGCCTTTCAGTTCCGACCAAAATAGTATTTCCTCCTAAGCGTGAGTTTTGTTGATTTCTATCCTTTTCAAGATATTTGGTGGCTTTGAATTTTTTTAGTGAAAAACTGCCTAACTGGTTAGATGTGATTACTTGTACTTTCTTAAAGGAATTGGAAATCGTTGAAAATGATGTAGATATCAGTTTCTTATCCTCATATTTTCATTGGTAGGGAATTGGAATTGATTTGTTACTTGGCATTTCCCTTTTTAATCTTGATGATTTAGTTGGAGCAATCGTGTGAAATTTTTCATTTCATTTTTAGAAACACAGAAGGGTTATTGTTGATTTTTGTATTAATTATTTCCCTTTTTTGAGTCTTTGAAATTTTATTTTGTTATTCTTATCTCTGAAATTTTATTCTCCCTCAGGATATTACAAGAACAATGGCTACTTGATGGTGTCCTGCAATGGAGGGCTCAACCAAATGAGAGCAGCGGTGGGTGATTTGAATAGTTCAGTGTGCATAGCATAATACTGTATTTCTGAATATAAGATTGAATTTTAATTCATGCTATACTCTACTAACTCTACACCTTCTCTTTGCCTTTCCCTTTTCTGTTGTGCAGATATGTGACATGGTTGCCATTGCGAGGTATTTGAATGTCACCCTTATAGTACCCGAATTGGATAAGACCTCATTTTGGGCTGATCCCAGGTGCGTTGTTTTTCATTCCATTTTCATTCATCTTGAGCTGGACGAAATTTCATATGGTTGAGCACTTTTGATGTTATTTGGCGTACAAGAATTTATATATGTCTATTATGGATCTCCACCCCTGGGATTATCGATGTTTCAGTGAATTTCAAGATATATTTGATGTGGAACATTTCATTGGATCATTGAGAGATGAAGTACGCATCATAAGAGAGTTACCCATGGGGCTTAAGAAGCGAGTCGAATCTCGGAAGGCATACTCTATGCCACCTATTAGTTGGTCAGACATTTCATACTACCATAATCAGGTTAGTTTTCTTTATGTTCTTCAGATGTTTGAGCAATAAAATTTAACATTTTTAAGGAACTCTCCCTTCGGATTTTATGTAGTTGTTTTGTTTATCTTTCTTGCATAATTCTGAAACTCTTTCCCCTTTTCTCCAATTATAGATTCTTCCGCTGATACAGAAGCACAAAGTTTTACATCTGAACAGAACTGATGCCCGACTTGCCAACAATGACCAACCAATGGAAATACAGAAGCTGAGATGCCGAGTAAACTATAGTGCTCTGAAGTTCACCCCAGAGATAGAGCAGTTAGGAAAAAGGGTTGTCAAGCTACTTAGGAAAAATGGCCCTTTCCTAGTGCTTCATCTTAGGTATGAGATGGATATGTTGGCCTTTTCTGGCTGTACTCAAGGTTGTAACAGTGAAGAAGTAGAAGAGTTGACAAGAATGAGGTGATGTTTACTTATTCACATTTCAATCATTTGATATTAGGCTTTTTGGCAAACTCTTTCTCATTCGCATTCTCTCTCACTTTATATCTGCAGATATGCATATCCATGGTGGAAAGAGAAAGTAATAGACTCTGACCTGAAAAGGAAGGATGGGTTGTGCCCCTTGACCCCAGAAGAAACTGCACTTACTTTGAGGGCGCTGGATATTGATCCTAATTTCCAGATTTATATTGCAGCTGGTGAAATCTATGGAGGGCAAAGGAGAACGGAGAGTCTCGCAAAGGCTTATCCAAAACTGGTTTGTTGATTAGTTATGCAACAGTTTCTGCATCCCATTAACATTATGTCTGTCTTCTTGTCCTCACAAGTCGCCTCTGGTTTTGTTGAAATAGGTCAAGAAGGAGACATTGCTAAAACCTTCTGACCTCAGATTCTTTCAGAATCACTCATCCCAGATGGCCGCATTAGATTACCTTGTCTCGTTGGAAAGTGATATATTTGTTCCGACGTATGATGGCAATATGGCTAAAGTTGTTGAAGGTCATCGCAGGTAATTAGAGTGATTCACATTTATTCGCTTATCTACTGCATATGATTAAATCAATGTACTGTTTTCTTTGCGGAGATGATATCCAACTAAACCTGTCAAAATTTAGTATCAATCTGTCGTGTCGTGACTGCTGATTTTTAGTCGTCAAAGGATGTAACTGATATTTGACTACATTGTTTTAGATATCTTGGGTTTAAGAAGACCATATTGTTGGACAGAAAGATACTTGTTGATTTGATAGATCAATACACTAGTGGAAAGCTAAGTTGGGATGAGTTCTCTTCGGCTGTAAAAGAATCCCACACAGACCGCATGGGGAAACCGGCTAAAAGGCTGGTGATCCACGACAAACCTAAGGAAGAAGATTATTTCTATGCCAACCCTGAAGAATGTTTGCCACCGTCGAAGAAACAAAAAGGGGTTATTTCTTCTCCAATGCTGAAGAGAATAATATGAGTTTTGTATGTTGAGATTATGACAACACTCAAGTACATGGAAGGTTGAACAGATGATAGGAACAATCAAGGTTCACAGATTCGTATCTAGAAAAGCCCCCCGAGTATATAAGAAGCCGACGATTGGAGGATGTTATTTTCAACCTAGTGTCGTATATATATATATATATCAGCTACCTCGCTGTTTCGGGATGAGAGCAGCAGAGATCAAACTTCACAGACAGGCAGGCATAGTTTGTTATTGTACACAGACAGAACCATTTTCTCTACAGATGAGATTACCTCACTCCCAGTGTTAGCCTCAGTCTTCATATTAGTGTAGGAAGGGGAGCTATAGGGAGTGAAAATTGTTTATTTTTACCCCCTTTCCCAACAAGCACAAGCACACAGCTAGGGTTCATATTTATGTATGTATTTAGGAACAACTTTTTGCCTATCAAAGACACAGCAGGCAATCAGATTCTATGGATGATGACATTTTATTCATTGATTTTTTATATTTGTATTCTCATTTGATTCCTGTGGTCCAAACTCAAATTCTTCCTTCATGGCTACAAACTTGCGCTGATTGCCATTTGTCTGATCAAATTAAAAGGTTTTTAACAAGAAAGCAAGTTATGAATGGAGTATTGGAGATTTTTCCAGTTTTGTTTGTGGATGGAAAAGAGAATGGATGCACATGGCCAATCGAAGCTGGCAAATTCTGGTAACGTGGGTTGAATTCTAATTGTCTGAGATATGAATTAAAGAGTAGAGAAGAAGTGATTGCTCATATAATATTTTTCTATCATAATTTGCTCTTCATTATATACTATAAAAAAGATGCTTTTAGATTACGACAGAAAGGAAAATCAATATTAGACAACAAAGATGAAGGTACCGGAGTTTGATGCTTCTTTAAGTTATATACCGGCGGAGAGGAGAACTAATCATTTCTGAAAATTAAAAAAAAAAAAAAAAAAGTGAATATAGAGAAAGTTGAGATCCACAAAATGGGGAGATAATAGAGTCGTGCCAGGAAAGTAAACAAATTTATTCTTTTCTTAAGACTCTTTTCTCCCTCCGAAAGCAGTTTTTTTTTTTTTTTGAAACATACTAAAGCAGTTTTTCTAAATAAATTATTTAAGCTTATTATCCTATTTTAAAATCAAACTTCAAATATAATAATGAATTCATACCAAGGAATTTCAATATAACAATTATAGTTGCATAACGATTTCATTTAGCTTTTTTTTTGGAGGCACTGAGTATTACTTGATGTCAGTTGAGCTATGCTCTTGTTGGCTAGTCTGTGGAATTATATAATCTATGTTCGGAATGGAGAAGTATTTAGTCTTATAATAGTCGTGTTTGAGGTGCAGAGTAGTTATTATTAATGTTCAACATTAATAGAGAAATGCCAAACAAACCCTTAATATTCGACACTAATAGAGAAATGTCAAATGAGGCATATTATTAGTCATTTAACTTGAAATTTAGATTGCTCAAGTCTATTTAATCTGTCAAGGTGAGCATAGCTAACTGAGTTGTACTCATGTCAAAAGTTCAAATCCCTCACTTCCAAATGTTAAAGTTTATATCTAAGCTTTTGAATACGGTCCCAACATACGAGTACTATTATGAAATCATAATAACTGTAGCAGTCGGTTTAAAAGCAAACTATACAGTTTTGTTATTTTGATTCATTCCCATAAATAAACAAGAGTTTATGACAAGAGCGGGCAATGAGACAAACTTTACATCAAACGAAAGCCTTAAGGGAAGCTCGACTTCTAAAGCAGCTACAGCTTCACCATATTAAGAAGATGAAGAAATGCCCAAAAAAATCAAAACTAGAAAATGAACTACCCTAATGTAGTACAATGACAATCAATCTGGGTCAGATTGCATAGATTCCCAAATAAAATTGAAACTCATGGAAGAAATGGAACGTAAAAATGAAGTGACGTTATAATAAAAGAAAATGAATTGGCGGGAGAATACTTGTTATATCATCTCTTTTCATGTCTTTTGCTTCTTTCTGAAGACCTGCTCCAAGTCCTCTGCAGCTACACCTCTGGCACCAACGATCCCTCTCCCACTTGGGCGAGCTGAATCATCCTATGAAACAACGAAGGAAAAATAATGAACAAAAAGGGGACAAAAAGTTGATGCAACTAGGAAAAAGACATTTTCATTATATAGTGATATGCAATTCTAGTTTACCACAATAGCAGGCGAAGGGACAGTTTCTGTATAATTTGTCCTCTTTCCAAGTTCTATTTGTACACCGATGCTGGCCTGTGACATATCCACTCCAGAACTCTGTAGCGCTTGTGTGAGAATTTTTAGCAACCTGCTCATTAACAAACCACATCTAATGTCGCTTAATTGATTAATCAAATCTCAAATTGTTTACTATTAGCCTCTTCCAACAATCAACTTTGCTGTCAAGAAGAGCTACCTACTAATACAATAATGCCTGAGTCTTGAAGATCGATAAATTTATTGTTTATTGGATGAAAAACTCAAGTATATAGAAATACGAAAATATACTGACCCTTGAGAATATGCACTTGAGATGCTAATTCTACCACCTTCAATACTCTGCTCTGGTTCTTTCCGCTTATTACCAGCAGCAGCAATATCAGTAGTACATGATCTCGTCTCACATAATGGTGAGGATTGAATTTCACATGGTTTATTGTCTGCATTATATGCCGCTTGATATTGGAGTTTAGTTTTTGCACCTTCACTTATGACGGGAATGAAATGGCGTGGCTGCAACATTGGATAAGATGTTGCTTTGTTGGTTGTTCCAGGATGATGATCCGCTTCTCTGAAGGTGGTGGAAGTACTAACTTCGGATTCTACTGGGTTGTGCGAGCACCTAGGAAATGCCGGGAAGTGAGACATATTTTTCTCGTTAGACCCAGCAAATATAAACATAGGGCCGCTCTTTGCAACTTGAGATTGATCGATGTAACATTGCGCTGGATTGCAATTGTTTCTCTGCACAACAGAGGATCAGAGAGTTTCCAGATTAGGTAATTAATATTAATCAAGTTCAATGGAACACAAATAAAAGACCAACATAATATACATAAATGATGGGGAGAAAGTTTGCAATGAGTATTTACACAGGGGATTAATTTGGCTGGTTCATGGTACCATCCTTGCGGTGGTGAGCTTTCATACTTGCGAACCTTTTCTTGTAAAAACTGAATGTACTCGATAACCTGGAATCATGTCCAGAAATCAATCTATTACACACCATGATAAAAAGAGAAGTAAAATATCACCTACTGACATGTACATTTACCTCTAACAAAAATGATGCCTTGTCTCTCTTCTGATCGCTACGAGGAATAAGTTCTCTCAACTTCTGAAACCTGCATCTAACTTTCCAACTTCATCACAAATGATATAACTTGTAGTGATTGTTCAATCAGTTGCTTTTTATAAGGAAATATATACACGTCTTTTGGAAAAGGTAATGTCTGCTACTGAATTAACATATTATCGATGGAATCTTGCCTGTCATTAATTTTGCTCCGTCGTCGCTGTTCTGTTGCAGAATGTTTGGATCTCGGCGTGTTAGCCTTCTGATCAGAGCATTTTCCACCGACATTTATGCTCAATTCACCTGTAAATCCAAGATTTTTTAATTCAACAACATTGGGGTGGGGATTCCAATATTTTAAAAAAAATGAATAATTGAAGAGGGGTCTTCGGGGAAAATTTTTCTTCAAAATCATTAAAAAAAACCAGCTCCATCGTTTCTGGTACATTTTCCTTAAATTGGCCTATCGTTATTTATAATCTAGTAGTCAAAATTCTGTACAGAAAACTATCCCGAAAAAGAAATCTGCGGAAATAACGAACAGAACATCATGAAGGAAATGAACCTTTATAGGCAGTGGATGGCGATGATTCTTTCTTAATAACAAATGCTTTGCCGTCGTCTAATTCCTCTTCCTCAGAGGAAACCTTGACTGCGGACTTCAACATCTCACCGAAGCTCCGGTTCAGTTGGCCTGAAGGCCTGCTCGTAAATTTCCAGGAAGTCCAGTCTCAATATTTATACACAGAAACCAAAACAATAATATAGACGTTTTAAAAAGTAAGAACGAGAAGTGACTGACTGAGAAGAAGAAAGAGAGCTGAAGCTGTTGCGATGGTTGCTTGATGATGATTGTGTTGGCCGCTCCGTTGAAACGGCCCATTGTTCAATCTTCGCCGGTGGTTCTGCTAGAAAGAATAGAAGATTCGTTCAATGGGAAAGAACATAATAGAAAAGCTCAAATGATAAGGGAAAAATATGAGCTAATGCCAGAACTCCATATTAGAATTCTTATACATGCAAGCAAGAGTTGATAAGAGAATGCACACATATGCACGCGCAAATGTTTCATTGTTTTCTCCCTAACATTTCAAATTTTGTAGCAAATATTCGGTCATGAGTTCTTGCTGACTATTTTAACCACGAGAAAAGCCACGTTAAGAAGTCAGTAAGGACCCCACCAACACTAGAAAGTCGATGAGAACTGTTGACCGATTTGTAGACAAATATTATTCCTTTATGGCCATGGGGTATGGAAACAAACGTTGCGTGTGGGCTAGCCGTATATGAATAATTAGAACTGAAAAGCTTGTAAAGATAAAAACTTTACCCCTTAAACTGGGCTTTTCACCCAAATTCTCCTTCTTTGTCTTTCCCTTTTTAACTGCAGATTCTTCCCACAACGTGAAACCACTTCCAGACAAAGAACTACAACGGGAGTTGTCATCACTTTTGTCCGTATTACTCGCCTGAGCGACTGAAAATATCGATCCTTTTGGCTTTGGAACCCTCTGGTTGAAATAAGAAATGTGGCTAATACTGTAAGTCCCAATTCCACCTGGTAAAAGACGCTCGACAGAAGAATTATGTGCTGGAGTTACCAGCAGTGGCGCTGCTCGTTCCGCAGTGGACGCATTAATTGTTTTCTCTTCCTTAGCACATGTCTTCCCAATCCGTTCGAACGGCTGGAGAAAATCATGCGTTTTAAGATAACCTCCTGTTCTCACAAAAATAGAAAAGATATTATAATAGCTAATCCAAATGCAGCCATGGCTTCTAAACAAAGAGTGACGTATTAATTACAAAACGAACAGGATAGAACCCTTTTCACTGCCCACCCCAAAAATGGATTACAAAAAAGTGAAAAATTGAAATCCCTGTTCATGTTTTGCTATTTTTTATTTTTCCGTTGGGGGGTTGTGGAATAAAAACATAAACCCACTAATATGACAATCATTGCCACAAAGAAATGGGAAAACAACTGTCTCCAAAAACAAGAACAAGCTGAATGCAAATATTTGGAAGTCCCCATTCAAAGAACACTTCATAATGACGATTCCGTAAGAGACACGCCTGATTTTTGTGTGTGTAAACAAGAGAAGATATATCCACATGGCAAGCTTAGAGAGATTCGCTTCATTTATAATGGAATTAATTCAGAAGCATGCACATCCAAAAGGAAAAAAAAAAAAAAAAAAGAAAGCAATGCAATTTTAAAGGGGTTGCATCGCTTATCCTCAAATATGCGATATGTCTAAGTCAGTAGTCGACACCCGAGGCGGGTCCCCATTGAAAAGGAGCACCAATCTGGTGGCGCTAATGGGCTACCTGCCGAGCCTTTCCTTTTCCATTTTGGAATTCGGTGGCCCTATTCTATCATCTATTCTAATCTACCCTTTATTTAATTCAGCCCTACTTTTACTTCGTGCCCCAGATCCATGATTTTATTAAAGGTCACGTGCACGGACAACCATAATTTCATTTCGTTTTCAAACAATAGTAATTCAATAAAAATACCAAAACAGAGACATGGCTTTATCAAATACAAACAGTAACACCCAAGGGAAAAGAAATTCTACAAAAAAAAATAGAGTCCATTGATTTTGGATCTAAACTGTATTTTACTGACATGACTAACAATAGGGACACGGTTGTGGAAATTAAATTTTGAGTTGGGTTTACAATTTTAATCTCTTGAGGTTTAGTTTTCGTAAATTGTTGATTTGATAGAGGATCAGTACCTTGAAAGGACTGGGATGGATCTTGTTGGTGGGCAGTTGAATGACTATAGAGTGACAGAAAGTCATGCGTTGGTTTCCGTCCTGAACAAAAGCTTTGTGATTACAGTCACAAATGAACATTCAACACAAATCATTCATTTAGGGAGGGTTTTTATTTTGTCCCCTCCAATTTTCAAAAACTAAATTGATGAAAAAAGAAACTCAAGCTTATTAGAATTGACAGAAGTTGAAATCAAAATATACCTTCGGTTCCGAGGGGACGGGGAGGTTGAGGAAGCTCCATCAGCAATTATAATCAAGCCTTCGTAATAATTTAACGCGAATTCCTCGGGCTCTCGATGGATTTCGAATTCAAATCCCTCCAAGAAGTTCAATTCTCACTGAATTACCCTAAAATTTTCGCGATTATGGAGGTCGAAAGTCTTTCCAGTTGTAAACAAGCAGAAATCAATCGCTCATCAACTTGAATTCCTACAAAAGCTCGCGGATCGGAGAATATACGCCTCGGTATGAAGATCAAAAGGCGCATTCACTATACCTTCTCAGCAATCGGATTATAAACTACAATAGAACTCTGTAGAATTCCAGAAAAACATCCTTCTCATCCTCGAGAAAACAACTCCTCAATTCCACCTACAACATTAAGCAAAACCTTCAGCAGTAGAAGAACAACACAAATTGTATAACAGAACAAAATCCAACATACAAACCGTAAAAAACAAATTCAGATGAACAAGGCGAAAGTAGTACCATCAATCTGAAGAGCGAAGAGTTTCACAGGCAACGACAAGCGATTCTTCTGAATCTGAGTCGAACTGAATTTGAAATTAACAGAGAAACGATGGCAATTGAGAAGCGGAGAAATGCTTAAAAATTGAATTTGCAGAGAAGAGATGAGAAAATGGAGAAGAATCTGCTTCGAATTGCCGCTTAAAAACAAAACGTTCTCTTTTCTTTGGGATTGGAATATCTCTTTTTCTTCTCTGCCCTTTTTTGAAAAACTGAAAATCCAAAAAAAGAAAAAAGAAAAAAGAAAAAAAAAAACACTGGCACTGAAAGCACACACACAGGCGTTAGTGGCGGATTCAGCATCTTTATTTATATACTCTGTTTCTTTTTTACTTTTTTCGCTCCTTTGATTTTCGTCGTTTTCCGTTGGGTGACTCGACGCCGTTTAATGAACGGCGTTACTGTCCACGGCTTTTTATTTTATGTTATCATATATTTATATCATTATTTATATGTGGGTTAAAATGTTATTATTTTATTTTCATCTGTGTATTTTTAAATATCTAATTTTAGTTCATATACTTTTAATAAAACTTAAAATTAATTTTTGTGATAAATTTAAAGTTAATTTTTATCGATATTGATTAAATAATAATAATTTCAATATAAAAAAAATGTACCATGTAAATATATTGTCAAAATTTATTAAAAAAACTCATAAAAACTATTTTTTTTAAAAAATAATAAATTAATGATAGATAGTGATTTTAAGTTTTATTAAGAGTATATAGATTAAGATGAAAAATTTAAAAATATAAGGGTCAAATAGAATAATACTTTAATATATAGACTAAAATGATATTTCAAGCTTATAAGTATATATATAGTTTAATGCCTCTGGGCGTCAATCCCGATTTATTTTCAAATATTTTCGGCAATCCCAACTTGTTGAAATTCTTTATTTTAAGTTCTGGTTTTTTTTTTTTTTTGTGGAGTCCAATTTTATATTGCTCCCAAGCTGTAAGCCTCAATGTTATAATTATCGAACTAATTTTATATTTTAAACATCAACAGACCTAGCTTGATATAAAAGTGTATATTTTGTGAATTATTATTTTTTTTTAAAAAAAACCTTTGTATAGCAATTTTAAATTTTCAACCAAGTTTTAAAAATGAAAACAATTTTTTATGCCCTATTTCATATTCATTTAAATTTTAAAAATTAAGCCGGCCCTTTCCTCAAGTTTTTATCTTTTTAAGGGGCTAGTTGGGGGAGTGGAGTTAGTAGTTAATAACTCCCCCAACTCCTTGTTTGGCCCAAGGAGTTATTAACTTCTTCTGGTAAGTCCCACAACTTTATTAACTCTTTTTTCAAAATATCACTTGATTTTTTTTAAATATAAGTAAAAAGTAGATGATAAAATTAAATAAATTAGGTAGAGTAGTATTTATAGGTTTAATTTTAAAAAATAAAAAATAAAATTATTATCAAACAATGCCTTAGTTTTCAAATTTTAGTTTATATTTTCCAACTATTTTGAAAAGGTAGATAGAAAAACAAAGAAATATATAATCAATATAAAGATAAAAGGGCAGAAAAACATAATTGGAGAAAGTGATGTTTATAAGCTTAAATTTAAAAAAAGAAATCTAAAATTAAATAATTATCAAACTTGACTTTAAATTTTTTTAATTTTGAATTTCATAAAGAAATCTTTTTAAAATTAAATTATAAGTTTACTTGGATACTTTGATACATTAACTTAAGATCGTGTCTAACAAGGTCTTTAAATTGAAGTGTTTAATAAATTCTTAAATTTTCTAATTCTGAATGTTGTGTGTAAAAACTTTTTAAAATTTACAAACATATTAAATATAACCTTGAAAGTTTGGGACTTTATTGGACACAAATTTCAATAATTTTGAATTATTTTTTAATATAATAAACATCACTAAAATTGTCTTAAAGATCATATTATCTTATATACTCGTCCCCTTTTTGTCTTATTTAATTTTTATGAATGTAGAGGATGTTGGTGGGAGGGGTAGGATAATCACGTGACTGACAACCTCTTGATTTCCATTTGTGTGGATGTTTTGTTTGTGTTTAAACTAAAGCCTGAAAAAAAATGTTACTTTTTTGGCATATTCTCTTTTTTCGTTTTTTCTTTAATTTATGTATATATTATTTTTATTTTTATTTTTATTCACAATCACACAAGTTAGCTTCTCCTCCATGTGCACATCTTAAATTAAGAAACGCCCATTCTAATAATAATCAACTAAACTAGCTTTTTTAAAAAATATTCAAGATAATGTTTCAAAAAAACCAAATTCTAACATAATTCCATTTAAGAATAGGTTCTCTTTCATATATAATAATAATAGCATGGATGAATATATAATATAATCATTCATTTAGTATTTAGTTTATATATTTTTTTGTTTGTTTAGGGATTAGTTTGTACTCACAACTTTTGTTGAAAATAATTGATTCATGATGGATATATAAAATAAGAGGCTAAGAGCTCATCAATTAAAATTGAAAATATCATACGAGTCTCCTTGAAGATTGTGTCTAAGAAAAAAACAATTAGAGAGGAATAAAATGTTAGACAAAAGGGTTATGAAGGACCCAAAAATTAAAATATTATCGAATTGACACTTAAATAGTTTTATATAGGGAGTTTTTGTGTGGAAAACTCATTTTTTCGTAGTTTAATAGTATCTGATTTCATTTTTTTACCGTAATTTGTCATGTATTATCATGTCAAAATAGGTCAAATTTTATTATTTTCAAGTGCTAGATCAAATATCAATCAACCGCGAAAAAATATATATTTTCATACAAAACCCCCTTTATATAGAAGCATGAATGGAGCTCTAAGTTTCATAATAATGGCAAAATCTCACGTTTTAGCCTTTTATTTTCTTTTCTTTTTTAATTTAACAACATACGAGATTAAAGGGTCGAGCCTCTAACTTAATGATCAAATGTTTATGTCTTTATTATCCATGTTATACTTATATTGGCGTAGGTTCTAATTGTAATAAATACAATCTTTTATAAGGGCAAACTAAAAGTGAAAATTTAAAATTTTTAAGCATTGTTTTTATAATTTTATAATGTAAGACCAACCAAAAAGGGGAGGTGGACAGTGGACACAGTTATATATGAGGTTTAAATGTTAAAACTAGTTTAAAAAAAAGTATAATTAATTGACTTAATTATTTATTATCCAAATTAAACAATTGTTTTCTCTATAAAATAATCAAAACGTTGCAACTTGCATTGTTAATTAATTAGGCTACATTTGACATAACATAAAGCTTCTAGGTTGTTGATTAGTTTCAATCTATTTGATCTAACAGGAGAACAACCTCCTAATTGTTTGAATTATTTTTCCTTATAGATTTTATTATATTGAGTTAAATTTAAACTACATCTCCATACTTATCTTTAACGATGTTGATTATATAAATAATTTTTTAAGATTGTACGAGTAGAATTTTGAATTATTAAATAAATTAGGGTAGTACATTTTTATAACTCTCACATGTTTATCAACTGTGTTTTGTATCATTGTAAACATGTATGAAATTATGTATTATAATGATATCTAATCTCTACAATGAATAATCTTTTTAAGTTATAGTTTAGCGGCATTTTTAATCCCAAGACTTCATTTATTATCATATTTTTAATGCTATGATTGGTTTGCTTTTATTTTTTTCAAATTTGAGTTTTAAAATAACAACTTCAGTTAAATGTGGATATGAAATATACATTAAAGGGTAGGAATTATTTATATTTATTTCTTTAAGATTCATAATTAAGTGGCAATTAATAGAACTCAAAAAAAAAAAAAAAGTTGTACCCACTCTGTATAAAATTGGATGTATAATTCTCATTTGAATATGCGATCCATTTGATTTTTTGTTTTTTAAAACTTAAGCCCATAAATACTACTTCATATATGACTTTATTTATTTTGGCCCCATTTGATAATCATTTTGCTTTTTATTTTTAGTTTTTGAAAATTAAACTTAAAAATACTACTTATACCAATGCGTTTATATGTTTTCTTATCTACTTTGTACCTATTTTTTCAAAAACCAAGCCAACTTTTGAAAACTAAAAAAATTAGCTTTCAAAAATGATTTTGTTTTTAGAATTTGGCTAAGATTCAAATGTTTACTCAAGGGAGATGATTACTATTGTAGAGAAATTAGGTGAATATAAGCTTAACTTTCAAAAATTAAAAACAAAAAACAAAATGGTTATCAAAGGCCTTTGTTATCTACTTTTTAGACATTTTTTCAAAAGCCAAGACAAGTTTTGAAAACTAAAAAAATAGTTTTTAAAATTATATTTTTATTTTTGAAAGTTAGCCAAGAGTTAAACTCTTTTCTTATGAAAAATGAAACCAATGCTAGAGAAATGATTAAAAAAAAAAGAAGCGCAATCTTAAAAAATCAAATGATTATCAAAAGAGACCTAATTTTTTTTGTTTTATGTTTTGAAATGTTGAACTTATTTACTAAAATGCCATCTCATAATATTTTTATTATCTAACTAAATTTTTATTTTACTATCCTACTCAAGAAAATTTCTATCTCTCTGTCTCTTGCCAATTTGAACCTAATTCAACTGGTTAATGTATTATAATTTCGATTTAAAGATTAGAATCTCTAACCTCTTTATGTTTTCTTAGTTTAACAATAATTGAGGGTGAGAGATTCTAAATTCATCTTTTGAATCTAATTCTTTTTACTTAAAAAACACTCTTGGTCTCTCTCTAACATTTCTATTTTTTCTCTAAACTTTTACTCTCCTTGATTCTCTAACTTTTATTTATTTCTCTACTCTTCTTTTCTTCTCTCTAACACATTTATCTTCCTAAACTTTTTTTTTTTTTGTTATTAAAACAACACCTTATTTGGAATGATTTTTTTAATAGCTTAAAAAAACTTTAAAGGTTAAGAAAATATTTTTCAAAAAACATTTTTCTATTTTTTTTTATTAGAAACTTGTTTTTAAGCGTTTTAAAGTCATTTTTCAAATTGCCAACAAAAACATAGCTCAACTCGCATACTCATAACTAAGAGGTCATGGGTTCGAATCCCCCGACCCTTAATTGTTGATGTACCAAAAAAAGCCATTTTCCAAACAAGCCTTATATCTTTCTTAACTATTTTTTCATCCCAACATATTTCATAACTCAACTAGACACATTATACCTTTATTTTAAAGGTTAGATGTTTGAATCTCCATACTCATATTATCAAATTAAGAAAAAAAAATCTAACCTAAAATACCCCACTATTTACCTCTCTAGATTTTTACCATTTACAACTCCTCTGTCCAGCATATCTCTTAGGTTTCTATAATTCTTTCTTCCTCTCTCTATTACTTTTCTTTCCCTCTCTAACTAAAACTAGTTTATGAACATTTTTTTGGTTTATTGTTTTTAAAGGAAAGTAAAACAAAAACCCAAAAACAAAAAATGTTATCAAAGGTTTCAATTATACCTCCAAACTTTGAAATGTTTCATTTTAACTCTTGAAACTTTGAAAGTTTGTTTCAAAATAACACTTGATGACTCTTTTTTCTTCGTTAAATTCATGGACGAAAAATGATGTGTTTGCATTTGTAGTGTTCCGTATATGAACATATTTGAACATATATGTTAAAAAAAATCAAAACATCGATAACTACGTCATTTTTCATCCATTAAATTTCATGGAAAAAACTTTCCTGAGTTGTTTTGAAACAAACTTAAAGTTCTAGAGTTGAAACCAAAACCTTTCAAAATTTGGGGGTAATCGAAACCAATTCCATAGTATGGGAGTACTTTTAATCATTTAACAAAAAAAAAAAAAGTCAAATTCTTTAGTTTAATTATTTTTGTTCATTTAATTTAATTGCTATTCAAAAGATTAAAAATTATTAAATGCTAAGGATAGATGATTTGGTGGGTTATGCAAGTTGACAGAAAATGCAACCGTTAATGTCCCAATTCATTTGCCCTGTGCCCTCCATCCTCTCTTTATTTTTCTTCTTTTTCATTTAACAACACTAAGAACAAGGACCTGACATTGTTGGTTAAGCTTCAATTTTCTCACCATGGTTTTTATTTTTTAAAATTTGGTTTGAGTTTTTAAAAACATAAATAAACGGTAGATAACAAAACAAAGAAGTCATCAATGAAAGTAATATTTATAAATTCAGTTTTCAAAAATAAAATGATTATCGTACAAGTCTCTAAATCCAACCTTAATTTTTAAAACTTGAATTTTGAAAACATTTATAAAAAAAATAGATAAATAAAAGCATAGGTTGAAATTATGTCTATACACTTAATTAAAAAAAAATCATACGGGCTTCAAATTTTCAAATTTTATATAGCAAAAGGAATAGCGTTGACATTCAACTCAACACACAACACATGGGTTTTATTCTGTAGGTTTTGTAATTTTTGTCTACCACATTCAATCATCATATAATAAAATCAATTCTCTTAAAAAATAAATAATTAAGATCTCGTTAGATAACTATTTGATTTTTAGTTTTTGAAAATTATACTTATTTTCTCACTATTTATTTATAATGATTTTCATCTTTTCTACCATGGTTCTCGCCTTTCTTAAGAAAATATTTGTATTCTTCTAAATTTCAAAAACAAAAACAAATTTTTGTAAACTAAATTTTTTAGTTTTCAGAACTTGACTTGATTTTTTAAAGGTTAAAATACCATTTTAGTCATTGTATTTTGACTTTTGTTCTATTTTGGTCTTTGTATTTTAAATTTCCAATTTAGTCAATGTACTTCCAATAAAACTTAAAATTGGGTCGTAGGATAAGTTTTAAGTTAATTTTTATTAAAATTTGTTATATAATAATAATAATTTCAATACAAGAACATGCATAGTGTGATATATAGATGAAAAGCTAATCAAGACTAATGTTGTTAAGAAAGTTAACAATAAACTAATAATAGAGACCAACTTTAAGCTTTATTGAAAGTACATGAATAAAATTGGACATTTGAAAGTATATTGACCAAAATGGAACAATGTTTAAGGTATAAGGACCAAAATGTTATTTTAACATTTTTTAAAACACATCTAAAAAATAGATAAGAAAATATGAAAAGTTAAGCGTGAAACTAGTATTTATAAGGTGGAACTAGTATTTTGATAACCATTTGGTTTTTTGTTTTTTGTTTTTTGTTTTTGAAAATTAAGCCTATGTATAAATACTACTTCACCTATGGGTTTTCATGTTTTCTTAACTACATTTTACATGTATTTTCAATAATCAATCATAGTCTTGAAAACTTAAAAAAAAAAAAGGTAGTTTCCAAAAACTTATGTTTGTTTTTAAAATTTAGTTAAGAATTCAAATGTTTTTTTGGAGAAAGACAAGAGTTATTGCAAGGAAAATGAAAATTATTGTAAAGAAATGTTGGAAAAATAAATACAATTTTTAAAAACTGAAAAACAAAAATTAAATGGTAATCAAACGAACCCAAATGATTTATAAATGGATATAATTAATTAAAAATGCGAAAAATATATATTAGATTACTGTAAAAATTAAAAAAAATATATATATATATATATATATATATATATATTGATAAATTAATAAAATGGAGGTGGGTAGCATAAAACACGGACATTCTGAAGAAGGGATCAGTTTAGGGATCAGTTAACAAATAATAAGTAAGAGTACCGGCGCAGAATCCGCGAGATGCACGTGATTATTTCACACCCTCTGCCTCACGTGGCCAACTCATTACTTTTGGGCCCCACTTTCATTGTTCTGCCCATACATTTTTTTTAATATTTTTAATTTAATGTGGCAAAATTAAAATGATTATTAAAAATGGAAAAGTGATTTGGAATGGATAGATGCCGTCCGTATGGTGCAAATTAATATAAAACTACAATGGCTATCATCATTCATATTGTGAATTATTATTAGATTAAAAAACACTTTTCGTGTCTCAATTATATATATATATATGGAAATAGTAATTTAATCCATAAATTTTAATTTATTCTAGATTAACTTTTTTTTATTTTTAATTTTATAACCGTTTAATCTTTAAACTTTAATATATAACAATTTAAGTCTCATTTGATAACTATATTAGTTTTTTATTTTTAGTTTTTGAAAATTAAACTTATAAATACTACTTTTATTTATGAGATTCTTTGTTTTGGTATCTACTATTTACCTAAGTTTTAAAAACTAAGCTAAATATTGAAAACTATAAAAATAATTTTTAAAAACTTGTTTTTGTTTTTGAAAATTTTCATGACATGGATTAAATTGTTACAAATTTGAAATTATGAAGTTTAAATTGTTGCATGTCAAAGTTCAAGGACTAGACCTTATTTGATAACTATTTGCCTTTTTAAGGTTAAGCTTATAAAGCCTACTTCCACTCCTAAGTTTTCTAATTTTGTAATCTACTTTTTACCAATGTTTTCAAAATGTTTTGAAAACTAAAAAAAAAAATGCAAAAACTTATTTTTGTTTTTGAAATTTGGCTAGAAATTTAGGCTGTATTTGACAATTATTTGGTTTTTGGTTTTTTAAAATTGTACTTATTTTCTTACCATTTTCTTACCATGATTTTTTAAGAAAACACTTAAATGTTTAACTAAATTTAAAAAACAAGAATAAGGTAGTGAAAATTACGTTTTTTAGTTTTTCAAATCATGGCTTAATTTATGAAAACACATTTAAAACGTAGATAATAAAACATGAAAAATCATAGTTGAAAGTAGTATTTATAGCCTTAATTTAAAAAAATTAAATGATTATTAAACGAGACTTTAATTAACATTTTTTTTAGTACATTAACAGTTGGAAGATTCAATTTTTTTTTTTTTTTTTTTGTAGATTATATTCCGAAAAATCTTTTTTTTTCTTTATTTGGTGGGATGATAAATAATGGTTAAAAAAAAAGGGAAAAAAGAGAGTGAGGTGTGGAGATATGAGAGAGCATTACGTCTGTGAGAAATGATGAGGTGACAGCACTGGACACGGTAGTGTAGTTCAGTTTGAATGGCACGTGATAAGGCAGTTAGGTCACGTGTGCCCATACTTAGGCACGTGGTGCGATTGGGATTGGGAAAGCCCTTACCAAAATTCAACCGTCTTTCTCTTTCTCTGTCTCCGACGGTTGTCACGTGTGCTGTGGGACCCGCGTCCCAAAATTAAAAGTAAGGTCCAATTTAATTACTTTTTTGTTTCTAGTTAGAAAATTTGGTTTGTTTTTTCACTACTTCAGCTCATTTGTAATAATTTCCATCTTCTTTTTAAATAATATTTTAGCTTATAACGAAATTCTAAATATAAAATACAAATTTTTTAAAATTACAGTCATATTTGATAATCATTTAAATTTGAATTTTTAATTTTAAAAATTAAACTTAAAAATACTACTTCTATCGATATGTTTCTATATTTTTTTTTTATCTATTTTGTAACTATATTTAAAAAACCAAGCTAAGTTTTGAAAACTAAAAAAAATAGTTTTCAAAAGTTTAGTTTTTGTTTTGAAATTTGGATAGAAACTTAAATGTTATCTCAAAGAAATATTACAATGTGAAAGATAAAAAATCTATTAAATATATTTTATAGATTAAAAACCAAGAGACATATTTAAAAGCCAAATACTAAACTTGTAATTGATGGAAAAAGAGCGATTTTAAAAATGAATAAATAAACCATAGTAATGGTTTTGGTTGGGTGTGGGGCCATCTTGCTTTCCACTTTCAATCCACCTGTCGTGTCCCCTTCCTCAACCACACCAACGCAACCAGGCTACAAAAATTCGGGAAAATTTATGCTACTTTTTTGAGAGCCTGTAACTTTTTTCTTTTTCTTTTTCTTTTTAATTACATTTACA
Source organism: Trichosanthes cucumerina (assembly GCA_036507285.1). NCBI lineage: Eukaryota > Viridiplantae > Streptophyta > Magnoliopsida > Cucurbitales > Cucurbitaceae > Trichosanthes > Trichosanthes cucumerina. The sequence continues at coordinate 74,698,025 of CM071839.1, read as the reverse complement.
TCTATTTTCTTATTAATAAATCTTTAATGTAATTATATTTATACCTCATATAACTTCGAAATGCGGATGACAATCGAATATTCCTGTAAAACTTAAAATTTTCAAATATTTTAGTAGTATGCTACGTTAATATTTATATTACTTAGAAATGATGTCAAATTCTAAGTATTAAATAATTTTGGTTCTATAGACTTTCAAAATTATGTATAATATATTCTTGGTAAATTTATGGATTTTCAAGTTCGTTTAATAGAACATTGTTTAATAACCATTGATTTTTTTAAAATGAAGACTATAAATACTACTTCTTCTACCATGAGCTTTCTTGTTTTGTTACCTGTTTTTTTTACATATGTTTTAAAAAACCAAGCTAAATTTTGAAAACTAAAAAAAAAATAATTTTAGCTTAGAATTCGACTTAGAATTCAAATGTTTTTTGGAAGAAGGTAAAATTAATTATAAAGAAATGATGAGAAAACAAATACAATTTTTTTTTTAAAAAAAGAAATGGTCATCAAACGATGACAGGTTTTCAAACTTTAGAAAATGTTTAATAGATCATCTACTTTTCAAGTTTGTATCTAGTATATCCCTAAACTTTTAATTTTGTCTAGTAGATTCCTAATCCATTAAAAAAAATCAAAATTCACAAATCTATTAAATACAAAATTGAATCCCTCTTTTAAGCTCTTACTCACAAAAAGAAAAAAGAAAAAAGAAAGCAAGAAAAGGAAATAATTTTTTATGGTCATAAGACATTCAAAATTGCTAAATCTATCTCATAAAACTCAATTTTGTACCTCATAGATCTTTAAATTTGCCGAAAAGAACATAGCTCAACCGGCATCTCGAGCGTAATAACGACCATGAGATTTGTAGTTCAAATCTCCCAACCCTTATTGTACTAAAAAAATCTTTAAATTTTTTATACACATTAAATCAGACAAAGACTTACCAACAGAAAACAAAAAATTCAAAGACTTACCAACAAGGTCAAAATTCAAAGACATGTTAAATGCTTTTAAGAATGAAGAATCTAGTAGACACAAAATTGAAAAATTGATTAAACAGTTCTTAAAGTACATGGTTCTCTAAAAAACAACGTTAAAAATGGGCAAGATCATAGTTGTAATTTTACCCATAATTATTTATGAAAGAAAAATTCCCTATGTAAGAGGGTACATAACTATACTACAAGAGTAGCTAAAAGAAATTTGTCCATGTCCTTCTCCTGCTGACGTTCTCCAAAATCACGTGATGTTGTCGCATTCGCTTTTCTGAAGTGCCATTACAGTCACAGAGACTCCACAGCAAAAGCCACAGAGTATTTTCACATCAGCCCCACCACATGTTCGAACAAATTCCTCACTGAACCAATGGCTTGCCAAGCCACACACTCTCCAACCCCAACTTCACTCTCAATGAATAAGCCCTTCCACTTAGGTCCCCACTCCACCACTTTCTTCTTCTTCTTTTGTCCTATTTTCTCCTCTCTGGTGAGGATCCCACGTCGAAAAAATTGAAGAGACCTCACAATATAAGATACATGGGATACTCGTGAACCAACTGATTTTGAGCTGAGATCCCATGTTTCTCTAATGCTCTCATGGTCAATACATTTATTACTACTCCACTGGTTAACATTACACATAGTTTTTCAACTCGAGAATAGCTCAACTGATTAAGGTATGTGAGATCAGAGGTTTGAATCCCCACCCTCACTGGTTGTTTAACTCAAAAAAAGAAAAGGATCATTACACATAATTTAGTTTCTTTACAGCCTAGGAAGAGGAACCCACCTCCAATTTTTCTAACATGAGGGCGTTCACAACATCCTTCACAAACACCAGGAAGCATTCCCTGCAAGAATTTGGCATTAGAGTGGACCTGTGAAGCTGCCGGACTTCTTCTGTATGGCTGCAGACTGAGCAAGACAAGAATCGCTTGCTGGATTTCGGGGGCGGCTCTAATCCACATGCTGCCATGATGGTGTGAGTTGCAAGCCTTGCCACTTCCTTGTATCTTTCATATCCTGCATAGATCCTCAGCTAATTGTAACTCCACTCAACATAATCCCATTACAAAATAAATCTGTAAGTGCTTTACTTTTAATTGCACGTCAAAGTAATTGTAATGTGGTAGCAGTGAATATGACGTCTTACCCAAATTTTTGTCTCGGCTTAGGAGTTTTAGATTTATCTTGACCAGTGTTCGTATCTCGCTTTTGGCGTCATGATCATTATGAGCCTCATGAGCAGTATGGCCTTTTTCCGTGGCTTGTGTCATTGTGGAGGATGATGAAACTTCATCCACGATTTTGTTTGATGGGTTTCTCCCATTTTCATAGCTGAAATTGCTTTGACAAGTTTGGACCATATTACCCGAGGATGATTCTCCATAACTGGATGAATTGGTAGGAAAAAACTCATTAGAAGCTTTATTCTTCTTACTTGCTACAGGACGACACAGTTGCTTATCCAACTCTTGCAATCTGTACTTTCCCATTTCCTTCTTATCCTTTGCTGACTCATTTAGCTTCTTGATTTTGCACTGTTGGCCGCCTTTTGCTGTATGGGAATCTTTTACTTTTGTGCTAATTTGTCTGCTAGCAGGAGATTTCAAGGTTTGATCTCCCTCGCGAATGGCCTTTGCCTTTGCAATTTCCATCATCCTCCATGCCTTCTCAACATCATAAGGGCTTTCATTACACTCGGGTTGGGAGGGTGGCTGCAAGCTTGTGGCCGTTGAAAAATGTGGTTGACCTGTTTGGTTGTTTAGTGCAGCTGCAGCACCAATATCTTGTTTGGAACTGTTGCCACGGTATGTCGACGAGCTGCTAGGGGGAAAGTTCAATGACCCCCTTCGTAAGGCACCCCAATTCTCACGTAATGCTCTAATATGACCATGGATGTCACGACAGCGATGTAACGTTCTTGCACTTGTTCCAGCAGCTTTACCACCACGACTAGGCAATGATTTAGGAGCCACACTGCTTCTCCAACAGGGGACAATAGAAGGTGGCTCATGATCTGAATGTGAAAGGGATCTTCTGCGAGGTATGCCAACTGTTTGAACACTCGATTCTTTTACTATATCAGAAATGGAAATGTGTGGTTCAACTGTTGCTGTTTCTGCTTGATTTTGATCGTTGCAACTAGTATCCAATTCAGTATCAGCATGTTGAGCCCTGGAGATAGTGCAATCATGGCAAAACCAATCACCTTCTGGTACATTAGTGCCTAGGCCGACACAATAAGTATGAGCAGCTGCATCACATAGATCACAGAGTAACATGAGACCTTCATCTTCCATACCCTTGCACACAGTGCAACGTGTTTCTGCATATGGATCCCTATTCGTAATATTTCCATTAGCAGAGTGATCCTGAAACCAGAAAAGAACTACATGGATTTCTACGAAATTTGTTAACAGAGAAACTCTAAACAGGATTCAGAAACATGAATATTGGAAAATTAGGTGGTTGTTCAAGTTTCAAAAATGATGAACTTGAGAGACCGAAATATTTCTGGTAAGGAGGTAGCTATATAAATGCATATCATATTTACATCTCTTTTAACTAAATAATATATTTCTTAAGCAACTTTACCCTATGAAAAGATACAGAATTCTTAATCTTCTATAGTACTTCTGCAATTACTACAAGTAGATAAAAGAAGAAAGAATCATGCAAGTGGTAGAGATCATCGAGCTAGCAGAGGTATTTATATTTCGACCATGCCCTGAAAATAAAGTACCCTGGATTTTTCTACATTGTTCAATGCAATCAAACGTATTTATGGGGAAATTTGTTCCTATAGATATATGTTTCAACAGAAAAGGAAGACTTCAACTTGCAGAGAGATATACATTGCATTATTCAAACTAAAATCAGACTGATCGTCGAAGTAAAGCAGATTGGTATCACCACTTCTAAAACGAAAAATTAACGAATTCATAAAAAATAAACCCACGATGCTAAATCTACTAAAAATCACATCCCTAAAACCCTAGAACAGCTAATGTCGATCTTCCAGGACAATTAAACCGCAAAATGTCAATTGCAGAGTTACCGACCTGATTTCGCATTGGAATATTAACGATTCGTTCACGAAGACGACAGCCATCCTTCGCAATTCTATGAATAACAGTGAACCTGCCCTTGCAAGCAGGGCATCTAGATTCAATCCTCGCCCACTCCATGATGCAGACGAAGCAAAAATAGTGGTCACAGGAGTCAAGCTTGCCTCTTTCCGCTTTTCCATCGTCCGAAAAACAAATTACACAGATAGAAGAAGGATTATCGTCAATCACCGGCTGGTTTTTGTCTTCAACTGATTCGTTTTCGACCCCGGATTTGGTACTCGCAGAAGGGCAGGAAACTAGGGCTTTTAGGCGATTTTCTGGGGAAGCGGAGGAGTTAATTGAGTCACTAGCCATCGTCGATGAGCGGCGGAGTGGCCGGACCACCTCGATTAATTCCGGCGAAAGAGCTCAGACGGGATCCCGGAGGAACGGCGACAAGCAGTACTTGGGAAAAGCGGCCACCGTTCTCGATATTTTATTATCCATTTATTGGAAAGATTAAAAACAGGAAAAAGAAAAAAGACGGGCTGGGCAGGGCAGCGTGAGAAACAAAAAGGACTCAATTTAAAATTAATAAACATCGAAAAAAAATTAAACATAAAAAAAATTAAGTATTATAAATCCATGAAATAGATGTCTATTTTCCCATCTATCCATGTGTCATGCTCCTATTTATCTATATATCTTGCATGTATCATAAGACTACTCATGCTTGTGTTCAAAATTGCCCACTTGTCAAATAACCTATAAATAGTGGTTTTTGGAGGATAATGAAAAACATAATTGGATGTGAAATTCTCCAATCTTTTTTCTTCTTTCCTACTTTCTCTAATTTATCTTTATTTAATTTTTCCATAAAATTTCACTATCTCTTTATTTATTTATATATATATATATATATTCCAATTTCTATTTCCATTTTCGATTATTATTATTATTATATTAGTATTTAAATATTGGTAAAATTATACCCGGTATCTATCCTATTTTTACAACACGCACGAAACTCTGCCGTTTTTTCCACTAAAGGTAGGTCCTCCGAGTAAGCTATTTTTTTTAATAATAAAATGTTATTTTGCATGTTTAATTAATTTCCTAATGTTAATGCAATTTCTTTTTATCAAGTATTACTATGGAAAATCTTTCAAAATTAGAATTCACAGCCTTGACATTAATGGTAATAATTATTTGTCATGGGTGCTTGATGGTGAGATCCATTTGGATGCTATGAACCTTGGAGAGACCATTAAAGAAGGAAATATGACATCCAGTCAAGAAAAGGCTAAGACCATGATCTTTATTCGTCATCATCTCTACGAGGGATTGAAAATGGAATATCTGACGATAAAAGATCCCTATGTCCTGTGGAAGAGCTTGAAAGAAATGTATGATCATAAGAAAACTGTTATTCTTCTAAAAGCTCGTTATGACTGGATGCACCCGAGGTTGCAAGATTTTAAATCAGTAAATGAGTACAACTCCGCATTATTCAAAATTAGTTCAAAATTGAAATTATGTGGAGAAAACATTACTGATGTGGATATGTTAAAGAAGACATTTTCTACCTTTCATGTCTCGAATATGCTCCTGCAGCAGTAATATCGAGAGAAAGGTTTTAAAAAATATTCATAACTCATTTCATGTCTTATCGTGGCTGAACAAAACAACGAGCTATTAATGAAAAACCATGAAGCTCGACCAACTGGAGCAACATCATTCCCTGAAGTGAATGTTGTGAATTTTAACAATCGAGGTCGAGGTCGTGGTTGTGGTCGAGGTCGTGACCGCGGTAGGGGAAGAAATAATTATTTTCATGGTGGGCATTATAATTATCCAAATTTCAAGAAACCCACACGAAATGATGATCATAAAGGAAAAACTCCACAAAATAAGAATTCAAGAGGTGTTGAAAATAAATGCTTTCAATGTGGAATGACTGGACACTGGTCACGTGTTTGTCATACATCCAAACACTTAGTTGCTCTATCAAGCTTCCCTAAAGGAAAAAGGAAAAAATGTAGAAGCAAATCTTGCTTATCAAGACAATGATATATTCGACCCATCCAATATAAAAAATTTGGATGTGTCAGACTTCTCTGCATCTCCTGAAGAGAAGATTGAAGCAATTGATGGAATAACAAGTGTTTCTTTTGATTTTGAGAATGTTTAACACTAATGTTCAATTTTATGTTCCTTTTAGCTTTAAACTTTTTGTATTATGTATCTCTTATTGTAATTATTTTTGTTTAATGAAGAAATATGGACAATTTTCATATGTTGAATGACCAAAAAATGAGCAATGAAGATCTATGTCTAGCAGACTGCGCAACTACACACATAATACTTATAAATAGAAAATATTTTTTTTAAATTGGCAATGTTGGAAGCAAAAGTCAATACTATATCAGGTTCTGCAGACTTGATTGAAGGTTTTGGAAAAGCAAGCTTTATCTTGCCTAGAGGAACAAAATTTTCAATTAAAAATGCTTTGTTCTCTAGTAAATCAAAAAGAAATTTATTGAGCTTCAAAGATATACGTAACAATGGTTATCATGTTGGAACTGATCGTAAAAATAATATAGAGTGTCTCTATATCACATCTATTTTTTCACATGATAAACGTATATTAGAAATAATGCCTGTTTTTTCTTCTAGATTATATTATACTCATATACGAGTAATCGAAAGCTATGCAACAATGAACCAGAAATTCATGAATCCAGAAATATTCAGTGTTTGACATGATCGACCGAGCCATCCAGGATCGATAATGATTAGGAAAATTATTGAGAATTCACATGGACATCCTTTAAAGAACCAGAAGATTCTTCAATCCAATGAGTTGTCATGTGATGCTTGCTCTCAAGGAAAATTAATTATTAGACCATCACCAGCTAAAGTGGGGATTGAATCACCTGCATTTTTAAAGTGAATTCAATGTGATATTTGTGGACCTATTAACCCACCAAGTGGTCCATTTACATATTTTATGGTATTAATTAACGCATCCAGTAGATGGTCACATGTATGCTTATTATCAAGTCGAAATCTTGCATTTGCAAGATTACTTGCTCAAATAATTAAGTTAAGAGCACAATTTCCTGCTTATACAATTAAGACCATTCGACTTGATAATGCTGGTGAATTTACATCTCAAACTTTTAATAATTATTGTATATCAATTGGAATAAGTGTTGAACATTTTGTAGTTCATGTTCATACACAAAATGATCTTGCATAATCATTTATAAAACGTCTGTAACTAATTGCAAGACCATTGCTTATGAGAGTTAAACTTCCTACATCGGTCTGGGGTCATGTTATTTTGCACGCTGCATCATTATTACGTATTAGGCCAGTGACCTATAATAAATATTCCCCTATGCAATTAGCTTATGACCAGTAACCAAATATATCCCATCTGAGAATTTTTTGATGTGCAGTATATGTTTCAATTGCTCCACCACAACGTACTAAGATAGGCCCTCAAAGGAGGTTAGGAATATATGTTGGATATGATTCCCCATCAATTATTAAATATGTTGAACCCTTGACAGGTGATGTATTTACTGCACGATTTGTTGATTGTCATTTTAATGAGACAAATTTTCTAACATTAGAGGGATAAATTAAGAAGTTGGAAAACGAAATTACATGGAATGCATCGTTATTATCTTATTTAGATTCTCATAGAGATCAATGTGAACTTGAAGTTCAAAAGATAATTCATTTGCAAAATATAGCAAATCAATTACCAGATGCATTCACAGATGCTAAAAGAGTGACTAAATCATATATATCAGCTGCAAATGCTCCATAAAAAATTGATATCCGAAAGGAACAAGTTGTCAATAATGAGTCTGAAGCACACCAGAAGCGTGGTAGATTAATGGGTTTCCAAAGATAAAAATCCTCGAAAAGAAAAGTAGTTGAAAATCAAAATGATTCCATAAAAGGTATGGATGTTCCAAAAGAAATCCATAATACAACTACTCAAAAGAGTATTGATGAAAATCAAACGCTTGAGGATAATAATGAAATTTCTATAAATTATGTTATGACATGAAAGAGATGGAACCGAAATGATATCATTATTGACAACATTTTTACTTATAATATTGCTCACGATATTATTAATGAAAGTGATAATTTTGATCCAAAATCTATCGAAAAATGTCAACGTAGAAAGGATTGGTCGAAGTGGAAAGAAACAATCCAAGCAAAGTTGAACTCACTGTCAAAACGTGAGGTAATTGGACCAGTAGTCCTAACACCAGAAGGTGTCAAACCTGTGGGATATAAATGGGTATTTGTAAGGAAAAGAAATGAAAAAAATGAAGTCACAAAATATAAAGCGAGACTTGTTGCAGAAGGATTCTTGCAAAAGCCTGATATTGATTATGAGGAGACATATTCTCCTGTGGTGGATGCAATAACGTTAAGATATTTGATTGGCTTGACTGTATATGAAAAACTTGATATGTATCTAATGGATGTAGTCACGACGTATTTATATGGATCTCTAGATAATGACATTTATATGAAAATCTCGGAAGGTTTAAAATACCATAAACATATAAATCAAGTTCTCGGGAATTGTATTCAATAAAGTTACAAAGATCATTATATGGATTAAAACAATCAGGACGAATGTGGTATAATCGTCTGAGTGAATATCTGTTAAAAGAAGGATATAAAAATAATCCAATATGTTTGTGCGTTTTTATAAAGAAATCTCAGACATGATTTGCTATTATAATTGTATATATGTTGATGACTTAAATATAATTGGAACTCCTGAAAAGTTATCCAAAGCAATACAATATCTTAAGAAAGAGAATTTGAGATGAAAGATCTTGGAAAAACAAAATTTTCTCCTTGGTTTGCAAATTGAACATTTAACAGATGAGATATTTGTTCATCAATCAACTTATACAGAGAAAATCTTAAAAAGATTATATATGGATAAAGCACATCCATTGAACATTCCAATGGAAGTTCATTCACTGGAGGTAAAGAAAGATATATTTCGACCTCGAGATGACAATGAAGAACTACTTGGTCCTGAAGTAGCATATCTTAGTGCAATTGATGCACTTATGTATCTGGCTAATAACACAAGACAAAATATTGTATTTTCAGTAAATTTATTAGCTAGATATAGTTCATATCTCACAAAAAGACATTGGAATGGAGTTAAGCATGTACTCCGATATCCTCGAGGGACGATTGATATGAGTTTATTTTATTCTAACAAATCAAACTATTATCTAGTTGGTTATGCAGATTCTGGTTATCTATCTGATCCACACAAACCTAGGATCTCAGACAGGTTATCTATTCACATGTGAAGGAACTGCTATATCGTGGTGATCAGTGAAACAGACGATAACAACCACTTCTTCAAATCATACTGAAATCCTTACAATTCATGAAGTAAGTCGATAATGTATATGGCTAAGATCGATGACACAACACATTCGTGAGACATGTGGCTTGTCTTCGAGTAAACCTCTTCCAACAATATATACGAAGACACCACAACATGTATAGCTTAAATCAAAGGAGGATACATTAAAGGAGATAGAACGAAGCATATCTCTCCAAACCTTTTCTACACTCATGACCTTGAAGAAAATGACGACATCTCAGTACAATAGATTTGTTCGAATGATAACTTGGCAGACATATTTACAAAGGCATTACCAACTACAACATTTGAGAAATTGGTTTACAGTATTGGGATGCGACGACTCAAAGATCTCAAGTGATGTTTTCATGAAGGGGAGTATAATGTATTTTTTATATAAAATATGTACTCTTTTTCCTTCACTAGTATTTTTTTTCCCATTGAGTTTTTTCCTAGTAAAGTTTTAACGATGCATATATTATATAAAATGGACATCTAAAGGGGTGTATTATAAATGCATGAAATAAATGTCCATTTTCCCATCTACCCATGTGTCATGCTCCCATTTATCCATGTGTCTTCCATGTGCCATAAGACTACTCATGCTTGGTGTCCAAAATAACTCACTTGCTTCATGCCAAATAGCCTATAAATAGTAGCTTTTGGTGGATAATGAAAAACACAATTGGATGTGAAATTCTCGAATCACTTGTTTTCTTTCCCACTTTCTCTCTAATTTATCTTTATTTATTTTCTCCATAAAATTTCAATATATCTTATATATATATATATTCCAATTTCCATTTCCATTTTCAATTATTATTATTATTATTATTATTATTATTATTATATTAGTATTTAAATATTAGTAAAATTATACCTAGTTTCCATCCTATTTTTTACAACATTAAGAAAAATATCAATTTTTACTTCAACTTGACAAGTTGGATTAATTTCAACCTAAGTAGTTGTTTGATGTAAGGTTTTGTAGATAAAAATGGGTAAAAGTTTTAAGTCTTCTTGTTTCGAACAAAGTTTGTAAGCATGGGTATGAGTATCATCATCACTTTTTCCCATGATGATGAATTTTCTATACCCTTTTAAGAAAGATGAGTTTTCTTTATACTCATCCATCTCTCTCTTTCTCTCTTCTTTATTAATATTTAAGTGTATATATTCATTTTCAATAATCATAACTAATTATTTAATTAAAAATATTTATAATTAATTAATTTATTTTTATTAGTTGACATTAATTTTAATCAGTTAATAAATAATGTTTTTAGGATTAATTTCATAAACATTCATTATAAAAATATTAAACCACTAATTAATATTATATTTTATCAATTAATTACAAATATTATTAATTTATTGGTAAGGATATATTCATTTTCAATAATCATTATAATTAAGTATTCACCAATTATTTGTAATCAACTAACAATTAATGAGTTATATTACATAAGATTTATATATTAATTTCATCAAACATATATAAATATCATTTGTTTACATAAAAATCTGATAACATTCTCATGTAGAACCAACACATAGTCATCTTATTCGCAGACATTTATTATTCTCAGACATCTTATTCCCATACATCCATTACCCATGGGCATCCAATAAAATCTTAAACCAAACGCCCCTAATGGGTTGTTTGGGGCACAAGTTCAAAGTTAGAATTTTGAGAATCAGAAGCCTGAGGGGTTTTCCCGGAGGATTTTGAAGTATGAGAATCATAAAACTGTGTTTGGGGGCAGTGTTATGAAGTCTGAGAATCAGAAAGCTGTGTTTGGAGTGCAGTGTTCTGAAGCCTGGGAATCAGAAAGTTGTGTTTTGGGTGTAGTTTTCTGAATATGGGTTTGGTACAATTTTGTTTCACCTGTTTTAGCTATTTTATTCATTTCAAATTTTATAGTGGATCTTACGTGAATTATAGAAGCTATTGTCTAACATAAATCAATTTTTTAAAATAACTTTTCAATGAAGTTTTCAAATTACATTGTAGTTGAGGAATAAAAAAAGAGTTTTAAACATTTATAACAATATTTAGCATTTAGACAGAAAAAAAACATAGCATGCTACGAGTTAGAGGTGTTCCTAAGTTGTGAACAATATTAATTCCTTAAATTGTAATATAAATTAGTTTAAAATATGTTTTCGTTTAAAATACATTTTTATTATCTTCATATCATAACATTATGTATGTTTTTTTAGCTATTAATAAAGAATAAGGAAAAAAAAATAAGGTTGTTATTCATTATAAATAATTTTTGTTTAAATTTCAAAAAAAAAATGTAGATGACATTATAAAGATATTTTTATCAATTAAAAAAATTGTTATGCAATACACTGTCATAATTTCTATTAAGAACTTTAATTTAAATAATAGTAATTTATATTTTAAAACAAAATTATAGAATAAAAATATATATTTTTGTTAAAGATATATTAAAATTATAGGATAATAATAAAATATTTATATTTAATTAGTAATTAGTAATGATGATAAAAAAATTTATATAGAAAATAAAATTAATTTTTAAAATTAAAAAATTAAAAAAATATATATGTAAAGGAGTAGAGAGAAAAATATGAGGTGAGAAAATATAGTTATAAATAAGGTAAGTGCAATATTTATTTTATTCTACTTTTCTAATATAGTTAGCCTAATATTATTGCATTTAGTCAATTTTCTCTCTTGTGCATATGTTGAAATGATTTATTTCACTTATTTAATTGTAATTTCTTAAAACTGTTACTAATTATACATTTCATAATACATAAACAAATAAATATCATTCATCTAAAGAATTCTAATTTGACAATGTGATCAATATAATTTACCAAAAATACTAACAATTATATTAATGGTCTTTTGTTAAAAGGAAAAAGTTTAGTTAAAATTGAATTAATATTTGATATCAGATATTTTATAAAAATCTTGATCTAATATAAATTAATTTGTTCTATAGAAATATTTTAAAAAAAATGTTATATAGTAATAGAATAACACATAAATGTTAATATAAATTAAACTAATATACATAAATATAATATTAAATTGATAAAGATCAAAATGAAACATGTGATATAAATTTAAATGTATAAAAGTAATACATAAATTACCTCTAGATTAGTAAGGACATTATTAGTATAACACATAATTTTAAGACATTTTCATAGAAAATTCACATTATGCATTTTATATGTTTGCTTGTGTGATGTGTAATATTATAACTATATTATTTTCAAAGTACAAAATGCCAATGTCTTATCAAATCTTAAGCATCAACTACATTCAAAACATAAAAAGAAAACATAATTTAACAAAAAAAAATATGTACAATTTTAAATATGCATAGTCCTTCAAAATACCAAAACAAAAATCTTATAAAATAATAAAAATAGTTGTAAAAGAGAAAATTGTGGTACTTATCCTAATATTTTTTAATAAAAAATTACATCTCACAAATGTTGGAGATTGCTAGAGAACATTGCTCTAAAAATTTGGAACAACCAATGATCAACTATAATCATGAAAAAATGTGAAGAAATAAAATATAACAAATAATGAGAAAAAGAAAATCTAAAACTCTTGTTAAAAATGGGAGGAAGAGAGCCTTTATAGTAGTAGGGAATGAGGATATTGCAAAACTTTTGAAATCTAAACTTTTTAATGATCTAGCATTCAATTTAATTAAATGATGATAAATAAATTTAACATATTTTTATGTTTTAAGTTAATAATTGAGAATTTTAAAGGGGAGAAGAATTTCAAGAGTTAATAGAGATTAGAGAGAGGGGAAGAGAGAGGGGAAAACATTGATGGTGGGAGAAAAAATCAAGAAAAATGAAATTTTGGTGAGATGACATATTGTTAGAAAGAGAAAGGATAGGATGTTTGATTTAAATATACAAATAATAATTAAAAATATAATAATTAATATGTCATAATTGAAATTATGGAAGTGGCATTTGGGAGAGAGTTAAAAACTTCCTCCAACTCTTTGTTTGGCCCAAATACATTTTTCTTAGTATGGACCCCAGAAAGATATTAACTCCTATTTCAACTCCCTTTTGTGGGTTCCACAGATTTATTAACTCATTTCCAACTCTCCATAATGGACTTGACAAAGTTACTATCACTTTTTTTCAACGATTACTTTACACATGGGCCAAACTTTTTTTTTTTGGGCAAAACACGATTGTATTGAAATAAATGAGTTTATGAAGATTTTTAAATTGCTTTTTGTTACAATTATTAACGTAACTGTTAGTTTATTTGTTATTAAATTTACTTGTATTTGGTTATTTAGTTTGACATCTATTATAATGAGTTATTATAAATACCCATATGATCTTCTTGAATGAGAGAGCAATACTTTCACATATATTAAGTAAAAGATTTCATGGTATCAGAGCTTTATTGACTCACGTCAAATCTGATCCTCCATGTGCCATTCTTCTCCACTTTACTCTTTTTCCTTGGCACTCATGGCCTCTTCGGGCGATCTTGCTCTCAAAGAACATCAGTCTCCAATTTTTCTTCTCACGAACATTTGTAACCTAATTTCGATTCGTTTCAACTCCACGAATTACGTCCTCTGGAAGTTCCAATTCGCAACGATGTTACGAGCGCATAAGCTCTTCGGTTTTGTTGATGGTTCATATCCGACTACGGTGCAAATCCTTTCGTCTTCAACAACGTCTCCTCCGATGAGTCTGTTGAAAATTCTTTGTATGAAGATTGGTTGGCAAAGGATCAAGCATTGATGACCTGATCAATGCAACGTTATCTCCCGAAGCCCTTGCCTATATTGTTGGGTGTGATTCCTCACGCGAAGTCTGGAAGACGCTGGCTAGACACTACTCCTCAAGTTCTCGATCAAATATAGTAAATCTAGAAATTGAATTGCAGTCGATAGTAAAGAAAGCCGATGAATCAATCGATTCTTATGTCAAGAGGATCAAGGAAGTCAAGGACAAGCTCGCCAATGTTTCTATTGTAGTTAATGATGAAGATCTTCTGATTTATGCTTTAAATGGACTCCCTGTCGAGTATAATGCATTTCGTACGTCCATGCGAACACGATCGCAGTCTGTCACTTTTGATGGACTTCATGTTCTGATGAAATCGGAAGAAACCGCTCTTGATAAGCAATCTAAACATGAAGATCTTACCATACAAACGACTGCCATATTTTCTCCCACAAGTTCTTCCCGATCTGTTTCGAATAACCACTATGTGCCATCGAGTGGTTCCTCTCGCAGAATAGGAAGATGTCGTAACTCAGGGAGAGGTAGAGGTCGTTATCCGTCAACTCAAGCATCTAGTGGCATCCCAGAGGGTCGAATATTTTGCCAAATTTGCAATCGACCAGGACATTCGACTCTTGACTGTTACAACCGAATGAACTATCACTTTCAAGGACACCATCCAACACCACAACTAGCAGCAATGGTTTCCACACAGAATTCCCAGTATTTGAACAATCAAAACTCACCTAACACTACTACTACTTGGCTCACAGATTCAGGGTGTAATGCCCATGTTACTGCTGATCTGGGCAATATGTCTATCTCAAATGAGTATAATGGCGAAGAGAACGTTTCGGCAGGCAATAGAAATTCTCTTCCAATATCTCGTACATGTTGTGGCCAACTTTCTTATTTCCCATCCTCCTTTTTTAATCTTTCTAATATCCTTTATGTCCCTACTATATCTCAAAATCTTCTTTCGGTGCATCAACTATGTGTCGATAATAATTGCACCATAACCTTTGATTCTGACTGTTTTCTTATTCAGGACAAAACTACGGGCAAACCTTTATTCCAAGGCCCTAGTAAAAATGGATTATATCCTATCACCTCTTGCTCGACCACCCCTGAATCTGAACAGGAAAACTTCCCTGCTGCTCATGTTGGTACCAAATCATTTTCTACGCTTTGGCATAATCGGTTAGGACACCCTCACTTACAAACTCTTAGCATAGTTCTTCGTAGCTTGCATCTCCCTTTGTGTACTACAAAATGTTATCCTTGTGAAAATTGTTTGTATGACAAGATGCATAAGCTCCCTTTCCCTCGTTCTAATACTATCTCCTTGTATCCCCTGCAACTTTTGCACAGTGATGTATGGGGCCCTGCTCCTGAATTTTTGATAAATGGTTACAAGTATTATGTCTCCTTTATAGACAATTTTTCTAAGTCTACTTGGTTTTTTCCTATTGCTCGAAAGTCTGATGTATCTGTTGTCTTTCAACGCTTTAAACCTTTCATTGAAAACCAATTATCATCTTGGATTCTCATCATTCGAACTGATAGAGGGGGTGAATTTGCAAATCATACTCTTGACTCTTATCTTTAGTCCCATGGAATACTTCGTCAAAAATCATGTGCCCACACCCCTGATCAGAATGGTGTTGTCAAACGCAAACACCGCCATATTGTTGAAATAATCCTCTGTCTTATGACCAAGGCCTCAATGCCCACTCGTTTCTGGTCTTATGCCTTTGCAGCAACCGTTTTCTTGATCAATAGGCTACCCACTTCCAAACTTCAACATAAATCCCTCTTTGAATGCTTGTTTCATCGTCCACCTGATTATAATCACCTTAAAACTTTTGGTTGTGCCTGTTATCGCCTACTCAAACCTTACACTACAACCAAACTTCAGCCTAAGACGTCTCGTTGTGTTTTCCTTGGTTATCCCTTAGAGTATAAAGGTTATTTGTGTTACAACACAAGCACTGGTAAGCTTTTTCATATCCCGACATGTTATATTTGATGAAATTTGCTTCCCCTTTTCTTTACAATCATCTGTTTCATCTTCCTTTCCTTCACCATCCATCCTACACACTTTGCCACTCTCTGTTTTATTTCCACAACAGGTATCACAGTCTTCTACTGAGAGATTGGTTGAGGAATCTCATTTGACTACTACTTGTTCAAATGATACTATTGCTCTAGTACTGTCATCACAGTCACCTACCTCAACCTCTTATATTGTTTATGACACTGTTGTTGATGGGTCTACTGAGTCTTTGATTCCTTCTACTGACTCTCAAGTTGTAAATATTGGTGAGCTAAGACATTCCAATGACCGCCCTATGCAAACGAGAAGTAAATCAGGGATCTCTAAGAGGAAAGTCTTTGTTGCAACTTCCTTGACTTCTGCGGTTCTAAATGATGAACCTACTTCATATACACAGGCATCCAAACATTTAGTTTGGCAACAGACAATGGCTGAAGAATATGCTGCTTTGATGAAACAAAACACTTGGACTCTCACTCATTTGCCTCAAGGAAAGAGTGTCATTGGATGTAAGTGGGTTTTACCGAATTAAAAGGCATCTTGATGGTAGTATTGCTCGCTACAAGGCTCGACTTGTTGCCAAAGGCTACCATCAAGAGGAAGGTATTGATTATGATGAAACCTTCTCTCCTGTTGTAAAGAAATCGACGGTTCGAATTATACTCACTCTGGAAACCCAATATGGATGGTCTCTTAGGCAACTTGACGTTAAAAATGCATTTCTACATGGACATCTTCGAGAAGAGGTATATGTGAAACAACATCAAGGATTTGTTCAAAAGTCCTCTCCTTCCTTGGTCTGCAAACTTACAAAGTCACTCTATGGTTAGAAGCAAGCACCTCGTGCTTGGTTTGAATGCTTCACTTTTCACTTCCTCACCTTGGGCTTTGAGGTTTTGACTGCTGACTCATCCTTATTTGTTTACAAACAAACTTCCTCTATTACTTGTTTACTTCTATATGTGGATGATATCATTCTTACTGGAAATGATCCTTTGTTCATCTCTGACTTAGTTTCTGCCTTGAAGTTAATCTTTGATATGAATTATTTGGGTGGCTTGAAGTACTTTCTGGGCTTAGAAGTTACACACACAGCAGCTGGAATTTTTGTTACAAAGACTAAATATGCTAAAAATGTCTTGCATAGGTTTGGTATGAGTGGGTGTAAACCTTGTGTCACTCCTATTACCCTAAGCTCCTTTAAAGATGTGGGTAATCAACCTTGTTCGATTGAGAATGACAAAGCTTATCGAGAAATTGTTGGTGCCTTGCAGTACCTCACTTTTACTCGCCCAGATATCACATTCAGTGTTAGTAAACTCTTTCAATTTATGCACACTCCTTCTGAGTGTCATCTGGTTGCAACAAAGAGAGTACTGAGATATGTAAATGACACTTTATCCAAAGCGTTACTGTTTAAAAAAACTATTCGTGGTCTTGACTTACGAGCCTTCTCTGATTCTGATTGGGTTGGAAATGTTTTAGACCGACGTTCAACAACTGGTTTTGTTATCTTTTTAGGTGACAATCCTATTTCTTGGGCAGCAAAGAAATAGTTTACGGTCTCTCGAAGTTCAACCGAAGCTGAGTATCGAGCCTTAGCGATTACAACGACTGAGTTATTTTGGATACGACGACTCTTAAAGGATTTACATTTGTCTAGTCATGTGCCACCACGGTTGATGTGTGACAATCAGTCTGCCATTCAACTTGATAAAAATCCTGTTTTTCACGGTCGGACAAAGCATATAGAGGTCGATTTTAATTCTGTTCGTGAGAAGTTGTTCGAAATGACATATCTCTTCGGCATGTTTCTACTCAACATCAACTAGCTAATATCTTCACGAAGCCTTTAACTTGTGATCGTTTCTGCTTCTTACTGTCCAAAGTCATGCCCTAAAAGCTTGTATTCATTTGAGGGAGGATATTAACCAATACTATTACTGTTAGTTTATTTGTTATTAAATTTACTTGTATTTGGTTATTTAGTTTGACATACTGTTATAATGTGTTATTATAAATAACCTTATAATATTCTTGAATGAGAGAGCAATACTTTCACAGATATTAAGTGAAAGATTTCAACAATTAGTTGGTAAATTAATGGAAATTAAATCGAAAGTAAAAAAATGTCACACTTATTTAAGTTTAGAGTCTTAATTTGATGAAATTGACAGTTTAGATTAAAAATTGATTTTTTCTCTCAATAATATACTAGTTGAGTTAATGTTGAGTTCTTACTAACAACATCCCCAAAGTCCAAGCTCAAAAGGTTAGATCTAAATTTAACAAAGTCTAAGTTCAATGATTAAGTCTGAAAGCCATTAAAGTCTAAGTCCATATGCCCATGGAAAGTTCTATATGTAGATGACCTCTCCTTCATTTGAAAAGTTCAAATATCAAACTCTAAAAAAAAAGATAGAGTGCAGAGAGAATTCAAAAGTAAAGAAAGGTTCAAAAAATTTAGAACTATGAGGAATTCAGTAAAAAAATTCTCTTGAAGATTGAACACTCTTTGAAACTCTTGAAGATTAAAAGCTCTTTGAAGACTAAAGACACTTTGAAGATTAGAAGACTAAAAGACTAAAAGACCTAAAAATTTTGAAGCTCAGACAGGCTTCAAAGACGAAAACCTCTTTGAAGATCTGAAGACTTTAAAGATAAGTTGAAGATACTTAAAATGCATACGACTTCAAAACTTCGATCTATTCTTCAACAAGGTCAACAAAGTCAATGACCGATCCAAAGATAAACAAGACAAACGCTGATCCAACAAGATCAACAAGTCCATGACATATCCAACAAGATCAACAAGCCATGAGTCGATCTAAGTAGATCGATAAGCCAGAATGTCGATCAGAAAAGATCAACCGATGTGCTCGACACGCGGTGAGAAATCAAAAAAGAATTAGAGGATAAACTTTAAAAATTGTACTATACCACAAAATTAATACAAATACAATTTTTTTTACCTGTGTTAAATGTCTTTGTTGAAATGTCGTAAAAATATACTACATGATTTCAATTGGAAAAAGAAAAAAGTGAAAAATAAGAATGCTTTTAGTTTAGGATTAAGGCTCCATCTGAAAGTGATTTTAATTTCGTTTTGTTTGGTAAAACTTATTATTAATTAATTCAAAGAGAATCACTTTTAAATTTATATTATTTTGTAAAATCTAGTTAACCTAGCTTTTGGGAGATTGACTTCCAAAAAAAAAAAAAAAAAAAATCAGATGCCTCCTATAACTAACTTTTGAAAATTCTCATTTTATCTCACTTGCTTTTGTGAGATTTGACTTAAAAAAAAAAATCATATGTGTCTTATAACTAACTTTTAAAAATTCTAATTCTATCCTATTTAATTATACTTTTTCATGTTTTAGTTAGAAAATTTATTAAACATTTAATTATTTTACATTGCAATTGATTTTTTTTTTTAAAAGCTACATTTGACATTACTTATTTTAAAATTTGTAATATTCTCAAACTAAACTTAAGCAAAATAGGAAAAACACATGAAATTAATTTTTATTATATATTTTAGACTAAATCATAAAAAAAAAATATATATATATATATATTTTTTAGTATATCAACATTTGGGGTATACTCTTGTTGGCATAAAAAAAAAATCCTTGAACTTTATTTCAAAAATACTTTTATTCTTTCCAAAGCTACCATAGTACCATTGACATTCCATAAAATGTTTCAAAACTACCATTGTAATATAAATACGTTAGAATGTTGGATGAAAAGTCGACATTGGTGGCGACTTGAAACGACGTTGTAGTGATTGAGACGCTTGTTGTGATTAAGTAAAAAAGAACGACGTTCTATTACATCAACTTTCTATTCAACATTCTAATAAAATTTCTACCCACAAGAAGTTTTAAAAAGTTCGTGAAAAAAATCAAAGCTAATATTACAACTTTTAAAAGAATATGAGTATTATTAGAACGAAGAGTAAAATTAGGAACCTTGTTTTCATAATTTAGCCCATATTTTATTTCCTCCTCCAAATTTCCATACGAAGTACCATGTGAGGGTGTTTGTTAAAGGAGAAACAACAATTTTGTTATTGGATCGAATCCCAAAGGTAAAATAAAACTAATTTTATTTTATTTAAAATCACAATTTATAAATTTATAATCCCCAATCTAAACTAAACATGCAATGTGTCATTAGATAAAAAGTTAAAATAGAGAGATCCAAAAATCTTGTGTGGACAAAGTAAACATGAACAAATCAAATTTGTTATCGAAAAGTGAAAAAGTTAAAAAAGAAAATAACAGCCGTTGAAGTTGAAACTTGGTAAATTACAATTTATAAAAACAATTACCGACAGTGCTATAAAAAAACGTGCTGATCACCCAATGTGTTTTTCTAAATTCTCACTTTTTTCATCTCTCCGACATCCCCCATTACATTACGACTAATGTGTCTTTAATTAATATAATCATATCCCATTTGGATCTCTAATTTTTTTTTTTAACATTCTTTTAGTTTTAAAAATTGAAAGAAAAAATCATCAAAATTTCTTCCAAATTTGGCCTGCGATTTTTCCTTCTTCCATATATAGACTTTCGATTCATCAAGTCTTTAATCATATAAATTCTGAAATATTTTGCTTTAAATTTAAATGTTTCAATAATTTCTCATTGGAAGAGTAATTGAATTTTTCTCCCACACATTTAGTAAATTATAAAATATATATACAATATGAAATTGGCAGGATTTCAAAGAAAAAATGACATTAAAACATTTTTTTAAAAGAATTTATATAACAATGGGCAAAATTAGACTTTCATTGAAATTAATGAGTTTTTTTTTAAATTTTTTTTTATATTGTTCTTTGTTTAAAGTAGTTGGTAAATTAATTAGCAAAAACTAAACACAAGACATTTATCTAAATCTAGGATTCAATTAAACCATATTTAAAGATTAATATGAGAGTAATACATTTGTCAAAATTAGGATAAAAATAATCATCGTCCTAAAATATAATATTTTTTTTTTATTGACCATTCACATGAATGAGCAAAAAAAAGAAGTGGTTGGTTATGAAAAATCTTTGTTAAATAACGGATATAGGATGTGAACATAGTCTCAAATTTATTAGATGTAAAGAATATTTACAATATGTAAATAGAATCACATCTTTATTTGTATGAAATCTTCATAGTAAAATTAAAAATAAAATATACATATGGAATTGAGCTCAAAGTAAAAAATATATGACATTATTATCCAATATAGATTTTTTTTTTTCAAAATGTTTATTATATTATAAGGTTGAGGGAGATAAGGTACGTTCCAAAAAGTGGTTTTTTTTTTTTTTTTTTTTTCATATTTCATATTTCAAGAGGGTGTTCCCTTCACATCTTCCCAAACATAAAACCCCTCAAATTACAATGCTAAAAAACAAAAAAAAAAAAAAACCATATTTGTTTTAATTAACTTTTCGAGAATCGAAATCCTAAGCTTTGACTCAAAACACTTTCTTTTTTGTTACATTCTATAAATTATACCCTTCTTTTCATTTCAAATGCTTCCTTTTCCCTCTTCTCCATTTCTCCCTTTTCATTACTATGACGTCTATCAAACTCGTCATATTTTTGCTTGCTTTGTTTTACCTTTATTTCAAAGATCAAGGTAGTTAAATAACTGTTTGATCACGATTTTTTTTTAATGTAACATCAATATATACATTTTTTTTTATCTAGCTTCATTATTATTTGCTTTCTATAGGAGTTAATTTTGTAATAAATTGTCATGTAGGTAGGGTTGCTGATGGGAGAAGTTATCGTTTTCAAATGCGAGTTGAAAGAGGAAAGCAAAGGGAGTTGGCGAGAAAGATGGTGGACAAAGGAGATCATTTGACGATGGTAAAGGAGCAAGACCATCCTACTTTTTCAAGTACAATCGACTCTTTTGATAATTTTTATCGAGGAAACAATGAGCATTTGAATGTAAAATACAAATTAATTGACAAAAGAGATAACAGTTATGGTCGTCATCTACTTGATGTCAAAAGTTCTAACTTTGTACCTATTAATGCTGACTATTTTGTAGCTAAACCTCATCCTCCAAAGAATAATGGAGGGAATAAGTGTCTCTAACTATTTGTTTATTTATTTCTAAGTAGAAATTGTTTCATGTGTATGTTTTTATTTATTGCAAGAATTTTAGAAGAAATAAATGTTAAAACATGAATAACGAGCAATTTTTTTTTTTTTTTTACTAAATTATCACAGCTATAGAAGAGTTTCCTTCAATTAACTAAAGGTGCAATGGATAAGCTAGTTTGTAGTCTTTGGTCAAATTCAAATTTAAGAGCTTTCTCCATTCTTAGGATGTTTTCCAATGTCTTTATTGCTTTGCATTAATTTCGTCTATCTTTCTCAAGCTGACATAAATAGTACAGTATTAAATAAAATTAATTAATTAATTTATTTTTTAACTAGAGCACAGTCTATTAATTTGTACTGTGATATTATTGGATTTTGTCCTTTCAATATTGTGTACATAAAAGGAAAAGAAAGTTAAAATATTATTTTGGTCCCTATATTTTGAGCATTATCATATTTTGATTTTTGTATTTTTAAATGTCCAATTTCAATACTAGAAAAGGCACAATGTGAATATACTTTCAAAATTTGTAGAGAAAAAGTTGAGACTAATTTATTTAAGAAAAATTAACAATAATAAAGTAATAGTAGAGACGAAATTTAAGCTTTATTGAAAATATAAGTACTAAATTTGGACATTTGAAAACACACATACTAAAATGGAACAATGCTCAAAGTACAAAAACCAAAAATGGTATTTTAACCAAAAAAATATTATATTATAAACACAAGACTACAAGATTTGAGGTTTAAATCCATCTACACCTTCATAATGATTGAACTAAAAGAAAGAGTATACTCATATTAGCAAAATAATAATAGTAATAATCATAATAAATAAATAAATATTAGAAACTATTTCTTGTATCATACTTGTTTTTAAGAAAAAATGTACAAATTATTTTATTATTATTAATTATTATTTTTAAACTAATGACCTGATAACATTAGCTCACAATTTTATAAATATAACTCCACAAATCAAAAGTTTGAATCATCCCATCTTTTTTATTATGTCGCCACGTACCTGCGATGCGGAGTGGCCGACGTCCTCAAAATAGGGATATTTAAAAGAAGTCGCCACCAATCTTTTTACGGTGTGATTGGGCACCAAAATAGAATAAAACAACCTTTCTTTTTTAAAAAAAAAAGAGGAAAAAAAATGGTATGCGAAAACCAGATTTGGATTCGGGAGTTGTTTGTGTATGGGGAAGGTATTAGCACCCCACAACACCCGTTTAAAACGGTGGCCAAATTTAATCTTGAATTGCACAAATTTTAGAAGGACAAAAAAAACTTATTTAAAAAAATGAGATTTTTAAAACAATGTCTTATTTTACCCCTCATTACTCCAATATTTGGAGTCATGATCCCATAAAATAAGTGGATGAAAATCCATTAATGTTGTTGCATTGAAATTATTTCCAAGATTTTGGAAATAATATCACCTCAAGAATATGAAAAAATTTTACAATTTCTCAAATTTTAAGGTTTGAAAATAAGTTTACAAAAAAAAAAAAATTGAAACCATTAACGATAATCAAATAAATTAAGTTTGAAAAATAAAATGCAAATGCAATTTAAAGATAGACCATGCTTAACATAACAAATTGATCATAACAAATAAATATCATGCACAAATATGCTAACAATTACAAGAAAGAAAAATATTGAAATAACTCTATTCACCTATACTCAACTAATCTAAGGTATGTTACATAACCATTTTTTTTTTAATTTCACAACACTTTGCTTCTTTTTTTCTCTTGTTCTTTTTTTTCTCTCTCTCTCTCCTTTAGTACAATGAACTCAAGAGCCAAGAAGAAGAAATATGGAGAAAAGAAAATGATAGATAAGTAGGGTAAGTAAACCATAAAATAAAGTTAGTAAAAATCAACATAACAAAAGATATTAGACATTAATGCAAACAAAAAATGGGCAAAAATTCACAAGATAATAAAAGTAAAAAAGAGATGTAATAAACAACAAAAATGAAAACAAAACTCATAAAATTCTTACTCAATTATTGTTTTTCAGGGATATTTAGAGATGGAGATGAAGATAAAGTTAGTAGTAAAAACATAACGATAAAATTAACAAATATTCACATTGTAATAGAAATAAGAAAAGATGAAATAAACAACAAAAATGAAAACAAAACTCATAAAACCCTTACTCAACTATTGTTTTTCGGGGAAATTACAAAATATAGATGAAGATAAAGAAGAATGTATCAAGAACAACCAACTAGCTTGTTGTTTGAGGTGTGGATCCTTGGAACAAAGTCCTACCAAATGCAACATCTAACTAAGCTAGGGTTATTTTTTGTGTTATGGGATTTTGGAGTATTTTTTTTTTTAAAAAAAAAAAACTCTCCATCTTTATGGTTGTGAAGATATTTGGCTATGGAGTTTTGTAGAGTTGAGAATGGATGATGTGTGGGAATGTAGAAGAAGTAGAGTTTTTGTGTGTTGTGTTCCCCTTTTTGAAGAAGAAAAAGAGAGGTATATAAAGACCAAATTCAATTCTCATTTTGTGTATAAAACCAAAACCACAATTTGTTGCAATTTGAAAACTCATGCGAAAAAAGAACTTACACCTAAAAAGACCAACAACATTTTGGTCAATCAAAATAAAAACACAACTTACCCACTTAATCAAAAACTTGCCTTTTCTCCAAAAACTATAATTTCTCCATTTTTTAAAAAAAGAAAAGTGAAATTTAGCAAATAATAAAAATCAAAGTAAAAAGAAAAACTAGAATTTGACCTAAAAAGTTATACTTTAAAAGAAAATTTCATCTTCTTCACTTCTTTTAAAACTCAACTTCTCACACTTAGCAAAAATTAACAAAAATGTCACAAATAAAGATTATAAGATTAAAGCTCTAATTTAAATTTAATCAACCAAAGAATAAAACAAGCGAGCCGGACAAAAATATGTGGCTACATATTAAACTCAAAAAAAAAAAATACGATTTACAATTTTTTTTCTATATTTTAATATAACTAATTATGTTAATCTAAACTAAATTTATTGGAAATTAAGATTACATCTATTACTTTTCATCGAGCCTTACATTACTAATTAGTGATCAAAGTTTCAAACATAGGTTTATTTAGGAATCTCTTAATTTGACAAAGGCAAACCCATCACCTTCTTATGAAAAAGCAATCCTTGATGTGACAATCTAAACCTCATCCTTTTACAATAAGCTTTATGATCAAATGAATTTACACTTTCTTTCCAGTTATACCCTTCCCATTTAATTATGGCTTTTCAAAAATTAAAATTGGCCATGCCTATATAAATTTTACTTTATTAATTTTTTTATTAAATTATTAAATATGGCTTCTCAAAAATTAAAATTGGGCATGCGTATATAATTTTACTTTATTAATTTTTTTATTAAATTATTAAATATACTCTTGAACTATAAGTTGGTTTCAATCCTATCCTACATTTTGAAAAGTTTCATTTTAACTTTGTTTCAAAACAAAGTACCAATCCCATAGTTCAAAGGTATTTTTGATAATTTAACCTTATTTTTTAGAATAATATTTTAATGAAAATTAAAAGGAATTTGTAGCATTTTTTTAGTACAATTGGAGTTGAGGAATTTGAACTACAGATTTCGTGATCGTTAATATATTTATCATGCCAGTTGAATTATGCTCTATTTATGGAATTTGTAGCAAGTAAGAGATATTTTTTTGGTACAAAAAAGAGAAATAAACCATGGAATGGAAGTACTTATTAATTGACCATCGTATCCCTATCCTTCCTTTCCACTTTTTTTTTTTTTTTTACAACCTTCATTTCCATTCTAATCCTAATAAATTTTGTAATTCTAATGACTTTTGTTGTAAATTAAAATGGGCCCTTTAAATTAGAGAGTAAAATTGAGGTGTATATTTGAAAATGCATAAAATAGCTATATTATATACATTATATATATAAGATACCTAAGAATCTGTTTGGTAATAAATTTGAAAATAGAAATTTGAAAACAAGGGTTCAATGAAAACAGAGTTGTATTTCATGTTTTCAGATATGTGTTTAGTAGCAGATTTATAAATTTGATTTTATTTTAAACAGTTGTTTAAAGTGTATACTATAACATATTTATAGATCATGAAATTAGTTGTGGTTGTAAAACTAATTATTAGATTGAATATAAGTCATTATAAATTAATTTATGAACATGATTTTTATAAATTTTATAGAATTATCATTTTATAATATAGTATTATATAATTTATAATATATTATATTATAAATATTTTAATTTAACAAACGTAAATATGAAATATTGTATTTATTAAGATTTTTATCTTTGCTTAATATAATTCTGCATTTTAAATTTTAAAATTCAGAATCGGGATATAATGAGAACATAAAAATGTTGTTTTCAGAATTTCTATTATTTGAATCATAGAATCTGAAAATAGTTTTCGAAAAGATAGGTAATAAAACATATAATATTGGTTTTTGAAAATATATATAAAATATAGGTAATAAAACATGAAAAACAAGAGGTGAAAGTAGTATTTTTAGGATTAATTTTCAAAAACCAAAAATCAAATGGTTATCAAACGAGGTCTTAATTTTCAAAAATCTGTGAAATCATATAATATTATTTAAAATGCAGAATGATATAGTCTTGGGCTATGATAACTTGTGTTTGAGGTACAAAGTATTCAACAGATTATTATAACTTGTGTCTCAAACAGAGCCTATAAGTTTAGTTTTAAAAAAAACAAATGATTATTAAACTAGGTCTTATCGGGCTAGAAACTAAAAATCAATACAATAATTGGGGAAAGCATCTTGTCATTTGTCAAGTCAAAGTAAAGAAGAGAATAAAAGAAAAGAACCTGAAACCCTTCGAAAAGAAACATAGATGATCAATAGAAAGTTAAATTATCCATATGGGATTAGATTAAAAAGTGAGGATGATATGATGAAGGAAAAAGACTATAGCAGCAGCCACAGATTAAAATTTAAAAAAAAAAAAAAAAAAAAAAAACCTTCCACTGGTCCATGGATCCTCCATATTCATATATAAATCTACACACATATATATGTATATATGTATTGATATAAATTATATATTCTTCTTGATGCAAATTAGGTAAAGCTAGCTAGCTTGGTAAATGGTGGCTAGAGTTGGAATTTGCTAATTCAGCTCTTCGATTGGAGTTTCCAAAAGCATCTTCAAAATTTCTCAATGGCGTCAGGAAATCAGTTAGAATTATTTGCAGTGATGAAACTTTTCGTTTCAGCTCTGCATTTTCATGGAGGATCTGCTGGTTGCATTCCAGCAGCTGTATTAGCTTCTCCGACAGCTGCCGGTTCGAAACCTCCAACTGTCCCACCTGATAGTTCCATATTAAATTTCCGTCGATATGTCATAAACATATATCGATCTTTAAAACATGAACAAATATCATATCATGAATTTAATTGGACAACGACATTTTAATCTATCTTTTTATAGAATTTTCATAAAATTAAGATCTCAACATTTCTGTAGACGATATTTTGATATGGATTTAAAAATCTTGCCTGGTATTGTAACTCTTCAATCTGCTTCTTCTTCCTCATTCGCGACCTCCGAGCGGATTCCCGATTTGATATCATTCTTCTCAGCTTCCTCTCGGCCATTACAGTGAGATGATGATGTCGGTGGACGTTGAGAACTTCGACGGTGTCCAAAACGGTGTCGTTGCTATAGCACGAGGCGGAGTTGGGGGAGAAGACATTACAATTATTGTTGTTGGTAGGGGCCTGACCAGTGATCATATTGGGGAATAATATTTCTCTATGGAAACCATTTGAAGGAATATTATTATGATCATCATCATCTTCTTCATCACCTTCTCTTCTGATCATCATATTTGTTTCCATAATCACATGTGAAGAAGAATGTCTTTTCTCCACTCTAGATGAGTTGTTATTCAAGCTTCCATCAAATGGATTTTCACCAAATCCCAAATCTTCATTCACCTCCATTAGAGATAGAGAGAGACCCCAAAAAGAACAAAAAAAAAAAAAAAAATGGATGGATGGTTATAAAATGAGAAGCTTGTTTTGATTTTGAAGGCTCTTCATTTCCTTTAAGGGGACCATAAGGGGAAATTAAAGAGGTAGATGGGTAGCCATTTGGAGGTCAAGAAATTAAAAGACTTAGAAAAGAGTGTTATTTCTTAATGGGAAATATTTTAAAAAAAATCATTTTTTTTTTTAATAATATGCTCTTTTGATATCTTGTAATGCATAAAACTTTGGAATAATTTTTGCCAAAAAAAAAAAAAAATGCATGGGGTTCAATTCCAAAGTACATTAGCCAGAAATTTATTCTCAATGTTTTTGAAAAAAAAACAAAGAAATTTTAGAGGGGGGTTGCTTAGAACATTATTTCTTCTACCTCTCATGTCTAAATCAACCACATATGATCTTGACATATGCCAATATTCCTACCAAAACCATATGCAACTCTTAAATGATAATGTTTCCTTCTCATATATATTTTTGTCACAAAAATCTCTAATTATAAGCATATGCTATAAACTTTCTTTTTCAAACCCCTACCCACTATGTCACATATTGGATCCATTTAAGGAAACTTTGTAATTTTTCTTATTTCAAAATATATGATTATGTGTTATTGGAGAAAGTTTTAATGCTTTAATTAATCCATTTTAGTGTGTAAGCAATTTTTTTATGAGTTTGATTAATAATTTGACTACTTGAGTTTGGTTTTGTAGAATGAACTTACTGGGAAAAATTGCTCTTTTGCCCTTAGGGTTTTAACTATATATGGTTGCTTCCAACTAAGACCCAAGTCTGCAAATTAAACCATTTTTCTCTTAGGCTTATTCTAAGCTAGCTTCCATTATGACATGGCCCCCCCCACCATTTAATATTATTATTATTTTGAACAATTTGTCTCCATAAAAATAAGCCAAACTTTATAATATGGCTAATGAAAGGGGCCCGTTGTAGTTATGGGCAAAAACTTGGTTTATGAAGCAATAATAATATTTCTTAAACAAATCATATCAATTTAAAGATTAGCTCATAAACTACGTGCTTGTGGTAATCCATGTTGAAATTGTACGTGAAGAATAGATTGTTTTTGAGTTTATGATTTGTGAAAGTTAGCGTATATAGTATTATTAAAAGTGAATTAATTCATAAGTTTAGATTTAATGTAGATCATAAGTTTAAATGTATGGTTTAATTTTTTAATCTCAAATTGCACAAATTTAACCCGTAAGCAAAACGTTTCACGAAGTTTGATTTAAATAAAAACTTTTTTAGTGTTATTATGATTTTTCTTCAGTTAAACAACATTTGGGATGGGGGAATTCGAACCTACGACTTATTGGTCATAAGCCTACTTTATGCCAGTTGAGCTATGTTTTTGTTGGCAATGATATTATGATTGTTGCCTTCATTTGTTTTTTAATCCAAAGGAAGTTCAAATGTAAACAATTTCATATATATATGTTGATTTTTCTTTTGAGTTCATATATGTTGACATTTTTATGTTGAATACTGAGACAAATATTTATTAAATGTAAGTAGAAAAAGCCTGTGTTACAAAATATATAGTGGCGAATCCAGAATTTGTATCTAAAAAAATATTTAAAAATATAGGATTTGAGGGAGGCTATTGACATAATAACCACTATGTCAAGAGGTTTTTTCATTATTTAATCTGACTTTTTCTATACGAGCCCCTAGGCCTATGGTAAATCCGCCCCTGTATAGTGTTTGTACTAAAAAAAAAGTGTTAATAATATATAGTGTTTATGCTAAATAAAACAATATATAGTGTTTGTTTAGATTTTTTTTTTTGAGTTCTTGTTTTTTCTTTGGAATGTTATTTGACTCCCCATGGATATAATTTAAATTTAAATGTCAAATGATGTATGTGTACCACTGAGATATAACACACGATAATGGAAAAAAATTATACTACATTTTTTAAATTCATTTGATTAAATATTATATAATAATAGATGTTTAACTAATCTTATAAGAGATTGAAATATATATGGTAAGTGACATAAATTATTATAATAATGTTATATATATACAAATAGATTTGGACTAGAGATAATCAGTAATCAAACTCAACTAATTTTAGAGTTATTTGTCTTCTTAAATGAAATTAAAAAAGGAAGAAGAATATTTAATTTTCTGAAATTTGAGTATACATATTCTCATAAAACGTGAAAAAAACTAAACAAACGGAATCAAACCTAACAAATTGAAAAACAGGGAACAAACTCTCAAACCATGAAAAAAAAAGTTTGAGAAAATTATTCTTTTGCCACTAAGAAAATATTTAATGGGTGGTTGGCAAAGCTAAATTATCTCACCCTATATGTCTATTAAAGGCATATCAAATTCGATTTAACCAAAATTAAACAAAATATGAACAAATTGAAACATACCCTTTTAGCTTAATTAGTAAAATATGCGAATTCCAAAAAGGAAAAATAAAAATTTAATAATATTGATTAAGATATGCTATAAAGAGCATGTTGGTGCATATCAATGCTTCATCTACCCATTATCAAATCTTATTGACCCAATTAAGGAGAGATTATGACATTAAACTTCTATCTAAATCTTGAACTTGCGTATGAAAAACGAATCAATATTTGATCATTAGAGTTTGATTATTAATATCATTAGGAAGAAATTACCCAAAATGAAACAAATAATGACATTATTAGTATGCAATTGTTGAGACTTTGATATCTTATGTGTATTTTTTTAGTAAAATACCTAAAACAGGCTATTTCCAATGTTATATATACTTCATGTAACATGCAGTGTAATTATGGCTATAAAAATAGGTTAGGAAGTCTAATATTTATATGCATTGATATTTGGACAATTATTTACTAGGTTTTACATAAAAGAGTAATGTATGTTTGCTTTAATTATAATTAGAGTTACTTAAGGAGTTGTTTAAGGCTCTAAGTGAGTTATAATATAACATAAGTTATAATAGTTTGTGGGTTATAATAACCAATAAAGTTATGTAATTTGTATTTAGGATATAAAGTTATTTAGTGTAAGTCATAATAGTCTACATTTGAGGTGTAGAGTATTCTATGTATTATTATAACTTAGACTATTATAACTCATGTCCCAGACAACTCGTAAGTGTTGTATCCATCTTTTTGCAACCCACTCTAATTATATAAGTGAAAAAATTAAAAGATATTTAAGAAAAGAAGAAAAAGATTTATCACGTAGCAAATTGTGGATAGACACTGAATGAGTTGCAAAAAGTTGGGTGACTCAAGTTCTTCCGAATAATATCTGCCTTTTGGACAACATTTGCAATGGTTATATTATATTTAGGGGCAATAAGAAAAATGTCTCAATTTAACTAATCTAATTCAAAAAAATGTCTAATTAAGTTTTAATTTACAAATATAGCTAAAACTATTTTAAACTAAAAGCTACCAATTGCATTATGACGAAAAAATGAATAAGACGAATAGGTGTTGTTATCCACTTAATGTTATAATACACAATTTAAAACTCATTCCATTTCAAAAATTCTACAAACTTGTAGACCATACCAATGAAGAGTATGGAGCGTGTACTTTGAGACCAAATGCAGGAAGAAATTTCGTCTTGTGAGACCAATTGCAGATGACCCCAATAACCCCATAGAATAGAAAACGATCTCCATTATTCCTCTAAATTTGGTCAAATGAAGATTTTACTAAAAATAGGAAATGTAAGTCAATTTTAGTTGGAAGTAATTGGAAATTTTCTAAACAGAATCTGACAATTGTTGGAAGATTGTAAATAAGATAATGTGAGGACTGTAATTACGAAGATATACCAAAGGCATCTTAGAAAAATAATATTATTATCAACCACTCCTAAAAATATGGTAGTCATATTTGTAATATTAAAACTATTTAGTTATTTTTAATTACGATTAATTTCTTTTAGACACTAAAGAATTCAAGTTATGAATTGGGCTTGGTTACGAGTAGATGGGCTTTCTAATATTGGGCCTGAAGACCAAGTTTTGGATGATGTTGTAAAGTCTCTCTCTCCTTTCTTTCTTTCTTTCTTTCTGTCTTTCCCTATCATTCCTTCCTCTTGCAAAATTATTGTTTGACATTATTATCATGAAATCTATTAAAAAATGTTTTCTTTTTTAGTTCAAAAATTGGGGGAGAAATGGAGGTTGATAATAAGATGGAGAAATGTCAAGTAGCTAGATTTCTCCTTTGTTCTCACGAATTATTGTCTTGATTCTAGTCTTATCTATCAACCTATGCTTGAATTAACAATGGATATTATAGATGTTTAATGATGACAAACACTTTCATTAGTTTATGCATTTTTTATTGTCTTCTATATATTTGACTTATTACACTTCATATTTGTTTTATCATCATTAAATTCACAATTCATATAAATTGACTAAATAATTAACTCTTCATGTCACATTTTTTTTTTAATATAAATTACTACCAATTGACGAACCATGTATATGTACCAAACTTTAGTTTTGCACTTACTTTAAAAAGTAATAATCGAAAACATAAATTACAACCTCATTTCATGATTATATAATATTCTATACTAGTGTGTTATCACGTGCAATGCACGTATATATATATATATTTTTAACTCTAATATAATTGAAAAAATTGTTATTGTGTACAATTATATTATTTTTATAATTAATTAATATTATTTTTATATATATTTATTTTATAATAACACATGTATGTTCAACATATACAATTTATAGTCATTAGTAAAATAATGTATGTTGAGTCTATATATGCAAATGATTGATGTATTATAGAATTGTATATGTTAGTCTTCTAGACGAAGTGAAAAACATATAAATAACAAAATATAAAACTTATGAATTGAACTAAACATAAGATCATATAAGAAAATGAAGCACCATGTATATTCCATTTGGCTAATATTTAAAAAATAGTTAATATATTAAAAAGTGTTAACATTATAATATTATTTACAAAGTATTTTTATTATTTCATTTCATTTCATAACAATATGAAATTCATTATATTACTAATAAAATAAGTTATTTAAAAATAGAACTAAATTGAATATATCATGTGATTTTCTTTTGCATATCATAAATTATATATTTATTCTAATAATTAATTAATAAGTATAATACATACAAATAGTAATATATTGATTTCGTTGTTGTTATTTTTTTTTGTTTAATATTGTTAAAATTTATGAATCAACAAACATTTGATAGGTAAAAAAATAACAACCTTATAGTAAAGTAAATTAATAATAAAAAAAAAATA
This sequence comes from Trichosanthes cucumerina, assembly GCA_036507285.1. Taxonomy (NCBI): domain Eukaryota; kingdom Viridiplantae; phylum Streptophyta; class Magnoliopsida; order Cucurbitales; family Cucurbitaceae; genus Trichosanthes; species Trichosanthes cucumerina. The sequence continues at coordinate 74,664,227 of CM071839.1, read as the reverse complement.
GTAGAGAATGAAGAATATGATCAAATTTTATACATCAACGATTCATTTAAAATATAATTTATTTCATATTGCTTTTATTAACTTTGATGAATCAAAATTTGTAAGTCTAAATGTATTGAGATAAACAAAACTAAATAAATAATATATATATTTAGTTCACCAAATGTGATAAGTATTGGGAGATAGATCTTTTAACTTTTAACTTTATTTTAAATTATGTGAGGTAGGCATCCTCTCCATTGAATTGTGCTTATATCGGTGGAAAAAAAGTTTTTTTTTCTTTTTCTTTTTTTCTAGTTGTAGAGAGTTGAGAAACCGATCTATTTTAAATTTTGTTGGGGGAATTACAAATAACAGAGGAAAATAGAGAAATAAATTGAGAAGCAACTACGTAAACAATCAGGTTGAGGCGTGGGTATCTCGCTCTCTTTAAGGAGATTCAATCCCTCTGCGGTGTATATTTATTTATCAACCACGGGTGCTTGTCTTCTCTGGCCTGTTCCCTCCAGGATACAACAACCCAACTGAAACGTTGTGTAGCTCAAACCACTTCGCACTAAGAGGTTGAGCTCAAAGTTCCACAATAAAGAACACCCTTCTTTTGGTCAACTTGCTCTTAAAAGAGAAAAGTAGAGAATATGAAAATTAGAGAGAAAGAACTTGAAAAATTGGTGTGTCTAGAAAGTGTTTGTGAGGTAAGTATTTATAGAAATTTTTAGATCTAAGAATTTAATATCAAACTAAGTAATATTAAATTGAGAAACTCTTAACCTCTTTCACATAAATAACTAAATACGTTCTTTTCTTTTTAATATATAAAACTTCTCAATTAAAAAGTAAAAACTCAAAATAAATATTAAAATGTTACAACATTCCCCCGCTCATTTTAATATTTAAAATAATCAAAATCAATTGACCAAAAGAAAGATAATTATGCATCATAAAGGTGTGACTCTGCATTGAACCTTTACTAGTGAAATAATAATCTCTACTCCAGCGTTAGTAGTGGTCTTTGACTTGAACTTTAACACTTAAGGGAAAATAGAGGAATTATTATCTACACATAATTATTCAGGTGTTGACATAAGCTTTATTGGTTATCACATTATGGCCCTGTGCTGATCCCAGAATTTCATGAGCGTATTTGAGAATAAGCCTCGTATCCTCATAGAGAGCGACCTCACTCTCACACTCATATATAGGTAAAATCTGTCAAGGGTTGCTCTTATAACAATGACACCCCACTCATAAGAGCTACAAATTTTATTAAGAGTTTATTGAAAAACTCAACCCTCCACTACGTTATAGGATAAATACACTCACATCATAGGGATGAATCGGTAAATAGAGATAGTGCATTTTTACGTCCACCTTATAATTCGTTTTTCCCTTTGAACATAATTCTCAGGATCTCTGATCACTGGGTGGGTATCCTTATATATGGCTCATGAAAATTATAAGGGCTTCAACCCCATCCCCCTCGATGTGTTCCAAACTCATTCTCTATTCAAGGCCTTTGTGTATGGATCTGCAAGATTATCACAAGATTTAATGTAATTCACATTAATAATTCCATTACTCAAATAGGATCTCACAGTACTGTGTTTTCTTCTTATAGGTCTGGATTTACCGTTATAAAAATGATTTTTTACTCTACCAATGCGGAAGTGCTATCACAATTTATCAAGATATAGGAGGTATGGTTTCTCCCACATTGGAATCTCATATAATAAATCTCTTAGTCAACTTGCTTCCTCACTAGCTGAAGCTAAAACAATAAGTTTTACTTCCATGGCAGAGTTGGCAATTATTATTATTTTTAGATTTCCAACAAATAACACAACATTCCAAGGTAAAAAGAATACCTTGTGGTAGATAAAGAATCACCTGACAATGTATTCCAGTCAGCATCAGAAAATTCTTCAACAACAACATAATATTTTTTAGAAAATAAGCCACAGTCTTTTGTTCCCAAAAGATATTTCATAACACGGTCTATGACATGCTAATGTTCTTTACCTGGCTTACTCGTAAACCTGCTAAGAACTCCTACTAGCATATGCAATGTCAGGTCTAGTACAATCAGTTGCATATCGTAGGCTACCAATCACGCTAGCACACTCCTTTTGATTAATTACATCACTTTCATTTTCAATGGGAACAAGTGAACACAAGAATCAAATGAGGTAGACACATGTTTACAATCAAAATAATTGTATTTTCTGAGTATTTTCTCTATATAATGTGATTGGTCAAGAAAAAACTCATCTGAGGTTCTCGTTATTTTCATACCCAGAATAAAATTAGCCTCACCAAGATCTTTCATGTCAAAATGACTTCTCGATAATTTTTTTGTTTCATTTATAACAAAAATATTTGAGCCAAAGATTAATAAATCATCAACATATAGACTAATAATAACATGTGAATTTTTCCATGATTTATAATAGATGCATTTATCACATTCATTTGGTTTATAACCATTATTTAGCATGAAAAAATCAAAATTTTCATGTCACTGCTTTGGAGCTTGTTTTAAGCCATATAGGGATTTAGTAAGCTTACATACTTTGTTCTCTTGCCCAAGCTCTATAAAACCTTCAGGTTGGTCCATGTAAATTTCTTCTTCTAAATCACCATTTAGAAAAGATGTTTTCACATTCATTTGATGAATATTCATATCAAATATTGCAGCTATTGCAATTAGCAATCTAATAGATGTGATTCTTGTAACCGGAGAAAATGTATTAAAGAAGTCCAAGTCTTCCTTTTGTTTAAAACCTTTTGCGATAAGTCTAGCTTTATACTTGTCTATACTACCATCCGGTTTCAATTTTTTCCTCAGGACCCATTTACACCCTATAGTTTTAAAACCTGGTAGTAAATCAACTAATTTCCAAGCTTTATTAGAAATAAGTGATTTCATTTCATCATTTACAACCTCTTTCCAGAAAATCTCATTTGGAGATGATAAAGCTTATGTCAAAGAAATTGGTGTTTCTTGAATATTATAAACATAAAAATCAGGACCAAAATCTTTCACAGTTCTTGCTCTTTTACTTCTCCTTAATTCAACTTGAGAGTTGTTTTCATTATTATCGCTAGGGATAGAATAATCAAACTTAGAGAAAGTTTGTTCACAACTTTGACCCTCACTATTTCTTGATTTAAAAGGAAATTTTTCTTCATGAAAAATTGCATAATTTGATTCAAAAATCACATTATGTTCAATATCAAGAAATCTATATGTTGTACTATGAGCTGCATATCCAAGGAAAACATAAGTGGTAGCTTTAGACCCCAATTTAGGTATTTTTGGATCTGTTAGCCTCACAAAAGTCAAACATCCCCAAACTCTTAAATATCCCAAATTTGGCTTATACCATTTCCACAACTAAAAAGGTGTAATTTTAGTCTTTTTATGTGAGACTCTGTTTAACACATGACAAACAGTCAAAACCGCTTCACCACAAAGATTAAAAGAAGCACCTGATTCTAATAGCATAACATTAGTCAAACCAATTAAGGTTCTATTTTTTCTCTCAGCTACTCCATTAGAAGCAGGTGAATATGGTGGAGTAGTCTCATGAATTATTCCAAATGATTCAACATATGAATTGAATTCAAATGATTCATATTCTCGACCTCTATCACTTCCAATTCTTTTAATTTTTCTACCAAATTGATTTTTCAACTTCGAGGAGAAATTTTTTGAAATTCTCGAAAGCATCACTTTTATTTTTCAATAAATAAATATGAGTGTATTTTGAAAAATCATCAATAAAAGTGATAAAATATCTATTTCCTCCTCTAGTTAAAACTCCCTCAAATTCACACAAGTTTGTATGAATTAACTCTAATAATTCGGTATTTCTTTCAACACTTTTATGAGGTCCTTTAGTGATTTTAGTTTTACTGCATATTTCACATTTCTCAAAATTATTTTTTAAACTAGGAATTAACCCAAGACTACTCATCACCCCCACATACTTACTATTTATGTGACACAAACGAGCATGCCAAAAATTCAAAGAAGAGAGCATATAAATCGAACTGGTTGATGCTTTATTAATATACTCAATATTCAATTTGAACTTTCTATCACAAGCATAACCTTTTCCAACAAAAATTCCCTTTTTAGTTATCACATATTGATCAGATTCCATAGTTTGTTTAAAGCCAACCTTATTAAGAAGATAACTCGACATTAAATTCTTTCTCATGGAGGGTGTATAAAGCAAATCTTTCAAAATTAGAACCCTTCCAGAGGTGAATTTTAATTCAACCTCACCAGTTCCCATAATTTGAGTAGTATGAGAATCACCAAGGATTATTGTTTTAGGCTCCTTAAAAGGAGTATAAACTTTGAACCAATCTCCGTCATAACAGACATGTCTATTGGCTCTAGAATCAACCCACCATCCTTCAACACTTTGAACCATATAAATATCCGTTATCATAGCCACAAATGGTTCTTCAGTAACATTAGCCTGAGGTACAGGTTCATGTTTCCAAAATTTACAAAATCGAGCAATATGCCCACTTTTGCCACAAACAAAGCAACCGATTTTTGTGTGTTGAGGATAAACTTGATTCTTATTCACTTGGCTTTGATTTTTCTTATAAGAAAATTGAGGTTTATTATTTTTTTCATATAACTCTTCTTTGGCTTTAAATGACTATTTTTAGGAATCTGACCCTTAGGTAAATTATTATTAGAAGAGATTAGATTTACCTTAGTGAAATTTTCGTTGTCTTCTTGAATCAATGCATCTTTCCCTCTTGCCTCTTCCTCCACGCGAATGCGAGTAATTAGCATTTCTAGAGAAATTTCTTTTTGCTTATGACGCATATTTTTTTTGAAATTCTCTCCATGATGGTGGAAGCTTGTCAATTATACCGGCAACAATAAGATTGTTTCCAATCTTAATTCCTTCATATGTTACTTTAGCTACTATCATCTGAAAGTCTTGTGCCTACTCTACTACAGATTTTTCCTCTATCATTTGGAATCGAAAGAAGCGACTTGCAACATATTTTTTCACACCTGCTTCTTCAGTATCATATTTATTATTTGTATTCATCTTTCTCATACTTATCAATTTTCTCTTGATGCTCCATGAACTCTTCAATGCCCATGTTTTCAGTATCAATCTTCTTTGGGTTTTTTCTGTGAGAACACAGGCCACTTTGAGAAGATTAAGGTAGAACAACAATTTTCCCTTCCATCTCTTAAAATGTGCTCCCTTAAATCGAAAAGGCTTGTTGAGATCTCCAACGTTCTCATTAAGCTTCTCAATTGTAGACTCCATGTTGAATCTCCTTAAAATTGTTGGGGGAATTACAAATAACAGAGGAAAATAGAAAAACAAATTGAGAAGCAACTACGTAAACAATCAGGTTAAGACGCGGGTATCTCACTCTCTTTAAGGAGATTCAAGCCCTCTACGGTGTATATTTATTTATCAACCACCGGTGCAACAATCTTTTCCGGCCTGCCCCCTCCAGGATACAACAACCCAACTGAAACGTTGTGTAGCTCAAACCACTTTGCACTAAGAGGTTGAGCTCAAAGCTCCACAACAAAGAACACTCTTATTTTGGTCAATTTGATCTTAAAAGAGCAAAGTAGAGAATATGAAAATTAGAGAGAAAGAACTTGAAGAATTGGTGTGTCTAAATAGTGTTTGTGAGGTAAGTATTTATAGGAATTTTTAGATCTAAAAATTTAATATGAAACTAAGTAATATTAAATTAAGAAACTCTTAACCTCTTTCACATAAAGAACCAAATACGTTCTTTTCTTTTTAATATATAAAACTTCTCAATTAAAAATTAAAATCTCATAATAAATATTAAAATGTTACAACAAATTCTAAACAATGTATATTTAAATTTTTATAAAATGAATACAAAAAAAAATTATAGTTTACGGATAAAAATTTCATACATACATTATAGTTTTCAATCAATTGTAATTCTTTTACTATAAGATTTAATAAATTATAAAATTAATTTTTAGTATTTTTGAACTCTTTTTTTTTATTATTAAAAAAACTAAAAAGAAAAGAGTCATTTATATATATATATAGATATATATTAAAAAAACTTATTTCTATAGTTATATAATGAAAATGAAGAGTTATGAAACTTTTGAAATTCCAAAATTTCATTTTAAATTTCACTACGTATATTTAAAATTGAATAAATGAATGCAAAACTCTTAATATTCTTTCTCTTTACATTCCATTTATTTATCAATATTATAAGTGCATTTAAATCTTCATTCATTATCTTGTTTAATTCTCCATCAATTGATTTTTTTTATTGTAATATTTAATACATTATCAATTAATTTTTGGCACATTCTCCATTGAATTGTGCTTATATTAGTGGGAAAATAGTTTTTTTAGTTGTAGAGAGTTGAGAAAGTGCAACATATCTTGAATTCTGTTGGTCCATTTTAAATTTTAAACAATATATATTTAATTTTTTTTTATAAATGAATGCAAAAAATTTCATAGTTTATACATTATGAGGATAAAAATTTCATTTATCCATTATAGTTTTCAATCAATTATAATTTTTTTACTATAAGATTTAATAAACTATAATGTTAATTTTTAGTATTTTCACCAAATAAAAAGAAAAGAGTCATATATATATATAAACTTATTTCTATAGTTATATAAGGAAAATGAAGAGTTAAGAAATTTTTGAAATTCCAAACCTTCATTTTAAATTTCAGTATGTATGTTTAAAATTAAATAAATGAATGCAAAACTCTTAATATTCTACCTCTTTACAATCCATTTATTTGTCAATATTATAAGTACATTCAAATCTTCATCCATTATCATGTTTAATTCTCTATCAATTGATTTTTTTATTGTAATATTTAATACATTATTAAGTAACTTATTGTTTTTTATTGTAACATCTCATTTTGTTTTTGTAAAATGTTGATTGGACTAATTTAAATAGTGTGTTGTAGTTATATACATTTAAATATAAAATTTTTCACCAAACAATAAAAAACATTTTTATAAAATATAATTCATAAAAAAATTTCACCAAACAATAAAAAACATTTTTATAAAATATAATTCATAAAAGAAAATATAATTCCACGTCACTTCTAAATTATATTAGTGCATTATAAAAGAAATTGCATTTCTTTTAAACCAAACATTTCAAAAAATATATATAGAATATTACTTTTAGTTGATTCATTTTTATATACATAACATAACAATATATACATGGTGTCCATTTTATAAAAATATGAACAAATAATGATATTTGTCTTACCCTTCCACTATTATGGTCATAATAAGAAAAAACTAATCATTAACCATATTAGAATGATAACATGAAAATTTACAATAAAAATTAAAATAATTCTATAAGAGGAATTGATATCTATGTTTGAGATAATTTTCTTGAAATGCATATGTAATTGATGTTTAAACTCAAACTAACATATAAAATTTAGAAAACACTAACATAGATAATTGATACTTTGCAATTCATAGAGACCAAATAAAAAAATTGTGTCGTACTTACACACAAATAAAAGATAACAAAAATAAATTAAGATAATTCATCTTCCATAACCATCTTCTTTGGACATAAGGGTTATGCTTCCAAAAGGTTGTACATTAGCATAACTATTATTTGCATGATTTTTTAGCAAAATGTAAAAAAAATATTGCAAATATAGCAAAATTGGTTGCTCAACCCATTTAAATTACAAAAAAAAACCCACAACCTATATCAATGATAGAAGTATATCACTGATAGACTTCTTGGTTGAATTGTTTATCTATTTTGATTGAAATATATCAATGATAGAGGTCTATTACTATCATTATCACTATCACTGATAGACTTCTTTTTTGGGATTTTTTATCTATTCAGATTGAAGTTTATCGGTGATAGAAATTTATCACTATCACCGATAGATTTTTTCGTTGGGATTTTTGCCTTTTCTGATTGAAGTCTATCACTATCACTATCACTGATAGACTTATTGTTTGAGATTTTTATCTATTATGATTGAAGTCTATCACTGTCACCGATAGAATTCTATTTGTGTTATTTTATCTCTTCTGATTGGAGTCTATCGGTAATAAAAGTTTATCACTATCACTAGTAGAATTCTATATGTGTCGTTTTATCTGTTCTGATTGGAATCGATCAGTGATAGAAATCTATCACTATCATCGATAGACTTTTATTTGTTTTGTTTTTATCTCTTCTTATTCCTATCAGTGATAGGAGTATATCACTATCACTATTAGACTTATAAGTTATATATGTGTTGGTTATCTGTTTTGATTGGAGTCTATCAGTGATAGAAGTCTATCACTATCACAAATAGACTTTTATTTATATTATTTATTTCTTCTGATTGAAGTCTATCTGTGATAGAAGTCTATCACTATTGCTGCTAGACTTCATGTTTGGTATTGTTTATCTATGTTGATTGAAGTCTATCAGTGATAGAAGTTTATCACTATCATCACTGATAGACTTCTTAATTGGTATTGTCTATCTATGTTGATTGAAGTCTATCTCTCTCACTAATAGACTTCTTGTTTGGTGACTGATAGACTTCTTGTTTGGTGTTGTTTATCAATGTTCAATGTTGATTGAAGTCTATCAGTGATAGAAACCTATGATATTAACCTATAACCATCACTGATAGACTTATTGTTTGGTATTGCTTATTTGTGTTGATTGAAATCTATCAATGATAGAAAGATCTCACTATTCACTATCACTGATAGGCTTCTTGTCTGTTGTTGTGTATTTGTGTTTATTGAAGTCTATTAGTGATAGAAGTATATTACTTTCACTGATAGACTTCTTGTTTGGTATTGTTTATATGTGATGATTGAAGTCTATCAATGATAAAAAGTTATTGTTATAACTGTTAAACTTCTTATTTGGTGTTGTTTATCAATATTGATCAGTCTATCACTAACACTGATAGACCTCTTGTTTGTTCTTTGTTTATTGGTATTTATTGAAAATTATCCTTATCACTAATAGTCTTCTTGCTTGGTGTATTTTATCAGTATTGATTGAAGTCTATTAGTGATAAAAGTCTATCATTATCACTGATAGACTTCTTGTTTGTTGTTGTTTATTTGTGTTTATTGAATCTATTACTATCATTGATAGACTTCTTGTGTAACACCCCACGTTTTTAGATTCAACTAATTTCGTCTTTTGGAGTGTTTTTAGAATTAAATGACTAAATTGAGATAGATGAATTTTTGGATTATCGGACGAAACTTATTTCAAAGTCCAAATTTAATAATTTAGAAACTTGGCAAGTGTTAAATTGAAGATTTAAAGATTAAACCTAAAAGTTTTTCATTAAAGATAAATCATTTATACAGAACTTTGTTCAAATGTAAAAGTGTTTTTTAATTACACATTCTATCAAATTATATTTTTCAGTTAATATCTCATCCTTTTATTAGGAAATAATGAAATTCATGTTTAAAAATATAAGTCTAAATTCATTAAGAAATAATGATAATAAAAAAAATAATGATAAAAAAAAACATGTTAAAAAATATAAGTCTAAATTCATGGTTGAGGTTTGAAATCTAAAACCATTCCATAAATAAAATGGGTTTTAAAATTCGTAAAATTACTATATTTAACTTTATTGGTACAATCTACTTTTTTTTTTCTTAGGTGACTATTTGGTTATTCTTGTATAAATATAATTATGATTGGCAAAGTAACCATTTTTGCTAATTGATTGGCAAAGTAAAGATACTAAAGAATGTGATATTTGTGTGCCAATAGAGGTGGCCAATTTTTTTTTTTTAAAAAAAGAGAAAAATACCCAAGTAGGACAATAGCGCTTGTACCCCAAAGTAGGACAACATTCGTCTTTTAGGGCATGTTTGGGTCATTGATTATTATAACTTGTGAAACACTCTGCACCCCAAACACAGACTATTATAAACTCAAACTATACTACTATGTCTTTTAAATAATATTATATGATTTCACATACTATAATAACCCACATACTATAATAACCCACATACTATTATAGCCCCTATTATTATAACTCACTAAGTGCCCCAAACATCCCCTTAGTAGTTGTCATGAGACCTAGATGTTCAATCACTATTAGCATGAGAGAAAAATAGGTAACCATCATAGACTAGAAAAGATATAAGTTTAAGTTGATTGAATAAGATTGTTAGTGAGCAATCATGTTGAAACTCTCGATTGTACTACAATTTTGAAATTTTGAAAAAATCATTCCAATAAGAAAAATAAAATTATATGACATATTAATGGCATTGATGGACAAAATAGTTGAAATCTCCGAGGACCGTCGTTTGAACACCCGAGCGAGTTTTTCATAGTGACCTACCCTTTGTTGCTACTCTTTTCTTCAGGAACATCATTCACAAACTCCTTCTTTGCATAATTAATCTTTATGACATCGCTCTATAGTATTTAGCTTTTCAATACTATACTTTGGTATTTATATATTTCATATTTTGATGGTTAGAATTTTAATAGATTAATTTATTTCATTAATAATGATAATTGCAACTTAAATATATAACCGTCTTTATTCATAATGCTATTTAAAACTAAAATTGTAGCTCCATTCATAATGACTTATTTTATTAATTTATTTTAGATATTATTAATATTTTGATTCTAAATCCTTTATATTTTATTTTATGTTACTTATGTAAATATAGTACAAGTTTATAATTGCAACCAAATTATAGAACCTTTAAATATTATCATATGTAATTTTACTTTTATAGTCTTATATTAATGTACGTATGTAGTTTGAAGGATCTAATATATAATTTACTCATTTTTTACCATCTTAGAATATAATACTCTAAATTATCAAATAATTTATTTTTTTCAGAAATTTAATATTCTAACACCACCATGTTAGATGTTTTTTTGGGATTATAGAAGAAAGATAAAAACAATACACTAAATATAAAACAACAAACACTAATATTTTGATATTGTTTTGGGATTGAAGAGACTTTGCCAATAATGTTTTTTTTGGAAGAAAATAACATCCATACAATTAAATTTCATAAGTGGGACAAGAGCCCCACTTTGGCTTAATGCTTCTAGTATCATTCACATCCAAAATTCACTAAAAAAAATATAATTATGCTAGGATTGAGAAGAAAAATTCAAACAAGACATATTTTGCATCTCATGAGTCAATTTATTTTTACCTCGAAGCTTAAGATGAAAACAAATTGTAATTATATCTCTACCAAAATCTTTGGCACTTTCAACGAAAAGTGCAAGTTCAAAATGTAACGTCTTTTTCATTTAAAAGTTTCACCACCATTTGTTTTTATCTAGAGATGACATAGTCTGACGTCTGGCGGTGAACATAACTGCAAATCTTCACAAATGGCTAGAGCTTCTATCCAACTAATCCATCATCGGTTAGATATGCAGTTGAGAACAATGATTTGAAAGAACACAAAATAAAGAAAACATAACAAAAAAAAATTAACAAACCAATTTTAAATTTTATTGTAAGTACAAGGACCAAAATAAAACAATTCTCAAAATACATTGGTCAAAATTTTTTACCCTTATAAAACTATGCACAAAGAGAAAGGAAAAAATAATCTCGACCTATTTACTTACTTCCTGGGAAAAACAATCCAGACGAAAGTAGCCATGAACGTTTTGTTTTTATACTATTGGTTGTGAAATTTTAATAATATAATTTTCTGTTTTTTTTCTTTTGAGCGAACTATATAATTTTGTTTCTGTATAATAATAATGATAATAATTAAATTAGTAACATACTATTAAATTTATGGCATTTGTTGTTCACATACACTAATTTATGACATATTTGTATTTTACTAAAAATTATAAGGATGAAATAGTCTAAAAATATTTTTGTTTAGATTCTTACTTTTATATTTTGTTTCATTTTAAATAAAATGTGAGTGTTCTATTTCCATTACAAAAAATCTTAATATATATTCAAATGTATCCTAATGAAATTTATCTTTAATTAATACCATTCTAATTAAGAAGATAAAATATTTATGAAAGTTTTATGAAAGTTTACATTATTTTCAGTTAAATTGTGTTTTATTTAAAAGTTATTTTTTTATAAGAAGATTAAGATGAAGTAAATCAATAATTATAGGTATATTTAAATAAACATAATGAGATACAAAAATAAATAAACTAACAAATTTCAAGCTTGTATACACCTTGAGAAAACTATAAAAGATTAATTTTAAAATAATTTTAGAATAACAATAACAAAGGAATAAATTAGTGTACATAGGTATATGACTTTTGTGTTTACTTCTTGCTTGTGCTCAAGATCAAAGATTGATGATAGCTTTTCAATATACAATAATCTAAATTGCTAAACAACATTATACAGTAGTTTTGACAACTAAAATTGGTACGCAATATGTAAAAAGTTTTAAGGATACATATTAGAGAGAAGATGGTATAAAAAGAAGAATAAGAAAGAAAAGATAGAACTCAATTTGTTGTGAAAAGTGAATGAAAGATTGTCATTTTATAGCTTTGGAATGAAGAAGTTGCAAGACTTTTGAGATTTTAAGACTTTTGATATTCTGTAATTAAATGTAATTAAAAATAATTATAAGCCTACAATTAATGTAGGTAAATGAATGCAAAATCTTTTCTCTTCATATTCTTAATTAAAATATTCTTTAAAAAAAGTATATTTTTTTATGATAAATATGAATGAATTTAATTATAAATAAATTTTATTGATTTAAATATATATAAATCTTAAATCTAATTTGTTTATTTAAGAATGTTAAATTTAAAGAAAAAAAAAACAAAGGTATGATTTATGGCCTTATTTTTTATTACAAAAGAAAGTTTAACTTTAAAACTTTTTTTTGAATGTGTTACGTTATTTTGAATTAATAAGTTTTTTCTACCAAAGTTTGAATTAGTAATGAATTGTTAATTAATTTATATGAAAGAGTATAATTGTTTAATTTTTTATAATTAACTCCTAGTGGCATGTATAGTAATTTAGAAATTTAGAAATGGACATAATGGTCCAAAAATGTTTTTCTAGGATGGTTCCTTTTTAATATATTATAGATAATATATTATAAATTATAGATACAACCTCGATAAGGATAAATTAGTTTACTAATTTTATTTTATATTATAATTAAAATTATTAATTATAAGTTTTTTTAATAAAATAATTTCTTGGAGAATGAAATCAGAATACTTTTTCTAATTCTTCATATTTAACACAAATTATTATTGATAATTAATTAATTTAGTGTTTATAATTAATTAAAAACTTTTTTGAGACTTTAGGCTACATAATTATTTTCTCAACAAAATAACATAAAAGTTGTAATTAATCAATAAGTCTTTATTCTTTCAACAAATATTTTGAACAAAAAGAATACAAATTATAGGAGAAAGATAGAAAAAGTAACAAAAATTAAAAATTTAAGATCTTAGCTACAAACTCATTTCATCAAATAGATTTGCTCAAATGAACAATTGATAGATAAATATTGTAATTCACTTCATCAATGTTGAGTTGTAATGTTGCAAGCTTAGGATCGATCGGGGTAAAGATACGACACACACATCCCTTTGCAACTTGAACATCTTGAGATCAATGTTTTGAAAATTGAAAAGCTTTTGAGAGAAATGCATTGAGAAAACAAAAATGGGTGTAGGGTATAGATATGATCTATATGCATTATTTGCAACTTTTTTTTTGAACTCCTTTGCAACTTCAATGTAACACACCGACATCTTGAGATCGATGCTTTAGAAAGTGAAAAGCCTTTGAGAGCAATGCATTGAGAGAAAAAAAAAAGAAATAAGGATGTTTTAGGTGGTGGTGAAGAAATGATGAAGACTACTCATTTTTATAGTAGTAGAATGTGAGGTTTACAAAAACTCTTTGAATTCTTACACTTTTAAAAAATTATTTTAATTTAAATTAGATAAATATTTTAAGTTGTAGTAAAAACCTTTTACATTCCAACCTTTAAGATATTAGACATTTATGGATAATTAACTATTGATAAATAATTTACTATTGACAATTAATTGTCAATGACATATTTTGTATCTATACAAATTAAAGAAGGGATATAATTGTCTAAAAAAGTTTTTCAAGGATTGTAGTTTTTTAATATATTATAGATAATTTTGAATTTCATCATCACTTCATAAACAATATTATTTGTTAGGTATCCAAACACAGAAAAATATCAAGAACACAAAGGAACTAATATATTGCAATAACTATGAAGAAACACTACTACAAATTAGGCCTTTATTGACAGCTAAAAACTGTCAACATTCACTTCTGTTGACATTTTTTGACCGTCATTAAAAGCGGTGTCAATAAATCTAAGCGTCAACTTTAAGTTTATAGTTGACGGTTGTTAAGCGTCAATGATTATGTCTTTATTGACAGATTTTAACTGTCAATAATATGAATGTTGATACTTATTAACCATCAATTATGACGTAAATTCGTCAACAAAACCCTCTTTATTGACACTTATGTACCGTCAACATAGGGTATAATTGATGATTTTTAGCCGTCAATATTTAGTGAAAGCATCAACAAAAACCTTTTTATTGACACTTATGTGTCGTCAACATAGGGTATAGTTGATGGTTCTGAGCCGTCAATATTTAGGTCAAAGCGTCAACAATAACCATTTTATTGACATCTGTTTTGAACGTCAATATTGTCGGTTTTAATGTCATTTTTTAGCCGTCAACTATAACTATGTATAAAAAATAAAAAAAAATTGGATATTATTCACCCATCCTCTACCACCTGCATCTGTATGAACAACTCTATCAATTAAAATTTTCTATTAAGGGAGTCATTATCAATATGTAATCCATATAAAACTAGGTAACAATGTAATTGGAGACTCAATGATTGTCAAACTATATAAGTACAAAATTTATCAAAATAAACAATAATTGCAAATGAACTAAAGCAAAGTTTCATTGACTAACTAATAAGTTAAAATTACATATCGTTCTAAGCAAATTGTTCAAAAACATAACACTAACTCCTGAAAATCACATAAATGAAGTATGATAACAAAAATGTTCATAAGTACCGAGATACAAATCCACATCACTCAACTCGCATCTCGTCCAACTCATCTTGGGTGTACTTATCTTTTCTAGTCAATCTGCAAATGGATAAGTGTACATACATTAAAAATTGAATAAATCAAGAAATTGTAAAATACATAGAATAAGATCAAAGTATTACCACGCTCGTTATCACTCGACTTCTCTGTGTTACTATATCTCGAATAAACTTCATAGTATAGTATCCACACTCTGTACTCCTCGGTTGCTTAGCACACTATATAAATAGATTAAAACATATAATAAGCAAGACTCGAATAAATAAACAAAATGGTAGTAAAAAATGGTAGATTTGAAACGATTACTTAACATACTATATAAATAGATTAAAACATATAATAAGCAAGACTCGAATACATAAGCAAAATGGTGGTAAAAAAAGGTAGATTGAAATGATTACTCGAACAACTATCCAATTAAGAATTAGACTTCTAACGTTTGGCTTGAGCATAGAACATCCAAATAACCCTATACAAGTACAAATAATATAATAATAAAAATAAGTGAATAACGTTTTCAATTAGAAATATATCAATAGTAGAAGTTTTATATACTTTACGTGTTAACTATATCTTTCACATAATCGTGGATGCCATGTCCTATATATGGAGTCAATCGACCAAACTGTGGAAGTTTTCACTTTCATATGATCCATCAAAAATTGATATTGATATATTGATAAAGTTACTGACCCAGTTAAAATTTAAACACGACTTGAAATTATAGCAGAACTTTATGAACATTTTTAAATTGGTGAATTGACTAAATATTGGTTAGAATAATCACTAGTAAAGTGCAAATACATGAATTTACTAGCAAATGAGGAGTAATTTTCATTCTCATCTTGCACATGCATGCAAGGAGAAGTAGGTGCAGGAACTAGGAGAATTTAATTTTGTGCAAAATTGAAATCTAATTGGGAAGAAACACTTTTTTAACCCTGAACCGACAAACTAGCTTAGTGATGGACTGGAATTCTAGTAAAAACAATAATAGTTAAGAAACACATCAGAAGATAAGAAGGTTGCATGGAAATCTTTACACACTAGACTCATGAATATAAAACAAAATTTGAACTAAAACTAATCATATGAATTCATTCAAAGAATCTAAGAAAAGTGGTTATATTCCATATTGTATAGATATTTGAGCTAATAGGTCAAAACTTTAATTTGTTGGTTGTAAGGGTTGTGGTTAGGTCCTTTTACTACAAGATTTTGTATAATTTATTTACCTCTAAGATCAAGCTCAAGTTATCGAAGCCTAAACTGAGTAAAACAACATAATCAAATCATTGTATAGGTCATAGCCTAAAAATACATGATATGACCTTGAGAATACATTTTCATGAAAGAAATGTTGCATCAAAATCTAAAAAGAAAAATAATATGACTGATTCCTATGTTCTACATAGAAAAAAATCTAGAAGTCAAAAAAGCGTAAATAGAAAGAAACATTCCATTAGTTTTTCAGAACCCAATTAAAAACACAACCACAATATTTATCAAACTTATGCATTATATATAACCTCATCAATATAAAGTCCTTCAAACTAGCAAACCATAAATCACCCAACCAGAAAACAATCCATCAATAACACATTGAAACAAATTTACCCCCAAAAAAATCATGGCATCTATATTTAATCTTCGTATTGATCAAAAGAGAACCATATTCATGATGAAGATATAAAAGGAATCCCTATATTTCTCCATCAACATATTAGCATTTTGTAGAAACAAATTACTTCACATTTGTAGTTTATCTCTATATTCCCTCATATAATTAAAGCCCCGGTATTAAAATCCAAAATAGAGATGACACAATAATTTTTTAATAATTCACCAGGGGAAGGGGTTAATTGAAGTCTATTTTCTTTCCAAAGGATTTATGGTTTCCGTAAGAATGAGCATCAATTTAAGCGGTAGATTTTTCTCCATGGTTGCAAACAAATCCAAGGGAGAAGGATTTTGGGGTGAGAGAATAGTCAACGGTTTCAATTTAAAATTAAAACTAAATATGCATACATGAAATTATGTGGCTTTTCGATGGAGCATTTTGTAAAACACATTGTATGCAATAATAATGGCTTACAAAATTCTTCAGTAGATAGCGACATAGCCATTGGAGAGAGTTGATGTTGTTGTTCAAAGACAAATTATGGAATCTTCAAACTTTCGAGTGAGGACTCCATAGTGATGGCTTACAGAACTCGACCCTGACGACGACTCAGAGACTTGACGACAAGAGAAAACTCCTTGGTTGTTTTAGGTGTTTGGCGGCAATAAGGCGAAGAAGAAGAAAAACAGCGTGGAAGAAAATAGGGTTTGAGCTCTTCTATGTCTTACTTTTTCAATACTAAATCAACCAAAACGACGTCGTTTCATGAGGTTGGAATGACGAAATTTAGCCTAAGTAATTTTCTTAAAAAAACAAAACACTTTAGGTTGATGGTCATTAGTTGTCTATAAAAGAAACGTATGTTGACGGTGACTACCCGTCAACAAAAGCCTCCTTTTGGGTGTCAACAAAACAATCAAAAGTTGACGCGAATTAGCCGTCAACGAATACAAAACACGGAGCTGGCCCTATTTTGACGAGATTTCTCGAAAAATACTGTCAATAAAGCTATCATTAATGAGGACTTATTGCATTAACTTAAATGTAGACCTTTTTTGACGTTCAATAACTGTCAATATATGTATTTTTAATTAATAATTTATTTTTAAACAAAAAAGAACCTTTTATTGACAGTTTGTTGTCACGAGCGTCAACTATTCAATGAAGTTATGCGTCAATAAAAGCCAAATTTGTAGTAGTGAAATTACAATATCCAATAGCCTTTCGAGAGGACTAACTCTCTCCTAAATCCCACAATGGATTTTCTACCAAAATGATTCACACCAAACTGAGGACCCTAACACTACTATTTATAACCAAGACACTCTAGTTAAAATTTCCAAATTACCCCTTACTGATGTACTACTAATCTCCCACATAGACCCTCTATTATTCCATACTAGGTACTCTCACAATATCAGTCATCTTTGATCAATGTTGCGAGCATGTTGAAACGTCATCTTCCTCCAAATAACGATATGGTTCAATCTTATCAGTACAATCATCATTGAGTGTCCCAACTCTACAAAACATATACTTTGGAAATTTTTGTGTGGAGCTATTCTTTGGAACCTGGGGCTTCAACCTAATGCTAGAATCTTTCCAGACAAATCAAAGCTAGCTTATGCTATTTGGGAGGATGTGCTTATCATAATACAGCTTCTTAGAGCTCCAATTTTTTTTTTTTTTAATCATGATACTTCTTCCATTACTTTAAATTGGAGGGTTTCTTTCTTTTGAATTGCTCCTGGTGTGTTTCTCACATTCGTACCTTTTTAGAAATGAAGTATCCTTTTAAAAAAAAAAAAAAATCAAATTTAAGTCCTAGGATTAGATGAAAAGTATATTTAAATTGTTATTTATTATATATATATTTTTTAAAAAGTTAATTATTATTTTTCTTTTACAAGCACACGTGGAATGAAAATTCGAACCTCTGAATATTTTGATCGAATATAAATATCTTAATCAATTGATCTATACTTACGTGGATAGAATTATCAAGGAATATACTAAATTTAAGCTCAGCTATAATTCCAATACATTCATGGAAAAGAAGGTTAGTTTACCTGTGGTCGAGTTGTCAATACTTGCCAAAATAAAGCTGATCTCACTAGCTTGTAGAATAAGTAGTACCAGGTTGAATCTTAAGGGAATCAACGTATTAATTTCTCAAAGTTTAATTTGCATAAAGAAAACAAGCAAAAATATGGGGTGATTTGAGTTTGGTGAAAGAAAATAAATAAATAACAAGTAAATTGAAAGTTAAGAGAAATTAAATCTCACCAATATTCCAATGATTCGGCCACATTCAATTGCAACATTGATCATGGGCTCACACAAATAACTAAGCTACTCTTTTTAATCTAAGTTCTTAGTCTATCTTAATTATTGGAAAAGTCAAATTAAGAACAAATCTCCTAATTAAGTCTATTGATGCCAACAAAACACAACATGATAGAATTTCATATTAATCAGGCAATAAAATTAAGGACGGTGGGAAGACTAAGATCAATTAATTAATTTAGATAGTACAAACTAGACAATTAACCTCTTTGTTTCCTAGCTAGATGCAAGCTGTGTGATTATGAAAAAAGCCACAAAAATACACATATGAGTCAAATAGTACTATAATCAAGCAATCAATTACAATAATTATGAATGGTAATATTCATGCATAACAAATTTATAAAAAAAAATATTGCAATTGAGTCCTCAATTCAATCTATGCAATTTAAATTCATACGAATTAAAAACAGGAAATAAGAAACACTAGCATTAAAAAAATAAACATAATTAGGTTCTAAGTCTCAATATTATAATTGAATTACACCGACCCTATGAATTGGAAATACTAACCTTACCCATCATCTAACGATATAGCTAAGGTTTGACATTGATTCAATATTACAAAAGTGTAAAAGAAAGATACAAAGGAAAAACTCCTAAGAAATATCTAATAATAATGTTTATCCGTCGTTTGCCCTAGAGAAAGAAATCTACATATAGTCATCGGGGGAGCGTCAAGATATCAAAGGTAGCATCGAGACACTGCTCTCGTTAAATAAGGAATCTGCATTTTGAGTAGCGTTAGGAAACATTGTAGGTAGCTTCTTGAATGCTACCAACATCTTGCATTGGTTTCTCTGCAGCGTCGAGCGAGCCTTTAGTTTGTGTTATTGAACTAACGTCTCGACACCAGTCGCACAAGATCTCTTGCTTAATTACTTCTTGCAGCAATATCTCGACGCCCAAGGTGGAGTCTGTACACTGTCCTTTCAGGTCAAATGATTTAATCTTCGATTACTCTTTACTTCGTTGCTTGATTTAAACCCAAATTGCTCCTATTTGATCTGATTCATCCAAAGTGCCTTGAATAACTTCAAATTGCTCAAACTCTACAAAATAGACAAATAAGCTCATGAGAGTAACAAAACTAACATGAAATAAGGGCATAAAAATAACACATTTTAGGTGTTACAACCTACCATATATGAGCATGTTGATAAGATATAAAGTAGTTAGGAGAAGCTTGGTAATGTTGTACCTATGTATGATAATGATATTTTTCTTAATAATTCATTAGATAGAAAACAGTCACGTGATTGTAATCCTACTATTATTGTTGTACCACTTATTTTTTAAGAAGTATTTGCTGATAGTAGTAACTTTGAGAAAGCAAATGGTAGTGAGCTTGAAATTAGAATACTTTGGAATGACATTATTAGTACATTAGATTACAAAATAGCATATAATCCTACTCTTTTATTCTTTATGAGAGAAGTAACCCTTGATACGTGAGTTAGAAAATGAAAAACATGAGACGGAAGAAAAAACAATAATATATGAAGAAGATCATCGACGTGTGGGGGATGGGCTAAAAAGTGAACAACAGATGGTGCAACTTGAAAAGTAATTGCTTAGTGATTATCGATACTTGTCAAGTTTCTTGTTGTTCATTTTTTAAAAGTTATGTATGTTACTGCTCTATTTACAACTCTCAACATCCACATCATTTTTTATCCCTTGTTTGATAATAAAATTGTTTAGAGACATATTTGAATTAATTTAATTTAAAGATTAAAGGTGATAGTGGAACTTCTTATATGATAGGAGTATAAACTAACTTTAAAATTTAATAACATTTAAACCATTTAATAATATTTCTATCTATAATTACTATTATAAAAAAAATGTTTTTGCATACATAAATATAGGTTTAAATTATATTTTAATCCCTAAAAAGTTGATCATATCTACCTAACCAATAAATTATTATAGTGGACAAGTGTTTGAAGTATCATGTATCGAATTTCACATAAGTAATCAACAACCCATGGTTCTAAATTAATTTTTTTTATGCAAATTTTATGGACTAAAACAAATCTTTACGAAAGTAGAAGAACTAGAACAGAATACTTCAACATTTAATAACAATAATTCAATACTTAGGATTTAAAAACACACAAAATCAGATTTTTTTCCTTTGTTCTAATTAAAAAGGTTCCATAATCTGACCAGTTTTTGGGAAAGTTTACCCAATGAGTATTCATAAAGTTTACATAAGTGTTTTTTTTTTCCAAATTCCAAAGGGCGACAAACGAAAAATTATGGTGTGGGTAGCAATTTTTCACTATTAAATATGGAAAAATAAGTTTCTCAAATTTACATCTAGTTATTAAGACGCATGAAAATTATTGAATTCACATGATCCAACGGTTATTATAACATAACCACATTATGGTAGCTTCAACGAATAATTTGTCGTGACAAAGACCATCCAAATCCCAATTCAAATTCCATCGTACCGATTTCCTCTAAATCTAATCTCTCATTTATTTTGGTTCAAGTATATATCCCTTTTGACATATAATCGGAGAGTATAGTTCAAACTAGTCAAGACATTACTTACTTCCTAAATATTGAAGTTTGCTTTTGTTGAATTTCTAAATATCAATAAAACTCGAGATCCCATGATGTAAAGTTGAAAATAATATCACCATTAACATATAGTGATATTATCTTCAACTTTATAACATAGGATCTCGAGTTTTATTGATGTGTGGAACTCAGTCGATGTCCTTTTCAACCAAAACTTTGGTGTAAAAAAAATATAAAGACTCGTGGAAGTCGTCCTTTTATAAGGTATTGTAGATTTGGAAAAAAAGGATTCTTGAGAGTGCATGAATCCCCCTAGCTTTTCTTTGGTCTACCACTTAATTGATATAGTGGTGGACAAAGCAAATAAAAATGTATTTTTAAAATATTACAAAGGAGTCTTTAAAAGGATATTGACAAAGAAAGAAGCCATTATAAAGTGATGATCTTGTTCAAATTAAAAGATTAGGGCCTGGGATTCTGGAAAAGGTAATATTCATAACAGCATAAACTTTATTGGAAATTATTGGCTGCACTTTTTCTTAAATAAAAAGGTTAATTTGCACTCTCTCAAAGGTCCAAATCGCCAACTCTTATGGCCAATATCTAGTAATAAGTAATCATTTTATTGTCACACTTTTATAATGGCTGCTAAAAATTATTATACTTTAATTTCATACAATATTTCTTTATGTTATTTTACTCCTTTAGAAGCAGTCCTCGAACAAAAAAAAAAATAAAAATATTGCTTGAATGTAGCTCAACTAGTCAAAGCATATATCTTTGACTAAGCGGTATGAGATTTGAACCTCACACCCATCACAGCTTATTGGGTTGAACTAAAAAAAATTAAAACCCAAACTAATATTCAATCCAAAAATTAAAATCGAGATTCAATCTAATAATGATGAACTCAAAAAAACACCATCTGGAAGAATTTCACGTTGAAAATACCATCCGATCTAATAAGCTGCATCTGTTACTCCTTCCAATTTTTATTGACCCATGATTTTCAATATCTCTAGATAAATTACTCCTTAGTTGGAAAACCGTGACTATATTTAATTTATTTTTACAAATATATATAGTTCATTGTTTTTTAAATCATATAGATGGAATCACACTTATAGAATAATGTTTTAATAAATATAATCTTAGTTTTTTAAACAAAAAAGTGAATAAAATAAAATTTTAAAAATTATACTAAGATTTGAAGTCGTATTAAAGATTTTAGAATGGTTGGGTAAAGATTTAAAGATTAATCAACTTTACTTTTACTTCAACATCGTTCAACATCTAATTAAGACATATATCATTGATTAAAAAGTTAGAGATTCAAATTTTTAGTTATATTATAGAACAATTAAAAAAAAACCACTTCTCCTTTTTTCAATCAAATCTTTAATCAAATGTCACAAGATTGGAAAAAAAGTTATGAAAAAAAAAAGAAGGGAAAAAACAATTAATTAAACAAAGAATGATGAGTCAAGCAAATACCTTCCATTCACATATTCTTTCAAAATCGTTCCAAAATGCCCTTTTTTTCCTTTTTTTTTTTTTTTTTTGAGAATAATACATGTTAGGGATTATGGTGGTGCTCTATGAGGAAAGACTCCTTACCTTAATGATGAACCTTCTTTAGTCATTAATTAATTAGAAATTCTAATATCAATTGCCCAACGTTAATTTATTATTAGTATTTTAATTAATAATTTTGATATAATTTTATTAATTTCTATTTTATCTTTT
Source organism: Trichosanthes cucumerina (assembly GCA_036507285.1). Taxonomy (NCBI): domain Eukaryota; kingdom Viridiplantae; phylum Streptophyta; class Magnoliopsida; order Cucurbitales; family Cucurbitaceae; genus Trichosanthes; species Trichosanthes cucumerina. The sequence continues at coordinate 74,640,770 of CM071839.1, read as the reverse complement.
TATGACATATTATGTGAAGGTATTTTTGTCTTTTTCTGACATGATTGATGATGTGACATTTAGGATTTGAGAAGCCATCTAAAGTTTAGCCATTTGGTTGTATAGTTTTTTTTTTATAATAAATGAAATTTGAAACGTTTGAGTTTTTTCTGTCAAATGTAGTCAGGAGCGCTTCTTGATCTCTTTGCAATTCATGTCTTGAGTTGTATGCCAAGAACATTCAAGTAGAATTGATCATTTTATATTGTGGAGTGTTCGATTCTTAGGCCAAAAACTTGTTTTTGTCTTAAGAGCTTTGATTTGTTAAGGTGATCTTATATTTATTCCTTCCTTTGGGATTGAAATGTTGATGTGAGGATTTTAGAATTTATAATTAGGGGTTAATATAATTATTCCTAATTTTTAGAATTCTAGGTTTTTTCAGAATTCAGAATTAATGATACCCAAGGATGAGAAAACTCTCATTTGGCTCTTTGTATTAATCTATTTCTATTGCACGAATGATTCATACTCACATTTTTTAGACACTAATATTTTGTTTGGGGTGCATGTTATAATAGTATATGAATAACCTTGCACCTCAAACACAAACTAGTTGGGATTTATGTATTAAAGCTTCGTAATTAATAATTTATTTAATAATTAATAATGTTTTTTATTATTCGATTTACAATATACCATTATCTATTATATAAAAAAAATCAAAGGTTATTAGTGTAATCTTAAATAGGATGTGGTTGACATAGGATAGGATTCATGATCAAGAAATAACCTAAAGGGTCATAGTATATGAATAAAAGATTGAGTGTCTTATCCTAGTAACACTATTGTGATATGACCCACTTTATAATAATTATATACAATTTGATCCAAATTGTTCATATGGAGACATGTGAGTGGGGATACTTTATATACAATGAGTTTGTATAAGACTACATTATGAAATATATATACTTTTTATAAATTCGTTAATTGAGAAAATTAATATTTCATCAGGATGATCATATGCGACTCGATCTTAATCTTGAGTGAGTTTTGAAATCCTGTCTGTGATAGCTTGTCCTTTGATTTGCATGAGTGAGAATGACTTTTGTAGCTGATTCAATAAACCTACCACTTTGGTGATTTGACCAAATAGGAATCTGAGAACATGATCTCTTAAGTGCTGATTTCGGGACTTAAACAACGGAGTCTATCCTCTCACTGGCCCGAGAGAGACTTAGTTTATGGTTGGATCATAAACAAAATAGCTCATTAGAGGATTAGGGGTACTTAAGGTGCAATATGTAATTACAGAGGTAAAACGTACTTTTGACCTAGTTGTAATTACGAACAACTCACGAATGATTGACTTGCATGTAATGGTTATATCCATGGACGCAACTTGTCCTATAGTGCATAAGAGTACAACTTTAGGTCTATAGTGGAATGACATATAGTGAAAATTAAGTAATTAATTAAAGAAATTTAACTAATCGATTTTGTATCATTAGAATCTGTAGGTCCATAAGATCTCATTGCTAACTCATATGAACAAATAGGGATCAATTTAGTTGAAAGAAAAATTTCAAATGTTCAAATGTTCAAATTAATATTTAATATATGAAATATAAAAGAGAAAAATATATTTATTGTATTTGATACATTAAATATTAAGAATCATTAATGTATTAAGATACATTAAATAAAAAAATATTTATTAAATTTGAATTAGAATCAAATTTAAGAAATAAATGTCGTATGAGAACTTGAAAAGATTTGATTCCTGTTATATAAATATATTTAAATATATTAGATATTAATATATATTATTGAATTATTTTCTCTCGATCACTATAAATATGACCCTAAGGTGAGCTATATAGGCTTCTTGACACACAACTACACATCTATAGATAATTATAGAATTCTCTCTAAACTTCTTTCTCTTCAATCCCTTGTGGATTTTCTTTCAAGAGGCTCCACAAACTCTGGGCTTGTTTGGGGCACATGTTATAATAACTTATGTTATTATAACATGTGGAATATACTGTACTCCAAACATAGACTATTATAACCCCAGATACTATTATGCATTTTAAATAATATTATATGATTCCACAAATTATAAAATAACTCATAAATTATTATAACCCTGTTATTATAATTCATTCAACGCTCCAAACAGCTCCTTTGTGGTATTGGAGTTTCAACCTCATTGGAGTTGGAGTAGGAAAATTAAGAACACGCTAGAAATATCTCTCTAATTTTTCAGGTAAGTTTTTGCTTAACTTTATATATTTTTAGTTTAATTTAAATAAAATCAAAAATAACTCTACATCATAAACACATACGGATTATTATAACTTACTCATCACTCCAAACAACTCTAGTAAATTAATGCGCATGTATTTCTTTTTCTTATTATTATTTTTTTAATGTAATTAGTTGGGTTGAAAAAGTTGTAATAAGTTAATAACAGACTGAAAAACACTTTGGATAAACCAATTCCTAGTTCTATAAATGGTCTCATGGAGGAGGTCCAATATTACATTTCAGTCTAAAAGAGAACTTAAACTAGTAAACTAGAGAGACATATATATATATATATATATAACATGGGTTGGTTTGGAAATTGCATAAAAAAGGTAAGTTGGTTATGGGAATTATTAGAGGACGAAGCGGAAGGCGGCGGTGGCGGGGGGAAACCGGAGATGGCGGTGGCGGTGGCAGTGGCGGAGATGGTGGAGGAATGGAAAGAGATGATAGTAGCAATTTGCGTGTCGTCGGCCATAGCCATAGCTGCAGTGTCTGTTCAAATAGAAAAGAAACTGCCAAATGCGTTTAAGTTTCTATCAGTTGCTCTGTTGCTGTGTTTTGGTTTTGTGGCTTTTGGGAAGATGACGAAAACCATTAATTTCAAAAGTGTGGTCTCTCAGATTTTGTACTGTGTGGGCGGGTTTTTGGGAGTCACAGCTTTGTTCATAGCCACTGCAATTCCTTATGCGCCATATTTTCAGATCATCATCTTCCTCATTTACTTAATCTTCTGCTTCATCTTCATGTTCATTAATGCCCACAACCACAAGGCTTCTTCTTCCACTCCTCCTCAGCTTTGAGATTATCAACACCCTTCATCAAAATGTTTGTTTCTTTCTTCATATAACTACTCTTCTCCTCTCCATATTCTTCTTTCACAAATACATACATACATACATATATATATATATATATATATATATATATATAATAGTTGTTGGGTCTTAATAGAGTGGAGGAGATTCAAATAGCTAAGCTAAGACCCTGTTTTATCCATTTCTTTCTTTTTGTTTTGTTTTCTATTTTTTTAATAAAGAGGAACAAAACTTCTTTGATAACTGTTAGTTGTTCTTTCTATTTTTTTTAAAAAAGGTACACATACGTTGGTAATTATTTTTGTTTCTTTTGTTCTCTGAAATTTTAAATTAAAAATATAAAAATTTTATATGAATATGAGTTTTTAAAATTAAATATCCAAACTTTTTATTTTATATTTATTATTAGATATTAAATTATGCATTTTTTAAGTAAAAATGATAAAATAATGAAGTTTTGGAAAAAAAAATGGGAAAACATACTGATAAGGATAAACACCCTCACTTTAACATGGTATGTTATTGTTCATTTTGGACATAAACCTTCATGACTTTATTTTTGCAATCTTTCTCTCGATCAAGGTATCACAACTTGAGCCTACCCTTGAATAAATACGTTCACTCCCAACTGAGAGCTTCTCAAGACACAACCGGTTCATCTCAAGGCAACATCTAAAAAGAGCACACAAACACGAATCACAACACACAAACACGGATCGCACTTGCTTTTTATCAGGACGAGTGTTATAACACCCAGATAGAGCACAATTGAAGCTCTCACAACAACCCTCAACATATCTCTACAATGGTATGAGACTGTCTACTTTGGGCATAAACCATCGTGACTTTGCGTTTGGTTTCCCAAAATGCCTCATACTAATGGAGATAATTGTCACTCTAGTCAACATGGGACTTTGTTAGACTCCTAACAAAAATATGAAAAAAGAAAATTGATTTTGTTGTTTACCAATCACTACACCATTTTGAAAATGTTTTTTAAAAAATGAAAAGCAACAAATTGGAATAGTTAACAAAGGGTTTTGTTTCTAAAAAACAAGAAACAACAAACTGGAAACCAAATGTTAAGCCCCGTTTGATAACCATATGGATTTTTGTTTTTAGTTTTTGAAAATTATGCTTGTTTTTCTATAATTTCTTTTCATCTTCTCTACAATGATTTTCATATTCTCGAGGTGCTATTTAAGTTTTTAGCCCAGTTTCAAAAATAAAAACAAATTTTTGAAAACTACTTTTTTTTAGTTTTCAAAACTTAGTTTGGTTTTTGCGAACCTAGGTACAAAAGAGATAAGAAAACATAGAAATCAATTAGTAAAAATAGTATATTTTTTAGGCTTATTTTTCAAAAATAAAAAATAAAAAACGAAATGGTTATCAAATGGGGTCTAAAATTCTATCTATTTAGAAATTTCTATATTTCAAAACTTTTTTTTTAATATAGATTTCTTCCTTTTTAATTTTGTGTTGAATAAATTCGAGTTATCAATTTCATCATCTCCTTCTCTTTCCATTATACTTATCCATCTCTAACATTTCTCACTGTTCCAACAAATTTTCATTGGATAATTGAAGTTTATATATAATGTATGGTTACTATATTCCTTCTGTTTACCACATTTGATATTTCTCTATTTCACTTTATGTGCAGATTAAGAGGAAGCTTTTAAGAAGAAAAGGAAGGAGGGAAAAAAAACATGCAGCAATCGCTCGTGCATTACGAAAACGATGATGAAATTATTGAAAAAGCATATGTTAATGACATGTAGATGCTAATTTGGTTTAAATTCAACATTGTGTGTCAAAATAATATTTATGTGTTTTTTCACTTCTATTGTGTGTAAGTATAGCTTAAATTTTAATATATCTCTCCTTATAATTTGAGGCTCCATTATTACTTCCCTTTCTTATTTATAATATCATATATTTTTTTAAATGGAGAAACCTCTCATTATCCATCTTGACCAACGCCTTATGTTCCTTTTTACTTCCGATATATATTTAATGTTCATATTTTCTCGTTTGATAATTATTGTACTTTTAAAAATTAAGCTCATAGACACTAATTTCACTTATGAGTTCTTTTATTTTGCTATTTTCAAAAATATATTTAAAATTCAAGGTTAGGTTTTGAAAACTAAAAAAAAAAAATTTAAAAATTTGTTTTTGTTTTTTTAATATGACTAAGAATTTCAGTATTTTTTTAAAAAAGAGGTGTAAACTATAGTTAAAAAAAACTGTGAAAAAACATGAAATTTTCTAAAAGAAAACTAAAAATGAAATCATCATTATTAAATACCTCGTACATTTCTGAAAGTTGTTTGAAATAGATAGTAAGTCTCGTTTGATAACTATTTATTTTTTTTTTAATTTTTAAAAATTGTATTTATTTTCTCATCGGCTTTTCAGATTTCATCTTTCTTCAAAACATTTAAATTCTTAGCCAAATTTGAAAAACAAAAAATATAAGATTTTGAAAACCACTTTTCTTTTAATTTTTAGAACTTGGCTTGATTTTTTAATATATAAGTAAAAAGTAGATTACAAAAACAAAAAAAAAACATCGGACAATTGGACAAATAGAAAACTGGGCATAAAATATTGCAAATATAGCAAATTGTTAAACTGTTTGCATATATGAAAAATTTTCATTTAAATTACTAAAAAGTCCATGCACATGTCTTTAGCCCAAATGAAAATTTTGATTCATCTTCCTTCATTTCTTCTTCAAACTATCTTTTTTTTTGTAATTTTTTGTTATTTATTCTTCCTTTCTCCAATGTTTAGTTGATCGACCAAATATCCTAGGTTCAATCGCCTTCCAACATGCAACTTTTTCTATAATGATTGGAGTCTATCACTAATAGACTTCAATCACTGTCTTTGTGATAGAAGTCTATCAGTGATATAAGTTTATCACTATCACTGATAGATTTATATATGTGTTGTTTCTCTCTTTTTATTGGAGTTTATTTATAGACTTCTATCACTATCACTGGGAGTAGTGCGTGATTGAAGTCCATCACTGATAGAAGCATATATGTTAATTGCTACCATTTGAATTACTAGAATTTTGAATCTTGAATTAACTAGGTTAATATAGGGTAATTTTCATCCTTCTTGAATAAGGTAGGGTGTGTGATTGAAGTCTATCACTAAAATGTTTATTTCATATATCACTATGATAAGATTCTATCACTGATAATCCTAACTATGATAAAAGTCTACTAGCATGCTACTCCAAGTCTTACTTCAGTTTTGCAGTTTATTAGAGTCTATCACTATTGAACTTCAAATTGTGATGATAGTCTATCAGTGATGAATAACCTTGATAAAAAACTACTTCATGCATTGCATTATATCAGAGTCTACTTTTAACTGTGATAATAGCCTATCAGTGATAGAAATTTATCGCTGATAGAATCCTAACTGTGATAAGAGAGTCTATCAGTGATAGAAGTCTATCACCAATAGAATCCTAACTATGATAAAAGTTTATCATCCTACTCCAAGTCGAGCTTCAAAATTGCATTATACTACATTCATTCACTCATAAACTTCTAACTGTGATAAGAGTCTATTAGTGATAAAAGTGTATCACTAATAGATTCCTAACTGTGATAAGTGTTTACTAGAATGAGTGATAGAATTTTAATTGTGATAAGAGTCTATCAGAGATAGAAGTCTATCACTGACAAATTCTGAATAGTGATAAAAATCTATTAGGCTTCAATCAAAGCTGAAATAAGAATTAAAAAATATTATTTAAAATATTTATTATATTTGTAATTTTTTAAAAATAACTTGCTATATTTGCAAATAAAAGCCCATATTTTAGTATCCATTATAATTTTCCAAAATTCATAGGTAAAACTTACTTTTAAAAAATTCATAACAAAAAAACAAATCGATAATAAATTTGGTCCTGAAGATTGACCGGTGAGATGTTGACCCTGATCTTTACAAAACAAGTACAAGAAGGAGAAAAGACAAAAAAAAAAAAAAAAAAAAAAAAAAAAAAAAAAAGGAAAGTAAGAAAAAAAAAGGGAAAGGAAAATGGAAGGCAAAAAGTATACCGAATAATAAATGGACCCACTGGATATATAATCAGACAATTATATTTCATATATTATAACATGTGCATGTTTGTTGTCTTGTGATCCAAGTTTCTACCCCTTTTCTCCTTTTTCTTTTATTATTACTATTATTCAAATGAGAATCTTCGATATTTTAATGAATTTGTTAGGAATAGGATTCGTTATAATTATTTATTTAGAAAAAACAAACTTCTTTATGAATAATAATTTATTGATTTGATAGTCTAACTGCTTTAAATTCTAGCCAAGTTTCGGAATTAGAAAGAAAAAGAAAATATCAATGAAAATATTATTTCTAGAAATAGAGAGTTAAGAACAAAAATGTACAGAGTCATTAGATCCTTCAAGGTATGCAAAAACTAGTATCGAGATAATTCCAGTAAATACATGATTATAAGATACTAACATGCCATTAATGTAATGTGACTATTTTATAATATAGATTTAATAATTTGTATGCACCTAATAGTTATTAGATATAAATTTGTGGTACTTCTCTCTATATTTAATGGCAAAAAAATTGTTCACTACATTGTGACTGTTTCGTCGAATATAATATCTCTCATTAATTAATGGATATTTATAGGCAATTTGATGGTGTGGAAGTGGAAAAAAATTTTGGTTAGATGTTGTCTAGAAATAATTTGCTAGTAATAGAATTGTTCTTTTTTTTTTCTTAAAAGAAAAAACATAGCGTCACATATCTTAATTAATATAAAACAAAATAAATAAGAGTAAAAAACATATTTGTAATGGCTGAAGAAAATATATTTGCAAACAATTAAGTTCTAAATGGCCATTATGTGATATTTTTATAATGGCAGACAATTTTGCATTTCTTTTTGTTTTTTGGGTATTAATGGCAGACATTTTTTAGGATTATGAAATGAGAAATTTGTAGGAATCTTCCAAAAATAAATAAAGAAATAAAACCTTGGATCCTAAAAGCATCCTAACCAAGCATGCGGGAATGATTATTTAGGACCTTTTCTTCTTCTACCATGGTTAATTAACCTACTGATTTTACATATATTCTCAAAAAATAAAAAAAAAAAACTGATATTTTACCCATTATAATTTAACTATGTAATTTGGGTACATCTCAACTAGTTAAGATATATATTATCGATCAAGAAGTCTAGAAATTTGAATACGCATTTCTTTAGTTATTAGTAAGGGCCACTTGCATAGATGACAATATGATTTATTGTATTTGCAGCTGCATAATTCATTTATTGATTTACAGAAATAGCAAAAAATGTGCAAGCTCAACCCAACAAATGAAACAAAAAGTCCAAAATGCCCTTTCCATGTTTTACAAAATCAAGAAAATCAGTAGTCTATCAACGTTATATCTAATTAGTAGTCTATCAACGTTATATCTGATATACCAACGTAGCGATATATCTAACCAAAAAGTAACTACATAAGTGATATACTATTGATACCCGTTGATTTCACTAACATTAAGTATATATCAGTGTAATATATTGTCGATATACTTTATATATATAAATAAATACTTATTATATCAAGAGTACAATAGTGATTCATTAATGGTATATGATATCATCTAAAGCAAGTAGATAGTGATATACTAATGATATACTTTATTTAGATGTATAAATGAACTGTAAATGTAATTCAATATAATCAATGGTATATCACAAGAAATGATTTATGAGGTTAATCACGATATATCATAATGTATCATTAGAATATCAGAAGTAATGCAATATATCACAATATATCATTAGTATATCAACGGTATTTCTATTTGGCAGTAGTTGATTCTTCTATTCACCATCAATATATCATAATGTAACATGTAGAAATGTCCATAATGTACCTAATATGAATGTTATCAATTAATAGATAAACCATTATCAATAAAAAAAAAAATACTTATTATATAAATAGTACAATATTGATTCATCAATGGCATATCAGATTATCTAAAATAAGTATACCAGTTATATACTAATGATATACTTTGTTGACATATATAAATGAACTGGAAATTTAATTCAGTATGTCAATGGTATATCACAAAAAATGATTTATGAGGATCATTACGATATATCATAGTGTATCATTAGAATATCACTAGTATATCAAAATTTTTGCTATATTTGCAAAAGGAATAAATAGATAATAAAGTTGCAATTTACCTAATTCCTTTTGCCACCCATTACAATTCCCTTGTTAGTAAAGTAGAAGTCAACAAAAGTACTACAGTGAAAAAATTGAAACCTCAAACTCTGGATAAAGTTATCCTATAAAACGACCGACTTGTTCTATAACTATTATATTGAAAAATAAATATTTCAATGAAAAAGAGTTTCAAAAATACCAATACAATATATATTAGAGTTAAACAAACCTAGTGGATGGATAACTAAAGAAAAGTACACAGATATGGTCGGCCAGTGAGACGATGGAGGATAAGCTTCATCTTCGACAACCTAGATTACCAACTAAGGTCCCTAAATGACTGCTCAATGATAAAGAAGGTAGAGATGTAAAGACGACGAAAAGGTTTGCCAAAAAGCAACCACATTTGTTCAACTATTTAAATAGGAAAAATACTTGGGTGCAATCTAACTGCACAAGTATTGTGCAACCTACTTTTCAACCACATGAAAAAAAAACTATGATTCTTTTTTTTTTTAAGAAAAATTTATAGTTAAAAATGAAGTTGCACAGATGCATAGAACCCCGACTACACCCAACTTTTACTCATATATATATATATAATTCAACTATTCACACATATGTTCATTAAAAAAAACTACTCAAACATTATATTTTTATAAAATTTTCAAATATGTCAATAATTAATATTTTGATAATACTATCTTATTCTTATTTGAAATAATTTTTTTACTTCATTCTTCAAATATTTAATGGATAATATTCCTAGAGATGAAGATTTATATATGTATATATATACATATATATATGTATGTATGATACATACATATATATGTATGTACATACATATAATAGGTTCATGAACTTTAAAAAATATATAATAGGTTCTTAAATTTTTGATCATTTTGTGTCTAATTAGCATCATAAATTTTTATTGTGTCTAATATAGGTATGATATATATTTAACATTTTTTAAAATTAATGAACCTAATAGACTTAAAATATTTGTGAATTTGGTGTCTAAATAGAACATTGAACTTTTCAATTTTATATCTAATAAGTTTGTGAATTTTTTAAAAAATGTTTAATAGATGAATGACCTAATTAGACATAAAATTAAAATTAAAAGTTTAGGAGCTTAAATTAGACAGAAAATAGACTACTTTTTTTTTATAAAAAAAATTAAGAAATCGGAACTTATAATTTATTTATTTTTTCCTTTGTATTTAAAGCATTTATTTTTATTTTTTAACTTTTTGTTTTGATATGATTGCGTGGAAAAGAAGCTGAGAATGATTGATATTGGATTTGTTAATTAATAATAATCCATAGTCCACAAATCCACATTGAGCAACTGAGACTAAAGCTAGTCATTTGATGGGATGAAATCTTGGTTTGACAAACATAACATCTATTATTGTTATGTTATTATTATCAAATTTGAGCAATTGAGCCTAAAGCTAGCCTAGTAAAAAGGTATTCCCATTATCCCATATATGAAAATGACTGCTTTAGAGGATTCCATTAACTTGATCAGATTATATTGCTGTTACTTTTATTTATTTATTTTGAATACTAGATTATTATTTATGTTACTATCACCATCCTTCCTTTTTTTTTTTTAATAATCCATCTATTCTTCTGTTCAATTATTTTTTTTATAAAAAAAATTCTATTTATAACTACTTTTATGAAAAGATAAACTCACATATTATATAATAGGATTACCTCCTATTTTGATCTATAAATATTATTTATGGCCATTAACCTAATCTATAGATATTAACATGAGTAATATATGTTCTAAATTATTAATTTTGATAATTATACAATGAAAAATGTAACATTGTATAATATATATAGAAATAAACCCAAATCTTCGAACATGTTGGTTTTCTTTTCCAGATAAATAAGTTGAGCTAACCTGCTTTCAACCATGGCATGAATTTTTGGATTAAAAAAAAAACCATGGCATGAATTTTATATGTTAATTAGTGAGGACCGTCTCTTAGCCTCTCAGCGTTTTTCTATAGAGATCAGAAACTACTACTTGGATCGGACAAATAGAAGATCAATCTCTAGAATTTTTTCTTTTTATAGATATATTGTAATTAATAATTAAAGTATTAATTTGAGAATCATTTTAATCAATTAGCTCACTAATGTATGTGGGCATAAAACATTATTTGAGCTAAATTACATGAAACTCTTCCTTAATAATCATATTGTTTTTTTTAAAAAAAAATCCAACAAACACGCGATTTGTTAAGTGTTAGGTAAAATAATCATCGATGCTAAATTAAAATTTTGTGCAAAGTTCAAAATACAAAATATTTATAAAAGTTGAAGAACGAGACATTAGAATATTTAATACTTGAAGAACAATATTAATTTTCAAGAACTAAGTTAGGACCAAAACCTTATAAGCCAAATGAAATTTTCTTTGTTTTCCAATTAAAAAAGGTTTCAAATTTAGAGAATTGTACGGATTTATGGAAAGCCTCCAATCCATGTTTGATAACCCATTTAATTGGTTGTTTTTTGTTTTTGAAAATTAATTCCTTTTATTTGTAGATTTCATGTTTTTTTATTTATTTTTTTACCTATATTTTCAAAAATCAAATCGTTATTATGGTGTAAAAGTCTTCTAGAGGTATTTCTTTTTCTAACTCCCGATGGTGACAGAGACCATTCAAATTCCAACCCTAGCTCTGATTAATATTTCATATTTAATTTCGTCCAAGTATACATCTTTTGATAAATATCCCATTGAATATAATATATATATATATAGATTATTTAATTTTATCTATATTGAATAATACATGAATTTGAAAAGATTCAAACCTCTTGCCTCTTTATCAAGAGCATATATATGTCTAAACTAGTTGAATTATGCTTAAAATTGATAGATTAATTCAAATATTACCTTTTAATAAATAACATATGGAAAGATCTAAAGTTTTTCTTTGCATTTATGCGTTACTGCATGAAAAGTATAGTATGCAATGCATGCATTATTCATTTTTCGACACCATTTTAAAAAAAATAATTAAGAAAAAGTATTATCTTTACTTATGATTCTTTACTTTACATCATGTATATGATTTTAAATTCTAATTTTTAATTGATGTGAAACTTTTAAGTTGCGTGTGCTTTCAGCCTAAACCTTATCGTAAAAAGTACAAAGACTTGTGAGGTCATTCTTTATAAGGTATGTGAAGTTGGAAAAATAGCTTTTTGAGAGTGCATGACTCATCTTCTTTTTTTTTCTTTCCTTTGGTCTACCACTTTTATGATTTTTTTTTTTTTAAAAATAGAATCACTTAGATGATGTAGTGGTGGAGAAAGCATATATATAAAATCTGATCTAATCTTAAAAAGAAGGCATTTGGGGCTTGGCTTTCCTTTTGTGGCTGTAAGTGTTTAAAAAGATAATGAAATGAGCAAAAGACAAAGACAAAGAGAATGAGAGAGCAGCTGCATATTATAAAGTCTTATTCAAAACATTAGGGCTTGGGATTTTGGGAAAGGTAATGCTATTCCTAATAACATTAAATCTAAAAAATATATTCATGGAGTAGGTAGTTTTGAACCTCGATCTCAAAAAAAAGCAGATGTCAATTATTTCTGAACTATGTTCGAGGACATAAAATTTTTTACTGGCAATTATTGGTTGCACTTCGGCTTAATTACCAACTCTTAACGACAATGTAGTTTTAATGTCATATTGTGATAACGGGTTTGTTTGGTATGCAATCCGGACTCTTTTTTAAGTTTTCGGATCCATTGAATTCAGTGAATATGTGTTTGGCAGATGTGTTTTCGAAAACTGTTTTTGGATTTTGTGATCTAAATAGTAGAAATTCTGAAAACAACATTTTTATGTTTTCATTGTATCCAGATTCTAAATTTAAAATTTTAAAATGCATAATTATATTAAATAAAGATAAAAATCTTAATAAATACAATTTTCATATTATGAACTCAATTTATTTTTGTTAAATTAAAATATGTATGATATAAATTATATTATAAAATGACAATTCTATAAAAAATTATAAAAATCATGTTCATAAATTAATTAATAATGACTTATATTCAATCTAATAATTAGTTTTGCAACTACAACTAATTTCATGATCTATAAATATGTTATAGGACACACTTTAAACAACGGATTAAAATGGAATCCAATTTCTAAATATGTTACCAAACACATATCTGAAAACATAAAATTCAACTTTGTTTTCAAATTTTTATTTTCAAATTGCTTACCAAACATGCCTAAAAGTTTTTATTAACTTGCATATATCATTTTGATGTACTTTTCTGTCCTTTCAGAGGATCATTTAGAAACAACTGTGAAATTAAATTATTCCTTAGTAGCTAGGAATTAGGAAAACAAGTTGACTATTTTAATTCTGGATAAATACGATCCTCATTGTTTATTTTTTCCTTTTTAAATAGGAATATATAATGCTCGTTTTTCTTATGAATCATATTCCACTGCTTATCGAATAATATTTTATAGTATTGAATCTCAAATTTTTTAAGTAAGAAATGATAAAAATTATCAAATATATAGATTTAAAGTCATTAATGCAAAAGTTGTGAAATAATTTTGTAACGATTCGAGGTTATTAATATAAAGATTTGGGCAGCATAAGTGGTTTTTTCCCATAAAAATCGTTTGTTAAAATGTCAAAAGATTAGAAAAGAAATATTATACACAAAATTGAGAGAGAAAAAAAAAGAACAAGAATGTTTATTTTTATTTTTAGGTTACCAACTTTTCGTGAAAGCAATCAATTTAGTGTATAAAATTTTGTTTGTAATGACTTAGTCCATGTACTTTCTATTTTGTAATAATTTAGTCATTATCCTTATACTTTAAAATTTGTAATGATTTAGTCCCTAAAGTGAAAAATATTGTTGAGATTTAATGAAATATCTATAAACTAATTAATGGACTAAATGCATTTATAAACTACAAAAACTAAGCGTTGCATAGTAAATTTGATACTTAATTTTGATGAATTATTTTACAATAAGAATAAATTGTTATAAATTTTAAGTTCATGGACTAATTTGTTACCTATTAAAGTTTAGAGACTAAATTGTCACGAATTCAAAGTACAAAGATTAAAGCATTGTTTGATAACCATTTCGTTTTTTTATTTTTAAAAATTGTATTTTTTTCTCATCATTTCTCTATAATGGATTTTATCTTTTCTATAACGGTCTCATCTTTCTTTAAAAAATACTTGAATTGTTAGTTAAATTCCAAAAAAAAAAAGTTTTCGGAAACTACCATTTTTAGTTTTCAAAATTTGGCTTGGTTTTTGAAAACATGTATAAAAAGTAGATACGAAAATATGAAAAGTCATAGGTGGAAATAGTATTTATAGGCTTAATTTTAAAAAATAAAAAATCAAATGATTATCAAACAAGCTTAAATTGTTACTATTAAGAAGGTTTAAGGACTAAGAATGTCTTTTAAGTTTTTAATATTATTTTTATTGTTTTGAGTTCAACAACCAGTATGAGTGAGGAATCAAAACCTCTAACTTTTAGGTTAATGATAGATGCCTTAATTAACTGACTTAGGTTTTGGTTATGCTTTGGTTGACTAAAAAATATTTATTATTCAAGCAATATTTACATTCACATATATATTCTTTCAATAGGGCTCTAAGATGTTTTTTTTTCTTTTAATTTTAATTAGATGAGTAGATTCGCACATCTAACATCTTAGTTAACAATAATATTTGTCTCAACTAATTAAACTATATTTAGATTCGTCTAAGCTCCTTTTTATATATACGAACAACCTGTGAAGGGTCGACTCATGGGTACTGGTTATATCGATGGACACAACTTGTTCTACAGTGATGAGAGTGCAGGTACGGGCTTTAGTGGAGTGTTACCGTAGCTAATGAATGTTCAATAACTGGGTCAAAGAGTTTGACAGGTTAGTTTTGGATCATTGGAGCTCGTCATCTGTAGGTCCATTAGGTTCCTCGGTTGGCTCAAATTGGACAAATTGAGGGTTTACAGTTTGGTGTGAATTTGATGGGTTCAAATTCATTATTTGGGTATTTATGTCATTTATATGAGATATAGATGACATAATATATAGTTTTATGTGAATGAGATTCATAATAAACTATAGTATAACCTAATTGATTAATTAGTGCTAATTGGAGAAATTCAATTGAGAGAAATTAAATTGAATGTGATTCAATTTAAAAATCCACAATTATGTAAATGAGATTTGTATAATAAGGTATGAGATACCTTATATTATATGATATGCAAATATGTTTTGCATATCATATAGTTGTGGTAAAATGGTAGTGGAGATATTAACTCCACATCTCACCATTATTTTAAGGCTCGGTGGGAAGCCTTTGGTAAGGTTGGATCTCATTTTTTGGAAATTCAAGTTCCAAGAGACCTCCATTCTCTCTCAACTCTCTCTCAATCTCTCCTCACCCAAAAGCTAAAGGGAGTCTCACCTACTCTCCCTCAACCTCCTAAGAACAATCGAGAAGACATTTTGGAAGTGTCTTGCACTACTGTTCGAGGATCGAGTTCGAGGAGTTCGTTGGTTCGAGAGAGATCGTGACCGGAGGAAAAAAACGTTTAAGAAGAGTTCTTCAACAAGTAAGTAACGATTACCTTACTGTTTTCTTCTTCTTATTTGCATGTTTAACCTAGAATTAAAGTAGTTTAGTTCGTTTTAAGATAAGAATTACGCGACGAATCAACGATGTTTCACAACGTCTTCCGCTGCGGGAATTCCAAATTCCTTCAAAACTGGGTATAACAAAACTTGACAAACCTAGATATAAGGCTAGGTTGGTTGCTAAAGGTTTCACACAAGAAGAGAGCATTGTTTTACATAGGTTTTCTCTCCTGTTGTGCGTCATTCATCCATTAGAGTTATTTTATCTATGGTTGTTCAGTATAATCTAGAATTAGAACAAATGGATGTGACTACTGCTTTCTTGCATGGAACCTTAGATGAAGAAATCTTTATGAAAAAACCATTGGGATACAATGAAGAGGGCAATGACAATTTGGTTTGTAAACTAAACAAGAGCATTTATGGGTTAAAACAATTTTCTAGATAATGGAACAAGTGTTTTGATTCTTTCATTACTGCACAAGGTTTTGTTAGAAATTCTTTTGATGCATGTGTTTATAAGAAAGTTGTTAATAAAAAACACTTTATTTTGTTGCTCTTATATGTTGATGGCATTCTTATTGCTTCAAATAGTACTCAAGAAATAAAGTGGTTAAAGGTTCAATTGAATAACAACTTTGAAATGAAAGATTTGGGCTTTGCAAAGAAAATTTTGGGAATGCAGTTGTCTAGAGATAGAAGTAGAAATACTCTTTGTATCTCTCAAGAAGATTATTTGAAGAACATTCTTAAAAGATTTAATATGGACAATTGTAAATGGGTTAAAACACCTTTAGCTCAACATTTTCAATTGTCTGCTAATCAATCTCCTTTTACACCTGAAGAAGTTGATGAGATGAATTCTATTCCTTATGCCAATTTAGTTGGTAGCTTGATGTATAACATGATCTCTTGTCGTCCTGATTTGGCTTATGCTATGAGTATGATTAGCAAATTTATGGGAAATCCTGGTAAGGTGCATTGGGAAGCTTCTAAATGGGTACTCAGATTTGTCAAAGGCTCTTTATCAAAGGGTCTTATTTTTACTAAGAATGATACTTCTAACGATGTCATTACTGGCACTACAAGAAATAATCGTTTTAGCGACGAAATGTCAGCGACGAAAAACTATATGTCGCAGAGCTTGCGACGAAAAAGCTAAAGCGTCGCAACATTTGCGACGAAATAGCTAAAGCGTCGCAACATGTGCGACGAAAAAGCTAAAGCGTCTCAAAACTTGCGACGAAAGAACTTAAACGTCGCAGGACGTGCGATGAAAATACAAATCGTCGCAAACATTGCGACAAACGAGCTTAGCGTCGCATCTTACACTGCGACGAAATTGACGTTTCGTCGCAACATTGCTGCGACGAACATGATTTTTCGTTGCAATGCCTCGAACAGACCAAACTGCAGGCTGTAATAATGACGTTTGCGACGAAACTGCGATTACGTCGCAATGGGCTTTGCGACAAAAACTATTTTTCGTCGCAGGTTTTTAACAATACTTTTTAGGTTTCATTTTCGTTTCCACTTTGCATTCCCCTCCATTTCATTTCACTTTGCACAGAGGAGAACTTCGGGGGGAGGGGGGAAGGCTCGAAAAGTCACCGGAAATTCGCCAAAAAGTTGTCGAAGAGTCCCCATTTTCCTTCATCCTCTTCATAGGCTTCATTTAGAAAGATTTGTATGCATTTTTGTTTGATTTTCTCCTCATTTCAATCTCTTTTGGTTGGGATTAGAATGTTGTTTACTAAATCTATTAGTCATTTGTTTATTTTGTGTAGAAACTTCGTTGATAAACTTTGATTTTTTGTTCTTTGTCAAGCATTTGGAGGTAAGTAAAGTTAGATATTAGTCTCTCTTTTGATAAATTTGCGACGAAATAGCTAAAGCGTCGCAACATGTGCGACGAAAAAGCTAAAGCGTCTCAAAACTTGCGACGAAAGAACTTAAACGTCGCAGGACGTGCGATGAAAATACAAATCGTCGCAAACATTGCGACAAACGAGCTTAGCGTCGCATCTTACACTGCGACGAAATTGACGTTTCGTCGCAACATTGCTGCGACGAACATGATTTTTCGTTGCAATGCCTCGAACAGACCAAACTGCAGGCTGTAATAATGACGTTTGCGGCCAAAACTGCGATTACGTCGCAATGGGCTTTGCGACAAAAACTATTTTTCGTCGCAGGTTTTTAACAATACTTTTTAGGTTTCATTTTCGTTTCCACTTTGCATTCCCTCCATTTCATTTCACTTTGCACAGAGGAGAACTTGGGGAGGGGGAAGGCTCGAAAAGTCACTGGAAATTCGCCAAAAGTTGTCGAAGAGTCCCCATTTTCCTTCATCCTCTTCATAGGCTTCATTTAGAAAGATTTGTATGCATTTTTGTTTGATTTTCTCCTCATTTCAATCTCTTTTGGTTGGGATTAGAATGTTGTTTACTAAATCTATTAGTCATTTGTTTATTTTGTGTAGAAACTTCGTTGATAAACTTTGATTTTTTGTTCTTTGTCAAGCATTTGGAGGTAAGTAAAGTTAGATATTAGTCTCTCTTTTGATAAAGTTTGATTTTGTTATTAGTCTCTTTTGGTTGGATTGTTTGTAGAAATGTTTTATGTATTTAAAATATAATATGAATTGAATTTAGGTTTGTGTTTTTCTAGAGAAATGTAGTTGTAGTAGGAGGTGTTTAGATTTTTGATATGAAAATAGTGGATTACTTTCTAAAAGGTTTGCATGTACTTTTTGGTAGATTACTTTGAAGTTTTCTTCTAATTTTCAATATAATTTTGTTTGGGGTTTAGAATGTAATTGTTTTCTTCCCATTTTCAATATCTTTTCTTTGTTTTGTGTAGAAATTTGGTTGCAAAAGGTTGCATTTGTTCTTGGTCAAGTACTTGGGTCAAGTACTTGGAGGTAAGTAAAATACTTGTATATATTTTTGGGGAATGTCTTATGTATTTGATATGTGTTAAGGAAAGTAACAAATTGTGATTGAAAGACTATTCATGTGATTAAGTATGTTGGGTTTAATTAAAGTTTGAATTTAGATCAATGTTATTTTCATAGTTTTATGATTAAAAAGAGTATTGAATTTATTGAGTTTATGCTCGTGTTTTTTAAAATAGAGAATGTGGTTGGAGTAGTGGATTGTGATTATATAGGTATATTATGATTTCTTTTTAGTAAATATAATTAGATGCAACTTAGAGTATGAATGACGATTTGTAGTGCAAATCATCACTTAATAAGGTATATATGTTTTTATAACTTTGAAATTATTTACATATTGATTTATAAATATTTTTGGAATTTGCCTTATCCATTTAGTGATTATGATTTTTAATTTTTTTATTGAGTATATGATTATATAGTTGTTGGGATTTTGATTATGTTTGAGACTTTGATTGTGATTATATAGAGAGAGTATATGTTTATGTTGTTTGTGGTAGTTTTTTTTTATTTAACCATTATACATATTGTGGCAAAACTATGTTTAGTATGATTTCAAGGGAGAGGGGAGGAGAGAGAAAGACTTATGTATATTGAAAAATGAAAATGATGAGGGAGAGGGGAGAACAAGAGGGGTAGAGTTATGTATGTTGACAAAGAAAATGACTTTTAAGTTTTTGAGAAGAGAGAGTGAGAATGCATGTTTGTGTTAGTAATGGTAATATGTTGTTTCTTTATTATTAGACATATTGTGAATTTGCAAAATTATGTTGAGTATGATTTAGAGAGAGATGGGGATGTTATATATTAGTTAAAATTATATTGTGGTTTTTTTTTCCGCTTTATTGGATAGGGGAGGGAGGGAATGGGTGAGATAGAGTATTTAAGAATGACTTGTAACTTATGTTTTTAGAAGGAAGGTGACTTTTTAGCTTCAAGTTGTTTGTTTTAATTTGTGAACATCATGCGTGTGTTTTTCTTTAGTGAATTTGGTGAAAATTGTTTTAATCTTGTTGTGAAGATGATTTAGGGAGAGAGGAAGAGGGAGAGGGTTAATATTATTTGTGATTATTAAGAGGATAATTTATTGTTCATCCTTACTTATGTATATTTCTTGTTTATGTGTAGGACGATTAAAAACTGATTTTTGGTGAAGATACAATATGGTATCATCTTTTCACTCATTTTGAGATTGTTTAGGAGGTAATTAATGAATTTTATTCCACCTTACAACTTTTCTATGTTTTGTAATAGTTTAGGTTTGTTGTTTTGTGATAAAGGAATGAATTATAATAACAATACTTGTTCTCACTTATTTGGATACTTTGTAACTTTATATTGTTTAATAAAAATCTTGGTAAATGTTATCGTTAATTATAACTATGTTATATCTTATTTTATTTGATTATTTATATATGTTTTTGTTAGAATAGATTGAGAGAAAATAATTTTTTTTAATCAACAAGAAAAATTTGCGACGAAATCCTTTTTGTCGCAAAAATCATTGCGACGAAATTAGTATTATGTCGCATGTATATGCGACGAAATAACATTTATGTCGCATGATACATTGCGACGCAGATTGAATTATGTCGCAGGAGATTGCGACGAAAGTGCATTTATGTTGCGAGGAGTCCGTGCGATTTAAAAATTTCTTTAAATCGCATATATTTGCTTAACGACGAAATATGAATTTCGTCGCAACTTCATGACATTATTATTAGCTATTGCGTCGCAAATCTGCGACGTGTTTAAAAAAACGTCGCTAAAAAGCTTCTAAGACTAGGTTTCAGCGACGTTTTTTGCGACACATATATTTTCGTCTCTAAAACGTTTTTGTGTCGATTTTTTAGTTTTAGCGACGTTTTTTTTTTGTCGCTAAAGCCTATATTTCTTGTAGTGTGGTTTTGTGGATTCTGATTATGCAACTGATTTGGATAAAAGAAGATCTTTAACAGATTATGTTTTCATGTTATTTGGGAATGTTGTGAGTTGGAAATCTTCATTGCAATCTGTTGTAACATTGTCTTCAACAGAAACTGAATATATTGCTTTGGATGATGCAATAAAAGAAGTTATTTAGTTGAAAGACTTAATTTCTGAAATGTGTGTGTTTGATTGTGTTGTTAAAATTCATTGTGATAGCCAAAGTGCATTGGCACTTCAAAAAATCCAACTTTTCATAATAGAACCAAATACATTGATGTGAGGTTCCATTATGTTCGAGATGTTGTTCTAGATCAAAAGAGTCTGATAAAAGTGAGTACCACTAATAATCCAGCTGATTTGCTAACGAAATCTCTTGCTTCAGACAAGTTTCAATATTTGTGTGATCTGATGAAGCTTGGCACTGGTTGATATTTGGAACATTGTTTTGTTGAGAAGTTTTTCTGTTTTTTGTTTGAAGAGTTTGTACCTGAGTTCATCAAGAGGGTGATATATTAATTATTGTTTTACACTTGCTTTTACCAGGGTTAATTTGGCAGTGGTAAAAGCTGGTTTACCGATGGTCTTTTGGTAATTTCCACTTTGCTGATTTATGGTTATTAAACAACTATATATATGTTGTTTTGTGGCCTTTATTCGGCGTGAGATTGAAAGGGTATCGAGAAGGCAGAGCTTGGGAGGTTAGGGTTTCTTCCTTCTTCCGTTCGACGTTGCAGCCGTGAGTTGCGTTTGGCTTCCATACTCGATTTGTTCTTTATTGGTGATGTACTATGTTTTGTTCTCTTCACTTGATCAATAAAATCTTCTCATCTTTGCACAGTGGATGTAGGCATAGTCGAACTACTATAAAACATTGTGTATCGCTTTCTCTCTATCTCTTTTGTTGGTGTATGTTTGACCTTCGTATTGTTATTGGGTTTATCGATCTTGCTTTTACAAAATTGAAATTAACAAAAAAAAAAAAAATTACTGTACTATATGTTATAGGCCGCGAGAGATTAAAACCTATAACAATTTTGTCGCTGATATATTAATAAAAAATCATCAAATGGCGATAGAGAAAGAAACGAAATAAAAGGATGAGATATTAACTGAAAAATATAATTTGATAGAATGCGTCATTAAAAAACATGTTTACATTTGAACAAAGTTCTATATAAATGATTAATCTTTAATGAAAAACTCTTGGAGTTTAATCTTTAAATCTTCAATTTAACACTTGCCAAGTTTCTAAAGTATTGAATTTGGGACTTTGAAATAAGTTTCGTCCGATAATCCAAAAATTCATCTATCTAAATTTAGTCATTTAATTCTAAAAACACTCCAAAAGACGAAATTAGTCGAATCTGAAAACGTGGGGTGTTACACAAGAAGTCTATCAATGATAATGATAGACTTCAATAAACACAAATAAACAACAACAAACAAGAAGTCTATCAGTGATAATGATAGACTTTTATCACTGATAGACTTTAATCAATACTGATAAAATACACCAAACAAGAAGCCTATTAGTGATAAGGATAAACTTCAATAAATACCAATAAACAAAGAACAAACAAGAGGTCTATCAGTGTTAGTGATAAATTTCAATCAACACTGATAAACAACACCAAACAAGAAGTTTATCAGTTATAGTGATAGTCTTCTATCACTGATAAACTTCAATCATCACAAATAAACAATACCAAACAAGAAGTCTATCGGTGAAAGTAATAGACTTCTATCACTGATAGACTTTAATAAATACAGATACACAACAACATACAAGAAGCCTATAAGTGATAATGATAGTGAGATTCTTCTATCATTGATAATGATAGTGAGATTCTTCTATCATTGATAGATTTCAATCAACACAAATAAACAATATCAAACAAGAAGTCTAACAGTGATAGTGATATGTTTATATCATAGGTTTATATCACTGATAAACTTCAATCAACATTGAACATTGATAAGCAACACCAAACAAGAAGTCTATCGGTTACCAAATAAGAAGTCTATTAGTGAGAGAGATAGACTTCAATTAACATAGATAGACAATACCAATTAAGAAGTCTATCAGTGATAGTAATAAACTTCAATCAACACAGATAAACAATACCAAACATGAAGTCTAGTAGCGATAGTGATAGACTTCTATCATAGATAGACTTCAATCAGAAGAAATAGATGATAGTGATATACTTCTATTACTGATAGACTTTAATCAAAACAGATAAACAACACATATATAACTTATAGACTCTAATTAGAAGAGATAAAAACAACATAAATAAAAGTCTATCGATGATAGTGATAGATTTCTATCACTGATCGATTCCAATCAGAACAGATAAAACAACACATATAGAACTTTATTGGTGATAGTGATAAACTTTTATTACCGATAGACTCCAATCAGAAGAGATAAAACAACACAAATAGAAATCTATCAGTGATAGTGATAGACTTCTATCATTGATAGACTTTAATCAAAATAGATAAAAATCTCGAACAATAAGTCTATCAGTGATAGTGATAGACTTCTATTATTGATAGACTTCAATTAGGAAAGATCAAAATTCCAATGAAAAAGTCTATCAGTGATAGTGATAAATTTCTATCACCGATAAACTTCAATTTGAACAGATAAAAAATCCCAAACAAGAAGTATATTAGTGATAGTGATAATGATAATAATAGACTTCTATCATTGATAGATTTCAATCAAAATAGATAAACAATCTAACCAAGAAGTCTATCAGTGATAGACTTTGATAGACTTCTATCATTGATATGGGTTATGGGTTTTTTTGTAATTTAAATGGGTTGAGCAACCAATTTTGCTATATTTGCAATATTTTTTTATACTTTGCTATATTTGTTATTTTTTACCCTCATTTTGCTATAAGCCTAATTGTCCTTTTTTTGTTATTTTAACCCATTTGAAAATGATTTTTCTTTTTTCTACTGCTAACTTAAAATTAAATACTACTTTTTGATTTTAATATTAGTATGCTCAAAATAAACTGATGTTTTTATCTTAAACTCAATTATTAAAAAATATATATATTTTTACCCAAATTATAGCTTTAATTCCCAAGTTTTATTTTAACCAAATTGACCTATGGAAAAACTTAGAAAGTTGAAGACAATGCATTTGAAATCATCAAGGGAGCCATTAATATAGGCGAAGGTGAAAAGAAAGATTAAAGACAGATGAAGAGAGAAGAAGTATTTAAAAAGATGATGATGATGGAAGAAAATGAAGGAGAGAGAGGAATTAAAAAATAATTGTAATTAAAAAACAGATAACCGATGTCTTTGTATTCTATATCATTTCTTGATTTTCTTTTTAATATTGTTATATCTATCTAAGAAATATTTAAGATATTACTAGTTTTTTTTTAGTTCAACCAGCTGAAAGATTTAAACCTCTCACAAATGTTTTTTCACCTCGCAAAATGTTTTTGTCCCTTTACAAAAAAAAATTGTTTTTGTCTCAGGAAGTGTTTGAAATATAAAAATACCACATTTCAGAAAAAGAGGGTGTGAGAGGGAAAAAAAAAAACAGCTTCAACGACGTCGTTTAAGTTTCGGCGCTTCGGAAGCCCAAGGAGCTGGTCTTATTGGGCCATCGAAGCTGGTCTTATTGGGCTTTGAAAGCCCAACTAATCGAACACATGTAAAGATATTATTGGGCCAAAACGTGCGAAAGGTTCGCACGTGGGGGCTGGTTTCGCAACCATTCACCCCTTAAACCCTAGTAATAAAGAAGGGCAGAAGCCAAAAACCAGACAGCAATCTCCGTCGTCGTCGAAAATCCCTTTCTCTCCGGCAGTTCTATTGTCGATAAAACCTTATCGAAAGCAATGGGGAGTGATAGCGAGGCAGAGAAGTCGCATCAAAAGGACAAAGAAAAGGAGAAGAAGAAGCTGTTGGCTCTTGCACCCATTGCCAAACCCCTTGCCGGCAAGAAGCTCTGCAAACGCACTCTCAAGCTTGTTCGCAAAGGTATTCCATCTGTTCACTCTCAACGCAGGCTTTATTCGCTTATTCGCTATGCGAGACTGGCCTTTTTTATTTTTATTTTTTGCAATTTTTTTGTGAGTTTTGGTTTAGCGATGAGTTTTGGAGGCGTTGTTTATTGTGCATAGGAAGTTTGAGTTCGAATTAGTATCATTGTTTTCTTTTCCATCATTCAATGGATTTAGTTGATTCTGTAAGCTGGTAATGAACCAGAGTGATACATTGATGTTTGCTTCTGGGCTAAGGTTACTTCATTTAATTAGGACCATGTTGGTGCTTTTTCTGCAATTTGATATTAGAGGACAAGGTATTGAATTCGGAAGTACCAAATGAGTGTCCGCCTAAGGAAATTGATTTCCTTTGAATTGTTCTTGTTAATATTCATTGTGGCGTCGTTCTTTGTATGGCCCGTTTTTTGTTACTTCATTTTCTTCCTTGAAAAAATGTGATTTTTGTATTGAATGTAAAAAATTGCGTCCTTGTTCTTTCAGCTGCTGAGTACAAGTGCTTGAAGCGGGGGGTAAAGGAGGTGGTCAAAAGCATACGGCGCGGACAAAAAGGGTAATTTCTGCGATGATTTTAATCTTATTCTTAGCCTGTTAGAGCCTTTTATTATGCTAAAGCTAAAGTTAGAACAATGGAAAGTTATGACTAACAAATGGACAAGGAAGGAGGAATTATCAAATCATACCATTATAACCTTCCCGTTTATCTGTTTTCTGAGGAGATATTGAGTAACATATATATTGCAATGAGCATGGTTAGCTTCAAGATTTCAAGCTGCGCTATAGATTTGTTTGTTTGTTATGATGACAGTATAATTCCAATGTACTTTTACATACGTTGTAATAAATTATTGATTGGAGGGAGGGATTAAAATCAAAACAAGCCTTTGGGGCATTCATACGCCTAATATAATATCTAAAGTTCCTTTTACTGTATGGTAATGTTAACTGCTTCCCTCCATATTTTGTTATGAATGCAGATTGTGTGTGATAGCTGGAAACATATCCCCAATCGATGTGATTACTCATGTTCCAATCTTATGTGAAGAGGCAGAAATTCGCTACGTATATGTTCCATCCAAGGAAGTAAGTGATTGTTCGAATCTTTTGGTAAGGTTTGTTTGTTTAATTATTGGTGTGATATGCGAAGCAGTTGGGGAAGGAGAGAAGTGATGGCTGCATCAATGAAATCTTTGTACCCTGTCATTGTTACTTGAGTTTGACATTGATTCAAGTTCCTTAGCACCTTATAAGTTTTCTCGACCACAATTTGCCATGATTCTTCGTTCCTTGTGATACTAACAACAAGCATTAATCATGTTTATTCTTCAGGATCTTGCGAATGCAGGGTCGACAAAGAGGCCAACATGTTGTGTGCTGGTACAAACTAAGCCAAACAAAGGGGAGCTTGGATCAACCGAACAAGAGAAACTCAAGGCTGATTTTGACCAAGTTGTAGCAGAAGTATCAGAACTTACAAGTAGTCTTTTCTGAAGGGTGAAGCCATTGTTCTTTAACTTTCCCTCAATGTACCTGTAGCTTTTTTCTGCAAAGTGGTTAGTGTACTCTGTTTTACTCCAAAATTTGTTTGAGCCTATGCCATTTCTAGAGCAACCATCTCTCTTAATATTAAATACGCAGTGTTTCAGAGGCGGTGACGTTGATATTTTCCATCTAGTCCAGTCATGTCTGAATTCTTCTTAGTTTGAAGAAGAGTGATTGGATAGAATTTGTCAGAATATAGCCTTATTAAGTAGAGTAATGGAATTAATTATTTTTACATTTAAAAAAATGGAGGTGCAAACTGCAAAACTAACAAACTATTCAATGAAACTGTCACAATGTGACTGTCTCATAGTAACATTGTATATAGATTCAATAATTTTTATGCTTTCTAATAATTGCTAGATATATATTTGTGACACTCTCTCTTCATTTAATGGTGAAAATTTGTCCCTCATTGTTGTGGTCTTATTGAATTCTCTGCAAAACTTGGTTAATAACTCATCCAAATGTTCCATCAATTTTCTATACAAGCAAAAGTGTTTCAAATGGACGGTCCAGATCAACTCTTTGAAGCGATCGATGGTGCAAACTCTTTGAAGCAATCCATTGAAGCTCTTTTTGAAGCTTTTGTGTTTGAAGCAATCCATTGAAACTCTTTCTGAAGCTTTCGTGTAGTTCATCATAGGAGACATCAAATATCTCTAAAATGGGATCTCAGGGACTAATCCAAGTTTTCAATTCTTGATCTGTTCATCAAATTCCTTTAATAGATAGCTTGAGATTAATTTTGGTTTCAAATTTCAAACTTTAATTTCCTTTAGGAAGAAAAAGATGAAGAAATATAATTTTGATAAATCTTGGATGATGTTTTCGCGTGGCATTTGTTTTCAGAAGATTGTGTTCACAAGAAATGGGTATTGAGTCCTTGTCATTCTATTCATACTCATTTGTATTGAATTCAACTATATTTTAAATTATTCTTAATTACCTACAACCTTTTTTTTTTTTTTTTTCTGAAAGCAATTCAATTAACAGAAATTCACTATACAAAAAGATTTTTTTTGGTATTAATATTTTAAAAAATTAAGACATTTGCCCCCAAAAATATTTTTAAACTATAGAAATTTAGCTCCATCAAGTGAGATAGAACTTCTAATTTAGATAAAGGATGAGAATTTGAAATCACCATATAAAATTATGACTTAACATCTAGTCTATGATGTAGATTTTTTTTTTTTTTTTACATTACGTGGGATAACATATTCAAATTTTTGGCCTCTTGATGAAAGTTACCAATTTTATGTTAATTGAATTATGTTGTCTATGATGTAGATGTTCTAATTGAATTATTGAGTTCATATATAATTAGTTAATTAGAATAAGAAAAGTATATAAATTACCTCGAATAATGATTATTTTTTCATTCCTCATCTATTTCATAAATATCCTTTTCTTTTATCATTTTTAATTTTTAAATTTTAAATTTCAAACAAACAATTCGAATTCTATAGAAATAGTTCTATTATCAAAATTAATTGATACAAATAGTATATCGAGGGTTTTGAATTTATCCCAATCCCAATCGCAATTCCTTTTAATAATTAAAAAAAATGGTTTATTTTCAATTTTCTTTGATTAGAAAAACAAATAGAAAAGAAAAATCTTTGCTAAAATGAAAAAAGGGGGGAAAGAAGTGCAAGTATATGTTCTCTTCTAAAAAGGAAAATCCTTTCCTTGGAACATCGGTGGGCAGTGCTTGCTTGTGCTAAAAGCCGCAGTGAATCCATGTAAAACTAGCGCGACACACCAACAAAGCTTTGCCTCCCACTGGTCAAACGTCAATCAACCCTCCTCAATAACTTCAGCGCAAATGTATATATTTTAGTGTAACGTAAATCGCACTTTCAGTTCCTGAT
Source organism: Trichosanthes cucumerina (assembly GCA_036507285.1). Classification (NCBI taxonomy): domain Eukaryota; kingdom Viridiplantae; phylum Streptophyta; class Magnoliopsida; order Cucurbitales; family Cucurbitaceae; genus Trichosanthes; species Trichosanthes cucumerina. Next base: position 74,612,353 of record CM071839.1, on the reverse strand, counting down.
CCTCTTCAATTTACTTGAAATCAGGTCTTCAAACTCCCCTGATTTCATTTCCCCTTCCATAGGTTCAAACAATTTTCAAGCCCAATTGAATCTATATGCTTTCCTCTCGCTAAAGGGGGAAATGGGTTGCTCCTTTTCTGGGTTGAATGCTCTGTACGATGCTGTCAATGGCGGCGGAGACATTTGGATCAACGAAAATCGGTTTAGGATCGTGAGGCAGCTCGGAGAAGGTGGGTTCGCCTTTGTGTTTCTGGTCAAAGAGGTTGTTACCGACTCGTCTTCAGCTTCTGCCGGCGGTCTTGCCAAGAAATTGAAGGACCCATCTCGTCTTTCTGGTTTGCCCCTTTTCCTTAATCTGTGTTTTTTGAATTCCTTGTTGCGTTTTCTGATCTGGGTCCCTTGGAAACGGGCCTAGAAATGCTTCAATTTTATTCTCCGAGGTTTAAGTTTGATCTTGGTGTTGGGTGTTTTAAGTTTGACTAAAGATGTGGGTGATTTTGCAGTCACTGGATTCAAATGTTGCCGCTTGCTCTTTGTTGTTGGTTTTTAATTTATGCTTTCTACTCAATGAATTTGATTCTTCTGTAGGTGATGGCACTTATGCTTTGAAAAAGGTACTAATTCAGAGCAGTGAACAATTGGAGCTGGTGAGGGAGGAGATACGTGTTTCGTCACTTTTTAGTCATCCCAATCTACTTCCACTTCTTGATCATGCTATAATTGCAGTTAAGGTAGTGTCTGAAGATGTTTTTGCAGTCTGCTTTGCGTTATAAGTAATTATTTTATCTTTTTTTTGGGATGAATTTCTAGTTTCTGTGTTGTTCTCCTTTGGCGAGTAGTTTTAGTGTAAAAAAGCAATAAGGAAACTTTGATTCATTTTGACTCGCTTCTGAATATGAGCCTTTCATTGAAGATAATGTGTTAAGCCTCATGCAGGGGACATCTGTACATCTATAGCTCTTGAAACTTCTCATGTCCAATTGTAAAGTAATTTCATGGTTCTGATCTAAGTTCTTAAAGTCTTTAGGGCAGTGCAATAGTGTTAAGATTGATAGTCATACTATCAATTTTTTTGGAAATCGAATCATAATTACCATCTAGAAGTAGGAAGTGAAAGGAAGTCGAATTAGAGGACATTCTCCTAGCAGACATTAGTATCTTCCTTTTAGTTATTATAGCAAAAAGCTTTCCCTATACGCTTCTAGTCTGGACTATGGATGGACGGATTAGTATGTGGTTATCACTTTCATTACCTTTTATAAAATTCAACTTTTTTCTTTGGAGTTTAGCTGTTGTCACACTCGAAACTTGTTCTGTGGGTGAAAAGTCAACAATGTTTTCAGCTTAAAGGGTTTGCATTCTGATTTCTGATTATATGTTTTTGAGTTAGTGTTGACATTACCACTTAAGCTAAATTAGTACTGGCATTGACTGTGCATAATCTTTCTCCCCCTTTTTTCTTTTGTTGTGGGGTAGCCGTCTACTGAAGGATCTGTGAAACATGAAGCATACTTGTTATTTCCAGTTCACTTGGATGGAACATTACTGGACAATACCCAGACCATGAAGGCTAAGAAGGAATTCTTTTCTACATTGGATGTTCTGGAGATATTTCGCCAGGTAATGGGTATAGTTTATTATTTTGCAGTTGTCACCTTGAGTATAATTTACTTCATGTGGACCTTTCTCAACTTATTTTCGATGAATATCTGTTTTTTTTAAAACCAGAAACGAAACTTTTTACAGAATATCTACTGATGATATAAATACTTTACACTTAATTTGTATCCTTAACTTTAAATTATTATTGCTATCACATATACCCCTAGCTGCAGACTTGCTGGCAATATAAGAAAACTATGGATAGTTTCTATTTAAAATTCAAAGCTTTACTTTACCCTTTTTTCTTCCCATTTTTTTCCTAAAGGAGTAAAAATTTGAACGCTGTAAATTTTGCATGTGCTCTAAATGATGTTGAAGTTACCATGGAAGGTTCCTACCTTTCCTCATCACTGTTTTGGTTTTAAATAATGTATGCATAGATGTCATAAATCGTTAAATTTTCATGAGTTTTCTCGAAACAAGTTCATTTGAAAACATTTCCTGCTGCAGCTTTGTGCAGGGCTTAAGCATATGCACAATAGTGAACCTCCTTATGCACACAATGATGTGAAACCTGGCAATGTTCTTTTAACTCATAGAAAAGGGAAGTCACCTCTCGCCATATTGATGGATTTTGGTAGTGCTCGACCAGCTAGAAAAGAAATTCGTTCTCGTTCGGAGGCACTCCAATTGCAGGTTATTGATTGTACCTCTTTCTTTTCTCATACTAGTTACTAGTAGCAGGATCTTCTCGTATTCTGCAACAATAACTATAATATATGGTTCATTATAGGTTGAATTCTTGCAGGAGAACCAATAGATCTGCAGACATCATTACCATTAATTTCACCGTAAAATTTCATACTAAATTTAATTAAGTTATCCTTATTTGTTTTGTAGGAATGGGCATCTGAGCATTGTTCGGCACCTTTCCGAGCACCGGAGCTATGGGATTGTCCAAGCCATGCAGACATTGATGAGAGGACTGATATCTGGTCCTTGGGATGTACTTTGTATGCAATAATGTGAGTAGTCATAATTTTCCATGGAGATTATTGAAACCATATCAGTTCTTATGCTCGTACGACTATGACAAAACGATTCTGCTAATGGTTGTCACAGATAGTTCTTACTTTTCGCATGCATGGAATAAACTACCCTTACTTATCAAGCAAGCCTTTTCACAGTCAACCATGAAAAAGACCATTTAAATGTGGGTTAGCTTATTAAACAGTAATAATCTAGTAAGAAACTGAGCCAAATGTTGCAATGTGATCTCAAATGGTTAATTATTTGGATCTAGTGTATCAAATTTCATCACATCATTCATATATAAACTAAACTTTACTGTTGATTTCTAGTAAATTTTCATGATTACCATTGATGGATCTGGATCTGGTGTAGGTATGGGTTATCTCCATTTGAGTATGCACTTGGAGAATCTGGTGGAAGCCTTCAATTAGCAATTGTAAATGCACAAATCAAATGGCCAACAGGACCTAATCCTCCATATCCAGATGCTCTCCACCAGTTTGTAAAATGGATGCTTCAGCCTCAGGCTGCAGTTCGACCTCGGATCGATGATATCGTCCTTCATGTTGACAAGTTGATCGCAAAGTTTTCTAATTAGATAAACAGGCCATAATACAGAAGTGGATAGTTGTACACATTTTCGACAACTTTTGTGCCTCGATTCGTAAAATGCCAGTTTAAGCAGGTACAATTTGTTATCTTGAGATTATTTTCTCTGTTGTCTAGCTGTAGCTGAGAATTGATTCAAGTTCCTTTTTTTTTTTTGACCCTTCAAAATTCTATCAACACCTGAAATTTCCCCCTAGTTTGTAGAACTGTGGATTCTATACATTGGTTGCATGTACTTTCTGGGATTGTTGATTTGTTTCATAGAGAACTGCCTAATGTTGCTCAAGGATGATCAAATCTTTACCTTATTATTACATCACAATAGATTTAACAGCAATTTTCAAATTTCCTGCTTTATGCTGAGATCACAAGTTTCCAAGTGGTACTCTTGGCTACCTTTAACTTTATTATTTTCATGGCAATATGGTAAGATTACAAGATTACTCTCAAACTTTTAACCTTTTAACTTTTAATTTTGTGTCTAATATATTTTTGAACTTTTAATTTTGTGCTTAATTGATCCACTTTTATATATATATATTCACAGACTTGTTAAACATAAAATTGGAAGGTTAGGATTCTACTAGAAACAAATTTCAAATTTTGTGTTTAATGGGTTTGAGAATTAAAAAAATGTCTAATAAGTTAGGAGTCTCATTGATAAATTTAGAGATCTATTAGATAGATTAAAATGAGATATTCGGGCTATAACGTAGATTTGAAAGGTTCTTTTTTCTATTAGAGCACTTCTTAAAATTAAAAAAAAAAATCTCTAGGGCACGATTTTAAAAGTTAAGGTCTTGTTTGATAATCAGTTTGTTTTTGGTTTTTGAAAATTAAGTTTGTTTTCTCTTCATTTCTCTCCCTTAGAAGCATTTAAATTCTTAGCCAAATTCTAAAAAAAAAATCAAGTTTTTTGAAAATTATGTTTTTTAGTTTTCAAAACTTTACTTGGTTTTTAAAAACGTAGTTACAAAGTAGATAAGAAAATATAAAAATTCATTAGTAGTAATATTTTTAGGCTTAATTTTCAAAAATCTAAAACTAAATTGCTATCGAATGGGCACATCTCTTTGAATTGTTATTCTATTGTTTAAGTGACGAAAGCCCATTCATAGACGGTGACGAAAGCCCATTCATAGACGGTGACGAAAGCCATACCAGAAAACAACTAAAAATAAAACATAATACATTAGTTTACAAATATCCAAAACAAAGAATAGTAGATATAAATCAATTTCAATTTTCAGCCATTGCAATATAAATGGTTTAAATGGGTAAATTTGAAAACAAATAAATTATTCGTAGTAGAATATTAATTATTTTCATCAAACTTAAACCTAACTAAAAAAATAATAAGGGTTGGGTTGAGTTTTTTGAACACCCTTAAGGTATTTCAAAAGAAATTGAAAAAAATAAAATAATATAATGGCATCACCCAGACTTGAACTAGAGACCTTCAGTGTGTTAGATTGACGTGATAACCAACTACACCACGACACCCTCTTAAAAGATTTACGTACATTTAAATATGTATATGACATTATTTTATTTTATCACATCAATTTGCATGTATAAACTAAACTTTGCGGTTAATGGGTACGGTATTGGTATGTGTTATTTCTCCATTTGAGTACGCACTTGAAAAGTATAATATAATATGGTGGAAGGCCTTTAATTATATGTTGGCTTTATATTATTGTAAATGCACAAATTAAAATGCTAATACTAGCCATGCTTTCAACCAGTTTATAAAATAGATTCTTCAGCCCAGTCTACAATTCGACCTCAGATTGATGATATCGTTTGATTTCAATATATATATATATATATATATATATAGTTATAAGATGAATGAATTAGAAGCTGGTCCTAATACACATTTTTGACAACTTAAATTAAACATAGATATTATATTCCAGTTTAGGCAAAATTTTGTTATCTTAGGCTCCGTTTGATAACCATTTTGTTTTTTGTTTTTAATTTTTGAAAGTTAAGCTTATGTTCACCTAATTTTTCTAACATAGAGATCATCTCCCTTAAGTAAACATTCAAACTCTTACCCAAATTCCAAAACTAAAGTCAAGTTTTTGAAAGCTACTTTTTTTAGTTTTCAAAAGTTGGTTTGGTTTTTGAAAACATAGGTACAAAGTAGATAAGAAGACATATAAACTCATTGATATAAGTAATATTTTTAGGTTTAAATTTAAAAAACTAAAAACCAAAAAAAAAAAATGGTTATCAAACGGGGTCTTAATTACTGATTATTTTCTGTTGTTTAGGCGTCACCCAGGATTTGTTCGAGCTTCTTTTAAAAAAAAGAATTAAAAAAATGGATCATAAGTTGGGTAGATATTTAGAAGTGTTTATGTGTATTAACTCTTTTTATTTTTGTAGATATTTGTTGCATAAGTTTGTGTACTTTTATTATATATGGAACTGCTCAATATTTAGAAACATATGCTAAATCAAAATGCTAGAACTTAGAATAAGTGTTTTTTACAAAGAAAAGATGATGGAACGAAAAGAATAGTAGTAGTAGTGTTTCCTTACCATTCTTTTAACCACTTCAAATATTTTGTTTAAAAAATTCTAAAAATAGGATCAAAATGAGCATAGTCCATTAAGTTTGTACTATTTACCTCAATTTTAGAGTTTCAATCTCCCACTTTTATGTACTGTCAAAAAATATATATATATCTTTTTAAAAACAGTTCCCATGGAAATTCATGCATGCTACATTAAGGGAAGAAATTTATGATGTTCTGGTGTCTTGTCCATTTATTTTTTATTATTTTCTTTGTGTGTGTATATATATAAAACTAAATTTACATTTCTTCTCCTCATCCTCCCTGTTTCTCTCTCCTCGATGTAGCCATGTATTTTTATCCAGCTTGCTTGTTTTTGTTATTGATTTTAATTATTGGTTAATTAAATTTATTAGAGCTTTAATTTTATAATCTTTGTTTGTGGCATTTTTGTTAATTTTTGCTAAGTGTGAGAAGTTGGGTTTTAAAAGAAGTAAAGAGGATGATATTTTCTTTTAAAGTAAACTTTTTAGGTCAATTTCTAATTTTTTAAATTCCTTCCTTTCTAGTGTAAGTATTCTCTTTAGAGCAAATTGGTGTTTTGTTTTTTTGCCTAAAAGAAAAAGGAGTTTTGGCTTTATAAACCATTGTTTTTCAAAACCCTAGGGGGGAATTCCAAGAAAGAAAAACACAAAAAAACTATTCTCCACATCTCACCCACAACCATCTTACACAAAAAAAAAAAAACAGAGAAATTACAGATCGAGTAAGTTCTTCTTACTTTCCATAGTAGTCCTTTACAAAAAAAAAGAGATTTAGAATATAATAAGAACAATCGCGCTTAGTCGGAAGTTGCACTTGGAAGGGTTTTGGACCCAAGGATCCAAACAGTAGTTGAGTAAAGGGGTTTTTGTTTTTATTATTATTTTTTTCTCTACACTGATCTATGTTTTTTTTTATGTGTTCTTATTCTATATTTTATTGTAGTGTTCTTCGTTTGCTATTAGTATCATTTTTTTTCTCCATGCTATTGTTTTTTTTAGTATTATTTCTAGTATTATTATTTTTTTTTTACTTTTATTCCTAGATCTCTTTTCCTTTGCTAGAAGTAAAAAAATGAGCCTAAAAGAAAAGAGTGTTTGAAACTAAAAAAAAATTGAAGCATCATGTGAAAGTAATAAAAATGAGAAAAACCAATTAAAAAGAGAAGTAATATGTTGTAAAACAAAAAAAAATAAAATAACATACCTTCGTAGAAGAAGTTTTGCTTGTGTTGTGAAGTGCTGCTAAAAAAGTCAGGAAGATGTGTTGAGTTTGAAAGAAAAGAGAATGAAAAAATACTGAATGTGAGGTTTGAGGAGGAGAAGAGAAGAAGATGGTAGGGCACAAGAAAAAGAGAGAAAGAAGAGAGAGAAATGAGAGATTAGGGTTTGAGAGAAAAAAAATGAAAGAGGAAGGGTTTGGGTGTGAAAATGTTTTGTTTTAAAGTAAAAATTTATTATTATTATTATTTTGAAAGAAAAGGCAATTTCGCCAGATCTTTGGTTTCATATATATATAAATATATATTATATATATATATATAAAAGAAACTGATGGGCGGCAACTTTCCCATCGCATCAGTGGCAGTGCACGTCTTTAATATTTCGGAGTTCGATTTTCTAGTTTTTCCGAGATGAGAAATCGATTCTTTTTAAGTCCAAAATCGATTTCGATATGTTTATTTTTTTTTATTTTGATTAGCATAATTGTACATGATGTTTATTTATTTTTTTGTATGATCGTTTTGTTATCCTAAGCCTTATCTATCAATAAGTTGTATTTACATTAACATTATTCAAACTTAATTTTATTTTGATTATCATTCATGGTTTCAAATTTTTTTTTTACAAACTTATTTTTTCTTTTTTATAAAAGTTTTTTTAAACCTAAATTTTTTATTTCCAACTTTTTTTTAATATTTTTTTAAAGTCTTTTTTTTTTATTTCTAAAAAATTTCCTATGACGCAATCTAGAAATATTTAGGAGTCCGATTTTCTAGAATTCTTGAGATGAGGGATCATTATCTTTGGGAGTCCGAGATTTTGGTCTCAAGATAAAATGAATTTTAATTATTTTTTTTTAAAAAGCTTTATTTTATAAGAGGGTTATCCATGGATTTGAGAAATTGTAAAATTTTCTCATATTCTTGAGGTGATATTATTTCTAAAATTTTGGGAATAATTTTAATATAGCAAAATTGATGGATTTTAATCAACTTATTTTATGGGATCACGACTCCAAATATTGGAATAATGAGGGATAAAATAAGACCTTTTTTTTTAAAAAAAGTCTCTTTTACCTAAATATTTTTTTTTCTTAAATCAATTTTTTTTTTTGCAATTCAAGATTAAATTTGGTCACCGTTTTAAACGGGTGTTGTGGGGTGCTAACATCTTCCCCATACACAAACAACTTCGAACCCAAAATCTGGTTTTAGCATACTATTTTTGTTTCTTCTTTTTTTTTTTTAAAAAAAGATGGTTTAATTCTATTTTGGTGTCCAATCACACCATAAAAAAGATTGGTGGCGACTCCTTTTTACACCTCCCTTTTAGAGGACGTCGGCCGCTTTGCGTCGCAGGTACGTGGCGACACTCGACATCCTCTTTTCTTTCAAGTAGTCGTCATTCGCAGACTTCATGACCTGACCTCCTCTACTCATTCATTTGATTTCTACAATTTAATTTCAAATCTAGATGACTAAAAAAATAGAAAAAGTACAATAGGATTTTGGAATCAAATATAAACCAAATATATCATTTAACTTTCAATAATCATAACAATAATCAACCTAAAATAAAAGTAACACAAGGTCAAAACAATGCACCAATTTTAGAAGTAGAAATTTAAAATACAATATAATTCTTCAAATTTCCATTCTCTTATTCTCATTTTCAATTATAAAATAGAGGGAGGAAGACATGAAGAAAGAGGGAGGGAGACATAACATAGGGAAGGGAAGGGAATAGAAGGGATATTTATAAATTTAATATTTTTGTGAAAGTTACATGGACAGATTTAAGGCATTAAAGTGAATTAATTAATGCTGATTTAATATATGAGGATTCAAACCTGTAACTTTTGGATCAATGTAGTTTACTTTAATCTAGGGTGTACAAATAACCCAGTAATCCGAACAAGTCGGACTACCCAACCTAAGAGTTGGGTTGGGTTAGATTTTTTTTTTTTTATTTGAGTTGGGTTTAGAATTTAGGAGAATCGAATTTTCGAGTCGATTTTCAGGTTGACTCTCTTAGGCTGAGGTTGACCTGACCTAACCTAAAATTTATGTTTTTTTAAATTTATATAAATGTATTTATAAATGAATTATTTGTCAATTTTAATATTTTTCTTCTAAGATTCTAACAAATATTAAAATGTAATGAACTTTGAAGTTTGATGATTGAATTTTATGTGATTTTAATTATAAATTCAAAAATCAATCCGACCCGACCCGACCCAATCCAACCCGAAAACATAGGGTTGGGTTGGAGTGGGTTGGGTTGCAACCCTTAATCGGATAATTCGGGTTGCCAAGATTGATGTTGGTTCCAAAAAACCCTTCAACCTAATCCAACTCAACCCATGTACACCCCTATTTAATTTGTTTTAGATATTTAAGAAAAAGTGAAGGATATAACTATTTAAAATCGCTTTTTTTAGCCCATATATTTTAAGAGATTTTTTTTTACCATACATAAAGTGGGGATTCAAACTCCTTATTTCTTAGTCAATAATACAAACTATGCGTCAATTGAGTCAATTGAGTTAAAAATAGGTTAAACACATGGACATTTAAACATACTTTTTTTTTTAACAAAGTTTAAACTTACTCATTGTAGCCATTTATAAGCCACCCATACCATAACTATAAGGGTAGTTTTATAATTAAGTTGAAAGTATTATAAACAATAAGTAGAATGTAGATTTCCAAATTTCCCTTCACCATGTGTCATCCCCTCCATGGCCCATGTGGCTCCCACGTGTCTAGCAAAATCTATAGATGGGTGTCCAAATGGACCACATCATGCTCTCCAAATTGCCTATAAATAGTGGTTGAATGGAAAATCAAATGAATAATATTTTAGTGGATTTTTCCACTTTCTCTCTTCTCTCTCCTCATCTCCATTTTCTCCATTTATTTTATTTTCTTGATTTAATTAATTCATATTATATATATTATCTGAGATTGCATTATTATTATTATTATTATTATTATTATAATAATATTAGTATTTAAATATTGATAAAATTATACTCGGTTTCCATCCTATTTTCACAACACGTTATCAGCACGAGGTTCTGCCATTTCTCCCGACGAAGGTAGGTCCTACAGGTATGCCATTTTTTTTATAATAAATTAGATGTTATTTTACAGGTTCGATATATATTAAATTTCTAATATCAATACAATGTTTGATTTGTGAAGTATTACTATAAAAAACCTTAGAAAATTAGATTTCACATCTCTTGACAATAATGGAAAAGATTATTGGTTATGTCTCGAATATGCTCCTTCAGTAGCAATATCGAAAGAGATGGTTTAAAAATATTCTGAACTTATAAATCTTGGCAAACTGGAGCAACGTTATTCCCTAAAGTGCTATGAATTTTTAACTGAAGTGAATGCTATGAAATTTAACAATCGTGGTGGTCATTATAATCATTGAAATGTCAAGAGAACCACATGAAATGATAATTATAAAGGAAGCTCCACAAAATAAGAGTTCAAGAGATGATGATGAACATAAATGCTTCCAAAGTGAAATGACTAAGCATTAGTCACGTACCTATTGTACGCCCAAACACTCTGTTGATCTCTATTAAACTTGTTGGGAAAAAAACCTCCCACCACTAGGAATAAGCAGAAATAAACTGAGAAATTAAAAGATACCAACAAAATAAGAGACACAAGAATTTACGTGGAAAAAACTCCAAACCCGGAGAAAAAAACCACGAACAGAAAGAAATTCCACTATGTGAAAAATTGTTACAATCACATAGAATTCTCTCCCCGACCCCAATTACAAAAACACTCTCCCAAAGCTTATACCACTCACACCCTTCTTTCCCACTCTCAGACCAGAGAATATAAAGAGGGAATTTAACTAGAGCTAGTACTCCAAGCTTAAAGTATTTCTAATTGGGATGCTTTGAAACCAAAGCCATAGACTCCTTTTATAGTGCCAGGAGCCCATCACTTTCCTAAACATTTTTAGATGTAGGACAATTCATCACTTTCCTAAACCTTTCAGGTGTAGGACAATTCATCACTTTCCTAAACCTTTCAGATGTAGGACAATTTTCCTTCTAATATATTGTCAAAACCCAACAATTTCCACCTTGACAAGATATTAGAAGAATCCACATCTCTTGTTGCATCATTGTCTTTACCGACAATCATAATCCTCAACACAGAGAACTATAACCTACTCCACCATAAAAGTAGACCACTTGGAATGTCACCTTCCAAGAATTTTCTTTTTCGTCACATGCCGATATACCCAGCTGAAATTTATGGTGCAACTTCCACCTACTTGGCTCACCCGGAAGTTCTTCAGCCATCGACATAACTTCCACCACACACCTTGCATAACTGCCAAGTCAATGCCCGTGTGCAAATTTGTGGAACCGCTAACATCACATCCTCTATCATGGCAAAGCGGACATACCATAAGGATGAATTCTGTCTTTCTTTAGAAGATGTCACCATCTCCCCTGACGAGAGAGACCATGCATGTTAGCATCCGACCCAGAGCCTTTTGACGAACTTGCTCTGTTAGGACAATTCTTTTTCATGTGTCAAGACCGCCCACCTTCCCAGCAACCTTTCTTCTGCACGAAGTCTTTCTTCTTCTTCTTCCAATTCCAGACTGTCATGTTGAACTTCTCAGAACCTTTGCTGGAACCACCACTGGACTCCGTTGGACCACCATCACCGCTTAACCTTTCAGGAACACCACAACTTGGTCTTCCCTTCAAATCCTTGTGTAACCCAGATTGCATCAGCACATCTTTGACTTGCACTTGCCACAAGCCAAAGTTCATCTTTCCGTCAAATTTCTCCACATCAATCTTTATCGGACTCATAAAGCTTGACATATCTGCTTCCCTCCTAGTGAATCTGCAAATAGTGAACAACTATAACCCGTTTCAAGAAATCTTTTCTGATGTGGAAGCTCAGACAATGCTGCAACCACAGAGCATACTTAGAAACTCAAGAAACTACAAACCTAAAGCTCTGATACCACTTGTTGGGAGAAAAAAACCTCCCACCACTAGGAATAAGCAGAAATAAACTGAGAAATTAAAAGATACCAACAAAATAAGAGACACAAGAATTTACGTGGAAAAAACTCCAAACCCGGAGAAAAAAACCACGAACAGAAAGAAATTCCACTATGTGAAAAATTGTTACAATCACATAGAATTCTCTCCCCGACCCCAATTACAAAAACACTCTCCCAAAGCTTATACCACTCACACCCTTCTTTCCCACTCTCAGACCAGAAGAATATAAAGAGGAATTTAACTAGAGCTAGTACTCCAAGCTTAAAGTATTTCTAATTGGGATGCTTTGAAACCAAAGCCATAGACTCCTTTTATAGTGCCAGGAGCCCATCACTTTCCTAAACATTTTTAGATGTAGGACAATTCATCACTTTCCTAAACCTTTCAGGTGTAGGACAATTCATCACTTTCCTAAACCTTTCAGATGTAGGACAATTTTCCTTCTAATATATTGTCAAAACCCAACAAAACTTCCCTGAAGGAACAAAGAAAAATGTAGAAACAAATCTTGTTTATCAAGATAATGATATATTCAACCCATCCAGTATAAAAATTGGGGTGTGGCAGACTCATTTGTATCTCCCGAAGAGAATATCGTCATAATTGATGGAATAACAAATGCTTCTTTTGATTTTGAGAATATATAACTAATATTTTTTTTTCTTCTATTTTTCTGTTCTCTTAACTTTGAATTTTTATATTATGAGTTATGTTTCTCTTATTATAATTATTTTTGTTTAATGAAGAGATATGAACAATTTCCATATGCTGAATGACTAAAAAATGAACAATGAAGATCTATGTCTGGCAGATTGCGCAACTACGCACACAATACTTATAAACAGAAAGTATTTTTCTAAATTGACAATGCTGGAAGCAAAAGTCAATACTATATCAGGTTCTGCAGACTTGATTGAAGGTTTTGGAAAAACAAGTTTTATCCTTACCTAGAGGAACAAAATTTTTAATTAATAATTCTTTGTTCTCTAGCAAATCAAAGAGAAATTTATTGAGTTTCAAAGATATACGTAACAGTGGTTATCATGTTGAAACTGATCGTAAAAATAATATAGAGTGTCTCTATATCACATCTATTGTTTCACATGAAAAACATATATTAGAAACACTGCATGTTTTTTCTTTTGGATTATATTATACTCATATACGAGTAATCGAAAGCTATGCAACAATGAACTAGAAGTTCATGAATCCAGAAATATTCAGTGTTTGGCATGATCGAGTGGGTCATCCAGGATCGATAATGATGAGGAAAATTATTGAATATTCACACGGGCATCCTTTAAAGAACCAAAAGATTCTTCAATCCAATGAGTTGTCATGTGATGCTTGCTCTCAAGGGAAATTATAATTATTAGACCATCACCAGCTAAAGTGGGGATTTAATCACCCGTATTTTTAGAGCGAATTCAAGGTGATATTTGTGAACCTATTAACCCACCAAGTGGTTCATTTAGTTATTTTATGGTATTAATTGACGCATCCAGTAGATTGTCACATGTATGTTTATTATCAAGTCGAAATCTTGCATTTGCAAGATTACTTGCTCAAATAATTAAGTTAAGAGCACAATTTCTTGATTATACAATTAAGACCATTCGACTTGATAATGCTGATGAATTTACATCCCAAACTTTTAATAATTATTGTATGTCAATTGGGATAAGTGTTGAACATCCTGTAGCTCATGTTCATACACAAAATGGTCTAACAGAATCATTTATAAAATGTCTACAACTAATTGCAAGACCATTGCTTATGAGAGCTAAACTTCCTACATCGGTCTGGGGTTATGCTATTTTACACGTTGCATCATTATTACGTATTATGCCAGTAGCTTATCATAAGTACTCCTCATTACAGTTAACTTATGGCCAGGAGTCGAATATTTCCCATCTAAGAATTTTTGGATGTGTAGTATATGTACCGATTGCTCCACCACAACATACTAAGATGGGTCCTCAAAGGAGGTTAGGAATATATGTTGGATATGATTCCCCATCAATTATTAAATATCTTCAACCCCTGGTGGGTGATGTATTTACTGCACGATTTGTTGATTTTCATTTTAATGAGACAAATTTTCCAACATTAGGGGGGTGGGGAGGGGGAATTAAGAAGTTGGAAAAAGAAATTACATGGAATACATCATTATTATCTCATTTAGATCCTCGTAGAGATCAATGTGAACTTGAAGTTCAAAAGATAATTCATTTGCAAAATATAACAAATCAATTATCAGATGCATTTACAGATGCTAAAAGAGTGACTAAATTATATATACCAGCTGCAAATGCTCCATCAAAAATTGATATTCCAAAGGAAAAAGTTGTCAATAATGAGTCTGGAGCATGTCAGAAGCATGGTAGACCAATGGGTTCCAAAGATAAAAAACCTCAAAAAAGAAAAGTAGTTGAGAATCAAAATGATTCAATAAAAGGTATGGATATTCTAGAAGAAATCCAGAACACAACTTCTTAAAAGAGTATTGATGAAAATCAAACGCTTGAGGATAATAATGAAATTCCTATAAACTATATTACAATAGGAAAGAGATGGAACCAAAATGATATCATTGTTGAAACATTTTTGCTTATAATGTTGCTCACGATATTATTCATGAAAGTGACGATTTTGATCCAAAATCTATCGAAGAATGTCAACGTAGAAAGGATTGTCCAAAGTGGAAAGAAGCAATCCAAGCAGAGTTGAACTCACTTTCAAAACGTGAGGTTTTTGGACCAGTAGTCCTAACACCAGAAGGTGTCAAACCTGTGGGATACAAATGAGTATTTGTAAGAAAAAGAAATGAAAAGAATGAAATCACAAGATATAAAGCGAGACTTGTTGATTATGAGGAGACATATTCTCCTGTGGTAGATGCAATAACGTTAAGATATTTGATTGACCTGACTGTATATGAAAAACTTGATATGCATCTAATGGATATAGTCACGACATATTTATATGGATCTCTGGATAATGACATTTATATGAAAATCCCGGAAGAATTTAAAATACCAGAAACATATGAATCAAGTTCTCGGAAATTGTATTCAATAAGATTACAAAGATCATTATATAGATAAAAACAATCAGGACGAATGTGGTATAATTGCCTGAGTGAATATTTGTTGAAAGAATGATATCAAAATAATCGAATATGTCCGTGTGTTTTTATAAAGAAATCTCAGTCAGGATTTGCTATTATAATTGTATATGTTGATGACTTAAATATAATTGGAACTTCTGAAAAGTTATCCAAGACGATAGAATATCTTAAGAAAGAATTCAAGATGAAAGATCTTGGAAAAACAAATTTTTGCCTTGGTTTGCAAATTTAACATTTAGCAGATGAGATATTTGTTCATCAATCAACTTATACAGAGAAATCTTAAAAAGATTCTATATGGATAAAGCACACCCATTGAAAATTTCTATGGAAGTTCGTTCACTGAATGTAAAGAAAAATATATTTCGACCTCGAGATGACAATGAAGAACTACTTGGTCTTGAAGTATCATATCTTAGTGCAATTGATGTACTTATGTATCTGGTTAATAACACAAGACAAGACATTGAATTTTCAGTAAATTTATTAGCTAGATATAGTCATGTCCTACAAAAAGACAATGAAACGGAGTTAAGCATGTACTTCGATATCTTCAAGGGACAATTGATATGAGTTTATTTTATTCTAATAAATCCAGTTTTGATGTAGTTGGTTATGCAGATTCTGTTATCTATTTGATCCACACAAAACTAGATCTTAGACAAGTTATCTATTTACATGTGGAGGAACTGCTATATCGTGGCGATCGGTGAAACGGACTATAACAACCACTTCTTCAAATCATGCTGAAATCCTTGCTATTCATGAAGCGAGTCGAGAATGTATATGGCTAAGATCGATGACCAACACAATCATGAGACATGTGGCTTATATTCGAGTAAACCTCTTCCAACAATATTATACGAAGACAACACAACATGTATAGCTCAAATCAAATGAGAGTATATTAAAGGAGATAGAACGAAACATATCTCTCCAAAGCATTTCTACACTCATGACCTTGAAGAAAATGACGACATCTCAGTACAGCAGATTTGTTCGAAAGATAACTTGGCGGACATATTTACAAAGGCATTACCAACTACAACATTTGAGAAATTGGTTCACAATATTGGGATGCAACGTCTCAGAGATCTCATGTGATGTCTCCATGAGGGGAGTGAATGTATTATAGTATACTATATAAAATATGTATTCTTTTTCCTTCACTAGGGTTTTTTTCCACTGGGGTTTTCCCTAATAAGGTTTTAACGAGGAATATCTTATATAAAATGGGCATCTAAGGGGGAGTATTAAACAATAAGTAGAATGTAGATGCCCAAATTTCCCTTCACCTATGTGACATCCCCTCCATGGCCCATGTGGCTCCCATGTGTCTAGAAAAACCCATAGATGCGTGTCCAAATGGACCACATCATGCTCTCCAAATTGTCTATAAATAATGGTTTAATGGAAAATCAAATGAATAATATTTTAGTGAATTTTTCCAGTTTCTCTCTTCTTTCTCCTCATCTCCATTTTCTCAATTTATTTTATTTTCATTATTTAATTAATTCATATTATATATATTATCTGAGATTGCATTTTCTTCTTCTTCTTCTTCTTCTTCTTATTATTATTATTAATAATAATATATTATATTAGTATTTAAATATTGGTAAAATTATACCCAGTTTCCATCCTATTTTCACAACAGAAAGTAAATGAAGGGCATTTTTTCTTGCAGCTACCTTCAAAATAAATGATTGTTCTTCTTTATTAAGACCGTAATCGTTAACGGTTTTGTTTTGTTTTTTTTTTTCTCTTATGTAAAAATTAATGAATCTATTAAACATAAAATTAAATTTTGTGTCTAAAAGTATATTAAACTTTCAATTTCGTGTCCATCGAGTTCATAAATTTTTAAAAATGTCGAATAGGTCAAGGACTTATTAGATACAAAATTGAAAGTTGAAGGACTTAAAAAAATACAAACTCAAAAGTTTAGGAACTTATTAGACACTTTTCAAAATTCAAAGATTTATTAGATACAAAATCGAAAGTTCAAAAACTTATTAGAAATTTTTTAAAATTTAGAGACTTACTGATACAAACTAACTTAACTTTTTTTGGTCGAAAGTTTTGTAATCTCCAAGAATTGCACGTAAATTATTGTTCTGCTAGTCACGATATTTAAATACTACTATTACTACTACTAATAATAATACAAATGTTATGGAAATGAAATATATATATATATAAATGAGAGATAATGGAGTTTTATGGAAAATTAAATAAGAAATAAAACTGTGACATGTTGTTCAAAATTTTTTTTATTGTTTGTAATGAAAGGCTATGTACAAAACTTGTGCAACTACAAGCTAGTCTCCCTTATCTTTTCTTTTTGTCTAGAGTAATTATGCTTGAATTCTTACCATATATTCAACTGCAAGTAAAAACATAGGAAAAAAGATGAATGCTGCAAAATACAACAAGCTACAAAGTAATTGGGCCAGTTACTGTAACGCCCCAGGCCCAGAATCACCTAAATTCACAGGAGGTCACTCAACATAGGATTGCTCCAAGCCACGCACGCTTAATTTTGGAGTTCCTATGATTGAGCGACCGAAAAGGAAGATGCACATGATTGGTATAGGCAATAGCTATCAATTCTTTTAAGCCTTTCTCAACCATACTTTTCATCTTTCTCAACCATACTTTTATATCTTCAGTATCCCTCTCATTGGTCCTGGTACATTTATGTACCCTTCTTTATCTTGGGTGTCATAGATACAAAGACAAAATATCAAATCAAGAATTACTGAGAACCTATATGTATCGGTTCCTAAACGTTTGGTTCGAATCTTCATCTACCTATTACTCATGAATTCAAAAGAAAGAAAGAAACTCGATAGCTTGTACAAAGTCACTTGCATTAACTTGACCTAATTTCTCAAAGAAAAAAAAACTTAACTTTACTCGACCAATGTGTTTGTCTGTAATTTGGAATTTATACCTAATTTCTCCCAAGAGCAATCAACTTTTATACTAGATCGTCTAATTACGGATAATGCTCTTTTGGGTTTTGAATGCTTACATGCTCTGAAAAATAAAAGAACAGAGAAAACTGGGTCCGTTGCGCTGAAACTAGACATGAGCAAAGCTTATGACATAGTTGAATGGAGTTATCTTAGGAAAGTGATTACCAAGATGGGTTTTGTAGGAAGGTGGGTGTGGACTTAATTATGAAATGTATTGAGTCCGTGAGCTTCTCAGTCCTCCTCAACAGAACGCAACAATGCACTTTCAAACCGGATCGCAACCTTCGACAGGGAGACCCCCTTTCTCCTTATTTCTTTTTAATTTGTGCTGAAGGTTTTTCTGCCTTACTTCATGAGGAATACACTTTAAAGAATTTGGTCGGTTTAAAAATAAATTGTTTTTGTCCTACGATTACTCATCTTTTATATGCTGATGATAGTCTTCTTTTCTTCCAGACACGCCAGAAGGACATCCTTACAATCAAATCAGTGTTGGATTGTTATGAACTGGCCTCTGGACAAACAATAAACTATGAAAAACTAGTCTTTGTGGCTAGCAGGAATACATCACAGGACAACAAAAGTGACATTGAACGTCTTCTACAGATAAAGGTCACTGAAACATTAGGGTGTTACCTAGGTCTTCCCTCTCAAATTGGAAGAAATAAATATGCTATTTTCAGGAATATAAAGGAGCGAGTATGGAAGGTGTTGCAAACTTGGAAAGAAAAATGTTTCTCCATAGGTGGTAAGGAAGTCTTAATTAAGGCGGTGGCCCAAGACATTCCCATGTACTCTATGAGTTGTTTCAGGCTCCTAAAGACTCTGTGTAAAGACCTTCATGCAATTTGCGCAAAGTTCTGGTGGGGATCCAACGAAACAGGGCGAAAGATTCATTGGAGGAGTTGGGGACGACTTTGCTACCCAAAAAAACGGGGTGGAATGGGATTTCTTGATTTGTCTATTTCAATCAGGTAATGCTGGCGAAACAATGTTGGTGTCTACTTCAGAATCCGGATACTCTACTTTACAGAGTCTATCGTGGACGATATTTCAAGACAGGGAATTTCCTTAAAGCCAACTTAGGGGCAAATCCATCCTATACTTGGCGCAACATTTTGTGGGGACGTGACCTTTTTAAGCATGGCTATCATTGGAAAGTTGGTAGTGGTCACCAAATTAGCATCAGGGAGGACCCTTGGTTGTTGGTGTTGGGGTTTGTGCCCTAAAACTCGTAGTTTGTATTTATGTTCTAATTAATGTAATAAAGTGTTATTATTTCAATAAAGAGTTATTGTTAGATTATCTCACTGAGTTTGCCTTCATTTAAACCCTAAACCAATAAACTAAACATCCAAGGTCATTATATGAATCTTTAATCCCAATGTAGTGTACATATAAAGGATCTCGGTTCGAGATACAACCTAAAGGGTATATAGTTAGGGGATAAGGTTTGGATACCTTACCCTAGTAAAACTATGGATGTGGCCCACTTTGTATTTAATACAAACATTGTGATCCTAACGTGTTCGTGTAGATGACATGTGAGTGGAGATATCCTATGTAATGAGACTACATAAGACCGGACCACGAAATAGTAACCTCTAGCTGTAACTCCGTTGACTAGTTAGGTTTCTATTTCACTAGGATGACCTAGGCAACTTGATCTCAATCCTGAGCAGGTTACGAACTCTTGTTCGCGAGGGATTGTCCTTTGACTAGTCTGGGTGAGAGTGGTCAGATTCGCCGACTCAATATGCCTACCTTCTTGGGTACAAGACCGAGTGAGCAACTGAGAACTTAACTTAGCAAGATAGAATTCACTCATTCCCGCCTACTAGGGTAAGTAGAGGAATGTTCCCTTAAGTGGTGTCTCCAGGACTTGAACAAAGGGTCCGACCCTCTCATTTGCCCGAGAGGGACTCTATTGTTGGTAGGACCACAAACAATTTGTTCATTAGAGGAGCACTGATACTTAAGGCACAAGATGTAACCCAGGGGTAAAACGGTAATTTGACCAAGTTGGTGTTACGAACATTCGTGAAGGATTGAGTTGTTGTTATTGGTTAATATCCATGGACACATAAATATATCTGTAGTGAGAAGAGTGCAGTTGCAGGACTTTATTGGAGTGTTTCCGCAGTTAACGAATGTTGATTGGGAGGTTAATGAGATTAACTGAGCAATCTCGTATCGTTGGAGCTTTTGATCTGTAGGTCCATTAGGTCCACCTTCTAGCTCGTAAAGGGTTCTTAGATCATTTGAATTTGAAATGTTCAAATTCATAAGGGAATAAACTTAATGTATATTGATACGATATAATATATAGTTTTGGAACTATATATTAATAAATTTAATGTGAATATGATTCATATTAAATTACATGAGAGAATTGAATATTTGAAAGAGTTCAAATATTAAATTCAAATGTGAATGTGATTTACATTTGAAAACTATAGGTTAAAATTTAATGTGCACTGGATGTACATTAAAACTATAGGTTAAAGGGGTAATATGATTAAATGAGATTTAATCCAAATTAAATATATGATATTTAATTTGTATTATTTAAATATGATTTAAATTAATAATTAAATTTGATTTAATTATTATTATTTGACTATTATTATTATTTTAATAATAAAATAAGGGAACGTGTCACCCAGACACTTTCCCGCTACCCCTCTCCTTCTCCCTATCGACAGTTTAACAGGGAGAAGGGGTTTGCTCATTCAGAGGATGGATCGTTGATCATTTTGCAATTGAAGAATTGTTATTCCAAGAATTATCTCACACTCTCATTCCCAAATTCTCTAAAAGTTGGAATCCTTCCCACCAAGGAGGATCTAAGCATTCAGTGGATAGAGGGTTTACTCTATTGGTTGTGTTCCTGTTGGTGAAAAACAGAGAACTTTGGGAAGTTCCTGTGTTGTTGAGTTACTGGAATAAAGCTTGGAGCAAGAAGTTGTTGTGCTGAGGAAAACTACAAAGGTAATATCCTTTTCCCTTTTAGTTTAATAGTTAAACAAATGCATGTTTGTATGTAATTAATCCATGCCTAATTAGATTAGAATTAGCATGCTTGTTTTGTATGTTTTTGTCAATGTACTGTTTTTTGTTTCAATTAAAACAATCAAGCAATTTACGATCCCAAACACGTTTTCGCTGCTCAAGGAGATCAGATCTCCATCAATTGGTATCAGAGCAATGCTTGTATTGTTTTTGTTTTGAAACAAAATTGCATTGATTTGGTGGGAAATGCATTTGATTTGCTGTAAAACTGTTTAGGAGTATTTGGCCATAGTTTACTTCTTTGATTTGATCAATTTGTATGTAAAGACCCCTGCGTTTTTGGGCAAAAAGTGCATTATTGATTCTGTATTTGAGTTACGAGTCGTTCGAGACCAGTTTCAAGCAATTCGGTTGAGAATCGAAGGAGATATTGAAGATGGAAGCTACTGTGTTTGAAGAAGAAAGCTGCTGCCGAAGCAGCAGCGTTGCAACGCGACCAGCAGCGTTGCAACGCCGTTCATCATTGCAATGCTGAAGAACGGCGTCGCAACGCCAACGTCCCCTATCGACGCGAACGCTCAAGGGGTCAGCGGCGTTGCAACGCTGCCCCTCAACGTTGCAACGCCACCCCGATAGTAGTCGCGCATAAGGACAAAGCGGGCGTTGCAACACTTGCATCAGCGTTGCAACGCCGTGGGGCATTCCAGCAGCTGCAAACCGGTTCAGCGGTTCAGGTTTATTTTCGATCCGGTTCGAGCGGTTCAAGCCCGGTTCAAGGTGTTTTGGACCGGTTTTATGTAATAAAATTAATGTAATTTTATTATTTTCCACTTTAGGGGCCAAAATATTCCTGTTTTACAGCTTTATGTCTTTACGAATGTCATTTAGATTATTCCCACCTTAGGATAAACATCTTCATGCATTTTATTTGTATAAATGTTATATGAATATGGTTGAAATGCATGATTAGTTTATTTTTCATGAGTAATTAATTATAATTGTTATAATTAGATTATATGAAAAATAAATTGCATGGAGCATGAAATTACTTAGTTTAAAATAAATGTTATTTTATTTAAGTAATTTTAATTATTCAATTAGTTGAATATTTTTTATAATTCCAATTTGAAAAATTAATTGTTGGATTTATAATATAGTTTCTTTATCATAGGTTAATAATTAAATTTATAAAAGTTATAAATTAAAGGGGTTTTAGAAACCATAACCTATAATAAATAAATGCATGCAAACATAGGAACTTGGGTTAAAATTTAAATTAGTTTTAAATAGTTTAAAATTAATTTAGACCTAAATTTTAATTTCTAATAGGATTGGAAATTTGTCTTACATAGTATTTTAAATAGTTTAAAATATAGTAGGACATTAAGACTTTGGTTATAAGGGACCTCTACTGGTGAAGTTCTGTCTAAGGTTGGGGGTACTTAAGCTGACGGTTAACGGAACACCTCCTACCTGGGAACTGACTCGGAACATGAGTTGAATTAACCTTAGTTCTATTTCATCTCTAGGTAATTAAAATGTTTATTCACCTAGACATAAGGTTAAAAGACCTAGTTATAATGGGCATAGTAAATGGGAGCAGGACGCGTGTCAACGTATCCTACGGTCTCCTCCATTAGGTCGCACAGTGAGATTTCTATAGTCCGCCTGCTAGGCTGTCCTGGAACAGCCAAACCCTATGGAGGGTCTGACTATAGGGATCGGAACACCGCGAACTCAAGAAATGGATAGGGCCTCTTAGGTAATTTGCCAACAGTTGTCTTTCTTAATAGTAGCCTGTTGGCTCGGACCTATTGGATCTGAAAATGGTAGGGTCACATTTACGGGATGAGTTAAGCTAGTTAACAAGTTCTTGACCAAATAAACGGTAGCTAAGGACCATTGAGACATGAGATGTTCTGGTAGTGAGAATTGGCTGAGAAAGTCTCAATTCAAGGGAGGAATGACTGACCGCCCGACGAAAGGTTTTGTTCTAAACCCTTGAAATATCGTTGCAAAATTAAAGGTTTAATTTAAACATTGGGTTTAGTTTAAACACTAGGGTTCTTTAATAATTTTGCTAAATATGATTGGTTTTATAATGGGTTAAAAGGCATAACTAATTAGAACTATTTTGGATTTTCAGCAGGTCGTCCTCAATAATAGCCTTACTTAAAAGCGATCGTTTAACTGGTGAGAATTTTACTACGTGGAAGTCCAACTTGAATACGATTCTCATTGTTGACGACCTACGGTTTGTACTGACTGAGGAATGTCCTCAAGTCCCTGCTCGTAACGCTCCTTAATCTGTTAAGGAGGCGTACGGTCGCTGGATCAAGGCCAATGATAAGGCCAAGGTCTACATTTTAGCTAGTGTTTCTGAAGTTCTGGCCAAAAAGCACGAGGGCATGGTCTCAGCTCGTGAGATCATGAGTTCGCTGCAGGATATATTTGGACAACCGTCTGGACAGATTCGATACGAATCCCTCAAATACGTTTATAACTCCCGTATGAAAGAGGAGTCATCAGTGAGAGAACACGTTCTCAATTTGATGGTTCACTTCAACGTGGTTGAGATGAACGGAGAGGTCATTGACGAGAAAAGTCAGGTATCGTTCATCCTGGAATCTCTTCCGAAGAGTTTCCTGCAATTCCGCAGCAATGCAGTGATGAACAAGATAGAGTATAACCTGACTACTCTCCTTAATGAACTACAAACTTTCCAGTCTCTTATGAAGAATAAGAGACAGGCTGATGGAGAGGCAAATTTGTTTGCCCATTCCAGAAGGTTTCAGAAGGGTTCATCCTCTGGGACTAAGTCATGTAGCTCATCTTCTGGGCTTAAGAAGACCCAAAAGAAGAAGATAGGAGGGAAAGGGAAGGTACCTGCTGCTGACAAAGGCAAGGGAAAAGCCAAGGTTGCAGATAAAGGAAAATGTTTCCACTGCAACGTGGATGGGCACTGGAAAGCGAAATTGCCCAAAATACCTTGATGAGCTCAAAGAGAAGAAAGGTAAATCAGATTTACTTGTTCTTGAAACTTGTTTAGTGGAAAATGATGATTTTACCTGGATACTTGATTCAGGAGCCACTAATAATGTTTGCTCTTCATTTCAGGAAACTAGTTCCTTCAAGGAGCTCGAAGAGGGTGAGATGACGCTCAGGGTCGGAACGGGAGACGTCGTCTCAGCTCGTGCATTGGGAGATGCCAAGCTGTTTTTTAGAGATAGATTTTTATTTTTAGAAAATCTGTATATAGTTCCTAAAATTAGGAGGAACTTAATTTCTATCTCTTGTTTAATTGAACTTGGCTACTGTATTACCTTTTCATTTAATGAAGTGTTCATTTCAAAAAAAGGTGTCAAAGTAAAAGGCAAATAATTTCTCCAAATAATAATACCTATCTATGGCATCTTAGACTTGGTCATATTAATCTCAACCGGATTGAGAGACTCTCTAAGAATGGACTTCTAAACAAGTTAGAAGATGATTCTTTACCACCTTGCGAGTCTTGCTTGGAAGGTAAAATGACCAAGCGACCTTTTACTGGAAAAGGTTACAGAGCCATAGAGCCCTTAAAACTTATACATTCAGATCTTCGTAGTCCGGTGAATGTTAAAGCTCGAGTAGGGTATGAATATTTCATCTCTTTCATAGATGATTATTCGAGGTATGGTTATCTATATCTAATGCATCACAAGTCTGAGGCTCTTGAAATGTTCAAAGAGTATAAGGCGGAAGTAGAGAATGCATTAGGGAAAACCATTAAAACACTTCGATCTGATCGAGGTGGAGAGTATATGGATTTGAGATTCCAGGACTATATGATAGAACATGGAATTAAATCTCAACTCTCAGCGCCTAACACACCATAACAAAATGGTGTGTCAGAAAGGAGAAATAGAACCTTGTTGGACATGGTTCGTTCTATGATGAGCTATGCTCAATTGCCTGCCTCGTTTTGGGGATTCGCAGTAGAGACTGCAGTTCAAATCTTGAACACTGTTCCATCAAAGAGTGTTTGAAAACACGCTTTGAGTCAGGAAAGGGCGTAAACCTAGTTTACAACACTTCAGGATTTGGGGTTGCCCGACACACGTGCTCGTGACAAACCCAAAGAAACTGGAACCTCATTCAAGATTGTGCCAATTTGTTGGCTATCCCAAAGAAACGAGAGGTGGTCTTTTCTACGACCCACAAGAAAACAAGGTGATTGTATCGACAAACGCCACGTTCTTGGAGGAAGATCATATGAGGAACCACAAACCGTGTAATAAATTAGTACTAAATGAAGCTACACATGAACCAACAAGAATTGTTGATCAAGCTGGACCTTCATCAAAAGTTGATGGAAGAGCGGCACGCCAAGTCGATCTCGTCCTTCTCAATCGTTGGAATGCCTCGACGCAGTGGGGAGGTTGTTTCAAACTCGACCGCTACTTGGGTTTAGCTGAAACTCAAGTTGTCATACCGATGACGACGTAGAAGATCCATTGTCTTATAAACGAGCGATGAATGACGTGAGACAAGGACCGAGTGGATCAAAGCCATGGACCTTGAAATGGAGTCAATGGACTTGATTCGATATGAGAACTTGTAGACCAACCTCGAAGGGTTAGACCCATAGGGTGTAAATGGATCTATAAGAGAAAGAGAGATGCAGCCGGAAAGGTACAAACCTTTAAGGCTAGACTGGTAGCAAAGGGTTTTACCCAAAGGGAAGGAGTTGATTATGAAGAAACTTTTTCCCCTGTTGCTATGCTAAAGTCTATTAGGATACTCTTGTCCATAACCACGTTTTATGATTATGAAATTTGGAAAATGGACGTCAAGACTGCATTTTTGAATGGTAATCTTGACGAGAGCATCTATATATCTCAGCCTGAAGGGTTCATAGCCCAAGTGATAAGCAATTTTAAGAAAGATTTGAAAATCTAATCTACCTTGTTAACAATAAACAAGACTATTAGATCACAAAACCCAAAAATCTCAAAATCAAAATGAAATCAAAGAAACCAAAGATTCTAATGTCAAAATGTTAAGTAACCCTTGACAATTGGATCTAACAACCTTGCTTAAAGAAACAAGACCTTTAGATAACTCAATTTCAAAGACCCCAAAACCAATTTTCAAAATCAACTCAAGGAAAGTAAAATCGGATTACCTTGTCGATCAAATATCTCAAGGCAAGAAAACTTACTTGAGATCCGAATCACTCCACAAGCAAGATTGATCAAGTCAAGCTTGAATGATTCTAGCATGCAACCTAATCTACATAGAATTGCAAATACATAGCTCAAAGGCTATAAAAAAAGCACAAAGGCCTCTTTTGATTACATTTTGAATCTCTTCTTTTCCTTCCCTCCTTGGATTACATGTGGTTATTTATAGCCTTCAAAATTAAACCTAAAGATAACCTATGGTAGTTTAAGAGTTGTAACTTACATCCTCATCAATACCATAATGTCCACTAACTATTTTGTAACCTAAAACATTGAAAACAAGAGTTTAAAACTGAAATTTACATCAAATTTGTCATAAATCTGAGAATGATGTCTCTTTGCTAGCTTTGTAACTCTTTGTAACCTTCCAATAGTAAATGAAGCACATCTTCAAGTATCTTGAAGTTCTTGTCCCATAAATGAAGCTTGTTGTTCTTTAATAAATGATGAGTTGCACTTGAGTTCATTAAATGCAACTTATCTTAAACTTCCATGAATGACTTCATTTAATGCGACTTCGTGAGATGCCTTGGTTCATATCATTCTCCCCTTCTTCAAAAAGATTCGTCCTCGAATCTACTTGTGAAACATTGCTCTCTTTTTTTTTTTTTGAAGTATTGAGCCATGATTTGCAATCCCATGGATAGTAGCACACTTTGAATACAAATAAGCAAAACAAGGCTTATGAAAAGAAAAATTCAGAATGATGAACCTTTGAGACTTTTATCTAAGGGTAGAAAAATTAAGAACAAGATATGTAACTCTCACAAATTAAGAACAATGACTGGAATTTTAAATACAAGAGTTACTAATTTAAAACCAATGGTTGGACTTTTAAAATATATGAGTTACAATTTGAAAACTAATGGCTTAAAAATTCATTGTGCGAAAAATGTAATCGCCCAATTTAATGTGTAACAACCAACTTTTGCAAATTTTCAAAGTGTAACAACTAAGAATGAATATCAAATGGTTATATGAAACAAAAAGGTCAGATCAAATTTGAAATTTTCGGATTTAGCATGCTTTTAGAGGTAAAAACAACAAGAACAAAAAAGAACTCATGTTCTCGAATATAGCATTTTTTTTCAAAACCAGTTGTAAAAATGCATACTTTTTACCCTCAAGAAAGCTGAATTAGAAAATCTCATAGAAGACAAAGTTCAAGCTTAGACCCTGATCTACAATAATGATGAAGACATCAAGATAAAAAAAATTGCAGAAATATGACTTTTCGGTGCTTTTTCAGAGACTATGAAAACTGGATAGTTTGCAAAACAAAAAAAAAAACTAAAACATGAAAATTTAAAACAAATTCAATATAAACGCAAAGGAAACATATATCCGATCTTGAGCCTAAGGCGCTCTGATACCAAATGATAATAAATTTTAAGAAAGATTTGAAAATCTAATCTACCTTGTTAACAATAAACAAGACTATTAGATCACAAAACCCAAAAATCTCAAAATCAAAATGAAATCAAAGAAACCAAAAATTCTAATGTCAAAATGTTAAGTAACCCTTGACAATTGGATCTAACAACCTTGCTTAAAGAAACAAGACCTTTAGATAACTCAATTTCAAAGACCCCAAAATCAATTTTCAAAATCAACTCAAGGAAAGTAAAATCGGATTACCTTGTCGATCAAATATCTCAAGGCAAGAAAACTTACTTAAGATCCGAATCACTCCACAAGCAAGATTGATCAAGTCAAGCTTGAATGATTCTAGCATGCAACCTAATCTACATAGAATTGCAAATACATAGCTCAAAGGCTATAAAAAAAGCACAAATGCCTCTTTTGATTACATTTTGAATCTCTTCTTTTCCTTCCCTCCTTGGATTACATGTGGTTATTTATAGCCTTCAAAATTAAACCTAAAGATAACCTATGGTAGTTTAAGAGTTGTAACTTACATCCTCATCAATACCATAATGTCCACTAACTATTTTGTAACCTAAAACATTGAAAACAAGAGTTTAAAACTGAAATTTACATCAAATTTGTCATAAATCTGAGAATGATGTCTCTTTGCTAGCTTTGTAACTCTTTGTAACCTTCCAATAGTAAATGAAGCACATCTTCAAGTATCTTGAAGTTCTTGTCCCATAAATGAAGCTTGTTGTTCTTTAATAAATGATGAGTTGCACTTGAGTTCATTAAATGCAACTTATGTTAAACTTCCATGAATGACTTCATTTAATGCGACTTCGTGAGATGCCTTGTTGATCCGTTTACAAAGACTCTCACGGCTAAAGTGTTCGAGGGTCATCTGGAAAGTCTGGGTCTACGAGATATGTACATAGGCTAATCTAGGACAAGTGGGAGATATGTAATGGGGTATATGGATGCCCTAATTAATTGTATTTCTATCTCTTGTAACCATTGTGTTTAGATTATGATGTACCCCACTAGAGTTTTAGTTCAAGTGAGAGTTTGTTGGGGTTTGTGCCCTAAAACTCGTAGTTTGTATTTATGTTATAATTAATGTAATAAAGTGTTATTATTTCAATAAAAAGTTATTGTTCGTTATCTACGAGTTTGCCTTCATTTAAACCCTAAATCCAATAAACTAAACATCCAAGGTTCTTATATGAATCTTTAACTGAATGTAGTGTACATATAAAGGATCTCGGTTCGAGATACAACCTAAAGAGTCTATAGTTAGGGGATAAGGTTTGGGTACCTTACCTTGGTAAAACTATGGATGTGGCCCACTTTGTATTTGATACAAACACTGTGATCCTAACGTGTTCGTGTAGATGACATGTGAGTGGGGATATCCTATGTAATGAGATTACATAAGACCAGACCACGAAATAGTAACCTCTAAATTGTAAACCGTTGACTAGTTATGTTTCTATTTCACTAGGATGACCTAGGCAACTTGATCTCAATCCTCAAAGCAGATTCTGAACTTACGTCATGAGTGATTGTCCTTTGACTAGTATGGGTGAGAGTGGCGGTTCGCAGACTCAATATGCCTACCTTCTTGGGGACAAGGCCGAGTGAGCGACTGGGAACTTAACTTAGCAAGATGGAATTCACTCCTTCCCGCCTACTAGGGTAAGTAGAGGAATGTTCCCTTAAGTGGTGTCTTCGAGACTTGAACAAAGAGTCCGACCCTCTCATTGGCCCGAGAGGGACTCTGTTTGTTGGTAGAATCACAAACAAATTGTTCATTAGAGGAGCACTGGTACTTAAGGCACAAGATGTAACCTGGGGTAAAATGGTAATTTGACCCGGTGGTGTTACGACATTAAATGAAGGATTGACTTGCTGTTATTGGTCAATATCCATGGCCAAAGAAATATATCTGCAGTGAGAAGAGTGCAGCTGCGGGACTTTAGTGGAGTGTTCCCGCAGTTAACGAATGTTGATTGGGAGGTTAATGAGATTAACCGAGCAATCTCGTATCTTGGAGCTTCTGATCTGTAGATCTATTAGGTTCACCTTCTAGCTCGTAAAGGGTTCTTAGATCATTTGAATTTGAAATGTTCAAATTCATAAGGGAATAAACTTAATGTATATTGATACGATATAATATATAGTTTTGGAACTATATATTATAAATTTAATGTGAATATGATTCATATTAAATTACATGAGAGAATTGAATATTTCAAAGAGTTCAAATATTAAATTCAAATGTGAATGTGATTTACATTTGAAAACTATAGGTTAAAATTTAATGTGCACTGGATGTATATTAAAACTATAGGTTAAAGGGGTAATATGATTAAATGAGATTTAATCCAAATTAAATATATGATATTTAATTTGTATTATTTAAATATGATTTAAATTAATAATTAAATTTGATTTAATTATTATTATTTAACTATTATTATTATTATTATTTTAATAATAAAATAAGGGAACGTGTCATCCAGACACGTTCCCACTACCCCTCTCCTTCTCCCTATCGACAGTTTAACAGGGAGAAGGGGGTTGCTCATTCAGAGGATGAATCGATGATCATTTTGCAATTGGAGAATTGCTATTCCAAGAATTCTCTCACACTCTCATTCCCAAATTCTCCAAAAGTTGGAATCCTTCCCACCAAGGAGGATCTAAGCATTTAGAGGATAGAGGGTTTACTCTATTGGTTGTGTTTCTGTTGGTGAAAAACAGAGAACTTTTGGAAGTTCCTGTGTTGTTGAGTTACTGGAATAAATCTTGGAGCAAGGAGTTGTTGTGCTGAGAAAAACTACAAAGGTAACATCCTTTTCCCTTTTAGTTTAATAGTTAAACAAATGCATGTTTGTATGTAATTAATTCATGCCTAATTAGATTAGAATTAGCATGCTTGTTCTGTATGTTTTTGTCAATGTACTGTTTTTTGTTTCAATTAAAACAATCAAGCAATTTACGATCCCAAACACGTTTCCGCTGCTCAAGGAGATCAGATCTCCATCAGTTGGCGGAAGGACGGGATAAACCCCTATGGGTGGATCCAAACATGACAAGTCAGAATGTGTACACTTTGCTTCGTGACGACGAGTACATTCTCTCAATCTCGCGAACTGGAGAACTGACCACCGACGAAATTGTCTGAAAGTGTACCACGAAAGGGGCATTTTCAGTTAAGAGTGCCTACCATTTAGGTATGAACGTTAGAGCACATAATGAGGCTTCGAGCACGAATAACTCCCTATCAAGACAAATGTGGAAGTCAGTATGGAGTGCGCCTATCCCAAGCAAAATCAAGATATGTTGTTGGAAGATCATTCACGACATTCTCCCGACTCGAGCTAATTTGCTAAGAAAGAGAATCATCTTGAATCCAGTCTGCCCTTTCTGCTAAAAAAAGATGGAGACGAGTAACCATATCTTTTGGGGTTGCAAGGTATCTGCTAAATTTTGGGACTTTTTTTTACCTTATACCTCTGTTTTGTTTTATGATTGCAGGGACACCTAGAGTGCGGTGGATTACTTTTGTTGGATGTTGGATCGACACAATCGTACGAACCATGCGCTGTTTATGACAATTCTCTGGAAGATTTGGTCCTGTTGGAATATACTATTACAGAACCAGGGCAAACTTGACTGGGAGAGGGTGTTCCTCAACACACAACTCCAATTTCAGGAATTCACTCATTCATAGGCTACAAGGATCCACGTTCCAGATTATCTGACAACAACGACGGATGTTTGGGAGTCGTCGGGTGAGGGTTGGTGGAAATTAAACATTGATGCCTTATGGTGCCCAAACACTAATAACGGGGGAGTAGGGTGGTTCTTACAGAATTGGACATGAAGGATAGTGCGCGCAGGGCATCACCACATCACAGACAAGTGGCCAATTACCATTTTGGAACTTTATGGTATTCTCAAGGGTATAGACTTCATTCAGGAGTACAATATACCTCTCTTAGTGGAATTCGACTCCTAGGAGGCTATACAACTTATTAATGGGGTTGACAATGATTGAACGGAGGCAAGAGACTTTGCGAGGAAGATCAGACAAGGGGCAAATTCTTGGCCCACTATTTCTTTTCGCCACATTAGACGGGAGGCTAATATGGCTGCCTACAAGCTGGCGCAACGTGGAAAACATCTGCAAGGAGAAAAAAATTGGCATGATGGGCCCACTATAGCCCTTTTGGAATTTCTTTCTTAATATGTTCCGTGTTTAGCCTTTTCTCAAAAAAAAAAGAAGGTTTTTACTGCTTGGGAGTAACTCATAATCAATTATAAGTAATTTTTTTTTTTTATATTGATAATATCTGGATCAGCTTTTGTGCACTTCGACTAGCCTTGGATAATTGCCTGACACTATTATATTTAGTTGACAAAGAAAAAAAAAGAGTAGGATATTAAGTCCTAGGTAGATGTAGCCACTATAGATTGAACTCATTTGTTCTTATTTTTCTTTGACCCATTTAGCCAACCCATGATGGGTTACCAATGATGAGTAAATTCAACACACCAACAGTACAAATAATATCAATTGGACAGTACTTGGGTGTTGCCTAGTTTGTGCTCTCCATCTATTCACCACACTTTTTTCTTTTTCTATTTTTTTAAAAAATACACACAAAAATTATTTTGTATGGCCACTAAGGGAGTTGCACCATATTAGGGTATTGGCAGTATTTTCCATATCAATTGGGACAAAATAATATCACAAGAGGTTTGAACATAGATTTAATTTCCTACTTTGTAGTTAGTTTATTTTTCCTTCTTTTTCTCACCACTCAATCTTCTAAGTAGGACTTAGGAGATAGCCCTTTTTTTCCTTATATATATATATAGTAATAATATAGATGAATATGATGCGCAGAGTCAAAAATTTCTTGAGACTAAATTTTATTGGCGGGTTGATATCGGAATTTGGATGGTCGAATCAACGGTGAATTTGTATTGTTGGGAACCGTAATCTCCTGCAAGAAAGACCACTAACACCAGTGTGGTACTCTGCCACATACACTCCAACGCTCAAGTTAGAAAGGATAACTCTCTCATTAAATAAGTCTCAAGCTAGAACACGAGAAAATGATTGCTGCACATACACTCCAACGCTCAAGTTAGAAAGGATAACTCTCTCATTAAATAAGTCTCAAGCTAGAACACGAGAAAATGATTGCTTACCTTTCTTGAACTGTTCCCACGAGATAATATAGTCGCACAATCGTAATGGCTCCTTCAGGGCTTAATTACCCATTATCATCCAAGATTGTGCTCCCTTAATTACAACGGTTACGAGAGTGGAATCGATTTGCAACGTTTCAACCTTTTCCCTTACCTGTCATAACGGTGCGCGTGGCATACGAAAAGACTCCCGCCAGTCCGTTCGTCTAGGTTGTTACTCGACTGACCTCTTGAACGGACATAACGGAGAGAACCTCCTTAGGGGTTCGCCCACTTGGGTTCGGGGCCGACCACTGGTCGATCCCTAGGGGTTGGCCTCCCGATCCAAGTCGATCGGGTCGACCCCTTCTATGGTCGGGGTCGACCTCTTGGGGTCGGCCTCCCGGTCCAAGTCGACCGGATCGACCCCACTTAGGCTCGGGGCCGACCCTATGGGGTTGACCCTCTTATGGCCAAATATTTAAATTACTTTTATTATATGATAACCAATTTTACTATATAAAAGAGTATTATATGATGTCAACGCTCTAGAACCTATGTATTATAAATAAAATATTTTATAAATCGATTTGAAGAGAAAGACATGCTTTTTTAAACTCTTCCTTTTTGTGAGGATACAACTTTTTAAACCTAATAATACGATATTTTATCCAATAATTTAAAATAACTTACCATATATTAAAATGAAATGTGGAAACACGATGAAAGCATGGGCCCACAAAAGTTGTTTTTTAAGAAATTAATTAATTTAAGGGGGTCACTTGCAACAATAGCAAAAACAAAAAAAAAAAATACAAATATAGCAAAAAAATCACCACAACCCAAATAAAATCTACGCGTCCAAAATGACCCATTATTTAATCATTTTTTAATTTCACGTTTTTGTAATATGAAGTATACCAATCATCTATCAATAATGTACGAGTAATATACCTAATATGAGATATACTACACTGATATACTTTATTTTGGTATAACAAATGAAATTTTAATATTCAATATATCAGTAGTATATTAAAAATACCTAATATGAAGTAGATCAAGAATATAACAGTAATTTAAATTAAGAGATATACTACTAATATACTTTATTTTGGGCATATCAATGAAATGACATTTTTAATATAAATTATATCAACAGTATATTGGTAATTCATAATCAATATATTAAGCGTATATCAGTAATTCATATATGAGATATATACATAATATGAAGTATATCAGTCTAGACTATTGATATACTTGATTTTAGTTCATGACTATATTAATGAATTTTGGTCGCTACTTTTTTGTTGATGCATTGGTTTTTAGTCGATACACTTATCTAATACTATATCAGTAGTAAATGAATTATATAATATTAATATACTTCATTTTAGGTATATTATTTCACTGATATATCTAATATGAAATATGTCAATTGTATATTAGTAATACATATACATTATACTAGATATATTACTTATTTTAGTTTTTTACTTTATCAATAATTATTTGTCACTTAAGGTGATGAAACATATCATTGAATGAAGTATATCACTGATATATTATTGATATACTCAGTGTTTTTAGGTTTATCAATGATATACCAAATATGCAATGATATACAAAATGTAAAGTATATTAGATATACTACAGATATATTATTGATATACCAAATATAAATTAGTATACTAGATATACTACTGATATACATGTTACCAATGAGGATAAAACTAAAATAATAAAAAAATGGAAATCGAATTTAAGAAAATTTTTCTATATTTACAAATATCCAAAGACGGTTGGTATATTTATAAATATCTTAATATTTTTTTGCTACCCATTACAATTTTCTTAATTTAAAAACATCATTTAGAGGGTCACGAACATTACTTATGTCATCTAATTGCATTTCATTTGCCAACAAGAGCATAACTCAACTGGCATAAGTATGACTCATATGAGGGCAGTATAAAACAATTTTGTTTGTTCATGCTTTTGTACGTGAAAATACTATGACTCTAGCTAGATAAGGGCTAGAGCGAGAGCTACAACAACAGAGCTAGAGCAAGAGCGAGAGTGAAAGCAAGAACTAGAGCGAGAGCGTGAACTAGAGAGCAGTTTTCTTTGTCTCTTTATTTTCTCTAAAATTTTGACCATTCATTGCTACCATAAGCGAGAACGAAAGAGTTAGAGTAAGAACTAGAGAGCTAAAGTTAGAGCAAGAATAAGAGTACAATGCCCTCATGATAATTTAGATGGGATGCAGAATACAGAAAGAGTCATATATCATTAATTTCAAATCACATATCAAATGACATTTCCTACAATTATATATCTTACAATTGAGTAGATATTTTTTTAATTAATTTTTATTAATCGTTTTTAAAAAAATATTCTCATGTTAATCCAATATTTAGTAAAATATGTATGGAAGGAAAATAATAACATTTGACATAGTCTACAAAGGAAAATGTAGAAATATTGCTTTTAATTTGTTATCCGCGGTTTAAATATTATTTTTAAATTTCTACTTTCTTTTCTTAATTAAAAAAATATTTTTTTTCCAATTACCGTAAGGGCATCATACTCTAACTCTAGCTCTCTCGCTCTCGCTCTCGCTCATGATAGTAATGGAGTTGTCAAAATTCTGGAGAAAAGAAAAAAAAACAAAAAAAAAAAATCGCACTATAGTTGACTCGCTTTCGCTCTCGCTCTCGCTCTCGCTGACTCGCTCTCGTTGACTCGCTCTCGCTCTATCTCTGCTACTCCAACTCTTCTCTAACTTTTTTTTGTCCTTTTTTCTTTATATTTTCGGCCATACATTTGAGCGAGAGCGAGAACGAGACAACGAGAGCGAGACAACGGGAGCGAGAGTGTTTCCGCATACGAGAGCGTGAACAAGAAAGACCGCTTCATATTACCCTTATGAGTCATTTTGCGCGCATTGCCACGTCAGAATGGGTCATATTTCATTATTTTGAAATGTCAGGTCAAATGCCATTAATGCGTGGAAAAACGGGTTATCGGTACGCAAACCCCGTAACTCCAAAGAAGAACTGCATTCAAACCCCACGTATCACATCATGCACTCTCAAAAAAACTAAAAATTATGATTTTCTTTTAAAACAGTTAAATAATTATAAGTTTAGTTTCTAAAATTTCAAAAGTATCTAATAAGTTCTTATTTTGTTTTTGGTTTTTAGTTTTTGAAAGTTAAGCTTATGTTCACCTAATTTCTCTACAATAGAGATCATCTCCCTTAAGTAAACATTTGAATTCTTAGACAAATTCTAAAAACAAAGTCAAGTTTTTGAAAGCTACTTTTTTTAGTTTTCAAAAGTTGGCTTGGTTTTTTAAAACATAGGTACAAAGTAGATAAGAAGATATATAAACTCATTGGTATAAGTAATATTTTTAAGTTTAAATTTCAAAAACTAAAAACCAAAAACAAAATGGTTATCAAACGGGGCCTAAACTTTCTATTTTATGTCTAATAGATCTTTAAACTTTCAATTTTGTGTCTAATAGATCCTTTAAAAATTTTAAAATTTTAAAAATTAATTAATTTATTAAATATAAATATAAATTTTATGTCTAATGAAATCCTAAAAGTTCAATTTTATATCTAGTAGATGCATGAATTTAAAAACAAATAAAAGTTCAAAGACTAATTTTATAATTTTAAAAAAGTTCAAAGAACTAAATTTTAGTTTAAAATACAAATGATCATATACCGAAAAGAAAGTATTAATTATAAGCTAATGAAAATAGGAGATCGGAGATTTGGAGATGGTGGCGAGAGAGATAATGTAAAAGAAATTGGTCTATACTAAATTAATTTTTTTAGTTTTTATGGCAACAAGAGCATAACTCAACTCACACATCAAGTAAGACTTATGATCAAGAAATCATGAGTTTGAATCCTCCACCCTCAATTGTTGATGTATTAAAAAAAATCTTTTTGGTTTTATATGAGAGAATCTTTCCTTGTATATTCCGTAATATCACACACAAAGAAAAAAAAATAGGGTTAAGATATTACATTTGTTGCCCTAAAAGTCAATCGAATAATCATATGGAAAAAAATTGGATGCGGCTTGGTATATTCATTTGTTGTTCTAAAACCTTAGGTGCACTCTTTCATTTTGCATTCGTTATTATCTTTATAGAACAACAATTACTTAAATATGTTTGTACCGTTAGAACAACCAAAACTAAACGAGTCAAGTTTTACTGCAATTATTACTCAAAATCTGTTTGGACATAATATTCCTTTTTAGATTGGGTCTGACTACGAAACTATTCTTCAAACTCTCCCATTAGTTAATCATAGACATATTTAAGTTAATGGTTCTATAATGGTTTATCAAGTTATCATTGCAAATCTTCAAAGGATGAAAAAAATCAATGCACTAATTTAAATTCACCTTGATTAATCTCTCCTTCAAAAATGGCTAAAACATTTGACTCTCAGCTAGCCATTGCAATACAAAAAGATTTAAATGGCTCGTTTTGAAATAAATGAATCATTTATCGTAGAATATTAACTATTCTCATCAAATTTAAACTTAATTAAAAAAAACAAGGATTCTGACAATTTTGTTCTCCCCTCTGCCAAAGTCTAAGTAATTAAGACCAAAGAAAAGTAAGGTTTTGATCCAAAAATCTTTCTATCATTCATGTATCATTGACCGATAGGCTTATTTTCATTTGTTGTCCTTTTTTCACATTTCTGGTTTCGATACTAAAAAAATTTGAAATAGATAATTTATATTCAAGAAAGATTAGGGACTTTAATAGTTAGTTATTCCTGTTCAATTTTTTTTTAGGATTTTCTACCTAAATAGCCTACTTATGAGGTAATTTACATAATTAACTCAAATTCACTATTTTTTACACAAATGAACAATTTATTCTATTTTTTACACAAATGTCGTAGGGTTTTTACTTTTATACCCTTAACTTCGATTTGACAGTTTTTAAACAAAAATAAAAATAATATATAGAAATCTCAATGATTTATCAAATGTCTTATTAGGAAGAAATTCAAAAAAAGAAAAATAAAATAGTATCATTATGTGAGATTTTAGGATTTCTACGTGGATACCCTATTTATGAGGTTCAATTTACATACATACCAAGAATCTTTTTTTTTTACATAAATGGACAATTAAGTCTAATTTTTTACAAAAATGTTATAAGTCTTTTATTATTACATCAACAACTTCAATTTGATAGTTCTTTTTTAAAAATTAGAAAGAACGATGAATGATTTTAGACCAAAACAAAAGTCTCTCCTATTGCAATTGGAAGAAGATGAAGAAACTACGTACCTGAATCAGAAGAAGAAAAAATAAGTTGTTCGTAAACGAAGATATCACTGGTATGTTATCTATATTATTTGTTTTGTATCGAGTATATGCGAGTTTTTCCCTAAATTTTTTTCATAATTTTTCTTAGTTTATATGAGTTCTTTCTGAAATATATTTGCATTAATGAACTGAGTATGATTTTTGTTTGGTTCGAAAAATATGAGTCAAAATCCACATATTTGATTTTTTTAAAAAAAAAAAAAACTGGTTTTTTTTGTTAAATTGTTTTCTAGATACCAAATGAATAAAACAAAACCATGATTATGGTTGAATTCATTTTTAACTTTCTGTTTTATTACAATTATATATAATATTCCATTGAATTTTTTTATAAAATGAAGGAAGAAGATGACTCTCTGTTTTCCCATTTTCTTATACTTTACTGCTTTGAAACACAGAAACATCCGTATATTTCATATATATGAACATTATAAACATCTAAACGACTAGAGTAAAATATACACTTGGAAGTGAAAGTACGTGAAGAAGCCAAAAAACAAAAATGAGGTTATCACACTAAAATATGAGGTATATTGTCAAGTGTGTATATATATATATATATATATATATACAATGGTATATATTTTTGAAACTGTAGGATGAGGGTAAAATGTCAAGAAGATTTATTTAGGTAAGGACATTGAAAAAGAGATTGTGCAAGACAAACACGACTAATTTCTTATACAACATATATAAGTTAACAGATATATGGTACATACTTGTTAGGTATATAATACTGTATATTTGAAAAATATGTGAATATACTGTCGTATATTAATAATATATATCAATCCGCAATAGATTGAAAGATTGGGAGACTATGCAAACATATATATCGGGCGAGTCAACATGGCTTACATTGCATAACTTTTCGATGATACATTATTGTAACTCAACGAATGTCATTCTATAATATAATGATATCTCAGATACTTTGTAACCAACATAATTAACAGACTCGTTCCAAGATCCACTATAAAGCATAGGTAAAACACAACTACCTATAGAATTGTAATAAAATGCATCAGATAGTTAATATTTGATATATAGAGTTTAATATGTAAATATATACATCTATCTATAAGA
Organism: Trichosanthes cucumerina; assembly: GCA_036507285.1. NCBI lineage: Eukaryota > Viridiplantae > Streptophyta > Magnoliopsida > Cucurbitales > Cucurbitaceae > Trichosanthes > Trichosanthes cucumerina. The sequence goes on along the minus strand of CM071839.1, from coordinate 74,572,864 downwards.
AATTAATGTTATATTATATTGTGCTACTTATTCAGATTCCTTCAAATATACATCATAAAACATAGGGAACGCACAAGCATAACGAAACAATTATATTGCAAAATCTAGAATCTCTTATATACGGTACGTCTAACAAAATATGTTGTATAAACTCCTATATTTTATATTATTTAATTATTTATATATCAAGTGATACGATACATTAATACATGTCATTTCACTAGAATAAAATAGGGATACAATGACAGACGAAAAAAACAAGGGGCAGAAACAATGACGGGCGGAGAAAAGGCGGGCTTGGAAAAATTGGGCTGGCATACAATGACGGGCATTGCCCGTCATCATAGGGTGTTTTAAAAAACATTTTGATGCCCTCCCCCAGGTCATCTCTTTCCCAGGCACTTTACCATTTCTTTCGATCTCTCTCTCTCTCTCACAGCACAACGTCTCTCTCTCTCACAAGCTCACATTCATCTCACTCTTGCCACTTCGCCGTCGTGTTTCTTCGTTGTCGATCGTGTTCTTCGTCGCCGATCTCTCTCCTCTCTCTCTCTCTCACAAGATCTTCCAGCTTGATTTGGGTCGTCGCCGCCATCTGTTTGGGTCGCCGCCGACCAGATCTGAAGCTTAAGGTCCAGATCTACCTCTTCCTTTGCAGATCTACTTCACATAGGTCAAAATCTATCTCTATTTTTGGTAAATTTTACTACTTTTTTGGTTCTTTTTTTCCTTAGTGTTTCGATCTAGTCCCAATGAAATATTGGGTTCTGATATTCTTGTTAGAAATGGTGGAAATTGAATCAATTTTGCTACTTTTTTTGTTCTTTTTTTTTTTTTCCTTTTATTTCAAGTGGTTCTTAGTTGTAGATTACTTATTTTCAATTTGTAAGTTTGATTTTCTGTCAAGCAAACTGCAGTTTCAAAGAGGAAAATTTTTTACGTTCATTCTTCTTTTCTAAAAGTTCTTTTCTAAAAGTATGTGGTAGTTCATAAACTTTTTTGTGCTATGGAGCTTTAAACAACAGATGATCTCTGACAGAACCCTAATGTGCTTATAGATGAGATATTTAATTATTAGGTTGTAATTTTACTACTGTTTTAGTTTTCTATTTAAAAGATTTGGTTGTAATTCTCATATAATAGTTTTGTTTCAAATATATTTATATCCTTCTTTATCATCATCTAGTACATGACTTCTCTTCTCTCGCTTCATCACCAATTTTTAATTTATCTAGTCAAGATACTTAGTGCTACAATCCTTCATGCTGATGTTTGCAATATTTATATTGGATGAAGTAATTCAAAAAGTGTCATTTTTTCTGTGCATAAATTGTTAGAATGAAAGAATATCTTTGTAGCATTGAAAGATCTTAGTTAGCCTCTTCAAATGGGAGCAATAACAACCTGCAACCTCTGTTGTAAGTCTAAAATTAAGCAAACAATATGCATGGTCTTTTACAACTCTTTTTATCAATAAAATTGTTTGTAGCCTTATCATAGTTGTAACTCTATGTTTGGTGTTTCTAAAATTAATGGAAATGGAGACTACTTGGCTACTGAGGTCCATTCTTCGTGCTTTTTACTTTTATATTATTTTGTTAATTAGTTTATTTGCAAGTTTTTGCTTTTGTCTTGTGAATTCCATACAACATTGTATGTTAGGGCAATTTGATATTAATGATTTATTACCTAGAAGTTGGGTGCATGTTTATTAAGAGTATTCATTTTATGACTTCAATACATGCCTAGGATTTAATTATTCATGTTAGTAAGGGTTGGAAAGATGATCACACGTTTCATGAAGACACTTAAATGTAAGTTATAAACATCTCAAATATTAGGATATGTGTGCAGGTTAGTGAAAATGATATTGATGCTGAAGAGTTGTGTCATGAAGGGAATATGTTGGGTGGCTCGTTCGAATGTATTCATAACTAGAAAGGTAGAAATTAATAAATGTTTTTCTCACTTTTTTCGATAAAGAAATTTAAAATACCTTATTATTTCTTCAGTTGCACATTATGGGTCAACAATTTCTTCAGTCTCAAATATTTGTTGCAGGCAACTGGATTTCCAGTACTTTTGATGATAGACTTTGTAAGCACAAATTTCAAAACATAGGCCACTCTCTATCAAATTTTGGCCTCCTAACTTCATTAGTAGGTCAGTCTATCCCGTGCTATAATATTCATTAGTCTAGTTTAAATGATGTTATGTTTAATTTCTATTGTTATTTAGTTATGTTTGTATCTTTTTTTTCTCTCTCTAAAATGTCACTTACACAGTTTATCTTGATTTTAAGTTTTTTTCATCTGCAAGTAGGTAAGTTTGGGTTGTTCGTAAATAGACTATAGTTGTGCATCAGTGCCATGATTGAAAGCTAGATTGCAACATATTTTTCAACTTTTTTTCGAACAGACTAGAAAGAATAGTGTCAGTTTTGCTTATCCACACAATGAAATATTAATTAAGGTATGTAACTTCTATGTTTAACTGAATTTTAATTTGCAACCACGATGAAATTATAATTATTGTTAGCTTTACGAGTTTCAATCATACAACCATATATTTTGATGATAACAAACATTTAAATTACTAATTATTTCAGTGTTTTAAAGTGTCCACAGTGTAGAGCTCGAAGAGACGATTCCAACGCATTTTGAATTGCTCAAATTGAACTTCAAACGAGAAAGTTATGACCAAAAGGAGATGGCCAAAAACTGTTATTTTGCAGTGACGCGAACGAATTACGACGACACGTGGCCCATTTTTAAGACCGTTGGAAATAATTTAAAATTATTCTTTTAATCCTTCTTTTTCCATTTTTATCCCAAATTACCTCCACCCTTGATCCATCTTAACTTAGATCCAATGACCCAATTTTACCCTAAATTTAAACATCATTTTCCCTCTCATTTAAAAAAAGAACTTTGATCTCTAAGTTGCTAAAATTTTCTCTCCAACATTCTCCATTCTTGATCATTCTTCAAAGTTGCATCATTTTTTATTCTTCTTGTGAGAGAATTTTATATGAGAGATTAGATTGTGTCTTTAGAGCTTAAAATTGTGTATCTACTCTTGTGAGAGATCTTTCTTTGTGAGATTTGTATTTCATCTTTTAAATTAAGTGTTGTATTAAGGTGTTGGTACACCTTAGGTGTAACGCCCCAAGATTTTTCAGGTACATTTTAGGTTGTTCTTTGGATAGATTTAATGAAAGTTAATTTTAAATGGACTTTGAGGCTTTGTAACGTAATCTAAAATTTATGCAATTGGAGAAGTTTGGATAATTCAAGGGTCTTTTGAAGTACTTAATTAAGAATAAGAGCATTTCGGTGATTAAATTAAGGGGAAGGGCATTTTAGTAGTTTTGGTTGAGAGAAGGGCATTCTTGTAATTTTGATAAATGAAATAGAATTAGGGCTTCTTTCCTCTTGGGCACGCGTTCATGGCTACACCTCCATCTTCCCTTCCTCACTTCAACCGTATGCGACACCCACCCTACTACCCAACCGCACGACGCGCCGCCCGCCCTCTTCTTCGTCGTGCAAACGGCCTCCCTGCTCCTTCCGACCACGACAGCGCAAGCAACTCCGGCGAGACCTTCATTCGCGTTGCACGCGCCGCCGGGCCAGCCGCCGATGAGCCGGCTCACCAAGGAATGAAGCCCGCGTCTCGCGTCGTCGTTCACCGAGTCTCCGATCACCGAGCCGCGCGCGCCTCCTCGTCGGGCGTCTTTGCGATCGCGGTTGTTCGGTGTCGGCGTTCTGAACGGCGTGGATCCGCCGCATCGCCAAGCAACGGCCGAGTTACCTCACCACGGCTCACGCTTTTGGTTCGAACGATTCACCCGATTTCGATCGGTTTTCAAAGTTTGAGGACCGGTTTTGGATGGATCGGCTCACGACGCTCACGGATCTCGACTTCTTCGCGCGCCAATGCGCGCGCAGCTCCGGCACCACCACCACGCGCGGCCGCCGCCGCGCCACGCCGCCACGCCGCTCGCCGGGCTGCTCCCGCCCACCTGCTTTGATTTCCCGAGTTCGCTTTCACCTCCGTGAGTAGTAATTCGACTTATCTTTTATTGGATGTGAAAAATAAGTTTACTATTATGTGTCTAATTAGGAAAATGGGTTGGATTGAAGGAATTCGAGTGAGAGCAAGTCGATAGGAACCTTGAATTAGGAACGGAGCTTGAAGAGTTGCAAGCTATGTTAAGGTAAAGGATTTTCCTATAAATTATTTTAAAAAGGGAAGTAAATGTGTTTCCGAAAGTATTAGTTTTAAAAAGAACGAATTTCAAGATTTATCTGAAGACAGAGTTTAGAAAAGTATTTCACTCTTTAACCGAGATGAACCCAAAAGATTTAAGGGTTTGAGAGGCCCAAACCAAAATGATTTCAAAGTATTTGGAATAAATTTTGATACAGTTATGAATAGTTATGTAATTTGAGATCTTTCATACCTGTCACTGTGTTGGATATATATATACGTATTTCCTTTGCAAACGTATTTATGATTTATGATTGAAAGTCATGCTATGATTTATGATTTATATGATTGTTGCATCATTATGAATGCATCAGTATATCTGACTGACATATGGGACCTCATGCATATTGTATGTATATGAACATGTCATGTATGCTGTGGCAATTGGTCTCCTGAGAACTTATGCATGGTAAAACATGCATCGAGAGACCTATGGGTCAATATTACAGTGGGTCCGTGAGGACTCAATATTACAGGTCCCGTGAGGGACTCATTATTACAGTGAGTCCAGAGGACTCAAACATACAGGGTCCGTGAGGGACTCAAAATGAAAAGACTCGGTAGACTCAATTGACCACGCATAGCCAAAGAGAAAAAGTCATGATTTTATGAGAAAGTTTTAGGTCCCATTACAGAAAGTTTTATGATTTTAAAAGTCACGAATAATGATCATGTTTAAAAGTCAGATTTGAAGGAATATCATATGCATGTGTTTGCATTTCCCAACCCCCACTTACTGGGTATTTTATAATACTCATCCCTCTACTTTTGTTGTGTTTTCTCTGTTTTAAAATGTTTTCAGGTAAAGTCGAGAGCATACCAGGCGAGTGGCATGGATGCGCTACAAAAGCCATGGGAACCGAGTCATGAATTCTGCATCCATGATTTAGAAAGAATTTTAAATGATTATTGCCTTTCGCTTATGTAGTACAGAGTTTTGAAACTAGAGGCCGAACTTAATTATGTTTTTTTTTGTAAACGTTTTGTATTTCTATGGGATCCCAAATGTAACTGATTTTTATTTATCAACTTTTACTTATTTAAAAATCAGTTAGGGCCTCGATTGCATGCATGAGTAGTAATGTCCCTAGAAATATGTCTATAAAAGTAGGGGCGTTACATTAGGATTTTGAGTGAGAGGTTTAATCCTGAACCGGAAAAGGATTTATAGAGGTTTAATCCTGAACCCGAAAAAGGATTTGTAGTGGTTTAATCCTGAACCCAAAAAAGGATTTGTAGTGGTTTGATCCTGAACTCGAAAAAGGATTTGTAGTGGTTTGATCATGAACCCGTTCAAAAGGATCATAGTGGTTTGATCTTGAACCCGTTAAAAAGATCAATATAGGTTGGATCCTGAACCTGCAAAAGGATCGATTGTGGGTTTACTCTTGAACCTTTAAAAAGAGTGGGAAATCGGTTTGGTTCTCACCCATAAGAGAACTGTCACACTAAAATACCCAAGAAGGCGTCTTGGGGAGTGGAGTAGGGATTTCCGAACCACTATAAAAATCTTCGACTTCATTTCTTCCTCTCTGCTCTTTTACTTTACTTTTTTCAGTTATTTATTTGAGTAGATTGCATGCTTAGAAAATTTGTTCTATATTTCTAGAATTTTTAGGGTGCGTATTTTGATTATTTAAGATTGAATTAATCTAGTTTAATTCCTAAAAAAAGTTTTAAAATTTTTAAGCAACCCTATTCACCCTCCTCTAGTGTTGCCATACGATCCTACAATTATGAGTTTTGAAATTATTGAAGTGGATGAGTTATGGAATGTCAGTGTCTACTGTCTTGTCATATCTTCTTATATGTGTTCGTATATAGAAAGTTTGAAAAATGCAATATGCCTTTTTTTACTTGGTATTCATTTTCATTTTTAGTTGGTCTCATCTCTTGGAAAATCTTCATCTATTAAATATAAGACTACTTTTACCTGTACCTAATATCTTTCTTTCAATAAAAAATCTAAATCCTAGTTTTCACCATGTTCCAGCATATTTCAGTAAGCCACCCTTTTAAATTATTATTATTATTATCTTATCAAAATAATGTATCTTGGACTTTCATAGGGTTTTGTTTTATGATTATGTAGGAGAAAGTTGGGGATCAGGGGGAGAAGAAATGGAGATAAACTCTTCTCTTACATCTGTTTTTGTTTTTTGCCTTTCTTCTTCTCTAGCCCTGTCATTGTTTTTTGAGTTTCAAAATGTTGTGCGATAAAAACATGCAAATGTATGAGAGTTGAACTATGATTGTTCAATGTCCCGTAGAAGAATTTTAGCAATGTAAATGCATTGCCAAAATTTTATAATCGAATTGACTTATTTCTTGGTTGGCCACTACTCTGTTTTCCCATGTTTACTTTTTGCCTTGTGTTTCTTATTCTATTTATGTACTATTTCTTTGGAGGGATGTATTTATGAGTGTTTTCACCCTAACTTTTTAATTTTGAAGAAAAAGAACATAGATCCCCAAATGAAGTGTTTTAATGCACCTATTAGTTGCTCGAAGAAATTGTAATTTTAGATTGATATGATTATGATTTGGTGTTGGGATTGGATCAAGTTATTATATTTATTCTCAATTGAATAAATCGACGGTTTGTAGTTTGTATTTTTTATATGAATTCTGGGCAGTGTTCATGATATTGAGTGTATATAGATTGGTTTATGGGAAATTAGATAGCTTTATAATAGCTTGAAGTGTTGTTTGTAGGTTTCTGATTTTGGTGTTTAGCTTCATGCAAGAAGTGCTTCGATTTGGTAGATGCGGTACAACATGCTTACATGTTGGTCTAAAATTTTGTTTCTATTTAAAATTGAACAATAATTTTAGGGATCTTATATGTGTTAATTTCATTTCATTGAGAAAGTTTTATTTTTCTTAAAACTTAAAGTGCTTGTTTCTATTCTTTAATTCAATTAAGATTTTTTCAATTATCACATGAGTGTTCGAAAAGTTATATTCATCGATTGTGAATTACTTCTAGCTTTATTGAGAATGATTTACTTCCAGCACAAAGTCACGGTCAATATGTTTGATTATCACCTTTGCAGTTGATTTTCATTTGCTTTGTATTGAATTCGTTTTTGGTCTCATATTACTTTTCTTCCTACTATTAGTTTGAACCCTACCTTTAGGCTCACTGTAGTTTCTCAATAAGTGTATTTCTGCAGTTGGATTTGTTCCTAAGCATTCTGCATCCAGAAGAGTGAAGTTGATGGTTGTAGCAAATGAGGAGTCAACTCAAATATTCTACATTCCTCCAACTCATGTAAATTTTTGTTTAGCAATTTTTTTAATCCTTGTAAAGTAAATGTAGTTTGTATTTATATTTTTGTGATATGTAATATGTTGGGATTTGTGCCCTAAACTTGTGTAATTTTGATCAAATAAATAAAGAGTTATTTGTTTTGATAAAATTATATTCTTGCTTCATAAATCCAATAAACTAAGCTTCAAGGTTATAATGTATCTTGAACATCAGTGTAGTAGACACTATTTGGATTGTGTTCAAGAATATAATCTAAATGGTCTATGGTATAAGAATAAGGTTGGAAACCTTATTCTGGTAACACCATAGATGCGACCCATTTTGTAATTAGTACAAATGAGGTAATCCAACTCATTCATGTGGTTGTCATGCGAGTGGGGGCATCCTGTATGAAGAGTTCGTATAAGACTAGATCAGAAATTATTAGTCTAACCAAAGATAACACAATCGCTTAATGTGATAAGACTAATAATTTATAGATGGTCATTGGTGACTTGACTCGAATCTCGAGTAAGTTAAGAACTCTTGCTTATAGGGGTTTGTCCTTAGACTAGTATGGGCGAGTGGCACATGAATCGACTCAATAAGCCTACCTTCTCGCAGACGTAACCTCGTGAGGTAGTGAGGACTTAATCAGACAAGATGGAATTCACTCATTCCTATACTAAGGAATTAGATAGGTTGTTCCCTTAAGAACTGACTCCATTGAACAACGGGGCCCCGCCCTCTATGAGGGTACGAGTCTATGGTAGGACCTTATACTTGTTGTTCATCAGAGGATCAATGGTTCTTATGGAACAAAGAGGGAATCACAGAGGTAAAACGATAATTTTATCCAGCCGTGATTACGAACAACCTGTGAATGGTCGACTCATGGGTAATGATTATATCAATGGACACAGTATAATTTACAGCGAGGAGAATGCAGCTACAAGTCTATAGTAGAGTGACTTGTAGTTAATGAATATTGATTAACTGGATCAAAGAGTTTGATCAGTTAATCTCACATCATTGGAGCTCATGAACTGTAGGTCCATTAGGTCCCTCCGTTGGCTCAACATGGTTATGTTGAGGGTATAAAGTTAGGAATGAAATTGAAGTGTTCAATTTCATACATGAGGTGTTATATCAATTATATATGATATAATTGATATAATATATGGTTTTAATGTGAATTAGATTCACATATAAACCATATAATAGTGGGAGAATAAAGAAGGGATAGGATGGTAATTTTCATCCTATTTCCCTATATATATAGTTGCATGAGATGCAATTGTGTGTCAAGGCTTTTCAACAAAACCCTAGCATTCTCTCACATTGTGTTGGAAAGAGTTCCATTTTCAATCTCACAAACATCTCACCTCACCTAAAGGGAACTCACCTTCCTCCCTCACCTAGAGAACAACAGAGAAGATCCGGTGGTAGTGTCCGTGATCGTTCGGGTTCGTGTTGCTGAGATCGTGATCGTGGGAGAAGGAACACTTGAAGAAAGAGTTCTTCAAAGGTATAATTCTTGTTGTCCATCTTGTAGAAATGCATGCTTAATCTAGTTAGATTAGTTCTTGATTGTAATCCATGTAGCTAAATTAAGAACACGCGATGTACAATCGCTTCCGCTGCGGGATTTGATCCCTACATAATACACTTCTTTTAATACATACTTTATATTTTATTAATTAAAGTTAAGTTTGTAGGATTACTTTTCTAAAAAATGTATTAGTATTGAGATTTTTTGTACAAAATTTTGAGAAATATTAATTTTTTTGTTAGAGCTATTGAGGTAACCAACAATTTTTTTTTTCTTAAATTACGAACAAAACGATGACGGGCATTGCCCGTCATTAAAAATCGTCCGTCATTATAACATACAATGACACTCGCATAGACAATGACACTCGCATAGATGGCGGACGCGCGTGCGTCATCAAAACCCTTTAATGACGGGCATTGCCCGTCATTAAAACCCTTTTTTCTTCTAGTGTTTAAACTATATTTGAAAGCATATATTTGTGTGTTAAGAGAGAACGAACATACAATACGTTACATTAATAAGAGAGAACGAATATATCTATTAAAACATAGATGAACTAAAGATAAAAAAACAATTGTATATGGTTATTTCTATATAAAAGCATAAAAAAACTAAATTTAGAGAAACAAAGAACTACTGAATACAAAAGAAATAACATACTCATTGCAATGAAAATGATGAATAAAAAGTAGCACTACTAGAAATTCTATATTACTTAACAGTTCAATAATTATATTAGTTGACATTTTTGTAAAGAAACGTCAAGAATTATATGTTTTTAACCAAAAAGCGTCAAGAAATATACAAAAAGAGGGAGAGTGGCGAAACTTTTCGGACTTTTTTCCGCTCCAAACACTTGACATTCTTTTAATGTCAAAAAAATTATGATAATTTACTTTATTTTACATGTCGGATTTTAATAAACCAAAAGAAGAAAAGAAGAAAAAGAAAAAGATAGAAGCCCTAGAGTGCATCTTTTCTTCCTTCCGTCTTTTAATTTGTTGTCTAACCCCCAAGTTTGGCCTCCTTTCCATTGCAGTAATCGACCTCCAAACACTCACAAAATAGTTGCGACAACATACTTCTGCTCCAACACGATTCACAATTCGATTTCAGGGCAACCCATGAGCTTCCAGAGTCTTGTTCTTCGCAACTCCAACAGACGACACAAGTTTCCTCATTTAGCAGTGACCCACGAACTACGACGGAGTCTTTTTGCATCAACAAAACTCAATGGCAACGCAACCTTAAGTTTCTAACCTTTGCGAACCAGATCTAGCATGCAATTCTGACCAGCGGTGATTCCATCTGCGAAGGCAAATTCTCTCAAATATGAGCCAAATCAAACCTTTTGGGTGCAATTTTGGTAACAATTTTCATTCCCCTTGCCACTTCTTCTTTTTCACATTTTAAGTACCATCTATTCTTAAAACTCTTAAAAAATGAAGGTTTGAACAAGAAATTTGGGCTTCTATGTTTTGTTTGTTACCATATAGAGTGCAAGTAGTAGTTGGCAAAATGAGAAGTCGTACAAAGATAACACCTTTATCATCAAGCTTCATATGAGCAAAATCACATTATTGACAACTCAAAGGCGGGAGGTAAGGGTGAAAATCCTTACTGGACTTGGAAAATACACAATGGTTTATTGATTCCCTTTTTGAGGAGTGTTTTATTTTCTTGTTATCCATTTTTATTGCCAGAAAAAGTATAATTTTTATGCTATAGGTTATAAGTCTAAAGTGAAGTATTAATTCGAGTATCACATTCTATCTATTCCATTGTAAGCCATGTATTCTCTCAGAAGTCTTGGCTCAGTCAATTCCATTCTTTCCGTTTTATCCCTTGTAATTTTAGTTTACTGATTTTAGTTTCCATTCTCAGAAGTCTTGTATCACATGAGGTTTGATAAGTCGTTGTAATTTTAGAATTGTTCATGAGATTAATAGTTTGATATTATTAAAGATATGAATTTTGTTAAAGTGTGAAAAACAAGTAGAATTTCCATCTAATTTGTGCTAATTATAATTCTAATTTAATGTGTGTTGGCCAACTAGGCAGAAATAGTTACAATATTGATGTGATGTGAAGTTTTCATTTTAGTACTTAGTTATTTTATATCTCATATTCTAGTCTTTATTATATGTTTACTTAATTCCTAATATTTATGTGAAGAAAAGTTGTACAAAGAGGCTTGATGGGAGCACAATCGACATAGGAGAAAATCTGAAAATCTGAGCCAGAATCCTTGTTTATGAGTTCAATGGATTTTCTTATCAAATTGCAAAGGTTAGTGAGTGTTTTGTTTTGAAATTTACAATAGAAATGTTTGTTTCATGGGTGTTTGTGACCTTTTTTTGTGCAACTAATCTTGTCAAGTCCCACATTTCATCTAAAAAAACCCTTTACTATGATATATTAATTTTTTTAATTTTAATTTTTAAATATTGTGTTTATGGCTATTCTGCAGTTATGGTAGTCATAGTTTGTTGTCTTTTTTGAAAGAAAAAAAAAAATATTGTGTAGAAAAATGAAAGAATAAGAGTTATTGCCTCGCAAAAAAAGGGACAGAGGGAAGACTGTGCATGAAGTTGATTTTTGATCATTTTGAAATTTCGTTGATGTTATCCAAGTTGATTTTTTCTTCCTTCATGCAAAATTTTTCTTGACTACTTTCCCTACTTTATATTTTCTCTTTGTTACAATTATGTTAAATAGTTTATATTTTACCTCAATTGTCTATAATACATATGTTAATATAATGTATTTTTTCTTGTCCTATTGATTCTGAGTGATAGCAAATTAAATTTGGTTCAATATGGAATTTTGTGCATCTACTCTGGCCTATGGGCAACTCGAGAATTCCTTATTTTAGTATGGGTTTGGATTAATGTATCAACCTGTTTATCAAAGTTGATAATGTTTTTATTGAAATATGGAAGATATTGGTTTTACAGGCTTACTGATTTGTTCCCCATGATTTTGTTTCCTGCTTATAATTAGACAGCTTTATTGCTTTCCTTTTTACTTCATTTCCTTAATCTTTTTAGCTATTGGACACCTTTTTTTAGCGTATTAGTTGATTATGATAATTGATAGGTTTGTATTCTTTGATTGACATGATTTTTGTATTTAAACCAAGTAATAAGAGAGTGGTAAATGGTAATCGAAAACTCTCTGTTAACTTGAGTGATAAAGGTCTAGCTACCCTGAGTATTCAATATTATAATTGGGTTTGTTGGATCAAAGAGCAACAAGGTGGTTTATGTTAACAGACTTCTAAGGTTCTTGTCACAACATTCAAACTTGTCACAGTCAGTGTTGTGGACTTCAGCAACTACTCGTGTTGTATCACTTTACTCTGTTGCAGACATTTATGTTATAAATTCCCAGGTGATCTATTTTTGAAGAATCATTCATGTAAAAGCAGAAGTAGTTGCATTATCCATATAGTTCAGTGAACTTAAGCTGTGACATCTTAGAATTTTTGGAAATCATCACTCTTTATCAAAGATAGTGCTTGTAATAATTTTTTAATCTAGTTATATGGTAATTCCGGCAAAAATTCATTGTGGATCGAATAAACTAGTTAGAATATTCTCATTCTATTAGCAAATTGAAATGAATTTTTCCTTGATGTAGATATCTTTCCTGATGTAGAAACTCAAGAACATTTCTTGCATCTTCTCTTTTGCATACTGATCTTGAAAATGTTACAGGGACTAGGTGAAACATTTCGAAGAGTAACTATTGAAGCAATGGCATTTGGTCTAAGGAGATTGTCGACCACAAAATGGTTGTTCTTCTTCGTCCTTTGGGACGTCCAGGTACTAAAGTTTTGCACAAAGCTTGCAGTATATCTACTAAAAACCCCACATGTAAGAGAGCAAATGGGAGCTGAAGGAAGAAAGAAGGTAAAGAAAATGTACTTAAAGCGACACATGTACAAAAAATTCGTAGAGGTCATTGTAAAGTGTATGAGAACAAAGTAATATTTATGTAGCATTTGAGATTTTCTCATTCTTTTATTGCTTGGTAATATTGAAGAATTTGAGCAACTTATTGGCCACTGTTGATTACTTTGAAGAATAAATAACATAATATCTTTGATTCCTCTAAAAATTGTTGTTTCTCTTTATGGATATGGATATCAAGCTGGGATGTTATACAGCTTCAGTTGGTTTCTAATTTGCACTGATTCTTTACAGATTTTCTAATTGATGTGTCTTACTATCATTTATTTGTGGACAATTTGCTTAGGAGGTATGTCGTTAGTTTGATGAGAGAATGGAAAAGAAAGAGGGAAAAAATATTTTTCAAACGTCAAAAAAGAACATTACATTTGACTCCTCACAATCGTTAAGGTTTAACTTCAATTTGACTTTCTTGGACTGTCAAGATAAAATTATATTTGACTCATTTAAATCGTCAAGTAATTTATATTTGACATTCTTGAAACGTCAAGATAAACATATATTTGACACAGAGAAAACGTCAAGTATTAACACAAATTTGACACTTTTTCAAAGTCAAGATAAAACTACATTTGACACAAATAAAAAATGTCAAGGTTTCATGTTAAAAATGACACATTATAAGCGTAAAAAAAGACTATACATAACACTTTATAATTGTCAAGTATTGTATATTATTCTTGACGGTGGATTCCTTGACGGTTTGAAAAACGTCAAGTAAGGCAAAATTTGACATTTTATAAGCGTCAAGAAAACTAATTTTTGTAGTAGTGTAGGTTTATATGGTTCCTTCTCGTATAATGAAAAGGTGAAAATTGATGATATAAACAATAAAAATGAAAAATACTATAAATATGCAATAACATATCTATTTATTTATGTAAAATTCTCTTTTCTTTAGGCTCATTCAACTATGAGTGGGAATATAGGTATCTTTAACTCTTTTAACTTAAAAAAATGGCGTCGCCCGGACTTGAACCGGAGACCTTCAGTGTGTTAGACTGACGTGATAATCAACTACACCACGACACCGAATTGGCCAATTTGTTTACATTTACATTATTATATCATATTATTTATTTTATCACATCAATCAATTTGCATGTATAAACTAAACTTTACCGTTAGTGTGTACAGTATTTGTATGTATTGTTTCTCCATTTGAGTACGCACTTGAAAAGTATAATATAATATGGTGGATGGCCTTTAATTACATTGGCTTTATATCATTATAAATGCACAAATTAAGATGTCAATATCAGCCGTGCTTTCAACCAGTAATTTATAAAATAGATTCTTCAGCCCAGTCTGCAATTTGACCTCAGATTGATGATATCGTTTGATTTAAAATATATATATATATTTATAGTTATAGTTATAAGATAAATGAATTAGAAGTTGGTCCTAATAATACACATTTTTGACAACTTAAATTAAACATATATTATATTACTTGTTTAAACAAATACATAATTAATTTTGTTATCTTACCGCTTGTTTTCTGTTGTTTTGGCGTTATCCAGGATTGGTTCGAGCTTCTTTTAAAAAAAGAATTATAGAAAATCGATCGTAAGTTGTGTAGATATTCCGAAGTATTTATGTGTAGAACTCTTTTTATTTTTGTAGATATTTGTTAAATAAGTTTGTGTACTTTTATTATATATGGAACTGCTCAATATTTAGAAGTGGTTGTTGGGTATATGCTCCTAAAAATGCTAGAAGTTAGAATAAGTGTTTTTTAAAAAAGAAAATAGGATAGAACAAAAAGAAAAGTAGTAGTAGTAGTAGTGCTTCCTTACAATTCTAAACAATTAATTCTTTTAACCCGTTCAAATATTTTGTTTTAAAAAATTTAAAAATGGGATCAAAATAAACCTAATCGCATTAATCTTATTGACCTCAATTTTAGAGGTTCAATTCTCCACACTCTCTATATATGGTCAAAAATATGTCTTTTGAAAAATAGTTCCCATGGAAATTCATGCATGCTACATTTAGGGAAGAAATTTATGGTGTTCTAGTGTCCATTTAATTTTGATTATTCTCTCTATATGTATATATAAGTAAATTTACATTTCTTCTCCTCATCCTCTACATTTCTTCTCCTCATCCTCTCTATTTATCTCTCCTCCCTCATTAATCTCTTCTATTTCAAGTACTTGTCATTCGCAAGACTTCATAGTTCATGATATGGCCTCCTCTACTCACCCCCATTTGATTTCTAAAACTTAAATTCAAGTCTAGACAGCAGATGATTAAAAAAACATCGACACTCAAAATATTTGCACAAAATATCATATCAAAGTTCTATACATGGATGTTACATATAAAATCAATCCAACCTTTAGTGAAAAGGTATAATATAATTTTGGAATCAAATATAAACTAAATATATCATTCAACTTTCTATAATCATAACAATAATCAACATGAAATAAAAGTAACACAAGACCAAAACAATGCACCAAATCTAGAAGTAGAAATTTAAAATATGATACAATTCTTCAAATCTTCATTCTTATTCTCCTTCTCAATGATAAAATAGCAGCCAATTTAGAAGGATGAGAAAGACGTAGGAGAGAGGAGGGAAAGACACAAGAAAGAGGATTCATACCTAAAAAAGAGAAATGAATTGTCCGGTGATTAATAGTTTTCTTTTCTTAAATTCAATATTTTTGTGAAAGTTAATAGAGAGATTTAAGGTATTAAAATGAATTCATGGTTAGATTTCATTGCAACCCAAAGTTTTTTTTTTTTTCTGTTTGAGTTCAACCAAGTTTGGTGGCCAAGAATTCAAACCTATAACTTTTTGATGGGACGTACCAATAAGAGCATAACTCAACTGGCATCAAGTAAGACTTATGACCAAGAGATTGGGTTCGAATCCCCTTACCCCAAATGTTGACGTTGTACTAAAAAAAAACTTATTGATTGTACAAATTAATATTGAGTTATGCTCACTTTAACCACTTGAAATAGAAGGTTTGAAGGATTATGGGTTGGTTGGGCAGTACCCAAGTCTGTACTCCTCACCTATTCACCACATTTTTTTTCTTTTTCTATTTTTTTTTTTGTAAGATACACACACAAAATTTTTTGTGTGGCCACCAATGAGGTTGCACCATATTTGGGTGTTGTCCGCTCACCAAGAAATTATTGGAGGAGGCCGGAACAAGCTCTCTCCTAAGTTAATGTCACGTGTAATTAGTTAACTATTATTGCTTAACCATACTAGTTATTTTTTTTTCATTTTTAGATTTTGTGCACAATTGTTCTTTTCCATTTCAACTCTTTTTTTATTTGTTAATTTGCTCTCATTTCTATTTTTTAATAATTATTTTAAGTTTTGTTAAGATTCTCCCAACATAATAATTATTTTCTATTATTTTTCAATATTTATCTTTTATTTTTTTATTTTTTATTCCCATTTTAAATTTTTCATGTTGCTCTTCTGCTTTCTCTTTGAAAAAAAAAGTGATCAACTAAACTAATTTGAATGTTATCTTTTAATATATTTTTTTATAAATTTATTAGATGAATTCTAGATTAATAAATAAAATGTCATGTCTACTAAAAGTAATATTTAATAAATTATTTAGTTGACAAAATTCAAGCATTACAATAACTAGAATGACCTTTAAAATTTTAGTTAAAACAAGAACACTATATCTACAACAATAACTTTTGTTTACTGTATTCCAACCAAGTGAAATATATGAAATAAAAATGAAAACAAAACAGGCTAGCAAGTTCCAATTTAAGAAAGAAACATGTAAACAATATTGGCTAGCAATATTTAGGGTACAAAAAATGAAAATTCAATAAGAATAGAAAAAATAGAACTAAAGATTTATATCTATTAAATGTCAATGTTTAACGTCATTTTCAAAATTACATAAACTAGTAGAACTTACATTGTGCATAATAAAAAAACAGTTGAAATTAATATGACAAATATTAAAGACATGATATTAATTATTAAATAAAATATTTTTGCACACCTAATTTACATGAGACAAATTTATGTAAACATTATTTACCTTCGAATAGTCCCATCAAAATTATTATATATGACGAGTTTTGATGAGTGAAAGTAAAATTATTGTTATGGTGCTTAACATATTAAAATATAGTTTAAAAAATGATACTCGAACCGAATAAAGAATCTTAGAGAAAAAGAATAGAAAAATAAGGAGGTAAATCTAGAGAAAAAAAAATATGTTAAATTCATATGAAAATATCAACTTGAGAAAAGTAAGATGCAAATTTTAAAATGAGAATAAAAATAATAAAAAGATAAAAGATAAAAAAGAAAATTATTAAAAAAGAATAATAATAATAATAAACTATAGCATCTTACATAACTCTAAACTAATTATTATTAAAAAGGAAAAAAGAAAAAGAAAAATAAAGAAGAGATAATCAATCATTAAAACTTAAAAAAAAAAAAAAAAAGGTTGAAAAGGGAGAGAAGAATAATATAAATTTTTTTTAAAAAATTAACTAAGATGGTTAAATCATGGTTAACCACTCATAAATATCATCAAATTGGGGACAACTTCAATGTACCGTCGCCCAGCTATTTTCTTTTTACAATTGAGTTGAAAGTAAATGAACCGCATTTTTTGTCGCTGCTACCTCCAAAATAAGATTGTCCTTCTTTTAAGACCGTTAATTGTTAACGATTTTGTTTTCTTTTTTTTTATTATTTATTTCTCTCTTATATAAATATAAATTATGTGAGATTTTTGGTTCTTGATTCCAGAAGGAAGACGAAGTTCTTTCCCTCTTCTTCTCGTCTTCTTCTAATCTCTCCCTTAAATTAGGGCTAATAAAATTTTCCAATAACCAATGTGTCGTTTAAGCAACATAGTTATGGCTCTCCTGAATAGCTGCACGCTGATCATCGGCCTAATCGCAGTTCTCGGCGCCGTCCGCATCCGCGACCACGGCGGCACCGAATGCCAGAAGGTTCTTCAGGATCCAGTTCTCATCGTCGGAATCTTCTTCGTCGTCGTTTCTGTGTTCGGGCTGATAGGATCCTGCTGTCGCCTCAATTCGATCCTGTATCTGTATCTGATAGTGATGTTCTTGTTGATTTTAGGGCTAATGGCGTTTACGATTTTCTCATTGTTAGTAACGAATAAAGGAATCGGACAAGCAGTGGCTGGAAGGGGATATAAGGAATACAGACTTGGGGATTACTCGCATTGGCTACAGAATTACGTTGTTAGTGGTGAGAATTGGATTGGAATTCAGAGTTGTTTGGTTGCTTCGCCAATTTGTCGGAGTCTTGCTGTGGATTATCATCAAGGAGAAGCTGATTTCATTCAGGAGAATCTTTCCCCTATACAAGTGCGTGTCTTTTACCTTTTACATTTTTCCTCTTTCTCTCATTTGCAAGGACACTTTTTTCAATTTTTAAGGTAATATATGATATTATCCAGTTTGGGTATAAGCTCTTATGACTTCATTTTTTATTCCCACCAAAAAGTCTTATGCCAATGAATATAGTGTCTCTCACTTATATACACATGATCTTTCTCTTGCGGATGTGAGACTCTTGATCGCAATCTCAACACAAATTGTGTAAACAGTATTCTTGATCTACAATATGTGATTCATCTTCTAGAAAATACATTTGAAATCTTAGCTAAGTCCAAACTTTGGCTTAGTTTTTTAAAACTTGACAAAGTGTTGATAACAATATAAGGAAGCTCCTAAGTGGAAGTTGTAGTTTTAATCTTAATTTTAATTAAAAATTAAATGGTTATGAAATGGGGTCTTAAGCTTTCGATCTACAAAACTTTTTTTTTCCTCGAAAATGTAGAGTGGATTTGAATCATCTATCTTTTAAGATATATATGATGCCTCAATTTGTTGATTGAGTTATCTCAACATTAATGAAGTTTATTGTTAAGTCTTTTTTGTGATTTTATTTTTAGCATTTTAGTTGTTACCAAGAGAAAAATACTTGGGCAACACCTAGGTGTCTATAGTTTTATTGATAATTACAAATTTTCTCATTTTAAAAAAAAAAATTGTGATTATCAATGAGGTCACTATTTAAGTGTTGCTCAGACAACACCCAAGTATTGCCTTCGTCACATAGCCCAACAATCTCACCAACCCTCCCATCTCAAAATCCATAAACCTGACTTCTGTTATAGAATACAAAATTTTAAGGGATAAATTAGAACATAATTTCAAATTTGATTAAATTACAAAGTTAGTCATGAACTTTTAATAAATTTATGACAATGAAAATTATTTGATCTATATCATAAAATTGAAGTTTAATATGATTCTAAGCTTTAAATTTTTTTATTGGGAAAGTGAGTGAATTTTAAAAAACATCAACTAAGGCCAATAAAATGATCTATTAAACACAAAATCGAAAATCTAAAAATTTATTAGACACAAAATTGAAAGTTCAAGTACACATTTTGAAGTTTGAAAATTTAGTAGATACATTTTAAAAATCAAAGACCACATAGACACAAAATTAAAAATTAGAGACGTAAAGTTAACACAAATTTAAAAGTTATGGACTAGACATGAGCTTTCCATAACCAAATCTGTGTAAACCAATTTGAATTATTTGGCAGTCTGGTTGTTGCAAGCCACCGTCGTACTGCGGGTTCGTGTTCAAGAACGCAACATTTTGGATAGTCCCAAAAACAGGGCCAGCAGTCCCAGACAGCGACTGCACGACCTGGAGCAACAATCAGACCAAACTGTGTTACGATTGCAAGTCCTGCAAGGGCGGAATTCTGGCCAACATCCGTAAGGAGTGGAGGCATTTCGCCATTTTCAACTCTTGTGCTCTCACAGTCATCACTATCATCTACTGCATTGGCTGCTGCGCCACCAGAAGTAACAGATCCTGATGCAATCAATGCCTATACCTATACTTAAATGCTTTCTTTCCAATCCAATGAGTTGTCGGTAATAAAATATGTTAATAGTGTTAGTGTATAAGTCATTTCGGTAGAGTTTTTTATTTTTTATGGGGAGTTAATTTCTCCCTCGATTAAACAGTAAGTTGTATTTAAAATCCAATTCAATTCAACGCTCCCATCCATAGTGAAAAAGAAGCATTAATTATAAGCTAATGAAAATAGGAGATTGGAGATTGAAGATTGAAGATGGTGGCGAAGACAAACCTGAGAGAAGTGCAGAAAAATTGGTCTATACACTAAATTATGGTTATGTAAATTTTAGATTACATGATTATATAATAAAACATCAAGGAATTGTTTGGGGCACTGGTTATGATAACAAGGGATTATAATAGTTTGTGTTTGGAGTGCAGAGTATTCCACAAGTTATAATAACAAGTTATTGTAACATGTGACCCTAACATTGTATAATTCAATAAAAGTCAAGATTATATTTTTGAACTAGAAGATTTTCATAATAATATTATGAATTAGAGAACATACCTTATCCATGATATTGATATTGTAGAGAAAGATTATGTTTCTCCCCCTTAACCGTCCTTTAGAACTTGAACTTGATTAGATTTCTTAATGGAGAGAAAATTTACTTTATTAGGTAGAGTGAGGATCAATCCCTAGGGTTTTATCTTTACATACACCGTAAAATTATTTTTTACTTAATTGGTCTACTTTATCCAGGCCCAAAATATTGTAAATAAATGTTAATGGGTCATATTAATGATTATTTTATATTTAAATAAGGGAAATTGTGAATAGTGACTAAAATAAATAACTGATAATGGAATATGGCTAAATATCTTTCATATTTAGAATTTTGTCTCACTACTTGACTGGGAGGAGTGTGAAGAAAATAGTTTTCTTGTTTTACCCCTGGTAGATACTCGTAATTACCATTAACCAAGTCACATAATTACCGTTTAGCCAAGTCAACGCCAAGATTCTGTAAACTGTCCTTCCTATTTTTTAGCCACAATCGTTGGGTACCGATTTGTCTCATTGGAGTTTTCGAAGAAGAGATTTCACAATACACGTCATTTTTCATTTCGTTTACACGTTTATGTCTCACATATTTCATAAACTTAATCCAATAAACTAAGCTCCAGGGTCATTGTATTAATGAGAGAATTAGAACTTGAACGGTGTGTGGACACACAGGGAGGATCACGTTCGAGTTAATGACCCGAACGGTCAACAGTATATGGATAGGGTTGGAGACCTAATCCTGGATACGATGTGGATGTGGCTCGCTTTGTATTAAGATACAAACGAGATGATCTGACTCGTTCATGTGGTTGACATGCGAGTGGGGGCATCCTGTGCAATGAGATTGTACAAGACCAGACCGTGAATTATTAGACTTACTGATATAACATCGTTAACAGTTTAGTGCTAATAATTTCGTAGATGACCATTAGTGACTCGACCTTAATCCTGAGCGTTTTACGAACTCCTGTCTGCGGGGGTCTGTCCTTTGACTAGTACGGGTGAGGGTGGTCACTGATGCTCGCCCAATATGCCTATCTTCTCAGGGACAGGACCACGTGGGGAGTTGGGAACTTGACTACGCAAGAAGGAATTCACTCGTTCCCGACTTAGGAAAGCTAGAGGGGTTGTTCCCTTAAGTGTTGTCTTCAGGGCTTGAACAACGGGGCCTCACTCTCTCATTGGCCTGAGATGGTTGTTATTTATGGTTGGACCATGCAACGTAATTATTCATTAGAGGAGCAGTGGGACTTAAGAAGCACAGTAATTTGACCCAGCAGTGTCTACAAACAACCAGTGAAGGGTCGACTCACGGGTATTGGTTATATCGATGGACACAACTTGTCCTACAGTGATGAGAGTGCAGCTACAGGCTTTAGTGGAGTGTTACCGTAGCTAATGAATGTTGAATAATCGGATCAAAGAGTTTGATAGATTAGTCTCGGATCATTGGAGCTCGTCACGTGTAGGTTCATTAGGTCTCTCGGTTGGCTCAAATTGGACAAATTGAGGGTTTACAGTTTGGTGTGAATTTGAAGTTTTCAAATTCATTATTTGGGTATTTATGTCATTTATATGAGATATAAATGACATAATATATAGTTTGATGTGAATGAGATTCATAATAAACTATAGTATAACCTAATTGATTAATTAGTGTTATTTGGAGAAATTGAATTGAATGTGATTCAATTTATGATTCCACATTTATGCAAATGAGATTTGTATAATAAGGTTTGAGATACCTTATATTATATAATATGCAAATATGATTTGTATATTATATAGTTGTGGTAAAATGGTGATTTGGTGGAGATGTTAACTCCACATCTCACCATTATTTAAAGGTTTTGCAAGAAGTTTTTGGTAACATGGCTTGCCATTTTTTGGATTTTGATCCAAAGAGAGCAAGTGTTTTTCTCTCTAGAATTCTCTCAATTCTCCAAAAATTCTCTCCTCACCCAAAAATCAAAGGGAGACCCACAAATTCTCCATCAACTTCCCGAGAACAACCGAGAAGACGTTTTGGAAGTGTCTTGTTGTTCGGATCGAGGTTCGTGATCGAGGAGAACATTGGATCGAGAGAGATCGTGACCGGAGGAGGAAAGCATTGAAGAAGAGTTCTTCAATAAGTAAGTAGCATTATCCTTACTGTTTTCTTCTCTTTATTGCATGTTTAGCCTAGGATTAATGTATATTAATTCAATTTTAAGAAAGAATTACACAACGGATCAACGACGTTTCACAACGTCTTCCACTACGGGAATTCCAAATCCCTTCAGTCTGGATACTAGATTCAGGCGCCACTAACCACATTTGCTCTTCTTTTCAAGGATTAAGTTCTGCAAATGGTGCAAGAGGGGGTGAGATATCACTCGTGGTTGGATCCTAGAAGTTCTCTCACCAGCAAAGAATTGGCACTGAAAATTATTCTTTGGCGGGGAGTACCTATTATTGGATAATATGTACATAGTTCCTAGATTTACTAGAAACCTAGTTTCGATTTCCAGCCTATTAGAACAAAATATTTCTATTTCTTTCCAGAGTAATAAAGCGTTTATTTATCGAAATGGAAATTTGATTTGTTCTGCTTCGCTTGAGAGCAATTTATATGTTTTGAACCCTAATTCGGTCAAAAGTGTTTTGAATACTGAATTGTTTAAAACAGCAGAAACGCGAACTAAGAGAGTAAAAGTTTCTCAAAAGAAAGTGTCCATCTTTGGCATCTACGGTTAGGCCGTATTAATCTCAATAGGATTGAGAGACTAGTGAAGAGTGTGCTTCTAAGCGAGCTGGAAGAAAACTCTTTACCGGTATGTGAGTCATGCTTGAAGGCAAAATGACCAAACGTTCTTTTAGTGAAAAAGGATATAGAGCCAAGGAGCCCCTTGAGTTTATACATTATGACCTCTGTGGTGCGATGAATGTTAAAGCACGAGGTGGTTACGAATACTTCGTATCTTTCATAGATGACTATTCGAGGTATGGGTACATTTACCTAATGCATAGAAAGTCTGAAACTCTTGAAAAGTTCAAGGAGTTCAAGACTGAGGTTGGGAACCTGTTAGGTAAAACTATAAAAACACTTCGATCGGATCGAGGTGGAGAGTATATGGACACTGAATTCGAGGACTATATGATAGAACATGGAATTACGTCTAAACTCTCAGCACCTAGTATGCCACAGCAGAATGGTGTATCGGAGAGAAGAAACAGAACTCTTTGGACATGGTTCGGTCGATGATGAGCTATACTCGTCTCCCTATTTCTTTTTGGGGTTACACAGTGGAGACTGCGGTATACATTTTGAACACAGTTCCGTCGAAAAATGTTTGTGAAACACCTTTCGAACTCTGGCATGATCGTAAAAACCGCTTTACGCTATTTCGAATTTGGGGATGCTCGACCCATGTGTTGGTGTCAAACCCGAAGAAGTTGGAACCCCGTTCAAAGTTGTGCCTCTTTGTAGGTTACCCAAAAGAAACTAGGGGTGGTTTCTTTTATGATCCTAAGGAAAATATGGTGTTTGTGTCGACAAACGCCACTTTCCTTGAGAAAGACCACATCAGAGATCACTTACCAAGGAGTAAGATTGTGTTTAATGAAATGGGCAGTTCATCAGCAAGAGTTGCTGATGGTGCTAGTACGTCAACAAGTGTTGTTGATCCTAGCTCGTCTAATCAAATCCGTTCCCAAGAGTTGGGAATGACTCGACGTAGTGGGTGGGTTGTGAGACAGCCTGAACGTTACATGGGTTTAGCTGAAACTCAAGTCGCCACTCTTGATGATGACTGTGAGGATCCATTTACCTATGATCAGGCAATGGCAGACGTTGACAAAGACGAATGGATTAAAGCTATGGACCAGGAAATGGAGTCAATGTACTTCAATTCCGTCTGGGAGCTTGTGGACCAACCGGATGGGGTCAAACCTATTGGTTGCAAGTGGATCTACAAGCGTAAACGTGGCATAGATGGGAAGGTGCAGACCTCAAAGCTCGACTAATGGCAAAGGATTTTACCCAGGTGGAAGGAGTTGACTATGAGGAAACCTTTTCATCTGTTGCCATGGTAAAGTCGATTAGAATTCTTCTGGTCATTACCGCATATGACTATGAGGTATGGCAGATGGATGTCAAGATCGTCTTTCTGAATGGCAACCTTGACGAGACCATCTACATGGACCAGCCCAAGGGGTTCATTGCCCAAGACCAAGAACAAAGAGTTTGTCGGCTTAAAAGGTCTATTTATAGAGTAAAACAACCCTCGAGGTCTTGGAATATAAGGTTTGATGAGGCGATCAAATCTTATGGCTTTAATCAAAATGTTGACGAGCCTTGTGTCTACAAGAAAATCGTTGATAAAACTGTCGCATTTCTAATATTGTATGTGGATGATATCCTCCTCATTGGGAATGAGGTAGGATTTCTTACTAACATTAAGGAATGCTTGGCTTCGCAATTCCAAATGAAAGATTTGGGAGAGGCACAGTATGTTCTAGGTATCCAGATAGTCCGAAACCGGAAGAACAAAACGCTAGCCATGTCTAAGGCGTCTTATATTGGCAAGATGTTGTCTAGATATAAGATGTAGAACTCCAAGAAGGGCTTGCTACCTTTCAGGCATGGGGTTCACCTATCTAAGGATCAATGTCCTAAGACACCTTAAGAGGTTGAGGATATGAGACCCCCTATGCTTCAGCTATAGGGAGCCTGATGTATGTCATGTTGTGTTATGACACCTCAACAATGTCCTAAGACACCTCAACAAAATCCTACCAAATGCAACCTCCAACTAAGCTAGGGTTATTTTGTGTTATGAGATTTTTTGGGGTTTTTTTCTACAAATCTCTTCATCTTTTTTTTTTTTGTTATGAGGGTAATGGCTATGGAGTTTTGTAGAGTTAAGAATGGATGAGAATGGTGGAGAGTGATGTATGGGAGTGCAGATGGAAGTAGGATTTTAGTGTGTTGTATTTTTTTAAAGAAGAGAAAGAGATGTATATAAAGACCAAAACCATTATTTTTTTTTGTATAAAACCAAAACCACAATTTGTTACAATTTGAAAACCTATGCCCAAAAGAACTTGCACCTAGGGGTGTACAAATAACCCGGTAACCCGAGCAACCCGGACTACCCAACCCAAACCATAAGGGTTGGGTTTGGTTATGTTTTTTTTCGGTTTGGGTTGGGTTAGAATTTTAGAGAACCGAATTTTCGGGTCGGTTCTCGCAACCCAACCCAACCCAAAATTTATATTTTTATATTTTATATTTTTATAAATGAATTATTTGTTAATTTTAATGTTTTTCTTCTAAGATTCTAACAAATATTAAAATAGTATGAACTTTGAAGTTTGATAATTGAATTTTATGTGATTTTAGTTATAAAATAAAAAAATATATATTTTAAATAATTTAAAAAGTATTAAAAAATATAAAAAAATCAACCTGACAACCCAACCCAATCCGAAAATAGGGTTGGGTTGGGTTGGGTTGCAACCCTTAATCGGGTAATTCGGGTTGTCAACCCGACCAACCCGAATTTTCGGGTTAGTTCCAAAAAACCCTTATACCCAACCCAACCTAACCCGTGCACATCCCTACTTACACCTAAAAAAGACCAACAACATTTTGGTCAATCAAAATATAAACAAAAGTTACCCATTTAATCAAAGACTTGTCTTTTCTCCAAAAACTATGATTTCTCCATTTTTTTTAAAAGAAAAGTGAAATTAGCAAATAACAAATAAAAATAAAAGTGAGCAAAAAAAATCATATATATTTATGATCTAACAATTTAATTAAAAATGAGTAGGGCAAAAATAGGTGGTTACAAATCCAATCCAGGATTAGATCACTAGACAACCGTATAGGCAATCCTCAAGTATCTTAGGTGAACGAGGAACTACAGCCTTGTGTATGGGAGTGAGAATTTGATCCTTACGGGATACACAGATTCTGACTTTCAGACCGATAAGGATTCTAGGAAATCCACTTCGGGGTCAGCCTTCATTCTGAATGGAGGAGTTGTAGTGTGGCGAAGCATCAAACAGGGATGCATCGTTGATTCCACGATGGAAGCCGAATATGTTGCGGCTTGTTAAGCTGCAAAAGAAGTTGTTGGGCTTAGGAAGTTCATGCTAGATTTGGAAGTTGTTCTAAATATGAACTTGTCAATCACGTTGTTTTGTGACAACAGTGGTACAGTAGCCAACTCGAGAGAACCTCAGAGTCATAAAAGGGGCAAGCACATTGAGCGTAAGTATCACCTGATACGGGAGATTGTGCACCATGAGACGTGGATATACCACGCAGATAGCTTCGAGCATAACGTTGTTGATCCATTTACAAAAGCTCTCACGGCTAAGGTGTTTGAGGGTCACCTAGAGAGTCTAGGTCTTCGAGTGCTTCCTGACTAGGGCAAGTGGGAGTATTGTAAAGGAGTATTCAATGCCCAAGTTTATTGTATTACTTTGTTGTATTACTTTACTGTACATTTGAGAAATGTATCATGTACTCCACTAGCTTAGTCCAAGTGGGAGTTTGTTGGGATGTATGTCCTCTTCTCGTGTAGTTTGTAATATTCCAAGTTGTAAATAAATAAGAGATTTATTTGAGCCTTGTGATATAAATAAGAGTTATTTATTTGAACTGTCTCACATATTTCATAAACATAATCCAATAAACTAAGCTCCAATGGTCATTGTATTAATGAGAGAACTAGAACTTGAATGGTGTGTAGTGGACACACAGCGGGATCACGCTCAAGTTAATGACCCGAACGGTCTCATGATTGATAGGGTTGGAGACCTAATCTCGGATACGCCAGTGGATGCGGCTCGCTTTGTATTAAGATACAAACAAGGTGATCTGACTCGTTCATGTGGTTGACATGCGAGTGGGGGCATCCTGTGCAATGAGATTGTACAAGACCGGACCGTGAATTATTAGACTTCATCGATGTAACACCGCAATGTGATAGGGCTAATAATTTCGTAGATGACCATTAGTGACTCGACCTTAATCCCGAGCGTGTTACGGACTCGCCCGCCCATGGGTCCGCTCATTTGACTAGTACGCGGTGAGTGTGGCCACTGATGCTCGCCCAATATGCCTATCTTCTCAGGAACAGGACCACGTGGAGAGCTGGGAACTTGACTACGCAAGAAGGAATTCACTCGTTCCCGACTTAGGAAAGCTAGAGGGGTTGTTCCCTTAAGTGTTGTCTTCAGGGCTTGAACAACGGGGTCTCACTCTCTCATTGGCCTGAGATGGTTGTTGTTTATGGTTGGACCATGCAACGTAATTATTCATTAGAGGAGCAGTGGGACTTAAGAAGCAAGAGGTAGACACAGGGGGTAAACAAAGAATTTGACTCAAAGAAGATGTCTACGACAACCAAAGAAGGGTCGACTCACGGTGTATTGGTTATATCGATGGACACAACTTGTCCTACAAAGGTGATGAGAGTGCAAATTTACGGGCTTTAGTGAAGTGTTACCGTAGCTAATGAATGTTGAATAACCTGGTCAAAGAGTTTGACAGTTAGTCTCGCATCATTGGAGCTCGCCACGTGTAGGTCCATTAGGTCCCTCGGTTGGCTCAAATTGGACAAATTGAGGGTTTACAGTTTGGTGTGAATTTGAAGTGTTCAAATTCATTATTTGGGTATTTATGCCATTTATATGAGATATATATGACATAATATATAGTTTAATGTGAATGAGATTCATAATAAACTATAGTATAACCTAATTGATTAATTAGTTCTAATTGGAGAAATTCAATTGAGAGAAATTTAATTGAATGTGATTCAATTTAAAAATCCACAATTATGCAAATGAGATTTGTATAATAAGGTATGAGATACCTTATATTATATGATATGCAAATATGATTTGTATATCATATAGTTGTGGTTTAATGGTAATTTAATGGAGATATTAACTCCACATCTCACCATTATTTAAAGGCTTGGTGAGAAGCCTTTGGTAAGGTTGGTTCTCATTTTTAGAAATTCAAGTTCCAAGAGACCTCCATTTCTCTTTCAACTCTCTCAAATCTCTCCTCACCCAAAATCCAAAGGGAGTCTCACATACTCTCCCTCAACCTCCCGAGAACAACCGAGAAGATGAAGGAAATCGAAGTCCCCGCAGCGGAAGCGATTGCGAATCGCGCGCACTTGATTTAGTTACAACGGTATATTTAAGAACATGAAAAACTAGATTAAGCATAAAATCAGAATGGACAGCAAGAAAGTTACCTTTGAAGAACCTTTCTTTGAGTGCTCCTCTCTCCTACGGTCACGATCTCAGCAACACGAACTTGTACGAACACTGACACTACCACCAGATCTTCTCCGTTGTTCTCTAGGTGAGGGAGGAAGGTGGGTTCCCTTTAGGAATTGTGAGGTGTTTTGTGAGATAGATATTTGTTGTCTTGGAACTTTTCCAATAACAACAAAATGCTAAGAATGACTTAGAATCCTCTACTTAGTTGCATCTCATGCAACTATATATATAGGGGAATAGGATGAAAATGACCATCCTACCCCTTCTTTATTCTCTCTTTAGTATATAGTTTATATATGAATCTAATTCACATTAAAACTATATATTATATCAATTATATCATATATAATTGATATAACTCCTCATGTATGAAATTGAACACTTCAATTTCACTCCTAACTTTATACCTTCAATATTATTATATTGAGCCAACGGAGGGATCTAATGGACCTACAGATCATGAGCTCCAATGATGTGAGATTAACTGATCAAACTCTTTGATCCAGTTAATCAATATTCATTAACTACAAGTCACTCTACTATAGACTTGTAGCTGCATTCTCCTCACTATAGATAATATTGTGTCCACTGATATAGTCATTACCTATGAGTCGACTCTTCACAGGTTGTTCGTAATCACAGTTGGCTCAAATTACCGTTTTACCGCTGTGATTACCTCTTTGCTCCTTAAGCGCACCACTGATCCTCTAATGAACAACAAGTCTAAGGTCCTACCTTAGACTCATATCCTCATAGAGGGTGGGGCCCCGTTGTTCAAGATCCGAGTCGGGCTTCTAAGGGAACAACCTATCTAATTCCTCAAGAGAGGAATGAGTGAATTTCATCTTGCACGCTTAAGTTCCCAAATAGCTATGAGGTTTTGTCCTCGTAAGGTAGGCTTATTGAGTCTGGCCACAGTCACTCTCACCCATACTAGTCTAAGGACAAACCCCTATGCGCGGAGTTCTTAACTTGCTCAGATTCAGTCGAGTCACTAATAACCATCTATAAATTATTAGTCTTATCCTCGTTAATCGTGTTATAATCGGTTAGACTAATAATTTGTGATCCAGATTTGTATGAACTCTTCATACAGGATGCCCCCACTCGCATGTCAACTACATGAATGAGTTGGATTACCTCATTTGTACTAATTACAAAGTGGGTCGCATCCATGGTGTTACCAGAATGAGGTTTCCAACCTTATTCTTATACTATAGACTATTTATGTTATAATCTTGAAATCAACCCAAATAGTGTCCACTACACTGATTTCAAGATAAATGTTATAACCTTGGAGCTTAGTTTATTGGATTTATAAAATCAAGACTGTAATCTTATCAAAACAAATAACATTTTATTTAATTGATCAAAATTACACAAGTTCAGGGCATAAATCCCAACAGAAGACGTTTTGGAAGTGTCTTGCAACATTGTTTGAGGTTCGATTCGAGGAGATCGTTGGTTCGAGAGAGATCGTGACCAGAGGAGGAAAGCATTGAAGAAGTGTTCTTCAACAAGTAAGTATCGTTTATCCTTACTGTTTTTCCTCTTCTTTTGCATGTTTAGCCTAGAATTAAAGTAGTTTAGTTCAATTTTAAGATAGAATTACACAACGGATCAATGACGTTTCACAACGTCTTCCGCTGCGGGAATTCCAAATCCCTTCAAATATTAGGTATGATAAAGTGTAGAGGGGTAGAGAGAATGCAATAAACCGTGTCCAAGGGTCACCGGAAGAGTCTTATGCTCTTCTTCTGGGATTTGTAGCCAATTTAATTGCAAAAAATCCAGGTATATATACTATAATATACGTCCTTTTAAAATGTTACAATAAATGTATGTACTGATATCTACAATATTCTGACAAGGACATACACTGCTCAAGAGGTTGATGTGGATGATAGGTTTCGTTTTTTCTTTATGAGCATAGAAGCATCAATAGACGGATGGAATGATTGTTTACTAGTAATATCTGTTGATGGGGCTTTTCTGAAATGTAAGTTCGGTTGCACACTTCTTACAACATGTACGTTTGACGAAAATTCAAAGATTTACCCATTGACCTTTGTCATCGTTGACTCTTAGAACGATGCGTCATGGGAGTGGTTCTTCCAAATTTTGAAAACAGTTTTTGAGGAACCCAATGGCCTAGTAATTGTCTAACCGCCACATCAGTATAGGAAACATTATTATGAGGGATATATAATTCAGTACACCATGCTATATGCATTTATCATTTGTTAAAAAATATTAAATCACGACATAGAGATAAAGTCATAAAATATTTGTACTTTGAGTGTGTAAATCATATATTGTTTCCTAGTTTGAATACTATATGAGGAGGATGGGACATATATCTCCATCTATCAAGGTTGAATTACAGGGGGTAGGGTATGTTAGGTGTCAGGTGGACACGTGCGCTTTCACCTAGATAACGATATGTAATGATGACAATTAATATATCGGAAAATCTTAATTCATACTTAGAAAAAGCTCGTGATCTACCAATCATTTCTTTTTTTGAGTATACAAGGGATTTTTTGCAACAATGGTTCTATGAGCAAAGGACCCACGCAAACGCTCAGAGGAACGATATAACACCGTATGCTACTGAGGTATTGCGTGAATCACTACAGGCTAGTTGTACGATGGATGTAAGTAATTTTGACTATTGTTTGGTTTATGTTATATACCATGTGCATTTACTATATATGTACTGTAAATACTCCATAAACTAGTTCGAATTTGAAGTTCATGACAAATAGGACCGATTCGAAGTAAACATTAATGTGTGCAGTTGTACATGCAGACGATGGGAGTTTGATCTCATCCCATGTCCTCATGCATGCCTTGTCATTTGTTGGAGAGGGTTGTAACACTCATTCATTCACGAGTTTTATTATACAACGACTGTTCATAAGCTTTATAGTGGGAATGTGTGTCCTATTGGCAGTCTCATCATGATATGAGACTACACTTAGTTGATGACATTGTAATTCAACCGTCTGTTGTAAAATGCAGTGCTAGGAAACCCTAGTGTTCAACCCTTCTTCTCCATCGGTTTTAAGATAAGAGCCTGTCGTTTGGAGGACTAAACCTACATGCAACAAACGGTAGGGGTATAGAAGTCGAGGGATCGTAGGTGGATAATCAATGCGCCATGTGATTTTGTTATTAATTTTATTTAACACACTTTTCAAATTGGCCAATGCATGTAAGCTCGTTGGATGGGGTATTAATTTTGGCATGTTGATGTGTTTTCTCTAAAATTACTTATTCCTGAGGCCTAGTATTTATTTCACTCCCTTTTAGTTAGCAGCATGAAATACCTGCTTGATTGAGAATCAGTACATCTATACAGCCTACTATGCCTTCATCATGTTGCATATTTTGAATTACAAAAAACTCAGTACTTGGGGTGACTCTATTACAAATTGATTGATTTATGCATTGATGGGAATAATATTATTTTCATTAATTGATTGATTTAAATTTCCTAAATTGGAGTATATGCATATGCACTTGGTATATCATATTATCTTCATCGCTATATGATTGAGTTTGTTGGAGAATTTAAGTACCCATTTTGTTGTTTGAATTAACAGAATCATTATTTGAATTTGTATAAAGTTTGTATTTCCCTCTCATATTTTAAAAAAAAATGAATTTTCTTCCTATATATACTAAAGTTTGTTAGCCATGATTGTAAGATCTAGAAACCCTCATCTCTCATCAGGGCAATTTCATCACAATATTAAATTATATTTCATTTTTAAAAAAAAAACTGTTTTAGACATTTTTTTCAATTTGAAAGATGATTAGATATTTTACAAGTCATATAGCATAAATTTAGTCATTTCTCTAATTGTTTACTAACAGTCTCCCACTTAACTCATTCAACATTATTTACTATATAAGGTCATAAATAGAGATGTCCACGGGGCGGGGCGGGGTCGGGGAATGACTCCCCGTCCCCGTCCCCGCCCCATATTTCATTCATCGAGTCCTCGCAAATTCCCCATTTAATTTCATGAACGGGCGCGAGATTCTCGGGAATTCACTTGAGATCGGGTTCTCATGGGAAATATTCCCTGTTTATATTTTTATTTTTTAAAATTATATTAATTAATTTCTTTTTTTTTTTTTGAAAATTTGTATTTAAATGGTTAATTATTGTTTAGAGATTTCTAGTTAAAAGACATTTTTTTTCAATTTTCTTAGAAAAATAAAATTATATCTAATAAAATTTAGAATTATGGTTTATTAAATGTATAAAAATATATATATTTAAAATTAAATAAATTAATCCGGGCGGGGACGGGGAACATTCCCCGCCCTGTTAGGGGCGGGTCACCTCGGGGCCCCTCCCCCGGGGAAAATGGACATATCTAGTCATAAACATAATGTGCAATAAAGTTCTGCAATCATAAACCAAATTAAAGTCATATGATGTCATCAACATATATAACAAAAATTAAAAAAATGGCGTCGCCCGGACTTGAACCGGAGACCTTCAGTGTGTTAGACTGACGTGATAACCAACTACACCACGACACCAAAGTTTGGGAGAATTGTTTACTTTCAAATTCTTGTATTTCATCATTTATTTTATCCCATCAATTTACAGTTAATGGGTACGGTATTGGTATGTGTTATTTCTCCATTTGAGTAAGCACTTGAAAGTATAATATAATATGATGGAAGGCCCTTAATTATATTAGCCTTATATTATTGTAAATTCATAAATTAAAATGCCAATACCCAGCCGTGCAAAAAACTTATGGTTATAAGATAAATGAATTAGAAGTTGGTCCTCATATACATTTTTTACCACTTAAATTAAACATATATTATATTCTTGTTTAAACAAATAATATAATTAATTTTGTTATCTTAATTACTGATTATTTTCTGTTTTTTAGGCGTCACCCACGATTGGTTCAAGCTTCTTTCTAAAAAGAAGAATTAAAGAAAATCGATAGTATGTTGTGTAGAACTTTATTAGAGTTTATGCAGAACTCTTTTTTTAATTTTTGTAGATATTTGTTACATAATTAAGTTGGGTACTTTTATAGATGGTTGATTATCTGATATGTAAATTTTTTTTACTAAAAAATAAGAAACAATTATCAAATACATGTCTGATTATGTTTCTTTCTCTAAAAAAACAGGAAACATAAATAATTATCAAACATGTTTATGTTTTAAATTTTTTAAAAACAAAAAACGTTATCAAACGTGCCATTAAAAACCTATTAGACACTTTTTAAAGTTCAAACACAAATTTAAAAGTTCCGAAACATATTAAATACTTTCTAAAGTTCATTATACAGACCTGAAAGTTTATGAACCAAACTTGTAATTTAAACTCTAGTTTCTAAAACCGACGCCACTCGCTCTTATTCCATCGTATTTGAAAAGGATGCAATGAGCTTCCATAACCAATTCTCTGTAAACCAATTTGAATTATTTGGCAGTCTGGTTGTTGAAAGCCACCGTCGTACTGCGGGTTCGAGTTCAAGAACGCAACATTTTGGATAGTCCCAAAAACAGGGCCAGCAATGCCAGACAGCGATTGCACGATCTGGAGCAACAATCAGACCAAATTGTGCTACGATTGCAAGTCCTGCAAGGGCGGAATTCTGGCCAACATCCGCAAGGAGTGGAGGCATTTCGCCATTTTCAACTCCTGTGCTCTCACAGTCATCACTATCATCTACTACTGCATTGGCTTCTGCGCCACCAGAAGCAACAGATCCAGATACAATGGCTATACTTAAATGCTCTGCTTCAAATCCATTAGGTTTCTGTAGATTTATATCATAACCACCAACACAAGTCCTCAAAATCATAGTTGTGTATAGATCTTTTTTTCTGAAAATTTCCAAGTGCGTATCTGTGGCCTGTTGTTCATAATTTTTTGATTGTCTGTAATGAAAGGCTATATACAAAACTTGTGTAGCTACCAAGTCTTCTTTTTCTTTTCTTTTTGTCTAGAGTAATTATGCCTGAATTCCTACCATATTCAACTACAAATAAAAGCATAGGAAATAGGATGAATGGATCTTAATATGATGCTATTTCTACATTTTCAACATTATACAAGCCGCAAAATACAGCAAGGCAGTAACTGAGGCCAGATACAAAAACAAAATCGAATCAAGAATTACAGGGGATAATTTACAAATCCTATGGAACGTGGGAAGGGAACCTGTTTCTTCACAGCCAACTTGAATAGGTAAAAATTTTATTCAGCACCAGGAAGCAATTTTTGACCAGATGATGCAGATGTCAGTGAGGTTGTCCCGAAACGTTTGGTTCCTGCTTGGATGACTCGGGATGGCGAAAGAATCTCTGCGAACGAGAACTTATATGTATCCGTTCCTAACCGACTCTGTAACCAACCTTTGCTACCTAAAAACCCATCGGTCACAATCCAGGAGTTCTTGAAGCCAAGGCTTGTCAGTGCCTTTGCAACTGCTTTTGCTGAGTCTGAGTACCTGAATTTCCAAGAAATTTAATGTGAGAATGATCAGTAAAGATATGGGTGGGTGATATAAAGAAATGATTCACAATATTAAGCAGATACAAGATAGGCAAGCGATGACTCACGAGCCCAAGATCACTATATTGGAGCCTTTGTTAAGTTTCTTGAGATACGAAATCTTGATGGCTGAAAGTTCAGCTTCTAGTTTCTTTACGTTTCGGACAATGCCCCGCAACTTGCTTGGTAATTCTTCCAAACTGAAACAATTTGATGCAAATGCTGAATAAGGTGCCCCCATATTTGGTATTTATGAAGAGAGATGGGGAGATTTGTGTTAGGAATCTTCTATCTTCTCCTGTGAAAACACACAGAAAACAACCAAACAACCCTGGAAAACACTGTTCTATTGACTACTCTGCAATAGACCGTGGCTATTTCATTGATAAGAAATAACTTCAGCTACAATCTATAAAAAGGAAAACATGAAAACAACAAGATAACCTCCAGCTTTTAGAGAGAGTTGGTTCCCTCCCAGACTACTGTCTTTCTACAAGAAAAATCCACTCTGCCCTCTCTTGCAAACCACAAATAAACCCCTCACGATGCCACACATGGCCCACTCCTTTCCCTAACTAACTTTAGGGGCCATTTCCCTTTTTACCCTTCCTGGAATAAGTGTTAACGATCGGGGGCCTCACAATACCCTCCGGATTTTTGAGGCACTTTGTCCTCAAGGTGAATGTTGGGAAATTGTTCGCGAATCACATCCGCAGATTCCCAAGTAGCCTCGCATGTTGATCCCCCTTGCCAAGACACTAACCATTGTTCTTCATTATCCCTTTCATTCCAGCGAATGCCCAACCTTTTTTGCCGGAACAGCCGACCATTCGTACTCCGGGGTAAATAGAGGTGCCTGGGATTGCACCCGAATATCAGGCTTTACCGCTTTCTTCAACTGAGATACGTGAAAGACATCATGAATAGATTCTTCAGGAGGTAAGGCCAATTTGTACGCGACAACCCCGATTCTTTCAGTTACTTCGTAAGGACCATAATACTTGGGAGAAAGCTTCTTGCAACGTCTTCGGGCCATTGATTTCTGTCTATAGGGTCGTAACTTGAGATAGACCATATCCCCAACTTGAAAATCAACGTCTC
Organism: Trichosanthes cucumerina; assembly: GCA_036507285.1. Taxonomy (NCBI): domain Eukaryota; kingdom Viridiplantae; phylum Streptophyta; class Magnoliopsida; order Cucurbitales; family Cucurbitaceae; genus Trichosanthes; species Trichosanthes cucumerina. The sequence continues at coordinate 74,536,425 of CM071839.1, read as the reverse complement.
TCCTTCTCCTATCAGCTTGTTTTTTTTTATGAAAAACCGAACTTTCATTGAGAGAAAAATGAAAGAATACACGGGCAAACAAAAAAGGAGAAGCCCACAAAAAACAGGGGAGCCCACTAAAAAAAGGGGCTCCAATCAAGCAAAATAAGACTAAGAGAATAATTACCAAAGAATCCCGACACCGATGCCCAAAGAGAAACATAGAATCTAACTAAGGTCCATACTTCTAAAGAAGAAGACTCTTTTCCCCTAAAGATTCTATTGTTTCTCTCACACCACAAAAACCACAATATAGCACAAATCCCTCCCTGCCACAAAAACAACCCTTTCTCATGGAAAGGCGAGTTGAGAAGAAGCTCGATGAATGTCTCTCTGCTATCAAATTGTCCAACAAAGTAGAAGTTGAATTGCCTAAAGAAACAATTCCAAATAGCTTGCGCAAAGTCACATCTCCAAAGAATGTGGTCCAGATCCTCGTTAGCCCTCCTGCAAAGAATACAACAGAAAGGCCCAATCAAGGGAGATCCCCTGGCCATCAAACGATCCAAAGTGTTCACCCTTTCGTGTCAAACCTGCCAGACAAAAAACTTTACCTTCTTTGGAACCTTCACCTTCCACAGCGAGGAGAAAGAAGAATCACTCAACACAACAGGACTCACCAAACAGTGAAAAAAGGAGCTACACGAAAACCCTTTAGAGGGAGAGGGACTCTAAATGCGATAAAGCCTCTCGGTGAGCAATTGATCAAGAGTGTTGTTAGTCGTTTTTTTATCTCCATATGACAACAAGGGTGGTGGGTGGCGACCATAGAGTACATTAAAAGGAGTAGTGTTAATTGAAATATGGAAGGTAGTGTTATACCAGTATTCGGCCCAATGAAGCCACTATTCCCACTGAGTTGGTCGTTCACTGCAAAAACATCTGAGGTAGTTTTCTAAACACCTATTTACTCGTTCCGACTGCCCATCAGTTTGAGGATGGAAAGAGGTACTCCGCCGAAGTTGTGTCCCCTGCAATCTGAAGAGCTCATCCCAAAAGCGGCTGACAAAGATCTTGTCTCGATCTGAAATAATTGTTTTTGGAAATCCATGGAGTCGCACAACTTCTTTAACGAACACGTCTGCCACTTCCTTGGCTGAGAAAGGATGATGCAGGGATATGAAATGGTTATATTTGCTCAACCGATCCACGACCACCAAAATCACATTTTTTCCATGGGATTTTGGAAGACCTTCGATGAAGTCCATGATAAGCTCCTCCCAGATGGCATTAGGTGCTGGTAATGGTTGCAATAATCCTGCAGGAGATAGGGAATCAGCCTTGTTTCTTTTACATATGTCACACTTATCCACATAATTTTTTATATAGGTTTTCATCCCCTTCCAATAAAGTTCGCTTGTGATCCGTTTATAGGAAAAAGTCTGAGTGACCCCCCAAAATCGAGTCATGGAAAGTGGAGAGTATGGTTGGAAGAATAGAAGATTGGCTAGATAAGACTAGGCGGTCCTTATACCTAAGTTGACCTTGCTGGAGCGAAAATTTTGGGTGGACTATTAGATCATCCTCCATTTCTTTTTTCATTTTTTGTAGTCTCGAATCTTGATCAACCTCATTTTGTATCACCTCGTGGTCAAGAATGGAAGGAGTTGAAAGCATCTGAAGTTCAGTCTCTGTTCCCACTTCCTCACATTCTGGTCTTCGGGACAAGGTGTCCGCTGCCTTATTCAACATTCCAGGGTGATACAGAATTTCAAAGTCATAACCCAGTAGTCGTGTGAGCCACTTCTGGTATTCCGGTTGTATTTCTCGTTGTTCCAACAGATGTTTAAGAGCTCTCTGATCTATAAAGACTGTAAACCGTTGCCCCAATAGATAATGTCGCCATTTTTGAATGGCTAAAACAATAGCCATGAGTTCCCTCTCGTAAACAGACTTGAGGCGAGATTTAGCTGATAAGGCTTGACTGAAGAAGGCGATGGGTCGTTGTTTCTGTGATAGGATTGCCCCCACACCTGTGCCCGACGCGTCTGTTTCAATCACGAAGGGTACCGAGAAGTCAGGAAGAGCTAATACTGGTAGAGTTGTCATAGCTTGCTTCAACATATCAAACGCCTGAGTGGCGGCATCACTCCATTGAAAGGCATCTTTCTTAAGGAGTTGGTTCAGAGGTGTAGCAATCAAGCTGTAGTTGAGAACAAATCTCCTATAGTGACGGGTCAGACCCAGAAATCCCTGCAATTCTTTCACCGATTTTGGTTGGGGCCAATCTAACTTGCACCTTGCTTCTATCAGCTTCGACCCCTCCTGCATAAACGCAATGGCCAAGGTTCTCCACTCGATCTGGAGCAAAGACACATTTGGCACGATTAGCAAACAGATCATTATGTGCCAGGGTCTCAAAAACTATTGCCAAGTGTTTAAGATGAGTGACATAATCAGGGCTATAAACTAATATATCATCAAAGAAAACAAGGACGAACCTTCGTAAAAATGGTTATAAAACTTGATTCATCAGTGATTGGAAGGTGGCTGGTGCGTTGGTCAAACCAAATGGCATGACTAGGAACTCATAATGTCTCTCGTGTGTTCTAAAGGTCGTCTTTGGTATGTCGGAATCACACATTCTGATTTGATGATAGCCTGATTTGAGATCCAATTTCGAATATATCTGTGAGCCATGTAATTCGTCTAGAAGTTCTTCAATGACGGGGATTGAAAACTTATCTGGGGCAGTGGCTTGATTCAAATTACGGTAGTTTACACAAAAGCGCCAACCTCCATCTTTTTTCTTGACCAATAGTATTGGGCTAGAGAAAGGACTTGTACTGGATCGAATGATCCTTGCAGCCAACATTTCAACTATTAATCGTTCAATCTCATTCTTCTGGGAATGTGCATACCTGTACGGTTTAACATTAACCGTGGTGTTGTTGTCCTTCAGTACTATCCGATGGTCTATCTTCCTTGTCGGTGGTAACTTTTGAGGGAGATGGAATAAGCTTTTGAATTCCTTCAATAGATCTTATACTCCTGGGGATAATTCTTCTACCTTTTATTGTGATTCAGACTCAAAATCTGAATCTTCTTCTCCGATCTTCAACCCCCTAAATTCCACCGCATAACCTTGGTCCTGTTCGTTCCAAGTTTTCGCCATCTGTTTCAACGAAATTTTCGTGATGGTCAAGGATGGATCACCCTGAATGGTGATTTGCGTGTCCTCTGTTGCAAGGGTCATGGTGAGCTTGATCCAGTTGACTCCCATATAACCCATGGTTCTTAGCCACTGCATCCCGAGGACAACCTCCACACTCCCCAGTTCCAATGGTAAAAAAATTTCCATTATGGATACCTCTTTTAGATGAATTGCAACATCTTTACAGACGCTCTTCCCCTTGATTGCGACACCATTACCCATAACTATGCCATAACTTGTCGTGCTGGTAACCGGCAAACTCAAATCCTTCACGAGTTTCTGAGAAATAAAGTTGTGAGTCGCCCCACTGTCAATTAACACAATGACTTCCTTCTCACCCACTCTTCCACGGACCTTCATGGTACCCGGTGTCGAGAACCCTAGGACGGATCGTAAATCTAATTCCACTACATCCAACATCTCTGCCTGGTTGAGTTCAGTTGTTTTCTCAATTAACTCAGTACCTTCGTTGCTTCCTTGTATCAACTCGATTTCGCCAAATTCGCCTACCAGCATCACCCTCAGTTCCCTCACTTCACGGTTTTTGCAGCGATGGTTGGCGGAGAACTTTTCGTCACAGCGAAAACACAGCCCTTTCTCTCATTTCGCTTGGAACTCAACATCAGACAATCGTCTCGAAGGTTCTCGCCTGCCAATATCTTTTCTCTCAAGGATCGAAACCGATTTCATAAAGTCGGGTTTCGTATGCGCTTTTTCCGATGGGTTGTGATTAGGTTTGCTTGGGCCGCCAGTTACTTGGGTCGTCACGGGCCGATTTTGATTCGGATTTACGCTTTTACCCGTAGCTTGAGCCACCATCTGGGCTTCTTCTTCTTAGGCCGGCATGGGCTAAGTTACGATCCTCAACCAGTTGGACTTGCTTTATGATCTCATCGAGACCCTTAGGTTCTCGGCTTACCACCTCTGCTCGAATAGTCGGACGGAGACTGTTGAGAAAAGTGTTCTGCAACACGTCCTCTGGCAACAACTTCATCACTAGAGCCGAATAAACCTCAAATTTCTTTCGATAATCTGCGAGAGAGTCGTCTTGTTTAATTGCTAGGAAACGAGCGCATAGGTTTCCTTCTTGTGTGGGTCGGTACCGTTCAAAGATTCGAGACTTCATATCCTCCCACGATTTCACTGGAGAACGATTGTTGGTATATCGATACCAATCGATTATATCCGGTTCGAAACTCATGATCGAGACATTAATCTTCTATAAATCGCTCAACTGATGCACTTCGAAATAGGTTTTTTCCCTGAAGAGCCAAGAATCCGGGTTAATACCATTAAACACCGGCATCTCGAGTTTTTTAAATTTACCTCGATCGCTTGGGATTTCCAATCTCTGACTGGTTTCGCCGGTTCCATTCATCGTCCCCATCCGATTTTCAGAACTCTCTCCCATCTTCAATTCGGTTTGGTACTGAGTTGTTATGGTCGTTGAACTCTCTTCTTGAGATTTACCTTTTCCCGCGATCATCATAACTAGCGCCTTATGATTCTCACGCATCTCTTTGGTTTGTTTCCTCAAACTCTCTTTGGCCTCCTCCGAGCACCTCTGATTTCCGTTGACCCTATCGGACAATATTCCCATGTACCTGGTAAGGTCAAGAATTGTTGCCTGAAGGTCGTGCACCTCCTTTTCAGCTACTTCCATCCTTTCTTCTACCTGTCTTTGCGTCATTCTTCTTGTTCTCACCAGGATGTCACGTGCTCTGATACCAAGTTGTTAGGAATCTTCTATCTTCTCCTGTGAAAACACACCGAAAACAACCAAACAACCCTGGAAAACACTGTTTTATTGACTACTTTGCAATAGACAGTGGCTATTTCATTGATAAGAAATACCTTCAGCTACAATTTATAAAAGGAAAAGCATGAAAACAACAAGATAACCTCCAGCTTTTAGAGAGAGTTGGTTCCCTCCCAGACTACTGTCTTTCTACAAGAAAAATCCACACTCTGCCCCTCTCTTGCAAACCACAAATAAACCCCCTCACAATGCCACACATGGCCCACTCCTTTCCCTAACTAACTTTAGGGGTCATTTCCCTTTTTACCCTTCCTAGAATAAGTATTAACGATCGGGGGCCTCACAATTTGATTGATTATATGAAATTGGTGAGGTACAGAAATCAAAGCTCGTTTAACTTACGGAATGGCAATTGATTGGTTCTTAGCACTAGAAGGAAGTCGAGGAATGCCAGATTTATCCTTGTCCTTCTCGGATCGTATATCGATCAGAAAGTAATTGCTCGATGAAATGAGATCAAGTGTTTGAGCAGGAGAGAGTTCACCTAGTCAAAACACAGTATATCATCACTCAGACTAAATCACTGAATGCAAAATATCAAATGCAAAGACGTATTTCATGACTGGGTTTAAGGCCATTGGCTTTTTCTTGTAATGCATTTTCCATGAAAGAGAGTAGATGTACCTTTGTAACCACGAAAGCTGAAAGAGATGGCAGACCATATTGGAGGAAAAAGCAGATATGCCAAGCCTAAGACTCCAGCAACTTCAGCAATTACAAGAGGATCCGCTGCAGAGATCTTCTCGACAGTCGATGAGGCTATAGGCTTGGCACCTTCAATGACCTTACCAGTTTGTTGTGCTGCACCAACTACTGTCTGCAACCAAGGAAAATATTTGGTGGGGTGAATCTGGGTTTAATGAAGACAGACTGGACAGTGATGATTGAAAGATTCTCCAATTGGCACCAATGGTAGAGAAATAGGAAATCATTGAGTAGAGCAGACCAAGATGAGGCAGAGACAACATAAGCCCAAACTTCATCATTTGAAAAGTCTACTTAAATTCCAGGTGCTGTGAAATATATCATCATTTGAAGGGGGAAAAGATTACTTTCTCCACCTTAATTCTCACCCATAATCTTCTTTCAAATGTCAACATAAGATGCAACTTATAGATTCTGTATGAAATGAGGTAGATATTAAGTTAAATTACAAGATTATTCATTGAACTTTGATTTATGTCTATTTGATCCTAAGCTTTAAAAAGTGTTTATCCTTAAACTTTCAATTTTGTCTTCAATAGGTCTCTAAATTTTCAATTTTGTGTCGACGAAGTATAAAATTCATTATCTTACCCAACACAAAATTGAAAGTTTAAAAACCTCATAAACATAAAATTCTCAATTAATTTTTAAAAAAATTGAAAGCGTTAGAGACCTATTAGATACAAAATGGAAAGTTTGGGGTCTTACACTTTCTAAGGTTCAAGGGTCAAATAGACACACAAGCCTGTAATTTATCCTATATAATTATATTGCAGGGGTTGAACTTAAATAAGTTTAAATTGAGTTATGATATAATCTTCTTTAATATTCTTAAACAAAAGACTGACTTGCATACGCTATTTTAACCACCAACATGACAGCCAAATTTCAAACTCTAGCAGCACAGCAATGGTGAGCATTCTACTTTCTAATAACTCATATAGAAACTCAGGCAGGAGAAAGCCAGAAGGAAAATATGACAGTCTAATTAAGAAGCACAAACCTTAGCAGCACTTAGAACAGGCTCGGTGTCAATGCCAGAGCCCTCAAGTGCTTCTAAGGCTTTCTTTGAAGCCTCAGAAATTGTTGGAGAAGCAACCTTCAGCGCCTCTTCTCCAGCCTGCTTCACAATCGGCAGCGCCGCATCGACGCCCGGTTTCAAAATATTTCTAGCAGAGTCAATGACCTGTTGTGCAATATCAAAGAAATTCGAACCCACTTCTTGAACCTGATCAAACGTCTTCTCCACCTACCATTCCACAAAAACAACTGTCTGGTTAAGAATTTGTTATAAATCGATAATGTACAGAGAACAGAAGAAGCGTACTTACATCATTGAGAGACGAGATGATTTGGTCTTTGCTGAGAGCCCTAGCTTCGTACGGAGGAGGAGAAAATAGGGCTAAGAGAGAGACGGTAGTGGAGGCCGGTAGGGCGACGGAGATGGGACGGAATTGGGATTTGGAATCGGTTCTATGAGAGGAAGAAGGAAGAGGGCGTTGTCTGGGAATGGCAGAAGCTCTGATGGCGGCCATCTTCATCGCCATCGTCGCTAGCTCTGGAAGACTGGAACAGAGCCACCAAACGGAGGGTGAAGAAGAAGAAGAAGAAGAAGAAGAGATTGAGGTGATGATTTAGTGGTGAGTGTTGGAGGAGGGAGAATGCGTCAAATCCTTAACTGAATAAAAAGTGCAATGGTTGGTTCTTTGGCCATTGTCGCCGATTCTCGCATCTACTTGGCATAATTTCGTGGCTCAAAATTTCCTATTTTAATAAAGGGTTGTTTGGAGCTGTTTTTAAATCAGGCACTCTAGGTTCTCGGACCGTGGAGTTTCTGATTGTAGTATTTGGGGGTGTTGGTTTGTGTTTGGTTGGTTTGTTAAATTCTGTGTTTGAGATTGTTTGAGTTCCAGGTTTGTGTTCGACTTGTCTATGTTTTGTTTATGTTGTATTTTTATAACAATTTTTTTATAATATTTTTTTGTCTAGATCCAATTTTTTTATTTGATAATTGTTTGTTGGAGTGCATATCAATACTTTAACGGATCAATTGTTTCAATAATAGTTAAATAGGAAGGTGTATACAATTAATACTTTATTTCACAAAATAATCAGAAAACTATTTTAAAAATTAAAAAAAATTGAAATATATCTAATTTACTATTTTAAAAATTAAAAAAAATTGAAATATATTTAATAAATTAGAGAATCTAAAACTCTATTTTATAAATTATTCAAAACCCTATTTTTAAAACTCTATTTTAGAGATTAAAAAAATTAGAATAAATAGACTTCTAATTTTTGGAACTCTATTTCACAAAATATTCATAATCCTATTTTTTGAACTCTATTTTATAAATTACAATATTAGAGGTTTATTTAAGAAATTATGGAATTTAAATAAAATTGTTCACTATATTTTAAAACATATTTCAATGATAAATAAGTTATAAAATTTGAATTCTCGTTTCCAACATGAATTGGACTAAGCAGGATCTAATAGGATGCAATTTTTAGAAATTAAAATGTTAGAAACTATATTTTGTATACTATTTTGAAACTTTTTTTCAAACATATAATGGATTAAAAAAAATTATTAGTAACCATTTTTGTTTAATTTTTAACCTTTTAAAAAATTGACTAGGTGGTTGGTTGTCGATGGTCGCCGATGGTGATTGCACAGTCGTTAGGTCGCCGTGGGTCGTTGAAGTGGTCATCAAGGTGGTCATGTCGTCGAAGTGGTCATTTGGTGGTTATGACAGTAGTTGTCAAGTGGTCGAGTCGCTAGAGTCATTGCCAAAGTGGTAAATATGATGGTTTGCTTGTTGGGGTGGTCACTAAAGTGGTCACCAAGTGGTTGTCAACAATGGTTTTGGGTGGTTGGGTTGTCAGGTTGGGGTGATCACCAAAATAGTCATCGAGGTGATCGGGTTGCTAGGGTGGTCGGGTCATTGAAGTGATCACTAGGTGGTAATCGACAGTGGTTGCTAGGTGGTCAAATTTTTGGGGTGGTTTGTCAACTATGGTTGCTAGGTCGTCGGAGTGGTCTTCAACTATGGTTATGGGTTGTTTAGTAGTCGAAATGGTTGTCAGATGGTCGTTGTCAGTGGTCCGGACCAGTTAGAGTTGTGGTGGTTGGGGCATCAAAGTATTAAGTTATTGGAGTGGTCGAGTCGCATGGGTGATCGTTAAATTAATCTATAAAGTTTTCATCGTAGTTATCGATGGAGGTAATCGTCGCGATAGTCGGGTCACCAGTGTGGTCATCGAAGTTTTCGTTATCGGTAGTGATCAGGTGGTCGTTGGAATTGTCATTAGAGTTAGTTGGATCACCGGTGTGGTCGTCGGAATTGTCATCGAAGTTGGTCGGGTTGTTGGTGTGATTATCGAAGTTGTCATCGGAGTTGGTTGGATCATCGGTGTAATCGTAGGAGTTGTCGTTATTGGTGGTCGTCGGAGTTGGTCGGGTCACGGGAGTAGTCGTTAGAGTTGTTGTCGAAGTTGTCATCAGAGTTGTTGTCGAAGTGGTCGTCGAAAATGGAAAACGACAAATGGAAGTGGAAAACATGGTACAAAACCCATAGGGGTGTACTGTAATAACCCATGGGGTTGTGTTTCAAAACCCTTGGTTTTGGATACCGTTTGTACCAAACATGGTTTTTAACACCCCAAAATGTCTTCTTATGATACAACCAAAGTTTGAATTGGATGCATGCGAATATAAAATCTCCTTTGATAACATTTGTTTTTGGTTTAAATAATATTTTGATCTCGTACTTTGACCATTATTTTATTTTAATCTATTTACTTTCAAATGTCCAATTTTAATCATGTATTTTTCTTGTATTGAAATTGTTATTATTATTTAACAAATTTTGATAAAAATTAACTTCAAACTTATTATAGGGACTAATTTTAAGTTTTATTAAAAGTACAATGACTAAAATTGGGTATTTGAAAGTACATGACTAGGATAAAACAAAGCTCAAAATACAGGACCAAAATGGTATTTTAACCTTTGTTTTTTGCTTTTTGGAAATTATGTTGGTTTTTTCATCATTTCTCTACAATTTTCGGTCACGTCTTTCACCTTTCTTAAGAAAACATTTGAATATTTAGACAAATTCTAAAATAAAAATTACGACCCCGTTTGATAAACATTTGATTTTTTTATTTTTAGTTTTGAAAATCATACTTGTTTTCTCACCATTTCTCTAAAATTATTTTCATATTCCTGGTAATAGTTCTCATCTTTCTTAAGAAAATACTTTAATTCTGAGTTAAATTTCAAAAACAAAAACAAATTTTTAGAAGCTGTTTTTTTAGTCTTCAAAACTTGTCTTGGTTTTTTAAAACAAAAAATAAAATGACTATCAAATGTGATTTTAAAAGTTTTGATTTAATTTTTATAGTTCGAATTTAGTTTTAATTTTTACTTTAGTTCAATAATATGTAAAGTGAGGATTTGAATCATACTCTCTTAATCGAAAATATATATTTTATGTCAATTGCGTTATTTTTAGTTCAAAATGCAGAGATAAGAGATTTGAACTTCTAACCTCTTGGTCGAGAGTATATGTATTAATTAGTTGAATTATAATTAGGTTAGCATGAATGTTTTAGTTGGTAAAGGTTTAGAGCTAAGTATAAAATAATAGATGAGTTTTTTCAAGTGGGTAAAACACAATTTAAGGATGATTTATGAAATTGAACCAAACTAAAAGAACTAATACCAAATTGAAACTCTGTCTCAAACTATAAGACCCGAATTTATAATTTAACCTACAATAATTTTGCTAGTATTTTCCCTTCCTAAAGTTTCTGTAACTTAGCCCATAAATTTTATTGTCTGTCTACTTCCTACTTTAACATTTTGATTTTTTTATAAATAATTATTTAATTCTATTACACTCCAATCTTCTTTTATTTTTAAGTTGAACAATCACGATTCGAACATCTCATTTCGTAATCAAAATATATGAATAGAAAAAAACAATAATGATCAGAAAAACAAAAATAAATAAATAAATAAATCTCCAAAAAACAATAATGATCAGAAAAAGGACTCGCGGAATTCCGTATACTTTGCTACAATCATCGGGCCTTAAAGCCCACAAGGCCGAAGCCCAACTTTTCTTTTTTGGTCTTTAGTAAAAAAATATTAGAAAGTATTAATTAAAAAAGTGGAGATGCGGGGTATCGAACCCCGTACCTCTCGCATGCAAAGCGAGCGCTCTACCGTTTGAGCTACATCCCCATTTGTGAACGATGGATATTTATAATGTAAAATATAATCTTATCATCAACCATATGACTTTTCATTCATAAACAATAGTATGAGATTATAACTAATTTTCATCTTCTCTTTTTTTTTTTTTTTTTTTAATAAAAGTAAATGAAGAGTTGTGGTATCTTCATATATGGCTTATCTAATTCTATGGAGTGTCTTAACCTCACTTCAACTAACTATTATACACACTGCTTTGATGGTAGCAACAAAAATTCTTATCACCAAGTTTATTATTAGATTTTTTTTTCAAAATCTACCCATATATCACTAAAGTATAGATTACTATAAGCCAATGAAAACCAATGACTTATTTTAGAAGGAAAAAAAAAATTAATGATTACAGTATTACACATAAGTCTTCCAATTAATGTGTATGCCACCAAATGGTTCAAGATGCTTGAGACCATCCTCCTTAGGAGGTTAACAACAAATCTCTATTTGAAACGATTAAAAACTCAAGAATATATTAAAAAATTTTTGAAGTACAAGGTTTAAATAAAACATGATTTCAAAATCTTAAGAGTAAACATTTAATTAGCTAACGGACATCTTGAATGTATTAACGACTACGAAGTATGTGATTTGAATCCCCCTAACCCCTATTGTACCAAAAAAAAGAGTAAACATTTAATTTTATCCAAAAAAGAAATTGCATAATTAAAAAAAATGAGTCTATAATAAATATTTTTTTCAATTTTATATATATTTTTTTACTTGCAATATCTATGTTCATTTTATTTTTAAACATGGATAATTTAATAACTAATTTATTTATATTTATATTCAGAAGAAATAAATAGTTGTAAATAAATAGTTGTAATTACAAGTTACAACACCCTTCGATATGTTCTTTATTTTCAAGAAGCAGTTTTTAAAAAATGAGCTAAACAAAATAATAGAAACAATATTTGGAAATTCACTTTTTTCCATTTTTGAAATTTTCATATTAGATTTCAAAAATACTTTTACGATGTAGATTATGCATTATACAAGCATATTGTTCTTTTTACACAAGAACAAAGATATTTATTTCATAACCATTCCAATATTGTTTCTAAAATACATATCAATGTAGCAGTGACATTCGAATTGACAAAAGTGAACAAAGTTATCATTTAAATTCCCAACAACACCCTAAAATTTTTCCAATAAATTGGGATAAGCATTTTACACAACTAATCAGATAAACAGACAAACACACCCTCTCGGCACCAATGGAAAAATTCCACATCTTCCTTTCACGCTATAAATTTTGCTTTATAAATAATGTTATAATGTTGTTGGATCCCACCGTCATTCTTAAATGATGTTGACATGGTCAACCATAAATAGAAGTACCTATACTACCACAATATAGATAATTTTATCACAACAAAAACTTAGCATCGAAAGAACCACAATATCAGAAAACCTCAAACGACAGGGTCACAGAATCCTTAGCCTACATGTTTCCTTGAACTAAAAACTTCCTATGGCTACAGAATCTCTGCAAGTTGCCTTCTCTGTTTCTAAATATGTAACTTCTCACATCTTCCTGATAGCAATGACAACAGAATGACAGCATTTTTCCAGACGAAGAAGCAGATAATAATGCTACATCACCTGCTTGAGAAGGAAAAAAAAAACATTTGTTGAGTGTACATAGACCTATGATTCAAAATGAAGCCTTGTTGAGGTTTCAACTAGTTCAAAAAGACGATTGCAGAATCAGATCAATACTCACATTACCAAATAAATGCAGAGTTACTAAAAAAAAAAAGAAAAAAAAAAGTGATATAATGTCGATCTAAATATAACCAACTAGTTAAGACATGTACATGTACTCTTGAACAAGTGGTCAAAGGTTTGAATTCCACGACTCCAAGATGTTGAACTCGCGAAAGAAACAAGTTATACAACTAGAAATCCAGAAAAGCATTGGTTAAAGATTGGTAATTTTCTTCCCCAGAATGGTTGCAGCATTATAGCAAGGGAAACAAGAACATGACAACCAGAAGTAGTGATATAATAAAACGGCAACAATTTGCTTGTCAAGTTAGGTTGTGTTCAATGCCTGGTAAAACAAACATCAGCCCATTAGCAAAGCATAAATAAAATTTGAATAGTTAACAAGAAACTCTTGACCAATATTCCAAACTAACGACCTACTGTTTCTTCCTCCCAAGGGGGACAGAACCCATTAAAGTTCACTTAATTCCCAATAAATAGAGTACATTATCTCCAAATCATAGAACAATATGTAATCAAAAAATTAAATAAACTAGATAAGGAAGCACCAAACAACAATTAGAAGCGTTTGATTGACAACAATAACTAGACCACACAAACAATAATAGCTGAGCAACGCAAAGAAGATCAATAGATTTAGTAAGAGAAAATCAATAAAATGACATTAGCTTAGCATTCGTTTTTGCTTCAATTTCCTGTCTATTTACTTACCCATGAAAGGTATGGAAAAGAATCTAGAATAAGGCCTAATTTAGTCAAACGCATTGATATAAACCAGTTTCCTTCATTTTCATGGGGTTTCCCATCAACCAAACAGAAAGACAGAAAGAACTGGATGCAGAGGTTTATCGATCAATTCGTGTATATTGTGAAAAAAAATCTCAGGAAAGGATCGATGAACCGCCGCCTCCAGTGACTTCTCAACCCCAGCCCACCACCAAAATCAATCAATCAATCAATAAAAAAAGCAAGTAAAATTGCAGTTCAAAAGTACTACCACACCATTTTTGACTAAAAATATTTGCTTCAAAGGGGATAATGACAAGATTGAAAAGATGATACCGATACCGACCAATTCGGATCTGAAACGTCAAATTAAAGGATCATCAAATTAACTACCGCAATGTTCATCCTTTGTGTGGAAGTTAGGGCAAAATGAGTGGGTTCCATATCGTGGTCAAGATCAAAAACATTGTTTGTTATGAATCTCCCATCTTCTCTGCGTGTTGGGTTTGGCGAATCAGAGTAACAATTTCTTGACTGTTTTTTAGGGCCAGCTCCGACTCATTCATTTGGAATTTCAGTTTTACTAATATTTTGATCGATAAAATATTGATATCAGACGGATATTTCTGTAAATAAAAAAAAAAAAACTTATTCAAATTAATAATTAAATTATTTTTAGACCCAAATCTTAATTCAAATCATATCTTTATCTTAAATTTTTATTGTATTTAATGTGTCTTTATTTTTTTAATACAACAAAAAGAATACATGTTTTTTTTTAGTATATCAACAATTGGAGATATGAGAATTCGAACTCATGACCTCGTAGTCATACTACTTAATGTCAGTTTAGTTATGATCTTGTTGGCACAAAAAGAGTACATGTTGATTGTTGAGTTATGCTTTGATGTATTTATTATTTATTTGCTATTCTTTATTTGTTGAAGTATTCTAACTTTTTAGTATGATTTTGAATAGTAGCTTGCTTTTAGGATACTACATTTTGAGGTAGAGATTTTTTTTTTTAAAAAAATGTTGTGGTAAAGAATTTGAAACTAAAGTCCTTTAGAAGGGTAGGTTGACATTTTGAATATGAGTTTATCATATAAATATATATAAAACTAAGACAATTATTTCTTCTTATTTGAGGTTCATAAAAAATAATAGTTGCATTTTAGCTAATCTAAGATAACTCAACTTATTCCAAAGACATACATTTCATAAAAGATTAAAGGTTTGAATCTCCTTACTACACATACTGTTAAACTAAAAAATAAAAATAAAAATAAAATGTCGCAATTCGAAATTCTCTCGTTCACTTTTGTCTATCTTCTTTTAGTTCAACAATAATTGGTAGTGAAAGATTCAAGTATCTGACCTTTTAATCGAAGGTATATGTTAACTGCCACTGAGTTATACTCACTTTGAGTACACCACTTTTGGTTAACTTAGCTAACAAAATAACATCTATGGCACTCACTTAATTGAATGTGCATACCGGTTATTAGTGAAACTTAGGGGGTATTCGAAACATCGTTCCAGAATCAAAACCCTTAGAATTGGAACTTTGGGGGTTTTGTTTTGAAGGTTTTAAATCCTAAGAATCAAAAAATAATATTTAGAGTGTACTGTTCAAAATCGGGAATTGTATTTAAATCTATTCGATTTTGAACATAGTAATCCAAATAAAGTTTTGGATTTAGATTTCAAAACTATCCAAACTCAATACTTTGTTTCGGGAGATAGTTTGATAGTAAAATATTTTTGCCTCTCTTAAAAATCATTGGAATATTCATATTTGTAATATACGGGGGGGAAAAATAATTCTTTATAATTATAATAATCATGTAATTGTACAAGCATTTAATGTTGAAAACTGAGAGGGAATTTTAATTTTCCCCTCAATCAAGGAGAAGACTGAAGAGCAGATGGCAGTATTTAATTTATAAATTGGAAATGGAAATTGCACAAAGATTTTCAAAATTTTGCAGTTTTGCCCCCCCATTGGATTTGGTTTCTTGTCGCTATCCTTGAAAATAGTTAAATTTGTTATAATAATTGGTTCACTTTCAACTTTCAAGATTCTCCAGCTTCTTTCTTGATGCAAAAGTACTGACAAAATAAATAATATTCAAACTGTTTGCTTTTGGCTATCAATCCCTCTCTCTCTTTTCAGTTTTTTCCATCTGAAAATGACTAAAGGACATGACTCATACATTTCAAAGTGCTTTTTCTAGAACTAACTTCCAAACAACACAATATTTTATTTTTGGTTTCATCTCTTAATCCACCCTCAAATTCTTATCATTATCCAATTAAAGGATTTTTTTCCCCTTTAATTCAACCATGATAGAAATAGGAGATTAAGTTTTTAATGCTATGTTATACTCAAATTGATAGATTAATTAAATTATGTAATCACTGACCTTATTAATTAGGTAAAAAGAGAAGGAGGAAGAGTTAAGTATCATCAATTTTGTTAGAGGCAATAGAACCTTCATCTATCTCGACAATGGTATGATATTGTTCACTTTAAGTATTAAGCTATCATGTTTTAGCTTTTGGTTTTTTTAAAATGTGTCTCATTTATATATCATGGGTTTTTTCATTTTTCTTAGTCAATATGAAACTTTATTAAAACTCCTAACAAGTTTGACTCGATGATAGGTTGAGCTAAGAGTACCTCAACTAATCTCGAATCGACCAAATTTGGTTGGTTCGATAGGCCTATTTTTTAATTTTTTACTTTCTTAAACTGACCAAAACCGACTTATCGGTTTATATATTTTTTAATTATTTATTTATTTAATATATTTGTAAGATATAATATAAATATGTAAAATCTTTACCGTTATTATCATTATTATATTTTTTAAAAATCGAGTCGATCTTTTTTTGCTCACCCCTATGTCGATCATACGGTAGTTTTTTTTTTTATATAACTACTACCTTTCTATAGGTTGTACAATTGAAGTTTCAAAATATATATTTTTTTATAAAATAGTATAAGCTATATATCACACGTTTGTGGTGACTTTAGTCTTGTTCAGTTTAATCTCTGATCTTAATATTAACTTTTAAGTATCAAAGTATATTGAGCACAGCACAGCAAAGACTGTGCCAGAATCACACATCAACTCCTTAAAAAACATCAAACGTTTAATGAAAAAAAATTGACTTACAGAAATTCCCTTTTTAATTGTCGACCAATAAAAAAGGTTTTTTTGGTTAATAACTTAAACATGAAGGAACCGTAATTAAACAAAACCAGAAAACAAGGGGCAGGGCATTCACTTTAAATTGGGGAATCTCAGTCTTTTTGAAAAGAAAGACTAAAAAAGCTCACTTTTCTGCACACTCTCATCCAATAATTCAGCCCATCTCCTCCATTGTTAAACTCATTAAGAAACTTAACCACCCCCAAAAAAAAGCTTCTTCTTTAGTCAGCTTTCTGGGTTTTTTCTTACCTCTTTTTAACTTCCTTATCTATAAAATGAACCAGCTGCTTCCACATATATGGCTCAGAATCTCAGCCATGGCCACCTCATCATCCTCGCCATTATTACCGGACCTGCAGCAATCTCCGGCGGCCAGCGGCGGATCATCCTGGCAGTCCTCCGGTTCGATCGGGCCGTTCTTTGCTGTGATCTCTGTTTTAACTCTGCTGTCGGTTCTGTCTTGCTTTCTGGGTAGAATTTGCAGTCGAAGATCTGAAGAAACGCCATTACAGAGTGGAAATTGTTTGAGCTTTTTGAAGAGGAAGTTGCAGAAGCCCTGTGTTAAAGACGTTGAGGTCGGTGTAAAAGGAATGGAGTTCGGTGATCGAAGGTTTAACAAAGATGGCCATCTTCAAAACTCTTCCTGATCTTAGTATGGGATTCTAGATGACTTCTCAAAAAAGTACTTTTGAGTAAAAGCACTTCTTTCACAAGTGCTTCCGAATTAACAAAGATGCTTGCTCAAAGTACTTAAACAGTGTTTTTAGAATTTTCAAAGTTACCATATCAATTTTGAATATATTTTCAGAAGCTATTCCAAAATCACTCTAGGCTCTTGATCATGGGACTTGGTTGCAATTGCAAATGAAGAATAAACCACATGGTTGCATTGCTATAATTGTAATATTATTCATTACTTGTATTTCTAGGCTAATCATAAAAAATACTCCTAAATTTTTTGCTTTGTTTAAAAAATACTCATATCCTTCCAAAGTTACAACATTGTTTTCAATGGAAAAGCGGTTAGAATTCTGGACGAAAAATCAATGTGTCTGAATGTCATTCTCTCATACTTAATCCAAGTAAATGTTCTAGTCACCACTTCTTCGTTCCAAGTTATTGTCATGCCAATTTTTCATCTAATATTTAAGGAATTTCTATTCTAAAAGTTAGTTTTGAAACATTTATGAAAAGTAAAAGGGAATATTACAACTTATTTTTTAAACAATAGGCAAAGTTTTGGAGTTTTTTTATAATTTAACCTTATTTCTAACACCTTCTTATTCATTTTTTATTATTATTTGAGTATATGATATTTAACGAGTTGAGCTATGTTTTAGTTGACTTGTTTCTTGGTTGTAAATGGAAGGTTGCTTGCATAGAAAATTTTAGACTATCCTTCAAAGTATGGGTGGTGTTGTAATTTCACCACTATATGGGTATGTATGTATATATGTGTGTATTTATATTTTCTTTCCTATGGTCTCTCTGTGAAGTTTGCTTATTTTGAAATGAACCAGTACTTCCAGAATGAAAATTGAGAACTAAATGACAAAATGGGACAAGAACTATAAAGAAACTTTAGCACATTTGATATTTCAACAAAAAGGAAATTGGGAAACTGAATGATTATTTGAAATGAATACAACAATTAACATATTTCCTATGAATTCATGAAAGAAAATTTTTTACCATATAAGTTGATATGGTCATTTTTTTAGCTGCAAAAGCATCAAACTTGTGCTTCTCTTTGTATGGCTTGAGACAAGGAGAAGCAGATCAGAAGAATCTTATATACACCTGTTGTATAAATATATACACACTGAGAAGAAACTTCCTATGGAAAAATGTCAAATCTTTCTATGGTAAAGAATCTCATCAGCAAACTAATGGCTGTTGATTTCTGAGATTTCTTCAAAATGCTTTGATGCTTCAAACCGAGCTGTGTAACCGACGGTCGTGTGTCGTAGTGATCTCTGTCTCACTACTTGACAGTATTCCGGATCGTTCGACTGCCCGTCTGCTTTTATCCATTGAATCATTTGATGGTACATTGGGAAGAATCGCATTTGGATCGATGCGTAGATGAAGTAAGGGAGAAGGGAAGCTCCCAGAGCTAATAGTGTGAGGATCCAAAACGACGGTGCCGGGGCACAGGCCTCGATGAAGACCTTAAATGCAGTGGTTGATATGGTTGGGTTTATAGCTCCATATGCCATAAGGAATAAGTACCAGAGAATGATGCTGCCCCAGATGAAGAGATGTTGAATGTACGTGAAGTAACTGATGGACAATGCCATTTGACAATTTACAACCCAAACAACACAAGTGTACATGGTGGCGCCGAGAATTTCCAACCCGACAACCTCTCCGCTGTTGCGGAAAGCTTGATGCTCCATTGCCCCAATACAAAAGAAGAAGATGATGACAGAACTTAGTAGCCCGTTGAACACCCAACCGATAACTCGAACCCAACTAAACAAGACATTTTGGACACCTTCTTGGTATAAAAGTGGGAACTGAAATGTCAAAAACACAGGACAATGAGTCATTTGACATTGTATTTAAGGTTGCTAGAAGGCAAAAGATTGCTTTGCATCAATAAAAAAATGGCGACATTGGGCATACCTTGAGACAGTACCGGGATGAGACGTCTTGATCGAAGACTCCCAATGCGATCACAGGGAGAGAAGTAAAGAAGACGTTGTACAGAGAAAGGAACCAGTCATTGTATATGGCTTGGCCGGAGAATGATGCGTACACCTCAAAGAAGAAGAGAGTGAACCCGAAAACAATGTTCTTATAGAAGAAATAGCATATCTGCCACAAAGAAAATGGAGTCAGTTCGACATATTTCAACTATTTTACTTGTTTCATCGAAATCGAGGTTCGATTTTCAAGCTCAAAATAAGAGAAGCTAACATAAAGAAATATTTATGGATCAAATGTTTACCATGGAAGAGATCCTCCTGTAACACCAATGTCCATGTACAAGAAGCAGCCGCTCCAAATATCGAAACTGTGCTATTGCAATGTCACTTGACATGACTGCCTGAAATTCAGAAAGATAGAAAGTATGAAGCTGAGATCAATGAAAACTTGTTTTGATCACTTAGAAGATACAGTGGGAATCTGTTTCATATTTACCTGCATCCCTTCCACACCGCTAATACCGATCCCGATATCTGCTTCTTGGAGCATTCCAACATCATTTGCACCATCACCAACTGCTAGGGTGGTGCTGCCTGTTTTAACTTTAACCAATTGGGTAACCTGCATTTGTATAAAGAGACATCACATTAAACTTCTGCTTCTTATTTCTCAATTTGACCGTCTGGAAAAGGGTAAACTCGGCTCAGATTTAGATGGTTCAAGAAGGTATGCTTACTTGTGCTTTCTGTTTAGGAGATGATCTGCAGCATATAACTGAAGCACAACCGATGCCAAGCTCCAAAAATAGGTCCTTCACGTCATCCTCCAAAGCATAGGTGAGGGACTTTCCATCAATTATCAAAGCCAATGCTTCCGGGGTTTTGCTCGAAGCTGTGAGTAATGCCTTTGCATCTGTTATTTGCTGAGTCACACTTGCCTTAAACGCCTGAAAGTTAGTAAGATCCCATCAGTTCCACAACTCATACTGCTTTTGAACAAGACAGTGATTTTGAATCGACACAACAGAGTTTCCATGATAAAAACCGAAGCCGTAAATTCTACTTATGGAATGTCTATAGAAGGAAATAGATGCCACATTATATTATATGTTGCAACATGTTAAAATTAGTTAATTATAGAAAGCAAATTTAACTAAACAATAACTGCAGGTTTGTTGCAAACATCATGAATTTTATATATTTACCTTGATAGCTGCAGATTTGTGAACGTCTTCGACTTTGTCTAAAGCTTTTCCTTCCGGAGTCTCTGAGCTGATAATTATTTGCCTCATTCCTTGTCTAAGTAAGCTACAAGCAAAGCTGAAGAGAGGACGTTCGGGTTTGGGAACAAGAAGCTGTCAGCAAACTGAACATCTACATGAACTGGTGCTCAAAAACTTGTATAGTATATGCTTACCCAATGTTGATGGCTGTTTCCATTTTATCTCCAGTCAGAACCCATATTTTAATTCCAGCCTGAGCAAGTTTGTCAATGCATTCAGGGACCTAGCAAAACAAAATAATCAATAACTTGTCAGTTCTTCATCTTCTTGATATGAGTTTATTAGTTTCCCTATTTGAATAAGCAAACTACTTATAAGAGTGATTTTAGTTTTCCATGGCTTAATTCATACCCCATTTTGAAGTTTATCTTCAACTGCTGTAGCACCAAGAAGAATTAAATCTTTCTCGACGCTTTCTGTTAACTGATCGATTATGTCGTCACGATCCTCGGTCACTGTGTTTTTGGCTTTGATGAACTCTTGATGAAATGTATTAAATTCCTCCTCCTTCAGCTCACGATATGCGAGCACCAAAGTTCTTAAACCAGCATCAGCGTACTCATTAATGTGCACCTTTGTCTGTTCTTCAAACTCACTTCCATTTTTTGCAAGTCTTTCAAACATAACACTGCATTTCAAGGTAAAAAGTAATTAGAGATAAAATGTCCAAACTACAAAGAAAATAGATTCACTATTCTATACATAGGCAAAAAAAGAAAAAGTTTTAAGTTTACCAACCTGTCAGCTCCTTTACAAAGTAGGAGTAGCTGTCCCTTTGCATTCCTTACAATCACAGACATCCTCTTTCTTGTGCTATTAAATTCCAAAACATCCAGTAGTTGATATGATCTGCAAAACCATAGCCATAAAACTCAATGGTGATTATATGATTGGGAGGATGATTCATAAGATGATCATTCAAAAACTAATTCAAGCTGCAACAGATAAAAATATGAATCCTTTACAGGAGATAAATCCATAAACTCAGGAGGCTTAAGGCCAGGTGATCTAACCTTTCAACTATTTTGGCAGAGGTCGGGTCAAACTCCCGCAATGATATGCTTGTCTGAGTCCTTTCATAGAATTCAAAACCAAATTCCCTGGCTGCAATCACAAAAGCTGCCTCATCTGGCGATTCAGCTTCATATGAAATTTTTCCAGTTTCCTCATCAATTTCTGGCAATGCAGTGTGGCAGACAGCCAGTAGCTGCAGGAACTTCTGGATTACATCGGCTCGAGGCTCCTTCACCCAATTACCGTCCATTATTCTTTCGTCCTTGAAGTTGAAGCCCTTAATGGGTGGTTTTTCGCTGCTAAGACGTGCATCATTGGCCTCTATATTTTCAGGTAAAGTTGACTCCTTTCTTCTTGCAAGAGCTCTCTCTACTTCTGTAACTCCTCGTCCGTAAGCAGTCCCACCCACTGAACACTTGATAAACTCCATTGAATTGCAGGTCAATGTCCCTGTTTTATCCGAAAGTATGGTGTCAACTTGGCCAAGCTCTTCATTCAAATTTGAGGTACGGGCATGAGCTGGCTTATCAGTTTCCTCATGGTACATATGTCTATCTTGGTTGATAAAAGCACTCTGCAGAACTTTGACAATTTCTATGGACACGTACAATGATATGGGAATCAAATAGCTAAAAAGCATAAGAGCAGTAAAAAATTGCAATATTGCTGCAGCTGGAGCATTTTTGGGGTCGTAATAGATTGTGGTATCGTCCGGCCTAAGGTACCATCTCGTAGTTCTTCCATTCTCCATATCGTTGCTAGTTGAAACTCCGAAGAAAATCGACCCAGCAACTGATATCAAAACCAAGACAGCAAACAGGAAGAACACAATCTTGTCCATTCTCTTCTCAATCTTGCTTCTCTTGGAAGGAGGAGCAGTTGAGTTCTGCATAACCTTTGTATCGTGGCCTGTGAAGATCACCACCCCATATATAAAATCCGTGTTTCGCAGCTTCGAGTCCCGAAGGAGAAGCTGTTGAGGGCTGAGTGGGTGTTGCTGCTCTTCAATCTCCATACTGCCCACAAAGGAATACAAATTTGCATTGGGGTCTTCACATTTTATTAAAGCCTTGAAATTCTGGAAGCTCGAATCTTCGTGTAAGTTCGAGCTTGCTTCTAATGCGTTTTTCAGCTTCAAATTTGTTTCCCCATCAAGGTTCATCGTCTCGACATAGCAAATCGCTTCCTCATAACTCGACGAAAGCAAAATAAGATCAGCAGGGAAGAATTCATCCTTCTCCACTTTAACTACATCTCCAACCTTCAAGTCCATCCATTTAGTCTCGACAAACTCGCCATCTCGAATATGTACTTTCACCTTCCTGTTATTCATCTCCATATCCTGAAAACAATTCCCACAATCACATTCTGAACATAGACACAAAATAGTTAAGCCACTGCGGATTTCAAATCAGAAAAAGGACATGCTTTCAGATTAGAGCATCAGTTCTAAAACTGACATCAAAAGGTTTCCATATATTACCTGTTTGGTTCTCTTCCAATCTTCATGAGCCTCTTTGGCCATGGTGGCTCCAATAACAACAACAAGAGGAAGAACATTACTGACCGGCGAATACGGCGAAAGAGGGCTAAAGGAAAGCAAAGCACAAAGGAGGAAATACAAGTTGGCAACCCTTCTGAATTGCTCAAACAACGATTTGGGAAAGAATGAAGCAATGGTATACTTTGAAGTTTTGACATAATTGCCTCCATAGTTGAGAAGACTGGCCTCAAAACTATCTGGATCGTTACAGTAAACTACCCTTGAGAAACCAGGCCCTCCAATTAAAGAGTGCTCATCTTTGAATGAAGCTCTCCCACAAGGAAAGGCATGAATCCTTCTGAAATGCTGCCTCCTTTTTCTTCTACCACCAGCCATTTTTAGGCCCAACTAAAGCTTCTAATTCAAACCCTTCTGAAAGCTCGCTGATTTCTCAAAAACTTTCACTTCAGACAGAGGAAGAAGGAAGAAGAATTAGCTGAAAAGGGGGAAAAGGAAAGAAATGGAAAAAACTGTAGAGGACTAAAATTGAATGTAGAATGAGAAATGGGGGTTTTTAAGAAAATCTACCTGGAAATAAGGGGCCTTAAATCTGAAAACCCCAAATAGCCGGGTCAGGACACAAAAGGCAGATTCTATGAAACAGAGGAGTTTAATACTGTTCAAAACTTCTCTCTTTCATTTAGGGAAGATAGAAATTTTTAAGCCCTCGGATTTGACTAACAGCTTCAAGACGGCAAATTAGAGATGGGTTTTTACCAACTCGACCCAAAAACTCCTCAACTACTTCAATAAAACTACAGCAAAAGGTAGATTTTGAATTTTAAATTAAAGCTCAAAAGGTAAAAACAAACCCAACCCACAATGGGATATCGAAAACTCCACCATTTTTCCTTCGGCTGCTGCTAAAACAATATGAAACAATAGCTGGAATCTCATGTCAACGGCAAAATCAAAGACCAGAGATGGCGGAGACTTTCAGAAAACGTTGACCAAGCCCTTTTCCCCTTCTTCAAGTCAATAAATTTTGATCTCAGCTCAAAAGGGTAAAGATTTTGCAGAGAAAAAAAAAAAAAAAAGCAGTGATCTGGGTTGGGCGTGTATGTCTCTGTTTTGTTATGTGTCAAGCTTTTTTCAACAAACAACAAGAAATGGGCTGAAACTGAAACTGAAAACAATCTTGGAGATAATAAATAAATGAAGTTCCCATAAAAGTAAAAAAGGTTATCACAGGTTCAGTAGTGAGTAAATGCGAAAGCCAGTTGGAAATTTCCTTCCAAAACGAGGGATTATTAAAATCAAACAAGAAAAATACTTTTCCTTTTTTTTTTTTTTTTGTGCTAAAAACAAGCGAATTCGGAGGTGATTCGTGTCAGAAATGGAGTCGAAAACAGTTTTAAATGGCAGTTAATTGAAAGTGAAGGTGAGAGGAGAGAGAGAAGAGAAGATCTAGGGAATATTTACTTAAACTTAATGTAAGAAAATTGATGATGATGAAGATGATGAAGATGGCGGATGAGGCTGCGTTGGGTTAGGGTCAAACTTGGGTTAGGGTCAAACTGGACCATTCACATGTTTCAAATATCATCTTATGGACTCTCTCACCAGATTCATTACCCATTAATAATGACACGTTGTTATTGTTATACCCAAAATACCCTTGTTTCAATTTCCAAATTACTTCTTCTTTTCCTTATGTACTTAACGTCAATATTTCTATTGCAAGTAAATTAGCATATCTTAAAAAATCAATAATATATAAATAAAATAAAAATAAAAAATAATTAGTGTAGATATAAAAATAAATATAACCATAAACATTTTAATTTATTCGAAAGTGGTTAAAAGATCATTTATTAATTTAAATATTTTTTAATTTTCTTGTTTTAAATATTTTTCGATAATTTCCATCGTCTTTTTCATAAAACGTTATAAACTTTGATCGTCACATTGAAAGGGCAATTTTTTTGTTAGATTTTTATTTATTTATTTATTTATTTTTGTCAACTCCTGAGCCAATTATCTATCTTCTCGCTTACGGATGTGCGAGTGCCCAACGACGACTTTTTCTACGTCTCCAGCAGGAAAATCATTACTTAAAGTAATCATGATTACTAAAAAAGAATAATGTTTTTTTATTTGGGTCCTAAAGAGATGGGGAAAAAAAAACTAATAATAAGGCTGCAGATTGGCTTGGTCTAATCAAAAGGCCTTTTTTTTCTCTTTTTTCTTTTATTACACGTTTGGTCTTTTTTTTTTTTTTTTTTGAGATTATGCATATTTAGTTTTATGTTTTAAAAAAATTTATAATAGAACCTTTGAGGGTGCATTATTTGGTTCTTATATTCTAAAAATTATAAAATAATTAATTGTCCTTTCATTTTATATTGGATAAACCGAAAAAAAAAGTGTTATTAACTTCTAGAGTTTAACATTTATATGATTATTGCCAACGAGAATATAACTCAATTGTATCAAAGTATGACTCATGACTAAAAAATTATAGGTTTTATTCTCTCACTCTCAATTGTTGATGTACTAAAACAAATATTTAAATGATTATTTTTTTCTTTTTTTTTAGTTTAACAATATGTATGGGTGATTTGAGCGTAATATATTAATTTTATTATTTAAAAATTACATAAAAAGTTTATTCAATTAGCAAGCTTATAAATTTGGCCACTACATACAAAATTGATTTTTTTTAGAAATGTATACAAATATTTTTAAGTTATAAAAACTAAATTAGTCCAACCTTTAAAATTCAATGGTTTGTTATGACTTATAACCATTTTAAATCATTCGAATTAAATAATTACTTACATTAAAAGTTGAAGAACACTTTTTTATTAACTAGAAGTATAAGAGAGGGTACCACATCAAATATATATATAGAAGAAAACAACTCTAAGAAATTTAGTGGAAAGTGGAAATTCCCCTTTAATTAATAAGTAATTATTAGGAATATCGTGACTCTAATTTTTTTTGGTTAGAAAGAATGTTTATACATATCCTAAATGTATCACATAACTATTTAGTTTTAAATATTTTTTATTTTTAAAATTTATATTTATTTTCTTACAATTTCTTTAAAATAATTTTCATCTTCTCTGCAATGGGTTCTTTTTTCTTGAAAACATTTGAGTTTCTAAGCAAATTTAAAAAAACAAAAATTACTTTTTTAAAATTATTTTTTTAGTTTTAAAAAAATGGCTTGATTTTTGAAAACATATGTAAAAAGTAGATAAGAGAATATGGAAACCAATAGATGAGTGTAGTATTCATACATTTAATTTTTAAAAATGGAAAATAAAAAACTAAGGTCATGTTTAATAATCATTTGATTTTTTGTCTTGGTTTTTTAAAATTAAGTCTATAAATACTACTTTTGTTTATGGGTTTCATCTTTTTATCTTCTTTTTACATAATTTTAAAAAAATCAAGCTAAATTTTAAAAACTTAAAAAAAGTAATTTTAAAAAAACTTGTGTTTCGTTTTTTGAAATTTGGTTAATGACTCATATTTTTCCTTAAGAAATATAAAAACTATTGTAAAAAAAATCAAAAGCATTGTATAGAAATTGTAAGAGCACATCACAATTTTAAAAAACCAAATAATTATCAAAAGAGTTACAAGTGACTATTTGAGACACTTAATAAGTTATAATAGTATGTTATTATTATAGTAGGTAAAACTATATAATATTATTTAAAATACAAAATTGTTTATTCTAAGCTTATAACCATTCTTGTTTGATGAGCCATAATATTTCACATATTATTATAATACAAATTATCATAACAAACCCTCTAAATAAGCTCTAAATAATTATTATACATCACCTATAATATTTGTTTTCACATTTTTAATTTTTAATTGATTTGATTTGATTTCTTTTTCTTAAGGTTTCGCCATCAAAAGGCAAATGGGATCTTTTTTCCACGATATTTCCACCCAGTGACGATCTTGATGACGATGACCCGTCTCAAAGGGCGCCAAATTCTTTTGATTCACGTCACTCCAGTATCTCACTTTATCTTTCCACTTTTTTATTTTTTTTTATTTTTCGAAATTACCGTAATATCTTTTTTAAACTAAATTACCATAATATCTTGCCCTATGCATAATTATGCCCAGTCGATCATTTTCATTTTTCAGTAATTTATTTTAATTTTTTTAATCCAACGATAGATAAATTGAGAGATTGGAATATTTTATCTCTTAATCTATGTTTTATATTGAGATTTTTTCTTTCTAATATCTCTCTTTGAATTTATGTTTATTTATGTAAATAAATTATTTTTTAAAATACAAATAAATTATTGGTATACCTTGTACGCATTATTAAGGAATATGACTCCTGATGCAAGTCAAGAAAAGCATATCTTATTGGATCCAAAATAGAAGTCTTTTTCTTTAGTTTAGCCCTCTTGTTGGCCTATTTTTTGACATTAAATTGAGTGTTTATATTGAAAAATGGCATGCTATGATTATATAATTATCAATGTGGTGGTCAAACAAATTAGATTGATATATATTCTCAATTAAACATCAAATTTTATTGTTAAAAAAAATCAATGTTAGTACTAATTTAAAACGTGTATTTTAAATATATTTTTTAAAAAGTTAGAGAAGCTCATTCAATATGATTTACCCATAATGTATAGATAAAACAAAATACATACAAAATACTTTTTTAAAAATATAAATATTATATTGGTGCTTCTTTTTAAAGCGATTAATCTTTGAAATGTTAAACATTATATTTTTCTTTATTTCTAAGCTATCTTCCACTTGAATTTTAAAAGGATTTGAAGATTAAACAAAATTGTGAGAGGAAAAAGGGGTAGAAAAAAAAATCATTTGTTTTTAAAGTAGTATGGGCATTAATTAGCATGTGGAGAGAAATGCTTCTTTTACTATTTAATATATTATGACATCAAAGACAATTAATACTTTGAATTTTTGAATTATTCTTCAATTACTTAAAAGTTATATTTCTTTATCAATGTCCCTCAATCAAAGTGTCAATTTAGAATGTTAATTCGAGATTATCCCTTTCATAAGATATATTTGGATGATTTGAGTATTAAACAAAAAAAAAAGTGAGGAATTCGGTAAAAAGCTCACACAATAAATTTAAAAAATGAAATTAATTTATAAATACTTTTATAAAGTTAGAGAGAGATTTGATACCGTGCATGTGAATTTAGGATTTCATTTGGATAGCATATGTGCGTTGCCCATCTCACTCTCTCAAAAAAAGAATTATTTTATTTTTTCAAAAAGATCCCTTTTCAAAACCCTAATAATTTGTATGGATCTTAGTCAAACTTTTTTAATTGACTCGATTTTAGCCGATGTCCACGTGGCACCCCCACATTGCAGGAAAGGTCTTTGCCCTTCTTCTCGTGCCTGCTTGACGATCACGTTAAACAACAAATGCGAACCTTCAATTTGCTCCAACGCATTATCTCAAGATCCTCAATAAGGCGGCGTCGTTTATACTTTTTATTTAGGATAAATTACGAAAGCCACTTCTCAACTATAGAACTTGTTAATTTGTTGTTGATCTATAAAAGTTAAAAAAGTCAAAAGTTCGAGTCTTTCACTTTCACATGAACTAAAAAACTATAGAGATCGTTACTGTTAATTTTCGAATTTTCAATTGATCAATCACTCTATAAACTTACAAAAATATTGTATTTAAATATTGAACCATGGTAAAAGACACAAACACCCCTAAATACAATCAAATCCAAATTTTACATCAATTTTTATTTTATTAAACCAAGATGATGGACCAACATCGATATGAAAAGTAATTTTTTTAATAGTTGATATTATTGTTTTCAATCTCTATAAAAAAAAAGGTTAAATTGTAATAATTATATAGTTTGATAGTTTGGTCATTGTAATAATTTTGTATAATTCATGAGTGAATTTATACCTTATTTTTTATAGGCTTAACTATTTTTATGAGGGTAGGAAATGACTTGCAAACTTGAAAATTCAAGAATATCATTTTTTTTATTAAAAAACATGCAGGACGGCGGAATTTGGACCTATTATCTTATAATTGAGGATAAATATCTTTAATTAGTTGAATTATGCAACCTACAGTCAAGTTGGCAAAATTTGAGAGTGTGATTATTATAATGTTTATATATTTCATTGTTGTTTTTTTTTAAAAAAAAATCTATCTTAATTTTAAAATTTAACCACTTTAGAAAAATACTTTTCGGAATTCTCAACGTCCAGCTGTGTTGGAGCTTTGAAATATCTGACGAATTTTATAGAGAGATTACTTTTCGTTTTCCAAATAATGGAAAAAAAAAACAATCTAAATACTCCAAATCGGCCGGCGACAGACTTGTGGCTTTACGGTGGTTTCAACGACGGGATTTTGATGAAGTCTAGGAGACGGCAAAATTGCACGGTCGTAGTTCGTACGCGTTTTGTTAATTTCGCCGGTCAATTATTTAAACTATTTTCCCCCATTTTATAAATTTTAATTTCAACCACGTTGAGCCATTTAAATAAAATGAAGTATGGGCTTACCATTATGTGAAGTTTGTTTATAAAATAAATGCAAAACGTGCAAATTGTAAGAAATATGGTCCCGTTCGTTTGTTTTGTAAAAATTTTATTTTTTTAATTGACATTTATGAATTGTTGGCAAGAGAACAAGTCTCCCATTGGTTGCTGGAAATATTTATATATATTTTCCTTTATTATATATGCATTTTGAATGGAAAAAGAAGTTGTAAATTACCTAACAATATTCGTTACACATTGCTTGTTTTTTCAAATTCTCAATTAATTAATTATTGGCCTAGCCTCTCAATTTAATTTTTACTATAAAAGAAATTATTAAAATTCATTCATTCATCCTTTTATCTTTAAATAAATTCCATTAATTAAGATAAAAATATCTTGTATTGTAATTTAATAAACGGAACACGTTCATTCGCAAAATTGAAAATCTACCTAACATAATTTGACTCAAAATAAGTTATTGCTATAAAAAAATAGACTTATTAAGAAGGCTACCATGTCAATAATTGATGGCCATTGAAAACGGAAAATTCAAATTTCAAACACCATAATTTTTTTTTAACATTCATGAAAATTGTTGGAAGACCAAATGGAATAGTGAAATATATGTTGGAAAAAGAAAGATATATATTTAACTTTTTATTTTTTAGTTAAATTACATATTTAAATTAAATTACGGATCTATATCAATAATTGAATCCCTATGCCGCGTTGTACTATCATATAGCGATAAAACACAATTATGCATGTATTTATTTGTTACTTAATTAAAGTTATATTATATTTGAATTTTGTCAAACACAAGAATTCCATGGTTCTGTCCATGAGTTGATTTTAAAAAATTAGTACTATACTATATACTATCGTTTATTATGGCAATATTCAAAGTGATTGCGTGTGATTATAAAATATTAATTTTTTTTTCTTGGGTTGAGAATATTATAAATTTATAAGATGGCACTGATCGAATATGAGAAGAACCTTTTTTTTTTAAAAAAAAAAAAGGACTTTGTTTTATTTCATTTATTCACGTTTTAAATGAGTAGGCTTTCATTTTTTTTCTCTCTCTCGTAGTATATAACAAATATGAAGTATAAAGAATTTGAATTACTTCAAAGAAAAAGAGTAGATATCATTTATTGCTATTGGATTATGCTCGCGTATTGAAAGATTTCATTTATTATACTATTTATCTATTTGATTTCTTTTACTATTTTGTGCAACATTAGGTTTGAAACGACTCTTTTACACTATGTTTTGTATTATTTTCAAATTTACAAAAAGTCAATAAATTGTGCTAAAAAACTTACATTTCATTTTTGAAAATTAAGTTTATAAATATTACTTCGAGTAATGAGTTTATTTGTTTAATTTGTTATCTACTTTCTAACCACGTTTTCAAAATCCAAACTAAAATTTGAAAATTAACCAAAATTAAGTATTTTTGTTAGGCTCATTTGGTAACCTTGATATATTTCACGTTTGATAACTATTTTTTTTTTTTAGAAATTAACCTAAAAATACTACTTCTACCCATAGGTTTCTATATTTTTTTATCTACTTTGTACACATGTTTTCAAAAATCAAGCTAAGTTTTGAAAACTATAAAAAGTAGTTTTAAAAAAACTTGTTTTATTTTTGAAATTTGGCTAGAAACTTAATGATATATCAAGAAAGATGGAAATCATTGTAGACAATATGGAGAGAAATTGTGAAAAAAAAAACAAAGATAATTTTCAAAAACCGAATGGTTATCAAATGGAGTCTTAGGTCATGTTTGATAACCGTTTAGTTTTTGGTTTTTGGTTTTTAAAAATTAAGCCTGAAAATATTACTTTTACTCATGAGGTTCTATGTTTTCTTATCTACTTTGTATTTATATTTTTAAAAACCAATCTAAGTTTTGAAAACTAAAAAAAGTAGTTTTCAAAAACTTGGATTAGTTTTTGAAATTTAGCTAGAAACTTAAATGGTAACTCAAGAAAAATAGAAATCATTGTATAGAAGATGAAGAGAAATTGAGAAAAACAAGCATAATTTCTAAAAACCAAAAACAAAAAGCCAAATGGTTATCAAACATGACCTTAGTTTTTTGTTTTTAGTTTTTGAAAATTACACTTGCTTTCTCTCATTTTCTCTATAATAGTTTTTTTTTTTTTTGAAAAAACATTTGGGCAATTAACCAAATTCCATAAACAAAACAACTTTTTGAAAACTAAAAAATAGTTTTTGAAAACTACTTCCACATATGATTTTCCATTTTTTTTATCTACCCTTTTTACATATGTGTTCAAAAACCAAACCAAGTTTTGAAAACTAAAATTGTACTAGTCCCGTTTGATAACCATTTAATTTTTAGTTTTCTAAACTTAAGCCTATAAATACTACTTATACTCAATAGTTTTGTTGTTCTGTTATCTATTTTTACATGTGTGTTAAAAAACCAACCCAAATTTTGAAAACTAAAAAAAAAAATTCAAAAACTTGTTTGTTTTTAGAATTTGGCTAAAACATTCAAACATTTTCTCAAGAAAGGTGAAAGTAGAGAATTGAATTGTAGAGAGAGGATGGAGAAACAAACACAATTTTCAAAAACTAAAATCAATAAACCAAATGGTTATCAAACGGGTCGTAGGTTTTAAAAACTTGTTTTTATTTTTAGAACTTGATTATAAATCAAATATTTCCTTAAAAAATATGGAAACTATTGTTGAGAAGATGAAAAACATTGTTGAAAAATTATGGAAAAACAAGCCTAATTTTGAAAAATCAAATGATTATCAAATAAAATCTTGATTTTTTAGTTTTTTGTTTTTTAAAATTGTGTTTGTTTTTCACCAATTCTCTACAATAGTTTTCATTCTTTTTAAGAAAATATATATATTAACTTAGATGAATTTTGAAAACATAAAAAGTACATGGTAAAACAAAAAACTCATAAATGAAAGTAATGTTTACAAGCTTAATTTTTAAATTAATGAATATATTATTAAACAGAGTCTAAATGTTACCAAACTAACCTAAAATAGATATAAAAAAAAAGTTACATTATTCACAACATAGAAAATTAGGGGGGTTGATGGAGTAGGCAAATTGTGGAATTGAGGGATTGGGTGCAGAAGTTTGGTGGGGGTTGTTGAGGCTTATATGGATTGAATGGATGAGATTGAGCTTCATTCAACTCTATGCCCCCCACTCTCATAAAACACCTTATAATATATACTTTCACATTTATGAATGTGACAATCTTGAATACATACCTTCCACTTTGAAAAAGGGCTACACCTTGTTTTATGACAAAAACCTAAATATATATATATATATATCATTGTTAAATTAGGACCAAATTCTTGAGGGCTTCAATTCAAAATTTCAAACTACTTGAAATAGCATATTCAACTATTTTGCATTTCTTAAGTGTATATATACCTATTTTCTTTAATACGTAGGGACCATAAAAGTTATATTATGATGGAAAAGACACAATATTATTTATACGTCTAACTAACATGGAGTTGGATTACATTTATTTCAATCATTTAGAGATGAAAAGGATAGAATGTTGCTTTTAATTACATTCTCAATTCAATCAAAATGAAGGAAAATATGGAGTGGTGTATTTGATTTTATTGCCAGATCAACCATATCAACTTAAACACATAGAATGTGGTCTTGGTCATTTTCATGTGTATAGCTTGTTGGATTGAAAAAAAGGTTTTTCCTTTTTTTTTTTTTATTTATAGAAATTTCATCATTAAATTCATTCGCAAATGATATGAACTCTCGATAAAATTTAGAAAAGAAAATTATTTTTTTATCCCTAAATTTGAATTATTTTTTTATCCCTAAACTTTTTGGGTTGCATCAATTTTTACCCTAAACTTTCAATTTCATTAAATTTCACTTCAAACTTATATAAGTGTTGTAATATTAACTTAAAACTTGAAAACGTGTTGCAAATTTTATCCTCTAATAAATTTTATTTTGAAAGATGGCTAAAGAAAGTATTCACATATGTATGATATATAATTGATAGGATTTAAAAGAAAAATAGCATGAGAGTTTTTTTTTTTTTTTTGTTGAAATTTGTGAGTTTTTGTAAAGTTGTTCATTTGTCCATTTGTGCAATAATGAAACTTAAATTTGTGCCAAAAATGATATTATTGAAATTAGTGAGTTTATGAGATTCTTTTCTTCTGTTTTTTTAAAAAAAATAAATAGTGGAAGATGAACATATAGTAGAAATTGCAATGCTTGTCAGAATTTATGGTTTATTTTAATTAAATTGAAAGTTTAGAGTGAAAATTGATATGATTTGACAAGTTTAGGCTCCATTGGATAACTATTTGATCTTTGAAAATTAAGACGGTAAATATTACTCAATTTCTCTATGTTGTTATTTACTTTTTACCTATGTTTAGGAGTACTAATGTTTGAGAGGGCCGATAGTTTATTTTAATAAATATAATTAAAAAATCACTAAAAAATTAGTTTGGTGTACCGAATGCTTCTTAACTAAGTTTGAATAACTTTAATGTTTTATCAAATAAGAAAAAAAAAGTTAAATTACGAGTTAGTCTGTAAACTTTTAAGTTCTAGACTATTAGATCTCTAAACTTTAAAAAGTATATAATAAGTGTCTAAAGTTTCAGTACAATACTCTAATAAGGTCTTAAACTTTAAATGTATCCAATAAGACTCTAAACTTTAAATATATTCAATTTTGTGTCTAATAGATCGTAAAATTAATACATATATTAAATAAGTTAAGAATATAATATTTAGTTTTGTTATAAAATTAAATACTTAAAGCTAATTTATTAGCATATAAAAATATTGATGAAATTGTAAATACTCTACAATAGAATAAATTATTTTTAAGAATAGTTTTTATGTCTTTTTTTAATAAATAAAAATAATAAGCATTTATAAACTTAGATATAAAAGGAAATAAATATTTTTTTTAAAAAAAAAAAAGAAAACCCAAATCCAAAACAATCTATAAAAAAGGAAAAATCAATTAATAAAACTAGTAACTTTAATAAAGGGAGTGAATACATAAAAAACCAAAAAAGAAAACAATGCATAAAAAGAAAAAATAAATATATTAAAAGCCAACAAATAAAATAATGTATAGAGAGAGAGAGAAAAAAAAAGGGTTGGAGTAGAACTCAGACTGACACACAAAAAAATAAGGTTAGGTGTTTTACTGCGAGCACGAAGTACTATTTCTTTAACTTAAATGTATTATGCAAAATTATAACTATAAGTATACCTTGTTGTTTTTTTTTTAAGACAACTATTATATATTATAGGGTACTAAATTTAAATTTTTTAGGAGCTTTGACTCTCTTATCCTTATGTAGCCTATATCTTTTTAAAAAAAACTCAAGTCAAATTTAAGGTTGATCAATGCACAACTTAATAATTGAATGACTTTTTTCAAAATTTAAAAATATTAATAAAAATTTAGCTCGAATGTTGTTTTTCTCTAAAATTTTATCAATTGTGCATCATGCATATGTTTAATAATTTCTTAAATGCATAAGAGAGTACTTCTTTTAATTATCTTTAGGATGAGAATTTACTGAAGAGTTAAAATCATAACACTTTTAAAGTTTATAATTAAGGTTGCAATACTTATTTAAGTTTGAGGTGCAATTTAATGAAATTGAAAGTTTAGATTGAAAATTGATACAACTTAACAATAGGAATAAAACATGTATTGAGTTCAAATCTCCCACCCTTATATTGTCGACAAAAAATTACTTTCTATTTTAATAGCTTATAACTATTTTTTTACTACAAGTCTTATTATTATTTTTTAGACTACACGTTTTAATTCCTAACCATATAACATTAATATTTTGTTATTTTTTTACTACAAGTTTTATTGTTATTTTTTAAGACTACACGTTTTAATTCCTAACCATATAACATTAATATTTTGTTAAGAACGTTGATATTTATTATTGTGTTTTCCTTGGTTTTTTAGCAACACTTAATTGATATTGATATTGTTATGGGTTAAATTGGACCAACGATAATAAATTCGTCAAATGACTAAGGTAAATGATTAGACAGAATAAAAAGCCCAATACAAAGTCAAAACGGGCTGAAATCAAACGGGGACCGAACCAAAACGAAAAGAGACAAGAGGACGTGCTTGGCCGGCCGAGACCGACCAGGGTAGAACCCTCCCATTTGGGCTCTACCCTCGCCCAACACCCAAGAAAGGAGTTTGGGCTTGGGCTCAAGCCCGTGGTCGGCCTCGGACGAGACCGAGGCCGACCAGGTGCAGGGTTATATTCTGACCCCTGCATCAACCCCAGGCGGCCCATAGACTTGTTTCTAGCTCTCTCCCGACCTTTCCTTTTCTCAATAAGCCACGCTCATGAATAATTCTTTAAGAAAAGCTATCTAAGCTCTCCCAGGGATGGAGAGTAGGGTGTTAGACTATATGATATAATTAAATTTACCCCAAACTCTCCGCTTAAACTTTTAGTTTGATTGGTGATTTAAGATGGTATCAGAGCAGGTCTGTGTTCAAGCCCTGCAAAGTCAGTTTCCTCCTCATTTAATATTGATTTCACTCGTTTGGCTTTTCATTAAATTTTCAAACCCACAAGTGAGGGGGAGTGTTAGACTATATGATATAATTAAATTTACTCCAAACTCTCAGTTAAAACTTTTAGTTTGATTGGTGATTTAAGATTCTGGTCACTTAAACACAAAACTTCTCTCTAATTCTCTCTAAAATCCACTCTGACTTAACATCAGAGCAGGCTGCGTTCTTTCCCCAAAAATTACAAATTTACCGTTGTTGTCATATAGAGGTCAAGTGTGTTCTCCTGTCTAAAATTTGGCAACAACAGATATTATAATTATTATTTGTACTAAACAAATTGATATATTAAATCTTATAATTTATGTATGTCGATTTATATTTTTATTCTAATTTTACACTCAAAAAACGAAAAATAGTATCTATATGTTGAGTAACCTCAAATCAATTAATGACTAAAATTGAATGATTCATCAGCAATAATCTATGAAGTAGGAACTAAAAAAAAAAGTAGCATTAATCTAGAAGAAAACAACAGACTAGCATGGTTGGAAAAAAGGGTAAATTCGTCTTATTTCAAGTGTTTCACTGAACAACCCTCAAGTTTTATTTCTTTTTTTTCCTAGAATATTCTTAATGATTCGGTTCCAGATTTGACTACATAATGCACAATTCAGACTTTTCAATCAAATTAGTAAATGCACCTTTCAAACTTAAACTAACTTTTTAAAAAACTAACTTTTTAATGTTTGTTTGCAGAATCTCAACGTCAAGGCCAACTATTTTTCTTTAAATAAGAAAATTAAAATAAACCTTTTTTAGTTTGTTGAATAATTATATTGTGGAGATCAGACCATTAAACTTTAAAATATTAAATAATATGAGCTATGTTTAAATTGACAAAATTAAACAAACTTATTTACTTATTTGAATACATATTTTAAAAATAATAATATTTCCCTACAAATTAGATAGTAATCTATTAAGCATCACTAAATTTTGACAAAATGACGAAAAATCCATAAGAATCTATTTAAATAGAGTTTAATCTATTAAAATATCTATAAATTTCTTTTTCAGCATTGTTATAAGTTCAAATCTTTGTCTCGTTCATCTCATTATCTTTGTTTTTTAATTTGAATTTGAATAGTATATTAAAAAGGCATATTAATGTGTGATGTATAATTCATTAAAATATTTGATGAGGATCAAAGAGGATTTGTTAAATATATTAAAGTCTCGAATGCATAATTTTAAATTTCAAATATGATCCAAATGGCTTGGTTCAAATCTCACCCAAACCATTTGCTTATCTCAAATGCTTTGGCATATCTACACAAGTGTGGCTGCTAAAAGTCACAATCGAACTCCAAACCATTTGTTTCAAAAGTGAGTATATTATAACTTGAAAGTATGTAATATAATACTTCTTGTAAATAGAGAGCTTTTTTTTTTCTTTTAATTATTATTGTGCAATCTCAAAATATATTTTATTAATTGAGCTGAAAATACTCGAAGGCTTAATTTGATGCAATAGACATGTCCATCTATCTTATTCTTCTTCTTTTTTTTTTCTTTTAATTATTATTGTGCAATCTCAAAATATATTTTATTAATTGAGCTGAAAATACTCGAAGGCTTAATTTGATGCAATAGACATGTCCATCTATCTTATTCTTCTTCTTTTTTGGTGCTAAATTATAAATTCAATTATTAAATTTTAAAGTTTGTGTCAACTAGGTATTTAAATTTTCAATCGTGTCTCATATGTTCCTAAACTTTAAAAAGTATTTAATAAGCCTCTAAAACTCTGTTTGATAACTATTTGGATTTTTGTTTTTAAAAAGTGTGTTTGTTTTCTCACAATTTCTCTACAATAATTTTCATTTTCTCTATCATGGTTTTTGTTTTCCTTAAGAAAATACTTTAATTTTTAAAACTTTACTTAGTTTTTTAAAACACATCTAAAAAGTAGACAAAAAACATAGGAAGCTATTGGTAGAAGTAGTATTTATAAGCTTAATTTTTAAAAACAAAAAATCAGATAGTTATCAAACGAGGATTAAACTTTTAGTTTTGTGTCTAATAACTCTTTGAACTTTCATTTGTTGACTAATATGTCATTGATCTATTTGATGTATTTTAACATTTATAACCCTATTAGACAAAAAAATGAAAGTTTTGGCCTCATTTGATAACCATTTGATTTTTTGTTTTTGATTTTTGAAAATTAAGCTTATAAATACTACTTTCACCTATAGATTGACTTATTTTGTTATCTATGTTTTCAAAAAAACTAATCTATATTTTGAAAACTATAAAAAGTAGTTTTCATTTTTAGAATTTGGCTAAGAATTCAACTGTTTTCTTAAGGGAGATGAAAACTAATGTAAAGAAATTGGGAGAAAACAAGCTTAATTTTCAAAAACTAAAAACTAAAAACCAAAAATCAAATGGTTATCAAACGGGGCCTATTTTATGTCTAATAGATTTTTGTTAATTTTAAAAATGCGGAATACATTAGGAACTTATTAGACACAAAATTGAAAATTCAGAAATCTATCTAGTACAAAGTTGAAAATTGAAAGATTTATTAAATATTTTTACTAGTTTAGAGATATATTAGACACAAATATGAAAATATAGAGGGTAAGGATTAGATTGAAAAAATTAATAGATAGGTGATAAGTTTGTTTTTTTTTAAAAAAAAAATGAAAAATACTAAATTATATATGTAGCATTTTGTTTTGTGAATTTAGGGGGGTCGTTTGCCCCCCTGTTTTGGATTTGAATGGTTTTGGATTCCAAATCCAAAATCATGTTTGACCCAATGTGTTCAAAACTCTTGGTTTTGAAACACAACCTCTTGGGTTACAACAGTGCAACCACATGGGTTTGTTCCATGTTTTCTTATTTTATTTGTCATCTTCCATTTTCGATAATTACTTCAACAACAATTTCGGTGGCAACTCCAACAACTACACCGGTGACCCGACTACAACTAATGGCTACCTCCGACAATAACTTCGGCGATCCGACCACTGCTGACAATTACCTTCGACGACAACTCCGACGACCACACTGGTGACCTCGCTACTGCTGAGGACTACACCGACGACCCCCCACCGCTAACGACTACCTCTGATGGAGACTCCGACGACCACACCGGCGACTCCTGCCACCGCTGACGACTACCTCCGACAACAACTCTGACACCATACCGATGACCCCGACCATCGCTGACGACTACCTTCGACGACAACTCCGACGACCACACCGACGAACCCAACCATCGCTGACGACTACCTCCAACGACAACTCCAACGACCATACCGGCGACCCCAACCACCGCTGACGACTACTTTCGATGGCAACTCCGACGACCACACTGTCGACCCCTCCCACCACTGACAACTACCTCCGACGATAACTCCGACAACCATACTGATACCCCGACCACCACTGACGACTTCCTCCGACGACAACTCCAACGACTACCTCCGACGACCACACCGGCGACTCCAACCATCATTGATGACTACCTTCGACGACAACTCTAATGACTACATCGACGACCTAACCACTACTAACGACTACTTTCGACAACCACTCAAGAGACTTATATACGCATATCCCAGCAATCCGATCACTCGATCAATCAACTACCCTAACGACCTAACTTGTGCGCAATCACCACTTTTCTTATTAGAGTTCCAAAAATAAGTTTTTGAATACTTTGTGGAATAAAATTTTAAATTTTCTAATCACTTAAATAGTCTTCCAATTTTTTAATTTCTAAAATAGAATTCTAAAAATAAGTTTTTGAATGCTCTATAAAATATATTTTCAAATGACCTAATTTATTAAATACACTTCTTTTTTTTTTTTAATTTTAAAGTAGAATTCCAAAAAATAGTTTTCAGAATACTATGTGACGTGAAATAGAGTTTTTAATTCCCTAATTTCTTAAATCAACTTTTATTTTTTAATTTCTAAAATAGAGTTCGAAAAATATTTTTTAAAATATTTTCTGAAATAGAGATTTAAATCCCTAATTTCTTAAATGGACTTTCAATTTTTAAATTTCTAAAATAGGGTTCCAAAAATACTTTTCTAAATAATTTGTGAAATAGAGTTTTAAATTCTCTAATTTCTTACCTAGACTTCCAATTTCTTAATTTTTAAAATAGAGTTTCAATTTTGTAAGCCATTTATGTTATACAAAGGTTTATACAATTGACAAAACATCCACTAAAAATTAAGAGAACAAAACAGCAAAAAAAAAAAAGAAAAAAAAAAGATATAAACCTGTGATTCGAACAACTGCACCCCCAAACATCAAGCTTTCTTATTCCCGCACTTTCGAACACCACACCCAAAACACTGTTTTTTTTCTTATTCCTGCACTTCGTAACACTCACCCCAAACACAAACTTTTTCGATTCACGAGGCTTGAGAATCGCTTGAGATCAAACCCCCAGAGTGAGTTATAATAGTAGGGGGTTATAATAGTCTGCGGGTTATTATAGTTTGTGAAACATATAATATTTTTTAAAATGCAGAGTAGTATAGTCTGGAGTTATAATAATGTGTATTTGGAGTGTAGAGTATTTCACAGATTATTATAACACGTGTTATAATCAGTGGGCCAAACAAACTGTTAAAGTTTAAATATAAACCCACTACTACTATTTATGAAAATTGTCGGTGGGTAAAAAGTGAATGTCTTCGTCCAATAATACAAAGGTTATGTTTTCTCGATAATGAAGTCTTTATATAGTAACGAGTGAATTTTCCACAACCACAAGAGCGGGGTCAAGCGGGCCAATGCTCGAAAATCAAACAATTATGCTTTTCTCACACTTTACTTTTGCACTCCATTCTTGATTTTAGGTGCAGTTTACAATAGTTGAGAAGTCTTTCTAGAGTTGAATGTCTTGTTTTCTAGAACACACAATTATTTACTTTGACATGTTGGAGTCAAAAATAAAGATATAGATGATTTACCTCGATT
This sequence comes from Trichosanthes cucumerina, assembly GCA_036507285.1. Taxonomy (NCBI): domain Eukaryota; kingdom Viridiplantae; phylum Streptophyta; class Magnoliopsida; order Cucurbitales; family Cucurbitaceae; genus Trichosanthes; species Trichosanthes cucumerina. The sequence goes on along the minus strand of CM071839.1, from coordinate 74,495,160 downwards.
CATAAGATCAAGTTGTGAAATGAGATTTAAGTCTTCTTCAACTATGCAATTTGAATCAAACGAGCTTATTTAGTATATTAGGATCATAATCCTGTATTATATACAAACTCTAAGATTTTCTATAATCTCCTAGGATCAATGGGCTAGTATATACTCAGCAGGCCACACCACTCGTTGAAAGTTTATGGGCTCTAATTAGACCATTTATTTTATCCATGAATAATAGTACAAATAATTTACTATTTAAATTTATTGTCCATTTTGAAAATTAATTTAATTAATTTCAACACGACAATCATTAGATATTGAAATTTCAGTTACATTGTTATCGCTAATTGAACATGGTTTAGTGAATTTAATACTTATTATAATTTTTCAGTTGGAAATTCAATTCTCACTTCGAAGGTTTGTTAAGTAAAAAACTTTAAGTTGTTAGCTCCACAAAGATCAGTAGCTTGTTTTTACAAGATTTGTAGTGTCGAGCAAACATTTAGTCCTCTAGAAGATAGAAAAGTTCTGATTTGGTCGATATAGCATTGCAAGGTTGAGGATTAAACTTTCGACCTCAAAGAAGATTGAGGATTGAGGAGTTGAGGGGAGTGGAGTTGGGAGGAGTTAATAACTCCCCCAACTCCTTGTTTGGCCCAAGGAGTTATTAACTATTTTTTGTAGGCCTCACAGATTTATTAACTCTTTCTTCCACTCTTTTTATGAGTCCCACAGATTTTTAACTCCTTTTTGTGAACCCTACAGACTTTTTTACTCCTACTCCCTATTGCTACTCCCCTCAACTCCTCAATCCAAACGACCCCTAACTATATAAACTATATTCAAATTGGTAGAAAAATTATGATTAGAATGACAAATTTGAAGCTTTGGAACTTAGGTGAGTAAGGACGAGTAGGCATTTTTCTAGAATTTTTATTAGGTAGGGTATTAAGGAAAATGATATAAATCTCTCTCACACACATAATAATGGTAGAGATCAAACCATCAACTTTTAGGATGTTAAATGATGTTTTAGCTATTGGATATGTAGGCAACAATTATTAAAAAAAAAAAAAACTTAATTTGAAAGCTAAAATAAATTTCATATTATTTTGTTTTGTTATCAAGAATTTATAACACCTCGTTTTAGTTTTATAACTAGTTTCATTATTATCAAATGGTATTTGATTGTTTCAATTTACTCGTTCTCATTTTTTTCCAAAATAGAATTTTAACATTTCAACCATGGCTTTGTTGAAGTAATGAACTTTTCAAAATTGTAATAGTTAGTGGCTGATTATCATGCAAGAATGAAAACGGAAATCACCAAATATATATACATCTTCTCATTACTTTGGAATGATAATATTAAAATATATATAAGAATTAAACAAATTTGATAGTTAAATAATGTAAAAACACATAGGAAAAAATATTTCATATTAAAATTGTCCAAAAATAACTGACAATCTTCACGTTTCTGCGAATACATGAGAGAGAAACTCAAGCCCAAGCCCACGGCCCACGGCCCAATTGGATTCCAATTTCCAAGCCCAAGAGTTGCAGGCTCTCTAACGATCAGCTTGTGATTGAATACTGATAACTACAGTTGAACGGAGTTCCAATAAGGCATTTCCTTGGCGCCAAACCGTCTGCAGAACCACCATGGCGACGGCCTCGTCCCCGTTTCATGCTCCGATCAGCAATGGCCTCTCCATCTCGTGCCGGATTTTCTTCAACTCGCATCTTCAATCCGTCGAGTCTCTGCGTTTCTTTCCGATTCGATTCAGGTAGCTGGTGAGTGTGATCACTTATCCCTCCGGCTCCTCTGCTTTTGTTCTGTCTTGGACGTGCGATTATTTATTGTGTTCCTGATTCGGAAATATTTTTTTCTGTAAGATTCATCAGTTGCAAGTTTGTTGATGAACGATCGTTATGGAGATGATGGACGTTGAACACTGTGGAAAAGTTCAGAGAGGACGCTTAAAGGTATGGTAAGTACTCTACGATGTATGATGCCGATTATTTTTAGGTTTTTTTTTTGGAATTTTTAATTCGTCTACTTAGTTTTGGTGTTTTTTAAATGAATTCGACAATATGAAGGATATCTGTCGCTTTACGTCTGTAGGTTGTTGAGAACTGGGCATTGTTGTTGTTAATGCATTGTCGACGGTTGATCACTGAATTAACTCTTATGTAGTTACTGTAGATGCTTTCTCTTTCTAGGATTGTAGCTTGATTAAGATTTCTTGAACATCATTTACTTTCATATTCTAGTTGTGAGAAAAAATTGCTGGGAGCTGAACTAGTTTTATCAAGATTTGTTTGTTTTAGAACGCAAACAATAGAAAAAGTAGTAATAAAAAGAACCTTAAAGCTAAATTGGTTCTACCATCTATGTAACAAGATTGATTGTGATGAGATTTGCTCTTTGGTATTATTAGTTTCCCTTTCTTGTTGCCAATTCACGTTGATAATCTCAGTTTGAGATTAAATTATGTTGGGGGGTGCAAATGCAATACGCTACTCTAAGACGTTAATTTTCCAAGAGGTGCTCAACATCTTTTGATTCAGTCCCATTATCGTCCAGAATTAAAAAGAAAAAAAGAATAGGTGAAGAGAAAACTGCTAGAATTCATCTTCCCTCCCTTCCCTCTGAAATTTTTAATTTCCATTTTCACGGATTGCTTTTACTCGTGTAAAAGCTAGCAGCTGTTTTCAATCATCCTCCAACTCCACATCTTGCTATTGATGAGGCGTGAGCGCAATTTCCATGAAAAAAAATCTAAAATGAATAAAGTGGCTTGCAGGCCTTTGTTTTAATCTTTTTGGCGTTTATCTTTAACTTCACAAGATAGTTTCTATGGGAAGGAGGTTTAGGCTGAGACTGGGCTATTGAGAAACTGGCTTGTTTTATGATAAGCCTAGAAACGGGAAATATTAATTATGTCGTTATGTCAAGATGAAATTAGATAATAAAGAAGTTCGTGGCTTCATCATGAATTTTACTAGAGGACGGAAGATAATTATCTCTTACATTTGCAAATTACTTCTACTAGATGGATCTCTTCCCCCAAAGAGTGTTGTTGTATTCAACCATTATGGGTTGGCCGATGTCAAGAAGGGCCATATAAATAAATAAAGGGCTTAGAGAGAATGAGTTCAAGCTATGGTGACCAAATATAGTAGGGTCAGGCGGTTGTCCCGTGAGAATAGTCGAAGTGTGCAAGTTGATTCAAACACTCACAGATATCAAAAAAAAAAGAAAAAAAAAAAGAGTGTGGTATTCCCTGGTGCATGTCCATAGATACTGTTGATCTCCCTCTTCTTTTACTTGAGAGCAGCTACTTCTGGGAAAGGGTAAAGTTATTTGGTAGAACACTTGGCAAGATACTCCTATGGAACATATGCCTTCAAAGGAACTGGAGGAACTTTGAAGAGAAACATGGGAATGTTTTTGAAGTTCCTTAATTTGTTCACTTGTTGTAGTTTGCTCGTGGTGTTCTCTTGATATAGATTTGTATCACTATTCTTCTTTTCATAATACTAATTCGAGGGCTTTTCTGTGACTCATGTGAGCTTCAGGGTTTGTGTTGAGAGTGTTTGCTAAAGAATTTTTTTTTTCGAGGATTTAATTATTATTGTTGCAATACTTCAATGAAGAGGATCTAATAATGGTTTTTTAACTTTTTATCTAATCAAGAGTATTTTTAGAATGATCGATATTGCTTGGAAAGTTTTTTCAGAATGATCAGATTAATAAAAAGAACACATGTAAGATAGCAAAAATATGATTTGAGTGAGAGAAAGTTTGAATAGAGAAAACAGAGAGATGATGAGAGAAGTTGTAAAGGAGAGATTAATACGAGAAAGTTTGTAAAGTTAACTAGCAAGAGAAAATATGTGGAGAAAAGTTAGTGGTGTGAGAAATTGTCAGAGAGTGAATAGTAAGAAAAGATGCGACTGAGATTGTGAATTTTGAATGCGTTGCCTTCTCTCCTTAAATTTAACGTCGACAACCTTTAAGTTGACCTTTATTTTTTGATTATGAATGGGGAACTTTTTGGTTGATGAATCTTTATGTTGCTATAATTTTAACGACTAATTAGCAAATCACCCTTGTGAAATTGATAGGTAGCAATACTTTCTTTTTTGCCTCAACTCGATGTGTCCTTTCAAACTTACCAGCATCAGGTTTGAATCCGATCAGTTGGAGGGAAACTAGTAATGGTTGTTTATCCTGCGAACATTTTCTTCTAAATGTGAGACATGCTCTATGATTAGATGGCTGGGTTTGGCTACGTTCAGGAAGTTTATGCAGCATCAGTTCAAACCTATGGTATAATGGTAATATTTTTTTCATTGTGTTAACCATTTTGTCAATATCTGTCTCTAATGTCTGTGCAGGCCCATCTATTCAACGTTGGCAGGCGTTTTGCTCCACTCTTAGGATCCTCATCCATTCGATGCCAATACCGCCAAACCTTTAAAAGGGAGTCAAGTTTTTAATAGTGAATATATCTTAAAGAAAAACTACATAGGGATTGGAAACTATTTTCAAATGAAATTACATAGGGATTGTTTGGAAACTATTTTCAAAATGGTTTGCTGTTTTTAAGAATAAAAATTGTATAAAAACGTGTTCGGATGACTGCTTTTTAAAAGTAAAATTTTCTATTATTGTATTCTCACAAGTAAACTATTTTTCATTAAAAAGATGAAGAAATTATTTTCAAAATTACAAACGTGAATAGTGTTTTGATAATATTAATCACAGCTCATTCCATCACAATTCTTCTTAAATAATGTTTAAGAAAAATAGGAAACTGTTTTTCAACAATAATAAAATTACCATCGTAATTCTTACAAATCATTCAATTATTGATTTTGTATTTTGAATTTTCTCCAACAGGGTTCTGCGAGAGTGAAGTGGAGCAATGCAGTATTGTAGTTGTGTGGACCGAGGAAGAAGCATTGCCTGAGCTGCAGAGAATGTTTGCAGAGGCACATGCAACTATAATCGGTGGAGCCCCTGTACTAGAGAGCCAGAGCTTGATCAAGGTTTTAGAGAATTAACTAGAGGTGTTTAACAGAGTATTCAAAAACTTCAAAATTTCTGTACGAAATCAGTTTCCAGTTTCTGGAATTGTACGATTCCCTCCTGAAATGTTTTGTATAAAACCATTATCATATATTAATATATATATTCAGCTGTCTTTTGAGGCCTATTTCTTGCCTTTTAAACTGCCTGACTCGTTTGTTTTTTGCTTAACAGTCAATCTGCTCTTGATTTGCGCATTTCTGATCTTCCGCTGATTGAGCTTGAGTTACATCTTCCAGTTGAGATCCAACTACATCACTACAATGAGTTCTCATTCATCATCGCTCGGTCAAAGTTGAAATAAAAAAGAGTATGGGAGTTTACAACTCATTTGCGTACATTTGTGCTCAAGTTTTTACTTTCTTGTTTTTGTCTCTTTCCGTTGAGTGCATCTCTTTTAGCTTCCCAGCTTTATCAAGACATGAGTGCAAGTAGTTACAGTAGAATAACCTCACGACCTGCATTCTAACAACTACTCCAAAAGATCACCAACTTCTCATAGATACCTATAGCCAACGGTGCCAAAACGAGATTTTGATCCATAGATGCAGTAGTCGAGTCAATGGGGTAATGCAGTTGAAGGCGACTAAGATTTAGTTTATGTTTCGGAGGTCAAATCATATAACGGCTAATATTTTTGTTTCAAAAAATTTAAAGTTTCCCTCTTCCTTCATCCTTGTGGCTCATTAAACTAGGAAGTGTCAGTTACAGAATTTGGTAGAATGTATACACCACAACCAGCAAAGGCCATGAGATTTCAGTAACTCTCAGAGATAAGCCTCACGTCATCTCTTATGATACTTTGCATCTCCATAAGACACAGCTCAGAATTTTTCAGAGGTTGCATTTTCCGACCAATGTTCATTGTGAACAGTATTGTCTCCACTCTTTTGTAGGGTCTCGATCCTCGGCTACCATAATTTTTCTCGTTTGAGATTTGGGTCAAAATGTAAAAAGGGTCGGTCAATCAAAATCCCTCCCAATCCCCACTCTCTCTCTCTCTCTCTCTACCCACAAGAAAGTGAAAGAACACTCACTTTGTCTCCTCAGATTCCTTTCTTTTCCATTTTTACATGTCTCTTTCTCTCTCTTCATATTTCGTATTTCAGCTGGTGGGTCAGTGTGTGTTTCTTTTGTCAGGATTCTCTTGCGCTGCCTAGAAAACAAAGAATTTTGAGTACTGCCCCCACATACCAAATTAAAGCGAAGAGCCCAGAATCTCTCTCATTCTTTCTTTTATATTCTCTCACTCAGTCTCTTCTCAAATATTTTAAGGAACTGTCTTGCTCTCTCCCTTTGCTTTTCATATGAAGACGCTCATGGATTCCTCCTCCTCCAGAAGACACTTCCACTGGACCCAGAAGGTGGGGAGTGAAGAAGACGATGATCAATGCCCACTCCCAACCCTCAAACCCTCCTCCGAGGCCGCCGAGCTGGAAGAGATGAAGAAAAAAAACAGAGTCGTCTCTCCAGAGTCGCAACCGCAGCCGCAGCCACCGCATCCCGCAGCCCAAGCACAAAGAAGGAAGATGCCGGCCGTTGCAGTTGCTCGGTTGCGTTCGGTTCTCACGGTTTTTGCCAAAAATCGGTCGAGCCTTTCACCGAGTCTGGGTTCTCGGGTCATTGGAACTCTTTTCGGTTCTCGGCGTGGCCATGTGCACTTTGCATTCCAAAGAGACCCCAATTCCGAACCTGCCTTTTTGGTAGAGCTTGCGACGCCTATTAGTGGATTGGTAAAAGAAATGGCGTCTGGATTGGTCCGAATTGCGTTGGAATGTGATAAAGAGAGAGAAGGGGAAAAAAAGGCAGTGAGACTTCTAGAAGAGCCTCTCTGGAGGACATTTTGTAATGGTAAGAAGAGTGGTTTTGCTACAAGGAAGGATTGTGGGGCTAAAGAGATGAAAATTCTCAAGGCCGTGGAGCCAATTTCGATGGGTGCGGGTGTTCTGCCAGGAAACTATGAAGCTGAAACCGAATCGGCTGGAGCTGAGTCGCCTGAATCTGAAACCGGTTCTGATAATGAAATCATGTACATGAGAGCCAAATTTGAGAGAATTGTGGGTTCTAGAGATTCCGAAGCTTTCTACATGATGAACCCAGATAGCAATGGAACTCCCGAACTCAGTATCTATCTGCTTAGAGTCTAATTAAGCTGCAGCCATGAAAGCTCTTGGGGTCTTGCTCATTTGAAAAAAAATTTAGTCAAGCCTTGATGGAGCCTAGCTAGATTTCTCCATAACCTTACTTTTGTTTTAATTTTCCTTTCCTTTCTGATCTTTTGGGAAAATGGTTAGTGGGTTATTGTATTTTGTTAGAGTAGGTGGGGGGCAATACATTATAACATGATGGGAGGAGGGGGCCATGAAGGTGTATATGTATAGTTTTTTGTTCAGTCCTTTATATTTGATAAGACAAGGTGGGTGTTGCAATCAAATGATTGTCTTTGCATTTTGGTTAAATTCTTCTTGTTTGCCAATAACAGCGACTCCCCAATCAACAACAACATTTTACAGGAGCAAAACAAAGAGGGATTTAAATCAATGCTATTACTTATTGCAGGCAAGTGCTTTTACTATTTGTTTCCACTCTTGCTCTCTTCCCAAAAATGACATCCATAATCTATCCATACTTGCATCATCTTCTTTAATCATGTCTTGTGAATCTAACATAGTTTGTTGGTCTGTAAACTAACCTTAACGAGAATGCTTTATTCCCCCAATGAATTTTGGTCAAGATGATCATGTCCTATTTTTCTGTGGTTACGAGCTATTGGGGAAGATCAATCTTTCCTTCTTCACTTTAGTCTGTTAAATTACAACTCCTGTTTTGGTTTACATATTTTATTAGTCAAACTCTCTTCTATATTGAGACATGAAGTCTGATCTCCATCTTTAATTGGAATCAGACATACTTTCATTCTCTCTTTTGGTAGATAAATGGAGATAGAGAGATACTTGGCTTAATTTGGATAGAGATGCATTTTGCTAAAGCTCATAAATTCGGTCATACTTTGATTTAGAGAGTAAAGTTGAAAGAAAGCTAAAGAAGGAAAAGAGATTATTCTTGCTGTTGCCTTCTTTTTCAGGATGGTGGGTGCTCTAGGGTAAGGATGTCCCCCCCACCCCCTACCTTTCCTCAATAAATTCACCAATGATCATTAATTCAGTGTCTTCTTCCTTCATCTTCTCCTGTAAGGTTTCGATCATCTAGCAACTTATGTCCACATATAACCTTCCCACAAAATTTCAGCATTTTATCTATTGGATAATAGACCAAGATGTTCCAATCATTATTTTTTGTTTCACAAATCTGTGTGGGAAAATTAATCCCAATATGTTTTTAAAATAAAGCCAGATCATAGAAGTCATCAAAAGGCAAAGAAAATATTCAAAGGAATTGCAACTCGCATCCCTGACACCACTGATGAGCTTTCCTCCTTTTGTTGACTGCTTTTCACCCTTCCTCAAAGTACCAAGTCTCTACTTTCACATCTCTTAAGTTTCTGACTTGATTCTTTTCTGATAGTTTTGGGATTATCACTCCATCATAGATTGATTTTCTATATTTTCAGCGAAGAAAGACCAAATGTGACAAATTTTCAAGAACTCAAGAATCTAATGAATGAACGAACACGAAGACAATTTTGTATCTATTGTAGACAGAGGGTGAGGAAAACCAACATAAATCTTCAAAGATGGCTCTAGTTGAAAGAAAAGTCGGATGTAGCTACCTTGGTTAGTGGCCTTTCTTTCTCTTCCTGGTTTCATGGCTTTCATAAGCTCTCTCTCTCTCTGTCCATACCCCAGAGAAAGGGGAAGAATGGGGCATTTTGGGAAAGTGTGGGTTACAGCTCGGGCAAAAAAGAAAACAAAAAGAAAGAAAGTAAACAAAATGCTTAAGATTATCTCTAACAAAAACCACGGTTCCTCCTCTTTACCCCTTTTTTAATCTAATCAATCATTCTTCAAAAGATGGTGGCTTGCCCTGCTTCATTATACCATCATTGCGCCAATTAATATAGACTTTTCACCATATTCTGTACCCCCACCCTAAAAACAACAAAAATCCTGGCCTAATGGCCCTTTAGGCTTATTAATTTTCTTGTCTTTTTAGTCGGAGCTTTACTCCTCCATACTTGTGGACACCCGTGCCTATTCCAATGTCCGAACCTAAGAGACGGGTTTTTATTTATTAAGTTCATTTAAGGGCTCGAACCTGAAACCTCTAAATGGGTATGACCAAAAGACCCCAAACCTTTATTTATTGACAAAAACACATAGATTTTTTTTGGAGAAGTTTAATCATTTTGAAAATGGGATTAAATCATTGACGTTTAAGAGGGTAATTGATGTCTTATTTGTTGAAGTTTGGTTGACAAGGAAAACAAGTTAATTAGAGCTCATTTGTGTGGGACCGTGGGTGTTTAGCTATTTTAGAAGTGAGATTAAACCATCGACTTTTAAGATAATAATTAATGTCTTATTTATTGAAGTAGGTAGAGGTAGGCGAGAAAGGGAAGTTAAATCTGAACTCATTTGTGTGGATTTGGATGGTGATATAAGTTTGCCATTTGTCTGTTTAAAGTGTCACAATGTGATGAAGACTTGCATCTAGTCCGGCTAGATGTCTCCCAATTTGCCCAGACATGCTGTAGCCTTCGGCCCTGCTTGCTTTTACATGTAATGATACAAGTGTTGCAACCCACATGCCTAATCCACAACATTTTGTTTTTTATTGTTACTGTTGTTATTTTATATGTGAAAAAAATGAAATTGAAAACTCAAACTTTGACGAGTTTTTACACCAACAATGGATCTTTACTAGTTGTGTTCTTTTTTCTTTTTCGGTGTAAAATTACTATCCAATTAGGAGTTCGGTGTTAAGTCATTGGGGCAAATGTTAAAAGTGTTGAATTAGAAATTTAAGTCCATCACAATTTGTCGCATCATTAATTTAAATTAATGATAAAGTAAATTTGAGGCCAATTATAAATTTACACGTGTCTTAAAATTAAATTAAAATACATGAAAAATTGACAAATTAAATAATGTCACATGTCTAGTATTAAAAATGGATTGAGTTCAATTTAAATAATCCAAACCTTTTAAAAAATAAATAGATTGGATTAAGTTCAAATAAGACTAAGTCTAAAAGTTGGGTCCAAAGTCTACCAGACTCAAGCCCATACAAGGTCTATAGACTCTATAAATAGAGAGGTCACCCTCCAAGAAGAGTCAGGATCTAGAGAGTTTAGAGTCTTCCTGAAAAGCTTCAGCTTAACTAGAGTCTTCCATAGTCAGAATTTATAAATTCACAATTTAGAAGATTCAACGACTTAAAGGCTTCAACAATTTAATCGTCTCTTCATCAACTACAGATTGAAGATTCAATCTATTTTCGTCTGAGAATAAGCTCACCAACCCTTAGATCAAAGTTCACATTCCAAGAGAAAGCATCAGGGTTATACATTAGAAATTGTAACACTTCACAAAAATAAATAAGATCAAATTCATTGCACGAATTAAATTTCTCTAGAAATCTCATGTGAACAAAAAAAAAAAAAAGAGGAAAAAATATGGAAAAATGTATTTTAGTCCTTGAATTTTGAGTTTAACTTCTATTTGATTTATAGATTTCAAAATGTTATATTCTTATTCTTGAGTATTAAGTTTAATTATTAAAATGTTACATTTTTATCTTTGAATTTTATTAATACTCACTTTTGATTTCTAATAACAAAATTGAACCCACCAACATGTATTATCATAGAGAGTAACGGTTTTATAATGTTAAATACTATAAGTGAGTATTAATGAAAATTCATAACTCAATTCAATGATTAAATTTTTTAAAAAAAAATCAAGAAAAATATCGCTTCTAGTTATAAATCCAAATTTTTTTTAGTACAACATATGTGAGTACGAAAATTTCAACCTCGTTCTAAAGAAAAAGGATAAATCTCCGATGCTCATGTTGGAAAAAAAAGATTGCAGGTGGATGGTGGTGTTTCTTAACAAGGCAGATGTACAGGCAAGTAGGGTAATGTGTTATATAAATATTATTTATAATCTTAAAAATGATTCCAACATTTGCAGAAGTTTTACATATCAATTGTTTTTTGCAGGATGTTAAATACTAGTTATTACACGACATATTAGTGGAAAAAAAATTAGTGGAGGAATTTTTTAAATACAAAATTTAAATTTATAATAAGAGAACCACTTTCCTTCGTCACCAAAAAAAAAAAAATGATCACCAACCATTTTTTCCCTAATATTTATTTAGGTGAATTCTAACTTCTAATTTTTTTTATTGAGAGTCAATATTTTATATCAATTAAATTATATTCACGTGGGCTAAAAATGGTCACTAACTATAATTTATTTTAATACCTATAATTTATTTTAACACACATTTTTTAAATATTGGTCTTTAGTGTATAACGGTAAAAAAATAAATAAATAATACTATGTAGCTTACTACCTTATGACCTTGTTTAAAACGTTTAAGATATTTTCTTTTTCGTACTTTATATATAGAGAGGATATAATTAATATATAAATAACTTTGTGTTATTTTGTTATCAAAAAAATAAATAATAAAAAAGACCATCTTTTGTAATTGCTACATCAAGTGGAGCTCTGCAGTTTTTGTGACTGCATGATTAATCTAATATTTGAATTTGATATGGACCTTTTGACAACTCCACCCTCACAGAGTTGTTTGGGAGAAAAATTACAATAATAATAATCATAGTAAATTAATTATTATTAAATTAAATCTCTCATTCGATATGATAAGCCAACCAATAAATCAGAGTCACAAAATATTAAATATAAAAAGATAGGGAAAAGATAACGACACCAAAATTTTATTGGTTCGTCTCAAACTCGGAACTACGTCCAGTCAGGTTCTATTATAATGGAAGATTACAAATGAGTCAAACTAGCGCCACAAACTAACATTCAATAGTCCTGACTATTGACTTCCAAGTATTACAACCTGATAACTTGGGATAAACAACAACAAAAAAAAAAAACCCTCTAAACCACAAGATTGAAACTCTCATTTTTTTTTTCTCACTGTCACACAGTCGCTAACGAAACAAAAAAAAAAACACTCTCGACAAAATAGTTCTCGTGCGGCTGGCTCACTCACAAAAAAAAGGTTACAAAGGCGTGTATATATATATATATATATATATATATATATGTTGCCTTTAACCTAAAAATGATTAATGGGCCTGGCCCATTGCGTTCATTTTTTCTTCTTGTGGTGCTTGCTGTTTCGGCTCCACGAAAAAAAAAAAAAAAAACCAACAACAGTAACACACAATTTCCTCTAAAAAACTTTCGATCAATTGCATCTTTCTGATTGGAAGGATTTAGGCTAGGGGTGAGCATCGGTCGGTCGGGGTCGATTTTCGACTCCAACCGACCAAAGTCTGTCGGTTCGGTTGACCCAATTTTTTATATATATATTTTAAAAGATTTATTTAATTAATTATTTAATAATTTATAATTATCATTTGATTATTATTTAATATATTTTGAGAAAATCTTTATAATCTTTATATTATTATTAGATATATATATTTAATAAATTGGTCGGTTAGGTCGGTTTGGGGTTTTGCCCCAAACTGGTTTTGTCAAAGATAAAACTGACCCGACCGAAAAAGCCACAAAACCAACCGACCGCCCTCGATTCGGTCGGTCGAGTGGATTTTCAGTTTTTTTTACCCACCTCTAATTTTGGTTGTGATTAGTGAAAATTCTCCAATCATTGAATCTAGATTTCTTGATTTTGGTGCATTGTTCAAAGAGGTTAGTATTTGATGCATTGTTAAAAATTACAACATACATGCATATAACTTGATGCTCAAGTGCCAAAAACTGATGTGAATATCAACAATGCCCCTCCTTTGATTAGCTTTTTTTTTTTTTTTTTACCCTTGACCTATATATGTATATTTATATATTTGACCCTTGACTATTGTTTTTATATATTTTATACAAGTTCATAATTATCCATACTCAGACCCTATTAATTTATTTTCTCAAACAAACAAAAAAAAAACTTATTAGTTTAGTTAGCAAATCACATCAAATATCTAAATACAATGACCTATGTTGAATAAAAATCCAAATAATGGGTTCTCATCTTTCCATATTAGTATCAATCATCACTTTTATGCTTGATTAATAAAGGTCATTCGTTAACATTTTAAAATTGTCATTATTTTCACCCAAGCGTGGTAAGGAGTTATAACTGCATCGAATAAAAATTTGTTCGATTTTTTGATTCAATTTGTGGGTAATTAGTATTAAGAAATATAGCATGAATCTTATTTGTCCAAACATTCTCACTATCATTTTTTTATAGAAGTTTCATTTATTCTTGAGAATGAAAAAAAATGGATTCCTTTATGGTAATGTCCGCTCAACAAAGGATCATATGTTTTTGTTAGGGTTGAAATATAAATATATTATTTATATAAAAAAATATGAATAATATTATTTGATAAAGGAAAAACCAAGCAGTTTCAAAAGGGAAGAAAAAAAAAAGGAAAACCCAAGCAATAGGGGCCCAGAGAGTCAAAGAGAGCCCACGATTTTATTTAAACGGGCCGACGAGTTGTCGGCCCAAATATTAAGGCTTAACTCGCCTAGTGGTCGTTCAAGTTCGTGCTTTGTAGAATGTTTCTGGAATTCGGTGACTCAGGTTTTAGCAGATAAACCCTAGGAAACCAGAGTCGCTACTGCTTAAGCAAGGATCACTTGGGAGCCACTGCCATGGCTGTACTGGACGAGAAAGTTCCGTCCTCATCAGAGGTCGAGGCAATGAACAAAAGGCGCAAGAGGAAGAGACCGAAGAAAAATCTTCCTTCGACAGGGGTGGAAGAATCGGAACTTCAAAACCCAATGAAAGAAGGAGATGTTGAAGGTAATGTCACAGAGGAGAAAGTGAAAGAAGGCGAGAAGATGAAGAAGAAGAAGAGGAAGACGAAAACGAAGACGAAGGGTGAGTTGGAGGAGGAAGAGCATGAAAACGAAGAGGGAGAGGATGTTGTGGAAGGGGATGTAGAGAAGGATGAGGACGAAGGGAACGGGAAAAAGAAGGTTAAGTCTGGTGGATCGGGAATTATGAGTACCGTTTCGTTTGATTCGCTTGAATTGTCGGAGAAAACTCTCCGGGCGATCAAGGACATGGGTTTTGAGCATATGACTCAGGTGAGATTTCTGCTTGGGCGATTTTGTTTTCAATTATTCGCTATAGTTTGCTGGAGAGGGATTTTCTACGTCCAATATACTTTTTTCGCGTTCCATGTCTTGTTTAGTTGCTCAGCAAATGAAGTGCTAAATTCAATTTCAATTAAGAGTGGAACTTTGGCTGATAACTAGTTGACCTCAAGTACGCAACTCGCAAGTATTAGTTTGAGGTCGTGAATTTGAATGCTGAAAAACAGTGCGTGACTAATGGTATTTAGCGTTTTGATGTCAACTATAAATAGTTTTTAATGGGGTAAGCTTAACATTTGAATATGGGCTGGAGTTCTTTTAATGAATCTTGCGCTGGCTGTGAGGCTTCTCTTTCTCATGCTGATATGTTGAAACATTTATTTTCATCTCTTAGTCGGTTATTATAATATAGTAGCAAACAAATACATGGATTTGCATGTTCTCAAATTTTCCTGACATCACAAATGCAGATTCAAGCCAGAGCAATTCCACCTTTTCTGGTTGGCAAAGATGTTCTTGGAGCCGCAAGGACTGGATCCGGGAAAACCCTTGCCTTTCTTATACCAGCCGTGGAGCTGCTACATCACATCTGCTTTACTCCTCGTAATGGAACTGGTGTTATCGTTATTTGCCCAACAAGGGAGCTTGCAATGCAGGTTGGAAAATTTTTCTCCCTAGCCCGCTTTTCTCTTTTAATTTTCTGAGTTCTACAACATTTGGGGTTGGGGATAGGGGATTTGAACTCCTGTCCTCTTGGTCGAAGGTGCTTACTTTGACCTGCATTTCTCTTCTAATGAGTTAGTAGTTAATATCTCCTCGTATTGATTCTGAAAGAGTTTACAGTTTTTTCTTTTTATGGAAAAACTGCTTCCCTTTGTATTCCTAAAAATAGAATTATAGTTACTTAGATACATAATAATTTATGAAGCTATTGAGTCTCAAAAGATGTGCATTGTCCCGCAACTAGGACTCACTCCCTAGATCTATCATCAACAATTATATTTTTTAAAAATGAAATAAGATCTTCATTCAGGATTTAAAAGTTCCAAGAAAGAAAATAGAAATCTCCCGATAAGCTTATTACAACAAAGCAGCCTAACAAAAACAAAATTTACCATAGGGCTAACCCCAAAAAAGCAAACCTAAACATTCTTTTAATACTCACAAGACGAAGCTTGATCATTAAGAACCTTTTTCTTGTGGTTTTCCTTCAACCTCCTTTCCACTTCCACCTCAGATCTCTCGATATTATTACTGACTGGCCATTTTTAATAATTCAGACCCATGAAGTGGCAAAAGAGCTTCTCAAATATCATTCACAGACACTTGGCCTTGTTACTGGTGGTTCTAGCAGACAAGCTGAGGCTGATCGGATTACAAAGGGAGTGAATCTATTAGTAGCAACCCCTGGTCGACTTCTTGACCATCTTCAGCATACCAAGAATTTTGTGTTCAAGAATTTGAAGGTAAGGTGACCTATTTTTCATTTGACTGTCATTATTGATCTCTTTTGTTGGAAAAAAATTTCATCAGTACCAAGTAAAGAATGGATTCTTGAAAATTTATCGGCAGTGATATAATCTTGTTGCTGCCCAAATATGGTTGCTCCTCATGTGCGCTGTTTATTTCTTGTTTTTTTCAGCCTCAATTTTTTGGATAAGATCTACTTCATTGATAATAGACTTATATATCAATTAAGTTGGTTTTTATCACCTCCGAAGAATTTCAAATTTTTAATTCCTATTCTTGATGACTTGAATGTGGATTGTGTAACTCATCAAATCATGCTGATAATTTTACTTGTATGTTATCCTCAATCTTATAAATGTGTCATGACATCATTTTCTCTTTGAACTTCTTTTACAGTGCCTTATAATTGATGAAGCAGACAGGATATTGGAAGTCAATTTTGAGGAGGAAATGAAACAAATTATAAACCTCCTACCAAAGGTAATTGACTATTTTTGTATGTCTTTTATGATATAATAATTGAGTCTTTTAAAGACTGTACTAATTATTAAAAGTTGCCACATCACCTGGTGTGACTTAGCGTAGTTTGGGTAGGGGTGCGTTATTTTTTATGGTGGTGGAATACTGAAATTTGATTTTGTTGCAATTTGTATCTGATTTGCAGAATCGGCAGACTGCTTTGTTCTCAGCAACCCAAACACAGAAGGTTTGTTTGTTGTCATCAACTCTTATACTTCTTCTCTCCTTGTGTTTTATTCTCTTCTACCATCGATTTATATACTGTTATCGCACCTGTATTTCTTTGATAATGTGGATTGATTTTGGTTCTCTCCCTCCCCACCAATCCTCCCAACAAAAAAAAACAGGTTGAAGATCTTGTCCGCTTGTCGTTTCAGTCAACTCCTATTTATATTGATGTGGATGATGGGAGAACAAAGGTAACACAATCTATGGGCATTTATATGTTAATTTTTATATTAGTTAGTCCTTGCTTCTGATGGATTAAATGTCATGTCGGTTGTTGTAGGTCACTAATGAAGGTTTGCAACAAGGTTATTGTGTTGTGCCCAGTGCTAAAAGATTAATTCTTCTATATTCCTTCTTGAAGAGAAATTTATCGAAGAAAATTATGGTCTTCTTCTCGTCTTGCAACTCTGTCAAATTCCATGCGGACCTTCTTAGATACATTAAGGTTGATTGTATGGATATCCATGGGAAACAGAAGCAGCAGAAGAGAACTTCTACCTTCTTTGCCTTCAACAAGGCTGAGACGGGGATCCTACTATGTACTGATGTTGCTGCTCGTGGACTTGACATCCCCGCTGTTGTAAGTTGTCTTCTTTTTAAGATATGTCTATGCATTTCTCCCTGTAGAAACAATTGAAGCTGTATTGCCTTGGTTGCCTTATTTTCTTACAAACCACGATAACATTTATTTTTAATACATGGTTGGATGGAAATTATCTAATGGGTTTTTATTTTCTCCGCCTCTTTTAAGGTCAGTCATCAAGCAACTTCTTGACAACATAGCTACATACTGTAGCGTGTTCTTTCGGGTTTTTTTTAGCTATATTGTGTGTTATTTACTTCTTACAGTGTTTGTTATTGTTTGTGGGGCTCCTTTTTAGCTTTGAGGTTCTTTGAGAGTGGAAGTGTACACACATACCATCGTCTGATCTCATTAAATGAAATCATATCCGTTAGCTAGCATAACCCTGAAAGGATGAGGAAAGAACTAAATTTGTTTGAAGATTTCAATTAATGTAGAATTGTCAACATTTGTATTTACTTCATAGCTCGCATCTGAAACCTATTTTCATTATGGATAGACATCTTGAAAATTCGTATTAAAATTACCGAGCTAAAGGATAATAATGGCATTAAATATCTTAAAGCCATTTAACTGGATACATTTACATCAATATTTGGTGTCGTCTAATTTGACACTATGTGCTGATTTCATATGTCTCAGGATTGGATTGTGCAGTACGATCCTCCAGATGAACCCAAGGTACCTGTTGCTCCTTAATTACATTCACGTCTCACTTAGTATTGTTTTAATTAATTCCTATGCTAACTGAGTTTAATCTTGTGTGAAATTATTGCTTTTAGGAATATATTCACAGAGTTGGTCGAACAGCTCGAGGTGAAGGTAGCAAAGGAAATGCCCTACTTTTCTTAATCCCGGAAGAGCTTCAATTTCTTCGCTATCTAAAGGTCTGGCCTTTCAATTTCTTCGTCGAAAGTCCATACTGTTTTGTTAATGTCAAGCATGATATTTTGAACTTCTGCTCTTTACTGAACTGGATTGTTTATAGGAGCTTGTTTTCATAGGAGGGATTAAGATAGTTTCGCCAGCCCTTCTAATATCTTGTGTGTGGTTCATGTTATATTGTCAGGCAGCAAAAGTTCCTGTCAAAGAGTATGAGTTCAGTGATAAAAAACTAGCCAACGTGCAGTCTCATCTGGTAAATTTCCTTTTGTTCTCTCTCAGTAGTAATACTCAATCACAGGCACATAAATATGAAATATTAAACTCATCCAGTGATTCTAATAGTGGACTCTTTTGAACAATGCAGGAGAAGCTGGTTGGCAGTAATTATTATTTGAACAAGTCGGCTAAAGATGCTTACAGATCCTATATACAAGCTTACAATTCTCACTCTATGAAAGATATTTTTAATGTCCACCGCTTGGATCTGCAGGTATTGATTAATTTCTTTTCATCATGTATTGAAATCTTAGCATGCATGCATAAGATAATATGCCTATGTACATCATTCTCTTCTAAAACCTTAGTGAGGAGTTTCACTAACTAAAATTTGATGGATACATGTTATACGACAAGTTAGTCTTTAGACATTTGGAAATGATTATACTCTGTAATGTCACGAAGTTTTGTGCTAGAATTTTTGCATCTCAAAGAGTTGGGTATTGTGCTTTGGATAAGAGGCAGCAAGTTTTCTATATTTTCAATGAAAAGTTTTATTTCTAGTTCAAAAGAGGTAGCAACCTTTCTATATCTTCACATCTCACCTTATGATTGTTGTATGTGAACGAACAGGCTATTGCTGCTTCATTCTGCTTTTCCAACCCTCCCAAGGTCAACCTTAACATAGACAGCAGTGCCTCAAAATTCAGGAAGAAGACGCGTAAAGTAGAAGGCACCAGGAATAATCGATTCAGTGAGAGCAATCCCTATGGGAGACAATTTGTAAGACACTAACTGAACTGCGGTTGGTCAACAAAGTTGATAAAATTATTGTTGTGCCCTTTAGTGATTGATTCATGTGCTGATGTTCCTAAGATAGTCAGTCTGGTAACCAGATGCGATTTTTTTATCCTAAGAAGATTCAAAATTTTGCTTAGTGATTGATTTATGTGCGTAGTAAAAAAATTGAATGAGGCAGTTTGGAGAGTGACTTGTTGATTACATTGTGATGTAAAATTTTGGAAACAGAACTTTGAGTATAATGTATTTTAGTAGCTTAGGTTACCGACTTTTATTTTGTTGGGTTAAAATATTGTTTTGGTTTTTGTATTTTGAGTTTTGTTCAATTTTGGTTCCGGTACTTTCAATAATATACTTAAAATTGGTCTCTATGATAAGTTTGAAGTTAATTTTTATCAAAATTAGTTAAGTAATAATCATAATTTTAATACAAGAAATTAGTTAGGTTACCAACTTTTATTTTGTTGTGTTTAAATATTGTTTTGGTTTTTTACTTTGATCTTTGTTCAATTTTGGTTCTTGTACTTTCAATAATATTTAAAATTGGCCTCTATGATAAGTTTGAAGTTAATTTTTATCGAAATTAGTTAAGTAATAATAATTTTAATACAAAAAAGACTGAGTATATTTTCAAATTTATAAAGGGATATCTTATAGAAAATAATTTTTTTAATGCAAAATTAACTAGGAACTCATTTTAAGCTTTGTTGGAGAGTATAACGACTTAAATTCGACGTATAGGGACTAAGATAAACAACATTCAAATTATATTTTATTTTAATCATTTTGTTGGCAAACTCCGGAGGTGTTTTTGAAGTTCCATACAACATTTGCCCATTTCTGTATCTGTTTACGATGGAGGATGGGCTTTTAATACTCATAACTTGTTTTCTATTTTATTTATTTATTTTATTTTTATCTATAATGTTTGGCATCGACTTCAATTTTCAAATTTCTAATTAAGAGAAAGGGTTGAACATTTGAACTTTGCCTTAAAAAAAAGAAAGTAGAAATGTTTTGAGTTACTAACACGCGTATGTAGCCTATTTTAAATGATTTGACACCACTTTTTTCCTCTTATCTTTTAAGCCAAATTGGTTATAATTTTTTAAAGGTTTAAAGTACTATCCTGGTCATTTTGTGACACTTTTTCTTTTTATTTTAGTTTCTATATTTTTAAATATTCAATTTTGGTTCCTATATTTTTATTATATTTTAAAATTAGTTTTTTTTTTTTTTTAGTACAATGATTGGGGGATTCGAACTACTGACCATGTGATCGTTAATACATTCAATATGCCAGTTGAGCTATGCTCTCTTTTGACTCTTAAAATTAGTTCTCAAAACTTAACTTGTTTGTATTGACCAAAATTGAACATGTGAGAGTGCCTGAGTATATTTTTAAATTTTTCTAAAATTCTCAATTTTACATAGATGATCTAAAAAAATTATGTGGTTGTTTGTTAAAAAAAATATTTTAAATTTATTAAGAAAGAATTTATTGATGGTTGAATTATAATTTAGGTTAATACCTGTCACTAGGGTGTTGATTTCATGAGATCCAATTTTTTTTTAGTACATCAACCATTGGGGTTGGAGAATTTCAAACTCATGACCTCCTAATTATAAGTGATGCCAGTTGAGCTAAGATCTAATTTGATGGGATTGAAGTTAGATAATCCATCAATAATTTAATGAGATTTAAATTTGGAAGGATTTAATTAAAAATTTTAAGTAGTGAACCATTTGGTATATTTAGCTTTATCTTTTCTTCTCTTTTTTCAACTTCAAGGAAGTTCCAATCTATTTCTGTTCTCGAGTCAACCGAAAAAAAAAAAAGAAAAGAATTAATGTGATTCAAAATACACTGTAAAATTAAAGTCACAAAATTAGTCCAAGAAAAAACCCGAAACAGAAGTCACAATTCCATTAATTCATAACACTAGAAAAAAAAGAATCAACCAACCCCTTTCCTACAACAACCTAATCCAAAGAAAACCAAAAACAAATCATTCAAATGAAGAGAAACGAAAGAAAGAAGAAGAAGAAGAAGAAGAACATTCCCAACATTGGAGATGAAACAGAGACCGCATTGTTCCTCTGAGCAGTGGGTGGTTGAGGCGGGCTGAGCGGTTCCAACACTTTGATTATCATTCTCTGGCCTTTCTCACAGTGCCCTGAAACTCCACTTATGAAATAGAACAACCCTCCTCTGTCAAGTTTCACCACTGTGTCGCCATTGTTGCCGTAAAACAGAGGCTTTGGAGAAAAGCATTGCTTGTACTCTTCCTCTGTCACCACCATCACTGAATCCTTCTCGTACTTGAAATCTCACAACATAAATGGAACAGAGGAACAAAGATTAGAGAGGAAGCCTGAAGGGTGAGTTTGAGACACCCATTGAAAAAGAAAAAGAAAAAGAAAAAAAGGAATTTTAGAAATGGGTTTTAAGTTTTATCTACTTACGGACAGTGTCATCGACATTGAATCTGTTATGGGAGGCCCATTTATTATATCTATCAGCTTCTTTTGGCTTAGGGACAGCCCAGCCATCTTCATCACCGACGAGGAATTGAGTTGAAGTTGCAGAGAAGAAGTGGAAGGACAGAGAGAGGAAGAAGAAGAAGAAGAAGAAGAATGAAGAACAGGGGAGATCAGAAGCCATTTTTGTTGTGTATTTGAAGGTTAAAATAAAAGGGAGCTGTTGAAGAAGAGAGTGAATGAAGAAAAGGGTTAAATAGAGAGAGAAAGAGTTTGTTGGAAGTGGAGAGAGAGGAGAGAGACGTGGGAGAAAGTGAGCGTGAAGGAAGGGATACCCTTTGAATTGGTATAACTGTTTTTTTTTTTAGTTCGAGTTATAAATTATAATATAACGGCGCTAATATTTGGGGGAAAAAAAAAGCTTTCACTTTGAATAAAACAATTTAAATCCTATTTTAGTTTGATCTTTGTATACATATATTTAAAAAAAAAAAAAACTTCGCAATTTTAAAGCAAATACTATCATTAATATATGTCTTCAAATATTAAGATTTTTTTATAATAATATGTAGGTTGAGAGATTCGAACTTCTAATCTCTTAGTCGAGAGTACAAGTTTTATGTCGGTTGAACTATACTCATGTTAACTTGTATTAAATAGTTTTATTAGACATAAATTTTGGCATTAAGATTTTGTAAATGTGGATGATCAAAATAGCCATTTTTGAAAAGTATATAAACTAAAATTAATGTTTTTAAAGTATATGAATTTAAATAGGCAAATCGTAAAAATAAAAAGATTAAAATAGACGTTTTGAAAGTATGTGAATCAATAGAGATAAAAATAATAAATATGGGATCAACCTAAGATTTAAACACATAAAAATAAATAAACGAACCACGTAGCAAATGAAAAAGAAAAAAAAAAAAAGACTAACTTTGTAGTTCATTTAATATAATTGTGTGGTTGTATATGTGATTGATTGACCAATTTAAGCATAGCTTAATTGCTACAACATTATATTTTAACCAAAATGTTAGATGTTCGAATCTTCAATATTATATGTTGATAAACTTCAAACAAAATGGTATAGGAAGCTATAAACACATGAACGTGACTTGTGAAATAAAAGGAACATAGGGATGTATTTTATAATTATTCATTTTGATATTAAAAAAAAGACACCAAATACTTTTTAATTTTTGTTAACATAACCATGGTTTAGTGGTATTTAACATGTATTCTTTCTTAGTTGGAAGTTCAAATCTTTATATTTCATATTTGTTGTACTTAAAAAAATACTTTTTAACTTTTTCTATTAGATTATTATTTAAAAAACTCAGTGTTTACACGAGATTTCAACCAACAAATGGAAATGAGACACGTGTAAATGAATCTTGTATTTGTATTGATTTCAGGTAATTGTGAATACAATCTCTATTATTTAATCCTCTGATTCTCTCTCCTACTTATGTGGGTTGAAACAACTTGTTTAGATTTGTCTGGAGGGTTTTTCAGCTTGTTCTCAAGTGTAGACTTGTGAAGGTCTTCGGCTTGCAGCTTGTGAAGGTCTTCGGCTTGTTGCGTGTTGAATGACTTCGGCTTGCAGCTTGTTGAAGGACTTCGGCTTGTAGCTTGTAGCTTGTTAAAGATCTTCGGCTTGTAGCGTGTTGAAGGTCTTCGGCTTGCAGCTTGTTGAAAATCTTCGGCTTGTAGCTTTTCTCGAGGGCTAAAACAACTTGTTCTCGATGTTGAAAACTTCAATGGATTCACGGTGTGTTCTTGACGATTCCCTTGAAGCGTTCTTCGTTCAGATGGTGTTTGATCCTCAGGAGCTTCTGGAGACTTCACAACTTTGTTTTTGAATTCTCTCTGGAGTCTCAAATTTCTGAAACTCGTACGTTTCACTCGAGGGCTACAAAGCTTGTTCTCGAGATTGAAGTTGCAACAGATTCTTTAGATTCGAATAGGTTTCAGATTTGAAGAAATGTTCTTGATCTTCGAAGTAATGTTCTTCGTTCAGGGAGTATTTGATTTTTAAGAATGCAAAGAGTCTTCTGGTTTATGAATTCTCTCTGGAGTCTCAAATTTTCCTCTGGGCCTCCTGATGGGCTTGGGCTTGCTCTTTGTTGGGCCAATTCCTTTAGGTTGGGCCAGGTTGGCTTTGGGCCAACCATTTTGGGTTGGGCCAACTTTTTGGGCTTGGCTAATTTGGGCCTTCTGTCTTGGACCGGACCTGATTGATTTTGGATCTACGTCTCTGGATCGGGCTTGGACTTTTGCTAATTGAGCCTTTAATTTAGACTTTTGTTTACCAAATTTTAAGAAACCTAATTGTATAAACACCAATTTAATTTAGGGATGCTTGCATATTTAATTAATCCTTAATTAAATAATTTTGCCATCAATATCGAGTATGACTTGACAATTCGCCGAAATTTCTATTCCAACACTCATAGTAGATGAACTCCAAGTAATTGCATGACTAAAAATTATAGTTGATTTAAGGTTTTAAATTCAAATATTTCAATCTTATTTGTATTTTTTTTCTATGAAAAACTAATTTACTTATGACATTATGGAAACATGTGTCGATGGGGACACAATATTGCATTTACCTCAATGTTATTTAGAAATGTTAAAATTGTAGTTTTTGAAAAAGGAATTGCAATATATTGTATAAATCTATATAAAACCACCCAAGAAAGTGAGACTAACCTCTTGATTTTTGTCTTCAATTGTAAGAATTTTTTGAGATTATCACACTTTGCCCTCATCATTGGATTTTATTTCAAATTTTTTAAAAATAATATGATTCCCAACAAATACTCAACAACCTCAAAAGAAAAGAAGGATATGAAAATTTGAATCTACAAAGTCAAGAGAAGTTCTAATCTTAAATATAATAGTTATTGTCACTTGGGGTATTAAATTGAAATTTTTAAAAAGCTACCAACAAAATTTTTTAAAATTGAATGTAATATATCATCCACTAAATGGTAAGAGGTTTAAATTCTTATCAAACTAAAATTTCTCAACAAAACTAAAGAGAGCATACATGACATGATGAATGTGTTCATATCTCTAACTCCGATAGCACTACAAAAATTTATCAACAAAGATTTTTTTTTAAAAATAATGATTTATTATTATTTTTTTAACCTAAAAAATAATGATTTACTTGGAACCTTAATTTCATCCAATCAAATAATCAATGGCGTTGATGTTATTTAAAAAAAAAAAAAAAATTACAGATGGTGCCATTACCGTCCATCTAAAGTGAGGGCCAAGTCGGAGTCGGAGAGACAGACCGATTGATACTACGTTTAGTGGCCAACGCCGAAGTCCGAACACACACAAGAAATTTCGTCGAGGGCATCGATTCGCAGCTTCGTGTCTCTGCCGCTTGCAAGTTTCCGTCGTGAATCTGAATTTGCGAAGAACTTGGAAGAATCAGGAATTGGATTGCTCGTAGAATCAATCAATGACACAAGATTCAGAGAAGAGGTTCCATTCCATTATGGACAAGCTTTTTCAGAATCCACAAGCCACTCCAAACTCAAATTCCGCATCTTCCCCGTCGTCCTCGAGGTTTTTGTCGCTGCTCTTTTCTTTTATTTCTTATTTTATTGTGTTTTTCGTTTGTGTTCGTTCCTGAGAAGATGAAAGCAGAAGTGATTTTAGCTAGTTTCTGCGTTTTTGGTTTGTCAATAACATACCTGGTTAAAATTTATCATTGTTCTTTATCCTCTTCCGAGTGCTGTTTTACAATTGTATTATATGATTTTCTTTTTTCAAATGCTAGTCCATCCGGAGTACAATTGCCGAGAGGGAAAAAGCGCCCATATTCTTCGTCTGCGCTGGTGGTGGGAGAGCTGAGGTCAAAAAGTGATGTAATTGAAGCATTGCAGAAGCATTCATCAGCTTCTGCTGGTGATGCTCCATTATGCAGGCCTTGGGACCGTGGAGATCTTTCGAAAAGATTAACCACATTCAAGTCCATGACATGGTTTGGTAAACCTAAGGTTGGCTCATTTGTCCACTTTCTTCTTAACATTATGTGAATATTTCTTGTACTCTCAATTTACAGTTTTGTAGTGTCCTTATTCAATTAATTAGAGGACATTTTACTCGGTTCATAGTCCTCGGTTTTCTTTGGCAATATATGTTGTTATTCAACTCCATTTTCTGATGATATTTTCGAGTTCAGCTGAATCCCTTTTTTTGGATTTGTGCTTAAGAAATAGGTGGACTGCTTTCTCCCTTTTGATTACAGCTTTGGTGAAGGTGGAGGTCATTTCTTCATGATACAATTTTAGGACATATCTACTAGGGCAAGGGGGAACGGGATCAGGTTGATGACGTTTTGTGATTCAACTACACCCTCTGATTATTGGAAATGAATTCATTTCTTCTCTGGTTAGGAAATAAACATTAGAGCAAGCAGGGCAGATTGAAAATATTGTATAATTCAACAGTTCTCTCTGTCAATTGAGAATGATATTTTGTTGGCTACGCGCTGTAATTTAACGTGTTTTTTTCATGAGGTTGTTCATTTTTTTGCAGTATTTGCTTTCTCTTTCTTCAGTCATGCCCTCACTTCTCGGTTATCTCATATTCTTCTAGCACACTCTAATATTCAAGTTCACTACACTCTTTCTCTACAAAGTTCTCAGAGAACTTATCACCAGTTTTGCCTTTGTATAAAAACAAACTCTGGATACCAAACCCTTTATAATATCCTGTATCACACACGGTTTCTTTTTATTTTGTCTGCATAAATTAGGTAAAAGTTTCTTCATCTTGCCCTACAAGTACTCTCGTTCTTTTCTGTATATGATCAGCCTTTCTCACTGTATAATATTTCTATATGGTGCATTTCGCATTTTTGCTGTGTTTCTCCGTGACGTGATTTATTTCAGTAGATTTCTATTTGATTTTACTAGGTATTAAGTATTTTCATATCATTTTATTTGGGGAGAGTATATGGGTTCTAAATGTAGTTTGCAAATATCTGATTTTATTTAATTGTCTTATTTTTTTCTTTTTCTTTTCTATGAAAAACATTTACACAGTTTGGATATTCTTTGATTCTAATTTTAGAAATTGTTAAATCTTCAATAGGTGGTAAGTGCTATAAATTGTGCTAGAAGAGGTTGGATCAATGTAGATATGGATACTATTGCCTGTGAATCGTGCAGAGCACGTCTCCTTTTCTCTACTCCATCTTCCTGGAATCAGCAACAAGGTATGATTCTCTACCACATAAATGTAGTACTGAAAGAATGTGACAAAACTCTGATTTTCTTTCTTTTTTCTTTTTTACTAAACGTTTCTTTCCCCTCAGTTGAGAAGGCCGCTTTGGTATTTAGCTTAAAGTTGGACAATGGGCACAAGTTACTCTGTCCCTGGATAGATAATGCCTGTGATGAAGCATTGGCTGATTTTCCTCCTACCCCGCCTCCAATTTTAGTTAATAAATTTAGAGAGCGTTGTTCTATGTTATTACATATTTCAGCTCTCCCTGTTGTTTCTTCTTCGTTTCTCAAATGGATGAAGAGTTCCCACCTCAAGCAATTTCTTGAAGAATTATCCTTGAAGGAATTTGGTAACGAGTCTCTTAACCAATCTGAAATCGAGTACCTAGATGGGCATGACTCAGATACTGCTAAAGTATATTATCAGGTTTTGCTCTTGCTCCATCAATATCTACATATGCTAATTCCTGTGAAGTTTACAAGGTTTACAAATCTTCTTAGGATTTGTTTATCATTTACATTTCTTTTATTCTCAACCTTTGCCAACCCTTGATATCTCCCGGGTCCGGACCTTGACCCGAGGGTATAGGGGAGCAATGCTCCGACTGCCGGTTATTAAAAAAAAAAATCTTAATAAAAGTACTCTTTCTGGTTCTCAGCGAAATGAATAAAATTTAAAATATTGCAGGCTCTAAAGCTAATTAGCTT
Source organism: Trichosanthes cucumerina (assembly GCA_036507285.1). Classification (NCBI taxonomy): domain Eukaryota; kingdom Viridiplantae; phylum Streptophyta; class Magnoliopsida; order Cucurbitales; family Cucurbitaceae; genus Trichosanthes; species Trichosanthes cucumerina. The sequence goes on along the minus strand of CM071839.1, from coordinate 74,467,683 downwards.
GTTTGGATGGGAACCTCGTTCACTGCCCTATGTAGTTGACTGCAAGACAGGGTCAGATCACCCTCTCAAGAAAACCACCACTTTGGATTCACGTCCTACTGTTAATTTATGCACTGCTGCTGCCAAAGAAAATGTAGATGGGAATAGACTTGCTGAGATTTCAAGTGAATTGCAATCTCTGCCCAATTCTGTTGTTTTAGATTGCCGGCTCTGTGGAGCTAGCGTTGGATTGTGGGCTTTCCACACAATTCCTAGACCTGTGGAAATCATCAGATTGGTTGGACCCACTGAATTGAACGGTGAGTCAGGCACTCATGATTCAGGCAATAAAAGTATCATCAATCATACAGGTATTGGTAATGTTGGAATATCATCAAAAGAGAGCATATCAAATTTAACTTCAACAATCGCAGGGGGACCTACCCCTGCACGACAGAGTTTCAAGGCCACCATCACTTTGCCTGTCATTGGCCAAAATTTAAGGGCAAGGTTATTCAATGATGAAAACTTTAGTGACCGGATGTCTAATGACCAAGAAATGGTCCAAGTCGATTCCTTGGATAAAAATATGTTACAAGATAGCAAAAACAATAAAGATAGCGCGCTTACTGGACAAACTGATCAGCCAAAAGACGTAAGATTGTTCCAGAATCAAACATTTGATCATGGATGCAGTACTACTGTTGATGATCAGACCCCTTCACTTGAAGGTACGAGTGTTACTGATCAGGGAACCTTACCTGAATCTAGTACGAATGGTTCAACTGAAGAAACTCAAGTAAAGAGGACAGAGATTGTTCCTGCGCAGGAAATTGAAGTGCTGGAAAATGCTGAGAATCCAATACAGTTGGATTCTGGTAACAAAGCAGATTTGCACCCTGGTCCTCCTGTCGAAAACACTTTGATGTCAACAGATCCTGTTATGATCACAAGTAGTGAATGCAGTGAAAAGGAGTTGCCTTCCGTTGTCATTGACCAGTGTGATTCACAACAGGTTTCAGAAAATGATACTTCAAATAGCAAAGAGGTTTCTTTGGCTAACGTACAGGTGACCCCACACAAATCCTCTCCCCTTGAAGTTGATACAAATACAGATATTGCTGGTAAGAACAAATCAATGAAAGACAAACTTGGTTCTGATAACCACACCACCTTAGAAAACCAGGATCGTGAAGGAGGTGCTGTCATTGACAAAGTGCATACCTCTGTGAACAGCGAGCATATTGCCCATGGTGGAGGTACGACACCCTCTTAACCCTTCTTTTTCCTTGAATGATGCAGCATATTTATATTTCACTAATTGGATAGATTCTCTAGTTAATCATACCCATAGGTAAGACTTCCTCTAAGATTCTCGGTGGGTTCATGCTTTAATTCAGTGGTATTGGCAGATCTAAGTGCAATAATTATTAAAGTTAATTGTTTGCATAAAAAATCGTGAGTGGAATAACTGGAGAGGTAACTTATCTATGAGCAAGTATACTGCTTTCTGGACGATAGTTGGCTTGTTTGTTATACGGGGGGAAATTTTTTAGGAGCTCTTTCCCCATGTATGCCTGAACATTAGCATAACGTATCAAATGTTAGATTGATTGAGTTGCCATTCTGTACGTAATCTATCCTAGACTACCCTAACAGCTAGCTTTCCAACAAGTCCAGTTAAAATAATCAACCCCCTATTTGTATTTGTGTTATGCCAAGTTCCCTCTCTGTTATCATTCCCGCGTCATATTATTTTTAAATGATAAATTATATGATTAAATCATGTTTCATTACTTTTATCTTATTCTTTTCAGAGGATTATCCCAAGGGTGCACCATTGGGTAATATAATGGAGTTCGATCCAATCAGGCAGCACAGACATTTTTGCTCTTGGATTGCCACAGGAAATGTGGCACCTGGATGGAAACAAACCCTAGCTGCTTTACAGCGTGAAAAAAGCTCTTCGCCGCATTCACCTAAGAACTCTCCATCAGGGTCTCTTATTAAGGTACATAAGAACTTCTATTTATATTTTGGAGCAATGTTGACTAGTTATCAATATTATAATGCAAAAAGAGTGGTGGCACGGTAGAATAATTTTGCCAATACCCTCTTTGGCCTTCATTTGTTAGAAGTTTGATAAACTAATTTTTAACAAAACATGTAGTAGACTGAAGGTGTGTTGGAACAAATTTAGGAAACTGGGTTCCCAGTAGTTATCCATAGCATTCACTGATAATGATTGGAACGGTAGTTGTCACCAACTGTTTGGGATTTCATATAACCATATCTTATAGTATCAAGCGATCTTACTTGAATAGGATCTGTTCTATAGATTATACAACTCCGTCCTTGAGTTTTAAGGAGACAAGAACCATATTTTATAGAATTGAAATTTCAACCTCCTGCTCTTTCATGCCCCAATATAGTTTTGCTATGAGATTTTCTCTTTATTATGACTTTCATCTGAAGGAAATCATTACAAACTCTGTTACCTTTTCCAGGTCGATGACCCCGTTAGGTCGGTTCGAAATCTATTCACATCTTCTGCAAAGAAATTGAAAAGTAGTCTTGTTTCTAATGAGAACACCAAGCACTAGACTGCCTTGGTCACATATAACCCTGACAAAGCTTCCAGGATTGAATTGCTGCCTCTTCTAAGGTATGGGATAAAGTGTTTTTCATGTCATGCCTTCCCCAATTGAGTTCCTTCTACAATGATGTCTCTGCTGTCATATCATTATCTATTTGTTCTCGAACTAGTTATGGGACTTAAGTAATTTTGACTTGGCTTCTATTGGCAGCTTGCTGTTTTTTGGAACATAGTATTGAAGTTAGAGTGACAAAGTGAAGTGCTATTAATTTAGGGCGGGTTATCGAAACATGGTCTTTCATTAATTTGTAAGATAACGATTGTGACCCCTATTGTTAAATTTGTATGCGTGGATGAGATCAAAGGTTCAAAATACCTAATTTACATGTCCCACAATTCAAACTTTATAGAAAAGGAAATCATTACTAAACTTCATTAATCATGTTTAGCTTTTTACGCGATTCCAAAAATCTTTTAAATAATGTCACCGTTTTAGAATTTAAATTACACTTTAAACGCACACAAAGAATGAAATTATTGAACTTTTCGAATGGAATGAAACTCATAAGGGTCGTGTAAACTATTTAAAAAAAAAAGACTTAGAAGGAATGAGTGGAAGGGATGACGACCATCTACTTAAAATTTAATATCCTACGAGTTTTCTTACCACCAAATATAGTAGAGTTAGGTTGTTGTTCGTGAGTATATAGTCAAATTGCATGCAAGCTGACTTAGATACTTGCGGATATATAGATATATATATATGACATCATCAAGCTTTCTTTTTAAAGATTTTAAATATATTTTTAATATAATTAATACATATATTTAGATGAGTATAATTGTCAATATATACGTCAATATAAATTATAATTTACATCACAAACAAGGAAGGGGTGGAGTGATAATAGTGAGAGATTGAATCTACGAACTCTAAAGAAAGGTACAAACTTATGCTCATGTCAACATAAGTTTGAATGTAAACGTGACAACTAATGTCGACGGTAAATTTAAATATAATATAAAAAAATTTCAAACTTTCGATATGGTATAAAATAACTCATTCATTCGTAAGAGACATAGTTAAATTTAGACGATTCAATTTTCAAAAAGGGCAAAAAGGGCAAAACTGAGAGCATAACCATGTCATTGCTCTAGCAACCCACAGTTTGTGACCATCACTTTTGAATAAGGACGGTTGAATCCTCTTTCTGCAACAACAGCTCTCTTATCTCCTATTAGCTTTGCCACCCTGCTCATCAATCCAAACCTCATTGTCAATTCCTAATTCATCATCATCCTCAATAATCCATTAAGAATATGCTTCATTAATTCATAAAGAATATGAAATGGAGATTGCCCTTCATAGTAAAATCATAAATTTATCTTAGAAAGTATGAACTTTACCTAAAGTAAGGAGAAGTAGTATTCTCTTTCACTGTCTTCACTTGAGCAATCCTTTCCACAACCTTCATCCCTTCTAAAACTGTTCCGATCACCAGGGCCGAATCGTCCAGCTCCGGCGAATCCTTGACAGAAATTGTAAACTCTGTTCCGTTCGGCTCGGTTCCGACTTCTTCCTGATCAACCTCCAGCTTCCCTTGCCGGGCTACCAACTTCAACTTAGGGGGTGGTTTTAAAGGATCTCTAACAATGATCCCCACAGTTCCAGCCAAGTTCTTAGTTCCAGGGCACTTTTCACTGACTCTCTCCCATTCATCTTTAAGAGTTTCTGATGCTAACTCATTCCCTGTCCTCTTTGCAAGCTCAACATCCACACCATAAGATCTAACTCCACTGTTTTGAACATAGTTTGACGTGATCTTCACAAAGTCTTTTCTTCTGTAAGAAATCCCTGCAGCTCCACTCACAAGGCTACTAAATCTAGCAACTCCTGCAGGGGCATCATCGCCATAAAGGCCAATGATAATGCGACCAGCAGGCTCTCCATCAATGGAGATATCAAGAAATGCACGCTTGGTGGGGCTCTTTTCTGTGCAACGAGGACCATCTTTGGAACTCTCTGTTCTACTCTGTAATTCTTCCTCATTTTCACCTAAGCTTTCTTCAGCCTCTGCTTTGGAGGATTTGTAAAATGGGTCTAGAATCTGAGAACCAAAGAGAAGAAGCAAGAGGGAATTGCTTCCAATGGTGAGCTTCCGGCGGGAGATTCTGCAACATTGTTTGATGAATGGAGGATTTGGGAATTGGGTTTGAGAGGTAGACTGTGAGGGAGGAGCCGAAGGGTGTTGAAGCTTTGGGGGATGAAGAAATTTGGGGCTTCCTAACATGTCTTGATTTGGAGTATTATTCTTTCCTCCTGGATTTTGTTGATTTCATTGGCTTCAATTCTTTCAGCGAACTATGAGAATTGTCTTTCTAATTCCAAGTCTTTTTGGGGCACGAGATTTCGTGGATAAGCAATATACAAAAAGATAACCACAAAATAGAGAATGCAAATTTTCTTGTGGCAAATAACAGAGTAATGTGGGCCAAACTATGGTCCTAGTGCAATCGGGATATGGAGGAGGTACTTTCCTTTATGTTATTATGTCGCTTCCAACAACTCTCCTTTTTTTTTTTTTTTTTTTTTTAATTTTCCCAAGTCATTTTCATCTAACATGTTAATAGGCCTTTAAATAACCATTTGACTTTTGGTTTTTGAAAATTATACTTATTTTCACTATTTTAAGAAAACATTTGAGTTTCTAGCAAAATTTTAAAAACAAAAACAAGTTTTTGATTTTTTTTTCCTTTTTGTTTTAATACTTGGCTCAATTTTTTAAAACATATATAAAAAGTAGATAAGAAAACATAGAAACCCATATAAACAATATTTATAGACTTAATTTTAAAAAATTAGAAACCAAATAGTTATCAAACAGCGTCATAGTAATTCAATTTTCAAAACATTTGAATTAGCAAATGGATGAATTGAAACAAAGATTTTTTTTTGGGAAAACTTTTTTTCCAAATAAAATAAATGTTTCTTTTTCTTTTTATCTTTCTACAGATTGTAAGTATACATTTTGCATGTGCATTTACTGGTGTATTGATGTACAAAAGGTTCAAAGCTAAATAAAAACTACAAATCAACTAGGAGGCAACAAATAAGGCTAGTGGGTTCAGTGCGCACCTTGACTATCTTAACTATTTTCATATGACAACTATCTAATGTACTACACTTGATTATCAAGGTAACTTGTAGGACATTTTCATCAGCGTGACCTTTATTGACTACTAGGTCAACTCATAGTAGTGGCATATGCTTTTTAAGTAGCGGTTCATTTAGTTGTCAACTAACAATACTACCTATAGCATAAAAATGGAATTCAGGACTTCATTCTTGAAATTCAAGGATGTTATTTTCAATCAACTCACAAGACAAGTCAATGGTATTGAAACTATGATTCTACTAAGAGGAATTTTAACACCAAATCACCAACTTGATCCCCTGTCTTTGGTTGAAATTTCATACCATATCGTTAAATATTTCCAAAGCAAGCAGAGCAATCGCCTACAGCAATGAGAGAAGTGAAGTCATAAGTGTGCACCTCTCAATTGTTTAAGAGTTATGACAAGCAACTTCGCTCAAGCAATCATCTTAGTCACCTTCCGGTGGTTTTTTTTATAGATTATCAATCACCTTTTTGTCCCTTTCTGCACCATTCCAAAGAAAGACAATCTTCTGCATATTTTCAGTACCTGTGTACTAGAAAAATTCATTTGCATTCATTGTCTATTATTGAAAATACATGGCATCATGAACAAAACTCAAATCATTCCCAATTATTGCATGTTTTATTTTATGTTATCATGTATTTGAATTCCAATTTTAAATCTACCTACTCAAACATTACGTGGCTCCATTACTTACACATGTGCCTCTTGCAACCGTTCAGAGTTTGTCTTGCGCTTTGAAAATATTAATATTGTTTCACAAAAAGCCAGCATTGATTCTGTCTAACAGAAACTATGCCATGATCACTGCAACTATACAGACAAGCATCAATAATCATCACAACAAGTAGGGAGTTGTTACACAATTGAAAAACAATAGTAAATTGCAATGAGAAAGCCAAATCAACTTGAATTGCAATTCTCTCTCAATCAAATTCATGTAAATCATCATACAGATATCAAAAACATTTGTCACTGAACAAAGGGTGTGGGGAGAGGGAATCATCACAAGGCCACGTAAAAGATCCTTTTCAGAATGCCTTGTTGCAACTATTTTGAAGTGAAATCACAACATTTACAGAGAAAAGTGGGTCATTCAAACCTTCAGATGACAAAATTGTGAACAACATTTCTTAGTAATAGCCAACACCTCTGAATTCTGATTGAGTGGACTGCTGAACGTCACCTTCTCCCTTGCCCAAAAATACAAGGCGGCCTACATGACAACCAAACTTTATCAACGGAGATCATATGTAATTCTCCTAGGGCCATTAATTTCGACATGCTTGAATGGCAAGTCGCAAAAAAAACTATCAACTTCCTATCAAATTCTTTATAATCTCTCCGATACACAGAGGATCGGGAAATGAAAAAAAATGAAACACCAGTCAGTACCCACATAGGTTTTTCAGCTATACAAGAAAAATAAATTTGCTTTTTTCAATTTAAAAAGAAACAAATGTAACACACAAAAAAGGACATTTGCATTGTAAAGAGGCTGTACCTTCATCACAGTTCAAAACAAAACTTACCTATTTTTTTTTTTTAATTAAAGATGACACTGATGGTATGTAGTTTAAGTAGCCAGAATATATGTGGAACTCTATATTCATAAAAACAAGGTGACTATAAAATAATAAGAGCAGTACCATTGCGACGAATGGCAATTTCTCTAATACGTCGAACAAGACCAGTTGTTGGATCAGTGAAAATTTTGGTCTCCAAATTCCCCTCCAAATACAAAATTGAACTGAAAAGGACAAACTTACATTGTAAATATGAAGCTGTAACAAAGAATTGAGGAAACTAAGACTGCAATAACCAGAAAACAAAATCATTACAAGGTTAATAACAGGCTCAGTTTCAAATTGAAATTAATTAGTGGAGCTTCATACCACTTTACTAAAATAACACAAGCTCGTTAATATCCATTGCCACTATCACGATATTCACGGCAATTGATTGCAGAATATAAATGAATCTCCATGGCATTATCTCAGGTAGATTGATTAATGGTTAAAACCGAAAAGCTTACCCAGGCACGACGTGCTTCATGACAATATCGCCTAGTCTCTGAGGATAAATCGAAACCCGATGCCACTGAACTGCGCATCGATTTGCATACTCTTTCGGTTCCTCATTAGCCAAGGGTCTCCGATTATTACGAATCCCACCCGTCCCTACTGATAACAGCGTCACTGTTCTACCACTCTTCAGCTGCTTCTGCAATGGCTTCTGCCCCGCCTGACCCACCAATATAGCCTTCACGCAAACATGAAAACTATTAAGACGAAAATGTAAGCAATCAAACATCGAGAATCGAAATTCCCAATACACTCCCACATCAATGTACCTTATAAATGCCGGCATCAAGGCCATTTTCCAGTGGTCGATTGTAGATCGTTCTCATCTGAGTTGATGACTGGGACGAGGACGGTGAGACAGAAGGTCGATTAGTTACTGAATGCGAGTCCAAGTCCATGTCCGAATCAAAACTGGAGTCACTGATGTCTGAGACCGAGCGGAAGAAAAGGTTGTTACTGCAAAAGGTCACGGGGAAGATGTCGTGGTGATGAGAAGCTTTTGAATTCGACAGCAGAGAGCGGCAGAGCCTTCTGGACAGTGCAGCCATGGAGGTCATCGTCTTCGTGATTGACAGAATCAGAAATTCAGCGAAAAGCTTAAACCCTAGAATAGAACCCTTCTGAAAGTAGACCCGATTCGAGTTCGGACAATGATGCGGGTTGAGTTTCGGACCATTTTCTCATTTTCATGCTATTTTTATTGGGGCAATTGGGCTCACAGCAAAAAGACCCAATATAATTGTCCATATAGCAAATGTCTCAATCTATTTGTAAAAATAGCAAAAATTTGAAAAGAGAATTGAAATTACTAAAACATCTACGTTATATCGGTGATATCATTGATAGGATGATATCGGTGATCGAAATCTTTATTTAATAACTAATTTTTTTATCTGCTTATTTAATAACTAATTTTTTCTTATAATTTTAGTTTTCCATCACCCCATTCATAACAAAACGAAGAAGAAATCATTGATAGGATCTTATTAGTGATATCACCGATAGAAGTTTGTTTATTTAATAACTATTTTTTTTTGTCGTTTGGGAATGGTTACACGATTGTCAATGTGTTATAGTGTTGAGACTTCTATCATCTTATATCGGTGATAGAAGTCTATCGATTGATAGAATGATATGAGTGATAGAAGTCTATAACGATTGTCAATGTGTTCTGATGTTGAGACTTCATCATTTGATATCGATGATAGAAGTCTATTAGGTGATAGAACCGATATAAGTGATAAAAGTCTATAACTCTATTAGACTTATTGTTCTTCATGAATATTATTCTATCGGGCTTGTGATAAATATGTATCAGCGATAGTTTTTATCAATCATTAACTTCTTTCCAGGTGATGAGACTTCATCGGTGATAGATGTCTAATAGAAGTGATAGACTACTTATTGTGATATCTATCACCGATAGAAGTGATATCTATCGAGCATAGTTATCCGATAGACTTTCCATAGTTATCTATCTATTACCTATTACTCATAACTTTTCTATTATCTATTAGACTTATTGTTCTATCCGACTTCTATCATTGTCATCACTAATAGAAGTGATAAACTACTATCACGGTTAATGATTGATAGAAATTAAAGAAAAAGAAGTGATAGACTACTATCATCGATATGAAAGTGATAGGCTTCATCGGTGATGATAGTTGTCTGATAGACTTCTACCTATCTATTACCTATTACTCATAACTTTTCTATTAGACTTCTTGTTATTCATGATTATTAACTTTTTTTCTTCTATCAGGCTTCTATCGGTGATAGATGTCTATCAGCGATAGTTGTCTATCAATCATTAACTTCTTTCCAAAGAATAGACTTTTATCGGTGATAGATGTCTATCATCGATAAAAGTGATAGACTTCATCGCTGGTAGTTGTCTATCACTATCACCGATAGTTGTCTATCTCATTAACTACTATTGTTTGTTGTGTGGTCTTCAAATTTTCTCATCGGATGCCAAAGTCCTTGTGTTCATAGTATTGATATTAAACTTTTGAAACAATCACAAACCTTGTATTGATAGTATGAATAGTATGATAACAACAATATTGAGTTCTATCTTGAAAAAATATATCTAAAACTAATTGTAAAAAATTACATCATGGTAAAAATGGTGGAAAATTACATGTCCTACGATTGTGACCTTGATGACAATGACTACATTTTGTGTGACTTCTTGCTTCAGCAATCGACGAAATCCTTTGCTTTCACGGTCTTCTCCCGCTGCGTTTAACAATTGGAGGTAATGCATTCATGTCAACATCTATCGAACTCCATTCAGAATGATTCCCAATTGGGCGGATTAAACCTCCGTAAGTTGTCACTCCCATCACTAATTGCACAAGAGGAGCCATCAAAACAAGCATCATTAATATGAGCAACTAAATGATATCTTGTATTTTGATCTTCCACTAAAGTTAAAAACCAAGCAACATCAAAACAACGACATGGCGTTAGTTAATAACATCCCTCATTGCTATGTTTTTTTTTTTTCTTTTAATATTACCTAATTTTCTAAAGTATTAATATTAATATCAATATTAATATTAACATTTTCCCGAGAAAATGAAAAGGAAAATGCTACCGATAGAGAGAAATGAGAGGGGGGTAGTGTTTGGATTCCGAGAAAATTCTTGTAATGTAAACTAAAAAAAAAAAATGAAGAAAAAATTGATTAATATTTTCTTAGTGCCAACTTGTTGTAGTGTCATTCCTCTCTCAAATTAACAAACTAGATGGGCCCCACTTTTATTTTTCCTAATTTGTTTTCTTGAAAAAGGGAAGAAGAAGGAAATACTGAGGAAGAAAAAAAAAAGATTTAAGCCAAGGGTATAATAGGAATTATGAAAACAATTTAAAGATTTTTGCCATATTTGCAATTATTTTAAAATGTTGCTATATCTACAAATAGTAAAATCATCCTTGCTACCCATTACAAATTCTCATTTTTATTTTTATTTAAATTGTAAATCTTAAAATTTAAACATATTTTATTTGTGGAACAACAATATTATTAACTTTTTCTTTTTGGAACAACAATTATTGTGAGGGGAAAGATAGAAAATCAAACTATCGAATCTTAGATGCATGGTACCATCAACATATCTCTTATTTATTAAGTTGTGCTTGAATTTAAAATTATTAAGGGAATGATGATGGAAAATTGCCAAAAATAGGATAAAATTAGGGGCATAAAAGAGATTTAGGATCCCTTTTAGTTTTAAAGAGTTATAGGACTTTTTAGGGTATGAAATTACGAATTTACTATTTAAAAAAGTTATGCCCTAATTTTAACTAAACACAATTTTTTCACCTCCCTCACGCGAAGACTCCATTCTCACGCAGGAACCCTAATGCGAAGCTCGAACAATCGACGACTTCTCTACGGCGGCTTCTCCGGCAACGACTTCAACAAACAACCGGTGGCGACGACTTCTCTACACAAAAGGCGCGACGACAACTTCTCTACAACCGGCGACAACGACTTCTCTACACAAAAGGTGCGACAACGACTTTAACGAACAACCGACGACGACGACGACTTCAACGAACGACGATGACTTTATCGAACAGTGACGACAAAAACGAACCAACGAACGACACCCATCACTGAACTCTCGCCGACTACAACATCTAGAAAGGTTGGCACAATTTCCCCTTTTCATTCTATTCCCGTTCCTATTTAGGGATAACTAGTTTGATTTGTGGGAGTTAATTAGTTGGATATAAGTGTCTGATAAGTGGTGTGTTCTCGAAAGTGGAATTGCGTAAATTGCTTCTCATTGACATCTACTATGTTGCATTGCTTTCTAACTGCGAGAAATCGCTAGAAACTGCGAGAAAAAAAATAGAGAATTACAACTTGCTTAGCATGATTATCTCTTGGACTAGTTGTTTGCTTTTTGGTTGGAGTATGGTATCTGAATTTGTGACTTATGCTTATTTCTGAAACTACGTAATTGAGTTTGTTGTGGATATTCTGACCGTTGTGCCCCAACCCATGCATATTTGAAGTTTGGTGGGAGGCTGGGAGGATTGATTTCATTAAGAAGTGTTTTTTTTGCTATTAGGTCCGTAAAAGTTTTTGGAAAGTCATAGTAGCGTCGTTATGCTGCCGAAAGTTTTTGAATGCTTGGTTTTAAAAGTAGTTTCCTTTCGTACATATGGGTCTTTTTAGGTTGAATGATTTATAGACAACTTTTGCATGATTTCTTAGGTGTGAGAAAAAAAACAGAATGAAAAAGTAGTGTACTTTCGTCCATATGGGTATTTTTAGGTTGAACAGATGTTATTTGAGCATTTCTTATGATTTATAGGTAACTTTTGCATGATTTCTTAGGTGCGAGAAAGGTACGAGAAAAAAAAAAAAACAGAATGGAAAAGTAGTTTCCTTTCGTCTATATGGGTCTTTTTAGGTTGAATAAATGTTATTTGAGCATTTCTTATGATTTATAGGCAACTTTTGCATGATTTCTTAGGTGTAAGAAAGGTGCGAGATGAAGGGAATTGAATCCCGTGCGGAAGCGAATGATCACCTTTGCTCTCAATTGTGTGACATAGAAATACTCAAAACAGAAAATCTAAGCTAAAACATACATATTGAACGCATAAACGAATTAGATGATTACCTTTGAAGACCAATTCTTCACGTGGTTCCTCGTCGTCTACGAGCTCCTCTTCTCAACGAACGAATTCTCGAACACCGCCAAAAGACCTTATCGATTGTTCTCTAGGAGAGGGAGAGAGGTGAGATCTCCTTTTGGATTAGGGATGTTTTGAGAGAGAGCTTGAGAGAACTCTTGTGTTTGCCTTAGATGCAAAACTACACAAATGGTTCAAGTGTCACAAAATACATCCAAAAGGATGCTTTTATAGGCAATGTGGGTGGAGACAAATTCTCCACCCATTTTGCCACTAATTCCACATATTATGCATAAATGCATAATATAAGGTGTCAAACACCTTATTATATGAATCATATTCACATAATGTGAAGAAATTGGATTTAATTAAATCCAATTTCATCTCTCCAAAATTCTACCATTAGTTATGTCCTAATTCCATAATTAGACACAATTAAGTTCAATATGAATCATATTCACATTGAACTATATATTATATCAATCACATCACATATAATTGATATAATCCTTAAATTTGAACTTGAACATTTCAATCATTCCAAAACTTTATACCCTTTATTAATTCCATGTTGAGACAACCGAGAGACCTAATGGACCTACTGATCATGAGCTCCAACGATACGAGATTGACTAATCAAACTCATTGATCCCGTCAATCAACATTCGTTAACTACGAGTCACTCCACTAAAGACTCGTAGCTGCACTCTCCTCACTGTAGGACAAGTTGTGTCCATTGATTTAACCAATGCCCGAGAATCAACCATTCACTGGTCGTTCGTAGTCACAGTTGGGTCAAATTACCGTTTTACTCCTGTGACAACTTCTTGCATCTTAAGCACAATTGATCCTTTAATGAACAACAAGTTTATGGTCCGACCATAAACATTATTCTTCTCGGGCGTGAGAGGAGGGGCCTCGTTGTTCAAGACTCGAATTCGACTCTTGAGGGAACAATCTATCTAGTTACCTAGAACGGAGAGCAGGTGAATTCCTTCTTGCGAAGTTGAGTCCCCAGCTCCCTACAAGGTTTCATCCCTGAGAAGGTAGACATATTGAGTCGGCAACTCTGGCCACTCTCACCCGTACTAGTAAAAGGACAATCCCCGATAGACAGGAGTTCGCAACTCGCTCAGGATTCAGGTTGAATCACTATTGGTCATCGTTTGAATTATTAGCCCTAACCTATCAACGGTGTTACTGGATCAATCTAACAATTCTTGGTCCAGTCTTGTACAAACTCTTTGTACAAGATGCCCTCACTCGCATGTCAACTACACGAACGAACTGGATCGCCTCGTTTGTATCAAATACAAAGTAGGTCGCATCTTGAGGTTCCTAACCTAATCCATCTACTATAGACCATTCAGGTCACATTCTAAATGTGACCTTGAAGCTTAGTTTATTGGATTTAAGTTTGTAATTGCGAGAACACAAGTTTATTGGAAAAAAATAACAACTTTATTCATTTCCTCAAATAATTACAATACACGAGTTTAGGGCATAAATCCCAACACGAGAAAGGTGCGAGAAAAAAAACAGAATGAAAAAGTAGTTTCCTTTCATCCATATGAGTTTTTTTAGGTTGAATAGATGTTATTTGAGCATTTCTTATGATTTATAGGCAACTTTTGCATGATTTCTTAGGTGCGAGAAAGGTGCGAGAAAAAAAATAGAATGTTATTTGGCCATTTTTCTTTGATTCTTTGCATTTCATATGTCCATTTAGGCATTCCTAACTAGTTCTTGATGTTGTCTATTCATTTCCTACCTTTTGTTTATTCAATGTATTCTAGTCTAGGTACGAGAAAGTAGGAGAAAATTTGAAATCTTGTTGAAAATGTGCTTATTTTAACTCCGTATGAGTCCTTTTAGGTTGTGTAAATGTTTTTTTTGGTCTATAGACTTCACCCCTAGAATTTTAGTTAGTTTTGTAGGTGCGAGAAAAAAAAAATAGAATGAAAAAGTAGTTTCCTTTCATCCATATGAGTCTTTTTAGGTTGAATAGATGTTATTTGAACATTTCTTATGATTTATAAACAACTTTTGCATGATTTCTTAGGTGCGAGAAAAGAAACAGAATGCTATTTGACCATTTTTCTTTGATTCTTTGCAGTTCATAGGTCCATTTAAGCATTACTAACTAATTGTTATATTGAATGTGGTTCCTTATATTGAATGTTAAATTGTTCTTTATTTTTAAATTCTTAGATATCAATGGCGATGAACACCTTTCTCAAGTACTTGATAAACCCATCATGTCATTTTCGAGCTTAAGTGACAACCAAATCAATGATTGAGAAGACAATTGAGAGTATAAAATCGAAGCTCAACCCTGCCCAATAAGAAATGTTTAGAGCCACTCGCTTAGGTCATTTCTTAGATGTTGACCTGACATTCAATGGACAACTCATCCACTATCTTTTATTGAGAGAAGTGGAGGAAGAGAAGGTTAATTGCATTACCTTTAAGGTAGGAAGAGAGATTGTAACTTTCGGACGGGAAGAGTTTAACATAATTACAGGTTTGTGGCCTAGTTATAGGATTTGTTCTCGACCACAAAAATTAAACAATAGAATTAGAAAAATATATTTTGGGGATAGAGCTATGGTATACTCTAGTGAGGTAGAGAACGTCTTCATGAATTATAAAGGTGACGACGATGATTGTGTTAAATTGGCTTTAATATACCTCATAGAACTAGAGTTGTTGGGGAAGAAGAAGAAACTTAAAGCAAACATAACATTATGGGGATTTGTTGATGATCGGGATACCTTCAATAATTATGACTGAGGCTCTCTCATTTTTGAACGCACAGTATGTGGGTTGAAAAAAATATTGAGCAATGCGAAGGATAAATAAAAGACACTATTGATAGGTATACCATAGTAGGATTCCCTCATGCATTACAAGTACGTTTTACACTTTACTTAAATTTTATATCTTTTCCTTTTTTAAATTCTAATGTTGGATATATATTATAGGTATGGGCGTACGAGTCTATATCAACCTTAAATGGTGTTGTCGCGAAGAAAATAAGCGACGATGCTATCTCCCGTATGTTACGTTGGTCTTGCTTGCAATCTTCCTCCTCCAACATTATACATAGTCAGGTGTTTGACTTAGAGAAGGTATACCATCAAACATTGTAAATTTCGTATATTATTATATTTATTTAACTATCGTATTTTTACTCACGTTGTACTTTATCAACTTTATAGATGGAAATTAAAGGTTTCCTTAAGACAACGGTAGAGGAAAAATTATTTGCCCAAGGTGGACTACCTCCTCAACCTTGCTAACGCCTCCCAACGTTAAATCAGTCCAAACATTGAACATTCCCATTGACAACCTCAATGAATCTACAAAAGACCGGAAGTCTAAACCCATGTCCTCCAAGGAATATAGGAAATTAAAAGTACAAGTGAGGAACTTAGAGCATGAGATGAAGATTGTGAGGGGGCAACATGGAACTTATCAAGAGGGACGTGGTAGAGATGAAAATGTTATTATCAACGATCTTAAAACGCGTTGAGATAACAAAACAGGTAAGCGATTTTATTATACATAGAATGTGTATTCGTGTTAAAAAAATATACTCATGTGTTTAACAAATTTATTATTTTGGCTTAGGATGACAAAGAAAACGAGGTTGATAAGGAAACCTCAGTGATGGATGATGAGTTGGGCACATTGAGCACACATGTAATGAAGGATGTAACACCAGTTGAGAAGCCAAGTACACACTTTTGGTTGAAAATGCCAACTGATGACTACGAGGTGTCGAACCGGAGATTCAACAGACAGTCACATGTGTTGAGCTCGTCGTGCATAGTGCCCCAGTTAGTGATCCGCTGATTATAAATTGTGAAATTCGAGATCGTGATCTTGAGGAGGAGGATGTGATAGAAATATCATCATTCAAGGTGATACGTCCATATGTCTGTGTTGCACGAAACGTGCAAGCATTCATATTACAACTCCTTTCACAACCCTGTCCAAAAGAACAAAGTCTTCCAACAATACTTATAATCCAATGCACAAGATTCAAATGAGTGAATTGGAAAGACTTAGGCGATGGATCAGTGACAAAAACACTGACAACGATCTAAAGGACACCATCGCTGGACAAAAACCAAAGACTTTTTTAAGGAATTATTTATGTGTCGACATTGGCTAACAGATGAGGTATAGTAGTTGTTTTCATTGTTTATATCATTGGTACTTAATTTAACTTATATGACTCACTATGGTTCCTTTCTTATGTAGCATTTAGATACAATTTTCTTGTTCCTTCGTTTGAAGATTAAGGCCAATGAAAGTTTTTGTTCGCAGAATTTTACAACTGTAGACACAATATTCATGATATGTTATTTTAGCCTTTAGTATGCAGTCTTTATATAATTTAGAAGTTATGTAACTTTATCATTAATTGTGTGTGCAACACCATCTCCAAGCAAAGTGACATGAATACAAAAAAAACATACACGAAAATAGCCATTCGACTGGCAAGCTGAGTATCGCTTAGTCGATTACATCATTGGATGTAATGCTGACTTTCAAGATGCATGGACTAACATTGATCTTGTGTATGCACCATTGAACGCGAATGAAACTCATTGAGTGTTAACCTGCTTTGATCTACTTCATTGTGAGATCAAAGTTTGGGATTCCTTATCAACGTATCCTACGGAGGAGATGACACAGGAATTAGAGCCATTGCGATGATACCCGCGATATTATGTGCAACCAGATTTTTTGCAAGAAGAGGTGGATCATCACAACATATAGAACCTTGACCAACGGTCATGATAGAGCACGCTCCAAAGCAGCGTAATTCATGTGATTGTGGGATTTTTACCATTAAATACTTTGAATATGTTGTAACTGGTTCTGATTTCGTTAGCCTGTGTCAAGAGAACATGTCATACTTTAGGAAGCAGTTGGCTTTTCAATTATGGTGTAATACTCCAATGTATTAAAACTCTGATATGATATATTGTATATATATGTTATAATATATTGTAAATTTCATTACTTTATGCACTTTGAATGAATGTTTGCTTGTTTTATTAGGTGCGAGAAAAAAACATAATATATATTGTCCACTTTTATGTTAGTTGAGGTTTGTTTCAGGAAGAATTAAAAAAGTATAATACAAACTATGAACTATTTTTAATTATTGCCTTGTTTTATTAGGTGCGAGAAAAAAAAAACAGAATATATATTATCCATTTTTTTGTTATTTGAGGTTTGTTTCTGGAGGAATTAAAAAAGTATAACACAAACCACAAACTACTTTTAATTATTGCCTTGTTTTATTAGGTGCGAGAAAAAAAACATAATATATAATTGTCCATTTTTTTGGTTAGTTGAGGTTTGTTTCTGGAGGAATTAAAAAAACAGAATGCTATTTTGCTGCATTCCTTTGCTCCTTAGCATATCCAAAACTACCTACTTCTATTTATTGTCTTATTTTTTGTTAGGTGTGAATTTAGGTAAGAGAAAGTACGAGAAAGTTGGATATTTGGTTCAAAATGTAGTTGGTTTCTTAGGTGCGAGAAAAGTGCGAGAAATGGGCGAGAAAAAAAACAGAATGCTATTTTGCTGCATTTCTTTGCTCCTTAGAATATCCAAAACTACCTACTTCTATTTATTATCTTATTTTTTGTTAGGTGTGAATTTAGGTGCGAGAAAGTACGAGAAAGTTAATATTTGGTTCAAAATGTGGTTGGTTTCTTAGGTGCGAGAAAAGTGCGAGAAAAAAACCGAATGCTATTTTGCTGCATTCCTTTGCTCCTCCAAAATACATAGGTAATATCCCAAAATACATAAGTAATACAACTAAAGCATTTAAAATAACAAACAAGTAGGCCAACAATAATTAAGATTAGTTTGACATTTTACTTTTCAACATATGCAATCGAATTACGACATGTCAATCTATTGTGGCCCCGTTCATTACATCTGCCACATTTATGCACTATGGGGGTTTCACCAACTGATGAGATTCTCTTTTTCTGGCGTCAACCAACCCTAGCCACTACTTTGTGAGGTAATACCTTCATTTCCACATAGTCTGCTGGTGTCTTCCACTCTGAGACATTACCAACTGGATAAATAGGTTCTGCATATGCTGCTAACGAACATTCATTAATATAAAAATGATTACATAAAGCCATAAACATTTATACCCCGAGTTCTTGCTGCAACAATTGCATGGGCACATGGTAATTCCTCTAGTTGGAACTCCTTACAACTACACTCCTTATTATTAAGGTCAACAGTCTCTTCTCCATCCATGTCCTTCACATGTAATTGATAATACTCAATTGAATCAATCTTCATTATTAAAGAATGCTTATGGCTTATATGTACTATTCCTTCTGCCCACTTCGTCAAGATGGATGTACCTTTTGAAACTTCTTCTCGACGCTCCCAAAATCATCTTTGTAGTAAAGCTCTCAAATGTTCAACCAATGCATCAATTGATAATCCTCTAGGTTCACTCAAAAGGGCATTCATGCTCTCTGCTATATTCGTGGTCATCTTATTGTATCGCCTTCTTGGGCAATGCATACGTGCCCAACGTGAAAGACCAACATTTTTCAAATAGTTACCTACACCATTATCGAATGCTAGGATGCGACCCCACGATTCTTGAAATTTTGACTCGCGATATGATCTTGCAGCATTACAAAACAAATGTTCTATTTTTTCACTCTTGAATTTAGTAACCAAATTATCTCTCAAATGTTGCACGCAAAGACCATGAAATGCATTGGGAAACACCGAAACAATAGACTTTGATATGCTTTTATTTCGATCTGATACAAAAACTAGATCACTAACTTCACCTATTGCACCTTTTAACTTTTCCAAGAACCATGTCACTGAACTATCAGATTCCCTATCGACGATTCCGAATGCAAGGGAAAAAATTTGATTATTTCCGTCTAAGCAAGTGACAATTATCAAAGTACCTTTATATTTGCACTTCAGGAAGGTTTCATCCATAACTATGACATGTCACATACAATTTAGAAATCCTCGAACACATGGACCTAGTGCCATAAAAAGATATTTGAAGAACTGATCATCTTAAGTGCTTCACCATACCGGCACAATAGATTATATGAATCCTCTAGTGATCCACGTACTCACATATACACAATTTCTCTGGCACGCTACGCTTTTTCATAACTCATATTTATACCATAGTCTTGTCTCATGTCTTCTATGATGTCACAAGGGTTGTATTGACGACCAACTCCTTTGAATTTAAATTTTAATAGTTCTCCAACTATCCAAGCCTTTGCTTGTCTATGGTCATGATTCAATATATCAAGTGAACATGAGTGAACGTTTACATACTTTAAAATCTTGAATATGTCTGAACTCTTCAATTGGACTGCCCGTAGTCTCCATTTACATTTATCATCAAGACATTTAACATAAAAAATCTTCTTGGTAGACTTCTTTACTCTAAATTCAAAGTTTTTTTTTTATTGCCACCACACTTAATCTCATGGATAATTCTCTCTTGCCAAAAAATATTTTCCCTACCTCCAACTCATCATTTGTGGAGCTTCCTTCTGTCCAAGTATTTTTCTTCACATATGTCGATCGACTACATGATTGACCTCCACTGTTACGTTTCTTTTTACCATATTTTGAAGTTCTTATTTCTCCTGGGATGTCATAGGATTCAGAATTAAAGTTCTTGCCCTCATCAAAATCTGTAAAGTTACCTTCTTTTGAAGTATATGAATCTCATTTATGTCATCACCCAAGTCAACTTGAACGACATTATCATCTAATGTTGCATGTATTGGATTCGAAACATTTATATCGAAGTTCTGAACTTGATTGCTCCCAACAATATATTTATTGCCAATATGAAAATCTTCCGTTGAGCCTAAACTTTTGTACTTAGGTTCAAATGAGATGTACATGGGGATTTCAAAAATATTTTCACCAAGAAGATAAAATTTCAAATCACGGTCATTACTTATCTCAAATGGAGGTGTTTCATTGTCGTATTTTATCTCATATATGCAAGTCAGTTTGATGTCAAACTCTTTAGGGTCCACTTCGGGAGAGCATATATTTCAACAACTAAATCCTTATGCGTGATTTCTTTGCTTATGACAAGACCTTTCAATAAACCCCCTACATATTTTCTTTCTTTGTCAACCCATACTCCACCATAACGAACCAAAATATGAATATGAGTCATCCTTAGATTATCACAAAATCTTTAATTCCTGCAAAAGAAAAAAAACAAAATGAGAACCTCTTCGGTCTATGTAAACAGTTCTTCCATGAAGTAACAGAGAAGTCAAGTCTAAACCTATGCTAATTGTAGGAAACTGATCTTTCAACCTTATCCAATAAGAGAATCACCAAATTAACAACATTACGAACTGACAAAGCTTCAAATGAATACAACTTAATCTAAACAAAACTCCGGTTACTTACATAAATTCATACAAATGCGAGCAAGAACAAAAAAATAAGTAATATGAAATTAAACGGCGAACAACTAACTTACTTGAGCCGGCGTAGCCGATTTCGTGATACCTCATCAGAGAAGTTGAAGTTGTAGTTCGTGCCGCCGTTCGTTGAAGTCGGAGCCGCCGCCGTTCGTCGGTTGCTTCACCGTTAGGTGTTCGCGTGAAGGTTTAAGTGTTCGCTGGTTTAGGTGTTGCATGAGAGGTGAAAAAAATCGTGATTAGGACATAAAATTGGGAGTATAACATTTTTAAATCGAGGATTTTTTAAAGAGGGTAAGATGGTAATTTCATACCCTAAAAAGTCCTAAAACTCTACTAAACTAAAAAGAGTCCTAAATCTCTTTTATGCCCCTAATTTTGTCCTATTTTTGACAATTTCTACAAAATATACCCATGTTAATCAAAGCTATAAATTTTTAAAAATAATAAACGTACCCATATGTTTAGAAAATTCACGTCTTTCCAAATCCTACCACATACCTGCTAATGAATGCACTTGAAACATAATAAGGAAACCCATTAAAAAAAACATAACGAAAGGAACATGTGTTTGAGTTTTGTTGGAAACATACTTATGTTTTAGAAATTTAACCATTTCCTGTTTTTTCAATTATTTGTGGGTGGAATATATATGAGTGCACTTTTATTATTTATAAGTCGTAAACGTTTTACTATAAAAATAATAAAGAAATAATAATAATTAAATAAGAGATATATTTGAAATTATGAAATTATCATTAGTTTCGATAAAATAGTCTAAAAATGATTCTATAGCTTAAATAGTTTTTAAGATGGCAAGATAAAATTATAAATTGTAATTTTAAGGAGAAACTCAATAAAAACATTCATGTACTACAAGTAAAATTAAAAAGGATCATAGTATACATAAATTTTTATAACAATTCTTATCATTATTATAGAAGAAGCTAAATATATTTGTAAGAAAGAATACTTATGAACTTAAAATATACTTATGCTTAACTCCATATAGTAATTATAGGAGATAACAATTATAAAACCTTTAAGATTCTAATATTAAGCCCAACTAAACATAAATGTGAGAATATGAAAAGAAGAGATAGAACTTTTCATATTCTAACCTATATATAAATGTGAGAATATGAAAAGAGGTTAAACAATTAATGTTATTTTTTAAAATATATTTTATCTCTTCATTTCTCACATTTAGAGCTCAACCATTATCTTCCCATCCTAATAACAAAAGTTGACATCTACTTTTCAAAACTCTTGATAATAAGAGATTAACTCCAATCTCATTCTTTTATCCTTGCAAAGTGTGACTTTCTTCCTTCTTTCATGTATAATGATACGAATTCAACAAATCCAACACACTGTCATCCAATATCAACAATAACCGCAAAAATTTATTATTTTACTCCTTCAATTCTTAAAATTTCCTTAAATCACCTTCCCCATCCATCAATTTTTCCTTTTTTCAAAGGTTTTTGCCAACTCCTCTCGACCAAGAGTAGTAAGATTGAAAAATCATATAACAATAGATATCATATTTAAAAAAGCTTTGTGTCCAAAAAACATATCATCAACTACAACTTAAAATATTTAGATAGGTCTCAACTTTTTTCATGAATCCATAACATTTTTATACGTCTTATGACATCGTCCATCTTATTCCTAATTCAACTTTTTAAAGAATTCTTCACTTTTCAATTATCTCTTCGAATAAATTTCCATTTACCACATTTACCAAAAAGTGGATGAATGTTATCTTCTCATTTAATGCCTCTTAGAAACTTAATCATCTTAATACTTAATTCACTTGTCCAAATAAACCTTATTAGTCAAAAAACAAACATTATCCTAACAAAGATGAAGTGTTGTCTCACACTTTCATCTAAAACTCGTTTATCTTTACAAAGCATCTTCGCTCTTCCTTGTACACATAGCCATTAAAGTTTTGAGATGGTACTTTCATAGAATCGTTGTTGGGTTTCCAAATAAATCTCCATTTACCACATTTACCAAAAAAAGAAAATGCATGTTATCTTCTCATTTAATGTGTAAAGCCCCTACTCTTATAACATAAGTTCCTAGGGACATTACTACTCATGCATGCATTCGAGGCTTTAAATAACTTTAAATAAGTAAAAATTGATAATTAAAATCGATTTAATTTGGGATCCCATAAATACAAAACATTTACAACTAACTTTGGCCTCAATTTAAAATCGTTATACTACATAAGCGGAACTAAAATCATTTAAAAATACTTTCTAAATCATGTATGCGGAAAATCTTGACTCGGTTCCCATGACTTCTGTAGCGCATCCCTGTCACTCGCCTAGTATGCCCTCGCCTTTACTTGAAACCGTTTTTAAAACAGAGAAAACACAACAAAGGTAGAGGGATGAGTATTATAAAATACCCAGTAAGTGTGGGTCGGGAAATGCAACCACATGCAACATGACTTTCTTTTAAACATGACTTTTATACATGACTGTGATTCGTGACTTTTGAAATCATAAAACTTTCTGTTGTGGGACCTAAAACTCCTTTCATAAAATCATGACTTTTCTCTTTGGCTATGCGTGGTCAATTGAGTCTACCTAAGTCTTTTCATATTGAGTCTTTCACAGACCCCTATAGGTTTGAGTCCCTCACAGACCCCTATAAGATTTGAGTCCCTCACAGACCCCTATAAGTTTTGAGTCCCTCACAGACCCCTATAAGTTTGAGTCCCTCACAGACTCCTATAAGTTTGACCCATAGGGTCTCTAATGCATGTTTTACCATGCATAAATTCTCAGGAGACCAATTGCCACAGCCTACATGACATGTTCATATACATACAATATGCATGAGGTCCCATTCTTCAAACACAAATACATATATATTCAGAATGATGCAACAATCACATAAAACATAAGATCATGACATAACTTTCATAACTTTCATCTAGAGTCAAGCAATCATAAGTAATAAGTACGTTTATAATTTAAGATACATAATTAATACAATGACATAACTGAAAATCTCAATATGCATAACTATACATAACTGTGTCAAGGCTCGTTTTAAAATACTTTGAAATCATTTCTGTTCAGGTCCTCCTTAAACCCTTAAATCATTCAAGTTCCTTTCTAAATCGTTTGAAAATCATTTACTCATGATCCTTTAAAACCCTATGAAATATTACTTTTCTAAAGTCATGAGCGTAAGTCTTAGAATTTCACCCTTTTGAACTAAGTCCTCGAATTTCACCTTTTAAAATAAATCTTTCAAGAAATCATATTCATTCCCCTTTTTAAGATCATTTGTAGAAAAATCCCTTACCTAAGCCTTAGCTCCGAGATATTCTATAACTAAATCTCTGACTCAGCAATCCATTCAATCATGTTCAGAACTCGAGCCTCCTAAAATAATTTCATTCATACCTTAATTAAATCACATCACCATAATTTATTCCTCGAATTCAATCATAAATAGGCTAATTACCATGAACGGAGTGTCAAATCACGCTCGTAGGGTCGAACTCTTCGAACTGGACAACTAAGAAAGGTGGAGTTGACCGTTGACCGGCAGAGTTGACCATTGACCGTTGACCGCAACGTTGACCGGCGACCGGCGGCGTGCTGGCGGTGTGTGGAGGTCAGATCTACGATGCCCACTTGCCGATCTATCCAGAACCGGTGTCTAAACCTTCAAAACCGGTTGAAAACTCGATGAACCGCTCGAACCAAAGTCGATTTGCCGTGAAACCGCTTCTTTGGCCAGTTCAGCGTTCGAACATTTTCCGGTGGCTTTCTCTGCACGCGGCGATACAAAGACTCAACTTGCTGCTGACGGCGAACAACTCGGACGAGGCAACTCCGGCGAGGTCGACAGTGAGCTTGGCAGATCGGCACTACACGGACTGGGTTTCGGTTGCTGCTGAACTCGCCGAGGATGTTGCAACGACTGGATTTCTTTAACTCGTTCTACGACAACTGCGATTCCGCCAAACTTGGAGAAGCAGATCTGGTAGAAAGCGACGGTGAAGACTCGATCGGCACGACGAAGGGGTGTCCTTTTCATTTTCGACGGCAGCTACGCGCGGCTAGGCTCATTCAGTCGTGCGATCATTGGCCGGCGTTCGGCCGATGACTCCCTGCGAGTACTCCGACGACATAAAGAATGTTGGTCGACGACATTGCTGATGGTGGTGTGGTCGATCGGACGACGAGGAGCTCGTCCATGAAATTGTCGTGAAGGTGTGGTGAAGAAGATGAGGAGGGAGGCCCTCGGTTTACGTGCATGAGGAAAAGAAAGAGGAGGTCTCAAACCCTAATTTCTTTATTAACTAATTTACGAAACTACCAATTCTCTTTACCAAAACCACCCAAAGTGCCATCTAACTTAAATAACTAAATAAACCAACTCAACATATATGTATTTAACCAAAATTTATTCTCTTAAATTTGTGAAACTTGCTTAACTAAGAAACTTCAAGGCTCGTTGAAGATTAATTTTCATTAAATTAATCTAGGGTACAACCTAAAAGGTATTAAGAAAATTCTGGGGCGTTACAATCTTCCCTCCTTAAGAACTTTCGTCCTCGAAAGTTCCTAATCCTGAAATAGTTCGCATTTTTCTTCTCTTGTCTCCCAAGTAGTCTCTTCTATCTTCTGATTCCTGAATGAGATGCTTTACTAAACTTATACCTTTTTGGATGAACCCTAAAAATCTATTTTAAGGTTTCCTGTATCAGCTATTAACATTTATCTCAAGGCGTGACTCACTCGTCCCGTCTGGTTATCGATTCCATAACCTTACCACCTTCACCAAAGATGTGACTTCGCTAAAGATAGAGTCAACAACTTTGTTCGATTGTTCAAGACTCTTCACGTTATTAGTTAACCTCCCGCTACTCTCAACTACCTTTTAGTAAACATTGCAGTGACAATTCACTCGCATATTTAATTAACTTTGGGGCTTTCTAATGCAATCAATAACTCGTTGAAAGTTTTAAGTCATGGTAGGAGTAACTCCAAACTTAGGTCTCCTTTGGTTGTCGTGACACATGAAATGTTCCATACAACTCTGCCGATCTTAATACAGAAATGCTCCGAAAATTTTGGCAGCATAACAACATAACTACAACAATGCCAAAATTTTCTCTAACACCTGTTTGATAGAAATTGCACTTCTAAAATCAGACAACCAACCAGTCATGCCTCCAAACTTCATTTCAAGATTACTCAGAGTTCAGAACACACAAAACATAGGAATGTTGAACAATCAAATATAAGTGAAACTCAATTTCTTTAGTTGTAAACAATGATTCTTTAAAGACAAGAAAATCTAACAATCAGGTTGCGACCTTAATTTTTAAAACAAACTTTCAGAGAGTGCAACAAAATCCTCTTGACTTACCCTGATTTAGAGCCTAATCAATTATAGATTTTCACATTAAGTGTCAAAATTTTCGTTGCAAGTTCTAGGAAATAGAATGAACCTTTTAAAACAAGTTATTCATGATACAACTCGTACTCTATCACTTTTAACCTTTCCTCAGCCTATGGCACAACGCAACAGTCATTCATATCACTCCCCTTTAAAATACTCAACCGATAACAACTTCGATACTAAGCGATCTCGCGAAAATGAATCTAGTCTTTTAAAACTCATTCTCCCTTTACCCTCCAACTCCTTAAATATCATGTTCAGGTGATCACTCGAATGTAATGAAATTTTCTTATCACCCATAGAGTTGGACACTTTAGGATGGCATTCACTACATCCTTTAACTTTTCCGTCTCTTTTGTCGTGAAACCTTAACGTTCAGACTTTGAATACGAATACTTCATTTAACACCTCTAGACTTTGACTTTTCAATAAATTATAGTATTCATCTGTCAAGGTTCTACTTACGGAACTTAGTTGTTCAAAGTTTCGTGGAAGACTTTCACGTCGTAAAGTCCACTCTTTCCCTCTTTTGTCCAAACTGGCTCTTTTAATAACGCGCAAGTGAGTGTCTAATCTTGACAAAATTCCTCTTAAGCCGTACATCTTAAACTCAGACATTTCCTTTCTAACACCAAACACCTTAGGTCACCTATTGGTCTCTTCTTAGCTCAACAAATTTCATTATGCACATCCTTTGAAATTTATTTGGACACATAACTCCTTGGTGACCTTTCAACTAATTTCACCTCTTAGGACTTACTCTTCCCTCCTTTTGTCTACAACAATCCTTCCAAATTGTCTTTTCTGCCCCTTCTTAGACTGAGTTTAACTAGAATGTCTCCGGTAACTTAATCACAACAATGTTTTACTCTTTTCTTGAGCACTAAATCCATCAAGTCTATAAACATTAGGGGCACTTAAGTCAAATCTCCATAATCATCATGATGTTCGTAATGTGGTTTGAAAGTTGTCTCGAGATATCTTATCTCTGATTCTTGGTGGCGATAACTTGACCCCATTTTTTTTTCTTAAATAACATTGTGCTCCTTGTAGCTAGTGGAATAGGTCGTTCATCCAAAGACGAAGATATTTATTCTTAGCAGCGACGTTCTTCCACTTCCTCTAACCTGTGCACAAACGTAAAGATGCTTCTTTCTCCTTTACGAACAACATTAATACTCCTTAGGGTGCTATACTACTATTAACTCTTATATAAAAGTTCTTGTACCTATAACTTAAGTTCTTTTAACCTCACTGGAGCATTCTGTAAGGAGTATTAAAAGCTACCGTTGCTTTCACTTTAACTTCATGCTTAAGTCTATCTCTCGTGTTGAGGATAACCTTAAAATATCAAACTTATTTTATCTAACGCCAATGAATTGTTCCTCGTGCTCACTTTCTTTAAACTCGACTTTCTCCTTTTAGTCAGATTGAGGACTTTCTCAACTACTTGTACCATTGTAGTTCTAATGTCGATTTCTCTAAAATCTCACTTAAGAACCATTAGCCTAACTTTTCCTAAATGGACCCTCCGGTTTCACTCTAATGGTCGCTCGACCACTACAACTATACACTTTACTAATTCAAAGGGGTTCCTCAGCTTGACTTCTACATAACGAAGAAGAGATTCAAAGCACTTTCCTCTATTAACCAAATCCTCTTTCTTTAACCCTCTGATCGGGGAAAAGGAAACTTTACTACATAAGAACTTAAGGTTAACATCTCATATTATCTCTTCCAAGTTATCCATATATATCGTGACCAACAGATGGAAATTAATGGCAAGGTTCCTTACTCACATTCCACAAGCTTGAACACACGGGTGACCATGTGACTGTTGAAATATGTACAAGGTTCTAGGGTCCAGTTCATCCATTCTCTTATGTTCTCGAACTAGAACTCTAACTACTTACTTTTTCTCTCCGTACTTGTCTTTATTAAGTTCATTATGCTTATGGTATTACTTTTGAAAGTTCACACCATGCCTATCTTCAGTATTACATAAGTGTTTCATATTTACAAAACTTCCTCTAGGTATCAACCTTTTTCCCAGCTCTTTCTTTTCTACTTCCAACAGTAGAGATTACAAACATTCGTTTTCTTTTCAGCGCAAAAACACGTCAACTTTACGACATATACGCATATAGATTCACATATAAGCATTTCCTTTCTATAGACATATAGTTCAACTCATACCTTCTCATTCTTTCTTAGTTTAGAAATTCATTAAGCTCGATTTTTATATTAAAATAACTTTACATAGGATACATAATTTTCTTTTCATGAACAACTAAAACATTAGTTCAAAGGCATACCTGGCGGTGACTGAGAGTTGCTACTTAGCCATGGGATACTTGTTGCTTACTCTGTAAGCGAGTCTACAAGACCTATGACCTTGGGCTCTGATATCAACTGTAAAGCCCCTACTCTTATAACATAAGTTCCTAGGGACATTACTACTCATGCATGCATTCGAGGCTTTAAATAACTTTAAATAAGTAAAAAATGATAATTAAAATCGATTTAATTTGGGATCCCATAAATACAAAACATTTACAACTAACTTTGGCCTCAATTTAAAATCGTTATACTACATAAGCGGAACTAAAATCATTTAAAAATACTTTCTAAATCATGTATGCGGAAAATCTTGACTCAGTTCCCATGACTTCTGTAGCGCATCCCCATCACTACTTTGGTATGCCTCTCGCTTTACACAAAACCATTTTTAAAACAAAGAAAACACAATAAAGATAGAGGGATGAGTATTATAAAATACCCAGTAAGTGGGGGTCGGGAAATGCAACCACATGCAACATGACTTTCTTTTAAACATGACTTTTATACATGACTGTGATTCGTGACTTTTGAAATCATAAAACTTTCTGTTGTGGGACCTAAAACTCCTTTCATAAAATCATGACTTTTCTCTTTGGCTATGCGTGGTCAATTGAGTCTACACTCGAGTCTTTTCATATTGAGTCCTCACGCACCCCTATAGGTTTGAGTCCTCATGGACCCCTATAAGATTTGAGTCCTCACTGGACTTCTATAAGTTTTGAGTCCCTCCATGCACTTCTATAAGTTTGAGTCCTCACAGACTCCTATACGTTGACCCATAGGGTCTCGATGCATGTTTTACCATGCATAAATTCTCGAGAGACCAATTGCCACACCTTTACATGACATGTTCATATACATACAATATGCATGAGGTCCCATTCTTCAAACACATATACATATACATTCAGAATGATGCAACAATCACATAAAACATAAGATCATGACATAACTTTCATAACTTTCATCTAGAGTCAAACAATCATAAGTAATAAGTACGTTTATAATTTAAGATACATAATTAACACAATGATATAACTGAAAATCTCAATATGCATAACTATACATAACTATGTTAAGGCTCGTTTTAAAATACTTTGAAATCATTTCTGTTCAGATCCTCCTTAAACCCTTAAATCATTCAAGCTCCTTTCTAAATCGTTTGAAAATCATTTACTCATGATCCTTTAAAACCCTATGAAATATTACTTTTCTAAAGTCATGAGCGTAAGTCTTGGAATTTCACCCTTTTGAACTAAGTCCTCAAATTTCACCTTTTAAAATAAATCTTTCAAGAAATCATATTCATTCCCCTTTTTAAGATCATTTGTAGAAAAATCCCTTACCTTAGCCTTAGCTCCGAGATATTCTATAACTAAATCTCTGACTCAACAATCCATTCAATCATGTTCAGAACTCGAGCCTCCTAAATTAATTTCATTCATACCTTAATTAAATCACATAACCATAATTTGTTCCTCGAATTCAATCATAAATAGGCTAATTACCATGAACGGAGTGTCAAATCACGCTCGTAGGGTCGAACTCTTCGAACTGGACAACTAAGAAAGATGGAGTTGACCGTTGACCGGCAGAGTTGACCATTGACCGTTGACCGCAACGTTGACCGGCGACCGGCGGCGTGCTGGCGGTGTGTGGAGGTCAGATCTACGATGCCCACTTGCCGATCTATCCAGAACCGGTGTCTAAACCTTCAAAACCGGTTGAAAACTCGATGAACCGCTCGAACCAAAGTCGATTTGGCTGTGAACCGCCTGCTGGCGGTTCAAGCGTTTTTCAGACATTTTCCGGTGGCTTTCTCACACGCGGCGATACAAAGACTCAACTTGCTGCTGACGGCGAACAACTCGGACGAGGCAACTCCGGCGAGGTCGACAGTGAGCTTGGCAGATCGGCACTACACGGACTGGGTTTCGGTTGCTGCTGAACTCGCCGAGGATGTTGCAACGGCTGGATTTCTTTGACTCGTTCTACGACAGCTGCGATTCCGCCAAACTTGGAGAAGCAAATCTGGTAGAAAGCGACGGTGAAGACTCGATCGGCACGACGAAGGGGTGTCCTTTTCGTTTTCGATTGCAGCTACGCGCGACTAGGCTCATTCAGCGTGCGATCTGCGCTGGCCGACGTTCGGCCGATGACTCCTGCGCGAGTACTCCGGCGACATAAAGAATGTTGGTCGACGACATTGCTGATGATGGTGTGGTCGATCAGACGACGAAGAGCTCGTCCATGAAATTGTCGTGAAGGTGTGGTGAAGAAGATGAGGAGGGAGGCCCTCAATTTGCGTGCATGAGGAAAAGAAAGAGGAGGTCTCAAACCCTAATTCCTTTATTAACTAATTTACGAAACTGCCCATTCTCTTTACCAAAACCACCAAAAGTGCCATCTAACTTAAATAACTAAATAAACCAACTCCACATATATGTATTTAACCAAAATTTATTCTCTTAAATTTGTGAAACTTGCTTAACTAAGAAACTTCAAGGCTCGTTGAAGATTAATTTCCATTAAATTAATCTAGGGTACAACCTAAAAGGTATTAAGAAAATTCTGGGGCGTTACATAATGCCTCATAGAAACTCAATGATCTTAACACTTGATTCAGTTGTCCCAATAAACCTTATTAGTCAAGACTCAAACATTATCTTCGATCCAATGAATGGACAAAAACTTTTTAATCAGTCTTATACTTCATTCCAAAATTCTCTTATCCTAACAAACATGAAGTGCCATCTCATATTTTCATCCAAAATTCTTTTATCTTTACAAAGCATCTTTGCTCATCCTTGTATACATACCAATTAAAGTTTTGAGTTGGTGCTTTCTTAGAATCATTGATATGTTTCCAAATCAAACTTCATTTATCACATTTACCAAAAAGTGGATGCATGTAATCAAACTTAATGATCATCACACTTAATTCACTTGTCTAAATAAACCTTATCAGACAAAAGTCAAACATTATCTTTGATCCAAAGAATGGACATAAACTCTTTAGTTAAAGAATTGAAGTATAGTCTCATAATTTAGGCCAAAATTCACTTATCCTAACAAAGGCGAAGTGTCATCTCTAACTTTCATCCAAAATTCTCTTATATTTACAAAGCATCTTCTTTCTTCCTTATATACATGACCATTAAAGTGTTAAGATGGTACTTTCATAGAATCGTTGTTGGGTTTCCAAATAATTCTCCATTAACCACATTTAATGCCTCATAGAAACTCGATGATCTTAACACTTAATTCACTTGTCTAAATAAATCTTATTAGTCAAAACTCAAACATTATCTTTGATCCAAAGAATGGACATAACTCTTTAAACAAAGATTGAAGTCTAGTCTCATACTTTAGTCCAAAATTCATTTATCCTAAAAAAAATGAAAGTGTCGTCTCATACGTTCATCCAAATTCTCTTATCTTTACAAAGCATATTTGCTCTTCCTTAAATACATAACCATTAAAGTTTTGAGATGGTACTTTTTTAGAATTGTTGTTCCAAATAAATCTCCATTTACCACATCTACCAAAAAGTGGATGAATGTTATCTTCTCATTTAATGCATCATAGAAAATCGATGATCTTAACACTTAATTCACATGTCCAAATAAAATTTATTGTCAAAACTCAAACATTATCTTCGATCCAAAGAATGGATAAAACTCTTTAATCAAAGACTTGAAGTCTCGTCTTATACTACAACATTCTCTTATCCTAACAAAGATGAAGTGTTGTCTCATACTTTTATCCAGAATTCTCATATCTTTACAAAGAATCTTTGCTCTTCCTTATATACATAACCATTAAAGTTTTGAGATGGTACTTTCTTAGAATGGGTTTCTAGATAAATCTCTATTTACCAAATTTACCAAAAAGTGGATGAATGTTATCTACTCATTTAATGTGTAACGCCACAGTCCCAGGATCTCCTGCTTGTAAGAGTGAAGACACTATCCCCACAAACCAACACGGGGTCTTTTCAGCATGCTTTGTCCTCACTCACATGCTCCCTAGGAAAATTTCCAGGAGGTCACCCAATATAGGATTGTTCCAAGCCAAACACGCTAAACTGTGGAGTTCCTATGATTGAACCACCAAAAAGGAAGGTGCAACTTGTTGGTATAGGTAGTAGCTATCAATTCTTTTAAGCCTTTCTCAATTGTACTACCATATTCTCATGGTCACTCCCATGTACCCCTCTTCCTTGGGTACCATACTTTCATATCCTCAGGATCACTCTCATTCAGATGTGGACTCGGTTCATTCATGTATCCCTCTTCCTCGGGCGTCACATGCCCACCAACTTCCGCCTTGGTTCGTCCCCAAACCACATCTTACTGGGAGAGGTTCTGCTCTGATACCATTTGTAACGCCCCAGTCCCAGGATCTCCTACGAACTGGCTGCGTCACTATATCATCCATGACTACTTGTAAGAGTGAAGACACTATCCCCACAAACCAACACGGGGTCCTTTCAGCATGCTTTGTCCTCACTCACATACTCCCTAGGAAAGTTCCCAGGAGGTCACCCAACATAGGATTGTTCCAAGCCAAGCACGCTTAACTGTGGAGTTCCTATGATTGAGCCACCGAAAAGGAAGGTGCACCTTGTTGGTATAGGTAGTAGCTATCAATTTTTTTAAGCCTTTCTCAATTGTACTGCCATATTCTCATGGTCACTCTCATGTACCCCTCTTCCTCGGGTACCATACTTTCATATCCTCAGGATCACTCTCATTCAGATGTGGACTCGGTTCATTCATGTACCCCTCTTCCTCGGACGTCACATAATGCCTCATAGAAACTCAAAGATCTTAAGACATAGGGGCTGTTTAGAGCGCTGAGTGGGCTATAATAACAGAGGTTAATAATAGCTTGTGGGTTATCATAATCTGTGGAATCATATAATATTATTCAGAGTAGTATAATTTGAGGTTATAATAGTCTGTGTTTGGGGTGTAAAGGATTTCTCAGGCTATTATAACCTGTGCCCCCAAACAGGCCCTTAATTCACTTGTCCAAATAAACCTTATTAGTAAAAAATCAAACATTATTTGTGATCCAAGGAATTGACATAACTCATTAGTCTAAGACTTGAGTCTAAAATTCTCTTATCCTAACAAAGATGAAGTGTCGTCTCATACTTTCATAAAAAAATCTCTTATCTTTACAAAACATCTTTACTCTTCCTTATATACATAACCATTAAAGTTTTCAGATGGTACTTTCATAGTTTCGTTGTTGGGTTTCCAAATAAATCTCCATTTCCACATTTACCAAAAAGCGAATGCATGTTATCTTCTCATTTAATGCCTCATAGAAACTCGACGATCTTACACTGAATTCACTTGTCCAAACAAACAATATTAGTCAAAACTCAAACATTATCTTCGATCCAAAGAATGAACAAAACTCTTGACTTGAAGTCTAGTCTCATACTTTAGTCCAAAATTCTCTTATCCTAACAGAGATGAAGTGTCACCTCATACTTTCATCCAAAATTCTCTTATCTTTTCAAAGCATCTTCGCTCTTCCTTGTATACATAATCATCATAGTTTGGAGATGGTACTTTCTTAGAATCGTTGTTGCGTTCCTAAATAAATCTCCATTTACCACATTTACCAAAAAGTGGATGCATGTTATCTTCTTATTTAATGCCTCATAGAAACTTAATGATCTTCACACTTTATTCACTTGTCCAAAAAAACCTTATTAGTTAAAACTAAAACAATATCAGTGATCCCAAGATTTGACAGAACTCTTTAATCAAAGACTTGAAGTCTACTCTCATAGTTTAGTCCAAAATTCACTTATCTTAACAAAGATGAAGTGTCGTTTCATACTTTCATCTGAAATTCTCTCATCTTTACAAAGAATCTTTGCTCTTTCTTATATACATACCCATTTAGTTTTGAAATGACACTTTCTTAGAATCATTGTTGGGTTTCCTAATAAATCTCCTTTCACAACATTTGCCAAAAAGTAGATGAATATTATCTTCTCATTTAATGCCTAATAGAAACTGAACGATCTTAACACTTAATTCACTTGTGCAAATAAGCCTTATTAGTCAAAAGTCAAACATTATCTTTGATCCAAAGAATGGAAAGAACTCTTTAATCAAAGACTTGAAGTCTAGTCTCATACTTTAGTCCAACATTCTCTTATCCTAACAAAGATGAAATGTCGTGTCATACTTTCATCCAAATTCTCTTATCTTCACAAAGCATCTTTGCTCTTCCTTAAATACATAACCATTAAAGTTTTAAGATGGTACTTCCTTAGAATAGTTGTTGGGTTTCCAAATAAATCTCGATTTACCACATTCACAAAAAGTAGAAAAATGGTATCTTCTCATTTAATGCCTAATAGAAACTAAACGATCTTGGTACTTAATTCACTTGTCCAAATAAGCCTTATTAGTCAAAACTCAAACATTATCTTCGATCCAAAGAATGGAAAGAACTCTTTAATCAAAGACTTGAAGTATAGTCTCATACTTTAATCCAACATTCTCTTATCCTAACAAAGATAAAGTGTCACTCATACTTTCATCCAAAGTTCTCTTATCTTCACAAAGCATCTTTGCTTTTCCTTATACACATAACCATTAAAGTTTTGAGATAGTACTTTCTTAGAATGGTTGTTGGGTTTCCAAATAAATCTCAATTTACCACATTCACGAAAAAGTGGATAAATGTTGTCTTCTCATTTAATGCCTAATAGAAACTAAACGATCTTAACACTTAATTCACTTGTCCAAATAAGTCTTATTAGTCAAAACTCAAACATTCTCTTCGATCCAAAGAATGGACAAAATTCTTTAATAAAAAACTTGATGTCTAGTCTTATACTTTAGTCCAACATTCTCTTATCCTAACAAAGACGAAGTTTCGCCTCATACTTTCATCCAAAATTCTCTTATCTTTACAAAACGTATTTGCTCTTCCTTATATACATAACCATTACAGTTTTGAAATTGTACTTTCTTAGAATCGTTGTCGGGTTTTGTAACGCCCCGTAAAATCAGGTGCATTAAATTGTATTTGATTTAAATTTGAATTTTTGGATAATCGGATCAGGATTAAGAATCTAGAGATTTTTTTTAAGAAATGGTGATTCAAAATCTAAAAAGAATTAGGATTACTGTTTTTAAAAAGGATTAGGGTTTCTTTTTCTAAAGAGGATTAAGATTTCTTGTTCTAAAAAGGATTAGGACTTTTGCTGCATTTTTAAACCAGAGTATTTGCAACGTATGGGGCACACTTCAAAACTCTCATCTCATTCTCTTTCTTCTTCTTTTCTTCTTTTCTTCATCTCTTTCTTCATCCCGTCGGATAGTCGCCGAACCGCCACCAGAGCGTCACCAAAACGCCGTCGGACCGCCATTGTCACTCGCTGGAGTAGATCTAGCCCGATCAGTTTCGAATTCTTAAGTTTGTTTTAGACCCCTTTGTGGTTGCTTAGGAGCATACACTCTTTTTCTGAATCTTCAAACATCGTGTAAGTAGTCTTTTGGATTTAAGCCAAGCTCCTAAGTGAAGGAGTAAGGCGATCGACATTTACCTTTTGTGTATTCTTGAGATGTTGTTAGCTTTAGACCTTAGATTAGCTATCTAAGTGTTTATGGAACTTGTGTAGCATGTTTTTATGAGCTTTGTACTTGGCATGATTATGTGTATGTATCCCGAGTCTTTGAATCCTGTATTGATCGTATCTTTGATTTTTGTTAGGTGGGGGTTGATTGTTCAGATTGTACCTAACATTCCTAATAGGTGATTGATTTGAGTTAAAGCGTGGTTAGAGTGAGAACCTAGTTGGATATGAGCCCCTTGAGAATGGATCGATGATATTAGGAATGCTTAGTTAGAACCCCTAGTAATCTTATAAACCCCAGAACCCAACAGTTACTAAATCCTGAGTTACGTCTGAGCGAGTCAGAACCTCTAGATTGACGATATAGGTAATGATCCTGGGGTTCGTACCCATTCAGGGAGTGGTTGTGTTCCATTGTCCCATGCTAGCTTATGGGTGGATCTCCATAGAGTGTGTTAAATACACGACTCTATGCTAGCGGCGAGATGAGCTTGAGGCACACCCCCATCAGAGAGTGGTTGCTTTCCATTATCCCGTGTTGGCTTAAGGGTGATTCCCCATAGAGCGTGTGGGTTACGTACCTTCACGGCTCTATGCCAACGTGTAGTGGCGTGGAAGTTTCTTTCTCTCATTGCATCATCAATCAAAGTTCTAAGATCGAAGGTAGAGCTCGAGTTATTACCACAGAGGGCTCAGGATGAGGGGGCTAAATGTGAGACCTGTTTGGAATTAAGTGAGTTTAGGAGATGAGTCTTGTTGTTTTTGCCGAGATAGGTTTGGACGTAAGTGGGCGACTTATTGGGTATTTTTATACTCACTCGTTTCTTTCTATGTTTTTGTTTTCAGATGAAAGTTAACTGTGGGATGGATAACGAAGGTGGCAACCTAACGAGGCTTGAAGACGTTCTTCCGTGCGCTAGGATTAATTCCCCTTAAAGTGTTGATATTTTCCTAAATGTCTTTTGTAAACTCCCCTACTTTTCTATGACCAACTCCTAGGGACATACTACACATGCATGCATTTATAGGCCGAGAGATAAAAGAACTTAAAAGAAATTTCCAATTAACATAAATAGTTCCAGGGATCCCAAAAAAACAAAACATTAAAATCAGATAAAAACATCGATTTAGCATGGCCTATTAAAAACATAAATAAGTTTAACTCCAAATAAAAACATAGAGACAATATCAGTTTGAAACAAGAATATGCGGAAATCATGCTGGTTCCCATGGTCTTAGTAACGCTCCTCCGTCACACGCCCTGCACGTCCTTTCCTTTACCTGTAAAACATTTTTAAAAGAAAGGGTGAGTATTGCAAAACAATACCCAGTAAGTAACCTCGCTACCGAGGTTTGGGATATGCATACACATACAATCATGACCTTTAAACTTATTCGTAACATACATATACGGGACCTAAAACTTTCTCATGTTGTCGTCTTTAATCCATGATCGCTTATTTAATTGTCGTCTTTAATCCATGATCGCTTATTTAATTGTCGTGTCTTAATCCATGATCGCTTATTTAGTTGTCAGGTCTTTAATCCATGACTGCTTATTTAATTGTGGGGCCGACTGGTCATCCTGAGTCATTTCGTTTTGAGTCCCTCACAGACCCCTGTACCTTGACCCATAGGGTCTCTATTGCATGTTTGGCCATGCACATAATGATCTCGGGATACGGTGTCCACACTATTCATTAATTCATTTCGTGGCATACAAAACATGCATGAGGTCCCATCATTCACATAATACTAGCGCCCATATCACAAACATCATCATCGATATGCCAATCATACTTTTCTCATAGACAATTTGAAAATCATACTTTTGTAA
Organism: Trichosanthes cucumerina; assembly: GCA_036507285.1. Classification (NCBI taxonomy): domain Eukaryota; kingdom Viridiplantae; phylum Streptophyta; class Magnoliopsida; order Cucurbitales; family Cucurbitaceae; genus Trichosanthes; species Trichosanthes cucumerina. The sequence continues at coordinate 74,429,450 of CM071839.1, read as the reverse complement.
GACAACATGAAATATTCTCATGCAAATTCTCACATATTCTCACATGAAATAATGGAATACTTTTACATAGCATACGAGAATAAACTCACATAAAATAATGGTTTATCTCCACATGATGCATCGAAATATTTGCACATACAATATTAAGTATTCTCACGATAATATCGTATATTTTCATATGAAAAATATAAACTATTTTCGCATGAAATCATGAAAATCATTTTCATTTAATCCCATTAAAAGTTCGGCACAAGGTCCCTTACCTCGAGCTTTGATCTCGCTATTTCCTTCTAACTCTTAATTTAACGGTCTCCTCCCAATAACCTGAAACCAAGAATTCTTCTATTCCGTTACTCTACTACGCAACTCATCCAATACAACAAGTCTAAATACCAAAAGCGTCTAAACTCTCATTTTGTTCCAATTACCTCAACTCCGAAGAACAAACTGAATGTTGGTTTATTTGCCCCGAAACTACTTGGGAATCTTGATCCTGAAATTCAGTTCGTTCCTGCAATAATCTCATAAGCATATTTTCATACGAATCCGATCTGAATAACCCTATAATCCAAAATCGAAGAGGGTTTCGCGTGGCTCACCTAATTCACAAACTTGACCTCGAGTACTCTCCGGTTGCGGCGAAATAATGGTTAACGGTTGCTGGTCGGATTCCGGCGTAGCTGATCTGGACGGTGCTGCTCGACTGCTCCGGACGACCGCTGTACTTGCTGGAGGATCACGGTACTGTCGACGGGAACGGCGCCTGCGAGGACAAATCACGATCGGCGGCGGCTGGGGTTTCAACGCGAGTGGCTAGGGTTTCGCGCGAGTGGCTAGGGTTTCGCGCGATCTCCGGCGTGGGCTGCAGACGTTTCGCGGGCGGGTGAGCGACGGCTGCTGCTCGCGATCGAGTGCCTCACCTCGGCCGGACGTCGCGTGACTCTCGGTGGGCGTGGCTCGCGAAGGGGGTTCTCGGACGTCTGGGCTCGTGGGTCTTCGCCGCGCGTGGTCGCGATCGGTGGCGAACGAAAACCCTCGAGCGGCGGCGTCGCGTGTGATGTGGAGTCCGTGCGATCTCGGGGCGTGAACGAGCTCTGTCCGTGGATCTGCCGGATCGGCGTGGGGTTTGGTGTGACGGCTGGAACTACGAGCTTCGTCCTTGAATCCTGCCGGCGCGAGTGACTGGTCGGCGATCGAGGATCGGTTGAGGGCTAGGGTTCCGGTCGTGCAACCTACAAGAAGAAAGGCAATTTCTTTCCTAGGGTTAGGGTTAGGGCAAAATAGGAGAAGGAGGAGGTGTTGGTGGCTAGGGTTAGGGTTTCCTTTGCATTTGTAGACTAATAAGGAGCTTAAATACTAGTCAATTAGGTCAAACCAAGTGCTAATTATCACCTTAATTTAGACATTTATCACCAAAATGCCATTGTCACTTCCTTTTTCTTTTAATCATTAACAAGGTGAATCCAATCTTAAGGAAAAATAATAATTAACGATAGAACGTCAAATACAATTATTAAATAGTACTGTGGTGGCGGTCGTCACAATCTTCCCTCGCCCAAGAACTTTCGTCCTCGAAAGTTCCTATTCTTGAAATAACTCGGGTATTTAGCTCGTACTTCCTCTTCTCTCGCTCCCGGTGTAGCTTCTTCCGTGCGCGGTGGTTTTGCCACAACACTTTAACTAAGGCGATCTCTCGGTTACGGAGGGTTTTTCGATCTCGTGCAATAATGCATGGGTGCGTTATGCCATAACTCGGATCTTACATTAATCGCAATGGTTCAAGTCTATGACATGAGTCGGGTGCAGGGGCGTACTTTCTCAACATGGAGACATGGAATACGTTATGAACAGGCGAAAGGGAAGGCGGCGGTGCTAATCAGAGAGCCCACTGCACCAATCCTCTCTAAAATTTCAAATGGTCCGATGAATCGCGGACTCAACTTCCCTTTTCGGCCAAACCTTAGAATCCCCTTCATTGGGGCCACCTTAAGAAATACGTGGTCCCCAACATCGAATTCTAGGTCCCTTCGTCTCGTGTCGGCATAATTCTTTTGTCCGACTTGGGCGATCCGCATTCGTGCCACTAATCTTTTGCATTGCCTCATTAGTGACCTATACCAACTCTGGACCCAACAACTGACGCTCACCAACTTCCTCCTAGAAAACGGGAGTTCTGCAACGTCTTCCATAGAGAGCTTCAAATGGGGCCATTCCGATGGTCGACTGGTAACTGTTATTGTAAGCAAACTCCATCAAATGTAAATGAGTGTCCCAACTACTGGAAATCTAAAGTGCAAGCTCGCAACATATCTTCCAATATCTCTGGTTTAAACGCTCAAATCTGTCCATCCGTGCTGTGGATGAAAAGTCATCTTGAAGTTCAATCTGCGAGCCTAACGCTCTCTGTAAACTCCTCCGGTTGGAGGTGAAACGTGGATCCTCGTGCAAAATGATTTTGACCGGAATCCCATGCAACCGGACTATCTCCTCTAGGTAAAGCGCGCGCCCACTTATCTCGTTGAATAGGTGGGTTTCCGGAGTATGAAATGTCTTGACTTGGTTAATCATCCCACTATGACCCAAATCACCGAGTAACCTCGTAAAGTTCTAGGCAGTCCGACTATGAAGTCCATTGAGATCTCCTCCCATTTCCACTGAGGTACATGTAAAGGTTGCAGCAAACCCGCGGGTCTCTGTCTAGGTGCCTTCACCTGCTGACAAGTCAAACACTTGCTGACAAACTCTGCTACGTCGCGCTTCATGTTGCACCACCAAAACGACTGTTTCAGATCTCGGTACATCTTGGTACTGCCAGGATGCATAGAAAATGGTGAGTTATGGGCTTCACTCAATATTTCAGTTTTCAGTTTGTCGTCGCCTGGCACACATAATCGACCTTGAAATAGTAATCCTCCATCTGTGGATAGGGCAAACTCTGTCAACTCACCTGTAGTTACTGCGGTACGCTTTTCTACTAACTGAGGGTCCACCAGCTGAGCCTCGATTATACGTTGTCTCAAGGTCGGTTGTCTTTGTGTTAATCGGCTAATCGGCGGCGTGGTCTTTCCTACTAGTCTTTGCAATTTCACTCGAGCAAACTCTTTTTGCAGTAACTCTGCGGCTGCTGTCTGTCACTCGCGCAGAAGTATGCACTGGCTTCCTGCTGAGGGCATCGGCCACTACATTAGCCTTACCGGGATGGTATTGTATGTCAATGTCATAATCCTTCACTAATTCCAACCATCTGCGTTGCCTCATGTTCAATTCCTTCGGGTGAGCAGATATCTGAGACTTTTATGATCTGTAAAAATCGAATTTTCTGCGCCATCTGGTGAGTGTCTCCGGATCTTTAATGCAAATACCACTGCTTTGCTAGTTCCGGGTCATGAGTTGGATAGTTCCTCTCGTGCGTCTTCAATTGTCGGGATGCATAAGCTATTACTTTACCGTCTTTGCATCGATACCACCCAACCCTTTCTTAGAAGCATCACTTTGTAAAACCACAAAGCTCCTGTTCCTCTCGGGCTGTAAGAATCGGGGGCGACACTAATCGTGCTTGAGTTCCCGGAAACTCGCCTCACAAGCATCATCCCAAACAAATGAGTTTCCACTTACGCGTCGGTGAGTCAGTCATAGGCATGGCTATCTTGGCAAAATCTCGGACGAAACGCGTCATAGTATCCTGCAAGACCCGTAAAACTACGTACCTCTCCTTGCGGTGGTCGGACGAGGCCACTGTGTGTGGCGGCCTCCACTTTCACTGGATCAACAGAGACTCGACGGACACCACATGCCCTAAGAAGGATATACTTGTGCGAGCGAAATTCACACTTGGAAAATTTTGCATATAACTTATTCTCTCTCAACGTGAGTAACACTTTCCTCGGTGCATTTCATGCTCTTCATCACACACGAGTATATCGAGATATCATCGATGAACACAATCACGAGCGTATCAAGAAACTCCTTGAATAAGCGGTTCATCAAGTCCATGAAAGCGGCGGGCGTTGGTCAAACCAAATGGCATCACCGTGAACTCGTAATGCCCATAACGTGATCTCGAATCTTTGTTTTAGGAATATCCCCTTCACTGATTCTCAACTGATGGTAGCCTGATCTCAGATCAATCTTAGAGAACACTGTTGCTCCTTGCAGCTGATCGAACAAGTCATCTATTCTGGGGAGAGGGTATTTATTCTTGATCGTAACTTTATTCAACTCCTGTAATCTATACACAGCGCATGGATCCGTCTTTCTTTTCACGAACAATACAGTGCTCCCGGTATAAACGCAGGCGTATAAACCCTTTGTCTAGCAAGTCTTGTAACTGTACTTTTAGTTCTTTCAACTCTGCCGGCGCCATTCTGTATGCGGGGCCTTGGATATCGGGGTCGTCCCCAATTCCAATCCGATGTTAAAATCTACCTCCTGACTGGAGGTATTCCGGGGAGGTCCTCGGGAAGACGTCGTAAACTCATTCCTCTACTGATGCGATGTCATTTGAGATCTCTGTGCACCTTGCATCTAGTATGCAAGCTAAGACGCCCCAAGCTCCCGATGCAATAACTTTCGGCCTTAAGGCGATGAATTACCTTAGGCCTACTTCCTATCTATCGTGCCTCTCCTCACTCAGTAGAGCGGGTTGGTCGGGAGGGGTGAACACTACCTCCTTCCCGAAACAATCAATGCAAGCATGGTTCTCGCGCTAACCACCCATGCCCAATATTACATCAAAATCAAACATGTCTAAGACTACTAGATTCATTTGCTAACTCATGGTCTGCGATGGTCACCCTACCATCCTTGACTTTCATATTGGCTAACAAATTTATTCCCGCAGAGAGTGGAGAGAGAGACGGGGCATCTTGTATCAGAATCGTTCTAGTTCTAACTCGACTTGACTTACAAAGGATGCGAAATAAAAGAGTGTGTAGAACCGAGAATCAAATAATACAAAGGCAAGGTGCCCAAGTAATGGAAGTGTACTGTAACCATCGAGTCAGAGCCATAGATGTCTCTCTTGGTGCTTGCATAGGCTCTCCACGATGTATAACCGGCTTCACAAAGAGGCCCACTATTTATAACCCGAGGTGGCTAGTCTTCGGCTTGACTCGGCAATTGACTATTAGCTCTGTGCCCTTCTTTTTTCGCACTTTGAAACACACTCGGACCAAGGCCAAACACTTGCCCAAGTCTTTGCTTACCACATTCTTTGCACCGTGGCCTATCTCCATTGCTATTTCCGATCTGTTGACTTGTGGTTTCGGCCCGGACCTATCTGAAAATGCCCTGTCTCTATGCGGTGTCTGCTGGGACGCTGCGTGAGTTAGAATTTGGCTGGTCCCACTTCCTCTTATGATTTGCTATGGGTAATTTGCCCGCCAGGTTAACTACTACATTTATGCGATGCATGCTGCACCAAAATCAATTCTCCCTCTCTCACTGCGGAGGCGTAATCGGGAGGTGCTAATGCTTGGATAAAGCCTCGAACGTTCTCATCCACCCCATAATGAAGCGCTCGGTCTTTCTTTGCCTCTGTATCTACCACTTCGGGGGCAAAGCGGGACAAACGGGTAAATTCCCTCTCATACCTCCTCCACCCTCCCGTTACGCACACATTGTAAGAATTTCCGCTTCCTCAGAACGAGTGCGGCGGGATAAAATTTCCGCTGAATGCTTCTTTGAAACAGATTCCGTGTCGTTTCCCACGGCGGCGATGGTTCCACGGGCGGACTCCCACCATAAATACGCGTCATCCTCAAAGGCATAAAGGTAGCACAGACACCTCTCTCGTCCTCTCGGGCGGTTCATCAATCGAAGATGGTCTCAATGGAGGACGACCACAACTCGACCCACGATGGGGTCACTGGGAGACCCATTGAAAGATCTAGGATCATACTTCACGAAGTCCTTCGTAACGAGACTCGAGTTGCATCGTTTCGCCCCGATTTGCTTGGGCCACCGGGTGGCTATCGTAGCTCGCACACGGACTCTGCATAGCCTCCACCATCATAGTCATAACATTGGCGTTCCTTGATGCGCCACATCAAGCAGCTGCAGTACATTCTCCTGACGGCCAGGCTGATCCTGGGGGAGGTCTCGAACGGGTGGAGCAACCTCTTCCTGTTCTAGGGGTAATTCCGGTTGGGCGTCAACGTTTTCCCTTGCCCTCCGGCCTCTACCACGTCCCCTACCTCTCCTCGGCCTCTAGGTGGCATTTTGTCAATACTACAATACAGAGTTTCTAACTCGTTTTTCTTTACTTTCTAACCATAAGATAAGATCACCCCTTGGGGTTTTAAGTTCATGTATATGCATAAAATAGTATCATATCATAATCATTTCTTAATTAATAAAAACATCAGAACGTACCTGGCGGTGACTGGAAAGCGTTGTTAAACCATGGGAACTACTCAGTGCTTACTCTGTAAGCAAGTCTACGAACCACTTAAACCTAGGGCTCACGATACCAACTGTAAACTCCCCTACTTTTCTATGACCAACTCCTAGGGACATTACTACACATGCATGCATTTATAGGCCGAGAGATAAAAGAACTTAAAAGAAATTTCCAATTAACATAAATAGTTCCAGGGATCCCAAAAAAACAAAACATTAAAATCAGATAAAAACATCGATTTAGCATGGCCTATTAAAAACATAAATAAGTTTAACTCCAAATAAAAACATAGAGACAATATCAGTTTGAAACAAGAATATGCGGAAATCATGCTGGTTCCCATGGTCTTAGTAACGCTCCTCCGTCACACGCCCTGCACGTCCTTTCCTTTACACAGAAACATTTTTAAAAGAAAGGGTGAGTATTGCAAAACAATACCCAGTAAGTAACCTCGCTACCGAGGTTTGGGATATGCATACACATACAATCATGACCTTTAAACTTATTCGTAACATACATATACGGGACCTAAAACTTTCTCATGTTGTCAGGTCTTTAATCCATGACTGCTTATTTAATTGTCAGGTCTTTAATCCATGACTGCTTATTTAATTGTCAGGTCTTTAATCCATGACTGCTTATTTAGTTGTCAGGTCTTTAATCCATGACTGCTTATTTAATTGTGGGGCCGACTGGTCATCCTGAGTCATTTCGTTTTGAGTCCTCACGCACCCTCGTACCTTGACCCATAGGGTCTCTATTGCATGTTTGGCCATGCACATAATGATCTCAGGATACCAGTGTCCACACTATTCATTAATTCATTTCGTGGCATACAAAACATGCATGAGGTCCCATCATTCACATAATACTAGCGCCCATATCACAAACATCATCATCGATATGCCAATCATACTTTTCTCATAGACAATTTGAAAATCATACTTTTGTAAGACAACATGAAATATTCTCATGCAAATTACTGTCATATTCTCACATGAAATAATGGAATACTTTTACATAGCATACGAGAATAAACTCACATAAAATAATGGTTTATCTCCACATGATGCATCGAAATATTTGCACATACAATATTAAGTATTCTCACGATAATATCTGTATATTTTCATATGAAAAATATAAACTATTTTCGCATGAAATCATGAAAATCATTTTCATTTAATCCCATTAAAAGTTCGGCACAAGGTCCCTTACCTCGAGCTTTGATCTCGCTATTTCCTTCTAACTCTTAATTTAACGGTCTCCTCCCAATAACCTGAAACCAAGAATTCTTCTATTCCGTTACTCTACTACGCAACTCATCCAATACAACAAGTCTAAATACCAAAAGCGTCTAAACTCTCATTTTGTTCCAATTACCTCAACTCCGAAGAACAAACTGAATGTTGGTTTATTTGCCCCGAAACTACTTGGGAATCTTGATCCTGAAATTCAGGTCGTTCCTGCAATAATCTCATAAGCATATTTTCATACGAATCCGATCTGAATAACCCTATAATCCAAAATCGAAGAGGGTTTCGCGTGGCTCACCTAATTCACAAACTTGACCTCGAGTACTCTCCGGTTGCGGCGAAATAATGGTTAACGGTTCTTTGGTCGGATTCGCGTAGCGATCCGAGGACGGTCTTTGCTCGATCGCTCGGGACGACCATTGATTTGCTGGAGGATCACGCGATCGCCGACGGAACGGCGCTGCGAGGACAAATCGACGATCGGCGGCGGCCGGGTTTCAACGCGAGTGGCTAGGGTTTCGCGCGAGTGGCTGGGGGGTTTCGCGCGATCTCGGCGATGGCCGCGGACGTTTGCGGGCGGGTGGCGGCGAGCTGCTGCTCGCGCGATCGAGTGCCTCACCCTCAGCGGACGTGCGTGACTCTCGGCTGGACGTGGCTGCGAAGGGGAGTTCTCGGACGTCTGGGCTCGTGGGTCTTCGCCGACGCGGGGTGCGATCGGTGGCGAGAACGAAAACCTCGGCGGCGGCGTCGCGGTGATGTGTGAGTCCGGCGCGATCTCGACGCGTGAACGAGCTCTGTCCGTGGATCTGCCGGATCGGCGTGGGGGGTTTGGTGTGGCGGTGGAACTACGAGCTTCGTCCTTGAATCCTGCCGCGCGAGTGGTCGGCCTGCGATCGATCGAGGATCGGTTGAGGGCTAGGGTTCCGTCGTGCAACCTACAAGAAGAAAGGCAATTTCTTTCCTAGGGGTTAGGGTTAGGGCAAAATAGGAGAAGGAGGAGGTGTTGGTGGCTAGGGTTAGGGTTTCCTTTGCATTTGTAGACTAATAAGGAGCTTAAATACTAGTCAATTAGGTCAAACCAAGTGCTAATTATCACCTTAATTTAGACATTTATCACCAAAATGCCATTGTCACTTCCTTTTTCTTTTAATCATTAACAAGGTGAATCCAATCTTAAGGGAAAAATAATAATTAACGATAGAACGTCAAATACAATTATTAAATAGTACCTATGGTGGCGGTCGTCACATCTTTTGATATTGATACTTATGAGTTATGTATTATGTTCATTCTTCTTCTTCTTTCCTTTGAAGTTGTTAGTTGTATATAGGTGTTAGTTAAAGTTGTGATCATGTTGAGTTCCACTTGGAAGCCCAACCATTTGTTGAATATAGTTTGGAGGAGGCTGGGTGTTTTGTAAACCTTTCGGAGTGCTTTTATGCATTAAACAGGTCAGAAAAATGTGGGTTTTGTCTTAGAAGCGCTATTATGCAACTAAAAATTTCAGCGCTGACGGTGCTACTTAGTAACTTTCCTAGCGGATTGGGTCTAAAAATTAGGGTCGTTATAGGTTTCCAAATAAATCTCCAATTACAACATTTACCAAAAACTGGACGCATGTTATCTTCTCATTTAATTCCTCATAGAAAGTGCATGATCTTAACACTTAATTCAGTTGTCCAAATAAACCTTATTAGTCATAACTCAAACATTATCTTCGATCAAAACAATGGACAAAACTCTTTAATCAAAGACTTGAAGTCTAGTCTAATACTTTAATCCAAAATTCTCATGTCCTAACAAAGACGAATTGTCGTCTCATACCTTTATCCGAAATTCTCTTATCTTTAGAAAACATCTTTGCCCTTCTTATATTTATAACCATTAAACTTTTGAGATGATACTTTCTTAGAATTGTGGGTGGGTTTCAAAATAAATCTCCATTTACCACATTTATCAAAAACTAGATGCCTGTTTTCTTCTCATTTAATGCATCATAGAAACTCAATGATTTTAACACTTAATTCACTTGTTCAAAATAACTTTATTAGTCAAGACTAAAAGATTATCTTCGATCTAAAGAATGGACAAAACTCTTTAATAAAAAACTTGAAGTCTAGTCGATTACTATCATAAAAAATTCTCTTATCCTAACAAAGATGCATTGTCATCTCATACTTTAATCCAAAATTCTCTTATCTTTACAAAACATCTTTGTTCTTCCTTAAATATATAATCAATAAACTTTTAAGATGGTACTTTTTCAGAATCGTTGGTGGGTTTCCAAATAAATCTCAATTTACCACATTTACCAAAAAGTGAATGCATATTATCTTCTCATTTAATGCCTCATACAAACTCAATGATCTTAACACTTAATTCACCTGTCCACATAAACCTTATTAGTCAAAAGTCAAACATAATCTTTAATCCAAACAATGGACAAAACTCTTTAATCAAAGACTTGAAGTCTAGTCTAATACTTTAGTCCAAAATTCTCATATCATAACAAAGAAGAACTGTCGTCTCATACTTTATTCCAAAATTCTCTCATTTTTATGAAACATCTTTGCTCTTTCTTATATGCATAACCATTAAGCTTTTGAGATGGTACTTTCTTAGAATCATTGTTGGGTTTCCAAATAAATCTCTATTTACCACATTTACCAAAAAGTGAAAGAATGTTATCTTCTCATTTAATGAATCATTGAAACTAAATGATCTTGACACTTAATTGACTTGTTCAAATAAACCTTATTAGTCAAGACTCAAACATTATCTTCGATCCAAAGAATGGACAATGAGGTAAAGGACTATGCTACGTGGCCCTCCCAAACTTTTTAATCAAAAACTTGAAGTCTAGTATAATACTGTCGTAAAAAATTCTCTTATCATAACAAAGATGAAGTGTTGTCTCATACTTACATCCAAAATTCTCTTATCTTTACAAAGCATCTTTGCTCTTCCTTATATACATAATCATTCAAGTTTTGAGATGGTACTTTCCTAGAATTGTTGTTGGGTTCCCAAATAAATCTCCATTTACCATAATTACAAAAATGTGGATGCATGTTATCTTCTCATTTAATGCCTCATAGAAACTCAAAGATCTTAACATTTAATTCACTTGTCCAAATAAACCTTATTAGTCAAAACTCAAACATTATCTTCGATCCAAAGAATGAACAAAACTCTTTAAACAAAGACTTGAATTCTAGTCTCATACTTTAGTCCAACATTCTCTTATCCTAACAAAGATGAAGTGTCGTCTCATACTTTCATCCAAAATTCTCTTATCTTTACAAAGCATTTTTGTTCTTCTTAAATACATAACCCTTAAACTGTTGCGATGGTACTTTCCTGGAATCGTTGGTGGGTTTCCAAATATATCTCCATTTACCACATTTACTAAAAAGTGAATGCATGTTATCTTCTCATTTAATGCTTCATAGAAACTCAATGATCTTAACCTTTAATTCACTTGTCCAAATAAACCTTAAGTCAAAGACTTTATGTCTAGTCTCATACTTTAGTCCAAAATTCTCTTATGCTAACAAAGATGAAATGTCGTCTCATACATTCATCCAAAATTCTCTTATCTTTACAAAACATCTTTGCTCTTCCTTATATACATAACCATTAAAGTTTTTAGATCGTACTTTTGTAGAATCGTTGTTACCCCATGAGTCATTAAATCAGAAGATGCTAAAGAGGGAAACAATCGACATTGTGTTAAATGTGATAAATGGCAATATATTCGAATAAATAATAAAAAGTGAAGAATTCTTTAAAAAGTTCAATATAAGATGGAATATGCCTTGAGAAGTATGAAAATGTTATGGATTGATGGGAAAACTTAACACCTATCCGAATACTTTCGATTCGGTTAGTATAGTTGATGATATTTATTTGGACATAAAGTTTTTTTGAAATGGTATATGTATTGTTATATGATTTTGAGATTTACTACTTTTGGACAGAGTTGACGAAAAACTTTAGTATAATAGGAAAAATTGACGGATTTGGAAGGTGATTTGAGGAAATTTTATGGATGTTAGAGTAGAATAATAAATATTTGGGGGTTACTATTGAAATTGGATTGCAATATATTGGATTTGTTGAGTTTGTACCGTTATACATTTAAGAGAGAAGAAAAAATCACTTTGACACACTTTACTACGATAAAAGAATTAGATTGAATTTCAACTCTTATTATCAAGTGTTATTGTTTTGAAAAGTAGATGTCAACTTTTGTTATTCAGAGTGAAAGATAATGATTGGACTCTAAAGAATTAAAGTTCATTAATGGAATAATGAGAATGAGAAGAAAATAAGTTGTTAAGATAGTAGCAAAGTGGATAATGGATGAAGATATATGGTGACGAGTTTCCATGATTAGATAAAATATGATTAGGACTTATGAACGTGAAGGGGGAAAAGATAAAGTTTTGGTGGATGAAGGACTATTCATTGGAAAGAAAAAAAAATAAAAACTGAAGAATTTTTTGTAAGTTTTTTTTTGGAATGAAATGGCATAAAGAAGTTTGTGAATATATGTTCTAGAGGTTTGCATGGAAAGGTAAGACATCCATTTGGTTTTTGTAGTTGTGGTTTTTTCTTGGACACAAAATCTATTGATTGGAGATTCATTGACAAATGGTTTTGAGCCTTATGAGATTTTTGATAATTGGTGGAGAAACTTGTAAGTTTAAAAAGAATAATTGAGGGATCTATGAAAAGAAGGAAGTATGATTTAAAGCATAGTCTCATACTTTAATCCAAATTTCTCTTATCTTAACAAAGATGAAGTGGCGTCTTATACTTTCATCCAAAATTTTCTTATTCTAACAGAGCATCTTTCCTCTTCCCTACATACATACCCATTAAACTCAACAAATCTAAATGACTTCTAACTTGTCTCTAGCACCAATTACCCAAATACCCTTTATTCTAGTGCTTCCTTTGTTTAAAATTTCATCAAACCTCTTTTTTCATGATCTTTCAATTATTCTTTTTGAACTTACGAATTTCTCAACCAATTATCCAAAAACTTGTAAGACTTAAAATCATATACCAATGAATCTCCAATTTGAACAGATTGTGTCCAAGAAAAAACCACAACTACAAATACCAAATGGATGCTTTATCTTTCCATGTAGACTCATCGAACACATTTCCACCAAACTTCTTTTGCATCATTTCATTCTAAGAACAAACTTTTCAAGAATTCTTTAGTTTTCAATTTTTTTCATTCCAATGAATAATCTTCCATCCACCAAATCTTTTTGTGTATTTTCCCTTTTCAAGTACATAAGACCTTATCTTATTTTTTCTTATATCAATATTCAAGGAAAATCGTCAACATTTCAAAGAAAGTATCTTCATCCGTTATCCAATTTGTTAATATCTTAACAACTTTTTTTTCTTCTCATGATTACTATTCCATAAATGAACTTTAATTCTTTAGAGCCCAACCATTATCTTCCAATCATCTTCCAATCCTAATAACAAAAGTTGACATCCACCTTTCAAAACTCTTGATGATAAGAGATTAACTCCAATCTCATTCTTTTATCCTTGCAAAGTGTGTATTTCTTCATTCTTTCATGTATAACGATACGAATTCAACAAATTTAACACATTGTCATCCAATATCAACAATAACCACAAATATGTATTATTTTACTCCTTCCATCCTTAAATTTTCCTTAAATTGTCTTCCCCATCCATCAATTTTTCCTTTTATACTAAGGTTTTTGCCAACTCTCGACCAAGAGTAGTAAGATTGAAAAATCATATAACAATAGATATCATATTTAAAAAAGCTTTGTGTCCAAAAAAACATATCATCAACTACAACGTCAAATATTTAGATAGGTCTCAGTTTTTCCTATGAATCCATAAAACTTTTATACGTCTTATGACATAGTCCATCTTATTCCTAATTCAACTTTTTAAAGAATTCTTCACTTTTCAATTATCTCTTCGAATAAATTTTCATTTACCACATTTACCAAAAAGTGGATGAATGTTATCTTCTCATTTAATGCCTCTTAGAAACTCAATAATCTTAATACTTAATTCACTTGTCCAAATAAACCTTATTAGTCAAAACACAAACATTATCTTTGATCGAACTCTTTAATCAAAGACTTGAGATCCAATCTCATACTTTATTCCAAAATTAAGTTATCCCAACAAAGATGAAGTGTCGTCTCATACTTTCATCTAAAACTCTTTTATCTTTACAAAAGCGTCTTTGCTCTTCTATGTATATACCTAACCATTAAAGTTTTGAGATGGTACTTTCTTAGAATCGTTGTTGGGGTTCCAAATAAATATCCACTTACCACATTTACCAAAAAAGGAATGCATGTTGTCTTCTCATTTAATGCCTCATAAAAACTCAATGATCTTAACACTTGATTCACTTGTCCAAATAAACCTTATTAGTCAAAACTCAAACATTATCTTCGATCCAACGAATGGGCAGAAATTTTTAATCAGTCTCATACTTTAGTCCAAAATTCTCTTATCCTAACAAACATGAAGTGTCGTCTCATAATTTCATCCAAAAGTCTTTTATCTGTACAAAACATCTTCGCTCATCCTTGTATACAAACCATTAAAGTTTTGAGCTGGTACTTTCTTAGATCATTATTGGGTTTCCAAATAAATCTCTATCTACCACATTTACCAAAAAGTGGATGGATGTTATCTTCTAATTTAATGCCTCATATAAACCCAATGATCATCACACTTAATTTCCTTTCCCAAATCAACCTTATTAGTCAAAACTCAAACATTATCTTCGATCCAAAGAATGAACAGAAACTCTTTAGTCAAAGACTTGAAGTCTAGTCTCATAATTTAGGCCAAAATTCATTTATCCTAACAAAGATGAAGTGTTGTGTCATACTTTCATTCAAAATTCTTTTATCTTTACAAAACATCCTTGCTCTTCTTTATATACATAACTATTCACGTTCTGAGATGGTACTTTCTTAGAATCGTTGTTGGGTTTCCAAATACACCTCCATTTACAACATTTACCAAAAAGTAAATGAATGTTAGCATCTCATCTAATGGCTCAAAGAAACTCAATGATCTGAACACTTAATTCACTTGTCCAAATAAATCTTATTAGTCAAAACTCAAACATTATCTTCGATCCAAAGAATGGATAGAACTCTTTAATCAAAGATTGAAGTCTAGTCTCACACTTTAATACAAAATTCACTTATCCTAAAAAAAATGAAAGGGTCGTCTCATACGTTCATCCATAATTCTCATATCTTTACAAAGCATCTTTGCTCTTCCTTATATACATAACCATTAAAGTTTTGAGATGGTACTTTTTTAGAATCGTTGTTCCAAATAAATATCCATTTACCACATTTACCAAAAAGTGGATGAACTTCTCATTTAACGCACCATAGAAAATTGATGATCTTAACAATTAATTCACATGTCCAAATAAAACTTATTGTTAAAACTCAAACATTATCTTCGATCCTAACAAGACTTGAAGTCTTTAATCAAAGACTTGAAGTCTTGTCTCATACTACAACATTCTCTTATCCTAACAAAGATGAAGTGTCGTCTCATACTTTCATCCAAAATTCTCTTATCTTTACAAAGCATCTTTGCTCTTCCTTATATACATAACGATTAAAGTTTTGAGCTGGTACTTTCTTAGAATCGTTGTTGGGATTCCAAATAAATCTATATTTACCACATTTACCAAAAAGTGGATGAATGTTATCTACTCATTTAATGCCTCATAGAAACTCAGAGATCTTAAGACATAGAGGTTGTTTGGGGCGCTGAGTGGGCTATAATAACATGTGTTATAATAGTTTGTGGGTTATTATAATCTGTGGAATCATAGAATATTATTTAAAATGCAGACTAGTATAGTCTGAAGTTATAATAGTATGTGTTTGGGGTGTAGAGTATTCCACAGGTTATTATAACTTGTGTCCTAAAGAGGCCCTTAAGTCACTTTTCCAAATAAATCTTATTAGTCAAAACCTAAACATTATCTGCAATCCAAGGAATGGACATAACTCATTAATCTAAGACTTGAGTCTTGTCTCATACTTGAGTCCAAAATTCTCTTATCCTAACAAAGATAAAGTGTCGTCTCATACTTTCATAAAAAAATCTCTTATCTTTACAAAACATCTTTACTCTTTCTTATATATATAACCATTAAAATTTTCAGATGGTACTTTCATAGTTTCGTTGTTGGGATTCCAAATAAATCTCCATTTCCACATTTACCAAAAAGTGGATGCATGTTATCTTCTCATTTAATGCCTCATAGAAACTTGATGATCTTACACTTAATTCACTTGTCCAAATAAGCCTTATTAGTCAAAACTCAAACATTCTCTTCGATCCAAAGAATGGACAGAACTCTTTAATCAAAAACTTGAAGTCTAGTCTCATACTTTAGTCCAACATTCTCTTATCCTAACAAAGATGAAGTGTTGTCCATACTTGCATCCAAAATTCTCTTATCTTTACAAAACATCTTTATTCTTCCTTATATACATAACTATTACAATTTTGAAACTGTACTTTCTTAGATTTGTTGTCGGATTTCCAAATAAATCTCCAATTACAACATTTACCAAATGTTGGATGCATATCTTCTCATTTAATTCCTCATAGAAACTCAATGATTTTAACACTTAATTCAGTTTTCCAAATAAACCTTATTAGTTAAAACTCAAACATTATCTTCGATCAAAACAATGGACAAAACTCTTTAATAAAAGACTTGAACTAGTCTAATACTTTAGTCCAAAATTCTCATATCCTAACAAAGATGAATTGTCATCTCATACCTTCATCCAAAATTCTCTTATCTTTAGAAAGCATATTTGCTCTTCTTATATTCAAAACCATTAAACTTTTAAGATGATACTTTCTTAGAATCGTTGGTGGGTTTCAAAATAAATCTCAATTTACCACATTTACCAAAAAGTAAACGCATGTTTTCTTCTCATTCAATGCCTCATAGAAAGATGAACTGTGGTCTCATACTTTAATCTAAAATTCTCTTATCTTTACAAAGCATCTTTGCTCTTTCTTAAATACATAACCAATAAACTTTTGAGATGGTACTTTATTAGAATCGTTGGTGGGTTTCCAAATAAATCTCCATATACCACATTTACCAAAGAGTGAATGCATGTTATCTTCTTATTTAATGCCTCATACAAACTCAATGATCTTAACACTTAATTTACTTGTCCAAATAAACCTTATTAGTCAAAACTCAAACATTATCTTTAATCCAAACAATGGACATAACTCTTTGATCAAAGACTTGAAGTCTAGTCTAATACTTTAGTCCAAAATTCTCATATCCTAACAAAGATGAACTGTCGTCTCATACTTTCATCCAAAATTCTCTTATTTTTACGAAGCATCTCTGCCCTTTCTTATATGCATAACCATTGAGCTTTTGGGATGGTACTTTCTTAGAATCATTGTTGGGTTTTCAAATAAATCTCTATTTACAACATTTAGCAAAAAGTGAAAGAATGTTATCTTCTCATTTAATGCATCATTGAAACTCAATGATCTTGACATTTAATTGACTTGTCCAAATAAAGCTTATTAGTCAAGACTCAAACATTGTCTTTGATCCAAAGAATGGACAAAACTCTTTAATAAAAAACTTGAATAATAATGTCGTCCAAAATTCTCTTATCCTAACAAAGATGAAGTGTTATCACATACTTACACCAAAAATTCTCCAATCTTTACAAAACCTCTTTGTATTTCCATATACATAACCATTCAAGTTTTGAGATGCTACTTTCCTAGAATCGTTATTGGGTTCCCAAATAAATCTCCATTTACCACAATTACAAAAATGTGGATGCATGTTATCTTCAAATTTAATTCCTCATAGAAACTCAACGATCTTTACACTTAATTCACTTGTCCAAATAAACCTTATTAGCCAAAACTCAAACATTATCTTTAATCCAAAGAATGGACAAAACTCTTTAAACAAAGACTTGAATTCTAGTCTCATACTTTCATCCAAAATTCTCTTATCGTTACAAAACATCTTTGCTCTTCCTAATATACATAACCATTAAAGTTTTGAGATGGTACTTTCTTAGAATCATTTTTAGGTTTCCAAATCAATCTCGATTTACCACATTTATCAAAAAGTGGAAGAATGTTATCTTCGAATTTAATGCCTCATAGAAACTCAATGATCTTAACAATTAATTCACTTGTCCAAATAAACCTTATTAGTCAAAACACAAACATTTCTTCGATCCAAAGAATGGGCAAAAATCTTTAATCAAAGACTTAAGTCTAGTCTCATACTTTAGTCCAACATTCTCATATCCTAACAACGATGAACTGTCGTCTCATACTTTTATCCAAAATTCTCTAATGTTTAGAAAACATCTTTGCTCTTTTTATATACGTAACCATCAAACTTTTGAGATGGTTCTTTCTTAGAATCGTTAGTGGGTTTCCAAATAAATCTGCATTTACCACATTTACAAAAAAGTAGATGCATGTTATCTTCCCATTTAATACCTCATAGAAACTGAATGATTTTAGCACTTAGTTCACTTGTCCAAATAAGCCTTATTTGTCATGACTCAAATATTATTTTCGATCCAAAGAATGAACAAAACTCTTTAATCAAAAACTTGAAGTCTAGTCCAATACTATCGTAACAAATTCTCTTATCCTAACAAAGATGAACTGCCGTCACATACTTTCATCCAAAATTCTCTTATATTTAGAAAACATCTTTGCTCTTCAAGTTATACATAACCCTTAAACTTTTGAGATGATACTTTTTAGAATCTTTGATGGGTTTCCAAATAAATCTCCATTTACCACATTTACTAAAAAGTGGATGCATGTTATCTTCTCATTTAATGCCTCATAGAAAATCAATGATCTTAACACTTAATTCACTTGTCCAAATAAACCTTATTACTAAAAACTCAAACATTTCTTCGATCCAAAGAATGGACCGAACTCTTTAATCAAAGACTTGAATGTCTAGTTTCATACTTCAGTCCAAAATTCTCTTATCCTAACAAAGATGAAGTGTCGTCTCATACTTTTATCGAAATTCTCCTTTCTTTACCTAGCATCTTTGTTGTTCCTTATATACATAACCATTTAAGTTTTGAGATGGTACTTTCTTATAATTGTTGTTGGGTTTTCAAATAAATCTCCATTTACCACATTTACCAAAAAGTGGATGAATGTTATCTTCTCATTTAATTCCCCATAGAACTCAATGATCTTAACACTTAATTCACTTGTCCAAATAAACCTTGTTAGTCAAAACTCATACATTATCTTCGATCCAAAGAATGGACCTAACTCTTTAATCAAAGACCTGGAAGTCTAGTCTCATACTTAGTCGAAAATATTTTATCCTAACAAAGATGAAGTGTCATCTCATTCTTTCATTGAAATTCTCCTTTCTTTACCATGCATCTTAGTTGTTCTTTATATACATAACCATTTAAGTTTTGAGATGGTACTTTCTTAAAATCGTGGTTGAGTTTCCAAATAAATCTCCATTTACCACATTTACCAAAAAGTGGATGAATGTTATCTTCTCATTAATGCCTCATAGAACTCAATGATCTTAACACTTAATTCACTTGTCTAAATACACCTTATTAGTCAAAACTCAAACATTATCTTCGATCTAAACAATCGACAGAACTCTTTAATCAATCTCCACTTTCAAACTTTACTCTAAAATTTTCATATCCTAACAAAGATGAACTGTTGTCTTATACTTTCATCGAAAATTCGCTTGTCTTTAGAAAACATCTTTGCTCTTTTATATACATAACCATTAAACTTTTGAGATGGCACTGTCTTATAATCGTTGGTGGGTTTCCAAATAAATCTTCATTTACCACATTTGCCAAGAAGTGGATGGATGTTATCTTCTCATTTAATGCCTCATTGAAACTCAATGATCTTCATTTACCACATTTACCAAAAGTGGATGAATGTTATCTGTTCATTTATTGCCTGATAGAAACTCGATGACCTTCAGACTTAATTCACTTGTCCAAATAAACAATATTAGTTAAAACTCAAAAATTATCTTCGATCCAAAGCATGACAAAACTCTTTAATCAAAGACTTGGAAATCTAGTCTCATACTTTAGTCCAAAATTCTTTTATCCTAACAAAGATGAAATGTCGTCTTACACTTTTATCGAAATTCTCCTATCTTTACCAAGCATCTTTGTTGTTCCTTAGATACATAACCATTTAAGTTTTGAGATGATACTTTCTTATAATTGTTGTTGGGTTTCCAAATAAATCTCCATTTACCACATTTATCAAAAAGTGGATGAATGTTATATTCTCATTTAATTCCTCATAGAACTCAATGATCTTAACACTTAATTCACTTGTCCAAATAAACCTTATTAGTCAAAACTCAAACATTATCTTCGATTCAAAGAATGGACCGAACTCTTTAATCAAAGACTTGGAAGTCTAGTCCCATACTTTAGTCCAAAATTCTTTTATCCTAACAAAGATAAAGTGTCGTCTCATTCTTTCATTGAAATTCTCCTTTCTTTACCAAGCATTTTCGTTGTTGGGTTTCCAAATAAACCCATTTACCAAATTTACCAAAAAGTGGATGAATCTTATCTTCTCATTTAATGCCTCATAGAAACTTGACGATCTTAACACTTAATTCACTTGTCCAAATAAACAATATCAGTCAAAACTCAAACATTATCTTCGATCCAAAGCATGACATAACTTTTTAATCAAAGACTTGGAATTCTACTCTCATACTTTAGACCAAAATTCTCTTATCCTAACAAAGATAAAATGTCGTCTCATACTTTTATAGAAAATTTTCTTTCTTTACCAAGCATCTATGTTGTTCCTTATATACATAACCGTTTAAGTTTTGAGATGGTACTTTCTTATAATCGTTGTTGGGTTTCCAAATAAATCTCCATTTACCACATTTACCAAAAAGTGGATGAATGTTATCTTCTCATTTAATGCCTCATAGAACTCAATGATCTTAACACTTAATTCACTTATCCAAATAAATCTTATCAGTCAAAATTCAAACATTATATTCGATCCAAAGAATGGACGAACCTCTTGAATTAAAGACTTGAAGTCTATTCTCAATACTTTAGTCCAAAATTCTTTTATCCTAACAAAGATGAAGCGTCACCTCATACTTTCATTCAAAATTCTCTTATCTTTACAAAGCATTTTTGCTCTTCCTTATATACATAACTATTAAAGTTTGGAGATGATAGGTTCTTAAAATCGTTGTTGGGTTTCAAAATAAATCTTCATTTACAACATTTACCAAAAAGTGGATGAATGTTACATTGAATGTCTCATGGAAACTCAATGATCTTAACACTTAATTCACTTGTCCAAATAAACCTCATTAGTCAAAGACTTTAAGTCTAGTCTCATACTTTAGTCCAAAATTCTCTTATCCTAATAAAGATGAAGTGTCGTCTCATACTTTCATCCAAAATTCTCTTATCTTTACAAAGCATCTATACTCTTAAAGTTTTTAGATTGTACTTTTGTAGAATCGTTGTTGGGTTTCAATGAGTCATTTAATCAGAAGATAACATTAGCTTTGGAAACAATCGACTTTGCGGTAAATGTGGTAAATGCCGATGTATTTGAATAGACAATCAAAAAGTGAAGAATTCTTTAAAAAGTTCAATATAAGATGGAATATGCCTTGAGAAGTATGAAAATGTTATGGATTGATGAGAAAACTTAAGACCTATCTGAATACTTTCGATTCGGTTAGTATAGTTGATGATATTTATTTGGACATAAAATTTTTTGAAATGGGATATGTATTGTTATATGATTTTGAGATTTACTACTTTTTGACAGAGTTGGCGAAAAACTCTAGTATAATAGGAAAAATTAAGAGATGAGGAAGGTGATTTGATGAAATTTTATGGATGCGAGAGTAGAATAATAAATATTTGGGGTTATTATTGAATTTGGATTGCAATATCTTGGAGTTGTTGAGTTTGTACCGTTATACATTTAAGAGAGAAGAAAGAAACACTTTGAAACACTTTACTACGATAAAAGAATTAGATTGAATTTCATCTCTTATTATCAAGAGTTATTGTTTTGAAAAGTAGATGTCAAATTTTGTTATTTAGATTGGAAGATAATGGTTGAACTCTAAAGAATTAAAGTTCATTTATTGAATAGTGAGAATGAGAAGAAAAAAAGTTGTTAAGATAGTAACCAAGTGGATAATGGATGAAGATATATGGTGGTGAGTTTCCATGATTAGATAAAATATGATTAGGACTTATGAACTTGAAGAGGGAAAAGACAAGGTTTTGGTGGATGAAGGACTAATCATTGGATAGAAAAAAAAAATAAAAAACTGAAGAATTTTTCGAAAATTTGTTTTTGGAATAAAACGATGTTAAAAGAATTGAGTGAAAATATGTTCTAGAGGTTTGCATGGAAAGGTAAGGCATCCATTTAGTTTTTGTAGTTATGGTTTTTTCTTGGACACAAAATCTATTGATTGGAGATTCGTTGACACATGGTTTTGAGTCTTATGAGATTTTGGATAATTGTGGAGAAACTTGTAAGATCAAAAAGAATAATTAAGGGATCCATGAAAAAAAGAAACCAAGATTTAAAGTATAGTCTAATACTTTAATCCAAAATTCTCTTATCTTAACAAAGATGAAGTGGCAGTCTCATACTTACATAAAAAATGTTTTATCCTAACAGAGCATCTTTCCTCTTCCCTACATACATAACCATTAAACTCAACAAATCTAAATGACTTCCAACTTGTCTCTAGCACCAGTTACCCGAATACCCTTTATTCTAGTGCTTCTTTTGTTTAAAATTTCATCAAACCTCCTTTTTCATGATCGTTTTAATTATTCTTTTTGAACTTACAAATTTCTCGATCAATTATCCAAAAACTTGTAAGACTCTAAATCATATACCAATGAATCACCAATTTGAACAGATTGTATCCAAGAAAAAACCACAACTACAAATACCAAATGGATGTTTTATCTTTCCATGTAGACTCATAGAACACATTTCCACCAAACTTCTTTTGCATCATTTCATTTCAAAAACAAACTTTTCAAAAGTTCTTTAGTTTTCAATTTTTTTCATTCCAATGAATAGTCCTCCATCCACCAAATCTTTTTGTGTATTTTCCCTTTTCAAGTACATAAGACCTTATCTTATTTTTTCTCATATCAATATTCAAGGAAAATCGTCAACATTTCAAAGAAAGTATCTTTATCCGTTATCCAATTTGTTAATATCTTAACAATTTTTTTTCTTCTCATGATTACTATTCCATAAATGAATTTTAATTCTTTAGAGCCCAATCATTATCTTCAGATCCTAATAACAAAAGTTGACATCCACTTTTCAAAACTCTTGATAATAAGATATTAACTCCAATCTCATTCTTTTATCCTTGCAAAGTGTGTCTTTATTCCTTCTTTCATGTATAATAGTACGAATTCAACAAATCCAACACATTGTCATCCAATATCAACAATAACCGCAAATATTTATTATTTTACTCCTTCCATCCTTACAATTTCCTTAAATCACCTACCCCATCCATCAATTTTCCCTTTTATACTAAGGGTTTTTCCAACTCCTCTCGACCAAGAGTAGAAAGATTGAAAAATCATATAACAATAGATATCATATTTAAAAAAGCTTTGTGTCGAAAAAACATATCATCAACTACAACGTCAAATATTTAGATAAGTCTCAGCTTTTCTCATGAATCCATAACATTTTTATACGTCTTATGGCATAGTCCATCTTATTCCTAATTCAACTTTTTAAAGAATTCTTCACTTTTCAATTATCTGTTCGAATAAATTTCCATTTACCACATTTACCAAAAAGTGGATGAATGTTATCTTCTCATTTAATGCCTCTTAGAAACTCAATCATCTTAATACTTAATTCATTTGTCCAAATAAACCTTATTAGTCAAAACACAAACATTATCTTTGATCGAACTCTTTAATCAAAGACTTGAGATGTAGTCTCATACTTTAGTCCAAAATTATGTTATCCTAACAAAGATGAAGTGTCGTCACATACTTTCATCTAAAACTCTTATCTTTACAAAGCATCTTTGTTCTTCCATGTATGTATAACCATTAAATTTTTTAGATGATACTTTCTTAGAATCATTGTTGGGTTTCCAAATGAATCTCCACTTACCACATTTACCAAAAAAAGAATGCATGTTATCTTCTCATTTAATGTCTCATAGAAACTCAATGATCTTAACACTTGATTCACTTGTCCAAATAAACCTTATTAGTCAAGACTCAGACATTATCTTCGATCCAACGAATTGGCAGAAACTTTTTAATCAATCTCATTCTTTAGTCCAAAATTCTCTTATCCTAACAAACATGAAGTGTCGTCTCATATTTTCATCCAAAATTCTTTTATCTTTAAAAAGCATCTTTGCTCATCCTTGTATACATACCATTAAAGTTTTGAGCTAGTACTTTCTTAGAATCATTATTGGGTTTCCAAATAAATCTCTATCTACAACGTAAAGTGGATGCATGTTATCTTCTAATTTAATGCCTCATATAAACCCAATGATCATCACACTTAATTCACTTGTTCAAATAAACATTATTAGTCAAAACTCAAACATTATCTTCGATCCAAAGAATGGGTAGAAACTCTTTAGTTAAAGACTTGAAGTCTTGTCTCATAATTTAGGCCAAAATTCAGTTATCCTAACCTTTGAAGTGTCGTGTCATACTTTCATTCAAAATTCTTTTATCTTTACAAAGCATTTTTGCTATTCCTTATATACATAACCATTAACGTTCTGACATGGTACTTTCTTAGAATTGTTGTTTAGTTTCCAAATACACCTCCATTTACAACATTTACCAAAAAGTGAATGAATGTTACCTTCTCAACTAATGGCTCAAAAAAACTCAATGATCTGAACACTTAATTCACTTGTCCAAATAAATCTTATTAGTCAAAGCTCAAACATTATCTTCGATCCAAAAAATGGACAGAACTTTTTAATCAAAGATTGAAGTCTTTTCTCATACTTTAGTACAAAAGTCACTTATCCTAAAAAAAATGAAAGTGTCGTCTCATACGTTCATCCATAATTCTCATATTTTTACCAAGCATCCTTGCTCTTCCTTATATACATAACCATTAAAGTTTTGAGATAGTACTTTTTTAGAATCGTTGATCCAAATAAATCTCCATTTACAACATTTACCAAAATGTGGATGAATGTTATCTCATTTAATGCATCATAGAAAATCGATGATCTTAACAATTATTTCACATGTACAAATAAAACTTATTGTTAAAACGCAAACATTATCTTCGATCCAAAGAGTGGATAAAACTCTAAAATCAAAGACTTGAAGTCTTGTCTCATACTACAACATTCTCTTGTCCTAACAAAGATGAAGTGTCGTCTCATACTTTCATCCAAAATTATCTTATCTTTACAAAGCATATTTGCTCTTCCTTATATACATAACCATTAAAGTTTTGAGACAATACTTTCTTAGAATCGTTGTTGGGATTCCAAATAAACCTCTATTTACCACATTTACTAAAAAGTGGATGAATGTTATCTACTCATTTAATACCTCATAGAAACTCAGAGATCTTAAGACATAAGGGTTGTTTGCGACACTGAGTGGGTTATAATAACAAGGGTTATAATAGTCTGTGGGTTATTATAATATGTGGAATCATATAATATTATTTAAAATACTGTAATAACGCCTCGTAAAATCAAATCCATTAAATTGTATTTGATTTAAATTTGAATCTTTAGATAATCGGATCAGGATTAGAAATCTAGAGTTCTTTTAAGAAAGGGTGTTTCAAAGTCTAAAAAGGATTAAGATTTATGTTTTAAAAAGGATTAGGATTTATGTTTTAAAAGGGACTAATATTTCTTTTTAAAGAGGATTAGGATTTCTATTTCTAAAATAGGATTTTCTATTCCAAAAGGATTAGGATTTTTTTTGTGCATATTTAAACTAGAGTAATTGCAACTTAAAGGGTGCACCTCAAAACTCTTCTTTTCTTCTCCTTCTTCTTCTTTTCTTCATCTCACTCGCCGGACCGTTGCTGGAAAGTCGTCGGACCGCCACTGCAAAGTCGTCGGATCGTTGTCAGGAAGTCTTCGGACTGTCGTCGGACCACCACCGGAAAGTCGTCGGACCGCCGCTACCACCACCGCCGAAACGCCGCCGTTGGACCACTACCTCCTCCGGATTTGATCTAGCCCGCTAAATTTCAACTTCTTAAGTTTTTTATGGTTGTTTAGGAGCACCCACTCTTTTTGTGAATCTTCAAACATAAGTTAAGTAGTCTTTTGGATTAAAACCAAGTTCCTAAGTGAAAGAGCAAGGTTATCGACATTGCTTGTTTGTGTATTCTTGAGTTGTTTTTAGCATTAGACTTTGGTTTAGCTATTGAAAGTGCTTATGGAACTTAAGTAACATGTTTTTATGAGGTTTATACTTGGCATGATTATGTGTATGTCATCTCGAGCCTATGAATCATGTTTGCTCATATTTATCATGTATCTATGGACTATGTGTCTTATTATGTTTTATGAGCTTTATACTTGGCATGATTATGTTTATGTTATCTGGAGCCTATGAGTCATATTTGATCGTATTTATCATGTATCTATAGACTATGTGTCTTATAATGTTTCATGAGCGTTATACTTGGCATGGTTATTTGTATCCCGAGTCTATGAATCATGTTTGATTGTATTTATCATGCACTATATTATGTGAGGTAGGGGTTGAATTGTTTGTATTGTTAGGCTCTAGTTTAGAAAACTAGGTGCTTGATAACATGTTTTATGAGTTTTAGATTGACAAAGGTAAGTAGCCATTTGGATTATTCCTCGCACACTAGATATGAGATAAGGAGTAAAGTAAGCGTGAATGTGAATCTTGGTTGTTAGTCAACTTTGGGTTGACTTGAGTGTTGTTTGATGCATGTGTGGTTGTGGATCATAAATGTTATGTAGCTTGATTGTTAGTATATATCTCCGAGTATGACTTTGGTACCAAGTCAAGATAGTTGTGTCATAAGGACCCTCATGCTAGTAGTCCCTACCTTACTCCTTATTTAGGGAACGTTGTCCTGCAACCTTGTGTGGCGAGAAACTAGCATGGAGTATGTGTATTGATGATGTCTCGTGGTGAGTCACAATGTGTGTGACAACATTCTCGGGGTCGTCTCATGGTCAGTCACAGTATGTGTGACAACAATCCCAGAGCAATGATGTCTTGTGGTGAGTCATGGTAGTCATGATAACAGACCAAAGATGAGAGTGCTTCGAGGTGAGTCACAATGAGTGTGGCAACAGACTCGGAGTGAGACATAGCTTACGAGCGTCCTGCGGGGCAGGTATTGGCTATGTCAGCATGCTAGTTAGGGAGGCATATACCGACGAACAACAAGAAGTTGTGCAATCCTGTGTGGGCTAGGTCAGACGTCTAGCTGAGTGTAGTCTGAAAGTGGAATCTGGGTAGTTTGAGTTAAAGCTTTGGCTAAAAGTGAGAACCTAGCTTGATTTGGGACCCTTGGGAATGGGTCGAGGATATTATAATTGCGTAGCTAGAACCCCTAGTAATCTTATAAAGCGCAAAATCCAACATTTACTAAACCCTGAGTTGTGCTTGAGTGAGTCGGAACCTCTGAATTGATGATATTTCGATAGTGATCCTGGGGTATGCCCCCATTCAGGGAGTAGTTGTTTTCCATTGTCTCGTTGTAGCTTAGGAGTGGATCTCCATAGAGCGTGTTTAATATGCGACTCTATGCTAGCGTTGAGGCGAGCCTGGGATCCATCCTCGTCAGGGAGTGGTTACGTTCCATTATCCCGTGTTGGCC
The DNA here is from genome assembly GCA_036507285.1 of Trichosanthes cucumerina. Classification (NCBI taxonomy): domain Eukaryota; kingdom Viridiplantae; phylum Streptophyta; class Magnoliopsida; order Cucurbitales; family Cucurbitaceae; genus Trichosanthes; species Trichosanthes cucumerina. Next base: position 74,401,796 of record CM071839.1, on the reverse strand, counting down.
TAGGGGTGATTTCCCATAGGGTGTGTTGGTTCGGACCTTCACTACTCTATGCCAACGTGTTGTGGTGTGAAAGTTGTTTTTTGTCATAGCATCATCAATCAAGTCCTAGGACTGAAGGTAAAGCTCGAGTTATTACCTCAGGGGGCTCAGGGTGTAATGTGTTAAATGTGAGACCTGTTTGGGAGAGTGGAGTTTAATAGATGAGCCTTGTTGTTTGTTTGTGTTGAGATAGGTTTAGACGTAAGTGGGCTATTTACTGGGTATTTTTAAACTCACTATTACTGGGTATTTTTATACTCATTATTTTCTTTGCAGATGAAAGTTAAACTGTGGGATGGATGACGATGGTGGCAATCTGGCGAGGCTATAAGGATGTTCTTTGGTGTCTTTTAGCTTATAGTAACTATTCTAGTACTTTATATTTCCGTTGTATCTTCTTGATAGATTGGGTCTTTATGTATGTTATTAAGTTTCCTTGTTGGTTGACTCATAGAGTGTTTTAGGGTATTGTTCTTCTTAAATGTGAAACTAGTCTCTTATTCATTTCCTTCATGTTGTTGCATGACTGTTGTGAATTTCTGATCTGTTGAGAACCCAACCAATCGTTGATTGTAGTTTGGAAGAGTTTGGGTGTTTTGTAAACCTTTTGGAGTCTTATTATGCTTAGAACAGGTCAGAAAAATGTCAGTTTTGTCTTAGCAACGTCGTTATGCTGCCAAAGTTTCGGCGCAGATGGTGATGTGTCCCTAAGAGTTTTGGGTTTGAAAAATTAGGGTCGTTACAAATACAGACTAGTATAGTCTGAGGTTTATAATACTCTGTGTTTGGGTGTTTTGTAAACCTTTTGGAGTCTTATTATGCTTAGAACAGGTTAGAAAAATGTTAGTTTTGTCCTAGCAACGCCGTTATGCTGCCAAAGTTTCGGCGCAGATGGTGATGTGTCCCTAAGAGTTTTGGGTTTGAAAAATTAGGGTCGTAACAAATACAGACTAGTATAGTCTGAGGTTTATAATACTCTGTGTTTGGAGGATAGAATATTCCACAGGTTATTATAACTTGTGCCTTAAAGAGGCCTTTAATTCACTTGTCCACATAAATCTTATTAGTCAAAACTCAAACATTATCTGCGATCCAAGGAATGGACATAACTCATTAATCTAAGACTTGAGTCTTGTCTTATAATTAAGTCCAAAATTCTCTTATCCTAACAAAGATGAAGTGTCGTCTCATACTTTCATAAAAAAATCTCTTATCTTTACACAACATCTTTACTCTTCCTTATATACATAACCTGTTGGGTTTTATGTCCTAAAACTTGTGGGTTTGTAAACTGAATGTATATTCTATTTTGCAATAAAGATGTTATTGAGATTTATTCAAATAAAGGTGTTATTGAATAAAGTGCATTGTATATTCTAAAACCGTAATCCAATAAAGAACCCATGGCTATAGGATATATACTTAAACTTTATGTGTGACATAAAAGTGGATCAGGTTCAAGTTATAGCCAGAACGGTCTATAGTATAAGGGATGGGTACTTTATCTTGGGGACACTATGGACGCCACCCACTTTGTAAAGTACAAACGATGTGATCCTGAATCGTTCATGTGGAGACTTGCGAGTGGGGGCATCCTATGCAATGAGTTTGCATAAGACTGGACCGAGGAATAGTCACTTACACTTTATAACTCTGTTTACTATCTTAAACTGACTATATTCATACGATGACCTAGGTAACTCGATCTTAATCTTGAGCGTGCCATGAACTCCGTTTATTCGGATTATCCTTAGATTTGCATGGGTGAGAGTGACTCGAGATTGCCGACTCAATAAGCCTCCCATTTCAGGGATAAGACCGGGTAGATAGTTGGGAACATAGTTCTGCAAGATGGAATTCACTCCTACCCACTTTAGGGATTAGTAGAGAGGTTGTTCTCTTAAGTGTAACGACCCTGAACCCCAGATGCCTTTTAAGTTATACCTTTGGGTCAAATTTTAAATGGAAATTTAATTATTTGGAAATTTTTGAGTTATTAGAGACAAATTTAGAACTTTTAAATAGGCTTAATGGCATATTTTTAGTTAGTAGAAGCTTGAAGGGCATTTTTGTAATTTTAAAGAAAAGTCAATTAGGGTTTCTTAGGCTGGTAGATCACATTTTTCGAGGCATCTTCACCATCTCCTCCTTCTCTATCGTGAAATCGATCGTCGGCCTCACCTTCCCTCTCGACTCGCCGTCGTTCTTCGCCGCCCGCGCCTCAGACGTGACGAAGCCACCTTCGTGTCACGCCGCCGTCCACCGCACAACAGCCACCAACCTCCTCGCCTAGTGGTCGCTTCGCCATCGCCTTCGCCAAATTCCAGCCGTTTCAGAACTTGTCGGACGCCTCGAGCAGTCAACGAACCAAGCCGCCACACGTTCGTCTGTAAGCCGTTCGTTGAGTTATGGGTTGGAGCCGCTGTTTCAGCCTCGTCGGAATCGTCACAGACGGCGACCTCCTTCTGCAACACGCGAACCAGATTTCAACTGCTGACTTGGTTTGTTTGATTTGCCTTATTTTCAATCAGTTTTTGGAGTTTTAGGATCGGTTCCTAGTAGATCGGACCACAAGGATTCCAGAGGTACGCTCCACGCGCCAGGACGCGCCACCACCACATTTGCACGCGTCGTCACCGACCGACCACGCGCCGCCGCTCGTCGGACTTTTTCCGATCCCACCGGTTTCGTCCCCCGAGTCCGTTTTAAGCCTCTGTTAGTGGTATTTTAGCCTGGTTAGCGTTGAATTTCAAGAATAAGGTTATTTATGAGTATGAATCTAAACTAGGAGATTATGATTTTGGTTTTAGGGGTCCGTTCATTGGCCAAGTGGGAGGACATCAAGTGAGAACGAATCCTAGCATATTTTAGAGCTAAAACTAAAGTAAGGGACCTTGTGTCGAACTTTCTAAAATGGAATAAAAAGGAGTTTTGTTAATTATTGTCAAAAGTATTTTATTATTTACACTTTTGAAAAGCTATTATATTCTAAAATATTATTTCAGCCAAGTTATGAAAATGATACTAGGAATGTTAGCTTATTGTCCTCTCATGATATGTGTGTTATAGTCATGATAAATAAATGAGATTCCCTACATATATGTATGTCATGAAGGAATTGAAAAGGGTGTGGCAAATTGTCTCCTGAGGTTATGCAAGGTCAACATGCTGAAAGTTATGTTATAGTTATGATTGTTTAATTTTAAGTTTAAATGTTATGAAAATGTATGCTTTGATATATGATTTACTGTGATTCTGAGACGTGTGCATTATAGAATATGGTAGGATGATGAGGTCTCATGCATGATTGTACGTTCATGAAATAGTCGAGTGGTTGTGGTAATTATTCTCCATATGACTATAGAGGTTTGAGAGGACTCCACATACGATAGTGGTCTTCGGACCTAATATGCTCTCGGGGTTTCGAGAGGACCTCATATGATAGGAATCTTCGGACTCATTATGATTCAGGAGTCTTCGGACTCAACATGACTCAGGAGTCTTCGGACTCAACATGCTCTCAAAAGAATTTAATTGACCACTAAAAGCCAAAAAGGAATAATTATGATAGTTATGAGAAAGTTAGGTCCCATGCAGGAAAGTTTTATAGTCAGGATTGTATGTGTATGCATATCCCAAACTTCTATGTTTAGGTCACTTCTTATGGGGTATTATTATTATAATACTCACCATTTTTTTAAAAATGTTCCAGGTAAAGGCAAGGCATACAAGGCAAGTGTGTGATGCGTTACGAAGGCCATGGGAACCCAGTCATATTTTTCGCATTTATTTGGTCTAGCAGTCATTTTAATTGATTTTGTTTTCTGCCTAAGTAGTCTAAAGATTTAAAACTAAGGCCATACATTATTTTTACATTACTTAAATGTTTTGATATATCTTGGGATCCCCTAAAAGCAGTTTTGATTTGTGATTTGAACTATTTTATTCATGTTATTGTTGGGATTTGTGCCCTAAACTTATGTAATTTTGATCAAATAAATAAAGAGTTATTTGTTTTGATAAAATTATATTCTTGCTTTATAAATCCAAATAAACTAAGCTCCAAGGTTATAATGTATCTTGAAAATCAGTGTAGTAGACACTATTTGAATTATGTTCAAGAGTATAACCTAAATGGTCTATGGTATAAGAATAAGGTTGGAAACCTTATTCTGGTAACACCATGGATGCGACCCACTTTGTAATTAGTACAAATGAGGTAATCCAACTCATTCATGTGGTTGACATGCGAGTGGGGACATCCTGTATGAAGAGTTCATACAAGACCAGACTGCAATTTATTAGTCTAACCAGTATAACGTCGTTAATAGGATAAGACTGATAATTTATAGATGGCCATTAGTGACTCGACCTGAATCCTGAGCAAGTTAAGAACTCCTGCTTATACGGGTTGTCCTTAGACTAGTATGGGTGAGAGTGGTCTGTAGCCGGCTCAATAAGCCTACCTTCTCATGGACAGAACCTTGTAGGTAGCTGGGGACTTAACTATGCAAGATGAAATTCACTCATCCTATACTAAGGAATTAGATAAGTTGTTCCCTTAAGAACTGACTCTGGGTCTTGAACAACGGAGCCCCGCCCTCTATGAGGGCATGAGTCTATGGTAGGATCATAGGCTTGTTATTCATTAGAGGATCAGTGGTGCTTAAGGAACAAAGAGGTAATCACAGGGGTAAAACGATAATTTGACACAGCCGTGATTACGAACAACCTGTGAAGGGTCGACTCATGGGTAATGATTATATCAGTGGTGTAACGCCCCTACTTTTCTATGACCAACTCCTAGGGACATTACTACACATGCATGCATTTATAGGCCAAGAGATAAAAGATCTTAAAAGAAAACTTCCAAATAAATATAAATAGTCTTTAGGGATCCCAAATCAAAACATTTAAAATGTATAAAAGTGGTCAATTTAACATGGCCTATTAATACTGTAAGTAAATTTAAACTCCAAATAAAACATAGAGACAACATCGATTTAAAAACACGAATATGCGGAAAACATGCGGTTCCCCTATGGTTTTAGTAACGCCTCCGTCACTCGCCGCACGCCCTTTCCTTTCCCTTACAAAAAATATTTTTAAAAGAAAGGGTGAGTATTGCAAAACAATACCAGTAAAGTAACCTCGCTACCGAGGTTTGGGATATGCATACACATACAATCATGACCTTTAAACTTATTCGTAATATACATATGCGGGACCTAAAACTTTCTCATATTGTCAGGTCTTTAATCCATGACTTCCTTTTTAATTGTGTGGCCGATTGGGTCATCCCGAGTCATTTCGTTTTGAGTCCTCACACACTCTGTAATGATTTGAGTCCCTCATGCACTTCTGTAATAATTTGAGTCCCTCACAGACCCTGTAATTTGACCCATAGGGTCTCTATTGCATGTTTGACCATGCACATAATGATCTCAGGATACCAATGTCCACACTTTTCATTAATTCATTTCGTGGCATACATAACATGCATGAGGTCCCATCATTCACATAATAATAGTGCACATGTCACAAACATCATCGTCGATATGCAAATCATACTTTTCTCATAGACAGTTTGAAGATCATACTTTTGTAGGAAAACATGAAATATTCTCATACAAATTACTGTCATATTCTCACATGAAATACTGGAATACTTTTACATAGAATACGAGAATATTCTCACATAAAATAATAGTTTATTTCCACATGAAGCATTGAAATATTTGCACATAAAATATTAAGTATTCTCACGATAATATCTGTATATTTTCATATGAAAGATTTACTAATTTCGCATGAAATCATGAAAATCATTTTCTTCAATCCCATTAAAAAGTTCGGCACAAGGTCCCTTACCTCGAGCTTTGATCTCGCTATTTCCTTCTAACTCTTAATTTAACGGTCTCCTCCAAATAACCTGAAACCAAGAATTCTTCTATTTCGTTACTCTACTACGCAACTCATCCAATACAACAAGTCTGAGTACCAAAAGCGTCTAAATTCTCATTTTGTTCCAATTACCTCAACTCCGAAGAACAAGCTGAATGTTGGTTTATTTGCTCCGAAACTACTCGGGAATCTTGATCCTGAAATTCAGTTCGTTCCTACAATAATTTTATAAGCATATTTTCATACGAATCCGATCCAAATAATCCTATAATCCAAAATCGAAGAGGGTTTCGCGTGGCTCACCTAATCCACAATCTTGACCTCGAATACCTCCGGATGTGCCGCGTAACGACGAACAACGGCCGCTGATCGGATTCCGGCGTAGGCGATCCGACGGTCTTTGATCGCTCGCTCGAGCATCAGATTTGCTGGAGGATCACGGTACTATCGACGGAAACGGCGCCTGCGAGGAAAAATCACGAACGGCGGCGGCTGGGGTTTCACCACGAGTAGCTAGGCTTTCGCGCGTCTCGGCGTGGGTGGCCGCGAGACGTTCGCGGACGGATGAGGGCTTCAAGGCGGCTCGCCGTGAAAAAACGCGTCCGTGGAGGCTCACGGCTGGAGCTTCGAGCTCGCGAACGGCGTGATCCTTTCGGTGCACGGCGATGGCGTGCATCGGCGCAAACGACCGGACGCGCAAAGAAGCTCCGGCCTGCAGTCGATGGAACGCTCCGACGACTGCTGAAGGCTCGCTCGATCTCCGGCGTAGTCTCTGGTGGCCGAGTCCTTCCGTCCGTGCGTGGCAAAGCGGCGGCGGATGAAGCGCCTCCTTCCTTGCGTTCGCCGGCGAGGGTATCTGTAGTGCAAGTGGGCTTGCTGGCAGTAGGAGTAGTGTGAAGGGTGGCTGACGTCTAGGGCACACGCACAAGGAAGATGGTGGTCGGCTAGGTTAAGTGGTGGAGGAAGAAGAGAATGCTTAGGGTTAGGGTTTTGCCTCCAAGATGCTTAGGGTTAGGGTTTTTTTCTTGCTTTAATTTGAACTATAAGGAGCTTAAATACTACAAACATTAGGCCAATAATCAAAAGTCCTATGTACCCCTCATTTAGTGATTAATGACCAAAGTGCCCTTGCAATTTCCTTTTCCCTTAATTTCATAAATAATCTCATCTCAAAAGGAACCATTTACTTAAACTAAACAAAATTAAGGCCTCACTCTCACCGAGCCTGATTAAAATCACTAATCCAACTAAACACAGCGGTTAAGAGCGTTAAATAAAACAAATAATAGTACCTGTGATGGTGGTCGTCACAAGTGGACACAATATAATCTACAGTGAGGAGAGTGCAACTACAAGTCTATAGTCGAGTGACTTGTAGTTAATGAATATTGATTAACTGGATCAAAGAGTTTGATCAGTTAATCTCACATCATTGGAGCTCATGAACTGTAGGTCCATTAGGTCCCTCCATTGGCTCAACATGGTAATATTGAGGGTATAAAGTTAGGAATGAAATTGAAGTGTTCAATTTCATATATGAGGTGTTATATCAGTTATATGTGATATAATTGATATAATAAATAGTTTTAATGTGAATTAGATTCACATATTAATTAACTATATACTAATGAGAGAATGAAAGAGGGATAGGATGGTAATTTCCACCCTATCTCCCTATAAATAGTTGCATGAGATGCAACTTTGAGGTTAAGCTTCTTGAGAAACCCTAGAGCATCATATAGTTGTGTTGGAAGAGTTCTACACACAACCTCTCTCACAACCTCACACCCTATCCTAGAAGGAGCCCACATTCCTCCCTCACCTAGAGAACAACAGAGAAGATCCGGTGGTGGTGTCCGTGATCGTTCGGGTTCAAGTTGCTGAGATCGTGATTGTAGGAGAAGGAGCACTTGAAGAAAGAGTTCTTCAAAGGTAATTTCTTGTTGTCCAATGTGTTATTATATGCTTAATCTTTGTTAGATTTGTTATTGATTGTAATTCATGAAACGAAATTAAGAACACGCGATTCACAATCGCTTTCGCTGCGAGATTCGATTCCCTTCAGTTATACTTATATGGGCTAAAACTGCATGCATGAGTAGTAATGTCTCTAGGAAATGAGTCTTAAAAAGTAGGGGTGTTACATTAAGTGCTGATTCCGAGTCTTGAACAAAGGGCCCACCCCTCCATTGGCACGAAAGAGATTTGGTTTGTTGGTTGGACCACAAACCAATTGTTCATTAGATAAATAGTGGGACTTAAGGAACAAGAAGTAATTACAGGGGTAAAACAGTATTTTTGACCTAGCTGTAATTACGAACGACCTGTGAAGGATCAACTTACTAATCATGGTTATATCGAGTGGATAGAAATATATCTACAGTGAGGAGAGTGCAACTACTGGGCTTTAGTGGAGTGTCCCAGTTGTAACGCCCCTACTTTTCTATGACCAAATCCCTAGGGACATTACTACACATGCATGCATTTATGGGCCGAGAGATAAAAAGAATTTAAAAGCCATTTTTAATTAACGTAAATAGTTCTAGGGATCCCAAGTAAAATAAAACATTCAAATTATTCCAAAACATTACATCAGCTTGGCCTATTAAAACTGTAAGTAAGTTTAACTTCAAATAAAAACTTAAAGACAACAATAGTTCAAATCATGATTATGCGGAAATCGATGCTGGTTCCCATGGTTCTAATCACGCTCTCCTGTCACACGCCCTGCACGTCCTTCCCTTTACCTGAAAAACATTTTTAAAAGAAAGGGTGAGTATTGCATAAACAATACCCAGTAAGTAACCTCGCTACCGAGGGTTGGGATATGCATACACATACAATCATGATCTTTAAATTCATTCATTACATGCATCGATGGAAATTAAAACTTTCTAAAGTTGCCAGGTCTTTAATCCATGGCTGCATATTTAAATGTCAGGCCTTTAATCCATGACTGCTCATATAATTGCCAGGTCTTTAATCCATGGCTGTTCATATAATTGCCAGGTCTTTAATCCGTGGCTACACATTCAATTGCCAGGTCTTTAATCCGTGGCTGCACATATAATTGCCAGGTCTTTAATCCATGGCTACACATTCAATTGCCAGGTCTTTAATCCGTGGCTGCACATATAATTGCCAGGTCTTTAATCCATGGCTACACATTCAGTTGTGAGGCCGATTGGTCATCCTGAGTCATTTCAGCGATCTCAGGATAACCAATGTCCACACTATTCAATAATTCATTTCGTGACATACCAAATCATGCATAAGGTCCCATCAGTCACATAATCATGGTGTACATATCACAATTATCATCATCAACACATCATTCATACTTTCTCATGGACAGGGTGATAAATCATACTTTAGTAAATAACATGAAACATTCTCATACACACTGCTGTCCTATTCTCACATGAAATAATGGAATCTCTATACATACCATACGAGAATACTTTCACATAAGATAATGGTTCAATTTCACGTAATACATAGAGGCATTTGCACATAAAATGTCGCGTATTCTCAAAATAATAATCGTGTATTATCATGTGAAAACTATAAACTGATTCGCATAAAATCGTGAAATTCATTTTCATATACTCCCATTAAAAGTTCGGCACGAGGTCCCTTACCTCGAGCTTTGATCTTACTATTTCCTTCTAATTCTTAATTTAACGGTCTCCTCCAATAACCTGAAACCAAGGATTCTTCTATTCGTCATCCTACTGCATAGTTCCATCAACATAAAGAATCTAGACACGAAAGCGTCATTATTCTCACCTTACTCCAATTACCTCGACTCCGAATAACAATCCGAACGAGGGTTTGGTTGTTCCAAGCTTGGAGATCTTGATCCTACGTTTCAGTTCGTTCCTACAATCCGTGTTCGAACAATAATTTTAGTTCCTCACGTAAACGCCATAATAATTCAAGGTCATCGTATAACTCAATTCTATTTCAGATCTTAACAAGGGATTGCTCACCAACCAAAAGTTTGTTCTTTGTAAAACCGCGACGCGCGGCGCGTGGGTCCGGCGAGTGGTCGGGCTTCTCGGTGACGGCGCGCTCTGGATTAGGGTAGCGGTTGGAGCCGAACGAGCGGCTCGACACAAGCGGCGGCGGCGCGGATTCGGCGCTCGTGAACTGCTGGACGAAGATCAATTCCGCGGTGGCGTTACAGTCCCGAGCAACAACTCGTGGCTTGATCGGCGGCTGGAAGACTTCGACGGCGAACGAGCAGCAGCAGCAGCCGGACCTCGACGCGGGACTTCCTTCGCTCGTGAACGGCTGGACGAGGAACAAGACTTCCGGTGGCTGCGTGCGGTCACGATCGATGGTTGCGGTTCGGCTGGCGACTCGCGGGACGGTCACCGCCGGCTTGCTTTGGGTGGATCTGGTCGCGCGCGTGGGACTCTTCTTGCCGGCGGCTAGGGCTGAATGAAACGCGAAGGAGAAGAAAGGAGGTTGAAGTTTCCGACCGTAGGATCGGCACGAGGGAAGTCGTCTGGCCGGTGGACTTCGTGCGGCTGGCTGGCGTGCGAAACCTCCTCGTGCAGTCCGGCGGCTAGGGCAGCGAAGAGGGCGCCGGCTAGGGTTGGGTGAAGGAGAAGAAAGTTGAACTTTTAGGGTTAGGGCTTGTTGCAATTGGTGGAAGAGATAGAATTAGGGTTTCTCATGCTATATATATATACCATGCATTAGGTTAAGTCATGTGTCCAAGATCACCCTAATTTAGACCTAAATCACCAAAACGCCCTTAAATTACCTTCCCTTTAATTTTCATAACTAATCTCGTCTTAAAAGAGACAAATCACGTAAGACAAACAAAATTACGGCCTCCACCTCGCCGAGCTTGATTAAAAACACTAATCCAACTAAACACGGCGTTTACAAGAGCGTTAAATAAAAATAATAATAGTACCTGTGATGACGGTCGTCACAATCTTCCCTCCTTAAGAACTTTCGTCCTCGAAAGTTCCTATTCTTGGAATAGCTCAGGATATTTAGCGCGTACTTCCTCTTCTCGCTCCCAAGTAGCTTCCTCCGTGCGGTGGTTCTGCCACAATACCTTAACTAAGCTGATCTCACGGTTACGGAGGGTCTTTCGATCTCTTGCAATAATTTGTACCGGTCGTTCACCATAACTCAGATCTTACATTAATCAGAATGGTTCAAGTCTATGACATGAGTCGGTCCGGGACGTACTTCCTCGACATGGAGACATGAAATACGTTATGAACCAACAAAGAGAAGGCGGCGGTGCTAATCAGAGAGCCACCGCACCAATCCTCTCTAAGATCTCAAATGGTCCGATGAATCGCGACTCAACTTCCCTTTACTGGCCAAACCTTAGAATTCCCTTCATTGGAGCCACCTTAAGAAATCGTGGTCCCCAACATCGAATTCTAGGTCCTTCGCCTTGTGTCGGCATAATTCTTTTGTCTGACTTGGGCGGTCTGCATTCGTGCCCTGATCTTTTGCATTGCCTCATTAGTGATCTCAGTACTAATTCTGGACCCAACAACCGACGTTCACCAACCTCCTCCCGAAAACGGAGTTACGCAACGCTTTTTCCATGAGAGAGCTTCAAATGGAGCCATTCCGATGGTCGATCGATAAATCGTTGTTATAAGCAAACTCCATCGGATGTAAATGAGTGTCCCAACCGCTCGAAATCTAAAGTGCAAGCTCGCAACATATCCTCTAATATCTCGATTTAATCGTTTCGTGCGCCCATCCGTCACGTGGATGAAAAGCGTCATCAAGTTCAATCTGCAACCCAAAGCTCTCTCGTAAACTTCTCCGGAAGTTGGAGGTGAAACGTGGATCCTCGCTCGATATAATCTTGACCGGAATTCCATGCAAACGAACTATCTCTTCCGTAAAAGTGTGCCCACTTATCTCGTAGAATAGGTGGGTTTCCGGTATGAAGTGTCTTGACTTTGTTAACTTTGTCCACTATGACCCAAATCACCGTAACCTCGTAAAGTTCTAGGCAATCCAACTATGAAATCCATAGAGATCTCTCCCATTTCCACCGAGGCACATGTAATGGTTGCAGCAATCCTGCGGGCCTCTGCCTAGGTGCCTTCACCGGCCGACAAGTCAAACACTTGCGACAAACTCGCCACGTCGCGCTTTCATGTTGCACCACCAAAACGATCGCTGTGATCTCTGGTACATCTTAGTCTCGCCAGATGCATAGAAAATGGTGAGTTATGTGCTTCGTTCAAGATCTCGGTCCTCGACTTGTCATCGTCCGGCACACACAAACGTCCCCGAAATAGCAATCCTCCATCCGTGGATAGGAAAACTCGTCAACTTACCCGTAGTTACTTTGCGGTAAGTTTTTCCACTAATCGCGGGTCCACTTGCCGAGCTTCTATAATACGTTGCCTCAAGGTCGGTTGCCAGCACCGCTAATCGGGCTAATCGAGCCGTGGGTCTTTCCTACTAACACTGCAATTTCACTTCGAGCAAACTCTGCGCCAGTAACTCTCGCATGCTGTCATCACTCGCAGCAGTATGCACCGCTTCCTCGCGAGGGCATCGGCCACTACGTTAGCCTTACCGGGATGGTATCTGTATGTCAATATCATAATCTTTCACCAATTCCAACCATCTGCGTTGCCTCATGTTCAATTCCTTCCGGGTGAACAGATATTTTGACTTTTATGATCCGTGAAAATCAAATTTTCTCGCCATACAGTGTAGTGTCTCCGCATTTTTAACGCAAAAACCATCTGCTTTGCTAATTCCAGTGTCGTGAGTTGGATAATTCCTCTCGTCGTCTTCAATTGTCGGGATGCATAAGCTATTACTTTACCGTCTTTGCATCAATACACAACCCAACCCTTTCTTGGAAGCATCACTCAGAAACCACAAAGCTCCTGCTCCTCGGGAGGCGTAAGAATCGGGGCCGACACTAATGCGGCTTGAGTTCTCGGAAACTCGCTTCACAAGCATCATCCCAAACAAAAGAGTTTCCCTTACGCGTCAATCGAGTCATAGGCATAGCTATCTTGGCAAAATCTCGCACGCAAACGCCTATAGTATCCTGCAAGACCAGAAAACTACGTACTCAGAATCGTGGTCGGACGAGGCCATCGTGTGACGGCCTCCACCTTCGCCGGATCAACAGAGACTCGACTTCGGACACCACATGCCCTAGAAAAGATAATTGCGAGCCAAAATTCACACTTGGAGAATTTTGCATACAATTTATTCTCTCTCGAAGTGTGAGTAAGACTTTCTCGTGTGCATTTCATGTTCTTCATCACACCGAGTATATCAATATATCATCGATGAACACAATCACGAACGTATCAAGAAACTCCTTGAACAAACGGTTCATCAAGTCCATGAAGGCGGCGGGAGCATTGGTCAGCAAACGGCATCACCGTGAACTCGTAATGCCCATAACGTGATCTCAATCTTTGCTTTTAGGGATATCCCCTTCACCGATCCTCAATCGATGGTAGCCCGATCTCGGATCGATCTTAGAGAACATCTGCCGCTTCCTTGCACCGTGATCGAACAAATCATCTATTCCGGGAGAGAGGTATTTATTCTTGATTGTAACTTTATTCAACTCCTCGTAGTCTATACACACGCGCATGGATCCGTCTTTCTTTTCACGAACAATACCGGTGCTCCCGGGGTGAGAGCGCAGGGGCGTATAAACCCTTTGTCTAGCAAGTCTTGTAATCAGTATTTTTAGTTCTTTCACTCTGCTGGTGCCATTCTCAGACGGGGCCTTGATATCGGGTCGCCCCCAATTCTAATCCAATGTTAAAATCTACCTCCCTCGATCGGAGGTATTCCGGAGATCCTCGGGAAGACGTCTGCAAACTCATTCACTACTGCACCGATGTCACCGAGATCTCTGTGCACCTTGCATCTAGTATGCAGCTAAGACTCCCAAGCTCCTCGATGCAATAACTTTCTACGCCTTTAGGGCGTGAATTACCTTAGCCTACTTCCCCGCTATAGTGCCTCTCAACTCAGAGCTGTGTTGGTTAGGAGGAGTGAACACTACTTCCTTCCCCAAACAATCCAATACAAGCATGGTTCTGCAACAACCACCCATGCCCAATATTACATCAAAATCAAACATATCTAGAACCACTAGGTTCACTGCTAACTCATGGTCTGCGATGGTCACACTACCATCCTTGACTTTCATATTGGCTAACAAATTTATCCCCATGAGGAGTGGATACAGAGATAGAGCATATCAGAATCGTTTCTAGTTCTAATTCACTGACTTACAAAGGATGCGAAATAAAAGAGTCGTAGAACTGTAATCAAATAGTACAAAGGCGAGGTGCCCAAGTAATGGAAGTGTACCAGAATTCACCGAAGTCTGAGCCATAGATGTCTCGACCGGTGCTTGCATAGGCTCTCCTCGTTGTATGGCCGGCTTCACAAAGCAGCCCACTACTCATAACTGTGGTCGCTAGTCTTTGGCTTGATTCGGCGAGATATTAGCTCTGTGCCCCTCCTTTCACACTTGAAACACGCCCGGACCGGGCCATACATTTACCCTCAAGGCGCTTTACCACATTCCTTGCACCGCGGCCTATCTCCGCCGCTATTCCTCGATCTGTTGATCGTGGTTTCGGGCGGAACACTCGCACGGAAATGCCACTGTCTATGCGATGTACGCCAGGGCGCTGTGAGCCGGAATGGGGCTGGTCCCACTTCCTCTTATGACTCGCCATGGGTCGCCCAGTTAACTACCACCATTTGTGCGATGCCGAGCTCAGACCCAAATCGCCTCCGCCACTCTCACCATGAGGGCGTAATCGATGGTGCTAGTGCTTGAATAAAGCCTCGAACATTCTCATCTAGCCCCATGATGAAGCGCTCGGTCTTCTTTGCTTCAGATCCACTAGCTCGGGGCAAAAGCGGGATAGACGGGTAAATTCCCTCTCATATATCTCCACTCGCTCTCCTATTCTCGCACACCAGAAGAAATTCGCTGCTTCTCGTAACGAGCTGCAGCAGGATAGAATTTCCGCGAAATGCTTCCTTGAATAGATTCCAAGTAATCGTTTCCTCACGGCAACAATGGTTCCTCAGGCGGACTCCCACCACAAATACGCGTCATCCTCGGCATGAAGGTCGCACAGACACCTCGGTCCTCGTGGCGCTTCATCGGTCGAAAGATGGTCTCAATGGAGGACGGCCACAACTCGCCACGGTGGGGTCACCGGAAGACCCATTGAAAGATCTCGGATCATACTTCCCGAAGTCCTTCGTAACGGACTCTGTGGTTGCGCTGCTTCGCCCGACGATTTGCTTGGGCCACCGGGTGGCTACGTGGCTCGCACAAGGCTCGCATGGCCTCCACCATCATAGTCATCACATTGGCGTTCCCTGGTCTCGCCACGGGGCAATCGCAGTATATTCTCCCGACGTTCGCGGGTCCCGGGGAGGTCTCGAGCGGGTGGAGTAATCTCTTCCCGATCCAAGGGTAATTCCGGTTGGGCGTCAATGTTTTCCCTTGCCTCCGCCCCTACCACGTCCCTACCTCTCCCTCGGCCTCTGGGTGGCATTATGTCAAAACTACAATATAGAGAGTTTCTAACTCGCTTTTCTTTACTTTCAAATCATAAGATAGAGTCACCCTCCAGGGCTTTTAAGGTTATGTATGCATAAAATCGTATCATATCATAATCATTTACTTTCTTAATAAATGTCGAAACGTGCTCAGCGGTGGCTCGGAAGCGTTGTCAAACCATGGGAACTACTCTGTGCTTACTCAGAGCAAGTCTCTGTAACCCTAAAACCTGGGGCTCTCGATACCAACCATAACGCCCTACTTTTCTATGACCAAATCCTAGGGACATTACTACACATGCATGCATTTATGGGCCGAGAGATAAAAAGAATTTAAAAGCCATTTTTAATTAACGTAAATAGTTCTAGGGATCCCAAGTAAAATAAAACATTCAAATTATTCCAAAACATTACATCACTTGGCCTATTAAAGCTGTAAGTAAGTTTAACTTCAAATAAAAACTTAAAGACAACAATAGTTCAAATCATGATTATGCGGAAATCGATCTTTGGTTCCCATGGTTCTAATCACGCTCTCCGTCCACACGCCCGCACGCCCTTCCTTTACCCAAAAAACATTTTTAAAAGAAAGGGTGAGTATTGCATAAACAATACCTGAGAAGTAACCTCGCTACACGAGGGTTGGGATATGCATACACATACAATCATGATCTTTAAATTCATTCATTACATGCATCGATGGAAATTAAAACTTTCTAAAGTTGCTGTGTCTTTAATCCATGGTCGCATATTTAAATGTCGCCCTTTAATCCATGATCGCTCATATAATTGCCGTGTCTTTAATCCATGGCTGTTCATATAATTGCCAGGTCTTTAATCCGTGGCTACACATTCAATTGCCGTGTCTTTAATCCGTGGTCGCATATATAATTGCTGTGTCTTTAATCCATGGCTACACATTCAATTGCCGTGTCTTTAATCCGTGGTCGCATATATAATTGCTGTGTCTTTAATCCATGGCTACATTCATTGATTGTGAGGCCGATTGGTCATCCCGAGTCATTTCAAATGATCTCGGGATAACCAATGTCCACACTATTCAATAATTCATTTCGTGACATACCAAATCATGCATAAGGTCCCATCACCACATAATCATGGTGTACATATCACAATTATCATCATCAACACATCATTCATACTTTCTCATGGACAGGTGATAAATCATACTTTAGTAAATAACATGAAACATTCTCATACACACCATCTGTCCCTATTCTCACATGAAATAATGGAATCTCTATACATACCATACGAGAATACTTTCACATAAGATAATGGTTCAATTTCACGTAATACATAGAGGCATTTGCACATAAAATGTCGCGTATTCTCAAAATAATAATCGTGTATTATCATGTGAAAACTATAAACTGATTCGCATAAAATCGTGAAATTCATTTTCATATACTCCCATTAAAAGTTCGGCACGAGGTCCCTTACCTCGAGCTTTGATCTTACTATTTCCTTCTAATTCTTAATTTAACGGTCTCCTCCAATAACCTGAAACCAAGGATTCTTCTATTCGTCATCCTACTGCATAGTTCCATCAACATAAAGAATCTAGACACGAAAGCGTCATTATTCTCACCTTACTCCAATTACCTCGACTCAATAATAACAATCCGAACGAGGGTTTGGTTGTTCCAAGCTTGGAGATCTTGATCCTACGTTTCAGTTCGTTCCTACAATCCGTGTTCGAACAATAATTTTAGTTCCTCACGTAAACGCCATAATAATTCAAGGTCATCGTATAACTCAATTCTATTTCAGATCTTAACAAGGGATTGCTCACCAACCAAAAGTTTGTCGCCAGAAAACCGCCGCACGGCCGCGGCGTGGGGGTCCGGCGAGTGGTCGGGCCTTCGGTGACGGCGCGCTCTCTGATTAGGGTAGCGGTTGGAGCTGAACGAGCGGCTCCGACACAAGCAGCAGCAGCGGCCGGATTTCGACGCTCGTGAACTGCTTGGACGAAGATCAATTCCGGCGGTGGCGTTACAGTCCCGAGCAACAACTCGTGGCTTGATCGGCGGCTGGAAGACTTCGACGGCGAACGAGCAAGCGCAAAGAAGCAGCGGACTCGACTCGACGCGGACTTCCTTCGCTCGTGAACGGCTGGACGAGGAACAAGACTTCCGGTGGCTGCGTGCGGTCACGATCGATGGTTGCGGTTCGGCTGGCGACTCGCGGACGGTCAGCCGGCGGCTTGCTCGGTGGATCTGGGTCTGCGCGCGTGGGACTCTTCTTGCCGGCGGCTAGGGCTGAATGAAACGCGAAGGAGAAGAAAGGAGGTTGAAGTTTCCGACCGTAGGATCGGCACGAGGGAAGTCGTCTGGCCGGTGGACTTCGTGCGGTGGGTCAAGCGTCTGAAACCTCCTCGTGCGGTCCGCGCTAGAAGCGCAAAAAGAGAGGCGCGCTAGGGGTTGGTGAAGGAGAAGAAAGTTGAACTTTTAGGGTTAGGGCTTGTTGCAATTGGTGGAAGAGATAGAATTAGGGTTTCTCATGCTATATATATATACCATGCATTAGGTTAAGTCATGTGTCCAAGATCACCCTAATTTAGACCTAAATCACCAAAACGCCCTTAAATTACCTTCCCTTTAATTTTCATAACTAATCTCGTCTTAAAAGAGACAAATCACGTAAGACAAACAAAATTACGGCCTCCACCTCGCCGAGCTTGATTAAAAACACTAATCCAACTAAACACGGCGTTTACAAGAGCGTTCAATAAAAATAATAATAGTACCTGTGATGACGGTCGTCACACCAGTGGTTAGCGAATGTTGATTAGCTAGGCTAAAGAGTTTGGTCGGTTAATCTCGTATCGTTGGAGCTCATGATCTGTAGGTTCATTAGGTCCCCTTACTAGCTTGGACTAAGCCTTGTAACATTTGAGAGAAAAGAATTTGAATTGTTCAAATTCAGTTTTGGGAGAAAACATTAATTATATGTGATATACTTAACGCGTCATAGATTAATTATGAATTAAACTATGATAAAGAAGAGGTTGGCGTATTTAAATATGATTTAAATATTGGTTAGGTTTATAACATGAATAGGGATTCATGTTCGAACGGTCGATTTAAGAAACCGGGATTGGTCCAGTTATTTCATTTGATATTTGATATTAAATTAAATAATTATTTAAAATTAATTAATTAAATTATTTAATTAATGAAATTAATAAATTGATTTTAATTTAAAATTAATTTTGAATTAAAATTAAATGGAAATTCAAATTGAATTTTGGGTTTTCAATTGGACCAAACACATAAATGGTGAACAAACAACTTTGAATGTCAAATTCACCATATTTCAGTACCTCCTTCTTGATTAATCCTCATCATTCATGTGTTGGCATCTTCACAAGGTTTGATGAAGCTTTAATTGAAGAGGATAAATGGAATTTTACAGAAAATTCATATTATTCTCGATTTTGACCATTTGTCACTTTTCTTCCAAATTCTCTCAATTTGGATCCCACAATTCGTTCCAAGGCCTGAGGATAGTAGGGAACACACTAGAGGTTGTCTACAAAGTGTTTGTAACAAGCAATTGCCCACGGATTAGGAGAATTTTGAGCTACAAATGTATGAGTTCTTATTCTCTGTTTTTCCAGATTTGAGCATGTTTTTTGTTTTGTAAAATTGATCAACTTAGAGTGTTCAAGATCCAAAATTGCTTCTGCTTTCTTAATATACACTCTTTCATAACCATTAAAGTTTCCATATGGTACTTTCATAGTTTCATTGTTGGGATTCCAAATAAATCTCCATTTCCACATTTACCAAAAAGTGGATGCATGTTATCTTCTCATTTAATGCCTCATAGAAACTCGATGATCTTACACTGAATTCACTTGTCCAAATAAACCTTATTAGTCAAAACTCAAACATTATCTTCGATCCAAAAAATGGACAGAACTCTTAACTTGAAGTCTAGTCTCATACTTTAGTCCAAAATTCTCTTATCCTAACAAAGATGAAGTGTCGTGTAACATTCTGTAAAATTAGGTGTGTTTAATTTGTATTTGTTTTAAATTTGAATCTTTAGATAATCGAATAGAGATTAGGAATATAGAGTTCTTTTAGGAAATAGTGTGTTAAAGTCTAAAAAGGATTAGGATTTTTGTTTCTTAAAAAAGAATTAAGATCTCCTTTTTAAAAGAGGATTAAGATTCTTTTTCTAAAAATAGGATTTTTTTTTCTAAAAATGATTAGGACTTTTGCTACCTATTTAAACTAGAGTAATTGCAGCCTAAAGGGGGTACCTCAAAACTCTTCTCTTCTTCTTCTTTTCTCCACATTCTTCATCTCGTCGAAATGTCGTTGGAGTTTCGCCAGACCACCGCTGGAGTTTCGCTGGAATGTCACTGGACCGCCGCCGCAGCCGCCGTCGGACCACCACCTCCGCCGGAGTTGATGTAGCCCACTCAATTTCAACTTCTTAAGTTTGTTATGGTTGTTTAGGAGCACATACTCTTTTTGTGAATCTTCAAACTTAAGGTAAGTAATCAGTTGGATTAAAACCAAGCTCCTAAGTGAAGGAGCAAGGTGATCGACATTGTTTGTTTGTGTATTCTTGAGTTGTTTCTAGCATTAAACTTTGGTTTAGCTATTTAAATTGCTTATGGAACTTGTGTAGTATGTTTTATGAGCTTTGTACTTTGCATGATTATGTGTATGTTATCTTGAGCCTATGAATCATGTTTGATCATACTTATCATGTATCTATAGGCTATGTGTCTTATTATGTTTATGAGCTTTATACTTTGCATGATTAGGTGTATGTTATCATGAGCCTATGAATCATGTTTGATCATATTTATTATGTATCTACGGACTATGTGTCTTATTATGTTTTATGAGCTTTATATTTGGCATGATTATGAGTATGTTATCATGAGCCTTATGAATCATGTTTGATCATATTTATCATGTATCTATGGACTATGTGTCTTATTATGTTTATGAGTTTTATACTTGACATGATTATGTGTATGTTATCATGAGTCTATGAATCATGTTTGATCATATTTATCATGTATCTACGGACTATATGTCTTATTATGTTTTATGAGCTTTATAGTTGGCATGATTATGTGTATGTTATCATGAGCCTTATGAATCATGTTTGATCGTATTTATCATGTATCTATGGACTATGTGTCTTATTATGTGAGATGGGAGTTAAATTGTTTGTATTGTTAGGCTCTAGTTTAGCAAACTAGGTGCTTGATAGCATGTTTTATGGGTTTTAGATTGGTAAAGGTAAGCAGTCATTTGGATTATTCCTCTCACACTAGATATGAGGTAAGGAGTAAAGTAAGCGTTAATGTGAATCTTGGTTGTTAGTAAACTTTTGGTTGACTTGAATGTTGTTTGATGCATGTGTGGTTGAGGATCATAAATGTTATGCAGGTTGTATTGTTCACATGATTATTAGTATGTATCTCTGAGTATGACTTTGGTACCAAGTCTAGAGAGTTGTGTCATAAGGACCCCTCAGGCTAGTAGTCCCTACCTTACTCCTTATTTAGAGAACGTTGTCCTGCAACCTTGTGTGGCGAGAAACTAGCATGGAGTATGTGTATTGATGATGTCTTGTGGTGAGTCACAATGTGTGTGACAACAGTCCCGAGGCAATGATGTCTTGTGGTGAGTCATGGTAGTCATGGCAACAGACCAAAGATGAGAGTGCTTCGAGGTAAGTCACAATGAGTGTGGCAACAGACTCGGAGTGAGACATAACTTACGAGCGTCCTGCGGGGCGGGTCTGGGCTATGTCAGCATGCTAGTTAGGGAGGCGTATACCGACGTACAACAAGGAGTTGTGCAATCATGTGTGGGCTTGAGGTAAGGCTAGGTCGGACTTCTAGCTGAGTGTGGTTTGAAAATGGAATCTGGGTAGTTTGAGGTGTTGGCTAAAAGTGAGAACCTAGCTGGATTTGGGACCCTTGAGAATGGGTCGAGGATATTAAGAATGCCTAGTTAGAACCCCTAGTAACCTTATAAGTGTGGAACCCAACACTTACTAAATCCTGAGTTACGCCTGAGCGAGTCTGAACCTCTAGGTTGACGATATATGATAGGCTCGTGAAACGAGGGTGTGTCCTCGATGAGATATGGGAGTTGTTGCTTTCCATTATCCCATGCTAGCTTAGGGGTGAATCCCCATAGGGCGTGTTGGTTACGTACCTCACTGCTCTATGCTAGTTTTTTGTGTTGTGAGAGCCTGAGGTGCGTCCCCATCAGGGAGTGGTTGCTTTCTATTATCCCGTGATGGCTTAGGGGCGATTCCCCATAAGGCATGTGGGATACGTTCCTGCTCTGCTCTATGCTAGTGTGTAGTGGCGTGAGAGTTGTTTCTCTCATTGTATCGTCAATCAAAGTTCCAAGACCGAAGGTAGAGCTCGAATTATTACCACAGGGAGCTCAGGGTGAAGTGTGCTACATGTGAGACCTATTCTGAGGTTTGAGTGAGTTTAGTAGATGAGTTTCATTGTTTATGTTGAAATAGGGTTGGACGTAAGTGGGCTGCTTACTGGGTATTTTTATACTCATTCCTTTCTTTTATTGTTTTGTTTGTAGATAAAAGCTAAATTGTGGGATGGATGACGATGGTGACAACCTGGCGAGGCTATAAGGATGTTCTTTGGTGTCTTTTAGCTCATAGTAGTTGTTCTAGTACTTTATATTTCCCTTGCATCTTCGCGATAGATTGAGACTTTATGCATGTTGTCAAGTTTCCTTGATGATAGACTCATAAGGTGTTTTAGGGTCTTGTTCTTCTTAATTGTGAAACTAGTCTCTTTCAATTTTCTTCATGTTGTTGCATGACTGTTGTGAATTTCTGATCTGTTGGAAACCCAAGCAATCGTTGATTGTAGTTTGGAAGAGGTTGGGTGCTTTGTAAACCCTTTGGAGTCTTGTTATGCTTAGAACAGGTCAGGAAAAATGTCAGTTTTGTCTTAGCAACGTCGTTATGCTGCCAAAATATTGGCGCAAACGGTGTTGTTTAGTAACATCCTTAAGAGTTTTAGGTATGAAAAATTAGGGTCGTTACATGTCGTCTCATACTTTCATCCAAAATTCTCTTATATTTTCAAAGCATCTTCGCTCTTCCTTGTATACATAATCATTATAGTTTTGAGATGGTATTTTCTTAGAACTGTCGTTGTGTTCCTAAATAAATCTCCATTTACCACATTTACCAAAAATTGAATGCATGTTATCTTCTCATTTAATGCCTCATAGAAACTTAATGATCTTCCCACTTTATTCACTTGCCCAAATAAACCTTATTAGTTAAAACTAAAACATTATCGTTGATCCCAAGATTTGACAGAACTCTTTAATCAAAGACTTGAAGTCTACTCTCATAGTTTAGTCCAAAATTCACTTATCCTAACAAAGATGAAGTGTCGTTTCATACTTTCATCCAAAATTCTCTCACCTTTAAAAAGAATCTTTGCTCTTGCTTATATACATAACCATTACAGTTTTGAAATGGTACTTTCTTAGAATTATTATAGGGGTTCCTAATAAATCTCCATGTACAATATTTGCTAAAAAGTAGATGAATATTATCTTCTCATTTAATGCCTAATAAACTAAAAAATCTTAACACTTAATTCACTTTTCCAAATAAACCTTGTTAGTCAAAAGTCAAACATTATCTTCGATCCAAAGAATGGAAAGAACTCTTTAATCAAAGACTTGAAGTCTAGTCTCATACTTTAGTCCAATATTCTCTTATCCTAACAAAGATAAAGTGTCGACTCATACTTTCATCCAAAATTCTCTTATCTTCATAGAGAAACTTTGTTCTTTCTTATATACATAACCATTAAAGTTTTGAGAAGGTACTACCTTAGAATGGTTGTTGGGTTTCCAAATAAATCTCGATTTACCACATTCACCAAAAAGTGGATAAATGTTTTCTTCTCTTTTAATGCCTAATAGAAACTAAATGATCTTAACACATAATTCGCTTGTCAAAATAAGCCTTATTAGTCAAAACTCAAACATTCTCTTCGATCCAAAAAATGGGCAGAACTCTTTAATAAAAAACTTGAAGTCTAGTCTCATACTTTAGTCCAACATTCTCTTATCCTCATAGAAACTCAATGATTTTAACACTTAATTCAGTTGTCCAAGTAAACCTTATTAGTTTACTCAAACATTATCTTCGATCAAAACAATGGACAAAACTCTTTAATCAAAGACTTGAAGTCTAGTCTAATACTTTAGTCCAAAATTCTCATATCCTAACAAAGATGAATTGTCGTCTCATACCTTCATCCAAAATTCTCTTATGTTTATAAAGCATATTTGCTCTTCTTATAATCAAAACCATTAAACTTTTGAGATGGTAGTTTCTTAGAATCGTTGGTGGGTTTTCAAAATAAATCTCAATTTACCACATTTACCAAAAATTAGATGCATGTTTTCTTCTCATTAAACGCCTCATAGAAACTCAATAATCTTAACACTTAATTCACTTGTTCAATTAAACCTTATTAGTCAAGACTCAAACATTATCTTTGATCTAAAGAATGGACAAAACTCTATAATAAAAAATTTGAAGTCTAGTCCAATACTATCGTCCAAAATTCTCTTATTCTAACAAAGATAAATTGTTGTCTCATACTTTAATCCAAAATTCTCTTATCTTTACAAAGCATCTCTGCTTTTTCTTAATTACATAACCAATAAACTTTTGAGATGGTACTTTATTAGAATTGTTGGTGGGTTTCAAAATAAATCTTCATTTACCACATTTACCAAAAAGTGAATGCATGTTATCTCCTCATTTAATCTTATTAGTCAAAACTCAAACATTATCTTTAATCCAAACACTTGACAGAACTTTTTAATCAAAGACTTGAAGTCTAGTCTAATACATTAGTCCAAAATTCTCATATCCTAAAAAAGATGAACTGTCGTCTCATACTTTCATCCAAAATTCTCTTATTTTTACGAAGCATCTTTGCCCTTTCTTATATGCATAACCATTAAGCTTTTGAGATGGTACTTTCTTATAATCATTCTTAGGTTTCCAAATAAATCTCTATTTACCACATTTACCAAAAAGTGGAAAAATGCTATCTTCTCATTTAATGCATCATTGAAACTCAATGATCTTGACGCTTAATTCACTTGTCCAAATAAACCTGATTAGTCAAGAGTCAAATATTATCTTCGATCCAAAGAATGGACAGAAGTCTTTAATCAAAAACTTGAAGTCTAGTCTAATATTGTCGTCCAAAATTCTCTTATCCTAACAAAGATGAAGTGTTGTCTCATACTTACATCGAAAATTCTCTTTTATCTACAAAGCATCTTTGCATTTCCTTATATACATAACCATTCAAGTTTTGAGATGCTACTTTCCTAGAATCGTTGTTGGATTTCCAAATAAATCTCCATTTACCATAATTACAAAATTGTGGATGCATGTTATCTTCTTATTTAATGCCTCATAGAAACTCAACGATCTTAACACTTAATTCACTTGTCCAAATAAACCTTATTAGCCAAAACTAAAACATTATCTTTAATCCAAAGAATGGACAAAACTCTTTAAACAAAGACTTGAATTCTAGTCTCATACTTTCATCCAAAATTCTCTTATCTTTACAAAGAATCTTTGCTCTTTCTTACATAACCATTAAATTTTTGAGATGGTACTTTCATAGAATCATTTTTAGGTTTCCAAATAAATCTCGATTTACCACATTTACCAAAAAGAATCTTTGCTCTTTCTTACATAACCATTAATGTCTCATAGAAACTCAATGATCTTAATACTTAATTCACTATAAACATTATTAGTCAAAATTCAAATATTTCTTCGATCCGAAGAATGGGCAGAAATCTTTAATCAAAGACTTAAGTCTAGTTTCATACTTTAGTCCAACATTCTCATATCCTAACAACGATGAACTGTCGTCTCATACTTTTATCCAAAATTCTCTAATGTTTAGAAAGCATCTTTTCTCTTTTTATATACGTAACCATCAAACTTTTGAGATGGTTCTTTCTTAGAATCGTTAGTGGGTTTCCAAATAAATCTCCATTTACCACATTTACCAAAAAGTATATGCATGTTATCTTCCCATTTAATACCTCATAGAAACTGAATGATTTTAGCACTTAGTTCACTTGTCAAAATAAGCCTTATTAGTCATGACTCAGACATTATCTTCGATCCAAAGAATTGACAGAACTCTTTAATCAAAAACTTGAAGTCTAGTCCAATACTATTGTAAAAAATTCTCTTATCCTAACAAAGATGAACGACCGTCTCATACTATCATCCGAAATTCTCTCCATTTTGAGATGGCACTTTCTAAAAGTCGTTGTTGGATTCCAAATAAATCTCCATTTACCTCATTTACCAACAAGTGGATGAATGTTATCTTCTTATTTAATGCTTCATAGAACTCAATGATTTTAACACTTAATTCACTTGTCCAAATACACCTTATTAGTCAAAACACAAAAATTTCTTCGATCCAAAGAATGGGCAGAACTCTTTAATCAAAGACTTAAGTCTAGTTTCATACTTTAGTCCAACATTCTCATATCCTAACAATGATGAAATGTTGTCTCATACTTTCATCCAAAATTCTCTTATGTTTAGAAAACATCTTTGCTCTTTTTACATACATAACCATTAAACTTTTGGGATGGTTCTTTCTTAGAATCGTTGGTGGGTTTCCAAATAAGTCTCCATTTACCACAGTTACCAAAAAGTGGTTGCAAGTTATCTTCTCATTTAATGCCTCATAGAAATTGAATGATTTTAGCATTTAGTTCACTTGCCCAAATAAGCCTTATTAGTTAAGACTCAAACATTATCTTTGATCCAAAAAATGGACAGAACTCTTTAATCAAAAACTTGAAGTCTAGTCCAATATTATCATAAAAAAATTTCTTATCCTAAAAAAGATGAATTGTTGTCTCATACTTTCATCCAGAATTCTCTTATCTTTAGGAAAGTATCTTTGCTCTTCTTAAATACATAACCCTTAAACTTTTGAGATGGTACTTTCTTAGAATCGTTGAGGGTTTCCAAATAAATCTCCATTAACCACATTTATCAAAAAGTGGATGCATGTTATCTTCTCATTTAATGCCTCATAGAAACACAATGATCTTAACACTTAATTTCTTTGTCCAAATAAACCTTATTACTCAAAACTATAACATTATCTTCGATCCAAAGAAAAGACCAAACTCTTTAATCAAAGACTTGGAAGTCTAGTCTCATACTTTAGTCCAAAATTCTCTTATCCTAACAAAGATGAAGTGTCGTCTCATACTTTTATCGAAATTCTCCTTTCTACACCAAGCATCTTTTTTATTCCTTATATACATAACCATTTAAGTTTTCAGATGGTACTTTCTTAGAATCGTTGGTGGGTTCCAAATAAATCTCCATTTACCACATTTACCAAAAAGTGGATGAATGTTATCTTCTCATTTAATTCCTCATAGAACTCAATGATCTTAACACTTAATTCACTTGTCCAAATAGACAATATTAGTCAAAACTCAAACATTATCTTGATCCAAAGAATGGACCGAACTCTTTAATCTAAGACTTGGAAGTCTAGTCTCATACTTTAGTCTAAAGTTCTCTTATCCTAACAAAGATGAAGTGTCGTCTCATACTTTTATCGAATTTTCCTTTCCTTACCAAGCATCTTTGTTGTTTCTTATATACATAACGATTTAAGTTTTGAGATAGGGAGGTTAGTCAATGTAGCTTGTATCAAGGTCAAACGACCTCTTTTAAAAATGTGTGAGTGCCCCCAGTTTTGCAACTTTCGGTAACCAAAAGGATGCATTTTTAGGTCTACCATTCAATGGCAACCCTAAATATATAGCTGGCCATGTTCCCAAGGGACAATTACAGGTCGCTGCCAATGAAGCCTCAATGGAAGGTTTTGTTTCAATCCCAAAGAGTTCTGATTTCGCACAGTTAATATTCAAACATGAAGCCTCTTCAAGCTCCAAAATAATGTTGTGTAGGTTGAGTAAATGTGAGGGGTCGGGGGAAGAGAAAAGGATGGTATCATCTACAAATTCAAGATTGGTTATCGAGGTTCTATTGTCACCTTTACCCACTGAAAAACCTTCAATCGAATTCTGTGATTCAACAAGCATGAATAATCTACTCAATGCATCCACCACAATGGTAAATAGAAAAGGAGATAAAGGGTCCCCTTGTCTAAGCCCCCTAGAAGCACGAATTTTCCCTTGAGGCCTCCCATTGATTATGATGGAAAAGTTAGTGGATGTTATACAACCTCTAATCTATCTCCTCTATTAGGCTCCCAAACCCTTTTAGCTTGTAAAATGAGATCAAGAAAATCTCAGTCAACCTTATGAAAACCCTTCTCGATATCTAATTTGATCATAACACCTGGTTTTTTTCCGTCTTTTCCTCTCATCAATGAGCTCATTCGCAATCAAAGCGACATCAATGATTTGTCTGTCGGGCACAAAAGCTGTGATTGGTAGTCTAAAATGGTATGTAGGAGCACTTTCTTCAATCTTTCTTATAGGACTCTAGCAATAATTTTGTATAGGCAGGTAGTAAGACTAATGGGTCTATAATCACCAACAGATTTAGCAGCTTTTTTCTTAGGAATGAGGCATATGTAAGTCTCGTTGATATTGGCGTTTATGATAGCATTCTCAAAAAAATCATTGAACACCCTCTTGATGTCGTCTTTGAGGATGTTCCATGATTCTTTAAAGAATTCATAAGTGAAGCCATCTGGCCCGGGGGATTTGTTAGAGCCCAAATCATTTACAACAACGAGAATATCAACTTCAGTAAAGGGTAATTCCAAAGACTTACTTTGATCAAGGGATATGCGACTCCAATCAATAATTTGGGGAACATAACAACCATTTTCCTTCTTTGTGTAGAGTTTTTCGAAAAAAGAAACAAAAGCATCTTGGATTTCCTTGTCGGTTAGAAGGCTCATTCCATTGTTGTCTAAAACTTCCACAATAGTATTAGTTCTTCGTCTAGCAGCCAAAAGACGGTGGAAAAAAGAGGTATTTTCATCACCCTCTCTAAGTCATTTTAACTTGCCATATTGTTGCTAAATAACCTTTTCAGAAGCAACAATGGATAGAAGTTAAGCCTTGATATCCTACCCTTTGTTGAAATATCCTACCCTTATTAGTCAAAATTCAAACATTATCTTAGATCCAAACAATGGTTAGAACTCTTTAATCAATCTCCACTCTCAAACTATACCCTAAATTTCTCATATCCTAACAAAGATGAATTGGTGTCTTATACTTTCATCATAAATTCACTTGTCTTTAGAATGCATCTTTGCTCTTCTTATATACATAACCATTAAACTTTTGAGATGGCACTGTCTTAGAATCTTTGGTAGGTTTCTAAATAAATCTTCGTTTACCACATTTACCAAAAAGTTGATGCATGTTATCTTCTCATTTAATGCCTCATAGAAACTTAATGATCTTAACACTTGATTCACTTGTCAAAATAAACCTTATTAGTCAAAACTCAAACATTATCTTCGATCCAAGGAATGGACTGAACTCTTTAATCAAAGATTTGGAAGTCTGGTCTCATACTTGTCGAAGTGTCGTCTCATACTTTAATCAAAAATTCTCTTATCTTTACAAAATATATGTTCTCTTCCTTATATACATAACCCTTAAAATTTTGATATGGTAATTTATTAGAATCATTGTTGGTTTCCAAATAAATCTCCATTGGATTTACCAAAATATGTATTAATGTTATCTTCCCATTTAATGCCTCATAAAACTCAATGATCTTAACACTTACTTCACTAGTCCAAATAAACCTTACTAGTCAAAACTCAAACATTATCTTCGATCTAAAGAATGGACAGAACTCTTTAATCACAGACTTGAAGTCTAGTTAGTTTAGTAAATAATTCTCTTATCCTAACAAAGATGAAGTAGCATCTCCTACTTTCATCCAAAATTCTCTTGTCTTCACAAAGCATCTCCGCTCTTCCTTATAGACATAACCATTAATTTTTTGAGATGGTACTTTCTTAGAATCGTTGTTGGGTTTCCAAATAAATTTTCATTTACCACATTTACCAAAAAGTTGATGAATTTTATCTTCTCATTTAATGCCTCATAGAAACTCGATGACCTTAACACTTAATTCACTTGTCCAAATAAACAATATTAGTCAAAACTCAAACATTATCTTCGATCCAAAGCATGACAGAACTCTTTAATCAAAGACTTGGTAGTCTAGTCTCATGCGATAATCCAAAATTCTTTTATCCTAACAAAGATGAAGTTTCGTCTCATTCTTTCATTGAAATTATCCTTTCTTTACCAAACATCTTTGTTGTTCCTTATATACATAAACATTTAAGTTTGAGATGGTACTTTCTCATAATCATTGTTGGATTTCCAAATAAATCTTCATTTACCACATTTACCAAAAAGTGGATGAATGTATCTTCTCATTTAATGCCTCATAGAACTCAATGATCTTAACACTTAATTTGTCCAAATACACCTTATTAGTCAAAACTCAAACATTATCTTCGATCCAAACAATGGACAAAACTCTTTAATCAATCTATACTTTAAAACGTTACTCTAAACTTCTCATATCCTAACAAAGATGAACTTGTCTTATACTTTCATCTAAAATTTTCTTGTCTTTAGAAAGCATCTTTGCTCTTCTTATATACATAACCAATAAACTTTTGAGATGACACTTTCTTAGAATCGATGGTGGGTTTCCAAATAAATCTCCATTTACCATATTTTCCAAAAAGTGGATGCATGTTATCTTCTCATTTGATGCCTCATAGAAACTCAATTATCTTAACACTTAATTCACTTGTCAAAATAAACCTTATTAGTCAAAACTCAAATATTATCTTCGATCCAAAGAATGGATTGAACTCTTTAATCAAAGACTTGGAAGTCTAGTCTCATACTTTAGTAAAAAATTCTCTTATCCTAACAAAGTCGAAGTATCGTCTCATACTTTCATCCAAAATTCTCTTATCTTCAAAAAGCATCTGTTTTTTTCCTTACATACATAACCATTAAAATTTTGATATGGTAATTTATTAGAATCAATGTTGGGTTTCCAAATAAATCTTCATTTACCACATTTACCAAAATGTGGATTAATGTTATCTTCTCATTTAATGTCTCATAAAATTCAATGATCTTAACACTCACTTCACTAGTCCAAATAAACCTTACTAGTCAAACCTAAACATTATCTTTGATCTAAAGAATGGACAAAACTCCTTAATCTCAGACTTGAAGTCTAGTCTCATAGTTTAGTAAAAAATTCACTTATCCTAACAAAGATGAAGTTTTTTCTCCTGCTTTCATCCTAAATTCTCTTGTCTTCCCAAAGCATCTTGCTCTTCCTTATAGGCATAACCATTAAAGTTTGGTACTTTCTTAGAATCAATGTTGGGTTTCCAAATAAATCTCCATCTACCACATTTACCAAAAAGTGAATGAATGTTATCTTCTCATTTAATGCCTCATAAAAACTCGACTATCTTAACACTTAATTCACTTATCCAAATAAACCTCATCAGTCAAAACTTAAACATTATCTTCGATCTAAAGAATGGATAGAACTCTTTAATCAATGACTTGAAGTGTCTCATACTTTAGTCCAAAATTCCCTTCTCCTAACAAAGACGAAGTGTCATCTCATACTTTTATTTAAAATTCTTTTATCTTTGCAAAGTATCTTTACTCTTCCTTATATACATAATTCACTTAAAGTTTTGAGATTGTACTTTCTTAGGATCGTAGTTGGATTTCCAAATAAATCTTTGTTTACCATATTTACCAAAGACTCGATGAATGTTATCTTCTCATTTAATGCCTCATAGAAACTTGATGACCTTAACACTTAATTCACTTGTCCAAATTAACCTTATTAGACAAAACTCAAATGTTATGTTCGATCCAAAGAATGGGCAGAACTCTTTAATTAAAGACTTGAAGTCTATTCTCAATACTTTAGTCCTAAATTCTCTTATCCTAAAAAAGATGAAGCGGTGTCTTATACTTTCATTCAAAAATCTCTTATCTTTACCAAGCATCTTTGCTCTTCCTTATATACATAACCATCAAAGTTTTGAGATGATACGTTCTTAGAATCATTATTGGGTTTCCAAATAAATCTTCATTTACCACATTTACCAAAAAGTGGATGAATGTTACATTTAATGCCTCATGGAAACTCGATGATCTTAACACTTAATTCATTTGTCCAAATAAACCTTATTAGTCAAAGACTTTAAGTCTAGTCTCATACTTTAGTCCAAAATTCTCTTATCCTAACAAAGATGAAGTGTCGTCCCATACTTCCATCTAAAATTCTCTTATCTTTACTAAGCACCTTTGCTCTTCCTTATATACATAACCATTAAAGTTTTTAGATCGTACTTTTGTAGAATCGTTGTTGAGTTTCCATAAGTCATTAAATCAGAAATAACATTAAGTAAAGAGGGAAACAATCGACTTTGCGGTAAATGTGATAAATGGCGATGTATGAAAATGTTATGGATTGATGGAAAAACTTAAGACCTATCTGAATACTTTCCATTCTGTTAGTATAGTTGATGATATTTATTTGGACATAAAGTTTTTTGAAATGGGATATGTATTGTTATTTGATTTTGAGATTTACTACTTTAGGACAGAGTTGGCAAAAAACTCTAGTATAATAGGAAAAATTAAAGGATGAGGAAGGTGATTTGATCAAATTTTATGGATGCGAGAGTATAATAATGAATATTTGGGGTTATTATTGAAAATGGATTGCAATATGTTGGATTTGTTGAGTTTGTACCGTTATACATTTAAGAGAGAAGAAAGAAACACTTTGACACACTTTACTACGATAAAAAAATTAGATTGAATTTCGTCTCTTATTATCTAGAGTAATTGTTTTGAAAAGTAGATGTCAAATTTTGTTATTTAGAGTGGAAGATAATGGTTGGACTCTAAAGAATTAAAGCTCATTTATTGAATAGTGAGAATGAGAAGAAATAAAGTTGTTAAAGATAGTAACAAAGTGGATAATGGATGAAGATATATGGTGACGAGTTTCCATGATTAGATAAAATATGATTAGGACTTATGAACACTAGAAGAGGGAAAAGACAAGGTTTTGGTGGATGAAGAACTATTTATTGGAAAGAAAAAAATAAAAAACTGAAGAATTTTTTGAAAGTTTGTTTTTGGAATAAAATGACATTAAAGAAATTTGGTGAAAATATGTTCTAGAGGTTTGCATGGAAAGGTAAGGCATCCATTTGGTTTTTGTAGTTGTGATTTTTTCTTGGACACAAAATCTATTGATTGGAGATTCGTTGACACATGGTTTTGAGTCATATGAGGTTTTGGATAATTAGTGGAGAAACTTGTAAGTTCAAAAAGAATAATTGAGGGATTCATGAAAAATTTTAAAGTATAGTCTCATACTTTAATCCAAAATTCTCTTATCTTAACAAAGATGAAGTGGCAGTCTCATACTTTCATCCAAAATGTTTTATCCTAACAGAGCATTTTTCCTCTTCCCTACGTACATAACCTAACTCAACAAATCTAAATGACTTCCAACTTGTCTCTAACACCAATTATCTGAATACCCTTTATTCTAGTGCTTCCTTTGTTTAAAATTTCATCAAACCTCTTTTTTCATGATTGCTCAATTATTCTTTTTGAACTTACGAATTTCTCGACCAATTATCCAAAAACTTGTAAGACTCAAAATCATATACCAACGAATCTCCTATTTGAACAGACTTTGTCCAAGAAAAAACCACAACTACAAATACCAAATGGATGTCTTATCTTTCCATGCAGACTCATAGAACACATTTCCACCAAACTTCTTTTGCATCATTTCATTCCAAAAACAAACTTTTCAAGAATTCTTTAGTTTTCAATTTTTTTCATTCCTATGAATACACCTTCATCCACCAAATCTCTTTGTGTATTTTCCCTTTTCAAGTACATAAGACCTTATCTTATTTTTTCTCACGTACCAATATTCAAGGAAAATCGTCAACATTTCAAATAAAGTATCTTCATCCGTTATCCAATTTGTTAATATCTTAACAATTTTTTTTTTCTTCTCATGATTATTGTTCCATAAATGAATTTTAATTTTTTAGAGCTCAACCATTATGTTCAAATCCTAATAACAAAAGTTGTCATCCACTTTTCAAAACTCTTGATAATAAGAGATTAACTCCAATCTCATTTTTTTATCCTTTCAAAGTGTGTCTTTTTTCCTTCTTTCATGTATAATAGTACGAATTCAACAAATCCGACACATTGTCATCCAATATTAACAATGACCACAAATATTTATTATTTTACTCCTTTCATCCTTAAAATTTCCTTAAATTGTCTTCCCCATCCATCAATTTTTCCTTTTATACTAAGGTTTTTGTCAACTCCTCTCGACCAAGAGTAGTAATATTGAAAAATCATATAATAATAGATATCATATTTAAAAAATTTGTGTGTCCAAAAAAACATATCATCAACTACAACTTCAAATATTTAGATAGGTTTCAGCTTTTCTAATGAATCCATAACATTTTTATATGTCTTATGACATAGTCCATCTTATTCCTAATTCAACTATTTAAAGAATTCTTCCCTTTTCAATTATCTCTTCAAATAAATTTCCATTTACCACATTTACGAAAAGTAAATGAATGTTATCTTCTCATTTAATGCCTCTTAGATACTCAATCATCTTAATACTTAATTCACTTGTCCAAATAAACCTTATTAGTCAAAACACAAACATTATCTTTGATCAAACTCTTTAATCAAAGACTTGAGATCCAGTCTCATACTTTAGTCCAAAATTATGTTATCCTAACAAAGATGAAGTGTCGTATCATACTTTCATCTAAAACTCTTTTATCTCAACAAAGCATCTTTGCTCTTCCATCTATACATAACCATTAAAGTTTTGAGATGGTACTTTCTTAGAATCGTTGTTGGGTTTTTCAAATAAATCTCAACTTACTGCATTTATCAAAAAAAGAATGTATGTTGTCTTCCCATTTAATGCCTCATAGAAACTCAATGATCTTAACACTTGATTCACTTGTCCAAATAAACCTTATTAGTAAAGACTCAAACATTATCTTCGATCCAACGAATGGGCAGAAACTTTTAAATCAGTCTCATACTTTAGGCAAAAATTCTCTTATCCTAATAAACATGAAGTGTCGTCTCATATTTTCATCCATAATTCTTTTATCTTTACAAAGCATCTTTGTTTATCCTTGTATACATACCATTAAAGATTTGAGTTGGTACTTTCTTAGAATCATTGTTGGGTTTCCAAATAAATCTCCATCTACTACATTTACCAAAAAGTGGATCTAATTTAATGCCTCATATAAACTCAATGATCATCACACTTAATTCACTTGTCCAAATAAACCTTATTAGTCAAAACTCAAACATTATCTTTGATCCAAAGAATGGACAAAAACTCTTTAGTCAAAGACATGAAGTCTAGTCTCATAATTTAGGCCAAAATTCACTTATCCTAACAAAGAATAAGTGTCGCGTCATACTTTCATCCACAATTCTCTTATCTTTACAAAGCATCTTCACTCTTCCTTTTATAAATGACCATTAAATATTTAAGATGGTACTTTCATAGAATCGTTGTTGGGTTTCCAAATAATTCTCCATTTACCACATTTAATGCCTCATAGAAACTCAATGATCTTAAGACTTGATTCACTTGTCCAAATAAATCTTACTAGTCAAAACTCAAACATTATCTTCGATTCAAAGAATGGACAGAACTCTTTAATCAAAGATTGAAGTCTAGTCTCATACTTTAGTCTAAAATTCACTTATCCTAAAAAAATGAAAGTGTCGTCTCATACGTTCAACCAAAGTTCTCTAATCTTTACAAAGCATCTTTGCTCTTCCTTATATACATAACAATTGAAGTTTTGAGATGGTACTTTTTTAGAATCATTGTTCCAAATAAATCACCATTTACCACATTTACCAAAAAGTGGATGAATGTTATCTTCTCATTTAATGCATCATAGAAAATCGATGATCTTAACACTTAATTCACATGTCCAAATAAAACTTATTGTAAAAACTCAAACATTATCTTCGATCCAAAGAATGGATAAAACTCTTTAATCAAAGACTTGAAGTCTTATCTCATACTACAACATTTTCTTATCCTAACAAAGATGAAGTGTCGTCTCATACTTTCATCCAAAATTCTCTTATCTTTATAAAGAATCTTTGTTTTTCCTTATATACATAACCATTAAAGTTTTGAGATGGTACTTTCTTAGAATTGTCGTTGGGTTTCCAAATAAATCTCTATTTACCACATTTAACGAAAAGTTGATGAATGTTATCTACTCAGTTAATGCCTCATAAAAACTCAAAGATCTTAAGACATAGGGGTTGTTTGGGGCGTTGAGTGAGCTATAATAATAGGGGTTATAATAGCTTGTGGGGTATTATAATCTGTGTAATCATATAATATTATTTAAAATACACAGTAGTATAGTTTGGGGTTATAATAGTCTGTGTTTAGGGTGTAGAGTATTCCACAGGTTATTATAACTCGTGCCCCCAAACAGACCCTTAATTCACTTGTCCAAATAAACCTTATTAGTTAAAACTCAAACATTATCTGTGATCCAAGGAATTGACATAACTCATTAATCTAAGACTTGACTCTTGTCTCAGACTTGAGTCCAAAATTCTCTTATCCTAACAAAGATGAAGTGGCGTCTCATACTTTCATAAAAAAAAATCTCTTATCTTTACAAAACATCTTTACACTTCCTTATATACATAAGCATTAAAGTTTTCAGATGGTACTTTCATAGTTTCATTCTCGGATTTCCACATTTACCAAAAAATGGATGCATGTTATCTTCTCATTTAATGGCTCATAGAAACTCAATTATCTTACACTAAATTCACTTGTCCAAATAAAGCTTAATAGTCAAAACTCAAAAAGTATCTTCGATCCCAAAAATGGACAGAATCTTGACTTGAAATCTAGTCTCATACTTAGTCCAAAATTCCCTTATCCTAACAGAGATGAAGAGTCGCCTCATACTTTCTCTTATATTTTCAAATCATCTTCGCTCTTCCTTGTATACATAATCAATATAGTTTGGAGATGGTACTTTCTTAGAATCATCGTTGCGTTCCTAAGTAAATCTCCATTTACCACATTTACCAAAACTGGATACATGTTATCTTCTCATTTAATGTCTCATAGAAACTTAATGATCTTCACACTTTATTCACTTGTCCAAATAAACCTTATTAGTTAAAACTAAAACATTATCGTTGATCCCAAGATTTGACAAAACTCTTTAATCAAAAACTTGAAGTCTACTCTCATAGTTTAGTCCAAAACTCACTTGTTCTAACAAAGATGAAGTGTCGTTTCATACTTCATCCAAAAATCTCTTATCTTTACAAAAAATCTTCGCTCTTTTATATACATAACCATTTAGTTTTGAAATGGTACTTTCTTAGAATCATTGTTGGGTTTCCTAAAAAATCTCCATTTAAAACCTTTGCCAAAAAGTAGATGAATATTATCTTCTCATTTAATGCCTAATAGAAACGAAACGATCTTAACACTTAATACACTTGTCCAAACAAACCTTATTAGTCAAAAGTCAAACATTATCTTCGATCAAAAGAATGGAAAGAACTCTTTAATCAAATACTTGAAGTCTAGTCTCATACCTTAGTCCAACATTCTCTAATTCTAACAAAGATGAAGTGTCGTCTCATACTTTCATCCAAAATTCTCTTATCTTCACAAAAGATCTTTGCTCTTCCTTATATACATAACCACTAAAGTTTTGAGGTGCTACTTTCTTAGAATGGTTGTTGAGTTTCCAAATAAATCTTGATTTACCACATTCACCAAAAAGTGGATAAATGTTATCTTCTCATTTAATGCCTAATCGAAAATAAACATCTTTAACACTTAATTCACTTGTCCAAATAAGCCTTATTAGTCAAAACTCAAACATTCTCTTCAATCCAAAGAATGGAGAGAACTCTTTAATCAAAAACTTGAAGTCTAGTCTCATACTTTAATCCAACATTCTCTTATCCTAACAAAGATGAAGTGGCGACTCATACTTTCATCCAAAATTCTCTTATCTTTACAAAACATATTTTCTCTTCCTTATATACATAACTAACCATTACAGTTTTGAAATTGTGCTTTCTTAGAATCGTTGTCGGGTTTTGTAACGCCAAGTAAAATCAGGTGTATTAAATTGTATTTGATTTAAATTTGAATTTTTGGATAATCGGATCAGGATTAGGAATCAAGAGATTTTTTTAGGAAATGATGTTTCAAAGTCTAAAAGGATTAGGATTTCTGTTTTAAAAAGGATTGGGTTTTCTTTTTCTAAAGAGGATTAGGATTTCTTGTTCTAAAAAGGATTAGGACTTTTGCTCCCTTTTTAAATCAGAGTATTTGCAACTTAAGGGGCACACTTCAAAACTCTCATCTCTTTTTCTTTCTTCTTTGGATCTTCGCATTCTTCATCTCTTTCTTCATCCCACCGAAAAGTCATCGGACCGTCGCCGGAGAGTCGTCGGACTGCCATCGTAGCTCGCCGGAGTAGACCTAGACCGATCACTTTCGACTTCTTAAGTTTGTTTTAGACCCTGTTGTCGTTTCTTAGGCTCGCACTCTTTTTCTAAATCTTCAAACATCACGTAACTAGTATTTTAGATTTAAGCCAAGCTTCCACATGAAGGAGTAAGGCTATCGACATTTACCTTTTGTCTATTCTTGAGATGTTGCTAGCTTTAGACCTTAGATTAGTTATCTAAGTGTTTATGGAACTTGTGTAGCATGTTTTTATGAACTTTGTACTTGGCATGATTACGTGTATGTTATCCCGAGTCTTTGAATCTTGTATTGATGTCATCTTTGGTTTTTGCTAGGTAGGGGTTGATTGTTCAGATTGCACCTAGCATTCCTAGTAGGTGATTGATTTGAGTTAAAGCTTGGTTAAAGAGAGAACCTAGCTGGATATGGGACCCTTGAGAATAGATCGAGGATATTAGGAATGCCTAGTTAGAACCCCTAGTAAACCTTATAAAGCCCAGATCCCAACAGTTACTAAATCCTGAAATACGCCTGAGCGAGTTGGAACCTCTAGATTGACGATATCCAGGGGTACATCTGTGTTCCATTGTCTCATGCTAGCTTATGGGCGGATCTCCATAGAGCGTGTTGAATACACGGCTCTGTGCTAGCGACGAGGTGAGCCTGAGGTACGTCCCCGACAGGGAATGGTTGCTTTTCATTATCCCGTGTTGGCTTAAGGGTGATTCTCCATAGAGTGTGTGGGTTACGTATCTTCACTGCTATATGACAGCGTGTAGTGGCGTGAGAGTCGCTTTCTCTCATTGCATCGTCAATCAAAGTTCTTGGACCGAAGGTAAAACTCGAGTTATTACCACAAAGGGACTCAGGATGAGGTGTGCTAAATGTGAGACCTGATTGGGATTGACTGAGTTTAGGAGATGAGTCTTGTTGTTTTTGCTGAGATAGGTTTGGATGTAAGTGGGCTACTTACTGGGTATTTTTATACTCACTCTTTTCTTTCTATGTTTTTGTTTACATATGAAAGTTAAACTGTGGGATGGATAATGATGGTGGCAACCTAACGAGGCTTGAGGACGTTCTTCCGTGCATTAGGATTAGTTCCCCTTAGAGTTTTAATTTTTTTTCCTAAATGTCCTTAGGTATTGGTACTTATGAGTTATGTATTATGTTCATTCTTTTTCTTTCCTTTGAAGTTGTTAGTTGCAGATAGGTGTTAGTTAAAGTTGTGATCATGTCGAGTTCCTCTTTAGTTGTTTACTTTCTGATATGTTGGAAGCCCAACCATTTGTTGAATATAGTTTGGAGGAGGTTGGG
Organism: Trichosanthes cucumerina; assembly: GCA_036507285.1. Classification (NCBI taxonomy): domain Eukaryota; kingdom Viridiplantae; phylum Streptophyta; class Magnoliopsida; order Cucurbitales; family Cucurbitaceae; genus Trichosanthes; species Trichosanthes cucumerina. The sequence continues at coordinate 74,362,220 of CM071839.1, read as the reverse complement.
TGTTTTGTAAACCTTTTGGAGTGCTTTTATGCATTAAACAGGTTAGGAAAATGTGAATTTTTGTCTTAGCAGCGTCATTATGCTGCCAAAAATTTTGGCGCTAGCACCTGCTATTAACTTCCCTAGGGGATTTGGGTCTGAAAACTAGGGTCGTTACAGGTTTCTAAATAAATCTCCAATTAAAACATTTACCAAAAACTAGATGCATGTTATCTTCTCATTTAATTCCTCATAGAAACTCAATTATCTTAACACTTAATTTAGTTGTCCAAATAAACCTTATTAGTCAAAACTCAAACATTATCTTCGATCAAAACAATGGGCATAACTCCTTAATCAAAGACTCGAAGTCTAGTCTAATACTTTAGTCCAAAATTCTCATATCCTAACAAAGACGAATTGTCGCCTCATACCTTCATCTGAAATTCTCTTATCTTTGGAAAGCATCTTTGCTCTTCTTATATTCATAACCATTAAACTTTTGAGATGGTACTTTCTTAGAATCGTTGGTGGGTTTCAAAATAAATCTCCATTTACAACATTTACCAAAGAGTAGATGCATGTTTTCTTCTCATTTAATGCATCATAGAAACTCAATAATTTTAACACTTAATTCACTTGTTCAAATAAACCTTATTAGTCAAGACTCAAACATTATCTTTGATATAAAGAATGGACATGACTCTTTAATCAAAAACTTGAAGTCTAGTCAATTACTATCGTCCAAAATTCTCTTATCCGAACAAAGATGAATTGTCGTCTCATACTTTAATATAAAATTCTCTTATCTTTACAAAGCATCTTTGTTCTTCCTTAAATACATTACCAACAAACATTTAAGATGGTACTTTTTTAGAATCGTTGGTGGATTTCGAAATAAATCTCCATTTACCACATACAAACTCAATGATCCCAACACTTAATTCACTTGTCCAAATAAACCTTATTAGTCAAAACTCAAACATTATCTTTAATCCAAACAATGGACATAACTCCTTGATCAAAGACTTAAAGTCTAGTCTAATACTTAAGTCCAAAATTCTCATATCCTAACAAAGATGAATTGTCGTCTCATACTTTCATCCAAAATTCTCTTACTTTTACGAAGCATCTTTGCTCTTTCTTATATGCAAAACCATTAAGCTTTTGAGATGGTACTTTGAAACTAAATCTCAAAATGCATCATAATCTCAATTTACCACATTTACCAAAAAGTGAAAGAATGTTATATTCTCATTTAATGCATCATTGAAACTAAATGATCACGACACTTAATTCACTTGTCCAAATAAACCTTATTAATAAACACTCAAACATTATCCTCGATCACTAGAAGAAAAAAGGGTTTTAATGACGGGCATTGCCCGTCATTAAAGGGTTTTGATGACGGGCGGGCGCCCGTCATCTATGCGAGTGTCATTGTAACATACAATGATGGCGGGCGTTTTAATGATGCGGGCATTGCCCGTCATTAAAAAGTGACCGTCATTATAACATACAATGACAGTATTTTTAATGACGCAATGCCCGCTATTAAAGGTGTTTGACCATCATTAAAAGTGTCTCATCATTATAGCCTATAATGACAGACTTTTTTAATGACGCAATGCCCGTCATTGTTTTGTTTGTAATTTAAGAAAAAAAATTGTTGTTTGCCTCAATGGCTCTAACAAAAATATTAATATTTCGCAAATTTTGTATAAAAAAATCTCAATACTAATATATTTTTGCACAAGTAATCTTACAAACTTAACTTTAATTAATAAAATATAAAGTATGTATTAAAAGAAGTGTATTACATATCACAAAAATATATATACAAACTACATTTACTTTACAATGATAAGAAAAATTGCTAAACAAAATAAAGAACCCAACCTCTAATGTAAAGAAATGGTTGGCAGAAAAACGTGATAATGAATTAAAATTGACCGAAATAATTTTGACTTCCATGAAGGGTTTGGTTGGAGCGACACCCATGATGACAAGTTCACCCGGTTTCCGGAGCTTTCTGTGATGGCCAAAGAAGAAGAAAGAAATTAAAGAGATGGAAAATAAATAAAGATGAGTAAAATGAGATTATTAGAAAAGGAAATAAATAGAATACCTTAGGATGACTTGTAACCTCTTATTGAAGAAAAACAAGACCGGAAGGAGATGCATATATCTTGAGTGTCCATTCCAGCTTTCCAAAGATCTACATAAAAATAAGGTATCAAATAAGAATCAAATGCAACTTCGATGAACTCATTTGAAACAAAACCCAATTAACCAATCAAAACCACGAACTCAAAACCCAAAAACCAAATCAAATTCAACCTGCACATAAGAAATCGTATTGGATGGATTCAACTTCTTAATTAATTGTTAATTCTTCTCATTTTACTCTCTTTCCTCCCTTCATTTCATTTCCACTGCCAAAAACTAGCAACAAATTGATTGAATTCTCTTTGAGTTGGAATTAACTTACTAGAAACAAACAACATTATCCAATATCCATTTAGGCTCTTATATTCATAATGCAATTTTCTGAAATTAAAGCATGGAGACTTCCACGAAAAACAAACTAAAAAAATGCTAAAAACTAAAGGAGTCAAATCAAACAAGGGAACTCCAAGACCACAAAGACCACAAAGACTCGGATCAAGATGACCACAAAGACTCGCACACAAGACTAAGAAAAAACTTCAAGTCTATCACTAGAGAAATAACAACCATGGACCACATGTGCTAAAAATAGTCCGAAAGAATGCCAACAACGAATATCAAGGGCCCCAATTATTTTCTCCAAAGGCATCATCAGAAATTCTCAATTTAAGCCTTAAAGTACAAGCAAATTTTCATCTAACATGAGGATAAAAAAATGCCCGAAGATTGACCATTGACCATCAGAATGACACCAAAAATATCCAATTCTTTTTTTCAACCATCAAATAAGTTCATGAATAAATTAAAAAAAATAAGAAAATTGTGAATTTATGGCATGTAATATTGTAAATCCAATTTCCTGATTATGCATAAAAAAATGGAAGATGAGGCATTCAACCAACCATCAAAGAATTTAAGACAAAACTATTTACCTTGAGCAAACAATATACTAACTCTAAAAAAGAATAGGCATTGTCCATGATTGAATGAGAAAATAATGTGTGATAGATGAAGTTTGGTGGAATTAAAGAAAAATACATAGAACACGAGAAGAAGCAGAAACCTGAGGGTGTTGATGACCAGAAGCTTTGATGACCAGAGATAACCATTTATTCTATTTAAAGGATATCTTTCATGACAGGTAATGATCACTGCATAAGAAATTTGTATGTAACATGATCAATCTCAAAGCGGCCCAACATTTTGCAATTATTTAATGACAACTCAATATTTGTAAAAGGATTATCATTCAACTTCTCCCAACACAATCAAACCACCAAACTCAAAACAAAATTTCATCACAAACATGAAAAGGAATCAAACAAACAATTAAAGATTCAACAGGTCGTAAGGGGTATGACAACCCATAAATAAATTGGACAAAATAATTTGAGAGACAAGGGTAGAAGGAAAGAACGTTATAAACAAAGGTCAAAGGATCCTACTTCCTTTTTGTACCATTTTCTCTCATCTTCAATACCATCATTCACATAACTGACATAAAATAGCTTGAAACCGTGAGCCACATAGTTTAGAGTAATTTTTCAAGAAAATTTTGTCTAAGAGTGTCCCTGTACTACAATTCCTTTTTTTTTTAATGGAACTTTTAAGGAGTATATTAAAGCCACAGAAGAGGGCAACCTAGTAAGCGGGGTAGAGCAAACTCTCTCCCGAGGAACTAACACAAAAAGGCCATCCAATTTTACCATTATGGGCATTATAATGGAGGCAATTTTTTAAAATATTATAGAGGCCAAATAAAACTCATTTTACAAATAAGGGAGCTTCAACACATGATTGCATATTCTCACTCAATAATTAAATCGAAACTAGTCAAATTGCAAGTAACACCAAAGAGATAAAAATCAATGTATTTCTAGATGTCAAAACCTAAAAAGAAACAAAGAAGACAACCATCACCCGGCGCGCACACGCTTTAGATCCCGAGTACTGCAGTCCTCGTGAGCCACAAGAGTGATATATACACACAGTGGTAACCTCTCACCATATCTTTAAGTGAACAATTATAGGATATAATCTATTATTAGAACCACAAGTATTATTTTAAAAACATTTCTCATGATGGTTAAGCATTGCGGAAGAAAAAAAACAATTATAACATACCAATATCTCTATTAGAAGCCCATGTCATTTCCTCTTATTGCTTTTGGTTATATATATCATCGTTTATTCAACTACATCAACAACTACAAGTTAATTTTTTGTGAATGAGTATTTTATTTATCAGATACGAACACTACACACTTTATTGCATGATATTGTCAAAATGATTGTTTGTAATAATCTTAATGCATTTTTCTCTTTGAACTCAAACAAAGATCAACTAAAAGTTCTAAAGACAACAAGCTTTGTAGAATAGGAAAATAGATTCAAAAGAAAATGACTCGAGCAGATTAGTAACTTGATAACTTCTTTCGCCGCTTTAGATTTACCAAATTCCTCTGCACCCAATGCCATAGCTTCTCGTGTTTTCTTCAAAGATTTCTAAAGCTCCAGTTCCTGGAGTTCACATTTATGTCTCAGGTTCTCAACTTGTGATATTAGACATCAAGATAAAATCATACTCAGTCATGAAACCAAATCCACTAAATAGTGCACAAATTTTAAATAGGAACATGAATCAGTTTGAAAGGAGAATTTTCTTTTAAAGACTTATGTGACTATTCTCTCTTTTTTTTACCCATACCAATTAGAAAATGAGAACAATGAACCAGATCGGTGTAGATCCGAACTCCAATGAACCGAACGGTGTAGATCCGACTGATTGGTGTAGATCTGAACTCCAATGAACCAGATCTGCAAACGAAGAACCTCAATGACTGGATCGGTTCAGACTTTGGCGAACCACGGTGAAGTTTGGTGGCGATGGATGCGAGAGAAGAGTCTCGGTCGGCGGTGACTCAAACGAACGACTCCCAAACGGCGCGGAAGTAGATCGTTGTTGACGGCGCGACGGCCGACAATGGAAGTCCGATCGAGGAGGAGAGATGAGATCGAGGGATCGAGATAGGTACCAACGAGGTGTTCGATCGGCAGAGAGGGTTCGATCGGCAATGAGGCATTCGATCGGGCGATTCTTCTTCCCAAACGGATGGTGACGAAGTTTTGTGGACGGCGACGAGCGAGATGGTCGAGGGAGAAAGAGAGAGAGTGAAATGGTGAAGAGAGGGGGTTTGAGATCCCAAAGAGAGAGAGTGAGCTGTCGAAGAGAGAGGGAGCTAGATGTTCGAAAATGTTTTTTTTTATATCCTATAATGACGGGCAAAGTCCGTCATTAAAAAGAAATTACAATGACGGGCAATGCCCGTCATTATATCTCCATCCAAAAATTCCTCCGCGCGATTTTACTGTCCGTCATTGTTTCTCACCTCCTGTTTTTAACGTCCGTCATCGTATCCCCTTTTTGGTCTAGTGGATCCAAAGAATTGACAGAACTCTTTAATCAAAAACTTGAAGTCTAATCTTATATTGTCGCAAAAAATTCTCTTATTCGAACAAAGATGAAGCGTTGTCTCATACTTACATCCAAAATTCTCTTATCTTTACAAAGCATCTTTGTTCTTCCTTATATACACAATCATTCAAGTTTTGAGATGGTACTTTCCTAGAATCGTTGTTGGTTCCCAAATAAATCTTCATTTACCACAATAACATAAATGTGGATGCATGTTATCTTCTCATTTAATGCCTCATAGAAACTCAACGATCTTAACACTTAATTCACTTGTCCAAATAAATATTATTAGTCAAAACTCAAACATTATCTTTGATCCAAAAAATGGACAGAACTCTTTAAAAAACTACTTGAAATCTAGTCTCATATTATAGTCCAACATTCTCTTATCCTTACAAAGATGAAGTGTCGTCTCATACTTTCATCCAAAATTCTCTTATCTTTACAAAGTATATTTTCTCTTCCTTATATATATACATAACAATTAAACTTTTGAGATGGTACTTTCTTAGAATCGTTTTTGGGTTTTCAAATAAATCTCGATTTACCACATTTACCAAAAAGTAGATGAATGTTATCTTCTCATTTAATGGCTCATAGAAACTCAATCATTTTTCCAAATAAGCCTTATTAGTCAAGACTCAAACATTATCTTCAATCCAAAAAATGGACAGAACTCTTTAATCAAAAACTTGAAGTCTAGTCCAATATTATCATAAAAAATTCTCTTATCCTAACAAAGATGAATTGTTGTCTCATACTTTCATCCAAAATTCTCTTATCTTTAGGAAAGTATCTTTGCTCTTCTTAAATACATAACCCTTAAACTTTTGAGATGGCACATTCTTAGAATCGTTGGTGGGTTTCCAAATAAATCTCTGTTTATAACATTTACCAAAAAGTGGATGCATGTTATCTTTTCATTTAATGCCTCATAGAAACACAATGATCTTAACACTTAATTTCTTTGTCCAAATAAACCTTATTAGTAAAAACTCTAACATTATCTTCGATCCAACGAATGGACCAAACTCTTTAATCAAAAACTTGGAAGTCTAGTCTCATACTTTAGTCCAAAATTCTCTTATCCTAACAAAGATGAAGTGTCATCTCATACTTTTATCGAAATTCTACTTTCTCTACCAAGCATCTTTGTTATTCCTTATATACATAACTATTTAAGTTTTGATATGGTACTTTCTTAGAATCGTTGTTGGGTTTCCAAATAAATCTCCATTTACCACATTTACCAAAGAGTGGATGAATGTTATCTTCTCATTTAATTCCTCATAGAACTCAATGATCTTAACACTTAATTCACTTGTCCAAATAAACAATATTAGTCAAAACTCAAACATTATCTTCGATCCAAAGAATGGACAGAACTCTTTAATCAAAGACTTGGAAGTCTAGTCTCATACTTTAGTCTAAAATTCCCTTATCCTAACAAAGATGAAATGTCATCTCATACTTTTATCGAAATTTCCTTTCTTTACCAAGCATCTTTGTTGTTCCTTATATACATAACCATTTAAGTTTTGAGAATGGGAGGTTAGTCAATGTAGCTTGTATCAGGGTCAAACGACATCCTTTAGAAATGTGTGAGTGTCCCCAGTCTTGCAACTTTCGGTAACTAAAATGATGTATTTTTAGGTCTACCATTTACCACAATTACCAAAAAGTGGATGCAAGTTATCTTCCCATTTAATGCCTCATAGAAACTGAATGATTTTAGCAGTTCACTTGTTCAAATAAGCCTTATGAGTCAAGACTCAAACATTATCTTCAATCCAACAAGTGAATGAATGTTATATTCTCATTTAATGGCTCATAGAAACTCAATGATCTTAACACTTAATTCATTTGTCCAAATAAAACTTATTAGTCAAAACTCAAACATTTCTTCGATCCAAAGAATGGACATAACTCTTTAATCAAAGACTTAAGTCTAGTTTCATACTTTAGTCCAACATTCTCATATCCTAACAATTGATGAATTGTCGTCTCATACTTTCATCCAAAATTCTCTTATGTTTAAAAAGCATTTTTGCTCTTTTTATATATTAACCATTAAACTTTTGGGATCGTTCTTTCTTAGAATCGTTGGTGGGTTTCCAAATAAGTCTCCATTTACCACAGTTACCAAAAAGTGGATGCAAGTTATCTTCCCATTTAATGCCTCATAGAAACTGAATGATTTTAGCATTTAGTTCACTTGTCCAAATAAGCCTTATTAGTCAAGACTCAAACATTATCTTCGATCCAAAAAATGGACAAAACTCTTTAATCAAAAACTTGAAGTCTAGTCCAATATTATCATAAAAAATTCTCTTATCCTAACAAAGATGAATTGTTGTCTCATACTTTCATCCAAAATTCCCTTATCTTTAGGAAAGTATCTTTGCTCTTCTTAAATACATAACCCTTAAACTTTTGAGATGGTACTTTCTTAGAATCGTTGATGGGTTTCCAAATAAATCTCCATTTACCACATTTACCAAAAAGTGGATGCATGTTATCTTGTCATATAATGCCTCATAGAAACTCAATAATCTTAACACTTAATTTCTTTGTCCAAATAAACCTTATTAGTCAAAACTCTAACATTATCTTCGATCCAAAGAATGGGCCAAACTCTTTAATCAAAGACTTAGAAGTCTAGTCTTATGCTTTAGTCCAAAATTCTCTTATCCTAACAAAGATGAAGTGTCGTCTCATACTTTTATCGAAATTCTCCTTTCTCTACTTATCTTTGTTATTCCTTATATAAATAACCATTTAAGTTTTGAGATGGTACTTTTCTTAGAATCGTTGTTGGGTTTCCAAATAAATCTCCATTTACCACATTTACCAAAAAAGTGGATGAATGTTATCTTCTCATTTAATTCCTCATATAACTCAATGATCTTAACACTTAATTCACTTGTCCAAATAAACAATATTAGTCAAAACTCAAACATTATCTTCGATCCAAAGAATGGACCGAACTCTTTAATCAAAGACTTGGAAGTCGAGTCTCATACTTTAGTCTAAAATTCTCTTATCCTAACAAAGATGAAGTGTCGTCTCATACTTTTATCGAAATTTCCTTTCTTTACCAAGGATCTTTGTTGTTCCTTATATACATAACCATTTAAGTTTTGAGATAGGGAGGTAGCCAATGTAGCTTGCATCAGGGTAAAACAACCTCCTTTAGAAATGTGTGAGTGCCCCCAGTTTTGCAACTTTCGGTAACCAAAAGGATGCATTTTTAGGGCTACCATTCAATGGCAGACCTAAATATATAGCTGGCCATGTTCCCAGGGGACAATTCCAGGTCGGGCCATGTTCCCAGGGGACAATTCCAGGTCGCTGCCAATGAAGCCTCAATGGAAGGTTATGTTTCAATCCCAAAGAGTTTTGATTTCGCATAGTTAATATTTAAACCTGAAGCCTCTTCAAACTCCAAAATAATCTTGTGTAGATTGAGTAAATGTGAGGGGTCGGGGGAAGAGAAAAGGATGGTATAATCTGCAAATTGAAGATGAGTTATCGAGGTTCTATTGTCACCTTTACCCACTGAAAAACCTTCAATCAAATTTTGTGATTCAACAAGCATGAACAATCTACTCAATGCATCCATCACAATGGTAAATAGAAAAGGGGATAAATGGTCCCCTTGTCTAAGCCTTCTAGAAGCACGGATTTTCCGTCGAGGCCTCCCATTGATTAAGATGGAAAAGTTAGTGGATGATATACATCCTCTAATCCATCTCCTCCATAGGCTCCCAACTCCTTTAGCTTTTAAAATGAGATCAAGAAAATCTCAGTCAACCTTATGAAAACCCTTCTCGATATCTAATTTGATCACAACACCTGGTTTTTCCGTCTTTTCCTCTCATCAATGAGCTCATTCGCAAGCGGCATCAATGATTTGTTTATCGGGCAAAAAAGTTGATTGGTAGTCTGAAACGGTATGTGGGAGCACTTTCTTCAATCTTTCTGATAAGACTCTAGCAATAAGTTTGTACAGGCAGGTAGTAAGACTAATGGGTTTGTGATTACCAACAGATTTAGCAACTTTTTTCTTAGGAATGAGGCATATGTAAGTCTCATTGATATTGGCGTTTATTAGCATTCTCAAAAAATCATTGAACACCCTCTTGATGTCGTCTTTGAGGATGTTCCATGATTTTTTAAAGAATTCAAAAGTGAAGCCATTTAGCCCGGGCGATTTGTTAGAGCCTAAATCATTTACAACACAGAGAATTTCAGCTTCAGTAAAGGGTAATTCCAGAGACTTACTTTGATCAAGGGACATGGGACTCCAATCAATAATTTGGGGAACATAACAACCATTGTCCTTCTTTATGTAGAGTTTTTCGAAAAAAGAAACAAAAGCATCTTGGATTTCCTTGTCGGTTAGAAGGTTCATTCCATTGTTGTCTAAAACTTCCACAATAGTATTAGTTCTTCTTCTAGCAGCCAAAAAATGGTGGAAAAAAGAGGTATTTTCATCACCCTCTTCTAAGCCATTTTAACTTGCCATTGTTTCCAAATAGCCTCTTCAGAAACAGCAATGTATAGAAGCTCAGCCTTGATATCTACCCTTTGTTAAAACAGTAATTGGTCTAGAGGGCCAGCTTCTTCTAAGATATCTACAGAGGCCAACTTAGTCATCAGGGCATTTTTGTTTTTTGTAGTCTGTGCAAAGGTGTTGATGTTCCATTCTTTCAATACAATCTTGAAGGTTTAAGCTTTTGTATGAAACCATGCCCAGGCCTACCGGTCAAAGGGCTAGATAACCACCATTCCTCTAAAAGGGAGGAGAAAGAGGGGTGAGATAACCAGGTGTTTAGGAATTTGAATGAAGTTGGACCCCATCTTTCTTTACCAAGAGTCAACAGGATAGGGAAATGGTTTGATGTCACGGCTATCCAACTTTCAAACAATGCCATCCCCAAATACACCTGATTAGTCAAAATTCAAACATTATCTTCGATCCAAACAATGGACAGAACTCTTTAATCAATCTCCACTCTCAAACTATACTAAAAAATTCTCATATCTAACAAAGATGAATTGTTGTCTTATACTTTCATCCAAAATTTGTTTGTCTTTAGAAAGCATCTTTGCTTTTCTTCTATACATAACCATTAAACTTTTGATATGGCACTGTCTTAGAATCGTTGGTAGGTTTCTAAATAAATCTCCGTTTACCACATTTACCAAAAAGTGGATGCATGTTTCTTCTCATTTAATGCCTCATAGAAACTCAATGATCTTAACATTCACTTGTCAAAATAAACCTTATTAGTCAAAACTCAAACATTATCTTCGATCCAAGGAATGGACTGAACTCTTTAATCAAAGATTTGGAAGTCTGGTCTCATACTTTAGTCCAAAATTCTCTTATCCTAACAAAGTCGAAGTGTCGTCTCATACTTTAATCAAAAATTCTCTTATCTTTACAAAATATATGTTTTCTTCCTTATATACATAACCCTTAAAATTTTGATATGGTAATTTATTAGAATCATTGTTGGGTTTCCAAATAAATCTCCATTGGATTTACCAAAATATGTATTAATGTTATCTTCCCATTTAATGCCTCATAAAACTAAATGATCTTAACACCTACTTCACTAGTCCAAATAAACCTTACTAGTCAAAACTCAAACATTATCTTCGATCTAAAGAATGGACAGAACTCTTTAATCATAGACTTGAAGTCTAGTTAGTTAAGTAAATAATTCTCTTATAACAAAGATGAAGTGGCATCTCCTACTTTCATCCAAAATTCTCTCGTCTTCACAAAGCATCTCCGCTCTTCCTTATAGACATAACCATTAATTTTTTGAGATGGTACTTTCTTAGAATCGTTGTTGGGTTTCCAAATAAATTTTCATTTACCACATTTACCAAAAAGTTGATGAATTTTATCTTCTCGTTTAATGCCTCATAGAAACTCGATGACCTTAACACTTAATTCACTTGTCCAAATAAACAATATTAGTCAAAACTCAAACATTATCTTCGATCCAAAGCATGACAGAACTCTTTAATCAAAGACTTGGTAGTTTAGTCTCATATGATAGACCAAAATTCTTTTATCCTAACCAAGATGAAGTGTCGTCTCATTCTTTCATTGAAATTATCCTTCTTTTACCAAGCATCTTTGTTGTTCCTTATATACATAAACATTTAAGTTTTGAGATTGTACTTTCTCATAGTCGTTGTTGGATTTCCAAATAAATCTCCATTTACCACATTTACCAAAAAGTGGATGAATGTTATCTTTTCATTTAATGCCTCATAGAACTCAATGATCTTAACACTTAATTTATTCAAATACAACTTATTAGTCAAAACTCAAACATTATCTTCGATCCAAACAATGGACAAAACTCTTTAATCAATATCTCTACTTTAAAACTTTACTCTAAAATTCTCATATCCTAACAAAGATGAACTATTGTCTTATACTTTCATCCAAAATTTTCTTGTCTTTAGAAAGCATCTTTGCTCTTCTTATATACGAAACCAATAAACTTTTGAGATGACACTTTCTTAGAATCGATGGTGGCTTTCCAAATAAATCACCATTTGCCATATTTACCAAAAAGTGGATGCATGTTATCTTCTCATTTATAGAAACTCAATGATCTTAACACTTAATTCACTTGTCAAAATAAACCTTATTAGTCAAACCTCAAATATTATCTTTGATCCAGAGAATGGACTGAACTCTTTAATCAAAGACTTGGAAGTCTAGGCTCATACTTTAGTCAAAAATTCTCTTATCCTAACAAAGTCGAAGTATCGTCTCATACTTTCATCTAAAATTCTCTTATCTTCACAAAGCATCTGTTATTTTCCTTACATACATAACCATTAATATTTTGATATGGTAATTTATTAAAATTATTATTGGGTTTCCAAATAAATCTCCATTTACCACATTTACCAAAATGTGGATTAATGTTATCTTCCCATTTAATGTCTCATAAAATTCAATGATCTTAACACTTACTTCACTAGTCCAAATAAACTTTTACTAGTCAAAACTCAAACATTATCTTCGATCTAAAGAATGGACAAAACTCTTTAATCTCAGACTTGAAGTCTAGTGTGACGCCCGAGGAAGAGGGGAACATGAATGAACCGATCTCACATCTAAATGAGAGGGATCCTGAGGATATGAAAGTATGGTGCCCGAGGAAAATGGGTACATGCGAGTGACCATGAGGATGTCAAAGTATAATTGAGAAAGGCTAAAAAAGAATTGATAGCTACTACCTATACCAACAAGGTGCACCTTCCTTTTCGGTGGCTCAATCATAGGAACTCCACAGTTAAGCGTGCTTGGCTTGGAGCAATTCTATGTTGGGTGACCTCTTGGGAATTTTCCTAGGAAGCATGTGAGTGAGGACAAAGCATGCAGAAAGGACCTCGTGTTGGTTTGTGGGGATAGTGTCTTCAATCTTACAAGCAGTCATGCATGTAGTGACGCAGCCAGGTCGCAGGAGATCCTGGACTTGGGGCGTTACAAATGGTATCAGAGCGAAACCTCTCCCAGTAAGATGTGGTTCGGGGACGAACCAAGGCGGAAGCTGGTGGACATGTGACGCCCGAGGAAGAGGGGTACATGAATGAACCGAGTCCACATCTGAATGAGAGGGATCCTGAGGATATGAAAGCATGGTGTCCGAGGAAAAGGGGTACATGCGAGTGACCATGAGGATATGAAAGTATCGAGAAAGGCTTAAAAGAATTGATAGCTAACCTATACCAACAAGGTGCACCTTCCTTTTGGGTGGCTCAATCATAGGAACTCCACAGTTAAGCGTGCTTGGCTTGGAGCAATCCTATGTTGGGTGACCTCCTGGAAATTTTCCTAGGTAGCATGTGAGTGAGGACAAAGCATGTTGAAAGGACCCCGTGTTAGTTTGTGGGGATAGTGTCTTCACTCTTACAAGCAGTCATGGATGATATGGTGACGTTGCCAGGTCACAGGGGATCTGGAGCTTAGGGTGTTACAAATGGTATCAGAGTGAAACCTCTCCTAGTAAAATGTGGTTCGGTGACGAACCAAGGCGAAAGCTGGTGGGCATGTGACGCCCGAGGAAGAGGGGAACATGAATGAACCGATCTCACATCTAAATGAGAGGGATCCTGAGGATATGAAAGCATGGTGCCCGAGGAAAAGGGGTACATGCGAGTGACCATGAGGATATAAAAGTATAATCGAGAAAGGCTTAAAAGAATTGATAGCTACTACCTATACCAACAAGGTGCACCTTCCTTTTCGGTAGCTCAATCATAGGAACTCCACAGTTAAGCGTGCTTGGCTTGGAGCAATCCTATGTTGGGTGACCTCCTGAAAATTTTCCTAGGGAGCATGTGAGTGAGGACAAAGCATGCTGAAAGGACCCCGTGTTAGTTTGTGGGGATAGTGTCTTCACTCTTACAAGCAGTCATGGATGATATGGTGACGTTGCCAGGTCACAGGGGATCCGGAGCTTGGGGTGTTACAAATGGTATCAGAGCGAAACCTCTCCTAGTAAGATGTGGTTTGGGGACGAACCAAGGCGAAAGCTGGTGGGCATGTGACGCACGAGGAAGAGGGGAACATGAATGAACCGATCTCACATCTAAATGAGAGGGATCCTGAGGATATGAAAGTATGGTGCCCGAGGAAAAGGGGTACATGCGAGTGACCATGAAGATGTCAAAGTATAATTGAGAAAGGCTAAAAAAGAATTGATAGCTACTACCTATACCAACAAGGTGCACCTTCCTTTTCGGTGGCTCAATCATAGGAACTCCACAGTTAAGCGTACTTGGCTTGGAGCAATTCTATGTTGGGTGACCTCTTGGGAATTTTCCTAGGGAGCATGTGAGTGAGGACAAAACATGCAGAAAGGACCTCGTGTTGGTTTGTGGGGATAGTGTCTTCAATCTTACAAGCAGTCATGCATGTAGTGACGCAGCCAGGTCGCAGGAGATCCTGGACTTGGGGCGTTACATCTAGTCTCATAGTTTAGTCAAAAATTCACTTATCCTAACAAAGATGAAGTTTTTTCTCCTGCTTCCATCGAAAATTCTCTTGTCTTCACAAAGTATCTTCGCTCTTCCTTATAGGCATAACCATTAAAGTTTTGAGTTGGTACTTTCTTAGAATCATTGTTGGGTTTCCAAATAAATCTCCATCTATTACATTTACCAAAAAGTGGATGAATGTTATCTTCTCATTTAATGGCTCATAGAAACTCGACGATCTTAACACTTAATTCACTTGTCCAAATAAACAATATTAGTCAAAACTCAAAAATCAACTTCGATCCAAAGCATGACAGAACACTTTAATTAAAGGCTTGAAGTCTAGTCTCATACTTTAGTCCAAAATTCTCTTATCCTAACAAAGATGAAGTGTCGTCTCATACTTTCATCCAAAATTCTCTTATCTTTACAAAGCATCTTCGCTCTTCCTTATATACATAATCGTTAAAGTTTTAAGATGGCACTTTCTTATCATCGTTGTTGGATTTCCAAATAAATCTCCATGTCATTTACTAAAAAGTGGATGAATGTTATCTTCTCATTTAATGCCTCATAGAAACTCGATGATCTTAAAACTTATTCACTTATCCAAATAAACCTCATCAGTCAAAACTCAAACATTATCTTCGATCCAAAGAATGAGCGGAACTCTTTAATCAAAGACTTGAAGTGTCTCATACTTTAGTCCAAAATTCTCTTATCCTAACAAAGATGAAGTGTCATCTCATACTTTTATTTAAAATTCTCTTATCTTTGCAAAGAATCTTTGCTCTTCCTTATATACATAATTCACTTAAAGTTTTGAGATTGTACTTTCTTAGGATCGTAGTTGGATTTCCATATAAATCTTTGTTTACCATATTTACCAAAGACTGGATGAATGTTATCTTCTCATCTAATGCCTCATAGAAACTTGATGACTTTAACACTTAATTCACTTGTCCAAATTAACCTTATTAGACAAAGCTCAAATGTTATATTTGATCCAAAGAATGTGCAGAACTCTTTAATTAAAGACTTGAAGTCTATTCTCAATACTTTAGTCCAAAATTCTCTTATCCTAACAAAGATGAAGCGTCGTCTCATACTTTCATTCAAAATTCTCTTATCTTTACAAAGCATCTTTGTTCTTCCTTATATAACCATCAAAGTTTTGAGATGATACGTTCTTAGAATCGTTGTAGGGTTTCCAAATAAATCTCCATTTACCACATTTACCAAAAAGTGGATGAATGTATTAATGCCTCATGAAAACTCGATGATCTTAACACTTAATTCACTTGTCCAAATAAACGTTATTAGTCAAAGACTTTAGGTCTAGTCTCATACTTTAGTCCAAAATTCTCTTATCCTAACAAAGATGAAGTGTCGTCTCATACTTTCATCCAAAATTCTTTTATCTTTACAAAGCATCTTTGCTCTTCCTTATATACATAACCATTAAAGTTTTTAGATCGTACTTTCGTAGAATCATTGTTGAGTTTCCATGAGTCATTAAATCAGAAGATAACATTAGAAAAGAGGGAAACAATCGAGTTTGCGGTAAATGTGGTAAATGGCGATGTATTCGAACAGTTAATCAAAAAGTGAAGAATTCTTTAAAAAAATTCAATATAATATGGAATATGCCTTGAGAAGTATGAAAATGTTATGGATTGATGGGAAAACTTAAAACCTATCTGAATACTTTCCATTCGGTTAGTATAGTTGATAATATTTATTTGGACATAAAGTTTTTTTTAAATGGGATATGTATTGTTATGATTTTGAGATTTACTACTTTTGGACAGAGTTGGCGAAAAACTCTAGTATAATAGGAAAAATTAAGGGATGAGGAAGGTGATTTGATGAAATTTTATGGATGCGAGAATAGAATAATAAATATTTGGGGTTATTATTGAAATTGGATTACAATATGTTGGATTTGCTGAGTTTGTACCGTTATACATCTAAGAGATAAGAAAGAAACACTTTGACACACTTTACTACGATAAAAGAATTAGATTGAATTACATCTCTTATTATCAAGAGTTATTGTTTTGAAAAGTAGATGTCAAATTTTGTTATTTAGAGTGAAAGATAATGGTTGGACTCTAAACAATTAAAGCTCATTTATTGAATAGTGAGAATGAGAAGAAAAAAAGTTGTTAAGATAGTAACAAAGTGGATAATGGATGAAAATATATGGTGACGAGTTTTCATGATTAGATAAAATATGATTAGGACTTATGAACACTAGAAGAGGGAAAAGACAAGATTTTGGTGGATGAAGGACTATTCATTGGAAAGAAAAAAATAAAAAATTGAAGAATTTTTTTAAAGTTTGTTTTTGGAATAAAATGACATTAAAGAAATTTGGTGAAAATATGTTCTAGAGGTTTGCATGGAAAGGTAAGGCATCCATTTGGTTTTTGAAGTTGTGATTTTTTCTTGGACACAAAATCTATTGATTGGAGATTCGTTGACACTTGGTTTTGAGTTTTATGAGATTTTGGATAATTGGTGGAGAAACTTGTAAGTTCAAAAGAATAATTGAGGGATCCATGAAAAATATTTAAAGTATAGTCTGATACTTTAATCCAAAATTCTCTTATCTTAACAAAGATGAAGTGGCAGTCTCATACTTTCATCCAAAATGTTCTGTACTAACAGAGCATTTTTCCTCTTCCCTACATACATAACCTAACTCAACAAATCTAAATGGCTTCCAACTTGTCTCTAGCACCAATTATATGAATACCTTTTATTTTAGTGCTTCCTTTGTTTAAAATTTCATCAAACCTCTTTTTTCATGATCGCTCAATTATTCTTTTTGAACTTACGAATTTCTCGACCAATTATCCAAAAACTTGTAAGACTCAAAATCATATACCAACGAATCTCCAATTTGAACAGATTTTGTCCAAGAAAAAATCACAACTACAAAGACCAAATGGATATCTTATCTTTCCATGCAGACTCATAGAACACATTTCCACCAAACTTCTTTTGCATCATTTCATTCCAAAAACAAACTTTTCAAGAATTCTTTAGTTTTCAATTTTTTTCATTGCAATGAATAGACCTCCATCCACCAAATCTTTTTGTGTATTTTCCCTTTTTCAAGTACATAAGACCTAACTTATTTTTTCTCATATCATATTCAAGGAAAATCGTCAACATTTCAAATAAAGTATCTTCATCCGTTAGCCAATTTGTTAATATCTTAACAACTTTTTTCTTCTCATGATTATTGTTCCATAAATGAATTTTAATTATATTCTTTAGAGTTCAACCATTATGTTCAAATCCTAATAACAAAAGTTGGCATCCACTTTTCAAAACTCTTGATAATAAGAGATTAACACTTCAATCTCATTTTTTTATCCTTCCAAAGTGTGTCTTACTTCCATCTTTCATGTATAATAGTCTGAATTCAACAAATCCAATACATTGTCATCTAATATCAACAATGACCGCAAATATTTATTATTTTACTCCTTCCATCCTTGAAATTTCCTTATTGTCTTCCCCATCCATCAATTTTTCTTTTATACTAAGGTTTTTGCCAACTCCTCTCGACCAAGAGTTATATTGAAAAATCATAACAATCATCATATTTAAAAAAAAATTGTGTCCAAAAAACATATCATCAACTACAACATCAAATATTTAGATAGGTTTCAGCTTTTCTCATGAATCCATAACATTTTTATATGTCTTATGTTATCTTCCTAATTCAAATATGTCAAATATTTAGATAGTCCATCTTATTCCTAATTCAACTTTTTAAAGAACTCTTCACTTTTCAATTATCTCTTCGAATAAATTTTTATTTACCACATTTACCAAAAAGTGGATGAATGTTATCTTCTCATTTAATGCTTTTTTATATGTCTTATGATATAGTCCATCTTATTCCTAATTCAACTTTTTAAAGAATTCTTCACTTTTCAATTATCTCTCCGAATAAATTTTCATTTACCACATTTACCAAAAAGTGGATGATCTTCTCATTTAATGCCTCTTAGAAACTCAATCATCTTAATACTTAATTCACTTGTCCAAATAAACCTTATTAGTCAAAACACAAACATTATCTTTGTTCAAACTCTTTAATCAAAGACTTGAGATCCAGTCTCATACTTTAGTCCAAAATTATGTTATCCTCACAAAGATGAAGTGTCGTCTCATACTTTCATCTAAAACTCTTTTATCTTAACAAAGCATCTTTGCTCTTCCATCTATACATAACCATTAAAGTTTTGAGATGGTACTTTCTTAGAATCATTGTTGGGTTTCCAAAGAAATCTCAACTTACCACATTTACCAAAAAAAGAATGCATGTTGTCTTCCCATTTAATGCCTCATAGAAACTCAATGATCTTAACACTTGATTCCCTTGTCCAAATAAACTTTATTAGTCAAGACTCAAACATTATCTTCGATCCAACAAATGGGCAGAAACGTTTTAATCACTCTCATACTTTAGGCCAAAATTCTCTTATCCTAATAAACATGAAGTGTCGTCTCATATTTTCATCAAAAATTCTTTTATCTTTACAAAGCATCTTTGTTCATCCTTGTATACATACCATTAATGTCTTGAGCTGGTACTTTCTTAGAATCATTGTTAGGTTTCCAAATAAATCTCCATTTACTACATTTACCAGAAAGTGGATGCAGGTTATCTTCTAATTTAATGCCTCATATAAACCCAATGATCATCACACTTAATTCACTTGTCCAAATAAACCATATTAGTCAAAACTCAAACATTATCTTTGATCCAAAGAATGGACAGAAACTCTTTAGTCAAAGACTTGAAGTCTAGTCTCATAATTTAGGCCAAAATTCACATATCCTAACAAAGAATAAGTGTCGTGTCATACTTTCATCCACAATTCTCTTATCTTTACAAAGCTTCACTCTTCCTTTATGACCATTAAATATTTAAGATGGCACTTTGATAGAATCGTTGTTGGGTTTCCAAATAATTCTCCATTTACCACATTTAATGCCTCATAGAAACTCAATGATCTTAACACTTAATTCACTTGTCCAAATAAATCTTCCTAGTCAAAACTCAAACATTATCTTTGATTCAAAGAATGGACAGAACACTTTAATCAAAGATTGAAGTCTAGTCTCATACTTTAGTCCAAAATTCACTTATCCTAAAAAAAAATGAAAGTGTCGTCTCATACGTTCAACCAAAGTTCTCTTATCTTTACAAAGCATCTTTGCTCTTCCTTATATACATAACCATTAAAGTTTTGAGATGGTACTTTTTTAGAATCATTGTTCCAAATAAATTTCAATTTACCACATTTACCAAAAAGTGGATGAATGTTATCTTCTCATTTAATGCATCATAGAAAATCGATGATCTTAACACTTAATTCACATGTCCAATAAAACTTATTGTCAAAACTCAAACATTATCTTCGATCCAAAGAATGGATAAAACTCTTTAATCAAAGACTTGAAGTCTCGTCTTATACTACAACATTCTCTTATCCTAACAAAGATGAAGTGTCGTCTCATACTTTCATCCAGAATTCTCTTATCTTTACAAAGAATCTTTGTTCTTCCTTATATACATAACCATTAAAGTTTTGAGATGGTACTTTCTTAGAATCGTTGTTGGGTTTCTAGATAAATCTCTATTTACCACATTTACCAAAAAGTGGATGAATGTTGTCTACTCATTTAATGCCTCATAGAAACTCAAAGATCTTAAGACATAGGGGTTGTTTGGGGCGTTGAGTGAGTTATAATAACAGGGGTTATAATAGCTTGTGGGTTATTATAATTTATGCAATCATATAATATTATTTAAAATACATAGTAGTATAGTTTAGGGTTATAATAGTCTGTGTTTAGGGTGTAAAGTATTCCACAGGTTATTATAACTCGTGCCCCCAAACAGACCCTTAATTCACTTGTCCAAATAAACCTTATTAGGCAAAACTCAAACATTATCTGTGATTCAAGGAATTGACATAACTCATTAATCTAAGACTTGACTCTTGTCTCATACTTTAGTCCAAAATTCTCTTATCCTAACAAAGATGAAGTGTCGTCTCATACTTTCATAAAAAAAATCTCTTATCTTTACAAACAACTTTACTCTTCCTTATATACATAAGCATTTAAGTTTTTAGATGGTACTTTCATAGATTAGTTGTTGGATTTCCAAATAAATCTTCATTTCCACATTTACCAAAAAGTGGATGCGTGTTATCTTCTCATTTAATGTCTCATAGAAACTCAATGATCTTACACTAAATTCACTTGTCCAAATAAAGCTTAATAGTCAAAACTCAAACAGTATCTTCAATCCAAAAAATGCACAGAACTCTTGACTTGAAGGCTAGTCTCATACTTAGTCCAAAATTCCCTTATCCTAACAAAGATGAAGAGTCGCCTCATACTTTCATCAAAAATTCTATTCTATTTTCAAATCATCTTCGCTCTTCCTTGTATACATAATCAATATAGTTTGGAGACGGTACTTTCTTAGAATCGTTGTTGAGTTCCTAAATAAATCTCCATTTACCACATTTACCAAAAAGTGGATGCATGTTATCTTCTCATTTAATGCCTCATAGAAACTTAATGATCTTCACACTTTATTCACTTGTCCAAATAAACCTTATTAGATTACTAAAACATTATCATTGATCCCAAGATTTGACAAAACTCTTTAATCAAAGACTTGAAGTCTACTCTCATAGTTTAGTCCAAAATTCACTTGTCCTAACAAAGATGAAGTTTCGTTTCATACTTCATCCAAAAATCTCTTATCTTTACAAAAAATCTTTGCTCTTGTATATACATAACCATTTAGTTTTGAAATGGTACTTTCTTAGAATCATCGTTGGGTTTCCTAAAAAATCTTCATTTACAACATTTGTCAAAAAGTAGATGAATATTATCTTCTCATTTAATGCCTAATAGAAACGAAACGATCTTAACACTTAATACACTTGTCCAAATAAACCTTATTAGTCAAAAGTCAAACATTATCTTCGATCCAAAGAATGGAAAGAACTCTTTAATCAAATACTTGAAGTCTAGTCTCATACCTTAGTCCAACATTCTCTAATTCTAACAAAGATGAAGTGTCGTCTCATACTTTCATCCAAAATTCTCTTATCTTCACAAAACATCTTTGCTCTTCCTTATATACATAACCACTAAAGTTTTGAGGTGCTACTTTCTTAGAATGGTTGTTGAGTTTCCAAATAAATCTTGATTTCCCACATTCACTAAAAAGTGGATAAATGTTATCTTCTCATTCAATGCCTAATCGAAACTAAACATCTTTAACACTTAATTCACTTGTCCAAATAAGCCTTATTAGTCAAAACTCAAACATTCTCTTCGATCCAAAGAATGGAGAGAACTCTTTAATCAAAAACTTGAAGTCTAGTCTCATACTTTAATCCAACATTCTCTTATCCTAACAAAGATGAAGTGGCGACTCATACTTTCATCCAAAATTCTCTTATCCTAACAAAGATGAAGTGGCGACTCATACTTTCATCCAAAATTCTCTTATCTTTACAAAACATATTTTCTCTTCCTTATATACATAACTAACCATTACAGTTTTGAAATTGTTCTTTCTTAGAATCGTTGTCGGGTTTTGTAACGCCAAGTAAAATCAGGTGTATTAAATTGTATTTGATTTAAATTTGAATTTTTGGATAATCGGATCAGGATTAGGAATCAAGAGATTTTTTTAGGAAATGATGTTTCAAAGTCTAAAAGGATTAGGATTTCTGTTTTAAAAAGGATTGGGTTTTCTTTTTCTAAAGAGGATTAGGATTTCTTGTTCTAAAAAGGATTAGGACTTTTGCTCCCTTTTTAAATCAGAGTATTTGCAACTTAAGGGGCACACTTCAAAACTCTCATCTCTTTTTCTTTCTTCTTTGGATCTTCGCATTCTTCATCTCTTTCTTCATCCCACCGAAAAGTCATCGGACCGTCGCCGGAGAGTCGTCGGACTGCCATCGTAGCTCACTTGAGAGTAGACCTAGACCGATCGGGCCGACTTCTTAAGTTTGTTTTAGACCTCGTTGTCGCTTTCTTAGGCTCGCACTCTTTTTCTAAATCTTCAAACATCACGTAACTAGTATTTTAGATTTAAGCCAAGCTTCCACATGAAGGAGTAAGGCTATCGACATTTACCTTTTGTCTATTCTTGAGATGTTGCTAGCTTTAGACCTTAGATTAGTTATCTAAGTGTTTATGGAACTTGTGTAGCATGTTTTTATGAACTTTGTACTTGGCATGATTACGTGTATGTTATCCCGAGTCTTTGAATCTTGTATTGATGTCATCTTTGGTTTTTGCTAGGTAGGGGTTGATTGTTCAGATTGCACCTAGCATTCCTAGTAGGTGATTGATTTGAGTTAAAGCTTGGTTAAAGAGAGAACCTAGCTGGATATGGGACCCTTGAGAATAGATCGAGGATATTAGGAATGCCTAGTTAGAACCCCTAGTAAACCTTATAAAGCCCAGATCCCAACAGTTACTAAATCCTGAAATACGCCTGAGCGAGTTGGAACCTCTAGATTGACAATATTGGTAATGATCCAGGGGTACGTCCCCATTCAGGGAGTGGTTGTGTTCCATTGTCTCATGCTAGCTTATGGGTGGATCTCCGTAGAGTGTGTTGAATACACGGCTCTATGCTAGCGGCGAGGTGAGCCTGAGGTACGTCCCCATCAGGGAGTAGTTGTTTTTCATTATCCCGTGTTGGCTTAGGGGTGATTCCCCATAGAGTGTGTGGGTTACGTACCTCAACGACTCTATGTTAGCGTGTAGTGGCGTAAGAGTTGTTTTCTCTCATTGCATCGTCAATAAAAGTTCTAGGACCGAAGGTAAAGCTCGAGTTATTACCACAAGGGGGCTAAGGATGAGGTGTGCTAAATGTGACACCTGATTGGGATTGAGTGAGTTTAGGAGATGAGTCTTGTTGTTTTTGTTGAGATAGGTTTGGATGTAAGTTGGCTACTTACTGGGTATTTTTATACTCACTCGTTTCTTTCTATGCAGATGAAAGTTAAACTGTGGGATGGATGACAATGGTGGCAACCTAACAAGGCTTGAGGGCATTCTTCCTTGCGTTAGGATTAGTTCCCTTTAGAGTTTTGATTTTTTTTCCTAAATGTCTTTAGATATTGGTACTTATGAGTTTATGTTTGTTCTTCTTCTTTCCTTTGAAGTTGTTAGTTGCAGATAGGTGTTAGTTAAAGTTGTGATCATGTTGAGTTCAGCTTTAGTTGTTTACTTTCTGATATGTAGGAAGCCCAGCCATTTGTTGAATATAGTTTGGAGGAGGTTGGGTGTTTTGTAAACCTTTTGGAGTGCTTTTATGCATTAAACAGGTCAGGAAAATGTGGATTTTTGTCTTAGCAGCGCCATTATGCTGCCAAAAATTTTGGCGCTAGCGGTGTTGCTATTAACTTCCCTAGGGGATTTGGGTCTGAAAACTAGGGTCATTACAGGTTTCTAAATAAATCTCCAAATAAAACATTTACCAAAAACTAGATGCATGTTATCTTCTCATTTAATTCCTCATAGAAACTCAATTATCTTAACACTTAATTTAGTTGTCCAAATAAACCTTATTAGTCAAAACTCAAACATTATCTTCGATCAAAACAATGGGCATAACTCCTTAATCAAAGACTTGAAGTCTAGTCTAATACTTTAGTCCAAAATTCTCATATCCTAACAAAGATGAATTGTCGTCTCATACCTTCATCCGAAATTCTCTTATCTTTAGAAAGCATCTTTGTTCTTCTTATATTCATAACCATTAAACTTTTGAGATGGTACTTTCTTAGAATCGTTGGTGGGTTTCAAAATAAATCTCCATTTACCACATTTACCAAAGAGTCGATGCATGTTTTCTTCTCATTTAATGCATCATAGAAACTCAATGATTTTAACACTTAAATCACTTGTTCAAATAAACCTTATTAGTCAAGACTCAAATATTATCTTTGATCTACAGAATGGGCATGACTCTTTAATCAAAAACTTGAAGTCTCGATTACTATCGTCCAAAATACTCTTATCCTAACAAAGATGAATTGTCGTCTCATACTTTAATCTAAAATTCTCGTATCTTTACAAAGCATCTTTACTCTTCCTTAAATACATAACCAACAAACTTTTAAGATGGTACTTTTTTAGAATCGTTGGTGGGTTTCCAAATAAATCTCCATTTACCACATTTACCAAAAAGTGAATGCATGTTATCTTCTCATTTAATGCCTCATACAAACTCAATGATCTCACCACTTAATTCACTTGTCCAAATAAACCTTATTAGTCAAAACTCAAATATTATCTTTAATCCAAACAATAGGCAGAACTCTCAAAGACTTAGTCTAGTCTAATACTTCAGTCCAAAATTCTCATATCCTAACAAAGACGAACTGTTGTCTCATACTTTCATCCAAAATTCTCTTATTTTTACGAAGCATCTTTGCTCTTTCTTATATGCATAACCATTAAGCTTTTGAAATGGTACTTTCTTATAATCATTGTAGGATTTCCAAATAAATCTCAATTTACCACTTTTACCAAAAAGTGAAAGAATGTTATCTTCTTATCTAATGCATCATTGAAACTAAATGATCATGACACTCAATTCACTTGTCCAAATAAACTTTATTAATAAACACTCAAATATTATCTTTGATCCAAAGAATGGGCAGAACTCTTTAATCAAAAACTTGAAGTCTAGTCTAATATTGTCGTCAAAAATTCTCTTATCCTAACAAAGATGAAGTGTTGTCTCATACTTACATCCAAAATTCTCTTATCTTTACAAAACATCTTTGTTCTTTCTTATATACATAATCATTTAAGTTTTGAGATGGTACTTCCTAGAATCGTTGTTGGGTTCCCAAATAAATCTTCATTTACCACAATTACATAGATGTGGATGCATGTTATCTTCTCATTTAATGCCTCATAAAAACTCAACGATCTTAACACTTAATTCACTTGTCCAAATAAATCTTATTAGTCAAAACTCAAACATTATCTTTGATCCAAAGAATGGACAGAATTTAAGCAAAGACTTGAATTCTAGTCTCATATTATAGTCCAACATTCTCTTATCCTTACAAAGATGAAGTGGCGTCTCATACTTTCATCCAAAATTTTCTTATCTTTACAAAGCATCGTTTCTCTTCCTTATATACATAACCATTAAATTTTTGAGATGGTACTTTCTTAGAATCGTTTTTGGGTTTCCAAATAAATCTTGATTTGCCACATTTACCAAAAAGTGGATGAATGTTATCTTCTCATTTAATGGCTCATAGAAACTCAATGTTCTTAACACTTAATTCACTTGTCCAAATAAAACTTATTAGTCAAAACTCAAACATTTCTTCGATCCAAAGAATGGACAGAACTCTTTAATCAAAGACTTAAGTCTAGTTTCATACTTTAGTCCAACATTCTCATATCCTAACAATGATGAATTATCGTCTCATACTTTCATCCAAAATTCTCTTATGTTTAAAAAGCATCTTTGCTCTTTTTATATACATAACCATTAAACTTTTGGGATCGTTCTTTCTTAGAATCGTTGGTGGGTTTCCAAATAAGTCTCCATGTGACGACCCACCCTCGCAGGTATCAGATTTCCTTATTTTATTTTAGTTCAGCAATATTTACATTCTGTCAGTCTGACGAGATTCATATCTTTCGTAGAGTAAATTATGGATATTTTTAAGATTTAACATTATTTAATTAGGAGCTTATGAATTTAAGTTCTATTTTCCCACCAGAAAATAATTCGATGGCAATTTGGTATTAAGTAATTAGGTCAAAGGGGCAATGCTGGAAATTGAATGAAAATTAGGACAAATAAGCTTCTTATAAAAAGAAACCCTAGAAACCTCTCTTTCTTGGCAAAACACACCACCCAAAAGAAACCCTAGATCAGTCGTCCACGCCATCACCTTCGCGCCTCCAGCCGTCCACGCCATCATCTTCGTGCTTCCAGCCGTCCACACCTTCAGTCGCAGTCGGAGACCATCGATCGAAGGATTGCCGATCAGCGAACTCACCAGCCGGAATCGCCAAGCCCTGCAGCAACGAACAGCTTGAACAGGACGCAGCCGGAACCCACGATCGGAGAGTCACTACCGCCGGCTCGCATTGCAGACCCTCCCTCGCCAGACGTTCGTGCAGATCCACCCTCGACGGCCTGCAAAGCAGCACCGTCCACCTCCGATTTCAGCAACCACGTCCAGATCAGTCACGCCGGAATCTGCCATCAACAGCAGCGTCGCCGCCGCGAAGTTCCTTACGTCTGATCGGCCGGATCTCGTGTCTCCTCAATTCCTACAGCCGTTGAACTCGCAGGCAGGTGAGCTACTCAATACATTCCGAATTTGGGAGAGATTTACACACTGAATTATTGGATATTAAAGCGTTATTTTGGAGACTTGAGTTACTGTTTGAACACAACTTTTAGGGACCAAGCTTAGAGCGGAGTTGAAGGCCAAGCATCAAGGGGAACTAGGGAATATTCGGCCTACACGTTGAGTTTGAGGTTCTACAAAAGAAGCGTATTCAAAGAACTAGGGTTAAGGTTTGGAGTTAGAATCTAAGCTAAGGTAAGGGTCCTTGTGCCGAACTTTTCTAAATGGGATCAAAGAAAACGAATTTCATTATTTTAAGCGAAAATAGTCCGTTATTTTATGTGAAAATGTTTCATTATTTTATGTGAGAGCATATCTTTATTTTATGCGAAAATAGTCTATTATTTTATGTGAGAATATTTCGAAAGTAGTTCATTATTTTATGTGAGGGTATTTCATTATTTTATGTGAGAACATTTCATTATTTCATGCGAAAGTTTTCTGTTATTGAAGGTACGAAATCGATCATGCTTAAAAGTATTATCTCCAATATGTTGTGAAAAGTTATGATTTGCATATCAAGATTAACTGTTTTCATGATATGTGCATTATAGTCACGATAGATGATGGGACCTCATGCATGTTATGTATGTCATGAAATGATTTGAATCAGAATGTGGAAATTGGTCTCCTGAGTTCATTGTATGCATGGTCAAACGTGCATTAGAGACCCTATGGGTCAAGCTTATAGGGGTCTGTGAGGGACTCAATTCTTATAGGGGTCTGTGAGGGACTCAATTCTTACAGGGGTCTGTGAGGGACTCAAATTCTTATAGGGGTCTGTGAGGGACTTAAAACGAAATGACTCAGGGCGACCGATTAGCCACTTAAATTAAGAGGAAGTCATACATGCCAGTCACGATTGATATGAGAAAGTCCTAGGTCCCACATATGAATATTTTTTGCCAAGTTTAAAAGTCATGATTGTATGTGTGTGCATGTCCCAAAACCTCTGGTGGCGGGGTCACTTACTGGTATTGTATTATTACATACTCACCCTTTTATTTTAAAATATTTTTCTGTAAGGCCAAGAACGTGCGGGCGAGTGACGGAGGCGCGTTGTCAAAACCATGGGGAAAGTCACGATTTCCGCATTTTTCCTTCATAACGGATGTTGATGTTAAAGGACTTTTTTTGTTCAAATTTTGTTTCCAGAATCTTAAGTAGGCCAAGTTTAAAATGTTATTTCCAATGTTTTGACGTTTTCTTTCGGGATCCCTAAAGATATTTTGATATTTTGGCAGTTTAAATATTGTTCTATGTATTTATGGCCTAAAAGTGCATGCATGTTTAGTAGTGTCTCTAGGAATTATAATCAAGAAAACCACGGGGCATTACACTCCATTTACCATAGTTACCAAAAAGTGGATGTAAGTTATCTTCCCATTTAATGCCTCATAGAAACTGAATGATTTTAGCATTTAGTTCACTTGTCCAAATAAGCCTTATTAGTCAAGACTCAAACATTATCTTCGATCCAAAAAATGGACAAAACTCTTTAATCAAAAACTTGAAGTCTAGTCCAATATTATCATAAAAAATTCTCTTATCCTAACAAAGATGAATTGTCGTCTCATACTTTCATCCAAAATTCTCTTATCTTTAGGAAAGTATCTTTGCTCTTCTTAAATACATAACCCTTAAACTTTTGAGATGGTACTTTCTTAGAATCGTTGGTGGGTTTCCAAATAAAACTCCATTTACCACATTTACCAAAAAGTGGATGCATGTTATCTTCTCATTTAATATCTCATAGAAACTCAATGATCTTAACATTTAATTTCTTTGTCCAAATAAACCTTATTAGTCAAAACTCTAACATTATCTTCAATCCAAAGAATGGACCAAACTCTTTAATCAAAGACTTGGAAGTCTAGTATCATACTTTAGTCCAAAATTATCTTATCCTAACAAAGTCGAAGTGTCGTCTCATACTTCATGCAAAATTCTCTTACCTTTACAAAGCATCTGTTCTCTCCCTTATATACATAACCATTAAATTTTGATATGGTAATTTCTTAGAATCGTTGTTGGTTTCCAAATAAATCTTCATTTACCACATTTACCAAAATGTGGATTAATGTTATCTTCTCATTTAATGCCTCATAAAACTCAATGATTTTAACACTTACTTCACTTATCCAAATAAACATTTCTAGTCAAAACTCAAACATTATCTTCGATCTAAAGAATGGGCAAAACTCTTTAATCCCAGACTTGAGGTCTAGTCTCACACTTTAGTCCAAAATTCTCTTATCCAACAAAGATGAAGTTTCGTCTCATACTTTCATCCAAAATTCTCTTATCTTTACAAAGTTTCTTTGCTCTTCCTTATATACATAATCATTAAAGTTATGAACAACTTTCTTAGAATCGTTGTAGGTCTATAAATAAATCTCCATTTACAACATTTACGAAAAACTTATGAGTTTCTCCACTAATTAGCCAAAAACTTGTCAAATTCAAAACGATGAGGCAACTAATTTCCAATTTGAACAAATTTTTGTCCAAGAAAAAACCACAAGTACCAAAACCAAATGCTAAAATCATTCAGTTTCTATGAGGCATTAAATGGGAAGATAACTTACATCCACTTTTTGGTAACTATGGTAAATGGAGTGTAATGCCCCGTGGTTTTCTTGATTATAATTCCTAGAGACACTACTAAACATGCATGCACTTTTAGGCCAGAAATACATAGAACAATATTTAAACTGAATGGATTCCTTACCAAATGGAAAAAGTATCTTTGTCCCATCATCTTAATGCTTCATTCAATTTACAATCCAAAACCAAATGGATTCCTTACCGACAAACCTAGAACACATTTCCAAAGTTATTCATGTGTCTTTTCTTTTTTTAAGTGCATAATCTCTAATGTAATCTCCTATATTAATCTTCATGATAAATCGTAAGCAATTCTAAGAAAGTATCTTTGTCCATTATTTGACTACTTTTGGGGGATTCGAACCACCGATCTCGTGGTCGCTAATATATTCAATATGCCAGTTGAGCTATGCTCTCTTTGGCACAACTCCGTTTTCTTATCATCACTGTCTCATAAATGAACTTTAATTCATAATAGCCCCAATCATCATCTTGTCATCCAAATAACAAAGTTTACCATCCACCCTTCAAAACAATAACCCTGGATGATAAAAGTTGAAGTTTGATCTCATTCTTTTGTCCAAAATTTCTTTATCCTAACAAAGTACATTTCTCCTTCCTTGTAACACAACCATATAAACTTGACAAATAAAAATGTTGTACTTTACCCAATGTTATGTTCCAATAGAGTCCAACTTTAGTATAATATCTATTATTCTAATAATTCCATACTTAAGAAAATCCACAAACCACATTTCAACATCCCTCCATTGTTACTTTTAGATTTAGAATTTCGTCATTGTTGGTCTAAAACCTTGTAAAACTTATCATTGACCTCTCCCACTTTGGAAGAAAAATAAAACTTCAATAAAACTCCTCCACTACAAAAGACCAAATGGTAGTGATTTACAATTCTTTAACTTCCGATCCACGTAAATCTAGAACATTTCCATCTTCGTCATCATAGAACATTTCTCAAAATTCTTCACTTTTTCAAGTATAATATATCTATTTGAATACTTAGCTCTCCATTAGTTGACTACTGTAGAAACATTATTTCCTCCTTTTTACATAATATAGCTAGTCTAATGTTAATTTACCATTTAATTCTTCAAGGAAAACCATTGACAATCTTAAGAAAGTATCTTTGTCCCATCATCTTAATGCTTCATTCAATTTACAAATCTTCACAGACCCTTTTTCTCACTTGACCTAAAATAAACATTTTTGCTTAGTAGCTCAATCGTTATTTGCAATTCCAAGAACGACAATCGCTCTTTAAACGAATAATCTATAGAAGGTTATAAATCTTTTGTTTGGTAGTCTATCTTTGGCATGGTTAATATTTTGGATCATGTTTAGAAGAATTCACACCAGTGTTATCCTTTGATAGAGAGAAGTTGAGGATCTAGATCATCATCTCCTATGGGGTCTTGTGAGTTTTCTCGATCAATGTGGGGTGACTTTTCAATATCGTCAATTTTGGCGATAAAGCGGCAATAAATCTGTCAAAATATTTAAGTATAGCTTGGCTCAACCTGAAGGTTGTGGTTCTATAGTGGAGGAGCTTGCTCTAGTTTGCTAGTTTTTGTGCTATTTTATGGGAATTGAATGACTGAGGTGTGGTGTGGTCCCCTATTAGATATTACACCTCTGTGTGAGTCTTCTTGTGTAAAGTTTTTTGTAACTACCGTTTAGGTCTTCTTTTACTTAATTGAAGCCCCTTTTTAGGTTAATAATTGAGCTCCCTTAGAGGTAGCTTTTTGTAATCCCATTTGTATTCTTTCATTTGATCTCGTTGAAAGCTTGGATTATCATTAAAAAAAAAATTAGAGTCCAAATTCCATATTCCTGACTACCTAAAACAGTAATAAATCAAAAGATATACTTTCATTTCTTACTCCTGAACCTCTCTCAAGTAGGGGTTATTCAAAAAACTTGACAATTATCCAAAAAAATCGGACTAGCTAACTCAATCCAAATCACAAGAGTTGGGTTGGATTAGGAAAAATCTATGTTAGGGTTGGGTTGTATTTTTCAAGAACTGGACCTAATCGCATATTCAAAACAAAAAAAAAAACTCTGATTTTAATGTTATCCTTTTTGTTTTCAGACCTTCAACCATATGCAAAGTCGTGAAGCCTCTTCCTCTTGCTCCTTCCTATTTGACGATCGATCAATTCTCTTTCAATCAATAATTTATCCTTTGCACCACATGCAATCTCTTAGAATGGTTGGTCATTGTCTCTCTCAATCGTCGCCCTTCGCCATTCTAGTTTCATTCTCTTCCTCTCTAATAGCATTCTTTTGTCAATTGTCCCCATCCATTAATCTCTCTAAGTTGTTCATCCCCATCACAGTCCAATGCCAGCCATTTGTCTTCTCCACATCATCGAATATTTTGTCGTTTCTTTTCTCTTTTTTCAAGTTTTAAATTTTTTTTACTCTTTGATTTAAGAACCGACAATTCAACCCAACCCAACCCAACCTATAATATAAAAGTTGGGATGGATTTGGGTTGCCCCTCCCTAATCGAATTGCTCAGGTCCGGGAATCAACCAACTCGAAACTTCGTGTTGGTCCAAACCCAGTCCAGTGTACATCCCTACTTCTCAAGTTTGATATTCATTACAATCCATGATTGTAATTTAATCATATACTCTTGAAGCAAAAACATGATCACAGTGGCACAAACAACATCAAAAAGAAAAACAAAGATATAATAAAAAGTAAACCATTTATAAAGATTAAAAAGAAAGACCAGTAAATTTAAGCAAAATATTGAAAATTAAAGTATATAAAAATTATGGTGTAGGGAACCTAACCTTATTATTAGGACCACAAAGTAGCAGCCGACTGGTCTTCTTTCTCGGATGACCCCCGAAACCAAACTTCATGTATCTACATCTCTATGTTCACAACAATAGTTACTAATCAAAAACTCCTCCCCATTATCAAAGGGAATGTGAGATAATCTTATTAAATCATTTAATTGCATGTAAGCGCATAAAATAATCCTACATATGGTTGTGTTAGGTGACCTAATTTCCCATGATGAAGCACTGAAAAGTGAAGAATAGACTCAGAGAAGTTTTTAAGTGTGGTAAAAACTTGTTTTAATTTATATACAGATCAAATGAGTGAATGAATATATGGCTTGGATGGTAGAGTAGTTGAAGAAATAAAGAAACTAAGCATGTTTGTAGTAAGGAAGGTTTGCTTTGCATCTTTTGATCATAAAATGCATGCATGGACTAAGACCGATTAATGAGAGTGCAACTTCAGTAAAGTATTAAATCTTGATGAACAACTTATTTATAAAGAGTTTTCACCTTTCATGGACCTTTGGCAGAAGATAAAGAACGAAGCCAGCCATTCTGAATATAAACATCCCTCACAAGCACAATAGTTTAATTTCTCCCGTAGCAGCAGCATTATATTGCCTTGAACAACACAAACAGGATTCATTTTGGTTTATAAGAATAGAATAATTCAATATTGCCTTGAACAACACAAACAAGATTTTTCATTCCCCTTTCTCCCAACCAAGTAATACCCTCCCTCTAGTTAATCATTTCATCGATTTAATAATTTTGAAAGGAACTATACCGTCCTGCATGATATTACCAACGAAAAAACAAAATTTACGATTTGATCTTCAAATGTTGATTCAAGAATCGTTAAGTATAAGTCAGACAAAGAGATGATTAAAATACCTTCAGAGTTTCAACAAGCAATCACTTCATCAAGAGAAACTCTGTCCCCTCTCTGTTATTGAATTCCAAAAAAATCGAAGAATCCCTGATAATTTGTAACGGAAAAGGATATCACGATGTTCAAATAATTCTCTGTTTAAGTTCAAATTTCATAGGATTTTTTTGTTTTTGTTACCCCACGACCACCGATTTATACTTTTAGTTTGTATTTGAATGCTTTAAGAAACTAGAAGTGTAGACCCATTAATTTAACTTTGTTCTAAACAACAGCGCCCAACCCGCACGGATTAGTATAAAGAAATTTGAACATCGAGCAGGGGAGCACTTCGATAGTGTGATATATACCATGAAAGTAGAAAATAAAAACCCTAATTTCCGTATCCACAACGCAACGACGAAAATACAAATAACGGGATGGAAAAACAGGGCAACCCTATGATTAACCTCATAAGTTCTTCCCTAAACAGCAAATTAAACACACGAAGGGAAAAAAGAAATGATAAGCAGTGCAAGAATGCGTAAACCCTAAAATGTACCTTTTAAATGTCGATCACATAACAGAGCACAACAGTCAAGGGTTTGATCTAGTTGCTACCAACAAACACTCAAAAGGGCAGAGTCCGTTCATGGAGGGCTCGGATATGATTCAATGAACATAAACAAAACCCAAATTAAACACACAAAGGGAAGAGATCAGAAAAGATGCATCATAAAAAACCAATTCGAGAATGCGTAAACCTAAAATCAGAATAGCGGAGGTACCTCTTCTAAATTCCGATCACAGAACAGAGGACATACAACAGTCGAGGATTTGGTTTCGTTGCCACGGATGAACTCTCAAAAGGGCAGAGAGGTCGTTCATGGAGGAGAGCTCTAATCTGTTTCAACTCTGCTGAAGAAGAGACTGAGTGAGGGAGTGAATATAAAAAAGCAAACGACGGTTACACTTCCTGAGAAGAGAGAGACTGAGTGATCGCTATTTGAATATTGCTCGACTCGTCGATGATATTTAACGGCTACTTAATTCAAAAAAAAAAAGACGTTCATTCAATTTCTTCCGTAATTTTAGAGCTCTTTTCAGTTTTATTAACAACATTTTGTTTAACTAGAAAATTCTAGCACGTGGATTATTATGTTTAATTATATTTTTTAACTTTTCAAAATAGTTAAAAATAATATTATTAAATTAATTTTAAATATATATCTTACATAATAAGATTAGAATAATTAAATAAAATGTTAATTTAAATATGTACTACTATTTAAATTTCTTTACTTTGTGTGTGTATATATCTTATTCTTAATATATTTTGAAAATATTTATAAACATTTTTTAGTTTAATCAACGGGATGAAATCATGTTTTCAAAGTAAATAAAAGAGAATCTCATAAATTTTTGTTTCAATATCTACAACATTGGTTCATTGGTCCTCCTCACTTATCTATATAATTTTTATTACTATATATATATATATATCTTTTTCTTAGTATATTTTACAAAACTTATATTGAAAAAATATTGTATATAAATATATATTTTTTGTTTAATCAGATGGATGAACCCATGTTTTGATCAAACTAAATAAAAGAGAATTTCATAAATTTTTGTGTAAATATCATATCGTTGGTCCATTGATTAAAGTATATATAACTCTTAGTGACTATTTAGTATCTTTTTTCCCTGTTCAACTTACTTATTCTCCCTTTATATTTAAAATATTTTCGTGTATAAAGAATTCTACTTTTGCTACATTTATATATTTCATAACTTAAAATATAAATTTGTAATCATTTATTAATAACTACCAATTTAATTTTTTTTTAGTACATCAAAAATTGGAGGTGGAGGGATTCGAACTCATGATCTCTTGGTCATAAGTCTTACTGATGTAAGTTGAGTTATGCTCTTGTTGGGAATAACTACCAATATTAAAACTTACAAAAGTAATAAATTAATTTCAACTAAGGTTATTATATTTTATTTGTTTTAAATTATTCAATATAATAAAACTCTTACCATTTTAATAAAATTACATAATCTTTCAAATTTAAATAAAAAAAAAATTGTGAATTTAATATTTAAAATAAAATTGTAATTTGTAATATGCTCTTAAAACTTGTAATCTAGATTGCATTATTGAGGGTTTTCTAAAAATATTAAGATTAAAAAGAATTCATTTGTTATAAACTATTATTTTATGGACAAATTTTATTGATAATGTTCCTTTTAAAACTTATTAGAAAAATAATGTACATTCCAAACTTTTTAGCAAAATAATGTTGATTTTATGACGTGGAGCAAGGTCGTCTCTCGACCTTGTGTTCATGGATCAAGGTCGAGACGACCTTCTAAGATTTGATTTTTAGTAATAACATTTTAAAAAAAATCTAAGAAAAATCCAACCAAATATTTTTTAAATTCAATCTAACAAATCAATTCAACTAAATATTCTTTAAATTCAATCCAACAAATCAAAATAAACTAAATATTTTTTAAATTCAATCCAATAAAACAAAATCAACTAAATATTAAAAATTAAGTCCAACAAAAATTCAACGAATTCTTTTAAATATTCAATCCAACAAAAATTCAACAATTTCTTTTTTAAATATTCAATCCAACAAATAAAATCCAACAACTCTTATAAAAAATATTTTCAAATTTTTTAAACTATTTCCACCATTCAATAAATCTTAAAAATTCAACAGATCAACAGATCTAAGAATAAAAATGACCAAATCTATAATAATATTAATAAAAATCATAAAAAAAAAATAACTCAAATATATTCTGCAAGGTCGAGACGACCTTAACACGTGTAAAAATATATTCTAGTAGGTCGTCTGTTCACGCTATAAAATCAACATTATTTTACTAAAAGTTTGGAATGCACATTATTTTTCTAATAAGTTTTTTAAAAAAACATTATTAATAAAATTTGTCCATTATTTTATTAGATTTTTTTATTATTATTGAATTCAAGATTGAAAAGGCTTAGAGAGCAATGAGTTGAGAAAACAAAAAATGAAGAAATAATAAAATTCTAAGGGGTAGTAAAAAAATGTGAAGAAAACTCATTTCTAGAGTAGTGAAATGTGAGAGTTACAAAACAATTTGAATTGTACCACTTTTAAAATTCTATTGAATTATTGTAACAAAAGTAGTCAGTATTTCACTCTCAATATTATGTTTTTTAATTATTAAAATTTTGATTTAATAGGTAACTCTCACTTTTAGATTTTTATGAAATAAAATAACCCTTATATTATTTACCTTTCTAAAATATTTTCAAAATCCAAGAAAAGTTTTTAAGACTTAAAAAAAAGATTTTTTAAAAACAAAATCTTGGATAAGAAATCATATGTCTTTATAAGAAGGTCAAAAACATACCAAATAAATTATAAGAAACCCTAATTTTAGAATGTAAAAAACTTAAAACCAAAACATTGAAAAATTACTTTTGTTTGACTAAACAAAATGTTTGTAATTATTGTTTAAAAAGTTAAGATACTTACAAACTTGGATCTCTTTCCTAACAACTTTAATGAATATTCTTCTTTTAATTTGTAGGTTCTTATTTTTGTAGTGCAAAGTTTTATTCTTCTAAGAAACATTGAATCAATTTGATACAAAAGAGAAAAACAATTACATTATTTTAACATTAATTTCTAATATTATATAACAATCAAAATTTCAACTAAAATGAAAGTATAAAAAAATCATAAGATCAAGAGGTACCTTTTAACCCATCAATTTGTTACAGAAAGACAATAAATTATTATTTGTTTGATATTCATTTGTTTGCAAATGCATGAAAGATGAAACTATTTAAAGAGAATGTTTGGTGTGTTGTAATGTAACCATGTAAATTTTTGTTGTGAAATTTGAAAAGATATTTATTATATTTTTTTCAATTCTATTTTAATACATTTCTTCATGATTTAATCATGAAGGGTAGAAAACTCTTCATCTTCATTCAAAAAATTATTTTTAAAAAAATATTTAATAATATATTAAAGTTAAAGCTATAAACTTAATGAAACCAAAATATACGGAAAATTGCCAAAAAAGGACAAAATTAGGGGCATAAAAGAGATTTAGGGTCCCTTTTATTTTAAAGAGTTGTAGGACTTTTTAGGGTATAAAATTACGAATTTACCCTTTTAAAAAATCCTCCATTTGAAAAAGTTATGCCCTAATTTCATGTCCTAATTTTAACTAAACACGATTTTTTTCACCCCCCCCCCCCCCCACGCGAAGACTCCATTCTCACGCAGGAACTCACGTGAAGCTCGAACTACTGGCGGCTTCTCTACGGCGGCTTCTCCGACGACGACTTCAACGAACAACCGGCGGCGACGACTTCTCTACAACCGGCGGCGACGACTTCTCTACAAAAAGGCGCGGCGACGACTTTAACGAACAACTGGCAGCGGGGGCGACTTCAACAAACGGCTGCAACTTTATCGAACGGTGGCGGCGAAAACGAACCAATGAACGTCGTCCATCACTGAACTTTCGCGGACTACAACATCCAGAAAGGTTGGCGCAATTTCCCTTTTTCATTCTATTCTCGTTCCTATTTAGGGGTAACTAGTTTGATTTGTGGGAGTTAATTAGTTGGTTATAAGTGTCTGATAAGTGGTGTGTTTCAAAAGTGGGAATTGCGTAAATTGTTTCTCATTTACATCTACTATGTTGCATTGTTTTCTAATTGTGAGAAATCGCTAGAAACTGCAAGAAAAGATAGAGAATTAGAACTTGTTTAGCATGATTTTCTCTTGGACTAGTTTGCTTTTTGGTTGGAGTATGGTATCTGAGTTTGTGACTTATGCTTATTTTTGGAACTACGTAATTGAGTTTGTTGTGGATATTCTGATTGTTGTGCTCCAACCATGCATATTTGAAGTTTTGTGGGAGGCTGGGAGGATTGATTTCATTAAGGAGTGTTTTTTTTGCTATTAGGTTCGTAAAAGTTTTTGGAAAGTCTTATTAGCGTTGTTATGTTGCCGAAAGTTTTTGAATGTTTGGTTCTAAAAGTAGTTTTCTTTTGTCCATATGGGTCTTTTTAGGTTGAATAGATGTTATTTGAGCATTTATTATGATTTATAAACAACTTTTGCATGATTTCTTAGGTGTAATAAAGGTGCGAGAAAAAAATAATAATAGAAAAGCAGTTTCCTTTCGTCCATATGGGTCCTTTTAGGTTGAATAGATGTTATTTGAGCATTTCTTATGATTTATAGGCAACTTTTGCATGATTTCATAGGTGCGAGAAAGGTGCGAGAAAAAAAACATAATGGAAAAGTAGTTTCCTTTCGTCCATATGGGTTTTTTTAAGTTGAATAAATGTTATTTGAGCATTTCTTATGATTTATAGGCAACTTTTGCATGATTTCTTAAGTGCGGGAAAGGTGCGAGAAAAAAAACAGAATGGAAAAGTAGTTTCCTTTTGTTCATATGAGTCTTTTTAGGTAAATAGATGTTATTTGAGCATTTCTTATGATTTATAGGCAACTTTTGCATGATTTCTTAGGTGCGAGAAAGGTGCGAGAAAAAAAATATAATGTTATTTGGTCATTTTTCTTTGATTCTTTGCATTTTATAGGTTCATTTAGGCATTCCTAACTAGGTCTTGATGTTGTTTATTTATTTCCTACCTTTTGTTTATTCAATGTATTCTAGTATAGTACGAGAAAGTAGGAGAAAGTTTGAAATCTAGTTGAAAATGTGGTTATCTTAACTCCGTATGAGTCCTTTTAGGTTGTGTAAATGTTTATTTTGGTTTATAGGCTTCGCCCCTAGAATTCTTAGTTAGTTTTGTAGGTGCGAGAAAAAAAAAAACATAATAGAAAAGTAGTTTCCTTTCGTCCATATGGGTCTTTTTAGGTTGAATAGATGTTATTTGAGCATCTCTTATGATTTATAGGTAACTTTTGCATGATTTCTAACGTGCGAGAAAGGTGCGAGAAAAAAAACATAATAAAAAAGTAGTTTCCTTTCGTCAATATTGGTCTTTTTAGGTTGAATAGATGTTATTTGAGCATTTCTTATGATTTATAGGCAACTTTTGCACGATTTCTTAGGTGCGAGGAAAAAAACATAATGGAAAAGTAGTTTCATTTCGTCCATATGGATCTTTGTAGGTTGAATAGATGTTATTTGAGCATTTCTTATGATTTATAGGCAACTTTTGCACGATTTCTTAGGTGCGAGAAAAAAAACAGAATGGAAAAGTAGTTTTCTTTCGTCCATTTGGGTATTTTTAGGTTGAATAGATGTTATTTGAGCAGTTCTTATGATTTAAAGGCAACTTTTGCATGATTTCTTAGGTGCGAGAAAGGTGCGAGAAAAAAACAGAATGAAAAAGTAGTTTTCTTTCGTCCATATGGGTCGTTTTAGGTTGAATAGATGTTATTTGAGCATTTCTTATGGTTTATAGGCAACTTTTGCATGATTTCTTAGGTGCGAGGAAAAAAAAACATAATGTTATTTGTGTTGGGGTTTATGCCCTAAAACTGGTAATATGTATTTTTGTTCTAATTATTGTAATAAAGTGTTATTACTTCAATAAAGTGTTATTGTTCATTTTCTATGATATTGCCTTTGTTTTAACCCTAAATCCAATAAACTAAACATCTAAGGTTGTAAAATGAATCTTTAACTGAATGTAGTGTACATATAAAGGATCTCGGTTCGAGATACAACCTAAAGGGTCTATAGTTAGGGGGATAAGGTTTGGGTACCTTACCCTGGTAAAACTATGGATGTGGCCCACTTTGTATATGATACAAACACTGTGATCCTAACGTGTTCGTGTAGATGACATGTGAGTGGGGATATCTTATGTAATGAGATTACATAAGACCGGACCACGAAATACTAACCACTAGATGTAACTCCGTTGACTAGTTAGGTTTCTATTTCACTAGGATGACCTAGGCAACTTGATCTCAATCATGAGCAGGTTACGAACTCCTGTTCGCGAGAGATTGTCCTTTGACTAGTATGGGTGAGAGTGGCCAGATTCATCGACTCAATATGCCTACCTTCTTGGGGACAAGACCGAGTGAGCGGCTGC
The DNA here is from genome assembly GCA_036507285.1 of Trichosanthes cucumerina. Taxonomy (NCBI): domain Eukaryota; kingdom Viridiplantae; phylum Streptophyta; class Magnoliopsida; order Cucurbitales; family Cucurbitaceae; genus Trichosanthes; species Trichosanthes cucumerina. The sequence continues at coordinate 74,321,704 of CM071839.1, read as the reverse complement.
GAACTTAACTTAGCAAGATGGAATTCACTTTTTCCCGCCTACTTGGGTTAGTAGAGGAATGTTCCCTTAAGTGGTGTCTCCGAGACTTGAACAAAGGGTCCGACCCTCTCATTGGCCCGAGAGGGACTCTGTTTGTTGGTAGGACCACAAATAAAATGTTCATTAAAGGAGCACTGGTACTTAAGGTACAAGATGTAACCCAGGGGTAAAATGATAATTTGACCCAACTGGTGTTACGAACATTTGTGAAGGATTGACTTGTTGTTATTGGTCAATATCCATGGACACAGAAATATATCTGTAGTGAGCAGAGTGCAGCTGCGAGACTTTAGTGTTCCTGCAGTTAACGAATGTTGATTGGGAGGTTAATGAGATTAACCGAGCAATCTCGTATCGTTTGAGCTTCTGATCTGTAGGTCCATTAGGTCCACCTTCTAGCTCGTAAAGGGTTCTTAGATCATTTGAATTTGAAATGTTCAAATTCATAAGGGAATAAACTTAATGTATAGTGATACGATATAATATATAGTTTTGGAACTATATATTATAAATTTAATGTGAATATGATACATATTAAATTATATGAGATAATTAAATATTTGAAAGAGTTCAAATATTTAATTCAAATGTGAATGTGATTCATATTTGAAAACTATAGGTTAAAATTTAATGTGCATTAGATATGCATTAAAACTATAGGTTAGAGAGATATATTGATTAAATGTAATTTAATCCAAATTAAATATATAATATTTAATTTGTTTTATTTAAATATGCTTTAAATTAATAATTAAATATGATTTATTATTTTAATATTAAATTAAGGGAACGTGTCATCCAGACACGTTCCCACTACCCTTCTCCTTCTCCATATCGATAGCTTAACAGGGAGAAGGGGGTTGATTGATCAACCTAACGAATGTCTGGCAATTGGTGAATTGCAACCAGGTAGAATTCTCTCTCTCTCACTCTTATTCCCAAATTCTCTAACTGTTGGATCCTTCCAACTTAAGGAAGATCTAAGTAGAACTCAGAGATATAGAATGTGCTCTCTACTTGGTATTGTTCTGTAATAACAGAGGAGTCCCTGTTCGTGCTTGCCGTGTTGCTGAATTTTCTTGGAGCAAGGAGTTGTTGTGTGAAAAAACTACAAAGGTAATCCCTTTTCTTGCTTTTAGTTTAATAGTTAAACTTAGCATGTTTTGCATGATAGATGTTCATGTCTAATTAGATTAGATTTACATGTTTATCTCTGTTATTTTGTCAATGTACTGGTTTTTGTTTCTAACCAAAACAATCAAGCAATTACGATTCCAAACACGTTTTCGTTGCTCAAGGGGATCGGATCCCCATCAATTTGGTTATTTTTCTTTGATTCTTTGCATTTCACATGTCCATTTAGGCATTACTACCTAATTGTTATATTGAATGTGGTTCCTTGTATTGAATGTTGAATTGTTCTTTATTTTTAAATCCTTAGATATCAATGGGGATGAACATCTCTCTCAAGTACTTGATAAAGCCATCATGTCATTTCGAGCTAAAGTGACAACCAGATCAATGATTGGGAAGACAATTGAGAGTATAAAATCGAAACTCAACTCTGCCCAACAAGAAATGCTTAGAGCCACTCGCTTAGGCCATTTCTTAGATGTTGACCTGACATTCAATGGGCAACTCATCCACTATCTTTTATTGAGAGAAGTTGAGGAAGAGAAGTGTAACGCCCCAGAATTTCCAAGTACCTTCTATTCTGAGTTTCGGGTTAAATTAATGGAAATTAAATTTAATTGGACCTTATGGCTTTGTAATTAACTTAAGATTCATGCAAGTGGTGAATTTTGTGTAATTAAGGGACCTTTTGAAGCAATTAAATAGGATTAAGGGTTTTCTTACTAATTATGGTAAGAGAGAGGGCATTTTGGTAATTTTGTGTAAAGAAAGGGGATTAGGGTTTTGACCATTTTGTGAGGCACAAAATTCGAGACACACTTTGGTTTTCATCTCCTTCCTCACGAGAAAGTTGCGCAGAGGGCATGGGTTGTCGGTTGGTCACCTTCTCCGATCAGACACCCCAATCTCGCATGTCAGAAGGTGAACCACGTCGTCGACCAGTTGGTTGTGTCGCTTGACCTACTTGGAAGCCTAGCCATTGCAGATGAAGTCGACCACCCAGGCAACCGGTTTCACACCTTCGCCCGTCAAACCCGCCATCCGAGCCGCGACAACCTCGTTGTCGTGCGAGCAAGTCATTTTGCCAGTCGCAGTGAAGTAGGGTCTCATCAGACTCGTCGTTCGCCTGTCGTGGAAGTCATCGAGCCGACAGTCGTCCTGAGCCGCACGGACGCCGCCTTCTCTTAAACACAAACTGCAGATGTGGGTCGATCAGTTTTCTGTATTTTCCATCAATTTTTGGAGTTTTAAGATCGATTTTGGATAGATCGAGCCACGAGTTTTCCAACGGTGTGCTTCACGCTCCGAGATGCGCCGCCAGCCACCACGCGCCGCCGCTCACCGGAGCTGATTCGATCCCACCTGTTTTGATCCCTCGAGTTCGTTTTCAGCCTCCGTTAGTGGTAATTCAACTTGTTTATTTGTGAAATTTTAAAGATAAGATTATTTATGTGTGTGTTAATTAAGAAAATTGGATTTGACTTAAGGAACTCGGATATTGAACACGAACGAATGGATTGTTGAGTCAGAGATTCAATTTTAGGATATCTCGGAGTTAAGACTAAGGTAAGGGATTTGCTATAAATGATTTTGAAAAGGGGGAGTAAGCATGTTTTATGAAAGATTTATTTCAAAAGATGAAATCCAAAGGTTTATTCTAAAAAGAGGAATATCAAGGATTTATTTCAAAAATTGATTTTCCAAGATTTATGCTTAAGACTTGAATTTAGAAAATGAATATTTCAAAGGGTTTGAAAGGACCCTGAGTAAATGATTTTCAAAAGATTTAGAAAGGAACTTCATCTTGGAATTTCAGAGGATTCCAGATGATTTAAGGGTTTGAGAGGACCCGAATAGAAATGACTTTGAAGTATTTGAAAAAGAATTTTAACACAGTTATTCAGATTTCATAGAATGAGATTTTCACCTCTGCTTGTGTTGAATACGTATTTTTAAATTGTAAATGTACTTATGATTTATTACTGATTGACTCAAGTTTAAAATTATGAAAGTTATGCCATGATTGTATGATTGTTGCATCATTATGACTGCATATGTACATGTGATTGGCGTTTGGGACCTTATGCATATTGTATGTATATGAATATGTTTATGAAGGTTATGGCAAATGGTCTCCTGAGGATTTATGCATGGTCAAACATGCATTAGCGACCCTATGGGTCAAATTTATAGGAGTCTGTGAGGGACTCAAATCTTATAGGGGTCTGTGAGGGACTCAAACCTATAGGGGTCTGTGAGGGACTCAAACCTATAGAGGTCTGTGAGGGACTCAATATGAAAAGACTCAAGTAGACTCAATTGACCACGTATAGCCATGGAGAAAAGTCATGATTTTATGAAAGAAAGTTTTAGGTCCCACTACAGAAAGTTTTATGATTTTAAAAGTCACGAATAACAGTCATGTTTAAAAGAAAGTCATGTTATATGTCTTTGCATTTTCCGACCCCCACTAACTGGGTATTTTATAATACTCACCCCTTTACCTTTGTTTTGTTTTCTTCGTTTTTAAAATGTTTTCAGGTAAAGGCGAGGGCATACCAGGCGAGTGACGGCGATGCGTTACAGAAGTCATGGATACCACACAGTCATGATTTTTCGCATACTTGATTTAGAAAGTATATTTTAAATGATTTTAGTTTTCTGCTTATGTAGCCTAATGACCTTTAAATTGAGGCCAAAGTTAATTATGTATTTTTAAAATGTTTTGTATTTATGGGATCTCAAATTAAACTGATTCTTATTATCAAGTTTTATCTATTTAAAGTCATTTAGGGCCTCAAATGCATGCATGATAGTAATGTCCCTAGGAAATAAGTCTTAGAAAAGTAGGGGCGTTACAAGAAGGTTAATTGCATTACCTTTAAGGTAGAAGGAGAGATTGTAATTTTCAGACGGAAAGAGTTTAACATAGTTACAGGTTTGTGGCCTAGTTCTAGGATTTGTTCTCGACCACAGAAATTAAACAATAGAATTAGAAAAATATATTTTGGGGATAGAGCTACGGTATACTCTAGTGAGGTAAAGAACGTTTTCATGAATTATAAAGGTGGTGACGATGATTGTGTTAAATTGACTTTAATATACCTCATAGAACTAGGGTTGTTGGGGAAGGAGAAGAAACTTACAGCATACACAACATTATGGGGATTTGTTGATGATTGGGATACCTTCAATAGTTATGACTGGGGCTCTCTCATTTTTTAACGCACAATATGTGGGTTGAAAAAAGCATTGAGCAAGGCGAAAGATAAAATGAAAGGCACTATTGATAGGTATACCATAGTAAGATTTCTCCATGCATTCCAGGTATGTTTTACACTTTACTTAAATGTTATATCTTTTCCTTTTTTAAATTTTAATGTTGGATATATATTATAGGTATGGGTGTACGAGTCTATATCAACCTTAAATTGTGTGGTCGCGAAGAAAATAAGCGACGATGCTATCCCTCGTATGTTACGTTGGTCTTGCTTGCAATCTCCCTCCTCCAACATTATACATAGTCAGGTGTTTAACTTAGAGAAGGTAAACCACAATGCATTGTAAATTTCGTATATTATTATATTTATTTAATTATCATATTTTTACTCACGTTGTACTTTATCAACTTTATAAATGGAAATTAACGGTTTCCTTGAGACAACGGTGGAGGAAAAATTATTCGTTCAAGGTGGACTACCCTCATCAACCTTATCTAACGCCTCCCAACATTAAATCAATCCAAACATTAAACATTCCCATTGACAACCTCAATGAATTTACAAAAGACCGAAAGTCTAAACTCATGTCCTCCAAGGAATATAGGAAATTAAAAGTACAAGTGAGGAACTTAGAGCATGAGATGAATATTGTGAGGGGCGACATGGAACTTATCAAGGGGGGTGTGGCATAGATGAAAGTGTTATTATCAACGATCTTAAAACGCGTTGGGATAACATAAGAGATAAGCGATTTTATTATATATATATAATGTGTATTCGTGTTAAAAAAATATACTCATGTGTTCAACAAATTTATTATTTTGGCTTAGGGTGACGAAGAAAACAAGGTTGATAAGAAAACCTCAGTGATGGATGATGAGTTGGGCACATTGAGCACGCATGTAATGAAGGATGTAACACCAGTTGAGAAGCCAAGTACACCCTCCTAGTTGAAAATGTCAACTGATGACTACGAGGGTGTCAAACCGGAGATTCAACAGACAATCAAATGTGTTGAACTCGTCATGCATAATGTCCCAGTTAGTGATCCGCTGATTATAAATCCTAAAATTCGAGATCGTGATCTTGAGGAGGAGGATGTGACAGAAATATCATCGTTCAAGGTGATACGTCCATATGTCCGTGTTGCACGAAAAAAGCGTGCAAGCGTTCATATTACAACTTCTTTCACAACTATGTCCAAAAGAACAAAGTCTTTCAACAATACTTAAATCTGATGCACAAGATTCAAATAAGTGAATTGAAAAGACTTAGGCGATGGATCAGTGACAAAAACACTGACAACGATCTAAAGGACACCATCGCTGGACAAAAACCAAAGATTTTTTTAAAAAATTATTTATGTGTCGACATTGGCTAACATATGAGGTATAGTAGTTGTTTTCATTGTTTATATCATTGATACTTAATTTAACTTATATGACTCACTATGGTTCCTTTCTTATGTAGCATTTAGATACAATCTTCTTGTTCCTTCGTTTGAATATTAAGGTCAATGAAAGTTTTTGTTCGCATAACTTTATAACTGTAGACACAGTATTCATGATATGTTATTTTAGCCTTTAGTATGCAGTCTTTATATAATCTAGAAGTTATGTAACTTTATCATTAATTGTGTGTGCAGCGCCATCTCCAAGCTAAGTGGCTTGAATACAAAAAAAAAACATACAAAAAAATAGCCCATGCGACTTGCAAACCGAGTATCGCTTAGTCGATTACATCATTGGATGTAATGCTGACTTTTAGTACCTTGGCCAATGGTCATGTAGAGCCCGCTCCAAAGCAGCGTAATTCATGTGATTGTAAAGTTTTTACCATTAAATACTTTGAATATGTTGTAACTTGTTATGATTTCGTTAGTCTGTGTCAAGAGAACATGTCATACTTTAGGAAGCAGTTGGCTTTCCAATTATGGTGTAATACTCCAATGTATTAAAACTTTGATATGATATATTGTATATATATGTTATAATATATTGTAAATTTCATTATTTTATGCACTTTGAATGGATGTTTGCATGTTTTATTAGGTGCGAGAAAAAAAAATATAATATATATTGTCCACTTTTATGTTAGTTGAGGTTTTTTTCTGGAAGAATTAAAAAAGTATAATACAAACTACAGACTACTTTTAATTATTGTCTTGTTTTATTACGTGCGAGAAAGGTGCGAGAAAAAAATAGAATATATATTATCAACTTTTTTGTTAGTTGAGGTTTGTTTCTAGAGGAATTAAAAAGGTATAACACAAACTACGGACTACTCTTAAATATTGTCTTGTCTTATTAGGTGCGAGAAAAAAAACAGAATGTATAATTGTCCATTTTTTTGTTGGTTGAGGTTTGTTTATGGAGGAATTAAATAAGCATAACACAAATTATCGACTACTTTTAATTATTGTTTTGTTTTATTAGGTGCGAGAAAGGTGCGAGAAAAAAAAACATAATGTATAATTGTCCACTTTTTTTGTTAGTTGAGGTTTGTTTCTGAAGGAATTAAAAAAAACAGAATGTTATTTTGTTGCATTCCTTTGCTCCATAGCATATCCAAAACTACATCTTCTATTTATTGTTTTATTTTTTGTTAGGTGTGAATTTAGGTGTGAGAAAGTACGAGAAAGTTGAATATTTGGTTCAAAATGTGGTTGGTATCTTAGGTGCGAGAAAACTATGAGAAATGGGCGAGAAAAAAAACATAATGCTAGTTTGTTGCATTCCTTTGTTCCTTAGAATATCCAAAACTACCTACTTTTATTTATTGTCTTATTTTTTGTTAGGTGTGAATTTATGTGCGAGAAAGTACGAGAAAGTTGAATATTTGGTTCAAAATGTGGTTGGTTTCTTAGGTGCGAGAAAAGTACGAGAAAAAAAAACATAATGTTATTTTGTTGCATTCCTTTGATCCTTAGCATATCCCAAAATACATAGGTAATATCCAAAATACATAGGTAATACAACTAAAGCGTTTAAAATAACAAACAAGTAGACCAACAACAATTAAGATTAGTTTGGCATTTTACTTTTCAGCATATGCAATCGGATTACGACATGTTAATCTATTGTGGTCTCGTTCATTACATCTGCCACATTTATACACTATGGGAGTTTCACCAACTGATGGGATTCTCTTTTTCTGCCGTCGATCAACCCTAGCCACTACTTTGGGAGGTAATACCTTCATTTCCACATAGTTTGTTGGTGTCTTCCACTATGAGGCATTACCAACTGGATAAATAGGTTTTGCATATGCTGCAAACAAACATTCATTAGTATAAAAATGATTACATGAGCCATAAACATTTATACCCCGAGTTCTTGCTGCAGCAATTGCATGGGCACATGGTAATTGCTCTAGTTGAAACTCCTTACAACTACACTCCTTATTATTAAGCTCAACAGTCTTCTCTCCATCCATATCCTTCACATTGAATTGATAACAATAAATTGAATCAATCTTCATTGTTAAAGAATGTTCATGCCTTATATGTATTATTCCTTCTACTCACTTCATCAAGATGGATGTACCTTTTGAAACTTCTTCTCGACACTCCCAAAACCATCTTTGTAGTAAGGCTCTCAAATGTTCAACCAATGCAGCAATTGGCAATCCTCTAGGTTCACTCAAAAGGGCATTCATGCTTTCTGCTATATTCGTGGTCATCATATTGTATCGCCTTCTTGGGCAATGCATACGTGCCAACGTGAAAGACCAACATTTTCAAAATAGTTACCTACACCATTATCGAATGCTAGGATGCGACCCCACGATTCTTGAAATTTTGACTCGCGATATGCTCTTGCAGCATTACAAAACAAATGTTATATTGTTTCATTCTTGAATTTAGTAACCAAATTATCTCTCAAAATGTTGCACGCAAAGATCATAAAATGCATTGGGAAACACCGAAGCAATAGACTTTGAAATGTTTTTATTTTGATCTGATACAAAAACTAGATCACTAACTTCGCCTATTGCACCTTTTAACTTTTTCAAGAACCATGTCACTGAACTATCAGATTCCCTATCGACGATTCCGAATGCAAGGGAAAAAAATTGATTATTTCCGTCTAAGCAAGTGGCAATTATCAAAGTACCCTTATATTTGCACTTCAGGAAGGTTTCATCCATAATTATGACATGTCGCATACAATTTAGAAATCTTCGAATACATGGACCTAGTGCCATAAAAAGATATTTGAAGAACTAACCATCTTCGAGTTTAATGTCATAAAAATGTACCTGGATTTGCCAGTTTAAGTGCTTCACCATACCAGCGCAATAGATTATATGACTCCTCTGGTAATCCACGTACTCGCATATACGCAATTTCTCTGGCACGCCACGCTTTTTCATAACTCATATTTATACCATAGTATTGTCTCACGTCTTCTATGATGTCACGAGGTTTATATTGACAACCAACTCATTTGAATTTCGATTTTATTAGGTCCCCAACTACCCAAGCCTTTGCTTTTCTATGGTCATGATTCAATATATTAAGTGAACATGAGTGAACGTTTACATACTTTAAAATCTTGAATATGTCTGAACCCTTCAATTGGACTGTCCGTAGTCTCCATTTACATTTATCATCAACATATTTAACATAAAGAATCTTCTAGGTAGACTTTTTTATCAAAGTTTTTTTTCATTGCCACCACACTTCATCTCATGGATAATTCCCTCTTCCTAAAAAATATTTGTCCTACCTCCAACTTGTAACGCCCCGAGATTTTCAAGTACCTCTTAGGTTGTACTTGGATTAATTTAATGAAAATTAAATTGTTTGGGCTTAGAAGTTTGTTAAATCAAGGTGGGTTTGTATTAGTTGAGATATTTGCATGATTAAAAGTCTTTTAAAGCAATTAAATGAGCCTAAGGGCAATTTTGTAGTTAGGAGTAAAAGGAAGGGAATTTTCATAATTTTATTTAAGAAGAGGGAATTAGGGTTTAATTGTTGGAAGATACGTGATTGGAGGGTGGATTCTTCTTCTTCCTTTAGCTGTCGGCAACCATACCTTCAGGCCCTCAGGTGTAGCCGTCGGTCTGTAACAACGTTCGCGCATCAACCACCTGTCGTCATCCCTCAATGTTGGACGCTCGCGAGGCATCGGTGAACCCAGCTGCTCGCACCGCCGTTAGAACCACGAAACGGGTCGTCGATGCCTCACTGGAAACTCTCGCACCGTGGACCCCCCCCCCCCCCGGTGTGATGTACACTCGCCGCCGGCCGCGACGCGTCACGCCACGCCGCTTACATCTTCACGTCAACGCCGACCGGTTCGCAAATTTGGTTTGGTCGGTTCGTCACTTTCTAAATTGGTTTTTAAAGGTTCGACACTGGTTCCGTGTAGATCGGAAAGTGAGCATTCTGAATCTGTACTCCACGCGTTGTCGCCACCACTTCACGCGCCGCGCTCGCCGGAGTCAGCCCAACTTGACAGTTTCGAATCCCGAGTCCCCGTTTGGGTAAATTCGCTTGATCATTACTTGATGTTTCAAGTATTTGCTATTTAGGCTCTATGTTATGGTTATGTGATTTAATTAAGTAATGAATGAAATTGATTTAGGAGACTCGAGTATTGACACGATTGAAAGGATTGCAGAGTCAGAGATTTAAGTATGGAATATCTCGGAGCTAAGGCTAAGGTAAGGGATTTTCTACAAATTATTTTTATAAAAGGGAAACAATTATGTTTTCGAATGATTTATTTTAAAAGAATGAATTTCTAAGATTTATCTCAAAGACTGGAATTCAGAAAAGTATTTCATCTCGGATTTTGAGAGGATTCTAGATATTTTAAGGGTTTGAGAGGACCGGAACAGAAATGAGTTTGAAGTATTTAAAGAAAAGGAATTTGACACAGTTATTATAATTATGTATGTCGTGATTCTCAGTTATACCATTGTGATGAATACGTAATTGAAAATGTAAATGTATTTATGATTTATGATTGATTGGCTCGAGTTTAATGCTATGAAAGTTATGTCATGATTATATGATTGTTACATCATTATGAACGCATATATACATGTGAAAGGATAATGGGACCTCATGCATGATTGTATGTTCATGAATTAGATAAGTGGTTGTGGTAATTATTCTCCATATGACAATAGGGGTTTGAGAGGACTCCACATAAGATAGTGGTCTTTGGATCTAACATGAACCCGAGGTTTTAAGAGGACCCCTAGTATAGGAGTTTTTGGACTCAACATGACTCAGGAGTCTTCGGACTCAACATGCTCTCGGGGTTTTGAGAGGACCCCATAGGATAAGAGTCTTCGGACTCAACATGACTCAGGAGTTTTCGGCTCAACATGCTCTCGGGGTTAGGGAGGACTCCATAGTACAAAAGTCTTCGAACTCAACATGCTCTCAAGAGAACTTAATTGACCACTAGAAGCCAAAAGAAATAGTCACGATAGTTATGAGAAAGTTAGGTCCCACACAGGAAAGTCTATAGTCATGATTGTATGTGTTTGCACTTCCCGACCCCCACTTACTGGGTATTATTATAATACTCACCCCTTTACTTTGTTTTGTTCTTTTGTTTTAAAATGTTTTTCAAGTAAAGGTCAAGACATACCAGGCGAGTGACAAGGACGCGCTACGAATGTCATGGGAACTCAAGTCATGTTTTCCACATACATGTTTTAGAAAGTAGTTTTAAATAATTATATTTTTACGCTTATGTATTATAGAGATTTTTGAATTGAGGCCAACTTTAGTTATGTTTTTAAATGTTTTGTATTTATAGGATCCCAAATTAAATTGATTTTAACTACCAAGTTTTACTTATTTAAAGTCATTTAGGGCCTTAAATGCATGCATGTTTAGTGGCGACCCTTCGAAACAGAGTTTTAAAATTAGGGTCGTTATCATTTTTGGAGGTTCTTTCTGTCCAAGTATTTTTCTTCACATATGTCGATTGGTTACCTGATTGACCTCCACTGTTACGTTTCCTTTTACCATATTTTGAAGTCCTTATTTCTTCTGGGATATCATAGGATTCAGAATTAAAGCTCTTGCCTTCATCAAAATCTGTAAAGTTACCTTCTTTTGAAGCATATGAATCCCATCTAGTGGTCTCATTTCTATCATCACCCAAGTCAACTTGAACGACATTATCATCTAATGTTGCATGTATTAGATTCGAAACATTTATATCTAAGTTCTGAACTTGATTGCTCCCAGCAATAGATTTATTGTCAATATGAAAATCTTCTGTTGAGCCTAAACTTTTGTACTTAGGTTCAAATGAGATGTACAAAGGGACTTTAAGAATATTTTCACCAAGAAGATAAAATTTCAAATCACGGTCATTACTTATCTCAAATGGAGGTGTTTCATTGTCGTATTTTATCTCATATATGCAAGTCAGTTTCAAACTCTTTAGGGTCCACTTCGGTGAGAGCATATATTTCAACAACTAAATCCTTATGCGTGATTTCTTTGCTTATGACAAGACCTTTCAACAAACCCCCTACATATTTTCTTTCTTTGTCAACTCATACTCCACCATAACGAACCAAAATACGAATATGGGTCATCCTTAGGTTATCACAAAATCTTTAATTCCTGCAAAGGAAAAAAAAATGAGAACCTCATGGGCCTATGTAAACAGTTCTTCCAATGAAGTAACAGAGAAGTCAAGTCTAGTGGTGACCTCCTAAGCCTATGCTAATTGTAGGAAATTGATCTTTCGACCTTATCCAATAAGAGAATCACCAAATTAACAACATTACAAACTGACAAAGCTTCAAATGAATACAACTTAATCTAAACAAAACTCTGGTTACTTACATAAATTCATACAAATGCGAGCAAGAACAAAAAAATAAGTAATATGAAATTAAGCGGCGGACAACTAACTTACTTGAGTCGGTGCAACCGATTTCGTGATACCTCCTCAGAGAAGTTGAAGTTGTAGTTCGTGTCGTCGTTCGTTGAAGTCAGAGTCGCCTTCGTTCGTCGGTTGCTTCGCCCGTTAGGTGTTCGCGTGAAGGTTTGGGTGTTCGTTGATTTAGGTGTTGCGTGAGAGGTGAAAAAATCGTGATTAGGGCATAAAATTGGGAGTATAACATTTTTAAATTGAGGATTTTTTAAAGAGGGTAAGATGGTAATTTCATACCCTAAAAAATCCTAAAACTCTACTAAACTAAAAAGGGTCATAAATCTCTTTTATGCCCCTAATTTTGTCCTTTCAATGATGATCCAACATTTATCTTTTTTTTTTAGTACAACAACATTTGGGGGTGGGGGGATTTAAACTCATGACCTCTTGGTCATAAGTCTTACTCGATGACAATTGAGCCATACTCTTATTGACATCAAACATTAATTTAAATGCAAGCAAATCTCAACAATAATTCACATGTACTATCGATCAGGAGATTAGAAGTTCAAATCATTTACTCCCAAATGTTGTCGAACTAAAAAAAATCATTTGTTCAACAAATCTAGGAGTTGGGTCAAACTTCTAACGATAAACAAGATAGTGTAAGTGTTTTATTGATCGAGTTTTACTCGAATTAGCCTAACTTTAATAAATATGTGAACTTTCAATTGTGAATCTAATAAGGTTATGAACTATAAAAGAGTTTTTTAAACTTTAAATTTTGTGTTTAATAAATTTATATATATTTGACATTTTTAAAATTAGTTGATCAATACAGATAAAATTTGCATTTGTTTCAAATAAGTCTATGAAATTAAAAAATATTGTACGATGATCTACTAGACACAAAATTAAAATTGTATATCTCTATTAGATATTTTTTAAGAAGTTCGAGACTTATTAAACACGAACTTGAAAGTTGAAAAACTAAGGCCCAGTTTGATAACCATTTAATTTTTGGTTTTTTGTTTTTTAAAATTATGTTTGTAAGTTCACAATTTCTCTTCATCTTCACTGCAATGATCTCCATATTTCTTAAGGAGTCATTTAAATGTCTAGCCAAATTTCAAAAGTAAAAACAAGTTTTTGAAAACTATTTTTTTTTTTAGTTTTTAAAACTTAACTTGGTTTTTGAAAACATAGGTATAAATGTAGATAGAAAAACATAGAAACTCATAGGTAGAAGCGATATTTTTATGCTTAATTTTCAAAAACTAAACACAAAAAATTAAATGGTTATCAAACAGAACCTAAACTTGTAATTTAATATTGGTTAAAATATGAATCATCTTTCTTTATAATATTGTATTTTTTAAAAAAAAAATAGACAATGACGTAACATGTTTATTTAAAAATTGTTAACTAATTTGATATGTAAGGCATGGTTTATTTTTTCCACCAAATACAAATATTTTTTTCCTTTATCCTAATTGAGGAAATGGATACAAGTTGCAAAAGAGCAAACCATAATTAAATACATGGAGAAAAAAATTGCTAAAGTGCCATATATATTTTTTTAGAAGCAAGAAATCAAATACCATACAAGAATAGGAGCAAAATATGGAACAAATTAACTTTAAAAACTATTTTTTAAATGAATATATTGTGTTTTAAACTTCATGACAAGAAGATGAATGAAACATGGAACAAACAAAAGCAAACAAACTACGTGAGCGCACGACCCAGGCTCTCCTTTTTTTTTTTTAATTACATAGTTAAAATAATAAGGATGTGGCAGGATGTATGATTTTTTAATGCAAAATCATTCATTTGTTTATTCATAATTATACCGACCGTACACGTGGCGGTCATCAATTTGAGTGGTGAGATCATCCTCTCAAAGTTTGCTCATTGGACAAGAAACACCAAATAAGTTTATCTGAAAATATGATGTCTTAACTAATCAAGTTGGGTTAGGAATAACCAATAACTTCGACAGTAAAATAATAATAAGAGTCTGTTTGGGTCATAAGTTATAATAACTTTATTATAACATGTGGAATAATTTGCACCAAAATACAGACTATTATAACTCCAAATCATACTACTATACATTTTAAATAATATTATATGATTTCACATTTGATAACCCACATGCTAATACTACCTCTTGTGTAATTATAACTCACTCCTAAAATATTAACTTGAGAGTGTTGTGTATATTTCTATTTTGAAAATAGAGTAAACACTAGCTCAGATTGATGAATATATTAATATAAAGCAAGATATGTTAACAATAGACATAACTTAGCTAATTTTCAAAGTTAACTTGGACATAATTCATTAGCTAACACAATTAGACACTTTCAAGTAAAATAATACTTCATACGTATACTCGCCACTCAATTTTTCACAAAGAAGGGAGAGGAGATTAGGTATAGTAGAGAGGAAAAAATATATATTTTTAAAAAAGAAATAAAGACCTATAAAAATTTTAGTGATGGTCAGTAAGAAATTTATCGTCTAGTAGATAAATTGTCGACCTTTTTAATATGCTTAGACTAAACTCTCTTATTTGTGATGTTATATACAATTACAAAGATGAAAATTCAACAATCGACCTGTAATTTTGTAGACTAAAAGTTGCCATACTTAAAGAAAAGTAAGCTAAAAAAGGGGAGTGTTGAAAATGAAAACAATGAATTGAAAAAAAAAATATATATATATGTATATATATAGAAGAAAAGCTCAAAATAAAATTAAAAGCTGACATTTATTTACATGGGAGATTAATGCTTGTCTCTCTCTCTATTTCTTTACAAATAAAGTCAGCTTTTGTGGCTTTGAGAGAAGAGTGTATCAATTACAAATTATCACAAACCTAAACCTCTGAAACACTCTCTTCAATGGCAGACTCGAGATAAATTTGATCACAAAATTCCGCCATTAAAGCTCGAGGAGAAGGGGAACAGAGTGTTATCTTTACAGAGCAGACAAGGCCCACGAACGCAGCAGAAAGAAATTCATATTTTAGTTAGACCTCCAGAAAATGTCAAAAGTTGAAAGATCAACGTCGATTTAAAGACAGCAAAATCCCAGTCCAAGTAGTACAGAATTTTCCCAGCTATTCCCTTGGGGTCTCTCAATTAATTCCACTGGATAATCAGAAATAGGGCTTCAAAAACCTAGAGACAGAGACATTTCGAGGCCATAATCGATGAATTGCGAGTTTCTTTTCACGAACTTCAACTCATAGAAGGCGAAAAGAGCGATGGATTTGAGGAAAATCGCGGTGATTGTTGAGGACGTTGAAGTAGCAAGAACGGCATTGAAATGGGCGCTCAATAACCTAATGCGCTATGGCGATTTGATTACTCTTCTCCATGTATTTCCCTCCACAAGATCCAAAAGCAGTCCCAAAATTCGCCATCTCCGATTGAAGGGCTATCAATTAGCCCTAAACTTCAAAGAACTCTGCACCGCCTTCCCCAATGTAAGTTTCCGATTACGGATTTAATTTTCTCCGCATTGTTTGTCGATTTCTTTTTTTATACTGATGATTTGAGTAACGATAATCATTTTATAGGGTTATGTTACAGACAAAGGTGGAGATTATTGTATCGGAAGGCGATCAAGAAGGTAGAAAGATCGCGGCCACGGTTAGAGAGATTGGAGCTTCTGTGCTTGTAGTTGGCCTCCATGACCATAGCTTTCTGTACAAGTAAGTTTCCAAAATTAATCAAATGTTACTCTGAATAAAAATTAGAGCATTAATTTCACTGTGTTGATGGATTAGTTTTTTCTTGGGACTCTGGGAATCTGTATTAATTATGATCCTGATCGGCCATTAATGAAAGGGGTTGAAAAGGGTCCCGTCCTGTCTGTTTGAAACTTCTTGTACGAAATGGATCAGAGGGATTTTCTCTTCTTGGTGATTAAAAATTTAAAAGTAAATAAACAGAGGATTCAGAGGGGAAACTTTCTGGGAAATTGCTCATGAATTGGTCAACTGTGTTAGGTTATGAGAGAACCTGGGTGGGTTTAGATTTCAATCTCTGTTTTATTCTGTGATTACCATGATCATTGCCCAATTAGGATTTTTGTGCTTTCTTCAATGGCAGAGGACTCTGTTTTTTTAATAGGTTACTCTTGCATAGGATGAAGAGATTCAAACATCTCAACTTTGTAATCACAGAGTAGAGTTTGATAACCATTTTGTTTTTAGTTTTTAGTTTTTGAAATTTAAACCTAAAAATACTACTTCTACCAATGAGTTTATATGTTTTTATCTATTTTGTATCTATGTTTTAAAAAACCAAGCTAAATTTTGAAAACTAAAAAAAATAGTTTTCAAAAACTTGACTTTGTTTTTAGAATTTGGCTAAGAGTTCAAATGCTTAAAAGTGATGATCTCTATGGCTAAATTAGGTGAAAATAAGCTTAACTTTCAAAAACTACAAACAAAAAACAAAATGGTTATCAAACGAGGCCTTAACTAATTGAGTTTTGTTTTTTTTTCATGTGTGGAGTATGGAAATTTGAAACTTCAATCCTTAAAAAAATAATACAGGTCAAATATGTTGATATAGTAAGTTTTAATGTATAGATCATTTGCACTAGTTATAGCAGGAAAAAAAAGAAGTCAAAGTAAACATAGTTAATTGACGTGTACTTTTTTTCTTTTTAACTCGAAAATTCAAATTTCCCTAACCCACTCTGTTGTTAAAAAAAAGCTCCACAATAGGGTTTTTTTTTTTTCCATTAAGAAGAGTTAATTATCAAAACTTTTTGTGGCTTCTTTTGGTTAGGTTTTCATCACAAAAAACGCCTCCCACCTGATAATCTTATTATGTGCCAAAAGTACCAATATTTTTGTTAATATTGGATGGGACCCATTTAATCACAATCAATCTTTTATTTCCATCCACCCAAAATATGTCATCTCTTGATATGACCCATTAAAGACTTGGTGTGGTGGGAGGGAACTTTCCTTTCCTAAACTTGGGTGTGTGAGAATATGGTTCGTGAAAATAATTTTAGTTTTGTAGTTCTAAAAGTCATAAAAAAATCGAGTTGTTAACTATTAGGTGAAATTTTAACTTTAAAATGTCAAACAACCAGCACACCTTCCAACTCAATATTTATGTTTTTTCTTTCCTTCTTAGAGATGTGAACATAATTCTATATCAATTAGAAGTAAGTAAAAGATTAGAGATAGAGATTAGGATTGTATTTTTATTTTCTTTTAGTTTATTTTTTAAGTTGAATAAATGTGTGTGGTTCAACTTTCAACAATATTTGATAATGTAATAGGTATTTTATCCCTTTAGTTATTATATTTGAATTTATATTTGAATTGTATGAACATTTTTTTGGTAGAATCTAAAAATAAGGCTAATTGTACATCTATTTTTCCTTCAACAATATGTAGAACTGGAAGTGAAAATTCAAACTTCTAACTTGTTGGTCGAGAATGCATGTCTTAATTAATTACAAGTTGAGCTATGCTCAAATAATTGACGAGTTGTAGGTTTTAGATCTTCAAAGATAATATTCTATTAGTGTGGATGTATCATGTGTATGGAGATATGAGAAGATCCCTTTGTGATTTTGAAGGAAACTAATAACCAAAAGATCACTTCCCCCTATATTTTTCTTCTTCTTTTTCTGACTCAGTAGAAGAAAGAAAAAAAAAACAATAACCATTGGTTTGTTGATAGGATGGCCAAGGGGCAAGATGATTTAACAAGGAATTTCAATTGCAAAGTTCTAGCAATCAAACAAGCAACAACCTCAACAGAATATTCACAAAAAAGCCAAAATGTGGAAGTTATAGCAGCTATGGACAGTTCAACCAACATGGACTTTTCCCAGATAGAGATTGCCAAATTACAGTAAGCTAAGCTAAGCTTAATCAACCAATTAAATTATATGATTACTTTATCCTAAGTTTTACTGGAAAAAAAAAACTGTGTGACAGTACATTAGCTTTTGAATGTTGATTATATTTTGCAGAGCTCCTGAAATTCTTCCACAGAAAATTCCATACAGAATATGCCCAAACCCTTCTGCAATTATTTGGAGAAGGAAGAAATCAAGAAGAAGATGGACTTTGTGATAACGACGGGACCCTCCTTATTTATATAATCTCAAATTTCACTTACACTACTGCATTTGGCCTCTTCTTTCTCTTTTCATAAAGCTTCTTGAACATTGCCAATAATGGAGTTTGTCTTTTTTCTGTTCTTTTCAAGGAGGTTTTGAGGTTGTCAACCTATGCCCCTACACACCACACACAAAAATATACATGAAAATTTTTTTGAACTGATAATATAATCCATTTGATCTGATTTATATAGGTTTTGCAGTTTCTTTTAGTTTCTTGTTTTATAAAATTAATTCTCTTTGCTGATAATTTTTGTGTTCTGTTTTTTCACCTTTGTAACATTTTTTTTTAGTATTAGTTGGATTTTAAGAACATAAAATTTGAAAACTTTTGCTTTCGTTTTTATAAAATTGGCAGGATTGAGAAAAAGCCAGAGAATTCGTAGACTGCGAAATAAATAATTGTAATGTACAAATTTAATTTTTTTAAATTAAAAAAAATACTAAAACTAAAAATAGCAGTGCTAAGTTAACGACTCCTATGAACAGTCAACAGTTTCTTTCTTCATTTTTTATGACTCAAGTTATTCATCAATAAATTCTTTGTTTTTTAATCTAGCATTTTTTTAATTTCGTAGTCTACTTTTAAAAGCTTTTAAGAAGCTAACATCCAACGACATGTCTAAAGAAATATTGATTGGGAATTCAAATATATGATTTTAAAAGGTACAATATAAAACAAAATTGTTATTACAAAAAAAAAAAAAAAAAAAAAAAAAAAAAAAACGAAAGTAGCCTTATCTCAAGGAACGAATACACTAATAATATTCAATGATATATCAGTAACGCAGTAATATTAAATTATCATTAATTTTAAAAGTTCAATGATGCAAGTATTTTAAATTATCACTTAGCAGTATAAGTCTGCTTGGAACTATTATCAGCCGACCTCATATCAAAGTGGGCGAACCGTGGATTTTTTAAAAGTTTATACCAATGACCAGGTTGCCCAATGTTTTGAAAGTTGAATTATTTTTTAAACATAGGAATCAAGAGAATTCAATTTCTAATTAAAAAACTTAGGTTAAATAAAAAGCCTAATCTCTAAAATTTTAAATTTGTATCTATTTAATTCTTGTAACTTTAAAAATTATATCTAACATATAACTGAATTTTAAAAATGCATAATAAGTCAACTTTCAATTTTATGTTTAATATGTCTTTGGCATATTCAAATTTTTTAAAAAATAAAATAAAATAACTGATCTATTGGATAAAATATTAAATTTTATGTCTGATGTGACCTTGAACTTTCAATTTTAAATCTAGTAATTTATGAGTTTTAAAAAATGTTGAATAAGGCATAAACTTATTAGACATGAAAAAATGAGAATTCAATGATCTATTGAATATATTGAAAGTTTAAAAGGTACTTAAACACTTTTTTAAGTGCAGTGATTATTGGACAAGATGGAAGATTAATTGAGAGTCAAGAAATTCAAAAGTTCAAGAGACACAAATCAAAAAAGCTCATAAATTAATTAAATCCAAATCTAATTAAAAGCTCATAAACTAAACTCGTAATTTAACCGGAAACTGATTAAATATACACATTCACTACATTTAACCATGGATTATAGATAAAACAGTACATTTTCAGGGAAAAAAAAAGTGACCTTGTTTTTAACCAAACTTCGCAAAACCTGCTCATTTTGTGGGATTTCATTTTACGTGTGATCAGACCATTTCAGTTAAGAGAATACTTTTCAGAAATTTGTTACTCTTGAGTGGATAAAATAAAACAAAACAAAAACATAATATATATTTTACATACACTCAACAAAAATTACTTTCACTCTATATACTATACAAAAAGACAAATTTGCAAAAGAAAAAAAAAAGGGCCAAAATAAAAAACGAAGGCACATCCCATCCAATCACACGCTTGGGTGACCTACCTGAAATCACCGCCGCGTAACGTTAAGATACTGAAGCTCCGTTCAACTCAGTATACTTGGCGGTGACCGGTTGCAAGAAAGGCCGGCAACGGACTGGCACGTGGCGACCGTAGAGGCACTTCGTTCAGCTGCTTCCCGTTACTATCGTAATAAATCACGCCCGAGAAATCCAACGGCTCACATTTATCCCCCATCAAGATCGCCTTCTGCCATACTCCGCCGTCTCCCCACTCCTCTTCCGTTTCGCTGCCGCCGCGGCTCTTCTTCTTCGTCTTGTGCATCAGCGTGATCGCTGTATTGCTTATGCTCTTCAGAAACCTCTTCGGCCGGACCTGCGGCGATCGAAACTCTAATCGCGGCAATTGCTTCGATTTCAGTTTCGTTTGAAGCTTCTTCGATGCTCTGTTCGCTTGTTTCACACAGAGCGCCACCAAAGTCGATAAAGAGACGAGCAAGGTCGCAGCTGCTCGCTTCGGTGACGCCAGGACAGAGCTACCGCCGGAGATGGAGGCGGAGCCGCCGCGTTCCGGTGTGTTAAGGCCCATTCTTGAAGGAATCGGAAACGGAAGGTAAATGAAAATTTTTTATTCAGGGATTATTGAGAATGAGATGGAGATTTTGAATTTGGGGATTTTGGTGTGTATTTATATTGTGAAGTCTGAAGAGGCCCGGTCCTCGTTAGATTGTCTAGAAACAAAACGACGCCGTATTATCTCAGTTTCATCTATATATTTATTCTGCAGCGTTCAACTCAAAATATAGCTTTGAGATTTATTAAATAAAAAAACGGAAAGTGGGTTTTTTATTCCTTTTATTTTATTTGCGTCAAAAATACGAGTCCACCCATTCATCAACGGGCCAACTCTGAAGATATGACAAAGGGATTTTGTTTTTATTTTTTTAAAAAATATGTTGGAAAATAAATAAATTACTGATCAACACATTTGATTTTTAGAATAAACAAATAAAAAAAAAGAATCACTATCGAATCATGAATTATTAAAATTTGATTATTGTAATAGAAATTAAATAACGTAATTATAAAAAGTTGAAAAATTTTTATGTTGAAGACTTTAGTATTTATAATTCAATCAAAACGTTTGATTCGTTTAATCTTTTTAAAAATAGTTTTATTCTAGTGGTCACCTCATCTAGATACTCGAGAACTTAAACTTTACGCCTCTAAACTTTATCATTAATAATGGAATGGACAAGAATTTATTTCTAAATAAAATACAACAATTTAAAGTTGCCCTCGTGGATAATGGAGAAATACAACATGTGTAAATGTTAATGGGAGATAGTGGAGAAATGAGTTATTATTTAAATTATATTTTGGGTGGTAATTGTTTGATGTGAAAATCGTGGTGGATTTTCACGTTTCCACTAAATACAGAGGATAAAAATGGAAATAGCACTGGAAAAGGAATTGATGAGTGGGGGTGATCGTGATTGCCACGTGTCAGTCAGTGAGTAAAGAGATTTCGAGAAATTTGCATGGAAAACCCTTTTTCACATGCATTAATGTGATTTGACCCATGTTCTGAAATTAATGACATTGACCATTTTTTGTATTGTGCATTTCGTCCCAAAATTACCGTAAAGCGCATCATATCGACTTCTAGCTTTCTCTCGCCTCGCTCAAGTCACGCTTCGCGCTCGTTCAGTCTCGCTCGCGCTCGCCTCGCCTCGTTCGCTCTCGTTCTCGCTCTCGCTCTCGCTCTTTTTGTCTTGTGCATTCGGTTCAAGTCTCGTTCCGCCTCGCTCTCGCTCTCGCTCTAAGCTGATGATAGTAATTAAATAAGACATAGCTCTCTCGCTCTCTCGTTCTCGTTTCCATTGGCTGCATTTCTCGTTGACTTCCTTCTCTCTGCTACTCCATTTTTCTCTCTTTTTTTGTCATTTTTTTTTTATATTTTTTCCATTCATTTGAGCGAGAGCGAGAGCGAAGAGCGAGGCGAGCGAGCGGAGACAACGGAGCGGGCGCGTGAAACAACGTCGCGAGGCGTGAGCAAGAAAAGCACCACTTTCATATTACACTTATGAGTCATATTGCGCGCATTCCACGCCGAGAATAGGTCATATTTCATTATTTTGAAATGTCAGGTCAAATGACATTAATGCATTGGAAAATGGGTTATCCGTACAAATACCGCAGAGATTTCAATAAAACAGTTGAGAAGTCAAGGAAGGAAAGGCTGCCACGTGGATATGTAAACAAAAAGGAATTTTAATGAAGTGGGGAAGGGAAAGTGGGTGGGGGGTAGAGTCGTAAGTTGACTCAGCGTGCAACTTGGCATTTTTGGTGTCTCACATTACTTTGGACCCCACCGCTTTGGGTATTTTTGGAAATGGAAATTATATACCCTCTAAAGTTCGTGTAAGGTCGACCTTATCGAGTATTGTCATGTCACACACACATTTTTTTAAAAAATATGTTGAATGATTATTTTTATTTATATTAAACTGTGACCATTCATTTTGATTTTTTCAAATTAGAACCTATGTTGGATTTTTTTCTTTTTTTTTTTAAATTTGGACTTGACACGTTGATTAACATTGATGTATATATAGAAGATATTTTATCTTCTCTGTTAACAAACGTTTGTTGAATCTTAGGAGGTGAAGATAGAGAAATACAATCTCCATTAATTATTTTATGAAATTCATATCATGAATGAAAGTATATTGTCTTAAGTTGACACGTATGCAAATCATATTTGTTTAAAGACTTGGACCATTAGTTTACAAATCCTTTTCAAAAAAAAAATTTACAACATATTATCAACACTTAAACATATTTTGACGGTAAAGAGAAAAAATATATAAATTGTAGATTCAAAATTTCGATCATAATATTAGACAATGTTGTATTCTTAAAAATTGATGTAAGAAAATTAAAATAAGAATGAGAGTATATATATTAGAATAGTGTTTAAATATATAGTTTTTAATTAATTAATCAAATTTTCTTTTATCATGGTTTTCCTTAAAATCTTTAAACACGATTTTGATTTTTAAATGCTAAGCAATAAAACGTAGTTGAAAGAAGAATCAATCCAAATTTAATTTGACTATTTAAGGTATATATTATTGAGAAAAAACATGTGAAAAATACGAAATATAATATTAGAGTGGAAATCACAATACTGCAACAATTATCTTCTTCCACTTATTTAGCCAAATAAATTAGTAGTCACAATAAAATTAAGAGAGGGAGAAAAGAAACAACACACTGTCCTGAAAGCTATATTTTGGTTCGCTCCAAGCTTGGGAGTATGTTTAATTTTTTGCAACTATAAGCTCTGCTATAATTATATTGGAGATTACACGAAGCCCTTGAATTTGCACTACAAAACAATCCTCAATAACCTTAAAAAAAAAAAAAAAAAAAAAAAACTATTAACTTTCAAGTCCCACAATTCGATGACTTATGATGATCAACAGAGAACAAACTCTTCAATCCAACAAGAGAACAAGCACTATATTCTCTAAAAAAATACACACTGTCATAAGAACACTCAAAATTAGACTTGCACACACACTATATAAGTGAATCAAAACACTTACAAAAGGTCATCACCACCAAAAAAAAAAAAAAAAAAAAAAAAAAAAAAAAAAAAAAATTGTTACACAAAGATCATTCGCGTGTGTATAGGATGATCAAATGTTTGTTAGGGTGCAAACAAATGTCTCACACTAGCTAGGGAAGGGATTGATCATGGGTATATAAGGAAGGGCAATTATTTCCATTGGTATGAGGCCTTTTGGGAAACCAAAAGCAAAACCATGAGGGTTGATGCCCAAAGTGGACAATATCATACCATTGTGGAGATATGTGGAGGTTCGTTGTCCTTATCAATTGGTATCAGAGCCAGGTTAAAACCTAGCTGTGTGTCGAAAAAATCCTCAAAGTGGAACAAAGATTAATGAAGCCTTACATGGACATTGTGGATGAAACCCGGAGTCGAACAAAAAGTGCTTGGAGCGGCAAGCAAGTAGTAAACTCTATCAAGCTACCTGGTAGAGGAGTAGATCTTTGTTCGAGAGGAGGATTAAGGAATATCACGGGCTCAAGTGTGGTACTTTGCTCAAGGGGAGGATTGTTAGGGTGCAAACAAATGTCCCACATTGGCTAGGGAAGGAGGACAATTATCTCCATTGGTATGAGGCATTTTGGGAAACCAAAAGCAAAACCATAAGGGTTGATGCCCAAAGTGGACAATATCATACCATTGTGGAGATATGTGGAGGTCCGTTGTTCTTATCGATTGGAAAAAAAAAATCCATGATCACAATAAAATTATTATAATATTAAATCTCCTCTTCCACAGGATAAGTCAACTAATAAATTAGAGTCACAAAATATTAAATATAATGAGATAGGGAAAAGAGAACAACACTAGAATTTATACTGGTTCGCCCCAAACTTGGGATTACGTCCGCAACTGCAGGTTCTACTATAATGGGAGATTACAAAAGTTCTCAAAACTGACGGCACAAACTACTATAATGGGAGATTACACGTACTCCCACTTCAGCTAAGTGGTACCAACTGGCATCTTCTTCAACCCTGAACCATTGTTCCCGAAGAAGATAGACTCTAAGAAGGGCTTGAATCCTCTATTCAAGCTTGTTGTCAATTTAGAGACTTTACCCTTGACCTTAGCAACTGCTTTGGCCTTCCACTTTGATGCTTTCACTCGCCTAGGCGACTTCTTCAATTCAATTGTCCGTCTGACAATTGGGGGTTCATGATAGCCATCAACTTTCTCTCCTGGACTTCCCAATTGTTCCTGAACTGAAGGATCCTGATCTGACTGATCAAACTTGGTTATCATTGCTGCTGGTTCAATTGTACCTCTAATGTAACCATCTGCAACTTTAACTGGCATCCACTATCTCTTCAAACTTTTCTTGGCAACATTTAACCAACATCTGTACAATGTACATTTCCTGTGGCCAACTGCCACTACCTGGGATCCTGACCTGAGTTTACACTGGCTTCTGCCAAACTCACAAATGTAGCCATCATCTGCCAACTTGCGAGTGGAGATAAGATTCATCTTGACACTAGACACAAATCTGTCATCTCGCAGTACCAAATTATTCTCACATTCTGTCTCCAGACTAACCTCTCCAATCCCATTGGTCTTGGATATTTCACCATTCTCCATCCTCACTAAACCATGGCGGCCTCCTGTGAAAGATGTGAACAAACTCCTATCTGAAGCTATGTGAACAGTAGTTGCGCTGTCTAAAATCAACTCAAATGAATTATTACTACTCTCTGTGTCACTCCCAACACAGACACATGCATTTAGCACTACATTTGCCTCTTGATTTTGTCTCCTCTCCAGATCCTCTTTCAATTTTGTACACTGACTCTTAAAGTGACCTTTCTTGTGACAGTAAAAACATTCTATCTCTTTATTCCTATTATTCTACTTCTTCCTACTGCTACTCGATGTATTTTCCTCATTAATCTTCTATTTTCCCTTAGTCATAACCAGAGCAGATCATATAGTAGACTCCTTACTACTATCTTTTCTACGAATTTCCTCAACTATGGCTAAATTACAAACACCAGAAAAGTGTAGAGTATTTTCACCTACTGAATTACACATTGTTGTCTTCATGGTCTCCCAACTATCAGGCAAAAAGGTTAATAACATAATAACATTTACTTCATTAGTGAACTCTATTCTAACTGATTTCAACTGATTTTCTACACTGACTCTTAACACCAGAAAAGTGTAGAGTATTTTTACCTACTGAATTACACACTGTTGTCTTCATGGTTTCCCAACTATCAGGCAAAAAGGTTAATAACAGAATAGCATTTACTTCATCAGTGAACTCTATTCTAACTGATTTCAACTGAATTGAAAAACTTCCTAAGCAGATAGATCTTATTATTTGTGCAGGGTTTTTCATTAACTCAATCACAGTTGTGCTTTTTCATCAAGAGTCTCCCAATGTTTTCCCATTAAACTTCATGACTCCATCAAAACTTGTTGGCTCCACGTATCCCATGACTCCTGAACCAAATGCTCTGATACCAATTGATAAGGACAACGAACCTCCACATATCTCCACAATGGTATGATATTGTCCATTTTGGGCATCAACCCTCATGGTTTTGCTTTTGGTTCCCCAAAAGGCCTCATGCCAATGGAGATAATTGTACTTCCTTATATACCCATGATTAATCTCTTCCCTTACCAATATGGGACATTTGTTTGCACCTTAACAATGTTATCGTATGAGTTTGTCTCCCTCAAAACCTAATATATATAATCGATCCTAAGGTAAAAAATTTGAATCTCAATCTATATTATTAAACTAAAAAGAAGTATTAAGAAGATGGAAGAAAGAATGGTACAAATAAATAAACATGATGTCAAAGACAAAATTGATATTTGTCTTTAGTTCTTTCTTTTAACGTTAAATTTGATTACTAACACCTTTCTTTCTTTCTTTTTTTTAGACCCTGGGGTTTTTTAAATAAAATATACTTTTTTATGAGAAAAATATAGTTTTTTTTAGTTATTAAAAATTTGTTAGACTTTCGAAAGTTGTTTTTAAAAGTATATTATAAAATAAAGTAAATATTTATAACTTTTTTAAAAACATATAGAGGAAAATCTCCTCAAATAAAATGTTGAAATAAGCATAACTAAATTAAACTAGTTAAAATGTCTCTCTCCTGAAAATCTTTTAGCATATTGAACTAAGAAAAAAGTTGTATAATAATTAGTTGCAAACGTATGCCTAATTTTCCATCTTAATTAAAGATTTGTGAAATTTGAACAATTAATTATAATGGAGTCCAACGAGTTTGATTGGAGAGGGAGATCTTTCCAATTTGGCTTGCACTTCAACTCCTACATTTTGATTGGCTTTTAAAAAAAGAAATAATCATATTATTTGATTTAGCTTTGTCGTTTGTGATATTATTTATATAAAAAATAGTACACGTATGCAGTTTTTATTGTTGGCCAAGATCTTTCCTCGACTTCTCCATCCATATTTAATTTGTGAAATTGGTACATTATTTTATTTTTATTGTCTTCGATCAATAGAAAATTAAAAAAAAAACTTTTAAAAAGGTAAAGAAATAAAAAATGGTGTTTACGATAGCTAAAAGTTTGCTCTATTAGGTGGTCTGTAAATCCAATTATTTGTTGATTAACGTAAGGAAGGATGCTGACTAACTTAAATGTAAATTGGTTAATACATTTTATATATTCGATTAAAAGGTTAAATATTCAAATTAATACTTTCACAATATTATTGAGTTAGGGAAAAAAGTGAAGACAAGAGATAAAATCATTGTAATAATTTTGACTTATTTTTCAACATAAGTATATGATTTAAAAAAATAGTAGAATGATATAAAATACTGTATTTAATATTTGTAAATTTGAGAGTGCTATCGATAACTTGACACAAATTCACATTTTTTTCGCTTCACAATGGTTATCTTAAAAAAGAAAAAGAAAAAGAAAACCCACGCATCCTACTAGAAGTATAAGCAAATTTGTTGGTATGTCTTAGTAGCACACACAAAAAACTTCATTAACGAAAGAAATGACATTTTTCCAAACAAATTTATACCTATAAGGCTATAACCATCCTTAGAAGACACCCAACCATAGTTAATGAAGAAATGGTTTTAAAGCACATTCTCCTAAGTAAGCCAAAAATTCTAAGAAAACAAATTTTCCTACAATTAAGTTACTTATACACTTGTATCTCCTTATTAAGAGTAAATATCGGTTTAGGTTTAATAGACTCTGATACCATATTAGATTACATGAAGTTCAATCTCAAAATAATTGACAATGAGATGAGTAACCCATGTATCTTATATGTTGTGAGGTTTTTTTCTATCTTTCCAACGTGGGATCCTTAACAGTCAAAAACCTATTATATCAAAATTAAAAGTTGAAGGATTTAAAATGCACAAAATCAAAAGTTTAAGCCTCGTTTGATTACTATTTGGTTTTTGAAAATTATGTTTGTTTTTTCCACACCTTCTCCCCATATATTCTCTAAAATCATTTCCATTTTTCTTGAACAACTATTTGAGTTTCTAGCTAAATTTCAAAAAACAAAAAATAAGTTTTTGAAAACTATTTCTTTTAGTTTTCGAAACTTAGTTTGGTTTTTTAAAACATGGTAAAAAATAGATAAAAAGACATAGAAATCCATAGGTGGAAGTAGAGATGTCCACGGGGTGGGCGCGGGGTCGCGGAATGACTCCTTGTCCCCGTTCCCGCCCCCACGAAATTAAATGGGAATGGGGTGGGAATTCCCCGCGGGGAATTCGCGGGGATCGGGTTCCCCGTGGGAAAATTTTCCGTTTAAAATTTTATTTTTCTAAATTTTATTAACTAATTTATTTTTTTATTTGAAAAGTTGTATTTAAATGGTTAATTATTTTTTAGAGATTTCTAGTTAATAGACATTTTTTCAATTTTTTTAGGAAAAATAAAATGATATTTAATAAAATTTTAGACTTATGGTTTATTATATGTATACAAAACAAGAAAAATTTTATCCCCACTCCCTCCCCCGTTTCCCGCCTAAACGAGGATTCCCTAACGGGGCGGGTCCCCACGGGGGCCCTGCCCCGCGGGAAAATGGACATCTCTAGGTGGAAGTAGTATTTTTAGGCTTAATTTTCAAAAATCAAATGGTTACTTATTAGATACAAAATAAAAAATTCAAAAAACTATTAAAAACCTTTGAAAGTTTAAAGACCTATCTGATACAAATCTGAAAGTTTGAGAATTAAACTTATAATTTAACCTCAATGGGTTGTTTGAGGCGTTGACTGATTTGAGTTATTATAGTCTGTGAAATCATATAATATTATTTAAAATGCAGAGTAGTATAGGTCTAAAGTTATAATAGTTTGTGTTTGGAGTATAGAGTATGCCACATGTTATAATAAACACAAGTGTTTATACATGTGCCCCAAACATACCTAAGAATCTAAATATATATGTTTGTTAAAAATTCGAATTCTAAATTAATGTTTGCAATGGAAAATGACTCAAACTCAAATGACGCATATGTTGGTTGGGACGTTATTAGGTTACATTTGTTGGTGTTATCATTTAATAGATACAAAAGTCAGCTAGCTTAATTAATTAGGTCAGCTCTTTGCTAATCTCTCCCCTGTCACTGTCTTCATAAATGCAGCGATCCATCTAAAATAATTAGCACTTGCGGCTCTGCCTCATGCAATTCAATTCTAATTCCAATTCAATATTAATAGAAAACTTTAATTAAGGTCAAATTCTTTGTGGTTAAGGCTCAAATGCTCATTAATTAACCAAATAAAATGGAACAACTTGATGGATGAGTTGAGGAATGTTGCAAATTATTGGCTCTTTCTCTCGTCTAAAGGGCGTTGTCCTTGCTGCGTAATTGAGATTAATTAGAACTAATCAGTGTCTCTTTTGAGCTTTTCCGAACAACTTGGAGTTTTAAGCCCATCTAAACTCTCCTCTCTTTAGAACTCTACTGTAATTTGTGTGTTAATGGTTGGGGATTTTCCTTTAATCTTCATACCCTTGTCAATCAATTTTTGTGCTTAAAATACACGTTAGTCTATCAATTACATTTGGGTTTGTAACTATTTGATCCAAAAATTCTAAAAAATCTTTAATAATTTTTTTGAACTTTCGATTTTAAAACTAGATTCTTGACCTCAAATAGTGAGCTAATTAATATAGTTGATTGGACTTTCAATTTTGTGCATAATAGATTTCTAAACTTTCAATTTTGTGTCTAAAGACATCTTCCCAAATTACTGGATGCAAAATTGAAAATTTAGAATTATAATAGACATCAAATTTCATTTTATATTTAATAGTTCAACAAAAAATATTAGGAGTACTAAATACTTTAATTAAAGAGTGTGCTAATATGTTATTGAATTTTCAATTTTATGTATAATTATAGGTTCTCAAATTTTCAATTTTGTGTCTAAAGACATCTTCGACCTTAACCTTTTTAAAAATTTACAAACTATGCAAAATTGAAAATTTAAGGTTCTATCATACATGAAATTTGATTATATATTTAATAGATCAACTAAGTTTTGGGACTAACTAGCTTACCTTCACTAGATCTTTTTTAGGTATGATATTGTTCACTTGAGGCACACTACAAGAAAATTGACTTTTTTCGAAGGTCACAACCTTCGAAAAAGTGCTAAACAAACTTTCGATAAATCATTTTTCGAAGGTTAACAGAACCTTCAAAAAGTGTCGAAATAGATCCTGTCGAAAAAGCTTTTATCAAAGGTATATTAACCTTCGAAAATGATTATTTTTCAAAGGTCATATATCTTCGAAAATTATCAAATTGTTTATCGATAATTATTTATTTTCAATTATCTTTTTCGAAGGTTTTTATTATTTTTAAAGGTTTATAATACTATTTTCAAAGACTTTAAAGCCTTCAGAAATACTTCTGTATCGAGATTCATAAATCCTTTGAAAAAGCTCTTGCAAAAAGTTTTAGCACTTGAATACAATAGCTACTTACATGTAATTCCATGAATTGCAACCGACTACTTGACAATATCGAAAGTGTAATGGATACACAACCGACTACTTGACCACTGGTTGAGTTCTTCAGACCACAATCTACAATAAGATCTCTTTCAAAATGATTAAAAGTGCAATAAGATCATCCTAATATCATCACATATGTATGGAGTTGAGTCGCTACAATGGTAAAAGAAAAAAAAGTCAGATAACAAAAATTTACAGTCACTTTTTGGCCAGAAGTTTCTTTGGAATCTTGTCCAAAGGGGTAGACTTGAGCAGGAAAAGTCTGGCTGCCCTCTCTTGCAAAGTACCTCCACATTTTAAACCACGTGCTTGCAATTCCGCCTTTAGCTTTTCCAAGCCAAGAACCTGGGTAACAAGGCAAAATAATATGAAATATAATGCTACAATCACAATTAGAATTTCATTCACTTTTAGATCCCGAAAGCAATAATGCTTAACACGAACAAACATAACGTTTAGTTATAAGTCCTTCAGAGTTCAAAATTTGTGGCATAAACTATCATTATTAAAGTTTTAAGAAAACTACTCTCAGAAAAATCATTGGCAAGAAACTTATTTTCCTAGTAAACTAACAACAACACTCTTAACAAAAATAAGAGGAAAAAACGAAAATATTGGCATGTTCCAGAAGGCATGAATTGAAATGCACATGAGATCATCAACACTGTGCAAGGTATTTAAATATGCTTGTAAGCAAGAATAATTCACATTCTTACTTTGGTAAACAATACTAAGGAAATAATAAATCATCACAATATGACCTAAAGTCACCTTCCTAAATGAAGTGGCAGAGCCAAGAAGAAGGACAAAGTTTGCCATAATGTTTTGGAGGAAAGTTTTCCATAATCATCACAATAACAAAGTTTGCCATGTCATACACAATTATATACTTGCAACAACAACCAGAACATAGATTTTTTTGCTTTTTTTTTTAGGAAACTTATCGATTCAGTGCAACCCAGCATAGGAAAAAAACGAGAAAGGTAATTTAACATTGAAATCAAGTGCATAAGAAAATGTTAATTGGATTTCTTGAGCATACCTCCATTGCAGCAGCAGAACTAAAATCATCAAAATTCAGTGGTGCTTCTGAATTCCTAGTATTTGTCGTTGTTTCCTCATGGTCACTCAACTTGGACACTGGAGAGCCATTTGGTTAAAGAAGCCTAGACAAATCTTCAATAACATCATCATTATTTGGTTCAACTGGTTTAAAGATAGATATTCCTTCATAAGAACAATGATCATCATCTTCATTTCTTCTCTTTTGATTGAACTTAGTCTCAACGATATGAAAATATCTAGTGCAAAATATTACACATTCATTACCAATGTAACCTTCAACTATAGAACCTTTTGGATTAGTTCTATTGCGTACATAAGCTTTTAGCTTACTTATGTACCTTTCAAATGGGTACTTAAGTTAGCTGACTCTATTTCAAATGGGTACTTAATTTGAGCTGATGTTACATGCATAAATGCAAAATCTAGAAAACTTCTAACTCCATTTCTATATTCTTTCAATGCTCGATTTCCAATTTGCATTCAACTCTTAAACATGCAGATCAAAAAAATCAGAACAACATGTATTCCACTCGCCCTAATTGAACACCTAAACATGCATTTAAAAACTGAGCACGACCCCGGTCCTAGCTCTTCCCGCCGTGAGAAATTGTAGGGCTTAGCAACATTATTAAGGCAAAAATTTGTTAAGGCAACATTGTAAAGTTGTAGATGAAAAGATTAAAAAAAAAGCTTCAAGCAAAAGGGGAAATACACAGGTGGGAGAGTTTGGTTCCAAGAACATTCTTTAATGCCTGAGAGTTTGGGAAATGCCAGAGAATATGAAGAGATGCCTAAAAGTTCTAAAAATTAATAAAGATGTGGAAGGTAGTCTTATTCAACCCCTTTCCGTAAAGGAGTTCATTTTTGTCACGAACTAGGCCACCGTCATCAATAGCTTCCAGGTCTACTAGTATTACTACTCTCACCTCTGTCTTATTCTCAAGCATATTCCCTTTCATGATCATTCGCTCTAGTACCAACTCTGTTAAGATCAGTAGGGGTGGGGTGGCGAGAATTTTAAGTTGTTGCCATAATCGGAGAGTTCAGTGAGAATTTTAAGTTGTTGCCAAAATGTTTCTCTTCAGCATTGAAGTATCAGAAAGTTCAGTGATTTTTTTGAGGAGGGAAACAAAAATCGGAGAGTTCAATGATTAATAAGCTCAACTGATCTAGAGACAACATGGAACCAGTTTCTATAGTCAAAGTACCAGAAATATGGAGAGATAGCAAAAGAGAAAGCATACCTATCATAATTTGTAGTGGACCAAGTAAATTATGCAATAAAGATATTTATGTCCAAAACTTTCTCTATCGATCTTAGTTTGCTTTGCTCATTTGTGTAAATTTTCTCAAAATATTTTGATTTCGGATTTTGCAGATGAGAAGTAGCGAATTAGAAATAATTCTAAAAAAAGTTTCAATGTAAACGAGGAATACCTTTGTGCACCGAGGACCAAATCCTTCATTGAATTCTTCACAAAAGCTCAATCGATTGTCCATGGATCGCAACCATCTACATCCTCCTCCTCCACTGATCGTCGCCGCCACAAATTGCAGCCTGGTCAATTGGATGCCATTCTTTCAATTATCGAATCACCATTTCTTTTGATGTTGTCGGAGCGTAAAGGCCTCTCAATCGACTACTTCAATGTCAGTGTCGAGACTTCAAATCTTTGCAATCGTCTCCTTGCGAACCTCAAATTAGCCCGATCTAACTCCCGCTACATTCAACAATCGGCTGAAGGCTGGCGACGATGTGACGAACAATGCGAGGTTGGTCGGACCGGAACGTGTCGGCTGGCTGTTGTGTGGTCGATGGGCAAGTTGCAGTGCGAGACTGGGTTCGAAACGAAGGCGGCGGCTGAAGAGGATGAAGAAGCTCACAAAAATACGAAATGTTTTTTTCAAAACCCTAAACCCATTTGTCTTCCCAAAATGCCCCTCTCTCCCCAAATAACTATAAACATGCCCTCTATTCTTCAAAGGTTTTTAAAACCTTCGATAAAATGTTAAATATAATACATTTTTCAAGAGGTTTAGAAAAACCTTCGATAAAAAGCGTTAAATACAATACCTTTTTCAAGAGATTTTAAGAACATTCGTTAAAAGGTTAAATATAATATACAATATATTTTTCAAAGATTTTTAATGACGTTTGATAAATAGTTATTTTCAAAGGCTTTTTAAATACCTTCATAAAAGATCATATTATTTTCAAAGTTCTTAGCTCTTTGATAAAATACAATATCTTTTTCAAAGGTTTTTAATAACCTTGGATAAAAAGTTAATATTTTTCAAAGATTTTTTAAATACCTTTGATAAATAATCATATTATTTTCAAAGGTTCTTGTTACCTTTGATAAATACAATATCTTTTTCAAAGGTTTGTAATAACCTTCGACAAATAGTTGATTTTTTCAAAGGTTTTAAATACCTTCGATAAAGGATCATATTATTTTCAAAGATTCTTTATGTCCTTCGATAAATATAACATCTTTTTCAAAGGTTTTTAAAAACCTTCGTTAAAAGTAGAAGATTTTTAAATATTTTCGATAAACGATCATATTATTTTCAAGGGTTCTTATTGTCTTTTGATAAATATAATATCTTCTTCAAAGGTTTTTAAGAACCTTCGTTATAAAGTAGATATTTTTCAAAGGTTTTTAAATACCTTCAATAAATGATCATATATTTTTCAAAGGTGTTTTAAAATCCTTTGATAAATACACATCTTTTTCAAAGGTTTTTTATAACCTTTGATAAAAGGTGGATATGTTTCAAAGGTTTTTTAAATACCTTTGATAAATGTATATATTTCTCAAAGGTTTTTTAGAACCTTCGATAAAAAATTGTCGAAATAGGTCAATTTTGTTGTAGTGGCATAAAGTTTCATGGTTCTGCTTTCGGTTCCACCCAAAGACATCATACCAATGAAAATATTGTCTCTCACTGCCCATGATTTTTCTCCTATCTAGTCAATGTGAGACCTTCGTCGTAACTCCAACACCAACATCATGAAATTTAGGAGTTGAGCATGTTTATATCTCCTAGATATTAACATGTCATGTATTCTTTTTTAAGCTTGAATTTTGGTTCTAAAACTAATAATCGTTGGCCCTAATAACTTTTGGTACATGTGTAATTTTTTTTCTTAACCTAATTGAGAATAATTAAAAATAAGTAAAAAAAAAAAACAGGACATCTTCCAATTTCCCATGAACCATTGGAATACATTTTTTTTTTTTTTTTTTGACATCGAACCATTGGAATACATCAACCTTTGGAACATCGTATAGACAAATAAAAATCAATTAAGGAATTAAAGTATGGAATATATTTGTATATAATTATGGAAGTCGATTACATGCAACTATGCAAGAGCTGTTCTTTTCCAACAAAGTCAAACAAAATCGCCATATTAATAAAACACGAAAACATTAAAAAGGACAAAAAAAAAAAAAAAGCATGAAACGCATCGAAAAAAGATGCTGACTTTTCGAGTGGAAAAAAGCTGATCGAGCAAGTTGGTAAACGACATGTAGTTTTTTCTCAAAAGAGTCGAGACGCACTGATTAATGATGCAGAGGATTTGGCCCAGTCGGAACGATGTGTTGGTCAGTGTCGTAACTGAACCGTCGACCGTCGATCTCGTTTTCCTTGTCGGCCACCACGGGTCTCCGGCCGTAACCGCCGCCGCCGGAGTTCCTTCTCCTTGAAATGACAATGAACCACCCATGAAATTAAAGAGTAACAATAATACAAAGACAATAAGCTGCAAAAATCTGATCGATTTCATTACAAACTAAATTGGCCGGAGAAAATAACAGCAAAAAAGAGAGGATTTTTAAGCTCGAGAAGAATGAGAAATAACCCAAATGTTTGGTTTGTGTCGTAGTAATGTTTAATAATAACGTTAAATCATTGGACATTTCGGGAGCTTGTTTGTTTGGACTATGAATGAAAAAAAAAATGAGTCGGTGAGACGAAATAATATGCAAACTTTGTCAAGCATTAATTTTTGTCGCCCCTCTCTGGCTTTAGGACTTCGTGGACTAAATATTATCTTAAATCGCCCTTTGATTCAAAAGCTTAAGTGGATGGTTTGAGTTAAATTTAGTTATATCTAACATAAATCTCATTGAATTTTAACAAAAATGGTGGGTTAAAAAATCAAAATTAAGATGTAATGATTGAAATCAACAATCAAGCAAAATACATATGACTGGAAAAAACACACACATAAAATTTATGATCTATAAAGAAACAAAATAAAGATATAATCATCAACTTGGTTCAGATTTGAATGCAATATATAACATATTCGATTAGTTAAAATGTTAGATTTTTAAATCTCTACCTTCATCTATTGTACTAAAAAAATTATGTTGGTGTTGAAATAAGAAGAAAAAAGATATAGTTAGTGACAAATTATTGGATGTGATTGTGCACTCCCATAACTAATAAAATAAAGTTAAATACTTTCTTATATTCTTAACTCTATCACAATTTACTAGTCACAACTCAACTAGTTAAGACAGTAAATTAAACCAAAGTAAAAGTTATAATAGCCCTGTGAGACTATTTAAAACTCTTTTCTATCTCAATTTTTATGTAAATACGAGTTTGTTCAAAGTCGTATATTTGATAGGTTAAAACTCTTTTCCATCTCAATTTTTATGTAAATACGAGTTTGTTCAAAGTCGTATATTTGATAGGTTATTTTGTTTTGGAATTTAACTAAACCAAATGTTAGAATAAGCAAATCACTTTGGAATTTGTTTTAATAGAAAATCAAATGGTTTGTTTAATCGAAATTGTCATAATTTTTTTCCCAAACAAAAAATGGTTACCAGAAATTTGAAACTGTATTAATTTTGTAGGCAACTTAGTTACATTATTGACATTAAATCAAATTAATTAAAAGCCTGCATTTGGAAAAGGAACAAAAAGAAAGAAAATAAATAAATAAATAAATCTTCACTCAAAATTTGGTATGCAATGTGCATGAACGATCTGGGCCATTTGGGCTACTAAGATTCCACTCGGCCCACTATAACGGGTTCGCAATTGTTGCATCGCCAGGTTGGACAAATATTTCATTTGTAGAATTTGTAGGAAATACACGTACCGATTATGAAAATAACTTTTGAGTTGAGTTTGGTAGAGTTGAGTTGAGTTCAGTGCAGGAAATATGTGTTTGGGGTGCAGAGTTAAGTTGAGTTGTTGCAGGAAGTCTGTGTTTGGGGTACAGAGTTGAGTTGAGTTGAGTTGTGCAGAGGTATTTGATGTAGTTTTTTTAAGATCAAATATTCAGTTTTTATCTTACTATGGTTTTAAGATCAAATAATCTGTTTTTATCTTCCCATCATTGATGATACATTCATTTATAACAAAAGAATTAATGACATGTTATCAAATCTTATCTCCCATGCCCAAAAAAAAATTAAAGTATACAAAAAAAATATTATCACTCACAAAATATATCTAACGAAATAAACATGAAGTGCTCGTGGAGTAGGTGTTCAACCAGTCCTACCAAATATATGCAAGTAGTATATTTTCTTAGATTGTGGTGGGAATAAACAACCCGTATTTTGCATGTCTGCGACTAAAGAGATCATCATTGGTCAACCCTTCTATTGCATACAGTTGACCTAC
Source organism: Trichosanthes cucumerina (assembly GCA_036507285.1). Lineage (NCBI taxonomy): Eukaryota > Viridiplantae > Streptophyta > Magnoliopsida > Cucurbitales > Cucurbitaceae > Trichosanthes > Trichosanthes cucumerina. The sequence goes on along the minus strand of CM071839.1, from coordinate 74,284,067 downwards.
AACATTTTTACGTCAAGCGAATTCCATTTCATATTTTTCTTTTCTTAATCACTATTCTGTAACATTTCTTTTCGTTTTAGCAACGGAACTTATGGATAATTCAACTTAAACCCCCTATTTTTTTGTAACCTCGTAAAATCAAATGATTTAATTGTATTTGATTTAAATTTGAATTTTTTGATAATCAGATAAGAATTATGAATATAGAGATTTTTTTAGTAAAGGGTGTTTCAAAGTCTAAAAATGATTATGATTTATGTTATAAAAAAAAGAAATAAAAAAAGGATTATTTTTTTTTTTTAAAAAGAGGATTAGGATTTCATTTCCTAAAAAATAAGATTTATTGTTCTAAAAAGATTATGACTTTTTGCTACCTATTTAACTAAAGTAATTGCAACTTAAATGATGCACTTCAAAACTCTGCTCTTCTTCTCCTTCTTTTATTTTCATTTCACTCTTCATCTTGTTGGACAATCGGGCGGAGTTTTGCCGGAAGTCGTTGGGTCACTGCAAGAAGTCTTCGGACCACCACCGGAGGTAGCCGGACCACCGCTGAAGGTCGCCGGAAGTCGGAAGGGAATAAAGGAAAATTGGTGGAAAAAGTGTGTGAATTGATTTTGTGGGGAGATGTAAGGTGAGAAAATTGTGGGAGATATTCGGGAAGTGGGGAGTTGAGAACTCAACCCAACTTAATGCTCCAAACAATGAGTTGGTTTTTTAAACCAACTCAACTCAACCCATACCATCCATCCAAACACACCTAAGTAATTGTTTTGTAGGGTTAAATTACAAGTTTGATGTTTTGTTTAACTGGTGTGTAAACTTTTAAATTTGTCTAATAAATTTTTAGACTTTTAATTTTGTGACTAATATGTTTTCAAACTTTTAATTTTGTACTTAACAAAAATAAAGATTCACGTTGACAACAAATTTTTTCACCATGATCACTAATGCACAAGCGTTTAATAGACTAAAAAGTTATTAGACAAAAAAGTCTAGCATATTGACTATTCAACATAAAATTGAAAGTTCAATAATTCTATTACACGTGTCCTCTAAAGTTTGAGTGTCTATTAGGGATGATTAAAAGTCTACGTATTTACTAAACATTTTTTTAAAGTTCAATTATTCACACACAATTAAAAGTCAATTTCAAAGAATATATTTGGGGGAGACTAGGAAAAATTCCTATTTGCCCTTGCCCTACCTTGTAGATTTTCCTTATAGTCGGAGATTATTCTTTGTCCCTGCTCCATTTCTTATCTATTGTCTATCTATATATATAAAATTAACCTTTTTTTTCTTCCCATTCATTTGAATATAGATTTTACAAGGATTTCACTCTCTAAAATGAGGTTTCTATGTTGAAAATTAACCTTATTTAAAAAAAAAGAAGAAAAAAAGGCAACAAAAAAGGTGATCGGTGTCAGTTTCCTACTCCAAACTCATCAAATTTAATCAGATATTTTTTGAGGTCGAATAATAACAGGAAGGCAACAAGAAAGACAAAATTGACACTCAAGTCAAGGACCAAATTAACTTACGAGTTAACAAATTTGTAATGTTTGATTTAAGTTAATTAATGATTAGACATTAACCAAGTAATTTACTCTGTCATCAAATAATTATCCATGGTTACTATGTCAGTCGATTATCTTAGTTTTATCGTCACCTTTACGTTATTTTATATTACATTTTCATATATGCCTATTTAGATATTAACATTCCCTTATCCCAAAAAAAAAAAGAAGGAAAATTTTCATAATGTTTAAATTTGATCCTATCGTCTTCATAGGTTCCAATGTACGGAAACCGTTGGATTAGATCAGCCGAAAAGTGTACGGTTAGGATTATAAAGACCAGGAGAACTAAAATAGGGCACAGCGTTACGAAGCGTAGCCCATCCCTTATAATAACAGAGCTGGTCGAAGTCGTCTATATAAATCCCTTGTGTTCGCCATCGATCGAACAAAAGTTTGGATCGTGTTGCTCCCAGTTCCAGGCTATGCGCTTGCCATGGCCAAGCCTCGCAAGCCCAAGAACAACGACGAAACCAAACCACCTGACAACTCCGGAGCTGTAGTTCGTCACCAAAAGCTCTGTCTTTCCATCGACATTGACAACCGTCGCATTTATGGGTTCGTCTTAGCTCTAACTTGTTCAATTTCGATCGCCACTACCATTCCCCATCTTCCCATTTGCGTTCTTTCGTGGTGGCATCTTGGTTTTTGTTTCTATTCTACTTGTCTTTTATGCTTCACGAAGTTTTTTGTGAGAATTTGACTTGCTGAATCTTGTTGCTGGATTTTAGGTTCACGGAGTTGGAAATTGCGGTTCCGGATATTGGCATAGTTGGGTTGCACGCGGAGAATCTTGGGATTGTGAGTGTTTCTGTGGATGGTGACCCTACTGAATTTGAGTATTATCCGAGGCAACAACATGTGGAGGAAAGTGAGAGGAGTTTTAAAGCGGCGTCGTCGCCTAGCTCTGCTGCAGATGCTGCGGGGTCAATTTATTTATCTTCAATCGAGAGAGAGTTGGTTCCTAATTTGTTGATAAATTGCTGCAAGGCTTTCAAGACCGGAAGTGAGCAGCAGGACCAGCCGTTTCTGGAGAATGGAGTGCAACCTGCGGGCGAGGACAAGCAGGTTGTAGCTGTTATTTATTATTGCGATGTCATTATTTTATATGATGGAGAATATGCGTGTGGATGCTAAAGGCGGTGCGCTAGTTTTGGTCTTCAATCAAGTTGTTTGTTACTCCATGTATTCTGGCATGTAAATGTTATCGCTGTAAAGTATATTATACATTCAGTTTCTGTTGCTTGCTTAAGGCCTGGTAAGTATTTTGAAGCATCTATATGTAATGAGCAGAACTAATGATCCATTTAGTTGGTGGTAGATTTGGAAATGAAGAAGTTTTTTTTTTTTTTTTTTTGGTCTAAGCATCTATTTTTCTCACGAATTGAAAAACCAGTATAATTCTTGCTTAGTTCAAACTGCTGAAACTGAGAGATTTGAGAAGTGAAGAAAATTGTGCATGAATAAGTAGATTAGCTTCAACCTGGGAACTATTCATTCTTTCCACATAATTAATGTAAGTCTACATACTTTTGTGAGAACCAAGGAAGAAAGTTATTTTATTGATATGTAGTTGTTTCTGAAGGTATTGGAGCTCTATCATAAATCTTCTTTATGGAATCTTACATGTAGCATTTTGTGTTTTGTGGTGAGGTTTATTACTATTATTATCTTTTTGTGGCTTCTCATATAGGTTAATGTTGGATGCAGAATATAAGGCTGGTTCGTATTGATTACTGGGTAGAGAAATTAGAGGTCGGTGTTCACTTCAGTAATCATATGGCTCACACTGACAACCAAATAAGACGTGCAAGGTGCTGGTTCCCTTGTATGGATGATGGCCTACAACGATGCAAGTAAGGATATCATAATCTGGCTGGGTTATCTTGTATCAATTTTAGCTTTTCACAATCCATTTATTTACCTATTATATCCCATGTTCAGGTATAACCTGGAGTTTACTGTCTCTCAAAATCTCGTGGCTGTCAGTAATGGAATTCTGTTGTACCAGGTGAGAAATACTCTCAAATGAGATATTTGTTTACCAGTTCTGGGATGGTAAAGCAATTTTGTTGAGTAATGTGTACCATATATTGTTTTCTTCTTGTATATTTCAAGGTAGCCGGCGATAAAGATGATTGACTTTTGCTCCAATCTGTTCTTCATCAAATGTATTTTTTTTTTATATATTACTTCATCAAGTGCATTATTACCAAATCATTCATCCCACATCACTAAAATTCATGAATAATACTTTTTGAAGTTTCAATGTCGAATGAACTTGTGCTGAGAAGATCTATTATTCAATCTTCAACCTTGTTTAGCTAAATGATAAGTCTGGAAGGGTGTACTTTCTTGTTATAGTTTTTCAGGAAATGATTGATGTCCACAAGCACTCTTTTCACCTTGTAACATTGTTACATTGTAATATGTATATAAAAGAAACTTGATGTATATTATGCACAAGGCCAAAAATGGCTTTTCAAAAAATGGAGTTCGTATTTGGATATACGGAAAATCAAGAGCTTTATATGAATTTGACTTTTGTAATGTGATAAAAGTCGTTTGGATTCTGAAAAACAAATTCAACTGAGGATTCTATTTATAAGTCCCAACCAACTGCAGTGGAGGCCTATTACTGGGGCATATGGCTGGTAACATACAAAACCAAACGTTACTGACTGAAAAAGTGACTCAACTATCACTAAACCACTGTAATTAATGGGAACAAATTAGTAAAGGGTAAAAGAGTTGATAAATGACAAAGGAACTAACAACTCGTGAAAGACTACAAGTTTATGACATCAATTCCCCTCCCCTTCAAAAAAAAAAAAAAAAACCTGCCTTGATTTGTAAGCTGCCAATTGAAGCACATTTGGAGGATAATATTCTTGGAGATTGGAGACATTTAAAACGAGATTGATATCCAAACCTGCTGATCTCAACTCAGTAAGAATTAGGGTAAATTTTCTGGACTATCTAATAAGGCACAATCTTTTTCCTTGAAGTTTAGGGTATTGATCTTTGGTAGCTATTTTCTCATTCCCTTGATAAAGCACTACATAGTTACCAAATCTCAGATTTCTTAAATCTGCTAAGTTTGTTGGTTTCAGTAATTTTAACCTTATTACTATCTGAATTTTAAATATTCAGTCTCTCCTCACCAAATTTTAACTGCATCAGTAGTCCAGTAGTCAGCATAATTATGAAAATTGGGCTCAGAGGAGGCAGCATCCACCCTGGAGGATGATCAATGGAAATACATCATAAATTTCCCCAGGTGTTCAATTAGTAACTTCTATTTGGCCACTTTTTGGAGGATAAGTAGTACATAACTTCACAGTATTAAATATTCTCCATAAAATCTTTCAAAAGTGACTAATAAATTTGTGTCTCGATATGAATTACTGACAAAAATTTCATGAAGTCAAATAACTTCTTTATAGGGAAAGTTTGTTCCTTGTGTAGATTGAAATATCCATATGTTCTCACCCGAAAAAGGAAAAAAAAATCCACATGACATGGATTGGAAGTATTCAACCACAAGTTTTCTCAGGAAAGATGGTAAGTATTCAACCGCACCTTTTCCCAGGAAAGATCGAAGAACCTTTTTTTTTTTAAAGGGAGTACAATTTCATTAGTATACCAAAATATATGAAAAAGGAAGGAAACCTTTACCAAGGCGAATGGGGTTACAAAAAAGCTCTTCAATTAGTACAAATATCTATCAAAGAGTGATTATGTAGAATATTATTAGTGCTACCCTAAGAGGCCGTTTTAGAAAAAAAATATGATGTAAAAGGTTGTTTCTTGAGGTACTTGAGCTATCAATCATGGTTACCAATGAAAAAATATTTGAATTTTGTGCGTCGAAGGCAACTTGATATTTTAGCCCCATGACTTCTCTTTTGTTAAGATTTAGCTTTATCCCTTGTAAACCCACCATTTTGCTTCCAGGAATCTTTTTTGTTACAAGCTTAGTTCTTAATCATGGTAACCAAATAGACAACAGTTCTCAATCATTGCTTTCAGGAACCCTTTTTGGTTGGAAAAAATTGCACTCTATTTCATCCGCGTCGTTGAGTTTGATTCTTTAAACCTTGGTGTGACTGAAGGCCTTCCTGGTGGGTTATTTTGGAAGCACATTCATGAGAGAATTAATTACCTTTTCATAGGAGGTTTTCTGTCTTTCTCTTGGTTATTGGTTATTCTCCCTAACCGGAGCTTTCTTGTTGTGATGATCTAATTCTAGACTAACTTCAAGTCCTTGTAGCTTCTGTACCTATGCCTTCAGTGTTTGGTTCATTGCAGTGAATTGTGTTCCATTATGGCCATTCAATCGTGTATGTTATTGATGGATTTCAGTTTTGCTGCAAATTGAGCACGGCTAACATGCTAAGCTTTTCCCTGTGATTGCAACCCCACACCACTGGGAGCTTCTTGTTGGCCATTGTCCAAGAAGGCTCTAAACTAATGAGTGGAAGTTCAGAAAACTGATGAAACTAATAATTTTATCAATTCATCCCATCCAAGTACAAAGGAAGCCTTAAATAGGCATTAGGCCAGTAAAGATTGAACATTACCGGCTGGATAAGCGACTAAACCACCTACATGGTAAATGAATGGTATCATATTAGTAAATGGGTAAAACAGTGGAAAACAACAAAGGGAAATCTCACAATGAAATTATCTTAATGGGATTTGCAATAAAGTTGCCTAATCGTGCCGGATTGCTACTTGTCTAGTTTTCATTCAAGAAGGTTTTCTCGAGGCTCTAATTTAATGGGATTTTCCTATCTATTTTATGTTTGAGGTTTTCCTGGCCTTTATAGATATTAGTTTACTTATTATATTTCAATGATTAGTTGTAAATTTAATGTCTTTTGATTTATGCTTTTGGGGTGAGGGGTCGGTGTAGTATGTTTTATGGTAGAGAGATTGTTAGAGTATGTGCCCAAATTACCTTCTAGATTGGCCTCTTTATTAGTACCACTGTGCCTCCAATACAACTGGGTCTCGATCCCGGTAGGTGCCTATTTGCGGGGATAGCTCAGTTGGGAGAGCATCAGATTGAAGATCTGAAGGTCGCGTGTTCAATCCACGCTCACCGCACTTATCTCTGGGATCGAAACTACCCTTTCTCCATGTTGTGAACCAAAGGTTGGAAAAATGACTCACCAGGAGCAGTATTTTGTTTGAATGTGATTAATTTTATGAACTCTTAAAGAGAACGACCTTCATATCATTATCCTGTTTGAATGCAGTTAATTTTATGAATTCTTAAAGAGAACGACCTTAATATCATTATCTTATATGCTGCTTCAAAACATAATTCCTTCCCATATTGTACAAGAATATAATTAGTTATGACATTATTTGTCCCGGTTGGGCCCAAGCTAAACAATGTTATGCTACCTTATTAATAAATGAAAGACTCTAAGTTAATACCTACTTAGGATTTAATTTCCTACGAGTTATCTTGGCAACCAAATTTAATAAGGTCGGATAGTTATCCCGTTAGAATAGTTGAGATGCGTGCAAGCTGGCTCGGACACTTCTAGATATTAAAAAAATACTGAACTAAACATTTGAATTTATATTTAGAACAATACTTGGTTGAATGCCAGTGTGTAGGTGTACCTATACACTACCATTAAATTTCTGACAACTAAGAAAGAGAAAGGTGGAAAATGAGAAAATGTGTAATTGGTTGATGTGTGAAATGTTTTTCATGTGCCAGCCTTAACTGTCTATGACAAAGTTTGTCTTATTTTTCTCATTGTGATTATTGGAGGCTTGAGAGATATTTGTGCACAACTTGAATATTAGAATGTATCCAGGGAATAAATTATGTAATCAACATGAAGATGAGCTGCATGCATGTCTGTTTATTTTTGAGTTAATAATTGTGTGGGGTGAGGGATTGAACCATCAACCTTTGAAATAGTAAAATAGATGACTTTTCCACTGGATTGGCCATGCACGTCCGTTTATTGTATCTAGTAAATAAATCGATTTAGTTAACATTACGATGAGTTGCATGCATCTCTATTTATTTTATTCCTAGATGTAGGTTGTAACTAACATTAAAATGCATGTGCATTTTTTGGCCATGCACGTCCGTTCATTATATCTAGTGAATAAATCGATTTAGTTAACAGTAAGATGAGATGCATGCATGTCTATTTATTTTATTCATCGATGTAACTAACATTAAGATGTATGTGCATTTTTTGGCCTTGTACTGTCACGCGGATCTGGATTTTTATATTTTTTTTCCTTTCACTTGCATTTTGCTTATCTGAGAGACACATCAGTACGACCATCCCTTCAAATAGAAATCTTAAATTTCAAAGATTGCTCAAAGGTAGCATATTACTTCTTGCTGCGAAGGTGACCTCTAATCCAGCTATGCATATACATTTTCTTGTCCTGTGCAATCTTGTTTCTTATTTGCATTTCATAAGCAGAGCACATCTAATGTATATATATCAAGATGCACTCTACATGTTAAATCGACTTTAAGCATTTTGGATATTTTGACTTTCCACGTATCGCCATCCTTTCAGGTCTTGAGCAAGGACAATCCTCCCCGCAAAACGTATGTGTATCAGGTAGACATCCCCGTCAATGCACATTGGATATCACTTGCCGTTGGACCATTTGAAATCCTTGCTGATCACCAAAATGGACTTATATCACACATGTGCTTGCCAGTTAATTCTTTAAAGCTCAAGCATACGATGGAATTTTTTCATAGTGCATTCAGGTTTGTTTTTTTAGTTTTCTTAATGCTGCATTATGATTATGAAGCACAAATTCTATGTTTGTAAATTATTTCTTACTGTGGAATTTACTTTGCATAGCTGCTATAAGGATTACCTCTCAGTGGACTTCCCATTTGGGTCATACAAACAAATCTTCATAGAGCCGGAGATGACAGTATCATCAGCAAGTTTGGGAGTTTCCATGTGTGTATTTAGTTCTCATCTTTTGTTTGATGAGAAAATCATCGATCAGGTTTGTTTATTCATAGGGCTTGTATAGTATGGGTTCAACAATTCATTTGTTTTGGAGTTTATATCTGTTGTAGGTGAACGTCAGTTTCATACATATATGCTTAAATCATGAAATGGATGGGTATGGGTCCCACACATGCAATACCCTAGTGCTTGCAAAGAGTCGTAATCTATGAAGCACTAATGCAACCACCCTGGGTTGACTAGTGGTTATTAGGATAATAGGAAAAAAGTAGAGGGACTTGATGGGTTCAGATCCATGGTGACCATCTAACTAGGATGTTAAAATCCTACGATTTGTTTTTTGCAATTAAATGTTGTAGGATTAAGTGAAAGTGACTATAGTATAAGATTAGTCAAGGTGCATACAAGTTAGTCGGGACTTTCTCCCATGTGAGAAAAAAGAAGTGAAGCATCAATACTTTCCTAAAGGAAATGCCCTGACACTTTTAAAATATGCATTATATCTCTTTCTCTTGTTTTGTCTGGTTCGAGTCCGTCTAAGTAACCATCAACTTTTGATGGTAAGGTGTTTGTTAGAAACAAATATGGAGGACAAGATATGAAAGGAGATATTTTTCATTCAAATGAGCATGCCTTCATATAGGCTTACAAAACCTAACGATTTGTCAAAAAGGTATAAATGACATCAATGCACTTAACTCTCCTAACTCATATAAAACACGTATAACTCATAATTCTAATAACTCAAATAACTTAAAGATGTTGCAAATAATAAAACGCCACATTAAATGCTACGAATAAATATTTAAAAATTTTATTTCTCAACACCCCCCTTAAACTTGATTTGTTACACCAAGTAAACTTCTCATTCTGATAAAAGTCTCCAACTTGAGGGGTTTTGTGAAAATGTCTGCTGCTTGGTCTTGTGACTTGATATATTTGAGTTCTACTTCTTTCTTCGTAATGCAATCTCGAATATAATGAAAACGAGTATCAATGTGCTTACTCCTCCCATGAAATACCGGATTTTTGGCTAAGGCAATGGCCGATTTGTTGTCAACAAAAATCTCCATTGGACATTCCATTTGAAACTTCAACTCCTTCACTAAGTTTCTTAACCAAATTGCATGACATACACATGAAGTTGCCGCGACATACTCCGCCTCACATGTTGATAATGTGACAATGAGTTGCTTCTCTGACATCCATGTGAACGCCGTTTCACCGATAAAAAACACAAACCCTGTAGTGCTCTTTCGATCATCCAAGTCACTATCACAATAACCAACAATATCAAAATTGCTAGAAGAGACATAAGATAGACCATACCCAATCATCCTTTTAATGTAGCGAAGTATCCTTTTTGCCATTTTGCAATGTGTTGTTGTTGGCTCTTCCACAAATCGACTAATAATTCCAACCGAATAAAGAATGCCCGGTCTTGTACATGTCAAGTATCTCAAACTTCCAACCAGGCTTTTGAAATATGTAGAATCTACTTTCACTCCTCCACCTTGCTTGGTGATTTTGACTCCACATGCCATTGGTGTTCCAACTGGATTAGCATCATCCATGTTGAATTTTTTTAGCACTTCTTTAGCAAAACCCTCTTGGGATATAAAGATCTCATCTTCACCTTGTTTGATCTCAATTCCAAGATAGTAACTCATGAGACCAATCTCCGTCATTTCAAACTCCTTTTCCATCCCTCTTTTGAACTCATCAAACATGCTAGGATTATTTCCGGTAAATACTAAATCATCAACATATAAACAAATGATTAGTATGTTTTCACCTTGCATTTTGATGTAGAGGGTATGCTCATAAGGACACTTCATATGCTTCTTATCTTTAAAGTACTTGTCAATTTTTGAATTTCATGCTCTTGGCGCTTGCTTCAAGCCATAAAGAGCCTTCTTCAATCGAAGCACTTTGTCTTCTTCACCCTTGACTTCATAACCTAATGGTTGTTCCACATAGACCTCCTCATCAAGAATTCCATTCAAGAATGCCGATTTGACATCCATTTGATGTATCTTCCAATGATTATGAGCTGCCAAAACAATAATCAAACGAATAGTTTCAAGACAAACAACAGGGGCAAATACCTCATCATAATCGATGTCATGTCGTTGACTATACCCTTTCACCACTAGTCTTGCCTTGTGCCTCTCAACATCACCATCGACTTTTTTCTTTGTCTTGTATACCCACTTCACTCCAATCGGTTTGTGTCCTTTTGGAAGTTTGGTCAACTCCCATGTATTGTTTTTTTCTATTGCTCGAATTTCTTCATCCATTGCATCCTTCCATTTTTTGTTTGCAATGGCTTCTTGGAAAGTAATGAGTTCACAATCACCAAAAAGACAATAGAGAATTATGTTATCTTGATTTTCATTTACCTCATTAAGTTCCCGTAGGCTTCGAGTTCCTCTTAGACCAACTTCGTTCATTGAATCGCTAGATGAACTTTCAGATGATGATGAATTTGACAAATGTGGTGGCACTGTAATGGTCAAAACTTCACTCGTTTCATCTCCAGTTAGCTCATTTTCATCGTCTTCTTGAAAGTATGGAAAGAAATCATACTCTTCCTCCTGTATATTCCAATCCCAAGAAGCTTCCTCATAAAAAACATCACGACTAATAATTACCTCCCATTCAAAGGATTGTGAAGGCGATAACCCTTTGAACTTGCATCATAGCCGATGAAGATGAGTTTCTTGCTTCAATCGTCGAGTTTGGTCCTTTCTTCTTCCGACACATGAGCATATGCAATACTCCCAAACACCTTGAAGTGACCAATTTCGGGTTTCTTCCGTTCCATGCTTCTTGAGGTGTCTTGTCAAGCACACTTTTGGTTGGGGCTCGATTTATCAAATAGACCGCACATGCTACGACCTCTGCCCAAAATTCCCTCGGCATCTTCTTTGTCTTTAGCATGCTTCTTGCCATGTTCAAGACTGTTCGATTCTTCCTCTCCACCACGCCATTTTGTTGTGGTGTCCTTGGCACTGTTAATGGACGTCGGATGCCTTTCTCATCACAAAATTGTTTGAACTAGTGAATTCACCACCTCGATCGGTTCTCATGGCGTTGATTGTAAGGTTGCTTTCATTCTCCACACGTGCCTTAAATCTTTTGAAGATTTCAAATACTTCTGATTTTTCCTTCAAAAAGTACACTCACGTTTTTCTAGAAAAATCATCAATAAAGAGAAGGAAGTATTTACTTTTTAAAAGAGACTCCGGTTTGATCAATCCACACACGTCGGCATGGATTAGTTCTAGAGGTTTCTTGGCCCTTGTCATAGACTCTTTTGGAAAACTACTTCGATGATGTTTTCCAAGTAGGCAACCATCACAAACTTGATTCGGCTTGTGAATGTGCGGTAAACCCCGCACCATCTTCTTCTTCGACAAATCTTCTAGACTTCCAAAATTGAGGTGCCCGAACCGTAGATGCCATAGCCAAGAGAGATCCTCATAACACGTCTTCAAGCATTTTAGAACATCATTACATATATTCAAAGGAAACATTCGGTTTTTGGTCATGAAAACTTTAGCAACAAGTTTCTCATGATTATCCCTCAAATACAAACAATTGTTTTTCATTTGAACTTCAAAACCTTTCTCTAACAATTTCCCTACACTCAATATATCGTTTTTTACATTGGGAATGTAATAAACATTAGAGATATATTGATTTTCTCCATTTTTTAACCGAATGAGAATTTTACATATTCCTTTGATGGCGGCCAAAGAATTGTCTCCAAAGACAATATTACCCTTCTCCATCTCGTTCAATTCCGCAAACATCTCGCGTTTTCCACACATTGATTTGAGGCTCCATTGTCAAGATACCACATAGGCACATAGTATCTCGACTCTCTTCTTCTCCCTTTGATACCATAAATAAGGTCTCATTCTCTTCCGCATAATTAGATTGCCCTTGATGGGTTTTAGATGTCTCAGCATTTGACCGGTCCTGATTCTTTCGATCGATCGACTCTGATTGAGATGAGTAACACTCATTTGCATAATGCCCATATTTATTACAATTATAACATTTTACCTGAGATTTATCTCTCCCGAACCTTCCACCACGTCTTCCACGACCTCGACCTCCTCTTCCTCTGGAGGATAGACAGGAATTTTGAGAAATATCGGTGTGGGTTTTACCTCTTCCACCATGGCCTCGACCACTGTAACCTCTTCCACGTCCACGATTATTCTCCTTCTTGAGTTTGAGTTGGAGAAGTTGTTCAATGGTCTCCGTTTGCTCCAATCTTTCTTTTCTTTTTCTCCTCATAGGCTTGCAACGAGCCTATAAATTGTTCAATTGTCATATTATCGAGATCCTGTGTCTCCTCGATTGTCGTAGCGATAATCTCGAACTTTGTATTTAGGCTCCGTAAAATCTTTTCCATGACACGAACATCAGTAATTTCTTCACCGTTTCGTCTCAATTGGTTTACAACGGTCATTACTTTTGTATGATATTTTGCTATCACCTCCGTTTCCTTCATCTGTAATGATTCAAACTCACCACGTAAAGATTGCAATCGTACCTTTTTCACACGATCGACTCCTCTATGAGTCGATTGAAGTTCATCCCATGCCGCCTTTGATGTCTCGGCATTAGCGATGGTCTCAATGTATCTTCGTCCACTGATTGGTACAAGAAAAAGAGGGCCTTCTTGTCCTTCCTTCTTGTCTCCTTTAATGCGTCTCTTTGCGCTTGATTGGCTTCAGGTTCCAACTCTTGGAAACCATTCTCCACGATCTCCCACATGTCTTGTGCTCCTAGTAACGCTTTTATCTTGATACTCCAACTATCATAGTTGAGCTTGGTAAGCATTGGTAATTGAAGGGAACTCAACCCACCGTTAGCCATTTTTTTTCTCTCAATTTTTTAACTAGTCTCTAATACCACTTTGTTAGAAACAAATGTGGAGGACAAGATATGAAAGGAGATATTTTTCATTCAAATGAGCATGCCTTTATATAGGCTTACAAAACCTAACGATTTGTCAAAAAGGTATAAATGAAATCAATGCACTTAACTCTCCTTACTCATATAAAACACGTATAACTCATAATTCTAATAACTCAAATAACTTAAAGATGTTGCAAATAATAAAACGCCACACTAAATGCTACAAATAAATGTTTAAAATTTTTATTTCTCAACAGTGTCTGGGCTCAACCGTGTACACAGATAGTTTAGATTGGAATAAATGACTTGAATTCTAAAAACTCGCATTCTGTACTTCTCTAATAATTATGTGTTTTGATCAATGTTCTTTTTCACAGACCATAGATACGAGGATTAAACTTGCTTATGCTCTTGCACGACAATGGTTTGGCATTTATATTACGCCCGAAGCTCCAAATGACGGTAAATTGATATCATACGTTCTCATTACAGTTCACGTTTTGTCTTCATTAACACTTTTTTGATCAGGCATGTGTAATTCTTGTTGCTAGAGTGGTTGTTGGATGGTCTTGCTGGGTTTCTGACTGATTTATTCATCAAGAAGAACTTAGGAAATAATGAGGCACGCTACCAAAGATACAAGGTTTGCTTCACAATGTTCTTGGTTGCTTGCTCTTATTTGTTTATGAATTTTCTTCATCTTTTCTTTCCTTCTTTTCTACTTGATGCTTGGAGTTACTTTTCTCTCTGTTGGTCATTCAAAGAAGGTTTACTATTTCTGGCGTCACTAAGTATAAAATGAGGGATAATCACACTTTTTTATCTCTGTACCTTGCCCATTTTGCAACTAGAATCATGTGCTTGTTCTCATATTTAATGTATTAGTCCTCTGGTATCCTACCAGTGAGTTTCTGATGTAAAAAGGTTATTTCATATTTTCATATGTCAATTTACAACGGAAAAACTTTGTTATGCTGTTATGCAGGCAAATTGTGCTGTTTGTAGAGCAGATGATAGTGGTTTGACCACCTTGAGTTCCTCTTCTGCTTGTAAAGATTTGTATGGGACCCAACGCATTGGTATATACGGAAAAATAAGATCCTGGAAATCTGTAAGTTCACGTGGTTAGTTAGCCTTTAACTTCTTATTCAACTTTCTAATGATTTCATTTTATTTAAAAAAAGGTAGCAATCCTTCAAATGTTGGAGAAGCAGATGGGGCCTGAGTCTTTCCGCAAGGTAATGGTTCTGGTTCTTGAAAATTATGAGGATATTCTTAAGTACAAGGATATAAGGATGATTATAGATTGTGCCATTGGTTGCGTTTTAACTTCTTCAGCTGGATAGAATAGAAGTCTTTTCTTTACATTTTTTTTTAAAAACATTTGTGGATGGTCTACCCCCTTAATACACAGAGACTCTACATGCCTCAATGTTAAAAAAAACATTTTTTTTGCTTGTCGCTTGTTAGACTCTATGTTTCTCTTTGGACTTCGGTGTCAAGGTTTTTTTTATAATTATTCTTTAAGTATTATCTTGCTCGATTGGAGCCCCTTTTGTAGTTGGCTCCCCTTTTTTGTGGGCTTTTTTCTTTTGTATGCTTGTGTATTTCATTTTTATCTCAATGAAAGTTCGGTGTTTTATTTAAAAAACAATATTTTCCTTTTCATTCCTTTTCCCTGGGAGGCTTTTTACTCAGGTAAGTAGGCTAAAAGTCCCATGCTCTAACCAATCAAACTGCCCCTTAGACAAAATAAAAATCTTTAAACAACCTACTGGCTGTAGGATATTTTGATGGTTTCTTCCCCACTTTTTGACCCTTTAACCTCCTCTGGTCATAGTGAACTCTTTTCTTGTTGAGTCGTAATACATCCTGATGTTACATATATTATGTGCTTGATTTTGGCACTTAGTTTTCCTGGTATGTTTGAGCACACATTGTGATGGAAAGACCTGCCATTTATAGAAGATAAGTTTCTGATCTTCATGTTGATTTCTACTTTCTCCTGCTGTACAGATTCTGCAAAATATTGTTTCTTGTGCTAAAGATTCAACCTCTACTTCACGATCACTTAGCACAAAGGAGGTACTAACTTTCTTCTACTACGATAATTCTTTTTCAAGGCCTTTTGTTCTGGATCATCCATTTAGCTATTTGTTCAATGCAGTGATTGTGTTAGAATGCTGATTTTCTATTTTTATTGTTTCAAGAAACTAGTGCCTGGCAATGAGGACACACAAATAATATGACATTATGCAAGATTTTGATTTTATGTCAGACCATGTGTTTTGCACATGGGTCAGTTGAAAAATCGTTTTTTTTTTTGGGGGGGGGGGGTTATAGAATAACCTAATGGGAGGAGTGGTTAACTCTAAAACCAAAAAAATCCTTCAATATAGGTAGAAGCATGTTGTGATGTGGGATATTGTGTCTTCTCCTACGAATGGGGTTTGGGGGTGGGAAGTCAAAGGAAGAGAAATAACTTGTCAAAATGGCTCTGGAGGTTCCTCAATGGATTAGGAGAATTACGGACAAGGTTAATTCAAATATATATGTGTAATTTTGAGTTCAACAACATATAGAGTGAGGATTCGAACCTCTGACTTCTTGGTTGGGAGTATATGCATTAACTAGTTTAGCTATGCTCTAGTTCAAATATATATATGTAATTGAAAATGGTTCTCCAATGCTTTTATGGGAGGAAATATATAATTGAAAATCACTCAAAATAAATACTCGGCAATTGGATTGAAATCAGTTTCTTAAAAGATGATTAAAATCAGTATCTTAAAAGATATTTGTGCTCAACTCCTCAACTCCTCCATAATTGGGAGGCGGTGCTTCATTAGTTTTTGAGGGAGGGGTCCCCTTTGCCATTAGGCTGTTTTTGCCTTTTCTCAGTTCAATGAAGTTGTTTCTTATTAAGAAAAAAAGAAAAAAAGATTGTGCTGGGAAGCACCTCTAATGGAGTTGTTTCAAAGAATTCTTAGTGTGGTGATTAATAAGGGAAGGCTTCCTTAAATATTTTTTGGTTGCTGGTGCATTGGCTAGATTGATAATGATGAGAATGTACTGACTGAATAATGAAATTGAAGAGAACTGGCTAACTGGAGTTCTTAGTCTTTATGGACAAGGAATAGGGAGAACTCTTATTATCGAAGGAATGTAAGTGGAGTCTATTTATTATCTGGTCTTTGGTCCCTGCGGGTGATGTGGAAGGGGGAGGGGGATTAGCACAGCCAAAAGAATTCATAAAATTTGGAGTAGAATGGTGTTGCAGGCTACCTGGCATTTTGTATGCTTGAAATGGGAATGCAGGAACATTTGTTTTTTTCTTGCCAATATGGGTTAAGATGTTGGTATGGTCTCCAGGTGATTTCTCGACTCATCCTATGTTAAAAGTTTCCAACTATTCTCCAAGAATGTCTAAAGCTTTAGTTGAAGGTATGTTGGAAGTCCCAAAGCTTGAAGAAGGTCGTCATCTCAATATGGATTTTACTAAATGGTGAATTGATTGCCTACAACAGAGAGACTTAAGCTGGACCTACAACCACCACTTTGCTCAGAATTGCTGGCTGTTCTTTTTCCATAATTTTAATATCTCTTGGTGATGGTATAATCATGCAAGGATGGGATACTTCAACTTCTTTGTGGTATTATACAAAAGCAAGGCAAAGTTGATATGGGTGAACATGGTGGGAAATATGGTGGGGGAAAGAAACCGGAAAATATTTGAAGACAAACGTTCAAAGGGGTGTGTGTGAGAGATTAGATGTGGCTAAATATAAAGCCGTCTGTTAGAGTTCTTCATCTACAATTACTCTGTACTGAATGTTTTCTTTTCTGTTTGTTATATATCTTATAGAAGTTTTGTTGGGATGTTTTGATGAGCTCCTAATAGAAGTCCTTTGTAATTTTTCTCGTACCTTTTCAATTTTCATAATATCGATGATTCTTAAAAAACAGAAAAGCAAGAAACTGGTAAAATTATATTATAATTTATTTTACATAATTCAATTAAAAAACTTTAAACAATAAAAGACTCCTTCCCCATTATGAGTGTTTTTGGGTATTGGACATGCTGAATGGCATGTCGCCTAATGTCAAAATTTTCTATATTTCCGAGATGCAGTTTCGTCATTTGGCCAATAAGATTGGAAACCTTGAGCGGCCATTTCTTAAAGAGTTCATCCCTCGGTGGGTTGAATCATGTGGTTGTCCAATGCTGAGGTAAACAATATACCATTATCTATGCTCTTACGTGTCTGCATATTTTGCTTTACTTGGTTTGTGTATAAAATCAGGATGGGATTTTCGTACAACAAGCGGAAAAATATGGTTGAAATGGCAGTGTCACGGGAATGCACAGTTACACCAGCCACAAGTGTAGAAAATCGAGATAGTGATACTGGATGGCCTGGCATGATGAGTATCAGAATTTATGAACTTGATGGTGTGTTTGATCATCCAGTTCTTCCACTGACTGGAGAGTCTTGGCAGCTACTAGAAATACAATGCCACTCTAAACTTGCTGCTAGACGCCTCCAGAAAACTAAAAAGGGGTCAAAACCTGATGGTTCTGATGACAATGCTGATATACCTGCACTCGATGTCCGCTCTAGGTTTATAATTCCCTCATCATTTGATTTTATCACTGATAAGACAATCGGCTTATCATTTGCATGAAGGCACTAAATTGTCTCTTTTGACAGTGTGGAATCTCCTTTGTTATGGTTGAGAGCAGACCCTGAGATGGAATACCTTGCTGAAATTCACTTTCATCAGCCTGTTCAGATGTGGGTAAGACTGAATTTTGGCCCAGTCTTCCTGATATTTCATTCTTAGGCTACGTGTTTGCCTGTATTTCGTTTCAGGTCTTTTGAGATTGTGGAGGTTTAGGTGAATGAGCTCCGGGAATTTCATTATCTTGCAGATGCCTTATCTATTTATGATTACTGGTTTTTAGTTTTTATCATTCTTTTTTTTGGGGGAGGAAAGGAGGACTTCTGTAAGAAAATTAAACGCAGAAGAGATCAGGAAAGAAAATTATTTTTCAAAAGTCACAGATATGATCCTATCTAAAAGCTATTATTTTGCCTAAAAGGCTTTTACTCGGATACTTTCAATTATCAGGAATAAAAAGGCGGTGGAATACTGTAAATGTTGTTTTGTTAAGAAGTATAGTTCTTTTCTCCCTCCCAAATCTTTAATAGGTTACAAACCTAAAATAGGAGAAGCTAAACTAACGTTTCAAAAGTAGGCGTTAATACTGGGAGAGGAGAGAGTTTTGGGTAGGGCGGAGAAGCTAAAACTAACGATATAGCGAGCATTGATGTAGGGAGAGAGGGAGGTGCCAAAAGTGAAATTATGGAGGGAAGGAGAAAAGGTTAGGTAGGAGGGGTAAAATTTTAAAGATATGCTAGGTTATGAACTTTGTGGGCTGATCCAAGAGGAATGAAATATTGTGATTCAACATTCCTTCTGAATGTTGATAAATCCAACTTGATTTTAAAAATCGTAGAAGTAGTTGCCTCCGAGGGGCGAGGGCGACCCCGTCGTTCAGGGCTTGAGGTCTCTTGGTCATACCGGTTTAGTGGTCTTAGGTTCAAACTCTCGGGGGAGTTTAATAAATGAAAACTCCTTGATGTCTCCTGAGTCCGGGCCTTGGGGCGGGCACGAGTGCTCTGGGTATAGGGGAGCAAAGCTCTAACATCCCGTTATAAAAAAAAAAAAAATCATAGAAGTAGTTTTTGAAAGTGCAAAATTGCCTGTGAGTATTGAGTATATACGAGATCTATTTTTATTCATTCAGTTTTTTGAGTTTAGAAGTAATTATCATATTAAAATTTTCCATCAATCTTTCTCTTTGATGGACGATCTATGTCCACATGGTTTGTCTTGCCATGATGTGTTGGATTTTTTGCTATGCTTATTGATGTGTATTTGGCCAACAAATTATATAGAGTAAGAGTTGTTCCCTCAATGACTAACATAAACAATAGGTATAAAAAATTAGGAAAAAAATCAATGCTATAGTATTGAAAAAAGAGTGATTTTTTTTTCAAGGGCTTCCCCTAAATTTGATATTTCTTTCATACCTGCTAGACAACTCACTTGATCAGAACTCACAATGTAAACTAAAGAAAATATAGTTGGTATCTTTTGAAACAGCTACCACTTATGTTATCTGGCAATTACTTTTTAATTTACCTTATTAAATTTTGACGTAAAAAGTCACCTGATCATAGCATTCTTAGGAAAAACAATGGCCCTGGAAGGAATCTTAAAGCTATTTATTTATTTTTTTCCTTGATGAAAAACATTCCAGCATTATTTTTGGGTAAGAAATCAAGCTTTTATTGAGAAAGATGAAAGAAACAAGGGCATACAAAAAACAAGCCAACAAAAAGGAAGTCCAAGAACTAGTTATAGAAAGGGACTCCAACCCAACATTCTAGCATTTCATTGATGTGATGAAATCAAACAGAAGTTCTAATTTTTTTTAAAAAAAGAAGAAATTATACAAAAGGGAGGGAAAAACTATCCCAATCCGAATTAGAGCTAGCGTGAGAACAGCCACTACTGCATCTTTTCTCTTCCATATTTTCTGGAGGCAGCAGCAACATTATGCCAAGGAGATCCCTTTCTAAAGAGAAGCTTACAAGCTATTCAGCAGGCTGCTTTTGTCTTTTTATTGTGTGTATATATTGTATAAAATTTTTACTCCCGTTCTTCTTTCATAATCAGATTAATCAATTAGAGAAGGACAAAGATGTCATTGCGCAAGCGCAAGCAATTGCCGCATTAGAGATGTTGCCTCAACCATCTTTTTCTGTTGTTAATGCTCTTAACAATTTCCTCAGAGATCCCAAGGTTATAAATGTTTTTGAGATTCAGTAATTATATATTATGTTTTAAATTTAAATGGATTGTGATTCACTGGACTTTGATATGAAGGTCTTCTGGAGAGTAAGAATTGAAGCAGCATTGGCAATGGCCAAAACGG
Source organism: Trichosanthes cucumerina (assembly GCA_036507285.1). Lineage (NCBI taxonomy): Eukaryota > Viridiplantae > Streptophyta > Magnoliopsida > Cucurbitales > Cucurbitaceae > Trichosanthes > Trichosanthes cucumerina. Next base: position 74,263,560 of record CM071839.1, on the reverse strand, counting down.
CATCAGAGGTATCATTGCAATTATTTTATTTTAGACACCGAACATCTAACTGAAACCTTCACTTCTTTATCTAAATTGGTTTTACAGAAAATTTCCTACTTATTTATTGACCATGCAATGTTGGAAGGTTAAATGGTAGTTCCTCGTTTTTCCAACCCAGTAGATATTCTGGAGCTACAAATTTCTGGACTTAAATTATTTTTTCATTGAACATGCCGATGATTTTATCTTAAAAATGTGAAAAGTGACGCAGATTTCTCATTCTTTTGGTTGGATTTGGCTTTCTTCTGCAGGATACTGATTGGGCTGGTTTGCTTAATTTGATTAAATTTTTTAAAAGTCAGAGGTTTGATGCAGATACCGGACTCCCCAAGTAAGATTCAAAAGAGTTCTGTTTTAGTGAGTTTACTCTTGGATTGCCAATTATGACTCTTGCTTGTTCTGATATTCTTACCAGGCCAAATGAATTTCGTGATTTTCCCGAGTATTTTGTTCTTGAGGTAATGCAATGAGGTAGGATTTGTAATAATAAGTTGTGGAACGATCTATTTGGTTTCCACAGTTCTGAAATGATTTCTTGTATACATCATACGAAGCCATAAAATGGTTATACTTTGCCACATACCCTTTCTAGATATCTTATGTGGGCATCGGTTATTCAGATAATACTCATGCAAGTCAACCTGATAGTTGAGCCTACTAATTGTAAATGTGCCATCTAATTCTTTCTGGACTATACTAGGCTCATTATTGGAGATAAACTGCAAGAGTAAATGAAGTTGGGGCTAGACTGGGACAACACGGGAGTTGGAGGAAAAGAATTGTGTATTTGATGAATTCATCTCTATTTTTATTCAATTAGGCTGCGACCTTTTATCTTCAGCAGAAATGTGCCCTTTCTTCTTCCCTACAAAAAAGAGTTTAATACTGATACGATCGAAGTCATTGAATGCCGATACATAATTCCCATTAAAATCAGATATTCTCAAGTCCATGTAATCTTAAAAGCTTTGTTGTTGATCTTCCATCCAGATTGTTTAAAAGATGACATCTTTGTGTATTTTCAACGGTCTTCTGTTTCTAGAGTCCTACTCTTTTCTATATAGAATTTGAAATGAATTTTATGCACACACCAACGTACGAGCAATAAAAAAAATGAGTGGCTTGATGAGCATTTTCAGAATGTCCCTCCAATGATGTAAATGGACTTCTTCGTTGGTCAGGGTGGTATGGGCATTGATGGTTTCAAACTATTTTGTGTACTCTTTTTGTACCTTTACGTTATAACATGAGTGCATACGTAAAAGTGGTGAAAATTTTCTGAGTTAGATGTGACTTGTGAGTAAAATGGTGCATCACTGTATTCTGAATAAATCCCTTCAATCTCGTTGTAGATATTGGAAATCAAGGGTTGTTGAGGGATCATTGAATTGATACTTCATCTTTTTACAATTTCTGTACACCTTTATTTTTTACTTTATTTGGTTGTGACTCGAATACTGAGGGGCTGTATTTCTCCTTGTGTGCGTGTGGCCTTTTCTCCTTTTTGGGGGTTCTTGCAGGCCATTCCTCATGCTGTTGCTATGGTCAGGGCTGCCGACCAAAAAAGCCCTAGAGAAGCCGTTGAGTTTGTTTTGCAACTTTTGAAGGTAGTGTTCTTTCTGCTTGTTTTCATGAGCGGGACATTATATAAGACTAAAAAGAAAAAAAATCGTGATTTTCACCCTGCTTGTATGTTCTTTAAGAGTTCTTGTTCGTTTATAAGGGATTGCAGGACAGTACTTATGTTTGACCGTCCTTGAATTTTCCTGTAAATGGTGATGCTGTTCTTTGAGCTTGACAGTGGGCCTATAGTGAATTGGGAATGATAAAGAAAAGCTTTTATTTTATTTTATTTTTTTTGAGTACAAGCTTTTATTTTCTTTAACTATAGTTTAAATTAGTGATTTTCTTCTTCAATAATTTAGTTTTGTCGCCCCCACCCCAAACCACCACCACCACACACACACACACACAGTTCTACTTACACACACAAAGTTCTACTTTTTGTATTTTGGTTCTGCAATAATAAAATGTTCGATCACATACTAAACTACAGACTAGCTCCTTTTTGGTTGGTAGGTGGGTGGCGGATTTTTTTCTCTTCATCTTTTTGGAAGCCAAGATTCGATTAATCCTTGGAATAAAGCAGAGTAAAGAGAGAAAAAATGGAGTCCGCCAAACAGGAGCAAACCATGATTTGATTATGACTTGGAATAAAGCAGCTAGTAAAAGATAAGAAAAGAAGCCCGAAAAATATTAGCCAACCAAAAAACATAACAAACACAAAAAGTGTTACAAAAACAATGCTCTAATAATTGTTAAGAATTGGGCCATACCTTCGCCTAGAACTATGAACTCGTTAAAATTCTCTTATTCATCTAAATAGGTAGAAAGACATGTCATGAAAACCCCTTTCTGTGATGGAAAAAAAACCATTTTCTCGTCTCAAAACATCAGGCATAGCAACATTTCCTCTCGTTATGTGATAAGATCTCTTGCAAATAGGAAACACACGAAACTTCTCCAGAAATCTGTCCCAAATTGAAACTGCAAGCAGACAACTCCGTAATAGATGATTCAAATCCTGAGAATCACAATCATACGAGCGTACATTGAGGCCTGCCTAACTTTGAAAATCAACATTGTTAATCCTCCTTTGTGTAACCAGTCAAGCAAAAAAATAATACTTTCTTGGGGATTTTGACTTCCAAAGAGGAAAACAGATGGGAGGATTTGGAAGAAACAATGGCATTTAATTGAGAGAGAGGATTAATAAAGAGAACACACTCGAGAAGGATCAGGGGTTCAAACTCAAGAATTCCTAGGTTGAGGACTGATACAAAACCTTTGCAACAGAGGTAACAAAGAAGACACCTCAGAAGTTTTCCTTTCAAACCATTGTCTTAGTAGGTGGCGAGGGAAATTTCGAATGGCTTTGAGGAATATGATGATACAACAGAGTAGAACCATGCTAGATCACAAAAAATCCTCCGTACTCTGAAATTCCACTAGGGGAATATAAACTGAGAATTTGGGATAATTTTGAGTAGATTTATCTCAGGGAATGTAAAAAAGAGATGATCATTATCTTATGATGTCCTCTGCTTGAAGTTGGGGTAGGATAAGAAGTGTAATTTGTTTTTGTCTTTCATTTATGTTTCTTTTCTACTCCTTTTAAATTTTTGTTTGTGACTCATTTTCTAAATACTGATGTCTTTGCTATTTTGTAGTACAACAACAACAACGGGAATCCTTACTCTGATGTTTTCTGGTTGGCTGCATTAGTCCAGTCAGTTGGTGAGCTTGAATTTGGGCAACAGGTTGGAATATAATCTTCTCAGCTCGTATCATTTGGTAGTTTCTTGATATGATAAGTTGTGGAACTTAATTGTTGATATATTTATTTGTTATTGTTCATATTTATTCTTGGGTTGTTTTACGTGACTGCACCCTTCGCTAAATTTTATATCTTTTGCCCACTTTAACAATTTAATGGATGGTTGCTATCATATTCACAAAAGTTCCATTTGATAGCAATTTTACTTTCTGTTTTCGGTTTTAAAAAATGAAGTTTGTTTCCTGAACCCTTGTCTTCTTCAACTTCCCACTGGAACTAGTTCTGCAATGTTAGGGTAGCACCTAACTAGAATAAGAACTAAAATATATTGAAATGTAAAGCATCAAGAACTACAAGATAAACCAAGTATAAGACACTTGGAACCTCCCCTTTCTTGAGTATGCTAACTCAAGTCCTAAATCACTCAACAATTGGCTAAGGGCATAAGAGTAATTAGTTAGGGAGTTAGTTAGTGTATTTGGTTATAAATAGAGGAAAGATGATTGAGGGAAGGCAACCTATTGTTGAGTGATTTAGGGCTTGACTTAGCATACTCAAGAAATGAGTGGTTCCAAGTGCCTTATACTTGGGTTATCTTGTGGTTGTTGATACTTTACATTTCAATATATTTTAGTTCTTTATTCTTGTTAGGTGGTACCCTAACATACAATTTCTCAAGTTACGAGGAAATCTTGTCTTCCTCTTCAACCACTACAACAATCTTGCCAACATTCATGGACACCACCATTTCAAGACAATTTCCTCGCTCTAAAACACAAAAATGGTCCACTCCAAAACTCATATAGTTGTTCTGCAATCCCCATTCGAGCCTTTATTTTCCTTTATAGAAAATAGATCTGTGTGGTCTTTCACGAGTGTTTCCAATGAGGCCATGATTAACCTATTTTTCTTAGATAAGTTATTTTACCTACGCTTTTATTGGCAATGTTTCTTTCTCTCCCTACAACCTCGTTTTAATTTCATTCCTTTTTCTTCCTTGATAAATTGCAGAGCATTCTCTTTTTAGCATCGCTTCTTAAACGAATTGATAGACTTTTGCAGTTTGACAGGTTGGTTAATCTATTAATATTTGACTATATGGATTATGTTTATGAATATTACTAAATTTTATGCATCTCTAAATGACATGTGACAGGCTGATGCCTAGCTATAATGGGATCTTGACTATTAGCTGCATCAGAACCTTGACCCAGATTGCACTGAAACTATCTGGACTTCTCTCTCTTGTAAGTTTTTTTTTGTCTTCATATTATTTGTCAAGAATTGGACTTTATAATGACATTTTATCCCACGAGAGATTAAATTTTATTTTAAACTTCCTACAGGATCGTGTCTTTGAACTGATAAGACCTTTTCGAAATTTTAATTCCACGTGGCAAGTTCGAATTGAGGCAACCCGAGCACTCATTGATCTTGAGTACCACTGCAATGGAATTGACGCAGCATTATTATTGTTTATTAAATATTTAGAAGAAGAGAAATCCTTGCGAGGTTTGATTCTATCATGTATCCTCCTCCTTTTCCCCCCTCACGTAACTATTCAAGTTATCCTTAGTGTTCTATGCTTTTGATGTCTTGTTTTATTTAATCTTTGGTTCCTTCACATGACTTACATTTATTTGTTCCTCATAATGGGTTTTCTCTAAGCTTAAGGAAGAAAAGTTCTCATATTACAGGGCAAGTGAAGCTGGGAGTTCATGTTATGCGTTTATGTCAGATAATGAGAAGATCTGATTCGATTGATTTAGTCAGCAGTGACACTCTTGTTGCTTTGCTCCTCTTACTTGAAGGCCACATGGCGTTTAACAATGTTTATCTTCGTCACTACTTGTTCTGTATTTTACAAGTCCTTGCAGGAAGGTGGGTACCCTTTTTCTTGGTAATGCTAGTGTTGAACTGAGCAGAGATGCAACTACATAATTGTTTTCAGATATAACTATAATTGTTTTCTGTTATAATTATGTATGCGATTGCGAATACACAAGTGTTATCATCTGCTCTTTTGTGTACCCTTTTGTACCCTTTTCATTAATGTGTCCCTTTTATGATAAGGCATTGTCTCGTTATAAACTCTCTTTTTACTTCATTTTCAGGCCCCCAACACTTTATGGAGTTCCTAGAGAGTATAAAATATTGCATATGGGTGACACGGGAACTTGCAGTGAACAAAAGAAGGTTTTAACTTCTTTCATTCCTGAATTCAATCCACCAGAGCCATCATTAGTCTCTGCAGTAGCGCCAATGGCATCTATTCCAGCAACTCTGTCATCAGAACCACTTGATACTTCCAAACCGAGGCCTGATAGCTTTGCAATTCCCGAGGAAGGAGGAGCAATTCCAGAGGTTCCCAAGCAAGCTATGGCAATGGCAGAAGCTCCCAGAGAAGCAGCCTCTGTTTCCAACAGTCATGAGAGGAAGTTACCAGTTGTTAAGATCAAAGTCAGATCATCTGCTGCTACAAGCAGAGCAGATGCTGATAATCAAACTATTGAAAGATCTCATGCTGCGCCACATGAAACAGATGTTGGTCCAAGTAGTTCTGTTTCTGTTGATGCACCCCAAAGAAATATTGCTGAGGCTACAAGTATCAGCAACCATATTCTCGAGGAGGTTAACTCCTGTCACGATCATGGGTCTCACATGACAGCCAGCATTGGCAGTGCAAAACTTGCTAGTGATGGTGATGAACTTGGGAAGGAGTTCCAGTGCACTGCTGATTCCAGTAGGGCTTTTGGACATTTTCAGCCAGAAGATCCTTCATCATCGAGCATCATACAAGATAACAATGTTGATGCCGATGCACAGAAGTACGCGAGTCTTCAATCTCTGTCTTTACCACAACATGATCATGGTTTAGCCTCTTTACACTCTCGACATGGGAAAAAGGAGAAGAAGAAAGACAAAGAAAAGAAACGAAAACGAGAAAGTCATAAAGAACATCGCAATGATCCCGAATACATCGAGCGCAAACGGCTGAAGAAAGAGAAGAAGCAAAAAGAAAAAGAGATGGCAAAGCTATTGAAGGAAGAGGCGAAGCCAGTGCCAATTGCAATTCCTCGTATAAAAGAACCACCAACCAAGTCGACGCCCGTGCAGCAGGAAACAAATGAACCCAGTGGATCGAGATTAATCGCAGGAGTTCATAGTAAGCCCGAGGCATCAGAAGGTACTACTTCTGCTGCTCCCAAACTTAGAATTAAATTCAAAAATCGAACGCTGAACAAATCATAGTGGATGTATTCTGCTCTTCTTCGTAAATTAGTTGAAATCCCTACCACAATGAAATTCAATCAATTCAAATGTTCCCCTTTATCACAATTCTGCGCCAGGAGTTATTCTAACATTCTTTATCCTTCATCATGAAGCAGTAGAAAAGTGATAATTTATTTTGTTATCCTCTGCCTGCCCAAATGATTGATAGTGATTATGAAGAAAATGACACAAATGATCATTTCTTTTGTTATATTGCCCGAGAGAGACGAGCAAATGATCATTTCTTTTGTTATATCACCCGAGAGAGACTAGCCGTGGGAATTCATGGAAATTGTTGGAATGAGTCGTCTATAGAACGACATTAATCTGTTCATTTTTATATTTTTTTGGTTAGTTTTCATTCAATTAGTTGGAATCTTGTTAAGTTATCATATGAATGTCACATAGAAATGGATTTCGAAGAAGGAAGAAATGGAGCCTAGATTTGCTTGGCTCGCCTAAAGGAATGCCCAACCTCTAACAAAGGAACTTTTTGCAGATTTCCAAGTGTAGTACTTCCATTCAAAGATCAACTTAGAAATTGGAGAATCTTGGTTTGAATTGGCAGTCGCCCACAGCAATATCTAGAGGTGGATACCATATTGAGCGATCCAAAATTAAACCAATTAGTGAAGTTCACAAAGTAATTATCAATCTAAAAATGAGCCTTGGGAGTTAGAACGATGGCTGCAGGCCACCAAGACTCAGCTTCAATAAGTGATAATGGGCTCCTAAAATCAGAATGTGCCCACAATTAAGAAAACACAAACGAATTTTTGGTTATCAAAATAGAAGTGAATCTTTTCAGCTTTGCCTTGTTAAGAAGACTAAGATCTTCAGTACCTAGAACATACTTCCTTGGTATACAACTTTATATCCAACACATTGAGCCAACTTTTGGCTTGGACAGATCAGAAAAACGTTTCTTATTATAGGATTGAAGTCTTCAATGAACAAGCTTAACGTGGATAATGATAAACTTGAAAAGAATTTAGAAATGAGCTTTGAATAGCTGATTTTTTTTGTACAACATAGCAGAGGTAAATGATTGAACCTTCAACGTTGAAGAAGATGATAGGTGATAAACTCCAAAGGAGTCCTAGAAATGAGTTTTGAATAACTGTTTTTAAGTACAACACAACAGTGGGGAATGATGGAACATTTAACCTCGAAGAAGATGGTAGGTACATTTATTTATTGAGCTATGCTTAGATTGATTTGAATAGTGTAATTAATAAGATATAAAAAGCTTGTCATAGACCGTAATCTAGTTTGAGGATAAAAAACAATGTCTAGATAGGTGACGAAATCCATTCTTTATATATTCTTGACAAGGTAAAAAGAGAAATGAGCTAGGTTCCTAAAATAATTTGTTCAAATATTCCACATCCCTAGCTCACCCTCAAAACTAACAAAAATAAGATAAATCTCAAGTTAGCACAGTGCTATTATCAGAAGCCTCAAAATTTCATCCTTCAAGCAAGGGAATTGTCTCTCTTAGTTGTCTGATATTCACAACATTATTGGAAAAAGTATGATTTAAAAAACTTTCCTCTAAGTTCATTTAGATGGAAAGGTTATATGTATAAAAAGTTAGAAGACAAAAATTTGCTCCTCATTATCTATCCAGATCTTCGAATGTCACAATGTTCTTTTCAAATAAGGTCATAAAGAGTTCAAATCACCAATTTTTAACAAATAATTGCTTCAAAATGGCTGATCAGCCATTCTTCTGACTAGCTAGAGAAGAACAAATGAAGAAGATTAAAAAAACCAAATGACAGTAAAAATGAATGAATAAATATTAGTTTGAAGGATTTTAAAAAAAAAAAAAAACAGAAGAAGGTGCTAGAAGAACAACAAAAAGTTAAGGAGAAAAAAGAAATGAAAGTGGAAGTTAGTCAAAACAAAGGACAAAAGAGACGTGTTAGGTTTACAGAAATCTTTTAGTAGACTATTGAGTGTTACAATAAATGTTGTTCACTGCAAAAGAAAATAATAAATGGGGCTAAAATTAATTAATTAATTAATAGAAAAACAGGGCAGAGAGATTTTGTTGTTTGTTCTATTGGATATTTTGCAGCAGATTCTCTTATCCCTTAACTTTTCTGCCAAAACGTGTCGACTGTCAACTGCTCATTGACTTGAGGGCCCAATCAATTTCAAAACAAAACCATTTTAAACTCCTCAAAATCTGCCCTGCTAATGGGAAGAAGGACCATTTTTTCATACATACCCAAAAAAAAAAAATCTACTTTATTGGTTTTTATTTGTATCTCAGGTTCATAGAATTAAGTAACAGGTACATTGAATCAATGATTCTAAATGATCTTTTGGGGGAAATATTTTTTCATCCCATTTCTTAAAAATGTAAAACTCCATTTGGGTTCGGATTCACTTGAAGCGAAGCGGTATAATTCTCTACTTTGTTGACGTTATGTCATATTGGCTAATATTTGCAAAAAGAGTGTAATGTTTTATATCAATGTTATGAGCGTTAAGGTACTTGTTTTGCATATTAAAAGAGTAAGATAGTTTTCTTATGCGCTTGAGACATTTTTCTTTATAAAAGTCCTCCAATCTTCACTTATTTGAAAAAAATATATAGAGAAAATTTCATATTTTACTATGAATTTGTTAAATGAGGATGACAGTTTATAGAAATCGATCATAATTGCTCGTTACGCCAAAAGTACTTCAGGTGGTCTCCCCGACTCCTGTCCTTATAGTAGCTCTAGATCCCCCTGGAGCAATATCATAAAACTTAAAGACTTCTTCCTAAACAACACTCGTTGGCAGATACAAAGTGGTGAGACAATTCTTTTTTGGCATCATAATCGGTCTAGTTATGGCAATTTCCAAAGCTCTTTTCCTCGTCTTTAATATGCACTTTCTTCCAATAAACTTCTTTCGGTTTTGAAAGTGTGGAACACAAATTTGGGTCTTTGATGCAAAAAAAAAAAAAAAAAGAAGTTAAATGAGTATTTGAGGAGTTATGAAACATATGATACATCATATTACTTCTTCAAAAATTCATAATCTTCAATAATGTGAATGTACAAAGTAGGAAGAATGTAAATTTATTGTATTTTGAGTATTTTAAACCTATTTTCCATGTCATCTAAACACTGTCATCTCAAACTTCCAACCCTTAAATGTAGACAGTTTTTCTTTGATCAAAGGTTATATATCAAATTTGCAATAAAGTATGACTTGAATATCATAAAGGCTCTTTCCTTAATACTAATATGTACAATTTTAATATATTATATATATAACCATGACTTTAACTTATTAAACTGTCGGCTAACTAAAAAGAATGAAAGATGTAGAAGCAAAATAGAATTGACAACCATTTGAAATATGCGTTAAAAGTATTACCAAAAAAAAAAAAAAATCTTAAAAAAAAAAGTATTACAAAAATTCAGTCATGGGTTTGACTTGCACGTTCTGATAGAGATATATTGGTCATCCATAAAGATGATCGACCCAATCATTATGCATTTGTATACAACGTTCATACATTATAGAATGTTGTATTTTGGATAAGGTCTTGATCTATATACAAATAGAGTCACAATTCAACTTTACAACGCTAACCTGAGCATATAACCCAACTAGTTAAGATTATATCATTGACTAAAAAGTTAAAAGTTCGAATTTTCACCATTATATGTTATTGAACTTAAAAAAAGTTTAACCTCACTCACTCATTAATATACCATAGTTATATATCATTAATAAAATCATAGTTGGTAAGCAAGAAAGTCTGATGGAGTTGATTGGAGCAGTACACGAAAATCGATACCGATACCAATGTCGATGCCAATTTTAGATTAGTTGGTTTTTTTTAATTTTAACTTTCACACCCCCTAAAGTCACATAATTATTGGGGCAACCCTAGCACTACACTTCACTTCTAGAGGTGGGAAAAGAAGCTCCCTGCAACTTAAAATTACCATTTTCAATGTAATTCAGTGGTGGATAGTATTGACTTATTTTTGTCTTTTTACCAAGTGAGCATATGAATGGTAATTAATATTAGCATGTATAAGATTAGAGCTTCAAATCTCTACTCAAATAACGTTGAAATAAAATAATAATAATAATAATAATAATAATAATAATAATAATAATAATAATAATAGAAAAAGATGGTTTTTCAAGCTTTAGATTTTATTATTTTTATTTTTTGAGATGGTAGGGCAAGCCAAAAGAGGAAAGTGCTACTAATAAGGAGTTTGAATTTTAAGACATCCTGAACGAAATTTTACATACAAATTAAATTAGGGTTTTTTGGGTTGTTGAGGTCTTCCACATGCACTACTAGCTTCGTTTTTTTGTCACAATTAATTAATTTAAGAGAAAATGTCATTTCATTTTAAACTTTTAATTTTATCTTATTAAATCATAGACTTGAATAAGTGTTACAATTTTTATCTTATTTTTAATTTTGGCTAATTCATCCGCTAGTTTTAACAAAAAAAAAAAAGCACAAATATCTCAAAATTCACTGGCTAAAAAAAAAATCCTTACACAATATTAACTTCAATTAATGCACAAACTTGACAATCATATCTTAAGAACTCATAAATTTCAATAATTATCTAGCTTTAACGTCTTTTTCTCTGGAACTAGTTTCATGCTAGACATGTTTTAGATTCATACACAAAAATAATTTCTTAGCAAATTCTCAAATGAAAGTGTATCATTAAAATAAAAATTGCAACACTTATTTAAGTTTAAACCAAACATTGCAAACTTATCAAAGTCCTAAGTTTACTTTGATGAAATCAACATTAAAAGAGATCATGGTTAAAACATCACACCCCGTCAAGTTTAGGAATAAAAAGTAATTATTTTCCCCTTATATTTTCATAAAAAATAGTTGCGTAATGAGTTGAGAGTATCAATGTTTTCTTAGGTTGACGGTCTCAATTATCAAAGTTAATTACCTTCATTCACTATTTGTCAGCTTAATTTTCTAATGTAATTAACAATAAAAGTGTTTAATGCTAACTAGAGAAAGATTATTGTAATTTAATGGTTAAAATATATATTCTCATTTCAAAGATGGATAGTGTAATGGTTGAATAGAGAGATTTTATTTTTAAAAAAAAAACACAAAACAGGACAAAGAGAAGAGCAGCCGAAGTTGTAAAGGCCAATAAGTGACAAAGGAGACGTGTTAGGTTTAGGAACAACTATACATCCAACAGTAACAAAGCCTGTCTACAACGAAAAACATCCCTAATTTATCCGATCACTTTATGAGATTTTGTTGTTTCTTCGACAGATTGGATTTTGCAAACAAAATTAGATTCAAAGAAATTATTCTTATCCCATAATATAATTATTTGTCTCAAACTCCGTTTAATAAGTCTAAATAATTTATATAGAATGAAGTTAAAAAGAAAAAAGAAAATTTGAATTTGTGTAGCTTGAAAAGTGAGTTTTAATTTTCAACTTTACAAATTCAGAAAATATAAACAAAAATTGAATGAGAATAATTCAGTATGGAGTTTAGCATATTCTCTAAAATATGAAACTATACATATTTAAAATACATAGACATGAACATGAATTATTCCAAATGCATAATATAAGGAAGATATCTTTATAATTTATACTACAATCAATGATTCAAAAAGAAGACTCCTAAATCTCCCATCTGTGTTGGGATTCAACGATGAAAGAAAAAGTGGTCAACAAAATTTCTTGAAGCAGTCGCTATCTTAGCAGGTTTAAAGACTCTCTCCGTAGCTTGGACCTCAGTACCAACTTGTCGATTATGGTGGTTTCGGTTTCTAGAGAGGTTGTTTCAGCTTTTCATAATTCGGGTTTGGATATTTCAGAAATCAAAACTATTATTGATGATATTTTGTTTTTGGCCAGGGTTGGTGTTTCCTTTGTTAGAATATCTTAGTATCTTAGTCTTTATTGCATTAGATCTTAGTATTTATTGCATAAGATAAGATTTTATTTTATTTTATTTTATATTGTCCTATAAATAGGACCTCTAGCCTTGTATCTAAACATCAACATATTATCAATAGAACACAATATCATTTCACAATGTAAACCCTAGCCGCCCGTTGTGTTCTCTCCCTTTTCCCTCTCCATCCTCTAAAACAACATGGTATCAGAGCCCTAAGTTAGGGTTTCTCCTTTACCGCCGATCACTGCTTCAGACCTTCGTCTTTTGCATATTCTATCTGTCGTTCGATCCGTTCAGATCCTTTTGTCTGTCGACCGTTCGATCCCTCAATCGGATTGTCGCCCTGTTGATCCGTCAGATTTGATCCCTCAGTTGGATCCTTCAGTTTGCTTCGTCTGACAGATCCCTTAGCCCGCATCTTCATTCGCTCAAATTTGACAGATTCGACAGTTCCGATCCGACGCCCAGATCCGAACACGCCACCAGATCCGAGATCCATCACCGAACACGCCGCCCAGATCTGAAAGTCGAACGCTGCCTCGGTCCAGATCTGTTTTTCATCAGATCGTTATGATTCGAACATGTTGACTTAATCCGGTTTTGTTCGGTTTTATCAGACCGTTTTGGTTGACTCTCTTTATTTTGTTCATTTTGATTTATTTGGTTTAGATTAGTTTTTCATGTAATGCTTCGGCACCTGCCCGCCGCCTCTGTTGTGCTTCGGCACCTGCCCACCCGCCGCCTCTGTTATGCTTCCTAGCATGTTTGCCTCATCCTAGCAAACTCACATAGGATTGTGAGTTTGAGAGGGGATGTTAGAATATCTTAGTATCTTAGTCTTTATTGCATTAGATCTTAGTATTTATTGCATAAGATTAGATTTTATTTTATTTTATTTTATATTGTCCTATAAATAGGACCTCTAGCCTTGTATATCTAAACATCAACATATTATCAATAGAACACAATATCATTTCACAATGTAAATCCTAGCCGCCCGTTGTGTTCTCTCCCTTTTCCCTCCCCATCCTCTAAAACAACATCCTTTTCTTTTTGTTCTAGATCCTGTAACTATGTTGCTCACTCTCTTGCGCGGGCGACCTTTTTGGAGCTGGGTATTTGATCGTCTTTCTCCACTTTGGAGAGAGACTTTTTAATTTGAAATTCTGATTTTCCGTCGTGGATTAGGTGTATCCTCCCTAAGGAGGAGTTTTCTTCTGGTTGAATGATATTTCAATTTAAAAATAAAAACCATCACGACTAAGAGTCTATGCATTTTGGAAGTGTGTTTTTTAAAAAAAAAAAAAAGAAAAAAAGAAATGTCAGTGTTTTTCTGTTCATAATTTGAAATTTAAGAGCACTCTATTTTTATAGCTTTTCCCTTTTTGTCTATTGCTTTCTTAGGATTGGATCCACGAGCTTCTGTTTCCTATTAATTTACACATTGTTTATAGCATATAGCTTCAGCAAGATTTTAGGCTCTCTGCTTTAAAAATGCTCTATGCAAATGCAACAAGTTTACGTATTCAATATTTTCATATGCTTAATTATTTTGGAAAATATTGGTTTTATATTTTAATACTAAAATAGTTTTAAATGACAATTATACATTTGAGCTACTAAATGAGTATAGTGAGTGCTCGTGAATTATAAGTTTATAGACTTCTCGTGACCCATTAAAAAAAAAAAAAAAGACTAGCTTGTTAATCTTAAGAGATTAAACTAGATCCCAAGATTATATTGGCACACTATATGTTGCAAGGGCCTCATGCACGCTCTCATTCATCAAGAGGGTTGGCTCTATATTCAATCTTAGTTGCATAGTTTTATTATTTAATTAGTTCCACTATGAAGATTTAAACATTTGACGACTTTTAAGACAGATGTATAATGCATCAATCAATAGAGCTAAATTCAAGTTAGCGTCTTAAATCGTGTAGTTGAAGAAAATTATAAACAACTTAGGATTCTCATTTTTACCAATTACATGTTTAATGATTTATAAAATGATCGTTGATTTTTCTTGATCCTCTTTTGTTGTTCCTTTTGTGGTTGGTTTGAACTGATGAGCTTTGTTTGCTCCTTGCGTTGTATTTTTCTTTTCATCTATCTTGAGAAATAGGACATATGATGAGGGTGCTAAGATGGTGTTAACATAGTTGGGATGATCGGGTGCACACCCTGATTCCTATCTCTTAGTATTTTTTTTCACAAAAAAAAAAAACATAAATAGATTTTGTTGATTTCTCAGTTGAATTTTGTTAATAGGCAAATTAAATTTCATTTATCAAGTAGTATTAAAGTGACTTATTCACATGTCCAAATATGATAATAAAATAATAATTTAACAATATAGAAAGATGTAATTCAAAAATTTTAATATATTAAAGATAAAATTGGGACGTCTAACCCAGTGGAAAATTATCTAATTATTGTGTTATCCATAAAAAAAAACTTAAATATCATATTCGAAACATCATGAATAAATTCAAATTTCAAGATGAGACAATTGGGCAAATAGTAAAATGAGCCTAAAATATTACAAATATAGCAAATTGTTACATTATTTGCATATATGGTAAATTTTCATTTAAATTACTAAGGACCTGTTTGGTAGGCAATCCGAAAACAGAAATTTGAAAACAAGAGATTCAATGAAAACATAATTGTATTTCATGTTTTCAGATATGTGTTTGGTAGCAGATTTAGAAATTTGATTTCATTTTAAACAGTAATTTAAAATGTGTTTTATAATATATTTATAGATCATAAAATTAGTTGTAGTTACAAAACTAAATATTAGGTTGAATATAAGACATTATTAATTAATTTATGAACATGTTTTTTTTTATATATAAATTTTATATAATTATTATTTTATAATTTATAATATATTATATTATACATATTTTAATTTAACAAAAGTAAATTAAGTTTATAAATATGAAATACTATATTTATTAAGATTATTATTTTTGTTTAAAATAATTCTGCATTTTAAAATCTCAAATTCAGAATCTGGATACAATGAAAACATAAAAATGTTGTTTTCAGAATTTCTACTATTTGGATCACATAATCCGAAAACAGTTTTCGAAAACATGTCTGCCAAACACGTATTCACCGCATTCAGTGAATCCGAAAACAAAAAAACAGAATCCGGATTGCCTACCAAACAGGCCCTAAAATGCTCATGCATTTATCTTTAACCCAAATGAAAATCTTCATTTTCCTTTATTTCTTCCTCAGACTATCTTTGATTTTTTCTGATTTTCTCTTCCGTTTTCTAACATTCAGTTGATCAACTAAACACCCTAAGTTCATTCGATGTCCAACGTTTAATTTTTTTTACAGTGATTGGAGTCTATCACTAATAGACTCCAAACTAATAGACTTCAATCACTGTCTTATGATAGAAGTCTATTAATGATATACGTTTATCACTATCACTAATAGACATCTATATGTATTGTTTCTATCTTCTGATTGAAATCTATCACTGATAGACTTCTCTATGTGTTATTTCTCTCTTCTTATTAAAGTTTATTACTAATAGACTTCTATCACTATCATTGAGAGTAATGCATGATTGAAAGTCACTGAATATAGAAGCATATATGTTAATTTTTAGAATCTCTCTTTTGTGAATTGCTAGAATTTTGGGTTAATATAGATTAATTTTCATCTCGGATTAGCTAGGTGTGTGATAAGAGTCTACCAGTAATAAAACTCTATCACAGGCAGACTTCTAACTATATGATTAAATTCTATCGGCATACTACTCCTAGTCCTGCATACTGCTCCAAAACTTTACTTCAGTTTCACATTCTATTAAATTCTATCACCGATAGACTTCAATTGTGATAAAAGTCTATTATCAGTGATAGTAGATTCCTAACCTTGATAAAAATCTATCAATCTACTTCATGTACTGTATTCTATCATAGTCTATCATTGATAGACTTTTAACTGTGATAAGAGTTTATCAGTGATAAAAACTATCACTAAATAGAATCCTAACTATGATAAAGTCTATCAACATACTTCAAGTCTTGATTCAGTATTCCATTTTACAACATTCAATCAATCGTAAATTTCTAATTGTGATAAGAATATATTAGTGATAAATGTTTATCACTAATAGCCTTCTACAATAATAAGAGTCTATTAGCATAATTTCAATCATTCTGATAGAGTTCTAACAGTGATAAGAGTATACCAGTGATAGAAATCTATTACTCATAGATTCCTAATTGTAATAAAAGTCTATCAAACTTCAATCAAAGGTAAAATAGGAATTAAAAAACGTTATTTAAAATATTTTTCATATTTACAATTTTTCTATATTTTACCACCCATTATAATTTCCTTTTAAGATCTTAAGTCAAACATTATTTAATGAGTTGGAATTCTTTGTATAAAAGGAAAAAAAAAATGGAATTCTTGAATCGAAAATGAATTTTAACCATTGCTGGATCCGTCCTCCCAGATTCCAGCCTTCAATTTCGGTAAATTTTGTCTTCTGATCTCCTCTGCACAAGTAATAACTCTTTTTTCTTCTTTATTTTTTCTTTCCTTTTCATCTTTTTACTAAAAATTTCTACAGTTACTGTGAGGTTCATAAGAATTCATACAGTTCAATCAGTCCTTTCCATCCAATCAATCAGATCATCAAAGGCTTAGAATATTTTTATTTCTGACTCAAATTAATGAAGAAGTAATTAATAACATGTTTTTCAATTTAAATGAATTTGGTGAAGACTATTCTCGTTGATTTTTGAAATATAAAATTTAAAAACAAAACATCATTAAATACAACCTTAACAA
Organism: Trichosanthes cucumerina; assembly: GCA_036507285.1. NCBI lineage: Eukaryota > Viridiplantae > Streptophyta > Magnoliopsida > Cucurbitales > Cucurbitaceae > Trichosanthes > Trichosanthes cucumerina. The sequence continues at coordinate 74,246,143 of CM071839.1, read as the reverse complement.
ATTAATAGTGTCTCAATATTATGTAACCCAACAATAAAAAGAGAAATAGAACAATTTCAGAGAAAGATTCAAGTTCCATATATGTTTTTATATGACAATACGTGAAGTGAAAATTTTGAATCTCTTCTGGATGGAGGGTCCGTACTTTATGATATTATATTTTTATATTGTCCTACCAATTTATTTATTAGAGACTCTTGGATTGAAATTGAAAGTTCTTAGAGTTGAATTTAGTTAAGAAATAAATAATAATCCGACATACTTTAAAATTGGATTTATTTATTTTATTTTTTTTAGAGGGAGAAGAAGCACTTAAAATCGATTTAGTCTCACATGGACAATTCAATTGATCTACACTAGTATGAATAAGCGACACGTTATAAAAGTTCAAATCTTTTTTTACTTTTAATTTTCTTTATAAGAGAGACTGAACTTTTAAAACTTATTCAAAAAGTTCCATCAAAGCAAAGTTATGAACAAGTACACATAGTTGCTCGTTTGCAATTGTAGTGCTTATGGCGGCCATGGAAGTCATTCCAAGTGCTCATTTTCAAAGCACTATCCATCTTAATTATATTTTCAGGTAACCTTTTAACCTTCTCTTCTTCTTGTTCTTTTTCTAATCTAATTTCTTTGTTTTCTTTCATTTTCAGTTTAAGATTTTAACAATATAATTTTTAGTACAACCTTAAAAAATTGGATCAGTGAGTTTTTACCTTTCTTAAAACAAAAGTCTCTGGTTTCGTTTTGGTTTTAGTTCCTCTTCTTCTATGTTGGATTTTGGATTCCTTCCCATCTTTGTTTTTCTAATTACATGCAAAAATCTTCATATTCCATTTTGATAATTTTCAATTCCTCTCTTTTATTTTCCTCTTGTTGGTTCATAAATATTATATATCCTTTGATTTTGATGAGATGGGGCAGGATGTTGTTTATTTTTATTTCTAGATTGTTGTAATTAAAAAAAAAAAAAAAAAAACCAACCTACAAAATTCTTGACCATATTGTTTTGATATATAAGTTAGGAACAAAAATTAAAATACTAATAATAGTAGAAAAAAGGTGGGTATTTATTTATATGATGCCTTTTATTTTTGGGAGGTTTATGTATAGAAGCTTATAGATTGTTTTACACTGAAGAAGCCCATTGGCCTTATATTTATTAAATTTACCCAGTTGGCTGGAATAAGAAAAAAAAATTAATAACTTAATTTTTCAAGAAGTGGATGGCCCAAAACTGTTGTGGGAGCTTTCAGTTCCTTTTGTCTAAGGGGAATCTAGGAAATTCCACTTTTTGAGCCAATTATTTTACTGATTTGAATTCCAGATATATAAATGAGCTCTTTGGATATCTTTTTTTTTTTTAATAAAAAGATACATAATATGAGGAGAGTATTATTCGAACTTTTGGCCTAAAAGAGTGGTTAGTAACGTCTAATATATAAGATTGTTAAAGAAATTGTAGTGAATATATTGAATAATGACTTTATTTTTAATTTTTAGTCAAGTTTTTCAATTAGCAACTTTATCTTTATCTTGTAATTTACTATTCAAAATATATTTGAAATGCTAGTCAAACTTTAGGAAAAGATTCTTTTTTTAATTAATTTTTTTATTTAAAAATTGGTCGAGGTTCAATATTATTTTTGAAAAATGAAAAAATTAAACAAAAAAAATTGATAGTAAATAAATTTAATTAAAAAAAAAGAAAAATAGAATCATAAAGACCTAATATTTGGACTCAATAATACTACTACTAATAAAAATAAAATAAGAATTTTTTTACTCAATTAAAACAGTGACTTAATATTTGAATGTATCTTCAAGTTTTGAAATACTGCTGAGGATTATATAATGGAGGTTAAATTATCAAAAATATCTCTAAACTATGAAATTAGTTTCAATTATACCCCTAAACTTTGAAAAATTTCATTTTAACCCTTGAACTTTGAACTTTATTTCAAACTAAAGATTTTTTTTTTGAAATGTATGGATAAAAAATGACGTATTTGCATGTATTTTGATTTTTTTCAACGTATATGTTTAAATATGTTCACATAAACGACAATACAAATGCAAATACAACGTTTTTCGTCTATGAATTTTACGAAAAAAAACCTTCAAGTTTTATTTTAAAACTAATTTCAAAGTTTAAAAGTTAAAATAAAACTTTTTAAAGTTTAAGGGTATAATTGAAACTAACACCATAATTTAGGGGTATTTTTTATAATTTAACCTACAATGGACAAGATCGTGTGTGCTTAAAAAGATTTTTTTTTAATAAAGACTTTGTTAGTTGAATTTAAAAATAAAAAAGTCCAAATATTTTGTTGGACAATTTATTTTTCCTATAAATGAAATTGAAAAAACAAAATACCAAATCAAATATGCAAACAAAAACTATCCTTTTTTTAGCCCGAAAAAGTACTGATCTATTCAAAGACGCTCATAACGTTAATTGTTAAAGTCTTTATGAAAGAAAAATAAAAGTGGGAACAACAAAAAAAAGAGGGATAAAAATACCAAAAGTGAAGTAAGCTTAGGTGACATCAAATTTAGTAAGTTGGTAGAATTTTAGATGAAGAATTAAGTCAGAAATTTTCAATACACATTTCTAATAAGTGAGTACAAATTATTTTTTCTTTTCAAATAGTATAATCCTTAACAAAAAAACAAAAGTGATGTTTAAAAAAGAAAACAAAATATTACTTATCTCTTAATTGGTCAATAGAAATCTCGTATTGAACATTATTATGTTTTTATCAATTAAGGGTGAAGAATACAAAGAAGAAGCGATAAAATATAAATATTTTTTCTTTCCAATGAAAGATTCTTACTAGCAAGTCGGTAGGTAGGTAACTATTATGATAACTATATATCGATTTTTTTAAAAAAATAAAAAGTCTCTTCTCTTTTTCTCTTTTAATACTTTATTATGTTTTTTAGTTGTAAAAGATGCTGATACTAGTAAGGAGATCGGTATTATTCCTTTCAACAAATGTAAAATTTAAAGGAAAAAACTAAAACTAAAAAAATTAAATTGGAATTAGTCAATACGAAAAATAAAATGAAAAAAAGTCGAATGGTAATTGTGATGGCCAAGTCATGGAGGAATCTATGAGTTGAATCTGGTGGCTCACAGCCACAGGTTTAAGCCGTTATCGTCGGCCGCCTTCTATTTTCCAACCCTATTTAACTGCTCTCCGTCTTTGCTGTCACCGTTAGGGCTTCCGTTTTCCTCTTGGGTTTAGATTCCCTGCGTCGCCGCTCTGTGGAACTGCTCCTCTTTCTTCATCTCCTTCTCTTTCTTTCAGTTTTCTTTCCTCTTCAGTCTCTTTTTATTATTATTATTATTATTATATTTTTTTTTTCTTTTTCTTGCTTTTTTTCTTCGTATTTGGTTTGCCCAAATTTGAAATTTTGTAAGATCTATCAAATAATCTGTAATTTCTTGAAGTGAACGATCAGATCTGGCAGATTATTTTACTCTTTCAGCTTTATTTATATTATAGTTTCATCTTCTTAAACAGGTATATCTAATTTTCTTTCAAGTTTTTATTTTTATTTTTCACCATATGAATACAGATCTAACTCTAAAAAAATATATATATTTTTCCTCTTCTTTTTTAGAATCAAAATCTTGGGTTTCTCTTCCTGTTGCTAAAATTCTTCAGATTTGAAGCACATTTCTTCAGCTTCCATATTTAGGACTTGCAAAAGGACCTCTTTTTTCTTTTCTTTTTTGGGGTTTATCTTCTTTTTCTTTTTGAGTAGTCTCAAAGATCGTCTCTTTCTCTCTCTTTTTTTCATGGGTTTTTTGTTGTTTTTTGTCATCTTTTTTTTAAAAAATATTCTTATAATATAAATTTTCTTTCTGGAGATGTGTAGAACTTTCATTCCTAATTTTCTTCTATTTCACTTCTTCGAGATCGAACATTTTCTTTTTCTTATTTCTTCCTTTTTTTTGTGTTTTTTTCATTCACTAACATTTACTGCTACAATGTTTCTTCGTTTTGATCAATTAAATTGGAATTATTGGTTCTTTCACTCTCTTGTTTTAGTTTTTTTTTTTTTTTTTTTGCCAATTTTTTGGAGTGAGAATATTGAGTGCACAGTGCAGGAATCTTTGATGTACCTCAAATGTCAAAAACTCATTTTTTTTTTGTTCTTAATGGTGAAGAAGGCAAATTAATTTTTTGTGATGGTGAGGAATTACAATTTCTATTCGCAGCTGGAACAATTAATGAGCTCCATAATTATGGTGTATTTGGTAGACAATCCAGATTCTGTTTTATGTTTTCGAATTCACTAAATAGAGTGAGTGAATACATGTTTGGCAGACGTGTTTTTTAAAACTGTTTTCGGATTCTATGATTTAAATAGTAGAAATTCTGAAAACAATATTTTTATATTTTCATTGTATCCAGATTCTAAATATAATATTTCATGTTTATAAATTTAATTTACTTTTGTTAAATTAAAGTATGTATAATATAATATATTATAAAATATAAAATATTATATTATATTATAAAATAATACTTATATAAAATTTATTAAAAAAACACATGTTCATAAATTAATTAATAATGTCTTATATTTAACTTTGTAACTACAACTAATTTTATGATCTATAAATATATTATAGAACACACTTTAAACTACTGTTTAAAATGGAATTAAATTTTTAAATTTGTTACTAAACACATATCTGAAAATATGAAATACAACATTGTTCCATTAAATCCCTTGTTTTCAAATTTCTATTTTCGGATTGCCTATCAAACAAACCCTTATTTTTTCCCTAGGATTTTTGCATCAAATCAAAGGGAATAATGAAACCAGAGAGGTGAATGTGTATAAAACATTATTGTGATCTGATGGACTAGCTGTTTGATCTAGCTTACAAAAATATAGGCTTTTAACATTTATTAGACTAAACTAACAACTAAATTAGACTAAAATAAACATGAAAAAGCTAAAAATCTAATCACAAATTTAACCTTGCTTACACAAAAATATAGGCTTTTCACATTTATTTCTTAGGTTATTTTTTTTTTAAAAAAAAAATCTACAGTTACAAGAAATTTTAAATGCAAACTTTTCAATTCTTAATCTGTGAACCGTACGTCTTTAAAATAACCCATCTTTAACTAAAACAAATTTTCAATTCTGATTGTGAATTGAAACCACTAGTGTAAGTGCTCTATTATTTTTGTTAAATTTAATTTCTCTATAACTCTAAAAATTTGACATTCTCTATATTGGTAGTATTGATAATCCTAAGCTTAGGAGCCCTAGAAATGATTTTTTTTCCCCTATAATATTGCACAAACAAGCTCTAAGGGCTCAGTGCTTTTATTTTTATTTTTTTAAAATCTTTTCCTTAAGAGGACACTCATTATGACAAGACTCTTATACTTTTTCTGCTTTTCAAATGTCATGTTCCTCAATCCATTATCCACAACTAACTAATGTTTCAAATCATTGGTAAGTTTAACAATTTTTATTCATTATTAGCAACACATCAACTCTAAACTTAGTTTTTTTTTTCAATCTTAAATCTTTCTAAAAAAACTTTTTGTATTATAGGGTTTTGTCTAAAGTGTTTGGATATTGTGGTTGGGGTGTATTTGGTATATATGGGAAGGTTTTTTTTTAAAAAAAATATTTTAATTCTAAATTACAAAAGTCCCAAATTTCAATTATTGAACAGTAACAATACTGATTAGAGTAAACCCCAATTGACTTAAGGAGCTGTAATCTCTCCAGTATTTTCTTCTAAAATTAAAAAAAAAAAACATATATTATAAGTAACATGTATTGTCTGAGATCTAGATAATAGGGTATTTTAGTGCATGTAGATGAAAGATTAAATGTAAATTCTTTGAATGTGAAGATATTTAGGAATAGAATATTTGTCCATTCCTTTTATTAATACTGAATTAAGTTAGGTTAATTGTACTAACCCTACCATGGATCTTGAAGAGTAAATTAACGTAATTTATTACCTAATACATTAAATCAATATTTGGATAATTATGTACTTTTACCTATATCTACGGCGATATATTTATTTATTTATTGATGTCAGTAAAAATATATTGTGTAGGATTTTGAAAGAATGTTTAGTTCATAAACTTGAAAAGTTTGAGTTTTTGTGATTTTTCAATAAAAATATATTGAAATATTTATAAAAAATACTTTATGCTTCATGAATGAATTGACTTCGGGTCTAAGACAAATGATAAAGATACTAAAATGGTACCAATATAGTCGGAATGAATCATGAATAATTGGGTGCACCTCCTAATTCCTCATTCCCAATAGTTTATTTTAAAAAAGGTGATTTTTCTTTTAGAAGTTCAACAAATGTATAGATGAAGATTGAAACTAGTGGACTAAATTTGTATAACTTTAAATTCATATTACTAGTAGTAATTAGATTGTTGCACAAAGTTATATTTCAAAAGGTTTGAATTTGTATAATTTTGATTTACATATTTGAGAATGGTTAAAGTTAATAAAATAGTATTAGGAAAAATATATTGATGTCTAAAGATATAATAAAAACAAAGTGGGATCAAAGAAGGTCAAATGGTTTGGAGGCCCCTTTGCTGACACCCTTTCGTTTTCTATTTTTGTTTTTCATTTTTAAAAAAGTAGACATGTTTGATAACCAAATTTATTTTTGTTTTTTATTTTTTTGCTTTTTAAAAATGTTTTTGAAATTATATGTAAATTTCATTTTTTTTAAGTAGGTTTTAAAAACAAATTTTGTTTTTTGAAATTTATTTTTTCTTCTAATGCTTATTTTCTTTTTCACTTTGACATATATCTCTCCAACCATTTTTTTTCTAATTTTTTTCTGTCTAAAACATTTTCCTCTCTAAATTTTTCTCTCTCTAAAATTTTCATCTTTTTATACAATTTCTTCTCTTTCTCTCTCTAAAATTCTTTTATCTCTCTAAAATGTTTATCTTTATTTTACTTTGATTTCTCTTTCTCTTCTAATTACATACCTCTCCACTTTTTCTATCTAAAAATTAACCATTTTTACAAAAATTCTCTTTCTAACTCAATTTCTAAAATTTCTTCCTAATTTTTAAATCTCTAATAAATATATCTCTGACTTTTCTTTTTCTCTTATATATATATATATATACATATATATACATATATTATTAACTTTCCTCTTAAAAATATTTTCACTCTAAATTCTCTCTCTATATATTTGTAACCTTTTAAAAATATTTTCTCTCAAAATCTTTTCTCACTACATTTTTCTTAAAAAAATTCTCATTTATCTTTATTTCTTTATCTTGTCTTTTACTCAAACTTTACTCTCTTTAAAATTTATCTTTTTATTTAAGTTTTCCTCTCTAAAATTTACCTCTTTCCCTCCAACTTTTGTTTTTCTAACTAATATTTTTTTATGAAGTCTAATTAATACTCTCTAATATATTTCCCACTAATTTTTCTCTTTAAATATTTTTCTTTCAAGTATCTAAATTTACTATGTTTAATTTTTCTCTCTAATTGCTCAAAAAATCACCCAAACAATTATATCTATTTTTAAATTTTTATTTTCATATCTCCACACATTTTTATCTCTCTAAAATACCTCTCCATCACTATAACTAAAAAATAAAAAATAGTTATCAAATCGGTTTGGTTATCTTTTTTTTCAAACAGAAATAAAAATTATGGTTTTTGTTTCTAAACAAAAACCTAAAAACCAAAACTTGAAATAGTTATCGAGTCTTATTTATTTATTTTATTTTTTAAATTTTAATTCTAACTTGTAAACTAATATCTAAGAAATAAGGAGAATTTCAACTTTATCTACTACGGAACTAACTTTTTTTTTCCTAAATAGATGATCGAATTTGGACCTATTACCAGATTCATATAACTTAAAGTATATAGTAATTTTAGATTAAATAATCAATTTAAATATCTATTATATTTTATATCTCCACCTATACCTGATCCATTGTAATGCTAAAAAAAATTATCCATGCATAGAAAAAACTTTGCTCATCACGATTCTTGTGTAGTTTTCCATGTAAATTTAACATACAAACCTTTTCATGTAATTGGGGTTTGGGAGCAGGGCAGATTTACTATGGGCCCAGGAGCTCGAGCCCCCCTCAAATTTTTTTACCTTTAATAATATGTATAGAAAAAGTCAGATCAAATAAGAAAAAAACCTTCTGGCATAGTGGTAAATATATCATTTGCCCCCCACAAGTTTCAGGTTTAAGTTTTGGTTTGTACAATGTTAAATATTTTTCTTGCAAGGTTTAACTCTCATTTGATAACTATTTAATTTTTAAAAATTAAGCCGGTTTCTCTAAATTTCTCTATAGTATATAGTTTTTATCTCTCCTAATGAAACATTTGAATTCTTAGCCAAATTTTAAAAACAAAACAAGTTTTTGAAAATTATTTTTTTAATTTTCAAAATATGACTTGATTTTTGAAAACGTAGGTAAAAAATACATAACAAAACAAGTAAATTCATAGGTGAGAGTAGTATTTAAAGGCTTAATTTTCAAAAACTAAAAACTAAAATTTAAATGGTTATCAAACAACGTCATAGAAATTATAATAGACATTTTTATCTATTTTTTTTATTTATTTCAACAACCTTTAGAGATATGAGGATTCGAACCTTTGACCCTCTTAGTCGAGGGCATGCTCACTTTGAATAGGTATTAATTCTATTGATCTATGATGAATTGATACAAAATTAACAATCTCTTTAAAAAAAAAAAGATAAAAAGAAAGATAAATAGACTCTTAATATGTAAATAAACCAAGAAATAATGTTGTGTAGGAATGAATTGACTTTGGGGCTAGGACATTAATGAGGGTGTTATAATTGTGCCAACATAGTTGGGGATGATTAGGTGGACCTATTGATTCTTTGTCACCAGTATTTTCTTCAAAAAAAGAAATAATGTTGTGTAGATCGATGCTAACCTGAGTATAACTCAAAACCAGCTAATGAATGTATCATCAACTAAGAGGTTAGAAATTCAAATCACCACCCCGTATCGATGAACTAAAATAAAAATTGTGTAGAAATCTTTACCATGTATATGGCAAAAAATTATTCACTATGCTATATTCTTTTATAATCATTAGAGAGCTATGAAATAGGGGCAACGACATTTTTTTAACCATGTATCATACGATTATGAAAGTGATAATCATATTTCAGGTTCGAAAAGAATAGGCACAGTCTGAGCAATTCCAGCAGCACAACTTGGTTAAACATGCGAATGAGCAACAAGGAACATAACCACAGCTTTGAATTAGGTACTGTTTCTTATCCCCCCCTTCATAGTACATAAATGTTGACATTTCTAGAGCTACCATTGATAAGAGACCTTCAAGACCAAAAGAACTTTATCATTTTCCTCTAGTATGTAGAACCTATGCATCTGAAATCACAAACAACTATACATAAAGTACTAAATTTCATGGATGTAACTTCCAATCGAAGATGTTCGGTTAGAGAATGCATTTATTTAGGACGTGTTTGAGAGTGATTTTGGAATATCCTTATGAGGGCATGTTTGGAATCAGTGATCATTTTGAAATGGTTAAAATCACTTTTGTCGTATTCAAAATTACTCTGAGGCATGCTTTTAATTATTCAAAATCATTTTTTATGCTACGAAAACTATATTTAAAAAAGTAAAATCAAATATTAATTAAGTTGATTTTAAATGAGTAAAGACATGCATGGGAAAACATTTCAAAATTACTCTAAAACATGCCCTAATATATTTTCTAATGTTACTTCTCCTTAGGTATACTATACTCAAATATTATTTTGAGCCACTAGATTAGTACACATGTGCACTATTAAACATGACATAGGAATGAGGTAATACTATAGTCGAGATGTCATACTTGAACACCATATAAAAATTACTACTAAATCTAAAAAACTTCATCGAGTTGTTGAATATTTAGGGTTAAATGAAAATCTAAGAACTTGAATGGACAAAAGTAAATCAACCATTTAACATATTCACAGAAATTAAAATTGATCTAGATAATAAAAATTAATCTTAAATCAACCAAACTTTATTGTATAGAGTTTAAAAACATATAGAAGGGCTTTGTTACAAAGAATCCTTGGGACTAAGACATTCATCAGACAGACATAACTAAAAATAGGATATTCGCATCTTGGGAAGCTGGGAAATTCTAAAGATTCATCAGCTTAAGACAGAATTATAGTTAAAACAAAAAGACCACAGAATTCCAGTTGCCAACTTGTTAGTTCAATTATAGAAAATTGTCGAGCAGTTTGTTTGTAGATAAAGCTAAGGAAGACAAGACACCAAGCTGTTTCAGACATTGGATAGAATTGATTTGAAAAAGACACTCAAAGTGAAGCCAAACATTGTTGATAAAAACTGGGATCGCATTTTCATTGACATGACAACAACATATAAGGCTTTGTACTTGATAAAGTCAGTTCCACTACACAATTACAATCACCAATAATATAAACAAGAATTTAACCCTCAAATGATGAAGAAACTACTCAACTAATTTGTAGATTATGACCTTATGTTATTAGATGCAATGTATAATTCAAGATCAGCTGATTTCAAAAGCATATAGAAAGAGATATATCTATGGTCAAATTTCAACTCTCCATCTGCAATAAATTTACTTAGGTTCTTCTCCTACCTGATATATTATATTCAAAGATAATAATTCTTTGCAGAAACCTATTAAAGGATAGATTTTTATTGGATTAGAGGTGAAAAATTCGAATCTCTCACCTCTTGGTCAATCTTACGCTTTAACTTTTTTTTTTATAATTAAAATACTAGGAATGATGAATCAGGAGGTGTACCCAATTATCCCAACTATGTTGACACTATTTTAGCACCCTCATCAAATCATCTGTCCTAGACCCGAAGTCAATTTATTCAAGAAGAAAAAAGTATGTGAGAAACATACAATACAAGAGTCCAAAACCAGAGCTAGAAAGAAGCTCAACAAACAAATCTGAAAAGTAACCGAGAAGAGGTGAGTACAAATTTACTTTTAATCTCAAAAACTTTGTAAATTCAAACTTTCTAAACCTACTTCCTACACTACAAATTTACTTTTACAAACCAGGGGAACTTACAACCAATCACAAGTTATATATATAAAATTAAATTTCTACGAGTATCTCTATGGACAGTTCATAAAGTCAAGCTTCATTAAAATTATGAGCTGATGTTTCACTAAATTTCGTTGCTTATGACATGATTTAGTGGGTATGTTTTTACAAGGTAATGGAGATACTTTTATTGTTAAACATAATCAATCATTTAGAGTTTGAAAATTTGTGTCATTAGTGTGTAAGAAAATTGGGATCATTGAGAAAGTGGATATGGGTTATTAATTGCTTTCTTGAGTCTATTCCATCACTTCCTAAAAGGTGTGCACTAAATCTCTCATTACTGGCTTGATTAGAGTAATCCACAGACTAAAACAAAACATCATGCACAGTTTTGAGGAAAATAATAAAAACATGATCCATTTAGGATAAAACGAAATGTGGATAAAAAAATAATAATAATAATGAAGCAAGCAACACAATACTAATAATGAGTTTCAAATATATAATTATTTAAGGGAATAATAACAACAATATCACAAAGTTTTGTTGCTTTTTTTGAATAACTAGCTTTAATTTCTTCTCACTTGCTTGCAAGATGGATTCTCAATATTTTTTCAATCTTCTTATTCCTAATTAGACATCAACTTCTCAACAAAGGGATCTCAAGAAATATCAACAGAAGTCAAGAAGATGAAGAGAAATATATATAGAAAAACTTTGCACAATTTGTGTGTCCAATTAATTAGAAAGGTCATGCAAATATATTGATCAGAAATATTTCTATGTTCTACATTAATTTGAAACAGAAAGGTGAAGAAGAACAATACAACATGAAGTGGGTCATAATTAATTAACAATAATAACAATATTGTTTTTCACTTGATACCTCCTAGGTTCCTTTGAGAAAACTAAGAAACAAAACCCCATGTTGTTGGATTGTAACATGCAGCCCAGATACCCTATCCGAAGATATCAGAGTCTTCAAATTCATTCTGCTGCAAAAAAGTTAAATGGGTTTGGTCAGAATCAGAAAATTTTCTATTCCATGTACTTTTGATTTTTGGCTCAGCCAAAAAAAGTCTCAAACTTTAGTACTATATATGAGTAGAGAGCAACTGTTTGATTAAGATTATGTTGTTGAATCATAAAAAAATATAACTATAAAAAGAAAACTCACCTCTTGAAGATCAAGATTTTCAGTTTGATGTAGATAATTGAAAGTGGAATCAGATGGGCTCCACTTAGCCATAATCTCAAAAGAAGAAAAATTTTGAAGTTGGTAATCAATGATGGGTTGTTGAGATGATGATGATGATCCAAATTGAGAGGTCATTGGTTTTTCAACTTCAATGGCAGGGTTGAGATTGTAGCTATGAGTAGCACCTGATTCCTCCCCAGTTTCAAAGGGACTGCTCCAAGAACAAGATGAAATTTTGTTGAAGTTGTTGTAATTGAGATCATGATGATTATTATTATTATCAAAATCAGAAATTGAACAATCCCTAATCTGATTTTTCTTCTCCATAGTTCTTGCTCTTGCTCTTGCCCTAGCCATTTCTCTCATCTCCTTGGCCATGGTTTTCCTTGGCTGCTTGACCCTCTTCTTCTTTTGGCCATCACTCTTCAAAGATTTCATCTTTTTAACAAAATTTTCACCATTTTCAGCTCCACCAACTCCAACTTCATCAATTCCAGACACCATGTCACCTTCTGAATTGGAATTAGAACAAAAATTAGCACTACTACTTTTGAAACTACTCATGATCAAGCTGCTGCTGCAATTTCTTTCTTTAGCAAGTTTCAAAATTTCAGGCCTGGCTTGAATCAGCAGCCATTCAACTGTTTTGCTTCCTTTGTCAACGCCCAACATGTCTTGTAATCCAAAGAACTGACGAGCCACTGGCAGTGAGAGCCTCATTCTACGATCTCTTAGTCCTCTAGCTGTCGTGATTTTGCTGTGTCTGTCCTTTTTTGACAATCTTTTTCTTGGGATTTTCTTCTTCTGATCTGAATTGGTGATGCCCATGTTGGTGTTTGTGTTTGTAGGAATTTTGTCAAGATCAGTACTGGGAATGGTAATGGAAGCATTATTTTGAGCATTTGAAGTGGTGAAATTATTGTGAGATTGATGAAACATGAAGTCATATTCATCAAATTGATCTTCAACTTCAAAAGGAGAAGGAAAGGGGAAGAAAGAGATGGGGAGATGAAATGAATGGTCAGGAAGGAAAGAAAATGGATCATGACCATTTTTAGTATTACTGTTGGTGGAGAAGAACATGTTTTGTATGTCTCTATATGATTTAGAACCCCCCAAAAAAAAAAAAAAAAAAAATTGGAACTTCTCTTCAACTGTGGACAAAGACCTAGATTTTTTGATGATGAAGTAGTTTCAATTGATGACAAGTGCAAAACTTTGAAGCAGAAAGTAGAAAGCAAGAAAGAAAGAAATTAAAGCTTCCCATCCTTTTCACTTCATTTCTCTCCCTTCTCTCACTTTCCAAGTTAAACTTTATTAGCTGCTGAGAGTGAAAAACAAAACAATATAATAATAAATTTAAAATCAGGTTTGCAGAAAGACCTGCACAGCCCTTGAATTACATGTTTTTTTTTTTAAACTTTTTTTTTTTATGGGAATCTGTTTTTGTGTGTGAGAGAGAAAGAAAGAGAAAGATGGGTTTTTTTTTTTTTTTTGGGGGGGGGGGGGAAGGACAAAGCTAGATAGAGTTGTGAGAAAGACAACACAGTGAGGATTACTGTGTGTATGAAACTGGAAGGAAGCTGAATAGAAAGAGACAGACAGAAAGAAGAGTGTTTGAAGAAAAGATAATATTGGTTTTGAGTTTTGTAAAGGAAGACAAGAGGAGGAGGAAGAAGAGGGTGGAATTTATTTATTTAATTTTGTAAAGAAAGACAAAGGATCCATCTCTTTCTAAAGGCTTTTTCTTTTGAGCAAAAAGTTTTCATCTTTAGAGCCATATTATGGGAAGTTATTATAAGTGAGTTGAGTGAGGGAGTGAGTGGGGTTGAAAATACACATATATATAAGCCTATTAAAAAAATGTGTATATATATGTGTGTGTGTGTTAGCTCTTGTTTTGAACCCCACATCCCACCAACATAATCATCTTTCATCTTCTTAAACCCTGATCTTAATATCAGAGGCTTTTGCTTTAACAATATTCAAGTCCTTGCATGGGTTGTTCTAGGGCTAATTAGGGTTAGGTTGAGTCATTATTATTATGACCCATTATTTGTGATGGTTCAATTGATAAAATTTGGTTTGTATCACTTATTCTACCATTTAACGCTGGATTGTTTTGTAAATTTTCTATATTTTGATTGATTTAAATGAATGGAAGATGATCGTGAACATGAATATAGCTCAACGGTTAAAATTAACTATTATATCTTTGTTTGAAGTCGAAGATTCAACTTCGCCCCGTGACAATATTTAATTTTAGAAAGTGCCATCTTCTTCATTCAATATATACATTTTTTTAATATCATTTGCTTCCAATCAAGTTTTAATTTTTTAAGTTTTGAATTAGTATCTACAATTAATTGCAATTGTTTCTATAAGAGTAAGTGTTTTTAGACTTTAAAGTACACACACTCTACAAGATCTAGGCAAGATTCTTGCCAATAAAGATATCTCCCCCCCTTTGAATTTTATAGGCTAAAGCTACTAAAGAAGGCTAGATTTGTATAGTCTCTTTTAAATTAAGAGAAAATGAAATTACAAACACCTAAAATTTCCCTACTCTATATTTGTTTCCACATTCATCTATTTTTTAAAAAACACATGCATAACCTAATAATTAAACGAGTTCTAATAATACGATATATAAATGTATAGTACTTGTATGGAATCACGTATTCAATTTGACAACCACAAAAGTGATACAGAAACTGATCTCAACCAGTGAACCAAACAGTCACAATATATGCTCTAAAGAAGAATAATATAATATTTAACCACCCGTCGTTTCATCACTAATCACCGATGACAAAGTAGCATTTTGAAGTTGAACGGGTCCACGTGGCGATGTCGAAGATTTATAAGTGAAAGGACAATTATTTGACTGAAAGGGAGGGAGGGGGGGCACGCTCGTGTTAGAGATGAAAATGGGGGAAGACATTTTTGACTGTATGAGTTTAGCCAATATGCCAATGTCACTTTCTACAAAAAGGAGAAACACAAACACTTGCTTTTTTATATATATATATATATATATATGTATATATATATATATATTTCTCTCTCTATTTCAGTTCTAATATTCATCCATTATGTGTCCATCAATCAAACTCACCATCCAGAAGAGAATGTTGTTTGTGTTGTTTTCTTATTGCCTTTCCTTCCATGCGTGCTTATCTGTTTCCCCTCTTTCTTTTCTCTTTTTCTTTCACTGACAATAATTTTTTTTTTTTTTAACACCAACCCAAAATTCAATTTTTTATTTTAAAATGGCCCTCTTGTACTTTCTTCACTGTTCATACAAAGACCTTATGAAACCCTAGCCAATCACCAACTACAACAACAACAACAAAAAAAAAAAGGCAATATTCCCATCTTCAATCCAAACCCTCTTTCTCTTCTTTTCTCAAATTCCATTGTTCACTTAAAAAAAAAAAAAAAAAAAACCTTTTTTTCCATTTTTACATGCCGTCCTCCTCTTTTCCCACCCACTTATCCAAAAAAAAAACCCTTTTTTTATTTTTTAATTCTTCTCTTTTATTGTGTACTAATAAGCTAGGGCTGAAACTGACTGCTTTGTGTGCTGACATAATTATAAAAGGACCACACAAAGATAATGCAAAGCTAGCTGTGTTTGTGTGTGTGTTGTGTGTTGTTGTTGTTTGTTGTGTGTTTTTGAGGGTTACTTTGAAAAAGGATAACTTCAAAAGATAAGGGGAGTTGAATAATAATGTACTAATTTGTGGCAGTGGGCTGATTGATTATCAAGGCATCAATTCATATGTATAAATGTGTAACCCTATGTTAGTCCATGATAAGTTTTTTACCTATATGTTTTGATCTTTATATAAAAGATGTCTTATATGTACTTAAGGAATAAAATATATTATATATTGGACAGTGGACACACATATATTTGTTTTTAAGAATGCTATATATGTTATTTGACCACCTTGTGTTCTTACCGAATGTGAAAGTACTATGTTAGTCCAATCATTTTTACTTTCTATGTATAGTGTTCTCTTAAAAGCTTTAAAATAAAAAATGAAAGTTGAATTTGTTATTTTTATTTTTAAAAACCAACCAACATTAAATGACTTAATCGGCCAACGAATAAGTTGAATTACATATTTGGTTTTTATGATTTGGGTTGATTTTCAATCAAGTTTTTAAGATTTTAAAAGTTTTTAATTTAGTTTGTATTATTTAATTAGTTTAGTTTGATCTCTACAATTTTAAAAATTTTAATTTAGTCCTTATAATTTAGTTAAAATCTCGTAAATGGTCTCTTTGTCGATATTATATATTGAATACTTGGCATGTTTTCAATTTTACAAGGTAATAAGTTTTTTTTGTTCCTTTTCTATTTGGTTTGATGTGTTATGAAACTTTATTAGTTCTTATGTCAAAGAAAAAAATGGTTAAATTATAAAAAAAAATACCCTCGAATTTTGCTCATTGTTTAAAACATATTCCTATTCTTTCAAAAGGTAAAATAATACTCTCAACATTTCATAAATGTTTCAAATCTATCTTTGGAGTAATAAAACCATTAGAATGTTGGATGGAAAGTCAATGTGTTTGAATATTGTTCATTCAAAACTTAATCCAAGTAAATGTCTTGGTAACCACCATATCATTCCAAGTCATTGCCATGCTAATTTTTCATCTAACATTATGACATTTTTTACTCTAAATGTAATTTTGAAACAAGGTCACGGATAATATTGCAATTTTTGAAAGAATGAGGTATTTTTTAAATTAGAGATAAAGTTTAAGGATATTTTTTTTTAATCTAGAAAAAAAAAAGAGAAAATAATTTTTCGAGTGAATAAAGAATAGTTTAGTATCTATTTGTGAGGCTAACTAAACTATAGGGATCATGTTGAATTTTTTCTTACTATAGAGGCTATATTGAAACTAAACTAAAACTATAGATTATTACGTCTAAATTTGAAATTAACTAATCAACAAATAGGTTACAAAAATTGAATAATTTTATTTTAAAATTATATAAAATCCAGCTACACTGGTGGCACTATATAATATTATATCTTGCACATGAAATTTGCTTATTAGTTACTTTCTTTTTTATTCCATATATATGGATATCCAATTCTAGATAGTATTACAAACGAGACTAGACTGATATAAAATATGACTTATGTTTAAGAGGTTATAGGTTCGGACCCCTATATCTCAGACTCAAACATGGTTGTACTAAAAAAAATTCTGGTCCATTCTTATTAGAAAAGAACATGGAAATTAATTTTCTCAAATTCATAGAATAATAATATTTTTCTTTTAAAAAGAAAGGGACAAAAAATAATCCGGTGAGAACAACTTTCTTACGAACACTTATCACAACTTTCTTACAAACACTTATCTATAACACATTCACATAGGTTCTTTTTTCTTTTTTTCATTTTATTTTTTTCCGAAAAACTAGAAAACTAATCTAAAAATAGTTCTCCAAACAACCTTCGAAAAATGCTTTAACTTACTGTTTTATTTATTTATTTTTTTGAGTAAAATACATTTTTTATCCTTCAGTTTTGCATTTAGTTCCCTTTTGGTCCCTTGAGTTTTCAAACTCGACAAATTTACTCGTCCAGGCCCAAGTCGGCGCTATGAGGACAGTCGTCGGTTATTTTGCTCAGGTTCTCAGTCGCCCGATTTATCGATTCCACCCATAGCAACCCCTCGACTACTCATCTTCATACACCAATCTCCTCCAAATGCATTTCAACGAATCTTGCCCATATCTGAAATTCGCTCGTATCTGGAACAACTTGATACCCTTCCTTCCTAAACCCTTTCTTGGATGGCCATGGGAGAACAAAGAAGAAGAGGAAGAAGAAAGAAGAGGAAAGAGAGAGAAAAAGAAAAAAAAATTAAAAATATTTTTAATAATTAAAAAATAAAAATATATTATTTTTAATAAAAAAATGTGTCGGGACCAAAAGGGAACCAAATACAAAACTGAGGGACCAAAAATGTATTTTGTCCTTTTTTTTTAAGAGAATGCTTTATTTTTTTTAGTTCAATTAGGATTGGGGATTTGAATCACAAACCTCATGACCGTTAACAATTCATCATACCAGTTGAACTATGTTCTCTTTGGTTAAAAATAATACTTTATTGATTGTTGAATGATATATATATGTTTAACTTATTATTTTAATAAGTTAGTATTTATAAAGTTTTAAGGTTTTGGATATCCTAAATATGTATAATCTATATTTGAATTACCATTTTTTTTATAATTGTTTTCATGTTTATTAAGGAAAGATTTGAATTCTTAGTCAAAATTTTCAAAACAAAAAACTAAAACTCGGGTTGATAACTATTTGGTTTTTAGTTTTTGGTTTTTAAAATCATGCTTGTTTTTCAACAATTTCTTTTCATTTTCTCTACAATAATTTCCATCTTTCTTGAGATACTATTTAAATTTCTAGCCAAATTTAAAAAAAGAAAATAAAAACAAAACTATTTTTCTTAGTTTTCAAAACTTAGCTTGATTTTTAAAAACATAGGTGCAAAATAGATAAGAAAACATAGAAATCAATTGATAGAAATAGTATTTTTTAGGCTTAATTTTTAAAAAATAAAAAACTAGAAACTAAATGGTTATCTTTCAAGATAAAAACAAATCAACAAGATATCTTTGGGAAGATATTTTGAGCTTCGTCGCCTCATGGTGCACGAAATCATCGCTTTTTGACAGCTACGACCCTTCTACTATTGCACTCAATTGGAAAGCTTTCTTTTAACCTTCCTTTGTTGATCGTTAGTCCCTTTATGGAGTCTTGGCACTTTCTCTCATTTGTTTTGTTATTTTTCATCTTTGTCATGACTTGGCTTGCTTCATCCAAGCAACCTCTCTTATTGACTCTTTTATAATTGTATGTTTCTCACATGCTATCTACCTCGTGAATGAATTGACTTTGGAGTTGGGAGTAATGGTGAGGGTGTTAAAATTGTGCCAACGTAGTTGGGAAGATTGGGTGCACCTACTGATTCTCTGTCTCAAGTATTTTCTTCGAAAAAAACTAAATGGTTATCAAACGGAGCCTAAGGCTTTGATATCATTTGAGCTTCGTTTGAGAACTATTTTTTTTTTTTTTGTTTTTGGTTCTCGAAAATTAAGCTTATAAATACTACTTCCACGTATGGATTTTCTTATTTTGTTATCTACTTTTCACATAAGTTTTCAAAAATCAAGCTAAGTTTAAAAATTAAAAAAAAAATAGTTTTAAAAAATTTGTTCTTGTTTTTAGAATTTAGCTAAAAATTCAAATATTTTCTTTAGAAAAATGAAACTCATCGTAGAGAAATAATGAGAAAGCAAACATACTATTAAAAAACTAGACCAAAAATCAAATGATTATCAAATGAGACATTGGTTTTTAAAAATTGCACTTATTTTCTCACAATTTCTCTATAATGTTTTTCATATTTCTTATGAAAATATTTAAAAATTATAAGCAAAATTTCAAAAACAAAAACTATTTTTTTTTTCCAAAACTTGACTTAAATTTTGAAAACATATATAAAAAATAGATAGCAAAGCAAAGAAACTCAAAAGTGAAAGTTGTGTTTATAAGCTTAATTTTCTAAAACTAAAAACTAAATAGTTATTAAACAGAGTCAAATTTTTTTAGTTTTCAAAACTTGACTTAAGGTTTAAAAGCATTTGTCAAAAGTAGATAACAAATTAAAGAAAACGTTGAGGTGATAGTAGTCTTTAGAAGCTTAATATTCAAAAATTAAAAAAAAAAAATCAAAACCTTATAGCGAAAACTTTCTCATTTAATGGTCTCATTTATTATAAATGCTATCAAATTTTATAGAAATGTGTGTATGAATTTGGAGTTAATATGACATGTACCTCAAAAAAAGATCACATCAAAAGGAGATTTAAAAAAGACAGTACTTGGGTGTTCACTAAGCAACACCTAAATCTGTGTTTCTCACTTATTCATCACACATTTTTTCTTTTTTATTCTTTTTAAAATACACACAAAAAAATTTGTGTGGCCACCAAGAGGGATGCATCATATTTGAGTGTTGCACTATTTTTCATTTAAGAATATGATCCTTCTTTTCTTTTTTTTTTGAAAGATTTTTTTTTTTGAAAGAAGAATATGATCATTCTTAAAGTGATCCCCTTCTAAATTTTAATATGAGAGATTTACTTTTATGACAAGATCATCAACAATATTAACTTGAACAAGAGCAACACTAATTCAAACATTGATTTTCGTTTAATTTTTTGCTTTAAAAAAAATATGGGTTTAAAATCTAAACTTAATTTCGAAACAACCCCTAGATTTCTTTTTTCCTTTTGTAAAAAAAAAAAACTTCATCGATCAAAGTGTGAGCTGAAAAAGGAGGGGTATATATAAAAGCACTCGAATTCAAAGTACTAGTGGATATATCATAACACAAAAAAAGTCATATTTGGATAACCATGCATGACACGAAGCCTTGATATGATAATGTAATCATAAAGTTAATCAATTTGAAAGAATTATCGAAAATTTGATTGTCGGGCTCTAACCAAATATTTTATAGAATTAATTCAATAGCATCAAACTTCTAAGTTTCCGATTTCCAATTTTGATAATCATTTTATTTTTAGTTTTTAATTTTTAAAAATTAAACTTAAAAATATTACTTTCACCTATGAACTTTTATGTTTTCTCTTCTATTTTGTACCTATATTTTCAAAAACCAAGCTAAGTTTTAAAAACTTAAAGAAAAAAAATAGTTTTCAAAATTTTATTTTTTTTAAAAAAAATGGCTAGAAACTCAAATGATTCCTAAAAAAATGAAAATCATTGTAGAGAAGATAAAGAAAAATGATGAAAAAATAAGTGTAATTTTCAAAAATAAAAAATAAAAAAATAAGGTCTCGTTTGATAACCATTTGGTTTTTAGTTTTTGGTTTTTGATTTTTGAAAAATAAGCCTAAAATTACTACTTTTACCTATGGGGTTCTATGTTTTCATATCTAGTTTGTACCTATGTTTTCAAAAATAAAGCTAAGTTTTGGAAACTAAGAAAGGTAGTTTTCAAAAACTTGTTTTTGTTTTTGAAATTTGGCTAGAAACATAAATGGTTCTTTAAAAAAGATAGAAAATATTGTATCGAAGATGAAGAGAAATTGTGAACAAACAAGCATAATTTTTAAAAACAAAAAATCACGTTTCATAACCATTTGGTTTTTTATTTTTGGTTTATGATTTTTGGTTTTTGAAAATTGTTTGTTTTCTCACAATCTATAAAATAATCTTCATCTTCTCTATCTTAATTTCCACTTGAATTTTCAGATTTCAAAAACAAAAATAAATTTTTGAAAACTACTTTTTTTAGTTTTTGAAACTTGACTTAGTTTTTGAAAACGCATATATATAAAAAATCATAGGTAAAAGTAATATTTGTAGGCTTAATTTTCAAATATTTTTTTTTTGGCTATTTAATTATTAAGTTAATACTCAAATTTTCCTAGATAATAATGAATTCATCGATATTTTGAAACAACCCCTAGATTTCCACCATCCATAGTTTTTTTCCCCCAAATTTCCAATTTTGCCTCTCATGTGACATGTCTACACTTTATAAGTCTCAATTGGCCTTTCTTTTTCTTTTTTTCTTTTTTTTTTTCTTTTTTGTTTGCCCCTTTCTATTGTGCTCTCTTCTGTTTCTTCTTATCTTGGTATGGTCAGTGCTCTGCTTCAACTTTCTACCTTTAATTTTAAGATTATTATTCATTTATATTTTGGCTTACTACTGTATTTTTGGCTTGAATGATATGTCAATGTCATCCATGTTTAAGGGGACAGTTTTTCAATTGTTTATATATGAATTTTGGTTGTCTTTTTTTTTTTTAAAAAAATTGTTATTATTATTATTATTATTATTATTATTATTATTTTCTTTTTGGTGGGGGAGTGAGGGGGGTCAATTGGCATTGAAAAGACATGAAATTTTCCACAATAATATGATGTTCTATTCCACAAATGATGTTATCTTCTTGGCACTCTATGTCATCTTCATATATTATAATATAATATTGATATGTGTTGTGAGGTTGCTATTTTCTCATTTTAGTATATAATCCAAACTTTATGGAAAAAGGACAATGATATATTAGATTATTTTAAATCACTTGCAAAATGTTAAAGAAAGGAAACATAAAAAGGAAAAGGGAGATAGGTTAATTAATTTGCCTTTATTGTCTGTTCAATGAATGAGCCTAGCAGCTCAATTCTTTTCCTTTTTTGTCAGTAGTTTGCCTTTTACCCTTTTTTTTTTTAATTCATTTAATGGAAAGATGAAAAATAAACAATATGATCTATAGTTTAATTTTTAGGATATGTTAAATGCTTAAATAATTAAAGTTTACTTCTAATTTAATGACAACTTGAGTAACCTATCCATTTTTAGTGTTTTTTTTTGGAGTGATGATTTAATGGTTTAATTAGGTCAAAAATAGTACTTTTATTAATGTGAATGAAAATATCATTTTAGGTTGAATGAATTTTTTAAGAAAATGATGCAAATGGAGAAAAAAAAAAAAGTTAGGACATTTTGATGTTACTTTACACGTGCGAGTATCAGTCAAACTAAGTGGATTCCCTTGGCTAGGGGCCTGGGTGGGTTTTATCTCCATCAAAATAATGGTTTCAACAGTACGGTTACTCAGGGACAAAGTGAGAGAGGATCTTTTTTTTTTAAAAAAAAAAAAAAAAAAAAAAAGAGAGAGAAATAAGGTCTTTGA
The DNA here is from genome assembly GCA_036507285.1 of Trichosanthes cucumerina. Lineage (NCBI taxonomy): Eukaryota > Viridiplantae > Streptophyta > Magnoliopsida > Cucurbitales > Cucurbitaceae > Trichosanthes > Trichosanthes cucumerina. Next base: position 74,223,010 of record CM071839.1, on the reverse strand, counting down.
GAAAGAGAGAAAAGGAAGAAAATCATATTGACTATTTTATTTGGCTTTACCTTATCAATAGAATATTCCTTGGATTTTCTTTTAATGTATTTGTAGCATTAACAAAATTATGTCTATAAATGTTTCTTCACTAATGGAAATGTAATTTCATAAGGAAACTTAACATATGTGGATTCAATGGTTATTTCTAATAATTCATATCTAATTAGTTAGCTTTATAAATAAAGTCATGGTTTTTTTAGTTTAATAACCTGGGGTGGTAGAAAATCGAACCTCTAATTTTATTGTCGAGAATATAATGTCTTAACTAGTTAAATTGAGTTAAAATTGAAATATATAACTTTGGGAACAACCATCTTGGCTCAAGAATTATTTAAAAAAAATTAATTGAACTCTTTTTTTTGTAGGAAAGGAATTGATCGGTGATAATTCAAAAAGAAAATATGTTTTTTTTAAATAGAAACCACCAAGGTTGGTATGAAAGATAAATATAAAAGGAAACTTCTATAAAAGCACTTCAATTCAGAGTTATAGTGTATGTTTGTGAATGATTTTAGAAATATTGATTTTAGTGTAATTGATTTCTCTATAATTAATTTATTAAAAGTGATTTTCATATAACCATTTTCATGTTTGGTTCTATACTTTTAATAGTGATTTTGGTTTTGAAAAAAATCATTTTTTATGTAAATTTATGAATTTTGACAAAAGATTACGGTTTTTACTCGTCATTAAAAGTATACTATTTTCAAAAATGAATAATAGTCATTTTAAATTACAATCACTTGATAAAAATCACTTGGAAATCATCTCCCAAGTGATTGAAAGGGAATCACTTCAAATGATTTTGGATTATTCCAAAATCACTTGTTTAATATTGCCAAACATCACACTTTGGGTAGAAAAGTGATTTTGGTCACTTCAAAATCAATTCCAAACATGCCCTACTTTGATAGAGTAGAGGCAAATCTCATCAATTTCTTCAAATTTGCAAATTTGAATATTGGTTTATGATTAATTAATACCAAAATGGCCAGTTTGATAATAATGTTGATGAAACTTTGTTCTAGTTTTACTCATGGATAGGGTTATGGAACTCTTGAAGATATATTTTGTTTCGCTCTTAGGACCAACTCTTTATTAATAGTGAAGGATTGAAGTGGGAATTAATACTACAAATTTCTGTTTGGGATATTCAACCATTCCGCCCTCTATTTACTATCATATAATACTTGCAAATTAAATATGAAACTATATGTTACTATATAACTTGAACACATTAGATAACTAAATGATCTAGAGGTAAAGTCAATTAAACAAAAAAATCCACTGAGCCCAAAGGATGATTCCGATGCGGCTAAGGTATGGAGGTCGAGACTCCTGAATCAGTCAATCAACCACGTCCTTCGATAGTCGACCCGACCATCGGAGATCGAAGGCTTGGAGGTCGACGCCCAAGTCATCCAAAACCCCACAAGACCGACTACAACAGTCAAGAACGATATGACCGACTAGCATAAGTAATAGTTAGACCAAAGATCTATTACCTATATTTATGGCAGCACGAGAATCAAGGTACGATTATAGCGTTCATTCAATCTATAAATACTACGACTCAATAGTTAAAGAGGTAAACTACAACATCACTCTCTATTCTCTAAGCACTCTCTAAATTGGATACTGACTTGAGCGACGGAGTAGAGGTTCCTTAGAACCACCCCTTAGCTCATCTCTTTTGTTTTTCAGGCACATTATGTTTCTACCTATATAAATTTACCGTTGATCCCTTATCAAATTCGGGTACCAACAATCATTCTAATGTTTGCTAACATTTAATGAGGGTAATATTTGAGGGTAAAATCTTGAGTAGAAATCATACTCCAAAATTGTAATATTGTTTAGGGATAGAATAAAACGTCAAATATGGACCAAAGATGGATCCTAAATGTAGAAGGAAAACATTGTAGATGTAAGCCCAAAGAAGAAAATAATCCAAGAGAGTTTGAGCAATAAGTTTTTTTTTTCTTTTTTTGACAATATTATTTGGGATGGGAAAAATCAAATCTCTAACATCGAAGTCGATAATGCAAGCTTGATGTTAGTTAAGCTATTTTGATGAATATAAGAGGATGAAGACAAAAATTCATTATGAGAAAAAAATTATTATGTCAACAACTATACCGAGAGCTTTATTAAATTAATTACATATTTCTGTAATAAAATTAGGGGAACCATTTTTACTCATTGTACCAATTTTTATCATAATTTTTTAATTTCATTAAATTAGATCCTAGAATTAGATAAATGTTATAATTTTTACTCTTTATTTAATTTCAGCTAATTCATCAACTAATTTTAACAAAAAAAAAATTAGAAAAATCATCATAAACTTACTAATTTTAATAGAATCAAATTTGCGCAAAATCAAATTTGATTGATACATGTATTAAAAATATTGAATAACTTTATTCACAAATTTCAATAAAAACTTAGCTCTAATATTGATTTGGATTTCTCAAAAAAACTTTCAACCCTTTATCATACATTATATTTTATACTTCATTTAACGCATATGAGAATATTTAAATTTGAAGTGTAATTTGATGAAATTAAAAGTATAGAGTGAAAATCGATACAATCAAACAAGTTCAGGAGTAAAAAATTGTCTTTTCTCTAAAAATAAATTATCGTTTAGTCCAATTTTATGTTCAAATCACGGTATTATTTAAAAGTTAACATAATGTTACTTATGGGGAATTAACATATCATTTCATATTTCTAATAATTCATTAAGATAATAATTAACATAGAGGGCGAAGCAATTGACAAAAACACCAACTAAAACGAAATTAATAACCATACAAAATCAAAACGTTATAAAAGCAGCAAAAAGAAGGAAATATTGTAAATAAACATAGGTAAATGCTCATTCCATATGCTTTTTAGTTTTTAATACTCCTACCACATGAGCCAACAAGAGCATAGCTCAACTGGCATCATTAAATTTCTTTTTATATAGTATTACTATAGAAAATCTTGCAAAATTAGAATTTGCGACCCTCGATATTAATGGAAATAACTACTTGTCATGGGTCCTTGATGCTGAAATCTATTTAGATTCCATGAATCTTGGAGAAACAATTAAAGAAGGAAATGATGCATCAAATCAAGAAAAAGCAAAAGTCATGATCTTTCTTCGCCATCATCTTCATGAGTGATTGAAAATTGAGTATCTTACAATAAAAGATCCCTACATTCTATGGCAAGGTTTGAAAGAAAGATACGATAATCAAAAAACTGTTATTCTTCTAAAAGCTCGTTATGATTGGATGCACCTGAGGTTGCAGGACTTCAAATCAGTAAGTGAATATAATTCCGCACTATTCAGAATTAGTTCAAAATTAAAATTATGCGGAGAAATGATTACTGATGTTGATATGTTAGAGAAGACATTTTCCACTTTTCATGTCTCGAATATGCTCCTGCAGCAACAATATCGAGAGAAAGACTTTAAAAAATATTCAGAACTGATTTCATGTCTTCTCGTGGCTGATCAAAATAACGAGCTATTAATGAAAAATCATGAATCTCGACAAACTGGAGTAACACCATTCCTGAAGTGAATGCTGTGAATTTCAATAATCATGGTCGAGGTCGAGCCCGCGGTAGAGGAAGAAATACCTATTTTCGTGGTGGGCATTATAATTTTAAGAAACTCACTCGAAGTGATGATCATAAAGGCAAGGCTCCACAAGATAAGAGTTCAAAAGGTGATGAACATAAATGTTTCCGGTCATGGAATGATCTGGCACTCGTCACGCACTGCCGTGACGCCAAAACACCTTGTTGATCTCTATCAAGCTTCCCTGAAGGAAAAAGGAAAAGAGAAGAATGTGGAGGTGAATCTTGTCATTCAAGAAGATGATGTGGTTGACCCCTCCAATATGATGCATCTTGATATGGTTGATTATTTTGAATCTCCTTGAGAGAAAATTGATGCGATCAAACAAGTAGATGATGTTTTGTATGAAAATATATAATTAAGTATTGTTTGTAATTATTGTATGTTTTTCTTGTTTTTGTATATATATTTAGAACTTTTTGTAATCGCTTTTCTTTTCTTATCAATGAAGAAATATGGACAATTTTAATATGTTGAGTAACCCGAAAATGAACAATGAGGATTTATGTTCAGCGATCATGCGACTACGCATTACGATACTACTCATAAACAGAAAATATTTTTCTAAATTGACAATACTGGAAGCAAAAATCAATACTATATCAGGTTCTGTAGACTTGATTGAAGATTTTGGAAAAGCTAGTTTTATCTTACCTAGAGGAACAAAATTTTCAATTAATAATGCTTTGTTTTCTAGCAAATCAAATATAAATTTATTAAGTTTCAAAGACATACGTAATAATAGTTATCATGTTGAAACTGATTGTAAAAATAATATAGAGTATCTCTATATCACATCTATTGTTTCACATGAAAAACGTATATTAGAATCACTGCCAGCTTTTTCTTCTGGATTATATTATACTCATATACAAGTAATCGAAAGTTATGCAACAATGAACCAGAAGTTCATGAATCCAGAAATATTCAGTGTTTAGCATTATCGATTGGGTCATCCAGAATCGATAATAATGAGAAAAATTATTGAAAATTCACATGGACATCCTCTAAAGAACCAGAAGATTCTTCAATCCAATGAGTTGTCATGTGATGTTTGCTCTCAAGAGAAATTAATTATTAGACCATCGCCAGCTAAAGTGGGGTTTGAATCACTTGCATTTTTAGAGCGAATTCAAGGTGTTATTTGTGAACCTATTAACCCACCAAGTGATCCATTTAAATATTTTATGGTATTAATTGACGCATCCAACAGATGGTCACATGTATGGTTATTATCAAGTTGAAATCTTGCATTTGCAAGATTACTTGCTCAAATAATTAAGTTAAGAACACAATTTCCTGATTATAGAATTAAGACAATTCGACTTGATAATGCTTGTGAATTTACATCTCAAACTTTTAATAATTATTGTATGTCAATTGGTATAAGTGTTGAACATCTTGTAGCTCATGTTCATACACAAAATGGTTTAGCAGAATCATTTATAAAACGTCTGCAATTAATTGCAAGACCATTGCTTATGAGAGTTAAACTCCCTACATTGGTCTGGGGTCATGTTATTTTACACGCTGCATCATTATTATGTATTAGGCCAGTAACCTATAATAAATATTCCCTCATGCAATTAGCTTATGGCCAGTAGCCAAATGTATCCCATCTGAGAAATTTTGGATGTGCAGTATATGTTCCAATTGCTCCACCACAACGTACTAAGATGAGTCCTCAAAGGAGGTTAGGAATATATGTTGGATATGATTCTCCATCAATTATTAAATATCTTGAACCTATGACGGGTGATGTATTTACTGCACGATTTGCTGATTGTCATTTTAATGAGACAAATTTTCCAACATTAAGGGGAGGAATTAAGAAGTTGGAAAAATAATTACATGGAATGCATCATTATTATCTCATTTAGATCCTCGAAGAGATCAATGTGAACTTGAAATTCAAAAGATAATTCATTTGCAAAATATAGCAAATCAATTACCAGATGCATTCACAGATGCTAAAAAAGTGACTAAATCATATATACCACCAACAAATGCTCCATCAAAAATTGATATCCCAAAGGAACAAGTTGTCAATAATGAGTCTGGAGCACACCAGAAGCGTGGTAGACCTATGGGTTCTAAAGATAAAAATTCTCGAAAAAGAAAAGTAGTTGATAATCAAAATTATTCAATGAAAGGTATGGATGTTCCAGAAGAAATCCAGAATACAACTACTCAAAAGAGTATTGATGAAAATCAAACGCTTGAGGATAATAATGAAATTTCTATAAATTATGTTACAACAGGATAGAGATGGAACCGAAATGATATCATTGTTGACAACATTTTTGCTTATAATGTTGTTCACGATATTATTCATGAAAGTGACGATTTTGATCCAAAATCTATCAAAGAATGTCAACGTAGAAAGGATTAGCCAAAGTGGAAAGAAACAATCCAAGAAGAGTTGAACTCACTTTCAAAACGTGAAGTTTTTAGATTAGTAGTCCTAACACCAGAAGGTGTCAAACCTGTGGGATACAAATGGGTATTTGTAAGGAAAAGAAATGAAAATAATGAAGTCACAAGATATAAAGCGAGACTTGTTGCACAAGAATTCTCGCAAATGCCTGGTATTGATTATGAGGAAACATATTCTCCTATAGTGGATGCAATAACGTTAAGATATTTGATTGGTCTGACTGTATATGAAAAACTAGATATGCATCTAATGGATGTAGTCACGACGTATTTATATGGATCTCTGGATAATGACATTTATATGAAAATCCCAGAAGGATTTAAAATACCAGAAACATATGAATCAAGTTCTCGAGAATTGTATTCAATAAAGTTACAGAGATCATTATATGGATTAAAAAAATCAGGACGAATGTGGTATAATCGCCTGAGTGAATATCTGTTGAAAGAATAATATCAAAATAATCCAATATGTCTGTGTGTTTTTATAAAGAAATCTTAGTCGGGATTTGCTATTATAACTGTATATGTTGATGATTTAAATATAATTGGAACTCCTGAAGAGTTGTCCAAGGCAATAGAATATCTTAAGAAAGAATTCGAGATGAAAGATCTTGGAAAAACAAAATTTTGTCTTGATTTGCAAATTGAACATTTAGCAGATGAGATATTTGTTTATCAATCAACTTATACAGAGAAAATCTTAAAAAGATTCTATATAGATAAAGCACATCCATTGAACATTCCAACGGAGGTTCGTTCACTGAATGTAAAGAAAGATATATTTTGACCTCGAGATGACAATAAAGAACTACGTGGTCCTGAAGTACCATATCTTAGTGCAATTGGTGCACTTATGTATCTAGCTAATACAACAAGACCAGATATTGCATTTTCAGTAAATTTATTAGCTAGATATAGTTCATGTCCTACAAAAAGACATTGAAACGGAGTTAAGCATGTACTCCGATATTTTCGAGGGACGATTGATATGGGTTTATTTTATTCTAATAAATCCAGTTTTGATCTAGTTGGTTATGCAGATTCTGGTTATCTATCTGATCCACACAAAGCTAGATCTCAGACAAGTTATCTATTTACATGTGGAGGAACTGCTATATCATGGCGATCAGTGAAACAGACCATCACGACCACTTCTTCGAATCATGCTGAAATTCTCGCAATCCACGAGGCAAGTCGAGAATGTGTATGGCTAAGATCAATGACACAACACATTCGTGAGACATGTGACTTGTCTTCGAATAAACCCCTTCCAATAATATTATACGAAGACAACACAGCGTGTATATATAGCTCAAGTCAAAGGATGATATATTAAAGGAGATAAAACGAACCATATCTCTCCAAAGCTTTTCTATACTCATGACCTTGAAGAAAATTGCGACATCTAAGTACAACAGTTTTGTTCAAAAGATAACTTGGCAGACATATTTACAAAGGCATTACCAACTACAACATTTGAGAAATTGGTTCACAGTATTGGAATGCGAAGACTCAGAGATCTCAAGTGATGTTATCATGAGGGGAGTAAATGTATTATATAAAATATGTACTCTTTTTCCTTCACTAGGGTTTTTATCTCATAGTGTTTTTCCCTAGTAAGGTTTTAACGAGACATATTTTATATAAAATGGGCTTTTAAGAGGGAGTATTGTAAACAAACAAAGGTAAATGCTCATTCCATATGCCTTTTAATACTCATGCCACATGACAACTCTTCCATAACTATAGTGTCCTCCATGTGTCTATTTCTTACCAATACTTAGTGTCCAAATGTACCAACTCATCCCTGGCCAAATTGCCTATAAATAGTGGCTTTTGGTGGAAGAATACAATACAACAATTGGTTAAATTTTAGAACAATTCTCTCCTTTCTCCTCCACTTTCTCTTTTAGTCTTTATTTAATTTTCCATAAAACTCCACTATCTTTATTATATTATATATATTTCATTTCATAAACACTTTTTTATTATTATTATTATTATTATTATATTATATTAGTATTTAAATATTAATAAAATTATACCCGATTTTCATTCTATTTTTACAACAGGAAATAATATCAAAAATTTAAGATATTTTATCAACTTATGAGGAACAACTAAAGTGAATTTAAAGAATGCATTAATTCGTTTATCTTTTGTTGGGTGTTTGGCAATAAATTAACTTAGATTTTATTTTATTTTTTTTAAATCTCGTACGACATAAATACCCTTTTTTTTCTTCATACCTAAATATCGTACCTTCAATTAATCAAAATCATAATTAGGTTCTACCCCACATCAAAGGATTAATTAAAGAAACTATATTTTGGCGGACACTCTTGATTTCCTATTATAATTTAACATTATTTCATACTTCATTTTAGCTATGTACAGATTGATAGCAATTGTTGCGGGTAAAATTCAATCTCCTTTTTTTTAGTTCGACGACATATATGATTAGGTGAAGAAATTTGAATGTTTAACCCTATTGAATTATGGTCAATTTGACTCACATGTTTTCTAACTTAATAGTAGGATAAAGATTGTTATATTATAATGAATATTCAAATTTTAGCCTCAATATCTTAGAAACAATAAAGAGAAAATAATAATAATTCAATATCTGAATTTGACCGGACAAAAAACGTGCTTTAATTCTAACTTTACAATTACTATATTATTATTTATAATTTATAGTATAAAAATTAATTAGTCAATAATTTATACAAGTTCTAACTTTTTAGTCGACTCAAACTAAGTTGGAGACTTGGAGTTGACACATTCGCTCAGAGCTTTTGCATTTGGGCCGAGACGGTAATGGGCCCAAACAAGAATGCGCAGGCCCACGGACTAAATCCAACTCAGACTATAAAACTAATGTAAAATACAGAAATTGCTCTCTTTCTCTCTCTCTCTCTCTCCAAATTAACTTATGTCAAATAATTAACCCAGACCACTCCAGTGAATAATGTTAACTTAACATCAACATCAAATGGGCTTAAAAGGTCAATTTTTAACTGAATTAATTCATCAATTAGTATATAAGAATTCTGTCTTATGTTGATGATGAAGATTATATTGATTTTCATTCTCAATGTGGACATATATTGTAATAAATTAAGAACCTTGATATTAATTAAAAGATTACAGTAAAATTTACAGAATGATGATGTACAGATAGAAGAAAATTACTAAGAAATGTATGAATTTGGTTCAATCATGCCAGCAAAGAAGCATAGCAATACATCTTCCAAAAATATATAGCCTACCTTTGCTTTCTTGTACAAATCCTCCAACTTTACAGGAAGAAGATTTTGGTTTAGAATTCTCAATTGTAGAAGCACTTTTAATCTCCATTTCTTCTTCTTCTTCTTCTTCTTCTTCTTGAGTTTCCTTCTTCGTGGGCCTTCCACTTCTAGTGATCATAATAATGATCTTCTTAATGTTGCTTTAGGCAAAATCACTTTCATGGTCCATGTTCATATACTTAATTAGCTATGGAAAAAAAGAAAAAGAAAAAGAAAAAAAAAATGTGTGGGAAAGTGATGGGAAATTGCAGGAAAAATGGATGTTCTTAAAGGGGGAGAAGAAGATGGATGAGATCAGCTCTACACTTGGACCAACCAGAAGATACAAAAATCAAAGGCCAGTGACTTCTTAGCTCTCAAATAAGAAAGGGTCCCATCATTTTAATTTACTTAATAAAAACACTAATTAAGAAATTAACAAAGACATTTTTTTAAAAAAAAACACGCAGCTTTCAAATTAATTCTATTTTGTCACATTCAAATTGGTTCCATTTTAGTCTAACTTTTGTAAAGGTTTATTTTAGTTCCTAAACTTAAAATAAAAAAAAAATTAAAAAAAAAAAACTATTTCAGTCCTTACTTTCACTTTAATTTTAACGAATTAATGACGTAGTTTTATGTACTAATGACGTAGTTTTGTGTACTAATTAACATATTAATATAAGCATGATTTCAAATCAAATAAGTTTAGACATTGAAAAAGCATATTAACACAACAAGAATCAAAATGGTTATTTTCAATAAATTTAGGGACTAAAATACATTTAAAAAATTCAAGGACCAACATAGAACAAATTTAAAAGTTTAAGCATTAAAATAAACATTTTGAAAGTTTTAAGGACAAAAATAGAACAAACTTGAAAATCCAAGGAACTCGAATAAAATTGGTTAAATTACAAATTTAATCCTTATATCTAAGATCCTTAACTTTTAAAAATATCTAATAGTTTTTTGAACTTTTATTTTTGTGTCTAATAGGCATTTGACATATTCAAATTGATATAAATTTAATTTTTATGTTTGTTAATACTATAAACTTTCAATTTTGTTTCGAGTAAGCTCGTCAATTTTGAAATCATTGAATATGTCAAAAAAATTAATTAGATATAAAATTAAAAATAGATTATAGAACTTATTAGATACTTATTAGATGCAAAATTAGAAGTTTAATACTACTTTTTAAAGTTTAGAGACTAATTAAATAGACATAAACCTAAAAGTTCATGGACGAATTAGACATATTTTAAAGTTCAAAAACCAAATAGACATAAACTTGAAAGTTTAAGGACTAAATGTAACACCTTAGGCCCAAGATTTGTATCTAACGGTCTTGACATTTCCCTGCGACCTGGCATATTGCTTACTTGTCTTGAACTGCTTCTAAGAATAAATACGGTAGAAAAAATTCTAAGAAGTCACCTAACATAGGATTTCTCCAAGCTAAACACATTTTAACTTTAAAATTCTTATAAAATCACTTAAAAGGAAGGTATATCTTTGTTGGTATAAATAATAATTATCAATTCTTTTAGACCCATCATAACCAAACTTACACATATTCAAGATTCATCTTCATTCAAATGTAGTCATAGTTCATTCATGTTCCTCTCCTGAACTCAAACGTTACCCTAGACTTGTAATTTAACCTAATAAAAAATCGATATCTAATTTGATTATGGTCCCCATCAATCATAAAATAAAAATTAAAAAAAAAGTTTCCCTTTTTTGAGAGGTTATAGTCAAGGTAAGTGAGGAAAGCAAAAAAAAAAATGTTCCCAATATAGATTCCATTTCCACAAGAAAAAGAAATAACTCAAAAAGAAAAAGAAAAAGAAAAAGAAATATAAAAAAAAAAAAAAAAGAAAAAGAAAAAAGAAAAGGGGGAGGATGGGGGCCCAAATAAACTAGGTAAAATTTTGTCTTAAAAGGGAAAAGCCCATATTAAAGACATTGTACACGTGAAATTGAGAAACATGCACGTGATCTTCACGGGGATGGACATGGCAAATGTCTGACATGGAGGACAACCTTATAACCCATCTTAAATTAATGCCACTTTTTTTGTCGGCCCATCTTACAACTTACAACTATAGTTAAATTTCTGCCTCAAATTGTGTATTTTCTTTTTCTTTTCTTTTTTTTTTTAATTTTGGAAGCTTTAATTTATGGATAGGTTTTTAAAGTGATAAGGCTTTCCCAACACAATTGCCTTCACATTTTTGGTCATCATGAAATATCTAAAAATGAAGTGAACATATGGAGGGCTGCCTATATAGACTATACTTTTATTTTTGTTTGTGTGTGTTTGTTGAGAGGTCAATCGGATTAGAAGTGTAAGCATAATTTTGATTCTACTTTGTGTTTATGGCCGAAGAAAAAATGTGGAGTGAAGGAAGGACACTTTACACCACGTATAATTAAGATATGTAGCAGTTCGTTTACTAATCCAACTCATACCTAATTAAACTAAGAACTCATTTGATAACATTCTTATTTTTTGTTTCTCGTTTTCTCCTAACAAGAAAAACAAAGTTGTTTCTTTTTTTTTTCCTAAAAAAATAGAATTATGTAGGGTTGTTTTCTTGTTCTTTGCAAATCTAAATTAAAGATGTAAAAATTTCATATGATAATTTTTTTAAAATTTAATATTCAAAATTTTATTTATTATGTATTTCTCAAGTAAAAAATGATAAAATAATAGTTGTACTTATAGGGTAGGAAAAAAAAAAACAAGGAGAAATTTAGGTCCCATTTGGTAACCATTAAAAATTGTGCTTTGCTTCTCATAATTTCGTTTCTAGCCCAATTCCAAAAAAAAAAACAAACTTAGGTAAAAAAAATAGATTAAAAAAAACATAGGGGAAGTAATATTTATAGGCTTAATTTTGAAAAACTTAAAACAAAAAACTAACACCCATTTGATAACCATTTAAGCCACGTATTTTTTATTATTGAAAATTATGTTTGTTTTTTCACCACTTCTATTCATCTTCTCTACAATTAGTTTAATATTTAAAATTTGTAGCCAATTCCAAAAATAAAAACTATTTTTTAAAAACTATTTTTTTAGTTTTTTAGTTTGTTTTTGAATCATATGTACAAAGTACATAAGAAAACATAAGAACTCGTTGATTGATGTATTTTTAGGCTTAATTTTCAAAAACCAAATGGTAATCAAACAAGGCTTAGTTTTTAGTTTTTGAAAATTATGTTTGTTTTTTCACCATTCATCTCTACCATTATTTTCATCTTTCTTTGCTCTCATCTTTCCAGCAAAATTTAGCTTAGTTTTTGAAAACACAAGTACAAAGTAGATAGAAAAATATAGAGCCTCATTGGTAAAAGTGGCAATTTTAGTTTCAAAAACCAAAAACTAAAAACTAAAAATTAAGGCCCCATTTGATAACCATTTTGTTTTTAGTTTTTAGTTTTTGAAAGTTAAGCTTATGTTCACCTAATTTCTCTATAATAGAGATCAACTCCCTTAGGTAAACATTTGAACTCTTAGCCAAATTCTAAAAACAAAATCAAGTTTTCGAAACCTACTTTTTTTAGTTTTCAAAAGTTGGCTTGGTTTTTTGAAAACATGGGTACAAATTAGATAAGATTTCATATAAACTCATTGGTAGAAGTAATATTTTTAGGTTTAAATTTCAAAAACTAAAAACAAAAACAAAATGGTTATCAAACGGGGCCTAAATGGTTATCAAGCGAGACCTAAGTTATTGTTATCGAACGGGGTCTTAATTTTGTTGTTCTCCAAATTTCTATACTATATTTTTATTAAAAATAAGAAACAAGAAACAAAAACAGTTATCAAATACTTCTATTTCTCAATAACAAAGAACAAAAAACAAGAAATAAAACCAAAGAGCCCTTAAATCTTTACCTAAATTTAGAAACTTACAAGAAAAGGTTGAAAACCTAAATCAAGATTATACAGCTCATTTGGCTTGAAAATTTTCATCCAACCAATGCCCAATTTACATCTTATCACACCAGATAATTAGGTATGACCGACCTAAAAAAGCTTATTACCTTGAACAGCACACACTCTTCTCTGATATTTCCCTTGGTCCTTATTTTAGCTCTTGGTCCACATAAAAAAAAAAAAAAAAAAAACATTAAAATTGGCTACCACAACAACATTAATGGTTAAAAAAACAAAGCATCATTATTATAACTCAAAAACTCACAATAAATAATGATTTCCTCATGACCCTTTTGTCCATCCTTTTCTTGAGGAACATTCTGTAATTCCCTGCAGTTATTTAAGTTTCACATGGTTAAAGTCTTCACATATTGTAATAAAAGAAACTGGTTCCTTTAATTCCTACAAAATGCACATTAAATTAAATGTATGTACCTTATAGTAAAATAAACTTGATAGGAACAATCTTTAAGATTGTCCTTGGTTTAGTACAATGCTCCAATCTTCTGTTTTTTTCTGCATACAACAAGAGAACAGCTCATGCTCATTCAAGAATTTTGCATAAGTATAAAAAAAATATTTATGAACCATATGCAATTTTTAGGATATGGTACCTGGACCCATTGATGTTTGAGGCTTCCCCTACTACAAATTCCTTAATTATTGCTTCAAGTCCAACCCAATAGTTAACTATCACTGTAATTGGTAATGTTTCAGAAGGAATATAAGTATTTACATTTTAATAACACATCATATAAGAAAGATAAATAGACCGACAAATGTAAATGGGAGATATCGATTTAAATCTTCAGTATCCTATTCGATTATTTTAGGGGAAAAAAAGAATTACATTGACAATCTGCAAATTTTGGGTTGGGGTAAATAACAGTTTGAGGGTAAATTATAACTTGTCTAGAACTTGTTTGTGTTTATTTAGTCTCTAAGGGTGTGTTTGGCCCATGGGTTTGGATTTGGATGGGTTTGGCATCCAAATCCAAACCCATGTTTGGAGCAAGGTGTTCCAAATCCTAGGTTTTGAAACTCATTCTCATGGGTTACAACAATACAACCCCATGGGTTACAACAGTGTAATCTCATGAAATTTGTTCAATGTTTTTCTCATCCATTTGTCGACTACTTCGACAACTCTGGTAAAAACTCCGACGACCATCGACAACGACAACTCCGATAAAAACTCCGACGACCATCGACAACAATAACTCCGACGACCGCACCGACGACCACTTTGGCAACAACTCCGGTGACAACTCCGACGACCACTCAAGAACCACCGACAACGACAACTCCGACGACCGTACCGGCGACCACTTTGGCAACAACTCCGGTGACAACTCCGGCGACCACCCAACACCATCGACAACGACAACTTCGACGACCACACCAGCAACTCAACTACCGCTGACGATTGCCTCCGAAAAACACTTGATTTTCCATTTGCTCTTCAATTTTTTTCGTTTTTCATTATCGGTGACCGCTTTGACAATAACTTCGATAACAACTCCAGCGACCACCCGACAACGACAACTACAACTACAACGACCACACGGGGACTCAACCACCGCTGATTTGTTACCTCTTCATGCGACCACTTGGTTTCTCATTTGCTCTTTCATTTGTCGTTACCATTTTTCAGCCACCACTTCGACAACACAACTTCAGTGACAACTCCGGCGACCATAGACAACGACAACTCTGACGACCACATCGACGACTAGCAACCACTGATGGCTGCCTCAACGACCTTTTCAACAACAACTCCGACGACCCGATGACCACCGACAACCAAAAATCCAACGACCACCTCAACAATCACACCACCTCATCAACTTGACCACTCCAACAATTCGACAATCTAGTCAATTTTTTAAAAGGTTAAAATAAAACTAAAAAATGACTAATAAACAATTTTTTATGCTACTCTCAGCACCTTTGAACTTTGTGAAATTTTTATTAAAAAAAAAAACTTGGTATTTTTTTTTAATGTACACTCAAATGGCTCAATTTTGTAATTTATTTTTTAAAAGTTAAAAAAAATAAAATAATTTTTTTTATTTCGCACAAAGGCGTTTTATGTTCTTTTGTTTCATGTTAGTTGCAACACTTTTTGCGCGATGTATCTGTATGTAAAACTCGTCGTAGGGGTGTTCAAAAACCTCGATGATCTGAAAAATCCAATCAACCCAACCCAATTCGTTGGGTTAAAAAATTCAATTCGTTGGGTTGAAGATATTTGCAACCCGAATAGTTGAGTTTGGTCTAAATGCTAAAAATTGTTCTAAAGGTTTAAAACTCTTTTTTTATGCCTCAACAACTACCTAAATTGAAAGGTTCATGGAAAAGTTACTCAAAAAATTGATCCTTGTTGTCTATTAACTTCTACAATTCACATAAGATCAATTACAAAAATTTAAAAGGAACAAGATAGCTAAAAGAAAAAAGGTGAAACAAAACTGTACCAAACCTAGAGAGTTCGTAAAATCGCACTCCAAGACACAAACTATCTAATTCCTGTGCTTGAACACTGCACTCCAAACACAGTTTTCTAATTCCCAGACTTCAGAACATTGCACCCCAAACACAGTTTTCTGATTCCCAGGCTTCAGAACCCCTCAGAACAAACCCTCCAGGCTTCTGATTCCCAGGATTCTGATTTCGAACCCGCGCCCCAAACAGCCCCTAAAGTGTTAATAATTTACTGAATTTTGTTAGATAATCATTTGATTTTTTGTTTTTGACGAGAACTTGTTTGTGTCTATTTAGTCTCTAAAGTGTCAATAATTTGATAACCAAATTATGCTTGTTTTTCACTATTTCTCTTCATCTTCCCTATCATGATGTTCATCCTCCATAAGAGTTTTCTAACCACATTTTAAATAAAAAATTAAATAATAATAATAATAATAATAATTTTCAAAACTTAACTTGATTTTTGAAAATATTGGTACAAAGTAGATAAGAAAACATAAAAACCTATAGATAGAAATAGTACTTTTAAGCTTAATTTTCAAAAACCAAATTATTATTAAACAAGACTTAAGCTTTCAATTCTGTGTCATATAAATTTTTTTTTCTCAACTTGACAAGATGTCTAATAAATCTTTCCATTTTTAATTTTGTATCTTGAACTTTTAATTTATGTCCTTAATTTTAAAAAGTTCAATTATGTGTCAAATAAGTTTCTAAATTTTCAATTGACGACCTGTTTAATATTTTTAAAAAAATTTATTTGTGAACTTAATAGACCCTAAACGATACAACAGCTTGAAAAGACATCGAATATATTAGAGACTTATATACACAAAATTGAAAGTTTTAAGAAACCTATCAAACATAACACTCAAAAATTTAGTAGACACCAAATGTTCTCTTAAAATTCTAGACACAGTTCAGAAGTTACTCTCTATATCGGAGCAATACGTCTACTCATCTATATCAACCTTACAAGAGAAGAGAGAATTGTTGCGAGTCAAACTGACGCTTTCCAAATGGACTTCTCATGCCAAAGACTCTGAAAATGATAATACGTTGCATTGTCAAGATTTCTATCAAGCTTAACTACTCCTTCCTAGAATTACTTACTTATCGAGAAGGAGAAGTAAATAATCCTTGCACACAATTCTCTAACTGATTATAACAAATCATTAACAAAGTAAGTCGAACTAACATAACATCTTCTTAACTAATACCTACCTAATACTCCCCCCTCAAGATGGACATGTAATATCTAAAATGTCCATCTTGGATAATAGAGATTTAAAAGAGCTAAAAGGTAAAGTTTTTGTAAATATGTCAGCCAACTTAGCAAGTGAGTGCGAATGGGCAACAACTTGATACTGACATCAATAACCTTGTCTCGTACAAAGTGAATCAAGCTCAATGCTTGGTTCGTTCATGAAAAAGATAGGATGGGAGGCGATGTGGATTGATGCACTGTTGTCACAAAAAAAAAATAGAGTTGGCTTTGGGAAAATAACCTGTAGATCGTGCAAAAGCTGTCTGAGTCATATTATTTCGATTGTGATGGTTTCCAGTGCACGGTACTCGATCGTGCACTCGGCCTCAGCAGAAGACTTGGTCACAATTGTTTGTTTCTTGGTTGTACTCGGCCTCAGCAGAAGACTTGGACACAGTTGTTTATTTCTTGGTTGTACTCGGCCTCAACAGAAGACTTGGACAAACTTGTTTGTTTCTTGGTTTTCCATGATATCAACGCACTCCCAAGAAATATACAAAATCCAGTTGTAGACTTTCGTGTGTCAAGGCAAGACGCCCAATCGGCATCAGAAAAGCCACTAAATTGAAAATCAGTTGTAATAGGTAAGAATATGCCTTGGCCAGGAGTAAATAATCTTGGCACACTTTTATTCATGAGAAATGCAAGTATACAAAGCCAAAGATGGCTTTACAATTCTCTAATATAAAGTAAGTTGAACTAACATAAGATCTTCGTAACTAATACCTACCCAAGGTTACTCAGAACTGCTAAGATCTCTACGTTTTACTCAAGATAACCAACTTCATAGGTAAAATACACTCTTAACCCATAAAATTTTGATAGTTTGGTCCCACGTTCAAAATTAATGGAAGTACCTTCTTTATTTCATTCAAACAAGATTCTTACCTTCTTTATTTCATTCAAACAAGATTCTTCCTTCAGAGTCCCTTGAATCACATCCTTGGTAACTCTATGTAAGCCCTAAACTCTATTTTTTTTTTTATCATTTTGCACTCATACATGATGTTTTGACATATGCAAAATGATATAGGTTGCACTAAAGGATGTCGTGATCGGATTTGGGAATCTATTGAATTGGGGACTATAGTGTATTTAAAGCTTTATAAGGAGATAGGTAAGCCATTGAAATAAGCATATTAAGAGTTGAATTGAAGTAAGTTAAGATCATTAGCAAATTGGGTAAATTTTAGGTGTATTATGTATTGAATGAAAAGCTCTTATTTCTCACAAACTTAGGTAAAGTTGGCTAAATGCTTTAGGTTGATTTACTTACTTATTTTGGTGTTTTAAAAAGAGGATTATGATGTAAATATTAAAGTATGAGCTGACCAAAGGAGGTGAAGCCTCGGAGTTAAATTTGGCAAGTAGGTGTTGTCAAATTCTTAGTAAAACAACACGTTGTTGGAAAATGGATCAACTTCAAACGGCCATATCTCTAAGTTTACTGAACAAAATTCGATGATTTTTTAGTCAAAATCTCAGAAATTGAGTGTAGAATACGAAAAATATGAAGAAGAAAAAGGAGAAAAGTGCAGAACACTGAGAGGCGTTCACAGTTCTCGGATAGCAGAACAGTGTGAAGAGATCAGTCTCTTTTGAGCTCTTGAGGAAGGAATTAGAAGCTGAAATTTTGAGGTAAGTAAGCTAAGATGATGTACTTGAGGTTTATCAAAAAATATTGGGTGGTTGTTTTGATAAATTCTGAGGAACCCAAGCTGAAAGTTGAACCTAAAATTTTAGGTGCAAGAAAAAAACTGCTAAAGATTGAAGGAGATGTGCTTCCATTTCTATATACCTTACAACCAAGTGTGTATGGTTATCATGAATTGAGTTATGGAACTGAATTAGATTTGTTTTTAAGGTGCATAAGGAAAGGAATTAATGTTATTAATTTTATTTTCAGGGCAAACGGAGATAGGAATAGCTTATAATCCTTAGAACCTTTTTGGTGATTGCGAGTGACTCTATTTTAGAACTATACTTGACCTTTGTTTTACTTCAAAAGCATAAATGTTGATCATTGAATCCTACTCGAATTAATTTTGTATAGTTTCATGGAGTTTTTAACAGAATGTTCTTGATAGAACTTAAGCATGTTTTGAATTAGTATGTAACTATATATTTAAGTATGGAAAGTAAATTATGAAAGTATGATTTCCTCTCGAGAATGCCTTGTGTAAATCCATTTGGAAACATGTTTAGAAAGTAATATGCAAATGTTGAGAAATTGTTGTATGTATTTTGAAAACATGATTTTCATGGTAAACAAAGTATGTCATGTATGTTGTTAACCCCTAATACTGAAGGACATTAGAGAAGGTAGTTGAGGGGGAGGAATCATGATTTTCCGATACTGAAGGACAATGAGAAGGTATTCGGGTAGTAAATGGTCTTATTTTAATACTGAAGGACATAGAGAAGGTATTAAGGAAAACCAAAATGCTCAATGGCATTCCACGTGCACGTGAGAGAGGTATGAACGTTGTTGGTATAAAGATAACTTTACCACCGCTAGGTTCGAAAGCGGTATCATGCCATGAGTTTTATTATTATGAGCTTCTACGCTATTGATTTATCTATTCTTCGTTATAGTACTACATTATGAGTCTTTATGTTATACATAAGTGGTGACTTAAACCTGTAAATTGATAGCATAGTTTGATCATGTTTACAATCAAGTGTTAAGTTATTTTCTACTTTTCACCTTTTGAGCTTATAAGGTTTTAAAAATAAACACTCATTGAGCTTCCAGCTCACGTTTTCATTATGTTTACTCTTCCCAAGTAGCAGACAAGTTCCCGGTACTTAGCCTTGACGATACTTGTTTGCCACCACGCCGTTTTGGCTTCTTGTATTTACACTTTCTTATGTATATGGCTTGTAGTGAAAACATATTAGTTGGATTGTAATAAACTTGAAAGCTTCATGACTAGCTAAAGAACATAGTACTGAAAGTGAATGTGTCTTTGCTCATATGTGTATTTTAGTGTTCAATCTTTTGCTTGTTTAAACGTGTTGTGTTGCGCTTAATTTTAGGTTAAGTCTTGGGTTAGTCAGGGAGAGCCAGTAAGAGCCAATAAGATGATTGATTTTCTCTATCTCTGCATCTCTTCCTAGGTTAAGCAAGTAAGCTGAAAGGGAGTGTGACACTCAAACTGTCTCTGATCTCTCTCTCATCCGTTTTTTTTCTCTCTTCTCTCTCTCATCCGTTTCTTTTCTCTCCACCCATCCTCCGCAGTGATTTCACTATAGAAATCCTCTTCAGAAAATCATGTCATCATTTTTTTTTAATACGTTAACAATTGGGGGTGGGGGATTCAAACTCATGACCTCTTAGTCATAAGTTTTTACTTCTGTTGGCGGAAAATCATGTCATCATTTTGAGCCAAGAAACCTAAATCAAGTCCTAATCAGAAGCCTACAGGCCAAATTATGTTTTACCCTCTTTTTCTCTTTTTCTGTTTAAATTGTTTGAGAAAAGGGAAATGCATTGCCACTAGTCTGTACAAGTAAAAGTGAAATTAAACTTGAGAATCATTATGGCCAACCAAAAATGCATAAATGGTATTCAAAAAAAAAAAAAAAAGTCCCAGCGAAAGGAGCTCGAGGCAAGAACTGCACAAGAGTCATCACGCCACTCACCCACAACACAACTAGAACCACATACAACTAAATAGAGTTGATATTGACCATTTTGTCTCAACTTGGAAAGAAGAAAGGGCAAGTTTCGTACACTTGCAATTTTCTATGCCACATAAACACAAATTTGAAAAAGCAATCATTCCAAGTTAAAAGGACAATGGCTTACTACCTCTTGTCCTACATTCTTGTAAAGCATCTACAAGTCTGCTCCATAAGCAAAATTCCTTCTCCAGATACTCGGATAGTCCTTCAATCAGCTGCATTAACAAATAAGCCAACAGTAGTAGAAGTATAACGAGTTAAGAGAATTTAAAATTGATGCAGAAATACGATAGAAACAAAAAAAAAAAAAAAGGAAAACAAAGAACCAGAGCTATAAACTAGACAAACGTTCAAACTCCAAACATACGATCCTTGCTTGATATACAACGTATTCCATTTGATATTTACACAATTTTTCAATTGCCCAACGATGCTCGGAGGCCTGTGGATAGTTGGCCTAAAAATAAAGTAAAAACAAAACACACCATTGACGATCCAGCATACCGCTGAATTGATTGCTTCCTTAACCTACCAAAATATGCATTAGCATCATAGATCAAAACTGTAGAGAGTAAACGAAAGGTTCCTCCTCCAAAAGCAATAGTTTTTACAATGAACGAGTTTATACCTGGCCGAACATTGATGTGATCTCCACCTTCAAGCCGCGTAATTTTTGCTTGTTTTTCCCCAACTCCAACTCCTTCAAGCTTGGAAGTCGGAATTTTCTCTTCTTATTTCTAATAATTATGATTTCAATCAATTGTGAAGAACATAATGAATGCACAAGTTCTAGTATATTATAGAAGAAAAGATTTCAATTCTGAAGTACACAGGAGAAATAACACGTAACAGATGCGGCATCTACTATAGATGCACTCTCTTCCAACTTCCGCTAATATAAATGAACAAATCCTACATACTTAAATTACAGGCTCAAACTCATCGATGTCCATTTTTCTCTAAGCACACAGAATTCAAGAACATCATCGAGTTCAGATAAGATCACCTTCAATTCATTACCCACGAAATTTTTTTTTATGGGATGATGATCAAATCCATGACGCGGTGACACTCAACTGAAAATATACAACCCTATTCCGTACTCTATATAGATAAATTTACACGACCCCCCTCGACTTCTATAGATCCATCATCTTTATCCTTGGAGTTGCCACATGCTGGAACTAAAAGAAAGTGGGTTATTGTGGTGTAAGGCTAGCCGTCCAACTTGTCCTTTCGTTTTAGTTTTAGTACTTTTGGTACTTTCTGTGAGGGCTTTGGTTCCGATCCGGGCTCGTTGACCAGAAGTAGACGAGACATCACATAAGCCAAGAGCTCCTCACGATGTGAGAAAGTGAAGTCAAGATGGGCGTATTCAAATTCATTGAATGATACCTCAACACCAGCATCCTTCATCATTTTGTAGTACCTTTTCACCATTGTTGGTCTTATTACCTGGTCCTTCCGTCCAGCAACTAAATCTACAGGGACATCGAGAAGCCCGAAGTATTCACCCAAGTCCAATGGCTCTGGTGATCCGTAGGCTTCCATGTTCAGGGATGCATTTCCATAATCGAACATTCTGAACTTCTTGGCATGCTTCATCTGAGCAAGATGGAGACTTACTCTAAATGAAACTCCAGGCATATCATTCATGTTATAGTGTGGGGTTCCCAGCACTCCAACCCAATTCGAGCTGTCCCCACCTACAAAGTAACTCACAACGGTTTGAACCAAGCCTCCAACAGCAGGATAGTGATGAAAGTCACGAGCCAACTTGTTGAGAAGCATACGGAAAAATCTTGTTGGTATGTAAAGGCCAGGCACAAATGGATCTAAAATTGGAGCTGAAAGGAGCAAGAGGTTCTCAACCACGGTGAAAATAAACGGGGCATCGTCATGGAAACCAGCCGGAGATAGTAAGACCAATCTAGACAATCTGTGTGGCTTTTCTTCAATCCTCTGTGTTATAACATACATCAACATAGCAGCCCCACCCATGCTGTGGCACAGTGCGCAAAGCTTGAATGGCTGATCATTGTCAGTTTCTTCTGCAAGTTCAGGTTGGCTGAGCTTCAATTCAGAAGTTTTAACGTCGTGAATTTTTTCAATCATAGCTGGAATATCCTCCATGGCATGTTCATTTATGGAATATTTCCAGTACCTGGATAGTTCACAAAATCAGTCAGTAAAATATTATCCCCAGTAACACATGAGGACATAAAGCCTCCACATTATTAGTCCTCGGATTACTCATTAGCGATTAGTATGTTAAATGAACTGAAGATACATGGAAAAGTGAAAAACGCAGAGACTTACTGTCTTGAAGATATATTCTTATCAATATGTTCTCTAGAGACCAAGCCACGGAAATTGCCAAGGTAAACATCATACCCTGCAATTATTAAATAAATAAATTATTTGTTATTTTACATCATTAAAAGTTCACAAAAAAAGAAGGGTAAAAATAAAAATAAATAAATAAAAGTCATCTCATTGCAAAAGGCTTGAATTCCTTTAAGCAAACATACCTTGATCAAAAGCTGCAAAAGCTGGCGAACCAACCACCCCATTGGACACCCAACTAATCGGACAATTAGAGAATTAGTACGGTTAGGAGAACGGATGTAGATCAATAACAGAAGCATGCGAGAATAGGTGTGCTGCATTATAGTTCCCCACCCATCCAACCCAGACATCAAAAAATTAATTGAGTGCAGCCGTGTGTTTTTATGCTTCGTGTGTTTGTGTGTGTTTGTGTGGATGTATGTGGTGGGTTGGGGAGTTGGTTCAGAATTAAAACTTTTAACATGAATTATATGTGAGATAACGATCTATCTTCTTATCCTTGGGTTGTTTGGGACGCTTGGGACGTTGAGTGAATTCTAATAACATGGGTTATAATAGTGGGTTATTATAGTCTGTAAAATTATATAATATTATAAATACATAGTTGTTTAGTCTGGTGTTATAATAGTCAGTTTGGGAATATTATAAATACATAGTTGTTTAGTCTGGTGTTATAATAGTCAGTTTGGGAATATTATAAATACATAGTTGTTTAGTCTGGTGTTATAATAGTCAGTTTGGGGAGCAGAGTATTTCGTAGGTTATAATAACCTATGCCCAAACATGGGCTAATATGTTATTTTGTGTTATCAAAGTAGGGCTTTTTTTACTACGTTTGCAGTTCACTAGCCTGCATATAAATTTAAGGATGTAACAGACCCTAACCAAATCAGCATAAAGTCAGAATGTGTTCCCTATCTGTCCTAGATCACAAGATTGAACTAACAGACTGTGTACAAAGTACAAATGAGAAACAGAAACTGGCAAGAAATGTGGAGGGGAAACCTCACCCCATGGAAGAATCAAATAATCCATGCTGCAGATAAAGAGCTTTACGTGCATCACGCCTGCAAATCACAGCGCAAGCATCAGCCACAAAACTTTCAGACAAAAATTGAAATAGGCAAGAACAAATTAACTAGTATTGTACCTGGGGATTCTTTCCAGAAGAAGAACATATCCATCATTAGTCACAACACGAATCGCTTCATATGGATACCTAGGATAGGAAGAAGACAGAAGAAAGATGAGATTGAGAAACCAATAGCTTCATGCTGAACCCTTAGGAGTCGGGAACTAAATTCAGGAGTCACCAGCACTAATCTTACCCAAGCTCCGTTATAACATCTTGGCACGTTCTGGCATCTGTATTCAGCGACTGATGGAAAGAGTAACTGCTTTCACTAGGCACAGGATCATCATCTCCTAGGGTAGCTGTGGGCACGATGATTCTCTCACAACTGCTCCGAGAATAAAGCCATCTGAACAAAGTTCTAAATGCATCTAATGGCGAGAGGATAAAATGTGCAGCCTTATGGACCATGTCAAAGACAGATTCAATAAAGATTTCACTCGCAAGATGAAGATCCTAATTGACAATTAAAGAAAAAAGAAATTAATAAATAGAGGTCAGGCCAAGTAGAGCATATCTAAATGTATCAGTACAACATTGCCTAGTATTAAGTGAAGGGCTATCCATATGTAAGGAAGAAACCTCAATAACTCCACGTCTCCGGTCAGGGGTGCGATGAACAACATGGTCCTTATGGCTATGCACTCTCTTAATTGAGGGCCAAGGACTTCCAGGAATGGATGAGGACCCTGACCATCTAATAAAAAAGAAGTGAAAAATATGAAATGGAATCCCCAAGAGGAACTTTCCGGGTAAAAGAATCCATAGAAAGATGCCTCTGATCCTTTCTGTCCAGTGCCGAACATTCTTGACATGAAAACTACCCCTGGACCTGGACCCTCGTGAACTCTGAGATGATGGTGTTGCAGGATATTCATTTCCAAAACCATCTTCCTCCCCGGAGGAATAATCTAAGCTTGAATCATCAGAGTCCACAGAAAGTTCGTGAATGAACTGGTTGAAAGAGGACACGCCACTATGTATCACAGGAAAAAAAATATATATGTCAACTACTTATTTACCTAAATAGCATATATACAAAATGCAATGCAGTTCTGTCATATATGGACATGGCAATACAAACTACCAGGGGATAAAAGAAAAGAAATACTCGTTCCATCTGAAAAAGGAACTTAAATCTTGGGTTAAATGAACATTAGGAATTTGTACGCTTAATGTCAAGAAAAAAGACACTTGTATAACCTGTGGGGAGTCCTACTTATCTTTTTTACATTATCATATAACTTAAAGGGTCCACAATGTTAAGTGACTTTGTCAACTCATAAAGAGTCCACAATGTTAAGTGACTTTGTCAACTCATAAAGAGTCCACAATGTTAAGTGACTTCTTCAACTCATAAAGCTACATGGTTATATGGAGAACATAAAACCTGCCAGCCATGAGGTACGAAGGCTCTTGCCAATAAAACTAGGGTACCAGCAAACAATCACGCTGGAATGTGGAGTGGCCAACAGTCATGTTTCAAATAGGTGAACGCAAAGTCACACAGTCTTTGTTTTTTTTAAGATTGATCTTAAGATAAGAATGAATTACGAATAACATCTTTTTTCCCACTAGAACAATGTGCTATTGAATTGTGATTCATGTATTCACCATACTATTGCAAACTTCATGCTCAAACATTGTTTTTAACACACTACAATTTCACGCAAATATGAAAAACAAAATTTAATTTCTCGTGCTGCATCTAACTTTTCGGAAGTGTAAATCTCCGCCTTCCCAATCCTCTATATTGACTTGCAGCCTTGCAGGATTTTCTTCCTGAAGATTCCTTTGGCCTTATTCGTCCTATATCCTACATATCTTTTCAGACATGAAAGGAATTTTCTTAAAGAAAATTTAAAAAAAAATCAAAGGAAGTCTATACTCTGTAGCAATACCAAACTTGCCTAACGTAGATTGGGAATTATTTTATTTGAAATATGAATGGATGAATAGCAGAAAACCCTTTCATAGGATGAATGTAAACGTTAAAATTAGTAACTCAAATTTTCTTCATAGAAAAAACAAATCAAGAAGTGTACTGAAAGATTAAGTTTGATATTTTTGAGGCGTGATTGAATGAATAGTGGCAATTTTTTCCCGTTTATCCTTCTCACTGAGAGAATGAACCAATTTTTCCAAGTATATCAAGTGTGTGAACATCATAATAACCAGGGACTTTCCAAGATGGAAAAAAAAATGAATTTAAAATCAAGAAGAAAAATCGATTTTGCACGATTATTTGGACACCCAATAACGTCACAGAATTCAGGTCGATAGACATACTTCTCCATCCAACGAGGAAAGCGAGGCCCTCGAAAGGTTGGTCTGAGCTCCCAGCCATGACCTTCGAGTACAGAACCTCTTCCAGGTAAAATAGTCAACAGAAGTGCAGATAATCCATTGATCAGCCTCACAACATTATTCAAGAACTCGTACGTGAATGTCTTCACCGACCTGCACTAAAAATATACATATACAAGGAATGAAGTTACTTCTGCAAGGAGATATGCTCAACTAGTCAGAAACAAAAGCCTGTAGCGAAATCAAAGTAGGCAAACAAAAAGAATTCTCAGACGCAAGTTACAAATGCACCTACTTATTGAAATTGGCCACAAAAAAATCAAAAAAAAAAAAAAGCTTTAGCAATAAAATATAGTTGCCATTTATCCATTGACATAAAAATACAGACAAAGCAAATAACTTAAATGGATGAAAGAAGAAGGACAAGACGAACAAATGGGGAAAAAGATGGTAGGAGTCTACGGCACGATCCAACAAAATCCGAAACAGTTCCTCAAGGGAAACCGCACAAAATCCATTTATACTACTACGTAGCTAACTCATAAAAATGTATTTCCAAAATTTCCTTCCTCAACAAAACAAGAAGATGAGATCATCAAAAAAAAAAAAAACACTGGCTCGTAATAGAAATTTAGACAATCTTCCACCGCGCAATCAGCTTAAAACAAAATTCCCACAAGAAACAACAAAATCAAATCCCCCGTTTCATGAAACCAAATTGATCAACCACGGAATCCAATGGAAAGAGGAAGAAAGGGAAGGACTCACTCTTTGGTAACAGCAAGCACATCGTCAACAAAGCGTTGAATCATTTATTAAGGTTCTTCAATCTCTTCCCGATCCGAAAAAAATTACGGAATCGGAGAAAGAGAGAGATAAACAATATCCAAACCTAATTCGAGGCGTAAATTCAGGCAACGAATCGGAGAAAGAAGCGGAAAACCTGAAGAAGAAAAAAGGGGAAATAGAAAAAAAGAGAGAGAAAGATTATCGGATTGATTGAATATACTGGAAGAAAAACAATGGCGATTCTTGACGTATAATGGAAGTCGGTTATTCTATTTCTTGCTTTAGGCCGGTGACTGTGTCAGGTAAAGCCCTGCGTGGGAGCTTTCTGAAGATGAAACAGCAAACGTGTCCCTCTCCTTTCGGATTTGAATTACACGTGTTTCTGACGTGGATTTTTCTATCCATTTTTTTACACACGTGCTTACGGCCTAATCTTGACCGTCTATTCTCGTGGGTCAGATCGCCGTTGCATGGCTCAGATGCGATTGGACCGACTCTGGGACCCGTTCCTTGCTGTTCTTAAAAATTTATCCTTATTAGTACCTATTTTAACCCTTCATAATTTGACTGACACCATGACACGTATGTTAAAAAAGAATTATGGATTTTATATTACTCTTAAATGCTGCTATAATTTGACTGACACGTATATATTTATTTAATTTATGGGTTTCGTATTACTCTCAACGTGGTTTGGTTTAAAGTTTTATTGAATGGGAATGGGTAATAGACGCCTCGAAAATAAGGACCTGTTTGGTTAGCAATCCGAATTACATTTTATGTTTTCGTTTCACCGAATTCAAATAATACGCGTTTGGCATACGTGTTTTAAAAAACTGCTTTGATTCTCGCGATCCAAATAAGTAGAAATTCAAAACAACATTTTTATGTTTTCAGATGTATCCAGATTCTCAGATTTGAAATTTTAAAATGCAGAATTATATTAAACAAAGATAAATATCTTAGTAAATATAGTATTTTATGTTTATAAACTTAATTTAATTTTGTTAAATTAAAATAGCTATAATATAATATATAATATATTATAAAATATAAAATATTATATTATATTATAAAATAATAATAATATAAAATTTATAAAAAAAATAACATGTTCATAAATTAATTAATAATGTCTTATATTCAACCTAATATTTAGTTTTGGAATTACAACTAATTTTATGATATATAAATATATTATAGAACACACTTTAAACTACTTTATTTAAAATGGAATCAAATTTCTAAATCTACTACTAAACACATATCCAAAAACATGAAATACAACTCTTTTTCATTGAATCCCTTGTTTTCAAATTTCTGTTTTTGGATTGCCAACCAAACAGGCCCTAAGATGTCTGGGAATAAGATGACTGTGTTTGGTTCTACATGAGAATGCTATCAGATTTTTATGTAAAAAAAATGATATTTTATATTTATTTGACGAAATTAATATATAAATCTTATGTAATATATACTTACAATCTAATAAATAATGTGCAAATTTATTTTATGATATTTATCTTGTAAATTTTATATATTATTATCTATTATTAATAAAATGATAAAAATGTATTTAAAATATAATAATTAATTAATATTTTTTTAATAAAAAATAATTATTAATTCATCTCAAATAACTCGTGAATAATTAATTATAATGATTATCCTTACCATAAATTAATAATATTTATAATTAATTGATTAATATAATATTAATTAGTGATTTAATATTTTTATAATGAATGTTTATGGTTGTTTGATGAAATTAATCTTAAAAACATTATTTTATTAACTAATCAAAATTAATGTCAACTAATAAAAATTAATTAATTAATTATAAATATTTTTTAATTAAATAATTAATTATGATTATTGTAAATAAATAAATAAATAAATAAATATTAATATTAATAAAAAAAAGTGAGAGATATTAATAAAGAAGAGAGAGAAAGAGATGGATTTGACTAAGATACAAAATTTTCCACCGTGTAACTATAATTTTTTTCTAAAATTAAAAATTAATAGTCAATAAAAGCATAATTCAATTGACATCAAGTAACACTTATGAGCCGGGACAAATTTACCATAGGTCTAGGGGGGTTCGAACTCCCCTCTATAATATGTATAGGAAATGTCAGATCAAATCACAAAAAACCCTTTTAGCATAGTGATTAATATGTTATCAGTCCTCTCAAGTATTAGGTTCAAGCTCTAGTTTGTACAATTTTAAATATTTTTTAATATCATATTTAAGCCCTTATACAAATTTTGAATCTGCCATTGCTGATGAGGTTATTAATTTAAATTTTCTACCTCTAAATGTTATGAAAGCTAATGTACTTTTTTAAACAACTTAGACGTATTGATACTAGTTTTCCATATAGTTTTTTTTTTCCCCTTATTACCTACTAAGTTTTGAAAAAAATGATTTTATTGTTTCAACTTGGCTTTGAAGGGTGAGAAAACCTACATAGAAACGGGTCTAAATAAAAAAAAAAATTAAAAGAAAGAACTTTTCAATTCTTTTTTTCCTTAGTAAAAAAAAGTCTAAAAAATTGAACCACTTTTTTAACACTTTCTTAATTTTTTAAAATTTTCAATTTCATTCTTAAAATATTAAAATATTTCTATTAGATATTTAAAAAATGGTTAAACTTTCAATTAAGGTAACAAAAGTTTGTGTATTATTAAACTCCCATTTGATAACCATTTTGTTTTTTGTTTTTAGCTTTTGAAAAGTAAACTTATTTTTACCTAATTTATCTACAATAGAGATCATCTTCCTTAAGTAAGTAGTTGAACTCTTAGTCAAATTCTAAAAATAAAGTCAAGTTTTTTAAAGTTACTTTTTTTAGTTTTCTTGACTTGGTTTTTGAAAATATAGGTACAAAGTAGATAAAAACACATATAAGCTCATTGGTAGAACTAATATTTTTAGGTTTAAATTTCAAAAACTAAAAACCAAAAACAAAATTATTATCAAACGGGGCCTAAATTTTTGTATCATTTATGTTTGACACTTGAAAATTAATATGCTTATCAACCAAATTCAATCTGATGATTAATAATTCACGTTTTCCAAGTGATATGTTTAAATGATATTTACATATATTCAAAATGTTCCATTATTTAATACTAGTGTTGTAGCCAAATTTTAAACACAAGAAAATTCACCTGACCTTTTTGCGTGACAACGATTTGTATTCTTGGAGGTTGAACACGACATACAAGAAAGATCTTAATATTAGTGAGAATGAATAAGTGTGATAAGTTCGGATTTAGAGAATATGACAAAACTTATTTTTTTCATCATGAAGAAGAGTATTTAGGAATTTTTTAGGGTGAAAATATCAATCCGAATTAGGAAAGAGAACATATTGGAAACGAGTTAGGCAAATCAAGGAAGCCAAAAGAACTGGATAAATTATTCGGTGAGACCGCCACAATGTGGCCGAGAATTTTTCACCGTTGGATGAAAACAGAAAAGTATTTCAGTTTTATATTCAATGGTTATTAGAGGGCATGAAAATTATTAGATCCACATCCAACGGTTATTAAGAGCCAGCCACATTGTGGCGACTTCATTGAATAATTTCTCAAAGAACTGGGTCATACCTCGTGGTGGGGTCGGCCTATGTGGTCGATCAAGGCCGACTAGGGGCCCAAATTCTTGCCTCAATTATTTTCTGGAGGTCCGATCTCTTTTTCCTTTTGGTCTGATTAGATCCGTTTTAACCCATTTTGAGTTCTTCTTTGCATATTTGTCTTCCTACTTCATTTATAATTTAAATTTGTTTTTATAGTTGACTTTTACCCTAACCAATAGTATTCCATTTAAAAATTTTAACCATTTCTTAAGAATGTCGAGGAAATTTTTAGGACTTAATTGAGATTTTTAATACATTGAAAGTAAAGTTGATTTTAGACAAATTAAGGGTTAAATGGTGAGAAAAACCTTGGAGACTATTTGGTATAATTTGTCAAAATCAAAACATATGAAAAATAAAAACAGGCTAAATAACGAAATAACGTGTAATTTGATTCTCTCTTTTTGGACCACCGCTGAAAAACGAATGTTTGACTAAATTCATGTTATTATTTCTTATTTGAAAAACTAATTAATATTTTTAATTTTAATCGTTCAAAAGATGCGTACTCGTTTATTGTATTGTTCTCGATAAAAGGGATTCGTACTTTTCTCAAAAAATAAAAAAGAAAAAAAAAAAGGATTCGTACTCGTTTTACACGCAAAACTTTGGTTATTAATGGACGCCTTTTCGGGTACGAGTCCTTGTTGAATTAGGAAGAATTAGGCCCGTCTTTTTTAAAACTATACTCTTTTTTTTCACAATTTCTCCCCATTTTTTCTATTTTATGTTTTTTTAGATACCATTTAAATTTCTAGCAAATTTTCAAAAACAAAAATAAGTTTTTAAAAACTACTTTTTTTAGTTTTCAAAACTTAGTTTAGTTGTTCAAACATAGGTAAAAAAATGATGAAGATAAACTCATTGGTAGAAAACAAAAATACTATTTATACATAAAAAAACATATAAACTCATTGGTAGAAATAATATTTTTAGGTTTAATTTTCAAAAATCTAAAATAAAAAATGAAATGGTTATAAGCGGACCCTTAATAATTTAATTATGATGAAGATAAACTCATTGAAAACGAATTATGGAGTGTAAATAAAAGGTTTTATGTCAAAGTAACTATAGTTCAAAAATAACTGACATGTAATCTTCTTCTTTTTTTTTTTTTGAGGTTATGTGTTCAAATTTTCATATTTCACATTTATTATATATAAAAAAATTGTAAGAATATAAAAT
Organism: Trichosanthes cucumerina; assembly: GCA_036507285.1. NCBI lineage: Eukaryota > Viridiplantae > Streptophyta > Magnoliopsida > Cucurbitales > Cucurbitaceae > Trichosanthes > Trichosanthes cucumerina. Next base: position 74,190,794 of record CM071839.1, on the reverse strand, counting down.
TTATTAAATAGTTGTTTCCACGGGATTTCGACAAATAAATTTAATACGTGTAATTTTGTTTGATTTTGTATTAATTTGTATATATATAGTAGAGCACAATCTCTAATGTGTAATCTTCTAATTCTCTCTCAAATGTACATTTATCTCGAGTAATCCTCTGATTCTCTCTCAAGTGTACATATATCTCAAGGCAAAGGACTTTGCAGCTTGAATGTAAAGTTGTCTCGACGGCTTTGCAGTTTAGTTGAAGCCTTTTGGACTTTAATGACCTCCAATTTAATCGAATTAAGTTGATTCTTCCTAATTGGTCATAATGAAGACATGTGACTTTATAACTTTAGGATTTACCAATTGTCGTCTTTAAATTAAATTTGGGACACATGCCAATTTATAATCGATCACAAATTTAATTACTTGTAATTTTATAATGGCAATTTGTGACTTATCAAAATTTCTCATTCAACAATAATAATTATGACCTATTATAGTGTTATAATTCAAGTTTTTTTTTAAGAGTTGAACACAACACCTCTTAGTTGATATTACATGTCATTTATCACTAAGTTATACTCATTTTAATTTGAAGATGGCATGTCTGATTAGAGATAATTGTAATTACATGTTTAGGTTGTGTATAACATGGAACGTTATATATGTGAATAAAATTTTCATCAAAATTATAAATGATATAATTGTGGTAAACTAATAAGTATCAGGCTAACACATGGAATGGTGCCTTTGTATAATTTATTTCTCCAACTACGATAAATGCACATTTGAATATAATTTTAATTTCAAGTGGTCACTAATGAACTTGTTTTTTTTTTAATTCAACAACATTTGAGGTGGAGAGATTTAAACTCATGACATTTTAATCATAAGGACATACTTCATATAGTTGAATTTTGTTCGAATTGGCCTAACAAACTTGTTTTAAAATTTTGTTGTTGACAATTTTCAATATTTATGGCTTTGAACTTGTGGAAGTTTTACAAAGTCTTCAAATTTTAATTATTGGAAAGCCACATATTATTTATAGGAAAAATGCTAGGAATAGCAAAAAAAAAAAAAAATCATAATTTCTAAAAATAACTATATTTTGTGGGTTTTAATTATAGCCAAAACGTGATATGCACATGTTCAACCGTGTCATTCCAGATTTTCCCTTTTCAATTTTTTTTTGTGTTTTTAAATAATATGATTATTTCTTCTACTTTTTTGAAACTGTATCTAATATTTTTTAAAAAAATCTACATTGCAGTTTTTTTTTAAAAAAAATAAAATAAATCATTTAGTTTCTAATTATATTGTTTGAATTATTCTCTACTATTTTTTTGATTATCTAAACTTTATCAACTATGTTGTTATACCTTTTTCTTTTTTTTTTTGTTTAATTTCTGAATTTTGGTTGGATGCTTCTCTATGCTCAACAGGAGAATTTGGAGACAAGGGAGGAAGTCGACGAACACTAATGTTACGAGTAGAGTGTAAATTTAAATGATATAATATTGGCTAGATAGTTATTTTTTTTTTCTTATTTTCGTCATATAATTAGTTGGCTAGATAGTTTTCTTATTAGATTAAGAAGATATGTTTTAAAAATTTTAAAAAATTGTTTGTTTGTATTTGAAAATTGATTTTTAGATTTTATTATATTTATTTGCTTAGATTACGTAAGTGGATTATTTTTATTTAAAATTTGAAATCAAATCAAATATAAATACCCTCTAATCAAGGAATCTTAATTAATAATATCTTATTTTTTAAAAAATATTTAAAATCATTTAGATTCTGATTCTATTGTTTCAATTCTTCTCTCCTACTTTTTCGATTATCTAGTCTTTCCTATTTCTGAATTTTGGTTGGATGTTTCTCTGTGCTAAACGGGAGAATTGAGAGAAAATGGAGGAAGTCGACGAACCCTAATGTTTTCTAAAATATAAAAATGTTTAGAATTCATTTTTTCAATTACTTTTACTCTTTTACGGCACATACGGGTCATAGTGTAAATTTGCATAATATAATATTTGCTAGATAGTAATTTTCTTTCTTATTTTCATCATATAATCAATTTTAATTCCGGTGTATTTCTTATTAGATTATGAAATGATGTTTTTAAATTTTTTGAAATTTGTTTGTTTGTGTTTGAAATTTGATTTTTAGATTTTATTATAATCAAATCAAATATAACTGCCTATAATCAAGGAATCTTTTTAATAATTAGTAATTATTAAAAGACAAAACTAGTCCTAACTCAACCCACTATTGGTTGGTTAATTTCTTCTTTATTTACTCTTATTTTTGTTACAAAATTACTTTTAGTTCTTGTGTATTTACTTTGGTTTAAATTAGGATGGTGTGGTTTATTTTATTTAAATTTTTAAGATTTTTATTTTGAAATTTGATTTTTGAATTCCATTATAGATGTTTGTTTAGATTTATATCGGACATGATTTATTTTAGATTTTAAAATCAAATTAAAAATAACTACCTGAATCTAAATTAATAAAGTGGTTATGGCTAGTTTTGTCTTATATTAATTTCTAATTATAATTTTTAAAAATATAAAATCGTTTGACTATTTTTGAAAACGAAAACTAAAATATGGTTAGTATCCAATTGTGAATGATTGTGACCATGTTTGGAAAAGTGATATTTATTGGGCCTAGAGATTTGAGATTTGGGACTAAAAGCCCAAATGCTCGTCTCGACTCAGGCTAAGGTGAGCAAGTCACCTTAACGCACTCCCACAACCCAAGGAGACCTAGGAGGGTCTGGTTCAACCTTTTTTCAGTTTAATTCGAGAAGAGAATGGAAATTATCGGTCAATTCTCATACAAAAGACAATGAACCCATGAGTGGTAACTTCTCCTTCACTAAATCATACCTTAGCTACACTTTTTTCATTCACCTATTTCTCTAGTTAAACAAATTATCTATTATCTTGGGTTTTTATTTACGATAGATGACAACATAGACAACCTAAGACGCCCGAATGAGTTATAATAATAGGAAGTTATAATAGTGTGTGAGTTATTATAGAACATATAATATTATTTAAAATGCTAGTCTGGGATTATAATAATGTGTTTGTGAGAGTTTAAGAGATAACCTCCAACCACCTAAATAAAATTACAACATTTTTATAAATAGTTTGAGTAACACTATATTTTAATAATAAGCTTAAAAAACTACAATATTATTTTTTTTAAAAAAAAGTCTACCAAATGTAAACACATATTCCTTTTTTTTTCTTGAGTTCAACCACATTTAGGGTGAGAGATTCGAACATCTAACCTCTTGGTCGAGAGTTATGCTAATGAGGTAAGTAGAGATGTCCACGAGGCGGGACAAAATGGGGGTGAGGAATCCCCGTCTTTCTCATTTAATTTCGCGGTGAACATACGAGATTTTTCGCGGGGATCGAGTTCCCTTGCGGGAAATAATTTGTCGTTTATTATTTTTATTTTTCTAAATTTTATTAAATAATTTATTTTTTAAAAATTTATATTTAAATAGTTAATTATACATTAAAGATTTCTATTTAAGAGGCATTTTTTTTCAATTTTCTTATAAAAATAAAATGATATTTAATAAAAATTTAGAATTATGGTTATTATTTATATACAAATATATATATATATATATTTGAAAACAAATAAATAAATCAGGATGAGCGAGGTGGGGATGGGGTTGGAGTCAGGGACCGAGAATGTATTCTCTGTCTCCATCCCCGTTCAACTAATGAGAGAAAATTAGTCCCCGCTAAATTCTCTCTTCCCCACCTAATCAACGGGACGACAGGGAAAAATGAGCATCTCCATAGCTAAGTTCACTTTAGCAATATATATTCATTTCTATCTCTATTAAATTACAATTCAATCCCTATAGTCTTGAAAAAGTTAGATTTTAGGTTCTGTTTGATAATCATTTGGTTTTTGAAAATTGTGTTTGTTTTATCGCCATTTTCTATAATGGTTTCCATCTTTTTTAATAAAATATTTGAATTTTTAGCCAAATTCAAAACAAAAAAAAATCAAGTTTTTGAAAACTTTTTTCTTTTCTTTGTTTTTAAAAATACATCTAAAAAGTAGATAAGAAAACATAAAAAACCATATGTGAAAGTAGTATTTACATGCTTGATTTTAAAAAAACAAAAAATAAAAAACCAAATAGTTATCAATTACAATCGTCATTATGATTTTAAATGTTGAAATAGTATGTATAGTTTGGTAAACCCCTCATAGGGACTATTTATGAGGTATTGTCAAATCATAAGGATGAAATTCTAACTTTTAAAACTACATGGATTAAATTCTAACTTTCCTCAAATCATAATAACCAGATTTATAATTTAACATCTCCATATATTAATTAAATTAAATTAAATTTGTAATATATTGTCTATTTAGTTTTAAATTATTTTTAAAATTTAATTACATTTTAAGTTTCACATTTGTTATAATAAATAATTGTTATTGACGTTGTTGCTTCCCAATTTGAGCAACTCAATGGACAAAGTACCAATTTATTATTTCAAAGGTCAGTGGTTCAAGTTTCGTTCTCATAGTCGAGAGATCTCACTCTATTAAGGGCGCTGAGTGGATTATAATAACATGAGTTATAATAGTATGTGAATTATTATAATATGTAGAATCATATAATATTATTTAAAATGCTTGTTTAGTCTTGATTTATAATAGTATGTGCTTGAGGTGTAGAGTATTCCACAAGTTATTATAACATGTGCCCAAAGAAGAAGGTCAAATTAACCATTATTAACAATAATAAGGACATGTTTGAGCTGATTTTGAAATTGTTAAAACTATTTTTTTTTTTTTTTTGTTGTAAATCAATTTTAAAAACGTAGAATCAAATATGAAGTTAATTTTTAATAGTTAAAGTCATATTTTAATACCATTTTAAATATGATAAAAATAATTTAAACCATTTTAAAATGATTCACAAGCATGCCTTTAACTAGCTGATTAAAATGAAAAGTTGAGGTTCAAAGTTCAAACACGATACGATTCGCAACGACGTCGTAAAAGGATGAATGGCTGAGACGCGAGGCGAATTGCCGTTCTGAAAAGATCGCCGGAGTAGGACCCGCGACGAAATGGCATTTTAGCGAAGAGAAAACCCACGCGTCAGCAAATAAGCCACTCAGTCGAAGCTCGATTCCATTTTTCTGTGAACCAGCTGCACCAAATCGTTCTTTATCTCTCAACAGTTCGTCAAGCAGAAAGTGAGAGAGAGAGGCCATGGAAGCTGCAATTTGCGGTCGAGTACCTCTTTCACCCAACCATTTCTTCAATCCGATCAGGCCAGGTATTCAGACTTCTAGGAATTTGTTCCTCTTAATTTATTCGCTGATCAATTTGTCTGTGAATCTTTCGGCTGTGAGTTCCATGTCTTTAATCCAAATTTAGAGGAAAGGATTTTGAGTAATTTTGGTTCTTTGTTGAACATTTACATCATTTCTGGTTTTGTGGACACAGAAGCTGCGAATCATGTGCATGTACAATGATAATTTTCCACTTTGTATGAATTTTATTTTTCTCGAATATGGAAACTAAGTGTTGCATTATGGGGGAAAAACTATAAATCGAACCAAATTGAAGTTTAGTAAAATCTTGTTCGTGTGACATGAGTACACGAGATTCATTTAACTCGACTTCTTTAACTTTTCATGGAGTAGCATTAAGATAGAGGAACAAGATGTATGAATCAGGTTCTGTGGATGAAACAGTACACCCTTCTTCGGCGTGTCCTGGTGGCATGGAGTTATGATGTTTGGTTGGGGATGTCCTCGAAAGTTATACTTCAAGTCTGCAGGCTAAAAATATAATAACCTAAAATCTCTACTGTCTTCTGGAGTGGCCAAAACCTCCATAGAATTAGTGAGGCGGGTCGCAAGCATAATGTAAGGAGTGAAACTACCTGATTATTGAGAAAGAAAGAAACAATGACTAAACATAGTATCTTGTAGATATTTCATGCTAACATTTCAACATTTCTAGCATGGTGAATTAATATCTCAAAATATAGGGATCAACAAGAGACTAGAAAAATGCTCAATGACTAAATAGAACTTTTAGAAGTTGAATGATCAAAATGAATAGAAAAATGTATAGTTTAGCTACTAAAATAGTAGCTTATTCTTTTATTTTTATCCATATTATTGCAGACAGTCTTGAGACGTGTATATAAATTCCAGTATTTACTATTATTGCTGCTTAGCAAATAGTTTTCATTAGAAACAGAGGGTACAATTTTAAAGGTGCGGCAGAGTGGGTCTTAGGTGCGTATTAGTAAAGTTTGTTTGGAATTCTTTGGAAAAGTCAGTTATTTTTCTGTAAGAGGTTGTAGATTATCCATGAATTTTCTTTAAGCTCACATTTCATATGGTTGTTGTTTTTTTATAGTCTATTGATGACCTTGTATCAATTCATTGACAATATATACACTGGATATTATACTAATGCAACCTACATTGCATCTAAGACCTATGAAATTATGATGAATTAAATGCCCGTGTGAGATTGAAATGTTAAGTTTGGTGGTGCTTGGAACAACTGTTATATGAACTTTTCAAAAGAAGGACTAGCTTGTGAAAATAATTGGTGAATCATCCAAAAGGATTTCTCCATACAACAAAGAGTTCATCTTAAGAAGTAAAATTGCAAGGATCTTGAGATCCTCTTTATATACTCTTCAAGAAACCTTAAAATATTTCGTTTAAGTTAATATTAATGGCCTATTTTGAACGTTTATATTCTTGGGTTAATGGGCAATCTTGCATGACAAACTGATGGTGATTGTTAAGGCCAGTTTGGTTTTTGGTTTTTTATTTTTGAAAATTGTGCTTGTTTTTCTCATTATTTCTCTACGACATGTTTCATTTTTCTTAAGGAAATATTAGAATTCTTAGCCAAATTCCAAAAATAAAAACAAGTTTTTGAAAACTATTTTTTTATTTTTCAAAACTTGAATTAGTTTTTGAAAATATATATTAAAAGTAAATAACAATAGGTAATAGTATTTATAGACTTAATTTAAAAAAAAAAAAATCAAATTGCTATCAGATGGGACCCAAGTTTTACCTGGGTCTGTAAAACTGAGATTGGTAGAATTTAAAGCCTAGACTGCATTTAACTCGGAACATTTTGCATGTAATACATAGCCAGAAAATAAACACTTACGAGTATACATCTACTGCATTCAGCTTTGGGTTGCAATTTTCATAATCATCATACCTTTTTTTTTTTTTGCCTGAAAAGGTGTAGAGACCGTTATTTTATTGTTCGTTGGAACTTGCATGACATGTTTATACAGTATTACCCATTTATCATTGCTATTTGTGTCATAGGGGATAAATACTATTTTCATAAACAATGTAGAAACCGGAGCATCTTAATGATGCTATCAGTTGCTGAGGTCGGAAAAGGTGGAGGGTTGTTAGAAAAGCCAACCATAGAGAAGACAACACCTGGTCGTGAATCTGAGTTTGATGTCAGGTATAAAACAATTCTCCTCTGAATGTCACGAATAAGAAACTAAAGATCTGTATGAATTAGAGAATTGTTCTCTGTTTCCTATATTAAAAAGAAAAAAAAGAAGAAGATCTGTATGAATTAGAGAGGGTTCAGCCTTCAAAATAATTTTGATCTTCAGGAAATCAAGGAAAACTGCTCCACCTTACCGAGTGTTGCTACATAACGACAATTACAATAAGCGGGAATACGTTGTGCAAGTTCTGATGAAGGTGATCCCTGGAATGACCCTTGACAATGCAGTCAACATAATGCAGGAGGCACATTACAATGGGATGTCTGTGGTAATTATCTGCGCCCAAGTGGATGCAGAAGATCACTGCATGCAGCTGAGAGGCAATGGTCTTCTAAGTTCAATTGAGCCTGCAAGTGATGGTTGTTGAATAGGAAAAATAGACTATGTAATGTACTCTTTTGCCCCCTTAGTTAATAGTTATCAGCCACATTAAAATTGCATGTCCTCAACTGCTACAATATTGCAAGTTGCACCTATGTACATAAATAGAGATACTTCATAAAGAAATAAACTTGAATTTACGAACACAATGTTCACTCTGGTTTCCCTAGTCAGTTTGTTTATGTTATTAGTTATACCCATAAACACGTCTTCCTTTTCAGTAGATCTCTTTTTTACTTGAACTCCATGTGGTTTTTTGTGCACTTATGAATGGCAATGCATACATGTGGTTTTTTCTTTTCAATATATTGTGGGACATTTGGCTTGGGGAGAGTAATAGAATCTTTGGAGAGGACAAGAGATCAGGTGACGAGTTTTGGGAGGCGGCTAAGTTTGACGTCTCTTGTAGGCGTCAAACACTAAGCCTTTTTGCAATTATGAACTTGGTCTTATTCTTTTGCATTGGAGTCATTTTCTGTAGTTAGGGAACTCCTTTTTTGTCCAGGCTTATTTTTTATGTCTTTGTATATTCTTTCATTTTTTTTCCACGAAAGCGCGGTTACTTACCAACAAAATGCATATAGTGGGATCTTACTTTGACTTGGTTGGACGTATCTGAGTGAACATTTGCATTGAGAAGAAGTATAAGAATGGGGGAGATTTTGCAAGCCTCTTTGTTCTCTCTGTTGCTTGTTTGGCATAAAACAAGAAATATTTTTCATATAGATTGAGATGTCAAGAACTGAAACTATTTACACAAAGTTTCCAGTTCCACTTCTTCTAGTTATGGGAGATAGTTCAGACCCTTACTTTTGACTGAATATAAGTGAGGATCAAAAAACAGGGTTAAATGGTTGCATTCTTCACCATTTTCTTGAGACCATAAAATCATATGAATAGATTGAGAAATTTATTTGCAGGACTGAAAGAGATGTAAATGGGGTGCACCAACTCTTGCAGGAGGACTCAACGTGGACTGCTCTTCAATTACTAACTGCAGCAACTGCAACCTGCAAGTAGGTCCAATATCCAACCTATACTGCTATTATTTCTTTCCTTATTTATTATAACATGACATATTAACTTTGAAAAATGTTGAGAAAAATATTGGACCTTTCTATCATATAATAGAAAGTGGGTGAACTAAGGTACCAAATACTTTCCATTGTATTTATCTTTCCTTTTTAAAAGTTTGCTTTCTTAAGTATGGTTGGTGAATATTATTAACTCTCAGCAACTATGTATAAAATTTTATAACTTCTATAATCTTACTAAGTTGTATATGAAGAAAAATTAATCCATTCTCAGGGTAAAGTAAAAAACTTAATAATCAAAAGAAATAAATTTATCCAACCAAACTTTAAGTAAAAAACTTCTATAATCTTAACAGTTGGATATGAATTCAATAATTTGTCTGCCCTTTAATAACCAGTAGATATGTAAAAAAATTGTCAGCTACGTTGTAGAATAATTTATCACAAAGTTGTTCCTTCCAATAATTTTTTTATTTTTGTGTCTCATAACCTACATATGTTGATGTGATGTAGTGTAGGGAACATTTATTATTACTACATATGTTCCGACTACAATTTGTATTTAAACTTTTCTTCAAACTTTGTATTTTCCATCGAAAACGACATTTTTTCTAATCAAATCTTTTGCAAATTATATATTAAAAAATATTGTAAATTAAAAATAAAAATTTGAATAAATTTCTAATTTTGAAAAAAAAAAAAAAGCAGATAATGCCAACTAGGGAGCAGTGCCTTGCCTCCAACCCCAAACCAAACTCAACCATCTTCCCAATTAAAAACCTCACTTCCTTTTTAAACCCAACTCTCCAACTCTATTTCTCACTGCAAATTTTCCCCTTAACAATGGCGTCTGCAAATCTGCTACCTCTGTTTGCTTTCGCCATCTTCGTCTTCTTCTCTCTCTTCCCCTTCACTCTCTGTCGCAGTTCGCCGGAGCTTTCTCACTCCTCCTCCTCCTCCTCCTCCGCTTTTCTTGATGTTTCTGCTTCCCTGGAACGAGCCAACCAGGTCCTCAAATTCGACTCTAAGACGTTGACATCTTTCCAGCAGCAGGAACTGCTTGTTCCAGCGAACTCTTCTTCCTCCTTCTCTCTGCAACTGCACCCTCGCGATGCTCTTCGCAATGCCGGACATAAGGACTACAAGAGCTTGGTTCTCTCCCGGCTCGACCGGGACTCGTCTAGAGTTAAATCGCTCAACGATAGGCTTGAATTTGCCTTCAGTGACTTGAAGAGGTCGGATCTTCAGCCGTTGAAGACGGAGATTCTGCCTGAGGATCTGAGCACTCCGATTGTCTCTGGCTCCAGTCAGGGGAGTGGCGAGTATTTCTCCCGCGTCGGCGTCGGACAACCGGCCAAGCCATTCTATATGGTTCTCGATACCGGCAGTGATATCAATTGGCTTCAATGTCAGCCTTGTACGGATTGTTACCAGCAAACCGACCCGATTTTTGACCCTACAACTTCGTCTTCTTTTACTTCTCTTCCCTGCGAATCTCAGCAATGTCAAGCTCTGGAAATGTCTGGTTGTCGTGCGGCGAAGTGTCTTTACCAGGTCTCGTACGGCGATGGCTCCTTCACCGTCGGCGAGTTCGTCACTGAAACGCTGTCGTTTGGTAACTCCGGGGCGATTAACAACGTCGCTCTCGGCTGTGGTCACGACAACGAAGGATTGTTCGTCGGATCCGCTGGATTGCTCGGACTCGGTGGCGGATCACTATCCCTCACTTCTCAGATGAAAGCGTCGTCGTTTTCATACTGTCTTGTCGACCGCGACTCTAGTTCAGCTTCAACTCTCGAGTTCAATTCCGGTACACCGACTGACTCAGTGACTGCTCAATTACTCAGAAGCGGAAGAGTCGATACATTTTACTACGTCGCACTCACCGGATTGAGCGTCGGCGGTCAGTTACTCTCAATCCCGCCTTCTCTGTTTCAAATGGACGATTCTGGCTACGGCGGCATCATCGTCGATTCAGGAACCGCCATAACTCGGCTGCAGACTGAGGCCTACAACTCCCTCCGCGACGCCTTCGTGAGACTCACGCCGTACTTGAAGAAGACGAACGGCTTCGCATTATTCGACACATGTTACGATCTGTCGTCACAGTCAAGAGTCACCATTCCGACAGTGTCGTTTCACTTCTCCGGCGGAAAATCCCTACTGCTGCCACCAAAGAACTACCTCATTCCGGTGGATTCGGCCGGAACTTTCTGCTTCGCGTTCGCCCCAACGACGTCGTCTTTGTCCATCATAGGGAACGTTCAGCAGCAAGGGACACGTGTCAGCTTCGATTTGGCAAATTCGGTCGTAGGGTTTTCACCCAATAAATGTTAGAAAGGAAATTATAAATTAAAATTAGGGTTTTTGGATTGCCCTTTTTTTTTTTTGGTTTTTTGGTGGTGGGAATTTACGAAATTAGGGTTTATGGGGAATTATAAAATTAGGGTTATTATGGGAAATTAAAAAGGGTGTGGCAGGTGGATGTGGATAAGTAAAAATTAAAATGGGCCCAAAGGAAATGAATTAAAATAGGGAGAGAGAGGGGGGGTTTGGTTTGGTTGGGCATGTGGTAGTCATAAATCAATCATAATTGTACTGTAAGATTCAGTTGAGTGGCATGTATAGTAAATAGACTGCAAATCTGTGGGCAAATTTGGATTTTCTCCTTTATGCTACCTTATTCACTTCACAGTCACACAATAATTAGAAAAGGGTAAAAAGATTCAAGTAAAATTACTCTTCCCTTTGACTAAATATTTGACTGGTTTTTAGCTCTCATTGTGATATTTTGATCTTTATGTTTTTTAATCCCAACAAATTAAAGATATGTTAAAATTTTCATCAACATTTTGATTGGCTAAAGATTTACATAAGTTATTGTAATTTGAGCATTGGGTTTTAATTTTGAGAAATTTCAACTATGTTGAGATTAATATCTTTGTTATGTTTCTATCTAAGCTTTGTTATTAATGTGCATTTGTGAAAGGTTGACACAACAATGCATATTTGATGAGTTTTGATTTGAGTTATTGTGGTAGGTCAAATGATTAGACGAACTTAGCAACATGTCATGATATAGTATTCTATCAATCACTTTATTTATATTTTAATGTTAAACTAAATAGAAACTCTATATATTTGACTTAAACACAACACGGTATCCACCTTGATAAAAGAATTAAAATTAATTTTTAACCGACATATTTCAAAAGAAAATTCTTAGTATTACAATAGTATGATAAAATTTCTATACTACTTTCATTTATTATAAACTTCATTTAAAAATGATATGAAATCTTGAGCAACCATGAGTGTTGTGGGAGATTTATTGCTAAACACATGGTAGTTTAGGGATGAAGAGAGTGTTACGAGCTAAGGAAGGTGAAATCAGTTTTGTGTTAAGGAAGTAGTATATTAGTTGACAATCGTAATCTCACTTTACCTCTGAACTTAATCTTCGGTCTTAAATTACTTGATCTTCACTGAAAATTACACCTCCACATAATTAACCACAACCAAATACACTTTACACGTAAAGAAATGGACCAAAAATAAGAGTTACACAATAATTACCCTATTAATTGGTTGCAATAACTTTAGCTTAATACTCTCAAGTACTAATTAGCTAACCTAGGTGTCCCTAGCGATAGCTAACTCATACAAGACTTTAAAAACACTTCATTACGAACATTTAATACTATTTATTAATTTTGTTGTCAATCATGTAAATAAATACTAGTTATGCAAATGGGTTCTTGCTTAAGTTTTTCTTGGTCGAGTTTCCACTTAGAAAATTAGTCAATTAACCAATGCTCAACTAAACCTTCATCACCAACTACAATTAATTAACTATTACTTTCGTTGTCACTTGAGTAGCTAATTAATCGCGCATTAAACGAAACTAAGTATCTTCTGTCGAGCTCAACTTAGAAATGTCTCAATTAATTAGAGAATTAATAATTAAAGACGTTAAGCAACAAATGCATAAATGATTCAAAATCCTACTAATCATAAACATCCATAAACTAAGCAATTGATCCAAAAATTCCAACAATTAAGCATCTTCACAATTAAATATAATAACCCCAAGTGCAAATATATACAAATTCAATCCAAACAACCTATGAATTCCTAATTTTTCAGTCTATATAGTAGCTAAAAGGGAAAGAAAAAGGAAAAAATGAAAATGGAACATTGTTATTGCATTTTTGCCCTGATCTCCTCAGAGCTCTTAATTATTCAAATTCGCTCACAAAATCTCCCAGAACCTCTCAAATGGCATGGATCGAGTTTAGGGCAAACCCCCTTGGTTTGACCTCTTGAAATTGAAAAGAAAAATAATGTTTTCATAACAAGGATCGACGCAACGTCCAAAAACACACGCATTGCCAGAATTGTGGCGCCAACTCTCAGGTAGAAAAGTCCTAAAATTACCTTTTTGAGAGTCTCAATACTCTTTTGAGTGTCTCAACGCTCTTGGCTCTTTCTCAACTTTTTATCCTTCATCTCTTATAGTTATCTCCTTAGATTTTTTATAAAATTTTAAAAGACTCCAATATCTATCAAAATAATTTTGAATACTCGATTTTACTCCTCTAACTCAATTTCTATAAAAATAGATAAAAAGATACATAAAAACTGATAAACTCATAACAAAATAAACATAAATATAAGGAATGAAATAGCATTAAAGGGTGCTATCAACCACATTGAAACAAAGAACAAGAGCTGAGGGCTTGAGAGAGTGGAAGAAGTGGGATCCACTCAAGGGAGTGGAAGACAGCATAATAAATTAATAATTAAATGCTAAAAATGAGGGACGACTCAAAAATGATACGCTGCAACAAGGACCACCATAATGTTTTTGTTGGATGGATTAATGACCGTCGATTTTAAATGGATGTGGGCACCACGTGGCGTGATTGTCGGTGAGGACTTCCCAGTCATTTTCTATTTCTTATTAATTTTTTTTTTTTCAGTCGTTTCCAACCAACAAACTTTTTCAGCTGCCAATATTTCACGTTCAATGGCTGCCTCTATTTATTGACTTTCGTTTTCTTCAATCCAAGGATAAAAATGTAAATTCATGTACTTTCACTAATCCCACTCACATTAAAAATGAAATTTAACTTTATTTGGATGGAAAATCAGAAAAAAGATAGAAGTTGAATTTCTTCCAAGCTTTCAAGTTGACGCTTAAAAATAGGTTAAATTACAAGTTTAGTACTCGAACTTTGAAATTTGTATCTGTTTGGTCCCTAAACTTTAAAAAGTGTCAACTAGGTCCAATTTTCAATTTTGTATCTAATAAGTCTCTGAACTTTAAAAATGTTTAATTAATCCTTGAACTTCTAATTTTGTATCTAATAAGTCCCTAACATATTCACAATTTTTTGAAATTAATCGATCTATTATATATAAAATTGATTTTTTTTTTGTCTAATAGAAGCTTAAGCTTTCAATTTTGTCTTTCAGTAAGTTCATGAATTTTTTTAAATGTCAACTGCGCCACCGGACCTATTAGACACAAAATTGAAAATTAAAGGGACCTATTGGATACAAAATTGAAAACTTGAGTACTTAATAGATACATTTTAAAGTTTAGGGACCAAATAGATACAAAATTGACAGTTCAGAGATCTATTTGACACTTTTTAAAGTTTAGAGACCAAATAAGCACAAACATCAAAATTCTTGTAATTTAACCTTAAAAATATATAACTTTCAATTTTTTAAAATAAAAAAATACAAGTTATGTGGACCAATAATTGAAATAGTGCATCACTAGTGGAAAAAAAGCCAGGATGAATGTGAATATGAATAAGGAACACGTTTCAAAAAATAATTTAAAAAATTACTTCAAATTTACTTTATAACAAGGAGCATTTTTTTTTTTTTTAAAAAATGATCTTTTTAACTTTTGGAGCACATTTAGCATTTCACGCATTTACAAAAATAAACAAGTCCTAAAATAAGCATGTGGATGTCAACTCTTCATTTTAATTTTAAAAAGGGCTATGATAAGTAATGCACTCGATCTACAAAAATAATAATTGGAATAAAAATTCCAAAGAAAGACATCATGTGAGTGCGAAGACAAAATATTCTGTACAAAAGAAAAAAGAAATTAGGGAATAATGGGAAATTAATTAAGATTTAGATTGATTTGATTAAAGAGGGCACATGGGAAATGTTATTATGAATAGAAATAAATACAAAAGAAAACAAATTTGGATTGGAAAAGGACAACAATGAAGGCGGTGGGTTCATGTGAATGTAAAAAAAGAAAACGACATTAGTCAGTTTTTTCCAACCCCCAACTCTGTAATCTGCTTAGATTTTGCTTTTCTACGTCTGGTTTTCGTAAGTTACAATAGATTTTTTTTTTTTGAGGGGGAAAAATGCACGTCAATTAGAGATATATTCATTTTGACATAATAAAAAAAAATAAATTCTATTTGCTAATTTATTGTTCGTCAAAACAAAAGTATTATTTAAGAATAATATATTATCTAATAGCGTGTTAAATTGTGAATGGAAGAAATATGTTTTAATGTAGCACTAAAAATTTCCTTCGTATCATAATTATTTGATATTTGCTTAATATTGTTAGATCTCTAAATGATGTAAAATTTACTAGTCTTAATAAAAGAAATTATAAAAATAAAACTATAGTGTGAATAAAAAAAAAAGTGGGGATACTTTATTGGAAATATTCTAGCATATGATATAGTAAATTTTCCACTAAAAGCCTCCTAAAGAGAGAAGTAGAAGGGTTAAAGTGTTGGAGTTGTGGGACAATTATGCATTTATGAAATGATATTTTTTTTTTCTTTTTAAAAAGATTTTATATGAAGAAGGCAGCCATGCAAACTGAGCGCTGTACAAATGTCCTCATTTCTCTACAAATTAATTACATTCAACTTTCACTCGTCTGTTTCAACCCTGGTTTTTCTATGACGATTATTCATTATGAAATTGACACTTAATTTAGTTTAAAATGCAAAATTTGAAACAATCCATCTCTTTTGAATTGGATAAATTTTGTTAGTTTATTCAACAATACTTACATGGTGATGAGTAGAAATGTTCGTATTGATCCACCATTAAAAATTTAAGGGCTATTATTGTTTTCTAGATAAAAGATTAAATCTCTTAGCTATCAAAGGTATAGCGATAGTCAATAGGAAATACCTACTAACTGATTAGGTAAATATTGTTCAATTTGATTGTAATCATTTTTGTTAACTCAAGTCAATTTGGCTTGTCATAGTCAACTATTGATTTGAATTTTTTGAAAACGGTTCCGAACTATCAATTTGATGTTTTCCCCCCTCAAGTCAACATCACCCACATCCACAAGATTACTATTAACAAATCAATAACTGATTGGATTTAATTAAGTCCATTTTGTCAATTTGGGTCGAGCAAATAATTTATGACCTGTTTGGTAGGCAATCCGAATCCTATTTTATGTTTTCAAATTCACTGAATATTCAGTGAATACGTGTTTGACAGACGTGTTTTCGAAAACTGTTTTTCGAATTCTGTAATCCAAATAGTAAAAATTCTGAAAACAACATTTTTATGTTTTTATTATATTTAGATTTTGAATTTGAAATTTTAAAATGCAGAATTGTATTAACACAAAGATAAAATCTTAATAAATATAGTATTCATGTTTTTAAACTTAATTTACTTTAATTAAATTAAAATATGTATAATATAATATATTATAAACTATAAAAATATTATATTATAAAATAATTATTATATAAAATTTATTAAAAAAAAACACAAGTTCATAAAATTAATTAATAATGTCTTATATTCGACCTAATATTTAGCTTTGAAACTACAACTAATTTTATGATCTATAAATATATTATAGGACACTTTAAACTACTCTTTAAAATGGAATTAAACTTCTAAATCTATTACCAAACACATATCTGAAAATATGAAATACAATTCTATTTTTATTGAATCCCTTGTTTTCAAATTTCTATTTTCGGATTGTCTACCAAACAGACGCTTAATTTAATTTATTAATTTCTTCTTCTCATTTTTTTTAATGTTTTATATTCGACCTAATATTTAGCTTTGAAACTACAACTAATTTTATGATCTATAAATATATTATAGGACACACTTTAAACTACTCTTTAAAATGGAATTAAATTTCTAAATCTATTACCAAACACATATCTGAAAACATGAAATACAATTCTATTTTTATTGAATCCCTTATTTTCAAATTTTTGTTTTCAGATTGTCTACCAAACAGACGCTTAGTTTAATTTATTAATTTCTTCTCTTTTTTTTTTTTAAATTTTTTAAAGACCGTGAACCTATCCAACCCACTTACATCTCTAGACAATTATTAACATCTAATTACAAAAAAGACATTTAACCATAAAGACGGAATTAACCAAATTAGTCTAAACCTAAACCACAGGAGCTAAAATGCTTATTTAACCCCCCAAAAAAAAAAAAAATCCACAAATAAATACTATGAAATCATTACTTTTCAACTCTATCACCTACGTTTAAATTTATGTGGGATAAACAAAAGGTGGGATCCACCTACATGAAATCATCTACGTACGAAGCAATTCCATAGGGATTCACCAGAAACCTGAAAACACAGGCAGACAAACATGAAGAATAGAGGATGCGAATGAGATGAATGATTGAACTACAGAGAAAACATGGGCCACCGAACAGAGCAAATGCACAGAGAAGAAGATGACAAAGACAGGCAAAGAAAGAGCCTCCCTTGGTGATGCCAAGATGAGATAATTAAAGCATTAAAAGTTAGGTAGAGCCGTAGAGGTAGCTAGCTCCCTTTTATCAATTCCTGTCTTTCTCAACTTTTATCGGTTTGTTTGCTCATGGTGGGGGAGGTTTTTAGCTTTATTGATCTCTTCAAAGATCACCTCTTTATGTCTAAGAGATTTCGATCAAAAGGAAAGAGAGAGAGAGAGAGAAAGAAAGAAACAGAGACTTCAACAAGACAAGAAAGACAATGTGATTACCATTGATGGGGTTCAAAATACCTAGACATTGATTGTATTGTCTGTTGCTGCAATACGTCTTCCTCCCCAATAATCCTATCCAAAGCTTTCAAGGATGTTGGTAGTTGAAACTGTAGCGAATGCCGCCGTATATAAAGCAGTTTCTAAAGTTTGATACAGTAAACAAAATGGAGTCCTTTTAGAGTCGATAAAAAGGTTTAAATAATGAATGTTTTCAACCTATTTGTTCCAGAGGTTTGTTGGTGTTGACAAGTGTTGCACTTTTGTTAAACCCCTCGAGCAAAAGAATCCGTATTGCGTCTACGCCGACTTGCAATGTAAAATTCAACTGTGAAGAGATTTCACTTGCATGGTTAAAAGAAAACTAAGTTCGATTATTAACAAGCTTGACTTTGTGGAAATGTGATAGAATTTTACACACCTCTTCTCGTTCTTGTTTGTTGAAGGGGCGCATGACAAAGTTCGCAGCATCCATTTTCCCGGGAGGGCGCCCAATGCCTACAATATTTTCACCCATTTAACAGCTGGAATTATATAGCAGTGTGGAGGTTTTAACAGAGCCCCAGGGGACGTACCTATTCTTAACCGAGGGAAATCACGACTGCCTTTCAAGTGATCAATAATACTCCTCATCCTGTCACAGATAGCAAATAAGCAAATTAAAAGTTGCACTTCTATGTCTTTTGCTCTTCTTAATGTTTATTCTATTTACAAGGTTAATTATACAATAAAAACTCGTATTTCTAGATCCTTGTACTGAGCTTAAATTATTTGATCATGCGCACACGATATCTTTCAATCTTTGTACATACACTAGGTCAACCCAATTAATTTTTTTTTTCCCTCTTAATAGCTTCAAAAACTCAAAAAGTAAAAATCTATATTCAGATCTGAAGAAAATATGCTTTTCTATAGGGCGAAAAACTTTTGCGGTCAAAGCTTTTCAAGTAAAAGATCATATTTGAAGAAAGTATACTTTTCCTTGTGGGACAAAATTCTGCAAAAACACAACCTTTCAACCAGAAATCCATTAAAATGGAATATGCTTCTTTTTCTTCTGATGGACAACACATGCAGTGTTGCCTCACAGAATATAAATAAATAAATAAAAATCAGCATTGTTCAGATATAAAGCCTAGAAATAGATTGGCCAAAACGCCCACAGAAACCTTTCATCATGTAGTAAAACAAACCTTACACACTCTCTCACACTTTTTTTATCCAGAGAAGCTCGCTCTTTAAGTTAATGGATGCAACATCTGCATATATATATATATATATATATATATATATATAAAATTTTAAATAAAAGGCAGGGGGCATGAAGCATGACCCTCAAGAAATTATATGAAAACCTACAACTGTACCTACTAGAGTATTAAGGATATTAGAAAATGAATGCCACAAAACTCAGAAGACTGAGACACCCAAAATGAAACATTAAAATGAATTACAATCCAAAAAAGGCAATTACCCATTATGTCCTCCATGGCCACCCTTTGGCAGCATCCGCAATTTGGCAAAAGGCAAATCTAAGTCATCGAATATCTGTTGTATGGCCCAATTCATGACTTAGATGTAGGGAAAAAAAGTGAATCACACAGATACCCACCCCACAGCCCAACCTCCTCTCTAGTCAAGAATACTGATAATCTTACATGGGGAATAAAATATTTACCACAAGGACTTGCTTCAGTGGAATTTTATAGTAGGAAACAATAGCACCAACCTGCAATCAAAGGTTAAAGGCATAACGAATCAATCATTGAGACCAAAGGGTAAACCTAATAATTAAAATGGATGGAGATCCTTGAGATAGCTTACTTACAGACTCACCACTTGCATTCATGAAAGTTTGTGGCTTGGCTAGCATTACAGGAACATCCCCGATGAAACCTGAAATACAAGCAAACATTGATAGAATATCTTCACTATTTTAATAATCTCCAGCTGGAAATAATCATATCCCCAATACTTTTTACTAGACAATAACTCATTTTTGGGGGAACAAACATTCGACTTTTCTTGATATTTGCATCACAATAAAATAATAATCATTTTAAAAAAAAAATCTAAGGGTCAGCCTAATAGTCAATAAGAGCTAATGTAAATAATAAAGGGCATAGAGGGTTTGGGTTCAAGCCATGATATCACCACCCTAAGATTTAATATTATAGGAGTTTTCTTTGCAACCAAATTGATAGGAATGCAATTAGGTTAAAAGTGAGAATATT
Organism: Trichosanthes cucumerina; assembly: GCA_036507285.1. Classification (NCBI taxonomy): domain Eukaryota; kingdom Viridiplantae; phylum Streptophyta; class Magnoliopsida; order Cucurbitales; family Cucurbitaceae; genus Trichosanthes; species Trichosanthes cucumerina. Next base: position 74,170,532 of record CM071839.1, on the reverse strand, counting down.
ATTTGGTATCAAGGGTGTATTAGTATTTAGCTGAGAAGTTGTCATTGGAGATTGGTTATAAATAGAGTTAGAGGGAAGATATGAAGGCATGCAATTGTTTAGTGGCTTCAAGCTTGAGTTATATTTCAAGAGTGGAGATTTCAGTTGTAATTCCATTATCTTTTATATTTCAACATATTTGGGTACTATTACAAATATAGTAGGTGTATGCATGTCCCATGAGAATAATTGAAGTGCAGGCAAGTTGGCCTAGACACTGACAAAAAAGTAATAATAAATAAATAAATAAGGTGGTGTGGAAGCCAATGAATCTTGGGGGGTGGAGTTAAGGATTTAAGGATATGCAACAATACCCTCCTGGCTAAATGGTTGTGGCAGTTTCTTGTTGAGTCTAATACCCTCTGCATAAGATTATTGTCGAGTGGTTGTCTAGTAGGGTTAAAGACACTTAAAGAAACCCCTTGAAAAGAGATTTCTATTGAGCTCCCTTCTTTTTCCATGTTGGTCCAACACTTTGTGGGGGATGGGAAGGAAACGTACTTGTTCCACTTGTCTTCTAAAAAAAAAATCACTTTGTGGTTAATGTTGTCTCTTTCTAGGAGCTCTCTTTCCTTTTCTTTTGGCTTCTGTCGACCATTATCTGATAGGGAAATGTCAAAGGTCTTGGCCCTACTATCGTTGGTTGGGGAGTTTGTCCCTTGTCCAGAGAGAAGGGGTATCCGTATTTGGAGCCCCTATCCCTTCTAGTGGTTTCTCTTGTAGCTCGATCTTTCAATGCTTATTGGATTCTTCACCAAGCATTGAGTATGTTTTTTCCTCCCTGTGGAAGGTGAAAGTTCTAAAGAAGGTTCAATTCTTCGATTGACAGGTCATTCAAGGAAGAGTTAACACCTTAGATCGACTTTTGAGAAAGATGTCTTCTTTGACTAGGTAGTTTTGTTGCATTCTTTGTCGGAGGCTGAGGAAGACCTTGATCACATTTTGTGGAGTTACGATTTTTCTTGACGGTTTGGGCCCTTTTTTCGAGGTGTTTGACTTTCAATTTGCTAGTCATAAACACCTTTGGAAGACGATCTAGGAGTTCTTTCTCTATTCGACCTTTCGTGAGAAGGGGAAGTTTTTATGGTAGGTCGGAGATTGTGTGGTGTCGTGGGGGAGAGAAATAATAGGACCTTTAGAGGGATCGAGCAAGTTTCTTGTGATGTATGGTCCCTCACTAGGTTTTATATTTCTCTGTAGGCATTGATGACGCGGTTGTTTTATAATTATTCATTGAGTCTTATTCTACTTGATTGGAACTCCTTTCTTTAGTGGGATTCCCTGTTGTGGCTTGTTTTTTGGATGCCCATGCATTTTTTTTCTCAATGAAAGTTGTTTTATCATCAATATATATATACACACACACATACACACATACACACATACACACATACACACATACATATCATAAAACAAAAGCTTTGCTAAGAATTCAAATATGTAGCCAAATACCTAAGTGTTGTGTCATTAGTTTCTCGTAAAACTCCAAGTTGAGCATAGCTCAGTAGATAAGACACTAATTACCATCCTAAAGGTCAATGGTTTAATCATTCACCCCTCAATTGTTGAACTAAAAAAAAAAACTCGTAAAACAAACTCATACCAGCGAAAAATTGCTTATTAAGTATTGAGAATGCACAAATAGAATTAGAATGCCAATACGAGTCTGATTACAGACAATCTAATTGTTATTTTACCAAATTATAGTTCATGCTCAAACCATCTCATCATAGAGATAAGGAAGAAGATTTTACATATCTTCAAAGAGGAAAGAAAGGAGTCAGTAATCTACCAGCAAGTCAGTTCAAGGCTAGCAAATTAGCAGCAGATGTACTTCTAAGTTCTAACCAGATATTTTAATTTCATCAACTGTCAGGAATTGTCATAAAGCAATAGGTAAAAACAACAAGTTCGTTAAAAACTGCACACCTTTCCCGATCAGAGCTTTGAAGGAAATACTACTCATGGATATCCCTTCAGCTTCAGCTACACTATCCACCATCTCAAAGCCTACCTGGAAATTTAATCACAGCATTAGTTCCTGCAAGTGCTTCAACTCGTTTTCATAAAGGCATCCAGATAGAGTAGGACTAATAACCAAAAAAGTAATAAATAAAATACCATTCTACAGCTTTACAAATCAACATAAATCAAGATTTCCTCGAGATAACCATAAGTTCATGCTCGGGAACCTGTCCTAAGGGGTTTCCCACACGATAAACCGCATACCCAATTAATCAAACAAAATAATAAGGCATTAGCTTCCCGATCAACATAGTTCTCAATGAAACGGAAGCTAATTTCCCACACAAATACTTGAAACGAAAAATCTTCCGTGCTCGATATAATAAATGGTAAGAGAAAGGGCAACTTCGAATTCAAATACGCAGAGATAGGACCATACGGACATTATGGCGCGTGCGATCATACATCTTCCCGGGATTGCCTAGGCCGACGATCAGCCATGGCTTCGGCGGCGGCGTAGGCTTGTTGTCATCTACAGCCAGCTGATCCGTGGTCGGAGGCGAGGAAGTGGACATCGACGCTGTGATGGAAGAAGACATTGACGAAAAGATATGCAGACTTCCAGAATTTAGAAAGGATAGAGAAGGGAAGGAAATGGGGGTTTTGGAGGTTCGAAAGCAATGGAGACAAATAGGAAGGCGCAGGGCGGCGACTGAAGATATAGAAGCACTAATATTCATATTTCGTGAGGTATTTCTTCGATGGTTAGGTATAAACTTCGAGAGATTCAAAAAATGGGGAGAAGAATTGGAAAGGATTAGAGTGAAAGAGAATCAGACAACAATGGCGGGAGGAGGAGGAGGAGGAGGAGGAGGAGAGGCTGCGATTTTTGTTTAACAGAGGGATTGGATTGAGGATTTTAGCTTCACAATTGGCGGGAGAAAAAGTAAAATTGATTTAACCTAATTTATCTATCCCTTGCAATTTATGCATTCGGATTTCGGGTAGTGGTAAATTACACAACGACTCTCGTTGCCCAATTTTGTCATTTATATATATCTATATTTTATAAACTATGTGGATTCAATTACCAGTCTACTTCATAAATTTTTACATCGAAAGCACATATTTTAACCAGTTGAATTATGATCAAGTCGAATTGACTTTTAATTTTGTGTTTCATAGTTCGATTCTTAACGTATTTGACATTTTTTAAATTAAAACTGATTTTGTATCTATAAGCATTTTAAAACCATAAACTTTTAATTTTGTGTCTAATAAGTTTGTAAATGGTAAAAAACGTTAATTATGTCAAAGATTTATCATATATAAAATTGAAAGTTCAAATAACTAATAGACACAAAATTGAAAAATTAAAGGCAAATACTTTCAAAATTTTAGTAATTGATTAGAAATAAAAACAAAAAATTTAGAGACCTATTTAACACATTTTAAAGTTGAGAGATCTATTAAACACAAATTAAAATTTTTTTTTTTGCAAAGATAGATGTATTCAAAGCAATGGAAAAAGACCTCGAAGTCCAAAGACAAGGCAAAAAGCTAAGTGTCACGGTCATGTTTGTCCAGGGCGTGTTGCCCATGGTCGCATGCCCGCTCCCATCCATTTTTATCATGTTTTCATGTTATGTATTGGTTTTAGCTTTGTTGTTTCATTTCCTTGTATTTTCGTGGGCGTATGACTGCTCGCCAAAATGGCGTGCAAGGGTATTATAGCCAAATATTCTAGAATGTACTATAGGGGGGATGCAACCATTCACAATTCTCCCTAACAATAGTTATATGCTAGTTAAACGTGACTTTCATTTAATTGCTTATCAGCTATATAACGAACTTTCTAAATGCTTCCAAATGTTTTCACAAACTTTCTCTAACCCTGTTTTCTAAAACCGTTTTCTCGAGAACGGGGGTGGAGGTTGCGAGATAGGCTCCGTGGGCCACCGACGATCCGAATTTGAGTTGGCTAACTTACTCGCGAGCGAGAGTAAGTGTCGCACGGCCGTATCAAGACCCTGTGAGAATTGCGACCGTGACACTAAGCAACAACAAGACAAAAAAAAAATAATAGCACATTTACCTGTAAACCAAGTTACATAACGTACTTCTATTAAATCAATTTAAGTGGTAATTTAACTATTAATTTAGCCCTAATTCTTAGTTAAGATATCTCTATTTTTTTTAAGGAGTGTATATTGATTCTACATTTCTATAGATTTGATGTAATATTTTTTAAAAAGAATTGGTACGTTTTAGACCCAATTGCAATTGATGTCGTCTTGTTCATGTGTGTGCTAGGGAATAATGAATATTCTTTGAAATCTCTTCGTTTTATTAAGATTTCATAATGATAATTTACTGTTGTATAATCATAAAAAAGAATTAGGCAAATGAATTTGCTCCAATTGATTTGGTTTGGTTGATTTCGAAATGTGATCAATTTCGTTTCAGTTCTCAGTCAACTTTTTGCATGGGCTGCTGAAAATTCAAAGTTGAATAAGTCCCTTTTCCAAGGGAAAATTTCTAAAGACTACTGAGAAGACATCATACTCTACATGCTCACACTATGTTTTAACACTCGTAGACCCCGCAACATTTATGATGGGCCCTACATAATTTTCAAAAGGATATTGATGTGACAAGCATTCAAGGAGAGTAATATGAAAAATTATCCATACTACCGTAGTACTAGAAATTTTCCCTACATACTCCCTACATTCACACTATGTTTTAGCACTAGTGGACCACAACACATTTATGATGGGCCCCACATAATTTTCAAAATGATGCTGATGTGGCAAGCATTCAATGGGAGTAGTATGGACAAATTTTCATACAGTAGTACTAGAAATTTTCCCCTTTTCCAACTATTAAGGAATCAGACAACCATTCCAATAAAAAATCGAGTCAAACTAACTCACTTACACATTTAAATTCACCTCTCTTATCTACTTATGATGTTATATAATATTCCAATACGAATAAGAATGAAAATAAAGAAAATTGGAACAAACATACAACAGTATACATATATCTAAAAAACTTAATTTAATCCAAATGTGATCCAAAACTCAGATAAGCTAATAAAATCGACCACTTAACCGTTGATGACACATTTCCACATCTAGCCGCCGCAAAGAACGCAGAAAAATCAGTGAATGTTGGGGCTTGGCATTGGCCTCTCGATTCCATGAGGGTAGTCCTCACTTTTCTGTACATTTCATCACTGAAATATTACATCAACTAAGTCCATTTTTTAATTGAAGCTATAGCCAACTCTTTGATTCACATTTCCGCATGTATTGTTGAAGCAAACTAAAAGAAGCTGCGGACCAAACAAATGGCATAAAGGTTTTTGTAAATTTTTTAAAGAACGCAAAAGAAGGAAATATACAGAACATAATAGCATAGTATTTGAACTCACAATGATAATGTTGCCTCAGATGTTGATTGTTGCCTCCCAGAGCCTCAGAAGGCCATTACGACCACCTGTGCATATTCTTTTCCTTTCGAGGTCTGAAGCCGCGCATCGTACCTGGATAGATGCATGGAATAGGTGAATTTAAACAAACTTTTTCTTAAAAATTATAAATAACAATACTAAAAATCAAAACAAGACTAAGAGGAACTAGAAAAGAAAGATCTGTGGACAAGGAAAGGTTGTTCTGGTCTATAACGGTCATACAATTTGGTTGTAGGCATACCCCTCCAATTGACAAATACGCGACAAAATCATATGGGATTCTAGACATACAAAAACTCTAAAATGACAGAAGAGGCTACCAAACGCTCATTACATTCATGCATTCAACCCGACATCTGTTAACATTCTTAACATATGATTATTGCATGCAGTTCTTTAGCTTTGTCTTCATTGGCCTGAGCAAAGAAAGTCACTAGGAAACTACTAATTTCCTTCTGTTTTCTAAATTTATGCCTTAATGAGAAGGTAAAAATCGTTTCCTCAAGATAGATTAGAACTGATGCATTAAAAAAAAATCAGAACTATAAGACTGTCAAAAGATTCCAAACTGCCCAAGAATTCGACAAAGAAAAAGAACTTTATACCATGGCTGCAGTCTTTTGTGGGGTTCTGTACAGTTGCCACCCAGACATTTTTGCACCTGTGTTCGAGAAGCCACCGAGTCTCTCTTGTGGCCGATGAAAGAGGGACATAGAGTTATCTGCCGCACCAATTCCTAACCAATGTTCCCCAGCACTGATGGACAGTATGGCAGCACTATGAATAGTGACATTCTTCACACATCTAATACCTCCTGCATGTACAACCAGAAAATGAAAAAGTTGCAATGCAAGTAACCAAAGTCAATAGTTGACCCTTGATGATGTAGAGGAAAGTTAGATAAGTAAAACGATATCACCATCGATAACTTTAAAGTTTTATAGATAATTTACCATCCTCGTTTTCCCATAAACGGAGAAGCCCATCAGTTGAACCTGAAAGGAAAACAAGTAGCCATTATTTCAATTTTAAACTTCCACCTTAACTGCACTAGTAACTGAAGAAGGTAAGTTAAATACCAGTTATTATTCCTTTATCCAATGTAGAATACTCGACGGCCAATATTGGGCCAGCGTGGCATGCTAGAACAGCATCACATGTTCCTCGAGAAACAGACCACAATCTAGCGGTCCAATCGTCACTACCAGTAATTATGGTGTCTCCTACCATTCTTATTGAGCTGCATGGATGCATATATGCATTAACTTTACCAATATATTAAAACACCCAAAGCCGTAATAATAGGAAAGCCAAGAAAAACAAAAATTCTGAACTCTACACCTAGGGTGTAGCTGAAGACGCTTGCCTTCTGGAGTGTTTACCTTGCTGTTAAACTTAAGTTTAAGTATTTTATTTATTCTTTAATTATTTTTACTTTCTGGCTCGCAAGTTAGTAGTTGGGCCTTATTTTTTTACAACGCATTCAGTTGGTGGGCTGGTAATTTGAGTATGTAAACCGGTTTCCCACATTTTGAGCTTATAAATATTGGCACCTTAAGGTTTATTGATATCTTTTATCAAACAAATAAAAGAAACTACTATGGGTTACACCACTAACCGTATCCATTTCGTATGACCTAAAAGCTTGTGCATTTGCCGGCCAGCCCGGATGTCCCAGATATTTGCTACTCTGAAATGCGAGTATCCAGTACATGGATAACAAGTTAGTGATCGCATACTCCAAAAATTTGGCTTATACAGAACATATCTAATTTCATGCAATTAATAACATATCTCTACCATCTAAATCAAAATACACAAAACTTATATAATTTCAGTGAATTAACATACGTATCTCTACCACCAGCAGCCAGTATTCCTGTAGAGTCATCATATTCCATGCATAAAACTGAACTAGAGCAACGACCAACAGTTGCTACACAAGTATCAGTTCTAACATCCCACATCTTCACAGTTCCATCATGCGCTGCTGTAAGGACACGTTCACCTGATAGCATACGCACGCAACTGACCTGCAAAAATGAACGTAGAACACATTCAGGCATTGTAGACTCCATTTAGTTAATAATATTGGTTTTCACAAATCTTTTCGTTTAAATATTTCACCGTTACGTTCTAGTAATCTTTACTGAACTCAACAACATTAGTAAAACCTAATTAGACAAGTTCATTTAGTATCTTTAAAGTCATGTTCACATAGGAAGAGGTTCGTAAGGCTGTTTTTTCTCTAGGTTCTGGTAAAACTCCAGGCCCAGATGGTTTTACTGATGAATTCTTCAAATTCTTCTGGGATACGATTAAGCAGGATATCATGACCATGATTCAGGACTTTTACTCCTCTGGGGTTGTTAATGTTTCTATGAATGAGACATATATTTGTTTAGTACCAAAAAAATTGGTTTCCAAATCTGTTACTGATTTTCGACCCATAAGTCTCATCTCTTATGTTTATAAGATTGTTGCTAGGATCTTATCTGATCGTCTAAAGTCTGTTTTGGCTACTACAATTTCTGAAAATCAGCTTGCTTTTGTTTCGGGAAGACAGATTCTAGATGCTTCTTTAATGGCAAATGAGTTGATCGACGACTGGTCAATTCGGAATCTGAATGGAGTGGTTTTGAAGTTGGATCTTGAAAAGGCTTTTGATACTGTTGATTGGGATTTTCGGATGCGAGTACTCTGTGCAAAAGGTTTTGGGGATCTTTGGAGGAAATGGATACGTGGTTGCGTCTCTAGTGCAAACTACTCTATTATCATCAATGGTAAGCCTTGTGGGAAAATAATTCCTAGTCGTGGTATCCGACAAGGTGACCCTTTATCTCCCTTTCTCTTTATTTTGGTATCGGATTGTCTAAGTCGATTGTTGAGCCATAGTGCTAACAGAGGCCTTATTTCAGCCCATCCGATTGGTGCTTCTTCTTTCAGGTTAAACCATCTACAGTTTGCAGATGATACTTTACTTTTTTCTACAGCTGACCGACTTGCATTGAAACACTTGTTTGAAGTGGTTGAAATCTTTGGAAAGGCTTCTGGATTACGAATTAACCTTGCTAAGAGTGAAATATTGGGTGTACATGTTGACGATTCTGATTTGGCTTGGATGTTGTCGTCCTTTGGTTGCAAACAAGGTATGTGGCCGACTACCTATCTTGGTTTGCCTTTGGGAGGAAACCCAAAAACCATTTCCTTTTGGAATCCGGTACTTGAACGTCCAAAATGAAACTCCATAATTGGAAGTACGCTTTTATCTCGAAAGGTGGGAGACATACCCTTATTCAAGCTACTCTCTCTAATATGCCTTTGTATTATATGTCTTTATTTAAACTACCTTCGAGAGTCATTACACAATTGAATAAGAATATTAGGGATTTCTTTTGGGAGGGTGCAAGGGGTGATGGTGGATTGCATAATGTGAAGTGGACAACCACTGAACTTCCTAAACTGTTGGGCGGTCTTGGGATTGGCAACTTTGAGCAGCGCAATAAGGCCCTCTTAGCAAAATGGATTTGGCGTTTTTCTCAGGAACATGGTTCTCTCTGGAGGAAACTTATTGTTGCAAAGTATTATGATCATATGCAGATTGTGGACTGGCCCCCTTTTGCTCCTGTTATTTCTCATAAATCCCCTTGGAGATTCATCTGTGGTGTTCGAGACTTGGTGTTCTCTCGGTCTTCTAGACGTATTGGGAATGGTAGTAATACTTGTTTTTGGACTGATTCCTGGCTTAGTTGTGGACCTCTTGACACTGCTTGTCCACGTCTCTTTCGACTTTCTTTGTTTCCTGATTCTAGTGTTGCAAGTCTTTGGAACTCCACGAACTCTGCTTGGGATCTGAGGCTTCGACGAAACTTAACAGATTTATAGACTACTGAATGGGCTTTTCTTTCTCACCTTCTCTCCCCTATAAACCTGTCGAATGCCCCTGATTCTTGGGTTTGGTCGCTGGAGCCTTCTGGCTGTTTCTCTATAAAATCTCTAACAGGGAGTCTGTTGCACGTTGCTGATCTAATACCACAGGACAATTATTCAGTGATTTGGAAGGATAAATATCCAAAGAAGATTAAGATTTTCCTTTGGGAACTTAGTCCGGGAGCCGCATTATCATGCGGATAGACTTCAAAAACGGATGCCTTATATATGTCTCTCTCCTTCCCGGTGTCACATGTGTCACCGGGATCGAAATCTATGAGCCATCTGTTTGTTCATTGTTTGTTTGCTCAGCGTTTCTGGGTTTGTTTGCTGGAAACCTTCGGTTGGGTACTGCCTTTCTCAAATAATATTCTTGATTTTCTTTCCTCCATTTTGGTAGGCCATCCGTTCAAAGGCTCGAAGAAGTTTCTTTGGTTGAATTTTGTTCGCGCTTTCTTGTGGCAACTTTGGTTAGAGAGAAACGGTCGTTTATTCAGGGATACTTCCTCTACTTTTAATCGCTTTATGGATCATGTTCTTTCTGTTGTTTATTCATGGTGCAAGCACACGCAACCTTTTAGTCTTTATAGTTTGTCGTTTTTTATGTCAAACTGGCAATCGTTCTTGTAATTCGCCTTGGCGATTGGAGTTTTCTCCATTTCATTTATCAATGAAATTGTTTCTTATTCCAAAAAAAAATTTAGTATCTTTAAAGTCCCTATCTTCAGCTCGTGAAAACCAATGTTTCAAGAAAAATAAAAATAATAAAAAACCTGTGCATCGTGGCCTTTCAGCTCTTCTAGAAGCTGGGTTGTTTGCTTATCCCATACAATAACCGACTGATCATCAGACCCAGAAACTACTTTTCCTCGATCAGAATTAATAGCCCGAACAGGTCTGTATTCTTGCAAAACAGAGGTACAGAGAGGGCTTTATGTAGGTAAAACTTAAAACAAAGAAGCAAAAGAAGAAACTTTTAATTTCTCGAAAATCTTTTGAAATGGAATGGAATAAGAAAATTCAAGGACCAAGAAAAACGATGAACGTAGTTGTCTTGTATAGAAGAAAAGAGAGTAAATCAAACTGATCACTCAGAAAGAGAATTTAAGAAGTTAGAGGAAATACCCTGTGTGACCCTTTAAAGATGCTCGCAGTTCAGAACCACGAAGACTTGGATCCCATATCTTGACCTAAGCAATTTTGCACAATATAATTCAACACTTCATAATCCATATACCATACAAAATGCTAGTCCAAATGGTTTTCCCAAAGATGAAAAACGAGATATGCAAGATTTTACCAAGCAGTCTGTGCTTCCACTAATGAAGAAACCTGCATCCTCACGGTCTCCCACCAAGTCCCACACCTCTCTTTTCGTAACACAATGGAGTGCTGTCACAGCTCCACTATGACCCCTAAGAACTCGAATATTACTTTGAACTTTTTTCTGCCCAGCTGAGGGTACATCTTGTCTTTGAGGAGTACCACTCTCACTCGTGGCTGAACTCAAAAAGACAAATAAACAACATAAACTCTGATTATACTGCTAATATTAATCCTCACAATAGTGATAAAAGCTCCATATGTAGCACCCACCATCAGATGACCAACGGCCGCTACGACCCAAATAGTTAATCCTTGCAGATGTATCCCTGCTGAACATGCTCTGAACCCAGCTTCTTCCAACAACAGAAGCCTCGGCAGGTTGCTGATTCTGATCAGATCCATCTTTGTGACGTGGAGATGACAATGCATGAGCAGATATGGATTGGGACTTAATAGAAGAGAGTCCCCAATAACTAATGCGTAGCTGCTGGATGTGGGACAAGAAACCTCGGAGCTTTATCTGAAATCATTCAAGTAGGACTGTAAATGAGAGAATTCATATGGTAATGCAACTGCTAAACCTAATTCGAGTTTAATATTTTCCAAACTGCAGCCTGCATGTGACATTATGCATGCATTTTACAGGATACAGATTGACACCCGGGAAAAAATAATAATAGCCAACTAACCAACCATCTTTACAACTTTTCTAAATTGCAGATGAAGCAAGCATTGAATGTATGCCGTGGCTGATGTGAACAGTTGTCGAATGCATTCACAGATAATGATGAATCAGATAAAATAATATTTGACTTACGAGTTGCTTGTATCCAATGCTGTTTTTCTCCGCAATTGTCTCAATCATGTACCAAGCATCAGTGTCAGGAAGCCCAAGCCCAGCCTTTCAAGTAGGCAATAAACAGAATTAAGTTTTTTTTTAATATAATTTTTTCGGAGGGGGGGAGGGGTGGTCTTGATTGCAAAAACGAGTGATAAAATAAGACAGTTAGAGTAGCATTTTGTTCACTCTCTCGCACACACAGAAATTTTTGTGTGTATTTGTGGAGCGTGAGGAGTACCATATGCGATGCCATAACAACTAGCTGTGCAGAAACCAGAGATGCATAATTGGCGGATCTGCATTCAAAATAAAATAGAATAAGAACCAATTAAATGTACATGAAAGAAGTAAAAAAGAACGTCAGGGAGATGGCAGGGAGGTACGGGTTATCAATGCCCATAAATGCTTAGAGGAATGAAAAGGGAGAGATGCTACATAGGTGACCAATGTCAGTATATGGTCCTGTGAGAAGTCCAATGGAGGAAGAACAAAGAGTACGAGCATGTTCAATAAATAGACTGATGAGTTGGGATTACGTGGATATACTATGATTAATGGTAAATTTACTTGGTCCAACCTAAGGGAAACCCAAAAGAGCAGACTTCTGGATTTTTAGCTTTTCAAGAATGGGCAGTGAAGTTCATGGACTCCAGACTGTCGAGGAAATCTAGAATTGTATAAGACCATGTTCCTATCCTACTAAAAATGGGATGTATTCTTGAGGACTATCCTTTTGTGATAATATTTGTAGACCCTGCAACGGGACTTTGTGAAACCAGTGGAGTTCTGGTGGAGAACAAAAAACTCAAATGTGCTGCCTGGGTCTAAACTGTCTGAGACGTTGGGAAAATTGAAAGATCTTCTGAAGGAATGCAGTTTAAAAGGAGCTGGAGAGACAGATCAATAAAAATTGATTCCAAAGAAGAATCTGGCATTTTGGCATAGTGAACATAGAAATTTTTTATGTGGCAAGTTGGCAACTATATGAAGTCACCCGGAAAGGTAAAGACCAATTTAAAGTATTTGAAAAACTTCAAGGAATGGAACCATTTTAGAGAACAAAAATGCACCTAGCCCAAACCATTACGAAAAATTAGAGAATAGCGGATAAAAGTAATAACTAATTCAGCTCTTTCTTGCATAAACCATGTAATTCTTACTTATTTGAAGACCGTTCCATTAGATAGTCAAAATAACCTTCCCAAAACCTGCAGAAAATCAAATATCAAAATTGAACCCAAAACAGTCCCAAAAACAAATAAAATATTTCATGGAAGTATGGACCATTGAATAAACTAGCCGAAGACTAGTATGATACTGAAAAATCAAAGGAAAATCACAGATGTACACAATGTCACATATTGGTGCTTCAGAATAAAAATCCAGATGATTCCAACATTAATTAACGTTTTTCTTCAACCCAAGATATGGAATATAATATTGTTGTTGATAAATAAGAAAAAAAACATCAACTTAAAAAAATAAAACCCATCGAGAAAATGAGATGAGAAATATTAGAAAACTAGAAATCTAAAATAAGGAGAAAAAAGAATACATCCAGAACAAGTCAGTAAATCTCACCTTAATTCCTCCCATATAGATAGAGAAATAAGATGGCGTTGGATGTAATCAGGAACATTATTAGGGTCCTTTTTGTACATTTCACCAGACACTTCAAGGGCATCCCTAATTGTCAATATATCATTTCGTGAAGTTGCTCGGCTGATTGCTGTTTTTAGCTGATAAAAAAAAACTTAATTTTAAAAATTAAAAATGAGCTACTAAAAAATGAAAAAATTCCGAACTCTTATTCCACTCTACAACACAAGAAGGAAATACAATAACGTAATAGGTGAATGATTATTTCTTATTTGCAAGAAAAGGACCCAAAATTGACAACAAATTGTTGAGCCCATCATTTCTGCAACCCAAAGCAAATTGTTACAACTTTATGATACGGTTGTTTTCTGTTCTCCAGTTAGAGTATTTTCATTTATATTTTCTATAATTATTCTCTGTTGAGCCCATCTTTTTATAACCTCCACTTGTTAGGCAGATTTTCCCACTCTGCTTTCTTTTGTATCTTCGCAAAGACCTTTTGGAACTTTCTCCTTTCATCGTTCAATTGGTACACGGCTCTCCTGGAAGACCCACAACTCTCCCTCTCACTCACCCTTGGGGGGCACCCTTTCAAAAAGGAAAAGAAGCTACTGTGGGATAATTTTATTAGAGCATTCTGCTGGAACATTTGGCAAGAAAGAAATAGAAGAATCTTCCAAGACAAGGAATCCTCTTATTTTAGATTCTTTTGATGCTATAGTTAATTTGGTTGTGACCTTGTGTAAATGCTCCCCACTTTTCCATCACTATAGCTTTACTACCCTCCTTTCTAATTGGGGAGGTCTTTTGTAATCATCTCCCTTGGGGTTTCCCTCTTCTTTTGTAATTCCATACATGAATGAAATTGTTTCTTAAAAAAAAAAAATAGTTGCTACCACCTTCTCAATAAAAATAAAACAAAAACCCAACCAAATTTATGAGTCAACAATCATTTTGTTTCTAATAAAGTAAAACAATTTTAAACTTATCTCAAACAACTAGAATTTCTTCTTTTATTTAAAAACAATTTTAAAAAAGCAGGCAGTATAAACAAACCAAATTGCTGAAATCAATTTCGCTTATTTTGATAATAAAGAATAAATTGTTATGATAAAAGCTAAGTCATAAACATGAAGTTTGTTACTACAAACATGACAAATTGCATCCAATTAATTAAGATCATGAATTACATACCAATTCTTTCACAGCAATAAATTGTTCATCGGTTAACTGACAAAGCCATCCCTGAGAACACAAAACCAGTCAAAAGTCAACCCCATGCCATCTTGAGATAATGAACCTGTCAATGTCTTCATACCAACTGAACTACAATCCCAGGGAAATAAAGGCCACAACATTTCTTTACAATATAACTTCCTTCAAACCTTTCCATGTCGATTTAAGATTGGAATTGCCATATTCTCATTGTTTTGTTTTATTCTTTTCTTAAATTTGTTTATTTTCTGAAACTTTGCATTAACAAATCTGATGTGAATTGGAGATCTAAATTTGTGGCAAACAGAAACAGTAAAGGTAATGAGAATGAGAGTGGATTCTATGGTCTCTAGCTTTTAGAAGCCGTTAGAGTCCTTATATTAGTATAATTGTATTTTTGTAAATATATTAATTGGGTTGTCCTTTATTGTCTTTTCATTTTCTCCCACTTAGGATAACCTTGTACACTTGTATATACCTCTTCAGCGAATGGAATAGAGAAGAATAGTTCTCTCAAACCTTTAATATTAACAGAAGCCTGAAGCCTAAATACGTACGATAAATTACAAAGAAAGTATAGAGGTTAGTCCCTCTCTCCCTCGGGGTGCAAACTTGGTTTAAAAGAGAGCGAGTCGATCGATCACTTATTTCTTCATTGCGATTTCGCCTCTCGCTCGTGGAATTTTATGGCTGGGCTGTTGGGGATTTCTTTCTGTCTTCCTAAAAAGATTGATGATTGGCTCGTGGGGATGAATGCTTGGAATTTGAAAGGAAAAGCCAAGGTGGTGGGAGGTTGAGCATTTAAAGCTCTACTATGGCATATATGGAAGGAAAGGAATGCTAGAACCTTTGAAGATAGGTTTTTATATTTTGATACTTTTGGTAATTCTGTTCAATACTCGACTTCGTGGTGGATTTCTTTACATCTAAATTTATTTTGTAATTATAGCATTTTGATGATCATAAGTGATTGGAAGGCCCACTTTGTATAGCTCTTAGTTGGTGTTGGTGGTGGTGGTGGTGGGGGGGCTGCTCTGACCTTGACCCGTGTTTTAAAGGCTCAAGCGCACTAAGGCGCAATAGCACTCTGGAGTCTAGCGCAAAAAGCGCACTAAAAGCGCGCGGGTTTTTTTTTCTAAGGCGCACTATATAAAAAAATATAAAATATATATGTATACATACACAATAAGAAAAAACCCTTCATGGAAAGAAATTAAGTTTTAACCAAGAAAAATAGGTAAAAGAAATAAGGTTCAAGTATTAGTCTTTGAAGATAAAGTCAATACTCCATTAAAAAACATGAAACAATGCAACACTAATAAACAATACAAGATCAAAAGCCTTAAATATCAATCTCTTCTTAACTAAATATATTTAAAATAAGTAAAACGATAAGTTTTACTTTTAAAACTGAAAAAAAAAAAAAAATTGAAAAAGCCCCAGAGGCGCGCGCCTGGTGCGACTCTTGGGCTTCATGGAAGGCGCGCGCGATAAGAGGCGAGGCGCTAAAGGTGGGCCTTGAGCCTAGGCGCGCCTAGGCGCACGCCCGAATGGGCTTTTTAAAACACTGACCCTGACCCTTAGGTTGTTCCCTGTTTTTTGTGGAATATATTCCCTTGTTGTTTCTTATTAAATAATAATAATAATAATGAGAATGGATATCACAAAATGGGAGTTTGAATATGAATAACCAACTCTTATCAATCCCACGAGCTACTTACTGTATTTATGTGCTCTCTAATACACTCAACAAACCCACTACCACCAATTCCCTCTGCATCAGATTCAATCAAAGCTGCAAAGAGAAAATCATGTAATTTTTTAATTAAAAACTGAACATATTTGCAACAAACAGAAACAAATATCTTCTCTCATCAATAAACCTGCAATAAGCCTTTAAAACAAGTTACCAAGAATAGTGCCATATTCAAAAGAAGAAAGTGGATCATCGGTTGCACCCAGTTTCAGAAGACGTAGCCAGAGACCCTAATCAACAAGAAAATGTCAACTAATGCATAGAAGCCTGAAGTCAATACTTTCTATGACTTGAACAGAAACATACTTAGAAGAAAATATGGCAATGATAAGTAAAAATAATGAACCTGTAGTTTGACTTTTATGTCCAAAACCATGCGGTCTCGTTCAGCCTGTGAGTTAACAGCGTAGTAAATTCCAGGATAAGCTTCAAACTAAAAAAGTTCAAGAGTGAAATAATGTAAAGAACTTACAGCCCTCTCCATTGGACTGAGGCTTTGTGTTTTTGAATCCTTGCCCATCAGCATGGAAGGTGAACTGATTGCGGAAAGAAAGATTAAAGATCAAAGGACAAGTTTGACAACCAATTCATAGCTTTGTAGGATAGTTACAAGATTTTGAATGTAAATTCATACTTGGGATTATGCTTTCCTGAGTATTCAAAAGCTCCACTCGCTGCTGCTAGAATTTGCTTTCTCTTTTCTTCCTGCTCCTCAGTTCTGATGTTTGAAGGAAATCTATCATAAGTGTACTTGGCACCAGAACCTGCAAAGAAAAATGGGGTAAAAAAATCAAAGTATTAGCACCCATCAGAGTTTTCAAGAATACTTTTGTGTCTGTTCAGAAATTATGTGGCTCACCATTCAATTTGAATTTGATATAGTCTTTACCTGATGTTCCCATATCAGGGTCAGATATTGTTACGATCTCAGGTTCGACCAATGAGGACGGAAGAATTGAAAGAGGATTTTGACCCCTCCCAATTGCATCTTGTAACTTGTCAAGAATATTGTTATTACTTTCATCAGAACCTATGCATCTCTCTAGATAGTCTAAGAACCCATGGGACTCCAGGAACTGAGTTATCTGGAAGCACAACAAAAGTATTAGGGGCATAATTTATGAACTCAAGTATTAGGGGCAGCAACAAGATAGTATCACATGAACTATCTATATGAAGATAAATCAGTTTCATTGATAATTCAAAAAATAAGTACACAGAGATGACATGCTAAGGATTAATTAGATGGCGTCACCATGGGATCTTCTGGTTGATTAGTTGATCGTGAACGTTTCTTCAAGAATGCTTGTGTATTGAAGACATCATTCGCACTGTTTTCCTGATTAACAGTTTCATTGAAGAAAAATCGTAGTAAATTATGATGCCAACCCCCCTATTAAGATTGTGTATATGTTTGTGTGTGAGAGGGGGAGAGAGAGAGAGAGAGAGTGAGCAAATTACATACTATAAAATTGCGATAGCCACTTAAGAGTGATGCAAAGAATTTTAAAAATATCAACCTGCATGAAGGATGAAAAAAAATATTATCATACTCGAGTTTTGTTTATAAAGTCAAATCTACAAAGACGATGTTAAATTTAGAAATCATGCTTGAGAAAAGTTTACATGACGTGCCTATGCCCTAAAAAAATTTCTTGCATAGATATCATAGAGATCCAAGACTGACAGCATCATTCAAGCATATAATAGTCATTATACATTGGATATTGACTACTTCAGAAGCACAAGAATTAGTTTCTGCAATGTCCCTATTATACATAATCTCCAGGTCCAAATATTAGGACATTCATACATATTCATGATAGCCAAATCAATGAAGACAGGTGACAACAATTAACAACCATGCAGAATGAGTTCAAGTGATAGGAAAGCTTAGACAGTAAACCAGTGATCGTTTCAGATCTAGCACACAAATCATAACTTGAGTGAAACTACTCTTTGCCACAGTTTGAGAAAAGAACTTCAAATTAGAAAAAGGAATGTGTAGAGATACATGGTGTCCTAAGTTAAACAGTTAAAAACTTGTAAAAAACATTGAGATGGAGCAAAGAATCTATTCAAAAACATATGCCATACTTGTTACACAGCCTTGATATTGAGTTCCATATTTAAGAAAACAATAAGAGTAAAACTAAAGGATCCTGAGTCTCCAACAAGTATCAGAGGTTCTTCACAACAATCATAAAAGCCAAAAACCTATGATATAGACTACAAAGATAATTATTACAGAGGAGAATGTATAAATATTAAGAACGAGTATATGAAAAATTATATAGAAGTTGTTCAAACGCAAGTTAACTTTTAAAAAAAGGAAAACGAAAAATTCAGTAGGAAAGCTTAAAGTACTTCATAATTATAAGTCTTGACACCCAATTATCACCTAAGCTGAAGGTCTTGGTTTTCTCCCCAAGGCTTGCTGTTACCTCTAGGGTACTGCTCAGATGAGCTACGCAAATCAGACCTCAATTGATCTATGCTGACAACATTGGGATATAATAACTTCATTAGCTCACCACGCAAAGATCCTAGTTCTGGTTCTGGAATAGGTGGTATTTCCTCAGAAGTTGTGATACAATTATACTCAAGGTCCACTACGACAACCTAGGTTTCAAAATAAGCAAAACAGTAAGCATTTAGCTGATTTAATTCACTAGATAACTCCATGATAGGAGCATCAAGAATTCACAAAATGATCTATGTTTCAGCTTAAGTAAAAACATCTGAAGGGAAGGGAAGAAAATACAAAAAGAAAAAAAGAAAAAACGTATAGAGAAACAATAGAAGTAATAGTATTCCAAGAAGCTCCAACCCACAAATCTAGAGACTAAGGCTTGGTTTGGGATTACTATAGCTTTAAAAATAATTGTTGACAGCTGCACTTTTAGAAAAATCAGTTGTGAAATGAAGTAAAACAGTGTTTGGTAAATTTCAATTCTAAATTAGAAAAAACAAGTTACAGTGTTTGGTGAATAAATACTAAGTTGTTGTGATTTAGTTATGATAACCAAATTAGGCTTGTTATTTCAATTATTTTTCATATAGATATTTAAGTTATAATTTATAAGATAATTGTTTAAAAATTTATATGATTTAAATTGCATCTAATTTTGAAAGTTTAACAAAATAATTGTTATAAAAAAATTAAGTCAATCAAAATTCATTGATAGAATAAATGTGAAAAAATAGATATATAAATATGGAAGGGTAAATGTGAGATTAGCAAACGGTTGTGGCACATTTTTAGGAAACCTAAATCTAAAAGTTGTTATCTATTGGCTTTTGCACGTAAGTGTAAAATGAAAAGTGATGTTTTTGATAAATTAATAAATAATTTGTTTTACCAAACAGCCTAGACAGTTAAGATTCTCCAAGAATTTACTTTTTATGATTGCAACGCAATCCCAAACGAAGCATAAGTGGCTTTTGTCACATTTCTATAAACTAACATAATTCTAATTTCTAATTGGTGGCGTCTTGTTATTGAAACCTTTATGTGATTAATTTTAATTGGAGTGAATTCTTGAAAGCTCTAGAGTGAGGGGGGTTATCTTTCCCCTTTCTGTACTAAGTTTATGTTTCTATAAAAATTCAACATTATCATGAATGCAAGGGGTGGTTTGCGCAGGACATTTCCTAGAAAGAAATAAAACTCGTAAAGATGCCCCTTCTATCAAAGCAGCAAATTGTGCATAAAGGATTAACTGCGATATTAATTTTTTTTATAAAAAAAACTGTGATACTGTACATGATGTAACAAAAAACATATCTGATATCAGGAACTGGCCTCCTTATACAGAGGATAAGAAATATCAGAAAGGTTTAGCCCTGACATAATATCTTAATATATTACACATAAATTTGGGAACCAAGAGGCCACATACCAAATATGCTGTTGACCACAAATTTCAATCAGGGCAGAACATTTTAACATAGCCATGATAAATATTATTTCTCATGATTTTTTTTTATATCGGTGAGTGTCCAGGCTAACTTACTCGCACTTCGACTATTTCTCATAGAATTTAATCATTTTAAAAAATAAACATTAGAATATAAAAGAAATTACTTACACCATCCATTGCCAGGTAGGATGTATCAACGCCTGAATGAAGACCCATCATATATGGTGTAGGAGCATCAATATAGTCTACTCCACTGAAAAAGAGTAACGGAATGTAGACATGCTTCAGGACAACATAGAGAGCTTGGGTTAGAGTCTATATTAAATAAGCAGCAAAATATGCACTAAACCCACTCACTAATATTAATATCACGGACAAAAATTACTAATTATGGCATTCAATTATCATATTTAAAAAACTGCGCAAGAATTACAAACATTTGCAATCAAAAAATCAAGGGAAGAATTATTCTATGCATAATAACTCAAAAAATAAAATTTTAAAGTAGGGTAACTGACCTGCCATCTAAATGGATATATTAAATGACAAATGGCTTCTGATACAAGAGTTAAGAGTGAATATCTGAAAGAAAAATAAAACAAAACAAGGAAAGCGTGTTATCACATACTAAAAAATGACAACGATCAAACTTCAAACTTACAGATCGTACGAGTGTATGTATGACAATAGCAAGTGATTCAGTCAAAATGACCAGTTAAACCAAACTGTTCCACAAGAAACTGACTAGTAGTAGGAGAGAAGGGGTTTCAAGGACAGGGACTAGGGAAAACGAAGCCAACCAAAAAAAAAACAGTTGTTTTTTCATTAAGAATACAAGAAACCTTGAATTCTGGCATATTTGGTTCAATCATACACAAATGAATTCTGACTCTATTACACTTTTAAACAATAAAATGAGAATTCCAGTAAATATTGAAAAAAAAATCCAATTTACTCATCAAACAAATGAATAAGATAATTAAGTTTTGACGAATATCACTTCAAGAAGTCTATAGATTCAGAGAGATACTTGTTTGATCGAAGAAGAATCCTCCTTTCCAGCAAGACAGCAGTGAAAAGTTTGATTACATTTTCCAAATCCAAGCACTGCATAAGTGGTTGAAACGAAATCTGCACTCCTTGTCAAGAGGATGGTCATTAGATGAGAAGATGAATCAACATTTCACTTTCTGAATAACACTGTCTGCTAGGCACATCAGCACTCAGCCTACTTTCAAAAATATTTTTAAAAAATCAGCTTACATCAGCATGGGGAAGCCCATCCTTTGGTGGAGCCTGAACAGAAAGAAGGCAATTCTCAATACCAAACAAAATCCGATCCTTTCCCGGAGTAGGCAGAGGTACATTGGAGACCAAGTATGCTATGATTTCCCACAGAGGCTTGCTGAAATGTTGGATAGCCGAGAGTATTAATAGCGAAGGGAAAAAATGGTACTGAAATTCAAATTCTTAGGCCAATTGATTTTTCTATTGATGACTCTTTTTTGGTTAATGCCAGTTGAATAAACTTTTATGATCCCCTTGGCGGTTGGGTCCATAAAATCAGCTTTATAATTCACGATGTGGTATCAGAATCTGCTGCCATATAAATAAATTAGATGTAATGGAGAGAGTAATCGAACTATGTACTGACCTACTTCCACTGCTGGAGAAGCACAAAGCAAATAATTCCTCCAGGGCATCTTTAAGGACGCTGAAGCTGGGTGAACGCGAAACAATACAGATACATTTATCCGCATACGAATTTGGTGCAATGCGGTAAGCTTCAGCAATGTCCTCACTAACAGGGTCCCTAAAAGCAATGCAACTGACATAAATTTTTGACCCATCGCCCTCTGCATTAGAATTTCCACAATCGCAGTGAGTTGAGATACACATATCACGAACTTAATAACTACATTCCATTTAAATAGAACACACATCCACATTGTCAAGCCAATCATCTTTGAATTACGAATGCTGAAAGAAATTCAAAGTCAAGGAACGCACATACCCGTCAAAACAATCGGATAACTCCGCGGAAACGTGCAGGCGTCCGTGGAATCGAAGCCCGATGAGAAAAACTCGATCCCAGCTGGTAGAACACACTGCAAACGCAATCCACATTCGGGCTCAGGTAAATTAAGCAATAGACAAACTCGCCACCTCAAAACTAGAAAACAGAAAAACATGCTTGAAATTGAATAGACTTGCTACATTGAAACTCACCGTTGGGAGCTGAGGTGGTGGAGGAGGATAAAGAGAATGGTTCGAAGGAGGATACTGATCGAGAAGAGACGGGAGATACATGTAACTGAATCCATGGAATCCCTTGTTTCCATCTAAAGTCCGAATCTCCGGTCCGATCCCACAAACCACGAAATACTCAAAGATCCGAGCCATTCAACACCGATGGCGGATTGTACTCTCTCCGTGATTGATCCTAGAGAGAGAATTGACGACTTCCAGCTGATCTTCAAGGTCGATTTCAACTTAGAATGTGAAATTGATCGAACAATAGATTAGTAGAATCACATGGAGTAGAAATGAAGGGGAGGAATTACTCTGTACTCCGTCCTGGAATGACGCGCGATTAGATTTTCCAAACCGGAAAGATGAACGAAATCTCAAATCTATATATATGTGGGCGGTTGCCGGTTGGCCCGTTTCAGATTAACCTTCGCAAAATTAAATTCCTTTTTATTTTGTTAAGGAAAATGGAAATTATTTGTTATTCTTGTTTTTCTATCCAAATTTTATTTAGGCTTATTGTAGGTTTTTTCCTTTATAAAAAAATGTATTGTTTTTTCAGTTGTACTTAAATTATGTTTAATATCTTTTCAAATGATGTACTCAATAAATATATATATATATATATATATATATATATATATATACATGCCAAATTTCGGACAGTAGAATATACCTGACCTTCACGTGACAACGACGGTAAATTTGTAATTATTGGGGAAGAACGCAGCCTACAAGACAAGGAAAACCTGGGCATCGGTGTGGTGTAGACCACACACCCGATGCTTAAGTCAGTGAGAGTGTCTGAGAGAATTATAGAGAAGTTTTTGTATAATGGTTACTCGAATTAACTTACCATCTTCTCCTCTCCTAAGAGAGATTAAATAGTTTCTCTGGCGTTTTTTCATGGCCTCTTGGGTAAACGAGAGATTGTGTGGACGTTTAATATGGGCTTCCGGGCCTTTTGGAGTCGCTGCGAGGCCTGGAGATCAATCTCGTAGCTGGTCGGCCTCGGCCTTGGCCGAGGCCGACCACTGGTTTGGGCCAAAACCCAAACCCAAGTCTATGCTTTGTGTCATAGGGCTTGGATAGAGCTCAAACGGAGGAGCTTTACTCTGGTCAGCCTCGGCCTATGCCGAGGCCGACCACGCGCTTGGGCCAAAGTCAGGCGCGTCTTCTTGTTCCGTCTCTTCTCGGTTCTGGGGTCCTCTATGGGTTTTCTTGGCCTATTGAGAAAATGAAAGGTCGGGAGTAGGCTGGAAACAAGCTTATGGGCCGCGTGGGATTGAAGCAAGACCCAGGATATGACCTTGGATCTGGTCGGTCTCGACCTCGTCCGAGGTCGACCACGAGCTTGGGCTTAAGCCTAAGCTTAGACTCCTTTATTGGGGTGTTGGGCGAGGGTAGAGCCCACCCTCCGACCACGCGCTTGGGTCGAAGCCCGAGCTCGTCCGCTCGTCTCGTTTCGCCTTGGTTCGGTCCCCGTTCGATTTTGGCCCGTTTTGACCTCGTATTTGGGCTTTTTATTATGTCTATCTCTTTGCCTTGTCATTTAACCTGCCCATTTTCCTTGGTTTAATTTAACTCATAACAATATATATATCTTTTTAAATAAAATTTTATTTTTAGTACTTTTTAAAAAAAAACAACCAAGACGTACAAACTCAAAAATAACCGGAAGGACCCCGACCCAAATGCTGATGACTTTAAAAAAAAAAAAAACAAATGAGCATAATCGAGCAAAATTTAAAACTAACCTATTCAAAAATGTTTGTCATAAAAGAGACTTTGTCATGACTTCATAAAAGACTTAACCACACTTTTTAAAGTCGTTCAAAACCTTAAAACTTGTAATTTAATATTTTTACTTTTTTCCTACCTATATTATATATAAAAATATGTTTAATCTATTTTTACATTTGAAGTACCGAAAATTTTAAAAACTCTTTCGACAACGATAGTTTTCTAGTGATTAATGGAGCTAACAACTCAGCATGAAAATTTTCCAGTAACTTCAACACTGTCCCCAGGTCCAAAAATTGCATAAAGAACCATATAAACTTGAAACAATTTGGAGAGCAATGAATCCTTCTTTACTATGAAAATATTTCTAGAAATTCACTTCCAATATATATTAAAAAAAAAAACCACCATGCTTAAAAAGAAACAAGTTCAAAAGCACCAAAAAAGTTACTATTGATATATTGTTGTTACTCATAATAAGTAATGAATAAAATATTCACTTTATCATATACATCTAACCGTTATAAGAGTGACAAAAATAAAAAAATAATAATAATAATTAATATAGAGAGAGGATGCTCCACATCCACCAAGTAACCTTAGAGGAGAAAAGATAAATAGGTAAGTGCTAGAGTTTTTCTTGATTTTAGTTTCTTTTACTTTCCTTCATTTTTTTTTTGGAGAAAATATACTCATTTTTGCATCAATATATGACCTTGCACATACCCTCCACACACATATACATATATTTTATTGTGGTATTTGGAGATTCAATTTGTGGGTATATTTGTTACACTAACAATATTCTACCTATATCCATTTAATAGTTATAAAAGGCAAATATACTACATTGTATATTGATATATTTTTATATGTGAAGAAATTTGTTACGAAGGCATAATCAATAGTTTAAAATTACTTATATAATATGCATATGAATATATACTATATACACTTACTCTCTTTCAAATATTTTGAATGTTTGCTAGTTTTTATTTTAAATTTATTTTAATGTTGGTTTTTTTTTTATATTTGATAATAAAATATTTATAATTATCGGCATATAACGAGGTTGAATAAATGTATACTTGTATATAAATGATTGTGGATAAAGTGGAACCAAACACTCCTTATAAATTAGTACTGCATGCTTTGCGACTCCCAAATTGGGCTTGATGCTACATTATGACCCTTGTTGAATGGGATTATTATATAAATTGCGTACAAACATCTGAAATTTAATAATAATAATAAAATTTTGGCAAATTTTCGAGATTTCTCGAGATTTTGACGACATGAGAGAAGAATTTTAAATTTAAATATCGAGGTTCTCGACAATTTAACACCATGGGATAAACACACATACTTAATCATGATATAGAAAATATATAATTATTGGTAACAAGTAATTAGATTTAATCATGATATAGAAAATATATTATTTTTCTATATCTATAATTTAAAATAACCAAACTTTTTTTAGGTGGGACTTCACATCATAGTGTTGTCTATCAAATGATAATTGAGAATGGGTAGATACTCTCCTCATAAATATATTTTTTTGAAGTTGTCAACATTTTAAGTTTCACCTCTCACCCAACCGTTATAATCTAGGAAGAACCAAAAGTTCAAATGAAGCTCACTCATATGAGCATGAGTAAGGAATCATTAATGTATTATGAGTATTGAGATACGATTTAGTAATTGCAGTCACTATGGATCTAAGGTTCAAATTTAAGTTTGTTAGTTTTGTCTTCTCAAAGGATTGAATCAACATAATCAACATCAACATAATCAACACAATTGATGAATCTCTCATGTTCGACATGATTAATGATAAATATAGATTCGTCTTCCGTCCGAACGTTGTGTTTTAACGATTTTTTTCATTAAAAAAACATGTTTCGCTAAAGTCCTTTGTTAAGTTCCAGGAGATGCATTCACATTCACCGGTGAAGTTAGTATACATAAGACAACAATCAATGGTTTACTCAAAGAAGATAGTTTTAAGGGATCTGTTACTTAGTCAGACAGGTAGGACTTCACGTATCGTATGTTGTCTGTTAGAATGATTGGAAATTGCCGGATACTTTCATTATAAATACTTTTTTGAAGCTACCAACATTTTAAGATCCACATCTTGCCTAACTGTGAATTGTTGGAGTTTGTGTCCTAAAACTCGTGGTTTGTAAATTTTGTTATAATTAATGTAATAAAAAGTTATTATTTTCACTAAAGAGTTATTGTTCGTTATTTACGATATTGCCCTTGTTTTAACCCTAAATCCAATAAACTAACATCCAAGGCTGTAAGATGTCTCTTGAATGGAATGAAATGTACATATAAAGGATCTCGATTCGAGATACAACCTAAAGGGTCTATAGTA
Organism: Trichosanthes cucumerina; assembly: GCA_036507285.1. Classification (NCBI taxonomy): domain Eukaryota; kingdom Viridiplantae; phylum Streptophyta; class Magnoliopsida; order Cucurbitales; family Cucurbitaceae; genus Trichosanthes; species Trichosanthes cucumerina. Next base: position 74,144,081 of record CM071839.1, on the reverse strand, counting down.
AGGGGATAAGATTTGGGTACCTTACCCTGGTAATACTATGGATATGACCCACTTTGTATTTGATACAAACACGGTGATCCTATGTGATGAGATCGCATAAGACCGGATTGCGAAATAGTAACCGCTATATGTAACTCCGTTGACTAGTTAGGTTTCTATTTCACTAGGATGACCTAGGCAACTTGATCTCAATCCTGAGCAGGTTACAAACTCTTGTTTGCGAGAGATTGTCCTTTGACTAGTATGGGTGAGAGTGGTCAAATTTGCCGACTCAATATGTCTACCTTCTTGGGGACAAGACCAAGTGAGCGGCTGGGGACTTAACTTAGCAAGATGGAATTGACTTGTTCCTACCTTTTAGGGTAAGTAGATGAATGTTCCCTTAAGTGGTGTCTCCGAGACTTGAACAAAGGGTTTGACCCTCTCATTGGCCCGAGAGTGACTTTTGTTTGTTGGTAGGACCACAAACACATTGTTCATTAGAGAAGCACTGATACTTAAGGTACAAGATGTAACCCAGGGGTAAAACGGTAATTTGATCTAGCTGGTGTTACGAACATTCATGATGTTGGGTTTTATGTCCTAAAACTCGTGGTTTTGTAAACTGAATGTATATTCTATTTTGCAATAAAGTTGTTATTGAGATTTATTCAGTAAAGGTGTTATTGAATAAAGTGAATTGTGTATTGTGTAACCCTAACCTAATGAATACCCTTGGCTATAGGATGAATACTTGAACTTTATGTGTGACATAAAAGTGGATCAAGTTCAAGTTATAGCCAGAACGATCTATAGTATAAGGATAGAGGTGGGTATCTTATCCTGGGGACACTATGGACGCGACCCACTTTGTAGAGTACAAACGATGTGATCCTAAATCGTTCATGTGGAGGCATGCGAGTGGAGGCGTTCTATGCAATGAGTTTGCATAAGACTGGACCGCGAAATAGTCACTTAGACTTTATAACTCTGTTTACTGTCTTAACTAACTATATTCATACGATGACCTAGGTAACTCGATCTTAATCATGAGCGTTCTATGAACTCCTGTTTATTCGGATTATTCTTAGATTTGCATGGGTGAGAGTGGCCCGAGACTGCCGACTCAATAAGCCTCCCATTTCAGGGATAAGTCTGGGTAGATAGCTGAGAACATAGTTCTGCAAGATGAAATTTACTCCTACCCGCTTTAGGGATTAATAGAGAGGTTGTTCCCTTAAGTGTTGACTCTGGGTCTTGAACAAAGGGGCCACCCCTCTCATTGGCCCGAGAGGGATTCGGTTTGTTGGTTTGACCACAAATCAATTGTTCATTAGAAGATCAGTGGGACTTAAGGAACAAGAGGTAATTACAGGTGTAAAACGGTATTTTTGACCCAACTGTAATTACGAACGACCTGTGAAGGATCGACTTACTAATCATGGTTATATTGAGTGGACAGAAATATATCTACAGTGAGGAGAGTGCAACCACTGGGGTTTAGTGGAGTGTCTCGGTGGTTAACGAATGTTGATTAGCTAGGCTAAAGAGTTTGGTCGATTAATTTCGTATCGTTGGAGCTCATGATCTGTAGGTCCATTAGGTCCTCCTTACTATCTCAGACTAAGCCTTGTAACATTTCGAGAGAAAAGAATTTGAATTGTTCAAATTCGAGTTTGGGAGAAAACGTTAATTATATGTGATATATTTAACGAATCATAACTTAATTATGAATTAAACTATGATTAAAAGGAGGTGTATATATTTAAATATTGGATCGGTTTATAGCATGAATAAAGATTCATGTTCGGAAAATCGATCGAAATCGGGCAATTTATTTAATTTAATATTTGATATTAAATTAAATTAAAAATTAATTATTTAATAATTAAATTAATTAAATTAATTTTAATTAAAATTATTTTAATATTGATTTTTGAATTAAAATTAAATGAAAAATGAATGGATTTTCATGAAAATCAACTTGGCAAGTAGCTCAATCCTCATCATCTTCAAAATTGGCCAAAATTGGTTACCTCCACCTCAATCCATCCTCATCACTGTTGAGATGTCATTCTAATGAAGTTTGTTGAAGCTTTATATAATGGTGATTTGAGGTAATTAAAGAGAATTTTGCAGAAAATTCTAAATATCCCGTTTTGTGACCTTTAGGGACTCTTCTTCCAAATTCTCTCAATCTAGGATCCCACAATCCGTTCCAAGGCCTGTGGATTGTAAGGAAGACACTAACGGTTGTCCACGAAGTGTTCGTGTTGCAAATCGTCCACCGGGTGAAGAGAATTTGATCTTCAAAGGTGAGTTTCTTAACTCCCAGTTTTTTCCAGTTTTGAGCATGCATTTTATTTTATAAAATAGATCCAAAATTTCTTATGCTTTCTTAATCTTAGACTCTTTCACGTGAAAAATTGACTTGTTGTTATTGGTCAATATCTGTGGACACAGAAATACATATGCAGTGAGAAGAGTACAGTTGTGGGACTTTAGTGGAGTATTCCCACAGTTAACGAATGATGATTAGGAGGTTAATGAGATTAACCGAATAATTTTGTATCGTTGGAGCTTCTGATCTGTAGGTCCATTAGGTCCACCTTCTAGCTTGTAAAGGGTTCTTAGATCGTTTGAATTTGGAATGTTCAAATTCAATTAGGGAATAAACATTAATGTATATAGATACTGTTGGGATTTATGCCATAAACTTATGTAATTTTGATCAAATAAATAAAGAGTTATTTGTTTTGGTAAAATTATATTATTGTTTTATAAATCCAATAAACTAAACTCCAAGGTTATAATGTATCTTGAACATCAGTGTAGTAGACACTATGTGGATTGTGTTCAAGAGTATAACCTAAATGGTCTATGGTATAAGAATGAGGTTGAAAACCTTATTCTGGTAACACCATGGATGCGATCCACTTTGTAATTAGTACAAATGAGGTAATCCAACTCATTCGTGTGGTTGACATGCGAGTGGGGTCATCCTGTATAAATAGTTCATACAAGACCGGACTGTAAATTATTAGTCTAACCAGTATAACGCCGTTAACAAGATAAGACTGATAATTTATAGATGGTCATTAGTGACTCGACCAGAATCATGAGCAAGTTAAGAACTTCTGCTTATAGGGGTTTGTCCTTAGACTAGTATGGGTGAGAGTGGCCTGTAGCCGACTCAATAAGCCTACCTTCTTAGGAACAGAACCTCGTAGGTAGCTGGAGACTTAACTATGCAAGATGAAATTCACTCATTCCTACACTAAGGAATTAGATAGGTTGTTCCCTTAAGAACTGAGTCCAGGTCTTGAACAATGGGGCCCCGCCCTCTAAACTGGCTTAAGAGGGTATGAGTCTATGGTAGGACCATAGACTTGTTGTTCATTAGAGGATCAGTGGTGCTTAAGGAACAAAGAGGTAATCGCAGGGGTAAAACGGTAATTTGATCCAACCGTGATTATGAACAACCTGTGAAGGGTCAACTAATGGGTAATGATTATATCAATGGACACAATATAGTCTACAGTGAGGAGAGTGCAGCTACAAGTCTATAGTGGAATGACTTGTAGTTAACGAATATTAATTAACTGGATCAAAGAGTTTGATCAGTTAATCTCACATCATTGGAGCTCATGAACTGTAAGTCTATTAGGTCCCTCCGTGGCTCAACATGGTAATATTGATGGTATAAAGTTAGGAATGAAATTGAAGTGTTCAATTTCATATATGAGGTATTATATCAATTATATGTGATATAATTGATATAATATATGGTTTTAATGTGAATTAAATTCACATATGAACTATATACTAATGAGAGAATGAAGGAGGGATAGGATGATAATTTTCATCTTATTTTCCTATAAATAGTTGCATGAGATGCAACTTTGAAGATAAGACTTTTTGACAAAACCCTAAAATTCTCTCAAATTGTGTTGGAAAGTGTTCCAAACACAATTTCATAAGATCACCTCACCTCATCCTAAAGGAAACCACTTTCCTCCCTCACCTAGAGAACAACGGAGAAGATCTGGTGGTGGAACTTTACAAGGTTCGAGTTGTTGTTGAGATCGTGATCTATTGAGGAGGGATTCGTGAAGAAAGTAATCTTCAAAGGTAATATTCTTGTTGTTCTATGTAAAATTACATGCTTAATTTTATATATATTGTTCTTGATTGAAATCTGTGTAACAAAATAAAGCACACGCGATTCACAATCGCTTCCGCTGTTGGATTCGATCCCTTCAGATACATTATAATATAAAGTTTAGGAACTTTATGTTATAAATTTAATGTGAATATGATTCATATTAAATTATATGAGAGAATTAAATATTTGAAAGAGTTCAAATATTTAATTTAAATGTGAATGAGATTCATATTTAAAAACCATAGATTAAAATTTAATGTGCATAAGATGTGCATTAAAACTATAGGTTAGAGGGAAAAATTGATTAAATGTGATTTAATCCAAATTAAATGTATGATATTTAATTTGATTTAGTTAAATGTAATTTAAATTGATAATTATATAATTAAATATGATTTAATTATATTATATTATCAATTTAATTAATTAAATAATAATTTGATTATTTTATTAATTAAATTAAGGAAACTTGTCATCCAGACACGTTCCCACTACCCCTCTCCTTCTCCCTATCGATAGATTAACAGGGAGAAGGTAAATCAAGTTGGTTGATTGATGGTTTTGATTTGGCTGAGCAACCAAAGGATTCTCTCTATCAAATAATTATCTTTCACCTTTTCCAATTAGTTGGAGGCTTTCCCACAAAAGCTTAGATTTAAGTGGAACTCAAAGATATGGAGAGTTTATTGTATGGTAGTGTCCTGCTGAAAACAAAGAAGATTTCTTGTTTGTTGTTGTTGTGCATTTGGAGCAAGGAGTTGTTGGATTGAGAAACTACAAAGGTATTTGTTCTTTCCTTTTAGTTTAATTATTATACAACATGTTTGCATGTCTAAATTCCATGCTCTAATTAGATTAGTATTTTATTACTTATCTCTGTTTTTTACCCAATGTACTGGTATTTGGAATAAACCAAAACAAGCAAGTAATCGATCTTAAACCACGTTTGCGCTGCTCACAGGGATCAGATCTCCATCATGAATATGATATTCTAGGAAGTAGCAAAAATTCACACGAAGATCATTAGTACTCAATTTGACAAAACCTCTCCAACAGAAATTTTATGAGTATTGGGATACATGCGGTCTAGTTTTAGCAATTGCAGTCACTTTTGATCCAAGGTTCAAATTTTAGTTTGTTAACTTTGTCTTCTCCAGAGTGTTTGATAGTAAGTTAGAGGATTGGATCAACATAGTTGACACAATGGATGAATCTCTCGTGTCCGACATGATTAATGATAAATTTAGATTCGTCTTCAATCATGTTGTGTTTCAACGATTTTTTTATTCAAAAACAATGATTGGCTAAAGTTCTTTGTGAAATTGTAGGAGATGCATTCACATTCGTCGGTGAAGTTCTAGAGAAGGTTTGTCGGTATGTGAAATGTGTTAAGAGTATACACGAGACAACAATCAAGAGTCTACTCAAAGAAGATAGTTTTAAGGATCTGGTACTTAGTGAGTCAAACAGGTGGACTTCACATACCATATGTTGTTTGCTGCCAGTCAGTTGAGAGTTTTAGAAATAATTGAACTAGCCAAAAATGATTGAGAATTGGTAGATACTACCCTTATAAATACTTTTTTAAGGCTACCAACATTTTAAGATCCACATCTTGCCCAATTGTGAATCTGTTATTCTAGAATGTAGCAAAAATCCATACGGAGCTCACTCATATGAGCAGGAGTAAAGAATCATTAGTAATCAATTTGACAAATCCTTTCCAACAAAAGTTTTATGAGTATTGGGATACCTGTTGCCTAGTTTTAGTAATTGCAGTCACTATGGATCCAAGGTTCAAATTTAGATGAATTATAGAAATGAGGTTCTTTTTAAAACTTATTGCAAAAAATAGAGTTTTTACAAAACTATTCACATAAAACGAGTGGTTTTTTTGTTTTTATTGAAATGCGTCAATTCAGAAGACGCAACTAATATAGAATGCGTCATTCCAACCGACGCATTGAGTTCAACCCCCCGGTCAACGCGTCAACGCCTCAATTTTTTTCGAAAATAACGAAACGACGTTATTGACACCATTGAAATGCGTAGGTCGAACCGACGCATTCAGTTCTGCAACCTGACGGACTGCGACTAACGCGTCACTTCATCTGACGGACGCGTCATGTGATCTGATGGTGAGATGAGTGATGGCTTGAATGCGTCTTTCCAAGAGACGCATTCAGCTTTATTTTGATTCCCACAACTTCCAACGCAAGATGCATATTTTCGAGACCATAATGTAAAAAAGTGACTGAACCCTCTCCAAACCACTTTAAATTCGATCAGCTTTCATTTAGGGGGGCCATTAATTTTAGAAAGAAGTTTGTTTTTTGAGTTAATGAATACTCAAAAAGTTTTTATTATTATTTTCAACTATAAATTTCTATCGTCATCATCTTCTCTTTCATTTTCTCTCACCCATTGCCCCACCTCTTCTTCTTTTCTTCATACCTTCTATCTCTAAAAAAAAAAAAGTTCCACCAAAACAGAAATAACACTCCCAAATCATCCATATTTTTTTGACGAATTTTACTTCCCTATTCCAACTTGAAAAAAGTAGGTTATATTATTAACATTTAACATATTTATTTTTTTTTAATTGTTGATTGATTTTTCTTATGTTTTACAGGTTTTGGTGGAAAGTTTAGTCTAAGCTAAACCTAAGAGTTCATTCTATCATTCTGATTGGAAAAAAAGAAGGAAGGTATTGTTTGAAAAAAAAATATAGCTTAATGCATGATTTACTATTCTTTGTTTTTTGAACAAAATACTTGAAAATATAAAATAAAATGCATGTAGGATAAATTTTACACATTCCAATGAAAAAATGCATGCAAAATAAATACAAAAAATTATATCTTTTTGGGGTTCATATTATGAGATTCAATAAATAGTTATAGTTTTGTAGTGAACCAAACTAGTTATAGTTTTTTTTAAATAGTTTTAGACTTGTGTATTTGTGAGACAAAAATCATTAAAAACGACTAGAATTTATTTAAATATTAAATGACTAGAATAAGAAATTTTATATTCGTTGTGATGTGGTGAAAAAAAAAAGAAACTAATATGTGGGTTATGTATAATTTGCTCAACAAACATTTGCCCATACTGGATACACCTTCTAACAACTTCTTTTTTTTTTCTTTTAGAAAATAAATAGCTTCCTTCCTAATTAAATAATTTTCGAGAACCGAAGCATAAACCGAAATATATTATCACCTATTTTGGCTTCAAATGCCCAACACAGGTTTTTTAAGAACCACCAAGTAAATCTACTAAAAAAAAACCCACTAAGTAAATAATTTTTTTGATTGCATTTTTCTTTATTTGGTAATTTAATTGTGCAATCAAAAAGGATTTCCAAATCCGAAAATCACGCAGGAACATGTAGAAACAAGCTTTGAATGTAAGAATTTGTATACTATGTAAGATATGCATGAAGTATTACAAAAATGATGTATGAGATGCATAAATTGTTGTAATATTATGTATGTAAAATTTTGTATACTATGTATGATATGCATGAATTAGTACAAAAATTATGTATGACATAAATTGTTGTAATATTATGGAGGTAGAATATTGGATATTATGTATGACCCTAAATTGGTAAAACCCTTAAACCCTAAATTGGTAAAACCCTAAACCCTAAATGGTTAAACCGTAAATTCTAAATTCTAAATTGGTTAATTAAACCCCAAAAACCCTTAAATCCTAAATTGTTAAAATCTCAAGATGTCTAAATTGTTAAAACCCTAAACCCTAAACCCTAAACCCTAAACTCTAAATTGTTAAACCATAATACTTACCATGGACTAATGCAATATTTCTTAATAGCAGAGTTATTTACAAACCACAATGGATGTTGTTGGATTTACCTGTTACATGAATGAAAATATTTTCTATGGGTCAAATGGTAGAATATGACATAGGCCCATGTATACAATTGAGTGCTAGTCGCGACATAGAGTTCGACCCATTTATGGATGGGTTTTGCAGCAGCTTGTTGGTAGATAGATCAGAAGGGTTGGAGGTAATTTTTAGATATGGCAACATTGGGATAGCAGGATCTACCTTTTATTTTCCTATATCACTACGGAGTGAGGTAGATTTTAGGTTCATGATGAACTTTGCTCCGCCCCTCCCAAATACAGTAGAGCTATACATTTATCAACCTCGTATCGAAATGACAAATGAACTGCAACAAGTAGACAGTAGCTCAGGACTCCAAAATATCGAAAGCACTACTGAACTACTGAACAACGAAGAATTGGAAGATTTTGAAGAAGACGACAGTGAGCCACATGTTGCCACGAATCATGAAAATGTAGAAACAGATAATGATGATGATAGTGATGGAGACGTTATTGAAGGTTATAGTGTGCATGACATTCCTCCATTTTTTACTCAATTAGATATGAATTTTATTGACTCAATGCCTAATACCGGTATTGAAAAAGAAGTTAGAGGGGTTGATTCATTGCTCAAAGGTATGATCTTTGAATCGAAGATGGACTTAAAGAATGCCGTAAAAAGTTACTCCATCCGTCTACACCAACATTTTGAGGTAATTGATGAAGGGAATCGAAGTCCCCACAGCGGAAGCGATTGCGAATCGCGCGCTCTTGATTTAGTTACAACGATTAATTCAAGAACATAAAACATAGATTAAGCATGTAAAACAGAATGGACAACAAGTATTTACCTTTGAACAACCTTTCTTCGAGTGCTCCTCTCTCCCACTGTCACGATAATCTCAGCAACACGAACTCGTACGAATACCGCACTACCACCGGATCTTCTCCGTTGTTCTCTAGGTGAGGGAGGAAGGTGGGTTCCCTTTAGGAATAGTGAGGTGTTTTGTGAGAGAGACGTTTTTTGTCTTGGAACTTTTCCAACAACAACAAAAAGGCTAGGAATCACTTAGAAAGTCTTAACCTAGTTGCATCTCATGCAACCATATATATAGGGGAATGAGATGGAAATGACCATCCTACCCTTCCTTTATTCTCTCTTTAGTATATAGTTTATATATGAATCTAATTCACATTAAAATTATATATTATATCAATTATATCATATATAATAGATATAACACCTCATGTATGAAATTGAACACTTCAATTTCACTCCTAACTTTATACCTCAATATTACCATATTGAGCCAACAGAGGATCTAATGGACCTACGGATCATGAGCTTCATGATGTGAGATTAACTCGATCAAACTCTTTGATCCAGCTTAATCAATATTCATTAACTACAAGTCACTCCACTATAGACTTGTAGTTGCACTCTCCTCACCAGTAGATATTATTGTATCCACCGATATAGTCATTACCCATGAGTCGACCCTTCACAGGTTGTTCGTAATCACAAATTTGAGTCAAATTACCGCTTTTACCCCGTGATTACCTTTTTGCTCCTTAAGCACCACTAATCCTCTAATGAACAACAAGTCTAAGGTCCTACCTTAGACTTATACCCTCATAGAGGGCAGAGCCCCGTTGTTCAAGACCTGGAGTTAGTTCTTAAGAGAACAACCTATCTAATTCCTCAGTAGAGGAATGAGTGAATTCCATCTTGCATAGTTAAGTTCCCAGCTACTTACGAGGTTCTGTCCCTGAGAAGGTAGGCTTATTGAGTCGGCTACAGGCCACTCTCACCCATACTAGTCTAAGGAAAAACTCCTATAAGCAGGAGTTCTTAACTTGCTCAGGATTCAGGTCGAGTCACTAATGACCATCTATAAATTACTAGTCTCATCTTGTTAACGATGTTATACTGGTTAGACTAATAATTTGCGATCCAGTCTTGTATGAACTCTTCATATAGGATGCTCCCACTCGCATGTCAACTACATGAATGAGTTGGATTACCTCATTTGTACTAATTACAAAGTGGGCCGCATCCATGGTGTTACTAGAATGAGGTTTCCAACCTTATTCTTATACCATAGACTATTTAGGTTATAATCTTGAACTCAACCCAAATAGTGTCCACTACACTGATTTCAAGATAAATGTTATAACCTTAGAGCTTAGTTTATTGGATTTATAAAAGCAAGACTGTAATCTTATCAAAACAAATAACACTTTATTTAATTGATCAAAATTACACAAGTTTAGGGCATAAATCCCAACAATTGAGTCAAATAAGAAAGTGTGGTCCGTAAAATGTACAAACTATGGTGATGGTTGTATATGGCCACTTCGAGGTTGTTGTCTGAAACGTCACGGTCGATTTGAGATCACACAATATAATGGCCCCCACACTTGTTTGTATGCAAGGTTGAGTCAGGATCACAATCAACTTGACTCGAAACTTATAGCGACTGAGGTGTATAGCATCGTCAAAACAGAGCCGTCTGTAACGGTCCGTATATTACAGGCCATAATCCTGAAAAAATATAGATATAATGTTAACTATTCTAAAGTATGGAATAGAAAAAGAAAGTCCATCGTTAACATTTTTGGAGATTGTGAAGAGTCATACAATTTGCTACCCAAATGGACCAACATCCTTGAAATAACCAATCCTGGATCAAAAATTTTGTGGAGATTGCAAGAAGCGGAGGGGACAACGAATGAAGTTATATTTCACAGTGTTTTCTGGTCCTTTACACCGGTTATTGAGGGATTCAAGTATTGTCGACCTCTGCTCCAGATAGACGGTACTCACTTATATGGAAAATATAAGGGGAAATTGTCGATTGTTACCTCTGTTGATTCCAATGGTCACATTTACCCTGTTGCTTTTGCGATTGTTCTAGAAGAAAGCACTGATACATGGGGTTGGTTTTTACGCACCCTATGGAAGGAGGTAGTGAATATGAGAACGAACATGTGTCTAATTTCAGATAGACACAAGGGGATCATCGCTGCAGTTCGAGACCCAGATAATGGTTGGGTCGACGCACATCATCAATTTTGCTTGCGACATGTTGCAAGTAATTTTAACAAAAAGTACAAGGACAAATACTTGAAGAAGATGGTGTATCGTGCAGGCCCGCAGTTTCAGGTGAAAAAGTATGAGAAGAGCATGCTTGAGATCCATAGCTAACAAGGAAAGTACGACTTTTTTAATTCTCTAGATCCTACGCAATGGACACAATCTCATGATGGTGGTCATCACTACGGGTGGTTAACAACGAACGTGGCCGAAAGCATAAATGGTGTATTGAAAGGCACTAGAAGGTTACCTATAGCCTACTTTGCAGTGAGACGCCTCAAAGCAGAAGCTGCCATTAGAAATGGGAGAAAGATTACAAAGTAATTTTTTTCAATTGTAAACTATTATTGATTTTGTGTTGAGTGATAATCCTCATTCGTCTACAAATTTCCAGATATGTTACTGCGATGTTATTGCCCTGGGAAGCATGTGCCAATGGACATCATGTTCATGTCTACAACCACCAGTTGGGAAAATGTGATGCCACGACTGCAGTTGACCCAATCACATTGAAGGGTGGAACAACACATCGGTGAAATTGCGTGAGCGAACATGAACTTGCAACAAATGGCAGTCTTATGGAATTCCTTGCTCGCACGCCATTGCTGCATGCAAAGAGCTTCACAAGGACTACCTGGACTTTGTAGAAGATTGTTTACGATGCAAACGTACTTGAAGTGTTACTCGCCAAAGTTTGAATCCATCCCAGATCAATCCTGCTGGCCTGACCCAAACTTTCCCAAAGTTCATCTGAATGTGACATTGATTAGGGCTAAAGGTCGTCCATGCACGTCTCGCATACGAAACGAGATGGACTGGAGAGAGCCAACTGCCCCACTATATTGTGAGATTTGCGGACTAGAAGGACATAATAGACGAAAATGTCCTAGTCGCACAAGATAATCTGTTTAGTTTCTAGAAGATTGTGAACGTGTTCTCTATGTAAAATATAATTCTTCATATACATTATGTTGTTATTTTTTAAATTTCTGATCTCACATTTTTTTTTTCTATTTAAATGTTATTAGATGGACAACGAAATTACGACAGGACCATATGAACAATCTGTACTACACCTCCAGGCTAGTCATCGATCCGAATTAGCCTGAGAAGACATATTTTCTGGTGGATTATTACACTGTCGACGCCGAGAAGTTGTACTTAGGAGGTTGGTCGGACAACCAGACCCACGCATAATACCATATTTACAATCGTCTGGATTTTATGGGGTTTCATGCATTGGATTTATTCAGTATGACTGGCATTTACTCACTGCATTAGTGGAGCATTGGCGACAAGAGACACACACTTTCCACCTATCGCACGGTGAGTGTACGATCACACTCTAGGATGTAGTCATCTAATTCGGACTCCCTATTAATGGTCGTGCATTGACTGGTTCCCTCAACTACATTTGTTCTGATGTTTGTCAACAACTTCTGGGGATTACTACCAACGATAATGTGTTGAAAGGTGGTCGGCTTAGCTTGCCTTGGTTGGTCGATTAGTTTCACAATTTTGAGCATCTACCTGAGGATGCCGAGGAAGTGGACCTGCAACGATATGCCCGTGCATATATCTTGTCTTTGATAGAAGGTGTAATTTTTCCGGACAAATCTAACAGTCGGGTCCACTTGATGTATCTTCCCCTGCTAGCAGATTTGCATGAAGCAGGAATGTACAGTTGGGGAGTAGGGTGTCTTGCATGGCTTTATAGATAGCTATGCAAAGCTGCAGTTATTGATGCCAAAGATTTAGGTGGGCCCCAATCCTTTTACAGGTCTGGACATGGGATCGATTCCATTTTTTGGCTCCCCGACGACGACATCGTTACGAGAATCAATTGGGAGATAGACCACTGGCAATACGGTAATATATAAAATTATTAAATTTAATGATTGAATTTATATATAGTCATACATTTCACCTACGTTAGACTAACATTGTACTTATTACATTCGTAGATGGAATGATGAATTTTCAGTAACCAGATCACCAACCCATGTATTAATCCAGTACAGATATATGTTAGATACGATTAAACCTGATCAGGTATCTTAAGTTCGTTTATGTATTGTTATTAATTAAATTGATTTAATTTAGAATTATGTAGGTGAACTTATTTATAAAATTCTATATGCAGATTATTTGGGAGCCTTATAATCATCTGCTTCATATCCTGCCTCCATATTGTCTTGTTGGTAATCATATATGGTCAGCTAGAGTTCCACTCATTTGTTTCTATGTCATTGAGTGGTTATTCCCAGATCGTATGATGCGACAATTTGGGTGTGTGCAATATGTTCCTATGCCTTCTAATACGGACATGCGGTTACACTCATATGACTTGTGTGGCCGACAAGAGCGAGATTGAGTTGAATTTTTTGCTGATATTATCGGGCTATGGGAAAACAGGACAAATTCTGTTATCCAGGGGCAACCCATCAATATGGGCGTAGATGTTGCGCAATGATACAATGAATGGTATAATGCAATAAGTAGTAAGTATATCACACAACCAGGGGCTTCATATCAATATTTGGTAAGCTTATTACAACTATTTGATGTGTATAATTATAAATTTAGCTTCATTCTATTTGATTTTTCTTATTTGCTTTTTCAGCATAACTTACCTCATATGACTCAATTGGGAAGGAGATGTCTGGATAGTTTGACTTTCATTTATCGACTCATGAAGGTGATAATCCAGATGAAAATGAAGACTGAGGAGTCAATACAGATTTCTAAATGATGTTAATACACTATTTTCTTGCCTATGTAAATTTCAAGCATGTTAAATTCATATAAATTAATGCAATAGGTTTATATTTCAGTTTCTTCTTTTACTTTGTTTATCAAAACCTCTCATTTTTTTTCCATTAATTAAATCTTCTCTACATTTAACCTAAACAACCAAATATAAAGTAATCCTTAAGGATATAAATTATGTTATATATTAACAACAATAACAATTAAATAAGAAAAAATATATATATATATATATATATATATATATATATATATATTTTTGTAAATTTTCTTAATCCATAAATCTTTAAAAGATAGATAAGTAGTATTAGGATATATGTATTTTTAATAAATAATTTTGGAATTAATTCAAATTAACAAAAAAATGATTTGATAATGTATTAAGAAACCAAATAAATTAGAAAAAGAATTAAAAAGGTCAAAATAATGATTAAATGATGTACTTAAAAGAATGTGAAAAACAAAAAAAAAAAAATTAATGTATGATGATGTATTTTAATAGATTTAAAAATAAAATAAGATTATTGTTTAATTAATGATTGCTAAATTATTAGCAAAATGATGGAATAAGTTAAAAAAATATAATAAATAATAAAATGATTTGATGGTTAGTTATGATTTGATTATTTAAAAATATATAATTTTTTATAGGATTGGTAGGTTGTATTGTTATTTATATATATATATATATATATATATATATATATATATATATATATATATATATATATATATATTTTTGTTTACACGTAATACGTTTGTTGAACATATTGTTGCATTTCACCCTTCAAATTTAAGTTTGTTAGATTTGTCTTCTCCAAAGTGTTTGATAGTAAGTCAGAGAATTAGATCAACATAGTTGACACAATGGATGAATCTCTCGTGTCTGATATGATTAATGATTAATTTAGATTCGTCTTCAATCTGGACGTTGTGTTTCAACGATTTTTTTTATTAAAAAACAATGCTTGGCTAAAGTTATTTGTGAAGTTGGAGGAGATGCGCTTACATTCACCGGTGAAGTTGTAGATAAGGTTCATCGATCTGTGAAACGTGCTAAAAGTATACACGAGACAACAATCAAGGGTGTACTCAAAGAAGTTTAAGGATATGATACTTGGTGAGATAGATAGATGAGACTTCACATATCATATGTTGTCTGCTGACAGACGGCTGAGAGATTTCACATATTGTATACTGCCAATTAGTTTAGAGATTTAGAAATAATTGAACTATCAAAAAATGATTGGGAATTGGTAGATACTGAATCCAAGTTTGATATCAAGTCAGATGATTGGATCAACATAATTGACATAATGGATGAATCTCTCGTGTCCGACATGATTGATGATAAATTTAGATTCCTCTTCCGTCCGGATGTTGTGTTTTTGTTATATTTTAATAAAAAAAATGTTTGGCTAAAGTTCTTTGTGAAGTTGCAGGAGATGCATTCACATTCGTCGATGAAGTTGTAGAGAAGGTTCGTCGGTTTGTGAAATGTGTTCAAAGTATACACGAGATAACAATCAATGGTGTACTCAAAGAAAGAGAGTTTAAAAGATCTGACACTTTATCAGTCAGACAAGTGAGACTTCACATATCGTATGTTGTCGCCAGCCAGCTAAGAGATTTCACATATTGTATGTTGTCTGCTGCCAATCACTTGAGAGATTTATAAATAATTAAACTTTTAAACAATGATTGAGAATTAGTAGATATTCTCCTTATCGAATACTTTTTTAAAGATGCTAACATTTTAAATTCCAACTCTCGCCCAATTACATCTGACATTCTAGAATGTAGCAAAAATCCACACAGAGCTCACTGATATGAGCAGGAGTAAGGAATCATTAGTAATCAATTTGACAAATCCTCTCCAACAGAAGTTTTATGAGTATTGGAATACCTGCTGGCTAGTTTTAGTAATTGCAGTCACTATGGATCCAAGGTTCAAATTTAAGCTTTTTAACTTTGTCTTCTCCAACATAGTTGACATAATGGATGAATCTCTCGTGTCCGACATGATTAATGATAAATTTAGATCCGTCTTCATTCTGGATGTTGTGTTTCAACAATTTTTATTTATTAAAAAATAATGTTTGGCTAAAGTTCTTTGTGAAGTTGCAGGAGATGCATTTAAATTCGTCGGTGACCTTGTAGATAAGGTTCGTCTGTCTGTGAAATGTGCTAAAAGCATACACGAGACAACAATCAAGGGTGTAATTAAAGAAGAGAGCTTTAAAAATATGATACTTAGTGAGTCAGATAGGTGATACTTCACATGTTGTATGTTGTCTGTTGGCAGTTAGCTGAGAGATTTTACATACCGTTGTATGTTGCTAATCAGTTTAGAGATTTACTAATAATTGAACTATCAGAGAATGATTGGGAATTAGTAGATACTGAATCCAATGTTCAAACGTAAGTTTGTTAGCTTTGTCTTTCTCCAAAGTGTTTGACAGCAAGTCAGAGGATTGGATCAACATAATTGACATAATCGATGAATCTCTCGTGTCCGACATGATTGATCATAAATTTAGATTTGTCTTCAGTCTGGTTTTTTTTGTGTTTTTGCGATATTTTATTCAAAAACATGTTTGGCTAAAGTTATTTGTGAAGTTGCAGGAGATCATTCACATTAGTTGTAGAGAAGGTTCGTCGGTCTGTGAAATGTGTCAAAATATACACGAGACAACAATCAATGGTGTACTCAAAGAAAGATAGTTTAAAAGATCTGGTACTTTGTGAGTCAAACAAGTGGGACTTCACATACCGTATGTTGTCTGCCGCCAGTCAGCTGAAGATTTCACATATTGTATGTTGTTTACTGCGAATCACTTGAAAGATTTATAATTAATTGAACTTTTAAAGAATGATTAGGAATTGGTAGATATTCTTCTTATCTGCGTGAAATACTTTTTTAAATCTGCTAACATTTTAAATTCCACCTCTCGTCCAACTGTGAATCCGACATTCTAAAATGTAGCAAAAATCCACACAGAGTTCACTCATATGAGCAAGAGTAATGAATCATTAGTAATCAATTCGACAAATTCTTTCCAACATAAGTTTTATGAGTATTGGGATACATGTTGTCTAGTTTTAGTAATTGCAGTCACTATGGATCCAAAGTTCAAATTTAAGTTTGTTAGCTTTGTCTTCTCCAAAGTGTATGATAGTAAGTTAGAGGATTAGATCAACATAGTTGACACAATGGATGAATCTCTCGTGTCCGACATGATTAATGATTAATTTAGATTCGTCTTCAATCTAGACGTTGTGTTTTTGCGATTTTTATTCGAAAAAATGTTTTGCTAAAATTCTTTGTGAAGTTGCAGGAGATGCATTCACATTCACCAGGGAAGTTGTAGAGAAGGTCCGTCGGTCTGTGAAATGTATTCAAAGTATACACGAGATAACAATCAATAGTGTACCCAAAGAAAGAGAGTTTAAAAGATCTTGTACTTTGTGAGTTAGACAAGTGAGCTTCACATACCGTATGTTCTCTAGCGCCAGTCAACTGAGAAATTTCACATATTGTATGTTGTCTGCTGCCAATCACTTTAGAGATTTATAAATACTCGAACTTTTAAATAATAATTGAGAATTGATAGATACTCTCATTATCTGTGTGAAATACTTTTTTTAAAGCTGTTAATATTTTAAATTTCACCTGTCACCCAACTGTGAATCCGACATTCTAGAATGTAGCAAAAATCCACACGGAGCCAACTCATATGAGCAGGAGTAAGAAATCATTAGTAATCAATTTGACAAATCCTCTCCAACAGAAGATTTATGAGTATTGGGATACTTGTGGCCTAGTTTTAGTAATTGCAATATTATAGATCCAAGGTTCAAATTTAAGTTTGTTAGCTTTGTCTACTTCAAAGTGTTTGATAGTAAGTTAGAGGATTTGATCAACATAGTTTACACAAATAGTGATTACCTTTTTTCACCTATACACCAAGAAAACACTTATTGTTCCAGAGGCCATGGACTAAAATAGAAGTGTTAAGACTAAGACATATGAAGAACATGGATGAGAAAATTTTCTTATAATTGGAGATTGGCTCTTAGGTTTTGATGTATATGACTCTACCATCACTTATAATAATCAACACTCGAAATTAGAGTTGAATTGTTGTTTGTAAGAGTCGTTACTGCCACGATCACAACTTCAAGATTACAATAGTTTGAGTTGGTGGAGATTAAACGAATATAGGTATCATACCCTCTAAAAAATGGTATCTAACATACTCTCCATGCCAGTGTGCACGGTTGTTTGTGGCCCGTTGTTTGACACTAAAGTCATAAAAATTCTTAGCCATCATAGTTCATTATCCCCGGTTTGCTACAATACGACCATTAATATCACAATCCACTGAGCCTTCTTAGACTGCATGTAGTCTACAAATGAAGATATTTTCTGAACTTTCATAGGTTCTAAAAGAGGGAAGAAAAAAAATGCAACTCATGAAGTTCGTAATCACATTTTCATGTTGTATACATCATATAACGATTTTCTTGACCATTTATACGATCATAAATGAACCTGTTCAAGTCTTTATCAATGTTGTTGGGATTATTTTACTATTGTCTTTCATCTCCATGGAGATAAATGTAGATTAGTCTTTTTGGTAGAGATTGTCTTAATTTGGTTTACAAATTAAGAATTGAAGTGGAGTATAACTTTCAAATATAAACATTTATCTTAGTGAAATAATGAGAATGTATTTAGCTAACATTCCAAAATTATATTAGAGAGCAGCTAGTTCTAATTAAGAAAAAAAACAAGATGGTTACAAATTGTGTATTTTGACATTTTTATTCCTACTTTTAGATTTGTGAGTATTTTGGCCCTCTAAAACAAACGTACTTTAATTTTAGCTAGTACCAATCAGTCAAATTATTGATGTAAGGATAAATTTGATGACTCATAGCATTATTTTGGCATCCCATGTTGTTCCATATTATTTTATAAGAAAATATACTTTAATAATGGTAAGGGATCTCTTACATCTTTTGATTAGCAGATGGAAACACTTCCCTTAGACAATACAACACTTTCCTGTAATGAAAAACATGAGAAAATAAAGAAATAACAGCTAACAGAATTTATACTCCATCTCCCCTAACCCAACGATCCCCCCAAGCATACCACCCTTTTTCAAGTGCACAAACACGCTCTAACTAACTTATAAAACCCCTTTTTCCACTATTGCCCTTCCTCTAGTAATATTTTGCAATTGGGGTCTAACATTACTCATGGGTTGTGTAAGAACCTTGTCTTCAAGGTTGAAAGAAGAAAATTGTTATTGCATCATTTCTCTCTAGGGTTGGATCATTCAAGACTTATGTTACCCTTTTCATGAAAGACAATTTTTTATAGAGAGTTTTGTGAGCTTCTCGTGTATTATGTGAGTTTTTGGGTTGTATCAATTCAAACTATAGAAGCTTTGGGGATTGTCATGATGATGCGCGGCTAAACCCCTTCATTCCAATTCATAGGTCGGTTACAACCAATTGTAATGTAGTGATGCTTGTGTTTTAAGCTTTGACTTTACTAGCAAATATTCTTTGATTTTCAATTTCCAATTTATGAACATATGATTTTGATTGAACCGACGCCTTGATTGTTTTTACATGCTTTACTGTTATTCTTGATGCATGAATTGTAATTGTCATGTCATTTGACCCCTATAGCAATAGAGTTTATAACTGTGTGTGTTTTATGAGTTCCCATAATTTCATAGCCGACATGTTTGACTCTAGGAAATTTAAAAAGCATGTCAATTAGTTTAATGATACTTAATCTAATTAGGGTGTCTCGGTCTTTCTAAAGTACATAATGTCTTTATCCTAATTATTTGGGAACAATTCCGTACCAAATTGTTAGTATAATTGAAGTTAACTTTGGCGTTTTGTAAAGTTAATAAATTTAGGGAATTTGTTACTTTTTAGAATTTCCTATTAAGTTGACCAAATATTTGCTCAATTTAGTTAAATTGATTTGTATGCCTATAATCTATATTGCAATTGGGTTAAACCGTACATGCAGATTGGATTTGGTAAGATTTGATATTTCTCGTCCTTCTTAATCATCTGTTTCATTGTTTTTAATTTAGTTTTATTTCTTTTCACAAACAAATTTCAAAATCCCTGTTGGTTTCGTTTGGAATTTTATCTTGAAAAAATAAATTTTATGGCTCTTTGGGAAATCATCCTACAAGTTATAGTAGGAAACCGGTTTAATTTTGGTATGTTTTTTACAACTTCACCAATGTGTACTCCTAGGATTTAAAGAAGCGTTTTAGTTAATTAGGATTCTTCTAGTCCTTCTGTTGTACTTAATGCTTTTTGTTTAAAAAATTTGTGAATGATTTAGTGCCATGTTATTTAGACAATTAATATCGGTTTCGAGGTCTAATATGAAATCAACTTTTAAGAAGTGTTGCTTGTTGAGGTTTACTAAGAAACATATCGTGTGCTTATTTAACTAAGTTAAAGTGAATTTGTGTGCTTAATTATGATCAATTTTGGAATTGATAAAACTATGTCTTTGGATTGGAACTTGGTAATATTAGGGGTTTCCTCCTTTTAAGTATATGTCATTATTGTTTTCAATTTATCTTTTTAAAAATAAAAAAATACTCATTTTTATTTTCTTTTGCAAATTTAATTTGAGAAATTGATATTTGGTTCTCTAAGATTGACCCGGTCTACTCAATGCTACAAGTAGTTTAGGATCGATTTATAAATTGTAATTTGACGAACCCTCACGGGGCCATTAACAGTTTGAATAACTCACAGTATTCAATCACCATTGATTCTTGTTTGACGGCTAAAAAAACGACCTAAAACACTTCCCTTCTTCGTTCGACAAAATCGTTCGAGCCGTCTCACCTTCAAATTTGCTCAATCCTTGAATGGTCCTCGTTCTTCTTTACCACAATGCTAATTCAATGTCACTCCTTCAAAGCTAATCGCAACAATGATAAGTTTGTCAAAACCAGTGAGTTTATGAATTTTAAAATACCTATCCGAAAATAACTACAAATAAGGATTATCTCCTCCAAACCCTGACATCTCAATCTTCTTGAATTTGTTCTGATCACCAGAGGTATCCTAAGTTCTATCAAGAATCAGTTTCTCATCGGCTACATCATGTTGATTCGATGTTATGCCCAATTCAACCCACTTTAATTTATGTGTTGCGGACAACATCGATTTGGAACACATGTCGATGATTTCATCAACTGAGGTAGTGAGAGAACGTTTGAGTTCCTAACTTTGATTAACGAAAGCTTTTTTCATATATCACCTTGAACAATCAATCGCTTGACGGATTTTGACAAAGAAGATAATGTTTACTTGTTGGGATTGTTGGAGTACAACCAAAGTCCCACATTGGCTAGACAAATGACAAATCATGGGTTTATAAGTGGGGACACTATCTCCATTGAGATGAGGTCTTTTGGTGGGAACCAAAAATAAAGCCATGGGAGCTTATGCCTAAAGTGGACAATATCATACTATTGTAGAGATCTGTCAGAATCGGTTGTCCCTAACAAGTGGTATCAGAGTCGTGCTTCTTACTTAGCCATGTTGGTAGAATCCCTAGGTGTTAAACAAAGAAGGTGAGTCATCGACATAGTCATAGTGAATCTGTGGTCTAGCTTTCGGATGTTGTGTGCTTTAGTAGGGAGTTGACAACGCAGTTTACTCCAGTGAGGAGTGTCAGTGACTTCAATGAAAAGTCGTTAGTAATTTGCTCGAGTGTAATTCAAAGGGATGACTATTTGAGGGGAGGCTCGAAGTGGTACTTTGTTTGAGGGGAGAATTGTTGGGATTGTTGGAGTACAACCAAAGTCCCACATTGGCTAGACAAGGGGCAAATCATGAGTTTATAAGTGGGGACACTATCTCCATTGGGATGAGGCCTTTAGTGAGAACCAAAAACAAACCCATGAGGACTTATGCCTAAAGTGGACAATATCATACTATTGTGGAGATCTGTCAGAATCTGTCCCTAATTTTAGGTATCCTTATTACTTTATTTTGCACACGGGTGAAGTTGGCTTTGCATGTTTCCAAATCTTCCTCAACTCCATCAATCCTCTCATCGAGCCTTTTTTACACTATTCTACTTAGCATACTCAGAATGAACATCTCTATACCAAAATGTAAGGTAACACTCCCTTCCCTCACGAAGCCGAAGCTTTTCCATGATGAAAAACATGAGAACATAGAGAAATAACAACAAACTGGATTTATACTTCCTCTCACCTAACCCAGTGGTCCTCTCAAGCGCACGACAACCGAATGGAGAGAGAGAAATACCTCGAATTTATATCCAAGGGATATTAGGCGGCATGAAAATTATTAGATCGATTTACATCCAACAATTATTATGAGACCCTTTTTCATTGAATAATTTCTCCAAGAACACGAACGCGTTGTAACTCACTTATTAGACCCTTTTTCATGGTGATATTTTGTAATTGGGGGCCTAACATAACATTAAACATATTGGAATTCCCTATCCTTTAATTATATTTCTGAATACACATGGTACCAGTTAGGCATAAGAGGAAGGATGGATTATTCTTGTATGCATCAATAGAATTTTCTCTATGTTTTGAGAAAGCTTGGAGCTGAAACGAACTCTCAACTCTGTTGGTTAATTTTTATTTATTTCCTAGAACGAAGTTAGTAACTCATGTGAGTTTTAAATCTAAATCTTTTGTTATTGCAGTTGATGGCTTCCCTATTTTGTTCATCCTCCCTTTCATTTGTATGTTTGTTCAGATCGAGATTTGCTTTCATTTGCAGTATTCCATTCAAGTATAAGTTCGGGAGGATGGACTTGGAATTGCTCTCAGACTATAGCGACCTGAAGAGACTGCTATTATAGGAAAGGCTCATGAATTAAAAATACTGTTTTTTGTTTTGTTTTTGGTTTTACATAGATTCAACTTTTTTTTTTTAGTTTCGACTAAGGTTGATTTAATTAAATTTATCATAGACTATCCATTAAGCTTTTGGAATTGATTGACGGTTTAACATGATATTAAAATCTAATTAATATTGATTTTCACTTGTTGGGACTTTATTCATTGTTTGGTTTTTGGAATTTGATTATTTCTTAAAAAGAGATGAAAACCAATGTAAAGAAATTGAGAGAAAACAAACTTAATTTCAAAAATTAAATTATTATCAAATGGGGTCCAAGTTTCTAACTTTAAACATTTAACATTAATGTTGTTTGCATTGTTTTTTAAGTTGTTAGATCTCCTTACCATATAAATGTGAACTTTGACTGAAGTTTTGTACCACCCGTTATCTCTTTCTCCATTTCCATTTTATCTCATTACTCAACAAACATTAAGATTTTAATTTGATTATTAATTCCACAATATATATTTTTTTATCTTTCATTTCCCTCAACAATATGCAAGATTTTACAACTCTCACTCATGCGAACTTAAATTGGGAACGACGATGAGATCCATATACACATATAAGAGCTGTGTTGAGTCAGTTATAATAATAAAAATTATAATAGTACGTGAGTTATTATAATCTGTGAAATAATATAATATTATTTAAAATATAAAATAATATAATTCAAAATTATAATAATTTGTATTTGAAGTAAAGAATATTTTAAATATTTCATAAATTATAATAATAGGTGTGCAGGAATAGGTGAGATAAAAGAAATCAATCATAAAGTGGCAAAAGTTAATAATTCAAAGCGGCTAAAAAAGTAGATAAAATTTTTCTCCCTTTTTTCACCAATACTTTCCCTCGCATTTTCATGAGAAGACCGGGAAAATGGCCCACCTTGACTCTGTTCAACGGATAAACTTCCGATGTCCTTCCCATAGTGGACTTTCAATCAACCTACTCTCTAATCCGTTGATTTGTTCACAATTTGACTTTGGGACGTTGAAGACGGGACAAAGATGGAGATGATAACCAAGTAACGACCAGATTCCACAATCCGCTCTCATTTCCAACTTCTTTAGCTTCTCAGTGATTGAAGATGGAACCCGATAAGATTAAAGGAGTCGTCGTCATCACTCTTCCGCCGCCGGACAATCCGTCGTTGGGCAAATCCATCACTGCTTTTACACTCACCGACGACTTTCCGGAACCTCCTCTCGAATCCGACGCCGTTCATCAAGAAGTACAAGAACCCAACAGCAACGATTTGACTCTACCATCGAATCTTCCGATTCAAGCCCCTTCGAATCAGAGAATCATCCCATCGTCGAGGGAGTTTTTTGTTGGTACTCCTAGAAAGCTTGTTGTCTTACTGGGTATTGCCCTCGTTGCTATTTATCTTTATTCTACCAATTTCCCGGAGACCCTTCAGGAGCTGCGGAGTCCCGAGAAGAATGAGAACGATCGCCCTAAATCCTTGCTGTTTCCCCTTTATTTCCAATCGAGGTTGGGTGATAGCAGTGATTTCCAGCTTAAGTTGGGAACGACTGTGGGTGTAAATAAGGATAATCTGGCTGCAACATTTAATGATGTGCTTGGAGTTTCTAAGCCAAGCAAATTGATTTCTTCTACTTTAAAATCTGATTCCTCAGCTGTTTTTCCCGTGCGGGGAGATATCTATCCAGATGGGTATGTACTTCTCTTGTTTGTTTTACTAAATTTGCTCGATGAATATGCCAATCATCAAGTTGCAGTGAACTTTTTAGCTTAAAGTTGTTGAAATGCCTTTTGAAACCCTTTTTGCCTGGAACATCAAGAAGAATAAATAAAAAGGTACTTTCAGCTAGGGAAGAATAAACGGCTAAAGAATGAATAAATATTGTACTTTCAGCTAAATTGATCTTTGGTTATTCATTTCAAAGTTTAGAATGACGCCCTGCAAGTTAGTGGTAACTGCAGAAATCATAATCCTGATCGTTTGTTGGATGTTGCTTACTGAGAAATATCTTTGCTCATACCAACTCAAACTTTTTAATTGACTTTAAAATGGTGATGTGGTTTAATACCAACTTGAATGACCAAATAAATTATGTAGCACAAGTCATATACAGAGATGATTCTACTGGTTTTAACTATAAATTAGGATTCTTAAGCTTGTTCATTTCCCCATTCTGCGTAGACAGCATACAGTGTTTGTCACGAAAACATCATTATTTGTACTAACATGGCTTTTCAACAACATACAGATTTTATTATACTTACATCCTGGTTGGAGAGCCACCAAGACGTTACTTCCTCGACATTGATACTGGAAGTGACTTGACATGGATTCAGTGTGACGCTCCTTGCACCAGTTGTGGCAAGGTAATGTCTCAGTGTTAACTGAATTTGTGGTTTTGTTCAACATAAATAATTTTCCATTATTTTGGTCGTGTGTATTTTCTCAAGTTGTATATTATCTATAATTCAATTTATCAAGCCACTATTACAACTCTCTTTTTTACAACATTCTTGCTTCCAAATGTGATATTACCTGCTTCTTTAATGTGTGAACAACCCATTTGTATGATGACCATGTTTTCTTGGTAGTGCCATAATCCTCGTGTCTGTGGTAACAAGTGTTTTTTTTTAATCAAAGACTGGTAACAAGTGTTGTTAAATGAGGTCTGTTGAGGACGTTTACATAATTTCAATCGCACCTGCCTTGAGCTTATCATTTATCTCTTTGTTGTTGGACTTCAGTTGAAAGAACTTTCTGGTCTAAGGTTCAAACAATTTCTTGATTCAAATGAATGATGGAATCTTGTTTGACTTGACGGTCTTCAATGGAAGATGAAGTTTGATCAAATTTTAGAATGTTAAGGGAAGATGAAGGTAAAGGAGGGAAAAGACAAATAAATTCAAACTAGGAAAACTGAAATTTTTTAGCGGGTCGAATTGCATCAGCTGAACCAACTTGAATGGATAGTTCTATCATATAGAAGGTTCAAAGAGACTAGACAATGTAATACGAATGGAGTTATGAACACAAACATTTTCTCCATTTGACAAATGAATAATATACACCCCACCTAGGATTTTCTTTTCTTATGACTACAATGCACTACGCAGTTGGTATTTATTGCAACATTTCATAGAGTAACCGGCAATCGTTGATTACAAGACTTTGTTGATGATGACCAAAACATTATTCTAATGATATAATTAATGCAGGGAAGAAATCCATTATACAAGCCCAAAAGTGAGAACGTTGTATCTTTCAAGGACTCTTTGTGCATGGAAGTTCAGAGAAACCATGATGGCGATCAGTGTGCAACCTGTCATCAGTGTGACTACGAGATTCAATATGCTGACCAGAGCTCCTCTCTAGGAGTTCTTGTTAAAGATGAGTTTACCTTAAAGTTTTCCAATGGATCATTGACCAAGTTGAATGCCATTTTCGGGTATAACTTTTTCTCCTTGTACCTCCATAGTGTAGATTATCCAAGTTTTAGTTCTCATGTCCATATTCTAACATTTTCTGGTTTATTTGGTTAACAAGTTGTGCATATGATCAGCAAGGCATACTATTGAACACTTTGTCAAAGACTGACGGCATTCTGGGACTAAGCAGGGCTAAAGTTAGCTTGCCTTCCCAGTTGGCAAGTCAAGGGATCATAAACAATGTGGTAGGTCACTGTCTTACCGGTGATCCAGCAGGTGGTGGATATATGTTTTTAGGTGATGATTATGTGCCACAATGGGGGATGGCATGGGTTGCCATGCTTAACAGCCCTTCCATGTGAGTATGGATTACCCCTGTTATGGGTGTAATTTTGTCTTACTCAAGAAGA
Organism: Trichosanthes cucumerina; assembly: GCA_036507285.1. Classification (NCBI taxonomy): domain Eukaryota; kingdom Viridiplantae; phylum Streptophyta; class Magnoliopsida; order Cucurbitales; family Cucurbitaceae; genus Trichosanthes; species Trichosanthes cucumerina. Next base: position 74,117,429 of record CM071839.1, on the reverse strand, counting down.
TTCTTCTTCCAACTAATATTTTAAAGATCAAAATAAAAATTGAGGAGAAGAAGCTATAATGGAATTTGGATCCGAACATAGGTGCTCATAAGCTTCCTAATTTTAGTAGCTTATCTTATATATATCTATATTTACCTTTCCGCAGAGAGATTAAAATAATTAGCAAATGGAATACCAATTATTTGGTTAGCTGTCTTATATTAAATCAACCTGCAGTGGACATTTTCTAATGAGTAATTGAGCTTTGAGAAAAACTAGTCCAATAAAATAAGCCCATACAAGGAAAACTAACTTAACAAAAAAGAGCTCCAATCCAAAAGAATGAGACCTAACTTATAGTTACAAAGGAACCCTTATAGTTACAAAGGAACCTTAGAGACTGAAGTCAATATAGAGACATTAAATGTAACGAGAGAGCAGACCTCTTTCTAATACCTCTCAACCCCTCTATAAAAGTTCTCATATTTCTCTCTAAACAAATTCCTCATAAAACGGCGAAAAAACAAGTATACTAAAAAACCTATGCCCTTCTCATGAAAGCATGTGAACCAAGCATGACAAAGTTCTTTGCAAAAGAATTATGCAGTGTACATTTAATTCTTTGTACTTTGTGGCTTTTACATCTGCTCCATCGTAATGAATATTTATCTGCTTCAATTTTATAATTTCAGGGATTTTTATCAAACGAAGGCTGTGAGAATAGATTATGGAAGCAGCTCACTGACACTTGATACTTGGGGTAGCAGCCAGGAACGAGTAGTTTTTGATAGTGGCAGCTCCTACACATACTTCACAAAAGAAGCATATTCCCAATTGGTTGCGTATGTAAGTTTCAACTTTCAAGGCATATTAGCCCGGAGCGAGCTTCTTTCTGATTTCTGCAAAAAAGTTTTGTCTGCTGATTATGAATTTTCATTCCTCTGCAGCTTGAAGAACTCTCGGCATTTGGGCTTATTATTCAAGATTCATCAGATACCATTTGTTGGAAAACTGAACCTTCTATCAGGTATAACTTATAAGACAGATATGAAGACATTTTTAGATAAAGTAAGACTGCGTTATTGATATGGATGGCATTTACTACTTAAAATTTTCTCTTTACTCACGAGTGATCAATTACTTCATCAATATGGATTACTTGTACGAGCAAACTTTGCTTATTTTCATCTGTTTCTAAAAAATCTGTTTCTAAAACATCTTGATGATCAATGATGATAGGAGGGGAAATAAAGGAAAATTTGGCGACAAGTAAAGCTTAAAAAAGAACATAGAAATTCTCGCTAGAACCTAAATTTTATGTGCACGCCTGCAGATCTGTTAGAGAGGTCAAGCAGTTCTTCAAGCCTTTAACACTTCAGTTCGGGAGCAGATTTTGGATTGTGTCCACGAAACTTGAGATTCTTCCAGAGAATTATTTAGTCATCAATGTGAGTCTTTATTTATTTCCTATAAAAAGTATACATATTTCTGCTGCTGTTATATGCATATTTATAAATATTGAGAAATGACAACTCCTTGTTTTACAGAAAGAAGGAAATGTATGCTTGGGAATTTTTGATGGAAGCCAGGTACATGATGGGTCCACAATCATTCTTGGAGGTAAAAACAATTTCGAAAGTTGAAGAATTTTATGCTTTTGTTTATGCTACCTCATGGACTTGCATCAAAACATTATACTTCATCAATAAAAAGTTTTCATTTTATTGTTTTATCTTTCAGACAACGCATTGCGTGGGAAATTGGTCGTCTATGACAACGTGAATCAAAGAATTGGATGGACTTCATCCGACTGTCACAAGCCAAGAAGAACTAAACGCCTCCCATTCTTTTGATACGCTGTCAATCTACAGATAAACTACTTAGTAATTGTTACGTGCCATGCCTAGATTATTCTGTTCATAAATATGAATTTTGCTTATTTGTGAATAAAATAATAAGTTTTTCGAATACGTGTCTTTAAGCACTAAGCTTCTTAGTTCTTACATGATCAACTGTAGGTTCATCTTTTGGTCGACTAGTAAAACAACTGATTGCATTTAGTTTTATGAAGTAATTTGCATGCATGACACACAAAAATGGCAAAATAATATGAAAGATGAAGAATAGTTTTATGTTATAGAAGAGGCTAATTCTTCCTTTTCTTCTGTGTCACCTTCATGCTTACAACAAGTTTCAGCTTGATCATAGTTGGATTGGCATTTCCAGGCATTGATGATCAGGGGTCCTTGGATTTCATTGTTTTCAGCGAAGGTATCACACTCTTGAATCTCCAATATCTCTACTCTGCGGTTTGTCTTCTTCCTTATTTTGATTGCTATATCTTGGGGGCTGAACTTTCCACAAACGCTTACCCTGCACTGCTTTTGTTCTATCAAATGGGTCTCCAACTCTATCAAGATGACAAGGATTGTCATGTCATAGGTTATTGAGTAAAATCAATTGAAAAGTCTAGTTTAGAACAAAAAGGGCAGAGAGAAATTATTTGATCTGGCGGTCACAGCATGTCTATCCCCATCCAAACTATAACTATTAATTGTACTGTCAAAACACAAATTTTAATTTCTCTCTTACCTCCAATAGTATAAAATAGTCATCCATATTGTTTTAGCACCTCAAATAATTTCTCGACAGCAAAAAAAAAAAGAGAGAGATTTCACCTTTTATGCTGAGAAGGGCTCTTCTTACTTTCCTGTAACATCCATTGCAGTCCATGTGAATCCTCAAAACCATGCAGCAAATCTGCTATAGTTGTCAAAGGAAAACAGTTCAATAATGCCAATGAAGCTTGGAAAGGAGAAGAACAGAAACATGGTGAGATTGAACTTGCCTTTCCTGTCATTAAAAAATCACTGTCAAAAACAGAACCTTTCTCCAAGAATCTAATCCAATATGATGCTTAAACACAGAAACTAAGAGAAAACTGATGGGTTTCTCATAGAACATGAAAGGGACGGCCTTGAGAAATCTGGGTTTAACAATGATATTGCTATTGATTGGCGAGAGAATATTAAGACATTGAATAATAATAATAATATTTGGAACCTGATTCGGCACTGTGCTATGTAGGTTGTTCATTATTCTTAGCTTCTTAGCTTTGCTTCTCCTTTTCGTTCTCTTTTTCGTATGGAGAAAAAGAAGGCATCCTTTTTTAAACCACAAAGCTATTCTTTTTCTCATCATGTGCCTATGATTCTCCTTCAATTAAAGGTTTAGCAGAGTAAGACCATATAGAAAACATTTTTTTTCTTTGTATGAAGGAATATTCTGAAGTATTCCAGGTTTTTAATCCTTAATTAGGGGGCTAGGGGGCATTTGGTTCCTAGTGTTAGGGGGCATTTGGTTCCTAGTGTTAGACTTATTCGCGAGTGTTTGGGCTAATTTGTGTGCACTTCAACCATTCTTATGGAATAACTATCTAACTTTACTACATTTTAGTTGTCAAGACAACTTGTAGACTATTAAATCTTACGGTTATACTTGAAAAGTTGAGTCTAAGCTTGGTATGTGTTTTATATCAAGTTTTGGGTCCGCTAATTCTAAATGCATAATCTTTTGCTGAATCACAAATTCATCCTTTATAAATACTATGTGTGGGTTGTTATAAATCATAGACTTGCAAATTGTAGTATAAATTACACAACCTCATCTTTCTCTAACTTATTTCTTTATATAATTCAAGGATATATTCGACAAGCTCAAACTTACTTCACCTTAGACTTGACAAGCTAAAATGTAATAAACCTATACAAAGTTGAGGGCCAAACACTATTTCAAAGTTTTAGGAGTTACAATAATATTTTAAAACTGGTCAATTATTTGAAAAAAAATGTCCTTATTCTTGACCTTGTTTTAAAAATGGGCGATAATATGATATGATAGGTTATATATTTAATTTAATAATGTTGAGATGAAATTTGAACATCTAACTTTTAAAATAAATTAATATCTTAATCAATTGTGACATGCTAGTATGCTACACTCTTGGTTTCACACTTAAATAAAAACAACTAAATATTAAGTGATAAGGACACCAGTTGACTTTTTTACATTTCCCATTATGTTAAAAAAAAAAGTAAGAATACAAAATTCAGTATTTTCAATTCATGTTGGTATGAAATTCATTATGTTATTAAGGGTGTGTTTGTCACCCGATTTGAATTCCAAATCCAAACCTATGTTTGGAGCAAGATGTTTAAAATTCTTGGATTTAAAACCCAACTTTATGGGTTACAACAGTGTAATCCCATGAAATTTGTTTTATGTTTTTCTCCTCCATTTGTCGACCATGTCAGAGTTGTTGTTGTCGGTGGTCGTCGAAGTTTTCACTGGAGTTGTCACCACTCGACAACTCCGGTGAAAACTCCGACGACCACAGTAGCGATTGCCTTCGGTGACCACTTGATTTTTCAATTCTGACGACCACTTCGACAATAACTCCAATGACGACTTCGACAACCACTCGACAACCACCGATAACAACAATTCCAATGACCATACCGGCGACTCGATCACTACAGACGACTGCCTCCAACGAATACTTGATTTTCCATTTTCTCTTCAATTTGTCGTTTTCCATTTTCGGTGACCACTTCGACAACAACTCTAATGACAACTCTAATGACCATAAAAAACGACAACTCCGATGATCACACCGGAAACTTGACCACTGCTAGCGGTGACCTCTTACGACCACTTGGTTTTCCATTTTCTCTTCCAATTTATCGTTTTCATTTTCGATCAGCACTTTGACAACAATTCCAATGACAACTCCAGCGACCACCGACAACGACAACTTCGACGACCACATCGGTGACTCGCCACCACTGACGATTGCCTCAGGTGACCACTTGATTTTTTATTTTCGACGATCGCGACCACCTGATGACCACCGACAACGACAACTCCGATGACCACTTCGACAATCCAAAAAGCTCATCAACTCGACCACCCCAACAACCCTACCATCTAGTCAATTTTTTAAAAGGTTAAAATAAAACTAAAAAGTGGCTACGAAACAATTTTTTTTGTATAATAACATGCAAATATACTCTCAAAACCTTTGAACTTTGTGAAATTAAATTTTTTTAAGAAAAACATGGTATTTTTTGTTTTTTTTTTTAATGTACACTCAAATGATTCAATTTTGTAATTACTTTTTTTAAAAAGTTAGAAAAAAATGAAATATTTTTTTTTCTTTCGCACAAAGGCGTGTTATGTCCTTTTGTTTCATGTTAGTTGCAACGCTTTTGGACTGTGTATCTGTATGTGTGAACTCGTGGTAGGGGTGTTCAAAAAATTCGATAACCTAAATAACCCGATCCAACCCAACTTACGAACACCTCTAACTTGTGGCATGCTATGTTTTTTCTGTCTAAATGCTAAATATTGTTCTAAATGTTTAAAACTATTTTTTTATTCCTCAATTACAACATAAATTGAAAACTTCATTAAAAAGTTACTTAAAAAATTGATCCATGTTAGACAGTAGCTTCTACAATTCACATAAAAAATTTGAAAGAAATAAAATAGCTAAAAGAAAAAAGATGAAACAAAACTGTACCAAATCCATATTAAAAAAACTGCACCCAAAACATAGGTTTATGATTTCTAGGCTTCAGAACATTGCACTCCAAACGCAGCTTTCTAATTATTAGACTTCATAACACTCCATCCCAAACACAGTTTTTTGATTAACAGGCTTCAGAACTCGCTAGGGCAAGCCCCCCAGGCTTCTGATTCACAGGATTTTGATTCTACACCTGTGCCCCAAACAACCCCTAAATGTCTAAACATCCATAGCTGACTATTAAAAAAACAAAACATATCCTACACGTCAAATTTAACTCCAAAAAAAGAAAAAAAAAACCCTACATATGTTAAATTACAATTGTTTGCACAAAAAACATGTTTAATAAGTTTGAGGGCATTATTGAAAATTTAAAAATCTGTAGGCCAATGCCAATCTATGAAAAGAAAAAAGGGGTCATAGTTCGTTCCTAAATGAAAAGTAGAATTGCAGTTAAATTAAAAATACTACACACAATACTTATCTTAATTGTGGCCTTCCTACTTCTTGTTGGGAGCGAATCACCTTAAGCTCATAAGATAATTCATGACCCATTCATATTTGTCCTCAATCTGTTAAACTGACCGATTGAAACACAAATTATTTATGTTATTCCAAATCGCCCAGACCCCAACCCCTAAAATAATAAACTGATCCGGAGGAATCAGATCTAGGAGTTGAAGCCATCTATCCTTTATTGTGTTTCATTCGGTCGGTCAAACAGATTGAAGACAAATGTGAATGGGTCATGAATTATCTTCATGAGCTTAAGTTGATTGGCTCCCAACAAGAAGCAGGAATGCCACAGGTGGTCACCTTGTGACAGTGAATTGATACCACATGAATGGGTGGAAGTGTTTGTGGATGCGAGTTTTAGTGAAGGGCTACGGAGGTCGGGTTTGGGTGTGGTGATTAAACACTCAGTTGGTGAGGTGATGGCTGCAATGGAGATATGCAGTGACATTTTTGTCTCACCTGCTTGTTCTGAGGCGGTGACAATTCTAGAAGGCCTTCGGTAGGCCTCTCCAAAGTCCATGTCGATCTGACTCGCAAATTCTAGTGTCGATGTTAAATGGTCCTTTGGAGGTTACGGTGGAACTAAATAATATTTTACATGATGTTCAGATGTTATTGAAGGAATTTCAAAGGTTCAAGATCTCTCATCTTCGTTGTGAGAACAATATTTTGGAGGATGCACTGTCTCATTCTGCGTTGTCAGGCAATTCTACCTTATGGATAACGAATTTTTCGGATTGGTTTGTAAATTTGGTAGGCCTTGGAGTTTCTAACCATGTAGCCCACGAGGCTTAGTTTTTTTTCATTCAATGAAAGCATACTTAAAAAAAAAAAAAAAGGAGCTAGCTTATATTATTGGAGTAATTTTCTTGTTAAAGGGACCGATTCGAGAGAAAAAAAAAAATTAGGTTAAGTCTTTTATTTTTCCTAACATCAAACTTTGCTGTTAAGATGCTAATTGTACTTTATCCTTGATGATTCCACTTTTTTATAAGTGATGAATTTAAGTTGGGAGAAATTTTGAAGGATGAGAGTTCCCTTAGTGGGTTAAGTTCATACTAAGAATTTCCATTTGAAAAAAAAGAAAGAAGCAATTTATATGAAAATTTAGAGCGTGTTAAATAGATTATGTTTTATGTTTTTTCAGATTCATTGAATTCAATTATGTGAATATGTATTTGACAGATTTGATTCTGAAACTGTTTGTAGATTATCTGATCCAAAATAGTAAAGATACGAAAGAATTGAGTTCTTATTTTTTCTATCATTATCATACTTCTTATCTTTCCTTAAAAGATAAGAAAGAATTGAATCTTCGAGTTCAAAGAAGATAATAAGTATTTTTATTCATAGAATTATTACTTTATGTTGAGTTGAAATCATGCCAATGAAGTTCGAGTTCCATCATTTCCAATGGTACATTATTCTAAACGCATTGAAAGGAGCAAGATGCAAATAAATCCCTTGGTCTCCACCACCCCAAATGCAGCTATTATGATCACATTGTTTACTAAGCCAGGTTCCTTTCTCTGGCCAGAAAACATCACCAGAAACTTGCCCATATTTGCTGCTGAAACTGCACCAATACAATGTCGATCGCCAAAAATTTTCTTTAAACGTCCAGTCGTATTTTTCTCCGGTGGCGAGTACGTGCTCGCCCAGATCGTCATCTTTCGACTTGCAATGAACAACCAGAGTCGAAGCCGACATCAGGTTCACAATGGTCACTTGCCACTTGGAGAATGGAAGTTGTAGCTTGGATGCTGCAAAACATGGCTTGATAATGTTTGATTCAAAAGCAAGTAATAAGATGAAACAAAAGATGTTTAGAAGCTTCATTTTCTTGGAGTTCAATTTGGTCACTTTTTACACACAACCCATTTTGGGTTTGGTTTTATTTTATAGCCAAATTTAATTCATGCATGGAAATATTCACAGGTTGTACAATCTAAATCCTTTTCATTTTCCAAACCATATTTGTTTAAATATATACAATACACGTAAAGGAAATATAACTCACATATAACCTAAAGCTATAGGTTATTTTGATGACATAGATTTCAAACTGAATCGAACCAAATCAAATCGATTGCTATGTTGCTAAATTGTTAATGGCAAATGCAAATTAAAGAAAATAAAAAACATCTTTGGAACAATCTCTTCTCGACCGGTGACACAATTTGAAATTAATTTAAGATGGACTGTTCTGATCTATCACCAACATTTCAAATTGGAAGATTTAAACCTCAAATCTTTTAGTTGAGGGCATACATAAATGTGTTCAAACACCGAATAAAAAGTATTAGAATACACTATAGATTATACTCCTTTTTAAGAATAACAAATAAATTGTACCTTTCTTTGTTTTTTTTTTTTTTAAATTAAAAAATTATAATAATTGCACTAAAATGGAAGATGATGCCTTTTTTTAATGCCATCACAAAAATAATTTTCGAAGGGGGAAAAAATGATCGGAGCTAGCCTTTTTATTTATTTATTTAAAAAAAGGTGGAGATGAATTAGTACAGATCAATACAGATATATCACGAATTTTTTTGAAAAATCAAAGTTTTCTAGTGGGTTAAATTCATATATTAAGAATTTCTATCTGAAAGAATAAGTAAATTTATTAATAAAATACAAGAAATTGACATTATTGCATTCAAATAATCTTGAGATCAACAGAGTTAAAATTCCACTACTACAAAATTTGGCTTTTATTGATGACTAAAAATCACAACATTTATTTTAGTTGACATTTTTGAGCGTCATTGAAAGCGGTGTCAATAAATCTAAGCGTCAATAAAAGTTGATAGTTGACGGTCGTTAAACGTCAACGATTATGTCTTTATTGACGGATTTTAATCATCAATAATATTAATGTTGACACTTATTAGTCATCCAACTATGACGTAAATCATCAACAAAGACCTATTTATTGACACTTATTTGCACATCAACTTAGGGTATAGTTGATAGTTTTTAGCCACAATATTTAGGTAAAAACGTCAATAAAAACCTTTTTTGACACGTATGTGACGCCAACATAGAGTATAGTTGATGGTTCTTAACCGTCAATATTTAGGTCAAAGCGTCAATAATAACCCCTTTATTGACATCCGTAAGTCGCCAACATTAAGTATAGTTGATATTTTTAACCACAACATTTTTAGCGAACCGTCAATAATACCCTTTTATTGACACTTGTTGCCTGTCAATATAAATTTATCTTGACACTTTTTAGTTGTCATCAATAACTATACTTGACGCTTTACATTGTTGACTATGACATATATGTTGACAGCTTTAAACCGTCAATACTCTCGATTTAATGTCGTTTTTAGCCACAACTATAACTATTTATTAAAAATAAAAAAATGGATATTATTCACCCATCCTCTACCACCGCATCTCAGATGAACAAGTCTATCGAGAGACTCAACGATTTGTCAAACTATATAAGACAAATTTTATCAAAATAAACCATAATTGCAAATGAACTAAAACAAAATTCCATTGACTAACTAATAAGTTAAAATTACTAAATATCTTTCTAAGCAAAGAACATAACACTAACTCCTCGAAAATCAAATAAATGAAGTTTGATAACAAAAATGTTCATAAGTCTTGATTTACAAATTCACATAACTCAACTCGTATCTCGTCCAACTCATCTTGGGTGTACTTATCATCGTTCTCGTCCAATCAAAACACAAAGAAGAGTACATGCATTAAAAAATTGAATAAATGAAGAAACTGTGAAACACATCGAATAAGATCAAAGTATTACCACGCCTCATATCACTTGACTTCTCCTGTGTTACTATATCTCGAATAAACTTCATTGTATAGTACCCACACTCAGACTCCCTGGTTGCTTAGCACACTATATAAATAGATTAAAACAAACAAAGAAGCAAGACTTGAATAAATAAACAAAATGGTGGAAAAAATGGTAGATTTGAAACGATTACTGAATAAATTTGTCAATTAAAAATTGGACTTCTAGCGTTTGCTTGAGCATAGAACATCCTAATAGCCCTATACAAGTACAAATGAACTCTAGAGCTATTATCTATTCTACACATTTTATAAATGGCAACAATAGGATAATACTATCAGTTACAATATGTCATAAATTAGTATTAAACGAGCTAATAGAAGATATTGCACATAAATCAATTTACTTTTTTATTTCTGTCAACCAACAAAATAAACTCTGACGGCATGTTCTTATAAAAATAATCGATAAAAACAAGTTGTTACGTAAAAGAAACAATAGACCAATATAAAAATTCTTTCATAGTTCAACACCTAATGAATATTAGGTTTAGTTAATTACATGTTTCACCAAAAGCCCAAATATAGTTAAGCAAAAAAGAACACTAAATGGAGGACTTGAATATCAAAAAATAAAGGCAAAATTTAATAAACAAATAGAAACATTTATTGAATTCAATCTTTTGCATACCTCAAATTAATATTTTTAATAATTCACGTACTTTCTTCGTAAATTTGTCACTGTCCCTTCTTTTTTCCTCGTTCCTCCTTCCATGCCTTTTCTTTTGCTCTTTTCGTTTTTCCTGCTATAGGGAAGATTTTTTTTTTAATATTGTACAACATGAAAAGCTCCAATTAGTATCTGAACTATTCTTGAGTTATCCAATTCTTTTTCATGAATAGCAGTTGAACACAAGAAACTATAAAACAATTATAATGGCATCTAAACCCTATACCAAATTTTCACTAAAAGCCAAAGTGGGGCCTCACCATACTCACTGCTTTTCCAAGAAGTCTGTCATTAACGAGATCAATAAATTCTTGAGTGGATGATGAAACTAAATCACCAAATTCTTCTTAGAAAATACTTTTGGCCACAAAGCTCTTCATTTACGTAAACCTTATTCTTAAATATACTGAAGAGATACTTTTGAAATATTGTCAGGACAAAAACGAAACATTCTAATCTTGTAAAAATAAACACACTTAAAATTTTCATGCGGTAAAATATCTGACCTTGTAAATAGGAATCTCAAAATTGAAACTAAAGCATCCTAAGAATTTCATGTTGTAAAATATCTCACCTGGTAAATGGGAATCTCAAAATTGAAACTAAAGCACCCTAAAATTTTCATGTTGTAAAAATCTCACCTGGTTAAATAGGAATCTCAAAATCGAAACTCCTTTCTTCATTCTTGTTGGTCATGGTTTCTTCATGGGTTGCCATTTGAATGGAGCGTTGAATGTGGTTCAAATGTCGCACGTCGCGTTGTGGGTCATGTGGTAGCCGCATTGTTGGCATGGTACTTGTGTTGTTGCACTGGAGTAGGTCGTCGCTCGTAGTTCACGAACGTCGTCAATCAAATCTCTTACCGTCTCCGTGAAGGGCTTGCACCTAAGGTAACACGGTGCTATCATTAATACATTTTTGCTTCAGGTCGTCGTCGAACAGAGTTTGCGCTAGTTGTGCTCGCTGGTCATGAATCATCTGTTGCTGCTGAAGACAAGTGAGGCAGTTAGGCGGCTGGTTCAAACGTGAAATAGATGAAGTAGAAAGATAGGGCTTATGAATCCTTTCAATTTTTTTTTCAAAAGAAAATATGATCTTTTCTCCGTACTATTTTCTTCTTTTTCCTTAATTTTAAAATTTTAAATAATACTGTAAATGAAATTGTCAATTTTTTTAATGAAAAAATTGGGAATAAACTTGGGTTTTCGAAACTTATAACAAAAATTAAAAAAAATAATAATAAAAATAATAAATTTGAGATTTAATCAAAATTCAAACATTGAAAAATTCAAAATCTTAATCATTTTAAATTTAAATCTAATTTACTCAAATTAAACTCCAAATAATAAGGTGTACAGATCAATGGAAGAATAATTTAGTATAACAGATGTCAGATGCCAGAGGATGAAGAATGCTTGATGATGGAGGAGGAAAAATATTATCAGTTTATAATATGAAAATTAGATAAAAATATATCTTAACAGTTTTTAGGGATCAGGTATAAACAATATTTATTGACGGTCGAAATTAGACAATTATGTCGTATTTATTGACGGTCTTTACCCGTCAATAAAATCATTTTTATTGACGGTTATTAACCGTCAATGAAACTATGTATAGTTGACTGCTAGAAACTGTCAACTATGCGAAAAAGGCGGAGATGCACTAAAATCGACGGAAAATTACGGAAATACCGTCAACAAAACTATTGAAGTTGATGGTTTTTTGTGTCAACTTAAATATAAATATTTATTGACGTTCTATAGCCGTCAATGTATGTATTTTTAATTAATAATTTATTTCAAGATGAAAATAAAACTTTTATTGACAGTTTTTTGTCATAAGCGTCAACTAAACAAAAGAGACGTGCGTCAATAAAAGCTAGAATTGTAGTAGTGTTCATATAATATTCTATGAAAATATTGCTAGAGTTGTTGCTTCTTTGTGCTGCTGTTGCATTATTTCCTACTTTGTTTGATTGGTCTGGTTTTGGCTACTTCTTGAACATCAAGTATAGCAGTCTCTGATTTTGAACATCAAATGTAACATGTCTTAATGTATAAATTCTTTTAGTTTGAGGGTTTATATAGACAACCATATCGTTTATGAATAGAGCTAGAGCTAATGAACACACATGAATATGTTCTTTTTGAGAATTTATCTTTCGTACATGAACATACAAAAATTCTCAAGTTGTTATTATTGAGGTTAATTTCTTAGGAATATAGCCTTTCAAAACGACACTTTATGTTAATGACACTACTTGTTGACACGTGATTTATATGTAAGGAACAGTAACAAAAGCATCAATTCAATAATGTGACGGTGTTTCCTTTCCACCAACCCATTTTGTTGTAGTGTGTGAGGAGTACATGATATTTGATGTTGGATTCTACTTTGATTAATTTATAAGATGTTTGAGATTTGATGATGAAAACTCCTCACCTCTATCTGTTTGTAGAATCTTGATTCTTCTTGTAGATCCTAAATCTCGTCAACATCATCTCGATCGCTCCTAATTAAACATTAAATTAAGTTAAATGCCAACTCAATAATTTAAAATTATATTAACTATTGAACATATAAAAAATTAAGTAACTCTACCTACGAACTAAATCACATTTAATCTGATTGAACAAACCACAAAACTTCAAATTATCCAAAATTATGAACCTGAGAACTAAATCAAACTTAAATAGGTTAAACAATCCATAACAAGTAAACTCATATCAAAAACTTAAAACATAAACTTAAGAACACAGAACTTAAACAATCCCAAACAAGTTAATGACTAATGCAAAATAAAAGCAAACAACAAAACCACAAAAGAAACTCATTAGTTCTTGGATCAATCTCTACGGCGGGTGACACACAATTTGAAACTTGTTTAGGATGAACCATTTTAATCTATATATCAAATATTGATGGATAATATAAATGATACAAGGGACTTGAGTTCTAGGATCTAAATTCCAAGATCAATGTTTTTGTGTCATCACTAGTATAAAATTGGATTTTAATAACGGGCAATGCCCGTCATTAAAGGATTTTAATGACGGGCGTGCACCCGTCATCAAAGCGTGTGTCATTGTATCTTATAATGACGGTCGCTTTTTAATGACGGGCAATGTCCGTCACTAAAGGTCTTCGACCGTTATTAAAAGTGACATTTTTTTGGGTTCGCATCCACATTTAATGACGGACATTGTCCGTCATCTTTTTGTTCAGAATTTAATAAAAAAAAAATTTTTGATTATTTCGATGGCTCTAACCAATAATATTAATATTTCTCAAGGTTTGTATAAAGAAAACTTTAATACTATTACATTTTTACACAAGTAATCTTACCAACTTAACTAAATTAATAAAAAAAAATAAAAAATGTGATAAATTTCTTATATTGAACTGTATTACATATCCTACAAAAATATGTATACAAACTACATTTACTTTACAAAGATAAGAAAAATTGCTAAATAAGGAAAATGCTAACAAAGAGGGATGAGTGGACTTGTCAGCATGTAAATGCCTCATGAACTACGAAATCCATTCCAACACATTCAAAGCAATAGTCTGCACCTCCACCAGTAATTTCAATGATCACTTGCAAATTATTAGGGAAAGAATTAGAGCAAACCATTAACACTATTTGAATTAGAGCAAAATGAATCATAAAAAAAATATAGCAAAGAATAAGAAAAATAAGTTAATGAAAAATAGTGAACTCATTAGCTAAATGGAGAATTTGGAGATATATCATCGTGGTTAGATATAACAATAGAGACCTAATCCAATATGACCTTTCAAATATAGAAAAGAATAGCCAAGAGTCAAGAAATAATAAAAACATATCAAAATAGCAACCATGTTATAAACAAACGAATAACTCACAAAATAACAAACAAATTAGCAATAAAAGACTAAAACTATGCCTTTGCAACCAAAGAAAATAATTAAAAACAAAAATACAAGTTAGAAAATGCAACAATTCAATTAGTCTCTTATAATTTCATATGCATATGTTGTCATTTTGTACTCGATTTTCCTCTTCTCACTACCTTTCCATGCTCGTATCCTAACTTCTTCACATTTATACCTTGAAGGTAGTTCCCTAGTTCTCTTCCATTTTTTATCAGCACATACACACACTTTATAAGCATCAAAACTACCCAAAATATTCAACTCAATATTCAACCATACACAAAAGTAAAAGAAAAAACAATGACCCAAATTGTAATATCATGACCTCCATCAAAGTTTCAAAATAAAAGAGGACAAGTAAAATAGCACAAGGTTTTTTCAAAAAAAGGAGAAAACAATGGTAATTTCCTGACCCCAAATCAATATCTCTAAACACTAACCTACACTTAAAACCATTCATTGGCTACCATAACTGTAGGATAGTCATAGAACCATATCCAATAATCTCCAAATAAGAGTTGCATTGAAATATAGTAAAACTCCTACAACAAATAAGAGTTGAAGGAGAAAAAAGAGAGTATCAAATTAGCATGAGAACAAAATATCAAACATATGTTAAATTTGTTGTAGTGTTCGCCAAATCACCCGTGATTGCATAATTTCAATTATGAAAGGATTAAACCCATTATCTATAAAATAAATATGTTAAAGGTGAGTTAAGGAACACAAACAAGATTTGAATGAGATTACTAGATATGAAATGGTGTCAATGGACATCACGATAACAAGTCCAAGTGTATAGTTATCTTAAGTGAATGAGATATAGCTATCTGAAGTGTGCTCTACCAATAAGCACCATCTAACTCAACCAAAGCATGATTAACTAAGTAGATGAAGTAAGAACGATGGTATTTCTTAGAATTATAAGAAAAGAAGGTCAAGCATTAACACAAGTACATTATTTGTTTCTCTCTATTTCTTTTTAATAAGAAATTGGGAAAAAAAAATAGAGGAATGCCTCATCTATAACTCAAGATTAAGGTTGCAATGATTGCATAACTTAGTAATTAAATAATTTAATTTGATCAATTGATCAAACTAACTAAATGGCAACGAAGCATTGCCCATCTAATAACTCAAATGAAAATCTTACAATTTTCCACCCGTAAGAGCTTCTTCCAACTTTTGATCCCAAGCTTCTTTGGTTGTGATGAGATGCATATTTCCGCAACGAACTCAACATGATGGGAACAATGAACATAATAAATTCCTATTTAGATGATTGTTAATGAACATATTCGCTTATAAATATACATATTCTCTTGCCATATATTGATAAAAGTACGTATATAAATTTGATTACATATCAAAGATAAAATAAATGTGTAGATTAAAGAACCTATCTAGCCACCATAAAATAGATTAATAGATTAAAGAAAAATTTAGTAGTATAATGGTATATACTAAATAATATTTTTTTTTTTTTGAAAAAAATAGTATATTACAAAAAGTGGAAGCTTGGAACAAACCTTTAAAAGTAGGCACTAATATCTTGTCATAAAAGTTTATGAGATAAATATGAAGAAATACCATAAGAAATTATAATACTTTATAGTGTGGATTTTCCTGTTAGATTGTTCCAATTAAGTGGTTTTTTTTTTTTTTTTTTTGCTTAGATGGGTTCATTTATGTTTTCAAATTGAAAAAAGAGTTAGGGAGATATTTTACATTAGGAAAATTAGTTAATATATAATAATATTTTTAAATATCAAATCGTTATATATTATTCAATTTGAATAACGTTGTTGGATGAAGTGAAATGAATATTTAACCACAAAAGGTGTAAATTTTTTTAGTACAAAAAAATTGTAATTAACACAAATTATTTTTTTTTCAAATGTATAGATGACCATTTTATTGTTGGATTTCAACTACATTATTAAAAAGAGATATTTAGAAAAATTGAAACATCGAAAATGCTATATTTTTTGGACAAAAATTATATTTTGAATTCAAATCCCTACCTTTTTAACTTCATCATTAATTCAACGAACATTCGAAAATAAGAGTTTTTTTTTTTCTTTTAATTTTTAAAATGAAATCACCAATAACAATGGACCAAGAATGTGAGGCTAAAACTCATCATTTGCTAAAGGAGATGAACTCGAATCGAATACCAAAAAAACATATAAGCGAAAGCGTATTTGTTTTCAAATACCAAAAAAAGGTATAAAATACATTATACACTATATAAGTTGTACTATATTCTTTTTTTTTAATTTTATAATAATTGTACTTTATTCTTCGTTGCACTTAAATTGAAGATGATGCCACTTTTATATGCCATCACAGAGAATCATTTTCGAGGAAAAATGATCGGAGCCTGCTTTTTTATTTATTTCGCAAAAAAAAAAAGTGTGGAGATGGAAGTACAATCACGAATTTTTTTGAAGAATCAAAGTTTTTTAGTGGTTAAATTCATGCTTAAAAAATAAGTAAAATTTATTTTATAAAAGCAAGAATTTTGACATTTCATCCAAATAATCTTGAGAATAGAGTTAAAATTTATGAATTACTTTCTCAGATTAAAAATGGTAAATTTATTGATCAATTAAATAAAAGAGAGGAATTTTGGAAAATATCTTTAATAAGAAAATTCTCCTTGCTGCCCTTTTCCCACACAAAAATGTCACTTTCGCTCCTCTCCATGATTTTTTTTTTTTAAAATACACCGAGTCTTTCTTTATAATATCAAATCAAATATACTACCAATTTACTTTCATGTCCTAAAATAAATGACTATTGGTATTGGATAGAAAATAGAAGGAAAAAAAATCACCCACAAACGTGTCCAATTGTATTAATTTTTACCATAAACTTTTAATTTTATCGAATTAGACTCCGAACTTAAATAATTACTGTCGATTTTTATTCTCTCGTCTATTTTTTTACTAATTCATCCACTATTTTTTTTTTAAAATGTAAAAACTTCTATAAACTCACTAATTTCAATAAAATTAAACTAAGTTTGAGCAAGGCACAAATTAATCATTGAATAGCCTTGTCAAAATTCACAAATTTCAAGAAACATTAGCTCCAATGTTGTTTTTTCTCTAATATTTTCACTTTGTATCATACATATGTTTTATAAATTATAATCCACTAAATGCATATAAGTATGTTTTTTCTTTATGATATTTCAAATGAATTAAACTTATTAGAGGATTTAAATTGCAACATTTTTTAAACTTTAAAGTTAAGAGTGCAACACTTATCTAAGTTGAGGTGGAATTTGATGAAATTGAAAATTTATGTTAAATATTAATATAACTTGACAAATTTAGAGGTAAAAATGAACTTTTTTTTTTGTTTGATAACTATTTTAAATTATGTTTATTCTCTCGCCATTTCTTTAAATGGTTTTCACATTTCTTAAGTAAAGATTTAATTCTAACTAAATCTCAAAACAAAAGTAAATTGATAAAAATTAATTTTTTTCAAAAATTGTCTTAGATTTTGAAATCATTTGGAAAAAAAAATAGAAAACAAATCAAAGAACCCCACTGATGGAAAGTAGTGTTGGCAAGTTTAATTTTTAAAAAACAAATAGTTATCAAACAAGATCTTAATGTTTGATCATGAAATCCTATTTTATATCTAATAGATTCACAATTTTTTTAAAAAAAATATTGAACACCTCATAAATCTATCAGATACAAAATAAAAAATTTAGACTCTGTTTGATAACCATTTGATTTTTAAAAATTAAGCCTAAAAATACTACTTATACCAATTGTTTTCTTATCTACTTTATACCTATTTTTTTAAAAAAAAAAGTAAGCTAAGTTTTGAAAACTAAAAAAAATACTTTTCAAAAACTTGTTTTTGTTTTTGAAATTTGGCTAGAAACTTAAATGGTACCTCAAGAAAGATGAAAATCATTATAGAGAAAATGAGGAGAAATTGTGAAAAAACAAGCATTATAATTTTCAAAAACCAAAAACCAGAAACTAAGATCCCGTTTGATGACCATTGAATTTTTTATTTTTAAAAATTAAGCCTAAAAATACTAATTCCACCTATAGATTTCTATGTTTTCTTATCTATTTCTTACCTATGTTTTCAAAAACCAAGCTAAATTTTGAAAACTTGTTTTTGTTTTTGAAATTTAGCTAGAAACTCAAATAGTTGTTCAAGACAGATAGAAATCATTGTAGAGAAGATAAAAAAAATTTGTGAAAAAATACCATAACTTTCAAAAACCAAATAGTTAACAAATGAGATCTAAATTGCCATCAAGCGCGGTCTTAGAGATTTATTCGACCGTTTAAAAGTTGAGAGATTAAACTTGTAATTTAACCCCAAAAAAGGAGAAAACATAGAAAAGACATAACTCTGTTGAATTTTGTTTTTATCACCATTATTATTATACATTTTTTGCCTCAACAAATACAGAAGAATTGAATCTTCGACTTGAAAGGGGAAAAAAAAAGTAATAGGTATTTTATTCATTGAACTATATGTCTGGATCGAGGACGGTGTAATGTGTTCGAGTCGAAACGAAGCCAATGAAGGTGGAGTTAACATCATTTCCAAGGAAATATCAATTGAAAGGAATCAAGAGAACCAATACGCAAGGAAATGCCATTGTTTCCAGCAGCCCAAACGCAGTTATTACGATCACATCGATCACTAAGCCATGTTCCTTTTTCTGGCCAGAAAACTTCACCAGAAGCCTGCCCATGTTTGCTGCTAAAATTGCACCAATACAGTGTTGATTGCCAAAGATTTTCACTAAACATCCAGAAGTATTTGCCTCCCGGGCCGATCACGTGCTCGCCCAAATCGTCGTTCTTCGACTTGCAATGAACCACCAGACTCGAATCCGTCATACGATTCAATATCGATACCTCCCATGGGGACAATGGAAGTTGATACTTCGAATCGGATTGTGCAAAACTCAACTTAATAATCATGTTTGATTCACAACCAAGCAATATGATCAAACAAAACATGTTTAGAGCCTTCATTTTCTTTGGGGCTTAATTTAATTTGCTTCTTCACCCTTTTATTTTCACACAATAACTCATTTTGCTTTTGTTTCATATATATATACCTAAATTGAGTTTGTATATAGAAAGATTTACAGGTTGTACAATCTAAATTCTCTTAATTTTCTAACCCCTTTTTTTTAAAAAAAAAAAACATATACCATAAATGGTATGTGAAATAACTAATAAGGTGTTATATATGGAAAGTTGTTTACTCGGATATATATGGGAACACAGTTACTTTCAAGCTAAAATATGTTATATTTAGATGAGAGTTTGAATACACCACCTCAATAATAATATTATTATTATTGTTATTGTTATTATTATTTTGAAGAGATTGGCCTCAAATATTTGGTTTTATTGACTATGTGATTTTTTAATATAAAAATTAAAAGTATATGAAATTGGTATGAATGATGATG
This sequence comes from Trichosanthes cucumerina, assembly GCA_036507285.1. Lineage (NCBI taxonomy): Eukaryota > Viridiplantae > Streptophyta > Magnoliopsida > Cucurbitales > Cucurbitaceae > Trichosanthes > Trichosanthes cucumerina. The sequence continues at coordinate 74,097,440 of CM071839.1, read as the reverse complement.
AAATTAGTTGAATTATGCTAAAATTTAGAATCTACTTGGTAGGCAATTGAAAAACAAATTTTAAAAATAAGAAATTCAGTAAAACAAAATTGAAAGTTGTATTTTATATTTTAAGATATGTGTTTGGTAATAAATTTAGAAATTGAATTCTAATTTAAGTAATCGTTTATAAACTATAGAATTAGTTGTGGTTGTAAAACTAAATATTAGTTTAAATATAATCTATTATTAATTAATTTATGAATCGTTTTATAAAATTATGTATAACTATTATTTTATCATATCATATAATTTATAATAGGTTAGATTATATTTATTTTAATTTAACAAAAATAAACTAAGTTTATAACCTAAAATATCATCTTTATTAAAAAATTTATCTTCTTTTACTATAATTTTTTATTTTAAAATTTTAAAATTTTAAAATTAAAAATTAGAATGAAAACTTAAAAATATTATTTTCAAATTTTTTCACAAAATTAAAAAACAGTTTTAAAAAACACATATTTACCAAAAATGGTTAAAATATATTTACCAAACATTGATAAAATAAGATTCAGGGTGTACCACCCTATATTATCGTAAGGAATCATTAAATTTATTTTGACAACCTTCAAAAGAAAAGTATCTTAAACTGCAGAAGCTCGAAGGCATATATTATTAAAGTTTTTTTTCTTCGACAACAAGAGTCGGTTATATAATAGTCTTTACCTTGCTAACAGAAAAGTGCCTACGCCCTCTGCCCTATTAATTAAGGTATACTCTCGAATAAATCCGTTGAAATCATTTCTTTTTGGGAGTGTCATAAATTTGTTTTCGTTGATATATATATATATATTGACAAAAAAATATTATTATTTATTTTATTTGTGTATTTAAGATATATACATAGAGAGAGAGGGACGAAACATATTATTCGCTATTTCACCTCCTTTCTCGAGGAATGATTATTTGATCAAACATATTATAAGATATAACCTTTTTAGTTATAAAAAAAAAAAAAGAAAAAAAAACACTTTTTTTTTTCTTGTGAAAGCTATAAGATATATGTAACTCTGTAAGCGTAGCTAAATGGTACTCGAATAAAATAATGTAGCTCAACAATTTTACATTTTTTTTTAATTGTAAGTTGGAATTTTATATGAATTAAAAACTTGACGCACCATTTAAAAAGTTCCACGAGTCACGTAAATCTAAATTTAAAATAAATTTTCTACCCAATATTTTCTTTTAAAAAAATTAATTACGACAAACCTAAAACTTTTCAAATTCATGAATTAAACGTCTCTTAAAAACTAAAAAGTAGTCATTAAAACCTGCGTGGTTCAAAAAAGAAAAAGAAAAGAAAAAATATCATCTCTTACTCAAAGGTGCCCACACACAGCGACACTCCATCAATCCCCACCTATTTTCAACTCGAAACTGATTCAACCTTTTTTTTATCTCCTAATTTTCCAAAACTACCCCTCTCCAGTCAATAATAAAATAACAAAATCAGAGAAACGACAAAAGAGAGAAACCGACGGATACACAGGGTTTTTACAACGGTAAAAATTAAGAATCGTTCTATTAAAAAAAACAAAATTAAAAAAAAACTCCTCTACATTTCCTTTTTTTTTTTTGGAAATTCTGCATTGCTATTCAAAGAGTTGTGTTTTTGTCCTTTCAGATTTACAACCTACAGACTTAAAACGACGTCGGTTCCACACCAACCCTAAAAACCAAAAACCAACCTTCCCCCATTGGAAACCCGTTTCTACAGAGCCGATAACGACTCCGGCCGAAACGGCACGTCTGAATAATCAAACAAACCGCCCAATGCAACAAACTCTCCGCCCAAACAATTCTCCTCCGCCGCGCCGGAACCAATGCCGATTCCGATTTCGAACGAGTCATAACACGGTATCTCATCCTCAAACCCTAAGTTCCCATCCAACTCGAACACACCAGCCGAAGAACAAGCCGGCATAAAATCAATCGCCTCCATCTTCCCTTCAGTACTCGAACCTCCCGTCGGCGGCAGCCCGAGTTCATCATCCGACGCCTCGAAAAGATATCCAAGTTCCGCCTGAGGAGTCTCATTCCGATCCGACGTCGTTTTCGCCGGCGGTAGAGCTTGAATCTCCTCCTCGAAGCTTCGGATGAACGAATCGAGTTCGAGACCTTGAATACTCTCATCTCGCTCCGTTACGGCGTCGCCATCTTCGAGGATGTTAAGCAACTCATCTTGAATCTCCTCCGACTCCGCCAAATCGATTCTCAAATCATCTCCGTCGGATCCTACCTGCTCCGACTTCGACGAGTTAACAACATTCCAGTTCCCCTTGGTGCATGGCTTCACGAATCTCGATTCCGCTGAGTTGAGTCGTCTGAGCTTCGACTCGGCCGAATCGACAAGCGAGTCGTCGAACTCGTCGCGAACTCGCCTTCTGTTGTCGGTGTAAATTTCCATGGAAGAAGAAAGAATAGAAATAGAGAGAAGAAGAAGAAGAAGAAGAAGAAATAGGGGTTTAAACCGCCATTAAAGAGAGAAAGATTAAAGGAATTGTTGCAGAAGTGAGTGTGTGTGAATTGGAAGGAGGGAAGGTTTAAAAAGAGGGGAAAATGGGGCCATTGGAATTTGAAATGTAGGATTTGAGGGGAAGAAAGAGACAAGGACACGTGGCGAATAAAGAGAGGGTTTAGAAAAACCATTCTCGGTCGTCTTATTTCCCCCGCTTTTTTTTTTCCCTGCCCCCAATTTTATCCACTGTGTGTTGTTTTCAATGATTCTCCTCCTCTTTTTCAAATATCTTTTTTTTTTTGGGTTATGGTTTTTTTTATTTAACTAAATTTAAATGCGTTTTTGAAGTCCGTTGCGGGTCCCGCTGACTTGGCATTGAATTTTGCCTTTTTTCCCTTTTCGGTTCATTTACGTTTTTTTTTTTTTTTTTTGAGAGAAAATTTTGAATAATTGCATCCTTCGGCTCGGCGTTGAATCGGACTACGCATTGGCCGTTGAATGGTCTACGTCTACCTGAGTTTTGCATTACTGTCTTTTTTCTTTTTATTTTATTTTTCCTTGACCATTCTTTATTTTGGCTCTTCCCTAAATTTTAATTAACAAACCTCCACAATTTTGTTCAAATCCCCCTCCCTTTCTATTCTTCACATCAACTAACTACTTTCTTTTCCTCTCTTTTTTTTTAAAAAAAAAACGGATATTACAGATATCGATATTTGTACTATTTTCTGTTGGTTGAATCGTGTGAGTTCTTTATACAGATTTTTTTTTAAAAAAAATTAAGAATCAACAATCTAATCTTTTAAAATAACTATAGATAACCATTTAGGGATGGTATGATAAAACTCAACTCAGGAAGATATATTTGGTAAAGAATCAAAAATGTAAATTTGAAAAAGCAATGATTTAATAAAAACAGAGTTATATTCCATATTTTCAGATATATGTTAGGTAGTAGATTTAAAAATTTGATTTCATTCCAAATAGTTATTTAAAGAGTGTCATATAACATATTTATATAATTAATGTATGAAATGATTTTGTAAATTTTATAGAATTATCTTTTTATAATATAATGTTATATAATTTATAATATATTATATTATATATTTTAATTTAACAAAAGTAAATGGAATTCATAACATAAAATATTGTATTTATTAAGATTTTTATATTTGTTTATTATAATTATGCATTTTAAAATTTTAAATTCGAATCTGGATACAATGAAAACATAAAAATGTTGTTTTTCATAATTTCTATTATTTGGATCTCAAAATCCAAAAACAGTTTTCAAAAACACATCTACCAAACACATATTCATCAAATTCAGTGAATCTGAAAACATAAAACAGGATTCGGATTTCATACCAAATAGACCCTTATTTTCAACCTACTTATTTGAGAACAAGAGAATGATAAAACTCAACGAGAGCAAGAGGTCATCTTCAACCATATTTATTCCAAATTCAATATCTAGATTTGAAGTAGGTTGTCGGCGCCAGCGTGCATGAAGAGAAAAAAAAAGGGTTAAAAATGGCATCTACGAGAAAAAGGTTGAAGATGGTCTCTTGCTCTCCTTAGATTTTTCTCATACTTTTGCTCTTAACAAGAAGATTGAAGATGATTCTCGAATTAATTCGTTAGATTTTATCGTACTCTCGCTCTTGGTATCGTAGAAGGTCATTCATCGTCATTTTAAAAGACCATATCATGATCATCCATCGTTTTAACTTAAAAAAAAATCATCGTAACTTTAGATTATGTTTTAAATCTCTTTTTCAAAATATCATATTGTAAATATGACGATGAAAATTCAAATCTACAATCATCTAATAAAGATAGACACATCTTACAACTCGACTCCCTTCTGTTTCATCGATTTTATTCAAATCTTCATTCATTTCCAAAAAAGAGAAGGAAAACTATTTTCTATGACGAGACCCTCTTATTAAGTTCAGGTGGTAATTGTCTTCATGTTGTTAATTTTTAATAAAAGTCATTCAAATTATAATTGAACAATTGTGTTAAAATGCTTTTTGATTATTTTCATGACGTATTTGTTCTTATAATAAGGTTAAATTCCTAAAATAACTTTCCTCTTAATCTAGTAAAGTTGAGGATTGATTCTTTCCCAACTAAACACTCCAAAATTTAATAATAAATATAACAAATATTACTATTTGACGGAGATGACTAACGAGCAATAAGATAGTTTATACGTTGAAGTTCTAATCTTGAGATAAATTATTAAATTAATAAAACTTATGGACTCAAAATTTAACATTACTTAACAACGGTAGGTTGCTCGATCTAGTGACTTGTGGTATTGAGATTCAAGACTTAATCATCCATTCATGATAAAAATAAAGGATTAATTTTCTAATCACTTTATGTTATATAATCCTATATCTTATAAGATTAGTCCATGGGTGTGAAAAGTTAGCTCCATACAAAAATTATTAAAAAAACAATATTACTTAATTTGCAAAGAAGTATATATAATTATTTTCGATGAAATAATTAATTCCAAGGTAAAACAACTTAGCTTTTTTTTACCCTGAACATCAAATAAATTAAGTACACATTTTAAAATATAAATGGTTACCCTTAAACGTAATAAATGTGTATCAATTTTCATTACATACTTTTAAATTCATCAAATTAAATTCTATAGTTAAATAAGTGTGGTAATTTTTATCTTTTAAATCAGATTCATCCATTAATTTGAATACAAAATAACGTAGACATCTCGCATAATTTACTGATTTTGATAAAAATAAAACTTTACATAAAATTTAACTCGATCAATGCACCAAATCAACCATATTTCAAATGGAAATCCAAGTCTAATGTTATATATGTTTTTTAAATCTCATTAATATATATTTTCTTTATTGAAGATACATTTTGAATGCAATAAATCTTACTTTTCACAACTCTTCAAACAAAAGTCATTTGGAGGATAGAAATTGTAACTTGTATTTAATTTAAAGTTGTTGATGCCAAAATCCAGATAGGAAAATCTCCCTCATGCTTGAAGAGATAACTTTGTATTTTGAGAAGAAAAAAAAACTTATAGCTTGCAAAATAGAAGAAGTGGGTGTGATATTTACCACCAAAAACTTCAATTTTGGTGGAATGAAAAATATTATTTAAAATATAAAGTAATATAGAATTATTATCTATGAGTTATTGTAAACTTATAATTGTTGAGTTTGCAATGAAAAATTATAATTATCTGAGTTATTATATATGGTAGAATCATATCATATTATTTAAAATATAACGTAATATAGTTCAAAATTATAATAGTTTATTTTTAGGATACATAATATTTTATATGTTATAATAACACGTATCGTTAGGGGCGAATTTACCATGGGTCTAGGGGCTTGAGCCTTCAAATTTTTTACCTTTATAATATGTATAGAAAAAGTCAGATCAAATAACAAAAAAAACCTTCTGGTATAGTGCTAAATATGTCGTCAACCCCCTTCAAGTCTTAGGTTTAAACTCTAATTTGTACCGTGTTAATTTTTTTTTTTTTTGGATCCGCTACTCTATCGTTATAATCTATGATTTATAATATGTGCTCCAAATAAGCCCAAACTAGTTAAAAATTAGGGTATGTTTGGTAGGCAATTCGAAAACAGAAATTTGAAAACAAAGGATTCAATAAAAACAGAGTTGTATTTCATGTGTTTCAGATATGTGTTTGGTAGCAGATTTAGAAATTTAAATCCATTTTAAACAGTAATTTAAAGTGTATTTTATAATATATTTATAAATCATAAAATTAGTTGTAGTTGCAAACCTAAATATTAAGTTGAATATAAGGCATTATTAATTAATTTATAAATATGTGTTTTTTTTAATAAATTTTATATAATTATTATTTTATTATATAATATTTTATATTTTATAATATATTCTATTATACATACTTTAATTTAACACAAGTAAATTGAATTTATAAACATGAAGTACTATATTTTATTAAGATTTTATTTTTGTTTAATACAATCCTATATTTTAAAATTTCAAATTTAGAATCTGGATACAATCAAAACATAAAAATGTTGTTTTTAGAATTTTTACCATTTGAATCTCATAATTTGAAAATAGAATCCGAATTTCGTATCAAATAGGTCCATAATTCTCCGCTCAAGTTTCAAAACTTCCCCTTCTTTTCCTTAGAAAATGTACAAAGTGTGATGTCAGATGAAAACGATGGGTTTTCGAAAAATAATAATAATAATAAAACGATGAAAACGACGGAGGAAAAAAAAGAAAAGAAAAAGGAGGTGGTTTCGCGTCAGGCGTGTACTACAATTTAAAAATAGGAAGGAAAAAAAAACTCTGAATAAATATTAAAAGAGCAATTAAAGTAAATAATAAATTATAGTCGACGCAAACGGCTGCCGTTCACGTGAACCATTTACGCCGCCTGAAAATATAATTAAAAATCGTAACGATCGTTATCTCCCGTTTGACTGCCGTGCCGCACTTCCCCAGCCGTGAACGGCAATCTTGTCTGCAAGTAATTGCTTGTGGGTCCCTTGTCCCACTTCTAGAATTATTTTTCAAATTTTCAATCCAACGGCTCCTATTTATTCTCATTGTCATTACACTCATCGCAATTCACACACGTAACTCAATTACAAGTCAACTCAATTTGTAGCCATGTATTAGTTTCGATTTTTTTCCCCCAAAATTTAAAATGTTGAAGTAACTTTTAATCCATAATTTTTAGTTTGTAAATATCTTTTTTTTAAAAAAAAATGATTTAGTTTAGACCATAATTTAGATAAAGCTCAAGTTCCACACGGTTGTTATTATAAAAACATTTTTTTTTTGTGTGGTTATAGGGTGTTGTCACCCAAGTATTTTCTTAATCATCTTTTTTTAATAGTAATTAATATTCTTTTATCTACTAAACTAGATTCGAATGACATAGATTTTCATACCTAATAATTTAGGTCATAATCAATTTTATTTTTTTATTTTTAAGTTTTAAAAATTAAGCCTATAAATAAAATTTGTTATTGTTTTTGAAAGGTGACTATAAACTCAAATATTTCCTTCAAAAAGAAAAAAACTACGGTAGAAAAAATGAAAACCCATCATAGAAAAATTGTGAGAAAACCATCATAATTTTCAAAAATAAAAAACCAAATCAAACGGAGCCTTAATCTTTCAATTTCAAAATTTGTAACGGTTTAATCTCTATCCTAAACAAGTTATTGTTTAAGATTTAATAAAATTTATTTCCTATTAGTTGTATAACTAATTTGTACAAACAAAAAAAATCTATACCTCACAAAAACTAAATTGTTACACAATTAGGAGTTGTTTGCGGTGCAAGTTCGCAATCAGAATCCTGAGAATCAGAAGCCTGAGGGGTTTGCCCTTAAGGGTTCTGAAGCCTGAGAATCAGAAAACTGTGTTTAGGGTGCAGTGTTCTAAAGTCTGAGAATCAGAAGACTGTATTTGGGGTGCAATGTTCTGAAGCCTGGGAATCAGAAAGTTATGTCTTGGGTGCAGTTTTCTGAACTCTTGGCTTTGGTACAGTTTTGTTTCACCTTTTTTCTTTTAGCTATTTTATTTATTTCAATTTTTGTAGTGTGAATTGTAGAAACTACTGTCTAACATGAATCAATTTTTTAAATAACTTTTCGATGAAACTTTCAATTTATGTTATAGTTAAATAATATTTTAAACATTTAGAACAATTTTTAGCATTCAGAGAGAAGAAAACATAACATGCCACAAGTTATAGGTGTTTATAGGATGGGTTGGATCAGGTTGAGGTACTTTTTAGACTCAACAACCCAATCCAAAAAAACCTTTATTGAATGATGGACCCAACTCAACCCAACTATTTGGGTTGGGTTAGTTCAAGTTATTCGGGTTATATACTTAAAATTTTATTTTTTTAAAAAGTTAAGTGTTCGCTTGAGACAGTCGTCAGTGATGGCGAGACGTCGTTGTGGTCGACGAGTTATCATTGGAGTTGTTCTCAAAGTGGTGATCGAAAATGAAAATGAAAAATGGAAGAGAAAATGAAAAATCAAGTAGTCGGAAGAGGCAACCGTCAACGGTAGTCAAGTTCTCGATGTGGTGGTCGGAGTTATTGTTGTCGATGGTTGCCAGAGTTTTCATCGGAGTTGTTGTTGAAGTGATCGCCAAAAATGGAAAACAACAAATTGAAGAGATAATGGAAAATCAAGTATTCGTCGAAGACAGTCGTCAGCGGTGGTCAAGTTGCTGGTGTGATCGTCGGAGTTGTCGTTGTTGGTAATTGTCGGGTGGTCGTTGATGTGGTCGTCAAAAATGAAAAACCAAGTGGTCGCCGGAGGCAGTCATCAGCGATGGTCGAGTCACCGGTGTGGTCGTCGGAGCTGTCGTTATCAGTGGTTGTCGGGTGGTTGCTGAAGTTGTCACCGGAGTTATTGTTGAAATGGTCGCCAAAAATGAAAAATCAAATGGTCGTCGGAGGCATCTGTCAGCAGTGGTCGAGTCGCCGGTGTAGTCGTCGAAGTTGTCATTGTCGGTAGTCGTTGGGTGGTCGCAAAAGTTTTCACCGGAGTTGTCAAAGTAATCGACAAATGGAAGAGAAAAACATGGAACAAATTCTATGAGATTGCACTGTTGAAACCCATGTGATTGCACTGTTGTAACCCATGGGGTTTGGTTCCGAAGTCATGAGTTTTAAACACCTTGCTTCAAACATGGGTTTGGATTTGGAACCCAAACTCATCCAAATCCAAACTCATGTGCCTAACACACCCTTAGAATTTACACTTTTATGATATGGACTAAAATGTTACAATTAATTGCTGCAATTTTGAAAGTATAAATACTAACTTGTTACATTTCTTTAAAAAAAAATTAATTAAGAGATTAAATTATTGTGGATTTGAAATTTCGTAAAGAGTAAAAAGTTATCTATTAAAATCCAGAAATTAAGGCTCTGTTTGATAACCATTTTGTTTTTTGTTTTTAGTTTTTGAAATTCAAGCCTAAAAATGCTACTTCTATCCATTGGCTTTATCTACTTTGTAGCTATGTTTTCAAAAACCAAGCTAACTAAACTAAAAAAAATAGTTTTCAAAAACTTCATCTTGTTTTTAGAATTTGGCTTTGAATTCAAATGTTTCCTTAAAGGAGATGACCTCTCTTGTAGACAAATTAGGTGAAAATAAGCTTAATTTTCAAACACTAAAACTAAAAACAAAATGGTTATCAAACGAGACTTAAGTTGTTACCTTAATAGAAATCGAGAACAAAAATAGTTTTTAACCTTTTTTTCTCTTTGACATTAGGTAATAAATAAAGGGAGGATAATTTTCTCTAAAATAGATTATTAAGGACGAGGAATGAGAATTCAAACTAGACACCTAGTCTATGATTAAGGTATTAATAATTTCATTTCTATAGGAAAAAAAAAGTACAAGTAACTAAATCACGAGTGGGTGAGAGTAATGAATTCAAAACCTATTAGGGGTTGTTTGGGGCGCAGGTTCGGAATCAGAATTCTGAGAATCAGAAGCATGGAGGGTTTGTCCTGAGGGGTTCTGAAGTCCGAGAATCGTAAAAAGTGTTTTTGGTGCGAGTGTTACTGAAATTTGGGAATCGAGAAAACCGCGTGTTTGGGTGCAGTGATCTTCCCTCGGGAATCGAGAGTTGTGTTTTGGGTGCAGTTTTCTAAACTCTAGGTTTGGTACAGTTTTGTTTCACCTTTTTTCTTTTAGCTATTTTATTCCTTTCAAATTTTTGTAATTGATTTTATGTGAATTGTAGAAGTTAATGTCTAACATGGATAAATTTTTTAAGTAACTTTTCCATGAACCTTTCAATTTAGGTAGTTGTTAAGGAATAAAAAAAGAGTTTTAAACCTTTAGAACAATTTTTAGCATTTAGACCCAACCCAACTATTCGAGTTGCAAATATGTTCAACCCAAACAACTCTAATTAAGTGATTAACCTAAAATCTAACCCAACCATGAGACATTTGGGTTGGGTTAGTTTAGGTTGATACGTAATATATATATATATATATATATATATATATATATATATATATATATATGTATATATTTTTAATTAAGATTAAATTAAGATTAGAAACTTCATTTTAATTTATATTATGAATTTTTACCTTCCAAAAGACTCAAAAACTTATTTTAAAAAGTTATTGAAGAATAAATCATCTAAAAATAATTATAAAATTAAATAAATATATGTACATATAGTTGTAATATAAGTAAAAAAAATATTTTTTTAAAATTAATAGGAAGTTTGGGTTGGTTCGGTTTTAAGTTCAACCCAAACTAATTTTTCATGAGCCCCACGAACCAACCCAACTCATAAGGTTTTTTTTTTAACCCAACGAATTGGGTTGGGTTAATTGGATTTTCCGGGTCATCAGGTTTTTTGAAAACTCCTCCCACGAGTTTACACATATAGATACATCGTCCAAAAGTGTTGCAACTAACATGAACCAAAAGAACATAAAACGCCTTTGTGCGAAAGAAAAAAAAATTATTTCATTTTTTCTAACTTTTAAAAGAGAAATTACAAAATTAAGCCATTTGAGTGTACATTAAAAAAAATATCAAGTTATTTTTCTTTTTTTTTAATAAAAATTTCACAAAGTTCAAAGGTGTTGAGAGTAGCATAAAAAATTGTTTATTAGCATTAATTAGTTTTATTTTAACCTTTTAAAAAATTGACTAGATTGTCAGATTGTTGGAGTGGTCGAGTTGATGAGGTGGTGGGATTGTCGAGGTGGTTGTTGGATTTTTGGTTGTCGGTGGTAATTGAGTCGTCGGAGTTGTTGTTGAAAAGGTCGTTGAGGCAGCCATCAGTGGTGGCTAGTTGCCGATGTGGTCGTCAGAGTTGTCGTTGTCTGTGATCGCCGGAGTTGTCACTAGAGTTGTTGTCGAAGTGGTGGTTGAAAAATGGTAACCACAAATGAAAGAGAAAATGAGAAACCAAGTGGTCGCAAGAGGTAACCGTCAATGGCGGTTGAGTCCTGGTGTGGTCGTTGTTGTTGTAGTTTTCGTTGTCGGGTGGTAGTTGGAGTTGTCATCGGAGTTATTGTCGAATCGGTCACCGATAATGAAAAACGACAAATTGAAAAGGAAATGGAAAATCAAGTGTTTTTTGGAGGTCGTCGTCAGTGGTAGTCGAGTCGTTGGTGTGGTCGTCGGAGTTGTCGTTATCGATGATGTCGGGTGATTGTCGGAGTTGCCACCGGAGTTATTGCCAAAGTGGTCGCCAGTACGGTCGTCGGAGTTGTCGTTGTCAGTGGTTGTTGAATGGTCGTCGGAGTTGTCACTTGAGTTTGTTGTCAAAGTGATCGCCGGTGCGGTCGTCGGAGTTATCGTTGTCAATGGTCGTCAAAGTTTTTACCGGAGTTGTCGTTGTCGATGGTCGTCGGTGGTCGTCAGAGTTTTTACTGGAGTTGTCGAAGTAGTCAACAAATGAATGAGAAAAACATGGAACAAATCGTTATCATTTAAAACAAAAACTTTTTATTTTTCAAATATTGAATTTTAAAATTAGTCACTTAGTTTCAATTTATATTATGAAAAATTACACCGTTAGACTTCAAAAATGTATTTTTAAGAGTTATTAAATAATAAATAATTATGAAATTAAATAAAAATAAAATAAATACATATATATGTAGTTGTATGGTAGGTAAAAATATGATTTTTAAAATTAATAATAAGTTCGGGTTGGTGGGGTCAACCCAAATTAATTTTAGGTGAACCCACGAACCAACCCAACCCATACATTTTAATTTATTTGAACTCAACTCAACCATTAGGTTGGGTTGGTCAGGTTGTTCGGGTTATCGGGTTTTTTGAACACCTGTAGTTGTACTGTTATAACCCATGGGAATGGATTTCAAATACCAAGGATTTGGAACACCTTGCTCCAACACATGGGTTTAGATTTGAAATCCAAACCCATTCAAATCCAAACCCATGAGCCAAACACACCCTTAAGAGCAATAATAATTGACCATTTAAAATGTGGTTATATTGGTAGCCAAATTTTGTTACACTTTTTTTAAAGGTATTTATGGCTTGATTTGAAATTTTCATTACTTTGACCATGCTATTTATATTAATAATTATAGTTTCATTTACCAAAAAGAGCAAAGTTTAACTGCATCTCAAATGTATTAACGACTACAAAATTTGTGATTTGAATCCTTCTAAATTTCTATTGTACTAAAATTGTAGTTTTATTTTTTTTATTAAATAAATAAATAATTATATGAAAATATATTGTCGAAAATTTGAACTACAAAGCTCGTGATTGTTAATATATTAAATATGTTACTTGAATTATGCTCTCTTTGACAACGTTAATTTAAAATTAACTTGATTATTGAAATTAGTTCAATATAATAAAAATAATTTTCAATGCAAGAAATACATATAAATATAATTCCAAAGTTTATAAAATGGAGCTAGTAAAGTCTAAAAGAAATAACAATAAACTAATAATAAGGATCAATTTTAAGTTTTATTGTGAGTACATAAACTAAAATTAGACAGGAAAGTATGAAGACTAAAATATAATGAAACCTAATGGTATTTTAACCTTCAAATTATTATCTTTACTATAATAATTATTATTATTATTTTCAAAATAATTATAATATAATAAATTTATTATTTTATATTTGCATTGAAGGTTTATTTTGGAAGAAATTATTCAATTAGGCTGTCACAATATGATTGAAAATCTTTAACCGTTGCCAACAAAAACATAACTCAACTGACATCAAGTAAGACTTATCACCAAGAGGTCATGAGTTTGAATCTCCCAATCCCAATTGTTGATGTACTAAAAAAAAAATCTTTAACCGTTGGATGCAGAGAGAGAAGTATCTCAAATTTATATTCCGTAGTTATTAGCAGACATAGAAACTATTAAATCTACATCTAAAAATTATTATAAGGTAGTTACATTGTGACAGTCTCATTAAATAATTTATCTTAGCCAACAAGAGCATATCTCAACTATCATCAAATAAGACTAATGTTTAAAATGTCTATGTCGATGGAAATATCAAAATCTCAATTTAATGGAAATGTCAATGGAAATATCGATAAAATGTCGATATCGATGGATATTTCTGAAAAAAAATTTAAAAATAAAAAAGTTTAAAAATATATTTAAATTAGAAAATAAACCTTCTACACTTTTTAAATGAGTTAAAATGCTTGTTATAATATTATATTCACATCATGTTACATTTTATTGAAATTTTCTTTAATATTTCATCACTTTTGTACGATATAATAGAAATGTTGATTCACTCATAATGTCGATGTCGAACACATGGACATGTGAAAATATTGATAGAAATGTCGACATGTCGACAGAAATTTAAAATTATGAATAAGATTTATGACCAAGAAGTCATGAGTTCAAATCCATCCACTTTCAGATATTGATCTATTCAATAAATAAATAAATAATAATTTATCTTAATTTTGACTATTTGGGACATTTTGGAGTAAGATGCAACCATTTCTATTTTGAACCTTTTTATTAATAATTGAACCCAATATACAAAGGTATAAAATTGATCACCTATATCTATTTGTTCGATGTAGGTTCGAATGCTTATATCATAAATTTTAGCCTAATGAATTATCACTATTTCTTTTTTCTTTTTCTTTTTTAATAATTAAAGTAATTTTAAAAGTTTATTGGATAAGTTATGCTATAATTATTTATTTTTTCATATTCACAATTCTTAATGCTCCTTACCACTAGGCTTTAATAGGACAAATTCATCAAGTACTCAAAATGAAAAAAAGGAGGACACATTCAACAAAAGCTACAAAAAAATATTTATTAAGAAATAAATGACAATACAAAAATCCAACTTAATGACCTTCTGCTTCATTGCAGGGTAAAAAAGAGTTAAGAGTTAACTTATCGGTTTAGTCTCTAATATCTCATTTGATAACCTTTAAAATGGTAGTTTTCTCCTTATTTCTTTATAACAGTTTTTTAAAACTTTCTTTACACTATTTTTTTTTTATATATTTCTTAAATAAAAAATTGAATTCTAAACCAAATTTAAAAACTCAAAATAAAGATTTGAAAACTTAAGGTCTTATTTTATAATCATTTGATTTTTTATTTTTAGTTTTTAAAAATTAAGACTATAAATACTATTTTCATATATGGCTTTTCATATTTACTAATGTATTTTAAAATGTGTTTTAAAAAACTAAGTTAGTTTTGAAAACTAAAAAAAGTAGTTTTGAATAACTTATTTTTATTCTTAAAATTTGACAAAAAATTCAGTATTTCCTTAAGAAAGATGTAAATTGTTATAGAGAAGATGGAAACCATTATAGAGAAATAGTGAGAAAACAAACACAATTTTCAAAAACCAAAAATAAAAACTAAAGCCCCATTTGATAAACCATTTTATTTTTGAAAATTATGATTGTTTTTTCACAATTTCTCTTCATAGTCTCTACAATGGTTTATAGATTTCTTGAGGTAACATTTAAGTTTCTAGCCAAATTAAAAAAAAAAAAAGTTTTTGAATAACTATTTTTTTTTTTTTAGTTTTCAAAACTTAGTTTGGTGTTTGAAAATATAAGTATAAAGTATATAAGAAAACATAAAAGCTCATTGGTTGAAATAGTATTTTCAGACTTAATTTTAAAAAACTAAAGATCAAATGGTTACCAAACGGGCTCTAAATGGTTATCAAACAAATCTTAGGGCCCGTTTTATAGCCATTTGATTTTTTGTTTTTAGTTTTTGAAAATTAAGCCTATAAATACTAATTTCATTTATGAATTCTCATGTTTTCTCGATGTTTTTTCAAAAACCAAGTCAAGTTTTGAAAACTAAAAAAATGTAGTTTCCTAAAACTTGTTTTTGTTTTTTAAATTTAGGTAAGAATCCATGCGTTTTTATTTTCTTAAGAAAGATGTGAACTATTGTATGTCAATTTTCAAAAACAAAAAATAAAATGATTATCAAACGGAGTCTGTTTTTAGTTTTTGAAAATTAAGCTTATAAATATTATTTTTACATATGGGTTGTGTGGCTTATTATCTACTTTTAACTTATATTTTAAAAAAAACTAAACCAAATTTTAAAAAATTAATAAAAAGAGTTATTTTTTAAATTTATTTTTATTTTTAGAATTTAGATAAGAATCTAAATATTTTCTCATGAAAGATGAATTTAAAAAGTAAACTTAATTTTTAAAAATTAAAAATAAGAAATTAAATAGTTATCAACCAAATTAAAGTCTAAGATTTTAAAAATATTTATAAAAATTAGATAATAAAATAAAAAAATCGATAAGTCGGAGTAAATTTTTTAAAAATACTATCA
Source organism: Trichosanthes cucumerina (assembly GCA_036507285.1). Taxonomy (NCBI): domain Eukaryota; kingdom Viridiplantae; phylum Streptophyta; class Magnoliopsida; order Cucurbitales; family Cucurbitaceae; genus Trichosanthes; species Trichosanthes cucumerina. Next base: position 74,081,533 of record CM071839.1, on the reverse strand, counting down.
ACATTTTGTCTAGCAAGTATTTTAAAAATGCATATGATATATATGTATATATATATATTTGGGAAAACATTGAATTATGTGTCACACAATTACATTTGACACAGTAATCGATGTTAATGATAATCCGATAAAACAAATCGATAAGAAGCCTCAATTAGAAATAGAAAAGAGCAATGATTAAATTCTCGGGGCGGAGCACTGTCACGAAAAGCAGTTTCACAGGAACCAAAGCGGTCTGACGTGGAGGTAGAGGTAGAGGTGGAAGTACTACCTGTTGCTACAGTACATGCAAGGTGCCACATCATACCGCTCCGCCACGTGGCCTTACGCCGCCTCAAACAGGTCTCCACACGGCACCGTTTTGACAGGTCCTCTGTACGGCAATTTCCAACAAACCGCTTTACAAACTACCAGGCCGGATCTTCCGGCGGAGCCATTAAACTGTGGGCCCTTCATTTTAATTTATTAAAGAAAAAACTGACCAAAGAGTTTAGTGAGAAGGGTCACGTGGAAGCGGTGCGGTGAGGGAACGGTCACGTGACGCGTGTCCATGGGCACACGACACACAAAACCAAACCGCCCCTTACATATTTTGAATTTATTCTACGCGTCCCTTCCAATTTTCGAATCGTGGAAATTTGTCCCTCTGCTAAAACACGATGTGTATTTTGTTCACAAAAGACAAAATTAAATTAATTATTTATTTATTTTTATGAGATCTTTTTTAATTAAATTAGAAAAAGTATCGTTTGTTAAAACAATATCAAACAAGGATACTAAACCTTCATATATATCTCTACAAATCGTATAATTTGAATATATCATTTTAAGTCATTGCTATGTTGGTGTTTCATCCCACAATCTAATAGATTCTTACTTAAAAAATAGTTTTGAAATATTTGTGAAAGGTCAAGTAAAATATTACAACACTTAAAAGAATTTGAATATTTTTAAACAAATAGAAAAGTTTAAGTTTTTTTAAAACTTTTTTAATTTGGTTATTTTTTTTTAAAGAATATTAATATTTAGGTTTAAATCTCATTTTAGTTCGTCTACTTTTAAGTTAGTTTTATTTTAGTCCTTAAATTTTAAGGGGGCGTTTGGAGTATTGGTTTTGGAATCTAAATCTAAAACGTTGTTTCGGTCAATGTGTTCAAAACTTAATGGGTTTGAAACACAACTTCATGATTTTGTTTTGCTAATTCCAACACAGTTTTACTAATTCTTAGGCATCAAACATGACATAACAAACACCGTTTTCTTATTACCAAAGTTTCAAATTCATTAGAAGTTAGAACAAACCCCTCAGGGAACATTTGGAGCATCGTCTTAGGTTTGGATGGTTTTGGAATCTAAACCCAAAACGTTGTTTGGTTCACTGTGTTCAAAACCTAATGGTTTGAAACACAATTTCGTGGTTTTATTTCACTAATTCCAACACAGTTTTGCTAATTCTCATACACCAAACACTGCATAGCAAATATCGTTTTTTGATTCTCAGGGTTTCAAACCCTTTAGAATAAACACCGTAGGATTTTGATTCTGAAACAGTGCTTTATATACCCCTAAAAATGTTTATTTTGGCCTTTAAACTTTCAAGTTTTATTTTATTTTAGTTCATAAACTTTCAAATGTCTATTTTAGTCTTTAGGCTTTTTCAAAATAACCATTTTGATTCTTGTAAATTTATTTTGACCAATGTTCGTCTCTAATTTATTCGTCTTAAAATCATGCTCATACCAACCTGTTAGTATACATACTTAAATTAAAATTTGATGTGTTAAAAACAAAATAAAAGTAAGGATCAAAATAGAATTATTTCTTAAAAGTTCAGGCATTAAAATAAAAAATAAAATGTAAGAATCCAAATAGAATAAACTTAAAAGATTAGAGATAAAAGTGAACCTATCGAAAGCTAAAAGGCTAAAATAGAATAGACTTCAAAAATTTAGAAGTCTTAATATTTAATTTGAATCTTATTTTGATTTCTAAAATTTCATATTTCAATTTTCTCTCTAAAATTTTAAATTGTGCATTTTAGTTGTGATATTTTAAATTTATTTAATGTTAATAAGGTATTTAATAAAAACAATCATTTTTATTCTTAATTTAATTTGTTTTTAATAAAGTGGTACTAAAAAAACAAAGTGAGTATATCTTTGATAACGGGGTCACTTGCATAGATGACAATATGATTTATTATATTTGTAGCCGCATCATTCATTTATTTGATTTACAGAAATAGCAAAATGTACAAGCCCAACCCAACAACATGAAACAAAAAGTCCAAAATGCTCGATATACCAACGATAGATCTAACCAAAAAGTAACTACATGAGTGATATACTATTGATACCCGTTGATTTCACTAACATTAAGTATATATCAATGTAATATACTGTCGATATACTTTATATATATATATAAGAAATACTTACCATATCAAGAGTACAATAGTGATTCATTAATGGTATATGAGATCATCTAAAGCAAGTAAATCAGCGACATACTAATGATATATTTTATTTAGATATATAAATGAACTGTAAATGTAATTATCACAATGTATCAGTAGTATATCAACGGTATTTTTATTCGGCAGTAGTTGATTCTTCTATTCACCATCAATATACCATAATGTACCATGTAGAAATGTCCATAATGTACCTAATATGATTGTTATCAGTCAAGTACAGTATTGATTCGTAAATGGTATATCAGATTATCTAAAATAAGTATATCAGTTATATACTAATGATATACTTTGTTTACATATATAAATGAACTGGAAATTAAATTCAGTATATCAATGGAATATCACAAGAAATGATTTATGAGGATCATTACGATCAGAGTGTATCATTAGAATATCACTAATATATTAAAATTTTTGCTAATTTACAAAAATAATAAATAGATAATAAAGTTTCAATTTACCTAATTTGTTTTACCACTCATTACAATTTCCCTTGATAACGGACAATGGCATTTTTGAAAACATAGCTAAAATTTAGAATAAATGTCAATTATGTCGTAAACTTTAAAAAAATTTATTTCATCTTTGAATTTGGAAATTCTATCCAAAAATACCCCCACGACAATGTATTAATGTATAAAAATTAATTATGTAAATAATTGTAAGGATAATTTTTTAGATTAAAATAAATGCTAATAACGACACTCTTCTATATAATTGTAAATAATATTATATAGGTCTTTTAATTATTACCTATAAACTGACTATTCAATTTCTACCATTTCTTGAAATAAAAAAAGTTTTTAAAATCAATTTCAAAGTTTTGGAATATTTTTTTCAACAATTTAACAAAAGTAAAAATTATTATAAACATTACACACATAAATGCTCATTCCATAGGAAAATTTCTAATACTACGGTGGTATGAAAAATTTCCTATTTATTACTTGTCACGTCAACATCACTTTGTAAATGATGTGGGGTCCACCATAAATAATGTGGGGTCGTGTTAAAACATAGTGTGAACACATTGAGTATGAGAAATTTTTCTCCCATTCCATATGCCCCTTTGATACCTATGTCAAGTGGCAAATTCTCTATAGTCAAAGTGTCTCCCATGTGTCCAACAAAACTTATAGATTGAGATCCAAATGAACCACATCATTCTCTCCAAATTGCCTATAAATAGTAGATTTGGGTGGATAATGAAAACACACAATTGAGTGATTTTAGACCAATTCTCTCCAACACTCTCAACTTTCTTATTTTCTTTTATTATATATACATATCTCACTTTCCTTTTCTATTTTCTATTTTTATTATTATTATTATTATTATTATTATATGATTTGATAAAGTTTTGGTACCAAATTTTATCTCTAATTTTACAACAAAAATAAAATTTTTAAAAGTTTAAGACCATAATTAAAATTTATCTAAAAATTCAATGATATTTTGTATAACTTAACCTATATTAAAAGTTTAAAGGACGGTTTTAAAGTTCGGTTTGAAGGTTAAAAAGGCTGTTTTTCTTTAAGGTTTAAGATAAAAACAAACATTTTTTAAAATTTTGAAGCAAAATAGAATTTAAACTATTGATTCAGATAATTATTTAATTTTTAAAAACTAAGCTTATTAATATTACTTCTATCAATAATTTCTTTATTTGGTTATCTACTCTTTTATATATACTTTTACAATTTTAAAAATTAAAAGAAATAATTTTTATTTTTTTTTAAAATTTGATTAAAATTTTTTATTATTTTTTTAAAACAATGTAAGAATGATGAAACTATTTTAGGAAAAAAAATGAAAAAATACACAATTTTCATATATTAAAACTAAAAAATTAAAGTTTTGTTTGATAACCATTTGATATATGGTTTTTGATTTTTGAAAATTAATCATATAAATACTACTTATACTCAAGGGGTTCCTTGTTTTGTTATCCATATTTTATGTGATTTAAAAAACCAACTCAAATTTTAAAAACAACAAAAAAAATAGTTTTCAAAAACTTATTTTTTTTTTTAGAATTTGACTAAACATTCAAATATTTTCTTAAAAAATATAAAAGATATAATAGATAATTATAAAAAAAAATATGAGAACTAGTATAATTTTAAAAGCTAAAAACAAAAAATTAAATGATTATCCAATCGAGCCTGGGTGTACCTTACAAATACATTTAAAACATTTTCGTTTTATTTGGGGGATGAATATTCGAGAGAAAGGGAAGAGAGCGAGAGAGAGTTTGATTTGTTAAATTAATTTGTTACGTAATTGAACGTATGACTCGGTTAGCTGTATAGCTCATTAAGTAGCATTTAAAGTTTTTTTTTTTTTAAAAAGAAGTAGCATTTAATTAATCAAATTCAATAATATTAATTAACAAATACTCGTTATATATATTATCAATTACCAATTAAAAAACGAGTAGATTTGAAAAAAGAAAAAGATTGATATTAAACGAGTCTGGATTTATTTATGTCTTAAAATTATATATTTACCAAAATTCTTACTATGAAAACTAATTTTTAAACACACACGCACACAAAATAGTTATCAATAGTAATTTAAATTAGAAATTTACATGGAAAGAATTATTTTTACAAACTTTAATGTCATTCGACCTGTGATTTCAAATTATGATATAAGATCATTTTTGTATGGTATATTCTGTCTAAATTACCATGAGGTCATTACTCTAACTCTAACTTTTTAGTTCTCGCTCTCACTCATGATAATAATTAGTGATCGAAATTCTGAAAAAAAAAAGATAAGGAAAATCTTCTCTCGCTCTCGTTCTTGTTCTAGTTTTCCTGCTTGTTTGATGTTGCTCTAGTTCTTCTTGCTCTTCCTCTAGTTCCAACTCTATTACTCTAGCTTGTCTCATGTTGCTCTAACTCTTTTCGCTCTCACTCTAGTTCCAACTCTACTGCTTCTTTCTCTAGATTGATTTTTTATTATCTCTTTTTTCTCTAGATTGTCGAACACTCATTTAAGCGAGAGCGAGAGACCTAGAGCGATGACGTTTTCGCGTACAAGAACGTGAATAATAAAGACTACCTCATGAATTTTGCATACATTGCTACGTTAGAATGAGTCCTATTTCATTATTTTCAGAATGATAATCAACTATTAAAGCGCTGGAAAAATGGGTCAGATCCATGGGACAACTCCAATTTGAATAATTGGAGTAGATTAAAAAAAGGCCTAGAATCTACCGAAAGAACAAACAAAATAGACAAAATTAGAAATTCTTTAAAATATTTTACACGTCACCCTCCTTAATAACTTGAATAATATAAAACAAAGTTCCGGTATTTCTTATATATCAGAACTGAGATGTTGAGTTAATCCAAATTAGATGACGAGGTACATCCATATATATCTGTATTTGATTTTCTTTCAAAGAAATTTAAGACAGTATTTGGTTTGTTATGGAATTAATCGGATTCTTTTTAGAGAAACAAAAAAAAGAAAGAAGGAAAAAAAAAAGGTGAAACTGAAATATGCTTTCATTTGGTAAAAAAAAAGAAAAAAAAAGTTTATGGTTAAATTGTTGACGTGTAAATGCAGTTAATGACCAGATTTTTCTATAATGTGTTTGTCTACCGAGAAAATGAGAGGAAGCTTCCTGAAAGAGAGAGCCGAAAATCCCACCTCAAGAAAATTCAAAGATATTCAAATGGAGTGGAAAAGAGATAAAAAGGAAAGAAAGACGGTTAAATTTCAAGTTTAGTCATACTTAGTCTATAAATTTTAAAAAATATCTAATAAATTTTATACCTATTAGATACACAATTAAAAGATAGAACCAACTAGCATATTAAATGTATTAACAATCATGAGATTTGTGGTTCGAATCTCCCAAACCCTATTATACTATAAAAAAAGTAGTCTAAAATAGAATTTTAAAAACAATGAATTAAATGAAAATAAAATTAAATTTCATGTTTCCAGATTTGTGTCTGGTAGAAAATTTAGAAATTAAATTCTAATTTAAACGATTATTCAAATTGTGTTATATAATATATTAATAGACTATTAAATTAGTTGTAGTTGAAAAACTAAATATTAAGTTGAATATATTTATGAACATGTTTTTTTATATAATTATTATTTTACAATATCATATCATTTATAAGATATTATATTATACATAATTTAATTTAACAAAAATAAATTGAGTTTATAACCTAAAATACTATATTTATTAAATCTTTACCTCTTTTTAATATAATTCTCCACTTTAAATTTTCAAATTCAAAATCTAAATACAATGAAAATATAAAAAAATTGTTTTCCAAATTTCCAGAATCACATAATAAAAAATAGTTTTCGAAAACACATCTATCAATTGTATATTCATTGAATCAATTTGGAAATCTATAACAAAATACAGATTGCATACCAAATATGCCTTTAAGGATCCTATTAGACATAAAGTTCATTTTTATATTTAATAAATCATTTAATTTTTAAAAATTTTAAATATGTCTGGTACTAATTAGAAACAAAATTGAAAATTCAGAAATTTATTAGATATTTTTAAAGTTCAAAAATACCTATTATACATAAAATTAAAAGTTCAAATACATAATTCTCATATTAAACTTATAATTTTAAAAAAAATTAAATTATTTTTAAATATAAAATGTTTAAACAACCCGTTTTTTTTTTCTTTTTTAAATATAGCATTATTACAATTGTACAGCAGAAAATTTGAATCTTCCACTAATAAATAGAGTGGAACGAACAAAAAGAAAATTAGATGAATTTTTCTTTGAGTTCAACTATGGTTAGGGTTAACTATATCGAGATAGATGAAAATCTAATGGCTTATGTTGCATGAACATCGATATTTTAGCGATATTTCATCAAAATTTCCATAAAATTGAGACATTGACATTTCCGTCGACATCGACATTTTAAATCTTGCTTATGTCTCATTTGATAATAATATGGTTTTTGGTTTTTGAAAATTATGCTTGTTTTTTCATAATTTCTTTTCATTTTTTCTGTAATGATTCCCATATTTATTGAAGAATCATTTGAAACTAGCCAAATTTCAAAAACAAAAAATAAGTTTTAAAAACTACTCACTACAAGAATTTTACCATTTTCCGACATTATTTACCCCGACGCTTAAAAAATGGTCGAAAAAAAGGAGAAATACCGACAGTTTGATAAGTGGTCGACAAAAGTGAGAGAATTGCCGATCGTTTGATAAGTGGTCGGCAAAAGTAAGAGTAATACCGACGGTTAAAATAAAACGGTCGGGAAAAGTGAAGAAAAATGACAACAATTTATAAAATCACCGAAAAAGTGTATTATATAAGGCCGACCGCTTATCAAACCGTTTAAAAAGAAAATAATTGCCGACCATTTTTAAAATGGTTGGCAAAGGTGATAAGAAATGCCACCATTTCTAAAAATGGCCGACAAAAGTGATTAGAAATGCCGACCATTTTATAAAATGGTGAAGCAAAGTGCTCGAATATGAACACCCTTTACCCTCTCTTTTTAGAAAATGCCACCATTTTTAAAATGGTCGACAAAAGTGATTAGAAATGCCACCATTTATAAAATGGTCGGCAAAAGTGCTCGAATATGAACACCTTTTACCCTCTCTTTTTTAGAAATACCACCATTTATGGAAATGGTCAACAAAAGAACAAGAAATGCCACCATTTATAAAATGGTCGGCAAAAAGTGCTCGAATATGAACACCCTTTATCCTCTATCTTTTTAGAAATGCCACCATTTATGGAAATGGTCGAAAAAGAGAAGAAATGCCACCATTTATAAAATGGTCAAGCAAAAGGTATTAGAAATGTCGACTATTTATAAAATGGTCTTAAAAAGTGCTCGAATATGAACACCCTTTACCCTCTCTCTTTAGAAATGCCGACCATTTTTAAAATGGTCGGCAAAAGAGATTAGAAATGCCGACCATTTATAAAATGGTCGATAAACGTCTTGCGAAAAATCAACCCTCTTTTCCTCTATTTTTTTCCCATTTCCCCTTTTCTCTCTCTCTCTCACCTTCCCTTCTCTCTTCTCTTCTCACTTTCCCCTTCTCTCCCACCACCCAACCCTCTCCTCATCGCTCACCACCCCAACCAACTGTTGTCGCTTGCTTGCGCCCGCCACTCGCCACCGCCCCGCCTTTTGTAAGTAGTTTTTTTGTTGTTTTTAAGTTTGTCTTCTCTTAGATTTTAGTAATATTGCAAAGTACTTATGTTTTTAGTAGTTAATATACTTAGAGTCAAGATTATTATGAAAATCTATTCAAGTTAATTATATTTTGATTTGGGCAATCTTAGATTTATGATTTCAAACTCATTTTAACATTTTTGTTAATATTTTGGACACTTTTGAACTCATTTGGGCACTTTCACTAGTATTTTGAACTCATTTGTACACTTTTGCTAATATTTCAAACACTTTTGAACCCATTCAAACCCTTTTACTAATATTTCAAACACTTTAGAACTCATTTGGCATATTTGTACTTTAAAATTTGTATAGTTTATTATTCTTATTCATGGGGAGTTGAAAATATATATTGTTTATAGGGCCCATTTGGTAGAATTTCTTGTTTGTATTTTTAATTAAAAAAAAGAACTACATTTAATAATTAATATGCTTAGATTGAAGATTATTTTGAAAATCTATTTAAGTTTATTGTGTTTTGAGATTTGTGTAACCATAGATTTGCAAGTTGGAACACTTTTTAACATAAACCAACAAATTTTCTAGCTTCTTTGGTTAAGAAAGTATGTAGGAACCCACTATTGATTCTTTTAAAACTCAAATAAAGTGGGTATGGATCATATTCTTACGATTATTTGCCACTTTAGTACTCCTTGAATTTGACCATGTAGATTTCAATGTTATATTGACGTTATTTGCATTTTTTTTTTATCTTCATTGTAGACTATAACACAGGATACGAAGTTGACTAACATGGAAGCAATGCTTATGCAACTCATTTTTTTACAAGGAGGATTGCCAAAGTAGGTATGATCTATCCACTAATATTTTGTGTATGGCTATCCTGCAGTAAAGGTAGCCAATGTGTTGGGGGTTAGTATGTTTTGGGATTATGTTTTGAGATTAAATTAAGTTTAGGAGGTTGGGATCAAAACTTGCTTGCTTATTATACATAGTGAGAAGTCAGGATGGTTATCCTGCAGCTTATGGTAGCCAATGATTTGAAACTATTTGATTTCTATGAGTTTCTTTGAGTTTATGTTCATGATCGTTGAGTTTTGGAAGCTATCTATGTCATTGACAAATTTGCTCGTAGTTGATTTTGAACTTCTTGCTTATTGTTTTGTAATATTGATACTTGCTAATATATTTAGAATTTCTGGATATGGTTGTATGACTATTGTAGTTATGGTAGCCAATGAATCGGTTTAAGTGTAGGTTGATGCTTAGAGATCGATTTGAAGTTAGGGGTGGATGAGAAATTATTTGGAGTGTGAAGGAGATACATGGATTGATGTATATAGATTGTTTATCAATCAATCGGTCCTTTGGAGTTTAGTAATTTGGTTGAACATGTTTAGCTATTTAGTTAAGCTTTGGTGGTTCATTCCTTTGAGAAGCTATTTAGTTAAGTTTTGGTGGTTGGTGCTTAAGTTAAGTTAAATGTGTCCATAAATATTCTTTAATTATGAGGTGTAGGTTACTTTTTTTTTGTGGTTTTGGGTTACATATTGAATTCTTGAGAACATGCTCCAATTGGAGATTGCTAGATACTTGATTGATTGTTGAATACATACATATTTCACAAGGAAAGCTTGTGAACTTGGATCACAAAGGAGGTTAAAGATTACAAAATAAAATCCGAGAAGGAAGTTCTTAAAATTTTATGCATATGACGATTTCTTTTTGAGTAGTAATGTCATGTGTTTTATAACTTTGGATTTTCATTTTGTTTTGTACTTTTTGCTAAGTGTTGTTTGTGTAAGTGTTGTTTGTAATTGTTCATTTGGTATAGACTTAGATTTAGTTAAGTGTATTAAGTGTTGTTTGTAATTGAGTTTTATGTTTTTAGTTGGCCGTTTTGTTTCTATGCTTCTATGTTTTAGTAAGTTTGAAAAGTTTGGTAAGTTTGTAATTGTGATTTTTGTGTTATGTGAGTGAGAATGATACTTATGTATAGGAAGAGTAAGTAGAACTTTATTGTTTAACTTTTTTTGATTGAATTATGTTTGGGCTTAAAGTCGTTTGAAATCTATATGCTGAAATTTAAGTTTTAGTTAAAGCTCGTTTATATTGTTGATTTGGTATAACTTTTTTGCTAAGTGTTATTTGCAATTGTTTATTTGGTATAATTTTAGATTTAGTTAAGTGTATTAAGTGTTGTTTTAATTGTGTTTTATGTGTTTAGTTGTCGGATTGGATGAAGTTTTGTTTCTATGTGCTCCTATGTTTTAGTAAGTTTGGTAAGTTTGTAATTGTGATTTTTGTGTTATGTGAGTGAGAATGATACTTATATATAAGAAGAGTAAGTTTGGGTTTAGTTTCTTGATTTGATTTTTTATGTTATTTTCGTTGTTATATGTTTATATAGTTTTGATCTTAAGTTCATGTCTTTTCATATAGGTGGATCGACTCGACATTGCTCTCAAAAGCAACACGAAGATCGCCATGAAGATAACGTGTAGTTAACTTAAGTTTAATATATAAAATTTTGTTTGTAGATTGGGTTATTTGGTCAAAAACTATATTTTTATTTTGTATGAACAAAGTGTAATTAACTTTAATTTAATGTAAGTAAATTTTTTATTCAATTTGTGTATATTTTATTTCATGTACATCAAGTTTGAAATTATAGTGAAAATCCAAATAAATACCTATTTGAATAGGTAAAATATCAAATAGAAGCAATAAGCAATTCCAATATATGCCGACCAAATTTTAAATTTGGTCGGCATTTCGAAGATATGCCGACCAAAACTAAGTTGGTCGGCAAAGCTTAGAAATGCCGACCAAATTTTAAATGTGGTCGGCATTTCTTTGATAGGTCGACTAACACCGATTGGTCGACATTTCTTAGAAATGCCAACCAATTTTTTTATGGTCGGCATTTCTTAGAAAGGCCGACCAAACTTTTTTGGTCGGCATTTCTTGCAATGCCGACCAAATCTTATTTAGTCGGCATTATAAAGAAATGCCGACCAAAAAAGTTTGGTCACCCTTTTGAAGAAATGTCGACCATAAAAAAAATTGGTCGGCAAAAGGTTTCCCGATTTAGGATAAGCTCTACCATTTTGCCGACGAGCTTTTTTCCGTCGGAAATACATTTGCTCCATATTTTGGAGTTTTTCCGACCATTTGTGGGGTCGGGAAACCCCAAAATTCTTGTAGTGACTTTTTTTTAAAAAAAAATTCAAAAGGGTTTTCAAAAACTTAGTTTGATTTTTGAAAACATAGGTAAAATGTAGATAAGAAAATATATAAACCGATAGGTGAAAGTAATATTTTTAGGCTTAATTTTCAAAAACCAAAATAAAAAATCAAATAGTTATGAATGAGATGTTAATTTTTGTTGGATTAAAAGATTTTAGGCTCTTTTTGATAAACATTTGCTATTTGGTTTTTATTTTTAAAAATTAAGGTTATAAACAATACTTTTATCGATGAGTTTCTATGGCTTGTTATCTAACTCCCTAAACATGTTTTCAAAATTGAAGCCAAGTTTTGACAATTAAGTAGTTTTTAAAAACTTGTTTATATTTTTTTAAAAAATTTGACTAAAAATTTCAAATATTTGTTTTTTTAAAAAAATGTGAAAACCATATAGAAATAGGGGAGAAAACAAGCATAAATTTCAAAACAGAAAACTAAAAACAAAGACTCCGTTCGATAACCATTTGATTTTTAGTTTTTTATTTTTAAAAATTACACTAGTACAAATTTGGGTTTTAATGACGGGCATTGCCCGTCATTAAAGGAGTTTTGATGACGCGCGCGCCATCATCTATGCGCGAGTGTCATTGTAACATACAATGATGGGCGATTTTTAATGACGCATTGCCCGTCATTAAAAGTCGCCCGTCATTATTAGATTATATAATGACGATTGGCAATTTTTAATGACGGGCATTGCGTCATTATTAAAAGTCGGCCCGCCATTGTAACATGGCTTGAAACTGGCTTTTAATGACGGGCATTGCCCGCCATTAAAAATCATTTTTAATGACGGCAATGCCCGCTATTAAAACTCTTGGAAATTTTTTTAAAAATAACCTATTGTCCACATCATTATATCTGTCATTATTGTTAGTTCATAATTTTTATTATGACGGCAATGCCCGCCATCGCTTTTTAGCATAATTTTAATAAAAAAACGTCGTTAATAGCCCGATGGCACCAACAATTTTTAATAACTAATTACTCAAATATTGCAAATTATATTAACTTCTATATTGAAACCACACATGAAATCACTATACAAATTTACAAACATGAAACAAAAACACTTTATATCCAAAAACATACATCAAATCACCCATAACAACATCCAACAAAATTCTTTTTCAACCAAAACAATGCACATAGAAAACTTTTATATCCAAAACCAATAAACTACTAATATTACAAACCATAAACTCAGATATCACAAATCTTAACCATAACTCATATATCAAAATTAAACCTTAACCATAACTCTAAAACCATAAACTTATATATCACAAACCTTAACCATAACTTTAAAACCATAAACTCATATATCACAAACCTTAACCATAACTCTAAAACCATCACAAACCTTAATTAACCATAAACTAGTATATCATAAACCTTAACCATAACTCTAAAATCATAGACTCCTATATCATAACACCAAAAACCATAACTCCTACATCACAAACCTTAACACCTATATCACAAAATTCAATGAAACTCTAAAACTAACACGAAATATCAAGCCAATAAGTAAAAATTTCTGCATGACCTCTCTACAGTAACATCAACTAACCATAACTCAAAACATTGCGTAACACTTCTATATATCCAGTTTCGTAAAAATGAGACCACCCGCCTCTCCACATCCAACAAACAAGTATATACATCTAAAAATTCATACAAAACACATCCAACAAACTCCAATCCCAGATTCAGAAGAATGAGGCCACCCGCCTCTCCACATCCAACAAACAAGTATATACATCTAAAAACACATTCATTCATACAAAAACATCCAACAAACTCCAATCCCAGTTCGGAAGAATGAGGCCACCCGCCTCTCCACATCCAACAAACAAGTAATCTAAAAACACATTCATTCATACAAAACACCCAACAAACTCCAATCCCAGTTCGAAGAATGAGGCCACCCGCCTCCTCACATCCAACAAACAAAGTATAAACATCTAAAAACACAAACTACTAATACACTTCTACTATATACAATTATAAACAAGTATATTGTACACCCTAACGAAATGTAGTAAAAATTTCACAAAATTCGTGTATTCACAAATGGCTTACACAAATCAGCAACAAAATCCGCCCATTCTACTCGAACCTCGTGATTTCTTCTTGTTTGTATGCAGCTTTTTGTGTTGAACTAATAAAGAAAAATAATATAACATTAGACTAAATTATGTTTTGAATCACAAACCGAGATAAAATAAGAGTACTTACGAGGTTCATTATAGAATACTAGAATTATATACGATTTCTCGTATATACTTCAGACATAGTACCGCACTCCACGTAACTTGGTTGACGGGGCACTAGCAAAATAATTTCACAAAATAGCATATTTGAGTTAAATATTGTTCCAACGTTGAACAAAACATTCGAATATATTAAAATTATGTTTACCTTTACAAGTTTCCAAGTGATGGAAGAACGATATTGTGGAAGTGAGTGCTTGGCTTTGCCACATTCTCATGATCTAAAGTGTTTGAAACATTAGAAAAATTAATAGGAAGTAATTCATTCTAAAGGTTTGAAACACTTACGTATTTATTGTTCCTTGAAAACTTTCTTCGATCTTACTCCTCAACGAGTTTAAGACATAAACGGTGTTTGCCCTCGGATGGATAACGATCAACATCCAATGATATCTATTAAAGTTAGGAGTATTCTAATATCATTTTATGAACAAAAAACATATAAATAAATTGAAGTAATTTAAACTTACCCAGTATTATATGGGATGAAAACTTGTTGATCCAAGTCCAAATTAACCATTTCTAACTCATTAGCCGATTTATACAACGTGTTTCTTGACTTTTAATAAAATTAGAAATGGTTATTTGATCAACTAACAAGAACTTGGCGATTATTTCATAGTCACATACAGTCCAAAGATACCTAAAACAAAAGTAAAGTCATTTTAATAAAACATTCAAAAGCGTAGTCAAATGTGACTTCCATTTCAACTTTGTGCCCTTCAACATTTCAAGAGCTTCATCATTTCAAGATCATTTCAAGATAACTAACAAAAAAACAAGCTAAACCGACATAAAAACAAGCTAAAGGGATGATTTGGACCTCAATGAAGCAGATCTACAAAGAAGGTGTAGATCCGAACCTCTAGCTCAGATCCGGCGTACGAGAAGAAAGACGGTGAGGACTCCCAAATGGATTTACGCGCGGCGGCGGCCGGCGGCGGCGGTTTGCTTCGTGGCGGCGGTGACTCCCAAACGAACGACGGTCGACGGTGGGCGGGTTTGTGAAGAAGCTCGTGGTCGGCGGCGACGAGACGATGAGGCGAAGACCAAACAGACGGCGGCGGCGGTTTCGACTCCTAACGAACGAATCACCGGAGGAGATGGGTCGGGTGTGAAGTGAGATCGAGCTGGAGCCGGAGGAGAGACGCGCCGAGACGGCGGGCCGAGACGGAGTCGCCCGAGACGGCGGCCGAGACGCGGGCGGAGTCCGAACGTGAAGAAGAGAGATGAGATCGAGGTGAGCGGGGAGGAGATGAGATCGAGGGGACCGTGAAGAGGGAGGATGTCGGGTGTGAATTTGTCCGAATTTTTTTTTTTTTTTAATTAAAATAACATATAATGACGGCAAAGCCCGTCATTAAAGATTTTTAATGACGATTTTGCAATGCCCGTCATTGTATATCTTGCGCTAAAAAAAATCATGCGCGCTTCTTCCCGTCAGTCATTGTATCTCGCCCCTTGATTTTTTCGTCCGTCATTGTAGCCTTATTTTCTTCTAGTGTTAAGCCTATAAATACTATTTCACTTATGGATTTCCATATTTTTTATCTACTTTTTACATATATTTTAAGAAATCAAAATAAGTTTTGAAAGCTAGAAAAAATAGTTTTTAAAAAACTTGTTTTTATTTTTGGAATTTGGTTAGAAAGTTAAACGTTTCCTTAAGAAAGATGGAAACAATGGTAAAAAAGATAAAATCATTGTAGAAAAATTATGAAAAAATAAGCAAAATTTTTAAAAATCAAAAGGTTATCAAATTGAGTCAAAATTATTATATAATTGAACCCATAAATTTTTATTCTAATTTATTCATTAAAATTTTCATAATATTATATTACATATAAAAGGGTTGTTGATGCCTTACCTATGAAGTTGATGTCCAAATTGACTTTTTTGGTTTTTTGTTTTGTTTTTTTGTTTTTTTTGTTTTTGTTTTTTTTTTCTGGTCTATTGAAGTATGCTGGAAAATGAAAGCCCAAGGGAAGATTTGTCACCAAAGTAAGGAATACGAATGACCCACCACCCAAATAGATATGATTCTACACATGATAACAAAGAAAAATCTTATTCCTTCTCCATCATTCACTGAATAAATAATAATAATAATAATAATAAACATTACATTACATTACACGTTTCATTCCCGACACTTTTAAAATAATGCCTATTCAATCTCTGATGTGTTTTAAAAAGTTTTTAATAAGTCGTGAACTTTTAAGTTAATTATGTTAATCTCATATATATAATAGATTTCTAAGGCCTCGTTTGATAACTATTTGATTTTTTACTTTTAATTTTTGAAAATTATCTTTGTTTTTTTAACAATTTCTCTTCACTATCTCTACCAGAATTTTCATCTTTCTTGAGGAAGCGTTTAAATTTCTAGGCAAACTTATCTTGGTTTTTTAAAACATAGGTACAAAGTAGATCAAAAAAAACATAAAACCCCATTGGTAGTAGTAGTATTTTTAGGCTTAATTTTCAAAAACTAAAAACAAAAAATTAAGGTCTCGTTTGATAACTATTTGAGTTTTGATTTTTTGTTTTTGAAAATTATTTTTTTTTCTCCCACAATTTCTTTTCATCTTCTCACAATTACTTTCCATCATTCTGGTGGTACCATTTAAGTTTCTAGCCAAATTTCAAAAACCAAAATAAGTTTTTGAAAACTATTTTTTTTTTAAATTTTCAAAATGTAACTTGGTTTTTGAACATATAGGTACAAAGTGGATAAGAAAACATATAAACCTATTAGTAGAAGTAGTATTTTTATGCTTAATTTTCAAAAACTAAAAACTAAAAATGAAATGATTATCAAATAGAGCATATAAGTACAAATAGTTATGAAACAAGACCTAAAATTTTAATTTTATATCGTCTAGGTTATCTTCATTTTAGGTAGGTTCAAACATTTAGTGGCGTGCATGTTAAAATAATGAAGCTAAAAATTTATTATAGTTCCTTTAAAAAAAAAGTATATGATTAAATAGACTAGAATCAACCTAAATCTAAAATAACTTATTATAAACATTTTAAAGTAGAAAGATCCAATAGACCGTCAAAAAATGTTTGACCAAACTTATAATTTTTGTTTTTCTAGAAAAAGTCATTTTATCAAATGACATTTGCCTAAAATTTTGAGGAAAAAAAAAAGACAAATAAAAATTATTGAACACATAAATTAATGGCCAAAAGTAAATTTAAAAAACCAAAAATGGAATTACTATCCATGATAGATGTAGGAACCATAATTAGACTTCTTCAAAGAAAAAGAGATAGTAGCGACGTAAAAGTAGATAACAAAATAAATTTCATAGAGTTATTAGATTAGGATAAAATTTCTCTTAATGTCAAAGAAAGCATAATTAAACTCATATATTATTGAATGTGTCAATGATCACAAAATTTAAAGTTCGAATCTTCATATCTCTAATATACTAAAAAAAAAAAATTAGAGAAGATTAACTATACTGTAACTATTATGTGTTGATATACTAGATCATTATTTATTTTGATATAAATTAAATAAAATAACATTTCAAAGTCTAATAAGTTTTAAGAATCATCAAAATTTTGATACCAAATTTATAAAAATAAGCAAAATTAATTTGATACGTAATGATAAGTAATATCTAGAATAGTAGGTTAGATTATTATCCATCTATCTAAATTAAGTAATGATATTTTTGTTCTTTTTTTATATAAAAGAAAATATTTATGTGGTGTTGAATTATTGGGGGATTATAATCAATGAGCATTAAAGAAGAAAAATGAAATTGATTAAGATAATGCTATTAAAGAAAAAAGTTTTTCCTAAAGCAGCCGTCTGATCGGTAGTCATCTCATAGATTACGCAACTTTCATAAAATGTGACATCTATTCTAATTTTAGTGACCACTTTCTAAAGTTTAGATCAAATAGATACATTATATTTTTTTTAAAAGAAAAATTAACTTTAAATTTATCTTAGAGACTAATTTTTTTTAACTTTATAGAGACCAATTTTAAAATTTATTAAAAATACACAAACTATTTTCTTTTAGTACGCACAAACTAAAATTGAACATTTAAAAATACATAAATAGAATATAATTCAAATAACAGAAATAAAAATAATATTTTAACTTAATTTTTCAATTTAAACCACTAATTTCTTTTAAAAAATATTTTTTAGGACGAATAAAAAAGAAAGAGATTTAAATTTCCAGAAGAAATCTTTAAATTATGCTTTCTAATCATTTGCAATTTTATTTTATTATTTTGAAAATTACTTAGGGCATGTTTGGTACACCATCCGAATTTTATTTTATGTTTTCGAATTTGCTGGATATGTATTTGACATATGTATTTTCGAAAACTATTTTCGGATTCTATGATACAAATAATAAAAATTCTAAAAATAACATTTTTATGTTTTCAATGTATCCAGATTTTAAATTTAAAATTTTAAAATGCATAATTATATTAAACAAAGATACAAATCTTAATAAATATGATGTCTCAGGTTATAAACTCAATTCACTTTTGCTAAATTACAATATGTATAATATAATCTTTTATAATAAATTATAAAATAATAATTTTATAAAATTTATAAAAATCATGTTCATAAATTAATTAATAATGACTTATATTCAATATAATAATTAGTGTTGCAACTACAATTAATTTCATGATCTATAAATATGTAATATACTACACTTGAAACAATTGTTTATAATGGAATTAAATTTCTAAATTTGCTACCAAATACATATCTAAAAACATAAAATACAACTCTGTTTTCATTGAATCTATTATTTTCAAATATCTATTTTCAAGTTGCTTACCAAACATACCTTTAGTTTTCACTAGTTTTTCCTTGTTTCATAATAAAGTATTTAGGAAAAAAAAAATTAGAATCATAATAAAATTTTAACGGTGTGAAAAGTAATTTAAAATAAAACTATTTAAAGATTTTTAAAGTTTTTTTTACTAAGTGAAAACAAAAACTCAGTTTGATAACAATTTTCATTAAATTTGTTCCTTCATTGTTTCTTTATTATTTATTTATTTACTTTTAATTTTTAATTTTGAAATTTCAATAAATTCTTGGAGCCAATAAGGCTCAACTAACACCAAATCTAGACTTATGATCAAAAAGTTACCGGTTGGAATCTCCTACCCCAAATGTGGTTGAACTAAAAAAAACTTATAAACCACTCTTTACGTTTTTTTTTTAAGGATTTTGAAAAATGTAAAATTTTACATTATAATTAAATAAAATAAAGACTTGGGAGGAATGAGTTTTTATGTAGGTGACTACTTGCTTGGGATGCCAAAATTCTACGAGTTGTCTGATAATTAAATTTTGTGCGATCTGATGGTTATCTCAACTGATTCATAGCTAAATAACTTTATATAAATCAAAGTCAATATAGTTTAGCTAACGTATCAAATGTGTCAACGCTTATGAGATATGTGGTTCGAATTCTCTAATCTTTATTGTACTAAAAAAGATATTTATATATATATATATGTTAAAAATAATTATGAAATGAAATTTAGATTATTAACCCAGGTTTGATAATCATTTTAGTTTTTGACAATTGTACTTATATTTCATTAAATGATTTCATTTTTCTTTTTTTAAAAAAATACAATTCTTAGTCAAATTGCAAAAACAAAAAATAAAATTTTAAAAAGGATGTTGGTTAGTTTTAAAACTTGACTTGTTTTTGTTAAACATATATAAAAAGTAGGTAACACCACAAAAAAAATCATCAGTAAAAGTAGTATTTATAAGCTTAATTAAAAAAATATAATTAAAAAAATAAAAAACAAAAAATAAAATAGTTATCAAACCAAAAAAAGTAGAGGTAAAGTTTAATAATACCTTGAAAAAAGACCTTTTTGGTCCATAAATTTTAAGAATAGGTACATTTAGTACTTGAAGTTTCAAAATGTACCATTTTAGTCTTTGAATTTTGAAAAATAAGTTTAAAAAAGTCCTTGATTTACTTTTTTTTTTCTTTCTAATTTTTAGTTATTTTAAATTAAAACCCTGAAATTTACCAATGTTTTCATTGCTCAATTCCCCTATTTAAACAATTGGGTCAAGTGGGGTATTCTCACAAAAACAAACCAGCAAAAAAAACACATTGAATTTTTTTTGATAGATTATTAGATTATATGGAGTTTCATCTCAAAATCAATTGGTAATGAAAGAAGTAGCTCATATATCATATATATTATAAAGTTTCTCTCCACTTTTTCAATATAGAATCCTCAATATAAGATGGAAATTATGAGGACAATTATGAGGACGAGGGTTAAAAATGTTGTGGGGTTGATAATGGAATTGGGTTTTTGTCCACCATTAATGGAGGGGAAGGAAAATTGCAATGATGAATGTGTAACAAATTGGCATCCAAATATAATGGGAGGAGGGGGAAAAGAAGAAAAGATATTGTGGGAGACGGGTATAATATATCTTCTTTTAGTGTAACAAATGTGAGATCGAACCTAAACATTCTCCTTTAAGAGAAAAGATAGGCATACTTTAATTGTTTTTTCTTTTGTTTTGAGAATAATGAGAGTTAGAGATTCGAACCACAGATTTTGTGGTCGTTAAGGCATTTCTTATGCCAGTTGAGCTCTACTCTTTCTCTGGCTATAGGTATTTTGATTGTTGAACCATGTTCATGTTGACAAACAATACTTAAATTTAAATAATTTTAGTATATAAAAATTGATACTATCACATTGTTGATTATTTAGAATACGATTTAATTTTTATGTTGATTATGGACTGAAGAACATGACTTTATCAACTTGCTTCTAACTTTTCTTAGTGCTTTTTTAATTGAGGCCAAAAACATAATCATAATGTATTGAATTGTTGTTTCACACAATTATAATCCTCATTCCTCGCGCCATCTTATCAAAAAATATATATATAAAACAACCATATAATAGACCTATGATAGATTAAAGGGAAGGAAACTTATTCACAATTTAAGAAATTTTATCCATTAAAAAAAGAAATTTTATTTATTATTATTTTTTGTTTAAAAAAAAAACTTAAAGTAGAAATTCAACTTTAGATGAAACCCATTTTGCAGAAAAAGGGGGGGAAAAGACAGTTCATTCAAACAAGTTTGGTCAAATTCACATTTTCCTCTTCAATGAGTTGGTTGAGATCAGTTTATTAATCTTCAACTTTTAACTTTATAAAATGGTGAATATTATTATTGTTATTATTATTTTGTTTCTTTGTTGTTATCAATTGACTTTCCTATTTTTCAAGAAATTTTTCACAGAATGGCCAGATGGGAATGTTTGAACAAGATTAGTTTTGATTTAAGCCATAGTTGACATTGTGATTGGAAATGAGTTCCTTTCTATTTTTAAAATTGAGATTGTAATTAAAAATATACCTCTATTTTATTTTTTATTTTAAATTTTCATTTATACAAAACAGCCCTGAAAATTTTAGCCAATTTTTAGAAATCAATTTTTTTTCATTCAAAATTTGACAAGAATTCTAAAGAGGTTTTTGAAGTTGGACTCGATCAACAGAAAATATCTATTAAATTAAATACATATAGTTTCAAAGTTTCAAAACATAAAAAAATAATAAACAAAAACATTATTAAATGTTTTTTTTTTTGTGAGTGAAATTATTTCATAGAAAAGGAAAATGTGGTATCTCATTTCCTTTTTTTTTTTTACTTGAAATGAAAGATCCTCTATCTTCTCCCCCTTCTCTTGTCTTAACCCTCCACCAATTATATATCAAATCAAATTAGTTATTTAAAAGTTATTTCTTTCTTCTTTTCCCCAAAAATAAAATTATATTTTACCAAAAAAGAAAAAAAATCGATAAAGCAAATATTGATTGTCCTTCTTTTCACAATAAAATATGGTGCTTAAAGAATAATATTTTTCTATCTTATCAAATAATGCCACCACAAAAGGTTTGGTATACCTTCTAAAAGAAGTTAGGAAAGACTTTACTATTAATTTCAATTATTTTTAGTTGTCACACTATTTAAGGTTGGAAAATTCGAAACTCAAACATTTTAATTAAAGATGTCGATCATGGTTAAATTATGTCCACTTTAACGATATTGAAGTCAATTTAGTACTATAATTGAGTGGTTGTATAACTTATGTAAAGAAAAGAATTTAAGGGAACTAGACTTCCAAATATTAGTACGATCTTAATTCTACCCGACTCTCACCTATGTATTAATTTCTTTCTTATATGCTTTTTAAACTCCAACTTTATCATTTACCAAAAATACTAGTCGTGAAAAAAAAAATTGACCACGAGCTTCAGGTTATTCTAGACCAAATATCATATCAATATTAAAATTATTTTGTGCCAATTTATCTTAGAATAAAAATTTTCAAAAAATCAACTATGTACGAAAAGTTGGGTCGAGTGGCAAGGATTGAATTTCATGCTTTGACGATTTATTCCTCAACCACTACTTTTTTTTCCCTTTTAATATACTTTTCTTTTTCTTAGTTTGAAAAACATTCCTAAGAAAAAAATGATAAAGAATGTAGATAGAGAGAAAATAAAAAGAAAAAGGACAAGTTTGGGAATCTAGAAATTGGAGAAGCATTTTAACCCTAAAAAATAGAAAAGCACAAGTATTATATAATATATAGTAAAAATAAAAACATGGTATTGTGGTTAAGTTATTAGTATTCTTGGATTATTTATAATTTTTAATATTAATATGACTATGACGCTCTAATTAGTTAAATAAAATTACTTTATAGGTAAATATAAATAGATCGAACTAGCTAGTTTATCATGGTAACACCTAAAAATATATTTTCAATCAGTCAAAAGAAATGGTATTTCCTAAAATTTGTAGATATAGATTAAGAAGACCAATACCGTTGAAAATACATTTTAAAAAATAAACTAACCTTTTAACTTAAATTTATAGATATTTTAAGAATATTTAACTTTATTATAGTATCCGGAGGAGGTTCTAATCCAAGCCCACACTAAAATTTCTTGGGAGGGAGAACTATATGGCTAAAACTTGAAAACGTATGTTTTTTAATTCATGTACGAATTTATGATAAATTAGGACAAGTGCATCTCTAGCTCCAAAAATACATATATTATGCTAGTTGCTAGATTTGTAATTTTTCAATTCTACATGTTTGTTGACATAGAAATTTCAACCAATCCTCAGTTGCCACGTCATTATTCCAAATTAATGACGAAGTTGTAAATGATTAAATTTGGGACCAATGATAAATTGACATGTGTCCTAAATTTAGTTTGAAAATGAGAATTGACAAATTCTAAAAGTGAAGGGGGAACATGCAATTTGCCAAAATAATTAAATTTAATTTTGGTCAAATTGGATTATATGGAATTGGGTAAGATAAAATAAAACCCAAATCCAAATGATTAGCCCAAATCCAATAAAACTCAAGTTCGATTATTGTCAGCCCAAAAGTCATTAAAGCCCAAACTCACATGCCTTGGAAAGCTCTATAAATAGAGAGCTTCCCATTCATTTCAAAGGTTCAGAAATTTCACTCTCAAGAGAACTCAGAGAGGATTCATATCAAAATACTTAGGTCTTAACACTCTCAAAGTCCTTAGTCTTTGAACGCGGAAGACAAGTCTCCAAGTGCGGAAGATGAGTCTCCAAGCACGGAAGACGAGTCTCCGAGCGCAGAAGACGAGCCTCTGGTGCGAAGCACGGAGACGAGTCTCCAAGCGCGGAAGACGAGTCTCCAAGTGCGGAAGATAAGTCTCCAAGCGCAGAAGACGAGTCTCCAAGTGCGGAAGACGAGTCTCCAAGCGCAGAAGACGAGTCTCCAAGTGCGGAGCGCGGAAGACAAGTCCTTAAATGTTTCACGAAGGACTTTTACAAGTTACAAGTTAAAAGACTTCAATAACCTATCTGTGAAGGACTTCACATGCTGCTATGCCAAGACCTTCAACAAGCTACAACTCAAGACTTCAACATGTTACAAGCCAAAGCCTTCAACAAGCAACAAGTCGTCAAGACCTTCAACAAGCAACACACGTTGAAGGACCTCAACACGCTATGCGCGAGGCGCCTTCAACAAGCAACAAACGCCAAAGTCCTTCAACAAGCAACAAGTCGAAGTCCTTCAACAAGCAATTAGCCGAAGACCTTCAACACGCTACAAGCCGAAGACCTTCAACAAGTTTGCAAGTCAAGTCCTTCAACAAGCTACAAGCCGAATACCTTCAACAAGCTACAAGTCGAAGCCCTTCAACAAGCCGCAAGTCGAAGTTCTTCAACAAGTTGCAAGTCGAAGCCCTTCAACAAGCAATAAGCGAAGACCTTCAACAAGCTACAAGTCAAGTCCTTCAATAGTTCGCAAGTCAAGTCTTTCAACACGCAACAAGTCGAAAACCTTCAACAACCTCGCAGTTCGAAGCGCCTTCAACAAGCTACGAGCCAAGACCTTCAACAAGCCGCAAACTCCTCAAGACAAGTCTACGTTCGAGAACAAGGCTGCGAAGCCCTCGAATCAAGTCTACGTCCGAGAACAAGTCAGTAAAGCCTCAGACAAATTACACTTGAGAGAGAGAAAGAATCAGAGGATAAACATTAGAGATTGTAACTCACGACATTGAAATTAATACAAACACAACGTTAAATTACACGTGTCTCGTTGTTATTTCTTCGTTGAAATCACGTGTAAACAAATTGGCACGCCCGGTGGGACAATCTCTACCTCTCATCTCTTTCTCTCACCTTAAAGCGGAAGTAAAGTAATGTCGTTCAAGACTTCTTCGATGATCGTTGTCATGAGCAACTTGTACACGAGTTCTCATCATCCATAGTTGCTCTAATGAACTAAGGTTGGAAGACGATGAAGTACCAACACCTGCCGGGGCATCAAACAACAAGTTCCTGGGTCAAGTGTAATCCTTTGTTCGATTTTTATTCCGACGTAGTGTCGGTCATGATGATGAAACAAGCACTAAGGAAGAGAGATTGACAAAGATGCACGAGCAAATCAACAACTTGATGAAAGCGATTGAAGAAAGAGATTCTCAAATCGCATACTTAAAGAATCGATTGAGAATCAAAATGCCGCTAAATCAAGTCATACTCTCATCATCAAAGATCGGAACAAAGAGAAGGTTGTTGTGCAAGAAAATCAACCACAACCCTCTACTTCGATCACTTCACTATCAGTTCAACAACTGCAGGACATGATAACTAACTCTGTCAGAACTCAATGATGGGGGTTCTCAAAGTTCTCTCTTGTATTCTAAATCATATACTAAGAGAATTGATAATTTGAGGATGTCAATTGGATACAAACCACCAAAGTTCCAACAATTCGATGGGACAGGAAACCTTAAGCAACATGTTGCGCATTTCATCGACATATGTGAAAATGCTGGCACGCAAGGAGATCTACTGGTCAAAGAGTTTGTTCGAACATTTAAGGGGAATGCTTTTGACTGGTACATTGATCTAAACCCCAAATCGACAGACAGTTGGGAACAACTTGAAAAAGAGTTTCTCAACTAATTCTACAGCAAAAGACGTACCATCAACATGTTCGAGCTCACCAACATTAGACAACGAAAAGGTGAACCCGTTGTCGACTACATAAATCGTTGGAGAGCCACGAGTCTCGATTGCAAAGATTGTCTTGAGAATCATTTGTCGAAATGTGCATTCAAGGCATGCATTGGGGGTTGTTTTACATCTTCCAAGGTATAAAGCCTTGCACCTTTGAAGAGCTAGTAACTCGCGCCCACGATATGAAGTTGAGTATTGCTAGTCGATGAGACAAAAAACCTTCTAACTCCAAGCATAAAGGAGATGGAAGTGACATTGAGGCGACTTCTAGAAGAGTCTATGGTTGTCGATCAAGACAACCCTCTCAAGTTGTCTTCAAAGCAAAAATACAAGAAGATCGAAAAACAACAAGAAAATGAAAGACTTCGCTTAAGTCTAAAGGAAAGACGGAATAAGGACTATCCTTTTCCAGTTCGACATTCCTAACATGTTTGAACAACTACTGGCCATAGGACTGATCAAACTTCCAAAGTGTAAGCGGACGGAAGAGATGGACAAAGTCGATGATTCCAACTATTGCAAGTATAATCGAGTCGTCACCACCCTGGTGGAGAAATGTTTCATTCCTAAAGGAGTTAATCCTAAGGTCAACTAAAGAAGGAAAAATTGAGCTAGATCTTAATGAAGTAGTCAATCAAATCATGTTGCAAAGAATAACAAGTACTTTGCGATCAAACACCCTCTTGCTCGCTTCAAGATAAAAGAAGTGTGCCTAGTCCAATTTGGGACCATGGAACTTTAGAATGCTTTGGTTTCAACATGAGGTGCCAAGAAATGAACCTTAATATGCGATCAAACCTACCAATGATAAAGGCAAAGGTAGGGTTACGTGACTCATTTGAAGAAGCAAAAACAAAGTTTAGCTTCAAACAATTCTTGTCAATTTAGAAGCCTCAAATGCAAGGACAAACATCGAAGAAAGAAGAATCCAAGGAAACCTAAGTCCGAAAGGAAGAGAAAAAAATCATCCTCAACCTTGTCAATCGGTGACCTTGAAAGAATTTCTCTTGAGAGATTTTCTTCATAGCGAAAGAGTGGAAGAAAACTCTGCAAGTTCATACTACATTGAGATAAATGAAGTTTCGATTTACACAAAAGAAATCAAACAAAAGACTTCCGCCTTCGATCGCATCAAGCCTTCAACTACTCAACCTTGATCTTCCAAAGGATGAGTATGGTCGCGACAGAAGAAGAAAACCAAGGTCCAACTCCCCCCTCACCTCGACATTCAACCTTCCAAAGGTTAAGTGTCTCCACACCAAAGAACGATCGACCTTCAACATCTATTTTGATCGCCTCAAAGTAACAAGCGATCAACATGAAAGAAAGATGAAATTCTTAAAGGTAGAATCGTTTCGATGAAGTGAACAACGACCAAAAGATTCACGATCTTGTTCCTTTGCATGTATGAAAAGGAAGCTCTTTGTTCTCATAAACGTAGAGAGTTCCTTGAAAATGAAGAAAAATCTCATCGCCTTAATAAATCCTATAAATGAAGGACATGATCAAGACCATGATGATGAAAACAACATCTAAGATGTAAAGAAAGCTCCTCGTCGCATGAGCCTAAATCGCATGATGCTCCCGCCCACATGAGCTAAAAAGATGAATGGCAAAAAAAAAAAAAAAAAAAAAAAATTGAACTACGTTATGACTTGATCCCTTTTGTTCAAAGGGTACGTGAGGCAACTTAAAAAAAAAAACTTTTAAGTTCAGTCCCTAAAAAAATCCATCCTCATGAAAATAAGACATTACAAGTTGGATGAATACATGCCAGCCTCATTCCTCTCAAGTTTGGTTTGTGGCTCTCTCCTAAGTTCGAGCTTCGTTCCCCTCAAGTTTGGTTAAGTCGCTCACCCCCAAAGTATTGGCTTCGCCCTCTCAAGTTTGGTTCGTTGCTCACTCTCTCTAAACTTTGAGCTTCAACCTCTTCAAGTTTGGTTCGTTGCTCACCTCCAAAGTACTGACTTCGTTCCTCTCAAGTTTGGTTCGTCGCTCACTCTCTAAATTTTGAGCTTTAACCTCCTCAAGTTCGACTCATTGCTCACTCTCCTAAAGTTCGAGCTTCGTTCTCCTCAAGTTTGGTTGCCGCTCATTCACCTAGAGTTCAAGCTTCGCTCAACCTCTCAAGTTTGGTTCGTTGCTCACCTCCTAAGTTCGAGCTTTGATCCTCTCAAATTTGGTCCATCACTCACTCTTCTAAACTTTGAGCTTCAACATCTTCAAGTTTGGTTTGTTGCTCACCTCCAAAGTACGAGCTTCGTTCCTCTCAACTTTGGTTGCCGTGACACCCACAAGTATTGGCTTCAGTACCTCTCAAGTTTGGTTCGTCGGCTCACTCTCTAAATTTTGAGTTTTAACCTCTTCAAGTTTGGTTCATTGCTCACCTCCAAGTACGGACTTCGTTCCTCTCAAGTGTGGTTCGTCGCTCGCCTCCAAAACTTTGAGCTTCAACCTCTTCAAGTTTGGTTCGCCGCTCACTCCCTATAATTTGAGCTTTGTTCCTCTCTGTTTTAGTTAAATCCGCTCTCTCTCTAAGTTCGAGCTTCGTTTCCTTTCAAGTTTGGTTCTCGCTCACCACCCCAAAGTATTGGCTTCAGACCTCTCAAGTTTGGTTAAATCGCTCACTCTCTAAAATTTTGAGCTTTAACCTCTTCAAGTTTGGTTCATTGCTCACCACCAAGTACGGGACTTCGTTCCTCTCAAGTGTGGTTCGTCGCTCGCCTTCAAAACTTTGAGCTTCAACCTCTTCAAGTTTGGTTCGCCTCACTCCCTAAGTTTGAGCTTTGTTCCTCTCAAAGTTTGGTTCGTGGCTCTCTCTTAAGTTCGAGCTCGCCTCCTCTCAAGTTTGGCTCGTCGCTCACCCCCCCAGTGACTGACCGCTCTTTCCCTTCAAGTTTGGTTCGACGCTCACCCCAAAGTACCGGTTTCGTTCCTCTCAAGTTTGGTTCGCGCTCACCTCTCTAAACTTTGAGCTTCAACCACTTCAAGTTCGGTTCACGCTCACCCTCTAAACTTTGAGCTTCAACCTCTTCAAGTTCGGTTCAGTAGCTCATTCTCCTAAAGTTTGAGCTTGCTCTCCTCAAGTTCGGTTTGTCGCTCATTCTTCTAAAGTTCAAGCTTCGTTCCCCTCAAGTTCGGTTCGTTGTTGACTTTTCTCTAAAGTTCGAGCTTCATTTCCTTCAAGTTCGGATCGTTGCTCACCTCTTAAAGTTTGAGATTTGACAACTTCAAATTTGGTTCGACGCTCTCCCCTAAGTTTGAGCTTCCTTTCCCCCAAGTTCAGTTCGTCTCTCATTCTCCTAAAGTTTGAGTTTCATTTCCTTCAAGTGTGGTTTGTCGCTCCCTCACTCTAAGTTCGAGCTTCGTTCTCCTTCAAGTTTGGTTCGTCGCTCACCCTTCTAAACTTTGAGCTTCAACCCTTCAAGTTCGGTTTGTCGCTTCTCCCTAAGTTCGAGCTTCGTTCCCTTCAAGTTTGGTTCGTCGCTCACCCTCTAAAAATTTTAGCTTCAAGCTTTGTTTGTCGCTCTCCCTTAGAATTTGAGCTTTGTTCCTCTTAAGTTTGGTTCGTGGCTCTCTCTAAGTTCGAGCTTCGTTCCTCAAGTTTGGTTCGTCGCTCACCCCCAAAGTATCGGTTTCGTTCCTCTCAAGTTTGGTTCGTCGCTCACCCGCTAAACATCGAGCTTCGTTCCCCTTTCAAGTTTGGTTCGTCGCTCACCCCTAAAGTACTTGCTTCTTCGCTCCTCTCTCAAGTTTGGTTCGTGGCTCTCTCCTAAGTTCGAGTTTCGTTCCTTTCAAGTTTGGTTCGTCGCTCACCCCTAAAGTAATCTTGGCTTAGCTCCTCTCTCAATTTTGGTTCGTGGTTCTCTCCTAAATTCGAGTTTCGTTCCCCTTCAAGTTTGGTTCATCGCTCACCCCAAAGTATTGGCTTCGTTCTCTCAAGTTTGGTTCGTTGCTCACTCTCTAAACTTTGAGCTTCAACCTCTTCAAGTTTGGTTCTTGCTGCTCACCTCCAAAGTCACCGACTTCGCTTCTCTCTCAAGTTTGGTCTGTCGCGCTCACTCTCTAAATTTTGAGCTTTAACCTCTTCAAGTTTGGTTCATTGCTCACCTCCAAAGTACGGACTTCGTTCCTCGCAAAGTGTGGTTTGTGTCGTTCACCCTCTAAACTTTGAGCTTCAACCCTTCAAGTTCGGTTTGTCGCTCCCCCTAAGTTCGAGCTTTGTTCCTCTCAAGTTCGGTTCATTGCTCTCCCTAAGTTCGAGCTTCATCCCCTTCAAGTTTGGTTCGTCGCCACCCTCTAGATTTTGAGCTTCAACCTCTTCAAGTTTGGTTAAGTCGCTCACCCCTAAAGTACATCTGGCTTCCGTCTCTCTCAAGTTTGGTTCGTCGCTCACCTCTAAACTTTGAGCTTCAACCTCTTTAAGTTTGGTTAGTCGCTCACCCCTCTAAACTTTAAGCTTTGACCCTTCAAGTTTGATTTGTCGTTCTCTCCTAAAGTTGAGCTCCGTTCCCCTCAAATTCGGTTCATCGCTCATTCTCCTAAAATTCAAGATTCATTCTCCTCAAGTTTGGTATGCCACTTTCCTAAAGTCCAAGTTACATACCCCCGATTATGGATCATCATTGACTCTCCTAAAATTTGAGCTTGAACCCCTCAAGTATGGTTCATCGCTAACCCTAGTTCAAGCTTCGTTCCTCAAATTTGGTTGCTTGCTCATCCACTTTGAGGTCGAGTTTGACCCATCTCAAGCTTAGGTTCAAGCATTTCCCACTTGGAGTTCAAGTCTACACTTCGCTCTCTTAAAGTTTAAGTTTGAGCGTTGATCGCCATGTCAAGTTCGTTACCTCAAAATACCGCAGATTCAAGAACTAGTGTGGCGCTTCAAGATTGGTGTTCCACTTGTTTCGAGCTTGCTTTTCAAAGGCAAGCGTTGCTTATTTCACGATAAGTGATTCATTCATTTCAAGTTCGACGTATTACTCCTTCATGAGCTAGGATGCTTCATCCTTCGACACTCGTTCCTCCATCAAATCAGGAGGTTTCATCAGTCGACATTTGCCATGCTAAGAGATCTCACTTGTTGGTATTCGCTTCTTCGTTATATCAAGATTAAGGTTTCACCCACCATTACTCACTCTTTCACTAACTTAAGAGATTTCATGCCAACAGTAACATCGTGGAGAAAATACTGATAAACCCAGTAGAAAAAAAATACAAATACAAAAAAAGAAAAAAAAATATACAAAATAAAAAAAAAGAAGAAAAAGTAGATGTGAGACATGACGTACCTTAAAAGTTGTCTCTGACTTAACATTGAAAAGCAATGGAGCTGCAGGAACACCATAGGTCTCGTTAGGGGTCGGGTGTTGCTAAACAAACCTCGAAAAGGGTGCTATAAAAACTGGGGGTTGCAGTTAACAAAATAAAAGAGAGGAACATGTGGAGTTCCGTAGTGCAAGTACACCCAGACCGAAGCAAGGGGTTCCATGAAGTGTATATGCGCTCGAACAAGGAAATCCGAGCAACTACAAGTACACCCAGTGCAGAACAAGGGTCCCACAAGTGTATATGCACTCGGAACAAGGAAGTCTCAGAAGGCTGCAAGTACACCCAGACCGACAAGGGTCCCACAAGTGTATATGCGCTCGGAACGAGAAAGTCCTGTAGCTGCAAGTACACCCTGATGCAACAAGGGGTCCCACAAGTGTATATGCGCTCTCGAACAAGGAAGTCCTCAGAGTGCTGCAAGTACACCCAGCACAAAGGGGTTTCCACAAGTGTATATGCTCTTAATAAGAAAATCCGGCAATACTACAAGTACACCTTGATGCAAACAAGGTCCCACAAGTGTATATGCACTCTTAACAAGGAAGTCCTCAGAAGCAAGCAAGTACACCCGACACCGACAAGGGTCCCACAAGTGTATATGCGCTCGAGCGAGAAAGTCCTGTAGAATGCAAGTACACCCGCACCGACAAGGTCCCACAAGTGTATATGCGCTCGGAACAAGGAAGTCCTCAGTAATGCTGCAAGTACACCCAAGCACCGACAAGGGTTCCCACAGTGTGTATATGCGCTCGAACAAGAAAATCCGAGCACCTAAAGTACACCCTTGCATCGAGCAAGGGTCCCACAAGTGTATATGCACTCGAATAAGTGAAGTCTGTAATGCAAGTACACCCAACGCGACAAGGGTCCCACAAGTGTATATGCGCTCGGGCGAGAAAGTCTTGTAGCCGCAAGTACACCCGACACCGACAAGGGTCCCACAAGTGTATATGCGCTCGAACAAGGAAGTCCTGTAGTGCAGTAAGTACACCCAAGACCGAGGGTCCCACAAGTGTATATGCGCTCGGAACAAGGAAATTCGACAGCTACAAGTACACCCTAAACCGACGAGGGTCCCACAAGTGCACTTGTGCTAAGAGGGCAAAGTATCACAAAAAAAAAAAAAAAAAAAAAAATCTACTTACCTATTTACCTTCCAATGGATGAAGCCTCTTGTTTTAGGAGGGAGATGCCTGCAAGACTGCAATTATTAAGTTGTACAAAAAAAAGGGTAAGTACATAGATGATTAAAAAAAAAGGGAAAAGAAAAAAAGAGTCAAGGTTTGGGACTCGCCTCATACCTTAGTATGAAGGTATTGCGCTCTGTTGGGGTGAATTGATGGAAGTCTCACCTCTTCTATTTATACTTGAGAAGAGGATAAAAGTCAGATTTCAAAATAAAAGTTGGAATTCAAATAGGAGTTAGAATTGGAATTGGAATATGATTTCACCTCAAATCAAAATTTGATTTATCTTATCTCCAATCGAAAATCGTCCAAATTTTAATGGTAGAATTTTAATTTTATCTTGTCAAACAAAATTTGGGCATAATCCAATTTTTATCCAAAATCAAGATTAGATAAAGTTGATTCTATCAAGTTTAAATCATGGTAGAATTTTAATTTTATCTCAAATCAAAATTTGAGGATACTCCAAATTTTATCCCAAATCAAAGTTTGATAAATTAATTCTATCCAAATCAAAATCTTGATAGAGTTTCAATTTTATCTCACCAAGTTAAAATTTGGACATACTCTGGATTTTATCACAAATCAATGTTGGAGTGAAATTCAAATGCTACTCCAAGTTCAAAAGAGGAAATTGGGTAAAACTTCAAATCTACACCAATTTGTCCAAATTTTATGTCATGCAAGAGAAATCAAAATATTGACCAAATTTTCATATTTTGATAAATTGACATGAAGGTATGTAAAAAAAAATTATGAACCAGGTTCATATTTCGACTAAATTGACACATCAAGTTGAGTCAAAATTATGAACGAATGTTGTACATTTTGGCTCAATATTATCTTTTTCGAGATTCACCCACACATACTTGTGCCTAAATCTCGAAAAGGGGCATTTGTTGACATAGAAATTTCAACCAATCCTCAGTTGCCACGTCATTATTCCAAATTAATGACGAAGTTGTAAATGATTAAATTTGGGACCAATGATAAATTGACATGTGTCCTAAATTTAGTTTGAAAATGAGAATTGACAAATTCTAAAAGTGAAGGGGGAACATGCAATTTGCCAAAATAATTAAATTTAATTTTGGTCAAATTGGATTATATGGAATTGGGTAAGATAAATAAAACCCAAATCCAAATGATTAGGCCCAAATCCAATAAAACTCAAGTTCAGATTGTTGGGCCCAAAAGTCATTAAAGCCCAAACCCACATGCCTTGGAAAGCTCTATAAATAGAGAGCTTCCCATTCATTTCAAAGGTTCAGAAATTTCACTCTCAAGAGAACTCAGAGAGGATTCATATCAAAATACTTAGGTGCTGAACACTCTCTGAAGTCCTTAGTGCTGAACGCGGGAAGACAAGTCTCCAAGTGCGGAAGATGAGTCTCCAAGCACGGAAGACGAGTCTCCGAGCGCAGAAGACGAGCCTCTAAGTGCGAAGCACGGAAGACGAGTCTCCAAGCGCGGAAGACGAGTCTCCAAGTGCGGAAGATAAGTCTCCAAGCGCGGAAGACGAGTCTCCAAGTGCGGAAGACGAGTCTCCAAGCGCGAAAGACGAGCCTCCGCGGGCGCGCGGAAGACAAAGTCCTTAAATGTTTCGCGAAGGACTTTTACAAGTTACAAGTTAAAAGACTTCAATAACCTACATGCCAAGGACTTTAACATGCTACAAGCCAAGACCTTCAACAAGCTACAACTCAAGACTTCAACATGCTACAAGCGAAGACCTTCAACAAGCAACAAGCGTCAAGTCCTTCAACAAGCTACAAGTCGAAGGCCTTCAAGAAGCTGCAAGCCTAAGACCTTCAACAAGTTCGCAAGTCGAAGTCCTTCAACAAGCCGCAAGTCGAAGTCCTTCAACAAGCCGCAAGTCGAAGACTTCAACACGCTTACAAGAAAAGCCTTCAACAAGCTACAAGCGAAGTCCTTCAACAAGCCGCAAGCCAAGACCTTCAACAAGCCGCAAGTCAAGACCTTCAACAAGCAATAAGCCAAGACCTTCAACAAGCTACAAGCCGAAGTCCTTCAACAAGTTCGCAAGTCAAGACCTTCAACAAGCAATAAGCGAAGACCTTCAACAAGCTACAAGCCAAGTCCTTCAACAGTATGCAAGCCAAGTCATTCAACACGCAACAAGTCGAAGACCTTCAATAACTCAGCAAGCCAAGCGCCTTCAACAAGCTACGAGCCAAGACCTTCAACAAGTCAAAACTCCTCAAGACAAGTCTATGTTCGAGAACAAGTCGCGAAACCCTCGAATCAAGTCTACGTCCGAGAACAAGTCAGAAAGCCCTCGGACAAATTACACTTGAGAGAGAGAAAGAATCGAGAGGATAAACATTAGAGATTGTAACTCACAAAATTCAAATTAATACAAACACAACCTTCAATTACACGTGTCTCATTTCTATTTCTTCGCTGAAATCACGTGTAAACAATGTTGAACTAAAAATATCATTATTTTTTTTATTAAAAAAAACCATATTTTAAAAAATCAAAACAAGAAAATAAGGGAGGGAGTGACAAGGAAGATTACATAATTTGTACGCGAACTTTTCAGTAAAACATTTGAAGCTTTCTAAAACACACCAGGCAATTTAAATTTCTGTTGTCTACCTAACAGGGTGTTGGGTTTTTTTCACTTATGTAGAAAAGCCCACATTAAAGGCCCATGTGGGCCTAGGTCTTTTCTCTTAATAAAAAAGAAAAAACCTAAAACACATACAACAGAAAATAGAGAGAGACGGCAGAGAGGAGAGAGAAACAGAAAGAGAGAAAAGAACTTCCGTACAAATTCGTTTTTCAGCCTTTTGGGGATCGATTTGTGGTCCAATCGAGCTGAAATTTTGACAGCGTGTTCCTGACACGAGGGTCTTCAATCTGAACGGTGGAGGTTTTTTTTGGAGCTATCTACAGTCAGTTTGCAGTGGGTAATTGGGTTCCACTTTGGGTGAGATCTTTCTTGTTTATTCTCTTGCAATATTGTCGTTTGTTGCCAAGATTTATTATCTTGAGTTATCTATTATTGTATGCCTCTAGTTGGTACTAGGGAGAACTCGTTGTAACCCATTATTGATTATAGTGGAGATTTTGACTTGGTCCGTGGTTTTACTCCTCACCTTGGGAGGTTTTTCCACGTTAAAAATTGTTGGTGTCTTGTGCTTAGTTTTATTATTGTTTTTCTACTTGACTAATTTCCTATTAGGTTCACACAAGAGGGATAATTGATCATTAAATATAGTGTTTATCCCAACAAAGTGGTATCGAGCCAAGTTGTGATTAGTTAAGTACTGTGTTGAACATGGATATTAGTACAGTAAGATGATTAATTTGAATGGTCAAAATTATCAAGTATGGAAAAGGAAGATGGAAGATACTTTATATGTGAAAGATTTGTATCTTCTGCTTTTTTTCATCCGAGAAGCAAAGATAAAACTGATGCGTAATGGGAAATATGTCATAGGAAAGTATGTGGCATTATTAGACTTTGGGTTGAAGAAAATATTTTGAATCATATTGGTGACGAAAATAATGCACTGACCTTGTGGAATAAACTTGAGGAGTTATGTGCCCCAAAAACTGTAATAATAAATTGTTTCGATCAAACAAATGATGGCTATAAGATATCAAGATGGAACATCTATGTTAGATCACTTGAATACATTCCAAGGTATCATTAATCAGTTATCTAGAATGAATATCAAGTTTGATGAAGAGGTGCATGGATTATGGCTTCTTGGTACATTGTCGGACTCATGGGAGACATTTAGAACTTCCTTGTCAAACTCATTTAAATGGAGTACTAAGTATGGACTTAGTAAAAGCGATGTTTTGAACGAAGAGATGAGAAGAAAGTCACGGCTCTTTCTCACAATCGAGGTTCTTGTCACTTTGAAAATAGGGGAAGGAGTAAGAGTAAAAGTCCGGGGTAGAGATGAAGCAAAAGCAAGAGTGGCCGGTTTGCAAATGTTGAGTGTTTTCACTGTGGTGTAAAAGTGCATATAAAGAAACATTGTCGAAAGCTTAAGAGGGAAAATAAAAATGACAAAGGTAAGGAAAAAAAGAATGATGATGATAATGATGCAGATAGAGTTACTGCAACCACCGAAGAGTTTCTTATTTTGTTTGACAGTACCGGTGATGTTATAAATCTTGCTACACAACAGAGCAGTTGGGTGATTGATAGTGGTGCTTCAATTCATGCTACATCCAAGAGGGATTTCTTTGCATCCTACACATCTGGAGATTTTGGCAATGTTAGGATGGGTAATGATGGATTGGAAAAAGCAGTTGGCATTGGGGATGTACACTTGGAAACCAAGAATGGTTCTATGTTGGTTTTGAAAAATGTGAAACATATCCCTGACATTCGCATGAATTTAATCTCCACAGGTAAGCTTGATGATGAAGGTTTCGCAATACCTTCTATGACAAAGAAATGGAAGCTTACTAAAGGCTCTATGGTGGTAGCTAAGGGAGAGAAGTGTTCATCACTGTATTTGATGCAGGCCAAGATTACTGATTGCAATATAAATACAGTGGATAATGACGAGAGTGTTGAGCTTTGGCATAAGAGACTCAGTCAACATTAGTGAGAAGGGTTTGATGATTCTAGCCAAGAAAAATCATCTTCCGGTATAAAGCATGCACCTCTGAAAGATGTGATCATTGTTTGGCGGAAAGCAAACAAGAGTTTCCTTTAAGGCATCTCAACATTCTAGGAAGTCAAATATACTTAGACTTAGTATATTCGATGTGTGTGGTCCTATGAAAACAAAAACACTTGGAGGTGCATCATATTTTGTGACATTTATAGATGATCATTCGAGGAAAACGTGGGTTTATACCTTGAAGACTAAAGATCAAGTGTTGCAAGTGTTTAAACAGCAGTTTCATGTCCTTGTTGAAAGAGAAACTGGTAAAAAGTTGAAGTGTATTAGAACCGATAATGGAGGTGAGTATTGTGGGCCTTTTGATGAATATTGTAGAGATCATGGTATTCGACATCAAAAGACGCCTCCTAAGACTCCTCGATTAAATGGGTTAGCCGAGAGAATGAAATGTAACACAACTTGGTTGAAAAAGTGAGATGTTTACTTTCACAATCCACAGATTACCAAAATCATTTTGGGGTGAAGCACTAAGTACCGTTGTACATGTTTTGAATCTCACATCATGTGTTCCTTTGGGCTTTGAAGTTCCAAATAGAATTTGGTCAAAGAAGGACATATCTTATAACCACCTGCGTGTCTTTGGTCGCAAAGCTTTTGTTCATGTTCCTAAAGATGAGAGATCAAAGCTTGATGCAAAGACAAAATTATGTGTGTTCCTTGGCTATGGTCAAGATGAGTTTGAATTCTGAGTTGTTTGATGTAGTGCATAAAAGCTCATTAGAAGTCGAGATGTTGTGTTTATAGAAGATCAAACCATACAAGACATCGAAAAGACAGATAAAAGGAGTCCGAACATACTTGATGATTTAATTGACTTAGACTCAATTCCTTTGACACAACCTTCTATGCAGATCGAGAATGAGATTCGTAATGATCGGTTTGATGGTGCAGATGAGATAGAGGTTGAGAACCAGTTGAGGTAGATGATAATGTTCATGAACAGTTGTCAGAGACAGAAGTTCCTGCTAATGTTTCACTCAGGAGATCTATCAGAGATCGACATCCGTCATCGAGATATTCTACTAATGAATATTTGTTATTGACTGACGGGGAGAACTGAGAGAGATATGAAGAGGTCATAGAAGATGAGCACAAAAGAGAGTGGATTGATGCAATGAAAGATGAGATGAAATCATTACATGAAAATCATACTTTTGAGCTTGTCAAGTTGCCTAAAGGAAAAAGCGCCTTTGAAAAATAAGTGGGTTTATCGAGTGAAACAAGAAGAACACACCTCAAGACCGCGTTATAAAGCGAGACTAGTTGTTAAAGGATTCAGTCAGAAGAAAGGTGTTGATTTTGATGAAATTTTTGCTCCTGTTGTTAAGATGTCTTCTATACGTGTAGTATTGGGTTTGGCAAATTAGCCTTGACTTAGAAGTTGAGCGGATGGATGTTAAAACCGCATTTCTTCACGGGGACTTAGACAAAGAAATCTATATGGAACAACCTGAGAGGGCTTTGAGGAGAAAGGAAAAGAGAATCTTGTATGTAGACTAAAGAAAAGTCTTTATGGGTTGAAACAAGCACCAAGACAGTGGTACAAGAAGTTTGAGTCGATTATGGGAAGCAAGGCTACAAGAAGACTACTTATCATCACCGTGTTTTTGTGAAAAGTTCTCTAATGATGATTTTATTATATTATTGCTCTATGTTGATGACATTTTGATTGTTGGCGAGGAATGTTTGAGAATAAACATGTTGAAGAAGCAGTTGAGCAAATCCTTTGCCATGAAGGATTTAGGGCCAAAGAAGAAGATTCTTGGAATTCGAATCGAACGAGACAGAGCATCCAAGAAATCATATTTGTCACAAGAGCATTACTTGGAAAAGGTGCTTGAGAGATTCAACATGAATAAAGCTAAAATAGTAAGTTCTCCTTTATCTAGTCAATTCAAATTGAGTTGCAAAGCGAGTCCTTCCACAGATAAAGAGAAAGATGAGATGGGGAGAGTCCCATATGCTTCAGCAGTTGGGAGTTTGATGTATGCCATGGTATGTACTAGACCAGATATTGCCTATGTTGTTGGTGTTGTCGATGCGTTTTATGTCAAATCCAGAAAACAACATTGGGAGGCGATCAAGTACATCATGAGATATTTGAGAGGTACTTCCAGTTTGAAGCTTACTTTTGGAGGTGGAAAGCCAGTGCTTGCTTGGTTACAGATTCGAGATATGGTCAGGATCTAGATAATCGAAAGTCTACTTCCTGTTATTTGATGAAATTTGCGGTGGTGCGATGTCTTGGCGATCAAGACTACGTAAGTGTGGCACTTTCTACGATCAAGCGAATATATTGCGCGGCAGCAGTGCGTGCAAAAAATGTTGTGGATGAAGCGGTTTATACAGAGCTTGGCTTCAAGCAACAAATATGTGATGATACTCTGTGATAACCAGAGCGCTATTCATCTTGGTAAGAATTCCTCGTTTCATTCCAGAACTAAACATATAGATGTGAGGTATCATTGGATGAGAGATGCACTGAATGATGGTTTGTTTGAGCTTGAGAAGATGCATACTGATCATAATGGATCTGATATGTTGACTAAGAATCTACCAAGAGATAAACTTGAGTTTTGTCGTTCCTCTGCCGGAATGACAAGTTCCTCCACACAGTGAAAAGTGGGAGATTTGTTGGGTTTTTTTCACTTATGTGGAAAAGCCCACATTAAAGGCCCATGTGGGCCTAGGTCTTTTCTCTTAATAAAAAAGAAAAAACCTAAAACACATACAACAGAAAATAGAGAGAGACGGCAGAGAGGAGAGAGAAACAGAAATGGAGAAAAGAACTTCCGTACAGATCTGTTTTTCAGCCTTTTGGGGATCGATTTGTGGTCCGATCGAGCTGAAATTTTGACAGCGTGTTCCTGACACGAGGGTCTTCAATCTGAACGGTGGAGATTTCTTTTGGAGCTATCTACAGTCAGTTTGCAGTGGGTAATTGGGTTCCACTTTGGGTGAGATCTTTC
This sequence comes from Trichosanthes cucumerina, assembly GCA_036507285.1. Classification (NCBI taxonomy): domain Eukaryota; kingdom Viridiplantae; phylum Streptophyta; class Magnoliopsida; order Cucurbitales; family Cucurbitaceae; genus Trichosanthes; species Trichosanthes cucumerina. Next base: position 74,041,583 of record CM071839.1, on the reverse strand, counting down.
TTGTTTATTCTCTTGCAATATTGTCGTTTGTTGCCAAGATTTATTATCTTGAGTTATCTATTATTGTATGCCTCTAGTTGTTACTAGGGAGAACTCGTTGTAACCCATTATTGATTATAGTGGAGATTTTGACTTCGGTCCGTGGTTTTTACTCCTCACCTTGGGGAGGTTTTTCCACGTTAAAAATTGTTGGTGTCTTGTGCTTATTTTTATTATTGTTTTTCTACTTGACTAATTTCCTATTAGGTTCACACAAGAGGGGATAATTGATCATTAAATATAGTGTTTATCCCAACACAGGGAAGGGGTTTTTTTTTTTTTAATCTCAATTAATATCTAAGGTCCCTAGTAAGTGATTATTAAAAAAAAAACTATAAATATATTTGAGGTCTTAGCTTTAGGTATTCTTTTTCAATTTACCTAAGGAATTTCAAGCTTTATGTATTAACATTTTTTAATTCAAGAAAGGTGAACATTTAAATTGGTTAATGATAACTTTATATGACATAATACTCCGTGAATTGATAGAAATATAGAAGAATTCTCATGTAAAGAAAAGAAAACTTGAAACTTCTACCAATTGGATCATCGATATGGTTTATATATTAAATATCTGAGATTTAAATGTCTAGAATAATAAATATCTGAGTTGGATAGGCAAGATAATTAATGTCTGAGAGTTAAATATCCGTGTTTGAATAGATAGGATAATTAATGTTGGAAACTAAAATGTGGATGTTTATATTTTATAATAAATATTTAGTAAAATATAAAATAATAATTCTAAATATATTATTAGTTATAATTATATTAAGTCTAAAAAATACACTAATATTAATAATTGATTAAAATTAATTAATAATGATTAATTTGTATAAAATAACAAATTAATTATATTATATTCAACTCCCATGTATAAAAATACCATCTATATGAAGGGTATAAAAAAAATTCATGTTGAATAGTATTTAAAATTCTTCGGATAATAATATCTTGGGTTTTGAAAATTGAAAATCAATAAAACAAACACTGATATTAAATGTCGACTTGAAGACTTGTCAAAACTCATGAAACAAACATGTGCTAATTACATTATGTCATATCTGTTTATTATCATCCATCTTTTAACCTTTACCAACATTAAGAAACTCAATTGTGGAAAAAAAAATCCGAACATTAAAGAGAACGAGACATATATTTTTTAAAAAAGATAATAAAAGAGAAAAAAGAGAGACAAAAGAACCTTGCTAAAACCAACCCTTTGAAAACAAAGGAATACAAATAAAAGACTAATCCAACATTTTCAAGCGGAAGTTTGAAAAATAATAGCAAATGTGGGTGTGACACTTGAGTTCAATAGAGTTGGAAGATGGGACAAACAATATTTTCAAACCCCAAATTTCAAATTTTGCAATCTTTGAATTTTAGTCTTATATTCCACTTGATTTAGTCTCAAACCCTTCATCAAGCATTAAAAAAAAAAAAAAAAAAGAATTGGACCCTTCTCTGCAAATGTAATTTTGTTTTGGTGGGCAAACTGACCTTTAATAAATTCGAGGTTTTGGTTAAGTCCTCTTTGTTAAATGCCTAGTGGTTTTGAAAAGTAGCTAATAAAGTAGCTAATAAAAGCATCTAATCTTCCTTGTAATTGAAGCCTTTCTAATATTTTCTTAAAGTCTTTTTCTATATATATTGTCTTTTGTGGACTTAATCTCCCCTCTCATATTATTATTTGAATTATCTATTTAGGTAAGATCTATATTTATATATTATATTAAGAATGAAAAATGAACGGGTGAGGATCAATATTTTTTTTAATTTTCTTTTTATTTCGAGGCACAAAATTAATAAATGGGACCAGTCTCAACTATTGGTATCATTTCTACAAAAACTGAAGAATCTCATTTTCTTGAAAAAGAAAAAACCCATTCGAGAATTTTGTTTTTTTTTTCTTAATTTTATAGACCCACAACAGTTTTCTTTTTAGGGGTATTTCTCACTTTTTTTTATTTGACATGATAGTAGATAAATTAGATTAGTTGTTTGCAAACATCTTGACATCTTGTAGGGGTGTACAAATAATTCAATGATTCGAGTAAGTCGGACTATCCAACCCAAACAACAAGAGTTGAGTTAGAATTTTGGAGAATCAAAATTTAAGATTGGTTCTCGAATCGACCTTTTTAGGCTCGAGTTAACCCAACCCAACCCAACCTAAAATTTATGTTTTTCTTTATATATATATGTATGTTTTTAGATGTTTTTTTTTGGTTAACTTTTAGACTCCGTTTGATAACCATTTGGTATTTTAAAATGAAGCTTGTCATCTTCCTTAGAAAGTATTTGGATTTTTAGCTAAATTCTAAAACACAAAAATAAGTTTTTGAAAACTACTTTTTTTTTAGTTTTCAAAACAAACCTTGATTTTTGAAAATATAGGTAAAAAGTATCAAAAATATAGGTAAAAAGTAGATAACAAAACACCTAAATCTTTAGGTAGGAGTAGTATTTATAAGCCTAATTTCAAAACAACAAATAAAAAAAATAAAAAAAAATCAAATAGTTATCAAATGAGGTTTTAATGTTTTTCATCTAGGATTGTAATGAAGATTGAAACGTTATGAATTTTGAAGTTTGATATTTGAATTTTATGTGATTTTAGTTATTAATTCAAGAAAAAATTATTTTAAATAATTAAGAAACTTATAAAAAAAAATAAAAATTCAACTCGAAAACCCAACCCAACCAAGTCGGCAAACCTAAATTTTCAAGTTAGTTCCAAAAAATCCTTTCAACCAACTCAACTCAACTCAACTCAACTCATTCAACCAACTCAACTCAACTCATAGTTTGAGTGATTTGTTTAAGCTTGGACTATGTTGCCCTTTCTAATTTCCACAACATGCTTTTATTCTACTTGCATTGAGTTGACCATTCTCACTTTGGAACATGTATGACTTCAACCTCATGCTTTCGCAAGTCAATAGTTTCCTCAATATATTCCAACAAATATTTGACTATAAAATGGCTTTTTGGTAAACATCAATTTTTGTTTCAACTAGAGGAAATTGCACCTTGTAATCACCCAATTATTTCTTGTGAGTTTGGTCTAAGGTTAAAAGTTAATTGCCCTTTATTAAATGTAATATGAATTTCCTTTCGAAGGAGAAACTAAATTGGCAGGTAGTATTATTTTTCAGAGAAAAAAAGAGTTTTCGTACGATAACCTATTTCCACGTCCTTTAATGACTGATGACCTACATTCTAAGAATAATGAAATATGACACATTCTAACGTCGCAATGCGTTCAAAATTACTCATGAGGGTAATATGAAGCGGTCTTTTCTTGTTCACGCTCTCGTATGCAGAAACATTCTCACTCTCGTTGTCTCGCTCTCGTTGTTTTGCTCTCGCTCTCGCTCAAATGAGTACCCGAAAATATAGAGAAAAAAAGACAAGGAAAAAAGTTAGAGAAGATCGAGAGTAGCAGAGGTAGAGCAAGAGCGAGAATTATAGTGCAATTTTTGTTGTTTTTTCTTTTCTCCAGAATTTCGAAAACTTCATTACTATTATGAGCGAGAGCGAGAGAGCTACAGTTAGAGTACAATACCCTTACGATAATTTGGACGGAATGCATAGTACGATCATATGCCATTAATTTCAGAACACGGGTCAAATCACATCAATGCGTGTGAAAAGGAGTCTTTCATGCAATTTTCTCGAAAAAAAAGTTTGGTTGGTAGTACACAAATATTCCCCTTGGTTTAAAAATAAAATGTGTTTTTGAGATTACAATATAGAAGGTTTAACACGACCCAAAATGTCAAAAAAAAAAAAATATGAAAAGAAAGTTTCTAGACTAAAATATAGGATTGAAACCCAATTTTTAAAAAACTTTGATTAAATAATTTATAAATGTTAAAATTATTTTTCAAGAATAAGATACCGTTTATGGAGTAGGTAAAGAAAAATAGCATTAAAAAAATACAAATAACCAAATTTATTTAACTGATTCTTTAAACGAATAATTTTTCAAGACAACTCCCAAAATAAAAACAACTTTTAGGTGTTGTTTGGAGCTCTAAGTGGATTATAATAACAAAGGGTTATAATAATCTGTGGAATTATTTAAAATGCATAGTAGTATAGTTTAGGGTTATAATAGTATGTGTTTGGGGTGTAAAGTATTTCATAGGTTATAATAACACGAGTTATTATAGCCTGTGCCCCAAACAAAGCTTAAATTTCTTTTAAGATTATTGAAAGAAATAAATTTCAATACACCCTTTGATTTTGATAATGCTATGGCATACATGTAGGAATGTGGTTTGAAGAAATTTAGGTAGAATAGTAGAATAGAGGACCATAATTAATTTGTAATTATTTTAGTAACAAATTATTCAAATATATTAAAAATATTATTTTTTTTAACCTAAAAACTCAAGACTTTAGGTTAATTGATAATTTAAAATCATAACATGGTGTTTTTGGAGCATATTCTCCGGCATCAACTTAATGCAAGACATTTGCTAAAATAGTTAACAATCTTTACCAAACAAAATATATATATACACAATTTAAACAGTTTGATGACATATCTACTCTGAATAAATCAAATAATCAAATATATGTCAATTATACCGAATCATTGTTTACTCTTAATTAATCAAATATAATTAATTACTAGGTTACTCTTTATAGTTTTGTTGAAATTTACAGTCAATTATGGTACCATTTACGAGGTTAATTATAATCTCATAATTGATTAAAAATATATAATTTCATAACAGACTAAAATATAGAAAATATTGTTGATTCTACCCTCGTTAAAAAAAATATCTATATTTTTTTAAAAGTTTTAATACTACCATTTGATCTTTCATTAATGTTTTAAAACTATTAGTGAAGGAAAGAAATTATTAGAATATTGAACTAAAAGTTGCGTGTCTAATGACATTTTTTAGACTTAATTCACACAAATATCTTAGACAATCCCTCTCAGATATCACTACACCATGATGATTTTCTTTTTTGAAACATCTATGAAAGGTGAAAGTCAATATTGCATCTTTGGAAAGAATAAGGATATTTTGAAATCCGTGAAAAGTTTAAGAATATTTTTTTATATATATAATTTAGCCTTGTAATTTAATCAACTATTTTGCCATTGGAACAAACAAAGTCTTTTTCTTTTTCTTTTTTAATGTTCAATTGTCTATAGTTTATGGAATATGACTTCGTTTTTTTTTCTTTTTTTTTTTTTTTCATTTACAAAGATAATTTAAAATAGGCAAATTAACTAAAGATTAGTGCTTTACAAATTAAAAAAACCACATAACCTCACTTTTCAAGTAGGCTGCTTCTTTCATGACAAGTTGCCCCTTTTTATGTCAAGAAAAGAAAAAATGCTCCTTTTATTTAAATTTAAGTTGTGGAAAAAATTCTTGACTTCAACCGTCGGATTTGAAGTATTTTTTTAATATATGTTTTGGATTTTACCATAAAAAATGAATAAATGTAGACTAACTTTCAATTAAAAAGGAAGAGAATTAGGATCGTTTACAAGGCTATGAGAGCGTGGAAGTATTTCAAACTTTAGAAGAAAGCTCGAAAGTTTTCCGATGCCCTTTGATTACAAGATCGAAGTCTTTTATAGACTCCGAATTTGAAATTACAATACAATGTAAAAAAACTAAAAGATAAGACTCAATCCGACAGGACAAGACCCCTGACTGGATTGATATGACAAATGATAAAATGATTACAAAAAACAAAATGTACGAAAAGTAAAAGATTCGATTCTTTACAATAATGCACACTACTATTACAATAATGCGTACAACTATTCCTCCACCATCTTTTGTCGTATCTCTTTATTAAAGTGACTTTAATAAAGATGATATTTGTTGTCCTTATCTGATAGGTTCGAATATCATGTCAAATCACTTTTCAGGCGTGAAGGCAAGATATGCTGACCAACGGATTTATTACTCATCTCGAGATTTATTACCGGGACCACACACCGCAACAGTCCTTCGCATCAGTCCTTTTTGGTGATTCTTCATAATTTTCTTCTGCTACAAGATTCGGGCTTTTTCCTTATGTTCTGATGTGGAGCTTATAATTTACAATTTATTATAATGTACAACACTTTTTTTTTTTTTTTTTTACATTGGTTGAGAATCTAAAAATGGATCATTGATATCATATTCATCATCTTCTTCTACTTCAGAGTTTTGTGGAGAAGATGAAGATGCTATTGAAGTAACTTGATTCAAAATTTTTTGTAAATCTGCCTCTGTTGTTGTTTGTGCTAAGGCAGCTAGCAGGTTTGATTTGGAATTGAGGAACTCTGCATTTTTCTTTTTGATGTGTCTTGGAGGTAGCCATTATCGGCAAACCATTGCTTCACTTCTTTGATTCTGCGTGAGAAAAGTTGTACTTGTCCCACCATTTAATTTGTAAAACTTTTTACGATTTGTTTGTAATAGGTGTAAGTATTGATCCGGAAATTCCAAATGAATATCCAAGGGGTTTGAAAGTATAAACAAAAACGCATTGTGAGTGGGAATGCATTTTTGTGTATTGTTTGTGAAAAGTAATGGAATGATTCTTGAATAGGAACTGGGAAGATTTCCTCCGATAGGTAGAAAGTCTTCCACCATTTGATAAACCGAATGGATAATCTATTTTGTAAGCATTTTGATGAAATTGAATAAACCAAGAATGCTCATAATTCTTGTACCACATTACTTTGTACCAAGCTTCAACATAATCTCGGTACGAGTATGTCTGGGGATTGAATGGTTTTGATAGTGTTCTTTCTGTGAAGATACTTTGATTCCAATTGGTAGGGTTTAAAACTTTAAAAATTTTGAGCTTTGAGTAGGCAATTTTTGAAGGATCATTCCTGTCCGGGATATGAGTTATCTGGACAGATTTTGAATCTACAAGGATGAATTCATAATATTTCCTTGTTTTGATCAAGGATTCCGGTAGAAAATAGAATCCTTGAGGATATATATTTTGAATAATTTCTACAATTGAAATACCATCGAATTCAACTTCGACAATTGGCTCAGAAATTTGAAGTGGTTTTTCGAAATAATTTTTGATTTCAGGTTTAGGGATAAACCTTTTTGGAGGATTGACGGCTTCAACAAAGGTTGTAGGGATTGAAGATCCCTGTTGAGACGAAGATGGAGTAGTAGGTGAGACGGAAGGTCTCATTGGTGTAACGGCAGTAGGCCGCATGAGGGAGGCTGATGGCCTCGGTGGTGGAGTTAATGACTCCATTGAATCTCTTATTTGAATCGATGCGCTTCTGGTTCTTGGGCGATTCACCTGAGTGAAACCCAGATCCATTGCGTATTGATCGACGCTCATGGGAGCTGGAATGTTTGAAGAAGAGGTTGGGCTTTTGCCCTTTGAAGTTGAGACTTTGCCTCGCCGATCACTCATGCTTCAAATAGAGAGAAGAAGTTTTCTTTGTGAGAAATTCCCTTGAGAGATAATCTGCAGGGGTTTTGAACTCCTTTTATAAAGCAAGATTTGAAAATCAAAGCATGATAAGATAGCTTGCCATCTTGCAAAAATTTGTTTTGAAACAAGATTTTTAACATCTTTTCTAAAACGAATTTAGAAGCTCTTGAATCCGTTTTAATTGTAAAATGTTTATTAATTAAATCTCCTTGAAATTTTTGAACACACAAAACTATCGCTAAAATCTCTTTTTCTTTCAAGTGAATAATTTTTTTGAGTACTATTCCATATTCCGAATGAAATCGAATAATTGATTCGTTCTTATCTATACATCGTTTTTAGGATTCCTCCATATCCTATGTCGGATGCGTCGGATTCCACTATTAAATTTGCTTTTGGATTTATCGGACTTAAACAGGGAATTGATTTGACTAAAGCTTTAATTGATTTGACAACATTTGTATGCTTATCCGACCATGACTCTGGATTCTTTTTTAGCCTTTGAAAAAGTGGCTTACATATAGGCCTTAGGTTTTGAATAAAGTTAGAAACATAATTGAGACATCCTAGAAATCTTTGCAATTGAGTTTTATCTAAAATTTGATCAGGGAAATTTGAAGCGAATTCAATTGATCTCAGACGGCTTTTACTAAACCTAAATGAATATCAAATCTTAAAAATCGGATTTGGGTTTGAAAAAGTTTAATTTTGGGGAGTGACACTACTAAACCATTTCGTTTAATAATATCAAGAAATATATTGAGGTGTTTAAAATGTTGGTCTATATTTTGAGAAAATATTAGGACATCGTCGATGTAAACAATTGAAAATTCTTGAAAAGGGTTGAATATATCGTTCATAATTTTTGAAATTACGATGGAGCATTTTTAGTCCTGGATGGCATAACATTCCATTCATATTGGCCAAAAGGGACATTGAAGGCGGTTTTGTATCGATCTTTTCGTAAATTTGTATTTGCTGAATCCCGATTTCATATCAAATTTTGAGAAAATTTTTGAGTTTGAAATTCTTTTAAGTAAATCTTGTTTATTTGGAATTGGATATCTTATCCACTCTAAGACTTTATTGACTGGTTTGTAATTAATGACCAACCTTGGAACTCCTCGTTCTTTTCTCGCTGATTATTGACATAGAAGGCGCGCGCAAGACCAAGAGGCTTTTGGATGGTCCGATGAGTCCTTTCAGTAAAAGATCATCTATTTCTTTTTGCAATGGGTTAATAATTGAAATTCATTTGAATTGGCCTAGCTTTTGTTGGAATTTTCTCTTCATTGAAGTCTTTGGTATAAGGGAGATTAACTATATGTTGTTTTCTTTTCCAAAAGGCATTTGGAAGATTTGAACAAACCTCATTTTCTAATTTTGTTTTAAAATTAGATATTTTGTCTTGTATTGATTTTCTTTTTAATTCTTCATCTATTTTCTTGTATGAGATTTCTTCCTTTAAGAATTGAATTTGTTTTTGTTTGCTTTCTATAATATTTATGGATTTTGGTTTGTTGTTTGTTGTAAATTATGGATTTCATGGAGGTTATTGGACTCGTAAACTTGAATATTATTTCTTGTCCGAATATATTGGATATTATTCCTTCTTCCGATATTGATATTGGGTATAATTGAGTAAGAAATGGCGTTCCTAAAATCAACTCTTGACCTAGGTCTTTGACTAACAAGAAAGAGTTTACAAAACAGACTCCCTTGTTGCAAACATGGACTTTTGACAATTTGTAATTTATCATTAATTGTTGATTATTTGCACTTCGGAGCGTTTCTGATGTCTTTTCAAAGTAAATTGAGGGTATTAATCCTTCTTGAATGCAGTTTTGATCTGCTCCTGAATCAATTAAGGCACGTAAAGTGATTTTGAAGTCATGAATTTTAAGGGTCACTAAAGAGTACCATTTTTGAAATCGAATGCTTGAGATAGCTCCAACGAAAGCTTCTTCTTCTTCATTTGGAGTTTCTTCGGCTTGGGATTTCATTTGAGACATCTCTAGTTGGAGATGAAATATCTCACGATCAGTGTCATGACTTCTCTTTTTAGGTTATTAATTTCTGCTTGAAGATCTTGAATAGTGATTGGTTTTGGTTCCTCGAATTTTTTGATAACGTTTTTCCATTCATAGGGTTTGAAATCACTAGTTTCTCCTTGATCTTTCTTTTCGTATTGAACCTTTTAGGCTATGAAGGATTGATTTTTGAGTTCTCACGTTGTCTATTTCATCAACAACGTTAAGTAGAGTTTCTTGATCTTTGGTTAGGACACATATGCATCCCAACAAACTCTTTTGTCTTCTTTTTCTTCTTCATCATATTCACTATCGAATATGAATCGGTTTCTTCTTCAGTAATTCAAGTGTTTGACCTTCATCGAACTATAGATTGATTCTTCAGAATCGGATTGGATGATGTTTAGAAGTTGATGTTTAAATTCATCATCAATTTCTAATTCATTGATCTTCTTTTCATAGGGCACTTATTTGCATAGTGTCCATATGATCGACATTTATAGCATTGAATCTTTTCTTTTGAATGTCCACCTTTATAAGTGGGTCGTTTTTTAGTATAAGAATTATAGGGTTTTCTATAATTCTTTCTTTGGAATGTTCTATATGGACGATAATTTTGTCTTTCTTGATGTTTTCTCAGATCTTTTATGGCGCTTTTCTGATGCAGAGGATGGATGGACTTTTCCACGACCATATTGATCACGAAAAAATTCCTAATTCTGCCTTTTTTGAACCAAAGGTTTTGTTAAGTTTTGTTTGAACTTTGGATTCATTACATAGACGGATACCTTCACTTATTATGAATGAAGTTAAATTTCCATAGGTTAGACTATCCCAAGGAATTTTTCATTCATATTTGGCATTTAAATCAATTTTGACTCTTTCAAAGAAAGTAATTTGGAAGTCCTTGATGAATTGTTCCTTCCAAATTGAGGAAGAGCAATCGGCTCTAATTAGAACTTTGCTTAGGAACATATCTTTGTACCATCTAAAGTCTCCTAATGTTGGACATTTGAGATTTAAAAGTATTTCAGCCGATCTGGCTTGATATTGAGCTGGATCACCTATGAAGGCGTTTGTTATAGTATAGATGAGAGTGTTTACTGCGTCGTCTATTTTTTCTTCTATTTCAACTGTTTGAGGTAATTGACCTTCTACCTTGAGTGTTTGTATTCTTTTCTCAGTACTAGAATGATTTAAGATATAATGACGATCACTTTCCTTTAGGTATTGATCCCACCATTGTTTTAATTGTCCTGTGAATCCGGCAACGAGAAGTTGTGCTATCTCATGATCTCTTTTTCCTCTTTGTCTATAGGCATTGGAGGCGATCAACATCTCGTTTATTACGTTTATGATTAGATAATCAGATATTCCGTCCACATTCCATTCGTGGATGGCTAATCCATCATAAACGGCTTGAGTCATTTGTGTTTTTTCTTCAAATTGAATATCTGGGAAAGATGGTTGAGGATACCAATTTCTCATTGTTGAATATTTCGATATTTTTGATTTTGTACCAATTTTTAAGACTTCGTTTGGAGACTCGATTCTTTCTTCATTTAAAGAAAGATCCTTAGTCTTTTGGATAATTTGGTCAATGATGAAATCATTTATAACGTTTATTGTGGGAGTTGTTTTTGAAATATGAAGGTTGTTTAGCTTTTCTTCTATTAAAGCTAAAGTTTCTTCTTCTTTAGTTCTTATTTTAATTTTGCTATCAATGATTGTAGGTTTAAATAAAGGAATTGATTCATCTATTGGAGGTAGTAATATTCCTCCATTTGAAGACAAAGCAATGGAAGGTTTTGATATTTTTCCTTCAATCTTTTCTACTTGATTTGCTATTGTGGAAAGAATTTTATTGGAAAAATTATTTTGAAGTTGAATATTTTTTATATCTTTGAGGGTAGGAACATTTTTCTCTTCCTTCTCACTAATATTTTTAAATGGACTAGCTTTGACCTTTTCTCCATAAATTGTTTCAAATTCTATTTCTTCTAGGGGAGGATGAGTTGAATGAATATTTCCGCTTAGGTTGTTTTCCATGTTTCTAGCAACATATTGATTTCGTTTTGAGTTGTTTCATCCATGTAAAAATGGAATATTTTGCTCTATTTCTTCCATAAATGAATACCATTTTGACTCGATTTGAGATCTTTGGTTTTCATCATATTTTTGGAAAAAGGCATTCCTCTTTGTTTTGTTTTTATTGAAAGGAAATCCTTTTTAGTGCTTCTTTGTTAATTGAAAATCCTTCAATGAGAACATTTAATTGACTGGAGAACATAGATCGATTTTCCATGTCTGTTTGGGTTGGAGATTGTGGTTGTGCTTCATAATTAACATTTGCTACATTTTGTTCTATATTGACCGACTTTACTCGCAACGAGTTAGATCGATCAAAATAGAATTTTGAGTCGACGCCGAGGCTACTGAGTTCGAGAGGTACTTGGTCTTGAGGACATGAATTCCTTGACTTTAGTAACCTCTGTTTCTTCTGAGAATTGTATTTCAACAGCCCCATCTGTATGTTCGATAATTTGGGCTAAATTTGAATTTCTTTTTGGTGGAGCGAAAGCTTCCGTAAGCTTCCATATTGGATTTCTAGTGATTTGTTCCCAAGATAATCTTTTGGGGGATGATGGTGACTTATCTAGATTTGCTTCTATAAGGATTGTTGATCCTTTTGGGAAGACCTTAAAGCTCTTGGAGAAATGTTTGTATTCATTAATTTGTAACAAATTCTAAAAATTACCAACATGAGTGAGATTCCTCTTGAATATTAAGATTTTGTGTATAAACATCGGCTATCAAGGAAGATAGGATATTTGGATCTTGTAAGGAAAGAGTAAAATTTGGGTAACAATTGAAGAAAATTGGTCCTTTTTGCGAGGTTAGACTGAACCACCCCAGAAGAGAGTTTGAGAAATTAAAGTGTCTTTTATCTCTTAAAGAGACTAAGACAGGTATATCTAAGCCTAATCTGAATAAAGGCTTGATGGCAATTTGAACTAATCCTATGTGAAGATAATTAAATTCTTCACGGTGTTGTAGAATAAGCTTTTTTGAAAAGAGATTTATTGATTCATGGTCATTGTTTATGGGAATGTTTTTCTCGAAATTTTTACACAATTTCTCTGAGTGAGATTGAAAGTACTATGGTAATAGACCATTTTTGGATCTATCTTTGGGATACTCCATTGATGAAGTTTGTCTTCTATTTTTGCTATTGATAACTCTTGATTAGTTAATTTAGAAAGTATTGTATTTGAATCACTTTTGTAATCTTCATGGTCATCTGAAACTGAAATACCTTTTCCTTTGACTCCGGGACTCATTGTTTTTTTCAAAATTTTAGACATAATTAACTTCTTTTATGCATAACTTAAAATAGATTAGAAATAATTTTCTTTCTTACCAACGGACGTACAAATAGTAGAAATTTTGTTAGGGATTCAATAAAAACAAAGTTGTATATAGATAATGAAATTAATTGTAGTTGCAAAACTAATTATTAGATTAAATATAAGTCATATTTAATTAATTTATGAACATGATTTTTATAAATTTTTAGAGAATTATTATTTTATAATATAATATTATATAATTTATAATATATTATATTATATATATCTTAATTTAATAAAAGTAAATTAAGTTTATAACATGAAGGATTGTATTTATTAAGATTTTTATCTTTGTTAATATAATTATGCATTTTAAAATTTTAAATTCAAAATCTGGATACAATGAAAACATAAAAATGTTGTTTTCAGAATTTTTACTATTTAGATCACATAATCCGAAAACAGTTTTCGAAAACACATTTGTCAAACACATATTCAGTGAATCCGAAAACATAAAACAGAATCCGGATTGCATACCAAACATGTTATGAACATTGTATTCATATTCTGAATTTAAAATTTTAAAATGTAGAACAAAGATAAATCTTAATAAATACAATATTTCAGGTTATAAACTCAATTCAATTTTGTTATAAAATATGTATACTATAATATATTATAAATTATATAATATTATATTATAAAATGATAATTCTATAAAATTTATAAAAATCATGTTAATAAATTAATTAATAATAACTTATATTTAATTTAATAATTAGTTTCGCAACTACAACTAATTTCATGATCTATAAATATGTTATAGGATACACTTTTAAACAACTTTTTAGAATGAAATCAAATTTCTAAATCTACTACCAAACACATATTTAAAAACATAAAATACAACTATGTTTTCATTGAATCACTTGTTTTCAAATTTATGTTTTCAGATTACTTACCAAACATGTCCTAAATTACTATATGAACTCATGAGCTCAAATCATCATCTCCACAGTTTTTTTTTTTTTAATTCAACAACATTTAGGAAAGAAATTTGAACCTCTCACATTTATTACATTAAAAAAATAAAAATAAAGATAAAATTTAATCATTTGAGTTATGTTCATATATATACGTATGAATATAATTTAATTTCTTTTATTCGAATTCGAATATTAGAGGATGTGACATTTTAGCTATCGTGAGGGGTTATAGATTAACCTAATCTCTTAATTAAGAGATCATCTATGCAACTTAGGTAATTTTTTTTTAAAGATTATTAAATTAGTTAGCTCGAATATATAATATTAACGTCTCCCATTTAGCTCCTTCATGTCTACTATAATTAGTTAATTTGATTTTTTTTTTGGGCAGCTTTAGACTCTTTCTTATAACTCCAGCTCTTTTGATTGATCATTCATCAAAATCAAATTTCATGGCTGAATAGTTATCAGAAATATATCAATTTTCAAATCGAAATTTAATGCATTAATTATCATTCTCTATTCTATAATTATTGAACTAAAAAAATTTAGTTAAATTATAAGTTTAATTCTCAACTTTAAAATTTGTGTTTATTTAGACTATGAATTTTTTAAAATATTTAATAAATACTTAAACTTTCAATTATATGTTTAAGGTTCATAAATGAAAAATCTTTAAAAATTAATTGATAAATTAAATATAACTTTAAATCTTATGTCGAAATAATAGATTCTAAAATTTTAATTTTTTTTTTTTAGTACATCCAACTAAATTTAAAATTTTAATTTTGTATACATTCCAACTAAATTTATAATTTTAAAGTTTAGGAACCAAATAAACACAAATTCAATTAAATTTATAATTTAATCTAAAAAAAAATGGTTAGACAGGCTCATTCCATAGTTCTTCATTTGTTAGAGTTCTTGAAAATTAAAAAAGAAAAAGAATCTGAAATAAAATTAAAAAAAAAACTCGAATTAAGAAGAACGCTGAAAATACATATACGTTATTAAATTAAAATATGATATTACGAATTTACGATTAAGATTTACAGTGTTGATTAGCATAAAGATGAACGAATAAAACACCGCGAGAGCTTCTTGTCTCAATTTTGATACCTTTAACCAAAATTAGTTAGTCGAATCTGCAGGCAGTTCATTCAAATTCAGTTCCTTATTTTCCCCAACCTCTCCGATTGTTACCACCGCCGTCTCCTCCGCCGTCGTCCTTCTCTCCGTTAGCCTCTTCTGTGTCCCTTTCAAGTACCGCAAAGCCACATCCATCCTCCTCAAAATGGCATAGAACTCCTCCACCTCCTCCGTCG
Organism: Trichosanthes cucumerina; assembly: GCA_036507285.1. NCBI lineage: Eukaryota > Viridiplantae > Streptophyta > Magnoliopsida > Cucurbitales > Cucurbitaceae > Trichosanthes > Trichosanthes cucumerina. The sequence goes on along the minus strand of CM071839.1, from coordinate 74,026,410 downwards.
TCGGCTCCTCCACCTCCGCCGGCGCCGACACCGCCTCTCTCTCCTCCTTCCTCGACTTCTTCTTCTTCTTCGTCTCCTCAACCACTCCACCGCCATTCTCCTCCGGCGACATTCTCTTCCTCTTTTCTCTCTCCATTTCGAATCTCAGATTTAAACTCTTTCTTCTCCTCCGATGGAATTTGAAATCGGAGCGCCGATCTGATCAGATCATCGCATTTTACAGATTCGGATGAAAATTGTTGACATCAGAGGCGGGGATTTGTAGGAGCGGACATTTATTTTGTGCCGAATTATAATTGTGGCCCCATCGTTTTCCACCGTTGGATGAAACACATTGGAATCTACGTGACGTCATCCAATTTCAACATGGTGACGTCACTTTGTAAGAAATTTTGAGCAATTATGCAGTGTTGGACATTAATCTCACGCGCTTAGTGCAAAAACGACGACGTACTTGCGGCGATGGCGGTGTTCGAAAGGAATTGTACGGTTGGATTTGGCGCGTGGAGTTAAGTGTTCTGTAATTGAAGGTAGGGACTTTGTTTCATTGATTATTCTTTAGTGGACCAAAAGCATGGGCATCCCGATAGGTCTTCTTTTTAAATGAGCAAAATTTCGGTGTCTCTGAGGCAATTTCTTCGAAAGATTTGTAAAATATCACTGCGTGTTAAATTACATTTTAGTCCTTAAATTTTGTATTTAATTTCTTTTCGGTCATTAAAATTTTTAAAACTAAAACTCGAATTTTTGTTTTTGAAAATTAAACTTATAAATATTAGTTTCTATTATGTTGTTACTACTATTTTATATATATTTTCAAAAGTCAAGCTAAATTTTAAAAATTTTAAAAAGTAGTTTTTAAAAAGTTATTTTTTTCTACAAAATTTGAATAAGAATTCAAATGTTTTTTTAAAAAGAGTCATCGTAGAGAAATGATTAGAAAATAAACACAGTTTTAAAAAAAAATCAAATAATTATGAAATAAGACCTTATTTTTCAGTTCTTAACTTTTAGAAAATAACTTTAAGATATAGGTTAAATTACAATTTTGGTCCCTGTGGTATGAAAAAGGGTTAGAATTTTGTCTCTATGATTTTAAAAGTTAGAATTTAGTCTCTATGATTTGATAAAACCTCATAAATAGTCCTCACGTTAGAAACCACTAACGGATTGAATATTGTTAGATTATGTTGATATAATTAAATTTACCCAAAACTATCAACTTAAACTTTTAGTTTGATTGGTGATTTGAGAGATTGCATTAGAAGACACTAATTGATTAAACACGTGGTAAGATAGCTAACTGTCATATACTCAATTTGTTGATGGTTTTAATGTTAGGGACTATTTATGAAGTTTTATCAAGTCATAGAGACTAAATTCTAACTTTCTATAAATCATAGAGACTAAATTTGTAATTTGACTTAAGATTTAATTTCGGTGGTTGTCAATGAATTTATGTTTTTTAAAAAAATATATATTATATAGTTTCAAAACTTTAAAAAAAAGATCATTTGGCTCTTGAACTTTCTTTCTTTTTTTTAGTTTAACAACATGTTAGAATGAAGATTTGAATCTCTGACTTTTTGGTCTAAGATATTATGTTCAGATGGACAATTCTTGAACTTTTATATGTACGATATATTTTGTAACATAATATTTACTTGCTCAATATTCACCTCAAACTTACGTAGCTTGAATACATGTAATATTAACATGTTAGTACATCCAAAGCCACTTCACCAATTTGTCAGAAACTACAAAATGAATTAGGTAATGACCAAAAGATCATGCTTGACAATCTGAGTATAGCTCCATGAATAAAGCATCAAAATCCAATAGACCGATGGTTCTATCTTCTTCCCTATAATTGTTAAACTTGAACTAAATAACAAAAACAATCGAACCACATTTCATTAAGGTTTAGGACTAAAATATAGAGATTTAAATCTAGTTTTATATAATTTTTAGAGTGAATTGTCTATTAATGGAACAATAAATTGATAATATGATAGTTGATTAATTAAAATAAATTGAGTATTAATTAGGTCATATTTACACAATCCCACACTAACAGCATAATCCAATGCATAAAAAATGATATGGTAGGTGAAAAAGCACATTCACAATCAATCATTTTATGCTTGATAATTTAAAATAAAAAAAAGTTATATGGCAAGTGAAAAACAATTACTGATAACTAGTACTTTCTTTAAAAATATTTATATATTTATCTACATATTTTATTAATGATGGTAGGATATGGTATAACTACTTCACTAACAAGTTGGTGGAGAGGGAACACAACTTGATTGATACAAGTCGAGTAGATAATATCCACATTTTCCAATCTCATTGGTAAAATAAAATATATCATCACTTACTTTTTTTCTTCCAACTTAAAATTAATATATCTTCTGGAAAGTACTAATAATTAAAATAATCGGGTAGATAATGTGTGCTGGTGGGGCAAAAAGAATTTGATTAAAATGGGGGATTTTGCTATCTTAATTAGGTTATTTGGGATAAAAATACTTGGTTAAACTATCATTTTGATGGTTGTGATTTAACTTTCATTCTATTTTGTTTATATATTCTTAAATATTAAATTTAGTGTACATATTTTCAATAACAATATTTATAGGTAGAAAATTCGAACTCTAATATTTTGATCGAAAATATATGTCAATTATTATTAAAATATGCTCATTCAGCTGCAATATTGATAGTACTTTTGATTTAAATTATTTAAGACAAACATGTTTATATTTGGACATTTCTTTAAGCTCCACTGCACCAATAAATTTGTAGGCGATCAAGCTCTTGGCCATCTATAGAATGGCCCCTATCACACTTCTATTCAGAATGGTCCCAGACTTTGACACCAAAAATAACATTGTAGTTGAGTTTTTAAAATTATTTTTAAAATTTAAATTATATTTAAATCTTTTTTAGTTCATAAATTTTTAAGTTTATTATATTTTTATCATTCAACTTTTAAAATGTTTATCTTGAATTTTTAAGTTTTATCCATATTAGCTCATGAACTTTCAATAGTTTTATCATTTTGATCTTTTATTATATTTTTATTTTCCAAGGCTCATTTGAAATGACACCACTATTTTGTTAAAATTAAAATATATGTACGGATCAAAATAATTATTTTTGAAAAGTTTCTTTTAATAGTATTGTAGTTTAAAATTCAAGAATTAGGATAAATATTTTACAAGTATAAAGATAAAAATAAATATTTTAAAAGTATAAAATAGTATTGTAGTTTAAAATTCAAGAATTAGGATAAATATTTTAAAAGTATAAAGATAAAAATAAATAAAGCTAAAGTTTATAGATAAAAAATAAAACAAACTATTTTTTAAAGTCCAAAACAAACCATTTAAATAATTATTGAAACGTATGGTTTTCATTTTTTAAATTTAATTGGTACATTCTAAATTCTAATATAATATGTTCTAAAAAAATATATAATATAATAAAAGAACAAATTTCGAACAAACATTTAAATTTGTGCTCGATCTCATTATTTGGGCCCATCTGTCATTCAAACGGCTTTGGGATGATAGGGCCGGACATGAATTGGACCGACATATTAACTCAAAGTTGGGCCACAACCCATTTGTGAGTCCAATCCATTAGGCAAAGCTTAGAGTTTCATATCTCCCTCTCTCTGATTTTTTTTTTTTGAAACCAAAAAATTAATACTTTTTTTTTTCCTGAATAATCTATTTTCCCCCAAATCTTACTATTTATAACCCTTGTTTTTAAATAAATGTGAATCAATTATCACACACCATTTACATGTCACCAGTTTCTATTTTTAATATCAAATTCTCATATAAAAAGAAAAAGAAAAAGAAAAAGAGATACTAAAAATGGGCATATGGGTTTATCCTAACACTATTTGGGTAATAAATTGATCTTACATGAGGAAGAAATGACATTTTTAACTTTAAAAAAGTGAAAGCTAAAAAGAGGAAATGAATGAAGTCATTGTGGGGGGCAATTAAGATAAATAGAAGAATGTTTTTTTTTAAAAAAAATAATAATAATAAAGAAAGAAAGGAAAAAGAAAAAGAAATTAAAGTAGGATCTTTCATTGGGAGACTTGAAAGCCCATTCCAAATTAACACTAACACCTCAGCTTGCCTCTTGCTTTTGACTCCTATAGTGTTTTCCCCAATTTTTCTAGAACACAAATTTGGGTTTTTTTTTAATTGGTTTTTGCACTATATACCGTGCTGATATGGTATAATTCGAGTAGAGTGTCTATTAAGTTGTGGGTTCGAATTCCGTTGATGTAAAAGTGGACGGATCCTAAATTAAAACGATGCATTTTTTATCCCTAGATTTTTAGACTTGTGTCTAATAAGTCCTTAAAACTTTGAATTTTGTGTCTAATAAGTCTTTTAACCTATTCAAAATTATTTTAAATTCATAGATCTATTAGTGATACGAAACTAAAAGATCAAAGTCTAAAATTAAAAGCTCAAATAATTTACTAGATATTTTTAATAAGTTTAGAGATGTGATAGACACACTATTGATAGGTTAGGATATTGTAATTTAACCAAAATTTTTTAAGCATGTAATCTTAAATATTTAAAGAAAAAAAAATCTTTATACGAACACTAGAGTGAATTAAAATAAGGTATCTACAAATGGATGGTTAAGAGTAAATGAATTATAATAATATAAATTTATTTTTTTTAATTTGAAAAGTAAAATTTGACAGTTTAAACTATAGTCATACACAAAATTAAATTTAAATTAAATAATTAAATAATTAAGGTATTTTCTTTAAAAAACATAATTAAGGTCTCATTTGAAAACTATTTTATTTTTTGTTTTTTAAAATTAAGTTTATGAACACAACTTTTACCTATAAATCTCTTTATTTTGTTATATTTTTACGAGTGTTTTTAAAATTCAAGCCAAGTTTTTAAGATTAAAGAGAGTAGTTAATTCTTTTTTTTTTTAATATTTCTCAAATTTCAAATATTTCCTTAAGAAAAATGAAAATCATTGTAAAAAAAATTGTGAGGAAACAAACTCAATTTTATAAAACAAAAACAAATTCAAAGGGTGCCTAAATAATTAAAAATAGTTATCAACCACTCATTTATCTGATAAGAGTGTAAAGTCAAAAAATAATAAGTATGATATAAGATGTAATCACTAGTAGAAAAAAGGGTTTTAATGACGGGCATTGCCCGTCATTAAAGGGTTTTGATGACGGGCGCGCGTCCGTCATCTATGCGAGTGTCATTGTATGTTATAATGACGGGCGATTTTTAATGATGGGCATTGCCCGTCATTAAAAAGCGACCGTCATTGTAACATACAATGACGGTCATTTTTAATGACGGGCAATGCCCGTCATTAAAGGTCTTTGACCGTCATTAAAATGTGACATATTTTGGGTTGACATCCACTTTTAATGACAGATTTTGCCCGTCCTAGAAAGTCAATTTTTAATGACGGGCAATGCCCGTCATTTTTGTCAATAATTTGAATAAAAAAATTGTTGCCAACAATATTTCTCTTTCTTTACATACAAAATAAAATTTCAATAGTTATTACATTTTATACAACAAATAACTTCACAAAAATTCAAAGAAAACTACATTAGTGGAAGATCCAAAATTGGGTTTTAAATCTAGACACTTTGAAAGCTAGAATCTAGAATTGAAGTAACCTTCCATCGTCTACTCTCATGTTGGAAGATCCAATTAGTGGAAGCAAGCGTACTAGAGCATCTCAATAGTAATTACATTTTTATACAACAAGTAAATTCACAAAACATAATTTTAATTAATATATAGTGTATAATAATTTAGAACAAAATTCAAAGAAAACTACAATGAGCGACAAAACAACACAAAAGATCCAACATAATAGGAAAAATACAAGCAATTTACATGTTCAACTATTGTTTAAGCTCCTTCGATTTGTTTTGTTGTGTCATCTCTCCATCTACACTCCAAACCTAACACAAGCAAGTATACTAATCAAAACTCAAACTCAAAGCTTCATATGGAAAAAGGGTAAGAAAAATAAAATAAAAACATACTTTCTCTCTTTGACAACAAACTAAATATCTCTTTGTGAAACTTGTTTCATTGCTTTACTACCAGAAGCACCAACAAGTGCAACCTCCTTCAAGGTTGGATAGATAGCCTCAAACCTTTCAATAGCCTGCAAATAGTACAATGTCAAAATGGATCGATAACCTCAAGCCAACAACATAGTACCATAGCTTGAAATGCTTGTGGCACTTGATTCTATTTAACATGCTCAATAAATAAAGCACCAAGAGACTGTTTGTAGAATCAGATAAATGTAAAAGTAATTGATATGAAAAGGACTTAAAAATTGGAACATGTTCACAATTAAATCAATTAATGACTATAATATGCATCTGACCATTAGAATGACACCAAATTTCAAGTGCCCCAATTATTTTCTCCAGTGGCATTTTGTAAATTCCAATCCTTAAAGTACAAGCAAATTTTCATCTAACATGAGGATAAAAAAAAAAGTCTGAAGATTGACCATGGACCATTAGAATGACACCAATAAATATACAATTCTTTTTTTCAACCATCAAATAAGTTCATGAATAAATTCACAAAAATAAGAACCTCGTGAATTTATGACATGTAATATTGTAAATCCTATTTTTTAATTGTGTACAAAAAGATGGAAGAGAAGACATTCAACCAACTATCAAAGAATTTAAGACAAAACTACTTACCTTGAACAAATGACAGTTCTTCTTGATATAACAGGAGTATTCAACGATTTCATGGATGTAGAAACTGAAAGCTAAAACATGAAATTAGAGTTTAAAACATAAATAATCTATTATGTGGCCATAGTTGATCATCCATTGATTTTTGCAACTCAAAACAAAGTAGTTAAAAAGCTCTTGAACGTTAAAACAACAAATTAATTCCAAACAGTATGCCAACTCTAAGAAGGAATAGGCGTTGCCCATGATTATTACTTTTATATCAAAATAAGGATGAGAATAATCTATTCTATATCAAAATAAGGATGAGAAAATACTCTAAGAAGGAATAGGCATTGCCCATGATTATTACTTCTATTTCAAACATGTAAATAAGGATATACACATACTTCTAAACACAAAATCCCATATTTATTTTTAAACTAAAATAAAAAGACTTAAACCTTTCACGATGCTAATCGAGGTTCAAACCATCGTCCTTGGTTTCACCCTTGGGGAACTTGTAAACCTAAGTCATCCTGTTTAAGTAGGAAAACAAACCATACTGTTAGATTTGATCGAGATGGACATGGTATGATATTTCAAAAATAAAAACTTTTGTTTTTTTAAGAAAAGATGTTTTTTTGGAACCGATTTGTGTATGGAAAATGGTGGAATTTGGAGTAAACATTAGGTATAAAACAGAAAAGAACCATTCTAAAGATTCCAAACAGTTCAATAATCAAAATGAACAATATAAAACACAAAGAAAAGAAAAAAAATCAAAGAATTCTATAAAATCTTCTCAATCTAAACTATAATGAATTGGAAAGCACAAAATTGATCTTCACAAAACACACCAATCAGATCACATAAATGAAATTCATAGTCTAGGACAAACTAAACTAAGATTAACTCCACAAATCAATCCAAAAAACAAAAATCATAACATTTAGTGTCTCTCTATTCATAAAGTACACAAAAACTCATCAAATAATCACATAACCATTTAAACTTATCAACTTAGGAACAATACTAAAATTATCATCAAAACAACTAAAAGAAGTTGATCAGAAGATAAGATAGGGCTTAACCTCTTTTGGATGTACATTTTCTCAACTACCTTCAAGCAACCATGTCTAGTTGGGATTAGAATAAGCAACAACTATGCCTGCAATATAAGTTAAGTGATTAATAAATAGGAGAAACTAACCAACTCCATTTTCATTATTTTTATTAATTAACAAAATAAAGATGGATATAAATATAATTGAAACAAAATGCATGGCAAAACAAAGGGGCAAAAAGAGAAGAAGAAGATAATTAAGAAGAGAAGCATTTGTCATGTTGCCAACAACAAAACGGTCCAAAGATTGAAAATGACTTAATAGACAACATCAAAGTGGAAGTTCCTAGTCTCTTAGGAGCTCTATCATCCACATGCCCTAACAATTTCAAAGAGAAGAATGAAACAACTAATAAAAGAAAATTATATTCAATAACAGAAGAAAGTGCATCTCAAACTGATGTCTATCTTTGAAGTAATATCTATCGTTAGGATTCAAAAAATCAAGGCAGATATATATTATTCAAACTAACACAAGTAGTTGAGTTATCTGGATTTAGGATTTAGGAAATCAAGGCATATATATAAATTCATTTTTGTTCATGAAATTCCTATTATTATAAATCACACTTCTAAAAACGAAGAATCAATATATGAGCAATGGAAACAATAATTTAAATAAGAAACACTCATGAGGCATAGACAAGACCAACATACCTTTCCTTTTTTCAACTTTCACTTTTCAAAGGAACGCTCTCAATTGGACTCTACATAAGATTTGAAGAGCAAAATAACAGAATCATACACCATTTTGATTACTCACAGACGAAGCGACAAAATTTCTTAAATGAAGCATAAGTATACAGTAACTACATTTAAATTGAAAAGTGCATTAACTACATCCAAAATAAACAAAAATAATTTACTGCACCTGGATTAACTCATGTCATCAACCTATAACTGCATTTGATCTTTCCACCAATATACATAAATTTTAGGAAATTAAAACACAATCAAGTCCAATAGAGAAACATTCCCAAAACAAGAGCACTTGCGCAGAAGCAAATCACTAAGAGTATCCATTTTTCGAAAGCAAAGAGATGAGAATGTTACAATGAGGGTCGCTCATTTTTCCTTTCTCTGTGTAAACAGAGTTTGAGCTAAAATATTTAAAAATGATGTTGATAGTCCACTAAAACTTTACTTGGGAAATATGAAAAAATATTTAGAGCAAAAATATTTAAAAATTATCTTTGATACCACATTCATGAAGCTATCCAATATGGAAAAATAAAACCACGTAGAAATGAACTAAGAACAACGATAAGTCCAAGTAAAAACTTTACTTGGTCGAAAGTCTAAGCGCATCAAGAGACGGCGAAATCGATTTTTTTTTATAACAAACGATATATCCAATAGAATTCATTATTCCAATTTCTAGGCATCATATAAAGCATGGTGCGAATGCGAAGAACGAATAAGTTAATTGCAATTTTTAAATTGATATTCAAATTCCAACTAACTAATCCTAAACTAGATCCAACGAAGAAAATAATCGATATCTAACCATGGATTCATGTCATTTGGAACCAAAAGCTCTTCGTAAGTAAAAGAAGACTTAAATGTCAACCAAATCCAATTGCACACTAAGACGGTAGGAAAATGCAAGGAAACTTACATCATGGACATTAAAATACAAAGACGCAATTCTTGAAGGCTAAACTCATCGTAACCAAAGCCCTAGTGAAGACGATCTACCAACTATCCCTAAAATGAATCCTCGACAGTACCTCATTCCACGACAAAGAGGATGGATAGAACCGAGAAATCTCGGCGAGAATGTATGTCACGAGAGTAGATGTGTGCATGAAAGCAAGCCAAGGAAGCGCGCTATGACAGAGTCGACAATCTCCTCCGCTCGGAAGTATCGACTGAACTAGATGTAGACCGAGAGGTATGCGAAGATGGTAAGGATGAAGTCTGTACTTGACGCGTCACGAGAGGTATGCAATCGAGTGGAAGAAGAAAAGGTTGAAGTCCAAGAAGTCTAGGGTTTTGTCGATAAAAGTGAAAGTGAAATAATAAATAAAAGGTTTTTAATTAAAAGAAAGTAAAATTCCCATAAAGCCCACATTAAAGGATGATACACTTTTTAAAAGAAAAATGTTCCAATTTTTTTCCGTCTGTCATCATTTCCACCGCCTTTTTTTTCTGTCTGTCATTAAAGGTACAAATTGTTGTAGTGAATGTAATGTAATTTATATTTACTTTTATTTAAAATTCTAACTTATTCATTAAAATTAATTTGAGTATTCTTTTTTTTTTCAAAATTTTGAGAGTTATGACTCTAATCTCTTAAAAGCTCCGCCCTTGCCTCAACCTAACTCGATTGATTAGTCATTAGTGACTCATATGAGTTATAATTAGTGTCAAATGTTAGTTTGGTATAAAAATCTATCAAAAGTTGGAATTCTTCTGCTCTCAATTGTCGTTTACCAAAAATGAAAAAAAGTATTTAAGTTACATAACTAACATATCATTCATACGTCATTTCAATCATTAATTCTAATGCGCACGTTAACAATACAACAACTTGCGCACGTTAACAATACAACAACGAATTCACCGTTTTCCAACCCAACACACATACTATTGTAAATAATAACATTCCAAAAAAGCTCATGCCACTTAATTAAACAATTAGCTAGTGTGCAAAAGCATGATGAAATTTTAGTTAATACACTAAAACAATGAAAGTTCATATAGTAATCAAAGATTTGTGGTACCCAAATACCAAAATAATTAGAATTAAAATTGAAAAAGAAATGGAATTTATAAGAAGGGACTAATTAATTAATGAATTAAAATTGCATTATTGAATGTGAAGTTAATTGGTTGCCATAGTTAACACAAAAAAAATGGGTACCATTACCATATTTGAAAATATTCCACCTTTTCATGGTAATGGAGAGAGAAATTGTTGAGGAAATGTAGGCAATTTGGCTGTAAATTTTGTGGCTATTCTAAGTTTTATAGATGCTGCCACCATTATTGTACTTTTCTTTTTGGAAACTATTTGCATGCATTCACTCCTTACGTTTTATTCGGTTTGAATTTCAACTTCAATATTCATTTTTTCAATTTTTGAGTCAAAATCTGTGGATTGTTTGATTGTTTGTATTGCAAAACTGTTATCAAACTCGTTTCATATCTATTTGGTTTTTATTTTTTAAAATTAGGCTTGTTTTTCTGTTAGTTCTCTTCATCTTTCCTACCATGATTGTCATCTTTTTCAAGAACCATTTGAATTTCTAGCAAAATTTCAAAAGTAAAACACAAGTTATTGATTTTTTTTCTTTCAAAACTTAGTTTGCTTTTTGAAAATATATATGAAAATATAGAAACTCATAAGTAAAAATAGTATTTATAGGTTTAATTCTCAAACATCAAAAACAAAAATTAACACCCCATTAGATAACCAAATATTATTTCTACATATGAGTTTTCTTGTTTTGTTATCTAATTTTTATCCATATTTTCAAAAAACAAATCAAGTTTGGAAAACTAAAAAAGAAAAAAAGTAATTTTCAAAAAACTTGTTTTTGTTTTTGGAATTTAATTAAGAACTCAAACGTTTACTTATGAGAGATAAAAATTATTGTACAGAAATTGAGAGAAAACAAAAACCCAAAATGGTTAGACCTACATTAGTAATTTTTAACCGTTTATTTTTTTTTTTGGAATTTGGGTAAGAATTCAAATGTTTTCTTATGAAATATAAAAAAGAATTCAAAGATTTTCTTAAGAAAGACGAGACTAATGGTAGAAAAATATGAAAAAAATAGCACAATTTTTAAAAATAAAAAAATCAAATGGTTATGATAGGTCCTTAAATATTTATAATCATTGTTTATAAGATTTTCATTAAAACAAGTTGTTTTTAATAAATAAGTGATGAGTTAGGAGGTCAAAAAGTCAAATTTATATTTAGTATGTTTGTTTATTCCCATCATGAATATATTAATAAGCTTATAAGCCACATCAACTCATGTTAAACAAGTTTAAATTTATGAAATTAATATTATATTATACACTAATTTTTATAAATTATAAATTCACCACATAGTAAGGGTGGATTTACCATAGGCCCGGAGGCTCGAACCCCCCTCAAATTTTTACATTTAATAATATGTATAGAAAAAGTCAGATTAAATTAAAAAAAAATCTTTTGGCATAGTGGTTAATTGGTTATAAGCCCCCCTCAATTAACAGATTTAATCTCTCGTTTGTACAATTTTAAATAATTTTTTCCAAGGTCATATTCAAGCCCCCCTCGATACAAATTCTAGATCCGCCACTACCACATAGGTTATCCCACCAAGTTTTAATTATAACCTATTTCTTTGAAACCTAATTAAATATAGATTATGCAAACTTGTTAATTAACCTCGAAATTCATGAACGTAGACTTGGCATACATTCTCTGATATATATATATATATATATATATATATATATATAAAATGTAGCCTTTTAAAAAATGATTTCCCTCCACATATTTTTATTATATATGCATATTTGATGATGGTTTTGCCTTTTGTCTTTTGTTTTTTTTCTTCCACAATTTCTTTATTTTGTTTTCAATCTTTTTAAGAAACAAAACGATGAAGATTACTTTTTAGCTTTTCTATTATTATTATTATTAAATTTGAACAAAATAATTTGTGAGTAAAAGTTTAATTTTAAGAGAAAAATATTAAAAATAAAAAAAAATATCAACTAAATCATCTCTTCTTTTATTCTACAAAATAATAAATACTTTTAAATTAAAAATATATACATATATCTTACCTTTTTTTTAATTCAACAAATATGAAAATGGAGATTCAAACTTCTTATAGTAAGAGAAAGAAATGTCTCGACTACAAAATTATGCTCAAATAGGCTTTTTCATTTACATTTTTTTTTTCCTTTCATAATTGGGTAAATTAATATCTTCCAATAATAAGTTTCCTCCTAGTCTTAAATTTAATTTAAAAAGAAAACAAAATGCAATTATTCAACCAATATACGTATTTGATTGTATAACCACTCAATTATTACTGCTTTGCATTGAATTTTATTACTTCATTTGTTTTGTTTTTTTATTTTGGGAACGAACATTAAATTTTGAAGTTAAATATCGGATCTTCACTTCTTAGATTTTGTAATAATGTCAGCATTTCATTTATTTCTAATAAATTCATCACAAGTGAATAAGTGATTGTATTTTGACCGAGGAAATAAGTTATATATTTTCCCATGAAAAAAAAAAGAAGCAATCTTTGAAAAGAAGCTTAAAAATAATTTTCAGAGATATAATTTCTATTCTTGAAATTCGACTTATTTTTAAAAAATAATGAATTAAAATTTGTTAAAAAATAATTAAAATTTTAAAAACTGAAAACTAAAATTAAATTCATTATCAAATAAGATCAAGATGAAAATTTGATATTGAATACTTATATAAACAATGTTATGGATTTGATACTGATATGACCAAGCGGGTTTGATACTTACGCATGTGTATATATATATATATAAACAATTTTTTTTTTTTTTTTTGAAAAATTTGTTAGTCTAAAAAATTTGACCTGAAGATTCTACATAATTAAAGTCATTGAAAAAAAGGATACAAAACCAAAACTTGTGACAAATTGGGCTTACAAAACATGCTTGGTGCCAAAATCAAGACAGCGACAAAGGAACCATCATCCTATTGGATCTATTTCCATTTTATTCATTAATAATCTCAAGTTATTTTCATTCCTTTTCCCAATTTTAATGTAGAATATTCCATGTTTTTATGACGATGTGAATATTATAAGAAAAATGAAAACAAATTAAAGAAAACGTTGTTGGAAAAAGGAAAAGTATATCACATGCATGTGTGTTAACAATTGGAACTATTCATTTTAATTTATATGACAATGATATTTTTATTTTTATCTGTTTATTTACTTAAATAGGATTCACATTTTTAACCAATTTTATTTAAAATATATCACGTTTTCAACTTATTTTTCGCAATGAGTTTAAAGTTTAGGATTCCCCCTTAATACCATTGATTGTTGGGAAGAATATGAGATACATTTGTTTCCATTTTATTCCAGACTTAATTGAGAATTTAGTTTAAAATAACTTGGAACAAATCTTTAGTAAATTTAGATTTAAAGTTTATTTATTTATTTATTTTTTACTATTATGAACCATGTTTCAAGAAAAGTAGAAGTCGTTATTGTTTTCAAAAGATCAGTATTGTTATAAACAATAACTTGACGTATTGGCTCAACGTGGATCTTACGTTTCCATTTTCAGACACCTCAATTGTAAATAGGTTGCCACTAGATTTTATCTAGCAAACATTAGTGTGAAGCCAAAGTAAGTTCAAGTACCTCGTATAACTTGACCTAAGTTTAACTTGTTAGGAAAATAATAATGCTACTTTGTTGTGTATAAAACTGAGTAACACTAGCAAATAGATTATAACTTAATTGGCTATAAACAATTACAATGTATTGTATATAACAACTCAAAACTCAAGAATAAAGAATTGTAAATAGTCGAGGCACACTTACTAAGCGTTGTTCGAAGACAATTATTTGCTTTCTGCGCACGGGTTGCAAAAGCAGACTACAAATGATCGCGCCAAAGAGGATATAACGACTAACTCCGATAGAACAACAACCTCGAACTACTCGAATCTGGCAGAACTCTTGGACACTTGCTCTCAACTTGACTCAAGATTAAAGAGAAGAAAGAAAAGAGAGAAAACTCTTCACTTGGAATGAGATATTCCAAAATGGAATGGGATACTCCAAATGAAGAAAACAGTTTATTTATAGGCTAATGAACTTTATAACTTTCTAAAATCAAATTAATATGAATAAAATGAAACATAAATCAAAAGTAACTCAATTGTAAGTTACTTGTTGAAATTCAAACAAAACTCACAAACTTAACTTTTTAAGTTAAATTTGTATAGGAAACATCAACACATTTGGATGTTTCAAATCATTTTGAAACTTTTGAATTTAAAGTCAAGTAACCTATAACATCAATTGAATTTGATGTTTCAAATCAACACTTTGTTTCACACTTTTTATTATATAAATTCCAACATAACTAAAAGTTACCTAGCATATAGTTGCCTCTCCAACCACAACCACCTAAATTGTCCTACCTAAAACTAAGTGCTACTAATTAAGAAGTTGTAAAAACATCATGGGAAGCAAAAGTGAGTCTAAATACTTAGCAATTTGACCTAAGTAAGATCAGAAGCTACTTAAAGTAGACATTTATCGTCTCAACATTTTTAAACATTTCAATTGTCCAAATAGGGTCGTCATGTCACATAATTGCTACTAACTAAATAGTTATATAAAAAAACTAATATGTAACCTAAATGACTTAAAAGCATTTGGTAGCATGAGACTAAATTAAGTAAGGTTAGAAGCCACTTACTATGCACTTGTTTTACCAATCTCCAACTTCCACGGTTATCTAAATAGGTTGTCACTTAAGTGCTATCAACTAAACAATTAGAAAAAACATTATTGCATAACACCTAAGTAATTATAAGAATAGTTTAAGTGAGATAAGAATTCAACTAGTGTTAAGTGAATGGTAGCCAAGTGAGATTTAGGGAGACACTCATCTAAGTGAGGTATGACTAAATTAGGTGAGACCAAGAAATTATCTAGCTTAAGTGGATCCGGGACAAGAAATAACTTGAAAATTTGAAACAATCTAAGAGATCTAATAAGGGTTAGACATGTTTTTTGGCGACCTAGTAGGGGTCAATGCAAAAATACAATTAGTGGCATGTTGTTGTGTTCTATGTTGTCCTAACACGACATATTCGTTGTATTTAATACTATTACATCCACATATCAACCGTCCTAGTTAATTATTTGACACAAATCAAGCAATAATATTAAGACATTTTTAAAAAGTTTGTATAACTTGCTACATTCTAAAGTGGACGAGTGAGATTTTCTATATTTGTTATCTATGAATTAAGATTTCTCTTATTTCACACCCTATAAATTTAGACCAAAGGGACCTTTGATAATTTCCATTTTAGTGGATGTAGAAAGAATAAGAGAATATGTGGGGAGAGAATGTTTGATTTAGAAAGTGAAATTAAATTATTTAAAAAGGCATTAGGGATTACATATTGACCTTAATTCAAGGTTTTCTGTCAATTGACTATGAAAGTTACAACTTAGTTTCCTATCATGTAAGACTATAAAAGATACGAGTGCAAAATATGAGAGTCAAGTATACGTGAGACGAAAGCCACTTTTCCATTTTTATCCACCTGTCAAACGAAAATTTTATGTCACTAAGTGCTCCCGAAAGCCAACTATCTATGAAGACACACTACTATGAAACTTAAGTGAGTTGAAGTAATTGATACTAGACTAGAAAACTACACAACTTAAGTGAGTCATAGCTCAATCTAGGTAATAATAGGGGAACCACCTAATCTATATGAGTGTACAAGTAATCCAAGTGATACAAAAATCTACCTAATTAAGTTGAGTCATAGTCCAATGTAAGTGAGACTAAAAAGTTATCCAAAAAAGTGAGTTACAACCCAATCAAGGCGAAACCAAGGAGCTATCTGATCGAGCACTAGGTACCTAGTCTAGTGAGACTAAAAATTCATCAGCTTAGACATTAAAAAACAACTTGAAAGGCCTTGACAATGTACGACTTGCTAATGTATAATTCAACCTCATGACACATGTTTAGACTTGGTACATGATGTAACTGGTAAAATAAAGGTATATAATTGACACATTACTTTTTCACATAACACGATACATTTTTATACAATGTAACTATGGTAACCGAACACCGACATAAACTACCTATTATATTCATAGGTATCATTCATTCAACATGCATGCTCTTTCCATCTTAGATCATTAACCTAATCAGCTCTTCAACCAAAATAAACAAACAATAAATTAAATTAAATTAAATAATAATAAAAAAAAAAAAACAGAAGGCATATTAAAAAAAGTCTTTGTAGCATTTTAAATTCTATGGTGGGGGAGTGAGATTTTTTAGTGATTTAGCTTAAGATCTTATATGGTGTAACACTGTTTCAAAAAAATCCATGAAAGGACTAAAATACCATCGATATAGGCAGGGACCCGCTGTGAGAATTAACAAAAACCGTAATAATAGAAAAAGCTTGACTGGAGCCGTAGCTAAAGATTGGGATTGGGATTGGGTGGACAGATGGCCCAAGAAGCAGCACGCGAGCGGCTTTTTAGCTCAGCTTAAAATGCCTCATTTCACACTCTCATTTCGTCCCTCTGCCGAGCGATTCTGAGAAGAAAAAACAGAGAGAAAAAGAGAGAGGAAGAGAGTTGAGGGATAGGCTCTGTGTTTGTTGGAGGGCAACGAATTCACAAGAGAATCAGCTCCAACTGAAAATCACAGACACCCCTCAAACCAAATTCTCTCTCACGCCTTGCGTGAGTCTTCTATAACCCCCTTCTGCTTGTTTTTCTTCCACTAATTGCTACTACTTTTGTGCGTTTCTGAATGGGTATTGCTTGATTTCTTGGTTGTTGATGCTATTGGGAACTGAATCTGCTCTGTTTTTTTAAATTTCTTAAGCCACTGGTTATGAATTTCTTGTGTATTTTGTGGGGGGTTTTTTGACGTTTCTCTTGATTTTTCAGTCCACTGTTCTGACCCATTTCGCTTGTTTCTTCTTTTGTAGCTTTTGTGGCTCTTCCTCTCTCAGTCGATAAGAAACTTCACGAAGGGGGTTTAGTGGAGGGATTTATGTCTTCTGAGTTTCATCTGTCCTCTGGAGCTTTGAAGCAGCTCTGGTTTTGTTCTTCATCTCTGTTCTTCACCCTTCACATGCAATTTGGTTCTCGTCATCAACAAAGTTTTCGACCCTTTTTCATGCAATTAAGATCAAATCGGTATGTGGGTTTTGCTTATTTCTCGTTTATTTTAAGAGTTTAACAATAATACCTGAGATTCCATTATCTTTGAGCGATGTATGGGTTTATGGCTGTTTTTGTTAAAACCCCTTTTCTGGTCTTTGTTTCATTTATTTTTCTTTTTCTCCTGCAGGTCTTGTTCTGGAGTGAAGGGGTTTCAAGCTTCCATCAGATATCATATTCTCTTTTCAATTTTGGTTCATTTTTGTTTGAGGGTCTTGGGTTTTCGTTGACACTGAAGATCGCTAAAACTTCCTCTGTTCTCCATTTCTCACTCCTCGACCCTTTTTCCGTAAAGAAGTTTTGCCCTCGTTTATTTATTCATTATAGTTTGAGGATTTAACCACAAAATGCCCGGGTTCCGAAGGGAAATTCGAGATATGTATGGTAAGGAAGAGAAGAAAATGAAGCAACTAAAAGAAGAAAAGTCCATTTCTGTGAAGAAAGTTCGTGTACTGTTTCACGATCCTGATGCCACCGACTACTCAAGTGAAGAAGATGAACATGTCAATCAAGAGGCTAAAAAGGTTGTTTGGGAGATATCGTTGCCAGATATCCGCCACAAGGCATCCAAGGAAAGCTCAAGGAAAGAAAGTGATGATGGAGGCAAAATCAGAACCAAGACTGAAGTCAAAGCAAGCAGTAGAAGATCACAGAGATCATCGTCCATGTATAAAGGTGTTCGACGAAGGAAATGGGGGAAATATGCAGCAGAGATTCGAGATCCATTTCGTGGTCGAAGATTGTGGCTCGGTACTTACAACACTGCAGAAGAAGCTGCTGTTGCTTATCAGAGAAAGAAGCACGAGTTTGAAAGTATGCAATCGATGGAGAAGGACAGCGGTGAGCTTGGCGGAGATCAATCGGAAGTGAAGAAAAGCAGATCACTTGTTGATGATACAGATGAATCTGAAGAAATTATTGCTTTGTTTTCCCATCCTTCACCATCATCTGTACTTGATGTGTGTACTGAAAGTTTATGCAGGAATGGACTCAAAAGTGTAATTGAAGAAGTCAATGTGGATCATACTATGGAACATTCAATCACTGAAGAATGTATGGTTGTGCTAGATGGAGTAGAAGACATGCTGAAATCCATCTATGAAGATAAGCAGTCCATCTCAGACATTTCGGAAGAGACCCCGACCCCGACCCCGACCCCAATGCCAATACCAATACCAATACCAATACCGGAATTAGATACTCGGGAATTAGATTTTCAAGTTCTTGAAGACAATTCATTGATCTGCAATGATTTTGATCAGTTCTTTCATGATATGAACTTCAGAGACAATTGTACCCTATACAGTATTGAAAACGGTGTCGGGGCACTCGATCTTCCTCCGATGGACATGGAATTCGACAAGGAGTTCTCTTGGTTCGACGATACGTTGAGTATATCATGCATGTAAGTTTTGCAGTTAGGAGATAGTAATAGTAAGTAGTAAGAGCAGTAAAAAAAAAAGGATTGTTTTGAGTGAGGTCTGATCTTGAAAATAAAACCATTGTGAGGATGCAATCTGTGATAATGTTTGGTAGAGAGAGAGAGTTCTTGGGTTTTTCTTTGTGCTTTTAGAGCCGTCCAAGATAATTTTTTCAACTCTCATTTGTACTGCTAAGTTATATAATTATTATCAATGCAAGTTCTGATAAGTTTTTGGCTGCTGCTCTGCACCAATGTATATTCATTCATTTTTTTTGCTTTCCTCTTCTGTGTTTTTCATAGAGAGACAAACTCTGAGTTTGGTCTTATCTGTGTAGTTGATGCCTTTTTCTAAGAAGGCTCCCTTGATTTTGTCTCTTGTTTGATTTTGCTGGATTTCTTTATGGCAAGTGTTTGGCAAAGCCTTATGGGCAGAGAAGAGAGCCAGAGAGGAACACACACAGATTTGACCATGAAAACGCATGGACAACCCACACACACTGTACACACTTACCTTGAAGTTATCAAACATGTCTCGTAATCGGATATTTTACATGTTTGTCAACTATTTAGTGATGCTAAACTATCAAGTATCGTTGGATTAGACGGATTCAGAGCTTAATTCTTTCATGAAAGGTGTGATCTAGACTTTGTTACTAACCCTCTTTACTTACTAGCACAAGTACTTTTGATTTACTGGTGGTCAGTCAACAAGTAAATGTTGTAGGATCAAATAGATGGAGAGCTAAGGAATTCTGTTTTATGTTTTTGGATTCACTGAATTCAGTAAATACGTGTTTGGCAGACGTATTTTCGAAAACTGTTTTCGAATTCTGTGATCCAAATAATATAAATTTTGAAAACAACATTTTTTATGTTTTCATTGTATCTAGATTCTGAATTTAAAATTTTAAAATGCAGAATTATATTAAACAAAGATAAAAATCATAATAAATATAGTATTTCATGTTTATAAACTTAATTTACTTTTGTTAAATTAAAATATGTATAATATAATATATTATAAAATATAAAATATTCTATTATATTATATTATAAAATAATAATAAAAATTTATAAAAAAAAACATATTAATAGATTAACTAATAATGCCTTATATTAAACCTAATATTTAGTATTAACTACAACTAATTTTATGATATATAAATATATTATAAAACACTTTAAACTATTGTTTAAAAAAATTAATCAAATTTCTAAATCATTCTTAAACACATATCCGAAAACATGAAATACAACTTTTGTTTTCATTTGAATCTCTTGTTTTCAAATTTATGTTTTGGATTCTTTCAAACAGAGACTTCTAAAATTCTGATAGTGGTGCACAAAATAATGAAAGGGATTGAATTAGACTCTTTTTTTACTAAATGTGTTTACTCAGAACAAATCAATGCTTGTCAACCTTCGTGCTTTGATTTAGTAGTGGTCAACAATGGAATATTGTAAGATCAAACAGATGGAGAGCTAAATCCGTACAAAGGTGCATGAAATGATGAACTATGAATTATATTTATCAATGGTTAGAATTTTGACAAAGGTGCAGGAATCCATGAAAGGTGGTCAGGGGGTTCGAACTCCCCTCAAATTTTTTACCGTACAGAAAAAGTCATATCAAATAACAAATAAGCCTTCTGACATAGTGGTAAATATGTCATCAACCTTCCCCTCAAATTTCAGGTTCTTACTAAATACGTTTAGTCGTACAAATCAAGGGTTTTGATGATAAAGTGGGAGTCTAATTAAGATTATGATGTAAAAAGAGAAGGTTGAAAGTAAGAAAAATGAGATATTTGTATGTGTGTGTTTGTGGCTTGTGGAGCAAGTTAGTGATGTATGAAGTTGAAGAAGAAGGATTAAAGAGTTGATAATGGCGGTGGCACAGAGGCAGAGGATGGCTTTATAAGGAAGCAATATTTGCATCATTTGAGAGTGGTGGTTATATGTACTTTTCTTTTATCATTAAAAAGAATATTTCCTTTTCCATTGAAGTTTAAAGTTGAATTTCACAACCTGCAATACTTATACAACAAAGTGGAGACTTTTTTTCAAAAATTAAAAAACAAAAAAAAAATTATTTAATTCCATAAGGTTTAGTTTAGAGTGAAATTTACGTTTGACTTGAGTCATTCTATATTCGAAAATGGTCAAAGATCTCTCGTCTCTTATCACATGGCTTTAAAAGCTGAGTTTGAATTTTTCAAACTCTCTTCCATTGTTTGATTCAATTATTATGAATATATATGGAAAAACTTGATGAGCAATATTTTTTATAAAAAAATAATAATAATAATGAATATAAACTATTTTGAGGAAAATATTTTTTTTATGTATTTAGGAAAGTCATTAACCACTCGTGGAATTGTGAATAGCAGTTTATTTTTTCTGTTCTTTTTTCACGGTAATAATTAATATATATATATAATTGGTTTTTGACCTAGATATTTATTGGATTATATTGCTTATGGTAACAATTGATTGGCACTTTTTTTTTCTACTGTCAATTTCAATTTAGAAACATATTAAGAATTAACGAACTCGATAATGGTAATTAAGTTTTTTTTTTTTTAATCTTTTGCAATGATAATTGATTTATTTGATTGATGATTGGTTCAGACATTGATAATAAATTTTCTAAAAGGATATCTAAATAAAAAATACTAATTAGTATAAAGAATCTAATAAAGATTTGATTCTGCTCCTTTCAAGTTAGTTGTGACTAAAATCTAATTGTTCAAGAGATAAACATGTCATTTAGTTAGTACTTACTAACATTCAACTTCCCTATAATATTTCAAAATTTTCAATTAAATACCTAACCAATTATACTATTGAAATTGAATAAGAAAATAGTGTAGAGATATTTCTTAAAAGTATATTATTTTGGTTTTTTTTAAAAAGTATATTATTTCATCAATTTTGACATCTTTAAACTATTATTGAATTGAAGGGTAACAATTGATTGGCACACATGATGTGTTTTTTTTTTAATGTCGTTTTAGAAATTTATTACCAACAGGTTAACTATATATTAATCATTAACTTTTTTTTCCCCACATAATTGATGATTGACTAAGACATTGACAGTAAAATCTCTCCGAGGATATCCTACTTAATAAAAACTAACTAGTATAAAGAATCTAATAAAGCTTCCACTCTTCTCATTTTTTAGTTATGGTAGGCAAAATCTAATTGATCAAGATACACATATCATTTAGGGTGTGTTTGGATCACAGAGTTGGGTTGAGTTGTGCAGAGTTGAGTGCAAGAAATTTGGGGTGCAGAGTTGAGTTGAGTTGTTGTAGGAAGTCTGTGTTTGGGTGCAGAGTTCAGTTGAGTTGTGCAGAGATATCTGGTGTAGTTTTTTTTAAGATCAAATAATCAGTTTTTATCTTGCTATGATTTTAAGATCAAATAATCAGTTTTTATCTTCCCATCATTGACGATACATTCATTCATGACAAAAAAAATTAATAACATACTATCAAATCTTATCTCTCATGCCCCAAAAAATTAAAGTATATAAAAAATATTATCGTCCGCAAAATATATCTAACGGAATAAACATGAAGTGTCTGGGTCATCTTGGTTTAGTAAAAGATGGGTGGAGTAAGTGTTCAACCAGTCCTACCAAGAAAATGCAAGCAGTATCTCTTCTTGGATTGTGGTGGGACTTGGAAGAAACAACCCATTTTCTGGATGTCTGTGACTAACGGGATCATCCTTGGTCAATCCTTCTATTCCATAGAGTTGGTCTACAACATCTTTACGTGTAGCAGATTTCATTTCATATTTTTATTTTCTTAATCACTCCCCCGTTTCAGCAACGGAACTTATGGATAATTCAACTTAAACTCTCTCTTTTTTTGTAACCCCGTAAAATCAAATGTATTAATTGTATTTGATTTAAATTTGAATTTTTGGATAATCGGATAAGGATTATGAATATAGAGATATTTTAGGAAATGGTGTTTTAAAGTCTAAAAAGGATTACGATTTATGTTTTAAAAAAAAATTAAGATTTCTTTTTTTTAAAAAAAAATTATGGTTTACTTTTTTAAAAAATAGGATTTCTTGTTCTAAAAAGTATTAGGACTTTTTGTTACCACTGTCGGAAGTCGTCGGACCACCACCGGAAGTCGGCGGACCAACGTCGGACCACCGTTGGAAAGTCGTCGGACCACCTCTAGACCGCCGAAAGGGAATCAAGGTTTAGGAAAATTGGTGGAGAGGTGTGTGAATTGATTTTGTGAGGAGATGTAAGGTGAGAAAATTGGAGGAGATATTTGGTGAAGTGGGGAGTTGAGAACTCAACTCAACTCAATGCCCTCAAATCAATGCCCCAAACACTGAGTTGGTTTTTTAAACCAACTCAACTTAACCCATATCAGTGGGCCAAATAGCCCCTTAATTCTCAACTTTTTATAGCGTATGCTAATATTCAATTTCATCTATAACATTTTAAAAATTTTCAATCAAATTCCTAACCAATAACACTATTGAAATTGCATAACGAAATAGTGTTGATTCCTAAAAAAATATAGTTTATGACTTTTCTTATGCTAAATATCCATCTTATTCCTATCTGATTTGAAAATATCCATTTATTTTACTCAATTTTTTTTAGTTCAAAAAACGTCGGAGCGAAGATCAAACCTTTTTCGATTAAAAATCTATCCATTAAATAGTATCACATGACACTTCACATCTCGCTCAATTGAAAGAACGAACTCACTTGATAAAGTAATACACGTATACTATTTGACCAAATATATTAATATTTGTCGACTTGAGTATAACTCGATCCCATCGTACATGTTTCAAATGTTTTCAATTATGGGCTTCCTTTTTTTCTCAAAGAAAGAGAAAGGGCAAAATGATTTATTGTGTTCATTGGATGAATGATGACAATAGTAGGACATGTCATGAAGAAATTATAAAAATTTATGTTTCTCTCTCTTAAAAATAAAAACAAATAAGAGAATGGAAAGGGATAGAGAGAGAGAGAGGAAGGGCAAAGCCGCCATGTCAATTCAGAGATAATCTCATCAAAATACAGTTGAATGGAAACGTAAACAAAAAGAAAAAAAAAAAAAAAAAAAAAGTGGGTCCAAATGGCAGCCGCCTTCAAAACGTGGCCTTGAGGACACTGCCAACAACAAATTTAATTTCTCTTAATTTAACAACGTGATTTATATTATTCCAAACCCCACAAAATTAGTCTTAAAAAAAAAACCCCCCACAAAATTCCTACTCTATCCTTTTCTTTTCCCTCCATTTGCTTGAATAAATCTCCGTCGCTAGCATTTTTCTTTTCTTTTTTTTTACAAAAAAAAAAAAAATCAGTTAAACTATAAATTCAGTCCTTTTAGACTTTTAAGTTTCTATTAAATTGGTTTATGACTGTCTAATAAGCGTTTAAAGTTAGTTACATAACTATTTGATTTTTAATTTTTGGTTTTGAAAAATTGTATTTGCTCTTTTACCATTTGTTTTCTATATTTTATTTTTTAAAAAACCTTGGAATTCTTAACTAAATTTTAAAAAATAAAAATAAGTTTTTTAAAACTGATTTTTTTTATTTTTTTAATTTTCAAAATATGGTTTAGATTTTGAAAACATTCCTAAAAAAAAATAGATGTACGGAACAAAGAAACTTATAGTGAAGTGTTTATATGACTTATTTTTAAAAAATCAAAAACTAGTTTTTACCATAGTAAAAAGCAAGTACAATTTTCATGTTAAATTAAAAGTCATTCGAATTTTTAAAAAGTGACTAATAAGTTTCTAAACTTTTAATTTTGAGTCTAATAAATTTGTGAGATTTCAATTTTCTATCTAATATGTTCTTGATCTATTGAACATTTTCTAATATTCATGAGCCTATTGGACACAAAATTAAAAATTTTAAAACCAGTTTGATAACCATTTGATTTTTAATTTTTGGTTTTTGGAAGTTAAGCCTATAAATATTATTTTCACTTATGAATTTCGATATAATTTTCTTATCTACTTTTTATATATGTTTTCAAAAACCAAGTCAAGTTTTGAAAACTAAAAAAAATAGTTTTCAAAACTACTTAAGAAAAATAGAAATCATTATAAAGAAGATGAAAACCATTGTAGACAAATGGTGAAAAAAGTAAAAAAAAATTATAATTTAACCTTTTACTACTATCATAGCATTTTTTTTTTTTGGTTGAGTACTACTATCATAGCATTAAGTACTTCTAAATTATAAATAAAAAAAGTGCAATTTCATATAATAAAGTAAAATATTTATTAATTATATAGCTGAATACTAATCGATCTGGCGCTAAATTATTTATAATTTAGTAGTCCATTTTCATTGGATCTCATTGTGAATTTCTAACTTTAAAAGAGCGATGTAAATGGGAACGGGATGGATTCTTTTTCTAGCAAACTTTCTCGATAAACTTTCCTAGAATCCAAACAAAAGATAAGGTAGGAAATTTCAAACTCTACTTCTCTCCATCCCCACGTATTATAAGGTAGGAATTATCAACATTTTCTTTTCACCAAAAATAGGGTTGTTGAAGCTTTTGTCCCCTTTTTCCCCAACTTTCTCTTTAATTTACCTAATGACCTAACATAAATATCAAATGCTACCTTTGGTTTTTGCTTAGCCAATAGTAGCACGCAAGATTTTTCACCAAAATATGTCACTCTTTGAAATTGTGTATGAAAATAAGTGTTACGATTCAAAGAAAGAAACTATATAGGTGTTC
The DNA here is from genome assembly GCA_036507285.1 of Trichosanthes cucumerina. Classification (NCBI taxonomy): domain Eukaryota; kingdom Viridiplantae; phylum Streptophyta; class Magnoliopsida; order Cucurbitales; family Cucurbitaceae; genus Trichosanthes; species Trichosanthes cucumerina. The sequence continues at coordinate 74,000,390 of CM071839.1, read as the reverse complement.
GACCTAAGCATAGTTCACCTAATTAAGATTAGATATATATATTCTCGAGTAAAATGTCTAAGCTAATTTGAATCCCCACACCCCACATGTAGTTGAATTATATGTATGAACAAAACCAACGAATAAAACTATGTATGGATAGAGATTAATAAAATAAGGGTTTGTTTGGAATACCTTCTCGTTTAAGCACTTTTTGAAAGAAAAAAAAATCAGTAAAAATATTTTTATATCTTACATTTTTTAAAAATTGTTTTGAATATCATATTTTTTTGTTCCGTTATATTCAAAAGTGATTTTATTAATTGCAAACATGTTTTTGTTTCTTACTATATATTTTAAAGATTTCCAATTAATCACTTCAAAGTCAATATCTCTCTCGTGTTTGTTCCAAAAATAGTTTTTAAATTAATCAATTTAAATAAAATTCTTTAATTAATATTAAAAAAATACTTTAGATACTCTAAACGCATTCACGAAATTATACTAAACACACTTTAAATTATTCAAAAGTGCTTGGAAAAAAAATTGATTTTTGCTTAAAAAGCTTTTTTTTTAAAAAAAAAAAAGGTTATTCCAACCTATTTGCAAGAGTGTTGACAAGCAACAGATAAAAACTTTAGTGCATGTTTTTAATATTTTTAAACTTTTAAATTGTTGGTAAACATAGATATTCCTTTAAGAAAGTACTATTGCTAAAAGTGATAGCACACTCTAACAACAAGATTCTATCCTTCATTAAAGCTTACCTATCTTATACATTTTTATACATTATATAATAAGAAGATTCCAAATATAATAAAAAGATTCCAACTACTAATATAATGTTAAATTTGACATGCTTTAGTGTTCATTCTTTTTTATAGGAAGCTAGAAATTACTTTACTATAATAATGATACAATCTTATGATATATTGTACCTTATCTCAACATAGTAAAAGTACTTAAATCAAGGAATAAATTGATCACAGAGCATCACATTTTACCAACTAATATGTTGGCATAAAGGGCTTATGGGGGAAGTTGGGAGGAAAGGGAAGAAGAAAAGAAGAATCCTAAGAAGACTTAAAATGAGAGGTCTATTCATTACAAGAAGATTTTATGTATGAAGATCTTAAGCTAGTTGTGTTTGAATGGTCTAATAAATGAATATTAAGGTTTGCACAAAAGCCAAGTATATGAAGAAGTCCAATTTGTCTACTCCTAATAGGTTTTCCCAACTATAGAGAGATTTGTGAAAAGTAGCACATTCAAATTAATTTACCGAATAGGATTAAATAATAATAATTTTTATGCAAGAAAAGACACAATGTGAATGTGTTTTTAATAATTATAGATTTTTTTAAAAGATTTATTGAAAGTATAGATACTAAGTTTTGTCATTTAAAGTCCAATGACTAAAATAGAACAAATCATATAGTACACGTACTAAAATGATATTTTAATCTTAAAAATATATAAATTTATGCCACTTAAATATATTGTATATCTAATTGGCAAAATAGCCTCAAACAAACAAAATCATAGTTAATAGAAGCTCCAATCTCAAATATAAAATTAAAGTAAGTTACAAGCTATATGAACACAATTCATGAATTTGACTCATAAATTCTGAAGACTCCCAACTAAACATGAAAATATCAAGGGACCTACTTTCTGAATTTTTAGGTGCATAAAATTTAGTTTCAGAGAATGGGGTCAACATATTTGATAATAATTTTGCTGACATTCGGCTACGGCTATATCCGCAGCAAAAAAATTAATTTTGGAGTGCATATTTTGACAGAGATCAATAAAAATAAAAACTCACCTATTGGAATTCACTTTCGTTCTAAGAGTACAAAGCTTTCTCAGATGAGATACATATTCTCAATACTTTGTCAGTTTGTTCAATTTCTAAATCAAAAAATGGCATCGTAATTCCAAAGTTTCTGAATCTTTCTTGCTCAGCAACCAGTTCTGATATTACACGAATTATTCCTGTTTTTCCTTCCTTTTTCCCTTTTGCCTTTTTTGCAGTATAATGCGAATCAGAAAAGGCCAACCAAAATAACCTACACACACCTACATTATTCTATCTTATCTACAGGAATTTAATCCCTTGAAAGCATGAACACGATAAGATAAAACATGGTTCATCTTTTAGAAATATTATCACCAATAAACGCAGAAACCAACAGGTTAGGCAGTCTAATCAATCAATTTGATTGTCCTAAACCATAAATTAAGCTATTGGATGGTTGAAACTTTAGAATATGATATAATCTTATCAGGTTTTTCGGATAACTTTGTGGAAGATTGAAAGAAAAAAGGATAACTTGGAATATAAAGGTCATTGACGAAAGGTTTGAGCTTTGAACAAATCTATAAGAAAGATTTTTAGCTAAGATGCAAAATTTGTGGATTTGCTAGTCCTATACTATCAACTACTCAAATCCAACCTCATAAAACCTATCTTCTATGTTATATACTAACTTCTATCCTTTATCAACCCACAGACAAAATACAAGTATGCATTAATCTTTCACAGCACATTACTTTGCATAATCCAAATACAAATTAAACAAACCCAATTGGGTCGTGTATTTTTCATTTAAATGAATCGACTACGCAGTCTTCTGCTAGAACTCAGTATCACTTCTGATTTTCTTAAATAGCAAACTAGATGAAACCATACTTCAACATAAAACCAATACAGTTCAGCAGAAGCATGCAGTGCTACATCTTTTGATTATTTGGTGTGTTATGTCCAAGTCATTGGCAATTTCAGACAATAACAAGAAACCTAACGTAAATCAATTGCTCATGGCATTGTGATCCGTGCATATTCATTTTTTTTTAAAAAAGAAAATAATAATAATAAAAACTGCAGCTGATGAGGTCCTGATTAAACAGATCACAACGAGGCAAACCATCCAAATATACTTCTGCGAGCCATTTAGTTCACCTGCAAAAGACACGAAAACCTTTCATCTGTCTTTTCATTTATCACAGAGTAAGAAATAATGAAAAGCAAGCACCACCAAAGGTATCAACTTGACTAGCAAGTACAGCCTCCTATATGTAATTTGAGGGGTCAGTATTAAGCCCTCTGCATTTTCTTCTACAAGCCTTAGTACATCCATTAGTTTCTTTCCTCATTTCATCTCTGCATCCTTTCTTCTCCAAGCTTTGGAAGTTGAAGATCCTGAAGAAATTCGATCGTTTTCTTGGCTGCTTTAGGAGGATTAACATCCTTAATTTTATCAAAGGAATCTCTATTTTCTTTTCCTTTGGTCCTCAGGTGTATTCCATTCAGGTGTTCTTTGGAAGATTCAAACCACCTTTTACGGTTTTGCCATTGTTCTACTAAGGCGTGGCATTGTTGTTATAAATTTAGGTCGTACAATAATGAAGTTATATTAGAACCTCTTTTTTAGGATACAAGCCATTTATTATGGCAGGCCGGCTACGTCACTATTCTATGAAATATTTGGTAGGAAAGAAACAAAGAAATCTTTCAAGGCTTGAGAGGCGGGGGCTCATTTTTGTAATCTTTTTTCTGGTAATCCCCTTGTTGGTTGGGTTGTGGCCCTCTTTTGTATTTTTATTTGTCTTAACAAAACTTGGTTTAATTATTAAAACAAATTCATTCAATTATTATATACTTTGTTCAAATAATCAATGATAGGGTAGATATATCACTCTCTCCAGCAAAAGCAAACTCCAGCCTAGCGCCAGTTCACAGTTTTTTTTCCCTCATCCCTTTCTTTTTAAATGAAGAACCGACTCTAACTCAGAACAAAGAAAGATGGGCTAAACAAGAAAACAAGGGCTGAAAGGAGTAAGAAGCCCAAAAAAGTAAATTTATAAAAAGAGGCTCCGATTGTTTAAGGGTAAAAAATATAGGATAATTACTAAAAATTGTAGTAGATAATATTTAGAGTCATTTCAGATTGTCGAGCTCCATTTTCTCTACCAAGACCCTTCCTCCTTCATGAATAAAAAAAAGAAGTAACCTACCAAAGAGGCTTTCCTTCACGACAAATTGATGGATGCCAAAGGACCTCCTCCATCACAACAGCCCGTGCTTAACAACAAGGTGACTCAAATCTTCTAATGCTTTCATTAACAAAGAACACACAAGGACCTCTAGACAAAATCCTTGGTAGTGCTAAATCCTCTAAAGCAACCAACCAAGAAAAAAATAATCTCAGATTTCGACCTTCAACGGCTGTTTTTTTTTTTTTTTTTTTTTGGGTGGAGTCTGGACAAGCAAATGAAGGAGAGATTAACGAAAGCACATGCTCGTGGATAAGGATACAAGGATCCAAATACAGATATCATTGGAATCTGGATGAAGAGGGGAACACAACGTAAAAGGCAAGGAGGAGAGATCATTGACTTCCCTATTAGACAGGCTCTCCTGGAGTGAAAGTTGCAAGAAAAGAACAAACAAAGAGCAATTAGTAGCAACCTATACTTTCATGAAGGTATCTCAAACCTGAGACATATCTAATGAGAATTTATGAATTTGTTAGATTGTAGGATGGGACACAGTGAAACAATTTTCTACACATTCTTAAGCAGAAGAGAAATAAATATCACTGATAACAGCTTAGCAAAGAGACCAAAGTCCTTATTTGCTAGATTACCAATTTCCAAACCACCCTTCTCACACAACTTGGGGACAGCCTCCCATTTAACTAGATGAGTTCCACCCACCCTCCCTTCTGGTGTATTCTGTTTTAGAGTTTTGAAGATTCTTTATTTTTTTAGTTTCACTGTGGGGTAAAAATGCTGTAATATTTTGAATTCTGCACAACTACTTGTTTTACTGTTTTAAAGTCCTTAGTCAGTCAGTTTGTAACTGTTTTTTTTACCCCTCTTCCTTTCTATATAAAGGAGTGAGGCTGGTTGTTAGAAAAAAATCAGTTTGGCATTTTTCTTTTAATTGGTTTACATTACCTTCCCTCAGCAAGTCTCTTGCCATTTTTTTCCAACATGAACAAATACTAATAGATGAAGTAATCCTAAATAAAGGTACAGAGAAGAGCAAGATCCAACCAAAAACTGATTGAATTGAAGTTTACCTCACCTTAAGTCTGATCCTCTAATTATTTAAAGTCACTAAACTCACCTCCTTGTTCTTTAGTGCAGAGATTACCAATAACAATGGAGTTCCATTCCCTCAGCAAATGTTTGAGAGAAGCATGATATGAACTAAAATATATTGCATTGTAGAGATAACAAAACTACAAGATAAACCAAGTCATTTGAGGTACTTGGACCCTCCCTAACTTGAGATTACTCAAGCTCTAAACAATCACCGGATCAATCCTTCCTACTTGTTTCCACTCCCTCTATTTATAACCAAATATCATAACTAACTCCCTAACTATTTATTAATATACCTTTAATACCATTCCCATCAAAGCAAGTCTCTTTATGAACTATATCCTTTCCACTTACCAATCACCCGAAACCCATATTATAAAGGGAAAGAGTACTTAAAGAAGAGGGGCATTGTAACAACAGGTTCTCAAAACTAAATGGCCAAAGAACCCACCCAGCAACCCTAATATTAGGAAGAATAGGCCAATCCGCCAATGGTCTAAAAGATATATTTTTCGGGGTAAGAGGCCAATGGTCCAAAATATTTCAACAACAAATATTGTTTGATGTCCTTGAAAAATATAATATACAACCACCCTCTTGACAAAAAAGAATCTGTCAAGTCTACAATATATAATTAAAGGAAAAAGTTTGGACCAAGAGAAGTTACCACTCACAAGAGGGGTTCCAACTAATCATAAACTTAAATGAACCTATAAAAGCACTTTTGGTAATCCTATTCACACTTAACTTCGTCGTGGGGAATCTAGTTTCACTAAAGCCTGCAACAATTCACCAAACCAACAATGCCTGCAACACCCAAGAAGACCAACCTAGCTCCTTTAAAGAGCATCTCTCTCCCTATGTCTCGTTGGACCACAAGCACCAGTGATCTACTCAAATCAAATGGTATGATCGCAAATGTGAATCCAAGCACCTCACACCACAAAGGACAACAAATTGCGAGGATCCCATAGAATGACAATATTCCCAACTCACACCACTTCTAAGGAGAACAAATTACGAGGACCCCATAGAATGACAACACCCCCAAAGATATATACAGCTTCAACACCCCCCACTTAATCTTAATGTCATGTCTCCTACGTGCACTTAAAAGAAATATGATTGAGTGGCTTGTGAACAACAATTTCAAGCATTCTAAAAAACACACCACCAGTGAGAAAAATGTTAGGAAAGCTTGTTGTACATTGTTACAAAGTTCTCACTCAACAGAGATAGAAATTAAACAGAATTATTGACCATTGATCCGAGTTAAAAATTATTTTCACACCCTGTAGCAATCAAGTATTAAAATATTGATGCCGATCTCAATGTAGATATCAAGATTTCAATTTTATAGGTATATCGACAGATATTTCTGTAAATAAAAAAAATTATTATTATTATTATTTTGATAAGAAACAACTTTATTGATGTATAACTTTAAAAAAGGATGAAAAATCCATAGCAATTACAAGAGACTTTCCCAATTGACTAAAAGGGAAGCATAAGTGTAGGAAGCAAAAAGATTGGGCAATTTGCACCAAGAGATAGCAATCATAGCATAATAAATAACAAGATCAAAGAACAAGTCAAGAGAAAAATTTGATTCCCAAAATACTCTTTGGTTTCGTTCTTTCCAAATAATCCAAAAGAAGGCCCTAGTAATGTTCAACCACAACAGAGCCTTTGTGTTCTTGAAAGGGTGCCCCAACAACACGATGTTGAGAAGGTCTTTGACAATTCCCGGAGTAACCAAATACCATCAAAAAGAGTTTAAAAGCATGTTCCAGAACCCTCTAGCAAATGAATAGTGAATAAAAATGTGGTTTTGTGATTCGTCATCTAATCAGTGTTTTCGAGGCGCCCCCAGGCGCTCGCCTGAGGCGAGAGGCGAGGCGTTTAGCCGGAGGAGCGCCTCATGGTTTGCCCAGGCGTGCGACTTCAATCAGGCGAGCACCTTTGCTCGCCTTGCCTTGCCTTTGCCATTGTCGAAGGCGAGCGCCTGCTCCCTGTATGCAGTTTTTTTTTTTTTTAATTTTTAAAACTACAAATTACTTAACTTTATCTTTATTATTTTTGTTCATTGATTCATTCTCAATGACTTGATTATGTCTTATGAAACTACCAGAAGTAGAACATGACTATTATTTGATGTTTTTAATATTTTGTTGTTTTTAACAATTAGTATTATTTTAGTCTTTTAGACTAGTTGTTTTTTATCATTATTATTTTTGGTTCATTGATTCATTCTGACTTGATTATGTCTTATGAAACTACCAGAAGTAGAACTTGACTATTATTTGATGTTTTTAACATTTTGTTGTTTTTACCAATTAGTATTAAGCTTTTAAGGTTTTGACATTTTATATGACTATATTTACTATAAAATTTATGCTCTATATATTATTTATTTATATATTTATTTATTGTGCCTCGCTTCACTCAGGCGACGTCTTTTTGTCGCCTCTCGCCCTTGGGCGATCAAAGGGCTTGTCGCCCTGTGGTGTGCCTTGCTTTGGAAAACATTGCATCTAATTTATAAAGACAGCACCACCCAGCAAATAATGTCATATAAGGCATATGCCTTTGAAGAACTTCATTAGTGTTGATGGCTTTGAGGGAGAGCTCCCATAGGAAAATTTTGATTTTCTTTGGGTAGTTGTCTTTCCAAATGGCTTTAGATAAAGAGAACTCAATGAGACAAGAGCTATCACCCCTGCCCAATAGGAGGGATTTGCAAACAGTCCTTGGGATTAAGAGGCCAATTCCAAGAATCTTCAAATTGTGGAAGGACAATGGGGTCAAGGTCAAGGCTTAGTTATGCCCCGTCCCAAGCTTCATCATCTTTCAAGTTTCTCCCAAGTCAAGGTCTCAAAAAATTGTGATCTTTGTTCCATACGTCTTTCACCGTGGCTTTTTTTACAATGTGATAGCCGTAAGAGGCAGGGAAAACGAGCTGCCAATGTGAATCTAGTAACCCATGGATCATGCCAAAAAAGTGTGTTTGCTTCGTTTCCCACTTGGTGACAAATACGGTTGGTGATGACTGATGAGGCTTTGGTGCTTAACTATATTTTTCCTTTGGCATTAGCAGATGTGACCCAATTTAGATAAGTTGACGACCTGTATTTTCCTCTAATAAGCTTTCTCCACAAAGCATTTTTCTCATAGTTAAAATGCCAAACCCATTTAGCTAGAAGTATTGTTTTTGTCCCTCATGGAATGAAGACCAAGGCCCCCTTGATCAATAGGATAGAGTGTATTACTCCATCTAACCCACTGCTCATTTGTACCACCTTTACATAAGAAGTTTCTAAACAATCTTTTCATTTCCTTTCCTACCTTGGTAGGCAAATGAGACAAAGAGAGGTAGTATGTGGGGAGATTGGAAAGAGTAGCCTGAAGGAGTGTGAATCTTCCTCCTTTAAATATAAAGGTAGATCCCCATGCCGAAAATCTTCTCTCGATTTTTTCTATGATAGGAGCCTAAAATCCACTCGTTTTGAGCTCCATTGAGAGGGAGCCCTAGATAAGTATTAGGCCAGTCACCCACCTTACAACCATAATTCTGTGCAATATCCACAATAACAGTGGGGTCCATATTGATGTCGATGTATTTATGAAGATTGATGTTGTAGCCCGAAGCTTGCTTAAAACTATTAACCACTTGGACCAGACTGTGGACAAATGATTCATCTTCGAAATCAGAGAAAAGTATAGTCTCGTCTGCAAACTGGATGTGATTGATATTTAGGTTATCTTGACCAATCCTAAAGCCTCTGATGTGATTTTCATGTTTGGAGGGTAACTGATAAAGTTGTCCATAATCATAATAAAAAAGGAAAGGGGATAAGGGTTCTCCTTGTCTGAGGCTTCGAGATGCCACAATTTTGCCACGAGGATGACCATTTATGAGAATTGAGAAATTTTCAGAGGAGATGCACCCTTTAATCCATGATCTACACTTAGTACTGAAACCTTTAACAGTGAGTATGTGATCAAGGTAAGCCCAATCCACCTTATCAAAAGCTTTTTCAACATCCAGTTTAATGACCACACTTTTCTTCTTCTTTCATTGCCACTCATCAATAAGCTCATTTGCCATGGAGAGAAGCCTCCAATATCTGTCTGCCCTCGACAAAGGCGGTTTGGAAATCAGTAATGGTAAGAGGAAGGTCGTTCGGATAGGACCCCAACAATAATTTTGTAAAGGCATATAGTGAGACTAATAGGGAGAAAATCAGTCACCAATCTAGCATCAATCTTCTTTCAATAGTTGGTTTCTCTTTGTGGACACACAACCAAACACTTCTTTGTTAAGTTCTTTTACTTTCTAAGTTATAGATCTTATTATTAGTATTTATATTCATGTTGGTAACTAATTGATGATATTTTTTATGTTTTATAAGTATTTATACAAGATATCAAAGATATCAACTAACTCTTAGTATGGATATCAAACCCTCTTATTTACATTCTTTGTCATATGGACAGATATTTTAATCCTTATAGAGCTAATATGCATTGTTCATTTATTCAATCTCTGAAAAAAAAAGGTTTGGAAATCATTACGATCACAAGTAATAAAATTAACTAAACAACTTGGGAACATTTAAACTCACCGTTATTCCTCCCAGCAATTTACTCTTATTCGACTGGCTCCACTTTAGGACCTAATCAGAAGCAAGAGACAACATCAGATCATAATATTTCATTTACTCAGTCATTTAAATTGCATAGGGAACCTGAGGGAAAAAAAAAGGAGAATAATGCAGCCAGCGAGTACCCCAACTTCAAAAGATTGACATGAATCAGATAAATTTCAAAACGTCTACACCCACTAAGTTTTATAAACAAGAAACATTTTAGAAGACAACACTTCCAATTCGGAGCAGATTCCCACTGTGAGCATCAGTAACCAATCATAGATTAATGACCGGCTTTCAGTTAGTCGAAATATTTCCATTTTCTACCCAAAAACATAAATTAAAAAAAAAAAAAGAAATTCTCGGAAATTAAACAGAATGAGAGACGAAAAGAGAGAACCATGAAGGGATGGATGGCGTCCATCCTTGCCCCAGCCGATGCCGCGAGTGGAATCAAGGTATTGTTGGACAAGGTGGCGGCATTTCAGAAGATGGTTTACTCCTTCGATGCGGTAGCACCATCTGAGCTTTTCCCTCAGTATCTTCGCCTTCTCGATATCGATCCATTTCTCTCTCACAATGTGTTCTCTCATCTCCAGCATCGCCACTGGATCCTTGTACGGATGCTCCGCATCGAAATCGTCCGGCGGTGATTCATCGAATTCCACTGTCTTCTTCCTCCCCATAGTTTCTCCCCTTTCTCTTCTCTGTGCCTTCCCTTCCTCTCAGTCTCAGAATCGTCTTCGTGCTCCTACACGGGATCACAGCTCACCATTTTTCATTGTTGAGCGCTAATTAATGGGCCGGGTTCAATGGGCTTTCAGTTGCTGGGCCCATTCCCGTTCCTTTCAAAGCCCAATGTAATTGGGCCAAATTTCTTGTTCAAGACCCTGAGTCAAGATAATAGTAACTAGTAAGATTTAGACCAATCTTTTCAAAATAAGTACCAATAGTTTAAAAGAATATTTGATTGCTAACCAAAACATAATTCAACTGTAAAACTTATGATTAAAAAGTTATGAGTTCGAATCTCCTCACCTCAAATTGAAAACTAATTACAAGTTTTTTTTTTAATTTTTCAAAAATAATATATTATATATGGAGTGAGATAATTCAAACCCACAACTTTTAGAATAAGTAAAAATATTATCATGTTTTTGTTAACCTTTTAATTCATAAAATGTAGGGAACTTTTAACTTTAGAAAGGCAAAAGATTTTTTTTTTTTTTTACAAAGTTCTTCTTCCTTCTTCTTCCCTTCAAAACTGTAACTAACAATTTAGAATTTAAGGTAAAAAAAAAAAATTATTTGTGAAACATAACTTGAATGTATTAATTTTTTTAGTTTTACAAATAGGGGTTTAATTGTTTGAACTTTATTTTAAAGAAAATCAAATTTCCAATCTTTTGTGGGAAGGTATAAAGATGACTACTTATCAAATTGACATTTAAAAATATATTTATTACAGAAGCTTAATTATGATTGTTTTAAAGAAAAAAAAAAAAGCTTAATTATGAATGAGATTTGTATTAAATTTTTTGGGGGCGAAGCCAATTGTTTGTAATTGCAAATGCGTGTGTTGAAAATCGCAGCAATTTTCTGTCGCTGAAGAAATTTCTTCAAAACGAGCAAACGCTACGTTGGGCCTTCAGAGGATCCTCTCATTAGTGGCGAGAAATTGAGAGGGAACAATTTCAGTCTCAGTTGGTGTTGGAACGTCGAACATGGCGGGAAAGCAAGTTGCTGGCACCGGTCTGCCGGAGAGCATTGCAGGAATGTCGAAGAACCAACTACATGATATCATGTCTCAAATGAAGGTACTTTCTTTTTCTCTCGCTAACGGAATCAACAGTGGTTCGTCCCCCTTTTCGTCCGCGTTCTGGATTCGGTCTTTGTCTCCGAGCAATGCCTGGATATCGGAGGAATGATTAGTGTGTTTATTGTTATGCAGACTCTGATCGAACAGAATCAGCAGCAGGCGAAACAAATCCTAATCCAAAACCCGCTCTTGACCAAAGCTCTTTTTCAGGTTTCAATTTTTAGGTTTTCGCATATTTAACAAAGTTTTTTTTTAATTTAGTATTTAGAGCTTGCCCAGTATTTAGTATTTAGAGCTTGCCCAGTCAATATTGTCTTGGCAGAGTTTGAACAACTAGGGTTTCAAGTGAAAGAGATTTTGAATAATTGCAAGTACCGTCTGGAAATCGAATATGTGTTTTAGTGATGTATGATTGTATGCTCATTTGCACAATCTTTTACGAGGTTTAGTTTAATTTTTACGTTTACGAACTTAGAATTGTTGGATCATTTTCTTGAATGACTGGATTTATCTATTCCGGGTGAAATCAAGCAAGATTTGAAGTATCTCTCAATTTTTCCCAATTGCATTGCAAGGACCTGTATCTTAAAGACGAGAAAAGTAGTCTGGAGCACGATAGATTTCTTCTTATTACCTCCTCGGAGACAGCATTGACTGCCAAATGTTTGTATAGCTTACTACAAATGCCAAGTTTGAACACTAAGTTATATTAGGCATTTGATTGTTCCGAATAATTTGTAGGAACTAGGCGTAACTGCAAGTGTTGTTTATTGCAGTAATTTATGCTCTAGGGTAATTTGAGTTATATGGTTACTAGTGTGGACCCTTTTTACTAGTCGATCTGCACTTTTACCTTTAATTTCTCATTTGGTTACTCAAAAAATTATTGATACCACTGTTGTATCTACCAGGCGCAGATTATGCTTGGGATGGTACGGCCTCCTCAGGTAGCATGCCATTGTTATTCCTCTTTTTTTCTTTATCCTGCATTTTTCTGTCAGCTTATAAGTATATATCTAACTTATTCTTCTATTTAGATTCCAAGCGTCCAACCTTCAGCCCCACAGCATTCTCAGCCATCAACACACACTACTCAACAGTCAAATATTCAGCCTACTCAAACATCAGCAGGTCAAATAAGTTTGCAAGAACAGACAAGTGCGCCACCGTTGGCCCCTCCTAGAAAACAATATCAGAACCAACCATCAATGCCTATCTCATCAACTACTCTTCCCACAGTGAACATTCAGCCTCAGTCAGCACCTCTGATTCCCCTGCAGACACCGCAGCATCCCAAGGGATTTGAGATGCCCCAAGCAAATCCCATTTCTGTCCCACAACCCTCTCAAATTCCAAGTGTACCTCCAATACTTCCATCTTCTGCTCAGCCACCTTTACTTCATCAACCCCCGATTTCAACTGCTTCCATGCAGCTGCAGCCGCCATTACAAGCAGCTGAAATTCCCCACATGTCGCTACAGGCACCATTGCCCCCACATTCCAGAGCACCTACGGGTCCAAATTTCCATCAGCACTACCCCCCTCAAATGGGGCACAATATGAATTACCAACCTCCTGGCATCCCACAGCATGTTTCACAACCCATGTTTCATGTAAGTTAGAATTTTAGTTTTCAAGTTACAATTCTCCTTTGGATTTACAACACACAGATCTCCCGATGAAAACGATCTCTAAACCTCTCTAGTCTATTTTTGAATGTTCTAGTCAGGTACCAAACTCCCTCCTGGTATAGGAAATTCATTTCCCCAGGGACAGTCGCCACTTCCTAGTCAGCCACCCCCCCAGTCAATGTATCAGGTACTTTTTCTTTACTCACTGGATTAGGATGTGTTTATCCTGCATATACTAGATCGATTGGGTTCTTATGAGGCTGGTGAGGCCTGACAGGAGCATGGACTTCTTTCGTTCAATTGGTTGTGAGGTGGTTCTGTTGACTTCTTGACGACCCAGTAAACTGTTGAACTGCAGTTTCAGCTTAGTTTTTAATCATGATCCATGCTGCATGCATATCTTGAGTCCTTGACTATGCTGTTCAATATAGGTGCTGGTTTGCCCATCATTGATAATAGTATTGCTATAAAAACACTGTTTTGTTTGATTGGATTCCTATGTTAGGTAATTTTTTATTTTTCAATTTTTATTTAACTATGATAGCAGTATAGATACGAGTTCATGAAAGGGGTATTCACTTGTGTCTATTCATAATCTCATTTTGCAATAATGTTGTTCTTGGAGTAGAAGAACATCATGCTTATTAAGTAATTTTGTCACATCTATAAACATGTGAGGCTTTTATATTACGTATTGTTATGGTAAATTACATTATTTTCAACATTTAATGATATTATTCATTTTAACATAAGGTATATATTGAAAATGTTATAATATCCTAATGGTCAAGCATTATAGACTGGTGTAAATATTGTAAACCCACCATACAAGTGGAATATAATTGTAGGTTCTTGGCAGAATTTGTTCATGTTTTCATTTGCCTGATATGGACGCAGTTATGCTTTTAGATTTTTGGCATAACCCTGAGCATAGGTTCCTCGAAAGAAAACAGTTGTAGCAGTCATGCTGTTTGTTCTTTTTGAATCTTTTCTGTTTGGTAACGATTCTTATTGGACTCCTATTGCGAATTGATGGAGGAAGGAGTTTGGTATTATTCAATCTTGCACGGTTCTCTATTGAGTTTCTATTTATGGCTTGGTAAATGATAGGTGAGGACTGAGGTGTACACTGGACTTTGGAGCTTATGGAGGACTAAGTTTTAACAGATCAAAAGTTCAATATGAATGTCTTTAATTGTACAGTTATTTGCTGTAATTGACATTAATTGACATTGTACTTACTTTTGCGAACTATAATTCTTAGTCATCATAAAAGATAGAGCCGTACGATGCAAGCAGGTCTTGAGCATGCCAGCTACTTTTAGACCAAGTTATTAAAGACATTACAAACAATTTATCAAATAACCAGTGTCAGCTGTTTAATATCTCGCTTGATGCATATTTCTCTCAGGCTGGAGGTTCTAAAGTAGGTACAGAATTCATGAATCAAGTTGGAACTTCAAAGCCTGCGGACAGAGGGCCTTGGATGCCTGGTCCTCCAGAGAATCCTACACTTCCACCGCAACTCTCGGGACCACCACCAATACCATCAGTCCCCGGTCAGATGGGCCCTAGCAATCAGCCTCGTCCTGCACCACCGGTACTTTCTAATGACTCTTTACTTCTGTTTGGAATGACAATATCTTATTTTCATCTTTTGTGATTGATTCTTTGCCCCCCTCCCGGTTTGTGGTTCAGTTGAGTCGGGAGATGGAGAAGATGCTACTTCAACAAGTCATGAGTCTCACACCAGAACAAATTAATCTCCTGCCTCCTGAGCAAAGGAATCAAGTGCTTCAGCTACAGAAGATGCTGCGCCAATGAACAATGCTGTGGAAGGGAGTCGGCTTTTCTTGAGTTCTCCTTCCCTACCCCTCCCCCTTGGTCAACTCTTACATCATTGGACATGCTCAAAATGGCTTTTAGGCTGCTAGGGGAAGTTTTTTACTATTGTCTATTTACAACTTCAAGTATTGACATCCAGATTGATATATTACAATTATAATTTTTGGCTTATTGCCTATCCGTTAGAGTATTTGTTTGCAGTCGAGTTTGCTTTTTTTTTTTTTTTTTTGTTATCTTACATACTTGGGTGAATGGCCATTTTCATAAAGTAGCTTGTACACGAAAGTAGTTTTTAGTAATAGAGTAGACAGACTTTATAACTCAAAACTAAAATGTAGTTTGCTTTGATTTGAGAAAAAATTGTAATGCTGAGAACTATATTGTTAAAAGTGTCTAAATACAGAGACTGAAAATGTATTTTAACTTCTGGGCACCATTTTCTTTTCATCATGATTGTACTCAAGAAATCAGAGGGTCCCCGCATCTACATTCTTTTTGCTGTTAGTTTAACAGTTACTGGGAAGTCTAAAACCCAATTGTTCAGAATAAATAAGAATTCCTATACGAAAATGAACATGAAGGGTCCATACACATTGACGGACTCTTCTAAAGAACATGTACACTTGCATCAGAACCTCAAAATGCATGCTGAGTCATGATTTGTACTGCAAACTGGCAAAATTTGAGAAAACTGATGGATCTGATTAATATCCAGATGATCTCCTGCTTAAGGAGGGGGATGAGTTGAGAAACTCCTGACCAAGTTCCTTAATCTTGTTTATTAGAAGCATTTGTTCAGTTTCAAGCTGTACCATATACTCTTCTTGCAGATCCTCTAGACTTTCAAGCTCACTCATAGCTGTTGCAAGTCCTTCAAGATTGCTGTCTTCGATGAAAGTTTGTAACTTATTCATCATTTGTTTCATCTGCAAGTTTATCAAAGCAAAAGGAGAAATTTGAAGTTATTCAGCCAGAATCCACCAAAGATGCATGATTATCATCTTGACAAATTGGACTCTAAACATAATCTAAAATCTACCCAAAATATAACCTTTTTTTTTTAGTACAACTGACCTGACTGGAAATTTGATGTGCTTTGTTCAAGGGAATTTCAGAATCAAGGCTGGTTCTTGAATCCAAACTAGATCTCTTATCTAGTTCTGGAACTCTCTTGGTGATTTGGATATGTATCTCTCCCTTTTTGACCCCTTGAAGTGGTATCCATTTGTCAAACATCTGGTTTGGAGGTAACCCTTGATATTCCACAACGCAATCACCTATGCTTGATGTGGGGAGTAGAGCATTGTGGTCTTTGACATGTAACAGCAAAGGGCTGCCATTGTCAGGAAACTCCAAGATCTGATTCCACTGGGGACTTAGAGTTTTGTACATAACCTGCAAGGAACTGGTAATTAATTTCACCACAAATTAATCTAAAAAACTAATTCAATATAACGTTTAAAAAAAAAAACAATTGTCATAAAGAATCTTATGGTTGTGAATATAACCATTTGATTCTTTGACAACCATTTGATTCTTTGACATGATCATAACATTGGAACTTGAAAGATAAAAGGAGTGAGAATGTATAGTCTGGAACCTTGGTTCTTTTCTTCAACTTTCCATATTGGACTCTCACATAAGGATCACTTGTCCCTCTGAGATCAGCAGCAACAAGGTCTCTTGCTTCAATCAGAACAAGTTCAATCCAACCATTTGTTGGACCCAAGCTTGAGCCCTGGGGAAATGGAGGAATGTGGAATTAGATAATCTGGAGTTGAAGAATCATATGATTCAGACATGAGTTTGTTACACTTTCTGGCTTAAATCATGAAAAATGGCCATGTCAACCAGTAAAAAAGAGATGGGCCGACTTCGAAGTTTATGCATAAGATAACAGATTCGGAATAGGCAAATTTCCCATCTCTTTTATCATCACTAGACTACTGGTCATTTTTCCATCTTTTTAAAAAAATTTAAACATACTGTTCTTGACAAAGTTACAGGCTCATACCTTTGATCCTTCATTGTCATCCACTCTGATGGCTTCGATTTGAAGTCTTAATTCTCCAGAGTTCACCTTTTCAAGAGGAATCCATACATCTCTAACAGACCCTTCTACTAATCCTTCCAGATTTACCCTTGCGCTGCCAGTGTTATCGTTGCCAAAGATGTCTTCAGTAAGGCATTTTAACTTGAGGTATTCACCACCAGCTATCTCATCAAATTCAAACTTCTGATTCCATATTGGATTGAAGGAGTGCGCAGTTCTTGTGCGCTGGAGAGCCTGAAATTATGAGAGAGAATCGTCAGAAGGGAGCATAGTCAGTATTAATATAGGGTATTACTATTAAAATATTTGAGAAATTAGAAGGAAAGGAAACTACCTTTCCATACTGCAATTTGACATATGGATCACACTTTCCATTTTTGTCTTTTGTGGGTAGATCCTTTCCTTCCACAACTGTGATGTTAATTTTTCTTCCAGTGCTAGAAAGAAAACTCGATGGTCCATAGAGAGATTGTTGTGGACTAACATGATACCTGTTAGAACTATGTGAACCATCCGAGAACATCCATTCCTTTAAAACAAGCCTCACCGACAGCTGCAACAACATGCATTACAATAGAGCATCAGCACGAGAGAATCGGCTGCAAGAATTGCAACTTAGCAAACAGAGGTAGAGAAGTAAAGTATCATCAAAACAGAAAAATGAGTACATGTAAAAAACACATAGGATATGAAGTAACCCGGTCTTTCATTTCTCTCTTGTATGGGATGGTGTGAGATTATCATCAATGGGAGGTCGTTGCCATTCAAAGAGTAATATTTTGACTTTGTTTAGAGCGAGTTCAGGATGACTTTTGGAGGTACGACTTCTAAGTGAAGTACTTTTTCTATAAACTTCTTTGAAAAAATCACTAATGAATACTCCCTCTAAAGTGTTTTTAGAATAAGTTAAAAAAATCATTGTATCAAAACTCATACCAACTCACTAAGACTTGCAAGACACACGATGGATGTAAGCATTAAAGCTCAACCACTTAATTTTTGTGTCATTCTCGTCCATCAAGATGATTTCTGTTTTTGCTCTTTATCCATGCTCTGAAGCCATCCGTTTTACTTGATGCTTGGTAATTGTTTTTTTTTTAACACACAAGCATACATAGAGAGAGTCGCTAGGATGTTACCTCTCCACAATGGGCCCCTTCAAATGGAATAACCATTTCGACTTCTTTTCCACAAAAGTCAGCATGCTTGGCTATTACACTGGAATCTGGTCCTATTGCCCAAAATGTTGTGGAATCATCTGCAGCATATTTCATCTGCTCATAGAGAAAAAACTTTGAATTAGGTAGTGCTAGAATTTTATTGAAAACTCACACTCGGCATCCATTCAAATTCTAATTTTGTCTGTCCTTCTTTTTTGATATTATATAATTTTGCATTCTCAGCATTTTTTCAACTTGAAATAAAACATATGCCAGATTTTCAAAGACCTTTGTAAAGGGATTCTTACGATCCATCTCTTACGAGAGTTCTAGAGATATCCTTATATCAGATAGATAATCAGCAAGCCCATTACACCAAAATATTAACCGCGGCATTAGAAATCGTGATAGTGAACATAATAATAGGACCTATATAATGCATCAAATTGAAACCAAATTTTATGATTGTTGATTCATTCATACCTTAACCTCACAACTTGCAAGATAATCATGCTTCACATGGCTTGGATTATACTCATAGAGATGAAACCGTAGAGTTCCTGTATCTTCATGTAAAATCATATTGAATGTCGCATTCCACTGAGGGTCTGAACCTGACCTTGAATCTGTTTTTCTACTAAGCTTTTCAAGTTCAACTTCAACAAATGTCTGCATATCTTTATCGGTAAGATGTTCTACGAATGAACCATTAGCAGAGTAACTTTGTTGCCTTCTGGTTGGGCTTCCCTTCAAACTACTTCTATAAAGTTTTCTGGCACAAATGACAGTCACATATATAATGCCTCCAACAGCCTTTTTCCTCAGATCAACAGGTGGCAAAGAGAAACAACGCCTGCGAGGTTCAACCATTGTCCTAACCAGTGTATCTGTAAAAATTTTGACCTGCAGTACAGAGGACAGATTGTTGAGCTACTCAAATGGACTGTGCAACCACTGTTGATTGCATTTATTCTATAATCTGCTTGTACCTTTTGAAAGAACTTTGTAGTCCTTAGAAAAAGATAGAAACAATTCTGCAGATGGCAGAAGCAAAAGTGTCTGGAATACGACATTTACTTATGGACTACCAGTGATAGATGTAGAAATATACCAGCCAGGAGGAAACACCAGGGAGCTCTGTCGCAGGTAATGATTGGCTTCCACCACTTCCAAAAGCAACTCCTATTCTTACATCAGGAGTTGTCACAAATGAAAATAAAACTGCCTTCCCATCCAAAATAGGCATCAAGACAAGCTGTAAAGGTAATCCAAACAACAGATGAAATTTTACGACACTGCTAACTTTTCAGTGAAAGCATGGATTGTATATGGATTTGAGTGGCAACTGAAACCCCCAAGATATCATAAAAGCATAGGAAAAACTCATATAAATCAAGGAGAATGCACATGTCATCAAAGTACCAGAACAACTTTGGCACAGGTTGGACTGGTTAACGCAACTATAATTTGTACAAAGGTAGGGAGCTACTATTTGATTCTGGTCAAAAGGAAGAGACCCACTATGGCATTCCTGAGATTTTAATCAATGATGAAGTTGAACCCAAATGAATGTGATCACTCTCTTACTGAATCTATGATAATTCATGAATTAACCTTGTTGTGCTACTTATGCTGAAAAATTAAAAGAATGGGCACAGTTTGAGGGAAGAAGGAAAAAAAATTATACGTACATCACCCTTTATATGGAGGCTGTTTATGACGATCCGTGCAGTTCCCATCAGTGGCTTGGCCAGTTTTGCTTGCAACAAAATACTCATTTCGTTTGTGTCCCAATCGAAACTCAAATGCATAATTCTCTGTCAAAACTCAATGAGAAAACTTTGTTCAGATTTTGAGTCTTGATTTGCTGCTTGAAGTCACAGAGTAGAAATTTTAATCACAGAAAACTACAACCAAATCTAGAAATATAGTTATAAACAACTTGTGTTCCTCAAAAGCAGCAAGAATAATGTGATTGTTATTGTTAATGTCAACGTGCGTAGTAGCAATGAAGAAGAAGAAGAGGAGCCCAACCTCATCACCACAAGTTGACCATCGAGTCCCACTAAGACCCAAGCTAGGAGGGCATGAGCCAAGAGAAAAATCCAGCAGTTCAATTTTTTCCTAAAGAAATTGGGCAATTTGGTTATATATATGAGCATTTATGCACATTTATGTTTTCATCTAGAAGATCTACAAGGTGGAATAGCCAAAAGTAGGTCTACTCACAATAAGCCTCGACTTTCGGTCCTTCAACCGTTTCTGCATAGAGAAATTTCTAACTAGGTTAAATGATGTCAAATTTGTGTATATAACCAATAACATTAAAATATACTCTAAATCAATTCTAGACACTTTTAGTAATAGAATGGAAAAATTGGAAAAAACGAGGATGGAGAAAGGAAGGAAGAACAAGACAATTGCCCCTAGTTTGTCTTAGATTCAAGTATTTCCACTAATTTACTCCCTGAATTTTTAAGTTGAAATTTTATTTATAAAAAAAAATATCTAAACATATAATTTTCCCCTTTTTATAAACGTTCTAGCTCCGCCTATAAAGAAACTGTCTAGATAAAGGATATATTTGATAGCAACAATTTACTTCTAATGATGGCACACGAGGGTAATTAAAGAATATTCAGCAAATATCAACTGTTCACCAAACAGACATTAACATATCTAATCATGATATGAGCGCGCCCAAAGAAGAATGAAAGCTAAGTTGGAATCTACAAACAATTGAACTGTGTGGAGCATGTTATGCTCATGAGGAGTAAAATAGTGAGAAAGAGTAGTGCACTCACATTTACTGCGGAAGAAAACTTTGTGGAAAGCTTTGGATTAAAATAATTTGGCCATACTTCCATCAACAGCTTATTCAACCATGCACAGGGTTCCAAAGGTGTTTCAGGCTGTATAAATTATCCATACAAGAAAAGAAAACAATTAGCCCAGAACATTGAAAATTTCAAATAGTCATCGGGGGCTAAAAAGACATGCCGAGGTGTTTGTTATGAGTCGCCTCCATTTTGTGTTCAAATCATCAACAATTAATTGCCGTTGATAACTCCCATACTGCAGGAGAAAGATAATATTGTGGTCAGTAATGCACGTTGTACCTTCTCAATCTATTCAGTTAACTTGTAGGTCATAAGAACGATCGAAAACAATAAATCCCAACCAAGGTTTTAAGACATTTTTCAACCAATGAAAAGATTTAGTAGGTATCTGGGCAACTGAGACATTAAAATAAGGAATATACATTGAAGACTGCCAAAGCTGTAAGAAGTAGATGCAACACAGAAAACTTCAAGAAGGTCAAGACAACTAAGTGAGCACTGTTCAAAACAGAACCACCAATTACAAAATTGTATTTTGCAAATATGCTTTGAATCCTTAATGTTGCTAAAATACAATGATCTAATAATAACACAATTTTCCAGCCAACATCTCTACACATGACAGTGTTTGAGCCAAGTGGTCGGGGATGTCGACCATGAGCCTATGCTGGTGGAAGTTCTTCAGCGACTGCTTGGGAAGGCCAAAAACTTTCGTATATAAAGCAGCCATTTTCCATAATTACAAACATAGCAATATTCACTGAATAGTTTTCAATAATCAATGAATCTACTCAAAACCATGTTTCTAGTACTTATTGAAATGTGCTATCAATAAACATGGAAAATGATCGAAGAGTCAAATCACTGACATGTTACATGAATATGATTCTTAAAGTAAAAAAAAAAAAAAAAAAGTTTATTTAACAAAAAAAATTGACAGTTCAATAACTTATTTCACAAGATTGCTGGCATATCTGTAATCGTAGTTTTAACTTCTGCTACATTGTAATTTCTGATTATCAATTGCCAGACATGTTGGCCAGTGGTGGCTGCAAAAGCCCGTCGGTGGGGGTTGTCATCCAGTTCCTTTATCATCAGAAAAGAGATGGATCTAATCGATCAACAGTACTTGAGTTGGAGCTCAAGGTCTCAATGAAGGATTTAAACTATATAACATTAAACTCAATCCAAATCCACAAATGTTATAAGAAAGCGGTGGGTGGACAAAGCATTGACTTAAGTCAAAGACCCAAAACAAATTTTGAACGAAAGGACATATATCAAACACCATATGAGCAGACACAGAAAACTAAAGAATTCAGTCAAATGCATTTCAATTATGGCAAAAACAAAGCCTACGGAAGAGACAAACAGATCAGAAACGAACCAAGGAAAGCAGCACCAAGAGAAAAATGGAGGGAAAACGAAACAAAAACCTGCAAAGTGGCCCACACAGCAACAGCCAGAGGAACCCAATTGGAGAAAGAGAAGACCCATCTCTCAATAGTCCAAGCAATCAGAATCAAAGGTATCAGAAATGGAAGAAGAGGTTTGTCCGCCATTAAATGGTGGAAGAACTCCATGGCCCCTTCGCCGTTGAAGAAACCCCTCTTCCGGCCTGTTGGGCCAGCGGCTCTGCTCATTTCAAACGAAACCCACAAAAGAAACTAACCTCCTCGTGTCCTTTGACTCTGCCTCTAAGTCCGTAGATGCAGAGCAATAGGAAAAAGTTGAAGGATCATTGTATTTGAAAAGTCAAAATCCGAGAAATTGAGGAAAACAAATTGGTAACGAAAGTAAGATCGAGTGGGTGTAATATAATCAAGTTATAGTAATTCAAATATGAACTGAAAGAATGTGAAACGGTGGAGGAAGCTGAAGAGGAAATTTCGAATAGGAATTGAAGAAGATGAAGCGGAAAGGAAAGGTCAGTTTAGTTGATAACTAGAATAGCGATAACGACAGATTTCTTGTCCGTGTAGTTTACATTTTGCAGTAGCTGTATAGATTAAATGCTTGGGAGTTCTCACTCGTCACTGCTCGTTAAGCTTAACTATTGCTCTCCTTTTTTTTTTTAAATGTGTAATTACTGTTTTTTCTTTTTTTGGTTACATGATGACGGATAATAATATGAACCATCTTATAGATGAGTTATGTTCTCAGTTATATGTAATTACATCTTTTCTGATTTAAGCATTTGATTTTTTTTATCATTATTTTTTTCTATTTTAAACAAATTTTGAATTTTATAATTTCAATCTCATTTTTAAATTTTTATTCCTCGCTATAAAGAATTTATCAATTTTATCCTTATTTAAATATTGATGTGACATGGTAATGGAATTAACTAGTAATATTTTGGCATCATGTAGTCAATTTGAGCATAGTCAATTCGAACATAGTTCAATTCTCCACTTCGATAATTGTTGAATTCCAAAAGTAATGATTTAGCATTATAAAGTACAAGAGCAAATCAACTAGACCAAGTAAAATTGTGTTGTAAGAAAAAGTTTGACTATTGACCAAAAAAAACATTGTAACAAATGTTTTTTTTTTCAATTCTAAAATATGTGATAGCCAGAGATTTTAATCTCTAACACCTTAATTAATATTATATGTCTTGACCGGTAAAACTGTAATAAAATTTGAAAAAAATATGAAACATAATTTTTTTAGATAAATGTTATATTATAATTTGTAAATTACAATACAATATAAACATTTAGTGGTAAACAAATTTTCGTGGTTAAGAAAAGAAAAGGCAAGTAGTTTGTTTTTTATCTACAAAAAAGAAAAAAAAAAACATGAGTGACCCGTAATTAATACCATGTCAATTTTGGAAAAACGGTGATAATTTGGGAATTTTTAATTTTAGGAAATTATTTGTTTGAAACTTTGAGATGGCTTTGGCTCTATGAAAGAAAAATAATAATTAAAAAGAAAATACAAAAAAAAAACAGTAGGCGGTTGGTAAGTTGACCCATAATAAGTATGTCAAAATTGCGTGGTCCCACGCGTTTTCTGGCGCGTACGGTCACCGGTTTCGTGACTCAACTCTCTTCGAATTTGCCGATTTGGAAACCACGACCCGGAGAGATCGCGGGAAGTTCAACTCAAAAATGGAAAGAGATCGGGAGCTTATTTACGAAATATCTTTTTTGCACAACTTTCATGGTTTTGACTCTTAACGTGTCGTGTTTATTACATTGATTTTGATTTAGTAGGAACAAATTTCAGTTTAAATATTGGTCCCTCAAGTTTAAATTTTTTTTTATTTTAATCTTTATAATTTCAAATATTTAAATTTAGTGTTATTTTTAAATTTAATATACCTCATAGTTTATTTAGGGGTTGTTTGAAACGTTAAATAACTTATAATAACATGAGTTATAATAATTTATTGAATTATTATAATATGTGGAATCATATAACATTATTTAAAATGTAGAGTAGTATAGTCTGGAGTTATAATAGTATTTATTTAGGGTGTTATTATAACATGTGCCCTAAATAAGCCTTTAGGGTTAAATTTAGTTAAAAATATTTAGTTCAAGTTATTGCCTAAAAATTTGATAAATATATTTACATTGTGTCTTTTTTAAATGAAAATAATAATAACTATTTTTTCGAATAGAATAAAAGTTAACTTCTAACTAACGATAAAGACTAATATTTCTAAAGAGAGCATAACTCAACTAGTGTTAACGATTATGAGTTCTGTGGTTCAAATCCCCCAACTTTCTGTTGTACTAAAAAAAAAGATAAAGACTAATTTTAAGATATATTGGTAGTAGAATAAGGCATATTGAAAGTACAACTACTTAAACTATTTGGGATAATATGCTTTGTTGAGGAGGTCCTGTCTTAGGACTTTTAAGTTAGGATGAATTTGTCATGTGAATAGGGATTGTTGTAGAAATCGATTTTAGAGGCTTGCATGGTGTGCTTCGATTTATCATATTGGAGGGAGTATAATCTTCGTCTTCATAGTTCGACAAATCGGTCTTTCCAGACGATCCGTGTCTTTCAGTTTCTATTGTGTTCTTTGTTTGTTTAGTGTTATGGTATTTTTGCCCTAACCTCAAGCTTTGATGTCGTCCTTTTTGTAATAAATACCTAATCCTTGCAAAAAAAAAAAAAAAGAAAAGAAAAAAGTACAAGGACAAAATTTAGATATTCAAAAGTACAAGAATTAAAATTATATCTAATCGATAGGGATCAAAATAGTATTAAATTTTAATAATCTCTTTAGTACCTACTCGTTTAATTCATATTTAATATTATGGTAGATAACACATCATTTTTTAATGATGTTGATATGACAAATACATATAAAAAATAAGTATATATATATATATATATAGAAAATTTTCTCAATTTAGTATGTAGTAAATAATTGGACAAAGTAATTGGTGAAATTGAAATTGGATTTAATATATACACACACTATAATTTCTAGTGTAGAAAAACCTCTCAATTTAGTATGTAGTAAATAATTGGACAAAGTAATTGGTGAAATTGAAATAATTTCAATCTCTCTCATTGGAATTGAAAACTATGAAATTTTATTGATTAAACTTCCTCATGTCCCAGAGAATTATAAAAAGATGGTTCTTTACCCTTTACCATTATTCTGTTGTTAGTTTGGGCCTAAACATTAAAGAGATGGAGAAGACATAGTTCTAAAGCTTTTAAACACTTAGCACATATACAACTTTAAATCTAAAATGGAAACTATAAATAAACTATAAAAGGGTGGCCATGGTAGGGATATCAATTTATTTCCAAAAAGCCTTCTCAATCCAGGGCAAAAGTTTAGCTTTAAAATTGAAATTAAGGGCCTGTTTGGTAGACAATCCGAAAACAGAAACTTGAAAACAAGGGATTCAATGAAAATAGAATTGTATTTCCTATTTTTAGATAAGTGTTTGGTTGCAGATTTAGAAATTCAATTTCATTTTAAACAGTAGTTTAAAGTGTGTTCTATAATATATTTATAGATCATAAAATTAGTTATAGTTGCAAAATTAAATATTAAGTTGAATATAAGACATTATTAATTAATTTATGAACATGTTTTTTTAATATAAATTTTATATAATTATTATTTTATAATATAATATTGTATAATTTATATTATTTTATATTATACATATTTTAATTTAACAAAAGTAAATTAAGTTTATAAACCTGAAATACTATATTTATTAAGATTTTATCTTTGTTTAATATAATTCTGCATTTTAAATTTTCAAATTCAGAATCTGGATACAATGAAAATAGGGTCTGTTTGGTAGGCAATCCGGATTCTGTTTTATGTTTTCGAATTCACTAAATTCAGTGAATACGTGTTTGGCAGACGTGTTTTCGAAGACTGTTTTCGGATTCTGTGATCCAAATAGTAGGAATTCTGAAAACAACATTTTTATGTTTTCATTGTATCCAGATTCTGAATTTGAAAATTTAAAATGCAGAATTATATTAAATAAAGGTAAAAATCTTAATAAATATAGTATTTCATGTTTATAAACTTAATTTACTTTTGTTAAATTAAAATAGCTATAATATAATATAATATATTATATTATATTATATTATAAAATAATAATAATATAAATTTTATAAAAAAAACATGTTCATAAATTAATTAATAATGTCTTATATTCAACCTAATATTTAATTTTGCAACTATAACTAATTTTATGATATATAAATATATTATAGAAACGTGACTTTAAACTATCGCTTAAAATGAAATCAAATTTCTAAATCGCTACAAACACATATCTCAAAAAACATGAAATACAATTCCGCTTTCATTGAATCCCTTGTTTTCAAATTCTCTTTTTGATTGCCTACCAAATGTGCCCTAAAATGTTGTTTTCAAATTTCTACTATTTGAATCACGAGAATCCAAAAACAGTTTTGAAAACACGTCACAAAACACGTATTCACCGAATTCATGAATCCAAAAAACATAAAATGAATTTGGATTGCATACCAAACAGGTCGTAAGCTTCTCACTGATAATTTAGATTTGGTTGGATAACTATTTTTGTTTTAGTTTTTAAAAATTAATTAAGTCTATAAATACTAGCTCTATTTATAGATTTTTTTTTATTTTGTTATTTACTTTTTACCTATGTTTTAAAAAACCAAACTAAATTTTAAAACTTAAAAATATTTTTTTTAAAAAAAAAATTATTTTTGTTTTTGAAATTTGGTTAAAAATTCTAATGTTTTCTTAAAAAAAAATAAAACTTATTGTAGAGAAATGATTAGAAAGCATTTTCACAATTTTCAAAAATTAAAAACAAAAAACTAATTAAATGGAATTTTAGTGATCACTTAGGGTTGTTTGAGACACTGAGTTAGTTATAATAACATGAGTTATAATATTCTGTGTATTATAATAGTTTGTGAAATTATATAATATTGTTTAAAATGTAAAGTTGTTTAGTATAAGGTTAGTCTGTGTTTTGGGTACATAGTACTTCATAGGTTATTATAATTATAACCCCACGCCTCAAGCAACCCCTTATTGATTATAAAAATATTTTCAAAGTAATATACAAAAAGAAGGGTAAAATGATAAATGTTGGAGGGCTGACATAATTAAATTTACAATAGTTATTTATAAGTTTTTTAGTTGATCGGTGATTTAACATGATATCAAAACAGTAGTCTTGTGTTCAAGTTCCACTAATGACAATTCCTCTCACGATTAATATTGATATCCAAGGGAGTGTCTTGAAGAGAAGGGCGAAAAATGAAAGAGACCTCACAATTTATAAAAGATATACGAGCTACTCCTCTCATTTTCAATTGATTATCAAACATGTACCTTTTTACTAAAACGAAGAAGTCTTTTTTGTAGTTCCCATCGATAATTTGTGAGGACGATAAATGAAAAGAAAATGAATAATAAAAAAATGAAAATTTGAAAAGCCTCCAAATTTGTACTTTCAGAATGCCCCCTGCAGAGATGGTCCCAAGCCTTGGGAACAATTATTTGGATTTGGTCTGCCAGTGGTATACACAATTCCATTCTTCAGAAAGAAAAACTGTTCAAATTTCCAAACACATTGAAGCTTGTAAATGTATCATCATGCACCCTTTCTCAAAGCACAAAAAAAAATGACACTCATTTTTCATCCATTTTTAAATTCACTTACTCAAATACCAAATCCATAATAGTTACTTAAAATTTAACTTTTTTAGTACAACAATTGTATAGACTAAGAATCGAACCATCAATTTTTAAGATGTTTATTAATACTTTATCAATGAACTATACTTAAATTGATAGGGAATTTGAATTTATTTTATACATTTTAAATCAATTGAACTTTATCAGTTGAGCTGTCATCTATTAAGTAATTCTTCGCTGATATGAAATTGAGATTAAATTAAATTGGTATTGGATAATTTTTTTTGACCGAGTGAAATTGGATTGGTTTAATCATTTGATTATAGATTATACATTTCATTTTCCCTTGTGGAGCTCACGATTAGTTGACTTTTTATTTGAATTTGTTATATTAAATTATGGTCCAATTCATCTAATTTGGTTGGATAAATGGTTCTGCTCATTTGATGCGTTATAATTTATTTAAAGGGAAGAAACCGCCAAAAGAATCAAAACTTTTTTTTAAATTTAAAAAAAGAGTTCGGTATTTTTGGAATAAAGTTTCGTCGTTGACCAGAACAAATGGGGACAAAAAGTCCTTTTTTTTTTTTCAATAACTCTCTGGGTCTGTATTGGCTCTTGTCATCAGAGCTAGTTGCAGAAACATCCATACTAAAGTATAATTTTTTGAAGAAAAAGAAAAATATGCCTACAAAATTAGAACATGATAGAAACTTTATATATATATTACTAAACTAGTAATTGACATTGAATGAATTGATTACAAAATAAATATAGTTCATTTGATTGATATAATCAACATGAATATAACTTAGCAAATTGAGATATTTCTACTTTTATTTTCTTCTAAAACATTGTGACTTTGAATTTTCTCACACTACATCTGATGTTATCTTTTTTTCTTTCTAAAGTAAAATTTTAATATCTTTTTTTTTAAAAAAAAAACAGGATGGTACTAATTATAATTACTATAGGAAAATGCTATGCTATATATTTATTTATTAAAAACAATGCTACACATTGCAAGTTTTCAGAATAATATATTGAATTTATTTGCATGAAACTAGGCAATAGGACTAAAATATATATGGTAGACATAGAATAGGCCAACATTGAATCCAATATTATTTATGTGTTTGTACATATATTAAAATAAGTGAAGGAAGGCTATCCATTCAGTCAATGTTCAATGCTTGAAGATTTGTGTCATCTTATTAAAGTATGTAATGTGAGAAAGTAAAGGGTGGAAATAGAGGAAATAAAAAATTACATTTTCATTCTTATTAGTTATTATATCTTATGGGTCGTTTGCAGTGTTGAGTGAGTTATAATAATAAAAGATTATAATAGTTTGTAGGTTATTATAATATATGGAATCATATAATATTATTTGAAATGCAAAGTAACATAATTTGATGTTATAATAATCTGTATTTGGAGTAAAAAGTATTCCACAGGTTATTATAACATGTGTTCCAAATATGCCCTTATTGTCTTTCTTTTATCCCAACAAATATTGTTATCGTTTTAAAATTTTGGGTCATGCTATATAAATGTAGCCCCACTTTTTGCCTTTTTTTTTTGGCATGATACTATTTTTTTCAAAACTTTTTTTTGTATAATATTATAGAAATATATTAATTGAAAATCGTTTTTTTTAATAAGAAGAGATGAAGTTTAGAACTAAAAAACTAAAAAAGAGAGAGTGAGAGAGGTGAGTTTTTTTTTTTTCCTTGGCCAAGGCTAGGTTTGGGCTACAAATGGTCTGTGAAACATGAAAGAATATGGCCCAATGATAATAGGCCCATACTCCAGCCGATTTTTTGTTTCTTTCTTTTTTTAATTATTAAACTTTTATGAATTTTGTACGAGTTAGCTTATTTTTAAAAAAAAAAATTAAAAAACAGTCAAGATTCCCTTTATCCCCCTCTTACCTTTAAAATCTTACATTTTGTCTTTATATAGATGGTGAAATTTTAATAAAAAAAATATTTAAATAAAAACTATAGCTAAATTTAGTTAGATAACAAAATAAAAACAAAAATATTTTACTAAATAAAAGTGTGACTAAAGAGAGAGTTTACATTTTCAGTTCAAACATGTACTGTAAATAACTTATTTCTGTATATCTTTATCATGGATCCCATTTAAATCACCCATCAATCCAAAAGGGTTGCTAAACAAGTGGATATTAATATTAATTGGGGGAGAAAACGAGTTCACATGAGTTTGAATTCAGGACATTCTGCTCTGATACCAACTTAAATTACCAATCAACTCAAAAAGTTAAGCTGATATGTTGAAACAAAGTTAATTATATTAATATAGTCTAGCATCCCAAAAAAAGTATTCAAAAGTATGGATGTCCTAATCCTAGAAAATATACTGACAAAAACAAATACATTCACTTAAACTCCGTTTGATAACCATTTGATTTTTTGTGTTTTTGAAAATTATGCTTGATTTTCCACAATTTTTCTTCATCTTCTTTACGATGATTTCCATCTTTCTTGAGATACCATTTAAGTTTTTAGCCAAATTTCAAAAAAAAAAAAATTGAAAACTATTTTGAAAATATAAGTATGAAGTAGATAAAAAAAACATAGAAATTCATGGGTAGAATTAGTATTTTTAAGCTTAATTTTCAAAAACCAAAAACTAAAAACCAAATGGTTATCATATGAGGCCTACAGTAAACGGTCCACTTAAAATCGTATTATTTTAAGCTGAACTTCTTTCTTCTTCTATTTTTTTCTAGGGATTCTTTTTAAACTTTTCAAAACTATGGAAAAAAAACCATGGTGTTGGATGAAAGATAATGCATCACAAAATAAAATAAAATAAAATAGTTTAAGCTTCATTTGATAACTATTAGGCCTCGTTTGATAACCATTTTGTTTTTGGTTTTTAGTTTTTGAAAGCTAAACTTATTTTCACCTAATTTCTCTACAATAGAGATCATCTCTTTAAGTAAAAATTTGAACTCTTAGCCAAATTCTAAAGACAAAGTCAAGATTTTGAAAGCTATTTTTTTTAGTTTTCAAAAGTTGGCTTGGTTTTTGAAAACATAGGTACAAAGTATATAAAAAGATATATAAACTCATTGGTAGAAGTAATATTTTTAAGTTTAAATTTCAAAAACTAAAAACCAAAAACAAAAAGGTTATCAAACAGAGCTTTAATTTTTTGTTTTTAAAAATTGTAATTATTTTTCCATAATTTTTTCAATAATGAATTTTATCTTCTCTACAATAGTTTTCATAAGAAAACACAGTCAAATTCCAAAAATAAAAACCAGTTTTTAACAATTTTTTTTTTTAGTTTTCAAAACTTCATTTTTTAAAAAATAACAAAATAAGTATACCTATAAATAAAAGTAGTATCTATAGTCTTAATTTTCATTAATCAAAAATTAAAAATCAAATAATCATCCAAGGAGACTTTAATACGTCATACATTCAATCTTACATTCTTAAAATGAAGTGTCATGCAATTATATGCCTCTAATAAATATTTAAACATTAATAATAAACATATATTGCAAATAGGGATGTCCATTTTCCCCGCGAGGGCGGGGAATCCCCGTTTAGGCGGGGAATGGGGGAGGGAGCAGGGAGGATTTTTTCCCCGTTAGCTAAACGGGGACGGGGACGGAGAATGTATTCCCCGACCCCGACCCCGACCCCACCCCGCTCCCCGTCCCCGTCCCGATATATTATTATTATTTAAATATATATATTTATGTATATACAATAAAGAATAAACCATAATTCTAAATTTTTATTAAATCTCATTTTACTTTTTAAGAAAATTGAAAAAAAATGTCTCTTAAATAAAAATTTTCAATTAGTAATTAGTCATTTAAATAAATTTTTTTTTAAAAAAAAGAATTATGTAATAAAATTTGGAAAAAGAAAAATGCTAAACGGGGAATTATTCCCCGCGGGGAACCCGATCCTCACAATTCCCGCTGAGAATCCCCGCCTGCCTCCCGCGAAATTAAATGGGGAATTTCACGGGGATGGGGAATGAAATGGGACGCGGGGACGGAGACGGTAAGTCATTCCCCGGCCCCGCCCCGCCCCGTGGACATCTCTAATTGCAAATGCAAATCTATTAGTTTATCTAAAAAATGAATAAATATTAAATCTCAATCAAATCAAATTGTTAACTTGGTAACACGTCAAATTGAGAGACGGAGAAAACCCTCGTCTTTGACAAGAGGATGTCTTTTCTTTCAATTAATTATTCAAAATTTTCCGTACGGTTAGGATACTTAATTACTCCTTTTGGTTCATGCATTTTTTTTTTAAAAAAATTCTTTTTGGTTCGTGCGATTATAGTATAATCCGTCCTATTATGAGTTAATTATCAATGATTAGTTAATCATTAGTATTATAAATTTCAGGCCAATTTCCACCTAGTTTATAGGATAAGACAATCATTTTATAAAGGTTCAATTTCTCTCCTCTAAATTTTCTAAGTAAAATAAATTTTGATTGGTTTGAATTAAGTTATTTTGCAAAACGCTTTGTTTTTTAATGATTAGTTATGTTTTAAATGTCTTTTTAAATTTTAAATTTGAATAATTGTTCTAAGTACAAAAAAAATTATGAAATGATTGGAGGCTTGAAGCCATGCATGCAGGATTATTATAACTTTGTTAGTTGTGTATTGTGTATACGTATAGTTGAATAACAACAATTTAATAAGTTTTTTTGGTGGTATAATAGCTATAATTATGTGTTTATCAATATCACATGGTTAAAATTTTTTTTAATCTTATATTTGATTAAATATATGAAAACGAATTATCCTTGTTTAGTTGATTTTTATATATAGAAAAAGACTATATTTTTTTGGTTACGAATTATCCTTGTTTAGTTGATTTTTATATATAGAAAAAGACTATATTTTTTTGGTTTTGGATAATACAAAATAGTCATTGCGTTATTTTCAAGCCATAGAGTTTGATTCAAATGCATAGTCAAAGTGTTTTTAATTCTAGTTGTTTTTTTTAAGTAAAATGGGAGATTGGGGGATTCGAACCACAGATCTCATATTCATTAATACAATCACGATGCCAAATGAGCTATGCTCTCTTTGGCGAAAAGAAGATTGTGTAGTACATTATTATACACTATTTTCTTTCATTTCCATCCTTTTGTGCTTAATGCCAACTCTAATAAAGAAACTAGGTCCCGTTTGATAACCATTTGGTTTTTGAAAATTAAACCGGCTCCCAAATTCAATTTTTTTAGACCGAATGCCCGTTTGGGCTTAATGGGCTCTGATACCATATTAGGTTATATGAGGTTCCATATCAAAACCAATCGGCAATGAAAAAAGTAATCCATATATTTTATAAGTTGTGAGATTTCTCTCTACTTTATAATGTGGGATCGTCAACACCTTGACATTGCTTGTGAATGAGTTCATCGACAATGATTTGCATAATGCTCTAGACCGAAGAGATTTGAAATGATTTCTTAACTTTACAGAAACAATTTCTTAAGCTATTTGAAATGTGCTATGGTAACAAAGTCTCCATAATTGAACAATAATATATAATATATATAAATTCATTATTTTATAATTTCCATAGCAACAAAACACTCAAGCAAACTCCTTAATTTTTTTAAGTTCTAATTTATTCCCTGTGAGTAATATACATAATTTGAGAAGCAAATTATAAAGTAAAAAAGGATTGGATTTTGACAACCCACCAACCAAAATCAAGATTGAAAGAAAGAAAATAAAAAGTTGATGGGTAATGTCTGATTTCAGTGGGGGTGTGGATCCTTGAACTTGACCATTTTGAGAATATTGGAACTAAAAATCTTGTTAGGGAACACATGATTCTGCCAAATTTTTCCATAATAACTTTATCTCCTTGTTCATGCATACTCCAAAAACACAAAGTTAAAAAGAAAATCAGTCAAAAAGAATATATATATATATATATATATATAGCCAGGCAAGAGAAAGAAAGATTCATTGGGGAATGAAGACATTCATCAACCCTTTTCATGCATGTTTAGAGAAAATAATAATAATAATAATAAAAATGGTATGATATGATATAACCCATAATCACAATGCGCTATTAAATTTTTAGGGCCTTTTTGTTTTGGCTCACATTCAAGTTGTCCCCTTTCTTTTTTCATATGATAATGAATTCATGAATTTTTAGATATATATGCTCATTTATATTCTCATCCAATCAATCATGCAATAATTTGATTTTTTTTTTTTATATATATCAATTGAAAGCCGGTGCGACTATATTCTTTTCATAACTTTAATTTACTTTCTATAGGAAAGATGCGTTTAATTTTTTCTAACAACAAAGTTTTATGAAGATTTGACTTAAAATGAGACAAGATTAATTACACGATTTAATGGGTATGAGTTTTTTTTTTTTTTTTTAATACAATAGTGTTGAAAGATTTGAATCGTTAAAAAAATAGAATTCTTCTTAAAAACAAAAAAAGTAAATCTAAGGAATGAAAAATAAAAGGAGGAAAAATCAAATTTTATCCCTAAACTTGCCAAGTTATATCAATGTTTATCAACTTTCGATTTCATCAAATTATATCTAAACTTAGACTATGCAATTTCTACCCTATATTCAATTTTGTAAAAATCTCCATAAATAATTAATTTCAATAAAATCAAGCTTCGCACAAAATTTATAAGTTTAATTAAAGTATAAATTAACTCGGGAATTAATTATGCCAAAATCAACAAAAATCTAATGTTTTTTTTTTCTCTAAAATCCTATCCATTCTTTTTTTACAAAAGGGAACTCAAACCTCTAACTTCTTGATAGGGATGTACAAATAACTCGGTAACCCGAGCAACCCGGACTACCCAACCCAAACCATAAGGGTTGGGTTGGGTTAAGTTTTTTTTTCGGTTTGGGTTGGGTTAGAATTTTAGGGCCTGTTTGATAGGCAATCCGAAAACAAGAATTTGAAAACAAGGGATTCAATGAAAACAAAGTTGCATTTCATGTTTTCAGATATGTGTTTAGTAGCAGATTTAGAAAATTAATTCATTTTAAACAATAGTTTAAAGTGTGTTCTATAATATATTTATAGATCATAAAACTAGTTGTAGTTGCAAAGATAAATATTAGGTTGAATATAAGACATTATTAATTAATTTATGAACATGTGTTTTTTTTTAATAAATTTTATATAATTATTATTTTATAATATAATATTTTATATTTTATAATATATTATATTATGCATATTTTAATTTAACAAAAGTAAATTAAGTTTATAAACATGAAATACTATATTTATTAATAATTTATCTTTGTTTAATACAATTCTGCAATTTAAAATTTCAAATTCAGAATCTGGATACAATGAAAACATAAAAATGTTGTTTTTAGAATTTCTAGTATTTGGATCACAGAATCCGAAAACAGTTTTCAAAAACATGTCTGCCAAACATGTATTCACTGAATTCAGTGAATCCGAAAACATAAAACAGAATCCGAATTGTCTACCAAACAAACCCTTAGAGAACCGAATTTTCGGGTCGGTTCTCAGGTTGACCCTCTTAGGCTCGGGTTGACCCGACCCGACCCAACCCAAAATTTATGTTGTTTTTATTTTTGTTTTTTTGTGTTTTTTGTTTTTTGAATTTTTATATATATTTATAAATGAATTATTTGTCAATTTTAATGTTTTTTTTTTAAGATTCTAAAAAATATTAAAATGTTATGAATTTTGAAGTTTGATAGTTGAATTTTATGTGATTTTAGTTATAAATTCAAAAAAAATTATTAAAAAATAAAAAAATCAACCCGGCGACCCAGTCCAACCCAACCCGAAAATATAGGGTTGGGTTGCAACCCTTAATCGGGTAATTCGGGTTGTCAACCCGATCAATCCGAAAATTCGGGTTGGTTCCAAAAAACCCTTCAACCCAACCCAACCCAACCCAACCCGTGTAGTAAACTCCTACTTCTTGATCGAGAGTATACACTTTATGCTAATTGGGTAATGCACTCATGTTGACAAAATTTTATCAAGTCTATACTACACATATGTTTTATAATTCATTATTGAACACAACACGAGATTTTTTTAACGATCTTTCAAACGTATATTTATCAAAGGGTTAAAATTGTAATCTTTTTAAAATTCAAAATTAAGATTGCAACACCTATCTAGATTTAGTTGCAATCTGTTAAAATTGAAAGTTTAAGGTCAAAATTGATATAACTTGAGGTAAAAATTGATTTTTTTTTCCAAAACAAAAAGACAAAATCTGACCCTAGTCCGGACTTTGTCCTTAAATTTTTGGAGACGTCTAAGGTAAAAAGGAACATTGATATTATTTCATCATATAACAATTTACATCTACATCTTTTCAAACAATAAAAATTTTAATAATTACAATCAAAGGGCTAAAAAAAAAGGAAACATTCAAACCAATAAGATAAGTTGAAAATCCAAATATAATGGTTTTAGACTATACTTTTTCTTTCACCACATGGATGTTCTCTCTTCAATTATTTTAGATACAATGCATCCATCCCTCAACAAATACAAATGAAAATTCGACAGAGAGAGAAATAAATAAATAAATAAATAATAATAATAATAATAATAATAATTGTTGAAAAAAAAAAAACCCTTCTATAATACCAATCATTCACTTGATGAATTGGAAGCATCAATGAGATTTTATGTATATGTCGACATGTGGGATCTCAAAGGGCTTAGCTTTTTGTCCAAACAGGATTTCGACAACCGACTTGTCGTTCGCAATAAAATTTTGGCTTTTAAAATACCCTATTTTTCTGCAACCCACTTTGCTTCCTAATGTCTTATTCAATTTGTCACTGCCAAAACCAAAAAGGAATTTTGTTCATTTCCATATTTTTACCGACACGTTTTTGGTTTTTTTCGTGCAACTTATTCAATTCCCACCTTTTTTATTTGCTGTTTAGTCCTTCAATCCTCTGTATTTTTCTCTTTATATCTTTCAAAAATTACAAGACAACAAATAAACTCTCTTATGAGAATGGATCCTATTGTTTACTATAAATTTTATACCACATGATTTACTTTTGAATTCTATAAAAGAAAATTTTGTATGAAGTGAGATATTGTTTTTACGTGACTTCTCAATGTTTCTTTTGCTATTTGGTTCTTGAATAGTTCAATTGTTTCACTTCAAACCATCTAAGAATTCGATTAAGCATTCTCATACTTTCAATGACAGTATTATGTTATTGTGACGCCTTGAGAAAAGTTAAGATACGAATGAACCGAAGAGTCACATCCGAATGGGAGAGATTCTAGGGATATGAAAGTATGGTGCACTTGCATGGAAGAGGGTAGATCATGCGAGTGACCATTGTGATATGAAAGATATAGTTGAGAAAGACTTAAAAAGAATTGATAAATTTAGGTGCAGATCTTCATTTTCATTTTCGTGACTCAATCATAGAAAATCACATAGTTAAGCGTCTTGCTTTTTAATGGAAAGAATCTTATGTTGGGTGACTTGCTATACATTTGTACTTTTGATTTTTGCCTAAAAAAGTCTTACTCCAACTAGGCAACTAAGACACATGTGGGATCTTTTCTATTCATTTTTAAATTTTACTGAAAAGTTCTACAAAACGATTTTTGTATTTCTCGATAGAAGTGATTTGGAATCTTATAATGCGAATCCATATAAAATTTTGGAATGGAGGTAAAATTTTCAAAATTTATATCATTGGTTTGAATTTTGTAGTCTACAAAAATGATACCCATTTGCCCATAATTTACAAATTATAGAACTTTCATATCACGTAAGAAATTGATTAACATGTTGGATCAAACTAATTCTCACATAAATAGCATCCTTCAAAAGAACTATTCATCAACAACCATGTTGTTATATGAACACTCAAAGATCTTATTCAAATCCAATCAAGTTAGATTATGTTCAATAATTGCCTTTGGAAGCTGTGGAACTGAAAATTAAAGCATTGTCGGAGCTAAAACTCATTATTTGGATTCAGTAATGAAAATGACAATAAGATTGAAAATAAAAGAAACGATATGAAAATCATCTTTTAGAGATTAAAAGATTCAGTTCATGATCTTTTTTAATCCCATATAAAATTTGGACTGATCCATCCAAACTAGTAAATCAATTAAAATTATTGATCATTCATTTCAATCATTGCAAAAAAAAAAAAAAAAAATAGAGATGAAAAGATTCAGTTCATGATCTTTTAATCCCATATAAAATTTGGACTGGTCCATCCAAAATAGTAAATCAACTAAAATTATTGACCATTAATTTCAATCATTGAAAAAAAAAAGGAAAAAAAAAGAGTCTCTTTGTAAAATTCAATTTAAAAAAAAACTACCATCATTACATATATCCATGGAATTTCTCACATGTATGAGAGGTTGATTACAAGGACAAATCAATTTTAAGTATGGCTTATAAATTAAAGTGGGAACAAATTTTGGTCATGGAAAAATGAAGAATAATTAATATAGAAGCTAAGTTCTAAGCTAATTAAGCTTGTTCATATGCTGTTGAATGGCAATGTGGAATAAGAACCAAAGCTCAAATCAAAGGGACCAAGTTGAGTTGATCCAACCAACAATCCTCCATTTCCCTCTCTCATTTCCTTTGCCTGCAAAATTAACAAATCCAAAGTCTAAAGTATATTTAATCCGTTACAAAATTAATTCGACGTCACGACTGGTTAAACATCTTATAAATTTTTGTGGTGTTTGGTTACGCATCAAAAAGTACTCGGTTTTGTTCGGTTAATTTTCGACCATCTGATTTTATGATCTACCTTCAGTTTGTGTACAGCATCTGAGTCTGAGTTGAAGTCATAATAGGAACTTGCAGCTGTGAGTTTCATAGAAAGAAACTGCACAAAAACAGGACAATAAAAAAGATTATAGAACGCACATTGTTTATGTTGTTTTTCAAATTCAAAATGATTGTTTTTTAGCTCAATTATTTTTTATTAGCTTTACCTCAACTTGATTCTGCAAAGACTGCACATAATTAATTATCTCATCCAACATCACTGCCATTCCCATTGTCTGCACAAAACAATGTCATAAAAAAGTTTTAAGAAAAATTGTCTTTGTTTTCATTTAAGGTTGTTTGTTTTTCACAAACAACTTCAATTTTCATTACCTTGTAGCATCCAGGGACAATGTCTTGCAAACATCTCAATCTTTCATTGATTTTTCCTCTTCTTATCTGTTTGAGAAAAATAATGTTTGTATGTTCTTAAACACATTTCCAAAAAAAAAAAAAAAAAAAAGAACTTTCTGTAAGAGTTGTGTTCTGCAAATTTACCCTTTCAGCTACACTGTGACTGTCTGTTGCTTGACCTCTTCTGGCTCGAACATGAACCACTTCCCTCGGCTTCTCGCCGTCGTTTTCGCTGCCTTTTTTCGGCCGCTTTTCTTTTCCAGAGCTCTGCAGACAAGAAAATGAGAACAACCCCATTAAAGCTCTGTAATTTGACAGTAAAAACCAAAGGGATTTTGGATTTTTTGGATGAGAGTTCATACATTTTTAGTGTTGATCCCAGTTTCAGAAATCTGAGGAGTTGAATTGCCAGAGCTGCTTTCAGAAGCATCAGTTTCAAGCTTTCTTTTTTTGCTTCCATGGAGGTCATTTCCAGATGGATTTGCAGGCTCAAAGACAGGTGCAGTAATCTGATTGGATTGAGAGAAAATTTCTGGGAGATTTTCTCCCCAATTTTCCAGGAATCTGGGAGGAGCAGCTTGATTGCCAAAGAAACTGTCATTGAACAAAACAGGAATGTTGTCAAGAAAATTGACATTTGGGTTATGAAGTAGACTTGGATTTTGGTTGGAATCCATTTCCATTAGTGGAAAAGATGAGGGCTTTAAGCTTTGAAAGTTTGCAGTGAACTCAGCCATGGAATCCTTTAAAACCAAAGGCTTTCTAAAACCCAACTGTATTTTTGGATAATGAAGCTCTGAAGCTGATATTTATAGTGTGGGATTAGTCTATGACTGATTGAGTTTCTTTCTCAATTTTGAAGTTTTGTAATAAAACAATCAAAATTTAAGGGCCTGTCTTGTTGGTCATATGGTAAGTAGTCAAGCCTTTTTCCCTCTAAAAATGGACCCCATATTTCAGGAGGCATATCCAATAATGATAAGCTTTTTTTGGCTCTAAGCTCTGATGAATATTCCTTTAACTTATCCACAAAGCCCTGAATTGAGAGAATAGAAAATTTGCAGCCTCTAATAACTTCAACTGAAGTGATAAAACAAAATATTGTTTCAACAACTGAAGTGAAATGTAAGTGGGAATATTGACATTTCAAGAGTGATTTTACAATGAAAATAGAAAACCTACACACAAAACAGAAGAGTCCATCACGATCAAAATTCACCTTTCAACCACTCTTTCACTATGTGGACTTGAACATAGCTTAATCAGTTAAAATATGTATCATAGAACAAACGGTTGGATATTTGAATCCTCCCACCCCACACGTTATTGAACTAAAGAAAAAAATGTTTACTCTATTATATATACGTAGTATATCTAAAAAAATAAGCCTTAAACTATCTATTTTTATCTAATTAAAATTAATATATAAGTAGAAACTTTCCATTTGTAGTCTCGAAATTGTTAGTCCAATAATCTCTCTACTATACCACACTAGAGTTCAACTTTTCAAATTCGAGTGATTTGAATTAAACATATTTTGAGACATTGATCGAAAAGTGTACCATCCAATTTTTTTTTAAAAAAAGAATCTTAACCTATTCATTTTCGGTCTAACTAAAGTTCATAGGTAAGTAGAAACTTTTGTCATGTAGTTTTGGACATATCGGTCTAATCCCTCTACAATACCACCACCACTATGTTCAACTTTTCAAATTCGAGTGATTCACATGGTTCATATTTAAGAGAGAATGATAGAAAAGTGTACTATTATTAGGTGAGTTATCCTTTTCCAAAGGGTATAAATCACTATTTTGTAGTGCACTTCCTTAATTATAATATGCTTTGTTTTGTGCATATGTGAAATGAACCTAGCCGACATTGATGATTACCAAAGTGAAACATTTGGAAATGTTAATGCATCTGATCTCCTTATTTTATAACAACATGTTTTCTTGTTAGTGTATCATTTTCCTCCATAAAGTTTGAAGCTTTTGAGGTTGTATGATTATTTAACAAAGTGGGAGAAGTATCAACATCTTCATTAAAAAGCTATAGCTTGATTCATTGTCATAACAAAGTGTTAATAGCAACTAAAGTATAAAAATCTAAACTTATTATCTATTAACATACATAGTTCTTAAAAAACAAAAATATATAAAATCAAACATTGAACCACATTCTTTAAATTCGAGAATGAGACAAATACAAGGATTAAAAATTCCCACATGATTGGAGATAGGGTATATATGCATCCTTAACTCCACATCGCCTTATTACTATCCCAAATCGAAACAAACCGAATATCAATTTGGTTCTTTTTTTTTTTTTCGATTTCGACTTGGACCTCTATATAAAACATAGAAATTTAGATTTTTTAAAATAATTTTTACTCCTAATTAATCTTGTCAAATTGTATTAATATTTTTTTTTATCCTAAACATTTCATGTTATCAAATTTAAATCTAAACTTAGATAAGTGTTGCAATTTCTACCATCGGTTCAATTTTTACTTCGCCCGCTAATTTTTAATAGAAAGAAATGCAAAGATGTTTATGAACTCACTACTTTCAACAATATTAAGTTTTGTGCAGATTTTAGTTTGATTAATGCACAAATTAATCTTTGAATAACTTTGTCAAAACTCACAAATTTTAACAAAAAATTAGTTCTAATGTTTTTTTTTTGAAAAATTACCTTGATGTATAATTTGATGAAATTGAAAGTTTAGAATGAAGATCAATTCAACTTGACAAATTTAGAGGTAGAAATCTATTTAAAAAAAAAGCTTGAAAAAGCTAAAAAGCTAAAGACATATTTGGGACACATGTAAAATATTACTCTGGACTCCAAATATAAATTATTTTTTCAGACTAAACAACTTTATTTTTTTTTTTATATAATATTATTAACTCTCACTATTATCATTTATGTTATCTAAGGTGCCACTTATCCTTCTAAACAGTCTTTAAATTGAAAACCTAGCAACAGAAGAGACATCAAATAGTAACTATTTTCTTCTTCTCTCTATCTCTGACTCACAAGTCAACAACCAAGAAAATTCAGTCTCTCTGCCAAAAGCAATTATTAATGGAGGGAAAAACTCATTATTGTACAGGTTCTTGCAATGCAGTATTTCTCAATTATGCAGTAGCTGTCTATCATTCATTAGTCAAAATACCTCAAGTTTAATAGCAATTTCCGTTTTACTTTACTTAAGAAAATATAGATTTTTTAGTCAAGTTCTAAAAATAAAACCAAAATTTAAAAAACTAAGAGCCATTTGATAAGTCATTGCAATTAAATAAAACACATGAAATTTATTATTTTTATTATACAAGTCTTTTTTTTTTCTTTAAAGAAAAGAAGACGACTTGGACCCCATTTAATAATCATTTATTTTTTGTAGTTGATTTTTTTAAATTAAGTTTGTTATTTTCCAATTTTCTTGCAATAGTTTCACGACGAAACATTTGAATTTTTAGTCAAATTCTAAAAACAAAAACATGTTTTTAAAACCTACTTTTCTTAGTTTTCAAAATATTACATGATTTTTAAAAATAGGGGAATTGTAATGGGTAGCACAAAATATTAGCATATTTGCAAACTTAGTTATGATTTTTTAGATTTGCAAATCTAGCAAATTTTTTTAAATCTGATTTTCATTTTTTTATTATTCCGGATTTATCCTCATTGGTGTAGCAGCAGGTATATCAGTAGTATATCTGATATACTTTACATTGGTATATCAGAAGTATATCTGATATACTTTATATTGGTATATCATAAGTATATCTGATATACTTTATTTTTATATACCAATATATATCTAAAACGAAGTATGTTAATAGTATATTACTGATATACTACGGATACCCTTCTTTTAGGTATATCATTTAGAATAATATACGTCCTATATATCCGTAACAAATTAGAGATATTTTGCATATTAGTATATCACTAATGTACTTCATTTTAGATATGTTTATTTCACTAATATACCTAACATTTAGTATATCATTAATATATCTATGTGAGTTACTGATATACTCTTAATTAACTTCATATACATATATCAGTAGTATATTAGTGATATATTCTATAAATAACACATCTCACACAATAAGATATAACAATCCAATTTGGTTTTAAATTATGAATTCTACCTGAAATTTAAAAGCATAACCTTAAATTTACTCTACCTGAAATGTCGGACATTACAAATAGCTTTTGAGATTTCATT
This sequence comes from Trichosanthes cucumerina, assembly GCA_036507285.1. NCBI lineage: Eukaryota > Viridiplantae > Streptophyta > Magnoliopsida > Cucurbitales > Cucurbitaceae > Trichosanthes > Trichosanthes cucumerina. The sequence continues at coordinate 73,956,698 of CM071839.1, read as the reverse complement.
GATATACTTAATATTACTGAATAAAGTATATCATCATAAATCACTATCAAGCATAAATCACTATTTGTGATATATCGTTGATATATACTGAATAAAGTATTTTGGTAGTATATCACACCGATATATACTTAATATTAGTGAATTCAACGACTATTAGTTATTTTTTTTGTTAAATATATATCATTGGTATATCTGATCTATTGTTAATAAACTACTGATTTTTTCGATATTAAAAAACACGGGAGAGCATTTCCAAATCTAGCAATAGTTTTTGAGATCCCGTTGATATACTTAATATTATCAATAAAATATATCAAAGATAAATCATCATCAAACATAAAGTACCATTTGTGATATACTGTTGATATATTAAATAAAGTATATCGTTAGTATATCACACTGATATATACTTAGTATTAATGAAATCAACAAATATCATATATTTATGTAGTTACTTTTTGGTTGGATATATCATTGGTATATCAAATCTATTATTGATAAACTACTTATTTTTATTTTCTCAATATTGAAAAACACAAGGAGGACATTTATAAATCTAGCAATAGATTTTGAGATTCCATTGATATACCTAATATTACTGAATAAAATATGTCGGCATAAATCACTATTAAGCATAAATCCCTATTTGTAATATAATGTTGATATACTAAATAAAGTATATCAGTAGTATATCACATTGATATATTCTTAATATTAGTGAAATCAACAAAATCAGTAGTATATCACTTATGCAGTTATTTTTTGGTTAGATATATCGTTGCTATATTAGATCTATTGTTGATAGACTACTGATTTTCTCGATATTGAACAACACGGAGAAGGTATTTGTAAATATAACAAACAATATATCTGATATAATTTATATTTGGTATATCAGTAGTATATTTCATTTTAAGTATATCATAAGTATATCAATAGTATATCATAAGTACATCATCAGTATGTTTTTGATAGACTATTGATAGGCTATTAATATACTTCAGATTGAAAAACACGCGCGAAAAATATAAGGGTATTTTTTACTTTGCACACCATTCGTTTGGGTTGGGTCTTTTTTTGTTGCTATTTTTGCAAATTGAATTAAGGAGTGACATGAGTGCAATATTTATATATTTTTTTGCTATTCATGCAAGTGCCCCTTAAAAATATAGGTAAAAAGTAGATGACAAAACAAGTAAATCTTTATATGAGAGTAATATTTATAGGATTAATTTTCAAAAACCAAAAACCAAATGATTATTTAATGAAACCTTAGTTTTTTATTTTTGGGTTTAGAAAATTAATCCTATAAATACTACTCTCACCTAAGGATTTACTGGTTTTGTTATCTACCTTTTACCTATGTTTTCAAAAATCAAGCTAAGTTTTGAAAACTAAAAAAAAATAGTTTTCAAAATTTGTTTTCATTTTTAAAATTTGGCTATAAACTTAAATGTTACCTCAAGAAAGATGAAATCATTGTAGAGAAAATGAAAGAAATTATGAAAAAACAAGCAAAATTTTTAAAAATTAAAAACTAAAAACTAACACCCCGTTTGATAACTATTTAGTTTTTAGTTTTTAATTTTTGAAAATATTAAGCCTTTAAATACTACCTTATCCAATGAGTTTCTATATTTTCTTATCTACTTTGTACCTATGTTTTCAAAAACTAAGCTAAGTTTTGGAAACTAACAAAAGTAGTTTTTCAAAAACTTATTTTTGTTTTTGAAATTTGGCTAGAAACTCAAATGAAAATTATTGTAGAAAAGATGAAGAGACATGGTAGAAACCAAGAATAATTTTCAAAAACCAAAACCTAAAAATGAAATGGTTATCAAACGGGGCTTAATTAGTTATCAAATATGGCCTAAATGGTTATCAAATGAGACCTTATTTTTTTTTTCCTTTTATATTAGTCTTTCTTGCTAGTTAAAAGGAGTTTTGCTTTGCAGATGGAATAGATAAAAGATTAAACCTATGGAAAGAAGCAACAACACAAGTTTAATGTTTTTTTTGGACGGTATCTTTAGGCCTATTTGAGGTGTATGTTATAATAACTTGTATTGTAATAGTTTGTGAATAACTCAACACAAGACTACTATCAATTTCCTCTATTAGTTACTTACAACTTTCACCTACTTTACATATTTATTCAAAAAAAATAATATTAATAACTTCAACATGTTTCCTCTGTCTCTATATATACGAGTACAACAACATTTGAGGTGAAATGGATTCAAACCTTTAACCTCTTGGTCAATAGTACATGTTAATTATCGTTGAGTTGTGCTCACTTTAGAACACTTGTCCTAAATATGCCCATAAACATTTAAAATGTGGTCTAATACATCTATGAATTTTTAATCTTATATCTAATACATTTCTTATTTCATATATGTTAAAAAGTGTCAATCTTTTTTTTTTTTTTTGTCTAATCCCACTCTAACTTTCTATTTTCTTCCAATTTTGAGTCTTTGAGTCTGATATATCTTTCTTCAACATTCTTTTTTAAGAATTCTCAAATGTCTCCTAAAATGGTCTGCAAAATTCTATTCTATCTCTAATAAATTTGTCAATTTTGAAAAATGTTAATTTCTTAGAGAATTAAATTTGTAACCTGACTCAAACTTTTAAACTAGTTCAGAAGAAATTATTTATTTATTTGTTATTATTACGACCTAATTAAATTATAATGGACTATTTTTTATTAACATATTAGAAGATATAAGTAATAATTATATCAAAATGGGCAAATGTTGATCAAAATATTTATTAAAAAATTATAAAATTTAGTAAAACACATTTTGTTCTTAGGATACAAGTGAAACACATCTATACAGGGGCGGATTCAGAACTTCAAGTTAGAGGGACTTGAATTCGTATAAAAATTATTTTTAACGTATTAATATTAGTTGTATATAGTCTCATTCCAGTTTTATGGTTTACTAAAATTAAGAAATTGAACTTTGAAAGTATAAAAACTAAAATAAAACAAACCACAAATTACATGGATGAAAATGAAATCTTAATATAATAGTATATATATTTTGATATAAGAAAAATGATTAAATTTTTTTACATAAGTATACTGTATATGAGAAAAAAATTATAAATAATAATTTTTTTTGTTTAATAAGAATTCACAGAATCATATTTACTTTTATGTAATTAACTTTTAAAAATAATTTTATAAAAATTTAAAAATATTTGCATTCAGTTTCATTTATATTTGATACCAAGAAGAAAAATCTTAAAAAAAATAATTTTAAGAATAAATTACAACAAAAAGTATGAGCGAAAAAGAGCATAACTCAACTGACATATCGAATCCTCCCAACCCCTATTGTACTTAAAAAATTAAAAAGTATGATATATATTTTTTACTTAGATATATTTAAATTATTTACAAGAGGTGAAGAAATATGATTTATTGTACTAAAAAAATAAATATGATTTATTAGATTTTTTAAAAATACATATCGAATCCTCCTCACCCCTATTGTACTTAAAAAACAATAAAAAGTATGATATATATATTTTTTTAATTTTATTGTACTGAAAAAAGAAATATGATTTATTAGATTTCTTAAAAATAGAATTTAAAATATTAAGAGCTTTTATTTTTATTGAGTGAAAATATATAATAAAATGTAAAAGTACACGGAAAAAATCAGGAGGGACTTGTCACTGGGCAATGATAAAATTTGTAAATTAACATAGCATTTTATATATACAAACTAAGTTCCTCAAAAGTTAAGGGGGGCTCGAGCCTCCTCTGGGCCCTTGTTAAATCTACCCCTAGCCAGGTGGGTTCACTACAAGAAAAGAATGTTTTGCCGACGCCGGTATTCCCGACGCTTGGAATATCGTCAGGATATATACACAACCCCCAACTGTTGAGATCATAGTCGGGAAAGGTATAAAGAACTCCCGACGCATAAATAATTGGTCAGTAATTAAGGACTAATCCCGACCATTTCAGAAATGGTCGGCAATAATCATGGAAAATACCGACCATTTTGGAAATGGTCGAGAATAAGCATGGGAAATACCGACCATTTTGGAAATAGTCGGCAATAAGCATGAGAAATGCCGACCATTTTGGAAATGGTCGGCCATAAGCATGGGCAATACCGACCATTTTCGAAATGGTCGGCAATAAGCATGGGAAATGCCAACCATTTTTGAAATGGTCGGCAATAAGCATGGGAAATGTCGACCATTGAGTTGTTCAAACAAACCAGGTATAAAGAAGGCAAAGAGTGGGTGAATCCAGCAGCTGGTAATGCTCATGTAAGTTTCCTACTTCTAAAGTTGCATTATAAACTTGTATTATAAACTTTTATCTTAAATAATACTTATTTTAATTTGGTCCACAGAGTCAAATGATAGAGTTGCAAGAGAAATCCACTCAAGAAGGGATTGCACCAATTGCGGAGGGTGCAATTGTCCAAACAGTCCTGGGTAGTGGATCCAGCCAAGTGAAAGGCATGGGTTGGGGGCCAAGGTTGAAACGACAAAAGAACTCATCATCTACTGAAGAGACCCAACGAGAACACGAGTTGGGCATAGAATTGGCTAAATTACGAGATGAGAATGCACATCAAGCGACGGAGTTGAATGAGACAAAGGAAGAGTTAAATCTGCGAAGGATGAAATCACGAGTACGAGAGCGAAACTAGATGAAGTTGAAACTCGAACTACAAATGAGTTGGTCAACCTTCGATCAATGCTTACACAACTACTCAACTCACAGGGAGGACCGTCGACATAGGTAATTTTCTTTCTACTACATGTTGTCGATGACTATCCTGCGATAAAAGATAGTGTCGAGTTTAATTGAGTTGTTTTACTTTTCCCGTTGTTTGTGACTCTGTTGGAGCCCACCTAGTGATTTTTTTAGTTTGGAGGAGGTCATATAGTTGATTTATTTTGAAGTGTTTACAAGCTTATTTTATGTTTAGAAAAATTTTAATAAGTTTGAAAAGTTTGCTAAGTTTCTATGCTCCTATATTTTAGTAAGTTTGAAAAGTTTAGTTAAGTGTATTAAGTGTTGTTTTTGTAATTGAGTTTTATGTTTTTAGTTGCCGGTTTTTTTCTATGCTCCTATGTTTTAGTAAGTTTGAAAAGTTTGGTAAGTTTGTAATTGTGATTTTTGTGTTATGTGAGTGAGAATGATACCTATGTTTTAGTAAGTTTGAAAAGTTTGGTAAGTTTCTATGCTCCTATGTTTTAGTAAGTTTGAAAAGTTTAGTTAAGTGTATAAAGTGTTGTTTATAATTGTGTTTTATGTGTTTAGTTGCCGGATTGATGCTAAGTTTTGTTTCTATGTTCCTATGTGTTTAGTAAGTTTGGTAAGTTTGTAATTGTGATTTTTGTGGTTTATAATTGTGTTTTATGTGTTTAGTTGCCGGATTGATGCTAAGTTTTGTTTCTATGTTCCTATGTGTTTAGTAAGTTTGGTAAGTTTGTAATTGTGATTTTTGTGATGTGTGAGTGAGAATGATACTTATATATAGGAAGAGTAAGTTTGGGTTTAGTTTCTTCATTTGATTTTTTATGTTATTTTAGTTGTTATATGTTTATATAGTTTTGATCTTAGGTTCATGTCTTTTCATATAGGTGGATCGACTCGACATTGCTCTGAATGCAACACGAAGATCGCCATGAAGATAACGTCTAGTTAATTTGAGTTTAATATATAAAATTTTGTTTGTAGATTGGGTTATTTGGTCAAAAACTATATTTTTATTGTGTATGAACAAAGTGTAATTAACTTTAATTTAATGTAAGTAAATTTTTGATTCAATTTGTGTATATTTTATTTCATGTACATTAAGTTTGAAATTATAGTGAAAAACCAAATAAATACCTATTTGAATAGGTAAAATACCAAATAAATACCAAATAAATACCTATTTGAATAGGTAAAATTAGGTGGTCGGTAGAGCTTAGAAATGCCGACCAAATTTAAATATGGTCGACATTTCTTTGATAGGCCGACTAACACAGATTGGTCGGCATTTCTTCGCAATGCCGACAAAATATTTTTGGTCGGCATTTCTTTACAATGCCAACTAAATAGGATTTGGTCGGCATTTCGGTGATATGCCGACCAACAAGGTTTGGTCGACCTTTAGAAGAAATGCCGACCATAAAACAAAGTGGTCGGCAAAAGGTTTCCCGACGAGGATACGCCGACCATTTTGCCGACGAGCTTCTTTCCGTCGGAAATACATTTGCCGACCATATTTTGGGGTTTTGCCGACCATCTGTGGCGTCGGAAAATCCCAAAATTCTTGTAGTGGTTGAGAGAGATTTTTTGACCAACCCGAAAATTGGGGTTGGTCATTCCTTCAACCCAACCAACCCTATTATTGAGAGTAACCCAATCCAACCCAACTCAAAAATATTGGGTTGGGTCACCGGGTTAATTTTATTTTATTTTTTTAATAATTTTTTAATAATTTAAAATATTTTTTTCTTGAATTAATAACTAAAATAACATAAAATTCAAATATCAAACTTAAAAGTTCATAATATCTTAACAGTTGCTAGAAGTCTAGAAAAAAAAACATAAAAAATTGACAAATAATTCATTTATAAGTATATATGTAATTAAAATAAAATTAAAAAAATGTAATTTTTGAGTTGGATTGGGTCAACCCGAGCCTAAAAAACTCAACCCGAGTATCGACCCAAACTTTTCGGTTCTCCAAATTTATAACCCAACCCAATCATTACGATTTGGGTTGGGTATTCCGGGTTGCTCGGGTTATTGAGTTAGTTGTACACCCCTACCTACATCTATATATACAAAATAATTAGGGTAAAGTACATAAATGGACTTTTTACAATAGGGCTTTTGTAAGTATGTCCAAAAATTTTAAAATTTACATTCATGTCCACCTAATATAATTAACACCTTAAATAAATAGACCTAATTACAAAAATACCCTAGAGTTATCTGTAAAAAAAATAAAAAATAAGACATAAAAGGAAATAACTTTTAAGGTAGTTTCAAAAAAATCCCCCAATATTAGCACATCAAAATCACCAAAATTAGCAAATTCACTTAACAAAATCGTGAGATTCACTTTTTTCTTAAAAAAAAAAAAAACAAAAAGTACCAAAGCTTCCTCTTCACTCTTTCCTGAATGACTCTAGGGTTTTGCAGACATCATCTTCTTCTCCATCAATGACAGTAGAGAGAATCTGATATTTCGAGAGAATCTGATATTTCGGTAAGTAACTTCGTACACTTGTGGGTTTTGGGTATCTTTGATTTCTAGTAAAAAATTGGGAATGCATGCATGCTCTTGTTCATGGTGGAAAAAGTATATAGTAAGATGTATTTAGAGCGAAAACAGAAAAATACATCCTGATTTTGTTTTTTAGAAAGATTTCTTGGGCAACTTGTCGTTTTTCGAGGGAATTGAAGATTTACAAGGTATTTATGCAATATAATGCAAATATTCGTGTATCCTTAACTTCATTGTCCATGAGGATGTATTTATAACATTTAAAAGGAGTGTATACTTCTCTAGTCTTATTAGGTTAAAACAAAATCTAATAAGCAAATTGTGGGGAAATTGTATTTATGTATTACATTAAGAAAAGGTAGGTAAACCACATTAGTATTAATTAGATAGTTCTATAGAATATATACATTGTTGTTATTTTATTTATCAAACAAAAACATAATTGTTCTATCAGTATACTAAAACACAGTAGTTGAAGACGTATTATGTAATTAATTCAATATATAAAATATATACATTGTGTTTACCTTAGATGAAATTTTATAAAAGGTTTTATCTTTTTAATGATACTGTATAACAATGTACTAATAAAATATACTTGTAATAGGATAAATGGTGAAGATTCAAAAGATAAGTCAAATATGATGTAAAATTTTACTTTAAATATGTAGTATATAAAATTAGGATCATATTATATACATAAGTATATATGTAATATAACAATGATTTTGATCTATAATGAAGGATGAAAATGAGCCTAATAAATAAAAGGATGTTGAAGAATAGGTACACTATTAAAACTGGTGATAATATACAGAAGATTACCTAGATATGGATAATGAGAAAGAAACTAATCCAATATTAGAGGAAACTTATAGATACATTATTTAAATACTGGACTAGTTATGTTAAATTTATACTAATTGTTGTTTAATGTAATGGTATTTATTTATCTAACATGATGTGAATTATATATTAAGCAGGAAGATGATATCATGTTGTCCGAAAGGATAGAGAAATTAAAAGCAGAGAGAAATGAATTGGATGAAACTCAACAAATGATATGAATTTGAATATACTTCGTTTATGAGTAATCTTTAATATTACATATTATTCATTTATTAATTCTTGTGACTCGCAGATTTGTCGACACATTTCCAATGAAGAAGACGAAGACGAAGACGATTGACGACATCAGTGAGTTGTTTGTTGGTCAAAGGTGATGATCACTCACTACAAGAATTTTGGGATTTCCCGACTCCACAAATGGTCGAAAAATCCCCAGAGTATAGTCGGCAAAGGCATTTCCGACGGCAAAAAGTTCGTCGAGAAAATGGTCGGCTTATCCTCGTCGGGAAACCTTCTGCCGACCAAATGTGTTTATAGTCGGCAGTTCTTCGAAAGGCCGACCAAACTGTTTTGGTCGGCAGTGTGTTACAATGCCGACGACATATGATTCGGTCGGCAGTTCTGCCAAAGGGCGACCAAACGTTTTTGGTCGGTCGTTCGTTATAATGCCGACCACATTTCCATTTGGTCGGCAGTTCTTCCAAAGGGCGACCAACCTTTTTCGGTCGGCCTAGAAAAGCAATGCCGACAAAATTATAAAAACGGTCGGCATATCTAAGTATTGCCGACCAACTTAGTTTTGGTCGGTATTGCTTGGAAATGCCGACCAATATTTAATTTTGGTCGGCATATATTGGAATTGCCTATTGCTTTTATTTGATATTTTGATATTTTACCTATTCAAATAGGTTATTTATTTGGATTTTCACTATAATTTCAAACTTGATGTACATGAAATAAAATATACACAAATTGAATAAAAATTTTACTTGCATTAAATTAAAGTTCATTACACTTTGTTCATACAAAATAAAAGTATAGTTTTGACCAAATAACCCAATCTATAAACAAAATTTTATAAATTAAACTCAAGGTAATTACACGTTATCTTCATGGCGATCTTCGTGTAGGTTTCAATGAGTCGATCCACCTATATGTAAAAAACATGAACCTAAGATCAAAACTATATAAACATATAACAACGAAAACTAGTAAACAAACATAACATTTCAAGATTAGTAAACAAACATAACATTTCAATACTAGTAAACAAACATAACATTTCAAAACTAGTAAACGAACATAACATTTCAAAAGTCCTAACCTAAACTAAACTAACATTTCAAACGTACTAAACTAACCGAACATGACATTTTCAGTTCAAGCAAACAAACATAATATTGAATTAGGGCTAACCTAAACTAAAATAACAGGTCAAATGTACTAAACTAACCTAACATTACATTTTCAACCCTACTAAACAAACATAACATTTCAAAAATTGTAAACAAACATAATATCTCAAAAGTTCTAAACTAAACTAACCTAATACATAACATTTTCAAACGTACCAACCGAACATAACATAACAAAAATACTAAACAAACATAACTTTTTAAAAGTAACTCCAAACTAAACTAAACTAACATAACAAAACTCCTAAACTAAACAATCATAACATTTCAAAAGTAATTCCAAACTAAACTAAACTAACATAACAAGACGACCCTTAAACTAAACTAACCTAATATTTCCTAAACTAAACTAACATCTCAAAGTGAGAGAACACAATAGAATTCCTTAGAACTTAGATAAGACACATCTCAAAATTTGTTAATATAAATCACATTATACGAATAGATTTAGCAAACATTCTAAACTAAGAGAGCAAATCCTAAACTGAACTGACATAACATTTGAAAACTAATAAACTAATAAACCATGTGATCACCCATTCTTGTGCGAAAACAAAAGCTCCTGCTTCACCAAATGACAAAAGATAACCCTAGTTTTACACCCCACATAAAAAGCTACCGGTTATATTATTCTAGTGTAGTTCAAAGAAATAAAAAACAAAGAGTACTTGCAATATCGAGAGAAAGAACGAAAGCATAGTAGTTTGAAAATAAAATAACACTCTAAAGCAAATATACGATGGGAACGAACATAACAAACATCTCCATCTAAAGATTCTAACCTAAACTAAACTAACATTCCAAAACATTGTGTGAAAACGTACCAACCAAACAATAACATCACAAAATACTAAACAATGATAACCTTGCAAAACTAATTCCAAACTAAACTAAACTAACATAACAAGACTCCTAATCTAAACAAACATAACCTTGCAAAACTAAATACTAAATACGCATATAAACACTTCAAAGTAAATCAACTACGCCCAGCCTCCTCCAAACTACAAACAAATCACTAGGCTGGGCTCCAACAGAGTCACAGACAACATGAAAAACAAAACAACTCGATGACTATCTTTATGCGCAGATAGTCATCGACAACATGTAGTAGTACGAATATTACCTATGTCGACGGTCCTCCCTGTGAGTTTAGTAGTTGTGTAAGCATTGATCGATGGCTGGCCAACTCATTTGTATGTCGGGTTTCAACTTCATCTAGTTTCGCTCTCGTACTGTGATTTCATCCTTCGCACGATTTATTTAACTCTTCCTTCGTCTCGATCAACTCCGCCTTTTGATGTGCATTCTCATCTCGTAATTTAGCCAATTCTAGGCCCAACTCGTGTTCTCGTTCGGTCTCTTCAAGAGATGATGAGTTCTTTTGTCGTTTCAACCTTGACCCCAACCCATGCCTTTCACTTGATCGGATCCACTACTAAGCCTTTGTTTGGACAATCGCACTCTCCGCAATTGGTACGACCCCTTCTTGAGTGGATTTCTCCTGCAACTCTATCATTTGACTCTGTGGACCAAATTAAAATAGGTATTATTCAAGATACAAGTTTATAATGCAAGTTTATAATGCAACTCTAAAAGTAGGAAATTTACATGAGCATTACCAGCTGCTGGATTCACCCACCCTTTGCCTTCTTTATACCTGGTTTGTTTGAATAACTCAATGGGTCCTACGTCAACACCTTTTGATTTCATAAATCCCAAAAAATACTAAGTTATTTCTAATGATGGTAAACAAGAAGTAATGAGTGAAACATTTGTCTAACTCATACCTGTTTTTGCAACACGTGCATGAAGGACTTAGACCCAGTGCAATGGTTCCAGGGCAGCTTATTGCGGTTCTTTTTGTTTGTCTCCATAGTTTTCTAACAAAATAGATTTTCATAAAAAATGAACCAAAGATTATACGTTCGAAATGACATATTTGTTAAGAAATGTAAATAACGTACCTTACATTCGTGAGACTCCCATCCGTCACATAGGAAATGCCAATCAAAATGCTCGGTCACACGCTTATGTGGTGTTGTACGCCTTGCTTCGGGAGGCGTATTTCGATAGTGCCTAGACAAGTCTCCCTAAACTCCTTGAACGTACTTTTTGTATCTCATGATCAATAAACCTATGAACGACCGGTTTGAGATAAATCTAGCTCGAAATGGTTCTCAAAAAAAAAGAGAAAGACCAAGATATTAACTTTAGATCAACTCGACATGATAGATCACAAAAAGAACTAAATGATAAGCTTACCAAGAGTTTGTTTTTCACATGATCCTTTAGTTCTCAGAGGCACATCTTTCCACTTCGTTATGCGTCATCGAAACGATTCTCGAACTATCGTACCAATTGCGTTCTGTGAATCTTGTGGCAAAATCACAAACAAAGCTTCTCCATTTCATCGCTTATTTCTATTGGAATTCTCCCATGGTTGCCGACATATCTATCAAGCTCTTTGTTCCTTGAGAATCCTCTCACTCTACTGCGTAACTATCTCAAACACAAATCGCTGAACCAATAAGTAAATGTAAAATTATTAACGAAAGTGTATAACTAAACTAACTCAAGTGTCGCCAGAGAAGACACTCATCGTGGCGTAGGGTTAGCGCTAGTCTTTGGGGCGTAATTTTCAAAAAGGTTTGCCGCCTCATCTTCTAACTCTGTAGAGCGCACCATTTTTCCTAGCACGCATCAAACATATAAGTGATATGAAATAATCCAATAATGATAAAAAAAAAATAAAAGCTTTGAGAAGTAATGAACGAAACATATAATTACTTATAGTGTTAATCACTATCATGATCTGAGTCTGAGTCAGAACTCTCATCAGGGCTAGAATTAATCTCGGGAGGAGGTTCAACGTCCTCATCTTCGCTGCTTATGAAATCATCATCACTATCATGATTTGATAATATCTCTCTACTCGGTTTCCTTCCACAATGGTGGGATCAACATCGACTCTACACAAAGCAATATCCTCAACTAATTCATCAACTCTTATTTCACCTTCAACGTGCGTCAATTGAAGTTGATCATTTGCAATATCTTCGATCTCTGGTATGTCCCACAATTGCTTATTCTGTACCACTTGCACCACCTTCTAGTTATTACCATATTTTGGATCGTCAATGTAAAATACTTGTTGTGCTTGCGTATCAAGGATAAAAGGGTCATCAACATACCAATAGTGTGATGTGTTTATTGATCTCAACCCTAAATCGAAATGTGATCTTTTCTTTTTACTGTCGGTGTCAAACCATTTACATTTAAAATCATAACACGTCTTCTCTTCACATACTCTAAGTCCAACACCTCCGTCAATACACCGTAGAAATTCGCTTCATCGCTCTGACTCTCACTTTCTCCCAATACTAAAACTCCACTATTCTGTGTAGCCCGACGATTATCCCGCACTATTGTGTGAAAACGCATTCTATTAACAATGCATCCACTATAAGATCGCACTTGAGAACTAGGACCAACCGCCATTGAGTATAAATCATCAGACATATTTCCATTCTCACGTAGTGAGAGAACCTGTCAATTCATTTATATACGTTATAAATATTAATCATGATTGAAATTAAATTTATGAACTCTTATATAACATGGAACTTACATGAGATTTGAACCACGTAGGAAATTGGAGTTGGTGTCTTTTATATAAATCGTTGGCAGTTTGAGCTTCAGGACGTATTAATTGCAAATGTTGTCTATTGATAATAAAAAAATAAAATAAACACATCAAATTTAGCTCATTTGTATATACAAACTGGGATTAACACATAGGGTATTCGAGACATACATACGATATGACTTTATTTCATCACAATTGTTCAAAATATACCAATGTGCTATCTGCTTCTCCTCACCGATGATAAGGTTCTTGATGTTGCAACTCCCAATGGTCTTGCACTTTGTTTAAATACTTCAAACTCACCCTGGATCTCGCTTCAATGGAAGTTGGTCATCATTTCGCTCCTCTCATTAATCTCGCTTCAATTCCACTTAGATACAATGAACAAAAATTAATTGATTCGTTCATTACAAATGCTTCGCTATTGAACCTTCGACGCGCTTTGTTTCGCATTTATTGTTTCAATGTTCGTAAGCTTCGCTCAATAGGGTACATCCAATCGTAGCTAACAGGGGCTACAACTCGGGTTTCATATGGCAAGTGAACTGCAAGATGCACCATTACATCGAAAAATGCCAAGCGAAATATTTTTTCCAACTTACAAAGAACCACCACAATATCCGATTATGGCAAGTCCAAATCACTAATACGTATCGTTTTTCGCACATAAATCACGAAAGAATGTGCATAACTCAACAATAGTAGTGCACACATCCTTAGGTAGCAGAACGTGAGAGTCATGAGTTTTCAATCCCCATAGTTTTCCATCATTTACACTTACACATCTTGATATGTTCGACACAAATCCATCAGGAAATTTCACCGATTTAAAAAATTTACAGAATTCAATCCTTTCCTTAATAGTTAATGTGTATGCAGCATGTGGCTTTACGACCCTGTTGCCTACCTTTTGCAAATGTAGTTCTTTCCGTATATTAAGGTCCTCTAGATCCAATCGTGCCTTCGTAGTGTCCTTGTTTTTTCCTTCAATATTTAACAATGTGCCAACCAAGTTATCACATATGTTTTTTTCAATGTGCATTACATCCAATTTATGTCTTCGCAAAAGTTTTGACCAATAAGGTAGTTCGAAGAAAATACTCTTTTTCTTCCAATTAAGATCTGTTTGTTTCCTTTTTTTGTCCTTCTTTGTTGGATGTTTACTGAACACGGGAAAATTGAGCATGTTAATTTCTTGTAAAATCTCATCTCCATCCACTACAATGGGGGGAGGTCTAAGTTCTGACTTCCCGTCAAATTGCTTACTTCTGCGCCAACTGTGACTCGTTGGAAGATAACGCCGATGACCCATATAAGAAATCTTGCCTCTAATCCTAAAAGATGACGTATCATCTTTACAGATGGGGCATGTTTGGTAACCTTTCGTACTCCAGCCAGATAAGTCGCCGTATGCAGGAAAATCATTAATGGTCCATAACAAACTTGCGTGTAGTTGAAAATACTCGCCACTAGCTGAGTCATAAGTGCGCACTCCATTATTCCATAACTCTTTCAACTCTTCAATCAATGGTTGTAAGTAAACATCAATTTCTTTTCCGTGAGACTTGGTCCAGAATAAGTAAAGACATAAAGAAGTTGGTTTCTTTCATGCATTTCCAAGGTGGCAAATTATAAGGAACTAACACCACCGACCACATACTATATGAAGTACTCATATTCCCGAATGGATTAAATCCATCTGAAGCTAACCCCAATCGAACATTTCTTGCTTCCTAGAAAATCGAGGATATTCACGATCGAGTGCTTCCACCCTTCACCATCACCGGATGTCATAATACACCATCTTCCACGACACGTTTATCCTTATGCCACCTCATTTCAGAAGCAAAATGTTTGGATGAAAACAATCGTTTCAATCTTGGTATCAAAGGAAAGTGACGTACAATTTTATGTGGAATTTTTTTTCCTTTTCCATCGTTCAATCTGTATCGGGACTCTCCACATGTTGGGCACTGTTGGCAATCAACAAATTCTTTCCAATACAGTATGCAATCATACTTGCATACATGAATTATCTCATAGCCTAGCCCTAAGTCACGCAACTTCCTCTTCGCTTCATAGAATGAACTAGGTATACATGCACTTGGGAATGCTTCTTTTAACAATTGTAATAACATATCAAACGATTTGTTACTCCAATTGTTAAGAACCTTAATATGCATTAATCTCACCAAAAAGTTCAATGATGAGAATCGTGTACAACCAGGGTATAATTGATTGCATGCTTCACTCATTAAATCCTCAAATAAGGTTGGGGTATCCGTGTCATGGGCATTAAGGGAAACCTCATTTTCAATATTGTTTCCTTCATCCATATCTGCTTCGCCAATTGGGACTTGAAGATCATTTAAAAGATTAAACATCTCATTTTCTTCATCGAAATTTCTCGAGTCGATAGTATTTGATCTAGAATCGTGTACTGACTTAACCATTATACGTTCAAACATTGGAGGGTTAACTCCATCTAAATAGATGTCGCTCAACTCCATTCATGAATAGATGTCGCTCAACTCCATCTAAAGATTGCCACATCGCATTCATGCAATTTCTACATGGGCATCTTGTTTTTCCTGAGTCATTAACATGAAACTTTGCCTTCTCTAGAAATTGAGTTACTCCTTCTTTATACTTCTCGGTTGACAACCCGTGTCTCTAAGTTTAATCCAATTTTTATTCATCTCTACCCTAAATTATTATACTTTTTGAAGTCCACCTGCGTATTTCTGTGAATATTCCCGTATACTTTAGACAAAAAAACTAAATATGTGAGAGTTAGGATTTGAACACTAACATTTTGCATATTGATATACGTCTTGATACTAAAACAATATTTTAAACTATCATTTTATTGATATATGTGAGAGTTATGGATTTTAGACAACACCCTCTCGTGTGTAAATTTCTAAGAGATAACGACGCTACTTAAAGAAATCCAAAATTTTTCTTAACTCCAAATAAGCCTGCAAACACTTCAAAATAGTCCGAGTACGCCCAACCTCCTCCAAACTACAATAAATCACTAGGTTGGGCTCCAATAAAGTCACAACTAGCAGGAAAGCAAAACAAACTAGATGCAAGTAGAAACCAACTCAGAGATTGATGGATTGTTCAATTTCATCATTGACATATTGTTGATCCCATGGATTAGGCATTTGAAACTATTTTATAAAGCTCAAGTGATCAAATATCAACTAAATAGAATTCTATTTTTCTAACTCAAATTAAAAAGAAAGTTCTCAATAAATTATCTAGACTTCCCACTGCAACCCATCATCAAAGAAAATCTATCAATAGTCTTCTAAAACCATTTGGTAATGTTGACTAAACAGAATCCCCCAACTCAAACAGAATCATACATATTTTGAAGGATTAAAAACTCATTTTTGAACCTAACAAAAGTGATTTTAACAATTTCAAAATCACTAAAAAAAAATGCCCTTAGACATCTCACTGCCACCCATTGTCCCAAAATATATTTCAAAAAGACCTATAAAATCACAATTAGCTCAAGAATGAGGGTGAAAATCCATTAGCAACATCCAAGGAAAAAGTCAAATAACAAATGGAGGAATCAAGCTACTTCATATCAAAATGCCCATTCCAAATCATAATCTATACATGGAAAACTGATCTTGATGAAACAAAAAAATAATAATAACAACAATTATAATGCATCATAGTTTGAATTCATGACGCCTTTACAATCGGAATAATAAACACAGTAGAAATACAGGGAAAAATTGTGGAAAATTGTCACCGAAGTTGCGACCACAGCGCGAAGCGAAGCATGAAATGGCGCACTAAAATCCGGATAGAGCGGCGGATCGGTGGGCGCGGCGACACGCGCGTCGGGCGGGCGAGCGAGCGGCGAAGCACTCCGCTTCTCTCTGTCGCTCGGCGACGGACGAGCGGCAATGCACGAGCGTCGCGCGAACGGACGGCGCAGCGATCGCGATTTCGGAAGAAAGCGGGCGGTCTTGAAGGGTAGGGCAAATGAAAAGGTGAAGAAGAAGAGGGTCGTTCGATTTTTTTATAAAGCCAATGCCGACCATTTTTGAAATGGTCGGCAATAACCAATGGAATACCGACCATTTTTGGCAATGGTCGGCAATAACCATTGGAAAGGCCGACTATTTCTAAAATGGTCGGGCTTTCCAATGGTTATTACCGACCATTTCACACATGGTCGGCCTTTCCAATAGTTATTGCCGACCATTGCCAAAAATCGTGGGCCTTTCCAATGGTTATTTACGTCATTTTAATAAAGCCATTGCCGACTATTTTCACACTGGTCGGCCTTTCCAATGCTTATTGCCGACCATTTTGAAAATAGTCGGTGTTCCGAATGCTTATTAACGTGATTTTAATAAAGCCATTGCCGACTATGGTCAAAATGGTCGGCCTTTCCAATACTTATTGCCGATTATTTCCAAAATGGTCGGTCTTTCCAATACTTTTTGCCGACCATTTCCAAAATGGTCGGCCTTTCCATTACATATTGCCGACCATTTCTAAAATGGTCGGCCTTTCCATTACTTATTGCCGACCACGTCGAAAATGGTCGGTCTTTCCATTACTTATTGCCGACCATTTAAGAAATGGTCGGGATTAGTTCGTAATTACCGACTAATGATTAATTGGTCGGGGGTTGCCTACATATCCCGACGATATTTTAAGCGTCGGGATTACTGTCGTCGGCAAAACATTCTTTTCTTGTAGTGACTGTAGGGTGGTAGCAATTGTGAAGCTAGATTGGAAAATATAAGAAGATTATAAGAATGTTTTTTTTTTCCTTTTTTTCTTTTCAATATTCATGTTATATTTTTAAGTTTATAAGAAATAATTGAAGAATGGAAGATAGAATTACGTATAGAAATATATGTATTGTAGTGTCTATATATACATTGTATGATATTGATATTATACACTATATGAAGGGTTAAGTATATATATATGCGCCATAAAATACAAATATAATGATCACTACAAGAATTTTGCCATTTTTCGATATTATTTACCCCGACGCTTAAAAAATGGTCGGGAAAAAGGAGAAACCCCGACGGTTTATTAAACCGTTGGCAAAAGATAGAGAAACATGCCGACAGTTTGTTAAAATGGTCGGCAAAAGTGAGACAAATGGCCGACAGTTTAGTTAACCGTCGGCTAAAGTGAGCGAATTGCCGACCGTTTGACAAATGGTCGGTAAAAGTGAGGGCAATACCGATCGTTTTATTAAACCGTCGGCAAAAGTGAAGAAAAATGCCAACAATTTATAAAATCACCGAAAAAAGTGTGTCAAAAGGCCGACTGTTTATAAAACGGTCAACAAAAGTGAGAAAAAATACCGACCATTTGTAATATGGTCGGCAAAAGTGAGAAGAAATGCCGACCGTTTATAAAAAATGGTCGAAAAAAAGTGATTAGGAATGCCGACCATTTATAATGCCAACCATCGAGGTGTATATGTTTACAAAAAAAATGTGTCTTATAGAATATAATACATTTTATATATTTCGACAATAACAACAATATATAATACTTGAAATAAATATTGATGAATATATGATATACCACCATGAAACTAGATTTAATTTCATAATCAATTTTTTTTAAATGTGAGTATATATCAGGTATATATGAAATGACATTCTAGGGACCATTTTTATCTCATAAACCTTGAAGTTAATGTAATTGTCTTAGAGTACAATTCGTACGGGATATTGAACCTGTGTAAAAATAATATGTATACCGTATATATTAACTACAATGACATAATATACAACAAAATTTTGACTAACAGTATTATGACATGATGTAATTTTTTTTTTATAGAATTGCATATATAAATAGTAGTCGCAAATGCTATAATAATAAGAAATAAAGTTGAAATAAAGTTTTGAATATGAAATGTACAAATTATGAATACATATTATGAATACATAATGTACTTTATTATAAATTTCAGAAAAACAGAAAAATACTATAACCCACTCCTGCTATCACAGAATGATATATACCCATAAAATTATATATATCAACTGTGAAATGTACAGAAACAACGTGCAAAAATGTAATGCTATAATATTCATTCACACGTAAAACTGAAAAATATAGAAAATAATGAAAGGAACACATTTATGTACGTTAAACATAAATTGAACGGTGGAATGAATAGGTCAAAACTTCAAAAATGTGTACGCAATTTTACAGAAATGAACATGAAAAGATCAAAGAAATGAGGGTTAACGTTTGAAGCAATGAATCGTATGTACATAAATGGAGTAAGAGGAAAATCATAGAAAATAATATATTTTAATGATTATTTGTTATAATTGGCACTCATTAATATGGAAAGAGAATAATATAAATACCAACATTTAATGGTATGAGTAATTATATTATGGTAGTTGTATATATGGAATGCATTATTATAATAATAAAAAAATCACCGAACGATAAATAAGGGCAAAATAGTCCATTTTTTTCATTTTTCATTTATAAAAAAACGAAAATCCATCAGTGCAAAAAATAAAAGTTGTGGACAAATTTGTAATGACATCTTGTAAATGTCTCATTTATCACAATTTCTCAAATAATTATGGAAAAATTGAAAATAATAGAGAATTAGGAAATAGTTGAAATTGAAGTGAGAAAAATGAAAATGAAAATAGATATGAAACATCTATGAGCCCCTCCTTTTTTCTTTTTCTTTTCTTAATGAAGAAAGAAGTTTCCATGGCCTATCCTTTTTTAATTTTAAAAATAGACTAAATTATAAAAAAATACCCTTGAAGTAAAAATGTTAAAACGGTAGAGAAAAAATCAATATGGCAATAACTTAGAACAACAAAGTGATGATTGAAAAGCTTGCTTCAATTAAGTTTGAAAGAACGGTGTTCCGCTACTTCAACTTTTCATTTAATATTCTAATGAATTTTCTACTTTCACGGTATTTCTACTATAGTATTGCAATTTTTTTTAAAAATATAAGTACTTTTGAAATAAAGAGCAAACTTTTTGAGGTACTTTTTATAATTTAAACTAAAAAATAAAATTCACTAGCCTATCCATTAAATTGGGATTCATTTGTGAGGGGCGGGTCTCCGAATAATGAACGGGAAATTAATTACATTTATTTTAATTATCATGCTTAACAATAAAAATATCTTGCCAAATAGAGTATAGTTCAACTGACATGATGAATGTGTTAATGACCACGAAATCGGTGATTCCAAATTGTAAAAAGAAAAAAAAAAGCCTTTGCCCTAACATTTTGTCTTTTCTCACTCCACTTCGATTTTTTCATCAACTGATTTTGATGTTTGGCAAATAATTCATTACAAAATAAGACAGGCGTTTGCAAGAATGTTTGGGATTTGTTTTTTAAATAAAATTTCCAGTTATAAAGTTTTAAGAATTATCGTAATCTTTTTATTTGTTTGCTCATCTATTAACATAATCGTTTGACTTTCATTGTAACTTCCCTTAAAACATCTGTGTATCCAGTTACATAACCATTTACTTGAATAAGAGAGCCCTTTTAAACTATAGTTTTGCTCATTTTATTTTGACTTTGCCCAAAATTTAGTTGATCATTGTCCAAATGTCATTATTGAATAGTTAAGGTTTTATTTAATACATCTCTTTGTTATTTAGGTTTTTATTTTTTAAAATTAAGTTTATAAACACTATTCTGATTTCTTTATTTTTTTATTTTGATATCTATTTACTTTTTTAAAATTAAACCTAATAATTCGAATTTAATTCCAAATATGACGTTAATCATTGTGTTTATTTGTTTGGTATTAAACATTAAACAAAATGTTGTTAATAAAACTGAGAAGAGCCCTAAAATTACGGAAGAAATTAAATAAACGTCTTTTTTTTTTTGAATTAAGTAGCCGTTAAATATCATCGACGAGTCGAGTAATATTCAAATAGCGATCACTCAGTCTCTCTCTTCTCAGGAAGTGTAACCGTCGTTTGCTTTTATATTCACTCCCTCACTCAGTCTCTTCTTCAGCAGAGTTGAAACAGATCAGAGCTCTCCTCCATGAACGACCTCTCTGCCCTTTTGAGTGTTCATCGGTGGCAACGAAACCAAATCCTCGACTGTTGTATGTCCTCTTTTCTGTGATCGAAATTTAGAAGGTACCTCCGCTATTCTGATTTTAGGTTTACGCATTCTCGAATTGGTTTTTTATGATTCATCTTTTCTGATCTCTTCCGTGTGTTTAATTTGGCTTTTGTTTATGTTCATTGAATCATATCAGAGCCCTCCATGAACGGACTCTGTCCTTTTGAGTGCTTGTTGGTAGCAACTAGATCAAACCCTTGACTGTTGTGGTCTGTTCTGTGATCGACATTTAAAAGGTACATTTTAGGGTTTACGCATTCTTGCACTGCTTATCATTTCTTTTTTCCCTTCGTGTGTTTAATTTTCTGTTCATGGAAGAACTTATGAGGTTAATCAAAGGGCTGCCCTGTTTTTCCATCCTGATATTTGTATTTTCGTCGTTGCGTTGTGGATACGGAAATTAGGAAATTTTTTCCCGTAGGTTTATATTTTCTACTTTGACGGTATCTATCACACTATCGAAGTGCTCCCCTGCTCGATGATTAAATTTCTTTATACTAATCCGTGCGGGTTGGGCGCTGTTGTTTAGAACAAAGTTAAATTAATGGGTCCATACTTCTAGTTTCTTAAAGCATTCAAATACAAACTAAAAGCATAAATCAGTGGTCGTGGGGTAACAAAAACAAAAAAAATCCTATGAAATTTGAACTTAAACAAAGAATTATTTCAACATCGTGATATCCTTTTCCGTTACAAATTATCAGGGATTCTTCGATTCGTTTGGAATTCAATAACAGAGAGGGGACAGAGTTTCTCTTGATGAAGTGATTGCTTGTTGAAACTCTGAAGGTATTTTAATCATCTCTTTGTCTGACTTATACTTAACGATTCTTGAATCTACATTTGAAGATCAAATCGTAAATTTTGTTTTTTCGTTGGTAATATCATGCAGGACGGTATAGTTCCTTTCAAAATTATTAAATCGATGAAATGATTAACTAGAGAGAGGGTATTACTTGGTTGGGAGAAAGGGGAATGAAAAATCTTGTTTGTGTTGTTCAAGGCAATATTGAATTATTCTATTCTTATAAACCAAAATGAATCCTGTTTGTGTTGTTCAAGGCAATATAATGCTGCTGCTACGGGAGAAATTAAACTATTGTGCTTGTGAGGGATGTTTATATTCAGAATGGCTGGCTTCGTTCTTTATCTTCTGCCAAAGGTCCATGAAAGGTGAAAACTCTTTATAAATAAGTTGTTCATCAAGATTTAATACTTTACTGAAGTTGCACTCTCATTAATCGGTCTTAGTCCATGCATGCATTTTATGATCAAAAGATGCAAAGCAAACCTTCCTTACTACAATCATGCTTAGTTTCTTTATTTCTTCAACTACTCTACCATCCAAGCCATATATTCATTCACTCATTTGATCTGTATAAATTAAAACAAGTTTTTGCCACACTTAAAAACTTCTCTGTGTCTGTTTTTCACTTTTCAGTGCTTGTATATGCTTTCACTCTTGTATTATAATATAATAATAGCTTGCATCATGGGAAATTAGGTCACCTGACATGACACAACCATATGTAGGATTATTTTATGCGCTTACATGCAATTAAATGATTTAATAAGATTATCTCACATTCCCTTTGATAATGGGGAGAAGTTTTTGATTAGTAACTATTGTTGTGAACATAGAGATGTAGATACATGAAGTTTGGTTTCGGGGGTCATCCGGGAAAGAAGACCAGCCGGCTGCTACTTTGTGGTCCTAATAATAAGGTTAGGTTCCCTACACCATAATTTTTATATACTTTAATTTTCAATATTTTGTTTAAATTTGCTGGTCTTTGTTTTTAATCTTTATAAATGGTATACTTTTTATTATATCTTTGTTTTTCTTTTTGATGTTGTTTGTGCCAGTATGATCATGTTTTTGCTTCAATAGTAAATGATTAAATTACAATCATTGATTGTAATGAATATCAAACTTGAGAAGTAGGGGTATACACTAGACTGGGTTTGGACCAACACGAAGTTTCGAGTTGGTTGATTCTCTAACCTGAGCAATTCGATTAGGGAGGGCAACCCAAATCCATCCCAACTTTTATATTATAGGTTGGGTTGGGTTGGGTTGGGTTGAGTTGTCGGTTGTTAAATCAAAGAGTAAAAAAAATTTAAAACTTGAAAAAAGAGAAAAGAAACGACAAAATATTCGATGATGTGGAGAAGACAAATGGCTGGCATTGGACTGTGGTGGGATGAACAACTGAGAGAGATCAATGGATGGGGACAATTGACAAGATATGGCTATCAGAGAGAGGAAGAGAATGAAACTAGAATGGCGAATGGCGACGATTGAGAGAGACGATGACCAACCATTCTAAGAGATTGCATGTGGTGTGAAGGATAAATTATTGATTGAGAGAGAATTGATCGATCGTCAAATAGAAGGAAGGAGCAAGAGGAAGAGGCTTCACGACTTTGCATATGGTTGAAGGTCTGAAAACAAAAAGGATAACATTAAAATCGGAGATTTTTTGTTTTGAACATGCGATTAGGTCCCGTTCTTGAAAAATACAACCCAACCCTAACATAGATTTTTCCTAATCCAACCCAACTCTTGTGATTTGGATTGAGTTAGCTAGTCAGATTTTTTTGGATAATTGTCAAGTTTTTTGAATAACCCCTACTTGAGAGAGGTTCAGGTGTAAGAAATGAAATTATATCTTTTGATTTATTACTGTTTTAGGTAGTCAGAAATATGAAATTTGAACTCTAATTTTTTTTAATGAAAATCCAAGCTTTCAACGGGATCAAATGAAAGAATACAAATGGGAGTACAAAAAGATACCTCTAGGGGAGCTCAATTATTAACCTAAAAAGGGGGCTTCAATTAAGTAAAAGAAGACCTAAAGGGTAGTTACAAAAAACTTTACACAAGAAGACTCACAGAGAGGTGTAATATCTAACAGGGGACCACACCACACCTCAAGTCTTTCAATTCCCATAAAATAGCACAAAAACTAGCAAACTAGAGCAAGCTCCTCCACCATAGAACCACAACCTTCAGGTTGAGCCCAGCTATACTTAAATGTTTTGATAGATTTATTGCCGATTTATAGCCAAAATCGTCGATATTGAAAAGCCACCCCACATTGATCGAGAAAACTCACAAGACCCCATAGGAGATGATGATCTAGATCATCAGCTTCTCTCTATCAAAGGATAACACTGGTGTGAATTCTTCTAAACATGATCCAAAATATTAACCATGCCAAGGATAGACTACCAAACAAAAGATTTATAACCTTCTATAGATTATTAGTTTAAAGAGCGATTGCCGTTCTTGGAGTTGCGAATAACGATTGAGCTACTAAGCAAGAATGTTTATTTTAGGTCAAGTGAGAAAAAGGGTCTTTGAAGATTTGTAAATTGAATGAAGCATTTAGATGATGGGACAAAGATACTTTCTTAGGATTGTCGATGGTTTTCTTTGAAGAATTAAATGGTAAATTAACATTAGACTAGCTATATTATGTAAAAAGGAGGAAATAATGTTTCTACAGTAGTCAATGGAGAGTTATGTATTCAAATAGATACATTATACTCGAAAAAGTGAAGAATTTTGAGAAATGTTCTATGATGACGAAGATGGAAATGTTCTAGATTTACGTGGATCGGAAGTTAAAGAATTGTAAATCACTACCATTTGGTCTTTTGTAGTGGAGGAGTTTTATTGAAGTTTTATTTTTCTTCCAAAGTGGGAGAGGCCAATGATAAGTTTTACAAGGTTTTAGACCAGCAATGACGAAATTCTGAATCCAAAAGTAACAATGGAGGGATGTTGAAATGCGTGGTTTGAGGATTTTCTTAACTATGGAATCATTAGAATAATAGTTATTATAGTAAAGTTGGACTCTATTCGAAAATAACATTGGGTAAAGTACAACATTTTTATTTGTCAAGTTTATATGGTTGTGTTATAAGGAAGGAGAAATGTACTTTGTTAGGATAAAGAAATTTTGGACAAAAGAATGAGATCAAACTTCAACTTTTATCATCTAGAGTTATTGTTTTGAAGAGTGGATGGTAAACTTTGTTATTTGGATGACAAGATGATGATTGGGGCTATTATGAATTAAAGTTCATTTATGAGACAATGATAATGAGAAAATGGAGTTGTGCCAAACAGAGCATAGCTCAACTGCTATATTGAATATATTAGCGACCACGAGATCGGTGGTTCGAATCCCCCAAAATTAGTCAGATAATGGACAAAGATACTTTCTTAGAATTGCTTACGATTTATCATGAAGATTGATATGAGGAGATTACATTAGAGATTATGCACTTAAAAAAAGAAAAGACACATGAATAACTTTGGAAATGTGTTCTAGGTTTGTCAGTAAGGAATCCATTTGGTTTTGGTTCTTGTAGTTTTTTCTTAGAAAAAAATTTGTTCAAATTGGAAATTAGTTGCCTCATGGTTTTGAATTTGACAAGTTTTTGGATAATTAGGGGAGAAACTCATAAGTTTTCGGTAAATGTTGTAAATGGAGATTTATTTATAAACCCTACAACGATCCTAAGAAAGTTGTTCATAACTTTAATAACCATGTATATAAGGAAGAGCAAAGATACTTTATAAAGATAAGAGAATTTTGGATGAAAGTATGAGACGACACTTCATCTTTGTTGGATCAAAGAATTTTGGACTAAAGTGTGAGACTAGACCTCAAGTTTGGCATTAAAGAGTTCTTTCCCATAAAATAGCACAAAAACTAGCAAACTAGAGCAAGCTCCTCCACCATAGAACCACAACCTTCAGGTTGAGCCAAGCTATACTTAAATGTTTTGACAGATTTATTTTCGATTTATCGCCAAAATCGTCGATATTAAAAAGCCACCCCACATTGATCGAGAAAACTCACAAGACCCCATAGGAGATGATGATCTCTAGATCCTCAGCTTCTCTCTATCAAAGGATAACACTGGTGTGAATTCTTCTAAACATGATCCAAAATATTAACCATGCCAGGGATAGACTACCAAACAAAAGATTTATAACCTTCTTTAGATTATTAGTTTAAAGAGCAATTGTCGTTCTTGGAATTGCAAATAACGATTGAGCAACTAAGCAAGAATGTTTATTTTAGGTCAAGTGAGAAAAAGGGTCTGTGAAAATTTGTAAATTGAATGAAGCATTAAGATGATGGGACAAAGATGATTGTCGATGGTTTTCCTTGAAGAATTAAATGGTAAATTAACATTAGACTAGCTATATTATGTAAAAAGGAGGAAATAATGTTTCTACAGTAGTCCATGGAGAGCTAAGTGTATTCAAATAGATATATTATACTCGAAAAAGTGAAGAATTTTGAGAAATGTTCTATGATGACGAAGATGGAAATGTTCTAGATTTACGTGGATCAGAAGTTAAAAAATTGTAAATCACTACCATTTGGTCTTTGTAGTGGAGGAGTTTTATTGAAGTTTTACTTTTCTTCCAAAGTGAGAGAGGTCAATGATAAGTTATACAAGGTTTTAGACCAACAATGGCAAAATTCTAAATCCAAAAGTAACAATGGAGGGGTGTTGAAATGTGGTTTAAGGATTTTCTTAAGTATGGAATCATTAGAATAATAGATATCATAGTAAAGTTGGACTCTATTGGAAAATAACCTTGGGTAAAGTACAACATTTTTATTTGTCAAGTTTATATGGTTGTGTTATAAGGAAGGAGAAATGTACTTTGTTAGGAAAAAGAAATTTTGGACAAAAGAATGAGATCAAACTTCAACTTTTATCATCCAGAGTTATTGTTTTGAAGAGTGGATGGTAAACTTTGCTATTTGGATGACAAGATGATGATTGGGGCTATTATGAATTAAAGTTCATTTATGAGACAGTGATAATGAGAAAAAAGAGTTGTGCCAAAGAGAGCATAGCTCAGCTGACATATTGAATGTATTAGCGACCACGAGGTCAGTGGTTCGAATCCCCCAACCCCCACTGTACTAAAAAAAAGATAATGAGAAAAAAAAGTTGTAAAGATATTAACAAGGGATGAAATAGTAAGATAATGGACAAAGATACTTTCTTAGAATTGCTTACGATTTATCATGAAGATTGATATGAGGAGATTACATTGGAGATTATGCACTTTAAAAAAAGAAAAGACACATGAATAACTTTGGAAATGTGTTCTAGGTTTGTCGGTAAGGAATCCATTTGGTTTTGGTACTTGTAGTTTTTTCTTGGACAAAAATTTATTCAAATTGGAAATTGGTTCCCTCATGGTTTTGAATTTGACAAGTTTTTGGATAATTAGGAGAGAAACTCATAAGTTTTTGGTAAATGTTGTAAATGGAGATTTATTTATAAATCCTACAACGATTCTAAGAAAGTTGTTCATAACTTTAATGACCATGTATATAAGGAAGAGCAAAGATACTTTGTAAAGATAAGAGAATTTTGGATGAAAGTATGAGACGACACTTCATTTTTGTTGGATAAGAGAATTTTGGACTAAAGTGTGAGAGACTAGACTTCAAGTTTGGGATTAAAGAGTTCTGTCCATTCTTTAGATCGAAGATAATGTTTGAGTTTTGACTAGAAATGTTTATTTGGACAAGTGAAGTAAGTGTTAAGATCATTGAGTTTTATGAGGCATTAATGAGAAGATAACATTAATCCACATTTTGGTAAATGTAGTAAATGGAGATTTATTTGGAAACCCAACAACGATTCTAAGAAATTACCATATCAAAATTTTAATGGTTATGTATATAAGGAAGAGAACAGATGCTTTGTAAAGATAAGAGCATTTTGCATGAAAGTATGAGACGACACTTCGACTTTGTTAGGATAAGAGAATTTTGGACTAAAGTATGAGACCAAACTTCCAAGTCTTTGATTAAAAAGAGTTCAGTCCATTCTTTGGATCGAAGATAATGTTTGAGTTTTGACTAATGGTTATGTATATAAGGAAGAGAATAGATGCTTTGTAAAGATAAGAGCATTTTGCATGAAAGTATGAGACGACACTTCGACTTTGTTAGGATAAGAGAATTTTGGACTAAAGTATGAGACCAAACTTCCAAGTCTTTGATTAAAAAGAGTTCAGTCCATTCTTTGGATCGAAGATAATGTTTGAGTTTTGACTAATAAGCTCTATTTTATTTGGACAAGTGAATTAAGTGTTAAGATCATTGAGTCTCTATGAGGCATTAAATGAGAAGATAACATGCATCCACACTTTTTAGTAAATGTGGTAAATGGAGATTTATTTGGAAACCTACCAACGATTCTAAGAAAGTGCCATCTCAAAAGTTTAATGATTATGTATATAAGAAGAGCGAAGATGCTTTGTAAAGATAAGAGAATTGTGGATGAAAGTATGACACGACACTTCTTCTTTGTTAGGATAAGTGAATTTTGGCCTAAATTATGAGACTAGACTTCAAGTTTTTGACTAAAGAGTTTCTGTCCATTCTTTGGATCGAAGATAATGTTTGAATTTTGACTAATAAGGTTTATTTGGACAAGTGAATTAAGTGTGATGATCATTGGGTTTATATGAGGCATTAAATTAGAAGAAAACATGCATCCACTTTTTGGTAAATGTAGTAGATGGAAATTTATTCGGAAACCCAACAATGATTCTAAGAAATTACCATCTCAAAACTTTAATGGTATGTATACAAGGATGAACAAAGATGCTTTGTAAAGATAAAAGAATTTTGGATGAAAATATGAGACGACACTGCATGTTTATTAGGATAAGAGAATTTTGGCATAAAGAGACTGATTAAAAAGTTTCTGGCCATTCGTTGGATCGAAGATAATGTTTGAGTCTTGACTAATAAGGTTTATTTGGACAAGTGAATCAAGTGTTAAGATTATTGAGTTTCTATGAGGCATTAAATGAGAAGACAAGATGCATTATTTTTTTGGTAAATGTGGTAAGTTGAGATTTATTTGGAAACCCAACAACGATTCTAAAAAAGTACCATCTCAAAACTTTAATGGTTATGTATACATGGAAGAGCAAAGACGCTTTGTAAAGATACAAGAGTTTTAGATGAAAGTATGAGACGACACTTCATTTTTGTTAGAATAACATAATTTTGGACTAAAGTATGAGATTGGATCTCAAGTCTTTGATTAAAGAGTTCGATCAAAGATAATGTTTGTGTTTTGACTGATAAAGTTTATTTGGACAAGTGAATTAAGTATTAAGATGATTGAGTTTCTAAGAGTCATTAAGTGAGAAGATAACATTCATCCACTTTTTGGTAAATGTGGTAAATGGAAATTTATTCGAAGAGATCATTGAAAAGTGAAGAATTCTTTAAAAAGTTGAATTAGGATTAAGATGAACTATATCATAAGACATATAAAAATGTTATGGATTCATGAGAAAAGCTGGCACCTATCTTAATATTTGACGTTGTAGTTGATGATATGTTTTTTGGACACAAAAGCTTTTTTAAATATGATATCTATTGTTATATGATTTTTCAATCTTACTACTCTTGGTCGAGAGGAGTTGATAAAAACCTTAGTATAAAAGGAAAAATTGATGGATGGGAAAGACAATTTAAGGAAATTTTAAGGATGGAAGGAGTAAAATAATAAATATTTGCTGTCATTGTTGATATTGGATGACAATGTGTTGGATTGGTTGAATTCGTACTATTATACATGAAAGAAGGAAGAAAGACACACTTAAGAATGAGATTGGAGTTAATCTCTTATTATCGAGAGTTTTGAAAAGTGGATCATAATGGTTGGGCTCTAAAGAATTAAAATTCATTTATGGAATAGAAATCATGAGAAGAAAAAAAAGCTGTTAAGATATTAAAAAATTGGATAACGGATGAAGATACTTTCTTTGAAATGTTGACAATTTTCCTTGAATATTGATATGAGAAAAAAATAAGATAAGGTCTTGTGTACTTGAAAAGGGAAAAATACACAAAAAGATTTGGTAGATGGAGGACTATTCATTGTAATGAAAAAAAATTGAAAACTAAAGAATTCTTGAAAAGTTTGTTTTCGAAATGAAATGATGCAAAAGAAGTTTGGTGAAAATGTAATCTATGAGTCTGCATGGAAAGATAAAACATCCATTTGGTATTTGTAGTTGTGGTTTTTTCTTGGACAAAATCTGTTAAAATTGGAGATTCGTTGGTATATGATTTTGAGTCTTACAAGTTTTTGGATAATTGGTGGAGAAATTCGTAAGTTAAAAAAGAATAATTGAATGATCATGAGAAAAGAGGTTTGATGAAATTTTAAACAAAGGAAGCACTAGAATAAATGGTATTCAGATAATTGGTGCTAGAGACAAGTTGGAAGTCATTTAGATTTGTTGAGTTAGATTATGTACGTAGGGAAGAGGAAAAATGCTATGTTAGGATAAAACATTTTGGATGAAAGTATGAGACTGCCACTTTATCTTTGTTAAGATGAGAGAATTTTGGATTAAAGTATGAGACTATACTTCAAATCTTTTTCATGGATCCCCAATTATTCTTTTTTGAACTTACAAGTTTCTCCACCAATTATCCAAAATCTCATAAGACTCAAAACCATGTGTCAACGAATCTCCAATCAATAGATTTTGTGTCCAAGAAAAAATCACAACTACAAAAACCAAATGGATGCCTTACCCCTTTCCATGCAAACCTCTAGAACATATTTTCACCAAATTTCTTTAATGTCATTTTATTCCAAAAACAAACTTTCAAAAAATCTTCAGTTTTTTATTTTATTTTTTTTTCGTTCCAATGAATAGTCCTTCATCCACCAAAGGTTGAAACCTTGTCTTTTCCCTCTTCTAGTTCATAAGTCCTAATCATATTTTATCTAATCATGGAAACTCGTCACCATATATCTTCATCCATGATCCACTTTGTTACTATCTTAACAACTTTTTTTTCTTCTCATTCTCACTATTCAATAAATGAACTTTAATTCTTTACAGTCCAACCATTATCTTCCACTCTAAACAACAAAATTTCAATCTAATTCTTTTATTGTAGTAAAGTGTGTCAAAGTGTTTCTTTCTTCTCTCTTAAATGTATAACAGTACAAACTCAACAAATCCAACATATTGCAATCCAATTTCAATAATAACCCCAAATATTTATTATTCTACTCTCGCATCCATAAAATTTCATCAAATCACCTTTCTCATCCCTTAAGTAGTAAATCTCAAAATCATATAACAATACATATCCCATTTCAAAAAACTTTGTCCAAATAAATATCATCAACTATATTAACCGAATCGAAAGTATTCAGATAGGTCTTAAGTTTTCCCATCAATCCATAACATTTTCATACTTATCAAGGCATATTCCATCTTATATTGAACTTTTTAAAGAATTCTTCACTTTTTGATTATCTATTCGAATACATCCCCATTTACCACTTTTACCGCAAAGTCGATTGTTTCCCTATTTACCTAACAATCTTCTGATTTAATGACTCATAGAAACTCAACAACGATTCTACGAAAGTACGGTCTAAAAACTTAAATAATTATGTATATTAGGAAGAGCAAAGGTGCTTTGTAAAGATAAGAGAATTTTGGATGAAAGTATGAGACAATACTTCATTTTTGTTAGGATAAGAGAATTTTGGACTAAAGTATGAGACTAGACTTAAAGTCTTTGACTAATAAGGTTTATTTGGACAAGTGAATTAAGTGTTAAGATCATCGAGTTTCCATGAGGCATTAAATGTAATATTCATCCACTTTTTGGTAAATGTGGTAAATGGAGATTTATTTGAAAACCTAACAACGATTCTAAGAACGTATCATCTCAAAACTTTAATGGTTATGTGTATAAGGAAGAACAAAGATGCTTTGTAAAGATAAGAGAATTTTGAATGAAAGTATGAAATGACGCTTCATTTTTGTTAGGATAAGAGAATTTTGGACTAAAGTATTGAGAATAGACTTCAAGTCTTTAATTAAAGAGTTCTGCCCATTCTTTGGATCGAAGATAACATTTGAGTTTTGTCTAATAAGGTTAATTTGGACAATTGAATTAAGTGTGAAGGTCATCAAGTTTCTATGAGGCATTAAATGAGAAGATAACATTCATCCATTTTTTGGTAAATATGGTAAACAGAGATTTATTTGGAAATCCAACTACGATCCTAAGAAAGTACATTCTCAAAACTTTAAGTGAATTATGTATATAAGGAAGAACAAAGATGCTTTGCAAAGATAAGAGAATTTTAAATAAAAGTATGAGATGGACACTTCATCTTTGTTAGGATAAGAGAATTTTGGACTAAATTATGAGACACTTCAAGTATTTGATTAAAGAGTTCTGTCCATTCTTTGGATTGAAGATAATGTTTGAGTTTTTACTGATGAGGTTTATTTGGATAAGTGAATAAAGTTTTAAGATCATCGAGTTTCTATGAGGCATTAAATGAGAAGATAACATTCATCCACTTTTTAGTAAATGTGGTAAATGAAGATTTATTTGGAAACCCAACAACGATGATAAGAAAGTGCCATCTCAAAACTTTAACGATTATGTACATAAGGAAGAGCGAAGATGCTTTGTAAAGATAAGAGAATTTTTGATGAAAGTATGAGACGACACTTCATCTTTGTTAGGATAAGAGAATTTTGGACTAAAGTATGATACTAGACTTCAAGCCTTTAATTAAAGTGTTCTGTCATGCTTTGGATCGAAGATGATGTTTGAGTTTTGACTAATATTTGTTTATTTGGACAAGTGAATTAAGTGTTAAGATCGTCGAGTTTCTATGAGGCATTAAATGAGAAGATAACTTTCATCCACTTTTTGGTAAATGTGGTAGATAGAGATTTATTTGAAACCAACAATGATTCTAAGAATGTACCAACTCAAAACTTTAATGGTTATGCCTATTAGGAAGAGTGAAGATGTTTTGTGAAGACAAAAGAATTTTGGATGAAAGCAGGAGAAAGAACTTCATTTTTGTTAGGATAAGTGAATTTTTGACTAAACTATGAGACTAGACTTCAAGTCTGAGATTAAAGAGTTCTAACCATTCTTTAGATTGAAGATAATGTTTGAGTTTTGACTAGGAAGGTTTATTTGGACTAGTGAAGTAAGTGTTAAGATCATTGAATTTTATGAGGCATTAAATGGGAAGATAACGTTAATTCACATTTTGGTAAATGTGGTAAATGAAGATTTATTTAGAAACCCAACAATGATTCTAATCAATTACCATATCAAAATTTTAATCGTTATGTATGTAAGGAAAAGAACAGATTGTTTGTGAAGATAAGAGAAATTTGGATGAAGTATGAGACGATACTTCGACTTTGTTAGAATAAGAGAATTTTTGACTAAAGTAGGAGACTAGACTTCCAAGTCTTTGATTAAAGAGTTCCGTCCATTCGAAGATAATATTTGAGTTTTGAGTAAGATAAGTGAATTAAGTGTTAAGATCATTGAGTTTCTATGAGGCATTAAATGAGAAGATAACATGCATCCACTTTTTGATAAATATGGTAAATGGAGATTTATTTGGAAACCCACCAATGATTCTAAGAAAGTGTCATCTCAAAAGTTTATTGGTAAGAAGAGCAAAGATGCTTTCTAAAGACAAGAAAATTTTGGATGAAAGTATAAGACAATAGTTCATCTTTGTTAGGAGAATTTTAGAGTAAAATTTTAAAGTAGAGATTGATTAAAGAGTCCATTTTTTGGATCGAATATAATGTTTGAGTTTTGACTAATAAGGTGTATTTGGACAAATTAAGTGTTAAGATCATTGAGCTATGAGGCATTAAATGAGAAGATAACATTCATCCACTTTTTGGTAAATGTGGTAAATGAAGATTTGTTTGGAAATCTAACAACGATTATGAGAAAGTACCATCTCAAAACTTAAATGTTTATGTATATAAGGAACAACAAAGATGCTTGGTAAAGAAAGGATAATTTCAATGAAAGAATGAGACGACACTTCATAAGAGTTTCGTGTCATGCTTTTGATCGAAGATAATGTTTGAGTTTTGACTAATATTGTTTATTTGAACTAGTGAATTAAGTGTTAAGGTCATCGAGTTTCTATGAGGCATTAAATGAGAAGATAAAATTCATCCACTTTTTGGTAAATGTGGTAAATAAAAATTTATTTGGAAACCCAACAACGATTCTAAGAAAGTACCATCTCAAAAAATTAATGGTTATGTCTATAAGGAAGAGCATAGATGCTTTGTGAAGACAAGAAAATTTTGGATGAAAGTAGGAGACGACACTTCATCTTTATTAGGATAAGAGAATTTTTTACTAAACTATGAGACTTGACTTCAAGTCTGTTATTAAAGAGTTCTGTCCATTCTTTAGATCGAAGATAATATTTGAATTTTGACTAGTAAGGTTTATTTGGACTAGTGAAGTAAGTGTTAAGATCATTGAGTTTTATGAGGCATTAAATGGAAAAATAACATTAATCCACATTTTGGTAAATCCAATGGAGATTTATTTAGAAACCCAACATCGATTCTAATAAATTACCATATCAAAATTTTAAGGGTTATGTATATAAGGAAGAGAACAGATACTTTGTAAAGATAAGAGAATTTTTTATGAAAGTATGAGACGACACTTCGACTTTGTTAGGATAAGAGAATTTTGGACTAAAGTATGAGACCAGACTTCCAAGTCTTTGATTAAAGAGTTCAACCCATTCCTTGGATCGAAGATAATGTTTGAGTTTTGACTAATAAGGTTTATTTAATAAGTGAATTAAGTGTTAAGACCATTGAGTTTCTATGAGGCATTAAATGAGAAGATAACATGCATCCACTTTTTGGTAAATGTGGTAAACAAAGATTTATTTAGAAACCTACCAACGATTCTAACATAGTGCCATTTCAAAAGTTAATGGCTATGTATATAAGAAGAGCAAAGATGCTTTCTAAAGACAAGCGAATTTTGGATGAAAGTATAAGACAACAATTCATCTTTGTTAAGATATGTGAATTTTAGGGTATAGTTTGAGAGTGGAGATTGATTAAAGAGTTCTGTCCATTGTTTGGATCGAAGATAATGTTTGAATTTTGACTAATAAGGTGTATTTGGGGATGACATTGTTTGAAGGTTGGATAAAGTGACATCAGACCAATTCCATATCCTGTTGACTCTCGGTAAACAAAGATGGCAACTTCATTCAAATTCCTAAACATCTGGTTATCTCACCCCTTTTTCTCCTCCCTTTTAGAGGAATGGTGGCTATCAAACCCTTTGACCGGTAGGCCTGGGCATGGTTTCATACAGAGGCTTGTAAGATTGTATTGAAAGAATGAAATATCAACACCTTTGGACAGACTACAAAAAAACAAAAAAGCCCTGATGACTAAGTTGGCCTCTTTAGATATCTTAGAAGAAGCTGACCTTCTTGACCAATTACCGTTCAACAAAGGGTAGATATCAAGGTTGAACTTCTATCCATTGCTGCTTTTGAAGAGGCTATTTGGCAACAATATGGCAAGTTAAAATGGCTTAGAGAGGGTGATGAAAATACCTCTTTTTTCCACCGCCTTTTGTTTCGCTAGAAGAAGAACTAATACTATTGTGGAAGTTTTAGACAACAATGGAATGAGCCTTCTAACCGACATGGAAATCCAAGATGCTTTTGTTTCTTTTTTCGAAAAATTCTACACAAAGAAGGACAATGGTTGTTATGTTCCCCAAATTATTGATTGGAGTCCTATATCCCTTGATCAAAGTAAGTCTCTGGAATTACCCTTTGCTCAAGCTGAAATTCTTTGTGCTGTAAATGATTTGGGCTCTAACAAATCCCTCGAGCCAGATGGCTTCACTTCTAAATTCTTTAAAAAATCATGGAACATCCTCAAAGACGACATCAAGAGGGTTTTCAATGATTTTTTTGAGAATGCTATCATAAACGCCAATGTCAACGAGACTTACATATGCCTCATTCCTAAGAAAAAATCTGTTAAATCTGTTGGTGATCACAGGCCCATTAGTCTTACTACCTGCCTGTACAAAATTATTGCTAGAGTCCTATCAGAAAGATTGAAGAAAGTGCTCCCATATACCATTTCAGACTACCAATCAGCTTTTGTGGCCGATAGACAAATCATTGATGTTGCTTTGATTGCGAATGAGCTCATTGATGAGAGGAAAAGACGGAAAAAACCAAGTGTTGTGATCAAATTAGATATCGAAAAGGCTTTTCATAAGGTTGACTGAGATTTTCTTGATCTCATTTTACAATCTAAAGGGTTTGGAGCCTATGGAGGAGATGGATTAGAGGTTGTATATCATCCACTAACTTTTCCATCATAATCAATTAGAGGCCTCGAGGAAAAATTCGTGCTTCTAGAGGGCTTAGACAAAGGGACCCTTTATCCTCTTTTCTTTTTACCATTGTGATGAATGCATTGAGTAGATTGTTCATGCTTGCTGAATCGCAGAATTTGATTGAAGGTTTTTCAATGGGTAAAGGTGACAATAGAACCTCGATAACCCATCTTCAATTTGCAGATGATACCATCATTTTCTCTTCCCCCGACCCCTCACATTTACTCAACCTACATAAGATTATTTTGGAGTTTGAAGAGGCTTCAGGTTTGAATATTAACGATGCGAAATCAGAACTCTTTAGGATTGAAACAGAACCTTCCATTGAGGCTTCATTGGCAGCGACCTAGAATTGTCCCTTGGGAACATGTCCAACTGTATATTTAGGACTGCCATTGAATGGTAGACCTAAAAATGCATCCTTTTGGTTATCGAAAGTTGCAAAACTGGGGACACTCACACATTTCTAAAGGAGGCCGTTTGACCCTGATACAAGCTACATTGACTAACCTCCTTATCTCAAAACTTAAATGGTTATGTATATAAGGAACAACAAAGATGCTTGGCAAAGAAAGGAAATTTTGATAAATGTATGAGACGAGACTTCATCTTGGTTAGGATAAGAAAATTTTAGACTAAAGTATGAGATTAGACTTCTAAGTCTTTGATTAAAGAGTTCGGTCCATTCTTTGGATTGAAGATAATGTTTGAGTTTTGACTAATATTTGTTTATTTGGACAAGTGAATTAAGTGTTATGATCATTGAGTTCTATGAGGAATTAAATGAGAAGATAACATTCATCAACTTTTTGGTAAATGTGGTAAATGGAGATTTATTTGGAAACCCAATAACGATTCTAAGAAAGTACCATCTCAAAAGTTTAAGGGATTTAAGAAGAGCAAAGATACTTTCCTAGAGATAAGAGAATTTTGGATGAAAGTATGAGATGACAATTCATCTTTGTTAGGATAAGAGAATTTTTTATGATAATATTGGACTAGACTTCAAGTTTTTGATTAAAGAATTCTGTCCATTTTTTGGATCGAAGATAATGTTTGAGTCTTGACTAATAAGGCTTATTTGGACAAAGGAACTAAATGCTAAAATCATTTAGTTTCTATGAGGCATTAAATGGGAAGATAACTTGCATCCACTTTTTGGTAACTGTGGTAAATGGAGACTTATTTGGAAGTACCAACGATTCTAAGAAAGAACCATCCCAAAAGTTTAATGGTTATGTATATAAAAAGAGCAGAGATGCTTTCTAAACATAAGAGAATTTTGGATGAAAGTATGAGACGACAATTCATCATTGTTAGGATATGAGAATGTTGGACAAAAGTATGAAACTAGATCTTTGATCAAAGAGTTCTGTCCATTCTTTGGATCGAAGAAATGTTTGAGTTTTGACTAATAAGGTTTATAAGAGAATTTTGGATGAAAGTATGAGACGACAATTCATCATTGTTAGGATATGAGAATGTTGGACAAAAGTATGAAACTAGATCTTTGATCAAAGAGTTCTGTCCATTCTTTGGATCGAAGAAATGTTTGAGTTTTGACTAATAAGGTTTATTTGGACAAGTGAATTAAGTGTTAAGATCATTGAGTTTCTATGAGCCATTAAATGAGAAGATAACATTCATTCACTTTTTGGTAAATGTGGTAAATCAAGATTTATTTGAAAACCTAAAAATGATTTTAAGAAAGTACCATCTCAAAAGTTTAATGGTTATGTATATATATATAAGGAAGAGAAAAGATGTTTTGTAAAGATAAGAGAATTTTGGATGAAAGTATGAGACGACACTTCATCTTTGTAAGGATAAGAGAATGTTGGACTATAATATGAGATTAGAATTCAAGTCTTTGCTTTAAGAGTTCCGTCCATTCTTTGGATCAAAGATAATGTTTGAGTTTTGACTAATAAGATTTATTTGGACAAGTGAATTAAGTGTAATCCTTGAATCTATGAGGCATTAAATGAGAAGATAACATGCATCCACATTTATGTAATTGTGGTAAATGAAGATTTATTTGGGAACCCAACAACGATTCTAGGGAAGTACCATCTCAAAACTTGAATGATTATGTATATAAGGAAGAACAAAGATACTTTGTAAAGATAAGAGAATTTTGGATGTAAGTATGGGACAACACTTCATCTTTGTTAGGAT
The DNA here is from genome assembly GCA_036507285.1 of Trichosanthes cucumerina. Lineage (NCBI taxonomy): Eukaryota > Viridiplantae > Streptophyta > Magnoliopsida > Cucurbitales > Cucurbitaceae > Trichosanthes > Trichosanthes cucumerina. Next base: position 73,917,879 of record CM071839.1, on the reverse strand, counting down.
AAGAGAATTTTTTACGACAGTATTAGACTAGACTTCAAGTTTTTGAAAGAGTTCTGTCTATTCTTTGGATCGAAGATAATGTTTGAGTGTTTATTAATAAGGTTTATTTGGACAAGTGAATTAAGTGTCATGATCATTTAGTTTCGATGATGCATTAAATGAGAAGATAACTTTCTTTCACTTTTTGGTAAATGTGGGAAATTGAGATTTATTTGGAAACCGTACGATGATTCTAAGAAAGTACCATCTCAAAAGCTTAATGGTTATGCATATAAGAAAGAGCAAAGATACTTCGTAAAAATAAGAGAATTTTGGATTAAAGTATGAGACGACCGTTCATCTTTGTTAGGATATGAGAATTTTGGACTGAAGTATTAGACTAGACTTCAAGTCTTTGATTAAGGAGTTATGTCCATTGTTTTGATCGAAAATAATGTTTGAGTTTTGACTAATAAGGTTTGTTTGGACAACTGAATTAAGTGTTAAGATCATTGAGTTTCTATGAGGAATTAAATGAGAAAATAATGCATCTAGTTTTTGATAAATGTTTTAATTGGAGATTTATTTGGAAACCTGTCGACCCTATTTTTCAGACCCAAATCTCCTAGGGAAGTTAATAAGCAAAGACCGTCGTCAGCGCTAAAAATTTTCGCAAAGATACGACGCTGTTGCTAAGACAAAAACCCACATTTTCCTGACCTGTTTAATGCATAAAAGCACTCCGAAAGGTTTACAAAACACCCAACCTCCTCCAAACTATATTCAACAAATGACTGAGCTTCCAACAGATCAACAAGTAAACACGATCACAACTTTAACTAATACCTATCTGTAACTAACAACTTCAAAGGAAAGAAGAAGAATGAACATAATACATAACTCATAAGTACAAATACCTAAAGATATTTAGGAAAAAAAATCAAAACTCTAAGGGGAACTAATGCACGGAAGAACGTCCTCAAGCCTCGTTAGGTTGCCACCATCGTCATCCATCTCACAGTTTAACTTTCATCTGCAAACAAAAACATAGAAAGAAACGAGTGAGTATAAAAGTACCCAGTAAGTAGCCCACTTACATCCAAACCTATCTCAGCAAAAACAACAAGAATCATCTCCTAAACTTACTCAATCCCAATTAGGTCTTACACACCTTATCCTGAGCCCCCTTGTGGTAATAACTCGAGCTTTACCTTCGATCCTAGAACTTTGATTGATGATGCAATGAGAGAAAGCAACTCTCATGCCACTACACGCTGGCATAGAGTCGTGAAGGTACGTAACCCATACACTCTATGGGAAATCACCCCGAAGCCAACACGAGATAATGAAAAGCAACCACTCCCTGACGGGGGCGTACCTCAGGATCACCTCGCCGCTAGCACAGAGCCGTGTATTCAACACACGCTATAGAGATCCGCCCATAAGCTAGCATGAGACAATGGAACACAACCACTCCCTAAATGGGGGCGTACCCCCTAGATCATTACCAATATCGTCAATCTAGAGGTTCCAACTCGCTTAGGCGTATTTCAAGATTTAGTAACTGTTGGGATCTGGCTTTATAAGGTTACTAGGAGTTCTAATTAGGCGTTCCTAATATCCTCGATCTATTCTCAAGGGTCCCATATCCAACTAAGTTCTCTCTCTAACCAAGCTTTAACTCAAATCAATCAGCTATTAGGAATGCTAGATGCAATCTGAACAATCAACCCCCACCTAGCAAAAACCAAAGATGCGATCAATACAAGATTCAAAGACTCGGGATAACATACACGTAATCATGCAAAGTACAATGTTCATAAAAACATGCTACACAAGTTCCATAAACATTTAGATAACTAATCTAAGGTCTAAAGCTAGCAACATCTCAAGACTAGACAAAAGGTAAATGTCGATAGCCTTACTCCTTCACTCAGGAGCTTGGCTTAAATCCAAAAGACTACTTACGTGTTTAAAGATTCAGAAAAAGAGTGCGAGTCTAAGCAACCACAACAAGGTCTAAAACAAACTTAAGAAGTCGAAACTGATCGGGCTAGATCTACTCCGACGAGCTACGACGACAGTGTGACGACTTTCCAGCGACGCTCTGGTGGCGGTCCGACGACTCTCCGGCGACGATCTGATGACTTTCCGGCGGGATGAAGAAATAGATGAAGAATGCGAAGAAAAGAAGAAGAAAGAGAAGAAGATGAGAGTTTTGAAGTGTGCCCCTTAAGTTGCAAATACTCTGGTTTAAAAAGGGAGCAAAAGTCCTAATCCTTTTTAGAACAAGAAATCCTAATCCTCTTTAGAAAAAGAAACTTAATCCTTTTTAAAACAGAAATCCTAATCCTTTTTAGACTTTGAAACACCATTCCTTAAAAAATCTCTAGATTCCTAATCCTGATCCGATTATCCAAAAATTCAAATTTAAATCAAATACAATTTAATGCACTTGATTTTACTTGGCGTTACAAAACCCGACAACAATTCTAATAAAGTACAATTTCAAAACTGTAATGGTTATGTATATAAGGAAGAGAAAATATGTTTTGTAAAGATAAGAGAATTTTGGATGAAAGTATGAGGCGACACTTCATCATTGTTAGGATAAAAGAATGTTGGACTAAAGTATGAGACTAGACTTCAAGTTTTTGATTAAAGAGTTTTGTCCATACTTTGGATCGAAGAGAATGTTTGAGTTTTGACTATGAATGGCTTATTTGGAAGAGCGAAGATTCTTTGTAAAGATAAGAGAATTTTGGATGAAGTATGAAACGACACTTCATCTTTATTAGGATAAGTGAATTTTGGACTAAACTATGAGAGTAGACTTCAGGTCTTTGATTAAAAAGTTTTGTCAACTCTTGGGATCAACGATAATGTTTTAGTTTTAACTAATAAGGTTTATTTGGACAAGTGAATAAAGTGAGAAGATCATTAAGTTTCTATGACGCATTAAATGAGAAGATAACATGCACCCACTTTTTGGTAAATGTGGTAAATGGAGATGTATTTAGGAACGCAACAACGATTCTAAGAAAGTACCATCTCCAAACTATATTGATTATGTATACAAGTTAGAGCGAAGATGATTTGAAAAGATAAGAGAATTTTGGATGAAAGTATGAGGCGACTCTTCATCTCTGTTAGGATAAGGGAATTTTGGACTAAAGTATGAGACTAGACTTCAAGTCAAGAGTTCTGTCCATTTTTTGGATCGAAGATACTGTTTGAGTTTTGACTATTAAGCTTTATTTGGACAAGTGAATTCAATGTAAGATCATTGAGTTTCTATGAGCCATTAAATGAGAAGATAACATGCATCCACTTTTTGGTAAATGTGAAAATGAAGATTTATTTGGAAATCCAACAACGAAACTATGAAAGTACGATCTGAAAACTTTAATGCTTATGTATATAAAGAAGAGTAAAGATGTTTTGTCATCTTTGTCAGGATAAGAGGATTTTGGACTCAAGTATGCGAAAGGACTCAAATCTTAGATTAATGAGTTATGTCAATTCCTTGGATCACAGATATTGTTTGAGTTTTGACTAATAAGGTTTATTTGGACAAGTGAATTAAGGGTCTGTTTGGGGGCACAAGTTATAATAACCTGTGGAACTCTACACCCTAAACACAGACTATTATAACCCAAAACTATACTACTATGTATTTTAAATAATATTATATGATTCCACTGATTATAAATATTATAACCCCTGTTATTATAGCTCACTCAGCACCCCAAACAACCCCTATGTCTTAAGATCTTTGAGTTTTTATGAGGCATTAACTAAGTAGATAACATTCATCCACTTTTTGTTAAATTTGGTTAATAGAGATTTATTTGGAAACCCAACAACGATTCTAAGAAAGTGCCATCTCAAAACTTTAATGGTTATGTATATAAGGAAGAACAAAGATTCTTTTTGTCAAGATAAGAGAATTTTGGATGAAAGTATGAGACGACACTTCATCTTTGTTAGGATAAGAAAATGTTGTAGTATGAGACAAGACTTCAAGTCTTTGATTAAAGAGTTTTATCCATTCTCTGGATCGAAGATAATATTTGAGTTTTGACAATAAGTTTTATTTGGACATGTGAAATAAGTGTTAAGATCATCGATTTTCTATGATGTATTAAATGAGAAGATAACATTCATCCACTTTTTGGTAAATGTGGTAAATGGAGATTTATTTGGAACAATGATTCTAAAAAAGTACCATCTCAAAACTTTAATGGTTATGTATATAAGGAATAACAAAGATGTTTTGTAAAGATAAGAGAATTTTGGATGAACGTATGAGACGACACTTTCATTTTTTTTAGGATAAGTGAATTTTGGACTAAAGTATGAGACTAGACTTCAATCTTTGATTAAAGAGTTCTGCCCATTCTTTGAATCTAAGATAATGTTTGAGTTTTGACTAGAAAGATTTATTTGGACAAGTGAATTACGTGTTAAGATCATTGAGTTTCTATGAGGCATTAAATGTGGTAAATGGAGAATTATTTGGAAACCCAACAACGATTCTATGAAAGTACCATCTTAAATATTTAAAGGTCATGTATAAAAGAAGGAGCGAAGATGCTTTGTAAAGATAAGAGAATTGTGGATGAAAGTATGACACGACACTTCTTCTTTGTTAGGATAAGTGAATTTTGGCCTAAATTATGAGACTAGACTTCAAGTCTTTGACTAAAGAGTTTCTATCCATTCTTTGGATCGAAGATAATGTTTGAGGTTTGACTAATAAGGTTTATTTGGACAAGTGAATTAAGTGTGATGATCATTGAGTTTATATGAGGCATTAAATTAGAAGATAACATGCATCCACTTTTTGGTAAATGTAGTAGATGGAGATTTATTTGGAAACCCAACAAGGATTCTAAGAAAGTACCAGCTCAAAACTTTAATGGTATGTATACAAGGATGAACAAAGATGCTTTGTAAAGATAAAAGAATTTTGGATGAAAATATAATACGACACTTCATGTTTATTAGGATAAGAGAATTTTGGGCTAAAGTATGAGATTGATTAAAAAGTTTATGGCCATTAGTTGGATCGAAGATAATGTTTGAGTCTTGACTAATAAGGTTTATTTGGACAAGTGAATCAAGTGTTAAGATCATTAAGTTTCTATGAGGCATTAAATGAGAAAACATGCATTCTTTTTTTGGTAAATGTGGTAAGTTGAGATTTATTTGGAAACCCAACAACGATTCTAAGAAAGTACCATCTAAAATTTTTAATGGTTATGTACACATGGAAGAGCAAAGATGCTTTGTAAAGATAAAAGAGTTTTAGTTGAAAGTATGAGACGACACTTCATCTTTGTTAGGATAACATAATTTTGGACTAAAGTATGAGACTGAATCTCAAGCCTTTGATTAAAGAGTTCGATCAAAGATAATGTTTGTGTTTTGACTAATAACGTTTATTTGGACAAGTGAATTAAGTATTAAGATGATTGAGTTTATAAGATGCATTAAATGAGAGGATATCATTCATCCACTTTTTGGTAAATGTGGTAAATGGAAATTTATTCGAAGAGATAATTGAAAAGTGAAGAATTATTTAAAAAGTTGAATTAGGAATAAGATGAACTATATCATAAGACATATAAAAATGTTATGGATTCATGAGAAAAGCTGACACCTATCTAAATATTTGACGTTGTAGTTGATGATATGTTTGTTGGACACAAAGCTTTTTTAAATGTGATATCTATTGTTATATGATTTTTCAATCTTACTATTCTTGGTCGGGAGGAGTTGGCAAAAACCTTAGTATAAAAGGAAAAATTGATGGATGGAGAAGACAATTTAAGGAAATTTTAAGATGGAAGGAGTAAAATAATAAATATTTGCGGTCATTGTTGATATTAGATGACAATGTGTTGGATTTGTTGAATTCGTACTATTATACATGAAAGAAGGAAGAAAGACACACTTTGCAAAGATAAAAGAATGAGATTTGAGTTAATCTCTTATTATTAAGAGTTTTGAAAAATGGATGTCAACTTTTGTTATTAGGATTTGAACATAATGGTTGGACTCTAAGGGATTAAAATTCAATTATGGAATAGTAATCATGATAAGAAAAAAAGCTGTTAAGATATTAAAAAATTGGATAACGGATGAAGATACTTTGTTTGAAATGTTGACGATCTTCCTTGAATATTGATATGAGAAAAAAAATAAGATAAGGTCTTATGTACTTGAAAAGGAAAAATACACAAAAAGATTTGGTGGATGGAGGACTATTCATTGGAATGAAAAAAAATTGAAAACTAAAGAATTCTTGAAAAGTTTGTTTTTGGAATGAAATGATGTAAAAGATGTTGGGTGGAAATGTGTTCTATGAGTCTGCATGGAAAGATAAGACATCAATTTGGTATTTGTAGTTGTTGTTTTTTCTTGGACAAAATCTGTTCAAATTAGATATTCGTTGGTATATGATTTTGAGTCTTACAAGTTTTTGGATAATTGGTCGAGAAATTCATAAGTTCAAAAAGAATAATTGAACGATCATGAAAAAAAAAGTTTGATGAAATTTTAAACAAAGGAAGCACTAGAATAAATGGTATTCAGATAATTAGTGCTAGAGATGTCACACCCCCTTCCGAACTACCTGAAAACTAGGCTCGAAAGGCGGCGTGAAGCCAACAGACATTGTTTATCTCTTAACAATACCTGTTGACACTGATACACCTGATAGACATACTATGTTCGAAAAAGGAACACTTAAACATGACATAGCGGAAACTGGACAACTATTAAACATATACAAGGAGAAACCATTCACAAGTCTCTCTTGGAAACTAAAAGTCTAGTGCATCAGAAACAACACAAGACAAACCATTGTTTATACAACCTCTAATGTACAAACAACTATAACACCAAAGTCTTCTCAAAATAATTTACAAACATAGAGACTTGCTAGACAAAACCAACCACGTACAAAGTATTTATCTTATGAAGCTTCAGCAGACTATGGCAGTAACTCAGGTGCCAGGAGCTCGATCTCTACCGAAAGGTTTGAAAACATAGAATGAATGAGCTATGAAGCTCGGTGAGTGATCGTGTTTAATATCGTAACTTTGTAAAACATGTGACACAAAAACTATGAGCATATGCATTTGTATTCAAGCATTGAAAGTAAATGTAGAATCATAATAGACTTTGAAAAAAACCAACAAGTATATCATCAAAATCTCGTAAGGCATGTAAATGAGATAAACTCTTTTAAAAACATGTCACAATCCACGTTGTGTAGTAGACGCGCCCGGATAACAACCAACGTTTACTCTACGATGTAGTGGGGTCCGCCCGGCACTCCCATCGTCTTTGTCGTAGTGGGGCCCGCCCAAAGACTCACGGCAGTAGCGTTGTCACGGAATACACTCAACGTCGACAACGAGAATAAGACCAATGTGCACACGGTACCATAAAGCCTCGGGCTCAATATCTCGAGAAAATCACATGAAAACATTTGGACATGCCTTCTTATCTTTCTTTTCATAAAACTCAAAGCTTACTCGAACTTGTTCATATAATGAAATCTTTAAAACATACTTGCTAGTACATGCTTGCTTGAAATCATAACATTTCCATAATTTTTAGCAACCATTGGACATATGCTCATGTATAAACTTTATAAAGACTTTTAGGGTCACAATGAACACTTGAAACATTTCTAGGAAAACATGAATACTCATAAACATGTGTTCAAAAGAAAGCATAATGCATTGAAACCTTTTATTCTAGCAAAACTTGCATTTCTTGAACATAATTCAAGCATATATACACTTTTGATGTTCGTTTTATCACTCACGATGTTTGAACTAGAATCTTAGCCCGTACACTCGACCTATTTGCTCTTGGCCCATCACAAACAAACCAAATTCATGTATTAGAATCTCGAGCTTATGGTTTTAACCCTAAAACTACAAGAAAACACACTTTCAAAAATTCCAAAGATTTTGATTTTCTCTTGCTTTCATTGCATGACCATAACTTCTTCTTCATTACTTATCCAAAAAGAATGTACTTTATACCAAACTCTTCCTTTTTGAACCCTCTAAAACGAAGACATGAAAATGAAATTCCCAATAGATTGGTACAGAAATACCTCGAAGTCTTCTTTCCCAGGAACCAACTTCTGCTATTCCAGATTCGATTTCCTGCTGCAACCCGAAACTTGACCTGATAATTAAGAAATCTTCCAATCATTTTCTACTCACGATTCCTTCACGAAACTTGTAGGAAATTGAATAAGATTTCGAACCATACCAATTAGAGCTTCTAACTCCAAGTATACAGATCAGAACAACCAAAACATCGAGAGACCTCTCGGATTTGACAAAGAAAATTCTGTCTTCTGCCTTCCTCTTAACAAAACAGCAACTTAAAATCAGAATTGGCTCGAGCTTCCTTCACGAATTTTGTTCCAATATGAGTTAACTTTCATGAAACAAAAGCTCAACTCTTAACTCTTCTTGTGGAGCTCGAGATGAACAGAAAATCAGAGCTTGTCTGAGTTGATCTCCTTGCTGCTAAACAACCAAGCTTTGAGCTCTCCTTCCTTCTTCTGCAACTCTAACTCATGAAAAGCTTCTTCTTCTTCTTCCTTTCTCCTTCTCCCACGAAACCCTTGCTGCTCCTTGTTGAAAATGAGAAGGAAATCGATGGAATGGGTTATTTTAAAAAAGAAAACTAAGGTGGGATCCACCACCCACTTTCCTTTTCCCTTTTACATTCTTTTTTTCCTTTTCTTTCCTTTCCTTTATCTCCTTCCTTCTTTTCTTTTCTTTACAAAACAAAACTTAACATGATTTACATTTGTTTCATTTTCTTTTCTTCTTTTATCTTTTAAAGCAAACCGAACCAAAAATGGTTTAAACTTTTTCTTCCTTGTTTTCCTTTTGTCTTTCACTTCATTTCTTTTCTTTTTAAAACATGAGAAACCAAGTTTAAAACATTCATTTCTTCTTTCTTTTTGTTGTTTGATAATAAGAAAGTTCCAAAGAAAGATCTCGGGTTTACAAGAGACAAGTTGGAAGTCATTTAGATTTGCTAAGTTAGGTTATGTACGTAGGGAAGAAGAAAAATGCTCTGTTAGGATAGAACATTTTGGATGAAAGTATGAGACTACCACTTCATCTTTGTTAAGATAAGAGAATTTTGGATTAAAGTATGAGACTATACTTTAAATCTTTTTCATGGATCCCTCAATTATTCCTTTTTGAACTTACAAGTTTCTCCACCAATTATCCAAAATCTCATAAGACTCAAAACCATGTGTCAACGAATCTCCCAACAATAGATTTTGTGTCTAAGAAAATATCACAACTACAAAAGCCAAATGAATTCCTTACCTTTCCATGCAAACCTCTAGAACATATTTTCACCAAATTTCTTTGATGTCATTTTATTCCAAAAACAAATATTCAAAAAATTCTTCAGTTTTTATTTTTTTATTTTTTTTCTTTCCAATGAATAGTCCTTCATCCACCAAAACCTTGTCTTTTCCCTCTTCTAGTTCATAAGTCCTAATCATATTTTATCTAATCATGGAAACTCGTCACCATATATCTTCATCCATTATCCACTTTGTTACTATCTTAACAATTTTTTTTCTTCTCATTCTCACTATTCAATAAATGAACTTTAATTCTTTACCGTCCAACCATTATCTTCCACTCTAAATAACAAAATTTCACATCTACTTTTCAAAACAATAATTATTGATAATAAGAGATGAAATTCAATCTAATTCTTTTATCGTAGTAAAATGTGTCAAAGTGTTTCTTTCTTCTCTCTTAAATGTATAACGATACAAACTCAACAAATCCAACATATTGCAATCCAATTTCAATAATAACCTCAAATATTTTATTATTCTACTCTCGCATCCATAAAATTTCATCAAATCACCTTCCTCATCCCTTAATTTTTCCTATTATACTAGAGTTTTTCGCCAACTCTATCCAAAAGTAGTAAATCTCAAAATTATATAACAATACATATCCCATTTCAAAAAACTTTATGTCCAAATAAATATCATCAACTGTACTAACCGAATCGAAAGTATTCAAATAGGTCTTAAGTTTTCCTATCAATCCATAACATTTTCATACTTCTCCAGGCATATTCCATCTTATATTGAACTTTTTAAAGAATTCTTCACTTTTTGATTATCTATTCGAATACATCGCCATTTACCACATTTACCGCAAAGTCAATTGTTTCCCTCTTTACCACCTTCTGATTTAATGACTCATGGAAACTCAACAACGATTCTACGAAAGTACGATCTAAAAACTTTAATGGTTATGTATATAAGGAAGAGCAAAGATGTTTTGTAAAGATAAGAGAATTTTGGATGAAAGTATGAGACGATACTTCATCTTTGTAAGGATAAGAGAATTTTGGACTAAAGTATGAGACTAGACTTAATGTCTTTGACTAATAAGATTTATTTGGACAAGTGAATTAAGCGTTAAGATCATCGAGTTTCCATGAGGCATTAAATGTAATATTCAACCACTTTTTGGTAAATGTGGTAAATGTAGATTTATTTGGAAACCCAATGATTCTAAGAACGTATGATCTCAATTAAAGAGTTCCGTCCATTCTTTGGATCGAAGATAATGTTTGAGTTTTGATTGATGAGGTTTATTTGGATAAGTGAATTAAGTTTAAGATCATCGAGTTTCTATGAGACATTAAATGAGAAGATAACATTCATCCACTTTTTAGTAAATGTGGTAAATAGAGATTTATTTGGAAACCCAACAACGATGATAAGAAAGTGCCATCTTTAAACTTTAACGATTATGTATATAAGGAAGAGCGAAGATTCTTTGTAAAGATAAAAGAATTTTGGATGAAAGTATGAGACGACACTTCATCTTTGTTAGGATAAGAGAATTTTGGACTAAAGTATGAGACTAGACTTCAAACCTTTAATTAAAGTGTTCTGTCATGCTTTGGATCGAAGATGATGTTTGAGTTTTGACTAATATTGTTTATTTGGACAAGTGAATTAAATGTTAAGATAGTCGAGTTTCTATGAGGCATTAAATGAGAAGATAACATACAACCACTTTTTGGTAAATGTGGTAGATGGAGATTTATTTGGAAATCCAATAATGATTCTAAGAATGTACTAGCTCAAAACTTTAATGGTTATGCCTATAAGGAAGAGCGAAGATGCTTTGTGAAGACAAAAGAATTTTGGATGAAAGCAGGGAAAGAACTTCATCTTTGTTAGGATAAATTAATTTTTTACTAAACTATGAGACTAGACTTCAAGTCTGAGATTAAAGAGTTCTAGCCATTCTTTAGATCGAAGATAATGTTTGAGTTTTGACGAGTAAGGTTTATTTGGACTAGTGAAGTAAGTGTTAAGATCTTTGAATGTTATGAGGCATTAAATGGGAAGATAACATTAATCCACATTTTGGTAAATGTGGTAAATGAAGATTTATTTGGAAATCCAACAATGATTCTAATAAATTACCATATCAAAATTTTAATGGTTATTTATGTAAGGAAAAGAACAGATGCTTTGTGAAGATAAGAGAATTTTGGATGAAAGTATGAGACGATACTTCGACTTTGTTAGGATAAGATAATTTTTTACTAAAGTATGAGACAAGACTTCCAAGTCTTTGATTAAAGAGTTTAGTCCATTCTTTGGATCGAAGATAGTATTTGAGTTTTGACTAATAATGTTTATTTTGATAAGTGAATTAAGTGTTAAGATCATTGAGTTTCTATGAGGCATTAAATGAGAAGATAACATCGATCCACTTTTTGGTAAATATGGTAAATGGAGATTTATTTGGAAACCCACCAACGATTCTAAGAAAGTGGCATCTCAAAAGTTTATTGGTTATGTATATAAGATGATCAAAGATGCGTTCTAAAGACAAGAAAGTTCTTGATGAAAGTATAAGACAACAATTCGATATGAGAATTTTAGAGTCAAATTTTAAAGTAGAGATTGATTAAAGAGTTTTGTCCATTGTTTGGATCGAAGATAATGTTTGAGTTTTGACTAATAAGGTTGTATTTGGACAAATTAAGTGTTAAGATCATTGAGTTCTATGAGACATTACCACTTTTTGGTAAATGTGGTAAATGAAGATTTATTTGGAACTCCAACAACAATTATGAGAAAGTACCATCTGAAAACTTAAATGTTTATGTATATAAGGAACAACAAAGATGCTTGATAAAGAAAGGATAATTTCAATGAAAGAATGAGACGCCACTTCATCTTTGTTAGGATAAAAGAATTTTGGACTATCGTAAGAGTCTAGAATACCAAGTCTTTGATTTAAGAGTTTTGTCATGCTTTGGATCGAAGATAATGTTTGAGTTTTGACTAATATTGTTTATTTGGACAAGTGAATTAATTGTTAAGGTCATCGAGTTTCTATGAGGCATTAAATGAGAAGATAAAATTCATCCACTTTTTAGTAAATGTGGTTAATGGAAATTTATTTGGAAATCCAACAACGATTCTAGAAAGCACCATCTCAAAAAATTAATGGTTATGTCTATAAGGAAGAGCGGAGATGCTTTGGGAAGACAAGAGAATTTTGGATGAAAGTAGGAGACGACACTTCTTCTTTGTTAGGATAAGAGAATTTTTTACTAAACTATGAGACTAGACTTCAAGTCTGGGATTAAATAGTTCTGTCCATTCTTTAGATTGAAGATAATGTTTGAGTTTTTACTAGTAAGGTTTATTTGGACTAGTGAAGTGTTAAGATCATTGAATTTTATGAGGTATTAAATAGAAAGATAACATTAATCCACATTTTGGTACATCCAATGGAGATTTATTTGGAAACTCAACAACGATTCTAATAAATTACCATATCAAAAATTTAAGGGTAATGTATATAAGGAAGAGAACAGATACTTTGTAAAGATAAGAGATTTTTTTATGAAAGTATGAGACAACACTTTAACTTTGTTAGGATAAGAGAATTTTGGACTAAAGTATGAGACCAAACTTCCAAGTCTTTGATTAAAGAGTTCAGTCCATTCCTTGGATCGAAGATAATGTTCTAGTTTTGACTAATAAGGTTTATTTTGACAAGTGAATTAAGTGTTAAGACCATTGAGTTTCTAAGACGACACTTTAACATGCATCCACTTTTTGGTAAATGTGGTAAACAGAGATTTACTTAGAAACCTACAACCGATTCTAAGACAGTATCATCTCAAAAGTTTAATGGTTATGTATATAAGAAGAGCAAATATGCTTTCTAAAGACAAGCGAATTTTGGATGAATGTATAAGACAGCAATTCATTTTTGTTAGGATATGAGAATTTTAGAGTATAGTTTTGAGAGTGGGGATTGATTAAAGAGGGTGATGAAAATGCCTTTTTTTTCCACCGTCTTTTGGCTGCTAGAAGAAGAACTAATACTATTGTGGAAGTTTTAGACAACAATGGAATGAGCCTTCTAACGGACCAGGAAATCCAAGATGCTTTTGTTTCTTTTTTCAAAAAACTCTACACAAAGCAGGACAATGACTGTTATGTTTCCCAAATTATTTGTAACGACCCTAACTTTTAAGACTTTCTTTTTAGGGTCATTGCTAAACATGCATGCATTTCAGACCATTAAGTAACATTAAAAGAAAAAAACTTTGACGAAAACAAAAACTGATTTATTCGGGATCCCATAAAAACAAAGCAAATACATGCAATTAAAAATTTGTCTCTAGTGTCAACACAAAAAAACTTAATACTCAAATCAAACATCACCTAATAGATAAAACATTTTTCTAAAATTTCTCTAGTTTTTAAAATGCGAAAATCATGACTTTTGTATCCCCATGGTCTTCGTAGCATGCCCCCGTCACTCGCCAAGTATGTCTTTGCCTTTACCTGAAAATATTTTTAAAAAGAAATGACGAGTATTATGATAATACTCAGAAAACGACCCCACTGCCGGGGTTTGAAAACATGTCGTCATAACAAATCATTGCTTTATGTGGGACCCATAAACAATAAAACATATTTCATGATTTTTTCTCTTCGGCTATTAGTGGAAAATTGAGACTTCCTGATCCATGGCCTCTTAGTTTAAGTCGACTCTAAGTCTTTCATTACTTACATAACATTACATACGTTTATACATATATATTGGAAGTTTAATTGCCATAGTCTTCGTAAGCATTTTTATTTTGTAAAATTTCTCTTCGACCTTTAGTGGACAATTAAATTCTCCCAGAACATGACCTCTAATTCGAGTCGATTCTAACTAATTCATAAGATATATAATAGATAATATCAGGAAGATTTCACCACAGCCTTCGCAAACATTTTCAAGAAACACATGCTCAGGGTCCCAAATGAAATAGCAACAACCTTTGTGAAAAACGTTTCGTGGCATGAACATATATAAAAAATAATAAAAATGCTCAATTTCAAAAGAACAACGACATGACATTATGGCGTTTGAAATAGACATCAATCCAACCATATCATGGCATTTAAACACAAACCTTTCAAACATATCACAACATTTATACAAAACCTTTCATGACATTCAAAAGGGGCTTTTCAGTCCAAACATGACATTTAAATTAGACTTTTCAAACGAACATGACATTTTTCAAACAAGTCCTTAAATTCTAAATTTTAGAGTTTGGCGTGGGTTCCCTTACCTTAACTTCAGCTCCAAAAAATTTCTAAGAATTCCATTCCTATCTCAATGATCTTTCCAAACCTGTCCAACAAACAAATTCTAAAATTAACGCCCAATAACTTTAAATTACAAGAACTTGAGGACGTCCTTAATTCCTAATTAATTACCTTGACTTTAGTTCTTCGATAAATCGAGCTCGAACATTTTCTTAATCCTGTGATTTCAATTCGCTTCAAAGTCCTTTACTCACCTTTGGTACAATTGATTTCCTAATAATAAAACAACTTCTCAAATAAGATATTCGTAATGAATTATTTGAAATAATTATTTGAATTTACCATAACGGAGGTCCAAATCAAGCTCGGTAGTCGAAACTGATCGAACCGAAGCAACTCCGGCGAGCGACAGTGACATTCTGGCGAAAACCATTCGAATATTTGTTTTTGGTTGCCCATGGGCCGATCTATTTAAAACCAGTGACATTCTGGCGAAAACCATTTAGAATCAAGGTGAATCAGCTGAACAAAGAGTCGAAGCGATTCACGACAAAGAATACACCGATCTGCAGTGGCGTGCTGAACGCGGACGACTTCACGGGTTGGCGAACGTCGCTGAATGGATCCAGTTGTTTGTGGTCGGCAACGTGACTTGCAGACGTCCAACACACTCGATTGCACGATCCGAGCTTCTCCAAGCCTCGACTGTAACAACCCTACTTTTAAAAACTCTATTTCTAATGGTCATTACTATCATGCATGCATTCAAGGCCCTAAATGACTTTAAATAGATAAAACTTGGCAATTTAAAACACTTTAATTTGGGATCCCATAGAAATACAAAACATTTAAAAAACATAACTGTTATTCGTGACTTTTAAAATCATAAAACTATATGTAGTGGGACCTAAAACTTTTATTTCATAAAATCATGACTTTTCTCGTGGCTATACGTGATCAATTGAGTCTTCCTGAGTCTTTTCATATTGAGTCCCTCACAGACCCCTATAGGTTTGAGTCCCTCACAGACCCCTATAAGTTTGAGTCCCTCACAGACTCCTATAAGTTTGACCTATAGGGTCTCTGATGCATGTTTGACCATGCATAAATCCATCCTTAGGAGACCAATTGCCACAAACTTCATAAACATGTTCATATACATACGATATGCATGAGGTCCCATTCGTCAATCACATATACATATGCAGTCACAATGATGCAACAATCATATAATCATGACATAACTTTCATAACTTTAAACTTAAGTCAATCAACCATAAATCATAAATACATTTACATTTTCAAATACGTATTGATCATAGTGGCATAACTGAGAATTTCAATGTATGTAAATATACATAACTCTCTCAAAACTCATTTTAAATACTTTGAAATCATTTCTGTTCGGGTCCTCTCAAAACCTTAAATCTCCTGGAATCCTCTGAAATTTCAAGATAAAAATCATTTTCTAAAATCAAATCCTTCGGAGAAAATCCCCGGATGTCATTTATTAAAATACGTCCTTGAAATTCATCTTTTGGGCAATCCTTAAAACAGAATTTAAATACATCTTTAAAACGTTCCCCTTTCAAAATAACTTGTAGAAAATTCCCTTACCTTGGGTTTCGATCCAAGATCTCCAAAAGCTTGTAAAATCTTGTCTTTACTTTCACGTTCAACTCGACACTTTAATTTTCGAATCCCTACTAATAGAGGCTTGAAACGGACTCGGACATCAAAACGGATGAGATCGGGCACATTCCGGCGAACGGCGGTGCGTGGAAGCCGACGGCGCCACGTGTGGTGGCGCGTCTTGGCACGTGAAGGTCAAATCCGTGAAGCTCGCGAGCCGATCTATCCAAAACCGATGTCGGTTTAACGAAAACCGATTGGAAAGATCGTGAACCGGTTGAACCAAACCTCGTTTGACTTGAAGGCCGTCTATCGATACAACTCCGGTGAGGCCACGACGACTGTCTGCAATAGAAATCCTCGACTGGTTTGTGCTGTGACTGGGCGATCAACAACGTCTACTCGGAGCTGGCTTCTCGACGGCAACTTCGTCGCGACGAGTGGCTTGCGGCGCTAGGCTCGACTTCACGACAACAATAGTTGCAGACCGGTGGTGGTTCGCGAGTGGTTGATTTCCGATTGGCGGCTTGCGACTCCTCTACATTCGAGGCCGACATGCAACATCCAGCAAGCTCGAGCCTCCAACGTCTACTGTGCGTGGGCTGAACGGCGACCAAGGATTTAAGTTGAGCCATGGGGGTTGCCGACGACGCCTATCGTGAAGAAGAGTTGAGGTGGGAGAAGACTCCCTCGGTTTGCGTGCCTCACAGGATAAAACCCTAGCTCTTCTCTTTTAAATTACCAAAATGCCCCTCCTTCTTCTCATAAACCACAAGTGTGCCCTTAACCATATTTAAATGCTTCAAAATGTCCTTTAATTACACAAAAACTCTCCACTTGCATAAATTTAAATTAAATTACAAAGCTTCATTACCCAATTAATTTAATTTCTAATAAATTAATCCAAAGCACAACTTAAGAGGTGTCTAAAGTTCAGGGTCGTTATAATCTTCCCTCCTTAAGAACTTTCGTCCTCGAAAGTTCATAATTTTGAAATAGCACAGGATAATTAGCTCGCGGTTTCTTCACTTGCCCCCCCAAGTGGCCTCCTCCGTCTAACGATTCTAGAGTGGCATGCTTTACTAAACTGATTCTCTTTTCTTTTCTTTTTTTTTTTAATTCTCAAAACTTCTTCAAGGTTTACTGTACCAGCTACTAGCATTTACTTCAAGGCATGACTCAATCGTTCCGTCTGACCAACGCTTCCACAACCTTAACACCTTTTTAAGAGATGTGACTTCACTAAGGATAGAGTTAACGACCTTGCTAGGCGGTTCAAGGTTAAAGTCTCAATGATTTCTCCCAACTTATACATGCAACATAGCATTGGACTTAGTAGCGAAGTTCCTCAAATCGGTTCCCACAAAACTCGTGCACACAACTGACCTTGCAACAGTCAAATTACTCATGTATCTTAAATCCAAATATTCAGTCCCCTTTATGCTCAAATCTAAAATTCTGACTTCACTCCCAACCTCAAGCTCGCCTTTATTAAGGTCATTTACCTTATGGTGTCATCTTGTAAGACTCCATACATAATCTATCCTCATCAATATCTTAGTTGTCTCTATTTGCATTTCTCGTCATAGCTAAACTCTTACCTGATCTAAGTGTTTCAAGGTATTTTGAAAACTAAGCTTCGAACCGAAAACCATCCTTTATTTTCTGTTTAAACCTTTGGCTCTTAGTTCCAACTACTCTGGTTCCTTTTATCATGTATCAAATGGAATGAACCTTTTAAAGCAAGTTATTCGTGATACAACTCGTACCTTTTTTTTTTTTTTAACCTTTCCTCAGCCCATGGCACAACACCACAGTCATTCGTATCACTCCCCTTAAAAAACTCAACCAATAACAACTTCGATGCTAAGCGATCTCGCAAAAATGAATTTAGTCTTTTAAAACTCATTATCCCTTTACCTTCCAACTCCTTAAATATCTTGTTCAAGTGATCACTTGAATGTAATGCAATTTTCTTATCACCAATAGGGTTGAATACTTTAGAATGACATCCACTACATCTTTTAACTTTTCCGTCTCTTTTGTCATGAAACCTTAACATTCAGACTCTGAATACGAATACTTTACTTAACACCTCTAGACTTTGACTTTTCAAGCAACTACAATATTCCTCTGTCAAGGTTCTACTTACGAAACTTAGTTGTTCAAGGTTTCTTGGAAGACTTTCACATCGTAGTCTACTCTTTTCCTCTTTTGTCCAAACTGACCCTTTTAATAACACGCAGGTGAGTGTCTCATCTTGACAAAGTTTCTCTTAAGCCCTACCTTCTCGACTCAGACATTTCCTTTCTAACATCAAACACTAAGGTCACATAGTCGTCTTTTCTTAGCTTAACAAATTGAATTATGCTCATCTTTCGAAATTTACCTGGGGCACTAAACCTCTTAGTTCTAAAGTGCTTTTTCTGCCCCTTCTTAGACTTGGACTAAACCAGAATATCTCCAGTAACTTATTCACGAAAATATTTTAGCATTTCCTTGAGTCGTAACTCCATCAAGTCTATAAACATTGTGGGTGCTCTAGTCGTTCTATAACTTCATGATGTTCATAACGTGATTTGAAAGTTGTCTCGGGATATCTTAACCCTGGTTCTTGTCAGGCGCTAACTTGACCCAAGGAACTCTGTGCTCCTTGTAACTGGTGGATTAGGTCGTTCATCCAAGGTGAAGATATTTATTCTTATCAGTAACTTTCTTCCACTGCCAATACCCTATACACAAACGTAAGGATACACCTTTCTCCTTTACGCACCACACTAATACTCCTTAGGACGATAAACTACTATTATCTCTTATATAGAAGGTCATGTACCTATGACTTGAGTTCTTTTAACTTTACTGGAAGCATTCGGTAAGGAGTATTAGAAATTACTGTTGCCCTCTACTTTTTAATTTCATACTCAAGTCCCGCTCCTTTATTAGTGGTAACCTCTAGAGACTTACTTATTGTATTACCGCGAGCACACTTTTCCTTTTTTTATTGTTTTTTGTCAAAATGAGAATCTTCTAGCCTTACCCCAATAGTCGTTCAACGACTACTATCATAGATATTTTCCATGTAAAGGTTATTTTGCTTAACCCTCTTATATGGATAAGGACAAAACCATCCAAACTTTCCTCTAGTACTAAAATCATCCGTGTTTAGTCCTCTGTTCGAGGAAAGAAAACTGTGTACCACATAAGACTTCAAGGTTAACACCTCATGTTATCTCTTCCAAGTTATACATGTATATCCTGACGAAAAGGTGGAAATTAGTGGTGAGGTTCCTTATACACATTCCAAAAGCTTGAACACACAGGTGACCATGCGACTGTCGAAATGTGCACAAGTTCCTGGAGTTCAATCCATTAATTCTCTTATGTTCCAAAACTAAAACTCTAACTACTTACTTTTACTCTTCATACTTGTCTTTATTAAATTCATTAAGCTTATGGTGTCACTTTTGAAACTCCACACCATGCCTATCTTCAGTAATCCACAGGTGCCTCATATTTACAAAACTTTCTCTAGGTATCAACCTTTTAATTCAACTTTTTCTTTTCTACCACTAATAGTAGGAATCACATGCCCCCTTTTTTTTTCAACGTAGTTTCACGTCATTTTCATAACAGATCTACATGTCACATACACATAACTCATAGAGCTTCACATATAAGCATTTTCTCTTTGTACCCACGTAGTAGAAAACACATATCTTCATTCTTTCGAGTTCAGAAATAACTTATGCTCCAATTTCATTCACATACAACTTTACATATAAAAATACATAATTTGCTTTGCATAAATGAAATAAACTTTATTTCAAAGGCATACCTGACAATGACTGGGAGTTGCTACTTAGCCATGGGATTACTAGTGCTTACGATGTAAGCAAGTCTACAGAACCCTAACCTAGGGCTCTGATACCAACTGTAACGACCCTACTTTTACCGACTCTCTTTCTAAGAATCATTACTATCATGCATGCATTTGAGACCCTAAATGACTTTAAATAGATAAAACTTGATAATTAAATCCACTTATATTTGCGTTTTTAAATATTTTGTATTTTTATGGGATCCCAAATATAAGTGGATTTAATTATCAAGTTTTATCTATTTAAAGTCATTTAGGGTCTCAAATGCATGCATGATAGTAATGATTCTTAGAAAGAGAGTATTTAAAAGTAGAGTCGTTACATCGACACACGACGACAACGAGAGGATCCACGGTGGCTGGTCATGGGACGAGCATATCACAACGACTTCACAGATCCGGCGAGCTCTATCACATGTCGGACGCGACTTCAGGTGGAAGTCGGCTGCTGTTGTGGTCAGTGATGCTCCAAGCTCTCCCATGGAGGTCCAAACGTGGGGGTGTTGAGGGAGGAAGAAGAAGACGCCTAGGGATTTGTGCCCTAATAGGACAAATTTTACCAATTCAAAGCCCTAATCCAACTTCATTTCCAAATTTGCCCCTCCTCTTTATATGACCACACTTATGCCCTTATCCAAAATAAATACCTCAATATAACTTAACTCTTCCTTAGATTGCTCAAAACTCCAATTAAATTTTGTTTTCAAGGCCCAAATAAATATTTTCCATTAACGGAACAAAAATACAACTTTAATTGTACCCAAAATTCATGGGCGTTACATTATTGATTGGAGTCCCATATCCCTAGATCACAGTAAGTCTCTGGAATTACCCTTTACTGAAGCTGGAATTCTCTTTGCTGTAAATGATTTGGGCTTTAACAAATCACCCGGGCCAGATGACTTCACTTCTGAATTCTTTAAAAAATCATGGAACATCCTCAAAGACGACATCAAGAGGGTGTTCAATGATTTTTTTGAGAATGCTATCATAAACGCCAATGTCAACGAGACTTACATATGCCTCATTCCTAAGAAAAAAGCTTCTAAATCTATAGGTGATTACATGCCCATTAGTCTTACTACCTGCCTGTACAAAATGCTAGAGTCTATAAAAAAGATTGAAGAAAGTGCTCCCACATACCATTTCAAACTACCAATCAGCTTTTGTGGCCGATAGGCAAATCATTGATGCTGCTTTGATTGCGAATGAGCTCATTGATGAGAGGAAAAGACGGAAAAAACCAGGTGTTGTGATCAAATTAGATATCGAGAAGGCACTTCATAAGGTTGACTGGAATTTTCTTGATCTCATTTTACAAGCTAAAGGGTTTGGGAGCCTATGGAGGAGATGGATTAAAGGTTGTATATCATCCACTAACTTTTCCATCATAATCAATGGGAGGCCTCGAGGGAAAATCCGTGCTTTTAGAGGGCTTATACAAGGGGACCCTTTATCCCCTTTTCTATTTACCATTGTGATGGATGCATTGAGTAGATTGTTCATGCTTGCTGAATCACAGAATTTGATTGAAGGCTTTTCAGTGGGTAAAGGTGACAATAAAACCTCGATAACCCATCTTCAATTTGCAGATGATACCATCCTTTTCTCTTCCCCCGATCCCTCACATTTACTCAACCTACACAAGATTATTTTGGAGTTTGAAGAGGCTTCAGGTTTCAATTTGCAGATGATTTCGCAGTTAACTGTGCGAAATCAGAACTCTTTGGGATTGAAACAAAACCTTCCATTGAGGCTTCATTGGGAACGAACTGAAATTGTCCCTTGAATACATGGCCAACTATATATTTAGGTTTGCCATTGGAATGGTAGACCTAAAAATGCATCCTTTTGGTTACCGAAAGTTGCAAAACTGGGGACACTCACAAATTTCTAAAGGAGGTCGTTTGACCCTGATACAAGCTACATTGACTAACCTCCCTATCTCAAAACTTAAATGGTTATGTATATTAGGAACAACAAAGATGCTTGGTAAAGAAAGGAAATCTCGAGAAAAGTATGAGACAATACTTCATCTTGGTTAGGATAACAGAATTTTAGACTAAAGTATGAGATTAGACTTCCAAGTCTTTGATTAAAGAGTTTGGTCCATTCTTTGGATTGAAGATAATGTTTGAGTTTTGACTAATATTGTTTATTTGAACAAGTGAATTAAATGTTAAGATCATTGAGTTCTATGAGGAATTAAATGAGAAGATAACATTCATTAACTTTTTGGTAAATGTGGTAAATGGAGATTTATTTGGATACCCAACAACGATTCTAAGAAGTACTATCTCAAAACTTAAATGGTTATGTATATAAGGAAGAACAAAGATGCTTGGTAGAGAAAGGAGAATTTCGATAAAAGTATGAGACGACACTTCATCTTTGTTAGGATAAGAGAATTTTGGACTAAAGTATGAGACTAGACTTCCAAGTCTTTGATTAAAGAGTTTGGTAAATTCTTTGGATCGAAGATAATGTTAGAGTTTTGACTAATAAGGTTTATTTGGACAAAGAAATTAAGTGTTAAGATCATTGAGTTTCTATGAGACATTAAATGAGAAGATAACATGCATCCATTTTTTGGTAAATGGGGTAAATGGAGATTTATTTAGAAACCCACCAACGATTCTAACAAAGTATTATCTCAAAAGCTTAAGGGTTATGTATTTAAGAAGAGCAAAGATACTTTCCTAAAGATAAGATAATTTTAGATGAAAGTATGAGACGAAAATTCATCTTTGTTAGGATAAGAGAATTTCTTATGATGATATTGGACTAGACTTCAAGTTTTTGATTAAAGAGTTCTATCCATTTTTTGGATCGAAGATAATGTTTGAGTTTTGACTAATAAGGCTTAATTGGACAAGTGAACTGAGTGCTAAAATCATTCAGTTTCTATGAGGCATTAAATGGGAAGATAACTTCCATCCACTTTTTGTTAACTGTGGTAAATGAAGATTTATTTGGAAACCCACCAACGATTCTAAGAAAGAACCATCTTAAGTTTAATGGTTATGTATATAAAAAGAGCAAAGATGCTTTCTAAACGTAAGAGAATTTTGGATGAAAGTATGAGACGACAATTCATCATTGTTAGGATATGAGAATGTTGGACAAAAGTATGAAACTAGACTTAAGTCTTTGATTAAAAAGTTTTGTCCATTCTTTGGATCGAAGAAATGTTTGAGTTTTAACTAATAAGGTTTGTTTGGAAAAGTGAATTGAGTGTTAAGATCATTGAGTTTCTATGAGCCATTAAATGAGAAGATAAAATTCATCGACTTTTTGGTAAATATGGTAAATCGAGATTTATTTGAAAACCCAAAAACGATTCTAAGAAAGTACCATCTCAAAAGTTTAATTGTTATGTAATATAAGGAACAACAAAGATGCTTTGTAAAGATAAGAGAGTTTTGGATGAAAGTATGAGACGACACTTCATCTTTCTAAGGATAAGAGAATGTTGGACTATAATATGAGACTAGAATTCAAGTCTTTGCTTAAAGAGTTCTGCCCATTCTTTGGATCAAAGATAATGTTTGGGTTTGACTAATAAGATTTATTTGGACAAGTGAATTAAGTGTTAAGATCGTTGAGTTTCTATGAGGCATTAAATGAGAAGATAACATGCATCCACATTTATGTAATTGTGGTAAATGATGATTTATTTGGGAACCCAACAACAATTCTAGGAAAGTACCATCTCAAAACTTGAATGATTATGTATATAAGGAAGAACAAAGATGCTTTGTAAAGATAAGATAATTTTGGATGTAAGTATGGGACACCACTTCATTTTCGTTAGGATAAGAGAATTTTTTATGACAGTATTAGACTAGACTTCAAGTTTTTGATTAAAAAGTTATGTCCATTCTTTGGATCGAAGATAATGTTTGAGTGTTTATTAATAAGGTTTATTTGGACAAGTGAATTAAGTGTCATGATCATTTATTTTCAATGATGCATTAAATGAGAAGATAACATTCTTTCACTTTTTGGTAAATGTGGTAAATTGAGATTTATTTGGAAACCCTACGATTATTCTAAGAAAGTATCATCTTAAAAGCTTAATGGTCATGCATATAAGAAAGAGCAAAGATGCTTCGTAAAAATAAGAGAATTTTAGATGAAAGTATGAGACGACAATTCATCTTTGTTAGGATATGAGAAATTTGGACTGAAGTATTAGACTAGACTTCAAGTCTTTGATTAAAGAGTTTTGTCCATTGTTTGGATTAAAGATAATGTTTGAGTTTTGACTAATAAGGTTTATTTGGACAAGTGAATTAAGTGTTAAGATCATTGAGTTTGTATGAGACATTAAATGAGAAGATAACATCACTTTTTGGTAAATGTGGTAAATGGAGATTTATTTGGAAACCCACCAACGATTCTAAAAAAGTACCATTTTAAAAGTTTGTTGGTTATGTATTTAAGAACGAGCAAATATGCTTTGTAAAGATAAGAGAATTTTAGATTAAAGTATGAGACGACAATTCATCGTTGTTAGGATAAGAGAATTTTGGACGATAGTAATCGACTAGACTTCAAGTTTTTGATTAAAGAGTCATGTCCATTCTTTAGATCAAAGATAATGTTTGAGTCTTGACTAATAAGGTTGATTTGAACAAGTGAATTAAGTGTTAAAATCATTGAGTTTCTTTGATGCATTAAATGAGATGAAAACATGCATCTACTCTTTGGTAAATGTGGTAAATGGAGTTTTATTTTGAAAGCCACCAACGATTCTAAGAAAGTACCATCTCAAAAGTTTAATGGTTATGAATATAAGAGCAAAGATGCTTTCTAAAGATAAGAGAATTTCGGATGAAGGTATGAGACGACACTTCTTATTTGTTAGGATAAGTGAATTTTGGCCTAAATTATGAGACTAGACTTCAAGTCTTTGACTAAAGAGTTTCTGTCCATTCTTTGGATCGAAGATAATGTTTGAGGTTTGACTAATAAGGTTTATTTAGATAAGTGAATTAAGTGTGATAATCATTTGGTAAATGTAGTAGATGGAGATTTATTTGGAAACCCAATAATGATTCTAAGAAAGTAAAAACTCAAAACTTTAATGGTATGTATACAAGGATGAACAAAGATTTTTTTGTAAAGATAAAAGAATTTTGGATGAAAATATGAGACGACACTTCATGTTTATTAGGATAAGAGAATTTTGGCCTAAAGTATGAGACTGATTAAAAAGTTTCTGCCCATTTGTTGGGTCGAAGATAATGTTTGAGTCTTGACTAATAAGGTTTATTTGGACAAGTGAATCAAATGTTAAGATCATTGAGTTTCTATGAGGCCTTAAATGAGAAGACAACATGCATTCTTTTTTTGGTAAATGTGGTAAGTTGAGATTTATTTGGAAACCCAACAACGATTCTAAGAAAGTACCATCTAAAAACTTTAATGGTTATGCAATACATGGAAAAGCAAAGATGCTTTGTAATGATAAAAGAGTTTTAGATGAAAGTATGAGACGATACTTCATCTTTGTTAGGATAAAATAATTTTGGACTAAAGTATAAGACTGCATCTCAAGTCTTTGATTAAATAGTTCGATTAAAGATAATTGTTGTATTTTGACTAATGAGGTTTATTTGGACAAGTGTATTAAGTGTTAAGATCGTTTAATTTTTATCAGACATTAAATGAGAAGATAATATTCATCTACTTTTTTGCAAATATTGTAAATGGAGATTTATTAGGAAATCCAACAATGATTCTAAGAAAGTACCATTTAAAAACTAAATGGTTATGTATATACAAGAGCGAAGATTCTTTGTAAAGATAAGAGAATTTTGGATGAAGTATGTAAGGACACTTCATTTTTGTTAGGATAAGTGAATTTTGGACTAAACTATGAGAGTAGACTTCAAATCTTTGACTAAAGAGTTTTGTCAAATCTTGGGATCAACGATTGTAGTTTTAACTAATAAGGTTTATTTGGACAAGTGAATAAAGTGTGAAGATCATTAAGTTTCTATGAGGCATTAAATGAGAAGACAACATGCATCCACTTTTTGGTAAATGTGGTAAATAGAGATTTATTTAGGAACGCAACAACGATTCTAAGAAAGTACCATCTCCAAACTATATTGATTTTGTATACAAGTAAGAGCGAAGATGATTTGAAAAGATAAGAGAATTTTGGATAAAAGTATGAGGTGACTCTTCATCTCTGTTAGGATAAGGGAATTTTGGACTAAAGTATGAGACTAGACTTCAAGTCAAGAGTTCTGTCCATTTTTTGGATCGAAGATACTGTTTGAGTTTTGACTATTAAGCTTTATTTGGACAAGTGAATTCAGTGTAAGATCATTGAATTTGTAACGCCCCTACTTTTCTATGATCAAATCCCTAGGGACATTACTACGCATGCATGCATTTATAGGCCGAGAGATAAAAAGAACTTAAAAGCCATTTTCCATTCAAAGTAAATAGTTCCAGGGATCCCAAACAAAAATAAAACATTCAAATCATTTAAAACATCACGTCAGTTTGGCCTATTAAAAACTGTAAGTAAGTTTAACTTCAAATAAAAACCTAGAGGCAACGATAGTTCAAATAAGAGTATCACGGAAATTTATGCCGGTTCCCATGGTCCTAATCACGCTCTCCGTCACACGCCCGCACGTCCTTCCCTTTACACGAAAAACATTTTTAAAAGAAAGGGTGAGTATTGCATAAACAATACCCAGTAAGTAACCTCGCTACCGAGGTTTGGGATATGCATACACATACAGTCATGATCTTTAAACTCATTCATAATATACATAGATGGGAATTAAAACTTTCTAAAGTTGCCAGGTCTTTAATCCATGGCTGCATAGTTAGTTGTCAGGCCTTTAATCCATGACTGCTCATTCGGTTGCCAGGTCTTTAATCCATGGCTATTCATTTAATTGCCAGGTCTTTAATCCGTGGCTGTTCATATAATTGCCAGGTCTTTAATCCATGGCTGTTCATATAATTGCCAGGTCTTTAATCCATGGCTGTTCATATAATTGTGAGGCCGACTGGTCATCCTAAGTCATTTCAGCGATCTCAGGATAACCAATGTCCACACTATTCGTTAATTCATTTCGTGACATACAAAACATGCATAAGGTCCCATCAGTCACATAATCATGGTGTACATATCACAAATATCATCATCAACATATCATTCGTGACTTTCTCGTGGGCGAAAGTGAAATATCATACTTTTGTAAGAACATGAAACATTCTCATACACACTACTGTCCTATTTTCACGTGAAATAATGGGATCTTTATACATAACATACGAGAATACTTTCACATAAAATAATGATTCATTTTCACATAATACATCGAAATATTTGCACATAAAATATCACGTATTCTCAAAATAATATCTGTGGATTTTCATGTGGGAAAATATGAACTGTTTCACATAAAATCATGAAAATCATTTTCGTTTACTCCCATTTAAAAGTTCGGCACGAGGTCCCTTACCTCGAGCTTCGATTTTACTCCAAAACCTACTCGGACTCCCTGTCTATCCACCCTTTAGTGAAAACCTGATTCACACATAATTTCTGAAATCAACCTCCAAATATTCACTAAAACCCTAATCATGCGTTATTCAAAATACTGCATTTCGATGTCGTGTCCCGCTTACCTCAAGTTTAATGCGAATACTTAATACTCCTTAGTCCGTCTTGGCGTTTGACCTTCAATTCCGCTCCAATTTGGTTCCTAAAGTCATGTTCGAACAACAATTTAAGTCCTTACGTAAATGCTTTATTAACCGAAAATCGTTGTACAATCTCTCTAATCGAAGGTGTAACGGTTCCTCACCGGATTATAATTTCGTAGGTCAGAGGTGTTGCCGATCGGAAGCGGTCAAGCGCGGCGTCGGCGAATCACGATTGACCGGCGGCGTGCTCCACAACCACCGCAGCAGCTTGAAGTCGTGTGAATTCCGCGAGGCTTCTTTGCTTTGTACTTCGTGGACGGACGAAGCGGTGGAGCGAGCAACCTCCGTTCGGATCGCTTCGCGCGACTCGACGACGTGAATGGCGGGATTCCGTCCGTGGTCTTCAGCGCGTCATCGATGGATGAAGACGGCCGCGCGGCCCGGGAACCTTCTACCGCGATCAAGCGAGAGACTCGCGGATGGTCGAGACTCGCGAACGGGCCGAGCGGCCGAGAGCTTCGTCTTGTAGCGGCGCGGCGCGCACGAACTCACGACCGGCAGGGCTCGCGTGGGGCGTTTTGCGTGGACGGCTGGAATGAATGGGCTAAGCTCCGGCGAGCCCTTCGCGTGAGGCTGCAGACGCTTGGCCACGGGGGTCTCTCGGCGCCGCCGGGCGTGCGCGCTCCCTCTTCGTGAAGACCGCGGGAAGGTTGTATTCTCGGAGAGGAGGTTCTGCCGCTAGGTTAGCTTGTGGAAGAAGAACAAAATGCTCCTAGGGTTAGGGTTAGGGTTAAGGCAAAAATGTAAGGGAGAAGTGTTGGTGGCTAGGGTTTTTCTCTCATGGTTAAATACTAAGGATGATTAGGGTTTAGGGTTTTAGGTCAAGTCTTATACACCCCTCATTTAAGCAATAATCACCAAAACGCCCTTGAAATTGTCTTTCCTTTAATTCCGTAATTAATCTCATCTCAAAAGAATTAATTCACATAAGCTAAACAAAAATTACGCCTCCTCTCGCGAGCTTGATTAAAACACTAATTCGACTAGATACAGCGGCTAATAGAGCGTTAAATAAAATACAAAGTAGTACCTGTGATGGTGGTCGTCACAATCTTCCCTCCTTAAGAACTTTCGTCCTCGAAAGTTCCTATTCTTGAAATAACTCTGGGTATTTAGCTCGCACTTCCTCTTCTCGCTCCCAGGTAGCTTCTTCCGTGCGTTGGTTCTGCCACAATACTTTAACCAAGCTGATCTCACGGTTACGGAGGGTCTTTCGGTCTCTTGCAATGATCTGCACTGCTGGCCGCTCGCCATAACTCGAGATCTTCTCGCTAATCGCAGCGGTTCAAGTCTCACGACATGAGTCTGTCCGGAAACATACTTTCTCAACATGGAGATATGAAACACGTTATGAACCACGCAGCAGAGAAGGCGGCGGTGCTAATCAGAGAGCCACTGCACCAATCCTCTCTAAAATCTCAAATGGCCCGATGAATCGCGGACTCAACTTCCCTTTACGGCCAAACCTTAGAATTCCCTTCATTGGAGCCACCTTAAGAAACACGTGGTCCCCAACCTCGAATTCTAGGTCCCTTCGCTCGTGTCGGCATAATTCTTTTGTCGACGACTTGGGCGGTCTGCATTCGTGCCACTGATCTTTTGCATTGCCTCATTAGTGATCCGTACTAATTACCTCGACCCAACAACGGCGTTCACCAACCTCCTCCCGAAAAACCGGAGTTACGCAACGTTTTCCATAGAGAGCTTCAAATGGAACCATTCCGATGGTCGATCGATAATCGTTGTTATAAGCAAACTCCATCGGATGTAAATGAGTGTCCCAATGCACGGGAAGTCTAAAGTGCAAGCTCGCAACATATCCTCTATATATCTCGGTTTAAACGCTCCGCTCTGTCCATCCGCTCGTGGATGAAAAGCCGTCATCAAGTTCAATCTGCAACCCAACGCTCTCTGTAGACTTCTCCGTAAGTTGGAGGTGAAACGTGGATCCTCGCTCGATATAATCTTGACCGGAATTCCATGCAAACGGACTATCTCTTCCGTGGTAAAGTCGTGCCCACTTATCTCGTAGAATAGGTGGGTTTCCACAGTATGAAATGCGCTGACTTTGTTAACTTTGCCCACTATGACCCAAATCACCGTGTAACCTCGTAAAGTTCTAGGCAATCCAACTATGAAATCCATAGAGATCTCCTCCCATTTCCACTTTGAGGCACATGTAATGGTTGCGGCAATCTCGCGCAGCCTCTATCTAGGTGCCTTCACCGCCGACAAGTCAAACACTTGGCGACAAACTCGCCACGTCGCGCTTCATGTTGCACCACCAAAACGATCAAGCTTGGATCTCGGTACATCTTGGTACTGCCAGGATGCATAGAAAATGGTGAGTTGTGGGCTTGTTCAAAATCTCGCTCTCATCTTGTCATTGTCCGTACACACAACCGCCCCCGAAATAGCAATCCTCCATCTGTGGATAGGAGAACTCACAACTCACCAGTAGCTACTGCAGTAAGTTTTTCCACTAATCGAGGGTCCACCACGCCGAGCCTCTATAATACGTTGCCTCAAGGTCGGTTGCACGTTAATCGGGCTAATCGAGCCGTGGTCTTTCCTACTAGCATTGCAATTTCGGCTCGAGCAAACTCTGCTGTCAGAATCTCTGTGGCTGTCATTCACTCATGAAAGATATGCATTCAAGCTTCTCACGCGGGGCATCGGCCACTACATTAGCCTTACCGGGATGGTACTCGTATGTCAATATCATAATCTTTCACCAATTCCAACCATCTGCGTTGCCTCATGTTCAATTCCTTCCGGGTGAACAGATACTTGAGACTTTTATGATCTGTAAAAATCAATTTTCTCGCCATATCAGTGGTAGTGTCTCCGCATTTTTAACGCAAATACCACTCTTTGCTAGTTCCGGTCGTCATGAGTTGGATAGTTCCTCTCGTGCGTTTTCAATTGTCGGGATGCATAAGCTATTACTTTACCGTCTTTGCATCGCATACACATTAACCCTTTCTTGGAAGCATCATCAGTAAACCACAAAGCTCCTGTTCCCTGAATCTGTAAGAATCCGGGGCCGACACTAATGCGGCTTGAGTTCCTCGGAAACTCGCTTCACAAGCATCATCCCAAACAAAAGAGTTTCCCTTACGCGCACCGTGAGTCATAGGCATGGCTATCTTGGCAAAATCCTCGCACGCAACGCCTATAGTATCCTGCAGCAAGACCCGAAAACTACGTGCCTCTGAATCGTGGTCGGGGCGAGGCCACCGTGTGACGGCCTCCACTTTTGCCGGATCAACAGAGACTCGACCTTCTCGCACACCACATGCCCTAGAAAAGATACATGCGAGCCAAAATTCACACTTGGAGAATTTTGCATACAACTTATTCTCTCTCAGTGTGAGTAAGACTTTCCTCAGGTGCATTTCATGTTCTTCATCACACCTGGAGTATATCAATATATCATCGATGAACACAATCACGAACGTATCAAGAAACTCCTTGAACAAACGGTTCATCAAGTCCATGAAAGCGGCAGGGGCATTGGTCAAACCGAACGGCATCACTGTGAACTCGTAATGCCCATAACGTGATCTCAACGCCGCTTTTTTAGGATATCCCCTCACCGATCCTCAATCGATGGTAGCTTTGATCTCGGATCGATCTTAGAGAACACTGCCGCTCCTTGCAAATCGATCGAACAAATCATCTATTCGGGGAGAGGATATTTATTCTTGATTGTTACTTTATTCAACTCCTCAGTAATCTATACACAAAGCGCATGGATCCGTCTTTCTTTTTTTTCACGAACAATACCGGTGCTCTCCCGGTGGTGAAACGCTTGGGCGTATAAACCCTTTGTCTAGCAAGTCTTGTAATCGTATTTTTAGTTCTTTCAACTCTGCCGCGCCATTCTCATGACGGGGCCTTGGATATCGGGGTCGTCCCAATTCCAATCTGATGTTAAAGTCTACCTCCTCGACCGGAGGTATTCCGGGAGGTCCTCGGGAAGACATCTCAGAACTCATTCACTACTGCACCGATGTCACCGAGATCTCTGTGCACCTTGCATCTAGTATGCGAGCTAAGACGCCCAAGCTCCCGATGCAATAACTTTCGGCCTTAAGGGGCGTGAATTACCTTAGGCCTACTTCTCCTATCAGGCCTCTGAACTCAGTAGCTGTTGTTGGTTAGGAGGAGTGAACACTACCTCCTTCCCCAAAACAATCAATACAAGCATGGTTCTTACTGCTAACTACCCATGCCTAAAATTACATCAAAATCAAACATATCTAAGACCACTAGGTTCATCATAACTCATGGTCTGCGATGGTCACACTACCATCCTTGACTTTCATATTGGCCAACAAATTTATCCTCGAGGAGTGGAGAGCAGATAGGGCATCATCAGAATCGCTCTAGTTCTAACTCACTTGACTTACAAAGGAAGCGAAAAAAAAGAGTGTGTAGAACCGTAATCAAATAGTACAAAGGCGAGGTGCCCAAGTAATGGGAGTGTACACAGAACCACCGAAGTCCGAGCCATAGATGTCTCGACCGTGCTTGCATAGGCTCTCCTCACATTGTATGGCGGCTTCTACAAAGAGGCCCACTACTCATAATGTCTGTGGGTCGCTAGTCTTTGGCTTGATTCGGCGGATATTAGCTCTGTGCCCTTCCTTTCCACACTTGAAACACGCTCCGGACCGGACCATACATTTACCCCAGGTCGCGCTTATCGCATTCCTTGCACCGTGGCCTATCTCCACCGCTATTCCCGATCCGTTGATCGGTGGTTTCGGGCCGGGACTGTCTTTAAATGCCCTCGTCTATGCGGTCTGTCTGTTGGGGCGCTGTGAGCCGGAATGGGGTGGGTCCCACTTCCTCTTATGATTCGCTAAGGGCCGCCCCAGAGCTAACTACCACACATTGTGCGATGCGAGCTCGCACCCAAATCGGTTCCGCCACTCTCACCTGCGGAGGCGTAATCGAGGAGGTGCTAAAGCTTGAATAAAGCCTCGAACATTCTCATCTAGCCCCATGATGAAGCGCTCGGTCTTCTTTGCTTCAGATCCACTAGCTCGGGGCAAAACGGGATGAGACGGTAAATTCCCTCTCATATATCTCTCCGCCTCCCCTCGCTGTTACACACCGTAAGAATTTCGCTTCGCTTCTAACAACGAGCAGCAGCAGATAGAATTTCCGCCGAATGCTTCCTTGAATAGGTTCCAAGTAATCGTTTCTCCGGGCAACAATGGTTCCTTGGGCGGACTCCCACCACAAGTACGCGTCATCCTCGGCGCATGAAGGTCGCACAGACACCCTCTCGTCCTCGTGCGCGTTCATCGATCGAAGATGGTCTCAATGGAGGACGACCACAACTCCGCCACGGTGGGGTCACCGGAAGACCCATTGAAAGATCTCGGATCATACTTCCCGAAGTCTTTCGTAACGAGACTCGAGTTGCGCGCTGCGTTTCGCCCGACGATTTGCTTGGGCCAGCTGGGTGGCTACTGTGGCTCGCACTAGGCTCTGCATGGCCTCCACCATCATAGTCATAACATTGGCGTTCCCCTGGTCTGCCACAGGGGCAACTGCCGGTATATTCTCCTGACGTTCAGGCGGGTCCTGGGGGAGGTCTCGAACGGGTGGAGTAATCTCTTCCTGATCTAGGGGTAATTCTGGTTGGGCGTCAATGTTTTCCCTTGCCCTCCGGCCCCTACCACGTCCTCTACCTCTCCCTCGTCCTCTAGGTGGCATTATGTCAAAACTACAATATAGAGAGTTTCTAACTCAGTTTCTTTTACTTTCAAATCATAAGATAGAATCACCCCTTGGGGCTTTTAGGGTTATGTATATGCACAATATTGTATCATATCGTAATCATTTACTTTCTTAATAAAATATCGTAACGTGCACTGCGGTGTGATTGGAAGCGTTGTTAAACCATGGGAACTACTCAGTGCTTACTCAGTAGCAAGTCTCTGAACCCTTAAACCTAGGGCTCTGATACCAACTGTAACGCCCCTACTTTTCTATGATCAAATCCCTAGGGACATTACTACGCATGCATGCATTTATAGGCCGAGAGATAAAAAGAACTTAAAAGCCATTTTCCATTCAAAGTAAATAGTTCCAGGGATCCCAAACAAAAACAAAACATTCAAATCATTTAAAACATCACGTCAGTTTGGCCTATTAAAAACTGTAAGTAAGTTTAACTTCAAATAAAAACCTAGAGGCAACGATAGTTCAAATAAGAGTATCACGGAAATTTATCTTTGGTTCCCATGGTCCTAATCACGCTCTCCGTCACACGCCCGCACGCCCTTCCTTTACAAAAAACATTTTTAAAAGAAAGGGTGAGTATTGCATAAACAATACCCAGTAAGTAACCTCGCTACCGAGGTTTGGGATATGCATACACATACAGTCATGATCTTTAAACTCATTCATAATATACATAGATGGGAATTAAAACTTTCTAAAGTTGCCAGGTCTTTAATCCATGGCTGCATAGTTAGTTGTCAGGCCTTTAATCCATGACTGCTCACGTGAAATAATGGGATCTTTATACATAACATACGAGAATACTTTCACATAAAATAATGATTCATTTTCACATAATACATCGAAATATTTGCACATAAAATATCACGTATTCTCAAAATAATATCTGTGGATTTTCATGTGGGAAAATATGAACTGTTTCACATAAAATCATGAAAATCATTTTCGTTTACTCCCATTTAAAAGTTCGGCACGAGGTCCCTTACCTCGAGCTTCGATTTTACTCCAAAACCTACTCGGACTCCCTGTCTATCCACCCTTTAGTGAAAACCTGATTCACACATAATTTCTGAAATCAACCTCCAAATATTCACTAAAACCCTAATCATGCGTTATTCAAAATACTGCATTTCGATGTCGTGTCCCGCTTACCTCAAGTTTAATGCGAATACTTAATACTCCTTAGTCCGTCTTGGCGTTTGACCTTCAATTCCGCTCCAATTTGGTTCCTAAAGTCATGTTCGAACAACAATTTAAGTCCTTACGTAAATGCTTTATTAACCGAAAATCGTTGTACAATCTCTCTAATCGAAGGTGTAACGGTTCCTCACCGGATTATAATTTCAGAGGCTGTAGGTGTTGCCGATCGGAGCGGGTCAAGGCATCGGCCGAATCACGATTGACCGGCGGCGGCGTGCTCCTCAACAACCACCGCAGCAGATTGAAGTCGTGTGAATTCCGCGAGGCTTGCTCGCCGCAGACTCGTGGGCGGACGGCGGGTGAGCGAGCAACCTCCGTTCGGATCGTCCGGCGCGACTTCGGGCGTGAATGGCGGGATTCCGTCCGTGGTCTCAGCGCATCGATGGATGAAGACGGCCGCGCGCGGCCGGAACCTTCTTCAGCCGCGATCGGCGGAGACTCGCGGATGGCTGAGACTCGCGAACGGTCGAGCGGCTGAGGCTTCGTCTTGTAGGCAGCGCGGCGCACGAACTCACGACCGGCAGGGCTCGCGTGGGGCGTTTTGCGTGGACGGCTGGAATGAATGGGCTAAGCTCCGGCGAGCCCTTCGCACGTGGGCTGCAGACGCGGCGGCTGGGGGTCTCCGAGCGGCTGGCCGGACGTGCAGCTCCTCTTCGTGAAGACCGGCGGAAGGTTGTATTCTCGGAGAGGGGAGGTTGCCGGCTAGGTTAGCTTGTGGAAGAAGAACAAAATGCTCCTAGGGTTAGGGTTAGGGTTAAGGCAAAAATGTAAGGGAGAAGTGTTGGTGGCTAGGGTTTTTCTCTCATGGTTAAATACTAAGGATGATTAGGGTTTAGGGTTTTAGGTCAAGTCTTATACACCCCTCATTTAAGCAATAATCACCAAAACGCCCTTGAAATTGTCTTTCCTTTAATTCCGTAATTAATCTCATCTCAAAAGAATTAATTCACATAAGCTAAACAAAAATTACGGCCTCCCTCTCGCCGAGCTTGATTAAAACACTAATTCGACTAGATACAGCGGCTAATAGAGCGTTAAATAAAATACAAAGTAGTACCTGTGATGGTGGTCGTCACAGAATTTCTATGAGCCATTAAATGAGAAGATAACATGCATCCACTTTTTAGTAAATGTGGAAATGAAGATTTATTTGGAAATCCAACAACGAAACTATGAAAATACCATCTGAAAACTTTAATGCTTATGTATATAAGGAAGAGTAAAGATGTTTTGTAAAGATAAGAGATTTTTTTATGAAAGTATGAGATGACACTTCATCTTTGTTAGGATAATAGAATTTTGGACTCAAGTATGAGACAAGACTCAAGTCTTAGATTAATGAGTTATGCCAATTCTTCCTTGGATTACAGATAATGTTTGAGTTTTGACTACTAAGGTTTATTTGGACAAGTGAATTAAGGGCCTGTTTAGGGGCACAAGTTATAATAACCTGTGGAATACTCTACACCCTAAACACAGACTATTATAACCCCAAACTATACTACTATGTATTTTAAAATAATATTATATGATTCCACAGATTATTACCCACACGCTATTATAACCCCTGTTATTATAACTCACTCAACACCCCAAACAACCCCTATGTCTTAAGATCTTTGAGTTTTTATGAGGCATGAACTGAGTAGATAACATTCATCCACTTTTTGTTAAATGTGGTAAATAGAAATTTATTTGGAAACCCAACAACGATTCTAAGAAAGTACCATCTCATAACTTTAATGGTTATGTATATAAGAAAGAACAAAGATTCTTTGTAAAGATAAGAGAATTTTGGATGAAAGTATGAGACGACACTTCATCTTTGTTAGGATAAGAAAACGTTGTAGTTTGAGACAAGACTTTAAGTCTTTGATTAAAGAGTTTTATCCATTATTTGGATCGAAGATAATGTTTGAGTTTTGACAATAAGTTTTATTTGGACATGTGAAATAAGTGTTAAGATCATCGATTTTCTATGATGCATTAAATGAGAAGATAACATTCATCCACTTTTTGGTAAATGTTGTAAATGGAGATTTATTTGGATCAATGATTCTAAAAAAGTACCATCTCAAAACTTTAATGGTTATCTATATAAGGAAGAGCAAAGATGCTTTGTAAAGATAAGAGAATTTTGGATGAACATATGAGACAACGGTTTCATTTTTTTTAGGATAAGTGAATTTTGGACTAAAGTATTAGACTAGACTTCAATCTTTCATTAAAGAGTTTTGTCCATTCTTTGAATCGAAGATAATGTTTGAGTTTTGACTAGTAAGATTTATTTGGACAAGTGAATTAAATGTTAAGATCATTGAGTTTCTATGAGGCATATTAAATGTGGTAAATGGAGGAATTATTTGGAAACCCAACAACGATTGTATGAAAGTACCATCTTAAATACTTAATGGTCATGTATAAAGATAAGTGAATTGTGGATGAAAGTATGACACAACACTTCTTATTTGTTAGGATAAGTGAATTTTGGCCTAAATTATGAGACTAGACTTCGAGTCTTTGACTAAAGAGTTTCTGTCCTTTCTTTGGATCTAAGATAATGTTTGAGTTTTGACTAATAAGGTTCATTTGGACAAGTGAATTAAGTGTGATGATCATTGGGTTTATATGAGGCATTAAATTAGAAGATAACATGCATCCACTTTTTGGTAAATGTAGTAGATGGAGATTTATTTGGAAACCCAACAATGATTCTAAGAAAGTACCAACTCAAAACTTTAATGGTATGTATACAAGGATGAACAAAGATGATTTGTAAAGATAAAAGAATTTTGGATGAAAATATTAGACAACACTTCATGTTTATTAGGATAAGAGAATTTTGGCCTAAAGTATGAGACTGATTAAAACGTTTCTGCCCATTCGTTGGATCGAAGATAATGTTTGAGTCTTGACTAATAAGGTTTATTTGGACAAGTGAATCAAGGGTTAAGATCATTGAGTTTTTATGAGGCAATAAATGAGAAGACAACATGCATTCTTTTTTTGGTAAATGTGGTAAGTTGAGATTTATTTGGAAACCCAACAACGAATATTCTAAGAAAGTACCATCTCAAAACTTTAATGGTTATGTATACATGGAAGAGCAAAGATGTTTTGTAAAGATAAAAGAATTTTAGATGAAAGTTTGAGACGATACTTCATCTTTGTTAGGATAACATAATTTTGGACTAAAGTATGAGACTGCATCTCAAGTCTTTGATTAAAGAGTTTGATCAAAGATAATGTTTGTGTTTTGACTAATAAGGTTTATTTGGACAAGTGAATTAAGTATTAAGATGATTGAGTTTCTAAGAGGCATTAAATGAGAAGATAACATTCATCTAGTTTTTGGTAAATGTGGTAAATGGAAATTTATTCGAAGAGATAATTTAAAAGTGAAGAATTCTTTAAAAAGTTTAATTAGGAATAAGATGGACTATGTCATAAGATATATAAAAATGTTACGGATTCATGAGAAAAGCTTACACCTATCTAAATATTTGACATTGTAGTTGATGAAATATTTTTTGGACACAAAACTTTTTTAAATATGATATCTATTGTTATATTATTTTTCAATCTTACTACTCTTGGTCCAGAGGAGTTGGCAATAACCTTAGTATACAAGGAAAAATTGATGGATGAGGAAGACAATTTAAGGAAATTTTAAGGATGGAAGGAGTAAAATAATAAATATTTGCGGTCATTGTTGATATTGGACGACAATGTGTTGGATTTGTTGAATTCGTACTATTATACATGAAATAAGGAAGAAAGACACACTTTGCAAGGATAAAAGAATGAGATTGGAGTTAATCTCTTATTATCAAGAGTTTTGAAAAGTGGATGTCAACTTTTGTTATTAGGATTTGAACATAATGGTTGAGCTCTAAAGAATTAAAATTCATTTATGAAATAGTAATCATGAGAAGAAAAAAAAGATGTTAAGATATTAACAAATTGGATAACGGATGAAGATACTTTCTTTGAAATGTTGACGATTTCCTTGAATATTGATATGAGAAAAAATAAGATAAGGTCTTATGTACTTGAAAAAGGAAAATACACAAAAAGATTTGGTGGATGGAGGACTATTCATTGGAATGAAAAAAAATGAAAACTAAAGAATTCTTAAAAAGTTTGTTTTTGGAATGAAATGATGCAATAGAAGTTTGGTGGAAATGTGTTCTATGAGTCTGCATGGAAAGATAAAACATCCATTTGGTATTTGTAGTTGTGGTTTTTTCTTGGACAAAATCTGTTCAAATTGGAGATTCGTTGGTATATGATTTTGAGTCTTACAAGTTTTTGGATAATTGGTCGAGAAATTCGTAAGTTCAAAAAGAATAATTGAACGATCATGAAAAAAAGAGGTTTGATGAAATTTAAAACAAAGGAAGCACTAGAATAAAGGGTATTCAGATAATTGGCGCTAGAGACAAGTTGGAAGTCATTTAGATTTGTTGAGTTAGGTTATGTATGCAGGGAAGAGGAAAAATGCTCTGTTAGGATAGAACATTTTGGATGAAAGTATGAGACTGCCACTTTATCTTTGTTAAGATAAGAGAATTTTGGATTAAAGTATGAGACTATACTTTAAATCTTTTTCATGGATCCCTCAATTATTCTTTTTGAACTTACAAGTTTCTCCACCAATTATCCAATAAGCTTCAACCATGTGTCAACGAATCTTCAATCAATAGATTTTGTGTCCAAGAAAAAATAACAACTACAAAAACCAAATGAATGTCTTAACTTTCCCTGCAAACCTCTAGAACATATTTTCACCAAATTTCTTTAATGTCATTTTATTCCAAAACAAACTTTCAAAAAATCTTTAGTTTTTTATTTTTTTTTTCTTTCCAATGACTGTTCATCCACCAAAACCTTGTCTTTTCCCTCTTCTAATTCATAAGTCCTAATTATATTTTATCTAATCATGGAAACTCGTCACCATATATCTTTATC
This sequence comes from Trichosanthes cucumerina, assembly GCA_036507285.1. Taxonomy (NCBI): domain Eukaryota; kingdom Viridiplantae; phylum Streptophyta; class Magnoliopsida; order Cucurbitales; family Cucurbitaceae; genus Trichosanthes; species Trichosanthes cucumerina. The sequence goes on along the minus strand of CM071839.1, from coordinate 73,878,031 downwards.
CATTATCCACTTTGTCACTATCTTAACAACTTTTTTTTCTTCTCATTCTCACTATTCAATAAATGAACTTTAAGTCTTTACAGTCCAACCACTATCTTCCACTCTAAATAACAAAATTTGGCAATACTTTTCAAAACAATAACTCTTGATAATAAGAGATGAAATTAAATATAATTCTTTTATCGTAGTAAAGTGTGTCAAAGTGTTTCTTTCTTCTCTCTTTAATGTATAATGGTACAAACTCAACAAATCCAACATATTGCAATCCAATTTCAATAATAACCCCAAATATTTATTATTCTAGTCTCGCATCCATAAAATTTCATCAAATCACCTTCCTCATCCCTTAATTTTTCCTATTATACTAGAGTTTTTTGCCAACTCTGTCCAAAAGAAGTAAATCTCAAAATCATATAACAATACATCATTTCAAAAAACTTTATGTCCAAATAAATATCATCAACTATACTAACCGAATCGAAAGTATTCATATAGGTCTTAAGTTTTCCCATCAATCCATAACATTTTCATACTTCTGAAGGCATATTCCATCTTATATTGAACTTTTTAAAGAATTCTTCACTTTTTGATTATCGATTAGAATACATCACCATTTACAACATATACCGCAAAGTCGATTGTTTCCCTCTTTACCTAATGTTATCTTCTGATTTAATGACTCATGGAAACTCAACAACGATTCTACAAAAGTACAATCTAAAAACTTTAATAGTTGTGTATATAAGGAAGAGCAAAGATGCTTTGTAAAGATAAGAGATTTTTGGATGAAAGTATGAGACGACACTTCATCTTTGTTAGGATAAGAGAATTTTGGACTAAAGTATGAGACTATACTTAAAGTCTTTGACTTATAAGGTTTATTTGGACAAGTGAATTAAGTGTTAACATCATCGAGTTTTCATGAGGCATTACATGTAACATTTATCCACTTTTTGGTAAATGTGGTAAATGGAGATTTATTTGGAAACCTAACAACGATTCTAAGAACGTATCATCTCAAAACTTTAATGGTTATGTGTATAAGGAAGAGCAAAGATGCTTTGTAAAGATAAGAGATTTTTGAATGAAAGTATGAGACGACACTTCATGTTTGTTAGGATAAGAGAATTTTGGACTAAAGTATTGAGAATAGACTTCAAGTCTTTAATTAAAGAGTTCTGCCCATTCTTTGGATCGAAGATAACATTTGAGTTTTATCTAATAAGGTTAATTTGGACAAGTGAATTAAGTTTTAAGGTCATCAAGTTTCTATGAGGCATTAAATGAAAAAATAACATTCATCTAGTTTTTGGTAAATATGGTAAACAGAGATTTATTTGGAAATCCAACTACGATCCTAAGAAAGTACAATCTCAAAACTTGAATTGAATTATGTATATGAGGAAGAGCAAAGATGCTTTGCAAAGATAAGAGAATTTTAAATAAAAGTATGAGATGACACTTCATTTTTGTTAGGATAAGAGAATTTTGGACTAAAGTATGAGGCACTTCAAGTCTTTAATTAAAGAGTTTCGTCCATTCTTTGGATCAAAGATAATGTTTGAGTTTTGACTGATGAGGTTTATTTGGATAAGTGAATTAAGTTTTAAGATCATCGAGTTTTTATGAGGCATTAAATGAGAAGATAACATTCATTCACTTTTTAGTAAATGTGGTAAATGGAGATTTATTTGGAACCCCAATGTAACGCCCCTACTTTTCTAAGACCAAATCCCTAGGGACATTACTACATATGCATGCATTTATAGGCCGAGACTTAAAAGAACTTAAAAGGAATTTCCATTTGACTTAAATAGTTCCAGGGATCCCAAACAAAAACAAAAACATGCAAATCATTTTAAAAAAAAACATCACCTCAGCTTGGCCTATCAAAAACTGTAAGTAAGTTTAACTTCAAAGGAAAACATAAAGACAACAATATTTCAAATCATGAAAATGCGGAATTTAATGCTGGTTCCCATAGTCCCTAATCACGCTTTCCCGTCCACATACACCCGCACGCCCTTCCCTTTACCTGAAAAACATTTTTAAAAGAAAGGGTGAGTATTGCATAAACAATACCCAGTAAGTAACCTCGCTACCGAGGTTTGGGATATGCATACACATACAATCATGATCTTTAAATTCATTCATAACATACATAGATGGAAATTAAAACTTTCTAAAGTTGCCAGGTCTTTAATCCATGGCTGTATATTTAAATGTCAGGCCTTTAATCCATGACTGTTCATATAATTGCCAGGTCTTTAATCCATGGCTGTTCATATAATTGCCAGGTCTTTAATCCATGGCTGTTCATATAATTGCCAGGTCTTTAATCCATGGCTGTTCATATAATTGCCAGGTCTTTAATCCATGGCTGTTCATATAATTGCCAGGTCTTTAATCCATGGCTACACATTCAATTGCCAGGTCTTTAATCCGTGGCTGTACATATAATTGCCAGGTCTTTAATCCGTGGCTATTCATTCATTGTGAGCCGATCGTCATCCCGAGTCATTTCAATGATCTCAAGATGACCAATGTCCACACTATTCAATGATTCATTTCGTGACATACAAAATCATGCATAAGGTCCAATCGGTCACCTAATCATGGTGTACATATCATAATTATCATCATCAACACATCATTCATACTTTCTCATGGACAGGGTGACGAATCATACTTTTGTAAATAACATGAAACATTCTCATACACACCTTCTTTGTCCCTATTCTCACATGAAATAATGGAATCTCTATACATACCATACGAGAATACTTTCACATAAAATAATGGTTCAATTTCACGTAATACATAGAGGCATTTGCACATAAAATGTCGCATATTCTCAAAATAATGATTGTGTATTTTCATGTGAAAGCTATAAACCGATTCGCATAAAATCATGAAATTCATTTTCATTTACTCCCATTAAAAGTTCGCACGAGGTCCCTTACCTCGAGCTTCGACTTAAATTCCAAAACTTAATCGAACTCCCTGCCTAATCTCCTTTTAATGAAACTCAATCACATCATAGATTTCAAAATTAAACTCCAAGTATTCACCCTTAAACCCTAAATCATGCGAAACTCGAAATATCGTCTTACGATGTCGTGTCCCGCTTACCCTCGGTTTTTCACGCGAGAACTTGATAATCCTTAGTTTGCTTGGCAATCGACCTCCAAATCCGCTCCACGCTCGGTTCCTACAAGAACGTGTTCGAACTGTACTCAATTTCTCAATTGAACGTTTAATCTAAACGATCGGTCGCAATATTACTAGTTAAGCACGAAACTAGAATTAAACGCTCACCGACCAATAAACTCATTTACTTTGTGAACGTCTTTGGCCGATTGGAGCTCGGTGTGGCTCGCTTTGGAGTCGAAAAATAATCGTGCGATTAACAAAGGTGTTACCGTCCGGTCTTTGCGAGCGTTCGTGGCTCGGGATCTCTTCGCCGAGGTCCCGCCGCTGCGCAGTGCTCGCGGATTGACGGACGGTGTTTGAAGCTTCAACGCTACGCGCAGTGCTCGTGGATCGACGCGGTGGCTCGGGCAGAACGAGTTCACGACGGCGTGGGTTTCATCTGCAACGGCGTTGGTGAATAGAAACGGCGATGCGGCGGTGGCTTCACGCTTCAAACTCCGCGCAAACCCACCGTGGGCGGGCCGGATCGTGCTCGTCCGAGGCTCCGGCGATGATGGCTCGACGAATCGGAAGCGGCGGCAGCAGACGTGAACGAAGCTTCACGCGATCCTGCCGGCGAAGTTACTTCGACTGTGGACTCCGGCGTGAGCAACTGACGCGCTCGTGACCAGCTGGAGTCGCTTCTGTCCGAGGCCTCGAATGTATCTTCAATCGTTGGTCGGCGGCTAGGGTTTCGCTTCTGCTCGTGGGTTTCGCCGGAGTCGCAGAGGTCGACTATTCACGGCTAGGGTAATGAGAATAGGAGAAGATGAAGCTTGTTAGGTTTAGGGTTAGGGTTTTGTAATTCAAAGAGAAGGAGAAAAATGTATCTTCTTTTAGGGTTAGGGTTTGGATTTGACACAATGTAGAGTAGGTGTGGAGGCTAGGGTTTCTCATGCTATGAATATATACCATGCATTAGGTTAAGTCATGTGTCCAAGATCACCCTAATTTAGACTTAAATCACCAAAACGCCCTTAAATCACCTTCCCTTTAATTATCATAACTAATCTCATCTTAAAAGAGACAAATCACGTAAGACAAACAAAATTTCGGCCTCCACCTCGCCGAGCTTGATTAAAAACACTAATCCAACTAAACACGACGTTTACAAGAGCGTTAAATAAAATTAATAGTAATACCGTGATGATGGTCGTCACAATCTTCCTCCTTAAGAACTTTCGTCCTCCCGAAAGTTCCTATTCTTGGAATAGTTCGTGATATTTAGCGCGCATTTCCTCTTCTCTCGCTCCCAAGTAGCTTCCTCCAAGTGCGGTGGTTACGCCACAATACCTTAACTAAAGTCGATCTCACTGTTCACGGAGGGTCTTTCGATCTCTTGCAATAATTTGTACCCTGGCTGCTCACCATAACTCGGATCTTCTCGCTAATCGTAATGGTTCAAGTCTATGACATGAGTCGGATCTCGAGACGTACTTTCTCAACATGGAGACATGGAATACGTTGTGCATCGCGAGCGAGGGCGGCGGTAGTGCTAGTCAGAGGCCACTTTGCACCAATCCTCTCTAAAATCTCAAATGGCCCGATGAATCGCGGACTCAACTTCCCTTTACGGCCAAACCTTAGAATTCCCTTCATTGGGGCCACTTTAAGGAACACGTGGTCCCCAACCTCGAATTCTAGGTCCCTTCGTCTCGTGTCAGCATAATTCTTTTGTCTGTCTTGGGCGGTCTGCATTCGTGCCCTGATCTTTTGCATTGCCTCGTTAGTGACTGTACTAGTGCGACCCAACAATCGGCGTTCACCAACCTCCTCCCGAAAAACGGGAGTTCGCAACGCGTCTTCCATAGAGAGCTTCAAATGGAGCCATTCCGATGGTCGACTGATAACTGTTATTATAAGCAAACTCCATCAGATGCAAATGAGTGTCCCAACTGCCGAGAAATCTAAAGTGCAAGCTCGCAACATATCCTCTAATATCTGATTTAATCGTTCTGTCTGCCCATCCGTCTGTGGATGAAAAGCCGTCATCAAGTTCAATCGCGAACCCAAAGCTCTCTGTAAAACTCCTCCGTAAGTTGGAGGTGAAACGTGGATCCCTATCTGAAATAATCTTGACTGGGATTCCATGTAAACGGACTATCTCTTCCAGGTAGAGCTGCGCCCACTTATCTGTAGAATAGGTGGGTTTCCGTGTATGAAATGTGCTTGACTTTGTTAACTCCGCCCACTATGACCCAAATCACCGTAGCCTCGTAAAGTCCTAGGCAATCCAACTATAAAATCCATAGAGATCTCTCCGCTTTCCACCGAGGCACATGTAATGGTTGCGGCAATCTGCGGGCCTCTGCGCCTAGTGCCTTCACTTGGCGACAAGTCAAACACTTGTTGACAAACTCGCCACATCGCGCTTCATGTTGCACCACCAAAACGATCGCTTTGGATCGGTACATCTTGGTACCGCCAGATGCATAGAAAATGGCGAGTTATGGGCTTCGCTTCAAGATTTCGATTCTCACTGTCATCGTCGACACACACAACGTCCCTCGAATAACAATCCTCCATCTGTGGATAGGGAAAACTCTGTCAACTCACCTGTGGTTACTGCAGTAAGTTTTTCCACTAACTGGGGGTCCACTTGCTGAGCCTCTATAATACGTTGCCTCAAGGTCGGTTGCACCGCGCTAATCGGGCTAATCGAGCCGTGGTCTTCCCTACTAAGCATCGCAATTTCGGCTCGAGCAAACTCGCTTGTAACTCTGCGCTGCTCATCACACTCGTGCAAAGCATGCATGCACCGCTTCTCACGAGGGCATCGGCCACTACATTAGCCTTACCGGATGGTACCGTATGTCAATATCATAATCTTTCACCAATTCCAACCATCTGCGTTGCCTCATGTTCAATTCCTTACGAGTGAACAGATACTTGGATTTTTATGATCTGTAAAAATCGAATTTTCTCGCCATACTGTAGTGTCTCCGGATCTTTAACGCAAATACCACTGCTTTGCTAGTTCCGTGTCATGAGTTGGATAGTTCCTCTCGTATGCGTCTTCAATTGTCGGGATGCATAAGCTATTACTTTACCGTCTTTGCATCGATTACACCCCAACCCTTTCTTGGAAGCATCATCAGAAACCACAAAGCTCCATGTTCCTGAACTGTAAGAATCGGGGCCGACCCTAATCGTGCTTGAGTTCCCGGAAACTCGCTTCACAAGCATCATCCCAAACAAAAGAGTTTCCTTTACGCGTCAATTTGAGTCATAGGCATAGCTATCTTGGAAAAATCCCGCACGAAACGCCTATAGTATCCCCGCAAGACCTGAAAAACTACGTACCTCAGAATCGTGGTCGACGAGGCCACGTGTGACGGCCTCCACTTTTGCCGGGATCAACAGAGACTCCACTTGGACACCACATGCCCTAGAAAAGATACCTGTCTGAGCCAAAATTCACACTTGGAGAATTTTGCATACAACTTATTCTCTCTCGGTGTGAGTAAGACTTTCCTCGTGTGCATTTCATGTTCTTCATCACACTGAGTATATCAATATATCATCGATGAACACAATCACGAACGTATCAAGAAACTCCTTGAACAAACGATTCATCGTGTCCATGAAAGCGGCGGGAGCATTGGTCGTGCCAAACGGCATCACTGTGAACTCGTAATGCCCATACCGATCTCAATGTTTGCTTTTAGGGATATCCTTCACACGATCCTCAATCGATGGTAGCTTTGATCTCGGATCGATCTTAGAGAACAACGCCGCTCCTTGCAAATCGATCGAACAAATCATCTATCCCGGGAGAGGATATTTATTCTTGATGGTAACTTTATTCAACTCCTCAGAATCTATACACAAAGCGCATGGATCCGCTTTTCTTTTTCACGAACAATACCGGTGCTCCCGGTGTGAAACACTTGGGCGTATAAACCCTTTGTCTAGCAAGTCCTCAGAATCGCATTTTTTAGCTCTTTCAACTCTGCTGGTGCCATTCATGACGGGGCCTTGGATATCGGGTCGTCCCCAATTCCAATCCAATGTTAAAATCTACCTCCTCATCGATGGAGGTATTCCGGAGAGATCCTCGGGAAAACGTCAGAAACTCATTCACTCATCGCACTGATGTCACTTTGAGATCTCTGTGCATCTTGCATCTAGTATGCGAGCTAAGACGCCCCAAGCTCCCCGATGCAATAACTTTTCGGCCTTAAGGGCGTGAATTACCTTAGGCCTACTTCCCGCTATATAGTGCCTCTCCAACTCAGTAGCTTGAGTTGGTTAGGAGGAGTGAACACTACCTCCTTCCCCGAAATAATCCAATACAAGCATGGTTCTGCGCTAACCACCCATGCCCAAAATCACATCAAAATCAAACATATCTAGCACCACTAGGTTCATCACTAACTCATGGTCTCATGCGATGGTCACACTACCATCCTTGACTTTCATATTAGCTAACAAATTTATTCCCGCAGAGGAGTGGAGACAGATAGGGCATACTGTAACTGTTCTAGTTCTAACTCAGCTTGACTTACAAATGATGCAGAAATAAAAGAGTGTGTAGAACCAGAATCAAATAGTACAAAGGCGAGGTGCCCAAGTAATGGAAGTGTACTCAGAATTCCATCGAAGTCCGAGCCATAGATGTCTCGACCGGGTGCTTGCATAGGCTCTCCCCCCTGTTGTATGGCTGGTTTCACAAAGAGCCCACTACTCATAACTGTGGGGTCGGCTAGTCTTTGGCTTGATTCGGCGATATTAGCTCTGTGCCCTTCCTTTCCACACTTGAAACATGCTCCGATCGCCATACATTTACCCCTACCAGCGCTTTACCACATTCCTTGCACTGTGGCCTATCTCCGCTGCTATTCCCCGATCTGTTGACTGGTGGTTTCTGGCTGGAACCTGTACGGAAATGCCCTGCTCTATGCGGTGTACGCTGGGGGCGCTGTGAGCTGGAATGGGGCTGGTCCCACTTCCTCTTATGATTCGCCATGGGTCATCCCCGAGTTAACTACCACTGCAGCGATCGAGCTCGCACCCAAATCAGTTCCGCCACTCTCACTGCGGAGGCGTAATCAGGAGGTGCTAAAGCTTGAATAAAGCCTCGAACATTCTCATCTAGCCCCATGATGAAGCGCTCAGTCTTCTTTTGCTTCAGATCCACTAGCTCGGGGCAAAAGCGGGATAGACGGGTAAATTCCTCTCATATATCTCTCATCGCCCTCTCTCTCTTACAGCACAAACAGTAAAATCTCACTCGCTTCAGTAGCGAAGCCGCAGCAGGATAGAATTTCCGCTGCACGCTTCCTTGAATAGATTCCAAGTAATCGCCTCTCCGCTGGCAACAATGGTTCCTCGGGCGTACTCCCACCACAAGTACGCGTCATCCTCAAAGATGAAGGTCGCCTGGGACACCCTCTGGTCCTCGGGGCGGTTCATCGATGCGAAGATGGTCTCAATGGAGGACAGCCACAACTCCGCCACAGTGGGGTCACTGGAAGACCCATTGAAAGATCTCGGATCATACTTCCTGAAGTCTTTCAGGTAACGAGACTCCAGAGTTGCGTCGTTTCGCCCCGATTTGCTTGGGCGGTGGTGGCTACCGTGGCTCGTGCACTCAGGGCTCTGCATGGCCTCCACCATCATAGTCATAACATTCGCGTTCCCTCGGTGCGCCCACGGGGCAATCTGCAGTACGCTTCTCGGACGGTCGGGGCGGGTCCTGGGGGAGGTCTCGAACGGGTGGAGTAATCTCTTCCTGACCCAGGGGTAATTCCGGTTGGGCGTCGATGTTTTCCCTTGCCCTCCGGCCCCTACCACGTCCCCTACCTCTCCCTCGGCCTCTAAGTGGCATTATGTCAAAACTACAATATAGAGAGTTTCTAACTCAGTTTCCTTTACTTTCAAATCACAAGATAGAATCACCCCTTGGGGCTTTTAAGGTTATGTATGCATAAAACTATATCATATCATAATCATTTACTTTCTTAATAAAACATCGTAACGCACTCAGCGGTGGATCGGAAGCGTTGTTAAACCATGGAAACTACTCAGTGCTTACTCAGTAAGCAAGTCTGGCTAACCCTTAAAAACCTAGGGCTCGATACCAACCGTAACGCCCTACTTTTCTAAGACCAAATCCTAGGGACATTACTACATATGCATGCATTTATAGGCGAGACTTAAAAGAACTTAAAAGGAATTTCCATTTGACTTAAATAGTTCCAGGATCCCAAACAAAAACAAAAACATGCAAATCATTTTAAAAAAACATCACCTCAGCTTGGCCTATCAAAAACTGTAAGTAAGTTTAACTTCAAAGGAAAACATAAAGACAACAATATTTCAAATCATGAAAATGCGGAATTTAATGTCGGTTCCCATAGTCCTAATCACGCTTTCCCACACACGCATACACGCCCTTCCCTTTACTTTAAAAAAAACATTTTTAAAAGAAAGGGTGAGTATTGCATAAACAATACCAGTAAGTAACCTCGCTACCGAGGTTTGGGATATGCATACACATACAATCATGATCTTTAAATTCATTCATAACATACATAGATGGAAATTAAAACTTTCTAAAGTTGCCGTCTTTAATCCATGGTCAGATATTTAAATGTCGCCTTTAATCCATGATCGTTCATATAATTGCCGTCTTTTAATCCATGGTCGTTCATATAATTGCCGTGTCTTTAATCCATGGTCGTTCATATAATTGCCGTGTCTTTAATCCATGGTCGTTTCATATAATTGCCGTGTCTTTAATCCATGGTCGTTTCATATAATTGCCGTGTCTTTAATCCATGGCTACACATTCAATTGCCGTGTCTTTAATCCGTGGTCAGATATATATATTGCCGAGTCTTTAATCCGTGGCTATTCATTCAGTTGTGAGGCCGACTGGTCATCCTGAGTCATTTCAGCGATCTCAAGATGACCAATGTCCACACTATTCAATGATTCATTTCGTGACATACAAAATCATGCATAAGGTCCAATCGGTCACCTAATCATGGTGTACATATCATAATTATCATCATCAACACATCATTCATACTTTCTCATGGACAGGGTGACGAATCATACTTTTGTAAATAACATGAATCATTCTCATACACACTGCTGTCCTATTCTCACATGAAATAATGGAATCTCTATACATACCATACGAGAATACTTTCACATAAAATAATGGTTCAATTTCACGTAATACATAGAGGCATTTGCACATAAAATGTCGCATATTCTCAAAATAATGATTGTGTATTTTCATGTGAAAGCTATAAACTGATTCGCATAAAATCATGAAATTCATTTTCATTTACTCCCATTAAAAGTTCGGCACGAGGTCCCTTACCTCGAGCTTCGACTTAAATTCCAAAACTTAATCGAACTCCCGCTCTAATCTCCTTTTAATGAAACCCAATCACATCATAGATTTCAAATTAAACTCCAAGTATTCACCCTTAAACCCCAAATCATGCGAAACTCGAAATATCGTCTTACGATGTCGTGTCCCGCTTACCTCGGTTTTCACGCGAGAACTTGATAATCCTTAGTTTGCTTGGCAATCGACCTCCAAATCCGCTCCACGCTCGGTTCCTACAAGAACGTGTTCGAACTCGCACTCAATTTCTCAATTGAACGTTTAATCTAAACGATCGGTCGCAATATTACTAGTTAAGCACGAAACTAGAATTAAACGCTCACCGACCAATAAACTCGCCTTGCGTGAACGTCTTTGGCGGATTGGAGCTCGTGTGTGGCTGCGCTTGAGTCGAAAATAATCGTGGCGATTAACAAAGGTGTTACCGTCCGGTCTTTGCAGCGTTCGTGGCTCGGGATCTCTTCGCTCGCGAGGGTCCCGCCGGCGGTGCTGCTCGCGCAGATTGACGGACGGTGAAGCTTCAACGTTGCCGCAGTGCTCGTGGATCGACGGTGGCTCGGGCAGAACGAGTTCACGACGGCGTGGGTTTCGGTCAACGGCGTTGGTGAGATAGAAACGCGAGCGGCGGCGGTGGCTTCACGCTCAAACTCCGCGCAAAACCCACCGTGGGCGGTGGATCGTGCTCGTCCGAGGCTCCGGCGATGATGGCTCGACGAATCCTGAGCGGCGGCGTGAGACGTGAAACGGCTTCACGCGATCCCCGCCGGCGGTTACTTCGATCGTGGACTCGGCGTGAGCAACCGACGCGCTTGACCACCACCGAGTCGCTTCGTCCGAGGCCTCGAATGTATCTTCAATCGTTGGTCGGCGGCTGGGGTTTCGCTTCGCTCGTGGGTTTCGCCACGTGAGCCGCAGAGGGTCGACTATTCACGGCTAGGGTAATGAGAATAGGAGAAGATGAAGCTTGTTAGGTTTAGGGTTAGGGTTTTGTAATTCAAAGAGAAGGAGAAAAATGTATCTTCTTTTAGGGTTAGGGTTTGGATTTGACACAATGTAGAGTAGGTGTGGAGGCTAGGGTTTCTCATGCTATGAATATATACCATGCATTAGGTTAAGTCATGTGTCCAAGATCACCCTAATTTAGACTTAAATCACCAAAACGCCCTTAAATCACCTTCCCTTTAATTATCATAACTAATCTCATCTTAAAAGAGACAAATCACGTAAGACAAACAAAATTTCGGCCTCCACCTCGCCGAGCTTGATTAAAAACACTAATCCAACTAAACACGGCGTTTACAAGAGCGTTAAATAAAATTAATAGTAATACCTGTGATGATGGTCGTCACACCCAAAAACGATGATAAAAAAAAAATGCCATCTCAAAACTTTAATGATTATGTATATAAGGAAGAGCGAAGATGCTTTGTAAAAATAAGTGAATTTTGGATGAAAGTATGAGATGATACTTCATCTTTGTTAGGATAAGAGAATTTTGGACTAAAGTATGAGACTAGAAGTCTTTAATTAATCTGTCCTTTCTTTAGATCGAAGATAATGTTTGAGTTTTGACTAGTAAGGTTTATTTGGACTAGTGAAGTAAGTGTTAAGATCATTGAATTTTATGAGGCATTTAATGGGAAGATAACATTAATCCACATTTTGGTAAATGTGGTAAATGAAGATTTATTTGGAAACCCAAGAACGATTCTAATAAATTACCATATAAAAATTTTAATCGCTATGTATGTAAGGAAAAGAACAGATGCTTTGTGAAGATAAGAGACGATACTTCCACTTTGTTAGGATAAGAGAATTTTTTACTAAAGTATAAGACTAGACTTCCAAGTCTTTGATAAAAGAGTTCAATCCATATTTTGGATCGAATATAATATTTGAGTTTTGATTAATAAGGTTTATTTGGACAAGTGAATTAAGTGTTAAGATCATTGAGTTTCTATGAGGCATTAAATGAGAAGATATGTAAACCCAAGATCTCTTTTTGGAATTTCCTTACAAAAAAAAATAAAAGAAAACAAGAAAGGAATATATTTTGGTTTGGTTTTTCTTTGAAAACAAAAGCAAAGAAAAGAAAAGTAAAATAAAGAGATAAAGGAAAAGAGAAAAGGAAAAAGAAAAAGAAGAAAAAAGACAAAAGGACAAAAACCACCGTTTGGCTATATTAAACCATTTCAAATTAATTTCCAACCCATTTTGTTATCATTTTCAGCCAAGAAAGGGCAGAGCTTCGTGGGAGAGGTTTGAGAGAAGAATAGGGGAGAAAGTTTATGGTTTGAGGTTGAAGAAGAAAGGAGAAGAATCATTCAACTTCCATGGAAATTCTTTGATCAATTCAGACCAGTTCTGTTGTATAACTAATTTCGAGCTCCAAAAGAAAAGGTAAGAGTTGAGGTTGGATTTTCTTGAAAGTTAACTCATATTTGAACAAAATTCATGGAGGAAGCTCGAGCAAATTCTTATGTTAAGTTGCTGTTTTGTGAAGAGGAAGGCAGATGACAGATTTTGCTGTCAAATCCGAGAAGCCTCTGATGTTTTGGTTGTTCTGATCTGTATACTTGAAGTTAGAAGCTCTAATAGGTATGGTTGGAAAGCCTATTGAATTTCCTACAACTTTCGTGAAGAAATCGTGAATAGAAAACGATTGGAAGATGTTTTAAATATCAGGTCAAGTTTTGGGTTGCAGCAGGAAATCGAATCTGGAATAGCAGAAGTTGGTTCCTGGGAAAGAAGACTTCGAGGTATTTTCGAACCAATTGGTTGAGAATCTCAACTTCATGTCTTCATATGAGTTTTAGAGGATTCAAAAAGGAAGAATTTGGTATAAAGTACATTATTTTTGGATAAGTAATGAAGAAGTTATGGCTCTCTGAAAATAGGGCATAAAATCTGAAAATGCTGGAAATTTTGAAAGTGTGTTTTCTTATAAGTTTAAGGTTAAAAAGCATGAGCTTGAGGTTCTAATGGTTGAATTTGGTTTGTTTGACAGGCCAAGAGCAAATAGGTCGAGTGTACGGGCCAAGGTTCTAGTTTAACACTGTGAGTGACAAAACGAACTTAAAAAATGTTCTATATGCTTGAATTAAGTTTTAAGAAATACAAGTTTTGCTTGAATGAAAAGGGTTTAGATGTTTATTGTTTTCCTTGAACACTTGTTTATGAGCATTCATGATTTCTTAGAAATGTTTTAAAGTGTTCATGATGACCCTAAATGTCTTGATGAAATTTATACACGAGCATATGTTTATTGAATTTCCGAAGTTTATGGAAATGTTATGATTTGAGCAAGTGCGTTTTAGCAAGTATGTTTTAAAGATTTCGCTTTATGAACAAGCTAAGTAAACTTGAGTTTTATGAAAGAAAAGATACGCAAGCATGTTCAAATGTTTTCATGTGATCTTCTGACATATTGAGCCCAAGGCTTTATGGTACCGTGTGCACATAGGTCATTTCTCGTTGTCGACGCTTGAGTGTACTCCGTGACAACAATAGCATTGCCGTGAGTCTTTGGGCGGGCCCCACTACGACAAAGACGATGGGAGTCTTTGGGCGGCCCCACTACATCGTAGAACAAATGTTGGTTGTATCTGGCGTGCCTTACGCAACGTAGATTGTGACATATTTTAAAAAGAGTTTATATCATTTACATGCCTTACGAGATTTTAACGATATACTTGCTGTTTTCCCGAAAAGCTATTATGATTACAGCTTTTTTTTATGCATTGATTACGGATGCATATGCTCATAGATGGCCAGTGTGATATGATTTACGAGTTAATAGCTTTTTTTAAACTCAAGTCACTCAACGAGCTTCATAGCTCATTCTTTCGATGTTTTTCCCACTTTTCGTGTAGATCGAGCCCTGCACGATAACCCGCCATAGTTTCTTTGGAAGCTCCAAGAGTTTGATACTTTATGCGTGGGTGGAGATGTTTAGGAAGTCTATATGTATTGTAGAAGGACTTGAAGTTATGTTTATGTGTACATTCTAGGTTGTGGTACATGTAAGCCATGGTTGGGAATGTTTATGGTTGTGATGTTCATATCTCTTTCAGTTTTCCAGAGAGTCTTAAGTAGGGTTACCCCTTACGTAGGTTACGTAATTGTCAATATTTCGTTGTGTTATGTTTAAACTATTTCTTATACAAGTATAGTATGCTTATCAGGTATAGCAGAGTCAACAGGTATCGTTAGAGAGGTGAACGATGACTGTTGGCTTCACGCCGTCTGCCGGGCTAAGTAAGCAGGTAGTTCGGGAGGGGGTGTGACAACTTGGTATCAGAGCAGTTAGCTTCATGGGAATGAGACAGAGCAAGTTGGCTCTAGAAGAAACTAAAAAGTAAATAGCAAGTTATTGAGTTAGTTCAATAGAACTAGCAGAGCATGATCCAAGTAAGGATAATAGTAAGTCCAGTTAGGACTAGATTGTGAACACAAGTCTAGAGTTGTGCATTTGAGAGTATTCATTACATGTCTAGTATGTTGATATGTTAGAGAAGTCGTGTCACCACGTACTAGCAGACGATGCAGGCAGGATCAGGACGGGATGCAGGATCCTACCCAAGGCCATTCTAAGAGGGGATCTAATGCCCTGAGAGTCCAGATAGGGGCCAGAATTAAGCAGCATGTTAATTCCTCACAGGAGGTAGGTAAGTCATAGATAGCAGGGCTAAGTAATCCAGACAAGACATATAGAATTGATCACCTAAAAGAATTAGGAGCCACAGTGTTTGAGGGTTCCAAAGATCCAAATGTCGAGGTTTGGGTTGAATAAGCTCGATAAATGTTTTGATGTGATGAGTTGCTCTGAGGAGCGAAATGTTAAGTTGGCCACATTCTTGCTTCGCTAAAGGAAGCAGAAGGATGATGGAAATCGATGTTAGCCTTTTGTAGTGATGCACGTACTTTGCTCGCAAACTTTCAGAAGTATATTTGAAGATAAATATTACCTAGAACGTACTTTCAGAGGCAAAAGAGGGATGAATTTTTAGAATCAAGCAAGGGACACTTTCGGTGGTGAGTATGAGAGAAGGTATACCGAGTTGTCGCAGAGATGTTGATGTGATTGTGGCATTTGAGAGTGACAGTGTCCAAAGTTTAAAAGAGAATTATGTCCCGAGATACGTACTCGATTCTGATTATTTCTAAGTGGAGAGATTTCTCTCACCTAATAGAGCTCGCTTTCTACGTGTTGACCAGTATAACAGATAAAATTAGTAGTGGAGCCTAGTTATCGGCCTTCGACAACAAACAGTTTCTGAGGTCGTGAACAGAGGAGGTTCACACCTAAGTAAATGTTCTAAGTCGTCAGGACTTACAGAATCAATGAGATCACTGTCTTGTTTGTGTTGATGTGTGCTACCAGTGGGGACAACCAGGACATGTCAAGAGGGATTGTCCACAGCTGTGGACAGCCACACAGAGGGACTAGGGAGTTGAGTCCCAGACAGTTGTGCAGCCGAGAGTTTCAGTAGTTGCAAGAGAGGGCACCAGCGGTGTCAGACTAAAGGGAATTGTAGGGAGACCTAGGCAACACAGAAAGGTCTACGCTATGACTCAGAAAGAAGCAGAAGATGCATCATATGTCATTACTATTACTGGTACGATTAGTATTTGTAATGTACACACTGCTGCTTTAATAGAACCAAAGCTTTACACATTTCTTTGTTTTTAGTATGTTCTTGACTAAGTTGAATGGGAAGCTAGAACCTTTATGTAAAAGGTTAGTTATATACACTCTAGTTGGTGATGTGTTACTAGTCAATGCAGTGTTGCGGGACCGTGAGGTCTTAGTAGAAGGTCTCAATATGTTAGTGGATCTTCTTCTACTAGACTTGCAGGTGTGAGATGCAATCTTAAGGATGGATTTCATATTTACTCATTATGCTTCCAGAGATTGCGATATAAAGGAAGTTGTTTTCAAGAAACCAGGATTTGCTGAAGTGGTTTTATGGGATGAAAGAAAGATTATCCCTACGAGTTTGATTTCAGCATTAAAAGCTGAGAAGTTATTGAGGAAAGGTTGCACGACGTTTCTTGCACATGTAGTAGAGGTGCAGGAGGAAAAGCTAAAACCAGACAATGTTCTTGTTGTGAACGAATTTCTTGATGTTTTCCCAGCAGATCTTTCAGGGTTGCCACCTGATGGGGAAGTTGAGTTCACTATTGAATTGCTACCATGAACAACACCTATTACGCAAGCGCCGTATAGAATGGCTCCAAGAGAACTCAAGGAGCTAAAGATGTAATTACAAGAATTAGTTGATAAGGGATACATCAGACCTAGTGTATCGCCTTGGGGAGCTCTAGTGTTATTTGTGAAGAAGAAAGATGATATCCTTAGTTTATGCATTTATTATACACAGTTAAACAAAGTCACGATACGTAACAAGTATCCTTTACCCTAATAGATGACTTGTTTGAGCGATTAAGAGGTGCATCGTTGTTTGGTAAGATTGATTTAAGATCAGGATATCATCAGTTAAAGGTTAGAGAATCAGACATTCCTAAGACATTATTCAGAATGAGGTACGAGCATTATGAGTGTTTAGTAATGCCATTCGGTTTAACAATGCACTAACAGTTTTCATGGACCTCATGGACAGGTTTTCCACCAGTATTTAGATAAGTTTGTGATAGTATTCACTGATGATATACTAGTTTATTCGGTTGACAGGAGAGCCCACGAGGAACACATGAGTATTATTCTACAAACACTACGCGATAAACAGTTGTACGCTAAATTCACCAAATGTGAGTTTTGGTTGAATCATTAAATGAGAAGATAACATGCATCTTTGTTTGGATATGAGAATTTTAGAGGCATTAAATGAGAAGATAACATGCATCCACCTTTTGGTATATGTGGTAAACAGAGATTTACTTAGAAACCTACCAACGATTCTAAGATAGTGCCATCTCAAAAGTTTAATAGTTATGTATATAAGAAGAGCAAAGATGCTTTCTAATGACAAGCGAATTTTGGATGAAAGTATAAGACAACAATTCATCTTTGTTTGGATATGAGAATTTTAGAGTATAATTTGAGAGTGGAGATTGATTAAAGAGTTATGTCCATTGTTTGGATCGAAGATAATGTTTGAATTTTGACTAATAAGGTGTATTTGAGGATGACATTGTTTGAAGGTTGGATAGAGTGACATCGCACCATTTTCCTATCCTGTTGATTCTCAGAAACAAAGATGGGACCCAACTTCATTCAAATTCCTAAACACACTGGTTATCTCACCCCTCTTTCTCCTCCCTTTCAGAGGAATGGTGGTTATCTAACCCTTTGACTGGTTGACCTGGGCATGGTTTCATACAGAAGCTTAAAGCCTTCAAGATTGCATTGAAAGAATGGAACATCAACACCTTTTGACAGACTACAAAAACAAAAAAAGCTAATGACTAAGTTGGCCTCTTTAGATATCTTAGAAGAAGCTGACCCTCTAGACCAATTACTGTTTCAACAAAAGGGTAGATATCAAGGCTGAACTTCTATCCATTGCTGCTCCTGAAGAGGCTATTTGTAAAGACCCTAATTTCATGACTCTCTTCCTAGGCCTTACTTAACGTGCATGACTTGAGGCCACAAAAGTTAAAATCAGCAAACATGAAAAAAAACCGAAGTAAAATGTAATAGTTCTTTATTGGGATCCCAAAATTAATGAAGAGCAAAAACAAGCTAAAAAGAATAAGGAAATAAAAGTCTTTGATCTTGGCCTCCAAAACATGACGACGTTTAACACTTAATAAATAGAACATTCTAAGGAAAGACATGAAAGAAATATGAAATGCAGAAGTAGCTCCTGGACCCAAGGCTAATGTAGCGCCCCCTCATCATTCGACCAACTTGCCTTTGCCTTACCTGAAAACATTTTTTTTAAAAAAGGGGTGAGCATTATTACATACATAACACTCAGTAAGAGACCCCACAGCCGGGGTTGGGAAAAAAACATGTTCTCAACAAATCATGACTTAAAGTAGGACCCATAAACAATAAAACACATGTCATGGCTTTTCTCTTCGGCTATTTGTGGAAAATTGAAACTTCTTAATCCATGACCTCTAGTTTGGGTCGACCCTAAATCGTTCATGATTTACATAACATTAAACATACATATAAATATATATTGGAAGTTTAATTGCCACGATCTTCGTAAACATTTTTCATTATATAAATTTCTCTTCGACCTCTAGTGGCAACTAAATTCTCCCAGGACATGGCTTTTAGTTTGAGTCGACTCAACGTAATCATAAGATATGTGATCAATATTATGAGGAAAATTTCACCACAACCTTCGCAAACATTTCAAGAAACACATACTAAGGGTCCCAAATACGATGACATCACATTTGTAAAAAGAAAGGTTTCATGGCATGAGCACACATCAAACCAAAAGTGCTAAACTTTCAAATCGACAACAACATAACATTCATGGCTTTTGAAATGGACAACAACCCAGTCCATTCATGGCATTTAACACAGTTCACAACAATCCTTTTTTAAAACCTCTCATGGCATAGAAAAATAAGCGTTTCAGTTCCAACATGGCATTTAAATAAGAATTTTCCAAACCGACAAGACATTTTTTAGCAAGTCTTTCAATCCTAAATTCGGAATTTAGCGTGGGTTCCCTTACCTTAGCCTCGCTCAACTATTAAATCCTTAAACCCTTCTATGTGCCCTGAACCGAACCTGATAGCCCAGAACACCATAATTAAACCAGTAATCTACAACAACTCAGAAAAGAAGTCTAAGGGGTCTACGGATTCTGCTTCCACATACCTCTGTCCAAGTGAAAAGCAAAATGGTGCCAACCTCACTTAGATTCTGTTGCCCCTTTTTTCTTCCGACCTCGAAGAACTCCTAGCACCAAACTTAACTCAAACCAAATCAGTCTTAACGCAAATCTAAAATCCAAAGCCATCAATAGAAAGACGTCACCCACTCACCGGATCCAGTGAAGGCCGAACGCCCCCGGCAATGTGCTTGCGGGTCTACCAATCGACGACGGCAGCGATGGTGGCGGCAGCAGGGTTGCAATGTACGTCTCTGGCGCGACGTCTTCAGCGAATCGTGACACCACGATACGGTGCGCGCAGCCCTTGGCGGCGCAACTCGCAGATCTCGCTTCGTTCAAGGCAAGGCGACGACTCGACTAGCGGCGACACGAGGGGACTCCGGCGGCGAGCAAGCGAACGACTTCGGTTGCGACTGGTCGAATACTCCAACAGTGGGGGAAAGCTTCGTGCGAGAGAGAGAGAGAGAGAGAGAGAGAGAGAGAAAGAGAGACCTTGGTAAACGTGCACCTAAAAAGACAAAAAGTCTCTTCTCAAAACCCTAATTGGGCATGAAATTACCAAAAACCCTTCACTTTTCTTGAAACCACAAAAAAAAACCCTACAACCAAGTCAACCATCCAATCTTTTTTTTAAAAAAAAAAAGGGAAATAAATCAATTTGCGTACCTGACTTCACGGGCGTTACAATCTTTCCTACTTAAGAACTTTCGTCCCAAGTGGCTTTCTCCGCTTGCTGGTTTCGCCACAGGACCTTGACCAGACTGATGGCTCGGTTATGGAGGACCTTTTGTTCTCTAGCAAAAATTTGCACCGACCGTTCCTCATAGCTCAGGTTCTCGCTCAACTGTAAGGGTTCAAAATCAACCACGTGCGCTTGGTCGGGCACATACTTTCTCAACATGGAAACATGGAAGACATTATGAACCGAAGATAGGGATGACGTAACCACTAACCGGTAAGCCACTGGACCAATCCGCTCTAAAATCTCGAATGGCCCTATAAAGCGTGGACTCAACTTCCATTTCCGACCAAACCTCACAACCCCCTTCATTGGCGCCACCTTAAGGATTACATGGTTGCCCACCTCGAACTCAAAGTCCCTCCGCCTCGAGTCGACATAACTCTTCTGCCTACTTTGTGCAGTTTGCATTCTTACTCGGATCTTTTGTATAGCATCATTCGTGACTTGGACTAACTCGGGACCCAATAACTGACGTTCCCCGACCTCGTCTCAATAAACAGGAGTTCTGCACCTCTTCCCATAAAGCGCTTCGAACGGTGCCATACCTAAGGTTGCTTGATAGCTGTTCTTATAAGCAAATTCCATCAAATGCAGATGGATATCCCAACTGCCTGGAAAGTCGAGAGTGCAGGCTCGTAGCATATCCTCCAACACCAGGTTAAGGCGTTCCGTCTGACCATCTGTTTGAGGGTGAAACGAGGTACTGAAATTCAACTGAGTGCCTAGCGCTTTCTGCAAGCTCCTCCATAACTTAGAAGTGAAACGAGGATCTCTGTCTAAAACAATTTTAGCAGGAACTCCGTGCAACCTGACTATCTCCTCCATGTACAACTGTGCCCATCTATCTGTGGAATAAGTGGGCTTTCCTGGTAGAAAGTGTGCTGACTTAGTCAGCCTGTCAACAACAACCCAGACTACTATGAAACCTTTCAAGGTCCTGGGTAGTACCACTATGAAGTACATTGAAATTTCGCCCCACTTCCACTGCGGAACATCCAACGGTTGCAAAAGACCCGTTGGCCTTTGTCTTGGTGCTTTCACTTGCTGGCAGACCAAGCATCTATTGACATAATCCACCACATCCCGCTTCATATTCTGCCACCAGAAGAGTTTCTTCAAATCCCGATACATCTTAATACTACCTGGATGCATAGAAAATGGTGAATTGTGACCCTCAGCTAGGATCTCGTTTTTGAGCCCCATAATGTCGGGAACTCACAAACGTCCCTGAAATAACAGTCCCCCGTTTGAGGGCAAGGAAAACCCTTTTCCCTGTTCTGTACTCACCCGACGGAACCTCTCCAACAACCAAGGATCCCCCTGTTGGGAATCTATGATACGTTGTCTCAAAGTTGGTTGAATCACAACCGCCAATAAGCAGCACGATTGCTTACCAACAAGATCGCAATTTCAAAGACGCTCGAACTCGATCAGAACTCAACTCGATCGGTGACCTTAGTTGAGGAATGAACTGACTTCCTACTAAAGGCATCTGCAACTACATTTGCTTTACCTGGATGGTACAGGATCTCGACATCATAGTCTTTCACCAACTCTAACCATCTGCATTGCCTCACATTTAATTCTCTCTGAGTGAATAAGTACTCGGACTCTTGTGATCTGTGAAAATTTGGATTTTCTCCCATACAGTAATGCCTCCAAATTTTAAGTGCGAAAACTACGCCGGCCAACCCCAAATCGTGAGTTGGATAGTTCCTCTCATGATTCTTCAACCAAGGGGACGCATAAGCTATCACCCTTCCATGTTGCATCAGGACACAACCCAAGCCTTTCCCCGAGGCATCACTGTAGATCACGTAACCTTTCGCACCATCCGACACTCGTAGGACCGATGTCAGAATTCTAAGCTCGCTTGAGCTTCGAAACTTTTGTCGCAAACATCATCCCAAACAAACGTGGTACGCTTCTGAGTCAGTTGTGTTAGGGGCACAGCTATCTTGGAGAAATCTTGCACGAAACGTCTATAATAGGCTGCAAGTTCCAGAAAACTACGTACCTCTGTAACTGTGGACGGACGAGGCCACTGCATAACTGCGTCTACCTTAGCAGGATCTACAGAGATTCCTTCCTTGAACACTACGTGTCCCAAAAAGGACACCTGACGAAGCCAAAACTCGCACTTCGAGAACTTTGCAAACAACTTGTTCTTTCGCAAGGTCTCTAAAACCCTTCGAAGGTGTTCCTTGTGCTCTTCCTCGGATCTCGAATAAATCAGGATATCGCCTATAAATACTATAACGAACGTATCCAGGAATTCCTTGAATACTCGGTTCATAAGGTCCATGAAAACTGCAGGCGTGTTAGTCAACCCAAACGACATTACAGTGAACTCGTAATGTCCATAACGTGACCTAAAGGCAGACTTGGGAATATCTTCCTCTCTGATTCTCAGCTGATGGTATCCCGACCTGAGATCAATCTTTGAGAAAACAGAAGCCCCTCGTAACTGATCAAAGTGGTCATCTATCCATGGAAGAGGATATCGGTTCTTGACTGTGACCCTATTCAATTCCCTATAGTCTATGCACAGACGCATAGACCTATCATTCTTCTTAACGAACAACACAGGCGCTCCCCAAGGGGAAACGCTAGGGCATATATACCCCTTATCTAACAAGTCCTGCAGCTGCAACCTAAGTTCTTTTAACTAAGCCGACACCATTCTGTATGGAGATTTAGAAATAGGAGTTGTCCCTGGCTCAAGCTCTATGTTGAAATCCACTTCTCTCACGTGAGGTAATCCCGAAAGATCCTTACGAAAGACGTCTGAAAATTCATTTACCACAGGCACCGAGGACAGTGAGTCCTCAGCGTGCCCCACATCAACCACACTAGCCAGCACACTCCATGCTCCCTAGTGGATCAACCTTTTTGCCTTGAGTACGAACACCACTCTTTGGTGTTCCCCTGTTTTTGCTCCTCTGAATCTGTAGCTCTTCTGATTGGGTGGTGTGAACACCACTTCCTTAAGGTAGCAGTCTATACTAGCATGGTTTTGTGCTAACCAATCCATGCCTAGTATAACATCGAATTTTGTCATGTCCAGGACTATCAAATTCACCTTTAGTTCGTGGCATGAGACTGACAACTTACATGCTTTGACTCTTTTAGTGGCATACAAACTCACCCTCGTAGGGGTAGCAATAGATAAAATAAAAGACAAGGGCTCTAACTCTAACTTAGCTTGGCTTACAAAAGATGTAAAAATAAAGGAATGGGTAGACCCTGAATCAAACAATACAAAAGCGAGATGCCTAAGTATCGGAAGTGTACCTGTGACTATAGAGTCAAAGTTGTTGGCATCTCGACTTGTGCTTGCATAAGCTCTTCTAGGTTGAATCCCTGGTTTCGACGACCCCACACCACTAGAGCCCTGAGGATGGCTACATTTGCTTTATTTGGGCAATTTCCAGAGAAATGCCCCTCCTGACCACATCTGAAGCAAGCACTTGTTCAGGCCAAACACCTGTCCCAGTGAGATCTCCCACAGTTGTTGCAGCGGGGCTTGTCCCCATCGTTGCCTCTCTATTTTTCCCCGATCATTGCTTCTTGCGCCTGCACGGTGGGGCGGGATCTACCTGTCCCATGGGAGGTCTCACGCGGGCGCGGTGGAAACTCGAGCTAGCTCGGGTTCCATTTCCTCTTCGACTTGAGGAGGTTGGCATGGGTCACTGCTTCATCCGTTGATCTCCCCGCTGTTGGTCGACTATAAACTCCTCACGACTCTAATCGTCAGAACATAGTCAGAAGGCTCCAAAGCTTGCATTGTGCTTCTGACACTGGCATCCAAACCCATAACAAACCGTTCTATCTTCATGGCCTCTGTACTTATCAGTTCGGGAGCGAAACGTGACAGTCGTGAAAACTCTCGCTCATAGCTCTCCACAGATCGCTTGTTCTGGCGGAGTTGTAAGAATTCTTCTTGCTTCCTGTAGCGAGCTGCCATAGGATAAATAAATTGAATTGTATTTTTTTGAAACCCTTATCCAATAAAGAACCCATGGCTATAGGATGTATACTTGAACTTTATGTATGACATAAAAGTGGATCAGGTTCAAATTATAGCCAGAACGGTCTATAGTATAAGGATAAAGCTAGGTACCTTATCCTGAAGACACTATGGACGCGACCCACTTTGTAATGTACAAACGATGTGATCCTGAATCGTTCATGTGGAAACATGCGAGTGGGGGCGTCCTATGCAATGAGTTTGCATAAGACTGGACCGAGAAATAGTCACTTAGACTTTATAACTTCGCATCGCCTTAATCGACTATATTCATACGATGACCTAGGTAACTCGATCTTAATCCTGAGTGTGCCATGAACTCCTGTTTATTCAGATTATCCTTAGATTTGCATGGGTGAGAGTGGCCAGAGATTGCCGACTCAATAAGTCTCCCATTTCAGGGATAAGACCGGGTAGATAGCTAGGAACATAGTTCTGCAAGATGGAATTCACTCCTACCCGCTTTAGGGATTAGTAGAGAGGTTGTTCCCTTAAGTGCTGACTCCGAGTCTTGAACAAAGGGCCCACCCCTCTCATTGGCCCGAGAGGGATTCGGTTTGTTGGTTGGACCACAAACCAATTGTTCATTAGAGGATCAATGGGACTTAAGGCACAAGAAGTAATTATAGGGGTAAAACAGTAATTTTGACCCAGCTATAATTACGAACGACCTGTGAAGGATCGACTTACTAATCATGGTTATATCGAGTGGACAGAAATATATCTACAGTGAGGAGAGTGCAACCACTGGGCTTTAGTGGAGTGTCATGGTGGTTAACGAATGTTGATTAACTAGGCTAAAGAGTTTCGCTTGCTAATCTCGTATCGTTGGAGCTCATGATCCGTAGGTCCATTAGGTCCCCTTACTAGCTCCTGACTAAGCCTTGCAACATTTGAGAGAAAAGAATTTGAATTATTCAAATTCGGTTTTGGGAGAAAACGTTAATTATATGTGATATACTTAATGTGTCATAGATTAATTATGAATTAAACTATGATAAAGAAGAGGTGGACATATTTAAATATGATTTAAATATTGGTTAGGTTTATAACATGAATAGGGATTCATGTTCAAACAGTCGATTTAAGAAATCGGGTTTGGTCCAATTATTTAATTTGATATTTGATATTAAATTATATAATTTTTTAAAATTAATTAATTAAATTATTTAAGTAATTAAATAAATAAATTGATATTAATTTAAAATTAATTTTATATTAATTTTGAATTAAAATTAAAAAAAAAAACCAAATTCAAATTCATTTTTGAATAAAAAATGACCAAATACACAATTGGGTGAATAACCTTTTTTTAAATTCAAATTCACCTAAATTACCCACCACCTTCTTCCTTAATCCTCATAATCTCTTTGCTGGCTTCTTTTCCTAGCTTAAAGAAGCTAGATATGGCCTTTAATTAGAGAAGAAATTGGTGGATTAAGTAGAATTTGAAAAACATTTTCCAAATTCTCGCTTTGAACCATTCTCACTCTTCTTCCAAATTATCTCAACTTAAGATTCCACAACTGCTCCAAGGCCCGAGGATAGTAGGGAAGACATTAGAGGTTGTCCACAAAGTGTTTGTGACAAGAAATTGTCCACAGATTGGGAGAATTTGGAGCTACAAAGGTATGAGTTCTTATTCTCTGCTTTTCCAGATTTGAGCATGCCTTTTGTTTTGTAAAATTGATCAACTTAGAGTGTTCAAGATCTAAAATTACTTACTTACGTTTCTTAATCTACACTCTTTCAATTGGTATCAAAGCAATTTTGAGCACACAATTTGATCAATTGTGTCTTGTCGTGTGTTTTTGAAATACAATTTTTCTTCAGGCGTATAAAGTGTTAATCTGGTTTTGGCATTTAAATTTGAGCATCAATTTGTGCTTTATTTTCAAATTTCTCAAGTGTGTTTGAGCATTAATGTGTTTAGAATAAGCTATAAAAATTTCAAGTCGATTGGAGTCCGAGAAGACCTTCAATTTGTAGAAAGAAGCATGAAAGGTCACTAAAACTGAAAAACAGAGGCTACTGGAAGTTTTTTTTTAATTTCAATTAGCTACAAGAAAACCTTTCTCTCGCGCGCTTTTTTTTAAAAAAAAAAAGAAGAAGATGATGCCATGACATCACAATGATGTCAGCAAGCCTATTTCTAGTTGACTTTGACCGATTCCATGGTTTTTGGACTGGTTCGGCTCGATTTTGGTCCGATTCGGGTGTTTTTAGACCGGTTCTGACTATTTCGAGGCCGATTTTTCCATTTCAGAGGTCCGTTTCACCAATTGGAGGTTTGGTTTAGTCTTTTACAGTCCGGTTCAACCTTTGAAGGTCCGATTCACACATATGCAAGCTGGTTCGAAGTGGTTCGATTTTAATTCTAGATTATTATTGTAATAATTTAGTTGTTTGCTTGCGTTAGATGCCAAAACCAGTCCACTTTAGTGTGTTTAATTAATTATGCATTATGAATATATGTTTTAATTATAATCCCTGATTAAATATGCATAAAGTATGCCATATAGATTTTAAAATTCCACCATAGGAAGCATGCTCCATGCATTGAAAGTATGTTATAAGTGTTATAATATATAGTATGCATGAATTAGGGTTTCATAGGAATTAATATAAGTGTTATATT
This sequence comes from Trichosanthes cucumerina, assembly GCA_036507285.1. Classification (NCBI taxonomy): domain Eukaryota; kingdom Viridiplantae; phylum Streptophyta; class Magnoliopsida; order Cucurbitales; family Cucurbitaceae; genus Trichosanthes; species Trichosanthes cucumerina. The sequence continues at coordinate 73,851,238 of CM071839.1, read as the reverse complement.
AATTTATGAAACAAATATTATATGTTTTAATTATAATTAATATAAGGGTTATATTAATTAAAAATTAAACATATAATTGTTATGCATTTATTCATGTGATGGATTTGTTATAAATGTATGTATTTTCATGTGATGAATGATCAAACAATTTATAATATAGAAATGCATGTAACTTAAGGTTAATTAATTAGTTTTAAAATGGTTTTAGAACTAGATATTAATTAGACCTTAGGTTATCTAGTTCTAATAAGATTAGAACCAATAATTTATAAATTTTGATTAAAGACAGGACTGCCTCAAGGAAGGTTCCAGCTAGGTCAGTACTTAAGTCGATTTGAAACGGAACACCCCTACTTGGGAACCAAACTCAGGAGTGAATTTAATCCAGAGGTTTATAAATTATTTTTTGTGAGTGGCGTTTATTAAAAGTTAATAAATTAAACTCATAGACCTAGGTTTATTAAAAAGTTAATAGACTTAGATAATTCTAGTATAATAGTTATATTGGTAGACTTAGGTCATATTGTTTTAGCCGAAATATGTCTAAGTAAAAGTATACCCAAACTGTTTAAAATACTTAGTGGGAGTGAAAAGGTATATATGATATATCAATTTTCCTCTTATGCTCTTCGCGAAGTTCACACCGTGAGATTTATGCTCGGCCTCGTGATGTCAATAGGGCATCCTCATTCGGATGGTGTTTGCATAAATCAAGAGCAAGGTGAATGGAGAAAGTATTTATAGTAAGTGGGAGAAGGAAGTGTGTCAACACATCCTATGGTCTCCTCCATTAGGTTAGACCGTGAGATTCCCATGTTACGCTGCGCAGTTGCCCGTAGTAGCATCATCCATTCGGAGGGATGTAACATGGGATTCGTAACAACTCAAACTCCGTAAATGGATAGGGTCTCTTATGCCCATTCCCACTTTGACTTTCCAATTCGGTAGCATTGTTGGGGTTCGACCTCTAAGGTCCAAAAATGGCGGGTCATACTTACAAGAATTACTAAGTGTTAGTGAATTCTTGACCAAAGTAGCGATAACTAGAATGTTATAGGAATAAGAGTTATTTCAGTATTAGCATTTAGTCAAGAATGTCTTGGTTTGGTGAAGGAGTGATTGATCGCCTCTCGGTAGCGCTTGCTCGACTCACTGAAGTATCGTTGCAAAAATTAAAAATGAGATTATGGGTACATTATTACTTTTGCTAAATTCTTAATTGGATGCATGTTATGAGTTAAAAGCAATTCACTAATAGAATATGTTTTATTTTCAGGATGTCGAGCTCTTTTATTCTATTACTCGTCTCCGACAAACTTAACGGTGATAACTTTGGATCTTGGAAATCAAACTTAAATACGATTCTTGTGATTGATGATCTAAGGTTCGTCTTGATGGAGGAATGTCCTCCCCCTCCCAGCTCGTCTGCAACCCGAACAGTTCGGGATGCATTTGACAAATGGACTAGGGCTAATGATAAAACCCAAGTCTACATCTTAGACAACATATCTGATGTGTTGTCTAAGAAACATGAGGGCATGATCACCGCAAACCATGTGTGTTCTTCTTTTCAGGAAACTAGTTCCTGAATACTAGATTCAAGAGCCACTAACCATGTGTGTTCTTCTTTTCAGGAAACTAGTTCCTGGAGGCAGGTTGCTGATTGTGAGATAACTCTCAGGGTTGGAACAGGAGAGCTTGTCTCAAATGCTAGAGCAATGGGGAGCAATGAAGTTGTTATTTAGAGATAGATTCGTTTTATTAGAAAATGTACTTTTGGTTCCTGGAATCAAAAGAAATCTTGTATCTATCTCTTGTTTACTTGAACATATGTATAAAGTATCTTTTGATTATAATGAATCGTTCTTTTGCAAAAGAGGTGTACGAATATGTTCTGCTAAACATGAAAATAACTTATATGTGTTAAGACCAACAGAGATAAAAGCTATTTTGAACACCGAGATGTTTAAAACAGCTGATACTCAAAATAAAAGGCAGAAGCTTTCTCCAAATACCTATCTTTGGCACTTGAGACTAGGTCACATTAATCTCAATAGAATTAGAAGATTAGTTAAGAGTGGTCTCTTAAGTCAGTTAGAGGACGACTCTTTACCACCACGTGAGTCCTGTCTTGAGGGAAAAATGACTAAACGACCTTTTTTTTTAAAAAAAGGTTATAGGGCCAAAGAACTCTTGGAACTCGTGCATTCGAATCTCTCGTGGTCCAAAGAATGTCAAGGCACGGGGAGGGTGTGAATATTTCATCAATTTCATTGATGATTATTCTAGGTATGGCTATCTTTACCTAATGCATCATAAATCCGAAACCCTTGAAAAGTTCAAGGAGTATAAGGCAAAGGTTGAGAACTCGTTAGGTAAAACGATTAAAACACTTCGATCAGATCGAGGTGGAGAGTATATGGATTTGAGATTTCAAGACTATATGATAGAACATGGAACCGTATCCTAACTCTCACAGCCCGATACACCTTAGCAGAATGGTGTATCTGAAAGGAGAAATAAAACCCTGTTAGACATGGTTCAATCTATGATGAGCTACGCTCAGCTGCCTAGTTTGTTTTGGGGATATGCAGTAGAAGCTGTTGCATATATTTTGAACATGGTTCCCTCTAAGAGTGTTTCAGAAACACCCTATGAGTTATGGAAAGGGGGTAAAGGTAGTTTACGTCACTTCATGATTTGGGGATGTCCAACACATATGCTAGTTTCCAATCCAAAGAAACTGGAACATCGTTCAAAATTATGCCTATTCATAGGATACTCCAAAGAAACGAAAGGTGATTTGTTTTATGATCCTCAGGAGGACAAGGTGCTTGTGTCGACAAATGCCACGTTCTTAGAAGAAGACCACATGAGAGATCATCAGCCTCGTAGCAGAATTGTCTTGAGCGAAATTTTCAGGGAAGCTACAGATAAATCAACAAAAATTATTGATCAAACGGGTCCTTCTCAAGAGTTGAGAATACCTCGATGTAGTGGGAGGGATGTTAGACAATCCGACCGTTACATGGGTTTGACTGAAACTCAGGTCGTCATACCTGATGATGGCATTGAGGATCCATTGACCTATAAACAGGCAATGAATGATATAGACAGAAACTAGTGGATTAAAGTCATGGACCTCGAAATGGAGTCAATGTACTTTAATTGAGTCTGGGGACTTGTAGATCAACCAGATGGTGAAAGACCTATCGGTTGCAAGTGGATCTACAAGAGGAAACGAGATCAAGCTGGTAAGGTGCAAACTTTTAAGGCTCGACTTGTGGCAAAGGGTTATACCTAGCGGGAAGGGGTGGACTATGAAGAAACCTTCTCCCTTGTTGCCATGCTTAAGTCGATTAGAATACTCTTGTCCATTGCCACGTTTCATGATCACGAAATTTGGCAAATGGATGTCAAGACAACCTTTTTGAATGGCAATCTTGAAGAGAGTATCTATACGGATCAACCAGAGGGGTTCAGAGTTCAGGGTCAAGAGCAAAAGGTTTGCAAGCTTAAGCGATCCATCTATGGATTGAAACAAGCATCTAGATCATGGAATATAAGATTTGATATCGCGATCAAATTTTATGGCTTTGAAATGTAATATTGACGAGCTTTGTGTCTACAAGAAGATAGTCAATACTCTCGTAGCTTTCTTAGTCTTATACGTAGACGATATCCCCGCTCATTGCGATTGATGCAGATTCTCATCGGGCGTTAAGCAATGGCTAGCGACCCAATTCCAAATGAAATATTTGGGAGAGGCTCGCTTGTCCTTAAGCACCACCGATCCTCTAATGAACAACAAGCCAACATGTTTGACTCCACCGGCGCTTTTAGTCCAAGTGGGAGTTTGTTGGGTTTTATGTCCTAAAACTTGTGGGTTTGTAAACCGAATGTATATTCTATTTTGCAATAAAGATGTTATTGAGATTTATTCAAATAAAGGTATTATTGAATAAAGTGAATTGTATTTTTTTGAAACCTTATCCAATAAAGAACCCATGGCTATAGGATGTATACTTGAACTTTATGTATGACATAAAAGTGGATCGGAGTTCAAGTTATAGCCAGAACGGTCTATAGTATGAGGATAGGGTTGGGTACCTTATCCCGGAGACACTATGGACGCGACCCACTTTGTAAAGTACAAACGATGTGATCCTCAATCGCTCATGTGGAGACATGCGAGTGGGGCGCCTATGCAATGAGTTTGCATAAGACTGGATCGAGAAACAGTCACTTAGACTTTATAACTCCGTTTACTGTCTAAACTGACTATATTCATACAATGACCTAGGTAACTCGATCTTAATCCTGAGTGTGTCATGAACTCTTGTTTATTCAGATTATTTTTAGATGTGCATGGGTGAGAGTGGCCAGAGATTGCCGACTCAATAAGCCTCCCATTTTAGGGATAAGACCGGGTAGATAGCTGGGAACATAGTTCTAGGGGTGTACATAAGTCGGGTTGGGTTGGGTTGAGAGAGATTTTTGGACCAACCCAAAAATTCGGGTTAATCATTCTTTCAACCCAACCAACCCTATTCATGAGAGCAACCCAACCCAACCCAACCCAATATTTTCGAGTTGGGTTGGGTTGAGTCACCGGGTTAACTTTTTTTATTTTTTATAATTTTTTAAATTATTTAAAATATTTTTTTCTTGAATTACTAACTAAAATCGCATAAAATTCAAATATCAAACTTCAAAATCCATAACATCTTAACATTTTGTTAGAAGTCTAGAAGAAAACATAAGAAATTGACAAATAATTCATTTATAAGTATATATTTAATTAAAATAAAATTAAAAAAATATAAACTTTGGGTTGGGTTGGGTTGGGTTGGGTCAACCTGAGCCTAAAAGGCCCAACCCGAGAACCGACCCGAACTTTTTTGGTTCTCCAAACTTCTAACCCAACCCAAACCGGAAAAAAATCTAACCTTACCCAACCCTTACGGTTTGGGTTGGGTAGTCCAGGTTGGTCGGGTTACCGGGTTACTTGTACACCCTTACATAATTCTGCAAGATGGAATTAACTCCTACCCACTTTAGGGATTAGTAGAGAGGTTGTTCCCTTAAGTGTTGACTCCGGAGTCTTGAACAAAGGGCCCACCCTCTCTTTGGCCCGGAGGATTCGGCTTGGTTGGACCACAAACCAATTATTCATTAGAGGATATGTGGGACTTAAGGCACAAGAAATAATTATAAGGGTAAAACGATAATTTTGACCCAGATATAATTACGAATGACCTGTGAAGGATCGACTTACTAATCATGGTTATATCGAGTGGACAAAAATATATCTACAAAGTGAGGAGAGTGCAGCACAACTTTTTGGCTTTAGTGGAGGGTCCCGATGGTTAACGAATGTTGATTAACTAGGCTAAAGAGTTTGGCCGTTAATCTCGTGACGTTGGAGCTCGTGATTTGTAGGTCCATTAGGTCCCCTTACTAGCTCGGACTAAGCCTTGTAACGTTTGAGAGAAAAGAATTTGAATTGTTCAAATTCGGTTTTGGGAGAAAACGTTAATTATATGTGATATACTTAATGTGTCATAGATTAATTATAGATTAAACAATGATAAAGAAGAGGTGGACATATTTAAATATGATTTAAATATTGGTTCGGTTTATAACATGAATAGGGATTCATGTTCAAACAGTTGATTTAAGAAATCGAGTTTGGCCCAATTATTTAATTTGATATTTGATATTAAATTAAATAATTTTTTTAAATAAATAAATAAATTGATATTAATTTAAAATTAATTTTATATTAATTTTGAATTAAAATAAAAAAAACAAATTCAAATTCATTTTTATAAAAATGACCAAATACACAATTGGGTTAATAACCTTATTTGAAAGTCAAATTCACCCAAATTGGCCACCACTTTTTTCCTTAATCCTCATCATCTCTTTGCTGGCTTCTTCTCCTAGCTTAAAGAAGCTAGATATGGCCTTTAATTAGAGAAGAGATTGGTGGATTAAGTAGAATTTGAAAAACATTTTCTGAAATCTCGGTTTTTAACCATTCTCACTCTTCTTCCAAATTCTCTCAACTTAATATACCACAATCTATTCCAAGGCCTGAGGATAGTAGGAAAGACATTAGAGGTTGTCCACAAAGTACTGTTTGTGACAAGAAATTACCCACGGATTAGGAGAATTTTGAGCTACAAAGGTATGAGTTCTTATTCTATATTTTTTCAGATTTGAGCATCCTTTTGTTTTGTAAAATTGATCAACTTAGAGTGTTCAAGATCCAAAATTGTTTCCGCTTTCTTAATCTACACTCTTTCAACCTTACCACTTCCCTAAAGAATAAGTCAGCCACATGTTTCGCATCATCCGTCTTGTTACATGCTATAAAATGAGCCATTTTACTAAATCTATCGACACAACAAAAATACTATCTTAACCTTTTTTAGTCTGAGGAAAACCAAGACCAAAATCCATAGATATATTAGTCCAAGGTTCATTAGGTACATTCAAGGGAGTATATAACTCATTTGGTTGTGATTTAGACTTAACCTCTTTACATTTAAAACATTGGTTACATACCTTATGCACATCATGTTTCATCTTAGGCCAAAAAAAGTGCTCATGTAACATATCATAAGTTTTATGAATCCCTAAATGTCCCATCAACTCACCCCCATGGGCTTCTTTCACAAGCAAATCTCTTATAGAACATTTAGGGATACAAAGCTTGCTTTTTTTAAACAAAAAGTCATCAAACACATAATAATCATCCACAACTTTTCCAGTAACACAAGATGCATAAATAATTCCAAAGTCATGGTCATCTCTTTATAACTCCTTGATATGCTGAAATCCAAGATTTTTTGTACTAAGAGAAGTAAAGAGATTATACCTTCTTGACAAAGCATCAACCACCACATTGTCCTTACCTTGCTTATATTTGATAATATAGGAAAATGTCTCAATAAACTCTACCCACTTTGCATGCCTACGATTCAGCTTGCTTTGGCCTTTAAGATGCTTCAAGCTTTCATGATCAGTGTGGATCACAAACTCCCTCGACCATAGGTAGTGTTGCTATACCTGCAATGTACAAACTAAAACAAACAATTCTTTATCATAGGTAGGATAGTTCAATGCTGCCCCATTTAGTTTTTCACTAAAATACATTAAGGGTCTCCCATCTTGCATTAAAACAACACCTATGCCCAAACCACTTGCATCACACTCTATTGCAAACGTCTTATCAAAGTTAGGCAAGACAAGTAATGATGCATTAGTTAATTTTTCCTTCAGTTCATTAAAAGCTCTCTCTTGCATTTCCCCCCATTCAAAAACAACATTCTTTTTCACTAAGTCATTCAATGGTGCAACTATGGTACTAAGTCCTTTATAAACCTTCTATAGAAACTAGCTAAACCATGAAAACTCCTAACCTCACTAGCATTTTTCGGTGTTGGCCAATCCCTAATTACCTCAACTTTCTTTTCATCTATTTCTACTCCATTTTTACTAACAATGAAGCCAAGAAAGTTAACATTTTCCAAACAAAAGCTACACTTATTAAAATTAGCATAAAGCCTCTCTTTTCTAAGTGTAATCAAAACTGACCTAACATGCTCCATATGTTCAAGAAAATTCTTTGAATAACTCAAAATATCATCAAAATACACAACACATACTTCCCCAAGTATTCTCTCAAAACATGATTCATTAAGCGCATAAATGTACTAGGAGCACTAGTTAACCCAAAAGGCATAACAAGCCATTCATACAATCCAAACTTAGTTTTGAAAGTTGTTTTCCATTCATCTCCTACATGCATCCTAATTTGATGATATCCAGATTTCAAATCAATTTTTGTTAATAGACAAGAACCATGCAATTCATCAAGCATATCATCTAGCCTAGGAATAGGATGACGATACTTTACAGTGATTTTATTGATGGCTCTACAATCCACACACATGCGCCAAGTGACATCCTTCTTTGGAACCAATATGACCGGTACAGAACATGGACTCAGACTTTCTCGTACATACCCCTTCTCCATGAGCTCCTCCACATGCCTTTGAATTTCTTTTGTTTCAATTTGGATTTGCTCTATAAGCCGACCTATTTGGAATGATAGCCTCCTAATGAATGAAGTCTATTTGATGTTCGATACCTCTAAATGGAGGTAATCCTTTAGGTATCTCATCTTGGAACACAATCTCAAATTCCTGCAAAAGAGGTTGAAACAAACTAGGCAAAAGCAAATCGTTATCGTTAGAGGCCAAATTGAAAGAGTGTAGATTAAGAAAGCGGAAGCAATTTTGGATCTTGAACACTCTAAGTTGATCAATTTTGTAAAATAAAAAACATGCTCAAAGCTGGAAAAACAGAGGGATAGAAAACTCAACTTTGAAGATCAAATTCTCTTCACCCATGTGGATGTTTTTCAAAGACGAATACTTCGTGAGACAACCAAGTAGAGTCTTCCCTACTATCCTCAGGCCTTAGAACGGATTGTGGGATCCTAGGTTGAGAGAATTTGGAAGAAAAGACCTCAAAGGTCACTAATTCGAGAATATTGAATTTTTTGTGTAATTCTACCAAAACACCTCAAATCACCATTATATAAAGCTTCAAAAAGCTTCAATGGAGTGACAACTCAAGGGTGATGAGGATGCTTTGAGTTGGAGGTGGCCAATTTTGGTGAATTTTGAAGATGAGTAAGATTGGGTAAGTTGCCAATTTGCTTTCCATGAAAATCCTCTATTTTTTATTTAATTTTAATTCAAAAATCAATATTAAATTTATTTTTAATGAAAATTAATTTAATTAATTAAATTATTAAATAATTAATTTAATTAATTAATTTTTAATTTAATTTAATATCAAATATTAAATTAAATAAATTGCCCAATCCCGATCGATTTTCCGAACATGTATCTTTATTCATGCTATAAATCGATCCAATATTTAAATCATATTTAAATATATCCACCTCTTATTAATCATAGTTTAATTCATAATTAAGCTATGATTCGTTAAATATATCACATATAATAAACGCTTTCTTCCAAACTCGAATTTGAACAATTCAAAATCTTTTCTCTCAAAATGTTATAAGGCTAAGTCCGAGCTAGTAAGGAGGACCTAATGGACCTACAGATCATGAGCTCCAACGATACGAGATTAACCGGCCAAACTCTTTAGCCTAGCTAATCAACATTCGTTAACCACCGGACACTCCACTAAAGCCCAGTGGGCATTCATTCTCCTCATCAGATATATTTCATCCACTCGATATAACCATGATTAGTAAGTCGATCCTTCACAGTCGCTCAGATTACAATTGGTCAAAATTACCATTTTACCTCAGAATTACCTCTTGTTCCTTAAGTCACACCGATCCTCTAATGAACAATTAGTTTGTGGTCCAACCAGCAAACCGAATCCCTCTCGGGCCAATGAGAGAGGTGGGCCCATTATTCAAGGCCCAGAGTCAGTACTTAAGGGAACAACCTCTCTACTAATCCCTAAAGTGGGTAGGAGTGAATTCCATCTTGCAGAACTATGTTCCCAACTATCTACCCGATTTTATCCCTGAAATGGGAGGCTTTTTGAGTCGGCAGTCTTGTGCCACTCTCACCCATGCAAATCTAAGGATAATCCGAATAAACAGGAGTCCATAGAACGCTCAGGATTAAGATCGAGTTACCTAGGTCATTGTATGTATATAGTGAGTTAAGACAGTAAACGGAGTTATAAAGTCTAAGTGACTATTTCGCGGTCCAATCTTATGCAAACTCATTGCATAGGGCGCCCCCACTCACATGTCTCCACATGAACGATTTAGGATCACATCGTTTGTTCTCTACAAAGTGGGTCGCGTCCATAGTGTCCCCAGGATAAAGTACTCAGCCTTATCCTTATACTATAGACTGTTCTGGCTATAACTTGAACTTGATCCACTTTTATGTCACACATAAAGTTCAAGTATTCATCCTATAGCCAAGAGTTCTTTATTGGATTAAGGTTACACAATACACAATACACAATAGTCAATAACACCTTTATCAATAAATTTCAATAACAACTTTATTGTGAAATAGAATATACATTCAGTTTACAAAACCACGAGTTTTAGGACATAAAACCCAACACAAATACCCTTCCTTGTACATAAGTACAAATATTGGTTTTTGGGAAAACATTTCGCTTCTCACATCTCTCATTCTAGCCAAACAACTGACTTTTTTTTCCTTTTTTTTCAATTTCATCTCTTTTTTCACTCTTTTCCCACTTTTTTTCTCTTTTTTATTTTTCTTTATTTTTTTACTCATCTCCTTCTTTTCTTTTAATTCTTTTTCTTCAAAATCCTTTCTTTTTTTCTCCAATTTTAATTGATCAGCAAATACATCTTTAGAACGCAAAGGTACAAGAGTTGTTTTTCTACCATCTTTTGCAAAAGAATACCTATTCAAATAACCATCATAGATGACCTTCCTATCAAATTGCCAAGGTCGGCCAAGGAAGATGTCACCAGCATTCATAGGTAATACATCACATAGAACCTCATCTTTGTATTTTCCCAAAGTAAAAGAAATTAAAACTTGAGAAACGACCTTCATTGTTCCACTATCATTGAGCCACTGAAGCTTATAAGGTTTAGGATGATGTTGAGTCAGAATTTGCAACCTTTTGATCAAGAACGCATTTACTACATTCGTGTAACTTCCACTATCAATAAAAAGACTACAAGGAGTCCCATTGTTGCGTAAAATATTGATATGCAATACCCAAAGGTACGTGTCAAGTTTTAGTATAGTGATTTAAGAGTCCAAGTATCGTCCTCGGAATGGGTTTCTAGATTAATTAAGTACTAAGATACTAATTCTCAATTTTAGCTAAAGAAACATAACATGGATAGGTGATTGAAAATAAAAACTGACAACAGACTAACATATGGAGACACGAATTGATAGATTCGAGGAAAGTGATTTTAAAAGTTAATGACTTAACTAACACATGCAATGAACCAATGAGATGAATTTATAAACAAGAAGTGGAATACTCAAGAAAACCTCTCGATTCTTAGTGAGCCTCGCACATGCAATAAACTCCATAGTCTCCATATGAACCTAACGACATGCATGCATTAAGCAACTTCTTTATGTATTTCCCTTAGATTTCTAAGTCATTCTCATGCCAGACTCCTAAGGGTTTTGACAACTTTGCTCTAATTCAAGTTTTATCTCTCGAATCCACTTAAACCAACAAATTTAAAAGTTAAAGAACGAATTGCCAAAAATAAGAACAAAACATGCTTCAATACACAACAATTGAGTCTTAACAAGCAAAACAAATCCTAACTACAACATTTAGCTACTCTAAATCACATGAAAACCAAGCTAAACATGTAGGAAACGTCTTAAAACGGTATTACAATCTGAAAGAAAAGGAAATTAAACTTATGTGTCGACGTCGGCCCTTCGTCTCCGAGCTCCCATCTTCGATCTCAAACCTCCACGGATGCTTTGGCTCCCAAAAACACACTTTTCTCTCTTCTTACAAAATGTATTTCGAAAATAGGGTCAAAAGTCTACCAAATTTGGCTCCCTTGTAATGAAAACAATAGGTTCTATTTATAATGTCTTTCGATGCAGCATAAATGCAATGCTAAGGACAAAGATTGCAACGCTGCACTTAAGGCTACCGGCATATATGGAATGTCTCGATGGCGCTACTGCAACGCTGAGGGCGAGTTGCAACGCCGCTTACCCTAAAGCGCGCGCCTCTTATCGATCTGGTGTTGCGACGCTGCTTGTCCTTTGTGCGGGTCTTCATGTATACCTTCCTATCGAGACAGCATTGCGACACTGCAAAGCAGCGTTGTAACGTTATTGGTAGTACTCTTCAATGCTCCATGGTTGCACGTTCTGCGTTGCAACGCCATCACCTCGAGTTTTCAAGCTTGGTTTGGTCCTTTCACTTCCAATTGATGTTATTTTTAGCTTCAAATAGCCTCGTTTGATCCCGAGTGATCCAAAATGTCTCCAATTGTCTTGTTTGAGCTCTTTACCTAAAATTCACTGATTTAAACACATCAAAGCCCTGAAATTATCCTAAAACTAGCAATAATTAGGCCTAAGGATAATACATTTTGTGTGCTATCAAACACCCCCAAACTTAAACTTTTGCTAGTCCCGAGCAAAAACAGAATTAACATTGGATTGTTCTTATACATACATTTGATTCAAGTCTCAAAGATTTAGGAGAAAAACTAGTAATCACGGGAAACATTCAAACATAACACTTCAGCAAGCAATTTAAAACTTTTTCCAAGTGTTCCTACGTGTATGTGTGATTAGCCTCTGTTCCCTTCATTTTTACTAAGCCCGGATCAACTTTATTAGGCTCTCCATTCAACTTCCCCCTATACAGGTCATAATTACTAATCTTTTGAGTCTCCCCACATTCAAGAACTAAATAACTCTACTTAGCACTTACTCACTTTTTATTACTTTTTCTATTTTCTTCTTTTTTTTTTTTTTTGTGCAAGGACACTAGCTTTCATACATCTACTGCAGGGACCCGTACCCAAAGCAGTCGTTCAATGAGTGGCCTAACTGATCACAGTGAAGGTAGCTCTTTTTTGCCCTCACGGAAAAAAAAAATTCTTTAGCAAACAAACAACAAAAACCAACGAATTCACATATTATACAGTCATGCACTTCATATTGTCATTCACCCTATCCTGCAGCTTTAACTCTCATATCGCCTTAGACCTATCGAGGTGACATCAAACTTCTAAGCCTAATAACTTTGTTCTAAGCATTCCAAAACTACAGGAACACATGCTATGTGCATAATGGTGCAGAAAAAACTCAAGAAAATTTTTAAATTAACTCAAATTCATATCATGCTCTCGAGTTTCAGCAGAATCACAAAAATTTTCAATTAGTACTCATCCTAGGCTATCATAATCATACTTATGCAAAAGATCAATCAAAGAATTCAAGATATATACTCGTGATACCACAACAAATAAACAACATCCCACCCCCAAACTTAGACTAAACATTGTCCCCAATGTTTGCCGAAATATGCACAAATTAAGTATAAGGGTAAGAGTGAACAATACTGCCCTGGGTGATGGAGATCTTTCTGAGTTCCTTGGATAGCCAAAACATGTGTGCTTGGAGTTTCTCAGAACGGGAGCATGGATTTCAACGAATGATGACATTATCATAACTTACAAAGCAAAACAAGCAAACTAGTAAATAAACTAAGAACTGAAAAACAACTAAAACAAACTAAAGACAAAAAATAACAAAGATGTAAAGCTTGGGTTGCCTCCCAAGAAGCGCTTTGTTTAACGTCTTTAGTTAGACTGTACTCCCTCAAGGTGTTTCTTTCCTTTCTTGCAGTGCTTTGAGTGACGTGTTCATCTGGCCAATCTGGGTCTCAATATTCTTTATGGCAGCTCCATGACTAGTCACTATACCAGATAGATTGGTGGCTGCATTCTCCAGCTGGTTGGACCGACTTCTGGATTCAGCTATGAAGGAGTGCAACGTCTCTTCCAGATATGGTTTTCTCTCTGATGTAGAAGCATACCCTGTAGGAGGATTCAACACATTTTTGTTGTTAGCATAAGATAAATTCTCATGATACCTTAAACCTGGATTATAATGTGTTGGGAGGTTATTCTGAGTCTGGCTTCCTCCATAGTTGTTGCTTATGTTGTTCAGGTAGTGTAGTTGCTCCAAAGTGGATTCTCCATTGAGTTGGGAGCGTTGAGAGGGCATCTCTGTTATTGGTGACCCTGCAAAATTATTCAGAGCATGAGTGAGAGATGCCATATGAGATCTAAGAGATGTTACCTCATCCAGTTGATACAATCCAGCTACTGGCTTAGATCTGTCATTGTCCTGTAGAGGCCACCGGGTAGTGGCAAATGACACTTCCTCGAGGAGGGCACGGGCTTCTGGCATAGTTTTCGCCATGAAAGCCTCTAGCAGTGGCATCCAGAATGGTCCTAGTCTTACCTTTCAGTCCATTATAAAACAGTTGTACCTGGAGCCAATCTGGGTAGCCATGCTGTGGGCACCTCCTGAGCATGTCCTTGTATCGTTCCCATGCCTCAAATAGCCGCCTCCCTCCCGCATGCCAGAATGTTCCTATCTCGGGTCCTTAACTTTACAAATTCACAGTGTGGAAAGAATTTGGTCATGAAGGCTTGGGCCAACTTCTCCCAGGAAGTGATATTGCCTGAGGGAAGGAACCCTAGCCATTCTTTAGCTCTGCCCTGCAAAGAGAAAGGAAAGAGACGTAAGCAAATATTATCAGCAGAGATAATATTCATTTTAAATGTACCACAGATTTCTAAGAAATTTTGAAGGTGTGAGTTAGGATCTTCTGTGACTAATCCTCTAAAAGCATCTTCCCTAAACATCTGTATAAACCCTGTCTTAAGTTCAAAATTGTTAGCATTTATGGGGCATAGACTATTCCACCGCTCGTAATCAAACACAGTTGGAAATACTCCTGATGGGTTTAGGGTTATTGATGAGCTCCTGATCAACCATTGTCTGAGGTTCTGCTCTTCCTTCCCTTAGGAGTCTCCTACAGGTCCTCTCGATCTCAGGATCAAAAGGGTGCAAGTCTGCAGCTTTTCCCTTGGGCATACACCTAGAGGTACAAAAAGAAAGAAATTAGACAAAAAACACAAAAAACTAGAAAATAAAATAAAACATAAAAGACGAAAAATACAAAAATAAAGACATGAAACATAAAACTTGGGTTGCCTTCCAAGAAGCGCTTTCTTTAACGTGTTTAGCTAGACGGTGACTTATCAGGGCACATAAAACTGCTCATATTTCTTTGAGCCCTTCTTGCTTGCATCGATATAGCCTTCTAAGTCTAAAAAACTATCCTGTTTCTCCTGGGCACCAGACAGAAAATTATTTTTGGTATTTTTGTTTAATAAAATGAAAAAACAAAAATCAAAGCAAGACTCGTGAGTGTAGGACAATTGACTTTGAAGATTTAAGGAAATTTCTGGAGATAAAAGGGGAAAGGACTTCTCAGCCTCGACCTCTATCACCTGAATCTCCCCTGTGGGAATAATTGTATCAACAATGTCTACCTCACTAACCTGATTATGGTGTGCCTCAGTCTCCCCCAAACTATCCTCACTATCATATGAACAAGTCCTCCTAGGTGGCACCTGCGCAGTGGTAAGCATAAGAAATTGTTTCTGTAAGGCCTTAAGGGAAATTGCTAATTGATTGAGATAATGAGCTCTATCATGTACTATTTCCCAAAGTCCTACCACCTCAGCTTCTAACCTATTCAACCTTTCTAATTCATTATGAACCAAATTTTTAATTTTCAATTCTAAGGTATATTCCATTAATTGGTTCACAAGAGAAGATTTTTCATCAGGTTGGTCAAGGTACGAAAAATTATGGTTTCAATTGCCTAAATAACTACCATCACATGATTTTTTATCAATTTCAGGTACAAAATGGTAAAAATTAGACAAATGGAATTCAGAGAAATCATGATACACATACCTAGGGTCCTGAGAGGGACAATAGAAAGATGGAGAATCAAAATCATGCAAAGTCATGCTTGACAAATTAGTAATTCAATTCAAGACTTTTACACAATAGAAACACAACCAAAGACAGAGGACTAAGACTAAAAAACACACAAAACTAAAATATGACAAAAAAAGGAAACAAACAAACAATGAAATAAAACAAATAAGGAAACCACACAAGCACACTTTAGTCTAAAATTTCAAATTTTCTCCTAATATTAATTAATCTAAATAATCGCCATTCTCCGGCAACGGCGCCAAAAACTTGTTGCGTAAAATATTGATATGCAATACTGCAGTGTACGGGTCAAGTTTTAGTATAGTGATTTAAGAGTCCAAGTATCGTCCTCGGGAATGGGTTTCTAGATTAATTAAGTATTAAGATACTAATTCTCAATTTTAGCTAAAGAAACATAACATGGATAGGTGATTGAAAATAAAAACTAACAGCAGACTAACATATGGAGACACGAATTGATAGATTCGAGGAAAGTGATTTTACAAGTTAATGACTTAACTAACACATGCAATGAACCAATGAGATGAATTTATAAACAAGAAGTAGAATACTCAATAAGACCTCTCGATTCTTAGTGAGCCTCTCACATGCAATAAACTCCATAGTCTCCATATGAACCTACGACATGCACGACATTAAGCAACTTTTTTATGTATTTCTCTTAGATTTCTAAGTCATTCTCATGCCAGACTCCTAGGGGTTTTGACAACTTTGCTCTAATTCAAGTTTTATCTCTCGAATCCACTTAAACCAACAAATTTAAAAGTTAAAGAACGAAATATAAGAACAAAACATGCTTCAATACACAACAATTGAGTCTTAACAAGCAAACAAATCCTAACTACAACATTTAGCTACTCTAAATCACATGAAAACCAAGCTAAACATGTAGGAAACGTCTCAAAACGGTATTACAAATTGAAAGAAAAGGAAATTAAACTTATTTGTCGATGTCGGTCCTTCGTCTCCGAGCTCCCGTCTTCGATCTCGAACCTCCACAGATGCTTTGGCTCCCCAGAACACTCTTTTCTCTCTTCTTACAAAGTGTATTTCGAAAATAGGGTCAAAAGTCTACCAAATTCGGCTTCCTTGTAATGAAAACAATAGGTTCTATTTATAATATCTTTTGGTACAGCGTTGCAACGCTGTATCCTAGGTGGCTGGCATATACGGAATGTCTCGATGGCGTTGCAACGGTGAGGGCAGTGTTGCAACGCCGCTACCCAAACGTGCGCGCCTCTTATCGATCTGGCGTTGCGACGCCCTCTGTGCGGGTCTTCATGTGTATCTTCCTATCGAGACAATGTTGCGACGCTGCAAAGCAACGTTGCAATGCTATCGGTAGTACTCTTCAATGCTCCATGGCTGCACGTTCGGCGTTTCAACGCTCTGCATGGCGTTGCAACGCCATCACCTCGGGTCTTCAAGCTTGGTTTGGTCCTTTCACTTCCAATTGATGTTATTTTTAGCTCCAAATAGCCTCGTTTCGATCCCGAGTGATCCAAAATATCTCCAATTGTCTTGTTTGAGCTCTTTACCTGAAATTCACTGATTTAAACACATCAAAGCCCTGAAATTATCCTAAAACTAGCAATAATTAGGCTTAAGGATAACACATTTTATGTGTTATCACCCATTAACCAAACACCGTGTGTGGAATAGGTTGTCTCTTTGGTCATCAACATCATTCTCCTTAACTTGTGTGTTAAGAAGTCTCCTTGTAACAAGTGCCAAATGACTCCAATCTTCCAATTCCTCCTCATCCTCATGGAATTCATCTTCAATTAGCTAGTCTTGGTCACTTTCCTCACCCTCTGTAACAACTTCTCCATTTAATCATAACTCTCTTGTTTGGACAGTCACGACTAATATGACCAATCCCTTGACATTTCCAACATTTGATGTCCCTATTTCTCTCTCGGACCTCTTTAGATCCCTCCACCTTTTTCTTACCCTTGGAGCTCTGGGGCTTGTCCTTTTTATCAAGCTCATACTTTCCTCTAGGTTTGAAATTTGCATTCTTTTTCCAAGTATTAGTAGAAAAATAAGTAGACTTAGAAGAATTATACCTCTTGGAGTTCTCCTTTTCCTAAGCTAATTGGCCTTCAATCTTCACAACAAGGTGTAACAACTCTTTCATATCAAAATAAGTTTGTCTATCCACTTGATGAGCCAATGGTCGGTTCAACCCGCCAAGGAACCTAGCCATTGTATCCTCCCCATCTTCATCAATTTCAGCTCTATTCATAAGAGCCTCCATTTCTTTGTAATAATCTTCCACACTTTTAGATCCTTGTTGCAAAGCAAAGAGCTTTTGCTTGAGTTCTCGGGAATAATGTTTAGGAATGTACCTCTTCCTCATTAAGGCCTTTAATTCCTCCCAAGTTTCAATTGGTTACTCATAGTTTCTCCTCCATTCTGATTTCAAAGATGTGCACCAAATATTGGCATAATCACAAAATTCAGCCACGACAAGTTTCAACTTTCTTTCTTCACTAAAATTATTGCAATCAAACACATGCTCAATTTTGCTTTCATATTGCAAATGCTCCTCCGGATCAGATCTCCCATGAAATAGAGGAATTTTAAGTTTCACGTCCCATGCTCCTCTCTCTTCCCTCTCATATTGGTACTCCCTCTCAACCTTTCTCTATGGTAACAATTCTCTTCCAACTCTTCTTTCCCTTCCCCTTCCCCGGCCTACACCTCTCCCTCTCCTTGGATTATGCCCGGCTAAAAGGGTTACATTTTCATCTTCTTCATTTTCAACTCCGTCATTAACTTCCCTTCCTTGAGGATTTCCTAAAGCTACTTCAATTCGATCCTTCCAATCTGTGAAGGTACTAATTACTTGGTTCAAACGAGTAATAGCCCCAATTTGTGCCTTTCTCCACCTAACTTCGCCAATCTCCCCTCCACTTCCCCCGTCACGACTCATGATGAAACAATCAAAATATGTTAAGGACCTCACACACACAACTCACTATTTTTTTTCCACTCGGGAAACTCATGTTTATCACACAAAGGTAGGCTATTTGGGAAAGTGACTAAATGATGATATTGGGTAGGCTAATATGTGGTTCAAGCGATTCTTGTAATATTGAGCTTTACAAATCAGCCAAGACAAGATAATTATGAAATAACAACAATTTAGAACAGAGAAAACAAAGAGAACAATGAAAAGAACAAATAAGAAAGGTGCTGGAATTTTCGGATAAAACTGCGCACAAAATTAGAATTCCAAAAATAAACGTACTACGTTACGAATTTGATAAAACTTCCTTCTTAACTCTGAAAGATAACCGTCTGATCCAACGTTTCTCTTCACACCAATTAAGCAAATTCGGACGATATCAACAAGTTTAAAGAGGCATTTTAGAAATTAAATTCTGCAATTAGGAATTTGGGCAGTCTCAACAAGATTTAATTGGAAACTGATATGAATCTCAACAAATTCATGCAATTTGAAACTGATTAAATACAAATAGGCATGAACAATTCATGAACTCAACATGAAACACTTTTTTTCTTTTTCAAGATTTCAATGTGATCTTTAAGATGGGAATGAGATTAGAATCAAAAGATGAATAACAATGGATACAATGACAGAAATGAAGAGAATGGATAGAGTCTTTAAAATAACGAACAATTGAAATGGAAGATAGAATCAATTCTAGAGTAGGCCACAACGATACAACCTATGCTCTAATACCAAAATGATAAGACAACCATAATTCTCAGCAAAAAATCCAAGCTATGAACGAGCAAGAACCATTGAACTAAGAGATTAACACTCCCCTATATAAATTAGAATCAACCAAGAGGAAAAGCTAGAAATCAACTACCTCTTATGATCAAAGATCTAGAAGCAAGATTGGAAATCATGTTCTAGATTGAGTCATTCCACAATCAAACGTGATCAAGGTTGGATTGAATGGCTCAAAATGTAATCTATCACAAGAATTGCAAGAAACCTTGGAAAAGAATTTCTAAGAAAACTCTCTAACTTGAGAGATCAAATTTCATTCATCAAATTCTGAGTTTTACATGGCTAGGAGGTGACTTTTTATAGCCAATATGTGAATAAACCCCCCAACCTTTTAGTTTTCCAAAAATAAAACCTACAATTATAAGTGACCATAATTGGCCTACTTAGTAACTCCCTATAATTGAAGTCTAATTTTGAAACATATTTTGGAAGCTCAAAAGTTCAAAAATTAGAATCAAAAGTTCATGATTAAAAAAATAACTAATGAGTCTTCAAAATGTTGGCACAACGTCAATCTTGCAAACGTTGATCTTCGCATCGACGCCCGCTCTTAGACCAATTTGCAGCATATGAAATGGCGGTGTAGCTGAATCTATCCAATTTTGTATGTGAGTAAAGAATGCTTGTTGAAGCTTCTTAGCTCTGGCGCGTGTAATAGGTCCAGTTGGGACGTGTGGAACACCATGATTCTTATTAGAAAGAAAGAAGGTAAATGTGATTTACTTGTTATAGAAACTTGTTTAGTGGAGAGTAATGACTCTGTCTGGATACTGGATTCAGGCGTCATTAACTATGTTTGTTCTTCTTTTCAGGGTATTAGTTCTTGGCAGCAGCTGCAAGAGGGTGGGATAACGCTATGGGTTGGATCCGGGGAGGTTGTCTCTGTTGCAGCGGTCGACATAATGAAGCTTTATTTTGGCAGGAAATACATTTTATTAGATAATATGTATATAGTTCCAGGGTTTACTAGAAATCTTGTTTCCATTTACTGTCTTCTAGAATATTGTATTTCCATCTCTTTTTCTGGTAATAAAACGTTTATTTCTAGAAATGGAAATTTGTTGTGTTCTGCTTCACTTGAGAATAATTTATACGTTTTAAAGCCTAATTCGGTCAAAAGTGTTTTGAATACTGAATTGTTTAAAACGACTGAAACACGAACTAAAAGAATAAAGGTTTCTCCAAAAGAAAATGCTCATCTTTGGCATCTAAGGTTAGACCACATAAATCTCAATAGGATTGAGAGACTAGTGAGAAGTGGACTTCGAAGCGAGTTGGAAGAAAATTCTTTACCGGTCTGTGAGTCATTGATGCGAAAATATCGAGTGCCCTAAACTAATGTAAATTAGAATAAGACTCCGACACTTCTACGACGTGCAAGTATACACGGTCGAGAGCAGCAAGTGATAAGTTAAAGTATCGATCCCACGAGGACTAGCTAAACCTAAATGAATGAGTGTCCTAGCAATTTTTCCTTATTTTAGTGCAATGTATGAGTGTGCAAGTTACTATTGTAAATAAATAAATTGATGTGATAAGTGTGCAAAGACAAGACTAGACTCAAGAAAATAACTAAATTTAAATGAGGGGAGAGGAGAATGCAAACAAGAGGGGAGATACAAGAGATGAGATTTTTAATGAAAAATAGGCTCGGGTTAGAGTTCTAATGTTCAATTGGAATAAATTTTGAGTGATGCCTTGAATTTACCTACACATGCATTCAAATGATTCTTTCCAAAATCATTAAGTTTTAAAACCTACAATTTCCCAATTGTGATCTAAATTATGCTCATGATTTTAGGTTATAGGTGGGTTAATTATCCCTAATCAACTCAATAATCCTAGAATGAAATTTTAGTTTTCCAATTCATTAGCTTTCCCGAGTTTGTGAATTATAGAGAAGTTAAAAAGGTCAATTTTAATTCTCATGCAACGTTAAATTCAATAAAATTTCATAAATTCAATCAATGGCATCAACCATAAATTTAATCGAAAATTACATTAAAACAATCTAACATTTGCAAAAGAAAATTTAGTTCATGATTAAAATCGAGTCACATATTTCTAGTTTAAGCATGCTTTTATTGATCAAGGAGTTCATGCAAAACAACCAACAATGTTCACTAAATTAGCCTAAATCAATCACAATTCAAGCCTAAAACAGTCACGAATTATGCTTAAAAGAGTGAGCAAAAGTAGTCTAAATCAGTACGTAAATAACCCAAAAATCCAGTATTAAATTGGTGGTTGACAACAAGCAATAACACTTAGAGATAGGGAAAACGTTACACAGCAGGTGGCCTTATTTTTCAAGTTCAGTTCGATAGAGCTATCTCATCAATGGAATCTTGAAACAACGATCCAACCGTCCAAAACAGAGCCATGTGAGTCTCGAACAAGGTGTCAAAATTTGAGCACAATCCAACGGTTGAAACTCTAGGAATCGACAACTTTGTGAGCGCCGCCGGTGAAAAACCGAACTGCACTGATCTCCCAACGTGACAGCGATATCTGACACAGCGAAGCTCAGAACGACGATCCAACCGTTCAAAGTAAAGCCCTATGAGTCTCGAACAAGCTGTCAAAATTGCAGCACAATCCAACGGTCAGAACTTTGGTAAACGACAACTTTGTGAGCGTCGTCTGTGAAAAACCAAACTGCACGATTTTTGCTACAACAATGGCACCTTGAAGCTTCGATTCTTTCCTCAATCGCACGATTGCTACAACAATGGCACTCTCATGATTCTTCTCTTCAATACACACCTTTGTTGTAGCAATTGCCCCCTTCTCTCTCGCTCTCTTCCCCTTTTGTGACAACTTCTTCTCTCCCTTGGCACTTGTGAACCCTAGCCTCCTTATATAAGATGGTGTTGCCCTAACTCCACAAATTACAAAAATACCCTTAAGAATAAAAAGACCATATAACCCTTTGGGTAAAATGTCTAAAATGCCTTTAGGGACGGTTGTAATTTTTAAACATCTCCTACACACAGAAAAATCCCAAATAAATTTATGAAGTCAATTATAAATCAAACTAAGTACACGAGGATTTTTGGAGTTAAGAAAAATCTCAAATTTCTGGTCTTTAATTAACTTGTTAGCTTATTTTCCTAAATTCTTGAATTAAAATACAAAAACATCAAAATTAATTCTTTTTGCACCTAATGCTTAAATTCAAGATATTAAAGCTAACACACATAATTTAGGGATAAAATAACATGAGGATAACTAAATTAAATGCAATTCAAGTGGATTAAACACTAAAATTCTAGTAAAATAACTCACTTATGGTGAGTTATCAGTCATGCCTTGAAGGCAAAATGACCAAACGTCCTTTTAGTAGAAAAGAATATAGAGCCAAAGAGCCTCTCGAACTTATACATTCTGACCTTTGTGGTCCAATGAATGTTAAAGCACGAAGAGGTTACGAATACTTTGTATCTTTCATAGATGACTATTCGAGGTATGGTTACATTTACCTAATGCATAGGAAGTCTGAAATTCTTGAAAAGTTCAAGGAGTACAAGACTAAGGTTGAGAACCTGTTAGGTAAAACGATTAAAACACTTTGATCGGATCGAGGTATAGAGTATATGGTCATTGAATTCCTGGACTATATGATAGAACATGGAATTACGTCCCAACTCTCAGCACCTGGTATGCCACAACAAAATGGTGTATCAGAGAGGAGAAACAGAACCCTGTTGGACATGGTTTGGTCGATGATGAGCTATGCTTGTCTCCCTGATTCTTTTTGGGGTTAGGTAGTGGAGACTGCGGTTTACATATTGAACAACGTTCCGTCGAAAAGTGTTTCAGAAACACCTTTCGAACTTTGGAATGGACGTAAAGGTAGTTTATACCATTTCAGGATTTGGGGATGCCCGACCCATGTGTTGGTGTCAAATCCGAAGAAGTTGGAACCCCGTTCAAAGTTGTGCCTCTTTGTAGGTTACCCAAAAGAAACTAAGGGTGGTCTGTTTTACGATCCTAAGGATAATAGGGTGCATGTGTCGACAAACGCCACTTTACTTGAGGAAGACCACGTCAGGAATGACTTACCAAGGAGTAAGATAGTGTTAAATGAAATGGATAGTTCATCATCAAGAGTTGTTGATGGTGCTAGTACATCAATAAGTGTTATTGATCCTAGCTCGTCCAGTCAAGTCCGTTCTTAAGAGTTGAGAATGCCTCGACGTAGTGGGAGGACTGTGAGACAGCCTGAACGTTACATGGGTTTAGCTGAAACCCAAGTCGTCACCCCTGATGATGACTGCGAGGATCCATTGACCTATGATCAGACAATGACTGATGTTGACAAAGACGAATGGATTAAAGCTATGGACCAAGAAATGGAGTCAATGTACTTCAATTCCGTCTGGGAGTTTGTGGACCAACCAGATGGGGTCAAACCTATTGGTTGCAAGTGGATCTACAAGCGTAAACGTGGCGTAGATGGGAAGGTGCAGACCTTCAAAGCCAGACTAGTGGCAAAGGGGTTTACCCAGATTGAAGGGGCTGACTATGAGGAAACCTTTTCTCTTGTTGCCATGGTAAAGTTGATTAGGATCCTTCTAGCCATCGCCGCATATTATGACTATGAGGTATTAGCAGATGGATGTCAAGACGACCTTTCTAAATGGAAATCTTGACGAGACCATCTACATGGACCAACCCAAAGGGTTCATTGCCCAAGGCCAAGAGCAAAAGGTTTGTCGACTTCAAAGGTCTATTTATGGACTGAAACAAGCCTCGAGGTCTTGGAATATAAGGTTCGATGAGGCGATCAAATCTTATGGCTTTGATCAGAATGTTGATGAGCCTTGTGTTTACAAGAAAATCATCAACAACACTGTCGCATTTATGATATTGTGTGTGGATGATATCCTACTCATTGGGAATGCGGTTGAATTTCTTACTGACATTAAGGAATGGTTGGCTTCGCAATTCCAAATGAAAGATTTGGGAGAGGCCCAGTATGTTCTAGGTATCCAGATAGTCCGGAACCGGAAGAACAGAACGCTAGCCATATCTCAAGCATCTTATATTGACAAGATGTTGTCTCGATATAAGATGCAGAACTCCAAGAAGGGCTTGCTGCCTTTCAGGCATGGGGTTCACCTGTCTAAGGATCAATGTCCTAAGACGCCTCAAGAAGTTGGGGATATGAGACGAATCCCCTATGCTTCAGCTGTAGGGAGCCTCATGTATGCCATATTGTGTACTAGGCCCGACATCTGTTATGCAATTGGGATTGTCAGTAGGTATCAATCCAATCCAGGATTAGATCATTGGACGGTCGTAAAGGAAATCCTCAAGTATCTAAGGAGAACGGAGAACTACAGCCTTGTGTATGGAAGTGGGGATTTGATCCTTACGGGATACACAAACTCTTACTTTCAGACCGATAAGGATTCTAGGAAATCCACTTCGGGGTCAGTGTTCATTCTGAACGGAGGAGTTGTAGTATGGCGAATCATCAAGCAAGGATGCATCGTTGATTCCATGATGGAAGCCGAATACGTTGCAGCTTGTGAAGCTGCAAAGGAAGTTGTTTGGCTAAGGAAGTTCATGCTTGATTTGGAAGTTATTCCAAATATGAACTTTTCAATTACCCTGTTTTGTGACAACAATGGTGCAGTAGCCAACTCGAGAGAATCTCGGAGTCATAAGAGGGGCAAACATATTGAGCGGAAGTATCACCTGTCGGAGCACAACGTTGTTGATCCATTTACAAAGACCCTCATGGCTAAGGTGTTTGAGGGTCACCTAGAGAGTCTAGGTCTTCGCACTACAACAAATATCCCTTTTAATAGCACTTTATCGCTTTTAATATAAAAATCTATTAAAAAGAAAAAGAAAAAGAAAAGCGGGAAGTGAAATTAGGACTCGCACGTCACACTTTTCGACGAACTTATACTTTTCTCTCTACCGCCATTCGCATAACGCTTCAGTTCTCCTCTTCTGATCTAGTCGTCTTCTCTCCTTCGTTCGTTTTTGGCTACTCCTTTATCGTTCCATTCAAACGACTTAACTCCATCGTTTTCTCTCCTTCGCATAACGCTTCAGTTTTCCTCTTGGTGAACTTTTTGTCCCTTCTCATTTTTTCTCCTTATTGTTCCCTCTAGTACCAATGGTTTTTCATCACTGTATGTGATTTGTGTTGGTCGTTTGGTCTTCTGACGAGAAGGACAACAATATCTCCGTTTCGATGTCTTCGTGGTCCCAAACGAGGAGTCTCGAGGTTAAATATTCGTTTTAATTTTATGATGCTTTGTAACATGTCCTCTCTTTCTCTATGTTTCTTTAAATTGAGAATATAGGAGTAGTTTTGATGTTTTAGAAAATGATTTTCAAATATAACTTCAAATTAATTCTAAGGTAATATTTTAATTTCTATCCCGTTTGTTGAAGTTTTCCTTTGAGGAAACAATTCAAATTCCTAGGGCAATTTTTTTGTGCTTATTTTTGAATTATGAAGGTATTGTTCTTGCTTTCTAAAGAAGATTTATATGAATAAAATTAGATTTGAAAAAATATGCAAACAAAAGCATGATAACATGAAGAAGGCGAATGAGTTACACATCTGATGTGACATTGATATTATTTCTTTTCATGTTTTTGCCAATTGGAAAACCTTCTCTCTGCTCTGGAAAATGCTCTGGAAGAGGCAGGTATGCTTTTGTTTGACCAACTCCACCTTTTTTTTTAATGTTGTATGAGTAAATCTTGATGATGGATGGTTTTGTAGAAGTTAATTAACACTTTTCTTTCTGAAATACATTCTTAATTTTTTCCTCTTATCGTTTTGGTAGCATTAAAGAAGCAATGACGAAGTTTGCTCAACAAACTCCCCATGAAAATATCCAAAAAACTTATAAACATTTTAGCTTTCAACTTAGAATGGATGGACTTTAAGAGTTCACATAATTCTTAGACCCTTCTCACTCAAACATCCACTCATGATCTTTCTCCTTTTGCTTTCTTTTGTTTGTTCTACATGCTCAATAATTAGAGTAAATTAAGTAATTTCTTAATAAGTTGGACTGATATATGATTGTTGTTAAAAAGGAAATGGACAAATAAACTAATAAGGAAAAACTCTAATGGTAACAACCTAACTGTTGGGAAAATTAGAACCAAATGAGCTTTATTTGATCATCAATTAAGAGTCAATTTAGGAGTCAATTTAAGTAATTTCTTGTTGAGATTCTACTATCATGATATTTGATTTGCGTATTAGATATTGTGGGATTTTCCTGATGCATAGTTGCAAATTTGGTAAGCTTAGCTCACTAAATTTTATCAATGTAGAAATGTCTATCAACGATGGACTTAGGCTAGTGTTGTTTTTGTTATGTTACAATGTAGTTCAAATTTTATTAATTTTAACTTGTTGGGCTTGTAGAAATTTGAATTCTTACAAATCAAATGTGGTCGCTAAGCAAATAATGAGTTTAGTTTATAACATATTCATCCTTTTGTTGGTTGTCCTTTACTAAAATGCAATTTTGTTCTATCATCAATTTTAGATAAAGCTGGTGTAGAAATAGATTTGTTTTGGTCAGAGGAATTAGGCAAGACGTTGGTTATTAGTTTTAATTGAATTTCAATCTTTCATTAAGTATTGTTTTATGGTTTAGGGTACAAAAGGTTCCCTCAAAATGAGATTTCAATTTTGCACCAGAGTTTCCTAGTTTTTGCACTTCTTTTATATCACGTGCAGTGATTACAAGGATACAAGATGACGGCGTTGTTCCACTTTCGTAGGTAAATTTATCAACTATAACTTTACTGTTGATTATTGTGACCAATTTTGTGTCATCCCCATCAATTTAATTTGAATGGAGGGTGACTACATTATATGATTATGAGGTTGGTAAGCTGACACCAGCTTGCCCATGCTTGCAATTTTCATCCATGTATTTAGAATTCTATCACTGTCTTATCAACAAAGAATTATATGTCACTACTACAAAATATGAATTTAGTAGCTTTTATTGTAGTTTTTTAATGTTAGCCCCAAAAATTACCATTAAATCCCAATGACCGTTAATGATGCCTTCTTCTAATTCTGAGGAAACTAGAAGAATGTAAAAAGAGTGTTGCTTTTCGTTAGCACTTCTTTGTTTCTTCTTCCAAACTTGATTTCTATATGCAAAATCTAAGGCCAAGCATTTGACCAGGGGTTGGCAATATTGCTGATTCAAGCAAAGATGCCATCATTGATGCCTCCTCCGTGTGATCACCAAGCAAACCACACCAAATAATGTGGTTGATGACGCATTGAGTAAAGTTCTTGGCCAAGATCGTGGACATGTACGAGGATTTGGGTTTTGTGTTACTCGTTCAAAATTAGCTCTCATGTCTCAACGAGATAACAAGTTCACAATGTTTTAAAAAGAATATTTTAGGATGAAGGAGGAAATGATGGAAATGAAATCAATCATGTTAGGTTTAATAAAGAATTAGGTAAACTTTTTTATTAACTTAAGTTTATTATTGTTGAGTTTTTAGTGAACTTCGTGTTATGTTTCAACTCAAATTATTATAGGTTGAACCAAGTGAGGAACTTTCAAATGCAACTATACATATACCTAAACCAACCAATGTTCATTCAACTTTTCCTGCACTATCTCCATCGGTAAATGTATTTTTAAGTGTGATGAAATAATATTACTAATTTTGTTATCATTCAATTCTCATATATTATATTTTTTTCTTTTAAAGAGTATTAATAATAATATTCAAATTAAGTGCAAGTTATTAGATTGACATGACTCAGGAGAGATAGTTGCAGAAGGGCGTTGGTCTTTTAATGATCTAGTTGCTCTTGTTCATCATATTCCTATTGGACCACATGCAGTTAGAGTTTGAGTTGATGTCTCAAAGAAACCCAATGCATATTTATGGAGGCCTACATCAGAAATGACATGGATTGAAGAAGTTGTGGGTAGTACAATTGCATGGCCATCTGACAAAGTCACTACAAGTATGTACATTTTATAAATCTATTTATTTACATTTAATAAACTTATATATTTATATTTTTTATACATTTATGTAGGTGAATGAAATGACACTTTCTACATGCAAAAGGATTAAAGATGTCAACTCAACTTCCTGATACTATAATCTTGAACATTTGGTGAATTTTGTATTTTGTGAACTAAATTTTCTTGTTAAAAATTACAATCGGTGAACTTTTTGTATCGTTGTATCCTTCTATTGAATACTATTGACAACTCTATGGTACCATTGAAGACTTTATTTTGTAATGTAATGGAATACTAAATTTCAATTTCAAAAGGAAGTCATGATATATTTAATGTGCTATGAAATATTTCATGTGTGGATTATTTAGCTAAAAACTAGTACTTAAAGTTAAAAAATGAATCAATTTAAATGGCATTTAAATAATATAATGAGTGCATTGGTAGTATTAAAAGTCAATTTTATAGCCATGAGTAGATATAATAAAATTTACATAGCAAAAATAAATGTTATGAAAATGTTACTACAATGACTATGATAGTGATGAAGAAACAAATGCTATTATAAATTAAAGGTAGTATTAAGAGAAGATTATAATATGTAAAAATGACATTAAGAAAAAGATATAATATGTTAAAGATAGCATTACTTAAAAATCTATAATAGGTTAAAGATAACTTTAAGAAAAGACTATAATATGTTAAATATAATATGATAAAAAGGCTATCATATATTGAAGATAGCGTTCACAAAATGCTATAATAGGTTAAGGATAGCGTTACTGAAACACTATCTAAAGATATTATAACTTTAACAAAAAAAAAAGCTATAAGATGTTCTCATAGCAATGTATATATGCTATATTTTCATACTCTATTATAACATTCGACATAGCTTTACAAAAACGCAATCAAAAGTTTTAGACTTTTAATAACAGGGGTTGTCAGGACTTTCGAAAAAGCTATAAAAAGTATGTTATAGCTTTTTTCGTTAGCTATCATATCTGTTATTTCTTGGAGTGTCGAGTGTTTCCTGACTAAGACAAGTGGGAGTATTGTAAAGGGTATTCAATGTCCTAGTTTATTGTATTACTTTATTGTATTATTGTACAAAAATGTAATATGTACTACACTAGCTTAGTTCAAGTGGGAGTTTATTGGGATGTATGCCCTAATCTCGTGTAAGTTTGAAATATTCCATGTTGAAATAAATAAGAGTTATTTTTTCAGTACTTTGTGTCTCGCATATTTATAAATTTAATCCAATAAACTAAGCTTCAGGGTCATTGTATTATGAGAGAACTAGAACTTGAACGGTGTGTAATGGACACACAGGGAGGATCATGTTCGAGTTAATGACCCGAACGGTCTACAGTATACGGATAAGGTTGGAGACCTAATCTTGGATACTCTGTGGATGCGACCCACTTTGTATTAGATACAAACGAGGTGATCCAACTCGTTCATGTGGTTGACATGCAAGTGGGGGAATCCTTGTACAATGAGATTGTACAAGATTGAACCGTGGATTAATAGACTTACTTCGATGTAACACCGCTAATGAAGATATGACTAATAACTTCGTAGATGACCATTAATGACTCGTCCTTAATCTTGAGCGTGTTAACGGACTCTTGTCTCGGGGGTCTGTCCTTTGACTAGTACAGTGAGGGTGGTCACGGTTACTCGCCCCAAAATGCCTATCTTCTCAGGGACAGGACCACGTGGGGAGCTGAGAACTTGACTACGCGATATGGAATTCACTCGTTCCCGAATTAGAGAAACTAGAGGGGTTGTTTCCTTAAATGTTGTCTCCAGGGCTTGGACAACGGGCGCCCACCCTCTCACTAGCCCGAGAGGGATGTTGTTTATGGTTGGACCATGCAACGTAGTTGTTCATTAGAGGAGTAGTGAGACTTAAGGAGCAAGAGGTAGACACAGGGGTAAAATGGTAATTTGACCTAGCTGTGACTATGAACAACCTGTGAAGGGTCGACTCACGAGCATTGATTATATCGATGGACACAACTTGTCCTACAGTGATGAGAGTGCAGCTACGGGCTTTAGTGGAGTGTTACCGTAGCTAATGAATGTTGAATAACCGGGTCAAAGAGTTTGACAGGTTAATCTCGAATCATTGGAGCTCATCATTTGTAGGTCCATTAGGTCCTTCGGTTGGCTCAAACTGGATAAATTGAGGGTTTACAGTTTGGTGTGGATTTGAAGTGTTCAAATTCATTAATTGGGTATTGATGTCATTTATATGTGATATAGTTGACATAATATATAGTTTTATGTGAATGAGATTCATAATAAACTATAGGTTAACCTAATTGATTAATTACTGCTAATTGGAGAAATTGAATTGAGAGAAATTAAAATTGAATGTGATTCAATTTAAAATTCCACAATTATACAAATGAATGTGATTCAATTGAATGTGATTCAATTTAAAATTCCACAATTATACAAATGA
This sequence comes from Trichosanthes cucumerina, assembly GCA_036507285.1. NCBI lineage: Eukaryota > Viridiplantae > Streptophyta > Magnoliopsida > Cucurbitales > Cucurbitaceae > Trichosanthes > Trichosanthes cucumerina. Next base: position 73,820,386 of record CM071839.1, on the reverse strand, counting down.
GATTTGTATAATAAAGTATGAGATACCTTATTATAAGTAATATCCAAATATGATTTGCATATTATAAGGTTGTGGTAAAATGGTGAATTGGTGGAGATTTCAACTCCACCTCTCACCATTATTTAAAGGCTTTGCAAGAAGCTTTAGTGAGTATTTGTTCATTTTTTGGAAATCTCATTCCAAGAGCAAAGCATCTTCTCTCAAACTCTCTCAATTGCTCTCTAAAATTCTCCTCACCCAAAACCAAAGGGAGTCTCACTCACTCTCCCTCAACCTATCGAGAACAACCGAGAAGCCCTTTCGGAGGTGTCCGTGCTATTCGGTTCGAGGTACGAGATAGTAGAGGTCATTGGTACGAAGTTGTTTGTGACCGGAGGAGAAAACGGTGAAGAAAGGTTCTTCAAGAGGTTAGTGCACATTAACTCTTTATTTTCTTATTTTTTACAACATGTTTAGCCTAGGATTAAAGTGTTTAATTCAATTTTAAGATATGTGTTGTACAACGAAACAACGACGTTTCACAATGTCTTCCGCTGCGGAAAATTCCAATACCCTTCAAAATTGAGATTTATTTGGGAAACCAACAACGATTCTAGGAAAGTACCATCTCAAAACTTGAATGATTATGTATATAAGGAAGAGCAAATATGCTTTAGTAAAGATAAGAAAATTTTGGATGTAAGTATGAGACAACACTTCATCTTTGTTATGATAAGAGAATTTTTACGACAAAGATTATACTAGACTTCAAGTTTTTTATTAAAGAGTTTTTGTCCATTCTTTGGATCGAAGATAATGTTTGAGTCTTGTCTAATAAGGTTTATTTGGACAAGTGAATTAAGTGTCAAGATCATTTAGTTTCAATGATGCATTAAATGAGAAGATAACATTCTTTCACTTTTTGGTAAATATGGTAAATAGAGATTTATTTGGAAACCCAACAATGATTCTAAGAAAGTACCATCTCAAAAGCTTAATGGTTATGCATATAAGAAAGAGCAAAGATGCTTCGTAAAAATAAGAGAATTTTGGATTAAAGTATGAGACGACAGTTCATCTTTGTTAGGATATGAGAATTTTGGACTAAAGTAGTAGACTAAACTTCAAGTCTTTGATTAAAGAGTTGTGTCCATTGTTTGGATTAAAGATAATGTTTGACTTTTGTCTAATAAGGTTTATTTGGACAAGTGAATTAAGTGTTAGGATCATTGAGTTTGTATGAGGCATTAAATGAGAAAATAACATGCATTCACTTTTTGGTAAATGTGGTAAATTGAGATTTATTTGGAAACCCACCAACGATTCTGGAAAAGTACCATCTTAAAAGTTTATTGGTTATGTATTTAAGGAAGAACAAAGATGTTTTGTAAAGATAAGAGAATTTTGGATTAAAGTATGAGACGACAATGCATCTTTGTTAGGATAAGAGAATTTTGGAGGATAGTAATCGACTAGACTTCAAGTTTTTTATTAAAGAGTTTTGTCCATTGTTTTGATCGAAGATAATGTTTGAGTTATGACTAATAAGGTTTATTTGGACAACTAAATTAAGTGTTAAGATCATGCAGTTTCTATGAGGAATTAAATGAGAAGATAACATGCGTCCAGTTTTTGGTAAATGTTGTAATTGGAGATTTATTTGGAAACCTGTAACGACCCTAATTTTTAGACCCAATCCCCTAGGAAAGTTACTAAGCAACACCGTCAGCGCCGAAATTTTTGATAGCATAACAACGCTGCTAAGACAAAACCCACATTTTTCTGACTTGTTTAATGCATAAAAGCACTCCAAAAAGGTTTACAAAACACCCAACCTCCTCTAAACTATATTCAATAAATGACTGGTCTTCCAACAGATCAGAAAGTAAACAACTAAAACGGAACTCAACATGATCACAACTTTAACTAACACCTATCTGCAACTAACAACTTCAAAGGAAATTAAAGAAGAAGAATGGAGAACATAATACATAACTCATAAGTACCAATGTCTAATGACATTTAGGAAAAAAACCAACACTTTAAGGGAATTAATCCTAACGTAACGCACGGAAGAACGTCCTCAAGCCTCGTTAGGTTGCCGCCTTCGTCATCCATCCCACAGTTTAACTTTCATCTGAAAACAAAAACATAGAAAGAAACGAGTGAGCATAAAAATACCCAATAAGTCGCTCACTTACATCCAAACCTATCTTAGCAAAAACAACAAGACTCATCTCCTAAACTCACTCAATCCCAAACAGGTCTCACATTTAGCACCCCTCATCCTGAGCCCCTTGTGGTAATAACACAAGCTCTACGCTCGGTCCTAGAATTTTGATTGACGATGCAATGAGAGAAAGAATTTCTCACGCAATACACGTTGACATAAAGCCGTGAAGGTACGTAACCCACACGCTCTATGGGGAATCACCCCTAAGTCAACACGGGATAATTAAAAGCAATCGCTCCCTGATGGGGGTGTGCCCCAAGCTCATCTCGTCGCTAGCACAGAGCCGTGTATTTAACACGCTCTATGGAGATTCGCCCATATAAGCTAGCATGGGACAATGGAACACAACCACTCCCCAGAATGGGCACGCACCCCGTGATCATTACCTATATCGTCCAATCTAGAGGTTCACTCGCTCAAGCGCGTAACTCATGATTTAGTAAATCGTTGGGTTCTGGGCTTTATAAGGTTACTAGGGGTTCTAACTAGGCATTCCTAACATCCTCGATCCATTCTCAAAGGCCCCATATCCAACTAGGTTCTCACTCTAACCACGCTTTAACTCAAATCAATCACCTATTAGGAATGCTAGATACAATTTGAACAATCAACCCCCACCTAACAAAAACCAAAGATACGATCAATACAAGATTCAAAGACTCGGGATACATACACGTAATCATGCCAAGTACAAACCTCATAAAAACATGCTACACAAGTTCCATAAACACTTAGATAACTAATCTAAGGTCTAAAGCTAACAACATCTCAAGAATACACAAAAGGTAAATGTCGATCGCCTTACTCCTCCACTTAGGAGCTTGGCTTAAATCCAAAAGACTACTTTCGCAATGTTTGAAGATTCAGAAAAAGAGTGTGTGCTCCTAAGCAACCACAACGGGGTCTAAAATAAACTTAAGAAGTCGAAACTGATCGGGCTAGATCGACTCTGGCGAGTGACGACGACGGTCCGACGACATTTTGGTGACGCTCCGGTGGCGGTTCGGTGACTCTCCGGCGGGATGAAGAAAGAGATGAAGAATGCGAAGAAAAGAAGAAGAAAGAGAATGAGATGAGAGTCTTGAAGTGTGTCACTTAAGTTGCAAATACTACTCTTCTGTTTAAAAAGCGCAAAAAAAGTCCTAATCCTTTTTAGAACAAGAAATCCTAATTCTCTTTAGAAAAAAAAATCTAATCCTTTTTAAAATAGAAATCCTAATCCTTTTTAGATTTTTAATCACCATTTCCTAAAAAATCTCTAGATTCCTAATCCTGTCCGATTATCAAAAATTTAAATTTAAATCAAATACAATTTAATGCACTGATTTTACTTGTATGCGTTACAAAATCGGACAACGATTCTAAGAAAGTAAAATTTTAAAATCAGAATGGTTATGTATAAGGAAGAGAAAATATGTTTTGTAAAGATAAGAAAATTTTGGATGAAAGTATCGGTGACACTTCATCTTTGTTAGGATAAAAGAATATTGGACTAAAGTATGAGACTACACATCAAGTTTTTGATTAAAGAATTTTGTCCATTCTTTGGATTGTAGAGAATGTTTGAGTTTTGACTAATAAGACTTATTTGGACAAGTGAATTAAGTGTTAAGATCGTTTAGTTCTCTATTATGCATTAAATGAGAAGACAACATTTATCCACTTTTTCGTGAATGTGGTAAATTGAGATTTATTTGGAAACCTAACAACCATTCTAAGAAACTACTATCTCAAAACTTTAATGGTTATGTATATAAGGAAAAGCAAAGATGCTTTGTGAAGATAAGAGAACTTTGGATGAAAGTATGAGTGACACTTCATCTTTGTTAGGATAAGAGAATCTTGGACTAAAGTATGAGACTATACTTCAAGTCTTTGATTAAAGAGTTCTTTCCATTCTTTGGATCAAGAGAATGATTGAGTTTTGACTAATAAGGCTTATTTGGACAAGTGAATTAAGTGCAAAGATCGTTTAGTTTCTATTAGGCATTAAATGAGAAGATAACATTTATCCACTTTTTGGTGAATGTGGTAAATCGAGATTTATTTGGAAACCTAACAACCATTCTAAGAAAGTACCATCTCAAAAAAAACTTTAATGGTTATGTATTTAAGGAAAAACAAAGATGCTTTGTGAAGATAAGAGAATTTGGATGAAAATATGAGAGGACACTTCATCTTTGTTAGGATAAAAGATTGTTGGACTAAAGTATGAGACTAGACTTCAAGTCTTTGATTAAAGAGTTCTTTCCATTCTTGGATCGAAGATAATGTTTGACTTTTGACTAACAAGGCTTATTTGGACAAGTGAATTAAGTGTTAAGATCGTTTAGTTTCTATTAGGCATTAAATGAGAAGATAATATTCATCTACTTTTTGGCAAATGTTGTAAATGGAGATTTATTAGGAAACCGAACAATGATTCTAAGAAAGTGGCATTTCAAAACTAAATAGTTATGTATATAAGCAAGAGCAAAGATTCTTTGTAAAGATGAGAGAATTTCGGATGAAAGTATGAAACGACACTTCATCTTTGTTAGGATAAGTGAATTTTGGACTAAACTATGAGAGTAGACTTCGTCTTTGATTAAAGAGATATGTCAAATCTTGGGATCACCGATAATGTTTTAGTTTTAACTAATAAGATTTTTTTGGACAAGTGAATAAAGTGTGAAGATCATTAAGTTTCTATGAGGCATTAAATAAGAAGATAACATGCATCTACTTTTTGGTAAATGTGGTAAATAGAGATTTTTTTAGGAACACAACAACGATTCTAAGAAAGTAACATCTCCAAACTATGATGATTATGTATACAAGGAAGAGCGAAGATGATTTGAAAAGATAAGAGAAATTTGGATGAAAGTATGAGGTGACACTTCATCTCTGTTAGGATAAGAGAATTTTGGACTAAAGTATGAGACATGACTTCAAGTCAAGAGTTTTGTCCATTCTTTGGATCGAAAATAATGTTTGAGTTCTGACTAATATTGTTTATTTGGACAAGTGAATTTAGTGTAAGATCGCCGAGTTTCTATGAGGCATTAAATGAGAAGATAACATGCATCCACTTTTTGGTAAATGTGGAAATGGAGATTTATTTGGAACCCCAACAACGAAACTATGAAAAGTACCATTTGAAAACTTTAATGGTTGTGTATATAAGGAAGAGTAAAGATGTTTTGTAAAGATAAGAGATTTTTTTATGAAAGTATGAGACGACACTTCATTGTTGTTTGGATAAGAGAATTTTGGACTCAAGCCTTAGATTAATGAGTTATGTCAATTCCTTGGATTACAGATAATGTTTGAGTTTTGACTAATAATGTTTATTTGGATAAGTGAATTAAGGGTCTGTTTGGGGGCACAAATTATAATAATCTTAGGAATACTTTACACCCCAAACACAGACTATTATAACCCCCAATTATACTACTCTGTATATTAAATAATATCATATGATTCCACAAATTATAATAACCCACAAGCTATTATAACCCTCATTATTATAGCCCATTCAACGCTCCAAACAACCCCTATGTCTTAAGATCTTTGAGTTTCTATGAGGCATTAAATGAGTACATAACATTCCTCCACCTTTTGGTAAATGTGGTAAATAGAGATCTATCTAGAAACCCAACAACGATTCTAAGAAAGTGCCATCTCAAAACTTTAATGGTTATGTATATAAGGAAGAGCAAAGGTTCTTTGTAAAGATAGGAGAATCTAGATGAAAGTATGAGACAACACTTCATCTTTGTTAGGATAAGAGAATGTTGTAGTATGAGACAAGACTTCAAGTTTTTTATTAAAGAGTTCTATCAATTCTTTTGGATCGAAGATAATGTTTGAGCTTTGACAATAAGTTTTATTTGGACATGTGAATTAAGTGTTAAGATCATCGATTTTCTATGATGCATTAAATGAGAAGATAACATTTATCCACTTTTTGGTAAATGTGATAAATGAAGATTTATTTAGAACAACAATTCTAAAAAAGTACCATCTAAAAACTTTAATGGTTATGTATTTAAGGAAGAGCAAAAATGCTTTGTAATGATAAGAGAATTTGGATGAACGTACGAGACGACACTTTCATTTTTTTTAGGATAAGTGAATTTTTGACTAAAGTATGAGACTAGACTTCAATCTTTGTTTAAAGAGTTATGTCCATTTTTTGGATCGAAGATAATGTTTGAGTTTTGACTAAAGAGTTTTTGTCCATTCTTTGGATCAAAGATATTGTTTGACTTTTGTCTGATAAGGTTTATTTGGACAAGTGAATTAAGTGTGATGATCATTGGGTTTATACGAGGCACTAAATGAGAAGATAACATGCATCCACTTTTTGGTAAATGTGGTAATTGAAGTTTGATTTGGAAACATATCAATGATTCTAAGAAAGTACCAGCTCAAAACTTTAATTGGTATGTATACAAGGATGAGAAAAGATGGTTTGTAAAGATAAAAGAATTTTGGATGAAAATATGAGACGACACTTCATGTTTGTTAGGATAAGAGAATTTTGGAATAAAGTATGAGACTGATTAAAAAGTTTTTGTCCATTCGTTGGATCGAAGATAATGTTTGAGTCTTGATTAATAAGGTTTATTGGGACAACCAATCAAGTGTTAAGATCATTGAGTTTCTATGAGGCATTAAATGAGAAGATAACATGCATTCTTTTTTTGGTAAATGTGGTAAATGGAGATTTATTTGGAAACCCAACAACGATTCTATGAAAATACCATCTCAAAACTTTAATGGTTATGTATACAAGGAAGAACGAAGATGCTTCGTAAAGATAAAAGTGTTTTAGATGAAATTATGAGACAACGCTTCATCTTTGTTAGGATAATGTTTGTTTTTTTACTAATAAGGTTTATTTGGACAAGTGAATTAAGTATTAAGGTGATTGAGTTTCTAAGAGGCATTAAATGAGAAGATAACATTCATCCACTTTTTGGTAAATGTGGTAAATGGGAATTTATTCGAAGAGATAATTGAAAAGTGAAGAATTCTTTAAAAAGTTGAATTAGGAATAAGATGGACGATGTCATAAGACGTATAAAAATGTTATGGATTCATGGAAAAAGTTGAGACCTATCTAAATATTTTACGTTGTAGTTGATGATATGTTTTTTGGACACAGTTTTTTTAAATATGATATCTATTGTTATATGATTTTTCAATCTTACTACTCTTGGTTGAGAGGAGTTGGCAAAAACCCTTCTATGAAAGGAAAAATTGATGGATGAGAAAGGTGATTTAAGGAAATTTTAAGGATGGAAGGAGTAAAATACAAAAATCTTTGCGTTATTGTTGATTGGATGACAAAGTGTGTTGGATTTGTTGAATTGTACCATTATACATGAAAGAAGGAAGAAAGTCACATTTTGCAAAGATAAAAGAATGAGATTGGAGTTAATATCTTATTATCAAGAGTTTTGAAAAGTGGATGTCAACTTTTGTTATTAGGATTGGAAGATGATGGTTGAGCTCTAAATGTGAGAAATGAAGAGATAAAATATATTTAAAAAAATAACATTAATTGTTTAACCTTTTTTCATGTTCTCACATTTATATAAAAGTTGGAATATGAAAAGTTCTATCTCTTCATTTCTATAACTTAATTTCTAAAATTTATAAGTTTATGTTTAGTTAGGCTTAATTGTAGAATCTTAAAGGTTTTATAACTTTTATCTCCTACAACTATATATAGAAAGCTCACTTCAAGATTTTATTACAAACATTTAAGTTTTCTCTTTATCTCTTATGTTTAGGTTTACTTTTCTTCTTTTATTTATTATCTTTGCTTTGGCTTATAATTTTTGTTGGGTTACTTAATCTAACTTTCATCTTTTTTCTTTTGTTCCAATGTTGATCTTTTGTAATGGAAGACAAGACTGAAGATGTGCAAGAAAAAAAAAGCTTGAAGATGACATACTACTATATGGAGTTAAGCACAGGTATATTTTAAGTTCATATGTATTCTTTCTTACAAATATATTTCGCTTCTTCTATAATAATAATAAAAATTGTTATAAAAATTTATGTATACTATGATCCTTTTTAATTTTATTTGTAGTACATGAATGTTTTTATTGAGTTTCTCCTTAAAATCACAATTTATAATTTTATCTTACCATCTTAAAAATTGTTTAAGCTATAGAATCATTTTTAGACTATTTTATCGAAACTAATGACAATTTCATAATTTCAAATATATCTCTTATTTAATTATTATTATTATTTCTTTATTATTTTTATGGTAAAATGTTTACGACTTATAAATAATAAAAGTGCACTCATATATATTTCACCCACAAATAATTGAAAAAACAGGAAATGATTAACTTTCTAAAACATAAGTATGTTTCCAACAAAACTCAAACACATGTTCCTTTCATTATGTTTTTTTAATGGGTTCCCTTATTATGTTTAAAGTGCATTCATTACGTTTATTATTTTAAAAATTTTATAGCTTTGATTAACATGGGTATATTTTGGTTTCATTCAGTTTATAGCTTTAACTTAAATATATTATTAAATATTTTTTAAAAAATAAATTTTTGAATGAAGATGAGGAGTTTTCTACCCTTCATGGTTAAATCATGAAGAAATGTATTAAAATAGAATTGAAAAAAAATATAATAAATATCTTTTCAAATTTCACAACAAAAATTTACATCGCTCCATTACAACACACCAAACATTCTCTTTAAATAGTTTCATCTTTCATGCATATGCAAACAAATCAATACCAAACAAATAATAATTTATTGTCTTTCTGGACCAAATGGATGGGTTAAAAGGTTGATCTTATGATTTTTTTATACTTTCATTTTAGTTGAAATTTTGATTGTTTTATAATATTAGAAATTCATGTTAATGAAATGTAATTGTTTTTCTGTTTTGTATCAAATTGATTCAATGTTTCTTAGAAGAATAAAATTTTGCACTACAAAAATATATAAGAACCTACAAATTAAAAGAAGAATTCATTAAAGTTGTTAGGAAAGAGATCCAAGTTTGTAAGTATCTTAACTTTTTAAACAATAATTACAAATATTTTGTCCACACAAAAATAATTTTTCAATGTTTTGGTTTTAAGTTTTATACCTTCTAAAATTAGATTTTCTTATAATTTATTTGGTATGTTTTTTACCTTCTTAGAAAGACATATGATTTCATATTTTTTTTAATTCCAAATATGACGTTAATCATTGTGTTTATTTGTTTGGTATTAAACATTAAACAAAATGTTGTTAATAAAACTGAAAAGAGCCCTAAAATTACGGAAGAAATTAAATGAACGTCTTTTTTTTTTTGAATTAAGTAGCCGTTAAATATATCATCGACGAGTCGAGCAATATTCAAATAGCGATCACTCAGTCTCTCTCTTCTCAGGAAGTGTAACCGTCGTTTGCTTTTATATTCACTCCCTCACTCAGTCTCTTCTTCAGCAGAGTTGAAACAGATCAGAGCTCTCCTCCATGAACGACCTCTCTGCCCTTTTGAGTGTTCATCGGTGGCAACGAAACCAAATCCTCGACTGTTGTATGTCCTCTTTTCTGTGATCGAAATTTAGAAGGTACCTCCGCTATTCTGATTTTAGGTTTACGCATTCTCGAATTGGTTTTTTATGATTCATCTTTTCTGATCTCTTCCGTGTGTTTAATTTGGCTTTTGTTTATGTTCATTGAATCATATCAGAGCCCTCCATGAACGGACTCTGTCCTTTTGAGTGCTTGTTGGTAGCAACTAGATCAAACCCTTGACTGTTGTGGTCTGTTCTGTGATCGACATTTAAAAGGTACATTTTAGGGTTTACGCATTCTTGCACTGCTTATCATTTCTTTTTTCCCTTCGTGTGTTTAATTTTCTGTTCATGGAAGAACTTATGAGGTTAATCAAAGGGCTGCCCTGTTTTTCCATCCTGATATTTGTATTTTCGTCGTTGCGTTGTGGATACGGAAATTAGGAAATTTTTCCCGTAGGTTTATATTTTCTACTTTGACGGTATCTATCACACTATCGAAGTGCTCCCCTGCTCGATGTTTAAATTTCTTTATACTAATCCGTGCGGGTTGGGCGCTGTTGTTTAGAACAAAGTTAAATTAATGGGTCCATACTTCTAGTTTCTTAAAGCATTCAAATACAAACTAAAAGCATAAATCAGTGGTCGTGGGGTAACAAAAACAAAAAAAATCCTATGAAATTTGAACTTAAACAAAGAATTATTTCAACATCGTGATATCCTTTTCCGTTACAAATTATCAGGGATTCTTCGATTCGTTTGGAATTCAATAACAGAGAGGGGACAGAGTTTCTCTTGATGAAGTGATTGCTTGTTGAAACTCTGAAGGTATTTTAATCATCTCTTTGTCTGACTTATACTTAACGATTCTTGAATCTACATTTGAAGATCAAATCGTAAATTTTGTTTTTCGTTGGTAATATCATGCAGGACGGTATAGTTCCTTTCAAAATTATTAAATCGATGAAATGATTAACTAGAGAGAGGGTATTACTTGGTTGGGAGAAAGGGGAATGAAAAATCTTGTTTGTGTTGTTCAAGGCAATATTGAATTATTCTATTCTTATAAACCAAAATGAATCCTGTTTGTGTTGTTCAAGGCAATATAATGCTGCTGCTACATGGAGAAATTAAACTATTGTGCTTGTGAGGGATGTTTATATTCAGAATGGCTGGCTTCGTTCTTTATCTTCTGCCAAAGGTCCATGAAAGGTGAAAACTCTTTATAAATAAGTTGTTCATCAAGATTTAATACTTTACTGAAGTTGCACTCTCATTAATCGGTCTTAGTCCATGCATGCATTTTATGATCAAAAGATGCAAAGCAAACCTTCCTTACTACAATCATGCTTAGTTTCTTTATTTCTTCAACTACTCTACCATCCAAGCCATATATTCATTCACTCATTTGATCTGTATAAATTAAAACAAGTTTTTGCCACACTTAAAAACTTCTCTGTGTCTGTTTTTCACTTTTCAGTGCTTGTATATGCTTTCACTCTTGTATTATAATATAATAATAGCTTGCATCATGGGAAATTAGGTCACCTGACATGACACAACCATATGTAGGATTATTTTATGCGCTTACATGCAATTAAATGATTTAATAAGATTATCTCACATTCCCTTTGATAATGGGGAGAAGTTTTTGATTAGTAACTATTGTTGTGAACATAGAGATGTAGATACATGAAGTTTGGTTTGGGGGGTCATCCGGGAAAGAAGACCAGCGGGCTGCTACTTTGTGGTCCTAATAATAAGGTTAGGTTCCCTACACCATAATTTTTATATACTTTAATTTTCAATATTTTGTTTAAATTTGCTGGTCTTTGTTTTTAATCTTTATAAATGGTATACTTTTTATTATATCTTTGTTTTTCTTTTTGATGTTGTTTGTGCCAGTATGATCATGTTTTTGCTTCAATAGTAAATGATTAAATTACAATCATTGATTGTAATGAATATCAAACTTGAGAAGTAGGGGTATACACTAGACTGGGTTTGGACCAACACGAAGTTTCGAGTTGGTTGATTCTCTAACCTGAGCAATTCGATTAGGGAGGGCAACCCAAATCCATCCCAACTTTTATATTATAGGTTGGGTTGGGTTGGGTTGGGTTGAGTTGTCGGTTGTTAAATCAAAGAGTAAAAAAAATTTAAAACTTGAAAAAAGAGAAAAGAAACGACAAAATATTCGATGATGTGGAGAAGACAAATGGCTGGCATTGGACTGTGGTGGGATGAACAACTGAGAGAGATCAATGGATGGGGACAATTGACAAGATATGGCTATCAGAGAGAGGAAGAGAATGAAACTAGAATGGCGAAGGGCGACGATTGAGAGAGACGATGACCAACCATTCTAAGAGATTGCATGTGGTGTGAAAAATAAATTATTGATTGAGAGAGAATTGATCGATCGTCAAATAGAAGGAAGGAGCAAGAGGAAGAGGCTTCACGACTTTGCATATGGTTGAAGGTCTGAAAACAAAAAGGATAACATTAAAATCGGAGATTTTTTGTTTTGAACATGCGATTAGGTCCCGTTCTTGAAAAATACAACCCAACCCTAACATAGATTTTTCCTAATCCAACCCAACTCTTGTGATTTGGATTGAGTTAGCTAGTCGAAGTTTTTTGGATAATTGTCAAGTTTTTTGAATAACCCCTACTTGAGAACTAGAGAGGTTCAGGAGTAAGAAATGAAATTATATCTTTTGATTTATTACTGTTTTAGGTAGTCAGGAATATGGAATTTAAACTCTAATTTTTTTTTTAATGAAAATCCAAGCTTTCAACGGAATCAAATGAAAGAATACAAATGAGAGTACAAAAAGATACCTCTAGGGGAGCTAAATTATTAACCTAAAAAGGGGCTTCAATTAAGTAAAAGAAGACCTAAAGGGTAGTTACAAAAAACTTTACACAAGAAGACTCACAAAGAGGTGTAATATCTAACCGGGGACCACACTGCCTGAAGTCTTTCAATTCCCATAAAATAGCACAAAAACTAGCAAACTAGAGCAAGCTCCTCCACCATAGAACCACAACCTTCAGGTTGAGCCAAGCTATATTTAAATGTTTTGACAGATTTATTTTCGATTTATCGCCAAAATCGTCGATATTAAAAAGCCACCCCACATTGATCGAGAAAACTCACAAGACCCCATAGGAGATGATGATCTCTAGATCCTCAGCTTCTCTCTATCAAAGGATAACACTGGTGTGAATTCTTCTAAACATGATCCAAAATATTAACCATGCCAAGGATAGACTACCAAACAAAAGATTTATAACCTTCTTTAGATTATTAGTTTAAAGAGCAATTGTCGTTCTTGGAATTGCAAATAACGATTGAGCAACTAAGCAAGAATGTTTATTTTAGGTCAAGTGAGAAAAAAGGTCTGTGAAAATTTGTAAATTGAATGAAGCATTAAGATGATGGGACAAAGATACTTTCCTAGGATTGTCGATGGTTTTCCTTGAAGAATTAAATGGTAAATTAACATTAGACTAGCTATATTATGTAAAAAGGAGGAAATAATGTTTCTACAGTAGTCAATGGAGAGCTAAGTGTATTCAAATAGATATATTATACTCGAAAAAGTGAAGAATTTTGAGAAATGTTCTATGATGACGAAGATGGAAATGTTCTAGATTTACGTGGATCAGAAGTTAAAAAATTGTAAATCACTACCATTTGGTCTTTGTAGTGGAGGAGTTTTATTGAAGTTTTACTTTTCTTCCCAAGTGAGAGAGGTCAATGATAAGTTATACAAGGTTTTAGACCAACAATGGTAAAATTCTAAATCCAAAAGTAACAATGGAGGGGTGTTGAAATGTGGTTTAAGGATTTTCTTAAGTATGGAATCATTAGAATAATAGATATCATAGTAAAGTTGGACTCTATTGGAAAATAACCTTGGGTAAAGTACAACATTTTTATTTGTCAAGTTTATATGGTTGTGTTATAAGGAAGGAGAAATGTACTTTGTTAGGAAAAAGGAATTTTGGACAAAAGAATGAGATCAAACTTCAACTTTTATCATCCAGAGTTATTGTTTTGAAGAGTGGATGGTAAACTTTGCCATTTGGATGACAAGATGATGATTGGGGCTATTATGAATTAAAGTTCATTTATGAGACAGTGATAATGAGAAAAAAGAGTTGTGCCAAAGAGAGCATAGCTCAGCTGACATATTGAATATATTAGCGACCACGAGGTCAGTGGTTCGAATCCCCCAACCCCCACTGTACTAAAAAAAAGATAATGAGAAAAAAAAGTTGTAAAGATATTAACAAGGGATGAAATAGTAAGATAATGGACAAAGATACTTTCTTAGAATTGCTTACGATTTATCATGAAGATTGATATGAGAAGATTACATTGGAGATTATGCACTTTAAAAAAAGAAAAGACACATGAATAACTTTGGAAATGTGTTCTAGGTTTGTCGGTAAGGAATCCATTTGGTTTTGGTACTTGTAGTTTTTTCTTGGACAAAAATTTATTCAAATTGGAAATTGGTTCCCTCATGGTTTTGAATTTGACAAGTTTTTGGATAATTAGGAGAGAAACTCATAAATTTTTGGTAAATGTTGGAAATGGAGATTTATTTATAAATCCTACAACGATTCTAAGAAAGTTGTTCATAACTTTAATGACCATGTATATAAGGAAGAGCAAAGATACTTTGTAAAGATAAGAGAATTTTGGATGAAAGTATGAGATGACACTTCATTTTTGTTGGATAAGAGAATTTTGGACTAAAGTGTGAGAGACTAGACTTCAAGTTTGGGATTAAAGAGTTCTGTCCATTCTTTAGATCGAAGATAATGTTTGAGTTTTGACTAGAAATGTTTATTTGGACAAGTGAAGTAAGTGTTAAGATCATTGAGTTTTATGAGGCATTAATGAGAAGATAGCATTAATCCACATTTTGGTAAATGTAGTAAATGGAGATTTATTTGGAAACCCAACAACGATTCTAAGAAATTACCATATCAAAATTTTAATGGTTATGTATATAAGGAAGAGAACAGATGCTTTGTAAAGATAAGAGCATTTTGTAAAGATAATTGGTGGAGAAATTCGTAAGTTAAAAAAGAATAATTGAATGATCATGAGAAAAGAGGTTTGATGAAATTTTAAACAAAGGAAGCACTAGAATAAATGGTATTCAGATAATTGGTGCTAGAGACAAGTTGGAAGTCATTTAGATTTGTTGAGTTAGATTATGTACGTAGGGAAGAGGAAAAATGCTATGTTAGGATAAAACATTTTGGATGAAAGTATGAGACTGCCACTTTATCTTTGTTAAGATGAGAGAATTTTGGATTAAAGTATGAGACTATACTTCAAATCTTTTCATGGATCCCCAATTATTCTTTTTGAACTTACAAGTTTCTCCACCAATTATCCAAAATCTCATAAGACTCAAAACCATGTGTCAACGAATCTCCAATCAATAGATTTTGTGTCCAAGAAAAATCACAACTACAAAAACCAAATGGATGCCTTACCCCTTTCCATGCAAACCTCTAGAACATATTTTCACCAAATTTCTTTAATGTCATTTTATTCCAAAAACAAACTTTCAAAAAATCTTCAGTTTTTTATTTTATTTTTTTCTTCCAATGAATAGTCCTTCATCCACCAAAGGTTGAAACCTTGTCTTTTCCCTCTTCTAGTTCATAAGTCCTAATCATATTTTATCTAATCATGGAAACTCGTCACCATATATCTTCATCCATGATCCACTTTGTTACTATCTTAACAACTTTTTTTCTTCTCATTCTCACTATTCAATAAATGAACTTTAATTCTTTACAGATCCAACCATTATCTTCCACTCTAAACAACAAAATTTCAATCTAATTCTTTTATTGTAGTAAAGTGTGTCAAAGTGTTTCTTTCTTCTCTCTTAAATGTATAACAGTACAAACTCAACAAATCCAACATATTGCAATCCAATTTCAATAATAACCCCAAATATTTATTATTCTACTCTCGCATCCATAAAATTTCATCAAATCACCTTTCTCATCCCTTAAGTAGTAAATCTCAAAATCATATAACAATACATATCCCATTTCAAAAAACTTTGTCCAAATAAATATCATAAACTATATTAACCGAATCGAAAGTATTCAGATAGGTCTTAAGTTCTCCCATCAATCCATAACATTTTCATACTTATCAAGGCATATTCCATCTTATATTGAACTTTTTAAAGAATTCTTCACTTTTTGATTATCTATTCGAATACATCCCCATTTACCACATTTACCGCAAAGTCGATTGTTTCCCTATTTACCTAACAATCTTCTGATTTAATGACTCATAGAAACTCAACAACGATTCTACGAAAGTACGATCTAAAAACTTTAATGATTATGTATATTAGGAAGAGCAAAGGTGCTTTGTAAAGATAAGAGAATTTTGGATGAAAGTATGAGACAATACTTCATTTTTGTTAGGATAAGAGAATTTTGGACTAAAGTATGAGACTAGACTTAAAGCCTTTGACTAATAAGGTTTATTTGGACAAGTGAATTAAGTGTTAAGATCATCGAGTTTCCATGAGGCATTAAATGTAATATTCATCCACTTTTTGATAAATGTGGTAAATGGAGATTTATTTGAAAACCTAACAACGATTCTAAGAACGTATCATCTCAAAACTTTAATGGTTATGTGTATAAGGAAGAACAAAGATGCTTTGTAAAGATAAGAGAATTTTGAATGAAAGTATGAAATGACGCTTCATTTTTGTTAGGATAAGAGAATTTTGGACTAAAGTATTGAGAATAGACTTCAAGTCTTTAATTAAAGAGTTCTGCCCATTCTTTGGATCGAAGATAACATTTGAGTTTTGTTTAATAAGGTTAATTTGGACAATTGAATTAAGTGTGAAGGTCATCAAGTTTCTATGACGCATTAAATGAGAAGATAACATTCATCCATTTTTTGGTAAATATGGTAAACAGAGATTTATTTGGAAATCCAACTACGATCCTAAGAAAGTACATTCTCAAAACTTTAAGTGAATTATGTATATAAGGAAGAACAAAGATGCTTTGCAAAGATAAGAGAATTTTAAATAAAAGTATGAGATGGACACTTCATCTTTGTTAGGATAAGAGAATTTTGGACTAAATTATGAGACACTTCAAGTATTTGATTAAAGAGTTCTGTCCATTCTTTGGATTGAAGATAATGTTTGAGTTTTTACTGATGAGGTTTATTTGGATAAGTGAATAAAGTTTTAAGATCATCGAGTTTCTATGAGGCATTAAATGAGAAGATAACATTCATCCACTTTTTAGTAAATGTGGTAAATGAAGATTTATTTGGAAACCCAACAACGATGATAAGAAAGTGCCATCTCAAAACTTTAACGATTATGTACATAAGGAAGAGCGAAGATGCTTTGTAAAGATAAGAGAATTTTTGATGAAAGTATGAGACGACACTTCATCTTTGTTAGGATAAGAGAATTTTGGACTAAAGTATGATACTAGACTTCAAGCCTTTAATTAAAGTGTTCTGTCATGCTTTGGATCGAAGATGATGTTTGAGTTTTGATTAATATTTGTTTATTTGGACAAGTGAATTAAGTGTTAAGATCGTCGAGTTTCTATGAGGCATTAAATGAGAAGATAACTTTCATCCAGTTTTTGGTAAATGTGGTAGATAGAGATTTATTTGAAACCAACAATGATTCTAAGAATGTACCAACTCAAAACTTTAATGGTTATGCCTATTAGGAAGAGTGAAGATGTTTTGTGAAGACAAAAGAATTTTGGATGAAAGCAGGAGAAAGAACTTCATTTTTGTTAGGATAAGTGAATTTTTGACTAAACTATGAGACTAGACTTCAAGTCTGAGATTAAAGAGTTCTAACCATTCTTTAGATTGAAGATAATGTTTGAGTTTTGACTAGGAAGGTTTATTTGGACTAGTGAAGTAAGTGTTAAGATCATTGAATTTTATGAGGCATTAAATGGGAAGATAACGTTAATTCACATTTTGGTAAATGTGGTAAATGAAGATTTATTTAGAAACCCAACAATGATTCTAATCAATTACCATATCAAAATTTTAATCGTTATGTATGTAAGGAAAAGAACAGATTGTTTGTGAAGATAAGAGAAATTTGGATGAAGTATGAGACGATACTTCGACTTTGTTAGAATAAGAGAATTTTTGACTAAAGTAGGAGACTAGACTTCCAAGTCTTTGATTAAAGAGTTCCGTCCATTCTTTGGATCGAAGATAATATTTGAGTTTTGAGTAAGATAAGTGAATTAAGTGTTAAGATCATTGAGTTTCTATGAGGCATTAAATGAGAAGATAACATGCATCCACTTTTTGATAAATATGGTAAATGGAGATTTATTTAATGATTCTAAGAAAGTGTCATCTCAAAAGTTTATTGGTAAGAAGAGCAAAGATGCTTTCTAAAGACAAGAAAATTTTGGATGAAAGTATAAGACAATAGTTCATCTTTGTTAGGATATGAGAATTTTAGAGTAAAATTTTAAAGTAGAGATTGATTAAAGAGTCCATTGTTTGGATCGAATATAATGTTTGAGTTTTGACTAATAAGGTGTATTTGGACAAATTAAGTGTTAAGATCATTGAGCTATGAGGCATTAAATGAGAAGATAACATTCATCCACTTTTTGGTAAATGTGGTAAATGAAGATTTATTTGGAAATCTAACAACGATTATGAGAAAGTACCATCTCAAAACTTAAATGTTTATGTATATAAGGAACAACAAAGATGCTTGGTAAAGAAAGGATAATTTCAATGAAAGAATGAGACGACACTTCATCTTTGTTAGGATAAAAGAATTTTGGACTATCGTATGAGATTAGGCTACCAAGTCTTTGATTAAAGAGTTTCGTGTCATGCTTTTGATCGAAGATAATGTTTGAGTTTTGACTAATATTGTTTATTTGAACTAGTGAATTAAGTGTTAAGGTCATCGAGTTTCTATGAGGCATTAAATGAGAAGATAAAATTCATCCACTTTTTGGTAAATGTGGTAAATAAAAATTTATTTGGAAACCCAACAACGATTCTAAGAAAGTACCATCTCAAAAAATTAATGGTTATGTCTATAAGGAAGAGCATAGATGCTTTGTGAAGACAAGAAAATTTTGGATGAAAGTAGGAGACGACATTTCATCTTTATTAGGATAAGAGAATTTTTTACTAAACTATGAGACTTGACTTCAAGTCTGTGATTAAAGAGTTCTGTCCATTCTTTAGATCAAAGATAATATTTGAATTTTGACTAGTAAGGTTTATTTGGACTAGTGAAGTAAGTGTTAAGATCATTGAGTTTTATGAGGCATTAAATGGAAAAATAACATTAATCCACATTTTGGTAAATCCAATGGAGATTTATTTAGAAACCCAACATCGATTCTAATAAATTACCATATCAAAATTTTAAGGGTTATGTATATAAGGAAGAGAACAGATACTTTGTAAAGATAAGAGAATTTTTTATGAAAGTATGAGACGACACTTCGACTTTGTTAGGATAAGAGAATTTTGGACTAAAGTATGAGACCAGACTTCCAAGTCTTTGATTAAAGAGTTCAACCCATTCCTTGGATCGAAGATAATGTTTGAGTTTTGACTAATAAGGTTTATTTTGATAAGTGAATTAAGTGTTAAGACCATTGAGTTTCTATGAGGCATTAAATGAGAAGATAACATGCAACCACTTTTTGGTAAATGTGGTAAACAGAGATTTATTTAGAAACCTACCAACGATTCTAACATAGTGCCATTTCAAAAGTTTAATGGCTATGTATATAAGAAGAGCAAAGATGCTTTCTAAAGACAAGCGAATTTTGGATGAAAGTATAAGACAACAATTCATCTTTGTTAGGATATGTGAATTTTAGGGTATAGTTTGAGAGTGGAGATTGATTAAAGAGTTCTGTCCATTGTTTGGATCGAAGATAATGTTTGAATTTTGACTAATAAGGTGTATTTGGGGATGACATTGTTTGAAGGTTGGATAAAGTGACATCAGACCAATTCCATATCCTGTTGACTCTCGGTAAACAAAGATGGCAACTTCATTCAAATTCCTAAACATCTGGTTATCTCACCCCTTTTTCTCCTCCCTTTTAGAGGAATGGTGGCTATCAAACCCTTTGACCGGTAGGCCTGGGCATGGTTTCATACAGAGGCTTGTAAGATTGTATTGAAAGAATGAAATATCAACACCTTTGGACAGACTACAAAAAAACAAAAAAGCCCTGATGACTAAGTTGGCCTCTTTAGATATCTTAGAAGAAGCTGACCTTCTTGACCAATTACCGTTCAACAAAGGGTAGATATCAAGGTTGAACTTCTATCCATTGCTGCTTTTGAAGAGGCTATTTGGCAACAATATGGCAAGTTAAAATGGCTTAGAGAGGGTGATGAAAATACCTCTTTTTTCCACCGTCTTTTGGCTGCTAGAAGAAGAACTAATACTATTGTGGAAGTTTTAGACAACAATGGAATGAGCCTTCTAACCGACATGGAAATCCAAGATGCTTTTGTTTCTTTTTTCGAAAAACTCTACACAAAGAAGGACAATGGCTGTTATGTTCCCCAAATTATTGATTGGAGTCCTATATCCCTTGATCAAAGTAAGTCTCTGGAATTACCCTTTGCTCAAGCTGAAATTCTTTGTGCTGTAAATGATTTGGGCTCTAACAAATCCCTCGAGCCAGATGGCTTCACTTCTAAATTCTTTAAAAAATCATGGAACATCCTCAAAGACGACATCAAGAGGGTTTTCAATGATTTTTTTGAGAATGCTATCATAAACGCCAATGTCAACGAGACTTACATATGCCTCATTCCTAAGAAAAATCATTAAATCATTTGGTGATCACAGCCCATTAGTCTTACTACCTGCCTGTACAAAATTATTGCTAGAGTCCTATCAGAAAGATTGAAGAAAGTGCTCCCATATACCATTTCAGACTACCAATCAGCTTTTGTGGCCGATAGACAAATCATTGATGTTGCTTTGATTGCGAATGAGCTCATTGATGAGAGGAAAAGACGGAAAAAACCAGGTGTTGTGATCAAATTAGATATCGAAAAGGCTTTTCATAAGGTTGACTGGGATTTTCTTGATCTCATTTTACAATCTAAAGGGTTTGGAGCCTATGGAGGAGATGGATTAGAGGTTGTATATCATCCACTAACTTTTCCATCATAATCAATTAGAGGCCTCGAGGAAAAATTCGTGCTTCTAGAGGGCTTAGACAAAGGGACCCTTTATCCTCTTTTCTATTTACCATTGTGATGAATGCATTGAGTAGATTGTTCATGCTTGCTGAATCGCAGAATTTGATTGAAGGTTTTTCAATGGGTAAAGGTGACAATAGAACCTCGATAACCCATCTTCAATTTGCTAAGTAATCCAGACAAGACATATAGAATTGATCACCTAAAAGAATTAGGAGCCACAGTGTTTGAGGGTTCCAAAGATCCAGCTGAAGCTGAGGTTTGGCTGAATAAGCTCGATAAATGTTTTGATGTGATGAGTTGCTCTGAGGAGCGAAATGTTAAGTTGGCCACATTCTTGCTGCTAAAGGAAGCAGAAGGATGATGGAAATCGATGTTAGCCAGTTGTAGTGATGCACGTACTTTGGACTGGAAAACTTTCAGAAGTATATTTGAAGATAAATATTACCCTAGAACGTACCAAGAGGCAAAGAGGGATGAATTTTTAGAACTGAAGCAAGGGACACTTTCAGTGGCTGAGTATGAGAGAAGGTATACCGAGTTGTCGCAGTATGTTGATGTGATTGTGGCATTTGAGAGTGACAGGTGTCCAAAGTTTAAAAGAGAATTATGTCCTGAGATACGTACCCAGTTACAACTATTTCTAAGTGGAGAGATTTCTCTCAGCTAATAGAGCCTGCTCTACGTGTTGACCAGAGTATAACAGAGATAAAATTAGTAGTGGAGCCTAGTTATCGGCCTTCGACAACAAACAGTTTCTGAGGTCGTGAACAGAGGAGGTTCACACCTAAGTAAATGTTCTAAGTCGTCAGGACTTACAGAATCAATGAGATCACTGTCTTGTTTGTGTTGATGTGTGCTACCAGTGGGGACAACCAGGACATGCCAAGAGGGATTGTCCACAGCTGTGGACAGCCACACAGAGGGACTAGGGAGTTGAGTCCCGCATGCATACTGAGCAAAGGCCAGAGAGTTTTTCAATGAGTCGCAAGAGAGGCACCAAAGTGTCGGACTAAAGAGAATTGTAGGGAGACCTAGGCAACACAGAAAGGTCTACGCTATGACTCAGAAAGAAGCAGAAGATGCATCATATGTCATTACTATTACTGGTACGATTAGTATTTGTAATGTACCTGCACCTGTTTTAATAGAACCAGGTGCTACACATTTCTTTGTTTTTAGTATGTTCTTGACTAAGTTGAATGGGAAGCTAGAACCTTTATGTAAAAGGTTAGTTATATACACTCTAGTTGGTGATGTGACTAGTCAATGCAGTGTTGCGGGACCGTGAGGTCTTAGTAGAAGGTCTCAATATGTTAGTGGATCTTCTTCCACTAGACTTGCAGGTGTGAGATGCAATCTTAAGGATGGATTTCATATTTACTCATTATGCTTCCAGAGATTGCGATATAAAGGAAGTTGTTTTCAAGAAACCAGGATTTGCTGAAGTGGTTTTATGGGATGAAAGAAAGATTATCCCTACGAGTTTGATTTCAGACATTAAAAGTCGAAGTTATTGAGGAAAGGTTGCACGACGTTTCTTGCACATGTAGTAGAGTGCGGGAGAGAAAAAGCTAAAACCGGACAATGTTCTTGTTGTGAACGAATTTCTTGATGTTTTCCCAAAGAGATCTTCTGTGGTTGCCACACATGGGGAAGTTGAGTTCACTAGTGAATTGCTACCATGAACAACACCTATTACGCAAGCGCCGTATAGAATGGCTCCAAGAGAACTCAAGGAGCTAAAGATGTAATTACAAGAATTAGTTGATAAGGGATACATCAGACCTAGTGTATCGCCTTGGGGAGCTCTAGTGTTATTTGTGAAGAAGAAAGATGATATCCTTAGTTTATGCATTTATTATACACAGTTAAACAAAGTCACGATACGTAACAAGTATCCTTTACCCGGAATAGATGACTTGTTTGAGCAGTTAAGAGGTGCATCAGTGTTTGGTAAGATTGATTTAAGATCAGGATATCATCAGTTAAAGGTTAGAGAATCAGACATTCCTAAGACATTATTCAGAATGAGGTACGAGCATTATGAGTGTTTAGTAATGTCATTCGGTTTAACAATGCACTAACAGTTTTCATGGACCTCATGGACAGGTTTTCCACCAGTATTTAGATAAGTTTGTGATAGTATTCACTGATGATATACTAGTTTATTCGGTTGACAGGAGAGCCCACGAGGAACACATGAGTATTATTCTACAAACACTACGCGATAAACAGTTGTACGCTAAATTCACCAAATGTGAGTTTTGGTTGAATCATTAAATGAGAAGATAACATGCATCTTTGTTTGGATATGAGAATTTTAGAGGCATTAAATGAGAAGATAACATGCATCCACCTTTTGGTATATGTGGTAAACAGAGATTTACTTAGAAACCTACCAACGATTCTAAGATAGTGCCATCTCAAAAGTTAATAGTTATGTATATAAGAAGAGCAAAGATGCTTTCTAATGACAAGCGAATTTTGGATGAAAGTATAAGACAACAATTCATCTTTGTTTGGATATGAGAATTTTAGAGTATAATTTGAGAGTGGAGATTGATTAAAGAGTTATGTCCATTGTTTGGATCGAAGATAATGTTTGAATTTTGACTAATAAGGTGTATTTGAGGATGACATTGTTTGAAGGTTGGATAGAGTGACATCAGACCATTTTCCTATCCTGTTGATTCTCGGTAAACAAAGATGGGACCCAACTTCATTCAAATTCCTAAACACACTTGGTTATCTCACCCCTCTTTCTCCTCCCTTTCAGAGGAATGGTGGTTATCTAACCCTTTGACTGGTTGACCTGGGCATGGTTTCATACAGAAGCTTAAAGCCTTCAAGATTGCATTGAAAGAATGGAACATCAACACCTTTTGACAGACTACAAAAAACAAAAAAGCCCTAATGACTAAGTTGGCCTCTTTAGATATCTTAGAAGAAGCTGACCCTCTAGACCAATTACTGTTTCAACAAAAGGGTAGATATCAAGGCTGAACTTCTATCCATTGCTGCTTCTGAAGAGGCTATTTGTAAAGACCCTAATTTCATGACTCTCTTCCTAGGCCTTACTTAACGTGCATGACTTGAGGCCACAAAAGTTAAAATCAGCAAACATGAAAAAAAAAACGAAGTAAAACAGAATAGTTCTTTATTGGGATCCCAAAATTAATGAAGAGCAAAAACAAGCTAAAAAGAATAAGGAAATAAAAGTCTTTGATCTTGGCCTCCAAAACATGACGACGTTTAACACTTAATAAATAGAACATTCTAAGGAAAGACATGAAAGAAATATGAAATGCAGAAGTAGCTCCTGGACCCAAGGCTAATGTAGCGCCCCCTCATCATTCGACCAACTTGCCTTTGCCTTACCTGAAAACATTTTTTTAAAAAAAGGGGTGAGCATTATTACATACATAACACTCAGTAAGAGACCCCACAGCCGGGGTTGGGGAAAAAACATGTTCTCAACAAATCATGACTTCAAGTAGGACCCATAAACAATAAAACACATGTCATGGCTTTTCTCTTCGGCTATTTGTGAAAAATTGAAACTTCTTAATCCATTACCTCTAGTTTGGGTCGACCCTAAGTCGTTCATGATTTACATAACATTAAACATACATATAAATATATATTGGAAGTTTAATTGCCACGATCTTCGTAAACATTTTTCATTATATAAATTTCTCTTCGACCTCTAGTGGCAACTAAATTCTCCCAGGACATGGCTTTTAGTTTGAGTCGACTTAACGTAATCATAAGATATGTGATCAATATTATGAGGAAAATTTCACCACAACCTTCGCAAACATTTCAAGAAACACATACTAAGGGTCCCAAATACGATGACATCACATTTGTAAAAAGAAAGGTTTCATGGCATGAGCACACATCAAACCAAAAGTGCTAAACTTTCAAATCGACAACAACATAACATTCATGGCTTTTGAAATGGACAACAACCAGTCCATTCATGGCATTTAACACAGTTCACAACAATCCTTTTTTAAAACCTCTCATGGCATAGAAAAATAAGCGTTTCAGTTCCAACATGGCATTTAAATAAGAATTTTCCAAACCGACAAGACATTTTTTAGCAAGTCTTTCAATCCTAAATTCGGAATTTAGCGTGGGTTCCCTTACCTTAGCCTCGCTCAACTATTAAATCCTTAAACCCTTCTATGTGCCCTGAACCGAACCTGATAGCCCAGAACACCATAATTAAACCAGTAATCTACAACAACTCAGAAAAGAAGTCTAAGGGGTCTACGGATTCTGCTTCCACATACCTCTGTCCAAGTGAAAAGCAAAATGGTACTAACCTCACTTAGATTTTGTTGCCCCTTTTTTCTTTCGACCTCGAAGAACTCCTAGCACCAAACTTAACTCAAACCAAATCAGTCTTAACGCAAATCTAAAATCCAAAGCCATCAATAGAAAGACGTCACCCACTCACCGGATCCAGTGAAGGCCGAACGCCCCCGGCAATGTGCTCGCGGGTCTACCAATCGACGACGGCAGCGATGGTGGCGGCAGCAGGGTTGCAATGTACGTCTCTGGCGCGACGTCTTCAGCGAATCGTGACACCACGACAGTCGGTGCGCAGTTCCTTGGCGGCTGCAACTCGCAGATCGGAAGCCGGTTCGAAGGCAAGGCGATGACTCGACTAGCGGCGACACGAGGGGACTCCGGCGGCGAGCAAGCGAACGACTTCGGTTGCGACTGGTCGATTACTCCAACAGTGGGGGAAAGCTTCGTGCGAGAGAGAGAGAGAGAGAGAGAGAGAGAGAGAAAGAGAGACCTTGGTAAACGTGCACCTAAAAAGACAAAAAGTCTCTTCTCAAAACCCTAATTGGGCATGAAATTACCAAAAACCCTTCACTTTTCTTGAAACCACAAAAAAAAAACCCTACAACCAAGTCAACCATCCAATCTTTTTTTTTTTAAAAAAAAGGGAAATAAATCAATTTGCGTACCTGACTTCACGGGCGTTACAATCTTTCCTACTTAAGAACTTTCGTCCCTGAAAGTTCCTAGTCCTGGAACAGGTCCGGGTAACTAGCTCGCACTTCTTTTTCCCGCTCCCAAGTGGCTTTCTCCGCTTGCTGGTTTCGCCACAGGACCTTGACCAGACTGATGGCTCGGTTATGGAGGACCTTTTGTTCTCTAGCAAAAATTTGCACCGACCGTTCCTCATAGCTCAGGTTCTCGCTCAACTGTAAGGGTTCAAAATCAACCACGTGCGCTTGGTCGGGCACATACTTTCTCAACATGGAAACATGGAAGACATTATGAACCGAAGATAGGGATGACGTAACCACTAACCGGTAAGCCACTGGACCAATCCGCTCTAAAATCTCGAATGGCCCTATAAAGCGTGGACTCAACTTCCATTTCCGACCAAACCTCACAACCCCCTTCATTGGCGCCACCTTAAGGATTACATGGTTGCCCACCTCGAACTCAAAGTCCCTCCGCCTCGAGTCGACATAACTCTTCTGCCTACTTTGTGCAGTTTGCATTCTTACTCGGATCTTTTGTATAGCATCATTCGTGACTTGGACTAACTCGGGACCCAATAACTGACGTTCCCTGACCTCGTCTCAATAAACAGGAGTTCTGCACCTCTTCCCATAAAGCGCTTCGAACGGTGCCATACCTAAGGTTGCTTGATAGCTGTTCTTATAAGCAAATTCCATCAAATGCAGATGGATATCCCAACTGCCTGGAAAGTCGAGAGTGCAGGCTCGTAGCATATCCTCCAACACCTGGTTAAGGCGTTCCGTCTGACCATCTGTTTGAGGGTGAAACGAGGTACTGAAATTCGAGAGTGCAAAGCTCAGAGATATCCTCCAACACTGTTAAGGCGTTGGTCTCGACCATCTGTTTGAGGGTGAAACGAGGTACTGAAATTCAACTGAGTGCCTAGCGCTTTCTGCAAGCTCCTCCATAACTTAGAAGTGAAACGAGGATCTCTGTCTAAAACAATTTTAGCAGGAACTCCGTGCAACCTGACTATCTCCTCCATGTACAACTGTGCCCATCTATCTGTGGAATAAGTGGGCTTTCCTGGTAGAAAGTGTGCTGACTTAGTCAGCCTGTCAACAACAACCCAGACTACTGTGAAACCTTTCAAGGTCCTGGGTAGTACCACTATGAAGTACATTGAAATTTCGCCCCACTTCCACTGCGGAACATCCAACGGTTGCAAAAGACCCGTTGGCCTTTGTCTTGGTGCTTTCACTTGCTGGCAGACCAAGCATCTATTGACATAATCCACCACATCCCGCTTCATATTCTGCCACCAGAAGAGTTTCTTCAAATCCCGATACATCTTAATACTACCTGGATGCATAGAAAATCGGGAACTCACAAACGTCCCTGAAATAACAGTCCCCCGTTTGAGGGCAAGGAAAACCCTTGTCCCTGTTCTGTACTCACCCGATGGAACCTCTCCAACAACCAAGGATCCCCCTGTTGGGAATCTATGATACATTGTCTCAAAGTTGGTTGAATCATCAACCGCCAATAGCAGGGATCAGATTGCTTCGCCCAACAAGATCGCAATTTCAAAGACGCTCGAACTCGATCAGAACTCAACTCGATCGGTGACCTTAGTTGAGGAATGAATCGACTTCTACTAAAGGCATCTGCAACTACATTTGCTTTACCTGGATGGTACAGGATCTCGACATCATAGTCTTTCACCAACTCTAACCATCTGCATTGCCTCACATTTAATTCTCTCTGAGTGAATAAGTACCTCAGACTCTTGTGATCTGTGAAAATTTGGATTTTCTCCCCATACAGGTAATGCCTCCAAATTTTAAGTGCGAAAACTACGGCGGCCAACCCCAAATCGTGAGTTGGATAGTTCCTCTCATGATTCTTCAACTGGCAGGACGCATAAGCTATCACCCTTCCATGTTGCATCAGGACACAACCCAAGCCTTTCCCCGAGGCATCACTGTAGATCACGTAACCTTTCGTACCATCTGACACTGTAAGGACCGATGCTATAACTAAGCTCTGCTTGAGCTTCTGGAAACTTTTGTCACAAACATCATCCCAAACAAACGTGGTACGCTTCTGAGTCAGTTGTGTTAGGGGCACAACTATCTTGGAGAAATCTTGCACGAAACGTCTATAATAGGCTGCAAGTTCCAGAAAACTACGTACCTCTGTAACTGTGGACGGACGAGGCCACTGCATAACTGCGTCTACCTTAGCAGGATCTACAGAGATTCCTTCCTTGGACACTACGTGTCCCAAAAAGGACACCTGACGAAGCCAAAACTCGCACTTCGAGAACTTTGCAAACAACTTGTTCTTTCGCAAGGTCTCTAAAACCGTTCGAAGGTGTTCCTTATGCTCTTCCTCGAATCTCGAATAAATCAGGATATCGCCTATAAATACTATAACGAACGTATCCAGGAATTCCTTGAATACTCGGTTCATAAGGTCCATGAAAACTGCAGGCGCGTTAGTCAACCCAAACGACATTACAGTGAACTCGTAATGTCCATAACGTGACCTAAAGGCAGACTTGGGAATATCTTCCTCTCTGATTCTCAGCTGATGGTATCCCGACCTGAGATCAATCTTTGAGAAAATAGAAGCCCCTCGTAACTGATCAAAGTGGTCATCTATCCATGGAAGAGGATATCGGTTCTTGACTGTGACCCTATTCAATTCCCTATAGTCTATGCACAGACGCATAGACCTATCATTCTTCTTAACGAACAACACAGGCGCTCCCCAAGGGGAAACGCTAGGGCGTATATACCCCTTATCTAACAAGTCCTGCAGCCGCAACCTAAGTTCTTTTAACTAAGCCGACACCATTCTGTATGGAGATTTAGAAATAGGAGTTGTCCCTGGCTCAAGCTCTATGTTGAAATCCACTTTTCTCACGTGAGGTAATCCCGAAAGATCCTTACGAAAGACGTCTGAAAATTCATTTACCACAGGCACCGAGGACAATGAGTCCTCAGCGTGCCCCACATCAACCACACTAGCCAGCACACTCCATGCTCCCTAGTGGATCAACCTTTTTGCCTTGAGTACGAACACCACTCTTGGGTGTTCCCTGCTTTTGCTCCTCCGAATCAGAGCTCTTACGATTGGGTGGTGTGAACACCACTTCCTTAAGGTAGCAGCACTATACTAGCATGGTTTTGTGCTAACCAATCCATGCCTAGTATAACATCGAATTTTGTCATGTCCAGGACTATCAAATTCACCTTTAGTTTGTGGCCTGAGACTGACAACTTACATGCTTTGACTCTTTTAGTGGCATACAAACTCACCCTCGTAGGGGTAGCAATAGATAAAATAAAAGACAAGGGCTCTAACTCTAACTTAGCTTGGCTTACAAAAGATGTAGAAATAAAGGAATGGGTAGACCCTGAATCAAACAATACAAAAGCGAGATGCCTAAGTATCGGAAGTGTACCTGTGACTATAGAGTCAAAGTTGTTGGCATCTCGACTTGTGCTTGCATAAGCCCTTCTAGGTTGAATCCCTGGTTTCGACGACCCCACACCACTAGAGCCCTGAGGATGGCTACATTTGCTTTATTTGGGCAATTTCCAGAGAAATGCCCCTCCTGACCACATCTGAAGCAAGCACTTGTTCAGGCCAAACACCTGTCCCAGTGAGATCTCCCACAGTTGTTGCAGCGGGGCTTGTCCCCACCGTTGCCTCTCTATTTTTCCTGACTGTTGCTTTTGCCCCGTGGCTGGACGGGATCTACCTGTCCCATGGGAGGTCTGCTGAGGGCGGTGGAAACTCGAGCTAGCCTGGTTCCATTTCCTCTTCTTACTTGAGGAGGGTTGGCATGGGTCACTGTTCATCTGTTGATCTCCCTGCTGTTGGTCGACTATAAACTCGGCGACTCTAACTGTCACAACATAGTCAGAAGGCTCCAAAGCTTGCATTGTGCTTCTGACACTGGCATCCAAACCCATAACAAACCGTTCTATCTTCATGGCCTCTGTACTTATCAGTTCGGGAGCGAAACGTGACAGTCGTGAAAACTCTCGCTTATAGCTCTCCACAGATCGCTTGTTCTGGCGGAGTTGTAAGAATTCTTCTTGCTTCCTGTAGCGAGCTGCCATAGGATAAAAATTTTCGCCAGAAAGCCTCCCTAAATTGGGCCCCACGTCACTAGGCCTCCTTCAGTGTTCATGGTCCTCTGGGCTGACTCCCACCACAAGAAGGCGTCATCTCTCAGCATGAAGGCTGCACAAGACACTCTTCAGAACAATTCATGAGTCGGAAGATATTCTCTATCGACGACAGCCACAACTCTGCCACTGTGGGGTCACCAGAAGATCCATCGAACGGTCGGGGGGTCGTACTTCCAGAAATCCTTCAGGTACCGAGTTTCTACTATTGCATTCACTTGCCCCTGGCCATCTAAGCTAATTGAGACGTCACAGTAGCTTGTATCATTGCTTGCATAGTTTCCAACATCGTAGGCATCGCGGGGTTGGCTTGCCCCATAGCCGGCGCGATCGGAGGAATATTTCCTTGGTTATTCTGTGGAGTCTGAGGCAGATCCGACATAAGCGGAGGAACCTCTTCCTGCTCCACGGGCAGCTCTGGGGTGGGCCAGTTGCTCCAACCCTTCGTCCCCTACCTCGACCCCTGCCTCGCCCTCTTCCACTAGGTGGCATCAGTACAACAACATAGCGATCCAGACTCAATTTTCAACATAGACAGTCAAACCAAGGAATACATGGATAATTATCTAGCATAACTCATATGTGCACATGCTTGATTATAAACATTCTAGCCTTCAAAAGAATAAAATTTATATAATAAGGATCTTGGAGCAAACCTGACGATGACTGAGAGTTGCTACTAGCCATTTGTTTCATGTTACCTATAACTTAAGTAAGTCTACAGAACCTAAAACCTTGGGCTCTGATACCAACTGTAAAGACCCTAACTTCATGACTCTCTTCCTTGGGCCCTTACTTAACTTGCATGACTTGAGGCCACAAAAGTTAAAATCAACAAACATGAAAAAAAATCGAAGTAAATCAGAATAGTTCTTTATTGGGATCCCAAAATTAGTGAAGACCAAAAACAAGCTAAAAATAATAAGGAAATAAAAGTCTTTGATCTTGGCCTCCAAAACATGACTACCTTTAAAACTCAATAAATAGAACATTCGAAGGAAAGACATGAAAGAAATATGAAATGCGGAAGTAGCTCCTCGACCCATGGCTAATGTAGAGCCCCCTCATCATTCGACCAACTTGCCTTTGCCCTTACCTGAAAACATTTTTTTAAAAAAAAGGGTGAGTATTACATACATAACACTCTGTAAGAGACCCCACATCCAGGGTTGGAAAAAAAAACTTGTTTTCAGCAAATCATGGCTTAAAGTAGGACCCATAAACAATAAAACACATTTCGTGGCTTTTCTCTTCGGCTATTTGTGGGAAATTGAAACTTCCTAATCCATGGCCTCTAGTTTTGATCGACCCTAAGTCGTTCATGACTTACATAACATTAAACATACATATAAATATATATTGGAAGTTTAATTGCCACGACCTTCGTAAACATTTTTCTTTATATAAATTTCTCCTCGGCCTCTAGTGGACAATTAAATTCTCCAAGGACATGGCCTCTAGTTTGAGTCGACTCAACGTAATCATAAGATATGTGATCAATATTATCAGGAAAATTTCACCACAACCTTCGCAAACATTTCAAGAAACACATACTAAGGGTCCCAAATACGATGACATCACATTTGTAAAAAGAAAGGTCTCATGGCATGAGCATACATCAAACCAAAAATGCTAAACTTTCAAAACGACAACAACATAACATTCATGGCTTTTGAAATGGACAACAACCCAGTCCATTCATGGCATTTAACACAGTTCACAACAATCATTTTTCAAAACCTCTCATGACATAGAAAAATAAGTGTTTCAGTTCCAACATGGCATTTAAATCAGAATTTTCCAAACCGACAAGACATTTTTCAGCAAGTCTTTCAATCCTAAATTCGGAATTTAGCGTGGGTTCCCTTACCTTAGCCTCACTCAACTATTAAATCCTTAAACCCTTCTATGTGCCCTGAACCGAACCTGATAAACCAGAACACCATAATTAATCTAGTAATCTACAACAACTTAGAAAAGAAGTCTAAGTAAGGGGTCTACGCATTCTGCTTCCACATACCTCTGTCCAAGTGAAAAGCAAAACGGTGTCAACCTCACTTAGATCCTGTTGCCCCTTTTTCTTCTGACCTCGAAAAACTCCTGTTGCCACCTCACTTAGATCCTGTTGCCATCAACAGAAAGACGTCACCCACTCATCGGATCCAGCGAAGGCAGAATGCCCCTGACAACATGCTCGTGGGTCTACCAATCGACGGCAGCGTCGGCAACAGGGTTGCAATGTACGTCTTCGGTGCGGCGTCTTCATCAAATCACAACACCACGACAGTCGGTGCGCGGTTCCTTGGCGGTTGCAGCTTGCGGATCTGAATCCGGTTTGAAGGCAAGGCGGCGACTCAGCTACCAGCGACACAAGGGGACTCCAGCGGCGAGCAAGCGAACGGATTCAGCGGCGACTGGGCGGGCGATCCGGCAACGACTAGTCGAAAACTCCAGCGGTGGGGGAAAGCTTCATGCGTGAGAGAGAGAGAGAGAGACCTTGGGAAACGTGCACCTAAAAAGAAAAAAAAATCTCTTCTCAAAACCCTAATTGAGCATGGAATTACCAAAAACCCTTCACTTTTCTTGAAACCACAAAAAAAAACCCTACAACCAAGTCAACCATCCAATCTTTTTTTTTTAAAAAAAAAATAAATAAATCAATTTTACATACCTGACTTCACGGGTGTTACACTATTTGGCAACAATATGGCAAGTTAAAATGGCTTAGAGAGGGTGATGAAAATACCTCTTTTTTCCACCGTCTTTTGGCTGCTAGAAGAAGAATTAATACTATTGTGGAAGTTTTAGACAACAATGGAATAGCCCTCTAACCGACAAGGAAATCCAAGATGCTTTTGTTTCTTTTTTCGAAAAACTCTACACAAAGAAGGACAATGGTTGTTGTGTTCCCCGAATGATTGATTGGAGTCTCATATCCCTTGATCAAAGTAAGTCTCTGGAATTACCCTTTACTGAAGCTGAAATTCTCTGTGCTATAAATGATTTGGGCTCTAACAAATCCCCCGGGCCAGATGGCTTCACTTATGAATTCTTTACAAAATCATGGAACATCGTCAAAGACGACATCAAGAGGGTGTTCAATGATTTTTTTGAGAATGCTATCATAAACGCCAATCTCAACAAGACTTACATATGCCTCATTCCTAAGAAAAAAAACTGTTAAATCTGTTGGTGATTACAGGCCCATTAGTCTTACTACCTACCAGTGCAAAATTATTGCTAGAGTCCTATCAGAAAGATTGAAGAAAGTGCTCCCACATACCATTTCAGACTACGAATAAGCTTTTATGGTCGATAGACAAATCATTGATGTCGCTTTGATTGCAAATGAGCTCATTGATGAGAGGAAAAGACGGAAAAAACCAGGTGTTGTGATCAAATTAGATATCGAGAAGGCTTTTCCTAAGGTTGACTAGAATTTTCTTGATCTCATTTTACAAGCTAAAGGGTTTGGGTGGGAGCCTATAGAGGAGATGGATTAAGGTTGTATATCATCCACTAACTTTTCCATCATAATTTATGGGAGGCCTCGAGGGAAAATCCGTGCTTCTAGAGGGCTCAGACAAGGGGACCCTTTATCCCCTTTTCTATTTACCATTGTGATGGATGCATTGAGTAGATTGTTCATGCTTGTTGAATCGCAGAATTTGATTGAAGGTTTTTCAGTGGGTAAAGGTGACAATAGAACCTTGATAACTCATCTTCAATTTGCAGATGATATCATCCTTTTCTCTTCCCCCGACCCCTCACATTTACTCAACCTACACAAGATTATTTTGGAGTTTGAAGAGGCTTCAGGTTTGAATATTAACTGTGTGAAATCAGAACTCTTTAGGATTGAAACAGAACCTTCCATTGAGGCTCCATTGGCAGCGACCTTGAATTGTCCCTTGGGCACATGGCCAGCTATATATTTATGACTGCCATTGAACGGTAGACCTAAAAAAGCATCATTTTGGTTATTGAAAGTTTCAAAACTGGGGGCACTCACACATTTCTAAAGGAGGTCGTTTGACCATGATACAAGCTACATTGACTAAAAAACCTCTTGAAGACAGTGGTTTGGGGTTAATCGACATTAATCTAAAAAATACATCATTGTTGGCTAAATGGATTTGGCGTTTTCACAAAGAAAAAACAGCTCTTTGGAGGAGGATCATTGTATCTAGGTATGGCTTCCAACACTTAGACCTGAAACCGGGAGCCCAACATCTTCACTCAGCTAGAGGGCCTTGGAAATACATTATGACACTAAAAGACTTGATTTATAACAATTCCTCCCACAGGGTTGGTAACGGATTGAGTACTTTATTCTGGTCAGAGCCTTGGCTGGAGGAATGGCCTCTCAGGGATCAATACCCACATCTTTATTCTGTTTCGCTAAAAAATGATGCCAAAGTTGCTGACTTTTGGCTTGCTCCCTCGGCCATGTGGCGATCCACCCCCGTCAGGCCCTCACAGACCTATAAATAGGAGAATGGGCAATTCTTATACAAAAGTTGGAGCTTTTTGTTCTCACGGAAACTCCTGATTATTGGTGGTGGAAATTGTAACAGAATGGGGTCTTCACAACAAAATCACTTGCCTCCTCTTTTCATTCGCGGGCTGGAAAAATCACTAGGGATCTATATAGGGCGATTTGGAAAGCTCCTTACCCCAAAAAGGTGAAGTTTTTCTTATGGGAGCTTAGTCATTCTTTCCTAAACACTCAAGATCGATTACAGAGACGACTACCTCATATAGTTTTATCGCCCCCTTGGTGTTTCATGTGTAAAAGAGGATGTGAATCACAGTCACCTTTTCATCCACTGCCCACAAGCCTCATCTTTCTGGATTTTCATTTTAGAAGCATTTGGATGGCAAACTGCGCTTCCTCAAACTATGTCTAATTTCCTTCCATATGTTTTGATTGGTCACCCTTTTCGAAAGGAGATAGTGATCCTTTGGAGGAACTTTGTGCGGGCTATCTTGTGGTCTACTTGGTTAGAAAGAAACTCCAGATTATTTGTTGATCAGTCACATGCCTATCACTCTACTCTTTCATTGATCATTTTTCTTACTATCAATTGGTGTAAATTATGTCCTCCTTTTTGTGATTATACTTTATCTAATCTCATGACCAATTGGAAAAGTTTTTTGTAATCTATTGGATAGGAATTTGTATTTTGATCATTTCATATATCAATGAATTTGTCTAGTTTCCTATCAAAAAAAAAAAAACTAGTAAGGTGTATTTGGACAAGTGAATTAAGTGTTAAAATCATTGAGTTCTATGAAGCATTAAATGAGAAGATAACATTCATCAACTTTTTGGTAAATGAGGTAAATGGAGATTTATTTAGAAACCCAACAACGATTATAAGGAAGTACCATCTAAAAACTTAAATGGTTATAAGGAACAACAAAGATGCTAGGTAAAGAAAGGAGAATTTCGATAAAAGTATGAGACGACACTTCATCTTTGTTAGGATAAGAGAATTTTGGACTAAAGTATGAGACTAGACATCTAAGTCTTTGTTTAAAGAGTTTGATCCATTCTTTGGATCGAATATAATGTTTGAGTCATGACTAATAAGGCTTATTTGGACAAGTGAACTAAGTGCTAAAATCATTCAGTTTCTATGAGGTATTAAATGGGAAGATAACATGCATCCACTTTTTGGTAAATGTGGTAAATGGAGATTTATTTGGAAACCCACCAACGATTCTAAGAAAGAACCATCTCAAAAGTTTGATGGTTACGTATATAAGAAGAGGAAAGATGCTTTCTAAACATAAGAGAATTTTGGATAAAAGTATGAGACGACAATTCATCATTGTTAGGATAAGTGACTATTTCTCGGTCCAATTTTATGCAAACTCATTGCAATAGGACGCCCCCACTCGCATGTCTCCACATGAACGATTCAAGATCACATCGTTTGTACTTTACAAAGTGGGTTGCGTCCATAGTGTCTCCATGATAAGGTACCCAACCCTATCCCTATACTATACACCGTTCTGGTTATAACTTGAACCTGATCCACTTTTATGTCACACATAAAGTTCAAGTATACATCCTATAGTCATGGGTTCTTTATTGGATTAAGGTTTCAAAATATACAATTCACTTTATTCAATAACACCTTTACTGAATAAATCTCAATAACATCTTTATTGCAAAATAGAATATACATACACACCCACGAGTTTTAGGACATAAAACCCAATAAACTCCCACTTGGACTAAAACGTCGATGGAGTCAAATATGTTGAGCAAGAAAATTTTCCTACTGCACAACCCGTAGTCCTAGACTCTCTCGGTGTCCCTCAAACACTTGAGTCGTGTGGGGCTTTGTAAATAGATCAACAATGTTGTGCTCCGAAGCGATCAGCGTGACGATCACGTCTCCTCAGGTCACAATCTCCCTGATGAGATGATATTTGCGCTCAATATCTTTCTGCGCTTATGGCTTCTAGGTTCTTTAGAATTTTCCACTGCACCACTATTATCACAATAAAGGGTTATAGGAAAATTCATATTTGGAACAACTTCCAAATCAGTAAAGAATTTTCTAAGCTATACAACCTCCTTTCCTGCTTCACAAGCTGCGACGTACTCAGCCTCCATGGTGGAGTCAGCAATACAACCTTGATTTATACTCCTCCATACTTTAGCTCCTCCATTAAGAGTGAACACTGATCCTGATGTGGATTTCCTCGAATCTACATCAGTCTGAAAATCAGAGTCAGTGTATCCAACAAGGATCAAATCCTTTGCGCCATACACAAGCATATAGTCCCTCGTTCTCCTAAGATACTTAAGGATGTTCTTAACGACAGTCCAATGATCATATCCTGGATTGTACTGATACCTGCTGACAATTCCCATTGCATAGCATATGTCGGACATGATATACATCAAACTACTGACAACAGATGCATAGGGAATGCGTCTCATATCATCAACTTCTTGAGGTGTCTTAGGACACTATTCCTTAGACAGATGAATTTCATGCCTGATAGGTAATAATCCCTTATTGGAATTCTACATCTTATATCTAATCAACATCTTGTCAATATAAGATGCCTGAGACAGCGCTAGCGTTTTATTCTTGCGATTCCGAACAATTTAGATTCCAAGGAAAAACTGAGCCTCTCCCAAATCTTTCATTTGGAATTGGTTCGCTATCCATTGCTTAACGCCACTCAAGAACCCTGCATCATTCCCAATGAGCAAGATATCGTCTACATATAAGACTAAGAACGCTATAAAAGTATTGACTATCTTCTTGTAGACACAAGGCTCGTCAATATTCTGTTTAAAACCATAAGATAGGATCGCGATATCAATTCTTATATTCCAGGATCTAGATGCTTGTTTCAATCCATAGATGGATCGTTTAAGCTTGCAAACCTTTTGCTCTTGACCCTGAACTATGAACCCTTCTGATGTATCCATATAGATACTCTCCTCAAGATTGCCATTCAGAAAGGCTGCCTTGACATCCATTTGCCAAATTTCATAGTCATAATACGTGGCAATGGACAAGAGTATTCTAATGGATTTAAGCATGGCAACAAGGGAGAAGATTTCTTCATAGTCCACCCCTTCCCTTTGAGTATAACCCTTTGCCACAAGTCGAGCCTTAAAGGTTTGCACCTTACCGGCTTGATCTCGTTTCCTCTTGTAGGTCCACTTGCAACTGATAGGTCTTTCACTATCTAGTTGATCTACAAGTTCCCAGACTGAATTAAAGTACATTGACTCCATTTCGAGGTCCATGACTTTAATCCACTGGTCCCTATCTATATCATTCATTGCCTGTTTATAGGTCAATGGATCCTCTATGTCATCATCAGGTATGACGACCTGGGTTTCAGTCAAACCCATGTAACGGTCGGGTTGTCTAACATCCCTCTCACAACGACGAGGCATTCTCAACTCTTAAGAAGGACCAGCTTGATCAACAACTCTTGTTGATTTATCTGTAGCTTCCCTGGAAATTTTGCTCAAGACAATTCTGCTACGAGGCCGATGATCTCTCATGTGGTCTTCCTCTAAGAATGTGACATTTGTCGACACAAGCACCTTGTCCTCTTGAGGATCATAAAACAGACCACCTTTCGTTTTCTTGTTTATCCTACAAATAGGCATAATTTTGAACGATGTTCTAATTTCTTTGGATTGGACAGTAGCACATGTGTCGGACATCCCCAAATCCTGAAGTTACGTAAACTACCTTTACGCCCTTTCCATAACTCATAGGGTGTTTCTGAAACACTCTTAGAGTGAACCATGTTCAAAATATATACAACAACTTCTACTGCATATCCCAAAGACGAACTAGGCAGTTAAGCGTAGCTCATCATAAATCGAACCGTGCCTAACAGGGTTCTATTTCTCCTTTCAGATACACCATTTTGCTGAGGTGTACCGGGTGTTGAGAGTTGGGATACAATTCCATGTTCTATCATATTATAGTCTTGGAATCTCAAATCCATATACTCTCCACCTCAATCTGATCGAAGTGTTTTAATCGTTTTACCTAACGAGTTCTCAACCTCTGCCTTATACTCCTTCAACTTTTCATGGGTTTCGGACTTATGATGCATTAGGTAAAGATAGTCATACCTTGAATAATCATCAATGAAACTGTTGAAATATTCATACCCTCCTCGTGCCTTGACATTCATTGGACCACAAAGATTCGAATGCATGAGTTCCAAGGGTTCTTTGGCCCTATAACCTTTTTCAGAAAAAGATCGTTTAGTCATTTTCCCTCAAGACATGACTCACATGGTGGTAAGGAGTAATATGCAAATATGATTTGCATATTATAAGGTTGTGGTTTGCATATTATAAGGTTAGGAGACCACTCTTAACCAATCTCCCAATCCTATTGAGATTAATGTGACCTAGTCTCAAGTGCCAAAGATAGGTACTTGGAGAAAGCTTCTACCTTTTATTTTGAGTATTAGCTGTTTTAAACATCTCGGTATTCAAAATAGCTTTTACCTCTGTTGGCCTTAACATGTATAAGTTGTTTTCCAGTTTAGCAGAACATATTCGTACACCTCTTTTGCAAATGAACATTTCATTATGATCAAAAGATACTTTATAATAAGTTGTTTTCCAGGAACCAAAAGTAAATTTTCTAATAAAATGAATCTATCTCTAAATAACAAAGTTACCGCTCCCACTGCTCTGGCTAAGAGAACCTCTACTGTTCCAACCCTGAGAGTTATCTCACCATGAGCGAGCTGCTTCCAGGAACTAGTTTCCTGAAAAGAAGAACACACATGGTTAGTGGCTCCTGAATGTAATATCTAGGCGGAATCATCATGTTCCACTAAACATGTTTCAACAACAAGTAAATCATATTTACTTTGTTGTGTCTTCTCATCTTTCCTCTCCATCATATGGGAGTTATAAACACTCTCCAGGGCATCATGACGAACCGACAAGGACGATTGTCCAAACATCGTCTGTAATGAATGCATGATCTCCTTGGTGGTGATCATCCCCTCATGTTTCTTACTTAGCACATCAGATATGCTAGCCAAGATGTAGACTCGAACCTTATCATCAACCCTAGTCCATTTGTCAAATATATCCCGAACAGTTTGGGTTGTAGTTGAGCTGGGAGGGGGAGGGCATTCCTCCGTTAAGATGAACCTTAAATCATCAATGGCAAGAATCATATTCAAGTTCGATTTCCAGGTCGCGTAGTTATTGTCGTTTAATTTATCAGAGGTGAGTAATTGGATTAAAGAGCTTGACATTCTAAAAAGAATGAATTCTATTAGTGAATTGCTTCTAACCCATCCAATTAAGAATTTAGCAAAAGTAATAATGTACCCATAATCTCATTATTGTTTTTGCAACGATACTTCAGTGAGTCAGAGCAACCTCTACCGAGGGGCAATCAATCACTCCTTTACCGAACCAGGACATTCTTGACTAAATGTTAATACCGGAATAACTCTTATTCCTATAGCATCCTAGGTATCGCTACTTTGGTCAAGAATTCACTAACACTTAGTAATTCTCGTAAGTGTGACCCGCCATTTTCAGACCTCAGAGGTCAGCCCCAACAATGCTACCGAATTGGAAAGTCAAAGTTGGGAATGAATCTAAGAGACCCTATCCATTTCTGGAGTTTGAGTTGTTCTGAATCTCATGTTACATCCCTCCGAATGGATGGTGCTACTACGGGCAACCTGCAAGCGCAACATGAGAATCTCACAGTCCAACCTAATGGAGGAGACCATAGGATGTGTTGGCACATTTCCTTCTCCCACTTACTATAAATACTTTCTCCATTCACCTTGCTCTTGATTTATGCAAACACCATCCGAATGGGGAAGCCCTATTGACATCACGAGGCCGAGCATAAATCTCACGGTGTGAACTTCGCGAAGAGCGTAAAAGGAAATTGATATATCATATATACCTTTTCACTCCCACTAAGTATTTTAAATAATTTGGGTATACTTTTACTTAGACATTTTCGGTTAAAAACAATATGACCTAAGTCTACCAATATAACAATTATACTGGAATTACCTAAGTCTATTAACCTTTTAATAAACCTAGGTCTATGATTTTAATTTATTAACTTTTAATAAACACCGCTCACGAAAATAATTTGTAAACCTCTGGAATAAATTCACTCCCAGGTTGGTTCCCAAGTAGGGGTGTTCTGTTTCCGTCAACTTAAGATCATTGAGTTTCTATGAGGCATTAAATGAGAAGATAACATGCATCCACTTTTTAGTAAATGTGGTAAATGAAGATTTATTTGGAAACCCATCAACGATTCTAGGAAAGTACCATGTTGAAATAAATAAGAGTTATTTTTTCAATACTTTGTGTCTCGCATATTTATAAACTTAATCCAATAAACTAAGCTCCAGGGTAATTGTATTTTGAGAGAACTAGAACTTGAACAGTGTGTAGTGGACACACAGGGAGGATCACGTTCGAGTTAATGACCCGAACGGTCTACAGTATACGGATAGGGTTGGAGACCTAATCCTGAATACACTGTGGATGCGACCCGCTTTGTATTATATACAAACGAGGTGATCCAGCTCGTTCATGTGGTTGACATGCGAGTGGGGGCATCCTATGCAATGACATTGTACAAGACCGGTCCATGAATTATTAGACTTACTGATGTAACACCGTCAACAGTATAGGACTAATAACTTTGTAGATGATCATTAGTGACTCGTCCTTAATCCTGAGCGTGTTACAGATCCTATCTGCGGGGGTCTGTCCTTTGACGAGTACGGGTGAGGGTGGTCACAGTTACTCGTCCAATATGCCTATCTTCTTAGAGACAAGACCACGTGGGGAGCTGGGAACTTGACTACGCGAGATGGAATTCACTCGTTCCCGAATTAGGAAAACTAGAGGGGTTGTTCCCTTAAGTGATGTCTCCAGGGCTTTGACAACATGCCTCCACCCTCTCACTGGCCCGAGGGATATTGTTTATGGTTGGACCATGCAACGTAGTTGTTCATTAGAGGAGCAGTGACACTTAAGGAGCAAGAGGTAGACACAGGGGTAAAACGGTAATTTAACCTAGTTGTGACTACGAACAACCTTTGAAGGATCGACTCACGGGCATTGGTTATATCGATGGACACAACTTGTCCTACAATGATGGGAGTGCAACTACAGGCTTTAGTGGAATGTTACCGTAGCTAATGAATGTTGAATAACCGAGTCAAAGAGTTTGACAGGTTAATCTCGAATCATTGGAGCTCGTCATCTATAGGTCAATTAGGTCCCTCGGTTGGCTCAAACTGGATAAATTGAGGGTTTACAGTTTGGTGTGGATTTGAAGTGTTCAAATTCATTAATTGGGTATGTATGTCATTTATATGTGATATAGTTTACATAATATATAGTTTTATGTGAATGAGATTCATAATGAACTATAGGTTAGCCTAATTGATTAATTAGTGCTAATTGGAGAAATTGAATTGGGAGAAATTAAAATTGAATGTGATTAAATTTAAAATTCCACAATTATACAAATGAGATTTGTATAATAAGGTATGAGATACCTTATTATATGTAATATGCAAATATGATTTGCATATTATAAGGTTGTGGTAAATTGGTGAATCGGTGGAGATTTCAACTCCATCTCTCACCATTATTTAAAGGCTTTGCAAGAAGCCTTTAGTGAGTATTTGTTCTTTTTTTGGAATTCCCATTCCAAGAGCAAAGCATCTTCTCTCAAACTCTTTCAATTTCTCTCTACAATTCTCCTCACCCAAAACCAAAGGGAGTCCCACTCACTCTCCCTCAACCTACCGAGAACAACCGAGAAGCCCTTTCGGAGGTGTTTGTGTTATTCCGTTCGAGGTACGAGATAGTAGAGGTTGTTGGTACGAAATTGTTCGTGACCGGAGGAGAAAACGGTGAAAAAATGTTCTTCAAGAGGTTAGTGCACATTAACTCTCTGTTTTCTTCCTTTTACAGCATGTTTATCCTAGGATTAAAGTGTTTAATTCAATTTTAAGATATGTGTTGCACAATGAACAACGACGTTTCACAACGTCTTCTGCTGCAGGAAATTCCAATTCCTTTCAATAGGTATCAGAGCCAATCGTTGCTCTTCGTTGTGCATTCTGTATTATCTTAAAATTAGGTGGGTAGCCTTTAATTTCATGAGATGATATTGTTGGTTTACATGTTGGATAATTTCGGTTTTGACAATAGATAGGTTTACATTATTTCGTTGATGAGATCAATGTAAGGGCCCGTTGTTTTGAGCAATTTTAATGTAAATCGAGTCTGTAAGTCCATGTCGATCGTGGCAAGAGTTGTTGTGAAGAAATCGGAGCAAAAACAGACAAATTCGATGAAAAACAACAAAATGAGCTTGTTGGAATGTCATCGGCGTTGCAACGCCAACCGCACGGAAGAAGGCCTTGCTACAGTGCAGCGTTGCGATGCAAGGGGTTGCGTTGCAACGCCGCTTGTGTTGAGGACGCAACCTTGACGTTGGACGCTGCAGCGTAGTGGAGCAGTTCGCGGAAACTTCGCGCGGGAATGGCAACGTGAATAATTTTGGGGGTGTGGTCAACGGTTCGAATCCTTACTGAAGCAACTGTTTTTTAATTTATTTTATTTTTTGTAAAATAAGTTTTAATTAATTTATTTTAATTAATATTAATATAATTGTTGTATTAATGTTAATTAATTAAATTAATGTCCCTAGGGTGCCAAAAATCGGTCTAATTTTGTTATTTATTAAATTATGCAATTGTTGTATGATTTATATTCTATGTGCATAGTGTATGTCATATAGATTTAAAATCTCACCTTAGGTTAAACATTCCATGCATCATTTTTATATTATAAGAGTTATAATATATAGTATGCATGATAGGATTATATTATAAGAGTTATAATATAATGCATATGCATTAATTTAATTAATATAAGAGTTATATTTCTTAGATTAAAAACATTGACGTGCATTTATACATGTGATATATGTATATTATATACTTTAATTAATCATGTGATGAATGATCAAGCATTATAATATAGAATTGCATGTAACCTAAGTTAATTATTATTTTAAAATGGTTTAAAACTTGAATAATTAAGGTTGGGGTATTTAAGCTGACGTTTTGCGGAACACCCCTACTTGGGAACCGACCTAGGAGTGAATTTGGTCTCGAGATTCATAGGTTATATTCTCGTGAGTGGCGTTTAATTAAAAGTTGATTAAATAACTCACATAGACCTAAGTTAATAATGTGATTATAGACTTAGGTTAATCCAATATAATTGTTATATTGGTC
The DNA here is from genome assembly GCA_036507285.1 of Trichosanthes cucumerina. Classification (NCBI taxonomy): domain Eukaryota; kingdom Viridiplantae; phylum Streptophyta; class Magnoliopsida; order Cucurbitales; family Cucurbitaceae; genus Trichosanthes; species Trichosanthes cucumerina. The sequence continues at coordinate 73,776,317 of CM071839.1, read as the reverse complement.
GACTTAGGTAAATAATAGTCGTTTATCTATGTCAATCTCGATTAATTCTAAAGTGGTGAGTGCGAGGAAATAAAGTGTATGAGTTACATTTAATTTTCCATCGACAAATCTCCGTTAAGTTCACACCGTGAGATAGATACTCGACCTCGTGGCGCAAATGGGTCAATATCAACGTGAATAGAGAGAGTACTAATAGTGAGTGAGAGTGGGACTTGTGAAAACGGGACCCACGATCTCTTTTATCGATTCACACCGTGAGCGCCCACGATTCGCCTGCTAGTTTGGCCTGGACCAGACAATCCCTTCGGAGGGCTTTGATCATGGGAGTCGGAACACTGTGAAGTTTCGAAAGGGATACAATTTCCTTGTTGGTTTTCCTTTGTAGTCCTCCCTTCGGTGGTTATTGTTTGGACGGATACTTGGAAATTTAAGGATAGAGGGTGACACTCACAGGATTCATTAAGAGTAAAGGATTCAGACCGAATAATGGTAACTGGATGCCTAATGGAATAAGAGGAGGAGTGATTTTGTCTGCCCTTCGGTGGCGGTCATTCTAAACCTTTGGGGTATCATTGCAATTTTTAATGACCTAGGGATCATAAGATAAAAATTTGCTAAAACCTAATTGGATTTTAAAGTTTTTGCGAGACTAATATAAAGTTTTTCTTATTTCAGCAAACATGTCTAGTTCAATTATCGCCCTGTTAGCTTCTGACAAATTAGTTGGCAACAACTTTCAAACGTGGAAAAATAATATTAACACTATACTGGTAACTGACGACCTTAAGTTTGTGCTCACTGAGGAGTGTCCTCAGGTACCGAGCTTGACCGCATCACGAAGTGTTCGTGATGCGTACGATCGGTGGATCAGTGCTAATAAAAAGGCCAAGGTCTACATAATTGCTAGCTTATCTGAAGTGTTGGCAAAGAAGCATGAGGTGATCATCCGCTAAGGAGATCATGGAATCACTGCAGAACATGTTTGGACAACAGTCTTTTCAAGTCCGCTACGATTCCCTCAAACATGTCTTCAATGCAAGTATGAAGGAGGGGATGTCTGTCCGTGAACATGTTTTGGACATGATGACCCACTTTAACCTAGCAGAGATGAACGAGGCTTCGATCGACGGTCGAGCAAGGTCAGCTTTATCATGGAGACTCTTCTGAAGAGTTTCCTTCAGTTTCGTAGCAACGCTGTTATGAACAAGATAAGCTACACTCTGACCTCCTTACTCAATGAACTGCAGAACTTCCAATCTTTTATGCAAGTCAGGGGACCAGAAGTTGAGGCAAATGTTGTCTTCAGGTCCTATCACAGGGGTTTGACCTCTGGGACTAAGTCTGTAGGTTCTTTAAGTCCGGAAGGAAAGAAGAAGAAATTGAGAAAGGGTAAAGTTGACCGCTCTGCCGCCTTGAAGGGCAAAAAGGTCAAGGAAGTTGCGGAGAAAGGAAAGTGTTTTCACTGCAACGGGGATGGTCCCTAGAAGAGAAACTGTCCCAAGTTCGTTACCGACATGAAGTGATAAGGCAACCCTAATTCTCAGCCAAAAATCCAAGCTATGAACGAGGAAGAACCATTGAACTAAGAGATTAACACCTCCCTATACAAATTAAAATCAACCAAGAGGAAAGGCTAGAAATCGATTACCTCTTATGATCAAAGATCTAGAAGCAAGATTGGAAATCTTGTTCTACATTGAGTCATTCTACAATCAAACGTGATCAAGGCTGGATTGAATGGCTCAAAATGCAATCTATCACAAGAATTGTAAGAAACCTTGGAAAAGGATTTCTAAGAAAACTCTCTAACTTGAGAGATCAAATTTCATTCATCAAAGTCTGAGTTTTACATGGCTAGGAGGTGGTTTTTTATAGCCAATATGTGAATAAAACCCCCCAACCTTTTAGTTTCCCAAAAATAAAACCTACAATTATAAATGACCATAATTGGCCTACTTACTAACTCCCTATAATTGAAGTCTAATTTTGAAACATATTTTGGAAGCTCAAAAGTTCAAAAATTACAATCAAAAGTTCATGATTAAAAAATAACTAATGAGTATTTAAAATGTTGGCACAACGTCAATCTTGCAAATGTTGATCTTCGCATCGGCGCCCGCTCTTAGATCAATTTGTTGCATATGAAATGATGGTGTAGCTGAATCTATCCAATTTTGTATGTGAGTAAAGAATGCTTGTTGAATCTTCTTAGCTCTGGCGCGTGTAATAGGTCCAGTTTGGACGTGTGGAACACTATGATTCTTATCATCTTTCCCTTCTTCAAAAGGATTCGTCCTCGAATCAGGGAATTCATCACCTACATCAAAAGGACTTAAGTCAGCAACATTGAAAGTAGAACTTACTAAAATTCTCCTGGAAGATCAATCTTGTAGGCATTGTTGTTAATTCTTTCAAGAACTTGATAAGGACCATCCCCTGTTGGATGTAACTTTGTCTTCCGTTTTGATGGAAACCGTTCCTTGCGAAAGTGCACCCACACCCAATCATCTGGTTGAAAAATCAGTTCTTTCCGTCCTTTGTTAATTCGTGAGGCGACTTTCAAGTTTTGTTTCTCGATTCTCTCCTCGACCTCTTTGTACAAGGTCTTGATCATATCGGTCTTACTTGTGGTTGCATCACTCACAAAATCACTAGAGGGAATAGGAAGCAAATCAAGAGGTGTAAGTGGATTGAATCCATAAACAACCTCAAAAGGAGAACAATGTGTTGTACTATGAATTGCCCTATTATATGCAAACTCAACAAATGGCAAACATTCTTCCCAAGACTTAATATTCTTAGAAATAATAGCCCTAAGCAAAGCTCCCAATGTTCTATTAACAACCTAAGTTTGCCCATCAGTTTGAGGATGACATGTAGTTGAGAACAACAATTTAGTACCCAACTTACCCCACAATGCCTTCCAAAAGTGACTTAAGAATTTAACATCCCTATCACTAACAATAGTTCTAGGAATTCCATGTAACCTTTGTTGGGTTTTATGTCCTAAAACTCGTAGGTTTGTAAACTGAATGTATATTCTATTTTGCAATAAAGATGTTATTGAGATTTATTCAAATAAAGGTATTATTGAATAAATTGAATTGTATTTTTTTGAAACCCTTATCCAATAAAGAACCCATGGCTATAGGATGTATACTTGAACTTTATGTATGACATAAAAGTGGATCAGGTTCAAATTATAGCCAGAACGGTCTATAGTATAAGGATAAAGCTAGGTACCTTATCCTGAAGACACTATGGACGCGACCCACTTTGTAATGTACAAACGATGTGATCCTGAATCGTTCATGTGGAGACATGCGAGTGGGGGCGTCCTATGCAATGAGTTTGCATAAGACTGGACCGAGAAATAGTCACTTAGACTTTATAACTTCGTTTACTGTCTTAACTGACTATATTCATACGATGACCTAGGTAACTCGATCTTAATCCTGAGTGTGTCATGAACTCCTGTTTATTCAGATTATCCTTAGATTTGCATGGGTGAGAGTGGCCAGAGATTGCCGACTCAATAAGTCTCCCATTTCAGGGATAAGACCGGGTAGAAAGCTAGGAACATAGTTCTGCAAGATGGAATTCACTCCTACCCGCTTTAGGGATTAGTAGAGAGGTTGTTCCCTTAAGTGTTGACTCCGAGTCTTGAACAAAGGGCCCACCCCTCTCATTGGCCCGAGAGGGATTCGGTTTGTTGGTTGGACCACAAACCAATTGTTCATTAGAGGATCAATGGGACTTAAGGCACAAGAAGTAATTATAGGGGTAAAACAGTAATTTTGACCCAGCTATAATTACGAACGACCTGTGAAGGATCGACTTACTAATCATGGTTATATCGAGTGGACAGAAATATATCTACAGTGAGGAGAGTGCAACCACTGGGCTTTAGTGGAGTGTCATGGTGGTTAACGAATGTTGATTAACTAGGCTAAAGAGTTTCGTCGGTTAATCTCGTATCGTTGGAGCTCATGATCTGTAGGTCCATTAGGTCCCCCTTACTAGCTCGGACTAAGCCTTGCAACATTTGAGAGAAAAGAATTTGAATTATTCACATTCGGTTTTGGGAGAAAACGTTAATTATATGTGATATACTTAACGTGTCATAGATTAATGATGAATTAAACTATGATAAAGAAGAGGTGGACATATTTAAATATGATTTAAATATTGGTTAGGTTTATAACATGAATAGGGATTCATGTTCAAACAGTCGATTTAAGAAATCGGGTTTGGTCCAATTATTTAATTTGATATTTGATATTAAATTATATAATTTTTTAAAATTAATTAATTAAATTATTTAAGTAATTAAATAAATAAATTGATATTAATTTAAAATTAATTTTATATTAATTTTGAATTAAAATAAAAAAAAAAAACCAAATTCAAATTCATTTTTGAATAAAAAATGACCAAATACACAATTGGGTGAATAACCTTTTTTTAAAGTCAAATTCACCTAAATTACCCACCACCTTCTTCCTTAATCCTCATAATCTCTTTGCTGGCTTCTTCTCCTAGCTTAAAGAAGCTAGATATGGCCTTTAATTAGAGAAGAAATTGGTGGATTAAGTAGAATTTGAAAAACATTTTCTGAATTCTCGGTTTTGAACCATTCTCACTCTTCTTCCAAATTATCTCAACTTAAGATTCCACAATCTGTTCCAAGGCCTGAGGATAGTAGGGAAGACATTAGAGGTTGTCCACAAAGTGTTTGTGACAAGAAATTGTCCACGGATTGGGAGAATTTGGAGCTACAAAGGTATGAGTTCTTATTCTCTGTTTTTCCAGATTTGAGCATGCCTTTTGTTTTGTAAAATTGATCAACTTAGAGTGTTCAAGATCTAAAATTACTTACGGTTTCTTAATCTACACTCTTTCAATTGGTATCAAAGCAATTTTGAGCACACAATTTGATCAATTGTGTCTTGTCAGGTGTTTTTTGAAATACAATTTTTCTGGGCGTATAAAGTGTTAATCTGGTTTTGGCATTTAAATTTGAGCATCAATTTGTGCTTTATTTTCAAATTTCTCAAGTGTGTTTGAGCATTAATGTGTTTAGAATAAGCTATAAAAATTTCAAGTCGATTGGAGTCCGAGAAGACCTTCAATTTGTAGAAAGAAGCATGAAAGGTCACTAAAACTGAAAAACAGAGGCTACTGGAAGTTTTTTTTTAATTTCAATTAGCTACAGTAAAACCTTCTCCTCGCGTTTTTTTTTTAAAAAAAAAATGAAAGAAGAAGATGATGCCATGACATCACAATGATGTCAGCAAGCCTATTTCTAGTTGACTTTGACCGATTCCATGGTTTTTGGACTGGTTCGGCTCGATTTTGGTCCGATTCGGGTGTTTTTAGACCGGTTCTGACTATTTCGAGGCCGATTTTTCCATTTCAGAGGTCCGTTTCACCAATTGGAGGTTTGGTTTAGTCTTTTACAGTCCGGTTCAACCTTTGAAGGTCCGATTCACACATATGCAAGCTGGTTCGAAGTGGTTCGATTTTAATTCTAGATTATTATTGTAATAATTTAGTTGTTTGCTTGCGTTAGATGCCAAAACCAGTCCACTTTAGTGTGTTTAATTAATTATGCATTATGAATATATGTTTTAATTATAATCCCTGATTAAATATGCATAAAGTATGCCATATAGATTTTAAAATTCCACCATAGGAAGCATGCTCCATGCATTGAAAGTATGTTATAAGTGTTATAATATATAGTATGCATGAATTAGGGTTTCATAGGAATTAATATAAGTGTTATATTAATTTATGAAACAAATATTATATGTTTTAATTATAATTAATATAAGGGTTATATTAATTAAAAATTAAACATATAATTGTTATGCATTTATTCATGTGATGGATTTGTTATAAATGTATGTATTTTCATGTGATGAATGATCAAACAATTTATAACATAGAAATGCATGTAACTTAAGGTTAATTAATTAGTTTTAAAATGGTTTTAGAACTAGATATTAATTAGACCTTAGGTTATCTAGTTCTAATAAGATTAGAACCAATAATTTATAAATTTTGATTAAAGACAGACTCTGTCTAAGGAAAGTTCTGGCTAGGCTGGGGTACTTAAGCTGACGGAAACGGAACACCCCTACTTGGGAACCAACCAGGGAGTGAATTTAATCCAGAGGTTTATAAATTATTTTTTGTGAGTGGCGTTTATTAAAAGTTAATAAATTAAACTCATAGACCTAGGTTTATTAAAAAGTTAATAGACTTAGATAATTCTAGTATAATAGTTATATTGGTAGACTTAGGTCATATTGTTTTAGCCGAAATATGTCTAAGTAAAAGTATACCCAAACTGTTTAAAATACTTAGTGGGAGTGAAAAGGTATATATGATATATCAATTTTCCTCTTACGCTCTTCGCGAAGTTCACACCGTGAGATTTATGCTCGGCCTCGTGATGTCAATAGGGCATCCCCATTCGGATGGTGTTTGCATAAATCAAGAGCAAGGTGAATGGAGAAAGTATTTATAGTAAGTGGGAGAAGGAAGTGTTTCAACACATCCTATGGTCTCCTCCATTAGGTTAGACCGTGAGATTCCCATGTTACGCCTGCAGGTTGCCCGTAGTAGCATCATCCATTCGGAGGGATGTAACATGGGATTCAGAACAACTCAAACTCCAGAAATGGATAGGGTCTCTTATGCCCATTCCCAGCTTTGACTTTCCAATTCGGTAGCATTGTTGGGGTCGACCTCTAAGGTCCAAAAATGGCGGGTCATACTTACAAGAATTACTAAGTGTTAGTGAATTCTTGACCAAAGTAGCGATAACTAGAATGTTATAGGAATAAGAGTTATTTCAGTATTAGCATTTAGTCAAGAATGTCTTGGTTTGGTGAAGGAGTGATTGACTGCCCCTCGGTAGCGGTTGCTCTGACTCACTGAAGTATCGTTGCAAAATTAAAAATGAGATTATGGGTACATTATTACTTTTGCTAAATTCTTAATTGGATGCATGTTATGAGTTAAAAGCAATTCACTAATAGAATATGTTTTATTTTCAGGATGTCGAGCTCTTTTATTCTATTACTCGCTCTCGACAAACTTAACTTATGATGATAACTTTGGATCTTGGAAATCAAACTTAAATACGATTCTTGTGATTGATGATCTAAGGTTCGTCTTGATGGAGGAATGTCCTCCCCCTCCCAGCTCGTCTGCAACCCGAACAGTTCGGGACGCATTTGACAAATGGACTAGGGCTAATGATAAAACCCAAGTCTACATCTTAGACAACATATCTCGATGTCTTTGTCTAAGAAACATGAGGCATGATCACCGCAAAACCATGTGTGTTCTTCTTTTCATCAGGAAACTAGTTCCTGAATACTAGATTCAAGAGCCACTAACCATGTGTGTTCTTCTTTTCAGGAAACTAGTTCCTGGAGGCAGGTTGCTGATTGTGAGATAACTCTCAGGGTTGGAACAGGAGAGCTTGTCTCAGCTAGAGCAGTGGGAGCAATGAAGTTGTTATTTAGAGATAGATTCGTTTTATTAGAAAATGTACTTTTGGTTCCTGGAATCAAAAGAAATCTTGTATCTATCTCTTGTTTACTTGAACATATGTATAAAGTATCTTTTGATTATAATGAATCGTTCTTTCGTTTCTGCTAAACATGAAAATAACTTATATGTGTTAAGACCAACAGAGATAAAAGCTATTTTGAACACCGAGATGTTTAAAACAGCTGATACTCAAAATAAAAGGCAGAAGCTTTCTCCAAATACCTATCTTTGGCACTTGAGACTAGGTCACATTAATCTCAATAGAATTAGAAGATTAGTTAAGAGTGGTCTCTTAAGTCAGTTAGAGGACAACTCTTTACCACCATGTGAGTCCTGTCTTGAGGGAAAAATGACTAAACGACCTTTTTTTAAAAAAAGGTTATAGGGCCAAAGAACCCTTGGAACTCGTGCATTCGAATCTCTGTGGTCCAGTGAATGTCAAGGCACGGGGAGGGTGTGAATATTTCATCAATTTCATTGATGATTATTCTAGGTATGGCTATCTTTACCTAATGCATCATAAGTCCGAAACCCTTGAAAAGTTCAAGGAGTATAAGGCAGAGGTTGAGAACTCGTTAGGTAAAACGATTAAAACACTTCGATCAGATCGAGGTGGAGAGTATATGGATTTGAGATTTCAAGACTATATGATAGAACATGGAACCGTATCCTAACTCTCACAGCCCGATACACCTTAGCAGAATGGTGTATCTGAAAGGAGAAATAAAACCCTGTTAGACATGGTTCAATCTATGATGAGCTACGCTCAGCTGCCTAGTTTGTTTTGGGGATATGCAGTAGAAGCTGTTGCATATATTTTGAACATGGTTCCCTCTAAGAGTGTTTCAGAAAAACCCTATGAGTTATGGAAAGGGTAAAGGCGCGCTTTACGTCACTTCATGATTTGGGGATGTCCAACACATATGCTAGTTTCAATCCAAAGAAACTGGAACATCGTTCAAAATTATGCCTATTCGTAGGATACTCCAAAGAAACGAAAGGTGATTTGTTTTATGATCCTCAGGAGGACAAGGTGCTTGTGTCGACAAATGCCACGTTCTTAGAAGAAGACCACATGAGAGATCATCAGCCTCGTAGCAGAATTGTCTTGAGCGAAATTTTCAGGGAAGCTACAGATAAATCAACAAAAATTATTGATCAAACTGGTCCTTCTCAAGAGTTGAGAATACCTCGATGTAGTGGGAGGGATGTTAGACAATCTGACCGTTACATGGGTTTGACTGAAACTCAGGTCGTCATACCTGATGATGGCATTGAGGATCCATTGACCTATAAACAGGCAATGAATGATATAGACAGAGACCAGTGGATTAAAGTCATGGACCTCGAAATGGAGTCAATGTACTTTAATTGAGTCTGGGGACTTGTAGATCAACCAGATGGTGAAAGACCTATCGGTTGCAAGTGGATCTACAAGAGGAAACGAGATCAAGCTGGTAAGGTGCAAACTTTTAAGGCTCGACTTGTGGCAAAGGGTTATACCTAGCGGGAAGGGGTGGACTATGAAGAAACCTTCTCCCTTGTTGCCATGCTTAAGTCGATTAGAATACTCTTGTCCATTGCCACGTTTCATGATTACGAAATTTGGCAAATGGATGTCAAAACAACCTTTTTGAATGGCAATCTTGAAGAGAGTATCTATACGGATCAACCAGAGGGGTTCAGAGTTCAGGGTCAAGAGCAAAAGGTTTGCAAGCTTAAGCGATCCATCTATGGATTGAAACAAGCATCTAGATCATGGAATATAAGATTTGATACTGCGATCAAATTTTATGGCTTTGAACAGAATATTGACGAGCTTTGTGTCTACAAGAAGATAGTCAATACTACTGTAGCTTTCTTAGTCTTATACGTAGACGATATCCTGCTCATTGCGATTGATGCAGGATTCCTTACTGGCGTTAAGCAATGGCTAGCGACCCAATTCCAAATGAAATATTTGGGAGAGGCTCAGTTTGTCCTTAAGCACCACTGATCCTCTAATGAACAACAAGCCAACATGTTTGACTCCACTGGCGTTTTAGTCCAAGTGGGAGTTTGTTGGGTTTTATGTCCTAAAACTTGTGGGTTTGTAAACTGAATGTATATTCTATTTTGCAATAAAGATGTTATTGAGATTTATTCAAATAAAGGTATTATTGAATAAAGTGAATTGTATTTTTTTGAAACCTAATCCAATAAAGAACCCATGGCTATAGGATGTATACTTGAACTTTATGTATGACATAAAAGTGGATCAGGTTCAAGTTATAGCCAGAACGGTCTATAGTATGAGGATAGGGTTGGGTACCTTATCCTGGAGACACTATGGACGCGACCCACTTTGTAAAGTACAAACGATGTGATCCTGAATCGTTCATGTGGAGGCATGCGAGTGGGGGCGCCCTATGCAATGAGTTTGCATAAGACTGGATCGAGAAACAGTCACTTAGAATTTATAACTCCGTTTACTGTCTTAACTGACTATATTCATACAATGACCTAGGTAACTCGATCTTAATCCTGAGTGTGTCATGAACTCTTGTTTATTCAGATTATTTTTAGATGTGCATGGGTGAGAGTGGCCAGAGATTGTCGACTCAATAAGCCTCCCATTTCAGGGATAAGACCGGGTAGATAGCTGGGAACATAGTTCTAGGGGTGTACATAAGTCGGGTTGGGTTGGGTTGAGAGAGATTTTTGGACCAACCCAAAAATTCGGGTTAATCATTCCTTCAACCCAACCAACCCTATTCATGAGAGCAACCCAACCCAACCCAACTCGATATTTTCGAGTTGGGTTGGGTTGGGTCACCGGGTTAACTTTTTTTATTTTTTATAATTTTTTAAATTATTTAAAATATTTTTTTCTTGAATTAATAACTAAAATCGCATAAAATTCAAATATCAAACTTCAAAATCCATAACATCTTAACATTTTGTTAGAAGTCTAGAAGAAAACATAAGAAATTGACAAATAATTCATTTATAAGTATATATTTAATTAAAATAAAATTAAAAAAATATAAGCTTTGGGTTGGGTTGGGTTGGGTTGGGTCAACCTGAGCCTAAAAGGCCCAACCCGAGAACCGACCCGAACTTTTTTGGTTCTCCAAACTTCTAACCCAACCCAAATCGAAAAAAAATCTAACCTTACCCAACCCTTACGGTTTGGGTTGGGTAGTCCAGGTTGGTCGGGTTACCGGGTTACTTGTACACCCTTACATAATTCTGCAAGATAGAATTAACTCCTACCCACTTTAGGGATTAGTAGAGAGGTTGTTCCCTTAAGTGTTGACTCCGAGTCTTGAACAAAGGGCCCACCCCTCTCTTTGGCCCGAGAGGGATTCAGTTTCTTGGTTGAAACACAAACCAATTATTCATTAGAGGATATGTGGGACTTAAGGCACAAGAAATAATTATAGGGGTAAAACGGTAATTTTGACCCAGATATAATTACGAATGACCTGTGAAGGATCGACTTACTAATCATGGTTATATCGAGTGGACAAAAATATATCTACAGTGAGGAGAGTGCAGCCACTGGCTTTAGTGGAGGGTCCCGATGGTTAACGAATGTTGATTAACTAGGCTAAAGAGTTTGGCCGGTTAATCTCGTATCGTTGGAGCTCATGATTTGTAGGTCCATTAGGTCCCCTTACTAGCTCGGACTAAGCCTTGTAACGTTTGAGAGAAAAGAATTTGAATTGTTCAAATTCGGTTTTGGGAGAAAACGTTAATTATATGTGATATACTTAATGTGTCATAGATTAATTATAGATTAAACAATGATAAAGAAGAGGTGGACATATTTAAATATGATTTAAATATTGGTTCGGTTTATAACATGAATAGGGATTCATGTTCAAACAGTCGATTTAAGAAATCGGGTTTGGTCCAATTATTTAATTTGATATTTGATATTAAATTAAATAATTTTTTTAAATAAATAAATAAATTGATATTAATTTAAAATTAATTTTATATTAATTTTGAATTAAAATAAAAAAAACAAATTCAAATTCATTTTTTATAAAAAATGACCAAATACACAATTGGGTTAATAACCTTATTTGAAAGTCAAATTCACCCAAATTGGCCACCACTTTTTTCCTTAATCATCATCATCTCTTTGCTGGCTTCTTCTCCTAGCTTAAAGAAGCTAGATATGGCCTTTAATTAGAGAAGAGATTGGTGGATTAAGTAGAATTTGAAAAACATTTTCTGAAATCTCGGTTTTTAACCATTCTCACTCTTCTTCCAAATTCTCTCAACTTAATATACCACAATCTGTTCCAAGGCCTGAGGATAGTAGGAAAGACATTAGAGGTTGTCCACAAAGTACTGTTTGTGACAAGAAATTACCCACGGATTAGGAGAATTTTGAGCTACAAAGGTATGAGTTCTTATTCTATATTTTTTCAGATTTGAGCATCCTTTTGTTTTGTAAAATTGATCAACTTAGAGTGTTCAAGATCCAAAATTGTTTCCGCTTTCTTAATCTACACTCTTTCAACCTTACCACTTCCCTAAAGAATAAGTCAGCCACATGTTTCGCATCATCCGTCTTGTTACATGCTATAAAATGAGCCATTTTACTAAATCTATCGACACAACAAAAATACTATCTTAACCTTTTTTAGTCTGAGGAAAACCAAGAACAAAATCCATAGATATATTAGTCCAAGGTTCATTAGGTACATTCAAGGGAGTATATAACTCATTTGGTTGTGATTTAGACTTAACCTCTTTACATTTAAAACATTGGTTACATACCTTATGCACATCATGTTTCATCTTAGGCCAAAAAAAGTGCTCATGTAACATATCATAAGTTTTATGAATCCCTAAATGTCCCATCAATTCACCCCCATGGGCTTCTTTCACAAGCAAATCTCTTATAGAACATTTAGGGATACAAAGCTTGCTTTTTTTAAACAAAAAGTCATCAAACACATAATAATCATCCACAACTTTTCCAGTAACACAAGATACATAAATAATTCCAAAGTCATGGTCATCTCTTTATAACTCCTTGATATGCTGAAATCCAAGATTTTTTGTACTAAGAGAAGTAAAGAGATTATACCTTCTTGACAAAGCATCAACCACCACATTGTCCTTACCTTGCTTATATTTGATAATATAGGAAAATGTCTCAATAAACTCTACCCACTTTGCATGCCTACGATTCAGCTTGCTTTGGCCTTTAAGATGCTTCAAGCTTTCATGATCAGTGTGGATCACAAACTCCCTCGACCATAGGTAGTGTTGCTATACCTGCAATGTACAAACTAAAACAAACAATTCTTTATCATAGGTAGGATAGTTCAATGCTGCCCCATTTAGTTTTTCACTAAAATACATTAAGGTCTCTCCATCTTGCATTAAAACAACACCTATGCCCAAACCACTTGCATCACACTCTATTGCAAACGTCTTATCAAAGTTAGGCAAGACAAGTAATGATGCATTAGTTAATTTTTCCTTCATTCATTAAAAGCTCTCTCTTGCATTTCCCCCCATTCAAAAACAACATTCTTTTTCACTAAGTCATTCAATGGTGCAACTATGGTACTAAGTCCTTTATAAACCTTCTATAGAAACTAGCTAAACCATGAAAACTCCTAACCTCACTAGCATTTTTCGGTGTTGGCCAATCCCTAATTACCTCAACTTTCTTTTCATCTATTTCTACTCCATTTTTACTAACAATGAAGCCAAGAAAGTTAACATTTTCCAAACAAAAGCTACACTTATTAAAATTAGCATAAAGCCTCTCTTTTCTAAGTGTAATCAAAACTGACCTAACATGCTCCATATGTTCAAGAAAATTCTTTGAATAACTCAAAATATCATCAAAATACACAACAACATACTTCCCCAAGTATTCTCTCAAAACATGATTCATTAAGCGCATAAATGTACTAGGAGCACTAGTTAACCCAAAAGGCATAACAAGCCATTCATACAATCCAAACTTAGTTTTGAAAGTTGTTTTCCATTCATCTCCTACATGCATCCTAATTTGATGATATCCAGATTTCAAATCAATTTTTGTTAATAGACAAGAACCATGCAATTCATCAAGCATATCATCTAGCCTAGGAATAGGATGACGATACTTTACAGTGATTTTATTGATGGCTCTACAATCCACACACATGCGCCAAGTGACATCCTTCTTTGGAACTAATATGACCGGTACAGAACATGGACTCAGACTTTCTCGTACATACCCCTTCTCCATGAGCTCCTCCACATGCCTTTGAATTTCTTTTGTTTCAGCTGGATTTGCTCTATAAGCCGACCTATTTGGAATGATAGCCTCCGGAATGAAGTCTATTTGATGTTCGATACCTCTAAATGGAGGTAATCCTTTAGGTATCTCATCTTGGAACACAATCTCAAATTCCTGCAAAAGAGGTTGAAACAAACTAGGCAAAAGCAAATCGTTATCGTTAGAGGCCAAATTGAAAGAGTGTAGATTAAGAAAGCGGAAGCAATTTTGGATCTTGAACACTCTAAGTTGATCAATTTTGTAAAATAAAAAACATGCTCAAAGCTGGAAAAACAGAGGGATAGAAAACTCAACTTTGAAGATCAAATTCTCTTCACCCGGTGGATGTTTTTCAGCACGAATACTTCGTAGACAACCGTTAGAGTCTTCCCTACTATCCTCAGGCCTTAGAACGGATTGTGGGATCCTAGGTTGAGAGAATTTGGAAGAAAAGACCTCAAAGGTCACTAATTCGAGAATATTGAATTTTTTGTGTAATTCTACCAAAACACCTCAAATCACCATTATATAAAGCTTCAAAAAGCTTCATGGAGTGACAACTCAAGGGTGAGATGAGGATGTTTTGAGTTGGAGGTAATAATTTTGGTGAATTTTGAAGATGAGTAAGATTGGGTAAGTTGCCAATTTGCTTTCCATGAAAATCCTCTATTTTTTATTTAATTTTAATTCAAAAATCAATATTAAATTGATTTTTAATGAAAATTAATTTAATTAATTAAATTATTAAATAATTAATTTAATTAATTAATTTTTAATTTAATTTAATATCAAATATTAAATTAAATAAATTGCCCAATCCCGATCGATTTTCCAACATGTATCTTTATTCATGCTATAAATCGATTCAATATTTAAATCATATTTAAATATATCCACCTCTTATTAATCATAGTTTAATTCATAATTAAGCTATGATTCGTTAAATATATCACATATAATAAACGCTTTCTTCCAAACTCGAATTTGAACAATTCAAAATCTTTTCTCTCAAAATGTTATAAGGCTAAGTCCGAGCTAGTAAGGAGGACCTAATGGACCTACAGATCATGAGCTCCAATGATACGAGATTAACCGGCCAAACTCTTTAGCCTAGCTAATCAACATTCGTTAACCACCGGGACACTCCACTAAAGCCCAGTGACTGCATTCTCCTCACTGTAGATATATTTCTGTCCACTCGATATAACCATGATTAGTAAGTCGATCCTTCACAGGTCGTTCGTAATTACAGCTGGGTCAAAATTACCATTTTACCCCTGTAATTACCTCTTGTTCCTTAAGTCACACTGATCCTCTAATGAACAATTAGTTTGTGGTCCAACCAGCAAACCGAATCCCTCTCGGGCCAATGAGAGGGGTGGGCCCATTGTTCAAGACCCAGAGTCAGTACTTAAGGGAACAACCTCTCTACTAATCCCTAAAGTGGGTAGGAGTGAATTCCATCTTGCAGAACTATGTTCCCAACTATCTACCCGATTTTATCCCTGAAATGGGAGGCTTTTTGAGTCGGCAGTCTTGTGCCACTCTCACCCATGCAAATCTAAGGATAATCCGAATAAACAGGAGTCCATAGAACGCTCAGGATTAAGATCGAGTTACCTAGGTCATTGTATGTATATAGTCAGTTAAGACAGTAAACGGAGTTATAAAGTCTAAGTGACTATTTCGCGGTCCAATCTTATGCAAACTCATTGCATAGGCGGCCCCCTCTCACGTCTCCACATGAACGATTTAGGATCACATCGTTTGTTCTCTACAAAGTGGGTCGCGTCCATAGTGTCCCCAGGATAAAGTACTCAGCCTTATCCTTATACTATAGACTGTTCTGGCTATAACTTGAACTTGATCTACTTTTATGTCACACATAAAGTTCAAGTATTCATCCTATAGCCAAGAGTTCTTTATTGGATTAAGGTTACACAATACACAATAGTCAATAACACCTTTACTGAATAAATTTCAATAACAACTTTATTGTGAAATAGAATATACATTCAGTTTACAAAACCACGAGTTTTAGGACATAAAACCCAACACAAATACCCTTCCTTGTACATAAGTACAAATATTGGTTTTTGGGAAAACATTTCTCTTCTCACATCTCTCATTCTAGCCAAACAACTGACTTTTTTTTCCTTTTTTTTCAATTTCATCTCTTTTTTCACTCTTTTCCCACTTTTTTTCTCTTTTTTGTTTTTCTTTATTTTTTTACTCATCTCCTTCTTTTCTTTTAATTCTTTTTCTTCAAAATCCTTTCTTTTTTTCTCCAATTTTAATTGATCAGCAAATACATCTTTAGAACGCAAAGGTACAAGAGTTGTTTTTCTACCATCTTTTGCAAAAGAATACCTATTCAAATAACCATCATAGATGACCTTCCTATCAAATTGCCAAGGTCGGCCAAGGAAGATGTCACCAGCATTCATAGGTAATACATCACATAGAACCTCATCTTTGTATTTTCCCAAA
This sequence comes from Trichosanthes cucumerina, assembly GCA_036507285.1. Classification (NCBI taxonomy): domain Eukaryota; kingdom Viridiplantae; phylum Streptophyta; class Magnoliopsida; order Cucurbitales; family Cucurbitaceae; genus Trichosanthes; species Trichosanthes cucumerina. The sequence goes on along the minus strand of CM071839.1, from coordinate 73,759,978 downwards.
GTAAAAGAAATTAAAACTTGAGAAACGACCTTCATTGTTCCACTATCATTGAGCCACTGAAGCTTATAAGGTTTAGGATGATGTTGAGTCGGAATTTGCAACCTTTTGATCAAGAACGTACTTACTACATTCGTGTAACTTCCACTATCAATAAAAAGACTACAAGGAGTCCCATTGTTGCGTAAAATATTGATATGCAATACCCCAGTGTACGTGTCAAGTTTTAGTATAGTGATTTAAGAGTCCAAGTATCGTCCTCGGGAATGGGTTTCTAGATTAATTAAGTACTAAGATACTAATTCTCAATTTTAGCTAAAGAAACATAACATGGATAGGTGATTGAAAATAAAAACTGACAACAGACTAACATATGGAGACACGAATTGATAGATTCGAGGAAAGTGATTTTAAAAGTTAATGACTTAACTAACACATGCAATGAACCAATGAGATGAATTTATAAACAAGAAGTGGAATACTCAAGAAAACCTCTCGATTCTTAGTGAGCCTCGCACATGCAATAAACTCCATAGTCTCCATATGAACCTACGACATGCATGGCATTAAGCAACTTCTTTATGTATTTCCCTTAGATTTCTAAGTCATTCTCATGCCAGACTCCTAAGGGTTTTGACAACTTTGCTCTAATTCAAGTTTTATCTCTCGAATCCACTTAAACCAACAAATTTAAAAGTTAAAGAACGAATTGCCAAAAATAAGAACAAAACATGCTTCAATACACAACAATTGAGTCTTAACAAGTAAAACAAATCCTAACTACAACATTTAGCTACTCTAAATCATATGAAAACCAAGCTAAACATGTAGGAAACGTCTTAAAACGGTATTACAATCTGAAAGAAAAGGAAATTAAACTTATGTGTCGACGTCGGCCCTTCGTCTCCGAGCTCCCATCTTCGATCTCAAACCTCCACGGATGCTTTGGCTCCCAAAAACACACTTATCTCTCTTCTTACAAAATGTATTTCGAAAATAGGGTCAAAAGTCTACCAAATTTGGCTCCCTTGTAATGAATACAATAGGTTCTATTTATAATGTCTTTCGGTACAGCGTTGCAATGCTAAGGACAGCATTGCAACGCTGTACCCTAGGCGGCTGGCATATATGGAATGTCTCGATGGCGTTGCAACGCTGAGGGCAGAGTTGCAACGCCGCTACCCTAAAGCGCGCGCCTCTTATCGATCTGGTGTTGCGACGCTGCAAAGCAGCGTTGCAACGTCCTTTGTGCGGGTCTTCATGTATATCTTCCTATCGAGACAACATTGCGACACTGCAAAGCAGCGTTGTAACGTTATTGGTAGTACTCTTCAATGCTCCATGGTTGCACGTTCTGCGTTGCAACGCCATCACCTCGAGTCTTCAAGCTTGGTTTGGTCCTTTCACTTCCAATTGATGTTATTTTTAGCTTCAAATAGCCTCGTTTGATCCCGAGTGATCCAAAATGTCTCCAATTGTCTTGTTTGAGCTCTTTACCTAAAATTCACTGATTTAAACACATCAAAGCCCTGAAATTATCCTAAAACTAGCAATAATTAGGCCTAAGGATAATACATTTTGTGTGCTATCAAACACCCCCAAACTTAAACTTTTGCTAGTCCCGAGCAAAAACAGAATTAACATTGGATTGTTCTTATACATACATTTGATTCAAGTCTCAAAGATTTAGGAGAAAAACTAGTAATCACGGGAAACATTCAAACATAACACTTCAGCAAGCAATTTAAAACTTTTTCCAAGTGTTCCTACGTGTATGTGTGATTAGCCTCTGTTCCCTTCATTTTTACTAAGCCCGGATCAACTTTATTAGGCTCTCCATTCAACTTCCCCCTATACAGGTCATAATTACTAATCTTTTGAGTCTCCCCACATTCAAGAACTAAATAACTCTACTTAGCACTTACTCACTTTTTATTACTTTTTCTATTTTCTTCTTTTTTTTTTTTTTTTGTGCAAGGACACTAGCTTTCATACATCTACTGCAGGGACCCGTACCCAGAGCAGTCGTTCAATGAGTGGCCTAACTGATCACAGTGAAGGTAGCTCTTTTTTGCCCTCACGGAAAAAAAAAATTCTTTAGCAAACAAACAACAAAAACCAACGAATTCACATATTATACAGGTCATGCACTTCATATTGTCATTCACCCTATCCTGCAGTTTAACTCTCATATCAGTTCTTAGACCTATCGAGGTGACATCAAACTTCTAAGCCTAATAACTTTGTTCTAAGCATTCCAAAACTACAGGAACACATGCTATGTGCATAATGGTGCAGGAAAACTCAAGAAAATTTTTAAATTAACTCAAATTCATATCATGCTCTCGAGTTTCAGCAGAATCACAAAAATTTTCAATTAGTACTCATCCTAGGCTATCATAATCATACTTATGCAAAAGATCAATCAGCAATTCAGCATATACTCAGGACAGTCACAACAAATAAACAACATCCCACCCCCAAACTTAGACTAAACATTGTCCCCAATGTTTGCCGAAATATGCACAAATTAAGTATAAGGGTAAGAGTGAACAATCATCGCCTGGTGATGGAGATCTTTCCGAGTTCCTTGGATAGCCAAAACATGTGTGTTGGAGTTTCTCGAGGCAGGAGCATGGATTTCAACGAATGATGACATTATCATAACTTACAAAGCAAAACAAGCAAACTAGTAAATAAACTAAGAACTGAAAAACAACTAAAACAAACTAAAGACAAAAAATAACAAAGATGTAAAGCTTGGGTTGCCTCCCAAGAAGCGCTTTGTTTAACGTCTTTAGTTAGACTCATACTCCTCAAGGTGTTTCTTTCCTTTCTTGCGATTTTTGAGTGACGTGTTCATCCGCCAATCTGGGTCTCAATATTCTTTATGGCGGCTCCATGACTAGTCACTATACCAGATAGATTGGTGGCTGCATTCTCCACCGGTTGGTTGACCGACTTACGGATTCACTGGCGAAGGAGTGCAACGTCTCTTCCAGATATGGTTTTCTCTCTGATGTAGAAGCATACCCTGTAGGAGGATTCAACACATTTTTGTTGTTAGCATAAGATAAATTCTCATGATACCTTAAACCTGGATTATAATGTGTTGGGAGGTTATTACGAGTCCGCTTCCTCCATAGTTGTTGCTTCGTTGTTCGGTAGTGTAGTTGCTCCAAAGTGGATTCTCCATTGAGTTGGGAGCGTTGAGAGGGCATCTCTCAAGTATTGGTGACCTGCAAAATTATTCGTAGCATGAGTGAGAGATGCCATATGAGATCTAAGAGATGTTACCTCATCCAGTTGATACAATCCAGCTACTGGCTTAGATTTGTCATTGTCTGTAGGCCACTGGTAGCTGGCAGCTGACACTTCCTCGAGGAGGGCACGGGCTTCTGGCATAGTTTTCGCCATGAAAGCCTCTAGCAGTGGCATCCAGAATGGTCCTAGTCTTACCTTTCACCCATCATAAAACAGTTTGTACACCGAGCCAACTGGGTAGCCATCTTTGTGGGCACCTCCTGAGCATGTCCTTGTATCGTTCCCATGCCTCAAATAGCTGCTCTCCCTCCTGCTGTCTGAATGTTCCTATCTCAGTCCTTAACTTTACAACCTTCACAGGTGGAAAGAATTTGGTCATGAAGGCTTGGGCCAACTTCTCCCAGGAAGTGATATTGCCTGAGGGAAGGAACCCTAGCCATTCTTTAGCTCTGCCCTGCAAAGAGAAAGGAAAGAGACGTAAGCAAATATTATCAGCAGAGATAATATTCATTTTAAATGTACCACAGATTTCTAAGAAATTTTGAAGGTGTGAGTTAGGATCTTCTGTGACTAATCCTCTAAAAGCACCTTCCCTAACCATCTGTATAAACCCTGTCTTAAGTTCAAAATTGTTAGCATTTATGGGGGCATAGACTATTCCAGCCTGCTCAGAATCAAACACAGGTTGGAAATACTCCCTGATGGGTTTAGGGTTATTGATGAGCTCCTGATCAACCATTGTCTGAGGTTCTGCTCTTCCTTCCCTTAGGAGTCTCCTACAGGTCCTCTCGATCTCAGGATCAAAAGGGTGCAAGTCTGCAGCTTTTCCCTTGGGCATACACCTAGAGGTACAAAAAGAAAGAAATTAGACAAAAAACACAAAAAACTAGAAAATAAAATAAAACATAAAAGACGAAAAATACAAAAATAAAGACATGAAACATAAAACTTGGGTTGCCTTCCAAGAAGCGCTTTCTTTAACGTGTTTAGCTAGACGGTGACTTATCAGGGCACATAAAACTGCTCATATTTCTTTGAGCTCTTCTTGCTTGCATCGATATAGCCTTCTAAGTCTAAAAAACTATCCTGTTTCTCCTGGGCACCAGACAGAAAATTATTTTTGGTATTTTTGTTTAATAAAATGAAAGAACAAAAATCAAAGCAAGACTCGTGAGTGTAGGACAATTGACTTTGAAGATTTAAGGAAATTTCTGGAGATAAAAGGGGAAAGGACTTCTCAGCCTCGACCTCTATCACCTGAATCTCCCCTGTGGGAATAATTGTATCAACAATGTCTACCTCACTAACTTGATTATGGTGTGCCTCAGTCTCCCCCAAACTATCCTCACTATCATATGAACAAGTCCTCCTAGGTGGCACCTGCTCAGTGGTAAGCATAAGAAATTGTTTCTGTAAGGCCTTAAGGGAAATTGCTAATTGATTGAGATAATGAGCTCTATCATGTACTATTTCCCAAAGTCCTACCACCTCAGCTTCTAACCTATTCAACCTTTCTAATTCATTATGAACCAAATTTTTAATTTTCAATTCTAAGGTATATTCCATTAATTGGTTCACAAGAGAAGATTTTTCATCAGGTTGGTCAAGGTACGAAAAATTATGGTTTCAATTGCCTAAATAACTACCATCACATGATTTTTATCAATTTCAGTACAAAATGGTAAAAATTAGACAAATGGAATTCAGAGAGAAATCATGATACACATACCTAGGGTCCTGAGAGGGACAATAGAAAGATGGAGAATCAAAATCATGCAAAGTCATGCTTGACAAATTAGTAATTCAATTCAAGACTTTTACACAATAGAAACACAACCAAAGACAGAGGACTAAGACTAAGAAACACACAAAACTAAAATATGACAAAAAAAGGAAACAAACAAACAATGAAATAAAACAAATAAGGAAAACACACAAGCACACTTTAGTCTAAAATTTCAAATTTTCTCCTAATATTAATTAATCTAAATAATCGCCATTCTCCGGCAACGGTGCCAAAAACTTGTTGCGTAAAATATTGATATGCAATACTGCAGTGTACGGGTCAAGTTTTAGTATAGTGATTTAAGAGTCCAAGTATCGTCCTCGGGAATGGGTTTCTAGATTAATTAAGTATTAAGATACTAATTCTCAATTTTAGCTAAAGAAACATAACATGGATAGGTGATTGAAAATAAAAACTAACAACAGACTAACATATGGAGACACGAATTGATAGATTCGAGGAAAGTGATTTTACAAGTTAATGACTTAACTAACACATGCAATGAACCAATGAGATGAATTTATAAACAAGAAGTAGAATACTCAATAAGACCTCTCGATTCTTAGTGAGCCTCTTTTACATGCAATAAACTCCATAGTCTCCATATGAACCTAACGAAATGCACGACATTAAGCAACTTTTTTATGTATTTCTCTTAGATTTCTAAGTCATTCTCATGCCAGACTCCTAAGGGTTTTGACAACTTTGCTCTAATTCAAGTTTTATCTCTCGAATCCACTTAAACCAACAAATTTAAAAGTTAAAGAACGAAATATAAGAACAAAACATGCTTCAATACACAACAATTGAGTCTTAACAAGCAAAACAAATCCTAACTACAAAATTTAGCTACTCTAAATCACATGAAAACCAAGCTAAACATGTAGGAAACGTCTCAAAACGGTATTACAAATTGAAAGAAAAGGAAATTAAACTTATTTGTCGATGTCGGTCCTTCGTCTCCGAGCTCCCGTCTTCGATCTCGAACCTCCACAGATGCTTTGGCTCCCCAGAACACTCTTTTCTCTCTTCTTACAAAGTGTATTTCGAAAATAGGGTCAAAAGTCTACCAAATTCGGCTTCCTTGTAATGAAAACAATAGGTTCTATTTATAATATCTTTTGGTACAGCGTTGCAACGCTGTATCCTAGGTGGCTGGCATATACGGAATGTCTCGATGGCAGTGTTGCAACGTTGCAACGGTGAGGGCAGTGTTGCAACGCCGCTACCCAAACGTGCGCGCCTCTTATCGATCTGGCGTTGCGACGCTACAAAGCAGCGTTGCAACGCCCTCTGTGCGGGTCTTCATGTGTATCTTCCTATCGAGACAACGTTGCGACGCTGCAAAGCAACGTTGCAATGCTATCGGTAGTATTCTTCAATGCTCCATGGCTGCACGTTCGGCGTTTCAACGCTCTGCATGGCGTTGCAACGCCATCACCTCGGGTCTTCAAGCTTGGTTTGGTCCTTTCACTTCCAATTGATGTTATTTTTAGCTCCAAATAGCCTTGTTTCGATCCCGAGTGATCCAAAATATCTCCAATTGTCTTGTTTGAGCTCTTTACCTGAAATTCACTGATTTAAACACATCAAAGCCCTGAAATTATCCTAAAACTAGCAATAATTAGGCTTAAGGATAACACATTTTATGTGTTATCACCCATTAACCAAACACCGTGTGTGGAATAGGTTGTCTCTTTGGTCATCAACATCATTCTCCTTAACTTGAGTGTTAAGAAGTCTCCTTGTAACAAGTGCCAAATGACTCCAATCTTCCAATTCCTCCTCATCCTCATGGAATTCATCTTCAATTAGCTAGTCTTGGTCACTTTCCTCACCCTCTGTAACAACTTCTCCATTTAATCATAACTCTCTTGTTTGGACAGTCACGACTAATATGACCAATCCCTTGACATTTCCAACATTTGATGCCCATGCTTGCAATTTTCATCCATGTATTTAGAATTCTATCACTGTCTTATCAACAAAGAATTATATCTCACTACTACAAAATATGAATTTAGTAGCTTTTATTGTAGTTTTTTAATGTTAGCCCCAAAAATTACCATTAAACCCCAATGACCGTTAATGATGCCTTCTTCTAATTCTGAGGAAACTAGAAGAATGTAAAAAGAGTGTTGCTTTTCGTTAGCACTTCTTTGTTTCTTCTTCCAAACTTGATTTCTATATGCAAAATCTAAGGCCAAGCATTTGACCAGGGGTTGGCAATATTGCTGATTCAAGCAAAGATGCCATCATTGATGCCTCCTCCGTGTGATCACCAAGCAAACCACACCAAATAATGTGGTTGATGACGCATTGAGTAAAGTTCTTGGCCAAGATCGTGGACATGTACTAGGATTTGGGTTTTGTGTTACTCGTTCAAAATTAGCTCTCATGTCTCACTGAGATAACAAGTTCACAATGTTTTAAAAAGAATATTTTAGGATGAAGGAGGAAATGATGGAAATGAAATCAATCATGTTAGGTTTAATAAAGAATTAGGTAAACTTTTTTATTAACTTAAGTTTATTATTGTTGAGTTTTTAGTGAACTTCGTGTTATGTTTCAACTCAAATTATTATAGGTTGAACCAAGTGAGGAACTTTCAAATGCAACTATACATATACCTAAACCAACCAATGTTCATTCAACTTTTCCTGCACTATCTCCATCGGTAAATGTATTTTTAAGTGTGATGAAATAATATTACTAATTTTGTTATCATTCAATTCTCATATATTATATTTTTTTCTTTTAAAGAGTATTAATAATAATATTCAAATTAAGTGCAAGTTATTAGATTGACATGACTCGGGAGAGATAGTTGCGAGAAGGCGTTGGTCTTTTAATGATCTAGTTGCTCTTGTTCATCATATTCCTATTGGACCACATGCGATTAGAGTTTGAGTTGATGTCTCAAAGAAACTCAATGCATATTTATGGAGGCCTACATCAGAAATGACATGGATTGAAGAAGTTGTGGGTAGTACAATTGCATGGCCATCTGACAAAGTCACTATAAGTATGTACATTTTATAAATCTATTTATTTACATTTAATAAACTTATATATTTATATTTTTTATACATTTATGTAGGTGAATGAAATGACACTTTCTACATGCAAAAGGATTAAAGATGTCAACTCAACTTCCTGATACTATAATCTTGAACATTTGGTGAATTTTGTATTTTGTGAACTAAATTTTCTTATTAAAAATTACAATCGGTGAACTATTTGTATCGTTGTATCCTTCTATTGAATACTATTGACAACTCTATGGTACCATTGAAGACTTTATTTTGTAATGTAATGGAATACTAAATTTCAATTTCAAAAGGAAGTCATGATATATTTAATGTGCTATGAAATATTTCATGTGTGGATTATTTAGCTAAAAACTAGTACTTAAAGTTAAAAAATGAATCAATTTAAATGGCATTTAAATAATATAATGAGTGCATTGGTAGTATTAAAAGTCAATTTTATAGCCATGAGTAGATATAATAAAATTTACATAGCAAAAAATAAATGTTATGAAAATGTTACTACAATGACTATGATAGTGATGAAGAAACAAATGCTATTATAAATTAAAGGTAGTATTAAGAGAAGATTATAATATGTAAAAAATGACATTAAGAAAAAGATATAATATGTTAAAGATAGCATTACGAAAAACCTATAATAGGTTAAAGATAACTTTAAGAAAAGACTATAATATGTTAAATATAATATGATAAAAAGGCTATCATATATTGAAGATAGCGTTCACAAAATGCTATAATAGGTTAAGGATAGCGTTACTGAAACACTATCTAAAGATATTATAACTTTAACAAAAAAAAAAAGCTATAAGATGTTCTCATAGCAATGTATATATGCTATATTTTCATACTCTATTATAACATTCGACATAGCTTTACAAAAACGCAATCAAAAGTTTTAGACTTTTAATAACAGGGGTTGTCAGGACTTTCGAAAAAGCTATAAAAAGTATGTTATAGCTTTTTTCGTTAGCTATCATATCTGTTATTTCTTGGAGTGTCGAGTGCTTCCTGACTAAGACAAGTGGGAGTATTGTAAAGGGTATTCAATGTCCTAGTTTATTGTATTACTTTATTGTATTATTGTACAAAAATGTAATATGTACTACACTAGCTTAGTTCAAGTGGGAGTTTATTGGGATGTATGCCCTAATCTCGTGTAAGTTTGAAATATTCCATGTTGAAATAAATAAGAGTTATTTTTTCAGTACTTTGTGTCTCGCATATTTATAAATTTAATCCAATAAATTAAGCTTCAGGGTCATTGTATTATGAGAGAACTAGAACTTGAACGGTGTGTAGTGGACACACAGGGAGGATCATGTTCGAGTTAATGACCCGAACGGTCTACAGTATACGGATAAGGTTGGAGACCTAATCTTGGATACTCTGTGGATGCGACCCACTTTGTATTAGATACAAACGAGGTGATCCAACTCGTTCATGTGGTTGACATGCAAGTGGGGGAATCCTTGTACAATGAGATTGTACAAGATTGAACCGTGGATTAATAGACTTACTGATGTAACACCGTTAACAGTATATGACTAATAACTTCGTAGATGACCATTAATGACTCGTCCTTAATCTTGAGCGTGTTACGGACTCTTGTCTGCGGGGGTCTGTCCTTTGACTAGTACAGGTGAGGGTGGTCACGGTTACTCGCCCAAAATGCCTATCTTCTCAGGGACAGGACCACGTGGGGAGCTGAGAACTTGACTACGCGATATGGAATTCACTCGTTCCCGAATTAGAGAAACTAGAGGGGTTGTTTCCTTAAATGTTGTCTCCAGGGCTTGAGACAACGGGCGCCCACCCTCTCACTAGCCCGAGAGGGATGTTGTTTATGGTTGGACCATGCAACGTAGTTGTTCATTAGAGGAGTAGTGAGACTTAAGGAGCAAGAGGTAGACACAGGGGTAAAATGGTAATTTGACCTAGGCGTGACTATGAACAACTTTGTGAAGGAGTCGACTCACGAGCATTGATTATATCGATGGACACAACTTGTCCTACGATGATGATGAGAGTGCATGCTACGGGCTTTAGTGGAGTGTTACCGTAGCTAATGAATGTTGAATAACCGGGTCAAAGAGTTTGTGCAGTTAATCTCGAATCATTGGAGCTCATCATTTGTAGGTCCATTAGGTCCCTCGGTTGGCTCAAACTGGATAAATTGAGGGTTTACAGTTTGGTGTGGATTTGAAGTGTTCAAATTCATTAATTGGGTATTGATGTCATTTATATGTGATATAGTTGACATAATATATAGTTTTATGTGAATGAGATTCATAATAAACTATAGGTTAACCTAATTGATTAATTACTGCTAATTGGAGAAATTGAATTGAGAGAAATTAAAATTGAATGTGATTCAATTTAAAATTCCACAATTATACAAATGAGATTTGTATAATAAAGTATGAGATACCTTATTATAAGTAATATCCAAATATGATTTGCATATTATAAGGTTGTGGTAAAATGGTGAATTGGTTGAGATTTCAACTCCACCTCTCACCATTATTTAAAGGCTTTGCAAGAAGCTTTAGTGAGTATTTGTTCATTTTTTGGAAATCTCATTCCAAGAGCAAAGCATCTTCTCTCAAACTCTCTCAATTGCTCTCTAAAATTCTCCTCACCCAAAATCAAAGGGAGTCTCACTCACTCTCCCTCAACCTATCGAGAACAACCGAGAAGCCCTTTCGGAGGTGTCCGTGCTATTCGGTTCGAGGTACGAGATAGTAGAGGTCATTGGTACGAAGTTGTTTGTGACCGGAGGAGAAAACGGTGAAGAAAGGTTCTTCAAGAGGTTAGTGCACATTAACTCTTTATTTTCTTATTTTTTACAACATGTTTAGCCTAGGATTAAAGTGTTTAATTCAATTTTAAGATATGTGTTGTACAACGAAACAACGACGTTTCACAATGTCTTCCGCTGCGGAAAATTCCAATACCCTTCAAAATTGAGATTTATTTGGGAAACCAACAACGATTCTAGGAAAGTACCATCTCAAAACTTGAATGATTATGTATATAAGGAAGAGCAAATATGCTTTAGTAAAGATAAGAAAATTTTGGATGTAAGTATGAGACAACACTTCATCTTTGTTATGATAAGAGAATTTTTTACGACAGTATTATACTAGACTTCAAGTTTTTTATTAAAGAGTTTTTTGTCCATTCTTTGGATCGAAGATAATGTTTGAGTCTTGTCTAATAAGGTTTATTTGGACAAGTGAATTAAGTGTCAAGATCATTTAGTTTCAATGATGCATTAAATGAGAAGATAACATTCTTTCACTTTTTGGTAAATATGGTAAATAGAGATTTATTTGGAAACCCAACAATGATTCTAAGAAAGTACCATCTCAAAAGCTTAATGGTTATGCATATAAGAAAGAGCAAAGATGCTTCGTAAAAATAAGAGAATTTTGGATTAAAGTATGAGACGACAGTTCATCTTTGTTAGGATATGAGAATTTTGGACTAAAGTAGTAGACTAAACTTCAAGTCTTTGATTAAAGAGTTGTGTCCATTGTTTGGATTAAAGATAATGTTTGACTTTTGTCTAATAAGGTTTATTTGGACAAGTGAATTAAGTGTTAGGATCATTGAGTTTGTATGAGGCATTAAATGAGAAAATAACATGCATTCACTTTTTGGTAAATGTGGTAAATTGAGATTTATTTGGAAACCCACCAACGATTCTGGAAAAGTACCATCTTAAAAGTTTATTGGTTATGTATTTAAGGAAGAACAAAGATGTTTTGTAAAGATAAGAGAATTTTGGATTAAAGTATGAGACGACAATGCATCTTTGTTAGGGTAAGAGAATTTTGGAGGATAGTAATCGACTAGACTTCAAGTTTTTTATTAAAGAGTTTTGTCCATTGTTTTGATCGAAGATAATGTTTGAGTTATGACTAATAAGGTTTATTTGGACAACTAAATTAAGTGTTAAGATCATGCAGTTTCTATGAGGAATTAAATGAGAAGATAACATGCGTCCAGTTTTTGGTAAATGTTGTAATTGGAGATTTATTTGGAAACCTGTAACGACCCTAATTTTTAGACCCAATCCCCTAGGAAAGTTACTAAGCAACACCGTCAGCGCCGAAATTTTTGATAGCATAACAACGCTGCTAAGAAAAAACCCACATTTTTCTGACTTGTTTAATGCATAAAAGCACTCCAAAAAGGTTTACAAAACACCCAACCTCCTCTAAACTATATTCAATAAATGACTGGTCTTCCAACAGATCAGAAAGTAAACAACTAAAACGGAACTCAACATGATCACAACTTTAACTAACACCTATCTGCAACTAACAACTTCAAAGGAAATTAAAGAAGAAGAATGGAGAACATAATACATAACTCATAAGTACCAATGTCTAATGACATTTAGGAAAAAAACCAACACTTTAAGGGAATTAATCCTAACGTAAAGCACGGAAGAAGAACGTCCTCAAGCCTCGTTAGGTTGCACGCCTTCGTCATCCATCCCACGCTTTAACTTTCATCCGAAAACAAAAACATAGAAAGAAACGAGTGAGCATAAAAATACCTAATAAGTCACTCACTTACATCCAAACCTATCTTAGCAAAAACAACAAGACTCATCTCCTAAACTCACTCAATCCCAAACAGGTCTCACATTTAGCACCCCTCATCCTGAGCCCCTTGTGGTAATAACACAAGCTCTACGCTCGGTCCTAGAATTTTGATTGACGATGCAATGAGAGAAAGAATTTCTCACGCAATACACGTTGACATAAAGCCGTGAAGGTACGTAACCCACACGCTCTATGGGGAATCACCCCTAAGTCAACACGGGATAATTAAAAGCAATCGCTCCCTGATGGGGGTGTGCCCCAAGCTCATCTCGTCGCTAGCACAGAGCCGTGTATTTAACACGCTCTATGGAGATTCGCCCATATAAGCTAGCATGAGACAATGGAACACAACCACTCCCTGAATGGGTACGCACCCCAGGATCATTACCTATATCGTCAATCTAGAGGTTCTGACTCGCTCAAGCGTAACTCATGATTTAGTAACTGTTGGGTTCTGGGCTTTATAAGGTTACTAGGGGTTCTAACTAGGCATTCCTAACATCCTCGATCCATTCTCAAAGGTCCCATATCCAACTAGGTTCTCACTCTAACCACGCTTTAACTCAAATCAATCACCTATTAGGAATGCTAGATACAATTTGAACAATCAACCCCCACCTAACAAAAACCAAAGATACGATCAATACAAGATTCAAAGACTCGGGATACATACACGTAATCATGCCAAGTACAAATCTCATAAAAACATGCTACACAAGTTCCATAAACACTTAGATAACTAATCTAAGGTCTAAAGCTAACAACATCTCAAGAATACACAAAAGGTAAATGTCGATCGCCTTACTCCTCCACTTAGGAGCTTGGCTTAAATCCAAAAGACTACTTTCGCAATGTTTGAAGATTCGGAAAAGAGTGTGCTCCTAAGCAACCACAACGGGGTCTAAAATAAACTTAAGAAGTCGAAACTGATCGGGCTAGATCTACTCTGGCGAGTGACGACGACGGTCCGACGACATTTTGGTGACGCTCCGGTGGCGGTTCGGTGACTCTCCGGCGGGATGAAGAAAGAGATGAAGAATGCGAAGAAAAGAAGAAGAAAGAGAATGAGATGAGAGTCTTGAAGTGTGTCACTTAAGTTGCAAATACTCTGGTTTAAAAAGGCAGCAAAAGTCCTAATCCTTTTTAGAACAAGAAATCCTAATTCTCTTTAGAAAAAAAAATCTAATCCTTTTTAAAATAGAAATCCTAATCCTTTTTAGATTTTTAATCACCATTTCCTAAAAAATCTCTAGATTCCTAATCCTGGTCTGATTATCAAAAAATTTAAATTTAAATCAAATACAATTTAATGCACCTGATTTTACGGGGCGTTACAAAATCGGACAACGATTCTAAGAAAGTAAAATTTTAAAACTGTAATGGTTATGTATAAGGAAGAGAAAATATGTTTTGTAAAGATAAGAAAATTTTGGATGAAAGTGCGACACTTCATCTTTGTTAGGATAAAAGAATATTGGACTAAAGTATGAGACTACACATCAAGTTTTTGATTAAAGAATTTTGTCCATTCTTTGGATTGTAGAGAATGTTTGAGTTTTGACTAATAAGACTTATTTGGACAAGTGAATTAAGTGTTAAGATCGTTTAGTTCTCTATTATGCATTAAATGAGAAGACAACATTTATCCACTTTTTCGTGAATGTGGTAAATTGAGATTTATTTGGAAACCTAACAACCATTCTAAGAAACTACTATCTCAAAACTTTAATGGTTATGTATATAAGGAAAAGCAAAGATGCTTTGTGAAGATAAGAGAACTTTGGATGAAAGTATGAGTGACACTTCATCTTTGTTAGGATAAGAGAATCTTGGACTAAAGTATGAGACTATACTTCAAGTCTTTGATTAAAGAGTTCTTTCCATTCTTTGGATCGAAGAGAATGATTGAGTTTTGACTAATAAGGCTTATTTGGACAAGTGAATTAAGTGCCAAGATCGTTTAGTTTCTATTAGGCATTAAATGAGAAGATAACATTTATCCACTTTTTGGTGAATGTGGTAAATCGAGATTTATTTGGAAACCTAACAACCATTCTAAGAAAGTACCATCTCAAAAAACTTTAATGGTTATGTATTTAAGGAAAAACAAAGATGCTTTGTGAAGATAAGAGAATTTGGATGAAAATATGAGAGGACACTTCATCTTTGTTAGGATAAAAGATTGTTGGACTAAAGTATGAGACTAGACTTCAAGTCTTTGATTAAAGAGTTCTTTCCATTCTTGGATCGAAGATAATGTTTGACTTTTGACTAACAAGGCTTATTTGGACAAGTGAATTAAGTGTTAAGATCGTTTAGTTTCTATTAGGCATTAAATGAGAAGATAATATTCATCTACTTTTTGGCAAATGTTGTAAATGGAGATTTATTAGGAAACCGAACAATGATTCTAAGAAAGTGGCATTTCAAAACTAAATAGTTATGTATATAAGCAAGAGCAAAGATTCTTTGTAAAGATGAGAGAATTTCGGATGAAAGTATGAAACGACACTTCATCTTTGTTAGGATAAGTGAATTTTGGTGTGACGACCATCATCACAGGTATTATTATTTATTTTATTTAATGCTCTAGTAAACGTCGTGTTTAGCTGGATTAGTGTTTTTAATCAAGCTCGGCGAGAGGGAGGCCGTATTTTTTGTTTAGCTTGCGTGAATTGTTTCTTTTAAGATGAGACTAACTATGAAAATTAAAGGGAAAGGTAATTTTTAAGGGCGTTTTGGTGATTTAGGCCTAAATTAGGGTGATCAATAGCACACCACTTGACCTAGATAGATGATATATATATCATGAGAAACCCTAGACTCCACATCTACTCTTCATTGTATCAAAAACCAAACCCTAGCCTAATTTTTCCCCATCCTCTTCATCTTAACATTCCCCAAACCCTAACTCTATCTTTTCATCTCACCCTAACCCTAACCCTAGAGGAAGGAGGCCGATCGCACTTATGCCCCTAGCCGCGGCAAGAACACCAAAGCCAGCTTCCGCCGATCGGACCCACACGCGCGCAGCGCCTTCCGGTCGTCCGGCCGTCTTCTCCCACCGTCCCGCAGCTGGTACGTCGGTCGCCGACCGCAAGCATCCGCCGGAGCTCCACACTCTCGCGAGTGGCACACGCTCGCGTCTTCCGCCACGAGGCCGATCGGAGTTGCCTCCTCCGTCAGCGCGCGCGACGTCTGACCGAGAAACCTCCACGAACCGTCCCACAAGCGCCGCGCCCGCGCCTCCTTACGAGATCGTGAAGCCCTAGTGCGGCGCCTCGCCGTCCGCCTTCCATCCGCGAGTCCTCGCTGCACCTCGCGTTCGCCGCCGCAACTCTCCGTCGAAGGTAAATCTGCGCAGCCGAACTCCGATCTCCACGAGCTCGGCCGTCGACGAGTCTGCGCGCAGCGCGCCGGCGCTTTGGTCGGAGCTCGTATGCTGCGGCTCTTTGTTGAAGAAAGCGTCTGTCGCCGTCCGGATCCGTCCCACGACCACGGTAGCAAGGCGCACCGTCCTTGCGGCGGGTTTGCCTTTAGGTGAGCGTTTTGATTCGAGTTTCATACCTAATTGGAATTATTGCGACCCATCGTTTAGATTAAGCGTTCAATCGAGAAATTGAGTGCGGGTTCGAACACGTCTTTGTAGGAACCGAACTTGGAACGGAATTGGAGGTCGATTGCCAAGCAAACTAAGGAATATTGAGTTCTCGCGTTGAAACCGAGGTAAGCGGGATAGGATATCTTAATACGGTGGTTTAAGTATCGCACGATTAGGGTTTTAGTGAATGCTTGGAGTTTGAATTCGGAAATATTGATGTGAATCAGGTTTCGCTAAAAGGAGAATAGGCGGGGAGTTCGATTAGGTTTTGGAGAAAAGCGAAGCTCGAGGTAAGGGACCTCGTGCTTGAACTTTTAATGGGAGAAATTGAAAATGATTTTTATGATTTTATGCGAAATAGTTTATATTTTTCACATGAAAATACACAGTTATTACTTTGAGAATACGTGATATTTTATGTGCACATACTTCGATGTATTATGTGAAAATAAACCATTATTTCATGTGAAAGTATTCTCGTATGTCATGTATAAGGATCCCATTATTTCATGTGAGAATAGGGCATGATAGTTGTATGAGAATGTTTCATGCCCTTACAAAGTATGATTTTTCACACTTGTCCATGAGAAAGTATGAATGATATATTGATGATGATGTTTGTGATATGTACACCATGATTATGTGGTGATGGGACCTCATGCATGTTTTGTATGCCACGAAATGAATTAGCGTATAGTGTGGACATTGGTTATCACGAGAGAAATGACTCGGGATGACCATCGACCTCACAATTAAATGAATAGCCATGGATTAAAGACACGGCAATTAAATGAATAGCCATGGATTAAAGACACGGCAATTAAATGAAACGACCACGGATTAAAGACACGGCAATTAAATGAATAGCCATGGATTAAAGACACGGCAATTAAATGAAACGACCACGGATTAAAGACTGGCAATTGAATGGCGACCATGGATTAAAGACACGGCAATCGAATGAGCGATCATGGATTAAAGGCCTGACAATTAAATATACAGCCATGGATTAAAGACCTGGCAACTCTAGAAAGTTTTGGATCCCATCTATGTATGATATGAAAGAGTTTAGAGATCATGATTGTATGTGTATGCATATCCCAAACCTCGGTAGCGAGGTTACTTCACTGGTATTGTTTATGCAATACTCACCCTTCTTTTAAAAATGTTTTTCAGGTAAAGGGAAGGACGTGCAGGGCGTGTGACGGAAGAGCGTATTAGGACCATGGGAACCAGCATGATTTTCCGCATATTCTTATTTTGAACTATTTTTGTCTCTATGATTTTAATTGAAGTTGAACTTGTTTACAGCTTTTAATAGGCCAAGTGGATTTGATGTTTTTAAGCGATTTTTCTTTGTTTTGTTTTGGGATCCCCAGAACTATTTTTACGATAAATGGAAATTTCTTTTAAGTTCTTTTATTTCTCGGCCTATAAATGCATGCATGTGTAGTAATGTCCCTAGGGATTTGGTCATAGAAAAGTAGGGCGTTACGGTTGGTATCGAGCCCTAGGTTTAAGGGTTACAGACTTGCTTACGAGTAAGCCGCAGAGTAGTTCCCATGGTTTAACAACGCTTCCGATCCCGCTGAAGTGCGTCCCGATATTTTATTAAGAAAGTAAATGATTATGATATGATACAATGATTATGCATATACATAACCTTAAAAGCCCCAAGGGTGATTCTATCTTATGATTTGAAAGTAAAGGAAACCGAGTTAGAAACTCTCTATGTTGTAGTTTTGACATAATGCCACCTAGAGGCCGAGGGGAGAGGTAGGGGCGTGGTAGGGGCGGAGGGCAGGGTAAACGTTGGCCTTGGCCGAATTACCCACTGGATCGGGAAGAGATTACTCCACCCGTTCGAGACCTCCCCGGACCCGCTTTGCCGTCGGAGAGAATGTACTGCGATTGCCCCCGTGGCGGACTGAGGGAACGCCAATGTTATGACTATGATGGTGGAGGCCATGCAGAGCCTAGTCGAGCTCGATAGCCACCCACCGGCCCAAGCAAATCGGGCGAAACGATGCAACTCTGAGTCTCGTTACGAAAGACTTGAGAAGTATGATCCGAGATCTTTCAATGGGTCTTCCAGTGACCCCACCGTATGCGGAGTTGTGGCCGTCCTCCCATGAGACCATCTTTAGACCGATGAAGCGCCACGAGGACCGAGGGTGTCTGTCGCGACCTTCATGCCGAGAGGATGACGCGCGTACTTGTGGTGGGAGTCCGCCCAGGAACCATTGTTGCCAGCGGAGAAACGATTACTTGGAATCTATTCAAAGAAGCATTCTCGCGGAAATTCTATCCTGCTGCGGCTCTCGTTCTGGAGAAGCGGCGAGTTCTACAAAATGTGCGAAACAGGAGGCGATGGAGATATATGAGAGGAAATTTACCCGTCATCCCGTTTGCCCCGAGCCGTGGATCTGAAGCAAAAGAAGACCGAGCGCTTCATCATGGGGTTGGGCGAGAATGTTCGAGGCTTTATTCAAGCATTAGCACCTCCCGATTACGCCTCCGCGGTGAGAGTGGCGGAACCGATTTGGGTCTGAGCTCGCATCGCACACAGTGGTGGTAGTTAACTTGGGGGGCGGCCATAGCGAATCATAAAGGAAGTGGGACCAGGCCCCATTCCACTCACGGCGCCCCAGCGTACCGCATGCATAGGCCAGGGCATTTCCGTACGGTCCCAAATGAAACCACCATCAACGGATCGGGAATAACGGCGAGATGAGCCACAGTGCAAAGAATGTGGTAAGCGCCTTGGGGGTAAATGTATGGCCCGGTCCGGAGCGTGTTTCAAGTGTGGAAAGGAAGGGCACAGAGCTAATAGTGGCGAATCAAGCCAACACTAGCCACCCACCACGGGTTATGAGTAGTGGGCTGCTTTGTGAAGCGGCCATACATCGAGGGAGAGCCTATGCAAGCACCGGTAGAGACATCTATGGCTCGGACTTCGGTGGTTCTGGTACACTTCCATTACTTGGGCACCTCGCCTTTGTCTATTCGATTACGTTTCTACACACTCTTTTTATTTCTGCATCCTTTGTAAGTCAAGTGAGTTAGAACTAGAAACGATTCTGATGATGCCCTATCTGTCTCCACTCCTGCGGGAATAAATTTGTTGGCCAATATGAAAGTCAAGGATGGTAGTGTGACCATCGCAGAGATCATGAGTTAGCAATGAACCTAGTGGTCTTAGATATGTTTGATTTTGATGTAATTTTAGGCATGGACCGGTTAGCGCAGAACCATGCTTGTATTGATTGTTTCGGGAAGGAGGTAGTGTTCACTCCTCCTAACCAACCTCAAGCTCTGAGTTGAGAGCACAAGATAGCGAGGAAGTAGGCCTAAGGTAATTACCGCCCTTAAGGCGAGAAAAATTATTGCATCGGGGAGCTTGGGGCGTCTTAGCTGCATACTAGATGCAAGATGCACAGAGATCTCGGTGACATCGGTGCGATCGTGAACGAGTTTACTGACGTCTTCCCGAGACCTCCCGGAATACCTCCAAATCGAGGAGGTAGATTTTAACATCAGATTGGAGTTGGGGGCGACCCGATATCAAGGCCCCGTCTGAGAATGGCACCAGTGAGTTGAAAGAACTAAAAGTACAGATTACAAGACTTGCTAGACAAAGGGTTTATACGCCCAAGTGTTTCACCACAGGGAGCACCGGTATTGTTCGTGAAAAGAAAAGACGGATCCATGCGCTGTGTATAGATTACGAGGAGTTGAATAAAGTTACAATCAAGAATAAATATCCTCTCCCCGAGATTAGATGATTTGTTCGACCAGATTTGCAAGGAAGCGCGACGGTGTTCTCTAAGATCGATCCGAGATCGAGGCTACCATCGATTGAGGATCGGTGAAGGGGATATCCCTAAAGCGACATTCGAGATCACGTTATGGACATTACGAGTTCACGGTGATGCCGTTTGGTCTGACCAACGCCCCTGCCGCCTTCATGGACTTGATGAACCGTTTGTTCAAGGAATTTCTTGATACGTTCGTGATTGTGTTCATCGATGATATATTGATATACTCCAGGTGTGATGAAGAGCATGAGATGCACTGAGGAAAGTCTTACTCACTGCCGAGAGAGAATAAGTTGTATGCAAAATTCTCCAAGTGTGAATTTTGGCTCGAGACAGTATCTTTTCTAGGGCATGTGGTGTCCGGGTCGAGTCTCTGTTGATCCAAATGAAAGTGGAGGCCGTCACACACGGTGGCCTCGTCCGACCACCGCTACTGAGGTACGTAGTTTTACGGGTCTTGCAGGATACTATAGGCGCTTCGTGTGCGAGATTTCGCCAAGATAGCCATGCCTATGACTCGGTGGCGCGTAAGGGAACTCTTTTGTTTGGGATGATGCTTGTGAAGCGAGTTTCCGGGAACTCAAGCACGCAGTTAGTGTCGGCCCCGATTCTTACAGATTCAGGGAACAGGGCTTTGTGGTTTCTGATGATGCTTCCAAGAAAGGGTTGGGTACGTGTCTCGATGCAAAAGACGCGTAAAGTAATAGCTTATGCATCCCGACAATTGAAGACGCACGAGAGAGGAACTATCCAACTCATGACACGGAACTAGCAAAGCGGTGGTATTTGCGCGTTAAAGATCCGGAGACACTACACAGTATGGCGAGAAAATTCAGATTTTTACGAGATCATAAAAAATCAAGAGTATCTGTTCACCCGAAGGAATTGAACATGAGGCAACGCAGATGGTTGGAATTGGTGAAAGATTATGATATTGACATACGCATACCATCCCGGTAAGGCTAATGTAGTGGCCGATGCCCTCGTGAGGAAGCCGATGCATACTGCTGCGCGAGTGAGCGACAGCATAGCGATTCTGAGCGAGTTTGCTCGAGCCGAAATTGCGCGATGCTAGTAGGAAAGACCACGGCTCGATTAGCCCGATTAACGATGCAACCGACCTTGAGGCAACGTATTATAGAGGCTCAGCAGGTGGACCCCCAGTTAGTGGAAAAACTTACTGCGGTAACTACAGGTGAGTTGACAAAGTTTTCCCTATCCACAGATGGAGGATTGCTATTTCAGGGACGTTTGTGTGTGCCAGACGATGACAAGCTGAGAACTGAGATCTTGAACGAAGCCCATAACTCACCATTTTCTATGCATCCCGGCGCATACCAAGATGTACCGAGATCCGAAAGCGATCGTTTTGGTGGTGCAACATGAAGCGCGACGTGGCGAGTTTGTCGGCAAGTGTTTGACTTGTCGGCAGGTGAAGGCACCTGAGACGAGGCCCGCAGGATTCTTTGCAACCATTACATGTGCCTCGGTGGAAATGGGAGAGATCTCTATGGATTTCATAGTTGGATTGCCTAGAACTTTACGAGGTTACACAGTGATTTGGGTCATAGTGGACAGGTTAACAAAGTCAGCACATTTCATACCAGGGAAACCCACCTATTCTACAGATAAGTGGGCACAGCTTTACCTGGAAGAGATAGTCCGTTTGCATGGAATTCCGGTCAAGATTATATCGACAGGATCCACGCTTCACCTCCAACTTCCGGAGAGAGTTTACGAGAGCGTTGTCTTCGCGATTGAACTTCAAGATGCCTTTTCATCCACGAGACGGATGGACAGGCGAGCGGAGCGTTTAAACCGAGATATTAGAGGATATGTTGCGAGCTTGCACTTTAGACTTCCCGCGGTTGGGACACTCATTTACATCCGATGGAGTTTGCTTATAACAACGATTATCGATGACCATCTAATGGCTCCATTTGAAGCTCTCTATGGAAAACGTTGCGAAACTCCGGTTTTACGGGAGGAGGTTGGTGAACGCCAGATTGTTGGGTCGAGAATGAGTACAGTCACTAATGAGGCAATGCAAAAGATCGAGGCACGAATGCAGACCGCCCAAGTCGAACAAAAGAATTATCTTGACACGAGACGAAAGGACCTAGAATTCGATGTTGGGGACCACGTATTTCTTAAGGTGGCCCCAATGAAGGGAATTCGAGGTTTGGCCGTAAAGGAAAGTTAAGTCCGCGATTCATCGGACCATTTGAGATCTTAGAGAGGATTGGTGCGATGGCTCTGAGATAGCACTCGCCGCCTTCTCTTTCGCGGTTCATAACGTATTCCATGTCTCCATGTTGAGAAAGTACGTTCGGACCCGACTCATGTCATAGACTTGAACCATTGCGATTAATGTAAGACACGAGTTATGGTGAGCGACCAGGTACAAATTATTGCAAGAGATCGAAAGACCCTCCGTGCACCGTGACATCGGCTTAGTTAAGGTATTGTGGCGTAAACCACCGCACGGAGGAAGCTACTTGGGAGCGAGAAGAGGAAGTGCGAGCTAAATATCCGAACTATTTCAAGACTAGGAACTTTCGAGGACGAAAGTTCTTAAGGAGGAAGATTGTGACGACCATCATCACAGTATTATTATTTATTTTATTTAATGCTCTAGTAAACGTCGTGTTTAGTTTGGATTAGTGTTTTTAATCAAGCTCACATGAGAGGGAGGCCGTATTTTTGTTTAGCTTGCGTGAATTGTTTCTTTTAAGATGAGACTAAGCTCATAACGCCCCGGGCCCGGGATCCTCTGCGACACAGTTTGCGTCACTATATCATCCATGACCGCTTGTAAGAGTGAAGACACTATCCCCACAAACCAACACGGGTCCTTCCAAAGATGCTTTGTCCTCACTCACATGCTCCCTGGGAAAATTCCTCAGAGGTCACCCAACATAGAATTGCTCCAAGCCAAGCACGCTTAATCTGTGAGTTCCTATGATTGAGCCACCAAAAGGAAGGTGCACTTTGTTGGTATAGGTAGTAGCTATCAATTCTTTTAAGCCTTTCTCAATTATACTTTCATATCCTCATGGTCACATGCATGTACCCTTTTCCTCGGGCACCATACTTTCATATCCTCGGGATCCTCTCATTCGGATGTGGTCTTGGTTCATTCATGTACCCCTCTTCCTCAAGGCGTCACATGCCCACTGGGCTTCCGCTTGGTTCGTCCCCGAACCACATCTTACCGGGAGAGGTTCCGCTCGATACCATTTGTAACGCCCCAGGCCCAGGATCCTCTGCGACCTGGTTGCGTCACTATATCATCCATGACTGCTTGTAGAGTGAAGACACTATCCCCACAAACCAACACGGGGTCCTTCCAAAGATGCTTTGTCCTCACTCACATGCTCCCTAGGAAAATTCTCGTGAGGTCACCCAACATAGAATTGCTCCAAGCCAAGCACGCTTAACTGTGGAGTTCCTATGATTGAGCCACCGAAAAGGAAGGTGCACCTTGTTGGTATAGGTAGTAGCTATCAATTCTTTTAAGCCTTTCTCAATTATACTTTCATATCCTCATGGTCACATGCATGTACCCCTTTTCCTCGGGCACCATACTTTCATATCCTCAGGATCCCTCTCATTCAGATGTGGTCTTGGTTCATTCATGTACCCCTCTTCCTCGGGCGTCACACTAACTATGAAAATTAAAGGGAAAGGTAATTTTTAAGGGCGTTTTGGTGATTTAGGCCTAAATTAGGGTGATCAATAGCACACCACTTGACCTAGATAGATGATATATATATCATGAGAAACCCTAGACTCCACATCTACTCTTCATTGTATCAAAAACCAAACCCTAGCCCTAATTTTTCCCCATCCTCTTCATCTTAACATTCCCCAAACCCTAACTCTATCTTTTCATCTCACCCTAACCCTAACCCTAGAGGAAGGAGGCCGACTGCACTTATGCCCTAGCCGCCGGCAAGAAGAACACCAGCAGCTTCCGCCGATCAGACCCACACGCGCAGACGCCTTCCAGTCGTCCGGGCCGTCTTCTCCCACCGTCCTGCAGTGGTACGCGTCGGGTCGCCAGCCGCAAGCATCCGCCGGAGCTCCACACTCGCGAGTGGCACACGTCTCGCGTCTTCCGGCCACGAGGCTGATCGGGAGTTGCCTCCTCCGTCAAGCGCCGCACGTACAGCCGAGGAAACCTCCACGAACCGTCCCACAAGCGCCGCCGCCGCCTCCCTTACGAGATCGTGAAGCCCTAGTGCAGCAGCTCTCGCCGTCCGCCTTCCATCCGCGAGTCTCTCGCACCTCGCGTTCGCCGGCCGCAACTCTCGATCGGTAGGTAAATCTGCGGCCGCCGAACTCCAGTCTCCACGAGCTCGGCCGTCGACGAGTCCTGCAGCGCGCCGGTCGCTTTGGTCGGAGCTCCAGCCGCGGCTACTGTTGAAGAAGCGTGCCGTCGCCGTCCGGATCCGTCCACGACCACGGTACGGGCAAAGCACTGCCCCTTGCGGCGAGGGTTTGCCTTTAGGTGAGCGTTTTGATTCGAGTTTCATACCTAATTGGAATTATTGCGACCCATCGTTTAGATTAAACGTTCAATCGAGAAATTGAGTACGGGTTCGAACACGTCTTTGTAGGAACCGAACTTGGAACGGAATTGGAGGTCGATTGCCAAGCAAACTAAGGAATATTGAGTTCTCGCGTTGAAACCGAGGTAAGCGGGATAGGATATCTTAATACGGTGGTTTAAGTATCGCACGATTAGGGTTTTAGTGAATGCTTGGAGTTTGAATTCGGAAATATTGATGTGAATCAGGTTTCGCTAAAAGGAGAATAGGCAGGGAGTTCGATTAGGTTTTGGAGAAAAAGCGAAGCTCGAGGTAAGGGACCTCGTGCCGAACTTTTAATGGGAGAAATTGAAAATGATTTTTATGATTTTATGCGAAATAGTTTATATTTTTCACATGAAAATACACAGTTATTACTTTGAGAATACGTGATATTTTATGTGCACATACTTCGATGTATTATGTGAAAATAAACCATTATTTCATGTGAAAGTATTCTCGTATGTCATGTATAAGGATCCCATTATTTCATGTGAGAATAGGACAGTAGTTGTATGAGAATGTTTCATGCCCTTACAAAAGTATGATTTTTCACACTGTCCATGAGAAAGTATGAATGATATATTGATGATGATGTTTGTGATATGTACACCATGATTATGTGACTGATGGGACCTCATGCATGTTTTGTATGCCACGAAATGAATTAGCGTATAGTGTGGACATTGGTTATCCTGAGAGAAATGACTCAGGATGACCAGTCGGCCTCACAATTAAATGAATAGCCATGGATTAAAGACCTGGCAATTAAATGAATAGCCATGGATTAAAGACCTGGCAATTAAATGAACAGCCACGGATTAAAGACCTGGCAATTAAATGAATAGCCATGGATTAAAGACCTGGCAATTAAATGAACAGCCACGGATTAAAGACCTGGCAATTGAATGAGCAGCCATGGATTAAAGACCTGGCAACTGAATGAGCAGTCATGGATTAAAGGCCTGACAATTAAATATACAGCCATGGATTAAAGACCTGGCAACTCTAGAAAGTTTTGGATCCCATCTATGTATGATATGAAAGAGTTTAGAGATCATGATTGTATGTGTATGCATATCCCAAACCTCGGTAGCGAGGTTACTTACTGGGTATTGTTTATGCAATACTCACCCTTCTTTTAAAAATGTTTTTCAGGTAAAGGGAAGGACGTGCAGGGCGTGTGACGGAAGAGCGTATTAGGACCATGGGAACCAGCATGATTTTCCGCATATTCTTATTTTGAACTATTTTTGTCTCTATGATTTTAATTGAAGTTGAACTTGTTTACAGTTTTAATAGGCCAAGTGGATTTGATGTTTTTAACTGATTTTTACTGTTTTGTTTTGGGATCCCTGGAACTGTTTACGATAAATGGAAATTTCTTTTAAGTTCTTTTATTTCTCGGCCTATAAATGCATGCATGTGTAGTAATGTCCCTAGGGATTTGGTCATAGAAAAGTAGGGCGTTATAGGTTGGTATCGAGCCCTAGGTTTAAGGGTTACGTAGACTTGCTTTGAGTAAGCCGCAGTAGTAGTTCCCATGGTTTAACAACGCTTCCGATCACCGCCAGTGCGTCCCGATATTTTATTAAGAAAGTAAATGATTATGATATGATACAGTATTATGCATATACATAACCTTAAAAGCCCCAAGGGGTGATTCTATCTTATGATTTGAAAGTAAAGGAAACTGAGTTAGAAACTCTCTATGTTGTAGTTTTGACATAATGCCACCTAGAGGCCGAGGGAGAGGTAGGGGACGTGGTAGGGGCGGGAGGCAAGGGTAAACGTTGGCGCCCAACCGGAATTACCCTGGATCGGGAAGAGATTACTCCACCCGCTCGAGACCTCCCCGGGACCCGCCGACCGTCGGGAGAATGTACTGCGAGCTGCCCCCGTGGCGGACTGAGAGGAACGCCAATGTTATGACTATGATGGTGGAGGCCATGCAGAGCCTAGTGCGAGCTACAGTAGCCACCCACCCCCCCAAGCAAATCGTCGGGCGAAACGATGCAACTCGAGTCTCGTTACGAAAAGACTTGAGAAGTATGATCCGAGATCTTTCAATGGGTCTTCCAGTGACCCCACCGTGGCGCGGAGTTGTGGCCGTCCTCCATTGAGACCATCTTTAGACCGATGAACCGCCTCGAGGACCGAGAGGGTGTCTGTGCGACCTTCATCTTTGAGGATGGCGACGCGTACTTGTGGTGGGAGTCCGCGAGAACCATTGTTGCCAATGGAGAAACGATTACTTGGAATCTATTCAAAGAAGCATTCTCAGCGGAAATTCTATCCTGCTGCGCACTCGTTCACGAGAAGCGGCGGAAATTCTTACACTGTGCGAAAAGCAGGAGGGCGATGGAGATATATGAGAGGGAATTTACCTGTCATCCCGTTTTGCCCCGAGCCGGTGGATCTGAAGCAAAGAAAGAAGCTGAGCGCTTCATCATGGGGTGGGCGAGAATGTTCGAGGCTTTATTCAAGCATTAGCACCTCTCGATTACGCCTCCGCAGAGAGAGTGGCGAATCGATTTGGTGCTGAGCTCGGGATGCCACAGTGTGGTAGTTAACTCAGGCAGCCATAGCGAATCATAAAAGGAAGTGGGACCACCCCATTCCACTCACAACGCCCCAGCGTACCCGCATGAGACCAGGGCATTTCCATACAGTCCCAAAACCGAAACCACCATCAACGGATCGGGAATAATAATGGAGATAGGCCACAGTGCAAAGAATGTGGTAAGCTGCACTGGGGTAAATGTATGGCCCGGTCCGGAGCGTGTTTCAAGTGTGGAAAGGAAGGGCACAGAGCTAATAGCTGCCCGAATCAAGCCAGCACTAGCCAGCCACAGGTTATGAGTAGTGGGCCTGCTGTGAAGCCGGCCATACATCAGGGGAGAGCCTATGCAAGCACCAGTAGAGACATCTATGGCTCAGACTCGGTGAATTCTGGTACACTTCCATTACTTGGGCACCTCGCCTTTGTACTATTCGATTCTGGTTCTACACACTCTTTTATTTCTGCATCCTTTGTAAGTCAAGCTGAGTTAGAACTAGAACAGTTACAGTATGCCCTATCTGTCTCCACTCCTGCGGGAATAAATTTGTTGGCCAATATGAAAGTCAAGGATGGTAGTGTGACCATCGCAGACCATGAGTTAGCAGTGAACCTAGTGGTCTTAGATATGTTTGATTTTGATGTAATTTTAGGCATGGACTGGTTAGCGCAGAACCATGCTTGTATTGATTGTTTCGGGAAGGAGGAGTAGTGTTCACTCCTCCTAACCAACCTCGCTCTGAGTTCGAGAGGCACATGATAGCGAAGTAGGCCTAAGGTAATTACGCCCTTAAGGCGAGAAAAATTATTGCATCGGGGAGCTTGGGGCGTCTTAGCTGCATACTAGATGCAAGATGCACAGAGATCTCAAAGTGACATCGATGCGATCGTGAAACGAGTTTACTGACGTCTTCCCGAGGACCTCCCGGAATACCTCGGTCGAGGAGGTAGATTTTAACATCGGATTGGAGTTGGGGACGACCCCGATATCCAAGGCCCCGTACAGAATGGCACCAGCAGAGTTGAAAGAACTAAAAGTACAGTTACAAGACTTGCTAGACAAAGGGTTTATACGCCCAAGTGTTTCACCACAGGAGCACCCTGTATTGTTCGTGAAAAGAAAAGACGGATCCATGCGCTTTGTGTATAGATTACGGGGAGTTGAATAAAGTTACAATCAAGAATAAATATCCTCTCCCCAGAATAGATGATTTGTTCGACCAGTTGCAAGGAGCGACAGTGTTCTCTAAGATCGATCTGAGATCAGGCTACCATCAGTTGAGGATCAGTGAAGGGGATATCCCTAAAACAGCATTCAGATCACGTTATGGACATTACGAGTTCCAAAGTGATGCCGTTTGATCGACCAACGCCCCGCCGCTTCATGGACTTGATGAACCGCTTGTTCAAGGAATTTCTTGATACGTTCGTGATTGTGTTCATCGATGATATATTGATATACTCCAGGTGTGATGAAGAGCATGAGATGCACCTGAGGAAAGTCTTACTCACACTGAGAGAGAATAAGTTGTATGCAAAATTCTCCAAGTGTGAATTTTGGCTCAGACAGGTATCTTTTCTAGGGCATGTGGTGTGCGAAGTCGAGTCTCTGTTGATCCAAATAAAGTGGAGGCCGTCACCACGGTGGCCTCGTCCGACCACCGCTTCACAGTGGTACGTAGTTTTACGGGTCTTGCGGGGATACTATAGGCGTTTCGTGCGGATTTCGCCAAGATAGCCATGCCTATGACTCGGTGACGCAGTAAGGGAAACTCTTTTGTTTGGGATGATGCTTGTGAAGCGAGTTTCCAGGAACTCAAGCACAGATTAGTGTCGGCCCGATTCTTACAGTTCCCGAGGGAACAGGGAGCTTTGTGGTTTACAGTGATGCTTCCAAGAAAGGGTTGGGTGTAATCGATGCAAAGACGGTAAAAGTAATAGCTTATGCATCCCGACAATTGAAGACGCGCGAGAGAGAACTATCCAACTCATGACACGGAACTAGCAAAGATGGTATTTGCGTTAAAGATCCGGAGACACTACTCCAGTATGGCGAGAAAATTCAGATTTTTACGAGATCATAAAAGTCAAAATGTCTCTGTTCACCCGAAGGAATTGAACATGAGGCAACGCAGATGGTTGGAATTGGTGAAAGATTATGATATTGACATACAGCACCATCCCGGTAAGGCTAATGTAGTGGCCGATGCCCTCAAAGAGAGCTTGTGCATCTCTGCTGCGCGAGTGACGAGCAGCGCAGAGTTACTGAGCGCGAGTTTGCTCGAGCTGAAATTGCGAGTGCTAGTAGGAAAGACCACGGCTCGATTAGCCCGATTAACGGTGCTGCAACCGACCTTGAGGCAACGTATTATAGAGCTCGTGGTGGACCCCGATTAGTGGAAAAACTTACTGCAGTAACTACGGGTGAGTTGACAAAGTTTTCCCTATCCACGATGGAGGATTGCTATTTCGTGGGCGCCAGTGTGTGCCGAGACGATGACAAGGCGAGAACCGAGATCTTGAACGAAGCCCATAACTCACCATTTTCTATGCATCCCGCATTACCAAGATGTACCGAGATCCAAATAATCGTTTTGGTGGTGCAACATGAAGCGCGACGTGGCGAGTTTGTCGCAAGTGTTTGACTTGTCGGCCAGTGAAGGCACCTGAACAGAGGCCCGCAGGATTGCCGCAACCATTACATGTGCCTCGGTGGAAATGGGAGGAGATCTCTATGGATTTCATAGTTGGATTGCCTAGAACTTTACGAGGTTACACGGTGATTTGGGTCATAGTGGGCGGAGTTAACAAAGTCGGCACATTTCATACGTGAAACCCACCTATTCTACGATATAAGTGGGCACGACTTTACCGGAAGAGATAGTCCGTTTGCATGGAATTCCAATCAAGATTATATCGACGAGGATCCACGCTTCACCTCCAACTTCCGGAGAAGTTTACGAGAGAGCGTTGGGTTGCATTGAACTTGATCTGACTTTTCATCCACGCATCGGATGGGCGAGGCGGAGCGCTTAAACCGAGATATTAGAGGATATGTTGCGAGCTTGCACTTTAGACTTCCCAGGCAGTTGGGACACTCATTTACATCTGATGGAGTTTGCTTATAACAACAGTTATCAATCGACCATCGGAATGGCTCCATTTGAAGCTCTCTATGGAAAACGTTGCAGAACTCCAGTTTTCTGGGAGGAGGTTGGTGAACGCCAGTTGTTGGGTCCAGAATTAGTACAGGTCACTAATGAGGCAATGCAAAAGATCAGGGCACGAATGCAGACCGCCCAAGTCAGACAAAAGAATTATGCTGACACGAGACGAAAGGACCTAGAATTCGATGTTGGGGACCACGTATTTCTTAAGGTGGCCCCAATGAAGGGAATTCTGAGGTTTGGCCGTAAAGGGAAGTTAAGTCCGCGATTCATCGGACCATTTGAGATCTTAGAGAGGATTGGTGCAGTGGCCTACAGATTAGCACTGCCGCCTTCTCTTTCGGCGGTTCATAACGTATTCCATGTCTCCATGTTGAGAAAGTACGTTCCAGACCCGACTCATGTCATAGACTTCGAACCATTGCAGTTAACAGAAGACCTGAGTTATGGTGAACGACCGGTACAAATTATTGCAAGAGATCGAAAGACCCTCCGTAACCGTGACATCAGCTTAGTTAAGGTATTGTGGCAGAACCACCGCACGGAGGAAGCTACTTGGGAGCGAGAAGAGGAAGTGCGAGCTAAATATCCAGAACTATTTCAAGACTAGGAACTTTCGAGGACGAAAGTTCTTAAGGAGGGAAGATTGTGACGACCATCATCACAGGTATTATTATTTATTTTATTTAATGCTCTAGTAAACGTCGTGTTTAGCTGGATTAGTGTTTTTAATCAAGCTCGGCGAGAGGGAGGCCGTATTTTTTGTTTAGCTTGCGTGAATTGTTTCTTTTAAGATGAGACTAACTGTAACGCCCCAGGCCCAGGATCCTCTGCGACCTGGTTGCGTCACTATATCATCCATGACTGCTTGTAAGAGTGAAGACACTATCCCCACAAACCAACACGGGGTCCTTCCAACATGCTTTGTCCTCACTCACATGCTCCCTAGGAAAATTCCCGGAGGTCACCCAACATAGAATTGCTCCAAGCCAAGCACGCTTAATCGTGGAGTTCCTATGATTGAGCCACCAAAAGGAAGGTGCACACTTGTTGGTATAGGTAGTAGCTATCAATTCTTTTAAGCCTTTCTCAATTATACTTTCATATCCTCATGGTCACATGCATGTACCCCTTTTCCTCGGGCACCATACTTTCATATCCTCGGGATCCTCTCATTCGGATGTGGTCTTGGTTCATTCATGTACCCCTCTTCCTCTCGGCGTCCACATGCCCACTCAGACTTCCCGCTTTGGTTCGTCCCCCTCAACCACATCTTACCGGGAGAGGTTCCGCTCGATACCATTTGTAACGCCCAGGGCCCGGATCCTCTGCGCACTGGTTTGCGTCACTATATCATCCATGATTTGCTTGTAAGAGTGAAGACACTATCCCACAAAACCAACACGGGGTCCTTCCAAAGATGCTTTGTCCTCACTCACATGCTCCCTAGGAAAATTCCCAGAGGTCACCCAACATAGAATTGCTCCAAGCCAAGCACGCTTAATCTGTGGAGTTCCTATGATTGAGCCACCGAAAGGAAGGTGCACACTTGTTGGTATAGGTAGTAGCTATCAATTCTTTTAAGCCTTTCTCAATTATACTTTCATATCCTCATGGTCACATGCATGTACCCCCTTTTCCTGGGCACCATACTTTCATATCCTCGGGATCCTCTCTCATTCGGATGTGGTCTTGGTTCATTCATGTACCCCTCTTCCTCAAGCGTCACACTAACTATGAAAATTAAAGGGAAAGGTAATTTTTAAGGGCGTTTTGGTGATTTAGGCCTAAATTAGGGTGATCAATAGCACACCACTTGACCTAGATAGATGATATATATATCATGAGAAACCCTAGACTCCACATCTACTCTTCATTGTATCAAAAACCAAACCCTAGCCCTAATTTTTCCCATCCTCTTCATCTTAACATTCCCAAACCCTAACTCTATCTTTTCATCTCACCCTAACCCTAACCCTAGAGGAAGGAGGCCGATCGCACTTATGCCCTAGCCACGGCAAGAAGAACACCAGCAGCCTTCCGCCGATCGGACCCACACGCGCAGACGCCTTCCGGTCGTCCGGCCGCTCTTCTCCCACCGTCCCGCGCGGTGGTGCGCGTCGGTCGCCACCGCAAGCATCCGCCGGAGCTCCACACTCGCGAGTGGCACACGCCTCGCGTCTTCCGCCCACGAGGCCGATCGAGTTGCCTCCTCCGCTCAAGCGCGCGCGTGCACTGGTAGAAAACCTCCACGAACCGTCCCACAGCGCCGCCGCCTCTCCTTCCTTTACGAGATCGTGAAGCCCTAGTGCGGCCAGCTCTCCGCCGTCCGCCTTCCATCCGCGAGTCCTCGCTGCACCTCGCGCGTTCGCGCGCGCAACTCTCCGATCGAAGGTAAATCTGCACCGCCGAACTCCGGTCTCCACGAGCTCGGCCGTCGCCGAGAGTCTGCGCAGCCGCGGCCGCGGCCGCTTTGGTCGAGCTCCCATATGCGACTCTTGTTGAAGAAAGCGTCGTCGCCCGTCGGATCCGTCCACGACCACGTGCCACGGGCAAGCCGTCCTTCGCGGCGAGGGTTTGCCTTTAGGTGAGCGTTTTGATTCGAGTTTCATACCTAATTGGAATTATTATTATGCGACCCATCGTTTAGATTAAACGTTCAATCGATAAATTGAGTGCGGGTTCGAACACGTCTTTGTAGGAACCGAACTTGGAACGGAATTGGAGGTCGATTGCCAAGCAAACTAAGGAATATTGAGTTCTCGCGTTGAAACCGAGGTAAGCGGGATAGGATATCTTAATACGGTGGTTTTAAGTATCGCATGATTAGGGTTTTAGTGAATGCTTGGAGTTTGAATTCGGAAATATTGATGTGAATCGAGTTTCGCTAAAAGGAGAATAGCGGGGGAGTTCGATTAGGTTTTGGAGAAAAAGCGAAGCTCGAGGTAAGGGACCTCGTCTTAGAACTTTTAATGGGAGAAATTGAAAATGATTTTTATGATTTTATGCGAAATAGTTTATATTTTTCACATGAAAATACACAGTTATTACTTTGAGAATACGTGATATTTTATGTGCACATACTTCGATGTATTATGTGAAAATAAACCATTATTTCATGTGAAAGTATTCTCGTATGTCATGTATAAGGATCCCATTATTTCATGTGAGAATAGGACAAAAGTTTGTATGAGAATGTTTCATGCCCTTACAAAAGTATGATTTTCACACAATCTTGTCCATGAGAAAGTATGAATGATATATTGATGATGATGTTTGTGATATGTACACCATGATTATGTGACTGATGGGACCTCATGCATGTTTTGTATGCCACGAAATGAATTAGCGTATAGTGTGGACATTGGTTATCCTGAGAGAAATGACTCAGGATGACCAGTCGACCTCACAATTAAATGAATAGCCATGGATTAAAGACCTGGCAATTAAATGAATAGCCATGGATTAAAGACCTGGCAATTAAATGAACAGCCACGGATTAAAGACCTGGCAATTAAATGAATAGCCATGGATTAAAGACTGGCAATTAAATGAACAAACCCACGGATTAAAGACCTGGCAATTGAATGAGCAGCCATGGATTAAAGACCTGGCAACTGAATGAGCAGTCATGGATTAAAGGCCTGACAATTAAATATACAGCCATGGATTAAAGACCTGGCAACTCTAGAAAGTTTTGGATCCCATCTATGTATGATATGAAAGAGTTTAGAGATCATGATTGTATGTGTATGCATATCCCAAACCTCATGAGCGAGGTTACTTACTGGTATTGTTTATGCAATACTCACCCTTCTTTTAAAAATGTTTTTCGTAGTAAAGGAAGGGCGTGCGGGCGTGTGACGGAAGAGCGTATTAGGACCATGGGAACCAGCATGATTTTCCGCATATTCTTATTTTGAACTATTTTTGTCTCTATGATTTTAATTGAAGTTGAACTTGTTTAC
This sequence comes from Trichosanthes cucumerina, assembly GCA_036507285.1. NCBI lineage: Eukaryota > Viridiplantae > Streptophyta > Magnoliopsida > Cucurbitales > Cucurbitaceae > Trichosanthes > Trichosanthes cucumerina. The sequence continues at coordinate 73,725,556 of CM071839.1, read as the reverse complement.
AGTTTTAATAGGCCAAGTGGATTTGATGTTTTTAACTGATTTTTACTGTTTTGTTTTGGGATCCTCGGCTATCATTACGATAAATGGAAATTTCTTTTAAGTTCTTTTATTTCTCGGCCTATAAATGCATGCATGTGTAGTAATGTCCCTAGGGATTTGGTCATAGAAAAGTAGGGGCGTTACATTTGGACTAAACTATGAGAGTAGACTTCGTCTTTGATTAAAGAGATATGTCAAATCTTGGGATCACCGATAATGTTTTAGTTTTAACTAATAAGATTTTTTTGGACAAGTGAATAAAGTGTGAAGATCATTAAGTTTCTATGAGGCATTAAATAAGAAGATAACATGCATCTACTTTTTGGTAAATGTGGTAAATAGAGATTTTTTTAGGAACACAACAACGATTCTAAGAAAGTACCATCTCCAAACTATGATGATTATGTATACAAGGAAGAGCGAAGATGATTTGAAAAGATAAGAGAAATTTGGATGAAAGTATGAGGCGACACTTCATCTCTGTTAGGATAAGAGAATTTTGGACTAAAGTATGAGACATGACTTCAAGTCAAGAGTTTTGTCCATTCTTTGGATCGAAAATAATGTTTGAGTTCTGACTAATATTGTTTATTTGGACAAGTGAATTTAGTGTAAGATCGCCGAGTTTCTATGAGGCATTAAATGAGAAGATAACATGCATCCACTTTTTGGTAAATGTGGAAATAGAGATTTATTTGGAACCCCAACAACGAAACTATGAAAAGTACCATTTGAAAACTTTAATGGTTGTGTATATAAGGAAGAGTAAAGATGTTTTGTAAAGATAAGAGATTTTTTTATGAAAGTATGAGACGACACTTCATTGTTGTTTGGATAAGAGAATTTTGGACTCAAGTCTTAGATTAATGAGTTATGTCAATTCCTTGGATTACCGATAATGTTTGAGTTTTGACTAATAATGTTTATTTGGATAAGTGAATTAAGGGTCTGTTTGGGGGCACAAATTATAATAATCTTAGGAATACTTTACACCCCAAACACAGACTATTATAACCCCCAATTATACTACTCTGTATATTAAATAATATCATATGATTCCACAAATTATAATAACCCACAAGCTATTATAACCCCTGTTATTATAGCCCATTCAACGCTCCAAACAACCCCTATGTCTTAAGATCTTTGAGTTTCTATGAGGCATTAAATGAGTACATAACATTCCTCCACCTTTTGGTAAATGTGGTAAATAGAGATCTATCTAGAAACCCAACAACGATTCTAAGAAAGTGCCATCTCAAAACTTTAATGGTTATGTATATAAGGAAGAGCAAAGGTTCTTTGTAAAGATAGGAGAATCTAGATGAAAGTATGAGACAACACTTCATCTTTGTTAGGATAAGAGAATGTTGTAGTATGAGACAAGACTTCAAGTTTTTTATTAAAGAGTTTTATCCATTCTTTTGGATCGAAGATAATGTTTGAGCTTTGACAATAAGTTTTATTTGGACATGTGAATTAAGTGTTAAGATCATCGATTTTCTATGATGCATTAAATGAGAAGATAACATTTATCCACTTTTTGGTAAATGTGATAAATGAAGATTTATTTAGAACAACAATTCTAAAAAAGTACCATCTAAAAACTTTAATGGTTATGTATTTAAGGAAGAGCAAAAATGCTTTGTAATGATAAGAGAATTTGGATGAACGTATGAGACGACACTTTCATTTTTTTTAGGATAAGTGAATTTTTGACTAAAGTATGAGACTAGACTTCAATCTTTGTTTAAAGAGTTATGTCCATTTTTTGGATCGAAGATAATGTTTGAGTTTTGACTAAAGAGTTTTTGTCCATTCTTTGGATCAAAGATATTGTTTGACTTTTGTCTGATAAGGTTTATTTGGACAAGTGAATTAAGTGTGATGATCATTGGGTTTATACGAGGCACTAAATGAGAAGATAACATTCATCCACTTTTTGGTAAATGTGGTAATTGAAGTTTGATTTGGAAACATATCAATGATTCTAAGAAAGTACCAGCTCAAAACTTTAATTGGTATGTATACAAGGATGAGAAAAGATGGTTTGTAAAGATAAAAGAATTTTGGATGAAAATATGAGACGACACTTCATGTTTGTTAGGATAAGAGAATTTTGGAATAAAGTATGAGACTGATTAAAAAGTTTTTGTCCATTCGTTGGATCGAAGATAATGTTTGAGTCTTGATTAATAAGGTTTATTGGGACAACTGAATCAAGTGTTAAGATCATTGAGTTTCTATGAGGCATTAAATGAGAAGATAACATGCATTCGTTTTTTGGTAAATGTGGTAAATGGAGATTTATTTGGAAACCCAACAACGATTCTATGAAAATACCATCTCAAAACTTTAATGGTTATGTATACAAGGAAGAACGAAGATGCTTCGTAAAGATAAAAGTGTTTTAGATGAAATTATGAGACAACACTTCATCTTTGTTAGGATAATGTTTGTTTTTTTACTAATAAGGTTTATTTGGACAAGTGAATTAAGTATTAAGGTGATTGAGTTTCTAAGAGGCATTAAATGAGAAGATAACATTCATCCACTTTTTGGTAAATGTGGTAAATGGGAATTTATTCGAAGAGATAATTGAAAAGTGAAGAATTCTTTAAAAAGTTGAATTAGGAATAAGATGGACGATGTCATAAGACGTATAAAAATGTTATGGATTCATGGAAAAAGTTGAGACCTATCTAAATATTTTACGTTGTAGTTGATGATATGTTTTTTGGACACAGTTTTTTTAAATATGATATCTATTGTTATATGATTTTTCAATCTTACTACTTTTGGTCGAGAGGAGTTGGCAAAAACCCTTCTATGAAAGGAAAAATTGATGGATGAGAAAGGTGATTTAAGGAAATTTTAAGGATGGAAGGAGTAAAATACAAAAATCTTTGCGGTTATTGTTGATTGGATGACAGTGTGTTGGATTTGTTGAATTCGTACCATTATACATGAAAGAAGGAAGAAAGTCACATTTTGCAAAGATAAAAGAATGAGATTGGAGTTAATATCTTATTATCAAGAGTTTTGAAAAGTGGATGTCAACTTTTGTTATTAGGATTGGAAGATGATGGTTGAGCTCTAAATGTGAGAAATGAAGAGATAAAATATATTTAAAAAAATAACATTAATTGTTTAACCTTTTTTCATGTTCTCACATTTATATAAAAGTTGGAATATGAAAAGTTCTATCTCTTCATTTCTATAACTTAATTTCTAAAATTTATAAGTTTATGTTTAGTTAGGCTTAATTGTAGAATCTTAAAGGTTTTATAACTTTTATCTCCTACAACTATATATAGAAAGCTCACTTCAAGATTTTGTTACAAACATTTAAGTTTTCTCTTTATATCTTATGTTTAGGTTTACTTTTCTTCTTTTATTTATTATCTTTGCTTTGGCTTATAATTTTTGTTGGATTACTTAATCTAACTTTCATCTTTTTTCTTTTGTTGCAATGTTGATCTTTTGTAATGGAAGACAAGACTGAAGATGTGCAAGAAAAAAAAAGCTTGAAGATGACATACTACTATATGGAGTTAAGCACAGGTACATTTTAGGTTCATAAGTATTCTTTCTTACAAATATATTTCGCTTCTTCTATAATAATAATAAGAATTGTTATAAAAATTTATGTATACTATGATCCTTTTTAATTTTATTTGTAGTACATGAATGTTTTTATTGAGTTTCTCCTTAAAATCACAATTTATAATTTTATCTTACCATCTTAAAAATTGTTTAAGCTATAGAATCATTTTTAGACTATTTTATCGAAACTAATGACAATTTCATAACTTCAAATATATCTCTTATTTAATTATTATTATTTCTTTATTATTTTTATGGTAAAATGTTTGCGACTTATAAATAATAAAAGTGCACTCATATATATTTCACCCACAAATAATTGAAAAAACAGGAAATGATTAAATTTCTAAAACATAAGTATGTTTCCAACCAAACTCAAACACATGTTCCTTTCATTATGTTTTTTTAATGGGTTCCCTTATTATGTTTAAAGTGCATTCATTAGCAGGTGTATGGTAGGATTTGGAAAGACATGAATTTTCTAAACATATGGGTACGTTTATTATTTTAAAAATTTTATAGCTTTGATTAACATGGGTATATTTTGGTTTCATTAAGTGTAACGCCCCTACTTTTCTATGACTAGACTTTTAGGGACATCACTACACATGCATGCATTTATAGGCCAAGAGATAAAAGATCTTGAAAGAAAAACTTCCAAATAAATATAAATAGTCTTTAGGGATCCCAAATCAAAACATTTAAAACAAGGAAAAGGGGTAGTTTAACATGGCCTATTAAAAATCTGTAAGTAAATTTAAACTCCAAAAACATAAAGAGACAACATCAGTTATAAAAGGAATATCACGGAAAACATGTCTGTCCCCATGGTTCTAGTAACGCGCCTCCGTCACTCGCCTGCGCACGTCCTTGGCCTTACACAAAAACGTTTTTAAAAGAAAGGGTGAGTATTGCAAAACAATACCCGATGAAGTGACCTCGCTACCGAGGTTTGGGATATGCATACACATACAATCATGACTTTTAAACTTGTTCGAAATATACATATCACGGGACCTAAAACTTTCTCATATTGTCGTCTTTAATCCATGACTTCCTTTTTATTTGTGTGGCCGATTGGTCATCCTGAGTCATTTCATTTTGAGTCCTCACAGGACCCTGTAATAATTTGAGTCCCTCACGGACCCTGTAATAATTTGAGTCCCTCACACTGCCTGTAATAATTTGAGTCCCTCACAGACCCCTGTAATTTGACCCATAGGGTCTCTATTGCATGTTTGACCATGCACATAATGCTCTCAGGAGACCAATGTCCACACTTTTCATTAATTCATTTCATGACATACATAACATGCATGAGGTCCCATCATTCATCATAACTATAGTGTACATGCCACAACCATTATCATTAATATGCAAATCATGACTTTTCACATCAGATAGGGCGTAATACTCGTATACAAATCATGCAATATTTTCATAGATAATACTGTACTATCCTCACGTAAAATACTGGAATATCCTTACATAAAATACAAAGACATTCTCACATAAAATACTAGATTACTCTCGCATAAAATATTAAGATATCTTCTCATAGAATATCAAGTATTTTCACATGAATCCTCGGGATATTCTCGTATAAAAATCGTTAAATCCTTTTAAGTAAAATAGCGTACTAATTTCACATAAAATATTGAAGTTCGTTTTCTTTAATCCCATTTAAAAAGATTCGGCACAAGGTCCCTTACCTCGAGCTTTGATCTTACTCTTTCCTTCCAATTCTTAACTTAACGGTCCTTTCCAAATAACCTGTCAATCAAGAATCCTTCTATTCATTATCCTACTACTCAGTTCATTCTATATACGGAATCTAAATACGCAAGCGTCTATAATTCTCACTTTGCACCAATTACCTTGACTCCGAATAATAATTCGAACGTGGGTTTGTTTGCTCAAAGCTTGGGAGTCTTGAACTCGAAATTCACTCGTTCCTACAATAATTTCATGCAAGATTTTCATGCGAGTTAGATCCAATTAATTCTATATTCCAAAATCGAAGGGGGGTTTCGCGTGGCTCACCTAATCCACAACTTAGACCTCGATTACTTTACGGTTGCGGCGTAACAACGAACAACGGTTCTTTGGTCGGACGATGGGCGGCGAGCTCACGCGCGATCGGGTAGCGGCGCGGCGTCTGAACGTGTCTGATGGCGTGGCGGCCGCAACACCGGAGGAACAACGCCGGACGAGCGCTGCAGTGCGGTGTTGAACGGCCTTCGTCCGAGGTTTGGCCGCGCGCGAGCGGCCGAAACGCCACCTGCTCGGAGAACTTCGCGGCGTGTCTTGGGTGTTGTAGAAGCGGACGGGCGGCGGGCCGGGCGAGATCACGCAGCGGCCCAGCAAACCTCGGCGGCAAGGGAACGGCTTGCCCGGCGTCGCTTCGTACGTGGAGACGAGGCGACTGGAGGAGAAGTCTGGCCGGCGTTAACGTTGAAACCGCCTTCGGGAGTGGCTTGCCGGCGCGAGGGTACTCGGGAAGGAAAGCGGACGGCGGTTTTTTTGCGCAGTGAGGGCTCCGACTAAGGGCCTTCCGTCCCACGACTTTTCGGTGCGGTTGCGGCGTGCGTGTTGGACCCGGCGTCGCAGCGTGGTCTCTTGCTCCGATCGGCAGCAGCTGTAATGAAGGTATGGTGGCTCTCGGTTAGGGCAAGGATTAGGGTTTTGGGTTAGGTTAAAGGTAAGATGAAGAAGATGATGATGGGGCTAGGGTTTTCTTATGGTTAAATACTAAGGAGGCTAAGGGGTTAGGGTTTAGGTCAAATTTTAAATGTTACTACAAACCCTCATTTACCCTAATACTAAAATACCATTGCTCCTTCTCCTTCTATTAATTTTAACCCAACATAATTCTCTAAAGGAGGATGTTTTGCTTACAACTAGTAAAAATTAAAGACTCATTTACACCGAGCTCGATGGAATTCACTAGCCCAACTAAACACACACAGGTTGATAGAACGCTAAATAAAATAAATAATTAGTACCTGTGGTCGTGGTCGTCACATTAAGTTTATAGCTTTAACTTAAATATATTATTAAATATTTTTTAAAAAATAATTTTTTGAATGAAGATGAGGAGTTTTCTACCCTTCATGGTTAAATCATGAGGAAATGTATTAAAATAGAATTGAAAAAAATATAATAAATATCTTTTCAAATTTCACAACAAAAATTTACATCACTCCATTACAACACACCAAACATTCTCTTTAAATAGTTTCATCTTTCATGTATTTGCAAACAAATCAATACCAAACAAATAATAATTTATTGTCTTTCTGTACCAAATGGATGAGTTAAAAGGTTGATCTTATGATTTTTTTATACTTTCATTTTAGTTGAAATTTTGATTGTTTTATAATATTAGAAATTCATGTTAATGAAATGTAATTGTTTTTCTCTTTTGTATCAAATTGATTCAATGTTTCTTAGAAGAATAAAATTTTGCACTACAAAAATATATAAGAACCTACAAATTAAAAGAAGAATTCATTAAAGTTGTTAGGAAAGAGATCCAAGTTTGTAAGTATCTTAACTTTTTAAACAATAATTACAAATATTTTGTCCACACAAAAATAATTTTTCAATGTTTTGGTTTTAAGTTTTATACCTTCTAAAATTAGATTTTCTTATAATTTATTTGGTATGTTTTTTACCTTCTTAGAAAGACATATGATTTCATATTTTTTTTAATTCCAAATATGACGTTAATCATTGTGTTTATTTGTTTGGTATTAAACATTAAACAAAATGTTGTTAATAAAACTGAAAAGAGCCCTAAAATTACGGAAGAAATTAAATGAACGTCTTTTTTTTTTTGAATTAAGTAGCCGTTAAATATATCATCGACGAGTCGAGCAATATTCAAATAGCGATCACTCAGTCTCTCTCTTCTCAGGAAGTGTAACCGTCGTTTGCTTTTTTATATTCACTCCCTCACTTCTTCAGCAGAGTTGAAACAGATTAGAGCTCTCCTCCATGAACGACCTCTCTGCCCTTTTGAGAGTTCATCCGTGGCAACGAAACCAAATCCTCGACTGTTGTATGTCCTCTGTTCTGTGATCGGAATTTAGAAGAGGTACCTCCGCTATTCTGATTTTAGGTTTACGCATTCTCGAATTGGTTTTTTATGATGCATCTTTTCTGATCTCTTCCCTTTGTGTGTTTAATTTGGGTTTTGTTTATGTTCATTGAATCATATCCGAGCCCTCCATGAACGGACTCTGCCCTTTTGAGTGTTTGTTGGTAGCAACTAGATCAAATCCTTGACTGTTGTGCTCTGTTCTGTGATCGGCATTTAAAAGGTACATTTTAGGGTTTACGCATTCTTGCACTGCTTATCATTTCTTTTTTCCCTTCGTGTGTTTAATTTGCTGATCAGGGAAGAACTTATGAGGTTAATCAAAGGGTTGCCCTGTTTTTCCATCCCGTTATTTGTATTTTCGTCGTTGCGTTGTGGATACGGAAATTAGGGTTTTTATTTTCTACTTTCACGGTATATATCACACTATCGAAGTGCTCCCCTGCTCGATGTTCAAATTTCTTTATACTAATCCGTGCGGGTTGGGCGCTGTTGTTCAGAACAAAGTTAAACTAATGGGTCTACACTTCTAGTTTCTTAAAGCATTCAAATACAAACTAAAAGTATAAATCGGTGGTCGTGGGGTAACAAAAACAAAAAAATCCTATGAAATTTGAACTTAAACAGAGAATTATTTGAACATCGTGATATCCTTTTCCGTTACAAATTATCAGGGATTCTTCGATTTTTTTGGAATTCAATAACAGAGAGGGGACAGAGTTTCTCTTGATGAAGTGATTGCTTGTTGAAACTCTGAAGGTATTTTAATCATCTCTTTGTCTGACTTATACTTAACGATTCTTGAATCAACATTTGAAGATCAAATCGTAAATTTTGTTTTTTCGTTGGTAATATCATGCAGGACGGTCAAAATTATTAAATCGATGAAATGATTAACTAGAGGGAGGGTATTACTTGGTTGGGAGAAAGGGGAATGAAAAATCTTGTTTGTGTTGTTCAAGGCAATATTGAATTATTCTATTCTTATAAACCAAAATAAATCCTGTTTGTGTTGTTCAAGGCAATATAATGCTGCTGCTACGGGAGAAATTAAACTACTGTGCTTGTGAGGGATGTTTATATTCAGAATGGCTGGCTTCGTTCTTTATCTTCTGCCAAAGGTCCATGAAAGGTGAAAACTCTTTATAAATAAGTTGTTCATCAAGATTTAATACTTTACTGAAGTTGCACTCTCATTAATCGGTCTTAGTCCATGCATGCATTTTATGATCAAAAGATGCAAAGCAAACCGTCCTTACTACAAACATGCTTAGTTTCTTTATTTCTTCAACTACTCTACCATCCAAGCCATATATTCATTCACTCATTTGATCTGTATAAATTAAAACAAGTTTTTGCCACACTTAAAAACTTCTCTGTGTCTGTTTTTCACTTTTCAGTGCTTGTATATGCTTTCACTCTTGTATTATAATATAATAATAGCTTGCATCATGGGAAATTAGGTCACCTGACATGACACAACCATATGTAGGATTATTTTATGCGCTTACATGCAATTAAATGATTTAATAAGATTATCTCACATTCCCTTTGATAATGGGGAGAAGTTTTTGATTAGTAACTATTGTTGTGAACATAGAGATGTAGATACATGAAGTTTGGTTTCGGGGGTCATCCGGGAAAGAAGACCAGCCGGCTGCTACTTTGTGGTCCTAATAATAAGGTTAGGTTCCCTACACCATAATTTTTATATACTTTAATTTTCAATATTTTGCTTAAATTTACTGGTCTTTCTTTTTAATCTTTATAAATGGTTTACTTTTTATTATATCTTTGTTTTCCTTTTTGATGTTGTTTGTGCCACTGTGATCATGTTTTTGCTTCAAGAGTAAAGGATTAAATTACAATCATTGATTGTAATGAATATCAAACTTGAGAAGTAGGGGTGTGTACACTGGGCTGGGTTTGGACCAACACGAATTTTCGAGTTGGTTGATTCCCTGACCTGAGCAATTCGATTAGGGAGGGGCAACCCAAATCTATCCCAACTTCTATATTATAGGTTGGGTTGGGTTGGGTTGAATTGTCGGTTGTTAAATCAAAGAGTAAAAAAAATTTAAAACTTGAAAAAAGAGAAAAGAAACGACAAAATATTCGATGATGTGGAGAAGACAAATGGCTGGCATTGGACTGTGATGGGGATGAACAACTGAGAGAGATCAATGGATGGGGACAATTGACAAGAGAATGCTATCAGAGAGGAAGAGAATGAAACTAGAATGGCGAAGGGCGACGATTGAGAGAGACAATGACCAACCATTCTAAGAGATTGCATGTGGTGCAAAGGATAAATTATTGATTGAGAGAGAATTGATCGATTGTTAAATAGAAGGAAGGAGCAAGAGGAAGAGGCTTCACGGGTTTGCATATGGTTGAAGGTCTGAAAACAAAAAGGATAACATTAAAATCAGAGATTTTTTGTTTTGAACATGCGATTAGGTCCAGTTCTTGAAAAATACAACCCAACCCTAACATAGATTTTTCCTAATCCAACCCAACTCTTATGATTTGGATTGAGTTAGCTAGTCGAATTTTTTTGGATAAATGTCAAGTTTTTTGAATAACCCCTACTTGACAACCAGAGAGGTTCAAGAGTAAGAAATGAAATTATATCTTTTGATTTATTACTGTTTTAGGTAGTCAGGAATATGGAATTTGAACTCTAATTTTTTTTAATAAAAATCCAAGCTTTCAACAGGATCAAATGAAAGAATACAAATGGGAGTACAAAAAGATACCTCTAGGGGAGCTCAATTATTAACCTAAAAAGGGGCTTCAATTAAGTAAAAGAAGACCTAAAGGGTAGTTACAAAAAACTTTACCCAAGAAGACTCACAAAGAGGTGTAATATCTAAGAGGGGACCACACCACACCTCAAGTCTTTCAATTCCCATAAAATAGCACAAAAACTAGCAAACTAGAGCAAGCTCCTCCACCATAGAACCACAACCTTTAGGTTGAGCCAAGCTATAATTAAATGTTTTGACAGATTTATTGTCGATTTATCGCCAAAATCGTCGATATTGAAAAGCCACCCCACATTGATCGAGAAAACTCACAAGACCCCATAGGAGATGATGATCTAGATCATCAGCTTCTCTCTATCAAAGGATAACACTGGTGTGAATTCTTCTAACCATGATCCAAAATATTAACCATGCCAAGGATAGACTACCAAACAAAAGATTTATAACCTTCTATAGATTATTAGTTTAAAGAGCGATTGCCGTTCTTGGAGTTGCAAATAACGATTGAGCTACTAAGCAAGAATGTTTATTTTAGGTCAAGTGAGAAAAAGGGTCTGTGAAGATTTGTAAATTGAATGAAGCATTTAGATGATGGGACAAAGATACTTTCTTAGGATTGTCAATGGTTTTCTTTGAAGAATTAAATGGTAAATTAACATTAGACTAGCTATATTATGTAAAAAGGAGGAAATAATGTTTCTACAGTAGTCAATGGAGAGTTATGTATTCAAATAGATATATTATACTCGAAAAAGTGAAGAATTTTGAGAAATGTTCTATGATGACGAAGATGGAAATGTTCTAGATTTACGTGGATCTGATGTTAAAGAATTGTAAATCACTACCATTTGGTCTTTTGTAGTAGTGGAGGAGTTTTATTGAAGTTTTATTTTTCTTCCAAAGTGGGAGAGGCCAATGATAAGTTTTACAAGGTTTTAGACCAGCAATGGCGAAATTCTAAATCCAAAAGTAACAATGGAGGGATGTTGAAATGCGTGGTTTGAGGATTTTCTTAACTATTGAATCATTAGAATAATAGATATTATAGTAAAGTTGGACTCTATTCGAAAATAACATTGGGTAACGTACAACATTTTTATTTGTCAAGTTTATATGGTTGTGTTATAAGGAAGGAGAAATGTACTTTGTTAGGATAAATAAATTTTGGACAAAAGAATGAGACCAAACTTCAACTTTTATCATCGAGAGTTATTGTTTTGAAGAATGGATGGTAAACTTTGTTATTTGGATGACAAGATGATGATTGGGGCTATTATGAATTAAAGTTCATTTATGAGACAATGATAATGAGAAAATGAAGTTGTGCCAAACAGAGCATAGCTCAACTGCTATATTGAATGTATTAGTGACCACGAGATCGGTGGTTCGAATCCCCCAAAAGTAGTCAGATAATGGACAAAGATACTTTCTTAGAATTGCTTACGATTTATCATGAAGATTGATATGAGGAGATTACATTAGAGATTATGCACTTAAAAAAAGAAAAGACACATGAATAACTTTGGAAATGTGTTCTAGGTTTGTCGGTAAGGAATCCATTTGGTTTTGGTACTTGTAGTTTTTTCTTAGAAAAAAAATTGTTCAAATTGGAAATTAGTTGCCTCATGGTTTTGAATTTGACAAGTTTTTGGATAATTAGGGGAGAAACTCATAAGTTTTCGGTAAATGTTGTAAATGGAGATTTATTTATAAACCCTACAACGATCCTAAGAAAGTTGTTCATAACTTTAATAACCATGTATATAAGGAAGAGCAAAGATACTTTATAAAGATAAGAGAATTTTGGATGAAAGTATGAGACGACACTTCATCTTTGTTGGATAAAAGAATTTTGGACTAAAGTGTGAGACTAGACCTCAAGTTTGGGATTAAAGAGTTCTTCCCATTCTTTAGATCGAAGATAATGTTTAAGTTTTGGCTAGAAATGTTTATTTGGACAAGTGAAGTAAGTGTTAAGATCATTGAGTTTTATGAGGCATTAAATGGGAAGATAACATTAATCCACATTTTAGTAAATGTGGTAAATGGAGATTTATTTGGAAACCCAACAACGATTCTAAGAAATGACCATATCAAAATTTTAATGGTTATGTGTATATAAGGAAGAGAACATATGCTTTGTAAAGATAAGAGAATTTTGCATGAAAGTATGAGACGACACTTCGACTTTGTTAGGATAAGAGAATTTTGGACTAAAGTATGAGACCAAACTTCCAATTTGATTAAAAAGAGTTCAGTCTATTTTTTGGATCAAAGATAATGTTTGAGTTTTGACTACTAAGCTTTATTTGGACAAGTGAATTAAGTGTTAAGATCATTGAGTCTCTATGAGGCATAAATGAGAAGATAACATGCATCCACTTTTTTGTAAATGTGGTAGATGGAGATTTATTTGGAAACCCACCAACGATTCTAAGAAAGTGACATCTCAAAATTTTAATGATTATGTATATAAGAAGAGCGAAGATGCTTTGTAAAGATAAGAGAATTGTGGATGAAAGTATGACACGACACTTCTTTTTTGTTAGGATAAGTGAATTTTGGCCTAAATTATGAGACTAGACTTCAAGTATTTGAATAAAGAGTTTCTGTCCATTCTTTGGATCGAAGATAATGTTTGAGTTTTGACTAATAAGGTTTATTTGGACAAGTAAATTAAGTGTGATGATCATTGGGTTTATATGAGGCATTAAATTAGAAGAAAACATGCATCCACTTTTTGGTAAATGTAGTAGAAGGAGATTTATTTGGAAACCCAACAATGATTCTAAGAAAGTACCATCTCAAAACTTTAATGGTATGTATACAAGGATGAACAAAGATGCTTTGTAAAGATAAAAGAATTTTGGATGAAAATATGAGATGATACTTCATGTTTATTGAGATAAGAGAATTTTGGCCTAAAGTATGAGACTGATTAAAAAGTTTCTGCCCATTCGTTGGATCGAAGATAATGTTTGAGTCTTGACTAATAAGGTTTATTTGGACAAGTGAATCAAGTGTTAAGATCGTTGAGTTTCTATGAGGCATTAAATGAGAAGACTACATACATTCTTTTTTTGGTAAATGTGGTAAGTTGAGATTTATTTGGAAACCCAACAACGATTCTAAGAAAGTACCATCTCAAAACTTTAATGGTTATGCATACATGGAAGAGCAAAGATGCTTTGTAATGATAAAAGAGTTTTAGATGAAAGTATGAGACGATACTTCATCTTTGTTAGGATAACATAATCTTGGACTAAAGTATGAGGTTGAATCTCAAGTTTTTGATTAAAGAGTTTGATCAATGATAATGTCTGTGTTTTGACTAATAAGGTTTATTTGGACAAGTGAATTAAGTATTAAGATGATTGAGTTTCTAAGAGGCATTAAATGAGAAGATAACATTCATCCACTTTTTGGTAAATGTGGTAAATGAAAATTTATTCGAAGAGATAATTGAAAAGTGAAGAATTCTTTAAAAAGTTGAATTAGGAATAAGATGAACTATATCATAAGACATATAAAAATGTTATGGATTCATGAGAAAAGCTGACACCTATCTAAATATTTGACGTTGTAGTTGCTGATATGTTTTTTGGACACAAAGCTTTTTTAAATATGATATCTATTGTTATATGATTTTTCAATCTTACTACTCTTGGTCGGGAGGAGTTGGCAAAAACCTTAGTATAAAAGGAAAAATTGATGGATGAGGAAGACAATTTAAGGAAATTTTAAGGATGCAAGGAGTAAAATAATAAATATTTGCGGTCATTGTTGATATTGGACGACAATGTATTAGATTTGTTGAATTTGTACTATTATACATGAAAGAAGGAAGAAAAACACAGTTTGCAAGGATAAAAGAATGAGATTGGAGTTAATCTCTTATTATCAAGAGTTTTGAAAAGTGGATGTCAACTTTTGTTATTATGATTTGAACATAATGGTTGGGCTCTAAAGAATTAAAATTCATTTATGGAATAGTAATCATGAGAAGAAAAAAAGTTGTTAAGATATTAAAAAATTGGATAACGGATGAAGATACTTTCTTTGAAATGTTGATGATTTTCCTTGAATATTGATATAAGAAAAAAAAAATAAGATAAGGTCTTATGTACTTGAAAAGGGAAATATAAACAAAAAGATTTGGTGGATGGAGGGCTATTCATTGGAATGAAAAAAATTGAAAACTAAAGAATTCTTGAAAAGTTTTTTTTTGGAATGAAATGAATCAAAAGAAGTTTGGTGGAAATGTGTTCTATGAGTCTGCATGGAAAGATAAGACATCCATTTTGTATTTGTAGTTAAGGTTTTTTCTTGGACAAAATCTGTTCAAATTGGAGATTCGTTGGTATATGATTTTGAGTCTTACAAGTTTTTGGATAATTGGTCGAGAAATTCGTAAGTTTAAAAAGAATAATTGAACGATCATGAAAAAAGAGGTTTGATGAAATTTTAAACAAAGAAAGCACTAGAATAAAGAGTATTCAGATAATTGGTGCTAGAGATAAGTTAGAAGTTATTTAGATTTGTTGAGTTAGGTTATGTACATAGGGAAAGGACAAATGCTATGTTAGGATAAAACATTTTGGATGAAAATATGAGACTGCCACTTCATTTTTGTTAAGATAAGAGAATTTTAGATAAAGTATTAGACTATACTTTAAATCTTTTTCATGGATCCCCAATTATTCTTTTTGAACTTACAAGTTTCTCCACTAATGATCCAAAATCTCATAAGACTCAAAACCATGTGTCAACGAATCTCCAATCAATAGATTTTGTGTCCAAGAAAAAAATCACAACTACAAAAACCAAATGGATGTCTTACTTTTCCATGCAAACCTCTAGAACATATTTTCACCAAATTTCTTTAATGTCATTTTATTCCAAAAACAAACTTTCAAAAAATCTTCAGTTTTTTATTTTTTTTCTTTCTAATGAATAATCCTTCATCCACCAAAACTTTGTCTTTTCCCTCTTCTAGTTCATAAGTCCTAATCATATTTTATCTAATCATGGAAACTCGTCACCATATGTCTTCATCCATTATCCACTTTGTTACTATCTTAACAACTTTTTTTCTTCTCATTCTCACTATTCAATAAATGAACTTTAATTCTTTACAGTCCAACCATTACATTATCTTCCACTCTAAATAACAAAATTTGACATATACTTTTCAAAAAAATAACTCTCGATAATAAGAGATGAAATTCAATCTAATTCTTTTATTGTAGTAAAGTGTGTCAAAGTATTTCTTTCTTCTCTCTTAAATGTATAACGGTACAAACTTAGCAAATCCAACATATTGCAATCCAATTTCAATAATAACCCCAAATATTTATTATTTACTCTCGCATCCATAAAATTTCATCAAATCACCTTCCTAATCCCTTAATTTTTCCTATTATACTAGAGTTTTTCGCCAACTCTGTCCAAAAGTAGTAAATCTCAAAATCATATAACAATACATATCCCATTTCAAAAAACTTTGTCCAAATAAATATCATTAACTATACTAACCGGATCAAAAGTATTTAGATAGGTCTTAAGTTTTCCCATCAATCCATAACATTTTCATACTTCTCAAGGCATATTCCATCTTATATTGAACTTTTTAAAGAATTCTTTACTTTTTGGTTATCTATTCGAATACATCGCCATTTACCACATTTACCGCAAAGTCGATTGTTTCCCTATTTACCTAATGTTATCTTCTGATTTAATGACTCATGGAAACTCAACAACGATTCTATGAAAGTACGATCTAAAAACTTTAATGGTTATGTATATAAGGAAGAGCAAAGGTGCTTTGTAAAGATAAAAGAATTTTGGATGAAAGTATGTGACGATACTTCATCTTTGTTAGGATAAGAGAATTTTGGACTAAAGTATGAGACTAGACTTAAAGTCTTTGACTAATAAGGTTTATTTGGACGAGTGAATTAAGTGTTAAGATCATCGAGTTTCCATGAGGCATTAAATGTAATATTCATCCACTTTTTGGTAAATGTGGTAAATGGAGATTTATTTGGAAACCCAACAACGATTCTAAGAACGTATCATCTCAAAACTTTAATGGTTATGTGTATAAGGAAGAACAAAGATGTTTTGTAAAGATAAGAGAATTTTGAATGAAAGTATGAGACGATGCTTCATCTTTGTTAGGATAAGAGAATTTTGGACTAAAGTATTGAGAATAGACTTCAAGTCTTTAATTAAAGAGTTCTGCCCATTCTTTGGATCGAAGATAACATTTGAGTTTTGTCTAATAAGGTTAATTTGGACAAGTGAATTAAGTGTGAAGGTCATCAAGTTTCTATGAAGCATTAAATGAGAAGATAACATTCATCCAAGTCTTTGGTAAATATGGTAAATAGAGATTTATTTGGAAATCCAACTACGATCCTAAGAAAGTACATTCTCAAAACTTTAAGTGAATTATGTATATAAGGAAGAGCAAAGATACTTTGCAAACATAAGAGAATTTTAAATAAAAGTATGAGATGACACTTCATCTTTGTTAGGATAAGAGAATTTTGGACTAAAGTATGAGACGGTTCAAGTCTTTGATTAAAGAGTTCTGTCCATTCATTGGATCGAAGATAATATTTGAGTTTTTACTGATGAAGTTTATTTGGATAAGTGAATTAAGTTTTAAGATCATCGAGTTTCTATGAGGCATTAAATGAGAAGATAACATTCATCCACTTTTTAGTAAATGTGGTAGCTGGAGATTCATTTGGAAACCCAACAACGATGATAAGAAAGTGTCATCTCAAAACTTTAACGATCATGTATATAAGGAAGAGCGAAGATGCTTTGTAAAGATAAGAGAATTTTGGATGAAAGTATGAGACGACACTTCATCTTTGTTAGGATAAGAGAATTTTGGACTAAAGTATGAGACTAGACTTCAAGCTTTTAATTAAAGTGTTCAGTCATGCTTTGGATCGAAGATGATGTTTGAGTTTTGACTAATATTGTTTATTTGGACAAGTGAATTAAGTGTTAAGATCGTCGAGTTTCTATGAGGCATTAAATGAGAAGATAAAATTCATCCACTTTTTGGTAAATATGGTAGATGGAGATTTATTTGGAAACCCAATAATGATTCTAAGAATGTACCAGCTCAAAACTTTAATGGTTATGCCTATAAGGAAGAGTGAGGACGTTTTGTGAAGACAAAAGAATTTTGGATGAAAGCAGGAGAAAGAACTTCATCTTTGTTAGGACAAAACTATGAGACTAGACTTCAAGTCTGAGATTAAAGAGTTCTAGCCATTCTTTAGATCGAAGAGAATGTTTGAGTTTTGACTAGTAAGGTTTATTTGGACTAGTGAAATAAGTGTTAAGATCATTGAATTTTATGAGGCATTAAATAAGAAGATAACATTAATTCACATTTTGGTAAATGTGGTAAATGGAGATTTAGAAACCCAACAATGATTCTAATAAATTACCATATCAAAATTTTAATGGTTTTATATGTAAGGAAAAGAACAGATGGTTTGTGAAGATAAGAGAATTTTGGATGAAAGTATGAGATGATACTTCGACTTTGTTAGGATAAGAGAATTTTTGACTAAAGTATGAGACTAGACTTCCACGTCTTTGATTAAAGAGTTCAGTCCATTCTTTGGATCGAAGATAATATTTGAGTTTTGACTAATAAGGTTTATTTTGATAAGTGAATTAAGTGTTAAGATCATTGAGTTTCTATGAGGCTAAATGAGAAGATAACATGCATCCACTTTTCGTAAATATGGTTAATGGAGATTTATTTAGAAACCCACCAACGATTTTAAGAAAGTGTCATCTCAAAAGTTTATTAGTTATGTATATAAGAAGAGCAAAGATGCTTTCTAAAGACAAGAAATCTTTGGATGAAAGTATAAGACAACAGTTCATATTTGTTAGGATATGAGAATTTTAGAGTAAAATTTTAAAGTAGAGATTGATTAAAGAGTTCTGTCTATTGTTTGGATCGAAGATAATATTTGAGTTTTGACTAATAAGGTGTATTTGGACAAATTAAGTGTTAAGATCATTGAGCTATGAGGCATTAAATGAGAAGATAACATTCATCCACTTTTTGGTAAATATGGTAAATGGAGATTTATTTGGAAATCCAACTACAATTATGAGAAAGTACCATCTCAAAACGTAAATATTTATGTATATGAGGAACAACAAAAATGCTTGGTAAAGAAAGGATAATTTCAATGAAAGAATGAGATGGCACTTCATCTTTGTTAGGATAAAAGAATTTTGGACTATCATATGAGACTAGGCTACCAAGTCTTTGATTAAAGAGTTCTGTGTCATGCTTTAGATCGAAGATAATGCTTGAGTTTTGACTAATATTGTTTATTTGGACAAGTGAATTAAGTGTTAAGGTCATCGAGTTTCTATGAGGCATTAAATGAGAAGATAAAATTCATCCACTTTTTGGTAAATGTGGTAAATGAAAATTTATTTGGAAACCCAACAACAATTCTAAGAAAGTATCATCTTAAAAAATTAATGGTTATGTCTATAAGGAAGAGCGGAGATGCTTTGTGAGGACAAGAGAATTTTGGATGAAAGTAGGAGACGACACTTCATCTTTGTTAGGATAAGAGAATTTTTTACTAAACTATGAGACTAGACTTCAAGTCTGTGATTAAAGAGTTCTGTCCATTCTTTATATCGAAGATAATGTTTGAGTTTTGACTAGTAAAGTTTAATTTGACTAGTGAAGTAAGTGTTAAGATCATTGAGTTTTATGAGGCATTAAATGGGAAGATAACATTAATCCACATTTTGGTAAATCCAATGGAGATTTATTTGGGAACCCAACAATGATTCTAATAAATTACCATATCAAAATTGTAAGGGGTTATGTATATAAGGAAGAGAACAGATACTAAAGTATGAGACGACTCTTCGACTTTGTTAGGATACTTTGTAAAGATAAGAGAATTTTTTATGAAAGTATGAGACGACTCTTCGACTTTGTTAGGATAAAAGAATTTTGGACTAAAGTATGAGACCAGACTTCCAAGTCTTTGATTAAAGAGTTCAGTCCATTCCTTGGATCGAAGATAATATTTGAGTTTTGACTAATAAGGTTTATTTTGACAAGTGAATTAAGTGTTAAGACCATTGAGTTTCTATGAGGCATTAAATGAGAAGATCATCCACTTTTTGGTAAATGTGGTAGACAAAGATTTATTTAGAAACCTACCAACAATTCTAAGACAGTGCCATCTCAAAAGTTTAATGGTTATGTATATAAGAAGAACAAAGATGCTTTCTAAAGACAAGCGAATTTTGGATGAAAGTATAAGACAACAATTCATCTTTGTTAGGATATGAGAATTTTAGAGTATAGTTTGAGAGTGGAGATTGATTAAAGAGTTTTGTCCATTGTTTGGATAAAAGATAATATTTGAATTTTGATTAATGTATTTGGGGATTTTATTGTTTGAAGGTTGGATAGAGTGACATCAAACCAATTCCCTATCCTGTTGACTCTCGGTAAACAAAGATGGGGCCCAACTTCATTCAAATTCCTAAACATCTGGTTATCTCACCCCTTTTTCTCCTCCCTTTTAGAGGAATGGTGGCTATCTAACCCTTTGACCGGTAGACCTGGGCATAGTTTCATATAGAAGCTTAAAGCCTTCAAGATTGTATTGAAAGAATGGAACATCAATACCTTTGGACAGACTACAAAAAACAACAAAGCCCTGATGACTAAGTTGGCCTCTTTAGATATCTTAGAAGAAGCTGACCCTCTAGACCAATTACCATTTCAACAAAGGGTAGATATCAAGGCTGAAATTCTATCATTGTTGCTTCTAAAGAGGCTATTTGGCAACAATATGGCAAGTTAAAATGGCTTAGAGAGGGTGATGAAAATACCTCTTTTTTCCACCGTCTTTTGGCTGCTAGAAGAAGAACTAATACTATTGTGGAAGTTTTAGACAACAATGGAATGAGCCTTCTAACCGACAAGGAAATCCAAGATGCTTTTGTTTCTTTTTTCGAAAAACTCTACACAAAGAAGGACAATGGTTGTTATGTTCCCCAAATTATTGATTGGAGTCCCATATCCCTTGATCACAAAGTAAGTCTCTGGAATTACCCTTTATTGAAGCTGAAATTCTCTGTGCTGTAAATGATTTGGGCTCAAATCCCCCGAGCCAGATGGCATCACTTCTAAATTCTTTAAAAAATCATGGAACATCCTCAAAGACGACATCAAGAGGGTGTTCAATGATTTTTTTGAGAATGCTATCATAAACGCCAATGTCAATGAGGCTTACATATGCCTCATTCCTAAGAAAAAAGCTATTAAAGCTGTTGGTGATTACAGGCCCATTAGTCTTACTACCTGCATGTACAAAATTATTGCTAGAGTCCTATCAGAAAGATTGAAGAAAGTGCTCCCACATATCATTTCTGTGGCCGATAGACAAATCATTGATGCTGCTTTGTTTGCGAATGAACTCATTAATGAAAGGAAAAGATGGAAAAAATAGGTGTTGTGATCAATTAGATATCGAGAAGGCTTTTCATAAGGTTGACTGAGATTTTCTTGATCTCATTTCACAAGCTAAAGGGCTTGGTAGCCTTTGGAGGAGATGGATTAGAGGTTGTATATCATCCACTAACTTTTCCTTCATAATCCATGGAAGGCCTCGAGGGAAAATTCGTGCTTCTAGAGGGCTTAGACAAGGGGACCCTTTATCCTCTTTTCTATTTACCATTGTGATGGATGCATTGAGTAGATTGTTCATGCTTGCTGAATCGCAGAATTTGATTGAAGGTTTTTCAGTGGGTAAAGGTGACAATAGAACCTCGATATCCCATCTTCAATTTGCAGATGATACCATCCTTTTATCTTCCCCCGACCCCTCACATTTACTCAACCTACACAAGATTATTTTGGAGTTTGAAGAGGCTTCAGGTTTGAATATTAACTGTGCGAAATCAGAACTCTTTAGGATTGAAACAGAACCTTCCATTGAGGCTTCATTGGTAGCGACCTAGAATTGTCCCTTGGGAACAAGGCCAACTATATATATTTAGGACTGCCATTGAATGGTAGACCTAAAAATGCATCCTTTTGGTTACCGAAAGTTGCAAAACTGGGGACACTCACACATTTCTAAAGGAGGCCGTTTGACCCCGATACAAGCTACATTGACTAACCTCCCTATCTCAAAACTTAAATAGTTATGCATATAAGGAACAACAAAGATGCATGGTAAAGAAAGGAAATTTTGAATGAATGTATGAGACGACACTTCATCTTGGTTAGGATAAGAGAATTTTAAACTAAAGTATGAAATTAGACTTCCAAGTCTTTGATTAAAGAGTTCGGTCCATTCTTTGGGTCGAAGATAATGTTTGAGTTTTGACTAATATTGTTTATTTGGACAAGTGAATTAAGTGTTAAGATCATTGAGTTCTATGAGGAATTAAATGAGAAGATAACATTCATCCACATTTTGGTAAATGTGGTAAATGAAGATTTATTTGGAAACCCAACAACGATTCTAAGAAACCATCTCAAAAGTTTAAGGGTTATGAAGGAATAACAAAGATGCTTGGTAGAGAAAGGAGAATTTCGATAAAAGTATGAGACGACACTTCATTTTTGTTAGGATAAGAGAATTTTAGACTAAAGTATGAGGCTAGACTTCCAAGTCTTTGATTAAAGAGTTTGGTCCATTCTTTGGATTGAAGATAATGTTAGAGTTTTGACTAATAAAGTTTATTTGGACAAAGAAATTAAAAGAAATTAAGTGTTAAGATCATTGAGTTTCTAAGAGGCATTAAATGAGAAGATAACATGCATCCACTTTTTGGTAAATGTGGTAAATGGAGATTTATTTGGAAACCCACCAACAATTCTAAGAAAGTACCATCTCAAAAGTTTAAGGGTTGCGTATTTAAGAAGAGCAAAGATACTTTCGTAGAGATAAGAAAATTTTGGATGAAAGTATGAGACGACAATTCGTCTTCGTTAGGTTAAGAGAATTTTTTATGATAATATTGGACTAGACTTCAAGTTTTTGATTAAAGAGTTCTGCCCATTTTTTTGGATCGAAGATAATGTTTGAGTCTTGACTAATAAGGCTTATCTGGACAAAGGAATTAAATGCTAAAATCATTCAGTTTCTATGAGGTATTAAATGAGAAGATAACTTGCATCCACTTTTTGGTAACTATGGTAAATGGAGACTTATTTGGAAACCCACCAACGATTCAAGAACCATCCCAAAAGTTTAATGGTTATAAAAAGAGCAAAGATGCTTTCTAAACATAAGAGAATTTTGGATGAAAGTATGAGACGACAATTCATCATTGTTAGGATATGAGAATGTTAGACAAAAGTATGGAACTAGATGCCTAATGGTTATGCATATAAGAAAGAGCAAAGATGCTTCGTAAAAATAAGGGAATTTTGGATAAAAATATGAGATGACAATTCATCTTTGTTAGGATATGAGAATTTTGGACTGAAGTATTAGACTAGACTTCAAGTCTTTGATTAAAGAGTTCTGCCCATTGTTTGGATTAAAGATAATGTTTGAGTTTTGACTAATAAGGTTTATTTGGACAAGTGAATTAAGTGTTGAGATCATTGAGTTTGTATGAGGCATTAAATGAGAAGATAACATGCATTCACTTTTTGGTAAATGTGGTAAATGAAGATTTATTTGGAAACCCACCAACGATTCTAAAAAAATACCATTTCAAAAGTTTGTTGGTTATGTATTTAAGGAAGATCAAAGATGCTTTGTAAAGATAAGAGAATTTTAGATTAAAGTATGAGACGACAATTCATCTTTGTTAGGATAAGAGTATTTTGGATTATAGTCATCGACTAGACATCAAGTTTTTGATTAAAGAGTCATATCCATTCTTTAGATCAAAGATAATGTTTGAGTCTTGACTAATAAGGATTATTTGAACAAGTGAATTAAGTGTTAAAATCATTGAGTTTCTAGGATGCATTAAATGAGGAAAACATGCCTACTCTTTGGTAAATGTGGTAAATGGAGATTTATTTTGAAACCCACCCATGATTCTAAGAAAGTACCATCTAAAAGTTTAATGGCTATGAATATAAGAAGAGCAAAGATGTTTTCTAAAGATAAGAGAATTTCAGATGAAAGTATGAGATGACAATTCGTCTTTGTTAGGATATGAGAATTTTGGACTAAAGTATTAGACTAGACTTCAAGTCTTTGATTAAGGAGTTATGTCCATTGTTTTGATCGAAGATAATGTTTGAGTTTTGACTAATAAGGTTCGTTTGGACAACTGAATTAAGTGTTAAGATCATTGAGTTTCTATGAGGAATTAAATGAGAAAATAACATGCATCCAGTTTTTTATAACTGTTTTAATTGGAGATTTATTTGGAAACCTGTAACGAACCCTAGTTTTCATACCCAAATCTCCTAGGGAAGTTAATAAGCAGCACCGTCAGCGCCAAAATTTTCAGCAGCATAACGACACTGCTAAAACAAAAACCAACATTTTCCTGACCTGGTTAATGCATCACTCTGAAAGGTTTACAAAACACCCAACCTCCTCCAAACTATATTCAACAAATTGTTGGGCTTCCAAGAGATCATAAAGTAAACAACTAAAGCGGAACTCAACATGATCACAACTTTAACTAACACCTATCAACTAACAACTTCAAAGGAAAGAAGAAGAATGAACATAATACCTAAAAACATTTAGGAAAAAAAATCAAAACTCTAAGGGGAACTAATCCTAACACACGGAAGAACGTCCTCAAGGCTCGTTAGGTTGCCACCATCGTCATCCATCCCACAGTTTAACTTTTATCTGCAAACAAAAACATAGAAAGAAATGAGTGAGTATAAAAATACCTAGTAAGTAGCCCACTTACATCCAAACCTATCTCAACAAAAACAACAAGACTCATCTCCTAAACTCACTCAATCCCAATCAGGTCTCACATTTAGCACACCTCATCCTGGGCCCCCTTGTGGTAATGACTCGAGTTTTACCTTCGACCCTAGAACTTTGATTGATAATGCAATCAGAGAAAGCAACTCTCACGACACACACACTAGCATGGAGTCGTGAAGGTACGTAACCCACACACTCTATGGGGAATCACCCCTAAGCCAACACGGGATAATGAAAAGCAACCACTCCCTAACGGGACGTACCTCAGGCTTACCTCGCCGCTAGCACAGAGCCGTGTGGGGTCGTACCCCTAGATCATTACCAATATCGTAAATCTAGAGGTTTCAACTCGGTCAGGCGTATTTCAAGATTTAGTAACTGTTGGGATCTGGCTTTATAAGATTACTAGGGGTTCTAACTAGGCATTCCTAATATCCTCGATCTATTCTCTAGGGTCCCATATCCAGCTAGGTTCTCTATCTAACCAAGCTTTAACTCAAATCAATCATCTATTAGGAAAGCTAGGTGCAATCTGAACAATCAATCCCCACCTAGCAAAAACAAAAGATGCGATCAATAAAAGATTCAAAGACTCGGGATTTATTTGGAACAATGATTCTAAAAAAGTACCATCTAAAAACTTTAATGGTTATGTATATAAGAAATAGCAAAGATGCTTTGTAAAGATAAGAGAATTTTTGATGGATGTATGAGACGACACTTTCATTTTTTTAGGATAAGTGAATTTTGGACTAAAGTATGAGACTAGACTTCAATCTTTGATTAAAGAGTTCTGTCCATTCTTTGAATCGAAGATAATGTTTGAGTTTTGACTAGTAAGATTTATTTAGACAAGTGAATTAAGTGTTAAGATCATTGAGTTTCTATGAGGCATTAAATGTGTTAAATGGAGAATTATTTGAAAACCCAACAACGATTCTATGAAAGTACCATCTTAAATATTTAATGGTCATGTATAAAAGGAAGAGCGAAGATGCTTTGTAAAGATAAGAGAATTGTGGATGAAAGTATGACACGACACTTCTTCTTTGTTAAGATAAGTGAATTTTGGCCTAAATTATGGGACTAGGCTTCAAGTCTTTGACTAAAGAGTTTCTGTCCATTCTTTGGATCGAAGATAATGTTTGAGTTTTGACTAATAGGGTTTATATGAGGCATTAAATTAGAAGATAATGCATCCACTTTTTGGTAAATGTAGTAGATGGATTTGAAAACCCAACAAGGATTCTAAGAAAGTACCAACTCAAAACTTTAATGGTATGACAAGGATGAACAAAGATGCTTTGTAAAGATAAAAGAATTTTGGATGAAAATATGAGACGACACTTCATGTTATTAGGATAAGAGAATTTTGGCCTAAAGTATGAGACTGATTAAAAAGTTTTTGCTCATTCGTTGGATCGAAGATAATGTTTGAGTCTTGACTAATAAGGTTTATTTTGACAAGTGAATCAAGTGTTAAGATCATTGAGTTTCTATGAGGCATTAAATGAGAAGACAACATGCATTTTCTTTTTTTGGTAAATGTGGTAAGTTGAGATTTATTTGGTAACCCAACAACGATTCTAAGAAAGTACCATCTCAAAACTTTAATGGTTATGTATGGAAGAAGAAAGATGCTTTGTAAATATAAAAGAGTTTTAGATGAAATTATGAGACAACACTTCATCTTTGTTAGCATAAACATAATTTTGGACTAAAGTATGGGACTGGATCTCAAGTCTTTGATTAAAGAGTTCGATCAAAGATAATGTATGTTTTGACTAATAAGGTTTATTTAGACAAGTTAATTAAGTATGAAGATGATTGAGTTTCTAAGATGCATTAAATGAGAGAATAACATTCATCCACTTTTTGGTAAATGTGGTAAATGGAAATTTATTCGAAGAGATAATTGAAAAGTGAAGAATTCATTAAAAAGTTGAATTAGGAATAAGATGAACTATATCATAAGACATATAAAAATGTTATGGATTCATGAGAAAAACTGACACCTATCTAAATATTTGACGTTGTAGTTGATGATATGTTTTTTGGACACAAAGCTTTTTTAAATATGATATCTATTGTTATATGATTTTCCAATCTTACTACTCTTGGTCGAGAGGAGTTGGCAAAAACCTTAGTATAAAAGGAAAAATTGATGGATGGGGAAGACAATTTAAGGAAATTTTAAGGATGGAAGGAGTAAAATAATAAATATTTGTGGTCATTATTGATATTGGATGACAATGTGTTGGATTTGTTGAATTCGTACTATTATATATGAAAGAAGAAAGAAACACACTCTTTGCAAGGATAAAAGAATGAGATTGGAGTTAATCTCTTATTATCAAGAGTTTTGAAAAGTGGATGTCAACTTTTGTTATTAGGATTTGAACATAATGGTTGAGCTCTAAAGAATTAAAATTCATTTATGGAATAGTAATAATGAGAAGAAAAAAAAGTTGTTAAGATATCAAAAAATTGGATAACGGATGAAGATACTTTCATTGAAATGTTGACGATTTTCCTTGAATATTGATATGAGAAGGTCTTATGTACTTGAAAAGGGAAAATACACAAAAAGATTTGGTGGATGGAGGACTATTCATTGGAAAAAATTAAAAACTAAAGAATTCTTGACAAGTTTGTTTTTGGAATGAAATGATGCAAAAGATGTTTGGTGGAAATGTGACTATGAGTCTGCATGAAAAGATAGGACATCCATTTGGTATTTGTAGTTGTGGTTTTTTCTTAGACAAAATCTGTTCAAATTGGAGATTCGTTGGTATATGATTTTGAGTCTTACAAGTTTTTGGATCATTGATCGAGAAATTCGTAAGTTCAAAGGAATAATTGAACGATCATGAAAAAAGAGGTTTGATGAAATTTTAAACAAAGGAAGCACTAGAATAAAGGGTATTAAGATAATTGGTGCTAGAGACAAGTTGGAAGTCATTTATATTTGTTGAGTTAGGTTATGTACGTAGGGAAGAGGGAAAATGCTCTGTTAGGATAGAATATTTTGGATGAAAGTATGAGACTGCAACTTTTACTTTGTTAAGATAAGATAATTTTGGATTAAAGTATGAGACCATACTTTCAATCTTTTTCATGGATCCCTCAATTATTCTTTTTTGAACTTACAAGTTTCTCCACCAATTATCCAAAATCTCATAAGACTCAAAACCATGTGTCAACGAATCTCCAATCAATAGATTTTGTGTCCAAGAAAAAATCACAACTACAAAAACCAAATGGATGCCTTACCTTTCCATGCAAACCCCTAGAACATATTTTCACCAAATTTCTTTGATGTCCAAACTTTCAAAAAATTCTTCAGTTTTTTTATTTTTTTTTCTTTCCAATGAATAGTCCTTCATCCACCAAAACCTTGTCTTTTCCCTCTTCTAGTTCATAAGTCCTAATAATATTTTATCTAATCATGGAAACTCGGTCACCATATATCTTCATCCATTATCCACTTTGTTACTATCTTAACAATTTTTTTTCTTCTCATTCTCACTATTCAATAAATGAACTTTAATTCTTTACAGTCCAACCATTATCTTCCACTCTAAATAACAAAATTTGACATCTACTTTTCAAAACAATAACTATTGATAATAAGAGATGAAATTCAATCTAATTCTTTTATCGTAGTAAAGGTCAAAGTGTTTCTTTCTTCTCTCTTAAATGTATAACGGTACAAATTCAACAAATCCAACATATTGCAATCCAATTTCAATAATAACCCCAAATATTTTATTATTCTACTCTCGCATCCATAAAATTTCATCAAATCACCTTCCTCATCCCTTAATTTTTCCTATTAGACTAGAGTTTTTCGCCAACTCTGTCCAAAAGTAGTAAATCTCAAAATCATATAACAATACATATCCCATTTCAAAAAACTTTATGTCCAAATAAATATCATGAACTGTACTAATCGAATCGAAAGTATTCAGATAGGTCTTAAGTTTTCCCATCAATCCAAAACATTTTCATACTTAACAAGGCATATTCAAACTTATATTGAACTTTTTTAAAGAATTATTCACTTTTTGATTATCTATTCGAATACATCGCCATTTACCAGATTTACCGCAAAGTCGATTGTTTCCATCTTTACCTAATGTTATCTTCTGATTTAATGACTCATGGAAACTCAACAACGATTCTACGAAAGTACGATCTAAAAACTTTAATGGATATGTATATAAGGAAGAGAAAAGATGCTTTGTAAAGATAAGAGAATTTTGGATGAAAGTATGACGAGACTTCATCTTTGTTAGGATAAGAGAGTTTTGGACTAAAGTATGAGACTAGACTTAATGTCCTTGACTA
Organism: Trichosanthes cucumerina; assembly: GCA_036507285.1. Lineage (NCBI taxonomy): Eukaryota > Viridiplantae > Streptophyta > Magnoliopsida > Cucurbitales > Cucurbitaceae > Trichosanthes > Trichosanthes cucumerina. Next base: position 73,696,733 of record CM071839.1, on the reverse strand, counting down.
ATAAGGTTTATTTGGACAAGTGAATTAAATGTTAAGTTCATCGAGTTTCCATGAGGCATTAAATGTAATATTCATCTACTTTTTGGTAAATGTGGTAAATGAAGATTTATTTGGAAACCCGACAACGATTCGAAGAACGTATCATCTCAAAACTGTAATGGTTTTGTGTATAAGGAAGAGCAAAGATGCTTTGTAAAGATAAGAGAATTTTGAATGAAAGTATGAGACGACGCTTCATCTTTGTTAGGATAAGAGAATTTTGGACTAAAATATTGAGAATAGACTTCAAGTCTTTTAATTAAAGAGTTCTACCCATTCTTTGGATCGAAGATAACATTTGAGTTTTGTCTAATAAGGTTAATTTGGACAAGTGAATTAAGTGTGAAGGTCATCAAGTTTCTACGAGGCATTAAATGAGAAGATAACATTCATTCAACCTTCGGTAAATATGGTAAACAGAGATTTACTTGGAAATCCAACTACGATCCTAAGAAAGTACAATCACAAAACTTTAAATGAATTATGTATATAAGGAAGAACAAAGATGCTTTGCAAAGATAAGAGAATTTTAAATAAAAGTATGAGATGACACTTCATCTTTGTTAGGATAAGAGAATTTTGAACTAAAGTATGAGACACTTCAAGTCTTTGATTAAAGAGTTCCGTCCATTCTTTGGATCGAAGATAATGTTTGAGTTTTGACTGATGAGGTTTATTTGGATAAGTGAATTAAGTTTTAAGATCATCGAGTTTCTATGAGGCTTTAAATGAGAAGATAACATTCATCATCTTTTTAGTAAATGTGGTAAATGGAGATTTATTTGGAAACCTAACAACGATGACGAGAAAGTGCCAACTCAAAACTTTAACGATTATGTATATAAGGAAGAGCGAAGATACTTTGTAAAGATAAAAGAATTTTGGATGAAAGTATGAGACGACACTTCTTATATGTTAGGATAAGAGAATTTTAGACTAAAGTATGAGACTAGACTTCAAGCCCTTAATTAAAGTGTTCTGTCATGCTTTGGATCGAAGATGATGTTTGAGTTATGACTAATATTGTTTATTTGGACAAGTGAATTAAGTGTTAAGATCGTCGAGTTTCTATGAGGCATTAAATGAGAAGATAACATTCATCCACTTTTTGGTAAATGTGGTAAATAGAAATTTATTTGGAAATCCAACAATGATTCTAAGAATGTACCAACTCAAAACTTAAATGGTTATGCATGTACCAACTCAAAACTTAAATGGTTATGCCTATAAGGAAGAGCGAAAATGCTTTGTGAAGACAAAAGAATTTTGGATGAAAGCAGGAGAAAGAACTTCATCTTTGTTAGGATAAGTGAATTTTTTCCTAAACTATGAGACTAGACTTCAAGTCTGAGATTAAAGAGTTCTAGCCATTCTATAGATCGAAGATAATGTTTGAGTTTTGACGAGTATGGTTTATTTGGACTAGTGAAGTAAAGTTAAGATCATTGAAAAATGAGGCATTAAATGAGAAGATAACATTAATCCACATTTTGGTAAATGTGGTAAATGGAGATTTATTTGGAAACCCAACATTGATTCTAATAAATTACCATATCAAAATTTTAATGGTTATTTATGTAAGGAAAAGAACAAATGCTTTGTGAAGATAAGAGAATTTTGGATGAAAGTATGAGACGATACTTCGACTTTGTTAGGATAAGAGAATTTTTTACTAAAGTTACTAGACTTCTAAGTCTTTGATTAAAGAGTTCAGTCCATTCTTTGGATCGAAGATGATATTTGAGTTTTGACTAATAATGTTTATTTTGATAAGTGAATTAAGTGTTAAGATCATTGAGTTTCTATGAGGCATTAAATGAGAAGAATTTTTGACTAAAGTAACTAGACTTCCAAGTCTTTGATTAAAGAGTTCAGTCCATTCTTTGGATCGAAGATAATATTTGAGTTTTGACTAATAAGGTTTATTTTGATAAGTGAATTAAATGTTAAGATCATTGAGTTTCTATGAGGCATTAAATGAGAAGATAACATGCATCCACTTTTCGTAAATATGGTAAATGGAGATTTATTTGGAAACCCACCAACGATTCTAAGAAAGTGGTAAATGGAGATTTAATTGCCATGGTCTTCGTAAGCATTTTTATTTTGTAAAATTTCTCTTCGGCCTTTAGTGGACAATTAAATTCTCCTGGAACATGACCTCTAATTCGAGTCGATTCTAACTCATTCATAAGATATAATAGATAGTATCAGGAAGATTTCACCACAACCTTCGCAAACATTTTCAAGAAACACATGCTTAGAGTCCCAAATGAAATAACAACAACATTTGTGAAAAACGTTTCGTGGCATGAACATATATCAAAAATAATAAAAATGCTCAACTTCAAAAGAACAACAACATGACATTCATGGCCTTTGAAATAGACATCAATCCAACTAGATCATGGCATTTAAACACATACCTTTCAAACTGATCACAACATTTATACAAAACCTTTCATGGCATTTAAAAGAGGTTTTTCAGTCCAAACATGACATTTAAATCAGACTTTTCAAACCGAACATGACATTTTTCAAACAAGTCCTTAAATTCTAAATTTTAGAGTTTGGCGTGGGTTCCTTTACCTTAACTTCAACCCCAAAAAATTTCTAAGAATTCCATTCCTATCTTAATGAACTTTCCAAACCTGTCTAACAAATAGATTCTAAAATTAAACACGAATGAACTTTAAATTACAAGAACTTGAGGTCGTCCTTAATTACATTGACTATAGTTCTTCCATAAATCGAGCTCAAACATTTCCTTCATCCTGTGATTTCAATTCGCTTCAAAGTCCTTTACTCACCTTTGGTACACTTGATTTCCTAATAATAAAACAACTTCTCAAATAAGAAGTCTGTAATGAATTATTTGAAATAATTATTTGAATTTACCATAACGGAGGTCCAAATCAAGCTCGGTAGTCGAAACTGATCGGACCGGACCAACTCCGATGAGCGATGGCACGTGACCGATGGCAGTGGCGCGTGTGGCAGCGGCGATGGCGGGCGTGGCAGCGCGTCATGGCGCGTGGAACACGGTTTTTGGTTGCCCATGGGTCGATCTATTCAAAACTAGTGACATTCTGGCGAAAACCATTCAGAATAAAGGTGAATCGATAGAACAAAGAGTCGAAGCGGTTCAAGACAAAGAATACACCGATTTGCAGTGGCATGCCGAACACGGACGACTTCATGGGTTGGCGAACGCCGCTGAATGGATCCGGTTGTTTGTTGTGATGCCCGAGGAAGAGGGGTACGTGAATGAACCGACCATATCTGAATGAGAGGGATCCTGAAGATATGAAGTATAGTACCCAAGGAAAATGGGTACATGAGATTGACCATGAGGATATGAAGTATAGTTGAGAAAGGCTTAAAAGAATTGATAACTACTACCTATACCAACAAGGTGCACCTTCCTTTTCGGTGGCTCAATCATAGGAACTCCACAATTAAGCGTGCTTGGCTTGGAGCAATCCTATGTTGGGTGACCTCCTGAGAATTTTCCTAGGGAGTATGTGAGTGAGGACAAAACATGCTGAAAGGACCCGTGTTGGTTTGTGGGAAAAATCTTCACTCTTACAAGCAGTAATGGATGATATATAGTGATGCAACCAGGTCGCAGGAGATCCTGGGTCTGGGGCGTTACAAATGGTATCAGAGAGAAACCTCTCCCAGTAAGATGTGGTTCGGGGACAACCAAGGCGGAAGCTGGTGGGCATGTGACGTCCGGGGAAGAGGGGTACGTGAATGAACCGACCACATCTGAATGAGAGAGGTCCTGATGATATGAAGTATGGTACCCAAGAAAAATGGGTACATGAGATTGACCATGAGAATATGAAAGTATAGTAGAGAAAGACTTAAAAGAATTGATAGGTACTACCTATATCAACAAGATGCACCTTCCTTTTCGGTGGCTCAATCATAGGAGCTCCAGAGTTAAACGTGCTTGGCTAGGAGCAATCCTATGTTGGGTGACCTCCTAGAAATTTTCCTAGGGAGCATGTGAGTGAGGACAAAGCTTGCTAAAAGGACCCGTGTTGGTTTGTGGGAAAAGTCTTCACTCTTACAAACAGTCATGGATGATATATAGTGACGCAGTCAGGTCGCAGGAGATTCTTGGTCTGGGGCGTTACATTTGTGGTCGACAGCGTGACTTGCAGACGTCCAATGCACTCGATTGCGTGGTTCGAGCTTCTTCAAGCCTCGACGCACGACGACAACGAGAGGATCCACGACGATTGGTCGTGTGTCGAGCATAACACAACGACTTCACAGATCCGACGAGCTCTATCACATCAGTGGTTGGACGCGGCTTCAAGCGGAAGTAGCTACTGTTGTTGTCAGTGATGCTCCAAGCTCTCCCATGGAGGTCCAAACGTGGGTGTTGAGGGTGGTAGAAGAAGATGCCTAGGGATTTGTGCCTTAATAAGACAAATTTGACCAATTCAAAGCCCTAATCCAACTTCATTTCCAAATTTGCCCCTCCTCTTTTATATGACCACACTTATGCCCTTATCCAAAATAAATACCTCAATATAACTTAACTCTTCCTTAGATTGCTCAAAACTCCAGTTAATTTTTGTTTTCAAGGCCAAAATAAATATTTTCCATTAACTGAACAAAAATACATCTTTAATTGTACCCAAAATTCATGGGCGTTACATTATTGATTGGAGTCCCATATCCCTTGATCAAAGTAAGTCTCTAGAATTACCCTTTACTGAAGCTGGAATTCTCTTTGTTGTAAATGATTTGGGCTCTAACAAATCCCCCGGGCCAGATGACTTCACTTCTTAATTCTTTAAAAAATCATGGAACATTCTCAAAGACGACATCAAGAGGGTGTTCAATGATTTTTTTTAGAATGCTATCATAAACGCGAATGTCAACGAGACTTACATATGCCTCATTCCTAAGAAAAAAGCTGCTAAATATGTTGGTGATTACAGACTCATTAGTCTTACTGCCTGTACAAAATTATTGCTTGAGTCCTATAAAAAAGATTGAAGAAAGTGCTCCCACATACCATTTCATACTACCAATCAACTTTTGTGGCCGATAGACAAATCATTGATGCTGCTTTGATTGCGAATGAGCTCATTGATGAGAGGAAAAGACGGAAAAAACCAGCTGTTGTGATCAAATTAGATATCGAGAAGGCTTTTCATAAGGTTGACTGGGATTTTCTTGATCTTATTTTACAAGCTAAAGGGTTTGGGAGCCTATGGAGGAGATGGATTAAAGGTTGTATATCATCCACTAACTTTTCCATAATAATCAATGGGAGGCCTCTAAGGAAAATCCGTGCTTTTAGAGGGCTTGTATATCATCCACTAACTTTTCCATAATAATCAATGAGAGGCCTCTAGGGAAAATCCGTGCTTTTAGAGGGCTTGGACAAAGGGACCCTCAAGGTTGTATATCATCCATTGAGTAGATTGTTCATGCTTGCTGAATCACAGAATTTGATTGAAGGTTTTTCAGTGGGTAAAGGTGACAATAAAACCTCGATAACCCATCTTCAATTTGCGGATGATACCATCCTTTTCTCTTCCCCCGACCCCTCACATTTACTCAGCCTACACAAGATTATTTTGGAGTTTGAAGAGCCTTCAGGTTTGAATATTAACTCTGCGAAATCAGAACTCTTTGGGATTGAAACAGAACCTTTCATTGAGGCTTCATTGGCAGCGACCTGGAATTGTCCCTTGGGAACATGGCCAACTATATATTTAGGACTGCCATTGAATGGTAGACCTAAAAATGAATCCTTTTGGTTACTAAAAGTTGCAAAACTGGGGACACTCACACATTTCTAAAAGAGGTCGTTTGACTCTGATACAAGCTACATTGACTAACCTCCCTATCTTAAAACTTAAATGGTTATGTATATAAGGAACAACAAAGATGCTTGGTAAAGAAAGGAAATTTCGAGAAAAGTATGAGACGACACTTCATCTTGGTTAGGCTAAGAGAATTTTAGACTAAAGTATGAGACTAGACTTTTAAGTCTTTGACTAAAGAGTTCGGTCCATTCTTTGGATCGAAGATAATGTTTGAGTTTTGACAAATATTGTTTATTTGGACAAGTATATTAAGTGTTAAGATCATTGAGTTCTATGAGGAATTAAATGAGAAGATAACATTCATCCACTTTTTCGTAAATGTGGTAAATTGAGATTTATTTGGAAACCCAACAACGATTCTAAGAAAGTACCATCTCAAAACTTAAATGGTTATGTATATAAGGAATAACAAAGATGCTTGGTAGAGAAAGGAGAATTTCGATAAAAGTATGAGACCACACTTCATCTTTGTTAGGATAAGAGAATTTTGGACTAAAGTATGTGACTAGACTTCCAAGTCTTTGATTAAAGAGTTTGGTCCATTCTTTAGATCGAAGATAATGTTAGAGTTTTGACTACTAAGGTTTATTTGGACAAAGAAACTAAGTGTTGAGATCATTTAGTTTCTATGAGGCATTAAATGAGACGATAACATGCATCCACTTTTTGGTAAATGTGGTAAATGGAGATTTATTTGGAAACCCACCAACGATTCTAAGAAAGTACCATCTCAAAAATTTAAGGGTTATGAATTTAAGAAGAGCAAAGATACTTTCCTAGAGATAAGAGAATTTTGGATGGAAGTATTAGACGACAATTCATCTTTATTAGGATAAGAGAAGTTTTGATGATAATATTGGACTAGACTTCAAGTTTTTGATTAAAGAGTTCTGCCCATTTTCTGGATCGAAGATAATGTTTGAGTCTTGACTAATAAGGCTTAAAGAGACCACGTGTTTCTTAAGGTGGCTCCAATGAAGGGAATTCTAAGGTTTGGCCGTAAAGGGAAGTTGAGTCCGCGATTCATCGGACCATTTGAGATTTTAGAGAGGATTGGTGCAAAGGCCTCTGATTAGCACTACCGCCGCTTCTCTTTCAATGGTTCATAACGTATTCCATGTCTCCATGTTGAGAAAGTACGTCCCGCATCCGACTCATGTCATAGACTTCAACCATTGCGCTTAATGTAAGATCCGAGTTATGGCGAACGACCGGTACAAATTATTGCAAGAGATCGAAAGACCCTCCGTAACCGTGAGATCAGCTTAGTTAAGGTTTTGTGGCAGAACCACCGCGCGGAGGAAGCTACTTGGGAGCGAGAAGAGGAAGTACGCGCTAAATATCCTGAACTATTCCAAGAATAGGAACTTTCGAGGACGAAAGTTCTTAAGGAGGAAAGATTGTGACGACCATCACCCTGTACTATTATTTATTTTATTTAATACTCTAGTAAACGCCGTGTTTTTTAACCGGATTAGTGATTTTAATCAAGCTCAAGAGAGGGAGGCCAAATTCATTTAGCTTATGTGAATTATTCTTTTTAAGATGAGATTAATTATGGAATTAAAGGAAAAGGCAATTTCAAGGGCGTTTTGGTGATTATTGCTTAAATAAGGGTTGTATAAGACTTGACCTAAAACCCTAAACCCTAAGCCCCCCCTTAGTATTTAACCATAAGAAAACCCTAGCCACCAACACTTCTCCTCACATTTTTGCCTTAACCCAACCCTAGGAAAGAAGAAAAATAAGCTTCAATTGTCTTCTTCTAGGTTGCCGACCGGAACCCTAGCCTTGCATTGGCCGACGAACCAACCGGAGACCCCACCCATCCACGAAACCACCGTGGCAAAGCAGCCTCGGTCAATCCCCGAGCACGCACGCGGTGCGTCGAAGCCTCGAGCCGACCACACACGCCCAAACCAAGACTCTACCGCCGATCCTCCTCGCGCGTTTTCTCGCGCCGGCAAGCCACGAACGGAGGCCTCCAGCCGCTCACGTCTACTCCCGCCGCTCGTGACTGCACCGTACCAGCGCCGCACGCTCGTGAGGATCACCGGGCCTCGCGGGTTGCCGTCCTCGCCGAGATCGCCGAGAGTCTCCGCACACACTTGCGGCGGCCGCCGCGTGATCCACGCCCACCGGCCGCCTCGGCCGCTTCGCGAAGCTTCCGTCCCTGCAGATCGCGGACTCAAACCGCCGCAGCAAGCCACGAAAGGACAAGCTCGCGGTTCTCAAGTTAGCCGCCAGCGTAGCGCTCTCGCGTCGGCCGGCGTCCGCCACCGCTCGTTCGTGGGTGACTTCCTTGAAGCCGATCGCAAGCCGTCGCCGCCGCAGACCGAACCACCGGCCGATCCACGAACGCTGCGCAGCGGCCGCCGGCTTCACCGTGGCGCGGACTCCGCACGCCGGATACCGCGTTTTGTCACCGGTGAGCGTTGATTTGAGTTTCATGCTTGATTAGAAATATTGCGACCTATCGATTGAATTAAGCGTTTGATTGAGAATTTAGGTTACGTGTTCGAATATCTCTTGTAGGAACCGGACTCGGAACGGAATTGGAGGTAAATTGCCAAGCGAACTAAGGAATATCGAGTTCTCGCACGAAAACCGAGGTAAGAGGGACACGACATCGTAATACAGTATTTCGAGTTTCGCATGATTAGGGTTTAAGTGTGAATACTTGGAGTTTGAATTCGGAAATATTAATGTGTTTCAGGTTTCATTAAAAGGAGAATAGACCGGAGTTCGATTAAGTTTTGAATTAAAGTCGAAGCTCGAGGTAAGGGACCTCGTCTTAGAACTTTTAAATGGGAGGAAATGAAAATGATTTTCATGATTTTATGTGAAATAGTTCATATTTTTCCACATGAAAATCCACAGATATTATTTGAGAATACGTGACATTTTATGTGCAATATTTCATGAATTATGTGAAAAGGAAATTATTATTTTATGTGAAAGTACTCTTGCATGTTAGGTATAAAGATCCCATTATTTCATGTGAAAACAGACGGTAGGGTGTATGAGAATGTTTCATGTTTATTACAAAAGTATGATTTATCACCCCATCCCATGAGAAAGTATGAATGATATGTTGATAATGATATTTATGATATGTACACCATGATTATGTGACCGATGGGACTGATGCATGATTTTGTATGTCACGAAATGAATTAGTGAATAGTGTGGACATTGGTTAGCTTTGAGATCATTGTAAACGACTCAGATGACCATCGGCCTCACAACCGAATGAATAGCCATGGATTAAAGACTGGCAAATGAATGTGTAGCCATGGATTAAAGACTGCAAAATTTTATGAAACGACCATGGATTAAAGACTGCAATTATATGTACACCACCATGGATTAAAGACTGGCAATTGAATGTGTAGCCATGGATTAAAGACTGCAATTATATGAATAAATCATGGATTAAAGGCTCGACATTTAAATATACAACCATGGGTTAAAGACACAGCAACTTTAGAAAGTTTTAATTCCCATCTATGTATGTTATGAATGGATTTAAAGATCATGATTGTATGTGTATGTGTATCCCGACCTCAGTGCGCGAGGCTACTTACTGGGTATTGTTTATGCAATACTCACCCTTTCTTTAAAAATGTTTTTCGTAAGGGGAAGGACGTGCGGGCGTGTGACGGAAAGCGTGATTAGGACCATGGGAACCAAAGATTGATTTCCGCATATTCATGATTTGAAATATTGTTGTCTTTATGTTTTCCTTTGAAATTAAACTTACTTACAGTTTTTAATAGACCAAGCTGATGTGATGTTTTTAAATGATTTGAATGTTTTGTTTTTGTTTGGGATCCCTGGAACTATTTATTACAAATGAGAAACGGCTTTTAAGTTCTTCTATTCCTCGGTCTATAAATGCATGCATGTGTAGTAATGTCCCTAGGGATTTGGTCATAGAAAAGTAGGGGCGTTACAGTAAATGTGGTAAATGGAGATTTATTTTTAAACCCACCAACGATTCTAAAAAAAGTACCATCTCAAAAGTTTAATGGTTATGAATATAAGAAGAGCAAAGATGCTTTCTAGAGCAAAGATGCTTTCTAAAGATAAGAGAATTTTGGATGAAGGTATGAGACGACAATTCGTCTTTATTAGGATATGAGAATTTTGGACTAAAGTATTAGACTAGACTTCAAGTCTTTAATTAAGGAGTTATGTCCATTGTTTTGATCAAAGATAATGTTTGAGTTTTGACTAATAAGGTTTGTTTGGACAACTGAATTAAGTGTTAAGATCATTGAGTTTCTATGAAGAATTTAATGAGAAAATAACATGCATCCAGTTTTTGGTAATTGTTTTAATTGGGGATTTATTTGGAAACCTGTAACGACCCTAGTTTTCAGACCCAAATCTCCTAGCGAAGTTAATAAGCAGCACTGTCAACGCCAAAATTTTCGGCAGCATAATGGCGATGCTAAGACAAAAACCCACATTTTCCTGACATGTTTAATGCATAAAAGCACTCCGAAAGGTTTACAAAATACCCAACCTCCTCCAAACTATATTCAACAACTGGTTGGGCTTCCAACAGATTAGAAAGTAAACAACTAAAGCGAAACTCAACATGATCACAACTTTAACTAACACCTATCTGCAACTAACAACTTCAAAGGAAAGAAAAAGAATGAACATAAAGACACTTAGGAAAAAATATCAAAACTCTAAGGGGAACTAATCCTAACGCACAAAAGAACGTCCTCAAGCCTCGTTAGGTTGCCAATACCTAAAGACATTTAGGAAAAAATATCAAAACTCTAAGGGGAACTAATCCTAACGCACAAAAGAACGTCCTCAAGCCTCGTTAGGTTGCCACCATCGTCATCCATCCCACAGTTTAACTTTCATCTGTAAACAAAAACATAGAAAGAAACGAGTGAGTATAAAAATACCAAGTAAATAGCCCACTTACATCCAAAACTATCTCAACAAAAACAACAAGACTCATCTCCTAAACTCACTCAATCCCAATCAGGTCTCACATTTAGCATCTCTCATCCTGAGCCCCCTTGTGGTAATAACTCGAGCTTTACCTTCGGTCCTAGAACTTTGATTGATGATGCAATGAGAGAAAGCAACTCTCACGCCACTACACGGTGGTATAGAGCCGTGAATGTACGTAACCCACACACTCTATGGAGAATCACCCCTAAGCCAAGATGAGATAATGAAAAGCAACCACTCCCTGACGGGGACGTACCTCAGGCTCACCTCGCCGCTAGCATAGAGTCGTGTATTCAACAACTCTATAGAGATCCACCCATAAGCTAGCATGAGACAATGGAACACAATCACTCCCTGAATGTGGGCGTACCCCTAGATCATTACCAATATCGTCAATCTAGAGGTTCGAACTCGCTTAGGCGTATTTCAGGATTTAGTAACTGTTAGGATCTGGGCTTTATAAGGTTACTAGGGCTTCTAACTAGGCATTCCTAATATCCTCAATCTATTCTCAAGGGTCCCAATCACTTATTAAGAATGCTAGGTGCAATCTGAATAATCAACCCCCACCTAGCAAAAACCAAAGATGGGATCAATACAAGATTCAAAGACTCGGGATAACATACATGTAATCATGCCAAGTACAAAGTTCATAAAAACATGCTACACAAGTTCCGTAAACACTTAGATAACTAATCTAAGGTCTAAAGCTAGCAACATCTCAAGAATAGGCAAAAGGTAAATGTCGATAGCCTTACTCCTTCACTTAGGAGCTTGGCTTAAATCCAAAAGACTACTTACGTGATGTTTTAAGATTCAGAAAAAGAGTGTGAGCGTAAGAAACCACAACAGGGTCTAAAACAAACTTAAGAAGTTGAAACTGATCGGGCTAGATCTACTCCGACGAGCTACAACGGCAGTCCGACGACTTTCGGCGACACTCTGGTCGTCGTCCGACGACCCTCCGACGATAGTTCGATGACTTTCCGGCTGGATGAAGAAAGAGATGAAGAATGCAAAGAAAGGAAGAAGAAAGAGAAGGAGATGAGAGTTTTGAAGTGTGCCTCTTAAGTTCCAAATACTCTGGTTTAAAAAGGGAGCAAAAGTCCTAATCGTTTTTAGAACAAGAAATCCTAATCCTCTTTAGAAAAAGAAAACCCAACCCTTTTTAAAAAGAAATCCTAATCATTTTCAGACTTTGAAACACCATTTCCTAAAAAAATCACTAGATTCCTAATCCTGATCCGATTATCCAAAAATTCAAATTTAAATCAAATACAATTTAATGCACCTGATTTTACTTAGCGTTACAAAACCCGACAATGATTCTAAGAAAGTACAATTTCAAAACTGTAATGGTTATGTATATAAGGAAGAGAAAATATGTTTTGTAAAGATAAGAGAATTTTGGATGAAAGTATGAGGCGACACTTCATCTTTGTTAGGATAAGAGAATGTTGGACTAAAGTATGAGACTAGACTTCAAGTTTTTTATTAAAGAGTTCCGTCCATTCTTTGGATTGAAGAGAATGCTTGAGTTTTGACTAAAAAAGCTTATTTGGACAAGTGGATTAAGTGTTAAAGATGTCTAGTTTCTATTTGGCATTAAATGAGAAGATAACATTTATCCACTTTTTGGTGAATGTGGTAAATCAAGATTTATTTGGAAACTCAACAACCATTCTAAGAAAGTACCATCTCAAAACTTTAGTGGTTATGTATATAAGGAAGAGCAAAGATGCTTTGTGAAGATAAGAGAATTTTGGATGAAAGTATGAGACAACACTTCATCTTTGTTAGGATAAGAGAATGTTGGACTAAAGTATGAGACTAGACTTCAAGTATTTGATTAAAGATTTCTTTCCATTCTTTGGATCGAAGATAATGTTTGACTTTTGACTAATAAGGTTTATTTGGACAAGTGTATTAAGTGTTAAAATCGTTTAGTTTCTATTAGGCATTAAATGAGAAGATAATATTCATCTACTTTTCGGCAAATGTTGTAAATGGAGATTTATTAGGAAACCCAACAATGATTCTAAGAAAGTACCATTTCAAAGCTAAATGGTTATGTATATACAAGAGCGAAGATTCTTTGTAAAGATAAGAGTATTTTGGATGAAGTATGAAACAACACTTCATCTTTGTTAGGATAAGTGAGTTTTGGACTAAACTATGAAGTAGACTTCAAGTCTTTGATTAAAGAGTTTTTTCAAATCTTGGGATCAACGATAATGTTTTAGTTTTAACTAATAAGGTTTATTTGGACAAGTGAATAAAGTGTGAAGATCATTAAGTTTCTATGAGGCAAAATGAGAAGATAACATGCACCTACTTTTTGGTAAATGTGGCAAATGGAGATTTATTTAGGAACGCAACAATGATTCTAAGAAAGTACCATCTCCAAACTATATTGATTATGTATACAAGGAAGAGCGAAGATGATTTGAAAAGATAAGAGAATTTTGGATGAAAGTATGAGGCAACTCTTTATCTCTTTAGGATAAGGGAATTTTGGACTAAAGTATGAGACTAGACTTCAAGTCAAGAGTTCTGTCCATTTTTCGGATCGAAGATACTATTGGAGTTTTGACTATTTAGCTTTATTTGGACAAGTGAATTTAGTGTAGGATCATTGAGCTTCTATGAGCCATTACATGAGAAGATAACATGCATCCACTTTTTGGTAAATGTGGAAATGAAGATTTATTTGGAAATCCAACAACGAAACTATGAAAGTACCATCTAAAAACTTTAATGCTTATGTATATAAGGAAGAGTAAAGATGTTTTGTAAAGATAAGAGATTTTTTATGAAAGTATGAGACGACACTTCATCTTTGTTAGGATAAGAGAATTTTGGACTCTAAGTATGAGACAAGACTCAAGTCTTAGATTAATGAGTTATGTCAATTCCTTGGAATCATAGATAATGTTTGAGTTTTGACTAATAAGGTTTATTTGGACAATTGAATTAAGGACCTGTTTGGGGGCACAAGTTATAATAACCTGTGGAATACTCTACAACCTAAACACAGACTATTATAACCCCAAACTATACTACTATGTATTTTAAATAATATTATATGATTCCACAGATTATAATAGTCCACAAACTATTATAACCCTCCTGTTATTATAACTCACTCAACGCCCCAAACAACCCCTATGTCTTAAGATCTTTGAGTTTTTATGAGGCATGAACTGAGTAGATAACATTCATCCACTTTTTGTTAAATGTGGTAAATAGAGATTTATTTGGAAACCTAACAACAATTCTAAGAAAGTACCATCTCAAAACTTTAATGGTTATGTATATAAGGAAGAACAAAGATTCTTTGTAAAGATAAGAGAATTTTGGATGAAAGTATGTGTAACGCCCCAGGCCCAGGATCCCCTGTGACCTAGCAACGTCACCATATCATCCATGACTGATTGTAAGAGTGAAGACACTATCCTCATAAACCAACACGGGGTCCTTTCAGCATGCTTTGTCCTCACTCACATGCTCCCTAGGAAAATTTCCAAGAGGTCACCCAACATAAGATTGCTCCAAGCCAAGCACGCTTAACGGTGGAGTTCCTATGATTGAGCCACCGAAAAAGAAGGTGCACCTCGTTGGTATAGGTAGTAGCTATCAATTCTTTTAAGTCTTTTTCAACTATACTTTCACATCCTCATGGTCACTCTCGTGTACCCCTCTTCCTTGGGCACCATACTTTCATATCCTCATGATCCCTCTCATTCGGATGTGGACTCGGTTCATTCATGTACCCCTCTTCCTCCGGCGTCACATGCCCACCATCTTCCGCCTTGGTTCGTCCCCGAACCACATCTTATTGGGAGAGGTTTTGCTCTGATACCATTTGTAACGCCCCAGGCCCAGGATTCCATGTGACCTAGCAACGTCACCATATCATCAATGACTGCTTGTAAGAGTGAAGACACTATCCCCACAAACCAACACGGGGTTCTTTCAGCATGCTTTGTCCTCACTCACATGCTCCCTAGGAAAATTTCCAGGAGTTCACCTAACATAGGATTGCTCCAAGCCAAGCATGCTTAACTGTGGAGTTCCTATGATTGAGCCACCGAAAAGGAAGGTGCACCTTGTTGGTATTAAAGGGAATCGAATCCCGCTGCAGAAGCGATTGTGAATCGCGCGTTCTAAATTACATTACATGGATTACATTCAAGAACGATTCTACCTAGATTAAGCATATATTAACAATATGGATAGCGAGATATTACCTTTGAAGAACTTTTCTTCGAGTGCTCCTTTCTCCACGATCACGATCTCAGCGTCTGGAACCCAAACGGATGAAGATACTACCACTGGATCTTCTCCGTTGTTCTCTAAGTGAGGGAGGAAGGTGGGTTCCCTTTAGGTGAGATGAGATGTTTGTGAGAGAGAAATTATGTTTTGGAACCTTTCCAACAACACAACAAAATGGCACACTAGGGTTTGCAAAAGCTTAGGTTGCTTCTCTCAACCTAGTTGCATCTTATGCAACTATATATAAGGAGATAGGGATGAAAATTACCATACTATCCCTCTTTCATTCTCTCTTTAGTATATAGTCAATATGTGAATCTAATTCACATTAAAACTATATATTATATCAATTATATCACATATAACTGATATGACATCTCATATATGAAATTGAACACTTCAATTTCATTCCTAACTTTATACCCTCAATATAACCATGTTGAGCCAACAGAGGGACCTAATGGACCTACAGTTCATGAGCTCCAATGATGTGAGCTTAACTGATCAAACTCTTTGATCTAGTTAACCAATATTCATTAACTACAAGTCACTCCACTATAGGCTTGTAGCTGCACTCTCCTCACTATAGATTTATATTGTGTCCACTGATATAATCATTACCCATGAGTCGACCCTTCACAGGTTGTTCGTAATCATGGCTGGGTCAAATTACCATTTTACCCCTGTGATTACTTCTTTGTTCCTTAAGCACCACTGATCCTCTAATGAACAACAAGTCTAAGGTCCTACCATAGATTCATACCCTCATAGAGGGCGAGGCCCTGTTGTTCAAGACCTGGAGTTAGTTCTTAAGGGAACAACCTATCTAATTCATTAGTGTAGGAATGAGTGAATTCCATCTTGCACAGTTAAGTCCCCAGCTACCTACGAGATTTTGTCCACTAGAAGGTAGGCTTATTGAGTCGGCTACAGGCTACTCTCACCCATACTAGTCTAAGGACAAACCCCATAAGCAGGAGTTCTTAACTTGCTCAGGATTCAGGTCAAGTCACTAATGACCATCTATAAATTATCAATCTTATCCTGTTAACGGTGTTACACTGGTTAGACTAATAATTTGCAGTCCGGTCTTGTATGAACTCTTCATACAGGATGCCCCCACTCGCATGTCAACTACATGAATGAGTTGAATTACCTCATTTGTACTAATTACAAAGTGGGTCGCATCCATGGTGTTACCAGAATGAGGTTTCCAACCTTATTCTTATACCATAGACCATTTAGGTTATATTCTTGGACACAATCCAAATAGTGTCCACTACACTGATGTTCAAGATATATTATAACCTCGAAGCTTAGTTTATTGGATTTATAAAGCAAGTATATAATTTTATCAAAACAAATAACCCTTTATTTATTTGATGAAAATTACACAAGTTTAGGGCATAAATCCCAACAATCTCCCACTTGACCTAAAGCTTGTTGAGTACTAAAATATTACGGTAATGTAAATACAATAAACTAGGGCATTTAAACCCTTTGTGCAAAATACTCCCACTTGCCCTAGTTGGGGAAGACTTGTAAACCTAGACCTTTTAGGTGACTCTCAAATACTTTAGTCGTGAGAGCCTTTGTAAAAGGATCAACAACGTTGTGCTCTGAGGCTATCTTCGTGACAATCACGTCTCCTCTATGCACGATCTCCCAGATGAGATGATATTTCCGCTCAATGTGCTTTCCCCTCTTGTGACTTCGGGGTTCCCTCGAATTTGCCACTGCACCACTGTTATCGCAATACAGTGTGATGGGCAAAGTCATATTTGGAACAACTTCCAAATTTAGCATGAATTTTCTTAACCAAACGACCTCTTTAGCTGCTTCACAAGCTGCTACATATTCGACCTCCATGGTAGAATCAGTGATGCATCCTTGCTTGACGCTTCGCCATACTACAACTCCTCCGTTAAGAGTCAAAAACGACCCTTGATGTAGATTTTCGAGAATCTTTATCGATGCCGAAGTTAGAATCCGTGTATCCTGTAAGGATTAAATCCTTAGCCCCATACACAAGCATGTAGTTCCTTGTTCTCCGAAGATACTTAAGGATTGTTTTAACCGTTGTCCAGTGTTCAAGTCCTGGATTGGATTGATACCTCATCGACCATTCCAATCGCAAAAAAAGTATGTCAGGCCTAGTACACAACATGGCGTACATCGACTCCCAACAGCTGATGCATAAGGAATCCCTCTTATATCCTCAACTCCTTGAGGTGTCTTAGGACTCTGTTCCTTAGACAAATGGACTCCATGTCTAAAAGGCAATAAGCCCTTTTTGGAGTCTTGCATCTTCAACCTTGACAACACTTTGTCTATGTAAGATGTTTGAGACAAGGCTAGTGTTTTATTCTTGCGGTTACGGACAATCTGGATCCCAAGAACAAACTGCGCATCACCCAAATCTTTCATTTGGAATTGCGTAGCCAACTAATTTTTAATGTCAGTAAGATATCCTACATCATTCCCAATGAGTAGGATATCATCCACATATAGAACTAGGAAACGACAGAACTATTGATGATTTTCTTATAGACACAAGGTTCATCATCATTCTAGTCAAAACCATAAGATTTGATTGGCTCATCAAATCTTATATTCCAGGACCTAGAGGCTTGTTTCAGTCCATAAATTGACCTTTTAAGCATGCAAACCTTTTGCTCTTGTCCTGGTTCAATGAACCCTTTGGGTTTGTCCATGTAGATGTTTTCCTCAAGATTGTCATTCAAAAAGGTTGTCTTGACATCCATTTGCCATACCTCATAGTCATCATATGCAAAGAATTGCAAGTAGGATACTTGATAGACTTTACCATAGCAACAGTGAAAAGTTTTCCTCATAGTCAACCCCTTCAACTCTGGTATAACCTTTTGCTACTAGTCTAGCTTTAAAGGTTTGCACCTTTCCATCTACACCACGCTTTCTCTTGTAGATCCACTTACAACCTATAGGTTTTACCCCATCAGGTTTATCTACACGATCCCAAACAGAATTGAAGTACATAGACTCCATTTCTTGGTCTATGGCTATGACCCATTTGTTTGTCTTTGTCAACCATCACTTGATTATAAGTCAATGGATCCTTGTAGTTGTCATCTGGTATAACAACTTGGGTTTCAGATAAACCCATGTAACGGCCAGGTTGTGTTATAACCCACCCACTACGTCGAGGCATACTCAACTCTTGAGATGGACTCTCTTGACTAGACAAACTAGTATCAACAACTCTTGTTGACGTACTAGTTTTATTAACAACCTTTGCTATTGTTCTGTCTAACTCACTCAACACAATTTTACTCCTTGGTTTGTGGTCCCTTATGTGGTCCTCCTCTAAGAAAGTGGCATTTGTCGACACAAAAACCTTATCTTCCTTAGGATCATAGAATAAACCACCTCTTGTTTCTTTTGGGTAGCCTACGAATAGGCACAATTTTGAACGTGAATCTAACTTCTTTGGATTTGACACAAGCACATGTGCTGGACAACCCCATATTCTGAAATGACATAAATTGCCTTTACGTCCCTTCCAGAGTTCAAAAGGTGTTTCAGAAACACTTTTTGAGGGCACATTATTCAAAATGTATACTGCAGTCTCTACTGCGTATCCCCAAAATGAACTAGGGAGATGAGCATAACTCATCATTGATCGAATAATGTTCAACAAGGTTCTATTTCTCCTTTTCGATACCCCATTTTGTTGTGGTGTACCGGGAGCTGAGAGTTGGGATGTAATTCCATGTTCTATCATATAGTTCTAGAATTTTAAATCCATGTACTCTCCACCTCGATCTGATCGAAGCATTTTAATTGTTTTACCCAATTGATTTTCAACCTCAGTCTTGAATTCCTTGAACTTTTCAAGTGCTTCAGACTTATGTTGTATTAGGTAAATATGCCCAAATCTGGAATAATCATCTACAAACTAGATGAAATATTCATAACCTCCTCTGGCTTTAACACTCATCGGACCACAAAGGTCTGAATGTATAAGCTCAAGAGGTTCTTTGGCTCTATAACATTTTCCACTAAAAGGTCTTTTAGTCATTTTGCCTTCTAGGTAGGATTCACATACAGGTAAAGTATTTTCTTCTAACTCATTTAGAAGTCCATTCTTTACCAGTCTCTCAATCCTATTGAGATTAATGTGACCCAATCTATGATGCCAAAGATGAACATTTTCTTTAGGAGAAATTAGTTCGTGTACTTGCAATTTTGTATAATTCACTGTTAAAACTATTTTAATTGAATTAAACCATTGCAGATAATTCTCAAGAAGAGCAACACATAGTACAATACTTTTCCAAAGAAATAAACACTTTATTCAATTGAAAAGAAAATGAAGTACAATGTTCGCTAAGGCAAGAAATAGAAATAAGGTTTCTTATAACCCTTAAGCTACATGTTATCAAATAACAGCTTTTCCTTGCCAGACGATTGCTCTTTATTTGCTCATTTTCCTCTTCTTCTGTATCTTCTTAAGTTCAGAAGTATGGTTGCAGTTCTTAGTTCCAGAGGATGAACCCTCCTGAGAACTTTTGGAATGGGCAAACAGATTTGCCTCTCCATTCTGTTGTCTCTTATCATCCATAAGAAACTGATAATTCTGCAGCTCATTTAGCAGAGTAGTCGGATCATACTCTATGTTGTTCATCGCTGCATTGCTATGGAATTGCAGAAAACTCTTCGGAATGATTCTAGGATGAACAAAACCTGACTTTTCTCATCTATGACCGCTCCGTTTAATTCCGTTATGTTGAAGTGAGCAATCAGATTGAGAACATGTTCTCTCACTGACGTTCCCTCCTTCATGTGCGCGTTTTAAACAAATTTTAGGGTTTCATGCCGAATTTGTTTGGACGGTTGTCTAGACAAATTTAGCACAAAATTCATGATCTCACGTGTTGAGACCTTGCCCTCCAGCCTTCTAGCTAAAACATCAGGTATGCTAGCCAGGATATAGGCTTTTGCCTTTTCATTGGCATTGATCCAAATAGTGTCCACTATACTGATGTTTAAGATATATTATAACCTCGTAGCTTAGTTTATTGGATTTATAAAGCAAGTATATAATTTTATCAAAACAAATAACCCTTTATTTATTTGATGAAAATTACATAAGTTTAGGGCATAAATCCCAACAGGTATAGGTAGTAGCTATCAATTCTTTTAAACGTTTCTCAACTACACTTTCATATCCTCATGGTCACTCTCATGTACTCCTCTTCCTTGGGCACCATACTTTCATATCCTCAGGATCCCTCTCAATCGGATGTAGACTCGGTTCATTCATGTACCCCTCTTCCTCGGGTGTCACATGATCCTGGGCCTGAGACATTACAATATAAGACGACACTTCATCTTTGTTAGGATAAGAAAATGTTGTAGTATGAGACAAGACTTCAAGTCTTTGATTAAAGAGTTTTATCCATTCTTTGGATCGAAGATAATGTTTTAGTTTTGACAATAAGTTTTATTTGGACATGTGAAATAAGTGTTAAGATCATCGATTTTCTATGATGCATTAAATGAGAAGATAACATTCATCCACTTTTGGGTAAATGTGGTAAATGGAGGTTTATTTGGAACAATGATTCTAAAAAAGTACCATCTCAAAACTTTAATAGTTATCTATAAAAAGAGGAGCAAAGATGCTTTGTAAAGATAAGAGAAATTACGATGAACGTATGAGACGACACTTTCATTTTTTTTAGGATAAGTGAATTTTGAACTAGTGTGAGACTAGACTTCAATCTTTGATTAAAGAGTTCTGTCCATTCTTTGAATCAAAGATAATGTTTGAGTTTTGACTAGTAAGATTTATTTGGATAAGTGAATTAAGTGTTAAGATCATTGAGTTTCTTTGAGGCATTAAATGGAGAATTATTTTGAAACCCAACAACGATTCTGTGAAATTACCATCTTAAATATTTAATGGACATGTATAAAAGGAAGAGCGAAGATGCTTTGTAAAGATAAGAGAATTGTGGATGAAAGTATGACACTACACTTCTTCATTGTTAGGATAAGTGAATTTTGGCCTAAATTATGAGACTAGACTTCAAGTGTTTGACTAAAGAGTTTCTGTCCATTCTTTGGATCGAAGATAATGTTTGAGTTTTTACTAACAAGGTTTATTTGGACAAGTGAATTAAGTGTGATGATCATTGGGTTTATATGAGGCATTAAATTAGAAGATAACATGCATCCACTTTTTGGTAAATGTAGTAGATGGAGATTTATTTGGAAACCCAACAAGGATTCTAAGAAAGTACCAACTCAAAACTTTAATGGTATGCATACAAGGATGAACAAAGATGCATTGTAAAGATAAAAGAATTTTGGATGAAAATATGAGACGACACTTCATGTTTATTAGGATAAGAGAATTTTGGCCTAAAGTATGAGACTGATTAAAAAGTTTCTGCCCATTCGTTGGATCGAAGATAATGTTTGCGTCTTGACTAATAAGGTTTATTTGGACAAGTGAATCAAGTTTTAAAGATCATTGAGTTTCTATGAGGCATTAAATGAGAAGACAACATGCATTTTTTTTTTTTTTGGTAAATGTGGTAAGTTGAGATTTATTTGGAAACCCAACAACGATTCTAAAAAAGTACCATCTCAAAACTTTAATGGTTATGGATACATGGTTGAGCAAAGATGATTTGTAAAGACAAAAGAGTTTTAGATAAAAATATGAGACGATACTTCATCTTTGTTAGGATAACATAATTTTGGACTAAAGTATTAGACTACATCTCAAGTCTTTGGTTAAAGAGTTCGATCAAAGATAATGTTTGTGTTTTGACTAATAAGGTTTATTTGGACAAGTGTATTAAGTGTTAAGATCGTTTAGTTTCTAAGAGGTATTAAATGAGAAGATAACATTCATCCACTTTTTGGTAAATGTGGTAAATGGAAATTTATTCGAAGAGATAATTGAAAAGTGAAGAATTCTTTAAAAAGTTGAATTCGGAATAAGATGAACTATATCAAAAGATATATAAAAATGTTATGGATTCATGAGAAAAGCTGACACCTATCTAAATATTTGACGTTGTAGTTGATGATATGTTTTTTGGACACAAAGCTTTTTTAAATATGATATCTATTGTTATATGATTTTTCAATTTTACTACTCTTGGTCGAGAGGAGTTGGCGAAAACCTTAGTATAAAAGGAAAAATTGATGGATGGGGAAGACAATTTAAGGAAATTTTAAGGATGGAAGGAGTAAAATAATAAATATTTGCGGTCATTGTTGATATTGGATGACAATGTGTTTGATTTGTTGAATTCGTACTATTATACATGAACAAAGGAAGAAAGACACACTTTGCAAGGATAAAATAATAAGATTGAAGTCAATCTCTTATTATCAAGAGTTTTGAAAAGTGGATGTCAACTTTTGTTATTAGGATTTGAACATAATAGTTGGGCTCTAAAGAATTTAAATTTATTTATGGAATAGTAATCATGAGAAGAAAATTTTTTGTGAAGATATTAAAAAATTGGATATCGAATGAAGATACTTTCTTTGAAACGTTGACGATTTTCCTTGAATATTGATATGAGAAAAAAAAATAAGATAAGGTCTTATGTACTTGAAAAGGGAAAAATACACAAAAAGATTTGGTGGATGGAGGACTATTCATTGGAATGAAAAAAATTTGAAAACTAAAGAATTCTTGAAAAGTTCGTTTTTGGAATAAAATGATGCAAAAGAAGTTTGGTGGAAATGTGTTATATGAGTCTGCATGGAAAGATAAGACATCCATTTGGTATTTGTAGTTGTGGTTTTTTCCTCGATAAAATCTGTTCAAATTGGAGATTCGTTGGTAAATGATTTTGAGTCTTACAAGTTTTAGGGTAATCGGTCGAGAAATTCGTAAGTTCAAAAAGAATAATTGAACGATCATGAGAAAAGAGGATTGATGAAATTTTAAACAAAGGAAGCACTAGAATAAAGGGTATTCAGACAATTAGTGCTAGAGACAAGTTGGAAATCATTTAGATTTGTTGAGTTAGGTTATGTACGAAGGGAAGAGGAAAAATGCTATGTTAGGATAAAACATTTTGGATGAAAGTATGAGACTGCCACTTCATCTTTGTTAAGATGAGAGAATTTTGGATTAAAGTATGAGACTATACTTTAAATCTTTTTCATGGATCCCCAATTATTCTTTTTGAACTTACAAGTTTCTCCACCAATTATCCAAAATCTCATAAGACTCAAAACCATGTGTCGACGAATCTCCAATCAATAGATTTTGTGTCCAAGAAAATATTACAACTACAAAAACCAAATGGATGCCTTACCTTTCCATGCACACCTCTGGAACATATTTTCACCAAATTTCTTTAATGACATTTTATTCCAAAAACAAACTTTCAAAAAATAACCCTTCATCCACCAAAACCTTGTCTTTTCCCTCTTATAGTTCATAAGTCCTAATCATATTTTATCTAATCATGGAAACTCGTCACCATATATATTCATCTATTATCCACTTTGTTACTATGTTAACAACTTTTTTTTCTTCAAATTCTCACTATTCAAAAATGAACTTTAATTCTTTACAGTCCAACCATTATCTTCCACTCTAAATAACAAAATTTGGCATCTACTTTTCAAAAAAATAACTCTTGATAATAAGAGATGAAATTCAATCTAATTCTTTTATTATAGTAAAGTGTGTCAAAGTGTTTCTTTCTTCTCTCTAAAATGTATAATGGTAGAAACTCAACAAATCCAACATATTGCAATCCAATTTCAATAATAACTCCAAATATTTATTATTCTACTCTCGCATCCATAAAATTTTATCAAATCACCTTTCTCATCCCTTAATTTTTCCTATTATATTAGAGTTTTTCGCCAACTCTGTCCAAAAGTAGTAAATCTCAAAATCATATAACAATACATATCCCATTTCAAAAAACTTTGTCCAAATAAATATCATCAACTATACTAACCGGATCGAAAGTATTTAGATAGGTCTTAAGTTTTCCCATCAATCCATAACATTTTCATACTTCTCAAGGCATATTCCATCTTATATTGAACTTTTTAAAGAATTCTTTACTTTTTGGTTATCTATTCGAATACATCGCCATTTACCACATTTACCGCAAAGTCGATTGTTTCCCTATTTACCTAACAATCTTATGATTTACTGACTCATAGAAACTCAACAACGATTCTACGAAAGTACGATCTAAAAACTTTAATGGTTATGTATATAAGGAAGAGCAAAGGTGCTTTGTAAAGATAAGAGAATTTTGGATGAAAGTATGAGACGATACTTCATCTTTGTTAGGATAAGAGAATTTTGGACTAAAGTATGAGACTAGACTTAAAGTCTTTGACTAATAAGGTTTATTTGGACAAGTGAATTAAGTGTTAAGATCATCGAGTTTCTATGAGGCATTAACTGTAATATTCATCCACTTTTTGGTAAATGTGGTAAATGGAGATTTATTTAGAAACCCAACAACGATTCTAAGAACGTATCATCTCAAAACTTTAATGGTTATGTGTATAAGGAAGAACAAAGATGCTTTGTAAAGATAAGAGAATTTTGAATGAAAGTATGAGACGACGCTTCATCTTTGTTAAGATAAGAGAATTTTGGACTACAGTATTGAGAATAGACTTCAAGTCTTTAATTAAAGAGTTCTGCCCATTCTTTGGTTCGAAGATAACATTTGAGTTTTGTCTAATAAGGTTAATTTGGACAAGTGAATTAAGTGTGAAGGTCATCAAGTTTCTATGAGGCATTAAATGAGAAGATAACATTCATCCAGTCTTTGGTAAATATGGTAAGCAAAGATTTATTTGGAAATCCAACTACGATCCTAAGAAAGTACATTCTCAAAACTTTAAGTGAATTATGTATATAAGGAAGAGCAAAGATGCTTTGCAAAGATAAGAGAATTTTAAATAAAAGTATGAGATGACACTTCATCTTTGTTAGGATAAGAGAATTTTGGACTAAAGTATGAAACACTTCAAGTATTTGATTAAAGAGTTTCGTCCATTCTTTGGATCGAAGATAATGTTTGAGTTTTTACTTATGAGGTTTATTTGGATAAGTGAATTAAGTTTTAAGATCATCGAGTTTCTATGAGGCATTAAATGAGAAGATAACATTCATCCACTTTTTAGTAATGTGGTAAGTGAAGATTTATTTGGAAACCTAACAACGATGATAAAAAAGTGTCATCTCAAAACTTTAACGATTATGTATATAAGGAAGAGAGAAGATGCTTTGTAAAGATAAGAGAATTTTGGATAAAAGTATGAGACGACACTTCATCTTTGTTAGGATAAGAGAATTTCGGACTAAAGTATGAGACTAGACTTCAAGCCTTTAATTAAAGTGTTCTGTCAAGCTTTGGATCGAAGATGATGTTTGAGTTTTGACTAATATTTGTTTATTTGGACAAGTGAATTAAGTGTTAAGATCGTCGAGTTTCTATGAGGCATTAAATGAGAAGACAACATTCATCCATTTTTTGGAAAATATGGTAGATGGAGATTTATTTGGAAACCAACAATAATTCTAAGAATGTACCAGCTCAAAACTTTAATGGTTATGCCTATAAGGAAGAGCGAAGATGTTTTGTGAAGACAAAAGAATTTTGAATGAAAGCAGGAGAAAGAACTTCATCTTTGTTAGAATAAGTGAATTTTTTACTAAACTATGAGACTAGACTTCAAGTCAGAGATTAAATAGTTCTAGCCATTCTTTAGATCGAAGATAATCTTTGAGTTTTGACTAGTAAGGTTTATTTGGACTATTTAAGTAAGTGTTAAGATCATTGAATTTTATTGTAACGCCCCAGAACTTTAAGACCTTTTAAATTTGTGTTTTAGTCCAATTTCTTGGAATTTAAATTAATTGGACTTTGAAGTTACAAGTTCAAGATAATACCGTGTTATTTGAGAATTTGGGTTAATTAGAGGCATTTTTTTTTAAAGAAATTAAATGTGTCAAAGGGGCATTTTAGTGGTTATGGTTAGACAAAGGGGCATTTTTGTAATTTGGTTAAGAGAGGAATTTAGGGTTACCTTGTGCACGTTCTCCAAGGCATCATCTTCTTCCTCCTCTTCCTTTTCACGTGGCGACCACCACCGGAGGGCCACCCCCCTTTGTTCACCTCGCCACCGCCGAATACCCACGCCATCGGTGACTAGGCGTCGACCCGACCTTCTGCCGCTTCATCTTCGAGAGTTCGAGGCTCGTCCAGCAGCCGGAGAACTCCAGACAAGTCGTTCAGCCGAAGGACTTCGCGTCTGCGCCGATCCACCGCGCAAAAAACCGATCCGCGCGCGATCTTTGAGTACGCCTTGCTCACTGCCGCTTTCGCGGGCCGCTTCATCCGAGTTCTTCGCCGTCAACAACGTTTTAATCCGCGCGCGCGCGCCGCGCGTGAGAAGCCACCGGAAAACGTCCGAAAGATGCCCGAACGGCCGGCAGCTGATTCATAGCCAAATCGATTTTGGTTCAATCGGTTCATGACGTTTTCGACCGGTTCTCTCTAATCCGACACCGGTTTCGGATAGATCGGGCCACGAACTTTCCAACGGCATGCTCCACGCTTCAGCGCGACACACGCGCGCGCCCGCCACCGGCCGCCACGCGCACCACCGCCGCCCACGCGCGCCCACCGGCCGGCGCCACGCGCGCCCGCTCCCGGATCCGCAAATTGCCTCCGTTTCGTGTCCCGAGTTCGTTGTAAGCGTCCGGTTGTGGTAACTTAGCCTAACTATGATTGGATTAAAAATAAGTTTCTAATTATGTTATTTAAGTAAGGAATTGATGATTTTGATTTAGGGAATTCGACTATCGAGCTCGACTAAGCGAAACCTTGAGTTAGGAACGGAATGTAAGGAGCTTGAGCTAAGGTAAGGGATTTTCTACAAACGATCTTAAAAGGGAAGTGAATACGATTCCCTGAATATGTATTTGTTTTAAAGGATGAAAATTGAAGAATGATTTTAAAAGGTGAATTTCCAAAACTCATGCTTAGGGCTTGAATTTAGAAACGAATATTTCAAAGGTTTTCTCGAGAATCTCGAGTGAATGATTTTCGTAAGGTTGATGAAGGGACCTCGTGCCGAACTTTTAATGGGAGTAAATGAAAATGAATTTCATGTTTTTATGCGAATCAGTTTATAGTTTTCACATGAAAATACACAATTATTATTTTGAGAATACGCGACATTTTATGTGCAAATGCCTCTATGTATTACGTGAAATTGAACCATTATTTTATGTGAAAGTATTCTCGTATGGTATGTATAGAGATTCCATTATTTCATGTGAGAATAGAATACGACGGTGTATATGAGAGAATGTTTCATGTTATTTACAAAAGTATGATTTATCACCACGTCCATGAGAAAGTATGAATGATGCGTTGATGATGAAAATTGTGATATGTACACCATGATTATGTGACTGATGGGATCTTATGCATGATTTTGTATGTCACGAAAATGAATTATTGAATAGTGTGGACATTGGTTATCCCGAGATCATTGAAATGACTCGGGATGACCAATCGACCTCACAATTATATGCAACCATGGATTAAAGACACGGCAATTAAATGAATAGCCATGGATTAAAGACACGGCAATTTTATGAATGACCATGGATTAAAGACACGGCAATTATATGAACACGACCATGGATTAAAGACTGCAATCGAATGAATAGCCATGGATTAAAGACTGCAATCGAATGAATAGCCATGGATTAAAGACACAGCAATCGAATGAATAATCATGGATTAAAGGCACGACAAATAACTATGCGACCATGGATTAAAGACACGCAACTTTAGAAAGTTTTAATTCCCATCTATGTATGTTATGATTGAATTTAAAGATCATGATTGTATGTGTATGCATATCCCGACCCCCACTTACTGGGTATTTTATAATACTCATCCTCTACCTTTGTTGTGTCTTTCTTTGTTTTAAAATGTTTTCAGGTAGAGACGAGAGCATACCAGGCGAGTGGCATGGATGCGCTACAGAAGCCATGGGAACCAAGTCATGAATTTCCGCATCCGTGATTTAGAGAGAATTTTAAAAGATTATGGTCTTCCGCTTACGTAGTACAAAGTTTTGAAACTAGAGGCCGAATTTAATTATATTTCTTGTAAACGTTTTGTATTTCTGTGGGATCCCAAATTAAATTGATTTTTATTTATCAACTTTTATTTGTTTTAAGCTCAGTAAGGCCTCGAATGCATGCATGAGTAGTAATGTCCCTAGGAAATTATGTTTTAAAAGCAGGGGCGTTACAGTTGGTATCAGAGCCCAAGGTTATAGGTCTTGTAGACTCGCTTACAGAGTAAGCAACAAATATCCCATGGCTAAGTAGCAACTCCAGTCACCGCCAGGTATGCCTTCGAACTAAAAGTCTTATTTGTTCATGAAAAGAGAATTTAGTAGTCTATGAGAAAGTATTTCATATAAAAATCGAGTTTGATGAATTTCCAAACTAAGAAAGAATGAGAATGTATGAGCTAAACTATATGTCTATGAGAAGGGGAAATGCATAAATAAAATGCTTATATGTGAATCTATACGCGTATACGTCATAGCGTTGACGTGATCTTACGCCGAAAGGAAAGAAAACACATGTGATCTCTACTATTGATGATAGAAAGGAAAATGTTTTAGTTAAGAATGTTTATGCTAAAAATGAAGTTTTATAGCCATAAAACACGTGTTGAGAATTAATAAAAGGTCCGCTTTGACCAAGGGAGTAAAGGGTAAGACCTAAGAGGTTAGAGTGTTAAAGGTTGCTAAGAAACTAGATTACTTCAGTATAGCTTTCAATAATAAAAGTTAAGACTACTCATGAGAAGTTCAAAGTTTAAATGTGTTCGGCAAGAGGTTAGTAGTCTCATTCATTCATGCTAGATCAATGGGATAGAAAGGTATGAAACTTAGTAAACGTACCACTTGGGAGTTTTCGACTTTGTTGGTTCCTAAATAAAGCCCTTCACCTTCAAGTGAATACGTAAGTATGGTATTCAAGGAGTTCAAAAGTAAAGGGAGCAAAGATGTTGTAAAATGGACTCGAGCTTTAAAGGGAAGGATAGATTGTTAATGTTGGAACGAACATTTAATTCTTCAAAATACTTGAAACACTTCGATTTTATTTAGACCTTTGCTCTGAGGGAGAAACCACGGAGGTATACACGATTAATGTGTTACTACAGATAGGCATGATACGAAGTTTCAAAAGCGATACCATAAACTAAATAGACTTAATAAGGACAAGTATAAAGAAGAAAAGTAGGGAATTAGTTTTAGTTTGAGAACACAAGAGAATTGATTGTCGGGACTCGTAAAACTTGTGCACGAATAGACATTCATATGATCACGGTGTGTTCACGCTTGTAGAATGTGTATAAGGAACCTTGCTACTAATTTCTACCGTTGGACTAGATATATGTGTACAACTTGAAAGAAATAGCTGAGAGAGGTTAACCTTGAACTCTTAGGTAGTAAAGTTTCCTCTCCCGATCAGAGGTTTAAGGAGAGAGAATTCGGTTAATAGAGGAAAGTGCTCTGAATCTCTTCTTCGCTATGTAGCAATCAAGTTGAGGAACTCCTTTTTCGATTGGTAAAGTGTATAGTGGTAGTGGTCGAACGATCATTAGAAACATGAATCTATAAGGTTCCTTTAGTAAAGGCTAGGTTGATGGTTTCTTAAGAAAGGTTTTAGTGAATTCGACTTATAACCAAACGAGTACAAATAGTTGAGAATGTCCTTAATTTTACTAAAAGAAGAAGGCCAAGTTTAAGGAGATTAAGCATGAGGATCGATGCGCTAGTATTAGATAAGGAAGGATTTATCTTTTAAAGTTACCCCAACACAAGAGACAGATTTAAGTATGGAAGTAAAAGTAGAGAGTAACAGAAATTTCTAATACTCCTTACAGAATGCCCCAGCAAAGTAAAAGAACCCAAGTCACAGGTACGTAACCTCCTTTATAAGAGTTAATAGTAGTTTATCGCCATAAGAAGTATTAGTGTGATGCATAAAGGAGAAAGTGGTATACTTATGCGTGTGCATAAGAGATGAGAAGTGGAGACAGTTGTTGCTAAGGATAAATCTCTTCGTTTTGAATGAACGACCTATTCCACCAGTACGAGGAGCATAGTGTTCCTTAAGATGATTTTGGAGTCAAGTTAGCGCCCGTCATAAACCAGGGATTAGATATCCCGAGACGACTTCCAAATCACTTTACGAACATCATGAAGGTTGTAGAGATTTTACTTAAATGCCCCTAATGTTTATAGGCTTGATGGATTTAGTGCTCAAGAGAGAGGTAAATCATTGTCGAGATAAAGTTGCCGAAGACGTTCTAGTTTAACCAAGCCTAAGAAGGGGCAGAAATGACAATTCGGAAGGATTGCTTTAGGCATAAGGAGGGAAGAGTAAGTCCTGAGATAGGGAAGTAGTCGAAAGGTAACTAAAGAGTTAAGTGCTCAAGTAAACTTCAAAAGGTGAGCATGAGGAAATTTGTCAAGCTAAGAAAAGACGAGAATGTGACCTCAGGTGAGTAATATTATAAAGGAAATGTCCGAGTTCAGGATGTAAGGCTTAAAGGAGTCTTTGTCAAGATAAGACTCACTTATGCAGCGTTATTAAAAAGGAGTAGTTTGGACAAAGGAAAGAAAGGGTAGACATTACGAGGCGAAAATCTTTCGAGAAACCTTGAACAACTGAGTTCGCGAGTAGAACCTTAGCAAAGGAGTATTGTAATTCGTGAAAAGTTCAAAGTCTAGAGGTGTTAAATAAAGCATTCGTATTCAAGGTTTGAACGTTAGGGTTTCATGACAAAGGAGTCGGAAAAGTTAAGAAATATAGAGGATGCCATTGTAAAGTATCCAACCCTATTGGTATTAAGAAAGTTGCATTTTATTCAAGTGATTACTTGAGCAGATATTAAGGGGAGTGACATGAATTACTGTTCCGTTGTGCCATAGTCTGAGGAAAGATTAAAAGAGATAGAGTATGAGTTGTATCTTGAATAACTTGCTTTAAAAGGTTCATTCTAATTCCTAGAATTTGCAATAAAAATTTTGTCACTTAATGCGATAACCTATAATTATTAGACCTTAAAGTAAGGTAAGTCAAGAGGATTTCATTGCACTCTTTTAAAGTTTGTTTTAAAGTTGATGTCGCAATCTGATTGTTGGATTCCCCTTGCCTTTAAAGAATCATCATTTACAATTAAAGAACTTAGTTTCACTTATATTGGGTTGTTCAACATGTAGGTGTATAGGTGTTTATGAGCCCTGAGTAATCTGAGATGAAGTTTGGAGGCATGATTGGCTTGTTTTCTGATTGTAGAAGTGCATTTCTATCGAGCAGGTGTTAGAGAAAATTTTGGTTTTGTTGTAGTTACGCCGTTATGCTGCCAAAATTTTCAGGGCATTCTTGTAATAAGAACGACAGAGTCGTACGAAACATTTCATGTGTCACGACAACCAAATGAGACCTAAGTTTGAGTTACTCCCACCGTGACTTGAAACTTTCAACGAGCTATTGATTTCAATAGATACACAAGTGAGATCGCCACTGCAACGTTTACTAAAAGGTCGTTGAGAGTAGCGAGAGGTTAACCAAGAATGTAAGGAGTCTTGAACAACCGAACAAAGTTGCTAACTCTATCCTTGAAGTCACATCTCTTAGAAAGGTGTTAAGGTTATGGAAACGATGGTCAGACGGATAGATCGAGTCATGCCTTGAAATAGATGCTAGTAGCGGGTGCAGCAAACCATACAGGGGATTTTGAGGCTCAACAACAATGGAATCAATTTAGCAAGGAACTCCATTCTAAAATCACAAGACAGAAGAGACTGATTAAAGGACTAGAGAAGGAAATACGAGCTAAATATCCCGAGTTATCTTAGAATTTGAATCTAGGACTTTCCAAATTTAGAATCCGAGTCAAGGGCATCAGTTATGTAGGCCTTAGTAGAAAGACTTCAGTGAAGAGAACGAGCTCAAGTTAAAGTTATGAGGTCGCTGGGTAATAAGTTTACGCCAAGGTGTGATACTTGAGGAGCAACTAGTGCTAATGCTAATTCTTGCACAAGGATAAAAGAATCGTCGTAATCGAGTGGAACAGGTGTGAGCAAGCTTTCCCCAAAGTATTACAAGATTAGAAACTTTCGAGGACGAAAGTTCTTAAGGAGGGAAGATTGTAACGCCCCAGAACTTTAAGACCTTTTAAATTTGTGTTTTAGTCCAATTTCTTGGAATTTAAATTAATTGGACTTTGAAGTTACAAGTTCAAGATAATACCGTGTTATTTGAGAATTTGGGTTAATTAGAGGCATTTTTTTTAAAGAAATTAAATGTGTCAAAGGGGCATTTTAGTGGTTATGGTTAGACAAAGGGGCATTTTTGTAATTTGGTTAAGAGAGGAATTTAGGGTTACCTTGTGCACGTTCTCCAAGGCATCATCTTCTTCCTCCCTCTTCCTTTTCACGTGAGCGACCACCACCGAGGGCCACCCTCCTTGTTCACCTCGCCACCCTGCCGAATACCCACGCCATCGCTGACTAGACGTCGACCCGACCTTCTCGCGCTTCATCTTCGAGAGTTCGAGGCTCGCCGGCCGCGGAGAACTCTGCACAAGTCGTTCACCGAAGGACTTCGCGTCTGCGCGCCATCCACTGCTGGCAAAAAACCGATCCGTGCGATCTTTGGTTCGCCTTGCTCATCGCCGCTTTTGCGAGTCGCTTCATCCGAGTTCTTCGCCGTCAACAACAGGTTTAATCCGTGCGGCGCCGCGTGTGAGAAGCCACCGGAAAACGTCCGAAAGATGCCCGAACGGCCGGCAGCTGATTCATAGCCAAATCGATTTTGGTTCAATCGGTTCATGACGTTTTCGACCGGTTCTCTCTAATCCGACACCGGTTTGGATAGATCGGGCCACGAACTTTCCAACGGCATGCTCACGCTTCGAAGCGCGACATCGCGACGCGCCCGCCACCGGCCGCCACGCTGCCACCGCCGCCACGCACCCGCCACCGCCGACCGCGCGCGCCGCCGCTCCCGATCCGCAAATTGCCTCCGTTTCGTGTCCCGAGTTCGTTGTAAGCGTCCGGTTGTGGTAACTTAGCCTAACTATGATTGGATTAAAAATAAGTTTCTAATTATGTTATTTAAGTAAGGAATTGATGATTTTGATTTAGGGAATTCGACTATCGAGCTCGACTAAGCGAAACCTTGAGTTAGGAACGGAATGTAAGGAGCTTCGAGCTAAGGTAAGGGATTTTCTACAAACGATCTTAAAAAGGGAAGTGAATACGATTCCCTGGAATATGTATTTGTTTTAAAGGATGAAAATTGAAGAATGATTTTAAAAGGTGAATTTCCAAAACTCATGCTTAGGGCTTGAATTTAGAAACGAATATTTCAAAGGGTTTCCTCGAGAATCTCGAGTGAATGATTTTCAGAAGGTTCAGTAAGGGACCTCGTGCCGAACTTTTAATGGGAGTAAATGAAAATGAATTTCATGTTTTTATGCGAATCAGTTTATAGTTTTCACATGAAAATACACAATTATTATTTTGAGAATACGCGACATTTTATGTGCAAATGCCTCTATGTATTACGTGAAATTGAACCATTATTTTATGTGAAAGTATTCTCGTATGGTATGTATAGAGATTCCATTATTTCATGTGAGAATAGGACAGCGGTGTATATGAGAATGTTTCATGTTATTTACAAAAGTATGATTTATCACCCTGTCCATGAGAAAGTATGAATGATGCGTTGATGATGAAAATTGTGATATGTACACCATGATTATGTGACTGATGGGATCTTATGCATGATTTTGTATGTCACGAAATGAATTATTGAATAGTGTGGACATTGGTTATCCTGAGATCGCTGAAATGACTCAGGATGACCAATCGCCTCACAATTATATGCACGACCATGGATTAAAGACCTGGCAATTAAATGAATAGCCATGGATTAAAGACCTGGCAATTTTATGAACAGCCATGGATTAAAGACTTGGCAATTATATGAACAGCCATGGATTAAAGACTGCAATCGAATGAATAGCCATGGATTAAAGACTGCAATCAATGAATAGCCATGGATTAAAGACTCGCAATCAAATGAATAAATCATGGATTAAAGGCCTGACAAATAACTATGCAGCCATGGATTAAAGACCTGGCAACTTTAGAAAGTTTTAATTCCCATCTATGTATGTTATGATTGAATTTAAAGATCATGATTGTATGTGTATGCATATCCCGACCCCCCACTTACTGGGTATTTTATAATACTCATCCTCTACCTTTGTTGTGTCTTTCTTTGTTTTAAAATGTTTTCGTGTAGAGAGAGAGCATACCAAAGAGTGGCATGGATGCGCTACTGAGCCATGGGAACCAAGTCATGAATTTCCGCATCCGTGATTTAGAGAGAATTTTAAAAGATTATGGTCTTCCGCTTACGTAGTACAAAGTTTTGAAACTAGAGGCCGAATTTAATTATATTTCTTGTAAACGTTTTGTATTTCTGTGGGATCCCAAATTAAATTGATTTTTATTTATCAACTTTTATTTGTTTTAAGCTCAGTAAGGCCTCGAATGCATGCATGAGTAGTAATGTCCCTAGGAAATTATGTTTTAAAAGTAGGGGCGTTACATTTATGAGGCATTAAATGGGAAGATAACATTAATTCACATTTTGGTAAATGTAGTAAATGGAGATTTATTTGGAAACCCAACAAGGAAAAGAACGGATGCTTTGTGAAGATAAGAGAATTTTGGTTGAAGTATGAGACGATACTTCGACTTTGTTAGGATAAGAGAATTGTTTACTAAAGTATGGGACTAGACTTCCATGTCTTTGATTAAAGAGTTCCGTGCATTCTTTGGATCGAAGATAATATTTGAGTTTTGAGTAATAAGGTTTATTTTGATAAGTGAATTAAGTGTTAAGATCAATGAGTTCTATGAGGCATTAAATGAGAAGATAACATAACATGCATCCACTTTTTGATAAATATGGTAAATGGAGATTTATTTGGAAACCCACCAACGATTCTAAGAAAGTGTCATCTCAAAAGTTTATTGGTTATGTATATAAGAAGAGAAAAGATGCTTTCTAAAGACAAGAAAATTTTGGATGAAAGTATAAGACAACAGTTCATCTTTGTTAGGATATGAGAATTTTAGAGTAAAATTTTAAAGTAGAGATTGATTAAAGAGTTATGTCCATTGTTTGGATCAAAGATAATGCTTGAGTTTTGACTAATAAGGTGTATTTGGACAAAGTAAGTGTTGAGATCATTGAGCTATGAGGCATTAAATGAGAAGATAACATTCATCCAATTTTTGGTAAATGTGGTAAATGGAGATTTATTTGGAAATCTAACAACGATTATGAGAAAGTACCATCTCAAAACTTAAATGTTTATGTATATAGGAACAACAAAGATGCTTGGTAAAGAAAGGGTAATTTCAATGAAAGAATGAGACGACCCTTCATCTTTGTTAGGATAAAAGAATTTTGGACTATCGTATGAGACTAGGCTACCAAGTCTTTGATTAAAGAGTTCTGTGTCATGCTTTGGATCGAAGATAATGTTTGAGTTTTGACTAATATTGTTTATTTGGACAAGTGAATTAAGTGTTAAGGTCATCGAGTTTCTATGAGGCATTAAATGAGAAGATAAAATTCATCCACTTTTTGGTAAATGTGGTAAATGAAAATTTATTTGGAAACCCAACAATGATTCAAAGAAAGTACCATCTCAAAAAATTAATGGTTATGTCTATAAGGAAGAGCAGAGATGCTTTGTGAAGACAAGAGAATTTTGGATGAAAGTAGGAGACGACACTTCATCTTTGTTAGGATAAGAGAATTTTTTTATTAAACTATGAGACTAGACTTCAAGTCTGTGATTAAAGAGTTATGTCCATTCTTTAAATCGATGATAATGTTTGATTTTGACTAGTAAGGTTTATTTGGACTAGTGAAATCGTTGTTGGGTTTCCAAATGGAAATTTATTTGGAAACCCAACAACGATTCAAAGAAAGTACCATCTCAAAAAAGTAATGGTTATGTCTATAAGGAAGAGCAGAGATGCTTTGTGAAGACAAGACAATTTTGGATGAAAGTAGGAGACGACACTTCATTTTTGTTAGGATAAGAGAATTTTTTACTAAACTATGAGACTAGACTTCAAGTCTGTGATTAAAGAGTTATGTCCATTCTTTAGATCGAAGATAATGTTTGATTTTTACTAGTAAGGTTTATTTGAACTAGTGAAGTAAGTGTTAAGATCATTGAGTTTTAGGAGGCATTAAATGGGAAGATACAATTAATCCACATTTTGGTAAATCCAATGGAGATTTATTTGGAAACCCAACAACGATTCTAATAAATTACCATATCCAAATTTTAAGGGTTATGTATATAAGGAAGAGAACAGATACTTTGTAAAGATAAGAGAATTTTTTATGAAAGTATGAGACGACACTTCGACTTTGTTAGGATAAGAGAATTTTGGACTAAAGTATGAAACCAGACTTCCAAGTCTTTGATTAAAGAGTTCAGTCCATTCCTTGGATCGAAGATAATGTTTGAGTTTTGACTAATAAGGCATATTTTGACAAGTGAATTAATTGTTAAGACCATTGAGTTTCTATGAGGCATTAAATGAGAAGATAACATGCATCCACTTTTTGGTAAATTTGGTAAACGAAGATTTATTTAGAAACCTACCAACGATTCTAAGACAGTGCCATCTCAAAAGTTTAATGGTTATGTATATAAGAAGAGCAAAGATGCTTTCTAAACACAAGCGTATTTTGGATGAAAGTATAAGACAACAATTCATCTTTGTTAGGATATGAGAATTTTAGAGTATAGTTTGAGAGTGGAAATTGATTAAAGTGTTCTGTCCATTGTTTGGATCGAAGATAATGTTTGAATTTTGACTAATAAGGTGTATTTAGGGATGGCATTGTATGAAGGTTGGATAGAGTGACATCAGACCAATTCCCTATCCTGTTGACTCTCGGTAAACAAAGATGGGGCCCAACTTCATTCAAATTCCTAAACATCTGGTTATCTCACCCCTTTTTCTCCTCCCTTTTAGGGGAATGGTGGCTATCTAACCCTTTGACCGGTAGGCGTGGGCATGGTTTCATACCGAAACTAAAAGCCTTCAAGATTGTATTGAAAGAATGGAATATCAACACCTTTGGACATACTACAAAAAACAAAAAAGCCCTGATGATTAAGTTGGCCTCTTTAGATATCTTAGAAGAAGCTGGCCTTCTACACCAATTACCGTTTCAACAAAGGGTAGATATCAAGGTTGAACTTCTATCCATTGTTGCTTCTAAAGAGGTTATTTGGCAACAATATGGCAAGTTAAAATGGTTAAGAGAGGTTGATGAAAATACCTCTTTTTTCCACCGTCTTTTAGCTGCTAGAAGAAGAACTAATACTATTGTGGAAGTTTTAGACAATAATGGAATGAGCCTTCTAACCGACAAGGAAATCCAAGATGCTTTTGTTTCTTTTTTCGAAAAACTCTACACAAAGAAGGGCAATGGTTGTTATGTTCCCCAAATTATTGATTGGAGTCCCATATCCCTTGATTAAGTTTCTTGAATTACCCTTTGTTGAAGCTGAAATTCTCTGTGCTGTAAATGATTTGGGCTCTAACAAATCCCTCGGGCCAGATGGCTTCACTTCTAAATTCTTTAAAAAATCATGGAACATCCTCAAAGACGGCATCAAGAGGGTGTTCAATGATTTTTTTTAGAATGCTATCATAAACGCCAATGTCAACGAGACTTACATATGCCTCATTCCTAAGAAAAAAGATGTTAAATTTGTTGGTGATTACAGGCCCATTAGTCTTACTACCTGCCTGTACAAAATTATTGCTAGAGTTCTATCAGAAAGATTGAAAAAAGTGCTCCCACATACCATTTCAGACTACCAATCAGCTTTTGTGGTCGATAGACAAATCATTAATGCTGCTTTGATTGCGAATGAGCTCATTGATGAGAGGAAAAGACGGAAAAAACCAGGTGTTGTGATCAAATTAGATATCGAGAAGGCTTTTCATAAGGTTGACTGGGATTTTCTTGATCTCATTTTACAAGCTAAAGGGTTTGGGAGCCTATGGAGGAAATGGATTAGAGGTAGTATATCATCCACTAACTTTTCCATCATAATCAATGGGAGGCCTCGAGGAAAAATCGTGCTTCTAGAGGGCTTAGACAAGGGGACCCTTTATCCTCTTTTCTATTTACCATTGTGATGGATGCATTGAGTAGATTGTTCATGCTTGCTGAATCGCATA
The DNA here is from genome assembly GCA_036507285.1 of Trichosanthes cucumerina. Lineage (NCBI taxonomy): Eukaryota > Viridiplantae > Streptophyta > Magnoliopsida > Cucurbitales > Cucurbitaceae > Trichosanthes > Trichosanthes cucumerina. The sequence continues at coordinate 73,658,160 of CM071839.1, read as the reverse complement.
ATTTGATTGAAGGGTTTTCAGTGGGTAAAGGTGATAATAGAACCTCGATAACCCATATTCAATTTACAGATGATACCATCCTTTTCTCTTCCCTCGACCCCTCACATTTACTCAACCGACACAAGATTATTTAGGAGTTTGAAGAGGCTTCAGGTTTGAATATTAACTGTGCGAAATCAGAACTCTTTAGGATTGAAACAGAACCTTCCATTGAGGCTTCATTGGCAACGACCTAGAATTGTCCCTTGGGAATATGGCCAACTATATATTTAGGACTGCCATTGAATGGTAGACCTAAAAATGCACCCTTTTGGTTACCGAAAGTTGCAAAACTGGGGACACTCACACATTTCTAAAGGAGGTCGTTTGACCCTGATACAAGCTATACATTGACTAACCTCCCTATCTCAAAACTTAAATGGTTATGTATATAAGGAATAACAAAGATGCTTGGTAGAGAAGGAGAATTTCGATAAAAGTATGAGATGACACTTCATCTTTGTTAGGATAAAAGAATTTTGGACTAAAGTATGAGACTAGACTTCGAAGTCTTTGATTAAAGAGTTTGGTCCATTCTTTGGATCGAAGATAATGTTAGAGTTTTGACTAATAAGTTTTATTTGGACAAAGAAATTAAGTGTTAAGATCATTCAGATTCTATGAGGCCTTAAATGAGAAGATAACATGCATCCACTTTTTGGTAAATGTGGTGAATGAAGATTTATTTGGAAACCCACCAACGATTCTAAGAAAGTACCATCTCAAAAGCTTAAGGGTTATGTATTTAAGAAGAGCAAAGATACTTTCCTAGAGATAAGAGAATTTTGGATGAAAGTATGAGATGCCAATTCATCTTTGTTAGGACAAGAAATTTTTTTATGATAATATTGGACTAGACTTCAAGTTTTTGATTAAAGAGTTATGTCCATTTTTTGGATCGAAAATAATGTTTGAGTCTTGACTAATAGGGTTTATTTGGACAAAGGAACTAAATGCTAAAATCATTTAGTTTCTATGAGGCATTAAATGGGAAGAGTTTTGTCCATTTTTTGGATCGAAGATAAATAATAATAAGACTTCAAGTTTTTGATTAAAGAGTTTTGTCCATTTTTTGGATCGAAGATAATGTTTGAGTCTTGACTAATAAGGTTTATTTGAACAAGTGAATTAAGTGTTAAAATCATTGAGTTTCTATGATGCTATAAATGAGAAGAAAACATGCATCTAATCTTTGGTAAATGTGGTCAATGGAGTTTTATTTTGAAACCCACCAACGATTCTAAGAAAGTACCATCTCAAAAGTTTATTGGTTATGAATATAAGAAGAGCAAAGATGCTTTCTAAAGATAAGAGAATTTCGAATGAAGGTATGAGACGACAATTCGTCTTTGTTAGGATATGAGAATTTTGGACTAAAGTATTAAACTAAACTTCAAGTCTTTGATTAAGGAGTTATGTCCATTGTTTTGATCGAAGATAATGTTTGAGTTTTGACTAATAAGGTTTGTTTGGACAACTGAATTAAGTGTTAAGATCATTGAGTTTCTATGAGGAATTAAATGTGAAAATAACATGCATCAGTTTTTGTTAAATGTTTTAATTGGAGATTTATTTGGAAACCTGTAACGACCCTAGTATTCTGACCCAAATCTTCTAGGGAAGTTAATAAGCAACACCATCAGCGCCAAAATTTTCGGCAGAATAACGGCGCTGCTGAGACAAAAAACCCACATTTTCCTGACCTGTTTAATGCATAAAAGCACTCCAAAAGATTTACAAAACACCCAACCTCCTCCAAACTATTTTCAACAAATGGTTGGGCTTCCAACAGATCAGAAAGTAAACATGATCACAACTTTAACTAACAACTATCTGCAACTAACAAATTCAAAGGAAAGAAGAAGAATGAACATAATACATAACTCACAAGTACCAATACCTAAAGACATTTAGGAAAAAAAAATCAAAACTCTAAGGGGAACTAATCCTAATGCACGGAAGAACGTCCTCAAGCCTCGTTAGGTTGCCACCATCGTCATCCATCCCACAGTTTAACTTTCATCCACAAACAAAAACATAGAAAGAAACGAGTTAGTATAAAAATACCTAGTAAGTAGCCCACTTACATCCAAACCTATCTCAACAAAAACAACAAGACTCATCTCCTAAACTCATTCAATCCCAATCCGATCTCACATTTAGCACCCCTCATCCTGAGCCCCCTTGTGGTAATAACTCGAGCTTTACCTTCGGTCCTGGAACTTTGATTGATGATGCAATGAGAGAAAGCAACTCTCACGCCACTACACGCTGGCATAGAGCTGTAAAGACCCTACCTTTTTTACTCTCTTTCTAAGGGTCATTACTAGACATGCATGCATTTTTAGGCCATTAAACATAATAAAGAATAATTAAATCAAATTGCGGTTTAAAATTCACTTTTAGGGATCCCAAAGCAGAAAATTACAACATTTAAATAACCTAAAAATGTTTGGCCTAAGTTTCGAAATCTTTATGCTACTAAAGCGGAAAACAAAATCTTTTAAAAGACTGCTAATTTAAGTAAGAAAAACATGACTATGTGGTCCTCATGGCTTTCGTAACACATCCATGTCACTCGCCCTGTATGCCCTTGCCATTACCTGAAAACATTTAAAAAAAAAAGGGAGAGTATTATAGAAATAATACCCAGTAAGTGACCTCGCTACCGAGGTTTTGGGATATGCATACACATACAATCATGACTATAAAACTTTCATGTATGAGACCTAACTTTCTCATATAACTATCATGACTATTTTCTTTGGCTTTTAGTGGTCAATTAAGTTCTCCTGAGAGCATGTTGAGTCCGAAGACTCCTGTACTATGGAGTCTCCCTAACCCCGAGAGCATGTTGAGTCCGTAGACTCCTGAATCATGTTGAGTCCGAAGACTCCTATCATATGGGGTCCTCTCAAAACCCTGGGAGCATGTTAGGTCTGAAGACCACTTTCATATGTGGAGTCCTCTCAAACCCCTAATGTCATATGGAGAATAATTGCCACGACCATTCATATCTCTATCATGTACATACAATCATGCATGAGGTCCCATCTTCCTTTCCTATTCTATGATGCACATGTCATATCTCGTAGTAAATCACATATCATAACATACTTTCATAGTAATTAAGTTATCAATCAATCATGAATCATAACATAACTTTCATAGCTTTTATAACATTTAAGGTGTCAATCAATCATAAATCATAGCATAACTTTCATAGTTTTCCAGTTAAAATACTTTCATTTTAAAAAGGTTCGACACGACGCCCCTTACCTTGGCTTTAGCTCTAAAATTCAATTAGTTCTTATTTCAACGTCCCTCTCAGACTAGCCAAGGAACGGATTCCTAAAACAAATCCAATTTTCCTAATTAGCTTATACATAATTAAACTTATATTGAAATTCGATAATAACAAGGTTGAATTACCACCAACGGAGACTGAAAGCGAACTCGGAGAAACGAAATTGATTGGATCGGACTAACTCCGGTGAGTGGCGGCGCGTGGCCGGCGGGCGGCGGTGGTTCGACACGTGGAGTTCGTTTTCTTGTAGATTTCTAACCGATCTATCCGGAATCGATCTCTAAGTAACAAGAACCACCCCACAACGAGGTTAAAACGATGAACCAAAGTGGTAATCGATTCACGTTCAAACTGTTACCTGCGGCGCCGTCAAGGAATCGAGCTTTGGCTGGCTGACGGCTCGACGGAAGGATGGTTGCGACCGACAGCTTGCGGCGGAGCAATGGCTGGAGCGTGGGTGGACTTGATGAGCAGTCGGTTGTAACGTTGCAGGCATGGCGGCTTTCAGCAGCTCTCCGACGAAGACTCAGTGCTTGAAGGCAAGAGTGCGGCGTAAGGGAGGGCAGTCGGTTGGCTGCAGACCGAACCAAGAAGAAGGCGGTTGTGCAAGTGGCGCTGCTTGGAGTTGGCCGGCGGCAAGGACCATCGACTGGGTAGCTTCACGTTAAGGAGAACGTGGAGGGAGAAGATGATCTCCCCTTGGAAAGCGTGCCCTTAAGATGAAACCCTAATTTACTTTTCTTCAAATTTACGAAAATGTCACTCAACTCTCTTCTAACTACAAATATGCCATTTAGTCTATTTAAAAGTTCTAATTTTGTCTCTAATAACTCAAAAATTTCCAATATACATAAACTTAATTCAAATTCTGAAGCCTAAGGCCCAAATAATTAATTTCCATTAAAATTTGACCCAAAGGTATAGCTTAAAAGGCATCCGGGGTTCAGGGTCGTTACAAGAGTCGTGAAGGTACGTAACCCACACACTCTATGGGGAATCACCCCGAAGCCAATACGGGATAATGAAAAGCAACCACTCCCTGACGGGGACGTACCTCAGGATCACCTCGCCGCTAGCACAGAGCGTGTATTCAACACACGCTATAGAGATCCACCCATAAGCTAGCATGAGACACTGGAACACAACCACTCCCTGAATGGGGGCGTACCCCTAGATCATTACCAATATCGTCAATCTAGAGGTTCTAACTCGCTCAGGCGTATTTCAAGATTTAGTAACTGTTGGGATCTGGCTTTATAAGATTACTAGGGGTTCTAACTAGGCGTTCCTAATATCCTCGATCAATTCTCAAGGGTCTCATATCTAGCTAGGTTCTCTCTCTAACCAAGCTTTAACTCAAATCAATCAACTATTAGGAATGCTAGGTGCAATCTGAACAATCAACCCCCACCTAGAAAAAACTAAAGATGCGATCAATACAAGATTCAAAGACTCGGGATAACATACACGTAATCATGCCAAGTAAAAAGTTCATAAAAACATGCTAAACAAGTTCCATAAACACTTAGATAACTAATCTAAGGTCTAAAGCTAGCAACATCTCAAGACTAGACAAAAGGTAAATGTTGATAGCCTTACTCCTTCATTTAGGAGCTTGGCTTAAATCCAAAAGACTACTTACGTGACGTTTGAAGATTCAGAAAAAGAGTGTGAGCCTAAGCAACCACAACAAGGTCTAAAACAAACTTAAGAAGACAAAACTGATAGGGCTAGATCTACTCTGGCGAGCTATGACGACTTTCTGGCGACGCTCTGGTGGCGGTCCGACGACTCTCCAGTGACGGTCCGATGACTTTCCGGCGGGATGAAGAAAGAGATGAAGAAAAGAAGAAAAGAAGAAGAAAGAGAATGAGATGAGAGTTTTGAAGTGTGTCACTTAAAATGCAAATACTCTGGTTTAAAAAGGCAGCAAAAGTCCTAATCCTTTTTAGAACAAGAAATCCTAATGCTCTTTAGAAAAAGAAAACCTAATCCTTTTTAAAATAGAAATCCTAACCCTTTTTAGATTTTTAATCACCATTTCCTAAAAAATCTCTAGATTCCTAATCCCTATTCGATTATCCAAAAATTTAAATTTAAATCAAATACAATTTAATGCACCTGATTTTACTTGGCGTCACAAAACCCGACACCGATTCTAATAAAGTACAATTTCAAAACTGTAATGGTTATGTATATAAGGAAGACAAAATATGTTTTGTAAAGATAAGAGAATTTTGGATGAAACTATGAGGGGACACTTCATCTTTGTTAGGATAAGAGAATGTTGGACTAAAGTATGAGACTAGACTTAAAGTCTTTGACTTAAGGTTTATTTGGACAATAAAATTAAGTGTTAAGATCATTGAGTTTCTATGAGGCATTAAATGAGAAGATAACATGTATCCACTTTTTAGTAAATGTGGTAAATGGAGATTTATTTGGAAACCCACCAACGATTCTAGGAAAGTACCATCTCAAAAGGGTTATGTATTTAAGAAGAGCAAGGATGCTTTGAAAAGATAAGAGAATTTTGGATGAAAGTATGAGACGACACTTCATCTTTGTTAGGATAAGAGAATGTTGGACTAAAGTATGACACTAGAATTCAAGTCTTTGTTTGAAGAGCTTTGTCCATTATTTGGATCGAAGATAATGTTTGAGTTTTGAATAATAAGGTTTATTTGGATAAGTGAATTAAGTGTTAAGATCTTTGAGTTTCTATGAGGCATTAAATGAGAAGATAACATGCATCCACATTTTTGTAATTGTGGTAAATGGAGATTTATTAGGGAACCCAACAACGATTCTAGGAAAGTATCATCTCAAAACTTGAATGATTATGTATATAAGGAAGAGCAAAGATGCTTTGTAAAGATAAGAGAATTTTGGATGTAAGTATGAGACAACACTTCATCTTTGTTATGATAAGAGAATTTTTTACGACAGTATTATACTAGACTTCAAGCTTTTTATTAAAGAGTTTTGTCCATTCTTTGGATCGAAGATAACGTTTGAGTCTTGACTAATAAGGTTTATTTTGACAAGTGAATTAAGTGTCAAGATCAATTAGTTTCAATGATGCATTAAATAAGAAGATAACATTCTTTCATTTTTTGGTAAATATGGTAAATAGAAATTTATTTGGAAACCCAACAATGATTCTAAGAAAGTACCATCTCAAAAGCTTAATGGTTATGCATATAAGAAAGAGCAAAGATGCTTTGTAAAAATAAGAGAATTTTGGATTAAAGTATGAGACGACAGTTCATCTTTATTAGGATATGAGAATTTTGGACTAAAGTAGTAGACTAGACTTCAAGTCTTTGATTAAAGAGTTCTGTCCATTTTTGGATTAAAGATAATGTTTGACTTTTGACTAATAAGCGTTATTTGAACAAATGAATTAAGTGTTAAGATCATTGAGTTTTTTTGAAACTCACCCACAATTCGAAGAAAGTATCATCTCAAAAGTTTAATGGTTATAAATATACGAAGAGCAAAGATGCTTTCTAAAGATAAGAGAATTTCGGATATAGGTATGAGACGACAATTTGTCTTTGTTAGGGCATGAGAATTTCGGACTAAAGTATTAGACTAGACTTCAAGTCTTTGATTAAAGAGTTTTGTCCATTGTTTTGATCGAAGATAATATTTGAGTTATGACTAATAAGGTTTATTTGGACAACTGAATTAAGTGTTAAGATCATGCAGTTTCTATGAGGAATTAAATGAGAAGATAACATGCGTCCAATTTTTGGTAAATGTTGTAATTGATGATTTATTTGGAAACCTGTAATGATTCTAATTTTTAGACCCAATCCCTTAGGGAAGTTACTAAGCAGCACCGTCAGCGCCGAAATTTTTGGTAGCATAACGACGCTGCTAAGACAGAACCCATATTTTCCTGACCTGTTTAATGCATAAAAGCACTCCGAAAGGTTTACAAAACACCCAGCTTCCTTCAAACTATATTCAACAAACGGTTGGGCTTCCAACAGATTAGAAAGTAAACAACTAAAGCGGAACTCAACATGATCACAAATTTAACTAACACCTATCTGCAACTAACAACTCCAAAGGAAAGAAGAAGAATGAACATAATACATAACTCATAAGTACCAATATCTAAAGACATTTAGGGAAAAAAATCAACACTTCAAGGGGAATTAATCCTAACGCACGGAAGAATGTCCTCAAGCCTTGTTAGGTTGCCACCTTCGTCCCCCGCAGTTTAACTTTCATCTGAAAACAAAATCATAGAAAGAAACAAGTGAGTATAAAAATACCCAATAAGTCGCCCACTTACATCCAAACGTATGTCAGCAAAAACAACAAGACTCATCTCCTAAACTCACTCAATCTCAAACAGGTCTCACATTTAAAACCCTTCATCCTGAGCCCCCTGTGGTAATAACTCGAGTTCTACCTTCGGTCCTAGAACTTTGATTGACGATGCAATGAGAGAAAGAAACTCTCACACCACTACACGCTGGCATAGAGTCATGAAGGTACGTAACCCACACGCCTATGGGAAATCACCCCTAAGCCAACACGAGATAATGGAAAGTCACCACTCTCTGACGGGGGTGTCGCTCACCTCGCCGCTAGCACAGAGCCGTGTATTTAACACGCTCTATGGAGATTCACCCATAAGCTAGCATGGGTACGTACCCCAGGATCATTACCTATATCGTCAATCTAGAGGTTCCGACTCGCTCAGGTGTAACTCAGGATTTAGTAACTGCTGGGTTCTAGGCCTTATAAGGTTACTAAGGGTTCTATTAGGCATTTCTAATATCCTCGATCCATTCTCAAAGGTCTCATATCCAACTAGGTTCTCACTCTAACCACGCTTTAACTCAAATCAATCACCTATTAGGAATTCTAGGTACAATCTGAGCAATCAACCCCCACCTAACAAAAACCAAATATACGATCAATACAAGATTCAAAGACTCGGGATACATACACGTAATCATGCCAAGTACAAAGCTCATAAAAACATGTTACATAAGTTCCATAAACACTTAGATAACTAATTTAAGGTCTAAAGCTAACATCTCAAGAATACACAAAAGGTAAATGTCGATTGTCTTACTCTTTCACTTAGGAGCTTGGCTTAAATCCAAGAGACTACTTACATAATGTTTGAAGATTCAGAAAAAGAGTGTGTGCTCCTAAGCAACCACAAATGGGGACTAAAACAAACTTAAGAAGTTGAAACTGATCGAGTTAGATCTACTCCGACGAGCGACGGCGACGGTCTGGCGACTTTTTAGGCGACGCTCCGGTGGAAGTTCGGCGACTTTCCGGCGGGATTAAGAAAGAGATGAAGAATGGGGAGAAAAGAAGAAGAAAGAGAATGAGATGAGAGTTTTGAAGTGTGCCCCTTAAGTTGCAAATACTCTGGTTTAAAAAAACAGCAAAAGTCCTAATCTTTTTTAAAACAAGAAATCCTAATCCTCTTTAGAAAAAGAAAACTTAATCCTTTTTAAAACAGAAATCCAAATTCTTTTTAGACTTTGAAACACCATTTCCTAAAAAAATCTCTAGATTCCTAATCATGATCCGATTATCAAAAAAATTCAATTTAATGCACCTGATTTTACGGGTTCTAAGAAAGTACAATTTCAAAACTGTAATGGTTATGTATATAAGGAAGAGCAAATATGTTTTGTAAAGATAAGAGAATTTTGGATGAAAGTATGACGCGACACTTCATCTTTGTTAGGATAAGAGAATGTTTGACTAAAGTATGAGACTAGACTTCAAGTTTTTGATTAGAGAGTTTTCTCCATTCTTTGGATCGAAGAGAATGTTTGAGTTTTGACTTATAAGGTTTATTTGGACTAGTGAATTAAGTGTTAAAGATGTTTAGTTTCTATTAGGCATCAAATTTGAAGATAACATGCATCCACTTTTTGGTAAATATGGTAAATGGAGATTTATTTAGGAACGCAACAACAATTCTAAGAAAGTACTATCTCCAAACTATGATGATTATGTATACAAGGAAGAGCGAAGATGCTTTGAAAAGATAAGAGAATTTTGGGTGAAAGTATGAGGCGGCACTTCATCTCTGTTAGGATAAGAGAATTTTGGACTAAAATATGAGACTAGACTTCAAGTCAAAAGATCTGTCCTTTCTTTGGATCGAAGATAATGTTTGAGTTTTGACTAATATTGTTTATTTGGACAAGTGAATTCAGTGTAAGATTGTCGAGTTTCTATGAGGCATTAAATGAGAAGATAACAAGCATCCACTTTTTGGTAAATGTGGAAATGGAGATTTATTTGGAAATCCAACAATGAAACTATGAGACACCACTTCATCTTTGTTAGGATAAGAGAATTTTTGGACTCAAGTATGAGACAAGACTCAAAACTTAGATTAACGAGTTATGTCAATTCCTTGGATCACAGATAATGTTTGAGTTTTGACTAATAAGGTTTATTTGGACAAGTGAATTAAGGGTCTGTTTGGGGGCACAGGTTATAATAACCTGAGGAATACTTTACTCCCCAAACACAGATTATTATAACCCCAAATTCTACTACTCTGTTAGGATAAGAGAATTTTTTGTAAAGATAAGAGTAAAGATGTTTTGTAAGAGTAAAGATGTTTTGTAAAGATAAGAGATTTTTTAATGAAAGTATGAGATGACACTTCATCTTTGTTAGGATAAGAGAATTTTGGACTCAAGTATGAGACAAAACTCAAGTCTTAGATTAATGAGTTATGTCAATTCCTTGGATCACAGATAATGTTTGAGTTTTGACTAATAAGGTTTATTTGGACAAGTGAATTAAGGGTTTGTTTGGGGGCACAAGTTATAATAACCTGATGAATACTTTACTCCCCAAACACAGACTACTATAAACTCAAATTATACTACTCTGTATTTTAAATAATATTATATGATTCCACATATTATAATAACCCACAAGCTATTATAACCCCTGTTAGTATAGCCCACTCAACACCCCAAACAACCCCAATGTCTTAAGATCTTTGAGTTTCTATGAGGCATTAAATGAGTAGATAATATTCATCCACTTTTTGGTAAATATGGTAAGTAGAGATTTATCTGGAAACCCAACAACGATTCAAAGAAAGTGTCATCTCAAAACTTTAATGTTTATGTATATAAGGAAGATCAACGATTCTTTGTAAAGATAAGAGAATTCTGGATGAAAGTATGACACGACACTTCATCTTTGTCAGGATAAGAGAATGTTGTAGTATGAGACAAGACTTCAAGTGTTTGATTAAAGAGTTTTATCCATTCTTTGGATCGAAGATAATGTTTGAGTTTTGACAATAAGTTTTATTTGGACATGTGAATTAAGTGTTAAGATCATCGATTTTCTATGATGCATTAAATGAGAAGATAACATTCATCCACTTTTTGGTAAACGTGGTAAATGGAGATTTATTTGGAACAACAATTCTAAAAAAGTGTCATCTCAAAACTTTAATGGTTATGTATTTAAGGAAGAGCAAAGATGCTAAGATAAGAGAATTTTGGATGAACATATGAGACGACACTTTCATTTTTTTTAGGATAAGTGAATTTTGGACTAAAGTATGAGACTAGACTTCAATCTTTGTTTAAAGAGTTATGCCCATTCTTTGGATCGAAGATAATGTTTGAGTTTTGACTTATAAGATTTATTTGGACAAGTGAATTAAGTGTTAAGATCATTGAATTTATATGAGGCATTAAATGTGGTAAATGGAGAATTATTTGGAAACCCATCAACGATTCTAGGAAAGTACCATCTTAACACTTTAATAGTCATGTATATAAGGAAGAGCGAAGATGCTTTGTAAATATAAGAGAATTGTGGATCAAAGTATGAGACGACACTTCGTCTTTGTTAGGATAAGTGAATTTTGGCCTAAATTATGAGACCATACTTCAAGTCTTTGACTAAAGAGTTTTTGTCCATTTTTTTTATCGAAGATAATGTTTGAATTTTGTCTGATAAGCTTTATTTGGACAAGTGAATTAAGTGTGATGAAAGTTGGGTTTATATGAGGCACTAAATGAGAAGATAACATGTATTCAATTTTTGGTAAATGTGGTAAATGAAGTTTGATTTGGAAACATATCAATGGTTCTAAGAAAGTATCATCTCAAAACTTTAATTGGTATGTATACAAGGATGAGCAAAGATGTTTTGTAAAGATAAAAGAATTTTGGATAAAAATATGAAACGACACTTCATGTTTGTTAGGATAAGAGAATTTTGGAATAAAGTATGAGACTAATTAAAAAGTTTTTTTCCATTCGTTGGATCGAAGATAATGTTTGAGTCTTGACTAATAAGGTTTATTTGGACAACTGAATTAAGTGTTAAGATCGTTGAGTTTCTATGAGGCATTAAATGAGAAGATAACATGCATTCTTTTTTTAGTAAATGTGGTAAATGGATATTTATTTGAAAAACCAACAACGATTCTATGAAAGTACCATCTCAAAACTTTAATGGTTATGTATACAAGGAAGAGAGAAGATGCTTTGTAAAGGTAAAAGAGTTTTAGATGAAAGTATGAGACAACACTTCATCTTTGTTAGGTTAATGTTTGTTTTTGACTAGTAAGGTTTATTTGGACAAGTGAATTAAGTATTAAGATGATTGAGTTTCTAAGAGACATTAAATTAGAAGATAACATTCATCCACTTTTTGGTAAATGTGGTAAATGGAAATTTATTCGAAGAGATAATTGAAAAGTAAAGCATTCTATAAAAAGTTGAATTAGGAGTAAGATGGACGATATCATAAGATGTTTAAAAATGTTATGGATTCATGGAAAAAGCTGAGACCTATCTAAATATTTTACGTTGTAGTTGAAGATATGTTTTTTTGGCCATAGAGCTTTTCTAAATATGATATCTATTGTTATATGATTTTTCAATCTTACTACTCTTGGTCGAGAGGAGTTGGCAAAAACATTTGTATAAAAGGAAAAATTGATGGATGGGGAAGGTGATTTAAGGAATGTTTAAGGATGGAAGGAGTAAAATAATAAATCTTTGCGGTCATTGTTGATATTAGATGACAGTGTGTTGGATTTGTTGAATTCGTACCATTATACATGAAAGAAGGAAGAAATACACACTTTGCGAGGATAAAAGAATGAGATTGGAGTTAATCTTTTATTATCAAGAGTTTTGAGAAGTGGATGTCAACTTTTGTTATTAGGATTGGAAGATAATGGTTGAGCTCTAAAGAATTAAAGTTCATTTATGACATAGTAATCATGAGAAGCAAAAAAAAAGCTGTTAAGATATTAACAAATTGGATGACGGAGGAAGATACTTTCTTTGAAATGTTGACGATTTTTCTTTAATATTGATATGAGAAATAATAAGATAAGGTCTTATGTACTTGAAAAGGGAAAAGACACAAAAAGATTTGGTGGATGGAGGACTATTCATTGGAATGAAAAAAATTGAAAACTAAAGAATTCTTGAAAACTTTGTTTTTGGAATGAAATGAAGCAAAAGAAGTTTGGTGGAAATGTGTTCTATGAGTCTATATGGAAAGATAAGATATCCATTTGGTATTTGTAGTTGTGGTTTTTTCTTAGACACAATCGGTTCAAATTGGAGATTCATTGGTATATGATTTTGAGTCTTACAAGTTTTTGGATAATTGGTCGAGAAATTCGTAAGTCCAAAAAGAATAATTGAACGATCATGAAAAACGAGGTTTGACGAAATTTTAAATAAAGGAAGCACTAGAATAAAGGGTATTCGGTAATTGGTGTTAGAGACAAGTTGGAAGTCATTTAGATTTGTTGAGTTTAATGGTTGTGCAAGTAGGGAAGAGGAAAGATGCTCTGTTAGGATAAGAACATTTTTTATGAAAGTATGAGATTGCCATTTCATCTTTGTTAAGATAAGAGAATTTTGGATTAATGTATAAGACTATACTTTAAATCTTGCTTCCTCCTTTTCATGGATCCCTCCATTAGTATTTTTGAACTTATAAGTTTCTCCACCAATTATCCAAAATCTCATATGACTCAAAACCATGTGTCAATGAATCTCCAATCAGTAGATTTTTTGTCCAAGAAAAAACCACAACTACAAAAACCAAATGGATGTCTTACCTTTCCATGCAAACCTCTAGAACATATTTTCACCAAACTCCTTTTATGTCGTTTCATTCCAAAAACAAACTTTCGAAAAATTCTTCATATTTTTGTTTTTTTTTCTTTCCAATTAATAGTCCTTCATCCACCAAAACCTTGTTTTTTCCCTCTTCAAGTTCATAATTCCTAATCATATTTTATCTAATCATGGAAACTTGTCACCATATATCTTCATCCATTATCCACTTTGTTACTATCTTAACAACTTTTTTTTCTTCTCATTCTCATTATTCCATAAATGAACTTTAATTCTTTAGAGTCCAATCATTATCGTCCACTCTAAATAAAAAAAAGTTGACATCTACTTTTCAAAACAATAACTCTTGATAATAAGAGATGAAATTCAATTTAATTCTTTTATCGTAGTAAAGTGTGTCAAAGTGTTTATTTCTTCTCTCTTAAATGTATAACGGTACAAACTCAACAAATCCAACATATTGCAATCCAATTTCAATAGTAACCCAAATATTTATTATTCTACTCTAGCATCCATAAAATTTCCTCAAATCACCTTCCAAATCCCTCATTTTTTCCTATTATACTCAAGTTTTTCGTCAACCCGGTCCAAAAGTAGTAAATCTCAAAATCATATAACAATACATATACCATTTCAAAAAACTTTATTTCCAAATAAATACCATCAATTATACTAATTGAATCAAAAGTATTCAAATAGGTCTTAAGTTTTCCCAACAATCCATAACATTTTCATACTTCTCAAGGCAGATTCCATCTTATACTGAACTTTTTAAAGATATCTTCATTTTTTGATTATCTATTTGAATACATCACCATTTACCACATTCATCACAAAGTCGATTGTTTCCCTCTTTAGCTAATGTTATCTTCTAATTTAATGACTCATGGAAACCCAACAACGATTCTATGAAAGTACGATCTAAAAACTTTAATGGTTATGTATATAAGTGAAGAGCAAAGATGTTTTGTAAAGATAAGAGAATTTTGGATGAAAGTATGAGACGACACTTCATCTTTGTTAGGATGAGAGAATTTTGGACTAAAGTATGAGACTAGACTTAAAGTCTTTGACTAATAAGGTTTATTTGGACAAGTGAATTAAGTGTTAAGATCATTGAGTTTCCATGAGGCATTAAATGTAACATTCATCCACTTTTTGGTAAATGTGGTAAATGGAGATTTATTTGTAAACCCAACAATGATTCTAAGCACGTATCATCTCAAAACTTTAATGGTTATGTATATAAGGAAGAACAAAGATGCTTTCTAAGGATAAGAGAATTTTGAATGAAAGTATGAGACGACGCTTCATCTTTGTTAGGATAAGAGATTTTGGACTATTGTATTGAGAATAGACTTCAAGTATTTAATTAAAGAGTTTTGTCCATTCGTTGGATCGAAGATAATGTTTGAGTTTTGTCTAATAAGGTTTATTTGGACAAGTGAATTAAGTGTTAAGATAATCAAGTTTCTATGAGGCATTAAATAAGAAGATAACATTCATCCACTCTTTAGTAAATATGGGAAACGGAGATTTATTTGGAAATCCAACAACGATTCTAAGAAAGTACCATCTTAAAACTTTAATTGTTATGTTATAAGGAAGAGCAAAGATGCATTGTAAAGATAATAGAATTATTGATGAAAGTATCAGACAACATTTCAACTTTGTTATGATAAGAGAATTTTGGAGACTAGACATCAAGTCTTTGATTAAAGAGTTTGTCCATCCTTTGGATCGAAGATAATGTTTGAGTTTTGACTTATAAGACTTATTTAGATAAGTGAATTAAGTGTTAAGATCATCTAGTTTCTATGAGGCATTAAATTAGATGATAACATTCATCCACTTTTTAGTAAATGTGGTAAATGGTGATTTATTTGGAAACCCAACAACGATGATAAGAAAGTGTCATCTCAAAACTTTAATGGTTGTGTATATAAGTAAGAGCGAAGATGCTTTATAAAGATAAGAGAATTTTTTATGAAAGTATGAGACAACACTTCATCTTTATTAGGATAAGAAAATTTTGGACTAAAGTATGAGACAAGACTTCATTAAAGTGTTCTGTCATGCTTTGGATCGAAGATACTATTTGAGTGTTGACTAATATTGTTTATTTGGACAAGTGAATTATGTGTTAAGATCATCGATTTTCTATGAGACATTAAATGAGAAGATAACATTCATCCACTTTTTGGTAAATGTGGTAGATGGAGATTTATTTGGAAACCCAACAATGATTCTAAGAAAGTACCAGCTCAAAACTTTAATGGTTATGTCTATAAGGAAGAGCAAAAATGCTTTGTGAAGACAAGAGAATTTTGGATGAAAGTAGGAGACGAAACTTCATATTTGTTAGGATAATAGAATTTTTTACTAAACTATGAGATTGGACTTCAAGTCTGAAACTAAAGAGTTTTGTCCATTCCGAAGATTGAAGATAATGTTTGAGTTTTGACTAGTGAGGTTTATTTGGACTAGTGAAGTAAGTGTTAAGATCATTGAGTTTTATGAGCCATTAAATGGGAAGATAACATGCATCCATTTTTTGGTAAATGTGGTAAATGGAGATTTATTTGGAAACCCAACAACGATTCTAACAAATTAACATAACAAAATTGTAAAGATAAGAGAATTTTGGATGAAATTATGAGACGACATTTCATCTTTGTTAGGATAAGAGAATGTTGTAGTATGAGACATGACTTCAAGTCTTTGATTAAAGAGTTTTATCCATTCTTTGGATCGAAGATAATGTTTGAGTTTTAACAATAAGTTTTATTCGGACATACGAATTAAGTGTTAAGATCATCGATTTTCTATGATGCATTAAATGAGAAGATAACATTCATCCACTTTTTTGTTAAATGTGGTAAATGGAGATTTATTTGGAACAACGATTCTGAAAAAGTACCATCTCAAAACTTTAATGGTTATGTGTATAAGGAAGAGCAAAGATTTCTTGTAAAGATAAGAGAATTATGGATGAACGTATGAGACGACACTTTCATTTTTTTTAGGATAAGTGAATTTTGGACTAAAGTCGACTAGACCTCAATCTTTGATTAAAGAGTTTTATCCATTCTTTGGATCGAAGATAATGTTTGAGTTTTGACTAATAAGATTCATTTGGACAAGTGAATTAAGTGTTCAGATCATTGAGTTTCTTTGAGTCATTAAATGAGAAGGTAACATTCATTCACTTTTTGGTAAATGTTGTAAATAGATGTTTATTTGGAAACTCAACAATGATTTTAAGAAAGTATCATCTCAAAACTTTAATAGTTATGTATATAAGGAAGAGCAAAGATGCTTTGTAAAGATAAGTGATTTTTTTATGAAAGTATGAGACGACACTTCATCTTTGTTAGGATAAGAGAATTTTCGACTAAAGTATGAGACTTTAGTCAAAGTTTGTGATTAAAGAGTTTTGTTCATTCTTTGAATCAGAGATAATGTTCGAGTTTTGACTAGTAAGATCACTGAGTTTCATGAGGCATCAAATGGGAAGATAACATTAATTCACTTTTTGGTAAATGAAAATTTATTTGGAAACCCAACAACGATTCTAAGAAAGTAACATCTCAAAATTTTAATGTTAGGAAGAGCGAAGATGCTTTATAAAGATAAGGGAATTTTGGATGAAAGAATAAGACAACACTTTATCTTTGTTAGGATAATAGAATTGTGGACCAAAGTGTGAGACTAGACCTCAAACCTTCCTTTAAAGAGTTCTGTCCATTCTTTCGATCGAGATAATGTTTGAGTTTTGACTAGTAATGTTTATTTGGATAGAACTCTTTAAAGACAGGTTTATTTGGAATAGTAAACACCATGGTATTTTTTTAGGATCATCGACGATTTTAAGAAAACACAATCTCAGAATTTTAATGTTTATGTATATAAGGAAAAGCGAATATGCTTGGTAAAGATTAGATAATTTTGGATGAAAGTATGAGACTTCATCTTTGTTAGGATAAGAGAATTATGGACGAAAGTATGAGACTAGATCTCAAATCTTTGATTAAAGTGTTCTGTCTATACTTTGGATTGAAGATAATGTTTTAGTTTTGGCTAGTAAGGTTTATTTGGGCAAGTAAATTAAGTGTTAAGATCATTGAGTTTCTATGAGACATTAAATGAGAAGATAACATTCATCCACTTTTTCGTAAATGAGGTAAATGGAGATTTATTTTGAAACTCAACAACGATTCTCATAAAGTATCATCTCAAAACTTTAATGGTTATGTATAGAAGGAAGAGCAGAGGTGCTTTATAAAGATAAGGGAATTTTGGATGAAAGTGTGAGACTGCACTTCAACTTTGTTAAGATAAGTGAATTTTGGACTAAATTATG
Source organism: Trichosanthes cucumerina (assembly GCA_036507285.1). Classification (NCBI taxonomy): domain Eukaryota; kingdom Viridiplantae; phylum Streptophyta; class Magnoliopsida; order Cucurbitales; family Cucurbitaceae; genus Trichosanthes; species Trichosanthes cucumerina. The sequence goes on along the minus strand of CM071839.1, from coordinate 73,640,306 downwards.
AGACTAGACTTCAAAACTTTGATTACAGAGATTTGTCTATTCTCTAGATCAAAGATTATGTTTGAGTTTTGTCTAATAAGGTTTATTTGGACAAGTGAATTAAGTGTTAAGATTATGGAGTTTCTATGAGGCATTAAATGAGAAGATAACATTTATCCACCCTTTGTTAAATGTTGTAAAAGAAGATTTATTTGGAAACCAAACAACGATTCGAAGAAAGTACCATCTCAAAACTTTTACAGTTATATAGATAGGGAAAAGCAAAAATGCTTTGTAAAGATAAGTGAATTTTGGATGAAAGTATGAGACGTCACTTCATCCTTTTTAGGATAAGAGAATTTTGAACTAAAGTATGAGATTAGACTTCAAGGCTTTGATTAAAGTTTTCTGTCCATTCTTTGGATAAAAAATGATGTTTGAGTTTTGATGAAAACTTTTTATTAGGACAAGTGAATTAATTGAGAAGATAACATTAATCCACTTTTGGTAAATGTGGTAAATGGAGATTTATTTAGAAGCCCAACAACAATTCTAAGAAAAGACCATCTAAAAATTTTAGTGTTTATCTATATAAGGAAGAGAGAAGATTCTTTGTAAAGATAAGAGAATTTTAGACTAAAGTATGAGACAAGACTTCAAGTCTTTGATTAAAGAGTTCGTTCAATTCTTTGGATCAAAGATAATGTTTGGGTTTTGACTAATAAAGTTTATTTGGACAAGTTAATTAAGTGTTAAGATCATTGAGTTATTAAATGGGAAGATAACATTCATTCACTTTTTAGTAAATATTGTAAATGGAGATTTATTTGGAAACCCAACAACGATTCTAGGAAAGTACCATCTCAAAACTTTAATGGTTATGTATATATGGAAGAGGAAAGTTGCTTTGTAAAGATAAGAGAGTTTTCGATGAAAGTATAAGATGGCACTTTATCTTTGTTAGGATAAGAGAATTTTGGTCTAGAATTCATGTCTTTGATTAAAGTGTTTTGTCCATTTTTTGGATCAAAGATAATGTTTGAGTCTTGACTAGTAAGGTTTATTTAGACAAGTGAATTAAGTGTTATGTTCATTGAGTCTCTAAGATGCATTAAATGAGAAGATAACATTCATCCATTTTTTGGTAAATGTGGTAAATGGAGATTTATTTAAAAACCCAACAACGATTCTAAGAAAGTACCGCCTCAAAACTTTAATGGTTATGTATATAAGGAAGAGCAAAGATGATTTGTAAAGATAAGAGAATTTTTGTGAAAGTATGAGATGATCCCCGTTTCAAGAGAAAACGATTTTCGAAAACGGGGTTAGAGAAAGTTTGGAAAATTTTTGGAAAATCATTTGAGAAAAGATTGTTATAGGCTAGCAAGCAAATACGGGACAACCACACTCACAATAGCATATAACTCCGGGTAGGAAGATTTGACGACTAGTCGCATCCCCCTATAGTATATAATATGAAAATTTAGCTATTACAGGCTTGAACATGCAAAGTGGCGAGGAGTCATACACTCACAAAATTATAAGGAAATGTAAACAACCTACTCTAAGGAAAGTAAGTACAAGAAAGCATTGTAAAAGGGGTTGGACGGGCATGCGACCATAGGCAACACGCCTTGGACAAGCATGACCATGACATCCTCCCCCAGTTAATTGGTTGACGTCCCGGTCAACCGACTCTCTTCGAACTCAACAATCTTGATGGCGGCTGACTTCAGATCTTCAGTACGCTCCCAACTGATCTCAACTTCAGGGAGTCCCTTCCATTTCACCAGGAACTCTTGCACATCTCTCCTTGGCCTGCCGACTCGTCGCGACCTATCAACTAATATCTCTTCTACTTCTCAAAAGTGTTCTTTATGGTTATAGGAGGTCTGGATACCTCATTTCAAGCTTCATCCTCAAGATCCGGATGATAGGGTTTCAAGTTACTTACGTGGATGACAGGGTGGATCTTCATCCACGAAGGAAGTTGAACCCTATATGATGTTTTGTCGACTTTCTGGATCACTTCCACAAGGCCTTCATATTTTCGCACTAAGCGTTGGTCTTTGTTTCCCTGAAATCGAAGTTGTTTCGGCCGCAACTTGATCGACACTTTTTCCCCCGCTTGAAATTCTAAGGGACAACGTTTTTTATCGACCCACTTCTTCATTCGCTTTGATGCCTTCTCAAGATAAGCACGGGCTACTTCTGACGTCTGTTTCCACTCCTTATTGAAGTTATAAGCTTGAGGACTTTTCCCCACATAAGGATGGTCTATGACATAAGGCATGGTCAGTTGTCTCCCGCACACAATTTCAAATGGGGGTTTCCCCGTTCCGGAACTCTACTGACAATTGAAATTAAACTGAGCTACATTTAGCATATCAACCCAGTTTTTGGGTCTTGCATCACTGAAATGTCGCAGGTATTCCTCCAACATGCTATTGAAATGTTTAGTTTGTCCATCAGTCTGCGGGTGGTAATTGGAAGAGATGTTCAGGTTTAAGCCTAACAATCTGAACAATTCTGTCCAAAAGGTCCCCGTGAATCGCCCATCTCGATCGCTGACAATGCTTTCTGGGACGCCCCATAATTTTACAACATTCTTAAAGAACATTTGGGTCGTCATCTCAGCCGAACACATCTTCGGAGTCGAAATGAATGTTGCATACTTGGAAAACTGTCGACAACGACTAGGATTGCTTCTAACTCGTCGACGTTGGGAAGGTGGGTGATAAAGTCAAGTGAGACACTTTCCCAAGGTCGTGTAGGAATTGGCAAGGGTTTCAGCAACCCTGTTATCTTTGTTCTCTCGACCTTGTCTTGTTGACATATCAGAGAGTTCTTGGTGAACTGCATAACGTCATCACGAAGGTTTGGCCACTAGTATCCCCTTTTCAGTAGGGCATAAGTTCTCTGTCACCCAGTGTGGCCTGCCCATAACGTGTTGTGGCACTCTTCTAACTGTAACTTCCTCAATTTCCCCGAATGGGGCACATACAATCGATTGCCTCTAGTGAGCAAGAGGTCGTCTTCCACCCAGAACTGTCGAGTCTTTCCTTCTCGAGCTAATTGAATGATCGTCTATGTCGCGGGATCATTACTCTGGTGATCCTTTATGTTCTCGCGGATCATTCCGTTCAGCCTACTGCTCTTCAAGTGAGCTATCATGCACAGGGTCGCATGCTCGCTCTTACGACTGAGGGCGTCAGCAGCTTGATTAGCTCGGTCGGGTTTATGTTCAAATTGGAAATCGAATTCGGCCAGGTACTCTTGCCAACGTGCTTGTTTTGACGAGAGCCTTGGTTGATTGAAAAAGTGACAAATCAAATTGTTGTCCGTCTTCACCACAAATTTGGCTCCCAATAAGTATTGTCTCCAGGCTCTTAAGCAATGGAACGACAGCTAGAATTTCTTTCTCAGAAGCGACATACTTCCTTTCCGCTTCGTTCAACTTTCAACTTTCGTATGCAATGGGGTGCTCGTCTTGGAGGAGGACGCCACCCAACGCAAAGTCAGATGAATCAATCTCGATCTCGAAGGGTTTGGTTACGTCGGCAATACCGAGAATCGACCCTTCCATCATTGCCTTTTTCAAGTCTTCGAAGGCAGATTGACACTCTGGGGTCTAGTTGCAGCTGAGGTTCTTCTTTAGCAGGTCGGTTAGAGGACCTGTTCGTTTCAAAACTCCTGTAGTAGTTGGCTAATCCGAGGAAGGAACGTAACTCAGTGACTGAAGTAAGCACCTTTCAGTCTCCTATGGCTTCGACCTTTCCGTCTTCCATCCCGATTTTTCCACATTCGATGACATGCCCCAAAAAGCTTATACGTTCCTGGGCAAAAGAGCACTTCTCTTTCTTCACATATAACTGATTCTTTCTCAATTTCTCAAAGACAAGTCGAAGGTGGACCTAGTGTTCTTCCAATGTTGGACTATACACCACAATATCATCCAGGTAGACCACCACGAACTTGTCAAGGTACTCGTGGAACACTTGGTTCATTATGGTGCATAAGGTAGTCGGGGCGTTGGTGAGGCCAAAAGGCATTACGAGAAATTTAAAGGCTCCATATCTGGTGACACATGTCGTTTTAGGCTCACCTTCTTCTGCAATGCGAACCTGGTAGTACCCTGATCTCAAGTCTAGTTTGGAGAAGTACTTTGCCCCGTGGAGACAATCAAACAGGTTGGTTATAATGGGCAGAGGGTACTTATTACGAAAAGTGAGCTTATTCAGAGCTCTATAGTCAATGCACAAACGAAGACTGCCATCTTTTTTCTTCTAAAAGAGAATTGGGGCTCCATAGGGAGCTTTCGTTGGTCTGATGAATCACCATTGAGAAGTTCATCGAGTTATTTGCGAAGTTCAACTAGCTCGGGTGGTGCCATACGAGAGGCATTTTTGGCATGTGGTTTGACACCAGGTATCAGTTCAATCTCGTGATCAATTCTCCTTCTCGGGATTAAGGCCTTCGGTAAATTATCAGGCATGACATCGACATACTTGTCTAGGACGCCCTGAATTTCTTTCGATACTGCTTGTTCTCTATTTTCCCCTTCTAGTAAGGGAATGACCATAAATGTTGGTTCATCGTGAGCAAGACCCCTCTTCAGCTGAAGGGTCGATATCATTCTTGTTCTGTGTGGCTGCTTGATGACGGTTTGAACGATTGTGGGGTTGGACTCCGTAATCACGAAACAGTGAACAAGGAGCATTGGTATAACTTTGTGTTCGAGGAGGAATTTCATCCCCAATACTACATCGAAGTCATCCATTTTGACTATCACAAAATCGGTTTGTTCTTTCCAATTGCCCAATTTCACTGTCGCTCTCTTCGCAATCCCTAGGATGGGTAAAGTTGTCGAGTTGACGACTTTCATCTTTCCTGTGTCTCGATGTCACACTAAGTTCAGGCATCGGGCTTCGGACTTTGTCATAAAATTGTGGGTAGCCCCAAAGTCGACCATAGTGTTCTTGGTCGCTTTGTGGTTAACCTACATATCAACATACATCAAGCCTCGCTCTAGTGGTTCTTTCGTCTGGCCTGTTTTCTTCTAGAGTGCGGATAAAAATTTCAAAGCCCCCATGCGAGGGTTGTCCTCGCCCTCATTCTGAATTGTCTAGCCCTCATGTTCCTGTGTTTCGGTCTCTTTGTTTGTTGCAAGGGTGGTTGTAAAGGCCTGGAGAGCTGCTCGCTGCAGGCAGTCCCTTACTTGGTGATTTCCCTTGCAAATGAGGCAGGAGAAAGGGCCTTGATAACCAGCCCTCGGTGTATATTGTTGGTTGGACCCTCGCCAACTATTGTCATTCCGTTGTTGGGAGGGTCTGCGATCTCCCCCTCCATGTCTGTCTCCTCCCCCACTTCTAGGGGGACCTTGCTGGGAGTTCCTTTGTCCTCCTTTAGAGGACGTCTGATTCTGTCTCCCATCCTGAGTTGGTTCATGACTCAGGTCAAATAAGCGTTCTGCAGCAACATAAGCAGACACTAAGTCTTGTACCCTTCGTTCGTATATCTTGGTCTTCGCCCAAGGCTTGAGTCCCTCGACAAAACAGAAAACTTTGTCTTTTTTGAACATGTCGCATATGTCTAACATCAACCCATCGAATTGCTTGACATATAGTCTCGAATGTTTCCAGTGTGTTTTAGCTCCTGCAACTTCCTTCTTGCCAGGATCTCTATATTTGTAGGGAAGAACTGAGAACGTAGCTCTTGTTTCAGTTTTTCCCACGTGTCAATCGTGCAACGACCGTCCTCGATGTCCACGTATCTAGACCTCCACCATAACTTAGCATCCTCAGATAGATGCATCGTGGCAATCATCACCTTTGTCGTCTCCATCACAGTATCAGTTGCTTGGAAATACTGTTCGAGGTCAAAGATGAAGTTTTCTATTGCCTTGGCGTCTCGAACCCCACAGAAGGGTTTTGACTCAGGGACTTGGTTTCCAACAGCTTTCATGGTGACATTCAGTTTGTCAGTTATTTCCGTCATCTCGACACTACAAACATCTAGGGCAGCCTTCACATCGTTAGAGAGGTCAGCAATCATCTGACCCAATACTTACTAGGAACTGTCTAAGTCGTCGACACGTTCTTCAATTTGGGCATCAGAGCCCGATGAGTTGTCCCCACGCTTGAAGCTACCGTGTTGGGTAACTTTCTCTTCTAGGGTCTCAACTCGTATAATTAGTTCTTTGATGGGCACCCCATCAAGGCGGCCAGCTACCACATCGATCTTGTCGGCTTTGGACGCAATCTCTTCCAGGCGAGATTCCAAAAACCGAATGCTATCAGGGACTTCGACTAAGTAGAGCAATTACTCTTCGATCTCAGTTAATCGTTCTTTGTCCGATTTGTTTAACTGCTTCGAGGCAGACATGATTGTCGGGTCGAATTCGAGGAGCCAACTAGGCTCTGATACCAACTGTCACGATCACACTTTCAGAAGGGTCTCGAGTGATCGTGCGACACTTGTTCCCGCTCTTGAACAGGTAAGCCAACTTAACGGAAAAGGATCGTCGGTGGCACAATGGTTGTATCTCGCAACCTCCAGCCCCCCGTTTCAAGAGAAAACGGTTTTCGAAAACGAGGTCAGAGACAGTTTGGAAAATATTTGGAAAATCATTTGAGAAAAGATTGTTATAGGTGAGAAGATAACATGCATCCACTTTTTGGTAAATGTGGAAATTGGTGAATTATTTGGAAACCCAAGAACGATTCTAAGAAAGTATCATCACAAAACTTTAATGGTCATGTATCTAAGGAAGAGTGAAGATGCTTTGTAATGATAAGAGAATTATGGATGAAACTATGAGACGACTCTTCATCTTTGTTACGAAAAGAGAATTTTTAACTAAAGTATGAGACTAGACTTCAAGTCTTTGATTAAAGAGTTCTATCGATTCTTTAGATTGAAGATAATATTTGGAGTTGTGAGTTGGCTCAGGATGTCTAGAATCTTTTTGTCGGTGAGTTTGGGTTTTCGTTTTCTAAGGGAGAAGGGGCTTGTAGGGAGAGGCTGGAGGAATTCCTTTTGCACGTACCCCCCCCCCCTCCCGGGGGAAATGGGCGTTTTTATGGAAGGCGGGGGTTTGTGTTGTCTTTTAGGAACTTTGGGTGGAGAGAAACAATAGAATCTTTTAAAGGTTGGAGCATTCCTCCTTTGATATTTGGGCCCTTTTTAGATTCTTTTTTTCTTTATGGACCTCGGTGTCTAACTGTTTTTGTAAGTATCATCTAGATTTTATTTTTCTTGGATGGAGTGCTTTGTTGTAAGCTCCCTCTCTCTCTTTTGCGAGCTTGTTTTTTGTACGCCCTTGTATTCTTTCATTCTTTCTCAATGAAAGCTCGATTTTTTATCCAAAAAAAAGTTTGAGTTTTGACTAATAAGGTTTATTTGGATAAATGAATTAAGAAGACGTTTGGATCACAGAGTTGGGTTGAGTTGGATTGAGTTGTGCAGAGTTGTTTTGTCAGTGAGTTCTGGAAATCAGTGTTTGGTTTGCAGAGTTGAGTTGAGTTGAGTCAGGAAGTTAGTGTTTGGTTTGCAGAGTTGAGTTATTATGTTAGGAGTATCTGATGCAGTTTTTTGTAAAGTGAATAAGTCTGGTTTTTTGTGTTTTTTTTCTTTACATTTTTTTGTTTCCACCAAATCAATTGCAAACATATTTGTCTAATATTTCAAAACTTCGTTATAAGATCAATTGCAAATTTACAATATATATTACCATTTGCAAGATATATGGGATATTTAGAACAGTACAAAATATTGAGATTGATATCAATTTTTCTTCTCCACTAAAAATCATTTTTATCTTATGTAAAGTGAAAGGTCTGATTTTTTTTGTGACTTTTTTTCCTTACTTTGTTTTCACAACAAATCAAATAAAAACACATTTGTCTACAATTTCAAAACTCAGTTATGTGATCAATTATAAAATTACAATATATATTATCATTTGTCAAATGTATGTTAGGGGTATTTGCAAAAGTAATAGATATTGGGTTTGATATCAATATTTCTTTTCCAATAAAATTCATTATTTAGAACTTTTACTCTTCCATATAAACTTTATTCCTTTTTTTATGCACATGTTCACCACTACTTTTTTATTTTAATTTAGGTAGGTCTTAATTTAGTATTAATACTTTGCATATGAAGAGTGTTTATTTAAATTTGTCTAAATACATGTATTGTCTATGGACATCTTTAGAATGAAATAAATAGTTTACCTTGTGAAAATGTTAAAAATATGTCAACATACTTAAATATTTTATGTCATATTGAAGTTGCATATCTACAAAATATTAGATATGTCATCAAGGTCTTAGTAGCATCGTTATGCTACCGAAATTTTCAGTGTAGGCAATTGTTGGGTTTTATGTCCTAAAACTCGTGAGTTTGTAAATTGAATGTATATTCTATTTTGCAATAAAGTTATTATTGAGATTTATTCAGTAAAGGTGTTATTGAATAAAGTGAATTGTATATTTTGAAACCCTAATCCAATAAAGAACCCATGGCTATACGATGTATACTTGAACTTTATGTGTGACATAAAAGTGGATCAGGTTCAAGTTATAGCCACAACGGTCTATAGTATAGGGATAGGGTTGGGTACCTTATCCTGGGGACACTATGGACGCGACCCACTTTGTAAAGTACAAACGATGTGATCCTGAATTGTTCATGTGGAGACATGCGAGTGGGGCGTCCTATGCAATGAGTTTGCATAAGATCGACTCAGAAAATAGTCACTTAGACTTTATAACTCAGCATCTTCGCCTTAACCGACTATATTCATACGATGACCTAGGTAACTCGATCTTAATCTTGAGCATGCTATGAACTCCTGTTTATTTGGATTATCCTTAGATCTGCATGGGTGAGAGTGGCCTTAGATTGCCGACTCAATAAGCCTCCCATTTCAGGAATAAGACCGAGTAGATAGCTGGGAACATAGTTCTGCAAGATGGAATTCACTCCTACCCGCTTTAGGGATTAGTAGAGAGGTTGTTCCCTTAAGTGCTGATTCTGGGTCTTGAACAAAGGGTCCACCCCTCTCATTGGCCCGAGAGGGATTCGGTTTGTTGGTTGGACCACAAACCAATTGTTCATTAGAGGATCAGTGGGACTTAAGGAATAAGAAGTAATTACAGGGGTAAAACGGTAATTTTGACCCAGCTGTAAATACGAACGATCTGTGAAGGATCGACTTACTAATCATGGTTATATCGAGTGGACAGAAATATATCTATAGTGAGGAGAGTGCAACCACTAGGCTTTAGTGGAGTGTCCCTTGGTTAACGAATGTTGATTAGCTAAGCTAAAGAGTTTGGTGGGTTAATCTTGTATCGTTGGAGCTCATGATCCAGTAGGTCCATTAGGTCCCCTTACTAGCTCCTGGATTAAGCCTTGTAACATTTTGAGAGAAAAGAATTTGAATTGTTCAAATTCGGTTTTGGGAGAAAACGTTAATTATATGTGATATACTTAACGTGTCACGCTTTAATTATGAATTAAACTATAATAAAGAAGAGGTGGAAATATTTAAATGTGATTTAAATATTTGTTTCGATTTATAACATGAATAGGGATTCATGTTTAAACGATCGATTTAAGAAATCGGATTGGTCCAATTATTTAATTTAATATTTAATATTAAATTAAATAAATTATTTAAAATTAATTAATTAAATTAATAAATTTAATTTAATTTTATATTAATTTTATATTAATTTTGAATTAAAATTAAATAGAAATTCAATTTTGTTTTTGAAATTCAATTGGACCAAAGGAAAAAGCATGAGCAACCATGTTACTTTTTCAAATTCACTCAAATTGAGCACCTCCTTCTTGCTAAATCCTTCTCATCTTCTTGCTGTCATCTTCTCCTAGCTTGAAGAAGCTTTTGGATTCTTTAATTGAAGAAGAAACCATTAGTTTAAATGGAATTAATCAGTTTTTTGATAATTCACGTTTTTGAGACCTTTCTCCCATCTCTCTTCAAATTCTCTCTACCAAAGATCCCACAATCGCTCTAAGGCCTGAGGATAGTAGGGAAGACACTAGAGGTTGTCCACAAAGTGTTTGTGACAAGAAATTGCCCACTGATTAGGAGAATTTTTGAACTACAAAGGTATGTGTTCATACTCTGCTTTTTCCAGATTTGAGCATGCTTTTGTTTTGTAAAATTGATCAACTTAGAGTGTTCAAGATCCAAAATTGCTTCCGCTTTCTTAATCTACACTCTTGCAGCAATGTTGCTTAGTAACGTCCCTGGGAAATTTTGAGTTTGAAAAATTAGGGTTGTTACAGTTGGTATCAGAGCATGGGTCTTAGATTCTACATACTCGCCTACATCGTAGGCAACGATCCTTATAGCCTCTCGCAGGAAGTCTAGTTAAAGTTATTTGAGTTGCTTGTGTGTTGACACTTGTTATGCTATGCTTTTGACTTCTTTGTTCTTGTGCAAATGTACTTTAGAGTTTAAGTTTAGATTATGACTCGAAAATGTGACCGTTGTAAAGTTCTAGCAACTTTCGAGGACGAAAGTTTTTCTTAGATGGGTACATTGTGGCGCCCCGTAAAATTAGATGCTTTTAATTGTATTTGTTTTAAATTTGAATCTTTGGATAATCATAATAGGATTAGAAAATGATGTTTCAAAGTTTAAAAAAGGATTAGGATTTCTGTTTGTTTAGGATTTCTTTTTCTAAAAGGATTAAAATTCCTTGTTCTAAAAGGATTAAGACTTTTTGGTGTCTATTTAAACTAGAGTATTAACAACTTAAAGACACACTTCAAAACTCTCCTCATCTTCTTCTTTTTTCCACTTTCTTCATCTCGTCGGACCTTCGTCAGAGACTCGCCGAACCGTCATCGGAGACTCGTCGGATCCTCGTCGGAGACTCGTCGGACCGTCGTCGGAAAGTTGTCGGATTGCCGGCGGAAAGTATTGTACGGTTGAGTTAATAACTCAACTCCATGGGGTTGGGTTATTAAGTCACCGGTTATAATTGTTGGTGAAACAAACAAGGAGTTGGGTTATTAACCCAACTCAACTCAACCTAACCCCATAAAACCAAACACCCCCTAAGTGTTAAGATCATCGAGTTTCTATGAGGCCTTAGATGAGAAGATAACATTCATCAAATTTTTGGTACATGTGGTAAATCGAGATTTATTTGGAAACCCAACAACAATTCTAAGAAAGTACAATCTCAAAACTGTAATGGTTATGTATATAAGGAAGAGTAAAGATGTTTTGTAAAGATAAGAGAATTTTGGATGAAAGTATGGGACGACACTTCATTTTTGTTAAGCTAAGTGAATTTTGGACTAAACTATGAGAGTAGACTCAAGTGTTTGATTAAAGAGTTCTGTCAATTCTTTCGATATAAAATAATGTTTGAGTTTTACCTAATAAGTTTTATTTGGACAAGTGAATGAAGTGTGAGGGTCATTAAGTTTCAATGAGGCATTAAATGAGAAGATAACATTAATCCACTCTTTGAGTTTCTATGAGGCATTAAATGGGAAGATAACATTAATCCATTTTTTGGTAAATGTGGTAAATGTAGATTTATTTGGAAACTCAACAACGATTTAAGAAGGTACCATCTCAAAATTTTAATGGTTATGTATACAAAGATGAGCAAAAATTCTTTGTAAAGATAAGAGAATTTTGGATTAAAGTATGAGACGACACTTCATCTTTGTTAGGATATGTAACGTCCCAGATTTTTCAAGAACTCTTTATGATTGTACTTTGGACTAAGTTAATGGAAATTAAATTATTTGGATTTAAAAGTTTAATTTTGTACAACTTAAGGAAATAAGCATTTGGAGGTTAATTAATAAAGCCCAAGGGTATATTTGTGGTTTAGAGAAAGTTGGAGGGCATTTTAGTAAAAGTCATTGGGTTAGGGTTTGATAGACTCCTTTGTCCTTTTGTACGCACGCAAATCAAGAGCCTTCTCCTTCACTCACATTCCTCTCCTTCACGACCAGACAAGAACTTCAGGGTGTTGGATTCTTCTTCTTTTCTTTTTCGACCGGCCTGGCTTGCCGTCGACGGCGTGTTCGGCCACCGGAAGCAAGGGAACCCTCGCCGCCATGATGCAGGTCGTCTGCTCGTTTATCGGAGTTTCGTCCCACCGCTGAAGCGTCTTCCGTTCCGATCCTCGACCACACGCAAGGGATTATCGCTGTTGTCGCTCGACATTTCTGCATCGGATCTGTCGTCACCACACCAAAACTCGCTAGCAGACGTTGACGCAAACACGAGACCTTCATCAAAAACTATCGCACGCAGACCGTGTAGCTGCCGGAGGTCGTGAAACGCCTGAAGCCGTCGGAAGTCCCTACAGTGAGAGTTTTCTTACAAGAAATCTTAACTTTTTTTTATTATCTCTTCGAGTACATCGTCATTTACCACATTTACCACAAAGTCGATTGTTCCCTCTTTAGCCAATCTTATCTTCTGATTTTAATGACTCATGGAAACCCAACAATGATTCTTCAAAAGTACCATCTCAAAATTTTAATGGTTATGTATACAAGGAAGAAAAAAGATATTTTTGTAAAGATAAGAGAATTTTGGATGAAAGTATGTGACGACTCCTCATCTTTGTTAGGATAAGGGAATTTTGGACTAAAGTATGAGATTCGACTTAAAGTCTTTGACTAATAAGATTTATTTAGACAAGTGAATTAAGTGTTAAGATCATTGAGTTTCCATGAGTCTTAGATTAATGAGTTATGTCCGATAATGTTTGTGTTTTGACTAATAAGGATTTTTTGGACAAGTGAATTAAGTGTTAAGATCTTTGAGTTTCTATGAGGCATTAAATGGGAAGATAAGATTCATCCATTTGTTGGTAAATGTGGTAAATGAAGATTTATTTGGAAACCCAACAACGATTCTAAGATAGTACCATCTCAAAACTTTTACAGTTATGTAAATAAGGAAGAGCAAAAATGTTTTGTAAAGATATAAGAGAATTTTGGATGAAAGTATGAGATGACATTTCATTTTTGTTAGGATAAGAGAATTTTGGACTAAAGTATGAGACTAAACTTCAAGTTTTTTATTAAAGTGTTCTATCCATTCTTTGGATCGAAGATAATGTGTGAGTTTTGACTAAAAATGTTTATTTTGACAAGTGAATTAAGTGGGAAGATAACATTAATCCACTTTTTGGTAAATGTGGTAAATGAAGATTTATTTGGAAGCCCAACAACAATTCTAAGAAAATACCCTCTCAAAATTTTAATGTTTATGTAAGAGCGAAGATTCTTTGTATAGATAAGATAATTTTGGATGAAAGTATTTGGTGACACTTCATCTTTGTTAGGATAAGAGAATTGTGGACAAAAGTATGAGACTAGATCTCATGTCTTTGATTAAAGTGTTCTATCCATACTTTGGATTGAAGATAATGTTTGAGTTTTGACTAGTAAGGTTCATTTGGACAAGTTAATTAAGTGTTAAGATTATTGAGTTTCTATGATGCATTAAATGAGGAGATAACATGCATCCACTTTTTAGTAAATGTAGTAAATTGAGATTTGTTTTCAAACTTAACAATGATTGTAAGAAACAACCATCTCAAAACTTTTACAATTATGTAAATAAGGAAGAGTAAAGATGTTTTTTAAAGATAAGAGAATTTTGGATGAAAGTATTTGACGACACTTCATCTATGTTAGGATAAGAGAATTTTTTACGAAACTATGAGACTAGACTTCAAGTCTTTGATTAAAGAGTTCTGACAATTCTTTGGATCGAAGATAATGTTTGAGTTTTGACTAGTAAGGTTTATTTAGACAAGTGAATTAAGTGTTAAGATCATTGAGTTTTTATGAGGCATTAAATAGGAAGATACCATTCATCTGCTTTTTGGTAAATGTGGTAAATGAAGATTTATTTGGAAAGTCAACAACGATTCTAAGCAAGTACCATCTCAAAACTTTAATGGTTATGTAAATAAGGAAGAGCAAAGATGCTTTGTAAAGATAAGAGAGTTTTGGACTAAACTATGAGACTAGACTTCAAGTCTTTGTTTAAAAATTTCTTTCAATTCTTTGGGTCGAAGATAATGAACTAATAAGGTTTATTTGGATAAGTGAATTATGTGTTAAGATCATTGAGTTTCGATGAGGCATTAAATGAGACGATAATATTCATCCACTTTTTGGTACATTGTTGAAATGGAGATTTATTGGAAAAACCCCAACATTGATTCTAAGAAAGTACCATCTCAAAACTTTAATAGTTTTGTATATAAGGAAGAGCAAATATTGTTTGTAAAGATAAGAGAATTTTGGATGAAAGTATGAGACGACACTTCATCTTTGTTCAGATAAGTGAATTTTGGACTAAATTATGATACTAGACATCAAGTCTTTGATTAAAGTGTTCTGCCCATTCTTTTGATCAAAGATAGTGTTTGTGTTTTGACTAATAAGATTTATTTGGACTAGTGAATTAAGTGTTAAGATGATTTAGTTTCTATGAGGCATTAAATAAAAAGATAACATTCAACCACTTTTTGGTAAATGTGGTAAATGAAAATTTATTCGAAGAGATAATCGAAAAGTGAAGAATTCTTTAAAAAATTGAATTAAGAATAAGATAGACTATGTCATAAGAAGTTGTAAAATGTTATGGATTCATGGGGAAAACTGAGACCTATCTAAATACTTGATGTCGTAGTTGATGATATGTTTTGTGGATACAAAGTTTTTTCAAACTGGATATCTATTTTCATTTGATTTTCAGTTTTACTACTCTTGGTCGAGAGTTTGCAAAAACCTTTGTATAAAAAGAAAATTGAGGGATGGAGAAGGTGATTGGAGGAAATTTTAAGGATAGAAGGAGTAAAATAATAAATATTTGCAATTATTGTTGATACTAGATGACAATGTGTTGGATTTGTTGAGTTCGTACAGTTATACATGAAAGAAGGAAGAAAGACACACTTTGCTAGGATAAAAGAATGAGATTGGATTTCATCTCTTATTATCAAGAGTTATTGTGTTTGAAAAGTGGATGACAACTTTTATTATTTGGATTGGAAGATAATGATTGGGCTCAAAAGAATTAAAGTTCATTTATGGAATAGTAATCATAGGAAGAAAAAACAAAGTTGTTAAGATATTAAAAAATTGGATAATGGATGAATATACTTTTTTTTTCAATGTTGACGATTTTCCTTGAATATTGATATGAGAAAATAAGATAAGGTCTTATGCACTTGAAAAGGGAAAAGACACCAAAATATTTGGTGGATAGAGGACTATTCATTGGATTGAAAAAAAAATTGAAAACTAAAGAATTCTTGAAAAGTTTGTTGTTGGAATGAAATGATGCAAAAGAAGTTTGTTTGAAACGTGTTCTATGAGTCTGCATGGAAAGGTAAGGGCCTGTTTGGTTAGCAATCCGAATTCTGTTTTATGTTTTCAGATTCATCAATTCAAATGAATACGCGTTTAGCGCACGTATTTTAAAACGCTTTCGGATTCTCGCATCCAAATAGTAGAAATTACAAAACAACATTTTTATGTTTTCATTGTATCAGATCAGAATTTGAAATTTTAAAATGCAGAATTATATTAAACAAAGATAAATATCTTAGTAAATATAGTATTTCATGTTTATAAACTTAATTTAATTTTGTTAAATTAAAATAGCTATAATATATTATATAATATATTATAAAATATAAAATATTATATTATATTATAAAATAATAATAATATAAAATTTATAAAAAAATAACATGTTCATAAATTAATTAATAATGTCTTATATTCAACATAATATTTAGTTTTGGAATTACAACTAATTTTATGATATATAAATATATTATAGAACACATTTTAAACTACATTAAAATGGAATCAAATTTCTAAATCTGCTACCAAACACATATCTGAAAACATGAAATACAACTCTGTTTTCATTGAATCCCTTGTTTTCAAATTTCTGTTTTTGGATTGCCAACCAAACAGGCCCTAAGGCATCCATTTAGTATTTGTAGTTGTGTTTTTTCTTGGACACAATATGTTCAAATTGGAGATTCATTGGTATATGGTTTTGAGTCTTACAAGTTTTTGGATAATTGGACGAGAAATTCGTAAGTTTAAAAAGAATAATTGAAAGATCATGAAAAGAGGTTTGATGAAATTTTAAACAAACAAAGCACTAGAACAAAGGGTATTCGGTAATTGGTGCAAGAGACAAATTGGAAATCATTTAGATTTGTTGAGTTTAATAGTTATGTATGTAGGGAAGAGGAAAGATGCTCTGTTAGGATAAGAAAATTTTGGATGAAAGTATGAGACGCCACTTCATCTTTGTTAAGATAAGAGAATTTTAGATTAAAGTATGAAACTAGACTTTAAATCTTTCTTCCTTCTTTTCATGGAAAACTAGACTTTAAATCTTTCTTCCTTCTTTTCATGGATCCCTTAATTATTCTTTTTGAACTTATAAGTTTC
Source organism: Trichosanthes cucumerina (assembly GCA_036507285.1). Lineage (NCBI taxonomy): Eukaryota > Viridiplantae > Streptophyta > Magnoliopsida > Cucurbitales > Cucurbitaceae > Trichosanthes > Trichosanthes cucumerina. Next base: position 73,623,815 of record CM071839.1, on the reverse strand, counting down.
TCCACAATTATCCAAAACCTCATAAGACTCGAAACCATGTGTCAATTAATCTCCGATCAACAGATTTTGTGTCCAAGAAAAAATCACAACTACAAAAACCAAGTGGATGTCTTACCTTTCTATGCAAACCCCTAGAACATCTTTCCACCAAACTTCTTTTATGTCATTTCATTCCAAAAACAAACTTTCAAAAAATTCTTTTCAGTTTTTTATTTTTTTTCTTTCCGATGAATAGTCCTTCATCCACCAAAACCTTGTGTTTTTTTCCTTTTCAAGTGCATAAGAACTAATCATATTTTATCATATCAATAATAACCATGGAAACTCATCACCATATATCTTCATCCATTATCCACTTTGTTAATATCTTAACAACGTTTTTTTCTTCTCATTCTCACTATTCAATAAATGAACTTTAATTCTTTAGAGCCCAATCAATATCTTCTACTCTAAATAACAAAATTTGACATCTACTTTTCAAAACAATAACTCTTGATAATAAGAGATGAAATTCAATCTAATTCTTTTATCGTGGTAAGTGTGTCAAAGTGTTTCTTTCTTCCCTCTTAAATGTATAATGGTACAAACTCAACAAATCCAACATATTGCAATCCTATTTCATAATAACTCCAAATATTTAATATTCTACTCCTAACATCCATAAAATTTCCTTAAATCACCTTCATCATCCTTAAAATTTTCAAATAATACTCAAGCTTTTCGCCCACTCTTGTTTAAAGTAGTAAACCTCAAAACTATATAACAATACATATCCCATTTGAAAAAACTTTATGTCCACATAAATATCATCAATTATACCAACCGAATGAAAAGAATTCAGATAGGTCTTAATTTTTCCTATGAATCCATAACATTTTCAGTCTTCTCAAGGCATTCCATCTTATATTGAACTTTTTAAAGAATTCTCCACTTTTTGATTATCTGTTTGAATACATTGTCATTTACCACATTTACCACAAAGTCAATTGTTTCCCTTTTTAGCTAATGTTACCTTCTGATTTAATGACTCATGGAAACCCAACAATGATTCTACGAAAGTACCATCTCAAAACTTTAATGGTTATGTATATAAGGAAGACTAAAGATGTTTTTGTAAAGATAATAGAATTATTGACGAAAGTATGTGACAACACTTCATCTTTGTTAGGATAAGAGAATTTTTTACTAAAGTATGAGACTAGACTTCAAGTTTTTGATTAAAGTGTTTTGTCCATTCTTTGGTTCGAAGATAATGTTTGAGTTTTAACTAATAAAGTTTATTTAGATAAGTGAATTTCTCTTTGGTGAAATCCAAAAAATGAGAGAATTGAACTAAGAAACTCTTCTTGCAAAGAGTTTAAATAGTGGAAAATGATGGAGTTAAAATCTCCACATTATTACCACTTTACCACAACTATAGGTTATGCAAATCATAACCATATAATATAAGATATCCCATATCTTATCTTACAAATCATATTTGTATAATTGTGGATTTATTAAATTGAATCACATCCAATTTAATATCTCTCAATTAATTTCTCCAATTAGCCTTAATTCAACAATTAGGCTAACCTATAGTTTATTATGAATCTCATTCACATTAAACTATATATTATACCATCCATATCTCATATAAATGACATAAATGCCCTTTAAGTGAAATTGAACACTTCAATTCACACCAAAACATTAGCCCTTCTTTAAACTCAGATTGAGCCAACCGAGGGACCTAATGGACCTACAGTGACGAGCTCCAAAGATCCGAGATTAACCTATCAAACTCTTTGACCCAGTTAATCAACCTTCATTAGCTACGGTAACACTCCACTAAAGCCCGTAGCTGCACTCCCGTCAGTGCAGAATATTACGTGTCCACTAATATAACCAATGCCCATGAGTCAACCCTTCACAGGTTGTTCGTAGACACTGTTGGGTCAAATTATCGTTTTACCCCTGTGTCTACTTCTTGCTCCTTAAGTCCCCACTGCTCCTCTAATGAACAACAACGTTGTAATGGTCCAACCATACACAACAACTCTCTCGTGCCAGTGAGAGAGTGGGCACCCGTTGTCCAAGCCCTGGAGACAACACTTAAGGGAACATCCCCTCTATTTTCCCTAAAGGCGGGAACGAGTGAATTCCATCTCGCGTGGTTAAGTTCCCAGCTCCCTACTTGGTCCTGTCCCTGAGAAGATAGGCATATTGGGCGAGTAAATCGTGACCACCTCACCCGCATTTAGTCAAAGAACAAACCCCATGCAGACAAGAGTCCGTGAACACGCTCGTGATTCGTGTCGAGTCACTAATGGTCATCTCACGGTTATTAGTCCCATCACAACGGTGTTACATCAAGAGGTCTAATAATTCACGGTTCGGTCTTGTACAATCTCATTGTACAGGATGCCCTCACTCGCATGTCAACCACATGAACGAGTCAGATCACCTCGTTTGTATCTTAATACAAAGCGAGTCGCATCCACAACGTATCCAGGATTAGGTCTCCAACCCTATCCATATACTGTAGACCGTTCGGGTCATTTAATCGAACGTGATCCACCCTGTGTGTCCACTACACACCGTTCAAGTTCTAGTTCTCTCATGTATTCAATGACCATGGAGCATAGTTTATTGGTCAAAGTTTGTATAAAATGTGAGACATAAAATTAAGAAATGAATAACACTTTATTAATTTTAAATAGTAATTTACAAACATGAGATTAGGACAAAAATTCCAACAAGATCAACTCTGGCGACGACGGTCTGGCGGCGGTCCGACGACTTTCCAGCGGTGGTCTGGCGACTTTCCAGCGGCAGTTCGACGACTTTCCTGCGACTTTTCCGACGGCGGTCCGACGACTTTCCAACTCGATAAAGAGTGAGATGAAGGAAAGAAGAAGAAAGAGGAGAAGATTAGAGTTTAGAGATGCACCATTTAAGTTGCAATTACTCTAGAATAGGCACCAAAAAGTCTTAATTCTTTTTAGAACAGGAAATCCTATTTTTAGAAAAAAAAAATATCCTAATCCTCTTTAAAAAGAAATCTTAATCCCTTTTCAAAACATAAATCCTAATCCTTTTTTAAAACATAAATCTTAATCCTTTTTAGAATTTGAAACATCCTTTCCTAAAAGAACTCTAGATTCCTAATCTGATCGATTATCTAAAGATTCAAATTTAAATCAAATACAATTTAATGCATCTAATTTTACGGGGAGTTATAATATTTAACTATTATTGAAACAGCTGACCCACATAATTCGTTAAAATATTGATATGCACTTCAACAAACAATTATCAAGTAAAAAATTGGATCTAGAAAAAAACATCTTAAAAAAACTGTTATAAAAAACAGCTTAAACAAACATAGTCCAATCCAACCCTTCATCCAAAACACAAGTTTCAGCAAACCAGCCCCAATAAAACCCTGCACCCCAAACAGGGTTTCTGATTACAGCCAAGAAACCCTAAGGTTCTAGAACCCCAAGATTTCTGATTCCAAGACAGCGCGTCAAACAATCCTTTTTTTTCAGCAGGATTTTTCATAGCATGTGGGTTGTTTTGTCATGTTTTTATATAATGGCAATACATTCTCATTTCTTTTAAAAATCTATATTTTTAAGGCCACAACTTTCCTAGAAAATTCTAGGCAAGAAATCCAAGGGTTAAAATTTTCCAGGAAAACTTGTGCAAGGAATTCTAGGGTTTGATTCCAAAATGCTATCCTGATTCACTCTTTCTTCTTTTTTTTAACCCAAAAGAACGTTATATTAAAAGGAAGAGATCAACCCCTCAAGAGTGTTACAATCAAAATCAAACCAAGTGTGGGTTTCCCTAATTTGCAAAACTCGTCTAGCTAGTCTATGAGCCTCTATGTTTGTAGTACGATGCCCATACAGAAACCGAATCCCAGTCCATCGTCGGGTTGACTGTTGTATGTCCATTACATAATTCAAAGCCTCAGTGAGGTCTTCACGGTCGTTGTTGATCAAAGAAATCGCGTTATAGGAGCCCGATTCTACCTCCAGCGGAATTGAAACATCAAGAACACAAGACAAACCCAGAAGAATAGCGGACAATTCACTTACTAGAATTGGCCAAGAAGTATCAAAATACTTGTGCCCCGCTCCCAAACTGTTGCCATGCAGGTCTCGTAGAATCAAGCCTAACCCTCCATTTGCTTTTAAATCATTCCAGGCAGCATCTACATTTAATTCCAACCACCCTTGTGGAGGTGTGATCGGACGCTACACGCAAGTGCACGTGATTGAAGTAATAAAACTGGAATATTTCATAGTATCGAACCCACAGGGAACGGGTTTACAAGTTAAATTGGAAAATCAAGAAATGCTAGTGAAAATGCAATTAAGGTAACCAAAGTGAAAAAAAAAAGGTTGATTGGGGTTTTTTAAGTTGTTGTAAATAAAAAGAAAAAATAATGAATTAAAAGTAGGGAATTCAAGTGTTTTTTCCCCTTCGGAGAAAATACTGCAGCAATTGTGTCAGCAAATCCAAATCCAACTTAATTAGGTTCAATTCCTATTTGATTTTGCTCCTAATTTCTTTAGGAACCTAGGAAATTAAACCTACATGTTTGTGGATAATTGAGCTTAGATGGTTCTCGCACACAACCCTTTTGATTTCGGAGTCTCGCCCTATGTCTAAGGTCGAAGTTTCAGATCTTATGTCTGAAGGGAATGAGAATCCCACGCAGCTGAAGACGATTGAATCGTCGTGGTATCAATATGCAACATGATTTTATTAAAATTGATCTAACACTAGATCTAGGCTAAACATGCTTCAAAGAAGAAGAAAATTACAGCAAGAAGAATTTACTTACTTGTTGAAGACTTTCTTCAAAGATTCTTCTTCAAATCACGAACTCTTCGTGCTCCTCGAACTCAACGAACTCTTCCCACGAATGGTCTTGAACACCATCAATTGGCCTTCTCGGTTGTTCTCTTTTGGAGAAGGGAGGTTTGTGGGAACCTTTTGTGTTTTGGAGAGGGAGGAGATTAGAGAGAAAGTAGAGAGAACTTTCTTCTTCTCTTTTGAGAAAATCTAAAAAATGAGATAAGAGCTTACCAAACCCTTCTTGCAAAGGGTTTAAATAGTGGAATGAGGGAGTTAATATCTCCTCATTATTACCACTTTACCATTAACCATAGGTTATGCAAATCTCATTTGCATAACCACATAATATAAGATATCTCATATCTCATATTGCAAATCTCATTTGCAATAATTGTGATTAATTAAATTGAATCACATCCAATTTAATTTCTCTCAATCAATTTCTCCAATTAGCCCTAATTCAACAATTAGGCTAACCTATAGTTTATTATGAATCTCATTCACATTAAACTATATATTATATCATTCATATCTCATATAAATGACATAAATGTTTTTTTAAAGTGAAATTGAACACTTCAATTTCATACCAAAACATTAACCCTTCTTTTAACCTGATGGAGCCAACCGAGGACCTAATGGACTCTACAAGGACGCTCCATGATCCGAGATTAACTCACAAACTCTTTGACACTGTTAATCAACATTCATTAGCTACGGAACACTCCACTATAGCCCGTAGCCGCACTCCCGCCAATGCAATATTTACGTGTCCACCGATATAACCAATACCCATGAGTCGACCCTTCTTCACAGTTGTTCGTGACACTACCGGGTCAAAATTACCGCTTTACCCTCGTGTCTACCTCTTGTTCCTTAAGTCCCCACTGCTCCTCTAATGAACAACATATTGTGATGGTCCGACCATACACAACACCCTTCTCGGCCGGTGAGAAGGTGAGCGCCTGTCCAAGCCCCGAGACACAGACTTACTAGGGAACAACCTCTCTAGTTTCCCTAAAGGTGGGAACGAGTGAATTTCATCTCGCGTAGTTAAATTCCCACTCCTCCTTACTTGGTTCTCGTCCCTCGAGAAGATAGGCATATTGGGCGAGTAATCGTGACCACCCTCACCCGCATTTAGTCAAAGAACGCACTCGCAGATGCGAGTTCGTAAACACGCTCGTGATTCGTGTCGATTCACTAATGGTCATCTCTGGTTTATTAGTCTCACATCACAACGGCGGTGTTACATCGTGAGGTCTAATAAATCACGGTCTGGTCTTGTATAATCTCATTGCACAGATGCCCCACTCGCATGTCAACTACATGAACGAGTCGATCACCTCGTTTGTATCTAATACAAATCGGTCGCATCCACAAGCAGTATCCGAGGATTAGGGTCTCCAACCCTATCCATATACTGTAGATCGTTCGGGTCATTAACTCGAATGTGATCCTCCCTATGTGTCCACTACACACCGTTCAAGTTCTAGTTCTCTCATAAATTCAATGACCTTGGAGCTTAGTTTATTGGAAAAGTTTATAAATATTATGAGACACAAAGTGATGAAATGAATAACTCTTATTAATTTCAAACAATATGTTACAAACACGAGATTAGGACAAAATCCCAACAAACTCCCACTTGGACTAAGCTAGTGGAGAAAATACATTTCAGAAATGTACATAATTACAATGAAGCAATACAATAAACTAGGGCATTGAATACCCGTTTACACATCTCCCACTTGCCCTAGTCAGGAAGCTCTCGAAGACCTAGACTCTCTAGGTGACCCTCAAACACCTTAGCCGTGAGGGGCTTTGTAAATGGATCAGCTACGTTGTGCTTCGACGCTATTTGTGTGACCGTCACGTCTCCGCGGTGCACAATCTCCCGTATCAGATGATACTTGCGCTCAATGTGTTTGCCTCTCTTATGGCTCCGAGGCTCACGTGAGTTGGCTACTGCACCACTATTATCACAGAACAGTGTGATCGGCAAATTCATATTTGGAACAACTTCCAAATCTGTCATGAACTTCCTTAGCCAAACAGCTTCCTTTGCAGCTTCACAAGCCGCAACATACTCCGCTTCCATAGTGGAATCAGCAATGCATCCCTACTTGATGTTTCGCCATACTACAGCTCCTCCATTCAGAATGAAGGCTGACCCCGAGGTGGATTTTCTAGAATCCTTATCGGTCTGAAAATCAGAATCTGTGTATCTCGTAAGGATCAAATCCCCACTCCCATACACTAAGTTGTAGTTTCACGTTCTCCTAAGATACTTGAGGATTGCCTTTACGATCGCCCAAAGTGATCTAATCTCGATTGGGTGATATCTCATCGACAATTTCTACTGCATAACAGATGTCGGGCCTAGTACACAACATGGCATACATGAGGCTCCCTACAGCTGAAGCATATGGAATCCGTCTCATATCATCAACATCTTGAGGAATCTTAGGACACTGATCCTTAGACAAGTGAACCTCATGCCTGAAAGGCAGCAAGCCCTTCTTGGAGTTCTCGATCTTATATCTAGACAACATCTTGTCAATATAAGACGCTTGAGACAATGCTAGCGTTACTCGTTCTTCCGGTTTTGGACTATCTGGATACCTAGAACATACCGAGCTTCTCCCAAATCTTTCATTTGGAATTGCGGTTAGCCACTTCTTAACGCCAAGAAGAAATTCTACCTCATTCCCAATGAGAAGAATATCGCCCACGTAAACACCAAAAATGCGATGCAGCTTTTGTCAACGATTTTCTTGTAAACACATGGCTCGTCGACATTTTGATCAAAGCCATAAGATTTGATCGCCTCATCAAACCTTATATTCTAAGACCTCGAAGCTTATTTCAGTCCATAAATGGACCTATGAAGCCGGCAAACCTTTTGCTCTTGGCCTTGGGCGATGAACCCTTTGGGCTGGTCCATGTAGATAGTCTCATCAAGTTTGCCATTCAGAAAGGCTGTCTTGACGTCCATCTACCATACCTCGTAGTCATAATACACGGCAACAGGTGAAAAGGTCTCCTCATAGTCAACCCCTTCAACCTGGGTAAAACCCTTTGCCACTAGTCGGGCTTTGAAGGTCTGCACCCATCTACGCCACGTTTACGCTTGTAGATCCATTTGCAACCAATAGGTTTTACCCCATCTGGTTGATCCACAAGCTCCCATACAGAATTGAAGTACATAGACTCCATTTCCTGGTTCATAGCTTTAATCCACTCGTCTTTGTCAACATGAACCATTGCCTTATCATAGGTCAATGGATCCTCACAGTCATCATCAGGAGCGACAACTGAGGTTTCAGCTAAACCCATGTAGCGATCAGGCTGTCTCACAACCCTCCCACTACGTCGAGGCATTCCCAACTTGTCACACCCCCTCCCGAACCACTTGCTAACTTAGCCCGGGAGACGGCATGAAATAAGCCAGGACATTGTTACCTCTTAACAATACTCTGCGACACTACTTTACTCGAAAACAAACTATGTTCGCATATGGAACACTTAAACTTAACTCAATGAAATCGGACATATATAAGACGCGTGCGAGAGAAACTCTTCTTAAGTCTCTCTTGGAAACTAAGATGAGCAAGAACATCGTAACCACAAACAAAAACCAAACCACTAATTAAGCAACCACAATCTCTAAAGCACATACGACTATAACTACATAGTTCTCTTAAAATAATTTACAAACATATGGACTTGCTAAACCACACCAACCACGCACAACATATCAAACATGAGAAGCTTCCAGCAGACTATAGCAAGTTATCGGGCCTCGGGAGCTCGATCTCTACACCAAAAGCGGAAAACATCGAAAGAATGAGCTATGAAGCTCGGTGAGTGACTTGAGTTTAAAAGAAAGCTATTAACTCGTAAATCATATCACCGCCATCTATGAGCATATGCATCCAGTAATCAAGCGTTAAAAGTAATCGTGTAATCATTATAGCTTTTCATGAAAACCAAAGAAGACACCGTTAAAATCTTGTAAGGCATGTAAATGATATAAACTCTTTTTAAAACATGTCACCATCTACGTTGTGTAAGGCACGCCCAAGACACCAACGCTTATTCTACGATGTAGTGGGGCCCGCCAAAGACTCCCATCGCCTTTGTCGTAGTGGGGCCCGCCAAAGACTCACGACAAATGCCGCTGTTGTCACGAGTACACTCAACGTCGACAACGAATAAGACCTGTGTGTGCACACGGTACCATAAAGCCTCGGGCTCAATATCTCGTAAAATCACATGAAAACATTGAACATGCCTCGCTATCTTCTCTTTCATAAAACTCAAGCTTACTCAGCTTGTTTATAAAACTGGAAATCTTTAAAACATACTTGCTAGTACATGCTTGCTTGAAATCATCACATTTTCATAAGTTTTGGCAACCATTGGACATATGCTCATGTATAAACTATATAAAGACTTTTAGGGTCACAATGAACACTTTAAACATTTCTAGGAAAACATGAATGCTCATTAACAAGTGTTCAAAAATAAAACACAAAGCTTTGAAACAATTCATTCTAGCAAAACTTGCATTTCTTAAAGCATTTTTTCAAGCATATAGCTCATTTTCGAAGTTCGTTTTATCACTCACAGTGTTAGAACTAGAGTCTTGACCCGTACACTCGACTTATTTGCTCTTGGCCTGTCAAACAAACCAAATTCAACCATTAGAACCTCGAGCTCATGCTTTTTAACCTTAAACTTACAAGAAAACACACTTTCAAAAATTCCAGCATTTAACAGATTTTATGCCCTGTATTCAGATACTCATAACTTCTTCATTACTTATCCAAAAATAATGTACTTTATACCAAGCTCTTCCTTTTTGAACCCTCTAAAACTCTTATGAAGACATGAAAATGAGATTCCCAATAGATTGGTTCAGAAATACCTCGAAGTCTTCTTTCCCAGGAACCAACTTCTGCTATTCCAGATTCGATTTTCTGCTGCAACCCGAAACTTGACCTGCTATTTACAACATTTTCCAGTCATTTTCTATTCACGATTTCTTCATGAAAGTTGTAGGAAATTCAATAAACTTTCCAACCATACCTAATAGAGCTTCTGATTCCAATTCTACAGGTCAGTACAACCAAAACATCAGAGACTTCTCGGATTTGACAGTAAATTCTGTGTTCTGTCTTCCTCTTCACAAATCAGTAGCTTAAGATCCGAATTCGCTCGAGCATCCTTCACGAATTTTGTTCCAATATGAGTTAAATTTCATGAAACAAAATTTCAAATCTTACCTCTTCCTGTGGAGCTCGAGATGAACAGAAAACCAGAATAGGATTGGAGTTGCTCACCTTGCTGCTAAATAATCAAACTTTGAGTTCACCTCCTCTCTCTCTCGCAATTCCAGCACCAAAACAACCTTCTTCCTCTTCCTTAAAGCTTCTCTCACGAAACCCTTACCTTTCATTTGATAAAATGAAGAAGAAGATCGATAGAAACTTTGTTTTTAAGAAGAACTTAGGTGGGGTCCCACCATCCACCATCCTTTCTTTGTTTTTCTTTCTTTTCCTTTTCTTTTCTTTTCCTTTCTTTTCTTTTTTTTTTCCTTTTCTTTCCTAAACATAACAAACTTAGTATATTAAACATTGTTTCATTTCCTTTTCTTCTTTTGTCTTAAAAGCAATCCAAACCAAAATGGTTTAAACTTTCCTTCCTTGTTTTCCTTTTGCCTTTCACTTCATTTCTTTCCTTTTTAAAACAAGGAAAACCAAGTTTTAAGCTTTCATTTCTTCCTTTCTTTTGTTGTTTGATAATAAGGAGGTTCCAAAGAAAGATCTCGGGTTTACAACTTACCTCCTTAAGAAATTTCGTCCTCTCGAATTTAGTAGTCTTTAGGTGAAAATCATCTGATACTTCCTCCTCATTTAGTCTTCTAACTCTCAGGTTGCCTCCTCCACTCCGTGATGTCTCCAACGAACCTTCACGAGTGGGATCGTCTTGTTTCTTAAAACTTGTTTTTTCCTGTCGAGGATTTGAACTGCATCCTCTGCGTAACTCATGTCTTTTTTTCAACTCAACGGGTTGTGCTTGTAGCACATGTGTCGATCTGGAATATACTTTCTCAACATGAACACATGAAAAACATTATGTACTCAAGATAGTTCTGCTGCAATTCTAGTCTGTAGGCCAGTGCGCCCAACTTGTCCAGTTACTTGATAAGGACCAATATATCTAGGGCTTAGTTTACCTTTCTTATCAAAACGAAGGACATCTCTCCATGGAGATAACTTCAAGAAAACTTGATCTCCGATCCGGAATTCCAAGTCCTTTCGTCGCTTATCCGCATAACTCTTCCGGCAGGTCTTGTGCTACCTTGATTCTCTCTGATTACCTTAGTATTGTTTGTCATAACTTGCACCAACTCAGGGCCGATTAGCTTCCGCTCTTCTAGTTCATTTCAATATACTAGCGTTCTACCACGGTCTTTTATCCAGAGCCTCAAATGGTGCCATGCCAATATTCGATCGTAGTATTTGTTATTGTAAGCAAATTCCATAAGCGATAGGTGTGTATCCCAACTCCCTTAACTTGAAGGACACATGCTTTCAACATGTCTTTTAGGGTCTGGATGGTCCTCTCACGATGACCATCCATCTGAGAATGGAGCGTTGTACTAAAACTCGACTTTGTCCCCATAGCCTTCTTTAAACTAGGCCAAAACTTAGAAGTAAATCTCGGATTCCTATCTCAAACTATGGACACAGCACTCGTATTGTTGTCTCACACTGCAATCGACGCATAGCTTAGCTAGGTGATTAAGCGTGAGACATCGCCGTAATGTCGGTACAAACCGTGTTGTCTTAGTGAGTCTATCCACCATTACCCAAGTACCATCATGTCCATTTGAAGTGCGTGGTAATCTAAACAGAAAAACCATAGTAATACGCTCCCATTTCCATTCCGACACTAGCAATGGGTTAAGGAGTCATTTTTGCTTCGCCTAACTAGTTTAACTTGGCGGCAGATTAAACATCTATCACATAATCAACTATCTCCCGCTTCATCCCGGTGTCACCAATAAGTCTCATTCAAGGTTTTACACATCTTGGTGCTTCCTGGATGCATAGCGTGGGCCGAATCTGTGAGCTTCTTCTAGAATAGCATTCTTAAGCTCACTAACACTTAACGCATAGTCTTCCTTGTTTCTCTATGGCTCAAATCTCGATCTCATTTTAAATTTTGCTTCTTGGCCTATTTGGACTTTCTAAACATCTTTTGCAAGTTACTATTCTCTGCAGCTACAACCGTCTTAGAATCCCTTAGAGTACTTAAAAAAATGTTGCTAGAATACCACACAGGCATCCCTAGGAAGTCTTGACTTCTGCTTCAATGCATCGGCTACCACATTCACTTTACCAAGATGGTATTATATGGTACAATCACAATCTTTAATCAATTCTAACCATCTTCGTTGTCTCATATTCATCTTCCTCTCGATCAAAGATATATTTCGGACTCTTATGATCCATGTAAATGTGACACCTTTCACCAAACAAGTAATGTCTCCGGATCTTGATTGCTAAAACAATTCTTCGCTAACTCAAAATCATGGGTAGGGTAATTACATTCATGCTTTTTCAATTGCCTTGATGCATAAGCTATTACTTTACCCTCTTGCATGAGCACACAACCCAAACCTTGCCTCGAAGCATCACGAAGAAATTACATATTCTTTTCTGTTACGAGTGAAGTGTCGAATAAGTGTTGTAACTAATCTCTTTTTCACTCTTGAAAACTTTGTTCACACTTATCTGACCATTCAAACTTAGCATTCTTTCTTGTTATAACTGTTAAGGGTAATAGTAATCGTGAGAAGTTCTCAACAAATCATCTGCAGTATCCTGCCAAGCCTAGGAAACTACGTGCCTCAGCAGCCGTACTAATCGGTCTCTCCCAGATTGACTACAACTTTAACTTTATTTGGATCCACACTAACACCATTTCTTTGAGGTAACATGCCCCAAAAATATTACAGTTCAACCAAAACTCACATTTGGTGAATTTGGCGTATAAATCGTTTATCTCGTAGTGTTTGCGAGAATAATACTCATGTGTTTCCTCGTAGGCTTTCCTGTCAATCGAGTAAATTAGTATATCATCAATAAATACTATTATAAATCGATCCAAATCTCGGTGGAAAAACTCATCCCATGGGGTCCATAAAATCGCTAGTGCATTGTTAAATCGAATGGCATTACTAAACACTTATAATGCTCGTACCTCATTATGAATAATGTCTTAGGAATGTCTCGATTCTCTAACCTTTAATCGATGATATCCTCGATCTCAAATCAATCTTAGAAAACACCGATGCTCCTCAGAATCGGGTCAAACAAGTCATCTATACGGGAGAGGATACTTGTTACGTGATCGTGACTTTGTTTAATCTGTGCGTAATCAATGCATAATCTAAAGGGTACCATCTTTCTTCTTTACAAATAACACCGGAGCTCCCCAAGGCGATACACTAGGTCTTATGTATCCCTTTATCAACTAGTTCTTGTAATCGCATCTTGACTCTCTCTCGAGCTCACTTGGAGCCATTCAATACGCGCTTTGCGAATAGGTGCTATTCCTGGTAGCAGTTCAATGGTGAACTCAACTTCCCTATCAGGTGGCAATCCTGATAGATCTGCTAGATAAACAACAAGAAAATTCATTCACAACAAGAACATTTTCCTGTTTTAGCTTTTCTTCCTGCACCTCAACTACATGTGCAAGAAACGTTGTGCAACCTTTACTTAATAACTTCTGAGCTTTGAATGCTGAAAACAAACTCGTAGGGATAGTCTTTCTTTCATCCCATAAAACCACTTCAGCTAATCCTGGTTTCTTGAAAACAACTTCCTTTATATGGCAATCTCTGGAAGCATAATGAGTAAATAGGAAATCCATCTTTAAGATTGCATCTCACACCTGCAAGTCTAGTGGAAGAAGATCCACTAACATATTGAGACCTTCTACTAAGACCTCACACCTTACGCATCACCAATTGACTAGTAACACATCACCAACTAGAGTGTATATAACTAACCTTTTACATAAAGGTTCTAGCTTTCCATTCAACTTAGTCAAGAACACTAAAGCAAAGAAATGTGTAGCACCTTGTTCTATTAAAACAGTGCGGTACATTTCAAATAGTAATTGTGCCAATAATCATATACTCGTGCATCCTCGACTTCTGCTTGAGTCATAACCTAGACCTTTCCGTGTTGCCTGGGCCTCCCTACAACTCTCTTTAGTCTAACACCACTGGTGCCCTCTCTTGCAGCTCACCGAAACTCTCTACCGCTCTCTACATGCAGGGACTCAACTCCTAGTCCTCTATGCGGTCCGTCCATAGTCGTGGACAATCCTCTTGACATGTCCTCGGTTGTTGTCGATCTTGGTAGCATGTACCAACACTCACAAGACAATGACCTTGATGATTCTTGCAACAGATCATACATGGAGTTTTCCTTGCTATCTCGGCAATAGACTCTTGCCTCTTTGCGCCTTCTCACGCTAATCAAACAAACTAATTAGGTTCTTTTTAACTCGCCTCGATAGGCACTACCCACAATCATCCGCCTCGATGCACGCTACTTGGCTACTAGCTTGCTCCTTAACGTCATATTGACTTGAAAACATTTACTCCAAGTGTGAACCTCCGTTGCTCACGACCTGAAATCGCTTGTTGTCGAAGCCTTCACAACTAGGCTTCACTCATCGACTTCTCCTCTGCTATACTCGCTCAACACGTGAGAGCGGTCTCTACAAGCTTAGAAGTCGGTCCACTTAGCAATGGTCATGGCGGGTGCGTATCTCGGTCGTAACCCTCTTTCAATTCGTCGACACACATCGCTCTTAGATGCCACAATCACATCAACATACCGCGACAACTCGGTATATCTTCTCTCATACTCACCACTGGAAGTGTCTCTTGTTTTAGTTCTAAAAATTCATCCTCTTTGCCTCTCAGACGTGCGTGCTAAGGTAATATTTATTTTCAAATATACTTCTAAAAGTTTGCGATTGTGAAGTACGTGCATCACTACAACCGCTAACATCGATCTCCATCATCCTTCGCTTTCTTTAGTAGCAAGAATGAATGTGCCAACTTAACATTTCGCTCCTCGAGAGCAACTCATAACATCAAAACATTTATCAAGCTTATTTAGCCAAACCTCGCCTTTCAATCGGATCTTTGGAACCTCAAACACCGTGGCTCCTAATTCTTTTAGGTGATCTATTCTATATGTCTTATCTGGATTACTTAGCCCTGCTCCCCTATGGCTTACCTACCTCCTCGTGAGGAATTAGCATGTCGCTTAATTCTCGCCCCATCCGAACTCTCGGGGCACTAGATCTCCACCGGGATTGATCTTGGGTAGGATCCTGCGTCTCGCCCCGATCTTGCCTCGCATCGTCTGCTAGTGCGTGGTGGCATGACTTCTATAACATATTAACATACTAGACATGTAATGAGTACTCAACTCAAATGCACAATTCTAGACTTGTGTTCACATTCTAGTCCCGATGGACTTACTCTTGTCTTACTTGGACCATGCTCTACTAGTTCTCTACCGAACTAACTCAATAACTTGCTATTTACTTTTCGGTTTCTTCTAGAGCTAACTTGCTCTGTCTCATTCCCATGGAACTAAGCGCTCGATACTGTTGTCACACCCTCCCGAACCACTTGCTAACTTAGCCCGAGATTTAAGATGAAGCCAACAGACATTGTTACCTCTTAACAATACCTGCTGACACTACTTTACCTAAAAACAAACTATGTTCGCATATGGAACACTTAAACTTAACTCAGCGGAAACTGGACATCTATAAGACGTACATGAGGAGAAACTCTTCTTAAGTCTCTCTTGGAAACTAAGATGAGCAAGAACATCGTAACCACAAACAAACCAAACCACTAATTAAGCAACCACAATCTCTAAAGCACATACGACTATAACTACATAGTTCTCTTAAAATAATTTACAAACATATGGACTTGCTAAACCACACCAACCACGTACAACATATCAAACATGAGAAGCTTCCAGCAGACTATAGCAAGTTATCAGGCCCCGGAGCTCGATCTCTGCACCAAAAGCGGAAAAAACATCGAAAGAATGAGCTATGAAGCTCGGTGAGTGACTTGAGTTTAAAAGAAAGCTATTAACTCGTAAATCATATCACCGCCATCTATGAGCATATGCATCCGTAATCAAGCGTTAAAAGTAATCGTGTAATCATTATAGCTTTTCATGAAAACCAAGTGAAGACACCGTTAAAATCTTGTAAGGCATGTAAATGATATAAACTCTTTTTAAAACATGTCACCATCTACGTTGTGTAGGGCACGCCAAAGATACCAACGTTTATTCTACGATGTAGTGGGGCCCGCCCGGCCTCCCATCGTCTTTGTCGTAGTGGGGCCCGCCAAAGACTCACGACAAATACTGTTGTCACGGAGTACACTCAACGTCGACAACAGAATAAGACCTGTGTGCACACGGTACCATAAAGCCTCGGGCTCAATATCTCAGAAAATCACATGAAAACATTGAACATGCCTGCTTATCTTCTCTTTCATAAAACTCAAGCTTACTCAAATTGTTTATAAACCGAAATCTTTAAAACATACTTGCTAGTACATGCTTGCTTGAAATCATCACATTTTCATAAGTTTTGGCAACCATTGGACATATGCTCATGTATAAACTTTATAAAGACTTTTAGGGTCACAATGAACACTTTAAACATTTCTAGGAAAACATGAATGCTCATTAACAAGTGTTCAAAAATAAAACACAAAGCTTTGAAACAATTCATTCTAACAAAACTTGCATTTCTTAAAGCATTTTTTCAAGCATATAGCTCATTTTCGAAGTTCGTTTTGTCACTCACAGTGTTAGAACTAGAGTCTTGACCCGTACACTCGACTTATTTGCTCTTGGCCTGTCAAACAAACCAAATTCAACCATTAGAACCTCGAGCTCATGCTTTTTAACCTTAAACTTACAAGAAAACACACTTTCAAAAATTCCAGCATTTAACAGATTTTATGCCCTGTATTCAGATACTCATAACTTCTTCATTACTTATCCAAAAATAATGTACTTTATACCAAACTCTTCCTTTTTGAACCCTCTAAAACTCTTATGAAGACATGAAAATGAGATTCCCAATAGATTGGTTCAGAAATACCTCGAAGTCTTCTTTCCCAGGAACCAACTTCTGCTATTCCAGATTCGATTTTCTGCTGCAACCCGAAACTTGACCTGCTATTTACAACATTTTTCAGTCATTTTCTATTCACGATTTCTTCATGAAAGTTGTAGGAAATTCAATAAACTTTCCAACCATACCTAATAGAGCTTCTGATTCCAATTCTACAGGTCAGTACAAACCAAAACATCAGAGACTTCTCGGATTTGACAGTAAATTCTGTGTTCTGTTTTCCTCTTCACAAATCAGTAGCTTAAGATCCGAATTTGCTCGAGCATCCTTCACGAATTTTGTTCCAATATGAGTTAACTTTCATGAAACAAAATTTCAAATCTTACCTCTTCCTGTGGAGCTCGAGATGAACAGAAAACCAGAATAGGATTGGAGTTGCTCACCTTGCTGCTAAATAATCAAACTTTGAGTTCACCTCCCTCTCTTCTGCAATTCCAGCACCAAAACAACCTTCTTCCTCTTCCTTAAAGCTTCTCCCACGAAACCCTTACCTTTCATTTGATAAAATGAAGAAGAAGATCGATAGAAACTTTGTTTTTAAGAAGAACTTAGGTGGGGTCCCACCATCCACCATCCTTTCTTTGTTTTTCTTTCTTTTTCCTTTTCTTTTCTTTTCCTTTCTTTTCTTTTCTTTCCTTTTCTTTCCTAAACATAACAAACTTAGTATATTAAACATTGTTTCATTTCCTTTTCTTCTTTTGTCTTAAAAGCAATCCAAACCAAAATGGTTTAAACTTTCCTTCCTTGTTTTCCTTTTGCCTTTCACTTCATTTCTTTCCTTTTTAAAACAAGGAAAACCAAGTTTTAAGCTTTCATTTCTTCCTTTCTTTTGTTGTTTGATAATAAGGAGGTTCCAAAGAAAGATCTCGGGTTTACACAACTCTTGGGAACAAATTTGACTAGACGTGTTAGGATCAACAACACTTGTTGACGTACTAGCCCCATCAAAGAACTCTTGTCGATGTCTCATCCATTTCATTTAATACAATTTTACTCCTTGGTAAATGATCCCTGACGTGGTCTTCCTCTAGGAAAGTGGCGTTTGTCGATACAAGCACCCTATTTTCCCTAGGATCGTAAAACAGACCACCCCTAGTCTCTTTAGGGTAACCTACAAATAGGCACAATTTGAGCGGGGTTCCAACTTTTCTGGTTTGACACCAACACGTGGGTCGGGCATCCCCAAATTCAAGTGATGTAAACGCCTTTACGTCCACTCCAGAGCTCGAAAGGTGTTTCACAAACACTTTTCGGCGGAACATTGTTCAAAATATAAACCGCGATCTCTCTGCGTACTTCAAAAAGAATCGGGAGAGCGAGCATAGCTCATCATCGACCGAACCATGTCCAACAAGGTTTTGTTTCTCCTCTCCGATACACCATTCTCGCTGTGGCATACCAGTCTTTGAGAGTTGGGGCGTAATTTCGTGTTCTATCATATAGTCCTCGGAATTCAGTGTCCATGTACTCTCCACATCGATCCGATCGAAGTGTTTTAAGCGATTTACCTAAGAGATTCTCAACCTCAGTCTTGTACTCCTTGAACTTTTCAAAAGTTTCAGACTTCTTGTGCATTAGGTAAATATACCCATATCTAGAGCAATCGTCTATGAAAGACACGAAATAATCATAACAGCTCCGAGCTTTAACATTCATCGGACCACAGAGAGTCGAATGTACTAACTCAAGAGGCTCTTTGGCTCTATATCCTTTTCCACTAAAAGGGCGTTTGGTCATTTTGCCCTCAAGGCATGACTCACACACCGCAAAAGTTTTCTTCCAACTCATTTAGAAGTCCACTCTTCACTAGTTTCTCAATCCTATTGAGATTAATGTAGCCCTAACCAAGATGCCAAAGATGGGCATTTTCTTTTGGAGAAACTTTTGCTTTCTTAGTTCGTGTTTTCATGATTTTAAACAACTCGATATTCAAAACACTTTTGACCGAATTGGGTTTCAAAACATACAGATTATTTTCAAGTGAAGTTTGAACAAATAACATTCCCTTTGAAAGAAATAAACGCTTTATTCAATTCAAAAGAAAGAAATCAAATACATTGTTCTATTAAGGGAAATTGAAACAAGGTTTCTAGTAAACCCTAGAACTATGTACAGATTGTCCAACAATAAGTACTTCTGTCAAAGTTTAGCTTCACCGTGTCGATCGATCGCAAGCAGCGAGACAAGCTCCCCGGATCCAACCCGTAGAGTCACCTCACCTCTCTCGCGTGGTGCCAGAATCAATCCCCACGAAAAGAAGAACAAACGTGGTTAGTGGCGCCCGAATCCAATATCCAGCAGAGTCACTACTCTCCACTAAACGAGTTTCGATCCACAAGTAAATCACATTTACCTTGATTCTTCCTCTCGGCCGAGAATTTGGGATGGTTTCTCTTCCAAAGTGACCGCCCCATTGCAGCAGGTGGAAACAATTTCCTTTCTCTCGCAACCTCCTTGACCTTCTTGCCCTCAGGCGGCGGCAAAGACGGCCGGTTTACCCCTCTTCACCTCTTCTTCCCTTTCGGGCGTGAAAGAGCAACGTTTTCGTCCCGCAGGTCGAACCCCGTGATAAGACACAGAGGCAACATTTGCCTCGATTCCTGACCTGTGCAAGGATTGAAAATTCAGTAGCTCATTGAGGAGGGTAGTCGAGTGTAGCTAATTTTGTTCATAACAACATTGCTTACTGGCAAGGAAACTCTTGAAAAGAGTCTCCAAAATAAAATCGACTGGCTCGACTCGTCGATCGAAGCCCCGTTCATCTCGGCGGATGGAAGTGGGTCATCATGTCTAGAACATGTTCACGGACGATTTAACCCTCTTTCATCCGTGCGTTGAAAACGTATTTGAGCGAGTCATGCCGGACTGAAAGGATTTCTTTGTCCAAACATTTCTGCGGGGACTCCATGATCTCCTTAGCGGAAACCATCACCATGCTTCTTTGCCAAGACATCGGACATGCTTTGGCAATTATGTAGACCTTGGCCTTTTCATTGGCCCCGATCCAAATGATCGTGCGTGTTGTTGCGAACACTTCATGACGCTTGCGGTCGAGCCCGACATCTGAGGACACTCCTCGATAGCACGAACTTTATGTCGTCTTGTACCAAAATTGTATTAATGTTGTTTTTCCAACTTTGGTAATTATCTCCCACTAATTTATCCGCCGAGTAAAACTATTATTGCGCTTAGACATTTTTAGTTGAAAAATAAGAAAAAACCTTTGTATTAGTCTCATGAAAAACTTTTGAAAATCCAATCAAGTTTTAGCAAAAATTGTTTCATGATCCCTAGGTCATTCAAAATTTTGCAATGATACCCTAAAGGTTTAGAATGATCGCCACCGAAGGGTGAACAGAACACTCCTCCTCTAGACAAGACTTTCTCAATCGGACCACTAATCCCGAATAACTCTTATTCCATTAGGCGTCCAATTACCATTGTTTGGTCGAATTCATTAACACTTAACGAATTCTCGTGAGTGTCACCCTCAATCTTTAAGTTTCCAAGCATCCGTCCAAATAATAGCCACCGGAAGGTGAACCAAGAAGGAAAACCAACCAGAAATCAGTATCCTTTCGAGAATTCACGGTGTTCCGGCTCCATGATCAAGCCCTCCGAAGGGATTGTGCAGTCCAGCCAAACTAGCGAGCGGATCATAGGCGTCTCACGGTGTGAATCGAAAGAAGAGACCGTGGGTCTCGTTATCACAAGTCCCGCCTCCCACTCACTATAAGTACTCTCTCCATCCACGATGATATTGACCTATACAAATGTCATCCGAAGGGGGACGCTCCCATTTGCGCCACGAGGCCGAGTATAGATCTCACGGTGCAAACTTAAAGGAGATTTGTGGTTGGAAATTCAAATGTATCTCATACACTTTATTTCCTCCCACTCAGCACTTTAATTTTATTATGGATTGACCTAGATAAACCGGCTAAAATTTACCTAAGTCTACCAATATAACTCTTATATGGTATTAACCTAAGTTTATAATCACATTATTAACTTAGGTCTATGTGAGTAAATTAATTAACACTTAATTAATGGCACTCACGAGAATATAACCTAAGAATCTTCGGACCGAATTCACTCCCAGGTCGGTTTCCAGGTAGGGGTGTTCCGCAAGCGTCAACTTAAATACCCCAGCCTTAGACAAAACCTTCCTTAGACACTACTTATCAGTCTCCATTCAAAAGTTATATTTGATTTCCTAAATTTCTAATCTTATTAGAAAATTAGAAAACCTAAGTCTAATTATTCAAGTTCTAAACACTTTAAAACTAATAATTAACTAAGGTTGCATGCATTTCTATATTATAGTGTTTGATCATCCATCACATGAATAATACTATATACTATAACATAATATAATTCATCACATGAATTAAATGCATGGGCATGCTTTTAATTTAAGAAATATAACACTTATATTAAATAAATTAAATCATGCATACATTATATTATAACTCTTATAATATAATCCTATCATGCATACTATATATTATAACTCTTATAATATAAATATGATGTATGAAATGTTTAACCTAAGGTGGGATTTTAAATCTATATGACATACATTATGCACATAGAAATTAATTAAAATATACATCTCATGCATAAAATAATTAAATAGCAAAAAATGGACTGCTTTTTGGCACCTAGGGGTAATTATTTAATTAAATAACATTAATATAACATTTATATTAATATTATTTAATAAAATAATTAAATAATAAACAATACATTTTACAAATAAAAAAAATAAATAAAACGTAAAAGCAACTGCCCACGTAGAGTTTTGAACCCACGTCCTCGCGAAATCTAGTGGAATCGCTCCTCAACGCGTGCAAGGCGTAACGCTGCTGCGCGTCTGGCGTCGACCAGCGTTCTCAACGCCCGGCCGTTGTAACGTTGAATCGCTGCAGGCTTCCGAGGCCCTCGAGCCGCAGATGACAGCGTTGAGGCGCCGTTGGCGGCGTCTCAATGCCATCGGCGAGCAATGCAAACACCTTTGTTGTTCTTCATCGATTTTTCGCCTGTTTCCGCTCCGATTTCTTCACAGCAACACTTGCCACGAACGACGCAGACTTACAGACTTGATTTATTTTCTAAAATGCCCAAAAACACGGGCCCTTTACATTTGATCTCATCAAACAGAAAATAAATCTAAAAGTGCCAAAAACTGAAACATCCATTATGCAAACCAACAATTTATCACATAAATCATGGCAAAATACCCACCTAATTTTAACAAAACAGTGCATAAATTGAAGAACTATCGAGATGGCTCTGATACCAATTGAAGGGAATGAGAATCCCACGCAGGGAAAGACGATTGAATCGTCGTGGTATCAATATGCAACATGATTTTATTAAAATTGATGTAACACTAGATCTAGGCTAAACATGCTTCAAAGAAGAAGAAAATTACAGCAAGAAGAATTTACTTACTTGTTGAAGACTTTCTTCAAAGATTCTTCTTCAAATCACGAACTCTTCGTGCTCCTCGAACTCAACGAACTCTTCCCACAAATGGTCTTGAATACTACCAATTGGCCTTCTCGGTTGTTCTCTTTTGGAAAAGGGAGGTTTGTGGGAACCTTTTGTGTTTTGGAGAGGGAGGAGATTAGAAAGAAAGTAGAGAGAACTTTCTTCTTCTCTTTTGAGAAAATCTAAAAAATGAGATAAGAGCATACCAAACCCTTCTTGCAAAGGGTTTAAATAGTGGAATGAGGGAGTTAATATCTCCTCATTATTACCATTTTACCACAACCATAGGTTATGCAAATCTCATTTGCATAACCACATAATATAAGATATCTCATATCTCATATTGCAAATCTCATTTGCAATAATTGTGGATTAATTAAATTGAATCACATCCAATTTAATTTTTCTCAATCAATTTCTCCAATTAACCCTAATTCAACAATTAGGCTAACCTATAGTTTATTATGAATCTCATTCACATTAAACTATATATTATATCATTCATATCTCATATAAATGACATAAATGCCCTTAAAGTGAAATTGAACACTTCAATTTCATACCAAAATATTAACCCTTCTTTTAACCTGGATGGAGCCAACCGGGGACCTAATGGACCTACGATGGCGGGCTCCAATGATCCGAGATTAACTCGCCAAACTCTTTGACACGGTTAACCAACATTCATTAGCTACGGTAACACTCCACTATAGCCCGTAGCTGCACTCCAGTGCAGAATATTACGTGTCCACTGATATAACCAATACCCATGAGTCGACCCTTCACAGGTTGTTCGTAGACACGGTTGGGTCAAAATTACCGTTTTACCCCTGTGTCTACCTCTTGTTCCTTAAGTCCACACTGCTCCTCTAATGAACAACATATTGTGATGGTCCGACCATACACAACACCCTTCTCGGACCAGTGAGAAGGTGGGCGTCCGTTGTCCAAGCCCTGGAGACAGCACTTAAGGGAACAACCTCTCTAGTTTCCTTAAAGGCGGGAACGAGTGAATTCCATCTCGCGTAGTTAAGTTCTCGGCTCCCTACTTGGTTCTCATCACGAGAAGATAGGCATATTGAGCGAGTAAATCGTGACCACCTTCACCTGTACTAGTCAAAGAACGGACCCTCGCAGAGGGGGAGTCCGTAACACGCTCGAGATTGGTCGAGTCACTAATGGTCATCTACGAAGTTATTAGTTCTTCACATCCAAGCGGTGTTACATCGGTGAGGTCTAATAAATCACGATCCTGGTCTTGTACAATCTCATTGCACAGATGCCCCCACTCGCATGTCAACTACATGAACGAGTCGATCACCTCGTTTTGTATCTAATACAAAGCGGGCCGCATCCACGGTGTATCCGAGGATTAGGTCTCCAACCCTATCCATATATCAGAGACCGCTCGGGTCATTAACTCGAACGTGATCCTCCCCGTGTCCACTACACACCTTTGTTCAAGTTCTAGTTCTCTCATAAATTCAATGACCACGGAGCTTAGTTTATTGGAAAAGTTTATAAATATTATGAGACACAAAGTGATGAAATGAATAACTCTTATTAATTTCAAACAATATATTACAAACACGAGATTAGGACAAAAATCCCAACAATGTCTAAGTCCTTTCCTCCGTTGTTTTTAGGAGATTTGTTGTTCCTTGGCCCTATCAAGTTCGAGCTCTTTGAACACGACCTAGTGGTTAGCTAAGGTTGTTAAAATTTATTCACTAAAAACAAACCTCGATTCGGTTGCCAACACAACTACTTTGCTACTTTAGGCTAGGCATCTCTCCTCTAGGGAATTCACACTTGAATCCCTAAAGAGTAAATTAGCTCATGATTAAAATAAAAGAAAAACATGATTTTAGTTGCTGAAAGTATGAAAGAAAAACATAAACGAAGTAAGTTGGAATCGATGAAGGAAAAACGCTTATTATTACATGTAAAAAGCTCTCGGTTTTCTCCTTCTTTATTCACGAAAAAAGTAAGGAAACCAAGCTTGATATTAAACTGAATGAATGAGAAGAAAAAGAAGAAAAGAATACAGAAAACGCAAGAAAAGAAAAACAGTAACTTAATTGAAGTAAGGCTTTCGGGTTTCTCCTTTTGCTTTATTCAAAGAAAAACTTTTAAACTAAGTACAAAGGTTACTGAATTGAAATGTAAAAGAGAAACTTAACTGAAAATTAGAGTGTGCAGACGGTAAGGAAAAATAGAAGGAACAACAACTCTAAGCCCCCTTTGTTAATCAATTTCTACCCACACTTTGGTTAGAACTCTTAACCTCCAATACTTTCGCAAGGAGGAATTAACCAAGAGTTGTTACAACCAATAAAAAGAGTACAAAGCTGCTGGAAAAGAATGGAACTAACTACGGAAAAACAACAAAAAATAGAGGAAGAAAAGTACAATCTGTATGTTGTAGAAAACCCATAAAACGTCCTCTATTTATAGGTGGTGCAAACTAGGGTTTCCTTCTAAATCCACCCTCAATCAATGGGTAATCATTTGGGCATGATTCTAGGTTGTATTCTTTCCAGAAATGAGCAAGAATCTCCCTAAATATCGAAATCCTGAAAATTGTAGCGTTTTCCCGAAATCAGGAATTTTTGCCAGCAACTTTGTCCAGCAATTTGTCTGGCATTTTTTTTTCGATAAAATGCAACTGCAATTTCCTTGGCATTTTTCCTGTTCTTCTTTTCCTACAAAAACACATCAAATTAGCTTGTTTTCACTCATTTTTCCCTCATTTCTTATTTTTCTCACATTTTAGCAAGTTTTAGAAATTTTACTCCCAAATGATAATTTTAACTTGTCATATCATAAAAAAATGAATAAATTAGACAAAAAATGACTAAGTATAGAGATAAATAATCCTCATAAATTAGGATTATCACACCCCCAAACTTGAACCATTGCTCTTCCTCAAGCAATCAAACAATCAAAGTATTCAAAAATGAATTTCAACAACTAATCTCAAATTCTTGACAAAATAAAAATTCTCTCAGGGACATCTCAAGCTCATTACACATGTATATCACAACCAATTTTAATCCTAGCTTAGTCTTTAACTTTATCACTTTTTCACCCATACTCTCCTAAAAATTGTCTTCCTACTCTTCTAGTAGCATCTTACTTGCTTCCTACATAGGTCATCTCTTGAGACACAATCTTAACTTAACAAAAAGAAAGACTCCCCTAAACTTATTTCTTTTTACTGCCAAGCTATTCAAAAAAAAATTTTAAGATTCCTTAGTCAATTGTACCTTCGTTTCAACTTACCGACACTTTGTGGTGAAGCTGGTAATTGACTACGGGTACACATCACTATTTGAAACTATTTTTAACATACTCATTTCATAAACTAACTTTTCATGCAGAGGCAATCATGGGTGTCATGACTTTCCCTGATTACTTAGTTAATTCTTTGAAAGAGGAGTATCTTTTCTTCTTTTTTTTTTCAGACTTGGCAGCATTCATACAACAACTCACAACATTTTTACATTTCATGAATTGCAAAAAATGAAAATAATGGTGTGGGGTCAAAAAATGTAAGGTATCTATCCCCCCAAACTTAAGATGTGGCAATGTCCTCATTGACTAGTTATCCTTTTGGGATGAGCATGCATATTTACAAGCTTAATGACCCCGAAATTATAAAAACACAATCTAGGCTAGATGGGTGGTGAGGTGCTAGGGAAAGTAAGGAAGTCATAAAATTAGATTGATAACTAAGAAGTGTTTAATGAGTCGAGCCTATTCCAAATATCATCATCAAGAGTTCTTTAAAAAAAAACATACTTGAAAAACATGCAAAAACAAAATAACAAGCACAAGTGACACTAACAAATATGGAAGTTAAACTCAAATTGTAAGGGACAAAGACATACAAAAAATCTACATTACTGCAAGCTTAAGAAGTAAAATTTAGAGTGCAAAAAACAAATTCCCTGGTCATTTGAGTCATCATCTTACATTTGCAGTTCTCCGTTCTGCCCTCCCCCCCCCCTTTTTTTTTGCCTTATTTCTTTCGAATTTTTGAAGTTCTTAAGCAATTTCCGAAGTAGATCCCCAGGTAGAGGTGTTCCCTAAACGGTTATCTTAAGTACCTCAGCCTAGACAAGATCCATCATTTGACAGAAATTACTCAATCATTTCTCAATTGATAGAAATAAGGTTTTTTTTTTTTTTTGCACATAACTTACTCAAAAGGGATTAGAGTGACTGACCTTGTGCTCCTTAGGTCTTCTTCTCAATAGAGCTTGATCCTTTAACCAATGGCTTTGGAGGTGTGTTTTGTTCCATCTTGTAAATCCACAACTCCATATTGCATCACAACGTGCCATGTTCATCTCAACTTCAGTTTTGCATCGAGGAGTTTCCATTGTGATTTCTTAATCTTTTTCTTCAGAGTCTTCTTCATCATCCAATTTCCCTTGAAACTCCTGCAAATATAGAGATTCTACGATCTCGATCTTTGAACATTCCTCCATTTCCCCTGGGTACCTCAATGCATTTAATACGTTAAATTTGATCTCTTGATCATTTACTCGCATTGTGAGTTCTCCCTTCTGCACGTTGATCAGTGTTCTACCAGTTGCTAGGAATAGCCTTCCAAGAATGATTGGGGCACCTTTATCAGCTTCACAATCAAGGATGAAGTCTGCAGGGAATACAAACTTATCTACTTCACCAACACATCTTCAATTTTTCCTGTTGGGCGAGCTATTGACCTATCTGCAAGCTGTAATTTCACTGTTGCAGGTCTAGCTTCTCCAATCCCCAATCTTCTGAAGACTGATA
Source organism: Trichosanthes cucumerina (assembly GCA_036507285.1). NCBI lineage: Eukaryota > Viridiplantae > Streptophyta > Magnoliopsida > Cucurbitales > Cucurbitaceae > Trichosanthes > Trichosanthes cucumerina. Next base: position 73,596,377 of record CM071839.1, on the reverse strand, counting down.
GTGGCATTAAGTTGATGCTTGCACCTAAATCGCAAAGTGTTCTTCCTACATTTGTGCTCTCGATCATGCAAGGTATTGTAAAGTTCCCCAGATCCTGCAACTTTGGTGGTATTTGGCTAGTTATGAATGCACTACAATTCTCAGTTAGCGCCATAGTTTCGAATTCTCCAAACCTATGTTTCTTGGTTAAGATATCCTTCAGGAATTTAACATAGTTAGCTGAGTCTTTTTCTTGAATCGTTGGGGAAATGGGGGGTGGTGGTTTGTACTCCTTAGTTGTGGTAGTCCCTTTTTCAGTTGCATTTTTCTTTTCTTGCTCCTAGTGCTTAGCGATCCTTCGTTCTGTCGCTTCACCTGCATTATTTTTGTTTATCTATTGCTCTTTCTCTTATCTGCAACCTTTCCTTTCTTCATCGACTTTCTTACTTGTCTTTGAGCTTTCTTGTTCCTTAGGCATCACAGGTTCTTTGTAATTCGTTCCACTTCTCAAAGTTATTGTCTTGCAATGTTCTTTGCCTTCTCATTGTAGAATCTTTGTTCTGCTTGGTAATGCCCCTAGCGGTCTATGTTTCATCTCATTTGCTAGTTGTCCAACCTGCCTTTCAAGATTACGCATTGATGCAGCTTGACTCTAAATGATGGCGGCTTAGCTCTGTATGATGGAATCATGTTTGGTCATTGTGGCCTCACTTCTAGCCATGAACTCTTTCATCAGATTTTTCAATGAAGAATTTTGTGTTGACGACTGCGGTTGCAATTGTGTGGCATTTTTTTGTGTATACAACTGCAGTGGTTGATTGTTGAATCCTGGTGGAGTTCCTTACTTCACATACTAATTTGAATTTGGTGTGTTTGCATTCTGCCCTCCCCAAGAAAAGTTCGGGTGTTGCCTCCAACCTGAGTTATACGTATTTGAATACGGGTTCGATCCATTTTGCCCTACATAGCATACAGAAGCGGGATGGTAAGGACAGTTGTTAGCAAGTTGATTCTCATTGCAATAATAGCAACTAGAAGTGGCAATATGATTCAAATTAGCAATAGGGGTCTAGTTCCCCAAAGTAAAGGTCTTCAAGGTGTTGTTCATTGCTGCTATCTGAGCACTTAATGTTGTTATTGCATCCACCTCATGTATTCCTGCAACATTTTTAGTGTTGTGTGTATCATCCTCTCCCCATTGGCTATTGTTTGAAACTATAACATCCAGAATTTCGTTGGCCATTCACTGTCTTGCTTAGCAATGATCCATTGGATGATGCATTGACGAGAGTCTTTGATGCCTGTGTCAACCCATTGTAGAAGTGCTCGATCAAGAAACATGTTGGCAGTCCATGGTGTGGGCATTTTCTAATTAGACTCTTGAAACGTTCTCATGCAGTGTCAACCCCTCCATTTACTCCTTGTTTGAGCGTGATTATTTCTCCTTTAATCTGTGCATTCTTTGTAGGTGGGAAGTACTTCAAAAGAAACTTATCTACTAGCTCATCCTACGTTCTTATGGAGTCAGGAGGAAAAGAGTCGAGTCATGCTTCAGCATTTCCCTGTAAGGAAAAAGGAAAAAGTTTTAGCCTTAGGGTGTCATCAGAGATTCCAGTTAATTTGAAGGAACTGCATATCCTAAGAAATGTTTTCAAATGCTTATGTGGGTCTTCATTCTTTAGCCCTGCAAATTGACCCATTGCATTAGGCATCTGAAACATCATTGGTTTTAGCTTAAAGTGATTGGCTTCGATGTTTGGTTCTGCAATCCCAGTGTTCAGATTCTGAAAGGTTGCAGCTGCATAATCCCTGATTGCTCGATCTTTCTCATCTGCAATAAATATGGGATTTTGCGGAGGAATAACTCTTTGTTGTTGCACGTATCCTCCATTTGTTGGATTTGCTTGAGGGTCCATGACAGGTGGATCCATTTGTACTTCCTGCAAAGTAGTTTTGTCACAAATCTCTTGTTCGATCCACTCCTGCAATTCTTTTTGCTTCCTCCTCTGTTGTCTACAGCGTTGGTGGAAGGTTCTTTCGATCTCGGGGTCTAGCTCCAAGAGGCAAAGCACTTTTTGCATGCACCAAACTCAACTTGTAATTTTACCTGCAATTCTAGCTTGGGTCTTAGAGAAAATAAAAGTGTTACTGCAATTGCAGTAGCAATTTATCCTGCAATCTCGTTCACAATTCTTATATTTGAAATAACTTCTTAAAATGTTATTCCTCGGCAACGGCGCCAAAAACTTGCTCGGACGCTACACGCAAGTGCACGTGATCGAAGTAATAAAACTTGAATATTCCAGAGTATCGAACCCACAGAAAACGGGTTTACAAGTTAAATCGGAAAATCAAGAAATGTTAGTGAAAATGAAAGTAAGGTAACCAAAGTGAAAAAAAATGGTTGATTTGAGGTTTTTTAAGTTGTTATAAATAAAAGGAAAAATTAATGAATTAAAAGTAGTGAATTCAAGTACTTTTGCCCCTTCGAAGAAAATGCAGCCGAAAATGTTGCAGCAATTGTGTCAACAAATCCAAATCCAAGTAAATTGGGTTCAATTCCTATTCGGTTGTGCTCCTAATTCCTTTTAGGAAACTAAGTAATTAAACCTACATGTTTGTGGTTGATTGAGCTTAGATGGTTCTCGCACACAACCCTCTTGATTTCGGAGTCTCGCCCTATGTCTAGGGCTGAAGTTTTAGATCTTATGTCTAAGTCCTTTCCTCCGTTGTTTTTAGGAGATCTGTTGTTCCTTGCCCTTTCGGTATCAAGTTCGAGCTAGTTGAACACGACTTAGTGGTTAGCTAAGGTTGTTCAAATTTATTCATTAAAAACAAACCTCGATTCGGTTGCCAACACAACTACTTTGCTACTTTAGGTTAGGCATCTCTCTTCTAGGGCATTCACACTTGAATCCCTAAAGAGGAAATTAGCTCATGATTAAAACAAAAGAAAACATGATTTTAGTTGCTGGAAGTATGAAAGAAAAACAGAAACGAAGTAAGTTGGAATCGATGGAGGAAAAACGCTTATTATTACATGTAAAGCTCTCGGTTTTCTCCCTCTTTATTCACGAAAAAGTAAGGAAACCAAGTTTGATATTAAACTGAATGAATGAGAAGAAAAAGAAGAAAAGAACAGAAAACGCAAGAAAAGAAAAACAGTAACTTAATTGAGTTAAGGCTTTCGGGTTTTCCCTTTTGCTTTATTCAAAGAAAGACTTTTAAACTAAGTACAAAGGTTACTGAATTGAAATGTAAAACAAAAACTTAACTGAAAATTAGAGTGTGCAGATGGTAAGGAAAAACAGAAGGCCCTTTGTTAATCGATTTCTACCCACACTTGGGTTAGAACTCTTAACCTCCAATACTTTCGCAAGAAGGGATTAACCTAGGGTTGTTACAACCAATAAAAAGTGTACAAAGCTGCTGGAAAAGAATGGAACTAGTTACTGTAAAGAGTACAAAAACTTGAAGGAAAAACAACAGAAAATAGAGGAAGAAAAGTGCAGCCCGTATGTTGTAGAAAACCCATAAAACGTCTTCTATTTATAAGTGGTACAAGCTAGGGTTTCCTTCTAAATCTACCATCAATCAATGGGTAATCATTTGGGCATGATTCTAGATTGTATTCTTTCCAAAAATGAGCAAGAATCTCCCAAAATCTCGAAATTCTGAAAATTGTGGCGTTTTCCCGAAATATGAAATTTTTGCCAGCAAATTTGTCCAGCAATTTGTCTGCCCTTTTTTTGCTGGATAAAATGCAACTGCAATTTCCTTGGCTTTTTTTCCTGTTCTTCTTTTCCTGCAAAAAACACATCAAATTAGCTTATTTTCACTCATTTTTCCCTCATTTCTTACAAAAACACATCAAAGTGGCTATATGGGTTTTTCGATGAACACAAAAAAAAATGTAGTACACAACAAACGATTAGAACTTGATGAAACTAAGTTAAACTTGCTCTAGAGAATTTTTAAACTGAGGCCAGACTTATTTATGTCGTTTAAATGTTCTGAATTTTGGGATCCCTAAAAGTGAATTTTAAATCGTGATTTGATTTAATATATTCTCTATTAAGTTTTAATAACCTAAAAATACATGCATGATTAGTAATGTCCCTAGGATGCGAGTACATAATACTTAGGAGCATTACACAGTACTTACTAATAAACACCCCCACCAACCCATTTATAGATATCAGCATGTACATTGATTGTAGCATTTTAAAATGATGTATAAAAGGGTATACACTTGAATTTTCGCAATTAAATTGGTTGCAAACCCAGAAGGGAGAGCAAAGGACTCTTTCAGTGACCCTTCCATGCTCTGTTTTATTGTAAGGGTATATACAACCTTCTTCAGATCATCCTTATGCCAAAACATGTACCCCTCTAAAATCTCACCCCCTTGTGTTAAGGCGACAATACTTCTAAGGTCAACGAACTTGAACTCTTTCATCTGTTTTTTTTAACCCTCAACCGATGTTATGGCCTTACCTCCATAACTAGACAATAATCATAGTACATGCCCCCATATACCCCTGCAAGCATCCAAGCTACGACATTATCCTCAACAAAGTCTATAATCAATATCTTCTTATCTCAATTCCTGACAAGTGAGAGGCGTGAAATCTTGTTAGTGACATCAAGTTTAATTTGAGTTGCAATGGATTCAGGGAATTCAAAAAGAGTTTAAACATCTCTGACACCACTAAGATTGACTTGTAATCCTTGTAAATATCCTCTTTATCCCAAACAACATCAAACAAAATAGGAATATTGTGGGAAGCCATTTTTTACTTATACAAATCTGCAAACGTGTAACGAAGGGTAGAAAGTAAGGATTTATTCTGGAACATGGGTGACGAGACCCCTTGCAACCTTCGTGCAACCTTCATGGACAAAATTGATTCCCCATCGAAGTCGTTCAGCCCCAGGCCCACAAAATTCAGTCAATCCAAGTTGTTGCTAAAAGTTAGGAAAAATTGGTTGTATAGAATCTTATGATTGACTTGGGTTAACGATAGATACACATATACACTAGGGGTAAATCGAACATAATATTTTTTCACACTCCTCTTATAAAATAGGTAGACTAAATCATAATTATAAAACATTTTTATCCATTTTTCATTATAGACTATATTTTTTAGACATTACTTACAATTTCCTTTTGTAATTCTTGAGCTACGATATTGTTTTATTTGTTTTATGCATATCTATTATAATTTTACAAGAATAGTTATTAAAAAAATTAATTTAAAAACAATTATAGAACTAGTCTAGATTCTACCCTCTCGTGTTTCATGGATTTAAAAAAGAATTACATTTTCGACTTTTTAGAAGTGGTGAGCCACCCACGAATTTTTTAAGTACAAATGTGAGTATGGAGATTTGAATCTTCAACCTCAAGGAAAGAAATAGAGGAATTGTAATGGGTAGCAGAAAAAAGTAGGATATTTACAAATCTAGCCATAGTTTTTTAGATTCGCAAATATAGCAAAAATTTTTAAAATCTAATTTTTCATTTTTATTATTCCAATTTTACCCTTATTGGTGCATCAGTAAGATATCTGATATACTTAATATTTGGTATATCAATAGTATATCTGATATACTTTATATGTGGTATATCAGTAGTATATCAATAGGATATCTAATATACTTAATATTTGGTATATGTATATTAGTAGTATACCTGATATATTTTATATTTGGTATATATTAGTCAACTAGTATATACCTATATATTTGCAACGACCTAGGCCCAGGATTCGGATCAATATTTGGAATTCGAATTTGGTCCTAACATAGCATTTCTCCAAGCCAAACAAGCTTAGCATTGGAATTCTTATTATTGAGCCATCGAAAACTAGGAAGGTGCACATTGTTGGTATATGTAGTAGCTATCAATTCTTTTAAACCTCTTGGACCAACCGATGTCCTCCTTCATGGGCAAAGGCTACTCCCGAATCAAATAAGGGTTAGGGTTTTGACGATCTCCTCCAAGGGCTAAGATTGCTCGAATCGAATAAAGGAATTAGGTTTCGAATCATCATCACCCACATGCATGGATTTCGTAGTTCATTCTGTGGGACGACTCTTCCAGTAATTTTCATAGCAAAAGAAACGAAGGAAAAAAACAAGAAAATTGTTGAAGATGAGGTAGAGGTTAGGGGTTTGAGAAATCTGAAAGTTATTGTCGTTGTCACGTAAAAATTCAAATTCAGTATAGACAGATTCTTCTACTTCAACTCAGTAAGAGTGAGAATGTATAGTTCAACTTCAATATTTATAATCAAAGACGATAAATCGCGACGCCTAAAGATTATGCCATTATTTTCGATTTTGTTAATTGATGTCTGATGAGTGGCTGATAATATACTAATGTTTGTCAATTATTTTTTGGTATCTATGATGAACATCCAATTTTATTTAACTTGTTGATTGATGTATGATAAACGTCTGATATTATACTAATTTTTGTCAATTGCTCTTCGATAGATCTATGATGAACATCCAATTTTATCTCTTGTTGATTGTTGTTAGATAAACTTTTGATATTATACGAATTTTTGTTGATTGCTTTTTTATAGATCTTTGATGAACACCTCATTTCTTTTCTATTTTGTTAATTGATGTCTGATGAACGTCTGATAATATACTAATGTTTGTCAATTATTTGTTGGTACATCTATGATGAACATCTAATTTTATTTAACTTATTGATTGATATCTGATAAACTTCTGATATTATACTAATGTTCGTCGATTGTTCTTTGATAGATCTATGATGAACATCTATTTATTAATCTAACTTGTTGATTGTTGTAAGATAAACTTCTGATATTGTCATCTATGCAAGTCCCCCTTAATGAATCACTATTATACTCTTGATATAATAAGTATTTCTTTTTTTCTTTTTATTGATAATAATTTATATATTAGCTGATAGCAGGGATATTAGGTACATTATGGACATTTCTACATGGTACATTATGATATATTGATGGTGAATAGAAGAATCAACTACTGCCAAATAGAAATATCGTTGATATACTATTGATACATTGTGATATATTGCATTACTTGTGATATTCTAATGATACATTATGATAAACGTAATCATCCTCATAAATCACTTCTTGTGATCTATCATTGATAAACTGAATTACATTTCCATTTCATTTATGTATCTAAATCAAGTATATCATTGATATACTTGCTTTAGATAATCTGATACACCAATAATGAATCACTATTATACTCTTTATATAATAAATATTTATTATTTTTTATATAGATAAATAAAGTATATCGACAGTATATCACATTGATATATATTTAATTTTAGTGAAATCAATGGATATCAATAGTATATCACTCAGTTACTTTTTGGTTAGATATATCCTTGGTATATCAGATGTAACGTTGATAGACTACTGATTTTTTTGATATTGTAAAACACGGAAAGGGCATTTCGGACTTTCTATTTCCTGTTGTTGGGTTGGGTTGTGCATTTGCTATTTATGCAAATCAGGTATCTGAATAATGCGTTGCAAATAACATAAATGATATTGTCATCTATGCAACTCTTCCAAAGAAATACATATTAATTACCATTTTGACGAATTCTTTTATTAACAAATAACCACTTGAGAATACGAAATGTATAAAACTACCTTTCAAAATTGAGGGGCTATGGATAACCCATTTTCCCACGCATTAATGGCATTTGACCTGACATCTCAAAATAATGAAATATGACCCATTTTGACATGACAATGCGCGCAAAATTACTCATAAGGGTAATATGAAGCGGTCTTTCTTGTTCACGCTCTCGTACGCGGTCTCGTTGTCTCGCTCTCGTTGTCTCACTCTCGCTCTCGCTCAAATGAGTGACCGAAAATATAAAGAAAAAAGATCAAGGAAAAAAGGTTGGAGTAGCAGAGGCAGCGAGAGCGAGTCAGCGAGAGCGAATCAGCGAGAGCGAGTCAACGAGAGCGAGTCAGCGAGAGCGAGAGCGAGTAACTAGAGTACGATTTTTGTTGTTTTTTTTTCTTTTCTATAGAATTTTTACAACTTCATTACTATCATGAGCGAGAGCGAGACTTGAGCAAGAGCGAGAGTGAGAGTGAGAGAGCTAGAGTGAGAGCGAGATATCTAAAGTCAGAGTATAGTGCCCTTACGGTAATTTGGACGAAATGCACAGTACAAAAAGGGGTCATTTGTCATTAATTTCAGAACATGAGTCAAATCACATTGAAACGCGTGAAAAGGTGTCTTCTATACAATTTTCTCAAAATTGAGGGGGGAGAAAATACCAACTTAAACGTATGTCAACTCATTAATTAAGGCATTATACATTTGTTTAACGGCAAAGAGCAGCACTTTCCTCCTACCTTCTAGCTGCCAAGGCAATCAATGCCCATTTGACACAACTTATAAGAAAATTATTGGCGTCTGCTTTCTTTTAGTCAAATCATATCGGGTTATTGTCTTCTTCAAAAAAAAAAAAATTAAAATATTACTATAATCTATGTATCAAATACATTGGGCCACATACCACTAGAAATTTCCTAATTTTCTGCTACCAGTGCCGGAAGTATGTTCAAATCTCTATCCGTACCCGATGAACTAAACTTGGCCATATAAAAGTCTCAAACACAATAATATTTGGCTAACTAAATTATAAAAAATAACTTTGAAGTTTGTCATTTATTTTTAAAATTATCTCTATTCTCTTAAAAATTACAATATTACTCGTGAATTATCATAAACATTTCAACTTTAGAGTATAAATATATTAGAATGTTAAACAAAAAATCATCATTACAGTACTAATTAAAACGTTTGCATGGATTAAGTCTAAAAAAATGGTATGCATCCAATATTCTATTGGTTTTTTTTTTTATACAAAGATCATAAATTTAGGAGAAGAGGTAGGTGAGTTATTGCAATATCAGTGCCCACCACCACCAGAAATGCCTACCCTTTACAGTAAAAAAAACCAATAAAAGGAACAATATGCTTAAATTCTTGGAGAAGCTAAAGTTGAATGAAATGGTCAAATATATTTGAGCAAAATTTTGAAGGCCAAGGCTAAGGCTAGGCTGCTGCTTCAGGCTTATCTGCTTTTGGTCAAACATATTATCGATTTTTTGAACTGCCAACCCAAAGCTAAACACACAAGAAAAATCCATGATGTTGAAGTTAATTATCTGTTTTTAACAAATCATGTTGGCCGCCGCTGATCATGCTCCTAATTTGTCTTTGTGAGTTGTTGATTTAATTTTTTAACTGTAAGCTTCTTTCTTCTCATCATCTTTGTCATCATATGATCAATTTTTAATCAACATCTGCTTCAAATAGCGACGGATTTTGTCGACTTTCGTTGGTCCTTGATTCGACCTCCTAATGAGAATTGAGGCCCTTACCATGGTGCCACTTCTGCATCTTCTTGGTCTGGTTCCCATCAGGGGCAAATCCATCTGGGTCTTCCTTCCAAAGGATTAATATCAACTCCATTCATCGTTTATTCGTTTTTCTTAGTTCAACGATGTGGGAGTGAGAATTTGACCATTAGAATCTTAAAATAGATATATAAATGTCTTAACTAGTTGAATTATCTTCAAATTGACAATTTCATCGTAGTTATATTTCCATAATTCTACTAAAAGGAAAAAAAATCAAAATTACAACTTTCCATAACCACAAAAGAAAAACACACTAAACGATCAAGCAAATCATAGTATGATAGTTTAGACTTTTGGATCTAATAGCGATGTAACATATCATATGTCAGTTTCATCAAATCTTATTGATACACTCCTCAATATCCCAAATCTCAGCCTGATAGAAAACAAGCCATATTCAAGAACAACCCCACAAAAGGGCAAAAGAATTTTAATTTGAAGTGAGCAGCAAAGAACATGTATATGTTAATTGAACTCCTCAATTTCCCATTTGAATGGTGATGTTCACACACAAGTTGATGAAGGGAATATAAAAACATATGATAACAAAAGCATTTGCAGCCAACTTTTTTCCATTCACTATTTTTTACAACTTGGGCAAAGTGGAAAGTCAAACTTAGCTGCAATAACAAAACTTCCTAAGACTTTTCAAGCCCCTAAATCAAAAAAGCAAGAACTTGCAGCCCACACAAATTAATTTTAAAATTTACTCCTCCCTAAACTTTTATAAAAGTAACAATTTGGTTCCTAAACTTTGATTTGCAATCATTTAGTCCTTGTACTTTTAATTATGTAACGATCTAGTTCATAAACTTTGTAATAATTTAGTCCACATACTTTAAAATTTGTAATGATTTAGTCTTTCTCATTGCTTTCATGAAAGTATAAAGACCAAAAGTATCTTTTAGCCCAAAAAAAAAAAAAATTAAAAATGGGTGTTTGTGTTGTGAGATTCCAAGCAAGCTGAAAATGCCGCCACCCCACAAGCAAACATGAATTAGAACAGTTTAAAAGTCGTCGTTCTAAAGTTTTTTTTGGTTTAATTAACGATATCTTGTTCAGTCAAGCACGTTTCGTAGTGAAAGAAAATGGTGTGGAAATTTTTAAGAAACTTAATGCAGATGACAACTGAATTAATAATGTGAATGTTTCATTTTCAAAGCAGATGTGACGTTCTTCTTCTTCTTCTTCTTCTTCCTGTTTTGGTCTTTTTTGTTAGAATCAGTCCAATATGTCATACTTTGAGTACATCACTGGAATTTCTCAACCATCAAAATGTGGGCTTTTTTTTCTTTCCCTCTTCTCACACGTGTTTGTTTTTTTGTTTTTTGCTTTTTTTTTTTTTTTTTGAGTTTTATGAGTTAATAATGCTCTCTCACTTAATTATGAAATGTATTTGTATTAAATACTATTTTAGTTTATGTACTATTAATTATTCATTTTGGTATTTGTACTTTTTATTCTAGTCTATTTTAGTTCTTGCATGATTGCAATGTCTACTTTGATCTTAGGTACTTTTAATAGTAACGGTTTAGGTCGCTTCATTTTCTTTTTTATCTCATTTTTTTCGATCTCAACACTATATTTCCTACAATTTAGACATAGCTTTGAATTAAATAGTTTATGTCATGTATAGAATTCATATTGGGTTTGTTTTACATAGGGATCACTTTTTAAAGAAAATACATGAACTAAGATAAACAAAAGTTAAAAGTATAGGAAGTACGGGTGTACATAAGCTGGGTTGGGTTGGGTTGGGGGAGATTTTTGGACCAAACCCGAAAATTCGGGTTGGTCATTCTTTCAACCCAACCAACCCTATTCAGGAGAGTAACCCAACCCAACCCAACTGAATATTTTCGAGTTGGGTTGAGTTGGGTCACCGGGTTAACTTTTTTATTTTTAATACTTTTTTTAATTATTTAAAATATTTTTTCTTGAATTAATGACTAAAATCACATAAAATTCAAATATCAAACTTCAAAATTCATAACATCTTAACATTTGTTAGAAGTTTAAAAGAAAAACATAAGAAATTGACAAATAATTCATTTATAAGTATATATTTAATTAAAATAAAATTAAAAAATATAAATTTTGGGTTAGGTTGGGTCAACCCGAGCCTAAAAAGACCAACCCCGAGAACCGATTCAAACTTTTCGGTTCTCCAAACTTCTAACCCAACCCAAACCAAAAAAAAATTTAATCCTACCCAACCCTTATAATTTGGATTGGGTAGTCCGGGTTGCTCGGGTTACCGAGTTAGTTGTACACCTCTAATAGGAAGATCAAAATAAATAAAAAGTACAAAGGCCAAAATAGTATTTAAACTAGGCTAAATTATAAATTAAAAAATGCCTCTAAACTTTATCCTTTGTTTCAAAATTAAATACCACTAACCTCTCAAAAGTTACAATATTGTCTTTGGTTCTTTGACCTTTCATAAATATTTCAAAACTACCTTTAAAGTAGATATTTATTCGACTTTTGGATGAAAATTCGATAAGGTGGAACATTGTTCTTTCAAACTTATTATTCAGACAAGCATCACAGTCACCTTCATATCATTTCAGATCACCACCATGTCGACTTTCATGTCATCTGATGTTAAATGATATGAAATCAAAATATTGAATTCATATCAAGAATTCAAACATATTTCTACTTCGATGATTTTGAAACATTTATGAAAAGGACAAGGATAATACTGCAACTTTTAAAAGATTAGAAGTATTTTTTTTAATAAAGAATAAAGTTCACGGTATTTTTTATAGTTTAGTCTTAAAACTATTAGATTTTTTTTTAGATTAGATTTTGTGTTCTTTAACTTTGGGTGTGAAAGAGCATTTTGTTTTAGATTGAAGCATTTGGGTAATGGGTCTAAATTACAATGAAAGCCAAGGGCATATAATTAGCAACATTTTTTCTATTCTTTAAAAAAAAGGTTGAAAAACAACTTGAGCATAGTTAATTAGGCGGCGGACGAATCATTTAATTTCTTTTCTTTAAAAAAAATTGGCATAAATTGTGAATTCGAATATTCTCTTCTATTGTCTCAAAAAGAAAAAAAAAAAGAATATTCTCTTCTATGTTTATAAAGCAATAAATGGCAAGATGAAAAAAAAATACAAAAACACATATTTATGCCGACAACTTTTATTAATTCACCATGCACTCAATATATATATAATTCACCATGGTTATAAAAAATCGGAACAACTGTATATGGTATAGCAATCAATGCCAATTTAACCATGGTTATAATTATTTTTAAAAAAATTGACAAATTGGTTTCTTTCTTTTATAATTTTTCTAGTGAAATTAATTTTTGAGTGGGTTCTTGGAGGACCGAGAAAATCCAAATCTTCTAGAAAAAGAATAGAATATAAAATTTCGCCAGTATGGAATTAAAACAGTCGATATTTTTTAAATCATAACAATTATAATGGTTTTTTTTTTTTCATTATGAAGTGACATAGATGTTAATGTTACAAAAGATCATTAATACATTGCTAAAAGTATGGAACAAATCCTTGAACATAGAGATACATGGAATTTGGATAAAAAGTATAGGAATCAAATAATATTTAATATACTTTTAATTTAAAACTTTGTAGTTTAAGTTTTATAATAATGTTTGTATTGGGTAGTCATCCGAATATTAAAACTTAATATACAGATAAATTAATTAAAAAGAGCATGTTGATTGTGCTACACGTTTGGGACTTTATAATAATAGAATGTGTAAGTAAGAGAAGCTTGATGAAAATAACAATTAAAAAAAAAAAAAAAAAACAATGCCCCTATATATCTTCTTTTGAAAAGATGATGGATATATATTAGATCTCCACTTAATTATTATTTATTATCCTGAGATTAACTATATCTTCTTTAACGAATAACATAGATTATTTATTTAGAACGATGTAAAATTTTTTTAAAATATAAAACTATGTATAATAAAAATGCAAAATTCACTAGCGTTGAGCTAAATTAACTCTATGATGCAATGATCACCCTTTTTAATAGCAAAAAAAAGAATAAGAAAAAATGATTATGATATGTATGAGAACTTCCTCTCAATAGGTTAGAAATTTAGAAATACGAAAATAGTCTCACATAATCAATAACCTTTTTTAGTAGAACAATAATAAGAGTAAATCAAAAGTTCCAACCTCAAAAAAAAAAATTAAAAAAATGTGTGAATATTTTAATCATTAATTTATGCTCATGTTGGCATTTCACATGAGTTAAAATTGCAAAATGTCTTAATACATTAAATAAGAATAAATACAAAATTTTTAAAATGAAGTATTAATTAATTCCAAACATAGCTTAGCAGATAAAATATCTATTACTATCTTAAATATTAGGAACTATGCCTACATCTATATTTCTAACATAATATCAAAGGATAAAAATTAAAAGTACGCCACTAAAGAGAACATGACTCAACTGGCATTATGGATGTGTTAACGACTACAAAATTTGTAGTTCGAATCCTCCCATTATAATTCTACTCAAATTAAAAGAAAAAAAATAAAAGAAAAAAAAAACACCATAACTTATATCTCTGAAAGGAAAAAAAAGAATGTATATTACATCAGAAAGTGTTTTTATTGGTTAGTGAGAGGGTTATTGATATAAATATGATTCAATTAATCTAACTTGGATGGGTTGGTAAGAAGCAAGGGCCAAGTCAAGTGTGAACAGTCTCCCATGCTGGAAGAATATATATATATATATACACAGTCATATATATTGCATATGATCTACATGTGTTTATATAATTAGTGGCACGTTGATTGCTTCAATTCAACACTCCAAAATAGAATTCCTCATTTCTATTCAATATCCGGCTAGCTTGGGTTTTCATTTTCGATGATTGTCAATGTCTAATTCTTCTCCAAAGAGCATTAGTAGCTGTAGCGAATTTGAAGATGACAATAATAATAAGGATCCTAATTACGAGCTCCGACGAGGCCCTTGGACTCTCGAAGAAGATAATCTCCTCATCAATTCCATTTCTCAACATGGTGAAGGTCGTTGGAATCTCCTCGCTAAACGATCGGGTAAAATTTTACGTTCTAACTTTTTATATATAAAATATAAATATAATGTTTTAAATTTAACATGTTAACGAGTTAGGTGACAATGATCAGGATTGAGAAGGACGGGAAAGAGTTGCAGATTGAGGTGGCTAAATTATCTAAAACCAGATGTGAAGAGGGGGAATTTGTCAGCTCATGAACAGCTCTTGATCCTTGATCTGCATTCCAAATGGGGCAACAGGTAATTTTTTAAGAAAAAAGAAAAATGATAAATTACTCTGTTTGGGAATTTTGATTTAATTTTTCCATTAATTGGATTGTTTAATCTTGTTGTGTTTTTTTTTTTTTTTTGGTGGAATTAAGGTGGTCGAAAATTGCGCAGCATTTGCCGGGAAGAACTGACAATGAAATTAAAAATTATTGGAGAACAAGAGTTCAAAAACAAGCAAGACATCTTAATATCGATACTAATAGTGAGGAATTTCAGCAGATTATTCGATGTTATTGGATGCCAAGATTAATTCAAAAAATCAACCAATCGTCGCCGCCGTCGGAATTGCCGATTACTTCTGCAGCAGAAATGGCTTCGCAGGGTTCGTTTGGTTTTGAAGCTCCGGTGACGGCGGCGCCACCGCCAGCGACGACGCCTCTGCAAATCAGTGGAATGAACGGTGGAGATTTGGTGGGGAGTTCGTGTAATTCTTCTTCTTCTTCTTCGCAAGTAACCCAAATTTCTGGTTATCCAAATTTCGATAATTATTGGCACGACGGCCATGGCGGCGGAGAGATGATGAACTGGACGACGACGGCGACGGTGACGGGGGATTCCGGTTACCCGGTTTCTCACTGCCACATGGCTGAAAGTAATTGGATGGACAGCGATTATACCGGTTACGTGTCCAACATGGATGAATTATGGCAATTTTAGGAAGATATAAAAATATATTTAAAAAATCTGGGTTCTTTTTTTTAGATGACCCAGAAAAAAAGTTCTTGATTGATTCATGATTTTTCATTCATTTGGGACTTTTGATTTTGGGAGATCTCTGTTTTCCATCAAAGAAGAAAAAACCACCGAATTGTATAATATTTGACTGTTCAATATAGTTATATTAAGATAATGTTGGATTGTTTTTGTGTAAATTATGATAAAGTCAATTTTGTGAATTAAGTGTGGTTATTTTGCTAAGCAAACTTGAATTTTTGTTACATATATATGTATGTGTATATATTAGTCACTCAGGGATACTATTTAGTTTTTTTATTTTGAAAATTATGTTTGTTTTTCTACAATTTCTCTCTATCTTTTCTACAATTATTTCTATTTTACCATTTAGGTTTCTAGCAAAATTTTAAAAACGAAAACAAGTTTTTGAAAACTATTTTTTTTAGTTTTAAAAACTTAACTTGATTTTTGAAAACATAAAAATTCATTCGTAAAAGTAATATTTTTAAGTTTAATTTTTAAAAACCAAATGGTTATCAAATGGGGCATAAGATATAATTTCTATCCTTCAAATGTTATACTAACTTCTAAGATAAGTGGGTTTAAGATATATTTTATATAAAATGCAAAGACCAAATAAGATAATATAGTAAACTAAAAAGTATATATCTATATAAAAGAAAGAAAGAAAATGTGCAATGGAGACTTCATAATATTCTATTCGTTTAGTTTGAGAATGAGATAAATTTGTCCTTATATTAATCTTTGGTATAAAACGTGAGTTAATGTACATAAAATATAATTAATAGGTAGATTTTGATATAAAATATAATGTATGATGTTGGCCAAATTTTTTTCTTAAAGAACAATTGACTTCTCTTATATGCACATTCATATGTGGCATTGTTAGAGATGATAATAGAGTAGGGTAGAGTCATAATTATAATAAATCAATTTGAATAAAAAAAATAGTTCTTATTTGAAACAAGTCATGAAAATTCTTCTTCATCCCCAAATCAACGACATAATTTTATTTGAAACAAGTCATGAAAATTCTTCTCTATCCCCAAATCAACGACATAAGTTGTTTTACTTTAAAATTTTATCTCAAATATTTTAGGATAATTTAGTTCCTCATCTCTATCTCTTCAATAAGATTGGTTTGTGTTATGGGTGAAATTGGACCATAAGGACCAGCCATATAAATTGAAGAAACTAGTTAGATAAAAAGGTCAAATTTCATTCAACACAACCGAAGGAGCAGGCCCAGGACGACGACCCACCATTGCGAGCAAGGACAAAGAAGCAGGCCCAAAATCGTGGTCCGAGTCAGGTTGGTCGGAACCTGGCCGGCCTCACGAGGCCGACCAAGGCCCCTTCATGGGTCGAAGCTGAGGTCGGGTTGCCCAAAGCCACCCCACATGGGCCTCGGTCGAGGATGAGGTCGAGGCCGACCAAGCCCCTCTTCGGCGAATCTCATGTCTTCTCCTCCAAGCCCAATTTGATCTCCGATGGTCCAATTCCTATGAAGAATCTGAAAGAAATCCTAGAATAAGGTTATTTTAAACTCTCCTCAAAGAAATAGCGGGTAAGTTCTTATTCCCTAGACAATTACTAAACTCCTAAAACTCTCTTGTTGACTTAAGCATCGGAGCCTGTGTGGCAAGCACCACACCGGTGTGCAGGTTCCCATTCTTTTGTAGGTCACGTGTCTCCTCCCTGAATACAAATATTACAGTTGCTATCACGTGAAGGACAGGTGAGTTTCCTTATCCAGATTTTGGCAACAACAGTTGGCGCCGTCTGTGGAGAGACATAAACGTTTGCTTGTGAAACTTGTATCCAAGTTTGAGAGAATGAGTAATCAAACCAACAAAATCATCGAAATACCGATGGAGAAGATTAAGACGATGATCATCATCCATGAAGAACGAAGCCGACCAGCCCGATTGGACCCCTCACTGATGATCACCAGTCTAAAGCCTTAGAAAAGCGAGTGGGCGACATGAACCGAAATCTCGCTAGGATTTTAGACATTCTAGAGAAACAGAATCCAACAACGAGGATTCAATAAGACACCATGGTAAGAGACTCTGTCAAAGAAAAACTCCAATGGTGAATGAGGAAGTGTGAGAAACTAGTTCCCGTATCCTAAAACCAAAGGATAAGTTGATTCTTGGCAAGAACCGATCAAAGAAACCGGAACGTGACGAATGCACCAGGACAAGCAAAGTATGGAAATCGAAGTCTGCGATCCAACTTCTATCAGGGAAGCATAGTCGAGGTCAACCATCCGAAGAGTGGTACAAAGCGGCCAGTTCTGATCTCTGGAGCTTCATTAGAAAAAGACAAAGATTGTGAACGAAGGTTGAGGAAGAGGTCGAGGAGGAGGCCGAGGAGGAGCCATATTTTGAAGCGACTAGCTCTGATCTCCGAAGCTTCATCAATGAAAGACGAAGATTGCGAGCCAGGGTTGCGACCGAAGTCAAAACCAAGGTCGAGGTCGAGGCTAAGGTGTCCGAGGTCGAGGCTAATTTGAAGGCAGACGTCGAGGCTAGTCTAAAGGTTGAGTGAAGAGTGTCTGAAGAAACTCCTCTTTGGAAAACCAGACTTTTGAAGATTCAAAAAGATGTGGGGTTATTCAAGAAAACGTCCAAAAGCCTCGAGAAGCTGAAGGATTTGACTTAGAAGCCCTAATCGAACAGATAGATCCACAATTCACAGATCGAATCATGGAATATAAGGTACCTGAAAAGTTTAAAATTCCTACCATAACTCCTTATGATGGTAAGAGTGATCCTGTAGAACACCTAGACACATATCGATCATGGATGGAACTCCATGGAGTTTAAGATGTAATTTGGTGTCGTGTTTTTTCGTTTACTCTTACTGGACCAGCAAAAGAATGGTTTTAAAAATTGAAGAGGAAATCAATAGCATTTTTCAAAGATCTAGCCTGAGCTTTTGTTACACAGTTTTTGGGGGCTCGAGATCAACATAAGCCACAAATGCATCTACTGACTATAAAGCAAGGATCCAGAGAGAGCTTAAGAGAATACATAGCCAGATTCAACAATGAAACCTTACAAATCGAAGGGTATACGGAAGGGGCAACCTTGATTGTTATCGCAGCTGGACTGCAAGACGAAAGGCTTCTACGCTCTATAGGCAAGGAGGAGCCTACCTCTTATGTAGAGTTCATAACGAGAGCGCAGAAGTATATAAACGCTGAAGAATTAATGAAATCAAGAGGAGTAACTATAGAAAGTTGATCAGCAGTTGATCGAGAAAGGTTGGGTGAAAGCTCACATTCACGATCAAAGAAAAAGAAAGAGATTATCAAGATAGAGACTGGGGTCGAGCTGACCCCAAGGTTGGCCACTTTGCCAAATTCGAGAAGTACACGCCTACTACCATTCCTCCCGAGCAGATTCTGATGAAATTCAAAACTCATATTTGGTTAAGTATCCAAAGAAGATGAGAGTCGCAACAAAAAAGAGAGACCCAAGCAAATACTATATTTTTCATCGAGACCATGGACATTCCACCCAAGACTGTTTTCAACTAAAAGATGAAATAGAAACTCTTATAAGAGAAGGATACCTAATAGAATATCTTCCAGATGATAAACAAAAGTCGTCAAAGAACGAGCCACTCCGAGAGATCAGATGACTAGGTTTAACCTATTTTCAATAGGGATTCTAGAAGTTCCATTTATTTTCAAGTAAATAGGGTAGTTTTGTTTTGTTTTTCCTTTCTCATAAGCAAGTACTTTTATTTGAGAATTAAGTCAATAGAATTTTATGTACTCAAGCATGAAGTTATTGCATAACCACCTCCTTGATTGGGGGTTACTTAGGGTTATTTGATAAAATTATTTGGAATATTTTCTTAAAAAAAAATGTCGAGGGCGACCCTCCTTTTGGTCGCGATCGAGGAGAGTATGGTCGAGGCCGATGAGACTTATGATCATAGAAAGCCTAACAGAGAACATCAATAGGTGACGAAGAACACTGACATCTCTAAAAATTGATTTTTATCTTTCTAAGAGAGGATGACAAATAAGTTGCTCTTGAGAAGTCGATTTTCATCCTTCTAAGAGAAATAACATTCTAGGGAATTGATTTTCATCTTCCCTAGGAAAGTAAGTCCTATGGAAGACTGAGTTTAACCTCATGGGGTTAGACCTGTAAATCCTAAAGTTGATCCGAAACGAGATTTTGGAAATATTTAGGGAATCGATTTTCATCTTCCCTGGGAGAATAAGTCCTATGGAGGGCTGAGTTTAACCTCACAGGGTTAGACCTGCAAATCCTCAGGTTGATCCGAAGCGAGACTTTATATTTAGGGAATCGATTTTCATCTTCCCTGGGAGAATAAGTCCTATGGAAGGTTGAGTTTAATCTCACGGGGTTAGACCTGAAAATCCTAAGGCTGATCTGAAGCAAGACTTTGGAAATATTTAGTAATGTTCAGGGAATTGATTTTCATCTTCCTAGAAGGAAATATGTCAAGAAATGCTACATTATACTCTCGAATTGGACCTCACATTGTAGGCTCATAAGCATCAAGCCACACCATGAACTTCAAATAGAGAGTGGGGGCTAATGTTATGGGTGAAATTGGACCATAAGGACCAACCACATAAACTGAAGAAACTAGGAGATAAAAAGGTCAAATTCCATTCAAGATAACCGAAGGAGCAGGCCCTGGACGACGACCCACCATCGCGAGCAAGGACAAAGAACCATGCTCAAAATCGTGGACTGTCAGGTCGATCGGACCCTAGTTAGCCTCGACCGAGGCCGACCAGGGCCCCTTCATCGGTCGAAGTCGAGGTCAGGTTACCCAAATCCACCCCACATAGGCCTCGGCCAAGGCCCAAGTGTGGTCGGCCTCGACCGAGGATGAGGCCAAGGCCTCTCTTCGGCGAATCTCCTATCTTCTCCTCTGAGCCCAATCTGATCTTCGATGGTCCAATTCCTATGAGGAATCTGAAAGAAACCCTAGAAGAAGGTTATTTAAACTCTCCTCAAAGGAAGAGGGGGTAAGTTCACTTTCCCTAGACAATTACTAAACTCCTAAAACTCTCTTGCTGACTTAAGCATTGTTTTAGGCCTAAACTGACCCCGAAAACCGATCGGTCGGTTTCCACTAAAAGAAAATCGACATGTTGTATCGTTGGAGCAAAAACCGAACGACCATCGGTCGGGTCAGTCGGGTCGGTTTTTGGTCACGACACGAGTAGAAGTTTCTGACGGTGCACTTACTGAACTGGCAATTGGTGAAGGCGAACCAGCAAACTAAAGGCGTTGAACAAACACGGGAAGTCGGGAACGAACGCCGGAAAGGAAGTCGGAACTGAAGGGAAGCCAGAAGGGAAGTCGCCGTCGGAACTGGAAGGACGGGAGGAAGGGAGGAAGATGAAGGGATGAGGATTGAAGAACACGAACGTCGAACAAGGGTTTCCACTTTTCCTTTTCTTTTTGTTTTTTGTTTTTTCAACTTTTAATTATTATAAAATTATAATTTAAAAAAAAAGAAAATGAAAGGTTGGGTTAAATTAATGTTGGGCTTCGGTAAAAAAAAAACTGATGGGTTCTTGAAAAATTAATTGTCGGTTTGTCAGTCGGTTCTTGAAAATACGTGGAACCGACCGACCGATCGATCTCACACTATTAAGAAAAACCAACCGACCGCCTAAGATGTGTATCTCTGACCGACCGACGTCGGTTCGATCGGTCGACTCGATTTTCGATCTCCTAATGAACACCCCTAGCAAGCACCACACCTAGAGATGTCCACGGAGCGGGGTCGGGGAATGACTTCCCCGTCCCCGTCCCCACCCTCATTTCATTCCTCGTCTCCGCGAAATTCCCCATTTAATTTTGCGGGGAACGGGGCGAGGATTCCCTGCGGGAAATTCGTGGGGATCGGGTTCCCCGCGGGGAATAATTCCCCGTTTAGAATTTTATTTTTCTAAATTTTATTAACTAGTTTCTTTTCTTTTTTTTGAAATTTTGTATTTAAATGGTTAATTGTTCTTTAGAGATTTCTAGTTAAAAGACATTTTTTCAAATTTCTCAGAAAAATAAAATGATATTTAATAAAATTTTAGGTTTATGGTTTATTAGATGTATACAAATATATGTATTTAAAATTAAATAAATTAATGAGGGCAGGGGCGAGGAATGTATTCCCCGTCCCCGTTTAGCAAACGGGAAAAATTTTATCCTCGCTCCCTCCCCGTTTCCCACCTTGAATACAAGTATTAACGTGAAGGACAAGTAAGTTCTCTTGTTCAGATTTTGACAACAACGGTTTGAATTTTTATCATCAAAATAGCTCATAGACCTTTCTTTTTAAGTCTCTACTCTAGGACATGTTGTTAAAACAATTAATAAGTCTACTAAATAATCTTTTATTTTCGAATTGCCTCTGTTTTTAAGTGAAATTGTGTGATTTTTTTTTTCTTCTTATATTGTCTCTGTTTCTTTAAGTGGAAGATATGGCTTTTCAAAAAAAAAAAAAAATTACGTTTGGTTTTTATTTACAAATCTACAAATTTCCTCGGCGATCCAATTGGTGGGTGTAGTGGAAGACTTTTAGGAGTCGTGGAATTAGAATCATAACTTTGAAAAGTAGCTTTCAACAAAGAATTAGAAACTGAAGGCTCAACTTTCGAAAAGAAAATAATATTAAATACATTACTAAACAGAACAAACAACGTTAAAAAATTAAAATGTGTTTTTTTGGTATTGTTTTTGTGGAGAAGAGAGAGAGATTGGATTTTCTTTCTCTTTGTTGATTTTTCAAACCATCTAGATTGATCCCCCCTCCTTTTTCTTTTTTTGAAAAATAGATTGATCCCTTCTGGTGGCTAGCTGCTCCACCTTATAAATATTAAAATATCTAATTTTCTCGATGCCAACTCCCTTTCACACTCTTTACTCAGTTCTATTTTTTCTCAGACTAAAAGTTTGAATTTCTACCTAATGAAAACTAACCTTATAATGGTCCATCCCTCATTTATAACATTTATTAATTAATGTCGATGAAAAATGAATAAGAGAGTGCCCATTTACAAGAGATCAAACAAGTTCAATCATTAATGTTACACATTTTAACATTAAAGTATTAACTTTCTTAATAAATAGAAAATTTGAACTTTTACTTTCACACATTTTTGTTATATATAATCTACAAAAGTAATTCTCATTTTATAACATATGATATTAACGAGAAAGAGAAGATTATTTGTGAAGAGTGTATGAAGTAAAAGTTAGATCTCTAGTATATATATATATATATATATTTATAGAAAAATATTTATGACTTTAAAAATGTTTTCAAAACAAATTTAATTATCAGATAAAATTTAAAAAAAAAAAACAAAAATACAAAACGACACAATATTTTTTGTTATCTTAATTAAATTTAAATTTTTTAAAATTGAAACAGAATAATTATAAATGATGACTTACCCTTCAAAACCTTCAAGTCCATTAAATTTGTAATTTGAAACTAAGCAGTGCATCTTACAAAAACAGACATAGGATGTCACACTAAACTATAAATAAATGTAAATCAACAATTATAAGTTGCTGGTCATGGTCAATGACTTATAGTCAACAATTCAAAGTTTGACCGGTGCTAATGCAGTGGTTGTATGGATTAATGCGTTTCTCCAGATATAAAGGCGTACTAAAAAAAAGTGTGATTAATGCTATTTTTTGTGATTACAATCATCGATCTTTTCCCCCTTTTTTCATAATTTTTTCCCCGTACAGAATATCTTAATTTTGACCAACTATTTTTTCAATTATTTTTCTTATCCAATTTATAAGGACCATTGCTTATAAATTGCTTTTTGTTGTGAAGATTAGGAGCAAACCCGGACACCGAAATTTTACTAAAATATATAATAATAATGATAATAATAAGATGGATATAATAATAATAATAATAATAATAAAAGTAAAGATTGGAGAGTTCTCTTCACCAATTGTGCATCTTTATTTTTCACTATACGTCACTATTTATAGGCATAATGGAAAGCTTGATGTGGTACACTTGGACACTAATCAAATGTAGAAAATAGACACATAGAGGCCACATGGTCAATTGGACCATTGACACATGGTTAAAGGAGAAATGAACATCTATTTTGTTGTTATATTCATAATACTCCTCGTCAGATGCTCATTTATCTAAAATAAGTCTCGTTAAAACTTTACTAGGAAAAAACCCAATGGAAAAAAAAATCATAGTGAAGGAAAAAGAGTACATATTTTATATAGTTTACTAGAATACATTCACTCTCCCTCATGGAAACATTATTTAAAGTCTCTGATCGACGCATTCCAATGTTATGTACTAATTTCTCAAAGGTCGCAATTGGTAATGCCTTCGTAAATAAGTCGGTCAGGTTATCCTTCGAACAAATTTGTTGTACAATGATATCACCATTTTCTTCAAGATCATGAGTATAGAAAAGCTTTGGTGAGATATGCTTCGTTCTATTTCCTTTGATATATCTTCCCTTAATTTGGGTTGTACAGGTTGTGTTGTTTTCGTATAATATTGTTGGAAGATGTTTAGTAGAAGACAAACCACATGTTTCACGGATATGTTGAGTCATCGATCTTAGCCATACACATTCTCGACTTGCTTCATGAATTGTAAGAATTTCGGCAAAATTTGAAGAAGTGGTTGTTATGGTCTGTTTTACTGATCGCCATGATATGACAGTTACTCCACATGTGAATAGATAACCTGTTCAGATAAATATCCAGAATCTGCATAACCAACTATATCAAAATTAGATTTGTTAGAATAAAACAATCACATATCAATTATTCCTCGGAGATAACGAAGTATATGTTTAATTTTATTCCAGTGTCTTTTGGTTGGACAAGAACTATATCTCGCTAATCAATTTACTGAAAATGTGATATCTGGTCTTGTATTATTAGCAAGATACATAAGTGCACCAATTGCACTAAAATATGGTACTTCGGGACCAAGAAGTTCTTCGTCATCATCTCGAGGCCGAAATATATCTTTATTTACATCTAGTGAACAAACTTCCATTGAACAATTGTCCATATAAAATCTTTTTAAAATTTTCTATGTATAAGTTGACTGATGAACAAATATCTCATTTGCTAAATGTTCAATTTGCAAACCAAGTCAAAATTTTATTTTCCCAAGATCTTTCATCTCGAAGTCTTTCTTAAGATATTCTATTGCTTCTGATAACTCTTCAGGAATTTCAATTATATTTAAATCATCAACATATACCGTTATAATAGCAAATCCTGACTGTGATTTTTTTTATAAAAACACATGGACATATTGGGTTATTTTGATAACCTTCTTTCAACAAATATCCACTCATGCGATTATACCACATTTGTCCTGATTGTTTTAAACCATATAATGATCTCTGTATAAGTTTATTGAATATGATTCTCGAGAACTTGATTTATATGTTTCTGACATTTTTAATTCTTCTGGAATTCTCATATAAATGTCATTATCCAGAGATCCATATAAATATGTTGTGACTACATCCATCATATGCATGTCAAGCTTTTCATATACAGTCAGTCCAATTAGATATCTCAATGTTATTGCATCCACCACGGGAGAATATGTCTCCTCATAATCAATACCAGGTCTTTGCGAGAATCTTTGTGCAATAAGTCTCGCTTTATATCTTGTGACCACATTCTTTTCCTTACAAATACCCATTTGTATCCTACAGGTTTGACACCTTCTGGTGTCCAGACTACTGGTCCAAAAACCTCACGTTTTGAAAGTGAGTTTAATTCTACCTAGATTGTTTCTCTCCATTTAAGTCAATCTTTTCTATGTTGACATTTTTCTATGGATTTTGGATCAGAATCATCATCTTCATGAATAATATCATGAGCAACATTGTAAGCAAAAATGTTGTCAACAACTATATCATTTTGGTTTCATCTTTTTCCTGTTGTAACATAGTTTATGGAAATTTCATTATTATCTCAAGTATTGGACTTTCATCAATACTTTTATAAGTAGTACTATTTTGGATTTCTTATGGAACATCCATATCCTTCATTGGATTATTTTGATTATCAACTACTTTTCTTTTCCGAGGATTTTTATCTTTGGAACCCATAGGTCTACCACGCTTCTGGCGGGCCCCAGACTCATTAGTGACAATTTGTTGTATAGGGATATTAATTTTCGATGGGGCATTTGCAGCTGGTATATATGATTTAGTTACTCTCTTAGCATCTGTAAATGCATCTGGTAATTGATTTGTTATATTTTGCAAATGAATTATCTTTTGAACTTCAAGTTCACATTGATCTGTACGGAGATCTAAATGAGATAATAATGATGCATCCTATGTAATCTCTTTTTCCAACTTTTTAATTTCTTCCCCTAATGTTGGAAAATTTGTTTCATTAAAATGACAATCAATAAAACGTGCAGTAAATACATCACCTTTCAGGGGTTCAAGATATTTAATAATAGATGGGGAATCAAATCCAACATATATTCCTAATCTCCTTTGAGGACTCATCTTAATACATTGTGGTGGAGCAATTGGAGCATATACTACACATCCAAAAATTCTCAAATGAGATATATTTGGTTGTTGGTTATAAGCTAATTGCATTGAGAAGTACTTATTATAAGCTATTGGCCTAATGCGTACTAGTGATGCAGCATGCAAAATAACATGTCCCCATACAGATATTGGAAGTTTTGCTCTCATAAACATTGGTCTGACAATTAATTGCAAACGTTTTATAGATGATTCTGCTAAACCATTTTGTGTATGAACATGTGCTACAAGATGTTCAACATTTATCCCAATAGCCATACAATAATTATTGAATGTTTGGGATGTAAATTCATCAACATTATCAAGACGAATGGTCTTAATTGTATAATCAGGAAATTGTGCTCTTAACTTAATTATTTGAGCAAGTAGTCTTGCAAATGCAAGATTTCGACTTGATAATAAACATATGTGTGAATCTACTGGATGCGTCAATCAGTACTATGAAATATTTAAATGGTCCACTTGGTGGGTTAATAGGTCCACATATATCACCATGAATTCGTTCAAAAAATGCAGGTGGTTTAGTCCCCACTTTAGCTGGTGATGGTCTAATGATTAATTTGCCTTGAGAGCAAGTATCACATGACAATTCATTGGATTGAAGAATTTTCTAGTTCTTTAATGGATGCCCATGTGAATTCTCAATAATCTTTCTCATCATTATTGATCCTGAATGTCCTAATTGATCATACCAAACACTGAATATTTCTGGATTCATGAACTTCTGGTTCATTGTTGCATAACTTTCGATTACTCGTATATGAGTATAATATAATCTAGAAGAAAAAGCAGGCAATGTTTCTAATATATGTTTTTCATGTAAAACAATAGATGTGATATAGAGACATTCTATATTATTTTACGATCAGTTTCAACATGATAACCATTGTTATGTATATCTTTGAAACTCAATAAATTTCTATTTGATTTGTTAGAGAATAAAGCATTATTAATTGAAAATTTTATTCCTCTAGGCAAGATAAAACTTGTTTTTCCAAAACCTTCAATCAAGTCTGCAGAACCTGATATATTATTGAACTTTTGTTTCCAGCATTGTCAATTCAGAAAAATATTTTCTATTTATAAGTATTGTGTGTGTAATTGTGCAGTCTGCCAGACATAAATCTTCATTGCTCATTTTTTAGTCATTCAACATATGAAAACTACCCATATTTCTTCATTAAACAAAAATAATTACAATAAGGGATACATAATACAAAAGGTTCAAAGCTAAAAAGAACATAAAAATAAACATTAGTACTAAACATTCTCAAAATCAAAAGAAGCACTTGTTATTCCATCAATTACTTCAGTCTTCTCTTCAGGAAATGCAAAGAAGTCTGCCACATCCAAATTTGTTATATTGGATGGGTCGAATATATTATTTTCTTGATAAGCAAGATTTGCTTTCACATTTTTTCTTTTTTCTTTCAGGGAAGCTTGATAGAGATCTACTAGATTTTTAGATGTACGACAAATACGTGACCAATGTCCAGTCATTCAACATCGAAACCATTTATTCTCATCACCTATTACATTCTTATTTTGTGGTGTTTTTCCTTTGTGATCATCATCTCGTGTGGGGTTTTTGAATTTTGGATAATCATAATGCCCACTATGAAAATAATTATTTCTTTCTCTACCGCAGTCACGACCTCGACCTCGATTGTTAAAATTCACAGCATTCACTTCAGGAAATGGTGTTGCTCCAGTCGACCGAGATTCATGATTTCATTAATAGCTCGTTATTTTGTTCAGCCACGAGAAGACATGAAATGAGTTCTGAATATTTTTTAAAACTTTTCTCTCGATATTGTTGTTGCAGGAGCATATTCGAGACATGAAAGGTAGAAAATGTCTCCTCTAACATATCTACATCAGTAATGTTTTCTCCACATAATTTCAATTTCGAACTAATTTTGAATAGTGCGGAGTTATATTCACTTACTAAATCTTGCAACCTCAGGTGCATCCAATCATAACGAGCTTTTGGAAGAATAACAGTTTTTTTATGATCATACCTTTCTTTCAAGCTCTTCCACATAATATAGGGATCTTTTATTGTTAGATATTTCATTTTAATCCTTCGTGGAGATGATGACGAATGAAGATCATGACCTTAACTTTTTCTTGACTGGATGTCGTATTTCCTTCTTTAATGGTCTTTCCAAGGTTTATAGCATCCAAATGTATCTCGGCATCAAACACCGATGACAAATAATTATTACTATTAATGTCAAGGGTCGTGAATTCTAATTTTGCAAGATTTGTCATAGTAACACTATCAAAAGATATTATATTTATATTAGAAAATCAATATAAACCAAACATGAAAAATAACATTTAAAAAACAATGACTTGCCCAGAGGACTTACCTTTAGTGGGAAAAATGGCAGAGGCTCGTGCTGATAACGTGTTGTGAAAATTGGGGGCAAAATCGGACACCAAAACTTTACCAAAATATATAATAATAATAATAATAAGATGAAGAAGAAGAAGAAGGATATATATATAATATGAAGAAAGAAAGTGGAATTTGATGGCGAATTATTCAAATAGAAAGTGGGAGAGAAAAGTAAAGATTGGAGAGTTCTCTTCACTAATTGTGCATCTTTATTTTTCACTATAAGGTACTATTTATAGGCAAAATGACAAGCTTGATGTGGTACACTTACACTAATCAAAGGTAGAAAATGGACACATGAAGGTCACATGATCAATTAAACCTTTGACACATAGTTAAAAGAAAAATGGGCATCTATTTTGTTGTAATATTCACAATACTTTTTCTTTTTCGAACAATTATTAAAGTAAGAAATTTCTCTAAGGTTGGAACTAGACAAAGTCGGTTATGGTCAGGAAGTTCATCTTCAAGAATTTTCTTTTAAATTATTGTAAGAAAAATAAAATAAAATTTTGATGAGTAATTGCGAGAATAGCACAAAAAATTTTAGGTCTTACATAAATAGCTCCGTTTTGAACACATAGTTTCCATAACACTTTTTCGGTCTCATCGCAACTGTGATCATCATAAAAAAAAAAATGACAAAAAAAAAATCTACATCTTCTTCTTTCACTATTCTCTTCTTTGAACCACTGGCTAGCTAGCCTCTTGATAAATTTTGAGCGAGACAATGATGAATTCCAATCAAAAAAGTTTGGCAAATCTAATAAAAAATAAGCAAAATCGAAAAATTTCTCTCTTCATGTTTTTTTGGTGGCGATCTCTAAGGATAAGACAAAAAAATAATTGTGTCGGTTTGGAGATTATCATCAGGAAAAGAAGATTTTTTTCATCTTTCCTTGTATCAGTCTAGGAGATCATCCTTGGAAGAGTATTGAGAAACTACGGAGGGAGAAAACTTTTAAGCCCATATGTCATCCTGATCTTGTTTTATGTTTTTGGATTTATGAATATGTGTTTGATAGATGTGTTTTCGAAAACTATTTTCAGATTCTATAATCTAAATAGTAAAAATTATGAAGACAATACTTTTATGTTTTTGGATTATGGTTTTAGTATTTGTAGATATAACAACATTTTAAAAGAATTGCAAATATGGCAAAAATCTTTAATTTTTTTTTATAATTCTAATTATACTCTTGACTTAAACATATTCCCTTTTTAATTAGTATTTGTTTTTCAATTGGTATTTATTCTTCACGGTATTTTTCTTCTTCTGATTTTTGCGACAACATCTTCTTGATTCCAGTCCAATCTTCCCAAACTCTTCTCGATTCCACCCAAATCTTCCACGTCGAGTCGCAAGTTTGAGTATCTTCTCAAATTCAATCGGAGTCGCAAACCTTCACCTATTCAATCGGGTATTTTCTAGTTTGATCTGTTGAATTGCAACCCATGAATTTTCATCGAGGTTGTTTGATTATCTTCTCCAATTCGATCGAAGTCGCAAGTTTGTCTGATTATCTTCTCCAATTCGATCGCATTGTAGTATCTTCTTATTCGGTCGAAGTATCTTCCAATTCGATCTTTTCGAAGTCCAACGGAGCTTTTTTCGTGGGTATTTGATTTTTTCAATCAACATTTTTCGTGGGTATTTCTTATGTTCGTTTTGTTACATCACTATTTTTCTGCTTTGGAGTCACAAATTTTCTTCATTTTTTGTTCTATCAGCAATATTGTTTTCTAGATGATCGACTATATACGTAACATCAGTGATATCTATCATTGTTTTCTAGATATGATCAATAGATATCAGTTATATCAGTGATATCAGTGATATCAATAATCAATAGATATCAATGATATTAGTGATATTAGTGATATACGAGTGACTATTGTGCTTCCAATTAGTGATATACGATCTTCTGTTGGAGCTCTTTTCGTGGGTATTTGAGTTTGTCAATCAACCAGATCTTTTTTCGTGGGTATTTTTTTTGTTCATTTTGTTATATCACTGTTTTTCTGCAATGTTTTGGAGTCGCAAGTCTGATTTTGGTGATTGTTTTGTTTTCTAGATATGCTAGAGAATACATATGACATCCGTGATATCAGTAATATCTATCATTGTTTTCTAGATACCAATGATATCAGTGATATCATTGATCAATAGATATGATATCAGTGATCAGTAGATATCAATGATATCACTGATATCAGTGATCAATAGATATCAATACTATCGCTGATATCATTAATCAATGATATACTGAGTGACTATTGTGGTGATCGATTTCTATATTACTTAATATTGTTAATGTTGTTATTACTTTTAAATAGGAACTATGATGAAGCTTCCAATAGTTATTTTTTATAGTAGGCAATGGAATGAGAAAAATTTCTATGAGAATTACAAGACCATTGGAATTTTTGTTGATGAGATGATGTGTTTTGATGATTTTATTAATCTGATTGTGAAAGAAGTTCGAATGGATAGTTCTATTTCTTTTATAGAATTGTCGATGTTATTAGGTTAGGGATAAATTATGCTCAGGATGTGGTTAAAATTCAAGAAGATAAAAATGTTGCTTGGTTTTTAACTTTAGTGAAAGATCAAAATACAAGATATCCTTTAGTTTCTCATATTACAAGAAGTATAATAGAAAAGTTATGAGTAATAGGTAATAGATAGGTAGAATTTTATCAAACAACTATCATTGATAGAAACCTATGACTTCTATCAGTGATAGTAGTCTATCACTTCTATCAGTGATAGTAGTCTATCACTTCTTTTTCATTAACTTTTATCAATCATTAACAGGATAGTAGTCTATCACTTCTATCAGTGATAGACAGCGATAGAAGTCGAATAGGAACAAGATGTCTAATAGATAATAGAAAAGTTATGAGTAATAGGTAATAGATAGACAATTGTGGTAGAAGTCTATCAGACAACTATCACTGATAGAAGTCTATCACTTCTATCAGTGATAGATATCACAATAGTAGTTTATCAAAATTAGAAGAAAAAATTAGTTATTAAATAAACAGACAAAAAAATTAGTTATTAAATAAACAGACTTCTATCAGTGATATCACTGATAGAATCTCATCAGTGATATCACTGATAGCATCCCACCAAAGATATCACCGATGATAGCAATGACCATGCGTGGGTGTTTTTAGTAATTTCAATTTCTTTTCAAATTTTTGCTATTTTTGCAAATAGATTGAGCCATTTGCTATATGGACAATTATATTGGTCCTTTTTGCTACCAACCCAATTGCCCCTATATTCAATCTAATAATTAGTTTTGCAACTAAAACTAATTTCATGATCTATAAATATATTATAAGACACACCTTAAACAACTGTTTAGAATGGAATCAAATTTTTAAATTTGCTACCAAACACATATCTAAAAACATGAAATACAACTCTGTTTTCATTGAAACCCTTATTTTTTAAATTTATGCTTTCGGCCCTAGCTGAAGGGACGAGTCAGATGCTGACCCATATGAGAAGGTGCAGCAGTTCTTACAGATGTGGAAGGAAGCCGTGGGAGCAGAAGTCCGTTGGGATCGAGTGGAAGACTTGAAGACTGCCGACCCAGGGCCATCCTGTTCGAAGTGTGTCGGTTGACGAGGACGTCAACCATTTAAGTGGGGGAGAATGTCACGGTCATGCTTGTCCAAGGCGTGTTGCCCATGGCCGCATGACCGTCCCCATCCTATTTTATCATATTATCATGTAATGCATTTCATTTAGCATTGTCATTTCATTTCCTTGTATTTTCATGGGCACATGACTCATCGCCAGAATGACGTGCTATGTAATGCATTTCAAACAGTGTCTTAGTTTTTGCTTTTATTTTTTATCATATTTTTATGACCGGATCATCACAGAAAGTGCTATGAAAACAAATTTCTTAAAAAGGGAGTATTTATATAAACACATTTTGGGCTATTAATTCTAGCAATTACTCAATTTTTATCCCCAATCCCATTTCTCAATTTGAGTAATCTATGGTACGCTTCATCAATCTTTGTGTTGGGATTAAGGTTTTTGAATATTTTTTATCCAAATAGTTATTTGGAAAAATTAAATAAAAAACAATTGAGTATCCATGAATAAGTACTTTAAAGACATATTCTTTTCTTTTCTTCTTCTTCAAACAAGTTAAAGACATATTCTTATTGCTCAAAAAACAAAATGAATATATTAATTATTTGCTATCTAATAAGGCATGGTTTTATTACATTTCTATTTTACACTCTTGATTTGAACTTTTAACCTAAAAAAAAATATTAGTTTTTTAATTACTTAAACTATGTTTAATTTAACTTTAACAAGCGAAAATTAGTATAAATAATCCACTAACGGTTCAAATATTTTTTTCTCAAAAAAGAAAAAAAAAACTTCAAATAATCTCCTGACTTCAATTGCCTTTTATAGATAGTTCAATCAACAAAAATTCATTTGGTGTAAAAATCCACCCACCATTTGAATTTCCATGCCTTGATTTGTCTTTATGGAAAAAAAAAAAAAAAAAGAGAAAAAAAGAAGACTAAACCGCGTTGGTATACTAAAACTTGCATCATATTTTTACAAATGAAAGTAACATTTAAATTATTGGTTCAAATAATAATAATAATAAAGAAAAAAATTATTAGATCATTCTAGCTCGAGGCTTGAAAAGTTTCAAAAAAATACCGACTTGTTTGGTAAGCAATCTGAAAATAAAAATTTGAAAACAATGAATTCAATGAAACTAGTGTTGTATTTCATGTTTTCAGATATGTGTTTGGTGAAATTTGATTTAATTCTAAATAGTTGTTTAAAGTGTGTACTATAACATATTTATAGATCATGAAATTAGTTGTAGTTGGAAAACTAATTAATAAATTGAATATAAGTCATTATTAATTAATTTATGAACATAATTTTTATAAATTTGATAGAATTATCCTTTTATAATATAATATTACATAATTTATAATATGTTATATTATACATATTTTAATTTAACAAAAGTAAATTGAGTTTATAACATGAAATATTGTATTTATTAAGATTTTTATCTTTATTTAATATAATTCTATATTTTAAAATTTTAAATTCAGAATCTGGATACAATGAAAACATAAAAATATTGTTTTCAGAATTTCTACTATTTGGATCATAGAATTTGAAAACAGTTTTCGAAAACACATCTGTCAAACACATATTTACTAAATTAAGTGAATCTGAAAACATAAAATGCAATCTTGATTGCATCTAAAACAAAATGACTACATTTTCACAAAAACCCTAAACTATATCTATTTTGAAAAAGATGAAAAATGAAAACCAGCAAAGAAAAGTCCCAAAGTAGAGTTGTCTAAAAAAAAAAGTCCGAGACTCCCAAAGTAGAATTATAAATATTATTAAATAAAAGGCATATTCTTAGTCGTTTCTATTTTCTCCTCCCATGTTCGTATTAATCAGTAATCACATCTTTTTCAGTCCAACTAGAATTTGGTCGGCTTAAGTGAAATTGACAGCACGACCTTTGCTCCGCAGTCAAAAAAAAATAAAAGTTCTGAATGTTCTTTTGAACGTTATATAATAAAGATTTTTTTTTTTTTTGAAAAGAAAGGAGTAAATAACATTAATTCTCACCAAGTTTGATGTTCTTTTTTTAATATATTACATTACACATACTGCAGAGTTATCTACCGTCTCTTAAAAAATATAAAAATTTTAATAGGGGGATTGCACATGTAACCAAATAAAACCTAAATAATAGTAAAATTAGCAAACTTACAAACTATTTGCAAAAATGGCAAATAGTTCATTTGTTCATATAAATGATTAAAAGCTGCCCGAATTTCGTTTATCTTCAGGATTATCATGGGATGGGTGTTTATCGATGACAACGTTTTAAGTTTTTCTTTCAATCAATGGTTGCATCTATTATGACGAAATATAACGTGATGAATGTAACTATTTGTACTATTTAATTAAACTTTTAGTTCACTTTTGGTGTCGGAATATTTATAGCTTCGAAATCTCTAGGCACATTGATAGACTTCAATATAATTGGAACTCCTAAAGAGTTATCAGATACAATAGAATATCTTAAAAAAAAAAAAATTGAGATGAAAGATTTTGGGAAAACAAAATTTTACCTTGGTTTGCAAATTGAACATTTAGCATATGAGATATTTGTTAATCAGTCAACTTATAGAGAAAATTTTAAAAAGATTTTATATGGACAAAGTACATCCATTGAACATTCCAATGGAAGTTCGTTCACCAGATATAAAGAAAGATATATTTCGACTTCGAAATGATAACGAAGAACGTCTTGGTCCTGGAGTACCATATCTTAGTACAATTGATACACTTATGTATCTTGTTAATAATACAAGACCAAATATCGCATTTTTCAGTAAATTTATTAGCGATATATAGTTTTTTTCTAACCAAAAGACACTGGAATGGAATTAAACATATGTTTCGTTATCTCCAAGAAACAATTGATATGGGGTTGTTTTATTCTAACAAATCTAATTTTGATATAGTTGGTTAGGCAGATTCTGGATATTTATATGATCCACACAAAGTTGGATTCCAAACAGGTTATCTATTCACCTGTGGAGGTACCGTTATATCATAGTTATCAGTTAAACAAACCATAACGACTACTTCTTCAAATCATGCTGAAATCCTTGCAATTGACGAAGCAAGCCGAGAATGTGTGTGGCTAAGGTCGATGACTCAACATGTCCGTGAAACATGTGGTTTGTCTTCTAGTAAACATCTTCCAACAATATTATATGAAGACAACACAACTTGTATAGCCCAAATGAAGGGAGAATATATCAAAGGAGATAGAACGAAACACATCTCACCAAAGCTTTTCTACACTCATGATCTGGAAGAAAAAAAATGGTGATATCGCTGTACAACAAATTTGTTCGAAGGATAACCTAACCGACTTATTTACGAATGCATTAGCAACTGCAACCTTTGAAAAATTAGTACATGGCATTGGAATGCGACGACTCAGAGACTTTAAGTGATGTCTCCATGAGGATGAGTGAATGTATTATAGTAAACTATATAAAATATGTACTCTTTTTCCTTACTAGGGTTTTTCTTCCCATTGGATTTTTCCCTAGTAAGGTTTTAACGAGACATATTTTATATAAATTGGCATTTAATGAGGAGTATTATAAACATTACACATGTAAATACTCATTCCATATGCCACTTTGATACCCCATGCGAAGTGGCAGATTCTACATAACCAAAGTGTCTCTCATGTATCCAACAAAGTCCATAGATTGGTGTCCAAATAGACCACATCATGCTCTCCAAATTGCCTACAAATAGTGGCTTATAATGGAAAATAAAATACACACCATTGGATTGAAGCACTCCAATCCTTTCTTCTCCTTCCACCTTCTCTCTATTTTTCCTTCCTTATTTAATTTTGTCATATAATCCCACTATCTTTTCTTAATAAATATATATATATATATATAAATTCCATTTTCTTATATATCCATATTATTATTATTATTATTATTATAATATGTTTTGGTAAAGTTTTGGTGCTTGGTTTTGCCTCTCAATTTCCCAATAGAAAACTATTTTAACATCGTTTTGATCGAGGTTATTTAAAATTTATAAAAATTTATTTTTCTATTGCATCAAATATTTGATATAACTACAAACTTTTTAATTAGTCTCATTTAAAAATTTCATGGTGTGCTAAATTTATACAATTTACTATTGCATGAAATATTTCATGGTGTGTTACATCATATCAAAATTTCCAAATTTATTATATACAAAAAAAATTGAAGATGTGATTCATATGATTAGAATAACGACCGTCATCCTTCTTTTTCTGTGTATGGAAATAGAATAAGATATAATGAGCAAGAAAGT
Source organism: Trichosanthes cucumerina (assembly GCA_036507285.1). Lineage (NCBI taxonomy): Eukaryota > Viridiplantae > Streptophyta > Magnoliopsida > Cucurbitales > Cucurbitaceae > Trichosanthes > Trichosanthes cucumerina. Next base: position 73,559,958 of record CM071839.1, on the reverse strand, counting down.
TGCTTTGAAATGTATAACTTATTTTAATTTCCTTACCTTCACCCTCTTAGCCTAGCAGTCCAAAATTAATCATAGGAAAAAAAGGGGGAAATTTTGTCATGTTTGATTGGTTGGGTATTGTGACTTTCCTACCGTTTGATTTGACATTTGATTATATTTTTATATTATAATATATACGGTGTAATTTGATTGGTACATGGAACATGTTTTATACTGTCATTTATTTATATATATATATATATATATTTGTCTAAGAGCAAAATACTTTTTTAGTCTCTCAATTTTGCGTTTATTTCTCTTTTAGTCTCTCAGTTTTCAAACTCAACAATTTAGTAGCTGAGTTTTGCATTTAGTTATATTCTTAGTCTTTCAATCCAATTTTCAGTTAGTCCCTAACAGGATGCTGGCGTGACACCTTTTTTTATATATAAAATTTATTATTTTATTAATATTAATTATATTTAATTTAAATTTTTTATTTGACAAAATACTTTTTTAATCTCTCGGTTTTGTATTTGGTTCTATTTTGGTCCCTAAGTTCTTAAAAACTCAACAACTTTACCTTCAAGTTTTGTATTTAGTTACACTATTAGTTATTCTATTCAATTTTTCGTTAGTCTAAAATAGTGGTGTGACACCTATTTTTTTTAATTGAAAATATTATTTTATTAATATTTAACTATTTTCAGTTTTTAATTAAAATTTAACTTTTTTATTTTTTATTTCATTCTCCTTTCTTTTTCTTTGCATTTAGTTACACTATTAGTCATTTCATTCAATTTTTCGTTAGTCTAAATAGTTATGTGACATCTATTTTTTTATTAGAATTATTATTTTATTAATATTTAATTATTTTTCAGTTTTTAATTAAAATTTTATTTTTTATTTTTATTTCGTTCTCCTTTCTTGTTCTTCCTTTCTCATCTTCTGCCTTTTTCTTCTTAAACCTAGTCGACCGTTGTCGGGCGCTCGTCCGCTCACGCCTAAATGTCGTGAAAGGAAGAAGAAGAAAGGAGAAAGAAAAAATTAAAAAATTAAAATAATTAAATGGAAGGACTAATAGTGTAACTAAATGCAAAACTTGAGGGTAAATTTGTTGAGTTTTTGAAAACTTAGGGACCAAGATAGAACCAAATACAAAAATGAAAGATTAAAAAATATTTTATCAAATAAAAAATAATTTTTTAATTAAATATAATTAATATTAGTAAAATAATATATTTTATATATAAAAATAGGTGTCACGTCAGCATTTTGTTAGAGACTAACATAAAATTTGATGGAATGACTAAAAATGTAAGCAAAATTCAGTGGTTAAATTGTTGAGTTTGAAAACTGAGAGACTAAAAGGGAACTAAACGCAAAACTGAGAGACCAAAAACGTATTTTGCCCTTTGTCTAATAATATCTTTTAGAATATAACAATGTACATGTGAGTGTACAAATTTGAATTTTTAAGTGAGGAAAATACTTCTATAACTTGAATGAGAATTATAATGGGTAAAAAAATATATTAGGATATATTTGCAAATCTAGTTATAGTTTTTTAGATTTGCAACTATAAAAAAAAATTAAAATATGATTTTCATTTTTTTATTATTCCAAATTTACCCTCATTGACGTATTAGCAGATATATCACTAGTATATCTGATATACTTTACATTTGGTATATTAGTAGTATATTTGATATAATTTTATAGTTATACATCAATATATACCTAAAACGAAATATATTAGTAGTATATTAATGATATACTACGAAGATATTTTGCATTAATGATATAGTACATTAGGTATATCAGTTAAAATGATATACTCTCTATATATTTGTAGCAAATCATAGATATTTTGCATATTAGTATATCACTAATATACTCCATTTTAGATATGTTTATTTCACTAATTTACCTAACATTATTTAATATATTCGTAGTATATTAGTGAAATAAACATATATCATATGCAAGTTATTGATATACTCTTAATCAACTTCATATAAGTATATAGGTAGTATATTAATGATACATTCTATGTTAGATATATTGTTGGCTTATCAACAGTATATCATTGATAAAACAACACCCTTGGAAAATAAAGTATATTAGTAGTACACCAGTGATATACTCTATATTACGTATATGCGAGTTGTTGATATAATTATGATCAATTTCATATAAGTATATTAGTGCTACATCAATGATTTACTGTTTGTTAGGTATATCGTTAATCTATCATCAGTATATTTGATAGGCTATTGATATACTTTTGATTTAAAAAACGCAGGCGAAAAATATAGAAGTATTTTTTATTTTTTACTTATTCCGTTTAGGTTGAACCTTTATCTTTTGCTATTTTTGCAAATTGAATTAAGGAGTAACATGACTACAATATTTATATATTTTTTTCTATTCATGCAAGTGCCCATAACTTTATTTAGTTGAGTTATATTTGATGTTTAAAAATAATTGTTTAATTGTATTCATATGATATAAATGAGACCATTTTTACAGACTTAGGAATTGTATGAGGTGCATGTTATAATAACATGTGTTATAATAGTTTGTGGAATGTTCTGCACTCAAAACATAAACTATTATAACTCAAACTAAATAGTTATGCATCCTAAACACATACTATATAACTCCACATACTATTATAATTCATAAATTATTGTAACTCATGTTATTAGATAACCCACTTAGCGGGCCAACCAACCCCTTAAATGTTATTTGAATTTTTTACATTAATATTGGTTCAAATTGGTTTCCAAAATTATAAATTATTATATTGAAAAATGTAACAAATTATTGAAGATAATCTAATCAGGTCAGGGGTTTTAGTCCAAGTATACACAAATTTTTTCTTTTTCTTTTTCTTTTTTTTAGTACAAGAATACACAAACTTTTAATAATATTTAAATGTCTTGCATAGGTTTTTGACTTTATGTTTTGCATCAAATAATTAAAATAAAATAAATATCTGACCCTTTAATTTTTATTATTTTTTGGTTTTTCCAATTTATCACGTGGATGCGTGGAGTGAGCAAACTCTCTCTCTCAATTAATTATGACAGATACATGGGAGACTGATGTGAGCCAATGTGAACGCATGCAATTAACCATTATTAAATGTTATTAGACTTTTTCTTCTTTTTTTTTTGGGAATAAAATATTATTATACTCACTATAGTTGTAGACTTATAGTTTTTAGGACAATGTTATTAAATGAAGGGTAAAATAATAGTGTAAAATAAGATTCTCTTGGAATCAAAATAAATAAATATGCGTGGTGAATCCTTCCGGAGGACTTAAATATGAAATTCAAAAAAATATTTATAGTTGTCTATACTAAAGCGTGAATAGACTTGAGGAATACTAGAGATATACTCACCACTAAATTTGAATTTTTTTATTTTAATTTGATTTTTCCTATACATATTATATAAAGTAAAAAAATTGAGTAGGTCTCCAACTCCTCTACCTTAACTAAATCCTCCTCTAAATATGCTTCTCTTAAATGGGTTAACTTTAAACTAAAAAATAGAATAACAAAATAATAGAAAAATGAATTAATCTTTTTTTGGAAACGGAAAAGGAATTAATCTTGGTCTAACTATTATCAGATTATATTTTATTTCATGGTTGAACTTCGGGTGATTATCGGTCGGTCGGGGTCGGTTTTCAACCCCGAATCGACCAAATTCGGTCGGTTCTGTCGGTCTTTTTTTTTTAATTTTCTTGGCCTTAAACCGACCAAAATCAACTGACCGATCGATCGGTTTGGTCGGTTTATTTATTTTTAAATTTTTTAAATTATTTTTTTTAATTATTTAATTATTTAATACAAAAATTTACGGTTTCTATTTCTTTTTAAAGTTTTCTATTATTATTATTATTATTATTATTATTATTATTATTTATATATATATATGAGTTTCGGTCGGTTTACAAAGGAAAAAATCGACCCCGACCGACATCTTCAATAAACTGACTGACCGAGGTCAGTTCGATCGGTTTTGGTCGGTCCGATCAGTTTTTGGTCTTTTTTTGCTCACCCCTAGCTGAACTGATTGATGATGCTTCACCGAGTTTCCAAGGCAGGTGTCCTTCTTGAGTGTAAAGAGAGAACATAGTATTTTTGCTCATAAACTTGCTTGGGTTGTAATCAATAATAATAATAATATTAGGAAAAAAAATCTATTTTTACTCCTAAAATTTTAGACTTAAATAAATGTTGTGATTTCTACTCCTGTTCAATTTCTACTCATTCACTTGCTCACTTAAACAAAAAAAAAACATGGAAATCTTTATAACTCAATAATTTAAATAATCTTAAGTTTTGTTCAAATTTAAGATTGATTAATGTACAAATTAATAATTGAATAATATTGCCAAAACTTAAAAAGTTCTTTTAAAAAATAAGTTTAATTGTCTTTTTAAAAAAATATAAAATTTATACTTTGCATGTTTTATAGTTTATTGAAGACAGGTGGAAATATTTTTTTTAACGATTTTTCACATGAAACTTGTCCGATGGTAAAATTGCAATATTTTTTTCAAATTAAAGGTTAAATTACGACACTTATCAAAGTTTGGGGTGCAATTGGATGAAATTGAAAATTTAATCTCATTGGTTATTTTTTCTTCTTTTTTTAGTTCAATAATTACAAGCGTGTGAGATTGAACCATCAATTTTTTAGATAATAATTGATGTTTTATCAATTGAGGTAACCTTAAAGTGGCTACTTAGTTGACTAGTTAGTTTCAGTTCACGTGGTAAGTACTTATAACAAAATTTTAATGCGAATTGTTTTTTTATAAAAAAAAAAAAGAAAACATAAGTGTAATTTACCGTGAGGCTTAAGAGATAATATCAATGATTTGGTTGGGTGTTCTAACTATTCAAACAATCTATTTAATGTAATGTAGCTCATCTAGTGATGTTAGGTAAAAGTAGGAAAAAAAACCACTTATCTAGAGATGTCATCTTTATGTAAGCCACACTGGCAGCATAACTGGAGCATTAATTATGACAAGTGGTTAATGATACAACGAAGGAAGTGTGACGGGCTTTAACTGGAGCATTAATTATGACAAGTGGTTAATGATGACATTTTCGCCTCGGTTAACGACGTGTTTGAAGTATCGATTTTTATATTAAGTTTAATTTTTGCATGCTTAATAGATAATTACACATTTTAATTTCATTAAATCAATCTAGATGTATGTCCAATATATGCTATAAATCCAATTGCTCACCATTAAAATCGTTTTGTTGTAACCTATGCATTCTTTTCTTTCTCTTTAAATGATCTTAACTTAATAGTTAAGATTTTATTCAAGTTTGTTATATTTGGTTAACTAATATTTATCTCTCCTTTTATAATACTCTATTTTTATATTTTGTTAACTATAATTTCTTTCTCTCTTTCCTTAGAATCTTGCTTTTTTTTTTTTTGTAGGTTTTTATTTAGTTAGTTAAGGAGTAGAAAATGTAGCTGGGGGTATTTTAGTCCCAACATAATTATAAAATCATAATATAAATAAAGTGAAAAAAAGATTTAGACATTTTTCTAAATTTAAACAATTTTAGACATTTTTCAAATGCGATGGGTTAGATTTAAACATTATTCTTGTTGCCCCTTTTGTTTATAACCCTTTTATTTGTTTGATTTCCTTCCATCTCCACCTCTATTTTATTTGTTCAGTACTTATAACAACACTTTAACGTGAAAGATTTATTTTTCTTAAAAGAAAAAGGTTATTTACAGTTAGTCCCATGCGAGAATTTTAATTATTTGGTTTGGTATTCTAACCATTCAAACAGTCTAATGTAATGATGATTACATATATGGGCCAAAAGAGCCCAATAAATTTTATAAATGTCTAATATCTTATGAATTTTACATCCATGACCCATATCTCATATTTATAATAATGCATGTTCTAATTATGTCCCTCACCCACGATAGTTGTGTATTTCTTAAAAAAAGGAAGTGACGTTTGACCTTTTACGGATTTTAAATCAACCTAAAATCGCGCAAAAACTTCCCATGAACGGTACTCAGTTTCCTACTCTGCAAAATTGAAAAAATATTGTCAAATTCGTTCCTCTTTCATCTCTCTATCGATTTCATACCAGAAAAAAGAGGAAAAGTTCGACGAGGAACTAGGGTTTCTATCATCTCAATTGCATTTCATATCGAAGCAGGAAGAAGAAAACATTAGGTTGGAAAATCAGACGAATTGAAGTAAGTACACTTAGTTTTCATTCAGATTTTGAACGAGTTCATGACATTTCAGTTGTTATACAATTGTAAGTAGTTTTGTTGTCGATTTAGTAAGTTTTGAAGTACTGCATGTGAAAAAAAATTTGAGTACAATATATATATATCAAGTTTGGAGCATGTGGGTTTCACTCAAACAATGATTTTCATCTGTGAAAAAAAAAATCTACATGAAGTTTTAGGGTCTCTTCCTGATTTCTTGAATGTCTGAAACCTTGAATCAGGAAATTATAGTTTGGTTTACAACATTCTGTTATGTTCCTGTACTTTCTATGATCTTCTCTATAACTCGTATGAATGTATCATGATAAGGTATGTAAAATGTTTAGCAGAAATTCATGTATATACTATGGTGTCTAATGGGTATGAATAACCTGTGTAAAATGTTATATTAGGTATGAATAATAATTGTTGTATGATGAACACATATAGGGAATTAAAATAAATATTAATACATACAGTAATAAAATGTATGATAAATATTAGGCGATCAGTATAATTTATATTCCTATATATTTATATTCTTGGATATGAATACTACATGCTTTAAGATTCAAAACAACCTTAACTTAGATGAAATGTACGAAAATAGTGAATGGAAACACATTTTGTGTCCGATATGATGTGTATTGATGTATACGTATGTATAATATTATATAAGTAGCAAATGTATTTATTTCATCCATTGTCTTTTGAGAATATATATGAAATAATAATATAATCTATAATTTAGATTAACATCTATATAATTCATTGATGATATATGGGTGAATGAAAATTTAATATACACTATCGTGTTAAGCATAATGATGAAGATTAAAAACATTAAAGATAGTAACACAAGCAGAAGTCAAAGATTATTAGGATGTACAAGTAGAAATATTTGATTGTTGTCATCCATACATACAACTAATAATAATATACCAGAGAACTTGTTCTTCATAAAAGTAGCATCAATAGAGATAACTGGTCTACAGTATTTCCATACAGCAATAGAAGCAGACAGTGACATGAAAAAATATAAAAAACGGTCATGGTCATCTAATTTGATAGAAGTATATGTACTTGTACATAAAATATAGATAAGTCGTATTTCGAAAATACAAACCAATATGAATTAAAAAATATGCAAATTGCACCTTTACATACCCTAATTTTTTTTGTCTTGATCATATGAGCAAATGATGGAATTTTCAAATAGGAATCTGCAGGTGATCCTCTAATTTTATCTAGTGTTGCATCTCTAGCACGCCACGCTTTTTGGTAACTAATATTGATACCGTGTTCAGATCGAATATAATTCCTAATTTTCTTTGGAGTACTCAACTCACTACCAGTGATACTCATCTTATTCTTAATAGAATCTTTAATAACTGATGATGTCAGATAATTTCATACCCCTTGATATAAAAGATTGGACTGCAATATGAGAATATAGATATAGATATTTATAACTACCTAAAATTGACAACCTTTTCATTACAGTATCCATTAGTTCGTGGATGGACATCCCATAATGCATAATAATATAAAAAATTTTGTAGTCGATATAATCGTCTCTCTCATCCCATTTACCATCATATAAAATGTGTATTGTAATATCGTTATTACCTATAATAAAGATATAAATTCTAGTATGAAGACATAAACATTATAACAAAAAAAAAAAGGATAAGATAAACATATGTTTAAAAATTGAATGGAAATGAAACAATTTGAGTTAGAATGAACAATAAATACAATATTATGCTTACTCATATTCAACAATCACAAGCCAATAAGAGCATAGCTCAATTGACATCAAGTAAGACTTATGACCAAGAGGTCATGAGTTCGAATCCCCCACCCCTAAATGTTGATGTACTCAAAAATAAAACAATCACAGATTAGAAAAGATTAGAACCAAGCACGCAAAGAAGAATATGAAATGAGATAACTGAAGAAATAAATAAATGGAAATGGTGGATTAATGCTTAAGGTAAAAATGGGCCAGCTTGAATCTCGGACAAATTGGGCTTGGCCGAAAGGACTTTCCATACGAGCCCAATGGCTAATCCAACTACAAACATGTGATCTCGGCCGTCCAATTAAAAATAATCTCAGCCTTTGCTTTCATACTTTTATAAACCACTCTTCTGCGTGAAACCCTAGTCTCCATCGGCTTAAAATCGCATTTTCATCCACTGAGTGGCCGATCGCAGCCTTCCAGCGCCGTCGAGTATGCTTCTCTAACTATAATATTTCGCCATTCTTTTTCTGTGCTATTAGTCTTCAATCTTCTGTTTTCGTTTCGTTCTTTCTGGATTATCTAAGTTCTGTATGCTTTCTTCACTTTACGAATTGTCCCAGGTTAGTGATTATTTAGTGTAGTTGCCCTGTTGTACGAAGGAGATGGTTTATATATTGCCGATTAACTTCGGCATTGTGAATTTTTTTTTTCTCTGATTGATTCCGTGAACTTCTAGACAGTTAGGGGTTGAGGGATTAGATTATTAACTTCTTCAAATTTGTGTTTTGCAAATGTAATCGCTTGGAAGACAATCTGTCTTCGGCATTCGTATTTTAAATCCTTTAATATTATGGGTTTTCTGATATGAGTTTGATTAGATGCTATGAATTTCCATTTTAGCAGTTTCTTAGTTACCCCTTAACAATGAGTGTTTGACGCTCTCTGAGGGTTTTCCCCCCTTATGTTTTTGTTCAGCTAGATTTCTCAAGATGTTTACGGCCCTGAAAAAGATCCACAAGGATAAGGATGCTGAAGCTTCCGAGTTCGAAGAGACTGTTGCGCAGGTTGTTATAGTAGAGAACAGAACTCTTGGTGTTCTTTCAATGGTCTACGTTCCTTTACCTCTATCTTTATTGGCAGTTCTGATGATAGCATATCCATGCAGGCACTCTTTGATTTGGAAAACACCAATTCGGAGCTGAAAAGTGACCTGAAGGATCTATACATTAATTCAGCGCTGTGAGTGTCATTAGTTGACTAATGTTATATGTCTCATGATAATCAGTTTATTGTTTCTTATTATACGAATGTTTTTGTCTCGTGGTTGCAGTCAAGTTGATGTTTCTGGAAACAGGAAGGCCGTTGTTATCTATGTTCCTTTTAGACTGAGGAAGGCTTTCCGCAAGATTCAGTTGAGGCTTGTTCGTGAGCTAGAGAAGAAGTTCAGTGGAAAGGTAATGGAAGGTCCATTTTTGCTTTTGTGATTTCTCTTTTAGCTTTCCGAAGCACAGAATCATTTTCAGTGTTTATTACAAGTTAACTTGGGATGAGATCTTTGCCGTATTTAGATAAACTATTTTTTTAGGTTCAGGAGAGGTGATGTGCAAATTTCCTCATTGTCCTTGTCACATCTTGCTTTACACCATGTTCTGGGTCAGACAAAATATGAATTTGTTTATTGTCAGTTTAGACACCAATAATTAGATAGATGCTATGTCTTTTTTTTCCTATGATGTTTTATAGTTTATGGACTGATGGACGATGTCTAAGGTGCAAATTTTACTTGCATTAATTTCCTGTGTAATCCTATTTTAGGATGTGATTCTGATTGCTAACCGAAGAATATTGAGACCTCCAAAGAAAGGCTCAGCAGTCCAAAGGCCTCGCACTCGCACTCTTACTTCTGTGCATGAAGCGATGCTAGAAGATATTGTGTTGCCTGCTGAGATTGTTGGAAAACGAACCAGATACAGGATTGATGGATCAAAAATCATGAAGGTAAATGCATAGATTAAAATATCTTTTCTTCATTTAATCTATTCAGATAGTATGAATTATGAAAATTGAAAGATGAATGTTATCTATATTTGGAAAATCATATCTTTCTCTGCAAATCTTTAGAATAGATTGATACTATACTATTTCTAGTCCTTTTCAGCCACATTCTATGTATTAAATTGCACTATAATATATTATCCTTTTTTGCCTCTTCTACTGTTTAGAGGGTGTAAGTGGATTCACTTGGCTCGTGACCAAAATTGTATCCAAACTGAATTAAAAACTAATGTTGAAATATACTACTTGAGAAATTTGAGCTGGCCTACTAGTTTTATTATTGAATCTTATTATATAATAAAACCTTATTTGTATTCCTCCAATTTTAACCGAACCATGTTTTATCCCGGTCTTGGCTGCCACCTCCAAATATTATTGCCATACTGGGACTGCAGTAAGTATAATTTAGAGGCTAGTTTATGATGTTTTGATAAGTTTTGTCCCTTTACGTGCTTACTTTAGGTAGCTCCTTGTACAAATTTTAACTCGGTTGGTTCTTCTGGATGCAGGTTTTCTTGGACCCCAAGGAGCGGAACAACACTGAGTACAAGTTGGAGAGTTTTGCTGCAGTTTACAGGAAGCTTTCTGGCAAAGATGTTGCCTTTGAGTTCCCCATAACTGAGGCATAATATCCTTATGCGATGTGACGCCGTTTAGACGCATTTAGTCTTCAAGTCATTCAAATTTTTGATGTTGAGAACTAGATTCTGTTTTTATATGGTTTTTAATTTGCCGAAGCGAATTGATTTATGAATGTGTGGCGGTTTTAGTCGGGTAGGATTTGAATGTCATTTTATATTTATAAGTCTTGTTATGTTTACTACTAAATTGGTTTAGCCGTTTTAATCAACCGTGAAAGTAAACGAGCATTTTTTCAACTATGACTCTAAGAAAATACTGTCGTTGGCAAGTCTTGTAAGATTATAGGAAAAAACTTGAAAGAAATTCTGTTAAGTTAATCTGTTCATGTGGTCTAGTTCTTTTTAAAATAATAATTGGGTTAATTTACGCATGATAAATATGGTCGAATTTCCCCTCCTATTAACCTTGAAATTTGCCTCAGTAGAGATTGAAATTAGTAGTTTAAATCTCTAAATAATTGGATTATGTTTCATTGGGAAAGGCGTGATTTTGATGTCTCTTAAGATTACATATTCACTAGCCAATTTGTTTCATTAGACAATTTGTAAGGTGTTAGCTTTTACTACTATAACCATTTTGATGATGAATTAAAGTGAAAAAAAATGATGTAATGATAAATTTAGAGATATATTTGACATTTTTTTTAAAGTTCAATTGAGATAAAATTATAAAGTAACAAAAATCATGCGACTATTTCACATAATTTGTGAAAAGATATATATATATATATACAAGTGATGCTAATGCAACAAGCATCATCCCTTAATTTGTCTTGAATTCGGTAACATATCCAACCTAGAAAGTTAGAAGTGTAAAACTTTGCTCCCTATTAAACGACTCTTATTCCTATTTATTACACAAGAACAAAAAGAATTACAGTGAACAAAATCAATGTTAGTCAGTAGTAAACCAGCGTTCTACACAACTGAAGCGATCACCTGCCATCATCAATAGAAGAAACAGATATTGAATTTCTTGAATAATCCTCTATCAAACTACTACTACCTGCAGAAGCTCTGGTCACATAAGTTTGTGTACTGGCAGTATTTGTATTGGTGAAAGTGGAAGTAGAGGTAGTCATCTTACGTGCTCCTCGACCAATAATTCCAGGTTTTCCGGGTCGTGGCAACGTGAATGAATCACTTGAAAGCATGAGATGAATGGTATTCATATCAGGCCTATCTGTAACACTCGCTTGACAACATAACAAACCCAACTGAATGCACATAGCTGCCTCATCTGCATTGCATTTTGTTAGGCTTTGATCAACTAATTCTAAAATCTTCCCTTCTTGGTAAAGCGACCATGCCTGTTGAAGAGATACTTGTTAAGGTACTTCATTCCTTTTCTAAAGAAATCTCATATAATAAATACTTGGTTAAAGCATTCTACAGAATTCACTTTTTCATTCTCAGCACATTTCAGTAATTGGAGGTTTGACGATCATAAAAAAGTAACTTACATATCCCAAGAGGTCAGCCTTTTGTACACTGAGCCCATTGTCGTGATTTTTTCTTCCGCTAACAATCTCTAATACTAAGATACCAAAACTGAAAACGTCACTCTTCACAGACAAATATCCATGAAGTGCATATTCAGGAGCCATATAGCCACTGCATTAAGCAAAAATATAATTATCGAGTATAAGAGAAATACCAAGTAGCAGAATGATGAATCGGCTCAATTCAGGTATCAAGTATTGTTTGCAAGGGTTGTGATGTAAACTACTACTTACTAAGTTCCAGCGATCTTAAATGTATTCAAATGTGTGTCATCCCCGGGAAAAAGTCGTGCTAAACCAAAATCTGAGATTTTTGGATTCAATTGCTCATCTAGTAATATGTTACTGGCTTTGATATCTCTATGTATTATTCTTGCAGGAGCCTCCTCATGTAAGTAGAGAAGACCTCTCACAATACTTGTAATTATATGGAATCGTGTTGTCCAATGCAGGGACGGAGACTTCTTTTTATCTGCCAATATTGTAGATTTAATTATGATTGACTCCCATACAATTGCAAGAATAAGTTCCATTATTTCCAACCAATTGCTATAAGCTACATATAAATCTCCACATCACAATAAGCAAAATTTATGAAATCCCCCTAGAAAGAGGTTCTTACCAAAAAGAAAGTAGTCGAGGCTTCTGTTTGGGAGGTACTCATAAACAAGCATCTTTTCAGGTCCTTCTATACAACAGCCCAATAAAATGACCAAGTTTCTGTGCTGAATTCTCAGTAAAAGTTTCACTTCATTACTAAACTGCCTCACTCCTTGTCTTGAATCTACTGATAGCTTCTTGACTGCTACTTGTTGACCATTTGGCATCAACCCCTGTATATTTAGCAATTCTAGCTACATTAGATCCGCATCCATACACGTCCCTCAACCACAAGGAGGTAAAAGAGTGATTTGGAAATTCAAAAGAATCAAAGCCAGAGGGCAAAGAGCAGCTGCTTATAACTTAATTATATTCCCAACAGTCTGATATCAGCTTTCAGGTCAATATCACTGAGAATCATTATAGAAAACTTCTAGGTCCTAGTATGCACTCCAGCTAACTAGTCATCATCTGGCCATTCACTCTGAAATATTAATGGGTAAGATTCTATCTATCCTACGATCCTGATTTTGAAGGGTTCTCACGTACAAATAGCCCAATATATCGTGGTTCATTGGGCTAATTAACAGACCAATAGAATTTAGAAAGTCCAATCCAGGTGGGTGGGTAGTCCTCAGGGGTTATGAACGCCGCCAGAACCTTCTTAATCACTACGTGTCGAATTCAAATCTATTATGGCAATCATTGAGTTATGTGTTGAACATCAGATTGATTATCACAATCAAGAGAAATCACTGCACATATACTAAATTGACTCAAAAAGGGTCTCTCAAGTGGGTCGTGAGTAATCGCCCTCTCATGTAGAGGACAAATTCAGAATCATACCTTCTATAAAAAGAAAATATCAGAATCAACCAAATAATATCACATCAGGTAAGAATCACAGCAAACTTCCCTGCATTAAACCCATAGAAAATTTCAAGAAAAATTTTCAGCCCCAGTGTAGTCATCACCTTCTTGTTCCCACCAAAGATCAAGGTGGATCACCACCTATAGCACTGATGAACAGAATTAATACAATCTGTTAAAATCAATTCATTAACAGTGCAATTCTACTGCATGTACAAGTTCTGGACCCTAAACTAAGATAGCTATTTCAAGCATTCATGGTCATGGAGTTTGGTTCAATCAGCTTGGAGCTCCTCTCTCTAGTATAGTGAGTGGCCTTTTGCATATCAAGGACTTTTACTTAGTGGCAATCTGAAATCTTTGGTGTTTTGTGGTCCTGTTTAATTAGAAGAAAAAGAGAATGCTTGATAGAGGGAAGAAGGCCCGTTTCTGAAAGTGAAGATCGACTCTTACAGAGAATCTTTGGGAGAGTTTGTAAAGGTGTATTGTGCACTTGAAATCGCTAATCACAATACACGAAATATTTTAAAAATTAGTAAATCAAACATCTCTGTAATTTCTTTTAGTCTAAACATAAAATTTAATTTTCAAAATGGTTCAAAAACAGCACCCTAATCTTTCAAAACTACTAATCTACAGTTCTAAAACTTGTCATTTGATTTATTTTAAGTTCTAACACTTGACCATTTTGGGATCAATTGAACAACCCAAATATTTTACTTTGGAGTCTGGATATATATATAAAAAAAGGTCTCATGAATCCTTTTGCTATTAAATCACTACTCAATCCAAGTGCTTAAGTTAATAGGCTAGGAGCTTAGATCGGAGCTTGAAGAAAGAACCCCTACTTTGATATCATGTTAAATCACCACTCCATTCAAAAGTTTTAAGTTGATTGTATCAGTATTCTAACATTTGTCTCAATATAAACAGATCCGTGATCAGAGAATAAGTACTTCACTATTAGACAACCTTAAAATAAATTGGTAAAATATTGATAGTCAACACCATCAGAACACAGAAAAATCATTGAGAACCGAAATGTCTTTTTTTTTTTTTTTGAAGCATCGAAATGTGTCATTTTTCAAAGAACATTCTCTAGTAAGTTGCAGTAGAACTAATCTGTAATATAATCTTACGCTCTATGCAAATCTAATACATAAATAATCTCTATCATCAGAAAGAAGAAGAAGAACGACCATCTGAAATGGTCTAAAAGTTGTTAAGTCAATAGTCAATGCCACGTGGACAAATTGCGATAACTTTGATATTCGAACGTACAGGTATACAACTAATTAACTATGGCCACTTGAGATGTAGCTGCTCCGAAACCCCAAGGGACAAAAAAAAAACGGAAAAACTTCCATGCCGGCAGAATTATCATCTATAGGTTTCATCGGCATCGAAAATCATAATCTAACACTTCCAAAATAGTTAAATCAAAGGCTATAGTTGCGACCAATCAACACTTTGAATTTGAAAGTTACGAGACTACTTTTACATCGAAAACATCCAATTAGAATCACAGTTCAGGAGCAGAGCAGAGCAGATATGTTCATTAAGATTTCAGAGTCGAGAAATAAGAGAACATAACGAAGATATTCAACATTCCAACTTCCAAGAATAATGCCTAACAATCCTTAGGTCAGAACAAACGAAGCGTACCTTGTAGACCGGCCCAAACCCTCCATGGCCGAGCTTATTCCCCTCGGAAAAGAAATTAGTAGCAATTTGCAGAGCACTGAGTTCAAAGAAGATATCCGTAGACACATCTTCATCATCCGCTCCATCGGCACCTGCTGAATTAGCGGCTTCAAGTCTCTTCTGCAAGCAGGCGCAGAGAGAAGACAAAAGCCCCATCGAAAGCATTCAAACAACGGCGCCGCACTTCAGCGATTCCGCCGGCGACGGGAGAATTGATCGGTCAAGTTGACGCCAGAACCAGAGAGCCAATAAGAAGACGGTACGGAATTGAAGTTTCTGAGAGCAACTGCAAAACTGGGTTTAATATTAATGGCTGCCTAAATGGGAATGCCCCAAAAGTCCGGCCTTGGTTAGTTTTTTATATATTAATTTGTCTTTTTTTGCTTGCTTTTTCCTCCAATGTAATTAGACTTGTAATTTACTGTGATTAGCAAGTTGCAACCAAGTGAAATTTTTTTAATCCATATCTTAGAATGTCAAAGGTAAATACAATACAATGGAGTCCCACAAAATATTGAGAGCGGGTTGACTGATCTTTCAAGAAAATGTTTGTTTTTCTAGAGTTAGTCAAAAAAATTAAAATTTAGGCTAACTTAGGAAAAAAAAAAAACTTTTATCATTTATTTCAAAAATATATTTATTCTTTCAGAAGTTATAACATTACTCTTGATCTTTCATAAACGTATCAAAACTACCTTTTGTTAGAATATTAAATGAAAAATCGACATTGGTTAGAATATTAGATGAAAAATCGACATGGTAATGACTTAAAACGACAGTGATTAAGATTTTTATTTAGATTAAGTTTTAAAAAATGATGTTTCGCCACATTGATTTTCCGTCCAACATTCTAATCGGTTTTCTACTTCAAGAATTATTTTAAAATTTTTATGAAAAGTCAAAAGTAATAATACAACTTTTGAAAGAATGAATATTTTTTAAGCAAAGATAATACTTGGGAGGTTTTTTTCATTTTATTTTACAATTTTCTCTTAAGACTTTGGTAAGATATTCAATGTATTAAAAAATGGTTAAAATCATTTTTGTTGTATTTAAAATTATTTTGAAACGTGTATTAATTATTCAAAATAATTTTTTATGGTATGAAAGATGTGTTTAAAAGTGTAAAATCAAACATTATGATGATTTTTAATGATTAAATGTATGTTTCATAGTAACTTATTCCCTGACAAAAGTCATTTTTATTCATTTCAAAATCATCCCCAAACACAATGCATTTAGTGTGTTGGCTAATTTCAATTTTAAATATAAAAAAATGTTGGGTAAATTCAAAAGAACTATAATTATCAAAATAGGCATTTTATTTTAATTTTTAATTTCTTTATATTAAGGGTGTACAAATAACAGCAACCCAGATTATCCACCTCAAACTGTAAAGGTTGGGTTGGATTATGTTTTTTTCGATTTGGGTTGAGTTAGAATTTAGGAGAACCGAATTTTTGGGTCAGTTATCGAGTTGGCCTCTTATGCTCGGGTTGACCCGATCCAACCTAACCCAACCCAAAATTTATGTTTTTTAAAAATTTATATATATATTTATAAATGAATTATTTGTCATTTTTTAATGTTTTTCTTCTAAGATTCTAACAAATATTAAAATGTTATGAATTTTGAAGTTTAATAATTGAATTTTATGTGATTTAGTTATAAATTCAATAAAAATTTATTTTAAATAATTAAAAAATATTTAAAAATAACAAAAATCAGCTCGGCAACCCAACCCAACCCAACCCCATCAATTCGAATTTCGGATTGGTCCCAAAAAATCCTTCAACCCAACCCGTTCCATTCATTCAAGGGTTATAAGTTAACTTTTTAGAATTTGTATAATTTAAATTACAAGTTATATTTTATCATTACTCTCAAATATATGATAAAAAAGGGCTCATTACAAGAATGGAGAACATAAAGAGTCCAATTGCAGGTGTGCCATTACTTTATCCAAAAAAAAAAAAAAAAACAAAACAAAACAAGAAACAAAAACAAAACAAAACAACAAAAAAAAAACAAAAAATCGGCCAAGCCCAATATCACTAATCACTAATAATATACCTAAAGTAAACTATATCAATGATACACTATTAATATAAATAACATTCCTAATATGAAGTATACTAACAATGTATCATAAATAGCTAAGATGAAATATATCAATCGTATATTACTACTTCAAAATCAATATATTAAACATATCTAAAATGAAGTGTATCAATGATATACTACTAATATATTTTATTTATATATATCAATGAAATGTCATTGAAATATGAAGTATACTAACAATATATTGTAACTACATAATATGAAGTATATCGACATTACATTGTTAATTCATATTCAATATATTAGATATATGTAATATGAAGTATATCAAGAATATATCGGTAATTTATATTAATTCATATTTGGTAATCATATATATACCTAATAAAGTATATCAAGAGTATATCACTAATTCATATTTAGTATATCAGACAAACCTATAATGAATTACATTAGTGATATATTAGTGATATGTTTTATTTAGATATATAAATTTCAATAATTCATATTAAGTATATCATATATATCTAACATTAAGTATATTAGTGATATACTTTTGTTTGTTTAGGTATATCAATTTAGCAATTCATATCGGATTAGTGTATGATATAGTTTATTTAGATATATCAATGAAATGTAATTCATAATATGATGTATATATCAACACAGTATATCAATAATTCGTATTTAGTACATTAGATATATCTAAAATGAAGTTAATTTATCATGATGTACTATTGATATAGTTTATTTTCTTATATATCGCTTACTGATATACCTAACATTGATATAGTAATATATGGTAGGAACTCATACATAAAGCATAATAAAAAAAAATATTGTGAAACCAATAAATAGTATATGAATATACTACTCGTATATCAATTGATAGACCAATGAGAGTAAAATTAGAATAATAAAAAAAATTAAAATACTGTAAAAAAAATAAAAAATAAAAAATCAAATTTAAGATTTTTTTATTATATTTGCAAATCTAAAAAACCATGATTATATATTTTGGACAAGTTATCTACCTTTAGTTTTTTTTTTTCCTCAAATATTCATTAATTTCATAGTGGACATATATTTTACCTTCATTAAATGCACCACAAAAAAATTATATCAACAATTTTTAAGTGAAAGTATATGAGGGGATAAAAATTGCAACACTTACTACACTTATCAAAGTTTAAAGTGCTATTGGATGAATTTAAAATTTTCAGAGTAAAAATATGATACACTTTAACAAGATTGAAATTGATATTTTTCTCTTTCCTAAGTATTACAATTCAAATATAAATTTAACCCGATGATTTTTCAAACAGTAATAAGTACATTGACTAATTAAATTATGGTTGAGTCTACATGAATTTAAAATTAAATATGATTTATTGAACAAAAGAAAAAGTTAACAAATTTGTTTCCTATGCCAACTCAAACATAACTCAACTGCTTAAATATAATGGTGTATACATATAATCAGTGGTTCTCTTATGTTATTAGTTTGTTAAACATTACAAGTTTTCTTAAATTTTAATATTTATTTAATAAAATAAATATTTTTAGACTCATCTTTAATTTGTAATTCTCAATCCATCCCTATTTGAATCCCACCTTTAAATATTGTGTTGAACAACTTCAGAAAACAAACAAACAAATTTATTCACTATAACATTCATGACATTTTCAAATGGACCAAATCGAGTTATTATTATTATTATTATTTTTTTTTTTTTTTGTGACTTGTCCTTGCCCAATTGGTCATTCATTTAGGTCAAATATAAGACGTACCAAAAGAAAAATTATTGGAGGAGGCCGGAACAATGAGGTCTCTCCCAATTTGATGCCACGTGTAATTAGTTAACTATTGCTTAACCATACTAGTTTTTTTTTTCATTTTTAGATGGTATACACGATTGTTTCCATTTCAACTCTTTTTTGTTTGTTAATTTTCTCTCATTTCTATTTTTTTATAATTATTTTAAGGTTGGTGAAGATTCTCCAACATAATAATAATAATAATTCTTTTTCAATAATTATTTTTTTTCTGTTTTATTTTTTTATCTTTTTTTATTCCCATTTAAATTTTTCATGTTGCTCTTCTCGTTTCTCTTTGAAAAAAAAATGATCCAGCTAAACTACTTTGAATGTTATCTTTTAATCTATTTTTTTTTATATATAAATTTATTAGATCAATTCTAGATTTATAAATAAAATGTTATGTCTACTAAAAATAATATTTAATAAATTATTTAGTTGACAAATTTCAAGCATTGCAATCACTAAAATGACTTTTAATATTTTAGTTAAAACAAGAACACTATCTATAACAATAACCTTTGTTTACTGTATTCCAACTTAATGAAATATATGAAATAAAAATGAAAACAAAACACGCTAGTAAGTTCCAATTTAAGAAAGAAACATGAAAAAATAGAACTAAAGATTCATATCTATGAAATGCACATGAACGTTCAACATCATTTTCAAAATTACATAAACCATAGAACTTACATTGTCCATAATAAAAAAAATAGTTGAAATTAATATGACAAATATTAAAGGCATAATATTAATTGTTAAATAATATATTTTTGCACTCCTAATTTACATGAGACAAATATATGTAAACATCGTTTACCTTCGAAGTAGTCTCATCAAAATTATTATATGATAAGTTTTGATCAATTAAAATCAAGAGTAAAATTATTGTTACCGTGCTTAACATATTAAAATATAGTTTAAAAAATGATACTCGAACCGAATAAAGAATCTTAGAGAAAAAAATAGAAAAGAAAAGGACGTAAATCAAAGAGAAAAAAAAATCTTTGTTGAATTCATATGAAAATATCAACATGAGAAAAGCAACATGCAAATTTTAAAATGAAAATAAAAAAGAAAAAAATTATTAAAAAAGAAGAATAATAATAGTAGAATAACTAACTCTAAAATAATTATAAAATAAATAAGAGAAATAATCGACAATTGAAACTTAACAAACAAAAAAAAAGTTGAAAGGAGAGAGAAGAAAAATCTAAAAAATAAAAAGTAATAATAATAACTAAGGTAGTTAAACAATGGAATTTTGGTGAGGCCGCCACAATGTGGCCCGTAATTTTTCACCGTTGAATGGAGAGAGAGGAGTACTTCGATTTTTTATCCAAGAGATATTAGAGGGCATGAAAATTATTGAATCTACATCCAACGTTATTATTATTAAGCGATCATATATATGGCGGCGCCTTCATGAATAATTTGTCTCTACATTAAATTGGGAGAGCACGAATGCACCGCCTCTCTCCAATAATTTATCGTACCAAACGCAGGCGGTCCTCTACAAATAAGGAGTCATATTCCCGCAACTCACGTGAAAGTGTGTCATTGTTCCAAATAAAATTCAACACGTTTGTTCAATCCAGGGTCAATTCCGGAAGTTTCTTTTGACATTTCTCAGAAAACTGTAACACGTTTGTTCAATCCAGGGTCAATTCCGGAAGTTTTCTTTGACATTTCTCAGAAAAGTGTAAATCCCACGTGCTTTTTTTTATTATCCCTCGACAAATAAAAAATTTCTTTTCTGTTCTTTTTTTTTTAAACTATCTTTTTTGTTCGTTTATCATTATGATGAATAAATGAATATATTGAGCAGCAAGTGCGAGTAGAACTGCTTAATGATGATTTAAACATGGACTCTCTACTTAGAGCAAAGCCAATTCTACAACAATGAAATTAAACCGATAAAAAAAATATTAAGGCTGTAGTTGAAGCTAATATTAGAGTTCTAATTCACCCATTATTCTTAAAGTTTGTCATTATTTGACAAAAATTCTAGAGGTTATTTGTATTTCTTGAAACTTTGTCTATATCGCTATTCTATATTTTTTTGGCCACTATTAGTTAAACAACTAGGTGTCTAGTTGTTTATAACTTGTTGCAATTTAATCCTCATTTTTCATGCTTGAATTTCTAGATAAATCTTGTTTTTATCTCTATGTACGTTTTTTATTTATAATTATTGAATTTTAATATAAAATTGTTATCGTTATAACAAATATGAGGTATGATAACTGATGTACATAGTTTTCAAATACTATATGACATTGTCCAAAGTATATATATATATATATATATATATATATAAATAATAAAATAAATAAAAGATACCAAATATATTAACTTGAACATGATTCAATTAGTTAAAATGCATATACCTTCAATAAATAAAGCAGATGTTTGAATCTTCTCACCTACTTTACGTGTTGTTAAATAAAAAAAAACTAATAAATAAAAATCAAATATTAAAATATAATAATTTAAAAACATACAGCTAATTAGAACAAAATAAGGGCAAGCGTTCATACACGAAAGTAATAAGTCAAACCTTTGTTAGTTTGAAAACTTTGAAGTTTGTAGAAATTTTGGGATTGGAAAGAGAGATAAATTACTTTTTGAATTTAAGCCAGGGTAAGAAATGTCATGCACGTGTTTAAAAAAACATGTCATGGACGCATGGTATTAAATTTCCGTAGACATGTCGATATTTCCATCGATATTTCCACATGTTCATGGGTTCGACATCGACACTAGGAGTGAATCGACATTTCCATTATATCGTATAAAATTGATGAAATATTAAAGAAAATTACAACAAAATATTACATAATGTGAATATAATATTATGACAAATAGTTTAACTTATTTGAAAAGAGTTAAAGGTTTATTTTTTAATTTAAATATATTTTTAATTTTTTTTGTTTTTTAAATTTTTCAAGAAATATCCATCGACATCGACATTTTATCGATATTTCCAACGAATTGAGACCTCGATATTTCCATCGACGTCGACATTTTAAACCTTGCATGGACGTAGGAAAAAATAATGCTAATGCACGTAACTTACAAACCCTTTCCTCTCTTTTCTTTCTTCTTTTTTTTTCTTCGATTTGAAAATTCAATCTTGGAGAAGGCCCCGTTTACTAATCTATAATGAAAATTGGTTGGAATCGTAATAAAAATTATCTGGAATGAATTGGAATGAGAATGACATTCCTTTACTTTCTTCCATAATTGGAATGAGATTTGGGTGATTACTAAAATACTCTTTTATATTCTTAAAATGCATTAACTAAAGAATATGCTACAAGAATTAGTATTTCATTTTCTAATTTTAGTTATTTATTCAAATTTTTATACTTGAAAAAAAAAATCCTTAAATTAAAATAAAAACTTATTTTTTGTTTTTAAAAGAGTTAATTATCTTAAATTTCACTCCTCTAACTCAAATTTCAATTTAATAGTGAACTATTTTTTCCCAACTTACGTAATCTTAAAATAAATACTTTAAAAAATCACGGAGATTGTTTTTTTGTTGAAAAAATAAAATCAAAGGTTACAAATCTTATTTATTTAGATAATATTATTTAATTTATTTTAAAATCAAGTATAAAACAGTCTTGTTCACGTATGAACCGAAGAGAGTGCTCACACATGAACGAGAGAGAACGAAAACAAGACCAAAATTTGAATGATAAAGAAAATTATTGGTTTAGAAAAAAAAATCTTGCTCGCTATTGTGAGCTAGAGGGAGAACGGGATAAAAAAATATACATAACGAAAAAGATTGTTGATTTATCTTTCGTTCTCTTTTTTGCTTTTTGAAACATTGTATTAGAGTTTTTGCATTTGAACTTGCAGAGCATTGAGAATATATCAAATGATTGCAATATTTTAGGTAGGTTTGCTCGTTATCTCTCTCATTTCATCTTAATTCATGTTTTCTTTTCATTAATTAAGTTTGAGAACTTTTTTGTTTTCCTTGTTCTTCTTTTATCAAAGTCATGAGGTTTATTGTCCCGAAGGTTTTTTTTAATACTACATAAAGTTTAAAAGAGGAAGAAAGGGAAAATGATGGGTAGAGCGAATAAAAAATATGGTGTGAGTCGTCCCCATATAAGGAAGGATTAAGAAACAAATTCATAGATGAGGTTGTATTAAAAATATGGTGTGAGTCGTTCCATTACAGAATTTGGTGAACAAAATCAATGGTGATCGAGGGGGTTGTCAACATTTTTGCATTCCTATTCCCTAGTTACAATTAATTCTAATATCATATTAAGTTATCATTAAATTAAAGATTTTAAGCTCCGAGTTTTATCTCTATGGTTTGAGAGAAACAAGGGAGCTGGTGGCAACAGTCTGGTTGCTCGGGGATCCATTGGGATCTTTTAGGGAGAAGGGTGCTCTTAGTTACAGGTATGGACGAAGAAATTTTCAGCAGCAGACTAGCAAACTTGAACCTTCAGAAAGAGGAACGAGGAGGAGTTGTGGAAGTGGTAGATGACGAACTAGAGGAGTATGAAAAGAAAAATCAAGATGAGGTAGCCTGTAAAATTCTCACAATGAAGACCATAAATGCAGAAGTCTTCAAGAGCATAACACCGAAAATCTGGAATTTGGAGGGCAATATCACAATTGAAGCAGCATGGAGGAACATTTTTGTTTGTTCTTTCAGGAACAAGAAAGAAAAAACCCGAGTTATTCATGGAGGACCCTGGAGCTTCGATAGAGGGCTAATAGTGTTCGAAGAAATCAAAGAAACCCTGAACATCAAAGCGCTAGAATTCAGGTACGCACCATTTTGGGTTAATTTCCATGATTTACCAAGAGTTTGTTTTACCAGGAAGAAAACATAACCCTTTGGTAACTCCATTTGAAGATTCGAGGGCGTTGAATCTGACGGGTTTGGAAGGTGCAGTGGGCAAACTCTGAGGGTGCGGATCAGGTTGGACATTACTCGTCCTCTTCGGAGGGCAACCAAGCTGAAGGTGGGCTCGATGGGTGAAGAGGTCTGGGTCCAAGTCAGCTATGAGAAACTCTCAGACTTCTACTTTGGTTGTGGTAACTTGGGCCACTTAGCTAAAGATTGTGATTCAGGCGATGAAGGATTAAAGGCTAACCTTCAGTTTGGAGACTGGCTAAAAACGAGTTATCGAATGGGCGGAGAGGAAGTCTCTAGAAATGGAGAAACGAGAAATAAACTTCAGGGAAGAGGAAGAGGAAGGGGGACGTGAGTCTACCAAGGCAGGGACCGACGAGGGGACGACTCGTCAGAGAAGAATGGTGAGATTGATAAATCGGAAGCGGTTGTGAAAGACGATGATAACACGCTGACCAACTCAGGGAGAGAGATAGAAAATCCGCCGGAAGGGATGACCGGACTCGAAGTCGGCGACTGTTTGCGGGTTCCAACGAAAACTGGGCATGATGGCGATAGCAAGGCACTGAGAAAGGATGGCGTGGCAGACACAAGTAATGATAGTGGGACCCAGGGCAGTGATATTGACGTTTTAAAAATTGTAAATGGAAAAGGAGAAGCCATGATTCCGAAAGGGCTGGAGACGGATGAGTTAGCAAATGTTGGCCCTGCGAAGACTTTGACTAGGGGTTTGGCTAACGATGGATCTCCTACACTTAAGAAAATAGACATTAAACGGGACCCAAAAGTAGCCATTACCGCCAGCTCTGTAGATCAGGTTGCCCTGGTAACTTCCAACGTGGACTCAGAGGCTGGTTTTAACATAAGAACCCGTCAAGATAATGGGCTTTCTCCTGGGCCTAGTTATGTAGACAAGAAGGAAATGGGCTCTTCCAATAAAACCACACAAACAAAAGCTACCGAGACTAATTCACACTCAATTTTAATCAAATCAGAGGGATTAGATACTTAAAATAACGGTAAAAAATGGAAGAGGATAGCTAGAGGGAGCTACCATAAATCGGGGGTTGAGGTTCAAACGGACAAGTTCAGAGGGGGCAAACATGGAATCGAACATGGAAGCGAAGATATGGAAGTGGAAGAGACAAACAAAAAATAGTGTGGAGAAGATCGCGGAACTACCTAATGCAGATCGGAAGAGGCTGATGTCCAGTCCCGCCGGACACAATGATCGTCTTATGCTGGAACGTTCGAGGTTTGGGGAATCTCCAGACGCTCCGTGCGCTTCGCTACGAGGTGAAAAAAATTTCCCTAATGTAGTATTTTTTATGGAGACTATATGTGGAAGAGATTATGCTATCAAAGCAAAGGTGATGTTGAATTTTGATAATGCTTTTGAAGTTTCAAGGGTTGGGAGAAGCGGTGGTCTTTTGCTTTTGTGGAAAGGCAATGTTCAACTCTCTGTCTCTTCGTACTCTAAAGGGCATATTGACACTATTATAAACGAAGACAAAGGGGCTTGGCGTTTCACAAGTTTTTATGGGGAACCTTCTGGGAAAAAAAAGGTGATTCTTGGCTTCTTATTGACTGTTTGAGTCTGCTTTTGATCTCCCGTGGTTGGTGGGAGGTGATTTTAATGAACTCTTGTCAGAAGAGGAAAAACTATGAGGGACGACAAAGAATAAAAACCTTATGGATAGTTTTGCAAAATGTTTCATCAAATTGTAATCTTGCTGATGTGGGTTTTTCTGGGGACAAATTCACGTGGAGAAAGAGCAGGAAGCACAACGCGACAAGGGAACAACTTGACAGGTATTTTCTAAACAATGGCTTGATGAATCGCGCCAAAAAGGTTAGTATCATTCACCTCACTTTCCATTCTTCTGATCACAAATCTATTTTAGCTCATGTTGTTTTTTATGACCTGACTTATACTCCTAAGAAAAATCATTATGCGTTACGGTTTGAGGAGAGTTGGCTAGGCTTTGAAGAGACAAGAGATATCATTAAAAATTATTGGTGTTCTAAAGCCTACAACAATCCAAGTGGCATAGAGGAAAAACTCTTCTCCTGTATTAAAAAAATTAAAAAGTTGGGATCGATCTAGATTAAAAGGGTCTCTTAGTGAGGCTATAAGAAACAAGGAAGACCAAGTTGCTAGGTTGATTAATTCCCCTATCTGCCCCACCCATAACTTTCTCTTAAAAGCTGGAAAAGAGGCTGAAGAGCTCCTATTGGAAGAAGAAAAGTATTGGAAACTCAAGTCCAGAGAAGACTAACTTAATAAAAATACAAAATGTTTTCATCATAAAGCCAACCAAAGGAGGAAAAGAAACAATATTGAAAAAAAATCTTGACTCTAAAGGAGCTTGGGTTACTAAGGAGGAGGATATTGGTGATGTTGCTACAAGCTATTTTGTCAATATCTTCAAGTCCTCTCACCCTTCCTCCCAGGATATGGACCGTGTTATAGAGGGTCTAGATAGAAGACTCAATGAGAACCAACTTAGATTACTTAGAAACCCTTTTACTCCTAAAGAGATTGAAGATGTTGTCGGTGACCCGGGCCCTTCTAAGGCCCGGGCCCTGATGGTTGCCATACCATGTTTTACCAAGGGTTCTGTGACATTGTGGGCAAGAAAACCAAAACTATTTGTCAGGATATTCCAAATGAGGGGTAGATGCTGATAAGATTAACAAAACTCTCCTTGTCCTCATTCCCAAATGTAAGAACACCATTCGCATGGAGGATTTCAGACCCATTAACCTTTGTAATGTTCTTTATAAAATTGTTGTTAAGGTTATAGTCAATAAGCTTAAGTTGATTATGAACTCTATCATCTCTCCTTACCATCTCTCCTTATCAATCTGCTTTTATCCTTGGAAGACTTATTACTGATAATGTTATTATTGGTTTTGAGTGTATCCAAGCGATTAACTCCTCTAAAAACAAAAAGCAGGATCAGGTGGCTCTTAAACTTGATATGAGCAAAGCTTATGATAGAGTGGAGTGAGCATTTCTTCGTAAGGTTTTGCTTAAGATAGGCTTTGAAGAGCGGTGGGTTAATCTTATCATGGGATGTGTGGAGTCTGTCTCATTTTCAGTGTTTCCCAATGGAGCTCCCTAAAAAGAGTTCAAGCCAGAGCGTGGTCTTAGACAAAGAGATCCTTTTTCCCCTTACTTATTCCTGTTCTGCGCTGAGAGGCTCCCCGCTATTCTTAAGAAGGAAAAAACTTTAAACAATGTCCATGGTTTAAAAATTAATCATTCTTGCCCTTCTCTAACACATTTTTTTTTTTGTAGATGACAACTTACTCTTCTTTCGAGCCACAAGGGAGGATTGCACTGCCATTAAGGATGCATTAAAGTTGTATGAGAGAGCCTCTAGTCAAACTATAAACTTTAATAAGTCTGCCTTCATGACAAGTAAGTCGGTTAGAAGCGAGGTGTCAAAAGGAGTTGATGAGATTCTGGGGTTAAGAGAGTGGATAACTTGGGACATCATCTGGGCATGCCTTCCCAGAATTCTAGAAACAAATGAAATCTTTTCAAGAAAATGAAGGATAGAATTGAGAAGGTGCTTCAAGGGTGGAAAAGAAATCTTTTCTCCACGAGTGAAAAAGAAATCCTAATTAAGTCCATTGCTCAAGCGATCCCTAACTATACCATGAGTTGCTTCAGACTCCCTAAAGCCTTATGTAAGGAAATCAACCAATCCTGTGCTAGATTCTGGTGGGGGAAGAGCGGGAATAAAAAAAAATTTCATTGGATAGGCTGGGACAATCTGTGTAAGAGCAAAGAGAGGGGAGGGTTGGGGTTCAGGGAGCTCGAGAAGTTTAACCAAGCAATGCTGGCTAAAATTAGTTAGCGTATCATTAGAAACCTAGATAGTTTAATGGCTAAAGTTCTCAAAGGGCGGTACTTCAGGGATGAAAATTTTCTTAAGGCTCCCATTGGTTCCAATCCTTCACTAATTTGGAGAAGCATTGTTTGGGGTCAGGATCTCTTCTTGAAAGGGTATAGATGGAAGATTGATGATGGAAGACATATAAACATCGGGGAGGATCCTTGAATTGCTAGGAAATGCCTTAAAAAGCCCCTCCTCACCAAAAATGAGATGACGGGAAAAAGAGTGTTTGACTTGCACCTAGCATATTGGTCGACCAACATCTTTATAACTTTAAGAGCTTGGATTTGAAGAATATAAAACTTGCAAGGAGACACTATCTACAATTTTTTAAAAGTTTGTGACATATAACAACGTGCTTATCAAGAGACAACCATCTTCAACCCATTAGTTGGTCGTATCTTCAAAACACTATTGCCAACTCATTACAACTACAATATTATTATAAATAGTTTAAAAAATATAATATTTTTATAAGAAAATTTTAAAATACAATATTTTTATAAGAAATTTTAAAAATACAATATTAATTAAAAAAAAGTCCTAATTACATAGAAAAAGAAAAACAAAATAAACTAATTGCCTTCTCATTTCTTGTTTGATCTAACCTCGCAAACAGTCCTCGCGTTATGACATTTCCAAAACTACCCTCACAAGAAAGCTAAAATGACATTCTTGCTTGTGCGACTGTGTTGCGTTCTTCTATTCTACTCCGCCAAGCCTGACGCCCGTATCCACCATTGAAGATCGCCACAAGTCTTTGCTCTGAAGCTTACTGGTCGGAGTAATGATCTAGGTTTTCAGATCACGGAAAATGGTTATCTTTATCTCGAAAGGAAAGCGAAGGTGACAAGAGTTGTCGTCAAAGAGGAACAGAATGAAATCCTCTTCCGAAAGAATCAACATCGCCGTCAGTACACGGCGGCTCGATGTTGATAACCGATTTCCTCTTCGTTATTACTATCGAGTCGCCGATAATGTTCTGAAACAGGTGACTCTGCCTCTTGAATTTCGCTTTCTAATTTTGCCACCAACACAAAATTGGTATTGTTTAGTTGAGCGTTTAATTTCGAAGGGCTTTTTAATTGCATATCCTTTTCCAGTTCCTATATAATGGTCTATTTCGGAACTCGATCTCGTAGTATGTTCGCGTGGACTACAGCTGCATTTAGTTGAGTAATGGAACGAGGCTGTTTGAAATCTTTTTGTGAAATATTTCTACAATAGATTAACAAAGTTCCTTGGGAGCAATCAATAGATTGGCCTTCAATAAATGTAACACTGTTCTTTGGAGTCGATAAGCAAAAAACAACAATTTTATGGTTATGTTCAGTGTTTTTAAAGGCTCAAGGCGCACCAAGGCGCAATAGCCCTCTGGAGCCTAGGCGCAAGGCGCACCAAAAGGAGCGGACTTTTTTATCTAAGGCGCACTATATATAAAAAAAATAAAAAATATATATGTATACATACACAATAAGAAAAAACTCTTCATGGGATGAAATTAAGTTTTAACCAAGGAAAATAAGTAAAAGAAATAAGGTTCAACTTTCAAGTATTAATGTTTGAACATAGAGAAAATAGATACTCTATTAAAAAACATGAAACAATACAACACTAATAAATTATAAACACTACAAGATCAAAAGCCTTAAATATCAATCTCTCCTCCACTGATTTTAACGATGTTAAACCCTAAATGAAATGGATTTATTGTGTTTTGTGTTTTTTTCTTTAAATATATATTTAAAATACATTTAATGAAAGAAAAAAAATAAATAAACTGAAGAAGCCCCAGAGGCGCGCCTTGCGCGCCTCGAGGGCTTCATGGAAGGCGCGCGCCTCACGCGCACCTTCTTACATGCGCCTCGCGCCTAGGCGCGCACCCTGGAGGGCTTTTTAAAACACTGGTTATGTTGGACGCTATATAGTGTAATGGGCGAGGCGCTAGCTTGAAGTTAGGCGCGCAAGGTTTTGTAACTTTTGATTTGACAAAAAAATATATTTATTTTAAGTTAGAAATGGGTGTTTAGCAAGGGGAAACTGGTTTGTTTTTAAGTTATATGTTGTTATGAATCGAGTATGTAATGCCCTCGCCTGTTTGACTTCCCATTATTGTTCTCGCCCAACTAATTCACCTCCTAACACAATTTTTATGTTTCAGGCTGACATCTTTCGAGCAGAGAAGAACATAATTGATCTTTATGTCATGTTAATGAGATTTTCGAGGTAAAAAAACAAAAATTAATGTCATCGAGTTCTCAAGAAATTATAATTTAATCGTTAAGGGCACTTGTGTAACTGTCATTTTGGTCTTATGTGTATTTGTATTCGGTATTATTTTTTAAAAGATTAACAGAATTGATTTAGCCAGTATGTTAGAGTTAGTTTGTAACTAGCTACTTTAGTCATTATTCTAGTCAGCTATAACTCTGCAAGTACCTGATCTACTTTTCAGTGCAAGAAATCAAAAATTGTTTTCTCTCCATTATTTGTCTTCTTTTTTTGTTTGTTTGACAGTTTGTAGTTTGTGCTATACATAAAAATTTATGAAAGCTGGCTTTCTGTAACTGCCTTTCTGATTAGATTATATTATCCATTTAGTATTAAGAAAACCCTAAATTACGTTTGGTTTTTTCATGCATCAGTTTGGTCACTGAGACAATACCTCGTCATTGGGAGTATGGGACAACTCTTAAATCCCAAAAGAATTATTTTAGAAAGGTAAATTCTGCCTTCGGTGTAAACTACAAGTACTGCATTTGTGTTGGTGCATTACATCAACTTAGTTTGTCTTTGCAGAGGCTATTGGATGCTTTGAGCGAGCTTGAAGAATTGAAGCCAGCAGTTCAAAGAAAGGTGGATGAAATAAATGGAAAACAAAGATATCAAGTCATTGGGCGTGGTAATCAGCAACATAATGGCTCATTAGGATGGCATTCTGGTGGAAAGCAGTATCTTACTGATAATGGTGCATCTAAGGTATAGTCGTGTTGTTACCTAAATTTATATGTCCTTACAAGAATTTGACCATTGCCCTTTGTGAGAGCATATCAAAGTAATACTGCTATTTATGTGCTTTCTTTTCTCTCACAGGCTGGTAGATCAACTGCTAGAGAAATTGCTCGGCAGGGTTCAGGGCCTCAACAATTTTCATATTCCAGGTCCATGGATGCGAAGTTTTGCAGTTTGTGCATGTCTAGATGTTTTCACTTATTTTATATTCTAATTCTTCTCTTTAATATTGAATAAGCTTACAATAAATAGCATCCTTTATTTTATTCATGCAAGTATTGCAGAAATATTTATGTTTTTTGGATGCTACATTAAGTTAGTAGTTCTAATTTTATGAACGAATGTGGTTGGTTGGCGTTGATACTATATGAATATTGGTTGTCCTTATCCCTCATGCTTGTATCCTTGTAGATCTATTCGTATTGTTCCAAAGGAGGAAACATTATCCCGACATTCTATTTTGGGTCCTAATGGTCTTCATGGCCAGTGGCAACCACCTATCATTGATAAAGGGGTACTTTCATATGCTAGGCGATTTCCTTTTTCTTCTATTCATTAGTTTACTTATTTAATTTTTGGTTTCCTTTGAAACACACTGATAACTCTTGTCAATGCAGGTCCAATATCCACGTATTTCGGATCTGTCTCCAGTTGAAATTCCAAGGTTTGTCTTCTTATTGAGTTTCTAAAAAGGTCCAGCTTTTAGTTACCTACAATACAACAACATTGAATCTTTACAATGTGCTAAAGTCATCACCCATTAGGTCTATATGTACAATCTACTTCTTGCAATTTCCAGTCTTGCCTCCATGCTTCTAATTTCGGAAGATTTTATTGCCATTATAGTTTTGTTTCATACAGAAGGGAGCTTACCTCTATTGATTTCTTTGTGACCTTTTTTTCCTCCAATTTCCATATAAACAGCTTACAACAATCAATAGAAACCAAACTTACAATTGAAAAAGATCTTGGAAACTTGGAAAAAGAAAGATCTGATATAGGCTCAATCCGCACCAAGAGTGAGGACAGTCAGATACATAATGCCATCGACATCGGTTCCTTGATCTCCTTTGAAAATGTAGAAATGCCCACCCCTATTGAAATTGTGCGACAGCCATCTCCTCCACCTGTACTTGCTGAAGTACAGGATCTGATACCTGTAATGTCACCTCAAGTTCCCGAGGTAGAATGTGCACGAGACACTTCATTGTCAGATGGCTTTGTTCATCCAGAAGCTTCAATGCAATTGCACATTGTGAGATTTCTGACCCTTCTTTGTTGGTTCATTTTATATGCCTTCTATTTTTCCAGTTTTTTCAGGAATAGCAGGCAAATTCTGAATAGAAGTAGAGCCAGCCGTAAAGATAGGAAGTCCTATCTGTTATTTGTTGGATTGTGTATATGAACAGACACATCAAATTTTGCAGAATAATTGAAACTTTTAGGGGTATTTTTTCTTAATGGAGGTTTTAGATTGTGTTTCATCCTAGCAATTTCTCTTTTTGCAGTCGACCACAATGATGGAGAGCTTCATGAGACTGGCCAAGTCAAATACTGCCAAGCATTTAGAAACTTGTGGTGTTCTTGCTGGTTCACTTGTATGTTTTACTATTTCTATCACGTGCCCATATTTACAATTGTTATCATTATTGGCTTTTCGTTTGCAACTCTAGATTAAAGTTTAACAAATTATCCTCTTTTTGCAGAAAAACAGAAAATTTTATGTCACTGCACTCATCGTACCAAAGCAGGAATCAACAGCGAATACTGTATGTCTATGTGATGTTTGTTTATTAGATACTCCTTCATTTACATTTCATTCATATAACGAGAATACACTATTAAAATATTAATCATCTGATCATCAGTGTCAAACAACTAATGAGGAAGAGATATTTGAAGTGCAGGATAAGCGTTCTCTATTCCCACTAGGGTGGATTCATGTAAGAATTAGTTGATTGTCTTATTATTCTACCTGGGATTGTTTTGTTAACATGTTTTTTAGGTCTTGTTTTGCTGTTCTTTATCTGAACTCTTCGATGGATTGGAATTCGTTTTCAAGTTCAAGTCTATAGATTTATTTCCTTTCAAGCATGATAACAGATGTAGAAACAAAATTTCTTTTTATTATTCTTACCGGCTTCCAGATTTAAAATACAATTGAAGTGATATAGATCATATCAACATGCCAAAAATATGTAATGTAATATCTCTCGTCTAAAAAGGTCTTCAGTTTTATTATCAATCTGCGAAGGATATTAGTAGCTTGTTCTAGGTATTTGATGTTAGTCCATCATGTGAGTTTCTTTTAGTGTTAAGTTCTGTACGTATTCATTAAAAACATGTCAATTGCTACTATTAAATTTTATCAAGGAGAATAGTTATGAGGACCAGCAGTATACATTTTTCTAAAAAATTATTATTATTATTTTTATTATTATTTTATCTTTGATAGAAACAAGTAGAGATGATAAATAGATAAGGGAAGATGAAGTATCCTCCCACATTAAAGCCAGAGATTACAAAAAAATTGTTCAACCATTTATCATAGAGTGTTGTGTTATTAAAACAAATCTTATTTAACTTTACAAGAAAATTCTCTCCATCCCTTGAAATTTTTCTCTAATCAAACCACCCAATTAACAAAAAAGGCCTTGATTACAGTACTCCATATAGACTTAGCTTTATCTTTGGTAGGATAACCAGACAATGAAGAAATGACAACGTTCTCAACCTGATGTCAAAAAGACCCATAAGATATTAAACAGTTCAGGATTGTCACCAAAACCTGCTAAGAGATAGAATCGAAAATCGAAAGATGATTTGGATTCTCTTTACCTTGTATGCTCAGGGCTCTTCCTTGGATATAGAACAATTGTCAGCTTTCTTCTCCATTTTTGTTGTTGGTGCTGATGCCACCAAGCACATACTATTATTTTCTTTGAGTGTTTACCTTTCCAATTTGTTTTACACAAGGAGGGAGGTCAGGTCTGAAGTTGTAGGCTTGCGGAACAAAGATAGACTGTCAAGAAAAATTGCCGGAGTATTCCAACTGCCTAGATATTCAACTGGTTGAATGGGACGGATAAAAGAATTGAACCCTTGAAAGCTAGGAAGTACATTCTGAATTTCAACAGTCTTAAATGCTTCCCATTCTATTGTCTGCAAGAACACTCAATCTGGAATCTGGATATTAGATGGCACAAAGGAGACTTGTCTGGTCAATCATCTTCCCAAAATCTAGCAGAATCTCCGTTCTAATCTTAGAATATCTCTCCATAGTTTCTCTATGGAAGTTTGAGATAGAAAACCAAGATTCTTTTTTATCTTGGTTTGTCCCCCCTCGAAAGTTGTTGATGCTTAATTCAACTCAAAGAGAGACAGATAGCCGACAAATGTTTGAGTCTTTTAAATAAATTGCTACTTCTGCTCCTTAAGTGAATAATTTTAGGCAAAATAAAGAGTTGGAGTTTTGAATTTAAATCATGTTCAATCGGGAATGTCCAATTTACTGTTCGTACTTGACATGGATGACTGTTTGTTTCTGACATGTATATTAATTTTCAATGCTAACGTAATTAAATCTGTTTTCAATGTTAATAGTTGAAAATATGTGCGTGAATTATGATATTTGAAGCTATTATATATCTTATTCAATTGTTCCCATTGTGTTTTTTTCCAGACACATCCTACACAGTCATGCTTCATGTCCTCGGTTGATGTTCACACACATTACTCATATCAGGTATCTCATTTTCTTGCAAAACAAAAGTTAATGTGTTGGATGCGGAGTAGTATTTGATAAACTCTACTTCCCTGTTGCATAAATTATCACTATAATAGTTTGTAAGAAGTGGAATTGAATTTGCTATGGAACCTCCTTTTGTCCACCTTTATTCAATTTATTTGTGGTCTACCTAATATCAATCTCCTTATTACCTAGGGCTAGGATAATTTCAGGAAGACGACTTTGCAGTTTGGTAGCTAGTAGTATTTATTATTATTATTTTTCCTTCTAAAAATTCTTTAATCTCAATTAATCCTTCACTGTTTGAGGCATAGAAAGTCACGTTATTTCTCTTCCCCTTTTACTTGTACTTTTTGTCTTTAATTCCTTGGTGACTTGTGGGACTTTAGTTTTGCTTGCTTAGATGATCAATAGTAAATTGCAATTTTTCGGAGCCTACTTCTACTGGTCCTTTGATTATGTATGAGTATGAGTATAAACACAGTTTCTTGATTTGGAATATTTAATACCCATTTACTTTTAAAATCTACATAAAAAATCTCCTTTCCTTGAATAGTTGAATGTATGACAAATTTATATCCGAGACATTTTCCTAGAGTTTATGTAGTGTAGGAACTGCATAGCTACTCCCTGTCAGCATCTCCAACTAGCCTCGAGATGAGGGGTGGATACTTTTTTCCCTCATTAGGAAGTTCAGTCCCTATTCCCCCCTGCCCCTGTTCTCTCAGAAAGTTTCTCAAGGAAGTTCCCATGCCCTTGGTCTTGCTCGTCAGAGTCTTATCTGGGCTAACTTTCCCTCTGGTGAAGGGAAAAGGGGAAGAGCGTCAGTTGGGTGGAAACTCCAAGTTGAATCTTGATATTTGAGGGGGTAGAGAGGAGGGGCATGGTCATTGTGAAAAAAAGTGCTCTTGAAGAAGAGAAAGACTTGTATCCCTAGTTTCTTATTCAAAAGAGAGAGAGGGAGGGGGGAGAGAGACTTGGCGTGGGTGAAAAGAAGATTTGCATATGCAAATTCGCTCGGAACTTAAAGGAGTAAGGGTACATATTGGTTCTCGCAAATACTTGGATATTTCAGTGCAATTATTTTTAAATGACATGAAATTATAAAATTCTTCCAATCTTTTAAGGCTTCTGTTGCTCTTGAAGCTAATGTAGATCCTCAATCTCCAGGTAATGCTGCCTGAAGCTGTTGCAATTGTGATGGCTCCCAAGGATAGTGCAAGGTATGATCGTAAATCAAAATCTTTGCCTAGCTGATTTCACTAATCATTATGTTGGAACAGTCTCAACATTTACTTTCTAAGAATCTTTACCCTGACATGAACAGAAACCATGGTATTTTCCGGTTGACAACGCCGGGTGGTATGTCAATTATTCGGCAATGCCAACAACGTGGCTTTCACTCGCATGGTCAGCCTCCTGATGGCGGACCCATTTACAAAACCTGTACAGATGTATACATGGACCCCAATTTGAAATTTGATGTCATTGATCTTCGATGATCACAACCACCGATATTTTTGTGGCATTGAAACAACATAATTGTTCGTACAGATCTTAAGTTCTACCAATTGAGGCAAGCTCCTTTAACTTTGTTCATACATACGCTTCACCTCCAGAGGTAATATTGGCCAATCTTCTTTTAGCTTATGCTTTTGTGTACTTAGTGATTACCGAATGGCAAATACTTAAGGTAATAGATTTCAATCACACAAAGACATCAAAACATTTGTTTCTTGTACAGACATGTCTTTGGGATCAGATATTGAGGAAACGGGTCATGTTAATTGTTTCCAAATGATGGATAGATATTTTGATTCCTTTTGATATGCTGACTATTAACATTTATAGTTCATTTCATTTGTGTCTAAGATGGCATTTTCCCTTTTTTGCTTGTTTTCTTTCTTTCTCCTATCAAGAATACGAGATTTTTGATGATTGAACTATCATATTTGTTAATCTGAGCATGATTCAATTGGTTAAGACATAACCTCTACTTCATTCATATGCTATTGAACTCTAAAAATGGACTATCTTTTCTAACATTTGAAGTGCCAGTTTTCGTACAATCTCTGAAAGATAAATGAAATAGGAAAGAGTTTGCGTTTTATTATCACTAACATTCTTTTACAACATTCTGAAGGAGAATGAAAAAGCAAAGATAGTGAAATTATGGAACTTTACGCCTTTGTGGACTATAGTTCTAAAATGGGATTCTTGAGATTAAGAGAAATCTCACCTTTAAGATTCGACTTTGGAGAATGTTTGATTGAGCCATTCAAATCCACAATACATTTCAATTGGGAATGGTTGTTTGATGGGTCCATTTATTGAAAAAAGGCTGTGGCATTTTTTTGGTTGCAAGTCTGTTCATGCTTCCACTATTGACATGTCTAAAATCACTTTCTTTCAAAAGTGTGATGTTTGACAATATTGAGAAAATGATTTCCTATCAATCACTTGGAAAAGTGATTCTCAAGTGATTTTTATCAAGGGATTGTGATTAGGGGTGTTCAAAAAACTCGAAAATCCGAAAACCCGACCAACCCAACCCAGGTTGGGTTGGGTTATGAATTTATTTGGGTTGGGTTGGGTTCAAATAAATTAAAATGTATGAGTTGAGTTGGTTCGTGGGTTACCCGACTAACCCGAACTTATTATTAATTTTAAAAATTATATTTTTACCTACCATACAATTACATGTATCATGTATTTAATTTATTTTTATTTAATTTCAGAATTATTTATTATTTAATAACTCTTTAAAATATATTTTTTAAGTCATTAGGGTGTAATTTTTCATAATATAAATTGGAACTAAGTGGCTAATTTTAATTCAATTTTTGAGAAACAAATAATATTTGTTTTAAATGATGGTGACTTATTTAGAAGTTTCTTTATATAATTGTAAATTTGTAATAGAATATTTAAGTTTTATAGTTGTTATTTAGTATAAAAAATTTGGAGTTTTTTAATTCTTGATTTTTTTATATTTATATTAATTTTGTTTTTTTATATTTTAAATTAAAAAAAAGAAAAAAAAAACTAACCCGATGACCCAACCCAACCCGACAATGTTGGGTTGGGTTACCCTTATGAATAGCAATTTGGGTTGGTCCAAAAAATTAGTATAACCCAACCCAACCCGGCTTATGTACACCCCTAATTGTGATTTAAAATGACTATCATTTCATTTTTGAAAAATGTATACTTTTGGTGATGAGTAAAAACCATCATCTTTTGTAAAACTTCATAAATTTCCTTAAAAAAGTGATTTTTTTCAAAACCGTCTTAGAGCATGTTTGGGAATAATTTTAGAAATATACATTTTAGTGTAATTGATTTCTCTATAATTGATTTATTAAAATTGATTTTCATATAATCATTTTCATGTTTGGTTCTATACTTTTAACAGTGATTTTGGTTTTCAAAAAATTTATTTTTTTATGGAAATTTATGAATTTTGACAAAAGATTACGGTTTTTACACGTCATTAAAAGTATACTATTTTCAAAAATGAATAATAGTCATTTTAAATTACAATCATTTGACAAAAATCACTTGGGAATCACCTCCCAAGTGATTGAAAGGGAATCACTTCAAATTATTTTGGATTCTTCCAAAATCACTTGCTTAATATTGCCCAATGTCATATTTTGTGTAGGAAAGTGATTTTAGACATGTCAAAAACTCAAAAATCACTCCCAAACGTGCCCTTATTAAGTTCATTCGTCATTGTTTATAAAATGACAATTTTCTCTCTCTAAAGTTTTTATAATATCTATCTTACTTTATTAAAGTTTTTTCTTTTAATTCATATTTTTAACATTCCTTTCTCTCTAATGGTTTTGACTCTCTTTGAATTTTTTTATTTTTAATTTTTTACTCCCTATAATTTCGTATCTTTTTAATTTTTTTCTCTCTATTTTTTTTTCTCTCGCCCTACTTGTCCACTCTTAACTTTTTTCTCCTCATTTTAGTTTTTCTTCCTAAGATTTTGATGATCTTGCCTTTTTTTTATCTCTTTATTTTTGAATTTTACTCTTTTTATTAAAATTATCTCTTTGAATTTTTTTTGTCTCTTCCTTTAAAATTCTTATTCCTCCATATTTTAATTTTTATCCCTCCAAATATTAGAATAATTTATAACTAAATACTTTTTAAACATATTAATTATAATTAAATCACTTCGCTTAAAATAACTTTATGTTAAAGTTGTTTCTCAAATATGTGTTTAAAAATCACTTAATTGTATGAAAATTACTATTAAAAGCGTAGAACCAAACATAAAAATGATTATATGAAAATAACTTATAGACAAATAATCATTACCAAACATACCCTTAAATGCCCTTTTAACTATACCCATCGGTTTTAGGGAGAGGGTGGATTTTTACAGTTTTTTTGCAATGAGGAAATTATCGTGGTGGTATTTTCAAATGAGGGTAATGAAGATTTGAAGCAATAACCTGGCGAGGAAGACGACCAAACCCACCAATTAAAATGCATATTTGAACCTCAATTACAATTTAATTTTCAAATAATAGATCAAACTTTGATGGATAAACAATAATTAACTTTTTTAACCAGCAAGGTTTTGATGTCGACCACTAACTTCCAACCTTGATGTTATAAGAACAATAGATACACAGTAATTCTCCAAGCCATATTGGCCTTGTTCTGTTCTTCAACACCATCCCACAATAGAGAAAGAGGGGTTTCTTTTTCATTTCATCGATATTATTCAAGAAAGCCGTCCACCATTGAATGTATAAGAGAGAAATTGCAAAACTTCTTCGAATTTGTATCTAATGGTATTATTAGAGGGCCTGCAAACTTTCAAATTCACATCCAACAGTTATAAAAAGACAATTACATTGAATAATTTTTCATCAGTTCAACCAATCCTACTTTTTTGGTCATTGCACAACTCTTCCTTCCTCCATTGAAACAGGCACGACATGTCAGAAATGGTACTCTACCAACATGGTTGAATGATTCAACATGAAGGGTTATAGATTGTTTTGGAGATGAAGACAGTGATAGAACTCCTTTGAAAGGGGTCTCCCATTGCCAGTTTAACCACCAAAACACCACACTCCCAACACATCAGTTAAGGTTCACTCACAGTCAGAAAGTACTTTGAAACTGATCACACATTTTGTTTTCTTCTCTCTTTCTGCTCTTCCTGTTCATGTCCTCTGTATCATTGCTTTCTTAACTCATCCTGTTATTCTCTGCAACATGACAGCAAGATGAGGATGGCTGTTGGCTGGTGGGTTACAGTGTTGCAGCTGAGGACTGTTTTGTCATTTAACTTTTTGCCCTTTTTTTCCTTCCTTTTTTCCCTCTTGGCCCCCCTCAACCAAGATTGCTCAAATGACAAGTTGCTAGGATCATCTTCATCTTCTCCATCTGGACCCTACTTTCCATCATTCTCCAACTCACTCAACTTAGATTGTTTTGTTTTGTTTGTTACTTTAAACCCAATTTCCATGGCTGCATTCGTGTTACAAAGATCAGAGCTTTTTTAAGTATCTATGTGTAGCCATTGGAGAGGTTTTTGATATGGAAATCAAAAGTTTTGAATGCTTTAGAACAAAGGAAATGGAGAAAAATACTAATGGGAAAAAGGGGGGGAAAAGTGAATGTTGGCTTGACTTAAAGCATTCTCCATTTTATCATTTTTTCTTTTCATGTTGTGGCTTTTGTCTCAATTAAAGCATATTCTAGTGGAGACTGAGATAATAGTAAAAGAACTGATAAAATATGTAAAAATCCAATCTTTGAAATGTGTATATGCTAGAAAGTAGAAATACAAGAGTTGTTTTGTTAAGATAATTGAAACAAACAATGCTCAATGTGAAAAAGTATCAGAATTGTCCAAAGAAATCAAGAGTAAATTATTAGGGACAGCTTCCTCAGCTAAATGCAATACAACCACCTAAATTAAAAGTCAACTCAAAAAAGATTATTAGCGTTAATCACAAGGGATTGACTTACGTTTACCTGAAATAAACTATGTAAGATTGATATTTAAGAAAGTATAGAGTTGGAGTTTTACATCCCCCAAAAAAAACAAAACAAGAGAATAGTCATTTTCATTATAAATTAAGATGTAACAAGAAAGTAATTTCTCATATTAATATATTATCTCTACCCTTTTTACTAGTTGAGTTGTCTTTTCGTAACACGTATGATTGTTGTTACATCTATAAAGAATGAGATAATTTTACAATATCCATGTCCAAGAGTATAAAAAAAAATGATGTCAATGAAAATGTTGAGGTATCAATTTTATGAAATATTGATAGAAACATCGATAAAATATCAAGGTAGATAGATATTTTTTGAAAAAATATTTTTAAAATTATTCAAAAAAATATTTAAATTAATAAATAATTTACAATTTTTAAAAAAATGAGTTAAAATATTTATTATTAATAACAACTCCCCACTAGTTACATTTTGTAGCTATTTTGTTTATAATTTATCGATTTCTTTATAGTATAATGAAAATGTCGATTCATCACTCATGTCAATGTTGAATCGATAAACATGAGAAAATGTAAATGGAAATGTCGACAAAAGTTTTAATACATTGTTTGTGCCTAAATGTGAGGTAGAGTGAGATTAAACTAAGATAAGTGTTCGGAAATGAGATTAGAAGAGCCTATGAAGGAGTGAGTACATTTGTGCAAATTACTCAATTTCTTCTCATTAATCAAACATAGTACAACACCTAGGAAATAAAGGAGGTACCAAATCCCTCAACTGCTCTTCTTCTTCAAGAATTGTTTACCTTTGAGAAGTTATTTCCTTAAAGTACACATTTTTAATTCAAGAAGGAAATGTTCAAACTCTTTGAAAAGGCCACATTCTATATAAGTTGGTGGAAAGAGGTGATTTGTTACATCTAAAAATAGTAGATCGCTGCATTTTAAACAGAGCCAATCCACTGCTTACACGTAATCTTTATTTCAATCTAATAATTTCCTTTTGGAAATATAGATACATTATTTATTTTCTTTTTCATTGTGCTCCATTATTGGAGAAATTAGCTTGGAGTTGTTGATAAGTTTCTCTCTGCTGATTCAACATGGTAATTTCTTTCAACCTTTGATAATGAAAATAACAATAATGGTAATGTTCAAACAAGTTACCTAATGTT
This sequence comes from Trichosanthes cucumerina, assembly GCA_036507285.1. Lineage (NCBI taxonomy): Eukaryota > Viridiplantae > Streptophyta > Magnoliopsida > Cucurbitales > Cucurbitaceae > Trichosanthes > Trichosanthes cucumerina. The sequence continues at coordinate 73,517,952 of CM071839.1, read as the reverse complement.
TACAAATTCAAAAAGAAAATAATGAAGATGTAAATAATGTTGATTATTATTTGCAAATATTAATAATGTCTTAAGCTTACTGTTTTCCTCTTGGATGATGTAAATTCTGTGTTGAAAAATGAAAACCAAAGACTTTTTCTTCATTTAAAATGGCCAAAGTCTTGAACAATCCATCTCTTCCTCAAAAGCCAATTCTTGGATTTCCCTTCTTTTTTACTCTTGTATCATTTTCTTTCTGCATTTTCTCACTTGGGTTTCTCTTTTTTTTCTTCCTTTGCTTCTCTTTGATGCCATTTCTTTAAGCTTTTCCTTAGACCTTTTTTCTTTTCTCTCTTTTGGGGTTCCATTTTTGCATCTGTTTTGTCAGTTTGAACCTTCAAAACTGTGGAAAACAACAAATTTTCCCTGAGATTCTTGACTGATTTTGAGCAATTGTTGTCTCACTTTTGAGTTTCCTCTTTTGACTGACAAATAGCAGATTCCATCTGCTTCATTTTCTCTGTAGAATTAGCACATTGAGGCGCTGAATCTGGGGTTTTTTTTGGACTCCATTTCTATCTTCCTTGAAACCTGTGAAAGACAGATCTTTGTTTTTGTTCTTTTTTCTGTCTTTTTAACTAAAGGTCCATTATTTTATTTACCTCTACTTTTCTGACTTTCTTATCTACTCCTTCCTTCCTCACCTATTTTATCAATTATCAAGCTCTTTTCCCACCCTCCTTCAGGTCATTTTCCCTTCCTTTTCAAGTTGTGGGGTTGTTCTTCTTGACTAATTACCACAACCTCCCAAAAATTTTCAGAATTGGAAGCTGCCAGGGCTGGTGGAGAACGAACACCATGTGCTCGGAAATAACCTCGCCAAGGATATCGTTCTCGTACGATCTCCCCGGAGACAGCAGCCTGCCGGTTGAGCACAGGCGGCGGGATATAACATTGTTGGATTCAAATCTAGACTTTGAGTTCAGCATCAGCATTGAAAATGAATCTTCCTCTGCAGATGAGCTGTTTAGCAATGGGATCATTCTTCCTATCAAAGTTCAATCTCACAAACAATCTCATCCATTTGAGCCTCCATTCACAGCCTCACTCCCTCCTCTTCCTCCCACAGAGAATTCAAAGCAGACACTGAAGCAAATCACAGTGGTGGATAATTCAACTTCTTCAGATCAGTTAGAACAGAGAGTTTCAGAGTCCAAATCTTTTTGGGGATTCAAAAGAAGTAGCAGTCTCAACTTTGAAAGCAAAAGAACATCTCTTTGTCCTCTCCCACTTTTATCACGAAGCAATTCAACTGGGTCAGCGCCAAATCCAAAGTCCAAAAAGTGTAAAGATTCACAAAAGCAAAGTTCTCAGAAACAGTACTCAACATCAATGAGAAAGCCGTCGTCACCGTCGTCGTCGTTAAATCAATATCCAACAAATCTAAAACCTCAGATGTGCAAGAATCCAGTAGGGGTTTATGGAAATTACCATTACATTGGCCCTGTGTTGAATGTGCCTCCAAAGTTCTTTGGTTTTGGTTCACTTCTACGATGTGGGATAGATAAAAAGAGTAAGAAATGATTTGTTCTTCATTGTCTATTTGATTTTTTTTTTTCTGTGTTCAATCTGTGGCTGCCCTTTCCATGAAATTATATGGTTTTGTTGTCAGGTTTTTGTGCATTTTTTAAGCTGATTTATATGGTGATTTTTGTGGAAAAATATATTATTAACGTGTACGGTTTTGTCTTGTAGACAAAAGCTATCATAATGAAAGAAAAGGAAAAAAAAAAAAAAACATTTTCCTTTTGAATTCTCTTCATAAAAAAGGATACTTACTTAAAAATTAAGGTCATTTAGATTTATTTCTTCAACTAATCGAGCTTTTTAAGATGTTTACTTATACGTTTTATTCATATATGACACCATCAATATTATTTTTAGTACAATATACATGAGTACGAGGATTTTGAACCTTTGCACTTAAAAGAAAAAAAAAATGTACATTGAGTTATGATTATTTGACCATTAATATTATTTTTTGACAATTGTTTTAATAAAACAATATAAATGTAATATTTGAATCTTCAACTTTAAAACAAAGAATAAATGCTTTAATTACTCACTTATGCTCCAAAAATTAATTTAAATGCTATATTAGCCTTGTGTCATTTTCTTAAATTCAACACCACCTATTAATGATAATGAAGAGGGAAGAAATTAGATTTTTTTTTTGAGTACCTCAACAATCAACAATTGGGGGTGGGAGATTCTTGTTTGCTATTTTTTTAAAACCCATCTAAAAATGGTAAACGTGAAAAAAGAATCTTATTTTTCTTTAAGTTTAAAGGGTTATTATGTTTATGTAAGAAACCCCGAGTTGCTATTGGTAAGAGGAACACTGAACACGTGAAAATGGTTGTTCTTCCATATTTAAATTTTTACGTTTATTTAGGTAACTTAATTTATTAGTCATTTTTAATTAATTATTTCATTCATCGACATTGTCTTTATTATTAGTGGACATATTGGAATCATATTCATCATATTAATGTTATATCAATTTAGGTTAGTGTTACATCATTTTCTAATATTTAATTCCACTTAGTAAATAATGATGATTGAAGAAATTGAAATTTAAAACCCATCTCAAAAACTAGTAAACTTGAAAAAGAAACTTATTTTTAAAACATGTGTAATGTAAATGCCCATTTCATATGTCATTTGATATCCATGCCAAGTGGCAAATACCCCATAACCAAAGTGTCTGCTCAATTTTTACCAATGTTTAGTGTCCAAATGTACCAGCTCATGCCAAATTGCCTATAAATAGTGTTATTTTATGGATCATGAATACATAACAATTGGGTATGAAATTCTCCAATCTTCTCTCTTTTCTTCTACTTTCTTCAATTTCACTTATTTTTTAATTTGCCATAAAATTCCACTTTCTTTATTTATATTATATTATATATCCAATTTCTAATAGTATATTCTCACACTTATTGATATTATTATTATTATAAATATATTATATTAATATTTAAATATTGGTAAAATTATACTCGCTTTTCATTTTTTTTCTGTTTTTATATTTAAAGGGTTATTTTTAATGTAAGAAACCCCAAGTTAATATTGTTAACATTATGTTCTTTTTTGGTATATTTATGTAAAATTGTATGGATAAAATTGAACATTGAATATTAAATAAGCTGAAGACTGAACACATGAAAATTTGACTCAAATTTCTAAGCTTTGAAAAATCAATTACAATGGACGTACGTGATTTGATTTTTTGGCGCACACACATTTCTTGCCGATTAGAGAATTTAAAAAATGCTTTCACACTGGAAAATTTATTCGAGAACGAGAATTCTAAAATGATCTTAAAAAAACGAGAATTCTAAAATGAACTTAAAAAATTCAACATCTTATAACTATTTATTTTTATTTATTTATTTTTTAAAGTTGTGATGGTTTTTTTCATCAATTTTCTATTATGAGTTTCATTTTTCTTAATAAAATATTTGAATTCTTAGCTAAATTTTTTTAAAAAAATAAAATAAAATAAAACTATAGTTTTGTTTGATAACCATTTAATTTTTGGAAATTAAGCCTATAAATACTGCTTTCACTTGTAGGTTTCTTGTTTGGTTATCTACGTTTTACCTATATTTTCAAAAACCAATCTAAGTTTTAAGAACTAAAAAAATAATTTTCACAAACTTGTTTTTTTTTTGGAATTTAGCTGAGAATTTAAATGATTTCTTAAGAAAAATGGAATCACTATAGAGAAAATTTTCAAAAACCAAAAGCCAAAAATTGAATGGCTATCAAACAATGCCATACTTTTACTTGTTTTTTTTTTAAAATATATATAAAAAAACTAGATCACAGAACAAGAAAACTCATAGATAAAAGTAGTAATTATGAGTTTAATTATTTTAAAAATATAAAACAAATAGTTATCAAACAAAATCTTAATTTATAAATTAAAAAAATTCAATTATAATCCAACCTTATTTAGAGTACAACAAATATGAAGATAAAAGATGAAAAAATCGATCTCAAGGAAAAGAATAGAAACCTTCACAATTAATAAGTATTTATTAGTGTGTCAATTAAAGGGGTAATTGACCTCTACTCTTTCTTTAGAAGTTTCAAAACCTCATACCTCATAGCAGCTTATGTCCTAGATTAAATAAAAGATTTGCTTGTTGATTACATTTTTTTATAATATATTAATTCAGGTCAAGGCGTAGCTTATCAGGTAAAAATATTTTTGAACAAAAATTAATATAACCTTAAACTTTCGAGTTGTATCTATAAAAATCCTAACTAATAATTGTATTGATTTAAACCTTAACTTTTATGAGTGTATTTCATGAGTTTGAATCCCCCACCCCCAATTGTTGATGTACTCAAAAAAAAAAAAAAAAAAAAAAATTTATGAGTGTATCAATTTACTCTCTCCATTCAATTTAAAAAATATTAGTTTACGCATACGCAAACTTATAATTATCTCAATTAAGTTCATAAATTTCTTATTCTCACATGTGTAAACTTCATTTAAAAATCGTCTATTATTTAAAATGAGGGGTCTAAATTAATATATCATAACTTTGCACATGCACACCTTCTTAAGTTAAAATATTTTAATTCATAAATTTTATTTTAATTTGGTTTCAAAGAATTATTAATTCGTTTAATTGGATAAAGCATATAAAAAAACCCTAAGAATATTTTTTTTTTGCCAAAACAAATTACCTCCAACTTATTAAGTTATATAAATTTTCATCATAAATTTTCAATACCATCAAACTAGATCTTAAATTTAGATAAGTATTGCAATTTCTATCATTTCTTTTTATTTATTTATTAATTTAAACAAAAACCAATGTGATCTTAATTTGAATGATATAAAGTTTTGCACAAATTTAAATTTGATTAATGAAGAAATTAACAATTAAATAACATTGTCAGAACTCACAAATTTTACCAAAAAAATTAGCTTCAATGTATTTCTTCTTTATGTTTTATAATTTATTAAAAACATATAAGAATACTCTATTTAATGATTTTCAATACTTTTAATTTTATAGTTAAGATTGTAATATTTAACTAAATTTAAAGGGTAGTTTGACGAAATTGAAGTTTATGGTAACAATGGGTAGAATATTAGGGGGTGTTTGGAGCATCGAAATCCTTGATATCGAAATCATTGGAGGTTTGTTCAAGGGGTTGAAACTCCGAGAATTAGAAAACGATGTTTGATATGCAACGTTTGATGCATGAGAATTAACGAAACAGTGTTTGAATTAGCAAAACTAGTTGTATTTTAAACCCATTAAATTTTAAACACAACCATCCAAATGATGTTTTGATTTGGATTCTAAAACCATCCAAATAGGTGCTCCAAACTTCCATTCACCCTTTTGTTTTTAAGTCGAAGTAGGGCACATGAGATGAACTTATTTCTCCCTTCGCAGTAAGTTTCTGCCAGGAAAGCTATTTCCTAAGGTTTTCTATTTGACTTAAGGATGAATATATACAACATGGGTTAAGTCTAACATACAATCCGACCCATACTGACCCAAATTAAGTACAAAATAAATACAGAAAATATATCCCAATTAAGAATATAAATGATAAATATTTCCTAACACCCCCCTCAAGTTGGAGCATGGGGATTGTAAATGCCCAACTTGAGAAGAAGATGAAGAAATCGTTGTCTCCCTAAGGCCTTTGTAAAGATATCTGTAAGTTGCTTGTTGGTAGAAACATGATGTGTAGCAATGATGTCATCTTGAACAACATCACAAACATAATGACAATCCACCTCAATGTGTTTCGTGCGTTCATGAAAAGCTGGATTTCGAGCAATATGCAATGCCGATTGACTATGGCAAAATAAATTTATGGCACATGAATGATTCACCCCAAGACTCCCAAGTAATGCTTTAAGCCACTTAAGTTTGGATGTAATAGAATTCATAGAGCGATACTCAGCCTCTGCTGACGAACGAGATACTGTTTGTTGCTTCTTGGTTTTCCAAGAGATAGGAGAATCACCAAGAAAAACAAGCCAACAAGTGAGAGAACGACGAGTTAGGGGACAACTCGTCCAATCTGAATCACACCAGCCTGATAGAGAGAGATCACAACTAGAGCGAAAAAGGATTCCTTGACCTGGACAACTTTTCAAATTACGAGTCGTACGAACTGCAACATCCCAATGTTCTTGTCGTGGCGCCTGCATAAATTGGGCCAAAATGTGCACTACATAAGCTAAGTCAAGTCGTGTAAATGAAAAATATATGAGACGTCCTACTAGACGTCGATACCGTTCAGGGTCTGCCAGCAAAGTGCCATTAGCAAGTGCTAGGTGATGGTTTTGCTCAATTGGAAATTCTGCAGGTTTAGCTCCTAAAAGCCCCATTTCTGAAATGATGTCAATAGTGTACTTTCGTTGACAAAGGAAAATACCCTCTGAATTTCGAGCAACCTCAATGCCAAGAAAATATTTCAGACTACCTAAATCCTTCATGTGAAAACATTCACCCAAATATTTCTTAAATGAAGCGACAACTAAAGAGTCATTACCAGAAATAATCAGATCATCGACGTAAACTAGGACATTAAGCTGAACTTGTCCCTGATGCAATGTAAAGAGTGAGTAATATGAATATGATTGGATAAAACCATAATTTTTTAAAGATGTCGTCAATTTAGCAAACCAACACATCGGAGCTTGACGCAAACCATATATAGATTTCTTGAGGCGACACACCATACCCTAACGCTTTGCCAGTACTAAAGCCAGGTGGCAATTTCATGTACACTTCCTCATCAAGATCACCATGGAGGAAAGCATTGTGTACATCCATTTGATGTAATTCCCAACCTTTTGCAGCTGCAACTGCTAAGAAAGCTCGTACAATTACCATTTTAGCCACTGGAGCAAATGTCTCAGTATAGTCAATACCCTCAACCTGGTGATTTCCAAAAATTACAAGGCGAGCCTTGAGTCGTTCAATCCCTCCATCTGTGTGATATTTTATTCTATACACCCATTTGCATCCTAGGGCTTTTTTGCCAGAGAACAATACTTCCATGACCCAAGTATGGTTAGCTTCCCAAGCATCTATTTCCTTCTGCATAGCTTCTCTCCAACCAGCATCTGCCATAACTTCATCAAAGTTACGAGTTACTGCAGCAAGAAATGTGCGATGTCTCGTAGAAAATTTATCATAGTTCACAAAATGTGCTATAGAGTGGGGAGTACCTGATGGGTTTGTGATGGTCGATGAACTCGAGGATGGACTTTCTTTCTGTGTAGATTCAAGAACAAAATCACGGAGGAGTATCGATGGGTGTTTCGTTCGAAAACCTCTACCCAAGCCAACCATATCATCTAATGATTCATTTTCATTCTGTCGCACGGTTGGTGGAATAGTTGTGTCTTTATGTTCAGATGATTCATCCAAGACATTATCAGACCACTCATTAGTATCAACTACACCAATAGGTTCTAGAACATCATCTAATGATTCATTTTCATTCTGTTGCACTGCTGGTGGAACAGTTGTGACTGTATGATCAGATGATTCATCCAAGACATTATCAGACCACTCATTAGTATCAACTGCACCAGTAGGTTCTGGAACATGACAACATTGTCAAGGGGCACTACTTCCTCAAATATATTATCCAAATCATCAACAATAGGATTAACATTCACCAGATTTTCATCAGAATAAGCAGAGTATTAGTTTCAGCAAATGGAAATTCATTATCGTGAAATTTGACATCACGAGATACAAATATCTCTCCAGTTTCGAGATCATATAACTTCCACCCTTTTTTACCATATGGATATCCAACGAACACACATTTTTGACTACGTGGAGCAAATTTATTCCTTTTTTCTTGTTGATTATGAGCAAAACACAAACATCCAAAGACACGTATCACATCAAAATTTGGGGCAGTGCCAAATAAGATTTCAAAAGGTGTCTTATTTTGCAATAAAGCCGATGGAGTACGATTAATCAAATAAACTGCACCCAAGATACATTCTCCACAAAAGGTAATTGGAAGATTTCCTTGAAACATTAAAGCACAAGCAACATTAAGTATGTGTTGATGCTTGCGTTCTACTCTCCCATTTTGTTGTGGAGTTCCAACACATGAAGTTTGAAACAGAAACTTTTAACAAATGTTTCAAATTGGCGTTCAACCATAGAAAGAAATGAGTGAAATATAGTAAAAACTTTAGGGCTTGTTTGGTATGCAATCCGGATCCTGTTTTATGTTTTCGGATTCACTGAATTCAGTGAATATGTGTTTGGCAGATGTGTTTTCGAAAACTGTTTTTGGATTTTGAGATCCAAATAGTAGAAATTCTGAAAACAACATTTTTATGTTTTCATTGTATCCAGATTCTGAATTTAAAATTTTAAAATGCAGAATTATATTAAACAAAGATAAAAATAATAAATACAATATTTCATGTTATGAATTCAATTTACTTTTGTTAAATTAAAATATGTAAAATATAATATATTATAAATTATAGAATATTATATTATAAAAAGATAATTCTATAAAATTTACAAAATCATTTCCTAAATTAATTAATAATGACTTATATTCAATATAATAATTAGTTTTGCATCTACAACTAATTTCATGATCTATAAATATGTTATAGGACACAGTTTAAACAACTGTTTAGAATGAAATCAAATTTCTAAATCTGCTAACAAACACATATCTGAAAACATGAAATACAACTCTGTTTTCATTGAATCCCTTGTTTTCAAATTTATGTTTTCAGATTGCGTACCAAACAGGCCCTTAGTTTTACTACTCAACAAATAAACCCAAACAGCTCGTTAAAAATCATGTCAAAACAGGCCCTTAGTTTTACTACTCAACAAATAAACCCAAACAGCTCGTTAAAAATCATGTCAAAAAATAATACGCACCACAAGAAGATGGTGTGTTGGTATATGGACCCCAGAAATCACAATGGATGTGTTGGTATATGGACCCCACAAATCACAATGGATAAGTTCAAAAGTACGACTAGCCTTGCTATCACTAACAGGAAAACTATCACGATTTTGTTTAGCCTTAAGACAAGTGACACAAGCATGATTCAGTTTCTTTCTGTTCTGAACGAATTGCAGGTAGTAACTTTACCACTCTATCCAACGGATGTCCCAATCTTCTATGTCACAACTCAAAGACAAATCTTGACCCTTAATGTACTGTAGGAAGTAGTTAAACGAAAAAAGCAATTAGCATCATCAATTAATTGTGATACTGAAATCAAGTTGCATTGTAAAGAAGGTAGTGCATGGTTGGGTTAAATAATTCAGATTTTCAGTCATATGACGAGTTGCTCCAGTATCGATAATCCAAGAAGAGAAGATAGATGATCGATCTTTCCTCCATCTTCATTGTTCTAGCAAATCTGTCTATGTCCAATTTCGGCAACAGTAGCCAAAGTTTGGAGATTTCTTCTGCCTCTGATACCATGCCAGGAAAGCTGTTTAGTTAGGTTTTCTATTTGACTTAAGGATGAATATATACAATAGTTAAGTTTAACATATAACCCGACCCAAATTAAGTATAAAATAAATACAAAAATTATATCCCAGTTAAGAATATAAATGATAAATATTTATAGACTCACTCGACTTCTCTTCATTCGTAAAAATTGTATCTCCTTTGATTTTGTTTTACTCCGCTGCTTTCCATGGACGGTAATGGCGATGATCCCTTCGATTCACTCACCCAACTCTGCGTCCTTTCCGACTCCCAAGAGGATATTTTGCGTCGCTGCTCTTTCGCCGGCAACCCCAAATCCGTCGATGGCTCTGGTTCTACCGACTCCCAAATCCTTCACCCTCAGCCCGCTGCTATTTTCATGGCTTCTCTTCCCGAGAGTTTGCAACAGAGAGAACAACTCACCCCTCATAATGCCTACCAGGCTCCACCGGAACAGTCCGTCGGACAGCAGCCCATGGCTGTGGACGATCCTTCTCTTGGAGACGCGGTGGCGGTCGCCGGCGGTACGGTGGAAGCCGTCGAAGGCGGATGTGTGTGCGATGTTGCCACGGGAGTCGATTTGGGGAAGAATCCTGACCTAGGGGTTCAATTGGAAGTTCAATCGACACAACAAACCGCTGAAATCGAAATCATCGGTGTTCGTAGAAGAGAGATTTCGGAGTCTGAAGGTAGCAGAGAGGTTGAATCGGCATCGAAAAGGTTGAAATTGTCGAATGAAGCTTTGGGCACAACCTCTTCTGTACCAATCGTACCAATTGCAGAGTCTGGTGGAGAATCGAAACTCGTGGATCACAACGGCGAAGAAACTCACTGTAAGAAGAAGGAAAAATTTGCAGAGAAGGAAGTGTGTGAGAAGAGAGTCGAAAATTCCCAACCCGAAGAACCAAGCAAGTTCAAAGAAGCGACCAACCGTGATCCATGGAGGCGCGTTCTGCCATCAACAATCAATACATCAAAGAACAATAGAGAGAAGAATTCGAAGGAGAGTGAAACTGAAGAAACGCCCTCTGGTAATTCTGGAAAGCCCACATCCATTATTATGGAAATTTTAAAGATTCTTGCAGAAGAAGAAAGTGAAGAAGAAGACAATAAGTTGGCAAATATGAGCATACTGGAAATCGTAACACGTCGTGGAATGACATTTCCTCGGCCGTGTTGGTGGCCGGAAGGGTGGGATTTCAGCTTCAAGTAGATGAAGAAGAAAGCTGAAGCTCATAATTATTAGCTACTGGAAGAAGAATGAATCCCTTTTGGTAATTAACATTTCTGAGCTGAAGAAGAAACGTATTTAGTTTCTTTTTGAGGTGCTTGAATGTTGTTTTATGTAATGTATGAATTTATTATTATAGCACCATTGTGTTTTTGAGATGCTCCGAATTGGAGAAGGAAAAACACAGATAGATGAGTTTGTATTTTGTGAAGACTTTGAATGTAAATGGTTTTGTTTCTTCTTCAAATTTTGTATCTTTTTCTTTTTGATCGGTTTCCTCGTGGGTGTGTGTTCTTCATCCATATGCTTTTTCATAACTTTTTAACATTCGTTGTTGATTTTATGCATTGTGTTTCTTCGAGAATAAGCTGCTTAAAAGTTGGAAGAGAAATTTGCTCGACTGTTCTTTAGGATTTAGCCTTTGGAATTTGTGGAACTCAAATCATGAATCTCGAGTTGATTGATATATTTGGTGTAATTTCTTCACTCTTGTATGAACTAGTCAATTAGCAAGCTCTCCTCAAAGTTAAATGTTGGAGTGTTTTTTTGTCCCCATTATTTTAAAAGTTTCAATTTTCTTACTTGAACATCTGTCATTATACCCTCTCCTTGAAAGTTAAAATTAATTGATAATAAACAAATGTGACATGATATTGAGTGAGTTGGTAGAATTTCAATTAGTAATTAGAGTAAGAGAAGAAATTTACCAAGTTCTCCTCTATTCGTGTAAGAAGTTAGATCAAACTTTGACTTTTCTTCCTTTAGAAAGACCAATTCATCCTCTAAAATTTTTAATCACGATTATGGAACTAAGTTTATCATTCAATTTCAACATCTATCAATAAAAGTGTACGGTTAAAAAGTGTTAAAAAATGAGGGATAATATTTTCAAAGACATCGGGAATATGTATCTATATTTAAAATAAAAAGAGCTAACAGAAGTAACAACAAATCAGAGTGGCGCAGCGGAAGCGTGGTGGGCCCATAACCCACAGGTCCCAGGATCGAAACCTGGCTCTGATAGAGTGGCTTCCGTTTTTAATTTTTTTGTGTTTTTTCCTTTTAAATTTAATTTAATTTCAAATTTCGCTTTATTCAATGACCCGCAGGTCCAGTCCAGTATTGGAGAGAAGCCCACATTCCCAATCTGCCGTCTGTGTTGGACTTGAACGTGAATGGAGCTCCGGTTTGAAAACCCGAATTGAGATCATTGTCCCTTCCGATTTTCATAATTTTATCCCAGAAAAGCCTGCAATTTTTTCCCTTTTTCTTCCCTCCTTTTGTCCGAAATCACTTCCCATTGCAGCTATCCAACTCTACTGTATGGAATCGATTTAATTTATTTCTGCGATCTCTCATCTTTTCCCAATTACCAGCCCTTCAGCCATGAACTTCTAGCCCAAATTCCCATCTGGGTCTTGGCTACACAGACATTAGAGTGCAATTTCGTCTCTATCAATGGCGGGTTCCTCTCTCATGGACACTCTCTTCCAGCGAACTCTCGATGACCTTATCAAAGGCCTCCGTCTCCAACTCATCGGAGAGTCTGCTTATATCTCAAAGGCTATGGACGAGATTCGGCGCGAGATCAAATCTACGGACCCTCAAACTAAGTCCACCGCTCTGCAAAAGCTTTCCTATCTAAGCTCCCTTCACGGCATCGATATGAACTGGGCTGCTTTCCATGTCGTCGAGGTTATGTCATCCTCTCGCTTCGTCCAAAAGAAGATCGGGTATCTTGCTGCATCCCAATCGTTTCATGAAGCCACCCCAGTTCTCCTCCTCATCACCAACCAACTCCGGAAGGATTTAACTAGCACCAACGAATTCGAGGTTAGCCTTGCTCTTCATTGTTTGTCGAGAATTGCAACTGTTGATCTTGCCAGAGACTTAACCCCTGACATTTTTACATTACTGTCGAGTAGTAAGGTTTTTGTTAGAAAGAAGGCAATTGGTGTGGTTTTGAGTATTTTTGGGAAATACCCTGATGCGGTTAGGGTGTGTTTCAAGCGTTTGGTTGAGAATTTAGACAATTCGGATCCTCGGATTTTGTCTGCAGTTGTTGGGGTCTTTTGCGAGCTTGCTTCACAGGATCCTAGATCTTATCTTCCATTGGCACCGGAGTTTTATAAGATTTTGGTCGATAGCAAGAATAATTGGGTACTGATTAAGGTCTTGAAAATATTTACAAATTTGGCTCCATTAGAGCCAAGATTGGCTAGGAAAATTGTTGAACCTATAACTGAGCATATGAGAAGAACGGGGGCGAAGTCATTGATGTTTGAGTGCATTAGAACTGTAGTGACTAGCTTGTCTGACTTTGAATCAGCAGTTAAACTTGCTGTTGAGAGAACTCGAGAGTTTTTGGTTGATGATGATCCAAATCTAAAGTATCTTGGATTGCATGCTCTTTCAATCCTTGTGCCAAAACACTCGTGGGCCGTTTTGGAGAATAAAGAGGTTGTAATCAAATCTCTAAGTGATGTGGATCCAAATGTTAAACTTGAGTCCCTGCGGCTTGTGATGGCTATGGTTTCTGAGAATAATGTGGCCGAAATTTGTAGAGTTTTGGTGAATCTTGCGCTTAAATCTGATCCTGAGTTTTGTAATGAAATTCTTGGGTCCATATTAGCTACGTGCAGCGAAAATATATATGAAATCATCATCGACTTTGATTGGTATGTGTCACTTCTAGGAGAAATGTCAAGGATCCCACATTGCCGAAAAGGGGAGGAAATTGAAAGTCAGCTTATAGATATTGGTATGAGGGTTAAGGATGCAAGACCTACTCTTGTCATGGTTGGCCGTGATCTGCTGATTGATCCGGCATTACTTGGTAATCCTTTCATGCATAGGATACTATCAGCTGCTGCTTGGGTGTCAGGAGAATATGTGCAATTTTCAGGCAAGCCATTTGAACTCCTTGAGGCACTGTTACAGCCTCGCAGCAATCTCTTGCCGCCATCAGTTAGAGCAGTTTATGTTCAGTCAGCATTTAAGGTGGCGATTTTTTGTTTAAATTCTTACATTCAAGAGCCAAACATTGACTCATCTTCATATGTTGATAATCTAGTAGAGAGTGGTTCAGAATCTATCTCTGTAAGGGAATGCCAGGATGCTTCTGTTTTAGGTACGTATGATGCTTCTGATCTTCGTGAACAGGTTGAAGAGTTCAACCCAAGGGGGTCTAATCAACCACCAAAAGTTACTTTCTCTGAAAATTATAAGGAGACACTGTCTCATGTCCAGACATGTACATCTGCATCGTTAGAGGATAATACTTCATCTCTTGGATCGATCATTGAGTTGTTGAATTTTATTCAATTTTCTTTGGGCCCTTTAACTTGGAGCCATGATGTTGAATTACTTGAGAGATCTAGAAACTTGCTCAATTTTGTTGAGTTAGTTAGGCAAAGGATTCCTGATGGTCTAAATCAAAAGGATGGGAATTCAGAAATGGAACTGCCTGAAATCTCCAAAATAATTGAACCGATAGTTGACGCCTTCTCTGATGACTTCGGGCCAATCTCAATAAATGCTCAAGAAAGGGTTCCGATTCCCGAAGGATTGATACTCAAGGAGAACCTTGATGACTTGGAAATTATTTGCAGTGATATTCAGTTACCGGAAGGGTCCTTTTCTTTTGGAAGTTCTCTCTGTGAGGAAAGGGTTGATTCATCTATATTATCTCAACAGAGCCAGCAAGAGTCTGAATCATCGAATGCAACCACATCTCTTCTCTCCGAGCACCGTAAGCGGCATGGACTGTATTATCTTCCATCAGATAAGACTGATGATGCCTCTAATGATTATCCACCGGCCAACGAACTCAAGTTAGAAGATAATCTGGATGATGATGCTGCTCATCTTGTCAAGCTTGCAGAACGGTCACTTGCATTAAAGAAAAAGTCTAATTCAGTCAAGCCTAGGCCTGTGGTGGTGAGATTGGATGAAGGAGATGAATTTCCTGTTACGAGGAAGAAGCCCCAGTTGAAGGACGAACAGCTTTCTGATGCAGTACGTGATGTTCTTGAAGGTAGCGATGTGAGGCCTACTTCCTCACAAACAAACCAATCCTCCAAACCCTCTAGTAGGAGAAAAGGAAAGGAGAAACAGGATGCTGATAATCTTTCTGAATCAAAAGAAAATTTGGGTGATGTTGAAGAGCAATCCAATAAGATAGAAACAAGTTCGAGAAGAACACATCGACATCATGGAAAAGATGGCAAACAATCAAGTCTAGAAAAGAGTAGTGAGAAAAAGGATCAAGCTCATAAGAAAGGCAAGCGAACGAGTAGTCAGCGGCACAGTAGGCATAAAGCTAAACAAATTGGGGATGCTTCATTACCTGTGGCTTCACAGACAGTTATACCTGATTTCCTTTTATAGCTCGAAAAACCTGAATCAGATTTGCTGCAGAACATTCCAACATCAGTGACTGGTTTGATCTCCAAATTCTCATGTGCCATGGTTAGTTCTGCTGTAAAAATTTATTGATTTTTTGGTGTATGTTTGGGGGTGCTTTTGGATTCATATGTTCCAGAATGGATGTCCATTTCAGAAACAGAGTTTCAAATTTGGGATGATCTGGTTTCTGGTATTAATATGAAGCATTTTTTTGATAATTTGTGTATATATTTTGGAGTGTTGGTTTCAAATTTAAGACACTGAAGCATGTTCAACATTGAGCTGTTTTAGTTGATGACAGACATGGCTGGATTAGATTTGAATTTCTTTAATCTTTGAAGCAAAACATCACTCCTTAAAAACAAAGGCATTTATACTAAAAACATGTTTGAGTCTGCCTGTTTTGCCTCAAGTACTAGGAAAGAGACCAAAAGAGAGAAAATAACTTGTTTCCTAAGTTGAGAGCAGCTGGGAAAGCAAAAGGAAGAGCATGGTGGTGAATCATTAAAATTATGGAAGAGTGTGAATGAAGGGTCAAAGTCAACTTCTTGGAATGGCAAGCCAAATGGGAAGGAAGACTTTAGAGAGCTAATATCAAAAATTAATCTCACACTATAATCAACAATATTATGGCTTAATACCCTTCTTGCTGCGTAATGATGGATCTAATTGCTGTATTTTAGCCAATTCATATTTCCAAGGTTTTACCATCGAGGTGGTACCCACATTAAAAAATGCATCATTAAAAGACGTGCTTATACTTATATGTGAATTTTTCCTAGGGGAAAAATTAGCAACACCATTTTACCATTCTATGCAAGTTGTTTGTTAAAAAGTCAAATTATACCTAGATTCTACTTGAAACAAAAACTTTTCTATAACTCAATGAACTACTTATAAACACGTCAAACATAACTTAACTAGTTTAAAGTAGTATAGTCTTGATTAAAAGGTGGAGGTTTGAATCTTCACTCCACTTAGTTATAGCCAAAAGAAAAGAAAAATGATATTATGAATATATATTGATAAATAAGTAAATAATGTCAACCTCTCTTCTCCAATGTGCTTGTTTTCACTTCACCATTGAATATGTACATAAATTATCATCTATAATTTTTCTCAAATACATCTAAAGCTATCATTTCTCTCTTTCTCTTATAATAATTTACTCTATATATTTTCAAAATGCTTTATACATTTTATGCATGATTGTCTATAGCCCTTCTTGGAAGGAACAAAGGCAACAAAGAAGACTTTGCACAGGAAATCACATGATATCTTACTAAACTTTCGCTTCAAGTCTGCTCTGTAACTTCTTCACTAATCCAACTCTCTTTTCTTCTTCTTCTTCTTCATTTTCCTCAATTCTGTCACCCTCTGAGCAGTCAAAATTCAAAAGCCAAAAC
This sequence comes from Trichosanthes cucumerina, assembly GCA_036507285.1. Taxonomy (NCBI): domain Eukaryota; kingdom Viridiplantae; phylum Streptophyta; class Magnoliopsida; order Cucurbitales; family Cucurbitaceae; genus Trichosanthes; species Trichosanthes cucumerina. Next base: position 73,501,371 of record CM071839.1, on the reverse strand, counting down.
CCAAATGGCCGCTAATGAGCTGAAGCATTCTCCATCTCAGTTTTCCCAAATCTTCCATTTTCTCTTCTTACTCATTGGGTTCTCCTTTGGATTGGCCATCAGTTTGAATCTCAAGACCTTCTCATCATTCAATTTCCAGCTCCCCAACTTTTCCATTCCATCTTCACCATCAACATTGCTGTTTCTCAAGCCACAACAACCTCCCTCGTCACCCCCACCGCTTCAACCGCCGTCGTCGTTGTCCCCTCCGCCGTCTGACTACAATGATCAGTTTTTCGACCCAAATGTAGAGCCACCTCTGATGCATAGAATGAGCGATGAAGAGGTGTTTTGGAGAGCATCCATGGTTCCAGTGATCAAGGAGTTTCCATATGAACGTGTGCCAAAAGTTGCTTTCATGTTTCTGATAAAGGGATCGTTGCCTTTGGCTCCTTTGTGGGAAATGTTCTTCAAAGGCCATGAAGGGTTGTTTTCAATTTATGTGCACACTCATCCTTTATATAATGTTTCTTCTTCACTGCCTCCAAACTCTGTCTTCTATGGAAGAAGAATCCCAAGCCAGGTGAGGTTAAGATACTCTTTCATAATACTTTCTTTTTTTCTTTTTCACTTTTTTGTTTCTTCCTTCCTTCCTTTCAAAACTACGTTGAATAGTTGCAAAATATACAAAGGATTGACTTCTAATCAAACACTCGAATTACAAAATTATTACAATCAAGCTCAAATTATTTTCGGTAATATTTTGTTTTCTTAAATCAAGATAACAACTTAACATCTATTTAAAAATGAGATTTTTTTTAATGGTTAATATTATACTGTTCAATTCTTTAAATTATTATTATACCGATTTTTTTTTAAAAATTAAACTCTTAAAATCGCAAAATGCATAAATGATTAGATTATTTAGGATTCTATCACAAAATCAATTGACAACAAGAGGAGTAACCCATATATGTGAGGTTTCTGATCTTGTGTGATCCTCGACATCTGACACTTTTTAATTTTACATAAACAGGCAGTGCAATGGGGAAGACCCTCCATGATCGACGGCGAGCGCCGCCTTGTAGCAAACGCCTTACTGGACTTCTCCAACCAAAGATTCATCTTACTCTCCGAAACCTGCATTCCTCTTTACAATTTCACCACAATCTACAACTACCTCGTAAATTCCAAACACAGCTTCATCTCTTCCTACGACGATCCCCGAAAAATCGGTCGCGGTCGATACAACCCTCGAATGTTTCCAACCGTGTCGATCGCCGACTGGCGAAAAGGATCACAGTGGTTTGAAGCTGATCGGGCGGTGGCCGTTGAAATAATCTCCGACAAAACATATTACTCTGTTTTCCGGGAGCACTGCGGGCCGCCGTGTTACATGGACGAGCATTATATTCCTACGTTGGTTAATATTGTTTTACCCGACCGGAATTCAAACAGAACCGTTACTTGGGTTGATTGGTCCAAAAACGGTCCGCATCCCGGGAGATTTGGGAGACGGGAGATTTCGGTCGAATTTTTGAACCGGGTCCGGTTCGGATTCAACTGTACATATGATGGAAACGACACCGTTTCCCTGTGCTTTCTGTTTGCTCGGAAATTCATGCCGGATTCTTTGCAACCTCTGCTGAAGATTTGGCCGTCTCTATTACAAGGTTTGGTTTAACAATAATTTGGATGATATCCCTAAAAAAGTGGGGAGTTTTTAAAACATGATTCAATTCTTTTACATACAAGTTCAATAAATTTGGATTATGATATTGAAATTTATATCCATGTAATCTTTATTTGAGTTATACACAAGAATGATATGAGATGTAAAAATTTAAACTTATTTAGGTTAGTTCATATTTGATTTGTATGTTTGTGATTTATAAAGTTTTTTTTTTGGTTAGATTAACATAATGGGGGTAAGAAATTAAACTATCAACTTTTGAGATGATAATTAGCATCTTATTCAATAAGCTATGATCGGATTGATTGTGATTTATGTAAAGTTGTGTGTAAGTTGAGGTAGATTTTGAAAGCTTAGGTTGATGAAGGAGGAGTAAAATAGCTATTTTGGTCATTGAAATCATTTTTTCATCTAATATATTCTTTTAACGTTTGTTCTCTAATTTATGTGATTTGAAATCAGGTTCATATTTGAGGCTATTTCTGTAATTTGTTAAAAACAAAATGAAGGTAAGGATTAAAATGATTGTTTTTTTAAAAGAAGTTTAGAGACTAAAATAAATATTTTAATAGTCTAAGAACAAAATGGAATAATTCTAAAAGTTTATACTTGATATCAGTTGAACTATGTTTTTGTTAGCAATGATATTTAACATAGTTGGTAGTACATATATACATGTGGATGCCATTCCCTAACATGACAAATTTGTAAGTTTATAACCATGGACTTAATATTAATCCATTAAATTATTGTAGAAGCACTCCAAAGTCTTAAAGCAAAAAAATCCAAAATTCAAAACGAGTGGGGTGGAACTTTTTAAAAATCAGCAATTATTATCATGTTGCCAATATTGTTTTGTTTCGCACATATCAAATTGTTGACCATAATTAGGAATTAATTAAATAACGTTACAAGGTGGAAAATTTTAGGTTAGAATTCAAACAAATTTGAAAGAGTAAAGATTCAAATTTCTTATATGTATACTTGGATGGACCATAATTAATACAATATGTAATATATAATATATTAGCAACCATTATCAGGTTGCCAATTTTGTTTTATTTTGCACATATCAATTTTTTGCCATATTTATAAATTAATTAAATAACGTTACACGTTGATAAATTATAGGGACAAAATTATGTTAGGATGATGTGTATCTATATATAGACATAAAACATATTCACTCGACCAAAAGGTTAGAGGTTTGAATTTCATATATTGTTGAACTCCGAAAAAAAAAGATTTTACATTTAACTCTCTCAAATGAGTCTATTATGTATTCTTTTTATTTTTATAGTTTATTTTCTCTTCTTTTATTTTTAAATTGAGTTCTAGATTTCAACAAATTACGTTCTCTTTGATAATTATGTGTTTTTTGATTTTGTGAAAATCAACCTTTAATACTACTTTAATATATATGAGTTTACTTATTTTGTTATCCACTTTTTATCTATGTTTTAAAAAATTAAGCTAAATTTTGAAAGAAAAAAAAGTAGTTTTCAAAAACTTATTTTTGTTTTTAGAATTTGATTAAGAATTGCCAAAGAGGGGATATAGCTCAACTGACATGATGAATATATTAACGACCATATGGTGTGTAATTTGAATCCCCAACTCCAATTGTACTAAAAAAAAATTGACTAAAAATTCAAATATTTTGTTAAGAAAAATCATGAAACTCATGGTAGATTTTTTTTTTTTATTTTAGAACAACTGTAATTCCATTAACTATCAACTATTGTAATACAAATAGTGAAAAATTAAGTACGTCATCAGGGACTAAGTAATTAGACTTGGAAAATTACAATTCCATAATCCTACTAATCCCAAGAGCCTTCTTCGTGCCAGATTATAAGCAAGGTAATTCTGTTCTCGTCTAGTATGACTGAAACAACAATCAACGAACATATGTCGAATGGACCAAATGTCATGGACATAATTCTTTATGTCTACTGTAGGTTCCAAATCCTCATTCACCATTGCCACCATAGATAAAGAATCAGAGTAGAAATGAATTCTCTGTAACTCGAACTGATGTGCCAATTTTAGGCCATTATACAAATCCAAAGCTTCTGAACATGCTGGATTAGTGTAGATGTCATATTTGTTGGCCATGGTCTCCAAAAGAATTCCATCCTCAGAAAAAATTGCCACACCTACTGTAGAAAATTGATGAGAAAAGAAATACAATTTCTAAAAATCAAATGATCAAATGATTATCAAATGAGACCGTAGTTTTTAGATACTTCTATTTTGTTTTTAGGGACCAAGATGGTACCTTAACCTATTAGGGGGCGTTTGGAGCACCGCCTTGGATTTGAATGGTTTTGGAATCTAAACCCGAAACGTTGTTTAGGTCACTGTGTTCAAAATCCAATAGGTTTGAAACACACCCCATGATTTTGTTTTGCTAATTCTAACACAGTTTTGTTTATTTCCAGACATCAAATACTACATACCAAACACCGTTTTCTGATTCCCAGGGTTTCAAACCCTTAGAACAAACCCCTCAAAGTTTTGATTCCAAGGGTTTTGATTCCAAAACGGTCCTTCAAAAATCCCTTTTATTTTTTTTAATCAAACATCTCATTTCTACAACTGCCTAAATGACCGAATCTCTAGTCAACGGGGAAAAGATATAATAATGATGATAGCAAACGCTTTATAAGAGTTAATACTCCACCATACCCCCAACCAAAGGGCAAAGAGAGAGAGAAAAAAAAAGAAAAGAAAAACGTCTCGTTGCAGTTTTTTAATTGAAAATGATTTTCTTTGGATGATATTAAAATAATAATTAAATATAGATAAGATATTCGAATTTCTATCTAAATGTTGTTAAATTAAAAAAAAAAATTACGCATTTTGTTTTATTTAGTTGGTTCCAATTTTTTGCTGTAATATTAAGTTTTTTTCCCCCAATTTCTGAACCTCCATTAAGCATTTTAATTAAAAAAATAACTAGCAAATGATTTTTTTAATAAATTAAAATACTGGTTATTATTATTATTTTAAGGAAAAAAGAGGTAAATTATTTATATCATTACATAAATTAATGGCATTATTTCATATATCTTAGCCAATTCTTTGAGGAAAAAAAGAACATTAAGACTCATTAGGACCCAATCACTTACTAATTACTATAGGCAAAATAGGAATTACCTTGAGTTTTTTTTTCTTATTTTTTTTTTCTAATTTTTAATTTTTAACTCATGTTCTATCGTTATTGTTCTAATTTACTTTTATTTATGGTTGTTTTGTTTTTACTTTCATTCCAATAAAAATATATCTTAGTATTTTCTAGTCAATGTGCACGTTGGATTATATGTTTTGCGTACTTTTTAAAACTTATTATTATAAAAATATTGTAGTTTTAAAACTATTTATATTAATATGGTTGTTTTTGACGGGTGGCAAAGATGGTCAAAAAACGGAGGATAGTCGTTTCTTTTTTTTTTTATATTAATATTGTACTTTTTAAAACTTATTATAAAAATATTGTAGTTTTAAAACTATTTATATTAATATTGTTGTTTTTTGACAGGTGGCAGAGATGGTCAAAAAATGAAGGATGGTCGTTTCTTGAAGAGACAACCATGTTTAAATGTACACAATGTGGTAGATAGTTGTCTCTTAGATGAGCATCTCAAAATTTTTTAAGAAAATGCACTTCTGACATAGTGGTTGGTTGGTTTTTCAATATACCCATGTTCCTGGTTCGAGTTTCCTTCAGCTTTTTCATTATTCCGTTTTTCTCTATTTTTATATTTTCTTTTATTTAAATCAAATAAGATATTTTCAATTTTTAAAATATAGATTATATTGTAATTTATTATTTTGCTACCCATTTGAAAATGTTCTTCTTTCAAAGTATTATAGTAATAAGACAAATTATCAATTTACTTTTAAAAAATCAATTTACCATCTGCCACATTGTGCACATTTGGACATGATCGTCTCTTTAAGAGACGACCATTCTCCATTTTTTTTCATCTGCTACCTGTAAAAAAACAACAATATTGATATAAATAGTTTTAAAACTATAATATTTTTATAATAAGTTTTAAACAGTACAATATTAATAAAAAAAGCCTTGTTTTCTTCTGCACAACTATAAATAGTTGTCTTTTTCTGCACAACTATAAATTAAAGTTATTTAGACTCCGTTTGATAACTAGGTTTTTGAAAATTAAGCCTATAAATATCACTCACCTATAGATTTACCTTTTGTTGTCTACTTTTTAATTATGTTTTCAAAAAATATTTTTTATTTTTAGAATTTGGCTAAGAATTCAAATGCTTTCTTAAGGAAGATGAAAATCATTGTAGAAAAATGAGAAGAAAACAAGGTTAATTTTTAAAAGCCAAAAACTAAAAAAAAAAAATCAAATAGTTATCAGGCGTTATAAGTTACCATTTTAATTAGCTGTAAACTAAGTGAGTTATTACTAATACAAACATAATTGAATAATTAAGGCCCGTTTGATAACCAATTTGGTTTTTGGTTTTTGAAAATTAAGCCTACAAATACTATATCTACCCATGAGTTTCTATGTTTTATTATCTAATTTTTACCTATGTGTTAAAAAACCAAGCTAAATTTTGAAAACTAAAAAAAAAAAAAGTAGTTTTCAAAAACTTATTTTTATTTTTGAAATCTGGCTAGAAACTCAAATGGTTCATGAAGAAAGATGAAAATTATGTAGAAAAGATGGACAAAAATTGTGGAAAAACAAACATAATTTTCAAAAACCAGAAACAAAAATAAAATGGTTATCAAACGAGGCGTAAGTTATTATTTGATAACCAGTAAAAATTTTGTTTGCTTCCTCATAATTTTTTTGGTAGTCTTTCCACCTTCTATAAAAAACACATCTAAATTCTAAACCATATTTAAAAAACAAAATCAAGTTTTTAAAATACTACGACCCCATTGGATAACCACTTAGTTTTTGTTTTTTTTAGTTTTTGAAATTTATCATGCTTGTTTTTCTACCTTTTCTTTATCATAGTTTTTACCTTTCTTTAATTAAAGAAAGTTTTGAATATTTAGTTAAATTTCAAAAGCAAAAACAAGTTTTTAAAAACTATGGTCATGTGATATGAACCACTAGGGACATCCAATTGTTATTTTATATTTTTTATGTAATTTTATTATTTTTAAATTTTATCTTATTTATGACATTTTAAGTAGGGATATTTTTGTCATTTACTAAGATCAATGATATGACATTTAGGGTTTGAGAAGCTATCTAAAACTTGACCATTAGGTTGTACATAAGAGTTTTCACAACGAATTTGAGTTTTTAGCCTACGTGTTTTTTTAGCCAAGAGCTTCTCATGAATTTTGCAATTCATGTGTGTTGAGTTACATGCCAAGAACATTCAAGTAATATTGATCATCCTATCTTGTGGAGTGTTCGACTTTTGTACCAAAAACTTGTTCTTGTCTTAAGAGTTTCGATCAACAAGGTAATCTTGTATCTATAATTAAGATTGAAATCATTTGATTTGGAGGCTGTTAAAATTTTATAATTAGGAGTTCATATAATCAAAAGATTCCTAATTCCAATTCACTAGATTATCACATCATCCTATTTCATTTGATTTTTTATTTTTGAAAATTATATTTATTTTCTCATTCTTTCTCTGCAATAATTTTATACAATAACTTTCATCTTTTTTAAGAAAGTACATTTGAAAGCCAAATTCTTAAGAACAAAAATAAGTTTTTGAAAACTACGTATTTCAGTTTTCAGAAGTTTGGTTGGTTTTTGAAAACATATATATAAAAAGTAGATAACAAAATAAAAAAACTCATAGGTGGAAGTAGTATTTATAGGCGTAATTTTTAAAACTAAAAACTCAAACGGTTATCAAACACGACCTACTTTTATATTTTTAAAAATTGACTTGATTTTTTAAAATGTTTTTAAAAAGTGGGTAATGAAGCAAAAAAAAAAAAAGAAATTATATGATGGAAGTAGAGTTTAAAAACTTAATTTTTAAAAATTTAGAAAATAAAAAATACAATGGCTATCAAACCAGGGGCTAAAATACTTGGCTCTACTTCTCCAAAGAGTTCTTAAGTTTAAGTCCTCCCATTCCACCAAATGGGGAAAAAAAAATACATACATATACCCTTTTTTTCCAATAATGGAATATATACATATAATTGCTTGCAGAGCATAATATATAAACAAATATATATGTGTCTCCCATTAATTAATCCTTAATTCACATCCTTGTATTCTCAAAAAAAAAAAAAAAAAAAAAAAAAAAAAAAGACATCTCTATTTTAATAAGATAAATTTAAATAACACATGAATATTCAAACATTTTCTTTGAAGTACGTGCAAGCTAGTTCGCCTTAACATACATCTCCAAATTATATTTTCATAAAGATTCATCAAATAATATAGTGATATTTTGAAATGTAATCAACAGTAACTAAAAATAAATTCTAATAACATCTGATTAAAAAAAAGAAAGTGATGTCTTTTTCTTGGCATTAAACACAAAAATTGGTGATAATTGGTGTACTAGGTCTAGTGTAGTCAATATCCCAACCAAATTTCTAACGTTGTTAGTGGTCGCCACCTTCTTTTTCCTCCATTAAAAAGTGGGATTCTAACGAACTAATATTACACACCAATTAATCAAACAAACAAAAATAAGACGACAAAATCAAACTGTGTACGAGATCTTGTTGATCTTAACTTAATTGGATTTTTTAATCCCCCATGGCCATGTTTAAGCAGCATCAACGGCTTCCACACATGGCGGAGCCGGCGGCGAAGATTCTTCTCGGCGTTCAGCTTCAACTCGGCAGCCTTGTGTCTCACTTTTTGGTGTTCGGCTTAGGATTGGTTATTGGGGTCACCTTTAATTTCTCTGTCAGCCGTTTTTCTAATTCTAAATATTCCAGTTTTCATCAGCTCAGCCAGTTGCCGGTTTCTCTGCCGCCGGTGAGGGAATTTTGGATGCCGGAAAGTGTGAGGCACGAGATGAACGATGAGGAGCTGCTGTGGAGAGCTTCGGTGGCTGTTCCTTGGATGAGGAAGTTTCCGGTGAAAAAGACGGCGAAGGTGGCGTTTATGTTTTTGACGAGAGGGGCTTTGCCGATGGCTCCTCTTTGGGAACGATTCTTCAATGGAAGTGAAGGATTATACTCAATTTATGTGCATTCTAATCCTTCTTTCAATGGAACTGAGTCTAAAAATTCTGCCTTTTATGGCCGTAGGATTCCAAGTAAGGTCAGCTTACTGTTCTTTTTCTTCTTCTTCTTCTTCTGTTTTGTTGCCTTAATATCTTCAAGTGGGTGGGTAACGTAACATTTCTCAATTTCTTATTTGGGTAAAATTCAATTTTGGTGTTTGAGATAAAACTTAGTTTTTAGTTGGTGTTTGTTTTCAAAACTAAACACTTTTTTTTTTATTTATTTATGATTTGAATTTAATTTCTATTTAGAGTTTCAAAAAATGACCTATCTCGAAGTTTAGTTTTGATTTTTAATTGGTCTTGAAAATTTTTAATTTGTTTTTAATTAGTCCTAAGTATATGAATAAAATATATAATAAAAATTTCTAATTCATTAAGAAAATACATATCAACAAAGATTAATTAGCATATGTTAAGTTAACTACCACATCATCTTGATTTTATTAAGTCAAACAACGCCAATGTTATTCTACTTAAGGACCATTTAGAAAATCGATAGATATTTAGAAACTAATTCGAAAATTTATCTAATTATATAAATTAGATTCAAACATTGAGTTAGCACCGGACAATGTCACTTTAAAATCTCAAAGACTAAATAAAAACTTAATTCAAATATCAAGAACTAAAAAGTTCGTTAGTTCGTAAAATTTAGTTGATCAAATAGAAATTATGTTCAAATATGCTACAAACCAACCATCTATTTTACCCTCATTATAAGATTTTTTTTTAACAAAAAATTATATATAAAAATTTTAAAACAAAGAAGCTTAGGTTCTGTTTGATAATCATTCGATTAATTGAAGTTTCTAAATACTTCTTCAACTTTGAATTTCTTTGTTTTGTTATCTACTTTTAATAAATGATTTCAAAATTCAAGTTAAGTTTTGAAAATTAGAAAAAAAGTAATTTTTTAAGACTTTTTTTTTTGTTCTTAGAATCTGCTTCCATACTCAAACCTTTCTTCAAAGAAAAGTGAAAATCATTGTAAAAAGATTATGAGAAAATAAACATAAATTTCAAAAATAGAAAACTAAAGTGAAGACCCCATTTTATAACTATTTGACTTTTGATATTTAAAAATCGTGCTTGTTTTATTATCATTTCTCTCAATGAATTTTATCTTTCTTCATAAAACTTTTAGGGTCTGTTAGGTATGCAATCTGAATTCTGTTTTATGGTTTCAGATTCACTGAGTTCATTGAATATGCGTTTGGCAAATGTGTTTTCAAAAATTGTTTCGAGATATGTGATCCAAATAATGAAAATTTTGAAAACAACAATTTTATGTTTTCATTATCTATTCAGATTTTGAATTTAAAAATTTTAAATGCAGAATTCTACTAAAAAAAAGTTAAACTCTTTAATATAAATAGTATTTCATGTTATAAACTCAATTTATTTGTGTTAAATTAAAATATGTATAATACAATATATTATAATTTATATGATATTGTAAAATAATAATTATATAAAACGCATAACAAAAAATATGTTCATAAATTAATTAATGATTGTTAGATTCAACCTAATATTAGTTTTGCAATTAAAACTAGTTTCATAGTCGGTAAGTATATTATAGAATACATTTTGAATAATTGTTTAAATTAGAATCTAATTTTAAAATCTGCTACCAAACACATATCTAAAAACATGAAATACAACTATGTGTTTCATTGAATCCCTTATTTTTAAATTTATGTTTTTAGATTGCCTACCAAACATGCTATTAAGTTCTTAGCCAAATTCTAATAAAAAAAAAAGTTTTTAAAAACTATTCTTTTAATTTTTAAAATCACAAGTGAAAGTAGTATTTATAGGCAAAATTAAAATACAAATGACATAAAAAATTGATGGTCATGATAATATCTTATTTCTTCTTTTCCATAAACACATAAAAAGACAGTACTATATATATATTTTTTTCTTACTTATAAAAGTTCCCAATAATTTTGAGTATTTTTTTTTTAAATATTGTTTTTCAAGTTAATTTAAATTTTATTTTTAGTTTAAATTTTGAAAGAACAAAAAAATAAAAATGGTTTAATTACTAAATTCTTTTATGTTTTTTTTATATAAAATAGAAAAAGTAGTTATCCACTCCATTTTTTTTTTATTATTTTTTTTTTTGAGTTGAACATAATATTTGAGATGGAAGAATTTGAATCTCTATCGAAAGTATGCACTAACTAATTAAACAATGACAACCAATAAAAACATTAAATGAAAAGGTTACCTTATCTTAAAAAAAACAAATAATAAAATGAAAACGTTACCATCATGAGTAGAATTAGAAATTTCCAAAGAGAATGGCATAATCTTATGTTCTAACTATTTAGGTAATATAATGCAATTTTTAAAAATCTAGGGCAGAGACAAATTAAAGAAGAAATTTTGAAATCATAAAGATTTGTTTGGTAAGCAATCTGAAAATAGAAATTTGAAAACAAAGGATTCAATGAAAACAGAGTTGTATTTCATGTTTTAAAAAATGTGGTTGGTAGCAGATTTAGAAATTTGATTCCATTATAAGTTTATAAGTTTCAAATGTATCTTATAACATATGTATAGATCATGAAATTAGTTGTAGCTGCAAAACTGATTATTAGATTGAATATAAGTCATTATTAATTAATTTATGAACATGATTTTTATAAATTTTATAGAATTATTATTTATTTCTATAATTTATAATATATTATATTATACATGTTTTAATTTAACAAAATAAATTAAGTTTATAACATGAAAAATATTGTATTTATTAAGATTTTGATCTTTGTTTAACATAATTATGCATTTTAAAATTTTAAATTCAGAATCTGGATACAATGAAAACATAAAAATGTTGTTTTCAGAATTTACTTTTTGGATCACAGAATCCGAAAACAATTTTCGAAAACACATTTGTTAAAGGCTATTCACCGAATCCAGTGAATCAGAAAACATAAAACAGAATCCATATCGCATACCAAACAAACCCTAAATTTTTCATATAATTTTTTAAATATAAGAAAACTTTGATGTGAATATTGATTACTTTTTTTTTAAGGAATATTGATTATCTTGATATTCAGTGTTCACACACAGATATATATATAGATAGATAGATATATGTGGATTGATATCGGCAATATTTTTATAAAATGGAAAACAATGAAGAAATTTTGAATCGCACATATTGAATGATGTAGTATAGTAATATATAATGTGAGAAAAATAAAAATAGGAATATTATATTATGTAACATATGTAGTCAGTTTTTTTAATACAATGTTTTTAAGGTAGATTAATGACAATATCTGCCTCAAAACATGGCTTGTTTGTTTGTTTTGAAAAATATATCGAACCACACATGCAATTAATCAAAATCCACGGTTATATATGTCTTCAAAAGAAATTTCTTGAGTACACTAAATATAGAGTTGGAGATTCAAATTTTTAACCTAAAAAAAAATAATAGAAGCTTCAATGGTAGGGTTGTGTTTAGGTTGTTGGTTGTTCTTCTTCTTTACTTTAAACATCTTTTATAATACTATATATTTATGGATTATTTAAATAAATAACGATGTTAATGGAAATAATTCTAAAACTGGACAGGGAGTGGCATGGGGGCAGCCGAGCATGATGCAAGCGGAGCGCCGCCTCTTAGCCAACGCTCTTCTCGACGTCTCTAACCAACGATTCGTCCTTCTCTCCGAAACCTGCATCCCCGTTTTCAATTTCACCACCGTCTACAATTACCTAATGGGCTCGGCCCAAATCTTCGTCGAGGCCTACGACTTACCGGGCCATTTGGGCCGCCGCCGTTACAGGCCCAATATGAAGCCCACAATCACCGAGGCCCAGTGGCGGAAAGGCTCCCAGTGGTTCGAAATGGACCGACGGACGGCGACCGAGGTGGTGGCGGACCAAAACTACTTCCCACTCTTCGAAAAGCACTGCCGCCCAAATTGCATTTCGGACGAGCACTACTTGCCGACTATGATGAGCATACGGTTTTGGGAGAGGAATTCGAACCGGACGCTGACTTGGACCGACTGGTCGAAGCCGGGGCCTCACCCGACCGGGTTCGTGAGCGGGGACGTCACGGTTGGGCTTTTGGAAAGGATACGGGGCGGCAGCACGTGCGAGTATAATGGAAAAACGACAAGAATTTGCCATCTGTTTGCCAGAAAGTTTATGGCAAGTGCTGTGGATCGGCTGCTGGAAATTGCTCCCCAAGTCATGTTCATCCATTGACTTGACTTCCTTATTGACTTGTATAGTAAATCAATTTCCAGATTAGTACATTTCTATTCTAATCTTCAAAGATTTTCATTGGTAATAGATATATAATTTCAAACTTCTCGTTTGGTTAGGCATAAATTAAATAAGTTTAAATATTAGTTAATTTATTTTAATTCTTCTACTTTTAAAATGTTTATTTTGAATCTTACTTTCAACTTTGGTTAATTTTAGTAACCTTCAATATCTTATTAGTTTATATACTTTTTATTCATCACTATTTGCAAAACTTTAATACAAATACTATTCACATACAAAGAAAATCTTTTAATATAAAGTTAGGATTGTCTTTTCAATAAATTATTTGAGTATAGTGTTGTGTTAAAATCATGATCGAAAAAAATAAAATAGACAAGAAAATAAAGGAGCAATCAATATACAAAATATCAAAATAATTATTTTGAAAGTAGAGAGATTGAAAAATAGACAAAAACTAAAAGTAATAAAAAATTCATGAACTTGAATAGTATTTAAAAATTTAAGTGAGGGTTTTATCCTAAAACATTTAATTTAACTTTTTAAAACTAATTTGAGATGGGTAGTCAAATGTGATATTCAAACTCTCATCCTCTAAAAAACTATTACATCTTCCCTTGCTCTAATTGAAAATTTAGGTGAATTTTGATCTAAAGTCCAACCAAAAGACTGATATTAATTATGTTTACACTATGTTTTAATATTAGTAGATTATATATAATTTATGGTAGACCTACATAATTTTCAAAATGATATATGGTCACGTGACAACTATTAAATTTTTCATATTCCGTAATATTAAAAAAAATTTCAAAGTAAAATAGCGTGACAACAAGAACTTAACTCAACTGACATAAGTAAAATTTATGGCTAGGAAATTATAGGTTCGAATCACCCCCTTAATTTGTTGGTGTACTAAAAAAATAGCACTTGCTGTAAGGTGGACCCTACATTTTATTTTGTATGGCTTCTACTGATGACTTCATCTAACCTACGACGTGTAGGTCCACCTCTTCAAACTTTTCTAACCATCTTAAGCTTCTTTTTTTTTTTTTAAAGTTCGAATGATCTTTAAATGTCCAAATGCCGACAGGATCTTTCATCTTCGGTATAAGACAAACCCAAAACCGAGTAAACCCCCCCCCCCCCCCCTTTTTTTTTTTTTTTTTTACTTTACTACTATAATTTTCTTAAAGAAAGACCCAGTAATACCAGTTTTTTTTTTAAATATTTATTTTCTACAAAAACCGAGTAGTATGCAAGTTGCTTAATTGTTTATGCAAAAAGTGTTTTTTTCTTGATTGCTTTTTGGGCTTTTAAACTTATTAAAATACTTCCTCCTACAATATTTTGTTATTCGGATAATATTAAAATAATATTTTTTTAAAAAAAAAAAACAGTTTTCTTTAATAGTACAGTAATTTGTTTATTTTAATCAAAATTTTGTAATATATTTATGAAATTACCTTCTAATTACGCTCAAGTCTTCAAATTCTCCGTCGATGTTAAATTATAGGTTTTTAAGAATTGAGTCTGAGTCTCTTGAGAAGATGTCTAAACTTTAAAAAGTGTTGAATTGATCCATAAATCTTAGGACCAATTACATGAATAGCAAAAAAAATATTTAAATTGCAATTGGGTATATTGTTTATTCAATTTATAAAAATAGCAAAAAAAAAAAAAAAAAGTTCAGTCCAAATGGACAGTGCAAAAAATAAAAAATACTCTTATATTTTCCATAAGTATATTAGTAATCTATCAGTTATATACTACTGATATACCTAATATTAAAGTATATCATTGGTAAACTATTGATATAGTTATATGAGATTTATTAAGAGTGTATAAGTATGTCACATATGATATATCTACATGTTATAGAGTATATCGTTGATATATGCTACTGATATACTTTATTTTTCGTATATTTTTTTAATATGAAGTTTGTCAATAGATTATCAGTGATATATTGTTAATATAATAATGATATACCTAATATAAAGTATATGACTGATGCACTGCTAATATACTTATATGAAGTTTATCAATAATATAGAGTATATCATTGATAAACTATTTGTTAGTAACTCAAATTAGTTTTGAGTTTGTCTAGTCAATTTCTAGTTTCTAGGAAATAGTTAGAGGTTATTTTTAATGTATTCGAGTCTAAGTTCCTATTTTTGTGGAGTTAGTGGGATTAGTTGTTAACATTGTAGACTCTATTTTTAGACTTAAGATGTGTATTTATATGGAGCATTTCATAATGAAATAAACACACTTCCCATTTTTCTCATTTCTCTCTCAATAGTTACAACAACAGTGGTATCAGGGATTTGTGAGTGAAAATCAGTGAAATATTTCTGAGAAAACTGAGTGATACGCCTAGAGTTGGAGTTAGGATCAAACAGTCTTTCTTCACTGGCTCCACTTATGTTTGATGGTTAAAACTACCAGACATGGGCTATCAGAATGCAAGCCTACATGGAGGGTTGTGATTATTGGGCAACAATTGAGCAAGATTATGAGATTGCTCCACTTCCTGATAACCCAACAATACAACAAATCAAGACTCACAAGGAGTGGGTCACTAGGAATACAAAGGGTCGAGCTTGCCTATATGCAGCTGTGTCTCCCGTCATATTCAACAGAATTATGGTCTTGAAGTCGGCAAAGGAGATTTGGGAGTTTCTCAAAAGTGAGTACGAAGGTGATGAGAGGATTAAAGGCATGAAAGGTGTTGAACTGGGTGTTAGAATTCGAGAGAATGTAAATGAAGGATTCTGAGTCCATTAAAGAGTACTCAGATAAGTTGATTGGGATTGCAAACAAGGCAAGAGTATTAGGAACCGATTTATCTGACAATAGATTGGTTCAAAAGATTTTGGTTTCAGTACCTGAGAGATATGAAGCAACCATTGCTTCCTTAGAAAATACTAAAAACCTCTCAAAACTCAAGGTGATAAAAGTAGTTAGTGCATTGCAAGCACAAGAGAAGATGAGGTTAATGAGGTAAGAAGAAAGCATTGAGGGGGCACTGAAAGCTAGAGTGCAACAGGGAAAAGGTGGAAGAGAGAAAAAGTGGAAAGGGAAGAGGGAATTAGGAGCAATAACTCAGAGTCTGCTGCAAAGGATACTGGTAGTACATGCAAGCATTGTGGGAAGTAAAATCATCCACATTTCAGATGTCGAAGAAAGCCTGTTGTGAAGTGTAAAAGTTGTCATTTATTGGGGCACATTGAACGATTCTGTAAGGAAGCAAAAACTCAACAACAAGGAGGAGCAAATACTGTCGTGCAACAAGAAGAAAATCAATTCTTTGTGGCTACTTGTTTCTCATTAGTCACTCAATGTGATGGTTGGTTGGTTGATAGTGGGTGTACCAATCACATGACAAGTGACAAAGAATTGTTCAACGACCTTGACAAATCATTCAAGTCAAGGGTGAAGATAGGAAACAATGAGTATCTAGAAGTAAAGGGGAAAGACACAGTGTCAATAGAGAGTTGTGTTGGAACCAAGTTGATTACCGAAGTGTTGTTTGTCCCGGAGATTGATCAAAACTTGTTACGTGTTGGTCAATTGGTAGAGAAGGGATTCAAAGTGTTGTTTGAAGAAAGAAAGTGCCTCATTTCTTATTCCAATGGGAATGACTTGTTCAAAATAAAGATGCAGCACAAAAGCTTCTCGTTGGATCCACTTGAGAATGAGCATATAGCTTTCAAGTGTCAAGTGAATTACACTGAGTTATGGCACAAGAGATTGAGACATTTTCATCAGAAAGGTTGCAGTATCTGAACAAAATTGAGATGACAGTAGAAGTACTAACTCTGAAGGAGCTAAAAACAAACAACAGAACTCGTTTAACTGGGAAGCAAACAAGGCTCCCATTCAACAAGTTAAAATGGAAAGCAACTAAAAAGCTGAAACTCATCTACACTGACTTGTGTGGACCTCAACCAACTCTTTCACTAAATGGTAGCAAGTATTTCATTATCTTTATTGATGATTATACCAGAATGTGTTAGATATATTTCATGAATCATAAGTCTAAAGTAGCTAGAATGTTTTTGAAGTCTAAGAGATGGGTTGAGAATCAAAGTGGCTGTAAAATTTAGGTGGTGAGAACTGATAATGAGACTGAATATACATCGCAAAGGTTCAACTTCTTCTGTGAAGAAGCTAGGATAGAACATCAACTCACTGATCCATATTCTCCACAAAAAAATAGAGTCAGCGAGAGGAAGAACAAAAGTATTATGGAGATGACAAGATGCTTATTGCATGAGAAAAACTTACCAAAGTAATTTTGGGTTAAAGCAGCAAACACAACAATTTTTCTATTGAATAGACTACCTACGAGGGTATTACAGAAGAAGACATACCTTATGAAGCTTGGTTTGATACTAAACCAAAACTGACAATTTGAAGGTGTTTGGTTGTTTGTGTATTTTTTTAATGTTCCACAGGCAAAGAGAGACAAGTTGAGTGAGAAAGGCTGAACCAGGAATCTTTGTAGGCTATAACATGGTGTCCAAGGCCTACAAGATCTATCAACCTCACACAAAGAAGATGATGATTAGTAGAGATGTTTAGTTCTTGGAGGATGAGATATGAGACTGGACAGAAGAAGCAGAGGTGAACCAACAAGAAGTCTTTCTAGATCCTAATGAATTAGTTGATGATGCACCAATTAGAGGGACTAGACTATTGAGTGAGGTGTATGAAAGAAGTAGTGTAGTTGCATTAGAGCCTGCAGGATATGAAGAAGCTAAAAGAGATACAGAGTGGATGAA
The DNA here is from genome assembly GCA_036507285.1 of Trichosanthes cucumerina. NCBI lineage: Eukaryota > Viridiplantae > Streptophyta > Magnoliopsida > Cucurbitales > Cucurbitaceae > Trichosanthes > Trichosanthes cucumerina. Next base: position 73,483,422 of record CM071839.1, on the reverse strand, counting down.
GGCAATGAAAGAGGAGATGAGTATGATAGAGAAGAACAATACATGAGAGCTGGTGAAGAAGCTTGCAGACAAGAAAATGATTGGAGTCAAATGGGTTTTCAAAACCAAATTGAACACAGACGACTCTGTGAACAAGCTCAAGGCCAGGTTAGTGGTGAAAGGGTATGCACAAGTCTGGGGAATTGATCTTTCTGAGACTTTTGCACCAATTGAAAGAATGGACACGATCAGGTTGCTACTGGTTGTGTCAACCCAACATTGATGAAAAGTGTATCAGCTAGATGTGAAGTCAACATTCCTAAATGGAGAGTTAGAAGAACAGATCTATATTGAGCAACCAGACGGATTCATCATACCAAGACAAGAGCAGAAAGTTTATTTGTTGAAGAAGGCTCTCTATGGGTTGAAGCAAGCTCCTAGGGCATGGTACAGTAAGATGGATGATCACTTGCTGAACCTGGATTTTGTGAAAAGTCTGAGTGAATCCACACTTTATGTAAAGAAACAAAGTACTGCTACTGTGATTGTATCTCTCTATGTAGATGACCTACTGGTGACAGGAAGTGATGATGTTCAGATAGAGATGTTCAAGCAAGAAATGATGAAAGTATTTGAGATGACTGATCTAGGTCTAATGCATTACTTCCTAGTTATGGAGATTCAACAAAGGCAGAATGAAGTGTTCCTCTGTCAGAAGAAATACGTAAGAGAGATATTGAAGAGGTTCAATATGGAGGAGTGTAAGAGTGTGAACACTCCAATGATTCAGAAGGAGAAGTTGCAAAAGGATGATGGAGAGGAACCTACCGATGAGAATGTGTACAGAAGTCTAGTTGGATGTCTCATGTATCTCACATCCGCTAGGCCTAACATTATGTACACTGTAAGTGTCTTATCTAGATTTCTTCACTATCCAAGCAAGAATCATATGTTTGCTGGAAAAAGGGTAATGAGATATCTGAAAGGCACTAGGGGTGGATTTACCATGGGCCCGAGTGTCACACCCCGTCCCAGCTTACTTGCCTAACCTAGGAAGAGATGCAAAAACAAAGATAACAAAACCTCTTGTTGGCTTTCCTTGACTAACCCAAGACTTAACTTAAAATAGACGTAACACATCATGTTTGAATAAGTAAAGTTAAGCATTGATATACACTATAATATGAAACACATTCACTTCCTTTACTATGTTCTTTAGGTAGTCATAAAGTTTCCATGTTTATTACAACCCATCTAATATGTTCTCACTACAAACCATATACAAATGGAAGTGTATATACAAGGAGCTAAATGGCGTGGTGGCAAATAGGTCTTGTGGAGGCTAAGCCTGGAAACTCGTCTGCACACTGGAAGAGTAGAGACATAGAGAAAACGTGAGCTAGGAAGCTCGGTGAGTGTCTATAATAAGCTCAAAGGTGAGGCATAATAATGGCGATTATAAGTAGAAAATAGCTTAACATAAACAAACCATGCTTCCAATTTACACAAGTCACCACTTATGCATAGCACATAACTCATAATATAGTATTATATTGAGTGTAGATAGATCAATAATGTAGAAGCTCATAACAATAAAACACATAGCATGATACCACTTTCAACCATAGAGGTGGTAGAGTTACATTTGTACCAACAAGGTTCATACCTCTCTCACGTGCACGTGGAATACCTTTGGCCCTTTGGTTTTTCCCTAATACCTTCTCTATGTCCTTCAAAGATAAGGTAAGACCATTTACTACCCGAATACCTTCTCATTGTCCTTCAGATCGGGAGATTATGATTCATTGCCCCCTAAGTACCTTCTCGAATGTCCTTCAGTATTAGGGGTTAACCAAGATCAAGGGCCTAACTTGTTTACCATGGAAATCATGTCTTTATAACACATACAACAATTTCTTGACAATTTCAATTATCATCTAAACATGTTCCCAAGTGGATTTACACAAAACATTCTCTAAAGGAAAGCATACTTTCATAATTTAGTTTCCATACTAGGATTTATAGTTACAACTAATTCAAAGCATGCTTAGGTTCTATCATGAACTTTATGTTAGGAACTCCATGAAGCTATACATAATTAGTTCAAACAAGTTTCAATGATCAACAATTATGTTTTTTTTTTTTTAAAAAAACATGGGCCAAGCATAGTTCTAAGATAGAGTCACTCACGATATTAAATTAGAACCTTGGCTTGTAAACTTGACCTATTTGCTCTTGGCCTGTCAAACAAACCAACTCAAACATTAGAACCTTTAGCTCATGATTTTTAACCTTAAAACTTGCAAGAAAACACACTTTTAAATTTTCCAGCATTTTCAGATTTTCTGCCCTGTTTTCAGACAGCCATAACTTCTTCATTACTTATCCAAAAATAATGTAATTTATACCAAACTCTTCCTTTTTGAATCCTCTAAAAATCATATGAAGACATGAAATTGAAATTCCAAACGGATTTGTTCAGAAATACCTCGAAAGCTACTTTCCTCAAAATAGATTTCTGCTGTTTTCAGATTCGGATTCCTGCTGCACAACAAATGTAATCCGATATTTAAAAAATCTTCTAGACATTTTCTACTCACGATTTCTTCACGAAAGTTGTAGTAAATTCAATAAGCTTTCGAACCATACCAATTAGAGCTTCTAACTCCAAGTATGCAGATCAGAACAACCAAAACATCAGAGACTTCCCGGATTTGACAGCATACTTCTGTCTTCTGCCTTCCTCTTCAAAACAGTAGCATCAATTCCTTTCCTTGCACCTTAGAAACAGGTCTAACTCAGTCCCATAACTCAATTCAGAATAACCATACACACAATTGATTGTAAGGTATATAGAAATGAAAGAAAATCTCCCTCAATCTCTTGCTAGAAGTTTTTCCCTTTCACCTAAAACTACAAGTTCACATTTCAGCTAGGGTTCCTCAAAATTTATCAACACAACCACCAAATATTTTTTGATAAACCTCAAGGACAACATCTTAGCTTACTTACCTCAAAATTTCAGCTTCTAATTCCTCCTCAAGAGCTCAAAACAGACTGATCTCCTCATACTGTTCTGCTACCCGAGAAACTTGAACACCCTTCACTGTTCTGCTCTTTTCTCCTTCGTCCTCTTGGTGTTTTCTGCAAAGCCGACCAGTTTCGTATTCTACACTCAATTTCTGAGATTTTGACACAAAAATCATCGAATTTAGTTGAGTAGACAGAGAGAGATGGTCGATTGAAGATGACCCTTTTCCAGCTGCTTGCTGTTTTTCTGCAGAATTTGACAAAGACCTACTTGCCTTGTTTAACTCCGAAGCTTCACCTCCCTTTGCCAGCTCCTCCTTCAGTTTTTACATCTTAATCACCTTTTTAAAACAACAAAATAAGTGTGTAAATAAACCTTAAGCATTTAGCCAACTTATCCTAAGTTTGTAAGACATATGATCTCCCATTCAATACTTGATGCACCTAAAACTCCTCCAATTTGCTAATGAGTTGAACTTACTTCAATGCAACTTTTAATATGCTTACTTCAATGGTTTACCTATCCCCTTATGAAGTTTAGACACATTGTAGCTCCAAATTCAATAGATTCCCAAATTCGATCACGACATCGTTTAGTGCAACCTATACGATTTTGCATATTTCAAAACATCATGAACGAGTGCTCAATGATAAAAGAGAATAGGGTTTAGGGCTTACAATTTACTACCCCTTAAGAGGAATTTCGCCCTCGAAATTCAAAGACGAAAAAGTTGTGGGTACTTTTCTTTCATTGTGTCTTCGCTTTCCCACGTTGCTTCCTCGACGTCGTGATTTCTCCACAAGACCTTTACCAGTGGTATTGACTTGTTTCTAAGCACCTGCTCTTTCCGATCCAGTACTTGTAGAGGTTCTTCCTCATATGTTAGATTCTCCTTAAGTTGTATTGGTTCTACCTTGAGCACATGTGATGGATCAGAAACGTATTTCCTCAACATTGATACATGGAAGACATTATGTACCCGAGACAATTCTATTGGTAAAGCTAATCTGTAAGCTGATGGCCCTACCCGCTCCAGAATCTCGTAAGGCCCTATATATCTCGGGCTCAGTTTCCCCTTCCTTCCGAACCGCAAAATACTCTTCCATGGGGATAGTCTCAGGAAAACTTTGTCTCCGATTTCGAATTCTAAATCTCTTCTTCGTTTGTCAGCGTAGCTCTTTTGTCTATCTTGTGTTGTCTTCAATCTTTCTCTGATCAATTTAACATTTTCCGAGGTAACTTGGACCAACTCTGGCCCTATCAGCTTCCTTTCTCCTACCTCCCCCCAGCAAATAGGGGTTCTACATTTCCTTCCATATAACGCTCAGATGCGGTGCCATTCCGATGCTAGAATGATAACTATTATTGTATGCAAACTCCATCAATGCTAGGTGAGTCTCCCAGCTTCCTTTATATTGCAATACGCATGCTCGAAGCATGTCTTCGAGGGTTTGAATGGTTCTTTCTGACTGACCATCGGTTTGTGGATGAAATGTTGTACTAAAGTGCAACTTAGTTCCCAAGGCCTCTTGGAGACTCGGCCAGAACTTGGAAGTAAATCTCGAATCCCTATCCGACACAATAGACACTGGGGCTCCGTATTGGCTTACAATCCTGTCAACATATAATTTAGCAAGTTTATCCAGAGTAAAAGTTACCTTGACGGGTAAGAATCGAGCGATCTTAGTCAATCATCTCTACTATCACCCAAATCCCGCCATAACCACTCGGTGTTCGGGAAGTCCAAATAAGAAATCCATGGTTACATGCTCCCACTTCCATTCAGGTATTGGGAGTGGATTTAGAAGCCCTCCCGGTTTTTGTCGTTCAGGTTTCACCTGCTGACAAATTAAACATTTAGAGACATACTCTGCTATTTCTCGTTTCATTCCCGCCACCAATAATGGTTCTTTAAGGTCCGATACATCTTTGTACCTCCCGGATGCATCGCATAGGTGAACTATGTGCTTCTTCCAAAGATCGCATTTCTCAAAGTTTCATCTTTAGACACACAAAATCTACCACACTTCATCAATGCTCCATCACGCCTACTTAATAATCTTTTCTTTGATTCAAGTTTACCTCTTCTATCAATTTCTTTAGGGTAGGGTCTTTAGCTTGACTTGAGATAACATCATTAATCAAGGTAGGTCTTACTCAAAATGAGCTAACAAGTTCCCTTTGTCACCAACATACACCTTTGCATTAGAACTCTTGAGTTCCTCAAATGAAACCACTCTAACAACATTAAGTGAACCCCACGTTACTTTGACTTCCTACTCGATTGCATCATTTACAACATTAGCCTTCCTGGTGGTATTCAATCGTGCGATCATAATCTTTTATCAATTCAAGCCACCGCCGTTGTCTCAAATTCAACTCTTTCTCATCAAGAGATGTATTTTAAACTTTTATGATCTGTGTAAATACAACACTTCTCACCAAATGTATAATGCCTCCAAATCTTTAAAGCTAACACAACTGCTGCGAGCTCCAGATCATGAGTAGGATAATTACATTCATGTTTTTTTAACTGTCTTGAGGCATAAGCAATCACTTTCCCATCCTGCATAAGTACACATCCAAGGCCCTGATGTGAGGCATCACAGTAAACCTCAAACTCTTTTCCCGTGGTGGGTAGAGTTAGTACCAGTGCTGTGACAAGTCTGTTCTTTAACTCTTGAAAACTTTTTCCACACTTTTCACTCCACTCGAACTTCGTATTCTTCTTTGTCAAACTGGTTAATGGAAGAGCTATCTTCGAAAATCCCTCAACAAAACGTCGATAGTATCCTGCAAGTCCCAAAAAACTACGGACTTCCGTTATTGAAGTTGGTTGTTCCCACTTAACTATAGCTTCCGTCTTACTTCCGAGGATCCACTTGAACCCAAACGCGACACACTACGTGTCCCAAAACACAACCTGTTCCTAGCCAAAACTCACATTTACTAAATTTAGCATACAACTTCCGATCTCGTAATGTCTGTAGCACTATTCTGAGATGTTCTGCATGCTTCTCTCTACTTTCTGAGTACACCAAGATGTCATCAATGAATACTATCACAAACTGATCAAGATAAGGATGGAATACCCGATTCATGAGATCCATGAATGCTGCTGGGGCATTAGTTAACCCGAATGGCATTACCAAGAATTCATAATGCCCATACCTTGTCCTCGAAAATTCGCTTTTTGGTACATCGAAATCATTGATCTTCAAACGATGGTAACTCGATCGTAAATCAATTTTGGAAAACACCGAGGCACCCTTTAGTTGATCGAACAGTCATCTATGCGGGGCAAAGGATATTTGTTACGTATTGTTACCTTATTCATTTGCTCAGTAATCAATACATAATCGTAATGTTCCATCCTTCTTTTAACAAACAACACAAAGTGCTCCCCACGGAGATACACTTGGTCGAATATAACCCTTATCCACCAACTCCCACAGAATCGAGTTTTCAATTCCTTCAGCTCCTTCTGCCATCCTATACGGGGCTTGAGATATTGGCGCTGCTCCTCGGCATCAAGTCTATGGTAAACTCCACCTCTCTATCGTGTGGCAACCACATTAGTTCTTACGGGAAGACATCTAAATACTCACATACTACTGGAATGTCTTCTGTGTTTCGATTTACTCACCGGTGCACAAACTACATATGCAAGATATCTTTGTATAACCTTTCTTCAATAATTTCCCGGCTTTAATAGTTGATATCATACAAGTAGGCAATATCTTCCTATGTCCCTTAAACACAACCTCGGTCTGCGCATGATTTCCTCAACACAACTTCCTTCCTATGACACCCATTAAGGCATGATACCTAGATAAGAAATCCATCCCCAAAATAACGTCGAACTCTTGGAGATCTAAGGAATCGATTCGATTGTCATGGTCATACCATTCACTTCCACCATACAATTAGTATAAACACTACAAACTATCAACATATCACCAATAGGAGTATAAATACACAGTTCCTCGGATAAAGGTTCTAATTTCGCAACAATGCTAGCAGAAAAACATTTTAGAGATAAAAGAATGTGTAGCTCTGGATCTAGTAATGCATGTGCGGGTTTATTACAGATAGAAAGTGTACCCGTGAATTAACTTCGTGCATCATCCGCCTTCTGCTGCGTGTCATGGCGTAAATCTTCCCCGTTGTTTGGGGTCGACCTACTCGCCCCTTTTGCTTAGCACTACTAGTGCCTTCTCCTCCATTGCCCAGATATTTCAAAGATTTTGGTTCACGATATCACGATGTAGTTCTCTGTCCCACCATGCCTTCTTTGCATTAATTGGGGCATTCCTTTTGAAGTGACCACCTTGCCCACAGCTTGAAACATACATTTCCGCCACTCAAACATCGACCCCAATGATACTTTCCACAAGTGCGCATGCACAAAGGTTTCCTTGCTTTGAACTAGCCACCGACTCACCTGGATTGCCTCATGCACGGAGTCCTCACGATCCTATCGTAAAACTTGATCCTCGCCGCCTCTGCCTTTCCCCACGTCCACCTGCACGATCCTTGGAGTAGTTTGCCCACCACGATGGGGTTTAAAGCTTCCTTTTCCGAGACACCTGAGGTGAATCTCCTATTATCTCCTCGTTGGAATCGGTCTCGTGGTAACCCAACGAGAATAAGCGGTATGACCACCACCTACGCCTCCTTTTCCCATTCTGTCTTCTTCTACCAAAGCCGCTCTACTCGTAATGCCGTCTCCACAAGCTTGAGAACTCACCTCTCTCCGAACTTGCTTTGTCACAGCGCGTCGATCTCTGTGTTAAGTAGACCGTCCTCGAACCTCTTGCATCGATCTGTCTCGTTTGCAACAATAGTGCTAGCATACTTTGATAATTCGTGAACTTCTTCTCATATTCTCACATTCGACATCGATCCTCTGAACAAGTCCTAGAAACTCGTTCCTCTTCGCATCACGATATGAGCTCGGGTAATACTTATCTTCAAAGGCCTTTCAAACTCTTTCCACTCCAAGCATCTACTTTTCTCTCTCTCTCGTTATCTTCCACCAATCATCTGCTCCTTTCGGAGTAAGAATCTTCGCTAAATCGACCTTCCCGCCTTCTTGTGGCATCGCATGACCCTAAAGCACTTCTCAATCAGATTTAGCCAAACTTCACATCATCGGGATCCGCTGTGCCTTCAAATGTTGTTGCACCCAAGGCTTTCAGATCTTTCAATGCCATACTTCTTTTCTCGGATCCAGCAGGCTTGATCCAACACTTTCAACTAATCTTTGAGTTATCCGCGTAAAGATCTGTTCCTCCATGTTCACCTCTTGCTGAGGATGACTAGATTCTCCCTCTGATACCTCTCTTCCTCTATCACCAGTAGCTTCTTGAGTTCCAGTTTCCACTTGCCTGCCTCGTTTGCCACCTCGAGCCATGGTCCTAAATTATACAAACTTATTAAAATAGGTAAGACAACAAGTTCCTAATTTAATGCATGAACCTAGTTCCCTTCCCAAAACCTTTTGCTCTGATACCAAGATGTCACACCCGTCCCACCTTACTTGCCTAACCTAGGAAGAGATGCAAAGACAAAGATAACAAAACCTCTTGTTGGCTTTCCTTGACTAACCCAAGACTTAACTTAAAATAGACGTAACACATCATGTTTGAATAAGTAAAGTTAAGCATTGATATACACTATAATATGAAACACATTCACTTCCTTTACTATGTTCTTTAGGTAGTCATAAAGTTTCCATGTTTATTACAACCCATCTAATATGTTCTCACTACAAACCATATACAAATGGAAGTGTATATACAAGGAGCTAAATGGCGTGGTGGCAAATAGGTCTTGTGGAGGCTAAGCACTGGAAACTCGTCTGCTACCTGGGAAGAGTAGACATAGAGAAAACGTGAGCTAGGAAGCTCAGTGAGTGTCTATAATAAGCTCAAAGGTGAGGCATAATAATGGCAGATTATAAGTAGAAAATAGCTTAACATAAACAAACCATGCTTCCAATTTACACAAGTCACCACTTATGCATAGCACATAACTCATAATATAGTATTATATTGAGTGTAGATAGATCAATAATGTAGAAGCTCATAACAATAAAACACATAGCATGATACCACTTTCGAACCATAGAGGTGGTAGAGTTACATTTGTACCAACAAGGTTCATACCTCTCTCACGTGCACGTGGAATACCTTTGGCCCTTTGGTTTTTCCCTAATACCTTCTCTATGTCCTTCAGTATTAAGGTAAGACCATTTACTACCCGAATACCTTCTCATTGTCCTTCAGTATCGGGAGATTATGATTCATTGCCCCCTAAGTACCTTCTCGAATGTCCTTCAGTATTAGGGGTTAACCAAGATCAAGGGCCTAACTTGTTTACCATGGAAATCATGTCTTTATAACACATACAACAATTTCTTGACAATTTCATATTATCATCTAAACATGTTCCCAAGTGGATTTACACAAAACATTCTCTAAAGGAAAGCATACTTTCATAATTTAGTTTCCATACTAGGATTTATAGTTACAACTAATTCAAAGCATGCTTAGGTTCTATCATGAACTTTATGTTAGGAACTCCATGAAGCTATACATAATTAGTTCAAACAAGTTTCAATGATCAACAATTATGTTTTTTTTTTTAAGAAAAACATGGGCCAAGCATAGTTCTAAGATAGAGTCACTCACAGTATTAGAATTAGAACCTTGGCTTGTAAACTTGACCTATTTGCTCTTGGCCTGTCAAACAAACCAACTCAAACATTAGAACCTTTAGCTCATGATTTTTAACCTTAAAACTTGCAAGAAAACACACTTTTAAATTTTCCAGCATTTTTAGATTTTCTGCCCTGTTTTCAGACAGCCATAACTTCTTCATTACTTATCCAAAAATAATGTAATTTATACCAAACTTTTCCTTTTTGAATCCTCTAAAAATCATATGAAGACATGAAATTGAAATTCCAAACGGATTTGTTCAGAAATACCTCGAAAGCTACTTTCCTCAAAATAGATTTCTGCTATTTTCAGATTCAGATTCCTGCTGCACAACAAATGTAATCCGATATTTAAAACATCTTCTAGACATTTTCTACTCACGATTTCTTCACGAAAGTTGTAGTAGATTCAATAAGCTTTCGAACCATACCAATTAGAGCTTCTAACTCCAAGTATGCAGATCAGAACAACCAAAACATCAGAGACTTCTCGGATTTGACAGCATACTTCTGTCTTCTGCCTTCCTCTTCAAAACAGTAGCATCAATTCCTTTCCTTGCACCTTAGAAACAGGTCTAACTCAGTCCCATAACTCAATTCAGAATGACCATACACACAATTGATTGTAAGGTATATAGAAATGAAAGAAAATCTCCCTCAATCTCTTGCTAGAAGTTTTTCCCTTTCACCTAAAACTACAGGTTCAAATTTCAGCTAGGGTTCCTCAAAATTTATCAACACAACCACCAAATATTTTTTGATAAACCTCAAGGACAACATCTTAGCTTACGTACCTCAAAATTTCAGCTTCTAATTCCTCCTCAAGAGCTCAAAACAGACTGATCTCCTCATACTGTTCTGCTACCCGAGAAACTTGAACACCCTTCACTGTTCTGCTCTTTTCTCCTTCGTCCTCTTAGTGTTTTCTGCAAAGCCGACAAGTTTCGTATTCTACACTCAATTTCTGAGATTTTGACACAAAAATCATCGAGTTTGGGGTAGTAGACAGAGAGATATGGTCGATTGAAGATGACCCTTTTTTCAGCTGCTTGCTGTTTTTCTCATGAATTTGACAAAGACCTACTTGCCTTGTTTAACTCCGAAGCTTCACCTCCCTTTGCCAGCTCCTCCTTCAGTTTTTACATCTTAATCACCTTTTTAAAACAACAAAATAAGTGTGTAAATAAACCTTAAGCATTTAGCCAACTTATCCTAAGTTTGTAAGACATATGATCTCCCATTCAATACTTGATGCACCTAAAACTCCTCCAATTTGCTAATGAGTTGAACTTACTTCAATGCAACTTTTAATATGCTTACTTCAATGGTTTACCTATCCCCTTATGAAGTTTAGACACATTGTAGCTCCAAATTCAATAGATTCCCAAATTCGATCACGACATCGTTTAGTGCAACCTATACGATTTTGCATATTTCAAAACATCATGAACGAGTGCTCAATGATAAAAGAGAATAGGGTTTAGGGCTTACACCGAGCCCCCCCTCAAATTTTTTACCTTTAATAATATGTATAGAAAAAGTCAGTTCAAATAACAAAAAAACCTTTTGGCATGATGGTAAATATGTCATTAACCCCCCTCAAATCTCAGGTTCAAGCTGTTGGGATTTGTGCCCTAAAACTCGTAGTTTGTAATAATGTTCTAATTAATATAATAAAGTGTTATTATTTCAATAAAGTGTTATTGTTCGTTATCTACGAGTTTTCCTTTATTTAAACCCTAAATCCAATAAACTAAACATCCAAGGCTGTTAAATGAATCTTTAATTGAATGTAATGTACATAAAAAGGATCTCGATTCGAGATACAACCTAAAATGGTCTATAGTTAGGGGATAAGGTTTGGGTACCTTACCCTGGTTAAACTATGGATGTGGCCCACTTTGTATTTGATACAAACACTGTGATCCTAACGTTTTCATGTAGATGACATGTGAGTGGGGATATCCTATGTAATGAGATTACATAAGACCGGACCACGAAATAACAACCTCTAGCTATAACTCCATTGACTAGTTAGGTTTCTATTTCACTAGGATGACCTAGGCAACTTGATCTCAATCCTGAGCAGGTTACGAACTCCTGTTTGCGAGGGATTGTCCTTTGACTAGTATGGGTGAGAGTGGCGGTCGCCGACTCAATATGCCTACCTTCTTGGGGACAAGACCGAGTGAGCGGCTGAGAACTTAACTTAGCAAGACGGAATTCACTCCTTCCCGCCTACTAGGGTAAGTAGAGGAATGTTCCCTTAAGTGGTATCTCCAGGACTTGAACAAAGGGCCCGACCCTCTCATTGGCCCGAGAGGGACTCTGTTTGTTGGTAGGACCACAAACAAATTGTTCATTAGAGGAGCACTGGTACTTATGGCACAAGATGTAACCTAGGGGTAAAACGGTAATTTGACCCAACTGGTGTTACGAACATTTGTGAAGGATTGACTTGTTGTTATTGGTGAATATCCATGGACACAGAAATATATCTGCAGTGCGAAGAGTGCAGCTGTGGGACTTTAGTGGAGTGTTCCCGCAGTTAACGAATGTTGATTGGGAGGTTAATGAGATTGACTGAGCAATCTCGTATCGTTGGAGCTTCTGATCTGTAGGTCCATTAGGTCCTCCTTCTAGCTCGTAGAGGGTTCTTAGATCATTTGAATTTGAAATGTTCAAATTTATTAGGGAATAAATTTAATGTATGTTGATACAATATAATATATAGTTTTGGAACTATATATTATAAATTTAATGTGAATGTGATTCATATTAAGTTATATGAGAGAATTGAATATTTGAAAGAGTTCAAATATTATATTAAATGTGAATGTGATTCACATTTGAAAACTATAGGTTAAAATTTAATGTGCACTGGATGTACATTAAAACTATAGGTTAAAGGGGTAATATGATTAAATGAGATTTAATCCAAATTAAATATATGATATTTAATTTATATTATTTAATTAATAATTAAATTTGATTTAATTATTATTATTATTATTATTATTATTATTATTATTATTTTAATAATAAAATAAGGGAACGTGCCTTCTAGACACGTTCCCTCTATCCTCTTCCTTCTCCCTATCGATAGCTTAACAGGGAGAAGGGGTGTGCATTTTTGAGATATCGATCATTCTTGCAATTGAGGAATTGCAACTTCCTGGAATTCTCTCTCTCACTCTCTAATTCCTAAAACCTCCAATTGTTGGATCCTTCCCACCAAGGAAGATCTAAGAACTCAGAGATATAGAAGGTGATCTCTGGTGGTTGTGTTCTTGTTGGAAGAAAACAGAAAAGTCACTGTACAATTGATTTGCTGTTCAACCTTTGGAGCAACAAGTTGCTGGAGAAAGTCTACAAAGGTATCACTCTCTTTTATTAGTTTAAACGTTAAACTTGTAGCATGTTTGCATGCAATTAATCCATGTCTAATAGGATTAGAATTCATGTTTGTTATGTTCTTTTTGTCAATGTACTATTTTTTTGTTTTAAGCAAAACAATCAAGTAATTAAGATCACAAACTCGTTTCCGCTGCTCAAGGAGATCAGATCTCCATCACAAGCTTTGGGATCAAATTTAGTAAAATTAAAAATTTTAAGTTGCAAGGTTACTCAGATAGTGATTGGGTTAGGTCATTGGAGGATATGAAGAGCATCTATGGCTATTGTTTTACTTTTGGCTCAGGGTGTTTTTCATGGTGTTCAAAAAAGCAAGATAGAGTGGCTCAGTCAATTGCAGAAGCTGAGTTCATTGGAGTGACGACAGCAGTCAACCAACAGTTTGGTTGAAGAAATTGATGCATGACTTGCATCTGAAGCCAGAAGAAAGCGTGAAGGTGTTTGTGGATAATCAAGTCACTTTAGCCATCTCATTGAATCCAATTTTTCATGGAATGGCCAAACATTTTAAGATCAAGTATTATGTTCTGAGAGAGATGCAAAAGGAAGGAGAAATGCAATTGGTGCATTGCAGCTTAGAAGAGCAAATAATAGATATCTTCACTAAGTTTTTTTGTGTGGGTCGTTTTCAAGCTCTTAGGAGCAAGTTAGGTGTTTGCAGTATTTGAGTTAGGAGGAGAATGTTGGTAACTAAAATTAGTTTTGAGTTAGTTTAGTCAATTCCTAGTTTCTAGGAAAATAGTTAGAGATTATTTTTAGTGTAGTCAAGTCTAAGTTCCTATTTTTGTGGAGTTAGTGGGATTAGTTGCTAATATTGTGGACTATATTTTTAGACTTAATGTATATTTATATGAAGCATTTCAATATGAAATAAACACACTTCTCATTTTTCTCATTTCTCTTTCAATAGTTACAACAACACTATTGATAAACTTCATATATTTCTGATATACCTACTTATATGAAGTTTATTTTAGTTTTTTTACTTTATTAATGATTTATATTTACTAGCTTTTAGTCAATAGACTTGTTTAATTGATACATTTGATTCATAATATATAAGAAATTTATATTTAGTATATCATGTTTGCCTAAAATGAAGTATATCACTAATATACTATTGATATACTCAATGTTGATATATCGGTCAAATGAACATACCTAAAATGAAGTATATCAGTCATATACCAAAAATTAATTACTTTTGATTCCCTCAAAATACTTCATACCCATAGAGATAATTGTCCTCACTTATATATCATGGATCTCTTTGTTCTCTAACTAATGTGAGACTTTGTTACCACTTCTAAAAAGAAGATAGAAGAAAAAAAAAGAGGAAAGAGAATTGAAAAATGATGGAAAGATACATGACAACAATCCAATCAACAAAGCTGCCACATCATTAAAGTTTAACCAACCTGTTAGCCACCATATCAGTATTTCATTAAGTTAACAAATAATTAAGGAGCAGTATTTTGATGCTACCTGGACAACACCTCTTCACTTATTCACCACACTTTTTTTTCTATATTTTTTTAAAAAAATACACAAAAAAAAAATTGTGTGGCCATCAAAGGAGTTACACCATATTTGGCAACACCCAAATATTTTAATTACAAAATACTATTCAGGCCTTAAACACTTTTTCTATCTTAATTTTTGTTTTAGTTTATTTTTTTTTAAAAAATGTATAAAGTAATTGCTATCAATTTGTTCTTTTAGAAAATCATTTACGAGTTGTTTGGGGCATAGGTTATAATAACCCGTGTTATATAACCTGTGGAGTAATCTGCACCCCAAACACAGACTATTATAACCTCTGACTATACTACTCAGTATTTTAAATAATATTATATGATTCTACAGATTATAATAACTCATAGATTATTATAACCTTTGTAACTTAGTGCCCCAAAGATCCCTTACAATATGAAGTAAATCTACACTTGGTAAGTTTCAAATTTAAATATGAAAAAACATATTGTCATGTTTGATAAATCAATACTAAATTTAGTATTGAGATCTAGTAGTAATGATTGTATGGAAGAAAATGTTTACAATTTAAAATGCAATAATGAATAAAAATAAAAAAAAAAATTAACTCGCATTTCAAATTGATCTTCAATTAAAAAAAAATGATTTGAAATTTGATTCAATCTGGAGAGGAGAAAGTGGATCATTTAAAACCATGATCAGCTCAGGTAAATGAATAGCAGCACTCATTATTATGTATGTATATATATATATATATATATATATATATATATAAGCAACAGTCCTTGCAAGCCGCAGTGCAGAGGACATTAAAACTTGAGGAAATTAAGTAAAACAAAGAGACAAAGGGCAAGGAACATAATGAAAACGGACGTACGACCAAAACTGGCTGAAGAAAAGGGAAGGTTGAATTAGCTTTGTAATTGTAGACCATGGCTGCGGCCCCTTGCTAAAAAATTTTATACACTGATCGTGTCAAGTATTTACTTTCTAATGACAGAGAAACACTCCTTCAAAATTTTATACTAATCAAACCAAAATTAGTATACTAAATTTAAAGTATTTTGAATTGAAATGATTTAAAACTAAAGCTATAAACCTCCACTAGTACAATTTCAAGATTTTATGACATTGAAAAACTGTCGTAAACACATTTTATGAATTTCTTTTTCAATCGTAAAAATCACTATCAAAAAAATTTTATACATGACACATCCAAAAATCTATCATAATTAACTATTTTATGACAAGTAATGGTTGTAAAAAAAACTGTCATAAATTTTCGAAAATACGAAAAATCTTTGTTTTCTTCTGCCAAAAAACGCACCTGCAACTATTTATGACAATTTTTTTCTCTCCCCGTCTTATTTGACTTAGCTATAGTGTCATAGAATGTCAATATTATAATAGTGCCCTTTTATAGTACTTGAAGCTCATTCGTTTCTTGCGTCGATGTGGACAATTACTCTTCTACTATATTATTGGACTAGCATTGATATAATTAAATTTATCATAACCTATCGACTTTAAGTTTTTTGGTTGATTAGTGATTTAACCTATATAGTAAAAACCATGCAATTAATTATTAGAGAAGTTACATTAAGATACAATTTAACAATTTTAAAATCAGTTTAAGATATGTCATCCAACAAAATTTTATGTTGCCAATAAGATTATAACTAATTGATATCAAATATAGATTTATGAGGGAGAGATCATGGTTCAAACCCGTGGTTGAAGTAAGAAAAAAAAAACATAATTTTATGTTAAAAATTAAAATTGTCACCGTCTCTCTCGGCGCCATCATCCTGTGGTTGTGGTTCCAACGTTGGTGCCGCTCCATTTAGCCCAAAGAACTTCTAACGAAATTACACGCAATGACATCAGGAAAGCAAGCCCTCGCATAAATCACGACTTAATTATTTCAGAAAAGATAACAAAGCCATTGTTTTGGGAGTTTAATTAGTATATACAAGACCAAATTATGGATCTGTTTCTGCTCTATAATCTTAATTAATTTATAATAATTTTATGATCCTAATTTTTGGTGCAGTAAATGAATAGATAGGGGTGACGAAATGGCCGGAAGCCAATAATTGAATCCGAATGCAGTGGTCCGGATGACTGGCGGCGGTGGATTCTAAATTTTTTGGTGAAGTTAGTAATTTGAAACAGATGACGACGGCGGCGGAGGTGGATATGTTCTTGCTTTCTGTAAGAGTTTCAATTAAAATGACAGTTTTTTTTTGTAAAGTGTTTAATAATTCATGTTCTTGCGTTCTTCAAAGACGCTGGAGATTACCGTGAGCGGAAGTGAACGATCCCCGGCTAGGCGCGAAGAGAGAGAGAGACGAATTTGTTGGGACAGAGAGAGTAATTAAATAATATTTAAATATCTTTTTCCGTTTAAAAACAAAAAAGTGTTTGTTAAAGATTGTGCGTATAAAAATAATGAAAGAAGACCAAGAGTCCATCCAAACCCATCACTTTTTTTACGAGACTAGTATGAAAGTTCAAGATGGAATTTTTTTAATTAAAATATCATTTTGGTCGTAGACTTTTTTTTTTTTTTCTCTTACTTTTAAATATTTAATTTTAGTTTCTATATTTTTCATAAAATTTAAAATTGATCTCTAGGATAGGTTTGAAGTTAATTTTTATCAAAATTAGTTAAATAATAATAATAATAATTTTAATACAAGAAAAGATACAAGGTAAACATACTTACAAAATTAAGCTAATAGAGACTAATTCTTCTTTTTAAGAAAAATTAACAATAAATAATAGTAGGGACCAATTTTAAGTTTTATTGAAGGTACATAGATTAAAATGGGATATTAAAAATACACATACCTAAATGAAACAAAGCACAAAGTATAGAGACAAAAATAGTATTTTAACTAATTTTAAAATTCTTTTTTATATTAAGTTTATAAATATGTAACACCCCAAGCCCAAGATTCGAAATTTGGATTCGGCTCCTGTTGG
This sequence comes from Trichosanthes cucumerina, assembly GCA_036507285.1. Taxonomy (NCBI): domain Eukaryota; kingdom Viridiplantae; phylum Streptophyta; class Magnoliopsida; order Cucurbitales; family Cucurbitaceae; genus Trichosanthes; species Trichosanthes cucumerina. Next base: position 73,465,792 of record CM071839.1, on the reverse strand, counting down.
CCCCGACATTCCCTCGCATCCATTGCGACTTGGATTCCATGTGACACCCGAGGAAGAGATGTACATGAATGAACCGAGTCCACATCCGAATGAGAGTGATCATGGAATTATGAAAATATGGATGAGAAACACTATACTAACAATGTGCACATTTCTTTTAGATGACTCACTACTACAAATTTGACATTCTATGACATCATAGCTAAGCCAAATAAGAGGGATGGAGAAAAGAAAACTGTCATAAATTGCTAGAGACACGTTTTTGGCGGAAAAAAACGAAAATTTTCGTAGTTTCAAAAATTTATGACAGTTTTTCAACATCATAAATTTATGACAATTTTTCAACATTATAAATTCATGACTTAGATAAAAAGTTATCATAGATGGTTGGAGGCACATTTTTGGCAGGAAAAATCGGAGATTTTCGTGTTTTTGAAAATTGATGACAGTTTTTCAATATCACAAATTTATGGCAGTTTTCCAACGTCATAAAAACTTCATTTGTCCCACATCGAAAAATATGTGTTTTGGACAACCATCTTCTCCTAAAAAATGTCTCTATCTCCTTCATTTTAGCATCAAGTTAACATGAGCTTCTTAATGGGCTTATTTAGCTTAAGTAAACAGGGCCTTGAGTAAACTTTTTTTGTTGCCAACTACAAACTATCATAAAAAACAAATACTTGACACAAGAATATTGTCTTTAACATTTTTTTGTTGTCATAGAAACAACATACTTGACAGTTGACACTGAAATTCTGTCATAAACAGAATTTTTATGACGTTTAAAAATTGTCGTTAATATATATATCTTGATGGAAACGTCGATTTTAAGAGGTATTTATTAACAATGTTTAATTGTCATAAAAAAAGTTTTCCATGACTTTTAACAAAGGTCTTAAATACGTTTTTTTTTTACAACCATTAATTGTCATAAAATAGTTAATTATGACAGATTTTTGAATGTGTCATGTATATAGTTTTCTTGATGGTAGCTTCCACGACTGAAAAAAAAAAGTCATAAAATGTTTTTATGACAATTTTTCAATATTATAAAATCTCGAAATTGTACTAGTGGCTCAATAATAGTAACTCTGAAATTAAGCGTGCTTGGCTTAGAGCAATCCTATGTTGGATGACCTTCTGAGAATTTTTCTAGGGTGCATGTGAGTAAGGACAAATTATGTTGAAAGGAACTGTGTTGGTTTGTGGGGACAATATTTCACTCTCACAAGAAGTTCAAGGATGGTATGGTGACGTGACTAGGTCGCAGGGATGCAGGAGAATGCTAGGACCAACAAGGGTCGAATCCAAAATTCGAATCCTGGGCGTGAGACGTTACAAAATATGAGGAGATGATTCAAATCTAAAATTGCCAACATGAGCAATAACTTGCAAGGGGGCATAAGAGAGCATATATTCGAATCTTCTCCCCCACAATTATGAGGCTACATATTTCTTTTTAAGATATGCTTAAGATTGACAATGGAACTACCTTAAGATAGGATTTAGATTTTAAATGTATTGTATTTAATAATCAGGGGATACATATTTAAATTACATTTTGTAATTCTTCGCTCATATAATCAACCATTATAAAATTACTAACCATCCTGTGATGTGACCTTCTCCAATAATTTTTTTTAAAAAAATATTTAGATATTTTTAACAAATGAACTATGTTCAAATTATAAATTGAAGTGTGTTCTAAATCTATTTATCTCAAAAGGAAAAATAATATTGAATACTAATAATGATAGTTTGCTTTATAAGAGGTCCGTTAAAGAACTATGGAAGACTTCAAGTTCAACCCCAACCAAAATGAAGATTATTTGTGGTTGGAAGCTTTTTCAAAAAATTCCACCCATTTGGACAGAGACTTGATTAGCAAGGGTTTAATTTATAAATTGAATCATGGTGCCCTTTCTGTAATGGAGAACCATAAACTCGCCACTCGCCACCCCAAATTTTGGCATCATTCTTTCCCTTATAATGTAGATGCATATTTTACTCTTACGTCTACTTGGACCTTCAACATATATAATTATTTACACTCACATCTTCAACCGACAGTTTGGAGTGCTAAATGAATTATAATATAATAATTACTTGAATTATAATAGTCCGTAGAATTATATAATATTATTTAAAAAGCAAAGTCTTAGTCTCTAGAGTTATAATAGTTTACTCCCTAAGTTATAATAACCTCTACTATAAGAATTAACGACTTAATTTAGCAACGAAACCGTTGCGACGAAATTAGGTATGTCGCAAACAAAGCGACGAAATGACCCAACGTCGCAACGAGCTATGCGACGGACCAATGTCTCGTCGCAAGGGTGCGACGAAACAACAAAGTTGTCGCAATAAGAGTGCGACGAAAAACACAATAGTGCAACGAACGATCAAAATAGTCGCAAGGATGCGACGAAAAATGATACCCGCCGCACGTGTGCGACGCACGACATGCCTCGTCGCATGTCTCGATTAGACAACCAACATGCATTAAGGTGCGTCAGACCTCAAATGCTGGAGTAATTATGGGTGTGCGACGAAGCTTATGCCTCGTCACATGTCCAAAATTTTAGTTTTAGCGACGTTTTTTTTTTTTGGTTGCTAATGGTTTTATTTCTGGTAGTGTCTAAACAGGTCGTAAAGATTTAGACGTCAGAAACTTGGTGATTGGGAAAGACTTCTTACTGCTACAGAAATTATCCACCCTTTGAGTACATTTAGTCTCAGGACAGTTATCCCGGTGTATCCCCTCCTCAACCTGGATTCTCAATTTTTGGTGCAGTTATTTAAAAGAGATGACGGCGCCGGCGGTGGATTATTCTCAATAACTGAATCTGCAAATAATTCATGTTCTTGCGTTCTTCAGAGACGTTGGCGATTACAAGGAGTATCCGGCCGGCTGGACGTGAAGAGAGAGAAACGAATTTGGTACAGGGAGTAATAAACTAATATTTAAATATATATCTTTTTCCATGTCAACAAAAACACAAAGTATTTCTTAAAGATCGTGCGTATAAAATATAAAAAGAAAGACCCCGGACCCATCATTTTTTTTTTTAATTAAGAAAATCAACGGAAAATTAATATGAAGCTCTGTTTTGTCGAACAAATGGGTTATTCTCAGAATTCGGTGTACCAATGAGTTCCAGAAGGAGGCACACGCACTTTCATCAGACACATTTTATGATATGTTCAAAAGTAGTATTTCCATTTCCAACATATTTCTTTTAATCGTATCCGTCGATATAACACAATTATGTTATGGTTCGTGAATTAATTAGACATGGTGTTCTTACATAATCTGCTTGATAGATCGGTGTTATCGTGACTTAATCATTTCAGAAAAGATAACAAAACCATCGTTACGCGAACATTTGGTAAATATAAGACCAAATTATGGATCTGTTTCTGGTCTATGATCTTCATTAATTTTGGATATTGGTGACGACGAAATGGCAGGAAGAAAATAACTGACGACGGTGGATTGTAATTAAATTTTTGGTGAAGTTAGTAATTTGAAACAGAGGACGGCGGTTGCTTTCTGTAAGTGTTTGGATTAAAATGGCAGATTGGTTTAATAATTCATGTTCTTGTGTTCTTCAAATTAAAGACGCTGGCGACTCTTGTGAGCGGGAGCCCGGCCGGGCGTGAAGAGAGAGAGAGAGAGAGAGAGAGACAAATTTGGGACAGAGGGAGTAATAAAATAACATTTAAATATATTTTTCTTTGTTTTTTTTAAGGAAAAGTGTCTGTTAGATCGTGCGTATAAAATATAAAAAGAAGACCCAGACCCACCATTTATTTTTAATTAAGAAAATGAGTGGAAAATTAATCTGAAGGTCTGTCTTCTTGTCGAACAAATGGGTTATTCTCAGATTTCGGTGTACCAATTGAGTGGCAGAAGGAGGCACAGATACTCTCAACTCATCAGAGACATTTTGATATGTTAAAACTAAAAGTAATATTTCCAACCAATTTCTTTTAATCATATACGTTGAGATTAGATTACAATGGACATGGTGTTTTTAGATAATCTGCTCGATAGATTTATGGTTTTCCAAATTGGTTTATGGGTTTTCTGGATTATAAGTCCCCCGTTGGGAATTAGATCACTATATTTGTACTATTTATCATCACCACATTTCATAATTTATTTTTTTATCGTCACAAAAAGTATATTAAATAATATGTCATAATTAACTATTTTATGACAATTAATAGTGGTAGAAAAAAACGTATGACATTTAACTGTTAATGTTAGTATTCTTGTATCAAGTATTTGTTTTCTTTGATAATTTGTAGTTGTCAACCAAAAAATTTACTCAAAACCCAGTTTACCTTTAGCTTAACAAGTCCATCAATAATAAGAAACGGATGAAGATTCTCTCTCCAAAACACAAAATTTTCGATGGACATGAAGAATGATAATGGAGTTTGACGTTGGAAAACTGTCATAAATTTGTGATATTAAAAAACTGTCATAAATTTTTTAAAACACGAAAATCTCAATTTTTCTTGCTAAAAACGCGTCTCCAGCAATCTATGACAACTTTTTATCTCAGTAATGAATGTTTAACGTTGAAAAACTGTCATAAAATTATGATGTTGAAAAATTGTCATAAATTTTTTAAAATACAAAAATCTTCGTTTTTTTCCCGCAAAAAATGTGCCTCTTACAATATATGACAGTTTTTTTTATCCCTTCATCTTATTTGTCTTAACTATGGTGTCATAGAATGTCATAGCCAATCAGGTTTTGATCCAATTTGAATACATAGTAGAAGCTAAGATTGATTTTGAAAATAAATGGATTTTTTTTTAGAAGCTAAGATTGATTTTGAAAATAAATGGATTTTTTTTATCCAATATTTGTGATGATTCAAAATAAGAAAAAATAAAGTTATCAGATTATGACAAAGATAGGTGTACTCTCCACAACTCTTAAATATAAATTCAAAATACTTTTTGCAATTTTTTTTTCCAATCTAACAAAAAATTATCAGTCATGCTATGGTGTCATCACTCAGAAAAATATTGAGATGTTTTAACAACGAAATATATCTAGATTGACAATTAAATTGAAGTATTTTCCAATCTTAATGATATAAATGTATTTATCTCCAAATGAAAAAAATTATTGAAGACTAAAATATTTTTATTTGCAAAATTCATAGGCTAAATTAGAACATATATATATATAACTATATGAGTTAACTTGGTGGAATTAAGTATGTGGAAAAAATGATATATATTTAAAGAATGAATCCAATCTTGAGAAGGATATTAGAGGATTAGGATATTAGAGGATTATCTCATAAGAGGTTTAGTTGAGTTTTTGCATGTAATTACCTTCATCTAAAGTTTAGTCTAAATCTTAAAAAGAAAGAGAATGGATGTAACTTTAGAAAGCACTTTAGAATCCAAATCTTATTTTAAAAATAATTTTTTTATACCAACATGATACACAATTAGGCACAACAATTTCTTAAAAGAAAACAACAACATGTCTCATGATGCAAGTATTAACTGTTCTCTAAAACAAGAAACTTCTAAGAAATTTCTCAACTTTCAGCCCTAAAGGGAGTCAGTAGTTGGATATAAAATTGAATAAACATTACAAACCGAGTAAGTTGTATTTATCATATTCCTTTTTATAATATTCAAACATAGTAATAATAAAACAAAATCCTTCCAATTACTTTAATTGTACCAAAAAAAATCAATAAAGAGCCATTATCAAGGACTCTGACAAGAGAAACACAGTCGACTTTTTGTGGGTTGACGCCAAAGTCTTTTGAATTAAATATCACATTCCTTTCAATGTGAAACCACTCCAGCAATTTCTCAGCAATTTCTCAGAAATTACTACTTCAATTTTATATTCATTTTCCATTTCTTTATTCTTCCCGTTCACATGTCATTCGCAAACGTCTCTAATTTTATTATAATATTCATTTCTTTATTTCCAAATCACTTTACGATTGTTGCCTATAAAACTTCTTTTGCTCATCCAACATCCAACTCACAAGTCCATATCTCTGAAGCTTTTTTTATTCATTCAAAATGGCGGCCAAAAGATTGTTCTGTGAAACAGAGCCCGGTTTAGATTCGCCTCCTGAGAAGAAGCGCCCACGCCAAACATTTGCATCGTATGTGTTCATAATGGATCTAAAATGGAGCTTCAGCTTCAAATCAACAAAAACTAATTTCTTCATTATGATTAATGATGTGTAATTGATTTTCGCAGGATAATTGGGGAAGTTGTTATGGTGAATTCTTTAAGGCATCTTTCGAAAGCATTGGAACCATTGCTCAGACGAGTGGTAGAATAATAGAATTAATGTGTTTTGTGTGTTTGTATTGGTGAATTCATTTAGGGATTTTGTTTAATTTGTCGTTAATTTTTGGATCGCCAGGTGAATGAGGAAGTTGATCGATGTTTAATGCGGTATTCCAGATCCTTAACGAGGGCTTCGTCGTTGAGGATTCAAGCTCTGGAGCCCTCCAGTTTTCAATTGTATTTTGTGAATAAGGTTCCGTCTACCATTTTTACTGGAAGTAAGATTACAGATGTGGAAAGTCAGGCGCTGCGGATTGCCGTCGAGGACGGCGGAGGAGATCTGCCGTCGCCGATTTCTTCGTCTGTGAAAATAGAAATTGTGGTGCTCGATGGCGATTTTCCTGGTGATAAACAGGACTGGACTGCGGAGGAATTTAATGCTAACATTGTCAAAGAGCGGACCGGAAGGAGGCCGCTGCTTCACGGCGATATGAATATAACTCTCCGGCACGGCGCTGCAACCATCGGAGATATTGAATTCACGGATAACTCCAGTTGGATTAGGAGCAGGAAGTTTCGGCTTGGGGCCCGAATTATTTCAGGGTCGGATCGTGATAAAGGCCCCCGGATCCGGGAAGCTATAAGCGAACCGTTTGTGGTCAAAGATCACCGTGGGGAATGTAAGCATTATCATTTCTTTTTTAAAAAAAACCCAAATCTTTTCTAAATTTAAAATATTTCCTGTCCATATCTTCGTCCCAGTTTTCCGGAAACTCAATTTATTTTTTAAGAACATAAAATTTTTTTAAGGGAGTATTTTAGATTAAATGCTAGTCAGTTTGAAATGTTATTTCTCAAACTAAACATTGCTTTCAAAATTAAACTTAAATATAATATCCTTTTCTATTCAAATTCAACCTTCAACATACACAACCGCGTTAGGTGTAATAGCGACCACTGGTAAGGCAGTTTTGAAAAAACCAAAATAAGCCTAAGGAATAATTGACATATACATATTTTCCTTGTACAGATTTTTGAAAAAAATATATATAATTATGTCCGTGTGTCATCTTTAAATAAATTAAAATAGTATAACTTAGTGGTTAAGATATTTATTTATTGTTTAAAATAAGTCATCTATTATAGTTTGATGGTTCAATCTCCTACTTTGGAATTATTGAATTAAAAAATAGTATTTATTTATTTATTATTAATTTTTGTTGGATTTCTTTTAAAAGATGTTTTGGTTTTTGGTGATTGAAGTGTACAAAAAGCATTATCCACCAATGTTGCATGATGAAGTTTGGAGGTTGGAAAAGATTGGAAAAGAAGGAGTCTTCCACAAGAAGTTAAGCAATCACAACATTAGAACAGTTCAAGAGTTCCTAAAGCTCTTCATTATTGACTCACAAAAGCTAAGAACGGTATTTATTCTCATCTAAATATTTTTCTTTGATTCACATATCGTAATAATAATAGTTTATATTAATATGTTTTATAATATGTTTTTTTTTTAACTTTGATGTGGTTGTAGATTTTAGGAGTAGGGATGTCGGAAAAAATGTGGGAAGCAACCGTCAAACATGCAAAGACATGCGAATTGGGAAACAAGCTATATTTATTCCGTGGACACAATTTCTTGCTTTTCTTGAACCCCATTTGTGAAGTTGTTCGAGCAGTAATTGGTGAACAAATTTATTCATTTCCAGACCTTCACAATATTCACGAGGTGCGTTCTCATCCATTTGATAACAATTTTGTTAGATAACAAAACATTCAACTTTTTTTTTTTTAAAAAAAGAAATTTGTATAATTATAGGCGACCTTGAAGAATTTGAGAAGACAAGCATTCGATAACTGGCATTCACTACAAGACATTGAAGGGAACTTAAGAGAGACTTTGTTATTAACACAAGGTAGGTTTTAATTAATATTTGTTTGATTTTGGTAAAAATTGATTTAAATTGTGAAAGAGTGGAATAATGAGCTGATATTATTTTGTTTATTGGATTTGGATTGATAGGAAATGAGGGAGTTGGGAATGAAGAAAGTGATTACATAATCGAGAAATCGCTGTTTCAAAGTAGCTACGAGATCATAAGTGGGCACAGAGATTGGGATTCAAATTCAGATCAGATTATTTCTGCAACAATTCAGGGGAATTTTCACTATAATTATGGGTAGATAGTTCTTTCGTGGGCAACAAAATTACAATTAATTAGCTGCTATTATATTAATAGCTTCGGACTGGGCCACTAGCCTCCTACTACTACTTTATTGTCACTAAATTTAGTTTTTCTTCAAATTTGTTTTAATGTTTTAATTTCGACGTTTTACTGTTTTAATTTCCTTTGTATATTTGGAAATTAAATTAATGGCAAAGCTCTCTCACCCTCCCTCTCTTAAAATTTACCATTTTCAAATTCATTAATAAAAATGGGGTAAATTTGTATATAACTTTTTCTCCCTTTTATCTCTTACTTATGTGTATCCCGTGCAGTCGATTTTGTACGAGTGAACAATTGGAGAATCTTATCCTCAACAAAGGAGAATTTCAAATTGACACAAATCTCCTTTCTACAACTGCCTTTCTATTGAATGATAATATCAAAAGAACCATCCCCGCCGTTTTATAAATCAGGACTCAAAAAAAAAAAAAAAAAAAAAAAAGAAAGCTAGCTAAAATATCAATTTAAAAGTTGATAAAAAAACTAATTAATCTAAAATAAGTTATTTATTGACCAAATTAATAAACTAAAAAAATTGAACTAAATATAACCGACATGAAAATAATTTATTATATTTTTTTTTCCTGCATCAGTCACTTTAGATAACTTTCTTCTCTCTCAAAATTCTCTATTTAACCTCCTCCTCTTATCTCTCTCCCTAAATTATATTTTCCTTTTAATTCTTATGTATCCCTATTCTTTTTTTTTTTCTCTCTCTCTGTAACATTTTCGAATTTTAAATATAATAATAAAGTTTGAAAGTTGAAACCATAGTTGAGATAGAGAATTATATTTGATTTTCATAATAACGAAAATTAAAATAAAAGGATTATTTTTTTAAAAAAATAAAGGCTATGGTAAAAGCAACAATAACTAATAAGCGTGCTGGGTTTTTTTTTTCCCTAAAAAAACAAGATTTTAAAAAAAGATCATACAATGCTCTTTTTTTTTTATTTAGATAAAAGTATTATTTTATTATATTTGCTTGTACAACGTGTAATAAAAGGAAAAACACATAAATTGAGACATTTTACTTTGTTCTCTAGATTAAAATTGGTATCTTTCATTAAAATTTCAGAAAACAAACAACAAACATTTTTTCCAAAATACATTTTAAGAAATTATTGGGTGAGACCGCCACAATGTGCCCGACAGTTTTTTACCGATGGATGAAAAGAGAGAAGTATTTCGACTTTATATTCAACGGTTATTAAGCGGTATGAAAATTATTGGATCTACATCAAACGGTTATTATGAGGCAACTACATTGGCGACCTCATTGAATAATTTGTCCATTTTTTTTTTGAGGCATCTACTCAATCCCACACATATTTACGGTACCAAAAAACTAAAATATGATTTTTTTTTAAGGCTAAATTATTACAAATGCCTTTAAAATTTGTCCTTTATTTAAAAAATACTCATATTTTTTTTAAAAAAATTACAATATTTCCATTGATTGCCTTTCATAAACATTTCAGAACTATTATTCATATAGACAATTCATTTTGATGTTAGACAAAAAGCGAGTGTGGCGGAACACCATTCTTTCAAATCTAATCCAGGCAAAACATCAATTGTCATGTCGACTTTCTGTCTAACATTCTAATGAACTTCTACTCGAAAGATAGTTTGAACCCTTTATGAAAAAGTTGTAGATAATATTGCCAACTCTTAAAAGAATAAAAGTACATTAAAACAAGGGGTAACGTTGAGAGGTATTTTTTATAATCACGCTAAAAAAAAAAAAGTTATGAAGAAAATTTTGTAGGATCCACCCCTCCATTTAATTGGCTTCAGGATTTCAGGATCTCAGATTTCATACGGATAACTTATAATTTTCACTCGCTTTAATGATTGATGACCTGGATTTTGAAAATAATGAAATCTGACTCATTCTGATGTGGTAATGTGCGCAAACTTACCTATGAAGGCAGTATGAGGGGTATTACTTGTTCACGCTCTTGGGCGTGGAAACACTCTCGTTCTATCTCTCTGGCTCTTGCTCAAATGAGTGGTAAAAAAATCTGGAGAAAAAAGAGATAAGAAAAAAAGTTAGAGAAGAGCTAGAGTAGTAGAGCTAGAGCGAGAGCGCGAGACAAGGAAAACATAAGTTAGAGTAAAGCTAGAGTAGCAAAGTGGGAGCGAGAGAGAGGGAGGGAGGGAGAGCGAGAGCAAAAACTATGATGGCCTCACGGTAATTTGAACGGGATGCAAAGTAAGTAAAGGGCCATTGGTCATTAATTTCACATCACGGGTCAAATGACATCAAGGCGCATGAAAATGAGTCTTCCATGCAAATATCTCGAATATCTCTCCTCTTGGAAGAAAAAAAATGATCTTATGAGAAAAAAAATTGGTGAGACTATCATAATGTGACTGACAGCTTTTTATGGTTGAATATGGAGAGAGAAATACATTGAATTCATATGCAATGGGGCCATGGAAATTATTGAACCCACGTCCAACGATTTATTATAAAATAGTTATATTGTGACAACTTTATTGAATAATTTGTTCAAGAGAGGACACTAAAAAAATCTTTCATAAATAGAGAACTATTTAGGTATTGCCCAAGTTGCACCCAACTGTGGTGCAACCCATGTTTTAGCACAAACATTTTCCTTAAAAAAAAAAAAGAAGAAAAAATTTGTAGGTATTCATTGGGGTGCACAGGACAACACCTATGTATTTCTCTAGTAAATATGATCATCATTTGGAGTTGAGGATGAAGAACAAGCAGCTTGTGGGGCTGGCCATATTTTGAAGAACTTCATAAGATACACTTCATTCCACTATTAAAAAGGCTATCAAGAAAAATAAATTTGCAGCCACAAATTTCATGGATTCTAAGGAGAAAGGAATCTATCTAAACTTTCAATTTTATCAAATTACACTCTAAATTTAGATAAACTAATAAGTGTTGCAATCTTAATTTGAACTTTTAAAAAGTGAGGATTACTCTACCTTCCAAACCAAACACAACAATTATAATTACCGACTATATTACTTTGAATTTTAAATAATATTATAATAACAAGAGACGATTTTAATTCATTGTTATTATATTTCACTCAACACTCAAACACGCAGGAAAAGATTTGTTTTCCTACCTTACTAATTACCAAACAAAAAGAAGCTGATGACATATCTGGATTTTGTGTTGGATGTTGATTTGAGTCCCTCGGATTTGACGGTACATTTTGGGCGCCGTCTGTTGGAAATTAAACAGAATTAGCTTCCCCCTCTTTACGTAATTAAATTACATGATATGATATTATTGATACTGCACTTGCAGTACGTAAGATTTCAATGTGGCGCGGCGGCTCGGTTATCTGAATAAAAATGACAAAATTTTTTGCAGACGTCAGCAGGCTACCAATCTTCTAAAGTGGTACGTACGTTGTCGTGTCGCCTTTTCCGATCCGCCGCGCGCTTTCGTTGGCGCATGCATTTCAATAGTTAACTTATCGTATTGCTTTGCTGCAAAAATGCTTTTAATTTTGTGCTCTGTCTGATCCGTTCAGTTTCAACAACTTTATTCATAAAATCTTGTCTCTTTTTTTTTCTGGATTAATTCATTTATCTGATCTGGCCAACAGGCCAAGCTTTTTTGCTCTGGAAAGAATTGCCAAAACAGGGGATCGGGATGAAGTTTTGAATAGTTAGGAATTGGGACAGAGTTTCAAGGAATCAACAACTAATTCGTTGATGAAATCCTTGGTCATTTTCTTTCCCTTCATTCAAATTTCGCTCAATTAGATTTCGAGATTATTAGATTACAGTTCTGTTTCTAATTGCATTTGAATGAAGATGAAGGCCGCAGAATTACAGGGGAGCAGCTGACGTCAGGACGCAGACGTATATACTGACGTCATGAGCCTATCCTCGTTCTGCAGATTCAGAGTGTCTCCTTTTTCAAACCTTGCTGTCGCCGGAAACTGTCTCGTCTTTGCCGCTCCGACTATCACATTCTTTCCCGCTTAAACAAATTCGTCCTTCTAGAATCATCTTCAAAAAACAGAGAAAAGGAAAAAGAACTCAGTCTATCATCATCCAAGTAAATTCTTAGTCTGTTTGGGAACAATGACTTTTCCTTCAGCCACCAAAAAGTTTTTAATTCGAAAGGAAAAAAAAAAAAAACTTTTTGTTTGTTTACTTTTGACATTGTTGTTGGAATTTTAATTCGGTGGATCCGTTTAGTTTGCTGTCGCCGCCCATTATGACTTCTTTCCCGTTCCTTTTGTCACGATCGTCTTCTTGCTCTCTTTCTCTCTCTCTCTAGATTTCCTCATTTATCCCTTCTTTCCTCTCTTACAAGCTTCGTCACCGACGCTCCCATGGCCATGACCGTCCTTACACTGTCACCAATTCATTCATGAAATCAAATCTTCCCCATTTTCATGAAGATCTGGAAGATGATATTATACATTGTCGTGCTTCTATAATTCAAGAAGCAAATTACAAAGTACTGAATAATGAATTTCAAATTTCAGTCACAAATGTACGTGTGTTTTTTCTTTTACCTCAACGCCGATCAAATATTCAATTACGGCTTTTCCATAAGGGTTGGGTTAGGTTAGAATTTTTAAAAATGGAGAGTTGGACTTTTAGCTGATCCAACCCAACTTAAAGTTTATATTTATTTTATTTTATTTTAATTACATATATATTTATAAATGAATTATTTGTCAAATTTCAATATTTTTCTTCCAAACCTTTAATAAAAATTGAGATTTTTGAAATTTGAAGTTTGATATTTAAATTTAATGTGATTTTAAATTCAAGAAAAATATATTTTAAATAATTAAAAAATAAAAAGAATAATAATAATCTGGTAATCCAATCCAAAGTTTATATTTATTTTATTTTATTTTGATTACATATATATTTATAAATGAATTATTTGTCAATTTTCAATATTTTTCTTTTAAACTTCTAATAAATGTTGAAATGTTTTGAGATTTGAAGTTTGATATTTAAATTTAATGTGATTTTAATTAAATTTAAGAAAAATATATTTTAAATAATTAAAAAATAAAAAAATAATAATAATAATAATCTGACGACCTAACCCAACCCGAAAATATTGAGTTGGGTTGGGTTGCTCTCATGAATAGGATTGGTAGGGTTGATGGAATAACCAACTCGAATTTTTGGGTTGGTCTAAAAAATTCTCCCAACCCAACCCGACCTATATACATCCCTAGCGGCTGTTTCCTTAAAATCATGAGAGATATTAAAATTTATTTGCTTCTGGCTAGATACAAAATTAAAGGTAGGATTTTTTTATTTTTTTTTTCATTCTAGACTGTATCTTCTTTTTTAGCCCACATCGTTTTACTTTTATCTGTGGGTGCAGTCCGGACTATTTTCATTTGTGAGAATTTTTTAATAACGTATTGTATAGTCCGAACTTAGGCTCTCTTCTTGTTTATTAGGTATCATTATTTAGCATGGTGCATAAGTATCACTATGGTTTTATGTAGCTAAATTGAGTTCCAGAACAACTCCAAGGAATGGTTGCAGTTTAAGAGAAAGCAGGAGGAGAAGAAAATAACTAACTAATAAAGTTAAAATTCCACTTTCTTCCGTGTGAAACCAACCCAGCACTTTCTCAGAAACTACTGCTTCAATAATATTAAATTAATTGATTAATTTCTCTTCTTTATTCTATTTCTGCTCATTCACATGTCACATCTCCCTCTGTTTTTCTCAGAATCCAGCCGAACAAATGTGATAATCTTAATCACACCACCAAGTATTTTCCACTCAAATAATTTACAAGTGAATATATCTCAAGTTTTTATTGTCTTCCATGGTTGGATATTAACACCAAAAATGAATTAACATTTCCATTATATTGTACAAAATTAATGAAATTTCGATATTTTCATGGACATGATATTTTAAACCTTTCTTCTGCTAAACAGCCAATTTTTGCATCGATGGATCGTAAGTGTTACATAATGTAGTAGTTTAACAAACAAATCAATCGGTGCAATTTTTGACAAATCAGATCTTTGAAAATGTGCATACTTAGCTTGTTCGAACTAACCATCAAAGCAACGGGATGCATGAGATCTAATTTTATCTTTTTTCTGTTCTTGAACCAATTGCAACTGAAGAATAAATTGATCATTAGTAAAGAAAATCCATAATAATGCGATAAATACAATGATGAAATCTCTGATGAATGGTGCGCCAAAAAATAATATTTGATAATCAGTCATCGACGACCATGAACTATCGTAACTATCACTTCCAATTTTCCATGGCCTACAATTTACTCGTCATGTTTTGGAGATTTTGTTGATGAAATCTTTCGCCATTTTCTTTCCATTATTCATTCAAAATTTGATCAAGCTCTGCACAATTTCAATGTACCTATCTTTCTTTCTGTGCAAAATTAGACGGAGTAGCTGACGTCAGTACACTGACGTAATGATGACGTCAGAACATCGACGCACTGTTGACGTCAGAGGCTATCGTCCCTCATCCACAGTCTGCTGGGCCCCGAGTTTATGTGTATCCTGTACAAATTTCATTTTATTTATTTATTATTTATTTTTTCGAAGCAAATTTCAATTCATGAAGTTTCTTAGGACTTTCCCAGAACTTTCCCCCATTTATTATTAATTTATACATCACAACGCCCATTCATCTTGGTCTTTATTAAGATTCTTTTTTAAATACTTAGTTATATTCATGTTATCTTACACGTCAGATTAGGGGTGTTAAAAAAATTCGATAATTCGAATAAGATTGGGTTGAGTTATGAATTTATTTGGATTGACTTGTGTTCAAATAAATTAAAATGTATGAGTTGAATTGGTTTGTGGGTTCATCTAAAATTAATTTGGGTTGACCCGACCTATCCGAACTTATTATTAATTTTAAAAATTATATTTTTACCTACTATACAACTATATATATATATGTATTTAATTTATTTGTATTTAATTTCACAATTATTTATTATTTAATAACTCTTAAAAATATATTTTTTTAGTTATTAGAGTGTAATTTTTCATAATATAAATTGAAACTAAGTAGCTAATTTTAATTTAATATTTGAGAAACAAAGATTCTTTGTTTTAAATGATGACGATTTATTTAGAAGTTTTTTGATATAATTGTAAATTTGTAATAGAATATTTAAGTTTTATAGTTGTTATTTAGTATAAAGAAATTTGGAGTTCTTTAATTCTTGAATTTTTTATATTTGTATTAAATTTTGGTTTTTTAATATTTTAAATTAAAAAAAAAACTAACCCGATGACCCAACCCAACCCAACCCGAAAAATGTTGGGTTGGATTGGGTTGGGTTACCATTATGAATAGGGTTATTTAGGTTGGAAGAATGACTAACCCGAAAATTTGGGTTGGTCCTAAAAACTAGCATAACCCAACCCAACCCGGCGGCTTATGTACACCCCTAGGTCAGATGGTTAAAGAATTTTTTTTATACATTTTTTTTGTTGTGATTGTTGGAAGTGTAACGAAAGTCTCACATTAGCTAGATAAGTAGAAGATCGACTTTATTGGTATGAGGTATTTTGATGAGAAATATCCAAAGTGGATAATATCATATATTATCCTACATTTATAATGATTATCAAACAGAGACATGAAGGAGATGTTAAAATTGGTTAAAAAAATATATAAAATCTAAATAGTTATGAAATGGGCAAGCATAAAAATATTGTCTTTTTAGACTAGAATTTTACCCTTCCACTGTTACATGTAGATTATACTCGGATTCTTTTGGTTCAATAAATCTCTTCTGGAACAAATATAATCAAGTCTTACAGTGAAATGGTGTATGATTGGATTTTTGTTTTTATTTTACTCTAAAAAAATCGCGACCATCTGATAGCTTTCCTTTGTAGACAATTCTAAATCCTCCTTGGCCAAGTTTGTTCTTGAAGGAATCTGTGATTTTCTTCAGCTTTGCGTAAGTGGATCGCTTGGGTATATTTGTCTGGAATATCTTTTTTATAGTTTCTTCAATTTCGTCTTTGTTTGAGGTTCTTTTCCGTTTCCTTGCGTTGTAGATGAAAATGATGATGATGATGATGAAGATTATCAAAATGATGCTTCCTAAGATAATTGCAGCTGAAGAAGGGTTTCAAAATTTTTAGGGTCAATAAACCTATAACTGCAAGGGGAATTGTAGGTTTCAAAATTTTTAGGGTCAATAAACCTATAACTGCAAGGGGGTATTTGTACGGATAACCCATTTTTCAATACATTAATGTCATTTGACGCGACATTTCAAAATAATGAAATATACGCGCAATATTCTCGACGTGACAATGCGCGCGCGCAAAATGACTCATAAGGGTAATATGGCGGTCTTTCTTGTTCACGCCCCAACGTTGTTCACGCTCTCGCTCCCGTTGTCTCGCTCTCGCTCTCGCTCAAATGAATGGAAAAAATATAAAGAAAAATGACAAAAAAAACAGAGAGAAAGTGAGAGTAGCGAGAGAAGCGAGTCGTGAGAGCGAGCCAATGAGCGAGGCGAGAGAGCTATGTCTTATTTAATTACTATCATAAGCGAGAACGAGAGCGAGAGCGAGAACGAGAGCGAGAACGAGACTTGAACGGAATGCACAAGTACAAAAAGGAGAGCGAGAGCGAGCGACGAGACTTGAACGAGGCGAGCGTGACGTGACTTGAGCGAAGCGAGAGAGCTATAGTCGATATGATGCCGCTTACGGTAATTTGGGCGAAATGCACAAAGACAAAAAGGTCAAATGTCATTAATTTGAGCATGGGTCAAATCACATTAATGCATGTGAAAAGGGGTTTTTCCATGCAAATTTCTCAATTGCAAGGGGAATTGTATAAAAAAAAAGAAACGAAAGAAAAATAAGAAAGAGAGGGAAAATGCAATTTTAGTATAAGCTTGATGTTAGGGACAACCGACTCGACATTGGGCATGAGCCTTCATGATTTTGTTTTTGGTTCCTATCAAAAAGTCTCATACCAATAGAGATAATTGTCCTTACTTATATACCAATGATTAATCTCTTTCCTAGCTACCCATGATCAATCTTTTTTCTAACTAATATGGGATATTGTGACCACTCTTAACAATTCCAACACTAAAAGATGATGATTGATGAAGATTATCCAAATGATGCTTTCTGACTTGGTAATAATCGCAGATAGGTTCTGAAAGTTTGTAGTACCTATGATAAATATTTTCTTTGACAAACTGGAGAATTTTCCAGTTTTCTCCACCAAAGTTGAAGACATTATTACTGCAAAATAATACACGCATTTTCATGAGTCCTTCTGTTCTCAAATCTATACATTTACTTAAAAATGATAAAACCCACCCATGAAATTCCATAGCAATTACATCCTCAAATTCTCAATTTCATCCACTGTTTAAATTTATGAAAGTGTTGCCATTCACAACTTTTAAATATTGCAAAGGGTGAACTATAAGTAACCGTATCACGCTCAAATGAAGGGATTTTCTACCATCAAATTTGTGAAATAATTTTTTTTTCAAGAGAAAAAGTAATGTCAATTACGGTTGAGGTATGCTCATTTTGATTGTAATTTTAAATTTTAAAAAAGGTAGAGTAGTCTTTCAAATCTTAGGTGCGATTTGAAGCTTTAAGTAAGTTATAGTCTATATGTAGAATTATATAATATTATTTAAAATACAGACCAGTATAGTTTGAAGATATATATAACAGTTTATGTTTGTGGTGTAGAATATTCTAATAGGTCTTTGAAACTATAAAGATTATGTCTAATAGGTCTTTGAAATTCTAAAGAGTTGTTTAGGGTATAAGTTATAATAGGTTGTGGAATAGTCTACACCCAAAATAACAAACTATAATGCAGGTTAAATAATTTGCATTCTAAATACAAATTTCATAACTCTATAAATTATTATAAGCCCGCGCCATTGATTCGTGATAAGTCTGCCCCTGTTCATGGAATTTCTCGCTTTTTTTTTTAATTGTTGCCTTTAGTTTTCTCAAAATAGACCAATAATTGAGGAGTATCACTATTGCAGGAAGCAATGTTGAAGGTAAACACAGAAACAGGTGATGAGGATAATATAATAATAATAATAATAATGTTTGAAATTGAATGCATATAGCCGACCCCGATGGATAAGGTGACGGTGCTGCAACTGGTGAGGATGGGCTGGCAGTGGCAATATCTTGTTTGATTCGAAAGCAAGCCATAACCACAAACACCATCGGAACTTTCAATTTATCATCTACCTTCGTCTCAGCGCAAAATCATTTTTACAAATAAATCATTTTTTTTTCTTTATAGGGATGCAAGAGACATCTCTCACGTCTCTCAACGAGACACATTCAAGTAGCGTTTTATTATTGTGCATAATGCATCTTTTGAACAGATGTATTCTATTAATACCCACCAAAACATTATTATTTCTCAAAATTAACCACTAACTAAATCCTAACAAACTATAAAATCATATTTATTATCTATTTACTTTATACCATCATTCCTACATCATTTAACAATTATTCTTTAAAAATTAATTAAAACATATAATTATACATTAATTATTGAAAATTATACTCTTTTTAAAATTAATCATTCAATCAAATATAACAAAAATTTAGAATCAGTAGAGTTTTATATGGAAACATTTTAATATAATATTTAATTATAATTATTACTTTTTATTTCTTTGTTTATATTTATGTAGAGAAGATGTTATTTGTTTATATTTGTGTAGAGAAGATGTTTATAATTAAGATAAATGGTAAATATGTGTATTAGTCTTTTCTATAGATATTTTAGAGGTATTTTACAAGTAAATATGGTTATAGTTGTATTTTAAACTTTAGTTTTATAATATAATTATGTTTGATTTTTTTTTAATCTTATAAGTGGAATAGGATTATTAGTTGATTTTTGTCTTTTTTTCCAATCATAAGTAGTAGTATCACTTTTTTTCCTTAGACAATTTGGGAGAGAGTATTTTGATATTTGAAGGTGTGATGAAAATTTAGAAATAAATAGATAATAACAACTCCAATGACAACAACTTCGACAACAACTCCAATGACAATTCTGACAACCACCCAACAACGAAAACTCCAACGACCACACTGACGACTCGACCACCGCTGATGACTGCCTCTGGCGAATACTTGATTTTTCATTTCCTCTTCAATTTGTCGTTTTCATTTTCGGTGACCACTTTGACAACAACTCCAATGACAACTCCAATGACCACCAACAATGACAACTTCGACGACCATACCGAGGACTTGACCACTGCTAACGTTGACCTCTTGCGACCACTTGGTTACCAATTTCCTCTTCCATTTGTCGTTTCCATTTTCGGTCACCACTTTGACAACAATTACAGTGACAATTCCGGCGACCACCGACAACGACAACTTCGACAACCACACCATTGATTCGCCACCACTGACGACTGCCTCAAGCGACCACTTGATTTTTTATTTTCGACGATCGCGACCACCTGATGACCACAAACAACGACAATTTTGATGACTACCTCAACAATCCAACAACACCTCATCAACTCGACCACCCCAACAACCCGACAATCTAGTCAATTGTTTAAAAGGTTAAAATAAAACTATAAAATGACTACTAAACAAATTTGTTTGTATAATAACATGCAAATATACTCTCAAAACCTTTGAAATTTGTGAAATTTTTTACAAAAAGGACAAGAAAAACAACCTGATATTTTTTGTTCTTTTTTTAATGTACAGTCAAATAGCTCAATTTTGTAATTCCTTTTTTAAAAGTTAGAAAAAAAATGATTTTTTTTCTTTCACACATAGACATGTTATGTCCTTTTGTTTCATGTCAGTTGCAATGCTTTTGGACTGTGTATCTATATGTGTGAACTCGTGATAGGGTTGTTCAAAAAACCCGATGACCTAAAGAACCTGATCACCCGATGACCTAAAGAACCTGATCACCCGATGACCTAAAGAACTTGATCCAACTCCACTTACAAACACCTCTAGCTCGTGACATGCTATGTTTTTTTCTGTCTAAATGGTAAATATTATTATAAATGTTTAAAACTCTTTTTTATTCCTCAACTACAACATAAATTGAAAACTTCATTTAAAAGTTACTTAAAAAAAATGATTTATGTTAGACAATAGATTCTACAATTCACATAAGATCCACTACAAAATTTGAAAGGAATAAAATAGCTAAAAGAAAAAGGGTGAAACAAAACTGTACCAAACCCATATCCAGAACACTGCAGTCCAAACATAGTTTTTTGATTCTCAGCCTTCAGAAAACCTTTTAGGAGAAACCTTCCAGGGTTTTGATTCCTAGGATTCTGATGTCGAACCTGTGCCCCGAACAACCCCTAATAATGTTTAACTAGGGTTTCAATTTTGTATCTAATAAGCATATGACATGTTAAAAATTTTCACAAAATTAACTAATCTATTAAATATAAAATTGATTTTGATATCTAATAGAAGTGTAAACTTTTATTTTTACTTCCTAAAATTTAGATCCCAAATAAACCCAAACTAGAAAGTTGAAAGAAAGAGTAAACTTGTAATTTAATTTTTATTCATTTCAATTTCATAACAAAGATCAGATCTTGACAATCAGTTACGTCTCATAGACGGCAGAAAAATATTCTAATTGAGCTGGATTCCAGAAAAAATACACTGATAAAAGCATAATTTGTATTTTTGCAATAAATCAAATGACCTATGGAGTGGAGATTTTCCCGAGAAAATATGGTCTCTCTCTCCCGTGGCTTTTGTGTAATAAATCAAAAAGTGGCAGTCTCTTTCCCGCTCAAAACAGTTTCCAGCTAAGTTGTTTAAAACAAGATTTTCCCGATTCAAATTCGATATATAAGTTTGAATGAGTCAAGGGAAAAAGATATTCAAATACGAGTCTTTGATAAGGTAGACCTGCAGACAGAAGACTCCATTGTACTAATTCTCTCGCATTTAAATCAACTATATTGGATGTTTGAAAGTTCTATTAATGAAGAGAAAATTATCCAATCACCCTTTGGGCATATACTCATAAACTAAAGCTCTTTTAATTTGTTAGGCTCGTACCAGAAACCCCAAGATAGTAAGGGACTTTCGTCCTACCAAAAGAAAGAAACAAAGGAGGAGACACGAGACTTTCTACGATAGCTTCCCTTTTTATTTATTTGTGTTATGTATATAAACTAAGAAAGGAGGAGATTCCAGAGTGTTTTTTTTTTTTTAATTGCAAATATAGAAAATATTTTAAATAGCATTTTTAACTCCCATTTTACTCTTGATTGAAGTTGATCATAGACTTTTATCACACCTCAAAATCTATCTATCTATCACTAATAGACTCTTATCACAATTAAAATTCTATCAGTGATAAACTTTTATCACTAATTAATTATTACCACAGTTAGAAGTCTATAACTAATAGCAAATTGATAGATTTTTATGAAGGTTTAGGAGTCTATCAGTGATAGATTTTTATCACTGATAAACTTTTATCATAATAATATATGAAATAAACATTTTAATAATAGACATGATAAAATAGTGATAAACTTCAATCACACCCAAAGGATGAAAATTAACTTAGATATGTTAACCCTAGGATTCAAGATTCAAAATTTTAGTAATTCACAAGTGAGAGATTCTAGCAATTAACATATGCGCTTCTATTAGTGATATACTTCAACCACATACTATTCCTTTTGACAGTGATAGAAGTCTATCAGTAATAAACTTCAATAAAATTAAAAAGAGAAACAACACATATAAAAATCTATTAGTAATAGTGATAGACTTCAATCAAAAAAAGAAACAATACATATAGAAGTCTATTAGTGATAATGATAAACTTATATCACTGATAACTTTCTATTACAAGATAGTGATTGAAGTTTATTAACGATAGACACCAATCATGGTAGAAAAAGTTGAACGTCAATTGAACGTAGGGTGCTTAGTCCATTGACTACACGCTGGAGAAAGGAAGAATAAATTATAAAAAATTAAAGATAGTTCGAGGAAAAAATGAAGGAAGATGAATCACAATTTTTATTTTGGCTAAACACATGTGCAATGTGCATGGACTTTTTAGTAATTTAAATGAACATTTTCCATATATGCAAATAGTTTAACAATTTGCTATATTTGCAATATTTTAGTTCCATTTTGCTATTTGGCTAATTGTCCTAAGAAAATATAGAAAACCATTGGTAGAACCAGTATTACATGCTTAATTTTCAAAAACTAAAAATTAAATGATTATCAAACGACACCTTTAATTTAATACTATTTTCCTAGATACTTTCAGTTTCATCGCATTATGACATACACAATTCGATTACGAATGATCATTTATCATTTTGGTTTTCTTTCCATGCTCTATCCTGATTATTTCTCCCCTCCTTCCTCCCCCTTCTTTCTCTCCCTTTCACCTTTTTTTTTTTTTTTTTTTGGAATTTCTTCAGTTGATAAGGAACATTAAAACCATAATCACTTTTATAGCTTAATTAAAAATTTATCGCTTTTTAGAAGGGAATTGTGATAATTGGTATAAGTGAGTTTTGCCAAACATATTTTGGGATATTTTTATGAGTTTTAGATAAGCCATACTACAAGAATTTTACCATTTTCCGACGTTATTTACCCCGACGCTTAAAAAATGGTCGAAAAAAAGGAGAACTGCCGATGGTTTATTAACCGTCGACAAAAGTTAACGAAATGCCGACCGTTTGATAAAATGGTCGACAAAAGTGAGGCAAATGTCAACCGTTTAGTAACCCGTCGGCAAAAGTGAGGGAACTGTTGACCGTTTGATAAATGGTCGGCAAAAGTGAGGTCAATACCGACGGTTTAATAAAACGGTCGGCAAAAGTGAAGAAAAATTCCAACAATTTATAAAATCACCAAAAAAAGTGTTTTACAAGGCCGACCGTTTATAAAACGGTTGGAAAAAGTGAGGAAAAATACCGACCATTTATAAAATGGTCGGTAAAAGTGATTAGAAATGCCGACCATTTATAAAATGGTCGGCAAAAAGGGCTCGAAAATGAACCCCCTTTTCCCTCTCTTTTTTGAAATGCCGACCATTTATGAAACGGTCGGCAAAAGAGTAAGAATTGTCGACCATTTATAACATGGTCGACAAAAGTGATTAGAAATGTATAAATGGTCGGCAAAAGGGCTCGAAAATGAACCCGCTTTTCCCTATTTCTTTATCTTTCTTCCATTTCCCCCATTTTCTCTTCTCAAACTTCCCTCTTCTCTTCTCCCCTTCCCCTTCTCTCCCAACACCCCACCCTGTCCTCGCCGCTCACCACCCCCAATCGTCACCGCCCACCGCCTGCCGCCCAATTTTTTTTGGTCGGCATTTCTTTACAATGCCGACTAAATAAGATTTGGTCGGCATTTCAAAGAAATGCAGACTAAAAAAGTTTGGTCGGCCTTTCGAAAAAATGCCGACCATAAAAAAAATTTGTCGGCAAAAGGTTTTCCGAAGAGGATAAGCCGACCATTTTGCCAACGAGTTTTTGTCCGTCGGAAATACATTTGCCGACCATATTTTAGAGTTTTTCCGACCATTTGTGGCGTCAGGAAATCCCAAAATTCTTGTAGTGATATTTTGATTTTTTTTTATGTCTATTTTTGTCTAGGTCATAGTTTTAGCTAGACATATTTTTATCAAAGTTAAAGTTTTGGCTGGACCATACATTTTATCGGATATCGTTGACAATATTTTTATTGGATATCGTTGACCATATTTTTATTGATAACCGATATTTTTTTATGCAAGTTTTGGTCAAACTATATTTTTATTGATATCGATATGACAAATATCATAGATATCGATAAATATTTTTTTATGTCGGATCATATTTTTTCCATATTTTTATGGATACCTAAGTAGGTGATTGATAAGAGATATTTTTTATGCTAGGTAATATTTTTTACCATATTTTTAATAATCAATATTTTTTACCATATGTTTATATGGTTGATATTTTTTTAGGCCAAAAATATATATATCAGGCCAAACCATAATTTTATGCCTAATATTTTTTAATGTTAATTTTGGTCCAACTATATTTTTATCCTCCATAATTTTATGAATAATCAACCATCGATTTTTATTGATAATTCTATAATTTTTTTTATGCGTGACATTTGACCACAAAATCTGTTATGATCTTTTACTATTTTTTATACCTTTTTTTTTTGTTAGATTACTACAAAAAAAAAAAGCATTTAAATAAATTTTAAAATCATTTTAGAAAAATTTGAATGAGTAAATAAAATTGATGAAAGATATCTTAGGGTCAGTTTGATAATCATTTGTTTTTTGAAAATTAAGCCTACAAATAATACAACCACCTACAGTTTTCTATGTTTTCTTATCTACTTTTTAGATGTATTTTCAAAAACCAAGCAAAAATTTGAAAACTAATAAAAATAATTTCCAAAAACTTATTTTTGTTTTTTAAAGTTAGCTAAGAATTCAAGTGTTTTCTTAAGAAAGGTGAGAACTATTGTAGAAAAGATGAAGACCATTGTAGGAAAATGGTGAGAAAACAAGTACAATTTTCAAAAACCAAAAGGTTTTCAAATGGAGCCCTAATTAGTACTGTATTTTAATTAATTATAAATATAAGAGGGCATAATGTAATAACACATATTTGAGAATTTTGAATGGATATGGCCAATTATGATTAGTAAACGCAAACGTAAACGTAATTCTCCGCAATTGCGTTTACTCCACAATTCAATTACGTTTACACCCAAATTCATTACAATTTGCTAAATACAAGTACATAGACCAACATAGTAGTTAAATATCAAGATTTACAAGTATACCTTGTTGGAACTTTCAAATTCGTGTTTATTTGATCCCTCAACTTTTAAAAATGTATAATTAATCCCTGAACTTTTAATTTTGTATCTAATAGGTCTCTGACACATTCAAAATTTTTGAAAATTGACTGATATATAAAATTGAATTTTATGTCTGATAGAAACCTAAACTTTCAATTTTGTATCTTGTAACTTCATGAATTTTAAAAATTGTCAACTAGGTCAAGAACCTATTGGACACAGAATTGAAAGTTTAAGAGCTTATTAGACACATTTCAAAGTCCAAGGATGAAATAGACAGATCTAAAAGTTCGAGAATCTATTAGACACTTTTTAAAGTTCAAGGGCCAAATAGACACAAACTTCAAAGTTCAAGGACTAAACTTGTAATTTAACCTATAAGTTATTTAGGGGTTGTTTGACCCATTGGTATGAGTTGGGTTGAGTTGGTTTAAAAACCAACTCAATGTTTGGGCCATTAAGTTGGGTTGAGTACCAACTCCCCACTTTCCCAAATATCTCCCCTAATTTCTCAACTTACATCTCCCCACAAAATCAATTTACACACCTCTTCACCAATTTCCCTAAACCTTGATTCCCTTCCAGAAGTTCGGCGACGGTCCGATGACTTTTCGACGGTGGTCCGGTGACTTCTGGCGGTGGCCAGACGACTTCCGATGAAATTTCAGCGATGGTCCGACGAGATGAAAAGTGAGATGAAAAGAAAAGAAGGAGAAGAAGAGGAGAGTTTTGAAGTGTACCTTTTAAGTTACAATTACTCTAGTTTAAATACGTAGCAAAAAGTCCTAATCCTTTTTAGAACATGAAATCCTATTTTTTAAAAAAGGAAATCCTAATCTTTTTTTAAAAAAAAGAAATCTTGATCCTTTTTTTAAAACATAAATCCTAATCCTTTTTAGACTTTGAAACACTCTTTCCTAAAAAATCTCTAGATTCATAATCCTTAATCCAATTATCCAAAAATTCAAATTTGAATCAAATACAATTAATGCATTGATTTTACGGGGCGTTACAGAAAAGAGGGGGTTTAAGTTGAATTATCCATAAGTTTCATTGCTGAAACGAAAAGAAAAGTTACAGGAGAGTAATTAAGAAAAGAAAAATATGAAATGGAATCCGCTAGACCTAAAGATGTTGTAGACCAACTGTATGCAATAGAAGGGTTGACCAAGGTTGATCCTCTTAGTCGTAGACATCCAGAAGACGGACTGCTTCCTCCAAGTCCCACCACAATCCAAGAAGAGATATTGCTAGCATCTTCTTGGTAGCACTGGTTGAACATCTACTCCACCCATCTTTTACTAAACCAAGATGACCGAGACTTTATTTCGTTAGATATATTTTGTGAACGATAATATTTTTTTTGTATACTTTAATTTTTTGGGTATGCGAGATAAGATTTGATAGCATGTCATTAATTCTTTTGTCATGAATGAATGTATTGTCAATGATGGGAAACGGTAAACACCCTTTTGACTATCCTTCATAAAGCTTGTTTTAGACATTGATCGTAAGTTATTTGCCCAATTGCATTATTTTTTTCTTCTTCTGTAAACCTTACAAATATTCAATTGATTCTGATTAATTACATATTCATTAAAGAATTCAATTGATAAGGAAAAAATAACAAAACTTGATAACAGACCATCATGTTCAATCATTATGCAAGTCAATATTATACACATTCATTACACTGAAGTTATCATACAACACAAGTTGGGTGGTCACACCTGAATTCAATATTGGAACTTGGTGGTATTGTGTTTTGAAGATAAATGTTTCAGATAGAATATCTAAAAACCTTAAGTAAGATAAAAGCTGACTATTTGATCTAAAAAAACTATACCAGATATCCCTCCACAACTAAACTCAACTCTGCACCCCATACATAGATTTACTGCCTTCAACTCAATTCAACTCTGCATCCCAAACACAGATTTCCTACACTTAACTCAACTCAATTCTGCACAACTCAATCCAATTCTGTCTAACTCAACTCAATTTTGTGCGTCAAACACAACAATTTCTAGAAGGGTAGAAGTTCAAATTTCACTACCGGCCACACGTTAAAACTCCAAAAAGAAGAAAAAAAACAATTGCAGGCGTGCAGGGACAGAATGGACTGCATCCAAACAATAAAGAACAAGCAAGAGGGTACCAAACACAATAGTGATTAATACGAGGTTGAAGAAGAAGAAGGAGAATGGGGCAACATAGCAGGAGGTCCAAACAAGGTCGGTTTGGGCGGAACCTGTAATCCATCAACATCGCCACCACTTCTCTCATTGACGGCCTCTCCTCCGGCAATGTCTGGATGCAACACAAACCCACAATTATCTTTTTTCTTGCCATTTCTTCTTCTTCCTCTGTTCTACCCCACCAATGCCCTTCATCATTTATTTCACTTCTTCCCAAATCCTTACATATCCAGTCAGGAAAATATTCTTCTTTGTTATTATATGCCAAGATCCAAATCCTATGTCTAACCAATTTTAGACAAGTTTGAGGTGTTTATAACAAGTTTAGAAGCGATTTTATTACAAATTATGAAATGGATGTAATGTAATTAAATGCGAAACAAAGAAAGAACAATCGAGAGAACACCAATATTTATAGTGGTTCACCATAAAACGACTTACTCCACACTTGCAAAGGTGTTTTAAGCCTTTGCTAGACAAATTTATTAGAGATATATACGGAGTATACAGAGAACTTACTGACGGGATATCTAAAGATACATTTAACAATTAGGATTTAACAAGATTCCAAGATTTATGCCCAAAAGGAGACTACAACCAATCTTTATTCCAGATTGGGAGTCTAACAACCTTTAGGATTAAATCTTGAATCTAAACTAAAAGAAAGAAAAAAAAGAAGAGATACAACCTTTTGAGAGGATCTTCATGATTAAAGGTTGAAAGAAAGGTTGAGTCTCACGTCTTGTACAACAACCAAGCCGAACGATCAACTTGCAGCAACTCCACGGCAACAGTCACCTCTTCTTGCGAACTGCAACCCACGGTGGACGGCAAATTTCTGCTACAAGAACGGAGCTTCTTCGATATCTTCTCACGGCTGAAAAACCAAGGTATTTTCCAGATTTCCCCCTCTATCTGTCACAGAAACCCCCTGTTTTTCCAGCCTTCTATCGAGCTCCTCAATCTTTTCTTTTCTCACTCTCTTCTTTTCTTCTCTCAACCCGAGAGCCTTTCTTTTTGTTTCTTTCTCTCTCTCTTAATAAAACCCTAATAATAATAGACCCAATTCCACTTCTTTTCTTCTCCCTTCACTTAAGGCCCACACCTTCTTTTATAATAACAAAAGGGAACAAATGGGTTTAGGTAATAGGAGATCAAGAAAGGTAAATTTGGGCTCCTTCAACTTTGGGCCCAACCTTAACAATGGGTCTTTAAACTTAAGAGCTAAAACAAAGGTCCAAACCATTTTAGATTAACTTAAAAACATTAATCTAAAATTAATTAGTTTATGATAGGTTGAAACCAAAAAATATAACATTCTTTGCTCTGATTATTAGGACTCTTTCTTTCACATACTATCTCAAGAACCAACATTCCAAACTTTCTAAATATTACTTCAGGCGCCATAAATCCTGCTGTCCCTTTCACACCCGTCATTGACACCTGACTCTCTCTGTCTCTGCATTGCTTGGCAAGCCCAAAGTCTGAGATGTTGGGGCAGAAATTATTATCCAAAAGAATGTTGTGTGGTTTAATGTCAAAATGCAGAATCCTTGTGTTGCAGCCACGATGCAAGTACTCTAAGCCTCGACCCACACCCATAACTATGTTATAAAGTGTGTTCCAATCTAACTCCATTTTATTTTTTTGAAATATGTACTTATCCAATGACCCATTAGCCATATACTCATAAATCAAAGCTCTTTTATTCCGCTCATAGCAGAAAGCCAAATATGTACTTCATCGCTTAGGGGTGTGCGTTGAATATCTCCAAATTGTTTCATCAATTTTGTCATTGTTTGAGTTGTTTTTTCTTATGTAGTAGATGAAGAGGATGAGGGAGATTATCATTATAATGCTTCCTGAAACAATTGTAACTGAAGAAGGAGTTTCAATTTAAATGATCATTAGTTAGAGCAATAATGCAATGCTGAAACCTGGTGAGTGGTACAAATTAAACAAATGTACTCGAAGGAAAATGAGAAGGGAGAGGTTGGTTTTGAAATCTTACCAAAAGCTAGAAGTCTATAATACCTGTGATAGATACTTTCTTCTGCAAATTAAACTTTCCTGCAAAGAAATTATGAAGTTGGTTATGAAACTTTCCAACATGAACTAGCATAGAGTTGAGACATTTTCTCCTTTCCCCGAGTTTAGAGGTTTAAATCTCCATTTTCATATTTATTGTACTGAGAGAAATTATACAAATATGTACGACATATTAGTGAGTGATTTTGAAATGGTTAAAATCACTCCAAACATGTTTTTAATTGTTCAAATTTATTTTTTATGGAATGAAAACCGTGTTTGATCATATGTAAAATCAAACCTTAACCTTAAGTTGATTTTAGATCATTAAAAGTATCTTTTTCAAGCAAACCAATATTCTTTTTTCATACATGTTGTCTCCTAATTAAGATTTCTTTACAATTCTTCTCATTGAGTTGTTTTCATTTCACGAATTTAAAATAAATCAACACTAATGTTTACCTAGGATGAAACCTCGATAGAACTGTGGCAGCAATGCAATATCACTACAAGAATTTATAGATTTCCTGACGTCACAATAGTTGTCAGGAGAACTAGTAAATGTTGAGGGTTACTTAAACGGTAGGAAAACCCGAGATTCTTATCAACATTGAACAAGGAAAAACAAAAAGACCACGTTTGAGGCACATGTTATAATAACCTGTATAGTTATAATCGGTGGAATACTCTACACCCTAAACACAGACTATTATAACCCTAGATTTTGAATTTTAAATAATAGGGAAAAATACACTTTTGGTCCCTGGGTTAGTGTCATGTTTCTATTGGGTCCCTGAGTTTCAAAATCGAACAATCAAATCCCTCAATTTATGGAAATAGTCCTATTAGGTCCCTACGTTAAATTTTCCGTCTAATGACTAACTAACGAACAGATCAAGGCGATGATAGTAGGTCTTGATCGATATTAGAGAGATTTATCAAGTTTCCACATCGATTTCTGTTTAAATATTTTTTTAAAAAAGAAAATGTATTAATTGGACACGTGGGTTAACCCTCACCATGCACGCGCCGCTGAGTTTGCTTAGCTTCTGTATGAAGTTTCCTCCACCTCATTCACCAGTTCGTCGACTCTTCCCCTTCCTCCACCTCTGTCTTTTCCCCTTCATCTTTCTCCTGGTTTTTTTTTTCGTTTTATTTGATCTTTGTCAACTTTGGCTTTCTTCGGTGTGATTTAGGGATAAAGGGGCACTCAAACGAACGAGAAAATACTTACCATTTCTACAGGTATATGTGTGATTTGTAAGCAAGTTTTGAAATACTTTTCCATGCATTTTGTAAACGCTGGTAAAATTATTTTATTTCTTATTTTCTTCAACTGAGTTCCTCTTTTATTTTGGTCTCTAGTGTGTTTTATTTAGATGTTTTTACCTTTGTTATTGTCCATGTTTTGCTGCATTCCTTGATTTAGTTGTATCATTTCTTTGTATTTTCGGTTTGGATTCTTACTGCTTGCGATTTTATGTGTTTGTTTTTTATTGTTGGTTGAATTAGGGTTTGACCAATTTTTTTAATGTACAGAAAAAATGGATGAGTATATGGACATTAATTTTCATTATAATGATAGAATGATGTTTTCTCCACTTCAATATATTGGGGAAAAAGAAGCAGTTGTCCAACACATAGATTGTGATAGGTTGTCTTTGATTGAACTACGTGTTATAATGACTGAACTGGATGTATTTAACTATGCCGAGTTTTACTTCGTTCTACCGGGGCACACACTGGCTACTGGTTTTAGGGTGTTGTTGACTGATGATGATATTTTAAAAATGGTTGAGCTAATACCTGAAAGTAGAATTGTCCAAATATATGTAGAACATTCACCTAATGTTGAAGTATTAGATCTTACCCAACCTCTGGAAGTTCAAATGCCTATTTTTCTAAAGTGGCACCCCAACCATGTTGAAGATGACATAGAGTCTAATGACATAGAGCCTAATGACTTAGTGGATGTAGACTTGTCTGAAGAGTCTTATGTTAGTGAGGGAGAATATTCTGATGTGTCTGTGGAGTCTTTGCCTTCATTTAATGTTAATGTTGATATAAATTGTGAGGAAATAGAATCATCTTATGGGTCATATTCAAACATCCATACACCTCACAATTCTGAGGATGAAAGAGAGGTTAAGGGACTAGAATTTAGACATGAAAGTGACATGGATCATATTTAGTTTATGGTGGGGATGACTTTTAGTAGCTCAAAAGTTCTTAAAGATGCCATTAAATTATATGCAGTTAAGAATGGATACAATGTGAAGTTTGCTAAGAATGACAAGAAGAGGGTCACAACTATTTGTTCAGGACAATGCAATTGGAGATTGCATGCAAGTGTTATTGAGAATGATAACACTTCAGATTAAGACATACACAAGTGAACATATATGCAGTAGGGAATTTGTGAATCGGAACATGAATTCTAATTGGGTAGCTAGGATGTATTTAGATAGGTTTGGAAGTCAACCTGATTGGTCTCTTAGTAAAATAATTGAAGAAGTAAGGAAGGATTACCAAGTGAACATTTCTCGAAGTCAAGCTTATCGTGCTAGAAAGAAAGCACATAGGAAGATACATGGTAGCATCACTGAACAGTATAAACGATTATAGGATTATGCAGAAGAGATTAGACGGTCGAATGAAGGATCAACTGTGAAGATTCAATGTGATATGCTCAATGAAGATTGCCAACCTATTTTTAAGAGGATGTGCGTGTGTTTCAAGGCATGTAGGGATGGTTTTCTTGCTGGTTGTAGGCCTTTTATTTCTTTGGATGCCTGCCTTTTAAAAGGTGAATGTCAAGGACAGTTAATGGCAGCAATTGGCGTAGATGGGAATGATAGCTTGTATCCTATTGCATGGGCTCTTGTTGAGGCTGAAACAAAAGAAAGTTGGACATGGTTTCTCATATTGTTACAGTCAGACATTGGATGCTTTATGAGCAAAAGTTATGTGTTCATTTCAGATCAACAAAAGGTATGTCGTTAATTGTATTATTTAGTTTTCAATTTTTTGTTTAATCAACTTGTATTGTGTGATGTTTTTAATGTATTGCTTATTATTGCATTGTTTTTTAATAGGGTCTAGTCCCAACATTTGAGGACATGTTTCCAAAAGTACTCCATCGATTTTGTGCACGTCATTTGTATGGAAACTTTTAAAAACAGTTTAAAGGGTTGACTTTAAAAAATCTGTTCTCGAAGGCATCAAAATGCACTACAAGAAAGGAATTTGACGAGGTTATGACCAATATAGGTAGAGTAAATGTGGGGGCTTTTCAATACTTGAGTGGTATTCCTGTAAAACATTGGTCTAAACATGCATTTCCATGTCATCCTAAGGCTGACTTCTTGCTTAATAATATGGTTGAGTCCTTTAATTCACTAATACTTCCTGCAAGAAACCAACCCATAATTCAACTTTTTGAGACCATCAGGAAGATAGTTATGTGTAGATTGACTAAAAAGCATGTTAAGTATACCAACATGAAAGAAGAACTTGGTTCTAGAATTATGGAAAAGTTGGCAACTAACATTTTACAATCTAAGAAAGTAATACCTCGTTGGGCTGGGAATAACTTGTTTGAGGTAGAGTGTGGGACTACTCAGATTTCTGTGGATATTGAGAGAAGAACTTGTACTTGTGGTCTGTGTCAATTAAGTGAGATTCCTTGTCCACATGCTGTCCAATGCATATATTATGTGAAAAAACGTCCTAATGAATTTGTGGATGATGCAGTAAACAGACCCTAGTTAAAACATACTCACACTTTTTATAACCTTTGAATGGCCATACTTTTTAGCCTACAACTTCATTCAAACCCATACTCCCAGCATCAATTAGAAGACCATCAGGCTGACCAAAAAAACAGAGAAAACGCAATGTGGATGAGGCTGGGACTTCTAAGTCAATGTCCTCGCGTAGAAGGTTGCGATGCGGCAAATGTGGGGTGTCTGGTCATAATTCCAGAACTTGCAAAGGTAAAGTGAACATCAAGAGGAAACGAGTGAACTCATCCAATTCTTCATTTATGGGCTTCAACATTCCATGTATAAGTAAACTATCTTTGTACATGTTTGTTATACTTAATAAGTTGATGTATGAATCTTACCATTTCATTAACTTGTAGAAACCATCTGGAATGGAAGGATCTTCTGCAACACCGTCTGCTACACAACCACCGTCTGCTACACCACCACCATCTGTTACACCATCTTCTGGGAGAGGATTTACAACACCCCAAATTTTTACACCACCAACTGCTGCAAGTAGTTCATCAAGAAAGAGAAAGTTCAAGTGATGAAGAAGAAGACTTGTGGGAGTAGATCTAGGGTTTCTTTGGACTTCCTTTTGTATTTAGAATATTAAATGTACTCTCATTATTTTTTGTGTGTTGGTTGGACATTTCAATGACATTATGGCAGGAAGGAATCTTTTTTGGACTTCCTTTTGTGTAGGTACCCACATGTGTGGTTAAAACTTATCCAATTAAATTGAGATTTCATGTTTTTAAAATATTGGTTTACTGTTGGAAAGTAATAGAACTATTTATTTAAAGTGTTCCGGACATGAGGATAACTCAAGTTTTAAATTCGTGTTGTGCAAACAAGTAAACAATCTCTTAGGGACCATAAGTGCAACTTTGCATTAAAACTCCAAACTCACCCTTTCTCACCCCATTCCACTCTGGCCCATTTCTAAGTCTTCCGGACATGAAGATAACTCAAGTTTTAAGTTCGTGTTGTGCAAACGGATAAACAATCTCTTAGGGACCATAAGTGCAACTTTGCATTAAAACTCCAAACTCACCCTTTCTCACCCCACTCCACTCTGACCCATTTCTAAGTCTTCCGGACATGAGGATAACTCAAGTTTTAAATTCGTGTTGTGCAAATGGGTAAACAATCTCTTAGGGACCATAAGTGCAACTTTGCATTAAAACTCCAAACTCACCCTTTCTCACCCCACTCCACTCTGACTCATTTCTAAGTCTTTCTGACATGAAGATAACTCAAGTTTTAATTTCGTGTTGTGCAAACGGGTAACCAATCTCTTAGGGACCATAAGTGCAACTTTGCATTAAAACTCCAAACTCACATTTTCTCACCCCACTCCACTTCTGACTCATTTCTAAGTCTTTTGGACATGAAGATAACTCATGTTTTAAGTTCGTGTTGTGCAAACGGGTAAACAATCTCTTAGGGACCATAAGTGCAACTTTGCATTAAAACTCCAAACTCACCCTTTCTCACCCCACTCCACTGACCCATTTCTAAGTCTTCCGGACATGAAGATAACTCAAGTTTTAAGTTCGTGTTGTGCAAACGGGTAACCAATCTCTTAGGGACCATAAGTGCAACTTTGCATTAAAACTCCAAACTCACCTTTTCTCACCCCACTCCACTCTGACCCATTTCTAAGTCTTTCGGACATGAAGATAACTCATGTTTTAAGTTCATGTTATGCAAACGGGTAAACAATCTCTTAGGGACCATAAGTGCAACTTTGCATTAAAACTCCAAACTCACCCTTTCTCACCTCACTCCACTCTGACCCATTTCTAAGTCTTCCGGACATGAAGATAACTCAAGTTTTAAGTTCGTGTTGTGCAAACGGGCAAACAATCTCTTAAAACTCCAAACTTTGCATTAAGGACTATATATAATTGTGCATTTGGAATATAACTCCAACATGTTACTTAGCCTCCCGACACATCACTTTTAATAACAACATTTAAATTTGAAATTTAAAATACATATCTTAAACTTAAACTGAGATTCATTAGCAAAATGCTGGGTTTCCACAAAAATGGAATCTTTTCCATCACTAATATGAAGTTTTTGTTTACCTTTTCTTACCAAATTTAAACAAACATACATTAAATCCCACTAGAATAACAATAATCATCCAATAAATCTTGACAGAGCACCGCAAGATTTTCGTTTCTTTCTTCAATCTCTTCGTCTCTTAAGTCATTTATAACGTCTTTCTCATGTCATCCAACTGCAGGATCAAACCAAGCAAAAAACCCACACCAAAAACCTTTACCCTGTAGTTAACGAACAAATAAGAGGTGAGGAAAGGTTTGAGGTGTATATCAATAACTGGTGATATGGAGTACAAACCTTATACGCAGCACAACCCCAAAATTGACCTCATGGGTTTGATTTTGTCCATGATGATTTCAGATTACTTCGCAACCCACAATAGCAGAACATTTCTTTCGAAGATCTTGACATCCCCCTCCTTATCGTCTCAGAGTTCTCATTTGTGATCTCCATCAGGTTAATCGACTTGATTGAAGATCTATTTCTTCTGCCCTAGATGTATTTGCAGAAGGAGTTTTACCCAACAGTTTTGTCGAAACAAAAAAGAAGATGAAGAGAAAATTAGGGTTCCATTCATTTAAAATCTAATTAATACATTTTTTTTAATATTTAAATAGAAATCGATGTGGAAGCTTGATAAATCGCTCTAATATCCAGTCAGCGCCTACTCATTTGCCCAGTCAGCCGCCCAATCAGCGTTCCGTTAGTCATTAGATGGAAAATTTAACGTATGGACCTAATAGGACTATTTCCATAAATTGAGGGACTTGATTGTTCGATTTTGAAACTCAGGGACCCAATAGAAACATGACACTAAACCTAGGGACCAAAAGTGTATTTTTCCCTTAATAATATTATATGATTCCACATGCTATAATAACCGACAGACTATTATAATTTATGTTATTATAATTCGTTCTACGCCCCAAACAGTCCCAAATAGTTGAGGACAAAGTTTGAATGCATACCAGATCTGGATGGAGAAGGTCCTGGTCGAACCCATTTGAAGAAGATTGGCAGAAGCATTTTGGTTGATTGAAAAACATGGGATTAGAGTTGATCGAGTCTTCCTAACCACAAATACCACCAGAAACACTGCAGTTTGTACAAGCTTGAATGTCAAGCTGAGAATCAGGTTCAAAGTCTGCTATGAAATGCTGAGCTACCGTTTGCAAACCACCAAGTTCATTTACCAAGGTCGGTGAAATTAGGACTAGTGCACTTAGCATACAATATGCATCAGCAATGGCGGTCAAGTTTTCATATGGCATGTGACTAAGTACAGTTTTAGAACAAGTAAGCTCTGGGATTTGGGGTTGCTCGCAGTAATAAGATAGAGAAATGATCCCATAGATGTAACTTGAAATACGTTTCTCCTGCCCACAATATTGATCTAAAAAGTCGATTTCACCTATTATAAAAATTTGATCTTTTGCACTAAAACCCAGGAGTTCGTATTGTGCTCCTAAAATTTCTACGGTTGCGAGGTGGCTTCCCTTGCAATTAGGCTTCACTGCCTGTGGATAACCACAAATTCCAGTTCCATTATATCTCCTGAGAAGAAATTCCATCGGATTAATACTATCGCAGTTTAAGGAATCGTTGCAGTTTAAGAACCATTCTGCATAAGAATAAGCAGAGGAAACAGAGGAAGAGTTGAGCAGAATTAGGAGCATAAAAGCCAAAGAAAGATGTAAAGGAGGAAATGGAAAGGATATGGAATTCATTTTTGGGGACAGAAATCTGGGTTTTCCAATCATTTGGGAAAGAAGACGTGATATAGGATAGGAATCAACGAGGTAGAAAATTAGAGGACGAGTAGTTAAGACCTGTTTGGTAGAATTTTTCGAATTCACTGAATTTAGTAAATATGTGTTTAGTAGATGTGTTCTCGAAAACTGTTTTCGAATTCAAATTCTGAAAACAACATTTTTATGTTTTCATCGTATTCCGTTTCTAAATTTAAAATTTTAAAATGCAGAATTATATTAAACAAAGATAAATGTCTTAATAAATACAATATTTCATGTTATAAACTCAATTTATTTTAAAATAAAATATGTATAATATAATATATTATAAATTACATAATCTTATATTATAAAATGACAATTTTATAAAATTTATAAAATCATGTTTATAAATTAATTAATAATGACTTATATTCAATTTAATAATTAGTTTTACAACAACAACTAAGTTTATGATATACAAAGATATTGTAAGACACATTTTAAATAACTGTTTAAAATGAAATCAAATTTTTAAATCTGTTATCAAACACATATCTGAAAAACATGAAATACAACTTTGTTTTTATTAAATTTTTTGTTTTCAAATTACTTACCAAATAGACACTAATTAACTTGATCTAAGACTTAAACTTGGTTCTATTCTATCAAAAAATAAATAAATAAAATAAAGACTTAAACTTCGCCAAGAAAACTTGGAGACGAACGGACAAACATAACAAAGTAGAGACAACGTCAGAGGCGACTTTTCTTTTTGATAAAAAGTCGGAC
This sequence comes from Trichosanthes cucumerina, assembly GCA_036507285.1. Classification (NCBI taxonomy): domain Eukaryota; kingdom Viridiplantae; phylum Streptophyta; class Magnoliopsida; order Cucurbitales; family Cucurbitaceae; genus Trichosanthes; species Trichosanthes cucumerina. The sequence goes on along the minus strand of CM071839.1, from coordinate 73,427,786 downwards.
CACTTTTGGCACCCAATTGATATATAAGTAATCAACAATTGATATATAATGAATGATTACTGTTTAACGAAAAATGTGTTTTTTTTAAGAACTCATCCTTTCCCTTCAAAATATGTGTGTTAGGAGTTAGGACGCAAAATTTAGTCTAGTTCTTTTTTTTTTTTTTTTGAAAAGATCACACGAAATGCATTAATAATCAAACATGCAGGTTACAACAAGTAGGAACTTGGTTAGATTCCAATTCTTTAGTAATCCATAAAGGAAAGTTACCTACCCATAAACCCTTCGAACCCAATACACCCTTCTTAATTAAGCTATGTGCCACACAATTTAACTCGTGATTTGTATGGCTAAACCTTACAAACTCAAAATTCCGGCAAAGAGATGAAACATCATTGATATAGTTGTGAATATCATAAGTCATATTCAGAAAACCATTAATCATAGCCACAACGGACAAAGAGTCCAAAAGAACATGTACCTGAGTGTAGCCCAATCGCTTTGCTAGTCGTAAACCATCATGAATGGCCAAAACTTCTGAACATGCAGGGGATTTAAAAATGTCATGGACATTAGTCATAGACGCCAACAACCTCTCATTAGGTCTTTGAATAGCCACCCCAATACTTGTTAGACCATTTTGCTCATCACAAACTGCATCAACAAACATGTGAACCCCGGTGTCGTCCTCACTCCTCCACCTCTGACTTGGCCTAGTGTTGCAATCTCCCTTTGTAGTCACATTCATGGACTGAAAGTCATGTATAAATTTCATCAACCACTCAGCTTTTACCTCTGCAGGTTGTAGCGGGTGATCAAAGCATAAAGAGTTACGATCATTCCATAATCCCCAAGAACCCACACAAACGACTTCAAAAAGTCTAATTGGAAGATCGTTGTATAAACCAAACCATATGTCCTGGATCGATTTGCCCTTCACCCATCCAAAATCAACTTCTGGAAGTAGGGTATGTCATAACTCTTTTGTTCTCGAACACCGGAACAGAGCATTACTTACGGTTTTCGGCTTGGTTTCGCAAATCGGACACCACTTTTGAACGTCCATCCCGCGACACAATAGATTAGCCCTCGTTGTGAGACAATCATGGAAAGCACGCCACACAAAAATCTTGATTTTTGTTGGCAAGTTCAAAGACCAGAGGAAGACCCACCACTTCCTACCAGCCCTATCATCAGAAGAGGATGGTCTATCTGAACCCAACATGTACAACTTGTAACCACTCTTAACCTTATAACATCCTGACTTATCAAAATTCCAAATTCATTTATCAGGACAACCTGTTAGAGATATGAGTTGTTTTATAATCACCCTCACCTCTTCCGAGGTTAGAAAGCTTTGTAACTTACAAACATCTCACTATTTCTGTAGAGTAATAAACTCAAATACCAACATACTGTCATTTCCAGAGTCTCTAGGCACCAACTTGATTGACCATAAGCTGGGAAACCAAGGGTAATGCATATCCTGATCGATTCTCCATTCCCCACCTAGTATCTCATGCCTATCTGAAGCAATTTTAGCCCTCAGACAAAACTTTTCCAAAATTAAGATGAAGAAGTTGAAATAGCAATCGGTACCGAATTCAAAAGTGTAGACGAAGGAAAATATTTACCTTTAAGTACCTTAGAGACTTGCAAATCTAGGTTCATGAGAATCCTCCATGCCTGCTTAGCTAGTAAGGCCTTGTTGAAGCCGATCATATCCCTGAAATTTAATCCTTCCACTTCCTTTGGGTTAAATAAACGTTCCCAACGCATCCAATGGATTTTTCTTTTCTCCTCAGTCGACCCCCACCAGAATTGAGCTAGTTCTCTCGTAAACAAATCACATAACTTTTTGGGCAATCGAAAGCAACTCATAGAGTAGGTAGGTAGTGCTTGCACCACACTTTTAATAAGGACTTCCTTAGCCCCAACAAAAAGCATGTTTCCCTTCCACCCTTGCACAATCTCCAAAATCTGTCTTTAAGAGCTCTTCAGTCAGCCCATTTGGACCTGGTAAAGGACGACGGGATTCCCAAGTATTTACCTAAGTTATCAACAATTTGCATGGGTAGTATGTTACCCAAGAACTGTTTACATTCAGGTACTACATTTGGGGAGAACAATATTGTTGACTTACTCATGTTGATTGATTGGCCCGACGCTTTCTCATATGAAAAATAATTTTCAACAACCCAAATTCATTCACATTCACTCAAAGAAAAAAAAGACTGTCATCTGCAAAGAAAAGATGGGTTACCTTAGGGCTTCTGGACGAAATAGCCACCCCTGATAAACGCTTACAATCGGACTCTGCTTTTACTAGTGCTGACAAACCTTCGACACATGAAAGAAAAAGATAAGGAGACAGATGATCACCTTGTCGTAGTCCCCGAGTCGGTATGATGAACCGACAACTGATCCATTTAACAGAATCGAAAAGGACATCGTGGTTATAAATCCATTATTAACCTTATCAAACTCCTCGAGAAACCTAGCTTTATGAGTACTCCCTCTAGGAAAGGCCACTCGACCCTATCATACGCCTTACTCATATCAAGTTTTGTGGCAGCGTAGCCTTCAGGCCTACTCCTTTTGTGTTTCATCCAGTTCAAAGTCTCATGGGCTATGATTAGATTATCCGTAATATTTCTCCCTGGAACAAACGCTGATTGTGCCTCTAAAATGATATCCCCGAGGATTATCTTCAATCTGTTAACTATAACCTTCGTAACAACCTTGTAACATACATTGCAAAGACTGATAGGTCGGAAATCAGAAACTGTCTTTGCCTCTTTTACCTTTGGAATCAAAACAATATTTGTTTTGTTCCAATCCTTCGATGACACCTCCTGATTCAAAATCTTAAGGCAATTACGAATCGTTTTAGGCCCAATGATATCCCAATATTTTTGATAAAACACTGCTGGGAATCCGTCCGGACCTAGAGCCTTTGTTGGGTGAAAGCTTCTGACAGCTTGTACAATTTCATCCTCTGTATATGCTTGATTCAGAAAATTATGCATATCCTCAGTGACCTTTTTTGGGATAACATTCGTTACCTTGCCCATCATCTCATCACACGGCTATGAGGACTGAAACACTTCCTAAAAATGTTCCACAAACACTTTTGAAATTTCCATCGGATCCTCCTGCCACTTACTCTCTCCATCCATGATTCCTTTTATAGTGTTCCTTTTGTTCCTAGAAAACGCCTTCTGATGAAACCATTTAGTATTCTTGTCTCTCCATTTGAGCCAATTCTCTTTGAACCTCTGTTTTCAGTATATTTCCTCCTCTCTTAATTTGTTGTCTAAATCCCATTACAGAGAGCTAATCAAACTGAAGTCTAAAGGCAACTGTTGAGCATATGTTTCAGCCAACGCCCCTCTCATCTGATTCAGTTCAGACCTGAACCTTCCATTGGCCTCTCTACCCCATTTGCCTAAGAGCTGGTCAGTAGACTCTAGTAGAACATGTAATGGAGGGTCAGAGGCATCCCCTCTATCCCTTCCTCCAGCCTGATAGATCAAATTCCTACACTCCTGGTTCAAAACCCAAGACTCCTCAAAACGAAACAGTTTTCTCCTCCATCCTCGCATAGCTAGCCCCTCCAAGTTTAGTTGGATAGGACGGTGATTAGACTTAACCCCTCCAATAGTAATTGACATGATCTAAAGTACGTATCTCACAAATAATTTACTATTAGGAATAATTATGAGAAATTGTATTACTGTAGGACCTCATGAACTCTAGTATCATATTAGAAAGCTATGAGGTTTTATCTAAAACCAATTGACAATAAGATGAGGAACTCATGTATTTTAAGAAGATTGTGAGGTTTTATGATCTAGAGAGAGATTAACATCATCAATCGAGGATCGAATTTTATTATTGCTATTGATAATTGTCTATAATTTTTTGTTCTTTCATTTTTTTTTGATAAAAAAGTGGAGATATATTTTCATTGTGATAATCATTACTTATTTTTTTTCTCTAAAATTTGAAATTAAAAACGTAAAACTTTAAAATAAAATATTCAAAATTTTTATGTTATATTTATTTTTCGATATTATTATGCGTATTATAACTATAATAATAAAAGTGGCTTTTGTTTATGATTTAGGGAAAAAAAAAACTATAAACACAAATAAGTAAGAAGAGATTTGAAAATTTGAACTGAAACACTTAACTTGAGCTGTATTTCCAAAAAACTAAAAACAAGACTGGATGGTAAGGTGTCATCTTCAAAGAAAAGTCGGAGCAAGACTATAAACAAAATATATAAAAAAAAAAGACTGCGCGATTTATAAACAAGACTGGCAATTTATAAAAATAAGGTTGATTTTCAAACTTATTACAAAAATAAGTGAGTTGGAAAACTATTTCCAAAAAAAATATGTTATTTTTTTGTCCTCATTAGAATGAGTCACTTGAAAATACACCACATTTAACATTTTTCACAACAAAATCATTTGCTCCATTAAACTTAAAAGGGGAATGCCCTTAAAAATTCTTATAAATCTTTTCTTCTCTCCATTTCCCTCCGGCGAATTCCATATAGATTTTTTCTTCTCTCCACTTTCCTTAGTGTCCGACTCACTGCCTTCCTTTCTAGTTTCCCTCACTGTTTTCCTTCCTATTTTCTTCTTCTCTTATTTTTCTTCAAGAGCTCTCCCCATTGTCTTTTATTTCCTTCCCATTGATCTGTTATACAAATCTAAGTTAAGTTATATAATATTTTCTCTTATCGAAAGATAGTTACAATTTAACAAAAAAGAACTACAAAAAAAAATCTTTGGTAAAATTTTCTAATCATTAAACTTAGATAATTATGTGTAGAAATCATATATATTTTCTAATCAAATTGATTAAATAATATATCTAAAAACAAAAAAAAAAAAAATCATTAGTGTATGATGATATATTTTAATGAATTTAAAAATAAAAATAAAAAATGATTATTGAATAATAGGGAGTTAGGATTTAATTAGTTCAAAATCATGAGTGATAATTTTAATTGATTTAGAAAAAAAAAAGGATAAAATGGGGCTCTTTGACTGACTATTTTGCCAATAAAATAAAAAATCAGCCCTATTTTGGCAAATAGTTTTGACTTTCCTTGTTGAGCAAAATACCACTTAAGTATTCCTCTGAAGATTTCTCCAACACACAATTAGATTTAGACTATCTTCTGATAAGAATAACGGAAGCCCTCCTACCTATCTCTACAATAACATGATATTGTCCACTTTTACACTTTTGATTTCTCTAAAATGTCTGATCATATCAATGAACATAATTGTACGACTCATGAATCATTCTATTCCCTAATCAAGGTGAGATTTTGTTTGTACTCCCAACAAAAAAAAATTGGTTTGGAATAAAACCATTACTCTTGTGTAGGAAGATTATATTGTTATGGGTGTCCAACCCATTTGTTAGACAAACATGGGTTTTTCTTATGTTTGAAGGCCCAAAATATCGGGTTATATGTTTATCCCATTTGAGGTTAAATGAGTTGGCTTATCTAGAAAGCCTAGGATTTTTTAGAAGGATATATAACCTAAAAGGAAAAGGAAAAACAGAGGGGGAAAAAATAAAACGTTGGGAGATTAGTGCAGTTCGGTTTTTCACTGACAACGTTTACAAAGTTGTCGTTTGCCGAAGTTTCCACCGTTGGATTTTGCTGAAATTTTGTCAGCTTGTTGAGGACTCACAGGGCCTTGTTTTGAACGGTTGGATCGTCGTTCTGAGCTTCGGTTTATCAGATATTGCTGTCGGACAGAACCTACAAAAACTGGATGATATTTATCATCTTTCCTCTCTCAATTATTGTTCTCTTATGTATGGAACTATTGGTGGGTTGTGAATCTTTGTAAGACTAATTTGGGTTCTTTTTCCCTCAATTTTATCATAATAAGAGAAGGTGATAAGGGTGGACTCCTCACAAGTCCCGTGGTTTTTACTCTTCACATTGAAGAGGTTTTCCACGTATAATTCGTGTGTTTCTTGCATTTAGTTTTCTGCATTTGTTTATGGTTTGTTGCTGTCCATTGCTGGTTGTTGCTTGAGAATTATTTGGTGAATATTTTGTGGTGGATTGGAGTACTATTTTTGGTTGATTGTCTTAGAGGAGATCTTGGTGGGTTATTAATTTGCTATTTTGGCCCTATCAGTTGGTATCAGAGCCAAGGTTTAATTTAATCGTTGTTATGGAGTCTACTAACGGTAGTGGAGGAGGTAATTCAATGGTTAGACTGACATCAACCAATTATTCCATTTGGAGACCGATGATGGAGGATTTGCTATTTTGCAAAGATTTGTATGATCCAATTGAAACAACCATAGAAGTTGATGGCACAATTTCTAAACCTTCAAAACCGTATAAAATGGAAGAGAAAGATTGGGTAAAGTTAAAAGGAAGACTTTGGGAACTATTAGGCGTTGGGTTGATCTTAGTATTTTCAACCATGTGTCTAAAGAGTCCGACCCATATGATTTGTGGAAGAAATTGGAAGGTCTTTATGAAAGAAAGACCCCACATACACTACAACAAATCAGGGAAATAATGACGGTCAGAAAAAATCGCGTTGGAGAAATAATGACGGACAAACAAAAAAATGCACGATTTATTGTTTTTTTAAATTAAACATCTACAATTTCGGGCAATGCCCGACATTGAAATTATCCTTTAAATAGCAGGCTTATTTTAAAATTTAGGGTTTCACATTTTATGCTCTCTCTTTTTCGTGCGGCACACAACCACATCTCATTCCCATTTCATTTTCTCTCCCTCACAATCTTCCCTCACTCTCTCACGCTCACCATTCAACATTTTTTTGTTCTTCGTTAGCCATCATTCATCTTTGCTAGCAGTCGAAAGTTCTCATCCAGATCTACACTATGGGTTCAACCTTTAGATCTAGTCGAAAGTTCAACATCCAGATCTACACTTTGTTGCGTAGGTTTTGGTCTCACCATGGGTCACTGTAAAGATCTTCTGTGGAGATTTACCGTAGGTAAGAATTCTTACCAAAAGTTTTTAGATCTTCTGTTATTGTCGTGGGTACCCTTTTTTCTTTTTGTATGTGATTTTTTGTTGAAAAAATCCAAGGTAAAGGTGGAGAAATAGAAATTTATTGTGGGTACTATCTCTCTTCCTCTTTTTATTTGTTGTGTTACTGAAAAAATCTAAGAAAACGGTAAAAGAATTTAGAAATTTTATGGGTACTGAGTGTTTTTATCTAAATCTTGAAACTATGTGAACTAGATTGACTATGTTTTGCAAAAGAAAGCATGCCATTTAGGCTAAGGACGTGGCAACAGGTCTTCATTTAGATACAAATAGATGGAAGATGGAAGATTATATTAGATTAGAGTTAAAAAGAAAATATGAAATCATTTGTTGTTGTTATTGCTTTTACATTCAATTTGTTCCTGACATGGATTTTTATATGGGTTTGATTTTGGGGTTATTTAGTATTTGGGATGGATTTAGTAATGTTATTTGAGCTTGATTTAGTGCTAATATTTGTGTTGTTGATTTTTCATGTTGACGATTGATATTGCTTATAAATTGTTGTCAACTTTTTATTCTTCCTTCACATTGTTTCAGCTTGCTTCAAATTTTTGTTGACTAAAGGATGAGAATGTTCCCTATGTTCATACAAGAAAAATTACCAATCCAAATGTATGACTACCTTGTACATTTAGCTTCTAGTTCTCTCATGAGGTTTTGACATGACTGTTCACATACTGTAAATGTTTCAATCATCTTTAACGAGTTATTGTAAGTGTTTGTATCTTCCATGCCATTATTTTCCTTGTCAAATTCTAAAAGAATTCTATTTTGTGCCTTCATATTAGCACACTCAAACACTTATAGATGATGAAATTGGTAGGCTAAAAAATGGTATGAGAGAAATTAGTCAATAAATTGATATTCAACTGACAAGTATAGAGAAAATATATTTTCCCAAACATGAGGTCCATAAAGTTTACTTGCAATATTCTTGACTACAATTCAAGTAGTACTCCAAGCATTTTGATGACGTTTTCTTAGATAAATCTTGTTTCAACTTTTTTTTTTAAATGCACTATCTTTTGAATATATTGATTTTTAGCTTTATTCTTGTTGAAATGTTGAGATCTCATGGTTTTTTTAGATTGTTTGATATTGGAGAAAATTTGTGTGTATGTCTCGGTGATGTGTATGAATATGTATTATGTTGTCAATATTTTGACAATAATTTTCTTTCATGACTTAGCTCCTTTGATGTATATTGTGTTAAGGTAATTTTGTTGTTAATGTTGATTTCAAGGAGATTGAAATAAACACATTATACTCCAATTTGTGGAAAACTGATGAGAATGAAGCCCTAAAGAAATAAACACTACAAGAAAACTGATTTTCTACTCTATTGTTATTAGCATTCTCCATTTTCATATATGTCTTTCTTCTCCCTTCAAAAACTCAAATTAAGGACTTGTCCAATGAAAAATGGAAGAGTTTTTTTTTTTAAAAAAAATAACAATAATTGGGATTCAACTCTGTTTCTTATCAATTGCATTAGTTTATCCATGCTTAACAAATCTCCAACACTGTTTCTTCTCCAGAACATTGATTTACAGTACAAAAATGGTTTTCTAGTTTCTTTTGGTAAAAGACATGGTTATCACATACTCTTGCTATTTATCTTTAACTTATTTTCGGTTTGTAGTTTAGCTTTTCTTGGCAGATTAGTTTACTTCCCTCTATCCTTCATGTAGTGATTGTGTTTTGAAGATTAACTTGACAAGTATAGCAGAAAGAATTCAAAACTTATCTTTAGAGGAACATCAAAATGTGAATTTGCAATTTGCTCTCTTATTTTTATCTCAGTTGTTAAATGTAACATATACAACATATGTTTTCTCTTTGGTGGACAACAATGCTAAAATGCGGATATGGGCAAACTCTGTTTCTTTAATTTTGTTGTTTCTATTATTAAAAGTTGATATGATATATTCAACTACGATTGCCTTTATCTTTCATAGAGTAGCTTAGTATGATTTTCCGTGAGAAATGGCATGCTTGAAGTCGCTCCCACGGCACAGTGGTCGCTCGAGGTCACTGAAAAGCTTTATTAGGCAATCGGAAAATTCTTAAGTTTGTAAGATTAAGTTTAAGTATGTAAATCGAAAATCTTATTTGAAAAGCTTAAGTTTGTAAGATTTTGTGTAAAATTGTATTAGTATTGAGTTTTTTTTTTTGATATTAATAAGTTTAAGTTTGTAAGATTACTTGTGTGAAATTGTATTAGTATTGAGATTTTTTGTTCAAAATTTTAGAAATATTAATATTTTTGTTGGAGCCATTGAGGCATCCAACAATTTTTTTTTATTAAATTACTTAACAAAACAATGACGGGCATTGCCCGTCATTAAAAGTGTATGTCATTATGATTTTTAATGACGGACAAAGGTTTTTTAATGACGGGCATTGCCCGTCATTAAAAATCGCCAAATCATTGTAACATACAATGACACTCGCATAGATGACGGGCGCGCGCCCGTCATTAAAACCCTTTTTTCTACTAGTGATAATAAAGTTTAATTAATCAAGAGACTTGTTAATTTGAAATTGAAAGGTGGGAAGTCTGTTTCTGAACATTTGAGTGACTTCCGTGATATTATTAACAAGTTGACTACTATGAAAATTATTTTTGATGATGAATTGCGAGCTTTGTTCTTGTTGAGTTCTTTGCCGCATAGCTTGGAAACCTTAGTTGTGACTATTAGTAACTCTGCTCCGTAAGGTGTTCTATCCGTGAATATGATTAAAGAAAGCATGTTCAATGAAGAGATAAGAAGAAAAAGGAGATGGGAGTTGATAATTCGAGTACTCTTCTTGTTGAGAATCGTGGTAGAAGCAAGAGTAAAGGACCCGAAGGTCGTGGTAACTCAAAGGAGAGGTCCAAGTCTAGAGACAAAGAGACTAGGACATGTTATCACCGCAACAAGCTTTGCCATATTAAAAGTTTTGCTACCGCTGGAAGAAAGAACAAGGTAAGAAGCAAGACTTACAAAAGGAGGGAGATGATAAAAATATCGCAAAGAATCAAGCTACTACTGTAATGGTGATGTTACTTTAGTTTGTGCAACTAGTGAATGTCATCATGTAGAAAGTTCTGATACACGAGTGGTTGGTAGATTCAGAGCTTCATATCATTGTGTTCCCGAGAAAGGAGTATTTCATGAACTATCAATTGGGTGATTTTGGTAGTGTGAAGATAGGAAACAAGAGCTCAAATAGTATTGTTGGATTAGGTGATATTCGTGTGAAGACAAGTGTTGGGTGCATGCTTACATTAAAGAATGTGCGTCTATATTCTGATTTACGCCTTAACTTGTTGTCCGCAAGTGTCCTTGATCAAGAAGGATTTCAACATATCTTTGATAATGGTAAATGGAAATTGTCTAAAGGTTCGATGACATTTGCTCGTGGTGAGTTATGTTGTTCTTTGTATAAAACATACTTGAGAGTATGTTCTTGTGAGCTCAATGCAATTGAAGAAAAGAATTCTCCTAATTTGTGGCATCAAGGCTAGGACATATGAGTGATAAGGGGATTAAACTGCTGGCGGGTAAATCTCTTATTCTTGTTGATAAAACAGCTTTCTCTTGACCTTTGTGATTATTGCTTGGCGGTGTAAGCAACATAGAGTTTCTTTTGCTAAAAAGTCCATTAGAAGGCAAGGAAAATTGGAGTTAGTCCACTCTGATGTTTGTGGTCCTATTGAGGTAGAATCACTTAGTGGCAATAGATATTTTGTCACTTTCATTGATGATGCTACTCAAAGAACTTGGGTGTATATGTTGAAAACAAAAGCCAAGTGTTGGAGATTTTCGTAAATTTTCATGCTATGATAAAAAGAGAGACTGAAAGAAAGTTGAAGTGTCTTCGATCCGATGAATGGTGATGAGTATACTTGAATGAGTTCAGTATTATTGCTCACAACATGGTATTAGGCATGAGAAGACAGAGCCTGGCACACCACAACACAATGGAGTTGCTGAAAGGATGAACAGAACCATTGTAGAGAAGGTGAGGTGCATGCTTAAAATGTCTAATCTTCCTAAGACATTTTGAAATGGAAGCAAAGTGCAATGTGTTGTGTATTTGATTAATCGATCTCCATCGATTCCTCTTGGTTATGACATTCCGAGAGAGAGCATGGAAGGGTGTGATCCCACTTATTCGCATTTGAGAGTCTTTGGCGATAAGGCATACATGCATGTGCCTAAAGAACAAAGGTCAAAGCTTGATTCGAAGACTAATCCATGTGTATTTGTTGGATATGGGGATGAAAAGTATGGTTACAGGCTCTACGATCCAGAAAAGAAAAAGGTAGTGAGAAACAGAGATGTAGTATTCTTTGAGCACGAGAAGGGTGCAGATCTTACGAGTCACGAGGTACACTTCTATTTCAAAATCGTCTTTTGATACTACTAATGATCTTTCTTCCATTCCTTCTATTATTCAATTCGTCGAATGAGAATGTTGAGGATGTACTTGATGATGTACATGATGATGTTGGTGAGGTAGAACCTGATGGTAATGTACCAGATCATGTTGATGATGATGATCTTGATGAGTCTTCATCTGATGAAGAAATCCATGATGAAGTGATTCATGAAGAAGTTCATGAGCAGGGGGAGCAACCTATCCCTCAAGTGGAGAATACACATGTTCGAAGGTCCACAAGAGAGCGTAAACCTTCAACAAAGTATTCAAGCTCAGAGTTCATTCTAGTGAAGATAGAGAGCCAGAGAACTATCAAGAGGTCTTGTCTCATGATGAAAAAGACAAGTGGCTTGATGCAATGAATGAGGAGATAAATTCCTTGAAAAAGAATGAAACCTATGAGCTAGTGCAGCTTCCAAAGGACAAGAAAGTCTTGAGAAACAAGTGGGTTTTCAAGTATAAAAAGATGACGAGAAGATAGTAAAGTTCAAAGCCGATTAGTGGTAAAAGGATGCAAACTGGAAAAAGGGCATTGACTTTGATGAGATATTCTCTCCAAAAGAGTCAAAATGACATCTATCGAACAATTTTGGGTTTAGCAAAAAGTCTAGATCTCGAATTGGAGCAACTTGATGTAAAATCGCATTTTTGCATGGTGATTTGCATGAAGAAATCTACATGGAGCAACTCAAGGATTTGAAGAAAAAGGAAAAGATAAACTTGTTTGCAAGTTGAAGAAGAGTCTTTATGGGCTTAAACAGCACCAAGACAAAGGGTACAAGAAATTTGATTCGTTTATGATAAACAACTATTATAAACGAACTACAATTTGATTCTCGTATATTTGAAAAGTTCCCTGGAGGTAACTTCATTATTCTTCTTTTATATGTAGATGATATGTTAATAGTTGGACAAAATGCGATATGATTCAAAGTTTGAAGAAAGACTTGTCCAAGTCATTTGACATGAAAGATTTAGGCCCCGCAAAGCAAATCTTAGGCATGGAGATTACTCGTGATGTGAAAGTCGGGAAATTGTTGTTATCCTAGGAAAAGTATATTGAATGTGTACTTGGAAAGTTCAATATGAAGCATGCTAAGCTCATTTGGTGCACCATTAGCAACTCACTTCAAGCTAGATAAGAGAGCTTGTCCTACAAATGTGAGAAGGAGAAAGAAACAATGTCACTATTCCTTACTCTTCCTGCAGCTTGGTTCTCTGATGTATGCTATGGTGTGTACTAGACTGATATTACACATGCGATCGGTTTAGTGAGTCGTTTCTTATCCAATCCGTAAGGCTCACTGGGAAGCAAAGAAAGTGGATTTTCAGATATTTGCGAGGCACCTCCAAATTGAGTTTATGTTATGGAGGTGGTAAACCTATACTTCAAGGCTATACTTGATGCGAGATATGGCGGTGATCTTGATAATGAAAAGTCTACCTCAAAGTTATGTGTTTACATTTTCGTGGGGAGCCATCTCATGGCAATCCAAGCTACAAAAATGTGTAGCATTGTCCACAACCGAGGCGAGAGTATATTGCAACAAAGGAAGCAAGCAAGGAGATGCTATGACTTAAAAGATTCCTTCAAGAGTTAGGTTTGAAGCAAGATGAGTATGTAGTCTTCTGTGATAGTCAGAGTGCTATGGATTTGAGCAAGAATTCAATGTATCATGCTCGCACTAAACACATTGACATTAGATATCATTGGTTGCGAGATGTGATTGAAGAGAAGATAATGAAACTGAAGAAAGTCCACACCGACAAGAATAGTGCAGATATGCTGACTAAAGTAGTTCCCCGAAGTAAGCTTGAGCTTTGTAGTAAGCTTGTTGGGATGAAGTTCAAGTGATCATGGATGTGATTGTGTCTTCCCCGCAATGGGGCTGGAGGGGGAGATTGTTATGGGTGTCCAACCCATTTGTTAGACAAACATGAGTTTTTCTTATGTTTGTAGGCCCAAAATATCGGGTTATATGTTTAGCCCATTTGAGGTTAAATGAGTTGGCTTATCTAGAAAACCTAGGGGTTTTTAGAAGGATATATAACCTAAAAGGAAAAGAAAAAACACAGGGAGAAAAAATAAAACGTTGGGAGATTAGTGCAGTTCGGTTTTTCACTGACAACGTTTACAAAGTTGTCGTTTGCCGGAGTGTCCACCGTTGGATTTTGCTGAAATTTTGTCAGCTTGTTGAGGACTCACAGGGCCTTGTTTTGAACGGTTGGATCGTTGTTCTGAGCTTCGGTTTATCGGATATTGCTGTCGGACAGAACCTACAAAAACTGGGTGATATTTATCATCTTTCCTCTCTCAATTATTGTTCTCTTATGTATGGAACTATTGGTGGGTTGTGAATCTTTGTAAGACTGATTTGGGTTCTTTTTCCCTCAATTTTATCATAATAAGAGAAGGTGATAAGGGTGGACTCCTCACAAGTCCCGTGGTTTTTACTCTTCACATCGAAGAGGTTTTCCACGTATAATTCGTGTGTTTCTTGCATTTAGTTTTCTGCATTTGTTTATGGTTTGTTGCTGTCCTGTCCATTGCTGGTTGTTGCTTGAGAATTATTTGGTGAATATTTTGTGGTGGATTGGAGTACTATTTTTGGTTGATTGTATTAGAGGAGATCTTGGTGGGTTATTAATTTGCTATTTTGGCCCTATCATATATATTATAAACAAATATGAAAAAAAAAAAAAAGCACTTAGGAGCAATTGATATCTCGGCTTTTCACTAAAACTGGTAGTTTCCATTGCATTCTGATTCTGTAATTGCTATGATATCGTAATCAGCATACAGCTTCTTCGATTGTACTACGTCCAGCCCTCCTCTCTCAGAGTTCCAGTTAATACAAGTTTGAATTCATCGATTGTAATTTACCAAAGAATAAAAATGTCAGGGGAAATTGGTTGTTATATATTGTGCTGCTTCTGCCGAAGTAATAAAGTATTAGGCACTGCGCAAAGAACAAACAATCATCCAGTATCAGTAGTGTCATAAATACGAGGTGGATGAAGAAGAAGAAGAAGAAAGTTGGGGCAGAGCAGCCGCAGGAGGTGCAAACATGGTCGGTTTTGGCGGAATCTGTAAGCCATCAACGCTCCCTTCCAACATCCCCACTACATCACTCATCGACGGCCTCTCCTCTGGCAATGTCTGAATGCAACACAAACCCACAATTATCATTTTTCTTGCCATTTCTTCTTCTTCCTCTGTATTTCCCCACTTGCAGCCTCCACCTATTTCACTCCCTGCAACTGCAAGATCCTTATATATCCAATCCGGAAAGTACTCATCTATTTCTCCTCCTTCATTCGGTGATCTCTTTCTTTCTCCCACCATTTCAAGAATCAACATTCCATAGCTATAAACATCAGACTTGTGCGATACCTTACCTAAGTTCTTAAATATTACTTCTGGTGCTATGAATCCTACCGTCCCCTTCACTCCCGTCATCGATACATGACTCTCTTTGCATTGCTTGGCAAGCCCAAAGTCTGAAATCTTGGGGCAGAAATTATTATCCAAAAGAATGTTGTGTGGTTTAATGTCAAAATGCAGAATCCTTGTGTTGCAGCCACGATGCAAGTATTCTAAGCCTCGACCCACACCCATAATGATGCTATAAAGTGTGCTCCAATCCAACTCCACATCATTTTTCTGCAGTCCTGATCTGTGAAATATGTACTTATCCAATGACCCTTTTGGCATATACTCGTAAATCAAAGCTCTTTTATTCCGCTCATAGCAGAAACCCAAGAGAGTGGCTATATTTACATGCGAAGTTCCGGTGATGCTTACAACTTCATTTATAAATTCTTGACCGTTTTCATTGGATTCATTCAAAAGTTTTACCGCCACTTGGCGACCATCTGATAGCTTTCCTTTGTAGACAGTGCTGAATCCTCCTTGGCCAAGCTTGTCTTTGAACGAATCTGTCATTTTTTTCAACTTTGAGTAACTGTATCGCTTGGGTGTTTGTTTGGAATATTTCCTTATAGTTTCTTCAATTTCGTCTTTGTTTGAGCTTCTTTTCCTGTTGTTGTAGATGAAGACGATGATAGAGATTATCAAAATTATGCTTCCTAAAGCAATTGTACCTGAAGAAGTGGTATCAATGATTCAATTTATATGATTACTAAAGTAAGAATGCAATGCAAAAATCCTTGAAAAGAAAATGAAGAGAGAGGTTGCTTATAAATTTTTTTGCCAAATCTAGAAGTCTATAGTTACCTATGATCAATAATCTCTTCAGCAAATGCGATTTTCCTGCAAAGGAAACAAATGCAAATTAAACATTATATCGACTTTTCAAGTCTTTTTGCTTAGGATGGACTATTTTTTGTCTATTCAAATGGATCATTTTCAGGTTTATTATTGATAGATCATTTATAAGTCTATCAACGATAGATGTCTATCATTGTATATACATTTATTGCTGACAAACACAAAAGAATGGTATATTAGTGATACATCGCTATTAGTAACTTAATTGTTATTTGTTATTATTTTTTTTGTTATTGATATTAAATTATCACTTGTTTACTATTTTTAATTTATTGATATGGTATATCGATGATGGATCAAATGAGCATGTGTAAACAACCAGTAAGAAAAAAAATGATTAAATATCATTGATATACCATTTCTAATCTTAATAGCAAATAAAGCATACTAACTATACATATTGAAAATAAAAATTAAATGTCATTTATATACCATTTTCTCCTATTGATATGGCAGGAATATAATAGATCTAATAGCAAATAAGTGCTCCCACAAGAGTGGGTAGGAAACTAAGTGAAATATTACTTATATAATAGACCTAGCAGCAAAATCACTTTCCTTAGAATTAAAAAAAAAGAAAAAGAAAAAGAAAAAAAAACTTCATTTCTAAAAAATAGCAACTAACTTCTGCCTTCAAAACGGCATGTTTAGGGTCATGTTATAATAATCTGTGGAATACACTGCAACTCAAATACATTCAATTATAATTTCAGAGTATATTACTCAACATTTTAAATAATATTATATGGTTCTACATAGTATAATAACTCACGTACTATTATAACTCACTTCGCTCAAAACGGCTCCTAATAGTTGACACAAGGTTGATTAATTATGTTGCATGACACTTAGATAGAACTGTTTCAGCAATATTATAATGTTGAAGGGAAAACAAAAACACAGGCGAGGCGAGGTGAAAGTTGGGATTCATACCGGATCCGGGTGGATGAGTTGCTGCAATGAGTGAGGAAGGACAGATCCCAAATCCATGAGAGGGCGATTGGCAGTAGCATCTTGTTTGATTCACAAACAAATCATAACCACAAAACCCACCATAAACACTGCAGTTTCTACAATGCAAACTCTGCTTTCATATGCTGTTCTACCATTTGCAAATCGCCAAGTTCCTTTAACAACCATGATGGTGAAATCGGCACTACTGCACTCAACACACAAAATGCATCACCATTATTACCGCCGGTCGTGTTTTCAAATGGTAAGTAGCTAAATTTAGTTCCGAAGCAATTTGCTCTGTCTGGAATTTGACTTTGAGAATGTCGGCAATCGTAAGAAACAGGAATGATCGCGTAGATGGAAATGGATGAATTCTTGTGATCTCCCCAACAAAATTGATCTGAAAAGTCGATTTCAGCTATTATGATAATTTGATCTTTCGAACTGAAACCCAGGAGTTCGAATTTTGCTTCGAAAATTTCTATGGTTGTGCGGCGGCTTCCCTCGCAATTGAGCTTCATTGGCTCAGGATGACCACAATTTTCTGCTCCGTTGGATTTCCAGAGAGGGAATTCCATCGTACTGATGCTCTCGCAGTTCAACGAATCTTTGCAGTTTAAGAACCATTCTTCATAAGCAGAGGACGTAGTTCGAGGATTGAGCAGAACGAGAAGCATGAAAGCTAAAGAAGGGTGCAAAAAGGGAAATGGAAACAATCTGGAATCCATTTCCATGGAACTGAAATAATATAGGAATCACTGAAATGGTAATGAGAAGATCTTTAAACTTTCTTTAAAAAAATTCTTCTGTTTTGAGAATGGAGCAGTGATGAAGAAAAGTCATGGGATAGGGTATACTGGAAGTTAATGGACGCGTAGTCTTATTTATTTATTTATTTTTATTTGTATTTGTATTTTTTTTATGACTGACAGCCTGGTTTGTTGACTCTGAGTAAAGAGAATTTTGTCAAAAAAAAAAAAAAAAAAGCATTTTTTATCCCAAGTATTATGAATTTTAACCCTAAACTTTTAATTTTATCAATTTAAACTTTAAATTGTATCAATTTTAACTATGAACTTTCAATTTAATCAATTTAAACCTCAAATTTGACAGATTGTATTAAGTTTAACCATAAACTTTCAATTTCACTATTTAAACCTCAATCTTGAATAAGTGTATCAATTTACATCCTTGGTTAAAACTTATTTGCACCATATTTCGTCTCAATGGAGTACGCTCATTCTTGAATCGGTCGAATATTGATTTTTTTTTTAAATTTCTCGTCAGCGTCAAGCTTGATTTGTCCTTCATCTGCCACAATAGAAGCAAAGATTTTGAAATCACCCTCGTTAGAATCTTTGTTTCCTTTCTATCGAGCATCAATGTCACTTTAATCCTTTCATAAAACTTTCGATGAGATTAACAAGGTCAACTATAACCAGTTCATCCTTTTCATGGGTTTCACTCTATTCACTACTGCTTTTCCTATTCTCTTCCGCATTTTAGTTGAGTTGAAACCCCTCACCACCGAAGTCAACGAAATCACCATGGCGTTCCGCATTTTAGTTGAGTTGAAACCCCTCACCACCAAAGTAGGACTCACTACTGCTTTGCCACTCTCTTCCGCCTTCAATGACGTCACCACTTGATTTTTCTTCATATTCGTCGTCACTGGTATCACTACCAAATGTGAGAGAAACACAAGAGTCCATTTATTTTTGTGTGAGTCCTACTTTCAAGAGTTGAGTTCGTGTTTTCATGATAGTGGCAACCCAATATGAAATGATTTAATATTTTTTTTAGGTAATTTTTTTAAAAAAATAGCAAACAAGTATATATCATTAATTAGCAACAAGTGACTTTGGACATGTGTGGAGAACCTTAACCGAGGGTGTAAATTGATACACTTATTCAAGTTTGAGATTTAAATGGATAACGTTAAAAGTTTTGGGTTAAAATTGATATAATCTGCCAAGTTTGAGGTAATCAATTAAAAGTTTAGGGTTAAAATTGACACAATCTGCCAAGTTTGAGGTTTAAATTGATGAAATTGAAAATTTAGGATTAAAATTGATACAACTTGCAAAGTTCAGAGGTCAAAAATGTTTTTCCCCAAATAAAAAAATAGTGATAAATATAGGAAAAAAATGTTAACTCAAAATGTGTCTAGCTCAATAATAGACTACAAGAAGTCTCAAATTTTCCAACCCCAAATATTTTATTACTAATCTGGTTAAGCTTTCCTTTAAAGAATTGTTAAAAAGGAAATTGTGTCCAATAAATTATGAAAGTAAAGTCAATTTATATCCCTAAATTTTAAGTTTCTTCAATAAAACTCCTAAACGAATAATGATATCAATTTAGACCTTAAACTCTCATAAGTGTAATAATTTGCACCTTCTATTGTTTGAAAAACGTTAATTTACATGTATATAAACTTATGTAAATTTACACACTTGTAAACTATTTTCCAGCCTAATCTAACAAAGGAGGTAAATTTACACACTTGTAAGAGTTTAGTAATTTATTTTTTTTATTAATAAAAAAAGTTTAAGAGTATAAATTAATTTTTGCTTTCATTGATTAAGTTTTAAAGTGAATGGACCGAGAAGATGTTGTTAATACCACAAATGTTATATCGATGGAGGTTGTTGTGCATCCCCCGGTCAAAGTGAAAACATTAAGTTGGAATGTTCGTGGTTTGGGGAGTACATGGGCATTCTGTGATGTTTGTGATAGTTTAAGGCGTATAAACCCCGATTTATGTTTTTTTGTTAGAAACAAAATATAATTCCTTTATATTTAATAAGTTAAAGACTTGTTTGCATTATGATGGTTGTTTTATTGTTGAGAGAGAGGGTTTAGGTGGTGGTTTGTGCATGCTGTGGAAGAATGAGGTGGATGTTTCAATTTGCTCGTATTCTCAATATCATATTGATGCTGGGATAATATAGCAAAATAAATGTTGGCAGTTTACTGGTGTTTATGGTCAACCCGAGCATCCATTGAGATGGAAGACGTGGGAACTTTTGCACAAATTATGTGGGAATGTTGATGAACCATGGGTGGTGAGAGGAGATTTGAATGAGATCTTGTGGGATGCTGAAAAAATGTGGGGGCAGGGACAGAGATCAAGGTTTAATAAATAATTTCAGAATAATTCTAGATGATTGTAGTCCGCAAAATTTGGAATTCGAAAGAGGAATGTTCACATGGTGCAACAGACGAATGAATGTTGAACAGGTTTAGTGTTCGCCTTGACCGATTTTTAGCTAATAAAAAATTCAGTGACTTGTTTTAAGATTGTCAGGTGACACAAAATCGGAACATAGACCAATAGAACCATGCCTCTTCAAAAGGTCTACGTCTCGAATGACCTAAAAAAGATTTGAAAAAAATTTAGGTTTGAGGAGTTCTGGTTGGTAAATCCAGAGTGCAGGAACCTGGTTCAATCAGCTGGCAGGTGGAACTTTATGCCTGACATTGAGGTATCCCTACAAAACCATCTTGAACTTTGTGCCTCTGCGTTGGGATGGTGGGGTAGGAATTAAACTCACAATTGAGAAGTAAGATCGGGAAACTGAATTCAATGTTGCAAGAAGCTTATACTAAACCTTATCCAATCGATTTTAATTTGGTTAAAGACCTAGAATTATAGTTGAATCGAGCTTTGCAGGCTGAGGAAATATATTGGAAGCCAAGATTGCGGGAAGAATGGTTACAATTGGGAGATAGAAACACAAAGTGGTTCCATTAGAGGGCACCAAAGAGGAAAAAAATGAATGATATTAGAGGAATCTTAAACGATGATGGAGTTTGGCAGGATGAACCTGACAAAGTATCGGATCATCCTGCCAAAGTATCGGATATACTAACACACTATTTCCAGAATATCTTTTGATCCTCAAATCCAAAGGACGAGGATATTGAGAGAGTGACCTAGTGTATTCCATGGAAGGTTACTGCTGAGTTGAATGAGGAGTTGATGCAAGTGTTTACAGAGGAGGAAATGGTAAGGGCCATAAAAAGGTTTGGCCCAACAAAAACACCCAGGCCTGATGGGTTTCCAGCTACATTCTACCAAAGATATTGGGACATTTTAGGACAAAAAACGGTGATGTAATGTTTGAATATCCTGAATAGGAGGTGCTCAGTAAAAGAGTGGAAGAAGACCAATATTGTCTTGATCTTATAGGGAAAAGACCCAAAAAGAGTGGGTGATTACAAACCCATTAGTCTTTGCAATGTGTTGTATAAGATTGTGTCCAAGGTCATTACGAACTACATGAAAAAAGTCCTTTGTGCTATAGTCTCTGAGGCCCAATCGACTTTTATTCTGGGGAGAACGATAACAGATAACCTCATTATTGGTCATGAAAGTATTTATTTTCTTAGTAAACAGAAAAAAGCATGGAAGGTTTGTTTGCCCTTAAGTCGAATATGAGTAAGCCATCGATTGAGTTGAGTGGTCTTTTTTAAAACAAGTGTTCACACGTAATTTCAACAAAGAAACAGAAATGAGACACGTGTAATTGAACGTTGTGTTTGGATTAATTTGAATGTTGTGAGTTACAATCTCTAACGTTTCTCTTATGATTTTTTTTCTCTCTCAAGTATAACTTGTTTGAGGGCTTTATAGCTTGTTCTCGGACGTAGATTTGATTCGAGGGATTCACAAGTTGTTCTCGAATGTAATTTGTATGGAGGGCTTTGCAGCTTGTTCTCGAACGTAGAATTGTCTTGAGGGCTTTGCAGCTTGTTCTCGAGTGTAGACTTGTCTCGAGGGCTTTGCAGTTTGTTAAATGTCTTTGGATTGCAACTTGTTGAAGATCTTTGGCTTGTTGCGTGTTGAAAGTTTTCAGCTTGCAGCTTGTTGAAGGACTTCGACTTGTATCTTGTTGAAGGACTTCGACTTGCAGCTTGTTGAAGATCTCTGGCTTGTTACATGTTGAAGGTCTTCGGTTTGCAGCTTGTTGAAGGTTTTCGGCTTGCAGCTTGTTGAAGGATTGTAGCTTGTTGAAGGTCTTCGACTTGAAGCGTGTTGAAGGTCTTCGACTTGAAGCGTGTTAAAGATCTTCAGCTTGTAACTAGTTGAGGGTTTTCGGCTCGTAGTTTGTTGAAGGTCCTCGGCTCGTAGCTTGTTAAAGGTCCTCGGCTTGTAGCTTGTTGAGAGTCTTCGGCTCGTAGCTTGTTGAAGGTCCTCGGTTTGCAGCTTATTGAAGATCTTTGGCTTGTAAGCTTGTTGAAGATCTTCGGCTTGTAGCGTGTTGAAGATCTTCGGCTTGCAGCTTGTTGAAGGTCTTCGGTTTGCATCTTGTTGAAGGTTTTCGACTTCCAGCTTGTTGAAGTTCTTCAACTTGGAGCTTATTAAAGTCCTTCAACTTGTAACTTGTTGAAGTCCTTCATGAAACACTTGACACCTAAGGACTTGAAGTGTTCAACATCTAAGGGCTTGTCTTATAGTGTTCAACAACTAAAGACTCGTTTTGTAGCGTTCAACACCTAAAGACTTGTCTTACAGCATTCAACACCTAAAGACTCATCTTGCAGCGTTCAACGCCTAAGGACTTGTCTTACAACGTTCAACAACTAAAGACTCATCTTGCAGCGTTCATCACCTAATGACTTTAGGGAGCATCCAACACCTAAGTACTTTGCTCCGGATCCTCTCTGAGTTATTTTGAGAGTGAAATTTCTGAACCTTTGGAATGGAGGAAAAACTCTCTATTTATAGAGTTTTAAAAAACATGTGGGCTTGAGCTTTAGTGGTTTTTGGGCCCAACCATCTGAACCTGGACTTTGTTGGCTTTGAGCCTAACCATTTGAATTTTGACTTTATTTAACTTTAACCCAAATTGCATATAACCCAATTTGACCATGTTAATTTATAATTGGTCCTAAATTTAATTTGGTACACATGTAAATTTATAATTAGTCCTAAATTTAATTATTTATAATTTCGTCATTAATTTAGAATAATGACGTGACAATTAGAGATTGGCCAAAATTTCTATATCAAAAACAAGTAACGACAAAGTTAGGTTTTTCATCTAGTTGGGTCGACCTAATCATGGATTGTATTTCTACGACTTTGCTATTTGTTGTGATAAACAGGCGGAATACAGATTACTTTAACCCAACACGAGGTTTAAGGCAAGGTGACCCTTTGTCCCCTTATCTTTTCTTGTTATATGTAGGAGGTCTGTTAACACTCATTTCTGAGGAAGTAAGGAGAGGAAATATATCAGGAATTGCAATAGTCAGGCAGAGCCCGAAGGTAACACACTTGTTCTTTGCTGATGATAGTCTCATTTTCTTAAAGGCAAATGTTGTTGAATTTGGTTATATGAGGTTTATTTTAAATTGGTATGAGTTGGAGTCTGGTCAGAGAGTAAATATTTCCAATTTTGCTATGTGTTTTTCGCCAAATGTGTTATGTGAGTGCAAAATGTTCTTAAACCAAATTCTACCCATGCAAGTTGTGAACTTGTTAGGCACATACTTAGGTTTTCCTTCATCGTTTACAAGATGTAAAGGGGCAGACTTTAAAAAAGTGAAGGATAGGATTTGGTGTGTTCTTTAAGGATGGAAGGGTAGGTTGTTCTCTAAAGGGGCTAAGGAGGTTTAATTAAAAGTGTCGCACAAATCATTCCTACATATGCAATGAGCTGTTTCAAATTGTCAAAAAAATCTATGCTCATTTATAACAAAAAATACTATAGCAAGATTTTGATGGGGGTCAACAATTGATGATAGGAAAATACACTAGATGAGATGGGAAAGTGTTTGTAAACCAAATGAGTTGGGTGGGATAAATTTTCGAGATCTTAGATGGTTTAATCATGCTTTATGAGACCGGATTTGATAGTGTCTAAAGTGTTGAAAGGAAGATATTTTTCGCTAACTAATCTGTTGAATGCTTATGTGACACAGTCTTCATCCTTTTTCTGGTTGTGTGGGGTAGGGACCTTTTGGAGAAAGGACTTCGATGGCAGGTGGGAAATGGACAATCGATCATGTTGTTTAAGGATCCGTGGATACCACACCCTTGGTCTTTTAAAATCCTATCCCACTCATGCGAGGAAAATGATATGACGACGTCAGAATTTATAACTCCGACAAAGCAATGAGATATTACAATGTTGGAAAGTTATCTTAATTTGCATGAAGTACAGGAGATTACTAAATTTCAAATTTCAGAGGCAGGTTTGAATGATCATTGGATATGAGTCTTTGATAAGAAGGGGGAATATATAGTAAATAGTGGTTATAAAATGTGTATGTTTTTGCAGGAACTAGAAGCTTCTTCGAGCGAAAACAGATGCAAATACTAGTGGAAAGTTGTATGGGGTGCAAAAATTCCCTCAAAGATCAAGCATTTCGTGTGGAGTTCCTTTCATGATTGCATCCCAACGAAAGCTAATCTATGTCTTAGAGGTATGAAAGATCCTTTGGTTTGTCCTGTTTGTGAGGATGGGGATGAATCTACAGACCATGCCCGGTTTAACTGTTCTAGAGCTCGAGGTATCTGGAACAACTTTTTGCCTGGGTGTTCCATAGGAGGGTTGGGACACATGGGTATAAAGGATAGGTGGATGAAGTTATTTGCTACGACTCTATCTGATCAATTTAATATCCTTTGTGTTGGTGCTTGGGCTATTTAGAATGACCGCAATAATGTATTTTTTAACCGCCTGGTTCAACAGGTTGAAGATAAGTGTGAGTGAATCATGAGTTATCCACACGAACTCAAATTAGTCAATGAAAAACCTTTGGAAGGTTTACCATCTATGATTAACAGGGATATAGACAGTGGGACTAAGGATTAGATGAAGGTTTTTGTGGATGTTGCTTATAATGAGCGTCAAAGGATATCAAGTTTGGGAGTTGTGATTAGGTATCTAGATGGAAGGGTAATGACAGCTATGGAGAAGAGCAGTACGTCGTTGTGTCATCAGCTTGTTCACAGGCGGTGGCAATTTTGGAAGGTCTTCGTTTGGCTCATAGATTGGGAATTTCTAAGGTTCATGTCCAGTCTGATTCACTAAATATCATATCCATGATGAATGGGTTTGGAGAGGTTATGACTGAAGTTCAGAACATAATTCATGACATTCTCTTGCTGAAAAATAGGTTCCAAAGGTTAATATTCTCTCATTTGAGACGTGAGTCAAATATTCTTGTTGATGCTTTAGCTAGGTCCGCAATGTTTGAGAATGCTTTTCTATGGACAATGGAACTACTTGAATGGTTTTTATATTTGTTGGGAATTGGGAAGTCTAGTAATTTAGCCCATTGGACATAGTCGTTGCAATGAAGTGTATCTTTCTAAAAAAAGAAGAAGAAGTGAACTTCAGTTAAAATTGGCGAGTTCTAAAAAATAAATGAGATTCTTGATATATATATATATTTTGAGTACAATAGAGGTTGGAGAATTAGAACCACAAACTTCGTGGTCGTTAACACATTGAATATGTCAGTAGAGCTACACACTCTTTGGCTTGAGATTCTTGATATTTATTACTATTGTCATTATTCATTGAATGTATGTCCAACGTGTAAAAATTGTAACATCTGTGGTTCATGGTAAGTTTCTGTTATGCCAAACATCCGAAAGTTTTATTTTTTATTTTTATAAACTTTGAAATTTGTTTCATCAATTTTGTTCATACATGCAGTAATTATTGAAGAGGTCTGATCTTGAGATGGTAATTCTATGATTCGACTTGTTAATTCTTGAGAACGTTATATTTAAAAGAACTGATTTGGATCAGAGTAATTCGAGGAACAGGGGGCGTTAACCAAATCTCAAGCTTAAAATTGAATACTAAATTTGAACGAGAAACTCAAAACATATTCCGATCACAAGAGCGAATTGAATTTTAAGATAGAAATCATTGTCGAGAAGATGAGAGAAATTGTGGAAAAACAAACATAATCTTTAAAACTAAATGGTCATCAAACTGGATCAAAGTAAGTAATTCTGTTACTGAATGAATGTGACCGAAGGGCGTATGATTACTGAGAATACAGAGTTAAATACAATTTACAACTGAATTAAAAGCGAATTCAACCAATGCCAGCAGTAACAAAATATTAACAGACTTACTGTTAACAAAACTCATCAAATTGTTTAGGCAAAATTTAAAGTCCCTGCTTGCCATCAAATCCTGTAAGTTTGAATTGCTCAATTGTTTACTTCAAGGAGAAAAGATATCAAAGCTGGGAAGCTTCGATTAGGCCAAATGGGATGATGCTTCTAAAGAGCGAAGTACAAGCAAGATGGGCACCTTTTTAAGCCAGTATCATAAATACATGGTTGATGAAGAAGAAGCTTGAGGCAGCACAGGAGGTTCAAACAAGGTCGGTTTCGGCGGAATCTGTAATCCGTCAACACTGCCTTCTAACATCGCAACCACATCACTCATCGACGGCCTATCATCCGGCAATGTTTGAATGCAATGCAACCCCACAATTATCATTTTTTTAATTGCCATTTCTTCTTCTAATTCATGATGATCTATTTCACTAATTTGGGTAAGATCATTATACATCCAAACTGGAAAACAACCTTCATTAGTACTCTGCTCATCATCTACTCCTTCCTTGGAATTCCTTCTTTCTCCCACCATTGTGAGAACCAACATTCCAAAGCTATAAACATCAGACTTGTGGGAAACCTTGCCAAAGCTTCTAAACATTACTTCCGGCGCCATGAAACCTATCGTTCCCTTCATACCTGTCATCGACACGTGACTCTCTCGCGCCCCACATTGCTTGGCAAGCCCAAAGTCTGATATCTTGGGGCAGAATTCATTGTCCAAAAGAATGTTGTGTGGTTTGATGTCAAAATGCACAAT
The DNA here is from genome assembly GCA_036507285.1 of Trichosanthes cucumerina. Lineage (NCBI taxonomy): Eukaryota > Viridiplantae > Streptophyta > Magnoliopsida > Cucurbitales > Cucurbitaceae > Trichosanthes > Trichosanthes cucumerina. The sequence goes on along the minus strand of CM071839.1, from coordinate 73,401,169 downwards.
CCTTGTGTTACAACCGCAATGCAAGTACTCCAACCCTCGAGCAATGCCGATAACAATGTTATAGAGTGTATTCAAATCCAACTTTATTTCATTCTCCCCTGCTTTTTGAGATATATACTTATCCAAAGACCCTTTCGGCATATACTCATAAATCAAAGCTCTTTTATTCTGCTCGTAGCAGAAGCCCAACAGAGTGACTATGTTTATGTGTGAAGTTTTAGTGATGCTTACAACTTCATTCATATAATCTTGACCATTTTCTTTGGAATATTCATCATTCAAGAGTTTCACAGCCACATCTCGACCGCTCGATAGCTTTCCTTTGTAGACGGTGCTAAATCCTCCTTGGCCAAGCTTGTTCTTGAAGGAATTTGTGACCTTTTTCAGCTTTGAGTAACTGTATCGCTTGGGTGTTAGTGTCGAATATCTCTTAATAACTTCTTCAACATCATATTTTTTTGAGATGCTTTTTCTTGTGTAGTAGATGAAGATGACGATGGAGATTATCATCATGATGCAAACTGAAGCAAACGCAACTGAAAGAAGGGGTTTCAATTTATATCATTATTAGAGAGTAAAAAACGCAATATTGCAGCAAGGTGCCAAAAAATAGTGAAGGGAAAATGAAGATAGAGAGATTGTTTCTAGTACTTAGTATGATTAATATTTTCTTCAACAAAACTGACTTTCCTGCAAAAGAAAACATGGAAGTTCGATAAGTATTCGGGACTGCTGTGAACAAAAAAAATAAATGAATAAAAATAAAAATTCGCCTTTTAATTAAATTATTGAACAAACCCTCCCTCTCTCTTTAGTCCTTCCTTCAATTTTTCTCATTACTTTTGTTTTGTTTCTTTAATATCTATTGACAACACTTTTCTCTTTCTAATTTTTCTGTCTATGCAGTATGCATACATAATTCTTTCGTCCCTATTTTTTCTTACTACTATCTTTCAACAAGTATAAATTGAAAAAAATAAAATTTGAAGACATACCAGATCTGGATGAATGATATTCTTGAATGATGGTTTTGGAAGAACAATCTTGAAATCCATTAGAGGGTGATTTGCAGAAGCAACTGGTTCGATCTGAAAGAAAGTCATAACCACAAACACCAGCAAGGCCACTGCAGCTTCTACATACTTGACCCTCTACCTTCGGCCGAGCCTCAAACTCTGCTCTAATATGCTGCTCTAACTTTTGCAAATCACCAACTTCTTTAAACAACACTGGAGAAATATACACTACTGTGCTTATCTTACAATATGGATCACCATTAGCAGTAGTAGCAGTAGTCTTGTTTTGATCTAATGGCGAGTAACTAAGTCTACTTTCAGATTCAGAACAATTAGTAGGTTTTTCAGGCTGCCCGCAGTAGTCTGATAGAGGGATGATCCCATAGAGGGTGGAACTCGAAGTATCTTGCGAACAAAAAGAATATGAAAAATAGTTTTGAGCTATTAGAAAAATTTGATCTTGCGTATTAAAACCAACTAGTTCGTATTCTGCTCCCAAGATTTCTATGGTTGCACGACTTCCCTGGCAATTAAGGTTTATTGTCTCAGGAGGACCGCAGCTTTGTGTTCCTTCAATTCTCCAGAGAGGAAATTCCATCCTACTAATTGTGTTGCAGCTGGAAAAATCTGTGCAGTTTAAAAACCATTGATCAGAAGCAGAGCTGAGCAGAATGAGGAGAACGAAAGCTGAAGAAATTTGCAAAAAGAGGGAATGGATCGGATCTGGATTTCATTTTTCATGGAACACAAATCTGGGTTTCGCGATCTACGTTGAGGAATCCTTGAAATGCTTTGGAGTGTTGGGAATTAGAAACAGAGTGGGAGAAAAGTCATGCGATGGAAATCGGAAGTTAATGCAAGGCGTAGTTGGTTGACTTTAGCAAACAAGTGATGTAACAAAGACATTAGCAAGTCAGAGCAATCCATTTATCAACTATATAAATCAACTCCCTGTTTTTTGTTTGGTTTCTTTTTTTTTTTTTTTTTTTTTTTTTTTTGAGTTAGAGTGAACAAATTTGAACTCAACAACGCTCAATCATAAATTTATATCTCCAGTTGAGTATTTATTAAGTCCATCCTATAAAGAAACATTTATACGCTAAAACTCAATAAGAGCTTTTCACACAACGAATTTTAAAATTTAAATGTTTGGTTAGCTAAGAATTTAAATGTTTTAGAAACATCTCAATAGAATGACTAAAAATTTAAATGTTTGAGAGATAAAATCTATTTTCATCCTTTTGAACTTCTCACACAACAAATGGACTAGAAAGAGGTAATCCTAATAGTAGGGTTTCTTTATTTAATATATGTATATATTTGCAGCCAAAATGAAATATGATCTAATCTTTTAAAAATAACGATTTATAATTTTCTCTATTGGCATCACACCTAGAGGGAGAGTACATAAAATCCAACCAGTGCAAGAAAATTATCTTCAACCTCTTTCATGCAGAGCTCTTCATGCACACGGGCGACGACCCACCTCAAATTTAGATATCAAATGTGGAATTTATTTTTTTTTAACTCACATCATACACCTTTGTCTCGCTTTTGTGATCACTCTCGCTCTCATTGGATTTTATCGTAGTTTCACTCTCATTTGTTGTAGTTTGGAGCCAAAACAAATTAAAAAATGAGAGAAAGAAATTTACTGGGCCAAGGAACATTTATTTTAGGTTTCTTTTATAAACATATATATGTTTTTTTCTTCTTTGCCGCAAAAACAACACAGAGAAGAAGAAAAGTTTGAGAGTGATTTTCTTGTGTGGCAATAGGCTTTGAGAGAAAAAAAAAAGAATTTTTTTTGTTGTTTCGTGGGTCATTCTTTGTTGTTTATCCCAAGCTATCGGATTGTGATTGTAACGATTGGTGCTTTAAAAAAAAAAAAAAAAAAAAAAAAAAAAAAAAAAGGGAGTCGTCTTCTTCCTCCTCGTGGCGCTCTATGCCAAAACGGCATTGCCGTTTCAGCCAGCAGAGGCGCCGCGAGCACCCCTCTCTCTCTCTCCTCGATTCTCATTTTTTTCCCTCTCCCTTTCTCGTTTTCTTCCTCTCTCGCACGCCTCTCTCCTCCTCCTCATCCCCTTCTTCCTCCTGTGTTTTTTTCTTTCTCTCTCTCTCTCTCTCTCTCTCTCTCGCTTACCTCGAGCAAGAAGCCCCGACGCCGTTGTTCTCGTGCGATGAAGCCGCCGACCCTCGCCAAATCCACGATCGAAGTCGACGCCGGCGGATCCATGAGACCGCGAGCTCTCCGTCCGGTTCGGGTCGTTTTGGCGGGTTTTGACAAACCGGCCGGTTTGGGGTAGATCGGGCCGGAGGCGGATCTAGTTTTCACGCAGCCGTCGGCGATCCCACGCGCCGCGCCGCCGCCGCCTCATCGCGCCGCCGCTGCGGTCCGTGTGGATCGCATTCTTCCGCAACGCCTCGGCTCATTCCTTAGTTTGTTTCGGGTCTCCGTTGGGTAAGCTTCTGCCCTCGAAAGCGTTCAAGGTATCATTTGTGTTCCAATTTGTTAACCTTGTGTGTGTTTCTGCGTTAGGGACTAATTGGAGTAGGAGGTACCTTGGAGCACGCACGCGCATTCCTCTTTTCGCTCGATTGTTGGAGTTCGGGTAAGTAGTCATTGGACTATCCCACCCATAAGTGTAGGGCTTAGGGATTTCGGATGTATATGTCACGACTTTCTTTCGTGGTTTGTGTATGATTTGTGGTCTTGATAATTGAATGTTAGACCATAGACGTAGTTCGACTCTGGCCTTGTAGAAATTCATGTCTTGCTTGCTTATTCCCATATGACTGGAACTCGAAATATCATTTTATGTTTGATGTAGACCTCGTGGCAAATTATAAGCATGATGATTGTGAATGTGTGTACCCTCAAGCATGGGCGTGTGTAGACATATGTTTAGTTCGGTGATGGCCGAGGAGACGTTGTGTACCCTAGGTTAGGTTAACACATCCGGACGCGTTACTGCATCAAGTCCTTGTATAACCCCTAGCAGTCGTGTGACTCTAGGTTGGCAAGTTGACATGGGATGTGGGGTTTGCCTCCATCTAATAGAAAAGCTTGGGGAGTGATTCCCAGTGCGCGGGTAATGGATACGTTCCTTGCCCTAAGTTCGTGGTTCGGGGAGTGATTCCCAGAGATGTAGGGGACGTTGGACACGCTCTTCGTCCCGGATTCGAGCTCGGGGAGTGATTCTCGAGTTGCGAGGGTTGGACATGTTCCTTCACCTAGATGAGACCCGGGAGAGCCCCGTGGTCGTGAGTTTGTGGGCGGTAGCACCGCTTATTGTTGCCAACTTAGTCCGAAGCCAAGGGTAGGACGAGTTAGAAATTGAGTAAGCCGTGTCGTGGCCCGAAAATCAAAATCAGAGGACGAGTAACGAGTCATGTACTACCCGAGTCGGGGACTCGACCTTGTTTTCTTTGTCTTCGTTATACGTTGGACAAAGCGGGCTACTTCATCGAGTATTTTATACTCACCCCTCGTTTTGTGTGTTTTATTTGCGGTAAGGCGCTCACCGAGATGACCGAGGTGTTGCGCTGGCTTTGCAAGGCTATGGATGGACGCGTTAGGCTTAGTTAGGGTTGTTCTCTTGTCTTAAGGGATTGTCGTTGCTTTTTTACTTTGTTGTTCTTTTGTTGGATCGTTTAAATTATTGAGTTAAACTTGCATGTGTTGTTCTGTTCATGCTTTTAAGTATATTTGAGAATGACTGTCTGGTTTTTGTCAACTAAGCTAGAAAGCATGTTTTAAGTAAGCGTGGTTGTTTGTGGACTCCGGGGATCTGGAACCCAGCCTGTGTGTTTATTGTAGTTCGGTGGAGGCTGGTACCCCGTGAGGTCGTGTTTTAGAAGTGTTTAGCTTATCCAGGTGACAGGAAAATTTTTGGAACAGTCCTAGTTATGCCGTTATGCTGCCGAAATTTCGGCGCGAGCGGCATAATTTGGAGTATCACCCCTAGTAGTATAGTTGCATTTTTTTTGGGGTGTTACAGTGATATTTGGAAGTCAATAGTCATTGTTGGGCTATTGAGGTAAGTTTTGAGAGCTCATTTGTAATCTCTCATTATAGTAGAACATGCAGTTGCAGAACACTGGACAAGTTTTGAGCGAACCAGTATAAATTCTGGTGTCGTTCTCTTTTCCCTATCTCTTGATATTTAATATTTTGTGACTCTGATTTATTGATTGACTTATCCTGTGGAATGAGATATTTAATATTATAATAATTTTATTGTGATTATTATTATTGTATATTTTTGTCCCCACAAGTGGTATCAGAGCTAAGTTCAAAAGTCATGGGATACGTGGAGGCAACAATTTTGGATGGAGCCATGAAGTTTAATGGGGACAAATTTTGAATATTGGAAGATGATGGTCAAAGACTACTTGACTGTTAAAAAGTTGGGTAAAGCTTTAAAAAAGAGGTCGAAAGGAATGAAAGATGGAGATTGGGAGACTCTTGATGAAAAAGCAGTTGTTGCAATCAGAATGTGTCTGTCGATGGGCATGGTCAGTCAGGTAGTCAATGACACAGCTGCGATTGAGTTAATGAAAGCGCTTGCAAACAGGTATGAAAAACCATGCACACTATCTGCTTAGGAAGTTTTTCAATATGCGTATGGTTGATGATGTTTATGTGAATTTTTATATAAATGAGGTAACTACTTTGATAAATCAGTTGAAATCAGTTAGAATAGAGTTCACTGATAAAGTAAATGTTATTTTGTTATTAACCTCTTTGTCTGATAGTTGGGAAACAATGAAGACAATAGTGTGTAATTCAGTAGGTGAAAATACTCTACACTTTTATGGTGTTTGTAATTTAGCCCTGGCAGCTGAGGAAATTCGAAAAAAAAGATAGTTGTAAGGAGTCTACTATAGGAACTGCTCTAGTTATGACTAAGGGAAAAGAGAAGTTTAATGAGAAAAATACATCAAGTAGCAGTAGGAAGAAGTGGAATAATAGGAATAAAGAGATAGAATGCTTTTACTGTCACAAGAAAAGTCACTTTAAGAGTCAGTGTAGAAAATTAAAAAAGGGTCTAGAGAGGAGACAAAATCAAAAGGCAAATATAGTGCTAGATGCATGTGTCTGCGTTGGGAGTGACACAGAGAGTAGTAGTAATTTATCTTAGTGGATTTTAGACAATGCAACTACTGTTCACATAGCTTCAGATAAGAGTTTGTTCACATTCTTCACAGGAGGTCGCCATGGTTTAGTGAGGATGAGGAATGGTGAAATATCCAAGACCAATGGGATTGGAGAGGTTAGTCTGGAGACAAAATGTGGGAATAATTTGATATTGCGAGATGTCAAGTTTGTGCCTAGTGTCAAGATGAATCTTATCTTCACTGGCAAGTTGGCAAATGATGGCTACATTTGTGAGTTTGGCAGAAGCCAGTGTAAACTCAAGTCAGGATCCCAGGTAGTGGCAGTTGGTCACATGAAATCTACACTGTATAGATGTTAGTTGGATGTTGCCAAGAAAGGGTTAAAAAGACAGTGGATGCCAGTTAAAGTTGCAGATGGTTGTAGTAGAGCTACAGTTGAGCCAACAACAACGATAGCCAAATTTGATCAGTCAGATCAAGATCCTTCAATTTATGAACAATTGGGAAGTGCAGGCGAGAAACTTGATGGCTATCATGAACCCCCAATTATCAGACGAACAGTTGAATTAAAGAAGTCGCCCAGGCGAGTGGAGGCATCAAAGTTGAAGGCCAGAGAAGTTGCTAAGGTCAAGGGTAAAGTCTCTAAATTGGCAGCAAGCTTGAATAGAGGATTCAAGCCCTTCTCAAAGTTATCTTCTTCAGGAACAATGGTTCAGGGTTGAAGAAGATGTCAGTTGGTACCACTTAGCTGAAGTGGGAGAACGTGTCTATCTTTTTCGTCTGGGAGACAGATCCACGTAGTGAGCCCATACCTCGGGCCAAGCACAGATGCACTACAGTTATATTCTAATGGTTGCTTGTTTTTGGGAGTTTGTTATGTTTTCAGGTATTTTTTAGCCTTGGAGTTTGCCAAGAAGATCAAAAATAACAGTTGGAGTGGAAGTTGTATCTTAGAGCTTATCAAGGTGATCAGAGTTTTGTTGCAGTGGGAGACAAGATCGTCGTTTTGTCTCCAAGTGGGAGATTGTTGGAGTTTGGAGCCAAAACAAATTAAAAAATGAGAGAAGGAAGTTTACTGGGCCAAGGCCCATTTATATTAGGTTTCTTTTATAAACATATATATATATATGTGTGTTTGTGTTTTGAAAAATTTGAGAGTGATTTTCTTCTGTGTTGTGTCAGTATTGTTGGGCTATTGAGGTCAGTTAACGAACCTCCACTTTGGGTATCAACCCTCGTGGTTTTGCTTTTAGTTCCCCAAAAGGTCTCATATCAATGGAGATAATTGTCCTCATTTATATATTCATGATCAATCTATTTCTTAGGCAATGTGGAACTTTTGTTTGCATCCTAACATCATTGTGATATCAACATGCAAAAGGTTATCCTATCGTTATTTTAAAATACTTCGATTATATTTCATTTGGACTTAAAAAAGAGATCACAGGTAGAAATAACCCAATAATTGTCCACTCTTGGCTGACGATGAGTGTCAGTTTCAAAGAAAAAGTCAGCAAAATGATCAAGAAAATTAAAATATAGTGGAGAGAGAGAGAGAAGACTTTAGGCAACCACTTGACATATGAATTAATTGTTTACTTCAATGGAAAAAATGTGTTATGGTTTATGAATAAGTGATATTATAGTCATAGGGACAGAGAAATGTGGACTCATTCTATTGTGTCCATCCCATAGCTTTCGTGCAATAAATCAAAGTGGAAGCCCAACAAAATTCTGTCCATCAGAATTTCGGAGGTAGCTTCCTGCTTCTTGCCGGCAAATCATGTGTATTTGAATCAATCTTTTTTGTACGAGTCTTGATCATGGCGGTTAGGCGTTGCCCCTTAATGGAGGGCAGAAAAGAAAAATGAGACTTTATTTATCGATTTGAAGAATATTATTATGATATACTAGGTGTTTTGTTATTGTATATCCTCCCCTTAACACTAGAGAAAAAATGTTGCAACCCATTATTTTGATTCAATAACGAGAGATTATCAAAGTTTTTTAGTTATATTTTAGATTGGAGTCTTTATTTTTCTTCGTTGCCTTGTTTTATTTTAGTTTCATATCAAATCTATTGACTCACATTAAAAATCAGCCCAACATAAGGACATGACATGCAGACACACTTGTAACTTTACAAGCTTCATTCTATGTAGTAGATGACAATGATGAAGAAGATTATTTAACAGTGATCCTTCTTCTTGAAGCAATTGCAGCTTTCGTTAGAATATAAGGCAATAACGCAATGCAAACATCTGGTGAATGATCCGAAGTAAATTAAGAGAAAGATATGATTATTGGTACAAATTAGTTAAAGGAAAACTAACGCATTGGATTTGAGATTAAGCCAAATCTACTGTTAAACGAGGCAAATTCATCTCGAAGTTGAGAGAAAGCTGTTGGGATTGGCTAGATGAGGAAAGATCATGGGTTTATGAGTAGGATACACTATCTCCATTGGTATAAGACTTTTTGGTGGGAACAAAAAACAAAGCCATTGAGGACTTCATAAGTGGACAATATCATACACAAATGTGTCGGAGTCCATTGTTCCTAAAAAGGCTCTCTAAATAAAAGGTTTTATTTCAAAAGTTCCTTTACTAAAAAGTGGTTATTTATAACTTCACAACAAAAATAAGCAAATAACTAATTAAATCTAAAATACTAATTAAGAACTCATTAATTTAAAAATTAACTACTAACTAATGTAATTAAACTATAGGGAGTATTGGGTTGGTAGCAAATTGGGCCAAAATATTTGTCCGTATAGCAAAGCGCTCAAAGAAATTGCATATATAGCAAAAGTAGGAAAACTACGCTTAAATTACCAAAAAAACCCCAGCCACTATTTCATGTTCTTCGACCGTTTCGCTTCTTTAATTTTTCAACTGAGCTTTCCTTTCTTCTTCTTCACTTTCTTCAACTTACTAAAACCATCGTGCTTTCCAAGCTTCTTCGCCATTTTTCCTTCTCCCAGCCGACATTGTTCTTTCGAATGAGAAGAGAAACGTATGTTCTCTTAAATTCTTCTTTATTTTTCGTTTCCTTCTGTTATGATTTTCAATTTTCTATCGAATGGATTCTGTATGTTTTCTTTGTTTTTTCTTTTTGTTATTTTCCATTCTTCTTTCTATCAACGTTTATTTCTTCTATCATTGTTTCTTCCTAATTTCTTCTATCAACGTCTATTTTCAATTTTCTATCATTGTATTATTGTTTCCTCCTGATTTCTTTATTTCTTCTATCATTATCTATCAGCTAGTTTTTTTCTTTGGCAACGCACGAGTTTTTTTTTTTTTTTTTTCTGATCATTGTCTATCACAGCAATATTAGGGTTAACACATGAGTTCTTGCATTTTGTTTTGTTTTGGTCCATTTCTTGCTCTAATCTATCATTATATCACTGTGAATTTGAAATCAACTTGAAAAACATTACTTATTGTTTGTTCTTGGTTGTATATCAGTGATAGTGGACTATCACTGCCAATGTCGCCAAAGTTGATAGATAGAAGTATATTAGTGACAGAACTCTATCAGGGATTAACTTATTGTTTGTTGTTTGTTGCTTGTTGCGTAGATTGAAGTATATTGTTTGTATTTCATGTCATATATTTGATCTATCTATATTGATAGATCTGATTTGTCCACTATAAGGTACTCTTGCTTGAGTTGCTTGATTTTGATAAATTTCTTATCTGCTTGTCTGCTTGAGTTGCTAGATTTTGATATGTTTCTTGTTTGTTTGGTTGTTTGTATGGTCTTTAAAGTTGATTCTTGATTCTGAGTAATAGTTTATCACCGATAGGACTCTATCATTGCCAATGTAGCCGAAGTTGATAGACTTCTATCACTCGTTCTACTTATCTGACTTGATTCAACTTTTTTGTTTTCTTAATGATAAACGTATATCTTATTTCACTATCACTGATAGACACAGTGATAGAATTAGTCTATCAGTGATAGAGCTCTATCAGGAATTCAAGATTATCAATAATAGAAGTCTATCACTTATTCACTTATTCAAGATTATTAGTAAACCTATATCTAAGTTCTTAGTTGTTATAGTATGTTATCAATTCCTATCTAAGTTCTTATGTTATATCAGTGTGCATGATTATTAACTTCTTTTTCAAGCATATTAGTGTGGATATCATGATAAGTAATTTTTTTTCGTTTTGTCTGTTGATTTTTGTCTACTTCATCTTCCTTAATAGAAGTCTATCAATGATTCTAACAATGTTTATCCATTGATAGAATTTTTGGTAGGTGTTGTTTAGAATTCTTGCTAGGTGTTGTTTGATAGGTATTGTCTATCATTGATATATAAGTCTATCAGTGATAGATGTCTATCACTGATAGAAGACTATCAAGCAACCAATTCTTGCTTGTTTGATAGACACCAATTACTCATAGAAGATTATCAAGCTATCAATTCTTGTTATTTTTGCTTGTTTGTTCATTTTGGTCCTGTTTTGCTTCATTTTTTATATATCATTGATAAGTCTATTTATCTTGAATTTGAAGAGATAGATTTCCTTAGTTATTATGAATGTTTATTGTTTGATATGCATTTTCCAGAAACAAGATATTTAGTAGTGTTAATTGATAAACTTATATTCTACTTGAAGCCTGCTACCATGTTCTTTTTCCTCTGTTATTAGATTTATATCACTGATTGAAGTCTATCAATGATAGAATTCTATCACCATCTATCACTGATACATTTTTTGAATATTGGTTAGTTATTTGCCCGGATTGAAGTCTGTTAGCATATTGGTTGATTATTTTTTGAATGTTGGTTGTTAGTTCTTTTTGTTTTGCAACATGATTCATTATTCATTCACTGGTTATTTTTTGAATGTTGGTTGTTACGTCTACTCATGACTAATGTATATAAGTGGTTAATATGACAGATGAACACAATGGATGAGAATATTGATAAACAACAAGAAATTGTAGAAAAAGTTGTACAAAAAAAAGGCAAAAGTTCAAAAAAAAATTAAAATGTGCTAAAAGACACTTCAAGGATGGTCATCTTCCAGGAAAAAAATGAAAAATAATGAAGTACATTAACTTCAAACTTCTATGAATTTTACATTTATAAAAGATGACTTTTTATCTTATATTTCTTATTATATTTGTTGTAACAAGAAACCAATGATGCAAAATTAATAGTTGAAAAACAAGATTGGGTTGTGCATACAAAAATAACCCATTACTTTAAATTGAAAATTATTTCACATATTTTTCGATGATTGAATGATAATACTTTGAAATTATTTAGGGAAGGGCATACAAAAATAACTCATTATCCCTTGCAACTTCTTTCTCATCTTCTCCTTAGATTGTGCCATAGTAATAAAAAAGATATACTACTTTTCAACTTAGAAGGGCATGTAATTGAATTTGGAATTAAAGATTTTTGCTTGATACGACTGGATTAAATTGTGAAGAATATCCAGTAGAGCATATTTTTTATGAGGAGGAGGAAAGAAACTGTGATATTAGGAACTCTTTTAAAAAAACAAAGACAAAATTGATGGAAGAGACTTATCACAAGCATTTAGTTTCCTATCTTCTTCTTCTGATGCTCTGATAGATGGCAATATTAAGGTCAAATTTGTAAATTTGTATTTATTGGAGTGTTTTCTAATACCAAAACAAGCACACAATAAACTTAACTGGAGACATGCTAAAGTCTTAGATGATGACCTTAAGTTCAAGTCTTATTCGTGGGGTAGGTTATGTTTGATCATACTGTAGATTATTTTAGGAAGGCTATAAAAGTAGCAAATCAGGGTCAATCTTCCACCAGGATTTTTCAATAGTTTAGTTTATTAGACTTTTGAAATAATACAAAAACTTTCTCATCCAACCTATGACTTTGCAAAAAGAATTGACGTTCGAGGTCCAAGAATTATACAATAGAAATCTCAAACCCCCCTGAGGATTGGCAGTATATGAATGTGAAGGGAAATCGAATTCTCTTGAGCAACGGAAACATGAATTAGAATCGTAATTGCAAGATTTGTTTTGGTTTACTACAAAAACTCATACATTGGAAACACAGAGAGAAGCATAATTTAAAGCATGGATTGAACAAATTAGACAAGTTGTGAGTTTTATAATCTAAAAGGAGATAACATTACCTTTGTAGTTTCTACTCCAGCAACTCCTTGCAAAACTCCCAACTGTGAAAATCACAGGAACTCAGCAACACCCTTCTTTTCTTAGTAAAACAGGGCACTACCAAAAAAGAAAACCTTCTATCCTCTGAATTCTTTAGATCTCTCATTGGTGGAAAGGATTTCCAACAAAAGAGGAATTTGTATGAGAGAATGTTTTTTTTTACAACAATTCTCAACTGCTCCAAAAAAATCATCGATCGTCTGTTCTTCTCCCAAAAATGAGAAAAAATACCATCAGAGGGGTAAGTTCCTCACTCCCTATAGATAGGGAGTTGGAAAGGAAGAGGGGATTCCCGATTTATTATTATTATTATTATTATTATTTAATTAATAATTAATCAAATTAATTATTAAATTAATTAATTAAATCATATCTAATTAATATTAAATTAAATATCATATATTTAATTAGGATTAAATCACATTTAATCAATTTTCCCTCTAACCTATAGTTTTAATGCACATCTTATGTAAATTAAATTTTAACTTATAGTTTTAAATGTGAATCTTATTCACATTTAATTAATATTTAAACTCTTTCAAATATTTAATTCTCTCATCTAATTTAATATGAATCATATTCAAATTAAATTTATAATATAAAGTTCTAATGCATATGAAAATTTTATATTATAATGTATATCTATACATCAATGTTATTCCCTAATTTAATTTGAACACTTCAAATTTAAATGATCTAAGTACCTTTTACAAGCTAGAAGGTGGACTTAATGGACCTACAAATCAGAAGCTCCATCGATACAAAATTATTCAGTTAATCTCATTAACCTCCTAATCAACATTCATTAACTATGAGAACACTCCACTAAAGTCCTGCAGTTGCACTCTTCTCACTGCAGATATATTTTTGTGTCCACGGATATCGACCAATAATAGCAAGTCAATCTTTCACGAATGCTCGTAACACCAGTTGGGTCAAATTACCGTTTTACCCCTAAGTTACATCTTTTACCTTAAGTCCTAATGTTCCTCTAATGAACAACCGGTTTATGGTCCTACCATTAAACAGAAGTCCCTCTCGGGCCAATGAGAGGGTCGGACCCTTCGTTCAAGTTTCGGAGACACCACTTGAGGGAATATTCATGTACTTACCCTAATAGACGTGAAGGAGCGAATTCCTTCTTGCTAGGTTAAGTCCTCAGTCGCCTGCTCGGTTTTGTCCCTAAGAAGGTAGGCTTATTGAGTCGGCGAATCTAACCACTCCCACCCATACTAGTCAAAGGACAATCCCTTACAAATAGGAGTGTGTAACCTGCTGAGGATTGAGATCAAGTTTCTTAGGTCATCCTATTGAAATAGAAACCTAACTAGTCAACGGAGTTACATCTAGTAATTACTATTTCGTGGTCCGATCTTATGCAATCTCATTACATAGGATATCCCCACTCACATGTCGTCTACACGAACACGCTTGGATCACTGTGTTTGTATCAAATACAAAGTGGGTCATATCCATAGTATTATCAGGATGAGGTATCCAACCTCATTCCCTTACTATAGACCCTTTAGGTTGTATCTCAAACTGAGATCCTTATATGCCCACTACATTCAGTTCAAGAGATATATTGAAGGGATTTGGAATTCCCGCAGCGGAAGACGTTGTGAAACGTCGTTGATCCGTTGTGTAATTCTATCTTAAAGTTGAACCTATCTCATAGATCCTAGGCTAAACATGCAAAAAGGAGAAGAAAACATTAAGGAAAACAGTACTTACTTGTTGAAGAACACTTCTTCAATCATCTTCTCCTCCGGTCACGATCTCTCTCGAAACTACGAACTCCTCGAACACGAACCTCGATCCGAACAGGGAGACACCTCCAAAGGGTCTTCTCGGTTGTTCTCGGGAGGTTGAGGGAGAGTGAGTGGGACTCCCTTTAGTTTTGGGTGAGAAGAAATCTTAGAGAAATGAGAGAATTCTAGAGAGAATTGTCTTTCACTCTTTGGATGGAAATCCAAAAAATGGCAAATGGCATACCAAAGGTTTCTTGCAAAGCCTTTAAATACTATTGTGTGATGGAGTTAAAACCTCCACCAAATCACAATTTTACCACAACCATATGATATACCAATCACATTTGCATATTATATAATATAAGATATCTCATATCTTATTATACATATCTCATTTGCATAAATGTGGAATTATAAATTGAATCACATTTAATTTAATTTCTCTCAATTCAATTTCTCCAAATAGCACTAATTAATCAATTAGGTTATACTATAGTTTATTATGAATCTCATTCACATCAAACTATATATTATGTCATCTATATCTCATATAAACGAGATAAATACCCAAATAATGAATTTGAACACTTCAAATTCACACCAAACTGTAAACCCTCAATTTGTCCAATTTGAGTCAACCGAGGGACCTAATGGACCTACACGTGACGAGCTCCAATGATCCGAGACTAACCTGTCAAACTCTTTGACCCGGTTATTCAACATTCATTAGCTACGATAACACTCCACTAAATCCCGTAGTTGCACTCTCATCACTGTAGGACAAGTTGTGTCCATCGATATAACCAATACCCATGAGTCGACCCTTCACAGGTTGTTCGTAGTCACAGTTGGATCAAATTACCGCTTTTACCCTGTGTCTACCTCTTGCTCCTTAAGTCACACTGCTCTCTAATGAACAACTACGTTGCATGGTCCAACCATAAACAACAACCTCTCTCGTGCCAATGAGAGAGTGGGGCCCCGTTGTTCAAGCCCCGAGACAAGACTTAAGGGAACAACCTCTCTAGTTTCCCTAAGTCGGGAACGAGTGAATTCCTTCTACGTAGTCAAGTTCCCGCCTCCCCACGTGGTCCCGCCCGAGAAGATAGGCATATTGAGCGAGCAACAAAGGCCACCCTCACCCGTGATTAGTCAAAGGACGCACTTCGCAGTGCGAGTCCGTGACACGCCGTGATTAAGGTCGAGTCACTAATGGTCATCTATGAAATTATTAGCTCTATACTCATTAATCGGTGTTACATTAGTAAGTCTAATAATTCACGGTCCAGTCTTGTACAATTTCATTGCATAGGATGCCCCCACTCGCATGTCAACCACATGAACAAGTCATATCACCTCGTTTGTATCTAATACAGAGCGGGTCGCATCCACAGTGTACCTAGGATTAGGTCTCCAACCCTATCCATATACTATAGACCGTTCGGGTCATTAACTCGAACGTGATCCTCCCTGTGTGTCCACTACACATTGTTCAAGTTCTTAGTTCTCTCATAATACAATGACCCTGGAGTTTAGTTTATTGGATTAAGTTTATGAAATATGTGAGACACAAAGTTTAAATAAATAACTCTTATTTATTACACAATGTTGAAATAAATAACTCTTATTCATTTACAACTTGGAATATTACAAACTACACAAGATGAGGACATACATCCCAACACATATAACAGCCTTGGATGTTAGTTTATTGGATTTAGGGTTAACTTAAGGCATAAAATAATGAATTAAACAATAACTCTTTATTGATTTAATTAGAACATTATTTACAAACTACGAGTTTTAGGGCATAAAACCCAACAAACTCCCACTTGAACTAAAATTCTAGTGAGGTACATTACAATCTAAAATAGTAGCTACAGAGATAAAAATACTATAAACTAGGGCATTCATATACCCATTACATATCTCTCACTTGCCCGAGATTATCCTATGTACATGTCTCGTAGACCTAGACTTTTCAGATGACACTCGAACACTTTAGCTGTGAGAGTCTTCGTAAATGGATCAACTATGTTGTGCTCCGAAGTAATCTTGGTGACTATGACATCTCCTCGTTGTACTATCTCCTGTATAAGGTGATATTTCCTCTCGATATGCTTCCCTCGCTTGTGGCTACAAGGTTCCTTTGAATTGGCTACCGCATCATTGTTGTCACAGTATAAGGTGATGGGAAATTCCATATTTGGAACAACTTCCAAATTATTCAAGAATTTCCTTAGCCAAACACTCTTTTGTTGCTTCACAAGCAGCTACATACTCTGCCTCCATAGTGGAGTCGGCGATGCATCCTTGCTTGATGTTCTGTCATACTATAGGTCCCCTGTTAAGGGTGAAAATTGATCCCGATGTGGATTCCTAAAATCCTTATCGGACTGAAAATTAGAATCAGTGTATCCTGTAAGAATCAAATCCTTAGATCCATACACAAGCGTATAACCCCTCATTCTCCTTAGGTACTTGAGGATATTTTTAACTGCGGTACAATGGTGTAACCCTGGATTGGACTGGTACCTACTGACTATTCTCACAGCATAGCAAATGTCTGGCCTCGTGCATAACATAACATACATTAAGCTACCTATTGTCGAGGCATAAGGAATGAGTCTCATATCCTCAGACTCTTTTAAGCTACCTTTTGTCGATATAGGACGCTTGAGACAGAGCTAGCTTTTTGTTCTTGCGATTCCTGAAAATTTGAATCCCAAGAACATATTGTGTCTCTCCCAAATCTTTCATTTGGAATTGCGTCGCTAGCCAATTCTTAGCAGTAAGGTATCCTACATCATTCCTAATGAGTAGGATGTCACCCACATAAAGTATTAGGAAAGCTACTTTATCATTGATAATGCTCTTGTAAACACAAGACTCATTAACATTTTGTTAAAAGTCATAAGACTTGATTGCAGTATCAAATCTTATGTTCCAAGATCTGGATGCTTGTTTTAACCCATAAATGGATCGATTGAGCTTGCAAACTTTTTGCTCCTGACCTTGGGTTATGAACCCTTCGGGTTGAGACATATAGATACTCTCATCAAGATTAATTCAAAAAGGCAGTCTTGACATCCATTTGCAAAATCTCATAGTCATAAAATGCGGTTACGGACAACAGTATCCTAATTGACTTAAGCATAGCAACAGGGGAAAACGTTTCTTGATAGTCAACTCTTTCCCTTTGGGTAAAACCCTTTGCTACAAGTCTAGCCTTAAAGGTTTATACCTTTCCAGCCGCATCTATCTTTCTCTTATAGATCCATTTGCACCCTATGGGTCTTACCTCTTCAAGTTGGTCTACAAGTTTCCAAATTGAATTGAAGTACATTGACTCTATTTCAAGGTTTATGGCTTTGATCTATTGGTCCTTATCTACGTCATTCATTGCCTGTTTATAAGACAATAGATCCTCTATGTTATCATCGGATATGACAACCTGAGTTTCAATTAAACCCAAGTAGCGGTCAAGTTGTGAAACAACCCTCCCACTGCGTCGAGGCATTCCCAACGATTGAAAAGGACGAGACTGACTTGATGGTCGGCATTTTCATCAACATTTGATGAAGGTCCAGCCTGGTAAACAACTCTTGTTGACTCCTCTATAGCTTCATTCAATACTAATTACTACTTGGTTTTTGGTTCCTCATGTGATCTTCCTCCAAAAAATTGGTGTTTGTCGACACAAAAACACCTTGTTTTCTTGTGGGTCGTAGAAAAGATTGCCTCTCGTTTCCTTGGAATAATCTACAAATTGGCATAATCTTGAACAAGGTTCCAATTTCTTCGGGTTTGTCATTAGCACGTGTGCTGAACAATCCCAAATCCTGAAGTGTTGGAAACTAGGTTTTTCCACAATTCAAAAGGTGTTTCTGAAACACTCTTTGATGGAACAGTGTTCAAGATTTGAACTGCAGTCTCTACTGTGTAACCCTAAAACTAGTCAGGAAAATTAGCATAGCTCATCATAAATCGAACCATGTCTAACAATGCTCTATTTCTCCTTTCAGATACACTATTCTGTTGTGGTGTATTTGGTGCTGAGAGTTGTGACTGGATTCCATGTTCTATCAGATAGTCTTGGAATCTCAGGTCCATATACTCTTCACCTCAATCGGATCGAAGTGTCTTATTGGTTTTTCCTAATGTATTTTCTACCTCAACTTTAAACTCTTAAAACTTTTCAAGAGCCTAAGACTTGTGATGCATTAGGTATAGATAACCATACCTCGAATAATCATCTATAAAATAGATGAAATATTCGTACCCTCCTCGAGCTCTTACACTCATTGGACCATAGAGATCCGAATGTACAACATCCAAGGGTTCTTTGGCTCTATAACCCTTTCCAATCAAAGATCGCTTAGTCATTTTTCCTTCTAAGCAGGACTCACAAGAAGGTATAGAACCATCTTCTAACTTGTTTAAAAGCCCATTTTTAATTAATCTCTCAATCCGGTTGAGATTTATGTGACCATGTCTAAGGTGTCAAAAATACGTATTATTATTCGGAGGAATCTTATGCCTTTTACATTGAGTGTTTGCAGTTTTAAACATCTCATGATTTAAAATTGTTTTAGTTTGGTTCGGTTTTAATACATACAAGTCGTTTTCTAATTTAGCGAACAAATATTGACACCTTGTTTTGTAATGAACACTTCATTATTCGAAAAAGAAATATAATATTTTTGTTCAAGAAAACAAGAGATAGATATTAAGTTCCTCTTAATTTTAGGAACTATATACAGATTTTCTAAAAATAAAAATCTATTTCAACTTCGCATCTCCCACTGCACAAGTTGAGACGACATCTCCCGTTCCGACCCTGAGAGTCATCGAGCCCCTTGAAGGAATTAATTTCCTGTAAGGAAGAGAAAACATCATTAGTGGCTCCTGAATCATGTATCCAGGTGTAATTATCACTTTTCACCAAGCAAGTTTCTACAACGAGTAAATCATATTTACCTTTCTTCTCTTTGAGCTCAACAAGGTATTTTGGGCAGTTGCGCTTCCAATGCTCATCCACGTTGCTGTGGAAACATTTTCCTTTATCTGGAACCTTGACCTTCCTCTTGCCTTTTTCTACAGTGGCAGGTGCCTTCCTTTTTCCTTTTTTCTTTTTCTTCTAAATCTTCTTATGACTAGAAGTATGGTCGCAGGACTTAGTTCCAGAGGATGAACCCTTCTGGAACTTTTGGAATGGACAAACATATTTGCCTCTCCATCGACATGCCCCTTATTTTTCATAAGAGACTGGAAAGTTTGCAACTCATTAAGGAGGGTAGTCAGGTTATACTGAATCTTGTTCATTACCGCATTGTTGCAGAATTGCAGGAAGCTCTTCAAAAGAGATTCCAGGATGAACGAGACCTAACTTTGCTCGTCTATGACCGATTCGTTCATTTCGACTACGTTGAAGTGAACCATCAGATCGAGAACATGTTCTCTCACTGAAGTTCCCTCCTTGATGCGTGTGTTATAAACGTACTTGAGGGATTCATGTCGAATCTGTCCAGACAGTTGTCTGACCATGTTCTGTAGTGAACTAGTGATTTCACGAGTTGAGACCATGCCCTCATGATTTTTGGCCAAACCTCAGATAGGCTAGCCAGAATATAGACCTTGGCCTTGTCATCGGTCTTGGTCCAGTGGTCATACGTGTCCTTAACAAATTGAGGCGCGTTTCGAGTAGGGATCTGAGGACATTCCTCAGTTAGTACGAACCGAACGTCGTCAACAACCAGAATCGTATTCATGTTGGACTTCCACGTAGTGTAATTCTCTCCAGCTAAACGTTCACTTTTCAATAAAACTATTATCAAGGACGACATGCTGAAATTGCAAAAGTAGTTCTAATTAGTTCGCCTTTTTAACCCTTTAATAAAACCAATCTTATGTAGTAAAATTATTAAAAACCTTAACGTTTGATCTAAACCTTTAATTATGCAACGATGCTTCAAGGATTTAGAATAAAAGTCACCGTCAGGTGGTGAGTCACTCCTCTCCTGAATTGAGATTATCTCAGCTAATTCTCACTACCAAAACATCTCATGTCCCAATCATTTTTAGCTACCGTTTATTTGGTCAAGAACTCGTTAACAAGCTTAACTTATCCCGTAAATGTGACCCTACCATTTTCAGATCCAATAGGCTTGAGCCAACATGCTACTATTAAGAAAGACAACTGCTGGCAAACAACCTAGGAGACCGTATCATTTCTAGAGTTCGCGGTCTATCGATCCCTATAGTCAGCCCCTCCATAGGGATTGGAGGCTTGAAGTCTCCATAGTAAATGGGAGAAGGACACGTGTCATCATGAAACTCACGATGTGAACTCTTGAGGACGTGAGAGTAAACTTGATGCAAACATCTCGTTTTCTCCCACTAAGTTCCTAAAGATAGGGTTTAGGTTTAACTTAGTCGGATTCTGGCTATTATAAATATTAGAGTTAGGTCATTTAAACTAGTCCAGGTGGTATCAGACAAGTCCTTTCATTTCGTTGTCCACTCTTAAAACAACTATAAGAAGCCTCAATCATAAATTCAAAAGCCAAAAAAAAAAAAAAAATACAAAAGTTAATGATATTGATATTTGTCTATTAGGGGGTGTTTGGTTTATGGAGTTGGGTTGAGTTGAGTTGGGTTAATAACCCAACTCCTTGTTTGTTTCACCAATAATTATAATCAGTGACTTAATAACCCAACCCCATGGAGTTGAGTTATTAACTCAACCATAATGTACTTTCCGGCGGCGATCCGACAACTTTCCGACGACGGTCCGGCGAGTCTCCGACGAGTCTCCGATGACGGCCCGACGACGGTCCGACGACTCTCCGACGCTTCCCCGACGACTGTCCGACGAGATGAAGAAAGTGGAGAAAAGAAGAAGATGAGGAGATTTTTGAACTGTGTCTTTAAGTTGCTAATACTATAGTTTAAATAGACACCAAAAAGTTTTAATCCTTTTAGAACAAGGAATTCTAATCATTTTAGAAAAAGAAATCCTAAACAAACAGAAATCTTAATCCTTTTTTAAACTTTGAAACACCATTTTCTAATCTTGTTCTGATTATCCAAAGATTCAAATTTAAAACAGATACAATTAAAGTATCTAATTTTACGGGGCGCCACAATATACCCATCTAAGAAAAACTTTCGTCCTCGAAAGTTGCTAGAACTTTACAACGGTCACATCTTCGAGTCATAATCTAAACTTAAACTCTAAACTACATTTGCACAAGAACAAAGAAGTCAAAATCATAACATAACAAGTGTCAACACACAAGCAACTCAAATAACTTTAATTAGACTTATTGCAAGAGGCTATAAAGATCGTTGCCTACGATGTATGCGAGTATGCAGAATCTAAGACCCATGCTCTGATACCAACTGTAACAACCCTAATTTTTCAAACTCAAAATTTCCTAGGGACATTACTAAGCAACATCGCCTACACCGAAAATTCTGGTAGCATAATGACGCTACTAAGACCTTGATGACATATCTAATAATTTGTAGATATGCAACTTGAATATGACATAAAATATTTAAGTATGTTGACATATTTTTAACATCTTCACAAGGTAAATTATTTATTTCATTCTAAAATGTCCATAGACAATGCATTTGTTTAGATAAATTTAATTAAACACTCTTCAATATATATGCAAAGTATTAATACTAAATTAAGACCTGCCTAAATTAAAATAAAAAAGTAGTGGTGAACATGTGCATAAAAAAAGGAATAAAGTTCATATTGAAGTGTAAAAGTTATAAATAATGAATTTTATTGGAAAAGAAATATTGATATCAAACCCAATATCCATTACTTTTGCAAATACCCCTAACATACATTTGGCAAATGGTAATATATATTGTAATTTTATAATTGATCACATAATTGAGTTTTAAAATTGTAGACAAATGTGTTTGTATTTGATTTGTTGTGAAAACAAAGTAAGGAAAAAAAGTCACAAAAAAAAAATCAAACCTTTCACTTTACCTAAGATAAAAATGATTTTTAGGAGATAAGAAAAATTAATATCAATCTCATAATTAAGTTTTGAAATTGTAGACAAATATGTTTGCAATTGATTTGGTGAAAACAAAAAAAGTAAAGAAAAAAGTCACAAAAAATCAGACTTATTCACTTTACAAAAAACTGCATCAGATACCCCCGACATAATAACCCAACTCCCCAACTCAACTCAACTCTGCAATCCAAACACCCCTTAGTCAGTGTTTTTAAAGGCTCAAGGCGCACTAAGGCGCAATAGCCCTCTGGAGCCTAGGCACAAGGCGCACCAAAAGGCGCAGGCTTTTTTTTTCTAAGGCGCACTATATATAAAAAATATAAAATATATATGTATACCTACACAATAAGAAAAAACGCTTCATGGAAAGAAAGTAAGTTAACCAAGAAAAATAGGTAAAAAAAATAAGGTTCAAGTATTAGTCTTTCAACATAGAGTCAATACTCAATTAAAAAACATGGAACAATGCAACACTAATAAACAATACAAGATCAAAAGCCTTAAATATCAATCTCTTCTTAACTAAATATATTTAAAATAAGTAAAACGGTAAGTTTTACTTTTAAAACTGGAAAAAAAATAATAAATTGAAGAAGACTCAGAAGTCGCGCCTGGCGCGCCTCTTAGGCTTCATGGAAGGCGCGCGCGATAAAAGGCGAGGCGCTAAAGGTGGGCCTTGAGCCTAGGCGCGCCTAGGCGCACGCCCGAATGAACTTTTTAAAACACTGCCCTTAGTGATAGACTTAAGTCACGTATTGGTATTTGTCTATTAGTGAATACATCACTGTTGCCTTATAGAGAGATATGTTAGTCTACCAGTTATAAACCTCAATACATGACCTAAGTCTATCATTGTTAGACTAACATATCAATCCAAAAAGGAATATGGGTCTAAAAAAAAGGACTTCAATCACATATATCAGTCCAAAAACAAACATCAATCTATCAATGATGGACTATAAGCCTGAAATCTATCCCTAATAGATTGATATATCAATTTATCTCTGAGAGATCGATATCAACGATTGATATCAACTTATATTAGGGATAGATTATAATAACATATTGAAGTCTATGCACCGTACAATAGAAGAGTATTGTACTCCGTACCATGTACAAACAGATCCATCATATACATTGCAAGTTGCGTTTGGACAGAGAAGTCACATTCCTTAGCTCCAAACCCCTTCCCTCAAAAGTAAGAAAAGTTCAGATCATTGTGTTCAGCAACACTTGCGTTTGTGATGGGCACATTTAGAAGCCATCACACCACCAGACAGCGAGAGGGTCCAGGGTGGTTTTTCTCAAAGATATCAAATTCATTTCAAAAGATTTCACATATGGGCTTCCTTCTCTTCCCACAATTATCTTTGTTATGAGTTTCAAGAAAGGCGGCATCATCATCATTATTAGCCAGATTAGCATAGCATAACAAATGAATCGCTATTTGATTACTAACAAAGTCTTAACTAAGTATCTTGATCAGCCCAAGTTTAGAAATAAACGAGACAGGGGCAGTGAATGCAACTTCTGGAATAAGTTTATAAATTCATGATAAAAAAAAAGTGAGAATAGAATTTTAGGAATCAGCAATAGGAAGGGATTCAAAAAGAAACTTCAGCCATCAAGGATCCGACAATTAATTATAGGCAAACAAAACTAATATGATCTCATAAGTTTAATTCAACATCTTCAATTCATTTTGTTTAAAAACTAAAACTAACAAAAACACCCGCCATAAACCTATTGATGTTCTCTCATTCAAGATTTGAGGGTGCAGGTGCTCCACCATAGCCACCAGCTCCACGGCCAAAACCAGGCCTTCCACCAGGACCCTACACAACGATAAGGCCACAAGACTAATTAGAAAGACATTAACTTGGCTACTACCCAACTGAGAGAGCAAACTGAAACTAAAATTCAAATTTACATTAACATTAATATCAAGATCAAATAATCTCTAGTTGGCATACCACCAATCACATACAAATGGAAAATAAATCTATTCTGGATATGAATATATATAGTGGGGAAAGAGTGGGAGTGGTAAAATTGTTTACCCCGAATGAAGGTCTATAATCTGCAGGGGCTCCGCCCTTGTCACCAAAATCACCACCAGGCCCACGAGGACCTCCACGGTAGCCATCCCGGTCACCACCAAATCTTCGTTCTCCATCAAATCTTGATGGACCACTAATCAAGAGCAACACCATCAGATGAGGATAAAAGAACAGTGGAAATCAAAATACAAAACAATTCAGATAGAGCAGGGGGAAGAATCACTGGCACAATCATATCGGTGCACAAAAGGATAACTAAGTTCCAAGTCCAATCTAGTCGGAGCAGTAGTAGACTATTTAGAAGCGACAATTATGCAACAAAAAAGTAATAATACCAAGAGTAAACTCAACAGGCTAAAACTCAACATAAAGTTCAGCAAAAACCAATAAGGTAAAGGAAAAGGAAAAGCAGAAGATTTACCGTGGGCGGTCTCCAGATGGGCCACCAAATGGCCTACCAGCTGGCTTGGCTTGTTTCTTCAAGGTAGCTGGGACAATTTCTGAAGGGAGATTCAGGTAAGTCCTCAAAAACTCAATTCCATCGTTAGTGAGGTACCAGTAGTAATGCATCCAGGCAAATGTCTCGCGAACATACTCCTTAGACTTGAAGCTCTGCATCAGCTTAATCACTTGCAAATTTGGCACATCGATTTCTGGGTGTTTGGCCAGATTGAAGTCCTTCTTGGCATAGCAAACTCCCTCTGATGCGAAACCACAACAAATCTACAAATAAACAATCTGAAGAAGAAATAGACAACCTTAACCACAACAAACACACACGAAGGTAAGATTCAGTACCTTGAAAGAGGTACTTGGAGATCTCTCTGCGGTTCTTCTCTGGAATGATCTGAAAATAAAACATTCGGATCGTTTAAACAGATTTACTCTCCATCGAGGGTCGATTAAAATTATGAATAACAACGCAAAAAAAAAAAAAAAAAAACACTACACAGTTCAGGTCGCTAAGACTAATGGCATCCGAATCAAAATCCAAATACATTCAAGAACGAGCCTTCGATGGGATTAACAACTAACTATCGTGTTCCCTTAACTTTCCCTAACATCTTCCATTGGTTTCTGGATGAAATAACACAAGAGAAGAAGAAATACTACCATGTTGACGAAGGGATCGGCGACCAGAGCCCTAGTCCTGTGTGAGTTAGGTCATTCTATTTATAATAATTTTTTAGACAAATTTGCTCCTAAATGTATTATATATTATTTATATATTATTTTTCTCTCTCTGTGAGTAATATTCTATATTTTATATTTTAATTAACAATTCTAATTTTTCTCATTCTTTTCAATTTTTAAATACAACTTCATACCTCAATTTCATTTGTTTTGTTTTGTATGTTGGTCCTATCAACTTCATTTTTTTACACCCATTTTCATCGCCAAACGCCATTTTTCAATACTCATTTGGGCCGGAATTCAATTATGAGTATGTTTTTCTATTTAACATTTGACAACTAACATCCAACTACCGTTTTTAGTTTAAAGTCGCCGTCTTTGATATCAAATCCCTAATCAATTGTTAGTTTAAAGTCACCGTCTTTGATATCAAATCCCTAATCAATTGGAATTAAGAACTTTTTGGTTATTTGAACCTCTAATTTCCAAACACTAAAACTCCTAAATCAATTCAATCTCAATCTCAACGGAATGATTAGATAAGGATTATCTTGTTGATCGAAGACCGAGAGATAAGCAAACTAGTTTTCTACTCAAGGTTTGAACACTCCACAAGCAAATTGATCAAACTTATTTGAATGTTCTGACATGCAACCCTAGAATTGCAAAGTGAAGAGGCTTATGGCTCTCAAATGTAGGTTCACTACAATTTCCTTCATATTAACCTCTTGTACAACCTAATGCCCAAACTTTAAATAGGTTCTCAACCCCTAAATGTCACATCAATAATCATAACAAATGACAAAAATACCACTTAAAATTTCATAAAAAAACATAAAAATGATAAAATTGGAAAAATAATAAAATTACATAAAAACTAGAAAATAATAATTTGATGTCTCAGTGGTCCATATCATTCTCTCCTTCTTTTGAAAGATTGCCCTCGATTCTAAATTGTCACCTTGGAGAGAAAATTCGTAGTAATGAGATGTCAACGATCTTGCTCTCTTTGGATTCTTCTTGAACTTTCAATTAAGGATGAGTTCACCAGTAAGCTTTGAATAATATTTCATAATTAGTAACATCTTTGTTATGTACTTCACATGTGGGAGATATTGCTCCTTCACTAGTGCTTTAACTTCAAGCTCCAAGATGAATCATTTTGAGGAGATAAATTTATCCTCACAAACTCCCAAAATTGGACTCACTCCCTTGACCTCTTCTTTATTTTCAATACTTTGTACGTTGATTCCAAATTCTTCGTTCACATTCTCCTCTTCTAATGTCTCTACCTCCTCATTCTTCTTCTCTAATTTTGCCTGAGTAATGCATACTCT
Source organism: Trichosanthes cucumerina (assembly GCA_036507285.1). Classification (NCBI taxonomy): domain Eukaryota; kingdom Viridiplantae; phylum Streptophyta; class Magnoliopsida; order Cucurbitales; family Cucurbitaceae; genus Trichosanthes; species Trichosanthes cucumerina. The sequence goes on along the minus strand of CM071839.1, from coordinate 73,374,507 downwards.
TTATTCTCAGTGGTTGTTCATTCTTCATCTTCAGAAATATTTATATTGAAATCTTCTTCTTGTGCTTTTAGATAATGTACTTGTTCTTCTTCATGGTTGGGTCGATCGCGTTCCTCTTGGCATGTTTGTCCTCTCAAGGCTTGGTAAAACAAAGTTCATTCTTGGATGGATTCTCTTGCATACTTTCTTATTGAATGACGTGGTTCAACCAATTCTTCCTGTATAGGCTCTCTAAGTGTTGCATCTCTACTTCGATTTTCAACACGTCTCCTTTCTTGGTACATGGCTGCAAAATAAAAACAAGTAAAAGAAAAGTGGACCTCACAATTCACTACCTTGCGTGTTTCACTCAATAAATGGTGTTCACTCGTGTTTACTCTCTTTAATGTAAGCTCTCCCTCACAAAATGTGCAATCTCTCTCCAAGATAGGGTGATGAACCAAGAGGCAAAACTTTGCAACCAAGATCAGAGAAGTAAAGCTAGAAACAAATCAAGCAACAATGATTGTAAAGTGTCAAACTCAAGCAAAAAATAGTATAATAAACTAAATTTAAACCTAGAAATCAAGAACTTAATGTTCAAGATCCAACAAACTAGGAAAGGAAATAACAAAAACAAGATATCTAGAATCAAGAATTTAATATTCAAGATTCAACGAATTATGTGAGATAAATAAAGAAAAGAAAATAACTAGACAATTTTTTTTTTTAAGTTCTGAAACTACTTGCAAGTATTTGAAATTAAGATAAGCACTGCAAACAAGCAAGAGTTTATGCACAAATTCACAAAATAACCCTAGTTAACAAAAACGTCTTTTTTAATCACAATGTCAAAAACTATGGGGTTATGGTTTATGACAGGAGTAGATTGGTAAATTTGATAACAATAGTTAGAGATCTTGGAATTAAGTGAAATTTAATATACTCAAATTTAAATGTGTCAAAATCACGTAAAAAAATTGAGCTTAAAATGAAGAAGTTTAGATAACAAAAATCAAAGAAAGATTAGTTTCTGCAGAAAAGAAATTGAGTTTCTACAGAGCCAAGTTGGTTTGGCCGGTTCAGTACTTTTCGGTCCAGTCTTTGAGCAAAAATTTTTTAGTTTCTTTATAACTCGCAAAAAAATGAGTGTGTAAAATATGGGCTCAAAATACGATCGTTTGACCTCTGTAAAAATTATTTAAATCAGATAGATAAGATTTTCCAGAATTTTCGAATTTGAACAATATGAACACAAACAAATTTTTCTTATATTTTCCTTCGACCTTTTTCAGAATCAATATTTTTCTTCAAATTTAAGTCAATTTGATTCACTTTAGGCTCTAGAATCAATTTATTTAGAGTCCTGAAAACCAAACTAAAAAGAGGCAAATTCAGCAAAATTCTGGACATGTGCAGCGGAAAATGAAGGGAATGGATTTCTCGCAGCAGAAGACGTTGTGAAACGTCGTTGATTCGTTGTGTTTCATTTTTCTTAAAATCAAATGTATCTACATACATCCTGGGTTAAACATGCTAAAACGAGAAGTAAGACAGTAAGTAATCGACATACTAACCTCTTGAAGAACTTTTCTTCAATTTCCTTCTCGATCACGATCTCTCTCGAACCAACGAAACTCTACGAACTTGATCCTCGAACTGAACGGCAAGACACTTCCAAAGGGTCTTCTCAGTTGTTCTCGAGAGGCTGAGGGAGAGTTGTGAGACTCGCTTTTGATTTAGGTTTGGAGAGGAAAGATGAGAATTGAGAGAGCTTTTGTGAGAGAATGTTATTTTCCTCTTGGATGAAAATCCAAAAAGTGGCAAAAAATGAGATAAGAAAGGCTTCTCACAACACCTTTAAATAATGGTGTGTGGTGGAGTTAAAACCTCCACCAATTCACCATTTTACCACAATTTTATGATATGCAAATCATATTTGCATATCACATAATATAAGGTATCTCATACCTTATTATACAAATCTCATTTGCATAATTGTGGAATTTTAAATTGAATCACATTCAATTTAATTTCTCTCAATTCAATTTCTCCAATTTAGCACTAATTAATCAATTAGGCTATTTTATAGTTTATTATAAATCTCATTCACATCAAACTATATATTATGTCAACTACATCACATATAAATGACATAAATACTCAATTAATGAATTGGAACACCTCAAATCCACACCAAACTGTAAACACTCAATTTGTCCAATTTGAGTCAACCGAGGGACCTAATGGACCTACAGATGACGAGCTTCAACGATACGAGATTAACTTGTCAAACTCTTTGACCCGGTTAACCAACATTCATTAGCTACGATAACACTCTACTAAAGCCCGTAACTGTACTCCCATCACTGTATGACAAGTTGTGTCCATTGATATAACCAATGTCTGTGAGTCGACCCTTCACAGGTTGTTCGTAGTTACAGGTGGGTCAAATTACCGTTTTACCCATGTGTCTACCTCTTGCTCCTTAAGTCCCATTGCTCCTCTAATGAACAACTATGTTGCATGGTCCGACCATAAACAACAACCCTCTCGTGCCAATGAGAGAGTGGGGCCCCGTTGTTCAAGCCCTGGAGACAGCACCTAAGGGAACAACCCCTCTAATTTCCCTAGCTCGGGAACAAGTGAATTCAACCTTGCGTAGTTAAGTTCTCAGCTCCACACGAGGTCTTGTCCCCAAGAAGATAAGCATATTGGGCGAGTAACTGTGACCACCCTCACCCGTACTAGTCAAAGGATGTACCCGCAGACCGAGTCCGTAACACGCCGTAATTAAGGACGCGAGTCACCGATGGCCATCTACTACGGTTATTAGTCCTATATCATGTGATGATGTTAGATCGATGAGGTCTAATACTTCATGGTTCGGTCTTGTACAATCTCATTGCACAGGATGCCCCCACTCGCATGTCAATACATGAACGAGCTGGATCACCTCATTTGTATCTAATACAAAGCGAGTCGCATCCACAGTGTAACCAAGATAAGATTTCTAACCCTATCCATATACTGTAGACCGTTCGGGTCATTAACTCGAACGTGATCCTCCCCATGTGTCCACTACACACCGTTCAAGTTCTAATTCTCTGAAAGGATATGACCTTAGAGCTTAGTTTATTGGATTAAGTTTATAAAATTGTGAGACACAAAGTTTGAATAAAAAACTTTTATTTATTTACAACAATAAATATTTACAAACTACACGAGATTAGAGAATACATCCCAATAGAAAAATTTTCGAAGACCAAATTTCTAAGAAAATAGGTATGCTTTTTGAATCTACTCTCTAAATTTTGAATAAAAAGGCGTATGATTAAACTTTTCTCCAAATATGATCAAATAAAAATATAATTGTTTCAAAATGTTATGCAGGAATAAGATCATAAACAACTATTTGTAACACACGAATCAAATTGCAAGTAATTTTTTTTCTTTAATAAAAGAGACAAGAATTTAGGAAATAAAAAAAAAATCATAATATAGATGAGATCAAAAAAAACAAACAAAATAAAATAGATCCAATCTAGAGCCAAAGCTCTAGTGCGAAATGATATGAAAACTCTAATAAATTAGAATTAAGAACTCTTTGGTTATGTGAACCCTTAATTCTCAAACAGTAAAACCCCCAAATCAATTCAATCACAATCCCAAGGGAAGAATTAGATAAGGATTACATTATTGATCGATCGAGAGGTAAGGAGAAACTAGTTCCTTACTTAAGGTTTGAACACTCCATAAGCAAATTGATCAAGCTTACGTTCTGACATGCTATGCAGAGTGATAAACCCATAAACTAAATTAAACAAAGCTTCTAAAATCGAGCTCTTAATTCAACACCACCATTAACTTTCATTATAATGGGAATGAAGAAGAAAGACTCGGGCCAAAAGGTAAAAGAACAAGACAAAATAGATGAAAATTGCAGAAAAATAAGCTACTGGAAGCTGTCCTAAAAACCTAGAAAATAAAAGTGAGGATTCTTCCCCATCGGCCCCTTTTGACGGCTTCTTCATCCAATATATATAGAGATGACATTCTAGGGTTTCCTTATTCATGAGTCAACTTGTCTTATTGTATTTTTTTTAGAAAATTGGAATAAAATCCCCAAAATCACGGAATTTTTGAATTTTCTACGTTTTTTGCGATTTTCCAGATTTTCCAAATCTGTCTGCTACGCAATTGCGTTCCATTTACGTTTTCTGCAGTTTCCAGATTTCCAAAATTGCAATTGCGTTCCATTTGCCTTTTGCATTCAGAACTTAAAAATATGAGATTTTTCTTTCATGTTTACTTATTTTTCCTGATTTTTTTACTCTTTCTTAATTATATGCAGTTGACTCCATTTTATCCACTTTTTATCTAAATAACTGAAGAAAACATACAAGTATAAATAAGCTTATGTTGGGATTTATGCCCTAAAGTCGTGTCTTTGTAATTGTTTAAGGAAATGAATAAAAGTGTTATTTTTCCTTCAATCTTGTATTCTCGCAATTACAAACTTAAATCCAATAAACTAAGCTCCATGGTCACATTTAGGAGACTTTGAACTGTGTGTGATTGACACATATCTAGGATCAAGTTCAAGTTTGTGACCCGAATGGTCTATAGTAGATGGATTGGGTTGGGAACCTCATCCTGGTAACACTATGGATGCAACTCACTTTGTATTTGATACAAACGATGCGATCCAACTCGTTAGTGTAGTTGACATGTGAGTGGGGGCATCATGTGCAATGAGTTTGTGCAAGACCGGACCAAGAATTATTAGACCACTCTAGTAACAATGTTGATAGATTAGGGCTAATAATTCAATGATGACCATTAGTGACTCAACCTGAATCCTGAGCGAGTTGCGAACTCCTATCTACGGGAGTTTATCCTTTGACTAGTACGGGTGAGAGTGGCCAGAGTCGCCAACTCAATATGTCTACTTTCTCAAGGATGAAATCTCGTAGGGAGCTAGGGACTCAACTCCGCAAGAAGGAATTCACTCATTCCCGAACTTGGGTTTAGATTGTTCCCTTAAGAATTGTATCCATGCCTTGAACAACGGGGCCTCACCCTCTTGCTGGCCCGAGAGGGACATAGTTTATAGTCGGACCATAAACTTGTTGTTCATTAGAAGATCAGTGGTGTTTAAGGAGCAAGAAGTAGTCACGTGAGTAAAACGATAATTTAACCCAGTTGTGACCACGAACGACCTGTGAAGGGTTGACTCGCGGGCATTGGTTAAATCAATGGACACAACTTGTCCTACAGTGGGGAGAGTGCAACTACGAGTCTATAGTGGAGTGACTCGTGGTTAACGAATTTTGATTGACGGGATCAATGAGTTTGATTAGTCAATCTCGTATCGTTGAAGCTCATGATCTGTAGGTCCACTAGGTCCCTCGGTTGGCTCAACATGGAATGAAACGAGGGTATAAAGTTTTGGAATGAATTTGAAGTGTTCAAATTCAACTTAGGGAATTATATCGATTATATATGATATAATTTATATAATATATAGTTCAATGTGAATATGATTCATAATGAACCTTATTATGTCTAATTATGGAATTAAGGCATATATTAAGGAAGTAATTTGAGAGACATGAAATTGAATTTGACGAAGTTCAATTTATCCACATTATGTAAATATGATTTATATAATAAGGTATTTGATATCTTATATTATGCATTTATGCATAATTAGTGGAGTTGGTGGCATAATGGGTGGAGAATTTGTCTCCACCCACAATGCCTATAAAAGCATCCTTTTGGATGCATTTTGGAACACTTGAATCATTTGTGTAGTTTTACATTTTGAGCAAACACAAACTTCTCTCTCAAATTCTCTCCACTGTCCATAATCTCCAAAAAAAGATCCCACCTCTCTCCCTTTCCTAGAGAACAACCGAAAAGGCATTTTGGAGGTGTCGTGTATTCGATCGTAGAGGAAGAAGACGCCATTGACAATAAGGAGATTACGTGAATAATTCGGTCTTCAAAGGTAACCACTAGTTCCCTTTTTTATGCTTTCAAATGTATGGTTAGCTTAGTTTTCTGGTTTTGAACATTTTCTATGTAACATAATCGAGAGCAACGACGATCACTCGCTTCCGCACGAGATTCGATTCCCTTCAATTGGTATCAGAGCCAAGTTTAATCTTGATTGTGTTAAAATTTCTCAAAAACTAGGTGGGTATAACATTCAATTTAGAGAAATTGTTTGTGGTTTGCAAAATGGATGTTTATATGATTTGACATTTTAGATTTACAATTCCGTTGAAATGTTCAATGTAAGGGTCCATTGTTTTGGGCAAAATGTATTGTAAATCGAGTCTATAAGTCCGTGCCATTCATGGAAAAGTGTTGCTGTGAAGAAATGGAGCGGAATCGGACAAAAAACAGATAGTTCCTTTGTTGTGCAGAGCACGACGTTGCAACGTTGTTCATCGGCTTGCAACACCACGCAAATGGATGGAGGCTGTTGCAGGGGCAGCGTTGCAACGCTGCTCAGCGTCATGATGCGGATGGAGCGTTGAGGAGCCTGGCATTGCAACGTCGTTGCGATAAGAGTTGGTGCGCCGAGGATTCTGCACGAAAATGGAGAAAGGGGGTAGTTTTCCCCTTTTTATTTTTTATTATTTTTTTCTTCATTTATTTATTTATATTATAATTAATATAATTTGGTTATATTAATTTAATTAATATTTAGGATGCCAAATTATGGTCTATTTTGGTTGTTTTAATTATGCAATTGTTGTATGTTAATTCATGTGCATAATGTATGCCATTTAGATTAAAATCCCACCTTAGGTTAATCATAATCATGCATCATTTTATAATATAAGATGTTATATTATATAGTATGCATGTTTAATTAATATAAGAGTTATTTTAATTATTATGAAAGCATAGTCATGCATTTATTTCATATGATGAGTATGTTGTATGCTTTAATTTATTCATGGGATGAATGATCAAGTACTATAACATAGAAATGCATGTAACCTAAGTTTAATTAACTAGTTTTAAAATTTGTTTTAGAACCTTTTATTAATTAGACATAGGTTATCTAATTCTAATAAGTAGAATTAGGAAATCTAGTAAGACTTATGAATGGTGACCGATAAGTAGCTCTGTCTAAGGAAGGTTCTGGCTAGGCCGGGGTATTTAAGTTGACGGAAATGGAACACCCCTACCTGGGAGTGAATTTGTTCTGGAGATTCATAGGCGTGAGCGGCGTTTATTAAAATGTTTGACCTAAGTTTAATAAATGTTTTATAGACTTAGGTAAGTCCAATATAAATGTTATATTGGTATACTTAAAGTAAATTATAGTCGGATTTATCTAGGTCATCCCGATAATTCCAAAGTACTTAGTGGGAGGAAATGTGTGTATATGATACATTAATTTCCACCTACGTATCTCCATTAAGTTCACACCGTGAGACCCATACTCGGTCTCGTGGTGCAAATGGGAGCGTCCCCTTTAGATGGTGTTTGTATGGGTCAACAACAAGGTGAATGGAAAGAGTGCTTATAGTGAGTGAGAGCAGGACTTGTGCAAACGGATCCCACGGTCTCTTCTATTGGTTTGCGTCGTGAGATTCTTATGATCAGCCTGCTAGTTTGGCCTGAACCAGACAATCCCTTCGGAGGACCTGATCATAGGAGTCAGAACATAGCGAACTCCTGAAAGGGATAGGGTTACCTTAGTTTGTTTTCCAACTTAGTCCTCTATTCGATGAATTTTGTTGGATTGTGACTCTGGGATCTAAAGTTAGAGGGTGACATTCACGAGATACATTAAAAGTTAATAGATCCAGACCAAAAATGGTAGCTAGAACCTATAGGGAATAAGAGTTCTTTCGGTAATAGGGTCTAGTCGATATTGTCCCATCCTAGAGGAGGAGTGATTCGACCATCATTCGATGGCGGTCATTCTAAACCTATAGGGTATCATTGCAAATTAATTGACCTAGGGATCATAGATTAATTTTGCTAAAACTTGATTGGATTAAACATAGGTTTATGCGAGATAATAATACAAGTTTTTCTTATTTTTCAGCAAAACGTCGAGTTCGATTATTTCACTTTTGGTTGTCGAAAAACTTAGAGGAAACAATTACCAAACCTAGAAAACAATATTAACACAATTTTGGTTATAGATGACCTAAAGTTCGTTCTCACTGAGGTATGTCCTCAGGTCCCTGCTCAAAACGCGCCTCAATCTGTTAAGGACACGTATGACCGCTGGACAAAGGCTAATCAGAGGCCAAGGTCTACATCATGGCTAGCTTGTCTGTAGTTTTGGCTAGGAAACTTGAGGGCATGGTCTCAGCTCGTGAGATCATGAGTTATCTGCAGAATTTGTCAGAACATCCGTCTTAACAGATTCATCATGAATCACTAAAATATGTTTATAACGCGCGCATGAAGAAGAGAACTTCAGTGAAAGAACATGTTCTCGATCTGATTGTTCACTTCAACGTGGTCGAAATGAACGAATGGTTATATACGAGCAAAGTCAGGTATCGTTCATCCTGGAATCTTTTTCGAAGAGCTTCTTGCAATTCCACATCAATGTAGTGATGAACAAGAATGAGTATAATCTGACTTCCTTCCTTAACGAGCTGCAGACTTACGAGTCTCTTATGGAAAATAAGGGATAGAACAATGGAGAGACAAATTTGTTTGTCCATTCTAAAAGGATCCAGAAGGGTTCATCCTCTGGGACCAAGTGTAGCAGCCATCCTTCGGGACTTGAGAAGACACATAAGAAAGGAAAGGAGAAAAAGAAAAGGGAAAGGGAAAGGCACGGTAGAGCTGTTGTTCGACAAAGGAATATTGTTATTAGATAACATGTATATAATTCCACGGTTTAATAGAAACCTTATTTCTATTTCTTGTCTGATCAAACAATGTATTTCAATTGCTTTTCAATTCAATAAAACGTTTATTTCTTTGAAAGGTATTGAATTGTGTATTGCTCTACTTGAGAATAAATTGTATGTTTTAAGGCCCTAATTCGGTTAAAATAGTTTTAAACACTGAATTATTTAAAACAACAAATATGTAAACTAATTAAAAGCAAAATGTTTCTCCTAAACAAAATACCTATCTTTGGCATCTAAGGTTAGGTCATATAAATCTCAATAGAATTGAAAGATTAGTGAAGAACGGACTTCTAAACGAGTTAGAAGAAAGTTCTTTACCTGTATGTGAATCATGCCTTCAAGGCAAAATGACCAAACGACCTTTAAGTGGAAAAGGTTATAGAGCCAAGGAAACTTTGGAGCTTATACACTCAGACCTTTTTGGTTCGATGAGTGTTAAAGCCCGAGGTGGGTATGAATATTTCATCTCATTCATAGATGATTATTCAAGATATGGATACATTTACCTAATGCATCAGAAATCTGAGGCACTTGACAAGTTCAAGGAATACAAAACTGAGGTTGAGAACCTTTTAGGTAAATCCATCAAAACGCTTCAATCTGATCGAGGTGGAGAGTACATGGGCCATGAATTCTAGAACTATATGATAGAACATGGAATAACGTCCCAACTCTCAGCCCCTAGTATGCCACGACAAAATGGTGTATCGGAAAGGAGAAACAGAACCTTGTTAGACATGGTTCGGTCGATGATAAGTTATGCTCATCTCCTTGACTCGTTTTGGGGTTATGAAGTAGAGACTGCAGTTCACATTTTGAACAATGTTCTTTCGAAAAGTGTTTCTGAAACACCTTTTGAACTCTGGAAATGACGTAAAAGTAGTTTATGTCATTTAAGAATTTGGGGATGTCCAACTCATGTGCTAGTGACAAACCCGAAAAAATTGGAACCTCATTCAAAATTATGCCTATCTGTGGGCTACCCTATAGAAACGAGAGACGATCTATTTTTTTATCCTAAGGAAAATAGGGTGTTTGTGTCAACAAACTCCACTTTCCTTGAGGAGGATCACATCATGGATCACAAACCTAAAAGTAAAATTGTGTTAAAGAGTAAGACAGTGCGACAATAAAGGTTATTGATACTGCTAGGAAGCCAACAAAAGTTATTGACCCTAGCTCGTCTAGTCAAAGTTGTCCATCTCAACAGTTGAGAGAGCCTCGACGTAGTGGGAGAGTTCTTACACAGCCTGACCGTTACATGGGTTTGATTGAAACCCAAGTGTTACACCTAGTGATAATTGCGAGGACCCATTGCCATTTGATCAAACAATGGATGACATTAACAAAGACGAATGGGTTAAAGCCATGAACCTGGAAAGGGAGTCTATGTACTTCAATTCCGTTTGGGATCTTGTGGATCAACCTGATGGGCTTAAGCCCATAGGTTGTAAATGGATCTATAAGAGAAAACAAGGTGTAGATGGGAAGGTGCAAACCTTCAAAGCTAGCTTCGTGGCAAAGGGTTACACCTAGCGAGAAGGGGTTGACTATGAGAAAACCTTTTCTCCTGTTGCCATGATCAAGTTTATTCGCATCCTTCTTGCCATTGGTGATTATAGCTATGAAGTATGGCAAATGGTTGTCAAGACAACCTTTCTGAACGACAATCTTGACGAAAACATTTACATGGACTAACCCAAAGGGTTCATTGAACAAGACCATGAGCAAAAGGTTTGCAAGATTAAACGATCCATTTATGGGTTGAAAAGAGCCTCTAAGTCTTGGAATATAAGGTTTGATGAGGGTATCAAATCTTATGGTTTTTATCAAAATGTTGATGAACATTGTGTATACAAGAAGATAACCAACAATATTGTTGCTTTTCTAGTGTTATACGTGATGATATCATACTCTTGGGAATGATATAAGATTCCTCATTAACATTAAAAACTGGCTAGCTACGCAATTCCAAATGAAAGATTTGGGAGAAGTGCAGTATGTTCTCGAGATCCAGATTGTCTGAAACCGTAAGAACAAAACACTTGCCTTATCTCAAGCATCCTAGATCGACAAAATGTTAATTCAATATAAGATGCAAAACTCCAAGAAGGGTTTATTGCCTTTTAGGCACATGGTTCATTTGTCTAAGGAACAGTGTCCTAAGACACCTCAAGAAGTTGAGGATATGAGACGAGCCTCTTGTGCATCAGCTGTGAGTAGGCTCATATACGCCATATTGTGTACTCGACCCGACATCTGTTATGCAGTTGGGATTTTTGGTAGGTATCAATCCCAGGATGGCATATTGTGTACTCGAACCGACCTCGGTCAAAGCTACGACCTTCATTACGTGTATGGTTGGACGTCCCAGGATGGCATTATAGGTCGAGTCGTGATTCACCATCAGAAACTCGACCATAGTCGTAACACATGTCGATCCGCCTCCAAACGTTACTGGCAACTTGATGCTCCCCTCGGGATATACCTTACTTCCCCTAAACCCTACTAGGGGAGATATACTAACCTTGAGTCGATCTCGTTCTAACTTCATGGCGTCATAGGCGCTCAAGAACAACACGTCCGCAAAACTTCCTCCATCGACTAGGATGCGACGGACTTTGATGTTGGCAACCAGTAGAGAGATCACCAATGCATCGTTGTGAGTTTGATGTAATTTGATCGTTTCTCCTTCTGAAAAACTAGCAACCTCGTTAGATAAGGAAGTCGAACAAACCTACCAGTCACCGGACAACCCGAGCTTTCGCCTTTCTCTTTCTATTCGAGTCACCTCTTGCTGATCCCCCAAGAATAGTTCAGATTTCCCGGGGAGGAGGTGATTCTTCCTCCTTATTGCTTTGCTCTTGCTGACTTGGTCTGGCCTCACGACGTCCACTTGCGTTTACATATTCTTTCAATTGTTCTTTCTGGATCAACGCTTCTACGGCTTCCTTCAGGTCATAGCAATCTGACGTAGAGTGTCCATGGTCGCGATGGAATAGACAATATTTGTCCTTGTTCCTCTTGTGGGACCTTGCCTTCAGTTTAGTCGACCACTTCAGAACGTTTTTATCACGTACCTCCATCAGGATCTGTTCGATAAGGACACTCGTTGGGGTATACCGCTCAAACTTGCTTGGTGGTTGGTCGGATTGTCGAAGCCCTCCAAAATATTTACTGGTTTTCTAGATCTAACTTGTAGAAATAGTGGACCAGGTCGAATCCCAAGGGAACCAATCGAATTAATTTTTCAAAGTTAAAAATAATAACGATAACAAAAATAAAGGGAGAGTTTGAATTGTTGAACAAAAAATGAAATTAAAAAAAGTAAAAATATAATTTTATGCAACTTCCAATTCAAGGTTGTAAATTTCATCCAATTGTAATCTTGATCATAGGCTTCAAAAGGAAAAAGAAAAAAAAATCAATTTTAATTTTGCTAATTCAAGAAGTCAGTCAATTTACTCGAAAAAACCGCAATAAATATAAACTATCCTAATGTAATTGATCTTAACCAAGCATCAAAATCAAAACTTATAATTTAATCCATTGGGTACGATAGCGTTCCATATTGATTAAATAATAACATTAAAAGCAATGAGAAAACTAAACCAAAATTAACTAATTGAGATAACTACAAATTAATTAATTTTGTTTTTTTGTTTTCCTAGAGTCTATTATGCAAGTTATGTAAAAATGGAAAAACCATTAATTACACACACATAAGCCAACCCCTTGCTACATTTTTTTCAATCATTTGTGACAATTACTGATCACAAAATCATGGATAACAATAAATTGATTGAAACTAAATTAAGGCGTCAATTTAATTAGTAGCGATCAATCATAAAAATAAAACAAGAAACAAAGAATTCTTAAATTAGAAACAAAATTTCAATTAGGTCTAAAGCTTCACAAAATTACAATTGGAAATGAAATGACCCTTGAATCAGAAATTAAAGCTTAGCAACACATGGTGGGAAAAGCAAGAATAACTGTAAAGGGGAGAAAACATAAAATAAAAATGATAAAAACAAAAAACTAGAACACTCTCTAAACTTTTGTTTTTGTAGAGAACACTAAAACTCTGCACTTGTTTACTCAATGCATTGCCCTCCTTTTATACTTGAAAATGACCATAAATAGGTCTGTTATATGTGTCATTTATTGTTCCACAATGTGTGTCATGCCACAAGATAATTCTCCCTTGCATTTCTCATGGAAGACTCCATGCATGTATGCCACCTACATAAGGAAGAAAAACAAAAACAAAAGAAAAAATTAGATAATAAGCTTTTCTTTTTTTTTTTTTCCTTTTCATTATTTTTATGTTTTTTATAGCTTTAATTCTTTTGTTATTTTCAATTCTCTCATTCTTTTGTTTTTCTAATTTTTTTTTCAATTTTTATTTCAATTTACGAATTTGAACTAAACTATGCTTTTTAGACTAGTTCCACTAAAAAATGATAATTTGTCACCTAAACTAAAGTGGACACAATTTCAACAATTAAACATATTACTTAACTAAAATATAAGGAAATTAGATATAATAAAATATAATTAATTCATACTCATCAGTGGTAAACCCCTCCTCACAGATTTTTCGTTGACGTCGGACCGCTCCTCGTGCTTTCGCTTTCGAGAGTCGTTTCGTCTTCCTCCGGTCGACTCTTGTTTCTCTCGCGGTCCCTACTCTGCTTGTCCTCTGGTGCACGCCTCGAGCGAAGAAATTTTCCTGCACTCATATACTTTTGAGCCCTGGTCAGTAACTCAACGTAAGTTGTAGAGGCTTTCTTAACTAACGATCAGAGAAACCTCTCGTCTCGCAGTCCGGCTACGATCGCTGTTAGGGTTGCCCCATCAGTATACCCTTCAATTTGGAGGGCCTCACTGTTGAAGCAGTATACATATTCCCTCAAAGTCTCGTTGTTGCCTTGCTTAATGGCAAGGAGATGTGTTGTTGGTCGTCGTTGATCCTTACCTCTGAGGAATTGGGTCATAAAGGCTCGAGCCAACTCCCGGAAGGAAGCGATTGACTTTCTCTTATGCTGTCTGAACAACTTCCGAGTTGGTCCCATCAACGTGAATGAGAACACCCTACACTTGATCGCATCTCGGACTCCATGGAGTTCCATCCATGACCGAAATGTGTCAAGGTGCTCCACTGGATCTTTCGATCCATCGTAGGCCTTGATTGTCGGCAGCTTGAATTTCGGGGGGACTTCCTCCTGCATTATTTTGTCAGTGAAAAGAGGGTCTACCTGGTCAACGAGATTTTCCAAGTCCAGTCCGTCGTGATCTTGAGCCTTCTTCATATCTCTGAGCTCATTTTGGATCCTCCGCAGCTCTGCCGCCCAAGGTTGGCTTTCGGCCTCCAACTCTTTCCGCTTCTGGTTGATCAATTCTATGAGATCTGACCCCGTGTCAGGTCTCTTTGATCGGTCGTCCCTTCGGCTTTGCTGTTGCTTGGCTTTAGACGCATAGTGGTTGTTGTGTCTTCGGTTGTCGTGAATCACCTGCATCTTGACTTGGGGCTCCCTCATTCGAGACACAGCTCTTTGCAGCTCTGAATGATGGGATCGTCGATCGTTGCCTCCTAACTGTAGCTTGTCATTAGACTTGTGGGGTGGCACCCAAGACTCTCCTTTCCCCTCCTCTGTCGGGCCCTTACCCTTGGCCTGGTCTCGGATTGAAGGTAGGGATTTACGCAGTGTCGGAGATTGGATCCATTCTCCAGGCTGGTCATCGTTGAGATTCTACCCTGGTCCATCTTTTAGAGCCTCCACGATAGGATTCAGACGATTCAGTATCTCTAGAATTCTCGCGATATTTTCATCCAGGCCCCGAACCCGTTGCTCTAGCGCTGCGTACTGATATGCTTTCGCCAGTGCAACACGCTGGTTAACTTCCTTATGTTGGGCATTCTGCGTCCTAGCCGGTATCCGAAGAGGGTGTCGGTCATTATCTGACTCCTCTCCGTCATTCATCGGATTGACTTGATTCAAGTGGTTACTCGTGGTAAACGGTATTAGGGTTTCTCAACACGTGGCACTTTGCAAGAAAGATGTCCCCACTGATGGTGCCAACTGTTGATGTCGAAATTTGGACGGACGGATCAACGGTAAATTTGTATCGTTGGGGACAACGATCTCCCGCAAGAAAGAAAGCTAACACCGGTGTGGTTCTAAGCCACACACACTCTAACGCTCAAGTTAGAGAGGATAATCTCGCACAAAAATAAATTCAAGCTAGAATACAAGCCAAATGATTGCTTACCCGTCTGGGCGCTATCGACGAGATCATATAGTCGTACAATCGTAACGGTCCTCCAGGGCTTAATTATCCACTAACCGTCCATAATTGCAGGTGATTAATGAAAACGGTTACGAGAGGGGAACCGTTTCGCAACGTCCTCACTTCTTCCATTATCTACCATAACGGTGCGCGTGGCATATGAAGGGACTCTCGCCATTCGTCGGGAACAACGAAGAGAAACCACTTACGGTTCACCGACCTAGGCTCGGGGGTGGACCACTCAACGGTGGGGCTGGAGTAACGGGATTGACCCTTGTTGAGTCGGAGTCGACCCCTTTGAGGCCGACCCTCTTGAGCTCGAAGCCGACACCTTGGGGTCGGCCTTCTGGGTCGAACCGATCGGAGTCAATCCCTCGGGTCGGCTCCTCGAGCCGGGGGGTCGGCTCTCCCTCGACCAGGTCGACCCCTTAAGGTCGGCTTCCCTTGGGGTCGAACTCTTCGATCGGGCCGACCCCAGGGTCGTCGCTCCCTCGATCGGGTCGGCCTCACCAGCTGGTCGACTCCTCGAGTCGGCCGACCCCGAGGGGTCTGTTCTCCCTCGACCGGGGTCGGCTCCCCTTGGCTCGGGGTCGCCCCCTTGGGGTCGGCTTCCCGATCCCAATCAGTCGACTCTCTTTCGTCCACTCTTAGGATCGCCCGTGCTGTTGAATGAGATCCTATTTTTTGGCCATAACATAAAGTAAAGTAACTAAGCATGAAACTGAGTTTATTTAAGGAGCTTGTATTTTACCTATAGTTTAATCTTTGAACATTAATCACTTGATTATTCTTCTTTTAACGTCAACCATCAGAATAATATTAAGTATATGTACACTAGGCATGATGATATTAAATAATCTTAGCAAAGTTCCTAAGCATCTAAAACGATTATAAGCACTTGATAATCACCAACCATCCAAAAAATATACTAATAATATTGATAGAATTAAAGTATATAGAAAAAGAATATTATAACGTAACCATTAAAAAAGTTGTACATTCAAATAATACTTAAAAATGGCATTACAACAAAGTTCTTATCAACAAGTTAAAAAAAATATTCATTCATTCCCTTGAGATATTGTGAGATGAGGATGTCTTTCTTTGTATTCTCCAAGATTTTTTTTTTGTTTGCTTTGGTTATCTTTTTCGCCTCATAGCAGCAACATTCTTAGGAGCACATTTTCAGGAGTAGGGTCTTTTCCGAAGTTGACCTTCGGTCTATATTTATAGTTGCTTTTTCTCTAACAACTGAAAACAATAGTCTATCAATGACTATCACAGTTAGAATTCTATCTATATTTAAGTCTATCATCAAGGAATTCTATATGTATTTAAGTCTATCAGTGATGATAGACATTGACAGACTTCTTTTATTGTTCCTTTTTTGTAGGAGTTTTTTTTCTTTCCATTTGTTAAAATATTAGTTAGCAAGGAAATAAGCATAACACCATGCCTTCTAATAGAAGTCTTTTAACGATAGACACCTATCATTTATATACTTCAATCATCAATCACATAGTCCATCAATGATAGCACAACAATAGTTGCAATTGTGATCGAAGCCTAAATCTATCAATGATAGACTTTACACACAATGGTTGATATAACTTAAATCACAACACTCAATAGAACTTTATGAAGTAGGTTGTCTAGGACTCATTGTTGTTCTTTAATTTTTTTTCTTTTAATTTTTAAATGAAAGGTACTAATAGAACCAAATAACAATGACATTTAAACGCTGTCATAAATTTATGACACTAAAAATTGTAAATCTTAAAAAATTCCTTGGTTTTTTTTGCCAAAAAACACGTTTTTTCCCGCCAAAAACTAAACCTACAGTCATGACATATCCAAGTCATTAAAATATGACATTAAAAAATGCCATAAATTTATAATATTAAAAAAATGTCATAAATTTCATAATTCCAAAAATCTCCACCTTTTCCCGCAAAAAACGTGCCTCCAACCATTTTATGACACTTTTTTTACTCCCTCTCACATTTTGGTTTATATATAGTGTCATAGAAAGCCAAAATTGTAATAATGTGAACTCTCTATATAATAAGTCTATCGCTGATAGTTTGTCTGTTGTAATTGAACTCTATAATAAGTCTATTGCTGATAGCATTCTATCACATATAAAAGAAATTAAGTCAATAAAAGACACAATAATAGGGAAAAAAAAAAGAAAAAGAAACTCAATTAATAGTACACAAGGAAATAAAAATCTATTAGTGATAGATTGATATCAATAATAGACAAGTGTATCAGTGATAGACATCTATCATTGATAAATTTCAAACTTCAATCACATAATCTATCAATACTTACAATTATGAGAGAAATCTATTAGTGATAGAGCACAACAATACTTGCAATTACGATTGAAATCGGTTAGTGGTAGAAGTCTGTCACAAACTCACAATGGTTGAAATAACTATTTATAAAACGAACTATGGATGATTTGAAATGTTTTATATATGACGATGATTTTTTTTTTTTTTTGGAGAAAATGATATAGATTGCTATTTGGAAAAAAAAAATTATGAGTTGAGAGAAGAATATGTTTGGAAAGAAAAAGGGAAGATGAAGTGGTTGGGGAGGGAGAAAATGAAGGGAGAGAAAAAGGGAGTGGTTGGTTTGAATGCGTGAGTTGTTCTAACTAAATGCATCTTTCCAACTGACGCACTCGAATACATGTTTTATACAAATGGTTTTACAAAACTTTATTTTTTTTTTTTGTAAAAAGTTTTAAAATAACATTTTTTATATAATTCATCCTAAATTTCTGGTAGAGAATCTCGACTCCGATTCAAATTTCTGGTAGAGAATCTCGACTCCGATTCCTAGAAAAAGAATTTCGCGAGGGAGAATTAAATAAGAATGGGGACAAAGAAGTCATCTCCGCTAGAGATCTCTAGTTTTGTTATTTACTGTCTAAGAGTATTTTAATAATTCAAGAAGTTTTGAAAATTAAAAAAAGTAACTTTTCGATTTTTGAAAATTAGATTTGTTTTGTGATCAATTTCTTTACCATGGTTTTGACAAGTATTGAGCAAAATATAATTCTTAACTAAATTCTAAAAATAAAGATTACTTTTTAAAAAGGACCACTTGCAAAGATAGCAATATAATTTATTGTATTTGAAGCCACATCATTCATTTATTTGATTTGCAAAAATAGCAAAATGTGCAAGCCCAACCCAACAACAGAAAACAAAAAGTCCAAAATGCCTTTTCCATGTTTTACAAAATCAAGAAAATCAGTAGTCTATCAACGTTATATCTGATATATGAATGATATATCTAATAAAAAAATAACTACATGAGTGATATACTATCGATATACTTTATTTGTCTATATATATATATATATATATATATATATAAATACTTATTATATCAAGAGTACAATAGTGATTCATTAATGGTCTATGATATCATCTAAAACAAGTAGATCAATGATATACTAATTATATACTTTATTTAGATATATAAATGAACGCAATTCAGTATAATTAATGGTGTATCACAAGAAATGATTTATGAGGATGATTACGATATGTCATAATGTATCATTAGAATACCACAAGTAATGCAATATATCACAATGTATCATTAGTATATCAACGATAATTCTATTTGATAGCAGTTAATTGTTCTATTCACCATCAATATATCATAATGTATCATGTAGAAACGTCCATAATGTACCAAATATGCATGTTATTAGTTAATATATAAACCATTATCAATAATAATAATAATATAAGAAATACTTATGATATCAAGAGTACAATATTGATTCATCAATGGTACATCGGATTATCTAAAGCAAGTATATCAGTTATATACTAATGATATACTTTATTTAGATATATTAATGAACTAGAAATGTAATTCAATATATCAACGGTATATCACAAGAATTGATTTATGAGGATGATTACGATATATCATAATGTATCATTAGAATATTACAAGTAATGCAATATATCACAATCTATCATTATTATATCAACAGTATTTCTATTTGGCAGTAGTTGATTCTTCTATTCACCATCAATATATCATAATGTACCATGCAGACATGTCCATAATGTACCTAATATGAATGTTATCAGTTAATATATAAACCATTATCAATAAAAAAAATACTTATTATATAAAGAGTACAATATTGATTCATCAATGATATATCAGATTATCTAAAATAAGTATATTAATTATATACTAATGATATACTTTGTTTACATATATAAATGAACTGAAAATTTAATTCAGTATATCAATGACATATCAAAAGAAATGATTTATAAGGGTCGTTACGATATATCATAGTGTATCATTACTGGTATATCAAAATTTTTGCTATATTTGCAAAAGTAATAAATAGATAATAAAGTTGCAATTTACCTAATTCCTTTTGTCACCCATTACAATTCCCCTTTATTAAACCTCATAATTGAAACAAACTAATATTTGTTTGCACCAAATTTCAACAAAAAAATTGATTCTATTGATTTTTGTGAAGTGTGGTAAATCTCTAATTGGAAGCCTTGAGCTCTAACTGGCTGAATTTCTTGGATTGGCTTGCTGGCTTATTAACTTGTTGATTATGTCCCGATTAACTTCGTGGGGATTTTTTTTCACTCTTTCCCCATTTCTCGCATAAACATGACTTTTTGCTCCATTAGATGTGGGTCCTCATAGAAACCATCTTGTAGATAAATAGGCATCCCTAAAACAAAACAAGGAACTCAAGAGTAGAAATAGTATTTATAAAAATAAAAAATCAAATAGTTACGGTGTGATGTGGGGATTATTTTCATCCTTTTGAGCTTCTCACACAATGAAAGAACCGAAAGGAGATAATCCTAGTTGTGGAGTTTTTTGCATGGATAACCTTTTTTTGCAACCAAAACAAAATATGATATGATCTTTTAAAATAATGATGGATAACCTTCTATTGGTGTTACATCGAAAAAGAGAGTACAATAAAAAAAACCCAATGATAAGAGTCATCTTCATTCTTCTTGATCGAGAGTGAGAATATGAGAAAACCCCAAAGAGAGTAAGAGGTCATCTTCAACCTTATTCTTGTAGGGCCTTCATGCACGCTAGTGATAACCTACCCCAAATTTAGGTATCAAATGCGAAATCTATTTTCAACCCACCTCATACGTCTTTTTCTCACTTTCGATACTCCCACTCTCGTTGTGACGTGGTATCTATCGTTATTTTAAAATACTCAATCATATCTCTTTGGAAAATTGTAATGGATAGCAAAATATGAGTTCTTATTTGCAAATATAGCAGGTTTCTTAAAAATTTGCAAATATAGAAAATTTTTAAAAAAACATTTTTTAATTTTCATTTCACCCTTGATTGAAACCTGATAGACTTTTGTCACTATTTAGAATTTATCAGTGATAGACATCTATCCTTGATAGGGGTGGGCACGGTCGGTCGAGGTCAGTTTTTGACCTCAATCGACCCCCGAACCGACTAAATTCAGTCGGTTCGGTTGGCTCCAAATTTTTATTTTTTCCTTCAACCGACCAAAATCGATCGACCAATCGATCGGTTTGGTCGGTTTTTATATATATATATTTTTATTATTTGTTATTATTTATATTTTTTTATTATTTAATAAAAAATATGTAAAAATTTACCGTTTATAGATATAGATATATATATATATATATATATATATATATATATATATATATATATATATATATATATATCGGTTGGTTTTGCCACCCGAATGAAAACATCCAATAACCGACCGACCGTGGTCGATTCGGTCGATCGAGTCAATTTTCGGTCATTTTTTACTCATCCCTAATTCCTGATAGACTTTTATCACTGTTCAGAATATATCGTTGATAGATTTCTAGCCCTGATAGACTCTAATCACAGTTAGAACTTTATCAGAAGAATTAAAATCATCCTAATAGACACTTATCACAGTTAGAAGTCTATTAGTTATCAACTTTTTCAATAATATATTCTTATCACAATTAGAAGTTTATAAGTGATTGAATGTGGTATAATGAGATTTTGAAGTAAGGTTTTGAGTAGGTTGATAGACTTTTATATCATAGTTAGTATTCTATCAGTGATAGACTTCGATCACTGATAGACTCTTTTATCACATTTAGGATTCTATCAGTGATAAACTTTAATCACTGATAGACTCTTATCACAATGATAAGTCTACTAGTGATAGATTGTGATGGAATACAATACATGAAGTAGACTGATAGATTTTTATCAAGGTTATTTTATCATTGATAAACTGTTATCACAATTTGAAGTCTATCAGTGATAGACTCTAATAGACTGTAAAATTAAAGTAAGACTTAAAGTAATATGCTAGTAGACTTTTATCATAGTCATGAGTCTATTACTGATGAATTTCTCTTAGTCATAGAATCTTATCATAGTGATATATGAAATAAACATATTCGTGATAGACTTTAATCAGGTTATTCAAGAATGAAAATTAACCTATATTAACCGTAGTTGTTTCAAGATTCAAAATTCTAATAATTCAGATAATTGTAGCAATTAAGATATATGCTTCTATCAATGATAGACTCCAATCACACACTACTCTCATTGATAGTGAAAGAAGTCTATTAATAATAAACTTCAATTAAAAAAAAAAAGGAGAAAACAACATATATAGAAATCTATCAGTGCTAATAATAAACTTATATCATTGATAGACTTTTATCACAAGACAGTAATTGAAGTCTATAATTAGTGATAGACTCCAATCACTATAGAAAAGTTGAACGTCGGACGTCGATTAAATTTAATCACAAAAAATTACAAAAAAAATCAAAGATAATTTGAGGAATAGATTAAAGAAGATGAACCACAATTTTCATTTAGGCTAAAGATGAACTTTTTAATAATTTAAATAAAAAATTATCATATATGTAAATAGTCTAACAATTAATTATATTTGTAATATTTTATGCTGATTTTGTTATTTGACCAATTCTTCCTTTTTTGGGGGGCTTAAAAACGATGTGTCCTTAGAAATAAGCATAACCCAATAATTGTCCAATCTTGTAGAAATAAGCATAACCCAATAATTGTCCAATCTTGGCTGACGAGGAATGTCAGTTTCAATGAAAAGTCAGCGAAACCAATAAGAAAAATATAGTGGGGAGAGAGAGTAGACTTTAGGCAACCACTTGATAATATGAATTAAATGTATACTTGAATAGAAAATACGTGTTATAATATAATTTATGAATAAGTAAACTATAGGGACTGAGAAATGTGGATTCATTCTATATATTGAGTCCATTCCATAGCTTTCATGCAATAAATCAAAGTGTCAGCTCAACAAAATTTTGCCCATCAATATTTGGGAGCTGGTACTTTCCTGCTTGTCGGCAAATCATATATGTTTGAATCAGTCACTTTTGTACGAGAGTCTTGATCATGGCTTTAGGAGTGTGGCCAAGGCAGAAAGGAAAGATAACTATTACTATATGAACAATATTATGATATCCTATATGAATAAACCATGGTTAAGACTAGAGAAAAAAGAGTTGAAACCCATTATTTTGGATTAGTTATTTTTCTTCGTTGGTTTGTGTTCTTTTAGTTTCGTATCGAACCTATTGACCATAGGTTAAAAATCAGCCCAACATAAGGACATGCAGACAGGGAAATTCACTGTGTGCAGTAGATGAGAATGATGATGGAGATTATTTAACAGTGATTCTTCTTCTTGAAGCGAAACAATTGCTGCTTCATCCGGTCAATGAATGGTAGTGATAGGAAAATTAAGAGAGAGATCTGATGAATGGTGTAGAAATTAGTTAAAGGAAAACTAACCATTCATGGTCAAACGAGGAAAAATCAACAAACAAAAAAAAAAGCAAATAACTAATTGAATCTAAAATAACTAAGTTAACCACTAACTGCTATCATTAAACTATACTAATTTTAGTATAAAAGTAGATTTATGAAATTTTGTAATCACCTTCTGGCTTGTCTATCAGCCTGATAAATGCCAGGTGGAGGAAGGAGAAGAAGATGAAGGCACCGCAGCTGCAACAGGTCCAAACAAGGCTTGTTTTGGTGGAATCTGTAAGCCATCAACACGCCCTTCCAACATCGACACTACATTACTCATAGATGGCCTTTCCTCTGGCAATGTCCGAATACAACACAACCCCACAATTAACATTTTTCTAGCCATTTCTTCCTCTTCCTCTGTGTTGCCCCAACGACAGCCTTCATCTATTTCACTTTCTGCAAGATTCTTATATATCCAATCAGGAAAATACTCTTCACTCTTCTCCCCCACCCCTTCATTTGGGCTCTTTCTTTCCCCCACCATCTCAAGAACCAACATTCCATAACTATAAACGTCTGACTTGTGAGAAACCTTACCTAAATTTCTAAACATTATTTCAGGTGCCATGAATCCTATCGTCCCTTTCACACCCGTCATCGACACGTGACTCTCTTTGCTCCTGCATTGCTTGGCAAGCCCAAAGTCTGAGATCTTGGGACAAAACTCATTGTCCAAAAGAATGTTGTGTGGTTTAATGTCAAAATGCAAGATCCTTGTATTGCAGCCACGATGCATGTATTCTAAGCCTCGAGCGATGCCCATAACAATGCTATAGAGAGTGTTCCAATCCAACTTCACTTTGTTTTGCTGTAGCCCTTTGTGGGATATATACTTTTCCAATGACCCTTTAGGCATATACTCATAAATCAAAGCTCTCTTGTTTCGCTCGTAGCAGAATCCCAAAAGAGCGACTATATTTACATGGGAAGTTTGGGTTATACTTACAACTTCATTCATAAAATCTTGGCTGTTTTCTTTGGATTCATTCAAAAGTACTTTCACCGCCACTTCGCGACCATCTTGTAGCATTCCTTTGTAGACGGTGCTAAATCCTCCTTGGCCAAGCTTGTTCTTGAACGAGTCTGTCATTTTCTTCAGCTTTGAGTAACTGTAGCGCTTTGGTAATTCTGTAGAATGTCTCTTTGTAATTTCTTCGACTTCGTCTCTGTTTAGGATGTATTTCCATGTGTAGTAGATGAAGATGACGATGGAGATTATCAAAAGGATGCATCCTGCAGGAATTACAACTGAAGAAGAGGTTTCAATTTATATGATCAGTAAGCAGAACTGTCATGAAGGGATTAAAAAAAAAGTCGTACCTATGATTAACTTTTTCTTCAACTTCCCTGTTCCTGCCAAAGAAAAGAAGCCACAAATTAAAGAGGGTTCAATTTATATATGGAAAAAAAACAAGGCATAAGACGTACGAGGAGCAGATCTGCAGACATAAGGATTTGCATCTTCGCCGGCACAAATGCAGTAAAATGGGTAAGTGGCGTTGCCACCACAATTTCCGCCGGCTTCGTTGCATCTCTTGCACGCTATCGAATCTCCCTTTTCATATTCCACGTCGAACCCTCGTCGCACGATCTTCTCTAGCAGCGCCGTCCTGTTCTGCTCTGTTTCTTCTTCCTGATTCGCCTCCTCCACTCTAACCATCACATTCATTCTCATTTGACAACCTTCCATTAATACACTCCTATTCAGTTCAAAACCAGGTCCGACAACATAATTCTCTATCCCCACGTTTTCATAGCCGCACCAGAATCTGTTTCTCTCCGGAATTTCCTTTTTAGCCGAGCAATTGTACCACACCCGTATGATCTTATTGTTCCAAGAATACATGAACATCCGCTCATCCAGAGTCCTTGTATTTTCGTTTCGATCTGTGTTCTTGAGGCAGATATTGTCTAACAGGTGTGATCTTGTGATCGTCATTCTATAATCCCGCTGGTTGATTCCCAGAACGTTATATTCCGTCGAATTGATTTTAATCGTCGTTGTTCGGTTGTGTTGGCAATTGAGCTCGAATTCTGGCCGCCCGCAAAGCCGCTGCCTCTCGTTTCCCCAGAAGGGATAAGTGATGTTTACCAATTCTCCGCAGTTGTATCTCACACCACAAGCTTTGAATTGATCGAGGGCGTCTTCGCTGAAACATGGCCATAAATGAAACGCGATGAAGATCAAAAGGTTACTCGTGATTGGGTTTAGGAAGATTTTCATTTTTCTTGAGCTTCTGAACAGCGAAAGCTGAGGGATCTGACAAGAGATGGCTCAGCTAATGGTTTTCTAGTCTTGCCTTAGCTCACTGTGGATAGGCATAAGCTCTCCATTGAATTCCCAGAGCTACTTTCATGCTTGCCGTAAAATCATACGTATGTTTGAATTGGTCAATTGTGTTTACTCGAATGGAAGAATTGAATTGGTCAATTGCTTACCCACAATTATCATTTTTCTTACCATTTCTTCTTCTTTCTATGCGTTTTCCCACCAACGACCTCCACCCATTTCACTTTGGTCTCTCCTCCGGCAATGTTACTGAGCATGTTCCAATCCAACTTACAGACTTCATTTTTGTCTACTAATTATTCTATAGGCCACAGAACTTTTAAATTTCTGACATCCTGATCCACCCATGAAGAAGAAAGGTCTTGAATTTTAAGGTTAGCAGCAGAAGCTACTTAGTTGATGCACTATTTTGAGCTAATTCGATCAAAGGAGTGAGAAAACAGAAGGAAAATAATATCACGGGGCTTTACATTCAATCTAAAATACGTACATTTGTTTTCCTAAAAAGGGTCGACCTACAAAGTTGATAACATCTATTTTAACATGAAATGAAACCACAAAGAAATAACTCACCCACTACCATTATCTTCTCCTGAAATGTCTATTTCTTCACCCTTCCCTTTGCCACAACTTCCCACTCTCTATATTCTTTAGAATTTCTAGAGCCTCCAACATTGATGGCCTTGTATCCCTCACACTTTGCAGGCATTGAAATGCCAACTCTGCAACTGCACAGATCATGTCTCTGATTCTTTGATCTATTTTAAATCCGAGTGATGGGTCTACGAAGTCGTGTAATTCGTTGTTTTGGATCTTGTTTATTGCCATTGTCGACAAGTTAATCTCATGCCTATGCCTTGTGATATCAACTGCTGGCTTTGAAGATATCAGCTCAACCAACACGACTCCAAAGCTAAATACGTCGCTTTTATTGGTAAGTTGATAACATTCATGATACTCTGGATCAACATAGCCCGGAGTTCCTTGTGGAGCAGTTGAAATATGGGTGGCTTGCGTAGGAAAAAGGCGAGACAGTCCAAAATCAGCAACTTTAACACTGAAGTTGTTGTCAAGGAGAATGTTGGTGGTTTTAACATCACGGTGGATGGTCTCAGAAGCATGGAGAAAAGCCAGAGCACTTGCAGTCTCTATGGCAATTTTCAACCGTGTATGCCATGGAAGCTCGCCAGGTTTTGCTTGGTTTCCATGCAGATGATCAGCAACAGTACCGTTCGGAATGAATTCATAAACCAACAAGAGTTCACGGGAGCGTCGAGAGGTGCATCCGTAAAGGGTGACTAGATGTGGGTGGCGCAAACGAGTAAGGATCTCAACTTCATTCTTGAAATGCTCAACTTTTCTGTAGTTATTTTGGAACAATCGTTTAACTGCAACCTCACGCCCATCTCGAAGTTTACCTATGAAGAGATCAAAGAACATACAAATGTTGATCAATTAGAACTTCATACTTAGATCAATGTGCTTATGTAGAATACAATAAATATGGACTAATCTTTACCATAGTAGACGGTGCCAAAGCCACCATCTCCAAGCTCGTTGGCTGGGTTAAATTTATCTGTAGCTTGTACCAGTTCGTGATAAGAGAAGAGAGGTGCGCCCATGTAACTTTCTCCTTTCTCGACTTCCTTCGTTGGACGATCACAAGAATTGGTTTGAAGGAGAAAGGAGAAAGCATGAGGATGCTTCCTTTTGCGCAAACGAAGCCGTATATAAAAGATTAGACTGGTTATCATTATGCCTCCAATACCACATCCAACGCCTAAGATGACATTCAATTTGCTAGTTAAGTTCAGTTTCCAAACATAAGAAGAATGTATGTGATGTGAAATAAAGGTCTAGGTTTTACCTATGAGGACCTTCTTCCATTTATCATTAGGTTGTCCTGTCATGGTAAGCAAATGGTTAGACAAGTCAGAAGAATGAGAGGAAAACAGTCAAACAACAGAACATTATTGCTAGCCAACTTAAAAGGAAAAACAATTTGTAATGCAAGACCAGGAAGGTTTTGACATATTTTTAAATTTGAAATTCACATTGACCAAAAACTGAGAACATAGATCTGAGCAGAAACTTATTAAAGTGAATCAAGCATCAACAACTGGAGAGTGTAATAAAAATTTGATGCAATGGAAGAAGGGGAATGAAACATACCAGGGGCAGGGGAAGGGGCAGGTTCACAGAGGTAAGGATTAGCGACTCCGTTTCGACAAATGCAGAAAAATGGATACGTCTCGTTTCCTCCACATTTGCCTCTGCTTTCATTACATTCATCACACGCTTCCTTATACCAATTCCCGTAATCCACTTCGAATCCTCGTTTCACAGCATTCTCAACCAGATTCGTCCTGTTCTTTATACCTTCTTTCAACCACTCTATCGTAACTGTCACGTTTATGTTCATTTTACAGTCATCCAGTTGTGGATTCCAAGTCGCCGCCGACGGTTCGAAAGCATAATTCATTCTCCCATCCCTTTCCGCTTCCCAACTGCACGAAAAGTTGTATGTCTTCGGAATTTGAGTTTCATTTTCCGCCGAGCAATTGTACCACACTGAGATGTTCTGATTGTTGGAAGAATACACGAACGGATGGTGAAGGCGATCCATCGTCGCCACTTGGATTTGATTTTGTGGGCAGTAATTATCGAACAGGTCTGATCTTGCGATCCTCATTCTACTATTCGACTGGTTGATTTTCAGAACGTTATATTTCATCGAGTTTATTTGAATTGTGGTGGTTCGTTTGTTTTTGCAGTTGAGTTTGAATTCTTTCCGCCCACAAAACTTCTTCCTCTCGTTCCCCCAGAAGGGATACGTGATGTTTACCAATTCTCCGCAATTGTAACTCACACCGCAGGCTTTGAATAAATCGACGTCGTCTCTGCTAAAACATGTCGAAAGATGAAACGCGATGAAGGAGATGAAGAAAAGGTTACTGATGATAGGGTTTAGGAAGATTTTCATTTCTTTGAGCTTCAGAACAATGCAAGGATCAGAAGATTGTAGTCTCTTATCTGACTGTGGAGTGTCATCTTCAAAGAAAAGTCAGAGCAAAAACATAAATACAAGAAAACAGAGAGAGAGACTCAGAGACGACTTAAGACAATCAATGGCTGCTTCTTAAGAATTGATCCATGGAGTGAGATTGAGAAAACGTGTCTTATTTAAGAATTGATCCATGCAAGCTCAAAGTGGCAGTCTCTGTCTCTTTGGCTTAAACACTCCAGTTAAGTAAGTTGATTAAAGTTAACAAAAATTTCTCCATTGAAATTTCTTAGGTACTTTCGGGGTTGCCGTCAAATCAAACAAATTTGAATGAGTCAATTGTTTGTATTATAATGTGACATAAACTATTATAATGTGAGATTAAACAATTTTATTTGGAAAAATTATCTTTTTAATCCCTGAGTTTTCACCTACAGATTCATTTGGTCTCTAAATTTTTAAAATGTACATTTTTAGTCACTAAGTTTTGAAAAATAGGTTTAAATGGTCACGTTACTATTCCGTTTGTGCACTAACCAGCGACGCAACCCAATCCACGAGAAATAGAAAGCGAGAGAGAATGAAGAGAGGGAGAGAAATTAAACCCTTGTTCAACATTGTTCTTTGCGAGCACAAACAAAATTTCAACATAAAAAATGGTCTTATAATGGCAACTAATTTTTTAATCAAGCAATACTCAGAAAATTTTAAAGCCATAGTTCCTAAAATTACTCATTAGAGAGAAACTAAAACTCACTTTCAAAATTCAAACATACAAAACTCACTTTCAAACTTCAAATTACATAGGGAGAAAGAAGAGCTAAAAGGAGTAGCATGCTCTTTTATGGGTTTCGTTACACTTTCGATTCAATTGGAGAGTTTAAATTGGTTTAGGCATCGATAAAATTCTGGGATTTTTTTCTCATTTGCAATTAAATAATACCCTTCTTCTATTCAAAATTTTCCTGTGAGTTGTTGGATCCTGATTTGGAGTCTCAATTTATGAATTTGATTGATTTGGAGTAGGAATTTGCCACCGGAAAAAATGAAAAAAAAAAAAAACGAGGTGGAAGAGGGAGGGAGGAGAGAGAAAATAGAGAATTGGAAGAGGGAGAGTGAGAGAAATTATTTTTTTAATTTTAAATGTCATATCAGTATTAAAAATGATAAAATAAAATATTAGTGCACCAAACAAAAAAGTAAGTAAGGACCATTTAAACCTATTTTTCAAAACTTAGGAACTAAAAAGGTACATTTTAAAAACTTAGGGACCAAATGAACCTATAGATAAAAACTCAAGGGCTAAAAAGGTAATTTTCTCTTTATATTTTAAATAATATTATATAATTTGGCAGAGTATAATAATTTACATAGTATTATAACTCACTCGGCGCCACAAACAACTCATTTTTTTCTAGATATCAAAACTGAGTCTTCAAACAGTGAAAATTGTTGTTCTTGTGTTGCTTCTGCTGATTTACATTAGGAGTGCAAAACAGAAGGAAATGCGTCCAATGAGAAAGAGGGCATCTAAAGGATAAAAGCCAGTTTTATTAGTACGAGGTCGAAGAAGAAGAAGCAGAAGCAGCAGCTTGGAGTAAATCAGTCGCAGGAGGTCCAAACAAGTAGGGTTTTGGTGGAATTTGTAAGCCATCAACACTGCCTTCCAACATCGCAACCACATCCGTCATCGATGGCCTCTCGTCGGGCAATGTCTGAATACAATGCAACCCAACAATTATCATTTTTCTTGCCTTTTCTTCTTCCTCCTTAGTGTTGCCCCACCAACAGCCCCCATCTATTTCACTAATTTGTGTAAGATCTTTATATATCCAATCGGGAAAGTACTCGCTACTGCTCTGCCCCATTGCATTAGGACTCTTTCGTTCCCCCACCATTTCAAGAACCAACATTCCATAACTATAAACGTCAGACTTGTGAGAAACCTTCCCAAGATTTCTAAATATTACTTCAGGCGCTATGAATCCTACTGTTCCCTTCACTCCTGTCATCGACACATGACTCTCTTTGGCCCTGCATTGCTTGGCAATCCCAAAATCTGAAATTTTGGGGCAGAAATCATTGTCCAAGAGAATGTTGTGTGGTTTGATGTCAAAATGCAAAATCCTTGTGTTGCAACCGCGATGCAAGTACTCTAAGCCTCGTGCCACGCCGGCAATGATGTTGTAAAGTGTGCTCCAATCCAATTTCACATCATTTTTGTGTAACCCTCTGTGCATTATGTACTTATCTAGTGACCCTTTTGGCATATACTCATAAATCAAAGCTCTTTTATTTCGCTCATAGCAGAAACCCAAGAGGGTTGCTATGTTTATATGTGAAGTTCTTGTGATGCTTACAACTTCATTCATAAAATCTTGTCCATTGACTTTTGTCTCATTCATAAGTTTTACGGCCACATCACGACCATCCTGTAGCTTTCCTTTGTAAACTATGCTAAATCCTCCTTGGCCAAGCTTGTTCTTGAAGGAATTCGTGATTTTCTTCAATTTTGAGTAACTGTATCGCTTGGGTGTTTGTACAGAATATGCCAAAATGATTTCTTCAATTCTGTCTTTGTTTGAGATCTGTCTTCTTGTTTTGTAGATGAAGACGAGGACCAAGATGATCAGAATGATGCTCCCTGAAGAAATTGCAACTGAAGAAAGTGGCTTCAATTTATATGATGAGTAAAGCAATAACGCAGCTCGAAAATATATGGTGAACGGTATAAAAAAAGATAGCGACAGGAAAATGAATGGAGAGAGGTCGGTTGTGAAATTTTAACATAAGCTTGAAGTTTGTAGTACCTATGGTAAATGTTTTCTTCCTCAAATTTGAGTTTCCTTTAAAAAAAAAAAAAGTGAAGTAGAACAACATTAGAGGCAAGTTGATGCATAAATTTGACTTGTAAACACCCAAAAGTGTTACGATATTTGATAGTTTTCTGTAGTTTGTTACTGTTTGAGTTACTTCTTGTAGTGTTTTACTTATTTTGTAAATCATTTACCAAGGTTAAGTGTTGTAAATCTTTCCTTCTACCTAATCCTTTCTTATCTCTTATTTGCATTCATTTCAACTAGGTTTATAGCATGGTTAAGGTACCAATTGATAAGGACAACGGACCTCCACTGATATTGCACACTTTGGACATAAATAACCCTCGTGGTTTTATTTTTGGTTCCCCCAAAAGGATTCATACCAACGAAGATAATTGTCTTACTTTACCATGGATTTTTTCCTTCTATAGCCAATGTCATCTTTGTCAACACTTCTAACAATCTCCTCCTCAAAACTTAATCTAGCATCAGAGCTTTGTTTGGCTTAAAAGTCATCACAGGCAGAGTCAGGCAGATGATGTCGAAGCATCGCAGGCAAGGTGTTGAAGCACAAGTAGCAGGCAAGAGTAGGCAGATTCGGATTCAAAGGTCATGAAGAAAACCACCAATCGAACAAACAGGTGAATTAAGAGATTAACGTGTGGTACAATGCATGTCGAGGAAGAGAAAGAATAAAGCAAATGAGAAGGAGAGGGGTTTGAGGTTTGGACTGAAGCAAATAATGGAAGGGAAAAGAGAGAAAACACAAAGGTGGGAAGGGTTTACATTGTAAATTATTGTCTTAACAAGATACAAACTTAAAGGTCCTATTTATAAAAGTGATACAAGATAAAATAAAATAAAATAAAATCTAATGCAATAAAGTTTGATATAATCTAACCCAATGGAAGAAGGAGAATGAGAAGGAATTGGACTATACATACCAGGATGGGAGGATGTCCTTTGGAAACTAAAAGATAGTATCATATAATTGTAGGAATAGGTGAAAGTTGATCAAAGTTTAAAATGTTGATGCCGACAAAAATGTTGGTCTCAATTTTATAGAAATGTCGATGTAAATATCAATAAAATGTCAATATTGATGATTATTTCTAAAAAAGTTTTAAAAATATGTTTAAATTAGAATATAAACACATTCTACAACTTTTAAATGTACTTTTTATTATATTATATTCACATTATGCTATATTTTATTGTTATTTGTTTAATATTTCATCTCGTAGAAATATCGATTCATCACTATGTTGATGTCGAGCTCATTGACATATAAAAATATTGATGGAAATGTTGACATGCCAATGGATATTTTTTTTTTTAACGGAATGTCAATGGATATTTAATACTACAAAGTTGGTTATGTTAATTGTTGTGATTGTTGTAGTACAACCAAAGTCTCACATTGAAGGGGGCAAATCATGGGTTTATAAGTGAAGGTACTATCTCCATTGATATGAAGACTTTAGGTAAGAATCAAAAACAAAGTTATTAGGGTTAATTCTCAAAATAGACAATATCATACCATTGTGGAAATAGAATTGGTCGTGCTTACCATTAATTTGGAAGATTAGCTGATTTTGAATACAAGAAAAGTTGATTGTTAATAATAAAGAATTAGACATACTCGGAGCTCCACAGACGTAAGGATGAATATCTCCATTTCCACAGATGCAATAAAACTCACTGGTGGCGTTGGATCCACATTTGCCGCCAGATTCCGTGCATCCTCCACACGCCACCATGTGCCAATCCCCGTAATCCACTTCGAAGCCGTGTCCCAGAGCCGTCTCCACTACCGCCGTTCTGGTCTTCTTTCCTTCTTCCAACCCCTCCACCGTCACCGTCACTTCGATGTTTATTGTACAATCTCTGATAATTTTGCTCCAATTCATCATCTCCGGTTCCAAAAAATAATTCGCTCTCCCACTGATTTCCCCTTCCCATCCGCACCAAAATCTGTAATCCCTCGGAATTCCGAGTTCCGGCGGGCAATCGTACCAGATAGATATGTTCCGATCGTTGGAAGAATACGTGAAGAAATCATGATCCAACGTCGCCGTTTGGATTTGATTTTTAGGGCAGTAGTCTTCCAAGAGGTCTGATCTTGCTATGGTCATTATATGATCCAATTGGGTGATGTTGAGAACGTTATATTCTATTGAATTGATTGCAATCGTGGTGGTTTTGTTGTGTTTGCAGTCGAGCTTGAATTGACGCCGCCCGCAAAATTCCTGTCGCTCATTTCCCCAAAAGGGATAGCGGATATTAACCAATTCTCCGCAGTTGTAAACCACACCGCAAGCTTTAAATTCCTCGTGGCCGTCATCCCCGAAACATGGGGAAAGATGAAAGACAATGAAGGAGATGAAAGACAATGAAGGAGATGAAAAAGAAGTTGCTGATTCTGGGCTTTAGGAAAGAGGTCAACGACAGATTGATTTTCATTTTTCTGGAGCTTCTAAACAACCAAAGGATCAGAAAGAAAATGATGATTGATTTTGAGCAAAAACATAAACAGAAGAAACAAAGACAGAGACGACCTAATTGGTTGCTTTGACGGAAAATATGTTCTTATCTTAAGAACTGATCCATGTAGATAATATGAATTAAGTGATATGTTATGGGGAAAATGTGGACTCGTTCGAAAAGCAGCAGTCCCTCTCATCCAAACAGCCCAGCTAATTTGCAAGTTCTTGAATGAAACAAAATTTAAAGTCAAAATAGTATCCATTAAGTTTGAGTTAGTGAATGGTTTACTCAAGAAAAAAAGGTAATTAAAACCGAGTCTACGATCAGAGGAAATTGGTTGTCGTTGTGCTTCTGCTGGAATATCAAAATATTCTAACATTAATAGGATTTCAGAACCTAATATAAAATAGGATTCGTTAAAACTAGAACCCAAGTGAGGACTTGAATGTGCATAGCTTCAGCCAGTTGAATAATTTTCCCTTGAAAGCTTCAATAGGAAGGATGACATCAGTACTGCGCCATTAATAAAGGCAAAGGTATCCAACTCCTAATTAAAATATTTGTGATAATTTTGGTCGCATTTCATTTCATTTCATTTTAGTCAAAAGCTTTTGTATTTCATTTTAGTCAACGAAATATCCTATTGCTCCCTTCACTCCTGTCATCAATACATAACTCCATAAAAATGTTATAGTATGTTCCAATCCAATTTCACATCATTTTTTGCGGCCTGTTCTGAGATATGTACTTATCCAATGACCCTTTAGCCATATATTTATAAACCAAAGCTTTTTTGTTCTGCTCGTGGCAGAAATCTCAGAGCATTTGAAACAAAAATTTAAGGACTTGTTCACTGTCAACAGAAAATCATACAAACCTTGAATTAGTCCATTTGGTTGGTTAATTCAAAAGATAATATATAGACCCAAGAGGCAATAATGTACCTAAAGTTGATATTGGCAGTGTCATTATTAGCATGATCGATCAGGTGGATGAAGAAGAAGAAAAAGAAGAAGGTAATTGGGGCATCTCAAGCGTAAGAGGTCCGAACAAGTTGGGTTTTGGTGGAATCTGTAAGACATCAACACTAGCTTCCAACATGGCAACCACATCACTCATCGATGGCCTCTCATTCGGCAATGTTTGAATACAATGCAACCCCACAATGATCATTTTTCTTGCCTTTTCTTCTTCCTCCTCGGTGTTGCTGTTGCTGTTGCTCCAACAACAACCTCCATTTGTTTCAGATCGTGTAAGATCCTTATATATCCAATCAGGAAAGTACTCTTCACTGCTGACTCCTTCGTTGGGATTCTTTCTTTCTCCCACCATTTCAAGAACCAACATTCCATAGCTATAAACATCAGACTTGTATGAAACCTTACCATAGCTCCTAAATATTACTTCTGGTGCCATGAAGCCTACCGTCCCTTTCATGCCGGTCATCGACACGTGAGTTTCTTTCACATTGCATTGCTTGGCAAGCCCAAAGTCTGAGATCTTGGGACAAAACTCATTATCCAAAAGAATGTTGTGTGGTTTGATATCAAAATGCAAAATTCTTGTGTTGCAACCAAGATGCAAGTACTCTAAACCTCGTGCCACACCGATAACGATGTTATAGAGTGTGTTCCAATCCAACTCACCAACATCATCGTTTCTCATCATATACTTATCTAATGATCCTTTAGGCATATACTCATAAATCAAAGCTCTTTTGTTCCCTTCGTAGCAGAAACCCAAGAGTGTGGCTATATTTACATGTGATGTTTGGGTGATGCTAATAACCTCATTCATAAAATCTTGCCCATGTTCGTCTTTGGATTCATTCAAAAGTACTTTCACAGCCACATCGCGCCCATCGGGCAACTTTCCTTTGTAGACAGTGCTAAATCCTCCTCGGCCAAGTTTGTTGTTGAAGGAGTTTGTGATTTTCTTTATCTTTGAGTAACTATATCGCTTTGGTGTTTGTGTAGAATATCTCCTGATGATTTTCTCAATTGTGTCTTTGTTTGAGATGCCTTTTCTCTTGTAGTAGATGGAGATGATGATGATAATGGAGATTATCAGAATGATACTTCCCGAACCACTTGCACCTGAAAATTAAAAATGGATTTGAATACATATGATTAATAAACCAATACAATGTACTAATTAAAACTTATCTTCTCTACAGCCCTATTCCATTTCATATTAAATTTCTGCTTGTAATTTATATTGAAAACTAAGGTGAAATCAAGGTCTAGGTTTTACCTATGACGGCCTTCTTCCTCATATGATTTGGTTGTCCTGTCATGGTGTGGGAAACTGGCAAGCAATAGTTAGACAAGGTTATTTTATTGAAACAATAAGGGGAAGAAGAAAAAAAAAAAAGTCAAGCAAGCACAAATTCAATATCTTTATTCTTTACCACTAGGAAAAGAAAAATATTTGGGTGCTCCACTTTTAAAAAAATTTAGGTCTTTTTTCCTCCCATGGGAGATGAGTGCAACCACCCAAATTTTCCTCTTACCACTAATATTTTTCTCGTCAAATAAAATTGAAAAAATCAAAAGAAACTCGTTGGATAATTATCTAACATTTTGTTTTTGATTTTTGAAGATTAAGCTTATAAACATTATTTCCATCTATCTGTTTTTTTGTTTTGTTATCTACTTTTTACGAATATTTTCAAAATTCAAACTAAGTTTTGAAAACTAAAAAAATTCAAAAGTAGGTTTTAAAAACTTGATTTTATTTTGAAAATTTGGTTAAGAATTCAAATGTTTTCGTTTTAAATGATGAAAACTATTATTTCTTTTTAAAGCTATTATAAAGAAATAGTGAAAAAACAAACACAATTTTAAAAAACAACTAAAAACTAAAATCCAAATATTAGAAGGATGATGTTAAGGCTCAAGATGTTAGCTTGTTTTTGTTGGAATATAAATGTTGGTCAATCTCATGTCATTACCTAAAATTAATAACAAAGTTATTTATTTAATTAGGAATTAATTAAATTCACAATATTTCATTATTAAATTAAGTAAAACCATGCAATTGAGTTATATGAAATTTGGGTCAAATCTAGATAAAGTTTAAATTGGAGACCCAAATCCAACAAAGTTTCAACCAGGGGTCTAGAATTCACTTATATTAAATATTTTGGTGCAGCCTAAACTCCATTTATGTATTTTGTTTTGTAACCCATTTGATAGTCACAAAGAAAAATTAATTTTTTTTCAAAAAAAAAAAAATGGTGTGATTAAAAAGTGGCCGTTTGATGGCATTGGCAGGGAGGGAATGAGAATGAGAAGGAATTATTAGACACACATACCTGAAGCACGAGGAGGAAGAGAAGCTACGCATTGTAAGCCTAAGGGATGTATATCTCCATTTCTACAAATGCAGGTCGCGTTTCCTCCCCACGCGCCGCCACTTTGGGCGGCGTCTCCTCTACACGTGCCGCCACTTTCCTTGCACTGCTCGCACCCATAGAGATCCGATAAGTATCCAACTTCGAACCCTTGTCTGAGAGCCGTCTCCAGCAGCGCGGTTCGGTTATTTCCTCCTCCTTCTTCCCACCCCTTCGTCGTGACTGTGGCGTTGATTTTGTATTTGCAGCCGCTCAATTTTTTGCTGAAATACATGGCCTCCGCTTCCAAAGCATAATTCATTAATCTCCCACTCCCAGTATTGTTGTTGTTGCTGTTGCACCCAAATCTGAACTCCTCCGGAATTCCCTCTTCCGCCGGGCAATTGTACCAGATCGAGATATGTCGATCGTTCTCAGTATAACTGAACCCACTGTAATCCAACGTCGCCGTTTCGATTTTATTTATATTTTTAGGGCATAAATCATCGAACAGGTCCGATCTTGCGATTCTCATCTTTACTCGATTGGGATCCCATTGGCTGATGTTCAGAACGTAATATTCTAACGAGTTGATTTCAATTGTTGTCCTTCCGTCGTCGTTGCACTTGAGCTCCAATCCTCTCATCCCACAAAACCCCTGCCTCTCATTCCCCCAAAACGGATACGAGATGTTAACCAATTCTCCGCAATTGTAACTGACCTCGCAAGCTTTAAATAAGTCAACCTCGACCTCTAATGTGCTGAAACAGAGCCAGACATGAAACGCGATCAGCAACATATTGCTGATCATGGCGTCTTTTACTTTTACCAACGTTTTCATCTTCTCCACTCGAGCTTTTCCAACGATGCAATGGAATGATCAGAAAAGAGAGAATTAGATAGATACCAATCTTCACTCACTCTGGTCTGTCTTCTTCAAAGAAAAGTCGGAGCAATAGAATACAAGAATGAGTCAAATGTCATTGTCATTGCTACTTTCGGCCTTCCCGTCAAATTAAACGACTTTGAATGAGTCAAATTCTTTAGTCAAACACAAAGAAATGAAGACACAGTGAAATGTGGTGTCTTAGCTTAGGATTGCAGACAGACAGAGAGACGGAGACGACTGACTTTAGGCATCATTGTCATCAAAGGATTGCTTGCTTCCATTAAAATATGTATATATCTTAAGAACTTCCATGACAAGCAAGATTTTCCCCATTATTTTGGCCATAGAGGAAAGCTATATAATTTTCTGTTGGCGCCGGGAAGAAGAAGATTTGGAACTGAGTTAGCATTTTTGTCTTTTTATCTATGATTCTTTGCCAGATTTGCAACAACAATAACAAGAGCTTTGATATCGATATCGAGATAGTTAGCTTTTTATTTGCATTAAAATTTAGAGAAAAGTTCGACTTTTACCTCTAAACTTATCAAGAAATTATTCGTCCTCGCAATGTGGCCAGTAATTTTTCATTGTTTGATAGAGAGAAGTATTTCGACTCTATTGAATCCACATTTAACGGTTGTCATAGACAATCACATTATGGCGGACTTATTAAATAATGAATAATTTCACAAGAACTACTTACTCCATTTTAAAGACTTTTACTTTCTCACTCCCTTTATTCACATTTCTCATTTACTTTCTTCATTAATTATTTACTTGCCTCTAATGTGTGGAAATGAATCACTAGAGAGACATATCTAAATATTACTTCGGGTGTTAAAATGTGTTAAATTCTTTCAAGTTTAAACTAGAGACACATATCAAACACAAAATTGAAAGTTTGGTAAGACACCAAAGAAAAAAAAACATTACCATTAGTAGACAAATGTAAACAATTTCCTGAGCTAAATCCTGTTCTGCCAGTGTCATAAATATGAGGTGGATGAAGAAGAAGACGAAGCAGCAGCAGGGGCAGGAGGTCCAAGCAGGGCCAGTTTTGGTGGAATCTGTAAGTCATCAACATTCCCTTCCAACATAACTACCACCTCAGTCATCGACGGCCGGTCGTTTGGCAATGTCTGAATGCAATATAAACCCACAACAACCATTTTTCTGGCTATTACCTCTTCATCCTCTGTCTCACCCCATTGCCTACAGTTCCTATCTGTTTCAAATTCTGCAAGATCCTTATATATCCAATCAGGAAAGTATTCTTCTTTGCTCTCTCCCACTCCTTCATTAGGACTCTTTCTTTCACCCACCAT
This sequence comes from Trichosanthes cucumerina, assembly GCA_036507285.1. Taxonomy (NCBI): domain Eukaryota; kingdom Viridiplantae; phylum Streptophyta; class Magnoliopsida; order Cucurbitales; family Cucurbitaceae; genus Trichosanthes; species Trichosanthes cucumerina. Next base: position 73,335,287 of record CM071839.1, on the reverse strand, counting down.
TTCAAGAACCAACATTCCAAAACTATAAACATCAGACTTGTGGGAAACTTTGCCAAATTTTCTAAATATTACTTCGGGTGCCATAAATCCTGGTGTTCCTTTTACACCTGTCATTGACACTTGACTTTCTCTAGCCTTGCATTGCTTGGCAAGCCCAAAGTCTGAGATTTTTGGGCACAACTCATTGTCCAAAAGAATGTTGTGTGGTTTGATGTCAAAATGCAAAATCCTTGTGTTGCAGCCCCGATGTAAGTACTCTAAGCCTCGAGCCACGCCCATAACTATGTTGTAGAGCGTGTTCCAATCTAACTCCATTTCATTTTTCTGTTGCCCTTTATGAAATATATACTTATCCAATGACCCTTTAGGCATGTACTCATAAACCAAAGCTCTTTTATTCCGCTCATAGCAGAAACCCAAGAGAGTGGCTATGTTTACATGTGCAGTATTGGTGATGCTAACAACTTCATTCATAAAATCTTGACCGTCGTTCTCTTTGGATTCATTCAAAACTTTCACTGCTACTTCGCGACCATTCGATAACTTTCCTTTGTAGACAGTGCTAAATCCTCCTTGGCCAAGCTTGTTCCTGAAGGAACCTGTAATTTTCTTTAGCTTTGAGTAACTGTATCGCTTGGGGGTGTGCGTTGAATATCTCTTGATGATTTCATCAATTTTGTCTCTGTTTGAGATGTTTTTTCTGGTGTAGTAGATGGAGATGATGATGGAGATTATCATAATAATGCTTCCCAAAGCAATTGCGACTGAAGGAGTTTCAATTTATAAATGATTAGCAAAACAATAATGCAATTGAAATCTGGTGATCAGGGGTACAAAAACAAATGTACTGAAAGGAAAATTAGAATAAAAAGGTTGGTTATGAAATTTTAGCAAAAGCTACAAGTCTATAGTACCTGTGATAGATACTTTTCTCTGTAAATTCGACTTTCCTGCAAAGAAAACATGTAAGATAAGTATTTAGCACTTTTTTTTCTTTTTTTATTAATTAATCATAGTCTAAGCAATTTTCCTCGTTTTTATAATTTTTTTACAGAATACGCCAACTTGAGCTTAGTTTATTGCTAAACATACCAGAACTGGATGGAGAAGGTTCTAGTGTTGGTCCATCAGCCACTGCAGAAGGACAAATTTCAAACCCATTAGAGGAAGATCGACAAATCAAATTACCACCAGAAACACTGCGCAGCTTCTACATGCTTGAACGTCAATAGACAAATCAGATTCAAACTCGTTTCTTAATCACACACTTTTTTTTCTTTAATTTCTCATACATGTCTCCTGTTAATTTCTCTCGTTGGTTGTTTTCATTTCACTGATTTGAATTAGATCAGTGTGAACTGATGATCACCTAACTTTGAAAACATACCAGATATGACTGAAGAAGGTTCTAGTGCTGGTCCATCAGCCACTGCAGAAGGACAAATTTCAAACCCATTAGAGGAAGATAAGATTGGCAGAAGCATTTTGATTGATTAAAGATAATAGAGTCCTCATAACCACAAATACCGCCAGTATAACTTTAGAAAAATTTAATCTTGAACATTTTATTATTATTATTACATCACAAATACACCTTAATTTGCTTCATTCTTATAATCCAAACAACCTTTCTTTCGTTATGGACCTACCCTAAACAATTCATATAAATTTAATTGAGTTTGTTTGGTTGCATTTTTTTGATAAAAAAAAAAAAAAGGTATTGCGGAAGCAATAATTAAATCAAAGTCTCAATGTTTGTTGAACAAAGAGAGAAAATTGAAAAATGAGAGAGTGGAATCCAATAAATGAATAGTCTTCTATTGAAATAGAAAATATTGGTGATCTTTGCATTCATACTAAGTTCGTCCTTTTATAGGTGCGAGAAATTGACACTCATTTAATTTTTCAACATTAAAAGCTTTAGAAACTTACAAACTTAAAATGCAAAATTTAAAAGACAAAAAACTGAAATGTATTAAATCTAACTTTTAAAAGAAAAATAACATAAAACATTAATTGAAAATTTTAACGTAATAAAAGGAAAAAACTCATAACTCAACACTCCTCCTTGAGGTTTTTCTTTGTGACGCCCAACTTTTGACGTAGAAATACAAACCGCCTATGTGGTAGAGCTTTTGTTAGAATGTCGGCAAGTTGTTCTTGAGAACTACAAAAAGAAGTTTTATTTACTTTTCTTTTTCTCGCTTCTCTCAATAAATGAAATTTGACTTTGATGTGTTTTGTTCTACCATGTTGTACTGGATTGGAGGCAATAGCAATAGTAGACTTGTTATCACAGAACAAACTGGTAGGTTCTTCAGGTTCAAATCCCAAATCACTAAGCAATTTGCGAAGCCAAATTGCTTGATTTCTTGATTGATCAAAATGAAATATATTCAACCAAAGATGAGATTGAGCCACTACTTCTTGTTTTCTTGAATTCCAAGAGAAAATTCCATTTCAAGAGAAAAAACATAGCCGGAAGTGCTTTTAGAATCATCAACACAACCAAGCCCAATCACTGTCCTTTTAGCAATACCAAAATGAATTTCACTAGGTGAATTCATATATCTTGAGAGCAAACTTGCAAACAAACATCAAGTCCGGCACGGATGTTGACAAATATAAGAGACTTCCTACTAAACTTCTATAATTTGTAGGATTAGAAAGCTTCTCACCATCATTCTTTGATACTTTCAAGTTTGTCGCTAAAGGAGTGGAAACAACTTTACATGTTTCCATTTTAAATTTCTTCAAAATTCCTTGAGCATACTTTATTTGGGCAATAAAAATACCCTTATCTTCTTGAAGAATTTCCATACCTAGAAAATAATGCATGTGACCAAGATCTGACATCTCAAACATCTTTTCCATCTCGATTTTAAAATCTTGTAGCATTTGATAATCATTTCCTGGTCACAAGCATATCATCAACATAAAGGGAAAGAATGAGTTGATTAGAGTTGTTACCAACCTTAACATAGAGAGTAGTTTCGCTCATACTCCTCCCGAAGCCTTGAAGAAGCAAGTAGGAATCAATTTTACTATACCAAGCACGTGGTGGTGCTGCTTGATCCATAGAGAGCTTTCTTGGCGGTATACTTTGCTTTCTTGGTCTTCATCCACGAACCCTTCAGGTTGGTTCACATAAATCTCCTCCTCAAGATCACCATTCGAAAAGTCGATTTGACATCTAGATGAAATATTTTCCACCCCAAATGTGCAAAAATAAAGCAATAATCAATCGTATTGTGTCATGTCGTCGCAAGCTGGAGCAAATGTATCTCCATAATCAACTCCAGGTTGTTGTGCATAACCTTTTACCACTAACCTTGCTTTATATTTGTTGATCGAACCATCGAATTATACTTCACTCTGAACACCCATTTCACACCCAAGGCGTTCTTTCCTGGGGTTTGCTCTCAAGCTCCCATGTATTATTTTTATTGATCATCTCCAATTCTTCTTTCATAGCAACAATCCATTGATGATTGTGAAGCTTCATAATAGCTATTTGGTTCAACAATAACAAGATTACAACTTTCATATACATCGATAAGTGATCTTACCTTGTAATTTGGATTATCACGATTGCATCAACAAGATCATCATCATTTGGAAGAGGATATTGGCCATCTCGATCATTAGAACCAATTGAATCAAAGGAGGATTCATTTTGTTCTAAGATTTCAAAATTGGTGGATGAATCTCTCACAATTTTTTGCTTCTCAAAATCCCAATAAGAATCTTCATCAATAATAACATCACGACTCAAGATAATCTTTTCCGAGTTCAAATCAAAAATTCTGTACCCTTTTGAATCAGCAGCATAGCCAATAAATACTCCTTTAATTGCCTTCTCATCAAGCTTAGATCTCTTAATAGAAGGAACAAAAGAGTAACAAATAGATCCAAAAATCTTTAAGTTCTTAACGGAAGGTTTTCTACCTGACCAAGCTTCATAAGGAGTTTTGTCCTCAACTGCCCTTGTAGGCAGTCTATTGAGCAAGTAAACAGCAATACATACAAATTTCACGCCCCAAAAATTTCTTTGGTAATTTTTTTCCAAAGAGTAGACATCTTGCCATCTCCATCACAGTTCTGTTTTTTCTTTCCGATACACCATTCTGTTGTGGTGTATAGGCAATGGACAGCTGGTGTTGGATTCCCAAATCTTCACAAAACTTGTCAAATTGCTTGGAAGTATATTCCTTCCCGTTATCTGTTCTCAAAGTTTTGAGCTTACAACCACTTTGAGTTTCAACCAAATTTACAAACATTTTGAAAAATTGGAAAACTTGAGTTCTCTCGACCAAAAAATATACCCAAGTCATCCCGGTAAGATCATCAATAAAAAGAATAAAATATTTATTATTCCCAATAGATGAATTTCGCATGGGACCGCAAACATCACTGCAGTGCTAATTCAAGCTTGTCTTTGGCTCTAAAGCCGCCACCTTTGGGAAAAGGTAATCTGTGCATCTTCCACTTCTTGGCAACTTTCACAAATATGATCAAATGAGGTAAAATTGGAAAAATCATCAACCATATTAGTAGAATGCGACTTTTTAAAGCTTTGTTGTTATAGTGACCAAGCGATGATGCCACTTCTTGCTATCTTCTACTTTGACATTTAGTGCATGATGACATAAAGAGTCACCATTCAAAAGAAAGCATTTCCAACCATGTTGACCCTTGCAATCTCTACTCCTTGTGGGTCATAAATAATACAAACTTGGTCCTTGAAAACCACGGAAAATTTGTTATGCAACAATTGAGCAATCATCGAGCAAGTTTTGAGATTCTCTTGGAACATATAAGACATTGGATATTTTCTTTTCACCTTGCTTAGTATGCATAATGGCGGTACCTTTACCTTCGCCTAGTACTGTCTCACCATGTCCAAGGACCACCTTAGATCAGATGGATTTGTCAATTTGGCTAAAAAGATCGATATCTTTAGCCATGTGAGTAGTGCATCCACTATCAATAAGCCATGAGGTTGACTTGTTGTCATTGGTATGAGATGCCATAAACAAAAATTTGTTTCATGATTATTGTGGGCACAATTAAGTTCCTCGAGTATGTTGGGTTTGAGTTTTCTTGGCATAGCAAAACTTTCTCTGTATGACCATCCTTGTTGCAATATTCACAATGATAGACTTGCTTGTTTTTGGACCAACAATTTTTCTCGAGATGATTGGTCTTCTTACAATAACGACAAAGAGGAAATTTACCTTTCTTTGATGCTCCTCCTTTTCCCTTGTTCCCGATCTTTGGTCTCTCGTCTATCATCTTCTCTGCAGCGTGTTTCTTGCCTTTAGACTTGGCATGAAATGCACCTCAACATGCTCTTCATTGCGCATTGTATCCCTTTGTTCTTGAGCTTGTAATTTGCTAATTAACTCAATTATAGACAGAGTAGTCAAATCGTAAGACTCCTCTATGGTTTGAGATCTTGATTCAAATTTATTGGGAACGCTAACCATTATTTTTTCCACAACTCTTTGATCTGGAAAATTTTCACGAGATAGTCTTATCTCGATTCACGATGGTCATCACTTTTGTTGTGTAGTCCTCACGTAATCTGAATCCTCATTTTCAACATCTCAAATTCTCTCTTGAGAGTCAATAATTTGACCGCTTCACCACCCTCGCGCTTCCTTCAAATTCCTCGTGCAATTTATCCCAAGCTTGTTTTGTTGTTTTACAATCAATGATCCTAGCAAAAATAGATCCGATAAAGCGGCATGAATAACGGATAAAGCCTTCGGCTTTTTCAATTTCTCCTCTTCGTGTAGCCTTATCTGATTCAACGTCGGATTTTCTCCTAATGGTTGAGGATCAACATCAGTTGAGACAGATTCCCAAAGGCCAAGCGCCATGAGGTAGGATTGCATTTTAACAACCCAAAGCGGTAGTTTTCACCATTAAAATGTGGAGGAGATGTAACACCAAAATTAGAAGACATTTTTCAAATACAAAAATTGAATTTCTCACTCTTAAATAAAAACACGACCTTTTTAAATCTAAGGCTCATACAATCGTTTGATAAAAAAAAAAAAAAAAAAAAAAGGTATTGCGGAAGCAATAATTAAATCAAAGTCTCAATGTTTGTTGAACAAAGAGAGAAAATTGAAAAATGAGAGAGTGGAATCCAATAAATGAATAGTCTTCATTGAAATAGAAAATATTGGTGATCTTTGCCTTCACATGGAAGTTAAATCCTTTTATAGGTGCACGAGAAATTGACACTCATTTAATTTTTCAACATTAAAAACTTTAGAAACTTACAAACTTAAAATGCAAAATTTAAAAGACAAAAAACTGAAATGTGTTAAATCTAACTTTTAAAAGAAAAATAACATAAATTGAAAATTTTAACGTAATAAAAGGAAAAAACTCATAACTCAACAGCATTAAATTTTGATGGGATCTCTCACCTCATAATTGAATGTGCCTTTAACTAGGTATGTTAAAACTTTAAAAAGCTAGTTATCCAAAATTTTTGATTAACTTTAGCACATGATTTTGATTAGGCCGAAAACTAAACTAATTCAACCAAATTGGATGATCAAAAAAAAAAAAAAAAAAAAAAACAACAACCAAATTGAGTTTAGAAAAAAAAAAAAAAAAAAAAAAAACTCCTACTATAATCCAACAATAATAGTTCATTTTTTACTTTTATTTTTAATAAATCTTTTGAACTTTAAATTTAAATTCTTTATTTAAAATATTCTAAGTCTATCTTCTATCTTTTGAATTTGGACCATATAGACAAATCCAAATAGATAGAAGATAGGAAAATTGTGACAAATATTTAAAATAAATAGTCTATAATGAAAAATGTCTAAAAAAGTTTCATATTGCAATTTTGTCTACGTATTTTTCAAGGAAGAATGTGAAAAAAATTCAATACTTATTTTGCCCTTATTATATAATTGTATTTACAATCAAATTAAATTTTTCTTAAATCTATTCCAAATACAAATTTAATTTTTCTTAAATCTATACCAACCGATTTTCCCTAATATTCGATTCTCCAAATTTGTTGTAGTTCATATTGACCGATTTTTTGTGGTTGTTCACTGTTCTCTCTCATGGAGGTTGCACAAATGTAGGTTCTCTCTCATTAATGGTTTCTTACCATTTAATGTTCTTAAAAATTGGATTATTTCCTAAGTTTACATACTTGCAGATTGAGATCGATTGTTAATAGATTCTCATAGCATCTTCATCTTGTTTGATGGTGTTTGGGATGAGGATAATGGTTACAAGTACTACAAGTTTATGTCAGTGGTACTCAACCATGTTTCCACCTTTTCAGTCAACCATGTTTCCACCTTTTCAGGATTCTCTCAATCCATTGTGGCGAGATTAAGCTTGATGGATCCAAAAGAATTGCACGATTTTCACTCGTCAACAATGGAGATAAAAAGTTGTTGATCATAACCATTTTATGGATGTTTACAGGGCATCAGAGAGTATGTACTCTAATTACGCTTTAGTTGTGGACGTTGAAATCATAACATCAGTGGAATGTCCAAATAATCAAGTCAAATAGTTCACTTTCATTAACCTAAGAAGTATTGTCGATCTATACAAGGAGGTCGAATTTCAGAGGGGTGCATTTTTTGGTGTAAGTATGATCTCAAGAAAGTTGTATATACTCTTGCATTAAGCTGTATATACCCAAAAAAACTGAAATGACGGTAGATAGAAATATATGCTTCATATGGGGCAACCCTAAAGGAACCAGTAAGTTAGAGGAAATACCAACAAGAGAAGTTTTTGTATATACCGTGTGTCATCACCCAAAGAAAAAGTTGGCGGATTAAAAAAATCAAACAAACATATTCGATTTTTGAAAGCAGAAACGATAGTAGATAGAAATATATACCTCGAAGATGACATTTGCGTTGTAGATACTAATATGCACAAAGGACAAGGCAAACTAAAGAAACTGGGAACAAGAGGAAATACCAACAAAAGAGGTCCTTGTGTATTTTGGGTCAGGAACTAGTAAATAAAAGGAAATGCCTAATGTTCCAACAATATAAACAACAGTAGGCAAACCAGTAAATAAAAAGAAATACGAACAAGAGTGGTCATTGTGTACGCTCATAGTGAGAAACCAGTAAATAAAATAAAATACCTAATGGTCCAAGAAGCAGCTACACGATATATACAAGGAAGGAGGTGTGATGGGTTTTAGGTGGAGCATTAATTATGACAAATGGTTAATGATAACATTTTTGGCTCGGTTAATGATGACATTTTTACCTTGATTAACGATGTGTATGAGGTATCGATTTTTACATTAAGTTTAATTTTTGCATGCTTAATGGGTAATTACACATTTCCATTTCATTAAATCAATCTAGATCTATGTAATGTCCCAGGCCCAGGATCCCCTCAAGAGGTCACCCAACATAGGACTGCTCCAAGCCAAGCACACTTAATTTTGGAGTTCTTATGATTGAGTCAACAAAAAGAAATGTGCACCTTGTTGGTATAGGTAGTAGTTATCAATTCTTTTAACCCTTTCTCAACTATACTTTCAATGGTCAGTCACATGTACCTCTCTTCCTCGGGCATCATACTTTCATATCCTCAGGATCCCTCTCATTCATATGTGGACTCGGTTCATACTCATCTTCCTCGGGCGTCACAATCTATGTCCAATATATGTTATAAATCCAATTGCTCCCCATTAAAATCATTTTGTTGTAACCTATGCATTATTTTCTTCTCTTTAAATGATGTTAACTTAATACTTAAGATTTGATTCAAGTTTATTATATTTTGTTAACTAATATTTCTCTCTCCCTTTATAATCCTCTATTTTTATATTTGTTAACTATAATTTCTTTCTCTCCCCTCATAATCTTGCTTTTTTGTAGGCTTTTATTTAGTTAGTTAAGGAGTATAAAATGTAGCTAAGGGTATTTTGGTCCAACATATTTATAAAACTATAATATAAATAAAGTAAAAAAAAGATTTAGACATTTTTCTAAATTTAAATAATTTTAGATATTTTTCAAGTAGGATGAGTTAAATTTAGACATTATTCTTGTTGCCCCTAGAAGATAAAAGCAATAGAATCGACATAGCCTTGGGCCTAGAAGAAACAACATTTGGACCAAAAAGCCCAAACGCTCGGCTTAACCTAAGTCGAGATGAGTATTTTCCTCTTGAATGTGCATTTTGCATGCTCACAGCCTAGAAAGACAAGCTTTTGGGCCAAAAAACCCAAAAGCTCACCTCAACCAAAGGTTGAGCTGGTCGAGGCAACATGACGTCATGTTGAGCTATTTGCTTCCTAAGTGTGTGTCTTGCATGCACATGGCCTAAAGAGACTTAGTTCCTAAGTGTGTGTCTTGCATGCACATGGCCTAAAGAGACTTAGGAGACCCGATACCACCTTACACTTATTTATGTAACATCATTTTTTTCAACCCAAACAACTTTTATTAAATAACGAACTCAAACTATGATTGGATTGTTCGGGTCATTTATTCAAAATTTTAATTTAAAGAACTAAAATATTAATATGTAAATCATCTATTTATTTTATTTTCAAACATTGAATTCAAGTTAGCCACTTAGTTTTAATTTATATTATAAAAATTACATAATAAAGACTTAAAAAATGTATTTTTAAGAGTTATTAAAGAATAAATAATTTAAAAATAATTATGAAATTAAATAAAAATAAATAATTAAATACATGTATATACAATTATATAGTAGGTAAAAATAATTTTTAAAATTAATAATAAGTTTGGGTAGGTCGAGTCAACTCAAATTAATTTTAGGTGAACTCATGAACCAACCTAACTCATAATTTTTTTTTATATTTGAATCCAATCCAACTCAAACCGTACGACCGGTTGGGTTGGGTTGATCGGGTTGTTTGATTTATCGTATTTTTTTAACACCACTACTTTTAATACCTCTAAAAAGTTGCAAAAATACCTCTGATCTTTCATAAACGTTCAAAAATACCCTTACTATTAAGGTTTAGATAGAAAACGTTATAGTTTTGTTTTAATAATATCATTGAACTTTAAAAAGTTTTAAAAATACACCTCACCTTTTAAAACTCTTAAAGTATCTATACTATTAAGTATTGAATGAAAAACCTTAAGGTGGTGTTTGGGGCGAGGGTTTGGGTTTGGAATCCAAATCCTAAACCATGTTTGGCCCAATGTGTTTAAAACTCTTGGTTTTGAAACACAACATCGTGGGTTACAATAGTGTAAACTCATGGGGCTTGTTCAATGTTTTCCTCTTCCATTTGTAGTTTTCTATTTCTGGCAACCGCTTCAACAACTCCGGTGACAATTTTGGCGACCACCGATAATGACAACTTCGACGACCATACCGACAACTCAATCACCGTTAATGGCTCCCTCCTCTTCCATTTGTCATTTTTCATTTATGGTGACCACTCGACGATCACTGATAAGGACAACTCTGACGACCACAATGACGACTCGACTACTGCTGACGTTTGCCTCCGACGACCTCTTCCATTTGTCGCTTTTTATTTCCGACAACCACTTCGACAACAACTCCGGTGAATACTCTGACGACCACCGACCACAACAACTCCAATAACCACACTGGCGACTCGCCACTACTACCGATGACTCGACCATTGCTGACATTTGCCTCCGACGACCTCTTCCATTTGTCATTTTCCATTTCCAGCAACCACTTCAACAACAACTCCGGTGAATACTCCGACAACCACCGACCACAACAACTTCGATGATCACACCGGCAACTCGACCACTGCTGACGTTTACCTCCGATGACCTCTTCCATTTGTCGTTTTCTATTTTCGGTAACCAGTTCGACAACATCGATGACAACTCCAACGACCACCCGATGACCGCAGACAATGACAACTCCGACGACCACACCGGTGACTCGACCACCGCTGACAACTGCCTCTAGTGACCAGTTCGACGACCTCTTCTATTTTTTGTTTTTTATTTTCGATGAAAACTTCAACAAGAACTCCATTCGCAACTCTGGCGACCACCCAACGATCACCGACAACGACAACTTCAACAATCACATTGGAAACTCGAACACCCCTGACGACTGTCTACGATGACATTTTCTATTTGTCTTTTTTCATTCTTAACAACCACTTCGACAACAACTCTGGTGACAGCTACGACGACCACCCAACAACAACTCTGACGACTACACTGGCAACTCGACCAATGGTGGCGACTGCCTCCGGTGACCACTTGGTTTTCCATTTCTGGTGACCTCTTTGACAACAACTCCAATGACAACTCCAGTGACCACCTCGACAATCTAACCACCTCATCAATCTAACAACCCCAACGACTACTCCAACGATCACCCCAACAACCCGACTATCTAGTCAATTTTTTACAAGGTTAAAATAAACTAGAAAATGACTACTAAATAATTTATTGCATAATATCATGCACATATACTCTCAAGACCTTTAAACTTTGTAAAATTTTTACAAAAAATACAAGAAAAAAGGTGAAACAAAGTTGTGTACCAAACCTAGGATTTAGAACATTGCACCCAACATACAACTTTATGATTCCCAGGCTTCAGAACCCCTGAAGACAAAACGCTCAGGCTTAACCTGCACCCCAAACAACCCCTAAAAGGTATAAATACTATTTTGGTTAGTGTAGTTTTTGTTTTGATTTATTTTGCTATCTGCCAAGGCATTTGTAGCTTTTATTTATTTTAGTCATTACAATTTCAAAACATTTGTTTTTGTTTCTATATTTTTAAAAAGTGACCAATTTCATCCTAATTTACAAAGTTTTTACATAAATTTATACCCAATGGAAAATACTTTCATACAAATTTATGGCTACATTTCAAGAAATTTAGTAAGTGAAGTGTCGTGATAAAATTATGATCGAAAAATTTAGATAAAAATAAAATTTTTGGGGAAAGCACTTGGAACTTACTCTCTTTTCATCACTATCATCTATCACTCTTGTGTTTGGACAACTACTTCTACTTATTACATTTGTGTTTGGATAACTACTTCTACTTGTTTGTCATTTCATCAAAACTGTGTATTATGATATTTTGAGATTCATATCTTAGTTTTAATTTTTGGTTTTACTTTACCATTGACAACACTATTACCATGTAGTTATACAAACTACACATAATATAATTGAAATTGAACTATAAGGTGACAATTGTTCCACATAATTAGTTAAGAGATTGGTATGTAACAGAACAAAAAAAGTGTACATTTTTTTTAGAAAAAAATAATAAACCGTTTGAAAATTTCTATAAAAAAAAAAAGACGGACTAAACAAATCCAACCCAACACAACCCATCCAAGTATTTATAGCTTTGCAACAAGAGTAAGAAAAATAACTAATTACAACTAAAATAGTAATTATTAAATTAATCTAAAATTAACCACTAAACTAATTTTAAATAAAACATGGCTAGCTAAGTAATCTTGTCCCACATCACTTTACATGTTCAAATATATTGTAACAATAATTTAAGGCTATATTATAAAAGTATCCTTGAATTTTGTGATTTGTTTAAAAAACACCTCATTCTACAAATTTAATGGGAAAAAATGTAATTGAAAATTTCGAATAGAATTAATTGAGAATATTGAAGAAGGAATAAATGAAGAAATAAATGAAGTTTGATGCAGTGGAAGAATTAAGGAAGGAATTAAACATACTGATACTAGTAGAACCAGAACCGCAAACGTAGCTGAGATCTGCAGTTGGACAAATGCAATAAAATTGGACGGCGTTTCCTTCACACGTGCCGCCACTTTTCTTGCAGGGCCCACACCCATAGAAATCCGGTGAGTATCCCACTTCGAACCCTTGCCTGAGAGCCGTCTCCAGCAGGCCGGTTCGGTTTTTTCCTCCTCCTTCTTCCCACCCCTTCATCGTGACTGTGGCGTTGATATTGTTTTTGCAGCCGCTCAATTTTTTACTGAAATACATGGCCTCCGCTTCCAAAGCATAATTCATTAATGTCCCACTCCCAATACTGTTGCTGCTGCTGCTGTTGCACCCAAATCTGAACTCCTCCGGAATTCCCTCTTCCCCCCTGCAATCATACCAGATCGAGATATTCTGATCGTTCTCAGTATACTCGAACCCACTGTAATCCAACGTCGCCGTTTTGATTTGATTTTGAGTTTGATTTTGAAGGCATAAATTATCGAAAAGGTCAGATCTGGAGATTCTCATTATTAGATTCCGTTGGCTGATGTTCAGAACGTAATATACAAAGGAGTTGATTTCAATTGTTGTCCTTCGGTCATCGATGCAATTGAGCTCGAATCCTCTCATCCCGCAAAAATCCGGCCTCTCGTTCCCCCAAAAGGGATACGAGATGTTCACCAAGTTTCCGCAATTGTAACTGACCTTACAAGCTTTAAATAAGTCGACGCCGACGTCTAATTTGCTGAAACAGGGCCAAACGTGAAACGCGATCAACGAAATGAAGAACTTGAAGCACACGGTGGGCTTCATTTTCTTCAATGGAAATGATCAGAAAATAAGAGAATTAAGTAAATTAGGAATATTGCGATGTAAAAACTGGTTGAATGCTACCATGAATTACAAAATAAGTAGTAAAATGTAAAATTAAGACACACAGAATTGTGGGTTCTGGAATATAATATTGAGACGACTGAGGTTTTCGAGTCTTGCCTCAGGATTCCAACAGACGATTTTAGGCACACCATTGTCGTCAACGTCAACGGATTGCTTGCTTTCATAAAATAATAATAATATTTTAAATATTTATATATTTAAATTTTATTCTTATCAAATTATTACATTATCAAATCAATATGCATAATTTTCCAAATTTTCTGGAAACCAAATTTCTTTTATTTTTCAACCATAAAAATGTAAGATAATAATCTTTTTTTAAATTGTGTCTAATAAATCTCTCAACTTTAAAAGTAGATTCTAAACTTTCAATTCTTTAACGTGATAGGTCATGACCGAACTTTAAAAGTATACCCAAGCTAGATATTTTTTAGTCCAATCATAACATTTGAGAGTGAGACGATTTGAACGGTCGAGAATACATGTGAATTGGCCTTGGGCTATGCTCACTTTGACCATCTATATCAAGATTTATTAGACACAAAATTGATTTTTTTTAAAGAAAATGTCTAATATGTTGGACCAACTAAACACACAATTAAACTTTGTTTAGAAACGCTTCGTCTAAAAAACCAAAACTTTGTTGAGAAACTTATTAAATATTCTTAAAAGTTTTGATATATGTGTGGAACAAAAATTTGAAAAGAAATAAAAACATTGCCAAAAGTACACAAATGTAAACATTTTCTTGTGGCAGACAATTTTGATAACGAGTTAATGTAAAATGTTAATGGATGAAAATTTGTCAAGAAATGTTGATAGGGGCGGTTGGATTGCAATCCTACTTCAATTCAAGATTAGACAAAATTCTCCACTTTGAGACTAGAATTTTTCTCTTACATCTAGAGAATTCAGATTGCCTTTGTATTAAGTCTTTTAAATGAGCTAAATAAAACAAGCTGAAGAGGAACACGAACAAGAGAGATTTCTCTTTATCAATGAAACAGTAAATATTTCTCCCATACACAAGTCGTAGAAGAAGATTATGAATGGTGTATGATTTGGAAGAGAACAAAAAATCGAATTGGAGGAAAAAAAAAATGGATACCTTGGAATTCAGATTGTCCGTCTCTGAGAAAATTAAAATTTTCACTCTTCTCTTCTACCAGTGTCATAAATATGAGATGGATGAGGACAAAGAAGCAGCAGGAGATTCAAAAAGGACCGGTTTGGGCGGAATCTGTAAGCCATCAGCACTCCCTTCTAACATAGCCACCACCTCCGTCATCGACGGCCGGTCGTCCGGCAATGTCTGTATGCAATACAAACTCACTACAACCATTTTTCTTACCATTTCCTCTTCTTCCTCTGTCTGTCCCCACTGCCTACAATTTCTATCTATTTCACTTCCGGCAAGATCTTTATATATCCAATCAGGAAAGTACTCTTCACTGCTTTCTCCTTTATTAGGACTCTTTCTTTCACCAACCATTTCAAGAACCAACATTCCATAGCTATACACATCCGACTTGTGAGAAACTTTGCCAAAGCTTCTAATTATTACTTCCGGGGCCATGAACCCAATCGTCCCCTTTGCACATGTCATGGACACATGACTCTCTCTGGCCTTGCATTGCTTGGCAAGTCCAAAGTCTGAGATCTTGGGACAGAACTCATTGTCCAAGAGAATGTTGTGTGGCTTGATATCAAAATGCAAAATCCTTGTGTTGCAGCCACGATGCAAGTACTCTAATCCTCGAGCCACACCCACAATGATGCTATAGAGTGTGTTCCAATTCAATTTAGCTTTATTTTTCTCTTGTAGCCCTTTTTGAAATATGTATTTGTCCAACGACCCTTTAGGCATATACTCATAAATCAAAGCTCTTTTGTTCTCCTCGTAGCAGAAACCCAAGAAAGTTACTATATTTACATGGGAAGTTCTAGTGATGCTTACGACTTCATTGATAAAATCTTGGGCATCTTCTCTGGATTCATTCAAAAGTTTTACGGCCACATAACGACCATCTAGTAGCTTTCCTTTGTAGACGATGCTAAATCCTCCTTGGCCAAGCTTGTTCTTGAAGGAATCTGTGATTTTCTTCAACTCTGAGTAAGTATACCGCTTTGGTATTTGTGTGGAATATCTCTTTATAGTTTCTTCAATTTCGTCTTTCTTTGAGTTGCGTTTCTTTTTCTTTCTCCAGCGGACGAGGAGGAGGATGGAAAGGATGACGATGAAGATTATCAAATTGATGCTTCCTATGGCAATTCCAACTGAAAAAAGAGGTTCCAAAATGAAGTCATTAATTTGATGCAAATGGATATGAAGAAAGAGAATTAAACATTATTACCAGAAGCAGGAGTATGAATACGAGATGAGCAAGAGAAGGAATTTATATTTCCATTTTCACAAATGCAGTAATAATCTTGGGTGGCGTTTCCTCCACACGCGCCGCCATTTTCCTTGCAGAAGTAGCACCCTGAATCATCCGCATATTGCACTTCGAACCCTTCTCTCAGAGCCGTCTCCACCAGCGTCGTCCGGTTCATTTCTCCTTCTTTAAACGACTTTTTCGAAACTGTCGCTTCCATTTTCACTTTACACCCTCTGATACTTCTACTCAAATACATCGCCTCCGGTTCCAAAGCATAATTATTTGTGTTTCCCTTTTCCCCTTCCCCACTGCACCGGAATCTGAACTCCTCCGGAACCCCCTCTTGCATCGGGCAATCGTACCAGATCGATATATTCAGATCCTTCTCAGTATACGAAAACTGACTTGGATCCAACTTCGCCGTTTCGATTTTGCTTTTTGGGCAGTAATCATCGAACAGGTCTGATCTTGCCATCCTCATTGTTTGATCCGATTGGTTGATGTTCAGAACGTAATAATCCAACGAATTGATCTTAATCGTTGTGGTTTTGTTGTTGTTGCACTTGAGCTCGAATTTGCTCGACCCACAAAAATCCGGCCTCGCATTCCCCCAAAAGGGGTAGGAGATACTCACCAAGTTTCCACAATTGTAACTCATCTCACAAGCTTTAAATAAATCGAGGCCGGCGTCGTTGCTGAAACAGGGCGAAAGTTGAAATGCGATGAAGGAGATGAAGAAGAAGATGTTTGGCTCAAGGGACATTTTCATTTTCTTGAGCTTTCAGAAAACAGAGCACTATTAGATACCAATCTTCTTCTAGTCTCTTTTCTGACTGGGGATCGTCATCTTCTAACAAGAGTCAGAGCAAAAACATAAATACAAGAAAACAGAGAGAGATGGAACCAATTTGATTGCCAGTTAAGATCTAATCAACGGTGTGTTGTGTTGTTATTTTATTTATGAACAAGGCGTAGAGCTGATCATTTTTATTATTATTATGATTATTATTATTTTTTGATTGAGATTCATTCGAGTCCAGATTCAAAAAGACGCAGTCAACAGCTAATCGAAAAAAAAATCATTTTGTTGCGCTCGCCGCTCATGGATGAAATGGAACAGCGTCCTTCAAACAAAGTCAGCTGGTGATTTCTAGTCTTAGCAGATGTAAGTTAAATAATTGTCATATGGAAAAAAATCCAATACAAAAGCAGAGAGAGAAAAGTATGAACATGGAACAGATTCCTTGTTATTGTTTTGTCTTAAATGATGTAATACATAAAAGGCTAAATTATAGAAAATGCCCCTAAACTATATGTGGTATGTGTCAAAAATACCTTTAAACTTTAAAAAGTTTCAAAAATATCCTTGGACTTTCAAAGATGTTCAAAAATACCCTTGCCGTTAAGTTTTGGATGGTAACCGTTAAAGTTTTGTTTCAAAAATACCCTTGGCCTTAAAAAACTTTAAAAAGAATGCTTTTCAATAATTTCTTTAGTATTTAATGGAATTCTTTGAGATTTCATTTAATCAATCTATTAGAAATTTTAAAAATTTACCCGGACCTCACCCAAGAATGATGTGGAAGATCTAAAACATCCACTTGCTTTCGTAAAAGGTAATTTTAACTTTTGTCTTCCTGACTTATGAAATATTTGCATGTCAATCTTATTTGTGTTGAGTCCCGTTTGATAACCATTTGGTTTTAGTTACAGTTTTTGAAAATGAAGCCTAAAATATACCACTTCTATCAATAAGTTTCTATGTATTCTTATCTACTATGTACCTATGTTTTAAAAATCAAGCTAAAATTTGAAAACTAAAAAAATAGTTTTCAAAAACTTGTTTTTGTTTTGAAATTTTGCTAGAAACTTAAATGGTACATCAAGAAAGATGGAAATCATTATAGAGAATATGAAAAGAAATTGTAAAAAAAACAAGCATGATTTTCAAAAACCAAAAATCAAAAACTAAATTATTATCAAACAAAGCTTTAGTTTTTAAAACTTAACTTAGTTTTTGAAAACATAGGTACAAAGTAGAAAAGAAAATATAGAAACCTATTGGTAGAAGTAGTATTGTTAAGCTTTAATTTTCAAAAACAAAAAAAAAAAATCAAATGCGTATCAAACGGGGTCTTAATTAATTGAATTATTAGTCTGATTGATGAAATCAATTCCTTAAGATGGATTGTTTTCTTCCTCATTTATTTTATATATTTATTTTATTTTACTTTTATTCATTTTTCTATTTCTTTTTTCAAATAAAATTGGGTGATTATATTCATGATAATTAAGTAAATTAGAATATCAATTCTATATAGACGAAACTCTAATATTCTTATACACTATATTAAAACTTAAACGGTATTGTATTTTTCTATTTTTGAACTTTTTTGAAAGGTTAAGGGTATTATTAAAATGAAATTTTAATATTTTTCATCCAAAACTTAATGGTAAATATTGAAATTTTTTAAAAGTTCAAGAGTATTTTTGAAACAAAACTTTAATGGTTACTATCCAAAACTTAACGGCAAAGGTATTTTTGAACATTTTTTAAAGTTCAGGGATATTTTTAAAACTTTTTAAAGTTTAGGGGTATTTTTGACACAAACTCCATAGTTTAGGGGCATTTTGTATAATTTAGCCTAGATAAAATATGACACTCACTCGCACTAAAACAGTCAGCTAGATCAAAATGTTGTTTTTAAAAATGGAATATTTTGGTTTTTTTTTTTTTTTTTTCCTGAAATCGAGTCTACCAAACGCGTTTTTTATCATTTTCAATTGACATATAATGGAAAACAACGTGGTCTACATTGTTTAAAAATAAGAGTCGAGTCTTAATTTATTCATTATATATTTTCTGGATCTCGAGGTACTTTTCTGATGTTTATGTTTAGAATAATGAAAAATCACTTGGACACTGAAAAATTATTATAACCATATTTCATAAAGAAACTCTATTCATACATCCAAAAATCTTAATGGTTGTCAAAAAAAAAAAGCATATCTAAAAGTTATGGTAAACTTTTTATGACAAGATGTTTGTATTCTTGTGTCAAGTATTTGCATAGTTTGAATTTTTACTCAAGGTCTAATTTACTTAAGCTTAATAAACTCATCAATTGTAGGAAGCTCATGTTACTGTTAATGTTAAAATGAAGGATGGAGAGACATTTTATAGGAGAAGATACCTCTCCAAAACACAAATTTTTTCGATGTGGAATAAATGAAGTAGGTTGACGTTGGAAAACTATCATAAATTTATGATGTTGAAAAAATGTCATAAATTTCAAAAACACGAAACTCTCCGTTTTTTCCCGCAAAAAATGTGTCTCCAACCTTCTATGACAATTTTTTATCTACGTCATGAATGTTTGACGTTGAAAAACTGTTATAAATTTTCGTAAATACGAAAATGTTTGTTTTTTCACGCCAAAAATGCACCTCCAACAATTTTTTATAGTTTTTTTTCTCTCTCCCTTTTATTTGGCTTAGCTATGGTGTCATAAAATGTCAAAATTGTAGTAGTGAATGTTTCAACGGTCTCTTTTTTTTTGTTTAGGAATAGAATGCATTCAAAGCGCGCCAACCACACCATCACAGGCGTCATGAATTAACGGAAATTAATTTCCCAAATACCATAACTTTAGTGTAGTCTAGCTGAAATAAGTATTGTGCAACCCTTTAATGATAAAGTAGATTGTACCCAAGTTTTTTCTTTTCTCAAACATTCCAAGGCTTTGATGTTTTTCTTTCTCTGACCACAACCAGTTAGGATTAATTTCTCTCCAACATTAATCCAACTAATCTGATTTGGTGTTTTGATGATCCCTACCTTATTAGCTGCAATTTCTAAGTCTACTAAGAGCATGTTTGGAAGTGATTTTGGAATGACCAAAATCACTTTTGACGTATCTAAAATCACTTTCCTTCCAAAAGTGTGATGTTTGGTAATATTGAGCAAGTGATTCTCTCTCAATCACTTGGGAGGTGATTCCCACGTAATTTTTGTCAAGTGATTGTGATTTAAAATTACTATTATTTCATTATTTAAAAATGGATACTTTTGGTGACCGGTAAAAACCGTCATCTTTTGTAAAAATTCATAAATTTCCATCAAAAAGTGAATTTTCTCAAAATCGCCACCATTGAATTCATTGGTCATTGTTTACAAAATGACAAAGGGCATGTTTGGGAGTAATTTTAGAGTGATAAAAATCACTTTTGACATGTCTAAAATCACTTTCCTACCAAAAGTGTGATGTTTGGCAATATTAAGCAAGTGATTTTGGAAGAATCTAAAATCACTAGGTCAATCACTTGGGAGGTGATTCCCAAGTGATTTTTGTCAAGTGATTATAATTTAAAACGACTATTATTTCCTTTTTGAAAATAGTATACTTTTAATGACAAGTAAAAACTGTCATCTTTTGTCAAAATTCATAAATTTCCATAAAAAATTGTTTTTTCTCAAAACCAAAATCACCATTAAAAGTATAGAATCAAACATGAAAATGATTATATGAAAATCACTTTTAATAAATCAACTATAGACAAATCAATTACACTAAAATCAATATTTCTAAAATCATTTCCTAGTTTCTCTCTTTAAAGTTTTTATGATGTGTATCTCTTACTTTATTCTTTTTATCTTTTTATTCATTTTCCTCTATGATGACTTTAACTTTCTTTTAATTTTTTATTTCTAGTTTTTTTTGTTCCTCCCTATCATTTTCGTATCTTTTTAAATTTTTTCTCTAATTTTTTATCTCTTGCTCTACTTTTTCTGTTATTGTATTTTTTTATCCCTAACTCTTAACTTTTTTTTCTCCTCATTATAATTTTTCTTCCTAAAATTTTTATCATCATTCCCAATTTTTTTTTGTTTATCTCTCTATCTTTATTTCTCTAATATTTTAATCTCTCCATATCTCTAACTTGATGGTTCTAAAATCCCTTTTGAAAACAAACATTAATCATTTTAAAAAAAAATATTTTAAATTAAATGTAAATTCACTTTTACAACGTTTGAATCAAATATTAAAATGATTCATAACTAAATACTTTTTCTTAAAAAATGAATTGTAATTAAATCATTAGCTTAAAACACTTATTTTAAAGTCACTCCCAAACATTGTCTTTTGAAAATTACTTAATTATATGAAAATTACTATAACTAAACATGAAAATGATTATATGAAAATCACTTTTAATAAATCAATTATAAACAAATCAATCTACTAAAATAAATATCGCTAAGCACCGGAAATGTGTAGTTGAAGGAAGGGAGAATTATCAGAAAATCGTCGAGAAGTGGTTGTTAACGCCCGACAGCTGGGATGGAAGAAGTTAATGGGCAAAAAATTTGAAGCTTCTGAACTTGTATAAAGAGATGTTCTTGGAAGGAGAGGAAGAAGAAATAAAAATTAAAATTAAAAATAATAATAATGAGATTAAGAAATAGAGGTCAAAGACACAAATTGGACGGATGAAAATTGAAATAACTTGCAGGTTACTAACAATTACTCACATCAAGATTGAGATAGCTTTACCAATATTTTGACTATAATTTTGATGATTATTTCGTAAATTGTTTTGTCATGGAAAGCAATATCAATGGATTACTAAATAGTGAAGAAAATGTTTATTAAATTGAATTCATGCGGGGGAAAAGGGAGAGTACACAAAGGCTTCTAGAGTTTACATTTTATATTATTGTTTTTATACATATAAGATAAAATTAAATAAAATATAATCTAGTAAGTACCATGAAATTCTCTTTGTGTGATTTTAGCTATAATGACTTACTCTGCTTTTATTATTTGATCAAAGATTTTTGCATATTGAGAAAAGGAATAGGAGACGCAAAAAATATTGTAAGCTATCAAATTCATCTAGTACTTAGTAGGATTGTTTAAACACAACTTCTAAGTCAAAAAAAAATTTCTTGCTTATCATCTTCTCATATGTATATGTTTGAATGACTCAATTTGTTTACTCAGAGAATAAAAGATATGAAATCTAAGTCTTCATTCAAAAAAGGTTGAGGATCTCACATTCAAAAAAATTTGAATTTTCATTTATCTTCTATGATAAATCAATATTTAGGATCCTACATTCAAAAAATGTAGTGAGATTTCAGAATGTATAAGATACATGGATTATTCCTCTTATAATCAATATTTTTTTATTCTTCTCTTAGCAAAATACGAAGAGTGTGACTATATTTACGTGTGAGGTTTTTGGTGATGTTAACCCGACCGTCTAGTAGCTTTTCTTCATAGACAGTGTTGAATCCTCCATGGCTAAGTTTGTTCTTAAAGGAATGTGTGATTTTCCATATGACAATTATTTAACTCCTCTATAAATTTATGGCACACTGTTCTTTTCACTAATTATTCTCGATATACTCTCACTAGAGGTGAGTAAAAAAAGACCAAAAGTCGGTACGATGTCGGTCGGTTGGTTATCGAGGATCAATTTTTCCCTTGGCAATACGGACTCGGTTTGGGACAAATTTTATATCTTAAAAATATATTAAATATAATTAAATAAATAATTAAACAATTTTTTTTTTAAAAAAAGAATAAAACGACCAAACTGACTGGTGGTTCAGTCGATTTAAGCCAGTAAAAAAAAAAGAAACGACCAACTGAATCGACCATTTCGACATTGGTTGGGGTCGAAAACCAACTCCGATCGACCGATGATCACCCCTAACTCTTATATTCATTTATGTATGAGAAAATTTTAATTTTTACCCTTACATTTTTGTCAAGTAATATCAATTTTCATTTTCAACTTTCAATATCATTCCTTGCACTCTAGATTTCTTTGTAAACTCAATAAAAGCATGCACAAATTTAGGTTTGATTAATAATCCACAAACTAACCATTAAATATTTTTTCCGAAACTCATAAATTTCCCCAAAAATTTAGCTTCCATGTCATTTTCTTTAAAATACTATCAAATTTATACCATACATTATACATATGATTTACATAATTCATTTACACGCATATCATATTTCAACAGATTTATGGTGACTATTTCAGCACATAACCTACACTCGAATCCTCATCCACCTATGAAGATGAAGAAGAAGAAGAGCAGGCATATCGAGTCCAAAATTTCGAGCTATTCGAAGGAGCGAGAAAGTGGATGAAGAATGACAACGCGAGCTTTACATTCAATCTCGAATATGTACATCTGATTCACCTAAGAAAGCTGATAAAAATGGGTGGAAGAACAAAATGAACCAGGCACTGCTATTAAAGTTTAACATCTATTATAATTATACCATGGAATCACAAAGCACAAACTTAGCCACTAACATTTGGTGTTGAAGATTTGCTCATCCAAGGTACGACAACAGAATCTGGAGACTCTGGCACTAAACCACCTTTCAGGAGAACATCATCTTCTCCTGAAATAATGTCTATTCCTTCTGTGTTTCCTTTCCCACTACTCTGACTCTCTATGTTCTTTAGAATTTCCAATGCCTCCGACATAGACGGCCTTGTGTCCTTCACACTTTGTAAGCATCGAAATGCCAACTCTGCAACTGCACATATCATTTCTTTAACCTTTTCCTCTGTTTCAAATCCAAGAGATGGATCTACAAAGTCGTGTAATTCGTCGTTTCGAATCTTGTTGATCGCCATTGTCCACAAGTTAATCTCATGTCTGTGCCTTGTGATATCAACGGCTGGCTTTGAAGATATAAGCTCAACCAAGACGACTCCAAAGCTAAAGACATCACTTTTATTTGTAAGTTGATAACATTCATGATACTCTGGATCGACGTAACCAGGAGTTCCTTGTGGAGCAGTTGAAATATGTGTGGCTTGCGTAGGAAAAAGGCGAGATAGTCCGAAATCGGCGACTTTAACACCGAAGTTGCTGTCAAGGAGAATGTTGGTGGTTTTAACATCACGGTGGATGGTCTCGGAAGCATGGAGAAAAGCTAGAGCACTTGCAGTCTCTATGGCAATCTTCAGCCTTGTATCCCATGCAAGCTCACCAGGTTTTGCTCGAGTGCCATGAAGATGATCGGCAACGGTACCGTTCGGAATGAATTCATAAACCAGCAAGAGTTCACGACAGCGTCGAGAGGTGCATCCATAAAGGGTGACTAGATGTGGATGGCGCAAACGAGTAAGGATCTCAACTTCATTCATGAAGTGCTCAACTTGTCTGTAGTTATTTTCGAACATTCGTTTAACTGCGACCTCACGCCCATCTTGGAGTTTGCCTGTGAAGAGATCAAATGAATTAAAACTTCATACTCCAGTAGATATGCTTATATCAAAGACCAAAAATGATTGACTGATCTTTACCATAGTAGACAGTGCCAAAGCCACCATCTCCAAGTTCTTTGGCCGGATTAAATCTGTCAGTGGCCTTTTCAAGTTCTTCATAAGAGAACAGAGGTGCTCCCATGTAATTTTCTCCGTTCTCAAGTTCCTTCGCTGGAGGTTCACTAGAATTGTTTCGTAGGAGAAAGGAGGAAGGAGCATAAGCACGAGCAAGCTTCTTTTTGTGCAAACGAAACCAGATGAAAAAGACTACACTCATTATCAATACGCCTCCAATACCAGAGCAAACACCTGCCATGTCATTCCATTTGCTAGTCAAGTTAGTTTACTTTCCAATTATAAGAATAATGTATGTAATGTGAAATCAAGGCCTAGTTTTTACCTATGACGGGCTTCCTCCAGTTATCATTTTTATCTGCTATGGCAAGCAAATTGTTAGACAAGATCGTTTGGTCAAGAGAATGAGAAAAAGAGAAACACAGAATATTACAGGCAGGTTAATGCAAAAACAGTTTTGTGAGTAAGACCAAGAATTAAGGTTTAACCATTCGGGCTTTTCCTATTCCACAGAACTAAGATTTCTAGAAAGTTACCCTCTTTGCAGGCTTCGAGATGAGGTCCATCAGGACAAAAGCAAACAAACTCGTTGCTTTCGAACCCACATTGGCCACCACTTGTCTCACAGTTGGTACAGTTTTTAGCACTCCAATTTAAAGTGAAACCCATCTTCAAGATATCAGAATAATTCTTCCTCAACAACTCAGAAAAATCATCATCCTCATTAGTAATGTCTACAGGCACCTCAACCGAGGATTGACAAGAATTGAAAGAGAAGTTCATAAGCTCCAAAAACCCATCATGGAAAGCAGCAAAAGAATGGAGTTCGCTTTTGCTTGAACAATGAATTGGGTAGCTATAATTGGGAGGAAGGGAAGTACAGTTATAATAGAAGAAGAAACCGATATGATTTGAACTGTAAGTGAAGGGGGTTCGGTTGAGGCTAGAGTTATGAAGAGGAGTTGGGCATTTCATCTCGTAAACCGCAGTATTTGCCACATGAAAATAATGGCTTTGATAGGAGATTTCTCTGATAATATAATCATCTTTTGAAATTCTGATAACTGGGTTTTCATCTTTGCAGGCGATTTCGAAGCTTGGATGTCCACAGAAGGGGCTATGCGAATGAGCTATCCTGAAAGGGTAGCTAATATTTGGACCTTTCCCACAGGATTTTGGAGCACAAGCTTCAAACTTATGGTCTGAGGACAGAGTTTGGCGAGTTAAGATGATGAAGAAGACGATAAAAAGAAAAGGGGTTCTCTTGAAATCCATTAATAGAAGGAATGGAATGAGTTGAGAATATAGAAGAAGAAGAAGAAGAAGAAGAGAAGAAGAAGAAACAGGAAGGTGGGAAAATGGAGGGAAGTTTTGATGGGTTTGTTTGAATTAGATTTTGGGAGTTGTTTGTTGTTTTAAGTTCTTGAAATCTTTGTTTTTGGTTCAGAGAATGATGTTTGGAAAGAGGAAGAGAAAGGACAAATCATGGTTCAAGCAACAGCAAAGTTTAGAAGTCATTCAAAGGAGTTTAAAAAAAGAGAAGTCATTCAGAAGACTTGGAACTGGGCCATTGGGGGTTGGGAATGATCATAAGATTGCTTTTTGAGAATTTTATGGCATAAGAATTAACATTACTTCCAAAATTTGGATGAAATTGTAATAGAAAAAAGGAAGTTTCTCACTTTCTTCACCTCCCACATAATTAAGAGAAACTTTGTGGGCTTTTTTGCAAAGCTAAAAAAAATAGTCAACTTGGGCGGCAAAATATGATCATGAAAGGTTGGTTATAGGTCACCACTACATTTTAAAACACAAGGAAGAAGATGTCATTGAATCCTTGAATCTTTTGTGAAAATTTGACTTGGAAGAAATTTTGTCATATAAAATGGGAAAGAATTAATATAAAATTTCCAGAAGTGGGTAAAAGGGAATAGAAGTTTGTTTGCAGTACATGAAGGAAAATATGTTGAAACATAATGTTTTTTTTCTTTTGTTTTCATAAGTTAAAGTTTATTGAAAGGAGAGTAATTAATCAACTTACAACTCACAATTACATTTTCTTGCAATAGGAAATTATAATTGAGCATCAAGTCCGGTGTCAAAGGATTATTAAAGTATTATTCTAAGAATTAAAATAAAATCAAATACAAAGCAGTCAGTCAACAAAAACATACCTCAACTGACATCAAATATGACTTATTACCAAGAAGTCATGGGTTCAAATAGAAAAAATTGACTCATTACATTACTTAAATTAAACCTAATGTGAATTGTTGAGTATTAATTAATATTTTTGCAGTAATTAAATAGATCTGACCAGAAACTTGTGAAAGTGAATTAACGATTAACAACCAAAGATTAAAAAGAAAAAAAAATGCTTGGTCTATCTAAAAGAGATGGAACGACCTTAGTCAATCAAATCAAAGCTGCTTAGGTTTTTGAATATGCAATAGTGACGTCATAAATGAAAGGGAAAAGGGCATAACAGTATTAGAAAAAATGTATATTTACTAAACTACCCTTAGAGTGGGAAACATTTGACTTGACTAGAGAAATTTAAGGACGAGAACCATGAGAATGGGGGGAAGCAACTGGCACAAAGACTTGGGGGAGTCTCGTTGAGAATTTGGTTGACGAAACAAAAAAGTTAGATGAGACTTTTTGCACTTCCTTTTTTGCATTGTCCACCAAGTTAACCAAACGGACAACATTTCTTAAAGAAAAATCTATTTTTTAATTTTTCACTTATGAAAATTTATTTTAAAAATATATGGATAAAATATTTAAAACTTTTATGCACTCCCAATTTTGAAGGTTTTTTTTTAAAGGATTTAGCAATTAGGAGTTAGCAACAAAAGACCAAAAATATATCGAATCGAGGTCGGTCGGTCGATCTTCACAGAATTCAGTCAGGGTCAGACCAAATTTTAAAATATATGTATATATACAAACAAAAACTATAAAAAATTTACATATTTATATTCTATCTTACAAATATATTAAATAATAATTAATTAATTAATTATTATATATATATATATATATAAACTGACCCAACCGAACCAATCGTTCGGTTCGGTTGGTTTAAGGAAGTAAAAAAAAAAAAGTTGACCGAACTGATCGAATTTGGTTGGTTCAAGGTCGGTTGGGGTCGAAAACCAATCCCGACTAACCGATGATCACTCCTAATAACAATACAAATGTAGAGAGAGTTTGGACTATAAGGGAGGTACTTAATATTTTGATCAATCATTCCTTTTCATTTTCTCTAGCATGTAAGATTAGAAATTTAAACCTCTAAAACATGTAAGAAATTTAAATTTTTGATGTTTTAGTCAATAATATAATGTCTTAATTAATTGAATTATATCTGATTAATATCTTAATCACTTGTCGAAAAATTTAAAAGTTAAGGAGTAGAGATATAGACAAAAAATTATCTTATTAGTTTCCTATCTCCATCCTAGTCTTCATTTTCCAATTATTTTCCAAAGTCTTATCTAAGAGAGGAGACCACATATACACAAAGATGCAATTTTCTTCATGTGATAGTCCTTGAAAAACTAACTTGCTTTAAATGTGGAGAAAGTTAGAAATTGAGATTTTTTTTCCTTTTTTATTCTAATACTGAAGATGGATAGGAATTACAATTTTTTTTTCAACTTTAAATTTCATCCTCATTCTATCATTGTTATGGATTTCTGACCTACCTATTTTATAACTAATACATTCTATTTCTATACATTATTAGATAGTTTAAATTTTGTGGTGCATTTAAAAGTAATGAATAACTAAAAGAAGAAAAAGTCAAAATCAAAGAGTATTAAACTAGAATTTTCAGTTTGTGATCATTGTTATGGATTTGTAATTAAAAAAAAAAATTATAAGTTTATAACTAATACATCGGATATTTTATACTTGGTGGCGCATTCAAATGAAACCAAAAAAAATAATAAGTAAATAAAAGAAGAAGAAATCAAAATTGAAGGGTATTAAACTAGAATTTTCAATTCATGTGCATAAGTTAATATTATTCGTAGCATAGTATTCTTAGTTGTGTATAAGATTTGTTGACTTTGTAACGGTGAAAACCATAGATTCCTTTTTTCCTTCCACAACACATAACACAGCTGCTGACACGTTTCAATGAAGGTGGGTCCCAATTTTAAGCCTTAATCTCATTTGGTCAACTAAGATCATCACGACTTTGACTGGTCAGTATGTTGACTTTTACAGCTATTGGCTAATTATTTCCAAGCCTAAACTCCCCTAATCTAATTTCATCTTCCCTTTGCTTCTTCCATATTACCACAACACACAAATTCCACAAAAATCGTGATACTAATTGAACATATGATTTATTTAGAATGGAAACAAAGTCCGACGTTATCAAGAAATAGATCAATCGTGAGTATACTGACAATCACCTTTATTGATACGAAGTCTTTTTAGAGACTAAAAAACAGTATCATATTATCGTGAAAATAGATAAAAATTGATCGAGTTAAATTTTGAAGGATGAGATAATTTTGAATATAACAAAAGTGAGCCCGAAAAAGAATTAGACATACCTGAATGTTTGCAGACGAAAGGATGAATATCTCCATTTCCACAGATGCAATAAAACTCACTGGTGGCGTTGGATCCACATTTGCCGCCAGATTCCGTGCATCCTCCACACGCCACCATGTGCCAATCCCCATAATCCACTTCGAAGCCGTGTCCCAGAGCCGTCTCCACTATCGCCGTTCTAGTCTTCTTTCCTTCTTCCAACCCCTCCACCGTCACCGTCACTTCGATGTTTATTGTACAATCTCTGATAATTTTGCTCCAATTCATCATCTCCGGTTCCAAAAAATAATTCGCTCTCCCACTGATTTCCCCTTCCCATCCGCACCAAAATCTGTAATCCCTCGGAATTCCGAGTTCCGGCGGGCAATCGTACCAGATAGATATGTTCCGATCGTTGGAAGAATACGTGAAGAAATCATGATCCAACGTCGCCGTTTGGATTTGATTTTTAGGGCAGTAGTCTTCCAAGAGGTCTGATCTTGCTATGGTCATTATATGATCCAATTGGGTGATGTTGAGAACGTTATATTCTATTGAATTGATTGCAATCGTGGTGGTTTTGTTGTGTTTGCAGTCGAGCTTGAATTGACGCCGCCCGCAAAATTCCTGTCGCTCATTTCCCCAAAAGGGATAGCGGATATTAACCAATTCTCCGCAGTTGTAAACCACACCGCAAGCTTTAAATTCCTCGTGGGCGTCATCCCCGAAACATAGCTGAACATCAAGCCACACGATTGTGAAGAATAAGAAGAAGAAGAAGAAGAAGAAGAGAGGGAGGGAAGTTTTCATTTCCGTAAAGGCTCATGAACAGAGGATGATTTTGATATGAAAATGGAAGAATTAACAACAAGTGGTCTCCCCCCTTAAGCTGACGCTATTACATTACAATACAAAGTCGTTTTCGGGGAAAGTGAGACAAAGGAAAAAAGAGAAATTGGGAATTATCTTTTTCATTGTGCAATGTGAACTGATTGCGTTGACTGAAAAATTACCAATTGGACAACCGGGAATTGGAATTAAGCCACCGCTAAGTTTCGTAATTAATCAATTCTTCTTCAATTATTTAATTCAACTGGATCAATTTGCTTCATCGTGGAAATCCACTTAAAATAATAATGGTTACAACAACTTTGAATATGATTTTAATTTCTACCATCCCAATTTTTCATACTACTCTCACATCAATACTTTTTTAAAGAAAAAATTGAACTATATCTCGAACTATGTTATTTTTATGCAACTCATTTTTTAATGTGGTAAATTTTTTTTCAATAAAAGATGCATATAAATGGATGCAGTCTCGCCTAAGTTTTACTTTTGGTATGAAAATTATATAAGATTCACACAAATTATGTATATCTACTGAGGTTAAATATAATGTAAATAAAAGGAGTACTATATTCATAGTATTGAAGACTTGACATTTCAATGTCTTCCTCATTCCAGTCCCTCCCACCACACCTTATTCAGCCACTAGGGAATTATTAATTTTAATTACTTTCTTAAGATTTTCAACACAAAAAAAAAAAAAAAAAGTTTTCTTTAAGTGTCTATCTATTTCACATTAATGTCGGTCTGTGAGAATTATCCTACCAGAAATAAAAATACCTCATCTTCTTACCTTGTTGCAACTTGCGAATATAAAATTCCTCTGGTTCGTTAGATGTCGGGTTCTGTTTCGAGCTCCATGTTAGAAATGGCAACGAAAATGTCTTCAATCTGATTTTAGGGATAGAAAATTTCTTCAATCTGATTATATATATATATATATATATATATATATTTAGAATATCTTAGTTTTTATTGCATTATATTAAATTTTATTTTATATTGTTCTATAAATAGGACCTTTAGCCTTATATCTCAATAACAATATCAACACAATATCAATTGTAAATCCTAGCCGCATTTGTGTTCTCCCCCTTTTCCCCTTCCTCCTCTAAAAACAACAATAAATATATATATATATATATATATAAAAGTAAAAATTTATGGCAAAATTAAATAAGGAATAAAAGAGAGAGTAATTGAAAAGAAAGAAGAATGGAGAGAATTTTCACCAATTGTTATGTATTCATGATCCATCAAATGTCATTATTTATAGGTAATTTGGCAAGAATGAGTTGGTACATTTGGACACTAAACATGACACATGAAGGACACTTTAGCTATGGATATTTGCTACTTGACATAGGTATCAAATAACATATGAAATGGGATTTACATTACACATGTTTACAATAATATAAAGGTATTTTTATTTATTTAATCATTTATAGATGTTTATATGGAGAAGCGTTTGAAGTTGTATTGTACCTAATAAATTACTAGATTTTATTAAAATTGTATGAAAGAAAAAAGTGAAAATAGTTTAACTGATAAATGTAAATTAAATTCGTTGTTACGTCGAATTTATTGTTTTATATCAAAAGATTTAAAATAGATTTGATGTTTTATTTACAAATTTAATTTGTTATTTCTCGGCAAGTAACTATTCAATTGAGTGTACTAAAAAATTGATATATGTTTCAATGTCTATTTTAATTTATTTTATTCTCAGAGAGTTGCTTTCTTATAAAATATAATTTGTTTCTGCATTTGGATTATCTCATCCCATTTAAAGAGCTCTCCTTCCTGATTTGAGTTGAATTGAGAGGAAATAGAGTTCTTAAGTAGTTTAAGGTTGTTGTTCTATCAAAATTAGTCATTTTATCATGTTGAGACAATCATTGTAGTATGTTTGCAACCCGTAAAAAAAAAGAAATACTTGTGTTCAGGACAATGTTTTGTGAAATGTCACTTTATTATCCTATTGGTCAATTTCAACCATGTTATTTGGTAGGAACTTAATTGAAATTTTTTATTGAAGTTTTTTATACAACATAAAACTAAACCTTTCAATTTCTAAAAAAATAAAATAAAACATTAAATTACAAGTTTAGTCTTTCATCTTTTAAGTTTGTGTTAAAAGGGACTCTAAACTTTAAAAGAGATCTAATAGGTCTCCAAACTTTTACTTTTGTGCCTAATAGGTCTCTCAACCTTAAAAATATATAAAAAAAAATTTTGAACTTTCATTTGTGTGTCTAATAGGTCCTTAATATATTCATATTTTTAAAAATTAACTGATCCGTTAGATCTAAAATTAAAGTTATGTGTAATATGTTCTTAAACTTAAACTTTTAATTTTGTGTCTGGTAAGTATATAAATTTTAAAAAATGTCAAATATGTCAATAATGTGTTAGGCACAAAATTAAAAATCAATAATTTATTAGACACAAAATAAAAACTTATTAGACATTTTTTTAGAGTTGATAGTTAAAAGCGATTTTCATTTTTTTTCTTTTTGAAACACTTGAAAGTATTTTTAAAGGAAGCACTTGGAGTTAGTTTAGTGCAACTTTTGAAAATAGTGCTTCGGAGGTGATTTTTTTTTTTTTTGGGGGGGAGGGGGAAAGTTTATTTTTTATCCCTAAGTTTGATGAGGTATATCATTTTTATCCTAAACGTTCTTAATCAAATTGCACACTTAGAATTTGATAAGTGTAGCAGTTTTTACCCTTTTTCCCCTTGAGATATTAATAATTTTTATCATAAACTTTAGAAAATGTTGCCATTTTATTTTATGGTGAGCTTTAATTTGAAAAATCATTAAAACAACATATTCTTATGTATGTGTTTAATAAATTATAAAACATATATCAAAGACAAAATTAAGAAAAACTATAAGAAAGTTGAAAGTTGGTTTTTTATAAAACTTGTGAGTTTTGGGAGATTTATGTCCTAGTCAATCCTGTGCATTAATTGAGGTCAATTTTTTGTGATGCTTAATTTTTTGTTGATATTCATGAGTTTTAATTTTTTTTATTTTATTAAAATGAGTAGGTGAATTTAGTGAAAATTGACCAATGTAAAAATTAAAACATTTGTTTAAGTTTAGGATTTCAAATGGATGAAATCAAGAGTGTAAGACATAAATTGATATATGATGCCTAGTTTAGAGTATAAATTAATTTTTTCTTATTATTTTCTTTCGAGTGATTTTAAAATTTTAATTTTAAAATCATGCTTTTAACCTCACAATCAATGGCCAATCATACTTTTAAAAGTGTTTTTTTTAAATAAATTTGAGATTTTTTCACTCTTCCAAAAGACTCACATTAATGATTCTATCCAAAGTGTTAGGTAAAACAAAGTTTCACAGAGAAGCATTAGCCTCATACCATAAAAAAAAAATCTCTTTATAATTTAACAAGAAATAGAAATTATACACAATAAAAATAAAATTTACAAAATTTTATTTCTCAACTCCATTTTACTTTTGAGCCAATTCAACATAGTTCACTAGATAAGACACTAATTACTATCGTAAAAGTTGATAGTTTTTTATCTCTCAACTGCTATCGTTGAACTAAAAAATCTTATTTTCTAACACTTTTTTAGTTTTAAGAATTGAAATTGAGAAGAGTAGGGCCAAAGCTAATATAATAAAATAATATTTAGGATGTAAATCAAATTTAAATTGATATGGGACCTATAAAAAAGTAACAAGATAAGAATAAAAATGAATGAAGTATGAAACCCACCAAAATAAGAAACATGAATGGCATCTCTATCATCGTCCAACCTTAAAGAAAATCAATTCATTCTAAGAAGTAGGAATTCTTTTGCTAAAATGAGCATAATTCATCGGTAATTGACATGTAACTTTAACAACAAAAAAAAAAAAAAATAGAGGTTTGAATCTTCTTCTCCCAAAAATATTATTCAACTAGAAAAAAAAAAGCCTAAAAAGTCTTTTCGATGAATTCATAAAGTCTATGAATAATAAAGATGAGAATAGGATGCGTAAATCTCATTCTTTCCTTACTATTCATTTCAAGTAAACATCACCCACGAAAGACTATGGACTTTCTTTTTCTACTTGAGACCAGAGATTAAGAGAAAATAAATTATTCAAAATAGTCACTACCATTTGATACTAAAATGTATAATTTAATTTTTTTTTATTTCTTTCTTCACATATCTAAATTTTAAGGTGGCAATCATGTCCAATAGTTTAGAGAGAGACTTTTTCACACAAATCTAACTTAAAAACTTTTTTTTAAAAAAGGGAAACTTGAAACCCTTTTTAATTGAAGGGAAAGATCAATATTTTCCCTAAATTTGACTAATTATATCCATTTTCACCCTAACTTATATATGTGTTGCAATTTTTCTATATGTTCAATGGATGATAAATTCACTCATGGGTTTGGGTAAAAAGGAGTGTGTTTATTTTTTAAAGCTCACTCATTTTAATAAAAATCAAATTTCGTACAAAATTAAGTAGAATTAATTTTAAAGATTGACAATTTAATAAACCTCTTACAACTCATAGATTTTAACCAAAAAAACAAAAAAACTCTTATTTTATAAAGAGAAAATCCAACACTAATGTAGCTTTAATTTTGAATTTTCATTAATTTTATACTTTTTTAATTAATCATTAATTTTATACACATATATTTTATATTCATTAAATGCACACATTCAAAAAAAAAAAAAAAGCATGAATTAAGATATCATTAAATGTACTTAAGAATATTTTCATCGATGCTATTTCAAATTAAATCTATCATAGAGTGTTTGAAACTTTTATTTAAATTTAAGGTTTAAATTGCAACACTCCTCAAAGTTAAGTATAATTTGATGAAATTGAAGTTCATACTAATAAAAAAATTGATACCTGAATTTTGGTATTTTCCCTTTAATCAAAAGGAAAAAAAAAAAAAACTTGAAACAACGACTTGATATGAATTATTATTTACTACTATGGCTAAATTATAAAAGAAAAAAAAAGAATTGCAATGAGTAGAAAAAAATATTAGGATATTTATAAATATAGTAATGATTTTTAGAGATTTGTAAATATAGCAAAATTTTTTATATCTGATTACCGTTTTTTTATTGTTCTAATTTTACTTCTCATTGGTGTATCAACAAGTATATATATAGTATATTTAATATATTTTATATTTGGTATATCAATAACATATCTAATATACTTTACATTTGATATATAGTCAATCGATATATATCTAAAATGAAGTATATTAAGAGTATGTTACTGATGTATTATTGATAAACTTCCTTTTAGGTACATCAAGTAAATGACATACTCTATATGAAGTAATATACCCTAACAACATTGAGTATATCATTAGTATATCAGTTATATACTTCATTTCAGTGATATGCTTCATTACTTTAAGTAACAAATAACTATTGATAAAGTCAAAAATTGAAATAGAGTATATCAGTAGTATATCTAGTATAATGAATCTATAATATCGGTATACGATTGGCATACTTCATATTAGATATCTTAGTAAAATAAGATACCTAAAAAGAAGTATATTACTATTGTATCATTCAATGCATCAACAAAAAAGTGGTAACTAAAATTATAAAGTCAAGAACTAAAATCAAGTATTTCAATAGTATATCATTGATATACTTTATATTATATTATTATTATGAATATCAATAATATATCTCGATATACTTCATGTAGGTGATATACTAATTATGAATTACCAATATATTATTGATAGATTTTATATTAAGAATGTTATTTCATTGATATGCCTAAATAGAGTATACCAGTAGTATATTGTTGATATACTTCAAATTAAATATATCTAATATACTTAATTTAAATTATTATTATATTCTTGATATACTTCATACTATTTTTGATATACTACTGATATATTGAATATTAAAAATTTCATTTCATTTGTATACTTAAATAAAGTATATCACTGATGATATACTTCATATTAGGTATATCAATAATATATCATTGATAGACGATTGATATACTTCATATTACAAAAACACGAAATTAAAAAAAAAGATTAAATAAAGGATCATCTTGGACTTTTTGCAGATTCTTGGGTTGGTCTAATTTTTTTTGCTATATTTGCAAATAGGATAAAGGAAAGATCGTTGGCAATTGAGCCAAACTCTTTTGTCATTGCTGCAAGTGCCCCCCAAAAAATCCTTGAATTAATTTGTATTTTGTTTAAAAAATATTCATGAACTTTCAAGAGTCTCATTAATACCCTTGAACCTTAGTACTTCGTTTTAAAATAACCTTAAACATTCAGAAGTTGTATTAATACCCTTAACATTTAAAAACACAAAAGTTAAAAATGTCCTTACCATTAGTATATAGACGATAATTGTTTATCTACACCTCATTATCTCAATTTTCAATTTCCTCTCTTCTGATTTTCTTTAGTATATAGTCAAACATTTATTTATTTTTTCTCCTTTTTTCTTTTTTTTTTTCAATACCTTCTTACTCCATTCCTTCCATTTTTCAATCTCTCTAACTTCCCTCATTTCTCATATCTTCTTAAATATTAGAACTTTAAATATATAAG
Source organism: Trichosanthes cucumerina (assembly GCA_036507285.1). Taxonomy (NCBI): domain Eukaryota; kingdom Viridiplantae; phylum Streptophyta; class Magnoliopsida; order Cucurbitales; family Cucurbitaceae; genus Trichosanthes; species Trichosanthes cucumerina. Next base: position 73,298,902 of record CM071839.1, on the reverse strand, counting down.
AAGAGCTCTGTCTATTTCAAAGCATGCCCAAACATAAATATAAAAAATTCAACACTCAATAGTCAATGTCTTTAAGTTATCTTGGGTTGGAAAAGAAACAATTTTAAAATAACTCATATAGATACCATCATTTTTTTCATATAAATACTCCTATTTTTCCTCCAATTATTCAATTCTCAATCATGGGAATCTTCTTAACTAATCATAACAAATATACTAATTTGAACTAAAATAATAATAATAAAATCTTCATCTGAAGGGATCGAATCCCACACCGGAAGCAATTGAATCACTTTGCTCTCGATTTCTATTACATGAATTTACACAAACAGAAAGATAGTTAAGTTTACATGGATGAAAGTATATTACCTTTGAAGAACACTTTCTTCTAGTAATCCTTCTTGAATCCTCCCGTTCTCTACGATCACGATCTGATCTCGTACCAAACAATACCACAAGGTCTTCTCAGTTGTTCTCTAGGAGAGGGAGAACGGTGGGAGTTCCTTTTTGGAGAAAAGAAATCTTTTGAAAGGAATTGAGAGAACTGAGAGTTATGGAAATCTCAATTTCCAAAAAGTGATTTGTTGGCTGCAAAAAGCATCCAAATGCATGCTTTTATAGGGAGCGAGATGGAGATAAATTTTCCACCCATTATTCCTCTAAATCCACATATTATACATTATGCAAATTATATTTGCATAATATGCATAATCAATTGAATCACATTCAATTTTAATCTCTCTCATGTTTAATTCCTCTAATTATAAAATTATTTCATAATTAAGCAATAATATAGTTTATCATGAATCATATTCACATTAAACTGTTATAAGAAATTGAAAAGGAATTTGAAAAATTAACAACCTTGTTCATAAAACAAGACCTTTAGATCACAAACCCAAAAACCCCAAATCAAAAAATGAAATCAAAGAAGCCAAAGATTCTAATGTAAAAAATGTTAAGTAACCCTTGACAATTGGATCTAACAACCTTACTTAAAGAAATAAGACGCTAAAACGAATTTTGAAAATTAACTGATCAAGGAAAGTAAAATCGGATTACCTTGTCGATCAAACATCTTAAGGCAAGAGAACTTGTGTGAGGTCCGAATTACTCCACAAGTAAGATTGATCAAGTCAAGCTTGAATGATTCTAAGCATGCAATCTAATCTACATAGAATTGCAAAGAAACATAGTTCTAGGCTATAATAAAGCACAAAGGCTTCTTTTCATTACATTTTCCAATCTTTCTTCTTCCTACAAGTTACATGGCTTTATATAGCCTCAAAATCAACACTAGAGTAACCTATGGTCAATTGAAAGTTTGTAACTTACAACTCCATCAATACCATAATGTCCACTAGCTAAATTTTAACTTAAATCATTGAAAACAAAACTTTGAAACTGAAAATTACATTGAAATGGTCATAAATCCGAGATTGGAGTCCCTTGGTAGTTTTGAAAGTCTTTGTAACCTCTCATGCATAAATAAAGTTTCATTGATTTATTTTGAAACCCTTTGTTGCATAAATGAAGCTTGGGGTGTCTTTAATGACACATTTATTGCACTTGAGTTCATTAAATGCATTTTTAGCTCGCCATAAATGAAGTTGGACAACATTTAATTCAACTCCATTTTGAAGGTTTTCTCTATTCTTGAATAGCATGTTAGGATTCGTATCAAACTATATATTATATCAATTATATCACATATAATTGATATATAAGTCCCTTATATGAATTTAAACACTTCAAATTCATTTCAAAACTTCATACCCTCTTAATTTTCATATCTAGCCAACAGAGAGACCTTATAGACCTACAGATCATAAGCTCCAATGATACGAGATTTAGTTGATCAAACTCTTTGATCTCATTAATCAACATTCATTAACTACGAGTCACTCCACTATAAACTCGTAGTTGCACTCTCCTCACTGTAGGACAAGTTGTGTCCATCGATATAACCAATGCCCGTGAGTCAACCCTTCACAGGTCGTTCGAAGTCACAGTGGGTCAAATTACCGTTTTACTCCTGTGACTACTTCTTGCTCTTTAAGTACCATTGATCCTCTAATGAACAACAAGTTTATGGTTCTACCATAAACAATGTCCCTTTTGGGCCAATGAGAAGGTGGGGCCCCGTTGTTCAAGACTTGGATTCAGTCCTTAAGGGAACAACCTATCTAAATTCCCTAGCGCAGGAACGAGTCCTTCTTGCGGAGTTAAATTCTCAGCTCTCTACAAGGTTTCGTCCTTGAGTATGTAGGCTTATTGAGTCGCTAACTCTGGGCACTCTCACCTATACTGGTCTAAGGACAAAACCCCCGCAGACAAGAGTTCGTAACTCGCTCAGGATTTAGGTCGAGTCACTAATGGTTATCTACGAATTACAAGTCCTAATCTGTCAACGGTGTTACTACAGTAGTCTAATAATTCTCAGTCCAGTCTTGTACAATCTCATCGCACATGATGCCCCACTCACATGTCAACTACATGAACGAGTTGGATCGCCTCGTTTGTATCAAATACAAAGTGGGTCACATTCATAGTGTTACCAGGATGAGGTTCCCAACCTTATCCATGTACTATAGACCATTCGGGTCATTTACTTGAATATGATCGTACCTGTGTGTCTAATACACATTGTTCAATGTCTCATAAACATGGCCCTTGAGCTTAGTTTATTGGATTTAAGTTTTAATTGCGAGATTACAAGATTTGAGGAAAAATAACACTTTATTTATAACCATCAAATAATTACAAACTACACAAGTTTAGGGCATAAATCCCAACAATCTACTATAAATTTAGTAATGCATACGTTTTCTTTCTTTTCCCTAAATTCTCAATATGTGCTTCTTTTGAATTAAACTCAAATGTACTAATTCAAATTACTAATCTACCATCTTTATTAAAGCATTTGGGTTATAAGCTTGATTGAATGTAGGACCTTTGGTGTTCAATTATTCTCCTCTTTTCTTGCTTATAGTATAGTTTGATTGAATGTGATGGTTTTAGAGATTGAAAAATGGGAGAAGAGAGTAAAGAGGGTATTGAAAAAGAAAGGAAAAAAACAAAGAGGAAAAATAGAGAAGTGATAGGTCATCGATTGAAACGAAACAAGAGAGAAGAAATATAAGACGAAGGAATGAGATGCAGATAAATGTTTTTCGTCCATATATAAATGGTAACAACATTTTTTATTTTTTATTTTTTTTTTATGGTTAAGAGTATTAATACAACACTTAAAGTTTATAGGCATTTTAAAACGAGATACTAATGATTTGTGTTCATAAACATAAAGGTAGTTTTTTTTAAAGTTAAAGGGTATTAATGAAACTTTTGAAAGTCCAAAAGTATTTTTGAAACAAAGTAACTCTCGATAGAGGTATCTTTAACTTTATTTTAATAGTTCAAGATTATTAATGAAAGTTTTGAAAGTTTAAAGGTATTTTGGAAACAAATAGAATGTTCAGAAGTATTTTATATAATTTAGCCTATTACTAATTCTTAGGGATTTAGAGAGAAATAGTGTAAAGTTATAGGGTGTTTTAGCAAGACAGCTTTCTTTAATTTTGTCTTTTGTGAGAACTATATTAAATAAATAGAAAAGCATATTGAAAAATGAAAATACAACGGTTACATCTTGAAACCGGGTCCCACCCAACTCGACCAATGTAAAAGATCGACAAGCCCGTAACAACAATAATAATTAAATGACTATTTAGAGAGAAGAGAAAAAAGAAAAAAAGAAAAAGAAAAACTAGCCGTTGCGCGCACTGGATTCAAATCAATTGGTCGTACGCACAGAAACACAAACGTAACTTTTCATTTCATAGAGACAAAGATTACTCTCTCCTACCTTCTTCTCTCTCTCTGTTTCTCTCAAATTCCTATCCGAAACCCTAATAAGGCAAGGCAAGTTCGAAGCTCTCTTGTCTGTCGCTGCAAATATTACGGCCTCAGAATTAGATCTGAATTCTGAGTGTGTTGGCCGTCTAAGTTGCTCCGCTCCGATTCCGCTCGAATTTAATGTGAGAATTACTACCATTTCTCTTGATTTTAGATGATTTTTTTCCTCGAGAACTAGTTTGATTTTGTTTCTGTAGAATGATTGTTGTATTTTTTCCACTTCGTCCATTTTAAGGTTCTAGAGTGCGTTCCTGAGGCGGAAGTTTCAATTTTCCCTCAAACGTGAAACAATGCATCACTGAGTTTTAGGGTTTCTGAACATGCCACCTGGTGTGGAAGTTTTTGGATTGGAATCAGCCATGATACTCCAAAAAGATTTAGTCATGGTTAGCTCAATATCTTGAGACCTAGATTAGAAATGCTTTAGTGTAGTGTTAGTGTAGTAGACAAAGAAAATACCCGGATTGCAATGTGTTTGATTAAAATACACCACAGTCCTGGTATGATTTTTTTTACCTTTTTTTTAAAAACTCCTCTATACACGGAAGACTGGTTTTCTTCATCTCTATTAATCTGACACCGAATTGTGTTTGGTTCTAATAGTTCGTTTCATGAACTTCAAACTGCAGCAGATATTATAGCTATTTCCCGAAAAGAAGGACATATAGACCTCTAATCAACTCACTCCCTTCTCAGTGTTTTGGTCCGACTGTGAAGGAGAAATAGCTAGATATTAAGTATCACGATGACTATCAAAACTCCTGCAACACCCGCTTCTTCGAAAACAGAGAGGACGCCAGCATCAACACCTGGAGGACCTCGATCTAAGGAAGAGAAGATAGTTGTTACCGTGCGGTTAAGGCCTCTGAGTAAAAAAGAGCAGCAAGCGAAGGATCTAATGGCATGGGAATGCATTGATGATAATACGATTGTGTACAAACCCCAGCCTCAGGAACGTCAAACTCAACCGGCCTCGTTTACATTTGGTACTAATGGCATCCGGTCATTGTTTTTTCATGCCATTTTCTTTATTTCTTCCCCGAGTAAAATATTAAATATGCCATTGCAATCTTTTTTTTTATTTGTTATTTGCAGACAAAGTTTTCAGTCCCGCTTCTTTGACTGAGGCAGTATATGAGGAAGGAGTAAAGAATGTTGCCTTATCTGCTCTAAGGGGCATCAATGGTAGTTTAAAAATTCATCAGTTCATTTTTTTAATCACTCAAATTGGGTGATTATCCATTCAAATGATTATATATTGTTTTATGTTGCAGCCACCATATTTGCCTATGGGCAAACTAGTAGTGGAAAGACATTTACAATGAGGGGGATAACTGAGAAAGCTGTTAATGATATCTACAGACATATTAGTAATGTAAAATTCTACTGCTTTGAACTGAATTATTTTCTGCTAGTATTTCGCACCTTAATTAACCATCAGGTACCTTGGGTTAATTTATAGACACCCGAAAGAGATTTTACAATAAGAATTTCAGGGCTCGAAATATACAACGAGAATGTTAGGGATCTATTGAATACAGAATCAGGTCGGAATCTAAAGCTTCTTGATGATCCAGAGGTACTATTCATAATTGCATGTGTAAGGGTTAAAGGAAGTATGCTCCATTGTGTGAATTTTGTTTACAATTAACTGAAATTGTGATTCTCTTCATGCAGAAAGGTACAATGGTTGAGAAATTAGTGGAGGAAACGGCAAATGATGATCAACATTTGAGACATTTGATTAGTATCTGTGAGGGTAAGAACTGATGTGTTCTCACTTAAGTTTGCTTAATGTCCTCCTTCAGAATATACCGCTTTAAAATGAATTCAATTTTATTTTGTGGCTCAAAGACAAGTTGGTGTCCTCACTTAAGTTTGCTTAATGTCCTCCTTCAGAATATACTGCTTTAAAATTAATTCAATTTTATTTTGTAGCTCAAAGACAAGTTGGTGAAACTGCCTTAAATGACTACAGCTCCCGGTCACACCAGATAATAAGATTGGTTAGTTTTGTAGAAATTATTCACCTTTGATGCTCTTACCTGAAAGGTTTTCTATTTCAACTTTTGGATGTACCATAAATTCTTTTGATTGTATATGCAGACAATTCAAAGTACCCTACGAGAAAATTCAGATTGCGTGAGGTCTTTTGTGGCAAGCTTGGTAGGACAAATTTTTTTACACTCTTTTATATACAATCTTGTACATTTAAATCAACCTTTCCATGTGCTTACTAATTTCAACATTATGCAGAACTTTGTTGATCTAGCTGGAAGTGAGAGAGCTTCACAGACACATGCTGATGGTGCTAGGCTAAGAGAAGGCTGCCATATTAACCTTAGTTTGATGACGCTCACAACTGTGATCAGAAAGCTAAGGTCAGAATCTGTTTCGTGAAAAACATTAACATTCATTCTATCTGAAATTTTCTGTATGAAGTTCCTTTTTGAATTTTATTTATATATATATATTTTTTGCAGCAGTGTTCTCGGTTGTATCTGAAGTTTTCTGTTTGTTGTTGCAGTCTAGGAAAGAGAAGTGGCCATATACCTTACAGAGACTCAAAGCTGACCCGCATATTGCAACACTCACTTGGTGGAAATTCACGGACCGCCATTATATGCACATTGAGTCCAGCCCTGACTCATGTTGAACAATCACGGAACACTTTGTACTTTGCCACCCGAGCAAAGGAGGTGACTAATAACGCCCAAGTTAATATGGTAATAACCACATTTATTCTCACCACAGTTCTAATTGATGCAAAAGGAACTCCTTTACTCTAACTGTTTGTTTGAAAATTTTGGACAGGTTGTATCGGACAAGCAAATGGTCAAACATTTACAGAAAGAAGTTGCCAGGCTAGAAGCAGAACTGCGCACTCCTGATCCAAAAAGGGAGAAAGATTTAAAAATCCAGCAGGTAACTTACATTTCAATTTGACAATTTCTCAACATAAAATTAAGTGAATCAACCAGAACTTAATATTTGATTAAAATCCAGATGGAAATGGAGATTGAAGAATTAAAACGACAAAGGGACCTTGCACAATCTCAGGTTGATGAGCTCCGCAGAAAACTTGAGGAGGACCAGCAGGTTTCTCTCCCTCCCCTCCCTACTCTCTCCTTTTACTCACTGTTAAAATCATTCTTCCTAATAATAATACATGTTCCTTAAGATCAGTAACACCCATTCTATTTTCAGGGTTCTAAACCAATTGAATCTGCCCGTCCTCCAGTGAAGAAGTGTTTGTCCTTTACTGGTACATTGTCTCAGAAACTCGATGGCAAGGACCTTGGCCGTGGTATGATATTAAGGCAGTCTATGATGAGACAATCGTCTACTGCTCCTTTCACACTTATGCATGAAATTCGCAAGCTGGAACATCTCCAGGAGCAGCTTGGGGAGGAAGCTAATAGAGCCCTCGAAGTATTGCAAAAGGAGGTGGCTTGTCACAGACTGGGGAACCAAGATGCAGCAGAAACTATTGCCAAGCTGCAAGCCGAAATTAGAGAAATGAGATCAGTCCGTTCAGAATCAAAAGAGGTTGAGGTTGGGAGCGTTATTGCTACTAACCAGAGTGTAGGTGCTAATCTTAAGGAAGAGATAACACGACTTCATTCTCAAGGTAGCACCATTGCAAATCTAGAGGAACAGCTTGAAAATGTCCAGAAGTCTATTGACAAGTTGGTAATGTCTCTACCGAGCAATTATCAGCAGTTAATGAGCAGTGAATCAACCCCCAAACAAAAAGGTTATACCAAAAAGAAGAAATTGCTTCCTTTGGCCTCAAGTAATGTTGCCAACCGGCCAAACTTTTTAAGATCCCCATGCTCGCCTTCAACAACTTCTCAACAAGTACTGGAGTCCGATATTGAAAATAGAGCTCCTGAGAATGATGATGTCGTCTCATCTGAGACTCTGCTCGAGTCTGAGAAAGAGACTCCAACAAAGAGTGAAGAAGGTGGAGATGTCTCCTCAAAGGAGAACACTCCTTGTTATCGAAGGTCAAGTTCTGTGAACATGAAGAAGATGCAAAAGATGTTCCAAAATGCAGCAGAAGAAAATGTTAGAAGCATAAGAGCATATGTGACAGAATTGAAAGAACGTGTGGCTAAACTGCAGTACCAGAAACAGCTACTTGTTTGTCAGGTGTGCTATTGTTTTTGTTTGGATTTTGTCGATATAATTTTTGTGTTCCATATCACCACTAAGTCTACATGTATTTTTTTTTTCCATGTTGTTGTATATGTAGGTCCTTGAGCTGGAAGCAAATGAAGCAGCTGGGAACAAATTAGATTGTGATGAAAACACATTTGAGCCGGATGACGAGCAAATTCCATGGCATGTAACTTTCAGGGAGCAAAGGCAGCAGATTATTGAGTTGTGGGATGCTTGCTACGTCTCCATTATTCACAGATCTCAGTTCTACTTGTTATTTAAGGGCGATCAGGCTGATCAGATTTACCTGGAAGTAGAGATGAGGCGCTTAACATGGCTGCAGCAGCACCTAGCGGAATTTGGCAATGCTAGCCCAGCTCATGTTGGAGATGAGCCAACAATCTCTCGCTCGTCAAGGTTTCTCTTCTCTCTTTTCTGCGTCCTTATTGTTGATCAATCAATTGGAATGTTAACCTAATTTCCACCCCCCCCCCCCCCTCCATCTTGTTTTCCTGTAGCATGAGGGCGTTGAGACGTGAAAGAGAGTTCCTTGCAAAGAGATTAACTTCACGATTGACTACAGAAGAAAGAGATGCGTTGTACATTAAATGGGAAGTACCACTTGAAGGGAAACAGCGGAAAATCCAATTTGTAAACAAACTTTGGACAAATCCTCACGACCCCAAGCATATTCAGGAGAGTGCAGAGATAGTGGCAAAGCTTGTTGGGTTCTGTGAAGGAGGCAACGTGTCCAGAGAGATGTTTGAACTCAATTTTGTTGTTCCATCCGACAAAAGACCATGGATCATGGGATGGAACCCAATTTCTAACCTTCTTAATTTGTGAGAAAATACAATTTTTTTTGTAAGTACCTTCTGGTTCCTTTTGTATGTATATCTTAATTAATTTTGGAGTTTTCCTCCAGAATTTCTATTAGTGTTTCTGATTGGACACAACAAAGATTGATCTTTTCGAATCATTAATTAGAAAAAATAAAAGAATTTAATTCATTTCCCCTTCTTGATTAGATTTATTTAGACCTTGTCTGTACCGACACTTGTGTGATACCAAATAATTATGCCAGCCAAATTCCAAATATTACTGTTCATAATATAGTTTTGTGGGAGTGGGTGTGAAGATTTGGTCCAAAGCTGATTTATATTACAAACAATCATCTGCAACTTGTACACATAGGAGGAGAACATGAGCTAATACAAGAAAATGGGGATGTCATAGGAGCCAGGACCCAACACATTTATACTCCCATTTCAATAACTACTCTCTGGTCTTACTACAAACACTGTGTAACATACACGACCACAGAAAGACACACTGAAGTCAAACACACACATAGATTATCTTTTAGCTAGTAATCAAGCACATAATAATGGATGCAGAACAGTAGAAATGAGAGATCTTAAAGTCCCTTGATGTTGTGGAAAGTCTTGAGAGGAGGGAGGGGGGACCAAATCTTAGCACTTGGGAAATGGAGTTCCACAAGTGTTAGCAACTTTCCTGGCATTAGGAGAGTCCACAAACTTCTTTAGGGTGGGGTTCTCCATGTACTTGCAGAGGCAGGGTTTCTGTTCCTTAATCTTAGAGCAGCAAAGCTTAGAAGGTGGAACTGAAGATGTTATTGCACTCACACAGGAACTCAGTTGCACTGGACTGCATGTCACTGCCACTGATACCTCCACCATGATGAACATCACCAAGATGCTTAGTGCAATCTGTGATGCCTTCATTTTCCTTCTGAGGATAGTTGAACTTTAGGGATATAGAGAAAAGAGAGAAGAGAGAGAGATGAGGAATGTTGGGTGAAATGGCTTAAGTTGCTTCTCAATTTATAACCTGGAAAATGGTCTTGAAAAATAAAAGAAAAATGATAACAGAGAGCAAGAGAGAGAGATCATTATCATGGTCATGTTCACATTTCTGTTTTCCTGAAATTTTGGCTACTTTGATAATCGCAGTACAAAAGGACAAATAGTGGAATCAAAGATCTCTCGTGCTACCAACTGGGCTTCTCAATCATTGCTCAGAGCAGCTCCCTCCTCTGAGATTTCTCCACATTGTGTAAGGTAATCTTCTCTACTGGTTACTGAATGATTAATTATTATAAGCATAAGTTTCATATTATTACATTTCATATACATTGATTGATTTATATTGAAAGACTGCTAACCTATGTGCGTAACTCATGCATAGATTATTTGTTTAGGAAAAATGAAACCCCTCTAGAAATGCTATTGAGTAAATAGTTTCACAGAAACAGAAAAAGCATCCCCTTTTTCCATGATTAGGCATGAATATAGGATCTATTCCAACATTTCTACTTACCACAAGTACAGAGGAAGGTGTATGAATGGCCATCCCTTATCATTATGAAACAATTTTTTTTTTCTCTGTGTTTCAATTTTTTTTTCCTTTAAATCATTGCTGTCAATGAAATTATGGAGCCCACTTCTTCTAATGGGGTTGTGGTTTCTTTCGGTGAGGTTGATGGGAATAATTGTTACATCCCCATCCATAGGAATAGTGTTCTTCTCATTGAGCAGCCACATGGAATATCATCATTGAATACACCTCCTTTTTGCAAATTCACGTTAATAACTATTAGTCACCACTTTCACTATGACCTTTGAGAAATCCTATTGACCATCAAAATTACTTTGAAATTACTCAAGAATCTTAATGGTCTTAAGGTCATATTTCCCTTTACAAACGTAATTGAAGGTAGAGAGATTCAAATTCTGAAGACATACTTAGTTGTTCTGTAAAACTCTTTAGAAAGGATTTGAATGGAAGAAAGTAAAGTTGGGTTGTATTATTATTTTTAAAAAATGTTACATTACAAACGTGGGAAAAATGATTTGAAGCTACAACCACAAGACATGAACCATTTGGACTATGTTCAAGTAATTGGATTGGAATGATTTTAGGTACCATTTGTGAATGGAACACTTTTTTAACTAGTACTTGTAACAATAATTTTTATTAATATTGTAAGTTTGCAAATTTAGTGTAAAAATATAGCATGTTTCAAACTTTTTAGGAAAATATTGTAATTTTAATTAGGTGGCTGAACGTGTACCTTTGCCATGTGGCAGCATATCGTCTCTTGAAGAGAAACATGTTGCCAACGGTCATAAATTAAAAATCATAGGTCTTTTTTCACAAAACTTTTCCTAACCACTTAGGTTGGTTCAAACTGTCTTATACCAGAGCAGACCTGAATCCACGACATCATCCATTTTGTATTAATGCTTAAACCGTTGAACCAATGTAAGTGATTTGTAAAAGTTTTGTGAAGGTCTTCTGTTGAAGAAACGACCTATGATAATTTTATTTTTTTTAATTTAGGACAGTTGGCAATATGTCGTCTCCCGACATGCTGGCACTTGGCAAAGGTCGTTTCTTCAACCATCTAATTAAAATTGCAATATTTTCCTAAATACTTCGAAACATGTTATATTTTTACAATAAGTTTGCAAACTTACCATATTAATAAAAACTGCCCTACTTCTAACGGGTATAAAATAATAATAATATTATGCTTTTTCTAAAAGTATACTACCTTTAGAATTTTCAAAAGTAGTTTTAAATATGAAGACAACTTCAAAAAATGCTTTCAAGTACTATGAGTGTCTTTTAGATTTTTTTTTTTTAAACTAATTATTCAAATTTCATAATAGACACTATTTCCATTATTGGATTTGAGAGTCAAAATTTTAGTCATAAATGTACTGCTGCTTAGTGAGAATTTGAGAAATAAAGAGTCCTTTTGTCTCAATGTTACTGCTTCTTCCCCTTCCTCTTTCCCTTTCCCTTTCCACTTTTTTTATTATTGGCTCCACAAATCTCTTGCTTTGTTTTTAATATCTAGCAGTACATTAAAAAACTAATTTCTTATTAATATGTATTTGGCAAAGTATTTATTCATCAAAAAATAATTATATTAAATTAGTTTTTTTAAAAAAAATAATGAATTTGACCAAATACATATTAATCCTTTCCTACATTCACAACTAAATACAATTTCAAATTTTGAATTTAAATTTAAAGTTTTTTAAATTAAAACCAAACGTGTTAAAATAAGAAATTTGTTTATATTTTATATTGAATTCTTTATTTTTAAAACAATTTTCAAATCATGAATAACGGGCATAAATTTGTAACTTTCACCCGACTATGACAAGTTTGTAAATATTTATTGTAACTAGGTTTCTGTAAATACTTTTTTTAAAAAAATTTGTATTATTAATTATAAATTTGTATAGTATGAATGCAGAAGGATGCTTAGAATGATTAAATGGGCCCTTTAAAATCATGATAAGGTTACCAACTTTAAATGTGCATGCTCACTTGATTAACAATGATCATACGGCTCACAATCATTAGCTCACTATCACTAAGCATGCTCCCAATTCTCCACTATAATTATTTTCTCTTTCTTTTCTCATTTCTATAATACTGTAAATATAATTTTCTTTTGCTTTTTCTTTTTTTTTTTCCTATTTCGGTAAGTATTCTATCTTTACTGTATTGTTAAGATATAAGGTGAGGAATTAGCTTAGTATTTATGTGTCTATCTATCCATACATAAATCATAACAAAGTATATACACAAAGGCTAAATCATTATACATCTCCTCTCGTATATACTAAATTTTACCATGTGAGGTCTATTTTTCATTGTATTTAATCTTTCTTCATCTTTATGTGTATAGGTATACATCCTCCAGTCTACAACAACACAATTATTACACATTATGTTTGACAAAATCGAGATCACCCAATCTCTGTCTACCGAAAGCCTTATAATGACCCGTTTATTTACCTCATTCTTGAATAGAGAGATGCATGAAATTCTCTTCCCAACAATGAATTTGAGGTAATTGTAGATGGATTTTATGAGTTGAAAAAACATTCATCCATGCATTACAAAGATATAACTAGATTTAAAATTGTTGTAGATGTTCGTTATTAGAAGAGACCTTTTATGAGTAATTGGAGTGGTTCCGAGGAATGAGAAATTAGAGTTGATTTAGGTCATCTTGAGAATGATTTGAGTATAAATGACAAAATAAAAAATGGTGGCTAATATTTGGATTACGGTAAAAGTAGAAGATTTGAAAATTATTTAAAACAAAATATAGAAAATTTGAAAATTAAGGAAAATCTAGCTGATCTAAAAGTAGGAAAAGGTCGTCAAATTTGTTTAGAGATGGTTGGGAATTTAAAAAAGAAAAATTTACCTTTGGAAATTGACTGTGAATGTATAAATGGAAAAAAAAAGTTCACTCCCTCCCTAGAATACACTAGTCATGAGACTCATAACTCCTAATATCACAGATTTTTAGCACTTTTTTATTGCGACTATTTTTTCCTATATCACAATTTCCCAAATCAAAACCAAGCCTATTCGCATGTTTATTTTGGGCCTATTTTTCTGGTCATTCATATATCGGCCCACTTCTAAGCGCATTTCTGTCTAGCCCACTGGGCTTCAATTTTAGCTGGATGAGTCATGAGAGCGACTAGTTGACTGCGCTCATTTTAGTAAATTGAGTTGTAAAGTGAACCATACCAATAAAATTATATTATTGATTTTCTATAAACTCTTAAAAAACCTTAATTATCGAGCAAATTTTGTAATTTTGTATGAACGCCTGAAATTTGAAGTTTTTTTTTACAAAAAAGTGAAAAATAAATCCAGCAAAATAAACCTAAAAGGAACAATTATTACAGTGATATGGACATTACCTATCAATGTTCATATCATTACAACCCAAATCAATTCTAATAAAATTCACAAATAAACAATTCTAGAACACTAGGTAGAAGGAACGAACTTGAATATAGCTCAACTCATTTACATAATACATTCGACCAAGATGTTAGAGATTCGGATTCCTCATCTCCATATGTTATTAAACTAAAAGGTGTTTGAACGGATAACAATAAATAATTGGTAAAAATCATTAAATATCCAACAATTTTGTGTATACAAAGCATAGGGATGACTTCCTCATCCATATTCCCACCCCATATTTAATTCCCTTCCTCAGTACTAAATTTTCCATCAAATCTCAGGGATTGGGAAATTCCACTAAAATTATTTCCTATTTCCTATTTTTTTTTTTTGTTTTTGGAAGGAAGATTTGATTAAAGAAATCGTCATGACCTCGGATGTTGATGATATCCTGAACATTCCCCTGATTGTTAGCAGCTCCAATGATGAAATAATTTGGAATGAGAAAGCGAGAGACATCTTTTCGGTTAAGAGCACCTACCACCTTGCTTGCAAACTTAAGGCCAGTGAAACAACTTCGTTGTCAGACCCTAACGTTAATAAGTCCCTCTAGCACAAGGTTTGACATTCTAATGCGATTAGAGATGTCCACGGGGCGGGGCGGGGCCGGGGAATGACTTACCGTCCCCGTCCCCGTCTCCCATTTCATTCCCCGTCCCCGCGAAATTTTCCATTTAATTTCACGGGGAACGGGGCGGGGATTCCCCGCGGGGAATTTGAGGGGATCGGGTTCCCCGCGGGGAATAATTCTCCATTTACAATTTTTATTTTTCCAAACTTTATTACATCATTTCTTTTTTTTTTTTGAAAATTTTTATTTAAATGGTTAATTACTAATTAGAAATTTCTATTTAATAGACATTTTTTTCAATTTTCTTAAAAAAAGTAAAATGATATTTAATAAGAATTTAGAATTATGATTTATTATATACACATAAATATATATATATTTAAATAATAATAATATATCGGGGCGGGGTCGGGGTCGGGGTCGGGGTCGGGGTCGGGTTTGGAAATGGCCGGGGATCGGGAATACATTCCCCGTCCCCGTCCCCGTTTAGCTAACGGGGAAAAAATCCTCCCCGCTCCCTCCCACATTCCCCGCCTAAACGGGGATTCCCCGTCCCGTTAGGGGCGAGTCCCCGCGGGGCCCCGCCCCCTGCGGGGAAAGTGGACATCCCTAAATGCGATTCCTCATGCCAAGATTTGTGTTTGGAAGTTATTAAACGATGCCTTCCTACCCTTTTTAATATCTGTAAAAGAGGTGTTGACACTAGCAATCTTTGTTTGTTGTGCAGGAAAAGATGGAGTCTACTTCCCATGTCTTCTAGACCTGTAAACGGGTCTCGAAAGTGTGGTTACATTACTTTCCCATTATGGCTGAGCTTTTTTTTGTTTGCAGAGACACTGGACTCCCCTAGACTATTGGGGTTGGATGTCAAAGACTCTCAAAGGAGAAGACTTTTCAAAAGTTATCATACTATAATGTGGAGCTTTTGAAATTTTAGAAACTCCTCTACTCTTACAAAGAGTGTTCCTTGTGCAGGCACCTCTCTGGAGTTTCATCGTCTCCTTCCGTTTGTGGCTAAAAGTCTTGAAGTTGTTAAAGTTGGTCATATAGGGAATTGACCTTGTCTAGATCAGAGAGTCTCTTGAGTCCGAATATGTGGTTCCCTCCTCCGAACGGTATGCTTAAACTGAACGTTGACGCTACTTGGTGTGATGCAATGGGTCGGGGGGTTCGGCTGGGTTGTTCGGGACTCCAAAGGGTCTCCCATCTGCGCTGGTGTTCAACAGTGGAAGAGACGATGGTCGATCAAATCTTTGGAAGCAGCGACAATTCGAGCCGGTTTGAGAGCTCTTAAAAGCTTGGATATGTACTCCTTTTATCCACTTATGGTAGAATCGGATTCTTGGGATGTTGTGGACGCTCTTTCCAACCCAGCTTCGGATATTTCTGAGACGAACTCTATTCTGGAGGACATTAGCTCTTTGGCCGCCTGTTGGTCGTTAGTTTCTTTCATTCATTGCGTTAGATCTTGTAATTTTGTTGCCCATAATCTTGCCAGGGCTATTATTTTGGAGCCCCATATTTGGTCGTCCTCCTCCATTTCAGAGGAGGGTCCTGCTACTTGGACTCTTGACTTTTCCAATTGAGTTTGATGTTTGATTCGTGGAGATTCTCTTTCTCCGTCTAGTTAATGCATTTGTTTCTTTCAAAATATATATATATATATATATAACAAACGGAACAAGGATGAAAACAAGAGATTTTTTCTTCCACTCACTCCATTGTTCGCCTAAATAGGGATTTCTAGTCACATTTGTTTTTTTTTTATTATTTCTTTACAACACGACAGCATCTCGACAAAGAATCACAATCACGACCATGACTTTTTTTAAAAAATATATTTATATATTATAGAAGAAAAACCTAACAAACAAGGCTGATTCATATATACAATTGGGATCACGAGTGATTCAACAAAAAAAGATGAGCAACTGCCTTTCTTGTAGTAGGGGGTATGCAAAAGGAAAGACACATCCACACAGCCATATCCCACAAGCCATTCCTTCCTTTAACTTAGCTTTCTTTACTATCAAGCTTAGAACCCTTATATCCCTTTCCATATATACACCTAAATTTAAAACTAGTTAATTACCAACGCCATTCCAAAACCCTCAAAGCAAAACTTTACCACTTCCTTGACCCGTGACCCGACCTCCGACCCATATCATGTCGACCTACTCCGATTCTGACAATGATTCGGTAGCTCCATCAAAGCTCTTCGGACGCCGCCGCCCCGTACATGAAATTCTTGGAGGGGGAAGAGGTAAAAGCCAATATCTAAAAGCCTCGTTTGATAACATTTGGTTTTTTTTATTTTTAACCTTTGAAAATTAAACTTAGAAATACCATTTCCACCCATGAATTTCTTTGATTTGTTATCTATTATTATAATTTTAAAAAACAAAGGTTATTAAACAGGGTCTAATTAATTTACTTGCCCATGCACTTCGTTATGGTGAAATTTAAAGTGAGAAAAATAGGAGTTTTGCAATCAAATCACAGGTAGTAAAGGAATTAATTAATGGGCAGGGTTGAGATTTGGCTAATTTCTTTATTAGAATGAACTTCTTACCTTTTTTGTGGGGGAAATATTATATTGTTGATTTGTTTATGCTAATTAATTAAATATATTGGAGATGGTTTTTAAATTAAATTTGCATGATTTTGTTGATGAAGAATGAGAAAAAGAATTTTGAAATGCAGTTGCGGACATCTTGTTATGGAAAGACACAAAGTTGTCGGCTGCATTGCTGTTGGGGATGACAACCATATGGTTTCTGTTTGAGATTGTTGAATACAACTTTGTCACCCTCCTCTGCCATCTCTCTATCACCTCCATGCTCATTTTCTTCATTTGGTGCACTGGTGCTGAAATTTTCAAATGGTATGTGTGTTTAAAAGTAACCACACAATATTATGTATATCTATGTACGTAATTTCATCTTAGAGATATAGAAGGGTCTCGTTACATTATCATGCGACCTAATTGCATGAAAGTTTAAAAGTAAGCATGATATCTTCATTGATCCAATCTTTTTGGTCGTAGATATGATGTCTTAATCAGTTAAAGTTATATAGCCCGGTTGTTCAAAGTGGACAAGGTTTGTGGTTGTCAAAGATTTGAAGGGACAATTATATTGATTTTACAAAAATGAATAATATTTACAGCAAGACTTTACTGCTGCAAGTTGTGGGTTTAATAATTGTTTGATTATATTTGTTTCATAATGATGTGATTAGGAATGCTCCTAAGTTGCCTGAAGTAATATTAAAAGATGCAGCATTCAAAGAAGTTGCCTCCACTTTCCACAGAAGAATCAACCAGTTCTTATCCAAGATTTTCGACATCGCTTATGGAAAAGATCTCCCACTCTTCTTTCTGGTATACATATAAACATCTTGGTGCCATCCTTTTCTGTTCTTTTCTTTTCTTTTTTTGTTGAACAGTGTCTTCTAATTTCAAACTTATTCTATTTTAGAGTGTGTTTGAAAAGATGTTTTAAGAGTTTGAAAACATGTTTTTAAATACATAGAAAGTCATTTCCAAACAAGTTTTGAACTTTTAAAAGACTGAAATTTATGGGCTATTTGGAACACATGTTATTGTAACTTGTAGAATACTCTACACCCTAAATACAAACTATTATAACTACATACTAAAGAACTCTGTATTTTAAATAATATTATATAATTTCACAGATTATAATAACACACAAACTATTATAACTTATGTTATTATAATCCACTTAGTGCCCCCAAACAATCTCCTTAGTGTTTTAATACATTTAAAAAATTACTTCCAAACGCTGATGAGTAGAGCTCATATATATGTTTATGATGTAGTAGTTTAAAAATATTCAATGAAAAAAAATAAATCAATAAAATCATTTAGTTTATCAATAAATCAATAAACTAATTAATATAGAAGTATGGGTTATTTTGTATCTTAACAATAGTCTCCCCCTTTCATTTTTAGTTAAAAAGAATCATTTGACGCTTGAGATTAAATTAATTATAATAAGTTGAAGTAGAGAATATATTTTTTATTTTTGCTTGACTCATCGGCATCGGCATCGGCCTAGCTACAAAACCATTTTTTGGGTTCACTTTCAGGCAATTGTTTCTCTGTATCTTTTGTCAGTGATTGGATCGTACGTTAGCTTTCTGAATCTCCTTTATTTCGGTAAGAAAGATCTTATTCTCACTCAAAGAATCATTAACATTTATTATCACTTTATGAGACATTCAAATCGATCTTTATTAAATTAACTTTTGATGGTCTCTTCTCTTCTTTTGTGTTGAAAAATTAAATGAAGGGTTTGTGGCGTTGGAAACTCTGCCATTTCTGTACGTGAAGTATGAAGAAGAAGTTGATCATTTGGCTGGTAAGGCCATTTATCAGACCAAGAAATCTTACAGAAATTTCGATGCCAAGTTCCTCAACAAGATCCCAAGAGGACCTGTTAAAGATAAGAAACTCAGATAATAATAATTGAGGACATGGATAATTATTTGGATAAAATTAATATAAAATATCCATTATCTTGTTCTTGTAAATAATGGGTTCTTTTAGTGTAACTAATGAATTCTCTCTCAATAATCGAAGAAGAAAATGGAATATCAACCTTTATTGTTTGTTTATACATGTGAAGTACTTTCATTCATGCCAACATGAACGTAATTCATCAACTTACATAAAGTGTATATATACTCTTGACTGAGAGATCAGTGATTAAAATCTCGCACCCATATATATGAATGAGTTTTTTAGGTTGGATATAACGTTTTAAATTTAACAACATATGGGGGTGAAGAAATTATTGGAACCCATTATTTAACTAATTGAGTTGTGTTTAGATTCACAATTCAAATATAACTAAACTATATTTAGTGTGTAGTCGTTTTCTTGATATCGAAAATTCAGATCTTCATATGCCCCACAATTTGGTTGTACTAAAAAAAAATTAGTTGTTCAACTGATAAATTTTGTTATGAAATACTCCATCAATTCAATCCAATCATAAAAAAGATACCCCAATATTTAGATTAGATAGGTCACAATGGTCTTCTAATTTGATTTTGAGAAGGTTTTGATCTCATATTGAAGTTTAAACTCACATATATTTTCCATAATTTTAACACATAAAGAAAATTCGAGTGAGTATCATTATTAAATTCAAACTATTAATTTTATACAAACCTATGAATTTGCTTTATGCCCTATTAAACTGACTAACTGGTCAATCTAAACATAGCTTAATTGGTTAAAGTATGTATCCTTAATCATGAAATCAAATGTTCAAAATTTCCACTCTGATGTGTGGTTTGAACTATAAAAAAAAAAAAAATCTAATTTTATATCTAACCCACGACTTTTTTTTTTTTTCACTATGATCAACTTCTATTTGAATTCTCATTTCATATGATCTTTACATCATTTAGATATGTACAGTAAAAGGCACATAATTAAGTATACACACTACTCTCAAATCTCAAATAATTCCATTTAAAAAGACATGACATATCAAGTTAGAATTGTGGAGTAATATAATAATATTTGTAAATCCTAGTTGGCCTCCACAAACTTAAATATATTTCCCTATAGAGAAGAGATATGATATATGGGGAAGACTGATGAAGCAAAATCTTATTATGTGTTTGTGTGGATATCTATATATGTGATTCCCTCTAATCATTTCTTTAAAATTAATTTCAGTTGCCCATCAAAAAATCCCACTAACCCAAATTATTGAATTTTTAAATCATTTTTTGAAGTCCCATTATGGAGGTTGAATTGGACTAGTTCTAGCCTAGTTCATGCCACCCAACAATATGAAGTCAAGTCCAAAAAGAAACGCTTTAATTTATTAATTCATATCAATATTTTAGTGCAATTATTGAAACATTATCAAATATCAACCCTCCCAATTGATTGCCATATGCTTTGATTGCTTCTTTGATTCAAAACATAGGACAAATATATATATTGTTTCCTGATCTCTTGCTACTTTTTATGCATACTACTTTACTTTATTCTTAAAGAAAAAATTTAGAGAATATTTCATATACCATTTGGACTTTTAATTTTGTACCGTAATCCTTTAAAAACTTCAATTTTATTTTTCTATATCTTAATTGGAAAAGACAGGTGACCAGTGTTAGTCAACATTTTATCACTACAGACTGACCTAATGTATATTGCGAATAAAGGATATTCCATTGAAGGTGGAGACTGATTCTTTAGAGGTCATCTGGTTGATTGAAGGCAATATGGAAGATCATGTTGAGCCATGTGAGTTTACCAATACAGTTCTACAAATGAAAGAGGAGTGGTCG
Source organism: Trichosanthes cucumerina (assembly GCA_036507285.1). Classification (NCBI taxonomy): domain Eukaryota; kingdom Viridiplantae; phylum Streptophyta; class Magnoliopsida; order Cucurbitales; family Cucurbitaceae; genus Trichosanthes; species Trichosanthes cucumerina. The sequence goes on along the minus strand of CM071839.1, from coordinate 73,278,102 downwards.
ACTATCTCCTTCCAGCACATCCCTCGAACCTCCAATTAAGAAGCGCATAATTTAGCGCAAAGAGCCTTTCGACTAAGGAAGAATGAGTTGTGGTTAGAGGAGACTTCTTTTTATTCCTCTAAACAAAATAAGTCTTTACCTTCACTCATTAAATGTTTAAAAGTATAATATATAGTATGCCAATTTAAAAGGAATTTATCATTTTTAGTAGGTTCATTTTCTTAACAATATATGGCATATTCTAAATCCGATTTTTTTATTAAAAAAAAAAAAGAAAGAAATTTAACACTCCAAAGACTTGAATTGAAAAGGATTTTAATCGATCCCTAGAATTCCAAATTAAAAAATTTATAAAAGAAATTTTTATATTTCCAAAAGTGTTAAAAGTAAGTTAATTATTGTATGGAATATAATCATGGGTTGCTTTTTTGTATGGTATTGCTTTGACAATGAAGAGTGGGATAATAATGCAAACAAACACCCAACCATCAAGCATCCACTACTCTCATTTTACACTCCAAATTCTGACAGTTTTGCCTGCCAAAAGTTTTTAGTCCAAATCCAATATCTTTTTTACACACACACACTCAATTAATGGCCTCTTTACCCCACCAAAAAAATATATAATTTAGAAGTGCAAAAATTTTGACTTTTGAGCACTATAAAAACCAACCCAATGAAGAATCAAAACTTCCCAATAACAAGAACTCAATTGGGTCTCTTCTTTCAAACCCATCTAGAGAGAGAGAGGTTGTGAAAATGGCGAGACTGATCAGAGAAATTGGTAGTGTTAATGGAAGTTTTGGACTCGCCGGCGACATTTATTTGCTGTTTTGGGCGGCTCTGTTTACACTCTGCATAATCTCAACCATAATTTTCTCTTGCTCCGACGGCATGTCAAAAGAGAGGAATTCCACGGCGGACGTCGAGCTTTACGGCGGCGGTTGCGCCGCCGGGTGTGGCGCAGGATGTGGTGCTTGAAAAATAGAGGACCCTTTTTTTATATATAGATGAATTTCACCGGCAACAAATTATGTCTCGGATTTTATCTGAGAGAAACAGAGAGCCTGTTGGATACTGACATCATTTTTGTAACATTTAATTGTGATTTAGCAGGCTGAGTTTAGTGTTTTATAATTTTTTGAGACAAAAATGATTATATATCAATACGAGTGCTTATAACAAGATTTGCTTCTTTGGGTGAAAACGAGAATAACTCATCAGCAAGTAGCATTTATCTACCATCAAAAAGTCAAAAGTTAGAATTTTCAAACAAAAAAATATGCAACTACATTAATAACTGAAAAACTGACTAGCTATTTTAAGGATCTATATTTGTTTCATCTTTAGATTATGAAAATTTGGACGTCCCACGTTAATTCTTGTGTTTAGGTTTGTTTGACAAGAAAATTAGGAAAATGTTCTTCTGTAAAGAAACATATAAAGGCAAACTAAAATTTCTTAATTTTAATTTACTGATTTTGGAGGTAATTGGACTATTGAGTTGGTTGTCCCATTTGTTAAAGAGAATGATTCTCATGGACAATATATTTATTGAACTAAGGGTTGGTTTATTAAACAAATTTTAAGAATCTGATTTTTCATTTTTTATTGTTCCAATTTTACCCTTATTAGTTTATCAATAGTATATCTGATATACTTTAGATTTGGTATATCAATAGTATATCTGATATACTTTAGATTTAATATATCGACAGTATTTCTGATACTTTGTGTTTGCATATCAATGATATATACCTAAAACAAAATATATTAGTAGTACATTATTGATATACTATGAATACATTTTTTTTTCGTAATATTAGTTAAATGATATACTCTATATATGTTTGTAGCATATCAGAGATATTTTTGATCTTAGTATATTACTTATATACTTCATTTTAGATATATTCATTTCACTGGCATACCTAACATTAAGTATTTCAGCAGTATATCAATGAAATAAACACTATCATATGTGAGTTACTAACATTGAGTATAACACTATTTCTATCACTATTATATTCTTTATATATCAAACATACATGATATATCAGCACCTCGAATCACTACCAAACATAAATCACTATTTGTTATATACCTAAATAAAGCATATCAATAGTATATCACCGATATACTTGTTTTAGATAATCTGATATACCGATTATGAATCACTATTGTACTTTTGATATAGTAAGTATTTCTTATTTTTAAGATATGTGAAAAATGTATATCAGTAGTATATTGCACTGATATATACTTGATATTTGTGAAATAAACAGAGATTAGTAGTATATCACACTAATATATTCAACTTAATAATTTACTTTCAAACAAATTCAAATAAGTGTATCATTAGTGTATCAATGACATATTCTACATTATGTATATTGTTGATTTATTAACATTATATTATTGATAGACTACTGAAATTTTTTTATTGAAGAACACTCATGATAAATCAAGTATATCAGTATTGCACTTATGAATATACTAGTGATTAACTTCAAATAAGAATATCAGTAGTATATCATGTTACTTTTTAGTTAGGTATATCTTTTGTATATTAGATCTATTGTTGGTATATCAATATCCAGGAGGACATTTCTGACTTTCTGCTGCATGGGGTTGTGTTAGCCTACAGAATTTGCTATTTTTGCAAATTAGATTCATGACAAGTCTGCAACTCCCCTAATTTAAAATGTTATCTACGCAAATGGCCTTAAAAAACACACACTATTTTAGCATCATAATTATAAAGTTCGAAGCAATGGTTTCATGTCAAAAAATATATGGGAAGAAAACTTTATTCATTCAAATATTGACGTCAAAAGAAATTGAGTGTTTAATAACATTTAGGGGGCGTTTGGCGTATAGAGTCGAGTTGAGTTGGGCAGAGTTGGGTTGAGTCGGGCAGAGTTGAGTTGAGTGCAAGAAGTCTATATTTGGGGTGCAGAGTTGAGTTTAGTATTGCAGGGGTATCTGGTGCAATTTTTTTTAAGATCAAATAGTCAGTTTTTATCTTACTGATAGTTTTTAGATATTTTATCTGAAACATTTATCTTCAAAACACAATACCACTAAGTTCCAACATTGAATTCAGGTGTGAACACCGAACTTGTGTTGTATGATAACTTCAGTGCAATGAATGCGTATAATATTGACTTGCATAATGATTGAACATGATGATCTGTTATCAAGCTTCGTTATTATTTTTTTTTTTCTTATCATTGAATTCTCCAATTAATATGTGATTAGTTGGAATCAATTAAATATTTGTAAGGTTTACAGAAAAAAAAAATGCAATTGGGCAGATAACTTACAATCAATGTCTAAAACAAATTTTATGAAGAATTGTCAAAAGGGTGTTTACTATTTCCAATCATTGACGATACATTCATTCATGACAAAAGAATTAATGACATGCTATCAAATCATATCTCGCATGCCCCTAAAAAATTAAAGTATACAAAAAAAAATATTATCGTTCACAAAATATATCTAACGAAATAAACATCAAGTGCCTGGGTCATCTTGGTTTCGTAAATGATGGGTGGAGTAGGTGTTCAACCAGTCGTTTCAAGAAGATGCAAGCAGTATCTCTTCTTGGATTGTGGTGGGACTTGGAAGAAGCAGTTCGTCTTCTGGATGTCTGCGACTAAGAGATCATCCTTGGTCAACCTTTCTATTGCATCACTTGGTCTACAACATCTTTATGTCTAGCGGATTCCATTTCATATTTTTCTTTTCTTAATCACTCCCTTGTAACTTTTCTTTTCGTTTCAGCAACGGAACTTATGGATAATTTAACTTAGACCCCCTCTATTTCTGTAACGCCCCGTAAAATCAAATGCATTAATTGTATTTGATTTAAATTTGAATTTTTGGATAATCAGATAAGGATTATGAATCTCCCCTCTTTTTCTGTAACGCCCCGTAAAATCAAATGCATTAATTGTATTTGATTTAAATTTGAATTTTTGGATAATCGAATAAGGATTATGAATCTAGAGATTTTTTAGGAAATGGTGGTTTAAAGTCTAAAAAGGATTGGGATTTATGTTTTTTTAAAAAAATGGATTAAGATTTCTTTTTTAAAAAAAGAAGATTAGGATTTTCTTTTTTAAAAAATAGGATTTCTTGTTCTAAAATGGATTAGGACTTTTTGCTACCTATTTAAACTAGAGTAATTGCAACTCAAAGGTGTACTTCAAAACTCTACTTTCTTCTCCTTCTTTTCTTTTCATCTCACTCTTCATCCCGTTGGACCATCGCGTGGAGTTTCGCTGGAAAGTCGTCGGACCATCGCCAAAAAGTCGTCGGACCACCGTGGAAAAGTTGTTAGACCTCAAAGTTTAGAAAAATTGTTGGAGAGATATGTGAATTCATTTTGTGGAGAGATGTAAGTTGAGAAAATTGGGGGAGATATTTGAGGGAGTGGGGAGTTGGGAACTCAACCCAACTTAATGCCCCAAACACTGAGTTAATTTTTTAAACCAACTCAACCCAACTCATACCAATGGGCCAAACAGCCTAGTGAGATATGAGGTAATGGATCTTGGTTGTTTATATATAATATCCTAAATACATAGGCTTTTCTTTTTAGAGAATTATAATGAATAGCAAAAAAAAATATGATCTTTGCAATTTAGTTGTGATTTTTGGATATGTGCAAATATAGCAAAAAAAATTAATTATTGATTTTTGTTTTTCTATTATTCTAGCTTTACCTTCATTATTGCATCATCATGCATTTCAGTAGTATATCTAATATACTATTTGGTATATCAATAGTATATCGGTAGCACATTTGGTATATCAGTCAATTGATATATATACCTAAAACAAAGTATCTTAGTAGTATATACACTTTTTTTCGATGTATCAATTAAATGATATACTCTATTTGAAGCAGATCTTTTACATATCAAAAATATTTGAAATATCATTAATATACCTAACACAACAATAATATGCTTCATTCAGTGATATGTTTCATCACTTTAAGTGACAAATACTATATCATATATTTACTCACTACTGATATAATAAAACAAGGTATATCAGTAATATATCACTGATATACTTTATATTACGTATATCTCATTTCATTTTGATATAAGTGAAATGTATCAGTAGCATACCACTACTAATATACTTCATATTAGATATGTTTGATATACTGGATATAAATCACTAGTATACTATTGATATACTTCATATTAGATATATTGTTGATATACTAAGTATCAGAAATTCAAGTTCATTGATATACTTAAGTAAAGTATATCAGAAGTATATCGCTCGTATTAGGTATATCGTGGGTATATTAACAATATATCACTGTTGATATATGTCATATTGCAATCACGCGAGATTACACAGGGAGGGGTATTTTGAACATTTCAATGACTCGAATTGGGCTTGACCAATTTTTTTTTTACTATATTTGCAATAGAAACAAATGGTAGACACGCTTATAATTAAGTTTTTTTTTTTTTTTTGCCATTTGTGGAACTGGCCCAAAGTTTTTTTATTTCAGAATTTTTATGCATGTAGTTTGTTTATTAAAATTGTATTTAGAGTCAAGCAAGTGGATTACTAGATAAAGGGTACTTGAATTAGTATATGTCTATTTTTGGTCACTCAATTTTTAAAGTATTTAATAGATTTTTAAACTTTCAATTTTATTTTTAATAAATTTTGAAGTTTAAAAAGTATCTACTAGATCCCTGAAATTTTAATTTTATGTTTAATAGGTCTATATATTTTAAATTTTGTATTAGATCCTCGACCTATTTGACATTATTTAAAATTTATAGACCTATTAGGCACAGAATTAAAAATTAAGAGTCATTCTAAGCATAAAATTCATAGACCTATTGAATACAAAAATGTAAGTTTAGGGATCTATTAGACACAAAATTAAAAATGTGAAGACTTATTAGACACTTAAGTTCAAGGACTTTTTCAACATAAACTTGAAAGTTTAGAAACTAAACTTATATCTAGTAAATCCGTAAATTTTTTAAAAAAATCGAAAATCTAGTGATCTATTAGACACTTTGAAAAGTTAAGGGACTAAATAGATACAAACCTTGAAGTTCGATTAAACTTGCAATTTACCCTTTCAATTTAAATTGCATTAAGAGATATCTATTAAATGTGTATAAATAAACAAAAGTCAAGATGGCCGAGTTGGTCTAAGGCGCCAGTTTCAGGTACTGGTCCGAAAGGGCATGGGTTCAAATCCCATTCTTGACAAACATAAATTTTTCTTTTCCTTTTAGCCTAATTAAAATGTTTCATGGCTGGGTTGAATTTAATATGTTTTAAAGAATTGAGCAAATTTTGCAATACCAATTGTCAAGATGGCCGAGTTGGTCTAAGGCGCCAGTTTCAGGTACTGGTCCGAAAGGGCATGGGTTCAAATCCCATTCTTGACAGTTCAAGAAACAGGAAAAAAAAATTGCTTTGAAATCCAGTACACACCACATATTTTTCATTTTTCAGTGTCTTCCAGATCAAGATTTTCCTTCCCATTTTGTGTAACTAAGGTGGACAAATGTGCGGTGGGTGAGGAAGTTTAGTGGAATTAGTTGGTTTCTTTTGTCCAAAGTTTTGAGCAGAAAAGTTTAAAATTGGCAACATGGTCCTCTTTATATTCTTTATTTATTGCTTTCTCCCAAAACTTTGTGGCCTTGTTTTTGCCAAATACCAACTGTAGATCTTCCACTGGGCGCAAAACCAATGTGCCTTCCTTTGTGTCCGAAGCCTAACTCCACGCTTTCTTCCTATAAAGTTATATTATGTTACACTTTTTACTTAGATTTTGAATTTAAACTCATTCATCTCAGTTTGGTTTCTATGACTTTAAGAAATTGTTTAGAGCACTCGATAAGTTATAATAACATGGGTTATAATGTCTAAAATTATATACTATTGTTTAAGCAAGTATGGACTATAGAACTCACGTTATCACCTCATATGTTCGTCTAAATTAAACAAGTATGGACTATAGAACTCACGTTATGAACATAACTTATATTCTTCTATCTTCTTCCTCTGAATCACTAGCATCACTGGAATCCTCCATTCCTTCATCAGTTTCCTTCAACCCACCTAAATCTGAATCATATTCTTCATCTTTAAAATCTTCAACTTGTCCCGGCATTCGCTGGCGAATTTCTTTCATCAGATCATCATCGGCATCTCCATGTTTACCCGATAGCTTTCTCTTCAAAATTGCTTCAAAAATTGATGGTAATGAATCAACATCCCCATTGTAGAAGTTATCTATCTTCCTCTTTAGCTCTGCAATCACAACAATTTACTGTATTAGCTCCTAAATCACATGAGTTCGAATCCAGAAGCTCAGAACCACCAAATGAAGAAGACGACTGTCTCTGTTGCTTTCTTTTCCTTATAAATAAAAATTACTTATATTATTAAAAATAGTTACGAAAAAATTCCATGTCAATATGAACGATCCAAAATAACAAGCATTTCAACATCTTTGAGCCTAATCATGACAAAAGTACCTTTTCTAAATCGTTCAAAATGCTTCCATCCTAAGCTGTTTCCGCTTATGTTTAGCTACAGTACAACTTTGAAACCAATTTCAATAAAACTATATAACACTTTCTAGGTATTTTTCGAACAAGTGATTGATAGATGTTATATGAACTACTTTTAGCTGAAATGCATTGTTCTTAATTTCTCAAAATACAGAATTTTTTTTTACCATCTATGCTGTCTTTCTTAATCTCTCTATACTTCTTATCACACACCAAACCCTTTCTACCCACTTTATCTTCCAAACTTCCCTCTCATACACTTCCTTTAACTAATCTTTTTCTATGGACACTCACTAGTTTTCTCAGCATTTTTGCTTTCTCTCACTGATCTCTATTCAAACATACTTTTCTTCCACTTAATTGCCTCGTAATTTTAATTACTTTCACATCATTCTTAAAATATTACCCGTTCAAAACGTATCTCGAATTTGATTTAAAGCAGTTTCAATATACATTGAAACCAACAAACAAAATGAATTTGTATTACACTTGTTAAGTTCCTTATCTTTTATAGAAGTATTTTTTTTTATAAAAGTAGCTTCTTTAACAACGCTTCTAAACATATCTAATCCAAAACTGCCAATGTTGAATAACCTAGACATAAGCCGGGGATTAGAACCCACAGTCTTCTAGTTAAAACATAATGTCAAAACTAATATTAACTCAAGAACTAAAACTATTAAACTGGAGAATGTATATCTCTTTATTTTTGACAGAATGACAAGGAAATTAACAAGAATCTTAAGTAAAACAAAACAATGGCAATAATCAGGTTAACTGGCAAATAGAAAATTCTCTCGACTTGGACTTCCGCAATTATCAGCAATATGAATATAGGATTGAAGATTGTTCATGATTTGAAATACAGGAGTAGAATTGATCAACATTTATTTGCAAGTTTAGGAAAAAGAAAAAAGAAAGAAAAGTCAAAATTATGATCAAGATTCGGAATTGAAACTTTGATATGCAGATGAGCCCACCAACAATCTGGATTTCTCAGAATAATTCTAAGAACTCCATTTGAAAGACCTTTTCCCCTCCTTCAGTTTTCCTAGAAACGAAACATAGACAAAATTGACAAACCCATTTCAATTATCGTTTACCTTCGGTACTGACATCATCGTCGACGAGAGAATCCTTGTTCTGATTCGTGGTTGAGCTCAATCCATTGTACTTGTCATTCCCGGACGAGTAACATCGCGATTGGAACGAAGTCAAAAAGGAAAATCGAACCAATAAGGGACCTGAGCGCAAGGTTTGTAGGTGAGGAGAGACGGCGACCCTCCGAACATAAACATTGAATACGGCTCTCCATATAGCTCGTTTCATGGCGTTTCTTTACAGTTCCAGGGTTTAGTCCCATTTTCTCAGGGTTTATGACCGGAGGCAATTCTACGCGCTGCTGTATATGTGGGCTGAGGCCCATTCTGCTCTGGCCCACTAGGCCCTCCTGTGCTCAAGAACTCATTTTTGTAATTTTTATTCTACGCTAAATTATTCAAGTCTACCAAATATTTCAACTTAACGTAATTTTAAATGAAATATCCCAAGTATATGAATTAAGTTTTAACTTAGTGAATTTGAGTACAGAATATCATTCACATGATTGGTTGTTCTAATTTTAGGAGTTGATTCTAATTATTAGACCAACGATTAACTATTTAATTGTTTAATATTAATCAAGCACTTATTCCATAAGTCCATAAGTCATATATCTAAATAACTCTCTCGAAAACAAATAATTCTCATGTAATGTTATAAAATTGATATCTCTAATGACCTTTAATAACATGCATTACATCAAGACCCTCCCTTAAACAACCTATCTAATCAGTTTCATGTCATAACTACTCTTAGTCATGCAATTAAGTTATCATCTAAACCACCTCCCTTCAAGTGTGAATTTAAACCAATACAATAATTAATCTAGATCAAGAGATTAAAAGCATTAAAAATATAAAGCATAAAAATAAATTAATGTTAATCAATCAAAGAGTTTAAAATAATTAACATTTAACGCATATAGTCTTATGGTTACATCAATCCCTATAATGCAAAAGTCTAGCCATTCATGATCATTGTAACAAAATATAAACTCATGAACAACATCATAATGAAAATTACAAAATAAAAGGGAAAGAGATAAAAACTAATGTGGTGTGTCGATCTCCGATCTACGTTACTATCTCCACGAACTCCGACTTAAAAATCTGTATTCCTTGCTCCAAAATTCTCCTCTTACTCTCAATTATGTGTAGAATCCACAAGTAACATTGCTTTCTCCAAAGTGGCTCTCCAAAAAAAACATGAGAAAAAGATGAATATATACTCTTTATTATCACAGTGTTGAGACGCTTCCCTTGAAAATGCACATAATCAAATTTGCCCCAACTTGCATGCACTGGCCTTTTTCATTTGATGGAAGCTTCAACTCGTACATCGTAAGGTGGTGAGACGCTACCTGTACAGGTCTAAAGGCTTGATTTGCTACATTTTTACGTCTTGACACTCTCATGGGTGTCGAGAGACGTTGTGCTCTTTTCTTGAGTTGAATCGTTTCTTCTCTTCAATTGTTTACTTAATTAAATTGATGCCAAATTAGTTCTCTTTTCACCCATGTTCTTCCAAAAGCTTTATTTTGCTTTAAATGCTCCATTTCTAGCAAACCAACTAATATAAACATGATACCAAGTCTAAAAATAGCATGTGATTTGCATGCTATCAATTAATGTTTAAAAATATCTAGTATTTCCTTGAATTTTTAAGGGTTGTTTGAGGCACTGGTTGGGATATAAATAACAAGAGTTTATAATAGTTTGTGGGTTATTATGGTATGTAAAACATATAATATTATTTAAAATACAAAGTAGTATAGTTTGGGGTTATAATAGTCTGGGTTTGGGTGCAAAGTATTTCACAGGTTATTATAACTCGGGTAATAATAACCAGTGGGCGAAACAGGCCCTTAATATTACGTGTAATACATCTTTGTCGTATTCAACATTTTCTAAATTCACCTAGTTATTAAACATAAAAATGAAAGGTTCTTGTCTTATAATTGTGTCTTATATGTCTAAATTTTAGAAAATATTGAATATGACAGATACTTATTAGATACAAAAATTAAAGGTATAGAGATTTATTAAATAATTCTAAAAATTTTAAAGATCTATTAGATGCAACTGTAAAAATTCAATTACTAAGTAAACATTTTTTTAACTGAGTTCACGTGTAGGTAAAGGCTTTTAATCATGTATATTTTTTCTTTTCAAATTTTTATTAAAATATGTTAAGAATCCCACGTTATAAAAGGTAGATATCAAACCTCACAATTTATAAGAGATATTGATTACTTGTCTCATTATCAATTGATTTTGAGATGTAAGTTATGGAATCCATGTAATTTAATATGAAATCAAAGCTCATAAAACTTAAATGGAAATTCAGTCCAAAAAACAAAAGAAAAGATGGTGTGCATGTTAAGGCGAAAAATGTAGAGGAACCAAAATAAGAATGTGGGATAATAGAATCCATAATAATATAGCGTTGTAATTCTCAAAATAATAATAATATAGTGTTGTAATTATTCTAAATATTTAATCTTTCATTAAATATTTTCTAAAAACAGGTTGTATAAACACATATTCATACACCCTACATTTATGAAAAGTTTTAACTAATAAATTGGTCTTAATAAAAGAGAATTGTCTTTATATATATATTAAATCAAGATTGGTATGTTGATCTGTGGTCCATACTTACTACAATTCTTCCAAGTGCATTGTTAATTTTCCTTTAGCAACAAATAGTATTTGGAGTTGAATACTTTGAATATATAGTATAGTCTTGTAATTATTTTATTACTTCAGCTTTTCATCAAACAATTTCTGAAACTAGGTATTTAGCTATTTAGCATATACTAAAACATTTATGAATTTTAGTTTTAGCACAACATTTATGAAAACTTTTAGCTATTTTTTTTTTTTTGTAAATGTATGGTCTTAATAAATGCAAATCATCAAATATATATATTTATTGTAAAATATGTAGTATAAATGGCCATCCACATGCCATATATTACCTATGCCAAGTGGCAAAATTTCCATAGCCATAGTGTCCTCCAAGTGTCAAATTTTTACCAATGCTTAGTGTCCAAATGTACCAACTCATCCTTTGCCAAATTGCCTATAAATAGTGGCTTTTGGTGGAAAAATAAAATGCATCCATTGGTGAAATTCTCTCCAATTCTCTTCATTCTCTCTCACATACTCTTTTTACTCTTTATTTAATTTTTCATAAATTTCCACTATCTCTTTATTTATATTATATATATTGCCCCCACTTTCCAAACACTTATTTTAATATTATTATTATTATTATATTATTCTTATTATATTATTATTATAAATATGTTATTATATTAGTATTTTAATATTGGTAAAATTATACCCGGTTTTCATCCTATTTTTACAACACGTTATCAGCACGAAGCTCTGCCGATTTTTCCAATGAAGGTAGGTCCTCGGGGTAAGCCATTTTTTTTAATAATTAAATGTTATTTTGCATGTTTAATTAATTTCCTAATGTAAATGCAATTTCTTTGTATATAGTATTACTATGGCAAATCTTGCAAAACTAGAATTCATACTCAGTATATTAATGGAAATAACTACTTGTCATGGGTCCTTGATGCTGAGATCCATTTAGACTCCATGAATCTTGGAGAAACAATTAAAGAAGGAAATGATGCATCAAATCAAGAAAAAGCCAAAGCTATGATCTTCCTTCGCCATCATGTTCACGAGGGATTGAAAATGGAGTATCTTACAATAAAAGATCCCTACATTCTATGGCAAGCCTTGAAAGAAAGGTATGATCATCAAAAAAACGATTATTCTTCCAAAAGCTCGTTATGATTGGATGCACTGAGGTTGCGGGACTTCAAATCGGTTAGTGAATATAATTCCGCACTTTTCAGAATTAGTTCAAAACTAAAATTATGCGGAGAAAAAATTACTGATGTTGATATGTTAGAGAAGACATTCTCCACTTTTCATGCCTCGAATATGCTCCTGCAGCAGCAATATCGAGAGAAATGCTTTAAAAAATATTCCGATCTAATTTCATGTCTTCTCGTGGCTGAACAAAATAACGAGTTATTAATGAAAAATCATGAATCTCGACCAACTGGAGCAACACCATTCCCTGAAGTGAATGCTGTGAATTTTAATAATCGTGGTCGAGGTCGTGGTCGTGGTCGAGGTCGGGACCGCAGAGAGGAAGAAATACCTATTTTTTTCGGTGGGGCATTTTAACTTTAAGAAACCCACACGAACCGGTGATCATAAAGGAAAATCTCCACAAGATAGGAGTTCAAAAGGTGATGAACATAAATGTTTCCGCGGAATGACTGAGCACTTTGTCACGTCACGACTGTCGTACGCCAAAACACATTGTTGATCTCTATCAAGCTTCCTTGAAGGAAAAGGGAAAGGGAAAAGGGAAAAGGGAAGAATGTGGAGGTGAATCTTGCCATTCAAGAAGATGATGTGTTTGATCCCTCTCAATATGGTGCATCTTGATGTGGTGATTATTTTGAATCTCCGGAGAGAAAATTGATGCAATCAAACAAGTAGAGGATGCTCAGTATGAAGATATATAATTAAGTCACGCTTGTAATTATAGTATTTTTTCCTTTTCTTGTTTTTGTATATATATTTAGGACTTTTGTAATCGTTTTTCTTTTCTTATCAATGAAGAAATATGGACAATTTCAATATGTTGAGTAACTTTGAAAATGAGCAATGAGGATTTATGTCTAGCGATCATGCAACTACGCACACGATACTCATAAAAGCGAGAAAATATTTTTCTAAATTGACAATCTTTGAAGCAAAAATCAATACTATATCGAGTTCTGCAGACTGATTGAAGGTTTTGGAAAAGCAAGTTTTATCTTGCCTAGAGGAACAAAATTTTAAATTAATAATGCTTTGTTCTCTAGCAAATCGAAGAGAAATCTATTGAGTTTTAAAGATATACGTAATAATGGTTATCATGTTGAAACTGATCGTAAAAATAATATAGAGTATCTCACCAAGTGGTCCTATTAACCCACTTGGTGATCGTAAAAATAATTTAGAGCGAATTCAAGGTGATATTTGTGGACCTATTAACCCACCAAGTGGTTCATTTAGATATTTTATGGTATTAATTGACGCATCCAGCAGATGGTCACATGTATGCTTATTATCAAGTCGAAATCTTGCATTTGCAAGATTACTTGCTCAAATAATTAAGTTAAGAGCACAATTTCCTGATTATACAATTAAGACAATTCGACTTGATAATGCTGGTGAATTTACATCCCAAACTTTTAATAATTATTGTATGTCAATTGGGTCAAGTGTTGAACATCCGGTAGCCTATGTTCATACACAAAATGGTCTAGCAGAATCATTTATAAAACGTCTGCAATTAATTGCAAGACCATTGCTTATGAGAGCTAAACTCCCTACATCGGTCTGGGGTCATGTTATTTTACACGCTGCATCATTATTACGTATTAGGCCAGTAGCCTATAATAAATATTCCCCCATGTAATTAGCTTATGGCCATCAGCCAAATGTATCCCATCATTATTACGTATTAGGCCAGTAGCCTATAATAAATATTCCCCCATGTAATTAGCTTATGGCCATCAGCCAAATGTATCCCATCTGAGAATTTTTGGATGTGTAGTATATGTTCTAATTGCTCCACCACAACGTACTAAGATGGGTCCTCAAAGGAGGTTAGGAATATATGTTGGATATGATTCCCCATCAATTATTAAATATCTTGAACCCCTGACGGGTGATGTATTTACTGCACGATTTGTTGATTGTCATTTTAATGAAACAAATTTTCCAACATTAGGGGGAGGAATTACGGGGTCCTTTCAGCATGCTTTGTCCTCACTCACATGCTCCCTAGGAAAATTCCCAAGAGGTCACCCAACGTAGAATTGCTCCAAGCCAAGCACGCTTAACTGTGGAGTTCCTATGATTGAGCCACCGAAAAGGAAGGTGCACCTTGTTGATATAGGTAGTAGCTATCAATTCTTTTAAGCGTTTCTCAACTGTACTTTCATATCCTCATGGTCACTCGCATGTACCCCTTTTCCTCGGGCACCATGCTTCCATATCCTCAGGATCCCTCTCATTCAGATGTGGACTCGGTTCATTCATGTACCCCTCTTCCTCGGACGTCACATGCCCACCAGCTTGTGACGACTATCATCGCAGGTATTATTACTAATTTTATTTAACGCTCTTGTAAACGCAGTGCTTAGTTGGATTAGTGCTTTTAATCAAGCTCGGCGAGGTGGAAGCCGTAATGTTTGTTTGTCTTACGTGATTTGTCTCTTTTAAGATGAGATTAGTTATGATAATTAAAGGGATGGTGATTTAAGGGCGTTTTGGTGATTTAAGTCTAAATTGGGGAGATCTTGGACACATGACTTAACCTAATGCATGGTATATATTCATAGCATGAGAAACCCTAGCCTCCACACCTACTCTACATTGTGTCAAATCCAAACCCTAACCCTAAAAGATTATACATTTTTCTCCTTCTCTTTGAATTACAAAACCCTAACCCTAAACCTAACAAGCTCCATCTTCTCCTATTCTCATTACCCTAACCGATACCCTAGCTCCAACGTGCAACTGTTGCCGTCGCCGTCCAAGCCGCCTCTCCGCCGCAAGCTCTCGCCGATCGCCTCTCACCATTACCCCACCCGCCGATCGCGTTTGCCTCGTCAACGTCCCGCCGCGCCAGCATCTACCGCAGACCGAGCCATACCGATCGCGCGCCCCGTCTCGGTTCACCTCATCGCTTTTGCTAGCCTCGAGTTGCGGCCGCCCGACGAGGAGGGTGATCGGGTGACGTGTCCTCGCCGAATCCAATCGCCCATTCGAAGAGGTCGCGGTGAATCATCTTCGCCGCTCCTCTTCCGATCGTTTGCGACCGCAAAGACCGAAATTCACGGGAGCAACCACTCGCGAATTCATCTCCTCACCCGCCGCGAGTTCGGTCCACAGTGAGTCGCCGGGCGTGCGAGCACGCGCCGCCATCGCGCCGCCGCGAAGGAAGTTGCGCCCTAGTCCCGTCGCAAAGCTACCGCCACCTCCAGCCACCTGGCGGAAACCCTCGGACGAGGCGATTACACGAGCCGCCACACCAAACCGACGTCTTCACACACGGTAGTCGAGATTGTGGACCGGTGAACGTTCGGGTTAAGTTTCAAGTAGAAAGGTTTATTCGCGCCGCTTTTGATTTCTTATTTCTTAACCGAGGCCTAAGCTATATGTTCGGACGCAAATTGTAGGGATTAAACTTGGAGCGGAATTTAGAGGTCAAACATCAGAACCAACTAAGGATTATCGAGTTCTCGCGGAAAAACCGAGGTAAGCGGGACACGACATCGTAAGACAGTATTTCGAGTTCGCATGATTAGGGTTAAGTGTGAGTACTTGGAGTTTAATCTCGGAAATTATGATGTGAATCAGGTCTCGCTAAAAGGAGAATAGACAGGGAGTTCGATTAGATTTTGGATTAAAAATCGAAGCTCGAGGTAAGGGACCTCGTGCCGAACTTTTAAATGGGAGTAAATAAATGAAAATGATTTTTCATGATTTTATGTGAAACAGTTCATATTTCCCCACGTGAAAATTTACAGATATTATTTGAGAATACGCGATATTTTATGTGCAATATCTCGATGAATTATGTGAAGAGGAATTATTATTTTATGTGAAAGTATTCTCGTATGTTAAGTATAAAGACCCCATTATTTCATGTGAAAATAGGACAGTAGGGTGTATGAGAATGTTTCATGTTTATTACAAAAGTATGATTTATCACCCTGTCCATGAGAAAGTATGATTGATAGGTTGATGATGATATTTATGATATGTACACCATGATTATGTGACTGATGGGACCTTATGCATGATTTTGTATGTCACGAAATGAATTATTGAATAGTGTGGACATTGGTTATCCTGAGATCGCTGAAATGACTCAGGATGACCAGTCGGCCTCACAATTATATGATTAGCCATGGATTAAAGACCTGGCAACTGAATGATTAGCCATGGATTAAAGACCTGGCAACTGAATGAGCAGCCATGGATTAAAGACCTGGCAATTTTATGAACAGCCATGGATTAAAGACCTGGCAATTATATGTACAGCCATGGATTAAAGACCTGGCAATTGAATGGGTAGCCATGGATTAAAGACCTGGCAATTTAATGAACAGTCATGGATTAAAGGCCTGACACTTAAATATGCAGCCATGGATTAAAGACCTGGCAACTTTAGAAAGTTTTAATTCCCATCGACGCATGTTATGAATGAATTTAAAGATCATGATTGTATGTGTATGCATATCCCAAACCTCGGTAGCGAGGTTACTTACTGGGTATTGTTTATGCAATACTCACCCTTTCTTTTAAAAAAATGTTTTTCGTGTAAAGGAAGGGCGTGCAAGGCGTGTGTGGGAGAGCGTGATTTGAACCATGGGAACCAGCATAGATTTCCGCATATTCTTATTTGGACTATTGTTGTCTTTAAGTTGTTATTTGAAGTTAAATTTACTTACAGTTTTTAATAGGCCAAACTGATGTAATGACTTGAATGATTTGAATGTTTTGTTTTTACTTGGGATCCCTAGAACTTTTTACGTTAAGTAAAAATGGCTTTTAAATTCTTTTACCTCGCGGCCTAAAAATGCATGCATGTGTAGTAATGTCCCTAGGGTTTTGGTCATAGAAAAGTAGGAGCGTTACAGCTTCCGCCTTGGTTCGTCCCCGAACCACATCTTACTGGGAGAGGTTTCGCTCTGATACCATTTGTAACGCCCCTGTGCCCGGGATCCTCTGCGACTTGGGCCGCATCACTATATCATCCATGACCGCTTGTAAGAGTGAAGACACTATCCCCACAAACCAACACGAGTCCTTTCAAAGATGCTTTGTCCTCACTCACATGCTCCCTGGAAAAAATTCGGGAGGTCACCCAACATAGAATTGCTCCAAGCCAAGCACGCTTAACTGTGGAGTTCCTATGATTGAGCCACCGAAAAGGAAGGTGCACCTTGTTGGTATAGGTAGTAGCTATCAATTATTTTAAGCCTTTCTCAATTATACTTTCACATCCTCGCATGTACCCCTTTTCCTCGGGCACCATGCTTTCATATCCTCGGGATCCTCTCATTTAGATGTGGACTCGGTTCATTCATGTACCCTCTTCCTCGGGCGTCACATGCCCACCAAAACCGCCGCTTGGTTCGTCCCCGAACCACATCTTACCGGGAGAGGTTTCGCTCGATACCATTTGTGCGCGCCTAAGCCCGGGATCCTCTGCGCAACCTGTTGCGTCAACTATATCATCCATGATTGCTTGTAAGAGTGAAGACACTATCCCCACAAACCAACACGAGTCCTTTCGGCATGCTTTGTCCTCACTCACATGCTCCCTAGGAAAATTCGGGAGGTCACCCAACATAGAATTGCTCCAAGCCAAGCACGCTTAGCGTGGAGTTCCTGATTGATTGAGCCACCGAAAAGGAAGGTGCACCTTGTTGGTATAGGTAGTAGCTATCAATTCTTTTAAGCCTTTCTCAATTATACTTTCACATCCTCGCATGTACTCCTTTTCCTCGGGCACCATGCTTTCATATCCTCGGGATCCCTCTCATTCGAGATGTGGACTCGGTTCATTCATGTACCCTCTTCCTCGGGCGTCACATGCCGGGAGCATGTGAGTGAGAGACAAAGCATCTTCTTTGAAAGGACCCCGTGTTGGTTTGTGGGGCGGGTCTTCTTCTTTACAGCGGTCATGGATGATATAGTGATGCAACCAAGTCGCAGAGGATCCCGGGCACAGGGCGTTACAAATGGTATCGAGCGCGAAACCTCTCCCGATAAAGATGTGGTTCGGGGGCGAACCAAGGCGGAAAAGCGGTGGGCATGTGACGCTTTGAGGAAGAGGGGTACATGAATGAACCGAGTCCACATCCGAATGAGAGGGATCACGAGGATATGAAAGCATGGTGCCCGAGGAAAAGGGGTACATGCGAGGATGTGAAAGTATAATTGAGAAAGGCTTAAAAGAATTGATAGCTACTACTATACCAACAAGTGCACCTTCCTTTCGGTGGCTCAATCATCAGGAAACTCCACGCTTAAGCGTGCTTGGCTTGGAGCAATTCTATGTTGGGTGACCTCCGAATTTTCCTAGGGAGCATGTGAGTGAGGACAAAGCATCTTGAAAGGACTCCGTGTTGGTTTGTGATATAGTGTCTTCACTCTTACAAGCAATCATGGATGATATAGTGGACGCGCGCCCGTGTCGCAGAGATCTTGGGCCCTGAAGCGTTACAAAAAGGGTGACTAAATCATATATACCAGCAGCAAATGCTCCATCAAAAATTGATATTCCACAGGAACAAGTTGTCAATAATGAGTCTGGAGCACGCCAAAAGCGTGGTAGACCAATGGGTTCCAAAGATAAAAATCATCGAAAAAGAAAAGTAGTTGAGAATCAAAATGATTCAATGAAAAGGTTTGGAGGTTCCGAAGAAATCCAAGATACAACTACTCAAAAGAGTATTGATGAAAATCAAACGCTTGAGGATAATAATGAAATTTCTATAAACTATGTTACAACAGGAAAGAGATGGAACCAATGATATTATTGTTGACAACATTTTTGCTTATAATGTTGCCCACGATATTATTCATGAAAGTGACGATTTTGATCCAAAATCTATCGATGAATGTAAACGTAGAAGGGATTGGTTGAAGTGGAAAGAAGCAATCCAAGCGAGTTGAACTCACTTTCAAAACGTGAGGTTTTGGACCAAGAGTCCTAACACCGAAGGTGTTAAACCTGTGGGATACAAATGGGTATTTGTAAGGAAAAGAAATGAAAAGAATGAAGTCACAAGATATAAAGCGAGACTTGTTGCACAAGGATTCTCGCAAAGGCCTGGTATAGATTATGAGGAGACATATTCTCCTGTGGTGGATGCAATAACGTTAAGATATTTGATTGGCCTGACTGTATATGAAAATCTTGATATGACTCTAATGGATGTAGTCACGGCGTATTTATATGGATCTCTGGATAATGACATTTATATGAAAATCCCGGAAGGATTTAAAATACCAGAAACATATGAATCAAGTTCTCGGGAATTGTATTCAATAAAGTTACAGAGATCATTATATGGATTAAAACAATCAAGACGAATGTGATATAATCGCCTGAGTGAATATCTGTTGAAAGAAGGATATCAAAATAATCCAATATGTCTGTGTGTTTTTATAAAGAAATCTCAGTCAGGATTTGCTATTATAACTGTATATGTTGATGACTTAAATATAATTGGAACTCCTGAAGAGTTATCCAAGGCAATAGAATATCTTAAGAAAGAATTCGAGATGAAAGATCTTGGAAAAGCAAAATTTTGCCTTGGTTTGCAAACTGAACATTTAACAGATGGGATATTTGTTCATCAATCAACTTATACAGAGAAAATCTTAAAAAGATTTTATATGGATAAAGCACATCCATTGAATATTCCAATGGAAGTTCGTTCACTGGATGTAAAGAAAGATATATTTCAACCTCGAGATAATAATGAAAACTACTTGGTCCTGAAGTACCATATCTTAGTGCAATTGGTGCACTTATGTATCTAGCTAATAACACAAGACCAGATATTGCATTTTCAGTAAATTTATTAGCTAGATATAGTTCATGTCCTACAAAAAGACATTGGAACGGAGTTAAGCATGTACTCGATACCTTCGCCGAGGGACGATTGATATGAGTTTATTTTATTCTAACAAATCTAGTTTTGATCTAGTTGGCTATGCAGATTCTAGTTATCTATCTGATCCACACAAAGCTAGATCTCAGACAGGTTATCTATTTACATATGGAGGAACCGCTATATCATGGCGATCAGTGAAACAGACCATCACGGCCACTTCTTCGAATCATGCTGAAATTCTCGCAATTCACGAGGCAAGTCGAGAATGTGTATGGCTAAGATCGATGACACAACACATTCGTGAGACATGTGGATGATCTTCAAGTAAACATCCTCCAACAATATTATATGAAGACAACACAGCATGTATAGCTCAAATCAAAGGAGGATATATCAAAGGAGATAGAACGAAGCATATCTCTCCGAAGCTTTTCTACACTCATGACCTTGAAGAAAATGGTGACATCTCAAGATAAACAAATTTGTTCGAAAAATAACTTGGCGGACATATTTACAAAAGCATTACCAACTACAACATTTGAGAAATTGGTTCACAGTATTGGGATGCGAAGACTTAGAGATCTCAAGTGATGTCGTCATGAGGAGGAGTAAATGTATTATATAAAATATGTACTCTTTTTCCTTCACTAGGGTTTTTATCCCATTGGGTTTTTCCCTAGTAAGGTTTTAACGAGGCATATATTATATAAATGGGCATTTAAGGGGAAGTATTGTAAAATATGTAGTATAAATGCCCATCCACATGCCATATATTACCTATGCCAAGTGGCAAAATTTCCATAGCCATAGTGTCCTCCAAGTGTCAAATTTTTACCAATGCTTAGTGTCCAAATGTACCAACTATTCCCTTGCCAAATTGCCTATAAATAGTGGCTTTTGGTGAAAAAATAAAATGCATCCATTGGTGAAATTCTCTCCAATTCTCTTCATTCTCTCCCACTTTCTCTTTTTAGTCTTTATTTAATTTTCCATAAATTTCCACTATCTCGTTATTTATATTATATATATTGCCCCCACTTTCCAAACACTTATTTTAATATTATTATTATTATTATTATATTATTATAAATATATTAGTATTTTAGTATTTTAATATTGGTAAAATTATACTCGGTTTTCATCTTATTTTTACAACAATATTAACCATTTTCATACATATATATCAAGATTTGCATGCTAACACGTGGCCCTAAATGCTTATTAAAATACTTCCAAGTGCCTTATTAGAGTTTTAGCAGCAAATAATATTTGAATTAAAAAACTTAGAATATAAAGTATGTTCTTGTGGGAAAGTTTTTGTAAAATTCAAAATTTATACTGAACGACAACCAAATCAAACTTGAGAATGCACAGAGAGGTAGGTTAAAACCTTGTTGCTTTATTTCAGCTTATCTTCCTCAGTGATAGGACACTGGAATTTATACACAACAATACCCACAGTAACTCTAATAGGGCAAAAAGGAATCAAAGAATAACGAAAAAGGGAAGAAGGTGCTGTGCACAATGAAAATACAAATTGTCCACTCAACCAATAGGACAAAGAAAATGATAAACAACCAGGACCTAATTCCCCCGTTGGTGGATTTCTCTAGAACTTTGCATTTGTTGGACTGGACGGCGTCACTTGATTTCATCTTCTGTGGGCCTTGAGAATTTGTTGGCCCAGTGACTGTGCTTCGAGGGCCTATATCCTTGATATCCCCCCGCAAACGAGTGGGTAGGTCAACTATCCCGAGTTTGGCTCGCAAGGCGTGAAACTGAGAATGAGTAAGGGGCTTAGTAAGGCAGTCTGCAAGCTGATCAGTTGTGGGAACATACTGCACCTGAAGCTTACCATTGAGGACTTGATCTCGAACAAAGTGAACATCAATTTCAATATGCTTTGTCCGAGCGTGAAAAACAGGATTCGCAGCAAGGGCACGAGCACTGAGATTGTCGCACCACAAGATTGGAGGAACAGTAGGGCGGAGACCGAGTTCACCTAACAACTGTTGCAGCCATATAACTTCAGCAGAGGCATGAGCGAGAGCTCTATACTCGGACTCGGTGCTCGAACGAGCAACTACACTCTGTTTCTTAGAAGACCAAGAGATGAGATTGTCCCCGAGGAAGGCACAATAGGCCGCGACAGACTTCCGGTCATCAACATTGAAGGCCCAATCAGCATCAGAATAGGCAGTGAGAGACAAGTCAGTACTTGGTTGAAGAAGAAGACCAAAGTGGCGAGTGCCACTAACATAGCGCAACACCCGCTTGACGGCTTGCCAATGTAAATCAGTTGGTTGTTTGAGAAACTGACTGAGGTGGTTGACAATGTATGATATATCGGGACGGGTATGTGTCAAATATTGGAGAGCGCCTATGGTACTGCGGTAGATGAAAGGATCAGGCAACGGTATTCCATCAGAAAGAGAAAGATGTTTGCCCACAACGCTCGGTGAAGGAGCAGGTTTCAGATCCGTGAGCTGCAGTTTATGTAGGAGATCTGTGACATACTTGGACTGATTGAGAATGATGCCAGAGTCCAAGTAACAGATTTGAATGCCCAGAAAATAGCTCAGCTTGCCAAGATCCTTAAGAGCAAACCTTGTGTCTAGTGCTTTAACAAGCCAGGTAATAAGAGAATTGTCATTGCCCGTTAGTATAACATCATCTACATAAACGAGCAACAGAACTAAAGAGCTGTCGGTCCTTAAAATAAAGAGGGAAGGATCAGACTGGGAGTGAACAAAACCCCATGACAACAAGACAGATTTTAATGTATTATTCCATGCCCGTGGGGCCTGCTTGAGGCCGTATATTGCCCTGTTCAATTTACAAACATAGTCAGGGTAGCGAGGATCCACATACCCGGGAGGTTGGGCCATAAAGACATCCTCATCGAGGCGACCATTAAGGAACGCATTGTTGAAGTCAAGTTGTTGTAGACACCAGCCTTTGGTTACTGCCAAACTGAGAACAACCCTGATGGTGGAAGGCTTGACAACTGGGCTGAAGGTCTCGAAGAAGTCAATGCCCGGAGTTTGATGGAAGCCCTTTGCTACTAAACGAGCTTTGTAGCGATCTATAGAGCCATCAGCCTTCCGTTTAATGCGAAAGATCCATTTATTCCCCACCACATTGTAGTGAGGGTGAGAGGGAACAAGGTGCCATGTGCCACTGCGAACAAGAGCAGAGAGCTCTACATCCATTGCTTGCTTCCACTGTGGTGTTGCAAGAGCTGTGCTGACTCGTGTGGGCTCAGTTAGTGACCAATCGGTGTGTGATTCAGTTGTCATCCAGACTCTAGGCTTGAAAATGCCGGACTTGCCACGAGTAACCATCGGGTGACTGGGTTGTAGGATGGGCGAAGGAGAAGCAGAGGAGGAAGGCTCATTGTGGACAGAGGAGAGTGGCGTGGGAGTAGCGATTGGGCTTGAAGGAGATAAAGAGGTATGGGATGGCGGAGCTGAGGTAGATGCATTGTGATTAGGGACAGGACACTGTATAAGAGGAGAAGGAGAAGAAGGCAAACTGGGATGTAGTACGGGACGAGTGTCAGAGATAGATGAAGAAGACTCGGTTGGGATGAAAAAGTGAGGGACAGAATGTGGGTTAAACCAGAGAGAAGGGGAAGGACATAGAACAGGGGACACTGCAGAGCACATATCAGATGGTGATAGAAAGAAGGGGCCTGCACAAGGAAAATCAAGTTCGTTAAACACAACATGTCTGGAGATAATCACCTTACCAGTACGGCGTAAGCACTTAACCCTTTGTGGCACATACTCGGGCCAAGATAGATACATCTTTCCGAGTGAAATCCAAACTTGTGTTTCTGGTATGGTCGTAAATTCGAAAAGCAGGCACAACCGAAGGTACGAAGAGTGCTGAGATCTGGTGTCTTCCCAAGTAGAACTTCCATGGGAGATCGACCTGCTAGAATCGGAGTTGGAAGAGCATTAATAAGAGAGACTCCAACCTGAAACGCGTCCCACCAGTAATGGAGAGGTAAGGAGGCGTGAGCGAGTAAAGTGAGGCCACATTCAACCAAGTGTCGGTGTTTTCTTTCAGCGCGACCAGTCTGAGCTGAGGTATAGGGACAGGAAAACCGTGAGACAATGCCCAACTGATTACAAATCTGATGAACTTTGACAAACTCCCCTCCATTATCTGATTGAAAATTCTTAATGACCATGTTAAATTGAGTTTTTACCAATTGTAAGAAGTGATTGAAGGCTGCCACGGTATCACTTTTTTGTCTGAGTGGGTATAGCCAGGTATAGCGGCTAAAGTCGTCAACAAAAAGAACATAATACTTAAAGCCATCTGTGGATAAGATAGGGGCTAGTCCCCAAAGATCAGAATGAACTAGGTCAAAGGCAGTCATAGATTGAGATAATGAATTGGGAAAGGGAAGGGCATGGGCTTTGCCAAGTTGACAGGGATCACAGAACTTTAAACGTGTATTAGCATTAACAGAGATATTACACTTCTGAAGAGCAGACTCTAAAACACGAGAAGAGGGATGACCAAGGCGCTTATGCCATATATCCCTTGTCACAACAGTGTTTACATGATTTTGAGTATTATAGACTGAACAAATAGATACTTCATTATTTTTGTACAAGGAATTTCTCTCCACAACAGGACCTGCAGCATGAGAAATGTCCTTAGACTCTACTTTTGTATCCTCTAGTCGATAAAGCCCATCTTTAAGTAGTCCTTTCACCAACATTCTGCCCGTAGCCTTGTCCTTAATAAAACAGTGGTCACCGTGAAACTCAAAGAAAACATCATTATCTTGAGCAAGCTTGAAAACACTAACTAAGTTTTTGGCAATATGAGGAACACACAACATGCTTTCAAGACTTAGATTGGAAGTACCATTTGTTAAACATGAGTTGCCAATGTAAGAAATAGATAACTGATCACCATTGCCAACAACTATATTTTCCGTACCTCCATATTCAGTTGGGTTGGCTAAATTCCCGTAGTCTGGAGTGACATGTGCAGAGGAACCGCTGTCAGCATACCATGATTGATCGGTTACCGTTTCAGGAGTTGCGACAAAGAGATTGGTGTTAGGTGCTGCTACAAAGGCATGAACACTCTGATTGACAGTGGAATTGCCAAAGGATGGAGGAGTTGACTGATTTCCTCTGCTTGTATTTGGTGTAGGGGCAAACTCCTTGTTGAACCTGTTATAACACACTAATGCAGTGTGACCTATTTTGCCACACACCTGACATATAGGTCTGTTGGAGTTACCTCTGCCTCGACCCCTTCCTCGTTGATGCTGACTTCCGTTCCCTCTTTGGCCTGTGTGAAAACTAGGTCGATTCTGACTGTTGAAATTTGATGACTGTGGTGGTTTCGGACTTGTGTTGCCTCGACTGGTCGCCATATTCACGGACATTCCTTGATTGAATCCGGTATTTGTGCGCTGAGTACTCTGGTGTTCTAACCTTTTTTCGAAAACAAGAAGTTCATTCTGAACATCTTCCCAGGATACTCCAATTCTTCCTTGTATCGTTGCAACAACTGGATTGTACTCTTCGTCAAGTCCCAAGAGAACCTGAGAAATTAATGCTCTCGAAGAGACAGGACTCTCCGTTTGCCCTAGATTATCTGCATTACATTTCATTATTCGTAAGAACTCAGCCATTTTAAGATTACCTTTCCTGGTTTGTTGGAAGACTTGTCGTAAATAGTCTTCTTCTGCTCTCGACTGAAGACCGAAGAGCGTCTGGACTGCTGTCCATAGATCCTTTGAGTTTCCATATCCCATGACTTGAGTAGCTACTTCAGGCGTCATTGAGTTGTAAAGCCAACCTAACACAAGTTGATCAATAGTCACCCATTGCTCAAATCGGGGGTATTTATAAGACTTTACGCCCTCGTAGCTTGAAGCTCCAATTTCTCCACTCTGATTGCGGCTGAATCGGATGAACCGTCACCAGTAACGTTCTAAGGTGCTCCATTATGATGTAGAAACATCGGAGGACATGGTTTGGTGCCGATTAGAAATCCTTCAAGTTTGTAACTCCGAAGGATAGGAAGAGCAAGATTCTTCCATAGCAAGAAATTTCCTCTATCAAGTTTGATGGTTGTAACTTGATTTAGTAGTTGATTTAGTGAAGGTGTGCTGAAACTTGCAGCACCAAAGATAGAGGATGAATTTTCGAAAGAAGTGGCGTTGGCCATTAGAGCTCTGATACCAAATCAAACTTGAGAATGCACAGAGAGGTAGGTTAAAACCTTGTTGCTTTATTTCAGCTTATCTTCCTCAGTGATAGGACACTGGAATTTATACACAACAATACCCACAGAACGAATAGGGCAAAAGGAATCAAAGAATAACAGAAAAGGGGAAGAAGGTGCACAACAGAAAATACAGCTGTCACTCAACCAATAGGACAAAGAAAATAATAAACAACCAGGACCTAATTCCCCCGTTGGTGGATTTCTCTAGAACTTTGCATTTGTTGGACTGGACGGCAGTCACTTGATTTCATCTTCTGTTGGGCCTTGAGAATTTGTTGGCCCAGTGACTGTGCTTCGAGGGCCTATATCCTTGATACAAGGAAGTCATGTTAAGTGTGAAAAAGAAAATCAATTTATAATTGCATTGAGGTTCATAGATACTTTTTTAGAAACAAAAGTTTTCGTATATCCCAATATAATATTCTCATTACTACAATAATTGGATTTTTTTAAAAAAATAATGTTTTTTTAAATTATAATAACAGAAATAGGGTAAGTTTGAAACTATTTCCAAATCTGGGGTAGCTAAATCGTGTACGAGGGTCACGATTTTACCTTATCGCGGTTCATGATCACGAGTCTGTAAATGAATCGCGGTCCATGGTCACGATTAATGCCAGGTGTCAGCTCGAAGAGGTGAGATACTGCCACGTAAATCGTGTACGATGTACACGATTTCCATATGGATCTCGTGTACCAGGTACACGATTTAGTGGTCCCTAAAGGCTCTTTCTCTTCTCCATCGATACTCAATATTTTGTTGCAGTCGCCGCCGCCCGTGGTTTCTTCCTCAGCCGTCGCCCGTTGTTTCTTCCTCACCGCGCTCGCTGCTACTTATGCACGCGGCCGCCGCCGTCGCCGTCACCGCCTTTCTCCGCCGGCTGTCGCCGCCACATGGCTCCTCCTCGCCGCCGCAAGCTCAAACCGAGAAGGTTTATTATTTTTTTATTTTTTTTTTAAAATCATTTTCAGCAAGATTTATGTTAGATCATGTATTTTTGTTATGCATCTATGTTTTATGCCTTATTTTTTATTGTTTTGATATTTATTTGCATAAATCTATTGGATTGGAGGAGTAAAATATATAAAATGTAAAATAAAATAATCATTTTTAGCAAGATTTATGTTAGCACATGTATTATTGTTATGCATCTATGTGTTATGCCTTATTTTTTATTGTTTTGATATTTATTTGCATAAATCTATTGGATTGGAGGAGTAAAATATATAAAATGTAATAAAATTTAGGAATTTGACTATTGGATTGTTTAATTTTGGATTTATTAGGAGTTGGGCATGTTCATAGATTTTATTTTTTGATTGGGTTTATTTTATTGGTCTATGATTATGGTTGGATTGGGCTTAGTTTTTTAAATTGTTGTAAGTTTTTGGGTTAAGTTTCATATTTCTAAACTAATTATTGAAGCATTAAATGTGTACAGTTGTAATCAAATTGGTAAAATATGTCCTTGCGTAATGAGGAATTAGTGATACTTGAACCTGGGAATGGTGGAGATAGTGATATAGAAGATGAACTTGATGAATTATACGGAGATAACCCTAATCTCATGTCCTCAAGTCAAAGCGAAGAGGAACCCTCAGATTTTTTCACAGATATAAATTGGGAGATTACTTGATTCAATATGTGAAGTTGGGTCTACTTTAGAAGAAGATGCAAGATGCGTAGAATTAGACTCAAGTGTAATAAGTAAAGGTTTGTTATTTGAGACGAAAGAAGACTTACAACTTGCCATAAAAAAATATTGTGTTAAACAACACTATCAAATTACTGTGATTGAATCAAATCCAGATATTTGGTATGTGAAATGCAAACAATGGAGTGAGGGTTGTAGGTGGAGACTTCGTGCATGTCGACGTAAAACTCATGGAATGTTCGAAATTACTAAACTTGAAGGGGAACATTCGTGTTTGTACCCAGACCTCACACAAGATCATTCACAACTTGACTCAGATTTAATGTGTAATGAAGTTCAGAACATTGTTCGATGTGATCCTGGTGTTAAAATATCCGTGTTGCAGGAAACTATTAAAAAAGATTTTGGATATTGTGTGAACTACAGACGTGTGTGGCAAGCTAAGAGAAAAGCTATAATCAAAGTGTTTGGTGATTGGGAGAAATCGTATGAAGAACTTCCATATTGGTTGAATTGAACTTCTTTGAATTTGATATTGTTATTTTTTAAATGTACAGGAATGAAGTTAATGAATGATGGATGTTGAACTTCTCTGAACTATTTTTTGAATTGAACTTCTTTGTAATTGACGTTACTGATCATCTTTGTAATGAACTTCTTTTTTTTTTTTTATGTAATGGACTAAATTATCTTATTAATTTATATGTAATAGACTTTATTACCTTATTGGTTTATTTGGTTTTACAATGTCCCAGTATAACATATGGATCCTGGACCATCCAATCCAACTCAGTTATATTTGCAACGTGTACATCGTTCTCAAGGCATTTGGGATTCACAATCTACTACTGTTTTACAATGTCGAAGAAGAGAAGCAGTAGTTCATCGCAACATTCAGTTAGATGAACGTATTGTTCCTTATTTACAACAAGCTGGGTTTTGGGGGGTTGCACAAATTGGATTTATCCAACTAGATTGGCATCTTATAACTGCATTAGTTGAGCGTTGGAGACCAGAAACACACACATTTCACATGCCTAGTGGAGAGTGTACTATTACACTTCAAGATGTTGTTGTCCAGTTTGGACTACCAGTGGATGGAGAACCTGTAACTGGTTCATTACAATATAATTGGGGTCAAGTATGTGAAGATTATTTAGGAGTTCGCCCTCCTGAATTGACTGGATCTAGACTAAGCATCCCGTGGTTGGCATCACAATTTTTAGAGTTACCTCATGATGCAGATGACATCATGATACAAAGGTATGCAAGAGCCTATATAATGCAACTTATTGGAGGGTTTTTATTTGCAGACAAGTCAAATACATTAGTCCATCTAATGTTTCTTCCTCTACTGGGTGATTTTGAGATTGCTGGACAATATTCATGGGGTGGGGCATGCCTTGCATGGTTATATCGAGATCTATGTCGAGCTAGCAATGTTAATGCTTTAGAAGTTGCTGGTCCATTAATATTGCTACAAGTATGGGCATTTGATCGATTTAAGACAATTGCACCACAACGTCAGCTACAAACTCATGATCAATATACGGGTCGACCACTTAGTGCTCGGTATGTTTATTTTCATATTGTTTATTATAATTATAAATTATATAGGGTTTTGACTTTATTATACATGTGTGTAGTTGGAGTGGAATTTTAGCTATCTCTGAACAAACTTCCAATATGTTGGTTCAATATCGCATTGCATTTGATCGTCTGTTGCACAATCAGGTATAACTATATTTTACTATGCTTAACAAACATTTTACCACCTATTCTAAGTATTCTAATTATTATTCAAAAATTTCGATTATTTGGACGCCATATACATGATGAAATTATGGCATTATTACTCGAATATTGCCATAATGGACAAGACATTTGGTTGATCGTAAGCCTCTCTCATATGCTTTCACATTGTAGAGTGGCATCAACCTGATCGGTGTTGAGACAGCTTGAATGCGCGAGATAAAGCACCAGTATTGTGACACAAACACACAATTGCATCAATTAGACTTACGAGGTAAGCATGATCACGATTGGCGACGACATCATGCACCATTTATTTCATTATGGCGTGCACGTCGGGATCGATGTGCATTAGGTGACATGGTAGAACGACCTACTGTATCCGATGATTACCTAACGTGGTATGACTCTATCACGAGGAGGTATATCACACGTGATGGTGCATATTACGCTTGCACGGTAAAGACTACTTACTAAATTCTTTTTATTTACATCAATTTCTACATTGAATATTACATTATATATAATAATTGGTATATAATTCATTTTGCAGAATAACTTTGTTCGAAGTGTTCAACAATATTCGATAGATCAGAGTTTACCTGTTTTAGGTTCTATGTGTGAGGAATATGTCACAACAGTCACTGATATAATTCAACAAACAAGAAGATTGATGCTTCGAGGATCGATAGACACGTGCTCGTCGAAGGCGTCGACGACAACAAGCTGAAGACATTCCAGAGACACACGTAGACCAAGAGCCTCCTATAGTTGATGATCACATTTCGGTTCCTCATATGCCCTCACCAGATTTTCATACCGACATTGCTTCAAGTTCTGGTCATAACCAAAGTTACTATGCACAAGATCCCCTACCACCACATGTACAAGAAGAAATTGATGATATAATTCACCATCAACCACGCCCCTCGCCGTGGAGTCCGCTCAATGCCAAGACCATCATCCGTGATTCATGAGTTTTTAGTAATATTCTACTATTTTTATGTGTAAAACCTAAAATACTATTATTGGAGGATTTTATGAATGGATTAACATTTTTCAAATGTCATGCATATGATAAATATTAGATAAAACAAATAACCTAAATAATAAAGATTTAATATGCAATAGCAATGTTGTAGGGATTGTTATTTTCATTTTGGGAAAAACAAATAAAAAAAGGTAAAATCGTGTACATGGTACACGATTTCTATGTGGATCCACGTCTGCACGTCTACAATGCCTGGTTGGCTGGTGAGGTGGAAATCGTGTACGATGTACACGATTTAGGTACCCTATTTTAAACAATAGTTTTCCAAACAACCTTATATCCGTAATTAGTTTTTTATGTTACATTTTAAATATTTTTAATTTCAAAACTACTCTATATTTGTCATTATATATTTAAACAACATTATTGACCAAATTAGTCTACAATAATTTCGTAATCAATCTATAATATTCTAGAATGCCTATCATAAGAGCATAGTTCCACTCTTATCAAGTAAGATTTATGACTAAAAGGTCATGAGATTTAATCCTCACCCCTAATTATTGATGTACTAACAAAAAAATATTCTATAATCCTAAAATAACTATCTTGACCTAATGAATCAGTTAATTAATTAATAATAGGAAAAGTGTTTTGAGTTAAAGTAACATTAAAAAATAATGGGATAATTCCGTTATTTGCGTTCCGACAAGAACAAAAGGCTAAGATGCAAATAATGGCTTCGAGTCCATAAAACAATTTATTTTGTGTCTCCAAATATCGGGGTCGGTATAATTTGTTTTTATTTTTTTATTTTTGGTATTTGTTAAGGCTGTAGCTTCCCAATGCAAACCCATCATTCTTATTCCCATTATTATTTTAAAATCAAGTTTTGGTAGAATTATATTGACTTGAACTTTATTTTAATTTAAACTCCTAAAAAAAACAACTCTTCTCGTCTTTCTTATATTATTATTGTTCCTAAGCTTCTACGCTTATATGAATCAACTCAAAACTACCTCACTAATTTATTAATCACATGATAAAGATAAGGATTAAAATAATTGTTAGACTAGTATGATAAAATTAAATTTATTAGCTTAAACTTTTAGTTTGATTATTGATTTAGGATGGTATCAGAGCCCCAATTAATATTGATTGCATGTGTTTGGTTTTTCATCAAATTTTCAAGTGAAAAGAAGTGTTAAACTAGTATGATATAATTAAATTTACCTCAAATTATCCGTTTAAGCTTTTGATGATTTAAGAATGATTTCTCTTTTTAAAGTTTAGGAACCAAAATACATACATTTTAAAAATTTATGGAACAAAATAAAATAAATTTAAAAGTTTAAGGATCATTAAAATTTTAAAAGGGTAGAAATCAAAATTGAATAAAAACTAACTATATTTGTAATTTGAAATTTTATGTCAATTTAGTTCAATCATGTTATTTGTTTCTATTCTCGATTTAATGTTTTGGACATTGATTAAGATAATAAAAATCCAACATGATAAGTTATTTGTCTAAAGAGAATATGAGTTCGATAATGTGACATTTTGTCTTAATGATATCAGTTGATAGTAGATTTTATAAGTCATATTTATTCAAACGTGTAAAATTAAGTTGAGTTTTAAGACATTATTTTGATTGAAAAAAAAAGTGATCGGAACTAATCTTGTTTCATAGTAGAACTAATGGTTCTATTTGGACTTCTAGACTTCACTAACAGTAATGGTTTTAAATAAGCTCTGGTCAAAGATTGGAATGAGACATAAAGCAATTACCGTTGATTAATTTTTTAAAAAAAATGGTAGAAAAGTTTGTTGGTTTGTTCTCTTACTTTCTTTTTGAGTTTATACTTACTTTGTTTAGTGCTAAATTTTGTAAACATTTTGGTTTAATTCTTCAAATGGTAAATATTTTTGGTTTTAGTCCTTTATTTTACATATTATATTGAGAAAAATGTTATATTTTAGCCATTATAATATTAAAATATTCGTAAAATAGAGACATTTGTTACTTTCCACTTGGTTTTTATTCCTTTGCCACTTGTTTTTCCTCCTCTGTTTCACTTGCATAAGTCTATTACTAAAAAACGTCGAAATTGTCATAAAATAAAAACGTCAAAAAAATTGTTTAAAAAAAGAAAAAAAAAAAGAAAGCATAATCATTCATTTGAGGTGAAATAAAAGTGGAGAATACTTTAAGAAATGGACTAAAAAACCGCATCTTACATGTGTTACATTACCATTGAATAATTCATTTTGACCATTTTAAAGTTTATAAAGTAAATAAAAAAATTAATATATTATATTCTCATTAATCTGTATACTTTTATAAATTCTAACTTATAAACTTTCTTCCCTAGCAACAAACTCATTTCTTTATTTTCACTACTTTTTTTCTTTTGATATTCTAAATATTAGCTCTTTATGAACATGTTGTGATTTGTTAAAAAAGAATGAAAATTCATTGAAAATATCTGTTAAATGACCAATGATCATTTAGGATTCAATTTCATCGAAATAATATCTGCATGGATTTTTGAAATATTAACTATAAAATTAAAATACCACGTCTTTTTTTTTTTTTTAAAGCACATCACAAGTCATGTATTAAATCAAAATCTTCTACATTTTACAATGAAGATTAAAAAAAAAGGTGTTCATTAAAACTAAAATGCACATCGAAGGAAGAGAAAGGAGAGGGAAAAAGAAAGAGAAGTCAAAAAGATCTCTAAACAGCCTTTTCCTACTGAAAAAGGTGCCAATCAGCTTCCCTTAATGACACAGATTTCTATGTATAAAAATTGTCACTTGTCATTTTCATTATTCTCTCTATCACCTTTCTAAACTTCAGAACAAACATTAAAAAAAAAAAGAACAAACTCTGTCTAAAAAAAATTAAATGTATGCTTTTTATGTAAAAAGTAAATATATCTTAATTAATTGGTTCACTTTATGGACTAAATTATAAAAAGTTAAAATACATTTTTGGTAGATCTTATTTCATTTTAATGTTGTAATTACAAATATTTGAATTTAGTCATTGTATTTGTGATAAAACTTAAAACTGGTCTGGTTAGGTTAATATTAATTTTTTTAAAAATAGTTTTTATTAATCTTTCATTTATAAATTTTAGAATCAAATAGGTTTGCATGGAGTATTTTCTTGCATATAAATTATTATTATTATTTAATTAATTTTGATAAAAAAAATTACTTCAAACTAATAGCAGGAACCAATTTTAAATTTTATTTAAAGTACGAGAACTAAATTTAGACATTTGAAAGTATATAGGCTAAATGAAATAAAACTCAAAGTATAAATATCAAAATGATATTTTAACTACTCTAAAAAATACCTTTCAACTTTGTTCTTTATTTAAAAAATATCACTAGATGTCTTTTAAAAATTGCAATATTACCTCTGACTTCTTCATAGATGCTTTAAAATTACTCTTGGAATAGAACTAAGTTAGTGTTGGATAGAACATCGGCGTAGTTGTGATCTAAAATGATGTGAAGGTGACTAGAACACTTTTTTGGAAGTCTAAAAGAACTACATTCAAACATATCGTGTGTCGTTCAACATTCTAATGGTTTTCTACCCAAGAGTATGAAACTTCAAGAGTAATAATACAATTTTAAAAGAATAAAGATATTTTTTTTTACACGAGTGACTAAAATTAGGAGCATATTTTATAATTTGACCTTTTTAATTTTGCAAATGTGAAAATTACTAAATTTCACGATAGGTGAGAATTGAATATATTTCTCATTAATGAAGAGAGATAAGACTCTCATATTTATACACAGAATGTTTAACAAACTTCTAACCAGATGAGCTACTCAATTAGTTAGTATAATTGTAACACTTAACTATAACAACCATCTCTAATACTAGAGCACAACATTTTTATGTTTGAAACCTGACGTATAATTTTCTCCCCAAGTATATGAAGTTTTACTTCTTGCATATCAATTATCAAAATCACATATGGAAAGGGTGTTAATAATCAATTAAAAATATTAAATATGGCATAACTTGTTTTTTTTTTCAATAGCATAACTTGTTAGTTGTTAATTTTTTTTCTTACTAATTCATAACTTTTAGTTTGTCTAGACATGACTACTCAAACTTTTATATATCTTGATATTTGATTTATTAACAAAATTAATAATATAGTTGTGATGCCGCCCTATGTCATATTTGCAATAGTATTGAAAATAAAATGTCATATTGTTACATCTATTTTAAATTATTGTGGTTGTTGCTGTACTTGTTGATTATAGCCGAGACATCACATAATTATAGTTTGTTGTATTGGAAAATTAATTTATATATCGTGTTAGTAATTTAAAAAAAATGTTTTTTTTTTAAAAAAACTCAAAAGTCAAATTGGTTTGATTTTGATTAGGATTTCATGTGGTTGATTTGTAATAGCTCTTGGCGTCCATATAATCTTGAATATTCCGTTTTCATACCATCATACTTAATATTAATTAATATTAAAACACACTTAGGTTAAATTACAAGCTCATGTTAAAAAAAAAAAGTTAATATGTTTTTGAACTTTTAAATTTAGGTCTTTAAATTTTAGAAAGGATTTAATTAGCCCCTAAATTTTTAATTTCGTACCTAACAAGTTTATGAGCATTCAATTTTATATTTAATAGATCATTAATCTATTTAACATTATATAAAATTGTAATTGATAGCGAAAAAAAAAAATTAGGATATCAGAACATTTATAGATAAATATAGAAAAAAAAATTTAATTCTCGTTTTTTTCATTATTCCAATTTTAACTTCATTAGTGTATCAATGGGTATATCAGTAATATATTTGATATATTAGTAGTTTTACAATATTCTTTTATTATGTTATGTTGTTTATTAGGTGCATCAATGTTAAGTATATATTAGTGAAAAGATATACCTACAATAAATATACAACTATATCACTAATATACTTCATTTTAAGCATATTTGATATACAAAATATGAATTACTGCTCTTAATATACTTTATATTATGAATGTTATTTGATTGATATAACCTAAATAAAGTATATCAACTATCAAGGTATATCTGATATGAAAATAATTTCTTAGTACAATAGAAATTGGAGGGATTCAATTCAGATATACTTGAGTTGAACTAACCCATTTAACATGCCAATTGAGCTAAATTTTATTTTGCAACTTGAGTTGAAATAACTAACTAGTAAACATAAAATAACTAATTAAGTTTTAGAAAGCAATAATAATAAAATAGCCCACTATCATGCTTTCTAAAAAATACCTTTCTATAAAACTATATATATATATATATATATATATATATATATATATATGACGACGTCGTGACTTGTTATTTTTATCCATTTTTCGTAAATAAAATAATTTATTTCCAATTATGTATGATTGGCCATTGATTATGAGTTTCTATTTTAGTGGAAAATATTGTTTGTTGACTTAAAACTTTCAATTGTTTATAGCAGATTATAACTTATAAGAACGTCCATTGAATTTTTAACCTAAATATTGCATTGTTTAGCTTATTACATATGCCAAATACACAATATTTGAATTTCATAAAATAAACAAGTTGAGTAGGCTTTTGTTTTCGTCCTTAATTTTTATAATAACAAATAAAATATTAATTAAGTCATGTTCTAATACGACGAGGTTCAATTATATTCACTCAACAAACTCATTTTAATTAAAAGTCCTTTTCCACCTTCAATATTTAATGGGAAAATAGAATAAAGAAAACTTAATGGGCAAAGAAAACATTAATTTGTACCCAAATTAAATTAATAAATGGATTAAGGGTATGGTTGAGAGTGATTTTGGAGTGACCAAAATCATTTTTGACATGTCTAAAATCATTTTTCTACTCAAAGTGTGATGTTTGGCGAATATTAAGCAGTGATTTTGGAAGAATCCAAAATCATTTAAAAATGATTCCTTTCAATCACTTTGGAGGTGATTCCCAAGTGATTTTTGTCAATGATTATAATTTAAAATGACTATTATTCATTTTTTAAAATAGTATACTTTTAATGACCAGTAAAAACCGTAATCTTTTGTCAAAATTCATAAATTTCCATAAAAAAAGTGAATTTTTTGAAAACCAAAATCACTATTAAAAGTATAGAACCAAACATGAAAATGATTATATGAAAATCACTTTTAATAAATCAATTATAGACAAATCAATTATACTAAAATCAATATTTTTAAAATCATTCCCAAACATGCACTAAAACCATAGGAGAAAAAGTGCTTTTAGCCTGCACGAAAACCTCCTTTTAGATTTCTAATATTTTTTTCAGCTCGATCCAATTACTTGTTTTCTCGTGATATAAGAAGTATAGTTAATAAATAATGTGTGTTAAAAAAAGTTTATAAATAATTAATAGAAAAATGAATTTTTATCAGATGCAGTATTCAACCTTAAAATTTCTCACCCATTGAAATTTTAAACTTGAATAAATAATAAAACTAATGCCTCCTCAAAATTAATTATAGACTTTTTTTAATTTTTATGAACAACTTAGCAAATTACATAGAATTTAGCCAATAGAATACGAAATTATCATTAAAAATGAATATAACTGGTCACACTTGTCAACAAAATGCCCAAATTCAGCTAAAAAACAATCTAGACGGTCGGAAAAATTTCTAATACTACGGTAGTACCATACTACTTGTGTTTACACTATATTTTAACACTAGTGGACCCCACATCATTTACAAAGGGATGCTAACGTGGCAAGTAATAAATGAGAGTAGTATGGAAAATTTTCCATACTACTGTGTAGTACTAGAAATTTTCCCGGTCATAGCTAGTCAATTTTTTTCCATCCTTTTTATAAAAATTCAATGTTTTCCTCAAATTAAACCCTAATCTTAGATAAATGTTACAATTTTTACCTTCCAATGTTCATTTTGTTTTAAAAAAAAAAAATTATACTAGAGATATACTTTATAATTCATTGGACACATATGTCAATATATTTTTCGAGATCTTTTGAACACACACACTTATTAGATAGTAAAAATTACGACAATTCTTAAAGTTGATTATGATTGCAACAATTATCAAGTTTGAGGTGTAATTCAATGAAATTGAAAATTTATGGTAAAAATTGATACAACTTGACAAATATAGAGATATAGGTTGATATTCCCTAAATTATACCATAAGTACGTTAACTAAACAAATGTATTAATTTGATCACAAAATTATGGTACAATTGGAAGGGTTAAACATGAATTTTGAATTATTTAAAACACCTAGAAACTGTCACAATTATTAACCTAAGGACTCATCTTGTAATGATTAGGATTCTAGATTTTATATGACTTTTCAAGGTAGAATATCAAATGGCAGATTTGATTATAGGTACTTAATTAGGTTTCAAATGATATCTTTTTTCTTAATTATGGACTGTCGTTATAATATATAATTATAATATATAATTTTTGAACCAATATAGTATGTCCATTTGAGAAGATAGAGGAAAATAATAGGGCACTTGCAAATAGCAACAAAAAAAAAGCTCAACCCAAAAGATGACATGCAAAGTCAAAAATACGCTTATATTTTTCGCGCACATTTTTCAATCTGAAGTATATTAATAGCCTATCAATAGTCTATCAAAAACATACTTATCAATAGTCTATAAAAAACATAATGATGATGTACTTATGATATACTAATGATATACCTAAAATGAAATATACTATTGATATACTACTGATATACCAAATATAAATTATATCGTATATACTTTGTTGATATACTACATCAGATCTAAAAACTATTGCTAGATTTACAAATACCTTATCCGTGTTGTTCAATATCGAGAAAATCAGTAGTTTATCAATAATAGATTTAATATAGCAACGATATATCTAACAAAAAAATAATTGCATAACTGATATACTAATGGTTGATTTCACTAATATTAAGTATATATCCAATGTGATATACTACTAATATACTTTATTTAGTATATCAACATTATATCACAAATAGGGATTTATGCTTGATAGTGATTTATGCTGACATACGTTATTCAGTAATATTAGGTATATCAATGGAATCTCAAAATCTATTGCTAGATTTACAAATGCCATCCTTGTGTTTTTCAATATCGAGAAAAAGAGTAGTTTATCAATAATAGATCTGATATACCAATGATATATCCAACCAAAAAGTAACATATGATATCTGTTGATTTCACTAATATTAAGTATATATCAGTTTGATATATTAACGATATACTTTATTGAATATATCAACGGTATATCACAAATTGTGATTTATGCTTGACAGTAATTTATGCTAATAGATTTTATTCAGTAATATCAAGTATATCAACGGGATCTAAAAAACTATTGCTAGATTTGGAAATGCCCTCCCTTGTTTTTCAATATCGAAAAAATTAGTAGTTTATTAACAATAGATCAGATATGTCAATGATATATCTAACCAAAAAATAACTAATAGTCGTTGATTTCACTAATATTAAGTAGATATCGGTGTGATATACTACCAAAATACTTTATTCAATATATCAACGATATATCACAAATAGTGATTTATGCTTAATAGTGATTTATGATGATATACTTTATTCAGTAATATTAATTATATGAACGGGATCTCAAAAGCTATTTGTAATGTCCGACATTTCAGGTAGAGTAAATTTCAGGTTATGTTTTTAAATTTTAGGTAGAAATCATAATTTAAAACCAAATTGGATTGTTATATCAGGGTTGTTTGGGGCACAGATTATAATAACTTGTGTTATTATAACCTGTGGAATACTCTACACCTGAAATACAGACTATTATAACCTCATACTATATTACTCTGCATTTTAAATAATATAATATGAATCCACAGACTATAATAACCCACACACTATTATAACTCACAAATTATTATAACTCCACCCAAATACTTCCAAACAACCCATTATTGTGTGTGGGTGTGTTATAATCGATATATATATGTATATGAACTTAATTAAGAGTATATCAGTAACTCACATATGATATATGTTCATTTCACTCATATACTAATGATATACTAAATGTTAGGTATATTAGTGAAATAAACGTATCTAAAATGAAGTACATTAGTGATATACTAATATGCAAAATATCTCTAATTTGCTATGGATATATAAGAAGTATATCATTCTAAATGATATACCTAAAAGAAGGGTATCCATAGTATATCAGTAATATACTATTAACACACTTCGTTTTGAGGTATATATTGATATATAAAAATAGAGTGTATATAAGATATACTTCTGATATACCAATATAAAGTATATCAGATATACTTCTAGTATACTAATATAAAGTGTATGAGATATACTATTGATATACCAGATATACTACTGATATACCAAAGGTAAAATATATCAGATATACTACTGATATACCTGTTGCTACATCAATGAGAATAAATTTGGAATAATAAAAATACGAAAATCAGATTTAAAAAAATTTGCTAGAGTTGCAAATCTAAAAAATCATAGTTAAGTTTGTAAATATGCTAATATTTTGTGCTATCCATTATAATTACCCAAAATAATATCATATACTTTTACATTCTTTATCAATTCATTCTTGTACTTTTTAAAAAATTCAAACTTTTTTTTTAAACAAAAAAATTTCAAACTTTTATCCCTATATTGCAATTTATTAATGCAAATTGTCTCTTTTAAGATGGAAGAGGAGTTACTCTGCATATGATTTCAGAACAAATTTTCACTCAAATATTGTATTTTATTGATGTATGCATTCTTTTTTCTTTTTTTTTTTCCCGAAAAGAAGAAAAAAATCATTGGAAAAGCATATTTTAAATTTGTTTAGAATTGTAAGAACACAATGATTCAAGCATGTAGTATTGTTTGGTTCCTTTACATATAAGACACATCTGAGTCAAAACAAGACAATCTTCACATGATTTCAACTCGTTTTGATAAATTTATGCATGATGTCGATTTAAAATGTCCCGTTTTTTTACTTTTCTGATTTTAAAAATTGTACTAGGTTTCTTATATTTTTCTATACGGAGTTTTCCACCTCCCTTAAATAAAGTTTAGGATTCTTAGCCATTCTTTTTTAAAACAAAATTTTAAAAGCTATATCATTTAATTTTTAAAACTTCATTTGGATTTTAAAAATATTTTTAAGTATGTAACAAAAGCAAAAAAAACTCTTGAGCGCAGGGGCGGACC
Organism: Trichosanthes cucumerina; assembly: GCA_036507285.1. Lineage (NCBI taxonomy): Eukaryota > Viridiplantae > Streptophyta > Magnoliopsida > Cucurbitales > Cucurbitaceae > Trichosanthes > Trichosanthes cucumerina. Next base: position 73,236,749 of record CM071839.1, on the reverse strand, counting down.
CAAATACTAATGTTTGGAGGGCGACAAATTATTATTTGATAAATATAATAAAAAAATCCTAGGCATAAGTGAAATCAAGTGGAGTGTATTACCACTGAGACGACAAAATGTTTCTTTTCATAAGATGCATTATACAAAATTATAAGTATATGCTGTTATTTTTTTAAACCAAATCGTTACATACTATAGAATACTAAATTTAAAATTTTTGGAGGGGACCACATTAAATTGTTACTAGATTCGCCCATGCGCGGTTATGTTTATAATCTAAATTTTCAAAAACAAAATACTAAACGTTATTAAACGTGACCTAAATTTTATATATGTTAAGCTACAATTTTTGTCTCTATGATTTGAAAAAAAGTTAGAATTTAACCAGAATATTATTTAAAGGTTGTTTAGGGCAGTGAGTAAATTAAAATAGTTTGTGTTTGAAGTTCAAGTTATTTAGACTATTGTAACCCAACTAAATAACTCTCAAATAAACACAAATTATATAACTTTACATATTATTATATTCTTCTATACTTTTAAAGTAAGATTTTTTTTTTTATGATTTCATAAAATCTCAGGAATAATCTCTATCATTAGAAATTGTTGAATATATGACCTTTCAAAGCCACTAATGAATTAAGTGACATCAATTTCATCTCTATCGTTTGATAAAACTTCATAAAGCCCTTATCATTAACAACCCCTTAACATTATGAACTATTTATGAAGTTTTGGATGAAATTATAGCTTTTAAAATCAGACTAAATTCTCATTTTTTTTCCTTCATTAGTTCATAAAAAGATCATCTTGTTTCATTTTTATTTGAAATTAGTAAACACCCATGAATAAATCCTCAAAATTATCTGAATATGAACATAATTTCTTGATTCTGCATCAGAAAATAAACAGGAAGAAGAAGAAGAGACATCAGAACCGTCCATTTCCAGAAAAAAAATCAACAGAATCTCCGAATGAAATTTAGAATCCTTACAAATTTTGACCCTCTGATTTTCTGGTGTGGGACACTTCCATTCCAGCTGCCTGCAATCCAAAGTGACCCATAGATCTGACTTTCTGCAGAGCCTACCAATTTTTTCTGACCATAATACCCTTCCCTCTTTCCCTGGAATTAAATTTAATTACCCACTTTTATTTGCCTAATTTTTTATTTGATAAGGAAGCATCAATTTGGCTTAGAATGCAAAAAAGAGAAATCCCATAATATATATATATATATTTTTAAAAAGGTTGTTCACAGATTCCTGAGTCTGTGAGACTCTGCTCTCTATGATGGCACATACCCACAAACTCTAACAATAAGACAAACAGAGCCCACCTAACAAACAGCACAGGAAAGGATGAGCAAAAAAAAAAAAGAAAAGAAAAAGAAAAAAGAAGTAAAATCGCTTCATAATCACTCCTTTTTTTTTTCTTCCCTTCTTCTGTACCTCTGCATTCAAATCTGGGAATGGAACAAAAAGATTGATTAAATTAAAGTTGATTAAAGTTGATGCTTTTCTCTCCTTCAACTCAAATTCTGTCCCACTCCATTCCCTTTCCCTTCCTCTTCTAAAAGACTTGAATCACTCTTATTTGTTTGTTCTTCCATTCATCTTCTTTCTCTGTTTCAACTCCTCCTTCTCTTCTAGTTTCTTTGTTGCATTCTAATCCTTGTTTTAGAATCATGCCTGTTCTTACACATACTTCTACAGTTGGTGAACAAATCAAATTGAGAAGACCCAAAAACCATTTGAGCCAACCCATTTCAGAATCAGATCCAAACCCATCAATCCCTTCACCCCAAATCCCTTCCATAATTCAATCCACTCGCTGCAAATCCACCATTTCTTCTCTTCTGCTCTCGACCTTTTCCAATAACACAACTAGTGGCGCCAATGAATCTTTACCCACGAATAGGAAGAAGAACAACTTCTCTTCTGCAACTTTCAGGGGACTCGGCTGCACTGCCGCCGCTTCTCAGCAGGTTTCGGTTCCGGCTGTAATCCGAACTTCAGCGGATTGGCAGAAGAAGAAAACGAGGAAAAAAAAGCAGAAGAACTCCAATAACAAAACCCAACAAGGAATTGTTGACGGGTCTCATTTTCAACCTAATTCGAATTTCAATTCTGCTAGCTGTTTGGACGCTCAAGATGTTTGGTGTGGCCCTGGAATTGGATTCTCTTCCGATGCGGCTGCTTCTGTGGATTGCGTTGTTGCTAGAAGACATCCTTCCGGAAGAGGAAAAATCGACTTGGAGAAGATGAGTCAGAGGGAGGTACTTGCTTTTCCATTTCTTTTGAATTTTTTTTTGAACTTCTTTCTTCTCTGTCGATGTGTCGCACTGAAAAATCCCTGGTTGGTTATTGTTTAGCATTCGTGTCGATTTCGTGGGTAAGGAAGCATTTGGGTGTTTATTTTATTTCGGCTTTTGTCATTTTATTATTATCAGTATTTCAGTTCAGATATGGGGTTTTTTTTAATCGAACTTTCTCGACTCTGTTTCTTTTCTGCAATAGGGTTCTTCTAAATCAGTCTGAACCTGTTCGACTTCCATTCTTGGAACTTGTTTGTTTTCGTTCTTCCTCGTAAATTTGATTATTTAATGCAAATGGGTATGCGTTAGATTTTGAAGTTCTTCAAATGAAATCTCCCTTTGGCCTTGGCGATATAAAAATGAGTTATCTTTGGTTCATTGTTGATTATTGATAACAGTACATTTTTTAATGCAATTTAACTTCCTCTGGTTTTACCATGACAGCGTTCTTGTTTAGGAAGACGAACAGTGAACCCTGAGACTCTGTTATTTTTGGATTCTGATTCTGATCTTCCAACGGCTCGATCATTGGAAGTGTCTGGAAGTCGGTATTATCGCCATGTTCGACATCCATCCCCTGATGGGCTTGCTGAGGTGAGCCATCATTCATATATGTATTCAGTTTCGTAAGTATCTTACTCGAACAGGTCTATTTTATAGGTTGTATAACTGTGTCAGAGTTCTAAAAATATTAGCTTTACCTGGGTTCTGGCTTTTTTCAGTTCTTTATGTGCTTGAAATCCGCATATGCTATTTGAGGGTGTTGGAAGATTCTGATATTTGGTGAATTAGGTATTATGCTGTTATGAGATGTTGGCAGATGGTAAAAATAAAATGCAGGTTCAGAGAAACAAATCGAACCTAATTTCAAGTTTAATCTGTTTTGCTGAATTATGTTTTTGATTTGGAGTGTTTATTTTTTATCTTATCAGTTGATAGGGGGTTTATTTCCCCATTGGAAGTTGTTGGTTAACGATTCGGATCCTGAAATAAAACATAGATTAGTAGCAGCAATATACATCATACTTCGATTCGTTTTTTCAACGACAATGTTCTGTGTAAATATTGCCATTATCTCCATCCCTTGGCTGTTTAATTTTATTGATAAAGGTGTTCACTAATTCTTCTCCTTCCGGGCGGGAAATATTTTCAGGTTGTGATTTTCTTTTTATGTTCTATGCGAAGTAGTGCTGTTTCACAATGATCATGAGACTGACTTGCTCGCTTGATATGCTATTTAGCAGATTATGATGTTTCAGAGCAGTTTGCTGATGGGTGGAAGGTTCGATATACACGATCAATTTAGGGAACTGCGACTTGACGTCGATAACATGTCATATGAGGTTCATAACTTTCTCCAAATCCTTCTCCCTCTTCTTTCCTGCCACAATGTGATACTCTACTCACAAATCTTTCATATTTCGGGATGGAAACAGGAGCTGCTTGAACTCGGTGAAAGGATTGGCCATGTGAGTACCGGGCTGAAAGAAGATGAGATAGGAAGATGTATTAGAAAAATGAAGCCCCTTGTTGTAAATGAGCTAACATCTCATTTATTATCTCAAATGGATCGGAAGTGCAGCATCTGTCAGGTGAAGTAGAAGAGTTTCAGTTTGCTGGTTTTGATTATCACTTGTATTTGTATCAGTTCTTTCCCACCACATTCTTGACACCTAAAATCATTTTGTACAAGCAGGAGGACTATGAACCAGACGATGAAATGGGTAAGCTGGAATGTGGGCACAGCTATCACATACACTGTATAAAACAGTGGCTTGCACAGAAGAATATGTGCCCAGTCTGTAAGACAGCAGCGGGGGGCCGAGGCTGAACGGTTAGTCCATCACGTCTAGCACTTCTTCGACTCTGCCCTGCTTGCTTTCTCCCTTATGTGGTGTATAGATTTCATTGCCTTTTTACATGAGCAAAAGCATTCGTTCATTTGTGTGAAGCTTCCTTATCTGCTTATATTAGATATGATGGGCGCCATTTTCTTGTTCCTCAGTCCTCTAGAGATTTTATGTAATGGTGATTTTGGATTGACTTGGTTGCATAGAGCTTTAAGAACCCTCAAGGTACAATGCCTTTCTTGTGTTCTTCTGACAAATTTCGTCGGGCACTCAGAAAAATGGAAAACAAGAAAAAAGCTCTTTTCCAACTTGTGAGCATGTAAAATGTTGTAATCTGTTTTCATTATGGCACAACTCTGCCTCTCATGATTGAGTTGATGGTTGTAATCAAATGATTATTTGCACAGCTCTGCCTCTCATGATTGAGTTAATGGTTGAAATCAAATGATTATTTGCAAAAACATTTCATGATAGCTTCATTCTTATATGAATTGAGGTGGGTGTGAATAAACTAAAAGAGAGACAAGACTTCAGTTTTACGGAAGAAATATTTCCAGAAGTTGGTATAAAGATTCAAATTACACAACCTAGAACTTTCTAAGCCAATAATTTACTTCAACAAATATCCCCCCCCCCCACAGGGAAGTATGTTTGTCAATTATGTATACAGTGGAACGTAGGAAAGAAATTTGTGTATATTTTTTATCGAAGATATATACATATTCTACTGTTCCTGATTTCTACCGTTGAGATGTATATACCTAGAGGAGTTGAATAGTATGGTGAAATCAACCCATGTCGTGGCAGTTGAGAAAATCGGTTATCAATGGATATACTTGACTTGATGCCTGCATTTGATAACATTGAATACAAAGAAATTAGAGAAGTTTATAAGTCGTAGTTGTTTCTTAAAAATTGCCTGTGAAGGAGGAGAAACCGTACCAAACGACTTCCCACAATATCATAGTGAGCATAATGAGGACCACCAGGATTCCCAAGAACTTTGTAGGAAACCAACTGCCTGGGAATTTCTTTCACAGTTTCTGATCCCAGTGTCAAAAGGATTGGGAAGAGTCAATGAAGGTGATGAATAGAATCAGAGGCGAAGGCATGGCACTCAGGTATTGTATTAGAAATCCTACCGTATACAGCTTCAGGTGGACAAATGAGGTCTTGGTCTCCAGCAAGTGCAAGGATTGGAACATTGCTTTGGCATAAATGGTCCTTGTACTTGAATGTTCCGTTCCTGTCACGTAAGCCCCCCTCTTCAAAAACTGACGCTAGCTGAAGGAGAACCTTTGCAGGCACAGATTCTGAAAAACATATTATCAATCGTATAAACAAGGGGTGTAGAGTTCAATATCAATGCTGAAACAAAACTGCCATTAGTAAGTTTATGGAGTAGACTGTCAAATTTTCATTGACAGACAAAAGGAATAGTATTTAACCAAAGCCATTCAACACCAGCTTCTCGAGCAAGGTGGGATCTAACATGTCTTCTGCAGAGATTTGATCCTTTAACCAATACAGGACATAAGGAGGACGTGATGCGAGAGGATGAGCAATAACAAGCAATGGCCCGATGGGAAACACGGGAACATTAAAAGCTCGAGCAGGATCTCTCTGTAAATCAAAGTTGGATATGCATTTAGTTTCTCAATCTGTATGTGCGATGGTCACATTTGAGGAAGAAATCATTTTAGAATAGCTTATACAATCACTTGCCAAAGGTAACAGAAGTCTGAGTGATGAATTTGAAGGTCTGTAGTCAAGTGATGAAGCCAACGTAATAACTGATGCCAACTGCGGGTCAACTTTGTTAAAGCCTGAAAAAGGAGAATCATAATCAAGAAAGGTCCACTATAAAGGATCGAGGTTCAGAATGGTTTGTCAAGATTATCAAATTAGTTAAGGTTAGAACATTATGAAGGATAAAAGAAAGGCATGTCAATCTCACTACAGCGCGAGATCGTTGCATATAGCAAGATACCCCCCATCGAGTGGCCGATGGCTAGTAACTTGCCATCATTTGGTTTGGATTGGTTCCTTATGTACTCCATCTAACATGAAAAATCACGTGCATGTTTCATCATTAGAGATTTTCATTTGATGTGTTTGAAGAATTATTATTCAGTGATCCATGAAAAAGAAAATGCACCTCACCGCAGCAGGCACATCTTCTTCCAAATAGTGGTCGAAGTCCCAATCATACTTCTCATACACATCAAGTTGTTCCTGGAAGTCTTCTAATGCAGTGGTAACACCTCTTAAATTAAAAGGCTTCAATGGACCCAGTTGTTGAGCTCCTTCAATTATATTGATAAGATTCTTATTCCAGTTCCTAAGTTGAGTAGCAATAGTAGAAGTCTGTCCTGTAACAAATTTAAAAAATATTAACAACAGACCATCTTTTGAAGAAATGCTGGAACCCTCAGAACTGGATTATGTACCAAACTTAGCTAATGGCCGTTTCTCTGGAGTTTCTGGCCGTATGTGCCCAGTATCATTCATTTCTACTCTGTGTGTGCTCAGTCCCGAACCTCGAACTTCAAGAATCCATGTATCATATCCTTGGTTGGACATGTAGCGAGCAAATGAGGACTGAAAATATTAAATTGTAAATAGATGTAAGAACCTAGAACTGAGGACGGTCCAATTGAAGTCCACAGAATTGACAAAAGAAAGTAGAAGAGACTCGGAGAGTGAACCTCTGACTTATTTTATAGAAATAGCAGAATAGTCATTCTAAAACTAGACCAGACCCGGAACCACACTACATAAAGAAAATAGATGGCTTAGCTGCAGAGGAACATTGGAAATTTTGAATAGCATTTTTATGCACTTGTTAGATTCCCTTCTCTATTCTATCTTGTCATGCAGACCACTAACTTCTACTTATTAAGTTTTCATATTCTGATTCATCCCTGTGAATCCTTTAATAGTACTAGTAATCTGAAAAGATTGGCCTCCTTTCCTCAAGTTTTTGAATCAGAGACCATGGTTTTGGGCATTTGTTACTAGTTAAATTGAATCTCCAATTTAAAAACACGTGCTGTGTTGATTGGGCCGTATATCATACGAATTTAACAATTTCAGTCCTCATCAAATGTTCCTTCTTTAATGGGATTTATAGGGCCTGAGATATCTGTTTTAGGATAGAAAAATGTTACTTCCGATTTCGTAGATTATGGTGTTATAAGTCTCTGTTAAAGCCCTGGTGCTAAGACGCGATCATATAAAGACAGAAGAAGAAAGACGTATCGTGGTCTGTCGGTATGGCTGGCAGCCAAGAGAAGAAATGAGAACAAGTTGATAAATATGGTAGTTTCAGTTCCAATAGCTGTCTCGTGGCAGCAGAAAATGAAAAGATCAAAAAGAACAAAACAAAGATAAGAAAAGAAATGAGAAAGAAAGAAAGACAAGAAGAAAATTTAACTCTATCTACCTCTGGAGAAAGGTCGTATCCAAGAGCGTTGCTCCCAACCCCTGATAACAGCAAAAGCGGATGATTCCTTGACGGCGCCTGTTTGCATAAGAAAAAAACTTACACCCATTTCTATGCATTAATAAATATCCCCAAACCCACCAGTCTAAATTAGAAACCCATGTTCTTTTATACACCCAGTCTCGAACACAACAATTTACATATTATGCAAGAAAAACGTAGGTGATTGAGTTCGCTCAAAGATTGAAGGGATTACAAAAGAAACAAAATCAAATTGATTGTAGGATCGGAGTGGGAATGAAACCTGAAAAGAAGGGAGATAACGCCAGAGAGCGAGCTTCCAATCAGAGTTGGGAACAGAGACATAATGAAGCTCGTCGGCAGTAGAGATCGAACCCTTCTCCTTATTGTCAGACCAACCATACGCGCCGCCGTAAAACGCCGTGACGGACTTCACGGCGACCACATTCCGTCGGCATAAGGCCCACGAGGCTTCCGATTTCCCTTGTCGCCTGAATCGGTGGAGGTGACGGCGGCGGTTGTTGCTCCAGCCGATCGAAGAGAGATCGAAACGAGATAACGTAAGGGTCGCCATAATCTCTGCGTTTGAGGAAATCGAAGGTTGAAGTATATATAAAATGGTAGAGAGGTTATTTCTTGTGGATAATTACGAAGAAAGAAAATGACAGGGATTGAAAATGGCGGATACGGAGATTTTAGGAAGAAGAAAAAATACAAAGCTTGGTGAAGGAGAAGGTTACGTCACGCAATTGGGAACTCGGCGATGCATTTGTCGTGACTCGTAACTCACACTTCAGTGGGTCCTACTTGACCAAGTTTTAACGTTTTCTGGTGGGCCCTATTTCAGCGCTTGACTTGTATGAACCATATCCATTCTGTAATTAACATTATCCTAAATAATCTGTCTTCTCTCTCTTTTTAGCAATATTTCCTTCTACTTTCTTGTTTTTAGTTTTTGTATTGCCAATGGTGAGAAGACTGATTTGGTAAAAATATTTTGTAAAAAATAACACATTTTTAAAATATTCAACCTAAAAAATATATTTTTTAGAACTATTTATTTTAGGAAACTTAGTATCTAATAATTCATTAAAAGGATTAACTGGTTATATAAAGTGAGCATAATTCAACCACCTATACTCTTGAGGTTCAAGGTTTAAATTTTTATATCTATATTTGTTAGACTAAAAATATACTAAAATTTAGAAATTAAATCATTATTTCAGTGGAATTATAGTGATAAAGGATATGGTTAATAGAGGTGTACAAATAACTTGATAATCCGACCAATCTAGACTATCACTACAAGAATTTTGGGATTTTTCGACGCCACAAATGGTCGGAAAAACCCCAAAATATGGTCGGCAAATGTATTTCCGACGGAAAAAAGTTCGTCGGCAAAATGATCGGCTTATCCTCGTCGGGAAACCTTTTGCCGACCAATTTTTTTTATGGTCAGCATTTCTTGAAATGCCGACCAAATCTTATTTAGTCGGCATTGTAAAGAAATGTCGACCAAAAAAGTTTGGTCGACCTTTCAAAGAAATGCCAACCATAAAAAAATTGGTCGGCATTTCTAAGAAATGTCGACCAATCGGTGTTAGTCGGCCTATCAAAGAAATGTCGACCAAATTTAATATTTGGTCGGCATTTCTAAGCTTTGCCGACCAACTTAGTTTTGGTCGGCATATCTTCATAATGCCGACCAATATTTTAATTATGGTCGGCATATATTGGAATTGCCTATTGTTTCTATTTGATATTTTACCTATTCAAATAGGTATTTATTTGGATTTTCAGTATAATTTCAATCTTGATGGACATGAAATAAAATATACACAAATTGAATAAAAAAATTTACTTAATTACACTTTGTTCATACAAAATAAAAATACAGTTTTTGACCAAATAACCCAATCTACAAACAAAATTTTATATATTAAACTCAAGTTAACTACACGTTATCTTCATGGCGATCTTCGTGTTGCTTTCAGAGCAATGTCGAGTCGATCCACCTATATGAAAATACATGAACCTAAGATCAAAACTATATAAACATATAACAACGAAAATAACATAAAAAATCAAATGAAGAAACTAAACCCAAACTTACTCTTCTTATATATAAGTATCATTCTCACTCACATAACACAAAAATCACAACTACAAACTTACCAAACTTACTAAAACATAGGAGCATAGAAACAAAACTTCATCCAATCCGACAACTAAACACATAAAACACAATTAAAACAACACTTAATACATTTAACTAAATCTAAAATTATACCAAATAAACAATTACAAACAACACTTAGCAAAAAAGTTATACCAAATCAACAATATAAACAAGGTTTAACTAAAAACATAAAACTCAATTACAAACAACACTTAATACACTTAACTAAATCTAAGTCTATACCAAATGAACAATTACAAACAACACTTAGCAAAAAAGTACAAAACAAAATGAAAATCCAAAGTTATAAAACACAATAGAATTACTACTCAAAAAGAAATTGTCATATGCATAAAATTTAAGAACTTCCTTCTCTGATTTTATTTTGTAATCTTTAACCTCCTTTGACGATCCAAGTTAACAAGCTTTCCTTGTGAAATATGTATCTATTCAACAATCAATCAAGTATCTAGCAATCTCCAATTGGAGCATGTTCTCAAGAATTCAATATGTAACCCAAAAACCACAAAAAAAAAAAAATGTAACCTACACCTCATAATTAAAGAACATTTATGGACACATTTAACTTAACTTAAGCACCAACCACCAAACCTAACTAAATAGCTTCTCAAAGGAATGAACCACCAAACCTTAATTAAATAGCTAAACATGTTCAACCAAATTACTAAACTCCAAAGGACCGAGTGATTGATAAACAATCTATATACATCAATCCATGTATCTCCTTCACACTCCAAATAATTTCTCAACCACCCCCAAACTTCAAATCGATGTTTAAGCATCAACCTACACTTAAACCGATTCATTGGCTACCATAACTACAATAGTCATACAACCATATCCAGTAAATTCTAAATATATTAGTAAGTATCAATATTACAAAACAATAAGCAAGAAGTTCAAAATCAACTACGAGCAAATTTGTCGATGACATAGATAGCTTCCAAAACTCAACGATCATGAACATAAACTCAAAGAAACTCATACAAATCAAATAGTTTCAAATCATTGGCTACCATAACTACAGGATAACCATACACAACTTCTCACTATGTATAATAAGCAAGCATGTTTTGATCCCAACCTCCTAAACTCAATTTATCTCAAAACATAATCCCAAAACATACTAACCCCCCAACACATTGGCTACTTTTACTGCAGGATAGCCATACACAAAATATTAGTGGATAGATCATACCTACTTTGGCAATTCTCCATGTAAATAAATGAGTTGCATAAGCATTGCTTCCATGTTAACTATAACTAAACTTTAAGTACAAATAAAATGTATATGTAAACAAAAATATTATGAAAAGTATATGTTAGATAAATGTAAACAATATAAAAGGTCTAACCAACTTATGTTCAACCGAACCAACAATATTCAACTCCATACCCATGAATAAGAGTAATTAGCCTTAAAAAAACTAAAATTAAATTTTAAAGTAAAAATATGCCAAATGAGTTCTAAAGTGTTTGAAATATTAGTAAAAGGGTTCGAATGGGTTCACAAGTGTTTGAAATATTAGCAAAAGTGTACAAATGAGTTCGAAATACTAGTGAAAGTGCCCAAATGAGTTCAAAAGTGTCCAAAATATTAACAAAAATGTTAAAATGAGTTCGAAATCATAAATCTAAGATTGCCCAAATCAAAACATAGTTAACTTGAATAGATTTTCATAATAATCTTGAATCTAAGTATATTAACTACTAAAAACATAAGAACTTTGCAATATTACTAAAATCTAAGAGAAGACAAACTTAAAAACAAAAAAAAAAAAAAAACTACTTACAAAGGGTGGAGGCAAGCGGGGGGCAACGAGCGGCGGGCGACGGTTGCCGGCGACGGTTGGGGGTGGTGAGCGGCGAGGAGAGGGTTTGGTAGTGGGAGAGAAGGGGAAAGTGAGAAGAGAAGAGAGAAGGGAAAGGTGAGAAGAGAAGAAAAATGGGGGGAAATGGGGAAAAAAGAGAGGGAAAAAGGGGTTATTTTCGCGCCCTTTTGCCGACCATTTTATAAATGGTCGGCATTTCTTGTTCTTTTGCCGACCATTTCCATAAATGGTCGGCATTTCTAAAAAGAGAGGGTAAATGGTGTTCATATTCGAAAGATTTTTGCTTGACCATTTTATAAATGGTCGCATTTCTAATCACTTTTGCCGACTAATTTATAAATGGTCGGTATTTCTTGCTCTTTTGCCGACCATTTTTAAAAGTGGTCGGCATTTCTAAAATAGAGAAAAAAGGGGTTCATATTCGAGCCATTTTGCCGACCATTTTATAAATGGTCGACATTTCTAATCACTTTTGCCGACCATTTTATAAAATGGTCGGTATTTCTTATCACTTTTGCCGACAATTTTAAAAATGGTCGGCAATTCGTTCTCTTTTGCCGACCGTTTCATAAACAGTCGGCCTTGTAACACACTTTTTTCGGTGATTTTATAAATTGTTGTCATTTTTCTTCACTTCTCCCGACCGTTTTATTTTAATCGTCGGTATTACCCTTACTTTTGCCGACCACTTATCAAACGGTCGGCAATTCCCTCACTTTTGCCGACCACTTATCAAACCGTCGGCATTACTCCTTTTTTCCGACCATTTTTTAAGCGTCGGAGTAAATAACGTCGGAAAATGGTAAAATTCTTGTAGTGTATCCAATCCAAACTATAAGGATTGGATTGAGTTATGTTTTTTTTTTTTTTTTTTTTTTTTTTTTTCAGTTTGAGTTGAGTTAGAAATTTGGAAAACCGAAAAGTTCGGATCGGTTTTCGGGTTGAACTTTTTAAACTAAGGTTGACTCAACCCAACCCAAAGTTTATATTTATTTTAATTACATATATACTTATAAATGAATTGTTTGTCAATTTTTAATATTTTTCTTCTAGACTTCTAATTAATGTTGAGATGTTATGACGTTTAAAGTTTGATATTTGAATTTTATGTGATTTTGATTATTAATTCAAGAAAAAATATTTTAAAGAATTAAAAAAAAAATATTTAACAACGACCCAATCCAACTCAACCCAAAAATATTGTGTTACTGTCATGAATAGGGTTGGTTGGGTTGAAGGAATGTCCAACCCGAATTTTTAGGTTGGTCCAAAAAAACTCTCTCAACTCAATCCAATCCAACTTATGTACACCCCTGAAGGGATATATTTGTCTGATATTTACTCCAATATTTCAATTCCAAACTTCTTATATTTGGACTTTTCGTAGGACTTTTCATGTGTACGAAAGAAAAATTAGACAATGAAAATTTATAGATGAAAAAGAATGAAAGATCAGAATTAAGAGCTATGTTTATCTATTGTTTCCATTTCTTAAAAGTATAAGGCATTTGAATTTGTTTTTGTTTCTTATTTTTTCAAAAATATTCTCAAAACTGTGTACAATATTTTTTTTTAAAAAAAAACCTCTATATATGATCTTGTTAAACTTTAATGAAATAATTATCACTTTTAAGTTATAATATCTTAACTTCCATATGTATAATATAAAAAATTTGATACTAAAAAACAGAAGATAAAAAAAAAAAATGAGAAAAGAAGAAAGAAGTGAGATGTTAGGGCATGTTTGGTATCTAATCTGAAAACATAATTTTAAAAATAAAGGGTTCAATGTTTGAAGATATATGTTTGGTAGCAGATAGAAATTAGATTCCAATTTAAACCATTGTTCAAAATATGTTCTATTATAAACTATGAAAGTAGTTGTAGTTGCAAAAGTATTTTTTTTTTTAAATTTAGAGAAACAAGTAAATATTAGGTTGAATACAAACCATTATCAATTAATTTATGAACATGTGTTTTTGTTATAAATTTTCTATAATTATTATTTTACAATATCATATAATTTATAATAGATTATATTATCTTATTTTAATTTAACAAAAATAAACCAAGTTTATAGCATGAAATACAATATTTTATACAAATCTTTATCTTTTTAAATATAGTTTTTTATTTTAAAATTTTAAATTCAAAATTGCAATACAATGAAAAGATAAAAATATTATTTTCAGAAGTTCTAGATCACAAAATTTAAAAATAGTTTTTAAAAATATATTTGTCAAACGAATATTCATTAAAATTTAGATTGCCTACTAAACCGATACTTACCAAACCAACCGACCTAAAGAAGTCTCTTTCCTGAATTCTTTTTGTGGGGTTTACAATTCAAAGGCCGGTTTAAATGACCATTTTAAGTCCTTGAAAACTCTTCAAAACAGAAAATTCTAAATGAATTAGATATAAAAATAGGCCAAACAAAAAGAGGCTTTTTTTTCCCACCCAAAATATGACTGGCTAGTGGAACATCTTCCAAAAAAGTGGATCATTTTGAGAAGAAAAAAAAGTAAATTATTGTAAACAAACACATGTAAATGTCCATTTCACATGCCTTTTAATACTCATGTGAAATGACAAATCCTTCGTAGTCAAAGTGTCTTTTATGTGTCCATTTCTAATGCTTAGTGTCCAAATGTACCAACTCATCTTTGCCAAATTGCCTATAAATAATGACACGTGGTGGATCATGAATACACACCATTAGTGAAAAGCTCTCCAATTCACTTTCTTCTCTCCCACATTCTCTTTAATTTATTACTTATTTAATTGTCATATAATTCCACTATCTTTAATATTATATTGTATATCACTTCCACTATCCTTTTATTTATTTATTTATTATTATTATTATATTGATAAAATTATACCCGATTTCCATTCTATTTTCACAACACGTTATCAGCACGAAGCTCTGCCGGTTTTTCCACTGAAGGTAGGTCCTCTGGGTAAGACATTTTTTTTAATAATAAAATTTAGTTTGCATGTTTAATTAATTTCCTAATGTAAATGCAATTTCTTTTTATATAGTACTACTATGACAAATCTTGCAAAATTAGAATTCACGATCCTTGACATTAATGGTAATAATTATTTGTCATGGGTGTTTGATGCTGAAATACATTTGGATGCTATGAACCTTGAAGAGACCATTAAAGAAGAAAATACGACATCTAGTCAAGAAAAGGCTAAGGCCATGATCTTTATTCGTCATCATCTCCACGAGGGATTGCAAATGGAATATCTAACGATAAAAGATCCCTACGTCGTGTGGAAGAGCTTGAAAGAAAGGTATGATCATCAAAAAATTGTTATTTTTCCAAAAACTCGTTATGATTGGATGCACCTGAGGTTGCAAGATTTTAAATCAGTATGTGAGTACAACTCCGCAATATTCAAAATTAGTTCGAAATTGAAAGTATGTGGAGAAACCATTACTGATGTGGATATGTTAGAGAAGACATTTTCTACCTTTCACGTCTCGAAGATGCTCCTGCAGCAACAATATCGAGAGAAAGACTTTAAAAAGTATTCAGAACTGATTTCATGTCTTCTCGTGCCTGAACAAAACAACGAGCTATTAATGAAAAATCATGAATCGGGGGCAACACCATTCCCTAAAGTGAATGTGGTGAATTTTAACAAGCGTGGTCGAGGTCGAGGTCGTGACCGCAGTAGAGGAATAAATAATTATTTTCGTGGTGGGCATTATAATTATCCAAATTTCAGGAAACTCACACGAACTGATGATCATAAAGGAAAAGCTCCACAAAACAAAAATTCAAGAGGTGATGAGAATAAATGTTTTCGATGCGGAACGACTGGACATTGGTCATGTATTTGTCAGACATCCAAACATCTAGTAGATCTCTATCAAGTTTCCCTGAAGGAAAAAGGGAAAAATGTAGAAGCAAAATCTTACTTATCAAGACAATGATATATTCGCCACATCCAAATTTGTTATGTTGGATGGGGCAGACTTATTTGCATCTTCTGAAGAGAAGATTGAACCAATTGATAGATTAACAAATGCTTCTTTTGATTTTGAGAATGTCTAGTTCTAATGTTTATTTCTATGTTATTTTTACCTTTAAACTTTTTGTATTATGTATTTCTTATTGTAATTATTTTTGTTTAATGAAGAAATATGGACAATTTTCATATGTTGAATGACTAAAAAATGAACAATGAAAATCTATGTCTGGCAGTCTGCGCAACTACGCACACAATACTTATAAACATAAAGTATTTTTCTAAATTGACAATGCTGGAAGCAAAAGTCAATACTATATCAGGTTCTGCAGACCTGATTGAAGGTTTTGGAAAAACAAGTTTTATCTTGCCTAGAGGAACAAGATTTACAATTAATAATGTTTTGTTCTCTAGCAAATCAAAGAGAAATTTATTAAGTTTCAAAGACATACGTAACAATGGTTATCATGTTGAAACTGATTGTAAAAATAATATAGAGTGCCTCTATATCACATCTATTGTTTCACATGAAAAACGTATATTAGAAACACTGTCTGTTTTTTCTTATGGATTATATTATACTCATATACGAGTAATTGAAAGCTATCAACAATGAACCAGAAGTTCATGAATCCATAAATATTCAGTGTTTGGCATGATCGACTGGGCCATCCAGGATCGATAATGATAAGGAAAATTATTGAGAATTCACATGAACATCCTTTAAAGAACCAAAAGATTTTTCAATCCAATAAGTTGTCATGTGATGCTTGCTCTCAAGGGAAATTAATTATTAGACCATCACCAGCTAAAGTGGGGACTGAATCACCTGCATTTAGGGGTGTGCACGGTTCGGTTCGATCCGATTTTGGCCGAACCCACAGACCGAACCGAACTCTTCGGTTTTTGGAGGAGTAAAATCGAGTAGACCGAAGCACTCTTCGGTTACGGTTCAAAATCGAACCAACTCATTGCGGTTTATTCGGTTCGTTTTCGATTTTTAACCGTGTTAAATGAAAAAAAAATAAAACAAAACAAAGAGAGAAAGAGATGGATGATAGGCTATAATGAGCTATTCAACAACTTTTGCTACCTTCAAATATTTTTGTTGCAATAGCCATGAAGCTTGAGAGATAAAGCAAGTGAGAAGAGAGAAAAAATAGTAAAAATTACAAGAGGAAGAAGGAGAATGAAACGAGGAAGGGGAAGGGAAGAAGAGAAGATAAAAAGATGATTTGAGAGAGTGAGAAGAAGATAAAAAGATTGAGAGAGAGAAATAAAGTTGAAAAGACAAGTGATGGAGAGAGAAATGGGTGGTTGGGAAGAGAGAAATCAGTGATTGGGAAGAAGAATTCTTAAAAAACATGAGGTCTTTATTAGATGGATTTGAATTTTTTATTTTTTATTTTAATTATATTCGGTTCGGTTTTATTGGTTTTGAAAATTATTGAACCGTGAACCTAACCAAATGTTGCGGTTTTCTATTATTTTAAACTGAAAAATAATTTTTTTTAAATAACCGAACAAAACCAGTCGGTTTGGATCAGTTCGGTCCGGTCCTTCGATTTTTTCAGTTTGTTGCACACCCCTACCTGCATTTTTAGAGCGAATTCAAGGTGATATTTGTGGACCTATTAATCCACCAAGTGGTCTATTTAGATATTTTATGGTATTAATTGACGCATTCAGCAGATGGACACATGTATGCTTATTATCAAGTCGAAATCTTGCATTTGCAAGATTACTTGCTCAAATAATTAAGTTAAGAACACAATTTCCTGACTATACAATTAAGATCATTCGACTTGATAATACTGGTGTATTTACATCCCAAACTTTTAATAATTATTGTATGTCAATTGGGATAAGTGTTGAACATCCTATAGCTCATGTTCATACACAAAATTGTCTAGCAGAATCATTTATAAAACGTCTGCAACTAATTGCAAGACCATTGCTTATGAGAGTTAAACTTCCTACATCAGTCTGGGGTCATGCTATTTTGCACGCTGCATCATTATTATGTATTAAGCCAGTAGTCTATAATAAATATTCTCCCATGCAATTAGCATATGACCAGCAACCAAATATATCCTATTTGAGAACTTTTGGATGTGCAGTATATATTCCAATTGCTCTACCACAACGCACTAAGATGAGTCTTCAAAGGAGGTTAGGAATATATGTTGGATATGATTTTCCATCAATTATTAAATATCTTGAACCCATGACGAGTGATGTATTTACTACACGATTTGCTGATTGTCATTTTAATGAAACAAATTTTCCAACATGAGGGGGAGAAATTAAGAAGTTGGAAAAAGAAATTACATGAAATGCATCATTATTATCTTATTTAGATCCTCGTAAAGATTAATGTGAACTTGAAGTTCAAAAAATAATTCATTTGCAAAATATAGCAAATCAATTACCAGATGTATTTACAAATGCTAAAACAGTGACTAAATCATATATACCAGCAACAAATGTTCCATAAAAAATTGATATCCCAAAGAAACAAGTTGTCAATAATGAGTTTGGAGCACGCCAGAATCGTGGTAGACTTATGGGTTCCAAAGATAAAAATCCTCGAAACAGAAAAGTAGTTGAGAATGAAAATGATTCAATAAAAGATATGAATGTTCCATAAGAAATCAAGAATATAACTACTCAAAAGAGTATTTATGAAAATCAAACCTTTGAGGATAATAAATGAAATTTCTATAAACTATGTTACAACAGGAAAGAGATGGAACCGAAATGATATCATTATTGACAACATTTTTGCTTATAATGTTGCTCACGATATTATTCATGAAAGTGACGATTTTGATCCAAAATCAATCGAAGAATGTCAACGTAGAAAGGATTGGTTGAAGTGGAAAAAAACAATCCAAACAGAGTTGAACTCACTTTCAAAACGTGAGATTTTTTGACCAGTAGTCCTAACACCAGAAGGTGTCAAACCTGTGGGATACAAATGGGTGTTTGTAAGGAAAATAAATGAAAAGAATGAAGTCACAAGATATAAAGCGAGACTTATTGCACAAGGATTCTCGTAAAGACCTGATATTGATTACGAGGAGAAATATTCTCATGTGGTGAATGCAATAACGCTAAAATATTTGATTGACCTGACTGTATATGAAAAACTTGATATGCATCTAATGGATGTAGTCACGATGTATTCATATGGATCTTTTGATAATGACATTTATATGAAAATTCCGGAATAATTTAAAATACCAGAAACATATAAATCAAGTTCTCGGGAATTGTATTCAATAAATATACAAAGATCATTATATGAATTAAAACAATCAGGACGAATATGGTATAATCGCCTGAGTGAATATCTGTTGAAAAAAGGATATCAAAATAATCCAATATGTCCGTGCGTTTTTATAAAGAAATCTCAGTCATGATTTGCTATTATAACTGTATATGTTGATGACTTAAATATAATTAGAACTTCTAAAGAGTTATCCAAGACAATAAAATATCTTAAGAAAGAATTCGAGATGAAAGATCTTGAAAAAACAAAATTTTGTCTTGATTTGCAAATTGAACATTTAGCAGATAAGATATTTGTTCATTAATCAACTTATACAGAGAAAATCTTAAAAAGATTCTATATGGATAAAACACATTCATTGAACATTTTAATGGAAGTTCGTTCACTGGATATAAAGAAAAATATATTTCGACTTCGAGATGACAATGAAAAACTACTTGGTCCTGAAATACCATATATTAGTGCAATTGGTGCACTTATGTATCTAGCTAATAACACAAGACCAGATATTGCATTTTCAGTAAATTTATTAGCTAGATATAGTTCATGTCCTACAAAAAGACATTGAAACGGAATTAAGTATGTTCTCCGATATTTTCGAGGGACAATTGATATGAGTTTATTTTATTTTAACAAATCAAATTATGATCTAGTTGGTTATGCAGATTTTGGTTATTTATCTGATCCACACAAAGCTAAATCTCAGACAGGTTATCTATTTACATGTGGAGAAATTGCTATATCATGACGATTAGTGAAACAGACCATCACAACCATTTCTTCAAATAATGCTGAAATCCTTACAATTCACGAGGCAAGTCGAGAATGTGTATGACTAAGATCAATGACTCAACACATTCGTGAAATATGTGATTTGTCTTCTAGTAGACCTCTTCTAACAATATTATACGAAGACAACAAAACCTGTATAACTCAAATCAAATGAGGATATATTAAAGGAGATAGAACGAAACATATCTCTCCAAACCTTTTCTACACTCATGACCTTAAAGAAAATGACGACATCTCAGTACAACAGATTTGTTCGAAATAGACAGACATATTTACAAATAAATTACCAACTACAACATTTGAGAAATTGGTTCACAGTATTGGGATGCGACGACTTAGAGATCTCAAGTGATGTCTTTATGAGGAGAGTAAATGTATTATATAAAATATGTACTCTTTTTTATTCACTAGGGTTTTTATCCCATAGGGTTTTTCCCTAGTAAGGTTTTAACGAGACATATTTTATATAAAATTGACATTTAAGGGGAAGTATTGCAAACAAACACATGTAAATGGTCATTCCACATGCCTTTTAATACCCATGCCAAATGGCAAACCTCCATAGCCAAAATGTCCTTCATGTGTTCATTTCTTACTAATGCTTCCTTGCCAAATTGCCTATAAATAGTGACATTTGGTGGATCATGAATACACACAATTGGTGAAAAGCTCTCCAATTCACTTTCTTCTCTCCCACTTTCTCTTTAATTTATTGCTTATTTAATTGTCATATAATTCCACTATCTTTAATATTATATTATATATCACTTCCACTATCTTTTATTATTATTATTATTATTATATTGGTAAAATTATACTCGGTTTCCATTCTATTTTCACAACATAAACAACTTTATTATTTCAAGGAGAAAAGTAACACAAAATCATCAGATATTCTAATGTGATACACCAACATGGTCAATCAACCCGACAACTCACGATGAATCATTATGATGAAAAAACAAGTTGGAAGTGATGAAAACCATATGATCTGCAACTAACCAGTGTTGATCATAAATTTCTTTCATTCACCATTAATTATATCACTGCTACTTTCCCTTCCTAGTTGATAAGTTTATCAAGTTTCCAATGTGTTGAACAATTTCAGCAGAGGCGTTTGGTTTTGATACTCTCAATGCTCTCTCAGACAGATCTGCCATTTTACTCTCATCACCTGTAGAAAACATACTCATACTATGAGAAGATCTGAAGATCCGAAGTAGATGTCGGTTTTTACAGTATAAGATACTCAATCTCGGTTTGTTTCGAACGAAACGAAGCAGAAGGGATCACCAAAAAGCTAATGAAATGAGGCAAAACAGAGAAGAATTATATCTTATATTGGTTAGTGCATAGAGTTATCGCCATGTTAAGGAGATACTCTCGTCTAAATTATTCATTCAAACCTCTTATAAAAGATGGTTGATGTTGCAATAAACACTGGTTAGTAAAATGGCCTAAAGTCACATGCTATACAATACACATTTACATGCACACGAACATGCCAATAACCCATTCGATATGGCCAAGAGCATAGCTCAACTAGTTAAAGCATATATCCTTGATCAAAAGGTCATAAGTTCGAATTCCTACCTCCATTGTTGAACTCGAAAAGAAAAAAAAACCCGTTAAAATCGAGAGTATAATTCTGATATGAAAAAATATGGTATCAAGAATGATTAACTGAATAATCTGTTTCATCTTAAACTTAAAGATATCAGTCTTCCTTCATTTAGCCGAGTGGCAATATTAAATCTATAGAGAAGATTACAGTTTATATGAAAAATTACTAGATTTTGTATAACCATTTTAGATCTCAACGTCACAAGCAAATAAAAGCATGCATACCTAATATCTCTTGAATTGCAATCGCGAGCGTAGTTGAATCTAGTTCATCTTCATTGATGACCGTTGAACCAGCCATGTCAGCCATTGTTGAGGCATTTCTGAACTGATGTCCTTCATCTTCACATGGTGATGGTATCTGAAGTTAAAGAGTTAAAGTATAAGGGTTTTTCAAGAAATGAAGAACATCCAGAAGCTTACATACATATGAAAGCCGCTTGGAGGGGTCGTAATTTGTACCAGTATAGAAGGCTTTCCAGTTGCTAGGATCTCAGAGCAAGTCATGGCGCCTGCTCTAGAAACAATGAGATCTGCAGCTGCATATGCCAAATGCAGAGAATGCATGAACCTTCACCAATAAAAAAGCACCACTTAAACTCAAAGTAAGATCTATTACATGCTTTTACTTTTATGAACATCATAAGATGTTCACTGGTAGGACTATATGAAGGAAATAATATGAACAGAATATCGGGTGATTACTTCCGGACCAAAAATATATAATTAAAACATAATCAATATAAAAGGGCCAATCTTAGTCATCTAATCTTCAAGATTAGGCTATATTAAGTATCTATTGATCAAGGAAGGAAGGCCGTCATTATACTTCCATGTATGATTCATAGATATGGGACGAAGCTTCCATACAAGCTCAATGAAGAGATAAATTTGTCTGAACGTATGTTGACGTTGTCGTAATACAAGCAATTCATACAGGTGTAATGATACGAACATGGAGCCACCATGTAGTTTAGCTTTCCAGATTCAGTCATGCTCATTCTTATTCTCTGCATAGATTAGCTTATATCAAACATTCACACTTCAATTCTAGCATGTATTTAGATGCTTGACTCTGAGGTTCTTTATTTTTTCCCCTAAGCTAGAGCTTCCAAAAGCTCTTCAGCAGCAACAAATAAAAACTCTACAAACAGTCAATATGGTCTCAGAAACTCTCTCAAGTACAGCATTCTGTGTTCCATGCTCATTTGCTGTCTAACAGATGCATTCTAGAAGATCATGACATCACAAACTTCAGTTTATGAACAAACACATATCACGATGATGATATCTAGATGTCAATATCAAGAGTATAATCAACATAGAGGCAGGTAAAAGCAGGTTGTTGGAATCAATGATTACAAAGCTAAAATCAGTAAGCAAGAGGTTAGTTGGGAGGCATTTAATACTGAGTAAAGAATTACGGTGTTAAATGCAAATGGGGATGGTTCTTAACAAGGCTGTCCATTTCATCAAATGTCTCCACGCCAGTCTGCCATATAATATACAAGTTCTTATTCTCCAACAACATCTGATAATATAGATTCAACATGGCAATGTTAATAGCATTGGCGCCCAAAGACCCTCCAAGAACAAGCAGCACCTTTGCCTCCAAATCCTCAGCCTTCCCTGTTCTTGGAAAGAAATGCAAACGTGCCACAGCCTTAGAAACATACTGCCTCAATGCCAACCTCACCGGATTCCCACAAACCAAACACTTTTTCTTCCTTGGAAAGCACTCAACCGTGGAGTTCAATACAACAAACACCACATCTGCAAAATGGGAAAGAACCCAATTCGCAAATCCCGGAACCGAGTTCTGCTCTTGGATTGCTAGCTTGACGCCATCAATTAGCCTTGCAGCAAGGCAAATCGGGAACGAAACGTACCCACCTGTGCCGATGACAATGTGGGGCTTGAAATCGCGGAGTTTTTTGTAACTCGCAACCATGGATTTGATCAGATGTAAAGGGAGGAGGAGGTTTTGAGGAGAAATAAGGGGACGAGCTAATTGGGCGGCCGGAACTGCGTCGAACTCGTACCCGGCGGAGGGTGCGGCGGCGCTTTCCGTGCTGTTGGGTGTTCCTAGAAAGAGGATTTGTGATGTGGGGTAGGCGAGTTTGATCTCATCGGCAATGGCGATGGCTGGATAAACGTGCCCGCCAGTGCCTCCGGCGGCGAGGATGACTCTCAGGCCGTCGATCGTGCTGTTTGAAGTAGTGGTGTCCTCGTCGTCTGATTGGTGAATAGATGGGCATCGGATGATTTTGACAGACCTGAAATGTTAAGAAGAAGAGTTAGAAAGATTCGGTTGTTGATCGAGTAGTTGAGAAAGACTGAAGAAAATTCTTGCCTCGAAAGTGGCGATGAAACGAGGAAGTAAGAAGAAGACGATGGGAAAGAAGTGTTGAACAGAAGAGTTGAAGGGTTAGATTTGGTGGGTAGTGAGAGATGAAAAATGTTGTTGGTCGCCATTAGAGCTGGTTGTGAAGCTCCAAGGGAACAGAAAAAGGCATTTGCAAACGATCCTTTCTTCTTCCTCAACTCTGCTTCTTTTTCGCTGCAACTTTCTTGATGATGGTAGCTACTGTGTTTAAGGAAATTCCCATGAACAAAGATTAACCTGAATAATTTGAATTATAAAGCGGAATCTTGACTTGAGTCTTTCAGATTCGTTGGGTTTTTGGTAGACTTAGATTCAATCAACTTTTCATTAATTTAATGATTATTTCAAGAGTTTGTTTGTTTTGCTTTGTAACTTTAACGACAATGTTTCTCATTATAATGTCAATGAAATGGTGAAACTTGTTCTAATCTAGTCTGATAAATGAAGACTGTTGTGAATATATTTTCAGAATTTAGATTTAAAAGAGTTTGGAAGGTTACTTTAGAAGTAAAAAACTTTCATGCCCCAAATCAAGAGGACCTTATAATTAGTAACGATGATATTTTAAGTTAGCTTGCTAAAGGTTGAACTTAAAATGTGTGCCAATTATTGCCTTCAATCCTTTTCTTTTTCATTTTATTTAATAACAATTAATTTTTAATTCTCTATTTAGTGCATGAGCCAAATTTAGCTTAAGAGTGAAAAGTTAGCTTCATGTCCTAAGCATCATTCTAAGTATTATTTGTTAAATATTAATACAAGGATAATGCAACTATTTTTCTACTAATCACACCATTAAAAGTTTGACAATTACTTATTTTTGAAAAAAATAAAAATTCTCCCTCTTTTTACCCTCTTTTCTTTTAATTGTAAAAACATAATAATGGGCGGTAGGAGATATATTGACCACTTAAAAGTTAGAAGATAGGTATCATTTTTAATATAATTATATTGTTGAGTTTTTTTTTTTCTCTCTCTCTCGGTAATATCGTTATGCCCTTGAATGACCCTATAGCTTTATGATTTGTTTGAAGACCACAAACTTTCATTGAATATTAACTACTTAGTCGATATCCATTAACTCTTACTATGTTGAATGGAAGCCTAAGGAAGGTCAATGTAAAAGACTATAGAGACTATTATCTAAGATGTTAAATATACCTTAGCAACATGTTCTTAAAAAAAAAAAAACTTTCTATTTCTAGTCCATTTAGCTGAAGATTTTTTTCCCCTCAAATATGAGGTTGTTTCTGTTGGGTTTTATGTCCTAAAACTCGTGGGTTTGTAAATTAAATATAAATTCTATTTTGCAATAAATATGTTATTGAGATTTATTCAAATAAAGGAGTTATGGAATAAAGTGAATTATATTTTTTGAAACCTTAATCTAATAAAGAACTCATGACTATAGGATGTATACTTGAACTTTATGTGACATAAAAGTGGATCAAATTCAAGTTATAGCCAGAACGGTCTATAGTATAAGGATAGGGTTGAGTACCTTACATTGGGGACACTATGGGCGCGACCCACTTTGTAAAGTACAAACGATGTGATACTAAATCGTTCATGTGGAGACATGCGAGTGGCGGCGTTCTATGTAATGAGTTTTCATAAGACTGGACTGAGAAATAGTCGCTTAGGGGGCGTTTAGGGCCCAGAGTTGGTTATTATAGTCGGTTGGTTATTATAATCTGTGGGTTATTATAGTCTGTGGGTTATAATAGTCTGTATTTGGGGTGTAGATTATTATAGTCTGAGTTATAATAACTTGTGTTTGGGGTGCAGATTATTATAGTTTGTGGGTTATAATAACCTGGTTTTATAACATGGAGTTCTGAATGTTGTATATATGCTGACATTTTTTTTTCAATCTTTCCTTGATTTTAAGAGTAGTATTATATTAAAATTTCATTCACCTAACTTTTAAACAATGATGCACAAAATAATATATATCATTTTCCATATAATCTAGTTGTATGGAGTTGTACAACTGCTACACTCCATTTACAAAAAAAAAAAAATAATTTTGATGAGTGATAATGTGAGGATCACAAGTCACCATAAGGATGACTCAAAAGAATAGTTTTTTTTTTTTTTTTTACATCCATGCATTAAACAAAAAATAATTAATATAGTTTTTTTTAGATCATGTGTTTTTCTCGATCAGGATCTGACAATATTCCAGCTACAACTCTGGAGGCACAAATAAGAAACTTTCTGATGTTTGGACATCACGGAAGAGGATGTTCATCACTTGCGCTTTGGCCCGACTATCCAACTCTGGAATCTTATACAGGTGGTCCACAATTTGTGACCGTACTTCTACCTCCGTTGCACGCTTTTCTTTGGGCCACTCTGCAATCATCTTTAGGTGAGATGCATTCACATCCATAGCATCTCGTACCACAACAACTATCTCAGATTGATAAGTGGAGCGCTTCCTTTTACTACCTCTGGATGTAGAAGCACCTACTGTGTTGTTCCGACCAGTAGGTGTCTCATGCATCTCATCATGAGGCGTGTCCATTCCTTGAGTTGAAAATAGTGGTATTGGCACATAGTATTCTTGAGAACCGTCCAAGTTAATATCTTCGTCCATGTGGTCTTCTACATTCGATGACATATCTGTAGGAGTTTCTGCAGCTGCACCTGTAGCCCGATCTTTACCAAAGACAATGGCTAAATCATCAAAATGTGGAAATGGCTTGTTGCACAACCCCTTTGCACCCGGGTGAGCCTGAATGAAAGTAAAAAAATATGTTATGCAATGTCATAATTATATATGATAAGGAAAATATTCAACGTTACCTTTACCCAACCATTGAACGTCTCCTTCTCCACCTCCACACATTTGAATTCATCGTTCCAACCGAAACCACTGCATCCTGTCCCTAGCATCTCTGCAATCTCACGATACTGTTTTTTTAAAGTTCGTATCCTGCAATCTATGGTGGATGATTGAATTGGAGTGCCCGGTATCCTCTCCACCATCATGTGTTGGAGTTTCATCAGGTACCCAGGGCGAAAGGTGCCATTGTCCGATCTCCAACCAACAGACTGAACTAATGACATTACTTTTTTTTTTAATTAAATGCTGATATATGATTTAATTTATTTTTTTTTTAAATTACTATAAGACATTATTTTTTTTAATTAAATGGTGGTATATGATTTAAACTTTTTTTTAAAAAAATTACTATAAGACATTATTTTTTTAATTAAATGGTGGTATATGATTTAAACTTTTTTTTTTCTCTTTGGGTATAAGATTTTTTTTTTTTTGTCAAATGGTGATATGATTTAATTTTTTTTTAAAAAAAAATTACATTAAGACATTACTTTTTTTTTTTAATTAAATGGTGGTATATGATTTAAACTTTTTTTTCTCTTTGGGTATAAGATATGTCTTTTTTTTTTTTTTTTGTCAAATGGTGATATGATTTTAACTTTTTCTTTAAAAAAAAAATTACATTAAGACATTACTTTTTTTTAATTAAATGGTGGTATATGATTTAAACTTTTTTTTTCCTCTTTTGGTATAAGAGATGTCTTTTTCCTTGTCAAATGGTGATATAATTTTAACTATTTTTTTCATTAAGACATGATTTTTTTTAAAAAAAAAAATTAATGGTAGTATGATTTTTTTTTTCTCTTTTCGTATAATACATGACTTTTTTTTATTTCTAAAAGATGATATGATCTAAACATTTTTTTTTTCAGTAAAACATGACTTTTTTGTTCATCAAATGGTAGCATGGTTTAATTTTATTTGGTCATCAAATGTTAGCATGGTTTAATTTTATTTGGAATAAGGGAAAGCTTAATTTTATTTAGAAAACATAAATCTTAATTTTATTTATTTCATTCTAATTCATAACATATGTTAGCAAGGTACTTAAAATTTTATCAAACAAAGATCAACAATATGCTAGCAAGGTTTTTTATTTTTTTAAAAAATACTGTCTAACAAGAATAAAAAAAATAACTAAATAGTGTTCCATGAATACACAATAAGTCAAGTGTTCCATACAAATAAATTCAAACACAAATGTAGATTTCTTGTACCACAACTAGAATATACAAAATATGATTTTTGTACTGTAATTAAACAAACCTCGAACTAGGGTGGACAATGTCCTAGATCCAACCCTGCAACCAAAAACAAACAAAATAATATAAGTATTTATCATTTGATTATAATAAGATTTATGGGAGAATAAGACATGTCACGTTAGAAGAGGAAAGAAAATAGTGAAGGATATCTGGTGGAAGGATAGTGTGTTGGATTTGGAATGACTCCAACTCTATAATAAAACCAAATGATGAATTAGTAAATGGTAAGAAGTTAAGATTGAATGATGAATGAAACGTATGAGTACAAAAAAGATTGACACTCACCAATAGCCTTGTGGAGAAGTAGTTTGGAGAATAAGGTAGTTCTCAAACATTTGTAGGAAATAAGAGCATATTTAATAGGGGAGATAGGGGTGGTGGTTGACAAAAAGGCAGCACTTATTACCATAAGTGCGCCTAACCATTTTACAGCAATACAAGTGGTAAATAGAGAATAACAAGTAAAATATTAAATATAGTCATTAATGCATATGTCATACATCTGTCATTCAATACATTTATTAAATATAGAGTCAAATCTGAATCCATCCCCCACATTTATTTCAAAAGAAGAGAGCATTTCACCAAAACATACATAAAAACATAAAATAAAAATAGACATACTCCCATGACATTATGTACCACGGAATGCAAAAGAAGGAACACAATTGTCGGCCTCCGAAATAGGAAATTCATCACATTAATATCTGAATTTCATCTCACAAAAAATAATGAAATAAAGATGCAAAAGGAAAGCATAAATGAAAAATATGAACCCAATTTTTCTAAGAAACATATTGCAAACCAAAGGTGCAAATTATACATATTGAAAAAAAAACAAAGACCAAAAATGCAAAATATAGATATTGAAAACAAAAACAGAGATAAAAAAAGGAAAGTATACATATTCTAAAAAAAACAGAGACCAAAAGACGAAAATTTATACATTGAAAAAAAAACAAAGACCAAAAGTGCAAATTATACATATTGAAAACAAAAACAGAGAAAAAAAAAAGGAAAATATACATATTCTAAAAAAACAGAGACCAAAAGACGATAGTATACACATCGAAAATAAAAACATAGACCAAAAGTGCAAAATATACATATTGAAAACAAAAACGGCGACCAAAAAAGGGAAGTATACATATTCTAAACAAAAACAAAGACCAAAAGACGAAAGTATACACATTGAAAACAAAACACAGAGACAAAAGTGCAAAGTATACATATTGAAAACAAAAATAAAGACAAAAAAAATGGAAGTATACATATCCTAAACAAAAACAAAGACCAAAAGACGAAAGCATACACATTAAAAACAAGAAACAGAGACCAAAAGTGGAAAGTCTACATTTTGAAAAAAAAAAAAAGACCAAACGATTAGAAAATATATAGAAAAATAGTATAAAATAAAGAGAAAAAATTAATCTGATAGTATAATTTAGAAAACGAACCTTGGTAGTCAAATCCCCCACCAAGCTCGAAGCATGCATCCGTTCGTCCCCTACCAAGCAACCAAAAACAACATGTAGTCTCGCAAACCCAAGAAATCGTGAGGAGGCTACAAAAGCATGAGAGAGTGATGAGGAAGCGGCAAGGGAAAAAGGTATTTTCAAGCGGCGAGGGGATAGATCTGAAAAAAAAACCCAAAACTCGTTTCGTTCAGATCTAGGGTTTAGACCGCCAAAAAAATAAACAGAAGGTATTTTCAAGCGACGAGGGAATAGATTTGAAACGAAAGAGGAGGGTCACACCATAAAATCAGATGGAGAGTTGCAGAGGTCGCCGATAACATTTGGAGAGGCAGATAACCAACGAAGCGATAAACAAGAAAGGGAAGACGAAGCGATAACCAAGAGAGAGAAACCGTACGCTTATAATTAATGTGGTTGTTGAAAAAAGAGGAAATTCGAGGGTTATAATAACCCTTCACGCCGCTTATTATAAGATGAGGCCCAAACACCGAGTGGGCTATAATAGCCCACTCAACCCTACGCAAATCGGAGGCCCAAACGCACCCTTAGACTTTATAACTCTGTTTACTGTCTTAACTGACTATATTCATACGATTACCTAGGTAACTCGATCTTAATCTTGAGCGTGTCATGAACTCCTGTTTATTTGGATTATCCTTAGATTTGCATGGGTGAGAGTGGCCCGAGATTGCCGACTCAATAAGCCTCCCATTTCAGGGATAAGATCGGGTAGATAGCTGGAAACATAATTATGCAAGATGGAATTCACTCCTACCCGCTTTAGGGATTAGTAGAGAGGTTGTTCCCTTAAGTGGTGACTCCGGGTCTTGAACAAAGAGCTCACCCCTCTTATTGGCCCGAAAGGGATTCAATTTGTTGGTTGGACCACAAACCAATTGTTCATTAGAGGATCAGTGGGACTTAAGGAACAAGAAGTAATTACAAGGGTAAAATGATATTTTTAACCCAACTGTTATTACGAACGACCTGTGAAAGATCGACTTACTAATCATGGTTATATCGAGTGAACAGAAATATATCTACAGTGAGGAGAGTGCAACCATTGCGCTTTAGTGGAGTGTCCCGGTGGTTAACGAATGTTGATTAACTAGGCTAAAGAGTTTGGTCGGTTAATCTTGTATCATTGAAACTCATGATCTGTAGGTCCATTAGGTCCCCCTACTAGCTCAGACTAAGCCTTGTAATATTTGAGAGAAAAGAATTTGAATGGTTCAAATTCGGTTATGGGAGAAAACGTTAATTATATGTGATATACTTAACGTGTCATAGATTAATTATGAATTAAACAATGATAAAGAAGAGGTGAACGTATTTAAATATGATTTAAATATTGGTTCGGTTTATAACATGAATAGGGATTCATGTTCGAACGATCGATTTAAGAAATCGAAATTGGTCTAATTATTTAATTTGATATTTGATATTAAATTAAATAATTTTTTAAAATTAATTAATTAAATTATTAAATTGATTTTAATTTAAATTAATTTAAATTAAAATTAAATGGAAATTCAAATTGAATTTTGGGTTTTCAATTGGACCAAATTCATAAGTGTGAATCACCACTTTTCTTTTTCAAATTCACACAAATTGGGCACCTCCTTCTTGCTAAATCCTCATCATCTTCATGCTTTCATCTTCTCCTAGCTTGAAAAAGCTTTTGGTTTGCTTTAATTGAAGAAGAAACACATGGATTTTCAAGGATTTTATTAGAATTTTTTCTAATTTACATTTTTAGACCTTTCTCTCATCTCTCTTCAAATTCTCTCTATCAAAGATCCCACAATCTGTTCCAATACCGGAAGATAGTAGGGAAGACAGTAGAGATTGTCCACAAACTGTTTGTGACAAGAAATTACCCACGGATTAGGAGAATTTTGAGCTACAAAGGTATGAGTTCTTATTCTTTGTTTTTCTAGATTTGAGCATGTTTTTTATTTTGTAAAATTGATTAACTTAGAGTGTTCAAGATCCGAAATTTCTTCCGCTTTCTTAATGTACACTCTTTCGGTTTCTCTATTGCATCTTTTTTTCTTTGTGATATAATGATAATGAAGCGTTAAAAGCATTAGGTTTTTTGTTCTCACTTTTCCTAAAGCTTAAAGCTA
This sequence comes from Trichosanthes cucumerina, assembly GCA_036507285.1. NCBI lineage: Eukaryota > Viridiplantae > Streptophyta > Magnoliopsida > Cucurbitales > Cucurbitaceae > Trichosanthes > Trichosanthes cucumerina. Next base: position 73,205,287 of record CM071839.1, on the reverse strand, counting down.
TCACTCTCATGAACCACTTGAATATGAGCTGTTCTCTAATCAGTCTTTCAAATTAGGCAAGACATCAATTCTAACCATATTCATAGAAGGTTGATCAGCTTAAATTTCTAACTAATATCAAGGATAACACTTCCATTAAGGTGAGTTAGAAATGCCTTTGAAAAGGTAAAAAGTGACTTTAGCAAATGAAAAGCAATTTTCAAATCTTTTTGTATAGTTCGGTGAGGTAATCAAAAGTAATTGTAAAATTCTAAAAATACTTAAAATCATTCAAAGAGAACATTAGACATTGAAAGTAAATTTTCTCAATTGTGCTCAGTGGTTGACCTTTATAAAGAGATGTCATGTTATTTTTTTCTTTGTACAATACAATTGGGACTTTGAATTTGGGATGGTGAGGGAGAAAGTGGAAATGGGTAGATGAGCTTTCCATTCCACCTTGCATAAACTTCACCAATTTGAAAAAGGACAAAGCTTGAAACAAATTGAAATGTAAAAAACAGAGGCCCTTTTTCAACTGCAACATGCACTCAGACAGGGCATGTGCATTGATGTTACTCAATTTTAATTTTTAACCAGCGCAGCAATATATGATAAGGTCAAATTGATGAAGTTTATGCAAATTCTTAGAAAAAATACTATTCAAATTGGACTGAAACACTTCTTCAATTATGAACAAAACGTCTCAAAGCACTTTTGTATTTTACTGGCCAGTGACCAATTTTCTTTAGAAAGTTTTTACCCTTAGCAGAAGCCAAACATTGGTTAGGAGTCTCTCTCTCTCACTCTCAAAATGACATTTTTAGGAACTGCCTTGAAGGGTTTTCTTGAGGTGATATGTTGAGGGAAAATAGAGAGAAATGATCGCATACAGAGAAGTGTTTGACTATAATGACTGAGAAAGAAAACAACCCTTGAGACTCGATGCTGCCTCCATGGCTATAAGACGAGATGAATTGTAGTTCCATAACGATATTAACCATGGTTTACATAACATTTCATATCAGAAAAGGATAAAAACATCTCTATATAGCAGATATCCCATAGCCAAAACACTGTATAAACTTTGTCAAAATATATACTCTCAACTAAGAGGTCAAGAAGTTCGAAACTCCACCTCATATATTGTTTAACTAAAAAAAACTAACTGTAAATTTTAACAGCTGCACACATTCAGACAATGCCTGTGGATTATAAACAAATGAAAAATGGTTGCACTCTCTCCCCAAACTCAGTTCTCAACTATAGAAATAGCTTAAAAGAGTAGAATTTTTTTGTAACAAAATGTTTTTCAGTTTTGATCTGCAGAGCCATTGCAATTGGAGGTCATATTGTAACCTGCAAGTAGAGGAGAGTGAAGGCAGGAGTTTGCGGCGAAGTTGTTTCCCCTGATAATAAATATGCAGAAATCATAAAGCCAGACAGACAAAGATCAATCAAGTATATGAAAGCTTTAAAAAACAGTACTCACCCAGATTGAACAACAGATTCAATGTCATTGTTGTTCACTTCTTCCTTTTGCACGACTTCATAAGGATCGTAGCTGGAAGTTCTAGTAAAGTCCAGGAAGTAAAGAACAAATGTTATCAGGCAGCAACTCGAAAGCATTGATAGAGGTCCAAAGATCCAGAGGAAGAGAGGAATCGCGAAATAGAAAGCTCGCAATCCGAGCGACCAAAATAAGCTTCCTCGATTCAAGATTCCAGCAAGATAATCGTTTCTGCCTTCACCAGCAGGCAAAGTGACTAAGAAGCTGGCATGAGCATAATATCGAATAGACTGCACATTGCAAAGAAATGCAACGAGGAAACACAATACAATGTAACGGTACTTTCCAGTACTGGATGTGCTGCTCACAAAAACACTGATCAATGAGCCAATGGTGATCGTCGTCGTGGCCATAAGCGTAGAAGCCATGATGTTGTTTCGTATGGTTTGAACTGCGAGAACACCGTTCTTCATGGGGTCCTGAACATGATCACTTGTCTGTCTAGTCAGCCATGAAAGTTTTCTCTGTCTCCTCCTCCCCCTCCACTGAAGTGGGAGAGGAGGGGACAAGATGACTTCTTTAAGTCCATTAACTAAACATCACTATTGTATTCTACCCTTTTGAGTATTAGTTGATTCAATATAGTTTCTGAGAACTAATCAATGATGAAATTAAAGAATTGTCTATCATTTAGCAGGCATGAGAGCAGAATAAGTTTCTCATCATATTATAAGGGAGGTAATACGATCAGAAGTACTCCATGTGGAATAGTCTTAATGAAATGACTCAAATTCTTCATCTAGTCACAAAGTACAGTGTGAACCACTTAAATCAATCGAGAGTTATCAAAAGGGCTCGTAAAAAAGATAAAGAAAAAGAAACAAACACTCAAGTCTCAATATTATTCGCAAGTTCACAATGTTTTCATCATTATTTAAAGACCATAACTACTTCTAACTTGTAAGCAATTTCATACTAGTTTTCCCTTTCACTTACAGATGCTTTTTCCGAACAAGAAATCAGATATTCAAACAAGAGAAAATGGAAGACAATAAGAAAAGAGAGTAAGGGAGAGAGGAGATGCACTAACTGAAATCATGGTGGAGACCCATTGGCGGCGGGATTCGGCGTTGATTCCGATGACTGTTCGTTTAGGCGTCCGGTAAATGGTGATTATCAAACAAAGATGGTAGCTCACCAGCACCGCAAAACCAAGAGGAACCATCACAAATTCAAGATGTTTCGATTCCATCCCACTTCTTCAACTCAGCTCCTGCAAATTAAAGAACCACTTTTTGGTTCCGCGACGACAACAACTTATAGTAATCAACAGCCACAGCCCAACGGGCTTGCAAGCACGTCATTTTATTATTGTCGTCATACAATTAAAAAAAAAAAAAAAAAGTGGGTTGAATAAAAGAAGCGATTTTGTAAGATTATTTGTCACATCAAAGTGAGAGAACACACAGATTAAAAATAGTTGAAGTAACCATTGAACATGAAGGCACGTGATGCAGGACAAGCAACTTGCACGCGACCTAAAAGTAAACACATGATAAAGCAATTATCAAATATTCAAATACACCATTACAAATCTCCATTTTCTTCAGAAAACGGGGTAATCAAATCAGGGAGAATCCCGGTTTAGATGGAGAATGAGAGAGGAGTGCCCGTTTTCTTTTTTTTCTTTTTTTTTGTTATATATATACACATATATAATATGGTTAGTAATTTAGATAATTTGATAGGTTTAAATTATAGGATAAAATATTATTTTGGTGCTTGTACCTTGAGAATTGTTCCATTTTGATTCATGTACTTTCAAATGTTCAATTTTAGTATTTTTACTTTCAATAAAGCTTAAAATTGGTTTATATGATAAGTTTGAAGTTAATTTTTATCAAAATTAGTTACAAAATAATAATAATTTTAATACAAGAAAAGCGTAATGTGAACTTACTTTCAAAATTGGTAGGGAAAAAGCTAATAGAGACTATTTTTTTAAAAAAAATGAACAATAAACTAATAGTAAGGACCAATTTTAAGTTTTATTGAAAGTAAAGGGACTAAAATTGGACATTTGAAAGTATAGGAACCAAAATGGAACAATTATCAAAGTACAGGGACCAAAATGATATTTTAACCTAAATTATATATTAAACTTTTGAATCATATGAATAAATAATTAGATCATTTGATATAAAATATTATTTTATTTATATTAAGAAGTTTAAAAATTTTATCTTTAAATAAAGAGTTTTTTTTTTTAAGAAATTAACTATTTATATGTCAATCAATTAAAAGTTAATAGATATATTTCTATTGAGAAGTTAGAAATTTGAAAATTTATCAAAAAAATTATTTGATCCAATTGAAATTAAAAATGAAAAAAAAAACTAAATGAAAAATAATTCGCTGTGAGAAATTCCAACCTCCGTCAATTTAATGTGGAATGGTGGCAGGGATGGAGACCGTTGGCTAAGAACGGGAAATACATTCTCCAACCCCATCCCATCCCCTATTTATTTATTTATTTTTAAATATATATATTTGTATATATGTAATAACCCATAATTCTAATTTTTATTAAATATCATTGTATTTTCTAAGAAAATTGAAAAAATATCTCTTAACTAAAAATCTATAATAAAGAATTAACTATTTACTAAATACAAATTTTTTTAAAAAAAATTAGTTAATAAAATTTTAAAAAATACAATAATAAACGGATAATTACGCGGAAAATCCGATTCTCGCGAATTCCCTGCATGGAATTTTGCCCTGTTCTCCGCAAAATTAAATGAAAATTTTCGCGAGAACGAGGAATGGAATGAGGAGCGAAAACGGAGATGGAAAAGTCATCCCCGACCCTGCCCCGTGGACATCTCTAACGCTGTCCGTCTTTGCCCCGCAGACATCCCTACTAATCACACTATCATAAGATGGATCATTTTATTCTTGTTTTTAGAACAAAGAATCTGTGTTGAAAGCAGTTTTGTAAACCCATGAGCATTCAGAAATTGATTCTGTTGAAGGTTGATAATAGGGGGAAGATCAATGGTCTTTCAGGAGTATCGAAGACATAATAGAAGCTATCATCTGCATTAATGTGGTAGAATAGAAAGTGAAGGCATACACCGACTAGTACATTTGTAGAGCCGTTGCCACATAGCGGCCTTCAAGCCCCATTATACATATTACATAAAAACTTGGACTTTTTTTTTTTTCCTTTTTTATATTATTAAGGGTCAAGAGTTGCATGATAAGAAAATCGACTGGCTACACATCGCCTGGTACATAACAGATTAGAAGCATTCTCTCCCGAGCTGCTTTTGGAAGCACCCTTCTTTACGAGCTTTTACCAGCTTTGCCCAAGGAGGTGAAGCTCAACCTGCAATTTGAATGAAGATAAGAAACTAGATTGAATAAGCCAATATTGACAATGACAGTATGTGGTCATAACTCCATAACTAAAGAGAAAAAGTAAAAGGAGACTATGGAATGTTCAAGATAGCAACCCATGTCAAAAGGACGGTGGAAAGAAAAAAAAAACACAAGTATTTTAATCGAATGTCAACCATTTTTATTCTCCATAGAATTAGAAGAGTCGCAAAGCACCTGATGATTGGTTTTCGCTCAGCTACCGGTGCAGGAGCAGTCCCAATTGACGATGGCGCCACAAGCTCAGCAGGCTTAACATAAAAAATTAGACAGTGAGATGACGATGGAGTAAAAATGAAGCTTATTAGTTAATCTAGTTTTGAATGGGGCAATCAATTTTGTTTTACAAAGCCCTCCAAAAAACCAATTTCCCCTTGAATGCTAATCTTACTACCAAAGCTTTATTTATTTCAAGATAGTGTATTTCTTAACCTGTTATCTTTGAACAACTTCATTTTTGAGACAAGAAAACAAAGAAAAATAACATAATATACTCTCCTCCCCCAAGCAAACCATTAGCATTTATTTTACAAGCATACGCCACCAAGACAGAAGTAATCTGCAATTGAAGTTGAAAAGAACACCAGCTATATGATAGTACAGAAGAATTGAAAGAAAAATAAAGTTTTGGTTGAAGTATAGAAAACCTCAAGCTCCTCTAAGCCCCCATTGGAATATGAACTTGAGGACCGGCGTGCTTCATTGCAAGATGTCATAGGCACTACTACAGAAGACGTGTCTACAACTGAAGACATCATGGGGCTACCTTGCTTAGTGGCCCCAAAATCTTTAGCATGGTTTTTAAAATCAAAATCGTCGAGCTCTTCAGGCTCACATGGAAAGTCTTGGTGAGAATCGTATGAGTCAGACAAAATCTTTTGAATTGCCAGCTTCTCTGCTTCTTTACAGCTGGATATACCAGCAGCTTCAGATACAATGTTTGTGGAATGATCAACTCCTATCGATCCATTATTCTGAGAAGAAACATCTGCCAGGTTTTCTAAGTTATTTGCACTAGTGGGAATAGAGTTCACTTCCTTAATGGAACATGAGCTAGTGGCGCTGACTTGGCTGACTTCGTGAACTTCTTCAGGGTGGGAATGAACAGCAGCCAAGCACTCTCCATTTCTCAAGTTAGTATTTGCATTATCATCAATACGCATTCTTTTCCTTCTATCATCTACTCCATCTAAACTTTCTGCAACTTCAAACGGCCTGTCTACTTGAGTACTGCCAGAAGCTTTTAGTTCTGAACTACGCCTGCTATCCCAAGTCACTTTTAATGCACGCAAAGGCCGAACTCCACCTGGAAAAACAAAATTTGGTATATTCCTCCTTTTGACATGCGATACATAAATCTCCATCCCAGGCTTCCACAGTGTATAGATGTTGACAGAATGTTTAAATTCCTCAACTGTCAACCTCATATCAAACTGTTCACCCCCACTCGCAGAAACTCCTTGTTTTCGCTGCAAACCCATGAAATAACAATGGTGGAAAGGTCTAGATTTGTCAGAAAAATCGCCTGGATGGGGATGGCACTGAAGCTTGTTATATGTATGTCTCTCAATCTGCATCAGCATACTTAAAGCCAGTCAATCTCCATTTATAATTAAAAAAGAGTTCAAAATTCGATAAACGTTAGAAATGCAAAAAGTAAACAACCACAATCTCACCTTCAATGTCAGTTGGCGAAGACGAGATTCAACCCAACCCTTCCACTTTCTTAGATCATCTGCATTTTCTGCAGTGATGTCTATTTGTAGATAGTTTTTGTATGCTTCAAAGAAGGGGTATGGCTCAAAAAGCGTATCCCAATCAGCCTTGTTTTCTTCCATAACCTGATAACATTTAACAACCATCAAAGTAAAATTAGAACAATGCTTTACTATGAATGTAACAAACCTGCATCATGGACTATGTAAAGAGGTTGGGCCGATACTATGAATGTCAATAACATAAGTTTCCATATTCAATTGATTGCAAATCAAAACTAACAATTCTGCCTATAAGCTGATGGTTGGGCCGATAATTAAGAATAGCACCTTCTTAAAAACATACCCACTCCCACTGGCAAGTTCATGAACCCAACCCACTGGAAAGTTCATGAACAAGGTTGCGTTTAACACGGGCAAATTGGAGACAGAACCCAACCCAAAAATCTCGAGTTACTAGCATGCAAATAGAAAATGACATGAGCCAATACAAAGTTCCCTTGTACTTACAAAAGCAATTTATTAAAAATAATACATATAGAAGAATGGATGAGACATCAAATTAAAGAGAACTAAGAACATAAATTACACTGAACCATAATGAGATGATACAAGTTGTAGAAAGATTTTCCAGCACCAAGTAAAAAGTTCTAAGATATCATACGCCAGCAGGTCAAATAACTAAATGGACATAAGATAGAAACATGAATCCAATTAAATCATCATGCAAACCCCTAACTGGGGACAAAAAAACGTCATTGCAGAACATTACAGAAATGTACCTCACAAATATCATGTCCCCTTTGAAATTCTTCAGTCATAATACGCAGAGTGCTTGATGAAACATTGTAGCTAGAGTTCATGCAAGGATAAGCAGGAGTAATTATAGGCATTAAATGGTATCTATCCTTCGGATTTCTCCTTGGATCCCAAACTGGAAGTCCAAGCGATCCTTCTTCATTAGCACAAAGCATGACTGGATTTGGCCAGCGCCACTGGGTGAAGACCCTGAAAAATCGAGACACGAGCATATTTGGCAATGCATTGGGGTATAGTTGACATATGCGCGCAACAAGCAATGCCCAGTTTATTCCACCAAGAAACCCAGAAACCTGGCCACAGTACAAATTAAAAGTCACGTGATTGTGTAAGAAATTTCTGCATAAACTTAGAACAAAACCACATTATTAGACATTTGTACCATACATTGGAATAAACACCTCGGCGTTTTGCCCAAAACCTCATGCATCTCAATGTTGTTCGGAAACTCTGCACTTCATAAATTAACCAATCTCTAAGAATGAATAACATTTAGAGAGATGGAGAAAAAAAGTCCCAAGTTTTGAACTTCAACCTGAATATTTGGAACTAATCGCAGAACTCGATCAGTAACTCGACAACCATTTAAACTACGAACGGTCTGTTCATCAGCATTCTGTAGTATTGAGTCCTGAGATATATCCAAGTCCTGGTCCAGAATAGAAAATTTGAAAACAGCTCATATCAACATCTATTGGTAATGGAAAATTTACAAAGATTATAGGATGTTTTTGGACTTCAACAAGGCAAGTTGGGGAAAAGTAATTAGAAAGAGTCCAGAGTGAACAATATTAGCAAGCATGGAAAAAGAATCCAAAAAATCCATTTTCTAACAGTCAAATTGCAAATCAGCTACAGAAATTTAGTAAATCTATGTTGTACGGCATGGCATCAGTACATCATAATCATGTAGTATTAGAGAGGGATAATTTTAAATGGGATTATGCTAGCATATGACGACTTACTTCAGGAATAACCCAAAGTGACAATTTCGCATAGAGAAGATCAATAGAGACCCCAGCAAACTTAAATTTCATCACAGGGACGTGAGCATCAGGCACAGGGTGCAACTCAGATACCTCAGGCATCTCTGACAGCATTTTATGTAACTCACCAAAAAAGTCCTCCTACAGCCAGGTAACGAAAGCATTATTGAGTCTACAAAGCTAAAATACCAGAATATATGCAAAATTAATGCGCCACAAGTATTCATGAAAATGGAGGCAGGTCGCACTTCACGTGTTGCATGTCTAGGTCCCACACAAAGTGTGTCAATGTCTGCACCAGGGCCATGAACCTACAAATATAAAAATAAATATATAGTTTTTCCACATAATGAAGAGAAAATGACAACATAATTAGAAATTTGCATCACAAGCTTGCACCAACCCACTCTTCACAAGCATATGGTGAAGTCAAACACATAATCACGATGAACCCTGAAAACTCTATTTTCCATGAATAATCAGAACATCCACACTTCTCTCAGATGATATGCAAATGACAACAGGAATAATAGAACTACTAACAAGTAACAACCACCTTCATGAAAGATGCATCTGAAAGATATACCTTTTAGCAAGACATCTGAAAACGATGCCTCTATTCAGTCTAACCAAAACATAACCAAAGGAGTCTGACACTTTTTCCCATTTTTAAAACATCTATGAGTGTCTAAGTCAGCTTACACGGACCTCAACTATTCTCGTGGTACAACAATCTGATCCTACTTTATTTGGTTGTCAAGGTAACTTACAGGATTTTAAATCCTCCGTTACGTAGTCACCCATAGGTTGATCTCATCCCCTCTAAGTCCTTTACTATTTCTTTTGGCCCTTATTGGCTACTAGATCAATCCATGATGGTTAACAACACTCTACACATTAGCCATTAGTAAAATGTTAATTATATTTTCATGAAACTACCTTTTATTACAATAGATTTGGGCATCATCAGATGCTCACAGCATGTACCAAAAAACACTAAATCTCTGAAAATTGGATGAAATGAATCCTGAATGGATGATATCAACATCACCATCTCATAAAAGTATGAACTTGGATAATTCTACATACAAATCATATTTTCAGCTTAGCTATCAGACTGGTTCAGCATAGTTTGAACACTACTGCAATCCTGACATAATCTTCTGGTTTATTCATAATAAAATTACCGAGTCTTTAAGGCTAAAGCAATCACAAACAGGAAATTCTAACAAATAAAAACAGATAAAAAAAATATTATTTAAAGAAACAACTAGCAAAAAAACATTAATCCTCGGAAGAAAATCATAGCACACAGAACATCAAAACCTCATAGAGAATAAAGCTCTACAAGAGTAAAATAGTTCTGTACCCCTAAACGATATGAACCAAATGTGAAAATCTTAGCATTTGCTTCTTGCACCAATTGTTCATTCAACCCCTTTGCACGACTAATTGCTTTAACCCAAATCTTCACAATCTGCTCCATGTACAGAAAATACTCAATATTACTATAGCAGGATGAAAACCACAATGTTCTATCTAAACAGCAAAGAAATGAATGTTAAAGATACGAATCATTATTTTCTTCTTTTCTACTTCTCAAAAGCAACTAAGGATGGCCCAACCTGGTCTAGTCTTCCAAGAACTTCCTCTCTACTCACGGCTTCCTCCTGACTTTCGTACAAACCAGCATCTTGCAAATACTGAACACTCCAAAAAAAAAAAGAACAACCAAGTTCAGGAGAAAACATAGCTTACTTGCAAAAAAAAAAAAAAAAAATACTCAAATGGAAACAACCCAGAACCTTTTCAAGTTCGCGAGTCTTTATCACGTCGTACTCCGTCGGTCCACTCAACGAAATGGGATCAGTAATGCCTAATCGCTGCCCATTATTCCGGCCACTCAATGCAGGACTCCCCATTCGAAAATAATACACAAGTTTTACAGTCTCGTTTTTTTTTCCTCTCTCGTTCTCTCTCTTTTATTACGAAAAAGGGGGATGGCAAGAGTGTATTGCTTGATGATAATTTTTACCGATTTTTTTTCTTTTTTCTTTCTATTTTTTTTCACACCTTTTCCCCGATGAAAATTATATCAAGAAAGGGAAAAAAAATAAATGAGAAGATAATAATCATATAAACTTCAATAATACAATACTGGGAAGGGAAAATCCATTAACATGGAACCCAAAGCTACAATCAATTGAAACTATAAAAGAGAAGGAGAAAAAAAGAAAACACTTAAACCCTAGTCTAATTTTCTTATAATATGTGATTAAAGAACAAAGTACAAGACCGATCAGGCCGAAAATTGATACACGAAACTCAATCTCGAAGTGAGAAAGGAGAATCAGAAGAACCAAATGATGATCGGAGACAAAATTGGGGAGAAAACGTGAGGAATCAGAACGCCGAGAGCCCTTCGGTTTCAGAGGTTCGTGCGAATGAAATTCTTGAACGATCTCCGTCAGCAGAGCTCAAAAAGATGCACCCTGAAAATAGAAAAGAGAGAGTTGGTCACTGATGGAGCATCCACGCACAGAGTTTCGGAGACAGAGAGCTTCAGAGAGAATACCGAGAAGAGATTGGAAAGTGGTGGCGAACCGGCTAGCATTTGGGGACTACGCCGCCATTTAAATCTATCATTTTCGGGCATTTCCTATTTTCCCTTTTTTACTTTTCCTACCGCGTTGTAGTGTAGACTGTAGTTTTTTTTTTCTTTTTTTCTAACATTTTAATTCTCATTTTCTGGCCTTTGATTTTTGTTTTTAAAAATTATATTTGTTTTCACACTCTTTTTCTAAAACTTTTGAAGTCTTAGTAGATACCAAAATTAGGGGCGTACATAGGTTGGTTGGGCGAGTTTTTTGGATCAATCCAAAAATTCGAGTTAATCATTCCTTCAACCCAACTAACATAACCCAACTCAACCCAATATTTTCGGGTTGAGTTGTCTTTTAATCTTTTTATTTTTTTAATTATTTAAAATATTTTTTTCTTAAATTAATAACTAAAATCACATAAAATTCAAATATCAAACTTCAAAGAGAAATTTGCATGGAAAACTCCTTTTCACGCGCATTAATGTGATTTTACCCATGTTCTGAAATTAATGACATTTGACCCTTTTTGTACTGTGCATTCCGTCCAAATTACCGTAAGGGCATCATAATCTGACTTTAGCTCTCTCGCTCTCGCTCAAGTCACGTTCTCGCTCAAGTCTCGTTCTCGCTCTCGCTCTCACTTATGATAGTAATTAAGTTGACAAAATTCTGGAGAAAAAAAAAAAAAAAAAAAAATCGCACTATAGTTGACTCGCTCTCGCTCTCGCTGTCTCAATCTCGCTCTATCTCTCCTACTCCAGTTCTTCTCTAACTTTTTTTTGTCATTTTTTCTTTATATTTTTTTCCATTAATTTGAGCGAGACAGCGAGAGCGAGAGCGTGACCAAAAAAGACCGCTTCATATTACCCTTATGAGTCATTTTGCGCGCATTGTCACGTCAGAATGGGTCATATTTCATTATTTTGAAATGTCAGGTCAAATGTCATTAATGCATGGAAAAATGGGTTATCCGTACGAATACCCCAACTTCAAAATTCATAACATCTTAACATTTATTAGAAGTCTAGAAGAAAAACATCAAAATTGACCAATAATTTATTTATAAGTATATATGTAATTAAAATAAAATTTAAAAAATATAAACTTTGGGTTGGGTTGTGTCATCCCGAGTCTAAATAGCCCAACCCGGGTTATTTGTACACCACTAACCAAAACTAAAAGTAATATTTTAAAAAATTTGTAGGTAAAAATAATATTTATAAGCTTAATTTTAAAAATCAAATATAGTTGGGTTTTTTTTCTTAATTTTGAAAATATATAATTTAATTTCTAAACTTTGAAGGTTTCTTCTACTTTAATTCTTAAATTTTTTCTGTGTTCGATTCACTCTCTAAATTAAATAATAATAATAACTCTGAATCAAAAGAGATATTTTGAAAGTTTAAAAGTCAAAATAGAACAACTAACTAAAGTGAGATATATTCTTTTTTAAAAATAATCAAAATAAGATTAAAACATTTATAGAGTAAAATATTTAAGATTTATTTCTTATGTTGGGCATAAACTTAGCTCATTGGTTAGCACATCTCTACTTTTAAATTATTCTAGAGTAGGTTTTCATCTTTTCATTTTATATTTGTGATGTAATATAGTTTTTACATTTCCATTTTTCATGAATTTTGTAATTTTTATCCCTGGTTTTTTTTTAAGATGTACATTTCCATCCTACCTACTTTATATTTTAGCTTTTTAATATATGAATTTTTAATAAAAAATAATATTGCTAATCTATTAAAATATTATAACTCCATGTTTTATGTGTATATGATATCCATATAATATTGACTAAATGTTGAATTTGTTTAAAAGTTTGAATTTAAATTTAAGATGGCAAGTATTAAGTAACTAAAATAGAAGTAGATAAAATTTTGGTTATTAAAAATGTATCTCCAAGAATTTATTTTTAAGAACCAAAATGAAAACTAGATCATAGTTTTAAAAATAAACTTATATCTAAACTAATTTCTTTTCGCCCTCATGATTAAAAAAAGGTTCATGTATGTGTTAATTTTATTCATCTACATTTAAAAGTTTTAATTTATTTCCAAACATTAATTAATTTATAGTACTTTAAATTAACGTGATATATATAGTCTATTAGGGAGCGTTTGGATTGCAGGGTTGGGTTTAGTTGAGCAGAGTTGTTTTGTCAGTGAGAGGTGAGTGTTTGAGGTGCAGAGTTGGGGTATCTGATACAGTCTTTTTGTAAAGTGAATAACTTTGATTTTTTGTGACTTTTTTCCTTACATTTTTTGTTTCCACCAAATCAATGGCAAACATATTTGCCTATAATTTCAAAACTTCATTATGAGCTCAATTACAAATTTACAATATATATTACCATTTGCAAGATTTATGAGATATTTAGAAAAATATTAGATATTGGGATTGATACCAATTTTTCCAATAAAATTCATTTTTTATCTTATGTTGTTGAGAACATATTTTTCAATATAAATGAGTTTCTTCTTTTTAAGCACATGTCACCATTAATCTATTTATTTTAATGTACTTAAATATTAGTATTAGTACGACTTTGCAAGAAAAACGTGTATTCATTGTCTACAAATCAAATACAAACACATTTGTCTACAATTTCAAAACTCAATTATGTGATCAATTATAAAATTACAATATATATTACTATTTTCCAAATGTATGTTAGGGATATTTGCAAAAGTAATGGATACTGGGTTTGATATCAATATTTCTTTTTCAATAAAATTTATTATTTAGAACTTTTACTCTTCAATCTGAATTTTATTTCTTTTTTATGCACATATTCACTACTACTTTTTTATTTTAATTTAGGTAGATATTAGTATTTATACTTTTCATATGAAGAGTGTTTATTAAAATTTTTCTAAACACAAGCATTGTCTATGGACATCTTTAAAATGAAATAAATAGTTTACCTCGTGAAAATGTTAAAAATATGTCAACATACTTCAATATTTTATGTCATATTAAAGTTGCATATCTACAAAATATTAGATATGTCATCAAGGTTCTAGCATCGTCGTTATGCTACCAAAATTTTCGGTGCAGGCGGTGTTGCTTAGTAACATACCTAGGAAATTTTGGGTTTGAAAAATTAGGGTCGTTATAGTTGATATCAGAGCATGAGTTTTAGATTTTGCATACTCGCCTACATCGTAGGTAACGATCATCATAGCCTCTCGTAGGAAATCGCCTCGTCATCTCCAAGTTTGCTTTTATTTTTCAAAGTAGTTAAAGTTATTTGAGTTGTTTGTGTGTTAACATTTGTTATGTTATGCTTTTGACTTCTTTGTTCTTGTGTCAAGGTAGTTTAGAGTTTAAGTTTAGATTATGGTTCGAAGACGTGGCCGTTGTAAAGTTCTAGCAACTTTCGAGGACGAAAGTTTTTCTTAGATAGGTATATTATGACAACCAGTAAAATTAGGTGTTTTAATTGTATTTGTTTAAAATTTGAATCTTTGGATAATCAGATCAGGATTAGAAAATGGTGTTTTAAAGTTTAAAAAAAGATTAGGATTTCTGTTTTAAAAGAGTTAAGGATTCCTTTTTCTAAAAGGATTAGAATTCCTTGTTCTAAAAGGATTAGGACTTTTTAGTGCCTATTTAAACTAGAGTATTAGCAACTTAAATGCACACTTCAAAACTCTCCTCTTCTTCTCCTTCTTCTCCACTTTCTTCATCTCGCCAGACTGTCGTTGGACCGTCGTCGAAAGGTCTTCAGACCTTCGTCGAAAAGTCGTCGGACCATCATCGGAAAGTCGTCGGACCACCGCTGGAAAGTACTGTACGGGTGAGTTAATAACTCAACTCCATGGGATTGAGTTATTAAGTCATCGGTTATAATTGTTGGTGGGCCAAACAAGGAGTTGGGTTATTAACCCAACTCAACCCAACTCAACCCTATCAACCAAACACCCTCTTAGACTAATAAGTACACATGCTTCCAGGGAATCACAATCCCCGCCCAAGGGCTAAAATGTATGGCATATGGGTTTGGCTTGACTTTTTAAGCCTGCATTCCAAAACAAAGACAAGAAACAAGAAAAGAAGGTGATCTCAACATTGTTACAAAATGGATTAAAGGTCTTGCTTGTTTCCATTTAAATATCGTTACTTAGAAAATCATAAAGAGAAAATTATGTGTGCGGTGGTCGGTGTGGGGGAGAAAGCAAATAACTCGGGTAATACAGATCAACAATCTGCCTTCCTAACGTGAAAATAATACATCTTTAAAACTCAAGGGCACAGTTGTACAACCTATAGAAGTAGATCTCGTTCAAATAAGGTCGTAAAAATAATATATCTATATGCATGCAATTCCAAATATTATTTCACTGAGATTAAACCAAGTACAAATGAAACAAGGAACATGAGTTCACATTATGGGTGTGGATCCAAACAAGTAGCAGCCATAGCATATGACAAAGTTACTTGGGCTAGAAGTCTCTTAAACAAGGTTCCCAGGCTAGTGGTTCTAGGGGAGAAATAAAGGCTTTGAATTTTATTGTTCCATTCTTGTCAATAGGAATTCTAAAGGAAATATGTTTGCTAGAGGACTAGGATAAGGATACTTGTCTTCTTTACTTTTTGTTATTGTGGCAGGTTTTTGCCATAGCAGAAGTTTTGGGGGAAGGTGTAAGAAGATGGAATCATTGCAGGCTTTCATAATGGGAAAAAATGGCATCTCTCACACCAACAATTTGAAGGTGATAACAGATATTCCCCCCTCTTCTTTCAGTCCTTGATGAAAGGGAGAATTCTCATCTTTCAACTTGGTAAAGATCTCTAAACCTTTTTTCTTCCGGAAGTGTTTGGCAGTCGAGATTAACACAAATGATTAAAATTTTGATTCGACTGCAAGAGTTTGGGGTGCAAGATTGGCTCCTGTAATTTTCATTATTTAAGAACACTACACCCTGGAGGTAATCCTAAATTCACTTCTTTTTAGTCCCAGCATGAACTTGGTAGAAGAGTGCATCTTACAATGGTTCAAGCAATGTTAACCAGCCTCCCACTTTCTTTCTGTTTTTCTGAATCCCTAATGTGGTGTCTTCTAGAAATGACAAAGTCGTAGGCAATTTCTATCGAGAGGGGTATGTATCGTGATGGAGGCTGTCACAAAGTTAACAGAAAAGTAGTTAGTCTTCCCATCGTTAATGTTGGCCTTGATATTGGCAACAAGAGGGGCAAAGATCTAAGGATCATGGCGATGAGCTACTCAATTAGCCCCCAACAAAAGATGGCTGTGACCAACAAAAAATGATTTGGATAAGAAAGGTTGGCTTCCAAAGGTATGCAACCACAGCAACTGGAGAAGTTCTTAGCATATCATTTCCAAGTAGGATTTGCTCTTTGTACAACTTTTAAGGGTCAAACCATGAATAGCTCCAATTCTTTGGGTGGATAGGCGCCGAGAGTAATGGCCCCTCTTTATAAGAAGTTTCTGAGGGTTTTAATGTCTTCGAACAAGTTGTGTCCACTAAAGATGTGTGGCATGCTGCCATACCAGTTTATCATTAAAGCTCGGAAACTTATCCTTTTTTTGGTTAGAGGTGGACGACAAGGCCTTCTACTTCTCTGTTTGTAAGCGTCTCCCTCCCTTCTAAGTGTGATGAAAAAAGCTGGTATTTCGAGGAGAAGAATGGGCCAGACTTGCAAGCTGATGTTTCAAAGAATGGGATTTTACCGGGAGGAATAGCACTACTTTCTTATTCCCAAGTGCAGTTTCTCTCTTTTTCTCTCTCTAGCTAGACTTCGAAGGAGGAATCTCACTAACTACTTAATCCCAAGTGCTGCCTTTACCAGACCACATTCAGAAGATTTTAGAAACGGATGATGTACTAGAAACAAACCTTATTTTCACCTCTCTTGTGGCCCCGATGATATGGAGAAGGCTATTTGATACTCTGGATTTCTACTTCACGTTTCCTAAAGCATGAAAGAATCTATTGCTCAAAGCCTACGTGGTGACAGATTCAAAAACAGGGCAAGGTTTTGGACATTGACAGGCCTTTATGCAAACCATCAAGAAATCTGGCTAAAAAGAAATTGCATCTTTACCATTGAGGACAGAAACTCACAAGAAGACTTCTGTAATTACTCCTAAGCTAAAATATGTATACTCATTGGTGATCTTTTATCGTAACTCTTACAATCCTTATGGATACTCTCTTGTGAATTTCATATCTCAATGAGATTGTGTCTTATCACCAGAAATCTTTTACAGAAATCCAATTTGCAGTTTGTTCTAACCCACAGAAATTTCTTCCCTACAGCATAGGATACAACATAAAAGTTCCTGAAATGAAATTTAACTCGGCCAAAAATTGGGTCGGGACATCTATAAGTTCAATCTAAGCGGCAGATCAAATCATACTGAGACCAAAAAGAAGAAGAAGACGAAGACAGTGGTAAACTAACTAAATCTTATGTCTTGTTGACCATGGAGAATTATACTCCACGAAAAGGTCAAAAAATCTATGAGAATGGCAAGCTCCAACAATGAGATGAGTTCTACAACAATAATCCGGGATATCTACCAATTCTACCCCAAGAATCACCGTAGTGACAATATTAAAGATAAATTTAAGATATAAAATATAGGGAGAAAGAATAGCTAACAACTCCAACAGAAGCCACTACTAAACTATACCAGCAGAATCAGCTATTTAGAGAATTGCAAGATGTGCCACCAGAGAAAAGTAGTATCACATAACAGCTCAAATAATTGATGAAAGTTTGAGGACTACACATAAATTGCCAAAATTAGAAAAGATAAATATAAAATGTACTCACCAATATAACGGTCCATAAAAAATCCTAAGGAACAAAAAGCCATACCAATCAACTATAGGCAAATGGCAAAAAAGAGCACATTAAAATTCTTGTAGCCATACCAAAACAGAACTCTAGATTCTAATTGCAAACAGAAATGGAAAAACAACAAAACCAGCATTTTTCTTTCATTAAGCCCACACTCTACCTCACTGTGACAATGTCATCAATCTTCAAAATCATTCGAACACATTCTGTTGCTAGAGTGATTGCACTTGTACTTACAAGCAGTGGCTGAACCACATTCTCCTCCAAGATGTTTGTGATCTGCCCCTTCCTTACATTAATTCCAGTATTGATCTCACCCTGTGCATGACGATTCCTCAGTTCTGTAACAATTGTGATTGGATTCAACCCAGCATTTTCAGCCAAAGTATATGGGATAACTTCAAGAGCCTCCGCAAAGGAACGAACACAGTAACCCTCCATTCCATGTAATACTTTTGCCCAGGCACCCAGCTGCCTAGACAGCTCAATCTCTGGTGCACCACCACCTGCAATCAAGAACCTTTTATTTACTAAACACCTAACAACACACAGGGCATCATGCAAGCTCCGCTCAGCCTCGTCAATCACTAGTTGGTTTGACCCTCGAACAAGTACAGTTGCTGTCCGCCCCATATCCTTGATGCCCGTAATCTTAACAATCTTCCCGTCACCCATTGAAGCCTCCTCAACGAGATCTGCATACCCCAACTTCTCAGAGCGGAAATGTTCAATATTTGCAATTGGCAAACAATTGAGAGTCTTTGTAATGAATTCAATGTCATCGCGCTCAACATCCTTAATCACCAAAATCTTAGCTTTCGCAAGGTAATGTAGTGACAAATCTGTCACTGCATCTCTCAAGATACTCTTCTGAATCAACAATACGTTGCATCCAGTTGCCTTAATCTTCTTAATCATACCCAAAATGTAATTTCTCTCCTCTTTCAATATCCTATCCATCTGGGTATAATCCGAGACCACAATACTCTGCTCAATGTCAGTCTTAGGTGGTGAAATCTGGAATTGAATTACTGCAATCTTCGCATTTTCCATTCTAGTCGGTCCGCCAGCAGCATGACTTACCTTCTTGTCAAACACCAGACCCTTCACAAGCACAGTGTCATCCACGGTCCCGCCCAACTTCTTCACAATCTTAATATCCCTCAAATCTACCAAATCTGGCTTAGCAGGATCAACAACCGATAGCACGGAATCGACTGCAAGCGGCGCAAGCAGTGTCGAGTACTGACTAACAACCTTACTATTAAGCGAAGTACTCGCCGATTTAATCAACGACTCTCTATCCGATAGCTCAACTGGGACAGCCATTGCTGTCAACACATCGACAGCCTTAATGGCGGTCTTGTGAAGGGAATCAGAGATTACAGTGGGGTGAATCCCATGGGACAAAAGAGAAAGACACTGTTTAAGAAGTGAACCTGCAATGACGACCACAGTGGTTGTACCATCTCCAGCAGCAGAGTCCTGCGACTTCGAAAGCTCGACGAGCATTTTAGCGGCAGGTTGGAGAACCTCCATTTTGTTGAGAATGGTCGCCCCGTCATTAGTAATGATGACCTCACCGGAGGCCGTGGAGATCATCTTGTCCATGCCCTTGGGCCCAAGACTAGTACGAACAGCATCGGCGATGGCTCGGGCTGCTACGATATTGGCGTGGCGAATATCTTCCTTGCGCTTGTTATCAATGTAAGACTCAGTTTTGGAGGATCGAGGCTGAGGTACAGCGGGAGCCGCCATGGATGAGCAAGTTAGAGCTCAAAGGATGCCCCGATAATAAGAGAGAGAATTGGAAAAAAGTGATGCAAATTGAGTGCTGAGAAATGTTTAGAAATGGCGACGAGGCAAACCCTAGAGAGACCAACGTGAGTGTACTGAGGGCGGAAGAGAAGGGCAGGAGATTTCGAGAGAATGCCAAATGACCAATATAGCCTCGTAAGAAAAAGGGATATTTTTTAAATGAAAAAGTGAAATTTAAGGTCTTTTTTATACTCCGTTTGTAGTTTTCTGTTTCTTAAATTTACGATTGTAGTATGTTTTGACTTTCTTTTTTTCTTAATTCAAATGTATTATTATAGGCGGTCAGTGGTTTGAATCTTTTAATTTAATTTTTATTATATTTTTTTAAAAAAAATCAATAAATATTTAAAGGTGAGGTTCCATAAACATATACATTGAATTATATTTTTATTGACATATAATGTTTTGATTTCAACTATAAACAAGTTGAGAATTTCATATAACTAGTCAACTAAAATTAATTAATAGATAAGGTATTTTTACTTCCTTAAAGTATTACTGAACTTTAAAGAACATGTTTAAAATAAATTAAATAATTAATAACTATTTTCCAATAATATGCTAATATTCTAAAAGTGGATCAAC
This sequence comes from Trichosanthes cucumerina, assembly GCA_036507285.1. Lineage (NCBI taxonomy): Eukaryota > Viridiplantae > Streptophyta > Magnoliopsida > Cucurbitales > Cucurbitaceae > Trichosanthes > Trichosanthes cucumerina. The sequence goes on along the minus strand of CM071839.1, from coordinate 73,184,988 downwards.
TTTTTGGTAAACACAACACCAAGTTACTATTCCCTAAAAATGAACAAAACCATTACGAGAAACTTTTCTATACTACGGGGTTGTTTGGCGCGCTGTGTTGGAATTAGAAACTCTGGGTTTCAGAAATCCTGGGGGTTTATTGGCTGGAATAAGAAACACTGACTTGCAGAAAACAGTGTTTGGAGCGTAGGGTTGTGTTTAAATGTGTTTGCAAAAAAACAGATGTTTGGGAGTGCGATGTTGTCTTTGGAATGGGTTGCATAAAACAGTGTTTGAGGTGCAGTGTTGTGTTGGGTTAGGTGTGTGAAATCTGTTTTTTTCTAAAATAAATACTTAATTAAATCTAGTAATTTTATCTTCTTACTTTATTTTTTTAACTTCATAACTACATAATTACCTATCAACAATTTATCTAATGTATCTAATTTAAGTTTATAATACTTTGTAGGAGTATATATTATATTTATAATGCACTTCACTCATGATGACATAAAGTAAAACAACTAACTATATGTTGTAATGTGTAATGTAAGAACTGTGGCGCCAATGATAAAGTAAAACAATTGATGCATAAAAATATGTTGGTTAAAGATAACATGTTACGCTGACTGAAATAAATAATAAAAAAAGTAGAGATAGTTGTCCAATGAAGTTCAGCTAAACATAAAATTCTAAAAAAGTCATAGAGAGTGGTAGATGGAAATAGAATTAGGTTCCCGGTGCTTTCCCCAGAACTTCCACACAGTAATCATACTTAATCATACTTCCAATTTGGGGTGTTTCATGCAAAGAAAGAGTTCAACATCATACTATTCGAGAGATGCGTTTTTGCAACAACCATGCAATCTGCGCTGTTATCCTGGGGATTGCCTTCAATTTTGCCTATAGCTCGTTCACTCGAGCTACTAATATTATATTAATAATATTTACAAGCAAAAATATTATCCACCACAATGTATGTAGTGCATATATATACAAAATCTAATCAATATATATATATATATATATATGTTTAATTCAACAATCGTCAATTCCCATTCCAATTCATCCATATATGGTTTGCGAGATTTCTCCTCCATTCAGTTCAGACATCTGTTGTCTCTACAAATCCAACGTTGTTTGTGTTCATCCCAGTTGAATCGGGGTCACTTGTGTGTGCCTTCTCGAATGTGGGATCTGGGTCCATCTTTTGTATAATTAACTTGTGCGACAAACAACATGCAGTTATAGTCCTGCACTAGACTTCTACTGGGTAAAAAGACTTTCCTCTTAGTATCGCCCATCGACCCTTCAGCATACCAAATGCTCTCTCAATGACATTTCGAGCGGATGAATGTCTCATGTTGAACAACTCTTTTGGATTGACGGTGGTTGGGGCATCAAAGTATCAAGTTGTTTGGGTGGTCGAGTCACAGGGGCGATCGTTAAATTAATCTATATAGTTTTCATTGTAGTTATCGATGGAGGTAATCGTCGCGATGGTCAGATCGCCGGTGTGGTCGTTGAAGTTTTCATTACCGGTAGTGATCAGGCAGTCATCGGAGTTGCCATTAGAGTTAGTCGGTCGCCGGTGTGGTTGTCGAAATTGTCATCGGAGTTGGTCGTGGGGTCGCCGGTGTGGTCGTCGAAATTGTCATCGAAGTTGGTCGGGGTCGCCGGTGTGGTCGTCGGAATTTTCATCCGAGTTGGTCGGGGGGTCGCCGGTGTGGTCGTCGGAATTGTCATCGGAGTTGGTCAGGGTCGCTGGTGTGGTCGTCAAAATTGTCATTCGAGTTTGTCGGGGTCACCGGTGTGGTCGTCGGAATTGTCATCGGAGTTGGTTGGGGTCGCCGGTGTGGTCGTTGGAATTGTCATCGGAGTTGGTCAGGGTTGTCGATGTGTTTGTCGGAATTGTCATCGGAGTTGGTCGGGGGTCGCAGGTGTGGTCGTCGAAATTGTCATCGGAGTTGGTCGGGTCGCCGGTGCGGTCGTCGAAATTTTCATCAGAGTTGGTTGGGGTCGCCGGTGTGGTCATTGGAATTGTCATCGGAGTTGGTCGGGGTCGCAGGTGTGGTCGTCGAAATTGTCATCGGAGTTGGTCGGGTCGCCGGTGCAGTCGTCGAAATTTTCATCAGAGTTGGTCGAGTCGTCGGTGTGATTATCGAAGTTTTCATCGGAGTTGGTTGAGTTGCCAGTGTAATCGTCGGAGTTGTTGTTGTTGGTGGTCGTTTGAGTTGTCATCGGAGTTGGTCGGGTCACCGGTGTAGTCGTCGGAGTTGTTGTCGAAGTTGTCATCGAAATTATTGTTGAAGTGGTAATCGAAAATGAAAAACGACAAATAGAAGTGGAAAATATGGTACAAAACCCATGAGGTTGTGTTTCAAAACCCATGGGGTTGTGTTTTCAAAACCTTTGGTTTTGAAACCCTTTGTACCAAACATGGTGTTGGGTTCCAACACCACCCTAACCCAAACCAATGGGCCAAACACCCCCTACGATAGTATGGATACTATTTCTATTAATTGGTTATCACGTTAACATTTTTTCAAAATGATGTGAGGTCTAATAGTATTAAATCATTATTTATCCAAAAAAAAAAATCACGAGGTATATTAGAAAATTTTCCGACACTTATTTCATTGTTTTAAGTTGTACAAATAACATGCAAAAAGGATCATAAAGTGTAAAGATGTGATCTTTATTATGCTTCTCTCATTATTTAACACGTTTGGGGAACAAACGAAGAGAAGATCATAAAAAACATTTGGTAAGAAATTTCACCTAAAAAAAGGACTTAAAGATCCACTCTCAAGGAAGATCAACTTTCATAGCTAACTATTGCTGCAGAAGCTCAAGAGCTTTCAGCAAAGTGGGTCTAAATCTGTTGACATCAAGATTCACATTTTGCTTAACGAAATATGTTAACTTGAAAGCCCACCAACCCTGTTTTTGAATTGCCTGAGGATCTCTAAAAACCACATGGTCTTTTGGGTACTTTTGAATCAAAGTGCTTTCTTCCAAACTCATCTTGTACTCCAAGTACTTTAAATTCATGTCCTTTGAAGGCTCTCTAAAGAAGATTGTTGACAACCACTGTGACAGTGTCGATCCAAATGGTACAATCTGAATAAACACTGCATTTTCAGGAAGAAACACAATGTTTGCAAGTCCAGCACCATGAACTCCCATCATCACATCACAAGAGTTCACAACTTCTGCAACTTTCTTTAAGTTCATGTCTGGTTCTATAACAATCACTTTGAAACCCAATTTCTTAGCCATTTTGCTGATCTCCCCTGTGTTTGTAAACGATCTTGTTTTTCTCCTTGCAATTATGAGAAGCTGTGGCTTTTCCCCCTTTTTCCTTCCTCTGTTTTCAATTGCTCTGGCTCTCTTTAATGAGTAACAACTTTTCAAAAACTCCCTGAAATCTCTTGTGGAGTATGGATGCTTTTTTGGGTCGATTCCAAGCTCATTTTGGTCACGTTCCAGACCCACAATGGCTTGAGGAAAGCAATGAACTTGTGTTTCTTTGTCGATGTAAATGATGTCATAGTTGGACAAATTTGATAGTATTGTTTGAAACTTCAAAGCCCACCAAGCTTTTCTATCAGTTATGAGAAATTGAACCTCTCCATTGAATTTTCTGCCTGTTATGAAGAGGGGAACAATCACATCTGTGAAGTCATGGAAATGGTTTCCTGCATATCCGCCAATTGAGAACAGGATGGCTGGAACACTGTGATTTGTTGTGCACTGAGGCATTTTTTGTGGGGGTTTCACTGCTTTTACAGACCATTCTCTTGTTAGCCTCATTGCAGCTTTATCACTTTTTCTGGCATATGGTTTGATTTTCCAAGTGCTGTTGGCTTCTGAGATTTCTTCCATGTCAGTTGAACCAAAAAATACTGAGGAAGATTCTCCATGGATTCTGACATTCACATCAATGTCACAGAAGTCTGTTCGTCCCATGAAACTGCATATTGGTTTTGGCTTCTTTATAACAATGTCTGCAACTGCAAAACAGTTTCCACTTAGAGATTTAAGACTGGCTGTCTTCCGATAATCATCGAATATAATGTCGGATTAGTAAGGGGCAAAACGAAGAAGAAAGAAGGAGGAAGGACTTATATTCAAAATACATGTATAAAAAAGATTATGATTGTTAAGTTTTCTTTCTAAAATGTAATCATTCCTTGAGAAGTTTTCTGGCTCTTCCACTGTTGGTTGGCTTACCGTCATGTAATTGTTGAGTACTGTTTTTTTCATCATTGATCATCGGCATTTTGATGCCTGAAACTCTAGGAAGAATTTGCAGATTCGCTGCAAAAAAATATGTTCCATTGAAAGGTTTAAGAACAGAGAAACCATCAAACATCATTTGAAAACATCCCACATCAGAAGTGTCAAACCAAATATATTGAAATTTGAACTTTTTTTCTATGATGAACACTTTGCTTTGATCAAAGAGCAGCTCCCCACTTAACCAATATCTAAAGAATAGAAGACTTACAAACTAGAAAAGAGCCACCCAAATAAGGTTTAAGCACAAGGCAGAAGCAAAATGCAATTAATAAGCAACCAATCAAAGCTCCATAACCCAACTTCTTTTGCTCAGGCCTGCTAAAGCTCCTGGCAAGAATGGAATCGTTCAACATTTTTGCAGGTTGATTAATGTACAAGCTAAAGCTTCAAATCAAATACTAGAATCCCATTTCTTTCTACACCTAAAACCTTAAAGAATTGGGATGAGAAAGTGACTTATCGATTGACTGTTTGAACAAAAATCTCTCTGTCTACGATGTGTTGGGTGATTTTTCAGAATGTTGTGTTGAGAACTATATCCGGAACATGGGTTCTAGGCTTCTAGCTTTTATTTTTGGATATCTGTGTTGAGAAAAAAATGAAAGATAAAAAGATATATATTGGGGAAACAATAATCAAAATCTCAATGTTTAATGGAAAATGAGTGTGTGAAAGCGTAACTTCTGATACAATGATGCAAAAAATATGGAACAAAAGTTCTCAGGAAAGTTCACACTCAAAAAGAAAAATTAAGCCTATTTAAGATCTAACCACTCATAAACTTTAAAACAATAAAAACAACGTTAATAGCAAATGTTTAAAGTGGAAACTTACGACTTAAAACTGAAGAATTAAATCTAAACTTAAAACTGAAGAATTGAATCTAACAATAAAGTACGAAACTTAAAAAATACAAAACTGAAATTTAATTTGAAAAACCTCGCATCTCAACAATCTAACTGCTTGCTTTCGACCACAAAGACCCATTTCTCAGTAGAGTTACCGAGCTAAAAGTAAATTCATAAAAGTAACCATTTAATCCCAAATATTAGTTTAACAATTTAGTGTTTGTAGTTTAAATTTTGTAATAGTTTAGCCCTTAAAATTTAATATATATAACAGTTTAGTCTATATATTTCAACATTTGTAACAATTTAAAAATCTCATTAGAATTAAGCTTCAACTTTTATTAGAGTATGACAACATTTGTAACAATTTAAAAATCTCATTAGAATTAAGCTTCAACTTTTATTAGAGTATGACTTAGTATTTGTAGTATATACTAAAATATATTATATATAAACATGTTTGGTCCCTAACGTGTTTAATCAATTTTCATGCGTAAGAAATCTCATTAAATCTTAATATATAGACTAAATTGTCACACACTAAAAAGTTCAGAGATTGAATTGCTACAAAATTGAAAGTATAGGGACTAAATCATAACAAACTAAAATTGAAGGAATAAATTGTTACTTCCATAAAAGTTTAGGGTCTCAAACTATTTTTTAAGTTCCATAGCTTTATCTTAGCATTAGGGTGCAGAATATACAAATTGGCAAATTAACACAACTAACTCTCACTATCATCGTTGTAGCTTTCTCATAAAAATGTAAAGTTGTATAAATTGTAATGGTTAAAACCTCGTTTTATAACCATTTAGTTTTTAGTTTTTTATTTTTGAAAATTGTACTTGTTTTCTTACCATTTTCCTACTATGATTTTTATCTCCCCTACAATGGTTCTCATCTTTTCTTAAGAAAATACTTGAATTCTTAGCTAAATTTCAAAAACAAAAACAAGTTTTTAGAAACTACTTTTTCTAGTTTTCAAAACTTAGCTTGGTTTTTTAAAACACATCTAAAAAGTAGATACGTACGAAAACATGAAAAATCATTGGTGAAAGTAGTATTTATAGGCTTAATTTTCAAAAATCGAAAACCAAAAACCAAAAAACAAATGTTTATCAAACGTTGACTATATATTAAAATTACTTATGAACTATAAGGTTAGTTTCAATTACTCCCAAACTTTAAAAAGTTGTATTTTAACCATTGGAGTTTGAAGTTTGTTTCAAAACAACCCTTAGGGGTTGTTTGGAGCGTTGAGTGTGTTATAATAACATGGTTTATAATAATATGTGTTTGAGATGTAAAGTATTCCACAAGTTATTATAACACAGGTTATAAATAACATATGCCCCAAACATGCCTCTTAAAGTTTTTTATCGTTAAATTTATGGATTTAACACTGTGGTTTGTTGTCATTATTCCAGAAACACTTATTTCTTCCTCCCTGATTGCCTTGGTTATTCTTTCGCCGATTGGAGTTTGTATTCGAGGAAGGGAGAAGTACTCGATGACTGCTTGGTTGTTGTTTGTGTAGTTAAATTCACCGATGGTAGAGTACCATCAAGATTGATTGATGTGTTTCGAGTATTTCGATTTTCTTGAGGCAAGAATAAGGAATAAACCTTCTGCAACGATGGAGTTTCATCCTTCTTCGTTATTACTGATACAATAGAATTGAATTCTGATCCTAAACCGGTTAGGATATGCATGATATGATCTTCGTGTGAAACCTTTCATCCCGCTGCAGCCAAAGAATCGATGAGATTCTTGACTTTAGAAAAATATTCCTCTAAAGTCAGATTCCCTTTCTTAACTGTTTTGAGTTTGGATTTTAAATCCATAACACTAGCTAGATTTCGTGAAGAAAATCTTGCGTTTAAAATCTTCCATACCTCATATGTTGTATCGCAATCAAGCATTTCCGAAAACAAGGAGTTCGTCATCGAGCTCAACAACCATGTTGTAACAAGACTATCTTGGTGAATCCAATGATCATACGCTGGAATTTAAGATCTGATTTGAAGAATTTTCAGAGGCTATGTATTTGGGCGGAATTTCTGTGTCTTCTCAGATATGCTACAACAAACTGTGCCCTATGAGAGCAGTGACCACTTGAATCTTCAACAACAAGAAATTTCCATCTTCAAGTTTGACGGTAGTCACTTTATTTTCAAGATTAATCACCTTGGAGGTTTGAGAAGTATTGACTAAGTCTGAAAAACTTCTCTCTGGAGATGAACCCTCCATTTGTAATTCTTTTCATAGGACCTTTTATGGTTGTTGGATCTTTTTGTGCTCTGATACCATCACAAAATATGGAATATAGCGTTCACAAAATATTGAATATAATCACAAGAGGAAGAATTCTCTTTATTGATAATGGATGATCAAAAAGCACAATGAGCTATATATTGGTACACTATGTGAATACAAAATAAACAAAACTGATAAACTGAAATCAGTTTGACAACTGAATATTTAAAAAAAAAAATAGTAGTTATAACAAAACTTCAATGGGCTCTCTTAACAGTAGATGACTTTGTATGCTTACCTAGTTCTTAAGTGAACAACTCTAAATACGTTGGTGGAAAAAAAATAGTAAACCATATTGCAACTATGAAAAATTAAAATGCATTTTAGGGGAAGTAAATGTGAGTGTTAGGGTTAGGGAAAAAATTGGGGCCTTGGAGTTTGAAAGGAGGAAGATGACAGTGAGTAGAGTCGAATGAAGGTCATTACATACTGAGATGGCAGATAATCAGGTACGGATTTCAAACCACCACATGTGCAGTCTTCAATTGGACGGAATTCGATCAACTCCTGCCAGACCGTAGTGATGCGAGTACAATATTCTTCCACTGTCATTGTCTCTTGTACCGTGGTCACCAATTGCTTCCGTAATTAAAAAATTCGTGGTCCATTCGCCTATCCATACCTTTCTTTCAACTCGTCCCAAAGATCCTTCGCGCAACCAGTATACACGAGGCTTACAACAATACTTTTTGGAAATCGAATTGATAATCCATGATATAACAATATCGTTGTTACATTGCCAAGCATTAAGAAGAGGTCCCTCCGGTCGCTTGATCGTGCCATTGATAAACCCTAGCTTATTCCTTTCTGAAAGAGCGATTAACATAGCTTTGCTCCACGAGATATAGTTACTGGCTCCGACGAGTGACTTTGTAACTAAAGACGTAGTGGTTGCAGTGGAATGATGAAGCAGATAAGGGTTTAACTGAACTTCAATGACGTTCTGATCGATCGATGCTTCTAACGGAGAGGGAGAAGCAGCCATGGCGAAAAAAAACCCTCACTAATACACGTGTAAACTATCTTTGCTCTGATACCATATCAAGAATGCAAATTGAGGAAAAGAGTTTTACTTTATTCATTAATAAAACTCCTGAAGATGTCTACAAAGAGTCTCCTCTATAAATAAGAAAAGCCCAACCCATCAACATAACAGAAGCCCACATCTAACCAACCTAACAATCAAACAACCCAATAACAAATAAACTGAATAACAACAATATGTTTGATACTAAGAAAGAAACGTGTGTGAAGGACTTAGAGACATGGAAGAAGCTTGAAGTCTATGTTTGTTGAAGGATCTGCTGAAGGTAGAAACATGGAATCTCATTGCAGTCTCTTAAAAGTATATCTTTATTTGAAATTTGAAGGAAACCAAAGTATAACATTCTAGCTTTTTTAAATTTAAAATATTCAAGATATGATATTATATTATATCCTTTTGTGATATATCTTTTTTTCTTAAGTATATCTCTGTCGAAGTTCAAACCGCATATTTTCTTCTCCTTTCAATCATATTATCCTAAATTAACAGAGGATCACACTAAATTCTGTCCAAATAATAGAAGTTTTTTCTTGTAGTTGTTAGATTATATTAGAATTTAGTGCATTAAATTTTATTTTATTTAATTTTATCTTCTATTTCCTATAAATAGAACCTTTAGGTTTGTATCTTGGAAAAGACAATAATATACAATGTAAACCATAGCCGCCTCTTGTGGTCTCTATTTTCCCTTCCATTCTCTAAAAACAACAGTAGCAATGCATCATTCATATCATCAAGGAGAAAACGATTGTACTATTGACAAACACCTAAGTTGGTGACCTCGTGGATGATTGAAAACCCATCAAGGATATTTTTTTATACCCAAACTATTGGGTAAGTAATATAAATGAGTAATATGAACAATAATAATGGTTCATACCGAAATGAGTATTTGTGGAATGCAATTGTAAGAACTTCTGGAATGTAAGAGTTCTTATTATAAAAGATATATTACATATTATATTCCAGGATGAAAATTTTTGAATTTTTTTTAAATGGTATGATGAATGCATATGCGAGTGGGAAAAAGTTTTGATACCACACCAAAGGAAGAAGATTTTGGAGTTGGAAAAGAAGGATTTGCATTTTTAGGAAGGATAGATAAAAACAATATAAATGGTGACTAACTAGCTCGTGGATGTCACATGTTGTTAATTTAATGTTATTGTTATTGAATTCTTGGTCTAAATTTGAAGAAATATAATTGAAACTTGAAATTGAGTTTGGTACGTAGAAGGAATTATTTTTTTTTGTTCGATAGTTTTGTTTAGAATTTCTCTTCAAGTATTTGAAATAGAGATTGTTTGATTTTGTAGTTGATGTTGAAAATGATGACAATGATTAGTTAAAATGCATGATACGGTTTGTTTACATTATCACCATTCGTTTTAATTATAGTACCTATAAGGCTATAAAATACTAGATGACAAAGCATAATAAATTCGCAACTTTTGTACATTTGGTTTAAAAAATTCACTCCTATTTGTTCATATTACAATACCAATAAAAGAACAATCTTAATTGAATCGCATCTTGCATTTTTGGTTTCATATTAATGTTGTTCAGATGCTTCAAAAAACCAAATGCGGAAGTATAAAAAGTTAATTATTATGTAAATTGAGATTTAATTGAAATTAGTAAATTGAGATATGATTAGAACTGGTAAGTTCATTGATTCAATTACATGCAAAGTACATATACGTCCAATCAACTACGTATTATATGCAAAGTACATTTTGAATTATTATGTATCGCTTGGTTGTGAATTTAGTCATTTTGTAGTGCAGAATGACCCTGAAAAATTGAATCATCAAACCATTTCCCACCTGAATGAATGAGTAGTTCCAAGAGAGAGACTAATTTTTGGGATCATCTCCCCCTAATGAGTAATTAAAAAAATGGATAATTTGACTATCACAAAGGTTAAAATGTTAATCCCAACATAGCTTAATGATAAGATGACAATTACTATCACACAAGTTGTGGAGGATTTGAAGCTGATGAATTGACACGTGGAGGCTTTAATAAAAGATTTTTAATATATTCAAAATAAAGCTCTAGCTAGTCTAGTGCAAGTGCACATTGTTAATGCAAGTAATATTAAAACGGTAAGTATTCCAGAGTATTGATCTCACATGCAATGAATATAACAAAATTCAAAAATAGCAAAAATTATTTTTATTGCAAGTTTGGTAACTAATGTTATAAAAATGTTAGGAGGGGTTTTTGGCAAATGAAAATGGATAAAAAAAATCAATAAGTATGAAAAAGGGAATTTGAGTTGTTCATGCCTTTTTGGAAAGACACAAGAAAACTAAGTGAACCGAATTCAACTCTCATTTAATTTTGATTCAAAATCTTTAGGAAGTTAAATGATTAAACCTATATTTCTATGACCAATCTAACTTAGATAAATTTGAGCACAATTCTAGTAGTTTTGGAGTCTCGCCCTATATCTAAGGTCGATGATCATAACTTATTAATAAGTTTTTTCCTCCATTGCGTTGTGACATCTGTCATTCCTTAACCCTTTCGGTATTAAGATCGAGTTTGAAAAGTAACACTAGTTGACCGACTAGATTTACCCAAAGTTAAACTCAACAAAAACAAACAAAGTAGTAGGTGTTAACTAGAGTGTGGTTGCTTTTAAGCTTTACATTTTTTGTCTAGAGCATTCGCCAACTTGAACCCCTAAGGAAAATTAGCTTCTCATTGCAAAAGTGAGAAACAAAGTTTTAAAGTAATAAAAATGCATTACTAGAAATTAGAGAAAAAATTGATAAAAGTCTATAATGTAGTAAAAATAATTTAATCAAAAAAAAAAAAACTAGAATAAAACATAACTTTTATAAGAAGAAAACTAATTCGAACAAGCTGTAAATTTTATTAATAATTAAGAACTCAATGTTGAAAATACAATGAAACCTAAACAACTAACTTGAATCTTGAAACACAACTAAATGAATAAAATTACAATAGCAACTAAGTTCCTAAAACAGAAGCAAATAACTTAAATATAAAGTGGTAAATAAATTCTAAAAAATGGAAAACACAACATTTTTCACTTCTTACTCAATTGACTCAACTCTACTTTTTTCAAAAGAAATTTAGCTCCCACTTCCTTCAACTTTTGTTGAGGAAGTATTGAGTTTCAAAATTGAGAGGGGTTTGAAAACAAAAGAAAAAAATAGCTATAGAAAGTTGACAGCTGAAAATACAACATAAAATACAGCAATAATTGAGGCTGAAAATGGCACAAAAACTGATTTCGTTCCTGTGATTTTTTCTCCAATATTTATAGAGGAATTAGGCTAGAGTTCCCTTTCTTGAAGGATGCACAATTATGACTAGAATCTCAGCTAAAAAATTGTGGGGAGACAAGATCTCACAAAATTCCTTCATATTTTGAGATTTGCAAATTTTTCTTTAAAATTTAAATCTATAGAATTGTAATTGATATTGCAATCTTTAATTTCCTACACAAAAATATTAAGTAAGTGTGGTTTTCATTTTTTTTTTTTTTTGCTTTATTTTCTCCACTTACTTAATTTAAAAGGCTTCCAACAATAATTCGAGTTAAAGTGACTTTTTGCTAGCCTTTTTATCTAACAACATATAAAATAACAAGAATAACAAAGTATAAGGCCAAATAATTCTTATAAATGCGAATTATTAGAAGCTCTGACCTCTTGATCATCGATGATGATACATGTCCTAACCAATTGAAGTATGTTTGTGGAGCAAAGATTTCGACCTCCAAATTTTAGGTCAGGTGTATAACATTTTGATAACTTAGTTATAAACAAGTAGGTAACTCAATATAACTAGCGAACCATATTTAATTAGTTAAGTTATTTTTACTTCATTAAACATTATATTTTGAAGGTTTAAACTTTCACTCTTAAATTAAATTAACAAACTTTAAAGAACATGTTTAAATTAATTAAATAGTTATAACTATTGTCCAATATCATGATAGTAGTATCTCTGCTCTAAAAGTGGATCAACTTTTTAGTAAACACAACGGCACTCCACATAAATCAAAAAATTATTTCATTATTGACACATTGTATCAATAGCATATTAAGAGGGATCATAAAATGTAGAGATCTAATCTTTATTTTGCTTCTCTCATGCCAACATGAAGGATTTAAAAAAAAAACAAAAAACAAAATAAAAAATAAAAACTTCTCTAATTATTCTCCTTTTTTCACATTAAAGAATTTAGAGGAGATTTTAAAGTCTCCGTGAAAGGAGTACTATATCATATCTCTCGTCTCAAACTCAACCTGTTATTTTCTTGTTATATATATCTTTTTTTAGTACAGTAGGAATTGGTAAGGATTTGGGATCTTTTGGTCATATCGACCTAGATGTCTAGGTTCGAGCCCTCGAGTGAGCTCAAATAAAAATCTTTGATATCTCCCAGGTCTAGGCCTTGAGGCAGACGCGGGTGTCTCAGATATAGGGGGAGCAAAGCTCCAACACCCGGTCATAAAAAAAATAGGGGTTGAAAAGTTTGAATCTAAGACCTCGTGGTCATTAACACATTTAATATGTCGACTAAGTTATGCTCTCTTTGGCCTTGTTATATATATCTTTGATTTAATTTAACTAAAAATTCACATATTTATAGTTATGATATAAGATTGAAGTGTAGTTCAATATAGACTAAACCAAAAGGTTGTACATCGTCAATTTGAGCTTTGAACCTAGCTCAAATAATTAAGACATACATTTTATCAAAAGGTTAGAGGTTAAAATCTCTCATTCCACAATGTGTTGTACTCAAAAAGAAAAAAAAAAGTTGTCCTAACAATAAATAAAAACAATTTACATTAAAACTCTGGTTGATAACCATTTAGTTTTTAGATTTTTATTTTTTAGATTAAAATCTCTCATGTTTTCTTATTACTTTTTGCAAATGTTTTCAAAATCTAATTCAATTTTTTAACACTAATTTTTTTTTTTAAAAAAATTATGTTTTAGTTTTTGAGATTTTGCTAAGAATTCATTTTTTCTTTAAGGGGTGTTTGGAACGCAAGGTTGAGTTGAGTTGGGTTGAGTTGTGCAGAGTTGTTTTCTTAGTGAGTTCTGAAAATCAGAGTTTGGTTTGTAGAGTTGAGTTGAGTCAGAAAGTTAGTGTTTGGTTTGCAGAGTTGAGTTATTATGGCAGAGGTATCTGGTGCAGTTTTTTGTAAAGTGAATAAGTCTGATTTTTTGTGACTTTTTTTCTTTACTTTTTTTTGTTTCCACCAAATCAATTGCAAACATATTTGTCTACAATTTCAAAACTTAATTATGAGATCAATTACAAATTTACAATATATATTACCATTTGCAAGATGTATGAGATATTTATAACAATACTTGATATTGAGATTAATATCAATTTTTCTTCTTCCCTAAAAATCATTTTTATCTTATGTAAAGTAAAAGTCTGATTTTTTTGTGACTTTTTTTCCTTCTTTATTTTCACAACAAATCAAATACAACCACATTTGTCTACAATTTCAAAACTCAATTATGTGATCAAATATAAAATTACAATATATATTACCATTTGCCAAATCTATGTTAGGGATATTTGCAAAAGTAATGGATATTGTGTTTGATATCAATATTTCTTTTCCAATGAAATTCATTATTTAGAACTTTTACTCTTCAATATGAACTTTATTCCTTTTTTATGCACATGTTCACAACTACTTTTTTATTTTAATTTAGGTAGGTATTAAGTATTAATATTCTAAACACATGCATTGTTTATGAACATCTTTAGAATGGAATAAATAGTTTACTTTGTGAAGATGTTAAAAATATGCCAACATACTTAAATATTTTATGTCATATTGAAGTTGCATATCTACAAAATATTGATATGCCATCAAGGTCCTAGCAGCGTTGTTATGCTACTCTAAATTTTCTTGCAAGGTGTTTTCTTAGTAACGTCCTAGTAAATTTTGAGTTTGAAAAATTAGGGTCGTTACAATTGGTATCAGAGCATGAGTTTTAGATTCTGCATACTCGCATACATCGTAGGCAACGATCCTTATAGCCTCTCGCAGGAACTTGCCTCGTTATCTTCAGGTTTGCTTTTGTTTTGTTAAGTAGTTAAAGTTATTTGAGTTGTTTGTGTGTTGACACTTGTTATGTTATGCTTTTGACTTCTTTGTGCTTGTGTTAAGGTAGTTTAGAGTTTAAGTTTAGATTATGGCTCGAGGACGTGACTGTTGTAAAGTTCTAGTAACTTTCAAGGACAAAAGTTTTTCTTAGATGGGTATATTGTGACACCTCGTAAAATTAGGTATTTTAATTGTATTTGTTTTAAATTTGAATCTTTGAATAATCAGATCAGGAAATGGTGTTTCAAAGTTTAAAAAAAGATTAAGATTTCTGTTTTAAAAAGGTTTAGAATTTCTTTTTCTGAAAAGATTAGAATTACTTGATATAAAAGGATTAGTACTTTTTTGTGCCTATTTAAACTAGAGTATTAGCAACTTAAAGGCACTCTTCAAAACTCTCTTCATCTTTTTCTTTTCTCCACTTTCTTCATCTCGTTGGGCCACCGTCGGATAGTCGTCAAAAAGTCGCAGGAAAGTACCGTACGGTTGAGTTAATAACCCAACTCAACCCAACCCAACCCCTAAACCAAACACCCCTAAGGAATGTGAAAACTACACCGTAGAGAAATCATGCAAAAACAAACCCTTTCAAAAATTAAAAATAATAAAAAAAAAATCATCAAACGAGCCCACTTTGATTGAACTAAAAGACAGAGCTAGCTACTGCTGCAGAAGCTCAAGCGCTTTCTGCAAAGTGGGTCTAAATCTATTGACATCAAGCTTCACATTTTGCTTCTCCAAATAAATTGACTTGAAAGCACTCCAACCCTGTTTTTGAATTGTCTGAGGATCTCTCAAAACACCATGGTCTTTTGGGTACTGTTGAATCAAAGTGCTTTCTTCCAAACTAATCTTGTACTCCAAGTACTTCAAATCCATGTCCTTTGAAGGCTCGCCAAAGAAGTTTGTGGACACATATTCTGCTCCTCCGAATGGTACAATCTGAATAAAAACTGCATTTTCAGGAAGAAACACAATGTTTGTAAGTCCAGCCCCATGAACTCCCATCATCACATCACAAGAGTTCACAACTTCTGCAACTTTTTTCAAGTTCATGTCTGGTTCTATAACAATCACTTTGAAACCCAATTTCCTTGCCATTTTGCTGATTTCCCTTGTGTTTGTAAAGCACCTTGTGTTTCTCCTTGAAATTATGAGAAGCTGTGGCTTTTGCCCCTTTTTCCTCCCGGTTCCTCTGCCTCCTACTCTGTTTTCAATTGCTCTGGCTCTCTTTAATGAGTAACAACTTCTCAAAAACTCCTTGAAATCCCTCATGGAGTATGGATGCTTTTCTGGGTCGATTCCAAGCTCCTTTTGATCACGTTTCAGACCCACAATGGCTTGAGGAAAGCAATGAACTTGTGTCTCATTGTCAATATAAATGATGTCATAATTGGACAACTTTGATAGTATTGCTTGATACTTCAAACCCCACCAAGATTTTCTATCAGTTATGAGAAATTGAACCTCTCCATTGAATTTTCTCGCTGTTATGAAGAGGGGAACGACCACATCTGTGAAGTCATGGAAATGGTTTCCTGCAAATCCGCCATTGGAGAACAGGATAGCTGGAACACCGTGGTTTGTTATGCACTGAGGCATTTTTTGGGGGGTTTTCACTGCTTTTACAGACCATTCTCTTGTTCGCCTCATTGCAGTTCCATCGTTTTTTCTGGCATATGGTCTGATTTTCCAAGTGCTGTTGGCTTCTGAGATTTCTTCCATGTCAGTTGAAGCAAAAAATACTGAGGAAGATTCTCCATGGATTTTGACATTCACATCAATGTCACAGAAGTCTGTTCGTCCCATGAAACTGCATATTGGTTTTGGCTTCTTTATAGTAATGCCTGCAACTGCAAAACAGTTTCCACTTAGAGATTTAAGACTGATTTTCTTCTGATAGTCGAATATAATGTTGCAAAACGAAGAAGAAAGGAGTAAGGACTTAAATTCAAAATACATGTACAAAAGGATTATGATTGTTAAGTTCTCTCTCTAAAATGTAGTCATTCCTTGAGAAGTTTTCTGGCTCTTCCACTGTTGGTTGGCTTACCTTCATGTAATTGTTGAGTACTGTGTTTTTCATCATTGATCATCGGCATTTTGATGCCTGAAATTCTAGGAAGAATCTGCAGATTCGCTGCAAAAAAATATATGTTTAAGAACAGAGAAACCATCAAAGATCATTTGAAAACACCCCACTTCAGAAGTGTCAAACAAAATGTATTGAAATTTGAATATTTTTTATGATAAACCCTTTGCTTTGATCAAAGAACAGCTTCCCACTTAACCAAAATGCAAAGAAAAGAAGACTCACAAACTAGAAAAGAGCCACCCAAATAAGGTTTAAGCATAATGCAGAAGCTAAATGCAATTAATAAGCAACCAATCAAAGCTCCATAACCCAACTTCTTTTGCTCATGCTTGCTAAAGCTCCTGGCAAGAATGGAATTGTACAACATTTTTGCAGGCTGATTAATGTACAAGATAAAGCTTCAAATCAAATATTAGAATCCCATATCTTTCTATACCTAAAAACTTAAAGAATTGGGATGAGAAAGTGACTTATTGATTGACTGTTTGAATAAAAATCTCCCTCTGTCTACGATGTGTTGTGTGATTTTTGAGAATGTTGTATTAAAAACTAACATGGGTTCTAGCTTTTATTTATGGATATCTTTCTTGAGAAAAAAAAAAAAAGAAAGAAAGATAAAAGTATATATATTGTGTAAATAATAATCAAAATCTCGATGTTTGTTAAACAGAAAGAGAAAATGGAAAATGAGAGAGAAATAGTAACTTCTGATACAAAATTGGTGACAAAACTGAGTGATACAAAAATAATTGAACAAAACTTTTCATAAAAGTTTACATTTATATAGGATAGGAAGAAGAATTAAGCCTATTTGAGATCTAACCACTTAAAAACTTTAAAACAATAAAAACAACCAAAATAGTAAATGTTCAAAATAAAAAAACTTAAGACTTAAAACTCAAGAATTAAATCTAACCATAAAGTAAGAAACTTAAAAAACACCAAACTAAAATTTAATTTTAAATCTCAACCATCTAAATGCATGCTTTCCAACCTCAAAATTTCTCCTTTTCAAAAAAAAAAAAAGTAAATTTATAAAAGTAACCATTTAATCCCAAACATTAATTTTAGTTGTAACAATTTAGTCTATATACTTTAAAATTTGTAACAATTTAATCTTTACGGTAGAAAATCTCATTAAAATTAAGCTTCAATTTTTATTAAGTTAAGACTTAATCCTTATAATACATAAATATGTTTGATCCCTAATGAGTTTATTGATCTACAACGTAAAATATCTCATTAAATCTTAACATGTCAGACTAGATTGCTACATACTAAACTTTAGGGACTGAATTGCTATAAAATTGAAAGTATAAGAACTAAATCATAGCAAACTAAAGTTGAAGGGCTAAATTGTTACTTCATTGGACCAAAAGTATTTTTTAAGTTTCATAGTTTCTTTTATTTCATTATTATTTTTAAGTTTCATAGTTTTATCTTAGGATTAGGGTGCAGATCAATACAAATTACATCTCTAAAGGCAAATTAACACAACTAACTATCTTTTCAAAAGAAAAAAAACACAACTAACTGTCACTATCATCACTGAAAAATTCCCATAAAAATGTAAAAAGTTTGTACTATTTTAAGTTTCATAGTTTTATCTTAGCATTAGGGTGCAGATCAATACAACCTTACGCCTCTAAAGTCAAATTAACACAACTAACTATCACTACCATCATTATTGTAGATTTCCCATAAAAATGTAAATAAGGTTGTATAAATTGTAATGGTTAAATTATTAAAAATCATTCATGAACTATGAACTATGAGGTCAGTTTCAATTATATTCTCGAACCTTAAAAATTTTATATTTTAATCCTTAAAGTTTGAAGTTTTTTTCAAAACGACCCTTAAAACCTTTTACCATTAAATTCATTGATGGAAGATGCTATGTCTACTTACTTGGTTCTTATGTGAACAACTCTAAATACATACATGGAAAAATAATAATAAACCATTTTAGGGAAGTAAATTAAATGTGGGTGTTAGGGTTAGGAAAAAAATTGGGGCCTTGGAGTTTGAAAAAAGGAGGAAGATGACAGTGAGTAGAGTCCAATGAAGGAAGGCTAAGAAAGAAACGTGTGTGAAAGACTTAGAGACATGGAAGAAGCTTGAAGTCTATGTTTGTGGAAGGAAATTTAAAATATTCAAGATATGATATTATATTATATCCTTTTGTGATATATCTTTTTTTTTTTTTAAAGTATATCTCTGTCGAAGTTCAAACCACATCTTGTGTGGTATTGTTACTAGTTGGAAGAACTTTTTGAATCAAGTTTCATATTTTCACGGTGGTGCAATGGTGACCTCGTGGATGAAGGAAATCCCATCACGGAGATTTTTTTTAGTACAATTGGGGATCGGGGGATTTGAACCACAAAAACCTCGTAGTTCTAATATATTTATCATGCTAGTTGAGCTATGCTCTTTTTGGCCCCATCAAGAAAAAAAAATTGTGCTCAAATTATTGGGTAAGCAATATAAATGAATACGATGAATTATGGTTCATATCGATGAGTATTTACAAAATGCGACTCTTAAATATTTGTGAAATGTAGTTCTTATTTATATATTTTATGAGAAATTTTGTAATTGTGCATAGTTTAAAAAAGTTACATATTACACTATAGGATGAAAAATCTTGCAATTTCTTTGAAGGGTAGGATGAACGCATATGTGTTGATACCACACCAATGGAAGAAGATTTTAGAGTTGGAAGAGAATATTTGCATTTTGAGGAAGAGAGAAAAAAAATATAAATGGTGGCTAGCTCGTATGGATGTTCACAAATCACAAGTTGTTAATTTAATGTTATTGTTATTGAATTTTTTGTCTAAATTTGAAGAAATGTAGTTGAAACTTGAAATTGAATTCGGTAGAAGGGATTATTTTTTTTTTGTTCAAGTTTAGGATTTCTCTTCAAGTATTTGAAATCGAGATTATTTGATTTTCTAGTTGATGTTGTAAATGATATCAATGAAATCTTTTTAATTGATTGCATGGTAACAACGATAATCTTCAGTCTTTTATATAGTGTGTTTACATTACCACTATTAGTTTTAATTATAATACCTATAAAATACTAGGATGCTTTGTACATTTGGTTTAAAAAATTCATTGCAATTTGTTCATATTACAATACCAATAAATTAAAGAACAATCTTAATTGAATTGTTTGCATTTTCTGTTTCATATTCATGTTGTTCAAATGCTTCAAAAAAAAAAAAACAAATGCGGAAGCGTAAAAAGTTCATTATTATGTAAATTGGGATTTGATTGAAATTGGTAAATTGAGATATAATTGGAATTGGTAAGTACATTAATTCAATTACATGCAAAGTATATACGTCTAATGAACTACATTTCATTTTGAGTTAATTTAGTCATCTTGTAGTAAACAGAATGATCTTGGAAAATTGAATCAGCAAACCAATTTCCCACCTAATGAGTAGTTTCGAGAGAGAAGACTAATTTTTCAATCATGAGATCATTTTCCACTTGATGAGTAATTAAAGAAAATAGATAACTTGACTATCACAAAAAAGAAAATAGATAACTTGACTATCACAAAAGTTGAATCTCAATCCGAGCATAACTCAATGGATAATATGTTATTGTTACAAAAAGGTTGTACTATGTTTGCGAGTGGAAGGATTCAAAACTTTAACTTCTTGTAACAAACGTTTGCGAGTGGAAGGATTCAAGACTCTAACTTCTTGAGCGATGATATATACCTTAATTAGTTGAACTGTTTTTGTGGAGTAGAGATTTCAACCTTCGAATTTAAGGTATATAATGTTTTGATATCAACTATAAACAAGTTGGTAACTCCATATAACTAGTCGACAAAATTTAATCATTAGTTAAGGTATGTTTAAAAGATATATTTTAAAAGTTTAAATCTTTACTCTTAAAAATAAATCAACAAACTTTAAAGAACGGGTTTAGATTAAATTAACTAGTTAATAACTATTGTCCAATATCATGATAATAATATCTCTACTCTAAAAGTGGATCAACTTTTTAGTAAACACAACATCAATTCCCATAAATCAAAAAGATAATTATTTCATTGTTGACACATTGTACCAATATGTTAAGGACAATAAACCTCCACATATCTCCACAATGGTATGATATTATCCACTTTGGACATCAACCCATATGGTTTTGCTTTTGGTTCCTTCAAAAGGGAAATCATGGTTCTGATACCAATTAACCAATTGTTAAGGACAATGGACTTCCACATATCTCCACAATGGTATGATATTGTCCACTTTGGGCATAAGCCCTCATGGTTTTGTTTTTGGTTCCCACCAAAAGGTCTCATACCAATTGAGATAATTGTACTCACTTATACTCACTTATATACTCATGATCAATCTATTCCCTAACTAATGTGGGACTTTTGTTTGCATCCTAACACCAATGTCATATTAAGAGGGATCATAAAATGTCTTTATTTTGCTTCTCTCTTGCCAGCACGAAGGAAGGAAGGATTAAAAAAAATTCTCTAATTATTCTTCTTTCTTCCCATTAAGAACTCCAGAAAAAGAGTAGTCTATCATATCTTTCCACTCGAACTCAACCTGTTATTTTCTTGTTATATATTTCTTTGATTTAGTTTAACTAAAAATTCACATATTTATAGCTATGAAGTGTTGTCCACTAAACTAAAAGGTAGTACATTAATTATAATTAAATATTATCGTCTCTCATCCCACCATGTGTTATACTAAAAACGGAAGTTTACATCCTAACAAAAAAAAAATAAAAACAATTTACATTATGATTTTGTTTGATAACCATTTAATTTTTTTTTTTTTTTAAATTAAGCAGGTATTTATACTACTTTCACCTATTAGTTTATTTTGTTATGACTTTTTACTAATGTTTTCAAAATCTAAGTCAAGTTTGAAACACTTTTTAAAAAAATTTATATATTTTTTTTTTTTGGAAAATGGGCTAAGAACTCAAGGTTTCTTTAACAAATGTGAAAATTAAAATAATAAGAAAATAATCACTATTTTCAAAAATGAAAAATAAAAACCCAAACTTTTATCAAACAGGTCTAAACTATCGACATCTTCATGAAACAAACATAAAGAAAGATCAGAAAAACCATTTGGGAACGAAGTTTCACCCTCAAAAAGGACTTGATGATCCACTTTCATTGAACTAAAATACACAGCTAGCTACTGTTGCAGAAGCTCAAGCGCTTTCTGCAAAGTGGGTCTAAATCTATCGATGTCAAGCTTCACATTTTGCTTATCGAAATAGATTGACTTGAAGGAAATCCAACCCTGTTTTTTAATTGCCTGAGGATCTCTCAAAACCACATGGTCTTTTGGATACTGCTGAATCAAAGTGCTTTCTTCCAAACTAATCTTGTACTCCAAGTACTTCAAATCCATGTCCTTTGAAGGCTCTCCAAAGAAGTTTGTGGACATCCATTCTGCTCCTCCAAATGGTACAATCTGAATAAAAACTGCATTTTCAGGAAGAAACACAATGTTTGTAAGTCCAGCCCCATGAACTCCCATCATCACATCACAAGAGTTCACAACTTCTGCAACTTTTTTTAAGTTCATGTCTGGTTCTATTACAATCACTTTGAAACCCAATTTCCTTGCCATTTTGCTGATTTCCCTTGTGTTTGTAAAGCACCTTGTTTTTCTCCTTGAAATTATGAGAAGCTGTGGCTTTTGCCCCTTCTTCCTCCCTGTTCCTCTGCCTCCACCTCTGTTTTCAATTGTGCTGGCCCTCTTTAATGAGTAACAACTTCTCAAAAACTCCTTGAAATCTCTCATGGAGTATGGATGCTTTTTTGGGTCGATTCCAAGCTCCTTTTGGTCACGTTTCAGACCCACAATGGCCTGAGGAAAGCAATGAACTTGTGTTTCATTGTCGATGTAAATGATGTCATAGTTGGACAATTTTGATAGTATTGCTTGATACTTAAAAACCCACAAAGATTTTCTATCAGTTATGAGAAATTGGACTTCTCCATTGAATTTTCTGGCTGTTATGAAGAGGGGAACGACCACATCTGTGAAATCATGGAAATGGTTTCCGGCATATCCGCCATTGGAGAAGAGGATGGCTGGAACACTGTGGTTTGTTGTGCACTGAGGCATTTTTTGGGGGGATCTCACTGCTTTTACAGACCATTCTCTTGTTTGCCTCATTGCAGCAATATAACTTTTTCTGGCATATGGTCTGATTTTCCAAGTGCTGTTGGCTTCTGTGATTTCTTCCATGTTAGTTGAAGCAAAAAATACCGAGGAAGATTCTCCATGGATTCTGACATTCACATCGATGTCACAGAAGTCTGTTCGTTCCATGAAACTGCATATTGGTTTTGGCTTCTTTATAGTAATGCCTGCAACTGCAAAACAGATTCCACTTAGAGATTTAAGACTGGTTTTCTTCTGATAGTCGAATATAATGTTGCATTAGTAAGATGCAAAGCGAAGAAGAAAGGACGAAGTAAATTCAAAGTACATGTATAAAAGGATTAAGATTTTTTAAGTTCTCTCCCTTGAAGTTTAGAAAGATTATGTAGTAAAATGTTGTCATTTCTTGAGAAGATTTCTGGCTCTCTCACTGTTGGTTGGCATACCTTCATGTAATTGTTGAGTACTGATTTCATCATTGATCATCAGCATTTTGATGCCTGAAACTCTAGAAAGAATCGGCAGATTCACTGCAAAAATATGTTCCATTGAAAAGGTTAAAAAACAGAGAAACCATGAAAGATCATATGAAAAAAACATCCCACATCAAAAGTGTGTATTAAATCTGAAATTTTTTTATGATGAACACTTTGTTTTGAGCAAAGAACAGCTCCCCACTTAACCAAAATGCAGAGAATAGAAGACTTACAAACTAGAAAAGAGCCACCCAAATAAGGTTTAAGCATAATGCAGAAGCTAAATGCAATTAATAAGCAACCAACCAAAGCTCCATAACCCAATTTCTTTTGCTCATGCTTGCTAAAGCTCCTGGCAAGAATGGAATCGTACAACATTTTTGCAGGCTGATTAATGTACAAGCTAAAGCTTCAGCTCAAATACTAGAATCCCATTTTCTTTCTACAAGTAAAAAGTTCTATCTTTGAATGCAAAGCGAACCAAAAAAGCAAATGAGAGTTCTATTCACTTTCAAAGCATGGATTTTGATGCCATTTTCTGCACCAAAATTTGAAGAAGTTGAGGTTGCATATATTTCGTAGAAATTGTTGCTTCCCACGAATTCGTTTGATAAATGTAATACTACTGATTCTAAAAACTTAAAAAATTGGGATGAGAAAGTGACTCATCGGTTGACTGTTTGAATAAAAATCTCTCCCTCTCTCTGATGTGTTAGGTGATCTTTTGAGAATGTTGTGTTAAGAACTAAATCGATAGTTTATAATTTTTTTTTTAATATCTAATTGAAGAGATGTTCATTTTTCTCGCTAGGACGGCCTCATAGGAACCCGCCTTAGGAATAGAGAAATTTTTTCCTCTTAGCTAAAGAGATGGGGAATGTAATTTGCATCCCCGTCATGATTGCTTTAATTTTTTAACATGTATATATAATAATAAAACTTAAATTTAAACTTTCATCATATTTGTTAAACTATGTGATATAATTAAATTTACCTCAAACTTTCAGTTTAAGTTTTTAGTTTGATTGGTAATTTAAGATGGTATCAGAGCAGGTGGTCCAGGAGATAAGTCTCTTCAAATAGAAATAGAATATTGTCATTAAGAATTAACAATTTAAATAAAAATTTTCCGCGGGTTATAATTTCATCGATCCCGTAAATTTTTCGTGAGGAATCCCCGCCTTGATCTCCATAAAATTAAATTGAGAATTTTGCTAATTGAGAAGTCATCCCGACCCCCCTGCCAGTGGACATTTCTATACGATTACTTTGCTTGCTTCCCAACCATAAAGACCCATTTCTCAAAAGAGTTACTAAGTAAATTCTTTATCTTAGCATTAGCATGCAAATTACTAATTATAACATCATCTGCTAAGGCAAAATAACACAACTAACTCTAATTATCATGGTTGTATCTTTTCCCATCAAAATGTAAAGGTTGTATAAATTGTAACCTTAACATTCATATAAAACAATGGCCTGCATCCGTACATAGTGATACCCACGTTATGCTCAATTTCTCTCTCTTAGAATAATTATATTAATATGAAAATCAGGCATATGTCAAACTCTTATCAAGAGAATAAATTAACAAAATATTTTTTTTTTCTGCATATCTTATTCGATATATATTTCACAAAGAAGAAACAAACAAACCATTTCGACAAGCTGAATTTGATTACTGAGTTTGTCATTTTGTCAAACGAAAGAAAAGAACATTGGAAAAATATCAAATAATTCATATACATTTTGGTCGGGATATGCATGATGAATGATGTATAAACTAAGCAAATCTGCCTAAAGGGATTTCATTCCCATTTTAATGTTTTGTTCATCAATTCCTTGAGGAATTGGAAGACATGTAGGCCTCAAAAGGCAAACATTATTTTAAAAACATGTTGAAATTTTGTTAAAAAATTGTTAAATAAACCTAGCATATCTTATAACAATCCATTGAATAATTTTATTTCATCTGTCTTTTGTGACATTTGCACGAGGTACTGCAGTCTTAATTTTTTGCCTATTTAAGTTTCTCTCAACCTTCTCTTTTACATATCGAATGTGTTAATGACCACGATGTTTGTGGTTCGAATCTCTCGATCTTTCATTGTACTAAAAAAAAAACCCTCTTTTTTTTTCTTCTCTCCATAATGAAGCTTCAAAAGGTTTGTTGACTGAAAAAATTCAATCAACCCAACTTAGTTCATTCTTTCTTGCATAATTTAAAGGGTAACATTCATCCTCTAATGAATCCGATCAACTTATAAATTGAACAATCAAAGTCAAATCCAAACATATATTAAGTCTTCCCAAGCTAGGCCATCCCAGAACTCCATTATGGTTTGAGGATTCTAGTTATTATCATCTTTATATTATATATATTAGGTTAAATTACAAATTTAGTCCCTAAACTTTTGAATTTTTTAAAATTTGCAAATCTACTAGACACAAAATTGAAATTGTAGGGTTCAAATAAAATTTAAATTTATATCTAATAAATCAATTAATTTTTAAAAATTTCAAATTTGTTATGGACTTAATAGACACGAAATTAAAAGTTCAAAAACCTATCATACATACAATTAAAATTTAGAAACTTATGGAACACTTTTGAAAAAATAGTTACAAACTTCAAAATTTAAAGACTATAGTATCAAGTCTACTACTTTATATACAGTCCGACATTTGATACATCCTCGTAAAGTCTAGCGGGAGCTTTGGATTTGATAACCCACCAACCTCCCCCGAGTCCACACGCACGCACAATACATTAATTAATTTCAGCCCTTTTTTAATATCTATTCCAAGGAAAAAACTCCACTTATCGCTTGATAAAAGTAAGGGAGATTTCAAATTCAATGAATCATTAAAACCATATATAAAACGCAAGCAGAAAATTTTAATCATAATATAATTGAAAAACCTCACAATATATAAGATATATGGGTTATTTCTCTTATTGTCAATTGATTTTGAGATAGAACCTCATATAATCTAATACGGTATCAGAGCCTATTAAATCCAAACGGGTATTTAGTCCAAAAAAATTTAAAATTGGATTCAATTTAAAAATGATGAACCCAAAGAGGCACCATTTTAAGGATCCCACATTCGAAAAGTGGAGAAAAATATCACAATATATAAGATATATAGACTACTTCTCTCATTGTCACTTAATTTTGAGATAGAACTTCATATAATCTAATAGATATTTCATCCAAAACAGCAACATTTCATGTCGGTGCATGTTCGTTCCCAAACGAGTATCGTAGCAACTTTTAACATCTAATAATAAGACTTAATATCCGGAAACCTCGTTTACCAGTGGAAATTTACTCGTAAAACATTCAAATTAAGCCGAACAGTTATAATCATTAGACGCCAGTAGAGTACTCATAAAAATAAGAAAAAATAATTTCTACTACTATCATTACAAAGATAGTGGCGCTTCCATCGCTTAGATTTAGGGCGATAGGGCGCACCACAGATACGAAAAATGACTGCTCAATCGAGAGGTCAAAGACAGAGACATAGTACCAGTTCCATCTCTCATCTTTGAGAAAATCGGGGTTTTTTCCAAATGGAGAAGGGAGAGATCTTCAAAAAAACCTATACTCCCACTTCCCCTTATTTGAGATTTCCAAAAGGTGAGATTTCGCAACCTAACTAACGAAACAAAAAAAAAAAGAAGAATACTTACCAGGATGTAGGAATTCCATTCCAGTTAGTTCTGTGATTGGCATTGGAGAAAGAAAATAGAGGTAAGGAATCCACAACAGAAACATAAAGCACATTCTCTTATATACGGCTATTCTTTTGACTTTTTGACTTTTCCTCCCGTTGTTGCAAAAATCAAAGTCCCTTTTGCCGCATTTTCTTTTATAGGTCTTCACTATATAGGAAAGTGATTCAAATAAAAGCACGAGACCGGGAGGCGTGAGCGTAGTTTACTGAGGCGGGAGTCATAGTTCCAATAGCGAAGGATACGGGCGTTTAGGCTAATGGTACTACTAGTCAACTACACTCGCGACGATTTATGCGGCCGATCGAACTTGCTTCGTAGACAAGGCTCGCTCAGTAGCATGCTTCGGCGGCGGCGGTCCGATTCCTTGACCCCAAAATCGAGTTTTGATTCAAATCCCGACTCAACCCCTCACCCCTGCCAGTACCACAACCACTCATTATCCCTTACCAACCACCTCGGGTTTTTTTTTCAAAATCGCGGTTATAACGTTCTTCTTCGCATGCATCATGCTTCGACAAGTTTCGCCTTCTTCTTCTTTCTCGCAACTCCATTTCTTTGTGGAGTGTGTGTGTGAGCAGAGCAAATAAACGGATGGGATGACGGACCTTCAAATAATCATCAAACTCTTGCAACGTGTATTCTCCACCATTGTCACCTCGGGCATCTTTTCTTTGATTGAGTTCATTTTCCACCCCGTGTTCTTGAGGATCTTCACTCTCATTTCCTTGCCAGGAGTAGGGTTTATAGCAAGACACAGGAGGAGTATCCGAACACGTAGAGATCGCTCTAGAAGCTCTGCGTGAGCACCAGCTTCAAGCCCATACTGAGTTGTGGAATTTCAACCAGATTTGGAGGATGGAGGATGCCGATTTGAATGGGAGCCTTAAAATCGAGATCTATTCGGCTTTCGCAGTGGCGACTTTCCACCCATCTCCTCGGCTCCCTACGACTCAAACGCTCATTTGTAATAGCTCGCTTCTCGGGTGGCTCGCACCGGGTGGTGCTTGGTGAGCCGAGTGGGCTCGGCAATCGGCCTATGTTTCCGGCGCGCGCGTAAAGGCATGATTAGTTCCACAAATCTCACCGCACCGACCTCTTTCCTCGGTCAGTCGCCCGCTCCTTTCTTGTTGAGAATCTTATGTCTATAGGCTTTAAAAACTCGTTTACTCGGGTAAGGTTCTCGAAAATCGATGATTTCTTGTTCATCTTTGTCATCGATAAGAACAACGAAAGTATGTATAGATGGATGCTCTATTACACTCGTAGTCTCTGAAGGATGAGAACCCACTATGTAGCATCTACATCGAGAATTCCATGATTGTATACGCCATTAGTCCGATCCTTTGTAGGAACTACCCGTAATAACGAACTTGCAAAATGAATCATTTATCATAAAGAGATTCGTTGTTCCTGACCCTGCTTCACCTTAATTGTTTGTTATTTGAACAAGTCAAAGTTATGTCTTGGTCCGGGACATCAATGGTATCGGACTTATGAGTATTCGACTATAATAGCCCCAGATGAATGTGATCCACTCACTTTTGACATGCTTATACGATTCCGTAAGATGATCTAGAATTGGGTCAATCACGTTTATTAGAAGTGGACAATAGAGCCCTCTTGTCTAGTAACTAGAGACCGACATTGGTTATACCCCGGGGTTGGGGATAACTTTATACAAAATGTTGTATAACGTTTGTTCCCCTAAAGAAGGTGAGAAAGTTGGGAGTACTTTATACAAAATGTTGTATAACGTTTGACTCTAAAGGTGGACAAAAGGAGGGCCCCACGTATCTTCAATCTCGGCCCCCAAACCATTCCCTGAATTGGAAATCCTCCATGGAACGGCTCCTCAGTACATCACCGATCTTGCGGGTGCCATTCACACACCGCTCCACATCACCCGGACGTCAAGGCACTTCTTCGACGGCCCTCGCGCCCTGCCTGCGCCCAGCCCTCAAGAATTCATGGGCGGCGAGCCTCTCGGAGACAAGGGGCGGGTTGTCTAAATCTCACTCTGTAGCTTCATTCTTTGTAGAAGAAGAAAGAATGAGACGGAGAGATTGGAAGACTTCCTTTTTTCTTGCCACAGTGGGATCGAACAGTGTAGCTTTCTGTGTCTAGCTTTAGAAAGCCATAGGGAGAGACCCAGGACAATCGATGATATACACTTGTGATGTCGGAGAAGAGTCCGAAGAGGAGAGAGGCACGATTCTTCGAACATTTTCTGTTGGATTCTAATGGGATGAAGGATGAAAATAGGAATTGAAAGAAGCGTAGAGAGATGGTCGAGCAAGAAGCGGGCGGCATAGGTAGCCGACGGCGAAGAATCGACCATCTTGAGCAAAGAAGAGAAAGCAGGACCAACTACGATCAAGGAAGAGAAAGCGGGTAGTAAGCCAGCGGACACGGGAGGGACAAACCTCATTTTGATTTCATCATTGGTAGAGATGGAGCATGCATAAATGAAGGAAGGAACCATGGAAAGAAGGGCACCACAATCAAGAAATTCATTCTTGTTACGCTAACTCATGCGGATAGAAGACCTACCGCAGCAAAGAGGAGTTGGTGAGAGACCCGGCTTAGGCAACTATTCGACAAATGGGGCCGTTCTAGTGGCAAAGGAACCACATAGTGAAGGTGGGTATCACCGAATGCGGGGTATTCAACAGAATGCCTCCAAGCATACCGCCACTAAGAAGATAAGAGAGTGCTTTCTGCAGTGTGGGAGGCGAGCACTCGATGTGAAATTTCACAAGGCACAGGCTCCCATATGGTTGTATCTCATCAAAGAAGATAAGGAGTCGCTTGTCCGGGGGAATACACATTAGAAGAAATAATTCAAATTGTAGACACTAGGAAGATCAATATCGTTAACAAGAGGTAAGGTTATTTGAAGTTATGGGAGGCAATGATTAACCCCGGATGTGGATCATGATGTTTTGTTAGTTCAATCTTTTGATACAAGCGATTCAATAATCGCTCCGGATTCTTGCTGCCATCATTGACCTTGTATTTGTTTGCCACCATCATTCTTAATAGTGAACACAATAATTGAATCCTCGACCCATCGATTTTTGCCGAATCAGTATTTGGAAGTTATCCCATCGCTTCACATGAGCTTCCCAAGAAGGATTAGAATCACCGCATATATAACGAGTATAGTTCTCGTAAGAGGTCACGATACCATTGATTTTATCATACCATGTTTCTTCATCATCACTTAATGGGAAACGTTTTTTTCCATCATACAATATCTCATCTCAAGCTGTGGTATAGACTGAGTTTCCTGCCTCCCGTCACAAATCCAGAAAAGGGTAGCTAGTGTCCTTAATCGAATGACTTGAAACACTTATCCACTCGAAAGCCCGAACACAAAAAGCCCCTTCATTATTATTAGATAAAGAAAGGGTAAAGGAGAAAAAACCAAAGCTAAGGAGCTGACAACTGCTCATATTTTATGTCCTGGGACATAGATATTCGAGATATTCATTATGAATCGCCAAAGTCTTCCTACTTCTCCATTGTTCCAATCGATCCAAAAATGAGAAAGAAATCCGGACGAGAATTGAATCATGACTATATAAGCTATTCGATATTAAGATTCGATATAGATGAAATCGTAGAGCGGACCTTTGATTTCCTTGGACCATGTAAGAATTCGCCGTCCGATTTCATCTTCTTTCTTCTGGATGCTCCATAGGAATCCATCGCTATTCCTTTTCTTCCACCGAGAAAGGTTCATTCCAATCACAAGACAGGCCGAGACATATCTTTAAGAACCAAGAACGGGATATTCGCATTATGAGCACTTTTTCAAAAAAAAAAATTGCTCAAAGAATGATCGGACAAGTGGGGAATCTTTGGGTAAACCAGAAAAGTTTGGGTAGAGCCGGATCTAATTTTTGGCTAGGTAAGCGTCCCGTAGTAAGAGGAGGCATCCTTGTATTCTTTCAAAAGGTCAAGCCGCTTCTTTGAGAGTCAAAGTGGTTCCTATCCTAACCTCTTGGGGTTGCGTCTGCATGATCCCCTAAATGAATGGGTTGGGTTTCTTCCATGACGGTTGAGCCTTCCTTTCCTCCTCCGATCTCTCCACCATTTCCAAGAGTGCACTACGACTATAAAGCTTCTTGCGAGGAAGCCCTCCGTTACACTAGCCTTAAGCTAATGGCGGACATAAGGAAGCATTAGTCGGCCTAGAAAGAAGAGAAGGATGAGTAAGAAAATCGAATTTGTCTCGAGCACGACGACATGTGTTCTCCTGTCAAATCAATCTTTATTAGTCGGTGTCTCCACTAGTCAGTAGGGCGAAGCAAGGCATTCAACTAAGAGCACCAAAGAAGAACTGTGAGCATCCCGTCCCAAGGCCAAGGCGAAAAAGCAAGGCAAGTCTCAAGGCGTGCTTTAAGAGATAAGGGAGGAAATCGGTGATAGTTGTTGCTCTTATTAGTGCTCTAATAGCAGTGTTCCCTTTACTTTTGTGAGGGAGCGAAAGCTTCAAAAGTCCTGTCCGAAAAGAGCTAACTAAGGCCAAAGATCCCGTCTCAAGCAAGGCAAGGAAAGCAAGCCCTAAAGTAAGGAAAGGTAGTCCAGAAAGGGCGGGATAAGACAAGGCGGCTAGTCAAGGCAAGGAATGACCAGCCAAGAAAAGCAGAGAGCCCAACACTTGATCGATCGTACATGTGTTCGGCTCTGCGTAGAGTCAATACATACATAGCGCGCAGCGCGCACTTCTCACTTCTGGACTTTTCCTATTCTATTCTCATTACGAGATGAGCGGGTTGGACTCGCCCGCCTACATCTGCTGGTGACAACTGACTGAGACATTAGACTCGATGAATGCACAAGAAATAAATCGGACGAGACCTTCCCTTACAAGCTCGATACTCACCAAGACGCACGACACCGCAGCGCAAGTACAAGGCCACCTACTAATATTCTACAAAGAATACAAAATCATGGATTCAAAACCGAGAGTTGGTCCACTAGTTCACATGATACCTCCGAAAGGACAAAAAGTATAAGCGTAAGAAATCCACGTTTAAGACTACAAATGACCAAACACCCTGAGGGGACTTCTCGTGCCTTTTGCCTATATCAAGTTGACTCGCATAAGGATATTGAGTAGACGGTTGATGTATCGACTCGACCTATCTTTCGGAGCATGCATTCCCATCCGTGTCGCGGCCGATTCGGTAGCTTCACGTGTCCGGTGCACGGAGAAGCGCCTTCGGTCTCCCAAACGGACTTACTCGTGGCAACCTTCCTACGCCCAACGACCTATAACGCTAGTCACTACTCCCACCAAGCTAGGAAGTAAGCCCCACAACCCAAAGCGGCGAAAAACAAATAGAATTTGCTACAAAAAACCAGCTAACTGGGGTATTCTCATGTGTGAGAACATAGTAATGGAGAAGGTAATAAATAAAATAGAAAGTAGACTAGACCGCCTTAGGAATAACTAAAAAAAGTCAAAGAAAAGAAGGAAGCCATAAAGTAAAAGCAGTGCCCCTACGCGAGCCTTATTGAAAGGGCCCTTCCCGAGTTGACTTCGGTAAAGTGGCTTTGCTCCTTCCCCTCGCCAACTCGGGAAAGCGACTTACCCCGACTCACTCCCTTCGACCGATTGTTCGTGACGGATCTCGTGTTCTCTATTGCACTCCCTAAATAGGGTTCTTTTCACCTTTCCTCACTCTGCGGTGCTTGGTCCAAAGGACACGTGGCGGAAGCGAGCCGGGCCGAAATGCAAATGAAAGAGGAAGCAAAACAAAATGTGAGCGCTCCTTCCCTCTCTTCATCGGTCAAAGTTCTTCGCCCTTCCCTCGTTGACTCGGTAAAGTGGCTTTGCTCCTTCCCCTCGTTGACTCGGTCAGCGGCGGCCGCTTCCCGCACGAGACGGCTTTTTGGCGCCGCCGAGGGAGGTAGATTTTCTAAAAAGCGCTTGATTACTCGGATTGGTTCTCGCGTCCTGTGCCCAAAAGGATGGGCGAGTTTGGTTTGAGTGTTCATCGATTGGGTGGATCTATATGCTCCGGTCGATGGTGGAATCTCTTCTTCCGCCTTTTATTAAGCGTTAGATTCTTTTTTTTGACTTCTTGAGAAGATCGCTTTCCTTTGAAAGAGCCGTGGGCATAGCTAAACTTTCTCAAATGCGGATCGGGATTTCCTCTTGATGCGGTAGAAGAGGTCTAGTCTAGGTCATTTCTTTTCTTTGGAGAATATGTTGTTGTCGGCATAACCGATGCAGATTAGCTCAAAAGGGAGTTCACTCACTTCCGGATGAATAAGAGTTCTCTTTCTCTTTCTCGATCGAAAGAACCTTAATCGAATGGCCAAGCTAAGAAAGAATCTCATCATCGCTCGAAAGAAAGGGCCTTAATTAAGGCTTTCTTTCCTTTATTAGTAAAGAGAGAATCCGCAAGTAGGAATAAGAGCATTGGGAGGGGCTATCCGCAGAGTTCTTTTCTTTCGCTCTTCCTTCCCGTGGCTCTATCTAGTAAAGAGAAATGGTACTTTGTTTCGCTCTGTATGCATGCAGCACTGATAATAAGTAAGCGCTGAAGCTAGTACGTCGATCTAAGTACTTTTGCAAAGAAGTCAAGGATATGTTAATTGACTCGACCGGTTGGAGTAAGGGAGTGGAGTATGGGTGTCTTCCACACCTTTCTTTCAACTCAATCTACCTTTGCTTTTCAAACATAGATAAAGACTGATAGTAGCGACTGACTCGTCAAGCTTCCAAGCTAAAAAAACGCCAAGAATTATCTCCGAATGACTAAACAAAGACTGCTGCTATGACCGAACCCCACCAATAACTAAGATTGCTCTGGGGTTGACTCGTAAAGGCAAACAAAAAGGGATCCGCCTCGAATCAAAACTCTTTCTCCTTAGCAGACAAGCACTAAGTAAGCAAGCTACCTTTCTTTTCTACGCAACGATCTTTCTTCTCTTATGAAATTCGAGTTTGATCGAGGGCGCTTCTCCCAATATGAGATAAGTTGGCTATAGTCCAATGAACTCCAATCGGGCCAATTGCGTAATTATGACTGAGGTAGCGAATGAAGAAATGGATGGAAATTCTCCACTTAATGGTCGCCGCTTAACGCCTGGCGCGCTCAAATCTCGAAGGTCGTTTTTTCTCCTTTCACCAAAGTGAGTGGTGAGTTTCCTTTTCTTTAGGTACCTCTTGATTCTCGAGTTTGTTCCAACAAAATGCCACACGTGAGATCCTCGATCGCCTTCCTCCCAGGTGTTGTTGCTACACCGGGAAGGAAAGTTCGATGGGTTTTCCTTCCAGACCGGGAGAAGGTCAAACTCGGGCGGTCGCTGTGTTTCGCCACGCTACGGTTTCACAAGATTGAACCTTTTTGTCGCTCATGCTATTTGAAAGAGCTTTCAACATGGAGTGGAGACTCCATAACGCATACAAAAGAGTAACGATCGATGAATATCGCCCTAATTCGGGTCTTGTTCCGCACAACAATGGATAACTCAAACTCTTACCTTGACCACCAGTAGTGGAAAACCTCGATGACATAATCGTTTATAGTCACTCACGGGAGGAACCCTGAGTACAGTTCGATCAAGGTTGTCACTGCGAAGCTATAGTTAAGGTGCACGGGGTCTTACCGTCTAGCCGTTGGTACTCCGCATCTTCACGGAGAATTCAATTTCACCGGGTCCATGCAAGCTACCTTTCTTTCTGCTTTTTTTTTTATCTCTTTGACGACTTCTTTAAAGTTACAACTAAATAAGACCCCAACAAAGCAAAACAAAATTCAAAAGAACAACAAACGGGTAAGGAGGAGAGGAGAAAGGTGCTCAGGCCCTGAACCCAACCCGAAAACGAGCAGGGGATAACAGGAAGAGGCTAGGAAAGATTCGAGGATAAGCACGAAAATTAAAGCTTCTATAAAGACGGATACCCCCAATACATCAAAACTCATTGCCCATGGATAAAGAAAAACCGCTTGAAGGAAAGCTAGGGATCGCCAATTCTTTTGTCGAGGCGAGGCTAAGTTCCCTCAATCTTCCGGAAGGGAGTAGAAGAAGTCCTCGTGACTCGCTACACGAAAATTCTCACATCATCCGAATAGAAGGGGGGACAGCCCCCAGAAGCGAAGGACGGGAACGAGCAGCGGAATCAATGTGTTCAAATTTCTCGCCTTGCAGACCACCATCTAATGGACCATGGACTAAACGGCCATCGCTCAAAGGACTATGTCCGGGACCGCCGCCCCACACAAGGTACATCTTGCGCCTATGGGCCGCTATAACTATCCAAGAAGACACTCAAATCGGAAGGATAAACAAACCCACCTTGGATCGCCTGAGCTACAAGTCCCACGACACGGGAGCGGGATTCTCTGTGGGGTAGCTCCAGGAGACCCATAGATCATGGAACAAATAGGGTGGGTAGGCCCAACCACCACACTACACGTATAGACGCGAACCCCTCGTTATCAAATGCGTGCGACTCTCACCGCATACGGCTCGCACAAAGACTCCTAAATCATCCCGAGCCTTTTCTTCCACCTCTCTCCAATCCTCGATCAAACTTGCGTTCCCAGCGCTATGAAATGGGGTCTTTCTTCGCCTATCGTATGTATTGGCTTGGCTTCGTCTGCGTAACCAAGGAGGCATTCTCGCGCGCGCGTGCGCAGGTGAAGGCCGACCAGCCGCTTCGAGGAGCCTAAGAAGACATGATCCCAAGCGAGTGATTGATGCGACTGCACCTCAAACTAGGATTTTGCGGGGTCTTCCTGGATTAGTTCTATAGAGGTTTCGCCGATTTAGGTTTTCCAGGTCTTTTGAGGAGCCGTTTCAATGGTAATCGGAATACGCGGACGCGCGAAAGCATACAAAGATAGTGGCGCTTCCATCGCTTAGATTTAGGCGATAGGCGCACCACGATACTGAAAAATGACTCATTCGTCGAGAGGTCAAAGACAGAGAGACATAGTACAGTTCCATCTCTCATCTTTGAGAAAATCGGGTTTTTTCCACATAATAGCGTCAACCAAAGACCGGAGCATAACCACCAACTATGTATGCCTTCCTCTCATCTTCCTTATGGAATGGGCTCCTCCTTAAATTAACGAGATCGTTAGTCTTGGATGAATCTTCTTGAAACGGGTCGATCAACCCTGAGGACTCGATGGCTTAACAAATCCGGTGAATAAGTTGATTCGGAGAGATAACCCGGCTTTAGACACTCGCCTACTTCTAAATCTCGATAGAAAAGGTTGGGAGTGCGAGATCACGAGCGATTCCACCCAAATTCACTGAGGTGGCGTAGTGACAGTGAGAACAATAACAACGTGTCGCGGAAGATCCAGCAGTAGTATATATTGGTTGTTTGCGGTGGAATAGATTCACTCTCCCGTGTCTGCGACTATCACCGTGTAGTTGCGTCGGATCAACATCGGGATTAGAATCCACTGCAAAAGCAACTAAGTCAACGCCTATTTGCTCTGGATCTACCGCCCTGACGCTTGAATCTATTGCAACCACACCTACTCTTAGTCTAGTCTTCACCGGCTTTTTAGGGATTCCTCAAACTCGAGCAAGAACCGCTTTCTAGTGGATCTCGCCAATCGGCCCCCATAGTTTTCGTTCGAGATATCTTTTTTCATTGTTCCTGTGGATTTTTGGGTAATCCGCTCCCATGCCAAGCAATCAAATCTCAAACTCAACCCTCAGCTAAATAGGTCGGGAATCCAAAAATGACTGCACAAAGACAAGCCGCCATATCCCCGGAGGCTCCGCTTTCTGCGCAGATCCACTCGTGTTTTAATCCCGAACTTCTCCTTGACCCATCCTCTTTGATTCTCGATTGTGGGGCATTCAATGCACTTGATGTAGACCGAAGAAGAAGAGGCTTCCTCGTGGGTCAAGGCTAGAGAGAGTGCCGCCTCTTCACTCTCTTCACCATCTCGAGATCTCGAATCGTATCTCTTGGAGAGAGTGTGAGCTCTCTCTTTGACTCGGGAGGCGTTCCCACCACTTCGATCGATGCGGATGCGGACGCGGCCTCCTCGTCGTGAAAGAAGTAATGAAAGGGAAGCCCCGTCGCGCTTTTGTTGTTGCCACCCACAATTGGTGTAATGTCCGGTGCGCGTATGGCGGTACATCGAGAGCACCTTTCAAGTCGGTGACAACAAAGAAAGAAAAAAAAGGTTTCGCGCCTTTTTCCCGCTTTCACCTTCGATTGCGAAGGGATTTGAGACCGGCTTTCAATTCGCTTTCTCTCCTCGAGGAGGTTGAACTTGCGTGGTGGGAAGGCCTTTGCTATTCGTGATCTTCCCGTGGGTTGGTTGAACTTGAAAATTGACTCATTCAAATGGCATAAGTCAACAATGGAATTAGATTCCATTGGGCGGCACTAACGAAATCGAGTGCGATCTTCCGATTCCGGAGAATTCGCAAAACTCCGCTTTCCATCGAGAATTGAATGGAGTTTTCCGTGATTTCGACCGGGAGAATCTAAGAGAGACATTATCGCGAGATTCTCGACCAAAAATTCGACATTCCATGCCCTCTGAGAGTGCTTTGTCGTCTAGGTCACCGACATATCCTTCCTTCCCCGTGTCTATCTTTTCTTCAAAAGGCGGGGTCTTCCGCCAAGACTTGTCGATCATGTCATCGACATAGACCTCCATTTCCTTGTTCATCATATCATGAAAGAGCGCATCATGGCTCGCAGTAGGTCGCCTGCATTCTTTAGACCAAACGGCATCACCTTGCAAATGTAAGGCCATTATCGCGGGGAGTAGGAACATGACAAACCATTAGAATGCATTCTCGCGGAAGTAGCATACTCATCGAGCTTTCGTTCTTTCGCCTCGAAGGCTTTTGTGAGTGTTCAAAGATAATACTGCAGCGCGGTATGCCACCAAAGATAAATGAGGCACACAAGAGACACCGGCGATCTCGATTTAATGCCACCGGAAGTGATTCGCTAAGTCGGGTAGCGGCACGAAACTAGTTCCCGCTTGGATAAGAGACGAGATTGAGAAATTCGAGTCGCTTGGCCACGAGCGACTCATGATCCGCCCGGTCGACCCAATCATGATATTAATGGATCGGACCTTTTCTCGAAAAACACCGGATCCCGAGAAGAGTTGAAGATGGTGCAAGATCGATCCTTCCCAGTAAAACGCGGCGTGTTCGAATTCTGATCGCTTTTACGCGAGAAAGGGGGCGTAACATTGTGCCCTCGACTGACCGAGAAAAACAAGTGAAAGAGGCATCTTCCATTCATATCGATTTTGGTTTTTCTGCACCATATTTAGATCTGCCTCTTCTTCGATCCGGAATTCCCAGCACCGCCCTGTCAAGGCGGAAGTTGCGGGTTCGAGCCCCGTCAGTCCCGACGGATCAAAATCCAAACGCCAATTTGTCCACTATTAGTAGATAAAATGATTTCTTTCACTTCTGAATCCCAAACAATTCGATTCGGGGTCAGTACACAAAGATATGACCACTTAGGTCTACGTTGCCACGATATTGTTCTATGGAAGCGGGCGGGCTGTTAGAAGTTCGGCCCGGTTTTTTTTGGTGTCGTAGGGGAGGGCCCACTTGGAGACTTGGGATCTCAGCAGGAAATGCGAAGGTTGCAACAATGAAAGCCGGCCGGCCGATAAGCGAAAGAGAATCTACTAGTTTAGTTCTGATTTGAGTAGGCTTCTAATAGGGAATACTCTAA
The DNA here is from genome assembly GCA_036507285.1 of Trichosanthes cucumerina. Lineage (NCBI taxonomy): Eukaryota > Viridiplantae > Streptophyta > Magnoliopsida > Cucurbitales > Cucurbitaceae > Trichosanthes > Trichosanthes cucumerina. The sequence goes on along the minus strand of CM071839.1, from coordinate 73,146,165 downwards.
CCCTGGGAACCGGACTGTGGCTATACCGAGCCCCATTTGTATCCACGTAATCTAAAAGTAAAACGAAACGATACCTCAACAGCTTAGTCCACCTAATTAAAGATTCGAATCATTTTACAGCAACTTCAGCTCTCAACGGGAAAATGATAATATGAAATCTACTAAACAAAATAACATGTACTAGTATTCACGGGGAGTGACTTCATACGCACATTCCTTTGTATCCATTTCAACTCTTTACTGTTTCGTTTGATTTTCCTATCGGAAAATACTAAGAAATATTCATGTAAACAAACTAAAGATTCATCTTCATGTTTATTAGCACCGTGAAGCTAGTACAGACCAAAATCTTCAGAACCATGGATACCCAAAAAAACATTCAAAATTACAGGAAAATGGAACAGAAATAGTTGGACATATGGATTGGATTAACTAAGAAAATGCTACGTATATTCAACGATAGTGAAGCAAATCAAACTTTACACCCATATATAAAAAACAATTGTGTATAAAGCTGGCATCCAAACAGATGGAACCCATCGCTAATTTTAGTTTCTTTAGCATAGGCAATAACACGATCGGGCATCGACTCCATGGAAAAAACAGCTTTAAACAGCTTCGAGCATACAATGCCTTCATGCGACAGCTCTATCAAATTCATCAGAATTATCCCTGCTCAACATTCCAAAATTTACAGTAAATAAATTGAATTTGAATATACTTTTTTTTCCCAAATATTCATGAGTCAAGGTCAGTTTGCTCACTCCTCAACTAAACTAATGAGACAACTATCTCGCTCAATGTTTGGTAGTCAAGAAAACTTAAATATTAAATCTTAACGTTTGGTAGTCAAGAAAACTTAAATATTAAATCTTAAGTATGTGGCCACCTTAGAATCCATATTTTACTGCTTTATATCGCCTAAAGTTCTATGATCCTACTTTCATAATTTTAATGAGTTCCAATGCAAAATTTTAGCTTTCCATGTTATAAATGACTACAAAATAAATCATATTTTAATGGTAAAATGTTTCATAAATGTTAGTTGTCTTATTGCATCATGTTTTTTCAATTTAGTTCCTTATGTTTAACATGTTTTTTTTTCCTTTGATAAGAAACAGATCATTGATGTATGAATTTTTTTAAAAAAAAGAAAGGGAAAGAACTAGCTGTAACACCCTTCCTATTAGTAAATTGGTTGATGAGATGGCAAAACTTTAGAAGAGGAATTATAGGCCACCACGGAAAGAAAAGTGCCTAATCCCTCCAAATTCCTAAAAAAAAAATTAGGAAAACTTTTTATTTTTATTCTTTAAGTGACCATCATTCTATCTAGGGGTGAGCGAAAAAAGACCGAAAACCGACTCGACCGACCGACACCGACCGAACCAAGGGCGGTCAGTCGGTTTTGTGGCTTTTTCGGTCGGGGTTGGTTTTGTGTTTGACAAAACCGACCGAACCAACCGATATTTAAAAAAAAAAATTATATATATAATACTAATAATAATAATTAAAAAAATATAAAACTAAAAAGATTTTCTCAAAATATATTAAATAATAATTAAATTATTAAATAATTAATTAAATAAATATTTAAGAATATATAAAAACCAACCAAACCGACCAACGATCGTCCGTTTTGGTCAGTCTTAAAAAAAAAAAAAATGGTACCTTGCACATATTCTGATATTATTCTCAATTGGAGTTTTTTTCCTGAGCTTTCAGTGTAGGAAAGGTACCTTGCACATATTCTGATATTATTCTTGTTTTTTTATCCTAAAGAAGGGAGTTCATCGATTTAGTTTAGTCAGTTTTTTCAAAACATATAGAACGTCAGAAACTAACTCCGTTGACTTTCAGATATACTTCAACCATCAACTAACTCACATAAAATTACAAAGAATATGGAAAATCAAATTTCATGAAACGGTAATACTCAACCAACCTCGCAGATCAAAATTGTTTAATTGCTTGCAGCCGGAATATCAGTGACCTTTCCTACGGCAACTGTCTTCCCTACGAACAAAAATACAATAGATATAACTACAAGATTGTGATATTAAAAATTAGCCTAGATGAATTCATAAAAATAGGCAAACTTGTATTTCACCTTCAGTACGAAGTGTAAATCTTCCAAGCTGAGGAACATCGGAAAACTTCTCAATACAGATCAAGTTATTGACCTGCACAGTATACATCCGATTGCAAATTATTATCTACGGACTTTTATATAACTAATTACAAACTAACCAATCAATACATTGTTCAGCAAGAACAATTGGACCATGCATGACATTCCACGCCTTGTCAAGAACATGATGACACCCAAAATATTTTAGTCATGCTAGGGCAAGACATTCCACGCCTTGTCTTGAAGTATACAAAATGCTGGGTAAGAAATTGAACCTGGACGCGGCACAAAATAACTGCACCATTCTTCACGAAGAGAACTTTCTTTTTCATAGGTTTCCTAGTCTTCGGATCAATCTGCTGTAGCAGCTCTATGATCTCACATTCTTCAACAACAGCATGAATGTGAAGTATGGCCTTATATCCAGCTGTAAATATTGCCTAAAAGCAGTAGCATGACTTATAGGTTACGATTTTGCATCACTACAGGGGAAAAAGGCTTGAGGAGTTGAATCATAAGCTCCATGAAGAGACGGAAGGCGAAATAACAAGTTCAAAATTATCACTCACATTATCCAGCAGCTCAAGAATCTGCAACTGTGCAATAAACTCAGAAACAGCGGGTATTGGTTTTGCTGCAATTTTTGTGAGGGCATTTAGTGGGGAAAACAGGCATCAAAATAGTGCAGAGGACTGTCTAGTACAACAAAGAAATCAAAGAGAATTAAAAAAGACAGTAACATAGCAATGGACGACCACGTAGAAGGATCATAGTAATGGGTACAAGGTCTCAGGATTTGCATGTGTATCCCCAGGCATCAAATGCACGAGTAGAATGACAGCTTCTGAGATATTACTAATTATTAATGAAGAAAAAGCTATCAAAGTAATTAGTACAAGGCATGCAACTTTTGATAGTAATAACAGGAATTTCATTAACGAGGAGAATGTTTCTAGTGCTCTTGGTCAAGACTGCAACTATTGGTTTAAAGGGTAGGTATACCTGTGGAAGGACTAGCTCCCTTCCCTGGGTGGCAAATGAGATATCTAATTCTAACCTGTCTGTTCCACCCAGTCTGGTATTCTTCAGTATCATCTTAATATCTAAAACCGGTGCTTCCTTTCTCTTTTATTGAAATCATATCTGGTGTAAATTTCTTAAGCGTATGTCTTGGGCCAATGTTGAGATCAGTTTACAAACGGGTGCTAAGTTTAACTAAAAGAGTAGTAACCAGAACTGAAAATAGCAATGATACACCATCAAGCCCAATTTCTTAAGAATAGCATATTGCCTGAAGCGTTAGAATATTCCAAAAACTTCTTTTTGACATGACATGATAGAATGTAATTCACGTTCAAATGTACCCAAGAATATCCTGGCATTCTAGGCCTCGTTTGATAACCATTTAGTTTTGGTTTTTGATTTTTGGTTTTTGGTTTTTGAAAATTAAGCCTATAAATACTATTTTAACTATGACGTTCCATGTTTTCTTATCTACTTCTGAGATGTGTTTTAAAAAACCAAACCAAGTTTTGAACACTAAGGCCCCGTTTGATAACCATTTGATTTTTTATTTTTGAAAATTAAGCCTAAAAATCCTACTTCTACCAATGGATTTCTATGTTTTCTTATCTACTTTGTACCTATGTTTTTAAAAACCAAACTAAGTTTTGAAAACTAAAAAAATTAGTTTTCAAAAACTTGCTTTTGTTTTTGAAATTTGGCTAGAAACTTAAATGGTATCTCAAGAAAGATGGAAACCATTGTAGAGAAGATGGAGAGAAATTGTGAAAAAACAATCATAATTTTCAAAAAACAAATGGTTATCAAACGGGGTCTAAAGTTTTCAAACACTTGTTTTTGTTTTTAGAATTTGGTTAAGAATTCAAATGTTTTCTTAAAAAAGATGGAAATCCTTATAGAAAAGATGGAAACCATTGTAGAGAAATGGTGAGAAAACAAGCATAATTTTCAAAAACCAAATGCTTATCAAATGGGATTTTAATTTTCAAATTTTGGTTTAGTTTTTGAAAACATATGTTAAAAGTAGATAAGAAAACATGGAAATTCATAGGTGAAAGTAGTATTTATAGGTTTAATTTTCAAAAACCACAAATAAAAAACTAAATGGTTATCAAACAAGACCTTAGGATGTTTAAGTTGAAAAGCTCTACATTCATCAAAATGGGATAACTAATTTGCGTTGCATACAAATGAAAATCTACTTATCATGATTGATCATCATAAATCTTGATTTTAAAGGGGGGAAAAGAATCAATCATCATATAACTCAACCATGCTATACTTAAACGACAAAGAAATATTGGGAAAGACAGGACTGTACCAATGCTTGACAGTACAAACCCAGACATTATTTCTTCTTCTTCAATTCCAGATATTCTAACACGAAGATTTTCGCCAGGTCCTGCGCGCTTAACTTTATTTTCATCACACATTACAGCAGTAACTTTCACCTGAGTCTGTTCATGCATTAAAATTCTTAATCCCCATTGTAAGATAAAAAGGCATCATATTGAAGAAAGAATGCAGAAAAAAGTGAAAAATAAATATATATAAGTTTTGGAGTAGGTACCTTATTTGGCATTACCCATAAGGAATCACCCTCACGCACACTGCCAGATTCAACTTTACCCATAACGGTCGTTCCCATGTCCTTGAATTTGTCAATGATGGGCATCCTACAAGTTGAATATCAATTATTTGTATTAACCAATCAGAACAACCCCTACGGAAGGTGGTAATAAATTTACAAATGTGCCAGAAAGAACATTTATTTGTGGTAATAATGTGGTAATTTCGAGTGCTTTTTACTAGCTTGATTTAGTGTTTGGGTTTAGGTAGTAGTTCTACTTCTAAATTTGGACAACTTTCTGTTTCATTTCAAGTATTATCTTTGTTATTTTTATGTGATTTATCGGTTGGTTCATGAGAAATTTTCTCATTTAGATTTGAAGAGGCATTTACTCCATTTATTCAAATTCAGGGTTCAATACGATGAAATTAAAAGTACAAATTTGAATTGAGTTAATGAGTTGTGGGTTTTTTAATATGAAATCAAACTTTCATTCAGAAGAAATGAAAGAGTGTTAGGAGCATATAAAAAGAAAGTCATGCAAAAGTAGCTCAACTAAAACAAAAAGGAACTCCGCTGGAAAATACAAAAATCCTTATGCATCACAAAAAGGAAAACAGACACGAAACCTCACAAGGCACCAAACCTCCTCTGAGTTGAGTATAAGAGTAAATATGAAATTTCCAAAAATCACGTATTTAATGATATTTAATATTAGCATGAAATCTTCTTCATAAATTTGGAAGTTCTAAGACAAAGGCAGCTCCAAATTACACAATTGCAAGAAATCTTGATAGACAGGAGGGAGGAAAACCCCAGCCTAAACTAATTACAAGCAAAGTGAAATAGAGTAGCACTGTATCAAGTAAAAGATAGAAAACCTATATAATAGGATGTCACGAATCTGCAGCAAAAGTTTTAGAGGAAGGTGAATGTATTCACCTAAATGGATCTTTTGGATTTCTTGGTGGACCTTCAATCGTATCAAGCATTTCAAACAAGCACGGACCATTCCACCACGGACATACTTTCTTATCCACTCTTGTTTTCATATTAATACCATGAAGACCAGATATAGGTAAAAATTGGACATCTGCAAATAGAAACAATTATGGGACCAGGTAACTAATCTACCATTCATATCTCCAAATTCAACATTGATGAATAAGAAAAGGAACAAAAAGTCCTTGTACGTCAACAACTTCAAAACCATGTCCACAAATAGAAAGCCAACCATAAATGAGCTAAGTATGTGAATTTGGCATCCGGTAAAAGTTATGGACTTCTTTCACTAAAACCATGAAATGCACACAACTAATACGTGGAGACACAAAATACATTTTTTCTAATAGCCACACAAACATTAATGACTAAAATCATGTTTGACACCTTCCAATCACTCAATCAGCTACTAAAAAATTAATTAAATGTGATTTATAAAAATAAAAATAAGAAAAACACCAAAACAAATCCAAAAGACATTCTAAATCATGACCTTAAAAAATTGCAAGAAACATATTAATTAAGGAAGCTACAAAGAGAAAACAAAAAATAAATAAAAAGCCAATGACAGGCAGAACTACACATAATGTTGCTGGAAGCGGGATAACCTTACAGTACCTTTCTTTACATTGTATCCAGATGACTTCAAGAAGGGTGCCATCTTAGACTCTATCTCATCATACCTGTAGACAGCTCCCAACAAAGTAAGTGACCAAACCAGATGACAAAATAAGGGGGGAAGAGAAGGGAGGTCAAAATCACCTTTCTTTGGACCATTTTACTGTGGGTTCGTCCATCTTATTCACTACAACCAGAAGTTTAGCAACACCCAACGTTTTTGCCAGTAAAACATGCTCACGAGTCTGTCCACCTCTCTCATATCCCGTTTCAAATTCTCCTTTCCTAGCAGAAATTACCTTCAAACATAAAAATGCAAAGCAAATGAGACAGGCAGAGAGATACAAACACACAGTGAAAGCAAAGTGACCAGAATACCGAGGTGAAGAAAACTGGGAGGGGTAATAACTCACCAGAACCCCTATATCAGCTTGAGATGCCCCACTGATCATATTAGGGACATAACTTTTGTGACCCTGAATCAGGACAGAAGAAAAGTATGAAAAAGCTCCCACCAAAATAGATCACACAGATTATAATTTATACATAATTAAGCATACTGCATACAGAGGAATATTAAAGGCAAACAGATGACAGAACAGGAATGAAAGCATGTATGTCATGTCTTTGAACAGTAATTTCTATTTTTCATGCCTCTCAAAAGTCAAAACTGCTTGCAAAACAATACAATTCAAAAAACAGTCACCTGCCTTATTGGAAAAAGTAAAAATTAATCACTAATCAGAAAGGTCAGAGAAACAATGAATCTAGAGAATGATGCGACACAATTATGAGATCTTTCACATCCTATATTCTCAGTAGCAACATAAAAGATGTGTCCACGAGTGCATTGGTCTTTTAATCGATCAGAAGAGGAACATTAATCACAGAGGAAACAAAGTGCATTGAGTTGTTCGCACCCAAACCAAACATTAATCATAGAGGAAACAAAGTGTATTGAGTTGTTCGCACCCAATCCAAACATTAATCAAAAGTTGAAAATGATTAGACAGCTAGTTTGACGATTTCTAAGAGTTGATAAAACATTTTTCAATTATATTATATTATATTTACTATTAAACCAACTGACATCTGAGGCTAATCCCTAGCATCAAACAGACACATAAAAACCATGAAGATGATAAGGCTAAGGGCAGATGAGCAAGAAAATAAACAAAATCATCCATTTAGCATTCACTTTATTCATCTACCTGATCAACACATTAAGCGTTCTAGTCCACAGAATTATGAATCTATTGACATGTAAAGCATTATGGAACTATATCAATACATCTACTCACCGGAGCATCCAAAATCGTAAACCTTGTGCTCTCAGTTTCAAAATGTGCTCTTCCCACTTCAACAGTTTTCCCCTAAAATCAATAAACCAAAATTAATTAGTGATAATAACATGAAAATTTATGGCCATTAGTATTCATCTTAAAACTTATAAGAAAAAAAAATATTGGCATTCAGCCATGAAAGATATAATAAGGCAAGAACATGTGGAATACATTACATATTTTAGAACCCAGTAGTGCACACTAACTCATCCTTATGACTCAACAGAGAAAAAGTTCAATGACAAGAAAATCATACCTTGACTCTCTCCTCTTCATTTGTGTCCATGATATATGCCATATACCTAGCAGAAACAATATTGTAGATAACTAAGAAATAATAAGAATAGAAATGGTGCATTTCATATTGCAGAAATAACAAACTGATAATGTTTGGAACCGTAAGAATTGCAATAAAAATAAGAGACGCCACGAGAAATGGGGTTCACCTAGAACCATGAAGTATGTATGTCTTGCTAAATGAATTTGAACTTAATTTCCTTTTAGATAAGGGAATAATTATAGCATGACAGTGGCAATAAAAAAAGCAGCAAGATCTTCATGGGTCATGTTCAGAAAGATTTTAATGTAGTTTTGGCTAGTCTAATGAAAGAACCTTAGGTGCTTTTCTAAGTCAAAGTATGAAAAGGGAAAGTTTTCCAAGTTTGTGGAAGATTTTTCTCTAGTTAACCTTCCAGTGTCCAGTGGAGGTTGGTCCAATTTGCAAGACCTGGTAACTCTCTCCAAGAACATGTGGAAGATTTTTCTCTAGTTAACCTTCTGGTATCCGCTGGAGTTCGGTCCAATTTGCAAGACCTGGTAACTCAATCTCCAAGAATTTTCTTTTAGTAAGAAACGGCACTTTCCATGACAAAAATGAAAGAATACAAAAGAATATTAAAAAAACAAGCCCCAACCAAAAAGGGGGTCCAACCATAACTAACTAAAAAAAGAAACCAACTCCAATCCAAAAAAACTAATACCAAGTCATAATTAAAAAAAGGTTTAGAGACAAATGTCCAGAAAGAGGCTTAAACCTAGCAACCTCCCAAACCTCCTCACTCAATCTCTCAATCCCTGTAGGTAACTGTCTCCTAGATTACAGGTCTCTCCAATAATTTCTTTTTAACTAAATTTATGATCTGGAAACCAGAAATTGGTTTTGTAAACAAGCCCTTAGAAAGGCTTAGGTAAACTGAATTAGAAAGGAGCAAGAGAAATGCTCAACTTCTCTCAAAGGAAAATAAATGAAGCTTCTATTGAAGCATTTGGCTTCAGATGAATAGTACTTTCGATGGCAAGGAGAGGAATTACACTTATTAATTTGACCTTATTTTGTATATAGCAGTCACTTGGCGCTAGCTAGATAAATTTTTTTTAATTGCTCTCTCAGTGATATTTGTCTAAATTGGAAGGGGTTTTTGTAACCTCCAATAGCCTTTTGCAAATTCCAATCAAATTTGTTTCCCTAAAAAAATGAAGCCTGAACATGCACGATTCAGCGACCAGCCAACTTATAATTAAATTGAAGAATTGAAGTATTAATTAGATAATCAATATTTGTCTACGTCAAAACAGTCAGTTAAAATCAGGACGTAAACCTTACCAGCTTTCTCTGCTTTTATCCTTTGCTTCTTTTTCGTATTTCTGGATTGTGCGCTCGTCAACCTGATTGCTAAGGAAAAGTATCTGACCTCCAATTGTAGATTTACCAGCATCTATCAAATTATATTTAAATAAATATTTTACGTGAAACACAGGAAAAATAAACATATAAAATAATGACAAAGACAAACTATAAGAAGGAGGTCATTTAAAAACAAATAGTACACAAACAAACTGATGAGCAAACTAAATTCCATAAGTAAATGGGCCTCATCAAGCTAAACTCTGACCAGTGACCAAATGAATAAACCCAATTTTCTATAATTCACACAATGTAACATAGGCTAATACATGCAAGCCTGACAAATAGCTTACTTACCAACGTGACCAATGAACACAACATTCAAGTGTCTTTTGCGCTCCAACTCCAAATCCCCTTCATCTTCATTTTCAGCCGAAGTACCTTCCTTCTCCTTAAAAGATATGTTCTCCTTTGCTGTAAAGGTAACCCAATTGTTCAGTCAGACAATACGAGAACTATAAATTGAAATGTGCTTAAACGAACAAATATAGCTCACAGGCAATTCAAAAAATATTCTTAAAGAATGCAACTCGGCGCTGAAATTAAAATAGAAAGATCATTCACCATCACCTTGTTCTTCAACGTGGATAGCTTGGGATGGCTCAGGATGGTCATCTGTCCTCAAATCTACAATTATCACATCAAAGTCCTCACGAATGTTATGTGTGATTCTCTTGCCACATATATTGATATAATTGAAAACAGCATAGTTACCCACATCAGCAAACAGTCTATCAATCATAAAAACAAGACTCTAGAAATTTAAGCATATCCATACAATAATTGAGAAAAATAAATATTCATATATATTCGAAACAACATACGGTTCAATAGGTTTAATAAACTAAATGTATATGAAATAGTCTACAACTTCATACATAGGACAAGCCAAAATAAATCAACAACTGTTCTTTAAAGTTGGAAAATAATAAAAAAGATCCTTACATGATCTACAAAAAAACTTTGGTATATGATTCAGTCAGATTTCCGTTGAAAAGAAAAAAAATGCACAATTAAATAATAATTCAATATGAACCTTCTATACGTAATTTTTTAGATTCAATATTGGCAACAACACCTCGTACATCATTCCTCCTTTATTAGAGACTGAGAATTATTTTTTAATTTACTGCCAAACAAAACGTGACATTTTAAACGCACGATAAAAACATTAGAATGGCTAGTAAATTGACCAACCTTCCTCCATCTTTTCGGACTTGTCAACTTCTTCTGTCTTTGCATCTGGATTAGGAACTCCATTACTATCTTCGGTAAATTCTAAAACAAGGCCCAGCCAAACAGAAAATACAATGAATTTAGTAAATTGACCAACCTTCTTCAACATTATCAGATTTCACAATTTCCTCCATCTTTGCATCTGGATTAGGAACACCATTAACATCTTCGGTAAAGTTAAGCCGAGCCGAGTCAAAGAGAAAATGCAAAATCAGGTAGCCACCAAATCGCGTAAGGTCATGTATAGGAATTGTTTAAAATGATGGAGAACAATAGTCTATAGAATTTACTGTACCTGGTGGATCGAGTTCTAATGCACGAATGTCCTCCTCGATATCTATCCATTTCAGAAATGCAAAGTTATAACCAACAAATCTTATAAGTTACATGATGATCTGACACGATATTATTTAATCATCAAATTTATCCAGAATGCATATTCGATAGTTCGGCTCCATCAATTTGGTTTTACTATTGGGAGCAGAAACAAAAGAAGTAAAAGCAGCACAACTTCACTAGGATAAACATGTATACAGATAATCGAAAATGGCAGAAGATGTAAGATTCATACCCATGGAAATTACGCCGTAAGCTGCGGAGAAGAAGTAACTCTAGGGTTCGAGCAGCAAGAAAGCTTCACAAGGTAAGACGAAGATGCAATGGGTTTATCGTACAGATGCTTATATCTGATTGATTCTCATGTCTGGACCCCCGTTGAACCCGGTTTATCCGAACCAACCTGATATTTATTTGTCAAATGAGTTTTATTTTATCTTACGTAAATCTTTTTATTTTGCAATGTACTACCTATTGAGTTGTTAGTTGGTTAATTAAGTTTGTTAATTAGTTATGGTTACCACTGTACATAGCTTTTATATATTAGGGAGTTACCTTGTGCAAGGTGTATGAGAGAGTAAATAGAAATAATACAGCTCTCATTTGTACCTCACTGACACGTGTTATGGTATCAGAGCAAAAAATCTCTTTTTCCTTCGTGTCAACTTTGGCGGTAGAATTTGTGGTTTTCCTCTCAAGAACTTTCGCCTTCGTTTTTTACCTCTATTCATGGCCAATTCTCCTTCTAATCGTGAAGGTCTTCCTGTCATGGATGTCTCTAGTTTCGAAAGTCATCTAAGTCTGTATATTCTTCGTCCCTCATTGACTCCGACGGCTACTCTGGTTACCCAGCAGCTTCTTGGTGCTGGTAATTACGTTTCTTGGAGCAATGTTATGACGCTTGCCCTATCTGGAAGGAATAAGTTGGGATTTGTCGATGGAATGATCGAACGACCTGAAGGATATTTTATTTCAGCCTAGCAGTGCAACAATGACATCATAACTTCCTGTATTCTCAACTCTGTCTCTAAGGAAATCGTGGCGAGTATAGTTTACGCCGCTTGTGTTAAAGATCTTTGGGACGAGTTGAATGAGCGATAACGAAAAATTAACGGTCCTCGGATTTATCAGCTTCGCAAGAGTTTGATTACGACGAATCAAGGTATGTCTTCTATTGAAGCTTATTATGTGCGAATTACGGCTATTTGGCAAGAACTCGTGGACTATTGACCTCTCGATAAGTGCTCAGGCGAAGGTTTGAAAATTTTGATTGATTTTCTCAACTATGAGATTGATTTCCTCAACTATGAGTTCGTGAGGATATTTCTGATGGGCATCAATGAATCTTTTGCGGCCATCCGAGCACAAAATCTTGTTGGTCAATCCGTTGCCCCTCATCAACAAAGTATTTTCTCTCATTATTCAAGAAGAACATCAAAGATCACTCGGTTCGTCACTTTCTTCAGCTGCGTTTGTCACTTTGTTTGTTCCTTCAGACACTTCCAAACGAAAATGCAGATCGACCAAGAAATAAATATGGTCAGATGCCTATATGTAGTCATTGTGGAATTTGTGGGCATGTTGTCAACCGTTGCTACAAACTCCATGGATATCCACCAGGTTATCGATCTCACAATAATAAAAGCTCATGCAAATTCTACAACCACTGGTCAATCGAGTGACAACAGTGGGCACGAGAACTCGAATCGATCTTATTTCTTTGCCAGCCTAAGCAATTCTCAATATTCTCAACTCATGGAAATGCTACAGTCTCATTTGACTGTTTCCAAGGTTGTTGATCAACCCCCAACAGATGTTCAACATGTGGCAGGTACTTGTTTTTCTTCACTAATCTTTATGTTAATACAAGTCATGCGGTATATGCTTGGATAGTTGATTATGGTGCGTCAAGTCATATATGTTATGATCGCAGTCGTTCTGAAGTTTACGTCATATTTTTCACACATCAATCATTCTACCTACAAAAACTAGCTTTCAAGTGGATTTCATGGGCGATATACGGTTGCAGGGTGATATTCAATTACTGAATGTCTTGTTTGTACCCACATTTTCATATAATCTTTTATCCATCCGTGTTCTTTTAAAAGACAATCGCTATTCCATTAATTTTTTTGAAGATAAATGCTTAATTCAGGCCAAGACGCAGTTGAGGATGATTGGGAAGGTTGATTTGGACACAGGTCTTTATTTGTTTCAATCAAAGACATTGTTGCCTGCGCAATCTTTGGTTTGCAGTGTATTTTTCAAAACTTGGCACCAAAGGCTGGGATATCCCTCTCGTATGAAATTTCAAGCTTTAAAAGATGTTTTACACTTTACATTCCTCCTAAGCATGATATATGTCATATTTGTCCTCCGGCAAAACAAAAACGATTGTCTTTTCCTTCTTTCAACAATGTAGTTGTTCATGTCTTTGATTTGATTCATTGTGATATTTGGGGACCTTTTAACACTCCTACACATGTTGGGCAGACTTATTTTCTTACTCTGGTAAATGATCATTCAAGATATACATGGGTTTTTCTAATGAAACATAGAAGTGATGTGTTTGCATCTTGTTTCTCACTTCTTCAAGTTGGTTGAAACTCAGTTTTCCAAGGTTATTATATGTTTTCGCTCATACAATGCACCCGAATTGAAATGTGTTGATCTTTTTTGCTTCTACTGGAACTGTACATCAATTCGCTTGTGTGCACACCCCCCAACAGAACTCAGTTGTTGAGCGAAAACATCAACATTTTTTTTAATGTGTCTCGTGCACTCATGTTTCAGTCCAAAGTTCCTATAAGTTTTTGGGGATAATGTGTTCTTGTAGCTACTCATTTGATAAATAGAACACTTATGGAAGTCTTAGCCAATCAGTCTCCCTTTTTTGTGTTGTTTCAAAAAGTTGTGGACTATTCCTTGATGCGTGTGTTTGGTTGTCTAGCCTATGCTTCTACGCTTTCTATGAACGTGTCAAATTTTGATCCTAGAGCAAGGCCATGTGTTTTTATGGGGCATCCTGTTGGTGTGAAAGAGTACAACCTATATGACATTACTAAGAAATATTACTTTATCTCACGGGATGTTTTGTGTTTTTGAAGACATGTTTCCCTTTCAGTCTTTGCACATTAGCCAACCACTTGTTGATGATTTATTGGCTCAGTTTGTATTGTCGTCCCCTATGCAATATCAATTTGTCGTTGTTGAAGTTCTTCTTATTTCAACACCTCATTCGGATGGTCAGATCCCTCGAGATCCTGTTCATGAATCATAATGTGAGCCACATTATTAACCTTAGTCAGTTGACGCCCCTGCAGTTGAATCACATCAGCCACATTTGAGCTCATTCCATCAGTTATGCCCACCAGACAACTCTCCCCAAGAAGATCTAAACGGTGGCGGCGTCCACCTTCATATTTGAAGGATTTCCATTGTAACTTGCTTGTTGATAGTTGACCCTCGTATTCTCATCCACATCCTTTTGAGAAGTATGAATCTTATACTTCTTATAATCCAACTTACAAGATTTTTTTTTTTACTGTTAGCACATAATACGAGCCTTCCTTTTTTCATCAAGCTGTCAAGTTCCCTCATTGGCGCGCTGCTATGGCTGAAGAAATTCAGGCCATGGAACGGTCTAAGACATGGACTATTCTTCCATTACCACCAGGTCATCATACTATAGGCAGTAAATGTGTCTACCATGTCAAATATAAGGCTGATGGAACGGTGGATCGATATAAAGCTCGGTTGGTGGCTCGAGGGTTTAATCAGCAAGAAGGCATTGATTATCTAGATACTTTTTCGCCAGTGGCCAAACTAGTAATGATAAAAGTGTTTCTTACACAAGCTGCTACTTTTAACTGGGAATCAGCTCAAATGGATGTCAATAGTGCTTTTTTGACTTGGGGCTTGTTTGAAGAGGTGTATATGTCTTTGCCTTTGGGCTACAATGTTTCAACTAAGGGGGAGAAGCTTGTTTGTAGATTGAATAAGTCTATCTATCGTTTAAAACATGCTTCGCGTCAATGGTCTACCAAGTTTTCCACGGTCTTATTACAAAATGGTTTTACTCCGTCAAAATCCAATTATTCATTATTCACTTGTGGTCGTGGTGCTCATTTTGTAGCCTTACTTGTGTACGTAGATGATATATTGTTGACTGGTCCTTCCAATGCTGCTATTGATAGAGTAAAGTCCTTGCTTAAACCTCACTTTCTTTCAAAGACTTAGGTCCTGGTAAGTACTTCCTTGGTCTTGAATTGGCTAGATCTAAGCAGCATTTGTTTTTATCCCAAGCAATATTGTCTTCAAGTTTTGGAAGATATGGGTCTTCTTGATGCCAAGCCCACACAACGCCCTATGGATCCTGACATTCGGTTATCTAAAGCTGAGGGTGATCATTTGGGTCTATAAGATGTTACTCTTTACCGAAGGATCATTGGTCGCCTTTTATATTTACAAATATTGAGGCATGATATCTAGAGATGTCCATTTTCCCCGCGGAGGCCCAGGGATAAAATTTTTCCCGTTGGCTAAACAGGGACGGGGACGAGAAATACATTCCCCGACCCCGCTCCGATTATTTTATTTAATTTAAAATATATATATTTGTATATATCTAATAAACCATAAGCCTAAAATTTTATGAAATATCATTTTATTGTTCTAAGAAAATTTAAAAAAAAAGACTCTTAACTAGAAATATCTAAATAATAATTAACCATTTAAATACAAATTTTCAAAAAAAAAAAAAATTAATAGAATTTTAAAAAATAAAATTCTAAACGGGGAATTATCCCCCCGTAGGGAACCCGATCCGCGCAAATTCTCCCATTCCCCGCGAAATTAAATGGGAAATTTCGCGGGAAAGGAGAATGAAATGGGGGCAGGGACGGGGAGTCATTCCCCGACCCCGCCCCGCCCCGTGGACATATATACTTATATCTATTTTGTTGTCCATAGGCTCAGTCAATTTCTTCAGAAACCAACTTCCATACACATGAAAGTTGTTTTTCACCTTATGAGATACTTAAAACGTGTTCTAGGACAAGGCATTTTATTGGGAGCAACATCTTGTTTTCAAGTCAAGGCATTCGTTGATGCTGATTGGGGTGCTTGTTTGGATATTCGACGGTCTGTTACTAGGTTTTGTGTGTTTTTGGGAGAAACATTGGTCTCGTGGAAAATTAAAAAGCAAGTTACGGTATCTCGTTCATCTGCAGAGGCTGAATATCGGGGCTTAGCTACGGTTACTAATAAGCTTATATGAATTCAACAATTACTTCATGTCCTTCAGCTCATTGTTCCCCAACCAGCTATTGTTTATTGTGACAATCAAGTTGTCATCGCCATTGCAACTAATCCGACTTTTCATGAAAGGAGGAAGCACATAGAGATTGACTGTCACTTTGTTCGTGAAAAAATTACCGATGGCTCTCTTAAACTTCTTCGTATTCGTTCTAATTTGCAACTTGTTGATATGTTTACTAAGGTCTTGCCATCTTATGTTCTCTTTTCTTTTATGTCCAAGTTGGGAGTTGTCGATTTACACTCTCCAACTTGAGGGAGAGTATTACAGTTGTTAGTTGGCTAATTAAGTTTGTTAATTAGTTATGGTTTACCATGTACATAATTTTTATATATCAGGGGGTTACCTTGTGTAAGGTGTACGAGAGAGTAAATATAAATAATAAAGCTCTCCTTTCTACCTCACTGACACGTGTTACAATGTACATGTTTCAAGTCCGGAGTCTATAAAAGACATCCGTCTAGTGTCATGGAGGACATCGAGAAATTTACACTCTCTCTCCTGCAAAGTTCTCAGCCTCTATATAAACCTTTGTAACATTTCTGATACTCTTATCTCTTAAGCGAGTGTTTAAGAGCGAGTGGTATTAGAGCCAAGTTAAATAAAACATTTCAGTTTCAATATCAACATTTGTTAGTTTTCTTTTGTTGATTTCAAATTTTTTTATGGAGGTATATATTATATCACTCAATTCTGGAAATTGAATATTGAAGCGATTAACAAAACGATCTTTTTGTTCCTTCGGATCGCTAAGGTGTTAGTCTCTATCGGGATCGTAGGTGTTTGGCAAGGGCAGAAGGTGTTCCCGGCAGAAGGCGTAAGCCCGTTGGTAAGTCAACCTGTCCCCCTTACGTTAAGAGTGTATCAAATTTGAAGCGAAGAGAAAGAAATATTTGCTTATCTTTTCTCTGTTCAAAATCCAAATTAAGAGATCAGTGTATGTCACATCTATGGAAAAATTTGGTCTCAAAAGTTAAAACTAACAATGAAGAGAAGAAATTGAAGAAAGTCGCAGAGGCAAACAAGAAGATGGTCAAGATTGCCAATGAGCATCGATTCAAAGAAGGAGATTCAACTGAAGTTGGCGATGTCTACCTTAAGAACTCCTACTTGTTGGCTTTTTGGCCCTTAATCTAAAATTAATTCATTAATTAATTAATATTTTGATGATAACAAACCTGCTATTAATTACTAATATTTTAATTGTTTTGAAGCGTCTATTGCATAAAGCTCGGAATAACGATTCCAACGCCTCTTGAATCACTCAAATCGGAGCTAAAACGAAGAAGTTATGACCAAAACAAGTTTGAACGGAAATTTCCCGACACGATGACGTGGCGACCAAATTACCATTGTAGACCCATTAAAGTATGACATGTGGACTATAAGAGAGTAAAATTTGGTGGACTTTTGGTTGTTTTAAAATAAAAAGAAAAAATATATATATTTTATATATATAACCGTTGAAAGTTAAAAAAAAAAAAAAAAGTCAGAATCGTTGGGTTTAAAAAAAAAAATCAAATTTGTTTTTGCCGTTAGACACATATATATATATAAATAATATTTTTTTTATTATTATTATTAAATAATTCTTTTAATAATTTTTTTTTTTTTACTTTTAATCTCCACCATCTATTTCTCTTTTACCACAATCCAATGGTCTAAATTAAATTTTGGTTTTTACCCCATTTCCCTCTCTTTTTATACCATCTTCTTCTCCAATTTTTTAAAAGAAGTTTTGGCATTTTACAATCCTCCAAAAAAATCAAAAGCCTCAATTGTTGCTCTCTCCAAGCTCTCAATTTTTTCTTTTCATCTTTTTCTTGAGAGAGTTTTGTTGTATTGTGAGGATTATTTTGTGAGAATTAAAATTTGTGAATCTACTCTATCAAGAGAGTGTATTAGTGTGTTCTTCAAATCTTTACCAAACTTTGTAACGGTTTGATCCTAAGCCGTGGAAAGGATCGAGTTTGCTTTTGAACCCGTAAAAAGAGTGGTGTAGCGGTTGGGCTCTAATCCGTGGAAAGAGTTGGTGAAATTTTTTATTCAAATTCCCAAGAGGCGCTTGGGGAGTGGAGTAGGTCGAGTTTGACCGAACCACTATAAAATTACGGTGTCCCCTTCTCTAACTCTTTCCAATTTATTTTTGCAATTACTAGTAGTTATTTATGCATGTTTTAATTTGTTCCTTAATTAATTGCTAAGTATTGGATAGAATTAATTTTTTTGTTAT
Source organism: Trichosanthes cucumerina (assembly GCA_036507285.1). NCBI lineage: Eukaryota > Viridiplantae > Streptophyta > Magnoliopsida > Cucurbitales > Cucurbitaceae > Trichosanthes > Trichosanthes cucumerina. The sequence goes on along the minus strand of CM071839.1, from coordinate 73,127,672 downwards.
ACTTTTTATTTATCTTGCATATTGGATTAATTTCTCTTAATAATTTTTTTTAAATTGTTTCTTAAAAAGTTTTTTAATTAGATAAATTGGGCATTTTTAGCAAAAAAGTTTAATTAAACCCTATTCACCCCCCTCTAGGGTTGCCATACCGATCCAACACTACTCTGATATCAAATATGTCGAGAAAAGATTAGAGCAATGGGGACTTCCCTATGTAAATCCAGCAATAATCTATGAACTGGGAACCTTAAGCTTTCTCCAAAGAAAATGAGTCAAGATTGAAGAAAGGACAATCCCTCTTGTCCACAACCCAGAATCCCTTAGATTATTCTCAAGGGATATGATTCTCAAATCAAGAGAAGATGGATACCAGTTTCTTCACCTAGAACTGGTACAAGTTGGCATAAAACCTTTGTTCATAACAGGGCTAGACACTCCAGTTCTTGTTTCATTACGAGATAAGAGACTCTTAGAATACGAGAAGTCCATGCTTGGTCTCATAGAAACAAACATGCAAGGTGGCCAGTTTATTTCAGTTGTTATCCCAATTACACCATATCAATGATAGATCCCAAGATCTTAAATACTCTAGTCCTTGATATTCATTTCAAGGGACTAAGGGTTGATGATCAGGTGGAAGGATTCACCGTCATCTTCAGACTCAATTACAGACTCATGAAGACTACAATTGAGCCAAGATGTATAGTCCAAGCCCCAGAAAAGGGAACGACTATATTATTCAAAGCCAATTTGGATAAAGGCCTCCTTGAGGTTCCAAAGACCCTAACGTGGGACGAAATCACCAGAAAATCAGAATGGAGATTAGAAAATGCCTTTACTCCTCATCCTCCAAAGCAAAGAACCCTAACGCTTATCGAATCTAATCCAGACGGAAGCGTCAGGATAGTTTTCAAAGAGGGAGAGCCATAAATCCCAAAGATTACTCACTTTACTCCGGCTAGACACAACGTCGAGTGTAGTAGAGCACCTTCAAGAAACTCCAGAATACAAAGGTTAAATTCCCTTAGAATTGAAAGGGTAAATCTTGACCAGACGATTCCAGAGATTAGATATGAAGGGCAAACCTCACCAACTCATACCGACATGGAAGCTAACCAGCTTAATGTCATGACTCAAGATTTTAAAATAGATATGGAAAATCTAAAGAAAGATTTCCTTAGCCTAGAGTGGCAAGACGCAAGAAGATCTTTCTTCCAATGATATAACAAAGAAGAAAAAGAAGAGTTAAAGCAAGAATGGATTAAAACAATGGAAGTCGTTTAAGAAAAAATTCCGTTCTTTGAATGGTATGTAGAACGAGAGGAGCTACAAGAAAAGGCACTAAACATGGTAACTCAAACTACTTGGAGAACTGCCAGAGGCCTTACAGTAAGCTCAACTCATCCACAACTAGAATCAATACAGTTTGAAAGCTTTAATCAAACTGTGTCAGCAACTCCATTCAAACTCATTGATCTAAAGGACGAAGAGTCCAACCCCTCCAAAGGAATTAGAGGAATACAACTTCAAAACAACTATACTAACAAGATTTTGTACACCACGTCTCAACAAATGGACAGAATAGAAAAGCAAACCAGGCCAGATGAGAAGACAAGGTCTGTTGTATCTCTAAACAATTTCTCTTTTCAAGAAAAATCTTCAGCTCCATATTCAAGGCAGATGTCGGAAGTTCGATCCCTCAATTGAAGACTAAAGCGGAAAGATTCCTCGAAGAAATAGAGAAAAAGATCTTTCATCTCTCTATTAGAGAACCGTCAACGTCAACTTCTCAAATAAACGTCTTAAATGACGATGAAATAAATGAGATGCTTGAACAGATGAGTTGAAGGGATCGAGTCCCGTAGCGGAAGCGATTGTGAATCGCGTGTTCTTAACTTTGTTATGTAGATTACAATCAAGAACAAATCTAACAAGATTAAGCATGCTACTACAAGATGGACAACAAGATATTACCTTTGAAGAACTCTTTATTCAAGTGCTCCTTCTCACACGATCACGATCTCAACAACTTGAACCCGAACGATCACGAACACTACTACCAGATCTTCTCCGTTGTTCTCTACGTGAGGGAGAAATGGGTTCCTTTTAGGATGAGGTGAGATGGTTGTGAGAGAGGTTGTGTTTTTTGTTTTGTGGAACTTTTCCAACAAGACAAAACACTTGTTAATCTAGGGTTTTCCAAAAAAATTTTCTTACCCTTCAAATTGCATCTTATGCAACCTTTTATAAGGAAATAGGATGAAAATTACCATTTTATCCTTCCTTCATTCTCTCATTAGTATATAGTTTATATGTGAATCTAATTCACATTAAAACCATATATTATATCACATATATCATATATAAGTGATATAACACCTCATATATGAAATTGAACACTTCAATTTCATTCCTAATTTTATACCATCAATATTACCATGTTAAGCCAACGGAGGGACCTAATGGACCTACAGTTCATGAGCTCCAATGATATGAGATTAACTGATCAAACTCTTTGATCCAGTTAATCAATATTCATTAACTACAAGTCACTCAATTATAGACTTGTAGCTGCACTCTACTCACTGTAGATTATATTGTGTCCACTGATATAATCATTACCCATGAGTCGAACCTCCATAGGTTGTTCGTAATCACGGTTGGGTCAAATTACCATTTTACCCCTGTGATTACCTCTTTGTTCCTTAAGCACCAATGATCGTCTAATGAACAACAAGTCTAAGGTCCTACCATAGACTCATATCCTCTTAGAGGGAAGGACCCCGTTGTTCAAGACCTGGAGTCAGTTCTTAAGCGAACAACCTATCTAATTCCTTAGTATAGGAATGAGTGTATTCCATCTTGCATAGTTAAGTCCCCAGCTACCTACGAGGTTCTGTCCCTGAGAAGGTAGGCTTATTGAGTCAACTACAGGTCACTCTCACCCATACTAGTCTAAGGACAAACCCCTATAAGCAGGAGTTCTTAACTTGCTCAAGATTCAGGTCGAGTCACTAATGACCATCTATAAATTATTAGTTTTATCCTGTTAACGGCGTTATACTAGTTAGACTAATAATTTGCAGTCTGGTCTTGTATGAACTCTTCATACAGGATGCCCCCACTCGCATGTCAACCACATGAATGAGTTGGATTACCTCATTTGTACTAATTACAAAGTGGGTCGCATCCATGGTGTTATCAGAATAAGATTTCCAACCTTATTCTTATACCATAGACCATTTAGGTTATATTCTTGAACACAATTCAAATAGTGTCTACTACACTGATGTTCAAGATACATTATAACCTTGGAGCTTAATTTATTGGATTTATAAAGCAAGAATATAATTTTATCAAAACAAATAACTCTTTATTTATTTGATCAAAATTATATAAGTTTAGGGCACAAATCCCAACATGAATAGCATGGCGATAAAAGAAGAAGACTCTGAGAATCAAAGTGATTCCAGAGAAATTTTCAAGATTCAAAAGGGAAAGGCAAAAGAAAATTCTTATCATAGTAACTGGTATCCAAGGCCAACCAGGCCCGATCTCCAGTTCGAAGAAAGACACCTCATGACCTATAAATCCTTCGATGGCGAGTCAATATACGAGTGGAATATAGACGGATTATCTGAGTACCTGATAATCGGTATAATCCAAGAAATGTTAATGGCAAACACAACGTATCTATCCAAAGGGTACACCGATCATGAATCAGCAAGACTCATCGCAACAGGTTTCACAGGGATCCTAAAAGGATGGTGGGATCACAAGTTCACTGCAGACGAAATGAAAAGAATCCTTAAGCACACTACTATAAAGGTAGTAACAGTGCAGGAGGGAATTCACGGAGGAGAATCTTCAACGACGATTGAAGCATCGTCATTGGCCACTACAGGTCGAACAATAGTAAAAGAAGAAGTAGAAGATGTTGTTCTCACTCTCACGCATGCTCTAGCAAAGGCATTCATATGAGAGGCAAACAATTACATAACTCTAGCTAGCATACTTTAAACAACCTAAGGTGCCCAAAGTTGCAGGACTTCAGGTGATACAAAGATAACTTCCTAGCAGAAGTATATAAAAGGAAGATTGTGAAAGCAAAGACTGGAAAGAACGATTTATATCGGGACTCCCAAGGCTATTCCAGTCCCAATTAATTTTGCATCTGAAGAACGTGTTTGGAGGAGAAATTAAATGGGAATAACTATCATATGGAGATTTGATAGCCCATATTATTAATTTCGACACCATGTAGTGTCTACAGCAAAAGGCCAACAAAAGAACGAATGTGAAGGCCAATAGAAGAAGAGAGTTGGGACAGTTCTGCGACATGTATAATGTCAATCCAACGTCGCAAGCTCCATCGCAAAGACACAAGAGAAGTCAAAGAAAAATCAAAAGATACTCTAACAGAAGAAATGTTTTGTATGCTCCAACTACAACATACAAAGAACATAGTGGCTCAAAAAGGAAGATTTGAAAAGATGGGAAGAAACCTCAATCCCATTATGAGAAAGCACAAAAAGGATCTAATAAGCAGGTCCAATGTTACAAGTGTAAGAAGTTTGGGCACTATTCAAATAAATGCCCAATGAAAGGAAGGATCAACGAACTAAACATTGATGAGGATTTCAAGAAGGAATTACTCATGGCATTCGGTTCAGATTCAAGCAGCCATTCAGAGAGCACTAACGACGACATCTTCGAACTGAGAGAAGAGTCAGATACTTATTCCTCAGATGAAGGATAGATGCATGATCTAGAATGCCAAGGAGGACGGTTATGCAACTGTTACAACTGCATAAATGTTATGAGTGAAGATCAAAAGTTACTCCTGGAACTCTTAGACAAAGTACCTGACGAACATATCAGAGAAACAATTCTCAAACAACTTCGTAACTCTTTCGAGAAGGAAGTTAAAGAAGAAAAAAAGAAAAGGACCACCGATATTCTAGATATCACTCCAATAACAATCAACGATGTATTGAGAAAAATTAGTATCAAAAGAGAAGTCTCAGTGCAAGACCTACAATTTGAAATCAACAACCTCAAAGAGGAAGTTTCAAACCTTATAAGAGAGTTCAGAAAAGAACTAGCTAAGGTAAATTCTGAAGTAGCCATACTCAGAAAAGGAAAGCAAAAGGCAGTAGACATTCAAGAACCTCAAGTCCCAGTAGATGAACAAGTATTCTTAAACACCATTTCGAAGGTACCCTATCAAATGTGGTATACATAAGTCACATTAAAAATTGGAGACTTCAGTGCGACTCTTCCGACCCTAATAGATTCAGGAGCATATTAAAATTGTATCCACAGAGGGATAATACCTTCAAAGTATTTTGAAAAAATGACTGAAGTCTTAAGAGGAGTTAATGAAGTTCCATTAAAGATCAGTCACAAGCTCTCAGAGGCACACATCTGCAAAGAAGGCATTTGCTTCATGACTTCATTTTTATTGGTAAAAAACCTAAGCCAAGCAATGGTTTTAGGGACTCCGTTCATCACTCAATTATATCCATTAGAGGTTTCAGACGAAGGAATTTCTACTAGAATACTAGGTAAGAAAATACTTTTTGAATTCAAGAGATCGATGCAAGTTCACAAGGTCCATGTCCTTACTAAGGACGTAGAACTCACAGAGATCGACCTAAAAGAAAAGCAAATAACTTTCCTGAAAGAAGAAATCATCTACAAAAGGATTGAAGAAAATCTCCAAGAGAAGAAGATACAAGACCGAATTCAGGCTTTGAAAAGGAGACTCGAATCAGAAGTTTGTGCAGAGCATCCTAATGCATTTTGGGATAGAAAAAAGCATGAGGTTGAACTACCCTACATAAGGGAGTTTGATGAAAGCAAAATTCCGACTAAGGCAAGGCCAATTCAGATGAATTATGAATTAATAGAACATTGAAAAAGGAGATTGAAGAATTGATTCAAAAGAAATTAATCAGACATAGTAAGAGCCCATGGTCATGTGCGGCATTCTATGTAAACAACGCATCCGAGAAGGAGCGTGAAGTGCCCAGGTTAGTTATCAATTGCAAACCATTAAACAAAGTTTTGGAATGGATTAGATATCCAATCTCTAACAAAATGGATTTGTTAAAAAGAATTTCAAATGCAAATGTATTTTCCAAATTTGACATGAAGTCAAGATTTTGGCAAATACAAATTGCAAAAAAGGATCGCTACAAGACTGCATTCAATGTTCCTTTTGGACAATATGAGTGGAACGGTATGTCGTTCAGCTTAAAAAACGCTCCGTCAGAATTCCAAAAAATCATGAATGACATAATTGAACCGATCCAAGATTTCTCATTAATCTATATAGATGATGTGTTAATCTTCTCAAAATGAATTGATCAACACTTTTCTCATATAGAGAAATTTTTGAAAATAACAAAACAAAGCGGTTTGGTTATTTCGATTTCAAAAATAAAATTGTTTCAAAAAAAAATTAGGTTTCTTGGATTTGAAATTTATATGGGCCAAATAAAGACAATTTACAGGTCTATTGAATTTGCCGATAGATTTCCAAATCAAAATTTAAACAAAACCCAATTACAAAAGGTTTTGGGCTGCCTCAATTATGTCTCAGACTTTATTAAAGATTTGAGGCCCATTTGCAAACCATTGTTTCAAAAACTTAGAAAAAATCCAAAACCCTGCACAGCTGAACACACTCAAGCCGTACAAAGGGTTAAAGCTTTAGTCAAATCGATTCCCTGTTTAAATCTTATCAATCCAATAGCAGATTTAATAGTGGAATCCGACGCATCCGAAATAGGATATGGAGGAATTCTGAAGCAGTCTCTAGATGGAAAAAAATGGATAATACGTTTTTACTCTAGTGTCTGGAATGAGGTCCAGAAAAATTACTCAGTTGTTAAAAAATAAATTTTAACAATTGTTTTGTGTATTAAAAAATTTCAAGGAGATTTAATTAACAAAAGGTTCAAAATTAAAACGGATTCAAGAGTCTCAAAATTTATTTTTCAAAAAGATGTAGAGAATCTTGTCTCAAAACAAATTTTCGCGAGATGGCAAGCGATTTTATCATGCTTTGATTTTGAAATTTTACCTATAAAAGGAGTAGAAAACCCTATTGCAGATTATCTCACAAGGGAGTTCCTAACTCCAAAACCCAATTCTCTCTCTCTTTCTTCCTCTTCTTTGAAAAATAATAGGAAAAAAGATCATGACGAGCAGAAAGGGTAAAAATCCTGCAACACCCAAGGAAAAGGGAAAAAAATCCAATTTCTTCATCGTCTCAATTTTCCAAGCAGATTTCAATCGATGACTATCTCTCGAATTCTGATTTCACACTGGTGGTCAGACCAAGAGGAAGATCATCTCCTGGCATAAACATAAGGGAACCTCTAGAGTCTAGAGTCATCAACTTCGTCTCAAACTCCACCACGACCATCAGCCAACCTTACCTCGCTCGAGAAGACGCACTGCCTCTCCGACAACGTCCCGTCTGAAAGCTCTGAAGAGCACCATCGTCGACGACTCCTCTCAGCGGGATCCTCGTCCGAGTTACACCAACTCCGTCCTCAACCTTCTACGTCTCATAGACCAACAACCTTTGCGACAACCGTCGTTCCACAACAAAGGTTTGTACCTCGACTAGAGGTAAGAACCTACTTTGAAAAATCCAGTCAACTCTTTGAACCGGTTATTGAACCATAATTTGAAGAAGATTCCATGGTCTCAATTATCAAAACCATTTTTCCAGAAGGATTTCTGTTCATCCCATAAGACCCTCTGAAGATCAGAAAATATTACGGGCTGATCTTAATCGACACAAAGTCTGTTGAGATCACTCATATTCCAGATAGAGACGGTCCATCTAGGATCACATTCTATAAAATAAAGATTTTCAAAGTCCTGATTCCAACCCATTGGAATCAGAGTTTACACACACCAAGGGCGTTCTCAAAACTCTTTAAACCCTCAACCTTTCAATACCGAGACTACGTCAGAGCTTGGTATAACGTGTTCTGGTTTATAAGGTTTGAACACTCGTGGTTCGTCCAATTTTGCCAGAGAGCATACCGTATGGTTTTTCCATATTGGTTTGTTTCCTGGTGGAAAACGTTCGGCATCGCCGAAGACGTTTTCCCAACACCGATTCAAGAAGCATATTTCCATTTTTGCCAAAATTTAGAGAAGAATGAGTATCCAAATTTATTTCGTTTTTGTCTAAATTTTAAGATTTCATGGATCCTCTGCTGGAACTTCTAAGTCACACAGAAAGAAGATTTCAAGTACCTTTACAGATCGATAAAGGTGAAATGGTGGGAAAAGTTCAACAATTCCCCAGCCAGTCTCGAAGCTGTAAAGGAATGGTTTACTGAAAATCCAGATCAGCAAAAACGTCTAAAGCCGAGGCCGAATTTCTCAACTCTAGGTCACAATTAATCTCAAGGCTAGCACAAGCCTCTTCGGATCAAGAGTTCCAAAGAATTCTTAATATCTCGAGAAGTGTAGCCTCCCATTCTCAAGCATCAGATGACGATGATTCGGCTCAATATTCAATTTCCAGAATTGAGAGAAGTATATACCTCCCTCGAAATTTTTTTGAAATCAACAAAAGAAAACTAAAAAATGTTGATACTGAAACTGAAATGTTTTATTTAACTTGGCTCTGATACCACTCGCTCTTAAACACTCGCTTAAGAGATAAGAGAATCGGAAATGTTACAAAGGTTTATATAGAGGCTGAGAACTTTGCAGGAGAGAGAGTGCAAATTTCTCGATATCCTCCATGACACTAGACGAATGTCTTTTATAGACTTCGGACTTGAAACAAAATTAAAACTAGCTAATTAAGAGATAAGATCGACAGGACATGTTCCTGACTTATCTTTCTCATAATTGCTAAATGACAAACAACTTTAACAAAAATCTAAATTATTAAATAGGTGACAGGACAAGCCCCATCACTTTAGGAAAAGCAAAGTAAATAATTACAAACCGACAAACAAAACAGGATAATTTCAAAAGATAAAAGGAATCTCATCAATAGCCGACAGGTGCCTTCATTCCATGCTTTAATAAAGTGACTTTATTAAAGCGATGTTAGTTCTTTCATTATTACGCCAGAGATGCTTCAATCTTATCTTCGAGGCAAGGACACACCGGAAAGCTTACCAACGGTTTTACTGCGCAAACACGCGACTTATGACCGAGAACACAATCCTAAAGGTCCGCAGCAGGTTCTCTGAAACAAGTTTTGGAATCTCTAAATAATAAGATCGAACTGTTATAAGCTGCAACTCTTGAGAAGAGACTGATTACGCCGCTTAAACGGTTGAACGCCCTAGCACGAACTGCCTTTTGATGACGAGGAAGTGATTTACAGACTTAAAGATATATAGAGGATTGAATTTACACGAAAAACTTTAAAAATTTAACAACATAAAACAAACACCCTTTTTTTTTATATATATATCCTATGATTCACGAAGGATATAAGACTAAATTGAATTTTGCATACAAAATATCTGAAATTGAGAAAAATACTCCAACATAAATTAAGTCATAAAAATATGCAACCAACTAAATGAAATTATATTAGAAGAATATACAAAATGAATCTTAAGTAATTTAAAAAAACAATTGTATCTATTTGAAAAAATGTATCATTGGCCTCGTTGGAAAATGCTCAAATATTTGTCAAATGACAAATTCTTGGTTTTTGCAGCCCCACAGCTGGGTCACCAATAAATGTCATGGGCCTTGCAGCTCAGGCCCAAGCCCATCTCAAGAATCAAACTAGCCCACAACCATGCCAAATGAACGGATCAACGCCCATATCCGGGCCCAAGTTGTGTCAATTGACAATTCGAGGCCCAGCTTGCGTCCAACATAAGGGCAAAATTGGAATATTTAAGTCCGGTTTGGCAACAATTTAGTTTTTAAAAAGTAAGCCTACAAATACTACTTTTACCAGTGAATTTCAATGTTTTTTTATCTACTATCTACCTATATTTTCAAAAACCAAGCTAAAGTTTTTGAAAACTAAAAAAATTAGTTCTCAAAAATTAGTTTTTGTGTTTTTAAATTTGGTTATAAATTCAAATGAAAAAAATATTGAAATAATTGTAAATAAGATGAAGAAAAATATTAAAAAACAAAAAATCAAACGATTATTAAAGAAGACATCATATACTGATTTATGAATGTATTTGAACATGATTTTAGGGCCGTCGGAATGTTTGGACTGGATGGGTGATAATTGTTTTAAGCGGAATGAAATAGCACTTCGTATTATTGTAAACATGGGTAGGATAAATGCCCATCCACATGCCATTATATCACCCATGCCATGTGGCAAATTATACTTAGACATAGTGTCCTCCATGTGTCCATTTCTCACCAATGCTTAGTGTCCAATTGTTCCACATCCTTCTTGCCATTTAGCCTATAAATAGTGGCTTATGGTGGTTTATGAAAGACATCCATTGGTGAAAATTTCCTCTCCAATTCAATTCATTCTCCCCCACTTTCTCTAATATATTGTTATTTTATCTTTCCAACAAAGTCCACTATCTCATATTTATATTATATATATATATTTCCAAGCACTTGCATTATCATTATTAATATTTTATACATATTAATATTAAATTTCTATTTCCTATTTCCTATTATTATTATTATTATATTAGTATTTTAATATTGGTAAAATTATACCTGGTTTCCATCCTATTTTTACAACACGTTATCGCACGAAAGCTCTCTGCTGATTTTTCCATCAAGGTAAGTCCTCCGGGTAAGCCATTTTTAATAATAAAATGTTATTTTGCATGTCTAATTGATTTCCTAATGTAAATGCAATTTCTTTGTATATAGTATTACTATGACAAATCTTGCAAAATTAGAATTTCATGACTTCCTGGATATTAATGGAAATAACTACTTGTCATGCGTCTCGATCTTTGAGATCCATTTAGACTCCATGAATCTTGGAGAAACAATTAAAGAAGGAAATGATGCATCAAAACAAGAAAAAGCCAAAGTTATGATCTTCCTTCGTCATCATCTTCACGAGGATTGAAAATGGAGTATCTTACAATAAAAGATCCCTACATTCTATGGCAAGGCTTGAAAGAAAGGTATAATCATCAAAAACAGTTATTCTTCCAAAAGCTCGTTATGATTGGATGCACTGAGGTTGCGGGACTTCAAATCGATGAAGTGAAAATAATTCCGCACTATTCGAATTAGTTCAAAATTAAAATTATGCGGAGAAAAAATTACGATGTTGATATGTTAGAAGACATTCTCCACTTTCCATGTTTCAATATGCTCTCCAAAGCAGCAATATCGAGAGAAAGGTTTTAAAAATATTCGTAACTAATTTCATGTCTTCTCGTGGTTTGACAAAATAACGAGCTATTCATGAAAAATCATGAATCTCGACCAATCGAGCAACACCATTCCACGAAGTGAATGCTTTGTGAATTTCAATAATCGTGGTCGAGGTCGTGGTCGTGGTCGAGGTCGGGACCGCGGTAGAGGAAGAAATACCTATTTTTGTGGTGGGCTTTATAATTTTAAGAAACCCACACGAACTGATGATCATAAAGGAAAAGCTCCACAAGATAGAAGTTCAAAAGGTAATGAACATAAATGTTTCCGGTGCAGAATGACTGGGCACTGGTCACGTACCTGTCGTACGTCAAAACACCTTGTTGATCTCTATCAAGCTTCCCTGAAGGAAAAAGGAAAAGGGAAGAATGTGGAGGTGAATCTTGTCATTCAAGAAGATGATGTGTTTGATCCCTCCAATATGGTGCATCTTGATGTGGCTGATTATTTTGAATCTCCTGGAGAGAAAATTGATGCAATCAAACAAGTAGAGGATGCTTTGTATGAAGATATATAATTAAGTACTGCTTGTAATTATAGTATTTTTTTTCCTTTTCTTGTTTTTGTATATATATTTAGGACTTTTTGTAATCGTTTTTCTTTTCTTATCAGTGAAGAAATATGGACAATTTCAATATGTTGAGTAACTTAGAAAATGAGCAATGAGGATTTATGTATAGCAGATCGCGCAACTACGCATTACGATACTCATAAATGAGAAAATATTTTTCTAAATTGACAATCTTTGGAAGCAAAAATCAATACTATATCGAGTTCTCAGACACTGATTGAAGGTTTTGGAAAACAAGTTTTATCTTGCCTAAAGGAACAAAATTTTCAATTAATAATGCTTTGTTTTCTAGCAAATCAAAAAGAAATCTATTGAGTTTCAAAGATATACGTAATAATGGTTATCATGTTGAAACTGATCGTAAAAATAGTATAGAGTGTCTTTATATCACATCTATTGTTTCACATGAAAAACGTATATTAGAAACACTGTCAGCTTTTTCTTCTGGATTATATTATACTCATATACAAGTAATCGAAAGTTATGCAACAATGAACCAGAAGTGCATGAATCCAGAAATATTCAGTGTTTGGCATGATCGACTGGGTCATCCAGGATCGATAATGATGAGGAAAATTATTGAGAATTCACATGGACATCTTTTAAAGAACCAGAAGATTCTTCAATCCAATAAGTTGTCATGTGATGCTTGCTCTCTAGGAAAATTAATTATTAGACCAACACCAGCTAAAGTAGAGATTGAATCGCCTGCATTTTTAGAGCGAATTCAAGGTGATATTTGTGGACCTATTAACCCACCAAGTGGTCCATTTAGATATTTTATGGTATTAATTGACGCATCCAGTAGATGGTCACACGTATGCTTATTATCAAGTCGAAATCTTGCATTTGCAAGATTGCTTGCTCAAATAATTAAGTTAAGAACACAATTTCTGATTATACAATTAAGACAATTCGACTTGATAATCTTTGGTGAATTTACATCCCAAACTTTTAATAATTATTGTATGTCAATTGGGATAAATGTTGAACATCCCGTAGCTTCATGTTCATACACAAAATGGTATAAGCGAGAATCATTTATAAAACGTCGCGCAATTAATTGCAAGACCATTACTTATGAGAGCTAAACTCCTACATCGATGCAGGGTCATGCCGCTTTTACACGCCGCATCATTATTACGTATTAGGCGGTGCCTATAATAAATATTCCCCATGCAATTAGCTTATGGCGGCCACCAAATGTATCCCATCCGAGAATTTTTGGATGTGCGATATATGTTTCAATTGCTCCACCACAACGTACTAAGATGAGTCCTCAAAGGATGTTAGGAATATATGTTGGATATGATTCCCATCAATTATAAAATATCTTGAACCCACGACGGGTGATGTATTTATTGCACGATTTCTTGATTGTCATTTTAATGAAACAAATTTTCCAACATTGTGGGAGGAATTAAGAAGTTGGAAAAAGAAATTACGTGGAATGCATCATTATTATCTCATTTAGATCCTCGAAGAGAACAATGTGAACTTGAAGTTCAAAAGATAATTCATTTGCAAAATATAGCAAATCAATTACGGATGCATTCATAGATGCTAAAAGGTGTGACTAAATCATATATACCAAAGAAAGAAATGCTCCATCAAAAATTGATATTCCACAGAACAAGTTATCAATAATGAGTGCAGAGCACGCCGCGAAGCGTGGTAGACCAATAGGTTCCAAAGATAAAAATCCTCGAAAAGAAAAGTAGTTGAGAATCAAAATGATTCGATAAAAGGTATGGATGTTCCGAAGAAATCCAAGATACAACTACTCAAAAGAGTATTGATGAAAATCAAACGCTTGAGGATAATAATGAAATTTCTATAAACTATGTTACAACAGAAAAGAGATGGAACCGAAATGATATTATTGTTGACAACATTTTTGCTTATAATGTTGCTCACGATATTATTCATGAAAGTGACGATTTTGATCCAAAATCTATCGATGAATGTAAACGTAGAAAGGATTGGCTGAAATGGAAAGAAGCAATCCAAGCGAGTTGAGCTCACTTTCAAAATGTGAGGTTTTGGACCAATAGTCCTAACACCGTGAAGGTGTTAAACTGTGGGGATACAAATGAGTATTTGTAAGGAAAAAAAATGAAAAGAATGAAGTCACAAGATATAAAGCGAGACTTGTTGCACAAGGATTCTCGCAAAGGCCTGGTATAGATTATGAGGAGACATATTCTCCTGTGGTGAATGCAATAACATTAAGATATTTGATTGGTCTGACTGTATATGAAAAACTTGTTATGCATCTAATGGATGTAGTCACGACGTATTTATATGGATCTCTGGATAATGACATTTATATGAAAATCCCGGAAGGATTTAAAATACCAGAAACATATGAATCAAGTTCTCGGGAATTGTATTCGATAAAGTTACAGAGATCATTATATGGATTAAAACAATCAGGACGAATGTGGTATAATCGCCTGAGTGAATATCTGTTGAAAGAATGATATCAAAATAATCCAATATGTCCGTGTGTTTTTGTAAAGAAATCTCAGTCAGGATTTGCTATTATAACTGTATATGTTGATGACTTAAATATAATTGAAACTCCTGAAGAGTTATCCAAGACAATAGAATATCTTAAGAAAGAATTCGAGATGAAAGATCTTGGAAAAATAAAATTTTGCCTTGGTTTGCAAATTGAACATTTAGCAGATGGGATATTTGTTGCTAAATGGGATATTTGTTCATCAATCAACTTATACAGAGAAAATCTTAAAAAGATTTTATATGGATAAAGCACATCCATTGAACATTCCAATGGAAGTTCGTTCACTGGATGTAAAGAAAGATATATTTCGACCTCGAGATGATAATGAAGAACTTCTTGGTTACAAGTACCATATCTTAGTGCAATTGGTGCACTTATGTATCTAAATAATAACACAAGACCGGATATTGCATTTTCAAAGAAATTTATTAGCTAGATATAGTTCATGTCCTACAAAAAGACATTGGAACGGAGTTAAGCATGTACTTCGATATCTTCGAGGGACGATTGATATGGGTTTATTTTATTCTAACAAATCTAGCTTTGATCTAGTTGGTTATGCAGATTCTGGTTATCTATCTGATCCACACAAAGCTAGATCTCAGACAGGTTATCTATTTTACATGTGGAGGAACCGCTATATCATGGCGATCAGTGAAACAGACCATCACGACCACTTCTTCGAATCATGCTGAAATTCTCGCAATTCACGAGGCAAGTCGAGAATGTGTATGGCTAAGATCGATGACACAACACATTCGTGAGACATGTGGATGGTCTTCAAGTAAACATCCTCCAACAATATTATACGAAGACAACACAGCATGTATAGCTCAAATCAAAGGAGGATATATCAAAGGAGATAGAACAAAGCATATCTCTCCGAAGCTTTTCTATACTCATGACCTTGAAGAAAATGACGAGATCTCAGTACAACAGATTTGTTCGAAGGATAACTTGGCGGACATATTTACAAAAGCATTACCAACTACAACATTTGAGAAATTGGTTCACAGTATTGGGATCACGAAGACTCGTAGATCTCAAGTGATGTCGTCATGAGGGGGAGTAAATGTATTATATAAAATATGTACTCTTTTTCCTTCACTAGGGTTTTTATCCCATTGGGTTTTTCCCTAGTAAGGTTTTAATGAGGCATATATTATATAAATGGGCATTTAAGGGGGGAGTATTGTAAACATGCGTAGGATAAATGCCCATCCACATGTCATTATATCACCCATGCCATGTGGCAAATTATACTTAGACATAGTGTCCTTCATGTGTCCATTTCTCACCAATGCTTAGTGTCCAATTGTTCCACATCCTTCTTGCCATTTAGCCTATAAATAGTGGCTTATGGTGGTTTATGAAAGACATCCATTGGTGAAAATTTCCTCTCCAATTCAATTCATTCTCCCCCACTTTCTCTAATATATTGTTATTTTATCTTTCCAACAAAGTCCACTATCTCATATTTATATTTTATATATATATTTCCAAGCACTTGCATTATTATCATTATTAATATTTTATACATATTAACATTAAATTTCTATTTCCTATTATTATTATTATTATTATTATTATTATTATTATTATTATTATATTATATTAGTATTTTAATATTGGTAAAATTATACCCGGTTTCCATCCTATTTTTACAACACGTATACATTTTTTTTTTTTGTTTTTAGAACTTAAAACTCCTTTTTACAATTGTAAAAGTAAAACATGCTCAATAGCAAATAACTTTGAGCAAAATTATAGTAGGTAGCCAGAAATACTAAGATATTTAGAAATATAGCATTAGTTTTATAAATGTGTAAATATAGCAACAAAATTTAAAATCTAATTATAATTTTTTTTATTATTATTTCAATTCTCTACCCTCATTTGTGTATCAACAAGTATATCTGATATACTTTACATTCGGTATATTAGTAGTATATTTGGTATATCTTGTATTTATAGATATATGAATCAACTGATATACTGTTGATACACTTATTTTTATGAATACCAGTTAAATTATATAATTTATATATTTGTAGCATATCATAGTCATTTTGCACATTGGTATATCACTGTTATACTTCATTTTAAATGCATTCATTTCACCGATATAACTAACATTAACGATATTTATATAGGCTTTTGTCATTCATGCAAGCCACTCTAACTTTAATGTTTTAACATGTGATAACACACAAAATGTGCTATCCTTAGGCTTATTCATTGCTAGTTGTTATGATAATTTCAAAATTTTTATGTGTTTAAATCATTTAATTTTAGGTTTAAAGCTTAAACAGTTCATTTGGAGATATCATGGATCACTCGGGTTCAAATTGAGACTTTTTGGAGCTTAAAATAATATCAAGTAGAAGAAGAATGAGCAAACCAAGCTTATGGATCCGAGGTGAAGGCGTTGCAACGCCCTGCAAAGCGTCGCAACGTCGTTGTTGCTGCTTTTGTGCGTTGAAGACCCATGAAGGTAGCGTTGCAACGCTATATTGATAAGAAAAGGCGCACGATAAGGTAGCAGTGTTGCAACGTTGACCTTAGCGTCGCAACGCCGCAGAGCTATTTCCATATTTGTTGTCGCATAGGGCACAACGTTACAACGCTAGGCCGAATTTCTCTATAAATACAACATGTTTTACTCTTTGCAAAGGGAGTCGAAATTGATAGAATTTGTAGCCTAATTTCGAAATACACACTCTAAGAGGAGAAAGAATAGCATTCCTTGGGAGCCAAAGCGTTTGTGGAGATTTGAGATCGTGACGGGAGCTCGGGAACAAGGGACCGATATCAACACATAAGTTTATTTCTCTTTCTTTTAGTATGTAACTTAGTTTAAAGATCATCCTATGACTTTAGCTTGTTTTTATAGTGATTTTTTAGTAGCTAATTGTTGTAGTTAGGGATTAAATAACATGTTTTGGAATTATTTAATTTTGTATTGAACTTTGTTGTGTTATTTATTTTTGGCAATTCGTTCATAAATTCATCGATCTTGTTGGTTTAAGTGGACTTGAGAGAAAGAAGCTTAGATTAGAGCAAAATTGTCAAAATCCTTAGAAATATGGTACGAGAGTAACCTAAAGTTCTTTGGGAAACATATAAAAAAGTTGTTTAATGTCGTGCATGCTTTTAAAATTCATAAGGAAACTTTAGGATTTATCGCTTACACGAGGCTCACCGTGGGTCGAGAGATTCTTTTGAGTATTTTCACTTCTTGTTTATAAATTCGCAAGCATAGTTCATTGTATGTGTTAAATAAGGAATTAATTTGTAAAATCAATTTACATGTAATTCTATCATATTTGTGTCTCTAATTGTATATTTACTTTTCTATCTTTGTTTTCACTTCCTATCAAAGTTTTGTTGCTTTAGATAAAGTTTAGAATTAGTATCTTGGTATTTAATCAATCTAGAAAATCATTCCTGAGAACGATACTTGGAACTCAAATCACTATATTAAAACTTGACTCATACACTTGCGGTATTGCAATATCATTTTACGCAACAAGTTTTGGGTGTCGTTGCCGGGGAATGGTGATTATTTAGATTGATTAATATTAGGAGAAAATTAAAGATTTTAAACTAAAGTTTTTTTACCCTAATTTGTTTTTTTTTCTTTTTGATTTTTTTTCCTTATTTGTTTCCTTTGGTATCTCGAGGTGTATGCCCAAGGATAGAGTTGCAGACCTTCAACCTTTTGATCCTGAAATTGGAAGGACCTGCAGAAAATTGTTAAGGAAAAATAAAGCTGAAATTCATATAATGGCAGATCGGGAGATTGTCAACAATCCTAAACCCATTATGGAGTATTTCCAACCTGTGTTTAATTCTGAACAGGCTGGAATAGTCCATGCCCCTATTAATGCTAACAATTTTGAACTGAAAACAGGGTTGATTCAGATGGTTAGGGAAAATGTCTTCAGAGGGCTAGCCATAAAGGACCCTAATTCTCACCTACAAAATCTTCTAGAAATCTGTGGTACAGTTAAATTAAATGGAATTTCTGTTGATAATATTCACTTACGCCTCTTTCTTTTTTCTTTGCAGGGTAGAGCTAAAGAATGGTTGGGGTCTTTTCCACTAGAAAGTATCACTTATTGGGAGAAGTTGACCCAAACCTTCATGACCGAATTCTTTCCACATGTGAAGGTTGCAAAGCTAAGTACTGAGATTGGAACACTTAGGCAACAAAGAGAAAGAACATTTTTTCGAGGCTTGGGATCGTTACAAGGATATGTTGAGGAGGTGCCCACAACATGGGTATCCAGATTGGCTTATAATTGGCTTGCAGGTCAAATAGGACCATTATGGACGCCACTGTTGGAGGGGCTTTCATGGCAAAAACTGTGCTAGAAGCGCGAACCCTCCTAGAAGAAGTATCAACTGCCAGCTACCAATGGCCCACAGACAATGAAAGATCTAAACCTGTAGTTGGGTTTTATCAACTGGATGAGGTGACTGTCCTTAAGTCTCAAATGGCATCCCTCACTCACGCCCTGAATAAACTTGCATGAACTCCCCAATTAGTGGTACCCTCTCAATGCTCCCAGCTTGATGAAGAATCTACTATGGAGCAAGCACGCTACCTGAATAATAGAGGCAATACTTATAGAGGAAATCAGAATCATAATACCATTCCAACACATTACAATCAAGGTTTGAGGTATCATGAAAATTTTTCTTATACTAACAATAAAAATGTGTTGAATCCTCCTGCAGGTTATGCTTCTACATCTGAGAGGAAGCCATCTCTTGAAGAAACAGTGCAATCCTTTATCGTTGAATCCATAAATAGGTATAACCGACTGGAAAATGCAGTCACCAGTCTAACTGGTGTAGTGACCAGTCAAGGAGTTGCCATAAAGAATATGGAAACTCATATCAACCAGATGAGTGTGCCAATTCGTACACCGCAAGAAGGTAAATTCTCCAGTGATACAGAGATGAATCCAAGGGAAACCTATAATGCAGTCACATTGAGAAGTGGAAGGGAGCGTATAAGGGAAGAAACTGAAAACGAAGAGGCTCCTGAGGTGGTAACTGGGAAGTCACAATCTTCCATTGACATAAAACAGGAGAAACAAACTAAGCCTTATATCCCTTCTAATTTTAATTATATTTCTTATCCACAAAGATTTACAAAGAAAAATAATAATATGCAGTTTCAGAAATTTCTTGATGTGTTGAGGAAACTTAATATTAGTATCTTTTTTTTCTGATGCTTTGGAACAGATACCTAACTATGCAAAATTTATGAAGCAGATTCTGTCTAAGAAACAGAAATTGAAAGAATACGAAACCATCAATCTGTCTAAAGAGTGCAGTATCATCATGCAACAAAAGTTGCCACAGAAACTAAAAGATATAGGGAGTTTTATTGTCCCCTGCTCCATAGGCAATTTAAATTTTACAGCTTTATCTGATTTAGGTGCTAACATAAATTTGATGTCTTACTCTGTGTTTAAAAGATTAAATTTGGGGGAGGTAAAACCCACCACAGTGTCTTTACAGCTAGCGGACAGATATCTTGGTCAAGGTAGATAAGTTCGTGTTCCCCGTCGACTTCCTTGTCTTGGACATGAAAAAAGGATGCAAAGATTCTCATCATCCTGGGAAGACCATTTCTGGCTACCAATAAGGTTGATATAAGCATGCATGAGGACACCCTGGAGCTACATGTAGGGCAGGAGGAGGTCAAATTTCAAATTTTTACCCCTCAAAAGGATGAGTATGGAATAAAATCCTGTCTGAAAATTGAATTAACTAATATTCTGCCTTTTGATTCAGGAAATGATATTTTGTTGAGTGATTCTTTAGATAGGATAGCAGAAGGAACAATTAAGGATTTAAAGAAAGAGGAACTACAAGAAAGGAAGAAAACACCTTAAAGGGGTTACAGTCTAGCTAAAACGTTAAAGAAAGCGCTTTTTGGGAGGCAATCCAAGCTTTTTAGTTTCATTTATGTTATGTTTTTTTTAGTTTGTTTTGTTTTCTTGCTTAGATATTAGTTTCCTTTGTTTTGTGTTGTAGGTTGTTGTTGATGCATGCCCTCGTGAAACCCATGCTCCCGTTCTGTAGTACTTCATCTCATGTGATTTGGTCATCTAAGAAATTAAGAAAAAAAATAAAGATTTCCATTACTCAGGACGATATTGTTCATTCTTACCCTTCTTACTTTATTTGAGCTTATTTTGCAAACATTGGGGACAATGTTTAGTTTAAGTTTGGGGGTGAGATGTTGCTTATCTGTTGTGATTGCCCTGAGTATGTGATGAATTGCTGATTGATTTTATGCATAAGTATGATTAGGATGGCCTAGGATGAAATTTTATTGAAAGATTCTTGTGATTCTACTGAAACTTGAGAGCATGATATGAATTCGAGTTAATTTAAAAATTTTCTTGAGTGTTTTTGCACTATTATGCACATAACTTGTGTTCCTGTAGTTTTGAAATGCTTATAACAAAGTTACTAGGTTTAGAAGTTTGATGTCACCTCGATAGGTCTGAGAACTGATTTGAGTGTTAAATTGCATGATAGGGTGAATGACAATATGAAGTGCATGATCTGTAAAATTTGTGCATTGTGATTAAGTACTTAGTAGAGTTATTTATTTCTTGAATGTGAAGAGGCTCAAGGATTAGTAATTATGACCAGCATGGAGGGAAGTTGAATGAGGAACTTAATAAAGTTGATTTGGGCTTAGTAAAGATGAAAGGAACGTACGTTAATCACAACGCACGTAGGAACGCTTAGAAAAGGTTTAGATTGCTTGTTGAAGTATCATGCTTGATTGATTCCTGCAATTGCCAAAATTTCCTTTTAAATTTATGAGGCCTGAATCAAATGTATGAATAAGAACAATCTCATGTTTAATTATGTTTTTGCTCGGGACTAGAAAAAGTTAAAGTTTGGGAGTGTTTGATAGCACTCTCTCTCACACACACACACTCTCTCTCTCTCCCTTTCTCTCTCTCTCAGTTCCCCTCTCCCTCGAGCCTTCTCTCTCTCTCCCTCTCTCTCACGCTTATCTCTCTCGTCTCTCAGGTTGATCACCCTCGCCGTCGTGACCCTCGCTCGTCGTCCCCCTCTCTCTCAGTTGTCCCCGTCTCTCGCTCGTTGCCACCGCGAAGCCAGCCGCCAGCTGAAGGGATCCGTGAGACCCATCTCATTTTTCTGACTGGTTCAGGCCGTTTTTTGACGAACGGAGTCCGGTTCCGTGTAGATCGGGCCTCGAGAAACTCAAATCTGGTACATGCGCCACCGTCGTCGTCTCCACGCGTCGCTGCCTGCAGGGCTGCCGTCTGCCTCCTTTCGTGCGGTCGCCTCAGTCCGGTCCTCAGCTCATTTGGAACTCCGTTGGGTGAGTTTTACTCCTCTTAATTAGGATCGTTGTGTTAGGTTCGTTGTGTTTCAGTTTATTAACTCTTGTTGTGTTTGTTCTTCGTTAGGGATTATTTGGAAGTCGAAGTACCTTGGAGCACGCAGCATAACTCAAGTTCTCGTTGTATTTGGATTTCCTGTAAGTAGTCGTTTGGACTAAACTACCCCTAAGTGTAGGGTTTAGGGCACATTGCATGCAATTTATGATTGGAAGTAAAGTTCTGGTAGTAGCATGTTAGGATGTGATGCTCGGTTGTGCCTGAATCAAGTTCATTGTGGTTGTTTATGTTTATTTGTGTTGGAACTCGAACTCGTTAGTTCTTTCTGGTTGTCTGTTAGTGCTATGTGATTATAACTAGTAGGGTCGATGTAACCTTGTGCTGAGTTCTTAAATATATTCACGTGCTATGACTGTTTGTCCCGAGCTTGGTAGTCTCGTGCTTAGTCCGAAGTAACTCGAGAAATGTCGTTGAGCCTTAGGATTGTAGTTAGCACAACTAGCCCTAGTGTAGGCCCAAGTCCCAAGTCTCTGTGTAACCCTTAGTAGGCTGAGACTCGAGGTTGGCGAGATGACGATGACGATATGGGATGTGATGGTCCACCCTCCATCCAGTTGTGTGACTCGGAGTGTGATCCTTAGAGTCAGAGGGGTTGGATAGAGTCCTTCGCCATAGTACAGGCCCGGGAATGAGTCCATGGTCGATTGTGTGCGGTAGTGCCGCCTTTGATGCTTTGTGGGATGTGGTGATCCGCCTCCATCCAGTTGTGCGACTCGGAGTGCGATCCTTAGAGTCAGAGGGATTGGATAGAGTCCTTCGCCTAGTGCGAGCCCGGAATGAGTCTCGTGGCGGATCTCGCCAACCTAGTCCAGAAGCTAAGGGTAGGACATAACTAAGAAACCTGAGTAAGGAATAGGGTCAGGATGCTTGTTGAGGTTGTTGGCGGGCTAGGTGTCGTGTTTAGCTAAACCTAAGGTCGTTCCTTATGTTCTTTATTTTCTTGGACGAAGTGGGCTGCTTACTGAGTATTTTTATACTCATCCCTTCTTTATTTCTTCTTTTGTGCAGGTAAGGCAAACCAGTGAGATGACTACCGACGGCGAGATTCCTGTGAGGCTATGGAAGATTTGTAGGACTTAGTTTGGGTTGGATATTTAGATGTTATTTTCTTTTTCTTCTGTTGCACTCTGCTTCTCTAGTTTCAACTTAACCTTAGCATGTCCCGTTCTTGTTCGATTGAATCAAAATATGTTCTATTCTGTTTCTTTCGTATTCAAAGCATGTTTTGTTGTCTTGTGGTTTTCTGTTAACTCCGAGGGACTGGAGCTCAGCCTGTCGTTTCTTTGTAGTTTGGTGGAGGCTGGGTGCCCTCGTGGGTCCTTTTGAAGTGCTTTTGTTTAGGATCAGGTTCTTTTTAAATTTCTGGTTTGTCCAGGTTACGCTGTTATGCTGCCGGATTTTCAGCGCGAGCGGTGCAACTTGGAAGTAATGCCCTAAGTAGGAAGTGTTCAAATTACGAGGTGTTACACAAAATGTGTTATCATTAGGTTTATTCATTGCTAGTTTTTATGATAATTTTAGAACTTTTATGTGTTTAGATCATTTAATTTTAGGTTTAGAGCTTAAATTGTTCATTTGAAGACAACATGGATCACGCAGGTTCAAATTGAGGCTTTTTGGAGCTTAAAATAATATCAAGTAGAATAAGAATGAGCAAACAAAGCTTATGGATCTCAGGTGAAGGGTTGCAACGCCTACAGTAGGGGCGTTCTTTGAAGGAATCGAATCCGCATGTGGCGATTATTGTTAATCGCGCGTTCATAATTTAGTTACATAAATTACATTCAAGAACAATTCTATCTAGATTAAGCATATAATATAAGATGGACAACGAGAATAATACCTTTGAAGAACTTTTCTTCGAGTGCTCCTTCTCCCACGTTCACGATCTCAGCAACACGAACCCGAACGATCACCAACACTACCACCAGATCTTCTCCGTTGTTCTCTAGGTGAGGGAGGAAGATGGGTTCTCTTTAGGTGAAATGAGATGTTTGTGAGAAAGATTGTGTTTTGGAACCTTTCCAACAACACAACAAATGACACACTAGGGTTTTCAAAAGCTTGAATTGCCTAACCTAATTGCATCTCATGCAACCATATATATAGGGAAATAGGATGAAAGTTACCATCCTATCCCTTTTATATTCTCCCACTATTATATGGTTTATATGTGAATCTAATTCACATTAAAATCATATATTATATCAATTATATCATATATAATTGATATAACACCTCATGTATGAAATTGAACTTCAATTTCATTCCTAACTTTATACCCTCAATATTACCATGTTGAGCCAACGGAGGGACCTAATGGACCTACATTTCATGAGCTCCAATGATGTGAGATTAACTGATCAAACTCTTTGATCCAGTTAATCAATATTCATTAACTACAAGTCACTCAATTATAGACTTGTAGTTGCACTCTTCTCACTGTAGATTATATTGTGTCAATTGATATAATCATTACCCATGAGTCGAACCTTCATAGGTTGTTCGTAATCACGGTTGGGTCAAATTATCGTTTTACCCCTGTGATTACCTCTTTGTTCCTTAAGCACCAATGATTCTCTAATGAACAACAAGTCTAACGTCCTACCATAGACTCATACCCTCATAGAGGTCAGGGCCCCGTTGTTCAAGACCTCGAGTCAGTTGTTAAGGGAACAACCTATCTAATTCCTTAGTGTAGGAATGAGTGAATTTCATCCTGCACAGTTAAGTCTCCAGCTACCTACGAGGTTTTGTCCCTGAGAAGGTAGGCTTATTGAGTTGGCTAAAGGCCACTCTCACTCATACTAGTCTAAGGACAAACCCCTATAAGTAGGAGTTCATAACTTGCTCAGGATTCAGGTCGAGTCACTAATGACCATCTATAAATTATCAGTCTTATCATGTTAACGGTGTTATACTGATTAGACTTAATAATTTGAAGTCCGGTCTTGTATGAACTCTTCATACAGGATGCCCCCACTCACATGTCAACCACATGAATGAGTTGGATTGCCTCATTTGTACTAATTACAAAGTGGATCGCATCCATGGTGTTACCAGAATAAGGTTTCCGACCTTATTCTTATACCATAACCTATTTAGGTTATACTCTTGAACACAATCCAAATAGTGTTGGGATTTTTGTCCTAATCTCGTGTTTGTAATGTATTGTTTGAAATTAATAAGAGTTATTCATTTCATCACTTTGTGTCTCGCAATATTTATAAACTTTTCCAATAAACTAAGCTCCAGGGTCATTGAATTTATGAGAGAACTATAACTTGAACGGTGTGTAGTGGACACACAGGGAGGATAACGTTCGAGTTAATGACCCGAACGGTCTACAGTATATGGATAGGGTTGAAGACCTAATCCTGGATACACTATGGATGTGGCCCGCTTTGTATTAGATACAAACGAGGTGATATGACTCGTTCATGTGGTTGACATGCGAGTGAGGGCATCCTGTGCAATGAGATTGTACAAGACCGGACCGTGAATTATTAGACCTACTGATGTAACACCGCTGTGATGTGACTAATAACTTCGTAGATGACCATTAGTGACTCGACACGAATCTCGAGCGTGTTCTGACGGACTCGCATGCTGCGGGGGTCTGTCCTTTGACTAGTACGGGTGAGGGTGGTCATAGTTACTCGCCCAATATGCCTATCTTCTCAGGGACGGGACCAAGTAGGGAGATGGGAACTTAATTACGCGAGATGGAATTCACTCGTTCCTGCCTTTAGGAAAACTAGAGGGGTTGTTCCCTTAAGTGCTGTCTCCAGGGCTTGGACAACGAGCGTCCACCTTCTCACTGGCCCGAGAAGGGTGTTGTGTATGGTTGGACCATCACAATATGCTGTTCATTAGAAGAGCAGTGGGGACTTAAGGAACAAGAAGTAGACACGCGGGGTAAAACGATAATTTGACCCACCGTGTCTCTCGAACAACTGTGTGAAGGGTCGACTCATGGGCATTGGTTATATCAGTGGACACGTAATATTCTGCACTGACGGAAGTGTAGCTACGGGCTATAGTGGAGTGTTACCGTAGCTAATGAATGTTGGTTAACAGGGTCAAAGAGTTTGACAGGTTAATCTCGGATCATTGGAGCCCGTCACTGTAGGTCCATTAGGTCCCTCGATTGGCTCAATTTGGGTTAAAAGAAGGGTTTATGTTTTGGTATGAAAGTGAAGTGTTCAATTTCACTTAAAGGGCATTTATGTCATTTATATGAGATATGAATGATATAATATATAGTTTAATGTGAATGAGATTCATAATAAACTATAGGTTAGCCTAATTGTTGAATTAGGGCTAATTGGAGAATTTAATTGAGAGAAATTAAATTAGATGTGATTCAATTTAATTAATCCACAATTATTGCAAATGAGATTTGTAATATGAGATATGAGATATCTTATATTACATGGTTATGCAAATGAGATTTGCATAACCTATGGTTGTGGTAAAGTGGTAATAATGTGTTGATTATACCACTATATAATCCCTTCTTACAAGAAGGAATGTACATGACTCTCTCATTTTTTTTATTTTCATCAAAGAGAAGAAGAAAGTTCTCTCTACTCTCTCTCAATTCTCCTCCCTCTCCAAAACACCAAAGTTCCCACAAACTTCCCTCTTTCCAAAGGAAGAACAACTGAGACTCCAAATGGTAGTGTTCGGGTTCCGTTCGTGGAGAGCATTTCTGTAGATCGAGAAGCACGAAGCGTTCGTGATCTGAGGAAGAAATCTTGAAGAGTGTCTTCAACAAATAAGTACCTTAATCTTGATG
The DNA here is from genome assembly GCA_036507285.1 of Trichosanthes cucumerina. NCBI lineage: Eukaryota > Viridiplantae > Streptophyta > Magnoliopsida > Cucurbitales > Cucurbitaceae > Trichosanthes > Trichosanthes cucumerina. The sequence goes on along the minus strand of CM071839.1, from coordinate 73,100,919 downwards.
TATTTTCTTCTTTTTTCAGCATGTTTAGCCTAGATCTTTTAGTTGATCGTTTTAACAAAATCGAGTAGCGTAATGATACCATGACGATTCGATCGTCTTCCGCTGCGCGGAGATTCTCATTCCCTTCAAATAGTGTCCACTACACTGATATTCAAGATATATTATAACCTTGGAGCTTAGTTTTTTGGATTTATAAAGCAAGAATATAATTTTATCAAAACAAATAACTATTTGTTTATTTGATCAAAATTACACAAGTTTAGGGCATAAATCCCAACAGTTGCAACGCTGTTGTTGCTGCTTTTGTGCGTTGAAGACCTGTGAAGGTAGTGTTGCAACGCTGCTTTGCAGCGTCACAATGTTATATCGATAAGAAAAGGTGTGCATTAAGGTAGCAGCGTCGCAACGCTGGCCTTAGCGTCGCAACGCCGCAAACCTATTTCCATATTTGCTGCCGCATGGGGCACACCGTTGCAACGCTAACTCTAGCGTTGCAACGTTGGGCCGAATTTCTCTATAAATGCAACATGCTTTGCTCTTTGCAAAGGGAGCCGAAATTGATAGAATTTGTACCATAATTTCAAGAAACACACTCTAAGAGGAAAAAGAAAAGCATTCGATAGGAGCCAAAGCGTTTGTGGAGGCTCGAGATCGTGACGGGAGCTCGGAAACGAGGGACCGATATCAACACATAAGTTTATTTCTCTTTCTTTTAGTTTGTAACTTAGTTTAAAGACTATTCTATGACTTTAGCTTGTTTTTATAGTGATTTTTTAGTAGCTAATTGTTGTAATTAGAGATTGAATAACATGTTTTGGAATTATTTAATTATGTATTGAACTTTGTTGTGTTATTTATTTTTGGCAATTCGTTCTTAAATTCATCGATCTTGTTGGTTTAAGTGGACTTGACAGAAATAAGCTTAGATTAGAGTAAAGTTGTCAAAATCCTTAGAAATCTGCCACGAGAGTAACCTGGAATTTTTTGGGAAACATATAAAGAAGTTGTTTAATGTCGTGCATGCTTTTAAAATTCATAAGGAAACTTTAGGATTTATCGTTTGCACAAGGCTCACCATGGGTCGAAAGATTCTTTTGAGTATTTTTCACTTTTTCTTTATAAATTCACAACCATAGTTCATTGCATGTGTTAAATAAGAATTCAGTTTGTGAAATCAACTTCCTTGCAATTCTATCATATTCGTGTCTCCAATTGTATATTTACTTTTCTATTTTTGTTTTCACTTCCTATCAAAGTTCTGTTGCTTTAGATAAATTTTAGAATTAGTATCTTGGTATTTAATCAATCTAGAAAAATATTTTGAGAACGATACTTTGAACTCAAATCACTATATTAAAACTTGACTCGTATACTTGCGGAATTACAATATTATTTTACGCAACAACATGCATTTTTAAAATCTACGACTTTAAATCATTTTTAACTTAATTCTAAAATAATTTTTATATCACTAAAAAGCATTATAATTTTCAGTGCAATTTTATTTTATTTTCTTGCTAAATAACACTTTGAAATTACTAACACATGGGATTAGTGGGTAAGTACCACAAATATGAAGTATTTAAATCGAAATGTTTGACGTTAAGGGGGCGTTTGGATCGCAGAGTTGGGTTGAGTTGTGTAGAGTTGTTTTGTCAGTGAGTTTTGGAAATCAGTGTTTGGTTTACAGAGTTGAGTTGAGTTGAGTCAGAAAGTCAATGTTTGGTTTGTAGAGTTGAGTTATTATGTCAGAGGTATCTTGTGCAGTTTTTTGTAAAGTGAATAAGCATGATTTTTTGTGAATTTTTTCTTTATTTTTTTTGTTTCCACAAAATCAATTGCAAACATATTTGTCTACAATTTCAAAACTTCATTATGGGATCAATTACAACTTTATAATGTATATTACTATTTGCAAGATATATGAGATATTTAGAACAATACTGAATATTGAGATCGATATCAATTTTTCTTCTCTCCTAAAAATCATTTTTATCTTATATAAAGTGAAAGGTCTGATTTTTTTTCCTTACTTTGTTTTCACAACAAATCAAATACAAACACATTTGTCTACAATTTCAAAACTCAAATATGTGATCAATTATAAAATTAAAATATATATTACCATTTGCCAAATGTATGTTAGGGGTATTTGCAAAAGTAATGAATATTGAGTTTTATATCAATATTTCTTTTCCAATAAAATTCATTATTTAGAACTTTTATTTTCCAATATGAACTTTATTCCTTTTTTTATGCACATGTTCACCACTACTTTTTTATTTCAATTTAGGTAGGTATTAATTTAGTATTAATACTTTGCATATGAATAGTGTTTATTTAAGTTTGTCTAAACACATGCATTGTCTATGGACATCTTTAGAATGAAATAAATAGTTTACCTTGTGAAGATGTTAAAAATATGCCAACATACTTAAATATTTTATGTCATATTGAAGTTGCATATCTACAAAATATTAGATATGTTATCGAGGTCCTAGCATCGCCGTTATGCTACCAAAATTTTCGGTGTAGGCAGTGTTGCTTAGTAACGTCCCTAGGAAATTTTGAGTTTGAAAAATTAGGGTTGTTACAGTTGGTATCAGAGCATGAATTTTAGATTTTGCATACTCGCCTACATCGTAGACAACGCTCTTTATAGCCCATCGCAGGAAGTCTAGTTAAAGTTATTTGAGTTGCTTGTGTGTTGACACTTGTTATGTTATGCTTTTGACTTCTTTGTTCTCGTGCTAAGGTAGTTTAGAGTTTAAGTTTAGATTATGACTTGAAGATGTGACTGTTTTAAAGTTCTAGCAACTTTCGTGGACGAAAGTTTTTCTTAGATGGGTATATTGTGGTGTCTTAGATACTTTAATTGTATTTGTTTTAAATTTGAATTTTTTGATAATCAAAACATGATTAGGAAATGGTGTTTCAAAGTTTAAAAAATGATTAGGATTTCTGTTTGTTTAGAATTTATTTTTCTAAAAGTATTAGAATTTCTTGTTCTGAAAGGATTAAGACTTTTTTATGTTTATTTAAACTAGAATATAGCAACTTAAAGACACACTTCAAAACTCTTATCATCTTCTTTTTTTCTCCACTTTCTTCATCTCGTCGGACCGTCGTCGGGGAAGTCGCCGGACCGTCGTCAGACTATCGTCGGAGAGTCGTCGGAGACTCGCCGGATCGTCGTCGGAAAGTTGTCGTATCGCCGTCGAAAAGTATTGTACGGTTGAGTTAATAACTCAACTCCATGAGGTTGGGTTATTAAATCACCGATTATAATTATTGGTGAAACGAACAATGAGTTGGATTATTAATCCAACCCAACCCAACCCCATAAACCAAACCCCCAAAAGAGAGATGCAAGTGAAATTTAGAAATTTATTATTAACTTTTACAAGAAGGAAAAAGAAAATAAATGAGGAATAAAAATTAACGAGGCCGACACCAGACGTGCATCCAGCTCATTTTACGGAAAGTGTGGGTCATCATTACGAGCCGCACTCCCCTCATTCCAATCAGTTTGACTGAAAATGTCCACGTGGCGCCAAATTTGGCCAAGAGGTGAAGAATGTCAGATAACGGCCCGGTAATGTTATCATCTCCGTACACCTTGAGATCTAGCCCTAGATTTTGTGGGCTCGTTCCTCTACACCCGTTACCACAACACACCCCCATCAAATCCAGCCACGTCATCTCTCAACTCTCACAACCGCCAAACAAGACCAAAAATCCACAGCTCGAGAACACCGAAAACCGGTGCGAACGAGCCGCAGAGGATCATCACCCCCCCCCCGAGAGGGACGAAAATTTGGCTCGATGCTCACGTTAAGTCGTGGTCGGCGTAGGATAAGGGATAAAAAGGGTAAATGCTAATGTGCGCAAAGAGAAAATGTGGGGCCAGGGGAAAAGAACAGGGGCAGGTGTTGTCAATTCAAATGTCTCTTTCGGTGTAATCGAAGAAGTATTTTTTTAAAAAAAAAGTAAAAATCAGATTAGGTCAGAAATAGCCATTCATTCATCTCTCGCCAGATACACGTGGCCGTTCGGATCATCTCAGCATTAACACGTCATATCATATCGTTACGATATTTTGAGATTTTAGTTTTTGAAAATCTCGGTTCTCGATGATTTTGATTCCTCCCGTTACACGAAGCTTGGCAAATTGTCACGAGCTTTTGTCCGTTGGAAAGATGCCGTGCATTTAATAACGTGTAAAGTACAAATATCAAAAGCGTTCCAAAGATATTTGTTCATGGTATAAAATAAATAAATTATGATATTGCAGCTGGATTATATTTACATAACTGTCCACAAGTAAATTTAATATTGATTTGAATCGTGGTCGAAAATTTAAATTTGTGTCCGTCTTTGATTAATATCAAGGGTTGGCATTATAAATCAGAGGATATTTATATCATATCAATAATTTAAGTTGGTTGTTTCTTTTTGTCAAAAAAAAAAAGGTTGGTTGTTTCTTTTTAAATAATTTGATATAATCAAATATGTAGATATTTCCACATTCAAATAGGTAGATATTTGCACATTTTCTCTATATTTATTTTTATTTAATCACTTTTGATATTGATTTTTTCCAACCCTATATTTAAGATTTTCTTAATGATATGGTATCATAGATGTGGGAGTACGATTCAAATTTTTATCTAAGTAAAAAAGTTTTTTTTTTAAATTTTATTTTAAATTTTACTAATGTACTACATTTACGTGGTTCCTTTATTCTTAACCCTTGATAGAATGACAATTAGGAGGACAATTAGGGTAACCTATTTTTTCTAAGTTATACCCTTTTTTTTTTATAACCAAAGTTTATATAAGTTACGATAGTAAAATGAGAGAGCTCAAAATTTAAAAACACAAATAAAAATTGTATATAAGCATTTATATTTGTTTTGGTACAATTGGAGTTGAAGATTCAAACCACTGACTTCGAAATTGTTAACACATCTATCATGACAAGTTGAACTATGCTCTTTTTAACTGTAATTTATTTTATTTAGACATTACAAATAAATGTCATACACATACGTTCTTTAATGTCGTAATAAAAAGTGCATTTAATTAAACTAATTATATGTAAAAAAAACATTATTTTAAAACAAACTCCACTATCAAGGTGCAATTAATTTCATCAACTATATAATTTTATTCCAACGTTTTTAAGGCTATATAATAATAAAATCCAGCTACTCGTATAATTTAAATTAGATATAGTCATTAACTTAAACAAGCATTGAAGCTCCAATTATAATCTCGCTTTAGATATGTATTTTTTATTTTTATTTTCTTTGATGTGTAATTAATAAGAATGTCCTTTGTTGAATGTTGTGGGAGGGCAAAGAAGAAAGAAATGGCTGCATTGAGCATGCGATGTTGGTGATTTAAAAAGTGGGAATTTTGTACTTAAAAAGCATGGCGATAACACAAAGTACATGAGCTTTGTTTGCTAACAAAGAAAGAAGCAGTGTGACCCATTATTTGGCCTACAGTGTCCAATCTCTTCTTTGTCTATGTGTTGTTGGCTCTTCCACCATCTCTCTCACATTTTTGCATTTAATGATGCTTCTACCTGTGTTTTATTTCCAACATTAAAAATCAGTTCCCATATTAATTTTTTTTCCATTTTATTTAGTTTATAGAATATGGTTAAGTTATTGTGTAGCCATAGTAGCTTTAACAGTGAATTAATAATATTTGCTGTTAGCAAGTGTTTTAAATGTTGATAACAATAAATATTTTATCACGACATGTGGGTTTGATATGTTAAAATTATGTACTCCTAACCGGGGCGGATTTACAATGAGCCAGAGCCCCCCTTAAATTTTTTATCTTTAATAATATGTATAGAAAAAGTCAGATCAAATAACAAAAATGTCATTTGACATAGTGGTTAATATGTTATCAACTCCCCTCAAATCCCACTCGATACAAATTCTGGATCCGTCACTGCTCATATGCTTATAAGTTGATTGATATACAAATATTTGATGATAGCATAGTTAGTTAAAAGGTAACATATATCATAAATCAAAAGGTTAGAGGTAATTTAAATCTTCCCATCCTCTATGCAATTAATTTTGAAAAAAAAAACGTTGATAAAATAATTAAAATAATATGTATGTGTTCAAACCTCTCACATGCTTTGATCCATTGGGTGCCCTGGATATTATATCCAATGCTTCGGAAAGTCTATTTTTTCTTCCAAACATATCAATCAAGACTGCATAATGATCTAAACTAGGCTTAATACCATAACAGGGTCTGAAGTGAGCCTTGCATCTGGTCGGCCTCGATCGAGGCTGAGGCCGACCACGGGCTTGGGTCGAGTCCCAAGCCCGGGTCTCCCTTTTAGCTTGTTGGGCCAAGGTAGAGCCCAATTTGGGGCTCTACCACCTAGTCGGTCTCGGCTTCGGGGGTCGCTTCCTCCCCTAATTAATAATAATTTATAATTGTTGGTTTTTTTTTCCAAATTTCCAAGCTCACAAGTGAGAGAGAGTATTATATTATATTAGTATAATTAAATTTACCTTCATATATCCGTTTAAGTTTTTAAGTTAATTGATAATGTAAGATATTGCATTATAAATAGGTATGCAATTTTAAATATACAAAATCAATGCAGTGGAAAAAACAATAGATAAGTCATAATATGATGTAATACGTTTATGAAAACAACCTCTATTGTTTCTAGCTATAAATCTAGAAAAAAGTTCGAAACTCAACTAACGGAAAATTTACCTGGAAAGCAAAAAAGAGAGACTTTCTAGTTCAATAAATATGGAGTGTTGATGCATAAATCAGAGCAAAAGATTTTCGGGTGTATGCACTCATCTCATCTCGTGTAAGTTTGTAATATTTCATGTTGAAATGAATAATAATAATTTTTTCAATACTTTGTGTCTCGCATATTTATAAATTTAATCCAATAAACTAAGTTTCATGGTCATTGTATTATGAGAGAACTAGAACTTGAACGGTGTGTAGTGGACACACGGAGAAGATCACTTTCGAGTTAATGACCCGAACGATCTACAGTATATGGATAGAGTTGGAGACCTAATCTTGGATACGATGTGGATGCGACCCGCTTTGTATTAGATACAAACGAGGTGATCCAGCTCGTTCATGTGGTTGACATGCGAGTGAGGGCATTCTGTGCAATGAGATTGTATAAGTCCGGATCGTTAATTATTAGACTTACTGATATAACACCGTTGACAATATATGACTAATAACTTCGTAGATGACCAATAGTGACTCGTCCTTAATCCTGAGCGTGTTACAGACTCTTGCCTGTGGGGGTTTGTCCTTTGACTACACTACGGGTGAGGGTGGTCACAGTTACTCATCAAATATGTCTATTTTCTCCGGGGCAGGACCACGTGGGGAGCTGGGAACTTCACTATGCGAGATGAAATTCACTCGTTCCCGAATTAAGGAAACTAGAGGGGTTGTTCCCTTAAGTGTTGTCTCAAGGGCTTGGACAACGAGCACCCACCCTCTCACTGGCCCTATAGGGATGTTGTTTATGGTCGGACCATACAACGTATTTGATCATTATAAGAGCAGTGAGACTTAAGGAGTAAGAGGTAGACACATGGGTAAAACGATAATTTGACTCAGCTATGACTACGAACAACCTGTGAAGGGTCGACTCACGGGCATTTGTTATATCGATGGACACAACTTGTCCTACAGTGATGAGAGTGCAACTACGAGTTTTAGTGGAATGTTACCGTAGCTTATGAATGTTGAATAATCGGGTCAAAGAGTTTGGCAGGTTAATCTCGAATCATTGGAGGTTGTCATCTATAGGTCCATTAGGTCACTCGGTTGGCTCAAACTGGATAAAATTGAGGGTTTACAGTTTAGTGTGAATTTGAAGTGTTCAAATTCATTATTTGGGTGTTTATGTCATTTATATGTGATATAATTGACATAATATATAACTTTATGTGAATGAGATTCATAATAAACTATAGGTTAGCCTAATTGATTAACTAGTTATAATTTTAGAGAAATTGAATTGAGATAAATTAAATTGAATGTGATTCAATTTAAATTCCACAATTATACAAATGAGTTTTGTATAATAAGGTATGAGATACCTTATTACATGTAATATGCAAATATGATTTGCATATTATAAGGTTGTGGTAAAATGGTGATTTGGTGGAGATTTCAACTCCACCTCTCACCATTATATCAAGGTTTTGCAAGAAGCCTTTTGGATGAGATTCATTCATTTTTGGGAAATCCAAATTCCAAGAACTCTCTCCTTTTCTCAAACTCTCTAAATTTCTCCTACCAAATTCTCTCTAACCCAAAACCAAAGGGAGTCCCACAACTCTTTCTCTACCGATCGAGAACAACTGATAAGTTCTTTTGGAGGCGTCTAAATCGTTTGGTTCGAGAGATCGAGTTGTAGAGATCATTGTTGCGAAAAAGTTCGTGATCGGAGAAGAAAATCTCGAAGAAGTGTTTTTCAACAAGTAAGTATCATGATTTATTTTATGTTTTCGTATAATTCAACATGTCTAGCCTAGGGTTAAAGTAGTTTAATTAAATTTTAAGAAAGGAATAACGTAACGAAAACCACGACGTTTCATGTCGTTTTCCGCGGCAGGATTTTCATTCCCTTCAAAGGAAACATACAATAGGCTATACGTGATTCAACATTGAATTTGTATTTTGAAGATTTAAAAAAAAAAAAAAAACTGCATAGTACTAGTGTACACACTGTGATTCTTAAGTCATAAAGGTAAGTGTGTAGCTAGCTCATAGTTTGGAGAGTGAGGGTAAAGTCACCTTCATTGGGGTTTTCATAATTTATTTATGTAATGGTTCGCCTAGGCATTTCCTTACCTTTTTTTTTTTGGGTTTTTTTTTTAAAAAAAAAAATTCAAATTGGTTTAGGAAAAAGGTGTAACCAGACATCTTGATCCCGCTTCATTGGACCAAGGGCATGTACCCGCTCGCCCCACCTTGGCTCGATTTGTCCCAAGGTGGACTTTTGGCCCCATTAGCTTATTCATTTGGGGCAAATCTAATTCCGGGTCATGTAAAATTTCAATTTAGTATCTAATAATCATCTATCTAAGTTTGATATTTATATTGTCCAAACTTATCTAAGTTTGATATTTATATTGTCCAAATTTATCCATACACATGAAAAAAATTATAATTTAGACTTCAAATCTGAAGAAAGTGAGTATAGTGTTGGTAAAAAAAAAAAAAAAGAAGCAAACATTTACCTAGAAAGAACATTAATTTCACAACACGCTTATACTTAAATTTGATAAAACTGAACCATTGTAGTTCAACTTTACTCAACAATCTAGAATGCATCTATGATATATATTTAAAAATCACTCTCTCCTTTAAAAATATGCTCAATTCTTGAATGTCTAATCTTATTTTATTCAACAGAGGGAGGAACAACGAATTGTTAACTTTAATTAAGATAATAAATATCTTTATCTATTAAATTATGCTAAAATTAAGCTTCAAAATAGTACTATGTTGCTTTAAATCACAATTTTAAGGCGAACAAGCACATAACTCAATTGGCATTAAATGTACTAAAAACAGTACTATGTTGCTTTAAATCACAATTTTAAGGCGAACTAGCGTATAACTCAATGGGCATTAAATGTACTAAAAACAGTACTATGTTGCTTTAAATTACAATTTTAAGGCGAACTATCGCATAACTCAATTGACATTAAATGTACTAAGAAAATAACATATCTTAGATAACCACGGATTAAAATATAACTTAATTGATTATAATTTATAACATAGATCAAAATGTCAAAAAAGTTCCGTTCTCAATCACATGTAGTTGAATAAAAAAAAGAATAGAAAACCTAAATTTGAATTTTCGCAGGCCTAGTTGTCACTTGTCATAATCAATTTAATAATTAAAACCTACTCTTAGGACAATTGATAATATGTAGATGCTTTAAAGATTTCATTAATTATCGAGTTGTCGTTGCACCGTTGAGAAGGCGTCGTCGGTCAAATTATAGAGTGTTAGCTCAACTTTCATTTTCCATCCTCCATTAATTTTCACCGCCCATCATTATCTCTTCCCATCCTTTTTTTTCTTTTTAATTTTAATATTTATATTTATATCAACGTTTATTTTATTTTACTTTCGCCGTTTACAGCTAACAACCCTTTGCTTTTAAGCAACAAATTTCTTAAGTTAAATTACATTTTTAGCCCATAGATATTTTATGGCAATTCCCAATTTTTTAAATTTTGTCTAGATTATTTGTGATAAATAACAAAAACCAGACCTGACATATACTTCAAAAGGACTCACTATTCTAGTATGTAATAAACCCTGGTTTACTTCTTGATTTGAAATAAAGAACTTCAAAGTAGAATTTAAATCCTTTTCAAACCATGTGTTTTGCCAAACCCTAGGACTACTAAAACGAAATATCATATTAGCGACGACAAAAAAAAAAAAAGTCAAATAAGTTTTATTAAAAATGTTTGTGAGTGGATCAAAGTTTCTCAGGTTCGCTAGAAAATAAAAGAATAATAGATATATAAGCGATGGTAATTATTTTTATTGGTATTAAGCATCTTAAGTGAGACAAAAAATAAAGTCATAAAAACGGTCCAAAGTGAATGATATAATACGTTTCTGAAAATAGTTTGTAACACAAAATACAAGTGTCTCATTAGAGTGAATGCTATAATAATATGTGTTATAATAGTGCATGAAATACTTTGCACTTTAAATATAAACTATTATTACTTAGATAACTCTACATCATATCTATAGATTGCTATAACATATGTTATCTTATTATAAGGTTCCAAACCATTCTTAAGTATTAATCAAAATATAATTTAGTGAATAAAGTATTTATTACATTAAAGTTGAAGATTCGACTCTCATTTCTAAGTTGTTGATCTAAAAAGAGGACAATGATATACTTTAAAAAGGGCATATACCAAAATGAAAACCCTATTTATAAAAAACAAAATAAAATTTATGACTTATAGTAATATACAATTTAACTAATATGTAATAAAGCAAAGAGAAACATTAAAAATGCATAAGTGCTAAAAACAAATGTGAAAAACAAAGTTTAAAAAAAATGTGAAAAACAAATCTTACATAAAGAAAAGGTGAAAAACAAAGACAATAATCTTAAAAAATTCTACAAAATTGAAAAGATACATAATACGTCCTGTTGTTGCCAAATTTTGGACAGGAGAACACACCTGACCTCCACGTGACAACGACGGTAAATTTATATTTTTTTTTGAAGAACGCACTGCAAGACAAGGAAAACACAGGACACCGGTGTGGTGTAGGCCACACACAAGCTCAGATCTAAGTCGAGAGAGGGTTTGTGAGAGAATTTAGGAAGAGTTTGTGTTTGAGTGACCCAGAATTGACTTACCTTTTTCCTCCCCTAGGAGAGTTCAAATAGTCTTCCCTGTGATGGGTTTCCTTCTCCTTTTGGGAAAGGGCCACTTGGAAGGGCGGAATCGAGCTTATGGGTGCAGTCCCATTGGAACAACGATCGACGACCTTGGGTGTGGTCGGCCTCGGCCTCATCAGAGGCCGACCACGAGGCTTGCCCTGGGCCCAAGCCCGACCCTTTCTTGGGATGTGGGGCTGGGGTAGAGCCCGGATGGGAGGCTTCTGCTGCAGTGCGGCCTCGGCCTATGTCGAGGCCGACCACACGCTTTGGTCGGATCTCGGACAAACCCTCCGGTCTCGTTCCATGGTTCGACCCGCTTTGACCTAGTATTTGGGCTTCTGCTTTACTGTTTGACCCTTCTCCTCGCCATTCAACCCGCCCATTCTTGTTGGTCCAATCTTACCCATAACACGTCCCAAAGATTTTAAAGCACGAGTTAACTTCATGCCTAAATTTACAAACATGATTTCTTTTCTTTTTTTTAGTTGAATTTACAATTATGATTTTAAACTCAAACGAATAGAAGAAATACCCTCTCTCATGGAGTCATGATCATTTCCAACAACAATATAAATATATCATGGGAAATCCAACAGTTCACATGAAAATTAAAAAGAAAAAAGGAAAAGGAAAAAGAAAAAAAACTTGAAATAATGGGAATCTGAGAAGGAGCATCCCGAGATATTTCCTTGGTAGGAGCAAGAAAACAGCCTAGCTTCTGCCCAACCCCACACCGTTTCCATTATTTTTTTATACCCTTCTCTTTTCCACTATAAAAATTTAATGCCCTTTCCCTTTCCTTTCAACTTCAACCCTTTTTCTCTATTCCTTCTTCTCTTATACTTCTCATCTTCTCCTCCTCCTTAACCTTTTCCTCCATTAAAAAACCTCCAAGAAGCTTGTTGGCTCAAATGGGTCATCTTTTTCTTCTAGGGTTTTTGACCAACTTCAGCTCTTCCTCATATGAGTCTGAATCCATCTGATCCCAACTGGGTTTTTGTTTTTCTTTTCTGGGTTCTTCTTAGATTCTTCAAACATGGAGTGTTTGATGTAAAGATCTGATCTTTTTATTTTTCTGATTCGGGGTTCTTGTTTTTATAGGGTTTGAGATGAAAAGTTATGCTAATTTTATTATGTTTCTTATTTTTGGAGTTGGGGTTATGGTAATAAATAATTAGGGTTAAAGGCAGAGCTCCTTGAAGTCCAATAGAGGTTTGTACAAGGTTGATTGAGCTGCTAAGCTATGGATCCCACAGCCCCTATCGCAATCTCATGAAATCAATATCAATGAAGCTGATAGGCCTGTGGCTTGCATATCTCAGGAGCTTCATCACCTGTTTTGTTAGATCCTTGTTTGGATTGAAGGGAGCTCTACATCTTCTCTCTAATCATTTTGCTAGTTTTTTCTCTCTATATTCATGAGGTTTCTAGAAAGTGATTATCATTATTAATGGGTGAAGTAATTAATTATAATCTAACTCAACTTGATAGATTATGATGAATTTAATTATTTGTTCATGAGTTTAATACTCTTTCCTCTTCTCTCTCCCCATCTTCCAAAGCTGGCTCTTGTATGGTTCTATAGTTTCTTTTTTTAACTAAAGTAATCATAACCTATCTTAATTAATAGATTATGATGCATTTAATTGACTGTTCATTTATCATATAATTTTCTCTTATTTTTTCCCATCTTCAAAAGTTGACTCTTTTATGGTTTTGTATTATTTGCTCTTGGTTTAAAGGATTGATTTCTGCAGGGATTGGAGGTTAATTCTTGTGAAATGTCTTATTTTTTTTATTTTGAAGGTTGGATCTTGGTTTGTATTGTGGGATCTATGGAACTTTCGTGTATTCTTTTCAACTTCATGGGGGGAAGTTGGAATGTTGGGGAAGTACGATGTGGTTGCTTGTTTTTTTTTTGGTGTCTATGAATATCCTATCTTTGGCGGTAGTTTTGATCAAGATTACTGTAATAATATTCTTTCTCCATATGTGATTTTAATACCATTTTCCAGATTATTTTTTTGGTTTTCTGAAGATTGCTCCAAATGTACATTATTGATCTGACCTTAACTTTTCAAGTAGAACAATTTGTTAATAATAATTATTCAGGCCAACGAGTTCTAAGCTTTTGCTTATTTAATGAAAAAAGATGTACTAAATAAATAGTGCAGTTTCATTTTCTCCTTTATTTTTGTCTGTCAATTGTGGAACCCATTAATTTAGGGCATTTTAAATGTAGAATCTATGGGACCTCCTTGTTTAACAGCAACGTATACAGATTTCGATATTTATTCGTTTTTTACATTTTTAGAGTTCTTTTATTTGGCTAATTCGGATTTCATTTATGCCTGCGTATTTGAGTACTTTGATTTTTTCTCTAACTCAAATTAATTGGTAATCATTTCGATTTTGAATGAAGTATATCAAATAAATTTCGCGTAGATGTTTTTTTTTAATTTTTTTATTTTGTTATGAATTGTTATAAATGTTTTCAAAATTTAATCAAGTTTTGAAAACTAAATTAAAAGGGTTTAGTCTAGAAGACTTAATGCTAAGGAATTTTGTTAATTCTTTGATTTTAAAATAGAGATGGAATTCATTTCTAGATAAATAAGAAGGTTAAATTACAAGTTTAGTTCATATATTTTGAAGTTTGTGTCTATTTATTTCTTAATCTTTGTAACTTCAAAAATCTATAGGTATTTAATATAGTCACAATTTTGATCTATTATATATAAAAAGTGAATTTTTTGTCTCATTAAAATTAAGTGTTTTCAATTTTGTGCCTAATACAAAATTAAAAATAAAAATTTAGTGATCTATTGGATATAAAATTGAAAATTTGGGTACTTATAAGTTTAGGAATCAAATAGTTTGTTTAGGAATAGATTTGTAATTTAACCTAATAAGAAGGTAAACACAATTTCTCTATCGAGATTTCTAAAAAAAAAAAAAAGTTAATATTAAAGTATGGTTAATTTCCCATTGTAACTGTTCAGCTCTGAAGACCTTAATATAAGTGTAATATGAACCCTAAGAAAGCTATTTCGTAGGTCTTTATAAATCTTAAAATTTGGGTATAATAGTTCTTAAATATATTTATAAGTGTTAAACATGCATTGTTATAATACATTTTGAATTGAATTATATGCGCAATGAAATTTTGACCTTTCAGTCTTGTATCGGTAGATTTGATAAACACAAATGTATATGTTCAGCTCCAATTTTTTATTTTTAAAAATTAAACTTAAAAATATTATTTCTATCCCTAGGTTTCTATGTTTTTTTTATCTTTTACTATATTTTCAAAAATCACGTTTTAAGTGTTGATATTTTTTTTAATCTACTTATATTTATATTATTTCTATCCCTAGGTTTATATGTTTTTTTTATCTTTTACTATATTTTCAAAAAAAGTGTTGATATTTTTTTTAATCTACTTTATATTTATATTTTAAAAAAGCAAGCAAAGTTTTGGTAATTAAAACTCCATAATTTTTTGTTTTTGAAAATTAAGTTTAAAATATTATTTTTATCAATGAATTTATATGTTTTTTTTTATCTACATATTTTCAAAAACCAATCGAAGGCTGAAAACTAAAAAAAAAATGTTTTAAAAAATTTATTTTTATTTTTGAAATTTCGCAATAAACTTAAATAGACATAAAAAAGATGAAAACTATTTTAAAGAAATAAATTGTGGAAAAATAAACATTTCAAAGAAAAAAAACAAAAAATTGAAAGACTATCGTGCCTAAAAAAGTAGTTTTTAATTTTTTTTTGTTTTGAAATTTAAGGTTCTGACTATCAAACGGGGCTAAAAAAGTAGTTTTTAATTTTTTTTTTTGTTTTGAAATTTGGTTAGAACCTTATAGTAATCATGATAGAGAAGATAATGAGAGACTCTTCAAAAGAAGCATAATTTTTAAAAATAAAAATAAAAAATAAAAAAATTCTAATTTTTACATATTCATAAGATAAATGTGAGGTTTAACACACACATAGGTAAAAGTTTAGATTTTATGAAGTTATAAGACAAAGGTTGAGAAATTTAATAAATATAAATGTAGGAATTTAGAGATTAAATATGCAATGTAACTTAAAATCTAATATAATACTTTAATAAACACAAAAGATAGATCGAAAAGATTAAAGTTATAAATTATAAAAATGTCATCTAGGACATGTTTAGAAATGTTCTATAAATATTAATTTTAGTACAATTGATTTATTCAAAATGATTTTCATATAATCATTTTCATGTTCGGTTTTACACTTTTAATAGTGATTTTCATACAATTAAGTGATTTTCAAAATGCGTAATTAGGAGTGTCTTTAAAATAATCGTTTTAAGCTAATGATTTAATTATAATTAATTTTTTATAAAAATTATTTAGTTATAAATTATTTTAATATTTAATTCAAACGTTGTAAAAGTGAATTTAAATTTAATTAAAATTTTTTTTTAAAAAAATGAATAATGTTTGTTTTCAAAAGGGATTTTATAATCATAAAGTCAAAGATATAGAGGAATTAAAATATTAGAGAAATAAAGATAGATAGATAAAAAAATTAGGTAAGATGATAAAAATTTTAGGAAGAAAATTTATAACGAGAATTGAAGAGAAAAAAAATTAAGAGTTAGGAACAAAAAAGTACCAGAACAAAAATGATAGAGCAAGAGATAAAAAAAAATTAGTGAGAAAAATTTAAAAATATACGAAAAATGATAGGGAGGAACAAAAAAAAAAGATTTAGAATAAAAAAAATTCAAAAAAAGTTAAAACCATTATAGAGAAAAATGAATGAAAAGATAAAAAAAACAATAAAGTAAGAGATACACATTATAAAAACTTTAGAGAGAAAACTTGTCATTTTGTAAAAAATGACGGATGAACTTAATGGTGACAATTTTGAGAAAATTTATTTTTTGATGGAAATTTATGAATTTTTACAAAAGATGACGGGTTTTACTCGTCACCAAAAGTATACATTTTTCAAAAATGAAATAATAGTCATTTTAAATCATAATTACTTTATAAAAATCACTTGAGAATCACATCCCAAGTGATTGATAGGAAATCACTTCAAGTGATTTTAGATTCTTTCAAAATCACTAATTCAATATTGTCAAACATCACATTTTTTAAAGCAAAATAATTTTAAATATGTCAAAAATGATTTTGGTCCCAACATGCCCCTAGTCTCTTACCATTCATTTTCATATACGTCCAATTTCACACGCTCTTCATCATAATATCTTCAGTTTTTTTTTAGGTAAATCTTTGTTTTTCTGTTAAAAATGAAGTTAAACTACTAATGTCACATAAAGCAATTTGAAACAAAAGTATAATTAAAAATTGTACGGTGAAGTAATAATGGAATAAATATTATTACACCAATTTTTGTTTTTCCAACGGTAAAAATATTAGATTGTTCTAAAAATAGGATGAAAACTGAGTATAATTTTATCAATATTTAAATACTAATATAATATATATATATATAATAATAAAGGAAATTGGAAGTTAATATAAATATGTATATAATATTAATAATATAAAAAAATAGAATTTAATAAATAAAGAATATTTTTTAAAAAAAAGTGGAGGGAAGAAAAGAGAATTGATCTATTCTCACCAATTATGCATTGAACATAAACCACCATAAGCCACTATTTATAGGCAAAATGACAAGAATGATGTGGAACAATTGAAGATTAATCATAGGTGTTTGCAAGACACATTGACTATGGAGAAGTTGCCACTTGGCAAGTGTGTCAAAGAGACACATGGATGGGCATCTACATGTGTAATATTCACAATACTCCCCTTTAGATGCCAATTTATATAAAATATGTCTTGTTAAAATTTTACTAGAGAAAAACCGAATGTGATAAAAACCTTAGTGAAGGAAAAAAAAATACATATTTTATATAATACATTTACCCCCCTCATAAAAACATCACTTGAGATCAATGAGTCGTCACATTCCAATACTGTGAATCAATTTCTCAAATGTTGTAGTTGGTAATGCCTTTGTAAATATGTCTGCCAAGTAACCTTCGAACAAATATGTTGTACTGAGATGTCGTCATTTTCTTCAAAGTCATGAGTGTAGAAAAGCTTTGGAGAAATATGTTTCATTCTATCTCATTTACTATATCCTCATTTGATTTGAGTTATACATGTTGTGTTGTCTTCGTATAATATTGTTGGAAGAGATTTACTCGAAAACAAGCACATGTCTCACGAATGTGTTGTGCCATCGATGTTAGCCATACACATTCTCGACTTGCCTCGTGAATTGCGAGGATTTCAACATGATTTGAATAAGTGACCACGATGGTCTGTTTCACTGATCGCCATGATATAGCAGTTCCTCCACATGTAAATAGATAACTTGTCTAAGATCTAGTTTTTTGTGGATCAGATAGATAACCAGAATCTGCATAACCAACTAGATCATAATTTGATTTGTTAGAATAAAATAAACTCATATCAATTGTCTCTCGAAGATATCGGAGTACATGCTTAACTCCGTTCCAATGTCTTTTTGCAGGACATGAACTATATCTAGCTAATAAATTTACTGAAAATGCAATATCTGGTCTTGTGTTATTAGCCAGATACATAAGGGCACCAATTGCACTAAAATATGGTATTTCAGGACCAAGTTTATTGTCATCTCGAGGTCGAAATATATCTTTCTTTACATCTAGTGAATGAACTTCCATTGGAATGTTCAATGGATCTGGTTTATCCATATAGAATCTTTTTAAGATTTTCTCTGTATAAGTTGATTGATGAACAAATACCCCATCTGCTAAATGTTCAATTTGTAAACCAAGACAAAATTTTGTTTTTCCAAGATCTTTCATCTCGAATTCTTTCTTAAGATATTATATTGCCTTGGATAACTCTTCAGGAGTTCCAATTATATTTAAGTCATCAACATATACAGTTATAATAGCAAATCCTGACTGAGATTTCTTTATAAAAACGAACGGACATATTAGATTATTTTGATATCCTTCTTTTAACAGATATTCACTCAGGCGATTATACCACATTCGTCCTGGTTGTTTTAAACTATATAATGATCTCTGTAACTTTATTGAATACAATTTCTAAGAACTTGATTCATATGTTTCTGGTATATTAATCCTTCCGGGATTTTCATATAAATGTCATTATTCAAAGATCCATATAAATACGTCGTGACTACATCCATTAGATACATATCAAGTTTTCATATACAATTAAGCCAATCAAATATCTTAGCGTTATTGCATCCACCACAGGAGAATATGTCTCTTCATAATCAATACCAGACCTTTGCGAGGATCCTTGTGCAACAAGTCTCGCTTTATATCTTGTGATTTCATTCTTTTCATTTCTTTTCCTTATAAATACCTATTTGTATCTCACAGGTTTGATACCTTATGGTGTCCAGACTACTGGTCCAAAAACCTTATGTTTTGAAAGTGAGTTCAATTCTGCTTGGATTGCTTCTTTCCACTTCAACCAATCCTTCCTACGTTGATATTCTTCGATAGATTTTGGATCAAACTCGTCACTTTCATGAATAATATCGTGAGCAACATTATAAGCAAAAATGTTATCAACAATGATATCATTTCGGTTCCATCCCTTTCCTGTTCTAACATAGTTTATAGAAATTTCATTATTATCCTCAAGCGTTTGATTTTCATCAATACTCTTTTGAGTAGTTGTATTCTGGATTTCTTTTGGAGCATCCATACCTTTTATTGAATCATTTTGATTCTCAACTACTTTTCTTTTTCGAGGATTTTTATCTTTGGAACTCATAGGTCTACCACACTTCTGGCGTGCTCCAGACTCATTATTGACAACTTGTTCCTTTGGTATATCAATTTTTGATGAAACATTTGCAACTGGTATATATGATTTGGTCACTTTTTTAGCATCTGTGAATGCATCTGGTAATTGATTTGCTATATTTTGCAAATGAATTATCTTTTGAACTTCAAGTTCACATTGATTTCTACGAGAATCTAAATTATAAGATAATAACGATGCATTCCATGTAATTTCCTTTTCCAACTTATTAATTTCTCCCCCTAATGTTGGAAAATTTGTTTTATTAAAATGAGAATCAACAAATCGTGCAGTAAATACATCACCCGTCAGGGGTTCAAGATATTTAATAATTGATGGGGAATCATATCCCACATATATTCCTAACCTTCTTTGAGGACCAATCTTAGTACGTTGTGGTGGAGCAATTGGAACATATACTGCACATCCAAAAATTCTCAGATGTGATATATTTGGTTGCTGACCATAAGCTAATTGCATAGGGGAATATTTATTATAGGCTACTAGCATAATACCTAATAATGATGCAGCGTGTAAAATAGCATGATCCCAGACCGATGTAGGAAGTTTAGCTCTCATAAACAATGATATTGCAATTAGTTGCAGACGTTTTCTAAATGATTCTGCTAGACCATTTTGTGTATGAACATGAGCTACAGGATGTTCAACACTTATCCCAATTGACATACAATAATTATTAAAAGTTTGAGATGTAAATTCACCAGTATTATTAAGTCGAATGGTCTTAATTGTATAATTAGGAAATTGTGCTCTTAACTTAATTATTTGAGCAAGTAATCTTGCAAATTCAAGATTTCGACTTGATAATAAGCATACATGTGCCCATCTGTTGGATGCGTCAATTAATACCATAAAATATCTAAATGGACCACTTGGTGGGTTAATAGATCCACAAATATCACCTTGAATTCACTCTAAAAATGCAGGTGATTCAATCCCCCACTTTCGTTGGTGATGGTCTAATAATTAATTTTTCTTGAGAGCAACCATCACATGACAACTCATTGGATTGAAGAATCTTCTGATTCTTTAAAAGATGTCCATGTGAATTCTCAATAATTTTGCTCATCATTATCGATCCTGGATGACCCAGTCGATCATGCCAAACACTGAATATTTCTGGATTCATGAACTCATGGTTCATTGTTGCATAGTTTTCGATTACTCGTATATGAGTATAATATAATCCAGAAGAAAAAGCAAGCAATGTTTATAATATACGTTTTTCATGTGAAAAATAGATGTGATATAGGGACACTCTATATTATTTTTACGATCAGTTTCAACATGATAACCATTGTTACGTATATCTTTGAAACTCAATAAATTTCTCTTTGATTTGCTAGAGAACAAAGCATTATTAATTGAAAATTTTGTTCCTCTAAGCAAGTTAAAATTTATTTTTCCAAAACATTCAATCAAGTCTGTAGAACCTGATATAGTATTGACTTTTGCTTCCAGCGTTGTCAATCTAGTAAAATATTTTCTACTTATGAGTATCGTGTGCATAGTTGCACAGTCTGCCAGACATAAATCTTCATTGCTCATTTTCGAGTTACTCAACATATAAAAAATGTTCATATCTCTTCATTAAACAAAAATAATTACAATAAGAGATACATAATACAAAAAGTTAAAAGCTAAAAAGAACATAAAAATAAATATTAGTACTAGACATTCTCAAAATCAAAAGAGACACTTGTTAATCCATCTATTGCTTCAATCTTCTCTTCAGGAGATACAAAGAAGTCTGCCACATCCAAATTTGTCATATTGGATGGGTCAAATATATCATTATCTTGTGGTTCTTTTGACATTTCAATGATTACTTGAAGGGAATGAGAATCCCAGCACAGCGGAAGACGATTGAATCGTCGTGGTATCGTTATGCAACTCAATTTCGTTAAAATTAAATTGTCACATAGTCAAGGCTAAACATGCATTTTTATAAAGGAAAAACAACAAGTTTGTAGTTACTTACTTGTTGAAGACAATCTTCAAGCTTTCCTTCCGTTAGATCACGAACTCTTTGTGCTCTCCTCGTTGTCAACGATCTCGTACTCTTCACACGAACACCTCCACTTGGTTTCTCGGTGGTTCTACTTTAGGAAGAAGGAGGATTGTGAGATCCTTCTTTTGGTTTTTGAGAGGAGAAGTTAAGAGAGATTTGAGAGAGAAGAAAATTGCTTCTTTTTAGTGAGAATTCCAAAAATGAGCAATGCATTAATGAATCTTTCTTGCAAAGGGGTTTATATAATGGTGATAAGTGGAGTTGAAATCTCTACCTATTTACCATTTAACCACAACCATAGGTTATGCAAATCATAGTTGCATAACCACATATTATAAGATATCTCATATCTCAATTTTACAAATCACATTTGTATTATTGTGGATTTTTAAATTGAATCACATCCAATTTAATTTCTCTCAATATAATTTCTTCAAGTTAGCCCTAATTCAACAATTAGGCTAACCTATAGTTTATCATTCACATTAAACTATATAATATATCATTCATATCTCATTTAAATGACATAATTGCCCTTTAGTGAACTTGAACACTTCAAATTCACACCAAAATATTAAACCTTCTATTAATCCAGTTTGAGCCAACCGAGTGACCTAATGGACCTATAGTGACGAGCTCCAATGATTCGAGATTAACTTGTCAAACTCTTTGACGCGGTTAATCAACATTCATTAGCTACGGTAACACTCCACTAAAGCCCGTAGTTGCACTCCCGTTAGTGTAAGACAAGTTGTGTCCACTGATATAACCAATGCCCATGAGTCGACCCTTCACAGGTTGTTCGTAGACACTGTTGGGTCAAATTACCGTTTTACTCCAGTGTCTACTTCTTACTTCTTAAGTCCCCACTGCTCCTCTAATGAACAACAACGTTGTAATGATCCAACCATACACAACACCCTTCTCGGGCCAGTGAGAGGGTGGGCGCCCGTTGTCCAAGCCCTAGAGACAACACTTAAGGGAACAACCCCTCTAGTTTCCCTAAAGGCGAGAACGAGTGAATTCCATCTTGCGTAGTTAAGTTCCCAGCTCCCTACTTGGTCATGTCCCTGAGAAGATAGACATGTGAGTAACTGTGACCACCCTCACCTGTCCCCGCAGACAGGAGTCCGTCACACGCTCAGGATTCATGTCGAGTCACTAATGGTCATCTACGAAGTTATTAGTCCATACTGTTAACGGTGTTACATCAGTAGGTCTAATAATTAACGGTCCGGTCTTGTACAATCTCATTGTACAAGATGCCCCCACTCGCATGTCAACCACATGAACGAGTCAGATTACCTCGTTTGTATCTAATATAAAGCGGGTCTCATCCACAGCGTATCGAGGATTAGGTCTCCAACCCCATCCATATACTGTAGACCGTTCGGGTTATTAACTCGAACGTGATCCTCCTTGTGTGTCCACTGCACATTGTTCAAGTTCTAGTTCTCTCATTTATTCAATGACCTTGGAGCTTAGTTTATTGGACGAAGTTTGTAAGAAATGCGAGACACAAAATGATGAAATAAATAACTGTTTATTAATTTCAAATAATAATTTACAAACTATACGAGATTTGGACAAACATCCAAACATATAATGACCACCACGATTGTTAAAATTCATAACATTCACTTCAAGGAATGACGTTGCTCCAGTTTGTCAAGATTTATGAGTTTAGAATATTTTTAAATCATCTCTTTCGATATTGCTACTGCAGGAGCATATTCGAGACATAACCAATAATTTTTTTTCATTTTTGTCAAGAGATGTGAATTCTAATTTTATAAGGTTTGTTATAGTAATACTTCACAAATCAAACATTGTATTGATATTAGAAATTTAATATATACCGATCATGTAAAATACCATTTAATTTATAATAAAAAAAATGGCATGCCAGTAGGACCTACTTTCGGTGGGAGAAATGACACAGTTTCGTGCTAATAACATGTTGTAAAAATAGGATGGAAACCGGGTATAATTTTACCAATATTTAAATACTAATATAATATAATATAATAATAATAATAATAATAATAATAAAAAGAAATTTGGAATTTAATATAAATATGTATATAATATTAATAATATAACAAAAATGGATTTTAATAAATAAATAAAATTTAAAGAAAGAAAGTGGAGGGAAGAAAAGAGAATTGGTTTATTCTCACCAATTATGCATTTAATATGAACCACCATAAGTCACTATTTATAGGCAAAAATGACAAGAAAGATGTGGAACGACTGAATATTAATCATAGGTGTTTGCAAGACACATTGACTATAGAGAAGTTGCCACTTGACAATGGTGTCAAAGGGACACATGGATGGACATCTACATGTGTAATATTCACAATATGGATTACTTTTCATCAGAAGTATTTTTTTTAATAATTATTTATTAAAATTTTAAAATCACCAAACGACCATTAAATTTACACTTGATTTGTCATTAAATGTAGTATAAAAAAACAATTTAAATATGAGTATGTATGAAAAAAAAATCTCAAATTATGATTTTTTTTAAAAGTTAATCAATTACAAGTATAGAGATTGAACGTCTATTGTTAGAGTGGAAATTAATGTATTATCACTTAATTATGTTCGATTTGACTCGATAGTATGATTTTTACCTCTATAATCATTTAAAACATATAGAAGTTAGGGGATTTGAATCAATGTTTGTTAATAAGTTTAATATGTCAGTTGAGTTATGTTATCTTTGTCATTATTTGATTAAATAATACTGACACATTTAAATATAAAAAACAACTTCAATATAGTTAACTCGTTAAAACATATGGGTCGTTTTGTCCCCTATTTTGGATTTGAATAGTTTTGGATTCCAAATCCAAAACCATGTTTGGTCCCATAGTGCAACAAGTTTGTGCCATGTTTGCTTATTTTATTTGTCATCTTCCATTTACGCCAACTGCTTCAATAAAAATTTCGGTGATAACTCTGGCGACCACACCGGTGACCCCACCATTGCTGACGGCTACCTCCGACAATAATTCTTGTGACCTGACCACTGCTGACAACTAGCTCCAACGACCACACCGGTGACTCCGCCACCGCTAACACCTTCGACGACCACACTGACAACCCAAACCACCGCTGACGACAACTCTGATGACCGCACCGGCGATCCGACCATTGCTAACGGCTACTTTCGACGACCACTCAAGATACTTGTATACACCTACCTAAACAACCTGATCACTCAAGCAATCAAGTACTCCAACGACCTAACTTTCCCATAACAACCACCAATGACCACTCGACAAACCATTTCAGCGACTTAACCACCTAGCAACCACCACTGACGACCATCCAACAATCACCCGTCGACAAGCACCTGATGACCACACCCCAGCGACCCGACCACCCCGTTAATCACTTCGACGACAACCTCACGGACTCAACCATCCAACAACAACCTTGGTGGCCCGACCACCCGACAACCACTATTACCAACCATCGTCGACGACCACCCGTTGACCATTATAGCGACCACGTCCATGACCCGATCACCAACAACACAACTACCTTGATGATTACTCTGACAAACACCTTGCAACTACTCTAGGGACCTAACCACCCGACAACCACCCCAATCCACTCCAACAAC
The DNA here is from genome assembly GCA_036507285.1 of Trichosanthes cucumerina. Lineage (NCBI taxonomy): Eukaryota > Viridiplantae > Streptophyta > Magnoliopsida > Cucurbitales > Cucurbitaceae > Trichosanthes > Trichosanthes cucumerina. The sequence goes on along the minus strand of CM071839.1, from coordinate 73,075,905 downwards.
CACTGTCAACACCACAGTGACCCAACAACCCTGACGATTTGATCACCTAGTTAAATTTTTTAAAATGTTAAAATTAAACTAAAAATGGATACTAAACAAAAAAAATTAATTTCTAAAATAAAGTTTCAAAAATAGAATTTTGAATATTTTGTGAAATAGAGTCTTAAATTTCTTAATTTCTTAAATAATTTCTTTTTTAATTTCTAAAATTGAGTTAAAAAATAGGTTAATATTTTGAAATAGAATTTTAGCTTCCTAATTTATTAGAATGATTTCAAATTTTTAATTTTTGAAATGCAGTTCTAAAAATAGTTTTTTAAATAATTTGTAAAATTAAATAAAACTCTAATTTTTTAATTTCTAAAATAGAGTATCTAAAAATTGGAATAAAATTTTAAATTTCCTAATTACTTAAATAGACTTCAAATTCTTTAATTTCTAAAATAGAATTCTAAAACTAAGTTTTTTAATACTTTATGAAATAGGGTTTCAAATCCCCTAATTTATTAAATAGACTCCTATTTTTTTTAATTTTTAAAGTGGAGTTCCAAAATATAGTTTTCAGAATAGCTTGTGATGTGAAATAGAGTTTTAAATTCTCAACTTTCTTAAATAGACTCTTATTTTTTTAATTTATAGAATAGAGTTCTAAAAATACTTTTATTAATATTTTTTGAAATAGAGTTTTAAATCTCCAATTTCTTGAATAGACTTTCAATTTTTTAATTTCTAAAATAGAGTTTCAAAAATATTTTTATAAATACTTTATAAAATAGAGTTCCAAAAATATATTTCTAAATACTTTATGAAATAGAGTTTTAAATTACCTAATTTCTTATCTATACTTTCAATTTTTTAATATATGAAATAGAGTTCCAATTTTGTAACTCATTTATGTTATACAAGGATTTCTATAATTGACAAAACATCCACTAAAAAAGAGAAAATAAGAGAACAAAATACCTAAAGGAAGGGAGGAGGGGGCGAAGGAATAACATAAATCCATGATTCATAACACTGCACCTCAAACACTGTTTTCTTATTTCCAAGTTTCAGAATACTACACCTCAAACATAGTATTTTCAGGCTTCAGAACCTCAAGAACAAACACCCAAGAGTTTTTATTCCAGGACAGGGGGTCAAACAACCCCATAAAGTTTCAATCAAAATATTGAAGATTCAAATTTCTTCCCTATCCTATGTCATTAAACTAAAAAAAATACCTTATTAAAATAAAGTTTGGATTCAATAATTCTCAACAAATTTTTATCCAATTCAAGCTCTCACCCAAAATTTTGCAAAGCGACAAAGTCGTTTAACCCACAGCTCATAACCAAAATTGATATCGAGATGACCCCACTAACATGAAAACACAAAAAAATAATTCAAAAAATTGAACCACCCCAGAAAAAGAAAATAATAATAGGTCGACAGAATCCATCAAAAACCTAACCCAAAATCTCTTTTCTTTTACGAAAATCAACACCAACTAATTTAATTATGTTTTATTTTACTAATATTATTTTCATGAAAATGCTTAATTTTATTTCAGATTTTGTAATACCTTAAGAAACCGTGGGAGGGGTTGAGAATTTGAAATATTAGATAACATTATAACAATGCCTTAATCAGTTTTTCTTTTCTTTTCTTTTCTTTTTTTGTTAAGTTAGTTCAACAACATCGAAGTGAAAGAGATGATTTGAACTTCTGATATAATATATGCATAATTTTTATAAACTATGGTTGGTTTGTCATTGGGTTTTAAGTTGAAACTTAACCATATTTTCATTTTTTAAATTTAACTAAGATTTCAAACCATTTTTGTTTGTTTTTAAAATCATCACTGAATTTGTCAATAAATAAATTTTAGTTTTTATATATCGAAAAAAAAAAACATCATCAATCAAAACTGCGAATTTGCAAGCAAAATTATCAAATCAAATCATCTTAAACTATACTTGTTGATTGGTTGGATTTTTTGAATTACGAAAAAAAGTTGTTTTTTTATGATAGCAATCGAAAAAAAAGTTAAACTAATTCAATTTAAATAAATTATATTTTTTTATGTTAACTAGTGTTTAAACAAACCAATCGATAGTGCTTTTAAGACATGAGAAGAACCAGTGTTTTCACTAGATCGAGAGTGCTGACAACAACAAAAATTTACCAATAGTTAAATCTAAAATGTGAGTCATTCATCGATAATTTCACCGAAAAGAGATCATCCATACAAAAAACCTCTTTCTTGTAGCCAAAATATCATCCCAACTTACACATCTACCTACGTCCGAGGCAAGATGGAGACTAAATCACATTGCATCGTCAAATAAGGGTGAATGCAAATGAAATTACAAAAGTACATAAAAATGAGGAAAAGAGAAAACTTATAATTAAATCATACAAAATACTCACTATCTCGGTAGATTTCAAATATGATTTTAAAATTTAAAAAGTTTCATTTTAATTCTTAAACTTTGAAATTGTTAAAAAAAAGAAAACTATAGAAGAGGTTTTTTTCATCAACCAAAGGATGAAAATTGATGCACGTGTAAAAGTTAAAAAGCATACATAACATAGTTATTATAACATTATTTATCCAAATTAATATGTTAATTTTAGGAATGTTATTGTAAATAATATCAATAATATTTGAGTTGAAATGAATGATATCTTAATTTTCTATGGAGATGAAATTAAATGGTAAATGACATCATACATGTTTTTTAGTTTCTATACATTAGCTGCCACCGGCCTTTCTTTCACTTTAAACTCCGGAGAGCACACAGTTGGTCTGTTGAACCAAATAACCACGGCCCTCTCCTTCCCTCATATGTTTACCCAAACAACCATTTGCCCCATCAAAGAATTTAAAGCTAAATTACAGTTTTATTATTAAACTTTCAAATTTTTGTATCGGTCCTAAACTTTAAAAAATACGTAATAGGTTCCTAAATTTAAAGAGTATCTAAAAGTTTTTTAAGCTTTCAATTTTGTATAGATCTATAATTTTGAATTTTATGTCTAATAAGAATTTGACCTTCAATATTTTTTTAAACTCATGGACCTACTAGACATAAAATTAAAATTTTACGATCCCATTGCACACAAAATTCAATTTTATATCAATAGTTCAGTTATTTTTAAAAAAATTTGAATATGCTAGAGACATATTGGACAGAAACTTCAAAGATCTATCAGGCATTTTTTTTATGTTTAAAGACCTCTTACACACAAAATTGAAAATTTAGAGACCGTTTAAACACTTTAAAGTTCATAAACCAAATGAACGCAAACTTCAAAGTTTAAGGACTAAGCTTATAATCTATCATAGAACAAAGCAAATAATTCTCTATCATACCTTGGTTTCAAAAGAATTTGAATTGTTATCAAATACTATCTATTTGATTGACGCTTTGGTAGTTCAATAATTTATACGCAATATATTATGTATAAAGTCAGAGAATGACCCAATAACGTGGTTAGCATTGCAGAAGTAGCTGTATTTCGAATTACTTGACTAAAGGTACAGATACAATCAATTCAATATAAATTTTGAAAACGACAGAAGACAAACTTTGTCGGCCAAAAAAGAGCAACCAACCTTGTCCCTATGAGCAGAAAACTAACTCATCTTCCATGAAGGCATATGATAACAGCAACAAAGACGTTGGCAGTCTTTAGTTTTGAGCAGCAAAAACCATGGTTAGGATGCTCCCCTTTACCATTGAGATGTCAAAAAATCATGTCATAATCTACCAGTAAAATGAATCAGATACACATTGTAAAGGGTGAATTTTCTGCCATTACTAAACTGAGCTTTCTCCTAACCAACTTGAGAGATTTAGATTGAATCATTGTATTTTCTCATATGTTGGTGAAAGGCAGGAAAAGGCAGGGGAGAGACGGGAGAGGGAACACACGAGCACATCAATGGTCGAATAGAATTCATCTAAGTTGACTGATAAAAACAAAAACTCAGTTCAGGCCATGAGATTACTGAAAATCAAAATTGACTCGAGCACAGGTGCTCACATATGGTTTATGCCAGAAAACAGTGACACGTGCTTTTGGTAGACAGATAACTGAAGTAGATACCCAGAGATGACACATCCTTAGAACATAAGATACTGGAGAGGAAAAAAAAACAATGAAACGGCAAATATGGTACAAGTACTGCGAAATTAGAATTTCTAATGTACAACGAGGTGAAATGGAAGTAAAATTTGGGTTAAACGTCAGAGAATAGAAACAAGAAATGACATCTAAAGCATACCTTATGACACTGGAAGCGAAACAGAACCATTCTCTACATTGACTTCCAAATTCCACCCTCTGAAATCATAACCCAAAATCAGTTCCAAATATGCCAAACCCACGTATGGCTAAAATAGATCAAACAGAAAATGCAAAATTACTTTTCTTCTGCCTCTCTCCTTAGCTCCTGGATTTGACCCTCTATTTGAGAGCATGCCACTTGGATTTCTATATTTTTCTGGCAAAGTTCCTTCCATTGCGTGGACAAAGCATGAAGCTCATATGCAGCGTTTTGCTGATCATTGCATAAATAATCAACCAACTATTCCAAAGAATTGACCTCTAGCCATTACTAATATGAATTACAGGGATGCTACTTACTTGATGGAATTTCCTTTCACGGTTCACTTTTTCAATCTTCTCATTCTGTTCTTGAGCTAATTTTTGCATTCTGATAGCAACAAGACAATATAAGTAACAATCATATGTGATCAAGTTGGTCAGATGTTCTTTCATGTTTACTTTATTCAGAAATGACATGTATAAAAATGTAGCTAAGTGTTCCATAAAAGCTAATGCCTGTGATCCAATAGTGTTTAGTTTTGATAGCAACGGCTCTTGCCTCAGATAATATGCCAACAGGTAACTGAATGCTAGAATCTATAACCAGAAGAGAGACACTGACTTTTATCCGGCAGAGGCATGCAGAATCTCATTGTCATTATAACATGAAGATCCCAAACATTAAAGGGTTGTTTGGGGTGCTGGGTTGGTTATAATAGTATGTGGAATCATATAATATTATATAAAATTGAGAGTAGTATAGTATGGGGTTATAATAGTGTGTGTTTAGGTGCAGATTATTCCACATGTTATTATAACCTGTGTCCCAAACAGACCCTAAGTTCTTAAGGTATTTACACCCTCAAATAACATGAAGTCTCAAATAGGAACCCTAGTCTTCAAGCATGGATGCGAACATTAAAGGGGCAGGGCACCTAAGCAGGACCTTACTTGTATAGGATCTATTTTGTAGGTTGTACCTCCATGTCCTTGAGTTCTAAAAAATAGTGCATAGGCAGAAATGAAAGAAAGAGCCATAGGCAGAAGCAAGCGTATACAGATATTTCATCTTCTGCCTAATGTAGTCAAAAGTTAGGATTGCAATGCATAGAAAGAATGTCACACTAAGCCTGAAGTCACCAATGTGCAAAGATAAGCATCTAAAAAAATAAAAGTCCGCACTTCATAACTTGATTAATGAGTCAATTCAATTCAGACAGAGAACAATATAGTTGCTGTTCGAAAACCCAACATTACCAACAAATATATGAGAGAGAGAGATGCACTACCAAAGAATAAGAATTGTTTCTCCATATGAAATCCTTTTTCCTCGAAAGTAACAGAGCAATTTACACTATAGAAGGACATAAGACAGAGAATTGGGCATGGGAGCCATATTCAATGGGCGTAAAAACATAGAATATGAAACATAAAAACAAAATATAATAACAAACCTTGATAAAAGTGCTTCCAACTGTTTGTTGTGTTGCTTCCAGACATCGGGTCCATATTTTGACATCAGTTCCAAATTTTCCAGCCTGCAGTATGACACAAAGGCATCACCAGCAGTTAAATTATCATATTCTTATCATTTCCTGATGAATCGTCAAAACCTCTCTAATGTCTGTTTTCATGGTTAGGTGCGTAATCTTTTGCATTTTGTCTTTTCTAACCAAACTTGTATAAAACACAAATCTCCCATAAGCATGACCCATAGGTACACAAACTAGTTTTAAGAAACCGATCAGCGACCGGAACGAAGAAAAGGGATAGAAATACAATGAATGGGGAAAAATATACACGGGAAATGATTTTTAGGGTCAGGTAACATAAGTATTTAAAATGGCCTATTTCGACGGAGTTTTGAGCCAAATGTAAATTAATAACATAAGAACCTCCATGAAAACATTAACACTGTATTGCAGTTATTAGAAAACCTGTATAAGCTCAAGTATCCAACTCTAAGAGGTTCGTTGGGTGGGTATTATAATAATATGTAGAGTTATATAATTTGTGTTGAGCATGCAGAGTTAATTAGTCTGAGTTATAATAGTCTATGTTTACAGTATAGAGTATTACACAAACAATTATATCCCGGACTATTATAATCCATGCCTCAAACATTCCCTAACTGTTCACCATAAAATTAAGTTTTTCAAAATACAAATCATAAGTGCCTAGAACAATAAACGCATATTAAAACTTCACCTCAGCACTTGATGACGTAGTAAGCATTGAGCTTTCTGAAGTGTCTGCTTCCAAGCAGTTTCGTCGTTCTTTTTATTTGGAGGCGGTGTCTCTAATTTATATCTTGCGACATCGAGAGGCACTGGAGGCCTCCCAGCTCTTACGCGTTCATACTCTCTAGCAAGCATTGGATGATCCTGAGTCCAAACTTCGTCAATTAAATAAACTATCGCTAATATTATCACGTTTTGTCCTATTTTCAAGATCTACCCTGTGTAATGGTAAAATAACTTATGGAAGAGTGAGTAGTGGATCCTATAGTCAATGGTTCGTATACTATGACTTGAGGATAAGCAAAATTCAGTGTTCTAGATCATCGATTGATTTTAATTTGATTTTCTCGACCTTGTTTTCGAGTAGTCGTTATAGAGGATGTTTCGCAACCGAGCCAGCAACTGTAGTTCTAAACACTTAATTGTCTAACAAATATATCCATTGAAAAAAATAATAATTCGTTCTTTCGCCCATAAAAGCCTAGGAAATCAGGCGGAACTATGAGTGCATAACCTGGAGGAAAAATCCGGCGGAAAAAGAAATTGCAACCTAACTTACATCAAATTTGAATTTAGGAACAGGAGGCAAGTCTTTGAGAAAGTCGGCGGGTCTCTTGGAGCTACGCCGCATCTCTTCCTCCACTAAGCGGTCGACCTCTGCTTTGACCCTTGGGTCTGCATAGTCGTCGTCGATGTAGGGCAAGGCGTCGATTACCTCCGCATCTGCAGAAACACGCCACGCTGGTTGAGATGGCTGCGGTGGGGCTTCGAGCATAAGGATATCCCCGTTGTTGTTGCTAGTCGCCATAGTGACCACCACCACGAGCAACTGAGGTTTTGAGTTTAGATTTACAGAAACTCAAGTGCGAGAAGATGGAGTTGGTGCAGAACGCTTCGCAAGATAATTGGGTTTTCTCCGTTTCTTTTTCCTTCTATAATTTATTTATTTTTACAGTAATTTAAAAGTTTAATAATACAAAATAGTTATTCAATAAAGTTGCTTCCGATTGTAACTATCTCGAAATAATGGTAGAAGTAGATTTAAAAATATGTTTGTCGTAATCTATTAGATGACAAACATATTTTTAAATCTACTTCTAACCATTATTTCTAGATAGCTACATATATATTTGTCATCTAATAACTATGAGATACAATTCATCTAAAAAAAAGTATGGGATACAAAAGCAAGGTATATTTACAACTTTTCTCCTCTACAACTAACAATGTAAAATTATTAGTCAAGTAAGCGTCTCTCACATCCAATTGTGCATGCCTCACGTATGGGTGCATGACTTCACTCTAACTTAGCTCAACACCACCTTGATAGAAGTATTGATTTAAGCATCGTAAAGAATTGGACACGTGTGAGTTTTTTTTTTAGTTCATCCTCGTGTGCATTGTCCATGTCAGTTGAGCCATACACTCAACTTCTCATATGAACATGTTCAAACCTACTTATGTTCAATGTTTCAACCAAATAGCCTTCTCCACTCCTCGCTACAAGCTTTACCTAACAAAAAAAAATCTTTTCATTAAGAAACCCAAAACCAACACCCATGTCAACCTCTCTTGATAGGGAGGGATAAAACATCCACTATAAAATACTCTTCCCATATCTAATAAGTTTAAGAAGAAGATGTTGAATCAAGATTACGGGCGATTTTGTTTTTTTCTTTTGGAATCTTACGGAAAAAAATACAACTATTTACATCTTAGCTAAAGAGAGAGCTTCATTAATTTTTTTTTAAAAAAAAAAAAAGTTAACCTCCAAAATGTTAGGATTAGTATAGTTTTTTATGCTAATAACTTTGATATATTATGACTCCACCGCGAGAGAGTTTTTTTGCCCATTCCAAAGGGAAATGGTATGCTTAAGGTCGTTAACTATGACTTTGGTTTTGGGCACCTTCACTAACCACCTACGATCAACAAAGTTCATCCACCGAATATAAAACATAACTCTCATTTTAGTCTTTGACCACTCACTTAGTGCCTCCTCTATTGAGGTTGTCAGACCAACCGACGCCAACATTCATGCTCCATAAACCTTCGTAGGGAGGCAACCAACAACCTATATTCCGACTGTTTACCTTGGATTGATGCCAAAATCATGAAGGACTTTTCTCCCTTAAGTGCAACTCCAACAGTATGTTAGTAAAGAATATCAACGAATGAAGATCAACATGCTTGTAGCTTAGGTTCCTCCAGAGCCAAATGTTCCACATCAAGATCATTGGACCCCACAAGTCCTCGTTAACCCGTTTATTCTTATGTAATCCCAATAATTCAGAGAGGTCATCTTCCACTGCCTATAGAAAGGAACTAACATTAGAGGGAAATAAATGGCTTCATTAAAAAACCACGTATCTACATTCCCACAACAGATGACAAGTTATTTCTTTGAAATACCAGCAAAAATAGCAACCTATATTAGTTTCAACGTCTTTCTTATCCACATTTGGTTGTTGTGTGGGATGATATTGTTGAGGATACTCCAAACTCCGATCTCGATCCCCAACGTTACATTGGTTCTCCACAAAGCTTTTCAGAAGACATTCATCTCACTTTTATCCGATTGGAACAAATATTGGAAGCTCTCACATTTATGCACTTTTACCATCGAACTTTCCTTTGCCATTTTGTGAGGAACTTTGTTGGCTTGTTAATTACAAATTAAAAGTGGCATCTTCAAAAAGAATGTGATAAACCTCAACAATTTTCGTTTGTCATCACATCATACTTAATGAATTGTCTCGTCCATTTATTTTGATTAAATAAAATATTTTTGTCAAATATCTTTCCATCTTCGCCAATTAAGTTATATGCTTTTGGCATAACAATCATTTTTTTAGTCGCAAATTAAAAAGGTTTTAGAAAAAGTTTATTTTTGATCCCTTGTTACATAAAATAAACAAATAATGGAAAGAGAAAAAGGGTTCTTGTCATCAATACCCCATATTTGAATGGGTTGGGTATATTACCCAATACAATACAATGTTAAAATTAAGAAAGGTAAAAATGTTAAAATTTTAAGATATAAATTACTATTTTAAATGTACATTATTTCTAAATTTTATATATAAATTAGTCAATACGACCATGGTATGAAAGACAAGAATAAAATTGCACACAAGATTTACTTGGAAGGAGAAAGAAGTAAGAAAGGACGAAGGAACAATGAGAAGAGACAATAAAATAAGAAAAAGGAAAAGGAAGAGGAGGAAGAGGAAAAATAATAAAAAGAGGAAAGATTGTGGTGGATTAATAAAGAGAGAAAAATAGAAAAAAAATACAAAGTTTTTAAAACGTAGTTTTGTAATATTAAAAAATAATAAAAAAAAATATTTTCCACATAAGCAATCTCATAAATAAAAGATTAATATTACAATACCACATCAAAGTAAAAAATAATAAAAAATATCAGTATACCTCAGCTGACATCAAATATGACTCATGACTAAGTGGAGGAAAAAAAAAATTATATTTCTAACCTTTAACTTCAAATGTAAAGTTCGAAAATGACTCAAATGCTACACAATCTAAACCTTGAAACTAAAAATGTATTTTATCTGTCTTATAACAGTCCACAATAACTCATCAAGGATGGTTTGGAATAAGGGTGGTTTGATCCTGTTATGGAATGAGGATCTTGAAGTGAGTATTTCTTCTTCCTCCGAGGGTCACATTGATGCGACAATCAAGAGTCATGAGGGGTGGTGGCGTTTTACTGGGTTCCACGAGAATCCCATAAAGGAAAGGAGAGTGGATTCGTGGAAACTTCTTGAGAGACTTAGCCAGTAGGGGAGTCTTCCCTGGATAATTGGGGGCGATTTCAATAAGATAATGTTCAATGATGAGAAAAAAGGAGGAGCACCAAGGAGTGATAGTCATATGGCAACCTTTAGAGATGTGGTAAACTTCTGCAATCTTATTGACCCGGGCTATCAGGGTAACAAGTTTATTTGGATAAAAAACATGAGGGATAAGAATAGTATAAGAGAAAGGTTGGATCGGTTTCTTATCAACTTTCGGTGTCAATTTTGGGCGGTGGATGTCAAAGTGAATCACCTAAATTTCCACAATTCCGACCATAGACCTATCCTCCTTTCTCTGAACAGGAAAACTGGTAGCTTTTAAAACATGAACCGAAGGAAGGGAGTGAAGTTTGAAGAGAGTTGGGTTCACTTCGAGGAGTGCAAAAGGATTGTTGAAGATCACTGGGAAAATCACGATGGAAGAAACATTCAAAGGTATGGTGGGAAAATTGTCAATTGTCTGGAGAAACTTAGTGCTTGGAACAAGAACAGGCTCAATGGCTCCCTAAAGGGGGCTATGATCAGGAAAGAGACGGAAATCAAGGCTATTCTTCTTGCAAATAACAACAAAGACTATGACCAGTTAAGAAAAGAGGAAAAGGAATTGGATGGGTTGATCAAAGAGGAGGAGTTGTATTGGAGGTTGAGGTCTAAAGAGGTGTGACTCAATAGTGGCGACATAAATACCAAGTGGTTCCATACAAAAGCGTCTAGTAGAAGGAGAAGGAACCAAGTTATGGGAGTGTACGACAACAGGGGAAGATGAGTTGATTCTAAGGACGACATAGCAAGAGTAGCTACTGATCACTTCAAAGGCCTTTTCCTCACCTATACTCCTTGTGAGGAGGTAATGAAAAGAATCCTTGAAGGAGTCAAGGTCGCCATAACAGAAAGACATAATATAATATTGATGAGCCAATTCACTAAAGAAGATATTGTAACAACGCTAAAGTCGATGAACCCGGGAAAAGCCCCGGGCCCAGATGGAGCTCATGCTAGATTCTTTCAACACTATTGGGAAGATGTGGGTGACGAAACAGTCAAGATTTGTCTCAAAGTACTAAATGAAGGGGAAAGTGTGGGACCCCTGAACAAAACCTTTATTTCCCTAATTCCCAAAACAAAACACCCTACCCATATGACTGACTTCCGCCCGATTAGCCTGTGTAATGTCATATATAAATTAATTGCTAAGGCCCTCGCCAGTAGATTGAAAGGAGCACTAGACCAAATTATTTCACCTTACCAGTCTGCGTTTGTGCCAGGGAGACTTATTTCAGACAATGTTATTTTGGGTTCGAGTGCATCCATGCCCTCACTTCAAGAAGGAAAGGAAAGGAAGGAACAATAACTATGAAGCTCGACATGAGCAAAGCCTATGACAGAGTAGAGTGGTCTTTCCTTCGTGGGATAATGGGAAGAATTGGCTTTGATAGAAATTGAGTGAATAAGATTATGGATTGTGTTGAATCGGTTGAGTACTCTGTTTTGGTCAATGGAGTGTCGCAAGATGGTTTCACTCCTCAGAAGGGTTTGAGACAAGGAGACCCCCTGTCCCCTTACCTCTTTCTCATTTGCGCTGAAGGTTTCTCGGCGACCCTTATCAGGGATGAGTCGCTTTCTAACTTAAAAGGTTTTCGTTTAAATTACTTTTGTCCTTCACTCACGCATCTCTTTTTTGCAGATGACAGCCTCATTTTCTTCACAGCTGAGGTTTCTGACTGTAGGAAAATTAAAGAGATCTTGGCCACCTATGAAAGGGCTTCGGGGCAAACAATAAATATGCACAAGTCTTCTTTCATGACCAGCAAAAACGTGTCCACGGTAAAAGTGCAAGAGTTAGGAAGGACCCTTGGGGTCAGGTACACGAAAACTCTTGGGGAATACCTGTTGGGATTTTTGTCCTAATCTCGTGTTTGTAATATATTGTTTGAAATCAATAAGAATTATTCATTTCATCACTTTGTGTCTCGCAATATTTATAAACTTTTCCAATAAACTAAACTCCAGGGTCATTGAATTTATGAGAGAACTAGAACTTGAACGGTGTGTAGTGGACACACAAGGAGGATCACGTTTGAGTTAATGACCCGAACGGTCTACAGTATATGGATAGTGTTGGAGACCTAATCCTGGATACACTGTGGATGCGGCCCACTTTGTATTAGATACAAACGAGGTGATCTGACTCGTTCATGTAGTTGACATGCGAGTGGGGCATCCTGTGCAATGAGATTGTACAAGAGCCGGACCGTGATTTATTAGACCTCACGATGTAACACTGCTGGCGATAAGGACTAATAACTTCGTGATGACCATTAGTGACTCGACACGAATCACGAGCGTGTTCTGACTCACAGGCTGCGAGTGTTCTTTGACTAGTACGGGTGAGGTGGTCACGATTACTCGCCCAATATGCCTATCTTCTCGTGGACATAACCAAGTAGGGGAGTGGGAACTTAATTACGCGAGATGGAATTCACTCGTTCCGCTTTAGGGAAACTAGAGGGGTTGTTCCCTTAAGTGTTGTCTCCAGGGCTTAGACAACGGGCGCCTACCTTCTCACCGGCCCGAGAAGGGTGTTGTGTATGGTCGAACCATCACAATATGTTGTTCATTAGAGGAGCGGTGGGGACTTAAGGAACAAGAGAGGTGAACACGGGTAAAAGCGGTAATTTGACCCGTCGTGTCTACGAACAACCTGTGAAGGGTCGACTCATGGGCATTGGTTATATCAGTGGACACGTAATATTCTGCACTGGCGGGAGTGCAGCTACGGGCTATAGTGGAGTGTTACCGTAGCTAATGAATGTTGGTTAACCGGGTCAAAGAGTTTGACAGGTTAATCTCGGATCATTGGAGCCCGTCACATCAGAGGTCCATTAGGTCCTCGGTTGGCTCCATCCGGGTCAAAAGAAGGGTTAATGTTTTGGTATGAAATTGAAGTGTTCAATTTCACTTTAAGAAACATTTATGTCATTTATATGAGATATGAATGATATAATGTATAGTTTAATGTGAATGAGATTCATAATAAACTATAGGTTAGCCTAATTGTTGAATTAGGGCTAATTGGAGAAATTGATTGAGAGAAATTAAATTGGATGTGATTCAATTTAATTAATCCACAATTATTGCAAATGAGATTTGCAATATGAGATATGAGATATCTTATATTATGTGGTTATGCAAATGAGATTTGCATAACCTATGGTTAATAGTAAAGTGGTGATTATGTGGACATTTTAACTCCACCAATTCCACTATATAAACCCTTCTTGCAAGAAGGATTGTAACTTAATCTCTCATTTTTGATTTTGCATCAAAGAAGAGAGAGAGGAATTCTCTCAATTCTCTCTAAAAATCTCCTCCTCTCTCCAACACAAAAGGTTCCCACAAACCTCCCTTCTCCAAAAGAGAACAACCGAGAAGGCTTTTTGGTGGCGTTCAAGATCATTTGTGGGAAGAGTTCGTAGAGATCGAGTTGCACGAAGAGTTCGTGATCGGAGGAAGAAATTTGCTGAGTTAGTCTACAACAAGTAAGTAAAATCTCTTTTTGCTGTAAATTTCTTCTTCTTTGAAGCATGTTTAGCCTAGATCTAAGTGTTAGATCACTTTTAATAAAGTCATGTTGCATATTGATACCTCGACGATTCAATCGTCTTCCGCTGCGAGGGATTCTCATTCCCTACAATTGGTATCAGAGCCATCTCGATGGTTCTTCGATTATGCACTGTTTTATTAAAATTTGGTGGGTGTTTTTTCCATAATTCATGAGATGAATGTTTGGTTTGCTTAGATGGATGTTTACGGTTTTTAGCATTTTTAGATTTACAATTATGTTGATGAGATCAATGTATGGGCCCGTTGTTTTTAGGCATTTTTGTTGTAAATCGAGTCTGTAAGTCTGGGTCGTTCGTGACAAGAGTTGCTGTGAAGAAATCGGAGCGGAAACAGGCGAAAATTCGATGAAGAACAGCAAAGGTGTTTGTGCTTACGTCGATGGCGTTGAGACGCGCCCAGCGGCGTCTCAACGCCGCTTCTCTCCGCGAGCGGAGGCGGCTGCTGCGGAAGTAGTGTTGCAACGTTGGGTGTAGCGTTACCGCGCCATCGGCGTTGAAGCACGCACTTCGGCGTTGTAAGCGGCGATGTTGCAACGCCGCACGCGCGTGAGGCGATTGGTGGAGGCGGTTTCGCGCGGTCGTGGGTTCGAGGCTTAGTGGGGGCAGTTATTTCGTTTTATTTTATTAATTTTAATTTGTAAAATGTAATTTTTATTTATTTAATTATTGTATTAAATAATATTAATATAAATGTTATATTAATGTTATTTAATTAAATAATTGCCCCTAGGTGCCAAAAATCGGTCCATTTTTGCTATTTAATTATTTTATGCATGAGATGTATATTTTAATTAATTTCTATGTGCATAATGTATGTCATATAGATTTAAAATCTCACCTTAGGTTAAACATTTCATGCATCATATTTATATTATAAGAGTTATAATATATAGTATGCATGATAGGATTATATTATAGGAGTTATAATATAATGTTTGCATGTTTTAATTTATTTAATATAAGTGTTATATTTTTAAATTAAAAGCATGATCATGCATTTAATTCATGTGATGAATTATATTATGTTATAGTATATAGTATTATTCATGTGATGGATGATCAAGCACTATAACATAGAAATGTATGCAACCTAAGTTAATTATTAGTTTTAAAGTGTTTAGAACTTGAATAATTAGACTTAGGTTTTCTATTTTTCTAATGAGATTAGAAATTTAGGAAATCAAATATGACCTTTGAATGGAGACTGATAAGTAACTCTGTCTAAGGAAGGTTTTGTCTAAGGTTTGGGGTATTTAAGTTGACGCTTGCGAACACACTACTACACGGAAACCGACTCAGGAGTGAATTCGGTCCGGAGATTCTTAGGTTATATTCTCGTGAGTGTCGTTAATTAAGTGTTAATTAATTTACTCACATAGACCTAAGTTAATAATGTGATTATAAACTTAGGTTAATACCATATAAGAGTTATTTTGGTAGACTTAGGTAAATTTTAGCCGGTTTATCTAGGTCAATCCCTAATAAAGTTAAAGTGTTGAGTGGGAGGAAATAAAGTGTATGAGATACATTTGAATTTCCAACCACAAATCTCCTTTAAGTCCGCACCGTAAGATCTATACTCGGCCTCGTGGCGCAAATGGGAGCGTCCCCCTTCGGATGGCATTTGTATAGATCAATATCATCGTGGATGGAGAGAGTACTTATAGTGAGTGGGAGCGGGACTTGTGAAAACGAGACCCACGATCTCTTCTTTCGATTCACACCGTGAGATCCCTATGATCCGCTCGCTAGTTTGGCTCGGACCGCACAATCCTCTTCGGAGGGCTTGATCATGGGAGTCGGAACACCGTGAATTCCCGAAAGGGATACAATTTCCTGGTTGGTTTTCCTTCTTGGTTCACCCTTCGGTGGCTATTGTTTGGACGAATACTTGGAAACTTAAAGATTGAGGTGACACTCACGAGATTCGTTAAGTGTTAATGAATTCGACCGAACAATGGTAATTAGACGCCTAATGGAATAAGAGTTATTACGGATTAGGTCCGATCGAGAAAGTCTCGTCCTAGAGAAGGAGTGTTTTGTTCACCCTTCTGGCGGTCATTCTAAACCTTTAGGGTATCATTGCAAAATTTGAATGAACTAGGGATCATGAAACAATTTTGCTAAAACTTGATTGTTTTTCAAAAGTTTTTGCAGAGACTAATACAAAGGTTTTTCTTATTTTTCACTAAAAATGTCTAAGCGCAATAATAGCTTTACTCATTTCGAGATAAATTAGTGGGAGATAATTACCAAAGTTGGAAAAACAACATTAATACAATTTTGGTACAAGACGACATAAAGTTCGTGGCTATCCGAGGAGTGTCTCTCGATGTCGGGCTCGACCGCGCCGCGAAATGTTCGCGACACGTCGATCGATCACCGGATCGGGGCCATGAAAAGGCCAAGGTCTACATAATTGTCGGCATGTCCGATGTCTTGGCAAAGAAGCATGAGCCGATGGTTTCCGCTAAGGAGATCGGAGTCCTGCGGGAAATGTTTGGACAACGATCCTTTCAGTCCGCATGACTCGCTTAAATCGTTTTCAACGCGCGGATGAAAGAAGGGGTCGTGCATCCGTGAACATGTTCTAGACATGATGACCCACTTCCATCCGCCGAGATGAACGGGGCTTCGATCGACGAGTCGAGCCAGTGTCGATTTTATATTGGAGACTCTTCCAAGAGTTTCCTTGCCAGAGCAATCTTTGTTATGAACAAAATTAGCTACACTATGACTACCCTCCTCAATGAGTTACTGAATTTCCAATACTTGCACAGGTCAAGGAATCGAGGCATATGTTGCCTACGGAGTCTTATCACGGGGTTCGACCTGCAGGGCGAAACTCGTTGCTCCTTCACGCCGAAAAGGAAGGAAGAAGAGGATGAAGAGGGTAAAAGCGACCGTCTTGCCGCCCACAAGGCAAGAAGGTCAAGGAGGTTGCAGAGAGAAGGAAAGTGTTTCCACCTGCTGATGGGGCGGTCACTTTGGAAGAGAAATCGTCCCAAATTCTCGGCCGAAAAAGAAGAATCAAGGTAAATGTGATTTACTTGTGGATCAAAACATGTTTAGTGGAGAGTAGTGACTCTGCACGGATATTGGATTCGGCGCCACTAACCACGTTTGTTCTTCTTTTCGTGGATTGATTCTTGGCGTACCACGCGAGAGGGTGAGGTGACTCTACGGGTTGGATCCGGGAGCTTGTCTCTCTCGCTGCAGTGATCGACACGGTGAAGCTAAACTTTGGCGGGAAGTACTTATTGTTGGACAATCTGTACATAGTTCCAGGGTTTACTAGAAACCTTGTTTCAATTTCCTACTTAATAGAACATTGTATTTCAGTTTCTTTTGAAGTTAATAAAGCGTTTATTTCTTTCAAAGAGAATGTTATATGTTCAGCTTCACTCGAAAATAATCTGTATGTTTTGAAACCCAATTCGGTCAAAAGTGTTTTGAATACTGAATTGTTTAAAACTGCAGAAACACGAACTAAGAAAGCAAAAGTTTCTCCAAAAGAAAATGCTCATTTTTGGCATCTTCGGTTAGGCCACATTAATCTCAATAGGATTGAGAAACTAGTGAAGAGTGGACTTCTAAACGAGTTGGAAGAAAACTCTTTGCCGATGTGTGAGTCATGCCTTGAGGGCAAAATTACCAAACGTCCTTTTAGTGGAAAAGGATATAGAGCCAAAGAGCCTCTTGAGTTAGTGCATTCTGACCTCTGTGGTCCGATGAATGTTAAAGCTCGGGGCGGTTATGAGTACTTTGTGTCTTTCATGAGCGACTACTCCAGAGATATGGGTATATTTACCTAATGCATAAGAAGTCCAAACTCTTGAAAAGTTCAAGGAGTTCAAGATCGAGGTTGAGAACCTCTTGGGTAAATCGCTTAAAACACTTCGATCGGATCGAGGTGGAGAGTACATGGACACCGAATTCCCGGGACTATATGATAGAACACGGAATCACGCCTCAACTCTCAAGACTGGTATGCCTCAGCAGAATGGTGTATCGGAGGAGAGAGCGAACCTTGTTGGACATGGTTCGGTCGATGATGAGCTATGCTCGTCTCCCCGATTCTTTTTGGGAGTACGCAGTGGAGATCGCGATTTATATTTTGAACAACGTTCCTCGAAAAGTGTTTGTGAAACACCTTTCGAGCTCTGGAGTGGACGTAAAGGCAATTTACATCACTTCAGGATTTGGAGATGCCCGACCCATGTGTTGGTGTCAAACCCGAAAAGGTTGGAACCCCGTTCAAAATTGTGCCTATTCGTAGGTTACCCTAAAGAGACTAGGGTGGTCCGCTTTATGATCCTAGGGAAAATAGGGGTGCTTATGTCGACAAACGCCACTTTCCTGAGAGGAAGACCACGTCGGGATCATTTACCAAGCAAAGAAATTGTATTAAATGAAATGGGCGAGTACATCGCCAAGAGAGTTCTTTGATGGGGCTAGTATCGTCAACAAGTGTTGTTGATCCTAGCGACGTCTAGTCAAATCCGTTCCCAAGAGTTGGGAATGCCTCGACGTAGTGGGAGGATCGTGAGACACGGCTGATCGCTACATGGGTTTAATCAAAACCTCGGTTGTCGCTCCCGATGATGATCGTGAGGATCCATTGACCTATGATCGAGCAATGATTGATGTTGACAAAGACGAGTGGATTAAAGCTATGGACCAGGAAATGGAGTCTATGTACTTCAATTCTGTATGGGAGCTTGTGGATCAACCGGATGGGGTAAAACCTATTGGTTGCAAATGGATCTACAAGCGTAAACGTGGCGTAGATGGGAAGGTGCGCACCTTCAAAGCCCGACTAGTGGCAAAGGGTTTTACCCAGTTGAAGGGTTGACTATGAGGAGACCTTTTCGCTGCTGCCATGGTAAAGTCGATCGAGATCCTTCTGGCCATTGTCGCGTATTATGACTACGAGGTATGACAGATGGACGTCAAGACAGCCTTTCTGAATGGCAAACTTGATGAAACCATCTACATGGACCAACCCAAAGGGTTCATTGCCCAAGGCCAAGAGCAAAAAGTTTGACGGGTTCATAGGTCCATTTATGGACTGAAACAGGCTTCGAGGTATTGGAATATAAGGTTTGATGAGGAAATCAAATCTTATGGCTTTGATCAAAATGTCGACGAGCCTTGTGTCTGCAAGAAAATCGTTGACAAAACTATCGCATTTTTGGTGTTGTACGTGGACGATATTCTTCTCATTGGGAATGAGGTAGAATTTCTTACTGACGTTAAAAAGTGGCTAGCTTCGCAATTCCAAATGAAAGATTTGGGAGAAGCTCAGTATGTTCTAGGTATCCAGATAGTCTGGAACCGGAAGAACAGAACGCTAGCCCTGTCTTAGGCGTCTTATATTGACAAGATGTTGTCCAGATATAAGATGCAGAACTCCAAGAAGGGCTTGTTGCCTTTCAGGCATGGGGTTCACTTGTCTAAGGATCAGTGTCCTAAGACTCCTCAAGATGTTGAGGATATGAGACGGATTTCATGTGCTTCAGCTGTAGGAAGCCTCATGTATGTCATGCTGTGTACTAGGCCCGACATCTGTTATGCAGTAGGAATTGTCAGTAGATATCAGTCCAATCTAGGATTAGATCCCTGGACAGCGGTAAAGGCAATCCTCAAGTATCGTAGGAGAACGAGGAACTACATCTTAGTGTATGGGAGTGGGGATTTGATCCTTACGGGATACACACATTCTCGATTTTCAAACCGATAAGGATTCTAGAAATCCACCTCGGGTCACCTTCATTCCGAATGGAGGAGTCAGTAGTATGGCGAAGCATCAAGCGAGGATGCATCGATTCCACTATGGAAGCGAGTGCGTTGCGGCTTGTGAAAGTCGCAAAGGAAGCTGTTTTGGCTCGGGAAGTTCATGACGATTTGGAAGTTGTTCCAAACATGAACTTGTCGATCACACCGCGCTGATGTGATAACAGATGGTGCGATAGCCAACTCACGTGAGCCTCGGAGCCATAAGAGAGGCAAACACATTGAGCGCGCAGTATCATCGACACGAGAGATTGTGCACCGTGGAGACGTGGCGGTCACGCGCAGATAAATACGTCGAGCACAACGTGGTGATCCATTTACAAAGCCCTCACGGCTAATGTGTTTGAGGGTCACCTGAGAGTCTAGGTCTTCTCGAGAGCTTCCCGACTAGGGCAAGTGGGAGATATGTAAACGGGTATTCAATGCCCTAGTTTATTGTATTACTTCGTTGTAATTTATGTACATTTCTGAAATGTATTTTCTCCACTAGCTTAGTCCAAGTGGGAGTTTGTTGGGATTTTTGTCATAATCTCATGTTTGTAATATATTGTTTGAAATCAATAAGAGTTATTCATTTCATCACTTTGTGTCTCGCAATATTTATAAACTTTTCCAATAAACTAAACTCCAGGGTCATTGAATTTATGAGAGAACTAGAACTTGAACGATGTGTAGTGGACACACAGAGATGATCACGTTTGAGTTAATGACCCGAACGGTCTACGATGATATGGATAGGGTTGGAGACCTAATCCTCGGATACACTTTGTGGATGCGCCCACTTTGTATTAGATACAAACGAGGTGATCTCGACTCGTTCATGTAGTTGACATGCGAGTGGGGCATCCCGTGCAATGAGATTGTACAAGACCGGACCGTGATTTATTAGACCCTCTCGATGTAACACCGCTGATGTGATGGGACTAATAACTTCGTAGATGACCATTAGTGACTCGACACGAATCCCGAGCGTGTTACGGACTCGCATCATGCGAGGTGCGCTTCTTTGACTACTAAATGCGGGTGAGGGTGGTCACGATTACTACTCGCCCAATATGCCTATCTTCTCGGTGACATAACCAAGTAGGGAGTCGGGAACTTAACTACGCGAGATGGAACTCACTCGTTCCCGCCTTTAGGAAATTAGGGTTGTTCCCTTAAGTCTTTGTCTCGGGGCTTGGACAACGAGCGCCCACCTTCTCACCGCCCGAGAAGGGTGTTGTGTATGGTCGGACCATCACAATATGTTGTTCATTAGAGGAGCGGTGGGGACTTAAGGAACAAGAGGTAGACACGAGGGGTAAAGCGGTAATTTGACCCACCGTAGTGTCTCGAACAACCCTGTGAAGGGTCGACTCATGGGCATTGGTTATATCGGTGGACACGTAATATTCTCGTGACCGACGGAGTGCAAGCTACGGGCTATAGTGGAGTGTTACCGTAGCTAATGAATGTTGTTAACCGGTCAAAGAGTTTGACAGTTAATCTCGGATCATTAGAGCCCGTCATCGTAGGTCCATTAGGTCCTCGGTTGGCTCCATCCAGGTCAAAAGAAGGGTTAATGTTTTGGTATGAAATTGAAGTGTTCATTTCACTTTAAGGGCATTTATGTCATTTATATGAGATATGAATGATATAATGTATAGTTTAATGTGAATGAGATTCATAATAAACTATAGGTTAGCCTAATTGTTGAATTAGGGCTAATTGGAGAAATTGATTGAGAGAAATTAAATTGGATGTGATTCAATTTAATTAATCCACAATTATTGCAAATGAGATTTGCAATATGAGATATGAGATATCTTATATTATGTGGTTATGCAAATGAGATTTGCATAACCTATGGTTGTGGTAAAGTGGTGATTATGTGGACATTTTAACTCCACCAATTCCACTATATAAACCTTTCTTGCAAGAAGGATTGTAACTTAATCTCTCATTTTTTGATTTTGCATCAAAGAAGAGAAGAGAAATTCTCTCTAAAAAATCTTCTCCCTCTCCAACACAAAAGGTTCCCACAAACCTCCCTTCTCCAAAAGAGAACAACCGAGAAGGCTTTTTGGTGGCGTTCAAGATCATTTGTGGAAAGAGTTCGTAGAGATCGAGTTGCACGAAGAGTTCGTGACCAGAGGAAGAAATTTGCTGAGTTAGTCTACAACAAGTAAGTAAAATCTCTTCTTGCTGTAAATTTCTTCTTCTTTGAAGCATGTTTAGCCTAGATCTAAGTGTTAGATAACTTTTAATAAAGTCATGTTGCATATTGATACCTCGACGATTCAATCGTCTTCCGCTGCGAGGGATTCTCATTCCCTACAATACCTAGGGATGCCTTCTCACTCAGGACGAAACAAAATGAGGATTTTTTTCAAAGTCAGGGATAGAGTTTGGAAGACTCTCCAAATGTGGAAAGAGAAACTTTTCTCTCAAGGGGAAAAGAGGTTCTCATCAAGACCATTGCACAAGCAATCCCGTTGTATACCATGAGTTGCTTTCGCTTGCCCCATTCAATTTGTGATGATATTAATTGTTGTTGTGCTAGATTCTGGTGGGGCTCTTCTATTGAAAAAAAGAAGGCGCACTGGGCAAGTTGGAAGAAGATGTGTAAGAGCAAGGACAACGGGGGGTTAGGTTTTAGAGATCTAGCTCTTTTCAACCAAGCAATGCTTGCCAAGCACAGCTAGCGTATACTGAAAAACCCTAAGAGCCTCTGTCCTACGAGGGAGATATTTTAAAGATGGAGATTTCATTGGTGCGAAGTTAGGTCACAACCCATCGTTGACTCGGAGGAGTATCCTGTGGGGAAAAGAACTCTTAGTAAAAGGCTACCGCTGGAAAGTAGGCAATGGAAACCTTATTATGACTGACTCTGACCCTTGGGTAGATAGGAAAAGCAGTAAATACCCTGTCTGGGTGAGGACTGAGCTAAAAAACAGAAGAGTTAAGGTGCTTTTGGATGATCAGAATATATGGAAGGAGTCGATGGTCAAGGAAAACTTCACAGCTTTAGATGCCGAGGACATTTTAAACAGCGAGGGGAGCCTAAACACCAGAGATGAAATTATTTGGAGCCTTAATTCTAATGGTTTGTTCACTGTTAAGAGCGCTTACCACTTAGCTTCCAATCTCCTTTCGAGCAAGGAGACCTCCTCCTCGAATACCCAAGGAGAAAACAACTTTTGGAGGAAAGTTTGGAAGGCACAAGTAATTCCCAGAGCCAAGTCTTGTGTTTGGAGAATTTTAAATGATGCCCTACCCACCCTCTAAAATATCCAAAAGCGTGGCATAAAGTCTAACTCGTGTTGTTTGTTTTGCAGGAAATATGTAGAATCAACCTCCCATGTAATATGGGAGTACAAATATGTGATTGATGTGTGGCTCCGTTTTCTTCCAACTTTAGTAACTCTTTTCTCTGGTTGCAGGGATGGTTGGTTGCCAAAGGATTACTGGGAATGGATGACAAAGAACTTAAATGCTGATGAGATTGATAGGACTATTATTATTATGTGGACTGTCTTGACTTTTAGAAACACAATTTTACATTCCTCTAAGTTGTCTCCTGGTTTTCTCTCTCCAGATTTTCGAAGACTTGCTGCAACTATAGAGAAAAGCCTTGATGATCGTGCTGTAATGGACACAACGATTTCAATACCAAGTTTTGAGAGCCGCATGAGACAGAATGTTTGGTCTCCCCCTCCGCCTGAAGCTTTAAAGCATAATGCTGACGCAGCATGGTGCGAGGCAACCGGGAAAGGTGGGTTGGGGTGGATAGTTCGTGACTTTCGAGGATCTCCTATTTGGGTTGGATACCAATGCTGGAGGAGGAAATGACCCATAAAAGCTCTGGAAGCAGCAACAATCCTTTCAGGGTTACGTTCCGTTAAAGGGTTGATTAACAACCCTTTTCAGGAGATTATGGTGGAATCTGACTCCTTAGAGGTTGTGACAGCTTTAAATTGTCCTGGCTCAGACATCTCATAGACTAAGTCTATCTTAAATGAGATTGTTTCTATATCTTCTTTATGGTGTAATTTTAGTTGTACTTTTTGTCCTAAGGCTTGTAACTTTGCTGCCCATAGCCTCGCTAGGAAGGCTCTCTTGACTTTTGTGGACAGGTTGCCCCCCTCCACTTCGGAGGATGACATGGTTGTTTGGTTCTCAGATTATCCGGATTGGGTTAGATGTATTTTTTGTGAGGATGGTTCGTCCTCCGTTAGTTAATTTATATGATGTTTGTTTTTTTTTTTTAAAAAAAACTCATCAACTTCAATACTTATATTAAAAACTGCACAATATTATTTAAGGTAGAAATTTGATATTGGAATAACTTTATCAAAATTCATAGAAAAATAAACTTTAACATTATTTTTCTTAAATTTACGTCTATTCAAAACTTAAAGTAAATATTGCAACACAATTTGATGAAAATTAAAAGTTGACAAATTTAAAAAAAAAACCAATAACGTTGAGAAATTGATTCCTTTGTTTTTTTAAAAAAACCCTCATATTTTTCCCAAAAAAGAAAAAAAAAAAACGCGCGAACAAAACAAAGCAACCGAGCGCCCGTCCGGCAATTTAAAACACATTTGGCGGCAAAATATTTAAGAATTGACCGCATTGTCCTTCTCCGAGCAAAATATTACAGGCCCAGTACCGATTTCTCTATGTCCGTTGCTATTCCATCGAACTGCAGCATCCAATTTTTGCCCAAAAGGGTTCGTAAGGTTACCGTTTAGCTGCAATCTTTTTTTTTGCTCGCCGCATCACTGTCCCTACTTCTACATTTGCTCTTCATCCCGCCATTTTCTCCGCCATTACTAATCTATCGAGCTTTTGACAAGTGCGATTGCATTTGAGATCCAAAAGAAGGGAAAAGAAAGTTAAAGCCAAAACCCCCCAAACTTCACAATAAAAAAACGGTGGTGCCCAAATCAAATGGGCATAAAAGACCTCCTCAGATTCATGAAGCTCTACATTGAACCCATTCATATAAAAAAATATGCGGGCAAACGTGTAAGTACCGTATGTTTCTGGCTGGTTTTTTAGTCCCCTTTGATTGGTTGTTCTCTGAATCGAACTTTTTTGCAGGTGGGTATTGATGCCTATTCTTGGCTGCACAAGGGAGGTAAGGTTTTTGTTTCTTCCTTATTGCAACGTGTTTTTCTTTTTGGCCACTTGGGGTTTTTCTATCCATTCATTGACATGGGCACTGCTTTTTTAACAGCTTATTCATGTAGTATGGAGATTTGCCTCAATTCAGATAGTGATAAGAAGTGGCGATACATAGACTACTGTATGCATAGAATCAATCTGCTTCGCCATTACAAGATAGTTCCTGTTGTTGTTTTTGATGGCGGGAATGTTCCGTGTAAGGCAGCCACTGAGCAAGAGAGGCGCAAGTATGAGCCCACTATATTGTTCTGCTTTGGAATTTGACGCCCTTCAATATTCGTTACTCATGTAGTTTATTTAGTATTAAAATATGGGTGCATATGGATTTTCCAGAAGAAGAGAGGCAAACAAGGAATTAGCGATGGAGAAGTTGAAAGAAGGGAATGTTGGTGCTGCCACCGAGCTTTTCCAGGTTTTTGACATTCCATAGATTCTTTTATGTTTATATTTGTTGCGTTCAATTTTCAAAACTGGGAGCATCTTTTAAATGTGGGAGCTAAAAATGCTTCGTTTTTATAATAATTAGTTCATTAATGAATTCAGTTAGAACTAATTCCCAGGGTCCATAACAAAGTATAACGCCATTACAAAGTAGCTTACTTTGTTACCAGTGTACAGTTAAGGTAAAGTTGCTTCATCTATAATAATTTGGGTTCCCATTAGAAACAATCTGAAGTCACTTGGCTATAAAGATTTAAGCAAATTTCACCGTCTCCACCCTGCAACATACTTTCTTCTGTTCGTTTACTAGTAATCAGATGTTTATTTTGGATGCTTTTTATTAGATTACATGGTTCCATCTCAAAATCAATTGGTAATGAGAGAAATAGCTCATATATCTTATATATTTGTGTTTAATGGGCTCTGATATCATATTAGATTATATAGGGTTCCATCTCAAAATCAATTGGTAATGAGAGAAGTAGCTCATATATCTTATATATTGTGAGGTTTCTTCTCCACTTATCCAATGTGGGATCCTCAACACTTTTCACTAAAGTTTGTGTTCATGTCTAATTTCACGATTTCTTTTTTCTTTTTTACTGCAGCGAGCGGTGAACATTACTCCCTCCATAGCAAATCAACTCATAAAGGCAAGTGTTTTCCACATAATGTTAACGCATTGCATGCACATTTACCAATTTTCTTAAGTTTATCGGGGAATTTCTAAACTTCGGTATGTTAGTTGCGATTACACTACTTCAACTGAGTGGCTTTACTTTCCCCTTATATTAACTGTTTCAATTGTTATTCATTCTAGCTTCTTAGAGAACAGAACATTGAATTTGTGGTAGCCCCATATGAGGCTGATGCACAGTTGGCATATCTTTCCAGCCTTGAAACACAAAACGGAGGAATTGCGGCTGTCATTACAGAGGATAGTGACCTGATTGCATATGGTTGTAAAGCTGTAAGAACTTCCACAATGCTTTGATTTGATGCAAATGGAGGTCCAGTGCTCTCATGCTGCCTTTGTTTGAACTATTTATTACACAAAAGTGTCAAGTCTTTCTCTGTGTTGATTGGGGTTGCTTTACAGACGATCTTTAAGATGGACCGATATGGCAATGGCGAAGAGATGATGCTAGATAAGATTTTTGACTCTGCAGGCTCCACACCTTCTTTCAGAAATTTTGATAAGGAGTTGCTCACGGGTGAGCTACTAGTTCTACTTGAAGCCTTCTTCCACCCTCATATCTTTGCTACTGAAATTGTGATGATTCTTGATGCAAGACACTATCTTCATCAAAATCACATCCACCAAAGAAAACTGAATTTTGCTTCGTTTTCTACAGGAATGTGTGTCTTAGCTGGCTGTGATTTTCTTCCTTCTGTTCCTGGAATTGGCATTGCAAAGGCTTATGCCTTGGTCTCCAAGTATCGGAATTTGGAACGTGTAAGCACGTCTGTTTGGTCTTGTTTCCAAAATGTTTAATGGTTTTGATCATATTCTGTTTTACTCAAGCTTAAATTGATAGACGATTTAAAAGCAGTGTTTGAATGTGCGAAGTGTTGTGAGCCACCCTTGCTCGAACAGTCGCCAAATGACAAGCAACTTCTCCTAGGTGTGTCATAGATCACTTATAGAGGCATTGAAGAAAAATTCTCTGTACTCTCCTCTCCCCATCTAAATTTTACTTCCTATTGGAAAAAGAAGAAGGGACAGTTGGGATATCTGTGCCTAAAACCATTAACTAGTCCCACTTGTGCCAAGTCCTATCTTCATCTTCAACGGACAGGGAACATTCTATCATGTGACCGCAAGTGAATAGTTACCACTGAGTAACAAGATGCATCTCTCATATTCGAACCACAGGCAAAAGCGTTTCTTTCTTTGACAAGGATAACGACTGACTTAGATTCTCAGCAACAGATTTTGGCCTTCAAAGGCTCGTTTTTCTACACTTCATTTCTCCTATTCTACAACTCACCCTTCCAAATTCTCGTAACTGGATGGATTATCTTATACATCAGTACCCTTTCTGTTGGATGGTTCAACCGACATTATTTAGATATTACTCATTCGTTTATTTTATTAGCCTTGCTATACTTAAATACTACTGTTTGGGCGATTCTTCTCTTTAAGCCATCGGGTGACTTGTTGCTCAGGATTTTATACTTCAAAAGCAGCGTTTGGAAGCAATCATCTTATGATGGTCTTAATTGGCACATCTTTCAGGTTCTATCTGTTTTGAAGCTTGAGAAAAGGAAACAAATGCCTGAAGATTACCTCAAACTTTTCAGACAAGCTATGGCAGTTTTTCAGCATGCACAAATGTATGTATATGATGACAAATGTGATTTGGGATTAACCATTATTTCCATATTGCTTTCATCAAGTCTTGACTTGTTTTAGTCCCATGCAGATATGATGCTGAAACGAGAAAGCTTAGACACATGAAACCGCTTCCTCTAGAGCTTCTGCAGTCCTTAGACGAAGAAATTGATTTTCTGGGACCGTATCCTTTATCCCATAACGATTTTTACCTACTTGAGTTTATTTTTTCTAGGAAAGCATCATGTAGAGATATGCTGGCATTATTACGAGTCAGTAGTCATTAGACTCGCAGAATTAAAAGAGCCAACCTTTGATCCTAACGATTTGCCTTTGCACATTAATGCAATTTTTCATTAAAAACTACTGTGGTACTATGAAAATTATCACAGAATTCAGTAGGAAGACGAGTTAGCAACAAATTCTTTGTGGATTTTGTTGGAGGTAAATTATTCGTATGCTTTAGTAATGAACCAATTTTTCTTGGCCTTGTTTTTCTTTGACCAATTATGTTGGAAATAGAGATATGCCTGCTTCAATAGCTGCTTCAATTGCAGAAGGAAGGTTAAACCCCATAACTATGGAGGCCTTTGACTATTTCCCAAGTAATGAACACCGTCAAGACCTCTTGAAAATCAAGAACGAGAGACTTCCAAGGCCTGAGGTATCTGTGAAAGAGAGCTGTTTTATGGTCTTCGTCTGTAAGGACAGTGAAAGACATATCCCGGGTAAGTTGTCTGGCACAACTCGACGCTACTAATTCAAGCTTATAATTTCCTTTCAATTTTAATAATATAATAATTTTTATTATTTTTTCTTTTTTAAAATTTTTGATGAATGATTAAAGTGAAGAACACAGAAACTAAAATAGACCAGAGATGCGAAGAACTTTAAAGACAGCAAAATTTAGAGGCTCCGTTTGATAACTATTTGGTTTTTGGTTTTTGAAAATTATGTTTGTTTCTTTACGATTTCTCTTCATCTTCTCTACCATGTTTTTTATCTTTATTGAGGTATCATTTAAGTTTCTAGCTAAATCTTAAAACAAAAACAAGTTTTTGAAAACTATTTTTTTTAATTTTCAAAACTTAGCTTGGTTTTTGGAAAACATAGAAATCCATTAGTAGAAGTAATACATTTAAGCTTAATTTTTGGAATCCAAAAACTAGAAATCAAATAGTTATAAAACAGAATCTTTGATTTCTCATTGGTTGGAAACACTTTTGCTTGCAAGCTTGACTTCTTGGAGGACTCTTGCAGAAGTCTCTTGCTTTTAAGTTGGTCACTATTTCACTGCATCTATTTTGGTAACATTAATGTTTAGATGTAATGTTAGTTTAGTAAGGGAGCAATCGGTTCGAATACTAGAAAGATCTTGATGGATTTCCACCGTAACTCTATTTGGTCTATCTTTAGAACATAATCTGCAACAATTTCTCCCCACGGTTGATTTTTTTGTGCTTAGACCTTGTCATTGTAAATCATGTAGGTTATAGTAAATGTAATTATTTTTATATATTCTTGACATTTATCTTTATTAACGATCTTAGAAAATTAGCTTCATATTAATTGAAATGGAAATAACATTTAAGAATATGAATTTAGAACTTTACACTTTGATATTGTGTCAAATTATTACTAAATCTAAAAGTTTAAGTAGATAGTTTATTTATAGATATATGATTTTTTTTTTAATGTAGAAACACTGCTTGGTAGAAATCACTTTTATGATATATGAATAGGTTTTGATTATGAAATTAATTATATCGAGAAAGTATATTGGATTTAGTAACAAACTGCCGTTATTATTTTATGGCAGATAAGAGAATTAAACCCGTTGTAGATGACAAGAATACTATAGGAGAATTGGCACTTGAGAAGCTGAGTACACCATTGAACGTTCAAAGAACAAACGGAGACAAAAACATTCATGACTACAAATCATTAAAGATTCCTGACAACAATCCATTCAAGAGAAAGAAAGACGATGAATTGCACTTGGATCTAACACAGAGAGTTGATGAAGAAGTCTTAGTCATAAGTGAGGATGAATGTGAGGAACTATCGTGTGAGTCTCCAGATAACTTAATATTAAATTCTTCGAAGAAAAGAAAACTAAATGAAGCTCTCTCCAATCAAATGGATAATTTTACTGAGCTTATATCAGAGGTGACACAGGAAGAGGATTTGGTGCTGTTAGAACAGACACCAGGGTCCCAAAAGAGTGTAAGCTCAAAGACAAGCAGTGTCATTGGTAGAAAAAGAGTTGTAGGCAAGGAGAACAAGAGAAAAAGTAACTGTAATAGTTCAGGGATCCCAAAGAATAGTATATTGAACTTTTTCTCTAGAGTTTGATTATGTAAATTTCTGTCATAAATGTCAGAATTTCAGTTAGGAAAATCTTGTATTTTTGCACTAATCCACTTCAGAGTGTAATTTTACTGCATGGATTGACCAATATGGAAAGCATAGTTCAGATAATGATTGCAGATTTTAATGATAAGGTATAGGCAGTATTTTGTATTACTGCCTGGTGTTTGATCCAAATCATCCTGAACTTAACGCCAGTAGCTGAAGGGGGAGGACCAGGAAATCTGTTGGCACTTTGTCGATATGAAGAGTTTTTGAGCTCCATCCAAATCTTAATAAAAAGAATAGTTATAAATCAATTCTCAATGATGAATCGAGTGAAACATATTTCTTGTCCATGAAATGTAGACTAGTATAAACCATATCAATCTCAATCAGATTAGCCAACTCCATTCATTTTCTTTATTATTAGTTTTTAAACATTATGGGATTGTTGGAATGATATTTCATTTAGAAAGTTGACTAATTTTATTCATCAAGTATCCTAAGATTGGAACTTGTCCATTTTTACCATAAGATTACATTTGCAGGAAGATAGATACAATATCATAGCTCATGAAGAACAAATGCTTTCTAGGGGACTCAAACTGAGGGTAGAAAGTAAGAAAAGTGGATATTGAAGCTCTCTCAATGCTTCTTTCTCTCAAGTAGTTGCTTAAACCAATATGCAGACATCTTTGGGTACCTCTTGAGATTACTATAATCTACATAGACGATGCCAAATCTCGACGTGTAGCCCAACCTCCATTCAAAGTTGTCAAGCAATGACCAAGCAAAATACCCGACAACATTAGCTCCATCGTCGACTGCCTTCTTCAGCTGAGTCAGATAGCCTTTGTAGAAGTTGATTCTAGTAGTATCATGTAGTCCCTTCGGGAGAGTGACATTACCAGGGTCATCCATGCCTGCAAATCCAATTTTCTTTTAAAGCACTCAAACATTGAACTACTATTTCTTTGATCTCAATAGGTATAATAGAAGGGTAAAAAGAGGTTTGGTAGCTATGGTGATTACCATTTTCTGATAGAATGACAGTTGGGTTTCCATAGTACTTCTTCACATACATCAGTGCTTTGTACATGCCCCATGGGACATTGTATAGCCAATAAGAATGGGCCTGCAGATATTTGTAATCATAATTTTCAGAATGAGGCATACAAGAGTCTTAATAATATAAACCAAGAACAGAGAGGGAAATGAAATTACTCTTGGACCGACAGGAACTCCATTCTTCTCATCTGCACAGTTCATTGTCAAGTATGGGTCACAAGAAGAGGCTTAAAAGGACAAACAAAACTAGAAACATTTTATTTCAATTCTGAAAAGGAACAAGTGAAAGATAGCTCACAGGCAAATCCTGCATTCCAGTCTTGTTGGTAGCCAGGTACTTTAGCTTTTGGTTTATGAGGATCGTACATGTAGTAAGTCGTGTATTGGTTTATTCCGACAAAGTCTATCGATCCTTTCACCATTTTGACTTCCTCTTTAGTGAACTTAGGCAGCCTATTACCAACAATTTCTTGAATCGTTCTAGGATACTCACCATACACAATAGGATGAAGAAACCTGAGCGAAGACGATACATCCATGAGAATGAATGAACATTAAAATGGATAAGCATCAATGGCTTCAAGCATTTACCATCCAATGTGAAAATCTCTTGCTCTTTGAGCAGCATAGTTGTCAGCCTTTGAACGTGTAAGAGGTTCGTACCAAACGAAATCCAAAAGAATACCAATTCTTCCCTTTTGTTTTTCCTACATAAGAAATGCATGTTAGATTGGAGAATGCTTAAAAAGTCTTTTTTCGTGTGTGTATGAGAAAAGTTATCTAAACTAACTTGATACTTCTGACGATATCTTTGAACAGCAGCTGCATGAGAAAGGATCAAATGATGAGCAGCAATATAGGGTTCAGTGCCTGAATCTCCAGCCGTGCAATTTCCATATACTTTTGAACATCTCCCAGGAGCAAAAAAACCATTATCATATCCTAGAGCTGCCACAACTCTCGGTTCATTGAACGTCATCCAATTCTTAACTCTATCCCCATATGTTTTGAAACAAAATTCTGCAAAATCAGCAAAATCCTTCCTACAAAAATCAAACCACATTGAACATTCAAACTCCAACCAAACCATCTATACCAATACTAATAACCAAACTACTACTGAAAAGTGATGACTGACACTACTCTGTCACTCAAGAGGCCTTTATATTCTTCTTCCAGGGCTTGAGGAAGATCATAATGGTACAGATTGGCATAGGGAGTTATGCCTACAAAACAATGAATCAAACCAAGTAACATTACAATGTTGGCCAATCAGAAGGTAAAATCTGTGGTGTTTGCTAATTCTTCTGCTTGCTCTCACCTCTTTTGAGTAAATAGTTAATCAATCTATTGTAGTATGCAACTCCCTTCCAATTCACTTCCCCTCTTCCTTCTACACATTAACAACATGAAAAACTTAAAACAAAAAACTTCAGATCTTAAGACTTTTATAATGATAGTGCTTCAATGAATTACTTGGGAAAATTCTGGACCAAGAGATTGAGAAGCGGTATGCATCAAAATTTAACTTCGCCATGATGTCAATGTCTTGCTGTAACATCAAAAATCCATCAAGACTTTATCAACATTGTATTTAGGTGAACAAAAACCAAAACCAGAAATTTTGTCAATATAGAAATAATTACTAACTTAACTTTCAAACTTCAAAAACTTCAAAAAGTATATAATAGGTCTCTAAGCACTAAAAGTGTCTAATATGTCACTAAATTTCACTTTCATGTTCAATTGGTCTATGACATATTGGACATTTGCCCTTAAACCATCAATTTAATTTTGTATCTAATAGTTCCATGAACTATGTAAAAAAATGTTGATAGGGAAAATGACTCATTAGACACAAAAATGAAAGTTTAAGGTCTTAGTTAAAGTTTAGACAACTATTTGACACTTCTTAAAGTCTAGAAACTTATTAGATGAAATTGAAAGTTCAAACATCTATTAAACACATTTTAAAGTTTAGCCTATTAGACAGTAGACACGAGCAAAGTTAAGGGACAAAGCTTATAATTGAACTTAATTATCAACAATATACTCTTAAAAAGCCAAAGGATTTACCGGGTATCTGTGATATTGGTCCACTGAAACCTCTCCAGTACCATTATTTGCTACGATCCCTGTTCCCAAAACAAACCCACATTCCCAAATTCAGAGCAAAAACGAAAAGAAAACAGACAAAAAGCTGAAAATCCACAGACAATTTTACCAGGCTTTTTGATGAAAACATCCCAAATGCTGGGGCCACGGCCTTCCTTATCAGCCATTCCTTCGACCTGATAGGCCGACGTCGCTGTTCCGAAGATGAAGCCCTTCGGAAAGCTGTCTCTGCTGAGGCCGCCGGTGTCGAAACGGACGGTCTCCGGCTTCACTCCGGCGGCGGTGGCCGCACACTGGTTCACCAGTATGCAGACCACCGCCATAACCAAAACAATTCTCATCATCAAACCACAATCAGAAGTCGGAAGAGCTCTCAGAGGCAGTGGCAGTGGCGGTGATGGAGCTCAGAGCTTGAGTGACTGAGTGTCTTTTTTTATAGATAAAAAAGAAAAAAAAATGGAAAAAGTGGATGGATGAAGAAAACGGTCCATACAAAATGGGGCCCAGAAGAAATAATGATTTTGAGGCATCTTTTTGACATATCTTTTCCTTTGATATTTTTGGACTGTTTCTTTTGTCGTTACTTTTATAAAGTATTATTTTATGGATTCTATTACAATTTACAAGACCATTGAGGTGCTGTTTGGTTTGGGGTAGAGTGAGTCATAAATTTATAATAGAAGAGTTATAATAGGTTCTTTGAGTTGAGAATATATAACATTGAGTATTTGATATGTGATTATTGCATTAAATTAAACCTAGGTCAACAATATTTAGATGTCGAAAATTTGAACCTATAACTTCTTGGTCACAAGTCTATACTTTATATCAGTTGATCTATGCTCTTGTTGACAATTAAACATAGTCTTTATGTACTATAATCAATGTATCTAAATTAAATTGATAAAAAAAACAAAGTAAAATGATAATGATTAATTGGATAAAAATTTGAAAGTTTAAGAATTTATTAAAAAAAATTACATAGAGATAGGGTGGACACAAGTTTATTTAATTGTATAATCTAAGAGCGGGTTTACCAAACTGTAATAGATTTGAGTGTGAACGTGATAAGATTGTGTTTGCCAAATTGTAATAGATTTGAGTGTAAACAGGTTGTGAAGTAATAGTAATCTAGAGTAATCGTAATGGTCCGTAATCGAAGGAAAATTAAATTTGATGTTCTTTACCAATCATAATTATTAATAGTAATTCAAACTTCCAAAATATGTATGATTATTATTATTATTACGATTGCAATTATGCATTCTTATATTTATAATTAATTAAAATACAATAATATGCTACCAGAATTAAAATTGTGGTTATATCTAAGATATAGTAATATGAAATCAAACCATTCTAAATTGAAATCCACATTCTTGCGGAGATGTAAATGCGCCCTAACTGCATTTATTTGTCTCACATTACGTTTATTAAAAAATATTGCAAGAGCTTTCAAATTATTTTTCATTAAAAAAAAAAAGAAAGCTCTAGCTCACTCTAAGGACACGTCGACGTGGTCTTCGACGTCCGAAAATAAAAAACGATTTGGAGATTTTATTAACAAAATTGGAATTTGGAAGTCTTGTCTTGTATAAAAAGTTATCATTTCCATTTCCCACAATTTCTCACTTTGTAAATAAAAAATCAATTAGATACCAACCAATATATATTTACATTAGTTTAAGGCAATATATTTACATTAAAAGCATATATAACCATTGTATTTAATTATTAGTTGAACTTATTCACTTATGCAAACATTTAAAACTTGGATTCAAAAGTGTGTGTGAACAATAATTAAAAAAGATATATAGTCTAAGATCTTACCACATGAAAATATACCACTTTTATGAGATATTACATGTTATCCACGTCACATAGTTTAAAATTGACACAAGAAAAAAAATTATATTATTATTATTATTATTATTTTATCCATTATGTTATAACAATATAATTTAGGTGTTGATTTGTTTTCTTATATAGAGTTAGCCCTATACGTTTTGTATACACCTCATAAATAAAAAAAAACGCACAAGAGATAATGATAAGGATGAATTTTGTTATTAATTTGTGTAATTATTTATTAATTTTAAAAATATAATATTATAAATTTGGGATTGAGAATTTAAACTTTGAACTATAAAAAAGGTTGTTGAAGCCCTAGTTAAGTTATGAATAAAAACTAAAATGGGTATATGTATGCTCATTATTAAAAATAAAATAAAAATGTGGTTGGATTTACATTTTCAGGAAAAAAGAGGTTGGATTTAACTATATGGATTTTTAGCTAATTTGACAGGGCTCAAAAGGTTAAAAAAAAAAAATACTTTCTATCAATTGTGTGTGGTTGTATTTTGAGAAGGAAACACACTAGTTGAATTTTTAAATTTAAAAATGGTGGGTTATAATGAATTAAGTTAGGTTAAGAACACTTTCAGTCCCTCAACTCTTATGGAAATAACAAGTTAATATTCAATTCTATAACAACTTTGTCTTTATTTTTTTTTCTATAATAATTTAGTCGTTGTACTTAACATGGGTAATAATTTAGTCCCTTAAACTCTACAGTAATTTAGTCCTTTAACATTAATATTTAATAATTTATTCTTTGTATTTTAAGATTTGTAACTATTTAGTCCTATCGTAAAAAATAGTATTAAAATTTAAAGAAATTTCTTATATATGTAGATTGATAAATTTATCAAGACTAAATGTGGTTGTAAATTACGAAGACTAAGTTGTTACAAATAAAATTGACACTTAATTTTGATGAAGTTTTTAGAGACTAAATTATTATAAAATTAAAAGTTTAAGGGCTAAATTGTTATAAATTTGAAAATATAGAAAAAATATAAAAAATATTTCTACTCTTTCAAAAGTTCTAATATCACCCTTGATCTTTCATAAATATTTTAAAGTTATCTTTAAAGTAGAAATATATTAGATTGTTGGACGAAAAATGGATGAGACGGTGGCTAGGATGTTTGCCTAGATTAAGTATGAAAGAACGGTATCTAGAACATCGACTTTTTGTCCAACATTCTAATGAATTGTCTACTGTATGGATACTTTTGAAATGTCAATGACAAGTTAAGGGCAATATTGCAACTTTTACAAGAAGAAGGGGTACTTTTGAAACAAATACCAAAATTCAAGGGTATTTTTTTATTAGGTTAAAATATCATTTTGGTTAATATACTTTAAATTTCATTCTATTTTAATCCATGCACTTTCAAATCTCTCATTTTAATTACTCTACTTTCAATAAATGTTAAAACTAGTCTCTACCATTAGCTTGAAGTATTTTTTTTTTTATTTTTTTAATAGATTTAATAATAATAATAATAAATTGTATGCAAGAAAAAAAATCATGGAACCTATTTCTAAAATTTGTAGAAAGATGACTATTATTTAGAAAAGTTAACAATAAATTTTAGGGCTTGTTTGGCCCACGGGTTATTATAACCCGTGTTATAATAACCTCTGAAATACTCTGCACCCCAAACACAAACTATTATAACCCAGACTATACTACTCTGCATTTTAAATAATATTATATGTTTTACAGACTATAATAACCCACAGACTATTATAATCCTGGTTATTATAACCCACTCAACGCTCCAAACAGTCTGTTAAGGTTTATTGAAAGTAGATAGGGTAAAATGAAATAAATGTCAAAATAGAGAGAGAAAAACGGTATTTTAAATAAAAGAGGAGGAGAATTTTGGTAATGGCCAGTGGGGCAAATGAGAAGAGGCAGGCGGGTCTTCTTCTTCAATAATGTTAAGAGAAAGGTCCAAATTGATTTGGGTGGCCCGACATCAACATGGGAGGAAGCGTGCTTAATAGCTTGTCCATTACCGCAGACTTTTCTTCCCATTCAATTTAGTAGCCTGTCCTCCATCACCAATTCCCTATTCCGCTCAATGTGGATTGAATTTTCAAACCCTAAATCCTAATTCCACCCGCCAATTTAGAATTCCACTCATTCATTGAAAGAGCCAAACCCTCCTACTCCATTAATTTTTTTTTAATACTACATGAATATCATATTCCCTATATTTACACTATGTTTTAATATTAATATGGATCTCACATCATTTATGGTGGATCCCA
Source organism: Trichosanthes cucumerina (assembly GCA_036507285.1). Classification (NCBI taxonomy): domain Eukaryota; kingdom Viridiplantae; phylum Streptophyta; class Magnoliopsida; order Cucurbitales; family Cucurbitaceae; genus Trichosanthes; species Trichosanthes cucumerina. Next base: position 73,038,503 of record CM071839.1, on the reverse strand, counting down.
TATTATTTTTAAAAAGATGTTGACGTGACAAGTAATAAATGAAAGTAGTAGGGAACACTCATCATAAATTATGTTGAGTCTCATAGTATTAAAACATAGTGTGAACATCTTGGGTTAAATTACAAGTTTAGTCTTTGAACTTTCAGATTTGTGTCTATTCAGTTCTTAAATTTAAAAAACAGTCAAATAAATCTTGACATTCTTGAAAAAAAATGAACTTACTATTAGATTACATGAGGTTCCATCTTAAAACCAATCGACAATGAGAGAAGTAACCCATATATCTTATATATTGTGAGGTTTTTTTGCTTAATGAGCTTGATGAATGCTACACGCAAGCGTACGTGATCGAAGTAATATAAAATTGGAAGTATTCCAGAGTATCGAACCCAAGAGAACAAATTTTAATAAAACTTATTGGGATGACACAAATTGTTGACAAATCACAATTGAAAGGTAATCGTGGGTGTAAAAAGATGATTTTTGGGTGATTTTAACTAAAGTAAAAGAATGAAAATAATGGGAAAGATGAGAGACTCAAGAATGTGTGTGCCACTAAATTGGAAAGACAACACAACTCTAACGCAACTGCCTTGAACTGTAGCTACATCGCAATTGCATAATACTACAATTGCAGTGCAATTGCGTGATACTGCAATTGCAACACAATCGTATGACAATTGCAAGGCAACTGCAAGTTCAATGGTGATTCGAACTATCCTTCAAATATTGTAAACCGAGTTTTACTCTTATTCGACCCTCCTTGAGGTATCTTTAGGAGACTAAGTGATTAAACCTATATGTCTATGGTTAATCTATCCCAGTTGAATATGCATACAACTCTAAGGTTTTGGAGACTCGCCCTATGCCTAGGCTCGGAGTTTAGGACTTATGTCTAAGCCCTTTTCTTCCATTACTTTTGAGAAATCTGCTTTAACTCAACCCTTTTGGTGTCAAGTTAGAGCTGAACGAGTAGCTCTATATGGCCAACTAAAGCTACCTGCGTTAAAGTTCACCAAAAGTAAACTCCACTTGAAGTTAGTCGAATTTCCTTTACTTTAGGGCTTATTGTCTTTCCTTAGGACATTCAGATCTTGAATCCCTTAGGGAATTTAGCCCCTCATGAAAAAATGAATAAAATACAAAGAAATTAATTCAAGGAAGACTTTTGAAACAAAACAAAAATAAATAAATAATAATAATTTTCAACTTGTATTCGAAACCCAAACTTCTCAATTTCTCAAACTTTGTTTTGTATTCAAGAATAAAAATGAAACTATGAAATAAATGAGCAAAATATGAAATCAAGTAAGAGAATGAACACAAGATAAAAATAACTCAGTAATATTTCATTGCCAAAATTAAATGCAAAATCTAATGACCAATTTCTAATAAAAATCCTAAATGACTCCTTGCTGAAATTGAAGTATACGAACTACATGGAAAAACTCCTCGGCCTCATGTCAATCGAACAAGGTTGTTCTTTACAACTTATAATCTTCATCGAAGTCGGATTGAAAGAAGATTAGAGGATGTAGGACTAAACAAGAATAGAGAAAATAAAAAGAAAAAGAAAACAAAATGTTGTTGTCTTCGTAAATGAAAGAAAACCAATAAACTAAATTCAACCAAACTTCTAAAATCGAGCTCTTAGTTCAACTCCACCAACAATTTTCGTTGTGATGAGATTGAAGAAGAGAAACAAGCTGCGAAGTAGAAGAAACTACAACAGAAACAAAAAAGAAAAAATTACAGAACTGAACAAAAACCCAAAACTGAAAAAGTGGAATTCTCCTCCGAATATGAGCTCTCATTTGACGATTCCATCCTCCAAAATATATAGGGTTTACATGCTAGGGTTTCCATCTTGGTGGGTCAACTTGTCTTGCTGTATTTTTGGAGAAAATTAGAATAAAATCCCCCAAAATCACGGAATTCTCGGATTTCCTGCGTATTCTGCGTTTTTCCAGAGTTGCAATTGCGTAGCGTTTGCACTATGCCAAAAATTAGGGTTTTCAATTCACACTCCAACTTCAACTCCACGTAGCGCTTCCAGCTCTTTAATCCGTGATTGGCGTCATTGTATTAAGTTTCGAGTCTACTGCAAGTATGCAACTGCTATACAATTTGCGTAGCAATTGCGTTCCATTTGTATTCTGCATTCAAAACTGAAAAATATGAGATTTTGCTTCCATATATGTTTGCTTATTTTCCCTAATACTTCAAGAATCTTTTTCTCTTACTTAATCATATGCAATCGACTCCACTTTATCCACTTCTTATCTAAAGAGATGAAGAAAACGTACAAGTATAAATAAGTTTAAAAGCTAAATAATTCTCATAAATGAGAATTATCAGGGCTCTGATACCATATTAGATTACATGAGGTTCCATCTCAAAACCAATAGGCAATGAGAGGAGTAACCCATATATCTTATATATTGTGAGGTTTTTTTTCCACTTTTCCTACGTGAGATCCTCAACACTTGCTAGACACAAAATTGAAAATTTAAGGTCCTGTTATACATAAAATTTAATTTTATATCTAATAGATTAGTTAGTTTTTGAAAATCTTGAATATATTAGGGACTTATTAGATACAAAATTAAAAGTTCGGGGACTAATTATTTAGACATGTTTAAAGTTCGAGACTTGGATATAAAATTGGAAGTTCAATGATCTATTTTACACTTTTCAAAGTCCAGAGACCAAATAGACACAAACCTGTAAATTTAGGGACTAAAGTTGTAATTTAACCAAAATCACTTTCAAAGTATTAGTTAATCTCTCTCTATCCATGTATATATTTGAAGTACATTTATGCCATTACTATATATATATATATAGAAAACTTGGGTGCCAAAAAAAACTAGTGGTTAAAAAAAGAGTGTACATCATTTGAGTGCTGGGTAACACCAAAATTATGCTCTATATATATTGCATAATCTTCCAGTACATTAATTATTTGCAACCGGTTCATTATTAAGACTGCAAGTTTGAACCTAAGGGGTGGATTTAGTTAAGGCTCAACCCCCTCATATTTTTTTACTTTATCTAATATGTATGGACAAAATCAAAATAAGATACAAAAAAGCCTTTTGCTTTCACTACAACAAATTCGACCTTTCATGTCGGTTGGATAATTGACATATGGTAAACAATGTCGCTTTAGAGAAAGCATGCCTATTATCACGAATTTTTTCGGATTTTTTATTTGGAAATTTGACCTATAATGTCAGTTTTAAATCGACATTAATGTACTCTCTTTGATGTCAATTTTTAACCGTCATAACATGTCGATTAAAATAGCAAGATGCTGGTGCGTGATTTTGAACAATCGATGTCGATTTATAACAAACATCAAAGAGAGGCTCTTGGATGTCGGTTTTAAACCGTCATCAAAGGTCGATTAAAATAGTGCAAATTTGGTACATGAATTTAAACTTTCGATCTCAGTTTCAAACCGACATCAAATAGAGCCTATTCAATGTGTCGAATTTACACCATCATTAAAAGTCAATTAGAATAGCATAAATTTGGGGCGTGATTTTGAACTTTAGATGTCGGTTTTAAACTGTCATCGAAAGTCGATTAAAATAGCACAAAGAGAGCCTCTTCGATGTTGGTTTATAATGACCTATAATGACATGTGAATTTGACCAAAGATATCGGATTTAAACTGACATTGAAAGAGACCTTATCATGTCGGTTTAGCACCATCATAGAAAGTCGATTGAAAATGACGCTTAATTTTTTTCTTAAATGGCCCACAAATTGCACATACGACGTCGGTGAAATAAACCTTACACTGTTGGGTTATACCCGTCATCAAAGCCGTGACATATGATGTCGGTTGAGCATCGACATGGAAAAATCTCTATTTAAAGCTGCAGACACAGGCCTTTTAAGTGAGGGAAACAAAAAGACGTCGTTTTGCGACTAGCATACCGTTTCTTCTTCATTTTGCTATTAAGAACATAGTGTGACGGCCGACCGGCTTCGAAACCATTGTAGCAGCTCGAACTTTGGTGGCGGCAGACGACTCGTATTGACGACAGAAGACAACAGTGACATCCTTGGAATCAAAATATTCAATGATTAATTCAAGACTAAAGTTCCATATTCAACTTTGGTCGCATGGCATTTTTTGGACGAAACACAGTTTGTTCCCTTACCTATAAGTCTGATTTATTTGTATTCCTATCTTGGATTTATTTGATATATGGTGTTACAATGTATCTATATTTGATGCCTGGCTAACTTCTTTAGTTTTCGGGCATTCATTCCCTTCCCATGCTTTTTAAAATTTTATTTTTATTAATTCTTTAATGCAGATAATTTTCTATGCCATGGATATTGTCTATTGTTATGGGTGAAATTGGATCAATAATGAACAGGTTGGTTAAAGGACTACAACGAAAGGCCGAACGAGGAAAGAAGCCCAATATGAAGTCCAAATGAACCGAAATCGAACAGGGGACCACCCGAGGCGGGCGGGATTTGGTAGAGCGTGCATGGACTTTGGCCCAGCACGTGGTCGGCCTCGTGCCGACCAGTGGTGGAGAGCCTAAATTGGGCTCTCCACCTTGGCCCAATAAGCCAAAAGGGAGACTCGGGCTTGGGACTCGGTCCAAGCCCATAGTCGGCCTCGGCCTCGGCCAAGGCCGACCAGATGCAAGGCTCACTTCGGGCCCTTGCATCGGTCTCATTTGATTTGTAGGCCCGGTTCCAGCCCACTTCCGACCTTTCCTTTTCCCATTAAGCAACGAAAACCCACGAAAAACCCTAGGGAGGAGTTATTTAAGCTCTCTGAGGATGGGAGAGCGAGGTAAGTTCATTCCTACCATAAAAAACTCCCTACAACTCTAAAATTCTCTTGAAACTCTCTCTGACTTAAGCATCGGAGTCGGTGTGGTCTACACCACGCTGGTGTCCAGGTTTTTCTTGTCTTGCAGGCTGCGTTCTTCCCCCAAGAATTACAAATTTACCGTCGTTGTCACGTGGAGGTCAGGTGCATTCTCCTGTCCAAAATTTGGCAACAACAGTTGGCGCCGTCTGTGGGGAACGACAACGCTTGTTTGGAAATCCTTGTGTTTAGGTCTATCCTACGAAATATGAGCAGAATTCTGAGAAACAAGCACTGGAATGAGAAAAAACGCAATTTTGATCAAGACCGTCGTTTGCGACGATCGCAGGAAGACAAGCCTCCTCGACCTCATATCGAGGCCGAGGCCGAGGCCAACCTTGAGGTCGAGGCCGAGGCCGACCTTGAAGTCGAGGTCGAGGACGACCTTGAAGCCGAGGCCGACCTTGAGGCCGAGGCCAACCTTGAGATCGAGGCCAATCTTGAAGCCGAGGCCAACTCTAGAGTCAAAGGTAAATCAAACAATACACCATAGAAGGCAGAATTATTGAAGATTCAAAGAGAATTAGACCACGCACGAGGTAATTTACACTAGGTGAGTGACATAGGGTTTGACATTGAAACTTTAATAGGGTAGGTAGATCCACCTTTTACTGATGAAATCATGAATGTAAAACTACCTCCCCACATTCAAAGTTCCAAAAATCAAACCCTATGATGGAAACAAAGACCCTATGGTGCATCTAGATATGTATAGATCGTGGATGGAGTTTCATGGAGTGGACGACGCAATCAGATGCAGAGCCGTCTCATTCACTCTAGAAGGACCAGCAAGAGATTGGTTTCGCAACATAAAAAGAGGATCTATAGGTTCGTTCAAGGAATTGGCTCGAGCATTCGTGACACAGTTCTTAGGAGGAAGAAATCAACGCAAGCCAACAACTCATCTACTCTCCATCAAGCAAGGATCAAAAGAAACTCTGCGAGAATATATTGCTCGGTTCAATAGTGAAGTCTTAGACGTTGAAGATTGCACTGATGGAGCAACATTAATGGCCATAGTTAATGTAAGAGATCGAAAACTCATACGATCATTGGGAAAAAGAAAACCTGCATCGTATGTAGAGCTCATCACTCGAGCTCAAAAAGTGCGTGCGTGCGTGAAAGAATTATTACTCACATACGAAGAAGAAGACCGATTTGCTTGAAAAAGATCAAGTGAAACATTACATTAAGAAGCCAAGAGACAGAAAATAGACAACCAGAGACCACTTCGATTTGGTTACCCGTCCAGAAAGTTTGAAAAGTACACCCCAACATCAATTCTCCTTGAACATATTTTAATGGAGGTACACAATTCAAACTTATTGAAGCAACCTGAAAAGATGAAAACAGGATCAAACAAGAGGGATAAACAAAAATATTGTCTTTACCATGAAGATCATGGTCATATGACTCGAGACTGTTTCCAGCCAAAGGACGAAATTGAGGCTTTAATCCGAAATGGTTTCTTGAGGGAATACACTAATCTGCATGCCAAAAAAAGGTCAAGACCTCATTGAAGGCCAAGGTCGAGGTCGAGGCCAACCTGAATCTTCTTATAAAAATAGTTTATCTTTTTATTTTTGATCAATTTATATTCGTTAGAGTTTGGATTATTTAAATTCAATTTCAAAACTATCATGTTATAGACTAGGTTAGTCATTACTTAATTTTAGTTGATTGATACAAGTTATGAAAATAAATTTGTACTCAAGCAAATAGACCTTCCTACACTCAATATTCTCCTTTGGTAGAGGGCTTCTTTTCGCTTATATTTCCTTAAGGTTGATTCCATCAATTCATGTAATATTGAAGTTCTATTAGCAATAGACTTATCTTTTTCAAGCTACAAGTGGTGTCACTCAAGCATGAGTTCAACAAAAACTCTCACTTGAGTAAGAAGCTAAATAGGAGATATGGCTCTCTATTGAGCAAAAAGCAGAAGTTACATAGGAGATATGCCTCTTTGTTAAACAAAAGGCAGAAGCTACATAGGAGATATGTCTCTCTGTTGAACAAAAAGTAAAAGCTACATAGGAAATATGCATCTCTAGCAAACAAAAAATGGAAGACATACATTACAAACCTAAAAGATCAATTCTAGCAGAGTCGAGGTTGACAAGGAGAGGCCAAGGCCGACCAGCACAGGCCGAGGCCGACCAGAACAGGCGAGGCCGACCACCACAGGCGAGGCCGACCACCACAGGCGAGGTCGACCACCACAGGCCGAGGCCGACCACCATCGACCGAGACCAACCATACTAGGTATCTGGAGAATAGAAGCAACATAATCATGAGCTAGAAAAACAAACGAGATATGAGGCTGGAAAAGGGAGACTAATCACATGGTTAAGGTTGAACTCATGTGGCCGAGGCCGACCGCCTCGTTAGTAGAAGCCAACCACCTTGGCCGAGGCTGACCTTATATGGTCGAGGTCGACCACCATCGGTCGAGGACGACCACCCCTTTAGCCGAGGCCTGCTACCTTGGCCGAGGCTGACCACCCTGGTCGAGGCTAACCACTATCATTGGAACATACTCTCGTGGTTATAGTTGAGTTTTTTCCAGCATTCAATCACAAGAAAAAACGAGGAATACAAGATCGATCATCAGAATTAAAGTCAAAATCTGAATCCTACTCCAGATACGACAGATTATGTCGTGCGAACGAAGCACGAAACACACAAAACTCTTGAGCACTTAGGTGCAGAGGAAGCGACCCAGAAGGTTGATTGGACCACAAAAGGATTCGGTTAACTGATCTTGGCAATCCAAAAATCTGAGAAAAATCTCACGATGGGTCTCCATTGAACACACCCAGAAAATTAGTTAGATTCGTTAGAGGGACTTGATTAATTAATCTGAGCACCCTAAAAATTCGAGCTAAGTCTGAGAAGCAGAAAATTAAGAAGCAGAGATCAAGCTGATTCGCTGAGAAAATTCCAAGATCACCAAAATAAGATGCAGAGGCTGAGAGAACTTGTTCACATTGACAAAACGACGCGCGCAGGTGGTTGGGTCGCCAGCCGACCGAGGCTAACGGGATCCGCCAAGGGACGACCACACCAGTCGAAGTTGACCAAACCGGCCGAGGACGGCCAGACCGATCAGATCGACTGAGGACGACCAGGCTGGCCGAGGATGACCAGATCGATCGAGGCTGACCAAACCGGCCGAGGCCGAGGCTAACCAATCTAGGCCATTGCCCAACCCTCAATTCCCACTTTCTTGCTCATTTTCTCTTATCCTCTCTCGGTATCGACTTCAGATAAGGTTACATTAGTCCAGAAATGCTTATGAACAGCTTGAAGCTACAAAGCTGCCTAAAGCTACGTATTTGAAAACCACCTCAAAACTACACATTCTCTCCAAGAAAACGATATATGTCGTGAATCCAGAGAAGAATTCTAGAGGAATTGACATTCTAGAAGATTGAATACCCTCATAAAAATGGACAACAATAACTAGAGAGAATTCGAGGCACACCTCGAAAGATCGACAATGACTCCAAAAAAGCTTAGTAGGCTACTCCCAAGTCAGACTCCATACAATTACTTCATATGCTCCTAATCTAGGATCCTAACTAGGGAAAGGGGCTAATTTATGGGTGAAATTGGATCAACAATGAACGAGTTGGTTAAAGGACTACAACGAAAGGCCGAACGAGGAAAGAAGCACAATATGAAGTCCAAATGAACCGAAATCGAACAAGGACTGACCCGAGGCGAAAAGGGACGAGAGGGCGTGCATGGTAGAGCCCCAAATTGGGCTCTACCTTGGCCCAATAAGCCAAAAGGGAGACCCGAGCTTGGGACTTGGCCCAAGCCCGTGGTCGTGAGGCCCGGCCCCACCAGATGCAAGGCTCACTTGGCCGCACATCGGTCCCATTTGATTTGTAGGCCCTGGTTCTAGCCTACTTCCGACCTTTCCTTTTCCCATTAAGCAACGAAAACCCACGAAAAAACCCTAGGGAGGAGTTATTTAAGCTCTCTGAGGATGGGAGAACGAGGTAAGTTCATTCCTACCATCAAAAACTCCCTACAACTCTAAAATTCTCTTGAAACTCTTTCTGACTTAAGCATCGGAGTCGGTGCGGCCTACACACTACAACAAAATAGAGAAACAATGACGGACATCCAAAATCCCGCCTGAGATACAATGACGGACTAAAAAAGCGCTACCAAAATTTTTTTAAAAAACTTAATTCAACTATAATGACGGGCATTGCCCATCATTATAAACAACTCAAATTTTTAATTCAATTTCTCTCACCTCCTGGATACACAATCTGCAACTCGTTTCCCCTTTCTCTTTCCACATTTCTCTCGCTCCTTTCCACATTTCTCTCTCTTTTTTTTCTCGATCGTAAGTCCCGCTTTTCTTCCTTCCTTCACGGAGCTTCCTTCCAGCCGAGCTTCTTCTCTCTCATTTGCGCCACTCCCTTTGTCCAACGTCCGTTCACCGTCGCTCTGCCGTCCGCCATCATCGTCGCTTCAGGATCGACAGCTTTCCTTCCTTCGGACTTTCTTCCTTCGCGCGCAGCTTTCCTTGCCAGATCTACACCGATCGAGCTTCCTTCGCCGGCTAGATCTCTACCTCCGTGAGTCCACCGAGTTCCTTTGCCGACGAGGTAATAATTTTTGTGGGTTCCTTTTTCTTTTTTTTTTTTTTTTTTTTTTTTAGATTGATTTTTTTTTTTGTAGATCTCAAATTTTTTGTGTAAATCAAAATTTTTTGTGTTAATCTGAAATTTTTGTGTAGATCTGGAATTTTTGTGTAGATCTGATTTTTGTGTAGAATAAAAATTATTTTTGGTATCTTTGATTCTCAAAAATTGATTATGTATGTTTAAAAATTATTTTGGGCATCCGTGTATCTTTAACATTTTTTTGGGTATCTTTGATCTTGTGGGCAAGATTATTTTTGTGAATAATCTAAAAATTATATACCCTAAGATATTCTAGGGTTGTTTACTTCGAGAAATTCTTGGGTTGTTTTACTTCTTAAAATTCTAGGGTTGTTTACATCTGTATCATAATGGTTCAATCGGGTTGTTTACTTATGAGAAATTCTAGGCCTCTCGTCCATTTATTGTTCAGTGTGAGGTATGAAAGTTTCTCTGAAGGTACACTTTGAGTCTTTTTTTTTTTTTTTTTTTTCATCTTTTAAATTGTGATTAGAAAAACTATTTGAATCTCACATGTTGATTAGGATATAAGGTTGAAGTTGATGGCTTGCTTTTTTGAATTTTGGAAAGTATACAATTGAGTGATGTTGAAGGAATGGAAACCTTTGAAGTTACTAAATATTGGGAATGGATGTTAGCAATATGTCAATGTGATTATTCACATTTAAGATATTATTTCTATTAATACATAATATCAATTTTGTGTTATTGGTCTATTGGTTGTAATTGTGAGTTGATTATTGTCAATTTTTTGAAGTATTTAGATTGACGATTAAATAATTTGTAGGTTTTCTTAGACATAGATGAATTTTAATATTAGAGAAACAAATAAGCTTTGCCTTGCAATCGAGAGAGATACACATCAAAGAGTTGATTCATTCTTTATCAAACATCTAACACCAATTTCTGGTTATATATTATTTATGCATATATTTAATAATTTACCAAGCACATCATTCCTATGTTTATAGTTTCATTCTTTTCTTTTTTTTTATTAAGGGTTGAGAACATGGTGGTTGAAGGGTCTCAATTAAAGCTCTACTGTGGACCAACACTTGTGCTTCTCGTGTTCAAATTGTCCTCAACATTAAAGGTCTTTTATTTCTCTTTATTTTCCTTATAATTCCTTTAATTTCTGATCATCTTCAAATAAATTATTGGTTGGATATATATTTTATTATCGTTTCTTCTTCTTTTGTTCTTGTTATTATTAATTAACGGTTTCTTTTGTTACTTTTAAAGGCTAAAATTTGCATACAATGTTATTGACATTACAAAGGGAGAACATTCGCTTCATGGTAATGATATCTCATCTTTTTGTCATCATCAATCTCTTGTAATTGCTTTATTTCATTTACCTGTAAAATAAATAACTTTTACTGTTTCATTTATATTATTGATGAATATATTGTTGGTGACTAGACGTTGTTAAAACCATTTGGAGAAGAATCACTAGTAATGCTTGAGAAAATTATGTTTGTGAAAAATTCATCTCAGAATTAAAGTTACCAAATGTCAACTGTAATTAATAATAGACTATTTTATCTTTGGGTTATATGGCTTATATCTTTCTTAGTAATAAATGGAATCTTTTGGTTATATGTAAGCTTTTATCTTAATTAAAGAAATTATTGGACCAACCATATTCATTCTTATTAAAGAAATTATTAAAGGTCTTTCTAAACCTCTAATAATAGTACAAATAGGCTATATATTCATTCTTATTTGGAGTTTATTTTGGATATGGTTGTATGGTTATCCTGCAGTTATGGTAGGCAATGAATTGTTTTGAGTGTAGGTTGGTTCTTATTCGATTGATTTAAGGATAGAGGATGAGTGTAAGAGTAAATTTGTGCTTAGAGATCGTTCATAAGTTATGTTAAGTTTGTTTAAGTTAAGTTAAGTTTAAGTTTGTTTAAGTCAGGTTGAACGTGTTTGATGCTGAGTGTTAGTATTCAGTTTGTTTGAGTATCTACCATTTTACATAAGATCTATTACAACTCTTTCATTGTTCACTATCTACCATTTTACATAGTTCTGTTCAAATGTTCCTTTTCTGAGATTGATTTTTTTCCTCATCGAGGTTGTTGTTGATTTAGGTCTTGGGAATCTGGATTGTGTTAAGAATATACTTTTTCAATACCTTCAAGTGTTTTGAAATTCTACAGGTTGTTAGTATCCCTTTCTCGTATTGACCAAAATTCTCTGCAATTGCACAAATTCATTGTAAGCTATCTTCCATGACATTTTGTGTGTTGAAAATAATTGTTGGATATGAAGATGCATATTTCTTGGACAAAGTCTTGTATGAAAAGAAAAGTAATAACTATTGTGAAATGTGTGTACTTCACTTTTAGTTGTCTATGATCTTATTTATGTGTACTATGTGTTAAGTTTTGATTGAACTACAAAACTTTGTTCATGGGTGATAATTTATTTGTACTGTGTTTTTCTATCTCATTTCTTATTTATAATCTCAATAACTTCCCAAAATTTTGATAAGTTTCCTCTTGTTTGAACTTAGACATGTATGTGAATGTTAGAAGATCATTCATTTAAACTGTTTGATTATTTTTTTGTCATATTGATACTTTATAATATGTTTGGAGTTTATTGGATAGGGTTCTATGGCTATCCTGCAGTTATGGTAGCTAATGAATGATTTTAAGTGTAGGTTGGTGCTTAGAGATCATTCATACGTTTTGTTAAGTTTAGTTTCAATTTGTTTAAGTTAGGTTAAGTTTATTTTAAGTTTAGTTAACTTTTGAGCTTGAGTTTTGGGTATTTTGAGTAGTTTCAATGTTTATAAATTACTTTATTTTGAATGCAGGATGGAAGAGAAGGACTACCTCTCTAGTTTAGTGTTAGTTTTGTTATTTACAAACTTCTACCATTTAAGGTTAATGGTGACAATCTTAATTGATTTTTATGTCAATATCGTAGCTATTGCGATATGGAAAGTTTCAGGCATGAAAGATCAATCGGTTGATGATAAGAGGAAGAAGAGCATGAAGTAGGAGTTGGGTTCTTTATTTTGTTTAGCAATTTTTCTTATCTTTGTAAAGTAAATGTAGTTTGTATATATATTTTTCTGATATGTAATACACTTCTTTTAATACATACTTTATAGGAGTTGCCCGTCATTAAATATGTCTGTCATTATATGTTACAATGACGGTCGCTTTTTAATGACGGGCAATGCCCGTCATTAAAAACTGCCCGTCATTGTAACATACAATGACACTCGCATAGATGACGGACGCGCGCCCGTCATCAAAACCCTTTAATGACGGGCAATGCCCGTCATTAAAACCCTTTTTTCTTCTAGTGACACCACGCCGGTGTCCAGGTTTTCCTTGTCTTGCAGGCTGCGTTCTTCCCCCAAAAATTATAAATTTACCGTCGTTGTCATGTGGAGGTCAGGTGTATTCTCCTGTTCAAAATTTGGCAACAACATCTATAGTTAACATGATGTAATTGTAACATTTCTTTGTCTCTTTCTAAATTCCCCAGACTTCTCCTAGTAAAAGTAGAATTCAATTTCTCAAAGCGAAAAAATTATAATGGATTGAAATGAATTCAAATTGTAAGACTTCGGTGACTTTGTGTTTAGTTTTCTGGGCTAGGAATGAATACCTTACTCGATTTGTCTCAAAGATGATTGAATTTCACTTTAAAAACTATTGTTTCTAGATCACATCATAGATCCTAAACCTATGAAGTACTTTCTGTTTTCCCCCATTATATTTCTAGCTAGTGTGAAGCCTATAATTTGAATTGATTACGATTGATTGCTTTAGGCATGTCATTCCAATTTATGGCCTTGCTTTCTCTAATGGCTTTGGATGACAATGTTCTAAGAGAATTATGGGAGTTTATGGACCAAGGACCTATCATCATTCTGGACCTATCATCATTCATCATATTATCAAATCTTACTCTCAATGGTTTTGCTTCATTTTTGTGACTACATTGTGTTGTTTTCAAGTGAATTGAATAAAATGAAATATATCTTGTTTTTCATATACTTCTTTCATTTGTGTTTTTGTTTTCAATCGAATGAAATTAATATTGTGTTTCAAACAATTTTTATGTAAATTTATTTTGGAATTATGTTTCGTTGAAACATATTTGTGTGATAGAATTGAAATTAATTGTACTAGGAGCTGAGAACGGAAAAACATTGCTACAGATTTTTTTTGCAGGCCAGGTTCCAATTATGCTAATAAATATATTGCTATGTTGATTTAAACTTGTCATCATGTATTCCAATAACGGTTATAAAATGACATTAAAACAAACTGAAATCGTAACATTTGTATTTAGGTGAAGGTATGATGTCGGTTCTAGACCGTTATTCATACCACATTCGATGTCGGTTTGTAACTGACATCGTACTAAACTGTCATCGTATGTGTACCCCGAATTAGACTTCGATGTTGGTTTCAAACTGACATCTTATGCAACCAACATCGTATGGGTATGATGACACTAGATTTAATGTTGGCTTTAAACCGACATCGTAGCCAACCGACATTGTATGAATACGTTGACATTGGGTTTAATGTCGATTTTAAACTAACATTGTAGCCAACTGACATCATATGGGTACGATGTTGATTGGCTACAATGTTAGTTTAAAACCGACATCAAACCCAACCGACATCGTGTGGGTACGATGACATCTAGAAAGATGTCGGTAGAGATGGCAACGGAACGGGGCGGGGTCGGGGATGCATTCACTACAAGACTTTTTGCTTTTTTCAACGCAACAAAGCGTCAGAAAAAGTCTATATTGTGTTGGGAAAAGTCTTGGCCAACGAAAAATATTTTATCGGCCATTTTGTCAGCATAGCCCCGTCGGCAAAGCCACATCCCGACGTAAATGGTGTTGTGTCGGAAAAAGTGAACTTCAATTGCGTCGGAAAAAAGTTTCTCACGACGATTAATGCAGGCGTCAAGAGAATTTCATTTTTGTCGGCGTAATGTGCGTTGGCAAAATTTGCAATATTTTTCTTTTTTTATTATTTATTATTTATTTCTATTATACTTGATAGTTTGTTATAATATCATTTTAAAACAAAAAAATATAATAAAAAGTAATAATATTGGATTGCAGTAATTTGATTACAAAATGTTCCATCTCTATATGTACTAGAGTTAAGAAGAAAAACAAATACATAAAAAAGAAAACAAAATTAATCTTGAAGGCTTCAATCTTCGTCTTCATCCATGTTTTTGGAAAATAAATCTTCAAGATTATACCGCTACAAATCTGAAAAAAATATGAAAAGTTTTAAATATAAAACAAAAAATAAAAGAAGATACCTAAAGTGAAATTAAAGCACAAAAGAATCTAAGTGTCATTTTGACTATTAAGAAAACTTAGAAAATGTCTAAAATGAAACTTGATGAACCACACGACCAACCCCCTGATGCTACAAAAGTGTTTTAAAAGTGTTTAAACATACTTTAAGGCAAAAATAACTTAAGACAACCTAAAAGTGTCTACTTCATCCCTTGAAACCTACAAAGTTGTCCAAAAAATGGTTAAAAGGAGTTTAAGTGTCATGATGACTCTCAAATAAACTTAGAAAATGTCTAAGTGATCATGCAACGAGAACTTAAAAGTGTCTTAAAGGTGCTTAAACAGACTCAAAATATAAAATTGTCTATTTTGCCCTTTGGAACCTATAAAGTGGCCGAAAAATGCCTAAAAAGAATCTAAGTTTCATTTTTGACTCTTAAAGAAACTTAAAAAGTGCTTAAAGTGAAACTAAAGAAAATAACAAACCTCTTGATGCTACAAAATTGTCTTAAAGGTGTCTGAGTATACTTTGAGGCTAAAAACTAACTTAAAATGTCCTAAAAGTGTTTACTTTGCCCATTGAAACCTACAAAGTGACCAAAAAACTTAATTTTGACTTTAAAAAAACACCTAGAAAAAATGCATAAGTGAACCTAAAGCACACACTACACTCTCCCATGATACAAAAGTATCTTAAAGGTACCAAGCATACTGTGAGACAAAAAAAACTAACTCAAAATGACCTAAAAGAGTTTGTTATGCTCTTCGAAAACTACAAAGTTATCAAAAAGCGATTGAAAAAGAGTCTAAGTATCATTTTGACTATTAAAGAAATCTAGAAAATATCTAAAATGAACTTAAAGTACACAACCTCCCCTTCTCCCAATACTACAAAAGTGTCTTAAATATAATGTGCCTAATTAGCATACTTTAAAAGCCAACAAACATTCTCAACTTATTGAAACTCTTACTTCAAATATCACAAACTCACTTAAACACACTTCACACATATCCCACTAACTCACTCAAACTAACCATAAAAAATGTGTCTAACATATCTATTCTTAAAATCTCACTAACTTATCAAATTTCCAACCCTTAAAAAAATGTGTCTAATTCATCAAAACTAACTCTCTATTTGAATGACTACTATAACTGCAGGATAGTCATATATTCAAGTAGAAACTTTGACACTAAATGAAATATCTTAATTCACTCAAACCAATTTCTAAACTCAATTAAGGGTAAAATAACTTCTAAATAGTCATATAAACTAATAATTAAACGTAAAATACAATATAACATATAACCAAACATATAAAAGACAATAAGTTTCATAATGACTTTATAACATTAAAGAAATCATTCATGCCTAGTTAGAAAAGGCTCTCTTGTTTGCTTGACATTATACGATCAAAATACATCTACTTCAAAAAAATGGGCAAACCATCACTAATTATAAATAGAAAATTATATAAAAAAAAATTATCAATGAAATTAAAAATAAAAAGTCGAAACTATTACTAATTATAAATCGAATTTAATGCAAGTTTAGTGTCTAATTCACTACAAGGTGTCTAAGGTGTAAATTTTAGATGATTAATTCATCCCAAACTCACTCTAAACCTTTTAAAAAAGTATCTAACTTCTCTCAAATGTCTTAAACTAACCATCAAACATCCTCCAAGGATATATTAAAGAAATGTACCTTTTAGTCTAGCATTTTGTGCACTAACCTAATTCCAAGTACAAAATTACAATATAATCTTCATTAAGGCTCAAAATATAACATCCTAATTCAATATATAACCTTAAATTAAGCTAAAAAGTAATACTTTCATTTTAATGTCCAATAGGCTTAATAGGATAAAAATCACAAATAGGCTACAAATCAAATTATAGAATAGGTTTAGAATCAAACTTTAATCACACACAATAAACTCAAAATCAAACTAATCACACTTGTTCTCAATGTCACAATTTAATCACGCAAATATAGGCTCAAAATCACACTTCTAGTCACACAATAAACTCCAAATCAAACTTTAATCACATAAATAACCTACAAATCACAATTTTAATCATACTTTAATAACACACTAATCTCCAAACCGAACACCAATCACATAAATAGCCTCCAAATCGCACAAATATTCTCCAAATTATATTTTGAACACATAATACACTCAAAATAGATTTTTTTAACTTCAAAGGCTCAATAACTAAGTTTAAATGTTAAATAAGTTAACAAAAACACAATGTAAGAATTCTATGTACCTAAAAATATTGAGAAAAAGAGAAAACCTAAAAATAACTATACTGATATGAGTTAAAATCAAATAAATACCTTTGGAAATAAAACCTATAAGCTTAAAATGGAACTAGACCTGAAAAATGGTATAAGGTAGCAAAACCCCCCCAAAATTTTCTCCCCTCAAAATGCCCAAAATCGGACCACCGCCTCATGTCGTTGAAACCTACAAGAAAAATACCAAAAACAGAAGAGAAAGGGCATGAGTGAAAGAATATGGAAGAAAATGGAGAAGAAGAAGAAGAAAAGATGGGGCAAGAAAATAAGATTTTATATGAAAACGACGGAGAGAAAATGAAGAAAACGAAGAGGGAAAAAGAAGAGAAGAAGAAGAGGAGAAGAAGAGAGGGTTAGGGTTTTTATTTTTCGGAACTTTTCCCGACACATTTACAACGTCGACAAAGGTGAAAAAGGCGTCGAGATAAAGTGAAACACGCGTTTCACTTAATTTAGTTTTCACGACGCAAAAAGTGTCGACATATGTCCAAAAAAGCGTCGGTATAGCCTTTGACAAGCTACAATACGCACAAATATCTATCGACGCAAGTTATTTCGTCGACATAGCTAACTTTTCCCGATGAAATTTGCAAGCGTCGGGAAAAGTACACAGATTTCCCAACGCTTGCCTATTTCGTCGGGAAAACACACTTTTCCCTGTGAAAACTATTGCGTTGGGAAAATTTTCATCAGGAAATCTAAAAATTCTTGTAGTGATTCCCCATCCCCGTCTCCGTGGGGATTTTCTATAAAAATATGGCTTGGGATAACGCCGTAGATAGGATCATGCAGGGTTTAGGGTCGTTACAATTGCTAAGATTTTTGAATCCTACATTTTGTAAATGACATGATGACCATTATTTTGTAACTTGGAAACTAATTTATCTAAAGCTTAGTACATTATGTGTAAATTGGAATTTAATCTTAGAATGGTTTCATGTATGGATATGAATCAAACGAAATTGTTTAGCTTTCCTTGTCTTTGTCTGATCTTGGTTATGTTGTTTCTTTTCTTTAACTTATGATACTCTGAATCATCGTATTCTATTGATTTGGAGCCCAACCTATGATGTGTAATAGTTTGGTAGAGGTTGAGCAAGTCTGAGTATCTTTAGAAGTGTTTTTATTCGTTCTCTAGGTTATAATTTTTTTTTTTCAGTGATTCTCCAGGTTATGTCGTTATGCTACCAAAATTTCGGCACGAGCGGTGTGTCTTGGGGTAACGTCGTAGATGGGATAAAGCTTAGTACACTTAGTACACTATGTGTAATTTGAAAACTTTTCTTAGAATGGTTTCATGTGTGGATACGAATCTTAGTTGCCTTATTTTTATGAGTATATAATGATTTCATTTCCATTCAAGTTAACTTATATTTGATCTCATATGGTTTTAGATACAATTTGGAATGAATGCTCTTTCCAAATCACTTCTTTTCAAAAATATATAAAATTTTGCGATGAATAATAATATCGTCACATTTTCATTAAAAAAACGTGTGACGAAATTCTTTTCATGCGATGAAAATTGTTTCGTCGCAACGTTTTATTGTGCGACGAAACGACGCACAAAGAAAACATCGCAGGATGCGACAAAAACAAATAAACGACTCTAAAACGATTCATCGATTGTGCTTTAGCGACGTTTCATGCGACAATTATATTTCCGTCACTAATAACATTTTGCGTCGAATTATAACCTTTTGCGTTATATTTATTTCGTCGCTAAAGATCATTTTTCTTGTAGTGATTTCCCGTTTTGGAGAGTCGGGGTCGGAAATCGAGTCTCCACAGGAAAAAAAACCCCGCTTTTCTTTTCCTTTTTTTAATATTTAATTAGTCTTTATTAAAAATAATAATATATATTATTATTCTTTTATTTATTTAATTCATTAAATTTAAAAGTATTTAATATAAATTTTATAAAATTATATATATATATATATAAGAGTAACATAATTTCATAACAATAAAATTTATATAAATATATATATGTTATTAGTTATATAAAATTACATATAACTAATAATGTTTTTACACATAATCATAATATATATCATAAATTTTTTTAAATAAAATATAAAATAATTATTCGGAAGCGAGTTTGGAGACGGAGACCCAAAAAAATCCCTAGGTTGACCCTCATACTCGGTCAAACTGTAGGGCGGAACCCAACCTCGCGGGTATTTTTGCCATCCTTAGATGTCGGTTTGCAAAACCGACATCGTATGAGTTTAAGATCAGTGCAAAACTGACATTGAAACCCGAATTTGTTGTAGTATTTATCTGCCGTCTATTCAAATCCTAAGTTCAAGCTCTAGTATGAATAATTCTAAATATTTTTTAGAATTTGATATTTAAGTCATCGATAAAAATAGTAGATGAAAAAAAATAGTTTTTATAAAAAAAAATAGTTTTCAAAAACTTAAAGAAGCCCCATTCTCAAAAACCAAAACCAAAAAGTCATATGG
Source organism: Trichosanthes cucumerina (assembly GCA_036507285.1). Lineage (NCBI taxonomy): Eukaryota > Viridiplantae > Streptophyta > Magnoliopsida > Cucurbitales > Cucurbitaceae > Trichosanthes > Trichosanthes cucumerina. The sequence continues at coordinate 73,018,825 of CM071839.1, read as the reverse complement.
ACCCAAATTGCTCAAATTACAACATCAATAGAAATATTCTAAAGAGAGGGAAAATAGTAATGGAAGATAAAATAATCATATGATCATTATCGTTCTTCTCTTTCTTTGTACCAATTTTCAACTTTTCTCGGTACAGATTCAAGAGGTTCGATCCATTAGAAATGTGTATATATATTTTCTTGCGCTCTTTAATGTGTTTACATTAATTATAATCAACAAATACTTAATTTGGAGAGAACCATTTTGAAATATTAGCAAATATTTACTATTACATAGAAGAAACACATATATATACTAAAACAGAAACAAGAGAGAGATATGATGATGCAATGAAGCTGCTCGCTCGGCTTCCATATGGCCGTGTATAGCAATTTTTCTCTCGCAGTACTTCTTATGCTTATACGTACTTTTATATTATACTATATAGAGGATGATATATATATATATATATATATGATGATGATTTTGGATATTATTCACGCTATGGCATACTTCTTGGTAGCAGGCTCCTTCTGGGAGTTGAAATAGGTAGCGGCGACGGGGAGGTCGAGATCGAGGTGCCTTGCGAAGAGGCGAGTGTTGAAATTGGCACGGCTGGCCGGCTGATCAATCATACCAATTGGACCCTTTTGCTTGAACAACAACAGGATATAGCGGTGGATTCCGATGGGTGGACGAGGCCCCGAATACGCCACAATCTCCTTCCCTAATCAATCATACATACACATTATATTAATACGAGAAATTAATTATACACATCATTAATATCTTACCCAATATATAGCTAAAATTATTAGTTAGATATTACGACGTCTTGGTTGAATAATTTTGTTTTCTTTCCGCTTGACAAACAAGTGGATCCCACATAGCTTTGTCGCTGTGAGTACATCAACAATCTCACATCAACAACAATTAGAGATGAGATATTCAAACACATAACCTCATGGAACGTACTACGTCTCAACTACTGGCTCTAGACCAAATCAGAAATACTATTTTTTAGATGGGACGACCAAAAGTGGATAAAACATATTCCACAAGTACTATTTTAATAATATTATGTGATCGATTACATTTGATTGGTGCTTCTTCGACCCATATAATGCAGCTCACTTCATCACTACACAGATTTTTTTTTGTTTTTTCCATGTAATTACATTTGCAAAACTTGATAATAATTTTTTTGAGTACAAATGTACAATCTACTTTATCACCATTAAAAATTGTAGTTTTTTTTTAAAATCTGTGATGGCATATGAATTACATTTGAGAAACTTGATAATAATTTTTTTTTTAGTACAATCTACTTTACCACCATTAAAAAGATCATTTTTTTAAAAAAATCTGTGATGATATATGATGGTAAAATAGGCTCCACTCAAGTTGGGCTCTTAAAATTGATCCCTTATTACTATGGATTGCATGGGAGGAGAGGAACCATGCTTAATTAATTAATATTGATCCTTGTATTCTAAGATTTGTTCATTTTAGTCTTGCTACTTTCCATCCAACTTAAAATTAATCCCTATCCAACTTAAAATTAATCCCTATAATAAACTTGAAGTTAATTTTGATCAAAACTAGTCAAATAATAACCATAATTTTCATAGAAGAAAATAGTCAAATAATAACAATAATTTTCATAGAAGAAAAGACCCCACGTAATGTGCCCATATACTTCCAAAATAATTTATAGAGGGAGTATAATAGAGCATATTTTTTTTTTAAAACAAATTAACAATAAGTTAATAGAGTAAGAACCAATCTTAAGCTTATTTACAAGCTTATTAAAAGTAAATAGACTAAAATTGGACATTTAAAAGTAGCAAGATCATAGACCAAAATGGTATTTAATCATTAATATTTTAGCCCTCAACAATTTTATTCTTTTAGATGGATGGATGTATAGAAGCAACCAAAAATTAATTTTTTTGGATGAATAGATGTGTATGAAAGCTAACCATAATTATTTCCAAAAAAAAAACACAAGGGCTACTTGCAAGAATAGCAAAAAAAAAAAAAAAATATAAATATTGCACCCATGTATTGCAAAAATAGCAACAAAAAAAAGCCCAACCCAAAAGGATGGCGTGCAAAGTCAAAAATACCCTTACATTTTCGCGCGCGTTTTTCAATCTGAAGTATATTAATAACCTATCCATAGTCTATCAAAAACATAATGATGATGTACTTATGATATACTAATGATATACCTAAAATGAAATATATTATTGATATACTACTGATATACCAAATATAAATTATATCAGATAAACTGTTGATATACTATTCTATCTAAAAAACTATTGCTAGATTTACAAATAGCTTCTCCGTGTTGTTCAATATCGAGAAAATCAGTAGTGTATCAATAATAGATCTAATATAGCAACGATATATCTAACCAAAAACTAATTGCACAAGTGATATACTACTAATTATGTTGATTTCAATAATATTAAGTATATATCAATGTGATATCTACTGATATATACTTTATTTAGTATATCAACATTATATCACAAATAAGGATTTATGCTTGATAGTGATTTATGGTGACATACTTTATTCAGTAATATTAGGTATATCAATGGGATCTCAAAACCTATTGCTAGATTTACAAATGTCCTCCGTTTTTCAATATCGAGAAGATAAGTAGTTTATCAATAATAGATCCGATATACCAATGATATATCCAACTAAAAAGTAATTACTACATGAATGATATGATATCTGTTGATTTCACTAATATTAAGTATTTATTAGTGTGATATACTAACGATATACTTTATTTAATATATCAACGGTATATCACAAATGGTGATTTATGTTGATATATTTTATTCAGTAATATTAAATATATCAATGAGATCTAAACAACTCTTGCTAGATTTGGAAATGCCCTCCCATGTTTTTTAATATCAAAAAAATTAGTAGTTTATTAACAATAGATCAGATATACCAATGATATATCTAACAAAAAAATTAACTAATAACCGTTGATTTCACTAATATTAAGTATATATCGGTGTGATATACTACTAAAATATTTATCAACGATATATCACAAATAGTGATTTATGCTTGATAATGATTTTTGATGATATATTTTATTCAGTAATATTAAGTATATCAACGGGATCTCAAAAGCTATTTGTAATGACATTACAAGTAGAGTAAATTTCAGTTTATGCTTTTAAATTTTAGGTAACTTCATAATTTGAAACCAAATTGGATTGTTATATCTTATTGTGTGAGATGTGTTATTGTATAGAATATATTACTAATATACTACTGATATATGTATATGAAGTTAATTAGGGGTATATTAGTAACTCGCATATGATGTATGTTCATTTTACTGATATATTAATGATATACTAAATGTTAGGTATATTAGTGAAATAAACATATCTAAAATGAAGTACATTAGTGATATACTAATATGCAAAATATCTCTAATTTGCTACGGATATATAGGAAGTATATCATTCTAAATGATATAGCTAAAAGAAGGGTATATGTGGTATATCAATAATATACTATTAACATACTTCGTTTTAGGTATATATTGGTATATAAAAATAAAGTATATCAGATATACTTATGATATACCAATATAAAGTATATCAGATATACTTTTGATATTATACTAATATAAAGTATATCAGATATACTACTGATATACCAAATGTAAATTATATCAGATATACTACTGATATTCCTGTTGCTACAGCAATGAGGGTAAATCTGGAATAATAAAAAATGAAAAATCAGATTTAAAAAATTTTGCTAGATTTGCAAATCTAAAAAAACATTGCTAAGCTTGCAAATATGCTAATATTTTATGCTACCCATTACAATTTCCCAAAAAAAACAAAGAGTATGAGGGCTTTTATTTATTTATTTATTTTTGGTTAAGTTTGGAAGTTTGTGTAGGATGAAAATACATGAAATCTTGAGAGCCATATGCAAGTAGAGATGTTGGGGGGAAGAAGATAAAAGCCGGCTGCAGGTTGCATGCATAATTAATCCGCCCGATCAGAAGAGAAAATATTATTCTTTATCCAGTTTCCAGTTTAAAACAAAAAGAATCAGGTTTATAATTTTTCAATTAAAAGCTTTTCTTTTTCTTACCCCCCAAAAAAAATAAAAAAAAAGAAAAAGTTATCTTTCTTGTTTTCACTTTATAATCTCTTTTACCTTGGCTTAGATTTGCGCCTCCAGGAATGTCAACAATGATCCTGTTCATATCATGAAAAAAAAAAAAAAAAAAAAGAAAACTATGTAAACAATCAAAACGAAGATAATTTAAATCTGATAACTTGATAACTATTTGATTTTAAAAAATTAAGCCTATGCATACTATTTCTACCCTTAGTTTTCCACCCCTAGTTTTCCACTTTGTGTTTTAAAAACCCAAGCTAAGATTTAAAAAAAAAAGTTTTCAAAAACAGTTTTTGTTTTTAGAATTTGGTTAAGAATTCAAGTTTATTCCTAAGAAAGATGGAATCCTTATGGAGAAGAAAAACGAGCATATAATTTTTAAAAACAAAAAAAAACCCAAGAAAATACCTAAATGGTTATCGAACGGAACTTAGTTTTTTTTTTTTAAATTTCATCTCTTCTCTACCATGATCAAACTATTTAATTTTTTACTTTTAAAAATTATGTTGTTTTTTTACCACTTATCTTCACCTTCTCCAATGATTTTCTTTTTTTTTTCAGGTACTATTTTAATTTCTAGCCAAATTTCAAAAACAAAATAAATTTTTGTAAAATATTTTTAAATTTTTTAAAAATATAAGTATAAAATAGATTAAAAAAAAACCATAGAAATTTAATAGTAGAAGTGATATTATTAAGCTTAATTGAGCGTTATTAAAGAAGCCTTAGCTGGGCACATGCAGATTATATATTAGAGAAAATTAGAAAGCTGACCAGTGCACCCATTCCCTCATATGAGGTTCACTGGGACTTGGAGCATCCGGGTCCGTCATCACCTAGCGATCACAAAGATTCAAGATTGAATTCAAACACGAAATTAAACTCAACTCATGCATGCACACCTAAGTATGAAAATGACTTTTCAACTACTTATAAAACGAAAGAAATCAATCATTTTGATAGTACGTAGATCGCTTTTAAAAAGTCATTCCAAACCGAGAGCGAGAGCGAGACAGTAAGAGAGAAACCAGAGTGTAAAGGTCGGTGGGATGACCAGAAATGAGAAGCCTGGGAGGATTAACAGCAAGAGAAGGCTTAATGTCACAGCCATTAGTGACATGCTTGGAGTTGAAGTAGACCGACATGGTAGCCGTTGGGACAAACATGTCGACCACATCGCCGATCACTCGCCCGACCACCAAAGGATCCACAGACGCAGCCATTTGAAAATGACACAAAAATTAAAAAGCGAAGAGAGAACTGATATATCACAAAATTACCTTAATTGTATTTTGTGGTGTGTGTTGATGAAACTGATGGGCTTGCTTTTTATATATATATATATAGAGAGAGAGAGAGAGAGAGAGAGATTTGGCAATGGCAATGAAAAAGGTGGTGGGATTTGTGAAGCCCATGGGACATGCACAGGCTCACGTAAAGTATACAGCAGCAGAATTCTACACGTGTGAGGCTGCCCTAGAGGTAGAACCACCATCCCTTTCTTTTCTTTCCCCACGTGTCACTATCACCGCCGTCAGTTACAATCACCTACCGCCTTTTCAGATCCCTTTTATAACCATTTCGTTTTTAATTTTACATTTTTAATTTTGCGCATGCTGCTCTTTTCTCACTTTAAAATAATATTTAAATTTTTAATCAAATTTCAATTTTTTTTAAAAAAACTACCCATAACTATTTATGCTTCGTTTCATAATTATTTTGTTTTTTATTTTTGGTATTTAGAAATGGTACATATTTTCTCTAACATTTCTCTATAATAATTTTTATCTTACCTATAATGGTTCTCATTTTTCTTAAGAAAATATTTGTATTCTTAGTTAAATCTCAAAAACAAAAACAGGTTTTTGGAAAATATTTTTTTTAGTTTTTAAAACTTGACTTGATTTTTTAAAATACATCTAAAAAGTAGTTAAGAAAAATATGGAAAGTGAATATTTATAGGTTTAATTTTTCAAAAACTAAAAACAAAAAACTAAGGCCCTGTTTGATAACCATTTTGTTTTTGGTTTTTAGTTTTTGAGAGTTAAGCTTATTTTCAACTAATTTCTCTACAATAGAGATCATCACCCTTAAGTAAACATTTGAACTCTTAGCCAAATTCTAGAAACAAAATCAAGTTTTTGAAAGCTACTTTTTTAAGTTTTCAAAAGTTGGACTGAGTTTTTGAAAACATAGATTCAAAGTAGATAAGAAAACATATAAATTCATGAGTAAAAGTAGTATTTTTAGGTTTAAATTTCAAAAACGAAAAACAAAAAACAAAATGGTTATCAAACGGGCCTTAATTTTTAATTTTTTGTTTTTAAAAATTAAACTTAATTATAAACCTTATTTCTACTCATTAAGATTCTTTATTTTGTTATAAATTAGTTTTTAAAAACTTGTTTTTTTTTAGATTTGGGCTAAAACTTCAATTATATTTAATGTCACACCATTCTTGATCACATGCTTGGAGACTTTGGAGTTGCAGTAGACTGACATGATCTGTTGTTGATTTTTAAAAAGTATATAAGTATTATAATTTATATTTATTATATGGTTCACTTTTCTTGTAAGATAGCCTTCCAATCTATTGGTGTAATTGGCTGCCTATTTATTGAAGGAAAAAAAAATCAATTTTGACTCTAAACTTGGTAGGTTGTATTAGTTTTAACAAACTTTTAATTTCATCCTTTTAAATTAGAGGTATACAAATAACTGCGAGCAACCCAGACTACCCAACTCAAATGGTAAGAGTTGGGTTGGGTTAAGTTTTTATTTATTTATTTTTTTTCAGTTTGGGTTGAGTTAGAAGTTTGGAGAATCGAAAAGTTCGGGTTAGTTCTCAGATAAAACTTTTTAGGCTTGAGTTGATCCAACCCAACCAAAAGTTTATATTTTTTCTAATTTTATTTTAATTACATATATACTTATAAATGAATTATTGGTCAATTTTTTATATTTTTTTTCTAGACTTCTAACAAATGTTAAGATGTTATGCAACTTTGAAGTTTGATATTTGAATTTTATGTGATTTTAGTTATTAATTCAAGAAAAAAATATTTTAAATAATTAAAAAATTATAAAAAATAAAAAATTAACTCGACGACCCAACCCAACTCAACCCGAAAATATTGGGTTGGGTTGAGTTGGGTTACTCTCATGAATAGGATTACTTGAGTTGAAGGAATGACCAACCCGAGCTTTCGGGTTGGTCCAAAAAATTCCTCCAACCCAACCCAAGTCGACTTATGTACACCGCTAATTTAAACCTTAAATTTGACATATTTGATCAATTTTAACTCTAAACTTTCAATTTTATCAATTTAAACCTCCAACTTGAATAATAGTTGTATCAATTTAGTTAAGTTTATGTTTCAATCACCGTTAGAAACGTATTTCACACATGTTTAAAATTACGTGTTACTCTATTATATGTCCTTGTTTTTTATTTTTCAAAAAAATTATTAAAAAATAATTACAACATTGCATATCGTTGCCACTATCATGAAAGTTAGGAACCTGAATCTTGGAAGTGGGACCCACATGAAAATAAATGGAGTATTGTGTTCTCCTCACCTTTGGTGTCGATACCAGCGGATAACGAGTGTGAAGAAGATTCGAGCGATGATATCATTGAAGGCAATGATGACCATAGCGGTTTCGTCGATTTCGATGGTGAGGAGTTTGAGCTCAACTATAATGCGAGAGAGAGAACAAGGGAGGCGGTGGTGGACAGAGTGACGCCCATGAACACAATGAATTGGTTGTCAACAATCTTACAAAGGATTAAATTAAATTGGCATCGATGTTGGAGAGAAAGGGGATAGAGATTTTGAAGAAGACGATTATGAAAAGCCTTACGTCCGTTGCGACAGATGGAGGACAAATCTAGCTCTAGGCCGACAAGAAATTAAAAAAAATCAATATTGACGATTAATTCAAGAACGAAAATACTCCATTAAGGAAAAATGTAGTGCAAATTAGCTTTGTTTATACTGAAAGTCGATGTATATAGTAAACTATTTTAAAAAAGTAATCACATTAAAAAAATCTAGGTTAAATTATAATTAGTTTAGTAACTTTGAGATTTATGTTTGTTTGGTCATTTAACTTTTAAAAGTGTTTAATAAGTTTGTAAGCTTTCAATTTTTTATTTAATATATCCGTAAATTAAAAAAATCGAAAGTTCCGAAATAAATTCATAATTTTGAATGTTCGAGGACCAAATAGACACAAACTTTAAAGTTCAGGGACTGAATTTGTAATTTAACCAAAAATCTATAATCATTATAAAAAAAACTTTATTAGGTTAATTTCGATCTCATTTGATAAGAACTATTTGGTTTTTTGTTTTTGAAAATTTTGTTTGTTTTCTCATCATTTTCTCTACAGTGAATTTTATCTTCTTTAAGAAAACATTTGAGGGTTGTTTGGTCTTGGAATCAAAACCCTAGGGGGTTTGTTCTAGGGGGATGTGAAGCCTGAGAATCAGAAAACTGTGTTTGGGGTGTAATGTTCTGAAGCGTGAGAATAAGAAAACATTGTTTGGGGTGTAGTGTTCTAAATCCTGAGTTTATGTTTTTTTTTTCTTTTTTTCTTTAGCTGTTTTGTTCTCCTGTTTTTTTTCTTATTTTTTACTGGATGTTTTGTCAATTGTAGAAACATTTGTATAACATAAAGAGATTACAAAATTAGAACTCTATTTTAGAAATTAAAAAATAGAAGTCTATTTAAGAAATTAGAGAATTTAAAACTCTATTTCACATCACAAAGTATTCTGAAAACTATTTCTTGGAATTCTATTTAAATGTTTTTTTTTAAAATGGAAGTGTATTTAATAAATTAGGGAATTTGAAACTCCATTTTATAAAGTATTCAAAAAATTATTTTTGGAATTCTATTTTAGAAATTTAAAAATTGGAAGTCTATTTAAGTAATTAAGGAATTTAAAAATTTATTCTACAAAGTATTCAAAAACCTGTTTTTGGAACTCTATTTTAGAAATTTAAAAATTAGGGTTTATTTACGAAATTGGAAAATTTAAAACTCTGTTTCATAAATTATTTAGAAAATTATTTTTAGAACTGTATTTTAGAAATTAAAAATTAAGTCTATCTAATAAATTAAGGAATCAAAACTTCTATTTCAAAGTTATTTTTGGAACTCTATTTTAGAAATTTAAAAAAATTAAGAAATTAAGAAATTTAAAACTATATTTTACAGAGTATTCAAAACCCTATTTTTAAAACTCTACGTTAGAAATTAAAAGTTTTATTTAGTATCCATTTTTAGTTTAATTTTAACCTTTTTAAAAAATTAACTAGGTGATCAAATCATCGGGGTGGTTGGGTTACTGGGGTGGTCGTCGGTAGTTGTTGCAGGGTGGTTAGGTGCTGGAGAGTGGACATTGGGCATTCGTTGACAATGGTTGTCAAGTGATTAGGTCCCTAGAGTAGTTGTAGGGTGTTCATCAGAGTGGTCATCAAGGTAGTCGAATTGTTAGGTGATCGGATCATCAGGGTGGTCGCTAGAGTGGACAACGTGTGGTCATTGGCAGTGGTTGTTAGGGTGGTTAGGTTGCCGAAGTGGAAAGTGATCATGGTTGTCGGGTGGTCGGGCCACCAAGGTTGTTGTTGAATGGTTGAGTCCGCGAGGTGGTCGTCGAATGATTATCGGACTGGTCGGATCACTGGAGTGTGGTCTCATCATGTGCTCGTTGACGGTGATTTATTGGGTGATCGAGTTGTCAGAGTGGTCATCAGTGGTGGTTGTCGGGTGTTGGGTCACTAGGATGGTTGGGTCACTGAAGCGGTTTGTCGAGTGGTCGTTGGTTGTGGTTGTGGAAAGTTAGGTCGTTAGGGTAGTTGATTGCTCGAGTGATCAGGTTATTGGGTAGGTGTATACAAGTCTCTATAGTGTTGTTAAAAGTAGTCGTTAGCGATGGTCGGGTCGTCGATGTGGTTATTAGAGTTATCGTCAGAGGTAGTCGTCAGTAGTGGTCGGCGTCGCCGGTGTGGTCGTCAGAGTTGTTGTCAGTGGTAGTCGGGGTTGTCAGTGTGGTCATCGGAGTTGTTGCCATAGGTAGTGGTCATCTGTAGCGGGGTCGCCGGTATGGTCGTCGAAATTGTCGCCGGTGCGGTCGTCGGAGTGGTTGTCGGAGGTAGTCGTCAGCGGTGGCGAGGGTCGCCGGTGTGGTTTTTGGAGTTGTCGTTGGAGGTAGTTGTCAACAGTGGTCAGGTCGTCGGAGTTGTCGCTGGAGAGGTAGCTGTCAGCGATAGTCAAGTCGCTAGTGTAGTCACCCGAGTTGTCACCGGAATTGTTGTTGGAGTAGTCACCGAAAATGGAAGATGAGAAATAATATAAGAAAATATGACACAAATCCATGGAATTACATTATTGTAATCCATGGGGTTGTGTTTCAAAACTAAGAGTTTTGAATACATTGGGCCAAACATGGTTTTAGATTTGGAATCCGAAATAGAGGCCAAACGACCCCTTGAATTCTTAGCCATATTTCAAAAAAAAAAAAACTTGATTTAATTTTTAAAACACATAGGTAAAATAAATAACAAATCACTTAACTTTCAAAAACTAAAAACTAAAAAACAAAGCCTTCAAGTTTTATTCTCTTATATTATATAAAATATTAATTATAATTTTTAGCCAATAAATCTAATTAGTTAAAGTATAAGTTTAGTCCATGAATTTTGAGATTTATTTCTAATATTAAGCTCTAAATTCTCAAAACTGTCTAATTGGGTCTCTAAACCAATTTTCAATTTGATGTTTAAGAGAATCTAATTAATTAAACTTTTCTATAGTCCAAGAAAACCTATTCGATACAAAATAAAAAATTTAAAAATTTATTAGAAACATTTTAAAATCGGAGACTTGTTATTAATGTAATCTTTAAAATTTAAATACCAAACTTATAATTTTAATTCATTTAATATCAAAATATATAAACTAATATCAATGTGTAATATCAATTAGATTTAAAATGATCAATTATACGTATGAGAGATTGTTATATATATATGTATATATATATATGAATGAATGGCTATGAGAATGAAAAAAGTGGTGGGATATGTGTAGTTGAATGTTCATGGGACATGCAAGGCTAACGTAAAGTATAAAGCGGCAGAATTATACACGTGTGAGGCTGGTTTTGATTTCTTTAGCCACGTGGCAGCATCAGCGCTGTCAGTTACAATCACCGACCTTCTTTTTGAATTTCCTGGTTTCAACTGGAAGCTAGCTGGTCCACAGATTGTTATTATTATTGTTATAATTGTTAAAGCAAAGCTAAAGACTTTCTTTGGTTGTTCATGTTTATGTTTGTTTCCTTGTAATTCTCGCTGGTGCCGTCGATTCTGGCTTTTCATGCAACCTAAAGCTACTTCTCAATCTCAAATGGAGCCCATTCCCAACAAATGGTGCCAAAATATTCGTTATTTTACCTGCCAGATTCTCTTTTTATAATTTATTCAGTTCTTTTTCTATACACACATTCGTATAAAGTTTTATAATTATCCCATGCAATCAGTTGATCATCTAATAATATATATGGCTAAAATATATAGTTTAGTTTTGATTTCTCTATTGTATATTGAATTAGTTAAATTAAATCTTCACCATCACTAAATATTGAAAGAATTCGAGTCGACTACGTTTTATAAATAGTGGTCATAAGTTTAAATATAAAATATTTTTAACATTTTTTCATTATAGCTATTTACTTACTTGTAGACTGTGGTTATAATTTTCCATCTTTTTAAACACACTCTGATTTAGACCAACTTTACTAGAATCAGACTTGTGGTTTCGAAAAATAAAACACCATTTAACAAAGTTTTTTTAAGAAGTTCTATTTTTATTGCAATGATCCTATCACTCTAACCATTTGACACCATAATTTTTCGCTTAATCATGGTCGTTACTCAGAACTAAGCTTTTAAGGTTGTGTGTCAAAATTTAGGTGATGTTATTCATCCTCAAACTAAGCTTTATCTGATACACGATAGAACTTAAGTTGGTCATACACATGGCTCGTATGTGTAACGTGACTCTAGCCAACTTGCCTCTACTCTAAGCTAAGTTTCAAGGTTCAACCTTACCTCTACACTAAGCCAAGATCATTAAAATACTTAGTCGCTTCTCCGATCATCATTTTTATATTCTTCAACATGTCCACAATACTTCTACATCAATTTGAAATTTCATTGGGACGTGTTCAGACTGATTGTTGGGCTAAATTGACCTTAAAACACTCATCAAGATTCAATTTGCTTTAGCCCAAAAATGACTTCTCAAAACATTATTCCACGGTATAATTTAATTTTGCTGATGAGAAAAAATTAAAAAAGGAAAATAGATATTTAAAACATCCCACAACAAAGAGAAGGGTCTTCAGGAGGAACTAAAGGAGATTCGAAGGACTGATTGTTGATTGAAGCAAAAAATCTCTTTCCATTCAAACTTTTTTTTTTGGGTAGATTTTCCCAGATGAACAACCTTGTCATTACCTATTATTCTTATTTGAAGGGCCAGAATAAAACAATAATATTTCCTTGTTGATTCGTTCTTGTTTTTTTTTTTTTTTTTTTTTGAGAGAGTACTATTCTTATTTGAGGTTCTAAAATAGAAAAATATTTTTCTATTGATTGGTTCTTGTTCTTGTTGCACACAAAATCTTATTTAAAGCTCTATAATAAAGCAATATTTATACATGTTTCTTTGTTTTTGTTGTAGACAAATATTACTATCATTCCAAGGGCTAGAATAGAAGAATTCATGGTTCTTATGACAGATTAGTGAGTTTTTAGCTCCCACTTTGCAAAGAGAGGGGAATAGACACTACACCAAAAATGGGATACAATAACGAACGAAAAAAATAGGAGGCGAGAAACAATCACGGGCGGTGGAAAACACGCGTGAAAGTTTAAAATGGGCATACAATGACAGGCAAGTTTTGTTTAATGACGGGCTTTGCCCATCATAATAGGGTATATTTAAAAAAAAACATTTTCACGACTCACTCTCTCACAGCTCACTTCCTCATAGCTCACTCTCTCATTCTCTCTCTTCTTCCTCGACTCTCGAAATTTCTCTCTCTCTTCTCCCTCATTCCCTCTCTTTTTCCTCACGACCCCATCATCGCCGTCCACCGACAGAGCACCTCTTCGCCGCCGTCCGTTTTGAGTCACCGGCCAACGCATCCATCGCCGTCGATCATATCTTCTCGCCGACTGCCGTTGTCTGAAGTCGTTCGTTAGGTGGGTTAAGGTTCGAGGTTTTCGTTCTTTAGGTGGGTGGTCGTTCGAGGTCGTCGTTGCAAATCTGAAGCGCGTGTCGTCGTCTGAAGTGGTCGTCCGCCGTCGGAGAGGTTGCCCGTCGTCGTCTGCAGTGGTCGTCCGTGGTCGTTCGAGGTCCAGATCTGAAGCCATCATCGTCTGCCGGTTATCGAGGTCCAGATCTGAAGCCATTGTTTACAGATCTGGTTCGTTGAGGTCCAGATCTACACCGATCAGTCACCGTTTGTAGGAGTTCGCCATTGTCGGTTTCGCCAGAGGTTCTCTTCTTACCAAAAATTTCATTAAAATCATCGACATTATTTTAGCATGGATTTTGTTGCTGTTAGTTTATGAAAAAAAAAAGAATGAAATTGTGTCTTTCTAGGAAAAAACTTAATATTTGTGTTTAGTTTGATGAAGGATTGAGTTTAGTTTGATTGAGGGGGTGAGTTTAATTAGTTTAGGAAAAAAAACTAACACGAAAAATGTTGGTGTTTAGTTTAGTTTGATTGAGTGGTTGAGTTTAGTTTAGGAAAAAAACTAACATAGAAAATCTTGGTGCTTAGTTTAGTTTGATTTAGGGGGTGAGTTTAGTTTAGGAAAAAAAACTTATATAGAAAATGTTGGTGTTTAGTTTAGTTTGATTGAGGGGTTGGGTTTAGTTTAGGAAAAAACTAACATAGAGAAAGGTTGGTGTTTAGTTTAGTTTGATCAAAATAATTTTGTGTTAGTTTAGGAATGAGTTTAGTTTGATGGAGGGGAGTTTTAGTTTGATGTAGTTTATGGAAGGAAGGATATGTGTTGTTTTCAAAACAAAATGGTGTATAATTTAAATAAATGCATGTGGACTAAGAATTTAATTGGGCATACATTTGATTCATGAATTTGTTTATCCTATTGTTAAAAGTGGATTCTTGTGTTTTCGAACATCAAAATTACAACTACTTTTAAAAAATACCAAATATGTTGTCAAAGAGAATATCAAGTTCAAATTTTCATTTTTCTACCTAATCTAAAATTTGAATCTCAAACTTACCCCAATAATTTGTAGAAATCATATTCACTCTTATCAAAAAAGAAATTGAACCATTTGAAAGCTCAACTTACCCAATCTACTATTTTCTTTAATTATGCTATAAATCGAAAGCTCAACTTCCAATTTCGTAGAAAACAATCTTAGCAAGAAAATAATTTACTAAGTTTAGTTTATATGTTAAGTTTTTACAACTTTTAGTTTATGTTAAGTTTTTACAATTTTTAGATAAGCTTACTTTTATATTGGGGATGAATAGAGTGAGGTTAATAACTTGTGTATTACATTGTGATGAGGAAAAAGTTGAGAATTTCCTAAATTTTTCTTAATTCTAATTCTTTGTTTGTGTTAATGTGTTTTATGAGTTTAGATTTCATAAGTTTATTTTTGTGTTAGTTCAATTTGATGAGTGATGGATGAATAATTGAGAACTTTTGTTTAGCATGCTTGGTTAGAATTATATGTTTTGCTTAATTTTAGTAGTTAGTTTGTGGATGAAAGGAAATGATATTAGTCCAAAATATCATGATGTTGACTTTTGAATCAAAATCATGAAATTGAGTAAGTAGGGAACTCCTTGATAGTTTTATTTTTTTTTCGGCGTCTTCCTAAGGACATGGTAAGTACACAAGTTTAAGTAACCATTATTCTTCTTGTAAATTAAACTTTCAAGACACTAGATTTATAGTTATGGATAAGTCGTGGATGTTAAAGAATAAGATGTCATCATAATATATTTTAGGAGTTGAGACGTTCATCCAAAATGGTATACGACATTCAAATAGGTCAGATGTCATTTGTTGTCCATGTTTGAAATATGTGAATGCAAAATCTCAAAATGTGAATGTCGTAAGAAACCATTTATTTATTTATGGCATTGATGAAAGTTATAGAACATGGATTTGGCATGGTGAGTCACTACCGAATAAGAGAAAAGATGAAGCTGGAGTTGAGGACGAAGATGTTGACGACACAATAGGAATGTTTGAGGCTGCACATAACTATTTTAATGACAAGTCTCCAATGTTTGAAGAAGTGTTAGATGATGCCAAGAAACCATTGTACTTAAATTGTAACAATTTTACCAAAATATTTGCATTGATAAAGTTATATAATTTGAAACCAAAGTTTGGATGGAGCGATAAGAGTTTCACTGAGTTGTTAGCATTGGTTAGTGATTTCATGTTTGTTTTGCATATAAAAGTGTTCTGCAATGTTTCAGGTTAGTGGTTAAATGATGTTCTGTAGAGGTCATGCCGAAATTTTTACTTATTGGTTTGATTTCGTATTAGTTTTAGAGTTTATGGTTTTTGTGATACAGGGGTTAAGGTTTGTGATATAGGAGTTTATGATTTTAGAGTTATGGTTAAGGTTTGTGATATAGAAGTTTATGATTTTTGTGATATATGGGTTAAGGTTGTGTAGAGATCGTCTCATGTGTATTCTTTATAATGAAGTGTTCTGCTCTTCTCGTAAAATGAAACTTGTTGGATATTTGTGGATGAATTAATGATTTCATGTTTGTTTTGGATATAGAAGTGTTCTACAATGTTTTAGGTTAGTGGTTAAATGATATTCTGTAGAGGTCATGCCGAAATTTTTACTTATTGGTTTGATTTCGGGTTAGTTTTAGAGTTTATGATTTTTGTGATATAGAGGTTAAAGTTTGTGATATAAGAGTTTATGCATTTAGAGTTATGGTTAAAGTTTGAGATATAGAAGTTTATGGTTTTAGAGTTATGGTTAAGGTTTGTGATATAGGAGTTTATGGTTTGTAATTTATGGTTTTGGAGTTTTGGATATAGAAGTGTTCTTTATGTGTGTTTTTATATTGAAGTGTTCTATGTGCATTGTTTTGGTAAAAACAATTTTGTTGGATATTGTTATGGAATAGTGATTTCATGTATGTTTTGGATATAAAAGTGTTCTTATTGCATTTATATGAATTGTGTAGTGATTTCATGTGTGGTTTCAACATAGAGGTTAATATATATGCAATATTTCAGGTAATTAGTTATTAAATATTGTTGGTTAGCCATCGGGCTACCAACTTTTTTTTATTAGATTATGCCCAAAACGATGATGGGCATTGTCTGTCATTAAATAAAAAATTATGAAGTAAAATAATGACGGACAATAGGTATTTAAAAAGTTTTTTTTACCAAATATAGATGACGGGCAAAATCCGTCAATAAAATGGAATGTGATCCTACTTTTTAATGATGGGTATTGCCCGTCATTAAAAACATACTTTTCATGACGGGCAAAATTCGTCATTACAAAGTGGGTTCCAACTCACTTTTTAATGACGGGCAAAAGGCCTTTAATGACAGGCATTGCCCGTCATTAAAAATCGACCATCATTGTAACATATAATGACACTCGTTTTGATGACGGATGCACGTCTGTCATCAAAATCCTTTAATAACGAGCATTGTCTGTCATTAAAACTATGTTATCTACTAGTGAGAGAGGAGAGAAAAGATCTTCCCTTTAAAAAAAATAACATGCATATTTAATTTAAGTGGTGTGCAACCCACTCCATAGAAAAAAAAAACTGACTTTTTAAAACCATTTCTTTTATGTTAAAATGGGATGCCCGACCATAGAATTAGAGTCTACTTCTGCCCATTTAGGATACAGAAACTCCCTTCTAGTTCTAGCTTGGTAGCTTTTGTATTTAATTTGATGTTGACGGGGCGGGGTCGGGGAATAGCATCTCCGTCCTCATCCCATCCACCTTTCATTCTCCGTCGTCCGTGCAAAATTTGTCATTTAATTTCGTAGGAAACGGAGCGAGGATTCCGCGCAATGAATTTGTGAGATTGGGTTCCCGTAAGAAATAATTCATTGTTTATCATTTCTATTTTTCTAAATTTTATTAAATAATTTATTTTTTTGGAAATTTTTATTTAAATGGTTAATTCTTAATTATAGATTTCTATTAATAGGAATTTTTTTCAATTTTCTTAGAAAAATAAAATGATATTTAATAAAAAATTAGAAATATGGTTTATTATATATATACAAATATATATATTTAAAAATAAATAAATTAATTGGATTAGGGTCGGGGAATGTATTCCCCATCCCGTTTAGCTAACGGGGAAAAATTATTCCCCACTCCCTCACTCATTCCCCGCAGAGAAAATAGACATCTCTAAGCCTTTCTCCTAGTTGGATGTGAAGAGGGTGTCTAACGTTCTTCAGTTTCGACCGGTTTATAACCACGGTAAATGCTTTTATCCCCAAGATATTGCATGCAATCAATATCTAATGTCAAGTTTGATAACCATTTGGTTTTTTAAAATGGTACTTGTTTTCTCACTCTTTATTTACATAGTTTTCATCTTCTCTGCAATGAGTTCTCATTTTTCTTAAGAAAACAATTGAATTTTTAGCTAAATTTCAAAAACAAAAATAAATTTTTGGAAACTACTTTTTTAGTCTTCAAAATTTGGCTAAGTTTTTTAAAACACAACTAAAAAGTAAATATGAAAACATGAAAAGTAATGGGGAGAAGTAATATTTATAGCCTTAATTTTCAAAAACAAAAATAAAAAAAAAATTAAAAAACCAAATGGTTATCAAACGAGACTTTAGTTTTTGGTTTCTGATTTTTGAAAATTGTACTTATTTACTCACTATTTCTTTACTATGGTTTCTATATTCTCTATAGTAGTTTCCATATTTTTTGAGAAAACACTCAAATTCTTAACCTAATTCTAAAAACAAAACAAAATTTTGAAAACTAATTTTTACTTTTGTTTTCAAAACTTGGCGTAGTTTTTTAAAACACATCTTAAAAGTAAATAAAAACATATGAAAAACCATAGATGAAAGTAGTATGTATAAACTTAATTTTCAAAAACCAAAAAAATCAAATGATTATAAAAAACGAGTAGTAATTTTCAAGATCTTATTTTTGTTTTTAGAATTTTGCTAAAAATTCAAATACTTCTTGAGGGAGATCATGAAAGTTGAAACCCTATAGCATATAAATTGAGTGAAAAAAGCTTAATTTTCAAAAATCTAATAAAAAAAATTAAATAGTTATTAAAAAAAAAAGATTATGAATGATTTATCTCTTAATCATGTAAATAAGCAGTTGCCGCAAAAATATGAAAAGAAATTGGTTACTATCCCAAGTCAATCAATAATTAATAAGTTTATAAAAGAATGAGAAATATTTAATTGCTTCTATTAATTATTTTTTTAATAAAAATTTATATTTACACAATAAAACTTTCCTAATTAACTAATCCAAATAAATGAATATGCGAGGCTGATTGGACTTAATTAGCCCTGGGGTTTAAGGTTGGATAGGAATAACAACACAAATGAACCTCTTTATAAACCCATATTTCATCAATGTCAAATGGCGGTAAGCTTAATGACTAAAATAGGAATCCAATTACAACTTTTTATTGTATTTTTCTTGAACTTCAATTTCTATTGTACATTTGAATCTTTTGGTCGAAACACTATAAATTACTCAATTTGATTGAAAACATGTAAAATAAAATTTATTTTTTTAAAAAAAGGTCAGTAACAGTTCAGATAAATTTTGGAATCATCTTACAGCTCTTGGTCATTCCACTACAACTTTTAAAAGAAAATTAAAAAAATGGATCTTTAAAACATCTAATCCTGTCATTGTTTCATATAATTAGATGCAGATTCAATCATATAAATTTAAACCTCTCTTTCCATTGATGAAAAACTACCAAATTATTTCTCGATCAGCAGGGAGGAAGATCCTGAGGAGGAGGAACTAGAGAGTTAGATTCCCCTGCTCCATTTCGAACTATGAGACCCATTGCAAGACCCCAAGAAGTATGTTCTTCAAGATGACAATGTATAAACCAAACTCCAGGATTGTTCGCCCTAATTCTGATAGCCGCCCAGCCTCCCGTCGGCACCGCCACCGTGTTTCTTTCCGGCGGATCGACGAGATTGTACTTCGCCGGATCCCTGCCCACGTTAAAATTCCCAAATCCTCTGCCCACAACAAAGAAATTGTGCCCATGAACATGAATCGGATGATTCTCCACATTCAGAAAACTCGTCCCCTGAAACACCATTTCCAAATCTGTCCTATATGGAACCTCCAAAACCCTAGTCCCGAATTTTGTGTTCATGTTTTTCGTTAACGGGTTCACACCCGTGTAATCGAAAACCTTCGGAGGTTTTTCTGGAAAATCAGAAGAGTACGTCTTGGTAGCCATCTTTCTGTAATGAGATTCCAAAATCGACAAAGCCGGTCGAACAAAGGACTGATTGTTCATCGAAGCAAAAAAGCTCTTCCCATTCAAACCCTGGCAAGATTTCCCAGATGGGCAATCTTGAAGATTGAGACTTATAGTTGTGACCACTCTTTTATGAACTGTTTTAGGAACGTTACATGGGTACAGAGGAGATCCAAGGCTGCGGAGTTTGTTAAAAAATGCAGTAGCAAAGGCAGTATCCTTCATCTCAGGGAGGTTTTCAGGTATTTGATTAGATGGGAAATTTGTAGTTTGTGAGCTAAGTTTATTCATTTTTCTGCTGATGTATCTTAAGAAGCCAATGGAGGTGGAGTTGTTGAAGGGGAAAACTGAAGTTACATAGGGTGTGATAGCCATTGGGAACATTTTAGAGTGCTCTGGAATTTGGTTTGTATTGAGCAGAAGAGTGGTGGTTTGGCCAGGAGCTATCATAATGGCTGTGGTATTGAAGGGTTTTGTGTATGCAGCATCAATTTCCACCACTGTCAATGTGTGATTGGCTATAGCAAAGAAAAGTTCATTGTTGAGTGCTGCATTAATTACTCTCAGCAGGTAAGTTTTCCCCTTCTCTACTGTTGAAATGAATGTATCTGCATTGATTGATCATTGTGATGATAGAGAAATTATGTTTGATGTAACAAATGAAAAGTTTTGAAAGTGAAATTGTAGTAATAAACCTTTGGTAGAGCAAGAATAAAGAGGTCCTGGTAAGCCATTTATGGTATAGGCATCAGAAATGTTGGGTCCACCTCCAGATTTCAACATCTCATTTTCAACTTCTTCCACATCTCCATTCCACCATTCACCTGTGTTTGTGGGGTCAAAAATAAATAACTAATCATCACAGGTCATAAATCATGAACTTTTATGAAAACCCATCAAACCAAAACATCGAAAAGTCGTACCCCAATATAATATTCATTTTCAAACTTCTGTTAGCTAATTGAACCTATATTAGAAAATAAGTCAAAACATCATCTTTGAGAATCCACCACACGTGGAGAGAGAGGAACAGAGGGTATTGAAAAGATGAAGGATGTTTTTGGAATGACTTTTCAAAAGAGAAACTTTTAAATGAAAACACTTCTTGTCCGAACTTTTTGTTAGGTGTTTAAGAATTTTTTAAACTACTTTTGATCATCTGGCCAAAACACTATCAAAATTTGATCGTTTTGAAAAGTGTTTTAACGGTTGAGGATCTCACATTGGAAAAGTGGAAAGAAACCTCACAATATGTAAGATATGTGGGCTACTCCTCTCATTGTCAATTGGTTTTGAGATGAAACCCCATATAATCTAATATTAACATCATCACAAACTTACTCGAGATAGATGGATTTACCAAAGAGAATAGGAATCTCAGCTTCAATGGGAGAAGAGGAGAATGGGTAAGGCATGCGAGGGTAAATGATGAAGGCACCATGCACAGAAGCTCGTTGCCATGAGTAATGTGCGTGCCACCATAGTGTCCCTCTTTGGTCAATCACTGAGAACTTGTATGTGTATGATTCACCTGCTCTGATAGGGCACTGTGTTATGTAGGCTGGGCCGTCTGCCCATCCTGTTCTTAGTTGCTTCATCCCATGCCTGCAAATCATCATGTTTGTTAGAGAGCTTATGGATTAGATTTGTTTAGCTTCGAGTTGAAAAGTCGAAGTTTTTTATGATTTGCTTATTTATATGCGAGATAGATTCGTTAATCTCACAAACTACATAAACCTCATACATACTTAAAAAACTCGTACTTCTAAAACTTCTTCCAACTTTAAGACCCCGTTTGATAACTATTTAGTTTTTAAAAATTGTGTTTGTTTTCTCACAATTTCTTTACAATGTTTTCATCTTTCTAAAGAACACATTTAAATTCTTAGCCCAATTCAAAAAAAACAAAATCAAAATTTTAAAAACTTTTTTTTTTTTTTTTGAAGTTTTCAAAACTTGGCTTGGATTTTGAAACCATGGGTAAAAAGTGGATAACAAAATAAAGAAATTCATAGATGAAAGTAGTGTGTTTATAAGCTTAATTTTGGAAAACTAAAAACAAAAAATTCAAATGGTTATCAAACGGGGCTTAAAATACATACATTTAAACTTTCTAAACCTGTAATGTTGTTTGGCAAAGAATGCCTGGTCCTGGATTAGAGATGATATATTACAATAACATGTTTGAAACTTACCAATGAATGGTTGTATTTTCATTCATGCAATTATTGACCTTGATTTCAACAGTATCGCCTTCATGGACTGCAATGGTTGGCCCTGGATACTGTCCATTCACAGTTAGAAGTTGCTTTGTATGGCATAATCTTCTCACCTTCTTCCACTCCACCTTATAGAAAACGAAATGATAACACTTTTGAGTTAGAAGTGACAGAGTAATGGCAATAACCACACAAAAACATTCATCTTTTTAGTTTTTTAGAACAAAAAAACTACAAATATGCACTCAAATAGATGTGGAACTTTCTTAATCCAACTTACATTAAACTCAAAGCGTTTAGTGACAGGAGAAGCAAAGCTGAATGACACAAAACCAGCAAGGAAGATGCTTAGAAATAGAACTAGCAATATCATTCCACACTGCTGGCTGAGGCTCTTCATTGTCACTAATTCTTTTTGGCACTCTTCAAAACCAGTTAGCTAATAATATATATACTACAAAAAGTTGCACTTTTTGATAGTTTTTTGGCTGACTTTGAACTCACATTGTGCAGTCATTGGCACAGTCTGTGAATCCTTTTGAAGTTGTGGGGGTTGGTGTTGTAAGTGGGGTTAATTGCTGAGATCAATATGTGGTTAATGTCAATTGGTTGTTGTTGTTTAATTAATGATATGAAGATTAGGTGTTTTTGGCTGCTGCATGTGCACACCTCATAAACAACTAATGAAATATTATTGATTTTTATTGCATTTTATCATGAAATTAGAATCCTAATTACTTGCTTTGCATAAAGTTTCATATAGGGTTGTTTAGGGCCTATTTGGTAATAGGGTTGGTTTAGGGCCTGTTTGGTAAGCAATCTGAAAATAGAAATCTAAAAACAAAAGATTCAATGAAAACAGAGTTGTATTTCATGTTTTCAGATATGTGTTTTGGTAGCAGATTTAAAAATTTGATTTCATTATAAACAATTGTGTAAAGTGTTATATAACATATTTATAGACCATGAAATTAGTTGTAGTTGCAAAACTAATTATTAATTTAAATATAAGTTATTATTAATTAATTTATGAACATGATTTTTTTAAATTTTATAGAATTATCATTTTATGATATAATATTATATGATTTATAATATATTATATTATACATATTTTAATTTAACAAAAGTAAATTGAGTTTATAACATGAAATATTGTATTTATTAAGATTTTTATCTTTGTTTAATATAATTCTAGATTTTAAAATTTAAAATTTAAAATCGGAATACAATGAAAATATAAAAATGTTGTTTTCAGAATTTCTACTATTTGGATCACATAATCCGATAACAGTTTTCGAAAACACATCTGTCAAATACATATTTATTGAATTCAGTGAATTCGAAAACATAAAACAGAATTCGGATTACATACGAAACAAACCTTAATTTGTCAACTTCCTAGATGTCATCTTGTCATTTCAAGCTGAGAACTTGATTGTTAGTGTGAAAAAATCAAGACCCAAAATTGAAGTGGGTTGGTTTGAGTTTATCTTGTTCTTTCTGAAGTAATAATGTTAAGGTTAGCTAAGAAATGAGCAGCTTCAAATTACTTTGAGAGAGAATTATTTTAGAGAAGTGGGTAAGTGGCAACCCATGAGGATGAAAGGAGGGTCAATGAAACGAAGCACAATCAGAAGAATATCTAAATTTAACTCATCCAATTCAAAAAATGTCTAAACTTTTAAATTTAACTAATCCAATTTAAAAAATGTCTAAACAAGTTTTAATTTACAAATATGACTAAAACCATTTTAAAATAAAATCTACCAATTGCATCAGGACGGAAATGACCTTGTTGAATATTTACAATTTATTCTACCTAAAAAAGAAGTGAGAAAAATAAGTTAGATTTTTTTCAAATAACAAAATCTAGGATCGAATTTAAAAAAAAAAAAAATAAAGATTGAGAGGGAGCTTATAAAAACAATCTTAACAACCTGAATAAAATCTGGGGATTGTGAATTTGAAAAAAAAATTAAGATAAGATATATATTAATTGTTCTTGACACAATTAATGCTCTCCCCTCTCCAACTCGATGGATATATAATAAAGGAGTACTCTATCTACCCAACGTGCAAGAATAAACTAAAAAATCAATCTTCATTCACATACCATTAGATAACGTAAATAGGTGTAATTATTCACTTAAAAACTCGTTCAATTTTCTCCAACTTAGTGTATATACTGGAATATACAACTCTATTTTTTTAACAAATTAATTCTCAGTCGCACATGCACCAGTAAATAGTTATAATTATCAACTCCACTTAAAACTCTCTCACATTTCTCCAACTTAGTATATATGTTGTTTTTTACCTAACAAATGAGTATACTTATGGTTTATATCTTATATGAAGACACAAAAATTCATGTGATGATATATCATCGTACTGGCCCTAATGTAGAAGGTATTGAGGCGACCAAATAAAAAAAATAATATTTGGTCTTCGAAAAACAATAATCAGTAATAAACACCTAAACGACTCAATTTTGTAGATATCAGTACATTCAATTAAATTGGCTGCAAATCCGGAAAAAAGAGCCTAAGACTTTTTCAGTGACCCTCGAATATAATGAGCTCTTGTAAACCTGGTAACATCGTCCTTATCTCACACAACATCAAATAGGATAGAAATGATGAGAACCCATTTTGAAATGATACAACTCTACAAATGAAGATTGTGGAATGTGTACTTTGAGACGAGGAAGAGATTTCGTGTGAATCATGTATTATGAAACCAGTTGTAGAAACCGCGATAGCCCATGGAAGACGATCTCGAAGATTTTGCTAAAAAATAGGAAAAATTGAGTCAGAAATGGTTGAACTATTTTTCATAATGATTAATTTTTTTTTAGACATGGCTGACTATTCCCCATAAACGAGTTAAAGTGCATTAATTTATGGGTTTGGTCAATGAGATTTTTTTTGGGGGGTTAAAATGTCAATAAATTTTAAAACTTTTTTTAAATAAGTTATAGTTATTCTTAAACCTATTAAAACCAGATTAAATTACAAGTTTAGTTTAAAAGCAGATTGATGACCATGTGGTTTTTTAAAATTAAGTCTATAAATATTATTTTTGTCTCTAAATTTCTTTGTTTTGTTGTTTGTTTTTTTATATGTTTTCAAAAATCAAATCAGGTTTTGAAAATTGAAAAAAAAATAGTTTTCAAAAATGTGTTTTTGTTTTTAGAATTTGGTTAAGAACTTAAACTCATTTGTCGAGAATTGTTAAGAAAACAAGTACAATTTTTAAAAATAAAAAAATCAAATGGTGATCAAACGGGTTCTAAACTTTAAAATTTGTATTTGAACTTTCAAATAATGTTTAATAGGTTCATAAATTTTCAATTCTATATCTAATAAGTTTCTGAACTTTAAAAGTGTCTAATAAACATTTAAATTTGGGAAAAATACACTTTTAGTCCCTCAATTTATAGGTGGATTTTTATTGAGTTCTTGAGTTTCAAAATCGAACAATCAGGTCCCTTCATTTTGTAAAATAGTTCAATTGAGTCCTTAGAGGTTAATTAGGCAAGAGAATCGAGAATAAGAAGTTTAAATAAAAACATAACAATATTTTTTTTACTATAAAAAGTCTAAATTATTCAGTTTGAAAAAAAAACATATATTTTTTTATTTTTCATCAAATTTGCATCATGAAAATCGATTTAAACTTACCAAAATAAAATGTGCATAAAGTGGAATTAAGCCAAGGGAATTTAAATTTTACTTCCCCAAATAAAATGTGCATATGCTGAGACGAGGACCAGGCGTGAAGACGGTAGAGAATCAACAAACCAAAGGCAATTAATTTTTGCTATCAACTTTTTTGACAACCAAATGTAGACGGGTCTGATTGTCCCGTGAGAATAGCTAACATCTCACATAATTGAGTCCAATTAATTGATTTTGATCAAACACATTTTCTAAGAATGTATTCTACTTAACAAAATATATTTTAGGAGACTTGAAAAAGATAAATACGATACATTCTTATTAATAAGTTTGAAAATCTATAATATTTTTTTCTAAAAAAAAAAAAACGTTGGTCAATGTCTTTCCCTGTTCATGAGCGTTGAGATATTGCATTAGAAAATTTCAAAAGGTCCAATAATGAAAGTATACAAAACTTTCTGAAGAATCAGATCCTCATTCTGTATCTACTCCACTTGAATTTTGAGTTTCATTGGCCCTACAATACAAGGGTTGGGTTGCCAAATTGTTTAGATTAGTTGGATCTTAATATGCGAATAAACTTAATAACATTACGCATAAGTCTAAATTCATAATGTCCATAAATATTATATTAAATCACCGTCAAATTAAAAGATTAATCAAACTATTAGGAAATTGTAATCGGTATAGTCAAGAATTGATTATTAATTTGGATCACCTAAACACTTGAATCTTCCAAGATTATTAGGTGGGTAAGTGAAATCACCTAACTCTGATGATTTTTCTGAGAGACCTTTCAGTGATTGGCTGCAAAAGAAGAATGAGATGATAAGAGTCTGTTTGGTAGGCAATCCGAAAACAAAAATTTGAAACACAAGAGATTCAATGAAAATAGAGTTGTATTTCATGTTTTCAGATATGTGTTTGGTAACCGATTTAAAAAATTGATTTCATTTTAAACATTAGCTTAAAATGTGTTTTATAATATATTTATAAATCATAAAATTAGTTGTAATTGCAAAACTAGATATTAGGTTGAATATAAGACATTATTAATTAATTTATCAACATGTTTTTTTATATAAATTTTATATAATTATTATTTTATAATATAATATTTTATATTTTATAATATATTATATTATACATATTTTAATTTAACCAAAGTAAATTAAGTTTATAAATATGAAATACTATATTTATTAAGATTTTTATCTTTGTTTAAAATAATTCTGCATTTTAAAATTTCAAATTCAGAATCTGGATACAATGAAAACATAAAAATGTTGTTTTCAGAATTTCTACTATTTAAATCACAGAATTCGAAAATAGTTTTCGAAAACATGTCTGCCAAACACGTATTCACTTCAGTGAATTCGAAAACATAAAACAAAATCTGAATTACAAGTCTAGTCTTCGAACTTTCACGTTTGTGTCTATTTGATTCATAAACTTTAAAAAGTATCTAATAGGCTTTTGTGAACTTTAAAATGTCCCCAATAGGTCCTTTACCTATTTGATATTTTTAAAATTTTAAAAAAGTATTGAAATAGCATGGATCTATTAGACAAAATTTAAAATTCAATGACTTATTAGACATGAAAGTTCAAGGATTAAATTGACATAAAAATTTTGAATTTTTACACAAATGTATAGGTTTGTGATACATATTTACATAAATGTACATAATATATCATTTATTTCACTCGTAGACTTTTATAGTGATTTTTTGTCCAATATATATCAAAAAACCACCATCTTTGAAAAACTTTTTTGGACTACTTTGCCCTTTATAAAATCTTATAATTACAAAGCATGACATCCTAATTTATTATTAATAATTATAAATAATGACATTTAAATAGTTGGAATATAGAAAGGTGGCTCTTTATTTACTTAGTCACTAATTATATTTAATTTAATTAAATAATAATACTTTAATTTAATTATATTTAATGAAAATTTGAACACAATTTACTATCAATTATATTTAATGAAATTTTTTAGAAACATAGTATTTAAAAAAATTAAAAATTAAAAATCATTTTTTAAAACAGAAATTATATATAATCAAACTTTTTAAAATAAAAATCCAATATTTTGATGCATAATTAACTTTTAAATTAAGAAAATAATTATTAAAATGAAAGTATAAAAGGTAGAAAAGTTAGAATATGAAACGCTAGAATATAAAAGGTTTTTGTTGATTTAACTTATGAAAATTAATTCCATAGCTAATGGTTTTTTTTTACATTAATTGTATCTAATTTAATTTAATAATGAAAGTTCAAAAGTTTTGAGATTTTCTACAACTCCTAGCTACAATTATATAAAGAGTTATCTCCTATTAATTTTCTAAAAATTTGAGTCTTTTCTTAGTTTGTTTCTCTTCATTCATTATAAAAGATTAATTTATTATTTGAAAACTGACTAATATATTATTTGATATTTTTATAAATATAAATTTATTAATTAGAAATAATTTAAATTTAATACATTTTTGTTCAATGTTACAATTTTTAGACTTTTATGAAATATAACATAAATTCTACATATCTTAATGTATTTAATTTAATATTATATTTGAATCCATTAAAAACAATAATATTATATTTGAATTTAAGTTGAGTTTTGATAAAATTTTTAAAAAATAATAATAATAAGTTGAGTTTTCATAAAGTTATTTTTGTGATATTTTTATAAATTTTACAAAATTTTAGATTTAGATTTCTTACTACATTTGAGATTAAAACTTCAAAACAACAATTAAGATGATTACATTCAATATTATATTTACATATAACATGTAAAATAAATAAATAAAAAAATTACCAACTAAATAAGATTAACATTTTACTTAAATAATTAAAAATTTTAAAATTAAAAAGCACACGTGCAAAGTAAAACACTAGTATAATAAAAGTACACAAACTTATTTAACAAATATCTACAAAAATAAAAAGAGTTTTACACATAAACACTTCTGAATATCTACACAACTTACTATCGATTTTCTATAATTCTTTTTTTAAAAGAAGCTCGAACCAATCCTGGGTAACGCCTCAACAGCAGAAAACAATCAATAAGATAACAAAATTAATTATGTATTTGCTTAAACAAGGAATATAATATATGTTTAATTTAAGTTGTCAAAAATGTGTATTATTAGGACCAACTTCTAATTCATTTATCTTATAACTATAACTATAACTATATATATATATATATATATATATATTTTTTAAATCAAACGATATCATCAATCTGAGGTCAAATTGCAGACTGGGCTGAAGAATCTATTTTATAAACTGGTTGAAAACACGGCTGATGTTGGCATCTTAATTTGTGCATTTATAATAATATAAAGCCAATGTAATTAAGGGGTTGTTTGGGGCGCAGGTTCGGAATTAGAATCCACAGAATCGAAGCTTCGGACGGTTTTGTTCGAGGGTTCTAAAGCACGGGAATCAAAAAGCATGTTTGGGGTGCAGTGTTCTAAAGTCTGGGAATTAGAAAACTGTGTTTAGGGTGCAGTGTTATGAAGCCTGGGAATCAGATAGCTGTGTCTTGGGTGCAGTTTTCTGAACTCTAGGTTTGGTACAGTTTTGTTTCACCTTTTTTCTTTTAGCTATTTTGTTCCTTTTAAATTTTTGTAATTGATCTTATGTGAATTGTAGAAGTTAATAGACAACAAGGATCAATTTTTTGAGTAACTTTTTCATGAAGCTTTCAATTTAGGTAGTTGTTGAGGAATAAAAAAAGAGTTTTAAACCTTTAGAACAATTTTTAGCATTTAGACCCAACTCAACTATTCGGGTTGCAAATATCTTCAACCCAACGAATTGGATTTTTTAACCCAACGAATTGGGTTGGGTTGATTGGATTTTTCGAGTCATCAGGTTTTTTGAACACCCCTACGACGAGTTTACACATACAGATACATCGCACAAAAGTGTTGCAACTGACATGAAACAAAAGAACATAAAATGCCTTTGTGCGAAATAAAAAAAATTATTTCATTTACATTAAAAAAAAATACCAAGTTTTTTTTTTTAATAAAAATTTCACAAAGTTCAAAGGTGCTGAGAGTAGCATAAAAAATTGTTTATTAGCCATTTTTTAGTTTTATTTTAACCTTTTAAAAAATTGACTAGATTGTCGAATTGTTGGAGTGGTCAAGTTGATGAGGTGGTGTGATTGTCGAGGTGGTCGTTGGATTTTTGGTTGTCGATGGTCATCGGGTCGTCAGAGTTGTCGTTGTCTATGGTCGCCGGAGTTGTCACTGAAGTTGTGTTGTCGAAATGGTGGCTGAAAAACGGTAACGACAAATGAAAGAGCAAATGAGAAACCAAGTGGTCGCAAGAGGTAACCGTCAACGGTGGTTGTCCTTGGTGTGGTCGTTGTAGTTGTAGTTGTCGTTGTCGGGTGGTCGCTGGAGTTGTTATCGGAGTTATTGTCGAAGCGGTCACCGATAATGAAAAACGAAAAAAATTGAAGAGCAAATGGAAAATCAAGTGTTTTTCGGAGGCAATCGTCAGCGGTAGTCGAGTCGCTGGTGTGGTCATCGGAGTTGTCGTTGTCGATGGTGTCGGGTGGTCGCCGGAGTTGTCACCGGAGTTGTTGCCAAAGTGATCGCCGGTACGGTCGTCGGAGTTGTCGTTGTCGGTGGTTGTTGAGTGGTCGTTGGAGTTGTCACCGGAGTTGTTGCCAAAGTGGTCATCGGTGCGGTCGTCGGAGTTATCGTTGTCGATGGTCGTCGAGTGGTTGTCGGAGTTTTTATCGGAGTTGTCGTTGTCGATGGTCGTCGGAGTTTTTACCAGAGTTGTCGAAGTAGTCGACAAATGGATGAGAAAAACATTGAACAAATTTCATGAGATTACACTGTTGTAACCCATGGGGTTGTATTGTTGTAACCCATGGGAATGAGTTTCAAAACCTAGGATTTGGAACACCTTGCTCCAAACATGGGTTTGGATTTGGATGCCAAACTCATCCAAATCCAAACCCATGGGCCAAACACACCCTAAAGGTCTTCCACCATATTATATTATACTTTTCAAGTGCGTACTCAAATGGAGAAACAACACATACAAATACGGTACACACTAACGGTAAAGTTTATTTTATACATGCAAATTGATGTGATAAAATAAATAATATGATATAATAATATAAATGTAAACTAGTTTGCCAACTCGGTGTTGTGGTGTAGTTGGTTATCACGTCAGTCTAACACACTGAAGGTCTCCGGTTCAAGTCCGGGCGACGCCATTTTTTTAAGTTAAAAGTGTTAAAGATATTGACCTATATTCCCACTCATAGTTGAATGAGTCTAAAAAAAAAAGTGATTTTAATGTTAATTGATTATACTTTTCATGTATGTTAAAATTACATTTGAATATATTTTCCATAAACATTTTTATCGTTCATATCATCAATTTTTCACCTTCTCATTGTACGAGAAGGAACCATATAAACCTATGTTTTATGATGTATATTTGAAGGAAGCTGAATAAGTAGCACAATGTAATATAACATTAATTTCTAATAGATAGATATATATATTTACATATTAAACTCTATATATCAAATATTAACTATCTGATGTATTTTATTACAATTCTATAGGTAGTTGTGTTTTACCTATGCTTTATAGTGGATCTTGGAACGAGTTAATTATGTTGGTTACAAAGTATCTGAGATATCATTATATTATAGAATGACATTCGTTGAGTTACAATAATGTATTATCGAAGAGTTATGCAATGTAAGCCATGGTGACTCGCCCGAAATATATATTTGCATAGACTCCCAATCTTTCAATCTATTGCGGATTGATATATATTATTAATATACGACAGTATATTCACATATTTTTCAAATATACAGTTTAATATATTATATACCTAACAAGTATGTACCATATATCTGTTAACATATATATATTGTATAAGAAATTAGTCGTGTTTGTCCTGCACAATCTCTTTTTCAATGTCCTTACCTAAATAAATCTTATTGACATTTTACCCTCATCCTGCAATTTCAAAAATATATACCATTGTATATATATATATATATATACATGACAATATACCTCATATGTGTGATAACCTCATTTTTGTCTTTTGGATTCTTCATGTACTTTCACTTCCCAGTATATTTAACTCTAGTCGTTTAGATGTTTATAATGTTCATATATATGAAAATATACAGATGTTTATGTGTTTCAAAACAGTAAAGTATAAGAAAATGAGAAAATAGAGAGTTATCTTCTTCCTTCATTTTATAAAAAAAATCAATGGAATATTATATATAATTGTAATAAAACTAAAAGAAAGTTAAAAATGAATTCAACCATAATCATGGTTTTGTCTTATTCATTTGGTATCTAGAAAACAATTTAACAAAAAAAACCAGTTTTTTTTTTCGAAATCAAATATGTACGTGGATTTTGACTCATATTTTTCAAACCAAACAAAAATCATACTCAGTTCTCATTAATGCCAATATATTTTCGAAAGAACTCATATAAACTAAGAAAAATTATGAAAAAATATTAGGGAAAAACTCGTATATACTCGATACAAAACAAATAATATAGATAACATACCAGTGATATCTTCGTTTACGTAACTTATTTTTTCTTCTTCTGATTTAGGTACGTAGTTTCTTCATCTTCTTCCAATTGCAATAGGAGAGGTTTTTGTTTTGGTCTAAAATCATTCAATCTCGTTCTTTCTAATTTTTTTTCTTCCAAAATATTGTTTCTTCAATCATGGGTCAAATCTTAATAAGAGATCTGGGAAACCATTTATTTTTTCCATATATTGTTTTAATTTTTTATTTAAAAAAGAACTATCAAATTGAAGTTGTTGGTGTAATAATAAAAGACTTATAACATTTTTGTAAAAAATTAGACTTAATTGTTCATTTATGTATAAAAAGAAAGATTATTGGTATGTATGTAAATTGAACCTCATAAATAGGCTATCCACATAGAAATCCTAAAATCTCACATAGTGATACTATTTTATTTTTCTTTTTTTGAAACCTGGGAATCAGAAAGCTGTGTTTGGGGTGCAGTGTTCTGAAGCTGGGAACAAGAAAACAGTGTTTGGGGTGCAGTGTTCTGAATCATGGGTTTATGCTGTTTTTTTTTCCCCTTTTTTCTTTAGCTGTTTTGTTCTCTTATTTTTTAGTGGATGTTTTGTCAATTGTAGAAACCCTTGTATAACATAAATGAGTTACAAAATTGAAACTCTATTTTAGAAATTAAGAAATTGGAAGTCTATATAAGAAATTAGGGAATTTAAAATTCTATTTCACAAATTTAGAAAAGTATTTTTAGAACTCTATTTTAGAAATTAAAAAATTGAAAGTCCATTTAAGAAATTAGGAATTTAAAGCTCTATTTCAAAAAATATTTAGAAAATTATTTTTGAAACTCTATTTTAGAAATTAAAAAAATAGAAGTTTATTTAAGAAATTAGGGAATTAAAAACTCTATTTCACGTCATATAGTATTCTAAAAACTATTTTTTGGAATTCTACTTTAAAATTAAAAAAAAAAATTGAAGTCTATTTAACAAATTAAGTAATTTGAAACTATATTTTATAAAGTATTCAAAAACTTATTTTTGGAATTCCATTTTAAAAATTAAAAAATTGGAAGTCTATTTAAGTGATTAGAAAATTTAAAATTTTATTCTACAAAGTATCCAAAAACCTATTTTTGGAACTCTAATAAGAAAAGTGGTGATTGCGCACAAGTTAAGTCGTTGGGTAGTTGATTGCTCGAGCGATCGGGTTGCTGGGGCAGGCATATACAAGTCTCTTGAGTGGTTGTCGAAAATAGTCATTAGTAGTGGTTAGGTCATCAATGTAGTCATTAGAGTTGTCGTCGAAGCTAGTCGTCAGCGGTGGTTGGGGTCGTCAGAGTTGTTATCAGCGGTGGTTGGGATTGTCGGTGTGGTCGTTGGAGTTTTCGTTGGAGGTAGTCGTCAACAGTGGTCGGGGTCATTGGTATGGTCGTCGGAGGTAGTCGTCAGCGGTGGCAGGGGTCGCCGGTGTGGTCGTCGGAGTTTCCATCGGAGGTAGTCGTCAGCAGTGGTTGGGGTCGCTGGTGTGGTCGTCGGAGGTAGTCGTCAGCGGTGGTCGGGGTCATCGGTATGGTCGTCGAGGTAGTCGTCAGCAGTGGCAGGGATCGTCGGTGTGGTCATCGGAGGTAGTCGTCAGCAGTGGTAGCAGTCATCGGTATGGTCGTCGGAGTTCTCACCAGAGGTAGTCGTCAGCGGTGGCAGGGGTCACCGGTATGGTCGTCGAAGTTGTCGTCGGAGGTAGTCGTCATTGGTGGGGGTCACCGATGTAGTTGTCGGAGGTAGTCGTCAGTGGTAGCGGGGTCACCGATGTGGTCGTCGGAGTTGTCGCCGGATGTAATTGTCAGCAGTGGTCGGATCGCCGGAGTTGTTGTTGGAGGTAGCCATTAGTTGTAGTCGGGTCACCGGTGTAGTTGTTGGAATTGTCACCGAAATTGTTGTTGAAATAATCACCAAAAATGGAAGATGACAAATAAAATAAGAAAACATGGAATAAACCCATGGAGTTGCACTGTTGTAATCCATGGGGTTGTGTTTCAAAACTAAGGGTTTTGAACACATTGGGGAAAATATGGTTTTAGATTCCAAATCCAAAACAGGTGGCCAAACGACTCCTAAATTTTTAGATAGTTAGCTAGTCCATATTTAGTTAAAAAAATATAGGTTCCATGTCATTCCAATATTTTTTTATTAACATAAACTTTTAGTTTGACAGCTAGCTAAAGTAGAAGTCTAGGTCGCGAACTTTCAAGTTTGAATCAAGTTTAATCCATAAACTTTAAAGTTTATATACTAAAACTTGTAATTTAACATATTTACAAATAAGGGTAAGAAATTGGTGGCCTTAATTTCTGAATTTTTTCCCAATGATTCAGCACAACAAAAGAATGTAACTAATACATCCCTTAGACAACTAGCTAGAAGGCTACAGTTTGAATAATCTGCATACTTATTGTTGATCTAATTATTTTCTTTGTTACATTGTTTGACTATAAATAGATTTAAGGGAGCATTTTTTCTATAGTGATGATTTCAGTTTGGAAAGCAAGTAATAGGGTGGGTAGTGGAAAATTCTTGGCGATTTCTTCTTCCAAGAATTTTTAAACTATGTTATCCAATAGATTTTTGGAATTAAGGTTCTCTTGAAAGTTTATTGGTTTGGATTTTAGAAAATGAGTTCAAATTTTATGAGAATCAAAATTTTTAGGACTAAATAGTGTTATCCCATAAATTTAGTGTCCCGAATTTTTTAAAAAAAAATTAATAATACTAGTGTTCTTTTAAAAAGACAAATAATCAATGAGTATTATGTCCATAATTTCCAATTTAAATATTTTATTTTCAATATTTGATACCACATATTCTCTTCCGACATTTACTCCCTAAAATAAAATTTCTTAGAACAATTGACTGTCAAAATATTTGTCAAACTAATATTCAAAGTACTTCTAATTGGATCAAACAAACTTTAGCACATTTCACTTTATTGAGTTGTTGTAATAACACTAAGGATACAAAACCAGAGACAACGTATCATCGTTTGCTCTGCTTGTGAAATTCTTACAAAGTATAAATATCTCTTTATTTGTATGAATGTGTCGACTGCACAAACTACAAGGTTAGCTTTACAAATACAACATATTATTTACAAGAAAGGGTATGTCTCCTCTATATTTCAATAATTTAAAGATGAAGGACAAAATACTATGTTGAAATACTTCTTGTTCATTCGTTAAACACAAGGAACCAAAGTGAAATTTGTCTCATCAAGCACTTTTTTCCAAGGAAATGTGACCAGATCTCACCTTCTGCCTCCTTTCTTTAGCAGCTAAACATATCAACATGAAGTCAAGTCTGAAGAACAGCAATCTTTTGAGTCAATCCATCGACTGCTTCATTTTTCACTTCAGAACTCGTTTCTTCCGCCTGTGAAGATTTAGAGTGCATAAAGTTGCATCAAAAAAGAGTTGGACTTGGAATGTTTAAAAAGAACTTTGGTGTTGATGTACGTTTCCTTTTACTTCTTTGATTCTTCAAGAGAGATTTCAGTCATACTTGAATTATACAAAAGAATGAATTGTACAAAATCTGGCGTCTAACAAGAATCTTATATGTAAGTTAATGATTTGTAAAAATTATTATAACAAGGATTTATGTAAATTGGATTTATGGAGCTTATAAAATTAGAAAATCTGCACTTCTTTTCCTTTTTATAAGCAAACTAACAGAACAAATCTAGACTTGATTTCTTAACCCAATGTTACACAATTCTATTTCATGAGCTAAGGGACTTAAGTTCTTCATCTAGGCTTAGAAATATATAAGACAGATATCACATATATCTCTCTTTTATCTCTGATAGGAGTTTTGGACATATGATCACAGAACCAAAAAAATATTATAATATATATATATATTAGCAGCTAAGAGTTTATCATTATCATTCAAAATTCAAAAAAAATCCAAGATGCTAAAATGAGTTGAATACGTGTCCAAGATGTCTAAATGTAACATATCCCTTGTATCTGTTTTAGAATTTGGGAAGCCGACCACCTTTTAATGCGTAAAATTTCTTGCAAGAAGAGTGATTCGTTCGAAGGAACAAGGAAATAAGGATACTATTTATTACCTCAGACTTCTCCTTCGGTATTACCCCAACACACCTCGATGCACTAATGCTCGCACTTTTCAAGAGGTGACCACTCTTCTCTTTCCCCCTGCGGTCATTTTGTGCATTTGAGTTCATATTTTCAGAAATAATTTTAGCAGCCATAGCAAAAGAAGAAGTGAAAACCTACCATCCATAATCATTGTTATGCTCAGCGTTCTTGGGCTCAGGTAGTCTAACCCGCTCCCTGAAAACACATGATATTATAAATTTAGGTGGAAATCAAGTATTTACTGCAAATCAATGTGTACACTGAAAAGAAAAACATGCATCAATCTTCTTATGAGAGGTGAAGAATTTCATAACTTGCCCTCATACAGGAAATAAATTTTCATTCTAATACCATATTTCTCGACACACAATCTTAAAATTATAATATACTGCCATAGACACATCAATCCTTTATCCAGAAGAACAAACAGAGGAAAGAGAATACTTGTTAGTTATTTGATCATGTGGTGTCTTAAACTTATATCGTTGACTGAAGAGAGCAACCAAACTTCTATTCGAATTATTACCGAGGTAAAGAAACGTTCTGCCTTTGAAGTGGAGTACTTCTTTGACCTTTACGATAGTTCTCTTCCAGATGCGCAAACTGAAGCTTAAATCGATCAACGCCACTGATATATGCAAGAGGAAGAAATGGATTATTAACTGATGAATCAAGCATAGATTACTTTTACTTGTATCAACCATTTGTATCATCATAACATGTAATATTGACCAGATTGATAGAAAATCAATATGCAAAAGAAAGATTATTCACTTTATGGCATATGCCCATTCCATAATTAATTGAACTCCAAGAGATGAACATTTAAATAAATATAGAGCAGAGTCACTACCTTGGATACATAAAGGTAGTTTGATCTCCATCGCGTAGACACTCCTGACGCATTTGGGGATGATACTCTAAAATCTGTAGACTTCATACATGAAATTCATTATATTCTTAGTTAAGTTTGATCGCCCATAATTTTGGCTGGGAACCTTCATCTCCAAACTTGGACAAAAAGTTCCTCAATCAAAATTTCAGGTTTTCATCATGAAGGTGAAAAGTTTTTCTTATATAAAAAAATAACTTAATATAAATTACTGTTGAAACAGCAAGTTTCGAGTTGCTAGGTTACATACCTCTGCATAAATTAACTCTCTAACATCATCTTTTGTTAATCTCCTCCTCTCAAACTCAAACTCAAGTTTTGAAATTGGTTGAATAGAAGGTCCAAGTTCTGCTTTCTTCATATCATTGAAGTAAGGATCAGTAAGTGCCTGAAATTGAATACAGTACACGCAGATTTATTAGTTACCAATATTTTTATTACGGTAACAAAATTGGTTGGCAGAGTCCAGTTACCTCTGCAGCAGTTAGACGACATTTGGGATCAAATGCTAGGAGGCGTTCCAGTAAACGAAGTGCCAATGGGTCAACATTAGGAAACTTTCGTGAGAATGGAACTGGTGTTTTTTTACGCATGTTTCCAAGATACCTTCTTGCCTTCTCATTCCGAATCTTGAAATAGATTAAAACAAAAGGGTGCAGAATAGAAGGTTTCAATGGTGAGTAAATTGAGTGAAGATGCTAACATAACTTTGATGCATGAACCTAAAATCATGAATTATTCAGATGTTTCATGATTTGAAACTACTGAAATTCGTAAACTGGTACAATAATTGACAGTTTATCTCATCCAGTAAAATACAAAAATAACTAACTCAACCAACCTTCGCTATGGATTCAGCATCAGGAGTGCCAAACAGATCGGTAATTAGATCTAATTGGTGAACCACATTTTTTCCAGGAAACAAAGGTTTTCCAGTAAGCATTTCTGCAAATATGCATCCGATACTCCATATATCTATAGCAGGAGTATACTGAGAAAATAAATAAAATTAGTCTGTCAAAATTTGACATATCATATAGCAATCATTTTAATTCTACCCCTAGAAAGATTTGCCCAGGTTCTCTCCAAATCTACATCATTCAATACGACTTGCAATGGACATTTAGCAAATTATCTAACTACAATGTCCTCTCAAAGTATTACTACGGTCACATGGTGTTAATGGGATATTGAAGGAATCCTACTATAAGTATAATATAATAAAAGTAGGTGTACATAAAAATGAGCAATACCGTGATTTTATTTTTGGAATGATTTGAATTAGTACAGCAGAAAAAATATTTTTGCACGTGCATGTAATCTCGAGAATCAAATATTCCTAAGTTTCAAGGCCTCTCTACTCAACCACTCAACATCCGGTAATAGAATAATTAAACATGATCTCTTGGAGATGTAAAGTGGCTTACTCTCGAGAAAAACGATCCACAGAGTTCGGGAGCACGATACCAACGAGTTGCAACATAATCCTTCGCAAAAGTCGAAAATAAACCCAAGAAGGAAAAAATGAGACTTAACAGATGAGTTGAATGTCATGATTTTCATAACCCAAGAAAGAAAGAAAAGAAAACCTTACTGTCCAGAAAATAGTAGATGGTGCATCACTAAAAGATACGCGAGCAAGTCCAAAATCACATATCTTCAGTCTACAGTCAGTATTAGCAAGTATGTTTTTTGGCTTCAAATCTCGATGAAGAACATTTGCTGCATAACATCCAATGAAAACAATGGCTTAGTTGAGAATAATTTGAGGTGATAAAGCCAATTGTATCAGCAAGAGCATCAACCTGCATGTATATATTTTAGGCCACTAAGCAGCTGGTACAAGAAAAATTTGTGCTGCTTGGGAGAAAGACCATTATTTGCCTTAATCACTTGGTGAAGATCAGACTTCATCAACTCAAAAACAAGATATATGTCTTTGAATTCTCGTTGTGAGGGAGGAAGCATAATATGTTTTATCTCTACAATATTCGGATGATGAAGCATCCGAAGAAGCTTTATTTCTCTTAGGATGCGTATGGCATCAGACACATGCTCAAAAACATCATTAATTTTCTTGATAGCAACTCTTTCACCAGTTTGGGTGTCAATTGCAGAACCAACAACTCCGTAGCTTCCTTTCCCAATAACTTCCTGAATTTGGTATCGGCTTGCTTCTCCATACTCTGTGAAAAATTCTGATTGCTTCTCACCCTGCAGAACAATCAGCAGCAGTGAAAAAACTAAAAACTGGAAAAGAGACACGAAGGGCTAAAGAGTTCTCTTTCCTTTTTTTTTTGTCCCTTTTGTTTAATGTGCCACGCAAAATCAACATATGCAAATCAGCTTCCACACTAACATCGCTAGGGAGGGTAGAAGAGATTCACGTAGTAACAAGTAAGGCGAAAGAATTTGAATGTTGAATTAAAGCTTTATTTGAACCATCAATGGTTATGAACAAAAAAAGTCAAAAAAGATTTCCAGATGTGCATCTTTGGGTTGCCTTATTATTCATTTCAGTAAAATCTTCGATAGCAAAATGCAAAA
Source organism: Trichosanthes cucumerina (assembly GCA_036507285.1). Lineage (NCBI taxonomy): Eukaryota > Viridiplantae > Streptophyta > Magnoliopsida > Cucurbitales > Cucurbitaceae > Trichosanthes > Trichosanthes cucumerina. The sequence goes on along the minus strand of CM071839.1, from coordinate 72,978,983 downwards.
AAAATGGGCGTACTAACTAATATTTATCAAGTATTTCGCCCGCCTTCTTTTAAAAAGTTGTTCACTGAAAAAATACTATCGCCTAGACAAATTCCATAGAAAAGGCAGTGCCAATGCCTTTATTTAAAATTTTTTTAGTATTCACGAGTATTTGGATTAGTTTGTACACGTCTCCATTAATCTCATGGAACATCTGCCTAATCCATCGGCCAGATGTGCATGGTTAACATTGAAATACTCTGAATCAATGATTACTTCTCCTGCATAAGTTTGTATGATATGAAAAAATAAAACAAATAATTATGATGGGCAAACTAGGGAAGCGGCATTTTATCAGTTAAAAAAAAAACCCAGACCAGAAAATGAAAAGAACAGTGGCAGAAAATGAAGGAATCTTGGCTTGTAACTTTACAACGTGTACCAGGTGGCTAGTCAAATAAGCTAAATGGACAGAGAAATCTTCAATTAATAACGGTAACCCAACACCCATAATCCCAGAATTAAACATAAATAAATAAAAGAACTGGCTTCCTTCGCTTTCGGAAGTCAGATTTTTAGAGGAAAGAAGAACCAGTAAAAGAAAAATGGGAAATAAGAAACGAATACAATAAATAGTGTAATATTTCACAAACATGAATGCCCGGTAATACAAAACCAAATGGTTGTTCTTGAAAACTCGGTTGATCATATATTGGATGCAAGAAAGCAGTGAAACCATGCCAAATAAATTACTCGAAGAAAGACTGAAAATGAAATCGATTAATAGAACCAGAAATTCAATTCAAGTAGTAATAAAAACACATATAATTAAAGAGACGGACATCGACTTGAGACTAAAAATACTCAGCAGGTCCAAAACAGAAAATGGAAGATGGAGAAGAAGCTACAGAGAACCTTATTGAAGCGATCCATGGCAGCGCAGTCAGCGTAAGAGATCAACGTCAATTCAATTTCAATATGTATCGAACTTGAGATTCAAGGCCCTAATCCGGCAATGGCTGACATTGTTACAATCACTGAATTGCTAAATATTAGGTGTTCTACGGTCGGAGGGCCGAATCGGTTGTTTAAATGAGAAATAAAGAGAAAATGTATCGATAGAAATGCGACGTTGAAACCAAAGACGAAGATCGACCACGAGAATTGCACTCACCGTATAAAACAAGTAGTGGCCTTCCTCGGTTCTGATTCAGCTCTCCGCCATTCAATTCCAGCATTTTCCGTTCTACCTCTTTCGCGATTTTCTCGTTGGCTAATCATCAGCGCTATATGTTTTCCGTCTCTCTCTCGATCCCACCATGTAAAGAGGCTCCAACCTCCAACCCGCCATTTTTTCAAAATATCTTTATTTTGTTAATCAACCTCCGCTTCTGCAGAAAGCGAACGATTAATGGATAAACTAAGAATTACAGTTTTCATAATCGTGTTTAATTTAGTCATGCTGATCAATTTTCTCAAAAAAAAAAAAAAATAATAATAATAACAAAAACAAAAACAAAAGATTAAATTACAAATTTAGTTATAATTTTAAAAATATAAAGGCTAAATTTTAATTTTTTTTAATTCCTTGTTTAGAATTGATGATTTGATTTGAAATCATTTTATATGTTTGGATGCATAAAAAGTAATTGATTTGAAATCGTATTTTTCTTAAAAAAATAAATCCATTTTTAAAAACATTAGATTTACAAGATTTTAAACTTAAAAAATTTTGTTTCTAATTTTATACTAATAGATTTTTTAAAAAAAAAAATCCCGTCTTACAATAGTTTTTCACAACTTCATTATAAACAAAAGTCTCTTTACACTATTTCATTGTCTATCATAGTTTTTTTTAGTTAGGTTTCTATTTTATTTTTCCATCTCAATTTTACTTTTTTTTTATAGATTAAAATAATTTAATTCTTTTCAATGCATTTCTCTATTCTAACCAACTTTTTATAGTCATGCAAGTTAGATGTTCGTTTTTTTCTTTGTTCATCTCTTTTTTTTAATTGATTTGATAAAAATAATTTTTTTATGTTCCTTTTTACATATTGACTCAACTTTTTTTTCTTGATCTGTATGTATAGTTTAATTATTTATTCATTGATTAAAGAAAAACTAACAAAAAAAATATATATTTCTTTTTCTCTATGGTGAAAACAACAAATCAACATAAATATATGAAAAAAAAATAAAACAAAAATATAAAATCAATACCACAAAATTAAGACATTTGCAACTCTCTTTTTATCTTTTATGTTTTTACAATAATGATGCAATTTGTAATTTTTTTAATTTAATAACTTCATTTGTTTTGACTATATTGTATGTTTTCATCCTCATATATTTTACATTCTTATTTGATATTAAAATATTTTGTTATTAATAAATAATTTACTGCAGAATCACAAGGGCATAATAGTCAAATATTATAATTTTTTATTTCTCGTGAGCATCCAAACAAAAAAATTTAATTTTGAAAATTTCAAATCAATTTGGTTCCAAAAGAATTTAAAATCATTTTCATCATTTAAAATCTTAGAATTTGAAATCATTTTTTATCAAATCTATCCGTCAAACAAAACCTAAATTATAGGAACTAAATTTGCAATTTAACTAAAAATTATATATGCCGATTAATTAAAATGACAAAGTACATATATATATATATATATATATATCACATGCTCAAACTTTTAATTTGACCGAGTATCCAAATTTATGAAATTATGTCGGATTAAACTTTAAAAAATATTCCTTTTAAAAAAAATAAAAATAAGGCAAAATTATAGAAAGTATCCATAAATTGTGTGTTTTGTTTCAATAATATCCATAAACTTTAAAAATATCTATGATCTATCAAAAATACTCATCAAGTTTTAAATGGAAAATATTGAAGTTTCGTTTCAATAAAACTCTTAAAAGCTTCAAAAAAAAAAACCTCTGACTTAAAAAAAAGAAAAAACATTAAAAAATATCTTTCTCATTAAATTTTTAATGGAAAACATTAAAATTTTGTTTCAATAATACTCTCGACCTTTCCAAAAATTTCAAAAATCTCTTACCATAATATTTTTACTTTTCTTCCTCTTTGCAGATTCTTCAATGAAAATTAATGGGAATGAACAAATTATAAACATTTGAAATATCGCAGTAACAATTTAACCAAATAAGCTCCAAAAACCTAAAATATCAAACAAGTTCCCAAAATTCATAATCATAACTCTTACTTGTAACTTTCAAAAGAAAGAAAAAAGAACTAAATTATTGTTGGGATAGATTTGGAAACCTAAACAGGTTGATTCAAGTAAGAATTTGTTTAATTTGTTGTCGTCTTGTTTGGTGGATCAAATCCTAGTTTCAAATTCAGTTATGAGATACTTGAATCTAACATCAAATTGTGTGGATGAAAAAATAAAAAAAATTCTTGATGACCAATCTATCGCTTCCACTTCTACGTTTGTTGCTTTCCATGGCATCAAGATTAACACTTGAATTATAAGTTCATTTGTGACTTTGTGTTTGCTTTAAACTTGTAGGTTTCTGTTTAACAATCGTTAATGTAGCATTAAACTTCGAAATTTAAGGCATGTTGCAACTAACATATTTAACGACCAACTGAAAAATGATAGCTAGCTAGGCTTGCACGCAAGGGCTTTTCTCTATGTTAGTGTTGTGTAAAATTATTCAATATAATAACGCAAGCGTACAGGTCGAGTTTTTATCTAGTGTAACAATGTCAAAGTACCGTCCACATGATTGGTGTTCTCATTTACCTAGTTACTATGAATACAATCACCTAATTTTATATAGAGAAAGAAATAGAAAGATGGATAATACCAAAACAAATTAAAAACATAAAATAAAAGATAGAGAACAATCACGAGAGAGATATCTTATGGAGTTGATTTCACCAATCAAGCTAACAATTAAATTAATTAAACAACTAAGAATGACAGGCAAATAATTCACAATTCAAGAAGACAAAGGTAAAAAAATGTCTCTTGCGAGCACAACTAAATATCAAGGGTATTAATGACAAACTTTAACATTTTTCATTAAAAACTTAATGATAAAGAGTATTTTTTTTTTTTAACTTTCTTATAAAGTTTGAGGATATTTTTGAAACTTTTTAAAGTTGAAGAGTGTTAAAGAGAACACATTAATGAGAGTAGTTGTTTCAACTGTATTTTGTTAAGGTCTAGTTAATTTTTAGTTATTTATAAGTTGTACTAATCTTTGTACTTAACAGAGGGCTTATAAAACAGAGCCTTTGGTATTCTTAGAGAATTAATGAAAGAAAACTCACATTGAGTGATTCTTCATCGGTAGAAATATGTCAAAGAGAATTATTGAAATGAAATTTCATCCAAAAATTAATGGTAAAGGTATTTTTTAACGTTTTTTAAAGCTCAAATATATTTTTGAACATTTTAAAGTTTAGGGATATTATTGAAACACAACTCATAGTTTAAAGATATTTTTTATAATTTAACCTAAAAATAAAAAGACGTGCAATTTAGTAAAATATTATTTCAATTAAATATTTGAATTATAGGAATTGTTACAATAAACTTAATTTTTTACGTCAATGTTTTGTTTTCAACGCCAATATGAAAACTAATTCTACCATCTGAATTTTGGTTTTAACAATCTTTATAATTTTTATGTGGTTTGTGTGCATCTTGAAGTGTTTGAAAGCTTAATGGTAACAATTTAAGTTTGAAAGAGATAGTTGATCACCAACTATAATACATAGCTTTATTAGTTAAGATCTCCAACGAAAAAAATCAGAGATTCGAATCTCTCACTCTCAAATCTTATCCTAAACTTAAGAAAACCCATACTAATAAAAATAAATGTTGTTAGTTATAATAAGCCTCGTAGTTTAATAATGGTCTTTGCAATTTTCTCTCCATTTCACGCAACTCTTTTACGTTTTTTTTTTTTTCAATGTCAAATGTTAAGCCTCGTAGTTTAATATATATTTTCATTATGTGATGTATTTTTCAAAAAGATTCTTACAACATCAACTCAAGCATATATATATATATATATATATATATAGTTTAAGTAGAAAAAGATAATGGAAAGTTTGAATGTTATCTCTACAATTATAATATTTGATTTTAAATAAACGCTTTTAAGGCCGGTTTTTGTCAAAACTTAAAAAATAACTAAATATGAATTCTACTTCAAACAAAATAGAGATAAATTAAAGTATAGACTTAAATTAAAGTATAGATTTAAATTTTATTGTAATTTGCAATAAGATATCTCTCCTTCTTCTAAAAGTTCATAGGTTAACATCTTTCACCTCACACAAATGTAATTCTTTTAAAAAACAATCTTTTAGGTTTATACTCAGTGTATTTTAATTCACACAACTTTGAACTTCTTAGTCTCTAAATTTTACATTAAAAAGTTGTTAAAGTAATTGTTGTTAATTTTTTAAAAGGTAGGAGTGCAAGCGACACCCCACATTAACTAAAGAAGAGAATGATTATATAAATGAGAGAATTATTTTCATTAGTATGAGACTTTTTAGATAAAAAAAAAAAAGCAAAATCAATTTTGAACTTCAAATCCAAACTTTCTAACTTTTTGTCATTCCTTACTCCAAACAATCACAAAAGAATACCTTAATTCAAATGCAAATAGCTTTAGAAGAAAAATATATGCGAGGAGTTTCAATGATATTAAAAAGTAACACAATTCTGTAAAGAAAAAGAAAAGGTGATATTTAAAAAAAAAACGACAGCCAAAATCTCAATTTCCAGTAATTTTATATTTTAAGAAATCAAATTGCATAAGCTAGCTTTTGCATTAAAAACAAAAACTTAAAAGTTATTTAAAAAAAAAAGAAAAGAAAACTTATAGTTGTACTTGTACGACGGATTTCTTTTCCACAAAATTATTAAAATATAATTAATAAAGTGAATTCAATGTGTAAAGATAAGATATGCGCCTTTTGAGTTTTGTCTCAATTAATATTAATTTATTTAGTTTTTAAACCGCACTGGCGGTTGCCCGTGCGGCTGCGCATTGATTTCTGCGGTTGACCAACACGCGCTTCTCTGCGTCTATTTAATTATCTAAATAATTTACAACTCTGAGATTCTTTTTGATTGGATAATAAGCGACCGCGTAGGCAAAAAACCATCAAATGTTCCCCACTCGCAGTCATATATAAATCGTTCACGAAATAATAAACGCGCGTGGGTGGATATTTTTGTCGAAGATTTCTGTCCAATGAAAAGCAACCGAACTCGACTTTTCGCCCGCCGTAAATTGAGAACAATGTGGTTTTTTATTTTAGTATTATTTTTCGTTAGGTACATTTACTTACTATTTAATTTTCAGTAAATCTGAAAATAGAAATTTATTCAATAAAAAATAATTACATTTCATATTTTTATATATATATGTTTGATAGCACATTTAAAATCTAATTTCATTTCAAACACTTATTTAAAGTATGTTCTGTAATATATTTATAGATCATTAAGTTGGAGTTGTAAAACTAAATATTAGCTTGAATATGAGTAATTATTAATTAATTTATGAAAATAATTTTTATTAATTTTGTAGAATTATTATTTTATAATATAATATTATATAATTTATAATATATTATAAATATTTTAATTTAAGAAAAGTAAATTTAGTTTATAACATGAAATATTATATTTATTAAGATATTTATTTTCTTTAATATAATTTTACATTTTAAAATTTCAAATCAAAATCAAGATACAATGAAAACATACCAATGTTGTTTTCAGAATTCCTATTATTTAGATCACATAATTCGAAAATAGTTTTTAAAAACATATTTTTCAAATACATATTTACTAAATTCGGTGGATTTGAAAATATAAACTAGAACCCGAATTACCAACCAAACAAGCTCTTAATTTTTTCCCCTTTCCAAAAGGTTTTTATTTATATATATAATTGGAAGTTTGAGTATAGTTAGATAGATAATACTAATTATCGTTCCAAATGTCAATCATCTAAATCACCACTCTGAAATTTTTAACTAAATTAAAATTGTAAATCTAGTTTCTAAACTAGCCAAAAACATTTAGAGACATATTAAATACTTTTTAACGTTGAATTTATTAGAAACAAAACTAAAAAGAAGACTTATCAAACACAAATCTAAAAGTCAAACGATTAAACTTGTAACCTAATTTTAAAAATAAATATTTATTTTGCAGTACTTACAACAAAATTTAGACCTTAAAGATGGATTGTAATGTCTTTATTATTCTCGTTGTATGAGGTATATACTTTCGACCAAAATGTTAAATGTTTGATTTTTTCTAGTTCACAGGTTGAATTGTTAAAAAAAAAGGTTTTATCTTAACCTATCACTATTTTAAATTTATTTTTTGTTTGATTTAAGATGAGTCATTGCGTAACAATTTCGTCTCATAATTTTTTTTCATCTAAATTAGGTAAACTAATACTAAATCAATAAAACTTGATTGGCGCAATACTAATAATCTTTTAAGGAGCCAAGATGAGCTCAATTCAACGGTAATTGACTCATCGATTAAGATGTTAAAAAAAACACTATTTTAGCGATGACAATGGGGAAATTAAAACTTGTTGGATCATATCATGGTAATTGAGATAAAATATTTCAATTACCATGATATGGTTCAACAACAGCATAACTCAACTGACATCAAATATAACTCATATCATCAAATTGACGGTTAAAAATATGGTATTGCATTCAATGACGAATGATGACTTTTAAGATTTTAATTAAAATTGCAATTATTCAGTTATAAAATTTCAATTTCGTAAAACTTGAGGATCATTCGGGTTTCGCGTTTGATAACCATTTGATTTTTAGTTTTTTGTTTTTGAAAATTAAGACTATAAATATTACTTTCACATATGACTTTTCATATTTTCCTATCTATTTTTTAGATGTGTTTTCAATAACCAAATCAAGTTTTGAAAATCAAAAAAATAGTTTTCAATTTTTTTAAAAAATTTGGCTAGAATTCAAGTGTTTTCTTAAGAAAAATTGAAACTATCATAGAGAAGATAAAAATCATTATAGAGAAATTGTGGTAAAACAAGCACAAATTTTCAAAAACTAAAAACCAAAAACCAAATTGTTATCAAACGAATCTTAGTTTTTTTATTTTTAAAAAGTAAGTTCATAACACTACTTGTCAATGAGTTTTTTTATCTACTTTTTAGGAATATTTTCAAAAATTCAAGCTAAGTTCTGAAAAAATGATTTTTTTTTAAATTGTTTATATTTTTTACATTTGATTAAGAATTCAAATGTTTACTTGAAAAAGAATACAAATCATAGTAAAAATGATGAAAAAATAAGTACAATTTTAGAAAATCAAATGGTTGTCAATCGGGGTTAAGTTAATGAACATTAAGTTCATTTTTGATAACCATTTAGATCTCGTTTGATAACCATTTGATTTTTAAAAATTATACTTGTTTTCTTACAATTTTCCTACCATGATTTTTATATCCTCTCTACAATGATTCTCGTGTTTCTTAAGAAAACACTTAAATTTTTAGCTAAAGTTAAAAAACAAAAATAAGTTTTTAAAAACTACTTTTTTTTTTAATTTTCAAAACTTAGTTTGGTTTTTTAAAACACATCTAAAAAGTAGATAACAAAACCATAAAAAATCATAGGTGAAAATAGTATTTATAAGCTTAGTTTTCAAAAACAAAAAATCAAATAGTTATCACACGAGACCTTAGTTTTTAGTTTTTGGTTTTTAAAAATTATGTTTGTTTTTTCACAATTTCTCTTTATTTTCTCTACGATAATTTTCATTTTTCTTGAGGTACCATAAGTTTCTTGTCGAGTTTCAAAAACAAAAACAAGTTTTTGAAAACTACGTACTTGTTTTAGTTTTTAAAACTTAACTTGATTTTTTAAAACATAGGTACAAAGTAGATAAAAAAAATGTAGAAACTCATTGATAGAAATAATATTTTTAAAATAAAAAATCAAATAGTTATCTAACCTTGCTAAAACTTTATTAAGTCATCCTTGCTGGATCGATAGATACGCTGTAACATAGATACAATCCAATATAACAATGGAAAGAAAAAAGGAAAGTGAAATATTCCTTAAAAATATTGGCAGAGCTGCTTTGTGGAACATAGGTTTGACTTTAATATTGAGATGATGGGGGAGTTCTGATAAGAACCACAATATGCATTTGTTAAATTACGCTTTTAGGTCAATTTAATTAATGCTTTAATTTAGTGATGATGGGGAAGTTTTGATAAGAACCACGATACGCATTCGCTAAATTACGTTTTTAGGTCCATTTAATTAAAATTTTATTTTAGTGAAGGTAGTTTTTTTAGTACAAGTGATTACGTCTATAAAGTTACTTTATTGCCTCTTAAGGCTATCAAATCTTTGTTTGTAAGTAAATAATAGAAATAGATGAAATATGGGTTAAATTACTCGCTAAATTATAAAAAATGTCTATGAACTTTATACTTTGTTTCAAAAATACACTTAAACTTTCAAAGTTTCATTAATACCACTTGAACTTTAAAAATACGTTTTAAAAAAATACATATTACCATTTAGCTTTGGATGGAAACGGTTAGGTACTTTGTTTAAAAAATACTCTTGAACTTTCGAAAGTTTCAATAATACTTTTAAATTTTCAAAACAAAATAAAAATACCATTACGATGTATATCAACAAAAATTGTTAGTATCTCGTATTAAAATACTCTTTAACTTTCAAATGTTGTATTAATACATTTAACATTAAAAAAAAGTTAAAAATAGTCTTACGACCGTTAGTATACGAACGAAAAACATTTATGTGCACCCCATTACCTCCCTAACACTTTTTCTATTTTTCTTCCTTCTTTTCCTTCTTTTCCAATGCTATCTTTACTCTCTCCTCCCATTTTTCAATTATAAACTACCTCATTCAATCAAGTTAATTTAGAATATAACAAAAAAAAAATGAGAATAATGTAACCACCAAAGAACTTTAAATTTAACAAAGGTTGTATAATTTGAGTTAGTACAGTTGGGCTTAATTCACAAAAAGAGAGACATGTTGAGAATTTGAGTCATAATTTTAAAGACATCTAGTAGGAATGAAAAGAAATAAAACATGTTGATAACTAAATTGGTGGATAAAGATTTTATTAATCCTTTTTGAAGTTCAAATTAGTATATTTGTCGTGGTTAGTTAAGAACATTCCATATGATTGATAATTGGATAAATGAAGGAAAACTGAAAGTATCTATATGGAAAAAAAAAAAAAGAGAGAGTACCCGTATGAGTTGTTTTTAAATTGGTTTTTTTCCAACTCAAGATAACTTCAAAGACATTAACTATTTCGATGTTGAAATTTCTTATATTTATGTTTGGTTATGCTTAGAATTGAGGCTCTGTTTATTTAAAGTTCTAATATTTAAGAAGATAGGAAAACTGAAATAAGTTTTAGAGATTGAAAAATAGAAGAAGGAGTAAGAGAGTATTGAAAAAGAAAGGAAAAAAAAATAAAGGAAAAATAAAAAAAAGTGTTAGACTATAAATTGAAGCAAATCATAGCAGAAATAGAAAAGGAGGTAATGTGGTGTAGAAAAACGATTGTTGTCCATATATTAATGGTAATAACATTTTTTTTAACTTTTGTTTTTTTTTTAAAAAAAGTTAATGATATTAATACAACTTTTAAATGTCCAGGAGTATTTTAAAACGAGATATTAACGATTTTTGTTCGTATACTAACAATAAGAATATTTTTTATTATTATTATTTTTAAAAGTTTAAAGGTATTAATTAAACTTTTGAAAGTTTAAAATATTTCTAAAACTCGATTTGGATTTCTATCTAAAACTGTGATAGGGGTACTTCTGTTTTTTTTTTTTGGAAGTTCCTAACATGTTTAAATTTTGTATTTGATAAGCTATAATGAAATAATAGATAAAGAAAAAAGAAAAGAGAAGAGATCTTTCAAATAAGAAGACTAAATTAAACCTTCTTAAATGAAACCTATAGAAAAAGATGCTACTAATGTCTTAATTATAGATTATTTTCATATTGATAATTGAGATTAAAATTTAACTAGAGAAGACAGAGCCATAGGCATCCCTTCGAAGAAGCAAATCAAACTAGGCATATGTTTCTTGAACCATCACTTTCAATTTTCAAATGGATTTATTGTGCCTTTTATTTTATTTTATTTTTGTGGAAAACAAAGTAATAAAGGTATGTTGAAGATGTTGGATAACACCTCCCTTTTCAACAGGGCACTTCTAATACGACAGACCAAAAAAAAAAAAAAGGCATATATTACTTTTTCTCTTTTTTTTTTCGGCATTCTTCTCTCTTTATTATTATTATTATGTTCTCCATCAATTATGGATAAATTGCAATACCACCCCATAAAACAATGGTAACAAATTTGGAAATAAGATCGCTATCACACGCAATAGAAAAAAAAATATATGGACCGAAATTTTGCTGGGTTTAAATAATAATTGAGGATGAGATTATCTTTCATATTAGTATTTTGACTTAAAATCTAATTTGGTTATTTTATCTAGGGCACTTTCATGATAGCCAAAAAAATATAAGTATTGGAGTCATGTCACTTCTTAATTCAATTTACAAAAATAACAACAGAAAAAAGTCCAATCCAAATAGATGGCGTGCAAAGTAAAAAATACTCATATTTTTCGTGCACGTTTTTCAATATGAAGTATATTAATAGTCTATCGATAGTTTATCAAAAATATATTGATGATGGACTAATGATATACCTTAAATGAAATATAATATTGATATACTATTGATATACCAAATATAAATTATATCAGAGATACTGTTGATATACTACTGTATCTACAAAACTATTGCTAGATTTACAAATATGTTATTCGTGTTGCTCAATATCGAGAAAATCAGTAGTTATCAACAATAGATCTAATATAACAACGATATATCTAACCAAAAAGTAACTACATATGATATCTGTTGATTTCACTAATATTAAGTATATATCAGTGTGATATGCTAACGATATACCTTATTTAATATATCAACGGTATATCACAAATGGTGATTTATGTTTGACAGTGATTTATGCTGATATATTTTATTTAGTAATATTAAGTATATCAACGACATCTAAAAAAATATTGCTAGATTTGGAAATGCCCTTCCGTGTTTTTCAATATCGAGAAAATCAATAGTCTATCAACAATAGATCAGATATACTAATGATATATCTAACCAAAAAATAACTACATGCTGATATCCGTTGATTTCACTAATATTAAGTATATAGTGGTGCGATATACTACAGATATACTTTATTCAGTATATCAATGATATATCACAAATAGTAATTTATGTTTAATAGTGATTTATGATGATATACTTTATTCACTAATATTAAGTATATCAACAGGATCTCAAAACTATTTGTAACATCCGACATTTCAGGTAGAGTAAATTTCAGGTTGTGTTTTTAAATTTTATGTAGAATTCATAATTAATTTACAACCAAATTGGAATATGATATGTTATTTTGTGAGACGTGTTATTGTGTAGAAAAAATGAGGTTGGGGCATTGTGATAGTTACTTGAAAGATAATAGTAAAGCTAGATTTTTTTTTTTGTAAAAAATTATAAATTTTGACAATATTATTTAATGGATGATTTGTATCCAACTTAATAAAATTTAGAGATATATTATACTATTAGACCAAACCACCTACACAATTTATATAAAAAAATGTAATTAAGAAAAAAAAATCAATTTTTGTTATGCATTCGCTGGATGTGTGATGCGTCAAGGATTGGGAAAATATATGTAGCGAGAGGGAAAGTGGGAAAATGGTCGACAATTTAGTTTTGCCTTTCTTTCATTTTTTCTTCTTCTTCCAAGATCTCCGCTTCTTCTTTCTTCGATCCCTATTTCTCCGTTCTTCCTTGCTACCACAGTAGCAAAGCAAGAAAATGACCAACAATGGCAGTCTGGGAAGAAAGGAATACGAGAGAAAAGTAAAGAAAGGTAAAATAGGAATTCTAAAACAATATAAAAGGGGAAACCTAAAATTTTACTACATTTGCAAAAGGAAAAAATGGATGATAAATTTACAATTAACCTAATCTTATTTGACACCCATTATAATTCCCCATTTTATTTTAGTTTATGTCCGTTAATTTCTCATAAATTAATTTGTAAAAATGTGGAGTGATGTATCTTTTAATATTCTATTGATTTTTTTAATAGATATTCTAAACAAGTATTTGAAGTCAAGTGTAATAAATTAAAATTGAGATTTGAGATTGATCTAAAATTTTATTTTAATTTTTCATAAAATAATTAATGGCAATGATTAAAATAATTATATAAAATTAGTTGACTAAAATATAATATTTAAAAATTAAAAATTAACATAAAACAAATACATAAGTGAGAGGATTAAGTAGGGTTGTTATCCTAATAATTGTTATCAAGATTTTATTATTATTATTATTATTTTTTAGTACAAAGTTTTTTTTTAATTCAAACAACATTGAAAACTTCTGATGTTTTAATCGAGATTACATGTTAATTATCAAAAGATCACTTTGACAAAAAATTTGTTTATCTAATCATAAAGTTGATGTTATTTATTGTTTGTTTGTTATCGATGTCTTGTCTCTAATGGAGCCAATGATGGAACCATATTTTATTTTTCCTTTCATCTCAAGAATTGGGGGTATGATTTTTCCTATGCTATTGTGATTAGTTTCAATATTTAACTAAATATAAGTTTAATGTTTTAAAGTTATATTCCTATTGAGAATTCAAAGTTGCTTTTATAGGGCAGTTGGTATTCAAACATTAATTTATTAGACAATTTTTTTATGCAACTAACTTACATACAAAATACCAACCTACTACAATTATATAATCGTTACTTTTAGATTTGTATTTTTTTTATCGCACGTTTTTAATTTTTATAGCAATGAGTTCCAATTTTCAAGCACAATATTTCTACAAATTTTATGTTCCTACCCACATAAAGTTTTCAGTTTTTCAAATGCCACAACCTCTTACATGGTTTTAAGACAATTATTTTCTTGTATTTTGACTTGTTCTTATATTACTAATTTGGATTCTTACTAATTAAAGGAATACGCTATTGCTTTCCTGCCAACCACGTGCAATTAAACTATAAATACTTGAGTACATCGCAATTTAACTTTAGAAAAATAGAGTGTTTGTAGCTGTGATATATTCAATATCTTTTTTTCTATAAATTAATGCCAAAATGATTGACTTTTTAAATTTGATTAATGAAACATTACATTATTTTTGTTTTCCACCATTTTTAATTTTATGTCGCTAAAATAGTTAGAAACTATCTTTCCATCAAAATAAATATATACAAGAAAGAAATTTTATTTTGTATTTTACACACATATACATGGAAAGAAAAGAGAGAGACGAAAATGAGTTTAGTTGAACTGTAATTAAGATGTTCATTTAATTAAAAAGTCAGGATTTACATTTTTTTTTTTTAAAACCATCTCTGAAAAGTTTTGATATCCAATAAAATCCAATGTCAACCATAATGTCGAATTAATTATTTGAATTGAGGCTTACAGCTGCCCTCATATCCTACCAAAGTTCTTGGTGCATCCCAGTTCTCAGCCATTCACTCCACAAAAACTCTCCCCCACCTCATTTTTTGTTGCACCAAAATATTCTATTTTAAGCTCAATAGTTACCATACCCAATTTCATACTTGTGTAAAACTATTTTTTTTAGTTGAACAATATGCACGTACAAAGATTTTAATCTCTAACTTTTTAGTCACGTTTTTTTAATGTATTTGAATAATTGTGGGGCAAAAGATTGAACATGGTGAAATGACAACTAATATTGTTAAAGAGAACATAGTTCAACTGACATAATGAATAAGTTAACAACCACGAACTCTGTGGTTTGTATCCCCCAAATTCCAATTCTACTAAAAAAAATGATAATTAATATTTTATTCAATGAGTTATGCTCGAATTGACCCTTTTAGCCAGGGTTATAATGTCTTAAGTAGTTCGTTTTTGCTTGGATTGACTCTTCATAGGATCCCTTTTGATGATTAAAAATTATAAAGGGCAAAAAACTTTTTTGGTCCCTCAGTTTTGTGTTCAGTTTCTTTTTAGTTTCTCCGTTTTCAAACTCAACCATTTAGTCCATGAGTTTTGCATTTAGTTAGATTCTTAGTCTTTCAATCCAATTTTCCGTTAATCCATAGCTGACATGACACCTATTTTTATATATAAAAGTTATTATTTTACTAATATTAATTATATTTGATTATAATTTTATTTTTTATTTGGCAAAATATTTTTTTAATCTCTCAGTTTTGTATTTGGTTCTATTTTGGTCGGTAAGTTTTCAAAAACTTAACAAATTTACCTTCAAGTTTTGCATTTAGTTACAATATTAATCCTTTCGCTCAATTTTTCGTTAGTCTAAAATAGTAATGTGACACATATTTTTTTTATTAATATTTAATTATTTTTAGTTTTTAATTAAAATTTAACTTTTTTTTTTAATTTTTTATTTCGTTCTCCTTTCTTTTCTTTGCATTTAGTTACACTATTAGTCATTCCATTCAATTTTTCGTTAGTCTAAAATAGTGATGTGACATTTATTTTTTATTAAAATTATTTTTTGATTAATATTTAATTATTTTCAGTTTTTAATTAAAAATTTATTTTTTATTTTTTAATTTCGTTCTCCTTTCTCGTTCTTCCTTCCTCATCTTCTGCCTTTTTCTTCTTAAACTAGTCGACCGTTGTCGGCGCTCATCCGCTCACTTCCAAATGTCGTGAGAGGAAGAAGAAGAAAGGGGAAGGGAAAAAATAAAAAATAAATTTTTAATTAAAATTTAAAATAATTAAATGGAAGCACTAATAGTATAACTAAATGCAAAACTTGAGAGTAAATTTGTTAATTTTTTGAAAAATTAGAGACCAAAATAGAACCAAATACAAAACTGAGATATTAAAAAAGTATTTTGTCAAATAAAAAATAAATTTTAAATTAAATATAATTAATATTAGTAAAATAATGTATTTTATATATAAAAATAGCTGTCATATCAACATTCTGTTAGAGACTAACGGATGGAAGGACAAAAAATGTAACTAAATGCAAAATTGAGAGGCTAAATTGTTGAGTTTGAAAATTGAGGGACTAAAAGGAAACTATATGCAAAGTTGAGGGACAAAAAATGTATTTTGCCGGATTATAAATTACCAAAAAAACCAAACTTTTTTTGAGACCCAACCATTGGAATTGAAACCCAACTCGTAAATATCTGTTTCACAATTCTGACACAAAGAGGAGTGAGTAAATTGTATTTGGCACCATTATTTTAAGCTCAATAGTTACCCAATTGCATACATGTGCATAAAATTAATCAAGGACTCTTTTGGTGATGAAAGATTACAAATTTTCACACAATTACCAAAAATATCAACCTTTTTCGAAAGCCAACTTGTAAATATCTGTTTCTTGATTCTGGCACAAAGGGAGAGTGAGTAAATTGAATATGGCAAAAGAGAATAAAGGTCAAATCGTAGTTTAAATAGGGAAAATGGATGGATGTGTAGCTTTGCTACTGGCTAAGCCTGGTACAGTCAGTGCTTTCTTTTTGATTGTTCTTCCAGTTGAAATAAAAGGTGTGTGAAACTGTTAACACTGCCCAGTTAAAACAGTTTTTTGCCGTGTTGATCATAGAAGTTGAAAAAAGATTGGAAGGGATGATATCCCTTTTGCTTGAAATAGTAAAAAGTGGAATAGAGCAGACTGGTTCTCCAACTTGTTCATTTTTATATTCCATTTATGTGCAGTCCACCATAATTTTCCAACTCAGACCTTCACACTTGGAATTTTGGATTCCAAGAAGCGATAGAGATAGAGTAGTAGAGAGGATTTTGCTGCTCTCGGTGCGAAAAAAAGAAAAGGGAAATTTTCTCCCAGTTGGGTCGTGTTTCCCAACAGTTGAGCCTTTTTTCTGGGACCGCGAAATCCTTCCCCTTCTCTCAAACTCAAGTGGGTCACTCTTTAAGGTCCTACTCTAAACCACTTGCTTGCTTCCGGTGTCTCTAAGCCTGCGTTTACCTGCCCCTTTATTCAACCTCTCTTCCCTCTTTTCAATGACCCTTTTCAGTCTGAATTAAGATCTGTTCTTCGGGGTTTTCATTCATTATTCACATTCCGATTCCATTATCAGGCGGTCATACAATTGAAATTTCGATTTCGACATCGCTGCTGTTGTGTATGTGTATGTGTATGTGTTCTTTGATTTTGTATCTGTTTCTGTTTTGAATTCAAGTTTGGAGTGTCTTGTTTGTTAATCGGAAAGTAGGAGTTGTAGTTCAATTCAAGCATCTGGGTCAGTCGATAATTCCCGCTGCTTGACTTTGAAGCGCTTGAAGTCGTTATGGTTTCTGGGTTTGACCTGATGGTTTAACTCTGGGTTTTGCGCAAAAGGGGCTTTTCGTTATTGATTTGAACTTCCAACGACTTTTAGTGGTGACCCTGAGATTGGTGTTTGATGCTAATTCTAAGACAATGGAGAGGCTTATGGCCGGACTTTTACTCTAGCATTCGACTCTTTGACTTGGTGAATATAATATGAAGAACCTCCTCAAGAAGTTCCATATCATGTCCAGTGGTCAGTCAGACGATGCAGCAGAAGGGTCTACTTCATCGAGGGGCAGTAAATTAATTGAGTTTTCATCGCCTGATAAGCTGCCATCTCGCTCTCGGCCGACCCATTTTAATTCGGAGCATAAACCCTTCTCGGGGATTTCCGGTTGGTTGAACTCTGTTACAAATAGGCGTAGCCCCAGCCCTCCATCATCTTCGAATCCCACTGCAGGGGAGATAATGGAGCCATCTGATTCAGTATCTAGCAGAGATGCTGCAATGGATGCATCAAGGCATGATTCAGGGTCGAGTAACTCGAGGGATCCTGATATAGAGGAAGAGTATCAGATACAGCTTGCTTTGGAAATGAGTGCCAGAGAGGATCCTGAGGCGGCTCAGATTGAGGCTGTGAAGCAGATTAGTTTGGGGTCATGTGATCCTGATAACACTCCAGCTGAAGTTATTGCCTTCAGATACTGGGTAAGTTTGCTCTGTTCACGGGCTGATTTAATGTGGTTGACTCTTACATTCTGTTCTCGTGCAATACTTACTTGCATATCATAATGCTAATGCGTCGGTCCAATTTCTTTGATTGATGTCAATTTTGTAATATCTCTCAGCCATAAAACCATATTGAATATTAGTTTTCTGGTAGTTATTTGAGGTACTTAAAATCAATGACTCAAAACTTTGGATATTTGGCTGCTTAGAGCCTTTGCATGGAGTGTGATGAATGCGTCATCTTCTTCCATGAGGTTGTTGTCTACAATTGTCATCAAGCTGTTCAGTTAAAACTTCCTGTTATTTTATATGGTTAACGTTATATTAACCGTTCATTTATAATAATTGTCTGTTTGTTTGTTTGATTAGTCCAAGATGCACGAATGCTCTATATATCAGGGGAACATTGTAGTTGGCATTAAAAGCAGATAATCATTCAAGTTATGTTGTGGTTGTATGTGTAAATACTGGCTCTTTTTTGACTATGGAAAAAGGTCTGTTGCTATATATATGGAGTTTTATTCTTCCTTTTCATTTACTGTTTAAATTTATATTTCTAAAATAACGTTGATATTGTACTTGTTTATTTCATATTCACGTACAATTTCATCATGTTGAAGTAATTTCCTTAATTATTTTTTTTGTATTTATCTTTGCTTTTGACTCTGTCTATAATAATAAATTGGGAGAGTTTCTTTTCCCCTGTAATTTGATTAATTTTATGAGAGTTCTTTCTTCTCTTCTTGTAATTTTATTTGTTCAATGAATTCTGTTTTCCACCTGAAAGAAAAAACGTAGTTGCTAAATATAGAATATAGTGTACGATTCTTTTTACTGATTGCCGAGGCAACACATTGCATTATGTTAGCAAGTACTCGACAAGTCACACTTCATATGTTTTTACTCTATTTACACCCCCGTATATTTTATGTAAAATTTTATTGAGTGCCACTTGTATTAATTTAACTTTACATAGGATGGCCATGTTTCCTTTATTGGTTTGGGAGGAAGTGTCGAGAGATAATGTGCGTAAGTACAACCATTGAAGAACAACCAGTGGAGTTCTGAATTCAAATTCAAAGTGTGGAGTAAAACCATCTTTGGCAGTGCCCAAGAAATCAGGGATAAGGTTGAAGGTTGTCCTGGACTTTTGATGCATTAAAGGACATTGGGCCGTTGTCAATTGAAGACAGAAAACAGAGGATATGCTTGAAAAGAGAGTTATTGGAGATCACTTTGAAAGATGAAAGACACTGCAGATAAGCAACTAACTTAGCTCAAAGAAGGGGTGGATATTCAGTATTTCTTCATAATTTTTTGGCAGCAAAAAAAGAAGAAAAATTTCATCATTGAGTTGGTTTCTGATGGAGTCAGTTTGTTGGAGCATAAGGGCTTGGAGGTAGAATTTGTGGCTCTATAGTAAAAATTCTGGAGGTAGTAATGTCTTTTTGTTAAACTGTATAGTAAAAAGGCAGGATGGAAATATCTACTTGGAAGTTGGAAGGGATAGAGTGGGAGACAATCTCTGTCGACTAATGTTTGACCTTTGATGAGGGTGAAGATGGCTGCAAAAATAAATGATCAAGGGAGTTCAAACCTCAAAAGCACCTGGGTTGGATGGTTTTACTGGAGAGTTCCTTATAAAATTCTGGAATATTCTCCAATAGGACATTATGTAATGTTTCATGATTTTTTTGGAAGGTCATCTTGAAAAAAAAAAGAATTTCATATATTATATACAAAGAAGGAAAAACAATTAGAGTTAAAGACTTCCATTGTATCAGGTTAGTAAATGGTATGCACAAAATTATTTCAATTCTGACCGAAAGGTTCAAGAGGGTCATCACTTCCATGGAACTGACTAAAACACATTCATTGGAGGATAATAGCTTGTGGATTCAATGTTGTTGCTCATGAAATTGTGGGAAAAGGAAGATTGAAGAAAAGTGGGTGGTTATTCAAGATAACTCTTGAGAGGGCTTTTCATACGGTGGATTAGGAGTTTTTAAAAGGGTTTGGTTGTAGAGGGTTTAAATGGATACTTTACTGATAGAGTGGTGGCCTAGAGGAGGGCCATCATCTTTTTTCGTACTTGTTTTAGCAGGAGATGTAGTTAGTAACAGATTAATCGAGGGGCATATTGGGGATTGTTGGACAGTTTCTGGGTTTGAAGAGAGAAAATCCATTGATTCTAAGGGGATAAGGGTTTGGCTGTAGAGGGTTGAAAGGATGCTGATAGAGTGGTGACCTCAAGGAGACCCATCATCTTCTGTCCTACGTGTTTTAGCAGATGTAGCTGGACAGTTTCTGGGTTTGGAGGGAGAAGATCCAATTGATCCTATTTTTGGACAATGACCTAAGCAATGAAGAATATGTTCAATGTGCTAGATGTGTTTGAGTTGGCTTGAAGTTTAACATTAATTTGGAGAAGTTATTGGTATGTGAAATTAACTTTGAAATGGATATGATTTGGTCTTTCGCAGCTTCATTGGGGGTGTACCTGTGGGCTGTGTGTTATACTTATCTCTTACTCTTATATGGAGATGCCATTGGGAGGTATCCCAGAAAAGTTGTTATGTGGAGACCAACTGATGAAAGAATCATGTATGGATTAGATATGTGGAGAAATTATTGTCTTATAAGGGAGCTCAATCTACTACATGCCCATGTTTCATAGCCCAAGGAAAGCGGTTCTTGTTGTAGAAGAAAAATGAGGAATTTCCTTTGGGATGGTAACAAAAAGGGAAAATCAATCACCTTATAAGCTGGGAGGTTTCAACAATACCAATAGAGAACGAGGAATTGAGTTGGAAGATTGACTATTTGAGGAGATATTTGAGCAAAGACAATTATTAAAAATTTTGAACTTTACATAATTTAGAAGTGACACACACAAAAGGTGGACAGCAAAAGATAGGTAAATTAAGTATATAATAAACAACATTAACTGTATAGATTAAACGACAACATCTTCATTTTTTAAAGATTTTTTTTGGGGTCAAACTCTCTTGCTTGTTTTCTTTACTATTGTATCATCCAGTTGTTTTAACCGTCTGAAATTTTGTTTAAGCTCCATCGATGCATTAATATAATATGGTCAGTCATTTTCACCTTATTTTTCTTTTCAACTATGGATTTATTTTGGCATAAAAAAGCATTTCGTTATTTTTTCCTACCTCTTTTTGGTTGTTGCAAAAATTACAAATGATGGTGTATGATATTTGTTAATAATAACATACTTTTATTGTGTGTCTCTACCTTGTTTTACATTTATTCCTTTCTAACCCATCTCATATCGTAGATTTATGCGTGCTTCACAGAATTACAATTCTCTTAGCTATGATGACAAGATCTTGGATGGCTTTTATGACCTATATGGAGTCTTTACCAAGTCCATCTCTGAAAGAATGCCTTCCCTAGTTGATCTGCAAGGAGCACCAATGTCTGACAGTGTCACTTGGGAAGCAGTTCTGATCAATAAAGCTGCTGATGCTAACTTATTGAAACTTGAACAGACAGCATTGGAGATGGCCATCAAAGTGAGGTCGGAGTCTCCAATTTCTGTAAATAGTTATTTGGTGCGGAAGCTTGCTGTTTTAGTTTCGGATCATATGGGGGGACCAGTGGGGGATCCTGAAAAGATGTTGAGAAAATGGAGAAATCTTAGTTACAGCTTGAAAGCAACCCTTGGTAGTATGGTTTTGCCTCTTGGCTCCCTTACTGTAGGGTTGGCCCGTCATCGTGCATTGTTATTCAAGGTACTTTCACCCCTTATTTATCATTTATTATTATTATTATTTTAAAAGGAAACAAAGCTTTTCATTGAAGAAATGAAAGAGACTAATGCCCATAAATACAATATCTAATTATTTATTATTATTATTATTATCATCATCATCAAATGTTGAGTTGTATGTTGCTATTACAATTATGACTTTATGTAAGCCTTTGATGCCCAATTCTTCATAATTCTATTAGAAGGATATCTGTAAATACACCTGCCCTCAAATGTTCAGCTTAATGTTTTTGATAATAGTGGCCTCAAAATGTTTTTTAAGGTTTAGGATGAGAAATACTAAGTACGCATAAAGGTTGATAGTATGAGGACCTCCTTAAAAGTTCTGGAATAGTTGAGAAGTGGAAGAAAGTTTCTCTCTTATGGTGTTGACTAAGTTTATACTTTCAAGTTTGCCCCTTTATTACCTTGCCATTTTTAGGATTCTGGTGTGTCTTGCCAAGAGAATAAATAAAAATTGTTTGAAACTTTCTATGGCAAGGTCTCATGAAGAGGGAGGTCGTAATTTGATAAACTGAAACCTTGTCTCTCTTCAAAAGCTCTAGGAATAGTTGGTTCTAACATGAGAAAAAAGACTTCTCTCCTAGTCGTTGCCGTCATGGTGAAGGTTCTCCCAATAAAATACTTACTTCAGCTCTCCATCGTTGGTGTTGCATATGATAAAGAGCTATTTAGCGTAGAGCTCTCTTGGAAAATAATAGACAATGATATTGGTAGGTGTCCCTAAATAGCCATAGCCAAGTTGTGACTGTCTTTGAAACTTGGTAGGGGAATAGAGTTATACTCTCGCTAGTCAGATGGACGGTGGTTTACCCTTAGCCACCTTAGGCTAAAGGTTTTATTTTATCTCCGTGGCGCATCATCTACTATCTCACGTGTACAATGGTAGGTCTCAGTATAGGGATCGAATCTTCTAAAGGAATGACTAAAGACGAAATCTGGGATTAAGTGAACCTTTTGAATGATCTAGATGGTTTTAGCTTTGAAATTCGGAATTTATATAATTTGGCAAGGTCGATGGATTCATCTAGTATCCTTTCTCCTAGTTTCTCTTCTCTTCATGCAATAGAGATATGAGGTTCTTGGCCATCATAATTTTTAGATGATCTAGAATTTGGAGGTGCCGAAGAAGCTTTAATTCTTTGTTGGTCATTGATCGTTAAAAGATCAAACAATGTTCAAAAGATTGAAAAGTTGCCTCATGCCCTAAGCTCTATTATGCCACTCTTTGTAGCATAACTGGTAAAGACTTCGAACAACAGGATTTAATAAGCGGCATCAATGGTCAAGAACACTTGGGAAATCCATCCCAAAGACAAAGGAGGAAACTCCCAAATGGAGAGAAAATGTCTCCCAAAACACTGTTTTATTTTTCAATAATGTTCAAAAAAGTTGCTCATTTCAAATGAAAGAGGCTATTTATAGCCTGACAAAGAAAATGTATTATACCAATTAACAAGCTAAGCTAGCAAAAACTAATATTAACTAAGTTAACATAAACTAATATATGAATGTACCCGTATCACTTGTCCACTATGGCATATAGGATCCTTTGCGACAAATGGAGAATCTTTAATATATCTTTGATCTTGGTCTCTAGTTGTCCCTCCTCCACTTGTACACGATATTTCAAGTATGAAATATAGTTCTTTCTTATCAAAAGGGAAAAAGAGACTAATAAAGAATGATACATCTTATTTTAGTATCTGAATTACCATATTGAAGTGTTAAAATACCACTGATCTAGAATTTTTTTTTTTTAGTTCAACAATACGTGAGGTAGATCGTAGGCGATGCAAAACTTTAACCTCTTGGTCAGAAGCACATAATTGAGCAATGCTCTTGTTGGTCACTAATCTAGAAATTTAAGCTAATAGTGTTTGATGCATTTAATTATTTAGTTTATATTCTTATCACAGTTAATATAAAAAGGGAATTGAATTATGTTATATTTAATTGTATTAGATCACCATAAATCTGAAAATTTTAAGTTATTAGATAAGGATGCATACAATCATGCAGTATAGATTTGATATTTTTGTCTAGTTAATGGTATTGGTCTTAGGTCCTTGTATCTAATAGCCTCCTTTTTCTTGTACCTTTTAGTTTCATGTGCTCAATTGACTGCTTTTGAACTTTAGCTATTGAAGATCTTTGTCTTACCCTTGGGGCTTGCTTTTGCTGACTCGTATTTATATGTTTACCTAGCTTTTGGCGGATGGTGTGGATATCCCTTGTAGGTTGGTGAAAGGGCCAGAGTATACAGGTTCTGATGATGTGGCAATGAACTTCGTAAAGATTGATGATGGAAGGTAGCTGCTATTATATGTTGCATTTTCGTCTTGCAGGAGAGTCTGTGAGTGTCTGGTTTTTTAAAAAAACTTCTGTTTAATTTTTTTTGTGTGTGTCATCGTTTGAAAATGTGTTTTTCTTTTTTTGCCTCTCTTTTCATGAGGTTGTGCGGCCTTCTATGGCCACTCATCGAAGCACAACCTCATGAGTGGGCATATACCTGTGCACTTAAATCATTATTAATTAATTGCTTGATTTCTCTAGTTATTGAAGTGGGAATCATGTTGAAAACAGAGGTTGAAGAATTGAACTACTTGTCTAATTTATTTGGGAATTGCAAAGTCAAAGATTGTGTATTGAAATTCTGATCCTTTGGATTCCAGGGAGTTCATTGTGGATTTAATGGCAGATCCTGGTACACTTATTCCAGCTGATGTTGCTGGATCGCATGTAGAGTATGATGAATCCCCTTTTTCAGCCAGTCCACTTTCTAGAGATGTTGATTCCTCTCAGGCAGCCTCTTCAAGCAGTGGGGTTGGCAGTTCGTTAGAGGAAAATTCAGACTTTGGGACATCAGATCGGAAACCAAAGTCCCGAAATTTCAGTGCCACAAAGGAATATGATCCTCCCAATGTTGACAAGGGGCTATCACGTGATTTTGCTAGCAAACCAAATTATCCTGGCATGCACGTTAGATCACCTTCTTGGACTGAAGGTGTTAGTTCACCTGCAGTGCGCAGAATGAAAGTAAAGGATGTTTCACAATACATGATTGATGCTGCCAAAGAGAATCCACGCCTGGCTCAGAAGCTTCATGATGTGTTGCTTGAAAGCGGTGTAGTTGCACCCCCTAACTTGTTTACCGAGGCATACCCTGATCAAATAGATGTTATTGTTGAGTCTAAGCCACCAACTGAAGACAGGGATCAAAATAGAAAGGTGCCCGGTCTATGTGAAAGTGTAGATAAGAAAGATCCTCGTCCAGCTAACTTTTTGCCTCCTTTGCCTCAGCCCAGACTGCATCCTAAAGCAAGCCCTACACATGGCCAACAACAGCATCTTAAACCTCTGGAACTCAACCTCTCTCTTGATTCAAGAGAAGCAGTCGGACAACCTATAGCCTTACCATTTGAGGTAACTCCAGTGAAGTATGGGAGAAATGTACCTGTTGCTGCAGCAGCAGCAGCTGCTGCAGCTGTTGTTGCATCATCAATGGTAGTAGCTGCAGCAAAGAGTACTGATGCAAATCTTGAAATTCCTGTAGCAGCTGCTGCCACTGCCACTGCTGCTGCAGTGGTTGCAACAACTGCCGCAGTCAACAAGCAGTATGAGCAGGCTGAGGCTGATGCTGCTCTTTATGAGCAGCGTGGAAGTGGAGATAGGGAGCATGATGCTTATGGAGAAAATTCAGAGGGTGAACGAATATCAGACAGATCAGCAGGGAATGAAAGCACAAAATCCGATATTACCCTTGACGACGTTGCAGAATGCGAGATCCCATGGGAAGAAATCTCCTTGGGAGAGCGTATTGGACTTGGTACTGACTACTAATCCATGCATTGCGATATTCTATTGAAGTTATTTAAAATTTGATTGCATACAAACTTAATCCGGGTTTTTAACAGCTACAAGTAAAATTTGAATTTGTCTATGTATTCTTTGTGCTGCAGGGTCTTACGGGGAGGTCTATCGTGGAGATTGGCATGGAACTGTAAGTTCTTGTATACAAACTGTGAAATGAAACCTTGTTGATTATAATGCCTGCTTTCATTATCTTTCCCTTCTTTGTTTGGTCTGAATTAAATATTATAGATCTCATTTGTGTGGAGGGTTCTGCTTATGTATTCCGTTTTATTATCATGTCCAGTGTTAGACCTTATAACCACCATCTGTTCTTGCAGGAGGTAGCTGTGAAGAGGTTTCTAGACCAGGATATTTCGGGTGAATCTCTTGAAGAATTCAAAAGTGAGGTACTGCCTCGTCCTACTTTTACTTTCGGGCATTTTCCATGTCCTCTAATGAGTTACAAATGCCTTGAAAAATATTGGGAACCTCATTTCTTGGAAACCTCTCATGTTTTTCCTTACAAATGGCTCGCACCTGATTATGAATTCAAGTGGCCTTGAAAAATATTGGGAAGACAATGATTATGAATTCAAGTGGCCTTGAAAAATATTGGGAAGACAATTATGTGTTCCAAAGATGAATTCGTTGATTTCTAGTGTGTCTAATATAACAAATTCATTCCAGATGTGATTTGGCTGTTCGGAATTGCGTTGTTAGATATTTAAATTAATTCATAATTTAATCCAGTGTCAAAATTCAGTTAGTCTATCTGTCTATGCATTTTATATTCCAGAAAGAGGAAGAAGGACGATTCCTGAGTACTTGGGATGTTGCATGTGCATGAAAAGAACTTCTGATTGTTATTTCCATGTGACAGTAATTGCCTCTTAACACTAACAAGGTGGGTAATCCTCAAAAAGCCTTGGGGAGCCCTTGTTTTTTGGTAACAAGAATAAACAATAGCAAGCTTGCAGATGTGCTGGTTGAGTTAGGGCTTGAGCTCATTTAACCTTGTTGAACTTCAACATCTTACTGTTACTTGCATTGAGTTGTGCAAGTGGGCTTTAATTTAAACAATATGTTTGTGTTTCCACCCATTTAAAGTATTCACTTGCTACACTGATCCTTACATAGTAGCTCGCTCTTGCTGCTGGTCTGTTTGAATAGTTTACTGTTATGTGAGTGATGGATGGCTCCTCAGCTTCTTTCGGTTAAGGATGGTCTGCTGGAGGAAAAATGAGGTGATGGTTTGCATAATGTTGATTGATGGTGACTAGCATCTGATCAGGGAAGGACTGACACTGATTGCTGATTGACCAGGTTGGCCATCCCAATAGGATGAGGTGGTCAAGAATGAAAATCGATTAGTAGTTATTTTCTTTACTGGTGGAGGAGGTTTCTTCTCCATTGTAAATCGATTTCAATTAGATCTGGTTACCTCATTGCTTTACAATTCTAACGTTTCCTAGTTTCTTATAAAAGATCATGCTCTTGGTATTTGGTTTTCCATAATCATTACATCTCCAAAGTTTCCTTTTGAGTTTCCATTGATCAAGATCTGCGAAGTGGTCTCTTTTGTTCCATTTTGTTCTCAAGCCTGCCTTCTGTGTGATTATTATTGTATAGATAGCTAGGAATTGTTATATTTTTCCAGTATCTTATGCTGTGATTTCTACTGAAAGGTACGAATTATGAAAAGGCTTCGGCATCCAAATGTTGTTCTCTTCATGGGAGCTGTGACACGTGCTCCCAATCTTTCAATTGTTACAGAATTTCTTCCCAGGTATATCAGCTCTCCAGCATATGTAACTATCTTCATATTTCCGTTAAACACTAATAATATTGTAATACTTAGAGAATAGTGTCCACTGGGAACTATTTTCTAAAGCTTAGATGACTAAACTATCATATTTTAAAATATAAAAACCAAATATCATCTTAGTTGAGTCAAAATTAGAGGCCTGTTTGAAAAATGACTTGTTTACGTATTTATATAAATATCCATTATGATATTGTTCTATGCCCTTCCTACTTCGAGCCAAAGGCCAAAAATCTGACATGTCCTATGGTGTTTTGGCCGCAGAGGTAGCTTGTACAGGTTAATTCACCGTCCCAACAATCAATTAGATGAACGAAAGCGTTTGAGAATGGCCCTCGATGCAGTATGGTTTAGTTTATATAATTAATTTCTGTTTTATTGCCTGACCACATAAATCAGGGACTTTATTTAAGTGACCTTCTTCTTCTAATGATTGACATAATTTTCAGGCTCGGGGAATGAATTATTTGCACAATTGCACACCTGTCATTGTACATCGCGATTTGAAGTCCCCAAATCTTCTTGTTGATAAAAATTGGGTTGTGAAGGTGGCACTCTTGTTTCATTGCTCAGATTTTTATCAAGCTAGATATAAACTTCTGGCATAATCAGTCCACTGTTAACAATATTATTTTCGTTTAGGTATGCGATTTTGGTTTATCAAAAATGAAGCATAGCACATTTCTTTCTTCAAGGTCAACAGCTGGAACGGTAAGTAGTTTATTAATTTATTTACTTTGTTATTCTTCTCAACGCAAACTTCCAATTTTCCTCTAATCATCCCCATCTAAAGAAAACTCACATTAATGGTCCCTTTTTGGTTGAGAATTGTACATTACTGGCTGTTGGATACTAATGATTTGGGAGAAATTTTATTGACTAGTTTTCACATGCAAGTATTTTTCAAAGCTATTCAAGAGGCTTTCTTCCCAAAAGTTTTGATAGAATTTATTTGTTATAAATGGATAAATAAATCTTGACTTAAATATAATTTGATGCAGAACTAGTGACCGTTGTTATGATAAATCTATTTCTTTTTAATCTTTAAAAGTAGTTCAAACCTTTAATTTAATGGAAACTCTCTTTTAATTATTAACTTCATTTTTTTTTTCTTTCCCTAATTTCATTTGTTTGTCTGTGGGATCATTCTTTAATCTTTCTTCCTGCAAGCAGCGGTTTTCTTTTGTTTCAATATACTCATTGAAGTTTCTTATAAAAGAAAATAACCGTTG
Organism: Trichosanthes cucumerina; assembly: GCA_036507285.1. Classification (NCBI taxonomy): domain Eukaryota; kingdom Viridiplantae; phylum Streptophyta; class Magnoliopsida; order Cucurbitales; family Cucurbitaceae; genus Trichosanthes; species Trichosanthes cucumerina. Next base: position 72,950,084 of record CM071839.1, on the reverse strand, counting down.
GGAATCCTAATTGTAAGTTTTCAACCATGTGACAGAGATGTTTTAACAAGATCTAATTTTTTTGTTATTATCCTTCAGGCTGAGTGGATGGCTCCAGAAGTGTTGAGAAATGAACCTTCAGATGAAAAGTAAGATTTTCACGTCTTCATTTTTTAACCTCTGTTAAAGACTTCATGAAATTTGTTTCATATGAAAAGAATTCACTTGGGCGTCTTCTTCTTCTTCTTACACATTTTGGTTATGGTTATGTATTATGTACAGGTGTGACGTTTATAGTTACGGAGTTATTCTGTGGGAGCTTTCTACAATGCAACAACCATGGGGAGGAATGAACCCGATGCAAGTTGTTGGTGCTGTTGGCTTTCAGCATCGCCGTCTTGACATCCCTGACAATATGGATCCTGCCATTGCTGACATTATAAGGAAATGCTGGCAAACGTAAGTATTAAAACGTTGTTTCAAAGTTCAAATGGACTCTTATTTTGTCTCATTCCAATTTTACGCATTCATATCTGGTTGTAAGGTTAAGTTGTATTTAGCCATTTCAATCTCTGGTGCTTATCTTCCTGTTATGAAACTTACGAGTTACGTGGCTTTGAAGCAACCAGATATTTATGAGTTGTACTTCAGTTTTTATTCTTTGATTGACCCTCAACGTAGCTGTTTAGAATGCTAAAAGCATCTCTATTAACATAGAAGTCATCTTTCTATTGTTTTCTAATATGATAGTGAAGAGCCTCCGATAGTTAAAATGCATTGTAAGAGAGTGAAAAGGGCAACAGTTTAGCTTTTAGCGGAAGTGTTCGGAGTGCAGGACCCATTGTCACAGTTAGTTGGAGTGGCAGGAAGGTTGTGGATTGGTGTGTATTGTGGTGGTGGGGGTGGAATTTAGTAGGGATTGAAGCTCTCAAACTCTCGCCTGGCCATGTTTTGTTGATAGTGCGTCTGAATTCGTTCAAATTGAAACCAATTTCTCCAAAGGGGTCCTTTCCTTTTGGCATTTGCTAAATACTACCGGGGAAGAGTTGAGAGAGAGATTCTACATTTGGTTTTCTTATCAGCGAAGTCTCATGCTTCTTAATGATATAGCTGATCTAGATCCTGTTAACTCTATCTGTGACTCTTCAATGAAATCTTTTACTCATGAGATCACATTTGTTCTTGTTAGCTAATTGCATTCTAGTGCGATCAGGATCTGATGAGGCACATTTGGAAGGGTTTGCTGAGGTATTAGACATTATTTTGGATCAACCATTGTTACAGCTTAACAGCTCCCAGAACGTAAAGTTCATATGCGATTGCTTATACTTCAGTATCTTATTGAACAAAAAGAAAAAGGACCTAGAAATCTCATGGTTAATCTGCCTTTTTATCTGTTCTTTTGTGTAAAATTGCTCTTTATGTGTGAAAATATAAGCACAGATGCATTCACAGTGCAGTAACACTAGTATCTGATATTTGATCCATTTTAAATTGTAGAGATCCAAGATTAAGACCGTCCTTTGCCGAGATCATGGCTGCACTAAAGCCGCTGCAGAAGCCAATGTCGAGTTCTCAAGTACCAAGACCAAATGCTTCTGCAGGTAGTAGTCGAGAGAAGGCTCGATTAGCACAAGTTGCTGAAGACCCATCAGGCTAGACGAGCAAGTATACAAGCATACCGAGTCAGGAACCTTGTCTAGTTGCCATCAAAGAAGGCAGCAGGTTTATTGATTGTATTAGACAAGTCTGAGAAAGAGATTGCTTGAGAATATAGAGCAAAAGCTGTGCTTCATTTGAGACTGTAATTCTTTTACAATTTTCTGGTTTCTCAATGTCATTAGAGATGCCCATTGTCAGGATATGTATTTGTTGTAAAAAAAAAAAAAGAAACAAAAGATTAGTTGAAAATGTTGTAATTGATATCTTTACTTCTGGGTTGGGTACATTATTACAGTTGCAGGTGGATTGTGAACAGAAGATGATAAAATGGGAATGGAGAACAAGGCATTTTGTTAACAGTTGAGTGATTGGTTGGTTAACTCTTGAAATTTTCACCTTTTTAATTGTGCAACTCATAGTCATATTAAGCTTATATTTGATTTGTTTACCTATCTTAAGCTACGGATTTGTTAATCTTACACAGGCTGTGTAAACTCATGTTATATACTTATGATATCCGTTTTCACATTACATTACACAAATGTAAGTTCAACCTATTTGGGACTCGAATTATACAAATTCAAGTTATTCATATGTTGTTTGTCATTGAACTTTTATTTCAAAATATAATATTTTGTTTCAAAATGGATAAACAGAGGGAGAACCATGTAAATATCTCAAAAAGGGATAAGGTAGGGACAATCTTCCTGGTTTTTCAATTATTTTGTGTTATATCTTGCTGTAGCTTCTATCTGTTTTTGATCATGGCTTCTCTTTTCGGATCAAATGCATTTCTCTCCCACCCACTTACCAGAACTTATCACTTAGCTTCATCACAAACGCCTTCACCTTCAACCCCACCTTCCCAACCGCCGCAAGCTCCGCCGCCATCTCCATCTCTGAGCACTTCTTCATCGGAGCAACTAAAACCAGCTCCAACAAAGGTGGAGCAACAGAGGCCTACCACCAATGTCGAGTCTACGGATTGGATTGCTTCAACCTTGACGAGGCGATTTGGGCTCGGCGCTGGCCTTGCCTGGGCTGCTTTTCTCGCCGTTGGTGTAGTCTCCGAACAGATCAAAACTCGCCTTGAAGTCTCCCGAGAAGAAGCAAATACAAGGTCCTCAATCCATTTTCCCTTCTCAATTACATACAATGATTTTCATGGCTTTGTTGTTCTGAGCATGTACTTTCCTAATCATCAGAAATCAGTTGTCTGTTATGAGCATAAACAAGTTAAGTTACTCTGGTGAATGAAAGAATGCCGCCAAGGTGTTTGTTATAATTCCCAACAGACATTGCAGAAACCAAAATTTGAAATATAATTTGTTTTACCATTAACAAGAAGCTTCCATAACCAAGCATTACATTCTGCAGAAACGTTGAAAAGGAAGAAGAAGTAGTGTTACCCAATGGCATAAGGTGCATATCTAACATCTTAACTTGTCCCCATTCCCATTCTGTGGCTGTCTTAGTTCTATAAAATCTAGGAGTCTTTGATGATGCAAAACAGGTACTATGAACTGAGAGTCGGCGGTGGCGCCGTACCGAGATCCGGGGACTTGGTAGTGATTGATCTGAAGGGAAAAATACAAGGCAGTGATGAAGTTTTTGTAGATACATTTGCCAATGACAGAAAGCCATTGGCTCTGGTGATGGGCTCAAGACCTTACAGCAAAGGAATGTGTGAAGGTTTGGAATATGTGCTGAGATCCATGAAATCAGGTGGTAAGAGGAGAGTTATAATTCCTTCTGAATTGGGATTTGGAGAGAAAGGTGCTGATTTAGGAACTGGAGTTCAAATTCCTCCATTTGCAACTTTAGAGTATGTAGTTGAGATTGATAAGGTTTCCATTGCACCTGCTTGAACATAGCTAACTTTGGACATATTTCCTTGCATTTTTTTCTTTCTCCTTTTCTTTCAAGTGTTTGTATCTCATATGAATTTTCTGCATTCTTTTTTTATGGAAATATACAAAAGGAAAATCAGGGTCCTTTCATTAGCTTTTCAGCTGTCCTCATGAGCTCTGCAATATGATTAGCAAGAATGTTAATGCATTCTAAATAGTCTTTTTTTTTTTTTTGGTTAAAAATCACTTTTCTTTCCTAAACTTCCATGGAAGTAACAATTTAACCTTGAACTTTGATTAGTAACGAACGATTTAGTCCTGCTACTTTTAAATCCGTAGCAATTTAGCTCTTAAACTTTAGTATGTATCAATTTAGTCCCTATATTTTAAATTTTGTAATGATTTAGTCCTTATGGTGAAAATTATTGTTAAGGCCCCGTTTGATAACCATTTGATTTTTGGTTTTTAAAAATTAAGCCTAAAAATATTACTTTTATCAATGAATTTCCATGTCTTCTTATCTACTTTGTGCCTATGTTTTTAAAAACCAAGCTAAATTTTGAAAACTAAAAAGAATAGTTTTCGAAACATGTTTTTATTTTTTAAATTTGGCTAGAAACTTAAATGTTACCTCAAGAAAAATGAAAATCATTGTAGAGTAGATGGAGAAAAATTATGGAAAAACACACATAATTTTTAAAAACAAAAAATAAAAAATCAAATGGTTATCAAACGTGACCTAGGATTTTTTTACATAGGTAGATTAATAACTAAGTAGAGATCCACTATGTTTATAAGCTATAAAGTCTAAATAGTTAAATAATAGAAGTCGACATTAATTTTGATGGTTTGTTGACGGTAGGGATTAAGTTGTTACAAAATTTGGTATATGAATTAAGTTGTTATAAAATAAAGTTCAAGAACTAAATTATTACTTTTACGAAAATTTAGGGACCAAAAGTGTAAAACTTTTTTTTTTCATTTTAGAAAAAAAATATTCGCTAGTTTTGTATTGAGTAAACCCTTCAAAGTTTTACTCCATAAAGAGGTCACATATTGAGTTTTTCTTTTTGATACTATTCATTCCCATAAATACATTTTGAGTAACTCGATTGTAAAGTTATGAGAGATTAGTTCCTAAAGAAAGAGAATTGTCTTATCGTATGATAATATTATAATCCAACTTTACAGAGATTGTCTAACTCGACTAAAAAATACAATTGGTGAAAATAGCTAAAGTCTCGTTTGATAACCATTTGATTTTTAGTTTTTGCTTTTTGAAAATTAAGCTTAAAAATGCTACATTTACCAATGAATTTTTATGTTTTCTTATGTACTTTGTACCTATGATTTCAAAAACTAAGCTAAGTTTTGAAAACTAAAAAAAGTAGTTTTCAAAAACTTATTTTTGTTTTTGAAATTTGACTAGAAACTCAAGAAAGATGGAACTAATTGTATAGAAAATGAAGATAAGTTGTTAAAAAACAAGCATAATTTTCAAAAACTAAAAACAAAAAACCAAATGATTATCAAACGAGGGCTTAGATTTGTTGGTTTTGCTTAGGATGCTACTTGGCAACTCCAAAAGATTTGATATTAGTGTACGTAAATTATAGTAATATGACAAGTATAGATACCCAAAATGCAGACATACTGGTTCACAAGTTACTAGCTAGAAAATTAAAAAACATTGAGAGAGCTCCAATTTTGATCATGTTCTAATATCACTTAGAAAGCTTTAATTCCTTTATGAGCTATGATCTCTATAGTCCCTACAATATTAGTCTTATGGTAAATATAAAAGTTAATAGTCTTATGGTTTCTAGTGAAATCTCATATTGTGTTATGGAATTTAATTATGTACCACATTAATGTGACGTCCATGAATATATAAATTTTAGAGGTAGAAAAGGGATTCCCCATAAAAACGATTACTTCAAAAAGTGAAATTAAATAAATGAATATTTGATGTCATTGATAAAATCTAGTTATCAAATAAATACAATATAGAACATCATTCAAGTAATTAAACATTGATGTTTATATTTATTTTTATATTTATGAAGTATAGGTCCAAATTCTATATCTTTCGCAATCAAGGTAAAAGTTGAAGACATCCTATCGCTTTTCTTTTTTTGAATTCAATAACATTGAAGATAGGGAATTCGAACCTCATACCTCTTTGTCAAGAGTATATGTTAATTACCGCTGAGCTAAGTTCACATTGACATTCTTTCAAGTTCAAATCTCATCTAAGCATTGTTAAAATTAAAAGGAAAAAAAATGTTTAATTACAAGTTAAGAATTTTCAATTTTGTATCTAAGATGTGAATCAAACCATTGATCTATTGCATATACCTGAAGGAGCAATAACAAGAAGCAAGACAAAAAAGATTCAGGAGACTTTTACGTTGCATCTCCAAAAGCTTGTTAATGCACAAGGAGAGATAAAGATTTTTTAGTCCAAAATTCTTTATAATGCTAGTACAACAAGTCAAGATGAGAATGGAGTGAAGATGACACGGAAAAGTTGTTTAGTTTGAAAGATGGCAAGGAGGACAAAAAAAATGTGCAGAAAATGTGAACAGATGGTTGTCTAGATTGCACCTCTTGGGATTTCGTGATGTCAAACCTCGTCAAACGATATCCTCATGCATGACAGATTCTACAGTTGTTAATTAAGACAATTTAAAGTATTTCTATGTTTTTTGTTCCGTATTTAGAGCTCTCAAATGTTGTGCAATCGAGTTTTAAATTCGTAGGTCAATTTTTTCTTCATTTCACATTTAATGCTTTTTGAAAACTTTTGGTCTTGGTGCTTTGCTTTGCACGACCATTTTGGCCTATTTAAGGGTTTGTATTTGCATGGAAAAGACAGAACCTTTTATGAAAAAACTTGTGTTTTGTTTAGCCCCATTTGGTGTTAACTTCTTTCAAATCTTATTTTAGGTTTGATGTTTAATCGATTCATTAGATTAGCTCCGATCAAGCTAATTCTAGAGTGAGTCGTCTTAGGATCTAGGAGTGACCATCCTTATTCTAAGTTTGATCTAAGAGTGATTCATCTTCTAACTAAACTCTTGGTTAGAATCAATTCGTTAAGTTAGCCTTGTTCGTGACCTTTGCAAAGATCCTAGAACGACCCTCTAGATTTGTTAAACCAACAAATTCGGCGCTTATCAATATATACTACAATTTCCAATTTTATATTCAACATGTTTCTAACTTTTAAATTTGTACTTAATAGGTTCTTCATATATTTGATATACTTTTTAAAATTTATAAATCTATTAGACATAAAATTAAAAGTTTAGGATCCTATTAGATACAAATTTTATTTTTATTTATAATAGATTTATTAATTTTAAAAACATCATATATTTAGAGATTTATTATACTTTTAAATACTTTTAAAGTTCATAAATCTAAATTTATTAGACATGAAATTAAAAAGTAGGCGTGATGATCTTAAAAACCTGAGTTGAGTTGAAAGTTAGAGAGTTAATTTGTAATTTAAGTAGAAAAGAAAAGTAAATAAATTTGAAAAGTTGACGGAAATTTAGTATCAGAAGAAAAAGAAAAAGGAAAATACAGTGTAGAAGGAAATTGAATTATCGAAGCTTTGAGGAAAAGTGACGGAAATGGTGGGAAGAGAGAGAGAAATGTCAAAACAAAGGATTGGTTAATACAGCCGTCGTGTTGTTCGAATCCTGGCCAGAAACTTTTTTGACTTCTCCCATTCCTAAATTCTTATTTAAACCGATAAGAATCTTTTTCCACAGCAAAAAAAAAAAAAAACAAACTGAATTTCTGAGTGTTTCGTCGTCGACAGCTTCATGGCAACTGTGATCGACTCCCATTTCTTGGCGCTCACTGCCATTGTTACTGTAAGATTTCCTGCTTCTCTCAATTTCTAACTCTATCTTCAATTTTGCCGGAATGTTCTTCATTTTCTGACACTTATTGTGTGATTTCCAGATTGGGTATCAACTATTATTCTTTATTATCACAGCCCTTCTCAAGTTTGACAAAGTCACTGATTTCGCTGGTATTTAGTTACTTCCATTCTCCTTCTTTTCTCAAGAATCTAAATTCGTGTTGCTGAGAGATAGAGGGAAAGGGAATGGCTGGAATTAGTTCCCGAGATGGAAACGGGACTTACCTTATATTTTAGTTTTGCAATTTTTAACATCATGAGTGAAATGAGACTTGTACAGAAGAAATTGGAAGTTTTGGATAGAACAGACTAAAAAAATGGATTCAGAATTGCATAGTAAGTAATAAATTGGTTGTTTAGGTGCTGAGAAACGGTAGGGGCATATGCTTTTTCATATTCTATGTACTACTGTTTAGTCTGGATGTCAATTTGTGAAGTCTCTGATTTACAGGTGGCACAAATTTTGCGATACTTGCTGTTTTGACTCTAGTGCTTAAAGGCAGCTGGCATTTTAGACAGGTAATGTTGTTTGATTTTGTAAATACGTTTTACATCACTACATTTACAATTTCACTATATATTGCAGTCCAATCCACGTTGCAATTAGTAAACAGCTTTCCTGATGTAATAAGTGCCAATCATGGTGTGAAAACAATGGGGCCTTGGGTTAAACTCTGTAGTTTTGATTTACCATGTGACTGAAGATAACTTCTAGGAGTTCCTTTTGGGCGTACTTCATTGTCGGCATTTTGTGCTGCTCATGTTTTTCATGTTCTCTTCTTGCTGTCTCCGAACTGAATGTTCCATGAAAAGAAGTTGGTGTTCATAATAGAAATTTTTTACTTGTCATTGATGTAAAACAGTTCGCCAACAGATGAATTTATCGTTCTGTTTCTCCAGGTAGTTCTGTCTTTTCTTGTGGTGGCATGGGGTCTTCGCCTTGGTTTTTTCTTGCTAATGAGGTATGTAAAACAGTTTGGCCATAGATGGCTCTTCAATTTTTTTTTTATAACCAGGAGTAAGAGCCTTATACCCGAAGACACCTACACCTGCCACAAAGTCCAGACTCGACATAAAGAGTTTTTATTTATTAAGCTCACTCGAGGGCTTGAACCTTAGACCTCTAAGCCACCGAGAGACCCAAGCCCTTACCAATGGGGTCGCCCCTTGGAGGCTAGATAGCTCTTCAATTCATATTTTTGTTTCATTTTGGTGGTAATTTTGTCTGGCAAGCTAAGAAATGGCATGAGATACAGTTGTTCTGTTCATTCTGTTACAATTTAACCCAATAGCAGTAAACATGTTACAGTAAGTATCATGTTCTTTAATCTGAAGAAAAATGTTCGTCACCTAGTTATGTATAAACAACCAAACTAGGAATTTTGTCTGCGTATGTGGAATCAAGCATTAGTTCCTCTCTGACATTATTATTAAGATGGGGCATTATTTGAAGAAGGGTGAGGAGATTTAATTCTTGAAATTAGAAAATCAGCTGAGATAGTTTTCGAAATATACACATTTGATTTAGCTGTAATGATGCTCAAGTAAACTTCAACTATTACACAAATGTTTAATTATTTACATGAAAATCATAAAATTTGGTTCAATCTATGAATGACATGATAGGAGAATATTGATGGACAGCGTTTTTGTGACAGTTGCTTAGTGTAGTTTCTTGTTTTTCTTTATGTTCCCCTCAGGATTTTGCAATGGGGAGAGGACCGGCGTTTTGATGAAATGCGCAGTAATTTGGGGAAATTAGCAGTTTTCTGGATATTTCAGGTGGATTGGATTTTTTAAAATTTATTATTATTCATACAATCCTAATATTGAATTTTCATTTTGTCAACCTCGAACCCATTTCTAGCTCACCATTTCATTAATTCAGGCTGTCTGGGTCTGGACCGTGAGTTTACCTGTCACAGTGGTCAATGCAAGCAATAACAATCCATCTCTTCGAGCTGCGGATGTAATTGGGTGGATTATGTGGTTAGTGGGTGTTGTAATCGAAGCTACTGCTGATCAACAAAAATTGGCATTTAAAAACTCTCCAGAAAATAGGGGGAAGTGGTGCAATGTTGGACTTTGGAAGGTCACTCGTCATCCTAATTACTTTGGTGAGGTTAGGTCACTGCTAAAAGTACATTTATTTTGGAACTGGCATTCCTCGTACTCTTATGCTCTTTCGAAATATTAGTCCTATATTCCAAGTAGTCATCCATTTATGTCTTTATTTCTTGCTCCACATTGGGCTCCTTGATTAGTGTTAGCGAATGCTTACACGACTTTATAATATTCCTCTTACTTGACTTTGCTTACTAGCTCCTAAGTCAAGTTAAGGAGTGGCATTCTTCTTCAGAGAGAGAAGTTGCTTGTTCTCTAGGTTTTTCTTAGGTATTCAGATAAAATAGATATTTTCTTGGATAGCCTCATATGTCAGCAGCTTATGCTATTTTACTTCTCAAACGAAAGAATGTTCAAGATATGAGCCTTTGGAAAGCTCAAATATTGACACTTGGGGATGAAGAACTTGTGTTCCCCCTTTGAGGAAGGGACTAATTTATTAGTTTTGTGGTTTTGATCAATAGGGCGTGGCTGCACTGATTTCTTGTACTGCTAGTTATTTCTACCACGGAGTTGCATATATTTCAATTGTTTGTCAACGATCCATTAGTTAAGATAACTATTTCTTTTTCCACCCTTTTAAAAATGAACACTTTTAACAATGGTGATAACAGATCTTTCTTTGGTGGGGAATCTTCGTTGCTTCCACGCCTGTTCTGAAAGGTGCTGAGTGGCTTGTGATACTTGGTCCAATATTCCTCACATTGTTGCTTCTTTTCGTCAGTGGGATCCCACTACTCGAGGTTTGCTTCTCTCTCGTTCAATTTATCAGCAAATCTTTCTTCGTCTTATCAGCATGTTTTGTATTAACAGGAATCAGCAGATAAGAAGTTTGGGAATGTGACTGAATACGTACATTATAAAAGAAAGACTAGGTTGAGTTCTTTTTTCTTTTTAATTCATTTATGAACGCACCCACTAATTTAACAACTATATGGTAAAAGTAATGATCTTTTTGACTTTCTACTCCAGCCCCCTGATCCCACTGCCTACCGCAATATATGGAAACCTGCCCTCCTGGTTCAAGAAAATATTTCTATTTGAATTTCCTTTTTACAGCCGCAATCTTCCCCAGGACGAGCTAAACTGGTGAGAATGAATATTTTATCTTCTAGAAGCTTATTATTTTACATATTTACTTGGCCAGCTACATTGCTTGAATTGTAGACCATTTGCTTGCTTATGCATGCGTCAGCTATATTATAGATCTGAAAGAAAGCCAACATCCGTACACATCATTTATGACTGATATCATTCCTGGTAGTACTGATACTGAGCCAGCATCATCAGAAATTATTGTAGGATCTTAAATGAATAGCAGTCCATAATTCTTCTTCTTCGTTTTCCCTTTCTTTTAAGTTATATTTTCAATTCAGGGATTTTATTAAGTGTCAGGATGATCTCTGTTGAAACAAAAGCTAGTGAAATTAGGAGGCAATATAAATTTATTCAGTAATTCATGCTGTCTGTTCTATCGATTGCCTGAAGTTTACTTACAATTTGTGCAAGGTATAGAACAAGCAAGGGAGAAAGCAGTGATAGATTGAAGATGGGTTAGTATTTGGACATGGTAGAATTCTTGTTTTCATTATTTTGAATATAGCTTGCGACACTGCTAGACTCATTCATCGCCATTCTTGCCACTCTTCCTCTTATGATGTATCTATCGATTACAGAACCGACATTGATACTTGTTTTGATTTATTGTTGTATTTGTAAGTACTGGTCATTGATTTAAGATCGAGTTCAATAATATTGCCACTCTATGTTCTTTTTTGCATGTTTATGTATTACATAGTTGATACATTTGATACGTCTTTAATCCAAAAGAAAGAATTTCAGATGTGATTGTTCCAGAATAACTTATACTTTTAGGACAGGGAGGATATTGTATTGATTTTCTTTAAACATGTTCAACACCATGTGCATGAGTAGATTCCAACTTTTGACCTTTAAAGATATATGTTTTAACCAGTTGAATTATCAGACATATTGTATGAAAAATCTAAACTATTAAATCCCACTCTAAAATCTTTAAATTTGTGTGGATCAAAGGGTCATATTTTCTCTCTTTTTATATAGTTTATTCACAATTATTTTTCAGATTTAGGATAAAGGGTAAAAGTTACGTTGGCACTTGAGGCCTATTTGATAATTATTTGGCTTTTTATTTTTAATTTTTGAAAGTTATACTTATTTTCTCATCATTTTTGAAAACTATCTTTTTTTTAGTTTTCATAAACTTGACTTTGATTTTTGAAACATATGTAATAAGTAGATAACAAAATAAGGAAAATCATAGGTGGAAGTGATATAGACTTAATTTTAAAAAACTAAAGGGTTATAATTCAGGCCCCCGTTTAATAACCATTTGGTTTTTGAAAATTATGTTTTTTTTTCCACAATTTCTCTCCATGTTCTCTACAATGTTTCCATCTTTCTTGAAATAATATTTAAAGTTTATAGCCAAATTTTAAAAATAAACCCAAATTTTTTAAAACTACTTTTTCTTAGTTTTCAAAACTTAACTTGGTTTTTAAAAACATAAATAAAAAGTAGGATTTTAGACTTAATTTTCAAAAACCAAGAACTAACAACCAAATGATTAGCGCTTTTCAACTGAGTCAAACTTCTATCATAAAAATAATAATAATATTCATACACAAACATACATGTATGTGAAAACTATACTTTCAAATATATATGATTGATACCACATATCAACCATATCTGTTCCTCAACTTTTATAACCCACACTTTATGCACAAAATGCTTGCAATCCTAATCTCCTTGACTCGTCAATGGTCACATGACCTACTTTGTGGGTCATGTCAAAAAGTAATCATTTTTTTTAAGTGCATCAAAAAATTTTCTTTTTCTTCCAAAAGAAAAATAATAATAAATTTACTAAAATGTAGGCCGGCCGCAGGTTAAGGAGCTCGCATAAATAGTGAGATAAGAAAGAATTTAATATTTGTAAAGTAAAGAAATTTGATGGGTTTATACTGGTGTTACTCTTAATCTACCTTTCTTTTTTAAGCGCTTAAACGGGTGCTTAATCTGACATTCAAAGCTTTTCTTTGATTCACACATGATAGAATCTCTCTCTTTTTTTTTTTTGGGTCAGATATTATCTTCTCTCATATATGGAGAGTGATTTGAACTTGTCACAGTGTTCCATGATGGCAAAAAGCAGCAAAATATGGAATAAAGATTGAAGTCTTTGGCTGAACTTGATTGAGCTTTAAAGCATTCAAATTTAGAATGGTTTCATAATGTAGACATTTGGGAAAAATACAAATTTTTTACCTCTAAACTTCAGTATGTTATTTTATTTTTCGTTCTAAACTTTCAATTTCGTCTTTGGTCATAAAATACAGAAATAGGAAAAGCAAGTGTCTAGGAATAAGACTACCTTTTTTGTTGAAAAAATATTTTCTTTAAAGATGTGGCCATCAAACCCAGCCTGGCAGACTTTTCATCTTGTAAGGATGTGGCCAAAGGAAAAAACTACAGAAATCAACTCATACAGTCACAGCTCATATAACACTGACATTTCCATATTAGCAATGACTGCAATTCTAAGCAATTCAATTAGAGCTTCTAGTTTCTTTAATCTCATATAGATAATCCAACTATTACCACAAAATAACCAAAACAACCCATTTAATACAAGCCATCAACAGCCAAAACCCCATTAATTCCCTTGGTAAAAGCCACTACAGACCCCATAAACAACACCTATAAAAAAGTATCATACTCTAGAGAAAAAGCAGAGAGAAGAGAGTTGTGTTTTTGCTTGAAGTGCTTCTAGTTCTAAGTTTCTAACCATGATGAGGGCAAAAAGTGACCAAATAGTTGCCACCAGTACAAGTTGCAATGCTAGTAGGATCATCATAAGCATAAGAGTAAGCCTTAGGACAAGCAGCCTTGAAGATCTTAGAATAAGCAGTTGGCTTGCAGGACTGTGGATTTCCAAAGCTGCCTGTGCAACAATACCTTGGAGAATTGAATGCAAAGCAAGCACTTTTGCAGGCCACCACTCTCCTGTTATCATGAGATCTAACTTGCAAACCAACAGGACACATCATGTTTAAATCACTCACACAGCCAGCATAGCTACATTTGCCTGAGCCTTTAGAAGGAGTAATGGAAATGGCTAAGTTGTAGCCATCAACAAGGCTCACATCATAGAAATCTTGGTCATTTCCAAGTGTAATCTCAGCAAGAGTGGCTGGTGGTGTGCCGCCAATGCCATTGCAGAAAAGGGCACCTCCACAATCCCCTGTAGCGCACTTGCCTCGGCCAGATGCGTCAAAGGCACAGCCATGGCGACCCCAGAAGCGGCCGGACCAGAGGGCTGGAAGGTGCAGAGAGTAGGCCTTGTTGGGTGGGAGCTTGAAGCCACCTCTAGCAAGCAAGGGCTTGCCAGCACTTGGCTGAATGCCAGGCCAAACGGGGTGGGAACATTTGTTGTAAAGCGTTAATGTAGTGGCAGAGACCAAAACTGTGACAAATCAAAGAACAAAAGCCATGGATTTGAGCTACATCGTTTGAATCTAAGAACACAAAAGAAAGATAATAAAAACCCCCACAAGATTTCATAAAGTAGGAAAGTGATTTAGTTACCTGAAATGTGGGAAGAAGTCAGGAGAGTGAAGAGAGTGAGAGTGAAGAGAGATCTCAGAGAGACCTTCATGACTGATATACAGAGTGTTTGTCTGTGTTTCTTCTGCTTAAGCTCAAGCTCGGTCTAGAGTTGTTGGGTTTTTTAGGGTTTATATAGAGAAACAGACAGTGTAAAACAGAGGAGAAATTTGAGTAAATTGAGGACTAAAAAAGTTGAAATGGGGTGGAGGGTTTCTTTGATAATTGTATAATTGAATAGTAAGTGGCATTATTATTTGAGTATTGATATGAGGCATTTTTGTTTTGTGAATAAAAATGGAGACTTTATGGACTTTAAAAAGAGGGGTAATTGATGACAAAGTTGCCCAGTTCCCAAAGATGTCAGAAGCAGAGGAGAGTGTTTGGTTTGGTTGTGTGCAACTTACAAAAAGGAAACTCTTTCACATGTCAAGGGAATCACTCTGTTTCCTTTAATTAACATTTTCTTTTTATTGTTTTCTTTTTTTTTAATAATATTTTAAGTTCATGACTATTTAATTTTTAAAAATTAAATCTAAAAATATTACTTCTAGCAATTAAATTTTATATTTTTTATCTATGTTTAAAAAAATCAAGCTAAGTTTTGAAAATTATAAAAAAAAACATGTTTTTGTTTTTGAAATTTGACAAGAAACTTAAATGGTAGCTCAAAAAATATGGAAATCATCGTAAAGAATATAAAAAGAAATTGTGAAAAGAACAAACATAATTTTTAAAAACTAAAAATCAAATGGTTATTAAATGCGATCTTAGTTTCACTAATTTCAACTTTGGTTGGTTTGAGTTTCTATATATTCAAAACGTTTATTTTCATCATGTATTTTTAATTTTTATTCATTTTAATCTATATATACTTTTAAAAA
Organism: Trichosanthes cucumerina; assembly: GCA_036507285.1. NCBI lineage: Eukaryota > Viridiplantae > Streptophyta > Magnoliopsida > Cucurbitales > Cucurbitaceae > Trichosanthes > Trichosanthes cucumerina. The sequence continues at coordinate 72,935,001 of CM071839.1, read as the reverse complement.
GGTGTATTATCCCTTTCATCTTTTATTCATTTCTTTTGATGATAATTTTAGCATGACACTTTACTTATTAAATTTTTTCAAATGTAGACCTAAATTTATATTAGAGAGTTTTTATTGTGTAAAAATTTCATCACTATTTAAAAGCACATGGATCAAAAGTTTTGAAAGTAGAAGAAAAAAATAAAGTTAAAAGGAACTTAATGAACCAAAATTAGATATCAAAATAATATTTTTGTTGTAAAAATAAGATGGAAATCGGGTATAATTTTACTAATATTTAAATATTAATATAATATATTTTATAATAATAATAATATTATTATTATTATAGATATATATATATAATATAAATAAAGAAAGTGGAAATTTATGGCAAAATTAAATAAGGAATAAAATAGTGAAAGTGGTTGAAAAGAAAGAAATTGGAGAGAATTTTCACCAATTGTTGTGTATTCATGATCCACCAAATGCCACTATTTATAGGCAATTTGACAATGATGAGTTGGTACATTTGGACACTAAGCATTGAAAAAAATTGGACACATGGAGGACACTTTGGCTATGGGATATTTGCCACTTGGCATGGGTATCAAATAGTATATGGAATGGGCATTTACATTACATATGTTTACAATACTCCCCTTTAAATGTCAATTTATATAAAATATGTCTCGTTAAAATCTTACTAGGGGAAAACTCAATGGGATAAAAATTCTAGTAAAGGAAAAATAGTACATATTTTATATAATACATTTACTCCCCCTCATGAAGACATCGCTTGAGAACTCTGAGTCGTCGCATCCTAATACTGTGAATCAATTTCTCAAATGTTGTAGTTGGTAATGCCTTTGTAAATATGTCCGCCAAGTTATCATTTGAACAAATCTGTTGTACTGAGATGTCGTCATTTTCTTCAAGGTCATGAGTGTAGAAAAGTTTTAGAGATATATGTTTCGTTATATCTCCTTTAATATATCCTCCTTTGATTTGAGTTATACATGTTGTGTTGTCTTCGTATAATATTGTTAGAAGAGGTTTACTCGAAGACAAGTCACATGTCTCACGAATGTGTTGTGGCATCGATCTTAGTCATACACATTCTCGACTTGCCTCGTGAATTGCGAGAATTTTAGCATGATTCGAATAAGTGGTCTTGATGGTCTTGTTTTACTGATCGCCATGATATAGCAGTTACTCCACGTGTAAATATATAACTTGCCTGAGATCTAGTTTTGTGTGGATCAGATAGATAACCAGAATCTGCATAACCAAATAGATTATAATTTGATTTGTTAGAATAAAATAAACCTATATCAATTGTCCCTCGAAGATATTGGAGTACATGCTTAACTTCGTTCCAATGTCTTTTTGTAGGACATGAACTATATCTAGCTAATAAATTTACTGAAAATGCAATATCTGGTCTTGTGTTATTAGCCAGATACATAAGTGCACTAAGATATGGTACTTCAGGACCAAGTAGTTCTTCATTGTCATCTCGAGGCCGAAATATATCTTTCTTTACATCTAGTGAAGAACTTCCATTGGAATGTTCAATGGATATGATTTATCCATATAGAATTTTTTTAAGATTTTCTCTGTATAAGTTGATTGATGAACAAATAACACATCTGCTAAATGTTCAATTTGCAAACCAAGACAAAATTTTGTTTTTCCAAGATCTTTCATCTCGAATTCTTTCTTAAGATATTCTATTGCATTTGATAACTCTTTAGGAGTTTCAATTATATTTAAGTTATCAACATATACAGTTATAATAGCAAATTCTGATTGAGATTTCTTTATAAAAACACACGGACATATTAAATTATTTTGATATTCTTCTTTCAACAGATATTCACTCAGGCGATTATACCACATTCGTCCTGATTGTTTTAATCCATATAATGATCTCTATAACTTTAGTGAATACAATTCCCGAGAAGTTGATTCATATGTTTCTGGTATTTTAAATCCTTTCGAGATTTTCATATAAATGTCATTATCTAGAGATCCATATAAATACGTTGTGACTACATCCATTAGATGCGCATATCAAGTTTTTCATATACAGTCAGGTCAATCAAATATCTTAGCGTTATTGCATCTACCACAGAAGAATATGTCTCTTCATAATAAATACTAAGCCTTTGTGAGAATCTTTGTGCAACAAGTCTCGCTTTATATCTCGTGACTTCATTTTTTTCATTTTTTTTCTTACAAATACTCATTTGTAACCCACAGGTTTGACACCTTATGGTGTTAGGACTACTGGTCCAAAAACCTTACATTTTGAAAGTGAGTTCACCTCTGCTTGGATTACTTCTTTCCACTTCAGCCAATCCTTTCTACGTTTACATTCTTCGATAAAATTTGGATCAAAATCGTCCCTTTCATGAATAATATCGTGAGCAACATTATAAGAAAAAATGTTATCAATAATGATATCATTTCGGTTCCATCTCTTTCCTATTGTAACATAGTTTATAGAAATTTCATTATTATCCTCAAGCGTTTGATTTTCATCAATACTCTTTTGAGTAGTTGTATTCTAGATTTCTTCTGGAACATCCATACCTTTTATTGAATCATTTTGATTTTCAGCTACTTTTCTTTTTCGAGGATTTTTATCTTTGGAACCCATAGGTTTACCATGCTTCTGGCATGCTCTAAACTCATTATTGACAATTTATTTTCCTTTGGGATATCAATTTTTTATGGAGCATTTGCAGCTGGTATATATGATTTAGTCACTCTTTTAGCATCTCTGAATTCATCTGGTAATTGTTTTGCTATATTTTGCAAATAAATTATCTTTTGAACTTCAAGTTCACATTGATCTTTACGAGAATCTAAATGAGATAATAACGATGCATTCCATGCAATTTTTTTTCCAACTTCTTAATTCCTCTCCCTAATGTTGGAAATTTTGTCTCATTAAAATTACAATCAACAAATCGTGCAGTAAATACATCACCCGTTCGGGTTTCAAGATATTTAATAATTGATGGGGAATCATATCCAACATATATTCCTAACCTCCTTTGAGGATCCATCTTAATACGTTGTGGTGGAGCAATTGGAACATATACTGCACATCCAAAAAATCTCAGATGAGATATATCTGGCTGTTGGCCATAAGTTAATTGCATAGGGGAATATTTATTATAGGCTACCAGCCTAATACGTAATAATGATGCAACATGCAAAATAGCATGACCCCAGACCGATCTAGGAAGTTTAGCTCTCATAAGAAATGGTCTTGATATTAGTTGCAGACGTTTTATAAATGATTCTGCTATACCATTTTGTGTATGAACATGAGCTACAAGATGTTCAACACTTATCCCAATTGACATACAATAATTATTAAAAGTTTGTGATTTAAATTCACCAACATTATCAAGTCGAATGATCTTAATTGTATAATCAGGAAATTGCGCTTTTAACTTAATTATTTGAGCAAGTAATCTTGCAAATGCAAGATTTCGACTTGATTATAAACATACATGTGATCATCTGTTGGATGCGTAAATTAATAACATAAAATATCTAAATGGACCACTTGGTGAGTTAATAGATCCACAAATATCACCTTGAATTCGCTCTAAAAATACAGGTGATTCAATCCTCACTTTAGCTGGTGATACTCTAATAATTAATTTCCTTGGGAGCAAGCATCATATGACAACTCATTGGATTGAAGAATCTTCTCTGGTTCTTTAAAGGATGTCCATGTGAATTTTCAATAATTTTTCTCATTATTATTGATCCCGGATGACCTAATCGGTTATGCCAAACACTGAATATTTCTGGATTCATGAACTTCTGGTTCATTGTTGCATAACTTTCAATTACTCATATATGAATATAATATAATCCAGAAGAAAAAACAGACATTGTTTCTAATATACATTTTTCATGTGAAACAATAGATGTGATATACAGACACTCTATATTATTTTTACGATTAGTTTCAACATGATAATTATTGTTACGTATATCTTTGAAACTCAATACATTTTTCTTTGATTTACTAGAGAACAAAACATTATTAATTGAAAATTTTGTTCCTCTAGGCTTGTTTTTCCAAAAGTTTCAATTAAGTCTACAGAACCTGATATAGTGTTGACTTTTGCTTCCAGCATTGTCAATTCAGAAAAATATTTCCTGTTTATAAGTATTGTGTGTGTAGTTACGCAGTCTGCCAGACATAAGTTTTCATTGTTCATTTTTTAGTCATTCAACATATAAAAACTGTCCATATTTCTTCATTAAACAAAAATAATTACAATAAAAGATGCATCATACAAAAAGTTTAAAGCTAAAAAGAACATAAAAATAAACATTAGTATTAAACATTCTCAAAATCAAAAGAAACACTTGCTAATCCATCAATTGCTTCAATCTTCTCTTTAAGAGATGTAAAGAAGTCTGTCCCATCCAAATTTGTCATATTGGATGGGTCAAATATATCATTATCTTGATAAACAAGATCTGCTTTCACATTTTTCCCTTTTTCCTTTAGGGAAGCTTGATAGAGATCAACTAAGTGTTTGGATGTGCGACAAACACTTAGTTGACCAATGTCCAGTCATTCCACATCGAAAACATTTATTTTCATCACCTCCTGAATTCTTATTTTGTGGAGTTTTTCCTTTATGATCATCATTTCGTGTGAGTTTCCAAAAATTTGAATAATTATAATCCCCATCACGAAAATAATTATTTCTTCCCCTACCGCGGTCACGACCACGACCCCAACCACGATTATTAAAATTTACAACATTCACTTCAGGGAATAGTGTTGCTTCAGTTGGTTGAGATTCATTATTTTTCATTAATAACTCGTTATTTTGTTTAGCCACGAGAAGACATGAAATGAGTTCTGAATACTTTCTAAAACCTTTCTCTCGATATTGTTGATGTAGGGGCATATTCGAGACATGAAAGGTAGAAAATGTCTTCTCTAACATATCCACATCAGTGATGTTTTTTCCACATAATTTCAATTTCGAACTAATTTTGAATAATTCGGAGTTATATTCACTTACTGATTTAAAATCTTGCAACCTCAGGTAGGGGTGTACAAGTAGCCCGGTAACCCGACCAACCCGGACTACCCAACCCAAACCGTAAGGGTTGGGTAGGGTTAAATTTTTTTTCGGTTTGGGTTGGGTTAGAAGTTTGGAGAATCGAAAAGTTCAGGTCGGTTCTCGGGTTGGACCTTTTAGGCTTGAGTTGACCCAACCCAACCAAAAGTTTATATTTTTTTAATTTTATTTTAATTAAATATATATTTATAAATGATTTATTTGTCAATTTCTTATGTTTTCTTCTCGACTTCTAACAAAATGTTAAGATGTTATGAATTTTGAAGTTTGATATTTGAATTTTATGTGATTTTAGTTATTAATTCAAGAAAAAAAAGTTTTAAATAATTTTAAAAAAAATTAAAAAATTAAAAATTAACGCGGTAACCCAACCCAACCCAACCGTTGGGTTGGGTTAGGTTACTCTCATGAATAGGGTTGGTTGGGTTGAAGGAATGACCAACCCGAATTTTCGGGTTGGTTCAAAAATCTCCTTCAACCCAACCCAACCCGGCTTATGTACACCCCTAACCTCAAGTGCATCCAATCATAACGAGCTTTTGGAAAAATAACAGTGTTTTGATGATCATACCTTTCTTTCAAGTTCTTCCACAGGACATAGGGATCTTTTATCGTAAGATATTCTATTTTCAATCGCTCGTAGAGATGATGACGAATAAAGATCATGGCCTTAACCTTTTCTTGACTGGATGTCGTATTTCCTTTTTTAATGGTCTCTCCAAGGTTCATAGCATCCAAATGTATCTCAACATCAAACACCCATGACAAATAATTATTACCATTAATGTCAAGAGTCGTGAATTCTAATTTTGCAAGATTTGGTAACGTTATCAAAAGAAATTATATTTATATTAGAAAATTAATATAAACTAAATATGAAAAATAACATTAAAAAAAATGGCTTACCTAGAGCACCTACCTTCCGTGGAAAAACCGATAGAGTTTCGTGTTGATAACGTGTTGTAAAAATAGGATGAAAACCGGGTATAATTTTACCAATATTTAAATACTAATATAATATATTTATATTATTATTATTATTATTATTATTATTATTATTATTATGGCTATATATAATATAAATAAAAAAAAGTGAAAATTTATGATAAAATTAAATAAGGAATAAAAGAGAGAAACTGGTTGAAAAGAAAAAAGATTAGAGAGATTTTTCACTAATTTTTTTGTATTCATGATCCACCAAATACCACTATTTATAGGCAATTTGGCAAAGATGAATTGATACATTTAGACATTAAGCATTAGAGAAAATTAGACACATGAAAGATACTTTAATTATAGAGTATTTATCACTTGCCATAGATATTAAATTACATATGGAATGAGCATTTACATTACATATGTTTACAATAATTTAAACTTTTTTTTTTCTGATAAAGTATGTAAAGAGATATGGGTTCTGTCCTCCCTAATAAAGCACTTCACTTTCTTCAATGATCCAATTAATGGCTACTCCCCCATTTAGATTCTTCCTCGAGAACCAAAAGTTTGTTTCATTTGATCGATGCTTGCCAATATTTTATCTTTATACTCATTTTTTTCCCTGATTTTCTTGATGAATTTTAAAAAGTTCCCATTTGTTTATGATTAACCTTCATCAGGCCTTATAGAAAAGTATTTAATGTGTGGCTAATATGGATGAGGGGAATGTTAATACATCGATTTTTGGGCTTCATCAGATTTGAGGAAAGATAAATTATTTGAAGAGGTGGCTACAATGTGACTAACCTTTCGCAATGTTAAATGTATGAAAGAAATTTTAAAATACTTCAAATTTGTATCGAGTGGTTATTAAAAAACTTACTTAAGTAATAACATTGTAATGACCTGAATAAATATTTTTTTTGAGAAAAAAAAAGGCACAAAATAGATTAAAAAGACAGAGGAAGAGAAAGAATCAATGCCCAATGCCCTGTTCTTAAAGGCAATGAACACTTCGTTTTTTCATTGATTAATTTTTTTTTTGCCTCGTACATATTTTAAATTTCAACAACCCTACTAAATTTACTTTTTTTTTTATTCTAACTCTTCTCCTTGGTCTCTTTTTGTGCAATTAACTCATTTCTCCATTCTTACCTTTTTCTTTTTTTGGTGTTCCTTTAGAAATTGGGTGCTCTTTTATTAAGAAAACACTAACTTATAGAAATTATTATTTAAAAAAAATAGAGAATTATATTTTTAAAACTCAAAATCAATATTTCATTATTCAATTGTGGTAATCATATACGAGTAGAATTGAAACATTCTTCCAATTCTTCCTTTAAAAATGGTGGTTCGAATTTATAAATTATAAACCTTTTTAGTACAATAATGATGGAGAGAATTCGAACCACAAACATCGTAATTGTTAACTCTTTAGCAACACAATAATTTAATTAATTTAATGATACATTTAGTATGAGAATTTATTTAGAATTAATTGATCCATGGTATTAATAACCGCAATAGTATTGACACGTGTGGGTTCGGTAAATAGTGGGTGAAGAAAGCTCCGTACACACGTTTGGCGCAAATGAGCACAAACTTTGATCGTTTCGCATCAACGGCTCACAATGCTTTATTCCATTTTTTTTTGGACCTGACTGTGCAACGTCTCTGCTACTGATTACCACACGTGAACAAAGCTAAGGCCACATTTCCCTTTATACCCTTCTTTTTTGTTTTTTTTACCCTAAAGAAAATTTGTCTCTCTGCTGGGACCGACATCAAAGCTAACGTCGTCAAAAAGAGATTCTTCTACTAACATTATTGTCGTTTATTCGACTGTTTCACCCGGACGACAGATCTAATGTTTTTTTTTTAATAATACAAAAAGAAATAATGAATATGTAATCAATTTGAAAAAAAAAAGACATTCTTAGATCTGTGGGAAGAAACCGAGGAACGATTTGATTTTTAAGTATGGAAGCCCACAAGCATCCTCTTTAGACTTTAGTTAGATCTTCCTATTGGTTCGCTTTTTAAAATCTCAGTTCATTTATATTGTTTATTATCTAGAAAGTTAGATTAGAATTATATATATTTTATATGGTGACAACCATAATAAAATAAAACCATACATATGATTCTATTAAGTGTTCTTAATAATATTGAAAATGCAATGTCCATCAGCATGGAAGCAATATTTTTTTTATCCTTAATTTCATCACAGTTCAACTAATTAAAAATATATAATCTTCACAATAAAGTTAGAAGTTTAAATCTCTACTGTCCATACTATTGAACTGACACAAAATGACAGATTAAAAAAAGGACAATTTAAATCTTCACAACTAGTATTTATTTATTTTTATTTTTTTTGGATTTAGCTCTACTACTAAGAAGTTAAACTATTAATAGTCATTTTTTATTATAATATTTTCATGTCTTTATATATATATATAACATGAGCAAGTAGATCATTTGTTTTACTCAGTTTTCAGTTTTGGGCCTAGAAAGAGCTTCTTCAAGCTAAGCAATGCATTTTGGGTTTGGGCTTAAGTCTTGGACCTTGATCTATCTTCACTGGCCCAACAAGACACTTCGTCTCAGGCCCAGGAGATCATAAGCAATTATGGTTGAAATACATCGTGTGAAAATCAAATTCAATAGATTCCACTTGAATGTTTCACCATCAATTTACATTTAAAAATTTGTTTCAAATGTAATTGCTTGGTTTCATATAACAATTAAGAGAACCAAACAAAATAATAATAAAAAAATTATAAATATTTTTTTTGGGAGAATATAAATTTGTTTTGATGTAATTGGAAGTTTTTTTCTTTTCGTCACAAATGTGGGAAGAAGAAAAAGGAAATAGGTACATTTTAATATTGAGCCATATTTAGATACATGATAGAAAATATCTCCATACCTATCTTCAAAATCACATTATATCAATTGACATAAGTATAGTTCAACCGACTATCCAAAAAACTTTACTAATCTCGTTAAAAGACGAATTTGAAAAGAAAAAACTCCCAGTCCCAATGAAAAAAAAATGATATATGAACCTTCAAAACGAAGGATTAAAAAAAATAAAATCTCTTCTTTTATATGTCTTCCTCATTTCTAATTATCAAATACATAATGGTATAATAAAGGAAAGATTCTACTTACTAGTTAGAGACAACTTATTCAAGAGGCCACTACAATGAAGCTACCTCTTTAAAACCATCCTATTATAACTTAAAATTTATCTTCCTCCTATCTCCCAGATATACTTTTACCATTTCTCTCTCATACATCCAACGATGCAAAACTAACAGCCTCTTTGTCGTGACCTTGTTAAGTAATTTCTCGTAGTTAGGAGGGGATCAACCAAAAGGTAAGTATTATTCGAATCTTTGACCATTTTAATAGAGAATATATATGTGTTTAACCAATTGAACTGTGTTAAAGTTATGAGAGAAAATGGAATTGGAGTAAGAGGGATGATGATGAGATGATGATGACAAAGAATAAGAAGAGAGAGAGAGAAGAAAGGGATGTAACATTGGTGGCTCTAACTCAGTGAATTAAGGGGAAACTTCTGGTGGGGTTTGTCTGAATGTGTTCTTATTATATGTCCAACCAAAGAAACCTACCTTTAAGTGTTGTCACTTTCTACTGTTTTTCCATTTCAGATTTTATATGGCCCAAAACCCCACTGGCCAATGCCAATGCCAACACTTTCTTTCTTTCTTTCTGCCATCACTCATAAATTCTCTCTTCTCTCTTTCTTTAACATTAATTATAATCCCCTCTTTCAATTCCTTAATTTTATTGCCATTGGATTTCTCAACCCTCTTTAATTACTGCCTCTATAATATATATTATATTATTCAATTTACTACCCTTTAACTTCTTCCTTAATTTATCTGTCATAGCTGCTACTTTTTTTTCTTTTGGAATTGTTCTCGATCAACATTTAAACAATATTGTAACTTTTCATCTCTTTTGAGGCTTTTACAACACATCTCTTCCATCATTAACTATATATATATATATTGTACTCACAAGCATTTAAGTTATTAGGGTTTTAAGTACTTGAAGAAATAATTGTTGCTTAACATATACCATGTTGATTTAAGTTGCAAATTTAACCCAAAAGTTTCCATCAAATATATGGGATAAGTTTAGATCAATTTTATGATCTTGTGTGTTAATATAAATAGTGATTTTTTTTCCTCGTAGTTTAATAGGGGGAAGTAGGATTTCAAACCTCTAACCAATATATACTTTAATCAATAGAACTATATGTTTAGGTTGGTTGTACTAGTGATAAACAAATTCATATATTAGTGATGAAAAGTGTTTTTAAGAACCAACGTTTGTGAATATAAAACTAACGTATAACATAACATAATAGATAAATTACCTACTTTTAAACTGAATGTTCATATCCATTTTAAGAAATACAGAAAATTAAAATAAGTAATCAAGTTATCTACTTTGTGACTAGGATTACCTAAACAATCACCCTTATTTTTTCTTTCAATAATTACACGATTAGGGAATGAGACCATCAACTTTTGAAATAGTAATGATTATCTTGTTCACTGAGTTATATGCTTGGATTAACAACCTTCACTCTTTTATATTCTACCTAGTTTTGCATGCTTCTGTATGTTGAATATAAAAATGAATGTCTAAATTAATTCATATCAATTTTTATTATTGTTATGAGTGTTAACAACTTCTCACATTGGTTAGAGAAAAAAAAGATCCATGATACGGGATTTTTTGGGAACTAAAAGTAAAGTCATGAGAATTTATGCTCAAAGTGAACAATATTGTTGTCCTTATCAATTGCTTGTATGGCACATCTACTGAATCGTCGACACCAGTATTATTTCTCAAAAAAAGAAAAACGAATTGCTTGTATGGTAAATTTAATTATTTAATATTGATATAAAATACACTATTGAATTTGAATTTCAGATCGTCTCATTTAATATCATGTTAAATTACTAGGTAACTTAAATGGATATAATACAATACAATACAATAGCCCCAAATTACTGGCCAGAGTTTTATTCTGTCAACATTTTGACAAATCTAAAACATATCTACTAATTTCGAAATTTATATGTAGATAAAAAAAAATGAAAAGGAAAAAAAAAATTGTAATTTATGATCACTCAAGAGAGTTTGTTTTCTTTAGGCTTCACCCTCTTTTGTAAAAAGAAATAATAATAAAATAAATAAAATAAAATCCACAAGTAGAAATTTTGTTTTCCTCATTAAAGAGAGATGATATTTCATTTATAGTACACCAAATTATTGACCCCTAGAAAGAATAGAAAAATACATTCTTCTATAGTTTTTAAATCACATGATGGTTTTTTTTTTTCTTTTTTGAAATCAATAGTATGTGGGAGTGATGTTTCGAACCTCCAATTTCTTAATCGAAAATATATCTTAATTAACCAAATTGAGTCATGTTTAAGTTAACGGATAAAAATATATATATTAAACTATGAACAATATGTACATATATATACTGTGTATTAAAGTCAAAATGAACATAACTCAACGAGTAATTGACGTGTAATCTCGAGGAAGACATCAAAGTTTCAATTCTTTCGCCCTCAAATATTGTTGACTAAAAAACAGTGGATTCTAAACAAAATAAACTAATAATTATGACCTCATTTTCACCACCTTCTATATATATATAAGAAAAGAACAAAAGATCTCTGGTACCTATTTCCATAGTCACTTCAACATCAAACTCTTTCACTTCCAAAACCCTCTGATACACAACTTCACCATCAAAAACTCTCACATCTAATTAACAAACTGGGAATCTCTCTGATTTCTCTCTCTCTCTCACTATACTGTTAAAAATTTTGATTTCAAAGTTAAAACCCTCAACGTGAAATTTAAAACCCAACATGAAAAAGGGTTTCTTTCTAATGTTAAACTTAAAAGTTTGAATTTTTTTTTTCTTTTTCATTCTCATTCTCATTCTAATTCTCTTTAAATTTCCATAAAAAGTTCTAACTCCGAGATCAAAACCCAAGGACCATGGCGATATATAGCGGTAGTTTTGAACATAAATGGAAAAAACAAACACTTGAACAAATTATCCATCAATAAAACATCTCAAAACACAAACCCCATCAACTTACATACATAAATAGAGAAGTTGAGAGGTAAAGAAGAAGAAAAGAAGAAGAAATTAAACTTGAAAGTTTTTGAAACCAAGATTAATCTATATTAAGTACAAGAAGCTTGGTTTAAACCCTGTAAGCCTAGATGAGTTGATGATGAGTTAACCAACCAAAGCAAGCAGCACTAAATTAAGTTCAATTCTTCAATGGAAGGAATTCAAAGAACTGAAGTGGAGTCAGATTAGTACTATTCATGCCTGAACTTTCCACTGTTTCACACCCATTTTTTCCTCCAATAATCTCACCATTTCTTATGTCACTGCACAAAGGAAAAAGTTGTAAGGTTTCTGATTCCCCACATCCTTCTTCTTCTTCTTCTTCTTCTTCTAATTCTTCTAATTCTTCTTCAACCCCATTTTGTTCATAAGGTCCAACAAAGCCTGAAAGATTACTATGAGAGTTTTGGTGCATTATTGTTGTAACTATGGCTGTGGTGGTGATGGGGGCAGTGTTCATCATCAGTTGCCCGCCACCGCCACCGCCTCCGCCTCCGAGAGCAGCCGCCGAACAATGGATCAACTGCAAGGATGGTGCATTATTGTTGTTGTTGATGTTATTACTATTTTTTTCAGCAAAGTTGTTGTTATTCCTTCTTTGGTGTAATTCCTCGAATTGGAGCCATCCATTTTCTGTCCTGCAATCTGCTGCTGCCATTAGACTAGCTTTTGCCGCCCGTTGAATTGGAACAGATTCCTGTGTTAAAAAAAAAAAAAAAAAAAAAGAACGCATAAATCCAAACACATATTTCAACTTTTACTTTCAATATTTTGTTATGCTTGTCCACATGAAAGCTTATGAAAATAAAAGAATTGTTCGACTAATATTGATATAATTAAATTTACCATAATCTATCTGTTCAAGCTTTTTTTTAGTTGATTATTGATTTCTACTCGTTTGGCTTTTCTTCAAATTTTCAAGTCCACAAGTGAGGAGATGAGTGTTGGACTGGTGTTGATATAATTAAATTTATCATAATATATTAGCTTAAGATTTTGGGTTAATTGTTGATTTTATTAGATTGTATGAGGTTTTCATCTCAAAACCAATTGACAATAAGATGAGTAGCTCATATATCTTATATATTGTGAGATTTCTCTCAACTTTTCCAATGTATGATCCTCAACAGAACAAACAAGAATCAAATTAGAACAAGCATGATCTACACCTTCAATAATATGTATTATTTTATTATATGAATTCCGATCTCATTCATTGTTAGCCACAAGTCCAAAGTGGGGACCAACAACGTAGTTAGAGATTGACCCCGAAAGGAATAGATACTTGGTAAGAACTAAAAATGACAGTATGAAACATTACGTTATTTTTACCGAGCTATAGTATGAGAAATTCCCAATACTATATCGGTAGTACTAGAAATTTTTTCGCGAGGGAGAGAAGACATGAAAAGGCGCAAAGGCCAAAATAATGTCCAAAGTTTCATAAGAGGCAGCTATAGAGCCGACAGAAAGGAAGGAATGCAGCTTTTAGAGGCTTTTCATTTCCCAACAAACTAAGCTTTTTGTTACCTTCTTTTTTTCTTCTTCCCTCCTTCAACAATATCTTTTTTTTTTTTTTTTTATGACACGCTAAAACCTTTTTCATCTTAAAGCTAAGCCTTCCAAATATACATCATCATTTCATGCATGGGATGTTTTGAATAATCATTACTAAAAATTATTGAAGACTAATTATTCTCTCTTTTCCTTTTTTTTTTTCTTTTTTTCTTTTAGTTAATGGGAGGGGTCAACTTTTAGAGAAGATCCAAAAGTAATGATTAAGGTTTTAGAAAAAGAGAGAACCTTTTTTTAACTAAAGAGTAATGTATGATTTGTTCTGAAAATTGGTCTCTATTAGAATATGAAATTTTAAAAAATAATAATAATAAAAAAAATAGAAACCTCCACAAGTGTACTGCAGTTTGTAGAGGGAGCCCAGTTTTTGGTCTGTTCAACTTCATAGACTGTCCTACCGGACCCTGTTGACAAAAAGTAAAACAAAAAGAATGCGACTTTACATATCAACAAACAAATAGAATGTTTAGAAGAACCCAAAAAATATAAAATAAATAAATGAGCCTCATCATCTTATGACAAAATGTAATGGTTGCAAAATAATAATTTCATTGTTTGTTATCGTTTAAATTCCATAACATAAATGATTTGAAATGATATGCAAAATGTTTTATTACGTCAAATTGAGTGTAGTTATATATCTTGAGATAAAATATCGTCAGAGGTTCGAATCTCGCGATCTCATCCTATATTTGACGTTGTCGAACTAAACTAAAATTTTTACACTCATTTTAATTCTTTTTTTTTTAATAAACTTTCTTGATTCCAAAGGGAGGGATATGATATAGGGTTCTAACCTGTATCTTTCCTGTCGAGGATTTCGATATCGCGAGTCGAGTGGTCGGCGGATTCCATCTGGCGGCGTCGTTTTTGGCGCTCTCTTGCTTTGTGATTCTGAAACCAGTAGAACACATTCTTACCTTCGATCTTACCAAAACGACGAAGCTGTGCAGTGATATGTTGAATTTGATCCGCCGACGGTGTTCGAGTCCCCCGCCGGTAGAGTTCTTCCAGCAATCTCAACTGCTCCGGCGTCGGATTCCACCGCGAGCTCACCACTACAGGTGGCGACAGCGCATTATTCAACTCTCTCTTGCTTTGATCAGTCACGGTCGCTAGAAATTAAACATAACCCAACCGTTAAAACATAGTAAACTATAAAACATAGCTCAATGGTTAAAACATAATGAGAGA
Source organism: Trichosanthes cucumerina (assembly GCA_036507285.1). NCBI lineage: Eukaryota > Viridiplantae > Streptophyta > Magnoliopsida > Cucurbitales > Cucurbitaceae > Trichosanthes > Trichosanthes cucumerina. The sequence goes on along the minus strand of CM071839.1, from coordinate 72,919,968 downwards.
AGGAAGGAGAAAGAGTTACCCATGTGATGAAATTGAGAGAAGAAATCGTTGGTGTGGATAAGGTTTAAAGGAGGATTATTATTGATAGTGTTAGAAGAAGAAGAAGTGGTGGAAAGAGAAGAGAGAGAACGAGGAATGAGAGGCCTTAGTTTTCGACCATTATTGAATGAATCAGAACCAAAGTTCAAATCTCCCCCCTCATTGTAACCCATCATCCACATCTTCATCAAAAACCAACACACAAAACTAATGCTAAAAAAAAAATTTAAACTTTTGACTGAAATCTCTCTCTTTCAATCTCATATAAAGAAAAAAAAACACACACACAAATGATGGGAAATATATATATATATAGAGAGAGAGAGAGATTGTAAATGGGAAAATGAAGAAGCTAGCTGGGTTGGGATGGTTGAGCTGAAATTGTGAAAGGGTTTTTTATTTATTTATTTAAATTTTTGGAGATGAAGAAGAAGAAAGAGGAAAGCGTGGAGAGATGAAAAAGAGAGAGAGAGAGAGAGAGGCGTGGAATTCTGGGAGAAGGGGTTTTTGTTTTTGTTTTTTTGGGAGTAGTGAATGTAAAACGACGTGACGATCATGAGGCTTATCATAAGCCTCATCACACACAATTTTTTTATTTATTTGAATAACTTTGTCTTTTTATTTATTTATTATTATTTAGGGTGGTCTCATTAATTGTCATACTAATGTCTCGTGGCTTTCACTCTTATTCTAAATCCAAACTGCCCCTCTTCCTCTCTCTCTCTCTCTCTCTCTCTCTTACCCTTTTCCTTTAATTTGTCTCTTCTCTCTCTTATTTTTGCAGTATTTTTTGTACGGCTCCATTCCCCTTTTTACCCTCTTCCATCACCTTCATTTCCATTCTACCCTCCACTCTGTCCTCCAATCACAACAAATCTCTCTCTCTCTCTCTGAATCTCTCTCAAGAGAGAGAGAGAGATTACAGAAGATATAAGATTTGGCTTGAGGTGAGAGAGGGAGAATTGTCGTTTTTAGACAAAACCCACAAATCCAAATGCCAAAAATTAAAAATTAAAAATTAAAAATTAGACTAGGAGTAGGGGCACTCTTTTTTTTTTTTTTTTTGCTATACTTTAAACAAAAATAAAAAATAAAAAATCTCTTTCTTCTCATATATTAAGTCGTTGAATTTAATGGACGTCCAATATCTGAATCCATTTTCTGCTACACCCATGCAGCTTTTTTTTTTTTTTTTTTTCTTCTTCTTCTCTTTCTTTCTGAAAGAATAGTCCTTTGGTCATTATGATAGGAATGACTCAATTTTCGAGCCTTTCTTTCTCTTTCTTTCTCTCTATGAGATGAGACCCATACAGCAAGCAACTATTTTCAAATGAAACCCATAATAATTGTTTAATTATTTCTGGAATTAAAAAAAAAAAAAAAAAACGAAATTGTTGGGTAGAGGGCCAAGGCTACTCACTGCTCTTTCTGAAAACCCTACTGTCTGTCTCTGTGTATTTATAATCTGTCGTGTCTATTACATTGTGTGTAATATATATCAAGAATAATACCAAACCATCACAATCTCCAACCCCAATCAAATTCTCTAACAATATTTTTTATTTTTTATTTTTTAAAAAAACACACCTTTTGCCTGTAATTTTATGTAATGTCATTCTTTTTGTAAGAACAAAAAAAAAAGTTTGGATTTTTGGATCAATGACAACCTCAGAGACAAAAACAACAACAACCCATTTGACCTTCAATGAATGAATGAATGAATAATAATAATAATAATAATAATAATATCAGTTTTGTTTTTGCTATCTCCTATTGGGAGAATGTTCTTCATATTCTTTGCAAAATAATTATAAGTTAATTATGTTAGATTGGAGTTTTTTTTGTTGTTGTTGTTGTAATAAACATCATCCATGTATTCGATCCATGATTAGACAGATGCTTTTTGGAAAAAGTTGATTCTTTCAATAGTGAAAAAGGCAAAACTTTATGAGTTAGATTGAATAATTAAGAAATGAGAATATTGATAATAAATTGAAAATGAGAGAGAATTTTAAAACAGTTGAGAGAAGATGCAAGTCAACTTGTCTGAAAAACAAAACAGCTTTTTTTTTTTTAAAAAAAAAATGTTATTGACTAGAAAATGAAATGTATGAGAAACAAAGAAAGAAAGGGTAGAAACAATAAAGCTTTGTTTGGCAGCTTGGAAGACCACTCCAAAGTAAAAAAAATAGATTCCAATTCTCTGGATTGAATACGTAATCAAACACCCTTTTTGTCTCCCTACTACTATTATTATTTTCAAATTCTTCTTTTTTTTCTTTAATTTTTTTTCTCACTATATCTTGTTTTTTCTATGTAATTTACTCTAATTCTTTTGAAATTCAAATATTTGATGTTTTAGATTTTAACCCGTCAAAGCTATGTTGAGGTTGATTGCAACTTTCATTGATTATTAACTCTCTTTGTACACTTTTTTTTTTTTTAAGAATCTCACACTCTATTTATACTTTTTTTTTTAAAAGCATTCTCCTCTCATTTTTTCTCTCTAATTTATTTTGTTTTTGTTAATTATCCAAACTCTTTTTTTCTTTGTTTGTGTCAATATTGTGTGAAGCTCTAATTTATTTTGTTTTTGTTAATTATCCAAACTCTTTTTTTCTTTGTTTGTGTCAATATTGTGTGAAGCTATAAGTAAGAATGGAGGATTAGACTTTTGACCTTAAAGAAAAGGTAAGTAGCAAGGTACCTTAGTTATTTAGCTATGTTTTTGTTTGTATTAATGTTGTTCATATGTGTTGCTATTTTTGTGTGCATTAATGGTGGCAATGTTATAAATTTGGTTATGGCCTATAGAATTAATTCCTCTCACCAAACTCTTTAATTATTGATTTCCTAAGGGGTACACATCTGTATTCTACTTTAAAATTAATTTATTTTGCTCCAAAAATTTTAATTCCATATATATATATATATATAACCATGATAATGCTAGCTTCTTTCTTCTTCTTCTTCTTCTTCTTTTTTTTTTTTAAACAAAACTTAGGCTAGTTGTTTTGGCTTAGTGTTTATTATTTCTTATAGCAAACTTCTTTTTGTGGATCAAAGAAAACACACCAAATGATTTTAATTATCTAACAAAAGATATCAATAAGGTTTTTAATGCCTTTATTTTTTATTCTTTAGCTCAAGGAATTATTGAATTTTTATAGGGTTTTCGTACGGATAACCCGTTTTCCCGCGCATTAATGACATTTGACCTGACATTTCAAAATAATGAAATATGACTCATTCTGATGTGGCAATGCGCGCAAAATTACTCATAAGAGTAATATGAAGCGATCTTTCTTGTTCACGCTCTCGTACGCGGAAACACTCTCGCTCATGTTGTCTCGATCTCATTGTCTCGCTCTCACTATCGCTCAAACGAGTGGTCGAAAATATAAAGAAAAAAGGAGAAGGAAAAAAGTCAAAGAAGAGCTGGAGTAGCAGAGGTAAAGCAAGTCAGCGAGAGCGAGAGCGAGTCAACTATAGTGTGATTTTTGTTGTTTTTTTTTCTTTTCTCCAGAATTTTGACAACTTCATTACAATCATGAACGAGAGCGAGAGAGCTAGTCAGAGTATGGTGCCCTTACGGTAATTTGGACGAAATGCACAGTACAAAAAGGGTCATATATCATTAATTTCAGAACATTGGTCAAATCACATCACTGCACGTGAAAATGAGTCTTCCATGCAATTTTCTCCATTTTTATAGTAACTAGAATGATTTATAAAAGTTATATGATTGATTGAAATGATTACATGAATCATTCAATGACAGGGTACTATTCTTTATATATCATATTCATATATTTTTTTTTTCTTTATTCGTATAATATTCATTAACCTTGATTCTTATATCATATATAAATGTGGGTGTTATTAAAAATATTTATTGGAAAATGAATTCACCTCACCCACCCAACTACCAAAAGTTTTTATTAGATGTAATCACCATTTCTCTTATCCACTTGCAGTTCGAAAGTTTGACCACAAAAGTAAAATGTCATATATTTAAATAACAATAATAATCAATTTATTATTTTGAAAAATACACGATCATTTTATAAAATCATACTTAAAAGAAAACGAGGAAAACAAATAGTTATCCAATTACAACTTCATAATGGATCATTTTCAATTTGATATCATCCAGTTTCATAATCTCATATTATTTTAGGACATTGCTAGTAATGTTCTGCTCAAAATGCATTATCAGCCATGCATGACAATAACTAAATGTTAATACATTCTCCCCTAACTAAAAATGTTTATTAAAAATTTAATGACACATTGAAATGATGACATTAGTTAAAATTAAGTTAAGACCTTATTTTTTTAATTTTATAAACCTTTTTTTTTCTCTATATCATTATTACGACTATTATGTATAGAATATATATGGTAGAATACATAACTAAATTAGTTTGTAAAATTTTAATACGAGTTTTATATACCCAACGAAAATCCTTTAATACAAACTATGATGCCATATTTCTAGAAATTTTTTGAACATACATGAATTGAGAGTTATAAGAGTCTTTGCCACATGTTCAGTACCAAATATCTTTAGATGACTTCACCGAACATGTCACTGAACAACTTTTGTACCCAGATTCACAACCAAGAGTTGTCATCTACACAATCCCTCAATCTCACCATGATCTTCTTAAAATGTCCAATTGAAGTTATGGATTTTTTAACACTACACCAATTTTTGACAAATGTAGTGCTATTAGATTATATAGGGTTGCATTTCAAAACCAATTGGCTATGAGAGTAGTAACTCACCTATCTTATATATATTGTGAAGTTTCTCACCACTTTTCTAATGTGTAATCCTCAACAAGTGCATTCACTCTGATCTATATATGAAAGTTCATTTATTTAGATAAGCTCGAGGTAACATGGAAAATGAGTATAAACGTACAATCCTCAAGAAACATAACATAATTTCTCTCTCTCCCTTCCCTTCAATCAAACTTGTCATTTCTCTTGTCATTACAATCTCCTGACTCGATGTCACGTTGACAATACACCACACTCGTTTATGTTGGGAGTGCGACCAAAATCCCACATCGGCTAGAGAAAGGGGAAGATCATAGGTATATAAGTGAGAGATAGTATCTCCATTGGTATGGGGCTTTTTGGGTGAAACCAAAAGCAAAATCATGAGGGCATATGCCCAAAGTGGACAATATCATACTAATGTAAAGATATGTGGAGTGTCGTTGTCTCTAACCGTTTAAATTAGACACTCTATAATCTCTCTCTTCTCTCATCTAATAAAACATTATAATATTGCAATCTCGAGAGAATTAACAAAACTTTCCTCGGAAAAATCATAGGGAAAAAAAAAATTCAGAAACTAGTTCTCAAACCCGAAAACCCTCAAAAGTACATTTTTGTGAGGAATGTCCTAGTCAATTGGTCCAACACACATAAATTAAATTACAACTCTACAATTAATCAGGGTCGTTGATTGAGACCCTTAAACCAAGAAAACCCAATAAATTAAAAAAAAAATTAATTAATGAAGAGTCAAAACTGAGTTAAATTTCTGATTAAAGTGAGAAAATTGAGGATGTCTTGTCTCTGAAAACCCCATTTCCACTTTATGCAGTTATGTCTCGTTAATGCAATTTGCAGTGCATGGTTGTGAGAGAGAAAACCAAAAAAAAAAAATAGAAATTATTATAGAGAATTACACAGGCTTTTTTTTTTTTTTAATTAAAAAAAACGTACAGTGAATTAGCAGCTGATCAGCTAAGAGATAAATGAATATTTTGACTCATTTTAATTACAAACACAGAAACAGACACACACACAAAGTTGAATTAGTGAATTTCTCTGAATGAAAAATTAATGTTTTTGTTTGGTTTTTCGGTGCCTCGGCAATAGGTATTCTGAATCTGAACCCTCCTTTTTTGATTTTCTCTTTGTTATATATATATATTTTTTTTCACCATCTCAGATATGCTGCACCCACGTACTATCTACACCCACTACTTCATCTTTTATAATCAAATATTTCTTTTATTTAATATTATGTGTTCTGAAATTTCAACACAGACAGTAGAGAAAAAATATGCCTTTTTTATGCTATTTTTTCTCATGCATGCAGCCTCTTCCTTTTTTGCCTCATTACCCTCTCCTTACATGATTCACTTACAAGGACGTAGATTTTCAGGTACGAAAACACCACCTCTAAAATATATATCTTTTTTAAAACCAACCCCCAAAAAAAAAAAAAAACACTTTTATTTCCAAATTGCAACAATTCGGATATATGCATGCATGTTTATTAACCCAAGCTCTTTTTTCCCACGGGTGTTTTGATATAAATAAATAAAGGATTCTACCCATCGTTCCAAAAAAATTATGTAATGAATGAGTTGCATGCATGACCCCTTACTACTAGTGGGTAATATTAAGAAAACGAGACGGTGCATGGTCTTGCTTCTAGTTAATTATTACTTAATTTTGATCGGTAATTTGAGCATAGCTCAATTAGTTAAAAGATATAATATCGTCTAAAAAGTTAGAGGTTTGAATCTTCGTTTCTGCAAGTTATTATTGAACTAAAAAAAACTTTAAATTGTGATTCATAATATTAAGAGAGCTCACTAACTACCATGGTTAGGTTTGTTAATACTTAGTTAAAATGTTGTTAAGAGGGGGTTATTAGTTATCGAGAGTTGTTAGTCTGGTAAATAACAAAGCTTATATATACCAGTTGATTGTAAGATGAATTATACAAGAATAAAGAGGATTCTTGTTCGATCCATTCTCTGATGCTTCCTCTTCCTCTTCTTCTAACATTTTCATGGTATCAGAGCCTCAGCTTAACAGCAATGGCATCCTCGAGCTCTACTCAATCAAATGTTGATCTATTAGGGCTATCTGGAATGAACAATCTGGTGGTAAATCCTGGAAGTCAGATGTGGGTAATCAAATTGACAGAGAGTAATTATCTGTCATGGAAAATGCAAGTCTTGAATACGATCTATGGGCACTCACTGGAGAAACACATTCTAAGCGATGAAGACATACCAGAAATGAGAGTGCAACGACAAGAAGAAAGCTCGAATGAAGGTGTTTCTACAACCTTTGTGGATAATCCAGAGTATCAAATATGGGTTAGACAAGATCGGCTTCTCTGTTCTTGGCTCATGGGATCGATGAGTGAAGATATTGTATCACAAATGGTTGGTTGTTCCACAGCAAGAGAAATATGGAGAAATCTTGAACAGACATACTCCACGACTAACATGGCCAAAGTAATGCAGCTGAAGAATCAATTACAAACCCTAAAAAAAGGAGGGCAATCGATCAAGGATTATGTGGCAAAAGTGAAAAATCTGGTATGTGCCTTAAATGAAGTTGGAAACCTCAGATCAATCCATGAACATATAGTCTACATTTTGTCCGATTAGGATCGAATATGACTCTATAGTATCTATTATATCTGCCAAAACAAAAGTCAAACCTTTACATGAAATCTATGCTTTATTAATGACTCATGAGGCAAGAATTGAAAGAAATACCACTGTAAATTTCGATGGAAGTCTACCTACAGTAAATGTTGTAACAAACATGTCAGAAATAAAGACTCAAAGCAACCCACCAAATCCAAAATCTCAAAATCAGCAGTGGCATAATAACCAAAGCAATGACAGAGGAGGAAATCGTAGTGGAAACCGAGGAAGAAGAGGAGGTGGTCGAGGTTGGAACAACTCTAAACCACAATGCCAGATCTGTGGCAAATTCGGTCATACAGCAATGAAATGTACTCACTGTATGATCCAAATTTTCACAAACAAATTCTTGGAGGGACAACAGGGATATCAAAATCCTACCACAGTGTTTCCAAAGGTCCGGACTGTCTTTTTCAAAGAGTAAATCAAGGTTATTGTGCAACCTCATTTTCAAGCCTCATGACCTCAACAACATCAAATGACAATGCTTGGGTTGGTATCCTGGATTCAGTGCAACTAATCACATTACACATGACTTACAAAATCTATCATTCCAAAATGAGTACAATAGAGGTGAGCAGATCTTTGTGGGCAATGGAACACAGTTTACAAATCTTACACATCGCCAATCTTTTTTATTCCTTCGAATATATCAACCTCCTCCCCTCCTCATCTATTTTCTATTAACAATCTTCTCCATGTCCCTGATATCAAGAAAAACCTTCTCAGTGTAAGCCAGTTTACCAAAGATAACCATTGCTATTTTGAATTCCATCCTAATTTCTGTCTTGTCAAATCACAGGAAACTGGGAAAATACTGCTCAGAGGCCGTCTACATGATGGACTATATCAATTTATGCTGGAAAAGGCTCATCCCTCTATCTCAGTCAACCCTCTCACAGCTCAGACTCTTCAGTCCTCCTCTGCTCACTTAGCATCTAAGTGTTCTACTTCTTACCCTCTATATTCAAATGATCATACTCTGTGGCATAACAGATTAGGTCATCCATCTTTTTCTGTTGTCAATCATATTTTACATAAGTGTAATGTTTCTTTACCCCTTAATAAAACTCCCTCTTTGTGTAGTTCTTGTGCTATTGGAAAGTCCCATAAACTTCTCTTTTCTCGTTCTATAACCACCTATAAGGCACCTCTTGAACTGATTGAATGTGACTTATGGGGCCCAGCTCATACTTCTAGTTGAAATGGTTTTCAATATTACATGAGTTTTGTTGACATGTACTCTCGATACACATGGATCTACTTTCTTCGTTCCAAATCTGAGGCCTTCCAAACATTCATTACGTTTAAAAACCAAGTTGAGAATCTCCTGCGCACCAAAATTCAGTGTCTGCAAACAGATGGGGGAGGAGAATTTCGTGCATTCTCCTCCTTTCTCAAACAACAGGGAATATTACATCGATTTACTTGTCCCTACACATCCGAGCAAAATGGAGTGGTCGAGCGCAAACATAGGCATATAGTGGATATGGGTCTCACCCTATTATCTCACTCTAATCTACCCTTACCATTTTGGGATGATGCCTTTTCCACATCAGTCTTCCTTATTAATCGACTGCCTTCACAAGTCCTTCATGGCCAGACTCCTCTCGAGGTACTGTTCTCTATCAAACCCGATTATAATTCATTAAAAGTATTTGGTTGCTTATGTTTTCCTTATTTGCGACCGTTTAACCATCATAAACTGCAATTGCGTTCCTCACCTTGTACTTTCATTGGCTATAGTGCAGCCCATAAAGGTTATAAGTGCCTTGACCACAATGGCAAAACCATCATCTCTAGACATGTTCTTTTTAATGAGAACCAATTCCCTTTTTGCATACCACAACAATCCACACAACCAACCTCTGTTTCTATTTCCTCCATACCCTTACTTTCCACAGCAAAACCAAACCAAACCCAAGTGCACACTTTTCCCCCTGCCAACCCACACCCTGTCATACCTGCCTTATCTCCTGCTACTCAGCCAAATAATCCACTAGCTCCCCTACCTATCCCAGACTCTAGTTCTCCTGTTCCATTGCCCCCTTGTCTGCCACAGGTAAATGAACATGTGATGATCACCAGATCAAAGAATGGAATTCGAAAACCGAGGGTCTTTCTCACAGACTTGAATAAGGCCGAACCTTCCTCTGTGAAGGAAGCATTGGCATCACCACCTTGGGTGGCTGCAATGGAAGATGAATATCAAGCTTTACAACGGAATGATACATGGGATTTAGTTCCTCTTCCCTCCCATAAGAAGATTATTGGCTGCAAATGGGTCTTTAAGCTCAAGAGGAATTCTGATGGCTCAGTCTCAAGATATAAAGCAAGGCTGGTGGCAAAGGGGTTCCATCAAACAGCAGACATTGATTACTCAGAAACTTATAGCCCTGTTGTTAAGCCAATAACCGTGAAAGTTCTACTGACAATTGCCCTGATGAACAACTGGGAGATCCTAGCGATTGGACATTAACAATGCATTTTTACATGGTCTCATCGATCGAGGAGGTTTTCATGGAGCAACCAGCAGGTTTCACTATAAAGAGTGGCACAGTTACTCCTCTTGTCTGCAAACTCAAGAAGGCACTCTATGGCCTCAAACAAGCCCCTCGGGCATGGTTCGATAGACTGAAGGTATTCCTCACCAACCATGGCTTTGTTAATTCAAGAGCTGATTCCTCCCTCTTCACAAAAATCACCACTACGTCGACCTGCTATATCCTCATTTATGTTGATGACATAGTCATTACTGGCTCCTCATCCTATGAGATTTCGGAGCTAATCTCAACACTGCATCAGACCTTTGCTCTCAAGGATTTAGGAAGGTTGAGCTATTTCCTTGGTATAGAAGTTTCCTACCCGAAAACAGGTGGTCTCTTTCTGTCACAGACTAAATACATCACTGACTTACTGGAGAAAACAAATATGTTTGCTGCAAACCCCATGCCTACACCAATGGTCAGTAACACCATTCTCTCCGCCCAAGGCAGTACTGAATTCGTCGATCCTCATATGTACAGAAGTATTGTTGGAGCCTTACAGTATGCCACCATTACAAGACCTGAGATTTCTTATGCTGTCAATCGCGTGTGTCAATTTATGCACAAACCAAAGGTGTCACATTGGCAAGCAGTGAAACGCATCCTCAGATACTTGAAGGGGACCTCTCGACATGGATTACTATTATCCAAACCAAAAACACTATCGATTCAAGCATTTGCTGATGCGGACTGGGCCTCCGACCCGGATGATCGACGATCAACAACAGGTGTTTGTGTCTATTTTGGAGACAATCTTGTTACATGGGGATCCAAGAAACAAGCAACTATCTCAAGGTCAAGCACTGAAGCAAAGTTTCGAAGTCTTGCTTATGCAACTACTGAACTAATGTGGTTGTCCTCCCTCCTGAAAGACCTTCGAATTACTCTCCAATCACCCCCCATCCTCTGGTGTGACAATCTAGGAGTTGTTCACCTAAGTGCAAATCCGATCCTACATTCACGGACAAAACATGTTGAACTTGATATATATTTTGTCCGTGACCTTGTTCTCCAACGTAAAATCGAGGATCATGCATCTCCTACCACTTCTCAAATTGTCGACATCGACGACTCAAGCCACTGTCTATCAAGACCTTCTTACCGTTACGTTCCAAGCTAAGAGTGTTTGCTGCAGATGACATTGGCTTGCGGGGGATATTAAGAGAGCTCACTAACTACCATGGTTAGGTTTGTTAATACTTAGTTAAAATGTTGTTAAGAGGGGGTTATTAGTTATCAAGAGTTGTTAGTCTGGTAAATAACAAAGCTTATATATACCAGTTGATTGTAAGATGAATTATACAAGAATAAAGAGGATTCTTGTTCGATCCATTCTCTGCTGCTTCCTCTTCCTCTTCTTCTAACATTTTCACATAAACATTTCAATCATAATCCCTATGCATAAATTCATAATTTCTTTGAGCCATTGACTTTTCGTCTAATCATTCAACAAAACAAAGAGTAAAAAATGATCCCCAAACAAAAAAAAAAAAATTGTTGATTCAATTTACTTTATTTATTGCAAATTTTGAATTGAAGCATGAAGAAACTAGTATAGTAATTGCATGAGAGAATATGGATAAGGATTGAGAAGTGCCTTTAATTACTAGTTTGCATAAGATAGGGGGTTCTTCTTTTTAGGTAATGTAATCATGGTAAAGAGGAGTGGATATTAAGAAATGGTTTGTTTTTTTTTTTAAATGTAATTTTTAGAACAATTATTGAAATTTTAGAAATTTTTATCATTAAAAAAAAAGTGGCCAATGAAATTTAGTTATTTTTATGTTAGAGATGATTATGATCCATAAAGGAAATAATATAAAGACGAAGGGACTGTGCAAAAGAGGTTTATATACAGATGGAGTTTTATAAGGTGCATGCTTTTTTTTTTTTTGTGTGTGTGCAAACATGGCATATGCCCTTTTAGTTTATCAATTTAATGACATAAATTGCTTCTACCATTTTCTCTTACATTATTTAATTATTAACTTTAAACTAAGAAAATAATTTAATTTGTTTAAAGAAAGAAAATTAATAAAAAAACATTTTTGACCCTTGAACTTGACAAGTTGTATTAATTTTAACCCTAAACTTTTAATTTCATCAATTTAAACCTCAAACTTGAATAAGTATATTAATTTACACCTTCAATTAACTTGACATCATCACTTAATTAACGGTCCAGTTAGCGTTCGATTAAGTTAAAGTTAAGTTAGAGACCATTTAGAATTGTTTTGCAAAATTACGAAACTAAAGTATACGTTTTGAAACTTCAGGGACTAATTAAATAGACGTTAACCCTAAACTTCGAGGATCAAAAAGTACATTTTACCCTTAAATTAATGATCACTTTAAATTAAATATATTGCTTCCTCGCGACGGTAAGAACTGCAATATTTCTGTAGAGATACCTTGAATCTATTATCTGGCGGTTCGAATAACCAAGTACGGGGGTCTCGCTAAATCAGTTTATATTTTTATATATTGGGCTTATTGGGTCGACTTTGTATTAGGGTTTAGGAGGGGTGTCATATATAAACTCCCTAAACTTTTATCTCAAATTAATCTGTTTTCTATGTAATTTTGTTCTCTCGTTTCTTCCTCAATTAATAAAATTACTCTCTCCCTTTACCCACCCGTAAATTCCATGTGTTAATTTTCTGTGATTCTTCGTTATCTACTACTTTCGTTTTTAACAATTTCAATGAGATAATCTCAATATATTTATTCAAAATTATTAAATAAAGAGAGAGAGACAGATCTATTAATGAAAATAGAACGAACATTACTTAATTGACACAATATAAATTAATATCATTTCGTTAATTAATAAAAAAAAAGTTAATAAAAAGTAAAATTAGATAATTTTTGCTCGCTAATCTTTAAGAGCACCGAATGGAATATAATCACTATAATTATCGAAGCACAGTTTTATCCATTCCATTTTCCAAAAGTAACGAATCATAATTCTTTTTTCCACCTAACCCTTTAAATGAAAAAGGAAAATAAATTACAATAAATATAGAAAAAACAATTAAAGCGTATGTGAAGCAGATTAATTTTGTAATTTTATTTAATAAAAATAAATGTGTTATATTATTTAGGAGTTTTAATATTGAGAAATGTTTGAAATGGTACAAGGGGTACTATATATGTAATATGTTTCGATTTTACCAAGGGTAAGGTTAAGAGTTAGGACAGCAGTGGGAACAAAGTTCTCTCTTGTCTTTCTTTTTTGTATATATAATTTCCTTTTTTTATTATTATTATTATTATTATTATTATTTTACCATTTTACTATTGGTAAATTGGCCGACCACTTGACCAAAAAATGGCAGCTCTTCTAAACAACTAGAAGCAAGAAAAAGTAATTATACTTTTTTCATGGATTGCATGGATTTAAGTGGAATAATCATACTTAATTTTAGGCAGAATTATAATTTTAGTTCAATGTTTTAACTTTGGTTGTAACTAATTTTGAATACTTTAGGCCTCGTTGGATAACTATTTTGTTTTTTGTTTTTAGTTTTTGAAATTTAAACCTAAAAATACTACTCCTACTACCAATGAGTTTATATGTATTTTATTTAGTTTGACTTATGTGTTTTTAAAAACTGCCCAACTTTTGAAAACTAAAAAAAATAACTTTCAAAAACTTGACTTTGTTTTTAGAATTTAGCTAAGAGTTCAACTACTTACTTAAGGGAGATGATCTCTATTGTAGAGAAATTAGGTGAAAATAAACTTAACTTTCAAAAACTAAAAACAAAAAACAAAATGGTTATCAAACGAGATCTTAACTATTCATAATTCTCATCATTTTGAGCATAATTTAGGAGATGAGACATATATTACATTCTCTTAGATTAAATGTTTGATCTTCATGACTAATCTTTATCTACCTATGTTATCCTTAAAAAAATATTATTTTATTATATTTTCATTTTTACCATTTATCAATGTGGCCTATGAACTTTTTAACATGATGTTGTTTTTAAGGTGGGGTATGGCAAATCATATTTGAAATAAATAAATAAATAATTGTGTTTGACTTTAAAGCATTATTTTGTTTGGGAAATAGAAATTGAGTTAAAAAAAATTGTTTAAAATATAATTCATAAACAAGGGAAGAAATTACAACCTACGATCTCGAAATAAGGTTAAATGTCTTGATCACTAGTTACTATGCTCGAATTAGCAAAAAGAGACTAACAATTAATCTTGTTTTAATTAGTGTAAACTCAAAAACAAATTAGGAGATAAAAACATTCAACTTTTTGCTACTAAATTATATTTGGATCCACAATTTAAGAAGTATTAAATCTCCTAAATTAACCCTAATTAACAATGGAAATATTGGGTTAGGGGCGTTTTAGTAATTATGAATTAAGTAAATTTTAAGGATCTTGTAGTAGCCCTTTTCAGCCGGCGAGAGTGCATGAAAGACCAACAAATGGCTACCATTTCCACTGAATAAAAAACGCCAAATTAGGAGACGTGTATCTCTAATCGGACGGACATGCCTGGTCCGTCCGATCATTATTCCCTCCTCCAATCTCCACCCTCCATCATTCTTCGCGCCAAGGGTAATCCGGTCAATTTACAAAATCAATCACAACCGTCGGATCATTCGAAGCCGTTGCTATAAATAACGAACTCCTTCATAACGCCTTTTCTCGTCCCAAAACTGTCCGTGGCCGTTGAAAAAATACATATCGGTGTTCCGGTTTTGCCCTCGGCTGTGAAGCGAAAATGCGTGAGATTCTGCACATTCAGGGAGGGCAATGTGGGAACCAAATTGGATCGAAGTTCTGGGAGGTGGTTTGTGACGAGCATGGCATCGATCCGACGGGCAGGTACCAAGAGCGGAGCGAAGAAGAAAGGAATTGTACTCTTTAATTTATCTTAGATTCGAAAAATTATATATCACAATTTAGATTTCAAAAGTATTTTCTCTAATTTGCTCCTCCTAAATTTTTAGAATTGAAAGATTATACGTAATGAAAAATTTCTGGCGCAGGTACGCTGGAAATTCAGAACTCCAGCTAGAGAGAGCGAACGTGTATTACAATGAAGCGAGTGGCGGGAGGTACGTGCCGAGGGCGGTGCTGATGGACCTCGAACCGGGAACAATGGACGCCGTTAGAACGGGACCGTACGGGCAGATTTTCCGACCAGACAACTTTGTGTTCGGGCAATCCGGTGCCGGGAACAATTGGGCTAAAGGCCATTACACAGAAGGTGCAGAGCTCATTGATTCAGTGCTTGATGTTGTCAGGAAGGAGGCTGAGAATTGTGATTCTCTTCAGGGTAAACAACTTTCCATCTCTGTTTAAGTTTCAACTCATACTTTTCTTCATCCTAAAAATATCGGACTCTTTTCAATTGGATCATACCAACATATCCTTCTTAATAATTGATTACATGTGTTTACAATTTTTATTAATCGTTTATAATATGTTGTCCATTGGGGATTTTGTTTCAACGATGCTTATGGATCACCAACATGGTTGTCTGATGTTCTTTTCTTTTGGTTCAATTAAGGTCTATTTCTATTCTAGGTACTGCTTACGGTTTCAAAACAAAACAATTGGGATGATATTTGTCAGGAAAAAAAAAAAAGAAGAAGAAGAAGAGAGAGACAAAGATCATTCAAAACAGAGTGACATAAATTGAAAGTGTTCTAGAATTCACTAGCCGGCAGTTGAAATGGCCAAAATTTTCCTTGGTCGCCGGCTTTTAATTTGTCAATATCAATAGTTTCTCTTAGCTCTAGATGATTGATATAGGATTCTTGATTCTTTTATCACACCACGAGATATTTTACGGTCTCGAGTCTGTAGGTATTGACATAAGGTTAGAATTCTAGCAATTCAATGACTCAAGATCCTTAACTAAATCTAACCCTCCACAAAAGGTAAGAACAATCTTATATTTTGACCAATTCAAATTGAAAAGGTTGAGATCTAAATCATAAGACAGGTTGATTCTCCAAATCAACTCCATAGTTTCATATCCTAAACAAAGTTGAGTTTGGCTAACTATTTTATTTACCACTCTATTTACTCCAAATTTTCAGGGTTTCAAGTGTGTCATTCACTTGGAGGTGGAACAGGATCTGGAATGGGAACTCTTCTGATCTCCAAGATCAGGGAAGAATATCCAGATAGAATGATGCTAACTTTCTCAGTGTTCCCATCTCCAAAAGTGTCTGACACTGTTGTGGAGCCATATAATGCTACTCTTTCAGTCCATCAATTGGTAGAGAATGCTGATGAATGTATGGTACTTGACAATGAAGCACTCTATGACATCTGTTTTAGAACCCTCAAACTCACCACCCCAAGTTGTAAGTACCTTACAATTTTCACCTTTTGTCAGTTTATTGCATTTGATTGTAAGTTATAATATTGATCTTTATTCTACTCTTTCAGTTGGGGACTTGAATCATCTAATTTCAGCAACAATGAGTGGGAGTTACCTGTTGTTTGAGATTCCCTGGCCAGCTGAATTCAGACCTCCGAAAACTGGCGGTCAACTTAATTCCTTTCCCTCGACTTCACTTCTTCATGGTCGGGTTCGCACCTTTGACATCTCGTGGATCGCAGCAGTACAGAGCACTGACGGTTCCTGAACTGACACAGCAAATGTGGGATGCCAAGAACATGATGTGTGCAGCCGATCCACGCCACGGTCGATATCTTACAGCATCTGCCATGTTTAGAGGTAAAATGAGTACCAAAGAAGTTGACGAGCAGATGATGAATGTGCAGAACAAAAACTCTTCCTACTTTGTAGAATGGATTCCAAATAATGTCAAATCTAGTGTTTGTGACATTCCACCTAAAGGGTTCCCCATGGCTTCCACTTTTGTTGGAAATTCAACTTCAATTCAGGAGATGTTTAGAAGAGTGAGTGAGCAGTTCACAGCCATGTTTAGAAGGAAGGCCTTCTTGCACTGGTATACTGGAGAAGGAATGGATGAGATGGAGTTTACTGAAGCAGAAAGCAACATGAATGATCTTGTTGCTGAGTATCAACAGTATCAAGATGCCACAGCTGATGAAGACATTGACTATGAAGATGACGATGGGGACGCAGAAAATTAACAGTGTGTGTTCAAGCAGTTTGCCGTTCCGTCTTGTATCAATAAACTATTCAGTTCTCAAGTTATATCAGTGTGGGCAAATAGTCACGTCGTAATGTGGTGTTGTGTTGCAGACTCGATGGCAAATCTCATGTCTTAATGTGAAAGAAACTGTGTTTTATGTTCCTAAGTTGTTGCTGTACTATGAAATGTAATGGTTGACAATTTAGAATTATGTGGATGAAGTAAAAGTTTACCTTTCTCCAATCTCCAATGTTATCTGAGAGTTGAATCTCCAAAAATTACTTATCAATGAAATTTGAGAACACAAGTGACATTGCCAAAAGAACCCTTTAAATCAATCTTGATACTGCTGCTTTTAAGAAATGAATAATATTGTCACCAGAAATCAGAATCCTGGGCTCGAATTTTTACTCCTAGGAAGGATTCATCAATTAGGGTAATATAGAGGAAAATTTTAAAGGTGGCCTCGTAAAAGAATGACACATGATTTATAACATGAAAAAGCTGTAACTAGTAGACATGAATGCAAAGGTGGTGATAATGGAAAGTTAGAATAAAGTTTCACATGTGAATGAGCAAATGCATGTGTGTGGACAAGAGGCAGAGAATCTTTTCCCCACCATACCGTCTAATCTAATTGCAGGCACAGGCAGCACAATTCACAATGATAAATGTTCGTGGTCCAGCTCACAGTGACCGATCAACTTTTAATGGCTCAAGTCAAATTACATACACGACCAAAGCCAAATGTCAATTTTGTTTCCTTTAATGTGATTTGTAAACCTCACCCATTTTTGTCAATCATAATGTTCAGTAAGATAGGCACCTGTTGCCTTTCAAAAGTTGAAAGTTCCATTTTCTACCTCCACAAAGTTGAACTCATAACAAAATACTAAAGATTACTGGACTTTGTTCGAATTCAGAACCCTACACACCAAAATATGGGAAATGCATACTTCAAGGATAAGAACTCACATTGTTTAATTATTCTAAAAGGAGATTGTTCGTATCAAATGAACAAGCCAGCAGAACAACTAGTTACTCAAGGTTCCAAATGATTTCAAATAAATAACAACAAACTGCAATAAGCATAAATTATGATCACTTTTTCTTGGCAATGAAGAGTCCCCATCTTTGCTCACCGGTGGAGCTCCGGACTAGTTTTGCTTTCCAACCATCCACTATTTCGTTGTAATCCTCCTGAATTGAATTCAATCCCAAGTGAATGAGGAAAAAAAACACCAAAGTAGAAGCAAATACTACCATTAGAAGTAAAAATGTGAAAACTCACCACAGAAAAGTCCTGAACGAATTCCTCCTTCTCCTTTTCTATAGTACTTAATTCGTGTTGCAAAACTCGAATGAACTGGGGGATGCAAACATGTAGATCTTTAGATACGAAAGCACAACATAGTTTTTACTGCTATGGATCTAGCGAGAAAACAATAATACCTGATCAGTGCGATCCTCTGCAATGACCTCGTTGAAGCCAGCATCTCTCAGCATCTGTTGAAGATATAAAATCCATAATGAGATTGCATGTTAAGAAAACAAGAGCCACTAACCATGAGAGGGCTGAATGAGATGGTTAAACTTGCCTGACCATATGCCTTTACATCATGTAGGTCATAACCTCTCTGCTTGATATACTCAGCAAACTCTTCAGTCGGAGTTCCGTCACTTCTGCAATAATCACTGATAAGAACCTTACCACCTGGCCTCAACCACTTGTAAAAGGATTTAAACAGCGCAGGTTTATCCTGCAATAGATCAATAGTTCAGAAATTTTGGATATGCAGAGACTCCACAAGAGAAGGAAAAGGAAAAACAAAACGTGTTAAGGCCCCATTTGATAATCATTTGGTTTTTGGTTTTTGAAAATTGTGCTTGTTTCCCAAAATTTCTCTACAATGGTTTTCATTTTCTCTACAATAATTTTCATCTTCTTTAAGGAAACATTTGAATTTCTAGCCAAATTCCAAAAACAAAAACAAGTTTTTGAAAACTACGGCCCCATTTGATAACCATTTGGTTTTTGGTTTTTGAAAATTATGCTGGTTTCTAGCCAAATCTCAAAAACAAAAACAAGTTTTTGAAAACTACTTTGTTTAGTCTTCAATACTTAGCTTAGTTTTTGAAATCATATGTACAAAGTACATAAAGAAACATAGAAACTCATTGATAGATATAGTCTTTTTAGGCTTAATTTTCAAAAACCAAATGGTTATCAAACGGAACCTACTTTTTTAGTTTTCAAAACTTGGCTTGATTTTTTAAAACATAGGTAAAAAGTAGATAAGAAACCGAGGAAACTCATAGGTGGAAGTAGTATTTATAGGTTTAATTTTTAAAAAATGAAAACAAAAAAACCAAATGGTTATATATCTTGCAGAATTGCCATATTGAAACATCATTATATGGTATAGATCTGTCGCTTGATCAGATTATCAATCATGCACAATAAAACCATTCTAGTAATTTCTAATAAATGCATAAAGGAAAATGAAGTTAGTTTTTCTATATCCGTGAGTGTGCGGGCCATAAAATGGTTTTCAAAAACCAAATGGTTATCAAACGGAACCTACTTTTTTAGTTTTCAAAACTTTGGCTTGATTTTTTAAAACATAGGTAGAAAGTAGATAAGAAACCGAGGAAACTCATAGGTGGAAGTAGTATTTATAGGTTTAATTTTTAAAAAATGAAAACAAAAAAACCAAATGGTTATATATCTTGCAGAATTACCATATTGAAACATCATTATATGGTATAGATCTGTCGCTTGATCAGATTATCAATCATGCACAATAAAACCATTCTAGTAATTTCTAATAAATGCATAAAGGAAAATGAAGTTAGTTTTTCTATATCCGTGAGTGTGCGGGCCATAAAATGAAGTTTGTTTGGCATAATAATTGCTCAGTTGGGAAATTGCCAACCAGTTAGACTACATTTTAATGAATGAGAACTAGAAAAAAAAAATGAATGCTGATAATTAGTTAAAACGAGGTCCCTGAGAATCATGAAGATATTTCTTACTTGAATGTGTAATATTGTGTCCCGGCTGTATATCACGTCAAAAGTATTATCTGGATAGGTTTTCGTGGTACAATCGGCAACCTCGAATTCAACTGGGCATTTGCGTCCAATGGCACGCTCAAGAGCAAAGGAAATCATATTGATGGAGAGATCAATGCCAACAACCTCGACATCAAAGTTCTCTGCCATGTAAAAGTCACCTCCCCCAATGCCACAACCAACATCTAGAACTTTTTGACCAGGCTTCAATTCTAGCTTTGAAACGAATTCTTTGGTGGTCTCTACATAAACGGAAAGGTAAACTTAATAAATAATAAATAACAATTAAATTAAATAGCTTGATAAAAAAAATTAAATTAAATAGATTAATTTGTTTAACGGTGAAATTGTTTCTTATAAAAAAAAAATAAATAAATAGATTAATCAATAAAGGACCCTTTGGTTCACAGGTGGGAGAAGCTTAGATTTGTTTAGCATAGAAGGTTAATAATAACATTTGGTATTCGGATGTTTCAACAGATTTTCTTAACTTGCCCTACCCATGAGAGTTAATCAACAGATGCCTGATCATCATGTTATACTAGGAATTCATTCTCCAACTCCAAATTTTTGTATTTCAAGTCTAAGGACTAAGGAGCAAACTCAGTATAAGCATTATTGTAGGTGACAGGAGACCAGAGAACAATTGTAGGTTGCGCAAGAGGCTATGTCCAATGGTTTATCAATTTATGATGGGCTGAGCCAAGGAAGGAGTTTGGGGCATTTTCCGGGGTTTGTCTTCAATTCATATATACCTAGATTAGGATTTTAAATTTTCTTCTCTAATTTGCTCCCTAAAATTATAAGAATGGATATATACACACACACATACACACCTGACAAAGAGTTCATGGGGGGAGGAATAGTCAGATTTTCGTGGATTCCACAAGATGTTGTCATAAACAATGAGAGATCGTATGTACATTTACATGCCTAACGTCTCATTATAATAAGCTACTGTGGATTTTTCTTTCATACAAAACAAGCTAATTTCACTTACCAACTATCATAGGTTTCCACTCAGGAAAAATTATACAAGTAGAAGTTGATATATCATAATGGTATAAACCTTGAAATAACTAAGATTCTCAGTACTTCCATCACCAACTGATCTTAGACGACATATTGATTACTTAAGTGGTCAAAATATTGACTAAAACATACTCAAATTGCAATGAGCTGACATAATTATATTAAATCATCTAAATATATTGGCATTGAGAAGATTGGAGAGATAACGGCAGCAGAGCACAAGAAGAGGCTAAACAATAAGGCTTACCTATTCCTCCTGTACTGACAAAACCTTGACCAAATACACGCTCGTAGCGGAGGATGCCATTACATTTATATTGAACATTATCTAAAAATCTCTGGAATCCTCTGTCTTCCTGTGAAAAGACTTTCTGCCATATCCAGCAAATCTAAGTAAAAATGAAATGTGAATTTTGTTAGTAATAAACATTAAGAAACATTAAAAAGAACAATGAAACCAACTTCCACCAGTAAGTACCTGGTTTTGGTTCTTCTTAGTTCGTACATAAGCCCCTATACATTTGCTGCTTACAAGGGATAGTTCGTAGGAGTTTCCACACTCATCATGCATTTGGCATTCCTTAAAAATCTGCAAATGATGTTGAGAAAAAGGTTCAAGCTGGGAATACCATCTTCTAAATTCCAAGCACTCGCATGCCAAGTATAAATGGAAAAAGTTCACACGAAAGACCAAATATGAAATCAACCTGGCACACAACGACATACTTGTCTTTTACAATCTTGAGAAGAAGTAAAAGTGATAGCAAGGATGTAAAGTCGCGCACGATTCAAGAGACAACTACAGAATCATATATATAGTAAAATCCATTTTGAATCAGAAAAGGTTCTGTCTAAAGACTACATTCGGGATTGTCAACCTAGAAAAACATTCTTTATATGTGATATAATCAGGAATAATGCATGTATGATAGTCCATAACACATCATCCCTTTTTATTATCATAATTCCAGCACAACACCATCAGATGACAATCTATTAATTTTCTTTTTTTAAATGATGATGAGAGCTTGAAGTTGAAGAGCAATAGGGAAAAGTAGTCATTGTCATATAGTTAATCCACAGAATCTCAAGGTTTTAAAGGGATAAAAACTAATGAAACTAATAAAAAAGCAGATGAAGATGACCTTTGTATAAAATCTGGGTTCCCTATAATGTGTAGGGTTGTATTTGCGCTTAGAGTCTCCTGACTGGTGAAAACATGACTCTCTGAAGAATACATATCCCCCAACCTTCAACCATTTAATCATCCTTGCAGCCAAATTCTCCACCTATGGTTATAACCATAAATCAGTTTATGCAGGCTTAATCTAATGAAGATTGCAAAAAAATAAATAAACTTGAGGATTTAATGAAAAATCATAGAAGAAAATTGTAGGCTGAAGTGAAAATAATTGAAGAAATTTCACCTAATAACAAAAGAGAACAATAGATAAATAGAATAGATTTATAGTTCCATAAAACACGTGGTATGTGCATACAGAACAGCTGCAAGAAAAAAGAAAGCCCGAAATTCTACACGCTATCTGTATACCCAAAAAGAGATCTGAAATAGTTTGTGCTAGCCAAATTCTGTGTTATTTAACAAACAAAACTGACTATGTTCCATAGCATGGAAAAAATTGCATATATTGTTCAGTTCACTCCTAGGTTGAACTAAGAATTAGCCACAGCTTCCTCAGTTTAGGCAATAGGCTAACACCATTTTTCTTCCGAGGAGAGTTTGGTTCTGGATTTGTCCTCAATTAGAAAACAACTCCAAATAAAAGCAATCTTGAACAAACAAATAACCAGAAACCATGCATATACAAAAGTCCAAAACATTTTCTGATTTTCTATCCATCAACAACGCATTACAAGTCGTAAATTGAAGACACTAATTCATGAAGTGTGCATCCACGGGCTCCTACAGCACCAAAGGGTAGGTAATACCTCTTCATCGGATAAGTACATGAGCAGCCAATTGGAGAATATCAAATCAATTGCCTCGTCAGAAATGCTAAGCTCTGGGGAAGTCACATCGGCACATAGGAACTTGACGTTCTTGTGGTGGCTGTTGATGCTTTCATTCTACAGTTAGAACATTAAGATGATAAGATACAAAAATAATTCCATGCAAGTATAAAACAACACTCACGTTTCGGCATTAATATGAAATATATTTTTAGCCTTACCTTCTTTATAGCATTCTCTATGAAATCCAGAGCAATAAGCTGTCCAGCCTTCAGGGCTAATTCGCCAGTAAAACGGCCGATTCCAGCTCCAAGTTCCAAGACAGATTTGCCTTCATAATGAGGAAGCAAAGAAAGCACCTGTGGATGGACAGTTTAAGAAATTTGCATATCTTAAACACTGTTGTACACTACATCAGCTAAACATAAAAGATGAGAAAGAATTTATTGACTCCGTCTGCATTTCCAACTCATGTAATTCTGAGATTCAGTGAATGAACCGAATCATCCAGCTTCATAACTGGAACTATTTAAAACTATGCAACTGAAAATTGGAAAGAAGATTTTTCGAAACCTATGATACTACTAAACAACATTCTACACTGCTATGTAAACAGTAGGAACCAGTAGTATTTTAATGGCAAAGACCGAGAAGAACAGATCTTAAACAGAAAAAAATGAAGCTAATACTAGAATAACATGCAGAGAGAATCATTACTTCAGGTCGCTCTTCTTTGTCAAGATTAGAGGCTTGAGAGTCGAGCATCATCGCCTCCACAGTCAAATCCGCAGAGTGCTCCATCCAGTAGTTCTTCTGCACCTCGCGCTCTTGTCCTTTGAAACACAAAAGCAACCGATTCAATGACAAAAGTTAGAACAGAAACACCAGAACTGTATGAATTATAGTCCAAAGAGTATCAGAGTTTTACCGCCATTGTTAACAGAAGCCATTGCCGCCGTTTAGAACCGAGATAGAGAATGTAAGAATGAGGAGGACGAGGAATATAACTAAGGCCTATGAACCCTCAACGGCGAGGCGGGATCTAGAAAAGCTCCTGGATCTTCGGTTGTTTAGTCTTCCCCTCTGCTGCATTCCACGGCTGCAGCAAGATGTTGAAGGAAACTGTAAGCGCTTCTCCCTCTCTCCTGACGTCCAAATTTTGTTCTGAGCGATTTTCCCGACTTTGGAGGACCCTTTTTATACCAAAAGTAGGTCGCCCAATATCACTCGCAATTTTCGCCGCCTCACTCAACAATTTCCCTCTTATCATAAAATATCAATCTTGTTGTAAAATTGGCAAGGATACCCGGGACCGAAATTTTACCGATATATAATAATAATAATAGTAATACAAGTGTTATAAAGTGGAATATATATAATATAAATAAAAGATAGTTAAATTTTATGAAAAATTAAATAAGGATTAAATCAAAGAGAAAGTGGGAGAGAAAAAAATACATTGGAGAAAATTCACTAATTGTATTATTCATTCATCCACCAAAAACTATTATTTATAAGCAATTTAGAGAGTATGATGTGGTCCATTTGGACACTAATCTATGACTTTTGTTGGACACATGGAGACACTTTAGTCAGGGATAATTTGCCACATGGCATGAATATCATAAGGGTATGTGGAATGGGCATTTACATGATAATGTTTAAATTAAATCTCCCTTTTTTGTTATTATTTTTTTAGTTCAACAACTCTCTTTTATTATAACAATAAATTTGGTGTTATTTTGAGCATTTGGTGGCTTATAATAATTATATGGGTGGTAATAATCTGCACAATTATATAATATTATTTAAAATATAGAGTTGCTTGGTATGGATTATAAATTATAATAGTATGTATTTGAAGTAATTCATGTCGTAAACAACTTCTAAGGTGTTGTTTGGAGCGTTGAGTGAGTTATAATAACATGAGGTTATAATAGTTTGTGGGTTATTATAATATGTGAAATCATATAATATTATTTAAAATGTAGAGTAGTATAGTCTGGGGTTATAATAGTCTGTATTTGGGTATAGAGTATTTCACTGCTTATTATAATTTATGCCCCAAACAAACCCTAAATGTATGATTTTAGTGGGAGGAATCTATGTCAATTATTGTTGCTCACTCTAATATATCTCTTTTAATTTTACGTTAAAATATCATTTTGGTTCTTATACTTTCAAATGTTCAATTTTAGTCCATGTACTTTCAATAAAGCTTAAAATTCGTACATATGATAAGTTTGAAGTTAATTTTTATCAAAATTGGTTAAATAGTAATAATAATTTAATACAAGAAAAGATACAATGTGAACATACTTTTAAAATATGTAGAAAAAAAAGCTAATAGAGACTAGTTTTTTAAAAGAATAAATAACAATAAACTAATAGTAAAGAGCAATTTTAAGCTTTATTATTGAAAGTATCTGAACTAAAATTGAACATTTGAAAGTACATAGACTAAAATAGAACAAAGTTCAAAGTACATGAACCATAATGGTATTTTAACCTTAATTTTATTATTTTTTGCGATAGATAGGAGCTATTTAAAATATTTAAAAAAAAACATATTATATAACATGGGGAATGAAGACTTTGTTTTTTTTTTTATTATTATCATTCAACGTTTTGTGAGACTGAAAGTTTAAATCTCAAATATTTAGATTGAAGATATAATGTCTTAATCTATCGAGTTATGTTCAGATTGGCATAATATGCCTCTTTTAAGTAAGCTCTTTGATCTACTATATAGGTGTAGATTGAAGGCATAATTGTCTTAATCGATTAAGTTATATTTAGATTGACATATATAATACTTACCTATCTTTAAGTTGGCTCTTTGATCTACTATATAGGTGTGCCAATTTCATATGATATTTTTGTTAGAGATTGTTTTACTCACTATAATTTGAATTAATACAAATCAAGTGATATCTATTATAAATAGATGTAAAAATAATAATTAACTATGTTTGTTAGTTTGTATTAATATTATAATAGTTTATATTAGGTTAAATTATCAAAAATATCTCTGAACTATGGGGTTGGTTTCAATTATACCCTTAAACTTTGAAAAAGTTTCATTTTAACCCTTGAATTTTGAATTTTGTTTCAAAATAACCCTTGAAGATTTTTTTTTGGTTAAATTTATGGATGAAAAATGACGTATTTGTATATGTTTTGATTTTTTTTCAACGTATATGTTCAAATATGTTCACATAAGCGACAATACAAATACAACGTTTTTCGTCCATGAATTTTATGAAAAAAAAACATTCAAGGGTTATTTTGAAACAATCTTCAAAGTTCAAGGGTTAAAATGAAACTTTTCAAAATTCAAAAGTATAATTGAAACCAACTCGTTCAAGGGTATTTTTGATAATTTAACCTTCATATTAAAATCACATCCATCTTTTTTTTTAAAGAAAATAATCATAAATTAACCAGGGGAGGAATCCTCCCTACAAGAAACAACAATCCAATCGAATAAACCTGAATAAACCTGTAAACCATACTATTGGGTCAACCTTCGAAATGGAGGAGGACGGTCTAACCAAAGACTCCAAAAAAGCTTCCCGAGTAAGAGCATGAGCAATAGCATTATAAGTTCTAGGGCAGAAAGAGCAACTAAAACTATTCCAAGAAAAAGACAAAAAAACTAATCTCATTGATGACCAATTTGAACTCGGAAAGGTACTCATTACGACTATTTAAAGCTGACACAAGCTGAAGACAGTCGGACTCAACAATAAGAGCTTGAGTCCTAATATCCATGGTCTTAGCGATCGAACGCATCCTAGCCAGAATAACAACCACTTCTAAAATCTTTATCGACCATTTCTTTCTTCAAGGTTGAAAACCTGCACAGACTAGAGATCCACAAGAGTCACGAACGATCCACCCAAGGTCGCCTTGCCCGGTGTCTTCATTCCAAGAGGCATCTATATTCAGCTTTAGGACTCCGAGAAGGGGTGGGGTCCACCTGTTCTGACTCAAGAGACTCTCCAAGCTTTCTGGCCCTGTTATAGTCCTTTCAGTGGTGGCGTGCTCAACAAAGCTCTTTTCCATCGCAATTTGGAGGATTCTAAAATGATTCGTTGCATATTAGACTTTTTTTTTTGTTAAATCACATCCATCCTCGTTCGTTAAAGTTACAAAATCTTGATTCGTTGCACAATGAATCAAGATTTTGAAAAGACTGTCATAGGAATTGAAAGTGATTATTGTTGATCCACACTTTATGAGCACAATGCTTAACTATTTATAGAAGGCTAAGACTTTCCCTTACAACAAACTTAGCGAGAAGTAACAAGAATATAGTTTATGACTGACTCAAATAAATAAAAACATCACATCAAATTTTGATCATATTAAAAACTTAAACTAAAACATATTATAATTCTTCCTACATTAGTTAAAGTGGGCATAATACAACAAATATATAACATCGATCGAGAAGTCAGAGGTTCGAATTCCTCCCATGCTCAAATGTTATTGAACTAAAAAAAACTTTATATCTCATTGATAGAAGTTATGGAATGCATCCTTATTCAGGATGTAAAGGTTGTTCTCTTCTTTGACTCTTTTTAAGTCATGATAAAAAATAAGGGCAAATAATAACAATTCCATCTCCATTTAATTTAAATTCAATTTAAAAGAAAGTTGTATGACTTTGTTTATAAAGGTAGAATGAAGGTTAGAGTTTTCATCTCACATTTATAGGAGGGGTGATCATCGGTCGGTTGGAGTCAGTTTTCGACCCTAACCGATCCCAAACCAACCAAATTCGGTTGGTTCGGTCGACTTTTTTTTTTTTGCCTTAAACCAATCAAAACCGACCGACCAATCGATTGGTTCGGTCGGTTTATATATACTTTTTAATTTTTGAATTATTTACCGTTTTTAATTATTTAATGATAAATAGGTAAAATGTGTATAGTTTAATAATAATAATAATAATAATAATAATAATAATAATAGTAATAATAATAATATATTATTATTATTATATTTTTAAAAAAAAAAAAATCGATTTGCCCTAGTTTGCCAAGGCAAAAACCGACCCCAATCGACACCTTTACTAAACCGACCGACCGAAATCAGTTCGGTCGTTTTTGGTCAGTCGAGTCGATTTTCGATTTTTTTTTTTTGCTCACTTTTAATTTATAGTGTTGTATTTATTATTAAAAAAATTGAAAATATAAAATTACGTAAGAAAACAACAATGGTTGAACCCCTGAATTTATTATTTGAATCTTCATATATTGATAAATTATATAATTGAGATTGGATCTACCAAATAGCTGATGCAACAAGTTCTATATAATTTGATGACAAAGCATGCCATTAAATATCTAACCAAAACAACACGAAATTAAAATTTTGTTCCATATTTGATTTTTAAATTTTATATTGAAAACTGATAAAACATTCAAATATTTTCTTAAAAAATATTAAAAATAGGACAGAGAAGTGAGAAAATAATCACAAATTTTAAAAAACAAATAGTTATCCAAGGAGATCTAAATACGTCTTCATCCTCCAAAACTTTGATTTTTGATCTATAAATTCATATATATATATAGTATAATTGATTAATGGTATAACATATTAATTTAGTTGCGTAGGTATATCATAAATATTTGTACATTCTTGCCAAGGAGAGCATAGCTCAACTGACGTGATATTAACAACACGAATTCTGTGGTTCGAATCCTTAACTCTAATTGTACTAAAAAAATAGTTGTACTATTTTTTTTTTTTTTGAGAAGTAGTTGTACTATACTTATACATACTAATTAACATAAATAAATACAATGTTAAAACATATGAAATAAAAAGTAGAACTAATTAATTAATTTTTGTTGAAATTTAAGAAGTATTTAATCTAAAGACAGTTGGAAGATAAAAATGCCAATTAAATTAATATGGTAAAAAATAATAAATTCATTTAATTTAGTATAGTTTTGAAGCATGAGCTTCAGATCAAGACATCGTTGGATCGAAATCTCCACCTCAAAGTGGTTGAACCTAGAGATAAAGAAATACTGACTACTATTTTAAATGTCAATAATTCAAAATTTTCATCATGTTGAACCAAAAAAATAAAAAGATTCGAATAACCATTGTCTTGTCAGTATTTGCTTTATTTATCATAATTCAGAAACACTCAAACAGGTTATGCGGTGGAGAGATTCGGGAATCAATGTGGAGCCATCACCTTGTAAGCTTTTTCTTCTTCTTTTGCTTTCTTTTATTTTTCTGACAAAAGTTCTTTTCTTTTCTTTTCTCTCTCTCTCTTTTTTAGGAATTTTTTCTGAAAAACGCTGTACTTGTAACGTGAGTTGTAAAAGTTACTTTATTAAAATACAGTGATCAACTTGAAGATCACGCGCGGTACCATGTCGTTTTGATGACTGTAACTTTCAACTTTCACGCAATGGTGAATATATATATATATATATATATATATATATATATATATATATATATATATATATTTTAAAATTTTGGTTGATAATGATATTATAGAAAAAATGATAGATATCATATTTAAAGTATTGAAATTTTGTGCAATTTTTTTTAATGAATTTGTAATAATTTTTTTTTTTATTTGAGGACAAACAAAAGCTTATGTAAGTAATAACCTATAACTTTCTAAAAAAAATGTAATAACCTATAAGAAATAAGATAAAAGAATATATATGTCAACAAAAACATAACTCAATTGGCATTAAGTATAACTCATGACCAAAAGATTATAGGTTCGAATTCCTCACCCCAAATTGTTTATGTACTAAAAAGGATATATACGTAAAACGTGAGGTTAATATTGGAGAAAAATTACGACAAAACCATTAATGAAGTATTCGTGGTTATAATCACACTCTCAAATTTTTAATTTAATATTAATTAAACCTCTAAACTAATAAATTTGTTGTAATTAAACTCTTAAACAAGGTAAAAAAAAATGCATAAACCACCCTTTTTTTAGACAACATAAATTACCATTGCATATTAAAAATGGTTCCAATCAAATATAAGACATTTATATTAATTATTCTTAAATCACCATGTTGGGATATACTGGAAAAACTATAAATCAATAGATTTACAGATCGATTTCCCATGTCAAATTCAAGAGAAATAAACTTCAAAAGCGGAAGCAAAAATATACTTGTATCCATAGTCGAAAGCCGCAAAGTAGGTATGATCTTCCAAGTCTAGATAAATCACGTTTTTCTTCTAATGTTTATTTCCTTAGTTTCTCCTCCTTTTATAGGAAGAGAATAAGTCATTCTCATTCTTTACGATGGGGATGAAAGAAAAGAAACTTAACGTGAATTAAATTTATCTGACGTTAGGGACCATAAATATATCATAACCAACCATTAAGTTTTAAAAGAAAAAACGATTAGTTGGTAAGTTACCTTCATTTCTAATTTGGCCCCTCATCAAATTAGAAAACAAAATAATACTATCTACACATTTTGCCCATGACTAATTTGTAAATACTCCTTTATAAATATTTTCATAGGTAGATCATTTCTCTTAGGTTTAATCAAAATAGCAAAAGAACACATTAAATAATTACACATGTGGTCCCATATTATATAAATTTCCAACAATCTCCCACTGGACCACATATGTAACTTAAAAATTGTGTTTGACCTTATGAGCTCCAAAATTTCTATGTAAAAGTGAGTAAATTTAAACAATCTGGTCCATTAGTTATATCGATAAGGATCAAAGAGGTCTTCTTTACAACAAAAGCAACTAAACTCATCAGTGGTCACAATACCGACATAGCTAAATGACATAGATCAAATCATGGATGCATAACATGGAAATTACATGCAATGTGACCTGTACATGCCTATTTCCAACTGGTCCTTCCTTACTTTAGTGAGATCAAAATTCTTTAACATGATGAGTCAGAGTAAAAAGAACTTAATTTCTGATCAGAATAATTATAAAAAAAAATGCATAACATAAATGTCCAAATCAAACATAAAATAATGCAAATTCCCATTAAAACATTATGTCCTCTTGAAAAATAACCCCCCATATGAGTAGTATGCTTATGAAAGACCTTGGGTGGTAATCCCTTTGTAAGCGGATCCGCTATCATGGAGTTTGTCCCAATGTGCCTTATAGATATGTGTTTACTCTGTACTCTTTCCTTCACAACCAGGAACTTTATGTCTATATGTTTAGACTTAGATGAGCTTCTATTGTTATTGGAATAAAGCACTGCTGATTTATTATCACAATAAATTTTGAGTGGTCTTTCTACACTCTCTAAAATACGCAGCCCCTTGACAAAGTTTTGTAGCCATATTCCATGATTAGATGCCTCATAACACGCTACAAATTCTGCAGCCATTGTGGAAGAAGTTACAAGTGTTTGTTTAGCATTTTCCCAAGATATAGCTCCACCAACCAACATATAAATATAACCTGAAGTGGATCTTCTACTGTCTTGGCATCCAGCATAATCAGAGTCGGAGTACCCAATGATCTCTAATTGATCCAATCTCCGATATGTGAGCATGTAATCTTTTGTCCTTTGCAAATATCTCATAACCCGTTTTAATTTGTTGCTTTCCAATGATCCATACTAGGGTTACTCAAGTATTTGCCTAACATCCCAACTGGGGGTGAGCAAAAAAAGACCGAAAATCGACACGACCGACCGAACCGAGGGCGGTCGGTCGGTTTTGTGAAGGAGTCGATCGGGGTCGATTTTGCCCTTCACAAAACCGACCATGGTCGATCGATTAGTTTGGGGCAAAAGCCCCAAACCGACCGAAAAATAAAAAAAAATTATATATATATATATATATATATATATAAATATAAAATAATAAAATAATAATAATTAAAAAAAATAAAAAAACTAAAAAATTTTCTCAAAATAATTAAAAAATAATCATAAATTATTAAATAATTATAAATATTTAATATTTAATTAAATAAATATTTTTATATATACATATATAAACCGACCAAACCGACCGATCGAATCGAAAGTGGTCGGTCGGTCGATTGCTTTGGTAAGATTTTTTTTTTAAAAAAAACCAACCGACCGCCACTTGGTCGTGTTTCGGGTCGGCTGGGTCGGAAAACCGACCCCGACCGACCGATGCTCACCCCTAATCCCAACAATGTACGCAATATCTGGACGTGTACATACTTGAGCATACATTAGACTCCCAACTGCAGATGAATAGGAAATCTTTTTCATTTCTTTAACTTCTAGATTGGTTTTAGGGCATTGACTAAGACTGAATTTGTCTCCTTTGGAGACAGGGGTATCACTAGGTTTGCAGTCTTGCATACGAAATCTTTTTAGTATCTTATCAATGTAGCTCATTTGTGATAATCCAAGAACACCTCGAGAACGATCTCGATGTATTTGGATTCCTAATACAAAAGAAGTTTCACCAAGATCTTTCATTTCAAAATTCTTAGATAGAAATCTCTTGGTGTCATACAATAAACTTGTGTCATTAGTAGCAAGCAATATGTCATCGACATACAAAACTAGAAATATATACCTACTCTCACTGAACTTGTGATACACACAATCATCAACTATATTCATCTCAAAACCAAATGACAGAATCACTTGATGAAACTTGTAGTACCATTAACGAGAAGCTTGTTTAAGCCCATAAATGGATTTTGTTAATTTACAAACCATTTTCTTTTGGTCTCCCAATACAAATTTTTCTGGTTGTACCATATATATTGTCTCATCAATGTCACCGTTGAGAAATGTTGTTTTAACATCCATTTGATGAAGCTCTAGATCAAAATATGCAACAAATGCCATGATAGTCCTGAAAGAGTCTTTCGATGAAACTGGAGAGAAAGTCACTTTATAATCAATTCCTTCCTTTTGAGTATAACCTTTAGCTACAAGACGTGCTTTATACCTTTCCACATTACCTTTTGCATCCCTCTTGGTTTTTAAAATCCATTTACAACCAATAGGTTTTGCACCTTCTGGCAATGGGACAAGTTTCCAAACTTCATTGTCTTTCATGGACTTATACTCCTCATTCATGGCCTCAATCCACTTTTGAGAATTTGAACCTTGTATGACTTGATGAAAGTTGATTGGATCATCTTCCATCATTCCACTATTATCTTCATGTTCTTGAAGGAAGATAATGAAATCATCTGGAATAGTCATTCTTCTTTCTCTAGTGGATCGCCTTAAAGGTATTGGTTCTAAAGGTTGTTTAGTTTGCTCTTGAGGAACAATTGCCTCATTTTGAATAGAGGTTTGTTCAACATTATTTGGTTGAGGTACTGGATATGCTTCTTCATTAATGACAGGTATAGGAACCTGTACATTATCAAAAGCAACAGTAGGATTGACAACCAATTCCTCCTCATAAAAAATAATGTTTCTCACTTGATTTCTCCCCTCAAACTTAACATCCTAAAAAAATGTTGTGATTCCCGTTTCAAAAATTTTCTTTAGTGTGGGATCATAAAACTTATACCCCTTGGATCGCTCAGCATAACCAATAAAGTAGCTGCTAACTGTTTTGGATTCCAGTTTTTTCTCATGTGACCTATAAGACTTAGCCTCAGCTAGACATCCCCAAACATGAAAATGCTTTAAACTGGGTTTCCTTCCAGTCCAAAGCTCATAAGGTGTTCTTGCAACTGCTTTAGTTGGCACTCTATTTAAAATGTAAGTTGTTGTTTTAAGTGCTTCTCCCCATAGTGACTCTGGCAAGGTAAAATGACTAACCACACTCCTTACCATATCTTTAAGAGTACGATTTCATCTTTCAGCCACACCATTCATATGAGGAGAACCTGGTAGAGTGTATTGTGGGACAATTCCACACTCCTCCAAATATGTAGCAAATGGTCCAAGACGTTGTTCGCCTGAATCGTCATATCTGCCATAGTATTCACCTCCACGGTCAGATCTAACACTCTTTATGGATTTGTTAAGTTGTTTTTCAACTTCAGTCTTAAATTTTCTGAAAACGTCTAAAAACTGTGATTTTTCATGAATCAAATATAAGTACCCATATATGAAGTAATCATCAATGAATGATATGAAATATTTTTGTCCATTCCAAGAAGTTGTAGGGAATGACCCACAAATATCTGTATGGATTAATTCTAAGACATTGGTGGCTCTATTGGCACCTTTATTCTTTACTTTAGTATGTTTTCCCTTGATGCAATTAATAAAAGTTTCAAAGTTCGTAAAATCAAGGGAACGTAAAATTCCATCAGACACAAGACGCTCAACTCGGGATTTAGAGATGTGACCCAAGCGTTTATGCCATAAAATTGCATAATTTTCTTGACTTCTTTTACGTTTTGAACCACATGATTCCAAATGTAATGATTCATTATGGGAATCAATTGTGTCAAGCATATATAAATTATCAAGGGCATTAAGATAACTGGTTCCTACATTATTTGAATTTAAAGACAAAGTGAATATATTATTTCCAAAAGAACAACTAAATTTTGATTTGTCCAATAAGGAAATTGAAACCAAATTCCGTCTAAAAGACGGTACAACAAAAGTGTCTTTCAAATCCAAATAAAAATCAGTAGACAATAGCAATCTAAAATGCCCAATTGTCTCTACTACTACCGATTTGCCATCACCTACATAGATGTTTCTTTCAGTATCAGTTGGCTTTCGGCAATTCAGGCAACCCTGCATAGAAATACTAACATGAGTAGTTGCACCAGAGTC
This sequence comes from Trichosanthes cucumerina, assembly GCA_036507285.1. Lineage (NCBI taxonomy): Eukaryota > Viridiplantae > Streptophyta > Magnoliopsida > Cucurbitales > Cucurbitaceae > Trichosanthes > Trichosanthes cucumerina. The sequence goes on along the minus strand of CM071839.1, from coordinate 72,884,970 downwards.
TAACCACCATGTGTTTCTAGGCACTGAAGTCAAATTTACTTCAGAACATACCAAAATAAGAGATGTACCTTTCTTTTTACGCCAAGCATGGTACTTAATACATTCCTTCTTTGCGTGTCCAGATTTTTCACAAAAGAAACAACCTTTATTTTATGGTTGTTGATGTTGTTTCTTAGGAGCTGGATTAGCAACTTCATATTTCTTTTTCCTTTTGCCCTTTTCCTTAGAGATGTTTGTTAAGTGAGCACTTTCTGTCCTATCTTGCTTTAATCTTTCTTCCTCTTGTACACAGTAAGAAATGAGCTCATTAAGAGTCCATTCATCATTTTGACAGTTATAACTAACCTTAAACTGGTTAAACTGTGCAGGAAGAGAGATCAATACTAAGTGCACAAGCAAACCATCGGATAACTCAAGCTTAAGTGTCTTTAGTTTTGATGCCAAATGAGACATTTCCATAATGTACTCCCTAATATTTCCATTTCCCTTATATTTTATTAAAATCAAGCGTTGTAATAGCATACTTGTTTCAGCCTTGTCGTTTTTAGCAAAACGTTTTTCTATTTCAACAAGGAAATCTTTGGCATTGGTTATCCCATCGGATACCGCACCCCTAAATGCTTCTGGAATGGCACGCTTTATGATCATCAGACACATGCGATTTGAGCGGTCCCATTTCTCAAAAAGTTTCCTTTCGTCAGGAGAACTCTCAATTTAAAGAGAATGAGGTTGCTCTATTCTTAGTGCAAGGTCCAGATCCATGCAACCCAAAATTATAAAAATATTTTCTTTCCAATCTTTGAAGTTTGGACCATTAAGAATATGGACATTGTAGAGATTAGCAGATATTGTAGTAACATTAGCTATAAAGAAAATAAATTTAAACATACAAAAATACTCACATCAGTAATGGTCAATATTAGATTAATCATAAAGTTCAAATAATGGTTTATTCCATTACAAGATACTTAACACAACATCAACCTTAAGTCTTTGGACAATAATATTGATTGTAAGCAGTAACCTTGATGTAGTGATCAAATATCGACAATAAATGCATGTCAAATAATAAAACTATCTTTGGATCGATTTATTATTTACATATCAAATACCTTATAATTGTTACACAATATTTATCACTGCAAATATGTTTATACAAATATTTACCTACCTTTGGGTCGATTAATATTTGCATAAACATATAAACATTAAACATCCTCATGAATGGTTTCCATATGAGAGGTTATTTTGGCAACATCAAATTTCAATCACTCAATCATATGTTTAACATTACTTTCATTAACCATAAAACTAAATGTACTAAAATTTGAATTGATGATATAACGCCCGAATTGATGAAATTGATAATAGATGTTGTACACCGTTTATGTTTCAAAACAACATTCATAATTAACCACGAAATTCAACGTATTCAAAATTGAATTTATCATCTTGGTTTATCACATATAAAATAGAAATGAAGTCATTAAACCAAGAAATAATGGGACAAGTTTATTGGAATACGTTGTTTTTCTAATGGGGCAAGCTTATGAAATGGAAGAATAATTTATTGGCATTTAATAAAGTATATTTGTAATAAACCACAATCAAATGTACGTTAATCTCAATTTACCTCAAACCATAACAATTAATTCAAGGAAAATAAACCGAAAATTTACTTTACAATTTCACATAAAAAAAAAAAAAGCAAGTACCTTAAACAATATAACGCAGTGGGTAAGAATTATTTATCACAATCAATTTTATAGATCAATAGACTTACAGATCGATTTCCCATGTCAAATTCAAGAGAAATAAACTTCAAAAGCGGAAGCAAATATATACCTGTATCCATAGTCGAAAGCCGCAAAGTAGGTATGATCTTCCAAGTCTAGATAAATCACGTTTTTCTTCTGATGTTTATTATCTTAGTTTCTCCTCCTTTTATAGGAAGAGAAGAAGTCATTCTCGTTCTTTCCGATGGGGATGAAACAAAAGAAACTTAACGTGAATTAAATTTATCTGACGTTGGGGACCATAAATATATCATAACCAACCATTAAGTTTTAAAAAACGATTAATTGGTAAGTTACTTTCATTTCTAATTTGGTCCCTCATCAAATTAGAAAACAAAGTAATATTATCTACACATTTTGCCCATGACTAATTTGTAAATACTCATTTATAAATATTTTCATAGGTAGATCACTTCTCTTAGGTTTAATCAAAATAGCAAAAGAACACATTAAATAATTACACATGTGATCCCATATTATAGAAATTTCCATCACACCAATCAAACTAAAAGCTTAAACTCATAATTTGAGGTAAATTTAATTATATCAATATAGTCTAACACTTCTTCTCATTTGTGGGCTTGAAAATTTGATAAAAAAAATCAAACAAGTGGAATCAATATTAAATGTCAATCCCAATTCATAACATTTGGTATATTTTAGCAGTCACATTCCATAACTAATATCATAAAAATAGTCTATATTATGGGAAAATGACCATTTCCCCTTTTATTATAGTCTAATCCACAAATTTACCAATATATTATTGCTGTGCCGTTAACATCGACCATATATGTGTGTGTGAATTTCAGATAAAAATATATATTATAAAGTATAAGGGTACAAATTAATTTAGTTAAAATATCATGTTCGCTTTAAGTAATTTCAAATATCTAAATATAATCTACTCTCTTTTTTTAGAAAGTCATTACTTTTAATTAATCTTAATATTAATTTTTATCACTAGTTTATTGTTAAATTCTTTAAAAGACTATATAAATTTCCTTAATAAATTTTGGGGGTATATTCACACATTCTCTTTTATTTTATTGGAGGTATAATAATAATATTATTATTATTATTATATTTAACTAATTTTAACAAAAAAATAAAATTAAAAGTATCTGGATTAAATTTGGAAATTTGAGAATACAAATAAAATATTATTTTAATAAATAAATTTTTATTCAACCAGTTAACTGGGACTTGGGAGGGAGGTAAATACTCTTAAAAATTATTTGGCATCTAGTAAAATCTCTCAATACAAACTCGAGTTATTTTTAAAATTTTCCTCATACAATTTAATGGTATAAAATTATCTACCTTATTGAATAATTTTTGGAAGTAAAAGTTGGGATCGCGAGATCACGGGAAAGATGTTAACAAACACGTGTGAATGTCACGTGGAGGAACTTTTGAATTACACGACGGGTCCTGAAAATAAAAATCAAAAGCCATCAATCTCGATGCACTGAAAGCCATGCCTTCGTTTTGGCCCCATCTCTGTCTTCGACAATTCACGTGTTCCTGTAACCCCCAAAAAAGTTCAAAATCTATTTGTTTTTGGAAAAACTCCATTCTTACTTTTAAATTTGTTTACTTTTCAAGTCCCTCTAAATACTCTTTTAAGCCTAACTGCCTAAGTAATTCTAAAAAGATCTTAAATATATTATAATTTCTATTTACTATTCAATTTTTTGTTAATTCATCCGATAAATTCAATTAAAAAAGCAGCATAAAAAATTCAATAAACTCATTAATTTCAATAATATTAAAATTTACACAAATTTAAGTTTAATTATTTGTACAAATTAGTCAACAATAGATTTGTCAAAACTCACAAAAGTAGCTCTAATGTTGTTTTTTTAGAAAAAGAAAAATATAATCAATTTTGTACCATACATATGTTGGGAATGACTATGAGCTCATTTGACCCATTACAAATTTACAAGAACTATACAACCAATTGTCCCACATGGAAAGATTGTGAAGTGGGAAGGTTGTTTATATATGTGAGCACATTGAAGGGCTTACAAAATGTACATGAAGTGGTAATAAGATCTTTTCTCATATGTCATTTATAGGCGGGTTTGGGTAAATGCTATTGTGCGAAAAAAGGAGATTTTTTATTACTTCTCAACTTAAATTTTTCCAACATTGAATTTCTTACCGTTAAGAAATTAATACACCATTAACTCACGATGTTATTGAAAATGAACATTTTGATTTTATCAAAAACGGTTTCAGATCTAGATCATATAGGCATCATTTTTTTGAGTTGAGTTGTGGATCTGTTCTTCATACTCTCTTCTAGCCTTCTTCTTTTCCTTTTCGATTCTGAGCAAATTTTGAGTTTGATTTCAATCCTTCTCTAACGAATGCACGTTTGAGGCGTATGTTGTGTTAACCTTGGGGAGCAACCGATAAAAATGATTCGTACCGAGGTCGTGTCGAAATTGCTTTTAAGACAGTGGTTTCCACGACACAACGATCTTAATTCCAGATTTTTCAAGCATCAACATATGTTTTATATAATTCATATAAAGTATATGAGTATTTTTAACTATTTTTAAGACGAAAATTTATTAAAAAAGTTGCAACTTATCTATAGTTGGAGCGTCGTAATTTGATAAATTTGAAAATTTAGAATAAAAATTTATATGATCCAACAAGTTTAAAGAAAAATAATGATTTTTATCCCTTTTTAACAAATTCAATTAAAGTTATTAATATGTCTGATCCACCAACTTTAGTATAACTTCATTAATTAAAGTATTATATTCTCTAAAAATGATAAAATATTTGGATATTCACTTCTTCTCCATGTTATCAAACTCAACATCGAAAAATAATAAAATAACATACCAATAACTTTTGCATTTTACATCATTTTATATTTTTTTGGATTTGTTCTAACTATTTTGACTTTCTGGCGTTATTTATCATTATCTAATTAGTTTATTTGAGCTGCAAATTCGTTTCATTCACGTTATTCTTGCAAAATGATAGATGCAATCAAATCTAACTATGAAATGAGTTGCATGAGATATTTAGAGCATTTGTTTAGCATTCCCGTGGAAAAAAAAATAGTTTATTTGAGCTGCAAATTTGTTTCATTCACGTTATCCCTCATTTATATTATATATTATATATATATATTATTATAAATATATTATATTAGTATTTAAATATCGGTAAGATTATACCGATTTCTATCATATTTTTATAATATTTATTAATTTATTTTACAGAAAGCAAACAAACGAAAAAGAGGAATTAATGAATAGGCTGAGTTAATAGAATTGGATATTGGCATAGAGTCATTCACCACACATAGCATACACCATACTTCTTATTTTAGGGGGCGTTTGGATCGCAGAGTTGGGTTGAGTTATGGAGAGTTGTTTTGTCAGTGAGTTCTGAAAATCAGTGTTTGGTTTGCAGAGTTGAGTTGAGTTGAATCAGGAAGTCAGTGTTTGGTTTGCAGAGAGAGTTATTATGTCGTGGTATCGATCGATGCGATTTTTGTAAAAGTGTATAAATCCGATTTTTGTGACTTTTTCTTTACTTTTTTTTAGTTTCCACCAAATCAGTTGCAAACATATTTGTCTACAATTTCAAAACTTTATTATGAGATCAATTACAAAGTTACAATATATATTACCATTTGCAAGATATATGAGATATTTAGAACAATATTGAATATTGAGATTGATATCAATTTATCTTCTCCCCTAAAAATCATTTTTATCTTATGTAAAGTGAAAAGTCTGATTTTTTTTGTGACTTTTTTTCCTTGCTTTGTTTTCACAACAAATCAAATACAAACACATTTGTCTACAATTTCAAAACTCAATTATGTGATCAATTATAAAATTACAATATATATTACCATTTGCCAAATGTATGTTAGGGGTATTTGAAAAACTAATAGATATTGGATTTGATATCAATATTTCTTTTCCAATAAAATTCATTATTTAGAACTTTTACTCTTCAATATGAACTTTATTTCTTTTTTTTTTATGAACATGTTCACCAGTACTTTTTTATTTTAATTTAGGTAGGTCTTAATTTAGTATTAATACTTTGCATATGAAGACTGAAGAGTGTTTATTTAAATTTGTCTAAACACATGCATTGTCTATAGACATCTTTATAATGCAATAAATAGTTTACCTTGTGAAGATGTTAAAAATATGTCAACATACTTAAATATTTTGTGTCATATTGAAGTTGCATATCTACAAAATATTAGATATGTCATCAAGGTCTTAGTAGCGTCGTTATGCTACCAAAACTCTCCCCATCTTCTTCTTTTCTCCACTTTCTTCATCTCGTCGGGGAAGTCGTCGGAGAGTCGCCGGACCGTCGTCGGACCATCATCAGAGACTCACCGGACCGTCATCGGAGACTCGTCGGATCGTCGTCGGAAAGTTGTCGGATCGCCGCCGGAAAGTACCTTACGGTTGAGTTAATAACTCAACTCCATGGGGTTGGGTTATTAAGTCACCAGTTATAATTGTTGGTGAAACAAACAAGGAGTTGGTTATTAACCCAACTCAACCCAACTCAACCCCATAAACCAAATACCCCTTAATGAAATCTTGTGTTCTAGCCTCAGGACGTTTATTTTTTTCTCTTTTCTATAATATATAAATAACTATTTTCTTATGCTGTTTTAATTTTAGAATTCAATCTAAAAATATTTACCATTTAAAAATATAAAATTGAGGAGACATATTGACCTTGTATCTTTTCTAAAATATAAATTATGATTTTTGCAGAGTGTCTAATAGATTTTTATTTTCTTTTATTTTGTGTCTAATAAATCATTTTAAAAATGTCTAATAAATCATTGATTTTTAAAAAGTGTCAAATATATTTTTAAATTCCAATTTTGTATCTAATAGGTTCTTAAATTTTCAATTTTTTGTCTAATAGATTCTTGACTTATTCTACATTTTTAAAAAAATTTAGTGAATAAATTATTGACCTATTCGACATTTTTTTAAAAAATTCAGGGATTATTTCGATACAAAATTAAAGGTTTAAGGTCTCAATATTAGACGCAAGATTCAATTTTATGTCTAGTAAATCAATAATGCTTAAATTTTTTGAATATGTCAGAGACCTATTAGACACAAAATTAAAAGTTTAAGACTATTATGCACGTTTAAAGTTTAAAAACTTATTAGATACAAGATTGAAAGGTTAAAAGACTCACAAAATAGGTTTTGAAGTTTATGGATCTAATAGACACAAACTTAAAAATTCATGAACTAAACTCTTGTATTTTTTTTCTTTCTATTTCACAAGACATTGAGATGAGCTAAATTACAATGATATTAAGGTTATTCAAACTCACCTACCTATTATTATCATCATTTTTTTTTTAACTTTAAGGTAATGTGGGGTGTATATGTGAATTCGAAACTTCGACCTTTTATGGATTGTTTGGGACGCTGAGTGAGTTATAATAACAAACGGTTATAATAGTCTTTGGATTATTATATTCTGTGAAAACATAAAATATTATTTAAAATGCAGAGTGATATAGTCTGAGGTTATAATAACTTGTGTTTAAGGTGCATAATATTCCACAGGTTATAATAACACAAATTATTATTATATTTATAAAATATAATTTTTGGACCCCAAATATTACTACCTAGGTCAACCCTTGAGTGATAGCACTGTGTACCAATGGTTTTTATTGGCATGCTTTTAAGCATTGATTTTTTGTTTTCAGAAATGTTAAACATTGAATTAAAATTAGTGATTCTTTTTCTTTGATATTTTGCAAAATATAAAATTCAAAGATTTAGTAAATTACTTTAGGAAAAAAGGTTGGAGAATAAATGAATAGAGTACAATATTAAATGAAATAAAGTCAAGGAGTCGAATTGATTTAATCCAAATTATTTTTTAGTAAATTTGTAAACCACACCATCCATGTATTTTCAAATTAGACCGGATCGACTCAACTTGCATGATTTAATTATTTCAAAATAATGGATGTTTCTTAATATATCAATTTGTTAAACACCCTTAATTTACAGAATTATACACAAACATATAAAAATAATTTATACATTATGATTTGTGTATTTAAACTTAACTCAATAATTCAGACATTAACTTGTTTAATAATAATAATAATGGTAAAAAGTTAAGACATTGATAACTTTTTTATTTTTTAGTTCAACAACATTTAAAGATGGGGGGTTTACCCTATAACTTCTTGGTCAAAGTTAATACTTTATGCTAGGTTTTTGTTGGCAACTTTTTGTGAGGTCGAAGTTGGAACCCCGCCTCCAAAATTATGTAATAATATATTCTTTAAACAAGCAAATTACACGATATTTGTTTTTCTTTTAGATGAGCACGTTTTTTAAATAATTTTTTTTAGTTCAAAATAAATCTGTTTGTTAGGGAATATTTGAGACGTTGATTGAGTTATAATAGTATGTGAAATCATATAATATTATATATTTAAAATACAAATTAGTATAGTCTCAGGTTATAAATTATAATAGTCTGTTTTGTGTTTGAGGTGTAGAGTATTTCACATATTATTATTACTCGTGCCCAAAAAAAATTCTTAGTGATAAAATAGAAACATACCATTAAACGAGAAAACTATTTTTTTTTTAAAATTCTAATACACTAAACACACAAGAATTTCCCAAGAGGTAATTTTGTTAATGTATTTGCAAATCTGCAGGTACGTAAAACATGATTGTTTCTTGTTCAATCCAATGCTAAAATTATAAATACAGTACGTTGTTCTATAGTTTTTAGGGATGATAGATGTACAAATCTTCAGTGTTGTTTAACTCTAATCATTTTATATTAAGAAGTTAAATGAAAATGAAAATGGCACATTCTTTTGACTGAAAACTCTTAATAGAGATGATCGATACAATGTAATAGAGATTTAATAGAGAGAAGAAGAGATGATCACTAGAGGAGGCGAAACTCTCCATTTGAGTTTTTTTGTTTCAATATTACTTTATTTGAATTGTGGATTGTAGAAGTAGTGGAGAAGAATTTTTAAGATCTTAAGAATCAATGAAATTATTAGTAAATTTATATTTTCTATAGCTTTAAAATTATGAAGGAAAGAGTTTGGGAGGTGCTCTAAGGTTGGAAGGGTAATTTTTTTTCCATAGAGGGAAGGAGGTTCTAATAAAGGCAATAACCCATATCATTTTCACATATACTATGAGTTGTTTTAGATTTCCCAATTGTAATAAAATAAACAAAATGTGTGTTGGGTTCTGGTGGGGAGCCTCGAAGGAAAAAAGAAAAACTCATTGGATTAGATGGAAAAAACTCTATTATAACAAAGACAGGGGTGAGATGGAGTTTAGAGTGCTTAAAGTGTTTAACCAGACACTCCTCGCGAAGCAAAGCTGGGGGATTTTGCACAACTCCATAACCCTTTTGACCAAAGTTATGAAATGTAGATATTTTAAGAACGACGAGTTCCTTAAGGCTCCTATGGGAAATAATCTCTCGCTTACATGGAGGAGTATAATGTGGGGAATGGAACTTTTCTCAAGAGGATATAGGTGGAGAGTGGGGAATGGGTGATACATCAAGACTGATGAAGATCCTTGGCTTGATCGATCGAGAATTGCAAGCCTACTTGGGTGAATGACAAGAGAAAGGAAAATATGTGTGCACTCTCTCAAATGATCAGGGCTTTTGCAATAAAGAGGTTATCGAGGAGGCTTTTCACAACCAGGAGGCCTCCACCATTCTTAGCCAGCTGCAGGGATGCAAGAATTCAAAGGACGAGATTATTTGTAGCTTGGAGAAAAAAGGCTTCTTGATCGGGAGAACTTTGGGAAAAGAAAGTAAAGAAATTACGTTCTACTCAGTGGAAGTGCACACTGTCGATGCAAGTATTAAAACAGGAGTACTCCTCAGTATCGATCCATTAGATAACAATGTTAACAAGGTAATGCTTAGCAAAAATGCTAGAGAGTTGCAAGAAATAAAATGTAAAGTGCAAAATCAAGGTTGGAAGTGATGTGTTAGGAAAACTGAAAAATGATTTCAAAATCAAATTGCAAAACTGGTGGTTTTGCAATCTGAATAACAATCAACTAGAATTACAGAAACTAAAGGCAATGAAAATTGCAAAACTGGTATTATTGCAAACTCAACAGAAGTATAGATTGTTTATGAAACAATTCAATTGGAAATATTAAATGCGATGGAGTTCAAAAATGTCATTGCCCTAAGTAGTAATTGCAAACCATGAATTGCAATTCTACCTCCTCTACACTCAATTGTAAACTGAAATTACAACTCATATTCACCTTGATGTAAGAGTTTTAGGAGACTAAGTGAGAGACCTATATGTCTATAGTCCCTTTATCTTAGGTAATTTGGGCACGATAACTTATTGAGTTTTGGAGTCTTTAATCCTTATGTCTAGGGTAAAGAATTGGTTTATGTCTAAGCTCGTGTCTCCATTACTTAGGAAAAATCCATTCATTTCTAACTTTGTCGTTTTTAGATCTAAACTTAAGTTGCAACCCTAGTTGATTAATCTAGGAATCCAATAGAATTAAACTCAAGCAAACAATTAAAGTGAAGGCTTGATTTTATTAGTAAATTTTGGCTACAATTACTTTATTAGGGAATTTACATTTTGAACCCCTAAAAAGGTTTAGCTCATGATTAACTTATAAAATTCAAAACAATTTCTCTGAGGAATTTACATGCTGAAATTAGAATTAAATGGTAAAGATTGTGCTAAAGAAAAGCCAATCAAATTTAATCTACTCGATTATACAACAAGTTCTTGAGATCGAAGGCCCAATTTCTAAACTTGAAAGGCCCATCTCGTGTAGACCCAAATAAACGTTTGATGAAGATAGCGAGCGGTAAGTGCCGTTGCTCCTCCGAAGTCCAACGGGCTCTGCCACTGACTCAAAAACACTCTGTCCCACCAAATTTCTGTGAGATCGAGAATTGGACTTTAATTCATAAACTTTTAAATTATAAATTCCCCATTTCCATCGTATTTGATTTTAAAAATTTATGCTAAGTTGTTGAGTTTTTTTGCAATATATTAGAAATGAAATTATCCCACATCTTGAAGGGGAGTGATGGACTCCTGACACTATAAAAATAGCTTATAACTTTGATTTCAAAGCATCCCAGTTAGAAACACTTTAAGTTTGGTGTATTAGTTTAGTTAAATTTTCTCTTTATATTCTCTAGTATGACAGTGAGAAAAAAATGTGAGTGGTATAAGCTTTGAAAGAGTGTTTTTGTAATTGGAGTCGAGGAGAGAATTCTGTGTGATTGTAATAATTTTTCACATAGTAAAATTTCTTTCTGTTTGTAGTTTTTTTTCCGGGTTTAGAGTTTTTCCACGTAAATTCTTGTGTCTCTTATTTTGTTGTTTTCTTTTAATTTCTCAGTTATTTCTGTGTATTCCTATAGTGGAAGTTTTTTTTTTCTCCAACACAAGTCTCTAAACTTTAGAATATAAGTCAATTTAAAAAATAGACTTCTTTTTTACTATGTGAGCTAATAAGTTCTTAAACTTTGAACTTTTGTTTTTATGTTTAACAGACCTTTAACATATTTAAAATTTTAAAATACTAATTGATCTAAAAGACATAGAATTGAATTTTATGTCAATAGAACTCAAAACTTTTACTTTTGTACCTAATAAATCCGTAAATTTTAAAAAAACTATAAAATAGATTAACGACTTTCATAGACATAAAATAAGAATAAAGAATATTTATTAGTCACAAAATTAGTGACTCGTTAAACATTTTTTAAAGTCTAAGAATTAAATGGAAACAAATATAAAATCTTAAACCAAACTTATAATTTAACCTAAAAATTTACAGCGCTACATAAAAACCAAATATCTTCCCTTCTACTTTTACTTTGTATTTGCCATATATCAAAGTTAGAGAGAACGATGTGGGGTAGATAAAATAAAATTATATATCACTCGATGACTTGTTTAAATATGAATAATGCATAGATATTATTAGAGTACTAAAATACTGTTACATCAAAGATCGTGAAGAAAATTTCCTGCAACAAAAAGTCATATAAAGTGAATTTTTCATAGAGAAATTGTATTCGTTTAATTTTTCCTTAACCATTATCAAATAATGAGGATTTTTTTTAATGTAGAGTGACAGATTCAACTATCGATTTAATAATAATTAGTATTTTATTCACAAATTACGTTTGGATGGGTAAATAATGACTATATTCATTATTTACTCCATTGTTAAAATTAAAATGGGAGAAAAGAGGATTGTGATCCGAGTCATCCCTTTCAAAACGAGGGATTACTGTTCCATTCGGGCCCTATTTCCGTGAGAAAAATCTGGATCCTTAGCACGTGCAAACTGCAAACAAACCAAACAAATCACTTGCATATTTATAATTAAATAATAACAAATAATGAGGAGTAAGAGTAATAAATAATTTAATAGTTAAATTGGGTTTTTTTTTTAATGTTTTTAAAGTGTGTGATATTAAAAAGCAAATTCGAAAAGGTTTGGCGGGCGTGAGGTGCTTTAGTAGTCCAGTCCAGTTGTTGGCTTTTTAATATTGTCTGTCGCATTCTCTCTCTCAAATAACACAAACACAAAACGTGATTATTGTTATTAAATTTGGTTAGGTTAAATTATATGTTTGTGTTTAATACATCTTTTAACTTAAAAATTATCTATTTAAACTTTTAATTTTGTGTCTATTAAATTTATAAATTTTTAAAATGTTGGGTAGGTTCTTAAACTTTCAACTTTGTATCTAATAAAATCCTTGACATTTTTAAATTTTGTTAAAATTAACAAAGCTACTGGACATAAAATTGAATTTTGTGTCTAAAAGTATATGATTAAACTTTTAATTTCATATCTAACAGGTTCATGAATTTTGAAAAATGTCAAATAGGTCAAAGATCTACTAAAAGTTGGAGGACCTAAAATACAAAATCGAAAGTTTAGAGAATTACTAGACACTAAATCAAAAGTTCATACATCTATTGGAAATTTTTTAAAGTTACAAACTTGAAAGTTCAAGCACTAGAGTTGTAATTTAACCATTTTCTTAAATCACCAATCAACTCAAAAACCAAACAAGTGGAAATTAATATTAACTGGAGAGGAAACGATTTTACAGGATTCAAACTTAAAGACTTCCAACTCTGATATACCATCTTAAATCACCAATCAACCAAAAAACTTACACTGATAGATTGGAGTAAATTTAATTATATCACCCTAATCTAATATTTAGTTACAAACTCACAATGCACTATTTACCATGGGAATTAATTATTTTTGGAGTGAGTTTATTGAAGAAGCACATTATTATTTTACACGGGTTGATTAAATAGAAATTTTGTTGGAAAAAATTGAGAGCAGGGCAGAAAAGGAAAAATGAAAAAGAAAAAGAAAAAGAAAAAGAAAAATGAGAGGGAAGAGGGAGGCGTCCATCAGTTATGGGTAAAGTTGAGATTGTCTGCCACTAAATTTTGTCGGGTCGGCCCTTCCCTCGACAATCTTTTGTGGGCTGTCATCTCTACCTATATATATATTTTTTAGTATTAAAAAAAACATGAAACCCATAAATTTAAATCCAAAAATAATATATATATATATATATGTACACATCGATACTCGTTTTTACTCTATCTATCTGTATTAGAGTGTATATATATAAAGGCTACATTATAAGTTTAATAGATCTTTCATGTCTATTAAATTTTTAAATTTTTAATTTTATACGTAATAAATTCTTAAGCATTATAATTGTCTAATAGATTCTCAACTAAGTATTATAATTGTCTAATAGATTCTTAACCTTTAAAATTGTTAAACAAGTTTATGATCTTTAAACTTGACTAATAAGTTATTGAATTTTAAAATTTGGTATCTAATAAGTTTTTAACCTAGTTAAAAATTTTAAGATTAATTGATCCATTAAACTTTTTTTTTCCTCATAGAAATTCCTTTAGAATCCACTTTAGAAATTCCTTAGTCCATAAAATAGGACGTCCAAATAATACAGACCATCTAGCTAAACAATTAGCCAACATGTTTAAATCACGTCGAGCATGACTGAATTTCACTATATGAAACTTCTGAATAGCAATTTCATGAAGAATGTTCTATATCTCTAGAGTTGATTTCAAAACTCCATTTATCATTGAAACAACTAATAAAGAGTCAGAGAAAATAGGTATTGTTGGGAGTGCAACCAAAGTCCCACATCAGTTAAAGAAGGGGAAGATCATGGGTATATAAGTGAGGGATAGTATCTCCATTGATATGAGGCCTTTTGGGAAACCAAAAACAAAACCATGAGGGCATATGCCTAAAGTGGACAATATCATACCAATGTGGAGATATGTGAAGGGTTGTATGTCTAGCAATAAATTAATGTTAAGAACTTAAAAAGATTATTGTTTTAGAGTTCATAAACCAAAATAAGGAAGTTTTTAGAACAATGATTTCAATTAGAGCTTTTTATTTTTATTTTTTAAGATTAGAAAGGAAAAAAAAGGAAAAGAAAAAGTTGTGTTTCCATTTGATTCCTAATAATATGTTATGTGGCTTTGCTTATCTTAAATAAATCTGGATTTCCTTTTTCCTTCACTTGAAAAGTGTGTACAAGAAAATTGAATAATAAGGACAAAACATTAAGATTTATAAAGCAAAACATATTATATTATATATATATATGTGTGTGTTTGAATTTTGTTATTCATGTAAACATGAAAGATGGCCTTTGACATGTTAAACTCAACACGCTATTATGGAATGCCCGAAGGAAATTTTAGTCTGGAAAAGGAGTCAATTCCCGTCTTTGATCATTGAAAACAACTCGTTGGAGGTCATCTCTCTTTTGAATGGAGTCACAACCGACTTTTTCTGAAATTTCTTTTATTATTGGCGATATCCTTTCGCTTGTTAAGGATTTTGGGTCCATTATTTTTTTGTAAAGTTCCTAGAGAGGAGAACAAAATAGCTCACATTCTTGCAACTTTAGCATCCTTTCTAGGAGACTCTCGGATCTGGAATGAGGCTTTTCTAGAGGACTTTATCCCTCTCATTCTTGAGACAGGTGTGGATGTTTGATTGATCTTTTATATATACTGCTTAGCTTCCCAAAAAAGAAAAGAAAAAAAAAACCATTTGCCAAGAGTGCTAATAATATTTATATTTACTTATTTCATATTAACCCTTCTTTAAAAAAAAATCGATTCACAAATACTTATTCGTAATTAACTTGAAATTTAACACTTTCCCTTGTAAAATTAGTTTTACAACTCCAAGTTAAAACTGAAAATGGTATCACTCTAAGGGGCCTTTTGGTGCAAGGTTTGTGGATGGGAATGAGTAAGAATTTTAAATCTTCTTGTTTGGAATAAGGTTTGTAAGCATGGGCATAAGTATCACTTATTCTCATGCATCACTTTTTCCCATGGTTGATGAGTTTTCTATACCTTCAAGAATGATAGGTTTTCTTTATACTCATCTATCTCTCTTTTTCTCTCACTTCTTTATTAATATCTCTCTCTTCTTTATTAATATTTATACATTTTTATTTATTTATTTATTTTCAATAATCATAATTAATTATTTAATTAAAAATATTTACAAATAATTAATTTATTTTTATTAGTTGACATTAATTTTGATTAATTAATAAAATAATATTTTTAAGATTAATTTCATCAAACAAGCATAGATATTCATTATAAAATTCATTATAAAAATATTAAAACACTAATTATTATTATATTAATTAATTATTATTTTTTAAATACATTTTTATTATTTTATTAATAATAGATAATAATATATAAAATTTATGAGATAAATATCATAAAATAAATTTGCACATTATTTATTAGATCGTAGGTATATATTACATAAGTTTTATATATTAATTTCGTCAAATAAATATAAAATATCATTTTTTACATAAAAATCTGATAATATTCTCATGTATAACCAAACACAGTCATCTTATTTTCAGACATTTATTATTCTCAGACATCTTATTCTCAAGCATCTATTACCCATTTCCATCAAATAAAACATTAAACCAAACGGTCCCTAAAAGTAACATTTTATTATAAGAAATCGAGAGGTGTATGAGAAGACTTTAATTATCACATTTAGTATTATTTTTTAATAAATCATTTTTAATATGAAGAGGGAAAATGATAAAAATGAGATATTCTTAAAGATGAATGTGTTGTTTTTGTTTTATGAACAAAGATAAATGTGTTATTATTATTATTGCAAATGGGCTACTCATCATTATTAAGCATGCAAATAAAGTATTAATTTAATGAATGAATATGGATATATATGAGGTATTCAGAAATATATATATATATATATATATATATATATATATATATATATATATAAAAATAAGCAAGAATATTGATATGAGCACTTTTTGATACCCATTTAGGCAGCATTAGTGACGCATCCTTAACTTCAATATTTGTTATAATTTATAATTATTAGGCCTAATTAATAATAATTATTGATTTTAAATTTTAATTATTTTCTTTCAATTTAGCTTCTCTAACAAGCCTCGTTCCTTCCATGCGTATGCATGCACGCTACACGTCATATTTAAACGTTGCAATTATTTCTAATTGTAAGCTTTTTTTTAGCAAATTTTCGTTTGTTTGATAACTTTTTAAATTTATAATTAATAACATTTTGTGTTTTTATTGCCATTTCAAATTATACACTTATTCTATTCCGTTATTATTATTATTATTATTATATATAAAAAGAAATAACGCCTTTTTTTTGGGTAATATTAAATATTCTCCTTGATGAAATAAATAGTCTACGAGCTCTCTCAAGTAAATTACCATTTCCTCTTTTTTTCTCGAACACTAATAGATTAAAAACGAGGGAAATGAAATCATTATGACCTAATCAATTATATTCTGTTTAAAAATTTTAAAAATATTTAAATTTTGTCATTTGAATTTAGTTTTCCATTTGATTGATTTTAAAAATTTCATCATAATCTTATGATTCGATTAAATCTCTATAAATGACTGCCACTTTGACACCCAAATGTTGAATCATTTGAGGTTTATTCGAGTTAACTATAAATCATAATTTTAAGCCAACAAGAGGTCATGAGTTCGAATTTCCCTACACCCAATTATCGATGTACTAAAAAAAATCATAATTTCAAAATCGAAGGATTAAACCGTGCTTGAGAAATATTGTCTAATGAGATTCCAAAACTATCCTTCATTGTCAAAAAAAAAAGAAGCTAAAATTAAAGGTATTGATCCTTTTAGTTTTTGAAGCCTTGAAAGGAAACATTTGTTGAGAACTTGAAATTTCATAAAAAGGGAAATAGAAAATTACCAAAAAAGAGAGAGAAATTTAAGGTAAAGGGGCAGAAAACAAAAGCTAAGAAAGAAAAGAAAAATGTGTCAGTAAAAGGTGAAATGTGTAACTAAAAGGAATTTAGGAGATGTAGAAAGGAGTTGTGAGAGAGAGAGAAAATAAAAAGAAAAGAAAAGGAAAAAGAAAAAGAAACTTTTGATTGTGACTTTTGTCCCCTAATATTCTAAATAGGTCCACATCAAAATAGTGCCCCCCCAAATTCAATGGAATTGGAGGGACCTTCTTCTCACCTTCTTCTTCTTATTATTCTTAAATCTTAATATTATATTTTAATTCTCTATTTGTATTTCCACTTTTGCCCTCCATATTATGGTTGTCTGATTAATCTAATAATGTGTCCCAAACCTTATCTCAATGTGAAATCAAGCTTAGGTTATGGCTACCGTTGTAATTTTATTTTAATAGAAATGTTGATATAATAAAATTTATCATAATCTATTAACTTAAATTTTTTGATTAATTGGTAATTTAAAACATGACATCAAAGTAAGAAGTTATGTATTCAAATTATAGTAATGTCAATTTTTCTCCTACTTAATATTGGTTTCTACTTATTGAATTCTTTTACAAATTTTCAAACTCACAACTTGAAAAAATGTTGGAGGGTTGATATAATTACCTTTACAATATTCCATGACTTATAATGTTTTGATATGTAGGGGCGGATTTACCATAGGCCCAGAGCCCCCCTCAAATTTTTACCTTTAATAATATGTATAGAAAAAGTCAGATTAAATAACAAAAAAACCTTCTGATTTAGTGGTTAATAGCTTAAAAGCCCCCCTTCAAGTCCCAGGTCAATCTTTGGTTTGGACAATGTTAAATAATTTTTTCCATGTCGTAATATTCAGCCTCTCGATACAAATTCCTGATCACGGCATTGACACTGGGATAAGTTCTTATTCTTTGGAGAACTTTTCTTTTGAAGAGAGATGAGTTATGTAATGTGGGCAATGATTTGGGGTCTATAATTGTCGTTTCATTTTTTATTTTTCCTCGTATAACAAAATAAAACAAAATTTAAATAAATTAATGCAACGACCGATAATTAGAGAGGTAACGGACACTATCATTCTATGATGGATTGTATAACCATTAAAACAAATGATTGATTTTGTATATTATTTTAGGCGACAATTTGAATTTGTATATCAAATTAAATTAGAACTATTAAAAATCTAAAGTTAAAAAAACAAAATAAACATTTCATCAATAGATTAATATGACTTATAGTTGGAAATTCAACATGTGAACATTAACTAGAGTTAAATATTGGAACTGGAGACCTTTGATCTAACATTGTATTAGGTGTCAATTAGAACTAAATCAAATTAAAACCGAGTTAAAAGTGAGGTTGAAGTGAATCTTGAAAATAGTGTTTTTAAGTAACATACTTTTCTCCAAACACTAATTAAATGTTTAATTAGATACTTTCTCGAGTTTCCTCAAGTATTTTTAGAATTTTTAAAAATACATTTGCAACTAAGCCCTACAAAAATTTTCAAAAGCACTTTTCACACCTACGAAACTCGGGGCTTTCAACATAAACTTATAAAAGGACTAAAGAAATAAAGAAAAGAAAAGGAAGGTTCATTTGGAAAAAAATAAAGAAAGGAAAAAAAAAAAAGGCAAGGGCCTAATAAAATCAAAACAATTTTTCGGCTTCCCCTTTTTCTCCTTGTCTCTGTCCTACCAGTAGCATAAATTATTGAAACAGAATGGGAAAGCCCCTCTAAATAAATAATTAAAAAAAAAAAGTGGGATAAAAAACCAAAACACTTTTTTTTTTCCTTATATAATTGACTACCAAACATAATGATTTTACAGCCCCTTTTCATCTTTTTTTTTTTTTTCCTTTTTCCTTTCTCTTTTTCTTCTACTTGCAAAGAAGATTCATCCCCATTTCCCTCAAATGACTCCTCTTTCTCCTTCTCCATTTGACTTCTCTTTTATCTTTCTCCCTTAAAATCTTCTTTTTCCCAAAGCTTTGAAGCTTTTGAAATGGCCTCTCATGGCGGCCGCAGCCATGGCTGACCTTTCTTCCACAGCCTCAAATCCCCAGCAAAATGTAGTAAACAAGCGTGATGGGCAAAGCAATCAACATTCCAAAGATAACTCTGCAAACCCACAAAGAAAAATTAGATCTTTTTATGCTTTTTTTTTTTTTTTTGAAAAATAAACACTTTTGTTTAGTTATTAATAAGAACATTACTATACACATTAATTAGTACATACATACCCTGTGCTTAGAATATCAGGGTGTACGTTGTACTCCTTGGCAAAGACAAAGGGGACAATTCCTTGTGGGAGAGCTGCCTGTTTTTTTTTTCAAAAAAAAAATAACAAACTTGTAGATGGTTTTTTTTTTTGTTATGGAAAATCCAAACACATGGGGCAAAAAAACATGTTAAACAGAGCCACAGATGTTTGTTTCCTAACATATCACCAATCAGGCCCTTAGTCATATATATAAAAGCCCATTAGTCCCTAAGTTTTTTCATTTGACATAGAAAATAACCTAACATATTAAACTCAGTCGTCATTGGAGATACATGTTATAATAACTCATGGAATATTTTGCATACTATTATAACTTAAGACTATATAATTCTGCATTTTAAACAATATTACATAATTCTATCTACTATTATAACTCTAGTTATTATAACTCACTCAGCATCTCAAACAACTATTAAATTGTCAAATATAATTCATAAGATATTATCACTATAACTCCATCATCTATTATTCGCATAACACTTATTCACGACTAAGCTAACTTAAGGTGGTTTTTCATTTCCAAAGTTTTCATTTTCACTGCATTTCATTACAGAACTCCAAAAAGCAACAATCTTTTTCAGAACCCATTTGGATAAACAAAATAACTTTACTGTGGAGAGAGAGAGAGAGAAAAAGGGGTTTCATTTTAGAAATTGACATTATACAATGGGTTTTTTAGAAAAAAGAAAGGGGGAACTTTTTGGAGTATATGCAGTGAAGAAGCAGGATTGAGGAAATGTCAGAGAGAAAGTGCAGAGGAGAGAGAATGAGTGACCTGGACAATGGCAACACGAAGGAGAACTCCTCTAAGGCCAACAGCAATGGAAGCAACAGCCATTACAGCTGGACCTGTAAGGAATCTCACAGCCATTGAAAAAGCTGCTATGGTATTTCCACATGCTATGATCCTTGGTTGCAAAGCCATGAACAAACCTGTCATTTACATTTTTACCAATTAGTCTTTTCTTTTTCTTATTTTGCCTTTAAAGCAACTTTCATCATCACCACCACCAAGCCCATTTGAATTGAATCGAATCCAACACAGACAGACCAAGCAGAAAAAAAAAGTGAAAAGAGAAAGAAAAAACAGAGAGATTGCAGAAACAAAAACCCCCCTCCAACATATTATCATAACTATGCCACTGTTTTTGCTTTGCCTTTTGCCAGTTTTATGCTTTGCTTTTTGCTTTTGGAAGAAAAAGAAGAAGAAAGAAAAATGGATGTTAACAACTTTACCAAGACTGAACATGGCCATTCCAAGCCCTGCATCAGAGAGTATAGAAATGGACTTTGCAACAATGGCTGGCATTTCAACATTCCACCTTAAGATAAAAACAAGATGATGATGATTATAATCAGAATCAAAGCTAAACTAAAAATCTAAATGGGGTTTTGAGAAAGAGATGAATGAACCTGAATGAGATTAAGGACCAAGTGAGGCCAATTAAACTGGAGTAAGTGTTGGGGTTTCTGATCAGCTTTCTCCAAACCATGATCAAGATGAGCCTTGTCATTACACTGGTTGGTGGCATGGTTTTGGGTTTAACATCTCCAACTTTCTCTGCTCCTCCATTGTTACTGTTCATAATCTCTCTATTTCCAAAGCTGAAATCTTCCCTCTCTGCATAATCTTCTTGGTTTTCTCTACGACCCTCCACTGAAAAACCAACCCCATTAACAAAAATGGAACAGAAATAACCAAAAACAAAGTAAACAACAAAATCTAATCCATTCAAGAAACTTACCTTTTCCGGGAGAGACAGCCAATCTCACATCCTTCTGATCATTATGAGCTCCAAATTCATGATTTCCAAACACATCAGAAACAGGTGAAGCACTTGAACTCCAAACAAACATATGCAAATCTCTGCTTCCATCCTCTGTTTTCTGCTGAGCCACAACTCCATTGGCAGGCTTCTTAGCATTGGGTTGCGCATTTTTGGACCCTGTAGGTGAAAACATTCCTGGGTTCGGAGCAGGGTAATGATTTGCATTTGCATTTACATTTACATTTACATTGCCCCCTGCTGTGGCATTGTAATGAAACCTCGGCTTCCCGCTGTTGCCGCCGCCGCCTTCCTCCTCGTAATTCGACGGCCTCGGTGTTGGTCCTCTCGACGCGGAAAGGCCATAAACATCAGAAGAGCCAAAGTTGGAGTTTCTTCCACCAGCAGCCATCATAGAGTAGAAATCAGTATGGTTAAAACTCGAGCCTCTTGGAGTAGGATTTCGAGAAGATTGCAGAGAGTAAATCTCAGCATTGGTTAAATTGGAAGGCCGTGGAGTTGTAGAAGACAACCCCACAGATCTTCTCGAGAAGATATCTGATCTTGAAGCATTTGATTTCCTCACAGTCACGTGAAGCTTCCCATCTTCTTTAATCTCAGCCTCTGTCTCAAGAACTTGCCTTCCATCCAACGACATAATGTCAGAATCAACATGGATTGAGACTATAGAACCAGCAGTGTCTGGAAACTGCTCAGAAATCAGCATTCTGGCTCCTCTGTATTCAAACATGAACAGCATCAATGTGTACCAAATAATGCACTGAAGCACAACAATCTGAACCATCAAGCTCCCTGAAAAATCCCCATACATCCCTTTAAGGAGAGGAATCCCCATAACCAGAGTATTGGGCAGAGTGGAAAGGGAAAACAGAGTAATCGTCCATTCCAAACAACCCCTTTTGCTTACGTTGCTCCAAACGGCAAGAACAGCAAGAACAATGAGCTTTTGGAGAGTATCAGCAGCAATAAACCTCAAGTTCATGGTATAGGGATTGTTGGTGGAGATAAAGTGGAAAGAAAGAAGAGGAACTGCAAACAGAGCAACAAAACGATTGATTCCAGAGCACTGGTCAGGAGTGAAGATCTTCCACCATTTCACTGAGCCATAAGCTAAAATCATGGCCACATAAAGAGGAACCACTGCAGTCATTACATGGTAGAAATCTAAAAGGGTAATCATCTTTCTTCTTCTTCTGGTTCTTGTTCTTGTTTTTGGTTGATTCTGAGCTGACCCAGATGAGGAAAATAGCTATGGAGAACTCGGAGGAGAAAAACAGAGGAGGAAGAAGAAGAAGAGAAAGTGGTGGCGATGATGAAGTGAGATGAGGGAGTGAAAGGGCATGTGTTTTGGTTTATGGGAATGGTGAATCTTAAGGCAATAAACAGTAAAAAAAAATGAAAAAGAAATGAAAAAAAATATAATAAATTAAGCTTTGAGAATTGGGAGCAGGCGTTGTTGAACTTGCAGTCCTCAAAGCAAGAGAAGAGAGCGTGGGAGTTCTTCAACTTTTTTTGGTTTTTGATATTTTAAAAAACAAAATAAAAATGGGTTTGTTTTTTTGCCTTTTGTTTTGAAGTGTGTTTGGATTTGGGTTTTTGGAGGATAATAAAAATAGTTTTGAATTTGATATAAAACATGGGAACTTAGTGTATGGCTGTATGGTATTTGTAAATTTAAAAAAAAAAAAAAGTTGGAAGGTGGGGTTTGTGTTAGGCTTTGTTTGGCAGAGCTTTTTCTAACACTTTCTTTATTTTATTTTTTCTTTTTCTTCTTGGATTCGCTTTTTAAGGCTCATGGTTGTAAACTTAGCTTTGAGTCGTGGCAATCTTTTTTTTTTTTTTTTTTAACACTATTCCCAATTCTCTTCAACCCTTTTTCATATTAAAAAGCATAAATTTTTATATCTTTGGCGCTAAATAATGTTGCCACCAATACCATACAACAATAAAAATCCAAACTTTGCTCCTTCCTAGTCCAATGAGATTTTGCCAATGTATTACCTTGTGTGTATTTAATTATCTTTAGTTGCATGTGAAGAAACATGTATCCATATTAATTTGTTGGTTCATATATATAATATGATGTGACATACGTGTTATATATAGTATAGTAACCTTCCTATATTCTATATGTATTATACTCATTCAAGATAGTTTTGCTCTAATCTAAAGTTGGTTAGAAGTAGTATATAAGGCATGAACTTAGATATTAATACAAGAATCAACAAGTTCACTAGTACAAAACGAGAAGGAAATGATATTGTGGGAATTTTAACTACCTTAAACTCTTGTTCTACGTCATACTAACTAATTTGAATAGACCCAATAGCTAATCTTGTTGTCAAGATCACGAAAGTTTATAAATGCTTAGATCATCAAAGCTTAGGTTCAAATCTAATTTAGTCCAAATTGTATTTCATAATCGAATTCTTAGAACCTATCAAACTAGCTGTCAAATCTTACTACTCCAAAGTAGAATGTCAAGCCAATGTTACATTACATTGATGAAAGATGGATCAAAATAATTATAATTCAAGGTATGAAATAAAATTGAACCCTTTCAAAGTTTAGAGATCAAACACACGCAATGTTCCAAGTATCTCGAAGAAATCAATAATTTAATCATTAAAATATATGGAAAAAAAACACTTGATTAGGTTTGGAAATAGAGTATAAAATGGGGGAAGATTTAATAGGAATTGAAAAATGGGAAAGAGAGAGAGAGAGAAAACATGCACATAGGAAAGAGAGAAGGGAGTGAATGTAGGCACTAAAAACATAAGAGGATATAATAATAATAATAATAATAATAATAATAATGTGTAAAACTAGAAATTGAATAGAGAAAAAATGACAAATGCATAAGAAGAAGAGATACCCATCACGTGGACCCAAAATTGTCCATTCCATACCTCTATTCATTCTGTACTTTGGCCACTTCTATATCTCTCCAATCTCATTGGACTTAACCCCCAATTCCTATTTTCCCATTCCAATCAATCACATCTTATTCTATATCAATTTCATTTTCATATCTTATATGTATTACCTTTTGTATAAATATATCATTTATATCTATATCTTTTTTTTTTATTCATTAATCCTACCCCATAGATGTATTATTATTAGAAAATATCACTTCGATTGATCTAGTTCGCGTAGTTAAGTATCCAATTCGATAGCAACCAAAAAAAGTTAGTGTGTTTGGCACCATGTCAAAATTGATGTGACACTGTGTCAACCTTTTGGGTTGATGATATATGCCTTATCAAAATGTTGTGTCAATCGCTAGGGAAAAATAAAATTAATCGTCTAGAGGGTTTAGGAACTAAAATAAAACAAAGGATAAAACGGTGCAATTTGTGACAAAGTAGAGAGGGTTACTACCTTAGTAGATTTGAGACTATAAGAAATGTTTTGAATGCGGGAAAATACTATTTTAAATTAATTCATATGAGGTTCTTTTTTTAAGTAATATCTTTTAATCAACTAACACAATTTATGAGAGGTTTTTTTTAAAAAAAAAAATACTATTAATTTCATGCTAACTTTATGATTTCACATTCCTTTTTCTCCCAACAAAATTAAATATAGTCCCAAACATTACTTTGCACTAATCAAATTC
The DNA here is from genome assembly GCA_036507285.1 of Trichosanthes cucumerina. Taxonomy (NCBI): domain Eukaryota; kingdom Viridiplantae; phylum Streptophyta; class Magnoliopsida; order Cucurbitales; family Cucurbitaceae; genus Trichosanthes; species Trichosanthes cucumerina. The sequence goes on along the minus strand of CM071839.1, from coordinate 72,860,018 downwards.
TATATGCATTTATGCCAAACAACATGATTAGAAAATGAAAGGAAAAAAGTTGGACATTTACTTTGATAGCCTAGCTAGCTAGGACTTACCCTACAAACAAGATTTATATTAATAAAAACAAACCACAATTTATATTAATCAAAACATGTTAGTAATTCCCCCAATTTGTAAATTAAACATCGTGTTTGATCTAGTCAATAGTTTATGTCTAGTATGTATAGTTGTATTGCTAGTTCGATTATTAATAAAAAAGTGTTAACACCAGATACATACATATAGGTGACAATTAATTACAAAATGCTACAGTCTATAGATAATTTAACGAATCAATACAGACAAGCATATTGTTGGTACAAACAAGTTGTGCCTTTTATCTTCACTAATAATAATAGGGTGAAACTTTTTTAGGTCCTATTTATTGAGTCAAAAAGGGAAGCAGTAAAAAGAATGGTATTTTTGAAGGTATTATTTACTTTATATGGACAAAAAATGGAAGAGGGGAGTGTTTATGTTCCTAATCTTGTACAATAAGTTGACTATTAATAATTCCTTTGTCCCCAACCAGGAAAAAAAGAAAGTTGACTATTAATTTCACTATAAATGATTACTGGTGTGGATCAACATTGCATTAAATTCACTGTTTATAGTATTGATTAAACATACTACTCGAGTTTAGTATAATATATTTATTACTCGAGTTTAGAATTTGAATAATTGATTCACCTTAATTTCTAAAATTACATATGTCATTAGATGGAAATTTAAAAATAAATAAATAAAAATTATGCCTAATGTTCCCATTTTATTTTTTTCTCTTTTTTTCCCCGTTTCTTGTTAGATTCGTTTGGCAACAGGGGCGGATATACCATGGACCCAGGAACTCGAGCCCCCTTCAAATTTTTACAGTTAATAATATGTATAGAAAAAGTCAAATTAAATAACAAAAAAAACTTATGACACAATGGTTAATAGGTTATAAGTCTCTCTCAAATCACAGGTTTAATCTCTAGTTTGTTAATAATTTTTCGAATGGTCAACCGTTAAGTTAAAGAGTTAGAGAAAAACTATATATATATATATATAATATAGATATATATATATATTTTAAAATATGTTGCTATATTTGACTTTTTACTTCTCCTCGTTTTATAAATAAAAATGCTAACATAAACATTATAGAGTCAAAATATTCTAATTTTTGTCACATAATTTTCAATTCCGTTCTATTTTATTTCCAAACTCTTTAAAATATTTATTTTATTCTATAAATTTTAAAAAAATATTTTAATTTAGTCCTTGATATATTATTTTGCACCTAATATTCATTTTCAATTCATGTAATGTGAGTGAACATAGTTTAGCTAAAATAAAAAAGTTTAAAGTTTAAATCTATCACTTCTAAATGTGGTTGAATTAAAAAAACAAGTGTAATTTAAAACACATCTATGTTAATGCATCAATATACAAACTTGAAGTCAAATCATCCCTTTATTTCTTAGAAGGATGAAAATGGAATGATTGAAATTTTAAGAACCAAACCAACATGGAATAAATAATTTTAAAATTACAATTTAAGTGAGAGTGATGATTATTAAACGAGTTGAAGAATACTCAAATCAATATTTTATATTTTAAATATTTTTATAATATCCAACCATTTAAAAGAAAAATTGGGAGTGACATACCAAAATAATAGTAATGAAATGATAGCCATGGGGAACATTGGTTTTGAGATATAATTTATTAAAGTTCAGATATTGAAAAGATACGATTGGTTGGTTAGATGAAATAAATAGGAAATTGGGAAACAGGGAATTTGCCCATTAATTATTTTATTTTTTTTGTTTTAATTTTTAAATTTTTAGAGAGAAGTGGAAGGCGTGCTTGAAATGAATGATGAAGGTTTGTGGGTGTGCCCCAAAAAATTAAAAAAATAAATAATAACAAGAATAATAAAATAGCCAAATAAAAGGGGAACAAAGCAGAGGAATTGGGCACTGTCACACAATCTCTCTCTCTCTCTCTCTCCATTGATATTCCAAAATCCCAAACACTATGCTCTTTCGCACGCACTGCTATGCCTTTTTCCTTCTTTCTCTCTCTATTTTTTTTAATTTTTTTTTATATTACCACTCCCTTCCACTTGGTTTATTTATATATCTAATGTATATATAATTTCTATTGATTAATTTGAACTAGGACCACCGACCTTTTTCTCAAATAGTAGTTCGTTCATTAGCTTTTGAATGTATCAAAAGTTGAGTTACAAAATGTAACCATGCACATTGATGAAAAGTAGAGAAAATTTTGAGTATATAATATAAAGAATATATAAGAGAATATAGCACATCCCTATTAATATTAAGACCGCTCAGTAAGATCATGTGAACTTGAGTTAGTGGTCCTAACGCGAACATATTTGTTTTATGTTAAACTTATCATTTTAGTCTTTATGAGTTTAAAAGTTTCATGGTGTTTTAATTTGCTTATAAATATCTTGAGTTAATCCACATAGTTCTGACCTTGTTTTAATTTAGTTTTTCTCTTGACTTTTTTTTTTTCTTTCGATTTATCCATCCATATAAATGTTAAATCACCAATCAATCCAAAGTTTTTTTTTTTTAGATAAACAAACACTTCATTAAACAGAACCATCAAGAGGACTACCCATCTCCTTGTCAACAATGTTAGAGACTCACAAAGGGAACTCAGAAACCCAAAACTCATAGAACTCCTCCTCGTAGGAAGGTAAATTATGTACAAAAGGAAAATCTAATGCAACTCTAGCCAGAGAGTGGGCAGTTGTGTTGACGAAGGAAAAAAACTCCCACGTCGAGGCCAATCAATCTGATTTACTCGCTTAGATCTTTGAGTTCAGAGATGTCGCTTCCAATGAAATTCAACGCTCTTTCCACCTCAAGGCAATCAGTTTCAACCATAATCGGTCTGATCAGTCCTACACAATATGCCTGAAAGTCTTTCAGTCCTTCGAGAATCGCCTTAGTTTCCAGAATCTTTATTGGTCATTTCCTCCGACATATCTGAACTCTCGCGTAGAGAGGAAACCCACTCGAGTCACGAATGATCCAACCACAACTCCCGATTTTTCTTTGGTCACTCCAGGTGGCGTCCGAATTGAATTTCCAAGTGTCTGACTGAGGACGATTCCAGTGCTCATGACTCGACCAACTCTCAAATCTTTTTTGGATCAGGTTTGTTTCCTTCTTTTTATCGATCTCTTGAAAAACCGATATGTGTTGTTGAATGGTATATTTGATATATTGAATTGTTGTTGGATTCTTCATGTCTTGTATGTTGTTTTGTAATTTATGATGGTGGATTAATTGATGTCTTATCTTAGAGCATCCATTAGCTTGTCCCACTAATCCCATGACTGTTAGCCTACCTTGTGACCACCAGGAGAGAAACAAACTTTAGGGAAGAGACCCACCCAAACAAATTTTGTTACCTTACACTCCCATAGGATATGGTTAGTCATCTCTACGTGCTTCCTGCAAAATAAACAAAAAGGATTCAAGTTAATTCCTTTTCTCATAATATTTCTTCCTGTAGGGGCAGAATCGTTTAAAAGCCTCCAGGTACATATTTTTGCTTTGGGAGAAGCCTTGATTTTCTAAAAAACTTTCCATTTAGAATATGCGAAAGTGTTGTTCAAGCAGGGAACACCCACCATGAAATTTGTATTCATGATAAGGTGATAAGCACTTTTGACTAAAAAGACTCATTGGTTCCTCACCCCCATATAATCTCATCGTTCAAGCCATGGTTTCCCCTAGGGTGTTGAGGAGATCTTCTGCATCTACTGGGCAGAATAAACTAGTAACCAAGTACTCGTTCCAACTCCTTGACTCACACAAAATCTCTTTGATCTTTTTTCCTTTTAGAACATTTGGGACGGGTCTTGGTGTGCAATCCCCTTTTCTGTTAATCCAAGGGTCTCTATCTATCACCACTCTATGCCTATTACCAATCTTCCACTGGATTCCTCTAACGAAAAGAGTGCGACCCCAAATAATACTTCTCCAAGAAAGCGACGGGTTGTCACCAATCGGGGCTTCGAGGAAATTACCATCTTTAAAATACCTTCCCCTTAAGATTCTAGCCAATAGACTATTGGGGTGTCGAATAATTCTCCATCTCTGTTTGACTAGCATGGTTTGGTTAAACAGACTTATATCTCTAAAGCCCATACCACCATTATCCTTGCTTTGACATAACTTTTTCCAACTAATCCAATGAGCCTTATGTTTTTTTTTTAGTAACCCCACCAAAAGTTTGCACAATAGCGATTTATAGTTTCACATATATTTTGGAGCAGTCGAAAGCAACTCATTGTATAAGTTGCGATGGCATGCACGATAGATTTGATCATAATTTCCCTGCCCCCGACTGAGAACAAACTTTCTTTCCACCTTTGAAGGGATTTCCATACTCTATTCATGACCTTTGAGAAAATAAGATTTTTGTTTCTCCTAGTTTGAGAAGGCATCCCCAGGTACTGACCAAGGGACTCAGTGAAGTTCACTCCGAGTATATCCCCAAAGAGGACTCTAGTATTTCTGTTAATGTTCTTGTTGGTCATGAAGGAGGATTTGGCAAAATTCACTAACTGGCCCGAGCCCATCTTGTATGCTCTCAAGATGTCTTTTAACACATCTTTAAGCTTGATAGTCAAAACTTTTGCTATAATTTTGTAAATAACGTTGCATAGATTGATTGGTCTATAGTCAGACATTCTTTGAGGCCCATTGACTTTTGGAATAAGCACTAAGAAAGTTTTGTTTATGGGGCGTACATGGTCTCCCTCATTAAGAATTTTTAAGCACACTTTGATCGTCTCCTCACCCACGATGTTCCAATATTTTGTATAGAAAATAGTGTTTGCTCCATCCGAACTAGAAGATTTTGTAGGATGCATCTCATTTATAGCCCTCGTAATTTCTTCCTTGACAAAGGTTTTGGTAAGAGCTTTGTTTTGGAGTTCAATAGCTCTCTTATCAACCCTCTCCAAGACTTTACCAATGGCCTCAAGTGACGGGTTAGAGGAAGATAATAGATTTTTAAAATAAGAATTCACCACTTCAACAATTTCCTTTTCCTCCTCGACTCAGGCCTTAGAGTCATTCAATAATCCTACTATGAAGTTCTTTTTTTTTTCCGATAGGAGGCTCTACTATGGAACCATTTGGTATTTTTATCGCCTTACTTGAGCCAATCTTACCTAGATCTTTGCCTCCAATACATCTCTTCCTCCTCAAAAAGCCTTTCTAAATTCTTTTAAGCCTTTGTTCTTAGCTTCAAATATTCTGGGGTGGGGTTGATCTCTAACAATTTGATCTCATTCTCCTTTCTTTGAACAACTCCCCTAATAGTGTTGTTGAGCCTTGTTTTGTTCCACTTGTGCAAAGCTTCTATACAACATTGGACTTGAGCAGTGAAAGATTCCACTTCACAAAACCTTCGGGGGTGCCAACCATCTTTAACAATATTTATGCTTCCTTTATCTGAGCCCAGCCTTCTTCAAAACGCATCGGTTCTTTAAAGAAACGACTTTTTCCTTCTTGCTCGTTGGAAGACGTAAAGAGAATAGGGTGGTGATCAAAGTGATGGAAAATAAGGTGATTGACCCGAATGCTTCTGAACTTTTCTTTTAGAGACCAATTAATAAAAAATCGATCAAGCCTCTCCCAGATCTTGTTTGTTAGGGTATTGTTTCTCCTCCAGGTGAACGCATCTCCAATAAAGCCCGGATCGATGAGCTTGCCAACGTCGATGGCTTCCTTAAATAATTCCATTTGACGGCTTCTCCTATCAACCCTTCTCCGTTTCTTATCAATGGATAGTAACTCGTTGAAATCTTCTCCAACCACCTAAGCGAACGTCACTGTCTTCCTTAATCTAGTAAGCAACTTCCAAGTGTCATGTCTTTACTCCATGTAGGGGTTTCCATAGAAACCTATAAACCTCCACCAACTCATCGGGTCTTTAATTATCGAGTCAATGTGACATTTTGAGAAGAAGGTGATGTGTACATCAACATCACTGTTCCATAGAAGTAAAAGGCCCCCTTTTCTTTCTTTGCAAGGCATACAAAAGCAAGAATCGATCTTCAACGCCACTTTAATTTTCTCAACTTCATTAACTGAACCCTTCGATTTAGAAATGAAAATAAGGTGGGGATTGTGTTTGCGTGTCTCATGACACAGAGCCCAGATCGAACGAGGGTTCCCCAACCCTCCAACGTTCCAACATAGTATTTTCATGGCGTCCGTGCGGGGATGGCCCCAATTAGGAGTGTGCAAAAATCGACCCAAACAAGTGAACTGGCCCGAATCGACTGGTTCGATTCGGTTTCGTTTAAAAAAATTGGTTCTTCGATTAATGTGGGATAAAAATCGATGATTTTAGTTCGATTTCCAGTTCATACCATTAAAAATCTGAGAAACCGAATCGTTCCTATATGTTGTAAAACCCAAGCCCAAGACATGAAATAAAAATATTATAATGAAAATGAAACCCTATTTTTAACCTCCCAATCTTATCGTGCTCCACCTCCCAATCGCACGCCGCCCTGCACACCTCCACCCTCGACCTCCAGAGTTCCGACTGACGCAAAGCACCGACGGGGCACGCACACCCATGTCGTTTGCTTGCCGACCGACGACCACCCATGCCACCCCATTCTTCTTCTCTTTTCTTCCTTCCGTTTGTCGATGGGTGAACCATTCTTCCGTTTCCATTCGCCAAGTGTCGACTCTGAGTGCATCTTCTTCCTTTTGCTGGCAAACTGCGAATCGAAGGTAATACTCTAGTCAATTTTCTGATTTTGTTAGCATTCCTCTTATTAAATCCAGAATTTTGAATAGGAACTGATTTGATAGAGTTTGGTAGAAGGGTTGATGGAAAATTGGGTAAGCAAAAAAAAAAAAAGGGTTTAACCGAACTGCCCGGCTAAAAAATCGAAACCGACAAAAATCGGTTTATTGCGGTTTATACTTCTGCAAAATTGATATGTTTGGTTCGGTCCTTGGTTCTGTAAAAAACCGAACCGTGCACATCCCTACTGCCAATATCCCTCCAATGCTCTCGAAGTATCTCTCTCAAAGTCGTTTATCCTCATGGTCTAAATCATCCAACTCAATTAAATGTTTTTCTCACTCATACTCTCCTCTTTTAATAATGGGATCTTTTCTTCTGAATTTAGTCTAGCCGTTTTCTGGCCTGGGGATACTGTTTTTTTAATAAGATTGGGCTCTTGTGTAAGACCGTTTTTTACTTCACTTTCCTTTTGTTTCGTATAATCAACTCAAAAACTTAAGCTTATAGGTTATGGTAAATTTAATTATATCAACATTCTAATACTCCCACTCGGGGGCTTGAAAATTTGTATAAATATCCAACAAGTGGAAATCAATATTTAATTGGGGAGGAATTGACATAATTGGAGTTTGAACACATAATCATCTGCTATGATGTTATGTTAAAATCAATCAACCAAAAAGCTTAAACTTGTAGGTTATGGTAAATTTAATTATATCAACACTTCATAATAAATATACATTATACATACCTTTTCATTTTTACTCAATCAACAAATGAGATGTAGATTTTGAAGAGAATGGATTTTCTGCAGCGGAAGCGTTGTGAAACGCAGTTGTTTCATTATCGTTCTAATGTTCTCAAAATTGAAAGTATCACATACATTTCTAGGCTAAGCATTCTTACAGCAAAAAGAAAACAGTAAGTAAAGGATAAATACCTCTTGAAGAACACTTCTTCGATGTTTTCTTCTCCGATCACGATCTCTACGATCCAATGATCTCAACGAACACGAACGGATCAAGCCAGACACTTCCACTTGATCTTCTCGGTTGTTCTCGAGAGATAGATGGAGAGTTGTGGGACTCCCTTTGGAATTGGGTTATGGAGAAAAGGGTAGAGAATTGAGAGAGAGGCTATAGATATTTTTTGCTTTCTCTTTGGACTCCAAATCCAACAAAATGAGAGAATGATCTATCAAGTGTTTCTCCAAGCATCTATATATAATGGTGTGTGGTGGGGTTCAAATCTCCACCAATTCACCATATTACCACAACCATATGATATGCAAATCATATAATATAAGGTATCTCATACCTTATTATACAAATCACATTTGCATAATTGTGGAATTTTAAATTGAATCATATTCAATTTAATTTATCTCAATTCAATTTCTCCAAATTAGTCCTAATTAATTAATTAGGTTATACTATAGTTTATTATGAATCGCATTCACATTAAACTATATATTATGTCAACTATATCACATACAAATGACATAAATACCTTTTTAATGAATTTGAACACTTCAAATCCATTCCAAACTGTAAACCCTCATTTTGTCCAATTTGAGCCAACTGAAGGACCTAATGGACCTATAGATGACGATCTCCAATGATACGAGATTAACAGATCAAACTCTTTGACCCGGTTAATCAACATTCATTAACTACGGTAACACTTCACTAAAGCTCGTAGTTGCACTTTCATCACTAAATGACAAGTTGTGTCCATCGATATAACCAATGCTCGTGAGTCGTCCCATTCACAGGTTGTTCGTAGTCACAACTAGGTCAAATTACCGTTTTACTCCTGTGTCTACCTCTTGCTTCTTAAGTCACACTGCTCCTCTAATGAACAACTTTGTTGCATGGTCCGACCATAAATAACATCTCTTTCGTGTCAATGAGAAGGTGAGGCTCCATTGCCCAAGCCCTGGAGACAACACTTAGGGGTCGTTTGGTGCAAGGTTTTGAGGGTGAAAATAGATAAGAGTTTTAAATCTTCTTGTTTGGAACAAGGTTGGTGAGCATGTGCATGAGCATCACTTATTCCCATGCATCACTTATTCCATAATGGATGAGTTTTCTATACCCTTCAAGAATGATGAGTTTTCTTTATACCCATAAATCTTTCTCTTTCTCTCTCTTTCTCTCTCTTTCTCTTTTTTTATTAATATTTAAGTATATATTTATAGATATTCATTCTCAATAATCATAATTATTTATTTAATTAAAATATTTATAATTAATTAATTTCTTTTATTAGTTGTTAATAAAATAATGTTTTTAGGATTAATTTCATAAAACAAGCCTAAACATTCATTATAAAATTCATTAAGAAAATATTAAATAACTAATTAATATTATATTTAATTAATTAATTACAAATATTATTAATTGATTATAAGGATAAACATTATAATTAATTATTCACGAGTTATTTGTGATCAATTAACAATTAATTTTCATAAAAACAAACATAAAATTCATTAGGAAAATATTAATCACTAACTAATATTATATTTAATCAATTAATTACAAATATTATTAATTTATGGTAAGGATAATCATTATAATTAATTATTCATGAGTTATTTGTGATCAATTAACAATTAATTTTTTCATTAAAAAATATTAATTAATTTATTTTTATTTTATTAATAATAGATCATAATTATATAAGGCTTATAAGATCGATCTCATAAAATAAATTTTAATTTCATCAAACAAATATAAATACCACTTGTTTACATAAAAATCTGATAACATTCTCGTGTATAACCAAACACAGTCATCTTATTCCCAAGCATTTATTATTCTCAGACATCTTGTACTCGCGCATCTATTACCCATGGGCATCCAATAAAACCTTAAACTAAACGACCCCTTAAGGGAACAACTCATCTAGTTTCCCTAGCTCGAGAACGAGTGAATTTCATCTTACGTAGTTAAGTTCCCAGCTTCCCACGTGATCCTATCCCCAAGAAAGTAGGCATATTAGGCATATTCTGGTCACCCTCACTTGTACTAGTCAAAGGACAGACCCCCGCAACACGCTTAGGATTAAGGACGAGTCGTTAATGGTCATCTACGAAGTTATTAAGTACGGTACTGTTAACGGTGTTACATCAATATGTCTAATAATTCACGATCTGGTGCTGTACAATCTCATTGCACAAGATGCCTCCACTCGCATGTCAACCACATGAACGAGTTGGATCACCTCGTTTGTATCTAATATAAAAGCGGGCCACATCCACAATGTCACCAGGATGAGGGTTCCAACCCTATCTGTATATTGTAAACTGTTCGGGTCATTAACTCGAACGTGATCCTTCCCGTGTGTCCACTACACACCGTTCTAGTTCTAGTTGTCTCATATAATATGACCCTGGAGCTTAATTTATTGGATTGAGTTTATAAAATGTGAGATACAACGTTTGATAAATAAATAACTTTTATTCATTTAAATCAACAAGTATTACAAACTTCACGAGATTAGGGCAAACACCCCATTGAGTATAGTTTAACAAATAGGGCATCTACTTATCTTAGGGTTGGAGGTTCGAATTTCTACCTCCATAATTAATGTATTAAAAAAATATCAACTAACTTTTAACCCATTAAGACATACCTTTAATAAATAAATTTGAGGTTCAAATCTCTATCGAGGTGTTAAACTTTTTTTTAAAAATTACCTTGGTAATTTAACACTTTTGTTTGTTTGTTTGTTTTTGAGGAAAAGTAATTTAACACTTGTTTAAAAATAATCTTTAGCAAGTTGATTAACATTTCACACTCTCTTGGTCTTAACACGGGTGATGACAGGAAATAAAGAGAAAAATGATCAAAAAGAGAGATTTGAAAGATATTACATAGAAAAGAGAGTCTTACGTGTCGACATTTAGTGACGAGCAACGGATATGCCACTTTTTAATTTAATCCCTTTATAAAAAAAATAAATAAATACATACATTTTTATTATACAGTTTGTTTTGTTCTTCTTTTTATTTCTAAATTATGCTTGCTTACTGAACATTTTGTTTTTTCTACTAGCAGCTTATTTGGTAGACAGACAGAGTAAAGGTAAATTAAGGGATTCCTTTTAATGGATATTGTTTTTTAAGTTGTCTAAAATCATAAAATAATTCAGATACTTATTCAGATTTCAAGACAATTTTGACCGAATCATCTATAGAATTTTATCATTCACTGAATGAAATACAAAACACTTTACAATTTGAATATAATCTCTTATCAACTATTGTATTTAAAAAATAAAATCAAAATCGAGTTTATGCTTGAGATATGATTTAGTGACCACAGTACCATAAAAATAAAGTCCTCAAAAAAGAATTCCAAAATTTAAAGTCAACCAGTATTAATTATTCATAAACTAGACCAATGTTTAGTGGAGTATTTGTGTGGATAAGGATATAGTTTTGTAGAAGGAATAAAAAAGAAAAAAACATCAACATTTAAAGTTCCATGCACCTCCTTTAGTATCAAAATTTGAAGTATTTGTCGCTTAAAACGTATATGTTCTATCCCCATTAGAGCTTCAATAAGACGTCAATTATCATTTCAAAAGTTGATTATTCAATCTCTCATCTATGTAATTATTGAATTAAAAAATAAAAAAAAATCAAAATTCACCCTAAACTTGTGAGGTTGTATCAGTTTAGACCTTAAACTTTCAATTTCGTAAAATTAGACTTTAAATTCAAATAAGGTATTGCTATTTTATGCTCGGTTCAAATTCATCTAATTCACCCACTATTTTTAACTAAAGATAATGTAAATGAACTCATTAATTTCAATAAAATAAAATTTTACACAAAAACAAGTTTGACAAATGCCCAAATTAACCATTAAATAAATTTATCAAGTAAAATAATCCAATTCCATTTTTCTACAAATTTTTGTCAATTTCATATTCATATTGTACATATATTTTAGAATTTATTGAACACGTGAGAAAAAAACGTCTTTTAAATGGCGATAACTCATTAAAATTTAGAAAGTTTAAATTGTAACGCTTTTTAAAGTTTGAGATGAAGATTGCAACAATTATCTTATTTAAACAATGGTTAACATTGGTCATTCTCTTGAAAAGAAAATGTACCATTTTTTTTAATCTTTTAGAAATTTCAAGTTTGAGTTTAGGAATTACGTTTTTATTTTTTTAATACAATTGGAATGATGGGGATTCAAACTATAAGATCTCGTAGTTATTAACACATTTATCATGTGGAACAGTATATTATACTTGAAGTTGGTAGACATAAGGTGTTGAATAATATAACTGGGCGGGTTATTTTATTAAAGCAAGGTAAGAGAGTTTTTAAAACAGGATATAACAAGGTGGACTTTCAAAATATTTTTTAAATTGTAACTCATAAGAAATCGTATATTTAAAATATTACATCATTATTAAAAATTGAAACTTTTAAAAATTAAGAATAAAAATGATAACTCGAATATAGTTGAATGATTCTTAACTTCTCCTAAGAAAGGGAAAGCTCAAATATTTTATATATCTTTGAATTTGAATTTGAAAGTTGAGGCACACGTACTGGTACTAGATTGTCGCCAGTGTCTGTGATGGGCTGGAATGCACAGAGAAAAGCCCAACTCATTTTATGGACTTTGGGCCATCTCTTTGAGCAGAGAGATTATTCGGGCCCAAAGACGGTAAACTATATAAATGGTCATAAAAGATATTAATGTTTCAATTGTGTTGACGAGTTTCAAAATTAGCATTTATGTCCACTAGTTTTAAAATATCAAAATCAATATTATTGTTGATTTACCATATTACCCACCTCTGGTATGAAAAGTGGAAAAGTAATAAAATATTAAAAAAGGAAAAACGGTTGACATTCATTGTGATTTTAAAAATTCTCCTAAAAATGGGCAAATCACGGCTAAAAAAGGGCTAAAAAAAACTCAAATTTTTTATTCACTGTCTCTCTACTATTTCTGAAAATTGAATTATCACTATTCAACGAACGGAAGGAATATGGTTTGTTTTTCTCACCATGGTTCAATAACAATTGCTCAATGTTTCTAAAAATTGAAGGTATTTATACCACTATATAGAATGCAACCTATTTTTTGGGCACTATAGTAATCGAAATTGTATTTTCGAGCACGTGATTCTTGATTCACCATTCTTGATTGATGATCCTTTATCTCTCCTTAAATTTTGTACATTATTATCTTTTTTACAGTTCTATCAAATATACATTAGTTCTGGAATATTATAAAAGGTATGAATGGAGAAAGGAAATAAATTTTGTTTAGAATCATGCATTTGAGATTATTTATATGTTTCCATTAAAAATTTTATTTCGATGACTCTGTTTTTGAATATATATTAGTGCTAAATATATATTCTAAAGGTTATTGAAGAAATTTATGAAATATTTGTTGGAGAAGTCAATAGTACTAAATGTATAGTCTGAAAATAGTATTTTTCACCATGCAGTTGTTTACTATTTAAATTAGTACTAAATATATTATATATGTTCATTGTATATATAGTTTATAATACTAGAAAATGACGAGAGTAAAACAATTTGCAACTTGTTCATTGTTCATTGGATGTATCATATATATGCTTACTGCGTCGTTAAGGAGAACAGGTCCGCGCTCGGGAAGAAATATGATAAGGTGAAAGAATTTGCAACTTGTTAATCTACGACAGCGGTTGAGAAAGACTAAACATAGAGTTGTCGTGTCATCCAAGATAATATCAAGATTACCATTCACTTCTAATTAAGTTTGGTTCGATGGAAAAAACGAAGACAAGAAAATTGTCAATAGCAAAAACTCAATACACATTCATTCTTCTATTGCTGTAGTATTTGAGATGTTTTGTTGTAAATCAATTATTCTTGAATATTGGATAAAAGTTTGATTTCACTTTCTTGTATTTAGCCATATTTGATGGTTTTGATAATCTATTTACTTTTATGTTTAGTTAAGGATAATCAATAATGAAATAAATAGTTTTTATATATATCAGATTAATTAAAACACATGATGTTATTACATTTCGTTCATCTTTGTAGAATGAATATATATACCACAAGTATATAAATGACTATCAAAACACAACTACACAATATATGTGGGACTAAATCAGGTTTAATTCTACTATGAAAAATATATTTAGTATAGATGAGGTATGAACATAAGACTACATGTAATAAAAAAAATGACAAAGTATTTCCATTTATTATTCTGATATTCAACCGTGCTAGAAATAGGAACAGAATGCAAAAAGTGTAAATTAGAAAAAAAAAATGTTAAAATGGATGGCAAAAAATGAAAAAGATGGAAAATAATGCTAATTTTAAAAACATAAAGAATATTTGTGTAATAAGTTGTTGTAATAGGAAAATAATAACAGAAAATGAATTGGTTGTTAGCCTATATGGAAAGCAAAATGAATGTTAAAAAAAATGAAAATGGAAATTTGAATGCGATTTGAAATTAAATGTAATAATTAATGTTGATATGATAAATATAGAATTTATTCGTTAATGGAGGAAAAAACAAAATATTTATCATTTATGATATTTTAAATTAATAAACGTATATAAGGATTTTATCAAAAATAAATAAATAAATAAACGTGTATAAGGAATTGATCATTTTACTTTAAATAAAAAATAAATCAAATACACAGCTGGGCAGAGGGCATTCCAGTCCTAAAAAAATTTAAAATTGTTAATAAAAAAAGGTAAAAAATCATAACTGCAAATTTTATAAAAAGTTGACATTTCTGTAAACAGGTTTCTAAGATGGTCCAATTATCACAATTTCTCAATTGATTTTTGTTCTCTTTTGAATTCAAGTGCATGTTTGAGAATGATTTTAGAAATATTGATTTTAGTGTAATTGATTTGTCTAGAATTGATTTATTAAAAGTGATTTCCATATAATCATTTTCATGTTTGGGTCTACACTTTTAATAGTGATTTTTAAAATGCATATTTGGGAAACAACTTTAACATAAAATGTTTTAAACTAAGTGATTTAATTATAATTAATTTGTTTAAAAAGTATTTAGTTATAAATTATTCTAATATTTGGAGGGATAAAAATCAGAAATATTGAGGGATACAAATTTTAAAGGAAGAGACAAAAAATTCAGAGAGAGAATTTTAATAAAAAAAGTAAATGACGCAACGGTTTTAAAGATTAGGCCAAATCCATGGCTAAAGAAGAGAAATTCATCTCAAAAGAGAGGAAACTCTCTAAAAGAACTATAATGTTCTATTCAAAATGATTCAAAAGCCCCCTTACAAATTTCAAAAGTGCCTATTTATAGGCTTACAATAAAAAGACCTAATACAAATTAATCTAAAATTAACACTAAACTAATAATAATTAAACTAAACTAATTATCTAATAATTCATCCTACATCAGATTCACCCCGACTTAAAAAAAAATGACTCGTGCTCGAGTCAAGGTGATAAAAATTTTCTTTCTCGATCCTTGTGAGTGTGATAAACTCCCATTGAAAAATTCCGACGTAAAATTTCTCAAATCCATAATGGAAATAAAGCAATACTCCAAAAAAAATTCAAGAAAATGAAAGGCACAAGGGATGAATTATCAATAAATAAACTTAGTTCTAAATAATGGCCCAATGAGAGGCTCAATGCCATGCCCAATGTGGTTTCCCTTAAAATTAGGGTTGTTGAACCAAATTCCAACTTTACCCTATCTTTATCCTTCTTTCTCCTTCACCGTGAAGCACCCAAGCCGACAACCACCTTTTTTTTTAAAAAAAAAAAATCTTCAAGGAGCCTCTGGAAACCTTTCTCCTCCAACCTTATGTTTTCATTTTCCTCTAGTAAAGCTTCATCGTTCATTGCCATCGCCTCCTGCTGTTCGACCAAGGTAGTAGTGGTGGCAGTCAAACCACCTTTCGATGGGTTTAGAGCGACCAAACAAAACTTCTCTTGCGAAGCAGTAACGAAGTCTCTCCCACTCAGTCCTTGTTCGATAGGATTCACAAAATCGATCGCTTCCGACCATGTTAAAACATCAAAAACCTTCTATTCTCTGTTTTCCTCTTCTTCTTTTTCTTTTTCGATTTCTCTGTTTTTTTTTCCTCTTTATCTTTTTCGATTTCTTTGTTTTTGTTTTTTTTCTGAACCAACTTCGTCTTCCCCAAATCTAATAGTTATGGTTTTTTTGCCTTCTTTTTCATAGTTGTTGCATATGTTTCTGGATTCATAAAATTTTTCTTTAGCCTTATCTATTATTTTGTTGATTGTATTGGAGGCAAGATTTTCACTAAGAGCATCTAATTTTTCACTGATTTTTTGGAGTTCTTTGACTGTGTGATCAGTTGGGTGAATGTAGTAAGTGTATCTTGGTTTCTGAATCAGTGGTTGGGAGGAATAGGTGGATGATGGGGTTGCAGAATATGGTGTTGGTAAATACCTGGATGAAGAAAAATATTCTTGTGCAGTCCACCGATGTTGGTGTCGACTCCGATCTCCGTCCATGGTTTTGTAGCTTTTCGGGAACATCGAGGTTCGTCCGAGGCTCTGATACCAATTGACACAGCGATTTTAAAGATTAGGCCAAATCCATGGCCAAAGAAGAGAAATTCATCCCAAAAGAGAGGAAACTCTCTAAAAGAACTATAATGTTCTATTCAAAATGATTCAAAAGCCCCCTTACAAATCTCAAAAGTGCCTATTTATAGGCTTACAAAAAAAAACCTAATACAAATTAATCTAAAATTAACACTAAACTAATAATAATTAAACTAAACTAATTATCTAACAATTCATCCTACATCAGTGAAATTCAAAAATAGAGAGATAAACAAAAAAAATGGGCAACATGATCAAAATTTTAGGAAGGAAAACTAAAACGAGGAGAAAAAAGTTATGAGTTAGGGACAAGTAAAAAGAGATAAAAAAACATTAGAGAGAAAATTTAAAAAGATACGAAAATTATTGGGAGGGACAAAAAAATTAGAAATAAAAAAAATCAAAGAGAGTTAAAACTATTAAAGAGAAAGGTAAGAGAGTTAAAACTATTAGAGAGAAAGGAAAGTGAAAAATATGAATTAAAAGAAAAGAAAAAGATAATAAAGTATGATACATATTATAAAAACTTTAGAGAGAGGAAATTGTCATTTTATAAACAATGACGGATGAACTTAATAAGACGGGTTTGAGAAAATTCATTTTTTATGGAAATTTATGAATTTTGACAAAAGATGACGGTTTTTATCCGTCATTAAAAGTATACTATTTTCAAAAATGAATAATAGTCATTTTAAATTACAATTCACTTGACAAAAATCACTTGGGAATCACCTCCCAAGTGATTGAAAGAGAATTACTTCAAATGATTTTGAATTCTTCCAAAATCACTTATTTAATATTGTCAAACATCACACTTTTGGTAGGAAAAAATGATTTTAGACATGTCAAAAGTAATTTTGGTCACTCCCAAATATGCCCTAAAATTAACCAATAGAGATTGAAGAATCCATTTTTGAAAAGGTAATCAATACTTTATAAATGAGTTATATTCTAAATTAGCTTATATGTATTTTATATTAGGTGGTTCTACATGCCCCACATTTTATGACAAAAATATAATCAATTCTAATCCATAATTTGTTTACAATATTTTAATTCACAATTAATCATAAAAGTGTTAGTTTTTATTAAATGTAGATAAAAGTATCATTTTTTTATGATATACTTCCTTGGTAGATATTTTAATTATTGATTCCTTGGTAGATATTTTAATTATTGATTTCTCTTATTAATTTTAAACAATTAATTTCAGTTTTAATATAAGTATTAGTTCAAATTTTATACAATTTACTTTTTAAATAAAAATCTAATTTTTTTGTTTACATTATTAGTTTAACATTTTTTTTAGAAAACATGGAAGAGGGAATTTGAATCTTCAATCTTAAAAGAGTTTGTACAATCTAATTACTAAACTATACTCAATTTGACTACTATAGTTTATTTTAAAAAACATATTTAAGAAAAATTTCAATCATAATTTAGTCACTATCATTTTTTTAACATGAAGATTTTATCTATCTCACTTATATTTTCTTGTTTACATATATTTCTTCATTAAATAATTAAATTCTATTTGTTTTTTATGTTTTATATTTTTGTTTTTCTTATCATATACTTTAAAATATGTACATTTGAATTCAAATTGATTTCTATATTTAAAAAATGTTTATTTTGATTTTTTACTTTCAAAACATTTTGATCTCTTATTTTTATACCAATCATCTTGACTTTTATAGTGGAATTATATGGCAAATTAAATAAAGACTAAAAGAGAAAGTGGAGAAGAAATGGGAGAATTGGTCTAAAATTTCACCAATGGATCTTGTATTATTCATCCACCAAAAGCCACTATTTATAGGCAATTTGGCAAGAATGAATTGATACATTTGGACACTAAGCATTGGTAAGAAATGGACACATGGAGGACACTATGGCTATGGAGGGTTTGCCATTTGGCATGAGTATTAAAAGGCATGTGGAATGGGCATTTACATGTGTTTGTTTACAATACTCCCCCTTAAATGCCAATTTTTATAAAAAATATGTCTCGTTAAACCTTAATAGGGAAAAACCATATGAGATAAAAATCCTAGTGAAGGAAAAACAATACATATTTATAATACATTTACTCTCGCTCATGACGACATCACTTGAGATCTCTGAGTCATCGCATCCCAATACCGTGAACCAATTTCTCAAATGTTGTAGTTGGTAATGCCTTTGTAAATATGTCCGCCAAGTTATCCTTCGAACAAATCTGTTTTATTGAGATGTCGTCATTTTCTTCAAGGTCATGAGTGTAGAAAAGCTTTGGAGAGATATGCTTCGTTTTATCTCGTTTAATATATCCTCATTTGATTTGAGTTATATATGTTGTGTTATCTTCGTATAATATTGTTGGAAGAGGTTTACTCGAAGACAAGTCACATGTCTCACGAATGTGTTGTGTCATTGATCTTAGCCATACACATTCTCGACTTGCCTCATGAATTGCAAAGTTTTCAACATGATTCGAAGAAGTGGTCGTGATGGTTTGTTTCACTGATCGTCATGATATAGCAGTTACTCCACATGTAAATACATAACCTATTTGAGATCTAGTTTTGTGTGAATCAGATAGATAACCAGAATCTACATAACCAACTAGATCAAAATTAGATTTGTTAGAATAAAATAAACCCATATCAATCGTCCCTCGAAGATATCGGAGTACATGCTTAACTCCGTTCCAATGTCTTTTTGTAGGACATGAACTATATCTAGCTAATAAATTTACTGAAAATGCAATATCTGGTCTTGTGTTATTAGCTAGATACATAAGTGCACCAATTGCACTAAGATATGGTACTTTAGGACCAAGTAGTTCTTAATTGTCATCTCGAGGTCAAAATATATTTTTCATTACATGCAGTGAGCGAACCTCCATTGGAATGTTCAATGGATGTATTTTATCCATATAGAATCTTTTTAAAATTTTCTCTGTATAAGTTGATTGATGAACAAATATCTCATCTGCTAAATGTTCAATTTGCAACCCAAGGCAAAATTTTGTTTTTCCAAGATCTTTCATCTCAAATTCTTTTTTAAGATATTCTATCGCCTTGGATAACTCTTCAGGAGTTTCAATTATATTTAAGTCATCAACATATACAGTTATAATAGCAAATCCCGACTGAGATTTCTTTATAAAAACGCACGGACATATTGGATTATTTTGATATCCTTCTTTCGACAAATATTCACTCAGGCGATTATACCACATTCATCCTGATTGTTTTAATCCATATAATAATCTCTGTAACTTTATTGAATATAATTCCCGAGAACTTGATTTATATGTTTCTGGTATTTTAAATCCTTCCGGGATTTTCATATAAATGTCATTAATCTAGAGATCCATATAAATACGCCATGATCACATCCATTAGATGCATATCAAGTTTTTCATATACAGTCAGGCCAATCAAATATCTTAACGTTATTGCATCCACCACCGGAGAATATGTCTCCTCATAATCAATACTAGGCCTTTGCGAGAATCCTTGTGCAACAAGTCTCGCTTTATATCTTGTGACTTCATTCTTTTCATTTCTTTTCCTTACAAATACCCATTTGTATCCCACAGATTTGACACCTTCTGGTATTAGGATTACTGGTCCAAAAACCTTATGTTTTGAAAGTGAGTTCAACTCTGCTTGGATTGCTTCTTTCCACTTTAGCCAATCCTTTCTTCGTTGACTTTCTTCGATAGATTATGGATCAAAATCGTCACTTTCATGAATAATATCATGAGCAACATTATAAGAAAAAATGTTGTCAACACTGATATCATTTCGGTTCCATCACTTTCCTGTTGTAACATAGTTTATAGAAATTTCATTATTACCATCAAGCGTTTGATTTTCATCAATACTCTTTTGAGTAGTTGTATACTGGATTTCTTCTGGAACATAGTTTATAGAAATTTCATACCTTTTATTGAATTATTTTGATTCTCAACTACTTTTCTTTTTCGAGGATTTTTATCTTTGGAACCCATTTGTCTACCACGCTTCTGGCGTGCTCCAGACTCATTATTGACGACTTATTCCTTTGGGATATCAATTTTTGATGGAGCATTTGCAACTGGTATATATGATTTAGTTACTCTTTTAGCATCTGTGAATGCATCTGGTAATTGATTTGCTATATTTTGCAAATGAATTATCTTTTAAACTTCAAGTTTACATTGATCTCTACGAGGATATAAATGAGATAATAATGATGCATTCCAAGTGATTTCTTTTTCCAACTTCTTAATTCCTCCCCCTAATGTTGGAAAATTTGTTTCATTAAAATGACAATCAACAAATCGTGCAGTAAATACATCACCCGTCAGGGGATCAAGATATTTAATAATTGATGGGGAATCATATCCAACATATATTTCTAACCTCCTTTGAGGACCCATCTTAGTACGTTGTGGTAGAGTAATTAGAACATATACTGCACATCCAAAAATTCTCAGATGGGATATATTTGGATGCTGGCCCATAAGCTAATTGGATGGGGGAATATTTATTATTGGCTACTGTCCTAATACGTAATTAATGATGCAACGTGCAAAATAACATGACCCAGACCGATGTAGGAAATATAACTCTTATAAGCAATGGTCTTGCAATTAGTTGCAGACGTCTTATAAATGATTATGCTAGACCATTTTGTGTATGAACATGAGCTACAAAATGTTCAAAACTTATCCCAATTGACATACAATAATTATTAAAAGTTTGGGATGTAAATTCACCAGCATTATCAAGTCGAATAGTCTTAATTGTATGATCAAGAAATTGTGTTCTTAACTTAATTATTTGAGCAAGTAATCTTGCAAATGCAAGATTTCGACTTGATAATAAGCATGCATGTGACCATCTACTGGATGCGTCAATTAATACCATAAAATATCTAAATGAACCACTTGGTGAGTTAATAGGTCCACAAATATCACCTTGAATTTGCTCTAAAAATGCAAGCGATTCAATCCCTACTTTAGCTGGTAATGGTCTAATAATTAATTTTCCTTGAGAGCAAGCATCACATGACAACTCATTTGATTGAAGAGTCTTCTGGTTCTTTAAAGGATGCCCATGTGAATTCTCAATAATTTTCCTCATCATTATCGATCCCTGATGACCCAATCGATCATGCCAAACACTTAATATTTCTGGATTCACGAACTTCTGGTGTTCATTGTTGCATAACTTTCGATTACTCGTATATGAGTGTATTACGTTTTTCATGTGAAACAATAGTTGTGATATAGAGATACTCTATATTATTTTTACAATCAGTTTCAATATGATAACCATTGTTACGTATATCTTTGAACCTCAATAAATTTCTCTTTGATTTACTAGAGTACAAAGCATTATTAATTGAAAATTTTGTTCCTCTAGGCAAGATAAAACTAGTTTTTCCAAAACATTCAATCAGGTATGCAGAACTTGATATAGTATTAATTTTTGCTTCCAACATTGCCAATTTAGAAAAATACTTTCTGTTTATAACTATTGTGTGCGTAGTTTCACAGTCTGCCAGACACAGATCTTCGTTGCTCATTTTCGGGTTACTCAACATATTGAAATTGTCTATATTTCTTCATTGATAAGAAAAGAAAAGTGATTACAAAAAGTCTTAAATATATTCAAAAACAACAAAAACATACTATAATTACAAGCAGTACTTAATTATATATTTTCATACAAAGCATCCTCTACTTGTTTGATTGCGTCTATTCTCTCTCCAAGAGATTCAAAATAATCAGCCACATAAAGATGCATCATATTGGAGAGGTCAAACACATCATCTTCTTGAATGACAAGATTTACCTCCACATTCTTCCCTTTTCCTTTTTCCTTCAGGGAAGCTTGACAGAAATCAACAAGGTGTTTTGACGTACGACAGGTACGTGACCAGTGCCCAGTCATTCCGCATCGAAAACATTTATGTTCATCACCTTTTGAACTTCTATCTTGTGGAGCCTTTCCTTTATGATCATCACTTCGTGTGGGTTTCTTAAAATTATAATGCCCACCAAGAAAATAGGTATTTCTTCCTCTACCACGGTCCCGACCTCGAGCACGACCACGACCTCGACCACGATTATTGAAATTCATAGCATTCACTTCAGGGAATGGTGTTGCTCCAGTTGGTCGAGATTCATGATTTTTCATTAATAGCTCGTTATTTTGTTCAGCCACGAGAAGACATGAAATCAGTTCTGTATATTTTTTAAAGTCTTTCTCTCGATATTGCTGCTGCATGAGCATATTCGAGACATGAAAAGTGGAAAATGTCTCTCTAAGATATCAACATCAGTAATTATTTTTCCGAATAATTTTAATTTTGAACTAATTCTAAATAGTGCGGAATTATATTTACTTACTGATTTGAAGTCCTGCAACCTCAGATGCATCCAATCATAACGAACTTTTGGAAGAATAACTGTTTTTTTATGATCGTACCTTTCTTTCAAACCTTGCCATAGAATGTAGGGATCTTTTATTGTAAGATACTCCATTTTCAATCCCTCGTGAAGATGATGGCGAAGGAAAATCATGGCTTTTGTGTTTTCTTGATTTGATGCATCATTTCCTTCTTTAATTGTTTCTCCAAGATTCATGGAGTCTAAATGGATCTCAGCGTCAACGACCCATGACAAGTAGTTATTTCCATTAATATCCAGGGCCGCAAATTCTAATTTGGTAAGATTTGCCATAGTAATACTATATAAAAAGAAATTACATTTACATTAGGAAAACAATTAAACATGCAAAATAACATTTTATTATTAAAAAAATGGCTTACCCGGAGGACCTACCTTCAGTGAAAAAATTGGCAGAGCTTCATGCTGATAACGTGTTGTAAAAATAGGATGGAAACCGGGTATAATTTTATCAATATTTAAATACTAATATAATAATAATAATAATAATATAATAATAATAATAATAATAATAATAATAAGTGTTTGAAAATGGAATATATATAATATAAAATTAGAGATAGTGGAATTATATGGCAAATTAAATAAAGACTAAAACAAAAAGTGGAGGAGAAATAAGAGAATTGGTCTAAAATTTCATCAATGGATCTTGTATTATTCATCCACCAAAAGGCACTATTTATAGGCAATTTGGCAAGGATGAGTTGGTACATTTGGACACCAAACATTGGTAAGAAATGGACACATGGAGGACACTATAGCTATGGAGGGTTTGCCATTGGGTATGGCATGTGGAATGAGCATTTACATGTGTTTGCTTACAATAAATACAAATTTTACATGCAACAAAATTTTAATTACAAAGTCATAACAACGTTTATAGAAATTTATCTAGTGCAGTTTTATTTGAAACCCAACTAAAAATGAGATTAAAAAAAACAAACAAACAAATAATTGAGACAATCACATTTTTTTAACAATACAAAGACCAAAATAACTATTTTTTTAAGATCAAAACAAATGTTTCAAAATTACAATGACCAAAATAAAGCGTTTTGAAAGCATAGAAACTAAAATGGAGAAAAATTAAAAGTAAAAAACTAAAGTAGGATTAAATCTTTATTAAGATTTATATTCAACCCCACCATTTGATAAATTTTAGGTTTGTCCCTCTATATTAAGTATATTAATAATGTACTTTATTAATGATAAAAAAAATGTCAATTATATATATATAACGTTCAACAACACGTGAGGTAAAGTCAACAAGAGCATAATTTAATTGACATCAAGTAAAACTTATGATCAAGAGGTCATGGGGTTCGAACCTCTATCCTAAATGTTGTAGTACTAAAAAAAAGGCGAGGTAAGAAAATTCGAATAATGTGGTATGTCTACGTCACTTATGTATGGGAGAATGTCGTGTCATATTTTTTAGATTATTTTAATACCCAATTATAATTAAGATGAATGTCAAACGAAAAAAAATTAGGTAGTAACGAAAATATGGTTATTGGTTGTCATCCCCGTCAAGACAACGTCGTTCTTAAGTTTCTAATAAAAAAATGTCAGTTCCGAAATCACCCGAATAAATTTACAAATATCTAGAAAATCTCGAACTCCTGACAGTTTTTCTTCTTCTTCCTGGCAACAATACCCGCAGGCTCGAGTACCCCACGAGTTCCCACCCTAAACTCCAGTTTGACCGGGTATGAGGTTAAATCGAGAATTTTTTCGGGTCCCGAACGGGGAGGGGATGGGACGGGGACGATATCCCTGCCCGTCCCCGAACCTGCTCGAATAATTATTTTATATATATATATTTTAAAAAATCTATAATATATATTATGATTATGTGTAAAAATATTGTTAGTAATATATAATTTTATATAACTAATAATATATATATATCTATATATATTTAATATATATATATATAAAAATTTTAATATTGTTATTGTTTTATATAAATCTATTATTATAAAATTAATGTTGTTGTTTTATATATATGTAATCTTATTATTATTTTATTTATTTAAAATTTTAAAAAATATTTAAAAAACAGTGTTTATAATTTTACAAGTTTTATATTAAATATCTTTTAAATTTTAATGAATTAAATAAATAAAAGAATAATAATATATATTTTATTTTTTAATAAAGAATAATTAATATTTTTTTAAAAATGAGGTTTTTCCCCGCGAGGACCCGATCCCCGGTCGACCCTGACATCGATTCCCCACAACGGGGAATGGGGCGAGGACAACAATGAAAAACCCCCCACGGGGACGGGGATAGGGAATTCATCCCCGACTCCGCCCCGCTCCGTTGCCATCCCTTCGTAGCCCTTGTTTGATAACGTTTCTGTTATTGTTTCTCATTTTCTAAGAATAAGAAACAATAATATATTTGATAACTATTTTTGTTTCTTGTTTCTTGAGAATAAGAAATAGAAACAAAAACTTATTTGATAACTATTTCTTGTTATTTTAAGTTTAAAGAGAATTTAGTTATATGATATAAAATGTATAACATGCATTAAAACATATATAAATATAATTAATTATAAAAAATTATATTATCTAATATCAACAAGTCTCAATAAAAAATTAACAATAATAATAAAAGTAAATAAATGAAATTGTTTTATCCTACAAATGTTGTCTAAATTTGATTTACAATGTCATCTCTTACTCGAGTCATTCGTATTAAATGATGTCGACTCATATCAAACTGAATAATATTGCTAAATATTGTGGTTGATAAAATATAAACTGAAACTAAATGCATGTTTTAGTGAACAAAATTTATTTGTTGCAAGATTATAATGGGTTATTAGTGTACTAAAAAATAAAATAATATATATTATAAAAATCAAAATTAAAAATTAAAACAATATATAAGTACACATATTAAAAAATTCAAAATTCAAAATTATATATATATATTAAAATAATACATTTATACGGATTTTACAATTAAGAAATAAAATAAAAAAATATAAATTTATATATAAATAATAATAATAGTATTATTTATAAAAATTAAAACAATGTATATATTTAAATTGCAAAAATTCGGAATTTACAGAAAAAAAAAAAGAAACACATTTGTTGTCTTTTGGGGTCGAACACAAGACGTGAGATGCAAGAGAGAGTTAATGAGCGTGCCTTTTGAATTTATGAGAAATGTGTAAATATAAGTAGGAATGAAACGAAGAGAAACTATGTAACGCCCCTACTTTTCTATGACCAACTCCTAGGGACATTACTACACATGCATGCATTTATAGGCCAAGAGATAAAAGATCTTAAAAGAAAACTTCCAAATAAATATAAATAGTCTTTAGGGATCCCAAATCAAAACATTTAAAACAGATAAAAGGGTCAATTTAACATGGCCTATTAAAACTGTAAGTAAATTTAAACTCCAAATAAAACATAAAGAGACGACATCAGTTGTAAAAGAAATATGCGGAAAAACATGTCTGTTCCCATGGCTCTAGCAACGCGCCTCCGTCACTCGCCCGCACGCCCCAGCCTTACTCAAAAACATTTTTAAAAGAAAGGGGGAGTATTGCAAAACAATACCCAGTAAGTGACCTCGCTACCGAGGTTTGGGATATGCATACACATACAATCATGACTTTAAACTTGTTCAAAATACACATATGCGGGACCTAAAACTTTCTCATTTTTTCTGTCTTTAATCCATGACTTCCTTTTTATTTGTGTGGCCGATCGGTCATCCCGAGTCATTTCGTTTTGAGTCCCTCACGCACTCCTGTAATAATTTGAGTCCTCACGCACCCCTGTAATAATTTGAGTCCCTCACAGACCCCTGTAATATGACCCATAGCGTTTCTATTGCATGTTTGACCATGCACATACTGACCTCAGGAGACCAATGTCCACACTTTTCATTCATTCAATTCATGACATACATAACATGCATGAGGTCCCATCATTCACATAATAATAGTGTACATGTCACAAACATCATCGTCACTATGCAAATCATACTTTCTCGTGAGATAGTTTGAAGATCATACTTTTGTAGGAAATCGGAAATATTCTCAAACAAATAACAGTCATATTCTCACAAGAAATTCTGGAATACTTTTACATAGAATACAAGAATATTCTCACATAAAATAATAGTTGATTTCCTCATGAAGCATTGTAAAACTTGCACATAAAATATTAAGTCTTCTCACGAAAATATCTCAGATATTGTCATATGAAAATATAAACTAATTTCGCATGAAATCATAAAAATCATTTTCTTCAATCCCAATAAAAGTTCGGCACAAGGTCCCTTTACCTTAGTTCTAATTTCGCTCCAAAACCTAACCGAACTCCTTTGCCTACACTTCCTTCAAGAGAGAACTCGAATCGCACAACAATCCGAAATTATTCTCTAACTTACACCTGGTTCCATAAAGTAAAGATACCTAATTTATGTTCATAAGGTTTCGTGCTCCGCCACCTCAAGCTCAACGCGACAACCTAGTATCCCTTAGTTCGCCTCGACGTTTGACCCTCAATTCCGCTCCATCCTTGATCCTCGAAAGTTGTGTTCGTAACCGTGACCTACGTTCTCGGTTATCGCTTTAATAATCACTAGGTCAAGAATAATTCTTAATCAAGAACGAAACTTAAACCGATCGCCACCGGCCGAATTCGTAGCTATTGTCTGATTCTGCTTGCGCGGCGTTGAAGATCCGGCGCAGAGTTGCGGCCGGGAGGAACTAACTCGCGTCGGTTGTTTGTTAGCGAAGCTCGGCGCGAGGCTCGCTTTGTTTCTGATCGTGATCGGCGATCGGCCAAGAACGACTTCAACTAACTACCGGAAGAACTCGCACTTGGAGAGGAAATCGCGATCGATCGCGGTCTACTCGTGGAAGCTTTCGCCGTGAAGACTCGGCGGCGGTGTTTCGTGGATCGCGCGCGTTCTCGACCGGAGTGACGTGAAGTCCGCGAAGTCTTGCGGATGGTCGGCTCGCGGCGTAGGAACTCGACGCCGCAAGGCTCGCCGCGGCGCAACTCCGCGCTAGAGTGTTCGCGGATCGGAAGAGGACTCTTCGTGGTTTGGGCGTCCACCGCCCGAGGCTTCGGGTGGCTTCGACGGAGAGCTACCGATCAGCCTTCAGTCGAGGCTTGCTGGTCCGAGCGGCTGCAACGGCTTACGTTCGTGGATGGCTGGGGTCTCCGGTCGGCTCGTCGGCGGCGGCAGAGGCTAGGGTTCCGGTCGGGCAACCTACAAGAAGAAAGAAATCGAAGTGTATTCTCTTTTTTTTGTCTAGGGTTAGGGTTAGGGCAAAATAGGAGAAGGAGAAGATGTTGGTGGCTAGGGTTAGGTTTTCTCTTTACATCTTCAAGATAAGGAGCTTAAATACTAGTCAATTAGGTCAAGCCAAGTGCTACTTATCACCCTAATTTAGACATTTATCACCAAAATGCCATTGTCACTTCCTTTTTCTTTTAATCATTAACAAAGTAAATCCAATCTCAAGGGGGAAAATAATAATTAACGATAGAACGTCAAATACAATCATTAATTAGTACTGTGGTGGTGGTCACACAATCTTCCTTCTTAAGAACTTTCGTCCTCGAAAGTTCCTATTCTTGAAATAATTCGGATATTTAGCTCGCACTTCCTCTTCTCGCTCCCGTAGCTTCTTCCGTGCGGTGATTCTCGCCACAACACTTTAACTAAGCCGATCTCACTGCACACGAGGGTCTTTCGATCTCTTGCAATAATTTGAACCGGCCGTTCACGTAACTCGATCTTCTTCGCTAATTGCAATGGTTCAAGTCTACGACATGAGTCGGTCCGGAATGTACTTTCTCAACATGGAGACATGAAACACGCGTTATGAACATCACCGAAAGGGAAGGCGGCGGTGCTAATCAGAGGCCATCGCACCAATCCTCTCTAAAACCTCAAATGGTCCGATGAATCGCGGACTCAATTTCCCTTTTCGGCCAAACCTTAGATTCCCTTCATTGGGGCCACCTTAAGAAATACGTGGTCCCCAACATCGAATTCTAGACCCCTTCGCCTCGTGTGTCGGCATAACTCTTCTGCATGCTGCTGGGCGGTCTGCATCCGCGCTCTAATCTTTTGTATTGCCTCATTAGTGACTGTACTTCACTCTGGACCCAACAATCGGCGTTCACCAACCTCCTCCCGTAAAACGGGGAGTTCTGCAACGCTCTTCCATGAGAGCTTCAAATGGAGCCATTCCGATGGTCGATCGATAATCGTTATTGTAGGCAACTCCATCAAATGCAAATGAGTGTCCCAACTACGGGAAGTCTAAGGTGCAAGCTCGCAACATATCTTCTAATATCCGGTTTAAACGTTCCGCCGCCCGCCATCCGCTCTGCGTGGATGAAAAGTCAGATCAAGTTCAATCGCGAACCTAACGCTCTCTGTAAACTCCTCCGTAAGTTGGAGGTGAAACGTGATCCTCGCTCAAAATATCTTGACCGAATCCCATGGAAACGGATTATCTCTTCTTCCGTAAAGTCGCGCCACTTATCTGTAGAATAGGTGGGTTTCTCGTATGAAATGTGCCGACTTGGTTAATCTGGCCCACTATGACCCAAATCACCGAGTAACCTCGTAAGGTTCTAGGCACCCAACTATGAAATCCATAGAGATCTCCTCCCATTTCCACCGAGGTACATGTAAAGGTTGCGCGTAATCCTGCGGGTCTCTGCTTGTGGTGCCTTCACTGGCCGGCAAGTCAAACACTTGCCGACAAACTCGCTACGTCCGCGCTTCATGTTGCACCACCAAAACGATCGCTTTGAGATCTCGATACATCTTGGTACTGCCAGGATGCATAGAAAATGGTGAGTTATGGGCTTCGCTCAAGATTTCGATTCTCGACTTGTCGTCGTCGACACACAATCGTCCACGAAATAGTAATCCTCCATCTGTGGATAGGAAAACTTTGTCAACTCACCGTAGTTACCGCAGTAAGTTTTTCCACTAACCGAGGTCTCCTCGCCGAGACTCAACGATGCGCTGTCTTAAGGTTGGTTGTACCGTTAATCGAGCTAATCGAGCCGTGGTCTTTTTCTACTAATACTGCAATTTCACTCGTGCAAACTCTGCACAGTAACTCTCTCTCTCATCGGAACTCGTCTTTGAAGTATGCACCGCTTTCTCTCTGAGGGCATCGGCCACGACATTAGCCTTACCGGGGTGGTATTGTATGTCAATGTCATAATCCTTCACTAATTCCAACCATCTGCGTTGCCTCATGTTCAATTCCTTCTGGGTAAACAGATACTTCAGACTTTTGTGATCTGTAAAAATCTGAATTTTCTCGCCATACAGGTAGTGTCTCCAGATCTTTAGTGCGAAAACCACTGCTGCTAGTTCCAAGTCATGAGTTGGATAGTTCCTCTCGTGCGTCTTCAATTGTCGGGATGCGTAGGCTATTACTTTACCGTGCTGCATTAGAACACAACCCAAACCTTTCTTAGAAGCATCACTGTAAACTACAAAACTCCCTGTTCCCTCGGGAACTGTAAGAATCGGGGCTGACACTAATCTGTACTTGAGTTCTCGGAAACTCGCCTCCTCACAAGCATCATCCCAAACAAATGAGTTTCCACTTGCGCGTCACCGAGTCATAGGCATGTCTATCTTGGCAAAATCACATGCAAACGCGTCTATAGTATCCTGCAAGACCCGAAAAACTACGTACCAGAATCGGTGGTCGGACGAGGCCACCGTGTGACGGCCTCCACTTTCGCCGGATCAACAGAGACTCAAACTTTCTGGACACCACATGCCCTAAGAAGGATACTTTGTCTCGAGCGAAATTCACACTTGGAAAAATTTTGCATATAACTTATTCTCTCTCTCAGCGTGAGTAAAACTTTCCTCAGGTGCATTTCATGCTCTTCATCACACCTGGAGTATATCAGTATATCGTCGATGAACACAATCACGAACGTATCAAGAAACTCTTTGAATAAACGGTTCATCAAGTCCATGAAAGCGGCAGGAGCGTTGGTCAAACCAAACGGCATCACTGTGAACTCGTAATGTCCATAACGCGATCTCTCGAATCTTTGCTTTAGGAATATCCTCTTCACCGATTCTCAATCGATGGTAGCTTTGATCTCGATCAATCTTGAGAACACTCTTGTTCTCCTTGCAAATCGATCGAACAAATCATCTATTCTGGGAAGAGGGTATTTATTCTTGATCGTAACTTTGTTCAACTCCCTGTAATCTATACACAGGCGCATGGATCCATCTTTCTTTTTCACGAACAACACAGGGGCTCCCCAAGGCGAAACGCTTGGGCGTATAAACCCCTTGTCTAGTAAGTCTTGTAACTGTACTTTTAGTTCTTTTAACTCTGCCGGTGCCATTCTGTACGGGGCCTTGGATATCGGGGTCGTCCCCAATTCCAATCCGATGTTAAAATCTACCTCTCTGACCGGAGGTATTCCGGGGAGGTCCTCGGGGAAGACGTCTGTAAATTCATTCACTACTGGTACCGATGTCACTAAGATCTCTGTGCACCTTGCATCTAGTATGCAAGCTAAGACGCCCCAAGCTCCCCGATGTAATAGCTTTCTGGCCTTAAGGGCAGTAATTACCTTAGGCCTACTTCCTCGCTATCGTGCCTCTCAAACTCAGAGCCGGTTTGTCGGGGAGGAGTGAACACTACCTCCTTCCCGAAACAATCAATGCAAGCATGGTTCTGCGCTACTAACCACCCATGCCCAATATTACATCAAAGTCAAACATGTCTAAGACTACTAGATTCACTTTGCTAACTCGTGGTCTGCGATAGTCACACTACCATCCTTGACTTTCATATTGGCTAACAAATTTATCCCCGCAGGAGTGGAGAGAGAGATGAGCAGCAGCATATCAGAATCGTTTCTAGTTCTAACTCACTTTGATTTACAAAGGATGCGAAATAAAGGAGTGTGAACTGCAATCAAATAATACAAAGGCAAGGTGGCCAAGTAATGGAAGTGTACTGTAATTCATCGTCCGAGCCATAGATGTCTCTACTTGGTGCTTGCATAAGCTCTCCCTCGATGTATAATCGGCTTCACAAAGGCCCACTATTGATAACTTTGAGGTTGGCTAGTGTTGGCTTGACTCGGGCAACTATTAGCTCTGTGCCCTTCTTTCCCACATCCAAACACACTCTCGGACCGGGCCAAACACTTACCCCAGGTCGCTACTACGCTCTTTTGCATTGTGGCTTATCTCCACCGTTATTTCCTGCTCTGTTGACTGCGGTTTCGACCTTTGACGCATTTAAAATGTCCTCGTCTATGCGGTGTCGCCGGGGACGCTGTGAGCTTGAATTTGGCTTGGTCCCACTTCCTCTTATGATTTGCCATGGGGCCGACTCGGTTAACCACTTCACTCATGCATGCGATCTGCGCTTTGCACCCAAATCAATTCTCGCCACTTCTCACCATGCGGAGCATAATCGGGAGAGTGCTAATGCTTGAATGAAGCCTCGAACATTCTCATCCAAATCCCATAATGAAGCGCTCTGCTTTCTTTGCCTCTGTATCTACCATTTCGGGAGCAAAGCGGACAAACGGGTAAATTCCTCTCATACACCTCCACCGCCTCCCCTCGCTCCGCAAAGCGTAAGAATTACGCCGCTTCACAACGAGTGCAGCGGATAAAATTTCCGCTAAACGCTTCCTTGAGCAGATTCAGTGTCGTCGCTTCTCTCACTGGCGATAATGGTTCCCTCGGCGGACTCCCACCATAAATACGCGTCATCCTCAAAGATGGAAGGTAGACACAGACACCTCGGTCCTCGGGGCGGTTCATTAATCTGAAGATGGTCTCAATGGAGGATGCCATAACTCACCACCAGTGGGGTCACCTGGAAGACCCATCGAAAGATCTAGGGTCATACTTCCCGAAGTCCTTCAGATATCGAGACTCCAGAGTTGCATCGCTTTCGCCCTCGATTTGCTTGGGCGGTGAGTGGGCTCTGTGGCTCGCACTGCACTGACTGCGATAGCCTCCACCATCATAGTCATAACGTTGGAGTTCCCCGTTGGTCGCCACGGGCAACCGCAGCTGCGGTACATTCTCCCGCAACCAGTGTGGTCCTGGGGAGGTCTCGTGACGGTGTGGAGCAACCTCTTCCCCTGCTCGATGGTAATTCCGGTTGGCGCCAACGTTTTCCTTGCCCTCCCCCCCTACCACGCCCCCTACCTCTCCTCGACCTCTCAGGTGGCATTTTGTCGATACTACAATACAGCAGAGTTTCTAACTCGGGTTCTTAACTTTCTAACCATAAGATAGGATCACCCTTGGGGTTTTTAAGTTCATGTATATGCATAAAACAAAGATCATATCGTACTCATTTACTTAATTAATAAAATATCGTAACGCACTCTGCGGGTGGATCGAACGCGTTGTTCAACCATGGGAACTACTCGTGCTTACTCAGTAATCAAGTCTACGAGACCCTTAAACCTGTGGCTCGATACCAACCGTAACGCCCTACTTTTCTATGACCAACTCCTAGGGACATTACTACACATGCATGCATTTATAGGCCAAGAGATAAAAGATCTTAAAAGAAAACTTCCAAATAAATATAAATAGTCTTTAGGGATCCCAAATCAAAACATTTAAAAAGCATGATAAAAAGGGTCAATTTAACATGGCCTATTAAAACTGTAAGTAAATTTAAACTCCAAATAAAACATAAAGAGACGACATCAGTTGTAAAAGAAATATGCGGAAAAACATGTCTGTTCCCATGGCTCTAGCAACGCGCCTCCGTCACTCTTCATACGCACGCCTGGCCTTACCCAAAAAACATTTTTAAAAGAAAGGGTGAGTATTGCAAAACAATACCAGATGTTGACCTCATTCTCCGAGGTTTGGGGATATGCATACACATACAATCATGACTTTAAACTTGTTCAAAATACACATATGCGGGACCTAAAACTTTCTCATTTTGTCGTCTTTAATCCATGACTTCCTTTTTTTTTTGTGTGGCCGATGGTCATCCCGAGTCATTTCGCTTTGAGTCCTCACGCACTCCCGTAATAATTTGAGTCCTCACGCACTCCCTGTAATAATTTGAGTCCTCATGCACTCCTCGTAATATGACCCATGTGGTCTCTCTATTGCATGTTTGACCATGCACATCACGACCTCGGGAGACCAATGTCCACACTTTTCATTCATTCAATTCATGACATACATAACATGCATGAGGTCCCATCATTCACATAATAATAGTGTACATGTCACAAACATCATCGTCACTATGCAAATCATACTTTTCTCGTAGACAGTTTGAAGATCATACTTTTGTAGGAAATCAGGAAATATTCTCAAACAAATAACTGTCATATTCTCACAAGAAATTCTGGAATACTTTTACATAGAATACAAGAATATTCTCACATAAAATAATAGTTGATTTCCTCATGAAGCATTGTAAAACTTGCACATAAAATATTAAGTCTTCTCACGAAAATATCTGTATATTGTCATATGAAAATATAAACTAATTTCGCATGAAATCATAAAAATCATTTTCTTCAATCCCAATAAAAAGTTCGGCACAAGGTCCCTTACCTTAGTTCTAATTTCGCTCCAAAACCTAACCGAACTCCTTGCCTACACTTCCTTCAGTAGAACCTGAATCGCACAACAATCCGAAATTATTCTCTAACTTACACCGGTTCCATAAAGTAAAGATACCTAATTTATGTTCATAAGGTTTCGTGCTCCGCTCACCTCAAGCTCAACGCGACAACCTAGTATCCCTTAGTTCGTCTCGACGTTTGACCCTCAATTCCGCTCCATCCTTGATCCCTGAAAGTTGTGTTCGAACTGTGACTCTCACGTTCTCGGTTTATCGCTTTAATAATCACTAGGTCAAGAATAATTCTTAATCAAGAACGAAACTTAAACCGATCGCTCACCGGGCTGAATTCGTAGCTATTGTATACGATTCTTTGGCGGCGTTGAAGATCCGGCAGGAGTTGCGGCTGGGAGGAACGGAACTCGCGCGTCTGTTCTTTGTTTAGCGGCTTGTGCGAGCTCTGCTTTCTTGATCGTGATCGACGATCGGCTTGAACGAACAAACTAACTAACGGAAAGAACTCGCGGCTTGGAGAGAGGAAATCGCGATCGATCGCGGTCTACTACTCGTGGAAGCTTTCTACAGCGTGAAGACTCGGACGGCGCGGCGTGTTCGTGGATCGGCGCGCGTTTCTCGACCGGAGTGACGTGAAGTCCGGCGAAGTCTTGCGGATGGTCGCTCGCGCGCGTAGAACTCGACGCCGCAGCGGCTCGCCGCGCGGCAACTCCGCTGCCAGAGTGTTCGCGGATCGGAAGAGGACTCGCTTCGTGGTTTGAGGCGTTACCGTCCCGAGGCTTGGTGGCTTCGACGGAGAGCTACCGATCGCCCTTCGCCGAGGCTTCACGTCCGAGCGGCCGCAACGGCTTACGTTCGTGGATGGTCGGGTTTCCGGCCATTGGCTCGCTCGTCGTGCGAGAGGCTAGGTTCCGGTCGGGCAACCTACAAGAAGAAAGAAATCGAGTGTATTCTCTTTTTTTGTCTAGGGTTGGGTTAGGGCAAAATAGGAGAAGGAGAAGATGTTGGTGGCTGTGGTTAGGTTTTCTCTTTACATCTTCAAGATAAGGAGCTTAAATACTAGTCAATTAGGTCAAGCCAAGTGCTACTTATCACCCTAATTTAGACATTTATCACCAAAATGCCATTGTCACTTCCTTTTTCTTTTAATCATTAACAAAGTAAATCCAATCTCAAGGGGGAAAATAATAATTAACGATAGAACGTCAAATACAATCATTAATTAGTACCTGTGGTGGTGGTCGTCACAAACTACTATCTGTACTTTCTAAAATTTTACCATAATTTTATAAACGTTTTTCAAATTTTGGGAACAAGAAACATGATAGATTATCAAACAAGTTTGTTTATTAAAAAATGAGAAATATAAACATAAAACGGAAAATGAGAACGTTATCAAACGAGCCCATAAGTCCCTCCACAGTAATTCCTTGCAATTTCAGTGGTTGATTTTGATCGCCATTAGCAAAGATTGCGCGGCGGCGCCGGACAAGGCAATCGCTGAACATAAGATGATGGTAAGTTAGAATGAGTTCATCATACCTACACAAACTTACGTTTTTTTTCTTTTTCTCTTTTCTTTTATCTCAGCTTGTAGTTTTTAGGAGAAATGTGAACGAAGTATTTAAGTTAATTTTGAATAAATTTTGTCGGTAATTAGTATAAAACAACCTATTTGTAAATGTAACTTAACTAGTTAAAAATATTTAATCTCCATCGAAATATTAGATCTTCGATATTCTTTTTCGATGCATGTTATTGAACTAAAAAACAATTTTGAAACAACTTTTTTTCATTTCGCATTCCATCCATTCAATTAAAAAATAGTACAAATTTACTTAAATGTAAAAGAGGTTTAACAAGTCTATGTCTATGGGTTTTTATTTCTTTCCCAAATAAGCCATGAAGTTTTAATTTTAGGTCTAATAGATTATTTAACTTTTAAATTTAGAAAACATGTGTTACACAAAATTCAATGGTTTATGGACTTAATTGATACTTGTAAATTATTTAATGGTCGATATCAAAAGTCATCTTTTCTTAATAATTGTTTGACATGCATTTAAAAGACCAAAATATATTTTTGGTCCTCAATTTTACGTTTAATTTTCTTGTGTTCTCTAAGTTTTTAAATCAAACAAATTTACCCTTAAATTTTGTGTTTAGTTACACTATTAGTTCATTAATCACAATTAGAAGGGACTTTTTCTAGTTCTACTGTAGTATAGAGTACTTCATACCTCTTAATCTTAATAATTGACATATGAATTTTTTTTTGCTATAATTAAAAATTACATATAAATTTTCAATTCTCTCTTTTCTCATCTTTTCTCTCTCTCCCTCCCACTCCAACAACTTGTATCTCTCTCCTTTTTGTCTATTTATTTTTATACGAATAATTGAAAATAGATGTGATTTTTTTTTTGTGTAGTTTCTCTCTCATTCTATATTTATTATTATTTTTTTTATCTATATTTTGTTTATCTTCTTTAATACTTTTCTTCTTCTATTTTTATTTTATTTTTTCATTTCATTTTCTAAAAAATTCTCTCTCCAACTTTTTCATCTTGCGTAATCATCTTTTCCTTTAACTATTACTTTAAATCATTTTACATGTCTTCAAATAAAATAAGAATATTATATTATTTTATTTTTTATACTTTTTTGACTTTGTAACTTTATTGTTTTTAAATAATTAAATAATTATTTTTGTCTCATTTAATTAACACTATAATTAAATTTTATTTGTAATATATCTTATTTTTATTTCATTTTTTAAATAATTAAATAGTTCTTTTATCTCAAGTTTATCATAATTAGATTTCATTTGTTACCTATTTTGTTACCTATATGCATTAAGGAATTATTAGTGCCATAAAAAAATTTTGATAAATAAAATTATAAATTAATGAGTCAATATCACCTACATGAATTATGATAATAGGGTTTAAAAAAATATATATGAAGCAAAAAATGTAATTTATATGTTAAATTAGGGAGGAAAACTCAATCAATTACATGTGGATAGTGGGAGTTTTAAACTCTAACCTCTTAGTTAAAGGTATTATGTCTTAACCAAAGTTTAAAATGCCATATGTCAACAAAGTCTTCCTTTTATAAAAACATCGATCGAAATATCGATAAAATGTCGAAATCGATGGATATTTCTGAATTTTTTTTAAAAATATTTAAATTAATAAATGAACATTTTACAATCCTTAAATAAGGTAACAATACTTGTTACAATTGTTTGTTCACATTATGTGTGTGTGTATATATATATATTTCATCAATTTATATGACGTTGATTTCCCTTTATATCGATGTTGAACTCATGAACATGTGAAAATTTCGATAGAATGTCGACATTTCGATGAAAACTTAATACCATGACCTTAACTAGTTAGGTATGCTTAAATTGCAAGCTAGGGTGCACAAGAAAATTGAAAATCCAAAAAAAATTGAATTGAATTGAACGGAACCAACCAATCAAATTATTTGAGGTTTTTTTTTTTTGAAAGATTGGATATTTAGGGGTTGTTTGGCCCAAAGAGTTGTAGAGAGTAGAAGTTAGGAAGTCTAGAGAGTTAAGAAGTTTGAGGAGTTCTTAATTCTGTGTTTGGGGTGCAAAGTTGTTTAGTCTGGAGTTTTGATAAACTGTGTTTAGGGCAAAAAGTTGCAGGAAGTAGGAGTATGAAGTCTGTGTTTGGGTGCATATTTATTAACTTGGAGTAGTTTTGATGTCAAATTCTCAAATTCTTTCTACAATTTCTCAAATTTTCATTATTGTAAAATTGTTCCCATAAATCCTAAGATTTATATATTTTTATTTCTATTAATTTATTTATATTTTATAATTTTACTTAAAGAAAACAAATTTTTGAAAAAAAATACCTTACATTCTTATTTTAATATCACATTAATGTAATGGATTTGTTTTTTGAAGTTTAATAAAATATTTACATCAATTTAAGAACTTTAATTTAAGATTTATTATTCAACCTTAGCAAAATATATTTTCTTCGTGCAAATTTTAATATGTTTAATATTTCTAATTAATCGATGTAATTGATTACTTAACCTTTGATAATTAATCAATCTAATTTATATTAAGAATTTCAATTAAAAAAACGACAAGAATGACAACTTTCCATGTTGTCAATAAGTAGTGAATGCACAATACATGTCAACTTCATTGTTTCAACACAAAAATAATACATGTGTTGATGATAAGAATTAACCCACATTATTTTTTCAATATCTCTCATATTAATTATTCAATAATATATTATTTGAAGTTTTAAATATCTAAGTAAAAAAATATCAAATATTGATTTTAAAACAACTAAGTTCAAAATGAATATATTTTTTAACACCATGCAAAATGAATATCATATATACTTTTGTTTAGATTACTATATATTTATGTTATTTATTGTATAATTCTATTTCAGTAAGGTTGGAATGAAA
Source organism: Trichosanthes cucumerina (assembly GCA_036507285.1). Classification (NCBI taxonomy): domain Eukaryota; kingdom Viridiplantae; phylum Streptophyta; class Magnoliopsida; order Cucurbitales; family Cucurbitaceae; genus Trichosanthes; species Trichosanthes cucumerina. The sequence continues at coordinate 72,820,984 of CM071839.1, read as the reverse complement.
AATAGATTGCTACTTGTTATGAGTAATGGTTGAAGGAATGCATATTGTTCTAATATGATAGGTCCAAATTGACATAAGTACTAACAATAAAAAAAATATATTATAGTTTAAAATGGTACAATAAAATTTAATAATACATAACAAAACCATGTAACACCCCTAAATTTGAGTCTAATCTAAGGAAAGGTTACTAAACTTACTACCCTTATGTCCCGAAAATTTCGACATCATAACAACATAAATACAACAATACCAAAATTTTACATGTACCTGTCTGAAACAAAAACACACTTCTAAACTCAACATCCAGATAACTCAATCAAACTCCAATTCACTAATCATTTTAATGATTCAAGAACGCTCGACCACCATAAATGAAACAAAACATACACTCCACAACTTCAAAACAAATATAACTCACATGTCACAATTTCTAAGCATAATTGAAAACTAACAAACCAGTTAATATGTCTATTCTAAAGTGGAGTTTACCCTTATGTATGTCTCAGAAATTTCGGTATCATAACAACATAATTACAATAATACCAAAATTTTACATGTACTTGACTGAAACAAAAACACACACTTCTAAACTCAACATCCAGATAACTCAATCAAACTCCAATTTACTAATCATTTTAGCGATTCAAGAATGTTCGACCACCATAAATGAAACAAAATATACACTCAACAACTTCAAAACAAGTATAACTAACATGTCACAATTTCTAAGCAAAACTCAAAACTAACAAACCAGTTAATATGTCTATCCTAAAGTAGAGTTTACCCTTATGTCCCGAAAATTTCGGCATCATAACAACAAAACCAAAATTTTATATACACTTGTCTGAAACAAAAACACACTTCTAAACTCAACATCCAGATAACTCAATCAAACTCCAATTAACTAATCATTTTAATGATTCAAGAACGCTCGACCACAAGAAATGAAACAAAACATACACTCAACAAATTCAAAACAAATATAACTCACATGTCACAATTTCTAAGCAGAACTCAAAACTAACAAACTAGTTAATATGTCTATCCTAAAGTGAAGTTTACCCTTATGCCCCGAAAAGTTAGGTATCATAACAACATAATTACAACAATACCAAAATTTTACATGTACCTGTCTGAAACAAAAACACACTTCTAAACTCAACATCCAGATAACTCAATCAAACTCCAATTTATTTATCATTTTAATGATTCAAGAACGCTCGACCACTAGAAATGAAACAAAACATACACTCAACAACTTCAAAACAAGTATAACTCACATGTCACAATTTATAAGCATAACTCAAAACTAACAAACCAGTTAATATGTATATCCTAAAGTGGAAAATACCAAGAATATCAAAGTCTACATAATTAAATAATACTTACGCGATATAAGCTGATATAACCGAGATTGCAAGTTCCTCCATCATGCAGAGCTGTTGCATGCTGTCTTTCATCAAATGAAAGTTGAATTGATATCCAAGCACGTGATCAGGTATTGGGATGTCTATATGTACAACATTCAGGCCTTCAAGAAGTTTGATCATGTATTTTACTGCAAGTGGCATATGCACTCGTGACACATCATTTCTACCTCTCTTCTCCCTTAATGTCGCTAGCTCACGATGAAGTTTCTTACGTTCCTATGTACACATTGTTATATATTAAAAATCATAAACATTAAGTTAAATGACAACGAGTATTTTCAAATAAATTTACCTTTTCTATTTTATCTACTGTCACAAGATTCTTTGGCCATGAAACGTGAGAGCCAATTGCATTTGAAACTGTCTCAATACTCCCAACTACCGGTATAGGCAATGCAACATTGAAGTCAGATACAAGAGTGATAAGTACTCTCACATCGTTCAATGTGAGAGGTACACTGTAAACAACTTCATGCGGACATAACCTCTCATAAACCAATATCGATGTCACAATATTATTGTTTATATTTCCAACAGCTAAATCGTAAGATTTTACCAACAAAGTATATTAAAAATTATGACTTAGTATTTATATACATTTTCTTAAAATGCAATTAACGAAGATTCAGAATAAGAGTTACACGATCAAGATTTTTAGTAGATGTTGAAGCAATGGGTGGTTGTAGCTGACAACTACCCCTATCTGACAATAGAGTGGCATCACCACATCGTTTTCTCTCATTTTTTCCACGCGTGTGTTTTGTCATCATTTGACTGTATCGAGTCATCAGTTCTTTCTTTTCTTTCTTCCAACTCGTTTCTTCGTCAGTCATGACGTTACTTTTCTGAGTCGACGGAATGAGTTTATGAAAGAAGAAAGATGATGCGATTAAAACTCTCATGCCTCTTACACGTCCTGAGTGTTCAGAAGTGCCTAATGCTTGTGTCATAATATCATCATGTGCATTTTCTGAATCTTTTGCTAGCTCGTCCTACCATTTAATATAAATATAAATATATATTATTTACTATTTTAGTATAATGTCAATAAAAACATAAAAATATATGAATATTATTGCTTACAATTCTTACTGCAACATCTGCAATATCTTTATTCAAGAATTTGTCATCCTTCCCTTGTCGAGCTTGTATTCATAACTTAGCTCGATCTGCATGTCAAGATCTACTTGTCCTTTCTTTACAAAAGTATGTAGTCATCTAATTAATAAATAAGCAGACATAAAATACTAATGTATAAATTCACAAATCAAAACATACCAACTCTCTTCCACAAAATTTGTGTATCCCTTACGAGCAAGCCTATGATTGTATTTATGTGAGGCCCGATAAATTCAAGTAAGTTCTTGGTTCTTTTCAGAGTTAACTTTGGACTTGTTTTAGTTTTAAATGTGTTGGGCCAAGAAATTTGACTTTTGGATCTTGCAGGAGCCCAAATATTTCTAAATCTCGCTTTAAATTGGGGTAGACAGCCTTAAGCTTCTTATCGAGCGTTTTGAGAGAAGGGAGTCAAGGTAATTTCTTTTCCTTATCTTTTTCCTTAAGTTCTAGAGTTTGGTTCAAAAAAAAAAAAAAAAGAGGAGTTGCGCTTGAGAGGGTCGCGCCCCCCCATGCATGCTTCTCTCCTTGCGCGCAGGGGGGACCGCCTGCCGTCGGCGTCGGCGCGATCGGCGTGCGGCGACCTCCTTCTCTTTCCCTCCTTCTCCTCTCTCCCTTTCGTCTCTCTTCCTTTCGACCGTCGCCGCCTCCCCGAGCCCATCTCTCCCTTTTCTCTCCCTCCCTCTCGCGCGATCTCTCTCTCTCGATCCGTCCACCTCTCTCTCTCTCTCTCGACCGTCCCTCGTTCTCTCACCCTCCCTCTCGTCCGCCGCCTCTTCGCCGCCCCTCTCGGTCCGTCGTCCCTTTCCCTCCCTCTCCGATTTGCTATCCCTCTCTCGTTCAGCGTCTCTCTCTCTCTCTCTGCCTTTCCTTCTTTCCCTCAGATCCGACCCTCTCCCCTCCAGATCTATCTCTCTCGGATCCAAGAAGATTTCTCTAGCTTTCCTTCCTTTTCGTTTCGATTCTCTCACCGATTTGTGTTGATTCTTTGGCTGGATGAGTTCGATCCGCTCACCAAGGTAGATCTTTGAATGAATCTCGAGGCTAAGATCGAACGAAGAGTCGTTTCAGCTCGTAACTGTGGGTAAGACTCAGTTATGAATCTGTTTTGTTTTGAATTCTAAGTTTAGAATCTGCTCGTTGGGTCGTGGTTTCCTGTTGGTTGGACAAAAGATGCGTTATATTAGCTTGTTTAGGTTCGTTCGGTGTTGTGCCTTAAGGGTAGAACCAAAAGGTTGTTTCACCACCAACTCGTGCATTGTTGTGTTGTTTCTGTAGGTGCTTAAGGCTGCTAACGAAAGTAAGGACCTTTTGTGCACGTTATTCGAGGTAAGTAGCTATTTGGTTTAAGCATCAAACCCGTAAGCGAACAAGTTTGAGCATATGACTATTGTGATTGGCTTTATAACTGATGCATGTCTGTTAGCATAATGCTTGGTGTATGAGAGTATGGATATTGTGCTCTCTTGCTATGTGAATCGAGCACCTATTTCGTGTTGGGGGTTGACTTTCCCGCATGTCGCATTTGTTTCTTCTTTGGTTGGTCGCTAAGTGAGACTCGAGCTTGTGCATTCATGCGCGTGTGATTGACCCCTAGAATCGGGCATGATGAGTCCGCGATGACCTAGGATAGGGTGATCGTTAGCTCGTGTTTGGGACAAAGATTGGTTGACGGATGTGTGATTGGTGGTTAGAGGCCGTTGGTTGGGACTCGGTTTCGGATGACCTTGAACGTTTAAGGGAAGCCTAGGAGAAGCGTTAGAGCTTGACCTCCTAGGCTAGCACAAAACCATTGAGTGACCCCGAGCGAGACAAAACCTTTAGGCTGGCTTCTCTGTGTGGGCATTTGGGTCGAGTGCGCCCTTATGCGAGATGTGTGGGCATTAGGGTCAAGTGCGCCCTTTTGCGAGCCTGTGGGCTTTAGGGTCGAGTGCGCCTTTTTCGCTAGCCGTGTGGGACATGGGGTTGAGCACCTACGTGATCTCTGTGTGGGCACTGGGTGGGCCGCCTTGTGCGATCTGTGTGGGCTTTAGAGTCGAGGCTCTATTGCGCTCGTTGTGTGGGCGTTAGAGTGATTACTCTTTTCGTCGCGTTGGGGCGCCCCCGTCTATGACCGCCTAGGTTTCGGATCGTCGGTGAGTCTCGGGGTGAGGTAGATACGTGAGCGCCTAGCCTTGAGTCCCTAAGGTGCTTGATTGCCATAACCTGCTTTACCTCTGTGTGTACACTTGTGAAATTTTGTAGTTTGGACGTGAGTGAGCTGCTTACTGAGTATTTTTATACTCACCCGTCTACTTTGATGTTTTTGGTTGCAAGTAAGGGCAAACAATGAGCTGGAGAGCGACGGTGGCGACATGTCGGGGGCTATGAGACCATTCTTGTTTAGAGAGATTTTCATTTTGAAACTAGGAAGTTCGTATAGTTTGAGTTGCTGTATGACTCTTGTTTATCACTCGTTGGTTTCTAAACTTTTGTATTGATGAGCATGTTATTTATTCAGTTAGTCTTCCTTGTTCAGCATGTTCGTTTAACTTTTGTCTAGTGCTTCCGTTGTCTCTGTTGTGTGTTCTGCTGGAGCCCGACCTGTTTTGCTGTAGCTTGGGAGGAGGTCGGGCATTGAAAAGAGTCCTTAGAAGTATTTCTCGCTTAAACAGGTTAAGTAAAATTTTTGGTTTCGTCCGGATAAGCGCCCAGTTATGTCGCGCAAATTTCGCGCAGAGGTCTTGCTATCCAGCTGACGCCCCTAGTTGGAATTGTGGCGAAAACCGTGGGCGTACACAAATGGTATCGTGAGCGAAAGTTTTTAGGTCCTGTATACTTGCCTACATCGTAGGTACTAGTTCTCATAGCCTCTCGCAGAATGTCGCCTCTTCACCTCCAGGTTTGCTTGTTTTTATTTTTGTAAAGTAAGTCGGGTTAGTAAGTTGTTTGCCTCTAGATGCTTGAATTCGTGCTTGCTTAAGACCTTTGTGCTGTGTTTTAAGGTTTGTTGTGGTTAACTCAGAGTATGGCACGTGGACGTGGACGTGGTAGAGCTGTGGCTGGTGGGCGTGGTCGTGGAGGTCGAAGAGGCCGAGGTCGTGGAGCCCGTGGCCAGGGCCCGGTGGTGGACCCACCAGTGGATGAGCACTCCGAGCATCAGGAGGAGCTTAATGAGGATGCCCCACCGTCGGGGCCGCCGCGAACATGTTGATGAAAACCCGAGGAGCGAGGAACGACCAGGCCGCATGCGGCCACTCTCCCGAAATTATGGCGGAGACTCCGTGAGATCCTGCAGCAACTTTGGCTAGTCGACGGCGGCTGCTAACTGTGTCACCCAAGTTCGGGGTGATGGCCAATCAAAATCGGGAGCGCAGAGGCGAACTGTGCAAACCCAGGTTGAACGAAAGAGAGAGATCCCGACACACGCGTGGAGCCACTACAGAGGAGGCTAGATACCTTCCGGGACTTCGTGAAATACGAGCTACCTCTTCGATGGGCAAGAGTTGACCATGTGGGCTGCAGGCGTGGTTCGGGATGGTGGAAGACATATTTGAGCGCATGTGCGCGCCCGTCGACGAGAGTCCAGTCACAGCTTACATACTCGGAGGACGAGCCTATGTATGGTGGAAAGATCGCTCGCGGTCCATTAATGTCGCGAAAGGGCCTATAACCCGGGCGCGATTCTGTGAAGCATTCTATGAGAAGAACTACCCACCGCGATGAGAATCGAGAAGCGGTGAAGCCGCGCACTGAAGCGAGGACCGAATCGATCGGTCGAAAGAGTATGAACACGAGTTCACAATGTTGTCCCGCTTTGCTGCGCGTAATTGGTGGACACGCATGCAAGAAGAAGATTGAGACGGTTCCTCACGGAGTGCGAGGAGGGTTACGTGGTCCGTGAGTGCCCATGACCCAAAGACCTATGCCGCGGTGGTTCGAGTGGCCACCTTGATCGATGCAAATTCAAACAACAGGGGAATAGTGTTGGCGGACGTCGAGGCGGCGGGCGCACTTCGGTCAGTCGAAGAGAGAGACACGATCAGCCTTCCCAGCCAAACCGACCGGAGCGCAGGGCAACAGGGCGGCCTGGCGGCGAGGGCGCGAGCGCGCGCCTAACCGTGGAGGCGGCATAACAGAGGAGCTTGCCCGGCAGCCACCAAAGTTTGTTTCCATTGTGGTAAGGTGGGCCATATGGCGTCGGTGTGCAGGCAGAGGAAGAGACCGGACTTGAGAGTGTGTTATATATGCCGGAAGGAAGGCCATGTGGCCTCAGCTGTGCCGGATAATAGAAATGCCGAAACCGGAAGGTCGCCAGAGAGAGAAGCGTATGCCAATCTTTGGCCGAGCCGCGAGGTCTTTGTAAAGTCGCCACAGTGCACTGCCTATTCTCGGTCATTTAGCTTTTGTACTTTTTGATTCTCGTTTATGCGCATTCCTTTATCTCTCAGATCGCTTGTGGGCAAGCCCAGCTAGAGTAGAACCTCTAGGTTTTAGCCTATCGATTGCAACCCCAGTAGGGGCAGAGTTAGTGACACGGGAAAAGGTGAAAACCGGTCAAAGTCTCGATGGAAGGTCGCTTGTTGGAAGTGACCTTGATTGTCCTAGAGATGAGTGACTTTGATGTAATCCTCGGCATGGATTGGTTAGCGACAAATCATGCCAACATCGATTGTCACCGCAGGAGGTTGTGTTCAAGCCTCCGTCGTAACCGAGTTTCAAATTTAAAGGGAGCGAGTCAAAAACGGTTCCCAAGGTGATCTCAAAGACTTAAAGGCGAGTAAGTTGGTTGGTCAAGGGCTTGGGCCTTCTTTAGCAAGTGTGACGACTTGAGAAGTGAGAAAGGAGAGACGTGTCGTCGCCGCGCGATGAGTCGTGGAGTTCGATGTATTCCCCGAGGATTTGTCGCCTTTGCCTCCGGTCGGAGGTGGATTTCGATGATCGAGTTGGGCCGAGCCGTGCATCGCACCATTATCGAAAGCTCCGCATGAATGGCCCACCGAGTTAAAGGAGCTTAAGACGCAATTGCGGAGTTGTTAGACAAGGGCTTCATTCGCCCTAGTGTCTCTCCTTGGGTGCGCCGCATTTTTGTGAAAAAGAAGGATGGGTCGATGCGCTTTGCATTGACTACCGGAGAGTAAATAAAGTGACAAGAAAGAACAAGTACCCGCTCCCGCAATTGATGATCTGCTTTGACCAGATTCTGAGGACCACTGTGGTTCTCTAAGATTGATTTGCGTTCGGGCTATCATCACCGCGAATAAGGGAAGAAGATATCCCAAAGATACCTTTCGAGATCCGTGTATGGACATTACGAGTTTACCGTGATGTCGTTCGGTTTGACAAATGCCCCGGCTGTGTTCATAGGCCTGATGAATCGGGTGTTCAAGGAGTTCCTGGACACCTTCGTAATTGTGTTCATAGACGACATCCTAGTTTACTCAAAGTCGAGCGAAGAGCACGAGAACCACCTGAGGAAAGTCTTGACCGCTTTAAGAGAGAATCGGTTGTACGCCAAGTTCTCCAAATGCGAGTTTTGGTTGTCGCAGGTGTCCTTCTTAGGACATGTAGTATCTAAGGAAGGTGTCTCTCAGTAGATCCGTCAAAGGTGGAAGCGCTTTGAGATGGCCTCGACCCAAGACCATCACACCGGGTTCGTAGTTTCTTGGGCTTGGCTAGGTATTACCGACGGTTTGTGAAAGACTTTTTCAGGATTGCAACGCCCCTTACTCAGTTAACACGGAAGGGGAATGCCTTCGTGTGGAGTGAGGCGTGCGAGGCAAGCTTTCAGGATTTGAAGTAGAGGTTGATTCACTCAAGGTGCTTACAATGCGGATATGAATCGTGAACTTTGTAGTTTATAGTGATGCTTCCAAGAAGGGCTTGGGCTGTGTTTTGATGCAGAATGGGAGGGTAATTGCTTATGCCTCTCGACAGTTGAAGGACTACGAGAAAAACTACCCGACCCACGACTTGGAGTTAGCAGCAGTGGTCTTTGCCTTGAAAATCTGGAGACACTATTTGTACGGTGAAAATATCCAGATGTATACTGCACTCAAGAGCTTGAAGTACTTGTTCACGCAGAAAGAGTTAAACATGAGACAACGTAGGTGGTTGGAGTTGGTGAAGGATTACGAGATTGAGATCTTGTACCACCCGGGTAAGGCAAATGTGGTTGCCGATGCCCTTAGTAGAAAGGTAGCTCACACGTCGGCCTTGGTCACGAAAGAGTTTCATTTGCGAGTCGATATGGAGCGTGCTGGTATTGCCGTGATGGTGGGGCAGGTCATGGCTCAGTTTAACCAGTTGTCAGTGCAACCGACTCTGAGGCAACGAGTTCTAGATTCCCAACAGGGGAACCCTGGTCTTATGGATTGGTGGGAACAGGCCAAGTCGGGCCAAGAGAGCGAGTTCACAGTGTCGTCAGATGGGGGCTTGTTGTTTAGAGGACGGTTATGCGTTCTAGATCTAAGTGGCCTCAAGGAGGAAGTTTTAGCCGAGGCTCACGGTTCCCTTTCTCGGTGCATCTGGCGAGATTAAAATGTATCGGACCACAAAAGCGATTTCTGCGGTGGAGTGGAATGAAGAAAGACGTAGCGGAGTTTGTTAGCGGATGTTTAGTCCGCCAACAAGTTAAAGCCCCGAGGCGTGCTTCGGCGCAGGCTATTGCAACCCTTAGAGGTACCTCGGTGGAAATGGGAAGAAGTTTCGATGGATTTCATTTCAGTCTACCCCAACCGTTAGAGGATTCACGGTGGTATGGGTCATCGTTGACAGTCGACAAAGTCGGCACATTTCCTTCCCCGGAAAACCGACTTATACTGGAGAAGTGGGCGAAAGCCGCTTCATGGAGGAAATTGTCGCCACACGAGTCCGGTGAAGATTGTCTCGGATAGGGACCCTCGCTTTCACATCCAACTTCCGGATGGGTTTTCGAAAGGCTTTAGGAGCGGAATGTAGTTTCAAGATCTGATTTCACCTCGACACGACGACGTGACCGAGAGAGGTTGAACCGTGATCTTGGAAGACATGCTCCGAGCTTGTGGCTCCTGGATTTCGCGAGGAGTTGGGATACGCACCTTCACTTGATGGAGTTTGCCTATATAATACGATTATCGAGCCACGATCGGGATGGCGCCTTTTGAGGCCTTGTATGGGAAGAGGTGTAGGACCCCGCTTTATTGGGAGAAGTTGGTGAGCGTAAGCTTTTGGGACCCGAGTGGTCCAAGTTACTAATGAGGTGTGCGCGAAGATTAGAGCGAGAATGTTAATGCTTCGGAGCGGACAAAAGAGTTATGCCGATGTGAGGCGCAGGGACTTGAGTTCGCGAGCTGGAGAGTATGCGTTCCTGAAAGTAGCACCGATGAAAGGTGTGTTGAGATTTGGCAAGAAAGGGAAGCTGAGCCCTAGGTTCATCGGACCATTCGAGATCTTGGAGCGCATTGGCCCAGTGGCGTATCGTATAGCCTTGCCACCGCCGCTAGCAAATTACGCCTGGCGTGTTTCACGTGTCGATGCCGAGAGGCCACGTGCCAAACGCATCCCACGTGATTGATTACAAGCCACTACAGGTGGACGAGGACCTGAGCTATGAGGAGAAGCGAGTGGAAATCTTAGCTCGAGAGAAGAAGGTGTTGAGAAACAGAGAAATCGACCTTGTCAAAGTCTTATGGCAAAACCAAAGCAGCCTTAGAGAAGCTACCGGGAGCGTGAGGACGAGATGAGAACGAACTATCCGGAGTTGTTTGAGAACTAACCACTTTCGAGGACGAAAGTTCTTAAGGTGGGGAGGATGTGAGGCCCTAAAAATTCAAGTAAGTTCTTGGTTCTTTTTTGAGTTAACTTTGGACTTGTTTTAGTTTTAAATGTGTTGTCACAAGAAATTTGACTTTTGGATCTTGCAGAGCCCAATTATTTCTAAATCTCGCTTTAAATTGGGGTAGACGACCTTAAGCTTCTTATCGAGCGCTTTTGAGAGAACTGAGTCAAGGTAATTTCTTTTCCTTATCTTTTTCCTTAAGTTCTGTGGTTTGGTTCAAAAAAAAAAAAAAAAAAAAAAAAGGAGCTGTCGCTGCGCTTGATGGGTCGCGCCTCCCGTCACTGCCTTCTCTCGCGCGCGCGAGGAGGGGCGCGCCTCGTCGCCGTCGACGTCGAGCCGCCGGCCGGCGTGCCGGCGGCCTCCTTCTCTTTCCCTCCTTCTCCTCTCTCCCTTTCGTCTCTCTTCCTTTCGACCGTCGCCGCCTCCCCGAGCCCATCTCTCCCTCCCTCTCGCGCGATCTCTCTCTCTCTCGATCCGTCCACCTCTCTCTCTCTCTCTCTCGGCCGTCCCTCGTTCTCTCACCCTCCCTCTCGTCTGCCGCCTCTTCGCCGCCCCTCTCGGTCCGCCGTCCCTTTCCCTCCCTCTCCGATTTGCTATCCCTCTCTCGTTCAACGTCTCTCTCTCTCTCTCTCTGCCTCTCCTTCTTTCCCTCAGATCCGACCCTCTCCCCTCCAGATCTATCTCTCTCGGATCCAAGAAGATTTCTCTAGCTTTCTTTCCTTTTCGTTTCGTTTCTCTCGCTGATTTGTGTTGATTCTGTTGGACAGGTTCAGATCCGTCAGCTAAGGGTAGATCTTTGAATGAATCTCGAGGCTAAGATCGAACGAAAAGTCGTTTCAGCTCGTAACTATGGGTAAGACTCAGTTATGAATCTGTTTTGTTTTGAATTCTAAGTTTAGAATCTGCTGGTTGGGTCGTGGTTTCCTGTTGGTTGGACAAAATATGCGTTATATTAGCTTGTTTAGGTTCGTTCGGTGTTGTGCCTTAAGGGTAGAACCAAAAGGTTGTTTCCCGGCTGAACTCGTGCATTGTTGTGTTGTTTCTGTAGGTGCTTAAGGCTGCTAACGAAAGTAAGGACCTTTTGTGCATGTTATTCGAGGTAAGTAGCTATTTGGTTTAAGCATCAAACCCGTAAGCGAACGAGTTTGAGCATATGACTATTGTGATTGGCTTTATAACTGATGCATGTCTGTTAGCATAATGCTTGGTGTATGAGAGTATGGATATTGTGCTCTTGCTATGTGTATCGAGCACCTATTTCTGTGTGTTGGGTTGACTTTCCCGCATGTCGCATTTGTTTACTGCTGGATGGCGGCTAAGTGAGACTCGAGCTTGTGCATTACTGTGCGCGTGTGATTGACCCCTAGAACTGGGCATGATGAGTCTGGCGATGACCTAGGATAGGGGTGGTAGGTTAGCTCTGTGTGTTTGGGACAAAGATTGGTTGACGGATGTGTGATTGGTGTGTTAGGCATTGGTTGGGGACTCGATTTCGTGGATGACCTTGAACGGTTTAAGGGAAGCCTAGGAGAAACGTTAGAGCTTGACCTCCTAGGCTAGCGTTACCAAACCCGCTGAGTGATCCCGAGCGAGACAAAACCTTTAGGTGGCTTCTGCTGTGGGGCATTTGGGTCGAGTGCGCCTTATGCGAGCAGTGTGTGGGCATTAGGGTCAAGTGCGCCCTTTGCGAGCTCAGTGGGCTTTAGGTCGAGTGCGCCTTTTCGCTAATCTGTGTGGACATGGGGTTGAGCACCTACGTGATCTCTGTGTGGGCACTTGGGTGGGCCGCCCTGCAGCGATCTGTGTGGGGCTTTTAGTCGAGGCTCTATTGCGTTCGTTTGGGCGTTAGAGTGATTACTCTTTTCGCATTGGGGCGCGTCCCCGCCTATGGCCGCCTAGGTGTCCGGATCGCCGATGAGTCTCGGGGTGAGGTAGATACGTGAGCGCCTAGCCTTGAGTCCCTAAGGTGCTTCGGTTGCGAACCTATTTTACCTCTGTGTGTACACTTGTGAAATTTTGTAGTTTGGACGTGAGTGAGTCACTTCGAGTATTTTTTATACCCACCCGCCTACTTTGATGTTTTTGGTTGCAGTAAGGGCAAAACAAAGGTGCTGAGAGAGCGACGGTGGTGGCGACATGTCGGGGCTATGAGACCATTCTTGTTTAGAGAGATTTTCATTTTGAAACTAGGAAGTTCGTATAGTTTGAGTTGCTGTATGACTCTTGTTTATCACTCGTTGGTTTCTGAACTTTTGTATTGATGAGCATGTTATTTATTCAGTTAGTCTTCCTTGTTCAGCATGTTCGTTTAACTTTTGTCTAGTGCTTCCGTTGTCTCTGTTGTGTGTTCTGCTGGAGCTCGACCTATTTTGCTGTAGCTTGGGAGGAGGTCGGGCATTGAAAAGAGTCCTTAGAAGTGTTTCTCGCTTAAACAGGTTAAGTAAAATTTTTGGTTTCGTCTGGATAGCGCCGTTATGCTGCCGAAATTTTGGCGCAGAGGGTGTTATCCAGTGACGGCCCTAGTTGGAATTGTGGCGAAAACCAGGGGCGTTACAATTTATTTTTGGAACGTCTGTCCTTTTGCAAACTACTTAATTTCTATATCACATATTTATAGCACAACACAATGTTAATTAAGTATCTTCGTGTAAACATTTATAAACAAAAAGCAAATCATTTTCCAATACTTACTTGAAACTCTTCATATAGAACTTTACTAACGAATGCATCCCAATGAACTTGCTCGATGTGGTTATATGTTGGTGGTGGAGACTTGCAAACATTCTGGCATGTCTTGAAATGGAATAATGTATTTAGTCCTTAAAATGCTTTTAAATTGTCGAAACGAAATTTCAGCTTTCATCAATATGTCATTCTTTGATTTACAATCTACTACGAAGGAATGCTGACAAAAACAATGTAATATACATAAGTATATTTCAATGAAACTAGTAGCATATGATATTTAATGAGTTAGTGAAATAATATATTACCTCAATGCAAGAATAAATTTTTTCTTTCAACTCTCTTAGTACTTCAGACCATGAGTCATATGTAATTGGGATGTGGTGTCACACACACGTTCCAATATAGCTTACCATTTTGAGATAGGTCGTGAGGTTACTATGAAATTAATGGTTTATTTATGACATTGAATATGCTTGTGGAAAATTGTTAATTGGCTTGGTTTGTTTTAGTTTAGGGTAAAGCGATTCTCTCATTTAGAATTGAGGAATAGAGTTTTCTAGTGATTTTGTGTGTATGTTGTCGTGATTTTGTGGACCCAATTAAAATTCTATTAGTTAGAGTTTTTTTTAGTGATTAGTAGGTTTTAAGTGCATTTACGATGAAGAAGAGATGCATGCTTCGGCCATCTAGTGTAAACTCACATTTTGAGTATTCTTGAAAGAGTAGAGAGCTCTCAAATCCCTCCTGGTTTTTGCCTTAAAACGTTGATAAATAAGTTGGAATTTACTCTAAGATACCAAAGTTAAATTCTGATTTCCCTTTAACTATAGAGAACCACCTAGGTATCACAATATTTATGTATATAAAGAAAAAACTTATATAATTTTTCTTGCATTTTTTATTAATGAGTAAAACATATGTTATTCTACTTCTTTTGGGACTTTGATTGATTTCATTAATTGAAAAATATCTTTTGACTTCATTTAATTAGGTTATAACATAATGGACAAATTATGAATGTCAAAAGATAGATTCTCTAAAGAGTATGAAGAATGTGTAGACCCTTTTATTCAGTTTGAACACACGAGTGGTAAACCTTCTATACGATGTCCGTGTGTTAAGTATGTAAATTTGAAGATTCTCAACACTAATGTAGTAAGGAACCACTAAGTTACGTATAGTATCGATAAAAAATATGATAATTGGATTTGGCACGGAGAAACTCTTACTAGATATTCTAGAAACAATGTAGAGTCAAATTTAGACTACACCACTAATGAACCAAGTGTATGAAGAGAACTCTGATGACAACATTATTGAGATGGTTGAAACTGCACAACAACATTTTGAAGAGGATCCAAAAAAATTTAAGAAGTTGCTTGCAGATCCTGAAAAACCTCTATATCCAGGATGTAATAGATTAACTAAGTTAGGTACATTAGTTAGATTGTATCACTTGAAAGCCAGATTTGAGTAGAGTGATACCAATTTTACAGAATTGTTGACCTTATTGAAAGATGTGTTACCTGAAAAAAAAATGAATTGTCGACATCTACATATGAAGCAAATAAGACGTTAGTCACTTTGGGAATGGTGTATGAAAAAATTCATGCATGTCCCAATGATTGTTGCTTATATAGGAAAGAATATGCTGATGCATCTAATTGTTCTCATTGTAACGAGTCAAGATGGATGGATTGTAAGAATTCGTTGGAAGTGAAAGAATGAGTCCCTGCTAAAGTTGTATGTTACTTTCTCCCAATTCTACGATTTCAAAGGATGTTTAACAACGCGTTAATTAAAAATGATTTAACTTGTCATGCTAATGAGAGATTAGTTGATAACAAGTTACGACATCCTGCCGATACTCCATCTTGAAAATTGATCGATCATTTATGGCCGAATTTTGGAAGTGAAGAGAGGAACCTTCGTCTTGCCTTATCAACTGATGGAATAAATCCTCAAAGTGAGATGAATAGCAACTACAGTTGTTGGCATGTAATATTAACAACATACAATCTCCCACCTTAGTTATGTATGAGACGTAAATTTTTTATGTTAACTATGATAATATCTGAGCCAAAGCAACAGGGGTACAACATAAATGTGTATTTGACTCATTTAATAGATGATTTAAAAATTCTTTGGAATGATGGAGTGTCCTGTTATGATGCATATCGAGATGAAGTATTCACATTAAAAGTAGTGTTGTTGTGGACAATTAACGATTTTCCTGCATATGGTAATTTAGTCGGGTGTAGTGTCAAAGGATATTGTGAAGGGAATGAGAATCCCGTGCAGCGGAAGACGATTGAATCGTCGAGGTATCAATTATGCAACATGCTTTTATTAAAATGATCTAACACTAGATCTAGACTAAACATGCTTCAAAGAAGAAATTTATAGCAAGAAAAGATCTTACTTACTTGTTGTAGACAAACTCAACAAATTTCTTCCTCCGGTCACGAACTCTTCGTGCAACTCGATCTCAACGAACTTTTCTACCAAAGTGATCTCGAACACCACCAAGTGATCTTCTCGGTTGTTCTCTTTTGGAGAAGAAAAGATGGTGGGATCTTAGTTTTGGAGGGGGAGGAGATTAGAGAGAGTAGAGAGAATTCTCTTTTCTTCTCTTTGGTGAAAAACAAAAAATGAGAGAGTTCATCCCAATCCTTCTTGCGAGAAGGGTTTATATAGTGGAATTGGTGAAGTTAAAATGTCCACATAATTACCATTTTACCACAACCATAGGTTATGCAAATCTCATTTGCATAACCACATAATATAAGATATCTCATATCTCATATTGCAAATCTTATTTGCATTAATTGTGTATTAATTAAATTGAATCATATCCAATTTAATTTCTCTCAATCAAATTCTCCAATTACCCCTAATTCAACAATTAGGCTAACCTATAGTTTATTATGAATCTCATCCACATTAAACTATATATTATATCATTCATATCTCATATAAATGACATAAATGCCCTTAAAGTGAAATTGAACACTTCAATTTCATACCAAAACATTAGCCCTTCTTTTAATCCAGGTGGAGCCAACCGGGGACCTAATGGACCTACATGGCGATTTCCCCAATGATCCGAGATTAATCGCCAAACTCTTTGACCCTGCTAACCAACATTCATTAGCTACGGTAACACTCCACGATAGCCCGTAGTCGCACTCCGTCGGTCACGAGTATTACGTGTCCACCGATATAACCAATACCCATGAGTCGACCCTTCACGGGTTGTTCGTGAGACACTACCGGATCAAATTACCGCTTTACCCCTATGTCTACCTCTCTGTGTCCTTAAGTCCCCACCGCTCCTCTAATGAACAACATATTGTGATGATCCGACCATACACAACACCCTTCTCGGGCGGTATGAAGGTGGCGCGCGTTGTCCAAGCCACGGAGACAACACTTAAGGAACAACCCTCTAGTTTCCCTAAAGGCGGAACGAGTGAATTCCATCTCGCGTAGTTAAGTTCCCGCCTCCTACTTGGTTCTCATCTCGAGAAGATAGAAATATTGGGCGAGTAATCGTGACCACCCTCACCCGTACTAGTCAAAGAATGGACCCTCGCAGATGAAGGCGTCCGTAACACGCTTTCGTGATTCAAGTCGAGTCGGTAATGGTCATCTACGGTTATTAGTCCTTATTGTCAACGGTGTTTCATCGATGAGGTCTAATAAATCACGGTCCGATCTTGTACAATCTCATTGCACAGATGCCCCACTGCGCATGTCAACTACATGAACGAGTCGAGATCACCTCGTTTGTATCTAATACAAAGCGGTCGCATCCACAATGTATCCGTGATTAGGTCTCCAACCCTATCCATATCTCACGTAGAGACGCTCGGGTCATTAACTCGAACGTGATCCTCCCTGTGTGTCCACTACACACCGTTCAAGTTCCAGTTCTCTCATAAAATCAATGACCCTGGAGCTTAGTTTATTGGAAAAGTTTATAAATATTGCGGACACAAAGTGATGAAATAAATAACTCTTATTAATTTCAAACAATATATTACAAACACGAGATTAGGACAAAAATCCCAACATATTGTGCATGTCTCATATGTGTAGAACACACATCAACTGTGCATTTAAAATTTGGAAAGAAGATGACTTATCTTGGACACAGAAATTTTTTGCCACTAGCTTATTCATTTAGAAGACAGATGAAAACATTCAATAATGAAAAAGAATTTGGAAAGGCTCCACAACCATTGTCAGGAGAAGAAATTAATGAAAAATTCATCAACAACGAACGCTCCAATGAAGATATGCCAAAAGAGAAGAAACTAATAGGTTTCTTACGTTTTTGTTGGAAGAAAAAATCTATATTTTTTATAACTTGAATATTGGAATAAGCTTCATGTTCGACATTGCTTAGATGTAATGCATATCGAGAAAAATGTTTGTATGAATTTAATAGGCACTTTACTCAACATCCTTGGTAAGACAAAGGATGGATTACAAACTCGACGTGATTTAGAACGATTAGGTATTCGTCCCGAGTTGACCCCAAAAGTTATAGGAAGAAGAACACATTCATACCGTCGGCTTGCTACACATTATCCAAACATGAGAAACGTGTGGTTTGCCAATCATTGTCAAAAATGAAAGTTCCTAAAAGTTATTCTTCTAATATAAAGAACCTTGTATCACTCGATAATCTAAAAGTTAATGGTTTGAAGTAACATGATTGTCACGTGCTCATGCAACAATTGCTATCAGTTGCAATTCGGTCTGCACTACCTAAGCTTGTGAGAATAACTATCACACGATTCTGCTTTTTTCAATGCAATATGCAATAAAGTGATCGATGTTTTACAGTTAAGTGAGTTGGAGCACGAGATCGTAGTAGTACTGTGTCTGTTTGAAAAATATTTCCCTTCATCATTCTTCACGATTATGATGCACTTAACAAGTAAATCTGGTTAGAGACGTGCGACTTTGTGGTCCTATGTATCTTCGATGAATGTATCCTTTTGAAAGATACATGAAAGTTCTTAAACTATATGTGAGAAATAGGAATCGACCCAAAGGTTGTATTGCTGAAG
Source organism: Trichosanthes cucumerina (assembly GCA_036507285.1). Classification (NCBI taxonomy): domain Eukaryota; kingdom Viridiplantae; phylum Streptophyta; class Magnoliopsida; order Cucurbitales; family Cucurbitaceae; genus Trichosanthes; species Trichosanthes cucumerina. The sequence continues at coordinate 72,802,868 of CM071839.1, read as the reverse complement.
ATTATATTGTCGAGTAAGTTATAGAGTTTTGTACCGAATTTTTGCATGATGTGAAATATATTGAACTCGAAAAGGCTAGTGAACGAGCTTAGAATGATGAATTTGAGAGACATGCATTGGAAACTTCTCATATGAAGCCTGATAAGGAACAACTCAAGCAGGCTCATGTGTATGTCTTAGAAAATATAGATGACGTTCAACCTTTTATAGAGTACGTTCACTTCTTATACTAATTTAAAGTTAATCCTTAAACTTAATATACTAACACCAATGATTCTATGTATATTATAGAAAACATATGAACTATTTGAAACACATTTATCCATCAAGATCAAGAAATCAGAAGTGGTTACAAGATCAACACAATAGAACCTTCATTTTTTGGATACGTGATCAAGTATGGTTCTAACAATTCTGTTTATTTTTTCTTTTTTCTTTTTAGTTTTGAATGACTTATACTCAAATATTCGTGATTTATGTGTATAGGTTGCTACTGATCTTGAAGTACCAAACCATACTATATCTAACACATTGAAGTGGGTATCACATGGTTCTTCACCCATTGTGATACATAACCTATGGGTATCACATGGTCTTTCACCCACTGTGATAACCTATTTAAGCTACTTAGTGAATAATATTCGCTACAATACAGAGCTTCGTGATGGTACTCGAAATGTTCAAAATACTGGAGTATGTTTAGTAGCTAGTACGATGCAAGTATCTAGTGCAAAAGATAAAAATCCAATAACCACAAGCATGTCTTTTTATGACGTGATTCAAGAGAAATTAGAATTAAATTACGTATCATAATTTTAAGATTCTAATGTTCAAGTGTAACTGAGTTGAAAGTAATGAGGTGTTAAAACAGATGAACTTGGATTTAAACTAGTCGATCTTAGACGTATTGGATATAAATCTGATTCTTTCATTTTAGCTTCACAAGCAAAACAAGTATTCTATATAGAAGATCCAAGTGACTCTCGATGGTTTATTGTGTTGCATCCTTCAAATAGAGAGTAAGAAGATCATATTAACGAAGACGAGCTCGGGGACTTAATTTTAAACTACAATAACTCTAACTACGTTCCTACTACTAATGAATCTGATGAAATAGATGATGATAGTTCAACATATGTTTGCACTGACTGTGATGACATTTGGATCGAAAATGAAAATAAAGCATAAATTATATGGTATAACTTTTCAATGTTGAATTTAGATGTTGATACAATTTGATGTTTTTATTATTTATATTTAATTAAACTAATGTGCAGGTACTTAGCAGGATACTCTAATGAATCAATACTCTAGTGATGATGACCGTATGCCACTTGGTAGTAAAGATGAGGCAGGAAATAATGATATGGTGCAACCTCCTAATCTACGACCTACTCGAGGCGCTACTGCGATGCTCAAGCTTGCAGGAATAAGAAATGAAGTTGATCGACGAGTCATTGAATACAATGTTTATGGATAGTGGATTACAAGATTACCGCCAAAGAAGATACAAAATCCCGATGTCGATTTACGGTCGTCTGGATCAAATGCCTAATCGGAATCTGCATAGCCTTGTATAGACAAGGTAGGGGACATGGTGAATTGTAGGCCAAAGAATAACGTACCTTGCAGGTATCGTAGTATTCGTTTCACAAGTTTCCAATGGGAGAGGGTAGGTTTGTGCATGAATTGACAAGTTTTGTTAACAGAGAAGGATATCTCAGGCCTGGTTATAGTGACATATTGGAGGGCGCCCACAATACTTCTATAAAGCTTTGGATCAGAAAAACTTTCACCCTCATAGGCAGAGGGCAAAGCCCCATTCATCATAGGTGTGGTAATCGACTTGGCCTGATTCATCTGAGCTTTGCTCAAGAGATCTCAAATGTATTTAGTCTGAGATAGAAAAAGACATCCACCAAGAGGGTGAGAAACTTTTATCCCAAGAAAGTATCGCAAATCTCCAAGATTTTTAAGATGAAAAGACATATCAATCGGTGTAATAAGACTAGAGATAGCAGTAGAAGAGTTGCTCATGACTATTATGTCATCAACATATATCAACACATATATACTACATTTGTGAGCATGTCTAAACATCAAGGAACAATCAGCCTTGGAATGAACAAACCCAAGTTGTCTCAGGCGTGTGGAGAGGCGTTCAAACCAAGCCTGTGGTGCCTGTTTGAGGCCATATAATGCTTTCTTTAAGTGATACACAATAGAGGAACCATCAGACGTAATAAATCCAGGTGGTTGTTCCATAAACACATTTTCAGTCAATAAGCCATGGAAAAATGCATTATTAATGTCAATTTGCTTGATGGTCCAATTATAATTGACAGCTAGAGTAAAGAGAACATGAATGGTCGTTTGTTTAATCACAGGAATAAATGTTTCAGAATAGGAAATACCAGGAGATTGGTGAAACCCTTTGGCCACTAAGTGAGCCCTATCTTTGGAAATGGACCCATCCGAGTTTCTTTTGAGTTTGAACACCCATTTGCAACCCACTATTTTCTGATTAATCGGTTTAGGGACTAAAATCCAAGTTTTGTTTCTTAACAAGACATTATATTTATCTCTCATGGTTGCACGCTAGTGAATGTTTTTCATGGTTTCTCTCACATTTGAAGGCTCAACATTATTATAACAAACTTCAGTATTTAGTATTAGTGGTTTGTGAATACCATTTTTCCATACGGGTTACCATAGGATGAGTATTTGTGTTTTAGTAAGGCAGAGAGGAAGGGCCATCCGTTTCAGAGTTCTCAATTGAGACCATAGGCAGAGGAGGGACTTGTTTGCATGACAACAGAACATGACTGGATGATGGATTAGGAATATTATAATAGATTGGCTAGAACAAAGGTTCATGGGTGTAGTGGTTTATTTAAGGGTCACAAGAGGTACACTAGATTGGATTTGTGATGGACAATTGGGTTGGTGAGGATCAGGTAGGTGGGAAGCAAATGGGAAAGATATTTCATCAAATAGGACACTACGAGAAATATAAACTTTGTCAGTCTTATCTAGACATTTATAGCCTTTGTGGTTAGAGCTATAGCCAAGAAATGTGCATGGATGGGACTGTGGTATCAATTTGTGAGAGTTATAAGGTCTAAGGTAAGAAAAACACTTACAACCAAAGACACGAAGTTGTGAGTAATCTGGCACCCGACCAAAGAGCTTCTCCAAGGGGTTGACTCCATTTAGGACATGAGTGGGCAATCGGTTTATGAGATAGGTTTCTGTGGAAAAAGAGTCATCCCAAAATGTTAGAGGCATATGAGCTTGAGATAATAGAGTTAGGCCAGTTTCAACAATACGACGGTGTTTGCGTTCCACAATGCCATTTTGTTTAGAAGTGTATGGGCAAGTGAACCTATGTTCAATGTCATGTCTTTGAAAGAAAGGGATTAAGGGTTTAAATCCAGACCCACCATCAGTTTGTACTCGAATTAAAGGTCTATGAAGTAGATTTTCAACAAGAGTTTTGAATTGCATAATAGTCTGTGTAGCTTCAGATTTAGATTGAAGAAAATAGATCTACGTATATCAAGAAAAAACATCACCAAAGCTCATGTAGTATCTAAAGCCATTATTGGACTGAATATGAGAGGGTCCCCATAAATCAGTAACAACTAGCTGTAAAGGTTGAGAATATTCAGTAGTGGACTTATGAAATGGTAGAGCATGGATCTTAGAAACAACACATGCTTGACAAAAGGAAATGGATTCAATTTTATTCAAGGTATGTGAGATGTATGTTTTTTAACAATATGTTGAAGAGTAACAATAGCAGGGTGACTTAATCTCTGATGTAACAGACCAAAAGTAGTTACAGATGAAGTAACAACACAACAAAACAAACTTAGAAAGACAGGACATATGAGTGAAAAAATGTTTACTAGTATGAGATGATAACAAAGAGACTGAAGCAGAGATTGGAAACTGATAGAGTCCTTCATGGAGAGTCACGTGGAGTAGTACCTGGCCAGTTGCTAGATCCTTCACAAAACAAAAGGTTGGATAAAATTAAGAACACAAAGTTATCCTGAGCAAATTGGCTAGCACTTACTAAATATTTGGTGATAGAAGGAACATGGAGTAAATTGTTAAGATATAAAGGACATTTAGAGGGAGAAGGGAGCAAACCAAAACCAATGTGGGAGATGGACAGACCTGTTCCATTGCCAACGTGAACTTGCCCATTGTCAATGTACTCATAACTTGTTGTTAAATTTCTCAGGTCATCGGTCGCATGATTTATTACCCCGGAGTCAGGATACCAGTTGCAGTCTTGATTGTAGTTGGGAATGGTTGCTACTGATGATAAGGATGGACTATAGGGGATGAACCCTTGCGGATTATACATCCTAAGAGATGGACCTATGACCGTATTGACCGTCAGTGGTCTCCAATGTGGCTGTGGTGGATCATATTTGGAGTAACAACGACTTGTTGTATGGCCAAACTTGTTGCACAGTTGGCATTGAGGTTTCCCTCGATTATTCCACTAAGACGTACCACCGCAACTATTGTTGGAATGGTTACACCCTCGTTCTTTGTTTATTCCCATACGAATTATTAGAGTATCGTTGATTGTCACCTTCCTTGACATTGGTCTGAGTAATAACGTTTGCCAAAGGCAGTGTACCATTGGAGTTGACTAACTTCGCTTCAATTCTTGTCTCATGTATGAGAAGTGGCCATGATATCTTGAAGGCTTTCAGTACAGAATTTTGCAAAAATTACAGACACCATTAGACTCATATTCAGGACCAAGGCTAGAAAGAATGTAGAGTATGTGGTCTTCGGAAGCGACTGGTTTTCCCACTGCGACAAGGGCATCAACACACTTCTTTATTTTTGTAAAATACTCATTAAGAGACATACCTCCTTTCTTTAAGGTCTGTAATGCCGATTTGATCTTCATAACTTGAGCAAGATTGCGATAGTTGAGGATCTGAAGAAGACAAGACCAGATTTCTTTGGCACAGGTATAATGAAGCATTTGTTCGAGGATTTCCTCTTGCATGGACCCAAGAAGCCAAGAACTAATCAATTTATCTTGCTTCTTCCATTGCTCGAACTGAGGATTCAACTTGGTAAACAAGTACTTCATTTTCCAAGATTTGAAGAAATTGTTGCAGAGGGCATGCATCTGCTTGAACATGTGAATCGAACAACGCATGGCCTTCTAGGGCAAACTTCACTTGAAATTTCCATAACAGGAAATTATCGTTGTCCAACTTTACCGTGGACACCTTACTTCCTAGATTAACAAACGTTGATGCGAGAGGAGAAGGGACCACCCCCTTGGAGATGGTTTCAGAAGTATCCATGCAAGAGAGAATTTCGTCGGCGCGAGAGAATTTTGTTTGTTTGTTGAGGATCAGGAACAGAGAAAACTTGTGAGGGAGAAAAGAAAAAAGGAAAGGATAAGGCAAGCGAAAAAAAAATGTCGATTAGACAGGTGGCTCTGATACCATGTGAACGTCTCAAGAAAGTGTAAATGCCATGAGAAAAATCTCTATTTTCTATATCATTATTCAAGAAGATCTCTCAGTATTAATATATAAAATAGAGATAAAAAACTCTTAACAGTTATAATAAAAAGTAACTTTAACAACCAAGGGTACAATAGTAAATGCACTTCTCTCTTTTGGGATTTACATCAATGGGCTTCTATTCTAACACTATATTTTCAAAAATCAAGTTAAGTTTTGAAAACTAAAAAAAATATAGTTTTCAAAAATTTATTTTTGTGCTTTCAAATTTGACTAAAAACTTAAATGGTGCCTCAAGAATGATGAGAATCGCGGTAGAGAAAGATTAACAGAAATTATAAAAAATAAAAAATTAAATAAGTATAATTTTCAAAAATCCAAAACCAAATAATTATCAAATGGGGCCTTAGTAATGTTACTTTGAACTCGTATATGTTTTGTGAAACTCAAAAGCTTTTTTTTTTTACAACAAACTTCGACTGTCATTCGCAAGTCATGGAACCATTGTTTAAATTTGAATGACTCTTCTAAATGCTCGCGTAATAGAATAAACCTAGAGGAGTAACCTAATGTTTTTGTGTGAAGCCTAATTTTGTTATCAAATTTGTGTTCTCGAGATGGGACATTGAAAAGAATATTACATTATAACAGAAAAAAAAAAACTACTTAGCTAGCCCAAAACAAGAAACCGAATGATCGATTTTGTCTTCTCTTAGACATTGTTTCGGTTCTCGATTGGGCATAAAACCAAAGGAACTATCATCTCCATTGCAAGTTATATTCAAACTAATCCATATAGATAGTAATTAATTAGTTATATAGATGAAGATATATATATATATATATATATATATATATATTTAAGGAAGAAAAAGATCTTCCTTCCTTTATTTATTTGTCAAAATAAATAATACACATATATAACATCACAATAAAAAGGTTGCTACAACTATTTTAATAAACAATAATAATTAAATAAAAATCAATGCCATTAACAAAATACCCACCCATTATTTAAAAAACAACGTCCAATGCATGCAACACTTTCCCAACTTCCCAACTTCCCAACAAACTATATTTTTTCATAACATAAATAGAAAAACAACTTTAAACAAAATTAAAAAAAAAAAAAATGTCGCAGCATTCACGGCTTACAATTCATGGCTTCGGTCAACGTCCACAAAAACAACCTTAAATAAATGGTGTCCAATTATTTCCCAGTCTGGCAACCGGATCTCCCGGTCATCCCAACCCCCTCCCGAACCTACTTACTCTCCATTCCCACCCTCCCAAGCCTCGTCTCTCTCCCTCACCTCCAATCACCCCAATTTTCTTCTCATTCCCCCCTCAATAATAACAATAATAATAATAATAATACCCCGTAAAAAAAATCGAGAAAGGGGAAAGATTAGTTTTTATTTTTCTTATTTTTCTCGTAAAATTGAAGGCTGGTGACCTGAAACCTGTTCAACCAGTTTGTTTGTTTTTTTTTAAAATATAATATATACATTTTTTAGAGTTCGATAATTACAAAGAGGGGGGGAGAGAGAAAAGTGTGTAATATTATATAAAGAGAGAGTAGTGAGAGAGATGGGAGATTCACCAAAAAGTCCAGAGAGCGGCGGAGGAGGAGGCCGTTCTTCGTCGTCCTTAATGGAGAGCTTATTAGGTCTTCTTCGTATTCGGATCATTCGCGGGGTCAACCTCGCTGTTCGTGACGTTCGTAGCAGCGATCCTTACATCGTCGTTAAAATGGCTAAACAGGTTTTTATCTTATCTATCGTTCTTCGTTGAAATAATGTAGCTGACAATTTTGTATAAAACATGATGGAAATACATGCATTATTCAATTTTTTTTCTTTTTCATTTCTAATTTAATTATGATAGAGATGGGAATATCTTAGATCCATAATATTTCATTGTGATTCTACATTTAAAATAATTAACTTTAATGGTGGTTAGAATTTAGAAATGGGGTTAGAATTTTTCACAAAAGGACACAACCTGTTCACATTTCAAACTTTTAAAAGTGCAAAGAGAACATTTGTATTTTTTAAAAGCATTTTTAATATTCTACATTTAAAATAATTAACTTTAATGGTGGTTAGAATTTAGAAATGGGGTTAGAATTTTTCACAAAAGGACACAACCTGTTCACATTTCAAACTTTTAAAAGTGCAAAGAGAACATTTGTATTTTTTAAAAGCATTTTTAATATTAAGATGAAGTGTGGCAATAATTAATTGCATTCTTCATTCTTTTGATTTATGATCGTAATTGTTGTTTTTTCCTTTTTCTTTTTTTGGTGTTGTGGGCAGAAATTGAAGACCCGTGTGATTAAGAAGGATATTAATCCAGAATGGAACGAGGACCTTACTCTTTCTGTTACAGATCCCGACGCTTCAGTCAAGTTGGTATGTAATATTAAAGTATATATTGATATGATCATATAATTAAATTTATTTTAATTCAAGAATATGTATTATCCGTTGAAACATTAGTGGATGAATTACATAATATTAGAGGTGATCGTCTGATCTTCTCCGGGTATAGTAAATTGCCAAACTAAAAAAAAAACAAAAAATATATACCTACATACTAGTGGTTCGAAAAGAACTCAATTTGGGTGTAGTTTAGGTTGCACCTAAGTATTGTCCAGTCATTTAAAAAAAATTAATTTTTTTGTGTACTTATCATCAAGTAGGTTGCAAAATAAATGGTTGCACCTAAGTATTTTCCATTGGAAGGCTGCACCTATCTATTTTGCAGCTCATTTTGATAATCACGTTAATTTTTTTCTTCAAAAAAAAATATTGTGTGAAAAAATGGGATGCATAACACTCGAATGCAACCTGCTGGTAATAATAAAATCTACTTATTTAGTAAATGCAGTAAAAACAATTCCAATAAGACTAAGTCACGGTAAAAAGTCGATTAAGGGTCCTAGAGACCAATGTACTCGAATTATTCTTTTAAAACGACTTCATTCCACCCTTGTGGTGCTTTGCTAATATTGTGTTGTTTATGAATTCTCATCTAAGAACCTAAAAGTTAATAAATAAAGATGTCATAATGTATAATCTTTTATTTGATAATGATTCAATAGGATAGTAGGAAGTATTGGATGATATTGAAATTGAACTCATTTTCACTCTAATTAACATCAACTTGAGCTTTTGAATTCAAAAGTGATGGAATGGTTGCATTATTGTTATATATATTATAGACGGTGTACGACCACGACACATTTAGCATGGACGACAAGATGGGAGATGCGGAATTCGAGATAGGGCCATACATCGAAGCATTGAAGATGAGTTTGGGAGGGCTACCAAGTGGAACCATAGTGTCAAAAGTGCAACCAAGCAGGCAAAATTGCCTAGCCGAAGAGAGCGCCATTATGTGGGAGGAAGGCAAAGTTGTTCAAAACCTTTGCCTTCGCTTACGCAACGTTGAATGTGGCGAAGTCGAAATCCAGTTGCAATGGATTGATCTTCCTGGTTCTAAAGGTTTGTAAAATGCCTATCAAAACCATTTTCTTCTTCCTTTCTTCTTCTCTCATTGGGATCCATTTTAATTTGGTCCTGTACTGTTTTGTTCGAATATTATCCATGTATCCATTTTTGCACATGGAATTCAACGTAACCCACCTTTTTTTCTTTTTTCTTTTTCTTTTTTTTTTTGTTGACCCATTAAATCCCGATGAGATCATGTAAAGTTATGCAGCCCTTGATCTGATTTCCTTTTTTTTGTTTTGATGGATTGGTTCAATCGTCTGTTGTTTCCAATTACATTCTTCTCCTCCTCCCGCGACGGTAAAGAGGAAGAAATAAAAACATACCTAACTAGTTTGGACAGGACCAAAATCACTTTTATCATGCCCTTTAATCTTATATATATGCCTCCCGAGTTCAAAATATAATAAAGAGAGCATTTTTTAAACAACATTGCATGAGTTTTTTTTTTCAAATAATAAATGAAAGAATGATGGGAAGAAATGAAATGAAATGAAAGAATGTTGATTGAGTTATTTTCAATGTTTTTTTGAACGATATGTTGTTGATGAATATGGTTAATAATGAATGAGACGTTGAAACAATTGAGTTTGAAATGTATATATATATATGTATAAATAATGTGTGTGTGGTTTAAATTTATTCAAAATAATATATATATGAGAACAATGATCTTGTTGACTACTTTTTTAAACTTATGAACTATATTTGTTGTTGGATGGTTTTGGACAAACGTCTATATAGCTGCATTGATCACGAGTACCTCAACGTGGTTGGAGTTGAGTAGCAATGTCACTATTGATCAAAGTAAAGATGAAGAAGGTTTTAAGCGGTTACCTACAAAAGCAAAGAGGCTTTGGGCACCAGTGTGGCGTTTACCAGGTGTCTTTCGATATGTAAATCGGTTCAAGTCTACGCTTCTTCTCCATCGTTATTTATATAAAAGATGAAACACGTTGCAATCATACGTAGGTTTGTTGGTATGATTCCATTGGTGCTTGCATGCCAAACTACAACCTTGCTCATAATTAAGTCATAGTTGTTCCTGTTATGACTTTACTAGGGATATAGATTTCAAACAAGTTGCACATGTACTACTTAATTAGTTGGTGTTTCTACCATGTAAAATAGATCAAAGCTGTTGCAACAAAACTCATGTATGTGTTAAGACTAACCACACTAAATATATGACACGCTAGATGCTTGCTTGGTGCACATACCAATCACGTCTTTTGACGATAATTGAATGACACATGTTTTTGTGAGCTATATATTAAGTTTGTAATGAGTGTTAGGATATAGAATCCACTTACTTCTCACATCATCGAGATATGATTAACCTGCCCAAAATGGCTTATTATTCTCACGATGACCTTTAACGTCACTTGGTTGGAATACAACTCACATGGTATTTTTAGGTATTTGCTTGTGTGACTGTGTTAAATCTAGTTGAATAATCAATTTGATAGAGCCCACGTGTATTGTTTTTTATTCTAAAAATTCTCCTCCCCAACAACTATATCTATACACTTTTAAATAAACTAGTATCTAACACCAACATAATTTAGTGGATAAGACATAAAAAGTAATAATTCTTCAAGTCGATGATATATATATATATATATATATATATATAATCTCTCTACAATTGTTGAACTCGAAAAAGAAAGCTTAGTGGTTAAAATATATATCTTTTTCTCTTGAGGCCAAGGATTCATATCCCTATTTTCATATTTATTGTGTTGGAAAAAAATATCTAAATGTTATAAATATACTATTGTGTATGTAGATATCTGTTGAATTACTCAGAGTCTACTTTTATTACTTGAAGGTGACTCACAACATTATAAATATGTGTAGTATGGAGGTTTGAAACAAAAGTGAGATATACCAAAAAGAAAATTTCACTTTCACTTGTAAACATAAATCTATCTATTTTACTATTTTTTTTCATTGTGTTTTTATTTCTTAAATTGTTAGAGCCTGTTTGGGGCACCGACTATAATAACTTGTGTTATTATAACCTGTGGAATACTCTGCACCTCAAACATAAACTATTATAACCTCAGACTATACTACTCTGCAGTTTAAATAATATTATATGATTTCACATATTATAATAACTCACACACTATTATAACCCTTGTTATTATAACCCACTCAGCGTCTCAAATAACCTTTTATTGTTAACCCACTAAAATAAATATTAATACATGATTTAATATTATAATGTTTTTTTATGTAGTAAATAGATACTAGTTAAATGGAATAACACGTCTTACTCATTAGTGTTAGAAAAAAAAGTCGTGGTGGAACTCAGATAAGTTTCAAATCAAGAAAATTTTTCTATCCAAAACCATAATAAATCTATATACTCATATATAGTTTTAAACATTTATGAAAAGGAAAGAGTAATATTAGAATGTTGGATTTAAATAAGGTCAAAGCTATTTTTATAATTGGGAAAACAATTTCAGACAAATTCTCATTGGCTAAACAAAGCGGGAAAAACAGTGGGAAGGAGTTTTATTTTCATTTTTGTTAGGGACAACAACCCTTCACATATGTCCACATTGGTATGATATTGTTCACTTTGGGCATATGCCCTCATGGTTTTACTTTTGGTTTCACCCCAAAGGTCTCATACCTATAGAGATATTATCCTCACTTATATATCCATGATCTTCCCCTTCTCTAGCCGATTTGGGACTTTGGTCGCACTCCCAACAATCCTCCCCTCGAACAAAGTGCCAACCAAGCCTCCCCTCAAATAGTCATCCATCCGTCTAGCTCTTATCCTCACCAACTCCTTTACCTGAAACACATCGCCAGTCCAGGCCAACTCCTTTACCCGGAGTACATCGCATATCCGATAGAGCTATCTACCACGGATATCCACTACGACTACACCTTCAAGGCTTGCCTCCTTTGTTCGAAACTCGAGGATTATACCAATCACGACTTAGGGGCATGTCTCTGATACCATTGTTAGGAAAAACAACCTTCCACATAATCTCCACATTGATATGATATTGTCCACTTTGGGCATAAACCCTCATGCTTTTGCTTTTGGTTTCACCCAAAAGGCCTCATACCAATGGAGATACTATCTCTCACCTATATACCCATGATCTTCCCCTTCTCTAGCCGATGAGTGTGAAGGGAATAAAAGTCCCAGCGCAACGGAAGACAATTGAATTATCGTGGTGATGTTGTGCTACTTAATTAAGTTAAAACTAATTATCACATAATTTAGATTAAACATGCATTCTAGGAAGGAAAACAACAAGTTAGGTTTACTTACTTGTTGAAAACCGTCTTCAAAGTTCCTTCCTCCGATGATTACGAACTCTTCGTGTTCTCCCAACGATCTCGAACTCCTCGAACAAATCCAACGAACAGACACCCTCCACTTGATTTCTCGAATGTTCTTCTTTAGGAAGAAGGAGAATGGTGGGATTCTTGGATTTTGGTTAGGGAGGAGAATTTGAGAGAGAGATTGATTTGAGAGAGAATTCTCTAATTGTTTTGGTGAGAAAACCAAAATTGAGCAACAAGAGTCCACACCCCTTCTTGCAAAGGGGTTTATATAATGGAGATAGGTGGAGTTGAAATCTCCACCTATTTACCATTTTACCACAACTATAGGTTATGCAAACTATATTTGCATAACCACATATTATAAGATATCTCATATCTCATTTTACAAATCACATTTGCATTATTGTGAATTTTTAAATTGAATCACATCCAATTTAATTTCTCTCAATCTAATTTCTCCAAATTAGCCCTAATTCAACAATTAGGCTAACCTATAGTTTATTATGAGTCTCATCCACATTAAACTATATATTATATCATTCACATCTCATATAAATGACATAAATGCCCTTTAGTGAACGTGAATACTTCAATTCACACAAAAAATGTAAACCTTCTTTTAATCCAGTTTGAGCCAACCGAGGGACCTTATGGACCTACAGTGACGAGCTCCAATGATCCGTAACCTATCAAACTCTTTGACCCGGTTAATCAACATTCATTAGTTACGGTAACACTCCACTAAAGCCACTCTCACCCATACTAGTCTAAGGACAAACCCCTATAAGCAGGAGTTCTTAACTTGCTCAGGATTTAGGTCGAGTCACTAATGATCATCTATAAATTACTAGTCTTATCCTCATTAACGATTGTTACACCGGTTAGACTAATAATTTCTTGATTCGGTCTTGTATGAACTCTTCATACAGATGCCCCCACTCGCATGTCAACTACATGAATGAGTTGGATTACCTCATTTGTACTAATTACAAAATGGGTCGCATCCATGGTGTTTCCAGAATGAGGTTTCCAACCTTATTCTTATACCATAGACCATTTAGGTTATATTCTTGAACACAATCCAAATAGTGTCCACTACACTGATGTTCAAGATATATGTTATAACCTTGGAGTTTAGTTTATTGGATTTATAAAGCAAGACTGTAATTCTATCAAAACAAATAACCATTTATTTAATTGATCAAAATTACACAAGTTTAAGGCATAAATCCCAACATTTCTTTCATTCGGGCATTGAAGACGTGTTTGAATGAATCGTGCATGACCTGAAAGGACTGTTGTCCAAACATGTCCTGCAACGACTCCATGATCTCCTTAGCGGTGATTATCAACTCGTGCTTCTTTGTCAAAACTTCAGATAAACTGGCAATAATATAGACCTTGGCCTTTTCATTGGCCCTGATCCATCGATCGTATGCATCACGAACACTTCGTGATGCAGTTGAGATCGGCAACTGAGGACATTCGTTAGTAAGCACGAACTTCAGGTCGTCGGTTACAAGAATCGTGTTTATATTATTCTTCCACGTTTGGAAGTAATCTCCCACTAACTTGTCGGAAGCGAGTAAAGCGATAATTGAGCTAGACATTTTTTAGCTGAAAAAATCAAATAATTTTGTGTTAGTTTCGCATAAACTTTTTGAAATCCAATCAAGTGTCCGTCCAAACAATAGCCACTGAAGGGTGAACCACGAAGGAAAACCAACAAGGAAACTGTATCCCTTTCGAGAATTCACGGTGTTCCGACTCCCATGATCAAGGCCCTCCGAAGGGATTGTCTGGTCCAGGCCAAATTAGCAGGCGGATCATAGGGGTCTCACGGTGTGAATCGAAAGAAGAAATCGTGGGTCCCGTTTTCACAGGTCCCGCTTCCACTCACTATAAGTACTCTCTCCATCCACTTTGATATAGACCCATACAAATGTCATCTGAAGGGGGACGTTCCCATTTGCGCCACGACACCGAGTATGGATCTCACGGTGCGGACTTAACGGAGATTTGTGGTCGAAAATTAAATGTATCTTATACACTTTATTTCCTCTCACTCAACACTTTATGTTATTCGGGATTGATAGATAAACCGACTAAAATTTACCTAAGTCTACCAATATAACTCTTATATGGTATTTAGCCTAAGTTTATAATCACATTATTACTTAGGTCTGTGTGAGTAAATTAATCAACTTTTAATTAACGATACTCACGAAAAAAAATAACCTAAGAATCTCCAGACCGAATTCACTCCCAAGTCGGTGTTCAGGTAGGGGTGTTCCGCAAGCGTCAACTTAAATATCCCAGCCTTAGACAAAACCTTCCTTAGACAGAGTTACTAATCAGTCACCATTCAAATATTACATTTTGATTTCCTAATTCTAATCTTATTAGAACTAGAAAACCTAAGTCTAATTATTCAAGTTCTAAACACTTTAAAACTAATAATTAACTTAGGTTACATGCACTTCTATGTTATAGTGCTTGATCATTCATCACATGAATAACTATACTATAACATAAATATTCATCACATGAAAATAAATGTATGAGCATACTTTAATCTAAAAATATAACACTTATATTTAAATAAATTAAAACATGCATTTAATTATATTATAACTCTAATAATATACCTATCATGCAAACTATATATTATAACACTTATAATATAAATGATGCATGAAAATGTTTAACCTAATGTGGGATTTTAAATCTATATTGTTGGGATTTTTGTCCTAATCTCATGTTTGTAAAATATTGTTTTGAAATTAATAAGAGTTATTATTTTCTTCACTTTGTGTCTCGCAAATATTTTAAACCTTTCCAATAAACTAAGCTCCAGGGTCATTGAATATATGAGAAAACTAGAACTTGAACGATGTGTAATTGACACACAAGGAGGATCACGTTCGAGTTAATGACCCGAACGGTCTACAGTATAAGGATAGGGTTGGAGACCTAATCCTGGATACACTTGTGGATGCGGCCGCTTTGTATTAGATACAAACGAGGTGATCTCGACTCGCTCATGTGGTTGACATGCGAGTGGGGGCATCCTGCATAATGAGATTGTACAAGACCGGACCGTGAATTATTAGACTTCATCGATATAACACCGCTAATGCGGTAAAAGACTAATAAATTTGTAGATGACCATTAGTGACTCGACACGAATCCACGAGCGTATTACGGACTCCACATCTGCGGGTCCGCTTCTTTGATTATTAGTACGGGTGAGGTGGTCCCACCACACTACCAATATGCCTATCTTCTCGGGGACGAGAACCAAGTAGAGCGAACCTAATTACGCGAGATGGAATTCACTTGTTCCACTTTAGAGAAACTAGAGGGTTGTTCCCTTAAGTGTTGTCTCCGGGGGCTTGGACAACGGCGCCCACCTTCTCACCGGCCGAGAAGGGTGTTGTGTATGGTTGGACCATTACAATATGTTGTTCATTAGAGGAGCGGTGGGGACTTAAGGAACAAGATATGAACACGAGGGTAAAACGGTAATTTGACCCAGTAGTGTCTATGAACAACTTTGTGAAGGGTCGACTCATGAGAATTGGTTATATCGGTGGACACGTAATATTCTACACACGATGGGAGTACATTTCTGAGGCTTTAGTGGAGTGTTCACGTAGCTAATGAATATTGGTTGGTAGGTCAAAGAGTTTGACCGATTAACCTCAAATCATTGGAGCCCGCCAATCAGAGTAGGTCCATTAGGTCCTTGGTTGGCTCAAACCGGGATAAAAGAAGGGTTAAAGTTTTGGTATGAAATTGAAATGTTCAATTTCACTTTAAAGTAATTATATCATATAGATGATATAATATATAGTTTAATATGAATGAGATTCATAATAAACTATGTGTTAACCTAATTGTTGAATTAAAGGCTAATTGGAGAAATTGAAAGAGAGAAAATAAATTGAATGAGATTCAATTTGATTAAATCCACAACTATTGCAAATGAGATTTGCAACATAAGATATGAGATATCTTATATAATAAAATTATGTAAATAAGATTTACATAACATATGGTTATGGTAAAGTGGTAATTATGTGAAGTTGTGAACTTCATTATTCCACTATTTAAACCCTTTGTTAGATGGGTTTAGGAAAAGCAAAAGAAAAGCTAAGTTGTCATTTTTGGATTTTGACCTAAGAATCCAAAAGTGCTTTCTCTCTATTCTCTCATTTCTCCACCTCTTCCAAAACAAAAAGGAAGTTCCCACCAACTTCCCTTCTCCTAAAGAGAACAACCAAGAAGATCTATTTTGGTAGTGTTCGAGATCCGTTCGTGGGAAGAGTTCGTGGAGATCGAGGAGCGCGAAGAGTTCGTGATCTACAAGGAGAGGTTGCTGAATCGATCTACAACAAGTAAGTTATCCTCATCGTTGTAATCTTTTCAGCATGTTTAGCCTAGATCTAATAGGTAGATCGATTTTAATAAGTACATTGCATGATGATACCATGACGATTCGATCGTTTTCCGCTGCGCGGGGATTCTAATTCCCTTCATATATGACATACATTATGCACATAGAATTTAATTAAATCATAAATCTCATGCACAAAATAATTAAATAGCAAAAATGGACCGGTTTTGGCACTTAGGGGCATTTATTTAATTAAATAACATTAATATAATATTTATATTAATATTATTTAATAAATTAAATTAAATAAAATAAATAAATACATTTTTTCTATTAAAATAAAATAAAATAAACGTGAGAAAATCGCCCGCTAAAAGGAATCGCCCATTTCTCGTGTAATGCGCCTGCGCCAAATCGCTTACTACGTCAGAGCGTTGCAACACCGTGCAACAGCGTTGCAACGCGCTGCGCAAATCGGCGTCACGCCCCGCGTGCTCCACGCCAGTGGCGTTGCAACGATACGCCTAGTGTTGCAACGCTGCTCTGCAGCTAGGCCTCCGTCCGCATGCGCAACGTTGAAACGCCAATGAACAGCGTCTCAACGCTGTCGACAGAACAACAAGCACCTCTTGCTGTTCTTCGTCGTTTCTCGCCCGTTTTCGCTCTGATTTCTTCACAGCATCTCATGCCACGAACGACACGGACTAACAGACTCGATTTACATTAAAAAATACCCAAAATACGGGCCCTTACATTGATCAAATCAACATAAAATGCAAATCTAAAAACAGTGCCAAAACCGAAAACATCCATTTCGCAAACCAACATTCATCTCATGAATTAAAGGCAAAAATCCACCTATTTTTAACGAAAATAAGTACACAACAAGAACTAACGATTGACTCTGATACCAATTGAAGGGAATAAAAGTCCCAACGCAGCAGAAGACGATCAAATCATCGTGGTGATATTGTGCTACTTAATTAAGTTAAAACTAATTATCACATAATTTAGATTAAACATGCATTCTAGGAAGGAAAACAACAAGTTAGGTTTACTTACTTGTTGAAGACCGTCTTCAAAGTTCCTTCCTCCGATGATCACGAACTCTTCGTGTTCTCCCAACGATCTCGAACTCCTCGAACAAATCCAACGAACAGACACCCTCCACTTGATTTCTCGGATGTTCTTCTTTAGGAAGAAGGAGAATGGTGGGATTCTTGGATTTTGGTTAGGGAGGAGAATTTGAGAGAGAGATTGATTTGAGAGAGAATTCTCTAATTGTTTTGGTGAGAAAACCAAAATTGAGCAACAAGAGTCCACACCCCTTCTTGCGAAGGGCTTTATATAATGGAGATAGGTGGAGTTGAAATCTCCACCTATTTACCATTTTACCACAACTATAGGTTATGCAAACTATATTTGCATAACCACATATTATATCATTCACATCTCATATAAATGACATAAATACCCTTTAGTGAACTTGAACACTTCAATTCACACCAAAAGTGTAAACCTTCTTTTAATCCAATTTGAGCCAACCGAGGGACCTTATGGACCTACAATCACGAGCTCCAATGATCCGTGATTAACCTATCAAACTCTTTGACCCGGTTAATCAACATTCATTAGCTACGGTAACACTCCACTAAAGCCCGTAGCTGCACTCCCGTCAGTGCAAGATATTACGTGTCCACTGATATAACCAATGCCCATGAGTCGACCCTTCACAGGTTGTTCGTGGACATTGTTGGGTCAAATTACCATTTTACCCCTGTGTCTACTTCTTGCTCCTTAAGTCCCCACTGTTCCTCTAATAAACAACAACGTTGTAATGGTCCAACCATACACAACAACCCTCTCGTGACAGTGAGAAGGTAGGTGCCCATTGTCCAAGCCCTGGAGACAACACTTAAGGGAACAACCCTCTAGTTTCCCTAAAGGCGGGAACGAGTGAATTCCATCTCGCGTAGTTAAGTTCCCAGCTCCCTACTTGGTCATGTCACTGAGAAGATAGGCATATTGGGCGAGTAACTGTGACCACCCTCACCGGTACTAGTCAAATGACAGACCCCCGCAAACAGGAGTCTGTAACACGCTCAGGATTCAGGTCGATTCACTAATGGTCATCTACGAATTTATTAGTCCATATTGTTAACGGTGTTACATCAGTAGGTCTAATAATTCACGGTCTGGTCTTGTACAATCTAATTGTACAAGATGCCCCCACTCGCATGTCAATCACATGAACGAGTCAAATCACCTCGTTTGTATCTTAATACAAAGCGGGACGCATCCACAGCGTATCCAGGATTAGGTCTCCAACCCCATCTATATACTGTAGACCGTTCGGGTCATTTACTTGAATGTGATCCTCCTTATGTGTCCACTTCACACCGTTCAAGTTCTTGTTCTCTCATATATTCAATGACCCTAGAGCTTAGTTTATTGGACAAAGTTTATAATAAATGCAAGACACAAAATGATGAAATAAATAACCTTTATTAATTTCAAACGTATATTTACAAACAAAACAAGATTATGACAAACAATCCAACAGAGTGAAAGAGGGTTACAAGCTCTTTCACAACCTGACTTACTTGGAGGAGTTAAAGATATTGAACTTTCATTTTGTGATCATTGCATAAAGGGAAAGTCTATCAGGGTGAAGTTTGGAAAAGGGAAGCATACAACTAAAGGCATAGTGGATTATGTACACTCAGATTTGTGGGGTCCTACTAAAGTACCTAGTATGGGAGGTTTAAGGTACTTCATGTCTATCATTGACGATTTTTCAAGGGAAGTGTGGATTTATCTACTGAAACAAAAGGATGAAGCTTTTGGGAAATTCCTTGAATGGAAGAAGCAGACTGAGAACCAAACAAGTAGAAAAGTAAAAATATTTGAGGACTAACAATAGTTTAGAGTTTGTGAATCACAAGTTCGACAAACTTTGCAAATCTGAAGGGATTACGAGACATTTTACTGTTACACACACTCCACAACAGAATGGTTTAGCTGAGAGGTTCAACATAACGATAATGGAGCGTACTAGATGTCTCTTGTCTAATGCTTCGTTACCTTTGAAGTTTTGGGGAGAAGCTGCCCAAATTGTCTGTTACTTGATTGATAGAACTCCGTCTTCTACCATAGACTTTAAGACTCCTAAGGAGGTATGGAAATGAGAAGCTCCTAGTCTTGATCATCTCAGGGTATTTGGATGTTTAGCTTATGCTCATGTCAAGGAAGGAAAGCTGAATAACAAGACATTGAAGTGTATGTTTCCTGGCTATCCTCCAGGTACCAAAGGATATAAACTTTGGTGCTTGGAAGAGGGTAGGAATAAATGTATTATCAGTAGAGATGTAACTTTTAATGAAGAAGATATGCCATTTTGTACTAAAAGCCAACCATAACAGAAGTCAGTTGAGAATGTTGAAACAGAAGTCAAGATTGATTCAGAAACACGACCATCAGGTAGTTCAGGTGAATCTAGTGATGAAATCTTCTCTGGTTTCGCAAACAAAATCTTCACACAGTTTTGAATTTTATGGGGAACAGTCTCAACAAGAAAGAATTTTGATTGATGAGGGAGCTTTCGCTGAGGAAAGTTCAGGCAACCATGACTTACAGGATTATCAACTTGCACGTAATAAATCTCAAAGAGTGAGACAGACACCTATCAGGTATGGTTTTGCTGACCTTGTAGCTTTTGCTTTTAATTGTGCATATGATAGTGTTGAGACAGAGTCTATTACATACGAAGAGGCTATTGCATCTGATTTGAAGGAACAATGGAAAGCTGCAATGGAAGAAGAATTGTTCACTTTGTGTAAGAATCAGACGTGATCATTGATTCCAAGGCCTCCTAAACAGAAACTCATTCAATCAAAGTGAATTTACAAAATCAAGCCAGGTGCAGGTGGTGACAGCAAGCCTAGGTATAAAGCTAGGCTGGTAGCCAAGGGCTTCATTTAGAAGGAGGGAGTTGATTTTCATGAGGTTTTCTCTCCGGTGGTGAGACATTCATCCATTAGATTGATTTTATCTATTGTTGTTCATTTTGATATGTTTATTGAATAGATGGATATCACCACAACATTCCTTCATGGGGAATTGGAGGAGTTAATTTACATGGTTCAACCTAAGGGTTATGAGGTGAAGGAAAAAGAAGATATGATTTGTCGCCTTCACAAGTCCATTTATGGACTGAAGCAATCACCAAGACAGTGGTATATTCGGTTTGATACTTTCATCTTGAAGCATGGGTTTTACAAGAGCTCATATGATGCATGCGTGTATTGGAAACTATCTCGGAAAGGTATTTATATCTATCTACTTCTCTATGTAGATGATATGATATTAGTGTCTAAGGATTATGCTGAAATCTGTGAACTCAAGAGATAGTTGAGTGGTGAATTTGAAATGAAAGATTTAAGGGCATTAAAAAGAATATTAGGCATGGATGTTCAGAGAGACAGGGAGAAAGATTTGTTAACCATTTCGTAAGAGAGCTATGTGCATAAACTGCTTGACAAGTACAACATGTCTGATTGTAAGGCAGTTTTGACACCCTTAGCGTCTCATTTTAGACTTTCTTCGTCTTAGTGTCCTATTATTGATCAAGAAAGGTTAGAGATGTCAAACATTGCTTATTGTATTGTTGTTGGGAGCATAGTGTATCTCATGATTTGTACTAGGCCTGACTTGGGTTACTCAATGAGTATGATAAGTAGGTTTATGTCAAATCCTGGGAAGCAACATTGGAATGCAGTTATGTGGGTGTTTCGGCATTTGAAAGGTACTTCAAATGTTTCACTGTGCTTTGGGAACAGGTGTGATAAATCAACATTGCTAGAAGGCTTCGCAGATGCAGATTATGCTGCAGACACACAAAAAGCAGTGAGAGGAGAGAATGGAGCAAAGAAGCGTGAAAGGAGTTTGCGGTTCTAATCGCCGGTGTGGGTATTGGATTCAGTGCTCCAACGTGGGTATTACAGGTATTAGATTATATGGGGTTCCATCTCAAAACTAATTGGTAATGTGAGAAGTAACCCACATATCTTATATATTGTGAGGTTTCTCTCCACTTTTCAAATGTGGGATCCTCAACATGCCCGCTCAAGATGGTGCCTATTTGAGTTCACCATTCTTTGATCGGATCCAAATTTTAATTTTTGGACCGAATACCCGTTTGAGTTTAATGAGCTCTGATACCATATTAGATTATATGAGTTTGCATCTCAAAACCAATTGGTCATGAGAGCACTAACCCACATATCATATTGTGAGGTTTCTCTCCACTTTTCCAATGTGGGATCTTCATCATCAGGGGTTAATTCAGTGTGGTTCCGGTCAGTAATCAGACGTAGTCTCGGTGTAAGGGCTGAAAACGTGTATTATTTCTTTGGTCTTATCAAAGGTTGTTTGGTCAGTGGTATAAGGAGCTCAAATTGGCATACAGATTTGAGGTATCTATCGTTTATATGGATTGGTTGTTGCTTTTGTAATTGTATTTGTGACTTAACTACTGCTTAATAAAATCCTTTGTTCTCAAAGTGGAGGCAGACGGAAAGGTTGAATCAAAGTTATCTTTAATGATTGCTTTTATTGTTTGCTTGCTGAAATTGCTAGGCATATTTGAGTTCTTCGGCGTATATATTTCACAACAATTTTCCTTTTCACAGGAAAAATAAAGTCGAAGCGATCAGTGTAAACTGTAAGCATAAAACCCTAAACCGGAAGGTTACAGGGTTTAGGGAAGGGAAATCGAATGGTCGAGATTTGAGACTGATAGAGATGGGGAGCAGAGACGATTATAAATTCATGGAGATTAGAGATGCCATTGCCTCCATCAATCAGAAGGTTAACCTTATTGGCGTCATCATTGAGTTCGGTTTCCCCAGGCGAACTAAGGGCACTGGTATTACTCCTCTTTTATCTCCTTCATCGCATAGAAATGGATATTATTCATTTGTTTATGCGATTCACTCCCTGAAACTGTTATCAAATTCACTGCAATCTCCGAAGCATGTCGTTTTTTTTAGTAAAATCCAAGCATCTACTATTTTAATGTCACCAATCTCACTATCTCATGTATGATAATTGACTGGCAATGATGAGAAAAAGGCCGGACTTACGGCTGCCTCCGTTGGGACGGTAGTAGAATGACGATATGTCTGCAGTAAGGTGTTTTTGCTGAGCCAGGTCTTGTAACAGTGTAACATTACCCATTTCTCGCGCTAAATTTTTGATATTTTGATGACTCGCTGTACACCCTTATATTGACTTGTCAAGTATTTGTAAATTTCTCCTAGTTTCTCTTGAATAGCTGATGTCTTGTAGCGGAAGACTAGAAGTAGCAGTGTTCTTATATTTTTCCCCAGTGGTCTCAAGTGCGTGCTTTGGCATAATCTGTTGCTACTTTGTTTTACAACATGATAACATGAACACTATTTTATAAGTTTTTTCTTTCTTGCTTCTCCCACCCCACCGAATCTTCTCTGTTTTGTCAAGTAACGACGATCAATTTATTGGGTATTGTTATCAATCGTATGTAAAATGTTAAGATTGAGAACGATGAAGATTGAAGTTCATCCTGATTGGAAGGAACGGACTACTGAAATGACTTCCGTGTTAAACTTTTCCAGCTGGTATTTTCATATGTACCAGGATATCACGTGGACATATTTTATCTATATTTTTGCTGTCGAGTAGACCATCTAGTGTATTTGTGTTTGATGGCTTTTAATAGAAGGGTAGACTTTTGTTTGCTCGCGATGTGCAAAGGTTCCCAATCGTTGCTATAGATGAAGTGACATGATTAGCATACATACAAACATTGTGCGATGACTACATGTTTCAAACACTAGGTTTCTCTCCTACTTGAAAGTTGAACAAATCAATACATGGCAGATCATGTCACTTGGTCAATTAAATTTATTTTTGATTCTTGGATCATATAAATTACTCTCTTCATCATTCTCTATCTCTGTATGGTAACTTTATTAGTTTTGAGCTACAATTTGTTTCATTAAGGTTCTGCCTACTTTGAGAGCGTTTATAATTCCTTTTCAGATTGTTTTTGTGCTGTAAAAATTGTTGATCAATCTCATCAAAAACCTGGAATTACTGCTAATATTTTTGCTGAAAGTTTGGACAAGCTTCCCCACGTTGCTTCAGTAGGGGATATCATTCAACTATCTCATGTTGTGGTATTCAACAATTCTAAATGTTATGAAAAGTTTATTTTAATGTATTTTTTCCTCATATATTTTGTTTATTTTTCTCTTTCAGTATCGTGTTTGATTAGACCTTTTTGTTTTCAAGCATCATTTATCTTCATTTGAAATTGTTACCTTTTATTTTCTTCAGTTTGAGATGGAAAAAACCTTCTTGTACTAACAATTTGTTGAATTTGCAATGTATGAAAAAAAATTGGGAAACGGAGAAAAGGGAATGGATGACAGTACAGCTTATTTCACACAAAAAACTTGAGATCAACTATATTTTAGAGGGTGTGATTTCTAGCAAGAATATTTTCGTGAGTGTCTTGTTTTTAATGTGCATTTTTCTACCCCCTTATGTTGGGCTTGAATCCTTATGTTCTTCCTTTTCATTTTATTCTTGTCGAATACAAGTATTTTTTGATGAAAAACTGAACTTTCATTGAGAGAAAAATGAAAGAATACACGGGCATACAAAAAAGAGAAGCCCACAAAAAAATAGGGGAACCAGCTAAAAAAAGGGGCTCCAATCAAGCAAGATAAGACTTAGAGAATAATTACAAAAGAACCCTGACACTGATGCCCAAAGAGAAACATAGAGTCTAACTAGGGTGCATACTTCCAAAGAAGAAGTCTCTTTTCCCCTAAAGATTCAATACAAGTGTTTCTACTGCCCGAGAGAATGAATAAATAATTCACACTAGTGAGTCTGGTTTGTGAAGCCATTGATTTATACGTAGTGGTAGTAGATTCTTTTTGGCCTATCCTATTATATAAAATCTTAGCTTTCACATTTCCTAAGTTTCATGAGGTATCGTCAGGACAAAACTTGTTTGGCACTTTCTTTGTGATTTTGTTATCACTTCAGTAGGAGATATACATGTTGTAAAGTAATTTATCGAATAGTAGATTCATTAAGTCTCTTGAAACATTTGCTCGAAATGTTTGGTATTGTTTGATGGATATTTGAATCCACTTATCTGTTTGAGCAGTTGAGAATTTTTTTTTTTAAATAATATCATAATGTTATAGCTTCCTTTCCGTTCCTAAGAGATAAATGATAGGTGGTCAATGCACTATCTCAAAAGTTAAATGATAATTGCAGATGAGTAGGTGGTCAATGCACCATCTCACAAATTAAATGATAATTGCAGATGAAAACTCATCAAGGTGAAATATATGCCGTCTTCAATAAGAAGTTTTCTTCATTTGCATTGTATGAAGGAAAAGATGGATCGGGCTTTCTACCATATGATGTTTCACCAAAATTTCGACCCCGAGATCTTGATAGAAACTTCATTTTGAGTCTGAGAGATTGGCTGGCTGGTTTTCAACTTGATGAAGGTCTGTCAATGAAGTGTTCTATTTATAAACAACCAATATAGAGTGCCGACTTTCTTTTATTGTTCTTTAATCCTAAGGAGTTACTTACAGTGATTTCTCATCAAAATTACAAGATAACAGAAATATCAAATTTTGGTTGATTTTTTATATCGAGACCCCTGTAACATCAAAATTTGGTCAATAAAAAAGTGCCCATGTTTACAGACATGTGTAGAATGGACGTATATGTGTATGTGTATTTATATTGGCCAGGGTAATGTGAACCTTGAATATCCAACAGTTTATGTATGCCTTGACCTGAAATACATTTAAATTAACACCCAATTTTGTAGGAACAACCAACTTTTCATTTGTGAGAGATATAAAGGAAAGCGAGCATGTTAATTTGATCTGCAAGGTGAGGAATTGTCTATACGTAATATGTTTCTTAAGAATTCCCCTTTTCGATCAATTTTATCCTTAGTAAAAAATAAATTAAAATAGAGTTACTATAACATTTTTTAGTCTTTCCCCTCTGCATTGTTGAGTAAGGTAACTGATTTTCTTAACAAATATTCTTGAAAGTGACATGACATGCATCTATCCCAGTTAGTCTAATTCTTTCTCTCTCACAAAGATTGTCTACATGTGTGAGGATGCTAATAATGGGGCTCTGGCTTTCGTTTGGGATGGAACTGATGCTCAACCGATTAGTGTTGACACAAAGTGAGTTTATCAGACTGAAATGTGTTTTTGTTAAAAGCATCACATGTACAGTTGGTTATACAAATATTGATAACTGGTGTAGTTCAGTTCTTGTGACGATGAATTGGTGGTATCAGCCATCAGGTTATAGATATAGGTATGTTAGTGAGTGCATGCTAACAGTAAAGTGGTACAGGCTTGTTGCCGCTATATAACATTTGGTTTTTTTTTTCCATAAAAAAAAACAAGTTTATTAAGAAAGAAAAAATGCCATGTTTCCATCTTTTGAATGCAAAACAACCCGGTCTAGTTTATTTACTTATTTTCTTGCCCTTATTGCTTTTATTTACTTAGAAAATGTAGTTTTGTTCTATTTTCCCCTGTGTAATATTTAAATGTACCAACTATACTAATAGATACTATGCAATAAAGGGTGATAATGTTTTTGGATGATTTATGATCTTGAAGGATGCGGTTTTAGAAATCCTTGCAACTCTATAAATGATAGCCTCCTATAGAACCTTAGTTGAGACAATTTTTTCACCTTCTAAATTGGAAGGAGAATCAAATGTGAGAATGTTGAGTCTAGGGAGAAATCACTTGAAAATTGTTTTTCTAGATGCTAACCTGTCAAATCAAGGAAGGGTGTACTTTTTGGAAACCTTTTATGCTAGTTGGAACTTGAGGTTTAAAAGAAGCATTAGTAATTTGAAGGTTAAATAATGGGTTGTCAAGTTCCAACTAGTATGAAAGGCCTCTCAAAGGTACACCATTCCTTTTGAGATTTGATAGGTTAACAAATCTGGAAAAACAATTTTCAAATGATTTCTCCCTAAAGCCAACATTCTCAAATTTGATTCTCCTTCCAATTTAGAGTATGAAAAAATTGTGGTTCTGTAAAAGGCTATCGTTTACAGTGTTGCAATTATTTCAAACCACGTCCTTTGGAATCATAAACTATCTAAAAACATGCTCAACCTATATTGAATAGTATCTTTTAGTATAGCTAGTACATTTAATATTGACGGGAAATCATAGAACAAAACTAGATTTTCTAAGTAAATAAACAACAATAAGGGCAAGAAAAGAAATAAGTAAATAAAATCAGACATCTTTGCATCCAAAGGATGTATCATGGTTTATAAAAGATTTATGTCTTTTCCCTTTTTTTTTTTTTTATGGGCGTGTGAGGATATTATGGATAGATTAGGTGAAATTTACCTTTCATTGAAGTTGTATTATCTTGGACTTCGTTAATAATTAGGCATGACCCAGGTTAGCAGATGAAATTGGTAATATATATCAATTGGGACCACTGGTTTTGCCAAGGGATATATTATGTACATTACCTCCAGTTGGCTCTATCTTGAGGTTAATCTTTGACAAAGGGATTGAGACTCAGATTTTATCCATACTCAACACTGGTAAATGGGTGAAATTTATGAATGTCTTATGTGAAATGCAAGTTGGATTCTTCCAAATTGTGGTGACAACATTTTCAAAGTTTCGATATATGCCAAATGAAGATCATGCTGTACAATCGCGCCAAAGGTTAATTTTCCATTATCTCATCTCAGATAATATACAAGTTAGACACATGCTTCAATCTTTTAATGGAGGGTTTTGATACATTATCATCTTTAACTATTAGATCATATGAGGAACGTTTGGCATCCAATTTGGGCAGAATTCCTTTTTGGAGTTTTCCTTGGCCTTCACCCATCACAGGTTTGAAGTTTGTTATATTTTCATGAAATTTCATTTTATTGCAATGCATACTTTGATTTTAAGTTAATTATTTGTGATAATGACCATTTGCTAATTATCTTGTTCTTCCAATAGAGGTTGATCACAATAATGAACCGTTTGTCTCATTGATGGATGTTTTGACATATTCAAAGGTACTGCATCTCTCTATTGCAGGTGGTGGTTGTTTGTTGGGCAAGTTTCCTTTTCTTGATGATTTATGTACTTTGCAGGATTTTTTATGTTAAGTGTTAACTATTTGAACAAAATCATTTTATATGTAGTGTCTTTGCATTTCTCAATGTCACAATGCAGATCAACAATCCTGCAGAATTTTCACGTGCTTGCTTGTTTCAAATAGTGGGGATACACTTAAATGGATGTTGAAGATTCCATGAATTGTCTTCAAAACAAACGTGTGTTTCTTATTTACGTTTTATGCACTATTTCACCCCCAGGTTTCAAATGCTTTGATGATCTATGTTCCTCCTCCGAGTTAGGTAGTATGCTTGGGCAAGTTTAAACATCTCATTTTAATATATTGTTTTTGTTGTGCCAATGACAACTTCTGTAACTTGATAATGGATGTATTCGAGAGAAAAACTTGTTCCATTTTCACATATTTGAAATTCTTATTTTTTCTGTTATGCGTTTGATGCCCCCTGTGTTATATGCTGTTTCCTCAGTTATCCTTGTACCCCTTTTGCAAACCGTTTGAGTTTTATTTCTTGATTGACGAAGTTCACATTCGACAGGTGACTGCAAAATTCAAATGTGTAGTTCGAGTTATAGCAATATATCCATTGCAGGCCAAGGACTTCTGCTCTCCTAAAGGGACTTATCGGGTGAGGCTGAGCCTAGAAGATCCAACTGCAAAAATTCATGCCCTATTATACGCGGAGGATGGAGTAAGGCTCTTTTTACCCTTTACACTACATGCATTGTGGGAATGTTTCCTTTCCACTCAGGGAATTTAGAAGAAATGAAATTGATGATCTTGTTCCTTATTAATCATGCTTACTTAGATTGTTTAATTTCCATTCTTGGAGAACTGAGAAGAAGATTGTGGATGATCTGATTCCTTATTTATGATAGTCACTTGATTTGTTAAAAGATTAAATGGTATGGAGAAGCACGGGAAGGCCCTCTTCTTGCATAAAAATTAATAGAATCAACTATAACTAAGCCAGCCAACTTATCAGAGTTGGTACAGATTAGTATAACAAACTTTTGTGAACCATAATTATTAAGCTTCCACAAATCGTAGTATGTAGCACATTTCACTTTCAAGATGTGTTGTAAGACTCTGCTTGATATATTAACTCAATCAAAACTTGTGCGCCCCACTGATGATGTGTTGAAGTACATGTGAGCTCTTGGAAATGAACACATGCCCTTGTGAAGAAACGAGCTCACCTTTTTCTTGTGTTTCCTTGATAGTCATTTCTTTTCGGTGAAGGATTGAGGAAATGATATTTGTGGCACAATACAGTTAACAAACATTCTATCATTTAAATATGTTTTGACAACAATACAATTCTTTTTGTTGCTTGCAATATTGTAGTTGTACTGATTGTTTATTTTTTTCCTTTTCGTCTTAAATCCGACTGAAGTACAAATTCTTCGGTGATTGTTCATCGATTGATGCTTTAACAAGGAAACAAAACAAGTTACTTGGTGTTGAGGAAAATGAGGCCAGTACAAGAAATCCTCCATGGGTGCAGTGCTGCTTAAAATCTTACTACCTTAATAAACAAGATGTATGGGGAAGTAGACAGTACAGACTGTTTGGCACTCGGTTGGTAGCCGATTAATATATATGGAGCAGCGGCCAACTGATCAAACAGATGGGAAAAGCAGCTTTTGCTTTTGGTGGCATTTCAGATATTTATTATTAGTAGCAGACGAGTAGAAGATAACCGTGAAACTCCTATTTTTGTTGAATGCAAATTTATCAAATTGGAGGAAAACAAACTTGTTTTTGTGGCATTTCAGTTATTTATGTTAGCTGTAAACATGTATATGCGTTATAGCACATTTAGATGTCCATGTATATTGAGATTCCTCTTTTATCTATTTGGATGTGTGTATATATAGGACTAGTTTGTTTGAATACTACTATATGATCACGTCAGCTTATCATTAAAGCATTCTTATAACCTAGAATTTGTCTCTATACTTTGAATGTTAGTACTTGCATTTTCAAATGTTCAAATTTAATATTTATAAACTTAAATTTGGTCTACATTTTAATTTATAGCTAATTTATATTAAAAAGAGTATGTGGTCCTTTTTCTTGTATTAAAATGAAATTATTACTATTATTTAATCAATTTTGATAAAAATTAACTTCAAATTTATTATAGGAACCAATTTTAAAATTTATTAAAGTATATGAATTAAATTAGACATTTGAAATACAAAGACCAAAATGGTATTTAAATCTAAAATAATATGAAGGGAGGAAATATGTACATCAATGTTGAGAATATTTGCAGTCAATTGAAATTTGCAAAATTAATTCAACTAGATATTACATAGAAAATTATTGAATTTGGAGCAATTAACTCAAGTTCACCTACTTGCTATAGTCCCTTTAAAGATTCCTACGTAAATCAGTTTAATTAGTATCAACACAAGGCAAAGTAAGGCTGCCTCATACAAATCTACAATAGAATTTCCAGGTAATAAATCATCACTAAAAAAAATTCTTTGTTGTCTATGGATCAAGGTGATTTAACACCTTGAAATTCTTGCCTCTCTACTCTGTGTTGTGAAATTCCCAAGAACGCAAAAGCTCTTTCCACGCAGTTGAGTTCTAATTTCCTGTACATAACGTCGCAGAAAAGATTCTCATACCTCATTCAAAAAAAGTAAAAGGAAAAAAAAAAAAAAGAGGAGAATTGACCAATTCAATCAAAAGTACAGGGAGTGATTTAATTTTGTGCAGCCGCGTGGTCATTGGGGTGGAGTGGCACAGCCGCAGCCGCAGCCGCAGCAGCAGCACGAACAGCTGCATGCCTCCTTTGCCGCTCTCTAAGATACAGAACAGTGAGAAGGCAGGCAAATAGAGTTAAGATTGTTGCATTTCCTTCCTCCAATAGTACATCCTCCACCCATGCATCAATTTTTGGATAAACTTCTGGTAACGAATCAATCACATGAACCTAAATTCACACATCAGAAACACCAGCAATTTGATAAGCATCCAGGTCTAAAATAAAGCATGAAGAAATATCACAAAATCTACATAGCAAGACAAGTATTAAGAAGAACGGTTCATTAAACCAACCAGAAAACTGTCGGCATGATTCTTTCGTAACCACAGGCTTACTAGAGCCAGCTTGACTGGCAACCTGGCAGCTGGATCGAGTTCCAGAGCTTGATCATAGTAACGCTTGGCTAGGTGAAGGTCAAACGGAAGGCCTAGACCATGTTCATGCATATAACCAAGGTTGAACATGGCTTGTGCATTTAGTTGGGATTTGGCATGCATGTATGCTTCCGCAGCACGATCATAATCTACGTCAGTTCCCTGAGTGGAAATGGGAAAGAAGGAAAATGAAAATCACAAACTTATGATTTTGAAACATTTATGATTTAATTGTATTACGTACTCTTGAGAACATACCCGACCATAGTAATATGCATCCCCAATCAGTAAAGCAGCATGTTCGTTACCCTGCTCGGATGCTTGCCACCAAAGAGAGTGAGCTCTTTGATGTCTTTCTGCATCTGTGCAAAAGCCAGATTCTCCTAAACACATGCTTTGTTCTCCATATTTGTCAAGTATCCAGGCTGCATTGCTTTGTGCCACCTCGTATCCTATCTCAGCCATTCTTGCGTACAAGAAGAATGCCTTGCCAATGTCAGCTTTTAGATATGATTCCAATGCCCATCTAGACAATGAACTCCAAGGCCCTCGTTCAGCAACTAATTTGTATAATGCACTAGCCTGCAACCATTGAAAATTCAATTATTTACAGTATCTGTGGTCTATAAGGATCCCTGATAATAAATTTACATTCTTTTTAGCGTGCGCTCAATTTTATCCAGGTCAAATAAGGAAATATAGAAGCAAACATTTCACAATGCTTTCAATGTATATGAATAAGTTGAGAAACTTTCCGATAATTAGATCCCAAAAGAAAACTTCAAACAATCAATTTGATAGTGCAAATAAGCTGGCTCAGAAGTTCTGGAGAAAATATTCCTTAGAAATTGACAATAATGCATACCAAATAAAAAAAAGCCACGAGATTCAAAAGCCTTCAATGGGGGTCGGGTTCACAAGTCTCAAACAAACCAACATTTTATTACATCAAAGTCCAAAACCAAATTGCTGAGCATATAAAAAGACAGGACAAATTCCCCTTTTCCTCCCTTTCAGTGTGTGTGTGTGGTGGTGGGGGGGCGTATAGACCTAAACATGAGACCAGTGAAAGACTTTGAAATGTAGTTGAGTGAATTTACCATAGGAATATTCCTCTTGAGCCCAACACCAGTATGAAACATCTTTGCCAGCTGGTAGAATGCTTTCGGTTGTCCAGCATTAGCAGCCACTATAAAATGAGTACAAGCCTTCTTCACATCTCTCTTTACTCCAATTCCTTTAAGATACATAACTCCTAGATTATAATGACCACCAGACTCGTCGTTATTGGCAGCTTTCTCAAAGTACTCCTTGGCCTGTATTAAAGGACGTAGCATGTGGGAGACATGCAATGGAGACACATGTTATAAGTGATGTAGGAAGAGTGAATTGAAGGGGGGAAAAATTGCAACAAACAGTAATTCAGGTGTCATGTCAACATATATTAAACAAATCAACATTTAGAACATGAGAATGGAAAGAAAAGGATAACCATTCAAAAGATGCATTAAGATCCCAACCTAGAGTTAGGCCTAGCCTTAACAATTTTATTTATGATGGATTTCAAGTGTCAAGGGAAGTTTTGAGAGCTTCCCACCTCTCCCAATTCTCTTAGAGAATACCAAGATAACAAAACAGAAAAAAGATGCCTCTCTCCTCTAACCAACCTCCCCTAAATACCCAAACACTCTGGCCCCTCTAACTAACACAACTTGGGCCCCACACTCAACAACTCAATTTGTACCCACGCCCTTCCTCCCTCTCTTACGAGGGTACACTTTCGTAATTGGGGGTCTAACACCTAGCAACAACTGAGGGCAGTATCATAGCAAGCCCTTTTGGGCTTCTTCAAGTCAGAGGCCTCGGGAGTAAGTTTATGTTACATCCTCAAAGAACAATTCAATGCCCATCAGAGATTCAGAAGTGCCGATATTGCAAAAGAACTATTTTTTAAGGAAACAAAAGTGACGGTGAGAATATAGTTAAATAAATCTATGACGACCATAAAATTTCTGAGATTATGGTATACTACTGACCAGTGGGAGACAAAAATTGATAGGTTTGTGCAATTCAACTAATAGAAAAAGAAAATAGAAAATATGCCACCATCTTCTGCAAGTGCAAGTGAACTAAAAAAACAATACGAAATATTTCCAAAACAGTCAATCGTTTCAGTACGAATTCAATACACCATTAAATCAAATAGTCTATAATTCACTTATGATACAAGGAAAATGCATTGCCTGAGGTCTAGTGGGTTAAGTAAATGGTATCGAATGAAGACAGCTCCGTGACAAGAATTACAGCAACATTTGGAGACAGAAATTCAAAGTTTAAGTAGAATTTGAAACAGAAATTAATGGCATTCTTACCTTAGTAAAGTTTTTTTCCACCCCATAACCCTTAACATATAAATATCCCATGCCATTATAAGCAGAAAAAGATGGCTGCTTGGATGCACGAGTTAGCCATTGAAGTGCCTTAGTATAATCCCTCTCAACTCCGGCACCCCTTGCATATATCTCTCCAAGAAGTTCCATAGACCTTGGTTCACCTTTTTCCACAGCCTTGGAAAACCAGGACAATGCTTTTCCATGATCACGCCTCAACCCTCTTAGTCCAAAATAGTAAAATAGCCCAATTCTATACATAGCTCCAGCATTACCCTTCTGCGCCTGATATTCCAAAATTTGAAAGTCCTCATCCTCCTCCCCTCGAGACTTTCTCAAGGCTTGCTTGTTCTCCTCAGCTCCATTATGGATCCTCACAGGCTCAATTACTGGAGAATCCTTGGAAACTAATAAACTATTAATAGCTACCTCTGCTAATTCAGCATAAAGCTTGACTGCTTTCTCATACATCTGCAACCAAGCAAGATTTGCCCATTGGAAAACACGATAAACAAAAGGAATTGGATGCATTCAAAGGATTTTTTTTGAATTATAACAACAATTTCTTCAGTAATTAAACAGAATTCAATAACCACTAACCTCTTGCCTGAAGTAAATATACGCAAGAGCCATCTTAGATTGCTTATTCCCGTTAGCGGCAAAATAATGATACATAAACGCCTTAGCCTTATTCGTCTCCTTCATTATCCCCATTCCATACAATAACCCTAGCATCGATTGCGCGTGCGGATCCCCACCCTCCGCAGCAACTTGATGGATATCCGCAACCGCGTCCTCCATCAATCTCAGGTCACCAGAGCTCACCGCCGACATCATTTTCCCTAAAGCAGTGTAGTACAGACCCTCGGGCGCGTCGGGGGAATCCGGTTCGAATATGGGGCGCCAAGAACCAGGGTCGAGCTCCTCACCGGATTTCTGAGATTCGGGTTCCCCAAACTCGTCCCACTCAGCGGAGTCGGAGCTGGCGGAATCGAAGGAGTCGTCGGGCACCGCACCATCCTTGATGTCATCTTGCGAGATGACGATGAAAAATGGACGAGCGTTGATGAAAAGAGAACATAGAAATAGAATTAGGAAACTTAACTGAAGTCTACGAGTTTGCAGTTGCATTCTAATCTGTATTCGATTTGAGTTTTTGGAGAAGAAGAAGAAGAAGAAAGAAGAAGAAGAAGAAGAAGAAGGCTCTGTGGAATTTGGGAGAAAGATCGAGAGAGGCATACGACCATTTGATGCAAAAGTAGAAGACGACATCCAGCGGTTACACGTCAGGTACTATTATTGGACCAATCAAAATTCGCCATGTAAGCAAAATTGTTCAGAATGATCTTAGTCATGAACTACAAAATACCTCCCCCTTCTTAAAAAATATTTTTAAAACACATCATTTAAAAAAAAAAATTAAAATGTTTGTTTTGAAGATTGATGTTTGTGTCTATCTAATCTCAATTTTTTTAAAAAATATTTAATAGGTAATGAATTCCAAATTTTATATTTAGTAGGTTATTAAATTTAAGAGTCTGTCATTAACTATTATAACTTGTGTTGTGAATACTCTTTATCTGAAATACGTATTATTATAACTATAGACTAAATAACTCTGCATTTTAAATAATATTATATGATTCCACAAACTATAATAACCTACGGATTATTATAACTCATTCAACGCTTCAAACAAACTCTTAAAACTTTTGATTTTAAGTATAATAGATTTTTCACAACGTCAAAACTTTTAAAGATTAGATGATCTAATTGGACCCTAAGCTTGTAACTTTTTGTCCAGTAAGTATGTAAATTAAAAAAAAAAAATCGAATAAGTCAATGATAGATACAAACTTGCAAATTGAAAAACCTATTAGACCTTTTTTTTAGTTCAAAAAATTAAATAGACACAACTTTAATAAATCAATGACTTGTTAGACTTTTTTTTCCCTAAAGTCGGGAGACTAAATAGATACAAAGAGTTTAGAGACTAAATTATAATTTAATATTTTTTTCTAAATATATCAAATCATCTTTAATCTTCTAATTAATGGCCAATTTAGTAATGTAGGGAAATTTCTTAATTGGGTTTATTCTTATAAATTTATGAACAAAAAATTGATGTATCATTAAATTATCGTTTTATAAACATATTTAGACATTAATATATCACTTGATGATATTGACACATGAAACCCAATTTGAATGTCCCTAACCGAATGTTACTTGACACAATATTCAACTTGCCTATCTATAATATTCTATATAGTCACAAATTTTCAAGGAACGGGTTTAAATAGTACATTTCAATGTTCAAATATATTAACAAAACAATAATTTAATACTTTCTATTAGTAAACACTTCTACTCTATAAACTTTTTAATACGATTCATAAGAAGGTTGAGAATTTAAAAAATCCGTGATCAAATTAAGAAAAATTCGAAAGATTAGGATCTATAAGATATATTTGGTGTAAAATTTATCTTAGGTATATGAATTGTCATTATTGTTATTCCTTCTATCCATTATTTAATAAGGGCATTGGATAGTATCCATAATAATATTGTACTAAAAAAAGCGAGTTTCAAATATATTTATCTTCACATCTGATCTAGACATATATTAAATTCTCCTCGATTGAATCTTTGATTCTTTTTTGGGTGAGATTATGTAGTTTTTGTTTGGATGAATTTTTGAGTGCTTAAAAATAATTTTTAAGAATTGAAAAATGTTTTTTTAAACCGTTGAGAAGTCAGTCTAATATGAAGCCCATATATCCTTAATTGAAACCTTAGAGCTTATTTATTTATTTATTTATTTATATTTTTTTTATTTTTTTTTGACGAAGAACTCCTTGTTTGTTTCACCAACAATTATAACCGGTGACTTAATAACCCAACCCCATGGAGTTGAGTTATTAACTCAACCGTACGGTACTTTTCAGCGGCGATCCGACAACTTTCTGACGACGGTCCGGCGAGTCTCCGACGACGGTCCGGCGACTCTCCGACGACTGTCCGACGAGATGAAGTAAGTGAAGAAAAGAAGAAGATGATGAGAGTTTTGAAGTGTGTCTTTAAATTGCTAATACTCTTAGTTTAAATAGACACCAAAAAGTCTTAATCCTTTTAGAACAATGAATTCTAATCCTTTTAGAACAATGAATTCTAATCATTTTAGAAAAAGAAATCCTAATCCTTTTTTAAACTTTGAAACACCATTTTCTAATCTTGTTCTGATTATCCAAAGATTCAAATTTAAAACAAATACAATTAAAACATCTAATTTTACGGGGCGCCACAATATACCCATCTAAGAAAAACTTTCGTCCTCAAAAGTTGCTAGAATTTTACAACGGTCACATCTTTGAGTCATAATCTAAACTTAAGCTCTAAACTACATTTGCACAAGAACAAAGAAGTCAAAAGCATAACATAACAAGTGTCAACACACAAACAACTCAAATAACTTTAACTAGACTTACTGCGAGAGGCTATAAGGATCGTTGCCTACGATGTAGGCGAGTATGCAGAATCTAAAACTCATGATCTGATACCAACTGTAACAACCCTAATTTTTCAAACTCAAAATTTCCTAGGGATGTTACTAAGCAACATTGCCTACACCGAAAATTTCGGTAGCATAACGACGCTACTAAGACCTTGATGACATATCTAATATTTTGTTGATATGCAACTTCAATATGACATAAGATATTTAAGTATGTTGACATATTTTTAACATCTTCACAAGGTAAACTATTTATTCCATTCTAAAGATGTCCATAGACAATGCATGTGCTTAGACAAATTTAAATAAACACTCTTCAATGTCTTCATATGCAAAGTGTTAATACTAAATTAAGACCTACCTAAATTAAAATAAAAAAGTAGTAGTGATCATGTGCATAAAAAAAAGAATAAAGTTCATATTGAAGAGTAAAAGTTCTAAATAATGAATTTTATTGGAAAAGAAATATTGATATCAAACCCAATATTCATTACTTTTGCAAATACCCCTAACATACATTTGGCAAATGGTAATATATATTATAATTTTATAATTGATCACATAATTGAGTTTTGAAATTGTAGACAAATGTGTTTGTATTTGATTTGTTGTGAAAACAAAGTAAGGAAAAAAAGTCACAAAAAAAATCAGACCTTTCACTTTACCTAAGATAAAAATGATTTTTAAGGGAGAAGAAAAATTGATATCAATCTCAATATTCAATACTGTTCTAAATATCCCATATATATTGCATGTTGGATTTTATGTCCTAAAACTCGTAGTTTGTAACTGATAAACATTTTTCGTGTTTCTTTTCGATAAAATTGTTATTGAATTAGTATGCTATAATCTTGAATCCAATAAACTAAGGTCCCGAGGCTATTTAATGTAGACTTGAACTTTATGTGATGACATAAAACATGGATCAAGTTCGAGTATATAGCCTAAAATGGTCTATAGTATAGGGATAAGGTTGGGCGCCTTATTCTGGGGACACTATGGATGTGGCCTACTTTGTAGTTAGTACAAACGATGTGATCCTGAATCGTTCATATAGAGATATGTAAGTGGAGGCATCCTATGCAATGAGTTTGTATTAGATCGACCACGACTTAGTCACTTTTGCTTTATAACACCGCTTACTATATAAAAGCAAGCTAATTCAATTTTGATGACCTGGTAACTCAATCTCAATCCCGAGCTAACTATGAACTCCTGCTTATTCGAATTATCCTTAGATCTCAGATGGGTGAGAGCACCAACAAATACTGCTCAATAAGCCTCCCATTTCGTGGGTAAGGCCAGGGTAGATAGGCTGGGGGACATAGGTCAAGACGGAATTCACTCCTACCCAACTCTAGGGATAGTAGATAGGTTGTTCCCTTAAGTGTTGACTTTGAAACTAGAACAAGGAGCCCCACCCTCTCACTAGGGTGAGAGGACTAGATTTGTTGGTTGGACCACAAATCCAATCGATTGTTATAGAGGTTCAATGAGACTTGAGGAACAAGAAGTGTTCTCGGGGTAAACGGTATTTTGACCAGTAAATGAGACCACGAACAACCCGTGAATGATTGACTTCATCAAGTTACGGTTATATCGTGTGGACAGATTTAAGTATATCTACAATGAGAGGAGTGCAAACTACGGGACTTTAGTGGAATGACCCGTTAGTTAATAAATGTTGATTAATTAGGTTAAAGAGTTTGACTGATTAATCTCTTGGAGCCCATGATCTGTAGGTCCATTAGGTCCCCGCTAGCTCATATGGATTAAACTTAGAAACAAGATGATGGATTAATTCAATTGTTCGAATTAGGAAAGGAGTTTTAAACCGAAGCGGTATATGTGATATAAATATTGGTTTTTATGACACAATATATTCAAATATGATTTGAATTTCAAAAATATGAATGCGGATTCATGTTCGGGAGGTCAAAATTAGTCAAGAGGGTCAAAACCATAAAAAGTCAAATGGTTGACTTTTTCGGCACGGAAAAAGTCAAAGTTTGACTTTGACCAAATGGAAAATACCATTTTACTTCGATTGACTAGAGTTAGTGGAATTATCCAAGTTATTCTTGGATAATCCCACTAACTTAAGTGGATTATGTGTAAACATTATAGATTGACACATAAATTTCACTTTTAGTTAGTGTTTTGTGAGGTGTTGAATTTTAGTGAGCCTTGGCATGCATTTGATGCATGTAATTTCTTTATAAATAGGTTTGTTTTCAAAACAAAGGGTTCCTTTTGCTGAATTTTGAGTTTTTTCAAAAGAAATCTCACCAAAACCTATTTCTTCTCCTTTTCTCACTTAATACTTTGAACCTCCCATTCTTCCTCTTCAATCCTTCATTCACCGGGTCTCACAACCCGGTTCTGAGTCCAGAGGATAGCGGGGAAGCTCTAGTGGTAGTTCGGTTGTGTTCGATTTTTGCTTTGGTAAAGAGGAGAGAAGAAATTGAGCTACAAAGGTTGTATCTTCTTCCTTTTTTTTAGTTTATTGTTTTTGTATGTTTGCATGTTAATTTCTATTAAGTTAGATGCAATTAGAGTGTCTTTAGATCCTTATTCCGCTGCATATGTCTCGTGTTCCATCATTGCAAATGGTAATATATATTGTAAATTTGTAATTGATCTCATAATGAAGTTTTGAAATTGTAGACAAATATGTTTGCAATTGATTTGGTGGAAACAAAAAAAGTAAAGAAAAAAGTCACAAAAAATCAGAGTTATTCACTTTACAAAAAACTGCATCAGATACCCCTGACATAATAACTCAACTCTGCAAACCAAACACTGATTTTTAGAACTCAGGGGGCGTTTGGATCGCAGAGTTGGGTTGAGTTGAGTTGAGTTGGGTTGAGTTGTGCAGAGTTGTTTTGTCAGTGAGTTATGGAAATCAGTGTTTGGTTTGCATAGTTGAGTTGAGTCAGGAAGTCAGTGTTTGGTTTGCAGAGTTGAGTTATTATGTCGGTAAGATCTCAGTGCGAGCTTTTGTAATGTTAATAAGTCTGATTTTTTGTGACTTTTTTTCTTTACTTTTTTTGTTTCCACCAAATCAATTGCAAACATATTTGTCTACAATTTCAAAACTTCATTATGAGATCAATTATAAATTTACAATATATATTACCATTTGCAAGATGTATGAGATATTTGAAACAGTACTGGATATTGAGATTGATATCAATTTTTCTTCTCCCCTAAAAATCATTTTTATCTTATTTAAAGTTAAAAGTCTGATTTTTTTTTTTTACTTTTTTCCCTTACTTTGTTTTCACAACAAATCAAATACAAGCACATTTATCTACAATTTGAAAACTCAATTATGTGATCAATTATAAAATTACAATATATATTACCATTTGCCAAATGTATGTTGGAGATATTTGCAAAAGTAATGGATATTGGGTTTGATATCAATATTTCTTTTTCCAATTAAATTCCTTATTTAGAACTTTTACTCTTCAATATGAACTTTATTCCTTTTTTTATGCACATGTTCACCACTATTTTTTATTTTAATTTAGGTAGGTATTAATTTAGTATTAATATTTTGCGTATGAAGGGTGTTTATTTAAATTTGTCTAAACACATGCATTGTCTATGAAAATCTTTAAAATGAAATAAA
The DNA here is from genome assembly GCA_036507285.1 of Trichosanthes cucumerina. NCBI lineage: Eukaryota > Viridiplantae > Streptophyta > Magnoliopsida > Cucurbitales > Cucurbitaceae > Trichosanthes > Trichosanthes cucumerina. The sequence continues at coordinate 72,762,203 of CM071839.1, read as the reverse complement.
TAGTTTACCTTGTGAAGAGGTTAAACATATGCCAACATACTTAAATATTTTATGTCATATTGAAGTTGCATTTCTACAAAATATTAGGTATGTCATCAAGGTCCTAGCAGCGCCGTTATGCTACCGAAATTTTCGGTGGAGACGGTGTTGCTTAGTAACGTCCCTAGGAAATTTTGAGTTTGAAAAATTAGGGTCATTACAGTTGGTATCAGAGCATGGGGTTTTAGATTCTCAGATACTCGCCACATCGTGAGTAACGATCCTTATAGCCTCTCGCAGGAAGTCACCTCGTTATCTCCAGGTTTGCTTTTATTTTGTAAAATAGTTAAAGTTATTTGAGTTGCTTGTGTGTTCACACTTGTTATGCTATACTTTTGACTTATTTGTTCTTGTATTAAGGTAGTTTAGAGTTTAAGTTTAGATTATGGCTCGAGGACGTGACCGTTGTAAAGTTACGTTCTAGCAACTTTCGAGGATGAAAGTTTTTCTTAGAATGATATATTGTGACGACCCGTAAAATTAGGTGTTTTAATTATATTTGTTTTAAATTTGAATATTTGGATAATCAGATTAGGATTAGGAAAGAGTGTTTCAAAGTTTATAAAAGGATTAGGATTTATGTTTTAAAAACGTTTAAAATTTCTTTTTCTAAAAGGATTAGAATTCCTTGTTCTAAAAGGTTTAGAATTTTTTTATGCTTATTTAAATTATAGTGTTAGCAACTTAAAAGGCACACTTCAAACTCTCATCGTCTTCTTCTTTTCTCCACTTTCTTCATCTCGTCGGACCGTCGTCGGGAAGTCACCGGAGAGTCGTCGGACCGTCGTCGGAGAGTCACCGGATCGTCGTCGGAAAGTCACCGGACCATCGTCGGAAAGTCACCGGACCACCGCCGGAAAGTATCGTACGATTGAGTTAATAACTCAACTTAATGAAGTTAGGTTATTAAGTCACCGATTATAATTGTTGGTGAACCAAACAAGGAGTTGGGTTATTAACCCAACTCAACCCAACCCAACCCCATAAACCAAACACCCCCTCATTGACAAAATAACTCTGCACAACTCAACAAACTCAACTCAACTCAATCCAACTATGCGATCCAAACACCCTCGAAAAAAAAAAAACTCTCTCTCTCATATATATATATATATATATATATATATATTTTTTAAAAAAGAAAAACTCATTTTGCTATCGTCTTCTGTTCGTCTCGCCTGTATCACCTGTTGCAGTTGCAATGCCAGTAGAGCTCAAGCTTTCTCGAACTAATCGTATCTACCGGCCTTCCGTAAGCCTTCCTGTTCCATCTTCAAATCTCCAAATCTCCTTACCATTATTTCACTAATCGATTTCCCTAATTGTCACAATTTCCAGGAACATCTTCAAGGTCAAATCATCGTCAATTCTCGTTCTTCGATTTCCCACACTGGAATTCGCCTCGCTGTCAATGGATCCGTCAATTTGCAGGTTTAATAATCTCGTGCTTTCTTTTGTTTCTTGAGAAGGATTTGCGTACTATGTCTTTCAATCAAGTAACAGAGTCACAGAGGTTTATTACTTGTAATCTTAACTCGATTCTCTTTCTTCTTCCGTTGGATGAATTTTATGGAAAAAAAAAGGTTCGTGGAGGTTCTGCCGGAGTTATTGAGTCGGTTTACGGTGTCATCAAGCCTATTTCGATAGTGTGAGTTTGCTTTCTTTACGATTTTTGAAGTGAATTTGTGTATTCTGTAACTATAATTATATCTAATATTTGAATACAGTTGCGAATTCATTTCTGGCTTTACTGACTACATAATTGCCTACGACAAAAGTGGAATTTGTCTTTCATACTCGTTATAAGTAATACAACATTAAATCAACTAAGATATGGTTAGGGATTAAGGAATTTAATGCTTAATTACGATTACTGAGCTTCTCTTCATTTCTCTGACCTGAAATTTGTATTGGAAATGGTTATCCTTTTATCTATCGATTAGTTATAGTTTATCTGGCTCTGCAATTTATTTTGTTTCCTTCGCCCTCATAATGATAGGAATAGGACCGTTGAGGTAAGACCATCTGGAAAGCTAGCTTCAGGTACAACCAAGGTATACTACCTATTGAAAGCTATAAAATTTAGATTTTTATATGAATCAATATCAATCCGTTAATGTTTATTCACTTATTACATAATTGCATGTTTTGTTTATTGTTATCTTGTGTGGTTGTTCCCTTACGGCATATCTTCTTTACCCTGGATAACAGCCTCTTATGAATGGTGCATACCGGTGTCGGATATCTTATGTATTTTATATAGCTGCTTACTTATTTGTTGCCTGTACTTTCAGATGGTTAACTGAACCGATTCCCTCTAAATCTTGCCAGATTCCATTTTCTATAGTTCTGAGACAGCCAAATGAAAATTTCGGAAGATTTTACGAGACTTTTCATGGAACAGACATAAACATTCAGGTGAGTGTTGTAAATCTTTCTACTTTGCTTTTGACTCTTCAGACTGTGAGTTAGCATAGTTTTCACCCTTGTTCACCCTCCCACTCCAAAAAGAAAGAGATTTCTCTTAACATGAACCTGATATTTTGTCAATTACTGAATAATATGATAGTATTTAGTAACTGTAGATATAAGTAGAGGATACCTACACAAGTCGTTATCTGCCACGATTGAGTTTATAGTTGAAAGTGATCCAGGTATGATTTATTTGGTCCTTGAACGTTATATATTTAACACAAACCAGTGAATAATTTTTTACCTTTTGTTCTGTTCCTAGCTGATTTTCTTGAGCGACCATTGTCTTCTGAGATGGTAATCTTTTACCTCACTCAAGATACACAAAGGCATCCACTACTTCCTGAATTGAAATCAGGTCTTTTCATCATTGTTCCTCTTCTTTCATGTTATCTTATTCACGTTTGATTTTATTTTATTTTTTCATTTGCACATAGGAATATTTGCATATAAGCCAACTACAGTAGTAAGGAGAAGAAGTAAACTAAAGCTTAGTTATTTCTTTATTTTATTTATTTTAATTTTTTATTTTCTATTTTATTTTATCTTTTTACATTTCAGTACATATCATTTTGCTGATGAGAGGTACTTCTATATAGGTGGTTTTAGAGTGACTGGGAAAATGTCAACTCTGTGCTCTCTTTCAGATCCCATCACTGGTGAATTAATAGTTGAAGCATCTGCAGTTCCTATTTCTTCAATTGACATTCACTTATGTCGGGTGGAATCAGTTATTCTTGGGGAGAGAATCATAACTGAAACCTCTGTGATTCAAACTACCCAGGTATATGTGCCATCTCATCTTCTCAACGTAAGTTAGTTTTTGCATATACAAATTTTTCATATAAAATTCTGATTTCTTTTATTTTATCATCAGATAGCAGATGGAGATGTTTGTCGCAACATTATTCTGCCTATCTATGCTATACTACCCCGCCTTTTAACTTGCCCTACAGTCTTTGCTGGGTGAGTTACAAATACTATAACTATTGTATTCCATTTTCAATCAATACCATTAACCGTGTTTGTGATGAGAGGTGAGAAAACGCATGGAACCAAATATAGAAACCCATGCCACGTGAGACACAAAACGTCTAAAATAAGCACCTCATGATGCCATGCTCAGCAATGGGACTGGGAATTTTAAAGCATTTGTATTAAATTTGGAGTTAAGGCCTTTTCATTTTCCCATATGATTGTAATAAATGTTTTATTGTGCGTTGAATAAATTTATTTCGTTGATGATTGGAAACTGCTTTGGTAATTTGTTTCCATGTAATCGGTGTCTTATCTACTAAGCTATGCTCAGGTTGACCTTTGTAGTTAGTATCAGATCTAGTAGAAGTGTAGTTTATTTGTTAATTGCGTGTCCACTTGATTCTTCTCCGTCATTCTCATTTTTGACTTAGCATTTGTATTCTACTAATAACTTGTCCTAATTGTTTATGACAGTCCATTTTCAATTGAATTCAAAGTTTACCTCGTTATAACCTTCCAGTCAGAGCTATCAAAATTACATCCCAAGACTGATCCAAGAACTCCAAGACTATGGGTGAGCATCTCTCTCTCTCGGATTGTTTGGACTCTCTTTGCTTAACTAATCTAACTTATTCTCAATTCCAGCTTGCAATTGAATCTCTACCTCTTGAGCTTCTTAGAAGTCAACCAGACGATTAGTTTAGCTGATCATTATACTGTATTTTATGTTCTCTTGTGGATGATGTAATTTTTTTTTTTTGATGAAAAACATATTTGTGCCTTCATCTTTTGGGTTTCTGATTCTGTTTTTTCTTTGAAGGTGTGGGGGAGGGGATTGATTTTTGGTCTTAATGGGGTCAGGTGTAAAAAACCATGTTGATGTTGAAGACCTAGTTTATGTTGATTGTATGTACTAGTGTTATGTTCATATATATATATATATATTTTCAAATATCGAACGTTTTGTGTGTGTGTTTTTAAAAATTCCCCCCTAAATGCCAATCGATTAATGGACTATTGATCTATAAATTTATTCATCTTTTCATCTTCTTTTGAATTACCCAATTCGATTGGTAAAAGTTATATATATCAAATTGAAATTACTAACTATATTTTTTTTTCCTAAAGGCATAGAAATTTTGATTTTATTTTTTATTTCACATTTTTAATAGTATAGGTCAATGGCTGTCATTCTCTTTTTTATTTTTTTTTAACATAGATTTATTGTTTGCTAGCTTCATTTATTGGTTTTGAATTTGTGTTGAGTATTTTTATTGAATTAAAGTTTGATTTTACTCAATTAAGTTGTTGAAACTTGGAGCTCAATTTTTCACCTGGAGGCACTTTCTCAATTAAGTTTCTAAAACAACAATTTATTCATAGACATAGTTTAATAATGCTCCTTGATTTCATTCTTTGTTTATGGGGGAAGAAACAAATTTGGTATCTCATATGAATCTGATTTTAATGAAAAAAGAAACAAAATTGGTATTTCATATGAATCCAATTCCTAGCATGTTTGTCTAATTCATTTTACTTTTACATTCTCTCGATTGAACTTACAAGGTCATCATCCACCTATACCAATAGTCTCAAATTCCTAATTTCTAAAGTATTCTCAAAACAAGTCCATCTTATTTTGATATTTGTATTTTAAATTTTAGTTCATAAGCAAAACTGGCACTGGATTTTTAAGAGGAGAGTGAATAATTTGTTATTCCATTTATATCCTTTTGATATACCTGAAGATTCACCATTAGCCCCAACTTTCTTATTTATTTTTTTGTTGAAAAAAAAAATCTCAATCACCTCTAATGAAAATTGGCTCACCTTTCCTATATTTTTGGATTTTTATACCTTATAAATAAATTTTCAAATTTACTAGATTTTGTTTAAAAAAACTTTCAATTTATTTACTTTTATTATGATCTACCATGTCTCCTCCTTATAAGTAGGCGTAGTTTTCGTTGATAATAAAAAGGTACAATTTACATTAGGATTAATTTAATCTAAATATCTAATTTTTTAGTACATCTAAATATCTAATTTGAAGATTCTAACTGAAAATAAATTTAGTCATATTTTAAAAAGTCGAGTTTCTGAAAAAATTTTTAGATTAAAATACTCGTTTAGTTAATTACATTAGTGAAATCATTCTAATTCAATTGAAAATTCACAGGAGGTCACCCAACATATGATTGCTCCAAGCCAAGCACGCTTAACTGTAGATGGAGTTCTTATGATTGAGCCACCGAAAAGGAAGGTGCACCTTGTTGATATAGGTAGTAGCTATCAATTCTTTTAAGCCTTTCTCAACTGTACTTTCATATCCTCATGGTCACTCGCATGTACCCCTTTTCCTCGCACCATGCTTCCATATCCTCGTAATCCATCTCATTCGGATGTGGACTCGGTTCATTCATGTACCCTCTTCCTCGGGCGTCACATGCCCACTGGGCTTAGCTTTGGTTCGTCCCCCTCAACCACATCTTACTTGGGAGAGGTTTCGCTCGATACCAACCGTATGCGCCCTAATTTTCGACACAAATCCAACTAGGGACGTCACTAGATAGCACCCTCTGCGCCGAAATTTCGGCAGCATAACGACGCTATCTGGACGAATCCAAAAAATTACTTAGCCTGTTTAAGCAAGAACACTTCTAAATACCTTTTTCAACGCCGACCTCCTCCCAGACTACAACAAAACAGGTCGGGCTCCAACAGAACACACAATAGAGGCAACGAAAGCATTGGACAAAAGTTAAACAACATGCTGAACAAGGAAAACTAAAAGAATAACGTCATGCTCAACAACTCAAAGAGTTCAGGAACCAACGAATAATTAAAAGGAATCAAAGTTCAACTCATAATACAAAAAGCTTCCTAAGATCCAAAAATAAGGTTCCTCTAAGTCGAAAGTGGTCTCATAGCCCCGTCATGTCACCACCGTCGCTCTCCAACTCACTGTTTGCCCTTACCTGCAACCAAAGACAATAAAGTAGACAGGTGAGTATAAGAATACTCAGTAAGTAGCCCACTCACGTCCAAGCTACAATTCACAAGTGCACACACAGAGGTAAAACAAGATTCACAACCCAAGCACCTTAGGGACTCAAGACTAGACGCTCACGTGTCTACCTCACCCCGAGACTCACCGACGATCCAGAAACCTAGGCGGCCATAGGCGGGGCGGCGCCCAATGCGAAAAGAGTAATCACTCTAACGCCCACACGTAACGCATAGAGCCTCGACTCTAAAGCCCACACAGATCGCACAAGGGCGACCCACCCAGGTGCCCACACAGAGATCACAAAGGGTGCTCGACCCCATGTTCACTCAGCTCGCAAAAAAGGCGCACGCGAATGCCCACACAGCTAGCAAAAGGGCGCACTCGACCCTAATGCCCACACATCTCGCAAAAGGGCGCACTCGACCCTAATGCCCACACAGAGATGCCAACCTAAAGGTTTTATCTCGCTCGGGGTCACTCAGTGGGTTTGGTAACGCTAGCCTAGGAAGTCAAGCTCTAACGTTTCTCCTAGGCTTCCCCTAAACCGTTCCAAGTCGTCCTGAAACCGAGCCCCTGACCAACAGCCTAACTTGCCAACCACACAGCCTGCCAACAAACCCTTGGCCCATCCACAAAACCAACCAACCATTCCTAGACTAAACCATCACACAGCTCATCTTGCTCCGTTCCAGGGGTCAACCACACAACTCGCTCTACCATACAGACTCGAGTCTCACTCAGCAACCAATCACGAGTTATAAGAGCACATTCATGAGCTAAACAATACATTCAGGGCACACAAGTGATTCAACCACAAAACTTACAAGCGATACAAGGTAACCACCACCAGAACAGGATATTCAGAGTCTCATGCACCAAGCAACAATAACAACCACACAACAGTTATAAAGTCAACCACAACGACCCTATACTCATACTCATTCGCTTATGAGCTTGATGCTTAAACCAAACAGCTACTTACCTCGAATAAAGTGCGCAAAAGGGAGGTTCTTACTCTCGCTAGCGACCTAAGCACCTACAGAACATCACAAACGATGCACAAGTTCAGTTGTGAATCAACCACGTGGCCCTACCCATGAGGCACGATACAAAAGCGAACCCAACCGAGCTAACCAAAACCTTTAACTCATCCAACAAGAACTCATCGCCAAACCAACATATCCTAAGCTTACAATTCAGAACAAAAAGATTCGAGAACGAGTCTTACCCACGATTACAAGTTGAACCGGTTCTCCGCTCGATCTTAGCCTCGAGATCCTTCCACAGACCTACTCCTTCGCCAACAGATTTGTTCCTGTCCACCAAAACCAACACAAATCAGCGAGGGGAAACAATTCGGTTAGGGGCAGATCAGTTCAGATACGAGGGAGAGAGAGAGAGAGGTCGGAGCGGATGACTACGGGGGAGAGGAAGGCGACGAGGCCGCCGGCGGCACGACCTCGACGGACGCGGGCGCGCGCGCGCGCGCTCACGCGCGAAGGAGAGAAGTCGAAAGGGGAGGGGGGCGCGGCTCTCATGAAACTCCTCTCCCTTTTTTTTTTTTAAAAAAAAACAAAACCCTAGAACTTTAAAAGAAAGAAAAAGAAAGGTTACCTTGAATCCCTTCTCCCAAGACGCTCGATGAGGAGCTTAGGTTGACCACCCTATTTAAAGCGAGATTTAGAAGTTTAATGCGTCCCTGTAAGATTCGATAATCAAATTCTTAACCCAACACTTTAAAAAATGACGACATGAGCCCGGAATTGATTTAGAAAGAATTATAACTTACTTGAAATTACCGGGCGTCACCCAATTTGATTTCAAATCCACAACTATAACAAAGATAATTTGATTAAAAATTTTACTTTTAACTTATACCTTTAGTTGTATAGAAAAATTTACAAAACGAAAAAAAGAAGTCCTTCAATGTTTAATTAAATATAAATGTCTTGTTGTAAAAATAGGATGAAAACCGGGTATAATTTTATCAATATTATAATACTAATATAATAATATATTTATAATAATAATATAATAAGAATAATAATATAATAATAATAATAATAATAATAATAATAAAATAAGTGTTTGGAAAGTGGGGGCAATATATATAATATAAATAAAGAGATAGTGGAAATTTATGAAAAATTAAATAAAGACTAAAAAGAGAAAGTGGGAGAGAATGAAGAGAATTGGAGAAAATTTCACCAATGGTTCATCTTTCATAAATCACCATAAGCCACTATTTATAGGCTAAATGGCAAGAAGGATGTGGAACAATTGGACACTAAGAATTGGTGAGAAATGGACACATGGAGGACACTATGTCTAAGTATAATTTGCCACATGGCATGGGTGATATAATGGCATGTGGATGGGCATTTATCCTACACATGTTTACAATACTCCCCCTTAAATGCCCATTTATATAATATATGCCTCGTTAAAACCTTACTAGGAAAAACCCGATGGGATAAAAACCCTAGTGAAGGAAAAAGAGTACATATTTTATATAATACATTTACTCCCTCATGACGACATCACTTGAGATCTCTCGAGTCTTCACATCCCAATCATCATGAACCAATTTCTCAAATGTTGTAGTTGGTAATGCTTTTGTAAATATGTCCGCTGAAGTATCCTTCGAACAAATCATTTGTATCTGAGATCTCGCCATTTTCTTCAAGGTCATGAGTGTAGAAAAGGTTTGGAGAGATATGCTTCGTTCTATCTCCTTTGATATATCATTCTTTGATTTGAGCTATACATGCTGTGTTGTCTTCGTATAATATTGTTGGAGGATGTTTACTAGAAGACAATCCACATGTCTCACGAATGTGTTGTGTCATCGATCTTAGCCATACACATTCTCGACTTGCCTCGTGAATTGCGAGGATTTCAGCATGATTCGAAGAAGTGGCCGTGATGGTCTGTTTCACTGATATAGAATCTTTTTAAGATTTTCTCTGTATAAGTTGATTGATGAACAAATATCCCATCTGCTAAATGTTCAATTTGCAAACCAAGGCAAAATTTTGTTTTTCCAAGATCTTTCATCTCGAATTCTTTCTTAAGATATTCTATTGCCTTGGATAACTCTTCAGGAGTTCCAATTATATTTAAGTCATCAACATATACAGTTATAATAGCAAATCCTGACTGAGATTTCTATATAAAAACACACAGACATATTGGATTATTTTGATATCCTTCTTTCAACAGATATTCACTCAGGCGATTATACCACATTCGTCCCGATTGTTTTAATCCATATAATGATCTCTCAGTAACTTTATCGAATACAATTCCTTAGAACTTGATTCATATGTTTCGTGTGTTTTAAATCCTTCCGGATTTTCATATAAATGTCATTATCCGTAGATCCATATAAATACGCCGTGACTACATCCATTAGATGCATATCAAGTTTTTCATGTACAATCGGGCCAATCAAATATCTTAATGTTATTGCATCCACCACGGAGAATATGTCTCCTCATAATCTATACTGGTGCCTTTGCGAGAATCCTTGTGCAACAAGTCTCGCTTTATATCTTGTGACTTCATTCTTTTCATTTCTTTTTCATACAAATACCCATTTGTATCCCACAGGTTTAACACCTTCTCGGTGTTAGGACTCATCGGTCCAAAAACCTCACGTTTTGAAAGTGAGCTCAACTCTGCTTGGATTGCTTCTTTCCATTTCACCAAATCCTTTCTACGCTTACATTCATCGATAGATTTTGGATCAAAATCGTCACTTTCATGAATAATATCGTGAGCAACATTATAAGCAAAAATGTTGTCAACAATAATATCATTTCGGTTCCATCTCTTTCCTGTTGTAACATAGTTTATGAAAATTTCATTATTATCCTTAAGCGTTTGATTTTCATCAATACTCTTTTGAGTAGTTGTATCTTGGATTTCTTCTGGAACATCCATACCTTTTATCGAATCATTTTGATTCTCAACTACTTTTCTTTTTAGAGATTTTTATCTTTGGAACCTATTGGTCTACTGCACGCTCGCGTGCTCGGACACTCATTATTGGTAACTTGTTCTGTGGAATATCAATTTTTGATGGAGCATTTGCTGCTGGTATATATGATTTAGTCACCCTTTTAGCATCTATGAATGCATCTGGTAATTGATTTGCTATATTTTGCAAATGAATTATCTTTTGAACTTCAAGTTCACATTGATCTCTTCGAGGATCTAAATGAGATAATAATGATGCATTCCACGTAATTTCTTTTTCCAACTTCTTAATTCCTCCCCAATGTTGAAAAATTTGTTTCATTAAAATGACAATCAAGAAATCGTGCAAAGAAATACATCACCCGTCGTGGGTTCAAGATATTTAATAATTGATGGGGAATCATATCCAACATATATTCCTAACCTCCTTTGAGGACCCATCTTAGAAATGCGTTGTGGTGGAGCAATTGGAACATATACTACACATCCAAAAATTCTCGGATGAGATACATTTGGTCACGCCATAAGCTAATTGCATGGGGAATATTTATTATAGGCTACCACCTAATACGTAATAATGATGCAAATATGTAAAACGGCATGACCCCGCATCGATGTAGGGAGTTTAGCTCTCATAAGTAATGGTCTTGCAATTAATTGCGACGCGTTTATAAAATGATTCTGCTAGACCATTTTGTGTATGAACATGAGCTACGGGATGTTCAACATTTATCCCAATTGACATACAATAATTATTAAAAGTTTGGGATGTAAATTCACCAAAGATTATCAAGTCTAATTGTCTTAATTGTATAATCGGAAATTGTGCTCTTAACTTAATTATTTGAGCAAGTAATCTTGCAAATGCAAGATTTCGACTTGATAATAAGCATACATGTGACCATCTGCTTTGGATGCGTCAATTAATACCATAAAATATCTGAATGGACCACTCGGTGGATTAATGGGTCCACAAATATCACCTTGAATTCTCTCTAAAAATGTAGGTGATTCAATGCCCACTTTAATTGGTGATGGTCTAATAATTAATTTCCTCGAGAGCAAGCATCACATGACAACTCATTTGATTGAAGAATCTTACGGTTCTTTAAAGGATGTCCATGTGAATTTTCAATAATTTTCCTCATCATTATCGATCCTGGATGACCCAGTCGATCATGCCAAACACTGAATATTTCTGGATTCATGAACTTCTGGTTCATTGTTGCATAACTTTCGATTACTCGTATATGAGTATAATATAATCCGTAAGAAAAAAAAGGCGATGTTTCCAATATACGTTTTTCATGTGAAACAATAGATGTGATATAGAGATACTCTATATTATTTTTACGATCAGTTTCAACATGATAACCATTATTACGTATATCTTTGAAACTCAATAGATTCATCTTTGATTTGCTAGAGAACAAAGCATTATTAATTGAAAATTTTGTTTCTCTAGACAAGATAAAACTTGCTTTTCCAAAACCTTCAATCAGTCTGCGAACTCGATATAGTATTGATTTTTTCTTCCAAAGATTGTCAATTTAGAAAAATATTTTTGCATTTATGAGTATCGTAATGCGTAGTTGCGCGATCTGCTAGACATAAATCCTCATTGCTCATTTTCGGGTTACTCAACATATTGAAATTGTCCATATTTCTTCATTGATAAGAAAGGAAAAGCGATTACAAAAAGTTCTAGATATATATACAAAAACAAGAAAAACATATTATAATTAGAAATGCGATTTTAATTATATATCTTCATACAAAGCATCCTCTACTTGTTTGATTGCATCAATTTTCTCTTGAGAGATTCAAAATAATCACCACATCAAGATGCACCATATTGGAGGATCGAACACATCATCTTCTTGAATGGCAAGATTTACTTCCACATTCTTCCCTTTTCCTTTTTCTTCAGGGAAGCTTGATAGAGATCAACAAGGTGTTTTGACGCATTTACAGTGCGTGACGATGTGTCCACTCATTCCGCACCTAAACATTTATGTTCATCACCTTTTGAACTTTTATCTTGTGGAGCTTTTCCTTTATGATCATCGGTTCGTGTGGGTTTCTTAAAATTATAATGCCCACCACGAAAATAAGTATTTCTTCCTCATCTGCGGTCCCGACTTCTAACCACGACCACGATTATTGAAATTCACAACATTCACTTCAGGGAATGGTGTTGCTCAGATTGGTCGAGATTCATGAATTTTCATTAATAGCTCGTTATTTTGTTCAATCAACACGAGAAGACATGAAATTAGTTACGAATATTTTTAAAGCCTTTCTCTCGATATTATTGCTGCAGAGCATATTCAAACATGGAAAGTGGAGAATGTCTTCTAAACATATCATCATCGATAATTTTTTCTCCGCATAATTTTAATTTTGAACTAATTACGAATAGTGCGGAATTATATTCACTTCTTCGATTTGAAATCTTGCAACCTCGGTGCATCCAATCATAACGAGCTTTTGGAAGAATAACTGTTTTTTTATGATCATACCTTTCTTTCAAGCCTTGCCATAGAATGTAGGGATCTTTTATTGTAAGATACTCCATTTTCAATCCCTCATGAAGATGATGGCGAAGGAAGATCATAGCTTTGGCTTTTTCTTGATTTGATGCATCATTTCCTTCTTTAATTGTTTCTCCAAGATTCATGGAGTCTAAATGGATCTCAGCATCAAGGACCCATGACAAGTAGTTATTTCCATTAATATCCAAGGCCGCAAATTCTAGTTTTGCAAGATTTGCCATAGTAATACTATATACAAAGAAATTACATTTACATTAGGAAATCAATTAGACATGCAAAATAACATTTTATTATTAAAAAAATGGCTTACCCAGAGACCTACCTTCAAAGTGGAAAAATCGATGAGTTTTCGTCTTGATAAACGTGTTGTAAAAATAGGATGGAAACCGGGTATAATTTTATCAATATTATAATACTAATATAATAATATATTTATAATAATAATATAATAATAATAATAATAATGATAATAAAACAAGTGTTTGGAAAGTGGGGGCAATATATATAATATAAATAAAGAGATAGTGAAAATTTATGGAAAATTAAATAAAGACTAAAAAGAGAAAGTGGGAGAGAATGAAGAGAATTGGAGAAAATTTCACCAATGTTCATCTTTCATAAACCACCATAAGCCACTATTTATAGGCTAAATGGCAAGAAGGATGTAGAACAATTAGACACTAAGAATTGGTGAGAAATGGACACATGGAGGACACTATGTCTAAGTATAATTTGCCACATGGCATGAGTGATATAATGGCATGTGGATGGGCATTTATCCTACAAGTTTTTCATACGAGTTTTCCCTTAAATTTATTGTTCCACATTCATAATTCCCATTGCATGCAATTATTTTTTATTCCTATAAGTTTTTCAATTTTTAGTCATAATCATTTTCCATCAAATTATTTTTTTCCTATGAGATTTTACTTTTAGTAATAATTATTATTATTTTTTTTCAATTCTAAAAGTATCTCCATCATGGCTATCTTGAAATTTCATTAGGAATTTACGAAAAAAAGTCCTTCAATGTTTAATTTAAATAAAAATTTCTTTCTTAATATATATATTTTAAAACTTATGAGCTTGTTTGGAGTGCATGTTATAATAACATGTGTTATAATAGTCTATGGAATAGTTACCGAAAGTAAGGTGAAACTTGTTGGTATAGGTAGTAGCTATCAATTCTTTTAAACTTTTCTCATCCATACATTCATAACCCCGGGATCCCTCTAATTCAGATGTGGACTCGGTTCATTCATGTACCTCTGTTTTTTGAGTCTCACACTTAGCACTCCAAACAACCCATTAATATCTTTGGTTTAACATGTATTTTTGTGTTATTTAGCATAATTATTAAGGCTTTCTACATGAATAGCCTACTAAATAGGCTCATTTTTACATGGTTGACCATCACCTACTATTTTTTACAAGTTTAGCCAACAAACTAATATTTTTTACATAATAGTTGAGTTCTAGTTACTAATATACCCTTACTTGCATACCACCTACTTTTAAAAAAGTAAACAAATCAAATAAGGAAAATATTATTCAATAATAATAATAATAATAATAATAATAATAATAATAATAATAATAATTCAAGTATTTAGAAATTAGAATTAGAATATATATATATATATATATATATATATATATATATATATATATATATATATATATATATAAGATATAAACAAAAGATAGTGAAAATTTATGAGAAATTAAATAAGAAATAAACTAAAGATAAAGTGAGAGAGAAGAAAAAGAATTGAAGGCTTATTTCACCAATGATGCATTTTATTCTTCCACCAAAAGCCACTATTTATAGGCAATTTGGCAAGAGATGAGTTGGTACATTTGGACACTAAGCATTGGTAAGAAATGGACACATGGAGGACACTATGGCTAAGGATAATTTGCCACATGGCATGAGTGTTAACGGACATGTGGAAATGGGCATTTACATCATAATATTTATAATACTCCCCCTTAAATGCCCATTTATATAAAATATGCCTCGTTAAAACCTTATTAGGAAAAAACCCTATGGGATAAAAACCCTAGTGAAGGAAAAAGAGTACATATTTTATATAATATATTTACTCCCCCTCATGACGACATCACTTGAGATCTCTGAGTCTTCGCATCCCAATACTGTGAACCAATTTCTCAAATGTTGTAGTTGGTAATGCCTTTGTAAAAATGTCCGCCAAGTTATCCTTCAAACAAATCTGTTGTACTGAGATGTCGCTATTTTCTTCAAGGTAATGAGTGTAGAAAAGCTTTGGAGAGATATGTTTCGTTCTATCTCCTTTAATATATCCTCCTTTGACTTGAGCTATACATGTTGTGTTGTCTTCGTATAATATTGTTGGAAAGAGTTTGCTCGAAGATAAGCCACATGTCTCACGAATGTGTTGTGTCATTGATCTTAGCCATACACATTCTCGACTTGCCTCGTGAATTGCGAGGATTTCAGCATGATTCGAAGAAGTGGTTGTGATGGTCTGTTTCACTGATCGCCATGATATAACAGTTCCTTCACATGTAAATAGATAACTTTTATCGAGATCTAGTTTTGTGTGGATCGGATAGATAACTTGAATCGCGCATAACCAACTAGATCAAAATTGGATTTGTTAGAATAAAATAAACCCATATCAATCGTCCTCAAGATATCGAAGTACATGCTTAACTCCGCTCCAATGTCTTTTGTAGGACATGAACTATATCTAGCTAATAAATTTACTGAAAATGCAATATCTGGTCCTGTGTTATTAGCCAAATACATAAGTGCTCCAATTGCACTAAGATATGGTACTTAAGAACCAAGTAGTTCTTCATTGTCATCTCGAGGTCGAAATATATCTTTCTTTACATCTAGTGAACGAACCTCCATTGGAATGTTCAATGGATGTGCTTTATCCATATAGAATCTTTTTAAGATTTTCTCTGTATAAGTTGATTGATGAACAAATATCCCATCTGCTAAATGTTCAATTTGCAAACCAAGGCAAAATTTTGTTTTTCCAAGATCTTTCATCTCGAATTCTTTCTTAAGATATTCTATTGCCTTGGATATCTCTTCAGGAGTTCCAATTATATTTAAGTCATCAACATATACAGTTATAATAGCAAATCCTGACTGAGCTTTCTTTATAAAAACACACGGACATATTGGATTATTTTGATATTTTTCTTTCAACAGATATTCACTCAGGCGATTATACCACATTCGTCCTGATTGTTTTAATCCATATAATGATCTCTCAGAATTTATTGAATACAATTCTAAAAACTTGATTCATATGTTTACGGTATTTTAAATCCTTCCGGATTTTCATATAAATGTCATTATCCGTAGATCCATATAAATACGCCGTGACTACATCCATTAGATGCATATCAAGTTTTTCATGTACAGTCAGGCCAATCAAATATCTTAATGTTATTGCATCCACCACAGGAGAATATGTCTCCTCATAATCTATACCAGGCCTTTGTGAGAATCCTTGTGCAACAAGTCTCGCTTTATATCTTGTGACTTCATTCTTTTCATTTTTTCCTTACAAATACCCATTTGTATCCCACGTGTTTGACACCTTCCGGTGTTAGGACTCATCGGTCCAAAACCTCACGCTTTTGAAAGTGAGCTCAATTCGCTTGGATTGCTTCTTTCCACTTCAACCAATCCTTTCTATGTTGACATTCTTCGATAGATTTTGGATCAAAATCGTCACTTTCATGAATAATATCGTGAACAACATTATAAGCAAAAATATTGTCAACAATGATAACATTTCGGTTTCATCTCTTTCCTGTAGTAACATAGTTTATAGAAATTTCATTATTATCCTCAAGCGTTTGATTTTCATCAATACTCTTTTGAGTAGTTGTATCTTGGATTTCTTCTGGAACATCCATACCTTTTATCGAATCATTTTGATTCTCAACTACTTTTCTTTTTCGAGGATTTTTATCTTTGGAACCCATAGGTCTACCACGCTTCTGGCGTGCTCCAGACTCATTATTGACAACTTGTTCCTTTGGGATATCAATTTTTGATGGAGCATTTGCTGCTGGTATATATGATTTAGTCACCCTTTTAGCATCTGTGAATGCATCTGATAATTGAGTTGTTATATTTTGCAAATGAATTATCTTTTGAACTTCAAGTTCACATTGATCTTTACGAGGATCTAAAATGAGATAATAATGATGCATTCCATGTAATTTCTTTTTCCAACTTCCTAATTCCTCCCCCTAATGTTGGAAAATTTGTCTCATTAAAATGACAATCAACAAATCGTGCAGTAAATACATCACCCGTCAGGGGTTCAAGATATTTAATAATTGATGGAGAATCATATCCAACATATATTCCTAACCTCTTTTGAGGTCTCATCTTAGTATGTTGTGGTGGAGCAATTGGAACATATACTGCACATCCAAAAATTCTCAGATGGGATACATTTGGCTGTTGGCCATAAGCTAATTGTATGGGAAAATATTTATTATAGGCTACTGGCCTAATACGTAATAATGATGCAACGTGCAAAATAGCATGACCCCAGATCGATGTAGGAAGTTTAGCTCTCATAAGCAATGGTCTTGCAATTAATTGCAGACGTTTGATAAATGATTCCGCTAGACCATTTTGTGTATGAACATGAGCTACAGGATGTTCAACACTTATCCCAATTGACATATAATAATTATTAAAAGTTTGGGATGTAAATTCACCAGCATTATCAAGTCTAATTGTCTTAATTGTATAATCAGGAAATTGTGCTCTTAACTTAATTATTTGAGCAAGTAATCTTTCAAATGCAAGATTTCGACTTGATAATAAGCATACATGTGACCATCTGCTTAGATCGTCAATTAATACCATAAAATATCTAAATGGACCACTTGGTGGGTTAATAGGTCCACAAATATCACCTTGAATTCGCTCTAAAAATGCAGGTGATTCAATGCCCACTTTAGCTGGTGATGGTCTAATAATTAATTTTCCTAGAGAGCAAGCATCACATGCCAACTCATTAGATTGAAGAATCTTTTGGTTCTTTAAAGGATGTCCATGTGAATTCTCAATAATTTTTCTCATCATTATCGATCCTCGATGACCCAGTCGATCATGCCAAACACTGAATATTTCTGGATTCATGAACTTCTGGTTCATTGTTACATAACTTCCGATTACTCGTATATGAGTATAATATAATCCAGAAGAAAAAGTTGGCAGTGTTTCTAATATACGTTTTTCATGTGAAACAATAGATGTGATATAGAGATACTCTATATTATTTTTACGATCAGTTTCAACATGATAACCATTATTACGTATATCTTTGAAACTCAATAGACTTCTCTTTGATTTGCTAGAGAACAAGACGTTATTAATTGAAAATTTTGTTCCTCTAGGCAAGATAAAACTTGCTTTTCCAAAACCTTCAATCAGGTCTGCAAAACCTGATATAGTATTGATTTTTGCTTCCAGCATTGTCAATTTAGAAAAATATTTTCTGTTTATGAGTATCGTGTGCGTGGTCGCGCATCGCTGATATAAATCCTCATTGCTCATTTTCGGGTTACTCAACATATTGAAATTGTCCATATTTCTTCATTGATAAGAAAGGAAAAACGATTACAAAAAGTCTTAAATATATATACAAAAACAAGAAAAACATATTATAATTACAAACAGTACTTAATTATATATCTTCATACAAAACATCCTCTATTTGTTTGATTGCATCAATTTTCTCTTCAGGAGATTCAAAATAATCAGCCACATCAAGATGCACCATATTGGAGGGATCAAACACATCATCTTCTTGAATGACAAGATTCACCTCCACATTCTTCCCTTTTCCCTTTTCCTTCAGGGAAGCTTGATAGAGATCAACAAGGTGTTTTGACGTACGACAGGTACGTGACTAGTGCCCAGTCATTCCGCACCGAAAACATTTATGTTCTATCTTGTGGAGCTTTTCCTTTATGATCATCAGTTCATGTGGGTTTCTTAAAATTATAATGCCCACCACGAAAATAGGTATTTCTTCCTCTACCGCGGTCCCGACCTCGGCCACGACCACGACCTCGACCACGATTATTGAAATTCACAACATTCAATTCAGGGAATGGTGTTGCTCCAGCTTAGTCGAGATTCATGATTTTTCATTAATAGCTCGTTATTTTTTCAAATGACGAAGACATGAAATTAGTTCTCAATATTTTTAAAGCCTTTCTCTCGATATTCACGCTGCTGAGAGCATATTCGAGACATGAAAAGTGGAGAATGTCTTCTAAACATATCAACATCGATAATCCTTTCTCCGCATAATTTTAATTTTGAACTAATTAATAATAGTGCGGATTATATTCACTTCATCGATTTGAAATCTTGCAACCTCAGTGCATCCAATCATAACGAGCTTTTGGAAGAATAACTGTTTTTTTATGATCCTACCTTTCTTTCAAGTCTTGCCATAGAATGTAGGGGATCTTTTATTGTAAGATACTTCATTTTCAATCCCTCGTGAAGATGATGGCGAAGGAAGATCATGGCTTTCGCTTTTTCTTGATTTGATGCATCATTTCCTTCTTTAATTGTTTCTCCAAGATTCAGCATCAAGTACCCATGTCAAGTAGTTATTTCCATTAATATCCAGGGCCGCAAATTTTAATTTTGCAAGATTTGCCATAGTAATACTATATAAAAAGAAATTGCATTTACATTAGGAAATCATGCAAAATAACATTTTATTATAAAAAAAAATGGTTTACCCGAAGGACCTACCTTCAGTGGAAAACCGGCAGAGCTTCGTGCTGATAACGTGTTGTGGAAAAAAGGATGAAAATCGGGTATAATTTTACCAATATTAAATAGTATAATAATAATAATAATAATAATTCAAGTATTTGGAAATTAGAATTAGAATATATATATATATATATATATATATATATATATATATATATATATATATATATATATGATATAGACAAAAGATAGTGGAAATTTATGAGAAATTAAATAAGAAATAAACTAAAGAGAAAGTGGGAGAGAAGAAAAAGAATTGGAGGCTTATTTCACCAATTGTGCATTTTATTCTTCCACAAAAAACTACTATTTATAGGCAATTTGGCAAGGGATGAGTTGATACATTTGGACACTAAGTTGATACATGGAGGACACTATGACTAAGGATAATTTGCCACATAACATGGGTGTTAAAGGGCATGTGGAAACGGTCATTTACATCATAATATTTATAATACAAATACCTTTTTAACATTTTGTCAATTGCAATACCATCTAAAATAATCCTCTCCTCCAAAATTTCCATCCATTGCATCAATGACTTTAGACCTCTGTTACTTGCCATAATCGACTGTTAATTTTCTTTTGTCGCGGCCCTCCACCGTCTGTCACCTCCTTCGCAAAGACCTTGAATCTAGTTAGGTATGGTTTACGTTTTTTTTTTTTAAACTTTTTTAAAACAAGGGCTTGTTTCAATCCTATTAATGATTCTGTTGAAGAAATTTTTAGAATAAGAGTTTGATTTTTGGTATATGTTTAGGCACAAATCAAGTTATTTGTTTCCAGATTTTTTAAGAAAAAATTTGCTCACTGCTATTTAATTAGTTCATTTTTTAAGGATTTTGATCTCTAGTATATATATTTTTAGGCACAAATCGATTTGATAATATGTGTGTGTATATATTTATATTTGAACATTCTTATCACCTTATTTTGATGTGTTTTTTTAGTGATGTTTCATGAACTCTTTTGGTATGATGTTGCTAAAAAAAGATCATGAAACATATACATATTGTTTGATATATTATGGATATATATGTTTTTTTAGTTAGATATATATGATATGACTATCGACACATAGAATATAATTTCGATATATCTGTTGGTATACATGTTGTTGGATTATAATTAATAACTTATTAATCTAAAAAAAAATTTAGTTTGATTTGCCATATAAGTGGAGTTTAGGAATTATTTGATCATAAAATATTTTGACTCTGTGTTGGTTATTATGGAGATTTAAGGATGGTATGTTTAACATATTTTGAGGTATATGTTTTATGATTAAATGAATATATCTCTTTGATGCATATGCTATTTAATTATATATCCTTACTAACTTAAGTTTATATGGTACTATATATGCTATATAATTATACAATTGAATGAGAAGGATGTAATATATACTATGTAGTTTCAAAAATATTTATATTATATGTGATATTGACATTTCTTATACTAATTGGTATATATTGATGTAGCGTACAATGTAATTGTGATTTAAGAATGGGCAACGACAAGGTATTGACATTTCTTATACTAATTGGTTCTTTATGATTGTATTTAGTTGTTACACAACATGTATATATTTCCTAAATGATTAGGTATATTTAATAATATGAAATATATATTTTCCTTACAACTTTTTTTTGATATATATACATGTAAGCGTGGACACACACATATATCTTCAATTTAAATTAAACAAAAAATTAGAGAAAACGTGAGATGAAATGTAACAATAGGATAGTTTTTAAAACTAAATACAAAAAACAAATTGGTTTCAAAATTATTCGTAGAAATGAGGTAGATTTTTTGTCTTATTAGAATGCCTCTCTTTAAGAGACGCATTCCGTCTCCGACGTGACACAACAACAAGAATGCGTCTGTTCAACAGACGCATTTTTTGAATTTATTTTTTTTAGTTTTTTATTTTTTTAAATATCAATTGTTAAATTATTATATATTTTTTTAAAAAATGTAAATCAAATCATAACTAACCATCCAATCATTTTATGACTTATTATATTTTTAAAATTTATTTCATCATTTTATAATCATTTACAATAATTAATTATTCAATAATCATATTTTATTCAATAAATCCATTAAAATACATCATCAATTATTCTATCATTATACATTAATCATTTATTATTATTATTATTATTATTATTATTATTATTAATGTTTTACAGGTTCATAATTAATATTAGTGGAAAGTTTAGTCTAAGCCAAACCTAGAAGTTTATTCTATCATTCTCATTGGTAAAAAAAGTATGTTATTATGATTTATTTGTTAGAAAAAATGATTTATTCTATCATTTTGATTAAATAACTACCGTTCATAAAAATGATGATATATTTTAAATTGTTTGGTTTGATTTTAATAATTAAAATAAAAGATAACTATTCTAATGAAATAAGTTTCAAGATTTTTTTATATATAATTTTAATCAGAAAAGAAGAATAGCGAAAAAAATCTAAATTAGTTGAACAAGTTGAATATTTTGATTTTATTTGATACCTTGTGGCGACAATAAAATAAAAAATTTTATGTTGGAGACTAAAAGTTTCTAAACATATTAATGAAACATGACTAATTAATTATTGAATATAATATGATTATTGAATAATTAATTATTGTCAAATGATTATAAAATGATAAAATAAATTTTAAAAATATAATAAATCATAAAGAGATGCATTCTAATAAGACAAAAAATCTACCCCATTCCTGTTAATAGTTTTGAAACCAACTTGTTTTTTGTATTTAGTTTTAAAAACTACCGTATTGTTGCATTTCACCCAAAAATGTGTAAAAGACATTAGTTTAAATTGGATTAGAAATTAGTTTAAACTTGATTTAATTTTGAAGAAAATTATATTTACAATTAAAAAAACTTAATTTAAATTCATTGATTTAAAATAAATTATGGATTCAAATTCAAGAAGCCTAATTCACAAGTTGGAGCAATTTTCTATCATAGTAATCGAATAAGCGAACAACAATCGAATAAACACAGTAATCGCGACAAGATATTAAAGGAAAATATGAACAACAACCTAAAAACAAAATGCATAAATCAGGTAGAAGTACCAGTGATTAATGATACGTCGTAATGACAATACAGATGGAGACTGAAGTACCCATCAGTGATCAAACTTAAAGTACAAATCAAATAAACGAAACAGTGTGGATAGAGAAAGAAGAAGTATCGGTGATCAAGGTATGAAACAAGTAACCATGATGCGGAACGGATGGAGAAGGAAGAAGCACTGATGATCAAACTACGAACATCAAGCAAGAAAACAAAACGCAACAACCACGATTCGAAAGGAGAATGAAGTACCATTGTACTAGCAATCAAAGTATGAATTAAGATACGGATGAAGAATAAAAAAGATGAACAATAATCCAATAAATGAAATGCACAAAGAAACTATGAACAAAAACAAAAAGAAGCGAAATGTAGAAATAAAATGCCGATAAAAATGAAGAAAAAGAGTACCTGAGATTAAATGGCAAGCTGGAATAGTGAAAAACAATCACAAGTAGAAGCAGAAATTTAAGAAACCTAATTCACAAGTTGAAACAATTTTCTACTATCGTAATCGAATAAGTGAACAACAATCGAATACACCCGAATTTTTGGGTTCGTCCAAAAACCCATAACCCGACCCAACCTTGCTTATGTACACTTGATAGCACACAAAATGTGCTATCCTTAGGCTTAATTATTGCTAGTTTTATGTTAATTTCAGGGTTTTAATGTGTTTAAATCACTCAATTTCAGGTTAAGAGCTTAAACAGGACAATTGGAGACATTTTGGATCACTCGGGATCAAAACGAGGCTTTTTGGAGCTTAAAATAACACAAATTGGAAGAAGAATGGACAAGCCTAACCATTTGACCCGAGGTGATGGCGTTGCAACACCATCCGTGCTATTTTGAGGCGCTAAAGAATCATATCTATAGCGTTGCAATGCAGCGTCGAACGCTATCTCGATAAAGAAGCTAGCGTGAAGACCCGTGCAGGTAGCGTTGCAACGCTGCCTTGCAGCGTCGCAACACTACATCGATAAAGAAGGGTGCGCGCGAGGGTAGCGGCGTTGCAACGCTATCTACAACATTGCAACGCCATCGACAATTTCCTTATTTACCAGCCGCTTGGGCACAACGTTGCAACGTTGCGTGCCGATTATGCCTATAAATACAACATTATTTCTTCTTGCAAATGAAACCGAAATTGATAGAGATTGCACTCTAATTTCGAAATACACTATGTAAGAAGAGAATAGTGAGCATTCCTTGGGAGCCAAAACATTCGTGAAGGTTCGAGATCGAGACGAAAACTCGGGGACGAAGGACCGACATCTACAAGTTTATTTCCTCTTTCTTTCAGATTGTAACATCATTCTAAGACGTTTTCTACACTTTTAGTTTAGTTTTCTTGTGATTTAGAGTAGCTAAATGTTGTAGTTTGGATTTGATTCACATGTTTAAGACTTGTTTGCTTTTGTATTGAATTATGTTTTGTAATATATTTTTGACAATTCGTTCTTTAATTCCTTGATCTTGTTGGTTTGGACTCGAGAGAAAAAGCTTAGATTAGAAGTCTAAGGGAAACGCATAAAGAAGTTGCTTAATGTTGTGCATGCTTTAGGTTTATATGGAGACTATAAAATTCATTGTGTGTGTGAGGCTCACTAAGAATCGAGAGATTTTCTTGAGTATCTTACTTCTTGTTTATAAATTCATCACATTAGTTCATTGCATGTGTTAATTAAGTTATTAACTTGTGAAGTCAATTTCCTTCAAATCTATCAGTTTGTGTTTCCACTTGTTTGTTTGTTTGTCTTTTATCTTTGTTTTCATCACCTATCCATGTTATGTTTCTTTAGCTAAAATTGAGAACCAATATCTTGGTAATTAATTAATCTAGAAACCCATTCCCGAGAACGATACTTGGACTCTCAAATCACTATACTAAAACTTGACCCGTACACTTGCAGTATTGCACAATATAAATTTTACGCAACAAGTTTTTGGCTCCGTTGCTGGGGAATGACGATTATTTAGATTAATTAATATTAGAAGAAAATTTGAGATTTTAGACTAAAGTGTGTTTGTGTTGTCTTTTCTTATTTGTTTTTCTTGTGTGTTTGTTGTTTGTTTCTTTATTTGTCTTATTTTTGTTTTGTGTGTTTTTGAGTATGTGTCTCATGTTTTTGGTTGTGTTGCTATTGTGTGAAAGTTTTCTGTTGAATTATTGAAATTTAAAGTTTGACTTTGCATGATTTTGATTCTCCACCATTGTACTGTCCTTCCCAAGACCCTAGGTATGTGCATCATGACTTTTCTGGATATCATTTGTCTAATCTTTACCATTCTGAATCTATGATTGATGAAAATTCTTTTGATGGTAATTATATAGGCACTTGGAACCAAAATTTCTCTTATCCCAACCAACCTATAGAAAACTCTTCTCTTATGGAGCTATTAATGGAATATACGTTAGAGTTAAAAATTAAAAATTTGGTTCATGATGAATTAGAAAGGTTGGATAGGTTAGAAGCTAAAGTGGTAGAGTTTTAGGAAATAGTACAAGAAAGAACTCATTATCTTAATCAATTAGTAATTTCCCTTAAGGCCTTACAGGAATAATTTCTTATTCTTACCACTGAGGAGGAGCCACCTAGGAGAACTTATTCAGATGATAGTGAGGATGGGTTGGAGGAGACTGAGACACACCAAAATTAGGTTTGTGAGATAGACAAGAGAAGATTCAGGTGATAGAGTTCGAGGCTGAAAAATCCTTCCTCCTTTTATCTCCAGAAATTTCCTTTAATCTTGATAGTCATTTGTCCTACACTCACCAGTCTTATTTTGATTTTTGTTCTTTTATTGCAATACACAAAAATACCAAAAATAATCTTCTTTCTGGCGCGTAGGAAAAATAAGATAACCTTTTAGACTTAGAAGACTATATCGATTCAAGCAAGAAGGGCCCAAAGAAATATGAGTAGTTTTACGTGCCTTGATAAGTCACCGTCTAGCTAAAGACGTTAAAGAAAGCGTTTCTTGGGAGACAACCCAAGTTTTAAGTTTTAGTTCTCTGTTTTATTTTCTTTTTATTGTGTTCTCTTTCTTTTTATATTCCTAGTTTTGTTGTATAATTCTTGTTTTTTAATACCTCCAAGTGTATGCCCAAGGATAGAGCTGCAGACTTGCACCCTTTTGATCCTGAGATTGAAAGGACCTGTAGGAAACTTCTAAGACAAGGGAGGGCAGAAATTCTGACAATGGTTGATCAGGAGTTAATCAACAACCCTAAACCCATCAGAGGGTATTTCCAACCTATGTTTAATTCTGAGCAGGCTGGAATTGTCCATGCCCCCATAAATGCTAACAATTTTGAACTTAAAATAGGGATTATCCAGATGGTTAGGGAAAAAGCTTTTAGAAGACAAGCCACAGAAGATCCTAATTCGCATTTACAGAATTTTCTAGAAATCTGTGGTACAATTAAACTAAATGGTATTTCTGCTGACAGTATTCGCTTACGTCTCTTTCCTTTTTCTTTGCAGGGTAAAGCTAAAGAATGACTAAGGTCTCTACCACTAGACAATATCACCTCTTGGGAAGAGCTTATAATGGGGTATATGGATGCCCTAGCTTATTGTATTTCTATCTCTTGTAACCACTGTTTTAGATTATGATGTACCCCACTAGAGTTTTAGTTCAAGTGGGAGTTTGTTGGGTGCCCTAAAACTCGTAGTTTGTAATTGTGTTATAATTAATGTAATAAAGTGTTATTATTTCAATAAAGAGTTATTGTTCGTTTTCTACGAGTTTGCCTTTATTTAAACCTTAAATCCAATAAACTAAACATCCAAGGCTGTTAAATGAATCTTTAAACTGAATGTAGTGTACATATAAAGGATCTCAGTTCGAGATACAACCTAAAAGGTTTATAGTTAGGGGATAAGGTTTGGGTACCTTACCCTGGTAAAACTATGAATGTGACCCACTTTGTATTTGATACAAACACTGTGATCCTAACGTGTTCGTGTAGATGACATGTGAGTGGAGATATCCTATGTAATGAGATTACATAAGACCAAACCACGAAATAGTAACCTCTAGTCAGAATCTGCTGACTAGTTAGGTTTCTATTTCACTAGGATGACCTAGGCAACTTGATCTCAATCTCGAAAGCAGTTTACTTAACTCCTGTCATGAGGAGGATTGTCCTTTGACTAGTATGGATAAGAGTGACAAGATTCGCCAACTCAATATGCCTACCTTGTTGGGGACAAGACCGAGTGAGCGGCTGGGAACTTAACTTAGCAAGACGGAATTTACTCCTTCTCGCCTACTAGGGTAAGCAGAGGAATGTTCTCTTAAGTGGTGTCTCCGGGACTTAAACAAAAGGCTCGACCCTCTCATTGGCCCGAGAGTGATTCTGTTTGTTGTAGAACCACAAACAAATTGTTCATTAGAGGAGCACTGATACTTAAGGTACAAGATGTAACCCAGGGGTAAAACGGTAATCTGGCCCAACTGGTGTTACGAACATTCGTGAAGGATTGACTTGCTGTTTGGTCAATATCCGTGGACACAGAAATATATCTGCAGTGAGAAGAGTGCAGCTGCAGGACTTTAGTGGAGTGTTCCCGCAGTTAACGAATGTTGATTGGGAGGTTAATGAGATTAACCGAGCAATCTCGTATCGTTGGAGCTTCTGATCTGTAGGTCTATTAGGTCTACCTTCTAACTCGTAAAGGGTTCTTAGATCATTTGAGTTTGAAATGTTCAAATTCATTATGGAATAAATTTAATGTATATAGATACGATATAATATACAGTTTTGGAACTATATATTATTAATTTAATGTGAATATGATTCATATTAAATTATATGAGAGAATTAAATATTTGAAAGAGTTCAAATATTAAATTCAAATGTGAATGTGATTCATATTTGAAAACTATAGGTTAAAACCTAATGTGCATGAGATGTGCATTAAACTATATGTTAAAGGGTGTAAAATGATTAAATGTGATTTAATCATTCAATTAATACTATATTTGAATTAAATATGATTTAATTTAATGAAATTAATTAATTAGTTAATTAATTTATGTATTATTAATTGGGAACGTGTCTGGAGGACACGTTCCCACTACTCCCCAACTCCCCCTCGATAGGGAGTGGGGAGTTGACCACTTTGAGGCTTTTCTCCTGGCAAGAAGAGCAAAATCAAGAAGACTGATCGAGGATTCACTGCATTGATTGACACATAGAGGAAATTCTCTCTCTCACTTTCTAGAATTCCCAACCTTCCAATTGTTGGAATCCTTTTCACAAAGGATTTTGTTCTAAGTAGAACTCAGAGATATAAAAGGTTTTCTTTGTTGGTGGTGTCCTTCTTGAAAATACAGAGGAGTGTCTGTGTTGCTGCTTTGCTGATTTCTCTAGGAGCAAGGAGTTGCTGTTCTACGAAACTACAAAGGTATTCTACTTCTTCTTTTAGTTTAATTGTTAAACTTATGTATGTTTGTATGCATTAATCCATGTTTAATTGGATTAGAATTTCCATGCTTGTTCTGTTTTTCAATGTATGAGTTTTTACTTTTTCAAGCAAAACAATCTTGCATATTACGATTCCTAATTCATTTCCGCTGCTCAAGGGGATCCGATCTCCAACAGAGCTGACCCAAGCCTTCATGACCAAATTCTTTCCACCAGTGAAAGCTACAAAGTTAAGAACAAAGATAGGAACATTCAGGCAGCGGGAGCGAGAGCAACTATCTGAGGCATGAGACCGTTATAAGAACATGCTCAGGAGATGCCCATAGCATGGCTACCTAGATTGGCTCCAGGTACAATTATTCTATAATGGACTTGAAGGTAAGACCAGGACCATTCTGGATGCCAACTATATTTTGGGTTGAACCATTTTTTGCTTGATTCAACCCGAACCAAACCAGACAACTATATATATATATATATAAACAGAAAATTGGGAAAAGTCCTAACCAACCTCACGATTTTGTTTCTCTCTTTCTGACTTCAGCCGTTCGAGCGTCCCATTCCCACGCCAAATTTCGTTTGACAACTAGCCACCCTGATTCTTCCAACGTCAGCGACAACAACTTCGTCTGGTTCTGAGTGGGCATTTGACAACAACTTCATCTGAGACTCCAAGTGGGCATTTGACAGCAGCATACAACACGCTTCCAAGTTCCAACGTCTTTAGCTCCGTTCGTTTGACTGCTGCAGCAGATAACTCCATTTGATAACAACTTTATCTCTCTCAATCTCTCAAAACTGAATTTTTAGGTTCGTCCAAAAAACTCCATAACCCGACTCAACCTTGTTTATGTACACTCATACGAATAAGCAAACAATAATCGAATAATCCTAACTCAACTATATTTTTTGGGTTAAACCATTTTTGGCTCGATTCAACCTGCATAAAATCGGACAACTATATATATATATATATATATATATATATATATATATATATATATATTTATATATAAATGTAGAAAATCGAAAAGTTCTAACCAGCCTCATGATTTCGTTTCTCTCTTTCTCTCTAACTTTAGCCGTTCGAGCGTCCCATTCCCACACCCAATTTCGTTTGACAACCAACCACCTTGAGTCTTCCAACGTCAGTGACAACAACTTCATTTGATTCCGAGTGGGATTTGACATCAGCTTCATCAGAGACTCTGAGTGGGCATTTGACAGCAGCAGACAACGCACTTCCAAGTTCCAACGTCTTTAGCTTCGTTCGAGTCGAGTCTTTGTTCGTTTGACAGCTGCAGCAGACAACTTCGTTTGGCAAAAACTCTTTCTCTCTTAATCTCTCAAACTCGAATTTTTGGGTTCGTCCAAAAAACTCCATAACGCGATCCAACCTTGCTTATGTACACCCATATGAATAAGCAAACAATGATCGAATAATCCTAACCCAACTATATTTTTTGGATTGAACCATACGAATAACCAGACTCATGATTTTGTTTTTCTTTCTGTCTGACTTCAGCCGTTCGAGCGCCCCATTCACACGCCCCAATTTCGTAGACAACCAACTACCCCGAGTCTTCCAACGTTAGTGACAACAACTTTCAACTACCCCGAGTCTTCCAACGTTAGTGACAACAACTTCGTCTGATTTCGATCGGGCATTCGACAATAGCTTCATCCGAGACTTTGAGTGGGTGTTTGACAACATCAGACAACACTTCCAATTTCCAACATGTTCATCTTCGTTCGAGTCAAGTCTTCGTTCGTTTGACAGCTGCAGTAGACAACTTCGTTTGACTGCAGCTCTATCTCTCTAAATCCCTCGTCCATCTCAGATCTTAGGTTTTTAAAATAAAAAATAATAAGCTAACCTGATGACTCAACCTGACCCAACCCGAAAAATGTTGGGTTGGGTTGGGTTACCCTCATGAATAGGATTAGTTGCGTTGGAGGAATGACCAACCCAAATATTTGGGTTGGTCCAAAACCCCCCCATAACCCGACCAAACCTTGCTTATGTACACCCATACGAATAAGCAAACAATAATTAAATAAACACAGTAATTGCGACATGATATTAAAGGAAAATGAGAACAACAACCTAATAAACAAAATCCAGAAATCAAGAAGAAGTATCAGTAATCAAAGATATGTAGTAACAACAACGTAGATGGAGAACAGAGTACCAGTTAAGTGATCAAACTCAAAACAAAAATCAAATAAACAAAATGGTGTGAATAGAGAAAGAAGAAGTACCGACGATCAAGCTACAAAACTAGTAATCATGATGCGAAACAGATGGAGAAGGAAGGAGCACTGGTGATCAAACTATGAATAACAAGCAAGAAAACAAAACACAACAACCACGATTTAGAAGGAAAATGAAGTACCACTGTACCAACGATCAATTATGAACTAAGATGCGAATGAATCCAATAAACAAAATGAGCGACGAAACTACGCACAACAACAAAAAGAAGCGAAATGAAGAAATAAAATGCCGATAAAAATGAAGAATAAGAGTATTTGAGTTTAAATGGTTGGTCGGAATGGTGAACAACAATCACCAACAGAAGTAGAAATTCAAGAAGCATAATTTATAAGTTGGAGCAATTTTCTACTATCGTAATCGAATAAGCGGAGAACAATCGAATAAACATAGTAATCGCGACAAGATGTTAAAGGAAAATGTGAAGAGCAACCTAATAAACAAATGCAGAAATAAGAAAGAAGTACTAGTGATTAGGGATACGTAGTAATGACAATGCAGATGGAGAATGAAGTACCAGCTAGTGATTAAACTCCAAACAGAAATCAAAACGAAACGACGTGGATAGAGAAAGAAGAAGTACCGACAATCAAGCTACGGAACAAGTATTCATAATGCAGAACAAATGAAGAAGGAAGAAGCATTGGTGATCAAACTACAAATAACAAGCAAGAAAACAAAATACATCAATCACGATTCGAAAGGTGAATGAAGTACTACTCTATCGACGATCAAACAATGAACTAAGATGCAGATGAAGAATGAAGAAGATGAACAATAATCCAATAAACGAAATGCACGAAGAAATTATGAACAACAACAAAGAGAAGCGAAATGAATGAATAAATAAAATGTCGATAAAAATGGAGAAAAAGAGTACCTGAGTTTAAATTGTTGGTCGAAATAGTGAATAACAATCACCAGTAGAAGTAGAAATTCAAAAAGCATAACTCACAAGTTGAAGCAATTTTCTACTATCGTAATCAAATAAGTGAAGAACAAATAAATAAACGCAGTAATTGCGACATGATGTTAAAAGAAAATTTGAACAACAACTTAATAAACAAAATGCAAAAATCAGAAAGAAGTACTAGTGATCAACGATACGTAGTAATGGCAATGCAGATGGAGAATGAAGTACCAATCAGTGATCAAACTCAAAATAGAAATCAAATAAACGAAACGGTGAGGATAGAGAAAGAAGAAGTACCGACGATCAAGCTATGAAAGTAGTAAACATGATGCGAAACATATGGAAAAGGAAGAAGCATCGATGATCAAACTACAAATAATAAGCAAGAAAACAAAATGCAAGAACTACGGTTCGAAAGGAGAATGAAGTACCATTGTACCAGAGATTAAACTATGAACTAAGATGCAAATGAAGAATGAAGAAGATAAATATTAATCTAATAAACGAAATGCACGAAGAAACTATGAACAACAACAAAAAAAAAACGAAATGCAGATAAAAATGGAGAAGAAAAGTACCTGAGATTACATGGTTGGTCGGAATAGTGAACAACAATCACAACAGAAATTCAAGAAACCTAATTCATAAGCTGGAGTAATTTTCCGCTATCGTAATCGAATAAGTGAACAACAATCGAATAAATGCATTAATCGCGACATGATATTAAAGAAAAATGTGAACAACCTTATAAACAAAATGATGAAGAAGTACCGGTGATCAACGACACATAGTAATGACAATGCAGATGTAGAATGAAGTACCTATCAATGATCAAACTCAAAACATAAATCAAATAAACGAAGTAGTGTGGATGGATAGAGAAGAAGTACTTGTCATCAAGCAACGAAACCAGTAATCATGATGCAAAACGGATGGAAAAGGAAGAATCACCAGTGATAAAACTACGAACAACAAGCAAGAAAACAAAACGTAGCAACCATGATTTGGAAGGAGAATGAAGTATCACTGTACGAGCGATCAAACAATGAACTAAGATGTGGATAAAGCATGAAGAAGATGAACAATAATCCAATAAACGAAATGCATGATGAAACTATGAACAACAACAAAAAGAAGCGAAATGAAGAAATGAAATGTCGATAAACATGAAGAAGAAGAGTACCTGGTTGGCTAGAATAGTGAACAACAATCACAAGCAGAAGCAAAAATTCAAAATGCCTAATTCACTAGCTGGAACAATTTTCTAATATTGTAAGCGAATAAGCGAACATCAATCGAATAAACAAAACAAAGAAATCAGAAAGAAGTACTAATGATCAACAATACATAGTAATGGCAATGCAGATAGAGAATGTGAAGGGATCGAATCCGGCAGCGAAGCGATTGTGAATCGCGTGTTCTTTATTTTGTTACACAGATTTCAATCAAGAACGATATATCTAAGATTAAACATGCTATATAACAAGTACAACAAGAAAATTACCTTTGATCAAATTAGTTCCCTAGACACAAATTAAAAGCACATAAAAACCAAAACCAGATTAGATAATCCCATTTTAATTTTGCAAACAAATTAAACCCTAAATTTAATATATACACACATATATGTCCATTTCAAATTGAATTAGCAGCTACCTGACGCTGAGTGTAATCTTTTGCAATGATTTGAGTTTGATTTTGAAAAAGAGATCATTTGAGTGAAGACCGAAGATTTACCATTCAATTGAATGCTTTTGGATATTGAGCTTTCAATTACTTTGCAGAGCAAATTTGAAGAGGATTGTGTAAATGGACTTTTAGAATGCATTTTCGGCAATATTATTATGAGAATGACACCCAATCACTTTAACTTTTACAATCAGAGAAAAATGTTTTTTTTTAAATATATATTTAATTAAAAGACGTTTTTTATAAAAAAAAATAAAATTCTATTTTAAGTTAGGTGATTTTTTAATCACAATAAACGTGATTATAGAGATTTGGACTATACATGCCATCAAGAATGAAGTATATGTCAATTGTCGTTTAACTTATGCTCATTTTGGTGATGTTTTAGTTTGGAAAGTTAGTAATTTTACTTTTTTTTCCCTTTAATTAAGTTCAAACTACAGGTTAAACATTTGAATCTAACTTTTTAAAAATAAATTTACAATGATTAGGGGCAGACCCAGATACTAATGTTTGGAGGGGCCGAAAAATTATTATTTAATAAATATAATAGACTAATGTTTGGAGGGGCCGAAAAATTATTATTTAATAAATATAATAGAAAAATTCATCAAAAGATCGACAATAAGAATAGAATCAAAAGATCGACAATAAGAATATATATGTGTACAGAAAAAAAGGGGAAAAAATGCAACCAGTAGATTTTAAACTGGGCATTGATGGAATTAGATAGAGTGTTGTACCACTGGACAACATAATGTTTCTTTTTCTAAAATGCATTACACAAAACTATAAGTATATGTTTTAATATTTTTAAACCAAACCGTTAGGGTACTAAATTTAATTTTTTTTTTGGGAGGAGGGGGGGGTCTTGCCCCCATATAGATTCGCCCATGACAATGATAAAACAAGGATCTACCATGCATTAGAGGTGAGCAAAAAAGACCGAAAACCGATCCGACCGACTAAAACCGATCGAACCGACCTCGATTGATCGGTTTATTGAAGGTGTTGGTCGGGATCAATTTTGCCCTTGGTAAAAACTGACCGGTTGGTCGGTCGGTTTGGAAAAAAAAACTCCAAACCGACCGAATCGACCGAAATATAAAAAAAAATTAAAAAATATATAAATATATAATAATAATAATAATAATAATAATAATAATAATAATAATAGAAAATGTAAAAATAATAAAAAAATTGTAAATATCTTTACATATTTTTAATTAAATAATTAAATAATAAAAACAGTAAATAATTAAAAATTTAAAAAATAAATAAAAAAATCGACCAAACCGATCGACCGAACTGATTGGTCGGTCTGTTTTGGTCAGTTTAAGGCCAATTTTTTTTTTAAAAAAAACCCAACCGAACCGATCGAATTTGGTCGGTTGGAGTTGAAAACCGACTCCGACCGACCGATGATCACCCCTACCATGCATCTCAAATATTAATGTGGTGAGAGATGGAAGAGAGAATATATTTTTTTTTAACTTAAAAGATCATTCAACATTAAAACTTAATAAAAATATTAAATTTATATTAAAATTTGAAAAACTAATTAAAAATAATAATAAAAAAAAAAAGTAATATGAAGGGCTTTTTAATCTATTTCCCAAAATTTAGGGACTAAAGGATACATTTTGAAACTTTAGGAACCAATCATCTATTTTTAAAAATTAGGGACCAAAAAGGTACTTAATACCAAACTAAGTAGAATATTTTCTATTATTTTTTATTTTATTTTGGGAGAAAATCATTTTTAATCCAAAACATGGTATGTTGTATAATTTTAATTCTAAACTTTTAATTTCATCCATTTAAACTTCAAACTTGTTTGTTGAATTAATTTGAACCCTAAACTTAAATAAGTGTACCTAAGTTAACTTTATGTCTCAACCCAACCCCGTAAAAAAAATCACACATGCCCATAGTATAGAGGATTTTCTATACTACTCCATCGAATACTTGCCACGTGGACATCCTTTCGAAAATTATGTGGAGCCCACTAGTATTAAAATCTTAAAAATTATAGTGTGAACAAAGAGAGTATGGTACTTTGGTAGTACTAGAAAATTTTCTCCAAAGTCTTCACCATTGAAGTTGACAAAATTGCCATGATATGTTGCGGCCTGAATTTCCTCACACTCGTCGTGAGGGAAAACTCATGTGAGTCCTACTTTCAATTTTTTTCTTCTATAAATAATAGAGAAACCTATGACTTTTGATGTGTGTGAGTCTTTTTAACCATGATTGAACTAATTTTTAACTGTGATTGAACCAAAAACATAATAGTCGAGAGTCAAATTTAAATTGATACAACTTGCTAAGTTTAAAATATAAATGGTTGAAATTAAAAATTAGAGTTAAAATTCATACATCTTGGAGTTCTTTTTTTGTTCTTTCTCCTTTTTTTTCATGTTTTAAATCCACGAGTGATCAAATAGTTAATGGTTTAAAGTAATATTTGTTAATTCAATTCCAATCCACTTGGGCAATGTGAGTCTTCGAACGTCATTTGGTTTGGAATGATGGCAAACTATAGATACTTAATATTAATATTCATATTCATACTCCATGTTGGAAGATTTCTGTTGATTAGAGAACTATTATTTAGAGTTTGTTAGAGTATTTAGTCTTGGTAATTAGTTAAATAAATGCTTATTGACCTGTATTTTCGTTAGATTTGTTACTTGCTTGGCTATATAAAAGTCTAGATCTTTCCTCAATAAAACATCGATTGTTTTGTGTTATTTTTCGTTGTATTTCTTAACATCTAACAATTAGTATCACAAGTGAGTAGATACTGAGAGAATGAACGACGACAAGACTCTGACGAAGATCCCTCATTTCGATGGCCACTACGACCATTGGAGTGAATTGATGGAGAATCGCTTAGGGCAAAGGGTCTATGGAGTTTGGTAGAAAACAGCTTCGAAAGGCCAGTAGAAGGGACGAGGCTGACAGAGGCGCAACAAGTGTTGCTCGATGATGTCACGTTAAACATTATCTTTTCCAGGCACTTGATCGTACAGTCTTTGAACAAATCTTAGATCGTAGTACAACCAAAAGTGTTTGGGATTCGATGAAACGAAAATTTGGAGGAGGTGACAAGGTGAAGAAATCTCTTCTGAATTCACTAAGAACGGAATTTGAGGTTCTATCAATGAGGAAAGATGAAACCATCAATGAGTATTTTGCAAGAGTGATGATCATTTCTAACAAGATGCGGAGCAATGGAGAAGATATGTCTGATTCAAAAATTGTTCAGAAAATTCTACGAACCTTAACTGAGAAGTTCACGTATGTTGTGGTGTCCATCGAAGAATCAAAGAATATTGATAACATGTCCATTGATGAATTACAAAGTTCATTGGTGATACAAAAGTCCCACATTGGCTAGGGAATAAGGATTAATGAGCCTTATGTGGACATTGTAGATCAACCCCGTAGTCGAACAAGAAGTGCTTGGAGCGGCAAGCAAGTGATAACTCGATTAAGATGACTCATACACTTCATGGAGATAAGATTTAATTGCATGTCATTAATTCTTTTGTTATGAATGAATGTATCATCAATGATGGTAAGATAAAAACTGATTATTTGATCTTAAAACCATCAGTAAGATAAAAACTGATTATTTGATCTTAAAACCATCGGTAAGATAAAAACTGATTATTTGATCTTAAAACCATCGGTAAGATAAAAACTGATTATTTGATCTTAAAACCATCGGTAAGATAAAAACTGATTATTTGATCTTATAACCATCGATAAGATAAAAACTGATTATTTGATCTTAAAACCATCGGTAAGATAAAAACTGATTATTTGATCTTAAAACCATCGGTAAGATAAAAACTGATTATTTGATCTTAAAACCATCAGTAAGATAAAAACTGATTATTTGATCTTAAAACCATCAGTAAGATAAAAACTGATTATTTGATCTTAAAACCATCAGAAAGATAAAAACTGATACCTTTGCACAACTGCTCCACCCTAAACACAAACTTCCTGTAACAACTCAACTCTGCACCAAAACACAGATTTTCTGCACTCAACCCAACTCAATCCAACTCTGCGTTCCAAACGCACCCTAAGTTCTCATTTTGTTAGTTGATATATGGAGGAGATTTATAAAGTCCAAATGATTTAATGTAACTATTTGAAAAGACAATCCTAGTACGTATATGGTCCTTACGAATTTTAACCCAAAGATAAAACAAGG
This sequence comes from Trichosanthes cucumerina, assembly GCA_036507285.1. NCBI lineage: Eukaryota > Viridiplantae > Streptophyta > Magnoliopsida > Cucurbitales > Cucurbitaceae > Trichosanthes > Trichosanthes cucumerina. The sequence goes on along the minus strand of CM071839.1, from coordinate 72,724,687 downwards.
AATTATTTTAAACGAAATTATACTAAAAGTGATTGAATTGGGAATATGAATATGAATATGAATATTAATATTAATATTAATATTAATATTAAGTACCCGCAGTCTGCCATCATTCCAAAGCCAAATGATGTTGGAAGACTCACATTGCCCAAGTGGATTGGAATTGAATTAACAAATATTAATTTAGTTTATCAAACCAGTAAGTATTTGATCACTCGTGGATTTAAAACCTAAAAAAATATGGAGAAAGAACAAAAAAAAAAAAAAAAATACTTCAAAGATGTATGATTTTAACTCTAATTTAGTTTATCAAACCAGTAAGTATTTCATGTCGGTTGTATGAATTTTAAGTTTTTAACATCAAATTTTTAATTTCATCAATTTAAATTTTATATTGACCTTCAAATTCATCCATTTAAAAATTAAATTTGACCCTTACAATTTCAATCATCGATTATTATGCTTTTGATTTAAAGTTAAAAAGACTCACACACACGTCAAAAGTCATATGTTTCTCTATTATTTATCGAAAAAGATTGAAAGTAGGACCCACATGGGGTTCTACCTCACAACAAGTGTGAGGAAATTTAGGCGACAACATATGATGGCGATTTTGTCAACTTCAATGGTGAAGACTTTGGAGAAAATTTTCTAGTACTACCAAAGTATTATACTCTATTTATTCACAGTATAATTTTTAATATTTTAATACTGTTGGACTCCACATAATTTTCAACAGGATGTCCACGTGGCAAGCATTCGATGTAGGGTTAAAAATGATTTTCTTCTATGTAGGAGAAAATCCTCTATACTACGGGCCTGTGTGATTTTTTTTTTTAAGGGTTGAGACATAAAGTTAAGTTAGGTACACTTATTTAAGTGTAGGGTTGAAATTAATTCAACCAACAAAATTGAGGTTTAAATTGATGAAATTGAAAATTTAGAGTTAAAATTATACAATATACCATGTTTAGGGTTTAAAATGATTTTCTTCAAAAAAAAATAAAAAATAATAGAAAACATTCCACTTAGTTTGGTATTAAGTATCTTTTTAGTCCCTAATTTTCAAAAATAGATGATTGGTCCCTAAAGTTTCAAAATGTATCTCTTTAGTCCCTAAATTTTGGGTAATCGATTAAAAAGCCCGTCATATTATTTTTCTCAATTTTTAATTAGTTTTTCAAATTTTAATATAAATTTAATATTTTTATTAAATTTTAATGTTGAATGATCTTTTAAGTTAAAAATATATATATTTTCTCTCTTCTATCTCTCACCACATTAATATTTGAGATACATGGTAAATCCTTATTTTATCATTGTAAATTTATTTTAAAAAGTTAGATTCAAATGTTTAACCTTTAAACTTAATTAAAGGAAAAAAAGGAAAATTACTAACTTTCCAAACTAAAACATCACCAAAATGAAAGTTAAACGACAGTTGACATGAACTTCATTCTTGATGACTTGATGTATGGTCCAAATCTCTATAATCACGTTTAGGGCATGTTTGGGAGTGATTTTGGAATGACCAAAATCACTTTTATTGTGATTAAAAAATCACCTAACTTAAAATAGAATTTTAATTTTTTTTTAAAAAAAATCTTTTAATTAAATATTTTTTTAAAAAAAAACATTTTTCTCTGATCGTAAAAGTTAAAGTTATTGGGTGTCATTCCCATAATAATATTGCCAAAAATGCATTTTAAGAGTCCATTTACACAAATGATCTCAATATCCAATAGCATTCAATTGAATAGTAAATTCTTTTGGTCTTCACCCAAATGATCTCTTTTTCAACATCAAACTCAAATCATTGCAAAAGATTACAGTAGGTGGTTCTTTTCAGCTAGCTGCTAATTCAATTTAAAAGGGGATATTATATATGAATTATGGCTGGAAACTAGTTTTTGTTTTTAGATTTTTGCTACAAACTCAAATGGTTAAACACCTTCCATAAAAATTACAACCCAATCCAATATTTAATTAATAACCCTAAACTCCCAAAATCCAAAATCACCTTCCATAAAAATTTCAACCCAATCCAATATTTAAACACAAATGAAATAATTAATTAAAATGATATTAGCTATTAATTAATTAAGATTTCAGAATATAGGAGAGAACATTAAAACACTAATAACCAATAAGCCAACGCTAAACTCTAAAGCTTTATCAATTTGATTGATATCTTTTTTGGGAAGTATTTTGAAGGTAATTAATTCTTATGCATTGAAAACACATTGTAATACGGTTTGACTTGTTTATAGCGTGAATTTTGTCTATAATGTACTTTCTAATAATGAAGGTATTTCTTAAAAGCTATCAATCAAAATTAATTATTATTCATATACACAATCAAAACTATGAGCAAAATACAATATGATATTAGAGCTTTGAAATTTGATCATATTTTCATATTTGAAATTGGATGTATGTGTTCAATTATATTGAAAGAGATTGATTAGAAGTTTCTACTAGATTACGAAAAAAAAAACATAGCTAACAATAAAAACTATTTGTGATTATATATTAAATTTGCTAAGATAAGAAATCCAATCAGTGAAATACATCGTCAAGATTACAAAATTTCACATTTGAGTTGCTTTTTTTTTAATTGCTATCTAGATTTTAGGACGTAAGATTTTCTAACTTTTTTCCGTACATATACACATTATATTTGGTTAAAGAATATTTTATGACTTCAACCGTGAAAATTTTGAAAATCAAATGTCACGCACAATTAATAAAAAATGAAAAATAATTATAAATAAAAACAAATTTATTAAATTAGAAAAAAATAAATAGTTTAAATTATAAATGAGAATTTCAACTTTTAGAGTAGCCACGTATTCTAAAAAAGAAAAAAAAATATGGGTTGGATAATTCCTGCTAATAAAAATTTTGAGCTTGAATATTAACAATGTTCTAACTTATTTTTTCAATAGTCGTGTTCTTTCCATTTTTTACCCCAATAATTTTTTATAATCCAATACGTTTATCAAATTCATCAGTTCTAAATCCTAACATTAGAACCACTTGTAGTTTAAAGGACTCTTAATTTTGATTTAAATGAGAAACCTTTTTCTTTAACCATACATTTTTTATTACCAAAAGATAATAAATTTCTTCCATCATATTATTTGGAAGATGTTGGGACTTACTATGCAATTTATTAAATACTATGATGATAATGGTAGTAATTTATTATCATCATTCGGTGATATTATATAACATTTGATCACTTCTGTCACCACAATTGCCCAATAACATCCTAACAAAAAGTAAAAATATATAATTAAATGCTAAGCTAAAAAAGTAAAAGTGAATAACATATGTAACAAAAAAAAATGGGTATATGTGTACCAATAAAAGGAATGAAAATAATTAATTAAAAATGAAATAATGCTTTTAAAATCTAAAAACTGTAATGTTAGTTAAAAAACTAGCTAGAATGAAGTTAAAAATAAATTATAAGGAAAATAAAACAAAATCAGCTTAACGTTAGAAGGTAATCTTACCTTCTTGTGTTCTCCTTGGTTTAGAGTTTTTTTTTTTTTTTTTTTTTTTTGTAGTATGTAGAAGGGATGGATGTATTTATAATATTATGACCGACCTCTTGTTTCCATCTCAATCTGAGATTTAAAATGTTAAAGTTTCTAATAACCACAATTAAAAATCTCCTAAAACAGATAAATACTAGTAGAACAACCTAAAATAATACTGTAGTCTTCAGAGCTCATATAGTTTTTCAAAAACACTAATTCATATATCTATGATTACATTAACGTTAAAATGCCAGTTTCCAAAGCCTAGAAAACAAAAGAAAACTATATAATATGATATATGATGATGATATAAAATTCAATTAATTAAACAATATTTATTATAAAAAAATAATTAATTAAGCAGTATTTTAGAATAAGTGCTAATTATGTAGAGAAAACTAAAAATAAAAGTTAAATAATTAAATGATCTCACATTTTAATATTTTTTCAATACACAAACATAAATAATAATAATAATAATAATAATAATAATCGTCATTATCATTAAAAAGATAAAAATAAAAAGATATATAAAATTGAAAAATTATTAAAATGTTTGTGTAATTTGCTTTTGTTGTAAGGTTGCATGCTTTGCTGAAACTGTCTTTATATATATATATATCAATTTCTTAAAATAAAAAAAAATAAAAAAAAAATCAGAATCGCAATGTGGCAACTAGTATTTTTGAAAAACTTCTACGGTAGGTGTTTTATGCTGCTGCACTAGAACCGATCTGTTTAAACTCTAAGGTTATCTTCTAACATTAAGCTATATTTATTTTACTTTCCTTATAATTTTATTAACTTCTCTTAACTTCATTCTAGCTAGTTTTTCTTATCCCACTAAGTTTTGCTTTTTTACTAACATTGCAGTTTTAGGTTTTTAAAACATTATATAATTTTAACTAATCAATATAACTACATCAGTTCTACTATCCAATCGATGTATGTATACATATTTTCTTTTATTTTTTTTTTTACAAATTTTTCACCAAATACCTAATTTATTCTTTTTAATATTAGTTCTAATATGTATAAGAGGAATCAAACTCTTTTGACGGGGGAGACTATGTACAATGTTCTTATTCCCGTCTGCAAATAGAAACGGTGTACTAAAAACATAGTCAAAGTTTGATAATGCTTACTTAAGGGATATATCTCTATTGTAGAGAAATTAGGTGAAAATAAGCTTCACTTTCAAAAACTAAAAACCAAAAACAAAATGGTTATCAATTACTTTCCTTCATTTTATTCATACACATAATACACATAGGTCGTTTACTTCTCTTTTAAGTATAGCCATTTTTTAGTACATATGTTGTTCACTTTTTTTTTTAAATTTAGTATTTAATCATTTTTTTTCTTTCTTAGTAAGATGTTGTTGGACAATTGCTGTGACAAGAACGATTGAAACCTTAATATAACACATCGCAGCTTGAATGATGATAATAAATTACTACAATTATCACCGCAATATTTAATAAATTGTATAATAAGTCCTAACATCTTCTGAATAAGAGATATGACCCTTGTTCCCTTTGACAGTAAAACTGACACACATGGATAATGAGAAAAGACATGGTTAAAGAAGAAGATTTCTCATTTAAAGCAAAATTAAGACCTTGAAAAGGACAAAGGTAAATTAATTTTATCAATTACTAAGATAGTTTGTAAACCATTTTGAATTAAGTTATTTTTTTAATATTATAATTTACTAACATTATTTATTATATTTTCATAGTCGAAGTTCAAAATGAATAGATATATCTTTACAAAGTTCAAAAAATGAATAGATATATCTTTACAAAGTCATACCTTCAATGATAGTAATAAGATATACTTAGTGTTTGAAAATTTGAAAAATGTAAGTAAAATTATTTTTTCCATTGAAGTTATATAATTTTGTTAATCTTCTCATTTTGTTGATCGTGATAAATGTAGTAAATTTACAAAGGTAAGAATGACGTGATAGAATTGTTTGGAGAGTCCTTTGAACTACATGCAATTTTAGTGGTAGGATTCGAAACCAATGAAGTCATTAAAATTATTGTATTATCAAAAAATTGTTGAGTAAAAAATGGAGAGAGGACGACCATGAAAAAGTGAGTAAGAACATTGTTAATACTCCAAAAGGCTCAAAATTTTATTAGCAGGGTTCTCTTATCCCATCCATTGTTTTTCTCATTTATAATTTAAACCGTCCATTTTTCTCATTTAATAGATTTGTTTTTCTTTATAATTATTCTCATTGTCTATTAGATGAGAGTGAGATTTGATTTTCAAAACTCTCTTGATTAGTTGACGTCATAAAATACTCTTTTACCAAATATAGTGTGTATATGTTATAAGAAAAGTTAAAAAAAAATCTTGCGTTCTAAAATCTATATAGCAATTTTTTTAAGAAAAAACAAATCAAATGTTAAATTTTGTAATGTTTGAACATGTATTTCTTAAAATATATGATCACAAATGATTTTTCTGTCTGATTAGTTATGTTTCTTTTTTCGTAATCTAGTTAAAAAGAAGGATCTACCATGCATCTAACTTAATAGTACTCATCCATCTATCTCACTATAATTGGCACATACATCCAATTCCAAATATGAAAATGTTATCCGATTTGAAATCTAATATCACGTTATTATTTTTCTATTTTTAAAAAATAATTTCATAGTTTTGATTGTGTATATATATATGAAGAATAATGAATTTGATTGATAGTTTTTAAGAAACACCTTAATGTACATACATATTTACAGACAAAATCCACTAAAAGTTAAACTATAAACAAGTCAAAAACGGAATAAAATTTTCGATGTGTTTTCAATGCATTGAGAATTAAATGGTATTGGTAATAAGAAAAATTCTAGATTTTAACATTGACTCATTGGTTATTAGTGATTTAATGTTATCTCTCGTGTTCTTAAATATTAATTAATCTAATAGCTTGGTATTGAGGACCTCCAAGATCATTTTTCCTTTTTAAGTTTTTTTTTTATTATTTCTTTCCATTTCAAGCAATTTCTCATCATATCATTTCTCTACCATAGATATATTTCCTCTTTTTCTCCAAAAACAAAAATAAATTTTTGAAAACCACTTTTTTATGTCTCATTTGATAATCATTTTTTTTATGTCTCATTTGATAATCATTTGTTTTTTTAATTTTAGAAATTGTGTTTGTTTTCTTAGAATTTCTCACAATGGACTATATCTTCTCTCCAATAATTTTCTCCTTAAAGAAACATTTGAGTTTGTAGCCAAAATCTAAAAAAAAAATTAAAAAAGTTTTTGAAAACTATTTTTTTAGTTCAAAACTTGGCTTGTTTTTTAAAACATATGTAAAAAGTAATAAGAAGACATGGAACCCCATAGGTGAAAGTAGCATTTATAAACTTAATTTTCAAAAACTAAAAGCTAAGGCTCATTTGATAACCAATTCAATTTTTGTTTTTAGTCTTTAATTTTCTGTTTTTTTTAAAAAAAATTGTGTTTGGTAACCGATTGAGTTTCTGATTTTTAAGTTTTTGAAAACGTTTTTAGAATTATAAAGAAATTTAAAAAACGAAAAAAGACGTTTTTAAAAACGGTTTCTATTTTTATTTTAGAAAACATGCCGTCTTCGATGTAAAATGGGAAGAGACCCACGCTTATGCACCACAGTCAATGTACACTACATCCACATTTTATTCTTAAATCAATTTTTATTGAAACTTCAATATTTATTTGCCAGGAAAAAAAATCATTTTTTATTCATTTTTTACTTCAATTTTTATTCTTAGATTTGAGTTATATCAAAAAAAAATATTATATTAAACCTATCTTAAATAGGTGTTTTTTTTTTATCTTCCATTCCATTTTTAAAATTCACACCAATTTTTAAAAAGAATAAGTGTGATAAAACTTTACACAAGATTAGATTTGATCCATTCACAAAATTGTAAATATGAGCATAACTTAACGAATAAAGTATTTATTTTTCCTTTGAAGTTGGAAATTTAAATTTTTACCCAACATTTATTGTACTAGAAAAAAACAATACACAAAATTAATTGAATAATTCTACCATGATTCTAATCAATAGATTTAATACATTAATATTATATTTTCAATATGCAATTTTTTAGTGAAGTAAGCATATCTCAACTTTAATTGGCATATATCCTTGACCAAGAGAGTAGAGTTCCAATCTCCCACCCTAAATCTTGTTGAACTAAAAAAATATAATTTTTAAAAAATTTAAAATAAAAATAATATTTTATAATTATGTATATTATATGGAAAAGTATTGTAAAAATAGTTTGGCTTTTATATTTAATAAAAATATAAAATTAAAAACAATCATCAATGTTCTTTTAATTTTTTAAAAACAAAAAACTAAAATAATTACCAAACATGTTTTTAGTTTTGTGTTTTTTTAAAAAAAACATAAAACAAAAATAGTTACCAAACATGTATAGTTTTTTGTTTTTTAAAATATAAAAACTAAAAACTAAAAACTTAAACCAAATAGTTATTAAAATGGACTTAAATAGTTATCAAATAATTATCAAACAAGACCTAAATAAAATGAAGATCTTTGGATTTCGGGTAGGTATTATGGTTAGTTTCTTGTATGCGTAATTATGACCTGAGGTAGATTGAGATGGATTGATCTTCGCTATCGTGCACCTTCCAACTACCAGTTGATGTTGCGGCAGTGCCTAATATGAGTTTGCTCCTGCCTCAGACAACTTCGAGGTTCCCATCGATCGATTACAGAGGTTGAAACCACTGAACTTGCTTATGCTCTCGAGTGCTCTTTCTATAAAAAAGATTGAGTAGGAAAAACGTCGAATTGGCTTCAATCGAGATTTCCTCGGCTTCTTAGGCACATGAGGAACCGACCTAACATCATTTCAATCGAAATCTCAATCAAAGACAAGTTCTACCAAGGCCAGGATCTAAAAGAGAAGATTCACTCTCCGGAATTCCGAGTGACATGATTCATTCCTTCTTCAGCTAAAGTTGAATGATCGAAGTCTCCTTCAAGTTCAGTCGAAGAGATCGAAGCGAAGTATGGAGGTTTTTTTTTAAAAAAAAAAAATCGAGGAATGCTTGGATCAGCTTGCATACACCTGGATCGATTCATCTAATCGGACATCCGTATGATACCACTCTATTTAATTGATAAGGAACATGAAAACTTCTGAGAAAAACATTTCAACCAGATGATTTTTCTGTTTTTTTTAAAAAAAAAAAACTTTTAAAAATTGTTATATTTCAATGTAATGATTTTCTGTGTCATCACTTTTCAAATATTAACAACATCGCTGTCCTATCTTTCGTCTAGCTCAAGACTAGACATAAGATTTGGCCGAATACTTGAAATCAACCAGTATTTATTAATTTAAAGGGTTACTAATCTAAGGATAATTAATGAATAGTCAAACCAGAGAAAGAAAATAAAAGAAGCTAAACAACATCATAATTCATAAAGATGAAAGATGAAAGATAAAAATCACACACCAACAAGTTATAAATTTGTAGCAGGATATGAAATATATCTTAACCAAATTAAAAATGTATAAAAAGCAATGGGTGTCATACAAAATTATAATCACAAGAGATTTTGAGTAACAAGTTAATTCCAACCTAATATATATATGATTACGAATGGTTGAAGAACAAAAGAATATGTTTAATACGAGCAAGAACAACCAACCAACAATAAAAAGACAGAGTCCAATTTTAATTCAGTTCAGATTTTGCCGATCCATCGGTTCTTGCAGATAAAAAATCGACTTCATATGTTATATGAAATTTAATATAAAAGAAACAAAAAAAAACTTACGAGTGTCGGAGAGAGAGTGCGCTGCGGCGACTCCGAGAGGAAAGCGACGGCGTCGGCGGGTGGCTGGCCCTGGCGGCCAGCTTGGAAGACGGAAAATCCCAAACCAAGTGAGAAGAAGACTAACATTTGTGGGAATCGCAAACAAACAACCCTAACCTTTTTTTTTTTACACGCAACCCTAACTTTTATAGTGAGAGAGAGAGCTTGTTTGATTTAAAACTCTTACATAATTTTTTAATATAAAAATTTATTTTCTTAGGCTACTTTTTTGGTGCAATAAATGTGAGCATTATGACTCGGTGTGGAGATTTGAGCCCGTAGTTTGTAATGTTAAGAGTTGTTTGGGGTTGGGACCTGTCATCTGGTTAAATAATTCTTCATTTAAAATAATATTATATAATTAATTTCACACACTATTATAATTCATAAAGTAATATAACTCACGTTAATATAACTATTCAACCCTTAATGATTTTTTTTCTTTTAACCTCAAACTCTAAGTTCAACATTTGAACATAACTTCTAAAATAAATTTGTTAGGGTTCACTTATGCATAAATAGAAATATAATATATAATTATGAGGTATATTATAATTTTTTGGGTAGAAATTTAAATCTCTAACCTCTTGGTCGAAGGTACATGTCAATTATTGTTGAACTATGCTCATTTTGACTTTCGTGTATGTTATAATTTTTTAATTAGTTTAGTTTTGGAATTCTAAATTTATTTCCTAATGATTTTTTTCATATATAAAGATAGGGAATTTAAAAATTGAATACAATGAGTATAGTATAAAAATATAATTATGATGTAGCACTAGTAGAAATTCGAGATTTTATGAAATTGAAAAACTGTCATAAAAACATTTTGTGGCTCTTTTTTTTCGTCCTAAAAGTAATTAACTATTCTATGACAATTTTCTCTTGTCGAGGAATCCGTAGACACGACATTTTTTAGGTGTCATGCTAAATTTTTGTATGACAATTAAACATTATCAAGAAATAATTCGTCCATCCTAATTTTCCGTCAAGATATATCAAACAATGACATATTTTAAATGTCATAGAAATTATGTCTATGATAGAAAATTAGTGTCGAGCACACTGTTTAGACGACAATATTTTCCTGTCAATTGGATCTTTTCATGTTGTTTCTTGATTGATGGTAGGAAGAAAGAGATTGAAGGATTGAGAGTTTTGCAAGAGGGAAATTGGAAGGTTGGAGAATATCAATAAGAGAAAGAGTAAATATTTTTCAAAGGTTTTTAACACCTTCGATAAAAAGATAATATGTTTTTCGAAATATTTTAATGTTCTCTGAAAAATATAATATCCTTTTCAAAGGTTTTTGCAAATCTTCGATAAGGAGTAGATATTTTTAAAAGGCTTTTTAAACGTCTTCGATAAAAAGATAATATATTTTTCGAAGGATTTTAATGTCTTTTGATAAATATAATCTCTTTTTCAAAAGATTTTACAAACCTTCGATAAATAGTAGATATTTTTCAAAGGCTTTTTAAACACCTTCGATAAAAGATAATATATTTTTCGAAGGATTTTAATGTCCTTGGATAAATATAATCTATTTTTCAAAGGTTTTTACAAACTTTCGATAAATAGTAGATATTTTTCAAAGGCTTTTTAAACACCTTCGATAAAAGATAATATATTTTTCAAAGGATTTTAATGTTCTTTGATAAATATAATCTTTTTTTCAAAGGCTTTTAAAAACTTTCGATAAAGACCTTTGATAAAGGCATATCTTTTTCAAAGGTTTTTAATAACCTTCGATAAAAAGTAGATATTTTTCAAAAAATTTTTTAGAACCCTCGATAAAAAATAGTCGAAATAGGCCAACTTTTTTGTAATATGTGAAGCAATTGGGGAAATTAGTAGAGAGTGTTTCATGTATACATAGGAAGATAGGAACATTGACTAAATATTTGAAAAAAAAAATTAGGACTCATTATTGTTTTTTAATTTTTTTTTATCTTTTATTTTTAAATGAAAAGTGCTAATAGAACCAAATAACAATGACATTTAAACGTTGTCATAAATTTATGACACTAAAATTGTAAATCTTGAAAAATGCCTTGACTTTCCCCACAAAAAAAACACATCTTTTATCGTCCAAAACACGTATCGTCCCGTTAAAAATTGAACCTCCAGTCATCTATGACATATCTAAGTCATTAAATTATGACATTAAAAAAATGTCATAAATTTATGATATTAAAAAAATATCATAAATTTATGATATTAAAAAAGTGTAATAAATTTCGAAAATTCAAGAATCTCCGTCGTTTATCGCTAAAAACGCACCTCCAACCATTTTATGACACTTTTTTTACTCCTTACCATATTTTTAGTTTATATATGGTGACATAGAAAGTCAAAATTGTTGTAAGGTAGATTAGAGCATGGATAAATGACACAGAACGGTTCATATATTTATGGAATTGAAGGTGGGCGATTCTTATCTTATTTTGGCTGGATTTTGAACTATATTTTCAAAAAGTTAATTACCAAACCCAACCACCAAGTGTACTTATCTTGAAATGAGAGTTGGGTGAAAATTGAATATGCTATTGGGATTTGGTTTTCAAATACTATGCAGAGGAAAATTAAAGAGGAGGTACTATTGCATAAATGGAGTGTTGGGTGCATTTTGGGTAATAGCAATAATATACTACTTTTAATTTATTTTATATTGTTAATTTAATAGAATTTCATGCCTATCTTATTGTATTTATTATTTCATATAGGAAAATATTGAATGCACCAGGGTGGACCTTTTCAAAAATTGCTATTTTCATGCAAGTAATAAATAAATAAATATATATATATATATATATACTCTTTATTTATGTTTGTGTTTTGGAAAAATATTTGAAATCCTCCCTGATTTCCTAGACAACGAATTTGGAGTTTAATTTACTTGGATTAAATTATACAAAGGAGTTGATTTCAATTATACTCCTAAATGTTGAGAAGTTTCATTTTTATTTGAATTTTGTTCCTAAAAATTAATGTTCTTAAATAATATAATGTTGTGGATTCGTGAAGATTTTTCTTTTTTTTCTTTTTGATTGTTTTTGTTGAGAAAATTAAACAGTATTTTAGAATTAAAGCTAATTTAGCAGAGAAAACTGGAAGTAAAAATTAAATAAATGATCTCACATTTTTTGGTGGTAAAAATCAATTTTGTCTCTATTGTCAAGAACTTTTTTACTGAATCAACCAAACACAAAATTCATAATTACACCTTTTTTCGAGAATTGCTATGTTTATGTTTGGTTCAACGTCATGGACAGTGATATGTGCCTGTTTTAGCATTATTTAATACCAAATGCTAAAAAGTAGGGAAAATGTTTTTTTTTTTTTAAATGAAGGTTTTAAGGGAACATGGAGTGAGATCAAGTTGTTAATGCGGAGCTATCTCTTTCCAAATTTTCATGAATATGCTTCCCTCGCTGTTACCATAATTTAAGTTAATTTAATTAAATTTTTATCCATGAACATTATATTGAAAATTTATACATCACGTTTCCATGAAAAAACAAAAGGAATTACTTTCAAATTAAAAAACACATGGTCTAAAGTGAAAAAAAATCATTTTAACAAATAAAAGGTGAAAAAAACCATGAACAAGAACATTTACGTTAGTAACATGAGTGAATTAGATAGGCACAACTACAACATTAAATTCATAATTGATATAACTTACAAAGTCTGGATAATTATATAATTAAATTAAATTTGTTTACTCTAGTACTATATGAAAGTGGTCTATAATAATATAACATTGTATCCGAGGTGAAGAAGTTCTAGAGAATTACAATCTTTTAGATTAGATTCAAATAGATTAGTCGATGTTTTGGCTTGTTATGTTCTCGTGGAGGCTGCAATGTTAAGTACACGTGATTTTTGTGAGTGGTTATTGAATATGGTAGATACAGAAAGTATCAATTTTGTAGCGCATGAAGCTTAAATTAATTAATATTCGAGTGTTAAGAAAAAATAATGATGACCACACAAAAAGTAAACATTGATTAGATAATGTTTTGAAAATATTTTATGAACAAAGAACTATCAACTAGGTAGCACTTCAAAAAATAAAGTAATCAAGCCGCAGCTGTAATATTAACCTTAACAAATTGTACAAGCTCAAAGTTAGTTCCCTAGACACAAATTAAAAGCACATAAAAACAAAAACCAGATTAGATAATCCCATTTTAATTTTGCAAACCAATTAAACCCTAAATTTATATGTGCTAGTGTTTTATATGTGCAAAGCATTTTCGTGATTTTAACTGATTAATTTTATAAATATAATATATTATTTTTTTTTTCAATACACAAACATAAAAAATAATAATAATAATAATAATAATAATAATAATAATAATAATAATAATAATTGTTATTGTCATTAAAAAGGTAAAAATAAAATTAAGAAACTGAATACGTTTAATATATACACACATATATGTACTTTTCAAATTGAATTAGCAGCTAGCTGACGCTGAGTGTAATCTTTTACCATGATTTGAATTTGATCTTGAAAAAGAGATCATTTGAGTGAAGACTGAAGACTTACCATTCAATTGAATGCTATTGGATATTGATCATTCAATTACTTTGCAGAGCAAATTTGAAGAGTATTGTGTAAATGGACTCTTAAACTGCATTTTCGGCAATATTATTATGGTAATGACACCCAATAACTTTAACTTTTACAATAAGAGAAAAATGTTTTTTTTAAAAAAATATATATATTTAATTAAAATACTTTTTTATTAAAAAAAAATCTATTTTAAGTTAGGTGATTTTTAATCACAATAAACGTGATTATAGAGATTTGGACTATACATGTCATCAAGAATGAAGTATATGTCAATTGTCGTTTAATTTATGCTCATTTTGGTGATGTTTTAATTTGGAAAGTTAGTAATTTTCTTTTTTTTTCTCTTTAATTAAGTTCAAACTACGGGTTAAACATTTGAATCTAACTTTTTTAAAATAAATTTACAATGATAAAACAAGGATCTACCATGCATCTCAAATATTAATGTGGTGAGAGATAGAAGAGAGACAATATATATTTTTTTAACTTAAAAGATCATTCAACATTAAAATTTAATAAAAATATTAAATTTATATTAAAATTTGAAAAACTAATTAGAAATAAAAAAATAATAAGAGGGGCTTTTTAATCTATTTCCCAAAATTTAGGGACTAAAGGGATACATTTTGAAACTTTAGGAACCAATCATCTATTTTTGAAAATTAGGGACCAAAAAGGTACTTAATACCAAACTAAGTAGAATGCTTTCTATTATTTTTTATTTTATTCGGGGAGAAAATCATTTTTAACCCTAAACATGGTATGTTGTATAATTTTAATTCTAAACTTTCAATTTCATCCATTTAAACTCCAAACTTGTTGGTTAAATTAATTTCAACCCTAAACTTAAATAAGTGTACCTAAGTTAACTTTATGTCTCAACCCCGTAAAAAAAAATCACACATGCACATAGTATAGAGGATTTTCCATACTACTCCATCGAATACCTCCCACGTGGACATCCTTTTGAAAATTATGTGGACTTCATTAGTATTAAAATCCTAAAAATTATAGTGTGAACAAAAGAGAGTATTTGTAACGCCCCTAACTTTATAAACTAATTCCTAGGGACACTACTATACATGCATGCACTTTTAGGCCAACAGTTAAATTAAAAACAATTGAAACTTGAAAACATACTAAAATTATCTTTAGGGATCCCAAAATAACTAAAACATTTAAGTAACTTCAATAAGTTGACTTGCTTTAAATTCTTAACTTAAATGAAAAGAAACAAAAACACTTTAACTATGATTGCTACTATAAAAGATGCGAAAATCATGACTTTTCCCATGATCTTTGTAACGCGTCCCCGTCACTCACCCAGCACGCTCTTGCCTTTACCTGAAAATATTTTAAAAACGAAAGGGTGAGTATTATAAAAATAATACCCAGTAAGTGACCTCGCTACCGAGGTTCTGGGATATGCATACACATACAATAATGACTAAAGACTTTTCTGTGTGGGACCTAAATTTCTTTCATAAAAATCTATCATGACTATTTCCTTTGGCTTTTAGTGGTCAATTAAGTTCTCTTGAGAGCATATTGAGTCTGAAGACTCCTGAGTCATGTTGAGTCCGAAGACTCCTGTTATATGGGGTCCTCTCAAAACCCTGAGAGCATGTTAGGTCCGAAGACCACTATCATATGTGGAGTCCTCTCAAACCCCTATTGTCATATGGAGAATAATTACCACAGTCACTCAACTACTTCATGAACATACAATCATGCATGAGGTCCCATCATCCTTTCATATACTATAATGCACATGTCATATAGTCAATCAATTATAAACCATATCGTGACATACATTTTCATAACATATCGTAGCACACATTTTTTCATAACATTCAAACTTAAAATCAATCAATCATAAACCATAACATAACTTTCATATGCGAGACCTAAAATTTTGTCTTTATAGAAATCATAACTAAATACATGACTTCACTTCGGCTTGAGTGGTCAATTGGTCAACCTGAGTCCTTTCGTTTTGAGTCCCTAACAGACCCCTATAAACTGATCCATAGGGTTTCTAATGCATGTTTGGCCATGCATAACCTTAGGAGACCAATTGTCACCGTCCTTTCGACTCTTTCATGACATACATACATGCATGAAGTCTCACTTCACATTCATGAATATCAGATGCGTATATCATGGGCAGAGAACAATAAATCTAAATTCGTATCATGACTTCCATAGCTTGAATAAAATGATACTTAAACACATAAGAATTTCAAAGGCAACATATATAAAATAATTTGAATTTAAAGTTCAAGAAAAACCTTTGAAATGAAAACCTTTTATCCCATTTTAAAAGGTTAGGCACAAGATCCCTTATCTTGGCTTTAGCTCCGAAATTCAATCAGTTCTTACTTCAACATCCCTCTCAGACTGGCCAAGGGACGGATCCCACTAATGGAGACTGGAAATGAACTTAGGAAACGAAATTGATTGGATCGAACTAACCCCGACAAGCAGCGGGGCGTGGCCGACCGGCGGCGGTAGGAACGGCGAGTCTTGGCTCGTGGAGAGTACCCCTGGAATCCTCGTGGCCTGACCTATCCAAAACTGGCCTCTAACCCCTGAAACCCAGTTGGAAACGACCCAAAACTCAACCCAACGTGGCAATTTCAGCGGCTTCTGGCGTGGCTATCGGCGGCTTGGGCGCGAGTCACGACTTCAGTGCACGGTGGCAGTAGTGTCTCTGATTTGTTGAACTTCTGGCGAAAGGGGTGTCGGCTACGGCTTCAGGGCGTGCGTCAGTTGGCTTCTCACGCGGTTGTGGCTGAAGAACTGCGATCTCGCAGCTGGTCGGCGAGGACGTGTGACAGAGAAGGACTTTCGGTGCAACCACAGGTTAGGAAGAAGAAGTGGTCGCTGACAGCAAGGACGACTCCAGAAGTGAGGGGTGTTCCGGCTTCAAGCTCGACGTGAGGTCTCGTGGACGGTGACTAGAACTCTTCTCCGGCGGTTGTGGTTGTTCGACGACAAGGCTTGTCGGCTGGTAGCTTCATGTGAAGAAAAACGTGGAAGGAGAAGATGATATCCCCTTGGAAAACGTGAATAATAAAAGAAACTCTAATTGATAGTTCCTCAAATTTACGAAAATGCCCTTCAACTTCCTACTAACTACAATTATGCCACTGAGCCTTTTTAAAGCTCTAAATTTGACTCTAATAAATTCAAAAGTCCTCCATTTTATCTAACTTTGATTTAAATTACGAAACCTAAGGCCCCAAATAATTAAATTTTCATTAAATTTGACTCAAAGGTATAAATCAAAAGGCATCCGAAGTTCAGGGTCGTTACACTATGATACTTTGGTAGTACTAGAAACTTTTCTCCAAAGTCTTCACCATTGAAGTTGACAAAATTGCCATGATATGTTGCGACCTGAATTTCCTCACACTCGCCGTGAGGGAGAACCTCATGTGAGTCCTACTTTCAATTTTTTTCTATAAATAATAGAGAAACCTATGACTTTTGATGTGTGTGAGTCTTTTTAACCGTGATTGAACTAATTTTTAACTGTGATAGAACCAAAAACATAATAGTCGAGAGTCAATTTTAATGTTTAAATGGATGAAATTGTGAAGGTCAAATTTAAGATTTAAATTGATAAAATTAAAAATTTGATGTTAAAATTGATACAACTAGCTAAGTTTAAAATATAAATGGTTGAAGTTAAAAATTAGAGTTAAAATCCATACATCTTGGAGTTTTTTTTTTTTTGGTTCTTTCTCCTTTTTTTTTAGGTTTTAAATCTACGAGTGATCAAATAGTTAATGATTTAAATTAATATTTGTTAATTCAATTCCAATCCACTTGGGCAATGTGAGTCTTCCAACATCATTTAGGTTTGGAATGATGGCAGACTGCGAGTACTTAATATTAATATTAATATTTGTTGGGATTTATGCCCTAAACTTGTGTAATTTTGATCAATTAAATAAAGTGTTATTTGTTTTGATAGAATTACAGTCTTGTTTTTATAAATCCAATAAACTAAGCTCCAAGGTTATAACATTTATCTTGAAATCAGTGTAGTGGACACTATTTGGGTTGAGTTCAAGAATATAACCTAAATGGTTTATGGTATAAGAATAAGGTTGGAAACCTCATTCTGGTGACACCATGGATGCGACCCACTTTGTAATTAGTACAAATGAGGTAATCCAACTCATTCATGTAGTTGACATGCGAGTGGGGGCATCCTGTATGAAGAGTTCATACAAGATCGGATCGCAAATCATTAGTCTAACCAAAGGTAACACCGCTAATGAGATAAGACTAGTAATTTATAGATGGTCATTAGTGACTCGACTGAATCTCGAGCAAGTTAAGAACTCCCGCTTATAGGGGTTTGTCCTTAGACTAGTATGGGTGAGAGTGGCCTGTAGCCAACTCAATAAGCCTACCTTCTCAGAGACAGAACCTCGTAGGTAGCTGGGAACTTAACTGTGCAAGATGGAATTCACTCATTCTCACACTAAGGAATTAGATAGGTTGTTCCCTTAAAAACTGACTCCAGGTCTTGAACAACGGGGCACCGCCCTTTATGAGGGTATGAGTCTAAGGTAGGACCTTAGACTTGTTGTTCATTAGAGGATCAGTGGTGCTTAAGGAGCAAAGAGGTAATCACAGGGGTAAAACGATAATTTGACCCAGCTGTGATTACGAACAACCTGTGAAGGATCGACTCATGGGTAATGTCACACCCCCTCCCGAACTACCTGCTACATAGCCCGAAAGGCGGCGTGAAACCAACAGACATTGTTTACCTCTTAACAATACCTGCTGACTATGTTCTCCTGATAAACATACTATGTTCGCATATGGAACATTTTAACATAACACAGCAGAAACTGGACAACTATTAAACATACACAAGGAGAAACCCTTCATAAGTCTCTCTTGGAAACTAAAAGTCAAGTGCATCAAAACAACACAAGACAACTCATTGTTTATACAACCACTAATGTACAAAACTTCTATAACTACATAACGACTTGCTATACAACATCAGCCACGTACAAACTAACAACTTATGAAACTTCCAGCAGACTATGGCAAGATGTCAGGTACCAGGAGCTTGATCTCTATCTGAAAAGGTTTGAAAACATTGAAAGAATGAGCTAAAAAAACTCAGTGAGTGTCTATCTTTAAAACATTACAAGCTCACAGGTGAATCATAATAATGGCAGATTATAAGTAGAAAATAGCCTAACATCTGTTTGTAAACATAAACAAACCATGCTTCCAATTTACAGTTTAAGTCACCACTTATGCATAGCACACACAACTCGAAATGTACTATCATATCGAGGGTAGATCGATCAATAATATAGAAGCTTTTAACAATAAAACACATGACATGATACCACATTCAAAACCATAGAGGTGGTAGAGTTACATTTATACCAATAAGGTTCATACCTCACTCTCTCACGAGCACGTGGAATACCTTTGGTCGTTAGGTTTTCCCTAATACCTTCTCTATGTCCTTCAGTATTAAGGTAAAACCATTTACTAGCCGAATACCTTCTCATTGTCCTTTAGTATTTAGGTAAAATCATTTACTACTCAGATACCTTCTCATTGTCCTTCAGTATCGGGATATCATGATTCATTCCCCCCAAGTACCTTCTCGAATGTCCTTCAGTATTAGGGGTTAACCCCAAACAAGGGCATAATTTGTGTACCATGGAAATCATGTCTTTATAACACATACAACAATTTCTTGACATTTTCACATTATCATCTAAACATGTTCCCAAGTGGATTTACACAAAACATTCTCTAAAGGAAAGCATACTTTCACAATTTAGTTTCCATACTTGGATTTATAGTTACAACTAACTTCAAGCATGCTTAGGTTCCATCATGAACTTTATGTTAGAAAACTCTATGAAGCCATTCATAACTAGTTCAAACAGGATGTAATTATCAACACTTATGTTCATGAAGAAAAACATAGGTCAAGCATAGTTCTAAGATAGAGTCACTCACAGTATTAGAATTAGAACCTTGGCTTGTAAACTTGACCTATTTGCTCTTGGCCTGTCAAACAAACCAACTCAACCATTATAACCTCGAGCTCATGATTTTTTACTTTAAAACTTGCAAGAAAACACACTTTCAAATTTCCAGCAATTTCAGATTTTCTGCCCTGTATTCAGATAGCCATAACTTCTTCATTACTTATCCAAAAATAATGTAATTTATACCAAACTCTTCCTTTTTGAATCCTTTAAAAATCATATGAAGACATGAAATTGAAATTCCAAACGGATTTGTTCAGAAATACCTCGAAAGCTACTTTCCTCAAAACAAACTTCTGTTGTTTCCAGATTCGGATTTCCTGCTGCACAACAAATTTAACCTGATATTTAAAACATCTTCTAGACATTTTCTACTCACGATTTCTTCACGAAAGTTGTAGGAAATTAAATAAGCTTTTGAACCATACCAATTAGAGCTTCTAACTCCAAGTATACAGATCAGAACAACCAAAATATCAGAGACTTCTCAGATTTGACAGCAAATTCTGTTTTCTGTCTTCCTCTTAACAAAACAGTAACTTAACATAAAAATTTGCTCGAGCTTCCTTCATGGTCTTTGTTCAAAAATGAATTAGCTTTCAAGAAAAATAAACCTCAACTCTTATCTCTTCTTTTGGAGCTCGAGATGAACAGAAAACCAGAACAGGGTTGAGTTGATCATCTTGCTGCTATACAATCAAGTTTTGAGTTCTCCTCCTTTCTTCTGCAACTCCAGCTCCAAATCACGAAAATGGATTTCTTCTTCTTCCTTTCTCCTTCTCCCACGAAGCTTCAGCTTTTGTTTGTAAGGATAGAGAAGAAAATGGAGAGAAGATAAAGCAAACGGTGGAAAAAATGTAACATTTTGTCTTTTTCCCTTTTTGCTTTTTACTTTTCCTTTTCTTTTTCCTTTTCTTTTTCCTTTCCTTTATCCCTTTATTTCTTTTCTTTTCTTTTCTTTTCTTTTCTTAACAAAACAAAACTTAATATATTAAACATTTGTTTCATTTCCTTTTCTTCTTTTGTCTTTAAAGCAAACCAAACCAAAACGGTTTAAACTTTCCTTCCTTGTTTTCCTTTTGTCTTTCACTTCATTTCTTCTTTCCTTTTGTTGTTTTCGTTTTAATTAGGAACTTCCAAAGAAAGATCTTGGGTTTACAAGTAATGACTATATCAGTGGAAACAATAATATCTACAGTGAGGAGAGTGCAGCTACAAGTCTATAGTGGAGTGACTTGTAGTTAATGAATATTGATTACACTAAGGAATTAGATAGGTTGTTCCCTTAAGAACTGACTCAAGGTCTTGAACAACGGGGCCCCGCCCTCTATGAGGGTATGAGTCTAAGGTAGGACCTTAGACTTATTGTTCATTAGAGGATCAGTGGTGCTTAAGGAGCAAAGAGGTAATCACAGGGGTAAAACGGTAATTTGACCTAGCTGTGATTACGAACAACCTGTGAAGGGTCGACTCATGGGTAATGACTATATCAGTGGACACAATAATATCTACCGTGAGGAGAGTGCAGCTACAAGTCTATAGTGGAGTGACTTGTAGTTAATGAATATTGATTAATTGGATCAAAGAGTTTGATCAGTTAATCTCACATCATTGGAGCTCATGAACTGTTAGATCCCTCCGTTGGCTCAATATGGTAATATTTAGGGTATAAAGTTAGGAGTATACATGAAGAGTTATATCAATTATATATGATATAATTGATATAATATATAGTTTTAATGTGAATTAGATTCATATATAAACTATATACTAAAGAGAGATTAAAGGAGGGGTAGGATGGTCATTTCCATCTCATTCCATGAGATGCAACTAGGTTAAGTCATTCTAAATAAGGTTTGACAAGCTCTCTTGTTGTGTTGTTGGAAGAGTTCCAAAGCACACATCTCTCTCAAAATACCTCACCTCTCCTAAAGGGAACCCACCTTCCTCCCTCACCTAGAGAACAACGGAGAAGATTCGGTGGTCGTCTTCGTACGTTGGAGTTCCTATTGTTGAGATCGTGATCGTGGGAGAGTGGAGCACTCGAAGGAAGATTCTTCAAAGGTAATTTCTTGTTGTCCATTCTATTTTATGTTTAATCTTGTTATGTATGTTCTTGAATTAATCGTTGTAACTAAATCAAGAGCGCGCGATTCGCAATCGCTTCCGCTGCGGGTACTTCGATTCCCTTAAATATTAATATTAATATTCATATTCCTAATTCAATCACTTTTAGTATAATTTCGTTTAAAATAGTTCATTGTTTTATCTCTGGTTAAAAATCCTTATGTACTTGGGTCTTTTCAAATGGTTACAAATCTTCTGCGAGTATCAACTAACAAAATGAGAAGAGTAACTAAATTATATAACTTAGTGATTTTATATATTTTTCAACTTTGTCAACACAGGAATGTAGGGGAAGCTCGAGATCATGTGAGGCCTTAGGCAAAATTTTAATAGAGAGGTCTTATACTATTTTTGTTTCATCTTTCGATTTGTCTGTACCTAGGGATATATAACTAACCGGGTAATTCAAGCAACCCGGACTACCTAACCCAAACCATAAGGGTTGGGTTAGGTTAGGTTACGTTTTTTTTTTTCGGTTTGGGTTGGGTTAGAAGTTTGGATAACCGAGGTTCTCGGGTTGGACTTTTTAGGCTCGAGTTGACTCAACCAAACCCAAAGTTTATATTTTTTATTTTATTTTAATTACATACATACTTATAAATGAATTATTTGTCAGTTTTTTATATTTTTCTTCTAGACTTCTAACAAATGTTAAGATATTATGAATTTTGAAGTTTGCTATTTGAATTTTATGTGATTTTAGTTATTAATTCAAGAAAAAAATATTTTAAATAATAAAAAATATAAAAAATTAAAAAATTAACATGGAGACTCAACCCAACCCAACAATGTTGGGTTGGGTTGGGTTGGGTAACTCTTATGAATAGGGTTGGTTGGGTTGAAGAAATGACTAACCCGTCCAAAAAACTCCCCCAACCCAACCCAACCCGGCTTATGTACACCTCTATCTATACCTATCATTTCATCTTTATTACTTTTTACTTCCAATAACAAATTTATTGAGAGCACCTTTTTTAGATTCAATCAATTGTTCTACTCTTCTTTTCTTCTTAAGATTTTCATATACATATTCATATTTTCTAGTAGACATATTGATATTCTAAGTATGAAAATATAAACAAAACTTAGATATTAAGGTATTGAACAATCAATAATATGAAATAATCTTTTTCAAAAATGAAAAGGTAAAAGAATTTGAACGAAAAAAAAACTGGAAACTTTGAAACAGTTGGATTGAATTGAAGAAATGATTTCTGCTCTAACAATTGATAATAAAACTTACATTCATGAGACCACAAAGAATATCGAGATGAAATCTGAGAGTTGTCTTGCAAGGTCCTAGTTCTGCTTAAAAAAAGAAAGAAAAAAAATCATTTTTTTCACTAAACTTTTCCCTATTATCCGTGTGCATGTTTTTTAATAACAGCTTTCTTTGGTAATACTAGTTAGTTTGGAGAGGGTTGAGACTTGATACACAATTGATAAAGTGTTATGGTGATAATTGCACAAATTCGTTGGGCGTGCGATATTATATAACTTTTCGATTGTTCTCGTCATTGCGCGATCACTCAACAACATTTGAGAAAGATTGAGAAGAAAAAATATAATTAAATGTTAGTTAATAATTGGTATGTAAAAAATAAAAATAAAAGTGAACAATATATATACTAAAAAAAATTGAGAACAACATGTGTATTATGTTACTTGTTATGGGTGAAAATGGATCAACAACGAACTAGCTGGTTAAAGGGCTAAAACAAAAGGTCGAACGAAAAAAGAAGCCCAATACGAAGTCCAAATGGACCGAAATCGAACAGAGACCGACCCAAGGCAAAAAGAGACGGAGGGCACACGTGGTCGGTCTCGAATGGTAGAGCCCCAAATTGGGCTCTACCTTGGCCCGATAAGCCAAAAGGGAGACCCAGGCTTGGGCCTTGGTCGAGGCCGACCAGATGCAAGGCCCACTTTGGGGCATTGCATCGGTCCCATTTGGTGTGTAGGCCTGATTCCAACCCACTTTCGGCCTTTTGTTTTCCCATTAGGCAACGAAAACCCACGAAAAATCCTAGGGAGGAGTTATTTAAGCTCTCTAAGGAGGGGAGAGCTAGGTTAGTTGATTCTAGCCACCATAAATCTAAGAACTCGTAAATTCTCTCTAAACTCTCTCTGACTTAAGCATCGGAGTCGGTGTGGCCTACACCACACCGGTGCCCAAGTTTTCCTTGTCTTGCAGGTCGCATTCTTCCCCCTAGAGATACAAATTTACCGTCGTTATCACGTAGAGGTCACGTGCGTTCTCCTGTCCAAAATTTGACAACAACAGTTGGCGCCGTCTGTGGGGAACAACAACGCTTGCTTGGAAACCCTTGTGTTTAGGTCTATCCTACGAAAGATGAGCAGAATTCTGAGAAACAAGTGATGGAACGAGAAGAAACACGATTTTGATCAGGATCGTCGTTTGCGACAATCGCAGGGAGACAAGCCTCCTCGACCTTATATCGAGGTCGAGGCCGACCAGATTGAGGCCGAGGTTGACCAGTACGTGGCCTAGGTCGAATTGATTGTTGAAGCAAAAACGGGATCGAAATTCGTCATGTGCACGAGATCAAAAAGTCAAGGTAGGAGACGGAATCGAGGCCAAGGTCGAGGCAAAAATAAAACCCTAACCTTTTATCAATACGAAGAAGGAACAAATTTAAGAAGTGTAATCGAGGATAAGAAGCGACAGAGAACCTTGGTCGAAGCCGAGGCGAGCAATTTTCCAAGTATTGAAGCGACAGATCTGAGAAGCGTCATCGAGTGGAAAAAGCAACAGAGGGTCGAGGCCGAAGCCGAGGCAGAGGTCGACCTTGAGGCCGAGGTCGAGGCTAACATTGAGGCCGAGGCTGAGGCCGATCTTGAAGTCGAGGCCGAGGCTAATGTTGAAGCTGAGGGCAACTCTAGAGTCAAAGGTGAAACAATCAGTCCAACATGGAAAACAGAATTATTAAAGATTCAAAGAGAGTTAGACCACATACAGAGTAATAGAGTTAGACCACATACAAGGTAATTTACACCAGGTGTGAGTAATGTAAGGTTTGACATTGAAACTTTGATAGAAGAGGTAGATCCACCTTTTACTGATGAAATCATGAATGTAAAACTACCTCTCACATTCAAAGTTCCAAAAATCAAACCCTATGATGGAACCGAAGACCCTGTGGTACATCTAGATATATACAAATCATGGATGAAACTTCATGGGGTGAACGACGCAATTAGATGCAGAGCCTTCTCATTCACTCTAGTAGGACCAACGAGAAATTGGTTTCGCAACATAAAAAGAGGACTTATAGGTTTGTTTAAGGAATTAGCTCGAGCATTTGTGACACAGTTCTTAGGAGGAAGAAATCAGTGCAAGCCAACAACTCATCTGCTCTCCATCAAGCAAGGATCCAAAGAAACTTTACGAGAATATATTACTCGGTTCAATAATGAAGTTTTATGTGTTGAAGATTGCACTGATGGAGCAACATTAATGGCCATAGTTAATGGACTCAGAGATCGAAGACTCATACAATCTTTAGAAAAAAGAAAACCCACATCATATGTAGAACTCATTACTCGAGCTCAAAAGTACGTTCGTACAGAAGAATTGCTTCATACGAAGAAGAAGATTGATTTACTTGAAAAAAAATCAAGTGAAACATTACATCAAGAAGCCAAGAGACAGAAGATGGATAACCAGAAACCACTTCAACTTGGCCTCCAATCCAGAAAGTTTGAAAAGTACACCCCAATATTCTCTTTTAGTAGGGGACTGAAGGGAATGAAACTCCCGCAGTGGAAACTACATAAAACGTCGTGGTGTTCGTTATGAAATCTTTTCTTAAAATCGAAGTAAACTATTTAATTCTAGGCTAAACATGCTTTTAGAAGAAAAAAAAATAGAAAGTATACGTAAGTTGAATAACCTTTCTTCGACAATTTCTTCTCCGATCACGAACTCTTCGTGCCAACGATCTCTTCACGCGATCTCTCGAACCGAACAAATTGGACACCTCCAAAATGACTTCTCGGTTGTTCTCGATCGGTTGAGTGAGAGTGGTGGAACTCCCTTTGGTTTGGGTGGAGAGAATTTTGTAGAGAGAATTGAGAGAAGATTTGAGCCATCGGGTCGGGGTGCATTGCACGGCTGCTGAAGGAGGAGGTTGTCCCCGTCGAGCCGGAAGAGGATGATCCAGCCCAAGAACCTGTTAGGGGCGGCACCGGACTAAATGAGCATCAGCTTCTCCTCCATCGAGAAGTCCAAGAGATTAAATTGCGGCAGGAGCAGATGCATCATATGCTGGTTTCCTTTGCATCTTATACGCGTGATCGCGATAGGGCGCTGCACACAACCCTGTGCAGGGCGTCTGCGCGGCCTATCCCTGCCTTCCCTGCATTTCCTGACGAAATTTTGAGCGGATGGGAACACGCTGATGTCGGTGAGACCTCTCACGAGCAGGCTTCTGATGCGGCTGACGATGAGGAGTAGTAGCAAGGGGAGTTTATCATTTCCTTTCTTTTCCTTCTCTTGTTTGTAGTATGCGCTCCTGTGTTTTACTTGCTTTTCTAGTTTTTCTTTGCTTTTAGCTATCTTGGCGGTTGTTGTGAGGACACAACGTGTCTTGAAGTTTGGGGGTGGACGTTTGTTTTTGGTTTTGCTGTGGTGAAAGATGGTGTGCATCCCTAATTTTGGACATTGATTGTGTTTGGATTGCGGCTGTTGTGTTTTCCTGTCTGTTTGGTTTGTATCGTCTTGTTTAGGATCTTTGCGCTTAGGTTGTTGTGTCAGCTGGTTAGGTGTTTCTTGGTGGTTAGCTTATTACTAATGATGACACTTTAGACTCTCGCATTTCATTTGCATATAACACTTTAAGTTTGACAAATGAGTGAAAGTAGCCTTCACACTTAAGTCTTAGCTATCGAGCTTGTTGATTCTAAAATGTTTTATAGTCTTAAGGAGAGCTTAGGGGCTAAAGTGAGTTGGCGCGGTTTCTTGAATTGAGTCTAAGGCATCATGTATAAATTGTTATTGTCTCTTGTTCGTAAAATCAAAGTTTGGGGGAGGTCAATTCAAAAAAAAAAAAAAAAAAAAAAAAAAAAAAGGGATACTCTTCTATCTCTTGGGCTTAGTAAACTGTGGCTAGGCATGACACCCATGCTTAGTTTTGAGTCAAACGGTCACAAAGGATATGAGTATGCAAAAGCAACCAATCTATGTGATATAGTGCTCGTTGTTAGGCGTCTTCATCACCAATGTTGGCGTTTAGATCAAAGTACAACAAATGACTAGAAAGGTTCCGTTGAAAAAAAAAATGAAAGCAAACAAAATAAAATCTAAAAAAAAAGAAAAAGAAGAAGAGATTGGCCTCTCGTTGTTCTCTTTCATTATGCTTTTGATGGAAGAGTTATTTGCTCTTGAAAAAAAAAAAAAAAAAAAAAAAGTTCATTTGATTTTACATTTTGAGCTTGTTGTAAACCTTAGTATTTTGGATGGACTCCATGTTAAGTCATTTGTTTGCTTTCGTTAAACTAAGTTCTATGATTTAAACTTTAGGGCGCTTTAGATGATGCAAAGAGTAAGCTAAGACCGCACACACACACTTAAGGGGTTGCTTTAACTTGTGAACGATTTTGTCATACCTTGTTTGTGTTTATGCTTGTGAATTGTGGGAGTTTACCTGAAGGTTTGATAATCTAAACCTCTTTGGCGCCTAGCCAGTTGTTTATTTGTTGTGATAGTTGTTAGTGCATCACTCGAGGACGAGTAATGAGATAAGTTTGGGGGTGTGATAATCCCATGAAATGGGATTATTTTTGGCACTTTCCATGGCTTATTCCTACTAAAAATTGAGTGGTGGGCGTGTTTTAGTCGTTTTCTTAGCGTGTTTTTGTTGAGTTTCGGAGTGTGGTAATTTTAGTGTCTTGTTCTTTATTTTCTTTGTTGTGTTGGGTTAACTTTGGTATTTTGTGTCTATGTGGTAGCCTTAGATTCGATGTGTTCCTTAGGCTTTGCTGTTAATTTTGTATGTAGGTTGTGATTGTTGTTAATGCTGATGTTTGGTGTAGGGAAAAGAAGAATGTTAAGTGTGGCAGCAGCAATGCCACAAAGATGCTGTGGCGCGACTTCTAAATGCAGAAGGCAAATTTACCATGTAAAGAAATGATGTCACAAAGATAGCGGCAAAGAACGAATTCGGGCAGAAAAGTCAAAGTAGGGCCCACCTTTTGGAGTGACGCAGCTTGTACCCCTTTTCTCTGACCTAAATCGTTAGATGTGGTTCTTGTTGAGATTTTTGAGAATCAAAGGGCTTGGGGTGCAAAAAGAAAAAAAAAGAAAAGTTTTAAAGTCTAACCTAATAAGGAAAGAAGAGAGAGGGGAAAAGGGGAGCCACCATTTTTTGGCGATAAGACAGCAGCAGAAGAAAAAGTGGAAGGAACCTGGTTGACATCCCTGAAGAAGAGGAGAAGTTGCTGCATTATTTCATCCTAGCTCGTTTCTTTTCTTCTCTTCTCTAGCTTGCTTTACTCTTGCTTGTGCCTTTGTTCTTTTTGTTGTGACTTGAACTAGATTTTGGTATGTATTTAAGCTTTAAACATTTTGTTCTTAAGTTTTATGTAATAGCCATGAACTAATCTCTCTTATGCTGGAATTTATGAAATGAATTACTAAATTCTCAAAGGCCTTTTGTTGGAGAATTGTTGTATTTGTGAAGTTTGCTTATGGGTATTTGTTGTTTAATGTTCTTCTTAAGATTGATCACCTTAGGATTGAATAGTAGTTCGTTTTAATTCTGAAAAGGTTGAAATGGATGGAAAACACATAAGCAAAGCTTGAATGTCTTTCTCTTGAAAAAGGAAAGGGTTCCAAAGGTATAGACATATGCCTTTTGGCTTGTAAACTTAGGGAAGTGTGTGTTAATTGTATGTTTAAAAGTTGGGTATTCATAGACATATGTTAATCTCTGCTTTTAGGCTAAAATTCGAAGTTAGAAATAATTTTCGGAATTTCTGCATAATTCCCCGTTTCTTCACAAAGATAACATTCAGCAGTGAAAGTGGTAGCATCGCTTACTGACATTAGACAAACAGAAATTTAGAAGTTCATCTCCATAATTCCAAATATTTCTTCACTAAATTCTCACCCATTCATTGTCCATTTGAGTTGTTTATCGTTCTTAGATAGCTAGATTTAGTATCTCTTTTGCTAAGCTCGTTTTTGTTGCTTTTGAGTTGTTTAGGCGCTTTAAGTCTAGTTTATCATTACTTATCTTCTCAAACTTTTGCAAACATTAGTCCCTGTGGGATCGACCTTGTTCACCAATTACTACCTACGATTGCGTATGCTTGCGTAGTGAGTTTTTGCAACAACAACGGGTTATAATAACCAGTGGGCCAAACAGGCCCTTATAGTTTATTATGAATCACATTCACATTAAACTATATATTATGTCAATCATATCTCATATAAATGACATATATACCCTTTTAATGAATTTGAACACTTCAAATCCACACCAAACTGTAAACCCTCAATTTATCCAGTTTGAGCCAACCGAGGAACCTAATTGACCTACAGATGACGAGCTCCAATGATTCGAGATTAAGCTGTCAAACTCTTTGACCCGGTTATTCAACATTCATTAGCTACGGTAACACTCCACTAAAGCCTGTAGTTGCACTCCCATCACTGTAGGACAAGTTGTGTCCATCGATATAACCAATGCTCGTGGTCGACCCTTCCAGGTTGTTCGTAGTCACAGTTGGGTCAAAATTATCGTTTTACCCCTGTGTCTACCTCTTGCTCCTTAAGTCTCATTGCTCCTCTAATGAACAACTACGTTGCATGGTCCGCCCATGAACAACATCTCTCTCGGGCCAGTGAGAGGGTGGGCGTCCGTTGTCCAAGCCCTGGAGACAACACTTAAAGGAACAACCCCTCTAGTTTCCCTAAATCGAGAACGAGTGAATTCCATCTCGCGCAATCAAGTTCCCAGCTCCCCACGTGGTCCTGCCCCTAAGAAGATAAGTATATTGGGTGAGTAACTGTGACCACCCTCACCCGTACTAATCAAAGGACAGACTCCCGCAAACAGGAGTTCGTAACACGCTCAGAATTAAGATCGAGTTATTATTGGTCATCTACAAAGTTATTAGCCCTATACTGTTAATGGTGTTACATCAGTAAGTCTAATAATTCACGGTCCGGTCTTGTACAATCTCATTACACAGGATTCCCCCACTCGCATGTCAACCACATGAACGAGTTGGATCACCTCGTTTGTATCTAATACAAAGCGAGCCGCATCTACAGCGTATCCGGGATTAAGTCTCCAACCCTATCCGTATACTGTAGACCGTTTAGGTTATTTACTCGAACGTGATTCTCCCTATATGTCCACTACACACCGTTCAAGTTTTAGTTCTCTCATAATTCAATTACACTGGAGCTTAGTTTATTAGATTAAGTTGGTAAATATGCGAGACACAAAGTGATGAAAAAAATAACTTTTATTTATTTCAATAAGGAATATTACAAACATACACGAGATTAGGACATGCATCCCAACAGGGGCTTCATTTTGCTTATCTTTCCTTAAGGTAGATTTAATTTTGTTAATTCCATCCATTAATGTAAGATTGAAGTTCTATTAGCAATAGACTTATCTTCTTCAAGTTACAAGTGGTGTCACTCAAGTATGAGTTCAACAAAAACTCTTACTTGAGTAGGGGGACTATTGAGGGGATATGCTTCCCTATTTAACAAAAATCATAAGGTATATAGAAGATATGTCTCTCTGTTGAACAAAAAACAGAAGCTACATAGGAGATATGCATTTATATTAAACAAAAGGAAGAAGCTACATAGGAGATATGTCTCTTTGTTGAACAAAAACCAGAAGCTACATAAGAGATATGCCTCTTTATTAAACAAAAGGTAGAAGCTACATAGGAGATATGCATCTCTATCGAACAAAAAGCAGAAGCTACATAGGAGATATGCCTCTTTATTAAACAAAAGGCAGAAGCTAGAATAGGAGATATGCATTTCTATCGAACAAAAAGCAGAAGATATACAGTACAAACCTAAAAGACCAATTCTAGTAGGGTCGAGGTCGACAAAGAGAGGCCAAGGCCGACCACCATAGGGCAAGAGCAACCATACTGTAAGTAAGTTATTTCTTTTGGTTTTGTTGAGTTCATGAATGAGAGACCTATTTGTCAAATTTTCTTACTTGATAAAACTTGCACCTTTTTTTATCAATTTATCTTGCTTAGTAACTTATAATTCTATTTTAAAGATCAAAGAAACAAGGACGATAAATAGAGAGATAAAAGTCTTGTGTTGAGATTAAAAAGATAAAAAAAAAGTGTGAGCAAAATACAACCAACTCCCATTAGAGATATCTGGAGAATAGAAGCAACATAATCATGAGTTAGAGAAAACAAACGAGATAGGGGTTGGAAAAGAGAGACTGACCACATGGTCGAGGCCGACCACTATTGGTCGAGGTCGACCACCTCTTTAACCGAGGTCAACCACCTTGGTCGAGGCTGACCACCCTAGTCGAGACTAACCACTGTCATTAGAACACACTTTCATGGTTATAGTTGAGCTCTTTCCTGCATTCAATCACAAGAAAAAATGAGGAAGACAAGATCGATCATCAGAATTAGAGCCAAAATCTGGAGCCTACTCTAGATACAACAGATTATGTCGTGTGAACAAAGCACGAAACACACAAAACTCTTGAGCACTTAGGTGCAGAGGAAGCGACCCAGAAGGTCGATTGGACCGTAAAAGGGTTCGGTTAACTGATCTTGGCAACCCAAAAATCTGAGAAAAATCTCACGATAGGTCCCCTATTGAACATGCCTAGAAAATTAATTAGGTCCATAAGAGGGACTTGATTAATTAATCTGAGCAGCCTAAAAATCTGAGATAAGTCTCGCGATGGGTTTCATAAAATGAAATGAGAAACAGAAAATAGAGAAGCAGAGATCAAGCTGATTCGCTGAGAAAATTCCAGGATCACAAAAATAAGATGCAGAGGTTGAGGAGAACTTGATCACAGTTGACAAAACGGCGCGCGCAGGAGTTTAGGCGGCCAGACCGGTCGAGGCTAACCAAATCGGCCGAGGACGACCACACCGGTCGAGGCCGACCAGACTGACCGAGGACGACCAGACCGTCCGTGGCCGAGGCTGACCAATCTAGGCCATTGCCCAACCCTCAATTCTCACTTCCTTGCTCATTTTCTCTTATCCTCTCTTAGTATCGACTCGAGATAAAGTTACATTTGTCCAGAAATGCTTATGAAAAGCATGAAGCTACAAGGCTACCTAAAGCTACGTATTTGAAAACCACCTCAAAACTACACATTCTCTCTAGGAAAACGACATAGACCGTGAATCCAGAGAAGAATTTCAGAGGAATTGACATTCTAGAAGACTGAATATCCTCATAAGGATGGACAACAATAATTGGAGAGAGTTTTAGGCAAACCTCGAAAGATCGACAATGACTCCAAAAAAAGCTTAGTAGGCTACTCCCAAGTCAGACTCCATACAATTACTCCACATGCTTTTAATCTATAATCCTAACTAGGGAGTTGGAGCTAATGTTTTGGGTGAAATTAGATCAACAATAAACGAGTTTGTTAAAGGGCTACAATGAAAGGTCGAACGAGGAAAGAAACCCAATATGAAGTCCAAATGGACCAAAATCGAACAGGGACCGACCCGAGGCGAAAAGGGATGAGAGGACGTGCTAGGACTTGGTCGGCCTCGTCCGAGGCCGACCAGGTGGTAGAGCCCCAAGTTGGGCTCTACCTTGGCCCAATAAGCCAAAAGGGAGACCTAGGCTTGGGCCTCCGCTCAAGCCGACCAGATGCAAGGTCCACTTCGGGGCCTTGCATCGCTCCCATTTGGTCTGTAGGCTCAGTTCTAACCCACTTCCGACCTTTCCTTTTCTCATTAGGTAACATAGACCCACGAAAAATCCTAGGGAGGAGCTATTTAAGCTCTCTGAGGAGGGGAGAGCAAGGTAAGTGGATTCTAGCCACCAAAACTTTAAGAACTCCAAAATTCTCTCTAAACTCTCTCTAACTTAAGTATCGGAGTCAGTGTGGCTTACACCACACCGGTGTCCAAGTTTTCCTGGTCTTGCAGGTCGCATTGTTCCCCCTAGAGATACAAATTTACCGTCGTTGTCACGTGAAGGTTAGGTGCGTTCTCCTGTCCAAAATTTGGCAACAACATTACTATTAAATTAAATGAAAATAATGTTTTTGTTGGTAGAGGAGAGTAACCATCTTGTAATCTCTCTAATCAAAAGTAATTGGTTTTACTTAGAATGCTTTTAAAACTTAAAAAATGTTTTTAAGCTCAACAATGATTTCATTATTTTCTCCTTAGTTATAAGTTTATACCAGTTGAGTTTCGCTATTAATTACTATATTTTAATTAATTATAAATGTAAAATAACATTTTTTGGATTGTACTTATTTCATTTAGTTCTAGATAAATAACATGAATGTGTCGTGAAAATTGGATGAAAACCGGGTATAATTTTACCAATACTAAAATACTAATATAATAATGATAATAATATAATTAGGATAATAATAATGATAGTAATAATAATATAAATAGAATAATGAAAGACAATGAAAATGGAAATGAAAGTGGGATATATATATATATTATAATACTAAGATAGTGGAAAATTATGGCATAAGGAAAAGTGGGAAAGAATGAAGAAGATTGGGGAAAAATCCACCAAATGAATGTATCTTACAAAGACCATTACAACCACTATTTATAGGCAAATGGAGAGCATGATGTGACCCATTTTGGACACTAACCAATGGTGTTTAGATGACACATGGGGGACACATTGGCTATGGGGAGTTTGCCAGTTGGCAATGCTAAATTTGAACATATGGATAACACATGACATGGGCATCTATTTCCTTAATTTCCATAATACTCCCTCTTAGATGTCCATTTATATAAAATATGCCTCGTTAAAACCTTACTAGGGAAAAATCCAATGGGATAAAAAACTTTAGTGAAGGAAAAAGAGTACATATTTTATATAATATATTTACTCCCCCTCATGACAACATCAGTTGAGATCTCTGAGTTGTCACATCCCAATACTGTGAACCAATTTCTGAAATGTTGTAGTTGGTAATGTCTTTGTAAATATGTCCGCCAAGTTATCCTTCGAACAAATCTGTTGTACTGAGATGTCGTCATTTTCTTCAAGGTCATGAGTGTAGAAAAGTTTTGGAGAGATATGCTTCGTTCTATCTCCTTTAATATATCCTCCTTTGATTTGAGCTATACATGTTGTGTTGTCTTCGTATAATATTGTTGGAAAAGGTTTACTCGAAGACAAGTCACATGTCTCACGAATGTGTTGTGTCATTGATCTTAGCCATACGCATTCTCGACTTGCTTCGTGAATTGCAAGGATTTCAGCATGATTTGAAGAAGTGGTCGTGATGGTCTGTTTCACTGATCGCCATGATATAGCAGTTCCTCCACATGTAAATAGATAACCTGTCTGAGATCTAGCTTTGTGTGGATCAGATAGATAACCAGAATCTGCATAACCAACTAGATCAAAACTGGATTTGTTAGAATAAAATAAACTCATATCAATCGTCTCTCGAAGATACCGGAGTACATGCTTAACTCCGTTCCAATGTCTTTTTGTAGGACATGAACTATATCTAGCTAATAAATTTATTGAAAATGTAATATCTGGTCTTGTGTTATTAGCTAGATACATAAGTGCACCAATTGCACTAAGATATGGTACTTCAGGACCAAATAGTTCTTCATTGTCATCTCGAGGTCGAAATATATCTTTCTTTACATTTAGTGAACGAACTTCCATTGGAATGTTCAATGGATGTGCTTTATCCATGTAGAATCTTTTTAAGATTTTCTCTGTATAAGTTGATTGATGAACAATATCCCATCTGCTAAATGTTCAATTTGCAAACCAAGGCAAAATTTTGTTTTTCCAAGATCTTTTATCTCGAATTCTTTCTTAAGATATTATATTGTCTTGGATAACTCTTCAGGAGTTCCAATTATATTTAAGTCATCAACATATACAGTTATAATAGCAAATCATGACTGAGATTTCTTTATAAAAACGCACGGACATATTGGATTATTTTGATATCCTTCTTTCAACAAATATTCACTAAGGCGATTATACCACATTCGTTCTGATTGTTTTAATCCATATAATGATCTCTGTAACTTGATTGAATATAAATCCTGAGAACTTGATTTATATGTTTTTGGTATTTTAAATCCTTTTGGGATTTTCATATAAATGTCATTATCTAGAGATCCATATAAATATGTCGTGACTACATCCATTAGATGCATATCAAGTTTTTCATATACAGTTAGGCCAATCAAATATCTTAGCGTTATTGCATCCACCACAGGAGAATATGTCTCCTCATAATCAATACCAGGCATTTGCGAGAATCCTTGTGCAACAAGTCTCGCTTTATATCTTGTGACTTCATTCTTTTCATTTATTTTCCTTACAAATACCCATTTGTATCCCACAGGTTTGACACCTTCTGGTGTTAGGACTACTGGTCCAAAAATCTCACGTTTTGAAAGTGAGTTCAACTCTGCTTGGATTGTTTCTTTCCACTTTGGTCAATCATTTCTACGTTGACATTCTTCGATAGATTTTGGATCAAAATCGTCACTTTCATGAATAATATCGTGAGCAACATTATAAGCAAAAATGTTGTCAACAAGGATATCATTTCGGTTCCATCTATTTCCTGTTGTAACATAGTTTATAGAAATTTCATTATTATCCTCAAGCATTTGATTTTCATCAATACTCTTTTGAGTAGTTGTATTCTAGATTTCATCTGGAACATCCATACCTTTCATTGAATCATTTTGATTCTCAACTACTTTTCTTTTTCGAGGATTTTTATCTTTGGAACCTATAGGTCTACCACGCTTCTGGCATGCTCCATACTCATTATTGACAACTTGTTTCTTTGGGATATCAATTTTTTATGGAACATTTGCTGCGGTATATATGATTTAGTCACTCTTTTAGCATCTGTGAATGCATCTGGTAATTGATTTGCTATATTTTGCAAATGAATTATCTTTTGAACTTCAAGTTCACATGGATCTCTTCGAGGATCTAAATGAGATAATAATGATGCATTCCATGTAATTTCTTTTTCCAACTTCTGAATTCCTCCCCCTAATGTTGGAAACTTTGTCTCATTAAAATGACAATCAACAAATCGTGCAGTAAATACATCACCCGTCAGGGGTTCAAGATATTTAATAATTGATGGGGAATCATATCCAACATATATTCCTAACCTCCTTTGGGGACTCATCTTAGTGCGTTGTGGTGGAGCAATTGGAACATATACTGCACATCCAAAAGTTCTCAGATGGGATATATTTGGTTGTTGGCCATAAGCTAATTGCATGGGGGAATATTTATTATAGGCTACTGGCCTAATACGTAATAATGATGCAACGTGCAAAATAACATGACCACAGACTGATGTAGGAAGTTTAACTCTCATAAGCAATGGTCTTGCAATTAGTTGCAGACGTTTTATAAATGATTCCGCTAGACCATTTTGTGTATGAACATGAGCTACAGGATGTTCAACACTTATCCCAATTGACATACAATAATTATAAAAAGTTTGGGATGTAAATTCACCAGCATTATCAAGTCGAATGGTCTTAATTATATAATTCAGGAAATTGTGCTCTTAACTTAATTATTTGAGCAAGTAACCTTGCAAATGCAAGATTTCGACTTGATAATAAGCATACATGTGACCATCTGCTGGATGCGTCAATTAATACCATAAAATATCTAAATGGACCACTTGGTGGATTAATAGGTCCACAAATATCACCTTGAATCCGCTCTAAAAATGCAGGCGATTCAATCTCTACTTTAGTTGGTGATGGTCTAATAATTAATTTCCCTTGAGAGCAAGCATCACATGACAACTCATTTGATTGAAAAATCTTCTGGTTCTTTAAAGGATGTCCATGTGAATTTTCAATAATTTTCCTCATCATTATTGATCCTGGATGACCTAGTCGATCATGCCAAACACTGAATATTTCTGGATTCATGAACTTCTGGTTCATTGTTGTATAACTTTCGATTACTCTATATGAGTATAATATAATCCAGAAGAAAAGGCAGGTAGTGTTTCTAATATACGTTTTTCATTTGAAACAATAGATGTGATATAGAGACACTCTATATTATTTTTACGACCAGTTTCAACATGATAACCATTATTACATAAGTCTTTGAAACTCAATAAATTTCGCTTTGATTTACTAGAAAATAAGGCATTATTAATTAAAAATTTTGTTCCTCTAGGCAAGATAAAACTTTCTTTTCCAAAACCTTCAATCAGGTCGGTAGAACCTGATATAGTATTGATTTTTGCTTCCAGCATTGTCAATTTAGAAAAATATTTTCTGTTTATGAGTATCATGTGCGTAGTTGCGCAGTCTGCTAGACATAAATCCTCATTGCTCATTTTCGGGTTACTCAACATATTGAAATTGTCCATATTTCTTCATTGATAAGAAAAGGAAAATGATTACGAAAAAGTCCTAAATATATATACAAAAACAAGAAAAACATATAACGATTACAAGTAGTACTTAATTATATATCTTCATACAAAACATCATCTATTGTTTTATTGCATCAATTCTCTCTCTAGGAGATTCAAAATAATCAGCCACATCAAGATGCATCATATTGGAGGGGTCAAACACATCATCTTCTTGAATGGCAAGACTTACCTTCACATTCTTCCATTTTCCTTTTTCCTTCAGGGAAGCTTGATAGAGATCAACAAGGTGTTTTGACGTACGACAAGTACGTGACCAGTGCCCAGTCATTCCGCACCGGAAACATTTATGTTCATCACCTTTTGAACTCTTATCTTGTGGAGTCTTGCCTTTATGATCATTACTTCGTGTGGGTTTCTTAAAATTATAATGCCCACCACGAAAATAGGTATTTCTTCCTTTACTGTGGTCCCGACCTCGACCACGACCACGACCTCGACCACGATTATTGAAATTCACAGCATTTACTTCAGGGAATGGTGTTGCTCCAGTTGGTCTAGATTCATGATTTTTCATTAATAGCTCGTTATTTTGTTCAGCCACGAGAAGACATGAAATTAGTTTTGAATATTTTTTAAAGTCTTTCTCTCGATATTGCTACTGTAGGAGCATATTCGAGACATGAAAGTGGAAAATGTCTTCTCTAACATATCAACATCAGTAATCTTTTCTCCGCATAATTTCAATTTTGAACTAATTCTGAATAGTGCGGAATTATATTCACTTACTGATTTGAAGTCCTGCAACCTCAGGTGCATCCAATCATAACGAGTTTTTGGAAGAATAACTGTTTTTTGATGATCATACCTCTCTTTCAAACCTCGCCATAGAATGTAGGGATCTTTTATTGTAAAATACTCTATTTTCAATCCCTCGTGAAGATGATGGCGAAGGAAGATCATGACTTTTGTTTTTTCTTGATTTGATGCATCATTTCCTTCTTTAATTGTTTCTCCAAGATTCATGGAATCTAAATGGATCTCAGCATCAAGGACCCATGACAAGTAGTTATTTCCATTTATATCCAGGGTCGTAAATTCTAATTTTGCAAGATTTGTCATAGTAATACTATATAAAAAAAATTGCATTTACATTAGGAAATTAATTAAACATGCAAAATAACATTTCATTATTTGAACAAAGACTTACCCGGAGGACCTACCTTCAGTGGAAAAACCGGTAGAGCTTCGTGCTGATAACATGTTGTGAAAATTGGATGAAAATCGGATATAATTTTACCAATACTAAAATACTAATATAATAATGATAATAATATAATTAGGATAATAATAATGATAGTAATAATAATATAAATAGAATAATAAAAGACAATGAAAATGGAAATGAAAGTGAGATATATATATAGATATATATATATATTATAATACTAAGATAGTAGAAAATTATGGCATAAGAAAAAGTGTGAAAGAATGAAGAAGATTGGGGAAAAATCCACCAAATGAATGTATCTTACAAAGACCATTACAACCACTATATATAGGCAAATGGAGAGTATGATGTGGCCCATTTTGGACACTAACAAATGGTGTTTAGATGACACATGGGGGACACATTGGTTATGGGGAGTTTGCTACTTAACAATGCTAAATTTGGACATATGGATAGCACATGACATCAACATCTATTTCCTTAATTTCCATAATAGAATGAGATTTTTAGTAAGATTCAAGAACTCCAAAAGTCAACCCAACAATAGTCGTTGGAACTTGGAGCTCAATTTTTCCCAATTTATTATAATGCCCATTCACTTCTCTCTCTGTCAATGGGAATGAAACAAAATTGGAGTTCCATAAAAATTATAAACCAGATTTATCATTTATGTTTACATGCGTGCTAAATTAAAAAAAATACTCGTGAAATACTTTTGTTTTAAAAATATTTCACTACTTTAAAATTTTCATTATTATCGTTGAATTTTCAAAAAAAAAATTAAAAAAATACGTTAATTTTGAATGAAAACTATTAATACTTTGTTTTAAAAATACCTTTAAACTTTAAAAATTCTCATTAATACCCTTAAACTTAAAAAAAAGTTAAAAAATATCTATACCATTAGTTTTGTCTTGAATGGAAACCACTAGTACTTTGTTTAAGAAATACTTCTAAACTTTCACACAGTTTCATTATTAACTTTAAACTTCCATAAAAATTTCAAAAATACCCCTATTGTTAATATATGAAGAGAATTCTTTAGTACCTTGTTTTAAAAAATACCCCCGATCTTTTAAAAGTTGCATTAATATCCTTAACCTTAAATTTTGTTTAAAAAAATGCCATCACCATTAGTATATGGATGACCATTTTTCTACACCTCATTACCTTCCTTTTTCATTTCTTCTTTATCTTTATTTGCTTTAATCTATTATCTAACACTTCCCTATTTTCCTTTTTTTTCTCTCTCTCTTTTTCAATATCCTCTTTACTCTCTTCTTCAATTTTTCAATATCTAAAACTATCCTTTCAAACAAAGTATATAGACTATAGCTAGAAGAAAAGGGAATAATGGAATCATCAAGGGACCTTAGGACTTAAATGCTTTAACAAGGTTGTACATTAATAGTTTGAGTAAGTATGTTTGAGTTGTATAAAACAAAAAAAAAAGATGTGTTGAGAATTTGGGTCATGATTTTGAGGTATTTAGTGGGAGAGAAAAGAAATAGAACATATGCATTACTAAGAACAAAAATAAAACGTATGCATTATTAACTTTGTAGCATATGAAGATTTTATTAAGTTTTTTTGCAATTCAAATTAGTCTATTTGGTGTGGCCAGTTAAGAAAGTTCCACATGATTAAGAATCAAACTAATGGAAGAAAAGTGAGAGTATCCATATGAAAAAAATGAGGGTATGTATATGAATTTTTTACAAATTAGTTATTTTCTAACTCAAGATTATTTCAAAAATATCAGACT
This sequence comes from Trichosanthes cucumerina, assembly GCA_036507285.1. NCBI lineage: Eukaryota > Viridiplantae > Streptophyta > Magnoliopsida > Cucurbitales > Cucurbitaceae > Trichosanthes > Trichosanthes cucumerina. The sequence goes on along the minus strand of CM071839.1, from coordinate 72,683,880 downwards.
ATTTGGATGTTGAAAATTCTTATATTTATGTTTGAGGCATGCTTAGAAATTAGAAAGTTCCTCCTGTTTATTTAAAGTTCTAATATTTAAGAAGATATGAAAAATGAGAGAAGTTTTAGATATCGAAAAATTGAAGAATAGAGTAAGAGGATATTGAAAAAAATTGAGGAAAATTAGAGAAGCATTAAGCCATAGATTGAAACAAATCAGAAGAGAAAAAAAATCGCTAAGTACATTTTTTAAGGGTTGAGGGTATTAGTACACATCCTACAAGTTCAAAGGTATTTTCAAAATAAGGTACTAGCTATTTCTGTATATACACTAACAATAAGGGTATCTTTGAACCTTTCTTAAAAGTTTAAGCGTATTAATGAAACTTTTAAAAAATTAGGTGTATTTTTGAATCAAAATACTAACAGTTTCCATCTAAAACTAACGGTAAGAGTATTCTTGAACTTTCTTTTTGAAAGTTTAAGGATACTAATAAATCTTTTGAAAGTTCTAGTGTATTTTTAAATCAAAGTACAAAGTTCAGAGTTATTTTTTATAATGTAGGCTTACATGTATTCATGACATGTCTACTCCATTCTACATTGAGTCGTTTGAAACACACAAGTTCAACATTTTTCTGCACCAATAATCTAAAAATTATATAGAGCATGTTTGGTAGAAAATTGATAATCCCATGAAATGGGAATTAATTATCACAATTTCGCTCTTAAATCTCGCTAAAAATTGAGTAACGTGCATTTCATTGTCATTTTTGGGTTATTTTTTGGTTAGTAGCGAAGCATGTCGGTGTTAAAGAAAAATCTTTCTAATTGCCCTTGATTTTTATTGAATTATCCTTCTTTTGGGCAGGTTATGAAGTTGAACTAAAGAGATTGTGGGTTGATAAGTCATGTTATTGAGTTATTTGTGTAATGAGGTTACAATGCTACAACACTGTGCATCACAAAGCTATTGTGAGTGACAATGCACTGCGCAACACATCATAATGTGTGGCCAATGCTACAACATTGAAAACTCAAAGCTGGAAGCAATTTTTCTCGCGAAATTTTCTGATGATGTCAGCATATTCGTCACCCTTTATTAAAAATGAGCCAATGGTGAGTTTCCACGTGTATTGGGTGTTCCAAATCAACCCTAAAAGAGAAAGTTGAGAGGGGAAGCTATCGTGAAAGGAGAGGGAGGCCAAAAAGAAGAGAAACCCATGTTTTGGAGAAAGGAGAATAAGAAAACAGCAGTTGGGATGTTGTTTTTGCTGAAAAAGAAGAAGATTCATCCTGCTCTACTCTTACCTCATTTTCTTGTTGATTTTTCATTCTTATTTTTAATTTTTGTTTTGCCCTAAGTTTTCTTAAGCTTTTAGCTAGGTTAATATACTCTTGAAACCATTTAGGTGTAAATCTTAGTTAAACCTCTCATTATGTTGCTGAATTCTGATTTATTGAGGTTTATTTTCAGCTTTTTAGTTATGGGCTAAGTGTGTTAGGGCTGGAATTTATCGTTGAATGTGGTTTGTTTGAACTCTTTTGATCCAATGCATATGTATGAAGTTATATTTCCATTTGTGGTGTGTATTGCAAGTTCTTATTTGAGTTTGATCACCTTAAATAGGACATTTAGCTTGGTCTTAATACGGAAAGGGTTAGAAATGGGTAGATTAACACATATGGAGCAAGTGATTCTCATGGGGAGAAGTTGTAGGGTGTAGACATACATTCTAAGCTTGTGTTTTTGGAAAATTTGATCCTTTTAATGTCCGTTAGCATTGGGTTTTCATAGACATATGCTTAACTCTATGTTGAAGGTGAGAACATCGAGTTCGGGAAGTTTCAGATCGGTTTTAGCATAAAATTTCCTGTTATATAACATGATTAATGTTGCAGCATTAACAAGTCAAAATAGCAAAAACAACCACTGCTTCCCTAAAATTTCAGCCCTATGTTTTATCCATTTTATTACTTATTTAGCATCTTACACTTTTGCTTTAAGCTAGTTTTTAGTTTCTTTAAGTCTCATTTACTTTATTGGTCACTTTGGTGCTTGTTTTTAGTCGTTTTGCATGTTTAGTTGTGTTATTTTAATATAGTTTTAAGCTTAGTAGTTCGTACTTAATTTCATCATTTTCGCTGACTTTAGTCCCTGTGGGATCGACCTTGTTTACCATCTACTACGTACTACCTACGATTGTGTATGCTTGCGTAGTGAGTTTATGTACAACAATAATCTGAAAACAGAATTTCGAAAACAAGGGATTCAATGAAAACAAGTTGTATTTCATGTTTTAAGATATGTGTTTGGTAGCAGATTCAGAAATTGGATTCTAATTTAAGTAATGGTTGAAAATGTGTTTTATAGTATATTTATAGACCATGGAACTAGTTGTAGTGGTAAAATTAAATATTAGGTCGAATACAAACCATTATTAATTAATTTATGAACATGTTTTTGTTATATAAATTTTTATAATTATTATTTTACAATATCATATGATTTATATGTTGGGTTTTATATCTTAAAACTCGTGGTTTGTAAACTGAATATACATTCTATTTTGCAATAAAGTTGTTATTGAGGTTTATTTAGTAAAGTTGTTATTGAATAAAGTGAATTGTGTATTTTATAAGCCTAATCCAATAAGAACTCTTGGCTATAGGATGTATACTTGAACTTTATGTGTGACATAAAAGTGGATCAAGTTCAAGTTATAACCAGAATGGTCTATAGTATAGGGATAGGGTTGGGTACCTTATCCTAAGGACACTATGGACGCGACCATCTTTGTAAAGTACAAACCATGTGATCCTAAATCGTTCATGTGGAGACATGCGAGTGAGGGTGTCCTATGCAATGAGTTTTTATAAGACTGGACCGAGAAATAGTCACTTAGACTTTATAACTCTGTTTACTGTCTTAACTTACTATATTCATACGATGACCTAGGTAACTCGATCTTAATCCTGAGCGCGCTATGAACTCCTGTTTATTCGAGATTATCTTTATATTTACATGGGTGAGAGTGACTCTAGATCGCCGACTCAATAAGCCTCCCATTTTTGGGATAAGACCGGGTAGATAGCTGGGAACATAGTCCTACGAGATGAAATCCACTCCTACCCACTTTAGGGATTAGTAGAGATGTTGTTCCCTTAAGTGCTGACTCCAGGTCTTGAACAATGGGCCCACCCTCTCATTGGCCCGAGAGGGATTCGGATTGCTGGTTGGACCACAAACCAATTGTTCATTAGAGAGATTAGTGGGACTTAAGGAACAAGAAGTAATTACACAGGTAAAACGGTTCATTTGACCCAGTTGTAATAATGAACGACCTGTAAAGGATCGACTTACTAATCATGGTTATATCAAGTGGACAAAAATATATCTACAGTGAGGAGATAATGGAGTGTCCCACTGGTTAACGAATGTTGATTAGCTAGGCTAAAGAATTTGGTCGGTTAATCTCGTATCGTTAGAGTTCATGATTTGTAGGTCTATTAGGACCCCTTACTATAACTCATACTAAGCCTTGTAACAATTTGAGAGAAAAGAATTTGAATTGTTCAAATTCGATTTTGGGAGAAAGCATTAATTATATGCGATATATTTAACGTTTCATAGTTTAATTATGAATTAAACTATGATAATGTTGGGTTTTATGTCCTAAAACTCGTGGTTTTGTAAACTGAATGTATATTCTATTTTGCAATAAAGCTGTTATTGAGATTTATTCAATAAAGGTGTTATTGACTATTGTGTATTGTCTAACCTTAATCCAATAAAGAACCCTTGGCTATGGGATGAATACTTGAACTTTATGTGTGACATAAAAGTGGATCAAGTTCAAGTTATAGCCAGAACAGACTATAGTAAAAGGATAGGGTTGGGTACCTTATCCTGGGGACACTATGGACGCGGCCCACTTTATAGAGTACAAACGATGTGATTCTAAATCGTTCATGTGGAGACATGTGAGTGGGGCGCCCTATGCAATGAGTTTGCATAAGACTGGACCGCAAAATAGTCACTTAGACTTTATAACTCCGCATCGCCCCTAAATGACTATATTCATACGATGACCTAGGTAACTCGATCTTAATCCTGAGCGTTCTATGGACTCCTGTTTATTCGGATTATCCTTAGTTTTGCATGGGTGAGAGTGGCTCGAGATTGCCGACTCAATAAGCCTCCCATTACAGGGATAAAACCGGGTAGATAGCTGGGAACATAGTTCTGCAAGATGGAATTCACTCCTACCCACTTTAGGGATTAGTAGAGAGGTTGTTCCCTTAAGATCGACTTCTGTGTCTTGAACAATGGGCCCACCCTCTCATTGGCCCGAGAGGGATCGGTTTCTTTGGTTGGACCACAAACCAATTGTTCATTAGAGGATCGGTGGGACATAAGGAACAAGAGGTAATTACAGGGGTAAAACGGTAATTTTGACCCAACTGTAATTACGAACGACCTGTGAAGGATCAACTTACTAATCATGGTTATATTGAGTGGACAGAAATATATCTACAAAGGAGAGAGAGTGCAACCACCGGGCTTTAGTGGAGTGTCCCTGGTGGTTAACGAATGATGATTAGCTAAAGCAAAGAGTTTGGTCGGTTAATCACGCTTTAGTTAGAGCTCATGATCTGTAGGTCCATTAGGTCCTCCTTGCTAGCTCGGACTAAGCCTTGTAACATTTTGAGAGAAAAGAGTTTGAATTGTTCAAATTCATTTTTGGGAGAAATCGTTAATTATATATGATATATTTAATGAGTCATAGCTTAAGTATGAATTAAACTATGATTAACAGGGGGTGGATATATTTAAATATGATTTAAATATTGGATCGGTTTATAGCATGAATTAGGATTCATGTTCGGAAAATCGATCGGGATCAGGTAATTTATTTAATTAATTAATTAATTATTAAATTAATTTTAATTAAAAATCAATTTAATATTAATTTTTGAATTAAAATTAAATGAAAATTTAAGGATTTCCATGAAACTCAACTTGACAACTTGCCCAATCTTACTCATCTTCAAAATTCATTAAAATTGGCCACCTCCATCTCAAACCATCCTAATCACCCTTGAGTTGTCACTCCATTGAAGCTTTTTGAAACTTTATATAATGGTGATTTGAGGTGTTTTGGGAGAATTACACAGAAAATTCAATATTCTCGAATTAGTGACCTTTGAGGTTTTTTCTTCCAAATTCTCTCAACCTAGGATCCCACAATCCGTTCTAAGGCCTGAGGATAGTAGGGAAGACTCTAACGGTCGTCCACGAAGTGTTCATGTTGAAAACCAACAACCGGGTGAAGAGAATTTGATTTTCAAAGTTGAGTTTTCTATCCCTCTGTTTTTCCAGCTTTGAGTATGTTTTTTATTTTACAAAATTGATCAACTTAGAGTGTTCAAGATCCAAAATCGCTTCCGCTTTCTTAATCTAGACTCTTTCAATTGGTATCAGAGCTATTTTGAGCACTCAATTTGATCTATTTTGTTCTGTGGTGGGTGTTCTTTGAAATATATTTTTTCTGGGCATCTAAAGTGTTCTTCTGGTTTTGGCATTCAAATTGAGCATCAATTTGTGTTTTATTTTTAAATTGCTCAAGTGTGTTTGAGCATTAATGTGTGTAGAATAAGCTGTAAAAATTTCAAGTCGTTTGGAGTTTGGGAAGGCCTTCAATTTGATGAAAGAAGCCACGGAGATCCAAAAATTCGAAAAACAGAGTTGCTGGAATTTTGTTGTGTTTTTCATATTTCGGCCCGTCCTTTTCAATTTTGGGAAGATGATGTTGACTAGTTGACTGTTGATTTTGACCCCTTTGATTCTGACCGGTTCAATTAATTTTGGACCGGTTCGACTCGTTTTTTGTCCGGTTCGGGTGGTTTAAGACCGGTTCTGACTATTTCGAGGCCGGTTTTTCCATTTTGGGAGCCCATTTCATCAATTGGAGGCTCAGTTCAGCCTTTTACAGTCCGATTCAACTTTTTGAAGGTCCGGTTCACACATTTGCAAGCTGGTTCGACCCAAATTCGAAGAGTTCGAAGTGGCTCAATGTTAATTCTAGATTATTATTGTAATAATTTAGTAGTTTGCTTGCATTAGATGCCAAAACCAATCCACTTTAGTGTGTTTAATTAATTATGCATTGTGAATGTATGTTTTAATTAAAATCCCTTATTATATGTGCATAAAGTATGCCATATAGATTTTAAAATCCCACCATAGGAAGCATGCTCCATGCATTGAAAGTATGTTATAAGTGTTATAATATATTGTATGCATGTTAATTGGGTTTCATAAGAATCAATATAAGAGTTATATTAATTTATGAAACAAATATTATATGTTTAATTATAATTAATATAAGGGTTATATTAATTAAAAAAAAATTAAACATATAATTGCTATGCATTTTTCATGTGATGGATTTGTTATAAATGTATGTTTATTCATGTGATGAATGTTCAATCTATTTATAACATAGAAATGCATGTAACCTAAGGTTAATTAATTAGTTTTAAAATGGTTTTAGAACTTGAATTAATTAGACCTTAGGTTATTTAGTTCTAATAAGATTAGAATTAGGAAACCAATAATTTATAAACTTTGATTAAAGAGGACTCGACTAAGGAAGGTTCCGGGTTAGGTCAGTACTTAAGTTTGACTTTAAACAGTAACACCCTACCGGAACTGACTTGGGAGTGAATTTAATCCATAGGTTTATAAATTATCTTTCGTGAGTGGCGTTTATTAAAAGTTAATAAATTAAACTCATATACCTAGGTTTATTAAAAGGTTAATAGACTTAGGTAATTCCAGTATAATTGTTATATTGGTAAACTTAGATCATATTGTTTTAGTCGGAATATGCTTAAGTAAAAGTATACCCAAACTGTTTAAAATACTTAGTGGGAGTGAAAAGGTATATATGATATATCAATTTCCTCTCACGTTCTCCACGAAGTTCACACCGTGAGATTTATGCTCGGCCTCGTGATGTCAATAGGGCATCCCCATTCGGATGATGTTTTCATAAATCAAGAGGAAGGTGAATGGAGAAAGTATTTATAGTAAGTGAGCGAAGGAAGTGTGTCAACACATCCTACTGGTCTCTCTCCATTAGGTTGGACCGTGAGATTCTCATGTTGCGCTCGCAGTTGCCCGAAGTAGCACCATCCATTCTAAGGATGTAACATGGGATTCGTAACAACTCAAACTCCGTAAATGGATAGGGTCTCTTAGGTCCATTCCCGCTTTGTCTCTCCATTCGGTAGCATTGTTGGGGCGACCTCTCCGAGGTCCGAAAATGGCGGGTCACACTTACAAGAATTGCTAAGTGTTAGTAAATTCTTGACCAAAGTAGCGATAACTAGAATGTTATAGGAATAAGAGTTATTCCGGTGTTAGCATTTAGTCAAGAATGTCTTGGTTCAGTGAAGGTGTAACGCCCTGTGCCCAGGATCTCCTGCGACTGGGCCGCGTCACTATATCATCCATGACTACTTGTAAGAGTGAAGACACTATCCCCACAAACCAACACGGTCCTTTCAACATGCTTTGTCCTCACTCACATGCTCCCTAGAAAAATTCCCGGAGGTCACCCAACATAGAATTGCTCCAAGCCAAGCACGCTTAATCTGTGGAGTTCCTATGATTGAGCCACCGAAAAGGAAGGTGCACTTGTTGGTATAGGTAGTAGCTATCAATTCTTTTAAGCCTTTCTCAACTATACTTTCATATCCTCATGGTCACTCGCATGTACCCCTTTTCCTCGCACCATGCTTCCATATCCTCGTGATCCTCTCATTCGGATGTGGACTCGGTTCATTCATGTACCCCTCTTCCTCGGCGTCACATGCCCACTGGCTTTTCCGCCTTGGTTCGTCCCCGAACCACATCTTACTTGGGAGAGGTTTTGCTCGATACCATTTGTAACGCCCCGTGCCCGGGATCTCCTGCGACACGGCTGCGTCACACTATATCATCCATGACTACTTGTAAGAGTGAAGACACTATCCCCACAAACCAACACGGGTCCTTTCAACATGCTTTGTCCTCACTCACATGCTCCCTAGAAAAATTCTCGGAGGTCACCCAACATAGAATTGCTCCAAGCCAAGCACGCTTAATCGTGGAGTTCCTATGATTGAGCCACCGGTGGAAGGTGCACCTTGTTGGTATAGGTAGTAGCTATCAATTCTTTTAAGCATTTCTCAACTATACTTTCATATCCTCATGGTCACTCGCATGTACCCCTTTTCCTCGGGCACCATGCTTCCATATCCTCAGGATCCCTCTCATTCAGATGTGGACTCGGTTCATTCATGTACCCCTCTTCCTCGGGCGTCACAATTTACTTCAACCACGTTGAAGTGGGTCATCATGTCAAGGACATGTTCCCTAACAGAGGCTCCCTCCTTCATACGGGAGTTGTAAACGTATTTGACAACATCATAATGGACCGATGAGGACGGTTGTCCAAACATCGCCTGTAATGATCCCATGATCTCTTTTGCGGTGACCATGGTCTCATGTTTCTTAGACAACACATCAGATATGCTGGCTAAGATGTAGACTCGGGCCTTCTCATTAGCCCTAATCCATCTTTCATAAGCATCCCGAACAGTTCGGTTTGCTGTCGAGCTAGGAGGGGGAGGACATTCCTCCGTTAAGACGAACCTCAGATCATCAAGAACAAGAATCGTATTCAAGTTTGATTTCAAGGTTCCATAATTATCGCCGCTAAGTTTATTGAAGGCAAGCAACTGGATAAAAGAGTTCGACATGCTGAAAAAGAATGAATTCTATTAGTGAATTGTTTGTAACCTATCCAATTTAAAAAAAATTAGCAAAAGTAATAATGTACCCATAAACTCATTATTGTTTTTGTAACGATACTTCAGTGAGTCAGAGCGACTGCTACCGAGGGGCAGTCAATCACTCCTTCTGTAACGCCCCTACTTTTCCTATGACCAAATCCCTAGGGACATTACTACACATGCATGCATTTATAGGCCGGGAAATAGAAGAAACTTAAAAGAAATTTCCATTTAACTTAAATAGTTCCAGGGATCCCCAAACAAAAACAAAACATTCAAATCATTTAAAACATCACGTCAGATTGGCCTATTAGAAACTGTAAATAAGTTTAACTTCAAATAAAAACTTAAAGACAACAATAGTTCAAATAAGAGTATGCGGAAAATTATCTTTGGTTCCCATGGTTCTAATCACGCTCTCCCGTCACACACACCCGCACGCCCTTCCTTTACCAAAAAACATTTTTTTAAAGAAAGGGTGAGTATTGCATAAACAATACCCAGTAAGTAACCTCGCTACCGAGGTTTGGGATATGCATACACATACAATCATGATTTTTAAATTCATTCATAACATGCATAGATGGGAATTAAAACTTTCTAAAGTTGCCAGGTCTTTAATCCATGGCTGCATATTTAAATGTCAGGCCTTTAATCCATGACTGTTCATATAATTGCCAGGTCTTTAATCCATGGCTGTTCATATAATTGCCAGGTCTTTAATCCATGGCTACACAATCAATCGCCAGGTCTTTAATCCGTGGCTGTGCATATAATTGCCAGGTCTTTAATCCATGGCTGTTCATTCAGTTGCCAGGTCTTTAATCCATGGCTATTCATTCAGTTGTGAGGCCGACTGGTCATCCTGAGTCATTTCAGCGATCTCAGGACAACCAATGTCCACACTATTCAATAATTCATTTCGTGACATACAAAATCATGCATAAGGTCCCATCAGTCACATAATCATGGTGTACATATCACAATTATCATCATCGACACATCATTCATACTTTCTCATGGACAGGGTGATAAATCATACTTTTGTAAATAACATGAAACATTCTCATACACGCTGCTGTCCTATTCTCACATGAAATAATGGGATCTCTATACATACCATACGAGAATACTTTCACATAAAATAATGGTTCAATTTCACGTAATACATAGAGGCATTTACCCATAAAATGTCGCGTATTCTCAAAATAATAACTATGTATTTTCATGTGATAACTATAAACTGATTCGCATAAAATCATGAAATTCATTTTTCATTTACTCCCATTAAAAGTTCGGCACGAGGTCCCTTACCTCGAGCTTCGATTTTTATTCCAAAATCTAATCGAACTCCCTGCCTATTCTCCTTTTAGCGAATCCTCGGTTTCAACGCGAGAACTCAATATTCTCTTGGCAATCGACCTCCAATTCCGTTCCAAGTTCGCTTCCTACAAAAGATATTCGATCCCGTAACCTAAGTTCTCAACCAAAACGCTTAAATAATTAACGGTACGCAAATCATTCTCAACCGAGCTCGATACCTAGCACGATCGTTTACCGAACGACAATTCCTTGCTGCTGTGAAGTCACGACGGCCGGCGTGCGTGGGATTCGACGGTGCCGATCACTCAGTGGCAGCAATCGGTTGTCAGCACGAACCTCCGGCGAGCGTCTGCGGCAATGGACGTAACTGGCGACACGGCTGTGAACGAGGCTGCCACGGACGAACGGCTGAACGGAAACTCACGAACAATAGCAGCGGCTGCAGGGTCTGTTCGTCCGTGAAGGCGGTGGTGAGATCGAGCGGCGGCAGGGGTTGAAGCTGCGTGGAATCCGGCGAGCCGCTGAGGTTCGCTGCTGCTCGCTTCTTCCGCCGCGCGAGCGCACCACGAGAGGATCGGGCCGGCCGAGAACTCACGAACTATCGCGTCGGCGACGGATCTCCGCTCGCTCCTCGGTGTCGCGCGCGTGAACGATCGGCGAGCGGCGGCGAGACCGACGGCCACGTGTGCGTCCGGTGAGGGCTTCACCAGCGCAGCCGCTTGCAAAAAAGCCGGGAGACGTTCGCGCGCCGCTTAGGCGAAAATGCAGGTGGAGGCGGCGTGCACGGTTGACCGGTATTCCGGCTAGGGCACAATTTTTGCGAAGGATAGGGCGATCCGGCGAGCTCTCGTGGCGGAGAGCGATTTGGGCGGTGGAAGTTCTTTGTACTCTACTTGCCGCGCTGGCTGGGCATGGAGATGATGGGGTGGGCGGCGGTTTCCTTCTTCTGGGTTAGGGTGGGATGAAAATTTGGGTGAGAGGTAGAGTTAGGGTTTGGGAGAATGTTTAAGATGAAGAGGATGAGGAAAAATTAGGGTTAGGGTTTGTACATGTTGGTGATTTCACTTTAAGAGACTTATATACCTACAATTTAGGTTTCAAATTGCTAAGGTAGCCTCCATTACATGTTAATAACTAAAATGCCCTTGAATTTCCCTTTTCTTTCCATTTCATAACTCATCTCATCTTAAAGAATAATTCACCAAAGTTAAAAAGGTTGCGATCTCTCTCTCGTCGAGTTTGATTTAAAACACCAATCCAACTAAATACAGCAGCTAATAAGGTGTCAAATAGAATAACTAATAGTACCTGAGATGTCGGTCGTCACATAAATGAGGCAGTCATAAATGAGAAAAGTCAGGTAACCTTTATTATGGAATCTCTTCCGAAGAGTTTCCTGCCATTCCGCGCAAATGCGGTGATGAATAAAATAGAGTATAACCTGACTACTCTCCTCAACGAGCTACAAACTTTTGAATCCCTCATGAAATCAAAATGAAAAGAGAAGGAGGCAAATGTTGTCACTTCGAAGAAGTTCCTAAGAGGATCGTCCTCTGGGACCAAGTCTGGTCCTTATTTTTCTAAGAATAAGGGTATTTAGAAGAAAAAGAAGAAGGACAAAGGGAAGGGACAAGCTCCCACACGCAAGGCCAAAGCCACAGGAAAATGTTTCCACTGTGGAGTAGACGGGCACTGGAAGAGAATTGCCCGAAATACCTTGCAGAAAAAATGCTGAGAAAGAAAAACAAGGTAACTATGATTTACTCGTTATTGAAACATGTTTAGTGGAACATGATGATTCCGCCTGGATATTAGATTCAAGAGCCACTAACCATGTTTGTTCTTCTTTTCAGGAAACTAATTCCTGACAGCAGCTTGCTGATGGGGAGATATCTCTCAGGGTTGGAACGGGAGAGGTTGTCTCACCAAAGCGATGGGAGGCTGTGAAAGTCGTTGTTTAGAGATAGATTCGTTTTATTAGAAAATGTACTTTTGGTTCCTGGAATCAAAAGAAATCTTGTATCTATCTCTTGTTTACTTGAACATATGTATAAAGTATCTTTTGATCATAATGAAGCATTCATTTGCAAAAGAGGTGTACGAATATGTTCTGCTAAACTTGAAAACAACTTATATGTGTTAAGACCAACCAATTAAAAGCTATTTTGAACACCGAGATGTTTAAAACAAATTTAATACTCAAAATAAAAGCGCGAAACTTTCTCCTAGTACCTATCTTTGGCACTTGAGACTAGGCCACATTAATCTCAATAGATTGAGAGATTGGTCAAGAGTGGTCTCCTAAGTCGGTTAGAGAACAACTCTTTTACCACCATGTGAATCCTATCTCGAAGGAAAATGACAAAAGATCTTTTATGAAAAATGTTATAGAGCCAAAGAACCTTGGAACTCGTGCATTCTGATCTCTCGTGGTCCTATGAATGTCAAGGCACGAGGAGGGTATGAATATTTCATCGCTTTCATTGATGATTATTCTAGGTATGGCTATCTTTACCTAATGCATCATAAGTCCAAACCCTTGAAAAGTTCAAGGAATATAAGGCGAAGTTGAGAACACATTAGGTAAAACAATTAAAACACTTCGATCGGATCGAGGTGGAGAGTATATGGATTTGAGATTCCAAGACTATATGATAGAACATGGAATCGTATCCCAACTCTCGGCGCCAAGACACACCTCGGCAAAAATGGTGTATCTGAGAGGAGAAATAGAACCTGTTAGACATGGTTCGATCCATGATGAGCTATGCTCACCGCCTAATTCGTTTTGGGGATATGCGAGAAGCTCATCGCATATATTTTGAACATGGTTCCCTCTAAGAGTGTTTCAGAAACACCCTATGAGTTATGGAAAGGGCGTAAAGGTAGTTTACGTCACTTCAGGATTTGGGGATGTCCAGCACATGTGTTGGTGTCCAATCGAAAGAAATTGGAACATCGTTAAAAATTATGCCTATTCGTAGGGTACTCCAAAGAAACAAAAGGTGGTCTCTTTTATGATCCTCAAGAGGACAAGGTGTTTGTGTCGACAAATGTCACGTTCTTAGAGGAAGACCACATGAGAGATCATCAACTTCGAAGCAGGATTGTCTTAAGTGAAATTTCTAGGGAAGCTACAGATAAATCAACAAAAGTTGTTGATGAAGTTGGTCCTTCTCAAGAGTTGAGAATGCCTCGACGTAGTGGGAGGGATGTTAGACAACCCGACCGTTACATGGGTTTGACATAAACCCAAGTAGTGATACCTGATGATGGCGTTGAGGATCCATTGACCTATAAACAGGCAATGAATGATATAGATAGGGACCAATGGATTAAAGCCATGGACCTTGAAATTGAGTCAATGTACTTTAATTCAGTCTGGAAACTTGTAGATCAACCAAATGGTGAAAGACCTATTGATTGCAAGTGGATCTACAAGAGGAAGCAAGATCAAGCTGGTAAGGTGCAAACCTTTAAGGCTCGACTTGTGGCAAAGGGTTATACCCAAAGGGAAGGGGTGGACTATGAAGAAACTTTCTCCCCTGTTGCCATGCTTAAGCCCATTAGAATACTCTTGTCCATTTCCACGTTTTATGACTATGAAATTTGGCAAATGGATGTTAAGACGACCTTTTCTCGAATGGCAATCTTGAGGAGAGTATCTATATGGATCAACCGTAGGGTTCATAGTTCAGGTCAAGAGCAAAAGGTTTGGAAGCTTAAACGATCCATCTATGGATTGAAACAAGCTTCTAGATCTCGGAATATAAGATTTGATATCGCAATCAAATCTTATAGCTTTGAAACAGAATATTGACGAGCCTTGTGTTTACAAGAAGATAGTCAATACCATCGTAGCTTTTTAGTTCTATACGTGAGATCGATATCTTGCTCATTGGGAATGATGCAGGGTTCTTGATCAAGTTAAGCAATGGCTAGCGACCCAATTCCAAATGAAAGATTTGAGAGGCTTCGGTTTGTTCTTGGAATCCAAAATTGTTCTAATCGCAAGAACAAAACGCTAAAGATCGCCTCGCATCTTATATCGACAAGATGTTGGTTAGATATAAGATGCCAATTCCAAGAAGGGTTCATTACCTTTCAGGCATGAAATTCATTTGTCTAAGGAACAGAGTCCTAAGACACCTCAAGAAGTTGAGGATATGAGACGAATTCCCTATGCATCTGTTGTCGGTAGTCTGATGTATGTCATGGTATGTACTCGACTCGACATATGCTATGTAGTGGGAATAGTCAGTAGATATCAGTCTAATCCAGGATATGATCACTGGACTGTCGTTAAGAACATCCTCAAGTATCTAAGGAGAACGATGGACTATATGCTTGTGTATGGTGAAAAGGATTTGATCCTTGCGGGATGCACCGACTCGATTTTGGTGATGTGTAGATTCGAGGAAATCCACATCGTGATCGGTGTTCACTCTTAACGGAGGAGCTATAGTATGGAGGAGTATAAAGCAAGGTTGTATTGCTGACTCCACCATGGAGGCTGAGTACGTCGCAGCTTGTGAAGCAGCGAAGAAGGCAGTATGGCTTAGGAAGTTCTTGACTGATTTGGAAGTTGTCCCAAATATGAATTTGCCTATCACCCTTTATTGTGATAATAGTGGTGCAGTGGCAAATTCTAAAAAACCTAGAAGCCATAAGCGCGGAAAGCACATAGAGCGCAAATACCATCTCATCAGGGAGATTGTGCAACGAGGAGACGTGATCGTCACGCAGATCGCTTCGGAGCACAACATTGCTGATCCGTTTACAAAGCCTCTCACGGGTAAAGTGTTTGAGGGACACCTAGAGAGTCTAGGACTATGGGTTGTACAGTAGGACAGTTTTTCTTTGCTCAGCATGTTTTACCCCACTGACGTTTTAGTCCAAGTGGGAGTTTGTTGGGTTTTATGTCCTAAAACTCATGGTTTTGTAAACTGAAATGTATATTCTATTTTGCAATAAAGCTGTTATTGAGATTTATTCAATAAAAGTGTTATTGACTATTGTGTATTGTCTAACCTTAATCCAATAAAGAACCATTGGCTATGGGATGAATACTTGAACTTTATGTGTGACATAAAAGTGGATTAAGTTCAAGTTATAGCCAGAACAGTCTATAGTAAAAGGATAGGGTTGGGTACCTTATCCTGGGGACACTATGGACGCGACCCACTTTGTAGAGTACAAACGATGTGATCCTAAATCGTTCATGTGGAGACATGTGAGTGGGGCACCCTATGCAATGAGTTTGCATAAGACTGGACCGCAAAATAGTCACTTAGACTTTATAACTCTGTTTACTGTCCTAAATGACTATATTCATACGATGACCTAGGTAACTCGATCTTAATCCTGAGCGTTCTATGGACTCCTGTTTATTCGGATTATCCTTAGTTTTGCATGGGTGAGAGTGGCTCGAGATTGCCGACTCAATAAGCCTCCCATTACAGGGATAAAATCGGGTAGATAGCTGGGAACATAGTTCTGCAAGATGGAATTCACTCCTACCCACTTTAGGGATTAGTAGAGAGGTTGTTCCCTTAAGTACTGACTTCAGGTCTTGAACAATGGGCCCACCCCTCTCATTGGCCCGAGAGAGATTCGTTGCTGGTTGGATCACAAACCAATTGTTCATTAGAGGATCAGTGGGACATAAGGAACAAGAGGTAATTACAGGGGTAAAACGGTAATTTTGACCCAGCTGTAATTACGAACGACCTGTGAAGGATCAACTTACTAATCATGGTTATATCGAGTGGGCGTAAATATATCTACAAAGGAGGAGAGTGCAACCACTGGGCTTTAGTGGAGTGTCCCGGTGGTTAAAGAATGATGATTAGCTAGGCTAAAGAGTTTGGCCGATTAATCACGTTTCGTTAGAGCTCATGATCTGTAGGTCCATTAGGTCCTCCTTGCTAGCTCGGACTAAGCCTTGTAACATTTTGAGAGAAAAGAGTTTGAATTGTTCAAATTCGTTTTTGGGAGAAATCGTTAATTATATATGATATATTTAACGAGTCATAGCTTAAGTATGAATTAAACTATGATTAACAGGAGGTGGATATATTTAAATATGATTTAAATATTGGATCGGTTTATAGCATGAATTAGGATTCATGTTCAGAAAATCGATCGGGATAGGGCAATTTATTTAATTTAATATTTGATATTAAATTAAATTAAAAATTAATTAATTTAATTAATTATTTAATAATTTAATTCATTAAATTAATTTTAATTAAAAATCAATTTAATATTGATTTTTGAATTAAAATTAAATGAAAATTTAAGGATTTCCATGAAACTCAACTTGACAACTTGTCCAATCTTACTCATCTTCAAGATTCACCAAAATTGGCCACCTCCATCTCAAAGCATCCTAATCACCCTTGAGTTGTCACTCCATTGAAGCTTTTTGAAGCTTTATATAATGGTGATTTGAGGTGTTTTGGGAGAATTACACAGAAAATTCAATATTCCCGAATTAGTGACCTTTGAGGTCTTTTCTTCCAAATTCTCTCAACCTAGGATCCCACAATCCGTTCTAAGGCCTGAGGATAGTAGGGAAGACTCTAACGGTTGTCCACGAAGTATTCGTGTTGAAAACCAACAACCGGGTTAAGAGAATTTGATCTTCAAAGTTGAGTTTTCTATCCCTCTGTTTTTCCAGCTTTGAGCATATTTTTTATTTTACAAAATTGATCAACTTAGAGTGTTCAAGATCCAAAATTGCTTCCGCTTTCTTAATCTAGACTAAAAAAGGTATTTGTATTTTGAAAACATAAAAAAGGTTGTTTTTTCAAAATTTTCACTATTTGGATCACAAAATCCGAAAACAGTTTTCGAAAACACATCTGCCAAACACATATTCATTGAACTCAGTGAATCCGAAAATATAAAATAGAATTCAGATCGTCTACCAAACAAACCCCTAATTTTTTAGAATATTCCTAAAACAAGTCAATCTTATTTTGGTATTTGTATTTTGAAATTTGGTTCTACCATTATGTTTTTAAAATATCTCTTTTACTCTTTTGAGTATTTGTTTATTTTAGTCTATATGCTTAAAAATTTTACTATAAAAATGAAAATTTAGGGAATAAAATAGAAAAAAAAAAGAAGAAAGAAAAAGAAAAATGAAACAAACCACAATGAAGACTTTTAAAAAACAAAGTCAAAATGAATACCTAGACTAAACTAGTATTTGAACTTTAAACTTTAAAAGTAATTAATAGATATGTTAATTAATAGATATGTGAATTTTCATTTGTATCTATTTCGTTCATGAACTTTGAAATGTGTCTAACAAGTCTTTAGACTTTCAATTTTGTGTCTAATAGGTCCATGAATTTTCAACTTATGTCTAATAAGTCCTTGACCTAGTTGACTTTTTTTTTTAAAAAAAAAATCATGAAGTTACTAAATACTAAATACAAAATTGAAAGTTTAGAGTCTTATTAGATATTAAATTCAATTTTATCTCTATATATCAACCAATTTTTTTAAATTTTGAATAAGTCAAGTAACGGTTAGATACAAAATTGAAAATTTAAAAATTTTTGAGATATTTTTAAAGTTTAAGAATTTATTAAATATAAAATTAAAAATTTAAAAACTTATTAAATGTCTTTTACCATCTGGAAAACAAATAGATACAAACTTCAAAGTTTAGAGATTAAAATTTTAATTTAACCAAACAAAAATGGGCCTCCTCGTCATACAATAAGGTGGGCTTTTACAATGGAAACGGACTACCTTTATAAGCAAAATTAAAAACACTATGATTAAGTTACCATACAAATACACCAATGGCAGAGCATACAGAGTCGCAGAGAAACCCTGCAAACTCCCAACTCTGGACAAAGCCTGCTCGGAAAATCCCTTCTTTGCTCAGAACATTGCAGACTCTACTTCTCTACCTACGGATTCTACTCTGTCATTATCTCTTCAAACCCTCTTTTCACTTTCTTCTTCCATTTTGCTTTGTGCACTTATCATCGTGACCTCAAATCTTCCTCACTTCACCACTTACCGACGCCCTTTCTGGGTTTCAAAGCAGGAGGCCGCCCCCAGAGTTGTCTTCCCATGTATGGTTCTTTCCCTCTGTTCTCGTTCAATATTGATTTTGGTTTCGCTGAGAATTTGAATTTTTAGCTTGTTCATCTGTTCTTCAAGCGTATTTTAGAAAATGGGTCTGTTCTTATTAGCGATAAGTTCAATAAATTTGGGTGGTTGGTGACTCTTGACTTGATATTTAATGTGGCGTTCTTGTTTATTGGAAACCAACCTGCGGATTAGAACAGTTTGAGGATGTAGCTGAACGTTATTTTGGTGTTTTTTTTTACTCTTCATGCTCTCTAGAAGTTCTCTTTGGCGTTGGGTTTTGGTTATTCATTAGCTACTGTATGATCCTATCCAATTGAGTTGTTGGTTTTCCTTCATTTTTCAGCTTGGGACTTTGGTGGTGCATTTTGCTTCAATATTGATGTATTTTTCTTCTTTTATTAGAGTGCATGCGTTCTTTTGGGGGTGTCAAATTTGTTGTTCTGAATAGTTACATCCTAGCCATGGCTGGCTACAGATCAAATAGAGTTCTCAATTTGAACTTAGAACTTCTTAATGGTTACATTTAAGCCTTGACAGCCTAGATATCTAATAGAGTTCTCAGAGTTCAATTTATAACACCCTGCATTACCTAAACATTTCTTGATTGTTATCTCCAGGTCGGTGAGGCTGTTGCCATGCATGTTTTTTTTATTCTTTAACAACAATAGGGCACTAGACCTACAGTTTCCACGGTTCTTATTTGTCTGATAACCTTATTATTTTCTATGTTCATACTTCATATTAGAAGCCCCCAACTTTGATTTTGCAGAAATTTTACCTTGGGTATTTGTCATTTTTTTCAAGATCTTTACAAAAATCTAATTTGTTTTGTGCATCTCTAGTTGTACCATCCTTGATGGATTACTAGGAAGGAGCTTTTAAGTGCTTGGTTTCATAATATTATGTGCTTCTCTCCATCTCTAGATCCCTTTTCGTTTCATTTCTCAAATATATAATGACAATTTGATCCTTTTTATGTAAAGAGAAATAAAATGATAGTATTCCCATATTTTTGCTGCAGTGTTCATATTTACTATGGAGAGTTCTGATGATGAAAAGGATGGAACTTATGGGAAATATATTCGAAGAGAACCGAGTCATAATGTAGTATCTAATGGTGCTAAATTTGTAGATGAAGTACTCAATGGACAAAATGAATGTTGTTTAGAAAATTTCCGCATGGACAAGCACATATTTTATAAGTTGTGTGATATTTTGCAAGCCAAAGGCTTACTGCGTCATACAAATCGGATTAAGATTGAGGAGCAACTAGCCATATTCATGTTTATAATTGGTCACAATCTTAGGACACGCGCAGTTCAAGAGCTGTTCAGATATTCAGGAGAAACAATAAGTCGCCATTTTAACAATGTATTGAATGCAATTATGGCAATATCATTGGACTTCTTTCAGCCTCCAGGGTCGGATGTTCCACCAGAAATCTTACAAGATCCAAGATTCTATCCCTACTTTAAGGTAGCATGCTGGTTTTAGTTTGACTGGTGTTTTTCTGTACTGTGGTTACCTTCTCACTAAATTGTCTTATTTTAGGATTGTGTGGGGGCAATTGATGGCATACACATCCCTGTGATGGTTGGTGTTGATGAGCAAGGACCTTTTCGGAATAAGGATGGACTACTTTCTCAAAATGTTTTGGCAGCATGCTCATTTGACCTCAAGTTCCATTACGTTCTAGCAGGCTGGGAAGGATCAGCATCGGATTTGCAAGTTCTGAACTCAGCGCTTACGAGGCGAAACAAACTGCACGTCCCTGAAGGTATGTGTATACTAAAAAGGAAAACCATTTATTTCTTAGTTTTACTGTGCCTAGTTGAAGTAGTAGAAATGGTATTTGAATAGTCAGGCTAATGCTCTCTGGCCATTTTTGGGCTAATATTACTGTTGAATTGCAGGTAAATACTACCTTGTAGACCAAAAATATATGAACATGCCTGGTTTTATTGCCCCTTATCATGATATTCCCTATCATTCAAATGAATATCCTGGTGGTTATCATCCTCAAGATGCCAAAGAGCTATTTAATCTACGTCATTCATTGTTGCGCAATGCAACTGATAGAACTTTTGGAGCTCTAAAAGCACGCTTCCCCATATTATTGTCAGCTCCTCCTTACCCGTTACAGACACAAGTTAAGTTGGTTGTTGCGACATGTGCGATTCACAATTACATTCGGAGGGAGAAACCCGATGATTGGCTCTTTAGATTGTATGAACAAGACCATGTTCCCCATATGGAGGATTCATTGCCTCAAATGGAGACAGAACAGCTGATGGCACATGTTGAGACTCCAACGGTGGACATTGCTTTCGAGACAGAAGAACTAGAAATTACATCACAGTTGCGGGATGCTATTGCAACTGAATTGTGGAGTGACTATATTAATGATATATCACCCATGTAAATAAAATGTATGTTGTCATAGATTCTAAGTTAGGTTAGGTAATCTTCAGGAACACAAAAAATACACATATGGGATCTGATTTTGAAGGTGTACATTGGCATTACTATGTTCATATGAAAGGAATATAACAGTGGACATTGTTTTTCTCAGGTTTTCACTCAACTATACTTAGGGCGTATTAAGGGTGCCTGTAACCTCAACTGTTCATTTTGTGTGTAATGTAATATTGATAGTTCAAATGCGACGAACAATCACTGGGGGACTTTGGAGACAACTTTCACTTTGTTGACAACTGCAGAAAAACCAACAATAAGCTGGTTACATCTGCTGCTGATCTCTCTCCCGTTATTTTTTTAAAATTCGTGTTCATTTGAGGCAACACATATAACTCTAAATTGTCATTTTTTGTTTCATACTTGTTTTTTCTTTCAGGAAGGTCAGATTCTTCAGTACGACTGCCAAGGAGACAACATCAGGTTAGCCTTCTTGAAGATTTGAACTATCTGATGCTTGGCTGTATTGAGTTGAGTTTTGTTATACATCCCAAACTATTTGGTTTTTGATTCAAGGCATTGTGGGTGACTGTTGTGATGGGTCTGAGCTAATCTGAACGTGATTGATTTGTATTTGCTTCTTTTTCTGGACAATTTTGGATGTTTCGATCCAATTTTCTCTGTGTCATACCCCAACTGCAAAATGTTGGTAAAGAGGGTACTTTTTTCTTCTTAAAAAGGGATGAATATGAAAGGAAGCACATGCCTGCTTGAGTTGAATGATGATTGAGAACACAGTTCACTTTTTTGAGCAAAGGGGCAAGTGACTTAACTTGCAAGAGCAACCATGTCTTTATTAGATCAGAAACTGTTTCTTTTTTACTGCTACATTCCTTTGGCTTCCATCTGAAAGTACCCCAAGTTCCCTACCCCTTGTAACTCCTTTTGATCTGTTGGCAATGTTTGTATATGGTGGTGCCCCTCTTGTAGGGGGGTGGGGCTTCAAAATGGTTAGATCTATAAATTGTCATGTTCCTACTTTTCTTTCGAAGCATTAATGTAAGTTTATTTTTTTTCAAAAAATATAAGAGGGATGTTAGGGATTCCACTCCTTGCATCATACTCGTAGTTCACCTACCCTTTTCTGGTGAGATTTTGCCCATTTCAAAACTAGTTTCGAGGACCCACAGCAGTTGTAAGTTATTAAACTTGGCATTACAAAACAAAACTTACCATTCTTAAAGTTTGTTGTGATGGTAAGATTTTGATGTGGAGTGAAGATTAGACATATCATGTTACTTTTGCTTACATTGTGATGTATTTAATGTTTTCTATTTTATAGTGTGGGGGAGTGAGCTTTGGGCTTTTGTATTTATTTATTGGATTCTCTGACCTCCTCTTCTGCTTCATTGATCAGTCATTTTAGTTTGACTTTACTTTCTTCTTTCTGTCCTCTTTGTCTCCTTTTTCATCCTCTCCTTTCTATTTTATGCACTTCTGTAATCTTTAGTTCAAGACAAAATGTGGAATTTTGGGATCATGGGTTAATCTCATTTAACCCAAAATCACAATGCAAAACTTATGTACTTAAATAATCCTCTCACGGTAAAGATTGTTGAACTATATAGTGTATATATATATATATATATATTCTTATGAACTAAATAAATATAATTAATACAAACTCATGTAATGCAATAAGCCTTCAACAAATGTCATGAAAATAAATTAAAATATCTTCATTTTCATTTTTCTATCTTGTAGTTATTGATACCAACAAGTTGATTATGATTTTTTTAGAAGACAAATTGATTATTATTATTATTATTTGAATATAGTAATGCATTATTTATGACTAAATCATCATCCCTTCTGACATTTTATCTTAAGTAAATGTGTTGCATTACATACATATATTTATTTGGTAAATAGAAAAGTAAAAAGTGAAAAGTGGGAGGACAAAATTGAGAATAAATAAAAGGAGGGGTAAGAAGAACATGTACAAAAAGGCTGCACCAACAATCATTTCAAAACCCATTTCAATTTTTACCCTCCTCTCTCTCTCTCTCTCTCTCTCTCTCCTCCATTTCTAAATTACAAATTCTAAATCCTTTCTCTCTCTTCTTCCTTGTTTTTATTTCTCATTCAAATTTCAGTCTCAGCTTCTCTACACTGATATATATATATAGAGAGAGAGAGAGAGCAAAAGAGATGTTGAATCCGGCGAACGATCTGTTACCGCCGCCGTCTTCTCCGACCAATTCATCCATTTCCTCCTCCGATCTCGACACTGAGGTGCCCACCCTCGCCTTCTCCCATTTTCTGATCTGTATCTGTTTTTCATTCTGGGAATTCAATTCTGTTCGTCCATTCTGTTTTGCAGTCTACAGGTTCGTTCTTCCATGACAGGAGCACGAGCTTGGGGACCTTAATGGGGGTCAGCTTCCCGGCGATTACCTTCCGAGTGCCCTCACAGAATCGAGACCAACACGCCGCCGCGGCCGGGGCTGCCGGCGTTGGCGGCGCCGCTTCCCGCAAGAGCAAGAAGCCGAAGAGAAAAACGACGACGGCGCCGGCACTCGTCGCAGATCGGAAGCGGAGGTGGTGGCGACTCTGCAGGGACGACGGCGTTAAGCCGGCATCTCTGGGTGACTTTCTCGAGGTGGAACGGAGATTTGGGGACGGTGCTTTTTATGGCAACGCGATGGATCTGGAAGGCGTGGTTGCGGGGGATCAACAGAGGAATGGCAGGAATTTGTTCGCTGACGGGAGAGTTCTTCCGCCGGCGCAAACGGAAGAAGAAGCGTCGGCGGCCGGTGCTCTATGCCGATTTTCCGTATCGCTCACTGGGATTTGCAGCGGCGGTGCCGGCTAAAATGTGGGATTTGATTTGTCCAGTTTATTTAAATACAATATATATTATATTTAATCAATCAAATGCTTTAATTAATGTTGAAGAAAAAAAGAAAAAAAAATGTCACCTTTATCGTGTAGGTGACCCTCTTCTTCTTCTTTTTTTTTTTTTTTTTCCTTTTAATTTTGTTTCCTTTAATCATTTCACAGGTTACTTCTCTTTTTTTCCCCCTTTTTCTTTTTTTCTTTTCGAAATAAATAATAATAAAAACAGACACTCAGATTTTCTTCTTTGAGGATTTTGGAGATTTTTCCTGTTCGTATTGTGAACAATGAACTATTCTTGAGCAAAGACCGTATATTAATTTGGAAAAAGATAGCCCTTTCTATATATTTTTTCCAATCACATCTAATTTATTTGAAATTATTATAGTTATAAAATAATATTTTTTTAAGAGTATAAAAACAAAATTAATTCTTTATTAAATACCAAATAAAATTTAGAATTAGGCTTCTATTTTAATGTTTGTGGTTAACACTATCAACAAATCAATTTAATTATGTACTTAAAGAAAGTCAATTTAATTATAGTTTAGCTGATAAAGTAATCTCTACTACTTTTACTAGGTCTTAGATTTAAATCCTCACATTTACCCTTGAATTAGCATGGCTTGAATAAAAGGGAAAAAAAGAAAAGAAAAGAATATAGCATAGAATTAAATTAGCTAAGTCGATACAATATAAAAAATGGTAAGCATTTCTCAAAATGGAAATAGAAACATAATCTAAAGTTACTAAATTCGCTTAATAACTAAATATAATTAGAAATTTAGAATATGATTGAGGACCCAATAATTATATCATAAAACAAAAAATAGGAGAATATTATAACCAAGATTTCCAATGCTAATGTGGTATAGTTATGGGGCATATTTTGAAGTACCAAGTCATAGTGAAGGTGGGAACCATCCATGTCAATGGAGAAGTGACTTTTCATTTTAAAAAAAAAATGCCAAAGGACTTATTTTAGTGGATAAAAAATTAAAATCCAATTAGAAGTTGAAAGCAACCAACCAACCAAATAAGCTATCAATATTCATAGACATCCATTGTTACCCACCTAACAAGATATATATTTTATGTCATTTTCACCTTCAGCAATGCCTAATAAACTTGACAATGAAAGATTTAAGGAAAAAAAAACATAGACAAAGAAATTGAAAGGCCCTGACCAACCATTATTGGCTATGTCCAAGAAATTCACAGTTTATACAGCAAAGAATAACAGTTAAAAGAAACAAATTTCAAAATGAACAACAATTTTATTAGTCATGGAAATACCAAAATGTTTTCTCAGTTTAATGGTTGAAGAAAAGCTGTATGGCCAAATGGATTGAGGATTTCTTAGCATTTCTAGTTCAAAATATCCCAAGGAAATGAGATATTCAGGCTTCTCTGAAAAACAATACCAACAAAAATAACTCTCACATACAATTTAGAAGTTCCGGGTTCGTTCCTGCTCTATAGAAGATCATATTATAGTTCTCGTTATCTTCGACTCGTTTTTTGCCTCAGTCTTTTGAAAGCCATGAAGGTCACAGCAGCTGAGAGAGAGAACCTGCACAAAGATCAGCCATTGCAAGAATAAGAATGTATAAGACTTCCTATTGTAACTATTTTAACATCAAAATCTTCTTCACTTCCTTTCATTCTCTTTTTGAAAAAAACTAATGAAGTTCATCTATGCTTCTAAATAAACAACATGAATCATAAGTCGATCTAAAACTGAAGTGGCTCAAAAGATCATTAACCCTTCTAAAGGAATTAGGGGGTTCATTTTTCCTAAAAGATCTGCATGAATTGGGGGAACATCAGATGAGGTTTGAAGAGTCTTTGAAGCTATAGTTTCCCCCCCAATGTCCCAAAATCCGAACCAATTATTTCCTTTCAAGCAATGAGCCATGGTTTGACAAAGTTGAGTGATTATGAGCTCGAAAACTATTTCCACCTACTTTTTTTGCAGCATGAACAGGTTCTATGCTTATGCAATCAACCAACATTTGGCAGTCAATACAATTGGAATAATTATTAATCACAAGTTAAAGAAACTGAAATTTATTCCAAGTCTAAAACCTTTGAATGCTTAGGATTGCTTCATGGTAATACTCGAGGAAATAGTGAACGTGACAATTGAGAATTATGATTCTGCATTCTATCTGATTCAACTGCCAAATCACAAGTTAAAGAAACTGAAATTTATTCCAAGTCTAAAACCTTTGAATGCTTAGGATGGCTTCATGGTAATACTCGAGGAAATAGTGAACGTTACATGGAAACAATGGATGCAAAAGGGTAACGACATACCATGTTAATGTGTAATTAAGATGATCCTGTGGCATAACGGAACTTCGTATCAACGTATTAACATCCTTTGGAATGGGATACGGGTCACTTGGGTTCACATTCTCATTTATGTCTTCCACATAAATAGCATCCTCAGGAAGACCAGAAGTACGTGCAATTGCTGGAACATCAACATAAAACCATTGGCTAGAGCCAGGATCATTTGCTGGAACAAATATGCTAGGCTTCTCACTTGTGCGAACTACACCAATAACTTCTACTGGGGTAATGGGAGCGACTTCCTTCTGCATATCAAGCAAAGTTAGAATTTTGGTCTTCGAATGTATGTTGACATTTAACATGCAAAAACATCAGAAAGAACCTCAAGATTCTCAGTCTTTTTTGACCAGAACTTCCACCAAGAGCTTCTCTCACTCTCTTGAACCAAGGAGGGTGCAACATCTGAAGACTGTTTTTCACTAACTTGTCGATCTACTTCTAAAGCCTTCTCCTTCCAAGTGCGTGGAACCCATCCTCTATTGACCAGAACAGGTGACTGCACACTGGAGGAGGGTTATTTAATATATTCTTGGTTAAATGGAGTCATAAAATGAATATCAAACTACTAAGTTCATTCAAAGGCGCTTTCATTTGTATACAGCAGGACAATGGGAATTGGCAGAAATAAAGGAGCTATTTGGTCTTCCATGTCCTTGGAAATTCATTGCACATCCATGTATTATAACTTTGAGAGCTAAGTTTGTGAAACCATGATAACCATACTACCTTATTATGAATGAACAGCCAATAAAACCATTATGTATGAAAGAATTCCGAAAAAAAAAAAAATTACTGCTCGGACGTTCATAATCAGCAAATAATAAGTTGACTTTGGCGATGAATTGGAAGCAACTCTAACTACCATGATCTTACATGCAAAGCATACAAAAAAATATGATACAAGAAGAAAATAGAAAGATTCATAAATACACCAGTCTATTGAATGGAACAATTATCTACTGAATACAAATATCAAGCCAGTGTTGATAAAAAAGGGACTGAAGTTTCTCTTTGGTCTACACTAATGTAAAAGTGCAGATAATAACAAACCATCGTATTATTTTTACTTCTCTGCTAGTGTTCACACAGTTCTGAAGTCTAAAATCTAAAGGTGAATGAATAGAGGAAAAAAGGTGGGGGAACAGAGAGGTTGCAATAATTGTAATTTTAAGCCATGTTCTGAATCAGATATTGATGTTTTTAGTATCAATAGATTGATTGATATCAAAAAAATCTTGGTTCGATATCACAGGGAAATAAGTAATGCAAGTTCTCTCTCATAAAATGCTGATTGAAAATTGGTAAAGTCAACCATAAAGTTACGCAGGAAAATACCTATTAGGTAGGCCAGGAATGGGCATCAATGGGGTAATAACATAGTGGCCATTTTCAGTCACTCCTGAAATGCTCCTCGAACGTGGACCAACATAGATTGATTTTTTCTCATCAAAAACTCCTTTACAGATCACTCTCCTGAACTCCAGATCATCTAGCTTGTCTTCCAATGGAAATAAGCTGTTTATGTTCACAGGTTCCATTAACAATCGCTGCTGCCTGTAATCTAGCATTTTTATCTGTAAAATAAAATGTCAAAGATGATATGCATCCAGCTCCCTGCAAGAGTTCTAGGATGATTTGATGTTGAAAAGAGTAAAGACATAGAATTTTAACTTGCAAGGATGGGATACGAAGCAAACTTTGACACTGAACTATGGAAATTACATTTGACCTCCTAAGAAGCCCGGGCCTGGACATACTGAGATGTTGACATATAAAATTTCAACTACCTAACATGACATATGTCTGAATGAAATAAGGATTGTGCAGTTCCCAATAGTCAAATTATCTTTGGAATAGAAAGTATTGCTACAAAAATTCCCCCCATACCACCGACTGAACCCATGCCTCAAATAAACAAGGTTAGAAATCCTTATCATAGACCCCATCAAGTTTTCAACAAGATTTTAGAGAATCATACTAACATTCCATAAAATGGATATATGGAGCAACATCTGCAAATGATGTGAAGCATAAACAATATGAACCAAGCGTCTAAACTTGATCACCCATCTGCAAGATTTAATCAAGACTCAGGAGCATAAGAGCGTTTGAGAAAAGTCTTTGAGATCAACATTCTTTTGGAGCTGTGCATTTCTTCTAATAGAGGTATTTTACTAATTTCAAATGGATCAATGGTTAAATAAGTAATGAAAGGCCTCCTAAGTTTTGAATACAAAAATGTGTTGAATGCATCCTTGTGTTAGATCAATTGCAGCTTAATTGGTTGGGGACGGGAAGGGGAAATTGAAAAACCAAACTGTTAATTAGATAATTCAAACAAGCACAACGCGAAATCCAGCAATAAACCAAAATTACCTTCTCTTGCCTCCTGAAAATCTGCCAAGTTCCTAGGCCAAACGTGAGAGCCCCAGGTATAAACAGAAGCCATTTTGACCAGCTCGAATCTCTTTGTTTCTCTAAGAAAATACCCACCAAGCAATACCCGAATTTCAACAATCAAAATCACAAGAACCTAAATCATTTTCCAAAATCAAGACCAACCCAGATAGAAGAAAGTTCAGAAACTCACGAGCTTGTGAAAGGGAAGATGACTGGGGATCAGCAGCAGAAGAAACTGTAGCGGCAGAGCTGAACGAGGAAGAAGATGAAGGTAAAGGCGTCGAAGAGTTCCCAGAAAGGGAAAGACAAGGACGAAATTTTGCTATGGATTTGGCAAAGGAAGAAGATGCCATGTTCTTGATGCTGACATTTGGAGAGTTTTTCAGTGTTGTTCTTCAGCTGGCTGCTCTGTTCTGCTCTGTTGAGGCAGAAAACTCATTCTTGGGGTTGAGGGTTTATGCATTTCCGTTCAACGGTGGCTGCCTTGCCTTTTGTCCAAGGGAAATCGTATAAATGGTCTTTATGTTAATTCCATATTAATCTTTTCAATTTTTAATGGAGAAATTGCAAAATTTACCCGGTGAGCGAGAAAAAGAAAAAAAAAATTGATTGAACCGACCGAAATCAACCGAACCAAGTTGGTCGGTCGATTTTTGTCTTTTGTGTTGGGATCGGCAAAACCAACCACCCAATTGGTCGGTTTGGGGCATAATAATAATTAAAAAAAACAAAAACCATAAAGATTTTTTTTTATATATTTATATTATATCTTATAAATATATTAAATAAATAATATAAATAAACCGACTGAACCGACCGATTTTGATCAGTTTGGAGTCGAAAACTGACCTTAACTACGGATGATGACCCCTACCTAAATTTGAGTATACAAGTACTATTCTTTTATTTTAGGTAGGACTTTAGTTGCTTTGGAATTGGTTGTCCTTGTTACATGTTGTTTTTTTAAACCTTTTGGTTTTCTTTGGATTAGCATGCTTGTAAATCTGAGTTAAGGCTTCATTAAGTTCGGGTTGGTTTATGTTTCCATCTGATGTTGTGTTCTGAGAAGTTCATCCCATGATATCAATGTAGTTTGGAGGAGGTTGGACAATAAAGGATCTTTTTGACGAAGTGTTTGTGTGCTTATCAAATTTTTAGTTTGACTGGGTAGGTCCGTTATGCTGCCAAAATTTTGTCCCTGATTTAAGTTAGTCTGAAAATTAGGATGCTGCCAAAATTTTGTCCCTGATTTAAGTTAGTCTGAAAATTAGGGTTGTTACATTTTTGTTCCATATATCTCCATGATATATTTAAATTTGGTCAATCCCCAATCGTAGGTAGGATTCTTTTTTTTAATTCTCAAACCACATGTGTAACTCTCACCTACCCTTAGATTTGTTTTGAAAATTAAAATCTATTGGGAGATTTGAGTTTCTCTATCAACAAACTAGAGTAGAAGATAAACAAACCTAAACCCTAAACTATAGTAGAAGATGATACACACAATAAATGTAATAAATAATTTACATTTATATAAAAATAACAACGGTAGTTAAACAATTCTATTCACTCTATCAATCATTTATATCCTTATGTACATAAGAGTATATAAGTGCTTTAATGTCTATATATAAATAATAACTATAGCTAAACACACATAATTACTCTATCAAATTATTTGTATATATGAATATATACGTGTGTAATTAATATGGTAACCCAAGAGCAATGAACTACTGATACGTGTGAGGTGCTAAAAGTCCTATTACTTTAAAAATTAAAGACATTAAATAAATCTTTAAAAAAACGAAATAAAATTTTAGAATCTAAAATTTTGCATTAATGAATTGTGATATGTAGAGTTAAAAGATCATTTTGTGATACTAAATTAACATGTTCCTACAATTCATTAATGCAAATTCTAAGGACATGTTAAAAAAATGAATTGTGATATGTAGAATCTAGGGACACGTTAATTGTGAAATGGTAATTGATTTAGTGCAAGAAATCCTCTTAGAAAAAACAAGGTAACTAAAGATATTGTGTTTGATTTAGTTCTTATTTTTTGTTTTCTAAACTCATTTATATCTCTTAGATATAGTGTTGGTTAATGTGCAAAATTGATTGGGCATTCAAACTTAATGGAAGACTATAAAAAGAGAACAATTTGGTTTGATTTGGAGGAGCCATTAGAGCCTTTTTTTAGAGTTTGTTTTTATAAGTTTTTTTCTTTTTGGCACTTATATTAGTTCATATGTTCTTCCTCTTGTATCTAGCTAAAACACTCAACGTTGTGAATTGAAAACCTAGTTCCTCTTGAAAAAGAAAAGAGAGATTCGACCAGATACATGAGGATGAGCGTAGTAGGTGTTGTTGGGTTTTTCTTTCTAGTGCAATTTTTATTGAATTTATTTAATTTAGTGAAGTTTTTCAATTCTATATTCATTTAAATTTTGTTTCTGTATTTGGATTGTAATCCTTTCGTTATGCAAGATTTTGGTAATGTTTTTAAAAGACGATCTTCGTAAAGCTCACCTCCATTGTTTGATCTTTGAGTTTTTAATGTTAAGTCTTACCTCTATTTTTCATGATTTATAGCAAAGGGAATTGCATTTGGTTATAGTTTACAAAGTATGCAATAAGAATTATTTAACATTTGTTTTTTCTTTCCAACCCATCTTACAGCAATAATCACTTTTTTTTTTTTTGTTCTCTTTAATTTTGTTTTTCTTTAATTCAATTAAGGTTATACTTTCATTTCTCAACATGACATCCAACCCTAAGAACAATGGCGGATCCAAAACTTTAAGTTAGGAGGGCTTGAGTTCGTATAAAATTATTTTGAACGCATCAATATTAGTTGTATATAATCTCATTCCATTTTTGTGGTTGACTGAAATTAAAAAATTGAACTCCGAAAGTAGATTAAAATAAAACAAACCACAAAGTATATGAATGAATATAAAATCTTAATATAATAGTGTATAGATTTTGATATAAGAAATATGATTATATTTTTTTATGTAAGTATGTGAGAAAAAATTGCAAATAATAAAAAAAAATTCATAAGAATTCATAAAATCATATTTTCTTTTATGTAATTAACTTTTAGAAATAATTTTCTAAAAATTAAAAAATATTTGCATTCACTTTTATTTATATTTGATACATATTTGATACCAAGAAGAAAAATATATTCTTAAAAAATAAATAATTTAGGAATAAATTACAACAAAAAAATAAGTGCATAATTCAACTGACATATTAAATCCTCCCAATCCCTATTGTACTTAAAAAAAATAAAAAGTTTTTTTAATTAGACATATTTAAATTATAAAAAGAATTATGATTTATTAGATTTTTTTAAAAAAAAATAGAATTTAAGGTATTAAGAGCTTTTATTTTTATTAAGTGAAATATATATAATAAACATACTTAAAAAAAATAAAAAAGTATGATATATGTTTTTAATTACATATATTTAAATTATAAAAAGAAATATGATTTATTAGATTTTTTAAAAATAGAATTTAAAGTATTAAAAGCTTTTATTTTTATGGAGGGAAATATATATATAATAAAATGTAAAATTACACACATATTCTAAAAGTTGTACAAGCTGAGAATTGAACCTAGGAAAAAAGAGGGAAAAACAAATAGGGTTTGCCACTGGGCTAAGATAAAATTGTAAAATTAATGTAGACTTTTATATATACAAAACTAAGCTTCACAAAAGTTGAGGGGGGCTCGAGCCCCCTCGATTATGAGCTAGACTTCTCAAGGGATTCAAAGATTTGAATTCCCCAAGATGTAAATTTAGCCTAAATTACTGTGGAACCCAAGCTTACATTTTTTTAGTTGTGATTGCTTGTGTTGAATGAATGCCATTGAGATTTTAAATCGATCAATTAATTAGGATCATCATTTGAGTTTCGATCTAATACTGACAGGGTTAGAGACGAGCAGAGATCTCACACAAGTAATGGAGATAGATTTCGATATAAGTCATTCTTTACCCTAGACATAGGGATTAATAACTCCAGACTTAATAAATTTATTAAGCCAAATTATCTAAGGTAGAGGGACTACAGACATGTATGCCACTCACTTGGCTTCCTAACATCTAATTCTTAGGTAAATAGAGTAGTAAATTTAGTCTCCAATTGAATGTAAACAAGGGCAACATTGAATTCGTGGTTTGTAATTTATAGATTAGAGCAAAGACAATTCTTGAGCTCCCTTCATCTCAATTGCATTTATTTTTTCATTTATCACGTGTTGTTCTTGATTTCAATTATCACACTTATTTTGGTGTAGCTTTCATTTCATTTCCACTATTTTTGGCATTTTAAATTTTGCAATGTTTGATTTTGTATTTGATTTTTGCAATTAATTAAATTTCACATAGTTGCATCTTTTATCGTGTTCTATTAATTCATACCAATACCTCACAAAAAAACTATTTTTGCATCTTTAGTTTCCGAACGTCAATTCTACGTACATTTTGCTTTTGAAAAGGACTAAAATATACCATTATTCTACTTTATGGTTGGCAGGGTTTGATATTGAATAGTAAACAATAAATACTCGATGTTACTGTTCTGTCCATAACATTGAACCAAACATAAACATAGTAATTCTTGAAAAGAGGTGTTGTTAATGATGGTTCTGTTCGAGTTCAGTAAAAAAGGTTGAATGAGTTTTTACTCCCCAAAATATGAGATGGTGTACTTAATTTTTACTTTCAGCTTTCTATGCTTAATTAACATCAATTCTAAAATACTGGTTTATTAGTTTCAACAAATTTCAAAATTAAAGGATAAAAATGAAACTTTGCAAATCCTCTTCAAATTAAAATTGGTGTACTGCATTGTGTATTTGGAAACCCAATCCAATAGCCCAAAATTGCTGTGAATATCGATCAAATTCAATAATTGCGAATTAACTCCAGAAGGTGGTTGGTTGGGTTATGATGTGGGTTTCTTTTTTTGGCACTGTCTAATTCAAATTTCAAATGTTTTGAATTGATTTGAAGAGCTGCAACAGAGTGCTGCCACTTATCAACACAAAAATATTTCTTGTGTGGTTAACAATAATGAAGGTTCGCCATATTCCATATTTTCCTTATTTGAATGGTTGAAAATGGCTACTTCCACCTCCCTAATCCCCCTCTTATTCTTGATACACAAAACCAACTTAAATTAATGAACATATTAAATACCCCACCAAACCCTTTACGTAATTAATGAACAACCAAAAAAAATGTGTGAATATATATATATATATATATTTGATAAAACCAGCAATTAAAATAGATCAGCCAGACCCATTACGAAGGCCCAACCCACAACGTTCATTACAAAGCGTTTGAATTAAATGAAGAGGGACTTCTTCCAACCAGACATTATCCATCTTGAGAGAGAGGCCCAGCTTTGCCACGCCATGCGATAGGGAGTTCGAACGCCCGATCACACCAGGCGAAGGAACAATATTTCAACCGCTCTGCAAGGGTAAGGACCTCTTCGATTATACCTCCCATCTCCGTTCACTACAGGAAAAAAGGTTTACGATAACTTTAAAAAAATGTTGTAATAGACGTTTTATAGCTTTTTTTGCAGAGTCATGACAGCCTAAGCTACTTTTTACCGCATTTTATAAAAGCTATAAAAGATTAGAGATTTTACAGCATTTTATAAAATCTATAAAAGATTAGACTTTTTACAGCGTTTTATAAAGCTATAAAAATTAGACTTTTTATAGCATTTTATAAATGTTATAAAAAATGTTATATTAAAAGTCTTTTAATAGCATAATTTTCTCTTTTTAAAATCGATGATAGCATTTTATAAATGCTATAATATTATAATAATCTACGATAGCATTTTAGTAATTATATTTATTTGTAGCTTTTTTTTAACTTAAATTAAAGCTATAATATACTTTTGAATTGTAAAATTTTTTAGCTATTGTTGTAGCTTTGAAGGCTTTTGAAATTATTCATGATGATATTATTCATGCTTGCTACCTTAGTTCAAATTAGAATAGACATAAATGAAAATGTGTCTTAATCCAAACAAACATTGATACAATGTTTACATTATCCCACTTAATGTTGATACAAAATATAACAATTTATTATTCACAAAATAGATATAGTAATAAATACTATACTTTGGTATGTCACTAAATATAACTTTTTCAATTATTATTCATTAAATTACAAAATGTTTCATTCATCAAAATCAAAATATACAACTCTCGAGCTAGTTGTTCTGGTGGCCAAGAAGTACTTCCAATGATATTCTTTCATCAACTTACAAAAAGTCATCAAGAAAGATATGAAAAAGAATATTTACTTAAAGAAAATAATTATTAAACAAATCAATAATTTTAAATAATAATACATAAATGTACATATTGATTAAAAACTTTGTTAAAGGGCATGCAACAGTACTACCAATAGCATCTTCAATCTATGTCATTTTTTAGTTGGGTCTCCATAAAAATATATGCATCGGATTTCACTGGCAAGTTTACCCAAACTCTGACAACTTTTGGACCGAGGGGAGCATGATGAACTAGAACTTTTGGATCATTTGATGACCATGGACCTTCAGCAACTACCTCCCCTATATCACACCAATCTAGCAACTTGCACTTCTGAAGAGCATTAGTATCGTTAATGCTCTTTATCGACCAAGTAATATAAAATGAAACATAAAACATAATGAGAAATTTGTGAATATTTTCATCCAAAATAGTTAAATGAACTAATATAATAAAATTAGAATATAAAAATAGAGTAATAAGTGAAAACACAGTTGTATTAGTTGCATTGTTGCTAACCATGTGTTCATTTGTATCATTAGAATGTTGTTCGCTAGTACTATTACCCTAAAATTAGAAGAATTAAAAAAAATGTTAAATAATAAGTAAATATGAATATAAAGTTACATTAGTAGTACTAATTTCATACTTGGCATTTGAGTACGTGAGCCAACAAAGATCTCATTTCAGACATTTGCCCTTCCATCTTTTTATACTTTTCTTCAAGTTTGGCATAGTTGTCATTTCTTTGAGTCAATGCAGATAACTTCAAAAACGTCACTCCAAATCCAAGTCCTCTAATACGACCACGATCAGAACCAAGAACTTTACTTATTGCATCATTGGACACATTATTTGAACAAGTGTTTGTCTCTTATTTTTCAATTTGTTGAATACGTTCCTAGCATGCATTACACCAATTAGCAAAATAAAAGTATAGTCGAGGATCTTAAAAATTTTAACCATTTATGGAAGATTCATAAATGAACCAACATTCTAAATACGCAAAGTATTAAATCAATTCATTAATTTCCAACAAACACAATCCACAAAGTAAACTCTCTACTACAGTCCAAGTTATGTAACCATACCAATGTTTCTGCAACTTGTGAGTTAAACAGGATTCCCATCCTTTTTCCTATGTGCTTTTGCGCATAACGCAACCCTTGTCATCGAAGATGAACCTGAACAACTCTTTTTCTTAAAAATAAAACATCCACATTCAGTTAGTAATAATTAAAATAATGTATATAGTTTGGAGAAATTCACAATATCCAATATCATTTCTTCGACCAATCGAGCATAACCCTTACGACTACTTGTATGTGGAAGTTGCTCATTCTTCATGGATTTGAATTTTTCACTTTTTGCCTAATCAAGTATATATGTGAAACAAAATTTGAATAATTGACACTTTAGTTATATAGTATGAAGTTAAAGTGAATGACATGAGATTACCTTGAACCTTGCACTCTTCTTTTCTTTCCCAAAGTCCATCCAATCGTGCATAGATTGTATATTGGTTGGCTTCAATTTAACAAGCTCATCATCATTGGAGGCATTTTTAATATGTGACACAATTCGAGATTTACCTGCCCTCCATAATCTACCCATCTTTTGAAAAATATACTTTCTTTTCCCATCTTCCTTCATCTAATATCTTGACTAGAATAATATTTCAAACAAATGAAAGTTTATACCAGAAGATATAAGATTAAAAAAATATTACAATCAATCAAAATATGAAATACGTACTTGAATTGAAGTCCATAAAATTTCCTTCAATCGGGTAGACAAATTCCTCCAATCTTGTAAAGTCACAGGCACTACCTCTCTCACGAGTGAACCCAAAAATGAAGACATCCCAACTGAATCCTCTCCAATCGGTTGTCCATACTCATTGAATGTTATATCTACTTTTCTATGTTCCTCAACTGCAATAGCTTTCATTTTTGTAGCTCCTCTACATTTCTTGGAGGGATGTTTTAAAATTTGTTCAGATGCATCGATATTGACTTCTACATCCGAAGATTTTTCTATGTTTAGTGGAGCTTGACCGATAGAATCTAACCTTTGAGTCATGTGTGTAGTATCACAATTCTCTGCAGCATTTAATGACTTTTCTCCAACTGTTGAGTAATCTTGAGATTGGTCAATACACAACTTATCAGTAACATGATCTCCTTCCTTATCACACATTGTTCCATCACCATCATCTTCTTTACTTGCTAGGTCCACTGATAAGTTTTTCAATCGCTTAGACCGTCGTTTTCGTGGAGCATTTGAATCAAAGCCAAGACACTTACGGGTAGAAATTGTCGATGACCCATGTATGAAAATTTTCTACTATTTTTCAACCAAATTGCATGGGTTTCATCCCCACATATAGGACATGCAGTCTTTCCTTTCATCGTGCACCCAACAAGATTTCCATATGCTGGAAAATCATTTATAGTCCACATGAGAACTGCTCTTAAATTAAAAGACGTTCTAGAAACTATATCATAACATGATACTCCTTTCCACAATTCTTGAAAATCTTCAATAAGTGGTTGCAAAAAAAAACATGGATTAAAAGTAGATTTTTATTTATTTCAAAAGGAAAAAATATATAGAGAGAGTGTAAAAAATAATATAAATTTAAAAGTTGGGGGTTGTTTGTGGTCCCTACTCATCAAATGGGTACCCTTGTTCTTCACTAGGATTTTCGTTTTCCAAATCCAAGCTTTGCCGGCAGCCACTCGCCGACACTGGTAAAATTTTCTTTTCTTCTTTAATTAATGAATTAAATAATCTTTTCTTTTCTTTATGGGATGACTGGTTGATATTATTTATAATCTATAATTTATAATATATTAAAAAGTTATCAACTTTGAAATTTTTTTTTGAACTACTTAAAATTTTATAATTACAAAATATGTCATGAGAGTTAATGGTTAATAATTATAAATAAAGTTATTTAAATAGTTAGAATATAAAAAATTCTTTTTATTTACTTAGTCACTAACTTTAATTATATTTAATTTATTTTTATAATAATTATGTTTAATTAAATTAAATAATAATAGTATAATTTAATTATATTTATTGAAATTTTTTAACACAATTTACTATAAATAATATTTAACAATTTTATACCAACATGATATTTAAAAACAAACAAAAAAAACTAAAATATTTTTTTAAAAAATATATATTATATGTAATCACACTTTTAAAACAAAAAAATCAAGTATTTTGATACATAATTAACTTTTAGATTAAGAAATCAATTTTTAAAATGAAAGTACAAAAAATAAAAAAAAAAAAAAATTAGAGTATGAAATGTTAGAATATAAAAGGTTTTGTTGATTTAACTTATAAAAATTAATTCTATAGTTAATGACTTTTTATATTAGTTATATTTAATTTAATATAATATTAGAATTTCAAGAGTTTTAAGATCTTCTACACTTTTAGCTACGACCACTATATAAAAAATTATTTCCTATCACTTTTCTACAAAATTTTGAGCAGTTTCTTAGTTTGTTTTTCTTCATCTTCAAATCAGTCTCTAAGTTTCTAAGGTTTTTTGTGTTGATACAATGTAGTGTTAAGCATTAACATGACACGAGGACACTTCAACGAAATGCTCTCAACATAGGTATCAATTTCTCCTATAGACATTTTCAAGTTATTTTATAATTATTTTTTTTTTCTAAACACTTTGCATTTTACAATTCTTTGAATTCAATTTGATTATTTGATTATTTGTTTTTAGAGATATAACTTAGTGGCACATGGGGTCGGTGAACTTTTAATGCAGTTATTCCTCATATATTGGTGAGTATCTTCATTCATGGCAACTTCATCGGGTGCATAAGTATATGTCTTTTGTTTTTTTATTTTATTATTTATACTTTCTTCTTAAAAAAATATTAGTTGTTATTTATTTTCAAAGTTTCTAGGTATCAATTTTTTTATAGTTATTAATATTTCTATTATTTTAATTCTTCTATTCAATTTTATTTGCTATTTTCAATACTATATTTATTTTTTTAGAGATAGTTTCAAGTTATTTTGTAATTAATATATTTATTAAATCATTTCCTATCATTCTTATACTAATTTAAAAAAAAATATGTATTGAAAGTAATCAAAACTTTTTTTTATCATACACATAATAAAAAAAATGATCATATTAATTTTTTTCCTTTTATTACTATTGCATTTATTTTGTATATATATTTGATAATAATAATTTTTTTTATAGTATAGTTAATGTTACTTTTTGCCCATCATTTATTAATTTGATTTTTCACATGCTAATTGTATTCAAATTAGCACATTATTTTTAG
Organism: Trichosanthes cucumerina; assembly: GCA_036507285.1. Lineage (NCBI taxonomy): Eukaryota > Viridiplantae > Streptophyta > Magnoliopsida > Cucurbitales > Cucurbitaceae > Trichosanthes > Trichosanthes cucumerina. Next base: position 72,644,870 of record CM071839.1, on the reverse strand, counting down.
AAATGTCTCTTTTAGATTTTTTTGATATTTTTTTCAAAAATTATTGTTTAAAATATAGAAAAAAAAAACGTATAATTTATTCACACTATAGACTAAAAAATGAAAATTAGCTCACAAAATTTATTATTCGCTATTTGATTTTAATAAAATTGTGATATTTAAATATACATAAATACAAGATAAACTTTGTTTGAATAAGATTAACCATATTTTTTTTTATCAAATTGAGCTTAGTGCGGCAATTGTCATGTTCAACCTCTTTTAAATCTCTCGACCCTCATTTATTATACTAAAAAAACTTGTTTTTATATATAATATCCAAACTAATCTTAATGTAAAAAAAAATGAAATTAAAAAGAAAAATTGACTCCCTCAACTTGGAGGAGTAAGATCTATAAATGCTATGTTAAATTTATATTTTGAAATATTATACCATATTGTCTTACCTTTGCATTGTTTATAAGTTACAAGTATATCATTTCTCTTTTGACCATCTCATTCTTTTTTTATGCAAGTAAACAAATTAAAAAATTCACACAAAAATTAAATTAAGTTACAGTCTAAAAAATTTCAGGTATACAACTATATAGAGTATGATAAGTTATTTAGAACTAATTATTCAAGAGTAAGTATTTATCTAAATTAAGAATAAATACAATACATTAATATTTTTTTAACAAAATATAATTTATAATCTTAATAAAATACCACATACATTTCATACCATTTTCATAAATTTGAAATTCTAAATATTCTTTACACTTGAAATTCTAACCTTCTTTTTTAAGTTTTTAAATATCTAAAATAATTATAAATATTATAATTTCATTCCTTTTTCACAGTTTGAAATTACAAGTATTTCATTTAATTTTACTCCTTAATTCGAAAATTTAATATTATTTAATGAGTTTATAAGCATTTGAGATGAATAAAAATTTAATTACTATTATTAAATATATATTATATTTAATTAATTAATTTAAATAAATAAATAATATCAATTATTTGTAACCGAACAAATTAATTATCTTTGTACAATAATTCAAATTTCAATTAATTTAATCAATTAAGAAACAATTACAAATTAAGTTTTTATAATCACCATCAAATAATTTATTTGTAATTTCATAGACTAATATGATTAATTAACCAATCCTACTAAAAGCATGAATCTTTATAATTTCAAACTTTTATTTGACCAGATTATTAATAGAATAATCTTACATATATTTTTTTAAAGTACATTAATAAATAAATTCATTATAAGAGATTGGTTTATTATTTGAAAAGTGACTAATGTATTATTTGACATTTCTATAAATATAAAATTAGTAATTAAAATAATTTAAATTTAATATTTTTTTTTTGTTAAGTGTTACAATTTTTAGACTTCTTCAAAATCTAACACAAATTTTACCTATCTTGTAATTATATTTGAATCTAAGTTGAGTTTTGATAAAGTTCTTTAAAAGAAAAGGTTGAGTTTTGATAAGGTTATTTTTGTGATTTTTCTATAACTTTTATAAAATTTTAAGCTTCTTACTCTATTTGAAATTAAAATTTTAAAATAACAATTAAGATAGTTACATTCTATTATATTCACATATAACATGTAAAATAAATTTTAAAAAATTGCCAACTAAATAAGATTAACATTTTACAAAAATAAAAAAACACACATGCATTGCACGTGGTAAAAAATGCACGTGGTAAAACTAGTTTGTATAAACGTGTATGTATTAGGATGATTTTTTCTTTCAAACTATTCACAATCAACCCACCCATATACACATAGGGGTTTCTATTAATAATTTGATCGATCATGTGCCATAATCCTTTAATTAATTAATTATCCTTGTTATTAGTCTAATTATACATGGGATTAATTAGTATGGATATTTTTAATGCTCCAACAACGGGTGGTCATCGTGACCCGACTGGTACTGTTGAGCAATATGATTTGATCGAAGAGCAGTACAAAGAATACTTTGAAGCCTTAGCAAATGATGATACTAATATATGATCTTCACAAATGTATATCGGATCTTGACACATATTAAACTTTTAAAATTTTCAAATATATACATTCTTTAATTTTTGTTTGTTATTATTAATTATACCCATATATTTAATTTCAATATCAAATGTAAAGTTACTTTGTTGGATATTTTCAATTGATCAAGTAGTATAAGTATATTTGGAAGAAATGTTTTCAAAACATATATATATATATATTCCTTCTCTTCGAAAAAAAAAAAAAAAATCACTGGGTGCCAGAGGTTAGGTTACAGACTTACAGTCTGCTCTTTGACCGACTGTGTATATTTTTTTGACTTTGGCCGTCGGTAATCTGCACAGTAAAGCCATAAGGCTTGTTAGGTGAGACTTGATATTGGTTACCAAAATTGGTTAACAACTCTTTTCATTTCACAGATACAAAAATATGAGTAAATTAAATACCATTTTTATTTTATTTTATTTTTACACTGGTTACCAAAATCCAAACTTATTCAATCTTATTTTGTTATTCTATTTTCACACGTTGGCTGTCCTGCACTGCAAGTCTGCAAGTAATTTTTTTAATTTATTATTGTGGCCATTTTTTAAAACTCTTCCATCTTCACACTTTGATGTCTAATTTGGCACATTATAAATATAAGTTTAAAATTACAAGTTTAGTCCATAAATTTTTATATTTGTAATCCATTTGGTCTCTAAAATTTAAAAAATTATCTAATAGTTACTTGAACATTTAGATTTGTATCTATTTTATCTATAAAGTTTGAAATGTGTTTAATAACTCTTTAAACTATAATGAGTCATTAATCTAAATGACGTTTTTTTTTAAAATTCATGAACTTACTAAACACAAATTAAATAATCTAAAAAATATTAATATAACAAAGAAACTCATGACATATTATACATCGAGTAATCTCAAGATGTATAGCAAATTAGAAACACATAGTCATAAGGAAACCTCCAAAAGACAAAGCACGCATACAAAAATTTTAAAAGAAAAATCTAAACTAAAATCATATAAATTCTATAATAATAATTTACTCCCAATTGGCGGGTACAGATTTTTTATCGAAGGAACTTAAACATGACATTGAAAAAAATAAAACTGATGACATACTAACCACTATACCAATTTTGTAATTTAATGTGACTTTTCCTATACATATTATAGACGTCGGCCCATGGTAAATCTACCCGTCCCGGATGCCACACAATTACAACAATTTTAAGGAGGAATACTAACCAAATTATGAAATTCCTTGTCTCTCCTCATTAACTCCATTGTACTTGTACCATCAAATTCAATTTTGCAGCTCCTCTTCAATTTTCCAAATCTCTTTTCCTACCATTTCACGTAAACCAACGTAACTCAACACAGGTTATTAATTTGGTTCATTAACTCCTCACACACCTCACCAACCTATTTCACATCTTCATTAACTCCTCATATTAAATGATTATCATCAAAGGGTCTAAATATTTCATTAACTCCTCACATCTTCACCCACCCACTTTAAATCTTCTTCACCTTTAGCTCATTAATATCTCTCCCTCATGTGAGGAGTTAATGAAATATTTAGACACCGTTTGATAATCATTTAATATGAAGAGTTAATGAAGATGTGAAATGGTAGGAAAAGAGATTTATGAGAATTCATATTCATATATTCATTTTAAATAAATTGTTAAGAGATTTGTAGAGAGATTGTTATGAATTTTCAATTATTTATGATTTCAGCTACCATTTATTCATGTTAAAAATGTTTTATAACCTTTTTACTATCTTATACTCACATTTTCAAGATCAATAATTGCATATTTCTTTGTGACTTGATCAACCTGTACTTATGTTTCAAAAATTATTATTTCAAGAGCAATTCTTCATTATCTATGTTTTCAAGAATTAATATTACATATTTTACTCATTTTTATTTATCTCGAGAGTTTACAAATTGTTCATGATTTACATTGTACAATATGAGGTATTATAGGTGGAATTGAGTGATTAGATAAGAGCATTTTAACAATTGAATCCATTGTGCATACATGGTATATTGTTGTCACAGCTATCTTAGATTGAGATGAGGTAATTTTGGATGAGATGTGACACAAATAAAGTAATTGGAAAATCATAACATGAATAAGTATCACCTTATCTAATTTATCACCCTTAAACACCATTAATTAGTCCAAAATTTCAAATGACCCCTCCTCTCTCACTCATTTACTCCGAAGGACATTTTGTCCTTTTGAGCAACTATTAAAAATAATAACCCCTCTTCACATTTACAAAACATTTTCTCTCTCTTTATTAATTACCATTTGTACCACTTTTCTTTTATTATATTATCTCTATTTATGTTCCACCTCTTCAATTTCTCAACCAAGGAACCAAACTCCCCTCTGTTTTATTTCCTCCATCGCAAAGCCTTTGAGTTCTTTTGTTTTAATTAATACTTTCTCTCTTCATCTGGTCAGTCATACGTTATCCTCTGTTTTTTCTTCTACTTCTCTATTTTTTTTTATTTAAAAAATCTCCAAAAAAAAAAAAAAAAAAAGCAAAATACACTTTTGGTCCTTGAAGTTTGAATTTGATATCTAATTAGTCACTGAAGTTTTAAAATAAACACTTTAGTCTTTGATGTTTGAAAAATAGTTCTAAATAGTCACTAGAGTTAAGTTGACCATTAGTTAACTAACGGAAAAAATGATGTGGCAGGTTGAATTGATAATTTTTAAATTAAGTGTTAAAATTAATATTATTTCAACATTATATGGTTATATTTTTAAATTATATTTTTTACTTTTTTCATCTTCTATCTTCTTTTCTTTTTTTCTTCTTCCTCTATCTCTATTTCTTCTTACTTGTCTATTTTTTATTCTATTTTTATCCTCTATTTTTTGTTGTACAGCTTATAATCTATATTTTTTTTTTATATAAAAAATCTCCAAAGAAATATTTCCTTTGCTTGAACTTTCCAAAATCTTCTATGGTATGTATTGTAAGCTTCTCTCGTGAGCATGGATATCCCTAATTTCTTCATCTCTCCTTAAAAATAAATTTAATAATCCCTTTATTTCCTTAAACTTTTTAAAGAATTATTAATAATTTTTAAAGAAGTAAAACCCAGATGAATTATGAAAATGAGGTTATTTTTAAATCTTATGACAAAATGAGGCTTTTGAAAAAAAAAAATGTGGCCAATAAAAGCTTAATTTAAGGGTGTATACTCATGAACAAGAAGTCAATGGTTCGAATGACCCGTTTAAATTGTTACCTGTCTTGGGAAGATGCAACACATAGGATGCGTTTTTAACGCCGTTAACGTCTACAGACGAAACTGACAACGAAGTGACGGCTTGACTGACGACGATCTGACGCTTTGACTGGGTGGGAGAGGGGCCATTAATGCTTAAAGCAGTCCAACGGTTGCTGAAAATGCGATTAATAATTCTCTTTATCTCTCCGCTATAAATCTCTTCATACGCCCTTCATTTGCCGAACCATCTTCATTTTTCCTTCTTCTCTCAAATCTCTCCCTCAGCCTCTTCTCTCCCAAATCATCCTTTCTTTATTTTTCTTCCATATTTGTATTACCGAAAAAAGTAAGTTTTATTTTAAAGCTTTAATATATTTATTTATTTATTTTTAATTATTGATTGATTTTCATGGTATTTTACAGATTATTAATTCTAAACCAATTTAACAAGTTTATTTTATCATTCTATTAAAAAACAAAAAGTGAGTTGTTATGATTTCTTTGTTAAGATATTTTTGAGATTATATTTTTCTGTTTATTATTATTTATGTATGTTTGATTCATTGCAATGTATGCATTGAAATATATATTTGTGGAAAATAGGTCTGAAAGATAGATTTGGTTGTTGAAAACATTTATTTCTGTCTTTAAAGTTTGAGTTCCAAACTCGTTATAAATTCAAATCAAGAGCACAAGAAGGTTGCCAAAACCTAATCTCCGACAACACACGGTTGCTGTTTAACGTTAATATTTTACTTCATTTTTCAGGTTAAGAACAACAGTTTCAACCTAACTCATACCTAATCCATAGAAGAGAAACACATGATTGCATCTCAAGACCAAGTGAAAGCTTAACGAGTAACACATATATCTTATAACAATTACGAGGTCTCATCATTTGATCGATGTATGTAATCTTCAACACTCAAACTCCAACGGTTTGTTTATCTGTTTTTTTCTTCCTATTTATATTCTTAAAAATTCTTCTAATACAACCTCCTCATTCCTGTTGGGCAAAAAAAAAGTGTAGCAAGTATTTTAGAGTGGGTCTTTTTAAATTACTATTTCATGTTTACTAATTTATTATAAAAATGTTGTAAGTTTTAAACTATTTAGTAGAATATATTTTTTATTAGTTAGAAGAGACGAGTTTGTCCATGTGGCGAAATGTTACTCTTGAAAAAACTTATTTTTTGTATTTTATATACAAAAATACACATGTAATGGTTGATGTTTATGATTTAGTATCAAAGAGTGCATGAGTTCAAGTCTAAATAAATGCAATTATTTTCTAATAAAATATCAGCAGAAGAGACAACATTTTGTCACATGTACACTTCATTCAACTAATAAAAAGTGTAACATTCTTTTAAATAATTTAAAACTTACTATATTTGTAAACTTACAATATTAATTATAAAAGACCTCATGTTGTTCACTTGTAGTTTTACTTTTTACATACCAATTAGCTAGTATTTAACTATAAATTTTCTTTCTTACCAGAATGTTATTGGACCATCACAGTGGCCAAATCAATAATTGAAACATCATATAACATCATCCACTCTTTAAATATAATAACCCACAATGGTTATCACCTCAATCTATGTTGTACACCCAACATATTCAAAATAATTGATATGAGCAAAAAAAACTCAAATAATTGATATGAGCAAAAAGACTCTTTATCCTTTTTCAACTGAACTAGCATACACATGGATAATGATGATGCTCAAAGAAGGGGACGTTTCATTTAAAGCAGAACTAGTACCTTGCAAGCGGATAAATGTAAGTTAAATTACTGAAAAAATTAGTTAGTTTTGTGAACATTTTGAATTAATTTTTGTTTGTACTATAACTTTATAACATATGTTATTTAATTTTCATAGCCACGAATCGGTGGATATATACTTTTACAAGATGCTCATGAATTAAATTCACAAGTTCAACGCCAGCAGATTGTTGCAATAATGAAATATACTCAAGAATTGACAAATTTGAAAAAGGTAAGTAAAATTATTTTTTATACTCGAAAGTTATATAATTTAGTACTCTTCTCATTTTATTTGGTTGATAAATATAGGAGGTTTATAAAAGGTACAAAAGCCTTTGAAATTTAAAGTAGGGTTTAAAATCGATGAAGTTGAACAAGAATATTTGGTTATGAAAAATTCCTGTTAAAGGTTGGAGAGATGGCGGCTGTGGAAAGTTAGTCGGAATATTATTAATACTTCCAGACGCCCTAAATTGTTATTAGGAGGTTATTCTTTGACTGAATGTATATTTGTTTGGCTTTGGCCGTCGTAATCTGCACGATAAGGCATGTTAGGCGAGGCGTGATATTGGTAACCAAAATGAATTATGGTATTTTAAAGTTGAGGGAGCTTCAAATTGGAGTGAAAAATTTGAATCATAAATTATATATTATGTCAGTTGAACTATGTTTTTGTTGGTCCTAAATTTTCTTTTTAAGTTTTTTAGTTTTACTAACATCATTTTTCAACAAATCAATGGTGCGTAGGTTTGTTTGTCTTCCTCAATTTAATTTATTGTCATTAAATATCTCATTTCTTTCTAATCATTCTAATACATGCAGGAAGCTGATGCCTTTGACTGGAGCGACTACCACGTCCTCACTCCTGTTAGGCAACTAAACATGTGTAGTGAGTGAAGTTTTTTTTTATTAATATTATTTTTTAATTATTAGTGCACTATTGTTTAACATTCTTCAATAATAATTTTCATTCATTTTAACTATATAATCACTTTTTATTTTTATTTCTTTACCTGCTAATTAACCTAATATTTTATCTTTTCTTTCTTACCAGAATGTTGTTGGGCCATTGTCTTCACTGGGGCCATAAAAACCATGCATAACATCTTCCATCCCTCCCATAACAACCTATTGCAATTGTCACCTCAATGCCTAATAAACTGTGTGGTCAATCTTAATGTTTTTAATATTATAGGTATGACAAAAGAAACTTGTAATCCCTTATCAATTTCTCAAGCATACACATGGATAATGACTAAAGGGTTGGTCAAAGAAGAAGATTTTCCATTTGAACCTGAACTAAGACTGTGCAACCACATATAAAAGTAAGTTAAAACTATTTACCAAATAATTAATTCGTATGGTGAACCATTTTGATTTTTTTAGTACTATAATTTTTAACACTACTTTATTTCATTTTCATAGCCACCGTCTACCTGATGATTCTTAATTTAATTAACAAATCCAACGACAACCCATTGTTGCCCTAATGAAATGAACTCAAGATTTGGCAGATTTGAAAAATGCACGTAAAACTACTTTTTATCCTTGGAGTTATATAATTTAATACTCATCTCATTTTGTTGATTGAGAACCTGTATCAAGAAAATGACAATAACCTTCATGTTGTTCTTATCGTAGGGTTTGAAGTCGATGAAGGCAACAGACATGAATATTGGATTATTAAGAATTCATGGGATGAAGTTTGGAGAGATGGTGGTTATAGGAAAGTTAATCAAAATATTATTAATCCCTCCGTAGGCCCAAAATGGTTATTAGGAGGGTTCTCTTTTCCAATCAGCCTTTATTGAGTGGATCTATTTATTTTGCACTTTTCTTTTTTCTGTAGACAATAGATTTTTTAGTACATCAACAATTAGTGTGGGAGGATCCAAACTCATGATCTCTTGGTCACAAGTCTTATTTGATGTACGTACGCTCTTGTTGAGACAATAATTCTTAAGCTGACTGTGTATATCTGTTTTTTTTTTTTTTGTCTTTAAATGGTCATTTACAATTAAAACCATCTCGATTTCTCATTAATAGAGTTTTCTTTATTTTTATTTATAATTAAGATCTCATGTCCTAAAATCAAGATAACAATTAAAAAAAAAGAAGGGGGAGCAAATTCAAATGTCAAACAAGGTAAAAAAATAAGTCAAACAAGGAATGTCTAGAAAACTGTTTTGATTTTCAGTTTTTTAAAAGAATTAAAGAGATGTGAATATTTGAGAGCGAAAAATATGTAGACACGAAAATGAAAATTTATATTATATATACAGATGTTTTAGACGAAAAAGTTCAGACATAATAAATTTAGTGACACGGAAAGAAAAAATAAAGAAAAATATGTTAGAGAGAGAATATTAGTTAGATTTATAAGTGTATTCGTTAGAGAAAATGAAAAGAGTTAAAATAACGAGTTAGAGTAAAGCTAAAAGTAAAATATATGTTGGAAAAATAAAGATAAATAAGAAACAAAAAGAACAGTTAGAGTTTTTTTTTTTTTTTTGAAAATAAAAGTAATTTGAGATATATTTATTAGAGATAAATATTAGTTAAGGAAAGAAAATTTATAGGGAAAAGCAATATCGATTGGGCTGCACTAGAATATATGTTTCTCCCTAAACTAATAATGAAGATTCAACAACGAATATTAAGTTAAAGAAGATATATTTTAAACATATATATATGTTAGGGATAACGACCCTCTACATATCTCCATATGATATTATCCACTTTGGGCGTAAGCATAAACCCTCACTTTTTGCTTTCACCCAAAAGCGCCATACCAAATGGAGATACTATCCCTTACTTATATACCCATGATCTTCCCCTTCTCTAGCCGATGTGGGACTTTGTCGCACTCCCAACAATATATCACCTAAATATCTTTAAAATATATATATTGTCCTAATTTTTTTTTATATCTACAAATTTTATTGTTTAGACAGATGTTTTTAAAATAGGAGTTATAAAGGTGAAAATTTCTGAGAGAGAATAAATTTAAAATTTCACGTCCTAAAATCAAGATAACAATAAAAAGAATGGGCACTTCTTTTTAAATGAGCTCTACAACATTTTCAACCCTCATACAATTCTAAAAAAAGAAGGAAAAAAAAAAAAAAAAGAATTCTCATGTGTGAGAATTACCTTCAAACTAGTTTCCATACAATTAAGAACTTGTTAATCTCAGTATAAGTATAACTAGGCACATACATCCTCATTTCTTTGATTTAACAAGCCCTAACCTTGCATCCCTAATTTTTTTTTCTTTTTTGTGTCAATAAATTTATTACTATTATATACATAATATACTTGTGATAATCTTACCAAATAATGATATGATGCCCCTGATTGTGTTTATACTTTCTACTGATTGCATCATACCATTTAGTGTATTCTTGCCCAACGTTTATGCTCATATTGATGACTTGCCCTCGAATAATAAGATTTGCTCTATTTTCCCATATCACAGTAATATCATGTAAAAATGTGATCCAGTCTCGCTCTTGTCGACCTCTCAGGTCGTATGAGTGCAATCGTACGTTCGTGTTACAAGGAACAGGTACAGGTATATATAAAAAGTTGGATATTAGTGTGGCGACTCAAATCTTTTGCATGATAAAACTCTTCTACCACGGATCTGCTTAGGGACAAACACCCTCCACATATCTCCACATTGGTAGGATATTGTCCACTTTGGGCATAAGCCTTCATGGCTTTGCTTTTGGTTCACCAAAAGACCTCATACAAATTGGAGGAGTTTTCGTACGGATAACCCATTTTTTCAGGCATTAATGACATTTGACCTGACATTTCAAAATAATAAAATATGACTCATTCTGACGTGGCGATGCGCGCAAAATGACTCATAAGGGTAATATGAAGCGGTTTTTCTTGTTCACACTCTCGTACGCGGAAACACTCTCGCTTCCATTGTCTTGCTCTCGCTCTAATGAATGACCGAAAATATAAAGAAAAAATGACAAAGAAAAAAGTTAGAGAAGAGCTGGAGTAGCAGAGATAGAGCGAGAGCGAGTCAACTATAGTGCGATTTTTGTTGTTTTTTTTTCTTTTCAAATTTTGACAACTTCATTACTATCATGAGTGAGAGCGAGACTTGAGCGACGGAATGCACAGTACAAAAAATGTCATATGTCATTGTCATTAATTTCAGAATATGGGTCAAATCACATTAATGTGCGTGAAAAGGAGTCTTCCATGCAATTTTCTCCCAATTGGAGATACTATCTCTAACTTATATACCCATGATCTTCCTCTTCTTTAGCCAATGTGGGACTTTGGTCGCACACCCAATACAACAAAAATTATCATAAACTCAAAACTAAATAACATAACAAAATTTAAACTTACTATAAAAAGATGAAACTCATAAAAAATAAATACCAACCATTAAATTTATAGAGATCACTTACCATAACACTAACAAAAATGCATTTGATATTATAGAAAAAAAGTTTCAGAAATTTGTACTCGAGACCAACAATACAAACATCTAACAAATAAAAAGAAATAAAATATATAAACGTGAGAATAAAGAATTGAACTAAAGAAGACATACTCAAATGACCTTGAACAACATACTCATCAAAACTTATGAAACTAAATTTAGAACAACAAAACTTAATGAACTTATCTCAAATCATCCAAACTTTCGAATGAAACAACTAAACTTATAAAAAATAATGAACCCAAACAATTGCACTTATGAAATAACAGTGAACACACAATTGTATGATAGATCAATATGCAGACCTAATAACAAAACTTATCAACATAAACAACTAAACTTTTTAAATAACTAATTGTAACAAAATTCATAAAAAAAACACAATAAAAAAAACAAATTTATGTACTGAACAGCTAAGTTTATCCAAATAATAATAATAATAAAGAATAAATAAAGCAAATCAAAATACATAAAACATAACATCACTTGTAAAGATAAACAACAAAAACTCATAAATATAACAACATAACTTATAAAGTTAAACAACCAAATTTATGAAAATAACTAAACTCAACAATGTAACAAATCTCAGGAACATAACAACATAACTTATAAAGATAAACAACTAAACTTATAAGAATACTTAACTCAACAACGTAACAAAATTCACAAACATAGCAACATAACTTGTAAAAATAAGGGCTTAAACTTATCAAAATATATAAATCAACAACATAACAAAATTCATATACATAACAACACAACTTATAAAGATAAACAACAAAATTTATAAAAAAAAAACTAAACTCAACAACATAACAAACTTGTGAACATGACAACTCGATGGAAAATAAAATTATTGAACATATCAATATCATACTCTTTATAATTTGTCTGCCCATAAGGGGTCGGTAACATGTTGGAGAAACAATGTGTTAATTCAATCAAATGCATGACACACATTTACCAACTAAACAACATAACAATTGAACTTATTAAAAAAATTAGAGCACAGACAATAGAGACCGATGAACAACTAAACTTATTTAAAGAACTAATAACATAACAATTCAATGAAAAACAAATCTTATCACCACAAACAACTAAGAGTATCAAAATAATAGACGCAAACAACTAAGCTATGAGTACAATAACGGCAAGATACTCTAGCACTCCACTTATACCAAATTAAAATAAACCTATAAATGAACTCCCCATTAAAATCTCTCCCTCCAAATTTAAGCATCCAATTTTGACGGTTTCCAAAAAAAAAAAAAAAAACCAATTTTCACGGGTTTTTTTTTTAAAAAAAAAACATCCAATTTTCACCCCTTCCCAAAGCATCTAATTTTCACGGATTTCAAAAAAAAAAAAAAAAGAATGCAATTTTCACCCCTTCCCAAAGCAAGCTATGTATTCACCCAAATCTCTGTTTGAAGATCATAGTACTCTAATTATTGTAAAAATGTTTAAAACCTATATTGCAGAATCTAGGAAAAATAAGAATTATTTGCCCATATTCAGATACACATTATAATTATATTATATATTTACATAACAAGATCATTTATTTTGTTTCAAAAAAAAAAAAACAAGATCATTTATTTTCATTAATTTTCAAAAATCTTCCTCGTGAATGAAAAAAAAGAATCAATAAATATTAGAAAACAGAAGCATAGTAAACTAATAATTTCCCAAATCTCTATTACAAATCAAACTAAAATTTCGTTGAACAACACCCCCATGTATTTCAATGGGCACTTAACGTTGCAACGTTATTTTTGCATTATTTGTTGAATGCATATCCCCAAGATCGAATCCCAATTTTAATTTTTTGGACCTAATGATACCGTATTAGATTATATGAGATTCCATCTCAAAACCAATTGACAATAAGAGAAGTAACCCATATATCTTATATATTGTGAGGTTACTTTCTACTTTTCCAATGTGGGATCGTCAACAATACTAATTAGTTAGTAATTAGTCTTATACATATCTTTGCTTTCTTAACAGAATGCTGTTGGGTCGTCATAGGGGCAGAAGCAATAGAAACATTACATAACATCGTTCACCGTCTAATAATAATAACCTACTACAGTTGTCACCTCAAATACTTAATAAACTATATTGTACATTTTAACGTATATAAAATAACAAGTATGACCTAAGAAACTTGTTATTCTTTGTCGACTAGACTAACATACATATGGATAATAGCCAAAGACGTGATCAAAAGAGTTAAAGTTGAATTAAGGACCTTCCAAGCAGATAAATGTAAGTTAAATTTACCCAATAATGAGTTAATTTAGTGAATCATTTTGACTTAATTTTTTTAGTACTATAATTTTTTAAGTAGTGTTTTACCACGTGCAATGCATGTGCACTTTTAAATTTTTAATGATTTTATTAAAACATTAATCTTATTTAGTTTATAAAAAATATATATTTTTTTAATTTTACATGTTAAATGAAAATATAATATTGGATGTAACTATTTTTATTGTTTTGAAATTTTAATCTCACGGTAGTCGAAAGCTTAAAATATTATAAACGTTATGAAAAATACAAAAATAAATATTATCAAAGCTCAACATTTTTTTTTAGATTCAAATATAATATTAATATTTTAATTGATTCAAATATAATATTAAATTAAATACATTAAGATATGTAAAATTTATGTTATATTTCGAAAAAGTATAAAAGTTGTGACATTTAACAAAAACATATTAAATTTAAATTATTTTAATCACTAATTTTATATTTACGAAGTGTGAAATAATATAATAGTCAATTTTCAAATAATAAACCAATTTCTTATAATAATTTTTTTAATTAATTTACTTTTAAAATAAATAAGTAAGATTATTCTATAAATAATTTGGTAAAATAAAATTTGAAATTATAAAAATTCATGCTTTAGTCATATTGGTTAATTAATAATGTTACTCTATGTAATTACAAATAAAATCTATGTAATTACAAATAAATTATTTTATGGTGGTTATAAAAACTATATTTGTAATTGTTTAAATTATTTGAAATTTGAATTCTTGCCCAAACATAATTAATTTTCTAGGTCACAAATTAATTGATATTTTTATTTATTTAAATTAAATTAATACAATATAATATAAATTTAATAATGTTAATTAAATTTTATACTTATCTCCAATGCTTACAAATTCATTAAAGAATATTAAAAAACTATGAAAAAAGATTAAAATTATAATATTTATAATCAATTTATTTGTTTACAAACTTAAAAAAAGAATGTTACAATTTCATATAGTAAATAATAAAATTAAATTGAATATTTCAAATTTCAAATTCATGAAGATGGTATAAAATGTGTGTAATATTTTATTATGATTAAAAATTATATTTGTTAAAATTTATTAATTATTAGATTTATTCTTAATTTAGATAAATACTTTATATTGAAAAATTAATTCTAAAAATCTTCCACAATTTATGGAATTGTATAATTTAAATTTTTTAGAAGATGAATTAATGTAAATTTTGTGTCAAATAAATACTTATGCATAAAAAATTGCAGGATTGTCAAATGAGAAATGATGTACTGTTAAACTCATTAATAATGCATGAGTAAGACAATATGGTATAATATTTCAAATCATAATGGTTCAAAAAAAGAATGTCATAACATTTATGGACCTTACTTCTACTTTGAACGAGTCAATTTTTCTTTTTAATTTCAATTTTTTTACATTAAGAATAGTTTTGATATTATATATATATATATATATAAATTAGTACAACTAATGAGGTAGGAGATTTAAAGGAGGCCGTACATGTCAATTACCGCTCTAAGCTCACTTTGACAAAAAAAAAAAGAAAAGAAAAGAAACATGATTAATCTTGTTCAAACAAAGTTTATTTTGAAAAAAATCATATTTATTTAATTTAGATATCACATTTTTATAAAAATTAAATAGAAAATAATAATTTTTTGTGATTTTCAATTTGTAGTCTATATTGTGAATACATTATACTTTTTTTTTCCATATTTCAAACAATATTTTTATGAAAAAAATAAAACAACTATTTTTACTATGTTTGGAAGAACATGTTTATTTAGTTATATTTGTTTCAAAAGTAATGTAATATTTATTCAAGTATAGTTTATATAATTTTATACAATATAAATTATAAATTAATATAATACATGTATTTTTTGTCATTATTAATATCACAAATTATAAGAATTTTTTTAAAAAAATATATGCAAAATTTGAATAGAATTAGCATGTGAATACTCAAATAAATAAATGTTGGGCAAAAATTAACATCAAGTACTATAAAAAGCATTATTATGAAATATATATACAAAATAAATGCAATAGTAATGAAAAGAAAACCAAAAATTAATACGATCAATTATAGATTTATAAATGTATGATAAAAAAAATTATAACTTTCAATATTTTTTTCCTTTAAAGTGTTATAAGATAATAGGAAGTGATTTAATAAATATACTAAATTATAAAATAACTTCAAACTATCTATGAAAAATAAATATAATCTACAAAATTGAAAAAAAAATTGAATAGAAGAATTAAGATAATAAAAATATTTATACATGTAAAAAAAAATTGATACTTCAAAACATTGAAAATAAATAACAAAAGTCAATTTTTTTAATAAGAAAGTACAAACAATAAAATAAAGAAACAAAAACATATGTTTATACACCAAATGAAGTTGTCATGAATGAAGATAACCCACCATTAGATGAGGAATAACCGCATTGAAAGTTCATCGATTGTATGCTTCGGCGTCCCCAAGTTCTATCTCTAAAGAACCAATAACAAATTGGATTAAAAGAACTATAACATGCAAAGTGTTTATATAAAACGAAAAAATATATATTAATTCTAAAATAACTTGAAAATATCTAGAAGTTGATACCTATGTTTGAGAGCATTTTGTTGAAGTGTCCCCGAATCACATTGATGCTTAATACTACTTTGCATTAACCCAAAATACCTTAGAAACTTAGAGAGTAGTTTGAAGAGGAAGAGAAACAAGAACTCAAATTTTTGTAGAAAATGGTAAGAAATAACTCTTTATATAGTTGTAGCTAGGAGTTGTTGTTTAAAACTCTGGGAATTCTATTATTAAATTAAATTAATTATAATTAAATGCAAAAAGTCATTAACTATAGAATTAATTTTCTTAAGTTAAATTAACAAAACCTTTTATATTCTAGTTTTTCATATTCTAACTTTTCTATATTTTTATAATTTCATTTAAAAATTAGTTTCTTAATTTAAAAATTTATTATGAATCAAAATATTGGATTATTTTTTAACGTTTGATTATATAATAATTTATTTTTTTAAAAAAATATTTTATCCTTATTTTTTTTTAAATATCATGTTTCTATAAATATAATTGATAGTAACTGTGTTCAAATTTTTATTTAATATAATATAATTCAATTAAACATAATTATCATAAAAAAAGAAATTTAATATAATTAGAGTGAGACACTAAGTAAATAAAAGGAGACTTTTTGTATTCCAACTTTTTAAATTTCATTATTTATAATTATTAGTAATTAATTATTGTGGTATGTTTTGTTATTATAAAATTTCATAAAGGGTAATGTAGTCTGTTATGGCAAAAAAAATAGGACCCGGTTAGATAGCACGTGTGATCCTGAGATGGACAGGTAAATGCATCAACCCGACCTAGAAAGGCCAACCCCGTAGGGTTGCCCCCTGACCACTCCCGGGCGACCATAGGAGGTTCGCCCGGGGTCTCCCGACCCGAGAGGTGACCCTTCTGTGGTCGGCCCCTGCACCACTCCCGGCAACAGCAGTAGGAGGTACGCCCGGGTCTCCCGGCCGAGAGGCCAACCCTGGTCGGCCCCCCAGACCACTCCCCCGGCACCGTAGGAGGTTCGCCTGGGGTCTCCCGACCTGGAGAGGCCGACTCCCTAGGGTCGCCCCCGAGCCACTCTCGGGCAATCGTAGGAGGTTCGCATGGGGTCTCCCGACTTGGGGAGGTCGACCCACTAGGGTCGCCCCCGGATCATTACTAGGCGACTGTAGGAGGTTCGCCTGGGGTCTCCGGACCCGGAGAGGCCAACCCCCTAGGGTCGGCCCCGGACCACCTCGAGCAACTGTAGGAGGTTCGCCCAGGGTCTCCCGACCTGGAGAGGCCGACCCCTAGGGTCGCTCCCGAGCCACTCCCAGGCGATCGTAGGAGGTTCGCCCGGGGTCTCCCGACCCGGAGAGGCCGACCCCCTAGGATCGCCCCCGGGCCACTCCTGGGCGACCGTAGGAGGTTCGCCCGGGGGTCTCCTGACCTGGAGAGGCCGACCATCTAAGATCGGCCCCGGGCCACTCCCGGGCGACCGTAGGAGGTTCGCCCGGGGTCTCTCGACCTGGAGCGGCCAACCCTAGGACCACTCCCGGGCGACCGTAGGAGGTTCGCCCGGGGTCTCCCGACCTGAAGAGGCCGACCCCCTAGGGTCGCCCCCGAGCCACTCTCGGGCGACCGTAGGAGGTTTGCATGGGGTCTCGCGACCTGGAGAGGCCGACCCACTAGGGTTGCCCTGGACCACTCCCAGGCGACCGTAGGAGGTTCTCCCGAGATCTCCCGACCTGGAGAGGCCGACCCCCTAGGGTGTATGCCACAGACACCATTACGACATGTAGTGGAAGATGTGGGAACGTTGCGAAACGGCCTCTCTCATAACCGTTGTCATTAAGTAAGCGCAATCATGGATGGTTAGTGGGTAATTAAACCCTTGATGAACCGTTACGATTGGGCGACTATTTTATCTCGTTGGTGGTGCCAAGAAAGGTGAGCAATCATTTGGCCTGTGTTCTAACTTGAGATTTACTTCTTTGCGAAATTATCCTCTCTAACTTGAGCGTCGGAGTGCGTGTGGCAGAGCACCACACCGGTATTAGTTTTCTTTCTTGCAGGAGATCGTTGTCCGCAACGATACAAATTCATCGTTGATCCGTTCAACCAAATTCCGACATCAACATAGTCCAAAAAGTTTTTACAAAGATTGTGCTTTTTTAATATATTATAGGTTTCATAGCCACAGTTCAGAATTGGTAGATATATACTTCTGTCAGGTATTCGTATTTACAAATTCAACGAAAACCAATTGTTGCAATAATGAAATATACTCATGAATTGGAAAATTTGAAAATGTAAGTAAAATTACTTTGGTTAAAATATCATTTTGATCCTGTAATTTGAGAATTATTCTATTTTGGTGTACTTTAAAATGCTCAATTTTAGTTCATTTACTCTCAATAAAACTTATAATTAGTTCCCATGATAAGTTTTGAAGTTAATTTTTATCGTAATTAGTTACAAAATAATAATAATTTTAATTAAAAAAAATACAATGTGAACATACTTTCAAAATTTGTAGGAAAAAAGTTAATAGATCCAAAAGACTTGTGGTAGTGACCAATTTTAAGCTTTATTAAAAGTACATAAACTAAAATTAGACATTTAAAAATACATAGACCAAAATTGAACAATTCTCAAAATATAGAGACCAAAATGATATTTTAACTATTTATACTTTTTACACTTGAAGTTATATAATTGAGTAGTCTTCTCATTTTATTGGCTGATAAATTGTAGGAGATTTATAAACGTCCAAAAGACTTGATGGAACTGTTCAAAGAAAACAACAAACTATTCCAGTACAATGAAGGAGGACAAGAATATTGGATTATGAAAAATTGATGGTGAAGGTTGGAGAGATGAGGGCTATGGAAAAGCTAAGCCAGAATATTATTAATACTCCTAGAGGGCCAAAATTATTATTGGAAGGTCTCTCTTTCGCATTCAATCTTTAATTGAGTGGATCTGTTTTTTTTTTCCCTTTAAAGAATGTTTACTACATATTTGAAAATGATTTTAGAAAGATTGATTTTAGGGTAATTGATTTATTAAAAGTGATTTCCATACAATCATTTTCATTTTTGGTTCAACACTTTTGATAGTAATTTTCATACAATTAAGTGATTTTTAAAATGCATATTTGGAAAACAACTTTAACATACACTACAAGAATTTTGTCATTTTCAGACGTTATTTACCCTGACGCTTAAAAAATGGTCGAAAGAAAGGGGAAATGTCGACGATTTATTAAACCATCGATAAAAGTTAGGGAAATGCCGACGGTTTAATAAACGGTCGGAAAAACTGAGGAACATGTTGACGGTTTGGTAAAATGGTCGGCAAAAGTGAGCCAAAATTCCGACCATTTAGTAAACTGTCGGCAAAAGTGAGGGAAATGTTGACCGTTTGCTAAATGGTTAGCAAAAGTGAGGGAAATACTGACGGTATAATAAAACGGTCGATAAAAGTGAAGAAAAATGCCAACAATTTATAAAATCGCCGACAAAAGTGAGTTAAAAGGTCGACCGTTTATAAAACAGTCGACAAAAGTGAGGAAAAATACCGATCATTTGTAATACAGTCGACAAAAGTGAGAAAAAATATCGATCGTTTATAAAATGGTTAGCAAAAGTGATTAGAAATGTCGATCGTTTATAAAATGACTGACAAAAGTGATGAGAAATGTCAACCGTTTATGAAATGGTCGGCAAAAGAGCAAGAATTGCCGACCAAAGTGAGAAGAAATACCAACCATTTATAAAATGTTCAGCAAAAGGGCTCGAAAATGAGCCCCTTTTCCCTCTCTTTTTCCCCATTTCTTTTATCTTTCTTCCATTTCCCCCTTTTCTCTTCTCAAACTTCCCTATTCTCTTCTCCCCTTCCCTTTTTCTCCCACCACCCCACCCTCTCCTTGCCGCTCACTGCTCCCACTTGTCGCCACCCACCGATCGCCTCCGCCCTATTTCCTCTCTCCCTTTCCTCCTTTCTTTTTCCTTCTTTCCCACCAATCGTCGGACTACCACCTAGCCCACATCCGACTTGTCGCCCCATTTGTAAGTAGTTTTTTTTTTGTTTTTATCTTTGTCTTCTCTTAGATTTTAGTAATATTGCAAAGTTCTTATGTTTTTAGTAGTTAATATACTTAGATTCAAGATTATTATGAAAATCTATTCAAATTAATTATGTTTTTGATTTGGGTAATCTTAGATTTACGATTTCGAACTCATTTGAACATTTTCGTTAATATTTTGAACACTTTTGAACTCATTTGGACACTTTCGCTAATATTTCGAACTCATTCAAACACTTTTGCTAATATTTCAAACACTTTTGAATCCATTCGAACCCTTTCGCTAATATTTCGAACACTTTAGAACACTTTTGAACTCATTTGACATATTTGTACTTTAAAATTTAATTTTAGTAATTTTAAGGCTAATTACTCTTATTCATGAGTATGAAGTTGAATATTGTTGGTTCGGTTGAACATAAGTTGGTTAGAGCTTTTATATTGTTTACTATATCTAACATATACTTTTCATATACATTTTATTTATACTTAAAATTTAGTTTTAGTTAATTTGTATGGTTTATTATTCTCATTCATGGGGAGTTGAAAATATATATTGTTTATAAGGCCCATTTGGTAGAATTTCTTGTTTGTATTATTAATTAAAAAAAAGAACTACATTTAGTAATAAATATGCTTAGATTGAATATTATTTTGAAAATCTATTTAAGTTTATTGTGTTTTGAGATTTGTGTAACCATAGATTTGCAAGTTGGAACATTTTTTTAACATAAACCAACAAATTTTCTAGCTTCTTTGGTTAAGAAAGTATGTAGGAATCCACTATTGATTCTTTTAAAACTCAAATAAAGAGGGTATGGATCATATTCTTACGAGTATTTGCCACTTTGCTCCTTGAATTTGACCATGTGGATTTCAATGTTATATTGACGTTATTTACATTTTTTATTTTTATTTTCACTGTGAACTATGAAGAAAAAATTTACTCATATTAGAAATAAATTGGAAGAAGTCAAGACTCAAACTATAACACAGGATACGAAGTTGGCTAACATGGAAGCAATGCTTATGCAACTCATGCATTTACAAGGAGGACTGCCAAAGTAGGTATGATCTATCTACTAATATTTTGTGTATGGCTATCCTGCAGTAAATGTAGCTAATGTGTTGAGGGGTTAGTATGTTTTGGGATTGTGGTTTGAGATTAAATTGAGTTTAGGAGGTTGGGATCAAAACATGCTTATACATAGTGAGAAGTTGTGTATGGCTATCCTGCAGTTATGGTAGCCAATGATTTGAAACTACTTGATTTGTATGAGTTTCTTTGAGTTTCTTTGAGTTTATGTTCATGATCGTTGAGTTTTGGAAGCTATCTATGTCATTGACAAGTTTGCTTATAGTTGGTTTTGAACTTCTTGTTTATTGTTTTGTAATACTTGCTAATATATTTCGAATTTATTGTGATTGTATGACTATTATAGTTATGGTAGCCAATGAATTAAGTGTAGGTTGATGCTTAGAGATCGATTTGAAGTTAGGGGGTGGATGAGAAATTATTTAGAGTGTGAAGGGGGTACATGGATTGGTGTATATAGATTGTTTATCAATCAATACTTTGGAGTTTAGTAATTTGGTTGAACATGCTTAGCTATTTAGTTAAGTTTTGGTGGTTCATTCCTTTGAGAAGTTAAACTATAATTCAATGAGTTTATTATTTGTTTTGTTTGAGTGCATGTTCATGAATTGAGTGTAGGTTGATGCTTAGAGATTAATTTGAAGTTAGGGAGTGGATAAAAAATGTTTTGGAGTGTGAAATGTTGGGTTTTATGTCCTAAAACTCGTGAGTTTGTAAATTGAATGTATATTCTATTTTGCAATAAAGTTGTTGTTGAGATTTATTCAGTAAAGGTGTTATTGAATAAAGTGAATTGTATATTTTGAAACCTTAATCTAATATAGAACCCATGGCTATAGGATGTATACTTGAACTTTATGTGTGACATAAAAGTTGATCAGGTTCAAGTTATAACCATAACGGTCTATAGTATAGGGATAGGACTGGGTACCTTATCCTGGGGACACTATGGACGCGACCCACTTTGTAAAGTACAAACGATGTGATCCTAAATCGTTCATGTGGAGACATGCGAGTGGGGCGTCTATGCAATGAGTTTGCATAAGATCGATTCGAGAAATAGTCACTTAGACTTTATAACTTCGTTTACTGTCTTAACTGACTATATTCATACGATGACCTAGGTAACTCGATCTTAATCCTGAGTGTGCCATGAACTCCTGTTTATTTCGATTATCTTTAGATTTGCATGGGTGAGAGTGTCCTGTGATTGTCGACTCAATAAGCCTCTCATTTCAGGGATAAGACCGGTAGATAGCTGGGAACATAGTTCTGCAAGATGGAATTCACTCCTACATGCTTTATGGATTAGTAGAGAGGTTGTTCCCTTAAGTGCTGACTCTAGGTCTTGAACAAAGAGCCTACCCCTCTCATTGGCCTGAGAGGGATTCGGTTTGTTGGTTAGACCACAAAACAATTTTTCATTAGAGGATCAGTGGGACTTAAGGAATAAGAAGTAATTACAGGGGTACAACGGTATTTTTGACCCAGCTGCAATTACGAACGACCTGTGAAGGATCGACTTACTAATCATGGTTATATCGAGTGGGCAGAAATATATCTATAGTGAGGAGAGTGCAGTCACTGGGCTTTAGTGGAGTGTCCCGGTGGTTAACGAATGTTGATTAGCTAGGTTAAAGAGTTGAACCGGTTAATCTCGTATCGTTGGAGCTCATGATCTGTAGGTCCATTAGGCCCCCTTACAAGCTCGGACTAAGCCTTGTAACATTTTGAGAGAAAAGATTTTGAATTGTTCAAATTCAGTTTTAGGAGAAAACGTTAATTATATGTGATATATTTAACGTGTCATAGTTTAATTATGAATTAAACTATAATAAAAAAGAGGTGGAAATATTTAAATATGATTTAAATATTGGTTCGGTTTATAACATGAATAGGGATTCATGTTCAAACGATCGATTTAAGAAATCGGGATTAGTCCAATTATTTCATTTGATATTTGATATTAAATTAAATAAATTATTTAAAATTAATTAATTAAATTATTTATTAATTTAATTAAATATTTGATTTTAATTTAAAATTAATTTTATATTAATTTTGGATTAAAATTAAAATGAAATTCAAATTGAATTTGAGTTTTTCAATTGGACCAAAAATCAAGTGTGATTCACCATTCTTTTTTTCAAATTCACACAAATTGAGCACCTCCTTCTTGCTAAATCCTCATCTTCTTCATGCTGTCATCTTCTCCTAGCTTGAAGAAGCTTTTGGTTTCTTTAATTGAAGAAGAAACCATTAGATTAATAAGGATTTATCAGAATTTTTATCTTTCATGTTTTTCAGACCTTTCTCCCATCTCTCTTCAAATTCTCTCTATCAAAGATCCCACAATCTGTTCCAAGGCCTGAGGATAATAGGGAAGACACTAGAGGTTGTCCACAAAGTGTTTGTGACAAGAAATTGTTCACGGATTAGGAGAATTTTGAACAGCAAAGGTATGTGTTCATACTGTCTGTTTTTCTAGATTTGAGCATGCTTTTTATTTTGTAAAATTGATCAACTTAGAGTGTTCAAGATCCAAAATTACTTCTGCTTTCTTAATCTACACTCTTTCATGAAAGAGGTGGTTGGTGCTTAAGTTAAGTTAAATGTGTCCATAAATATTGAGAAGTTTAGCCAAAACTTATATTGTGATTTATTTTTTAGGTAAATGTTTTATAATTTTGGTGTACTCTTGATAAAATTGGTTTGAAATCTTGATTGTTTTTGTTGAGTTTTGATGAGTTTATTTGTGTACACGATAACTTTGTAAATTCAAACTTTGATCGTTTTAGTTTGTTATAAGTGATGTGATTTCATTCATATATATATAGTTCAATAGTTTTGAAGAGAGTTTTAAGTAATTTTAGTTGTGTTGTAAATTTCTTATTTTAATTATTTAAGTATTGACATTATTATTCCTTACTTTTGAAATGTTAGTTTAATTATGTTGTTATATGTGTTTTTATTATGTAAGTTAGATAACTTAATTACATATGTTTTTCTTTTTTTTAGGAAAGGCATTCTAGCTTAGGAGAAATTTTCAAGAATTTATGGGACCAAATTTTTGTAATATGTACAAAGTGATAGAAACTTAAGTTTTTTTTTATGTTGGGTTGAAGTTTTTGTTTGTTTTTTTTCTTGTATGAATTTACTCCTTATGAACAAATTAAACAAAGTGTATTCAACTTTGGCTTAATAGACAATCGTTTTATTTGTTTATTTTGTACACAATTCGTTTTAGGTACAATAATTTGTAAATTAAAATGAAATTCTAAATAAAAAATATTGAAATTGAAAAATATCCAATACAAGCATTTGCCGACATTTTTTTAGATTTGATCGGCCATTGTTCAAATTGTCGACTAAAATCATACCGTTGGCCTTTCTTACAAAGGCCGACCAAAAGCTTTAAGCGTCGACCTTTCTGGCCGACCACATCAAGCGGTCGACCATTCTTCTAAAGGTCGACCAAAACTCTACACGTCGTCCTTTCTAGAAAGATCAACCAAATAAAACAGTCGACCATTCGTTGAAAGGCCGACCAAAAATTCATGCGTCGACCTTAATAAGAAATGTCGACCAAAATCAACGCGTCGACCTTGCTAAATATGGTCGACCAAATGTCAACATGGGTCGACAAAAGTTCTTCCGACAGCGCTATGGCGATCGAATTGTCGACGACGGTTTTTGAGTCGACAATTGTTTTGCCGACGGTTTTTTTATTTATGTCGACGCTTTTTAGCGTCGACAAATCCTAAAATTCTTGTAATGATAAAGTGTTTTAAGCTAAGTGATTTAATTATATTTAATCTGTTTAAAAAGTATTTAGTAATAAATTATTCTAATATTTGGAGGGATAAAAATTAGAAATATAGATAGATAAAAATTTTAAAGGAAGTGACAAGATATTCATAGAGAGAATTTTAATAAAGAGAGTAGAATTTAAAGATAGAGAGAAAAAAAAAGGCAAGTTGATCAAAATTTTAAGAAGAAAAACTAAAATGAGGAGAGAAAAGTTAAGAGTTAGAGACCAGTAGAGCAAGAGATAAAAAAACATTAGAGAGAAAAAGATTTAAAAAGATACGAAAATTATAGGGAGGAACAAAAAAAATTAGATATAAAAAAAATTCAAAAAGAGTTAAAACCATGAGAGAGAAAAGAAAGTGAAAAATATGAATTAAAAAAAAAGATAATAAAGTAAGATACATATTATAAAAACTTTAGAGAGAGAAAATTGTCATTTTATAAACAATGACGGATGAACTTAATAAGACGGTTTTGAGAAAAATATATTTTTTTATGAAAATTTATGAATTTTGACAAAAGATTACGATTTTTACCCATCATTAAAAATATATTATTTCCAAAAATGAAATAATAGTTATTTTAAATTACAATCACTCGACAAAAATCACTTGAGAATCACCTCCCGAGTGATTGATAGAGAATCACTTCAAATACTTTTGGATATTCTTCCAAAATTACTTGCTTAATATTGCCAAACATCACATTTTTAGTAGAAAAGTGATTTTAGATATGTTAAAAGTGATTTTGGTCACTCCAAAATCACTACCAAACATGTCCCTTAGTTAAGTGAATTTGTAACATGTCCCTTAGTTAAGTGAATTTGTTTGCATTATTTTTTATTGTGTTTTTAGAGAGGATGTGCACATCATTTGTATAATGGATCAAGGCGTCAGAGAATTAAAAAAAAAGTTCACTAATCTTGCAAACTGACAAATCGCCTTACCTCTTTAAGAAAGATTTTCATTAAAAGAATAAAGTGTATTAGTTAAATCAAGCTCTCTCTAAATAGTTGTACCTGCGATGCGAAGCGACCAACATCTTCGAAAAGGAAAAAATTTAAAAGGAGTCGTTACCATTTTTTTATGGTGTGATTGGGCACCAAAATAGAATAAAACAACTTTTTTATATAAAAAAAAACGAAGAATAAAAAATGATATGCGAAAAACAGATTTGGATTTAGGAGTTGTTTGTGAATGGTAAGGGTGTACAAGTAATCCGGTAACCCGACCAACCCGGACTACCCAACCCAAACCGTAAGGGTTGGGTAGGGTTAGATTTTTTTTCGGTTTGGGTTGGGTTAGAAGTTTGGAGAACTAAAAATTTGGGTCGGTTCTCGGGTTGGGCTTTTAGGCTCGGGTTGACCCAACCCAACCCAACCCAACTTAAAGTTTATATTTTGTTAATTTTATTTTAATTAAATATATAGAATTATTTGTCAATTTCTTATGTTTTCTTCTAGACTTCTAACAAAATGTTAAGATGTTATGGATTTTGAAGTTTGATATTTGAATTTTATGTGATTTTATTTATTAATTCAAGAAAAAAATATTTTAAATAATTTAAAAAATAATTAAAAAAATAAAAAGTTAACCCGGTGACCCAACCCAACCAAACCCGAAAATATTGGGTTGGGTTGGATTGGGTTGCTCTCAAGAATAAGGTTGGTTGGGTTGAAGGAATGACCAACCCGAATTTTCGGGTTGGTCCAAAAATCTCTATCAACCCAACCCAACCCGGCTTATGTACACCCCTAGTGAATGGTGACAGTGTCAGCACCCCACAACACCTGTTTAAAACCACAACCAATTTTAATCTTGAATTGCAAAAATTTTAGGAAAAAAATAAATTTTATGTAGAAAAATGAGATTTTTAAAACAATATCTTATTTTATCCCCCATTACTCTAATATTTGGAGTCATGATCCCATAAAATAAGTGAATGAAAATCCATTAATGTGGCTACATTGAAATTATTTATAAGATTTTGGAAATAATATCACCTCAAGAATATGAAATAAATTTTACAATTTTACAATTCTTCTCAAATCCATCATCGGATAACCTTTTATAAAATGTTTTTTTTTTAAAAAAGTTGTAATTAAATTCCTATTTTTTCTTGAGATCAAAATGTCGGACTGCCAAAGATAATGATATCTCACTTCAACAATTCTAGAAAATCGGACTCCCAAATATTTCTAGATCTCTAGGAATTTTTGGAAATAAAAATGACCTAAAAAAACCTTTAAAATATCAAGCAAATTAGTTAGAAATAACATTTTGGTTATAAAACTTTTATAAACTCCATAAAATAAAAATGTTAACAATTTGAAAATAAGGTTGCAATAAAGAGAGAAAAAATGTTTAAAAGAATAATTGAAATCATGGATGATAATCAAGATAAATCAATTTTGAATAATAAAATGCAAATGCAATTTAAAGATAAACGATGCTTAACATAATAAATTGATCCTAACAAATAAGCAAATAAATATGACAACAAATTTACGAATATATATATATATATATATATATATATATGAAATCGATCTTGGACTTCCAAAGATTCGATTTTTCACGAAAATTAGAAAATCGGACTCTCAAATATTTCTAATTCTATCGTCGGCTATTCTAAAAACAATACTAGAATAAAAGATTTTTTTAAAAAAAATCTTAATTGGCATGCATATAGCAAATTTCAATCATTAGAAATATATTTACACCTTAACCACATAAACATAAAATAAGATAATGACAATAATAGCAGAGGAGTCGCCACCAACCACAAATTTGTGGTGGCGAAGACAAGGCCTTGACGACGGCAAAGCGAAGGCGTCGGTGGCTGGCTGGCGGCAAGCCTGGAAGACGGAAAATCCCAAACAGAGTGAATTAATCTTTATGGGAATGGCAAAGAAAAACCCTAACATTTATAGCTAAAGAGAGTCTGTTTTTTCTAAAACATTTATATCATTTTTATTTTATTTTATTAAATTATTTTCTTAAAGAGGTGGGTGAGTACAACATGAATATTTGAATTCTGACTTATGTACATTTTTAATTAGCGGTTTTTTCAGTTTGTAATGTTAGCGATGTTCAAATTTGATGTTTTTTTAGTTCCTCAATGTGAGGAATATCGTCACGATATTCCTCACATTTGTGAATAATTTTTAAAATAAATTTATAATTGTTGAGAATGCTACTAAAGTCCCACATCGGCTAAAGAAGAGGAAGATCATGGGTATATAAGTGAGAGATAATATTTCCATTGGTATGAGGTCTTTTGGGTGCTAGTGGTATCAGAGCCATACCCAGAGCTCTATTGGAATTTGCGACTAAAGTCCAAATATTTTGACCTAATTAAAAAATTTCTAATTAGTTATATATTGATTACTTTTATAAATTGGAAAGATTATTTCTTTCTGATAAAAATGAAGATTTTGAAAATTAAAAGTCAAAGAGAGCTTAACGGGCATATCAAATATATTAACGACTAGAGGTCAATAGTTGAAATTCTCCAATTCATATTATACTAAAAAAATTGAAAAATTAATGACAATAAATGATAAAAGCACACAAATTACCATATCTAGGCTGGGTAATAGCAAAAGCAGGTCAAAGAGTATATAAAAGTTTCGTCTCTTTCTTGCATTGTTTGTTTGGAAAATTTGATTATAATCTCGTTTATTTAGGGTTTGCTTCTTTTTTTCTGTAGCCCCCCTTATCTTTATTCAAACTCAATTAATTAGTTGTTGTGTTTAAATTAATTAACCAATTCACGAAAGTCCATGTCAGCAGCCACATCAGTAGTAGGTCAAATCCACACCAGATGAGTCACGTCCCATACGAGAGATATCTGGAAAATCACTCCAAAATTAGAATTAAGTATCACGAAAATAAGAAAATTTTTAAAACCAGAAGTTTAGTCTTTTTATTTTTAGTACAACTTTGTTTTTATCACTGCTCAAACCAATTTTCACTGTTTTAAAAAAAAAAAAAAAAAAAAAAAAAACAATTTTCACCCCCTTCCTAAAGCAAGCCATGCCTTCACCCAAATCATTTATTTTCAAAATCTTCATGGTGAAGTAAATTTATTAATTTTTATTATTGTATACATTTTTAAAACCTATATGTCAGAATCTAGACAAAATAAAAGGTATTTATCCAATATCCATATTGGGATACACATTATAATTATATTTTATATATTTACATTAAATGATCATTAATTTCCAAAATCTTGACGGTGAAGTAAATTAATTAATTTTAATTATTGTAAAAATTTGTAAAAAATCTATATTTCAAAATCCAGATAAAATAAGAATCATTTAAGAAAATAGATTCTTATTTTTTTTCAAAAGGAAAATATAGAGAGAGAGTAAAAAAAGAAAATATGAAACATTCACTTTAAGAAAATAGATAGCTTAAAAAAAAAAACTTTAAGAAAATAGATATTTATTTTTTTTCAAAAGGAAAATATAGAGTGAGAGAGAGTAAAAAATAATATAAATGTAATAGTTGGGGGTTGGTTTTGTGATCCCATTCATCAAATCATTACCCTTGTTCTTCACTGGGGTCTTCGTCTTCCAAGCTTTGCCGGCAGCCACCGACCCACCCACCGACGCCGTCTTGCCGATACTGGTAAGTTTTTATTTTCTTCTTTAATTAATGAAGCAATCTTTTCTTTCTTTATGGGACGGTTGTCGATTATGGTTGATATCTGCATATCTGATTTTGAACCCTAATATTTGTATAAACGTATTTGGATTCTTTTCTTTCAAACAATATTCACAATGATCAAAATATATATACATATACAGTTCGATCTCAAATAAAATTAAAGTTAATCTATTCTATTGTATTCTATTTCTCTAAAATTTACTCTCGGATCAGAGCATATGCTTAAATTGCTACTTTACTTTCGTATACTTAGATGATGAACTGTTTTAATTAATTTAGTAATTGGATCGATGAGGTGCCATAATCCTTATCTAAGTCTTTAATTATCATTGTTATTACTCTAATTAACATGGAGATTCAGGGCAAATCACTATGGATATTTTTGATGCTACACCTGGTGCTCATCGTGGCCGGAATGGTACTGTTGATCATTATGATATGACCGAAGAGCAGTACAAAGAATACTTTGAAGCCTTAGCAAAGAGTGAGGTAGTTTGTTATTTGAAAATTTTCTCACCTTTTAAGTTTATGTGTTATGTTTGATTTAAATGATGATAATATTGTATTGTAGGGTTTTGATGTTCCATACTATCCTAATACTTTTGTACCTGGTAGAACTGCACCTATACAGAATTTAGATTACCAGAGGGAAAAGCTCAATAACTATGGAGGCTTAGCCATTGAACTGTACAATGAGCAAAATGTATTATATATTCCATTCTCTCCTGATCTCCAAATTATTTTATATATATATAATTTTTTCTCAACTAATAATTATATATTAATTTGTGGGTAGGGAACAAAGTTTGAGTTTGTAGAACTTGTTAAGGTGAATAGTGGAGTTGCAGCTGGTTTCCTTTATTTTATGACCTTCAAGGCAAAGTCTCCTACAGACGACTCCCCTACAACGTTTCAAGCTCGAGTGTTTGCTGGTATCGAAAAAACAGAGGTGGATTTTTGCAGACAAGCTCTGTTATCTGGTTCTGCTTGATTGTTCTTCCCATTCATCCTATATATTAAATTAAATATTATCTACCTACCAATCTTTACTTTACTTTACTTTTTGTAATGAAGTCCCCTGTTTGATTACTGTCTACCTAAGACTTAATTTATTATTTTTTATGTCTCTTATGAACTTAAATGTTGTTGTAGCTAGACTTGTAGTTGTGTCTATTATATGAATTTAAATAATGTTGTTCTACTTGTGTGTGTTGTGCTTAATATCTACTGTTCGTTCATGGTTTTTTTCACTTGGAATTATCAATTGCCAACACTAGCCTTTTATTCATTTCAAACTAATTCTGCTATCTATCATTTTTCAAAATAGTATGTTTAATTAGGATAAAACTGAATGATGTTCATTTTGCTACCAAAAAGAATTCTACAACTTTCCTACCCTTAATTAGCAAGATATTTAAAATTCTGTCTTTGTGAAATGAAATATATCAGTTGGTATCTTAAATAGACAAAGGGCAATGTGCTTAAGATCTGCTTTCTATGACTAGAGAATATTTGTATTTGGTAAAGAGATGATCCCTACAAAGGAAAAATAAAATAAAATCAGTGTAGTAAGAAGTTTTATTTACTTTTTAAAAATGTAATATTTAATTTTAATATCAAAGGTAAAGTTCCTTTGTTGGATATTTTCAAATCACCAAGTAGAAGAAATGTTTTTCAATATATATATTCCTTCTCTTTGACTTAAAAAAAAAAAAAAAAAAGAGCAATTGTTTGTTTGTTTTCCAGGGAGCCAGCCAGAGGCTACAGTCTGCAGCACTGTTACTTTGACGGTCGTAATCTGCACAATAAAATAGGGTTGATATTGGTTACAAAAATTGGTTAACAAACCTTTTCATTTCACAGACACAAAAATGGGTAAATTAAATATCATTTTTATTTTTATTTATATTTAATTTACACTGGTTACCATAATCCAAAATTATTCAATCTTATTTTACACATTTTTTTATAAAAAATAATTTAAAGTAATAATTAAAGGAAAAGATGATTGAGGAAGATAAAGAGTAGGGGAGAGAAAAAATTTGAAAAAATGAAATGAAAAAAATAAAATAAAAAAGAAGAAGAAAATTATTAAAGAAGATAAAAATATATATATAGAGATTGAAAAAACAATAATAAATATAGAAGGTGAGAAACTACAAAAAAAAAAAAAAGAAAAAAATTTACATTTATTTTGAATTCTTCCTATAAAAATAAAGAGGCAAACTCTTTTAATAAAAATAAAGTTAAAACTAGAAATTAATAAAGGAAAAGGAGAAATAAAAATTTATAATGTAATTTTTAATTATAGGAAAAAAAGTTATGTGTGAAGAAAAGTTATGAATTATTTCAAAAGGATGCTCACGTGACAAGCAATAAATGAAAGTAGTGGATAAAATTTTCCATACTAGACTAGAAAAAATCCAACAAATTATGAAATTCCTTAGTCTCTTCTCATTAACTCGATTGTACTATCAAATTCAATTTTACAGTTTCTCTTCAAGTTCCCAAATCTCTTTTTCTACCATTTCACGTAATTAAACCAACCTACCAACAAAGTTTTAAAATGTCGATGTCGATAGAAATATCGAGGTCTCAATTTCATGGAAATATCGATAGAATTATCGATAAAATGTCGATGTCGATGGATATTTCTGAAAAAATTTAAAAAATATATTTAAATTATAAAATAAACCTTTAACATTTTTCAAATAAGTTAAAATACTTGTCATAATATTATATTCACATTATGTTATATTTTGTTGTAATATTCTTTAATATTTCATCAATTTTGTACGATATAATGGAAATGTCGAGATGGAAATATCGACATGTCGACGGAAATTTAATACCATGCTACCAACTTCAACACAAGTTATTAATTGTGGTGTATTCTTTTTTCCTTTACCCTAATAAATATTTTACTAACTCCTGGCTCCAGCTTCACTACCTCATTATTTATTTATTTATTTTCTTTTTTAAGGTAGTTTTAATTTACAGGGAATTCACTTTTTATTCTGTAGAAAATGGAAAATCTGAAGAGTGAAGACTACCATTTTAGGGACTGTTGCATTGATGTTTTGGGGAAATCAGAAGAAGATTTTGAAATATTTGGTTGTTGAAAACCTAATCTCCAACAACACCCAACACCAACGCCCCAGGGTTGCGTTACTGTTAAACTTCATTTGTTTCCTAAAGTATTTTTAGAGTTTCATCTCAAAACCAATTATAAAATTTCTTTATCTTCTCGACGTGTGATCTTCAAGATTCGAATGGTATATTTGTCTGTTTATATTTTCCCTATTTTTATTCTTGAAAATTTGACATCAAATACCTCATTTCTTCCTAATCATTCTAATACATGCAGGAAGTTCACGCCTTTGACGGGAGGGGCTACAACCTCTTCACTCCTGCTAGTCAACCAAAAAAATGTCCCAAGTATTTTTGGGTGATTTTTTTATTTTTTATTTTTTATTATTAGTACTATTGTTTATATATTTTTCAATTATTTTCATTCATTTTAACTGTACAATATGTATGTTGTTCCCTTTTAGTGTTTTACCCTTTACATACTAATTAGCTAGTACTTAATCTTATATATATCTTTTCTTTCTAACCAGAATGTTGTTGGCCGTCGCAGTGATTGAAGAAATAGATACATTATATAATATTGTTCACCCCTCTAATAATTGTCGCAACCTCATCGCGACGCGGAGCAGGGTCTCTTTCGAGGTGAAGGTTTGGAGTCGCCACCAATCATCGTAGGGTGTGATTGGTCACCCATTTTAGAGGAAAAGGTTGATCTGTGTAACCAGAAATTAGGTTCGGGAGTCGTGTAGGGAAGGTGTTAGCATCCCTACAACACCCATTTTAGAAAAACGGTTACCACATTTTATTTTAAAATTATCCTTTTATTTATTGGTTCAAAAAAAAAATATTTTTTTACGTTTTATTTGATTGTCCCAAAATTTATTAACCCACATTTTAAAAATAAAATATGAATTAATAAGTATGAGTGGCTTGATGCCATTAAAAAAAACTTGGAACTTATTTTGACATTTCAAAATAAACTCCTATTTTTTAGAAAAACAAGTTATTTAATAAAAGAATTTTAAAAACGGAACATTCTTATTTAAGAAATCCGTTTTTAAGGGAGGCAAATTATTTTATTTCAAACATCATTGCCAAAATGTAATTTTGAAAAATTGAATGATTCTTATTTCAGAAATTCAATTTTAAAATGACAAATTTGTTTTATTGCAAACTATGATGCCAAAATTTCAATTTAAAAAAAATGAGAAGTTTTTAATTAAAAAAAATCAATTATAAAAATGGGCAAATTTGTTTTATTGCAAACTTTGATGCCAAGATTTAATTTTGAAAAGTTGGAGGGTTTTTATTTCAAAAATAAAATTTTAAAGAAGACAAATTTGTTTTAATTCAAACTTTGATGCCAAAATGCAATTTTTTTAAAATTGGAGGGTTCTTATTTCAGAAATCCAATTTTAAAAGGGGCAAATTTGTTTTATTTCAAACTTTAATGACAAAATGCAATTTTAAAAAATTGAAGGGTTCTTATTTCAGAAATTCAATTTTAAAAGGGCAAATTTGTTTTATTTCAAACTTTGATGCCAAAATGCAATTTTAAAATATTGGAGGGTTCTTATTTCAGAAATCCAATTTTAAAAGAGGCAAATTTGTTTTATTTCAAACTATGATGCCAAAGTGAAATTTTTAAAAAATTGAAGGGTTCTTATTTCAGAAATTCAATTTTAAAAAGGGACAAATTTGTTTGCCACATATTAAATCAGTAAAAAAAAATACATTTATTAATTTTTTCTCACATTGATCAAATTAAAATAATGCAACCATAAAATTAATTAGCCAATCAAAGTGATAAATATATAAATCGTTGGTCATGTAAATATACATAATTAAAGTAGTCAAATACAAATACAGAACAATGACCGAATATACATGTAGTGGCCAAATACAAATAAATATATATTACTGCCAAATCAACAAATTTGGATCAATGAACAAAATTGGTCAATAAACAAATAATAAAATATAGTAATTGACCCAAATAAAATATAGTAATTGACAAATAAATAAACATCAAATTGATTGACCAAATCTAGGTGTGTAGTGATTCAAATATAGCCAAATCACAATATATGATCATAAATTAGATTGTACAGAGACCAAACTAAAACCTCAAAATATTATGATTCGCCATTAAAAATATTCACAAACATAGGGGAGAATCTCTTAATCTAATTTCCAACATATGCAATGACAATTCATAAAAATATGGAACTAAATCAAATGTCAAATCAAAATACAGTGGCCAAATTAAATCAATAAGTCAATATACAGTGATCAGAGACCAAAACAAAATAAATCAAAATAATTCTGTCAAATTGGTCCACAAATTGATTAAATTCTAAATACAGAAGGAATGGGGGAAAATACAGTAGCTAAATTGACCAAATCTAAATACACAAAGGAGTGAAAGAAAAATACAGTATCAAATGACCAAACTAGAATCTATAGAATTGGTCATAAAAAAAATCAAATCAAAATACTGGCAAAATTGTCAAATCAAATTAAATTAAATACTGGCAAGCACAAATTGGCCAAAGACTAAATATTAATACAAAGACGAAAATACTGTGGCCAAATTGGCCAAATCTCGTAGAAAAAAAAGAAAGGAAGAAATAAAAAAACTTACAAATTGAGGAAAATTTCTTCTCAGTCGAATCCAAAAGAAAAACCCACCTCATGTAGAATTCTTCCTATCCAATATTCTAATCTCCCTTTGAATCCGATTCATACCTCTAAAATCTTCCCTCAATCCATTGATACTCCCCTTCTTTAAAAAGAAACTCCCCCCTCCATCAAATGGAGTTCGTAAAAAATGAGAGGAAAGGGAAAGTGGGAGAGAATGTGGGAAGAGGGTGAGAAAAATGAGGAAAGGGAAAAGGTTGGAAGTTAAGAAATATTTTCTTTTTTTAAAAAAATAATAAAATAAAACGAGTTTCTTTTTTAACAAATTTCTTCTTTTAATAAAGTTTTTAAATATAAAATAATAATATTAACAACACTAATAAGATTTAAATTAACAAAAAAATTCATTTTCTTTGAAAAAAACTTTTATTTACAACAAATAATTATGAGATAAAAATAAAAATTACCGGACCAAATACGATATCTACAGTTTGCTCCCCTTTGTGGATCCTTGAGGGATTGAAAAGGTAGACAAAGGAAAAGATAGAGTATTTGGATGGTGAATTTTATTTTGAGAAAAGTCACCAAGACTTCGACCTCAATGAAACAATAAAGTTCACAACGGTTTTTATTTCAAAACTTTGTTGTCAAAATATTGAAATTTGTTTTGAAAGGGTCAGTTTTTATTTCAAAACTTTGTATTATAATCAAATATAAGACAAAAATTTCTTATTTCAGAAATTTGTTTTAAAGGGGACAACGGTTTGTATTTCAAAACTTTGTTGTTAGACAAAACATAGATTTCGTATTTCAGAAATTTACTTTGAAATGGACCGGTTTTTATTTCAAAACTTTGGTGTAAAATCAAACAAAAACAAAAATTTCTTATTTCAGAAATTTGTTTTAAAAAGGGCAAATGTATTTTTGACGACAACAGTTTTTATTTCAAAAATTTGTTGTCAAAATCAAATGCAAAACAAAAATTTCTTATTTCAGAAATTTTGTTTCAAAAGGGACCATGGTTTTTATTTCAAAATTTTGGTGCCAAAATCAAACATAAAACAAAATTTTCTTATTTCAGAAATTTGTTTTAAAGGAGACAACGGTTTTTATTTCAAAACTTTGTAGTCACAATCAAATACAAAGTATGGATTTCGTATTTCAAAAATTTGCTTTGAAATTGACTTGTTTTTATTTCAAAATTTTGGTGTCATAATGAAAATTTCTTATTTCAGAAATTTGTTTTAAAGAGGACAACGGTTTTTATTCCAAAACTTTATTGTCATAATCAAATACGAATTAGGAATTTTGTATTTCAGAAATTTACTTCAAAAAACAATGGTTTTTATTTCAAAACTTTATTGTCAAAGTCAAATATAAACACAAAGATTTCTTATTTCAGAAATTTTAAAATGGGCAACGATTTTTATTTCAAAACTTTGTTGTCAAAATCAATTGTGAAGTAGAGATTTCGTATTTCAGAAATGTGCTTCAAAAGACAATGGTTTTTATTTCAAAACTTTATTGTCATACCAATTACGAAACATGGATTTCGTATTTCAAAAATTTACTTCAAAAGACAACGGTTTTTATTTCAAAATATGGTTGTCAGAGTCAAATGCAAAGCAAAGATTTCGTATTTCAGAAATTTGCTTCAAAAGACAATAGTTTTTATTTCAAAACTTTATTGTCATATCAAATGCAAAACAGGGATTTCGTATTTTAGAAATTTACTTCAAAAGACAATGGTTTTTATTTCAAAACTTTATTGTCATACTAAATGCGAAGCAGAGATTTCGTATTTAAGAAATTTGCTTCAAAAGACAATGGTTTTTATTTCAAAACTTTATTGTCAAATCAAATGCGAAGCAGAGATTTCGTATTTCAGAAATTTGCTTCAAAAGACAATGGTTTTTATTTCAAAACTTTATTGTCATAAATCAATTACAAAGAGTAGAGTTCTTTTGAACACGTTGAAAATTTTCATGAATGAAAAATGCCTACATGCATGAAATGTGAGTGTTAATGAAAATTATATTGAAATGAAAAATAACACCCAAAATGAGTTGAGTGGATATGTCAATCCAAACTGTAATATTGATGCAAGATGCAATGAATTATTTTTCATGAGAATGACCTATGTAAAATAGGCATATGAGTACTTTTTCCAAAGTTTATTTGACACATTGTCGCAGAGTGAACATGCTCATTGACTGTAAGTCATGTATGACAATTCATGTCATGATTTGTTTTGCTTCAATTGATGAAATTGACTCTAAGGTATGATGTAATGATGCATATGCATGCTAAGGATAGATTGATGATGCAACATGTATGCATGAAGACGTATTTTCACAATATAATCATGATATGAGAAAAAAAAATCTACAAGAAATAGAGATTTGGATGTCGTGTGAAATCAATTATGATTA
This sequence comes from Trichosanthes cucumerina, assembly GCA_036507285.1. Lineage (NCBI taxonomy): Eukaryota > Viridiplantae > Streptophyta > Magnoliopsida > Cucurbitales > Cucurbitaceae > Trichosanthes > Trichosanthes cucumerina. The sequence goes on along the minus strand of CM071839.1, from coordinate 72,606,616 downwards.
CCAAATGTTTTTTCATTTTAAACAGAGTAATCATTTTTACCTACTTACATCCTTCTTATTAGCCAATATTTAACAAAGAATCAAGGTAAAAGAAAAATATAGTCATTTTGGAGGAATCATGACAATTTTTCTTTTTTTTTTCTTTTTCATTGAACACTTTCACTTAAAAGGGATCTTATGTGTTAATCATAGATTGTTCAACCATATAGGCATGGTGGGTTCTTTTGGAAGTGTCTCATGTGCTAGTTTGGAGAACTATCAAAAGTAATTCATAGCATTGAACATTTTATTTGATTAAACTGCTTCATAACATTAGCATTGTAATAAACAAGAAGGTTGAATACAAGGAGATATACTTGCTTGAAAACAAGGTGTGAGATGAAAGTAAATAGAGAAACACGAAAGTTTTTCTTTTTCTCCTTTTTTCAATAGGAGAGAAATATGAAAGAATATGGATACAAAAAATCTCTTGAACAATAAGAGATTGAAATTTTATTTTCAATGTTTGAATTATTAGAAAATAATCCAAATGAATATATGAGCTGAAGTGACCCCATTTCTTTGGACAACAATTTCGAGAATTAGAAGTAGCTCCTCAAGAGTTCATCTCATATACCTCATCCTATCTTTGAGTCTGCTCAAGGTATTTGATGAAAGATCCTCGTTATTGTCTCCATTTCTTAAACATAACGAAGTTGAGCTTTTTATACTTGAATGTGAAGAACCACTCGACATTGAAAGTTTCTCTGTAAGAAAAATGTGATCCCTTAACCTTTATTTGGGTTTTGCCCCAGTTTAAAGGAAGCTTGCATGAGTGATGAGATGATGACACCTTTTTGCCCCAGTATAGTAATGAAGGTTTTGACTCAGTGTATCAAGAATGAATCTTTATTGATGATTGTTCTGCCTCATTGAAGAAAAAAGGAAGTTTTGCCTCAATGTAGTAGTGATCATTTTGCTTCAGTATAGCAAAGATGAGGGATTTGCTCCAATTTAAAAATGATGGTTTTACTCCAATGTAGTAATGATCGTTTTCCTTCAATATAGGAAAGATAAGAGATTTGCCCACAATTTGAAAATAAGGACGGTGTCTTACTCCAATATAGTGAAAATTATCTTTCCTTCCGTATAACAAAGATAAGGATTTTCCCCAATTTTCTCCAATGTAGTAAAGATTATTTTTCCTTCAATATACCAAAGATGAGGGCTTTGCCTCGATTTGAAAATTATGGTCTTACCCTAATGTAGCGATGACCGTTCTTCTTCGATATAACAAAGATGAGGGCTTTGCCCCAGTAAAATGATGGTTTTACTCTAATGTAGCGATGACCGTTCTGCTTCAATATAGAAAAAATGAGGGTTTTGCTCCACTAATAATGATGGCCTTGTCCAATGTAGTGATGATCATTTTTGCTTCAATATAACAAAGATGAGGTTTTGCCCCAATTTGAAAAATAATAGGCTTAATCCAATGTAGTGATCATCGTTTTGCTTCAATATAACAAAGATGAGGTTTTGCCCCAATTTAAAAACGACGATCTTCTCCAATATAGTGATCATCGTTTTGCTTCAATATAACAAAGATGAGGTTTTGCCCCAATTTGAAAATGATGGACTTCTCCAATGTAGTGATGACCGTTGTACTTTATATACAACAAAGATGAGGGGTTCGCCCCAATTTGAAAATGATGGCCTTGTCCTAGCGAAGTTGATGGCTGCTTTGCCCCAGCTTAACAAAGATGTAGGTTTTATCCAATGTGGTGATTTACACATAAAATCATTCATGGCATTTAGAGCTGTAACTTCTTAATCAATCATGATTGCTACAATCTTGCATGACCTTAAGTATTCTTCTTTTGTCTCTTTCCTTTTTCTTTTTTCTTTTTTTTTCTTTTCTTTTATTTTTTTTTTCTTTTCTTCTTTTCTTTTTCTTTTTTCTTTAAGCCAAACATGTGACTTAACTGGATATGGTGCAATCAGACATAGAAGATTGATCATAATTTGCAACTTCAGTGGTCATTTCATGTTGTTTCTTCAACAATGCTCTTTGTATCATGATGATGTTGTCCCCCAAGCAAAACTCATTGAAAGAACTTGAGACTTCGAGACCATTTCTCAAGTTACTAACTTCTTAGTTCTCAAAATCACTATCCTCAGTCATAGAGTCACTTTCTATTCAAGGAAGAAGGATACAAAGGAAAGAGATGAAAACAGAGTTTGGATCAAAAGAAATTGAAAATAAAAATTTTTGAGAAATTTACAAGTCTAAATTATGAAGCAATACAATCAAAAGAGTCCAACACTATTTCAACACCTTCGAAGTTCTCTTGATAAAATTTAGTGGGTAATTTTTGGATATTTGTCGCATAATTGAATGTGACAGACTTAACAAAAAGGCTTGGTAGGTAGACAAGTATCGAGATACACCATAAAATATATAGTGGACTTAGCAAATGGTCTTATGGTGAATTGACAATTCAAGTGAATTTATCACAAAATCACATGTGACAAGCTAGGCTCAAGGTTTTATAGTGATTAATTTTGGATTTCCCACTTCAAGAGGGGTTTGCCCCAGTGTGATAATTAAAATCTTGTTTGGAGGTATGGTAGCAAAAGGCTTAGCACATGAGAAATGGGAAGGTTAAAACAAAGTTGTCTTAATTGGAAGCTTGACTCAACAGTGAAGAAAGAAGATGATAAAATGGTTGAACCTTTGAAGATTTTCTTTTATCCGAAGGGAGAAAAGTGAAAACATTCTTTTTTTTTTTTCTATTTTTTTTCTTTATCTGTTTTTTTTCCTTTCCTTTCTCTTTCTTTTTCTTTTTTCCTCATTCTTTTTTTTTCATTTCCTCCAAATGATGACTCATTATAGTTTACCAAGATTCTCGCTAATGTTTTAACCTAACAAGAATGATCGGAGTAAACTTTTGAAATGATCGAAGGAGTAAAAAGATGAACATGTATTTGTAACAAAAAAAATATTTTACATAAATCTTTTTTTTAAAAAAAATCAAATGAAATGAATTATGCCTAAATGTATGTATGTGTAACTCTAATTTTTTTTCTAAAAAAAAAAAAAATAACTCAATTTCTACATGTTCACATTCTTTCAAGTATGTAGCCTAAGTCATGAATTGATCATATTTCATTACCCATTTCATAATTAGGAGTCATTATTCATCCAATAAAGAAAAATAAATTGATGATGAAAAGTGAAAAGTGAAAACAGATCACATTGATGTGCACTAGACATTTTTTTCTCATAGAAATATAAGCTCCTAACTCAATCCATTGACACTTGAAAATTTTATTTATCATGTTTCAAAGCCTACACATACTTTATGTTTTAAAGCTAAGAAAGTTTTTTGTTGAGTGTCCTACAACTCTTGCATGGTATTCTTCAAGGCACTAAGACTTGCTCTTACATCTTGTCAATGTCTTGTCTCATTCCTCTTTAATTCCAACATTTTGGATCTTTGTGACTTCTTCTTTAACACAATCAATGGCTCGTCTCATCTTCTTCTGTTCTTTCATGACTTTTTGTCTCATACCTTATAAGAATGGTGAACATGTGGGTGTTGAGCTATTTTTTAGAAAAAAAATAATGGAACTATGCAAGTTTTTTTTAATAAAATGCATGTGATGTAATGAAAATGAAATAAATTTTGAATTTTGATTGCAGACATGCATGAGATGACATTATGCAACTACTGAATCACTGATGAAAATAATTATTTTTAAAAAAGCTGATGACATTGACATGCATGTCAAATGAGATAATGATGCATGAATTTTTTATTTTAAAAAAAAATAAAAAAATTACAAATTGTCTCAAATAACATGATACATTTCCAAATTTACATTCAACAGTCATTGAGAAATGTAATGTTAGATCTTAAATGTATCAATGTCTCATAAGTGCATAATCATAAGGTAGAGATTTTATGTGATGCATGAGAACCAAGGACTCAAAAATAAATATGGCATGGATTGAAATGCATGACATGTTTTATTCTAAGGTATACCAAAATGAAAGTGAAGCAAATAATGAATGCATTAACATGAGAAAGTATCTTGTGTAGGGTATTAAAGAATGACATTATTCTACCCTAAGAAAATTCTAATCCTAGATGAGAATGTACGAGAAAAATATTTTTATAGGTGAGGTGATGCAATTTTCTTTTTTATGGAAATAAAGATATAAAGGAAATTATAAAATACAACTAAAATGAATGTGAATAAAAATTTAAAAAACAAAGTTGAATGTGACTTTTAATCCCAAAAAGGGAAAGTCCCCAAAAAGGGAAAGTCTCCAAATTAATTTAAATGTTATAAAATAAAAAATAAATCAACTTGAGTGAAAATTTTTCGTGTGCCTACACGGGGGCATTCGCAATCCCCTCGAAGGTCGACACTACTTCGTCTTGAATGAAAATATGATAAAAAAAAATGGTATGTGGCCTCCATAACTTTTTAATGATGGATGACCCTAAGACTCAAATACTTACTAGATATGCAATATTAAATCTAAAAAAAAACTTGAGAATTTTTTCTCTTTTTTTTTTTAAAAAAAAACTTTATTTCAAAAAGAGTATGAAAATTCATCTCTACAATATGTTTCAAATTATTTTTTTATTTTTTAAAACAAATTAAATAAATAAAAAAATAAAAGGAAACTCTAAAAAGAATTTCATTTTATTTTAGGAGGAGCATATACAAATATCCTGAGTTTTTTTTTTTTTAACAAATAAAACATGAATACTCTACCATTTTCAAAAGAAATGAAATGATAAAATGAAGTTAACGAAAAAAAATTAAAAAAAGAATAATGAAAATAATGAAGGATAATTCAACCCTAAAAGATAAAAATTCTTAAATTAATCTCAATGTTATAAGATAGTTAACTCAAGCGATAAAAATAATGTAAGGTTAAACCTAGGAAACAAAGAATCTCAATTAATTTTAATTGAATTTTCCTGAACGATTAAAATGTTGAAGATAAAGTGAGGATGAAATTCTAATCCTAGAAGACAAAGGCCCCCAAATTAATTTAAATGTTATAAAATAACAAATAAATTAACTTGAGTGAGGATTTTTCGTGCGCCTACATGGGGGCATTCGCAATCCCCTCGAAGGTCGACACTACTACATCCTCAATTCTAATCCTGAAGGGTAAAGCTCGGGTATAGAGAAGTGAAAGGTGTGTGAAAATGCATGTTAATATGCAGAATAAAATTACATAAATACGTTAGAAAATGAAAAAAAATGAACCAAATATATTTAATAAAAGGATAATCGAAAAATAAAATTTATGTGGCTTGACTCTAAGTCCCCAGCAAAGTCGCCAAGCTGTCGCAACGTCATCGCGACGCGGAGCGGCCGACGTCCTCTCCCAAGGGTCTCTTTCGAGGTGAAGGTTTGGAGTCGCCACCAATCATCGTAGGGTGTGATTAATCACCCATCTTAGAGGAAAAGGTTGATCTGTGTAACCAGAAATTAGGTTCGGGAGTCGATTGAGTATAGGGAAGGTGTTAGCACCCCTACAACACCCATTTTAGAAAAACGGTTACCACATTTTATTTTAAAATTATACTTTTATTTATTGGTTCAAAGAAAAAATATTTTTTGCATTTTATTTGATTGTCCCAAAATTTATTAACCCACATTTTAAAAATAAAATATGAATTAATAAGTATGAGTGGCTCAATGCCATTAAAAAAAACTTGGAACTTATTTTGACATTTCAAAATAAACTCCTATTTTTTAGAAAAACAAGTTATTTAATAAAAGAATTTTAAAAACGGAACATTCTTATTTAAGAAATCCGTTTTTAAAGGAGACAAATTATTTTATTTGAAACATCATTGCCAAAATGTAATTTTGAAAAATTGAATGATTCTTATTTCAGAAATTCAATTTTAAAAGGGCAAATTTGTTTTATTGCAAACTATGATGCCAAAATTTCAATTTAAAAAAAATGAGAAGTTTTTAATTAAAAAAATTCAATTATAAAAATGGGCAAATTTGTTTTATTGCAAACTTTGATGCCAAGATTTAATTTTGAAAAGTTGGAGGGTTTTTATTTTAAAAATAAAATTTTAAAGAAGACAAATTTGTTTTATTTCAAACTTTGATGCCAAAATGCAATTTTTTTAAAATTGGAGGGTTCTTATTTCAGAAATCCAATTTTAAAAGGGGCAAATTTGTTTTATTTCAAACTTTGATGCCAAAATGAAATTTTAAAATATTGGAGGGTTCTTATTTCAGAAATCCAATTTTAAAAGGGGCAAATTTGTTTTATTTCAAACTACGATGCCAAAATGCAATTTTGAAAAATTGGAATGTTCTTATTTCAGAAATCCAATTTTAAAAGGGGAAAATTTGTTTTATTTCAAACTATGATGCCAAAGTGAAATTTTTAAAAAATTGAAGGGTTCTTATTTCAGAAATTCAATTTTAAAAAGGGACAAATTTGTTTGCCACATATTAAACCAGTAAAAAAAAATACATTTATTAATTTTTTCTCACATTGATCAAATTAAAATAATGCAACCATCAAATTAATTAGCCAATCAAAATGATAAATATATAAATCGTTGGTCATGTTTATACATAATTAAAGTCAAATACAAATACAGAACAATGACCGAATATACATGTAGTGGCCAAATACAAATAAATATATATTACTGCCAAATCAACAAATTTGGATCAATGAACAAAATTGGTCAATAAACAAATAATAAAATATAGTAATTGACAAATAAATAAACATCAAATTGATTGATCAAATCTAGGTGTGTAGTGATTCAAATATAGCCAAATCACAATATATGATCACAAATTAGATTGTACAGAGACCAAACTAAAACCTCAAAATATTATGATTCGCCATTAAAAATATTCACAAACATAGGGGAGAATCTCTTAATCTAATTTCCAACATATGCAATGACAATTCATAAAAATATGGAACTAAATCAAATGTCAAATCAAAATACATTGGCCAAATTAAATCAATAAGTCAATATACAGTGGTCATTAAATATACAGAGACCAAAACAAAATAAATCAAAATAATTTTGTCAAATTGGTCCACAAATTGATTAAATTCTAAATACAGAAGGAATGGGAGAAAATATAATAGTTAAATTGACCAAATCTAAATACACAAAGGAGTGAAAGAAAAATACAGTACCAAATGACCAAACTAGAATCTATAGAATTGGTCATAAAAAAACAAATCAAATCAAAATACTGGCAAAATTGTCAAATCAAATTAAATTAAATACTGGCAAGCACAAATTGGCCAAAGACTAAATATTAATACAAAGACGAAAATACTGTGGCCAAATTGGCCAAATATCGTAGAAAAAAAAAAGAAAGGAAGAAAAAAAAAACTTACAAATTGAGGAAAATTTCTTCTCAGTCGAATCCAAAAGAAAAACCCACCTCATGTAGAATTCTTCTTATCCAATATCCTAATCTCCCTTTGAATCCGATTCATACCTCTAAAATCTCCCCTCGTAAAAGATGAGAGGAAAGGGAAAGTGGGAGAGAATGTGGGGAGGGTGAGAAAAATGAGGAAAGGGAAAAGGTTGGAAGTTAAGAAATATTTTCTTTTTTAAAAAAAATAATAAAATAAAATAAAATAAAACGAATTTCTTTTTTAACAAATTTCTTTTTTTAATAAGTTTTTTTAATATAAAAATAATAATATTAACAACACTAATAAGATTTAAATTAACAAAAAAATTCAGTTTTTTTTTTTTTTAAACTTTTATTTACAAGAAATAATTATGAGATAAAAATAAAAATTACCGGACGTATCTACAATAATAATAGCTTACTACACTTGTCACCTCAATACTTAATAAACTATGTTATACGATGTATGTATGCAAAATAACAGGTGTGACCAAAGAAACTTGTTATTCTTTGTCAAATAGACTAACATACATATGGATAATGGCTAAAGACATGACCAAAGAGAGGATTTTCCATTTAAAGCTGAATTAGGATCTTGCAAGTAGATAAGTGTAAGTTAAATTTACCGAATAATGAGTTAATATGGTGAACCATTTTTAATTAAATTTTTTTAGTACTATAATTTCTTAACACTATATTTAATTTTCATAGCCACAGTTCATAATTGGTAGATATATACTTCTGTACAACAACTAATTGTTGCAATAATGAAACATACTCAAGAATTAGCAGATTTGAAAAATGTAAGTAAAATTACTTTTTACACTTCAAGTTATATAATTTAGTCCTCTTCTCATTTTGTTGGCTGATAAATGTAGGAGATTTATAAAGGTCCAAAAGACTTGATGGAGAAGGAGGACAGATTATGAAAAAATTATGATGAAGGTTGGAGAGATGGCGACTATGGAAAAGTTAAGACGGAATATTATTAATACTACCAAAGCCCTAAATTATTATTATTATGAGGTTTCTTTTTCCCATTCAATCTTTAGTTGATTGGATCTGTTTGTTTTGCTTTTTTTTTCTTTAGAGAATATTTCTGTAGTTAAGTGAACTTACTTGCTTTATTTTTTATTGTGTTTTTAGAGAGGATGCGCACAACATTTGTATTATCGATCAAGAGATTAGAGATTTAAATCTCAAAATAAAAAATGAATATTTTTTTTTGAGTACATTAACATTTGGGGTGTGAGATTCAAACTCATAACCTCCTGGTTACAAGTCTTACTTGATGCCAGTTGAGCTATGCTCTTGGTGGCAATCTTAGTCCTTGAGTTAACAACACTATCACCTCAACTATTTTTTTTTTCTAAATAATAATAATCATTATTAAAATATAATTTAAATATTTTTTAAAAGAATTTATCCTCCATCCCCAAGCAGAAGGGACTGAGGGCTCTATTTAAAGAGTAAAACTGAAACATTTTAATATTGAAGGACATAATCAACTCAACTACAAAATCTATGGGTATTTTGTATAAGTTTTAACCAAAAGAAATTAGACTCCAAATTATTTGTTTGCGAAATCTGTCAGGGAGGATTTTAAATGATGATGTTACATATGTGATGTTAAAAGCATTTTCATGAATATTAAATTGAGCCAGGCACCTATGTATAAAAGCTATATATTACTTCGTTTAAAAAAAATGTTATGTATATAATTACTTGCATGAACATGTAGCAATTTTTGAAGAGGAGGTTCACCCAGCAAATTGTGTCTATTTATCTCAATTATATTGTATATTTATATGAAACAATGTACTAAAAAAGATTATCAAATAGTTGTATATGAATGACAGACCTCGTGCAACCCAAAGAGTTGGTGTATAATTTAAGCATAATAATAAGATCACCAAAAATACATTGACTGTCATTAATTTTAAAATTTCTTATCTTTATGAAAAAGAAATCATTTTCCAAATCAACTCCCAATGAATGATAAAATACAAATCGATAGAAGAACTAAATTAGAAAAAAAAAAAAAAAGTATAACTATGAACCAGATAACACTTCCCTGCAGAAATCCAGCTCTGTTTCTTCGATACCAGCAAAAACTCGAGCTTGAAATGTCTTTGTTAAGTCACTCGACTTTGCCTTGAAGGTCATATAATAAAAAAGACCAGCCGCAACAGCAGTATTCACCTTAATAAATTCGACAATCTCAAAGTTGGTTTCCTAGGAAAGTACAAAAAAATTATAATATCAAAATTAATAGATTATTAGTTCAGAAATAAAAAAAGCAAAAAGATCAATTGGGTAGGACGAGGATGATACATTTTGTTGATTGTATTGTTTAATGGCTAAGCCTCCAAAGTGATTAAGCTCTTCCTTGCGGCGATCTAAATTCAGTATAGGTGCAGTTATACCAGGTACAATAGTATTAGGATAGTATGGAACATCAAAACCCTGCATCATCATCATTTTCAAAATAAAATTACATCAAAACAAGAAAAAGGGCATAGTCAGAAAATTTTCAAATAAGAATTAACCTCGCTCTTTGCCACTGCTGCAAAATATTCTCGATACTGCTCTAGAGTCATATCATTCTGATCAATATCAGTATCATCAATAATTTCCTCATCAGAGAAATTCTTGTTGATTTCTAGAGTGTTCATATTGGGATAGTCATCAAATTTTGATGTTGAAGCCATCACCACAATAAGGATAAATCTCTACTTTATATAAAAAAAAAAAAAAAAGTAAAAAGGTTAGAATAACGTATATATACTTAAGCAACCATTATATATCATATTGGGTTATAATAGAATGTTTTCCTCATATAATTTTGAGTTTGAAGGTCATTAAAAAATGTGGAGGGTATTTGGCAATTCCTAATAACTAGAGTAGGCAAATAAATTAAACAATGGAGAAGAGTGAACAGGGCCCCAAGGTTTAATCTGATCTATTAATCAGTTATTAGAGCACATGGAGAATGATTCAAAAACTAATCTAAATGAAAGGAAAACAAAGATTCATAAACATTAAGGATTATACTATATGGTAGAAAAAACACACATGGATTTGATTATTATAGGGTTTCTAATCTAAGTACAATTATTAATTAATACTAATAGCATAACATTAAACAGCCAAACCAGAAAAAAGGGAATACAAGAAGCTAAGCAACAAAACCAAACACCAATTACAAGTTAACTATCTTTCAAAAATTTATAAGGGGTATGAAATTAATTCCAAGCTAATACATGAATTTTAATCAGTGAGAGCAACCAACCAGCACTTAAAAACAGACTTAAATTTTATTCAGATTTGCAGATCGATCCGATCCATCGGCTTTTGCCGATCAACAATCAACACGAATGGCATCTATGAAGATTACTTTAAAAAAGAAAATAATAATAATAATAATAAGACTTACGATTGTCTCACCTAGTTTGTGGTGGCGAAGACAAGGCTTTGACGACGGCGTCGGTGGGTGGCTGGCGGCAAGCTTGGAAGACGGAAAATCACAAACAGACTGAATAAGAAGCCTAATCTTTATGGGAATGACAAACAAAAATCACAATATAGCCGACAATTTTTCACCAAGATAGAGAAGTATTTAGACTTTATATCTAATGGTTATTAAGGAGCATGGAAATTATTGGATTCACATCCAACAGTCATTATGACAGCCACATTGTGGCTGATTTATTGAATAATTTGTCCTAACTTTTATAGATAGAGTCTGTTTTTTTTTTTTAAGAAAAATAATAGACTGTTTTTCTAAAATATTTATATAATTTTTATTTTATTTTATTAAATCTATTTTCTTAAAGAGGTAGTTGATTTTTTTTAGTACATGACTTTTTTTTTTTAGCAAAAGTACATGAATATTTGAATGCGTTATGTACATTTTTAATTAGCGATTTTTTTAGTTTGTAAAGTGTAATGTTAGCGATTTTTTTTTCTCTGATGTTCTAAGTAAATGAGTTTCAAATTTGATGTTTTTTTAGTTCCTCAATGTGAGGAATATCGTCCTCACATTTGAGTATAATTTTTAAAATAAATTTATAATGCCTTCACCGTTGAATTAGACATAAATTTAAATATTTTGACCTAATTAAAAAATTTCTAATTACTTATATATTGATTACTTTTATAAATGGGAAAGATTATTTCTTTTTTATAAGGATAAAGATTTTGAAAACTAAAAGTAAAGGGAGCTTAACGGGCATATCGAATGTATTATCGATTAGAGGTCAGTAGTTTAAATCATTCATTCATATTGTACTAAAACAATTGAAAAATTAATGACAATAAAGGATAAAAGCACACAAATTACCATATCTAGGGTAATAGCAAAAGCAGGTCAAACAGTATATACAAGTTTCCTCTCTTTCTTGCATTGTTTGTTTGGAAAATTTGATTATAATCTCGTTTATTTAGGGTTTGCTTCTTTTTTCTGTAGCCCCCCTTATTTTAATTCAAACTCAATTAATTAGTTGTTGTGTTTAAATTAATTAACCAATTCACGAAAGTCCATGTCAGCAGCCACATCAGCAGTAGGTCAAATCCACACCAGATGAGTCACGTCCCATACGAGAGATATCTGGAAAATCACTCCAAAATAAGAATTAAGTATCACGAAAATAAGAAAATTTTTAAAATGCCAATGGTTGAGTCTTTTTATTTTTAGTACAACTTTGTCTTTATCACTACTCAAACCCATCCTTAAGGCCCATTTCATAAACATTTAGGCTTTGTTTGATAACTATTTTGTTTTTTATTTTTTGTTTTTAAAATTTAAATCTAAAAATACTACTTCTACCCATGAGTTTATATGTCTTCTTATCTACTTTTGTATCTATGTTTTCAAAAATCAAACTAACTTTTGAATAAAACTAAAACAGTAGTTTTCAAAAATTTGACTTTGCTTCTAAAATTTGGCTAAGAGTTCAAATGCTTATTAGTCTCTATTGTAGAGAAATTAAGTGAAAATAAGCTTAACTTTCAAAAACTAAAAACCAAAAACAAAATGGTTATCAAATGGGGTCTTAGTTTTTGTTTTCGGTTTTTGAAAATTAAGCCTAAAAGTATACTTCTATCAATGAGTTTCTATGTTTTCTTATGTACTATGTGCCTATGTTTTCGAAAATCAAGCTAATTTTTTAAAACTTAAAAAAAAATAGTTTTCAAAAATTTGTTTTTGTTTGTTAAATTTAGTTAGAAACTTAAATTGTATTTCAAGAAAGGTGGAAATCATTGTAGAGAAAGATGAAGAGAGATTGTGGAGAAATAAACCTAATTTTCAAAAACCAAAAACCAAATGATTATCAAACAGGGCATCAGTGTTTTGCCATATACTAAAAAAAAGTTGTATGAATAATGTTCAACGATATCATTTGATTCAAAATACAGAATTTTTCATATATCTTTGACTAAGAAATTAGATAAAAATTAATTGATATGCCTAAAAATGAAAAGAAAAAAAGTATAGGGGTGTAAAGATAAAGAAAGGAAAATTAAAATGAAACAGAGTATAAGACCTAGAAGTTAGCCGATGAAAACAGGAAAGCAGCCGCGAAGCCAACGCCAATCCCATAAGTTGGATTATTATTCATCCTGGTTGAGCTGTTAGGTAATTTGCTAGGAGAATAACCTGAATTATTATTCAATAATAATTTTAATTAACAAAAATCAAACACTTGCTAATTAATATAATATAATATTCAACTTTCATTTTAAATAGAATTACCCACAAATTAAGCGATAAATTATGCAACAAATTAACCAAAAATAAAATAAAATAAAATTTACCATTGGAAGGAGTAGCATCGGTTGAACCGGTCTGTGTGGACGTTGGTGGGTTCGCTCCTTCTGAAAATTAGAAACGACGTCGTATATATTGATCAAATTAAATGATTTTTATAAGCAAGAAAAAATGGAAATTGAATTGAAATTATTAAACTTCACCATGGTTGCAGGCAGATATATGAACGTCGGCACCGCAAGCTTTAGGAAGCTCCAACGCTTCGCTCTGCGTAACATTCAGAACCTTCAGCAGTTTCTCATTGTTGAAGAACGAGCACATGCAATCCAGATCGCCGCCCACCATCTCCTTCAACGGCGAACAGCACACCGCCGACGGATTTTCCGGCGACTTTATGTAGGGTTGACACGGAAGAATTATCCTCTGCAAACACGGCGGAATTTGATCCTGAAGACCGACGATCGAGTCGGTTCCTTGGAGGAAGGCGTCCAGATCTTGACAGAATCCAACGAAAATCTGAGAAGAAAACAAGAGGACGAGGAACGCCAAAAATCTCCACGACGCCATTGTTTCCTTTCTCGATCGGCACTGTCTGATTTCTCTTCGATCGAGAGATTATTGAATTAATTGTGAGGGAAAACCCCTTTTCTTACGCCGGAAATTATTAGTGGTATTTAATTAATTAATTATTAAGTTTGTTCGATTGAGAAAGATAATTAATTTCCAGCCATAAATCAAATCTTCATATTTCACCTTTTACCCGCATCCCCAACTTATAAACACTTTTAATAGAAACACGTCTTTACAATTATGCAGTTTAAATAGGATTGGTTCAATCATTATCCATTCCAAATTTATTGTTTTCGATCAAATTCATTGTTAGTTTAAATTTTAATGATCTCTAAATTTTAAAAATAAAAATTCAGTTGCACAATATTTGGCCTCTAAGTTTAATTTTAGATTAATTTAAAAGCTACTTTTTATTTTTAGATAGACTCTTTGACAAATTATCCAAAAATGACATTTAAGTGGAAGAAAACACATTTGTATTAATATAATCACTTTTCAATACAATTCAACAAAAAAAAATATGTATTAATTAAAGTGTTTTTAAAAAGATATAAGATGTAAAACTCTTATTTAAATGGGAAGGTATTCCAAACAAATCATTCACTAACTTTTTTTTTTTTTTATAAAAAAACCGCATTAAATTAAGTATTACTGCATATCATAATAATATTTTTAGCATAATTAAATTACCTTAGTAACAATAAAGAATTAAGAACATTTACTTACTAATATATCGTAAAATTTACGATATTGGCACGGCTCAAACAGACCATAAATTTGGACATGAGTCAAGATAGCGATCTGGTTGAACCGAACCAATATTGCAAGACATAAACGAACATTACCAAATCTTTTTTCAATCAAGCTCCTCCACTGAAATTTGTAGTAAGATTCAATTTATTTTTTTTTTTTGGATAGAAGAAGAATCCAATATGAATGAAAAGAAATTATAGTGTCCCATTTCTTATAGAAAAAATGCAAAAATGGGTAATGCTTTGGGATATCAGAAGGACAAGCAGATGCAGTCTGCAGATGTGCGCTGCCCTTTCAGGGCGGTGCCGGCAAAAGGCCAGCCGGCCAACCGTTGCTTCAAAACAGTCATCATCCTGTATTTTTTTTTTAAAAAAAAAACCTCTTTTCTGTGGTGATATGTTAAATTACTTTTTTTTTTTAATTTGGTTTTATAAAACACGAAAGGGATTTATGATATCTATTTGTCTCAAAATGAAGTGGCTCTTCGGCTAGGGTTGAAGATTTCTTTTTCTATTTCTACGATAAACTACTGTCACACTGAGAAAATAATGAGCTAAAGAGAGCATATATAGCTTAAATGACATGTTGAATGTATTAACTTATGAGATATGTGGTTTGAACTCCCAACTCTCATTGTACTAAAAAAATAATCTAAGATAATATTAATGAGAATTATTTTGGGTTAAAAAAACACTTTTGATCCCTATACTTTTATTAAAGTAACCAACATAATTTTGAATGGTTATCAAACGGGCCTAGTTATGCAATAGGGATATTCGAACTTATAATCTCTTGGTTGAGAATATATATTTAAGTAGGCATTTGCAAACTAAAATTAAGAGACTATGAAATATTAGAATGGGATTTCATCTCAAAATCAATTGAGAATAAGAGGAGCAACTTATATATCTTATATATTTTGAGGTTTCTCTCTACTTTTTCAATGTGGGATTAAATTCATATTTTTTTAAAAAATATTTGAATTCTTAACCATATTCCAAAAACAAAAACATTTGAACTATGATATGTGTGAGGTCCTATAAGCCCTATTATTTTAAAAAATAAAGACGCCAAAAAAATCTCTAAAAGCGAGATAAATTTTTAGGATCTAAAATTTGCATTAATGAACTGTGATTTGCGTAGATCCTATAAGCCATATCATTTTCAATCTTTTAAACATTTAATAAAATCTCTAATAATATTGGAGTAGAGTTAAAAGTGTTAGGGACAACGACCCTCCACATATATGATATTGTCCACTTTTGGCATAAAGTCTCATGACTTTGCTTTTGGTTTCACCCAAAAGGCCTCATACCAATGGAGATACTATCTCCCTACCTCATACCAATGGAGATATGGGACTTTGGTCGCACTCCCAACAATCCTCCCCTCGAACAAAGTACCAACCGAGCCCCCCCTCAAATAGTCATCCATCCGCCTAGCCCTTATCCTGGCCAACTCCTATACCCGGAGCACAATGCCTATCCGATAGAGCTCTTCTACCACGGATCTCCACCATGACTACACTTTAAGGCTCGCCTCCTTTATTCGGCACCCGAGGATTTTACCGATGATACCACTGTTAGGGACAATGACCCTCCACATATCTCCACATTGGTATGCTATTGTCCACTTTGGGCATAAACCCTCATGGCTTTGCTTTTGGTTTCACCCAAAAGGCCTCATACCAATGGAGATACTATCCCTCACTTATATACCCATAATCTTCCCCTTCTCTAGCTGTGGGACTTTGGTCGCACTTCCAACCAAAAGGATTTAAATATAAAACATTTCTTTTTAAAACTTTAGCTAAACGAAGATCACAACACTTTGTCTTAAGCTCCAATTTCGATAATGCAAAATTCATCTATTTTCTTTTTCTCAAGCCAGTTCTTTAGACAAAGAATTTTTGAGTTAAAAAACACAAAAGGTGAATCAATTGTTGGAGAGAGTTTATTAGATAAATAGATGAGCCTGAGATTTTAAAAGAAAACGAAAGCTAGAAGAAAAAATTCTACCCCTGATCAGAAGAGAAATTCAAATTGGTAGCACTTATAGGCATGTTAATAGATTAACCCAATTATGAAATGTATAACCCTACTAATAGGGATAATGGTTGCTTTTTCTGGTATTTATTTTTATTTACTCCAATATTATTTTTTTTTTGGCGCTTTGTTGTTATTACATTTTTTTTGACTTTAGATGTTATATGTGAGATGTTGTTCACGGCTGTCTAGTGCGTTCTCTGTCAACAAGCTTCACAAACTCTTGACAATCTTTTCATACATTGCCCATTTACTAAAAGCATCTGGTTACTAAAAGCATCTGGTTCATGCTCGAGCTTGGTTCTAATTTCCCTCTGCCACCACTTAGCAGCATTGAAATTTTCATAAAGGAAGGTATAACAACCCATCTTGCATCAGCTAGGACGGTTCTTTGGTCTAACTTATGTTGAGCTATCATATGGAATATTTGGTTGAAACGGAATGACAGAACTTTTAATGACAATTCTAAACCGCTCACTGCCCTTTGGGAAACCATCCTCATTCATGATGCTTCTTGGAGCTCAAAGTCTAGCATTTTTAAAGATTATGACACTTTTTCCATTACTCTAAACTGGCGAGCTTTTTTCTAATATCTCTTTGGTTGTTTTGTATTGTATACTTCTCACATACTTTCTGCATCTTGAATGAATTATTTTTGGGGGCGATGACAGATGATGAAGGTGTTAAAATTGTATCAACATAGTTGAGATAATTGGGTGCACCTATTGATTTTTCGTCGCCAGTATTTTCTCAAAAAAATATGTGAGATGTTGTTCATTATTACTGTAATTTAAATGCTAAACTCATACTACATTACTTAAACTCATACTACATTACTTTTTCTATGCTTTTTAAGTTTTGTGGTAATTTTAGATGTTAAGTGAATCTACTACTAAATTAATAATTAATGTAATTTAGTTATTTAGGTTTCAAATACAAATGTTAAAACTCTTATTGCTTGCACATTGCAAGTTGGATAGTATCTAATAATTATATGATATTTCTTTAATTCGAGTTTATTTATTTTTTATTTTCAAATCCCTACTTTTTTCTCTCCTCCTTGTACTCTCATCTCTCCTTCCAATTTGATTGATTGTTTTAGCTTTTTTTATCAATGGAATAAAAAAATGTGGAATCTACCACAATGGTAAATTTGTCTATTTTTAAATGGAACATTCTACCTAAAAACACTTTAGACATATTTACAATCTCATTGCGAAAAATCCAAAATTACCACGTCATCACCCGACATTGATGGCAAAATTATTTAATCATGGACTAATTAAATCTGCAGGCATCCCTAAATTAAATTGGTGGCTATACAATTGGGTTCCTTCAAATTTTGGTGGCTATACAATTGGGTTCCTTCAAATTTGATAGACAAAAGTCTAAATTAAAGACCCAGTTAGCAAAAATCCAAGTCCGATCCAGAGACGTAGGCCCAAAATCAATAAGGCCCGGTCCAGGACAGAAGGCCCAAATCAGCCAAGCCCAAGAAGATTGACCCAACCCAAAATGGTTGGCCCAAAGCCAACCTGGCCCAACCCAAAGGAGTTGACCGAACAAAGAACAGGCCCAATCCAACGGGCCCAAGCCCATTGGAGGCCCAGAGAACACTACAAGAAAAACTAGTTTTCTTGACGCTTATAAAATGTCGAATATTGCTTTACTTGACATTTTTCAAACCGTCAAGGAATCCACTGTCAAGAATAATACATAATACTTGACACTTATAAAGTGTTATGTATAGTCTTTTTTTTCGCTTATAACGTGTCATTTTGAACATAAATTCTTGACACTTTTTATTCGTCAAATATAGTTTTATCTTGACTCTGAAAAAGTGTCAAATTTATTTTAATACTTGACGTTTTCTCTGTGTCAAACATATGTTTATCTTGACATCGTAGAAATGTCAAATAAAAGTTACTTGACGCTTGAAATATGTCAAAAGTTTATCCTTGACAGTCCTAAAACGTCAAATTGAAGGTAAACCTTGACAATTTTAAAGTATCAAATATGTATTTTTTTTTCAATCTATTAAATATTCCCTAATATCTTGAATTTTGTGCACTGTGTTCCAATATTTCGTTATATTGAAAAATACATAATTTCATAAGCCAATCTTCCACACTTTAACAAAATTCGTATCTTTAACCATAACAAACTATTAAACTCATGAACAATTCTAAAATTACAAGAACTTATCAAAGCTCATGTCAACAATTCAAAAATTACAAGAACTATTGTAACGATCATAAGCCATAAACTCAACAAACATTCAAAGAAGGTTTACAAAATAAGAGAACTTTACATTCGCTAGCCTAACTTTTAAGAAATTATTCCGTCATAATATAGCCGACAATTTTTCATCATTTGATGAAAAAAGAGAAGTAGACTTTATATCTAACCGTGATTAGGGGGCATGGAAATTATTAGATCATTGTGGTAGACTCATTCAATAATTTGTCCTAACTTTTATAGATAGAGTCTGTTTTTTTCTTTATCTTATTTTTTTTATTTTTTTAAAAATAAATAATAGAGTCTGTTTTTCCAAAACATTTATATAATTTTTATTTTATTTTATTAAATCTATTTTCTTAAAGAGGTAGTTGATTTTTTTTAGTACGTGACTTTTTTTTTAGCAAAAGTACATGAATATTTGAATGCATTTTTAATTAGCGATTTTTTTAGTTTGTAAAGTGTAATGTTAGCGATTTTTTTTTTCTCTGATGTTCTAAGTAAATGAGGTTCAAATTTGATGTTTTTTAGTTCCTCAATGTGAGGAATATCGTCCTCACATTTGAGCATAATTTTTAAAATAAATTTATAATGCCTTCACCGTTGAATTAGACATAAATTTAAATATTTTGACCTAATTAAAAAAAATTCTAATTAGTTGTATACATGGTATTAAATTTCCGTTGACATGTCCATATTTCCATCGACATGTCGATATTTCCATCGATATTTCCACATGTCTATGGGTTCGACATCGACACTAGGGGTGAATCGGCATTTCCATTATATCGTACAAAATTGATGAAATATTAAAAAAAATTACAACAAAATGTAACATAATGTAAATATAATATTATGACAAACATTTTAACTTATTTGAAAAGGGTTAAGGGTTTATTTTCTAATTTAAATATATTTTTAAAATTTTCTGTTTTTTAAAATTTTCTAGAAATATCCATCGACATCGACATTTTATCAATATTTCCATCGACATTTCCATGAAATTGAGATCTCGATATTTCCATCGACATCAACATTTTAAACCTTGATTATATATTGATTACTTTTATAAATGGGAAAGATTATTTCTTTTTTATAAGGATAAAGATTTAACGGGCATATCGAATGTATTAACGACTTTAAATCCTCCAATTCATATTATACTAAAAAAATTGAAAAATTAATGACAATAAATGATAAAAGCACACAAATTACCATATCTAGGCTGGGTAATAGCAAAAGCAGGTCAAAGAGTATATAAAAGTTTCGTCTCTTTCTTGCATTGTTTGTTTGGAAAATTTGATTATAATCTCGTTTATTTAGGGTTTGCTTCTTTTTTTCTGTAGCCCCCCTTATCTTTATTCAAACTCAATTAATTAGTTGTTGTGTTTAAATTAATTAACCAATTCACGAAAGTCCATGTCAGCAGCCACATCAGTAGTAGGTCAAATCCACACCAGATGAGTCACGTCCCATACGAGAGATATCTGGAAAATCACTCCAAAATTAGAATTAAGTATCACGAAAATAAGAAAATTTTTAAAACCAGAAGTTTAGTCTTTTTATTTTTAGTACAACTTTGTCTTTTTCACTACTCAAACCAATCCTTAAGGCCCCATTTTACAACCATTTAGCCTTCCTTTTATAATCATTTTGTTTTTTGTTTTTTATTTTTGAAATTTAAACCTAAAAAAAACTAGTTTTACCCATGAGTTTATATATTTTTTTATCTATTTTGTACTAATGTTTTTAAAAAAACGAAGTTAATTTTTGAAAACTAAAAAAAATAATTTAAAAAAATTTGACTTTGGTTTTAGAATTTGGCTAAGAGTTCAAATGCTTACTTAAGGGAGACAATCTCTATTGTAGAGAAATTAGATGAAAATAAGTTTAACTTTCAAAAACTAAAAACCATAAACAAAATGATTATCAAACTGGGTCTTAGTTTTTTGTTTTCGGTTTTTGAAAATTAAGCCTAAAAGTATACTTCTATCAATGAGTTTCTATGTTTCTTATATATTTTATACCTATGTTTTCAAAAATCAAGCTAATTTTTTAAAACTGAAAAAAAAAGTTTTCAAAAACTTGTTTTTGTTTGTGTTTGTGAAATTTGGTTAGAAACTTAAATTGTAACTCAAGAAAAATGGAAATTATTGTAGAGAAAGATGAAGAGAGATTGTGGAAAAACAAACCTAATTTTCAAAAACCAAAAACCAAATGATTATCAAACAGGGCTTGAGTGTTTTGCCATACTCAAAAAAAGTTGTATGAATAATGTCGGATGATATCATTTGATACAAAATACAGAATTTTGATGTTAAGGAAGGGTAAGTTATAGCATATGTGTTTGAGTAAGAAATTAGATAAAAATTAATTGATATGCCTAAAAATGAAAAGAAAAAAGTATAGGGGTGTAAAGATAAAGAAAGAAAAATTAAAATGAAACAGAGTATAAGACCTAGAAATTAGCCGATGAAAACAGGAAAGCAGCCGCGAAGCCAACGCCAATCCCATAAGTTGGATTATTACTCATCCTGGTTGAGCTGTTAGGTAATTTGCTAGGAGAAAAACCTGAATTATTATTCAATAATAATTTTAATTAACAAAAATCAAACACTTGCTAATTAATATAATATAATATTCAACTTTCATTTTAAATAGAATTACCCACAAATTAAGCGATAAATTATGCGAGATTGAACAACAAATTAACCAAAAATTAAATAAAATAAAATTTACCATTGGAAGGAGGAGCATCCGTTGAACCGGTCTGTGTGGACGTTGGTGGGTTCGCTCCTTCTGAAAATTAGAAACGACGTCGTATATATTAATCAAATTAAATGATTTTTATAAGCAAGAAAAAATGGAAATTGAGTTGAATTGAATTAAAATTATTAAACTTCACCATGGTTGCAGGCAGCTATATGAACGTCGGCACCGCAAGCCTTAGGAAGCTCCAACGCTTCGCTCTGCGTAACATTCAGAACCTTCAGCAGTTTCTCATTGTTGAAGAAAGAGCACATGCAATCCAGATCGCCGCCCACCATCTCCTTCAACGGCGAACAGCACACCGCCGACGGATTTTCCGGCGACTTTATGTACGGTTGACAGGGAAGAATTATCTTCTGCAAACACGGCGGAATTTGATCCTGAAGACCGACGATCGAGTCGGTTCCTTGGAGGAAGGCGTCCAGATCTTGACAGAATCCAACGAAAATCTGAGAAGAAAACAAGAGGACGAGGAACGCCAAAAATCTCCACGACGCCATTGTTTCCTTTCTCGATCGGCCCTGTCTGATTTCTCTTCGATCGAGAGATTATTGAATTAATTGTGAGGGAAAACCCCTTTTCTTACGCCGGAAATTATTAGTGGTATTTAATTAATTAATTATTAAGTTTGTTCGATTGAGAAAGATAATTAATTTCCAGCCATAAATCAAATCTCCATATTTCACCTTTTACCCGCATCCCCAACTTATAAACACTTTTAATAGGATTGTGCAATTATGTTCAATCATTATCCATTCCAAATTTATTGTTTTCGATCAAATACATTTTTAGTTTAAATTTTAAAGTAATATTCATTTTCGTCTCTAAATTTAAAAAATAAAAATTCAGTTGGACAATATTTGGCCTCTAAGTTTAATTTTAGATTAATTTAAAAGCTACTTTTTTTTTTAAATAGACTCTTTGACAAATTATCCAAAAATGACATTTAAGTGGAAGAAAACATATTTGTATTCATATAATCACTTTTCAATACAATTCAACAAAAAAAAAAATGTATTCATTAAAGTATTTTTAAAAAGATATAAGATGTAAAACTCTTATACAAACTATTTTTTAAAATATATTTAAATGGGAAGGTATTCCAAACAAATCATTCATTTGGTTTAAAAAAAAAATTGTCCATAAGAGGAGAATCTACCAGGGGGAAAATGGGTTTTAAAAAGAAGGTGTTCACTAAGGTCCCGTTTGATAACGTTCTTGTTTCTTGTTTCCTGTTTCTTGTTTCTCATTTTTTAAGAATAAGAAACAAGAATATGTTTGATAACTATTTCTATTTCTTGTTTTTGTTTCTTTGAAAACAAGAAATAGAAACATAAACTTGTTTGATAACCCTTTCTTGTTTCTTGTTCTTGAATGCTTTTTTCCATCTAATTTTTTTTGTCATTTTTAATAATTTAAAAAGAATTTAGTTATATAATATAAAATATATAACATACATTAAAATTATAATAAATTTATATTATCAAATACCAACAAGTCTCGATGCAAAATTAATTAATAATAAAAGTAAATAAATAAAATTATTTTATTCTTC
Source organism: Trichosanthes cucumerina (assembly GCA_036507285.1). Classification (NCBI taxonomy): domain Eukaryota; kingdom Viridiplantae; phylum Streptophyta; class Magnoliopsida; order Cucurbitales; family Cucurbitaceae; genus Trichosanthes; species Trichosanthes cucumerina. The sequence continues at coordinate 72,583,488 of CM071839.1, read as the reverse complement.
AAATGTTGTTCAAATTTGATCTGCAATCTTATCTCTTACTCTCAGTCATTCGCCTTAAAAATGTCGACTTAGATCAAACTCAATTATATTGATAAATGTTGTAGTTTGTAAAATATTAAAATGAGGTTAAAGGCATGTTTTAGTGAACAAAATTTATTTATTACAAAATTACAATAATATATAAATATAAAGATTGCAAAATTAAAACTCAAAATTCAAATAATACATATACATATATATATAATTTCAAATTTTAAATTAAAATAATATAAATATACATATTGTAAAATGAATAAATGAAATAAAAAAAAAATTATATAATAATAATATAAACTATATATATTGCAAAAAATCGGAATTGATAAAAAAGAAAATAAACAATATGTACTTACCAAGGATCGAACTCAGGACTTGAAATTGAAGGAGTAAAAAGTTTGCATGCATTTCACCAATAAGCTGAAGTGTATTGGTGATAAAATTTGGAAACATTTAATATAAAAAAACCGAAACGAAAAGAAACTACTATTTGAAGTTTCTAAAATTTAGTCCAAATTTTAGAAACGTTTATCAAATTTTGAGAATAAGAAACGGAATGGATTATCAAACAAGTCTGTTTCTTAAAAAATGAGAAACAGAAACAAGAAACAGGAAACAGGAACGTTATCAAACGGGTCCTAACTTTTTCTTAAAAAAAAAACTGCATTAAATTAAGTATTACTGCATATCATAATAATATTTTTAGCCAAATAAGATAATTAAATTACCTTAGTATACTTACTAGTATGGAGTAAAAATTTACGATATAGGCACGGCTCAAATGGACCATAAATTTGGACATGAGTCAAGATAGCGATTTGGTTGAATCGAACCAATATCAGAAGGACAAGCAGATGTGCGCTGCCCTTTCAGGGCGGTGCCGGCAAAAGGCCAGCCGGCCAACCGTTGCTTCAAAACAGTCATCATCCTGTATTTAAAAAAAAAATAATACCTTTTTTCTGTGGTGATATGTTAAATTACTTTTTTTTTTTTTTTTTAATTTGGTTTTATAAAACAGGAAAGGGATTTATGATATCTATTTGTCTTAAAATGAAGTGGCTCTTCCGCTGGGGTTGAAGATTTCTTGGTTGAGGTTATACATTTAAGTATGCATTTGCAAACTAAAATTTAAGGGATTATGAGATATTAGATTATATAGGATTCTGTCTCAAAATCAATTGACAAGGAGAGGGGTAACTTATATATCTTATATATTGTGAGGTTTTTTTCCACTTTTTCAATGTGAGATCAAATTCATATTTTTTAAAAAAATATTTGAATTCTTAATCATATTCCAAAAACAAAAACATTTGAACTACGATATGTGTGAGGTCCTATAAGCTCTATTATTTTAAAAAATAAAGACACTAAAAAAATCTCTAAAAACGAGATAAATTTTTAGAATCTAAAATTTGCATTAATGAACGGTGATTTGCGTAGATCCTATGCCATATCATTTTCAATCTTCTAAACCTTTAACAAAATCTCTAATAATATTGGAGTAGAGTTCAAAGGATTTAAATATAAAACATTTCTTTTTAAAACTTTAGCTAAACGAAGATCGCAACACTTTGTCTTAAGCTCCAATTTCCATAATGCAAAATTCATCTATTTTCTTTTTCTCAAGCCATTTCTTTAGACAAAGATTTTTTGAGTTAGAAAACACAAAAGGGTGAATCAATTGTAGGAGAGAGTTTATTAGATAAATAGATGAGCCTGAGATTTTAAAAGAAAACGAAAACTAGAAGAAAAAAAAATCTACCACTGATCAGAAGAGAAATTCAAATTGGTAGCACTTATAGGTATGTTAATAGATTAACCCAATTATGAAATGTATAACCCTACTAATAGGGATAATGGTTGCTTTTTCTGGTATTTATTTTTATTTACTCCAATATTAATTTTTTTGGCGCTTTGTTGTTATTACATTTTTTATGATTTTAGATGTTATATGTGAGATGTTGTTGACCTTTGTTCTAACTAATGCGTTCTCTGTCAACAAGTTTCAAAAACTCTTGACCATCTTTTCATATATTGCCCCTTGGTTCATGCTCGAGCTTGGTTCTAATTTCCCTCTGCACCACTTAGCAGCATTGAAATTTTCACAAAAAAAAGTATAACAACCCATTTTACATCACCTAGGACGGTTCTTTAGTCTAACTTATGTTAGGCTATCATATGGAATATTTGGTTGAAACGGAATTACACAACTTTTAATGACAACTCTAAACCGCTCACTGCCCTTTTGGAAATTAAAGCATCCTCATTCATGCCGCTTCTTGGAGCTCCTAATCTAGCATTTTTAAAGATTATGACACTTCTTCCATTGCTCTAAACTGACGAGCTTTTTTCTAATATCTTTTTGGTTGTTTTGTATTGTATGCTTCTCACATACTTTCTAGATCTTGAATGAATTATTTTTGGGGGCGAGTACAGGTGATGAAAGTGCTAAAATTGTGCCAACATAGTTGAGATGATTGGGTGCACCTACTGATTCTTCGTTGCTAGTATTTTTTCAAAAAAAAAATATGTGACATGTTGTTCATTATTACTGTAATTTAGATGCTAAACTCATACTACATTACTTTTTCTATGTTTTTTAAGTTTTGTGGTAATTTTAGATGTTAAGTGAATCTACTACTAAATTAAATAATTAATGTAATTTAGTTATTTAGGTTTCAAATACAAATGTTAAAACTCTTATTGCTTGCACATTGCAAGTTGGGTAGTATCTAATAATTATATAATATTTCTTTAATTCGAGTTTATTATTTTTTATTTTCAAATCCCTACTCTTTTCTCTCCTCCTTGTATTCTCATCTCTCCTACTCATCTCTCCTTCCAATTTGCTTGATTGTTTTAGCTTTTTTTATCAATGGAATAAAAAAATGTGGAATCTACCACAATGGTAAATTTGTCTATTTTTAAATGGAACATTCTACCTAAAAACACTTTAGATATATTTACAATCTCATATATTTTAGTCATTTTTAGACTATTAAAACGTAGTCATTTTTCTTATTGTCTTGTTTAGTTGTTCATCAAATTAAACATTGTGTTGCATTAACAATTTGATCACTCATATGTTCTCTTAAAGCCTTCATTCAATAAGGAGGAAGAGGAGAAAGTGTGTCGAAAATTACTAAAATAGACCATTCAACTTTTTAGGGTTGATATTGATTCTTGAATAATACTAAAAAAAAAAGAACCAAACATAAACATAGTAATTCTTGAAAAAAGGTGTTGTTAATGCGGGGTTGGTTGGAGTGCAGTAAATTAAAAAGGTTTGAATGAGTTTTTACTACCGAAAATGTGAGATCATTTACTTAATTTTTACTTCCAGCTTTCTCTACTTAATTTGCATTAATTCTAAAATACTGGTTTATTAGTTTCAACAAATTTCAAAATTGAAAGATAAAAAGGAAATTTTGCAAAGTTTAAAAGTAAATCCTCTTCAAATTGAATTTGGTGTACTGCATGGTGTATTTGAAAACCCAATCCAATAGCATCCAAAATTGCTGTGAATGGTAAGTTTTTTTTTGAAGAAAATATTAAAAACTAGGAATCAGTAGATGCATCAGATCTTCCCAAGTATCTTGGCACCATCTTATCATCTTCATCATGTGTCCTAGGTCTCAAAAATCCATGTATTTCATCGGGGAAAAGAATGTGAGGAACATACAGAGCAAGAGAGAAAAGGGGAGCAAGGAAAGCTCACAAGTCCAAACAAACACAAGCACAAAAACAACAAACCAAAGACACGCAAAGATAAAAACAAAACAAACCAACAAACAAAATTACTGGAAGGTGGTTGGTTCTATTTTGGGATATTTTTTTTTGGCACTATCTCATTCAAAAATTTCAAATGTTTTGTGTAGCAACCTATTTTTATTTGACGTGTTTTTAATTAAATGGTTAGATTATCAATATTTTTTTTATTGATATTTAAATTTCATCCCTTCATTTTTATTTGTTATTTGCTAATTTTACTATTTTTTTTAAAGTTCGAGAAACTATAATTTTATTTTGAAAAAAGACAAGTTTTTGCTATGCTTATTTTCACTTGTTTCCTGCCTAAGATCATTTGTTATTTGTTATGATACTGTCTTTTTTATTATTTTTTATCTCCCCTATTTATTTACCTTTTTTCTATTGTTTTCTTTCTTAGATCTTGAGTTCTTTGTACTAAGAAAATAGTAGTAATGAAACTAAAAAAAACAGGGAGAGAAGAAGGAAATCGGACCTAAAAAAACGAAGAAAAAGGTGAGAAAATTTTCAAATAATTACCTCGCTCTTTGCTAGAGCTGCAAAGTGTTACAATAACATCATATCATAGAGATGAAAACCAAGAACCAAGAAGTTAACTAGCATTCAAAAAATTAAAATATCTTTACAAACTGAAAAGTAATTGGTGTGAGAGTATTATATATTGTGTCCAATCGCACAAGGTATAGTGAGAAAAGATCGTGAATCGATTCGATCCATGAATTTTTATTTGAAAAGAATTAATTAGGATTCAAAATCAGATATAAGAAAAGAAAAAAATCCAAAAGTGAAGAAGAAGGGGTAACGATGAATGGGGATCACAACCAACCCTAACTAAAAAAAATGTTAAATTACACCTTTAGTCCATGAATTTTGAGATTTGTATTTATTTATTCTCTTAATTTTAAAAATTAAAAATATAGTTTTTGGATTTTTAAATTTTTTAAAATTCACGGGTCAAACAGACACAAAATTGAAATCTTAAGGTTTTATTAGCCATAAAATTCTAAATTTGACATACCCTATTAGACACGAAATTGAGAGTTGAGGGGCGGCCTATTAGACACAAAATTAAAAGTTTAGAGACCTATTAGACATTTTTAAAAATTTAGGGACCAAATAGATATAAACCTCAAACCCTAAACGATAATAGGGGTGTGCATGTTGAATCATTATTTATATCTATATCTATATCTCTATACTATATTAAAAAGTGTCATGGGAGAGTAGGGATGTCCACAGGGCGGGGTCGGGTCGGGGAATAGCTCTCCGTCCCCGTTCCCGCGAAATTCCCCATTTAATTTCGAATTTTGCGGAGAACAGGGCAGGGATTCCCGCGGGGAATTCGCGAGGATCGGGTTTCTCGCAGGGAATAATTCCCCATTTAGAATTTTATTTTTTAAAATTTTATTAATTAATTTCTTTTTTTATTTAAAAAATTGTATTTAAATGGTTAATTATTCTTTAGAGATTTCTAGTTAAGAGACATTCTTCATTTTTTTTAGAAAAATAAAATGATATTTAATAAAATTTTAGACTTATGGTTTATGAGATCTATACAAATATATATATTTAAAATTAAATATATTAATCAGGGCGAGACGGGGAGTGGGGCGGGGACGAGGACGGGGTCGGGGTCGGGGACGAGGAATGTATTCTTCGTCTCTGTCCCCATTTAGCCAACGGGGAAAATTTCATCTCCACACCCTCCCTTGTTCCCCGCCTATATGGGGTGGGGAAAATGGACATCTCTAGGAGAGAGAATCGTTTTTGCCCTCTTTTGTCACTATATTTTTAATCAAATCCTATTTTGCCCTTGATGGGACACGACTTTTGGAGTTGTAGGTATCTGTTAAGTCCAATAAATACAATTCAGGTCCACCAGATGCGACTATTCATATGGATATAGTTACCCATTGAATTGGTTTACCCATTTACGTATAGTAGTGATTCATGAATAAAAAGAAAATAATTGATTGTCAATACATATATTTTCAGTTTTCAATTATCAAAATGAGGGATAATTTTACCATTACATGGAATTGTAAATTAATATAAAACAAAGAAATATATACTTTTAGCTACTATTCTTTCCATACTTTTGAATTTCATGTAAAATATCTACTAGCCACATATTTTTGTCTGACTTGTTTATCGATTTTAATTATTAAATTTAAATTAAAATTTTAATCTTATAAAGTTTGATTGTGGCATTTTTGCTGATTTTTGCTAAGTGTGAAAAGTAGTTTTTTATTAAAGGAGGTGAGAAAGGTGATATTTCCTTTATACTAAACTTTTAGGTCAAATTCTAGTTTTTTAAAAAAAATCTCTTCCTTTTTGGTGCAAGTGCCCATTTTAAAGAAAATTGGAGTTTTGTTTTTTGCCTAAAAAGGGAAGGAGTTTGCTTTATAACCCCTAGTTTTTCAAAACCCTAGGAGAGGAATTCCAAGAAAGAAAAAACACAAAAAAAAATATTCTATTCTCCAAATCTCACCACAACCATCTACACAAAAAAAAAGCAAAAAAAGAAAGTTTTTTTTTCCTTATTTTTCACAGTATTTCTTTGCAAAAAGTAGAGTTTGGAATACAGTAAGAAACAACTACGCTTAGCCGGAAGTTGCACTTGGTAGGGTTTTGGACCCAAGGATCCGCACTTCAAATGGCGAGCTAGTTGCATTCCTTCCCCAATTTCTATATTCTCGAATCATCCCTGAAAAACAGTAGTTGAGTAAGGGAGTTTTCTTTTTTTGTTATTGTTATTATTATTATTTTTTTCTTTTTTTTTCTACACTAATCTATATCTTTGTGTTGGTATTCTTATCCTACATATTATTACGGTATTCTTGATTTGCTACTAGTATCACACTTTTTTTTTCTATATGCTACTGTTTTTTTTATTACTAGTATTATTCTCTCCGTTTTTTTTCTTTTGTTCCTAGATCTCTTTTCTTTTGCTAGAAGTAAAAAAATGAGCCTAAAAGAGGAGAGTGTTTGAACTAAAAAAAGAATCGAAGCATCTTTGTAAAAGTAATAAAAATAAAAAAAACACACACACAAAAACTTAAAAAAAACAGAAGCAACATGTTGTAAAAAAAATTAAAAAAAGAGCAAATAGCATACCTTCATAGAAGAAATCTTTGCTTTCTGTAAAGGAAAATGTTGCAAAAAAAAAAGGGTTTAGGAAGGTGTGTTAAGTTTGAAAGAAAGAGAGGGAAAAATGGTGGAATGTGAGGTTTGAGGAGGAGATGAGAAGAAGATGGTAAGGCAGAAAAGAAAGAGGGAAAAAAGAGAAAGAGTAATGAGAGATTAGGGTTTGAGAGAAAAAAGTGATGAAAGAGGAGGGGTTTGGAAAATATTTTGTTTTAAAGAAAAATTTTATTATTATTATTATTATTATTATTATTATTATTATTATTACTTAAAAAACAAAAAAACTTCTGATGGGCGTGCCGCCCATCCCATTTTTTTTATTAAATATATATATATATTATTCTTTATTTATTATTATTATTATTTTAAAAATAGTAAAGAGATTTGAAGCATCGTCATCCATCTTTTTTTCCGTTTTTTTTTTATTATTATGTGTTGTCACTTGTCATGTCAGTGGCACCCTTTTCCTTTTTTTTTTATAATTTTTTTTCGTTTTTTTATTATTATTTGTTTATTTATATATATATATATATATATATATATATATTTATTTGTTGTTTATTCTTATTTCATTCTTTTTATTAGTGTGTTCTTATACTATTTTAACCAACGGTTTTTCTTTTCCTTACTTGTATATTCATTTTTCTTTCTAGATGCATTTATTTTAGGTGTCGTTTTTTTTACCACATTTTCTACATGTTATTTTTTGTATTTCTTTTTCTTTTTTCTAAAATATATTTCTTTTTTCTTGTTGTAAAATTGATACATGCATGCTAATTAATACTTGATCCTTTAATCTATGTCGTTTATAAAAAAAAATGCCGACGACGGAATCTAGAAATATTTGAGAGTCCGATTTTCTAGATTTCCAGAGGTGAGAAATTGTTTTCTTTGGAAGTCCAAGATCGATAAAAATATGTTTTTTTTTTCTTCTTTGTAAATTCGTTAGTATATTTATTTGCTTAACCAATTTGTTATCTTAAATGTGATTTGCTTTTAATTCGTATTCTCATATTTCCGTTATTCAAATTTAATTCTATTTTAATTATCGCTCATATTTTCAAATCTTATTTTGCAAGCTTATTTTCAAACTTTTAACATTGCTTGTTTATTTTGAGTTTATAAAACCTTTTAACTAAAAATGTTATCTTCAATTTTTTATAATTTTCTTTAAAATCGTCTTTGTTTTTTTTCTAAAAAAGTTCCTACGATGGAATCTAGAAATATTTGGGAGTCCGATTTTCTAGAATTCTTGAGGTGAGGGATCATTATCTTTGGGAGTCCGAGATTTTGATCTATGAAGGTTATCCTATGATTGATTTTAAAAAAAATTGTAAAATTTTCTCATATTCTTGAGGTTATGTTATTTCTAGAATCTTGGGAATTATTTCAATATAGCCAAATTGATGGATTTGAATCCACTTATTTTATGGGGTCATGACTCCAATATTGGAGTAATGAAGGATAAAATAAGACACATTTTTTTAAAAAAAATCTTTTACTTGAATTAAACTTCTCTCCTTAAATTTTTTTTTTTTGCAATTCAAGATTAAAATTTGGCCACCGTTTTTTTAACGGGTGTTGTGGGGTACTAACACCTTCCCCATACACAAACAACTCCCGAACTCCAAATCTGGTTTTCGCATGCCACATTTTTTTTTCATTTTTTTATAAAAAATGTTATTTTATTCTATTTTGGTGCCCAATCACACCATAAAAAGGATTGGTGGCGACTCCTTTTAAATATCCCTATGTCGAGGGCGTCGGCCGCTCCGCGTCGCAGGTACTTGGCGACAATCATTTAAATTTTACCATAATAATTTATGTTCGAAATTTTTTTTAACTACGTGCACATTTAAATTTACCATAAAAATTTATATTCTACAAATTTTTAACTAGGTGGACGTGTCTTTTGACTAGCTAGTTCATTTAAATTTGGACAATTTTTAAGTTGTTGGCTGTTGAATTGAGTTAAATGTTTAAGTCCAACTCAACGTTTGAATCTGATGCATTGGATTATTAAACTTAGAATTAATTACTTCACTCGATGGAGTTGAACACAAGCCGATTATTGTTTAACTTTTAAATGGATTTCAACCAAAAAATATATGATAAAAATTTTGGGGCAAAATAAATATTTTGGTTCATGAAGTTTGAGGTTGGTGTCTATTATATTTGGTTCTTGAAGTTTCAAAAGAGACGCTTCAATCCATGTGGTTTAAAAAATAGTTTTGAATAATCCCTTGAGACAGTTGACCTTTAATTGACTAACGGAAAGATTACGTGGCCATATAGATTATGATTACGTGGCAAAATATATTAATATTATATTTTATTTTGAGAATTGAACTTGATAGGGCAAGATGAGATGAAGTTGTTCTTAACTTTCTCGTCTTTCTCTCCCCTCTTTCATATCTCATTTTTATCATTCCACTACAAGAATTTTGACTTTTTCGAACCCTAAAAAGCATCGGCAAAACCCTCAAAACGCGTCGGCGATTTATTCCCCGACCAAAAATGGAGCGTCGACAATTCGGACGGATAACCTCGTCGAGCTAACTTTTGCCGACGCATTTTGTATTTTGATCGGCCTTTCCTGGAAAGGCCGACCACTCCCATTTTGGTCGGCCTTTCCCAGAAAGGCCAGCACTTTCTATTTTGTCGGTCGTTCTCGAAAGGGAAAAGGCCGACCAAAATTAAAGGCATCGACCTTTCCCTTAAAGGCCAACCAAAATTGAAAGTGTCGGCCTTTCTCGAAAAGGCCAACCAAAGTCTTATAAATGGTTGGCAAAGATGTGTGTGGAAGCTTTTACAAATTATCTAGAATTTCATTATAAACTAAAATTTGTGATACACTTAAAATAAATTATATATAAAAAAATCAATAACTCTTTCTATTAAATGAGATTTCATTACACGGTTCATATACATAACTTCAAACAAAATAAAATATAATAATTAGTTTCACACAAAATAAATAAATAAATTATAAGTTGTCATCACTTTACATAAGGTAATGAAACACAAATTTAATTACATTGTTTTGTTTGAAAATTCCCAAAAGCTAGTGTCAACCCATCCTGGCAAAATCAAAGAAAACAAAAGTAATTAAGTTACCCAACTAATATAAGAAAAGCACACCTAACAAAATATTTAAACTTACATTTTGAAAGTAATGAACAATAATATTAAACTTTAGGGAATTAAGTTAGCAAATTTACAAGACAACTAAAATTACTTGAAATTCAAGAATATAAAGCTAATCGAAACGTATGAACAAAATCAAATAACTTATAACTAACTAAAATAATCAAATCTCCAATTCAAAAGTATATATTATATACAAATAGACTTAACCAGAATAATCTAAACTTCAAAACAATATTAGCCATAAAAGAGAGGCATAATGTTTGATTCCTTGTTCTTGGAATTCCTTCAAGAATGAAGCATGATTCACCATTTGCAAATAGCTTTCTTGTAGTCTCTTTAATAAGAGTGTCAAAATGATTTCTTCCAAAAATAGGTTTTCCTTCATTAATTGAACTAACAATGTAAAATGGACGAGAGGAAATAGAGTAAGTGAGACTATCTAATTATACAAACAAACAAGAAGCAATTTCACAAATTTATCTTGGAAAAGTAGTCACACATCCCATGGTTTCACAAGATTCCTGATTTATCACCAATTATATAGAAACAAAGTTTCTAACCATCATTTCATTTGCTAAGATGACCTAATAATGTCTATTTCACCTCTTAGATCTTACAAAGTAGCTAAAAAGAAGCTAGAAAGAGTTTAAGTCTCATTTTCGCGCTTAAAGAAACTTAAAAAGTTCTTAAACTATAACTTATGCATACAACAACCCCCGAATCTACAAAAGTGTCTTAAAGCCTCTTAAACTTACTTTGAAGCCAAAAATACTTAAAACGATCTAAAAATACCTATGGAACCTACAAAGTGGCCAAAAAAAATGTATGAAAGGAGTTTAAGAGTCATTTTACTTTGATGTCAAAACTTACTTAAAACAACCTAAAAGTGTCTATTTCGCCTTGCCCCCTCTCACCAAACTTAAATTTAAAGTATCTCACACCCCTACCCACATAAAATTCAACTTCTGTAAAAGACCTGAGCAAAACAATTGTTAAATTGCTTGTAAAAGGTAAGAATTGCAGAACGCAAAACAATTGCTAAATTGCTTGTAAAAGACCAAAGAAGGATAGCAGTTTCAAACCAAAGAATCAATATCAAACTTAGATATATCATTTCAATGAAATGGTAAAAGACAAGCTATCTATTATATCTTAAACCTTAAGGATATCATTGCTTTAAAAGTAGACAACAAAGTACTTTAAACTATAGTTTATAAGACGCAACATTTATATTGTAAAAAGGGGAAGAATAAGGCATATAGACTTTGATTAAGGAAACATGTTGGCAATAATGAGAACATATACCAAAAGTCTTATCCACCCTAACAAGACTTGATTATTGCTGATTTTAAACTCAAATTTGTGATGCCACAAAGAAGTACTTGAGAATATAAGAAATTGCAAATTAAAGGTAAAGAAAAGAGAGATGTTGAACTTGTTATAGGCATGAAGTAGAGAGGAATTGTTAAGAGCGCACTCAACATATGATTATTCTTGGCTCAATTCACTATAAACTTAAACAAAATCTCAACCACACAAGAAGAAATATAATCACCAATTGTTGAATTGGATTCACACATTGTCAAAGGGATTTCAAAGTAAAAAATATATTTTATTTTCTTTTAGAAAAAGTGGAAGTAGAAGGCATAATATTATGTGAATTTGCATTTTTGCACGTATTATAATCTAATAAGTGGATGAAATTGTAAATTGTTAATTGTTTGTTACTTGCCCTTGTATTGTGCTTTTGAGTTTGATTAGCATCAAGTTATAGAAAACTGAAATCACATTATTTATTTATATATATATGAAAAGAAATTAGACCTCGTTGAAGTTGAAAAATTAAAATACCACTGTAGTGAAGCTTCATGAAGTTATATGTTAAAAAATTAAAATGCTATACCAAGATTTTGGTGAAGAAAGAATGCTACCAAAGTACTCATTCCTTTCACTCACCAAGAAAGCACAAATTCAAGTCAAATCCAATCCAATGAATGGAGCTCATCACATAATTGGAAAGTACAATTAGACAAACATTAAACTTTAGATGTTGGAAGCTCAACTAGAAGGTAAATTAATAATTGGGAATCAACAATCGACGATTCAAATTCTATTGAAGTCAAGCTTACTTGCAATGGAGGAATTAATGTTCTTTTAAGAATAAAGAATACAATCCAGGCTAGCAACTGTGGAAGCTTATGAGTATCCTGTAAAGCAAGAAAAGTAAAGGAACGTTTAGAGAAAATTTGATCACTCCAAAATAAAACATAAAACAAAAAAAAAAAAATTGAGATTTTTCAAATTTATGGTGTTTGACTGATATTACCTTTCTGTTTTGCATGTAACCTCATCCATGCCAAAGACAACCTTATAAAAAGTAGAAGGTAAGGTGATCACTAGCCTTGGGAGTTTCCACTAGCAGTTCAGACTAAAAGAGTTATGAAACTCAACTCATCCTATTTTCACTCCTTCACTATGGATCTTTGGTTGTGTTATTGCAACAACAATTTAAGAAAAAAGCTAAAGAGTGAAAGATAGCGTCCGCATATGACAAAATTTTTGTAGTGTTCTCTAGTAAACTCTCGCTAACATGTTAACTATTAGTTTAAGACCATAGAATTCTATATTCTCATTTCCCCTCATTATCGCCTATTGATTGTATCGTATTGTCGTTGTTTGTAGTTCAATGACTGTACCACCATTTTACCTATCATGCAGTCGGTGAGTTTTGATTTTCGATCTCATTCTCCGACGATGGCAATGTCGTTGGAGTCTACTCCGAACAACGACGAGAAGGAGCAGCAGCAACAACAAGAGTTCAACGGAGGAGGAGAAGAATGAGATATGGAAGAGGAGAGGGTTAAGAAGAACCCATCTCATTTTGTTATGTCATTGTTCAATTCTCAAAATAACATATAATATTAATATATTTTGCCACATAATCATAGTATAAAATGGCCACATCATCTTTCCATTAGTTAATTAATGGTCAATTGACTCCAAGGACATTAAGAACCATTTTTTTTTTAACTTCAAGGACTTAAGTATCTCTTTTGAAACCTCTTCAAATGGATACCAACTCCAAATTTCAGAGATTAAAAGTGTATTTTGCCCAAAATTTTTTTATTGAAACTATTTTTCAAAAATTGTTTAAATGAGGAGGTATTCCAAATAGACCCTTTCATGTGACTTTTTAAAAAATGAGATCGAAAGAAATAAAAATTTTCACGTACTAGTATGGAGTAAAAATGTACGATATTGGCGCGACTCAAGCAGACCACAAATTTAAACATGAACCATAACTAATGATGTGATTGAATCGAAACAATATCAGAAGACATGCGAACACAACCAAATTCTTTTTCAATCAAGTTCTTCAACCACTGCAAAATGCAAATCATAGTTAGACGATTTTGTTATAAAAAAAACCGAATATGCAAATGGGAAGAAATTAGGTTTTTGGGTTCTCCAATTTATATCTCACTTAAGTTAGCGATCCATTTTTATAGAAAAAAAGGCCAAAAAGGGGCAATGCTTTGGGATATCAGAAAGACAAGCAAATGCAGATCGGCGCTGCCCTTTCAGGGCGGTGCCGGCCAACCGTCGCCTCAAAACAGCCATCAATACCCTTTTTTTTTTGTGTTGATATATTATTAAATTACTGTTTTCAATTTTTTTTTGTTAAACTTTGTTTTGCAAAAGGCAAAGGGGATTTATATTATCTATTTGTCTCAAAATGCCGTCACTCTTTGGCGAGGGTTGAAGATTTTTTTTTTATTTATTTATTGTGGGGAAATTACAATTTTTGGCCCTTTTTAAATATGTATTTGGATTTTTTACCCCAATTTTAAATTCTGAATTTTTTGGACCCCTAACATATGAAATTACCATTTTGTCCTTATACAAATAAAAAAACAGTGATGCTTCTCTTCCCGTTTGTTTGACCCTTCTCTTCCCGTTCATTTCCCTTTCCCGTTTCAAGTTGTTTTTTTACCTAGAAATGATGCATTCCTGTTGTCGTCTCGTTCTGTTTGTGTAAAATTTGTAAATTTTGAGTTTTTCTCGTTTTCTGGAATCTCAGTTGTCGGTTTCGAAGAAGAATTGTAAATTTTGAGTTTTTCTCGTTTTCTGGAATCTTAGTTATCGGTTTCGAAGAAGAATCCCGGTCGGGATTCATGAATTCAGATCGGGATTCATCTCCGCGTGAATTCCCGGTAGTCGATATTCACTGGGACACCGGAAAATAAACTAACGAGAATACACACCGAGAATTAGGACGACCGGGAAATTTGTCCAACCGGGAATTGATACCTCACCGGAAAATTTATCAGATTTGAAATATTTGCTCTTTTTGAAATTTTTTTATATATATATAGGTGTTGCAATGGAAGTAGTTGAAAAAATTTCTCCCCCAAACCAATTAGACATGTTTAGGAAAACTATTTTTGGCCCATTATTGGATTCAAATGTCATGTTTAATGGGCAACATGAGACTAGGGTCAATGTAATGAGTTTCAACTTAATGGGTCAGAAGATGTCGTTTGGTAAGCGTGAGTTTGACCTAATAACTAGGCTTAGGCATGGGAATAGACCTTTGCAGAGGACAGTGTTTACCAAGGAGTTGTATTTAGGGGGTAGGGGATGTTGTTAAGGGGGATGATTTAGATAAATTTCATTGTTTTCCTCCTCTACGTCATCTTCATTTCCCTTCTCTACCTCGTCATCGGCTTCCTGATCAAGATCATCTACTGTCTCCTCGACACAAAAAGAAAAAATATCGATTTTACCAAATTATCAACGATATCATCGAGATTTCGACCATTTTCGTTGTTTCCACGAAATGTCGAACTCACTAAAATTTCACACTAACAAAGCCCAATTCTTACACTGAAGCTCACTAGAATCGAAAAGGCTTAACTCACTATTGCAAAGAGGAAGGAAGGAAGTGAGCATATATAGGAGTTGTTGACCTCCACTTTCATTAAGATTTCGATGTGAGACGAGGACAACAAGTTTTGAATTTCCTTCTTCAAATTCTTCTTCACGTCACACTACACTTTCTCTCTCTTTCAATTATTTTTTCTTTCTTTTTTTTAGTACACTTTTTCTTTCTTTTTTCATTGTCTGTTAGATTATTACTTATTTATTTTAGATAAGTTTATTATTATTAGTTATGTATTTTAATCATTTTAAAATTTTAATTAAAGATTCAGATTTATCTATTTTTATTATTAATATTCTCTTTTATTCTTCCATCTTCCCTTTTTGTATTTTCTTAAAAAAACCATTTTTATAAGAGTGATAAAAATGGCACTAAAATATAAAATTTTGGCATATATTTTTAAAATTCTATTAATACATCAAACCTATTAAAAATATTGTTTGAATTAATTAGAAAAACATTTTTAACTTTTAAAATAAGATTAAAAATTCTTATTATTTATTTAATAGTGATATTAGGTAGATATTTTAGATTTTTTTTAACTTTCATCAAAATGCCATTTAACCACTCTCTGTTTTTAATGTTCAATTTACTTCCGATTATTTTTTTTCCTAATGAACTTCACAAATTTAGAATTAACTTTAAAAAGAATCAATTATAGCATAATTAAGTTACCATCAAAGTTTCATCAAATAATTCAAACAATTTTAATCAATTTCTATAATTTTTGTAAAATTTCTGCTCAGATCGACATTTACATCTCATTAGTGTCTTAGTTTTTAGATATGATGATTAAAGATTGTTAAGTATGCCCAATTAAGTCACAATTAAAGTTTCAAGAAATAATTCAAAAAAAATTAATCAAGTGCCATAATTTTTCTAAAATTCCTGCTCACGTCGACACTGCCATCATCATTTACATCTAAATATTGTCTTACTTTTTAGATATGATGATTAAAAATAGTCTATTATAGTATAATTAAACCACAATTAAAGTTTTATGGACTCATTCAAATAATTTCCATCAATTTCCATGATTTTCATAAATTTTTCCAAATTTCCATCGACATTTCCATTTCTATCGACATTTCCATAAAATATAGACTTCGATATTTCCATCGACATCGACATTTCGAACCTTGGTTGAGAGGTTAGTTTGTGAGATTTGAGAGGTTGGTTTGCGGAGTTGGGAGGTTGGTTGGGGGAGTTGGGAGGTTGGTTGGGAAAACATCTTCTTCGACCTTATTGTGTTCCGATGTTGGTTCACCAAATTATTTACATATATTATGTGGGAAGTATGTGGATGTAGATGGAATATCTTGGATGTTATAATTTGTGGATGGATTTGGAAAGAACGAGGAATTAAACATTCTCATATATGGAGACATGTACCCAAGATCATGTCCTATGTTATGAGGGACGGTTGTGGATGTATTATGAGGGACAACTGTGGATGTAGGCATGGATGAAGCATATGGATAATTTTGTACTCTCATATATGGATTATTTAGTACCTTACAAGGAATTGGATAGGGTTGAAATGCATGACTTCTTGAAAAGGTAGGAGATATCACTACAAGAATTTTGTGATTTTCCGACGCCACAAATGGTCGGAAAAACCCCAAAATATGGTCGGTAAATGTATTTCCGACGGAAAAAAGCTCGTCGGCAAAATGGTCGGTTTATCCTCGTCAGGAAACCTTTTGTCAACCAATTTTTTTTATGGTCGGCATTTCTTCGAAAGGTTGACCAAACTTTTTTAGTCGGCATTTCTTCGAAATCTTATTTAGTCGGCATTGTAAAGAAATGCCGACCAAAAAAGTTTGGACGACCTTTCGAAGAAATGCCGACCAATCTGTGTTAGTCGGCCTATCAAAGAAATGTCGACCAAATTTTAAATTTGGTCGACATTTCTAAGCTTTGCCGACCACCTTATTTTGGTCGGTAGAGCTAAGAAATGTCGACCAATATTTAATTATAGTCGGTATTTCTTATGTATGTCGACTAACTTAGTTTTGGTCGACATATTTTCGAAATGCCAACTAATATTTTAATTATGATCGGCATATATTGGAATTGTGTATTACTTCTATTTGATATTTTACCTATTCAAATAGGTATTTATTTAGATTTTCACTATAATTTCAAACTTGATGTACATGAAATAAAATATACACAAATTGATAAAAAAAAATTTACTTACATTAAATTAAAGTTAATTACACTTTGTTCATACAAAATAAAAATATAGTTTTTGATCAAATAACTCAATCTACAAACAAAATTTTATGTATTAAACTCAAGTTAACTACATGTTATCTTCATGGTGATCTTCGTGTTGCTTTCAGAGCAATGTCGAGTCGATTCACCTATATGAAAAGACATGAACCTAAGATCAAAACTATATAAACATATAACAACAAAAATAACATAAAAAATCAAATGAAGAAACTAAATCCAAACTTACTCTTCTTATTATATATAAGTATCATTCTCACTCACATAACACAAAAATCACAATTACAAACTTACCAAACTTACTAAAACATAGGAGCATAGAAACAAAACCTAGCATCCAATCCGACAACTAAACACATAAAACACAATTAAAACAACACTTAATACACTTAACTAAATCTAAAATTATACCAAATGAACAATTACAAACAACACTTACCAAAAAAGTTATACCAAATCAACAATATAAACAAGTTTTAACTAAAACTTAAATTTCAGCGTATAGATTTCAAACGACTTTAAGCCCAAACGTAATTCAAACAAAAAGAGTTAAACAATAAAGTTCTACTTACTCTTCCTATACATAAGTATCATTCTCACTCACATTACACAAAAATCACAATTACAAACTTACCAAACTTACTAAAACATAGGAGCATAGAAACAAAACCGATACAACTAAAAACATAAAACTCAATTACAAACAACACTTAATATACTTAACTAAATCTAAGTTTATACTAAATGAACAATTACAAACAACACTTAGCAAAAAAGTACAAAACAAAATGAAATTATAAATAAACAATGAGTGTAAGTATATATAATAAAAGATTAATGAACAGAGAATTTTTCCAAGATCATGTATATGTAAAACATAACATGTCAGAATATGATAAAAAGAAGATATTTTATTGTATGGTTTGTAAAGCATTTTAATACTGTCTTTTTTAAAAGTTCAAAAAGCCACACTTTAGGAAAAGTATTTAGCTATTAATAAACTGAAATATTAAGGATAAAATGAAGATTCCTTGAATCAATTTTGCTTGAAATAGACTGAAACATTAAGAATAAAATGGAAACACAAACTAATACATACTTTACTAACACATAAAAGTTACACAAACATAAAAAGTATCACATCTAAAAATCCAAAGTTATGAAACACAATAAAATTACTTAGAACTTAGCTAAGACTTCTCAAAATTTATTAATATAGCACCTATAAACTCCACAACTAAAAACATTTGAACAAACCAAGATAATTTAGATTGCAACAAACTAAAACTAACATTACTAACTCGCAAAAGTTACACAAGCAATAATAAGTATAATAACTAAAAATCCAAAGTTATAAAACACAATAGAATTACTACTAAAAAAGAAATTGCCATATGCATAAAATTTTAAGAACTTCCTTCTTGGATTTTATTTTATAATTTTTAACCTTCTTTGACGATCCAAGTTCACAAGCTTTCCTTGTGAAATATGTATGTATTCAACAATCAATCAAGTATCTAGCAATCTCCAATTGGAGCATGTTCTCAAGAATTCAATATGTAACCCAAAAACCACAAAAAAAAAGTAACTTACACCTCATAATTAAAGAATATTTATGGACACATTTAACTTAACTTAAGCACCAACCACCTCTTTCAAACCCCAAAACATTTTTTATCACTTCCTAACTTCAAATTAATCTCTAAGCATCAACCTACACTCAAATCATGAACATACACTCAAACAAAACAAATAATAAACTCATTGAATTATAGTTTAACTTCTCAAAAGAATGAACCACCAAAACTTAACTAAATAGCTAAAGATGTTCAACCAAATTACTAAACTCCAAAGGATCGATTGATTGATAAACAATCTATATACATCAATCCATGTACCCCCTTCACACTCCAAATAATTTCTCATCCACCCCCTAACTATATACATCAATCCATGGTAAAATTCTTGTAGTGTATATAGAGTGGAATTGAGGACACATCTTCCCAAGTAAGGAAACATTTGAGATCTACATCATTTTTAATAACAAATGTTGGGGATTTGGATCTTAATGGCAATATACATTTCGTTACAAGATTGAAATCATTTCGGTCAGTAAAACTTATCTTATAGACTAGACCCAAAAACTCCTCAAATGTAATTTCTACATCCACATCAAGCCCCCTAACCTCACCACCATCGTAATCATTTTTTCTATCATTCCATATACCCCAAAACAAACCTAAACATGCGGCATGGTGTCTGCAGAAAATAAAAATCACAAAAAAAAAAATTAATTTAATTTCACGGTCATCATATTGTCGACCGAGAAATTTTTCTGGTGGGAATGCTCAACCGGGAAAATTCTCAGTTCAACATCCCCACTGGGAAAAATTCTCAGTTTATAATCCACCTTTTCCAGCCGGGATTCAAGCAAAATTTTGAAAAAGTGAACGATTTTTTTGCTCATATTCGTGCACCAATAGAAAACTAAACTAAATGCAAAAAGTAAAGAAGATACTTACTTGTGTATATAGGTATAGATTTAACTTTGAGATATTTTGAAGTAAATGAAGAGGTAGAATGTGAGATTAAAATATTTTGTTAGTGAATAAGTTAGATAGGTGATGAAAGTGTTTTAGAGAAGTGTTTGTTTTAGATATTTAATTAGTTTGTTGAAGTTGTTGGGTAGTTGAAATGTATTAATGGTAATGGATATATATAATATAATATATATGGATGGAGGGCAAATAGGTAATTTCATCTCATGCCTTTTTCTCTTTCTTAACTTATTTTCATCATCATGGGTCCAAAAAATTCAGAATTTAAAATTAGGGTCTAAAATACAATTACAAAATTAAATGCGGCCAAAAATTGCAATTTCCCAATATTGTGTCGCCAATATGGGAAGATAATGCAATAACGATAATATTTAATGGGAATTATTTTAGCTTAAAAGACACTTTTGATCCATATACTTTATTGAAATAATAATTTATATCCCATCTGGTTTTCATTTTTTATTTTTAAAAATTAAGCTTAAAAAATATGGCAATTGATTGGGTAGCAAATTAAAGTGAATTATTTGCAAATATAACAACTTTTAAATAAAGTTTTGTTATTCTCTTTTTACTTTTATGGTTGCATATGAAAGTAAAAAAATGACCACCGTTGTGATTTTTTTAATGTTTCCAAACAGTCTCACATGGATTTTTTTTTTTGTATTTTTTTATTTCCTTTGACTTCCTCTTCTCCTCCTCCTCACTCTACATGTGTTCTTCTGCATTTCCTTCATACACATGTTTTTTCCATTCTAACTTTTTAAGCAGTTTAGACATTTTATGATCATAACATTACTTAAATCTTCTTGAAAATTGCAATTAACAAAAAAAATTATACTATACTAGATATTATACCGTGAGAGATTAAAGATCAAAAAATGACAATAAAGCTAAACGAAATAAAAAGATGAGATATTAATTGAAAAATATCATTGGATAGAATTTGTAATTAAAAACACTTTTAAATTAGTCGGATCTGAAAATGTGGGGTGTTACACAAGAAGTCTATCAGTGATAGTGATAGATTTCAATAAACACAGATAAACAACAACAAACAAGAAGTCTAGTGATAATGATAGACTTTTATCACTGATAGACTTCAATCAATACTGATAAAATACACCAAACAAAAAGTTTATTAGTGATAATGATAGACTTCAATAAATACCAATAAACAAGGAACAAACAAGAAATCTATCAGTGTTTAGTGATGGGTTTCAATTAACACTGATAAACAACACCAAACAAGAAATTTATCAGTTATAGTGATAGTCTTCTATCACTGATGGACTTCAATCATCACATATAAACAATACCAAACAAGAAATCTAACAGTAAAAGTGATGGACTTCTATCACTGATAGACTTTAATAAACATAAATAAACAACAACAGACAAGAAGTCTATCAGTGATAGTGATGGTGAGATTCTTTTATCATTGATAGATTTCAATCAACACAGATAAACAATACCAAACGAGAAGACTATCAGTGATAGTGATATGTTTATATCATAGGTTATCACTGATAGACTTCAATCAACATTGAACATTGATAAACAACACCAAGCAAGAAGTCTATCAGTCACCAAATAAGAAGTCTATTAGTGAGAGTAATCAACTTCGATCAACATAGATAAACAATACCAATTAAGAAGTTTATCAGTGATAGTGATAAACTTCTATCATTGATAGACTTCAATCAACACAGATAAACAATACCAAACAAGAAGTCTATCAATGATAATGATAGATTTATATCCCAAATTGATTTCAATAAGAAGAAATTAAACAATATAAATAAAAGTCTATCAGGGATAGTGATAGACTTCTATTATTAATAGACTCTAATAAGAAGAGATAAACAACACAAGTCTATCAATGATAGTGATAAATTTTTATCTATCAGTGATAGTGATGAACTTCTATCATTATAGACTTCAATTAGAATAGACAAAAATCCCAACGAAAAATTCTATCAATGATAGTGATAAACTTCTATCTATGATAGACTCCAAAATCTCAAATAAGAAGCCTATTAGTGATAGTGATAATGATAGTAATAGACTTCTATCATTGATAAACTTTAATCAAAATAGATAAACAATCCCACCAAAAAGTGATAGACTTCTATCGGTGATAGACTTCTATCATTGATATGGGTTGTGGGTTTTTTTTTTTTTTTTGTAATTTAAATGGGTTGAGCAATCAATTTTGCTATATTTTCAATTTTTGTTTATATTTTGCTATATGTGCTGTTTTTTACCATCATTTTGCTATATGCCCAATTATCCCTTAAAAGTACTACTTTTATCAATGAAATTCTATGTTTTCTTATCTACTTTGTACCTATGTTTTCAAAAACTAAACTAAGTTTTGAAAACTATAAAAAATATAGTTTTCAACCATTTATGTTTGTTTTTGAAATTTAGCTAAAACTTAAATAGTACCTCAAGAAAGATGGAACCCATTATAGAGAAGATGAAGATAAATTGTGGAAAAACAAACCTAATTTCTAAAAACCAAAAGGTTATCAAAAGGGGCTTTAGTCTCTTAATTTTAGTTTGTAAAGGTCTACTGAATATAGTTCTGGTTAAAGTATATACTCTCGACTAAGAGGTTAGAAGTTTAAATATCTCCACATGTTGAAAATAGAATTATAAAGATTTAGGTCCCATTTAGTAACTATTTGGATTTTAAAAATTAAACCAATAAATAATACTTTCATCTAATTTTTTCTTTTTTTATTATCTACTTTTTACATATGTTTTAAAAAACTTATTTTTGTGTTTTGAAATTTGGCTAGAAATTCAAAATATTTTCTTAAGGAACATGAGACTCATTATAGAGAAATGATGAGAAACAAATACAATTTTTAAAAATCAAAACACAAATGGTTATCTTTTTTTTAGTTCGACAAACAGGTGTAGCGTGATTTGAACATCTGACGCCATAGTTCGAGGTACATGCAAATTACTGTAGAGTTATGCTTATTTTGGCAATCAAATAATTATCAAACAAGATAAAATTAATTTTTATATTTTTAAATTTGTAACAATTTAGTATTGAGTTTTAATAGCAACAATTTAGCCATGTAATTTCAAATTCATAAGAATTTAGAACTTAGTCCCAAAATTTTAATAAGTAACAATGTAGTCCTGCCCACTAAAAATATTTCTTCAATTTAATAAGGTTTCTTACTTATATCGATTAATAAACTAATTCAAACCCAAATTTATTTATAAACTACAAAAACTAATTAGTTACAAATCTCATTTTAATGAGATCTTCCCAATTGAAACTAAATTGTTATATATATAAAGTTCATGAAGTAAAATTTTACAAATTGGCTAAACTGTTATAAACTAAACTTCATGAACTCAAATCATTGCATTAATGAAATTAGGGGAACTAAAATAAGGTTTTATTTAAAGTATTTGATTGTGTGATCAATAAATAAAATATCAATAATTAAAGTTCTCAATTTTTCTATTCTCTTAGCATTTAAATATAAGATATAATTAAAAAAACGTTCTCAATTTTGTTCAACAAGTGACAGTTTGGCTGAGTGGTCTAAGGCGCCAGATTTAGGCTCTGGTCCGAAAGGGCGTGGGTTCAAATCCCTCAGCTGTCAGTTAGTTTTATGTTCTTTTCTCTCTTTTTTTTTTTTCAATTTGCAGCTCCAGTTCTCTGAGTTGGTGTTTGAACTTTGAAGACAAAATCTGAAGAAAAGAGAGCTTTGATTTGGGGCAGTATATATCGAAACATTCTTCTTTTGTCCTCTTGGTTTTATCCCCCACTTGCTTTCAATGATGAACAAACATGAATATTGTTGGAATTACCAAAGTCAGGCAGTGACAAAAACAAAGAGATTTGAGAGCAAATTCCTTGTTAATTTCTCCCTTCAACTCCTTCCATCATGTCCAAATTTCTTCCCTTTTTATACCTTCTTACAGCTCCTCCATCTTTGCCTCTTCAATGCCACTTTTGTTTCACACCTTGCCTCTCAAATCCTAGAAACCATTGCAGCTGGCCATAGCCATGGCAGTGGATGGTCGGAGAGGAGCAAACAGAAGTCTCGAGACCCTTCTCGACATCGACAAGGCTGTCGCTCCGCCGCCGCAGCTGGAAGTTAAGTTGCCACCGGGACAAGGCTTGGAATTCAGTAACTTGTCTTATAGTGTCCTAAAGAAGTATAAAAAAGATGGTGTTTGGATCAAAAGAGAAGCTTATCTTTTGAATGACATCTCCGGACAGGCGTTGCGAGGCGAAATCATGGCCATCTTGGGGCCGAGTGGTGCCGGGAAATCAACCTTTCTCGATGCATTGGCTGGTCGGATGGCGAAAGGAAGCCTCGAAGGAGCCGTTAGAATCGATGGAAAGCCAGTAACAGCAAGTTACATGAAGATGGTTTCATCTTATGTTATGCAAGATGACCAACTGTTCCCAATGTTAACTGTGTTCGAGACATTCATGTTTGCAGCTGAGGTTAGGCTTCCATCCTCTATTTCTAGAGATGAGAAGAAGAACAGAGTTTATGAGCTCATTGAACAACTAGGTTTACAGGTATGTACCACTTTCCTCCTTACATCTCTTCTCTATTAACTCTTCAACAACCAATAGTTTTGTTTTTCTCCATTCTGTAGAGTGCCATGCATACGTATATAGGTGATGAAGGGAGACGAGGAGTTTCTGGAGGTGAACGACGAAGGGTGTCAATAGGAATCGACATCATCCACAAACCATCTCTCTTATTTTTGGACGAGCCAACCTCAGGACTCGATTCTACCAGTGCTTACAGTGTAGTTGAGAAGGTGAAAGAGATTGCTCAAAATGGCAGCATTGTCTTGATGACCATTCATCAGCCTTCTTACAGAATTCAACTGCTTCTTGATCGCATAACTGTTCTTGCCAGGTAAAACATTTGTTAGCTTTGTTGTTGGATAAGGAGTATATGAGAAATAGAGAAAAACAAAACATCAAACTTGTCAATTGTAATGAAAATTCATCAAACTTATGATCACAGGGGAAAATTGATATATGTTGGAAGTCCATTAAATCTTTCTACTCATCTCTCTGGATTTGGAAGGCCTGTGCCGGATGGCGAAAATAGCATCGAATATCTATTGGATGTGATAAAGGAATATGATGAATCAACTGTGGGATTGGAGCCTCTTGTTCTATACCAAAGGCATGGCATCAAACCTGATCTAATTGCAAAGACCCCTATTCCAAAAACACCTAAAGCTTCTTACAAAAAGACCCCAGGGCCAGGACCAAAGTTCCTAAACCTTCGTAGTCAAGCATTCTCCATGACATCAGGGCCAAACTCAAGCCAATTTGATTCTGCATATGGATATGATGATAATGAGGATGATGACTTTGATAAATCTCTTGAACGTAAATCTGCCA
Source organism: Trichosanthes cucumerina (assembly GCA_036507285.1). NCBI lineage: Eukaryota > Viridiplantae > Streptophyta > Magnoliopsida > Cucurbitales > Cucurbitaceae > Trichosanthes > Trichosanthes cucumerina. The sequence continues at coordinate 72,558,239 of CM071839.1, read as the reverse complement.
TAACTCCCATGAATAATCGTAGTGGTGTTTATAACCCTCCTTTAGCATCTCAATTTTACAAAGATTTATCCATTTGGGTCTATAATGGTGTTAAAGGAACTCCTCGTCGACGACCTTCATGGACTCCAGCAAGAACGCCAGGACAAACACCTATATCTGGACTTAGAAGTGTAGTTTCAAATCAATTTCCATCGTCTCATCAAACTATTACTCATTCAAAAATACCTTCAGTCTTCAGCATGTCAATGGACTCTCATTTACCTTCATTCGAAGAGTTGGACATTGAAGAAGTTCTTGACAAACCAGACCATGGTCCCAAATATGCAAATCCTTGGCTCCGTGAGGTGGTTGTGCTTTCATGGCGGACAGCACTCAACGTCATCCGCACCCCAGAATTGTTTCTGTCTCGCGAGTTCGTATTGACAGTAATGGCGATAATTCTCTCCTCTATGTTCAAAAACCTCAGTCATGCTACCTTTAGAGACATCAACAGGCTTCTCAACTTCTATATCTTTGCAGTTTGTCTCGTTTTCTTTTCCTCAAACGACGCTGTCCCGACATTCATTCAAGAAAGATTCATCTTCATCAGAGAGACTTCTCACAATGCGTATCGAGCTTCCTCATACGTCGTCTCCTCCCTCATTGTTTATCTCCCATTTTTTGCCATCCAAGGCTTCACATTTGCTGCCATAACCCAATTCTGGCTTCACTTGAAAAGCAACCTCTTCTTCTTCTGGATCACACTCTTTGCCTCACTCATCACAACAAATGCATATGTTATGCTTGTGAGTGCATTAGTACCAAGTTATATCACAGGCTATGCAGTTGTAATCGCCACCACAGCCATTTTCTTCCTCACTTGTGGGTTCTTCCTGAAACGAAATCAAATACCAATATATTGGAGGTGGCTCCATTACATCTCTGCAATAAAGTATCCATTTGAATCCTTGCTGATCAATGAATTCAAAGGTACAAGATGCTATCAAGGAAATCCCAACGATCTTTCGCCCGGTCCTATGGGAGACGTTAGGTTTAGCAAGCTGCACAATGTTTCTACAGCTTCGCAACCGAACTGCATGCTGATCGGAGAAGACGTTCTGTTCTCGATGGACATTAACATGGAAAATATATGGTACGACATTGCTATCCTTCTAGCTTGGGGGGTGCTTTACCGGCTGTTCTTCTATGTGGTTCTTAGATTTTACTCCAAGAATGAGAGAAAATGAAGCACAAGTCTTTTGAATGAAAATAAGTTGAAGATTGTAATACTCACCAGAATCACTTTTCAGAGGCTGATCCAAGTGTGTTTTCTCAAATTCAATACAAGGCAATGCAACATACAGAAACCAAGTGTGTTTTCTCAAATTCAATACAAGGGGCAAGTTTTTGAGAATGTTTCAATGTCTCTTTCCATATGAATTGAACATGCCATTCATATTCTATTTAACTTGAAATTCTAAATATTAGTTTGATAACTTTTTTGTTCTTAATTTTTTTTTTAAAAAAAAACAACTATAGGGATTTATTAATAGGTCCACTTCTCCACCATAAAGAAGGAACCAAAACTAAAAACGTGAAACATGTTCTGATTTTACCATGTGGACACAGTTCAACAAAACAGCTAGGTTTTTTTCCTTAAAAAACAGCCCCTGTTTCCTAAAAAGATCAGATAATTGGATTGCAAACTTAGAAAAGGAGGAATTTTGGTGTAAATCCACTGAAACAAAAAATGGTAGAGCAGATAATGTTGAAAAGGTTTAAATGTCACATCAAACCTCATAATTCAGAAGCAATAGATTGCTCTTCATCATGTAAAACATTATCTGTTAGAATGGGAAAACAATAAATATCAGTAAATGGTCCATGCTCTTCTCCATGTTTGGTTGAATGTTCTTTTCATGTGGGGTTTCTCATTTCTCTCCCTATTATTAAATTATTCCTCGTTTGAATTTTAAAATAACATGTGAATACTAAAAAACAGAGTCTAGAGAGATCATAAAGAACACTGCCAAAATGTTCTCGGCATGTGATGAGTGGGTCCAAAAGATAGAAAAATTTTCAGGTTGATTCTCTATCAGGTTTTCAAGTTGAGGAAAGAACAAAACAGAATCATTCAGAATAGTTTTACATAATTTTTCCAAGGGAAAAATAATCTTTCGAGTATTTTGATACAATACAAAATATTATCGTCCCATTTTTTCTCTGGGTATGAATAAAAGCAATATTTTACATAAATATGGAGCACCTAAGTTACATATTGTTCGCAGGGTTCTCCAATAAAACAGAAACTAACTGCGCTTTTCAATTGAACAAAAGAAAATTATAACCAAGAATCAATCTAAGCTAACAGATTGACAAAATTTGCTTTAGGTGATTATATATCTAAACTTCTCTAATATGGAGGACACACCAATTTTTTATGTCCAAAGCGAGAGAAACATCAGGCCATCAGATCCAAGGTTGTGGATGAGCAGTCTGATGCTTTCTTTCCAACACTGTAGGGGCATGTGTTTATCCTAAAACAACAAAAGAAAGAAACTCGTGAGATTCCGAGTCGAAGCACAACTACACACTCAAAGTAAAAGAACCAGGTCGAAAACTCACCGTTCCTTGCGCTTCTCTAGAAACCGAGCCAAGGATGCCTTTCGTGCCTGAGGCACAGCTGCAAGGAGGAAGTAACGAGGAATTTGAGCATATTTGTTGTCAATGTTAAAAGTCACAGCTTTGAAAAAATATGGACTAGAGTAAAGTGAAGTGGCTTTATACCTGCAGGGATGAATGTCGGGGCAATTGGTGAAATCGGTGTAATCGGTGCAACGGAACAGGCATCCTTAGGAGGTTCTGAATGGTTTGGATGAGATGCTGGGCCTTGTATAGGTTTTGCAGCAGCAGGTAGCTCAATGTTAGTAGGACCCTTAGAATGTGCAACAGAAAGTGAACTTGAAAGGCCAAGGAGTGGCATTGCTTGGAAATTTTCATTGGGGAATGATGCCTTCATTTGACCTGTGGAATGTATGTTGTTTTGTGTTTGAGGCAGCTCACCACTGCCAGCCAGAAGCATAATAGCCTGAGCCTGAACTCATCAAACAACAATAAACTGAGAATTGTTTCTTCCCTTAGTGGTGGAGAATGCCAAACAAAATTAGAGTTTCTAAAAAGAACAAATACCTTCTCAGGAGATATATCATTAAAAACACACACAGATCCTGCATAGAAGATCGTCAGCTGCGTCGTTGAACCCAGAGGTTTTGAAGCATTCCTAAAAAGAAAAGTAAGCATCAAATTTTCAAGACAGTTATGCTTTGACATCTTTCTCGAAAAACAAGTACCTTAGCTCGGTGCTACCAACAACAGAGCTCGTGAAAGGAACAGAAATGGAGGTTGCAATTGGAACCCCACCAAATGGTTGCAAGTTACCATTGGAACAAACTACAGGTTGGCCAGAAGAAACCAACTGGGATTGAAACACCGGGACATTGAAAGCCACTGGAACTGCATTGCTTAGTTGGTTTGAGATTGGAAATATCTTCACATCTTGTGAACGTTGTACCGACATCGCCGCCATTGCATACTGGTTTCCAGCTTTCTTATCTGGAACTACATTCTTCTACAAAAAAAAAAAAAAAGAGAAAATCAACGAACAGAATCCAGGCCATTTCTTCATCTCCATTAATTACAACACATCAAAACACAGAGAATAGCAGTTTTAGAGCATAATCAAGGACAAAAATGAAGAAAGTGAAACCTGAATTACAGAAGAACATGGCCTATGGGTGAGATTTGGAGTGTCTAAAGAGACAAGTGGGTCAACAACAATTTTCCTTTGCTTCTCATCTTGAACAGCCTTGAAAGACAGCAATTGGGGAAGAGCAGAAACTTTGTTTGAGAATGACCACTGCATGCCTGAACCACTCATTAATGCTGCCAAATCAAACAACCCCAAATCAAATTTCATTCCATAATCATTCTCAAACATATGGTAGATAATCTTGGAGATTAAGAAAAAGAAAAAACTAAGAACTTAAAAAAAAAAATTGATTAAATAATTACATCATCATGATTCATTATTATAACAAACACCCATATCGACGTGTGATTAAAAAACCTTTAATTTTGCTTTTTAAAAAATAAACAAAGTGTTTACCACGGGCTTGGAGTATTTAATTGTTAATACGGGCATTGAAGCTATCCAGCTGTATTATTTTTTTATTTTATTTTTATTATTATTTTATAGCGCACTCAAAGTGCCACATCACTATTTTTTAATACATAAATTAAAAGTTTAAAGTTAAGTTCACATCTTCACGCGCAAGTTTAAATTGTAGAATGAAAACCCTAGGACATGTTTGGCATTCGACAATAAAAGGAGAAACGAGTTTGAAGTTTTTTTTTTGTATAAATTTTATTCAGTAATTTAACAAATTATTTTTCAGAAATTCATGCTTTCCCAGTCTAATTTTTAACTTTTATTGCATTAAATATAAATACCTTCCTAATCCTATATTAGAAATTTTCCACACAAAAAAAAGGAATTTTAAAAAAATCCATGGACTTAAAATTGAACACACTATTCACGGAATTTGCAATATCTAAGAAAATAAATTTTCAATTTAGACGCAGTACACAAATAATATTTTTTTAATTCACATTTTTTAAAAAATAATATTTTATTTAAAACGTGATATTCAATTTAATATAAAAAAAAAATCCCCAAAAAACTTTCTGGCCGTCAGTTCTTTCGTACCTCAAATTTACATTTCGGTACAGCGTGCCAAACGTGGTTTTTACGCTTACTCTCACAGATTTTTCCTTTCTAACTTTCTGTTTGATTCCTCAGAAAAATTTAAAAAGAATAAATCATACTATGATTTTCTCAATCTTCGATCCTCACTTACTTTTTTTCAGTTTCCAAAAGTAATTTCGTCGAAATAACAAACAAAACTGTAGCCCTAACAGAGACATCCAAATATAATACAGCAAACAAAATTTCAACATATTATACAAAACAGCAATTTCAAACTAAACCGCCATAGAAATCAAAAGAGACAAACGAAGAAGATGAAGAAGATGAAGAAGAAGAGACATAAACATACCTGAATTCTTAGAAGCATCCAAAAATTCTTCTCTCAAGGCCATAGCAACATTCTTCGAGTTCAAACCTAAGAAATCTCTCTCCATTTCAAATCCTCGAGTGAATTAACACCAGAAAAATACTTGCGGAATTTCGAAGCGACAAGGAATCGAGCCAGTTTCGAGCTCCTAAACCATGGAAATTAGGCTCAGAGAAAGAGAGAAATGAACACAGAAAGAAAAGAGAGCAAGAGAATTTCCGTCCCTTTAATATCAAAGCGAAAGCAAAGCGAGAGAAGCACGTCTTTTTATTTTTTATTTTTTTAAAAAGAAACTAAATTATAAAAAAAAATATTTCGAACTCTTCACTATTTCAAAAATATCAAATTTTGTAATATTAATCTTAACCTTTTGTTTTAAAACTACCATTAAAATTATTAAAATGTTAAATAAAAAATGGACGAGTCTAAATATTTTTTTTTAGTACATCGGTGATTACGTTATTTTAGGCCACGCTATATTGACCTTTTAACTATAATATTGCATTTTTTTTAAAAGAATACCCATATATTTTTTTAGGAAGAATACCATATTTTTTAAATAAAACGTTCTGGCATAATGGTAAATATATCATTAGCTTTTTCTCAAGTATTGAGTTCAAATTTTAGTTGGTATGATATTAAATATTTTTTTCAATGTCATATTCAAGCCCCCACTCGATACAAATTCTGGATTCGCCACTAAGCGAAAGAGGTATTTTTACAAAGTTAAAATAAGATTTTCTTTCAATATTATTCTATTTTAGTCCATGTATTTTTAAATGTTTAAATTTAATCTAGTACTTTTATTAAAGCTTAAATTTAGTGCCTACTATTAGTTTATTGTTAATTTTTTTAAAAAAAAATAGTTTTATTAACTTTTTCTCTATAAATTTAGAACATATGTTCAAATGGTGTATTTTTTGTATTGAAATTATTATTATTATTATTATTTAATCAATTTTGATAAAAGTTAAATTCAAACTTATTAAAATGATGAATTTTAAGTTTTATTGAAAATAATTAAAATTAGACATTTAAAAATGTAAGCACCAAAATGGAACAAAAAGTGGTGTTTTAAAAAAAAAAACAATAAATTAGGCTCGCGGTCTCGTGAAATCTGAGCCGTTAGATTGGAAAAGAGATTCGGGTATTGAGATGGGGACCGGACGGTCGCTTTGAAATTGGGTAAATTGGGAAAACGACCACGTGCGAGCCGAGCTACGCGACTTCACCCCCACGTGCCCGTGTGTTGGATTTTCTCAAACCCGTGAGCTCAAACGTGGATATTTTTTTCCACCTCATTTCTGGTTTTCCTATTACTTTATTCCTTTTTTTATTATTATATAATATATAATATAATATATTCTCTTCCACGCACCCTACACAATAAAAAATAAATAATTAAATCAATAAACAACCTCTTTCTCTAATCAATTAATTCAGTCACGTTAATAATTATTTTAATATTTTCCCTCCACCTTTAATAGTTTAATTTATTCTTTTTCGTGTCAATTTGTACTTTTAAAATTCATTTCAAATGCTTTAAACCACATTAAATATTCCCTCTTATTTTCTTCTTAAAAGAAATTCGCTCCGTACCAATTACTTGTTCTTCTTTTTTAAAAAAATAATAATTTATTTTGTGGTTTTTAAGGTGGATTTGGAAATTTATTTATGTTTAGGGTGTTTGAAGAAAATTTCTCTGCTTCAAATTTTCCCGTCGTGAAAATTCCTGTTTCTCCCAATTTTATTTTTATTTTTTTAAAAAAAGTGTCTGATTGACGGATATTTACGTCATCTAAAACTAATTAATAGCATGACTATTTAAGTTTGACTTTATCGTGTTATTAATTGTTACGTTAATGTAACCTACCATTTTTTTTTTTTGATGTTTTCAGTCCATCATTTTGGTTTTGTCTAATATTAGAATCAAATTCATGATTTTTTAAACACAATTCAATAATTTGAATGGTACAATCTCTGGTGGTCTTGAATCGTGCAACTTGATGGTTTTAATTTTGATCCGTAAAGAAAATGATCATATTTAAGTGTACATTTTAAAAATGGCCTTAGGATAGTTTTTGAGAAATGACCTCGAATTTATAATAATTACATTCAATCTAAAATTCAAAACAAAATAAACTCTCTGCTAACATAACAATTAAAAATCTATCTAAGTTGAAAATTACATCACTTTTACTTTAAAAGATTTAAAAAAGTGTCGTTAACAAAATATCTAATCAAAATACATTATACCCAATTTAAAAATTCAAATCAAAGCAAATTAAATTCTCCAAATATCTTAACACAATGCGAACAAAAATTTATATATATATATATATATAACAATTAAAATTTAATCTAATTGAGTGGTAATTCAATACATATTCTTAAATTTTGTAAATACTAGATTATTTAAATACGAAATTTCACCCTAGAAAGTTCTAAATAAGTTCATAGAAACATATATAATGCATACATACAAAGTAAAAGTAAAAGCAAACACCAGATCAAAGATAAGAAAGTCAATAGAAAATGTTGAAAATAAATTGAAATTAATAGATTAATAAACAAATTTATCATAAATAATATAAAAAAATTGAAAAAAAAAACATTCATAATATTAGAAATATGTATGAATTTGAAAGAATATGGCTCGAAACCTTTAATTCGCTTGAGGAAGCCGTAATCGTTTAAGATTAAGTAGTGATTCGTCTTGAGCTCTAGATGTTTTCTAAATAACACTCAGACGATGAGCAAAAGCCCAACTCCAATTTCATTGCTGAAATTTTGTTATCTCACAAATTATAACAAAACTATCATATTTATTTAAAAGAATTATCACTTTGATTCTCATAATCCAAAAAGAATCAATGAATCATAATAAAATGTACAAAATTGTATTGTACAGTGTTCGTAGCCACAAGCAACGTAACGAATAACTAATTAATTTCTCTTTTCTCATTCTTATACTAATGGAAAGGTTCATTCAAAAGCTCCTAAAAAAGAACCTAACTTACACCAGGGATCCTACAACTAACCAGAGATCCAATAGAAAATAAGGGGAAAAAAGAAAGAAACCAAAGTAGCAAAGAAAAATAAAAGAAAAAATAAAAATTGCATAACCCTGAGTTTAGATTACTACAGTCCAAACACATATTTTTTATTCTCAAAGTTTTAAACACGGCACTCCAAATACTGTTTTTTATACTCAGACTTTAGAATATCGCACCTTAACCGCTGTTTTTTTATTTTCAAACTTTCAAACTCAGAGAACAACCTCTCAACATTTTAAATCTAAGAGTTATGCACTACAACAAAAACTATATTTCTTGACGTTTATAAAATGTCGAATTTTGTTTTACTTGACGTTTTTCAAACCGTCAAGGAATCCACTAACAAGAATAGTATAAAATACTTGACACTTATAAAGTGTTATGTATATTATTTTTTGACGTTTATAATGTGTCATTTTTAACCTAAAACCTTGACGTTAAGTCAAATGTAGTTTTATCTTGACTTTGATAAACTCTCAAATTTGTGTTAATACTTGACGTTTTGCCTATGTCAAATATATGTTTATCTTGGCATTGCATAAATGTCAAATAAAAGTTACTTGACACTTTCAATGCGTCGAATATAATTTTATCTTGACGGTCCAAAAAAGTCAATTTGAATAAGATCTTGACACATTATACATGTCTTGTTGGTTTGTGTTTTTTTTCAATTAATAATATTTCCTATTATCTTGAATTTTTTGCATTGTGTTCCAATAATTTGTATTCAAGATCGATGAAATAAAATTTCATCAATAACTTTAACAAAAATTCATATCTTCTTCACATATGAACAATTCTAAAATGACAAGAAAATTCAACCTTTAACAATTCGAACATTACTAACTCCCATCATGGGTATACATTCAAAATGTAAAACTATACACTTATCTCCACCATATATGTTCAAAAACTACTCATCTCCACCATAGTTAACTACATAGAATCAAGAATAAAAAGTTTGGAGAACCTGGGAGACAAAACACACACTTTCTATACAACAAAGATCAATGCTCAGCATTCGCAATACTACGAAATTGAAAGCTTAGCCTAAATCGAGTACACATACAAACATTTTCAAGGAGATTTACAAAACAAGAGAACTTTACATTCACTAGTCTAACACACTGTAAATGGTTTAAACATGAAACTTATTGACAACATCATAATTCAGCAACACCTTTGTCACCCGCCAAGTAGTTGAGTATTATCTACAAAGCACAACATTAAGCAACAAGGGTGAGCATAAACATACTAAGTAAGCAACCTACCTCTAATAATTCAAAACTTTAAAACATGCAACGAGTGAATTTACTCAATCATGTCAACCCCTCTTAAAACATAACGATCTCGAATACTGGCTACCCATCTGCCTAGTCCATTCACTCCCTCACATCCCGAATAGTGAAGGAAAACAACCCTAACGCTAATCACAATAGAGTTTCACCCCTAAGCTAGCACATTCGGTGAAGGAAAACAACTCTCATGGTAATCAAAATGGAGATTCGCCCCTAAGCTAGCACATTTGATGCTATATATAATTCTAAGAACCATGCTCAAATGGAGGGAATGGGACTCTAGCCTAATGTCTTAAACGTCGACTAAGGAGGATTAAGACGATTAACATACTTACAACACTTACAAGGGGTTGAAAAAGATTAAAATGCACTTAGACTTACCAAAATGGCTCAAAGCTTCGCTAGTTGATGTTCGGATGAACTTCCTTTTGCTAAATTGACTTCCATGGCTTATGGTTAACCAAAATGAACCTATTCGTGTTATGGCCCATAGATGAAAGTATTAAAAATTACAATTAAAAGGTATTCGAGCACTAGGACCAATGTAGGATAATTTAATCTAGTTTGAATAAGCTTAAAGGGACTAACCTTGCTAAAAGAGTCAAAACGTTTTGCTGAAAGTGTGTTGAAGGACGCCCGAATCACACTCAAGCTGCAAACTGAAGGTTTGTACTTGTTAGAACCAATGTTACATTACTGAAATTAATTTGAGAGAGATTTAAAACATGCAAAGTGTACAACCCTAAATTCTGATGGTAAACCTAACTTGGGTGTTACTTAAGACACGTCGTTCACTCCGAAATTTCAACAATATAACGACGCTACTAGGACTTTTCCAAAATTTCAATGACCTATTTTAACGAAACACTTTAAAAACAAACCATTCTTTCCAGCCACCCACTAACTTCAAATACACAAGGGTTGGGGTTCAACAATCAGATATTTCTCAACAGAACAAAAACAATTTCATAAATGCTCAAAACACGACTTATAACTTAAAACATGCCAAGAAAGTTCAGCAAAACAAGCAATCCTACAAGTGTACTTAAACCAGAAAAGTTCCAACAACTCTCAAGTGCTACACTAGACTAAGGGGGAAAAAAAGGACTTCATAGCCTCACAATTCGACACTTAAAGGAATAAAAGGTTTGTTGAAAATTGCATCTCGGTGCCAAATAACCTGAAAATTGCGTTTCAACGTCAAACTAAGTTTATCAAAACTATAAATATACTCATCAAAATAGCACAACAATTAAAGTTATCAAAACTTTTGAACACAACAACAAAACAAAACACAAACAACTAAACTTAAAAAAGTAAGCTCATAGCATGGCCGACAATATTGCTCAATCTAAAGACAATAACACATGAGCCTTGAAAAATGGAGCCAATTACGATGATACAAGGCTCACATATTAAATTTTGAGGTCGTAATTGAATATTAGGTCTATGTATTATCCTAAATGTTGTTGTAATCTGAACAAGTATAAATGGGAGAAGTAATTACTATAGAAATTATCAATTTATTTTTCAACCAGGAGAACTGTACGAACTTTACTTTTTAATTGGTAACAAAGATTTTCATCGGAACTTAAAATATACAACGGGAAATAAGATAGAACCTATGACAAAACTTTCTGTCGTTGGGGCAAGATTTAAACTCGACAAGATAAATAAAGAACAGTAGTAAACAAAGATGGAGACATCTAAAATGCTTATATAGACTCATCATCTGGATGGACAACGACCAGCAAAAGGTATTTCTCTTTTGAGGAATGCCATCTAAATGTCAAGGAATAACAGATAAGAGCATTTTAGTGGAAGAAAGAAAATTAAATCATGAGAGAAATTTTAACAAAATAATTCATGATCACCACTATTTAAGAAAACACTCCTAGAAAATGTAAAGTATATTTCAATGACGTCTGTTGGAAGGGTAAACCACTAACGAAGTGCATTGGCAATCAAATCTTCATAGATGTATATTGACAATTAAGAAATGAAAGCAAAGTGAGAGTATGAAAATTGTTAATTATTCTAACCATCTTTCATGTAAAACTAGCTAGTTGAGGTATTAATTGTTTGACCTTATACTAAGTTTCGTTCAAGCCACCAGAGACAACAAGTCTAATATAAAAGTTAGCTTAAATGAAAACTCATATTTGAAACTAAGAAAAGAAACAAGAGTTCAAATTGCATACACAAGTTACCAAAAGCTTCCTAAAGCAGATTAACATGGATAGTAAAAGAATAAATCAAACATCTGCTTACCTATCTTCATGGATAGTGAAAGAATATTCAACATTTGCTTACCTATCTTCATTAGATGCAGAATTTTCATTGTCGAAAACAAGCCCAACCACACCCTGCACAAACAACATTATCAATTACACGGGAAAAGAAAAATATTGGAAGCAAAATTAAGCTAAAAGATAAAACATAATGTTAGAAATGAATACACAACTAGAAACAAGCACCACATTACAACTCTAAATCTCATAATGCATGAAAATTCATATGAAGAGAAGAGAGAGACCACCTTGTAACCAGAGACCAATTCCATATTTGAGTAATAATCTCAAAAAGTTATCATATTCACACCATTAAACCAATGATAACGAACTAAAACAAACTTAACTTCATAAGCATAAAGTCAAAACTTATAGAGAAAAACATAGAAATTGTCATCTCGAACTTCAGTGACCAACATTCAGTTGAAAATAGTTATTGGTGATGGCTAACGAATCAGATGTGAGGTGGAAAGTCCAAGAAATGAGCTAGTTGCATATTTGGGTGTTCAAATCCAAGACCTTGGCATTAATATATCAAACCTAGACCCTCCACAAACTGCCTTATGGAGCACTTCCACTCGTAGCTCAGAAACCAAAACATAATGAATTAACAACTTAGAATCAACAAGAGTTGAAATAGTTGCATTTCTGTGCATTCTTCAAAATATTGGTCTACAAAATTTAGTAAACATAAACTCAAGGACACAACAAGAAGCCTACAGTTTTTTCATCCATACAGGCTTACATACATAAATATATTTGGAATTGGATTAAGTTTTTGTGAATGTCAGATTCCTAAGTCTTCCATATCATTTGTGGTTTTACAAATAGCGAAGAAACTATTACCTAATCGGAAGAACAAAAACATCACAATTCCAATTGAAGATACGAAACATCACAGAAGAAAAACCTAATCGGAAGAACAAAAACATCTAAAGCGAAGATAACTGGAACTGTGAAGGAGAAAAGTAGGGTAAGTACCTCGCTATAGTACCGTACAACAGATTGTAAAATTGAAACAGAATTTCTAAGTCTAATGTAAATCTAGATATGTAGGCCCTTCTCATTAAATTTTCTATTGTCTAATGTAAATCCTGAGTGTTGCTTTGTCCTTCGTGACAACAATAGTTCTAGCACTGTCGGTAAATCCAGATATGTAGGCCCTTCTCATGTAACATCCTGCAATGAATTCACTCTGAAAACAACAACAAAATAGAATATCCATAAAAAATTCAACAGCAGAAAGTCTTAATTACTCAAATTTCCCATGTCCACGAAAAATATCCTCCAGAACGAACATTGCACAGTTGAGTAACACCAAGACATCTAAATGAATTTATGCAATGACAGAGGAAAAACGAGACAAAATGAAGTTAGGAAACCAACCTGGTGAGCGTCTTGCGGGGGGATTACATAGGCATCAATACCAATGCTAGGTTTCGAGTGAAGGGATCGAATCCTGCATCGGAAACGATTGTGAATCGTGTGTTCTTTATTTTGTTGCATAGATTTCATTCAAGAACAATATATATAAGATTAAGCATGTAATACAAAGTAGGACAGTAAGATGTTACCTTTGAAGATTACTTTCTTCACGAATCCCTCCTCAATAGATCGCGATCTCAGCAACAACTCGAACCTTGTGAAGTTTCACCACCAAATCTTCTCCGTTGTTCTCTAAGTGAGGGAGGAAGGTGGGTTTCTTTAGGATGAGGTGAGGTGATCTTATGGAATTGTGTTTGGAACTCTTTCTAATACAATTAGAGAGAATTCTAGGGTTTTGTCAAAAATACTCTCACAAAAATTGCATCTCATGCAACTATTTATAGGGAAATAGGATGGAAATTACCATCCTATTCTTCCTTCATTCTCTCATTAGTATATAGTTAATATGTGAATCTAATTCACATTAAGACTATATATTATATCAATTATATCACATATAATTGATATAACACCTCATATATGAAATTAAACACTTCAATTTCATTCCTAACTTTATACCCTCAATATTACCATTTTGAGCCAATGGAGGGACCTAATGGACCTACAGTTCATGAGCTCCAATAATGTGAGATTAACTGATCAAACTCTTTGATTCAGTTAATCAAAATTCATTAACTACAAGTCACTCCACTATAGACTTGTAGCTGCACTCTACTCACTGTAGATTATATTGTGTCCATTAATATAATCATTACCCATGAGTCGACCCTTTACAGGTTGTTCGTAATTATAGTTGGGTCAAATTTTTGTTTTACCCCTGTGATTACCTCTTTGTTCCTTAAGCACCACTGATCTTCTAATGAACAACAAGTCTATGGTCCTACCATAAACTCATATCCTCTTAAGTCAGTTTAGAGGGCGGGGAAACGTTGTTCAAGACCTGGACTCAGTTCTTAAGGGAACAACCCATCTAATTCCTTAGTGTAGGAATGAGCGAATTTCATCTTGCATAGTTAAGTTCCCAACTACCTACGAGGTTCTGTCCCTGAGAAGGTAGGCTTATTGAGTCGGCTACAGGCCACTCTCACCCATACTAGTCTAAGGACAAACCCTTATAAGCAGGAGTTCTTAACTTGCTCAGGATTCAGGTCGAGTCATTAATGACCATCTATAAATTATCAGTCTTATCCTGTTAACGGCGTTATACTAGTTAGACTAATAATTTGCAGTCCGGTCTTGTATGAATTCTTCATACAGGATGACCCCACTCGCATGTCAACCACATGAATGAGTTGGATTACCTCATTTGTACTAATTACAAAGTGGGTCGCATCCATGGTGTTACCAGAATAAGGTTTCCAACCTTATTTTTATACCATAAACCATTTAGGTTATACTCTTGAATACAATCCAAATAGTGTCTACTACACTGATGTTCAAGATATATTATAACCTTGGAGTTTAGTTTATTGGATTTATAAAGCAAGAATATAATAAAACAAATAACTCTTTATTTATTTGATCAAAATTACATAAGTTTAGGGCACAAATCCCAACATCGAGAACAACTCCCAGAGAGCCTGAAGCTTGGAATCGGGCTCATCCTTAGGACAGGGCTTTCTGAGGTCCGAGGAAGGCTTGGCAGTAATAATCGGGCTCATCCTTAGGGTAGGGCTCACAAGCTCGCAGGAACGCAACCTTGAAGTCGTAATCTTCTTGTCGGTCATGCGAATCGCGAAAGGGAAAGGATAAGACTCGCGAATCCGGCAGCTAAAGGGTTGTCATACGACAGTGTTCGCGTGAAGGAAAAGGGAATCGATAAAGAGGAAGGAGGAACGCGGCGGTGGCGGCGAGCAGAGACGGTGAAAGCTGCGCGGTCGGGAGAGAGAGATCGATTCGGCACGCGGCGGCAGAGATTTGGTGAACTGCGGCGCGACAAGAAAGAGAAGAAGAAGGCAGCGACGGGAAGGGGCATGCGCACAACGGCGAGAAGAAGAAGAGGAAGAAGATGACGGGGAAGGGAGTGCTCGCGCGAGGGAAACCCTCGATCCCTCGTTTTTTATTTTTATTTTTCTTTTTAAAGGGACAAGTATTACATATACACTTTTTTTAATTTTCACGCGTTTTTTTATACTTGACATTTTTAAAATATCAAGTTTTGTTGTAGCGTGAAAAATATCCGAAAAATGGCACTAACCTCCGCCTTTTTCCATTTTTCTTGACGTTTTTCTTAAAAATTATAATTTACTTGACATTCTTTCTTAAAAACGCCAAGTAATTAAAAGTTGCAACTGTTAAGTAATGTGGTTTTTCTTGTAGTGATGATTCCAAAACAATGGGTCAAACGCCTACATTAGGTTCCAAAATGTCTTTCCATTTACGTTGATTTCAACTAATATCAACCAAAAACAAATTGTGAATAAGCTTTAAAATTTTACTATTTTTTTTAGTACAAATAAGGATTGAGGATTTGTATCACACATTTCGTTGTCGTTAACATATTTAGTATGTTAGTTGAGTTATCAGTTGAACTATGCTCTCTTTAGTCAATTTTCTAATTATTATATTTAGCTGAAAATAGTTTTTTTTTTTCAACAAATAATTTTACGAATATAATCAAATATTTTGAAATTTTGAGAAAAATTGAATTAAATGTAATTTTACTAGTTTAGTTTAAAAAAAATTCTTTACAATATATTATTGGTCAGAGGAATTAAAACCTAACAATAAAATACAAATATATATTAAAAAAAGCTAAGTTAAATTACAAGTTTAGTCTCTAAATTGTTTTGTGTTCAATACGTTCTAAACTTAAAAAAAAAAAAAAAAAAAAAAAGAAGTCTAAGGTACCTAAAATTTGAATTTTGTATCTAATAGATCCTGAACTTTAAATGCATTTAATAGATGTCTTAAAAATTAACAAACCTATTAGGACACACCATCGAAGTTTGTGTATAATATAAGACCTTAAACTTTTAATTTTGTATATAATAAATCTGTATATTTAAAAAAAAAATGTCGAAATAGGTCAAGGATGTGTTAGACACAAAAGAAAGTTTAGAAATGTATTAGACACTCAAAGATCTATTTAATACAGAATATATAAAGTTTGAGGGTGTATTAGATACGAACCTAAAAAAGTTTAGATACTAAATTATAATGGATAAAACACACTTCTAATCCCTAGAATTTGAACTTAGTTTCTATTTGATTCTTAAGTTTTTAAACCTAACACTTTTGGTATTTGAGATTTTAATTTAATTTTCATTTGGTTTTTGAGATTTCAAAAGTAACATGTTTGGTTTTCAAGGTTATTAGGCCAATTAAGGTCAGTTTTACTATAGATCATTTAGAAAACAATTTCAAATTTCATGGACTAATTAGAAATTAAATTCAAACTTGCCCAACACTGGTTATTTTTGAAACTTCAAATATCAAATAGAAACCAAAATTTAAATCTCAAAATCTAAAAAAATTAATTTAAAAATAAAATGAAATAAAACTAAATTCAAATTTTAGAAACTAAAAAGGTAGTTTACCTATTATAGTTTAACCAAAAAAAAAAACTAAATAGGAAAAGAAGTGAGTGATTGATGTTATCAATGTAACAACCCAACATGGTTTAAGTACGATCAATGAAATTAAAAAATGGTGTTGGATATGATTTTTTTTTCTTTTACATAATCTTATATAATTTAAAACCGTGTTTGGTCCATGGGTTTGGATTTGGATGGGTTTGGCATCCAAATCCAAACCTATGTTTGGAGCAAGGTGTTCAAAATCCTAGGTTTTGAAACTCATTCCCATGGGTTATAACAATACAACCCCATGGGTTACAACAATGTAATCTCATGAAATTTTTTCAATATTTTTCTCATCCATTTGTCGACTACTTCGACAACTCTGGTAAAAACTCCGACGACCATCGACAACGACAACTCCGATAAAAACTCCGACGACCACTTTGGCAACAACTTCGGTGACAACTCCGACGACCACTCGACAACCACCAACAACGACAACTCCGACGACCGTATCGGCGACCACTTTGGCAACAACTCCGGTGACAACTCCGGCGACCACCCAACACCATCGACAACGACAATTCCAACGACCACACCAGCGACTCGACTACCGCTGACAATTGCCTCCGAAAAACACTGGATTTTCCATTTGCTCTTCAATTTTTTTTTTTCGTTTTCATTATCGGTGACCGCCTGACAATAACTCCGATAACAACTCCAAATGACCACCCGACAACGACAACTACAACTACAACGACCACACCAGGGACTCAACCACCGATTAATCGGTTACCTCTTTGCGACCACTTGGTTTCTCATTTGCTCTTTCATTTGTCGTTACCATTTTTGACCACCACCACGACAACACAACTTCGGTGACAACTCGGCGACCATAGACAACGCGACAACTCGACGACCACATCGACGACTAGCAACCACTGATGGCTGCCTCAACGACCTTTTCAACAACAACTCCGACGACCCGATGACCACCGACAACCAAAAATCCAACGACCACCTCGACAATCACACCACCTCATCAACTTGACCACTCCAACAATTCGACAATCTAGTCAATTTTTTTGAAAGGTTAAAATAAAACTAAAAAATGGCTAATAAACAATTTTTTATGCTACTCTCAGCACCTTTGAACTTTGTGAAATTTTTATTAAAAAAAAACTTGGTATTTTTTTTTAATGTACACTCAAATGGCTCAATTTTGTAATTTATTTTTTAAAAGTTAGAAAAAATGAAATAATTTTTTTTATTTCGCACAAAAGCTTTTTATGTTCTTTTGTTTCATGTTAGTTGCAATTTGGGCTATGTATCTGTATGTGTAAACTCGTCGTAGGGGTGTTCAAAAAATCTGATGACCCGAAAAATCCAATCAACCCAACCCAATTCGTTGGGTTAAAAAATCCAATTCGTTGGGTTGAAGATATTTGCAACCCGAATAGTTGAGTTGGGTCTAAATGCTAAAAATTGTTCTAAAGGTTTAAAACTCTTTTTTTATTCCTCAACAACTACCTAAATTGAAAGTTTCATGGAAAAGTTACTCAAAAAATTGATTCTTGTTGTCTATTAACTTCTACAATTCACATAAGATCAATTACAAAAATTTAAAAGGAACAAAATAGCTAAAAGAAAAAAGGTGAAACAAAATCATACTAAAACCTAGAGTTCGAAAATCGCACCCAAGACACATGCCTATCCGATTCCCGGGCTTGAACACTCGCACTCCAAACACGGTTTCTAATTCCCGGACTTGAACACTTTGCACCCCAAACACGCTTTTCGATTCTCAAAGCCGTAACCCTCGAACAAACCCTCCAGGGCTTCGATTCCCGTGATTCGATTCGAACTTGCGCCCCAAACAGCCTTTTAATCCTTTGAAAGTGTCGTAGTCAATCATTTGATAAAAGTTTGATAAATTAACCAACTAGAATAGAGTTCATAAATAGAACTTCGTTACAAAAAAAAATCATTACAAACAGTGAATAAAAATTGTGTTGAGTTTAAAAAACACAAAAACAATGTCAAGGACTATTATTTTATATATCGTGACAAAATGAACAGATTTACGGACCAAAAATGGAAACTTAAATTCAAGTACTTTAGGAGGTGTTTGGTTTATGGAGTTGAGTTGAGTTGAGTTCGATTAATAACCCAACTGTTTGTTTGATTCACCAACAATTATAATCGGTGACTTAATAACTCAATCTCATGGAGTTGAGTTATTAACCCAACCATACGGTACTTTCCGGCGGCGGCCCGACGACTTTCCGACGACGGTCCGACAAGATGAAGAAAGTGGAGAAAAGAAAAAAATGATCAAGAGTTTTGAAGTGTGTGTTTAAGTTGTTAAACTCTAGTTTAAATAGGCACCAAAAAAATCATGATCTTTTAGAACAATGAATTCTAATCCTTTTAGAAAAAGAAATCTTAAATCTTTTTAAAACATAAATTTTAATCATTTTTTAAACTTTGAAACACTTTTTCCTATCTTGATCTGATTATCTAAATATTTAAATTTAAAACAAATACAATTAAAGCACCTAATTTTACGGGGCGTCACAATATACCCATCTAAGAAAAAGATTTGTCCTCGAAAGTTGCTAGAACTTTGCAACGTCCACGTACTCGAGCCATAATCTAAACTTAAACTCTAAACTACCTTAGCACAAGAACAAAAAAGTCAAAAGCATAGCATAACAAGTGTCAACACACAAGCAACTCAAATAACTTTAACTACTTTACAAAATAAAAGCAAACCTGGAGATAACGAGACGACTTCCTACGAGAGGCTATAAGGATCGTTGCCTACGATTTAGGCGAGTATGCATAATCGAAAACTCATGCTCGGATACCAACTGTAACGACCCTAATTTTTTAAACTCAAAATTTCTTAGGGACGTTACTAAGCAACACCGCCTGCACCGAAAATTTCGGTAGCATAACGACGCTGCTAGGACCTTGATGACATATCTAATATTTTGTAGATATACAACTTCAATATGACATAAAATATTTAAGTATGTTGACATATTTTTAACATCTTCCCAAGGTAAACTATTTATTTCATTCTAAATATGTTCATAGACAATGCATGTGTTTAGACAAATTTAAATAAACACTCTTCATATGCAAAGTATTAATACTAAATTAATACCTACCTAAATTAAAATAAAAAAGTAGTGATGAACATGTGCGTAAAAAAAAGGAATAAAGTTCATATTGAAGAGTAAAAGTTCTAAATAATGAATTTTATTGGAAAATAAATATTGATATCAAACTCAATATCTATTACTTTTGCAAATATCCCTAACATACATTTGACAAATGATAATATATATTGTAATTTTATAATTGATCACATAATTGAGTTTTGAAATTGTAGACAAATGTGTTTGTATTTGATTTGTTGTGAAAATAAAGTAAGGAAAAAAAGTCACAAAAAAATCAGACTTTTCACTTTACCTAAGATAAAAATTAATTATTTTAGGGGAGAAGAAAAATTGATATCAATTTCAATATCCAGTACTGTTCTAAATAGGGGTGTACACGGATTGGGTTGGGTTGGGTTGAAGGATTTTTTTGGAACCAACCCGAAAATTCGGGTTGGTCGGGTTAACAACCCGAATTACCTGATTAAGGGTTGCAACCCAACTCAACCCTATATTTTCGGGTTGGGTTGGGTCGTCGGGTTGATTTTTTTATTTTTTAATAATTTTTTTATTTTATAACTAAAATCACATAAAATTCAATTATCAAACTTAAAACTTCATAACATTTTAATATTTGTTAGAATCTTAGAAGAAAAACATTAAAATTAACAAATAATTCATTTATAAATATATATAAAAATAATAAAAAAAACATAAATTTTGGGTTGGGTTGGGTTGGGTTTGGTCGGGTAAACACGAGCCTAAGAGGGTCAACCCGAGAATCGACCCGAAAATTCGGTTCTCTAAAATTCTAACCCAACCCAAACCGAAAAAAAACTTAAGCCAACACAACCCTTATGGTTTGGGTTGGGTAGTTCGGGTTGCTCAGGTTACCGGGTTATTTGTACACCCCTAGTTCTAAATATCACATACATCTTGCAAATGATAATATATATTGTAAATTTATAATTGATCTCATAATGAAGTTTTGAAATTGTAGACAAATATGTTTGCAATTGATTTGGTGGAAACAAAAAAATAAAAAAAATAAAAAAAAATCACAAAAAAATCAGATTTATTCACTTTACAAAAAACTACACCAGATACCTTTGACATAATAACTCAATTCTGTAAATTAAACATTGATTTCCTAATTCAACTCAACTCTACAAACTAAATACTGATTTCCAGAATTCACTGACAAAATAACTCTACACAACTCAACCCAACTCTGCGATTCAAACACGCTGAGAAAAAAAATGTTTGTCATTTATATTATTGTAAAAAAAATGAAAATTGTTGATTAAAACAGTTGTAGATTAAAAAAAATTAATTTACGGTGTGTGTTTTTTAAATGAAAATTTATTGGCTTCTCGAGAGTACCGAGGGATGAAGGCGGCACCGAAAATTCCACGTCATCGCCGACGTCATTATATTTTGTATTATAAGGCCACTGCCAAGTGCCAACCTCTTAATTACATGGAATCTTTATATTTTTATTTTACAGCTTTTTTTTCAATCATAAAATAATAAAAGTTTACATTACAATAAAATTCGGTTAATTTGAAAATTTTGATTGAATATTAATTTTGATCAAACTATTTTTTAAATTACGTTAATTTGCAAATTTTGCCTAAAATTGGTTTCTCTAAAAATCTGGCACATTTCCTGACAAAACTTTTTAAAATTTGTCAATTTTATCCCTTCACGTCATTTCTCAAACAACCCTATTTACATCTTTTTTTTTTTAATATTTAAGTTGAATTAGCATTTTGTTCAATATAGCTTTTTAACCAATGCTTTTCTTAATATTTTATCAAATAATTCACAGACAAAAAAAAATACAATATGTAAATTAAATCATATAAAATTTTAAATAATTATCTTATATAAAAATTAGACATGAAATATCTCAATAACACTATACATAATCTAATATTACGACACTTTTGATTATCACAGCATCTTAAAAAGCTAAATCACAACCATTTAATATTAATTTTCAAAATGCCAACTTAGTTTTTCAAACTTAAAATTATTCTCTCTCGAAATAATATTATTGAGTCAATTTAAAGTGTTTTTTTAAAAACATTAAAGTGTAGCTTCAGTCCTCAAAGTTTTTTCTTTTTCTAACTTATTAAAATTTTATCTGGTTGTTATAATTTTTATGTTGTTGAAATTGCATAAGAAAACCAAAAATAACGAAGCAAAAATAAATTAGTAGACTCGGGAATTGTGAATAATTTCTCAGAGAAATTAATCGTAATGAAAAATAGCTAAATAGTTTTAATATTCCGAATATGACTACTATATTTCTAGGGGTGGTTGATAATAATATTAATTTCCTAAGATGCCTTGGTATATATTCGTAAGTCGTGTCATTATCTTATTTACAATCTTCCAACAACGGTTAGATTATGTTTTAAAAATTTTCAATTATTTCCAACTAAAATTGACTTACATTTTTCTTATTTTTAAGTAAAATCTTCATTTGACCGAATTTAGATGAATAATGAAGATCGTCTTCTATGGGCTATCGGGATCTCCTGCAATTGGTCTCACAATACACGTTTGAGACGAAATTTCTTCCTGCATTTGGTCTCAGAGTACACGCTTCAGGCTCTTCATTGGTACGGTTTACAAGTTTGTAACGTTTTTGAAATGGATTCTCACAACATTCCACCGAAAAAAGTCTTATGCTCTTCTTTGTGGATTTACAACTAATTTAATTGTGAAAATTCAGGTATATATCCTTATATACATTCTTTTAAAATAATATGTAATATCTATAAAATTGGGTGTGGTTGGGTGTTTATTGCTAATTATTGGCTTCCGAAGACATTATTTCATTTTTCTTTATTTGGTTGCATCAATACCTTCTGTATTAGGGTCATTACGATGATAGACTCCTAAGTATATCATTGGACGAGTATTTATGCATATTTATACTGGTAAAAAAAACAATATATACTAAGTTGGAGAAATGTGAGTGAGTTTTAGGTGGAGAGAATGTACATGTCAGAATTAATTTTTTCTATTTTTCTTACACGTTGAGTGACGTTGAGTGGGTATTTACACGTATTTCTACTTATTTATACGTTTAAAAAAAACAGAGTTATGTGTTCCAATATATACACTAAATTATGTGTTCCAGTATATAAACTAAATTAAGACGCGGAACGAGTTTTAAATGGTGTATTATAGCATTAAGTGGATAATTACACCTATTTACCTTATTAATTTTTTATTTTATTGTTCCACGTTAGGTAGATAGATACGTACATTTCTATTCAATTTCTAGTACTACCATAGTATCATACTCCCTATGTTCACACTATATTTTAGTGCTAATAGACTCCACATAATTTATGATGGACCTCACATAATTATGAAAGAGAGACTGGCGTGGCGAGCAATAAATGGGAGTAGTATGGAAAAAAAATTTCATACTACCGTAATACTAAAAATTTGTTCTCATGTAATTTGAGTTTTCTTCTATTTTAGTTCATCTATTTTTAAATGTCCAATTTTAGTTTTTGGACTTTCAATAAAACTTAAAATTTGTCTCTATAAGTTTAAAGTTAATTTTTATCAAAATTAGTTAAACAATGATAATAATTTTAATACAAAAAAAAATACAATATGAACATGTTTCTAAAATTTATAGATGGAAAACTAATAGAGACTAATTTTTTATACATATAAAAGTTAACAATAAACTAAGAGTAGAGACCAATTTTAAGCTTTATTAAAATTACAAGACTAAAATTAGACATTTGAAAATATTTAAACAAAATAAAATAACTGTTGGAATAGAAATTTCGGCGAATCCAAAATTGTCACGTCATCACTCGACATTGATGGCAAAATTATTTGATTAGGGATTGATTAAATATGCATTTGATTAGGGATTGATTAAATATGCAAGCATCCCTAAATTAAATTGGTGGTTATACAATTGGGTTGCTTAAAATTTGGTAGACAAAAGCCTAAATTAAAGGCCCAATTAGCAAAAGTCCAAGCCCGATCCAAAGACATAGGCCCAAAATCAATCAGGTTCGGTCCAGGACAGAAGGCCCAAATCAGCCAAGCCCAAAAAGGTTGGCCCAAAGCCAACCTGGCCCAACCTAAAGGAGTTGGCCCAACAAAGAGCAGGTCAAATCCAATGGCCCCAAGCCCATCTGGAGGCCCAGAGGAACTCTATAAATAGAGACATCTCTCCTTCATTTTCGAGGTTTAGAAATTGGAGACTCTAGAGAGAATTCAGAAACAAAGTTGTGAAATCCTCAGAAACTCCTGAAGATCAAACATCATCTGAACGAAGAACGCTTCAAGGGAATCGTCAAGAACACACCGTGAATCCATTGAAGTTTTCAACATCGAGAACAAGTTGTTTCAACCCTCGAGAAAAGCTACAAGTCGAAGTCCTTCAACAAGCTATAAGCCGAAGACCTTCAACACACTGCAAGTCGCAAGTCAAAAACCTTAAACAAGCTACAAGCCGAAGTCCTTCAACAATCTGCAAACCGAAGGCCTTCAAAAAGCAACAAGTCGAAGTCCTTCAACAAACTACAAACCGAAGACCTTCAACAAGCAACAAGTCGAAGTCTTCAACAAGCTGCAACACCTTCAACAAGCAACAAGTCGAAATCCTTCAACAAGCTACAAACCGAAGACCTTCAACAAGCTGCAAGTCGATGTCCTTCAACAAGCTACAAGCCGAAGACTTGAACACGCTACAAGCCGAAGACCTTCAACAAGTTGCAAGCCGAATACCTTCAACACACAACAAGTCGAAGGTCTTCAACAAGCTGCCGAAGTCATTCAACAAGCTGCAAGCCGAAGTCATTCAACACGCAACAAGCCGAAGACCTTCAACAAGCTGCAAGCCGAAGACCTTCAACAAGTTACAAGCTGAAGACCAAATACTCTTCCAAGTTTACACTTGAGAACAAGTTGCAAAGCCCTCGAGACAAGTCTACGTTCGAGAATAAGCTGCAAAGCTCTCGATATAAATTTACATTCGATAATAGGTTGTGAAGCCCTCGAATCAAATCTACGTCCGAGAACAAGCTGTAAAGCCCTAAGAAAATTATATTTGAGAGAGAGAAAGAATCAGAGGAGAAACATTAGAGATTGTAATCCACTACATTCAAATTAATACAAACACAACGTTCAATTACACGTGTCCCATTTCTATTTTTTCGCTGAAATTACGTGTAAACAATAACATTTAAAATATATGTACTAAAATAGTATTTTAACCACTTTAATATATATATATAATTTTTTGAACAATAATTTTGCATCAGGATGAGACAGCATCAAAAATTTACACAAATACTATCCTTCTAAACATTTTTGTAAACCATTATTCAAATAACTAATATAACTGTCCATCCATATATATTTTAGTAAATAAGATATTAATTATTATTATTTATTATTTTAAGAGTTGATGATTTAATCTTATACTCCTTAATTATTGAGAAAAAGAAAAACTAGCATAACTCTATTAGTTAAAATTAAAGTTTTATGCATATATTTGAGCAGGGGCGGAGAAGGGCCCAGAGGGGACTCGAGCTCTCCCTCAACTTTTGAACATTCTAGTTTGTAAATATAAAATGCTATATTAGTTTACAAATTTTATCTTGGCCTAGTGGTAAGCTCCTTATGATTTTTTTACTCTTTTTTCTGTACACCCAGGTTCAATTCACAGGTTGTACAATTTTTTGAATATGTGTAATCTTACATTTTATTATATATATTTAACTCAATAAAAATAAAATCTCTTAATACTTTAATTTCTATTTTAAAAAAATCTAATAAATCATATTTCTTTTTTTAGTACAATAAACTATATTTATTCACATCTTGTAAATAATTTAAATATATCTAATTAAAAAAATATCATATTTTTTATTTTTTAAAGTAAAATAGGGGTGAGGAGGATTCGATATGTGTTTTAAAAAATCTAATAAATCATATTTCTTTTTTTAGTACAATAGTTCATATTTCTTTATCTCTTGTAAATAATTTAAATATATCTAATTAAAAAATAATATATCATACTTTTTATTGTTTTAAGTACAATAGGGATTGAGAGGATTCGATAGGTCAATTGAGTTATGCTCCCTTTCTCTCATACCTTTTGTTGTAATCTATTCTTAAAAATATTTATTGTTAAAGATTTGTATTCTTGGTATCAAATATAAATAAAACTAAATGCAAATATTTTTTATTTTTTATAAAATTATTTTTAGTATAAAAGGAAATATGATTTTATGAATTCTTATTAAACAAAAAAAATCTTATTATTTGTCATTTTTTTCTCATATACAGTATACTTACGTAAACAAATTTAATCATTTTTCTTATATCAAAATATATAAACCATTATATTAAGATTTCATTTTCATCCATATATTTTGTGGTTTGTTTTATTTTAGTCTCTATACTTTCAAAGTTCAATTTCTTAATTTTAGTAAACCATAAAAATAAAATGAGACTATATACAACCAATATTAATGCGTTTAAAATAATTTTGATATGAATTCAAGCCCTCCCTAACTTAAAGTTTTGGATCCGCCACTGCATTTGAGTACTCCATTCAACATATATCCTCTACCATTACATATTTGAATCATCTCTCACTTTGTGTTGAATTCAAAATAACCTTTTGCATTTGAAAGATTTAAAATAAAATGTCGGAAATTTCACCACTATACATTCAACTACAAAATAAATATTTTTTTTTAAAAAAAAATAAACCAAAAAAGAGGTCAGGACGAAAGGGGTCAGACATTTCAGACCGTATAAAAAATTGATTGAAGGGGCCATTTTCATTTCGCACATTGAAATTAAAATGTACAATTGGGTTTTTTTGTGGGACATATTTTGTCCCTGTATTTCTCACCACATATATATTCTCAATTTTATGCAATTTCGATTAAAGAGAAATGTCAATAGACCAATCCTTTTTTTGGTAAGAAATAAATTTATCACAAATAATTTTTTTTTTAGTAGCTGTTGTTCGTTTCTAAACATATCTGAACCGATTCTCGGCAAACAATTTATCACAAATAATGTTTCTTAAAAGATATATTCCACTTTTTTTTTCTAAAGTTTCACGGGATAATAATTTCGTTTTTCATGTTGATCATCTACATTTTTTTTTTAACTAATAATTTAGAGTGGGTTTAGTATAACCTCTAAAACGATTTTAGATTATCAAATATGTATCTATTTAAATCTTATCTTGATAAATAAAAGCACCTTAAAAAATTAGATTAATTGAAAATTTATTTTTACAAAGATTTGAGAAGGTCTTTTAAAGAAATACTAAAAAGATAGATTTTCAAAAAAAAAAAAAAGAATTTAAATGACCAATTACAAATCTTCAATGGATGTAGTAAAAACGATTTATAATTACTCCAACCACTGTTTGAACAAGATGCAACAAAAAAATATTTAAAGGACTTTTTAAAAATAAAAGATATAAAAACATTTTTATTAAAATTATTTTAAAAAGTGCTCACGCTAGAAGATATTTTTCCTAGCTCTTGGTCAAATTCTTAGACAAAATTATATTTTAAATACTATTTTGTTCTTAGGCTTTCAAAATTTGGTCAAAAGTAGATTATTGGAAACAAGATTGTTATTGTTACTTTTTTTTTTTTTTTTTTTTTGAAAGAAAGATAGAATATTGTTATTTTGTCAAATAAAACAGTGTTAAAAAAGCATAACGGTTGTTAATCGTAATTTGTAAATACACTTTTAAATGTGTTTTCGAATTATTAGTTAAATTTAAAAAACAAAATAACTATTTAAAAAATATAAAATTTTGAGCAGGATTTTAAAAAGTATATATTTCAAACGAGGAAACCATCAATAAACAAGTTTAATATTTTTTTAATTATTATTTTTTAGTTTATTAGTAGAGAGATTTGAGTCTCTTTGAAAATAAGCCTACATTTACAAAAGTCATAATTCCGATGCAACATATATTTAATTGTTATTGTGTTTTGTTATATATTTGCATGGGTTGGAAATTGATTAATCGCATGAAATTTTTAAATTTTATTATATTAAAATACACATATTTATATTATGCTATTTATGCTAACCCTCTTTTAATTTTTTATAAAGTTCACTTGTTTACTAATACTATATAGTTTTCAACTCAAACAAAGCTCGAGCTATTATACATACAATTCTGTCCAGGAAAAAAAAAAGTTTATGCATACAACTCATTTTATAGATTATAAATTCAAATTTGCACTCATTATCTTAAATGTAATATTTTTATATTTAGCAAAAAACATAGCATTGTTTTCATTTTCATTTTTCTATTTTGAAAAAGAAGTTGGGATTTGTAGATAAATTTAGTTTTATATATATATATATATAAAGTATATTTTAGAAAGATTTGACGAGGCCTCTTTTTCCAAGTTGCAATTGCAATAAAGGCAATCACATGGTGTGGAGCCAGGGGATATAAAGCAGTTGAAAATTAAAGACCAAAACGTGTGTACGTCTACTTTATCATGAAATGGGACCAATTCTTTTTATTCTTAATCTATAATACCATAGAATTATAATAGTCTGTAAGTTATTATAATCTCTAGAATCATATAATATTATTTAAAATGTAGAGTAGTATAGTCTGGAATTATAATAGTTTGTGTTTGGAGTGTAGAGTATTTCACAGGTTATAATAGTTTGTGCCTCAATCAAACCCTAACCTATAAATTTATATTCAAAATTTCCTTCTAAAATTGTAAGATATATTGCTTTTCATTAGAAATTTTCAATTTCATCACGTTAAACTTTTATTTTTATTATAACAAAAAAAAGACTTAATCGAAATTAAAGTCTGTGTTGAGCATTAAAAATGACAATTGGAATCTACTCACCACAGGTGTTATTCTTCAACCCAAATTTGTGTTATTTTTTGTTGTTTGTGCGTGGCAGGCTAGTTGGTAGCGAGCATGATTACACTTCCAATTACATGCCAACCACATGGCAAGACTCACTTCTGTGCCTTGCCTCCGTCTCTCATGGTTCGTAGACCTCTGATCCAACTTAATTCGATCCTTTCATCTCTAGTTGACGACAGAAACCTGCAAAAACTCTAATCTTATGAATGAGGTATTTAAGTTGTTTCTTAAAAAGAGAGCAAGGTAAGCTCATTCCAACAAACTCTCATGAAACTCGTAAATACTCTCTAAACCCTCTTTGACTTAAGAGCATGTATGACCTACACAACATTGGTGTCTAGGTTTTTACTGTCTTGCAATCCACGTAATTCTCTTAAGAATACAAATTTACTATCGTTATCACGTACACGTCAAATGAGATTTCTTATGTTCAAAATTTAGCAACAATAACGTATGATACCATACAATTAAAATACATTAAAACACTATAGACCAATATGAAATTTTGAAAAAAAAAAATCTAAATATTAGTCACTAAGAGAGTACAGTAACACATATATTCTACAGCTCGTAATTTGTTTTATAAAAGTTAATAGCTAGCAAGAACTTAATTTACAAAGCCTAAGACTAAATGAGATGTATAAAAATTTCGAAACCAAAATAGAGCCCTGGGACTAAAATATAATTTAAATAAATTTAATAATAATCATTAAATTCAAATGGATAAATACGCATATATATTATTTATTTATTTATGTATATTGGTGGCGTTTCATTAAAAAAATAAATAAAGGATCTAGCGGAAGAGAGACGCCAAGTAGTTGGCGTGGGTGCCATGTTTTCCATGTGAGACCCCTTCACCAATTACTTTTCTTTTATGGCCATTTTTTTAAATTTTTTAAAAATTTTTTATTCCTTTTTGTCCATTTTCACATCCACCCACTTGTGATATTTTGGATTTTTTTATTTTTATCACTACAAAACATAATTTCTAGGGACAAAAAAAAATAGCACTAGTACCTATCTGGAACCCTCATAAATGGCCCACGCCTCTATTTTGGAGGTTTGTTTTTTAAAAATATATATTTTTTCAATGTATTTCCATCAAAATAATGATCTTCTCTCTAAATTTCAGAATGTAATTTTATTTTCAAACGTGTAATAATTTAGACCTAGAATATAACAAATTTCGTCCTATATAATAATTTGGAGTTTATACTTCATTAAATCAAATGCATTTATAAACAACAACCAATAAATCTCTACATAATAAAAGTCGACATTCCACCTTGATAAAAAAATTTACAATAGAAACTAAATCAATATAAATTTTAGACAATAGACGTTAGTTATAATATCAAGTTGGTTAAATTACAAGTTTAGTTCATAAACTTTCATGTTTGTGTCTATTTGGTCCATGAACTTTCAATTTTGTATCTAATAAGTCCCTGAACTTTGAAAATGTTTTGTTAATCCCTGAATTTTCAATTTTGTATCTAATAGGTCCCAAACATATTCAAAAAAAATTAAAATTAATTGATCTATTAGATATAAGATTGAATTTTATGTTTAAGAGAAGTCTAAACTTTTAATTTTGTATCTAATAAGTTCATGAATTTTAAAAAACGTCAACTAGATCAAGGACCTATTAGACACATAATTGAAAATCTAGAGACCTATTGGATACAAAATTGAAAGTTTAATGACTTATTAGACACATTTTAAAGTCCAATGACCAAATAGACACAAATATAAAAGTTTAAAGATCTATTAGACATTTTTTAAAGTTTAGGGATCAAATAGATACAAACCTCAAAGTTTAGGGACTAAACTTGTAATTTAACCAATAAAGTTTAATGATTAATTTGTTACCCATTTGAAAGTATATTTTAGCCTATACTTTTTTAAGCCTAAGTTAATTGTTTGCATTAATTGGATTAATTGGTTGGATGTTTGATGGTGACGTATATGGCGTAAGAGTGATTCGTTACCATTTTATTTTGTTGGTATTATTTGCTCAAATCACGTTGAGTTCCTTTGCACTAACAGCCAATTTTGAATAATATGCTCGTGTTTTCTTTCTCAAATCAATTTTCATTAATTAATTTTTTTCTGAGTGTTGTCAAAATATCAACCAAACATCATAAATATCGGTAAACATCAGAAATAGTGACGATAAGTAATTATTTTGCCACAATTTGTAAAAAAAAAAACATATACTTTTATTTATTAATTTAATTTAGTTGACTTCCAAATTTATGACTAATAAATTTCTCAGCTTTAAAAATGGTTTAATAAGATTTTAAATTTTTAATTTTGTATTTAACAGATCTATAAATTTTAAAAATATTAAATAGGTTAAGGACGCACATTAAACTTAAAATTAAATGTTTAAAGATTTATTAAACACAAATTTAAAAGTTTAAATTTTGTTGACACTTTTAAAGGTTCAAATATCTATTAGATAAAAGTTCATAAACTAAATTTAAAATTAGTTCATAAACTTTGAAATTTGTGCGTAAAAAGTTTTAAAATTTAAAAAATATTTAATAAGTTTGTAAATTTTTAATTTGGTATCTAATCAGTCGTTGAATTTAAAAAATATCTAATAGATCTTTAGAATTTCAATAATATGTCTAATAAGTCCCTTACATATTTAAAATTTTTAAAACTTAATGAATCGAATAGGTATAAAATTAAATTTTATATCTAAAAGAACCCTAAAATTTTAATCGTGTGTCTTCATAAATTTTTAAAAATGGTGAAATGGTAAAAAATACAAAATTCTAATTTAATTGAAATAATTTTCAAATAAATAAATAAGTCACGTTTGGGTAAAATGGTAAAGGTGGGTGTCGGCGTCCTCAGTCGTTTGAAGTCCCAACAAAAGAAAACCCACTTGCATGTTTTGTCTACCTCCAATCGTCATGATTCCCTTGGCCCACTATTTATTTATTATTATTCTTTTTTTTTGGAGAAAAAGAAAAGGAAAATAAATATTTTTTATATATATATTAACAATTTTATTTAAAGGTATCCATAAAATAGTCTATTATATCATTTTTAAAAAATAATTTTTATGATAAAATTGTCTATTCAATCATTAAATGTGAAATGTCCATGTAAGACACGCTAGACTTATTACGCTTATTACTTATTTTAGAAAGTTTGGAGGTTTGATATCTATTTTTGCTTTTGTTAAACTCAAACAAATGAATTATAAACTTCCAAAAAAAAAAGAACAAATGAATTATAAAGAAATTGGCATGTAAACTACATTTAAGTAAAGGTTAAAGAGTGAAAATTCAAAAATGTGATTTATAAATACACATTAATATTACTTTGACATTTTTTTTTTTTGAGTTCATTACTTTCCCAAGTTAAATTACATTCAATTCAATAGTTTTTTTTTTATATCAAACTATGGATATAAGTTTTTATTACAATTATAGTCAATGTATCAACTAACTCATAGGCATCAAAGTGAGAATAATTCAACGATTATTGACATATACTCTACTTTAGATTTGAAGTTCAAATCCTCATATCCCACCTTATTGTACTAAAAAAAACTAATTCATAGGCTCATTAAAAATCTATCTTTTTTTTAAATTTTATTTTCAAAACTATCTTATTTTTTACTAACCATGGAAATTATGTCATACTGATTTTCATTTTTTGAATCGAGGAAAAGAAAAAGTACGTGTAGTTTCCTATAACTCTAAAAGTGGGACTAAACTTCTAAACTCAAAATTGATGTGTACTTTTTCATTTGAGATTAGAGGTTCAAATTCTCATACTTCACTCTTATTATAATTTTAAAAAAATAATAATAAAAATAAAAATCCCAAACTTACGTATAATTTTTTTTAACTTTTTTTAAAGGGAAACTTAACTTCTAATTTTTTTTAGCACATCAACAATTGGGGGTGGGAGATTCGAACCCATGACTTCTTAGTCATAGATCTTACTTGATCTAGTGGAGCTATGCTCTTGTTGGCAGCTTAACTTATAGTTGACTATATTATTATAATATTTTTTAGTTTTAACATCAAATTAAGTCCATTGATTATATCTAACTTTAGGATAGGAGAATCTAATACCTATTATTTTAAATAAAAGAAACTTTAGTATACATCAATCTAATAAATTAAATGCTCAATAAAATAAAAATCGATGACAGCTTATGCCTAAATATTTTATTTAACTAACGATTCCATATGATGTGATATACATGTCCAAAAATAAATCTATTCATCATTTGACTTTGCAAATTCTCAATTCAAAGTGAGAACATAAACAATTATGTTTTGTATTGTTTTGCCAGAAACGTATAAACTACATATATTTTAACTTCTTTTTCTTTTTAACAAAAAAAAGGTTCTCGTTTATTTGACTTTAATCATTCATCTGTACATGCTTTGTATAATGAGTAATGACAATGATATAGGATTTAAGCGAAACAATGATGTAACGGAAAAAGAAAAAGGCAAAATATTAGTAAATAGTTTTTAAATAAAAAATTAAAAATTAGATAATGAACCTTTTTTTATTATTATAATTGAGGTTAGGGGAATTCGAGCCCCAAAGCTCATGGTCATCATCAACACATTTATCATATTTATCATGTCATTTGAGTTATGCTCTCTTTAATAGTAAATAGTGAGTTTAGTACATAAACTTTGAAGTAAGTTTTGTTTATTTGGTTCTTTAACTTTAAAAAGTGTTTAATTTGTCCTTAAATTTTTAATTTTGTGTCCAAAAGGTCCCTAAATTTTTAACTTTATGTCTAATAGGTCCTTGGCCTATTTGACATTTTTAAAATTCACAAACCTATTAAATACAAAATTGAGAGGGTAAGGTCTTATTAAACATAAAATTTAGTTAATGGAAAAACCATTGAATTTGTTTACAAATTTAGTTAATTGTTTATTAAACAATTAGGTCTTAAATTTTTAATTTTGTGTTTAGTAGGTTAGTGAATTTTAAAAAACATTGAATAGGACATAAAATTGAAAAGTTCATGACCAATTAGACACGACATTGAAAGTTTAAAAACCTATTATACACTTTTTAAAGATGAGTGTTATGGGTGTCCACCCCATTTGTTAGACAACACATTAGTTTTTCTTATGTTTGTGAGTCCAAAATGTCGAGTCATATGTTTAGCCCACTTGTGGTTAAATGAGTTGGCTTATTTAGAAAGCCTATGGATTTTTTTAGGAGGAGATGACCTAAAAATGACAGAAGAAAAAATAAGAAGAAAGACTGATTTGGGTTCTTTTTCCTCAATTTTATCATAATAAAAGAAGCTGACAGAGGTGGACTCCTCACAAGTTCCATAGTTTTTACTCTTCACATCGAAGAGATTTTCCACGATAATTCGTGTGTTTCTAGCATTTAGTTTTCTGTATTTGTTTATGGTTTATTGTTGTCCGTTGTTGGGTGTTGCTCGAGAAGTATTTGGTGAATAATTTGTGGTAGATTGAAGTACTATTTTTGGTTGATTGTCTAAAAGGAGATCTTGGTGGGTTATTAATATACTATTTTGGCTCTATCAACGAGGACCAAATAGATATAAATTTGAAAGTTCAAGGATTTATTAGATATTTTTTAAAAATTCAAAAACCAGATAGACACATATTTAAAAGTTCATGGACTAAATTTAAGTTTAAAGTCCTTTTCATCACAAACAAAGTTTAAGAACTAAACTTATAATTCAACCAAAATAAAAATATTGTCAAATATCTCATCTTTTCTATATTCACTTTTTTTAATAAATATATTACCAAGAATTGTTATATTTTATCCTTACCACGTTGATTGACATTAAAATATTAAATTATCAATTAATGTCATTTTTTAATAAGAAAATTAATGACAATTAATAATTTATAGTGTTGATTGATTTTAAACAAATCGCTGACTTTTTTTTCTAGGAAAACCAACTAAGTAGTGTGAAATTGGAGGCAAAATTGGGTACTAAGTTTTTACCAAAACATATTATAATAATAATAATAATAATAATAATATTATGAGATTGAAAATTAGTGTTGTGAAATTGGAAATTGAATATATATATATATATATATAAAAGAATGTGAAATTATATGGCAAACTTAAATAAAGAAAAGAAATTAGAGAGAAAGTGGAATGAGAGAAAATTGATTGGAGAACTTCAATCTAATGGTGTGTTTTTATTTTCTACTATAAGCCACTATTTATAGGCAATTTGGAGAGCATGATGTGGTCAGTTTGTACACCAATCTATGGACTTTGTTAGACACATTGGAGATGTTTTGGCTATGGAGAATTTGCCACTTGGCATGAGTATCAAAATGGCAAATGTAATGGGCATTATGTTTACCATACTATGAACTTTTTCATGGTTGAATTTACAGATAATATGGAAAATCTATCATTCCCTAAAAATACAATATAAAAAGATGAGCTATATGTTTTATATACATACACAATAAAGAACAGCAATAATTAAAAACAAATGGGCTGAGCCCAACAAAAGATAGAAATAAAAATAGAGAATACCGACCCATAGCCGCTTGGCCCATTCATATGCTATTTTGTAAAATTGTCAATTATAAGTTTATAACCTTAAGGGGTAATTTTCAATATTGCCCAAATTGGATGGGAAGAACATAAACTCAATAATGATTTCTTTTTTGTTTTTTTTTTAAACAAAGTAATTTATGAGATTAACGAACAATCGGTGACATATCCATAAAGGTGATCTAAAAAACTCAATTCAAATTAAAAACATAAATGAATATTATTAATGCAAAAAAATTCATCTCTAACTGACAAATATCCTTCTAAATAAATTCTTGTATAATTGCAAACGCTTTTTCTTTTTAAAGAAATCGGAAATTTTTCCCCAGGTTGAAATGAGAATCGTTTGGATTAATTATATTACCATTTCATCATATCTGAAGGAGAGAATTTAAATTTAAAAAAAAAAAAAACATTTAGAACCTTTTGGTAAAATCCAATTTAGACAATGGTTCAAAATGTATTCTATAATTTATATCATGAAACTAGTTGTAGTTACAAAACTAAATATTAGGTTGAATATAAAGCATTATTAATTAATTTATGAGCCTATTTTTTAAAAATAAATTTTGTATAATTAATATTTTACCACATCATATAATTTATAATATATTATATTATACATATTTAAATTTAACAAATATAAATTGAGTTATTTTGCATTTTAAAAATTCAAAATCCGATTCGGATATAATGAAAATATAAAAATGTTATTTTTTAGAATTTCTACTATTTGAATCAGAGAATTTAAAAACAATTTTTGAAAACAGATCTGTCAAATGCATATTTACTAAGTGAATGTAAAACAGAATCTACATTACCTATCAAAGACGTAGTTTTTCAATTTAAGAAATAATTTAATATTTTAAGTGTGAGGAAGAATATCTCGGAATTCTTCATCCCATTAATCTACAATTTAGAGGCTTAAAAAAGTGAAGAAATAGGACCACAATATCAGGTTACAAAAACATCCCTTTCTTTCACATGCATCATTCTTGGTCCCCTTTCAATTTTTTCACATCAAATTCAATTATGATACCAAATAATACAATGAATATAAAAGTAACAATCTTAATATTTCCTATCGATTAGAATCGACCTATAAATTGTATGTATAAAAAAGTGCATTTAATCAAAGCATTACGTATACTCATCATGGTATGGTAGGTCAAACAATTTGTTAGATCAAGTTCAACTTGTCGTTATCCATGATTTTGATTTGGCATAAATCATTTCTAGTCTGCTACTTTTCAAGTTTTCTTATCTATTTTTCAAATGTGTTTTCAAAAACAAAGCAACGTTTTAAAAACTAAAAAAAATAGTTTCTAAGAACTGCTTTTTGTTTTTGAAATTTAGCTAAGAATTCAAGTATTTTCTTAAGAAAGATGAGAACCATTGTAGGAAAGATGAAAACCATGGTAGAAAAATTGTGAAAAAGTCATATGGTTATCAAACAAAACCTTAGTTACATATATATATATATTTCATTTTGCAATTAAAATGCATTTAACTGTAATCTTTACAAAAACATGTTTTATGTTTTATCACCACTTACACAAAGATAAACATTAAAAAATTCCTGACCCAACATAGTAAGTCAAAACCAATCACACCCAAGCGCAGTTTAGTAGATAAAACACTTATTATCATTCTAGATTTTAATGGTTCAATTCTACACCTGGAAAAAACCAATCACATCCTATCGAGCTCACAACCAAAGAACATTCAACCCACATTCTACATTAACTCAAGTCAATCCAACACAATCACAATCAACTCAATAGCCAAAAAATCAGCACGAGTCATGTAACACCATATCAATCTGAATCGACTTAATTATCTCCACAACTAGTGTAAGGTTGACCCGTAAATCATTGCGAGTTTAAATTTCTACCCCCCAAAAAAAAACGTCCAATAAAGATGAAAAAATAGAATTTTGGACAGGATTTGCTTTCACTGTTTTGTAATCTTATAATGTAGCAAATTTGTCTGGCATAGGCAAGGAGCTGTACAATAATTAGGAAGACAACACAGTTGGGACATTATATTTAATGTCCTCATCAATAATGGATGGCCCCAACAGACAAATCTTGCCCAATTAGACAACCAATGATGCATGAAAAAAGCTGGCCCAATAAGTGGAGTGAATGTATTTATTTATTTCAACCAACTGCACAGAAAATGAAAAACTTAATAAAAAGTATGGACATATGTTTGAATTGGGTGTCAAAATCCTTTTTAACTTTATTTTTAAAGGCAAAAGGAGGTGTGTGGAGGGAGGGAAGTCTTGTGAATGGACATCACAACAAAGCTCATCATAGAAACTAAAAAACGAAGAACATCTCAATTTGAACAGATCAAAAGTTGCATCAGAAGCAAAAGCAAAAACCAAAAGCCAAAAGTAAAGGCAAAGGCAGTAACTAATTACATCACCCACCCAACAACAACAAATACAACAGCTATGACAATTAATCATCCACCCCAAGTATTGACTGAACAAAGTGACACCCAAAAAAAAAAAGAAAAAATTAGTACAATAACAAGAGATCAGGGAATTCAAATTGTTGCCAAATCTTTTGGTTTTCTTTTTCTTAGCTTCAAATGAAAGATATGATGGCAGGTAAATTGAGATTGCAACAAATGGAGATATTTCTTTCCCTATAAACCACCAACCAAACTCACCTAGAAGACGCGTCGTCTGAATCATGAGCCGCGTCCGGTTGTGGATTGACAACTTCATGAATGCTGGATTGGCGAAGCTCTTCTATACGCTTTGTGACTTCGAGCATTGTGGGACGCTTATCGGGATACTGAGCTGCGCAATCAACTGCAAGCTGCAATAGTTGAACCATCTCCTCCTCAACATTTTGGTACCTAAGAAGTTCGAGGTCGAAAACTTCAGAAGTCCACTCCTCTCTAACAACTGACTGCACCCATCTGGGTAAATCAACTCCTTCCTCATTTAAAAGGGAGTGAGTAGGAGCCTTTCCTGTCAAAAGCTCCAAGAGCAATACTCCAAAGCTATAGACATCAGCCTTCTGAGATACTTTACGAGGATCAGTGACCTCTGGTGCACGGTATCCAGCAACTCTGTTGGGGCTGGAAGGTGGTCCAACAAGATGTGCTAATCCGAAATCAGAGACCCGAGCATCATAGGATTTGGTTAGAAGAATATTGGATGATTTTATGTTTCCATGGGAAACATTAGGGCCTTGAGAATGCAGATATTCAATGCCACGAGCAGCTCCAAGGGCAATTCCAGACCTGATTTCCCAATTCAATGGAGTCCTACCAGCTCCTTTGTTTCCTGTAGTCAAAAGTAAGCAGCAAAGAAAGATAAAGATAAAGCTGGCTGCAGCAAAAGATTGGAATTCTCTAACTTTTCTATGTTTTACACATTTGAGCTTTTTACAGCTCCAAATTCACTGTAATGGCAATGATTATCTATAAAACCTCACAAATTATCACTCTGAAGATAATACTACTTTCCAGTTAGAAATGTTGATCAAATACGATACTAAAAGATCAAATCAGTTATCTGCAAGAAGGGGGAGGGAGAAGGGCAGATCAGATCAATTCACAACATAAGATGTAAAGACTAAACTTAAATCCTCTAATTTAACTACCGCCTTTGATGTATGAAGAAGTAACAATGAACATGGAAATTGTAGTAACACATTTTTTAATCTGAATCCCAAGTAAACAACAACTTCAAAGTTTTTGCAAGATGCAATCAAATAAAAGATAACAATGGCAGGATAAAGTAAATCAGAAGATAGAAAAAGGGAGACATGTTAAATAGGAGCTGAACAAGTAATCAGGAACAAATGGTACAATAAAGCATGTGAAGGCAATGATAATCAAAACGTACAACCAAGCAATTGAAAAAGGAACGCGAGAACGAAACAGCTTACCATGTAAAAGAGCAGATAAGCTTCCCATGGCCATGTAATCATAGACAAGAAGCTTCTCATCCCTACTGAAATAGTAAGCCCTGAGAGGGACCAAATTTTCATGATCCATAGATCCAACAGCTTCAATCTTCTCCCTGAATTCTCTCTCGGTGATGGTAACATCCTTCAACCTCTTCACAGCCACTACAGAACCCACTTCCAGAACTGCTTTGTAAGCAGTCCCAAAGGTTCCTTTTCCCAACACTTCTGCTGAAGCTCTCAAAAGATCCTCCAAATCAAATACCCTTGCAGCATTACCAAAAAACACCAATTTTTTAGACCCAGTTCCAGTGCCATTCACTTCCCCTTTTGCAGTCCCTGCCGCCACTGTTGCAACAGCAGCAGCGGCTGGCACAGTATAACCATTACTGTAACCGCCATTTTCAACTTCCCCAGGAGGCTTACCGCCCTGAACTTCCACTTCAGGATGCTTCACTGTGGCAACATCGACTGAACTTGTTTTCTTAGCACTCTTCTTTCGGCACAAAAGCAATAAGATTACAAGTATCAATATAAAACCCAGTACAGATCCAATGACAATCCCAGCAATGGCTCCCCCTGACAGCTTTTTCTTGTGTTGAGAACCAACATTGATCCCAACCTCCCCTGTCGGCACAGTAATATCACCAGAGCAAACCTCAAGCGGACGCCCACAGAGAGAATT
Source organism: Trichosanthes cucumerina (assembly GCA_036507285.1). Lineage (NCBI taxonomy): Eukaryota > Viridiplantae > Streptophyta > Magnoliopsida > Cucurbitales > Cucurbitaceae > Trichosanthes > Trichosanthes cucumerina. Next base: position 72,518,226 of record CM071839.1, on the reverse strand, counting down.
ACCCAAAAACGAACTCGAAGAAAACGACTGCAATCCCTTTGGAACCGACCCATTTAACTGATTGTTAGAAACATTGAACTGATCCAGAGGGATCTTCAAGTCCGGGATAGACCCAGAGAGATGATTGTTTTCAAGGAACAAAGTCTTAAGACGGGTCAAATTGTTGAACCCCAATGAGATCTCGCCCGAAAAGTTATTGGAAGCCAAATTAAGACGAACAAGGTCGGGAAGCTGGAACAAGAAACCAGGGACAAGGCCTGAAAACTCATTACCTTGCAAATAGAGGTTGCGAAGATTAATGCAGGCGGAGAGATCTGAGGGGAGGTGACCGGAAAGGGCGTTGAGCCGAAGACTGAGAGTGCGAAGGTGAGTCAAGTTCCCAAAAACCCCAACCGGTAATTGGCCGGAAAGCGCGGCCCCGGGAAGACGAAGAACAGTAACACGATTTTCCTCGCATTGAATCCCAGGCCAAGAACAGGTGTTCTGATCAGTCACATTCCAAAGCAGAAGAGTTCGGCCACCGACAGCGGAACGAAGGGCCAAAAGAGCTGTTCTATCAGAAGCAAGATCTGGTTTCACAGTGGGGAGTAGAAGAAAGAAAGCAAAAAGCAAAGGAATTGCCATCTGGGTTCGCATTTTGAGAAGTTTAGAGCAAAACCCAGTTGAGGTTCTGCAAAATGGAGGACTGTGGTTACGAAAATCTCGAAACCCAATGAGTTTCGCAAGGCATTGGTTGGAATTTAGGTTAAAGGGAGAGTGAGTGAAAGAAAGAGGAGAAAAAGGGTTTAGAGTATGAGTTGGGGAAGCTGCAAATTGTGTGCTGTCTGTTGCTTTTCCAATTGGGTAAGAGGAATTTCACAGAGTTACCCAGGCTGTGCTTCGGCTGTGGCTCAGAACTGAGAAGATTATCAGATGATATTTCCTCTTTTTTCATTTTATTTTATATATTCAAACACAAGGTCACTCTCTCGCTTGTCAAATTCACAATTCCTCACTTCATTTTTCCCTTTTTTTTTTCCAATTTTGTCTTTTATATATTCTATCTATTTTTCTTTCCATTTTTATTGTTTATGAATCTACGTGGTATTAAAAGTTCTAAAGTATGTGTTTTGAATACAGATTTATTCAAGTTAAGTTTTTGGTTTGATTGGTGTTTTAAGATAGTATCAAAGTTGCAGGTGATCCAAGAAGTTTGAACACAGGACCACCTGATACCATCTTAAACCAGCAATCAAACTAAAAGTTTAAGTTTTGAAGCATGAGTTGATGATGAATTTTAAGATTCACATATTTTAGCTTTTGCATTTTCTTTTCCTCCACTAGACAAATTATCTTAGTTCAATTGGTTAAAATATATAGTTTCAACCAATAAATCAAAGGTTTGAATCATTTCACTCTCACATATTGTTAAACTCAAACAAAAAAAAGGACAGATTTATCATACTACATTTGATCAAGAAAATTTATATAAAATAACACATATATTTTTTAATATGAATATGATTATAGCTTAATTGGTTAAGATATTATAAAAATCACAATAGAAGATGTCAAAGGTTCGAAGTTTCACTCTACGTATTAAAGGTGAGTATTAGAAGAAAAATAATAACAATGGTCAAAATGGTTTGTTTCTTAAAATTGAGGAACTAAAATATTTTAGAAATTGAGGATATAAATAGAATAAATGTAAAAGTTTATGACCAAAATGGCATTTGATTAAATAATATAAAATTTGCCAAAAAAAAAAGTATCTATATACGTAAAATATTAATAGATCTAGTTATAATACACATGCCCATACAAAAGCATATTTATTGTTGCACACATTATAGGGATTGAAAATTTTGAATTGATGTAGGTTTTTGAGTGTTAGGTAGACTTTGTTTTTTATCAATGTTGTTAAAAAAAGTTTGATTTTCTTACACTTTTTCATTAATATACCCAAAATTATACCAGAAAATACTTGTTGAACTTTAAGCTTCAAAAAAACTAATAACAAAGCATCATGATTTTTTTTCAACAAATAAGGAATGAGATTGAAAGTATCTTCATTAATTAAGTTATATTTAGTTTGAATAAAAAAACGTAATTATTAATTATAGATTAAATATATATAGATTAAATTATAAGATAGTCTAAAAAGAGGTCTTAAATTATAATCTAAAATATATTGATTTTAATTTAAGGGAGCACTAATAATCATAGCCTAGTAATTTAGTATATGTAACATTGATTCTAAAGTGAGGATTGATCAATTTCCGATTAATATTAATATTTTTTACTAATAGTAATAGTTTTTTTTAGTACATCAACAATAAGGGGAGGAGGAATCGAAGTCGCGACCTCTTAGTCATAAGTCATACTTGATGTCAGTTGAGTTATGCTCTTATTGACACTAATAATAAGAGTTGGAGGTATGTGTAATTATATCAATAAATTAATTTTAATTAATTGGGGAATGTGAATGTCCAGCCTGTTGCCTTTCCACATTAATTAATTATTTTGTTTATTATGCAACTTAGTGTATTTGATAGGTACTTAAAATAATTATATCATCTTATTAAATTATTTGGTAATATCTTAATTTAGATACATTCTATTTCTTTCTATTTCTCATCTCAAATAGGATAAATTTCAATTGCATCAAAATAGTATCACAAAAATGATTTCAATAAAAATATATATTCATAAAAACAATATAATTAAGCTACTAAAGGGTGTTAAACACAATTCACCATCCAATTATTTACACGAAGAGAAAAAAATATATATTTTATATTTTCTCTCTTCTAACTGTGATTTCTCTCTCCTTATCGTCAATAATTAAATGATGGAGCAGAGAGATTTATAGGCACCAAAGTGCAACCAAGTATTTTTTTTTTTTTAATATAAATTGAGTTGTTTATCTAGACCAGTGAATTAAATGTTTTTGAAAATTTGGCGAGAAGAGTGAAAAGGGTAAAACTAAGTAAGATTATTGTCGGGTGCATGAAATGCCATATTTTGAAGAAGAAAGTGACTTGACCAAGTAGTTTTTAGTTATTGACATGGGCAATGTGATGGTTCAATTCAATTATATATCCAACAAAAAAAGTTTTAAAATTTGTTGTCCATATTGGAATTTGAAAGGGCCACACAAACACCCTTTTACAAATGCCCAAAGTTAGATGACAAAATGTCTATCCAAAAAGACCATCATTTTTTTTTATTTGCCCACAACAATTTTTAATCATATATTCTTTTGTTTTGTTACCAAATTATTAGAAATGAAAATTACAGTGACTTTTCAACTCATGAGTGTTTGGTTTTCCTTTTTGGAGGTCTAATTATTTTTAAAGAAAATTGATGGATTAATTGATTGTTATTTGATTCCAACGTTCTCATTCCATCAAAAGTTTCTCGTTTTAATAATTACTTTTTCACCTCTTTTTTCCATTCACCAAATTACTTTCTTTATGATTACAAATTTCAGTTATTTTGTTTGGCGGTTGTTTTGTAATTTGTGTTTGTTTTTATATGGTTACTTGCTCTTTTATTTTTATTCTTTTATTTATTTTTTTAATTTTTTAAAACACACTTTAAATCTTTTTTTAGTACATCAAAAAATGAGAGTGGAGGATTCAAACCCGATCTCTTGGTCATGAGTTATATTTGATGTCAGTTGAGCTATGCTTTTGTTGGCAAACACACTTTAAATCTTGACCTTTTTTTTAGAGTGTTGAACATAAATATAATTTATATCCTAGATAAATGAGACAAATTATCAAAAAAGACAACAAAAAAAAATAAAGACAAAGAAGAAGTAAAAAAAAAACGAAAAAGAAAAAGAAAGAAAGATTACTATACGTCCACACACAAGTATGTATAAAAGACACATGAATACTATTATTAACTAAAAAATATATACGGTGGTTACAATGTTTGGATACTTTTTCAATTTAGTTCCTATTGTTTTAAAAGTTTTGATTTAATCTCTTATGTTTTATCATTTTTCAATTTAGTCTCTCGTTATTGATGAATATTAAAAGTGATTGATGACAAGTTTTATTTGATATGATACTCAATGAACTGGTAGAAATTAAATTTAGAGGAGGAAAAAGTTATCTAATAGAAGAAAACATTTAGTGGTTGATGATAAAACTTTCATTTTTTAATTGATATTTTGATCTTCTAAATTTATATCAATTTACTAAATATTATCTTATCATCAACCAATTTTAACATTAATGGATGATGATGGACTAAATTTTTTAAAAAAATGTTTAAAGCATGAGGTAATAAAATTGAAAATGTTTAAGTAATGGAGATTAAAATGAAAAAAAAACACAAAAATTTGGGAATTATTGTAAAAATAGGATGGAAACCGGGTATAATTTTACCAATATTAAAATACTAATATAATAATAATAATAATAATAATATAATATAATAATAATAGGAAATAGAAATTTAATATTAATATGTATAAAATATTAATAATGATAATAATGCAAGTGCTTGGAAATATATATATAAAATATAAATATGAGATAGTGGACTTTGTTGGAAAGATAAAATAACAATATATTAGAGAAAGTGGGGGAGAATGAATTGAATTGGAGAGGAAATTTTCACCAATGGATGTCTTTCATAAACCACCATAAGCCACTATTTATAGGTTAAATGGCAAGAAGGATGTGGAACAATTGGACACTAAGCATTGGTGAGAAATAGACACATGGAGGACACTATGTCTAAGTATAATTTGCCACATGGCATGAGTGATATAATGGCATGTGGATGGGCATTTATCCTACACATGTTTACAATACTCCCCCTTAAATGCCCATTTATATAATATATGCCTCATTAAAACCTTACTAGGGAAAAACCCAATGGGATAAAAATCCTAGTGAAGGAAAAAGAGTACATATTTTATATAATACATTTACTCCCCCTCATGACGACATCACTTGAGATCTTTGAGTCTTGGCGTCCCAATCACGTGAACCAATTTCTCAAATGTTGTAGTTGGTAATGCTTTTGTAAATATATCCATGCAAGTTATCCTTCGAACAAATCACATCATTTGTCTCGAGATCTCGCCATTTTCTTCAAGGTCATGAGTGTAGAAAAGCTTCGGAGAGATATGTTTTGTTCTATCTCCTTTGATATATCCTCCTTTGATTTGAGCTATACATGTTGTGTTGTCTTCGTATAATATTGTTGGAGGATGTTTACATGAAAACCATCCACATGTCTCACGAATGTGTTGTGTCATCGATCTTAGCCATACACATTCTCGACTTGCCTCGTGAATTGCGAGAATTTCACATGATTTGAAGAAGTGGCCGTGATGGTCTGCTTTCACCGATCGCCATGATATAGCGGTTCCTCCACATGTAAATAGATAACTTTATCCGAGATCTAGCTTTTTGTGTGGATCGGATAGATAACCGAAATCTGCATAACCAACTAGATCAAAGCTAGATTTGTTAGAATAAAATAAACCCATATCAATCGTCCTCGAAGATATCGAAGTACATGTTTAACTCCGCTCCAATGTCTTTTGTAGGACATGAACTATATCTAGCTAATAAATTTCTTCGAAAATGCAATATCTCGGTCTTGTGTTATTAGCTTAGATACATAAGTGCACCAATTGCACTAAGATATGGTACTTGAGGACCAAGAAGTTCTTCATTATCATCTCGAGGTCGAAATATATTTTTCTTTACCTCCAAAGTGAACGAACTTCCATTGGAATGTTCAATGGATGTGTTTTATCCATATAATTTTTTTAAGATTTTCTCTGTATAAGTTGATTGATGAACAAATATCCCATCTCTGCTAAATGTTCAATTTGCAAACCAAGGCAAAATTTTGTTTTTCCAAGATCTTTCATCTCAAATTCTTTCTTAAGATATTCTATTGCCTTGGATAACTCTTGAGAGTTCCAATTATATTTAAGTCATCAACATATACAGATTATAATAGCAAATCTCGATCGTGAGATTTCTTTATAAAAACACACGGACATATTGGATTATTTTGATATCCTTCTTTCAATAGATATTCCTCAGGCGATTATACCACATTCGTCCTGATTGTTTTAATCCATATAATGATCTCTGTAACTTTATCGAATACAATTCCCGAGAACTTGATTTATATGTTTACGTGTTTTAAATCCTTCCGGATTTTCATATAAATGTCATTATCCGTAGATCCATATAAATACGCCGTGACTACATCCATTAGATGCATATCAAGTTTTTCATATACAATCGGGCCAATCAAATATCTTAATGTTATTGCATCCACCACGGAGAAATATGTCTCCTCATAATCTATACTGTGCCTTTGCGAGAATCCTTGTGCAACAAGTCTCGCTTTATATCTTGTGACTTCATTCTTTTCATTTCTTTTCCTTACAAATACCCATTTGTATCCCACAGGTTTAATACCTTCTGGTGTTAGGACTACTGGTCCAAAAACCTCACGTTTTGAAAGTGAGCTCAACTATGCTTGGATTGCTTCTTTCCATTTCAGCCAATCCTTTCTACGTTTACATTCATCGATAGATTTTGGATCAAAATCGTCACTTTCATGAATAATATCGTGAACAACATTATAAGAAAAAATGTTGTCAACAATAATATCATTTCGGTTCCCATCTCTTTCTGTTGTAACATAGTTTATAGAAATTTCATTATTATCCTCAAGCGTTTGATTTTCATCAATACTCTTTTTGAGTAGTTGTATCTTGGATTTCTTCGGAACATCCATACCTTTTATCGAATCATTTTGATTCTCAACTACTTTTCTTTTCGAGGATTTTTATCTTTGGAACCTATTGGTCTACCACGCTTTGGCGTGCTCCGGACTCATTATTGATAACTTGTTCTGTGGAATATCAATTTTGATGGAGCATTTGTTCTTTGTATATATATGATTTAGTCACCCTTTTAGCATCTATGAATGCATCCGGTAATTGATTTGCTATATTTTGCAAATGAATTATCTTTTGAACTTCAAGTTCACATTGATCTCTTCGAGGATCTAAATGAGATAATAATGATGCATTCCACGTAATTTCTTTTTCCAACTTCTTAATTCCTCCCCTAATGTTGGAAAATTTGTTTCATTAAAATGACAATCAAAGAAATCGTGCGATAAATACATCACCCGTCGTGGGTTCAAGATATTTAATAATTGATGGGGAATCATATCCAACATATATTCCTAACCTCCTTTGAGGACCCATCTTAAGACGTTGTTGTGGTGGAGCAATTGGAACATATACTTGCACATCCAAAAATTCTCGGATGGGATACATTTGGTCACGCCATAAGCTAATTGCATGGGGGAATATTTATTATAGGCTACCGACCTAATACGTAATAATGATGCAGCGTGTAAAAGGGCATGACCCCAGACCGATGTAGGGAGTTTAGCTCTCATAAGTAATGGTCTTGCAATTAATTGCGGGCGCGTTTTATAAATGATTCTCGCTAGACCATTTTGTGTATGAACATGAGCTACGGGATGTTCAACATTTATCCCAATTGACATACAATAATTATTAAAAGTTTGGGATGTAAATTCACCAGTATTATCAAGTCTAATTATCTTAATTGTATAATCAGGAATTGTGCTCTTAACTTAATTATTTGAGCAAGTAATCTTGCAAATGCAAGATTTCGACTTGATAATAAGCATACATGTGACCATCTGTTTGGATCGCGCCAATTAATACCATAAAATATCTAAATGGACCACTCGGTGGGTTAATGGGTCCACAAATATCACCTTGAATTCGTTCTAAAAATGTAGGTGATTCAATGCCCACTTTAGTGGTGATGGTCTAATAATTAATTTCCTTGAGAGCAAGCATCACATGACAACTCATTTGATTGAAGAATCTTCCGGTTCTTTAAAGGATGTCCATGTGAATTTTCAATAATTTTCCTCATCATTATCGATCCCTGATGACCCAATCGATCATGTCAAACACCGAATATTTACGGATTCATGAACTTACGGTTCATTGTTGCATAACTTTCGATTACTCGTATATGAGTATAATATAATCCGAAAAGAAAAGTGGCGATGTTTCCAATATACGTTTTCATGTGAAACAATAGATGTGATATAGAAATACTCTATATTATTTTTTTACGATCGGTTTCAATATGATAACCATTATTACGTATATCTTTGAAACTCAATAGATTTCTCTTTGATTTGCTAGAGAACAAAGCATTATTAATTGAAAATTTTGTTCCTCTAGGCAAGATAAAACTTGTTTTTCCAAAACCTTCAATCAGTCTGCAGAACTTTGATATAGTATTGATTTTTGCTTCCAAATTGTCAATTTAGAAAAATATTTTCTGCTTTATGAGTATCGTAATGCGTAGTTGCGCGATCTGCTGACATAAATCCTCATTGCTCATTTTCTAAGTTACTCAACATATTGAAATTGTCCATATTTCTTCATTGATAAGAAAAGAAAAACGATTACAAAAAGTCCTAAATATATATACAAAAACAAGAAAAAGAAAAAATACTATAATTACAAGCAGTACTTAATTATATATCTTCATACAAAACATCCTCTACTTGTTTGATTGCATCAATTTTCTCTCGGGAGATTCAAAATAATCAGCCACATCAAGATGCACCATATTGGAGGGATCAAACACATCATCTTCTTGAATGACAAGATTCACCTCCACATTCTTCCCTTTTCCTTTTTCCTTCAGGGAAGCTTGATAGAGATCAACAAGGTGTTTTGACGCGTCACGGCAGTGCACGCGACCAGTGCCCACTCATTCCGCACCGAAAACATTTATGTTCATCACCTTTTGAACTTTTATCTTGTGGAGCTTTTCCTTTATGATCATCAGTTCGTGTGGGTTTCTTAAAATTATAATGCCCACCACGAAAAAATAGGTATTTCTTCCTCTCTCGGTCCCGACGACTTACCACGACCACGACCACGACCTCGACCACGATTATTGAAATTCACAAAGCATTCACTTCAGGAATGGTGTTGCTCCAGTTGGTCGAGATTCATGATTTTTCATTAATAGTTCGTTATTTTGTTCAGCCACGAGAAGACATGAAATTAGTTCTGAATATTTTTTAAAGTCTTTCTCTCGATATTGCTGCTGCAGGAGCATATTCGAAACATGGAAAATGGAGAATGTTTTCTCTAACATATCAACATCAGTAATTTTTTCTCCGCATAATTTTAATTTTGAACTAATTCTGAATAGTGCGGAATTATATTCACTTATCGATTTGAAATCTTGCAACCTCAGTGCATCCAATCATAACGAGCTTTTGGAAGAATAAGCTTTTTTGATGATCATCATACCTTTCTTTCAAGCCTTGTCATAGAATGTAGGGATCTTTTATTGTAAGATACTCCATTTTCAATCCCTCGTGAAGATAATGGCGAAGGAAGATCATAGCTTTGGCTTTTTCTTGATTTGATGCATCATTTTCTTCTTTAATTGTTTCTCCAAGATTCATGGACAAGTAGTTATTTCCATTAATATCCAGGGCCGCAAATTCTAATTTTGCAAAATTTGTCATAGTAATACTATATACAAAGAAATTGCATTTACATTAGGAAATCAATTAGACATGCAAAATAACATTTTATTATTAAAAAAATGGCTTACCCGGAGGACTTACCTTGATGGAAAAATCGTGAGCTTTCGTGTGATAACGTATTGTAAAAATAGGATGGAAACCAGGGTATAATTTTACCAATATAAAATACTAATATAATAATAATAATAATATAATAATAATATAATAATAATAGGAAATAGAAATTTAATATTAATATGTATAAAATATTAATAATGATAATAATGCAAGTGCTTGGAAATATATATATAAAATATAAATATGAGATAGTGGATTTTGTTGGAAAGATAAAATAACAATATATTAGAGAAAGTGGGGAGAATGAATTGAATTGGAGAGAAATTTTCACCAATGGATGTCTTTCATAAACCACCATAAGCCACTTATTTATAAATTAAATGGCAAAGAAGGATGTGGAACAATTGGACACTAAGCATTGGTGAGAAATGAACACATGGAGGACACTATGTCTAAGTATAATTTGCCACCTGGCATGGGTGATATAATGGCATGTGGATGAGCATTTATCCTACACATGTTTACAATAGGAATAAAACATATTTATAGTCATATTAATATATTTATAATATTACATCAGGTAGAAATTTGAAGCATACAACCACTTGGTATTAGAAGAAGTAAATATGCTTTTAACTACTGAGTTTTTTTTTTTTTAATAACTTTTGTTTTTAAATATCAAACCTATAAATAATACTTGTACCTATAAGTTTTATTATTGTGTTATCTACTTTTGTATCTATGTTTTAAAAAACCAAACTAAATCATCATTTTCAAAAACTTATTTTTACTTTTGAAATTTAGTTAATAATTCAAATATTTTTTTAAGAAAATTGAAATTCATCATAGATAAATGATAAGAATGTTAGAGACGACGACCCTCAACATATCTTAACATTGGTATGATATTGTCCACTTTTGGCATAAACTCTCATGACTTTGCTTTTGGTTTCACCCAAAAAGCCTCATACCAATGGAGATATTATCTCTCACTTATATACCTATGATCTCCCTCTTCTCTAGCCGATGTAGGATTTTGGTCGCACTCCCAACAATCCTCCCCTCGAGCAAATTACCAACCGAGCTTCTCCTCAAATAATCATCCATCCGTCTAGCTATCCACCATGACTACACCTTTAAGGTTCGCCTCCTTTGTTCGACACTCGAGGATTCTATCGATCACGGCTCGGGGGCATGGCTCTGATACCACGGTTGGGAAAAATCTCTTACTACTAGAAATAAAAGAAAATAACAAAATAAGAGACACAAGAATTTACGTGTAAAAACACGAACAGAAAGAAATTTCCACTATGTGAAAAATTGTTACAATCACATAAAATTCTCTCCCCGACCCCAATTACAAAAACACTCTCCCAAAACTTTATACCACTCACACCCTTCTTCTCACCCTCAAACCAGAGAAATATAAAGAGAGTTTGAACTAGAGCTAGAACACCAAGTTTAAAATGTTTCTAACTAGAATGCTTTGAAACCAAAGTCATAGACTCCTTTTATAATATCAGGAGCCCATCACTTTTCCTTACACCTTTCAGATGTGGGACAATTTCACTTCTAATATATTGTCAAAACCCTAACAAATTCCACCTTGGCAAGATATTTGAAGAATCCACATCTCTTGTTGCATTATTGTTTTTACCGGCAATCATAATCTTCAACATAAAGAACTATAACCTACTCCACCATAAAAGTAGACCACTTGGAATATCACCTTCCAAGACTCAGAGACATCTGATACTATTGTTAGGAACGACTTTGCTTTTGATTTTACCCAAAAAACCTCATACCAATTGAGATATTTTCTCTCACTTATATACTCATGGTCTCTTCTTCTTTAGTCGATGTGAGGTTTTGGTCGCACTCCTAACAAAGAAAACAATTACAATTTTTAAAAATCAGATGGTTATTAAAAATTGTAACCATTTTTAAAAATCTTTAGTCGACTTTGCTTTTGATTGTTTTCTTTTTAAAAATCAGATGGTTACAATTTTTTATAATAATATTAAAGTTTTTTTTAGCACAACTACTGAAGTTTAAGTTTGTATTATCATACCTCCTTTCTCACAGCCATGTTGGTATACATTAGTATTAATATTATTATTGTAATTAATTTTTAAATAGCATACACAGGTATTATTGTAATTAGTTGATTTTATATGATAAATTAAGAAAGTTGTTGAGTTAAATAATTAATGCTTTTGGTTTTATTATAAAATTGTACATTACCCTCTTCTCATTCCATTCGTTAATAATCTCCCTCACCGGAAATAATAATAAATTTTCAGTTATTCTAAAAATTAAAAAATAATATATTTTTATTTAAGAAAATAATAATAATAATAATAATGGAGAGAGTATCTTCGGGCGGCCCGCTGGATGATCCGATCCGTTAATTATCGCAACACACCGACATTTTGACGGTCTAATAATATATATATATATATTTATTAAGTACAAATATACATTAAATATTAATTGAACAATAACGTTGTAATTTGTAAATGGGACCAACATAACTTTCTCAATTCTCACAACCTTTTGTTTTTGTTTTTTCTTTATTTCAAGGAGTAAAATATAGTTTCCGTCCGTTTTATTCCCGTTAAAAGTTTACAATTTTTTTTAATAATCCCTTCAATTTAAGACTTTCTTTTTCTTTTTGATTTCAAGAATCAGGAGATCAAATACGACGTCATCAGTCGTTAAAATAAGTCAAATTATATAATTTGGTTCTATAATTTTAAAATATTAAAATTTAACCCTCTTGAATAGTCTTTATATAAGAACGGTTTCTGCTTAAACTTCTTAATTAAAAATTGAGTAGAAATTTAGGGAGAAAAACTATTATTATTATTATTACTATTATTGTTCGACAATATTTGAGGTTGGAGATTTAAACCAAATATCATAAATTTTAAGTCAGCTGAACTATGTTGTTGACAAAAACAAATATAATAAATAGTCTACAATATGAAGATATGGTATAATAGATATATGTCACATAACTTATTTAGAAAACTAAAATAATGCAAATTTGCTTAATGAGCTCTGCGAATGTAAAGTTAACATCAAACCTTCAATTAAAAAAAATGAATGTAATAAACATTTTATCCACCTAAATTATTTTTAAATTGGGAAAGATATACAATAAAAGCACGCTAAAATATATATATATAAAAAAGTTAGAATATTAAAGTAAAGATATAGGGAATGCATTTCTCATCTTAAAAAGGATGGGTAATATTTTTACTAGTTTGTTTTTTTTTTTTTCTAAAAAACCAATAATTTTTTTTTATCAATAATTAAATTTTAAAAATGGGGGTTGGGGAGATAATTTAATCACCACCCCAAAATTATTTTAAGGGTTTATGCTCTTAGAACATGAAATAATAAACCTTTTTTGTCATCCAAATGTTGGTGGGAAAAAGAATCATGTCATTTTCTTTATTAAATATTTTAACGATAATTATTGAATAATCTATAACCATAACAACCTATAAAAATCTAATGTAAAATATAATTTGAAATAGAAGATTTACAAATATTGAAAAAGAAGATCATAGAGTTCTCTTTTCAAAATAAGTATAATCACGAGCTTTATTTGTCGAAATTTGGAAATAAAAATTAAACTAATTTAAGATGAATAATTGGTGGTTGCACTTCTTTTTTGTGTAAGGTGGTTGCACTAATTGCAGCAAGAGGAAGGTTGTTTCATATATTGGTTATGGATAGAGATGTCCCGAACCGGGCCGGGGAATGACTTACCGTCCCCGTTTCCCATTTCATTTTCCGTCCCCGCGAAATTCCCCATTTAATTTCACGGGGAATGGGGCGGGGATTCCTCATGAGGAATTTCTTGAGGATCGGGTTCCCATGAGAATAATTCCCGTTTATAATTTTTTTATTTTTCCAAACTTTATTACATAATTTCTTTTTTTTTAAAAAAAAAGTATTTAAATGACTAATTACTAATTAGAAATTTCTATTTAAGAGACATCTTTTTTTCAATTTTCTTAAAAAAATAAAATGATATTTAATAATAATTTAGAATTATGGTATATTATATACACATAAATATATATATTTAAATAATAATAATATATCGGGGCGGGGACGGGGAGCGGGGCGAGGACGGGGAATACATTCTCCGCCCTGTCCCCGTTTAGCCAACGGGGAAAAAATCTTCCCCACTCCCTGCTCCATTCCCCGCCTAAACGGGGATTCCCCACCCCGGGACGGGTCCCCTTGAAGAAAATGGACATCCCTAGTTATGAATATGAAATCACAAATATATATTATACAGTTTTATTTAGGTTAGTTAACTTATAGCTGTCTGATTTCATTTTGTTAATTATTTTAAATAGTTGAATTATAAAAATAAATGTATACAAATATCAGCTGTGTTTTTAATGATCATGACAACATTACAATTGTTCTTTGAAGGACCACTCCACCTTTTGACTTGGATTTCATTTTTTTATTTTTTTCTATCTTTATTTCTGGTCTATTTTAATTTAGAACACGTTTTGATCTTAGGTGGGAATTGGGATTGATGGACCCATTTTAATTTTTGGATGATAACATATGATTTGGGCAAATATGAAATCTAGTCAAGTTTAATATTGTATTAACAATTTTGTTGATGTCCTAAAATAAAAATTCTCTACACCATGAGAGCTCTATCGACCCGAGTGTAGTGAATGAAGAAAGGAGACAATTATCTTTATACTCGATAGAATGTCTATGATGCAAAAAAGTTATATCAAACTTAAAATTTCTAGATTCCCTCTTGAATAATGTAGGGTAAATTGAGACAAAAATTAAGACTCGATTTAATAACTGTTTTTTACTTTTTAAAATTAAGCCTATAGGTATCCACATATGAATTTTCATGTTTTCTTATCAATCTTTTATCTAGGTTTTCAAAAACTAAAGTCAATTTTTGTAAACTAAAAAAAGTTTTTGTTTTTGGAATTAGACTAGAAATTTAATATGATTTCTTAAAAGAGATGGGAACCCTTGCAAAGGAGATAAAAACTATTGTAAAAAGCTGTGAGAAAACAAACACAATTTAAAAAAAATGAAAAACCAAAAATCCAAATCAACATCCAAATCAGCCTAAAATATTTGAATTCGGTAAGTTATATGATGATATCCTTTTGTCAGGAGTATAACAAACATCATTATGAAAAGATTTCCAATACAACATAGTCGTATCAATTTTTCTTTATTTTACCTCTATTTATTGTTTGCAATATCAAGTTCATTTGAAAATGGTAAAGAGTTCATGAAAAATCTATAAATTATATAAATTTTCACTTCACATATTAGAACTCTGAAAAAAATACATACTATATATAATTAAAGAATTTCCATCCATTATCATAATCTCACCATATCTCAACGGATAAAATGGGAGGGGGCTTTTTTTTTTTCTTCCTTTCAAAAAAACATTGTTATAATATAGTTTTCTTAAATAAAAATAAATAAATAAATACTACATTGGGAGGTGAAAAAACTGACTTTTTAGGTGGGCGGTTGCACTTTTGTCAAGGGTTTATTAAAAGAAGACAAAGTAAAATTTAAGGAAAACCAATTTGTTTGATTTTTAATGCATTCTTATCTGTTTTTCCAACTATCAAAGTGACTGACACTCAACTCAAGCTTTTATTATATATATATTTTTTAACTTCTAAATAAATAAATTATCATGCAGTCAACTTGAAAATAATTAATGAACTGCCTCACATAAAATATAAATAGTAAATACGGCTGCATTTAATAACACATATATTTGGGCTACACATATATAAAAATTGGTTTCCTGTTCAAAGGAGATATTATTAATCGCCAATAACTGATTCAAAATTCAAATATAGTGTAACAATGTGAATAAACTACAATCATATTTCTTATGTCATTTGATATATTAAGTTTCAACTTTTTTTTTGATAGATTGTATAAGATTCAATTGAAAGTTTTAAAACAACTATGGTGATTAAATGAAATTAAACTTAAATCATTAGAATTAAAGTGAAATTAAGTCCAAATGACAAGGATTAAATTAAAAGTAAGAAAACCATAGAATCAAATGTGTAATTAAATCCTGCAAAAAAAAAAAAAGGTAATTTAATCCTAAAAGTTGTTTTTAATGAATGAAGTATCTGAGGGTAACGTAGCCAATTGAAAGGCTACGACCATTTTTGTTGTTTTAGTTAAAATAGCAGTGGGAAAACTGGGCCTGATCCATGGGCCGGTTTGCGTCTCTGATAAGGAGGCAGCCCAGACGTTCGGCCCAAGGGTATACATATTCTACGGCCCAGCCTGCTTGGCCCATGGGTCGGTCGGTTTAAGCTTTAAACAAACAAAAAAAATAGCGGCCGATCAATCGAACCAACCATATGGTCGATTCGGCGTCAGTTTGCTCACCCTTGCTATTTTAGGAAAAAGGAAGTCTGACTTCATTAGTTCATTTGCTTTTCCAAATTTCCAAAAATTTGAGTAGAGATGAGTTTTTTTTTTTTTTTTTTTTTTAAAAAGAAGAGACAAGTGAGCTTAAAATCACTTAAAACTTATATGGTAAATAATAATAATAATGAAAAGTTAAAAGTGGAGCAAGGGAGGAGAATTGTTGTTGAACATTTTTTTTAAAAAAAAGAAGAATAATGAATTATTCGCATCTTGAGCAACCACCACCCTCCCTAAATGCTTTTTCATCCCTTATTAAAAAAAAATAAAACGAAGACAGGCTCAAGAATTCCACACACACTATGAGAAATTTTTTTCTATTTTGCCAAAAAAAAGAGGAAAAAAACTGTTTTTATATATAAATAAAATACTCTAAATTTGTTATACCACAAATAAAATAATTATGTTAGTATATATAACTTTTCATATAGAGTAATTTTAGGGTTTAAATTATAACTTCGGTTTCATAAGCTATAGTTTGAAAGTTAGAATTTAGTTCGATTTAAAAAAAAAAAAATTCTAACTCCCTTCCCTGGTAGGGATCAAAATTTCTAATTTAACCCAATTTTTGAGATGGGTATTGAAGATTGTGAAACATATGATATACAAAAGATTAGAGAAAAAGCTCCTACAGCCACAGCCACTTCACATCGTCACTACAAATCAGACAAATCAGAAAGTAAAGAAGAGAGATGAAGGCTTATCTCTTGCATAAATCTGCTCGCTTAAGCTCATCCATTAACAGATGTGCAACAGATTCGTATCCCATTTCCCGAGCTGCAAAAATCAGACAGCAGCAAAATGATGATCCAACCAAACATCAACACATCCAAAGCAAATTCGCATACTAAAACAGAAAAATTCAATAACCTCGGTAAATGGCAAGCCCAGTGGGAGCCATCTTGCGCTTCTTCAAGCACAATGAACTGCAAAAAAACACCCCAATCAAAACAACACAACGAAGGTCCAGTGATCTATTATTGACTGAATTTCAAATTGAAAATGTCCCTGTTCCAAACAAACCTGTTGCATATCCAATAAGGGTTGATTCCTTTCTCCTCCACACAATGAGGGCACATCCATTTCTTGTTCTTTATCACTTCTTCCATTTCTGATCAACAAACAACACAGCCCATTCCTCCATTAGTTCTACGTCTCTAATGGCCAGTTTCAAAATTATTTTATTTTTAAAAATTAAGTCTATAAATACTACTTGTTGGAATATTGATATAATTAAATTTACCATAACATATCAACTCAAACTAATTGGTATTTTAACACAGTATCAGAGCATGAAGTCACGTGTTCAAACTCTACTAATAACAATTTCTCCTCCAATTAATATTAATTTTCACTTATTGGGTCTTTCAACAAATTTTCAAGTCGAGTGTTAAGAGTGTTGAAGATGATTACGTGGTAGAGAATTGATGAGAAGACAAAGTCAATTATCAAAGATAAAAAAACTAAGGCTCCATTTTTTAACCATTTGGTCTTGGGTGTTTGTTTTTCGAAAATTAAGCTAAATACTAGATCATCTTAAGTATTTACTTGTTTTGTTATCTACATTTTTTAAAACCAAGCCATGTTAAAAAAAAAACTTTTCAAACAGTTGATTTTGTTTTTAGAACTTAGCTAAGAATTCAAATGCTTGTATAAGAGAGAGGAAAACCATGGTAAAGAAATTGAGAGAAAACAAACTTAATTTTCAAAAATCAAATGGTTATAAGATGGGGCCTAAACTGTTATCAAAGATGTGAATTTTCAGTATTTTGTATTGGAGAGGTGTTTACCTTCGCCATATCTAACCTTCAGACAAGCTCGGCAAAAGACGCCATTGGAGGAATGACAAACAAAGCAATCAGTTTTTCCTATAGGGAAGTTAATCAGTACATTTCGATTTTCAACTACATTTTAACAGAGATAGATTTCGTTTGAATCACTGACCGATGCATGGTTCATCCATATCGAAATTACCACATCTCTTGCAATCTTCTTCCCCACATAGTTTCTTCTGCCTACACTCCATTTGATTTCAAACACCATCCATCTCAAATCAGCCATCAGAAATTGAAGAAATGTGAAAGAACAGAAGATTTTGAATGTACCTGCAGAAATGGCAGCAGATTCCAAAAACAGGATCGTAAACAGTCCCCCGTCCCTTACTATTACACCTCCGTGCCGACGCGTCTGGCGAAAGCCGAAGTTCCAACTCACTGATATCCAGCAATGGAGCATTCGCAGGCCTCTTCTCAATCTCTGTTCATTTCACAGAAAAATAAAAAAATCGGTATACAGAAAATCATTTCGACATTACCTAAGGGAATACAGTACATTCTTCTCGATTGATTTACCTTTGTTAGACTCGAATTCAAGACTCTGAACCAATTTCCCCTTCAATCGGTCGGACCTTCGGTGAGTAATCTGGCAACGCACCGGAGTGGAGTACGGTGAAATCCGCTTCAATCGATCGGAGCGACGAAGAGGCAGAGAAATCCGAGGGAGCGTTTGGCGACATTTTCTCGGTTGGATCTTTGCCGATTTCGCAGAGGAAATAATGGAACGAAGTTCGGATACGGTCTTCTTCAACCCTAGCGACGCCAATCGCTCCTGATCCCGCCATTTTTCATCAAATCAAACCACGCAGAGATAAAGAAGAAGAAGGAGGAGGAGGGTTGAGAGAGAGACCTGATTCTCTAAAATGCGAGCGTTTCTGATATCTTCGTAGTCGCTTTTTGCTCTGAGCCTTCCCATGGCGTTTGTTTGTTTCTACTTCTTCTTCTACTTCTTCTTCTTTAGTGCAACAGTTGAAGCGATTGGAAAATTGTGGGGGGATAAAATGACATGTTTGTCACCCAGAGACTGTCACCAATGGCACATGGGCCGTGGGGGATCTCGCCAGTGGGGCCCACTGACGTCGTACTGCCGCCGTGTTTGGTGCGGTTCCTTAATTTGTGTGACGGGACTTTAACTTTTACTTGAGCTCCAACGGTCTAATTTTGTAAGTGAAGTTTCCGCAGTTTCGAATTTCAAACTCCGAATAAAGTCCGCTTTACTATTTTTCTATTCCTTTTTTTTTCCCCGCAAAGGAATACAAAATGGGAATTTCAATTTAGTAATAATAAGAATTTATTCTTTTTTCTTTGAAGAGGTAAAAGTAACCCTTTTTTTTCTCTTAAGAAAGGTGCAAAAAGTTTCTTTTCTTTTTTTTTTTTCTGCTTGTATTTGCAAAATACATATAAATTTGGGATTGCACAAATGACAATAAGATTTATTCTATTTGCAGTCGTATCATTGATTAATTTGTTTTGCACAAATAGCAAAATGTTCAAGCCCAACCCAACAACAGGAAAGAAAAAGTCCAAAATGTTCTTATGTGTTTTAGAAAATCATTAGTCTATCAACCTTATATCTGATATACCGACGATATATCTAATCAAAAAGTAACTACACGAGTGATATACTATTGATACCCATTGATTTCACTAACATTAAGTATATATCAGTAGTCTATCAACCTTATATCCGATATACCGAAGCGATATATCTAACCAAAAAGTAACTCTACGAGTGATATATACTATTGATACTGCTCATTTCACTAACATTAAGTATATATCGTGAGTCTATCAACCTTATATCCGATATACCGATAATATATCTAACCAAAAGTAACTACACGAGGGATATACTATTGATACCCGGATATACAAAATTCAATTATATGTCTAATAGGTCCATTAAATTAAAAAAAAATGTAAAAATTATTAAGAATTTATTAGACATAAAAATAAAAGTTCTCAGTTATTTTCGACAATTTAATCTAATAATATTATTTAAAATAAAAGGGTCGATTACACAAATGACAAAAAATAAATGTTCAATTGCAAGTGTGTCTACCATTTGTTTCTAGCAAAAAAAATTGGTTCAACCCAATTGGAGTCAGCGATATGTCTAAAATACCCTTCCTGTGTAATCTTGTGTGATTGTAATATGGTGTATATCAATCGTCTATCGATGATATATTGTTGCCATACCCACGATATACCTAATATGAAGTATATTAGTGATATACTAATGATACACTTTACTTAAGTATATCAATAAACTTGAATTTCTGGTACTTAGTATATCAACAGTATATCAAAAATATCTAATATGAAGTATATCAAGAGTATAATAGTGATTTATATTCAATGTATCAAATATACCTAATATGAAGTATATTAGTGATTTGCTACTGATACATTTCACTTATATCAAAATGAAATTAGACATATGTAATATAAAGTATATCACTGATATATCAAATGTGCAAAATATTCATAATACGCTACGATATATATAAAGTATATCATTTGAATAATACCTAAAAAGAAGTGTATCGATGGTATATCAGTAGTATACAACTAATATTGTGATGTTCGAAGAAGAATGGTACATGAATGAATCGAGATCACATCCGAATGAGAGTGATCTCGAAGTTATGAAAATATAGATGAAAAAGGCTTACAAGAATTGATATACCAACAAGATGCACCTTCCTAATTTTCTATGGCTCAACCATAGGAACTCCAAAACTAAGCGTGTTTGGTTTGGAGAAATCTCATGTTAAGGCCAAATCCAGATTCCAAATCTTGATCGTAATCCACGGGCCTATACGTTACAAATATATAGGTATATAGTAGTTGATTAATATATACTAAATATAAAGTATATCGGATATACTATTGATATACCAATTATTATGGATATCAAATATCATAATTGATACTACTGATATACCAAATATAAATTATATCGGATATACTACTTATATGCTATTAATATACAAATATTAAGTATATCGGATATCCTACCGATATATACGGTTGATATACCAAATATTAAGTATATCGGATATCCTACACGATCTCGATACTACCAAAATACTTTATTCAAATATCAACGATATATCACAAATAGTGATTTATGCTTGATAATGATTTATGATGATATACTTTATTCAAAGAATATTAAGTATATCAACGGGATCTCAAAAGCTATTTGTAATGTCCAGACATTTCGAGTGAGAGTAAATTTGAGTTATGTTTTTAAATTTTAGGTAAATTCATAATTTAAAACCAAATTCGATTGTTATATCTTATTGTGTGAGATGTGTTATTGTATAGAGTATATCACTAATATACTACTTGATATATGTATATGAAGTTAATTAAGAGTATATCAAGAACTCGCATATATGATATATGTTCATTTAATTTATATACTAATGATATACTAAATGTTAGGTATATTAGTGAAATAAACATATCTAAAATGAAGTACATTAGTGATATACTAATATGCAAAATATCTCTAATTTACTACGGATATATAGGAAGTATATCATTCT
Source organism: Trichosanthes cucumerina (assembly GCA_036507285.1). Lineage (NCBI taxonomy): Eukaryota > Viridiplantae > Streptophyta > Magnoliopsida > Cucurbitales > Cucurbitaceae > Trichosanthes > Trichosanthes cucumerina. The sequence goes on along the minus strand of CM071839.1, from coordinate 72,496,691 downwards.
AAATGATATAAATAAAAGAAGAATATCCGTGGTATATCAATAATATACTATTAACATACTTTACGTTTTAGGTATATATTGATATATAAAAATAAAGTATATCGGATATACTGAGCATACCAATATAAAGTATATCGGATATACTACTCGATATATACAAATGTCTGATATATCGGATATACTACTGATATATACCAACTCTTACACCAATGAGGGTAAATCTGGAACAATAAAAAACGAAAAATCAGATTTAAAAAAATTTGCTAGATTTGCAAATCTAAAAAATAATAGCTAAGCTTGGAAATATGCTAATATTTTATGCTACCCATTACAATTCCCCTATAAATTTTGATTAAATTAGTCAAATAAAGGAAACTGAAAGTATTTGATTAAATTAATAAAACAAACTAAAAGCATTGTTTTTGTAAATACTTCGTTAGTATATTTTAAAACTCTCTATCATTTAAAAATTATTTAGTAAATTCAAAACTTTGAACATCAGCATAACTCGTAACCAATTAAAAGTTTTAAGGCTCAAATCTTTCTATATTTGAGTCAAATAGAGGTGTCACTCAAGAAATCCTCGTGTGCCTATATATCTATATTATCTAGAAGTCCAAGAATTTTTTTCATTGAAGTGCATAATTTAATCATTTTTTAAAAAAATAATTGTAAGGAACTAACAACTTACCCCCCCCAAAAAAGCATAAATAATTCTTTGCAAATTACACAACTCAATTGTTGTCATTTTTCCTCTATTCCCGGTGAATTAAAATTCAAAACCATATTGACATGGGCGGACCTATATAGCACTATAGGGGCTATGCCCCCAAAATTTTTTAATTTAATAACATGTAGTATATACTATTTTAAAAAAATAATAATATATAGTATTATTAAATAATAGTACACACAATCAATATGGTTTTAGCTTGCCACAGTGGTGATATGCTCAGTCTCTAACCTCTCATTTTTGTGTTTATTCTTATCACCAATATTTTTTTAGGTCAACATAATATGGGCATTCTTCTAACTCAAATAACCTTATTCATAAGGGTAACCCAACTCAACTCAACTCACACATTTTTGGGTTGGGTTGGGTCATCGGGTTAGGTTTTTTTTTTTTTTTTTAAAAAAAAAAAAAATTAAAATATAAAAAAAATTCAAAATTAATATAAATATAAAAAATTCAAGAATTAAAGAACTCCAAATTTCTTTATACTAAATAACAACTATAAAACTTAAATATTCTATTACAAATTTACAAATATCAACAAACTTCTAAATAAATCGCTATCATTTAATATAAAGACTCTTTGTTTCTTAAAGATTAAAATAAAATTAGCCACTTAGTTTCAATTTATATTATGAAAAATTACACCCTAATGACTTAAAAAGTGTATTTTTAAGAGTTATTAAATAATAAATAAAAGATAAATTAAATACATGTATATGTAGTTGTATGGTAGGTAAAAATATAATTTTTAAAATTAATAATAAGTTCGGGTTAGTCGGGTCAACCCAAATTAATTTTAGGTGAACCCACGAACCAACCCAACCCGTACATTTTAATTTATTTGAACTCAACCCAACCCAAATAAATTCATAACCCAACTCAAGTTGGGTTGGGTTGGTCGGGTTGGTCGGGTTATCGGGTTATCAGGTTTTTTGAACACCCCTACCAAACATTAGTGTCTGGGTCTGCCCCTGCATATTGAACCCAAACACCCTTGGTTTCACCAAGAAACCTCTTCAAATGTAAAAAAAATAAAATAAACATAAATTAATTAATTAATTAATTGATTAATAAAAAAAGAAAAAACTCAATCCTATTTAACACACTCACAACCGGTTCAATTTAAATTCCTGGAAAGAGAAGTATTTTTCTATAGGTGGTAAAGAGGTCTTAATCAAGGTGGTAACCCAAGCCATCCCAATTTACACTATGAGTTGTTTCAGACTCCCAAAGATGTTGTGCAAAGATATCAATACTATTTGTGCCAATTTCTAGTGGGGATCGAGTGAAATGGGACGGAAGATACATTGGAGAAGTTGGGAACAACTTTGTATACACAAAGAAAGTGGTGGCATGGGGTTTTGAGATCTCTCCCTTTTTAATCAGGCAATGCTGGCGAAACAATGTTGGCGTCTCTTTCAGGATCAGGACACTCTGCTTTACAAAGTTTATCAAGGACGTTATTTCAAGATCAGAAATTTTCTTAAAGCCAAATTAGGGACGAACCCTTCCTATACTTGGTGAAGTATCTTGTGGGGTTGTGATATTTTCAAGTATGGGTATCGCTGGAAAGTAGGTAGTCACACCAGATTAACATAAAGGAAGACCCATGGCTGCTGGCAGAAGGTAGAGATAAACCTCTTTGGATGGATGCGAACATAGTTGACCAAAATGTGTGTGTGTTTGAATCGAGATGATGGGTTTTAAGATGAAAGTAAGATTTAAAGCCACTTTAACCAAGTATATGTTGAAAGTATTCTCTCTATCCCGCGAGCCAGAGACGTCACCCCTGACGAAATTGTATGGAAATGTACCAAGCGAGGAGTCTTCTCAGTCAAGAGTGCTTATCAGCTAGGTCTGCGGATTAAAGCCACAAATGAGGCTTCGTGTTCGAATGATTCAGTAACGAGGATGATGTGGAAAACTATATGGAATGCTTATATTCTGAACAAACTCAAAATCTGTTGCTGGAAGATCATCCAAGACATTCTTCCGACAAGAGTAAATTTATTGAAAAAGGGACTCATTCTGAACCCAGTCTGTCTATTCTACTCCAAATATATGGAAACAACAAATCATATTTTTTGGGGTTGCAAGATATCGGCTAAATTTTGGGATTATTTTTTACCATCTGACTTTGTTCTGTTTTATGATTGCAGGGATGTCTGGAGGGCAACAGACTATTTTTGTTGGATCTTGGACAAATACAATCGTATAGACCAGGCGCTGTTCATGGTCATTCTGTGTAAGATATGGACGTGTTGGAATATATTAGTGCAGAACCAAGGAAGTCTGGATTGGGAAAGGATGCTCCTAAACAGGCAACTCCAATTCCAGGAGTTTACAAAGGCAGATGCTACAAGATCACATAGCCTGGAACCAGTGCTAGCAACAACGGAAGTGTGAGAACCACCAGAGGAGGGTTGTTCGAAATTGAACATTGATGCTTCATGGTGTTCAACGATGAATTGTGGAGGTGTGGGTTGGATCTTACGCGATTGGACAGGGGGCATAGTCCGGGCAGGACATCACCACATCACATCCGGTTGGTCGATCACGATCCTGGAGTTTTATGGTATTCTCAGGGGTTTGGACTTTATTTTTTAGTACAATATCACACTCCTTGTGGAATCTGATTCGTGGAAGGCCATACAATTAATCAATGGTGATGTCAACGATCGTGCGGAGGCTAGAACTTTGCAAGGAAGATCGGGCAAAGGGCAGCCTCTTAGCCCAATATAGTTTTTCGCCATAGAAGACGGACGGTAAACGCAACAACTCATAAGCTAGCGCAACGAGGATCGCACCTACAAGAAGACGAACGGTGGAACGATGGGCCCACAATAGGGCTCTTGGAGTTCCTTTCCTAATGTTGTTTTGTTTTGTTTTCTTTCAAAAAAAAAATTGTGCTACTAAAGAATACCTCTCAATCAACATTTATGTCTCTATCTTTACACACGAATAACTTAGTTAAAAAAAGAATCCTATATCTAATCTTGATTCAAATCTCGATAGAAAATAATATTGTGCGATATTTATTTTCTTAAAATACATGTATTAAAATATAATATTGTCATATGAATCTATTCTAATGGATTTGATCATTGAAAGGGTTGATGACATATTTATCACTATGCCAGAAAACTTTTTGTTATTTAATCTGACTTTTTTTATACATATTATTAAAGGTCAAAAATTTGAGCGGGAGCTCGAGCCCCCTGGGCCCATGGTAAACTCGCCCATGTGGGTTATTATAATCTATGAAATCATATAATATTATTTAAAATGCAGAATAATATAGTTTTTGTTTCAAATACAGAGTATTTCACAAATTATAATAACACATGTTATAAACAGACCCGGAGTATTTTTCAAATCCAATGAACATACTAAAATGTTTTAACAACATTCATAAATTTAGTTTTAAAGCATTTCTCAATCTTCTTTATTCTATTAACGCTATATAATAAATAGAGAGAGGATATGAACGAAGGACATCAAATGAGAAATTTACATGGAAAATTCTTTTTCACGCGCATTAATGTGATTTGACCCATGTTCTGAAATTAATGACATTTTATCATTTTTGTACTGTGCATTCCGTCCAAATTACCGTAAGGGCATAATACTCTAACTCTCGCTCTCTCGCTCTCGCTCAAGTCTCGTTCTCGCTCTCGCTCTCGCTTATGATAGTAATTAAGTTGTCAAAATTCTGGAGAAAAGAAAAAAAAACAAAAATCACACTGTGGTTGACTCGCTCTCGCTCTCGCTCTATCTCTGCTACTCCAGCTCTTCTCTGTCTTTTTTTTGTCATTTTTTCTTTATATTTTTTTCCATTCATTTGAGCGAGAGCGAGAGCGAGACAACGAGAGTGAGACAGCGGGAGCGAGAGCGTGGACAAGAAAGACCGCTTCATATTACTCTTATGAGTCATTTTGCGCGCATTGCCACGTCAGAATGAGTCATATTTCATTATTTTGAAATGTCAGGTCAAATGCCATTAATGCATGGGAAAATGAGTTATCCATACGAATACCCCACATCAAATATCGTTTTATAATTTTTTTATTTTATTATTTTTAATGTTATATTTTATGATATAGCAGGGAGGCTATATACAGCTCCACATTAGATTGTACGAAATAACATTTAATATAGAATTACTTGTAGTTAACAACCAAATATTAATTTATGAACATTTTTATGCTATAAACTTTATAAGGTTATTATTTTACAATATCATATAATTTATAATATATTATATTATACACATTTAATTTAACAAAAATAAATTATATTTATAACTTGAAATACTATATTTATTAAAGTTTTTATATTTTATATTATAGTTCTATATTTTAAATTTCAAATTCTGAAAAAATATTAAAAAAATATTAATTTTTAGAATTTCTACTATTTGGATCAAATAATTCCAAAATAGTTTTTAAAAAAAATCATCTTACCAAATGCATATTCATTAGATCCAATGAATCTAAAAAACATAAACATATATAATCTAAATTGGCTACCAAATAAACATACCCCTTCAAAGCTCTTAGGGCTAAGAATTCAAGATAGGTTGATCAATTTTACTTGAATATTTCATTGGTATACAACTCAAACACATGAATTGAAAAATTCAAGAAGCTCTTTTAGCTAGGTTTGAAAGAAAGAAAAGTTAAATATATCATCAAACATCATTTGAACTATTGTTTAATTAGAATCCAATTTCTAAATCGGCTACCACAGATATATAAAAACATGAAATACGCAACTTGTTTTCAAATCACCAACCAAATGTACTCTAAGTTTAAAAAGTACATTTAGAAAGTCATTTTGAAGAAATAATGTATCTAATATTTCTTATTGATTGGATCAGAATTAGGGTTCTTATAAAGAGATACCCATTTACATATATGGAATATACAAATAAGGGAACAAATCAAATAAAATAATATAATACAATATAAAATAATATAATACAATAAATGGTAATTATCTACATAAGGAAATAGATAAACCAACACTCCCCTCAAGCTGGTGTGAAGATGTCTTCCATTGCCAGTTTGCTGATCATCTTGTCAAACTGTGTCTTTGGAAGGCCTTTCGTTAATACATCTGCAATTTGCTCTGTCGTTGGCAGATATGGAATGCATATAACACCTGCATCAATCTTTTCTTTTATAAAATGTTTATCAATTTCAATATGCTTTGTCCTGTCATGGAGAACTGGATTGTGAGCAATTGAGATCGTTGCCTTGTTATCACAAAAAATACGTATGGGTTGTTCTAGACAAAATTTCAACTCTTCCAATAGTCTCTTTATCCATATACCCTCACAAATACTCTGAGTTAGGGCCCTATACTCAGCCTCGGCACTGTTTCTTGTCACCACACTTTGTTTTTTACTCCGCCATGTAACTAAATTTCCTCCAACAAAGGAACAGTAACCAGAGGTGGATCGCCTATCTATCGTCTTGCTCGCCTTGATCGGCATCGGTGTAAACTTCAACTTTGTAGGTTACCATACCTTTTAAACAATACACCTTTGCACGGAGTACCTTTCAAGTACCTTAGGATTCTATAAGATCGCCTTCAAAGTGAGTTGGTCCCGGGCGTGCATAAATTGGCTTACCATCACCGATCGCAGCAGGAGATGTCCGGGCGTGTGTGAGACAAGTAGATCAATCTCCCCACAAGTCTTTGATATCTTGCTTTGTCTTTTACTTCATTTTCTGTTGCACTCTACAATTTTAAATTTGGTTCAATGGGAGTTTTTGTCGTTCTACAACCAAGTAATCCTGTCTCTTTAAGTAAGTCAAGAATATACTTCATTTGATTAACAAGGATACCATCTTTTGATCTAACAAATTCCATTCCCAGGAAATATTTCAAGACTCCGAGATCCTTAATCTGGAATTCATTAGCTGGGTTTTTCTTAAGGTCGGTCAACTCTGTCTCATCACTACCTGTAAGGATAATGTCATCAACATAAACTATTAAAACAACAATTTTGTTATTTGCAGTATGTTAATAGAAGATGGTATGATCTGCTTGGCTTTGAAGAAATCCATGACTGGTGACTGCTTTTCCAAACCTTTCGAACCACGTTCTTGGGGTTTGTTTAAGGCCGTATAGAGATTTCTTTAGCTTGCATACTTTGTCAACCCCAAGATTTTTCTCAAAACCAGGTGGTAAATCCATAAATACTTCTTCTTCAAGTTCCCCATTGAGAAAAGCATTCTTGACATCAAGCTAATAAAGTGGCCAATCTGCATTCACAGCAATAGATAGTAGTACTCTAATGGAATTAATTTTAGCAACTGGGCAAAAGTTTCTGATAATCAATCCCATAGGTCCGAGTGAAGCCTTTCGCAACAAGTGCAGTTTTATACCTTTCAACACTCCCATCGACTTTGCATTTAATAGTAAATACCCATTTGCACCCTATCGGTTTTATTTTTGGTAATTCTACAATGTTCCATGTGTGATTCTGTTTAAGGGCATTCATTTCCTCCATAATCATTATTTTCCAATTCGAGTTATCTAGAGCCTCTCTGTGTATATTCCTCGACATGACAAGCAGGTTGGTTATCCTAGAGGTAAAAGTTCTATGGCTTTCGAGACAATCTATGGTAAGAAATATAGTTTGCAATGGAATATTTAGGGTTAGGGATAGCCCAGTACCTTTCCTATGAGCTATTGGAATTTCAAGATCGGATATTTCGTAAGTGATTGTGGATTAATGAAGGAATGGGATTAGAGGTGTATTACTCAACCTTCGTAATCATTCAGCGGAGTATCGATGGTTTCGTGATAAACCCACTTTATCGGTCCCTATTCTTCGATTCACCATCCTTCTAGTATTAACTTTGAAGTTCAAGATTTTTTGATTATTTTGTAGTGTTTCTCCCCACCGAACAAGAATTTTCCATATTTGGCAAATAAAAACTAGGGTGATAGTTTCTGGACTAATGATGTTAGGAAGGGAGAGGTATCTCGAAAATTATCTTCTAAATTAGGTAGTATCTCCCCTCAAGAGAAATTTTAAAAAGGAGTGATTTTCCCAAAAAGAGACATCTAGGGTTTCATAGTATTTTTTGTTCACAGGATCAAAACATTTATAGGCCTTTTTGTGGGATACATACCCTAAGAAAATGCATTTAACAAAATTTCGAGAGTCTAATTTAGACCGAGAGAAGCTAGGTACATGAACATAAGCAGTACACCCAAACACTTTGATCTGTAGATCGAAAAACAAGCGGACATTGGGAAAGAAAGTTTTGAAATGATCTAGAGGAGTTTTAAAATCCAAAACTTTCGTAGGCATGCGATTTATAAGATATGCGGTAGTTAGAATAGCTTCACCCCACAAATAAGAAGGAACATTCATAGAGAACATAAGGGCACGAGCAACATCAAGTAAGTGACGATTTTTGCGCTCTGCAATACCATTTTGTTGGGGTATCACGACACGTGGATTGTTGAAAAATTCCCTTAACTTGCAAAAAATCAGTTAGGTGTTCATTGAAATACTCAGTACCATTATCAGAGTGAAGAATGCTAATTTTAGTCTGAAATTGAGTTTCAATCATGTTGTAAAAACGAATGAAAATCTCCTTCACTTCTGATTTTTTTGTTAACAAATAAATCCAAGTTAAACGGGTGTGATCATCAATAAAGGTAACAAACCATGGCTTTCCACTATGAGTTAAAACTTTAGAAGAACCCTGCACATCACTTTGAATTAAGTAAAAGGTCACGAGCGCCTTGTAAGGTTTTGGCAAATAAGTTGATCTATGATTTTTGAAAAATATCTGACTTCTCGCAATGAAAAATGAGAACAATCCATTCCTTTGAATAAATTTGGAAACAAATATTTAAGTAAAAAAAACTGGGATGTCCTAATCTACGGTGCCAAAGCATGATAGTTTCTTGAGCAGAAGGAGAACTAACACTACTCAAGCCCTGAACTTTTTTTATTGCTAGTTGGAGATTCATCAAAATAGTAGAGGCCATCGAGCATCCTAGCACGCTCAATCATCTCCCCCGAATCCTGATCCTGAAAGATGCAGTGAGAGTCAAAAAAAGTAACACGACAGTTAGCATCCTTAGAGATTTTACTAACAGATAACAAGTTCTGAGTTAATTTAGGGACATGAAGGACAAAATGCAAAGTAATCTGTGAGGTTAATTTAACAGTTGTTCCTTTTCCTGCAATAGAATTGAAACTACCATCGGCAATTCAAATTTTTTTATTGCAATACATTGGAAGATATGATTCGAATAATTGGGATGAACTAGTCATATGGTCAGAGGCTCCGGAATCTATAATCCACGGAGAGGAATGAAGACAAGATAGGGCTTGAGAATAATTACCTGTTTGTGCCAAGGAAACACTAGGATTACCGATGATGAAGTGGTCTTTAGTAGCCGTGGAGTTGATCAACTTGCTCTTGGTTAAATGGGTTGGACTCAGCAACATTAGCACTTGAAGGTCCAACGTTGTTCTTTTCACCTTGCCCCGTACTCTTCCAATTCGCAGGTTTGCCATGAAGTTTCCAACATGTCTCTCGAGTATGTCGGGGTTTGTTACAATAGTCACACCGACCACGAGGTTTTTCCTGATTCTTTGATTTATCGAAACCTTGTGTGCGATGAGCTTCAACTACCAAAGTGAACTCTCAACTGACTCAGTCGATTTCTTTCCAATCATAACATTCCGACGACTTTCTTCCCTGCGTACTTCAGAAAAAAATTCACTGATAGCTGGGAGAATAGTCTTACCCAGTATTCTACCTCGAACCTCATCGAATTCTACATTAAGGCCCGCGAGAACTTGTAAATTCGACCATCTTCCACCGTTTCTGTAATGTTTTTGGTCATCTGTAGAGACTCCATTCATATGAATCAAAAAATCAAAATCTGCCAAATCCTTTTCAAGGAGTGAAAATATTGTAATTGAGTTACCTCCCATGTCAGTATATCACATATCTTGAGATTCAACTCAAATACTTGTGATTGATTACCCGAATCGTAGTACATTTCAGTCCACTATCCTGAGCTCCTTTGCGGTAGAGTAACACAGTAGTTACAACCGATGTCTTCCACCATAGAATTGACTAGCCATGTCATAACCATGGAATTTTCAGCATCCCACACAAGAAACAATGGATCATCCTTAACAGGTGCGACTTTATCGCCGGTGAGATATCCAATCTTCCCTTGTCCGCGAATATACATTCTAACACTTTGGGACCAACGTAAAAAGTTGTCTCCATTGAGTCGAATTGTGGTGATTTGGACAATAGGGTTATGACCACGGCTGTCAGTAGTTTTAATGGTGGACAAAACCTTGTTTTCTAACATTGTTTGATCAACAAACAGTAATAATATTGGAATAATAAAAAAAAACACCCAAATGAACACGCCGTAGTAAATTCGAAGAGATTAGCGAGCCCCCAAGAACAAAACTGAAACAAAAAATACAAGTAGTATATAATACCCAGAAAAAAGATGTAGGAAAAACAAACTGGTCTGGTCTTGTAGATGGGTCGGATCGCAGGCGCGGGTCACAAGCGCGGGTCGCGACGTAGGCACGCTGTCGGGTGCGGTCGCGGGTCGCGGGCGTATCGCAGGCGTAGGCGCGGTCTTCACGCTGTCGACTCCAAGCGCAGGTCGCGGGCGTAGGATCAGTAGGCTCTGCAACGACGACTCTAATCGCAAAGCTTGTCTTCAACGGCGACTCTAAGCGCAGCAGATCGAGAAAACAGCAACTAGGTCGCGCGACTGAAGATCTCTTCCCTGTATTTTGCAGAATGCGGTCGATAAGTTGACCGGAGAGCTATTTAAAAGACAGTGGCGGCTAGGGTTTTTTTTTCTTTCTTTTGCTCTGATACCATGAAGAAATAGTGTATCTAATATTTCTTATTGATTGCATCAGAATTAGGGTTCTTATAAAGAGATGCCCATTTACATATATGGAATATACAAATAAGGGAACAAATCAAATAAAATAATATAATACAATAAATGGTAATTATCTACATAAGGAAATAGATAAACCAACACATTTTAAACCTATCCTTATTAATGGTCTCCATTAACGATTCAATCCTCACAATTCAATTATCGAATTAAAAAGAGGATAAGCAGCTGAATGATGTACACACAAAAATGACAACGATAACTTATTATTATGTAGGTTTCATTGATTTCATAAATGTAAAAAATAAGCTTTTTATGTCTTGCAATATTGGATTTTAATTCTTACATCTTCAGCTAACAAACAAAAAGATTCATTCAATTCACCAAATTACTTGCTCCCCTAAAACACTTGAGCATCGCTTAAATTTGTTGATACTTTACGTATTTTGACATCTTTCAGTTTTTCTAAAAACGGATTAGAGAGTAATTTGAATTGCTTACCAAATTTAATCCAATGATTAACATGTGATTATTGCGTTACCAAATAGAGAATTATTATTATTATTATCATTATCATTTTGAGTTCCCATATAGAGATTTTTTTTTATTAAGAAAAGTAAAAGGATAAATTATCAAAAATACTCCTAAACTATGAGATTGTTTTCAGTTATAACTCTAAACTTTGAAAAGTTTTATTTTAACCATTGAACTTTTAAAGTTTGTTTCAAAACAACCCTTAAAGACTTTTTTGTTTTGTTAAATTCATGGATGGAAAATGTTGTATTTGCTTTTATATTATTGCTTATATGAATATATTTAACCATATATGTTGAAAAAAAAAATCAAAATTCATGCAATTGCGTCATTTTTCATCCATAGATGTAAAAAAAAAACCTTCAAAAATTATTTTGAAACAAACTTAAAAGTTTAAGGGTAGAAATATAATTGAAACCAACCCTGTAGTTCAGGGTCTTTTTTATAATTTAACCAAAAGTAAAACAATGCATGGAAGAGTTTGTCAATGACAATGCTTATTAACCACTCCTAATAATTAATATGATTAAGACACGTCACACATTCAAATGTGTACAAACCAAGCATTTTGGACCAATTTGGACGCGCCACGTGTCTACTACTTTTTCAGCTCATGTAATGTTATGTGACCACATCAAATATTTGGCCGGGGATTTCACGCAATTGAAACGGCGCCGTTCGATTTTGCCACGTGTTGTGTTTGGGTTTTTTTTTTTTGTTATTATTTTATGGTAATGGAACTCCGACCGCTTCTTCTAATCATAACAAACTTAACCGCCTCCCAAATCGCTACGTCTGCGCCACGTCAACGTCTTCGTTACGGACCAACAAGTTACCCTTTTATTATTTTGATTAAATTATTATTTAGAGTTGGAAAATCATTAGGTTTTTTTTTAAAAAAAATCAAAGTCTAAAAATATTATTTCTATTTTTACCTATGAGTTCTTTTTTGGGTTTTGTTATACACTTTTTATCCATATTTTAAAAACGTTCCAAGTTTAAACTAAAAAAAATATTTTTATTTTTAAAATTTAACTAAAAATTTAAATATTTTTTTTTTAAAAAGATAAAAGTGATGGAATACCTAAAAAAAATGATGAGAAAATATGTATAATTTTGAAAAATTAAAAATTAAAAACAAATTATTGTGGAATGGGCCTCCATTCAAATTTTTCTGTTTGAGTTTAATTTTAAATTTGTTTTTGTGATTTAGTTTCTTTAAGGATATTTTATGGTGTGGATTAAATTCTTAAAAAAAAGTTTATAGTACGTTAAATTACAGGATTGATTCACAAGATTTTATATTTCGATGAACTTCAAAAAAGAATCTAATGAGTTTTTAAATTTGTTTTAATACGCTAATACGTAATTATCTATTAGTACTTTTGTTTAAATTCGTGGACATTTTGGACAAAAATTGAAAACATCTTGGATTTTAGTAGGTTTAATCAATCAAATGTCTATTAGATGCAAAATGAAAGGTAAGACCCCATTTGTAATGTAGAGAAATTAGTTCTCGTTTGATAATCAGTTTTTAGTTTTTAATTTTTAAAAATTAAGATTATTTTTTCCTAGTTTCTCTACAATAAATTTCATCTTTCTTGCGTAAACATTTGATTTTTTAGTCAAATTCCACAACCAAACAAGTTCTTGAAAAAAAAAACTTTTACTTTTAAAATTTGTCTTGATTTTTTGAAAACACATAGGTAGAAAGTAAATAGGAAAGTAATAAAACTCATAAGTGAAAATAATATTTATATACTTAATACTTTTTTTCATAAAAAGATAAACAAACAACAGTGGATTCAAACCTCTAATATTTTGGTCGATAATATCACATTGTTTCTTTAACTAGTTGAGTTATATATGTGTAAATTAGCACCATATATCAAACTTATAATTCAACCTTTATATTATCACATAATATTATATCACACTATTTCGACTTTGTGGAGATATAAACGGGATCAAATTTGAGAATTTTGGCTTTTTTAGAATATCCACTCATTTTTCGTATAAACAATTTGGTTGGAAAATACTTAGGTGCAATGCAATCCACTTGATAACCACACAAGAAATATTTTTACTTTTCTAAAAGAAAAATCTTTTGATAGAAAAATGGATTGCACAAGAGGCTGCACCCAAATTGTGTTGTTTATGTTTTCCACCCAATATGCAAAACCCTCCAAATTTAATCTATTTGAACCTAACTCAAATTCTAATACAAGCCAACTTAATATCGCTAGTCAATTAAACTTATTCTATTTACATATACCCATATTCTAATTTATCACCCTTGTTTTTCGTATGAGGAAGAAAAATATCCTTATCCAATAATGCTATTAGATGATTTGGAAAATATATCCAAAATCATAGGAGTTACAATGACATTTTATGAGATTAAATTACAAAATTGTCCCTAAGCTTGGTACAAAATGATAATTTAGTCTTTATAGTTTTGATTAAGAATTACATTATCATAGTTTAATAAAATTACATAAATAATTCCTATACACCATAGGGACTAATTATAACATTTAATTAAAACAATAGAAAATAAGGCACTCATTCGATAACCATTTGGTTTTGGTTTTTAAAAATTATACATGTTTTCTCACTATTTCTCTACAATAATTCTCATCTTCCCTACAATGGTTCTCATCATTATTAAGAAACACACTTGAATTCTTAGCTAAATTTCAAAAACAAAAACAAGTTTTTTAGGCCCCGTTTGATAACAATTTTGTTTTTTGTTTTAAGTTTTTGAAATTTAGACCTAAAAAAACTATTTCTACCAATGAGTTTATATGTTTTCTTATCTACTTTGTATCTATGTTTTAAAAAACTAAGCCAACTTTTGAAAACTAAAAAAAATAGCTTTCAAAAACTTTACTTTGTTTTTAGAATTTGACTAAGAGTTCAAATGCTTACTTAAGGGAGATGATCTCTATTGTAAAGAACTTAGTTGAAAAGAAGTTTACCTTTCAAAAACTAAAAACCAAAAACAAAATGGTTATCAAACGGGCCCTTAGAAACTACTTTTTTTAGTTTTCAAAATTTAGCTTGTTTTTTTTTAAACACGTCTAAAAAGTAGATAACAAAACATTAAAACCATTGATGAAAGTAGTGTTTATAGACTTATTTTTCAAAAATAAAAAACTAAAAACCAAATGGTTATCAAATATGGCCTAAATTACCAACTTCCACAAAACCATAGGGATCAAATTTGTAATTTAACCATTTTTTAAGCCAGGAATGAATTAAGACTAAAATTGTTTTTTTTTAGTATAACAAATGTGGTTTATATATAGAAATTTTGAACGTTTAACTTTAAATGAAGAAGTACATGCAAATTATTGATGAACTATGTCTACCTTTGACATTAAAATGATAACTAAACACAGGTTAAAATATCATTTTGATCCTTGCACGTTAGATCTCATTTTCATTTTAGCTTATGTACTTTCAAATGTTTAAATTTAATCCCTATACTTTCAATAAAACTTAAAATCAATCCATTATGTTAGTTTGGAGTTAATTTTTTTTTTATCAAAATTAGTTAAGCAATAATAATAATTTTCATGTAAGAAAGAAAAGACACAATATCAACATATATATTTCTAAAAATTGATAAGGAGAAGACTAATTAGTTAATAGAGAATATTTTTTGTTATTTAAAAAAATAGAGACGATTTTTTAAAAAGAAAAGGTAACAATAGTAGTCAATTTTAATTTTTTTTTATTACAATTACATGAACTAAATTTATACATTAAAAAAGTATAAAAAACTACTGTTGTTTTTAGAGGAATGAAGGAGGAAAAAAGAGAACACAAATGGCGCCTAGAGTTTACATTGTAAATTGATATTATGTTATTGTTGAGATACAAGGCTAATCTAATGCAATAAAGACTAAGATCTAATGCAATAAACACTAAAATAATCTAACATCCCCTCTCAAACTCACAATCCTATGTGAATTTGTTAGGATGAGACAAGCATACCGAGGAGCACAATAAAGGTAACAAAGGCGGTGGGCAGGTGCCAAAACACAAAGGCGGTGGGCAGGTGCCAAAACACAACAAAGGAGGCGGGTAGGTGCCGAAGCACAACAGAGGAGGCGGGCAGGAAGCACAACAGAGGCGATGTCCAGAAGATGTAGCAGATGACAAACTAATCTAAACCAAATAAAGCAAAATGAACAAAATAAAGTGACTCAACCAAAACGGTCTGAATAAGACGAACCAAACCGAACTGAATGAACTGAACCGGACCAGACCAAACTTTCTTGACTTAAGTGAACTGGATCGAACCGGTCTAAGCGAAGCGGACCAAACCGGGTTGAGAAAGCCAAACTTGAGTCGAACGACGAGATTTGCAGTGATCGACACAATCTGAAATAGACGAACGACCGAATCTACAGTGGTGTTGAGACGAACAGTGAGATCTGAGTCAGACGGCGAGATCTGCAACAGGTCGGATCTGAGCGGCAAACGATGCAAACAGAAAACTGAGTCGGACGATGAGATCTCCACCCAGACGAATCCTCGATCTGAACGGGCGCTGATCTGGAGACATAAATCTGAAACAGGGATCTGAAGATGGATATCTGAAGTAGGATATCTGAAGTAGAATATCTGAAGCAGGGATCTGGAGATGGATATCTGAGGCTCGATGAGGCAGAGATCGGAAACCTCAACGAGATCTGAGGATGTTTGAACCCTGGAGGAGACAGAGATCTGAAGCGAACTCGGATCTGATCGGACGACAGTGAACGAACGGTAGCGGCGATAATAATGGTGGTGAAACCCTAATTTAGAGCTATGATGCCATATTGTTTTTAGAAGATGGAGGAGGAAAAGGGAGAGAACACAAATGGCGACTAAAGTTTACATTTTGAATTGATATTGTGTTATTGTTGAGATACAGGATTAAAAGTCCTATTTATAAAATAATATAAAATCAAATCAAATATAATATTTATTGTATTATAAATACTAATATCTAATGTAATAAAAATTAAGATAATCTAACAACTACACTAAAAAGAAACTAAAAGTATATTATTTTAACCTTAAACATATTATTTTTTAATTATTATATGTTTTCCCATTGTGATTTTTCAATGTATTCGTTGGAACTTGGAACTTTACATGGTCGGTGTTTGTTATTGGTAACCCTCTTCGCTAGACTCCGACATTTTGACCTTCAAATATTCTTATTCCCCCAGAAAAATTTATCCGTTCACACCTTATTTTCACTGTATGTATAACGACGACTAGTTCAATCTTGTTGAACTGAAACTAATTTTTAATTAAATATTCAAATAAAATCAATTTTATCGGATTTTTAGTTTCATATTCTCCCATCCATCCTTTTTATAGTCAGCTTGACCTTATTTTTCCCGCAAAAAGGAGTCAAAATGAGAGAAAAATAACTAATTAATAATTTCAGTTAACATTTGTTCCAACACCACAACTTAATTAATCGTTAGCCTATTTTAATTCCCTCACTTAAAACATTGGTCAAATATATCGAATAGTGCCCATCATCTACTACAATTTAATCTTTAATCTTTTAAAATGCTCAATCTTACTAGTAATATAAGTATTCTATAAAAATATGTTAAATTTAAAGTTAAATTACAAGTTTAGTCCATAAACTTTTATATTTGTATCTAATATGTCTCTCAACTTTAAAAATTATCTAATAGATCCTTCAAATTTCAATTAACAAATCTATTAGACACAAAATTCTTTCAATTTCATATTCAACAGGTTCATGAATTTTAAGGAATGTTAAATAAGTCAAAAACATATTAGACACAAAAATCGAATGTTTAAGGACTTATTAGACGCAGAAATAAAAGTTTAGGGACTTATCTAATATAAACTTGACCGTTGAAAGCTAGATTTATAATTTAATTTAAATTTTATCGATATAAAACTGACGTGGTATTAAATTATTATTTTAATAATATATTCATATACATATAGCATGTCGTTTGAAGATGCATATTATAGAAGATTGATTATTTAAGGAAAAATCAGATTGCGCGAATTGATAAGTTCGATGGTATGAGCTAAATATGTTAATAAAATATTAATTATAAAAACATAATTGTTTTTGTTAAACATTTAAAATTGAGATCTTTTTTTAAAAAATAAAAGACTTAAATATGTTATTGTAATTTTCGGAAGAGTCAAATTTCAAAGACAGGTTAATTAAATAATCAGGTACGTGTGCCATCAGCCACGACTGAATTAACAAAAAAAACCCGCGATGACACGTGTAGCCCAACAAAGCCGTCGGGCCCACGAGAGCCACGTGATCATGATCACGGATCAAAAACAATGGAACGGCTTCAAGAGATCGGGAGGAAATTATCCAGTGCGATGCGTCGCAGGGAATAAAAAAAGCGGGGCCGTTCCGTTTCCGTTTCAATTCCACAAGGTCAAAAGCAGTCGCCTGATTCAAAATCGGATTGCGCTTTTCCCATTTCCCCACCCAACTTCCATCTTCCCTCCCATCTTACGTCTCATACTCGTATTCTCTCTTTCTCTCTCTATCGCCATCGCCGTTTCTCTCTCTAGATTCGGTATTATATAAGCCATCGCCAGGTAGTGACAGGGTCCAGGTATAGATTATTCGGAACGCCTCTTCGATTTAGGGTTTTGTTTTTGTTCTTCTGAGATGGAGGATTGGAAGCAGAGCAATCGCGAGAACAGAGTGACGATGGAGAAGATCGGAACTCCGTTTCCCGTTCATAGCCAGGTCAGGAAGATCAAGGAGGAATCGGAGACGATCATCGATTGGCGACCGGGACAGCCGGAGATCAGACCGCCCGCCGTCACCTTCCGAGACCTTAATCGGCCGATCTCTCGCTCGCCGCTTGGAATCTCCTGCCGGCCGATTTCAGTGGGGGAATCGTAGAGATATACTCTTGGTTTAGGGCTTATTTCTGTGAGCAGATGGAGATGGAGATTGATTGACTGTTCTCTGTTTTCGTTTCTCTTCCCTTTTCCGATACTACGGATTGAGATAGCCCTAGCCTTGCCTAGTTATTTTCTTTTTCTTTTTCTTTTTCTTCTATTGTAAATATTTTGTTTTGTTTAATAGAGAAATTTTTGGATTTTGTATATTGATTTTCTTCCTTTCCTTTTCTCTTGAAAATATTGCTCTGAGGATTTGAACTCTCTGAGTTTCGACGAGTTTATTGATATCTGAAGCTTGTTTAGATTCATAAATCTGATAATTCATATGGGGAAATATGAAAATCTAATTTTATCTATTTTGGAAGGGAAATGAAACTCGTTTCTTTTAATTTTAAAAATATAAATTATAAACTCTTAGCAAATGGGTAGGTAACGTAAGATTAAAAAAAAAAAGGATTTGTTGAACTAAAAAAAAAAGGTTAGCTTTGAGGAGTACTTGCAATTTGTATATCATTTCTTCGTCTTATTTTACTATATTGGCCATTTTTGTCCTTTTTTTTTAAACAATTTATTTTGCCCAAAAATCAAGTGGATCTAATTTACACCGGCCAGTTTAAAAAACCTTTTTTGTTTTTTTAAAGAAATCTTGAGATACAATTTAGACTTTATTACGCAGTGGTCCTGTAAATTGTTAATTGTTTTATTCGAGAGTATAATAAAGTCTCAACTACATCTTCCGCGTGGAAATTAAGAGAAAAAGAAGTTGGAATTTTATTTTTTTTAGTTAAAAAAATTGGAATTTTTAGTTGTTCCAAATCGCTGCAAATTTTTTTTTGAAACAGTAAATTCATTAAACAGCCCGAGAAAGAAAATCTCCCCAAAGAATACACCAAACTCAATCGAGAAAGTTCGGAGTCCAACAAAGGACTCCAAAAAGGGTCTTCCTCTGAATTGGAGGAAAACAACCAAACAGAAGATTCCAAAAAGATAGCCATTGCAAGATGATGGGCAACAAAGTTACAAGACCTAAAACAGTGTATAAAAGAAACAACAGACGACCAAAGACCTAATATCCTCCTAATATCCTCTAAAATAGAATTAGTTTCAGAAATATCTGTACCCGGATTGTTTAGAGAGGATACCACTGCAAAAATTTTGATTAAAGGATTGTGAAATTTTGAATTCATCATGTGAGTTTTTTTTAGAGATAATATATCATGCCACACTAGCGCACAATTTTCTTAAGGTAGGAAGAATATTCTTAATAGTCTTAAATAATGAAATAAAAATAGGTTAAAATACTATTTTGATCTATGTATTTTGAGAATTGTTCCGTTTTAGTCTTTGTACAATGTAAAATTTTAATCATTGTACTTTCAATAAAACTTAAAATTAGTCCATACTATTAGTTTATTATTATTTTTTTTAAAAAAATAGTCTCTATTAACTTTGTTCCTACAAATTTTAAAAATATATTCACATTGTGTCTTTTATTGTATTAAAATTATTATTATTTTGTAACTAATTTTGATAAAAAATTAACCTTAAACTTATCTTAAAGACCAATTTTAAACTTTATTGAAAGTACATGCACTAAAATTGGATATTTAAAACTATAATAATCAAAATGGAACAATTCTCCAACTATATGAACTAAAATGATATTTTAACCGTAGAAATATGATCACTTAAATTACATTAAATTTTAGCAAAAATCAAAGACATGACAAAGCATGAGAGAGAGAATTGGAAATATTATTGAGTATTGTTATTTTTATGAGCCTGACCATCCTATTCCTATTTGATCCATCCATCCACATGGATAAGGTCATTAAGATATTATATGAAAATTTTTAAAATTAGTAATAGTATTCCAAAAAATGAAAACATGTCTTTTCCAGGTGGATTGAGATATTTTTGTTTAAATGGCATTCTTCCTATTTTCTAGGGGTGAAGAAAAATACACAGAAAATCGACTTCGATCGACCAAAATCAACAGCCAGCGCTCGGTTTTGTGCTTGGTTCGATCGGGACCGGGACCGACCGATTATTTAAAAAAAAAAGTTATATATATATATAATAATAATAATAATAATAATAATTAAAAAAAATAAAAAACTAAAAAGATTTTATTAAAATATATTAAATAATAATAAAATAATAATTATAAATTATAAAATAATAATTATAATTATTAAATAATTAATTAAATAATTATTTACATATATATATATAAACCGACCAAACCGACCAGTCGATTGGTTTGGTTTAATAAGTTTTTTAAAAAAAAAAAATCGTCGAACCAAATGACCTTGGTGATTCGGGGTCGGTTGGGGTTGAAAATCGACCCTGACCGACCGATGCTCACCCCTACTGTTTTCGACACATTCAATAATTTCCCGCAAACTTTCAATTAAAAACGTTCTAGTTTAATTTGGACAATTCCAAATCTATCCGTTTTTATTTATTTATTTTTTCTTGAAGGGAGTCATGTCATGATTATGAGTCGGTTGGTTCTTCGGCTCCAAATTTAAATTACTATCGACTTGTTTGATGATTTATTGAGCGTTATGAGAAATATTTATCTTAACGCAACTCAAGTTGCATTGAATCCAAATGCTCCAGATAGTTACACTCATGCTCAACTCTTGTAATAATTAAAGGATATATATTTTTTTAAAAAAAATTAGATATCATAAAGGTAGATAATTAATTGTCTTAAACAAAAAATATGCATATTAGGAAACTAAAAATTCAAAATTATTTCTTTAATGAGTAATATAATTATGGAAAATATCTTGCATAATGAATATAAAAATATGAGGAATTCTAAAGGTAAAAATGGAAGAAAAATGCTACATAAATTTTAGCAAAGCCAAAGCTTTTTTTTTTTTTTTTTTAAATGATATTTGTGAAATATAAATTTTAAAATGAGCTATTTCGACAGAATTTCTGAAAAGGAAATTCAACTGCCAAATTCTAAAAAGAAGATGAAATTAAACCTCATTGGAATAAAGGGTTGGGCTTACAAGCCCATATGTGAAACCTCGAAAGTGAAGGGCTTTAGGCCCTACATAGCAATTAATAATCCTAGCTTAAATTATAAGTTTAGTATCTGAACTTTGAACTTCATGTCTATTTGGTCCCTAAACTTTCAAAAGTATCGAATAGGTCCCTAAATTTTCAATTTTGTATCTATTTGGTCCCTAAACTTTGAAATGTGTTTAATAAGTCCTCAAATTTTCAATTTTATATCCAATAGGTACTTGAATTTTCAATTTTGTGTCACCTAGTTGACGGTTGGCATGTTTGGCACTAATTAGCCGTAGATAACGAAATTGTCCGAATATAATTTTGTAGGCTTCTTATTTCTCCTTAAATCTTTTTTTCAATGTTCTAAACATGATCATCCATGTGAAGATAGGAATTTGAACCTCTAATAATGCTACACTGTAATTTTTTTAATTCAACAACATAGAAAAATAGAAGGATTCGAAACTCAGACATCTTAGTTAAAATTATATACCTAAACAATGAGTTATATTTGAGTTGGCACCATGTTATAATACATCAATTTGTTGAATTGAACTCTACTCAAATTGATAATGTTTTTTCGAAATCAATGGAGGGTGTTAATTCATATGAATGGGGGTAAATCAAAACTTTTAGAACCAAATCCCATATTATGTCTTTTTAATTAACGAAAAAAAGAGAAAAAAAAAACGAGTATTATGACCGAGTGCGGACCACGCATAGGAATGAAAGCCGGTGCGAGAAGGGACCATTTCCTTGAGGCTCAAGCGAATACGAAGCCACTCGCTTCCTTATAAATCGCTTGGCGAGAAGTGAGGTCAGAAATTGGTTCTCGAATTCCCTTCTTTTTTTTCTCAGGAACCCTCATTCCCAATTTTCATCTCTCTCAAATTTCAAGATCCAACTTCAAAATTCACACTCAAAAAACTCAAATCCATCACCTCCATTTCACTTCCTCTTCATCAGAATCCACCTCACAAATCGCCACAACAATTACTTCATCTTCATCGCATCAGAACAACCAGAGCAGGACAACAATCTCCCCTCTCCCACCTTCTTCGCCATTTCGGAGTTCGTTCCATCAGGTATCTTCAACCTCTCCGCTTTCTATCTTTCTCTTCTTGTTGTTCTTCGTCGATTTCCTTTTCTAAAGAATTTGGGGTTTCCTTTATGATATTTAGTTTGTGTGATTCTGCGCTAGGGCTTTCGTTTTTCTTCCTGTTGATTTAATTGCTGGGTTTCGTTCAGTTTGAGCTCTTCTGCAAATTCATCTTCATTGTTATCAATATGAAATCGTTTTTTTGTAACCTTAATGTTCCTATTGGATTAATGGTCACCTTAAGATGTGTTGCGATCATAAGTGACTGGTTTTCCAATCGATGTTTGCTTGTTGATTAACTCCTTTTGTTTTGTATTGCAGAATATGAGCTCACATGTCCGAAATGTGCGGAAGGATAGGTCTAGGTTTCCTGCATCAAGTGCTCGACAAGAGTGGGTGCCGAGAGGATCCACGACTACGACTACCACAACAATTACGACCACGACGACGGCTACTCATATGAATCAGCCATTGAATGTCAATTTGAGCGAAAATCGGGATGGACGAGAGTTGAATTCTAGTCCTCCTCATCCATTTAATCGAGACAGAGGTAATCATGGTCCAAGGCTTCATATGGGTCCTCGAAGGAATCAGAGGAAGGACAAGGAAAAAGACAAGGAGAAAAGTGGGGATCAGAGTGAAAAGGAGTTGAGAAACTCCAATTTGCCTCAGCTAGTTTATGAAATTCAGGAAAAATTAATGAAGGGCACTGTTGAGTGTATGATTTGTTATGATATGGTACGGAGATCTGCACCCATATGGTCTTGTTCAAGTTGCTTCTGCATTTTTCATTTAACTTGCATCAAGAAATGGGCTAGAGCACCCACTTCCACCGATTTGATAGCTGAGAAGAATCAGGGATTAAATTGGCGTTGTCCTGGATGCCAGTCTGTGCAGCTTACATCCTCAAAGGAAATTCGTTATGTTTGTTTCTGTGGAAAAAGGCAGGAACCGCCGTCTGATTTGTATTTGACGCCACATTCGTGTGGGGAACCTTGTGGCAAGCCACTTGATCGGGAGATGTTGGTTGCAGGTGGAAGTAAGGAGGATCTTTGTCCCCATAATTGTGTCTTGCAGTGCCATCCAGGTCCCTGCCCTCCTTGCAAGGCATTTGCTCCGCCTCGTTTATGTCCTTGTGGCAAGAAGTTGATAACAACACGTTGTTCAGATAGGAAATCCACTTTAACTTGTGGTCAGCGTTGTGAAAAACTTCTGGATTGTGGACGTCACCGATGTGAAAAAATCTGCCATGTGGGTCCATGTGATCCTTGCCAGGTTCTAATTAGCGCCTCTTGCTTTTGCAAGAAAAAGAAAGAGCTTGTTCTTTGTGGAGGCATGACTTTGAAGGGTGAAGTAAATACAGAAGATGGTGTTTTCCCCTGTAGTTCCATCTGTGGGAAGAGTCTTAATTGCGGCAATCACTTCTGCAGTGAAACTTGTCATCCAGGACCCTGTGGAGGTTGTGATTTAATGCCGGACATGATTAAGACTTGTTATTGTGGGAAAACACAATTGCAGGAACGACGAACAAGTTGTTTGGACCCAATCCCGATATGTTCTGAGCTCTGTGAGAAACTATTACCTTGTGGGAAGCATCGTTGCAAGGATGTTTGTCATGCTGGAGATTGTGTGCCTTGCTTGGTTCAAGTTGTGCAAAAATGCCGATGTGGATCAACTTCTCGAAATGTGGAATGCTATAAGACTTCCAGCCCAACTGACATATTCACTTGTGAAAAGCCTTGCGGGTGGAAGAAGAATTGTGGAAGGCATAGGTGCAGTGAGAGATGTTGTCCTCTATCGAACTCCAGCTATAGTCACTCAGGAGATTGGGATCCACACTTTTGTGTAATGAGGTGTGGAAAGAAACTGAGGTGTGGCCAGCATTCTTGTGAATCACTGTGTCACAGTGGCCACTGCTCTCCATGTCCGGAGACAATCTTCACAGACTTGACATGTGCTTGTGGTAAAACTTCAATTTCTCCACCACTGCCTTGTGGGACGCCACCCCCATCATGTCAACTCCCATGTTCAGTTCCTCAGCCATGTGGCCATTCTTCTACTCATAGTTGCCACTTTGGTGACTGCCCGCCCTGTACAGTTCCAATAGCCAAGGAGTGTATTGGTGGACATGTAGTTCTTAGGAACATTCCTTGCGGTTCGAGGGACATCAGATGCAACAAGCTATGTGGAAAGACTAGGCAATGTGGGATGCATGCCTGTAGCAGAACTTGTCACGCACCGCCGTGTGACACCTCTGTTGGATCTGATTTGGGTCAGAAAACTTCCTGTGGACAGACATGTGGTGCACCTCGAAGAGATTGTAGGCATACATGTACTGCACCATGTCACCCATCTGCTCCTTGCCCCGATGCTAGATGTGAATTCCCTGTCATCATCACTTGTTCATGTGGCCGAGTAACAGCATCAGTTCCTTGCGATGCTGGAGGAAACGGTACTGGTTTTAATACTGATACTCTGTATGCTTCAATTATCCAAAAGCTACCTGTTCCGCTTCAACCTATCGAGGCAACTGGCAAAAAGATTCCTTTAGGACAGAGAAAACTGACATGTGATGATGAATGCTCTAAGCTAGAGAGGAAACGGGTTCTTGCAGATGCTTTTGATATCAATCCCCCAAATATGGATGCCCTTCACTTCGGTGATAGTTCCGCTTCTGAATTGCTGGCAGATCTCTTTAGACGTGATTCAAAATGGGTGTTGTCCGTGGAGGAGAGATGCAAATTCTTGGTCCTTGGAAAGAATAGAGGAGCAATAAGTGGCCTTAAAGTTCATGTTTTCTGTCCAATGCCGAAGGACAAGAGAGATGCTGTCAGGCTGATTGCTGAGAGGTGGAAGCTTGCAGTTAACTCTGTTGGCTGGGAGCCTAAACGTTTCATTACAATTCATGTTACTCCTAAATCAAAAGTTCCACCTCGGGTACTTGGTATTAAGGGGTCAACGACCACGAGTACTCCACATCCACCAGCTTACGATCCTTTAGTAGACATGGATCCTAGGCTAGTTGTTTCTTTTCCAGATTTGCCTCGTGAATCAGATATAAGTGCATTGGTCTTGAGGTTTGGTGGGGAATGTGAATTAGTATGGTTGAATGACAAGAATGCTTTGGCCGTATTCAGCGATCCTGCTAGAGCTGCTACTGCAATGAGAAGGTTGGATCATGGGACAGCCTATCAGGGAGCCAGTGTTCTTCAGATTGGTAGTGCATCAGCATCATCTAATGGAAATGCTTGGGGAGGGGAGAATGCAAAGGAAGGCGGAGCATCGAAGAGTAGTAGTCCATGGAAAAGGGCCGTAGTTCAGGATTCTAGTTGGAAGGACACTTCATGGGGTGATGAAGAGTGGTCTGGTCCGTCTATCGACGTGCAGGCATCCGTATGGAAAAGAGAAGCTCCCCTATCTGCTTCACTTAATCGATGGCAGGCATTAGACTCCGAATCTGCTGCGAGTTCTTCTGCTCAGTCCGTCGAACACAATCCTGGAAATCAGGCAGGCCATTCCTCTTTAGGATCTGAATCAGGTACTACTAGGAGTTTGAATTCTGGGGGATTGCAGGCTGTAACAGATAATGAAACAAACATGTCGGAAGTGGCAGATGATTGGGAGAAAGCTTATGACTGAAATGATGGAAAAATTCGTAGTTGATAAATAAAATTAGACTCGAAGAAGACTCACTCCTCCATTAAGTTACAATGTGAAGTTTTCGTATTTGATGGCTGGCCTTATTTGGATCTCGGTGCAGCCTCCTGTCCTTATATTTTGCATTTTTTGTTACATATTTGAACGTGTTTCACAGGGCGGTTCAATTTTGGAAGTAAGTTTGTAGGTAATACCCTGTTTTTCCAGAGAATAATTCATGTAGAATGTAGCTTTTACAACACCATAGGCATTGAAAACTTTATGCCATGTACTGAAGATATATCTTTGTACTCATTTTTTCCATAGTTTTGAAGTTCCAAGTATTTCAGAAGACAATATATGAATTCTTCACTGAGAATGAGACCGTTGAATTGCCCTCCTCCTCTATCTTCTATTTAATTCACGCCATTTTTCTTTTGTGTTTAATTTTAATTTCTTTGATTTTGTTTTAAGTTTCTTCCTTTTATCTTTCCAAATGCTATAGGAAAGCACTTGTATAACTCTATACGTTGAATTGCGTACTTCATAAATTACTGTAGGTTGTAAAATACTTCTTCAAATTGAGTCATTTCTACAAACGACGTGGGATGAATTAGAAATACTTGATGAATCATTTTTTCTTCTTCAATTCAACCATGGCAGAGAAGAGATCAAATGATCAACCTTTAAGATGGTAATTATCCACGGAGCAATGAGTTATGTTCGGATTGACATTTAGGAATGATTTTTTACAAAAACAAATAGCTATTATTCTTTCATTTATCCAATCTACAAAAGTTTACCGTAGGGTACTAAATTGTTTCTGTGATGATACACTTATTCGTCACCCTTTTAAGAAGAGGGAGGGAGAAAGAAAGTTAGAAAGAAAGAAACTTTACTCAGATTGTAAAGTGGTGCTACTGGCAAGCCAAAGCAAAGGCTTGATCTTGTATTAGACTTTCAGTTGGAAACCATGCTCTCAGTCTCTCTAACAAAGCCATCGCCAGTCCAATCTTTATCAGATTGCAGACCCTTCTTCACAGCTTTTCTCTGCTCGATTGCTTCCCGCTGCCTCTGAACCAAATCCGTATGGGTCGTGAAATACGGAAGAGACGCCCTGTTTCATCCAGAATCCATTAATGCGATCTATGTTCGAGGGATTCGACTCGTATCCTGTAAAGAACTGAAAACTTACCCTCTGAAATCTTCAATAGTTGAGAAGTTGTGAAGTTTCATGAAGTCCTTGAGCTCGGCACAAAGCTTCTTTACAAGGCCATACCCATACATCATCACTCCAGTACACACCTGAAGATGAACAAAACTTTCTCAGAATACAACACTGCAATATTATACCAATAACCACAAAAGACAGACCGATTCTGGCTCGATCATTCACGAAAACAGGACTGATTCTGCGTTAAATGAATGAACCGAAGTGGAATTGTAAACGATACTTGTTATGCTGTGAGTCTTAGTTGTTAGTTCATAAGCAGAACATAAAATTGATGCCAAACTTTCAAACACACAAACATGAAAAAAGGACAGATGAAATGGAAAAGTTATAACTTATAAGAACATAGAAATTATATTACAAACTTTCCATTGGTTGTGTAACTTGCAGAAGAATAAGTAAATCAATCTTCTGATTCCTTGTCTCATGAACAGATCCTCACCTCCAAAATTAGAACCAGTTAACATTTTTCCTCATAACGAAGCACTTCTATTTATTTACATGAACATGTAAACGAGACGAAATCTCCATTTAGTCTATAAAGAAATCATAGGCTACAATTTATCGTCGTACCTGAACAGAGTTTGCTCCGAGTAGAATAAACTCGGCAGCATCTCCACCGGTTTCGACACCCCCAATGCCAGAAAGAGAGTAGTCTGCATCATTAAATTCTGCCTTCATCATTTTTGCAATGCTCAACACTTTACCAAGAGCAATAGGATGAACTGCCTTGGAAGAGTAGCCTCCTGGAGTTGAGTACCTAACACAATGAAGCACATCAAACTTTTTAGCTGAATGGTAATTCAATACATGAACCATTCTATATTGAAGAGTTCGAATTAGCAAACCCTTCGACACAAGGCTCGGGACGTAAGGTCTTGAGATCGATTCCCATTACACTCATGATCGTGTTGATGGCCGCTATTCCCTCGCACCCTGATTTCAAAGCCACCCTTGCAGGCTATATAAAATGGAGAATTTTATGTTACATGAAAATTCGATTCAACCATAGAACAGATTTCAATTTCTTCATGCTGATTCAAATGGAAAAACTTTAGCTTCTTCCAACATCTGAATTTAGTACATTTCATTTTAATTATTCATAAATAATGAGTCTGATTCAAATTGAAAAACTTCTTCCTCAAACAAATCAATTCAGTACATATGCGAAGTTATAAGGCTTTCTGTTAAATTTTCCACTATCATCATCAGCAAAAGAATTTGTCCCATAATATAACAAATACAGTTCTAAGAATAATGTATTATTCCAAATGTAAGAACAAAAATACCTGTGAAATGTCAGTGATATTAGGAGTCATTTTTGCCCAAACAGGGATGGTAGCTTTTGCATTTATCCATCCACAAACCTCTTCCAGAAGTGCGCAATCTTGCCCGACTGCAGCGCCCATTCTCCGTTCGGGCATGCCATGAGGGCAAGAGAAGTTGATTTCAAATGCATCCTGGAGAAAGAGATATAAATATTGAATGAAATGAACATGCTCTTGGAATTTAACAGGATAAAGAAGTCATAGACAGTTATCTTACAACTCCAGTTTGTTCGACTCGATCGATAAGTTCTTCCCAAGCAGCTTTATTATACTCCTCCATTATTGAAGCAATGAGAATCCTATCAGGATATTCCTCTTTTAACTGCTTAAATTCTTTCAGCATAGTTTCAAGAGGCCTGTCACTTATCAATTCAATGTTCTCCCACCCAATAATCTGCCCTTTTGCAGACCCATTTGAATCCGCTCGAAGCCGAGCATATCGGGGAGTAACATTTATAACTTTTGCTGCATCTAGTGACACCTAACAGAGAAAAAAAAGATAAATGAAAGAACATGTGATGAAAATATATGCCAGTGGAATGATAGCAGAACCAGGAGCCTCCAGCCAAAGACTAATCTTCAAATCTCTTTGTCCAAGCATTCATCAGATTTCTAATCTAAACAATCTCTAAGTTGATACCATAAGTTACTTATCTTCCAATTCCTTCCAGAACTCAACTCCTCTTCAAATCTTTGATAACTTTCTGAGATCCATTCCTTATGTTCTAAATTTTCAAGATCACAGAGAAAGCGCATGAACAGAACCAGATTAACAGTAAGTCAAAGAATCAAATCATGGATTCGTAGATCGCACAGACAGCAACCAATTTGCCATGCAAAAGCCAAAATACAGAGTTTTCCAAAACACAGTACAGAAAGTGAAAATGAAATGAACAAAAAGTAAGAATATTCCCAAATAACGATTCACAACTTTTTCATATGCATTAATTTCCAATGAATATTACCTATAACAGCTTTTAACTTTCTTATCAGCTTTCTCAGCAACCAAACAGAATGAACAGACTACAAAGACAAAAGCGACAGAACTTACAGTTTTGGCAATCACAGCGCCCCAACCTTCATCAAATGCCCTCTTCATAACCGTATAGTTAGTTCCAGGCGGACCCGAACCAATTACAAACGGGTTGGGCATGTGCAACCCATTGACGGTCACACTGAGATCGGGCTCCGCCTGAGCCTCACCGGCGGCGACCACTCTGAACCCAACTCTACTCCGACGAGTCAAATCCGTCCGAGACCGAGTCAGAGCGAGCTCGGCAATCGGGTTTTTAGTTCTGATTTGGGTAAAATTCAACGACGCCATGGATCAAGAAATTCAAGGTCTCTGCAACTGCAAATCCTGCAGCGGAACAGAAAAAGAAGAAGAAGAAGAAGAAGATGGGTAAGTGAATCTGAACTGCAATATTGAATTAAGAGCGATGGAAAGGTGGGGCAGGAGGAATCGTCCTCGTCGACTTGCTTTTGGATTTAGAAAACTAATGAATTTTTATAATGATGAATGATGATCGGCTTAATAATGCACAGACAAAATGAATCGTTCGAATATTTGTGATTTTTTTAAATGGTTAGGGATTAAGGATAATAACTTAAGTTCTGTTTGGTATGCAATCTATATTCTATTTTATGTTTTTGGATTTACTGAATTCAGTGAATATGCGTTTGTTAGATGTGTTTTCGAAAACTGTTTTCAGATTCTGTGATCCAAATAATAGAAATTCGGAAAACAACATTTTTATATTTTCATTATATACAGATTCTGAATTTAAAATTTTAAATTGCAAAATTATATTAAACAAAGATACAAATCTTAATAAATAAAATATTTCATATTATAAACTTAATTTACTTTTGTTAAATTAAAATATTTATAATATAATATATTATAAATTATATAATACTATATTATAAAATTATAATTTTATAAAATTTATAAAAATCATGTTCATAAATTAATTAATAATGACTTATATTCAATCTAATAATTAATTTTACAACTACAACTAATTTCATAATATGTAAATATGTTATAGTATACACTTTAAACTACTCTTTAGAATGAAATCAAATTTTTAAATCTGCTACCAAACACATATCTGAAAACATGAAATACAACCATATTTTCATTGAATCTTTTCAAATTGCTTACCAAATAGGTCCTTAACAATTTTCCGTAATTGGTAAGAATTAATTTTTAATATTTACTAATCCCTATGGGGAAAAATAAAATCAAGCTTATTCGTAGTTTTTTTTTAAAAAATCAAGTTTATTCGTGAAATGTTGTCAACCTCGTACCATTGTTTTTTAGTCCAAAGTAATATAAAGTATTTAAACATTTCGCTTTGGTAAAAAAGAAAAAAGAAAAAAGAAAAAATTTAATAAAAATTTAATATATAGTTAAGTTTCATTTTATTTCATGTCGAATTTTAGACTTTCTACTATGTCTCAACAAATCTTAAAATTAGTCCCCCAAATTAGATTTTCCAAAAAATATATAAATATTAGTTAAATCTTCCTTTAAAAATTTAAGTAACATATTCAAATAATATTTTATATTACATATAAAATACTATTATTATTTAATCAATTTTGTTAAACAAAATTGACTTCCAATGATGAATTTTGAGATCTATTAAAAGTAAAACTAAAATTCAACCTTAAAAATATAGAGACCAAATAAATTTTGAAGTAAATGAATGATATTTTGACTTTTAATAAAAGTGTGTTTCACTCTAGTGGTATAATGGTTGGTTGTTAATTAGTTGAGATTTAATCGAATCTGACCGACATCAATTTTGTTGGGTTAAATTAATAAGTTCTCAATTTGGAGTAATTTTCAGCTTGGTTGGATTAAATAAATTTTGTTGTTTGATTTCTTATACTGTATGATTTTAATTCCTAATTTAATAATAAATCTTTTTTACAAGATTGTGTAGGATTTGAAATGATTTTAAGTTAAATTACTAATGGAAGGATTAAAATGCTATATTTGTATTTTTTTTTTATTTTCTTATCATTTTCAGCAAATGTTCCTAAAAAAATCGATTGTGTTCATTTCAGATCCTTATCTTCAAAACCAAATGATTTTAATTTTTTTTTTTTTAAATTATAGGTCTCAAACGGAAGATTAAAGTTAAATATTCAAATTCACACTACACTATTGAACTCGATAAACTATATCAAGTTACAAACAAGTTGTTTTGTATTTTGTGATGTTATTACAGCACATACTTATTTCAACAAATGGAGACATGCAAATTATACAAGCATTTAACTAACATAGCTAGCAAATGTGATTATAGTTTGGTAATAATTGATGTGTACTCCGTTTCTTAAGATACAAGAAAATCCAATCGACAGTGTAGGTCCTATGATAACTATTTGATATTTGAAAATTAAATTTTTAAACACTACATTCACTTATTAGTTTTTTTGTTTTGTTATTTACTTTTGACAAATATTTTCAAAATCTAAGTGAAAACTTTTTAAAATAAAAGTTCTCAAACTTGTTTGGTTGTTGGAATTTTTGCAATAAATAAATGGTTAGTAAGGATGTATAATTTGTAAAAACTAAAAACGAAATTATTATCAAACAAGATCTTAGAGACCAAATATTTTTTTAACATCATATTTATTTTTAGATTTAAATTAGAGACAATCCCACTTCTTTGCTTGAAATTTGAGCACTATTGGCAAAATTGACTTCCTAGAGTTCTTATATTATGAGTGGTCGTCATTTCTAGAGTTCTTATCACAATGGCTATTAGAGGTAGTCATCAATAATTGCTGGGTCGCTAATGTGATAATTGAAGTTGTTGTTGTAGGCAGTGCAAATCCATAACTTTATGTCAAGAGGATCACAAGTTCATATTAAGTTAAATTACAAGTTCAGTCGTTGAATATTTAATTTGTGTATATATGATCTCTTAACGTTAAAAAATATTTAATAGGTCTTTAAATTTTTAAGCTTTTGTCTAATAGATTTTTGAACTTTCAATTTTGTATTTAATAGGTCTCAAACATATTCAAAATTTTAAACTTAAATGTTCTATTAAACATAAATTTTAATTTATGTATAATGAGTCTTCAACCTATTTGATATCTTTTAAATATATTTATTAGTTACAAGATTGAAGGTTTAATTTGATACAATATTATAATTTATAACTAATATAACAATTAATTATAAACAAAATTTAGATCTAAGGTCTTTTAGATATAAATTTGAAAATTTGTGGATCTATTAAACTTTTTTAAGTTTAATAACTTATTAGACAAAAGAAAAAAGAGTTTAAGATCACAAATTTTAAAATTCAGAAACTAAATATGAAGTTAAACTAAAACAACAATATTTTTTTATTGTATATCTAAAAAAAAAAAGATTGTAGTAGCTCCAAGGCGCTGAATTTCTACATGTCACTGCTAAACCAGCGAACCAAGATTTTAACTGAAACAAATATTACATATATATGTAATAACTCATAATATCAGAGAGCATGTGCCCCCTCCTGATCCCAATGTGGACATGCTCTTAGTTGTCAATGGTCGTCAGATGGTAGCTAGAGTTATCACTTAAATTGTTGTAGTAATGGTCATCGAAAATAAAAAGCGACAAATGAAAGAGGGAAATATGCACAAATCTCATCGAGTTGTATTGTTGTAACCCACAAAGTTGTGTTTTAAAATCAAGAAATTTGAATACTTTGTGTCAAACATGATTTTGAGTTTGGAACCCAAAATCTTAAAGAAAGACCTTAAAAGTTTATAAGTGTATTATAAGATTTTTAAGCGAGAGACTAAATAAATATCATTTTAAACATTTTGATCAATTAACATGAGTAGAAAAGTTAAGGTCGTTGATAACCATTTGGTTTTTGATTTTTTGTTTTTGAAAATTATACTTGTTTTTTCACAAACTGTTTTCATCTTCTCTACCATTAGTTCCATCTTTCTTCAATTACCATTTAAGTTTCTAGCAAAATTTCAAAAAAAAAAAAAAAACAAACTTTTTTTAAAATAACTTTTTTTAGTTTCAAAACTTAACTTAGTTTTTGAAATCATAGGTACATAAGAAAACATAGATACTTATTGGTAAATGTAGTATTTTTAAGCTTAATTTTAAAAAAAGGAAATGGTTATCCAACGGGATGTTAGACATCTTGATATAATTAAATTTACCTCAAACTCTAAGTTTAAGCTTTTAGTTTGATTGGTGATTTAAGACGGGACCTAAGACATTTACTTCTTTCCTCCAAGTTTTAAGGTTTAATTTTTTAATCTCACAATTCTCCTACTCGAAAAAAAACAAAAGAAACAAAAATATTTAGGATGAAACTTATAAATCAAAAGGAAAATGGCTAGTTATGTTATATAAGTCACGAAATCCCAAAACTACAAGAAATTGAGCCGGGCCTGATTCTCATTACGCAGGCTTCAAGTGGTTATGGCCCAGTGGGCCCAATCGTAAGCAGACTTTTCTAACGTGGGCTGGCCCGTTCACTGATCAGAGAGTTAAATAATCATATTCTTTTTAGAAAATATGGATGGTTTTAAAATTAATAAATCTGGCATTATTGGAATCATATCTGAATTTTCAAATACAACAGATTTTTGTTGTAATAAATATAAAAATATTGTAGTCATAAAAATTAGTAGTAATAATAATAATAAAAAGAAGTAGTGTCGGGCAAGTCTTTTTGGCTGAAATTTCAAACAAAATGAACCGCAGAAAAAAAACGTCATGTCGTATCGTGTCGTGACGTGATCAGCAATTTGCTAAAACGACAGCCCAATGTCTGTTTCGACACTTGGCTCATCTTCCTTCAATATTTCAATAATTTTCTCTTTTATTTTCAAATGTTTCTTTCGGTATTATTTACTCACATGAAAGAAGACAAAAAATCCAATTTAATACTTCCACGTTTATATCTCTTTTTTTCTGTCCAGACTTTACCCTTTCTTTTTTCTATTTGGAACTCTAAATGTTAAATTTTATATTTTGATTGGTTTATTTTAAAAAATAACATTTTGATTTATACCATTTTAAAAATATTTTATTTTAATCTCTAAACTTGAAAAAGTTAGGTCATTTAAATTATTTTTTATTTAAATATTTTTCAAATATGTACTTTCTTTTAAGTTTTTTTTTTTTTTTTTTTTTTTAAAAAAAACAAGTTACATGTATTTTTTATATACAAGTTTGTTTGATTTGTTTTACACTCGAAATGTTTCTACTAACGTCAAACTAACCTCGACTGACTACCATCAAAGTGGAAGTTGGAGTGGTCACTAATGGTGGTCGTCGGAATTGGTTATCGGTGGTGAGAGAGATAGTGTAAGGAAACTTGATCATTTTAACATACCATGAAAAATGAGAAGGAATTCCAAATTAAATACCTACCAATTTTTTTCTAAAATTAAAATTTTCACCCAAGAAAACGTATATTGCAAACTCATTTTATAAAAAGTCGTGCTTGTCAAACCATTCAAATCTTGTTAAAATGATATTTTTTTTAAAAAAAAAATAAACACTTGAAAAGACAATACAAACAAATCCTTAGTAATGTGATTATTACTCCATCAACATATATTTTTACATATTTGAAGTCAGTTTATCGCTGGTTTGTTTTTAAAAAATCACTTTATTTTGGCAAAAATAATAGCAACAACTAAATAGTCATTATTTAAAGTTTAATTATTGACATTTTAAAAGATAAACTAAAATAGGTATTTTGATGGTTAAAGTACCAAAAATGAACTTATCTACTATTTTTTCCCTAGTTTAACAATATGGGTGGCTTCTTGGTCCCCACCCCCCTCCAAAATCTCTCGTTTAGTTTTGCAAGGATATATCAAATTTCCTAGAACAATTATTATTCATTTATTATTATTACTTTTAAATTTTAGATTAAATAAAATAAATTATTTTGAAAAGTTTCCATTTAAATGACTAATACTGAAATTCAAATTCAAACGTAAAATTATTCGACTTTTTTTAATAAAAATAAAATAACATTTCATGAAAATTTATACATAGGGGCATGTATTATAATAACGGAGTGACGATGGAACTAAAATATATTCTTCGTCTCCCTTTAATTATCCAAAAAAAATTGTCTTTGCTTCCTCCCCTACCTAAATAGGACTCCTCACCTATCAGAGGTGAGCCCAAAAAAAAAAATAGAAGTAGTACAACTTAGTTGCAACATTGTAAGGTGGGCTCCACTCAAATATTGTATAATCCATTTTTCTACTATAAAAATTAAAAAGAAAAATTATTTTTTTAATGTGGTTATAAAATAGATTGTACAATGTATAAATGTATAGGTACAGTCCGACTGAAATCAAATATTTTCTAAGGAATTCAAATCTTCAACCTTAGGAATTTAGATGGATATTTTAATGAGAACAAAAAAAAAAAAAAAAAGAAGCTTGTGCCACTGTCAGTGCCAACTGAATCATTTAATTGAGGTAAAAAAAAAACAACAACAATATAATAAAAAATGAAAGGGGAAATTCGTTATTAAAATAGCTGGCTGTCTAAATCACTTGATATTAAAAAAAAGAAAAAAAAAAGGTTTAATTTTTATCGAACTTTCCAAGTGGCGTCTAGGAGCTGAGTTGAGGTTCATGCACCCTTCACATCGGGATGTAGATATTATATTTAATATATTTTTGTCATTTTTCATTTTTTTTATATTTTTATTATTTTAAAATTCCTTGGACAGATCATTTTCATTTTTGCTTTCCAATTTTCTTTTTCAGCCTCCAAGACAATGAAGCTTTCCGGAACCATCCTTTTGCTTTTGTTAAATAAACTTATTCTCTGTAATCCGCTCACACCCTAATTTTCAATTTTCAACCGAATTTTAACTTTTCTTCATTCTGATTTTACTAATTAATTCTACATTTGAGATATGGATAACTATGAATCTTCTATTTTGTACATTTATTGAGAATTAATGTGTAAATTGTTAAAAGTACTACGACGGTTGTTTGGATTATAATAACATGAATTATAATAATCGGTGAGTTATTATAGTATGTAAAATAATATATTATTATTTAAAATGCATAGTTGTTAATATGAGATTATAATAATCTGTGTTTAAGGTGAAGAGTATTCCCTAAGTTATTATAATGCCCCAAATATGCTATAAAAGTAAGATGAAGAAAATAAGTTAATTAGTATATTGCACTTTTTAATGAGAGTGACGGAAGGAGAATTAGTTCCAATTGATGTATTGTGTAATGGATAAGATATTTATTGTCATCTCAAAAATTGATGATTTGATTTTTCATCTTACAATTGTCAAACTAAAAAAAGCGACTTAATATTCCTAAAATTATATGTATTTCAAGTAACAAGTTTTATCCTTACACATCTCGTATCAACTTGAGTATTGTTAAACCAAACAACTTGTTAAGACATATATCAAGAGGTTAAAGATTCAAATCTTCTACCTCACATGTTGTTA
Source organism: Trichosanthes cucumerina (assembly GCA_036507285.1). NCBI lineage: Eukaryota > Viridiplantae > Streptophyta > Magnoliopsida > Cucurbitales > Cucurbitaceae > Trichosanthes > Trichosanthes cucumerina. Next base: position 72,459,739 of record CM071839.1, on the reverse strand, counting down.
AATTCAATTTTTTTTTTAAAAAAATCATTTTAAATAAAAGTAAATAGAAAGAATGGACTCATAATATCCTAATTTAAAATATATTAAAATCATACTAGATATTTGATAACTAAATGTCATAACATCAAACAATTGTCTCTAAAATTAGTCAAACTGCACCTAAATTACTAGAACACTCACAAATATATATATGGTTTTAAAAAATATAACATTGAAATGTGGTATAAAAATAGCAAACAAAAAATGATTTGTGACGTAACCAAATGAAGGGCATGTTTGGAGATAATTGTAGAAATATTGATTTTAGTACCATTGATTTGATTATAATTGATTTATTAAAAGTGATTTTCATATAATTATTTTCATGTTTGGTTCTACAATTTTAATAGTGATTTTCAAACAATTAAGTGATTTCCAAAAAACATGTTTGAGAGTAACTTTAAAATAAGTGTTTTAAGTTAATAATTTAATTATAATTAATTTTTTTAAAAATATTTAATTATAAATTATTTTAATATTTAATTCAAATGTTGTAAAATGAATTTAAATTTAATTAAAAATATATTTTTTTTAAAAAAATGATTAATATTTGTTTTCAAAAGGGATTTTATAATCCTCAAGTGAGAGATATTGAGGAATTAAATATTAGAGAAATAAAGATAGAGATAAAAAAAATTGGATAAGATAATAAAAAATTTAGGAATAAAAATTTATAATGAGAATTGAGGAGGAAAAAATTAAAGAGTTAGGGACAAAAAAGTACAAGAACAAAAAAGGTAGAGCAAGAGATAAAAAATAAATAGTGAGAACAAATTAAAAAATATACGAAAATGATAGAGAGGAAAAAAAAATTAAAAATAAAAAAATTCAAAGAAAGTTGAAACCATTATAAAGAAAGGAATGAAAAGATAAAAAGATAATAAAGTAAGGGATACATATTATAAAAACTTTAGAGAGAGAAAACTTCATTTTGTAAATAATGAAAAGTGAACTCAATGGTGACGGTTTAAAAAAAATCATTTTTTGGTGGAAATTTATTAATTTTTACAAAAGATGGCTTTTTTTATCCGTCACCAAAAGTATACATTTTTCAAAAATGAAATAATAGTCATTTTAAATCACAATCACTCGATAAAAATCACTTAGGAATCATCCCAAGTGATTGATAGGAAATCCTTCAAGTAATTTTGGATTGCTCAATATTAGCAAAAATTAATGTCAAAAGTGATTTTGGTCATTCCAAAATAACTTCCAAATATGCCGGAAATCATCTTTCCTTTTGGAGAGGTGATTTTATGTTGTGGAAGCAAAATAATTATAAAATTCATATATAAGTTTTGCCGGGTATTTTAAATTAGATAATTTGTTGTAAGGAAATGATTAGATTAAAAGGGAAGTAAAAGAAAAAGATGAAAGTTTTTGTAATGAGCACATGGGAAAAATGTGGGACTAATTTCGATTTTTCCAAAATGTTTGGTTAAGAAAAAACCAATTGGATAAATTTCCTTGCGGCTGCCTGCCATCTTTTTTAATGCCCAACAGCTATGCAATGGAATCTTCCTTTTTAGCACTACTACAAAAAAAAAAAAAATTGTGAACATTTTTCCATTTAAACTATCTTTTTTTTAAATAATAATAATAATAATAATAATTCTAAGTACAATTGAATCTAGGTATATTTTGATATTGGGTTTAATTTATTCTTTCTAATAGCCTACCACCTTTTTAAGACAACTACTTCTTTTTGTGGGTTACAGTATTATCTATTTTGGACATAAATTTTTATAGTTTACTTTTAGTTTAACCTAAAAGACTTCATCATATAATAACGGAGATAATTAAGTTGTCTTTATTATACATCCATAACATTTCTATAATGGATGACTTTGATCCCATTTTAAACAATTATGCACTAGTACCTAAATAGTATCGTTTTTAATAGTCATCCATGTGTCCATGTTAAATCATGGAATTGACTGCATACGAGTTCAAACATAGAGCCTCTTTTTCTAATACCATGTTAAATTATCAATCAATTCAAAAGCTTAATTTGATGGGTTATAGTAAATTTAACTATATCAAAACTGCAACAAACATTTTGCATGATTTTGAACTCCAATAATGTCAATTCCTCTCCTAATTAATATTGATTTCCACTTGTTGGATTTTTCTACAAATTTTCAAACTCACAAGGGAGGAAAGTGTTGGAGTAGTGTGTTGATATAATTAAATTTACCATGAGTTTGCTCTTTATCAAAACCAATTATCTTCCCCATATTTTTCCAATATGGTAATTGGTATAGTATTATGCACTTCAAGCATAAGTTCTCATGTGGAGATGAGAATTTGAAAGTCTAACGACAAAAAACTTAAGTTAATAAGTTGAGGTAAATTTAATTATATCAACATAGTCTAATACTCCTCTTCACTCGTGGGCTTGAAAATTTGAAGAAAAAACAAACAAGTGAAAATCAATATTAATTGGAGAGGAGACGACTTTATAGAGATTTGAATTCAATATCTCATGCTCTGATACCATCTTAAATTACCGATCAATCCAAAACTTTAAACTGATAGGTTGAGGTAAATTTTGTTATGCATTTGAATTTAGTTTTTAAATATTAAAAAGTATATATATCTAAATTAAGGGGCATATATTGGGCATATGCCCTCATAACTTTAAGTTTGGTTTCACCTAAAATGCCTCATACCAATGGAGATAATGTCTCTCACTTATATACTCATGATCTTTTTATTTTATCTAGTCGATGTGAGACTTTAGTCGCACTCCCAACATATTATATTCCATCTCAATCCCCTTCTTGGGTCCATTCATTACCAAGATGATCTAATAGCATGATGGTATCAATTATATATTTATTATATGTTGCCTAACGTAACAGCTAACATTGAAAGACCATGATCTCAAATTAATACTTAAATTGACCCATGATACAATAGAGACACCTATACCTTATCCCTTAAGTTGAAAGGTTAGAACTTTCATTCTGACTTTCATCAAATTTAAAAAGTAATCATGATTAATTAATGGTTAAGATATTTTCTATTTGACTCATTGAACTATAATTGTTGTATTTTTAAAAAAACTGAATTAAAATTATAAATTCATATCCAATAAATACTTGAGCTTTAAAAATTAAAGCCCCGTTTGATAATCATTTAGGCCTCGTTTGATAACCATTTTGTTTTTTGTTTTTTGTTTTTTAAAGTTAAGCTTATTTTCACCTAATTCTTCTACGATAGGCATCATCTCCCTTAAGTAATCATTTGAACTCTTAGCCAAATTCTAAAAATAAAGTCAAGTTTTTTAAAGCTACTTTTTTTAGTTTTAAAAAATTGGTTTGATTTTTGAAAACATAGGTACAAATTAGATAAGATGACATATAAACTCATATGCAGAAGTAGTATTTTTAAGTTTAAATTTCAAAAACTAAAAACCAAAAATAAAATGGTTATCAAACGGAACCTTAGTTTTTTGTTTATTGTTTTAAAATTAAGCTATAAATACTACTTTTATCCTTAATTATTCATGTTTTCCTATCTAGTTTTTAGACGTGGTTTAAAAAACCAAGCCAAGTTTTGAAAACTAAAAAAAATAGTTTTCAAAAACTTTTTTTTGTTATTGAAATTTAGCTAAGAATTTAAGTTTTTTCTTGAGAAATATGATAACCATTATAGGAAAGATGAAAAAAAACCAAAGTAGAGAAATTGTGGGAAAACAAGTATAACTTTAAAAAAACTAAAAAGAAAATAGTTTTCAAACGAGCCTAAAGTATTTAAATTTAAATTTTATAGGTAGTTGATTAGATACATGAAAGAAGTACTACGTAAATTATATAAAGTGATGTGTATTTGTTGCCATATTAGTTGGAAATGTTAGCCAATCTAATAAAATGGGATCTTATATCCTTATCAACAAGGAAAAATTATGTTTTACCTAATATCTCTTTACCGACACAAAGTTAATTAGCAAGATATAATATAATTATATTTGTATACACTACCCACGATAATTAGAACTAAAATCACAGGTTTAGTGCTTAATTTTTAGGAGTTGTTTGAGGCGTTGTTTTGGAATAAAAAATTTTGGGTTCTGGTATCCTAGAGTATCTTGGTTGGAAGGGTTTCCGATTCCTATGTTTGGAGTGCAAGGTTGTATTAGGCTGATTTGCTTAAACATGTGTTTGATATGGAGAGTTGGATTAGACTGTATTTGTTTAAACTATTTTTTTATAACAGTTTAAAAAGTGCATAACAAGATCTTGAAGTTTAAGAATTCGTTTGATAAACATTTATTTTTACATTATTATTTCATACTAATTTTTTTCTTTCTTAAACAAGAATCTAAATTTTTAACTAATTTCTAAAAAAATAAAAATCGAGTTGTTTAATTTTTAAAACTTAACTTGGTTTTCGAAGACATACATAAAAAGTAAACAACAAAACAATGAAATTAATATATAGAAGTAGTGTTTATAAGCCAATATAAATATAGTTCAACTAACATAAATTTTGTATCTTCCACCTTAAGATCAAAAGTTCAAACCTCTCCTTTCACATGTTGTAAAAAAAAAATAGTATTTATAAACTTAATTTAAAAAAAAAACAAACATAGTCTATTTTGTTGTTGAATTTTCAATTGTGAATTTAAATTTTATATCTAATAAAATATATTAATTATAGATTTATTTCATATTTTTAAATTTTAGAGATCAATTAAACATGAAATTAAAATTTTAATTACTTATTCAATACCAAATTTATAGACTTTTAATATAAAAAATTAAAAATTATTAGGCGCTTTTAAATTTAAAAACTTATATTCTAAAAGTTGATCCATAACTTGTAATATAACTATAATAAAATAACAGTATACACAATAGTCTAATTAAACTAATCCTCAACTGGCCCCAGAAAATTAGTAGAATATATAAAATCTCAACTATATGAATATTTTATTCAACAATGTTAGGTAGATGGTCACTATAAATTTAAATATATGATGTCAATATAATAACATGTGGATTTGTTACTTAATATTTAAAAAAGGATATAACCATTTTTTTTAAAAAAAAAGAGTAGGGAAATATTTGTTCATCCTATAATTTTTTAATTAAGAAAATCTCTCTCATGCTGCCGTCAGAATCCATCTTAATTGGTTTTCCGTCGGTTGGGTGATTGGTTCAATTTTCCAGAAATTTGATTTCGAAAGTTAATTTTTATTTTTTAATAAACTGATAAGTCAATTTGATTTCAATTTTAGGAGTCTCTGGATCTTGTTTGTGTTTCAGTAATAAAAAATGACCTGATCTTTTTTTAATGAAGGAAACTTTTAAATAAGAAAAAAGGTACAAAAATTCTCCCAAATTCTGCAGCGGATTACGAATCGACAGATTTGGAGATTCAGAGAGAAGCTACAGATAAAGATTCAAATTGATTAAAGAAAAAAAAGGAGTATATACAAAAGTTCATCCGAATTCCGCGAGTTTATGTACAGATCTCAGAAATTGGCCGGATCTTTAAACTGCCAGTGATTCGGATCCTTCAATCCACCTCTTTCTCCGCCGATTCACCGATCGGATCTCGGTTCCTTGCAGACAAACGGATGCGTCAACAATTGCGCCGCCGTCCACCTCTTACTCGATTCCTTCTGCAAACAACACTCGACGAAGCTCCGAAAGTCCTCCGACGCATCCTTCGGCAGCGTCGGCGGCTCACTGAAGCAAATCGCACACATCAGAGTCGCCCAATCCGGTCTCTGACCAGGCGGAAGAAAAGGAAAATGGCCTAAATAGAGTTCGAGAAGAGTAAGGCCTAAACTCCATATGTCTCCGGCGTAACCGTTGTAATTCCCGCCGTAAGTCTCCGGATCGAACCGCTCCGGACTCATATAAGCGCAGGTTCCGACGTAGGAATTACAGGCATCCAGAGTCCTGCACATGATTTTACTAACTCCAAAATCGGCAATCTTAACCTCCATATTCTTATTCACCAACAGATTCGACGGTTTAATATCGCGATGAATGATTTTATGAGAGTGAAGGTAGTGAAGGCCGTTAAGAACCTGACGCGATACGTGAGCGAGCGTCGCCTCTGACAACGTGGAGTTCTTCTTCAAGAGCGAATCAAGCGATCCTCGATCCATATACTCCATCAAAATCGTGACATCTCCAGACGGCTTCTCGAAGATTCCATGGCACTGAACGACGTAGGGAGAGTCCGTACGGCGGAGAATCTCCATCTCTCTGAAAACCTGGCGGCGAACGGTGGGATCGCAGTCGCCGTGGACGACCTTGAGAGCGTAGGTAGTGGAGGTGCGCTTGTGGCGGACTTTGTAGACGGTGCCGCCGTTGCCGTGGCCGAGGACTTGGAGCTTGTCGAGGTCGGCGGAGGAGATGGCGGGGGAGGCGGCGGGGGCAGGGGCGGAGGAGGAGGGGAGGAGGGGGGGGAGGGGGAAGCGAGGACGGCAGTCGGAGAGGTCGGGGAGGCGGAGGTTCAACTGGCGGCGATCACGAACCAGAGCCATAAGAGTCTGAGAGATTTTTGTGGAGTTTTGGATTGTGAGAATTCAGATAAAAGTGAAGGGAAAAAGGATTTGTTTAAATAAGTGAGAAGGAGAAGCACGTGGGAAAGTGGAAGAAATGGAGAGGAAATTGCGAGGATGAAGATTAAGAAGACGATTGTGGGGCCCTTTTCTGCATGCGGACGGGCGTAAGACGGGCGTCTTTTTAATTAATTAAAAATACAACAATTCCGCAAAATTAACCATGCTTATAAATTATAATTGTGGTTAAATTATTATAAAATTCCTCCTCTAACTTTAGTTTCAATTTGATTTTTAATTTTTTCCATCAAACTCACAGATCCACTGTACTTAGTTTAGTTTGGTAAGAGTAGACATTCAAATACTTTAACTTTAAGACAAATATAAATGTTTTAACCCATTGTAATTGTGGTTAATGTAGGCGTCATCACTAAAGATTAAAATATTGATGTCGACGAAAATATCGAAAGTTAATTTATTGATGAAAATATAGATAAAATATCGAGTTCAATAGATATTTTTAAAAAAATATTTAAATTAATAATAAATATTATACTTTTTTTAAATAAGTGAAATTATTATTATTATATCTCCATTACTTTCATTTTATTGGTTTTTTATATATATTTCATTAATTTTTAACCAAATAATAAAAATGTTGATTCACCCCTTATGTCAATATCATACCTATCTGAACATGCAACAATAAGGCAAGACTTCGGTGTTGCTCTATGCTCTCATTCATTCACCACAATTTTTTCTTTTTTTTTTTTTAAGAAAAATAATTTGTGTGGTTATCAATGGAGGCCACACACACTTGAGTGGTGTCTAGGTAGCATCCATTTTTTTGTTTCGTAAAAACAGAGGACGAATTTGAAACTAATTAAACTCAAACTAAAATTAATAAGATTTTTAAAGCATAGAGATTAAAATTAAATTAAGCTCAAAACATATGGATCAAATTGATAATTTAACCTAAATTTTAAATAATATTACTATTAGTTTTTTAGTCCAACAACATATGAAAGTGGAGATCCAAACCTTTAACTTTCTAGTTGATGACATGATGTGATCTTAATCTTTAACCAATTGAGTTATGCTTAAGTTGACAAATAATATTGGTTAAAGTATATATATTTTATACCCACGAGTTTTTGGACTTAGCTTACGTGCAGCTCCTATCAAACTCTACAACATTTTTATTGTTGAGAAATTTATAAGACTGTAATATCTTAAATAGGTGACCACTCAAAAGATAAATTTAGTTTGTAAACTTCAATTAACGGCTTATTATATTAAAATATATATTGTTAACCTCTTTAAATGTTGACGTGATATATCAATTAAGCTTTTGAAAAAAAAAATTAAATTAAATACTACGGTAGGAATTTACTTGAAGGAAATGTGTATAAATATGATAGTACAGTACTAGATTTTTCTCAAATTTAACATGATAAGGGATCATAGATTAAAAAAATAATTAAAAAATAAAACAGTTATTTAAGTTAGACAACCACCTTCGTCCATGTGACCAAATAGGCCAGCACGCCCCCTTTATATTTATTTATTTATTTTAATTTAGAAATTGTGTGTAAAGTGTGAAAATCATCAAAATAATGATTAACTGAAAAAATAAACATGAAAAGTACAAAAACGCCCACTAAATAAAAATGAAAAATGTGACCCGCATTGTTTTGTTTATGGGATGAGCGGTCGAATTTGCACGCAAAATAATATATTTCCCAATTTATGTTTCGATGGCTTTTTCGTCTTTATGTATTTATATTGGCATTAGGTACAATTATACAAAAGCTGCCAATTTTCTCATCGATATATGGCACTAAAAAAATTTAGAAATTCCGTATCATTTTTTATTGTTTTGTGTAGATAAATTATCGCATATTTTAAATTAAAAAGTAGATGAAAAATAGGTTTTAACAAAGCACATTTATTATTATTTTTATTTAAAAGTATAATTTTAGTCTTTATACTTTAAATTTTATTTCATCTTTCAAATGTCCTATTTCAGGTTGTTTTTTGATTCATATCGTTAGTTTATGGTTAAATTACTAGTTTAGTCCATAAACTTTAAGATCTGTATCAGATAGATCCATAAACTTTATAAATTTCTAATAGGTCCATGAACTTTCAATTTTGTCGCTAATAAGTCCATAAACTTTAAAAAGTATTTAATAAGTCTTTAAAATTTTGATTTTCTATCTTTTAAGTCCTTCAACTTTTAATTTCGTGTCTAATAGGTTCTTGACCTATTTGACGTATTTCAAAATTCATAAACTTGTTGGATACAAAATTCAAAGTTTAATTTATTATTAGACACAATATTCAATTTTATGTCTATTAGATTCACTAGCTTTAGAAAATTTGAATATGTCAAATACCTATTAGATACAAAATTAAAAGTTCGAGAACCTATTTGACGTTTTAAAGTTCAAAAATCTATTAGACACGAAATTGAAAGTTCAAAGACCTATTAAATACTTTTAAAAGTTTAGCGACCTAATAGACACAAACATGAAGGTTGAACGACAAAACTTATAATTTAACTTTAGTTTATTGTTAACTTTTCAAAAACGAAAAATTCTATTAGTTATTCTCCTATAAATTTTGGTAATATGTGCACATTGTGTTTTTTCCTGCGTGAAAAATATAATTATTATTTAACCAATTAAAAAAAAATCAAATTGATGGTAAAATCAGATTTTAAGATTTATTAAAGTATAAAGACTAAAATTAAACATTTGAAAGTAAAGAGATTAAAATTGAATGGAATCTAAAGTCCAAGGACTAAAATGATATTTTAACTTTTTTTTAGTATAACATATGTGGGGTAGAAAAATTTGGCTTTCAACTTTAAACCTCCGACCTTAAGGGAAGAAGTAGATGCCAATTACCAATAAGATACGCTCACTTAAGAATTTTCCTTTTTTTTTCAGACTACCAATATAATTATAAAGGACATTTTGGGAGTAGAGTAAAACATGTAAATATATAAACACTAAAATATAGTAGGTTAAATTACAAGTTTGGTCCAAAACTTTTCAGTTTGTATCTAGGAAGTTATATAACTGTAAAAAATTATAATAGATTATTAAACTTTCAATTTTAAGTCTAATAGATTTTTAAATGTTATAAATATCTAGCAACTCCTTAAACTTTCAATTTTAGGTCTAATAAGTATCTGACACATTTAAATATTTTAAAAATAAACTAATTTATTATATATAAATTTAATCTAAATATCTCATAGAACTCTAAATTTTTAATTTTGTGTCTAGTGAGTTATTGCATTATAAAAGATGTCGAATACATCAAGAATCTATTAGATACAAAATTCAAAATTCAGATACCTATTTGACACAATTGAAAATTTAAAAACCTATTAAATACTTTTTAAAGTTTAATGATCTATGTGACACAAAATTAAAAGTTCATGAATCTATTAAACATTTTTTAAAGTACAAAAATTTATTGAATATAAAATTAAAAATTTAGACACCTAGTAGACATTTTTTAAGTTTAGAGACCAGATAGATACGATCAATCCTAAAGCTTTTTTTTTAAAAAAAAAACGATATTAAAGTTTAGAGACTAATTAAATTGGTAATTTAGCCCATGAAATAAATGTCAGATAAATTTTGTTAGAAAATAGAAAAATAACGACGGGAAAAGATAAAAGCCATCAAGTTATTCGCTCATTAGATCACGTGAGGTTAATCTTGTCAATTTCATTTTTCTAAAAAAAAACATCGTGTCAATTTTATAAAGCCGCCGACGACATTTTCCTAGAATTTACCGTATTTCGCTCCGCTAATTAAAATCAAATTCCATAATGTCACCAAAAAAAAAAAAAATCAAATTCCATAACATATGGACATGTTTGAAGTACGAAAATCCTTTTGCCAATCTTAAAAAAATAAAAAATAAAAAAAATTCTTAGTTTAGAATAACAAATGCCTTCTCATTTCCACGTATTAAAAATGGCTTAAAGAAAACTCCAAAATTGACCTTATGAAAACTATGCATATCTAGAAATATGTTTAATTCCCAATTTTTTAACAATACTTTTTAAATCTTAGAAAAAAACTAACTAAATCCATTGACATTGAGCTAAACAAGTGAATCAAACTAATTTGATGAAAACATATAATTAGAGTCAAGAGCTTCTTCTATTTTTAGAGGAGAGATTAGAGATGTTCACGCAGCAGGGTGGGGACAAGATAGTCGTCGTCCTAGCCCCATTTGAATCCCCATCCCACAAATTTTTTCGTTAAATTTTGCAGGGATCGGGTGAGATTCTCCTTAAAAAATTATTCTTCGTTTAGTTATTTTTCTTTTTTACGAATCAAATAATTTTTTTGATAAATTTTTAAACAGTTAACTTGGGAAAAATATATATTATTTTTAATTATTAAAAAAAATCTTCACTTAAATAGTTAGTTTTCTATTAAAAATTATATTTAAAAATAAAGATTCTTAAAACCTCGGAATAAAAACAAAACAATATATTTCATACCAATTGATCTAATTTATCAATATATATAATTCAAATGTTTAACTATATAATTCAAACATATCCAATTATCTAAACCATTAAGAATAAAATTTTAAATTACATATATTCACTTATACACATATATACATATAGATATATTGAAAATATAAAAAAAAAAATTAAACGAAACGGAGAAAGGAATTTTTCTCCCCCACTCTCTCGTCCATTCCCCTCCCCATTTAGGCAAGTTCCGCAGAAAAAATGGACATCTCTACCTTTAACCTTTGGACAATACATATTTTATGTTAGTTAAGCTAGGCTCAAGTTGACTTTTTCTATTTTGGTTGGCATCCATTAACAAATTTCAAATCTATTATTTCTTAGGGGGTGTTTGGTTTATGGGGTTGGGTTGAGTTGAGTTGGGTTAATAACCCAACTCCTTGTTTGGTTCACCAACAATTATAACCGGTGACTTAATAACCCAACCCCATGGAGTTGAGTTATTAACTCAACCGTACGGTACTTTCCGACGGTGGTCCGATGACTTTGCGACGATGATTCGACGACTCTCCGCGACGGTCCGACAACTCTCCGACGACGGTCCGACGAGATGAACAAAGTGGAGAAAAGAAGAAGATGAGGAGAGTTTTGAAGTGTACCTTTAAGTGCTAATACTCTAGTTTAAATAAGCATCAAAAAGTCGTAATTCTTTTAGAAAAAGAAATTTAAAACCTTTTTAAGACAGAAATCTTAATCTTTTTTTAAACTTTGAAACACTCTTTCCTAATCCTTATCTGATTATCCAAAGGTTCAAATTCAAAACAAATACAATTAAATCACCTAATTTTACGGGCCGTCACAATATACCCTTCTAAGAAAAACTTTCGCTCTCAAAAGTTGCTAGAACTTTACAACGGTCACGTCTTTGAGCCATAATCTAAACTTAAACTCTAAACTAACTTATCACAAAAACAAAAAAGTCAAAAGCATAGCATAACAAGTGTCAACACACAAAAAACTCAAATAACTTTAACTACTTTACAAAATAAAAGCAAACCTGGAGATAATGAGGCGACTTCCTGCGAGAGGTTATAAGGATTGTTGCCTATGATGTAGGCAAGTATGCAGAATCTAAAAGCCATGCTCTAATACTACTTCTATCTTGGCAGAAGGAGAAGTATGAGTTGGAGGCTACACGAAGGAAGGAAGTTGTCGATCTCTTTTATCAAATAGAATGATTGACCGAGCATGATCGTGTCTCCTTGATAGACTTGCTTGTGACTGATATCCAGAAGACTGACTGCTTTTTACAGGTTCCATCTTAATCGAGGAGGACATATTGCATGCGTCTACTGGGAAGGATTAGATGATTAGACATTGCTCCTTTTGTTGTTGTATTTTTTGTGGGCTTCTAACTAATTTTTTTGTTAACATTGTACATATAAGCCATTTAATTGATATCTTATAAATTTGGTGATATTCAAGTAATACATGACACTGAAATATGTTGTTATCTTCTTAACAACTTGACCAAAATAAACTACTAGCATAATTTCATATAAATCAAATGAACACAAGTTTTTCTTGCAAAATATTAATACTAATACATAAGTACATTAAAATAAATGGAGTTCTTGCTCACATGTGCTTAAAAAGAAGACACTCCTTCATATTGAAGAATATGTTCTCAATAACATAAGATAAAAAAGAATTTTATTGCAAAAAAATAAATTGATATCAATCCTAATATTCAATACTTTTCTAAATATCCCATAAATCTTGCAAATGGTAATATATATGGTAAATTTGTAGTTGATCTCATAATGAAGTTTTGAAATTGTAGACAAATATGTTTGCAATTGATTTGGTGGAAACAAAAAATGTAAGAAAAAAAAGCGACAAAAAAAATCAGACTTATTCACTTTACAAAAAACTGCACTAAATACCCCTGACAAATTAACTCAACTATGCACCCCAATTATTGACCTCCTGACTCAACTCAACTCAACTCTGCACCCCAAAGACTCATTTCCAGAACTCATTGACAAAACAACTCTGCACAACTAAACCCAACTCAACTCAACTCTGCGATCCAAACGCCCCCTTAAAAAAAATTCCATTTCCAAAAACAACTTTAACAAAAGATATGATTTTTGAACATATAACAAAATATTTATGTAGCAGACAATTAAAATATTAAAAACAATTGTATATATGCATATTAGAATGATACATTCAAATACAAATAGTGACCATTCGAATAGATGATAAAAAAATATATATTAATGGGAGTGTGGTAAAAATAGGATGGAACCGAGTATAATTTTACCAATATTTAAATATTAATATAATATATTTATAATAATAATAATAATGATGATAATGATATTATGAATATATATATATATATATATATATATATATAATATAAATAAAAAAGTGAAAATTTATGGCAAAATTAAACAAGGAATAAAAGAGAAAGTGGAAGGTGAAGAAAAAGAGTGAAGAGCTCTTCACCAATTGTTATTTTTCATTCATTCACAAAAAACCACTATTTATAGACAATTTAGAGAGCATGATGTCTCTTATGTGTCTAACAAAAGTCATAGTATAGGTATCGAAGTATTTATACCTATACTATGACTTTGTTAAACAGCATAAGAAAACACTTCTTAACTTATGAATAATTTCTTGCATAGTATAGGTATCGAAGTAGCATGTGAAATGAGCATTTAGATAATAATATTTACAATAGGGGGAAGATTATTGATAAAAAGATAAGGCGGGGAGATGGGGAAAGAAAAAGACATATAGGCGTGAGAAAGACAAGGAGCGATGCTTCCGTAGTGGAGGCTACTCTCTACAAGTTGAAGGCAATGGGCCCTCCTCTCAAATTGACACTTTTTTTTTTAAAAAAATAATAATAATAATTTTTGGTTTCATTTTCTTTTAAATGCTTAGATTTTTTTAAAGATGGGTAGGTTAAGGGTTTGCCATATGGTCACCTCCAATCATTAATTTCATTTGCAAATTTCAACCACCAACTTGCCTCACCAAGACATTATAGATTGGCCATTGGAATCATTTTCCCTTTTTCCTTTTCCAATTCCATCTCACTCAACTTCTATCAAATCCATTCCCTCCCCAACTAAATAATAACCCTCAATCAATTTTTTTTAATTAAAAAAAACTCGGCTACGACTTGATAAGAAATTATGCATATTGCAGTGGAAAGAGATCTCACACCCTAAGATCAAGACTCGACTAGAGAAATCACAAAAAAAACAAAACAAAACAAAAAAAAGGTCAAAATTTATAGGCTAAGTGAAGCGTAACAGAAGCATAGTAAGAAAAGGAAGCTTAGACCTCTAACATAGGCATTGAAGCTACTAATAGAAAAAACTATTAGATACAGCTACTAGAAAAATTCATACCATATGACAGTCCCATAGATTGTTAATAATGACCATATCCAATTATTCTTTCACTTCTAAACCAAGGCAACGTAACCTTGGTATTTGATTCTCGAGTTTGATCTGTACAATTTTACTTATTTGTGAAGATGCGTTTACATTTTAGTACATGAGTTTCTTCATCTCGAAATCTAAATTTTCATTAAAAAGAGTATTGTAATCATCTAAATTTTTTATCAATCCATGAACTTTAATTATTTTGTGAACACACCTCTCCTGCATTTTTTTTTAAGAGTTCAAGTTAGGGGCGTACAAATAATTAGATAATTCGAGCAACCCAAACTACCCAACGCAAACAGTAAGGATTGAGTTGAGTTGGAAATTTGAAGAACTGAAAAGTTCGGGTCGGTTATCAGATTGTGCTTTTAGGCTCGGGTTGACCCAACCCAACCCAAAGTCTATATTTTTTATTTTATTTTAATTATATATATACTTATAAATGTATTATTTGTCCATTTTTTATGTTGTTCCTCTACACATCTAACAAATGTTAGGATGTTATAATTAAACTTTAAATTAAAGTTTGGGGTTTTCGTACGGATAACCTGTTTTCCCACGCATTAATGATATTTGACCTGACATTTCAAAATAATGAAATATGACTCATTTTGACGCATATGGGTAATATGAAACGGTCTTTGTTGTTCACGCTCTCGTACGCGAAACACTCTCGCTCCCGTTGTCTCGCTCTCGCTCAAATGAGTGGTCGAAATTATAAAGAAAAAAAGGACAAGAAAAAAAGTCAGAGAAGAGTTGTTGTAGTAGAGGTAGAGCGAGAGCGAGTCAACTATAGTGCGATTTTTGTTGTTTTTTTCTTTTCTCCAGAATTTTGACAACTTCATTACTATCATGAGCGAGAGAGCTAGAGTTAGAGTATGACGCCCTTATGGTAATTTGGACGGAATGCACAATACAAAAAAGGTCATATGTCATTAATTTTAGAATATGGGTCAAATCACATCAATACGCGTGAAAAGAAATCTTTCGTGCAATTTTCTCTTAAAGTTTGATATTTAAATTTTATGTGATTTTAGTTATTAATTCAAGAAAAATAATATTTTAAATAATTAAAAAATTATAAAAAAATTAATCTGACGACCTGACCCAACCCAACCCGAAAATATTCGGGTTGGATAGGGTTGGGTTACTCTCATGGATAAGATTGGTTGGGTTGAAGGAATGACCAATCCAAATTTTTAAATTAGTCCAAAAAACTCTCCTAACCCAATTCGACTTATATGTACACCCCTAAATTCAACTATATACGAGGTTGGAGAATTCGAACTATCTTTCCTCTTGTTAAATCAACAAGTAGGAGTGTAAATAGATTGATTAAAAAAAGTTCTAGTAGATCCCATTATATTACAGACTACGGATGCCAATTTCATCTCACACTTGAGCATAACTTTTTGTTTGAACATTAATAATATATATATTAAACATTATTAAATTCAAATTTTCATTTAAAAAAATATCAAATTCCACCAAATATACATTGCAATACTAAAATTCATAAAATAAAATAAAATATAGCACACCTTCTTCGCTGCCCTGGAAATATGAATATAGAATTAAGAATCATGAATGCACCCGTACTTCTATATTGTAATAATAAACCAACTGATTGAAATACAAGAAATATAAATCAATAAATTCTCTGGCAAACTAACTTATAAAAGTTATCATTATAAAAAAAAAGTATATAATAAATAAGTACTATAAGTTGGACATTAAAGAAATGGATTTATACGTGGAGGGCTAGCGTTGGAATAAGATAATGCATGAATTAGTTAGAATATATGAAGAAAGCATACAAAACCAAGGCGGTTGGCTGCATTCTTAAATCATAACAATACGCCCACAAATTTATTATTGTGGATCCACGTCCCCCATTCATTTCAATCTCGCAGTCTTCACTAATAAGAGCATAACTCAATTTATATCAAACAAAATTTACAACTAAAATGTCATAAGTTTGAATTTTCCATCTCCAAATACCTATGTATTAAAAAAAATCTCACGACCTTCTTCTTTTCTTCTTTCGTAATAAGTTATACGATATATATGTAGTTTTTTAAATTTTAATTCTCTTTTTATTTTTTTGTATTGTTTGTTAATTAAATCGTAATACTTATCTCTCTTCATCCAACGGTGAAATATTCTCAGCCACATTGTGGCGGGCTCACTAAATAATTTCTCCTCTAGCATTAGCTGAAATTGAAAATATATAAACATTAAACGAATCAAGCCTATTAATTAGAATAATATGTCGTTGCTAAAAAGAGCATAGATCGACTGTGACATAACGAATGTGTTCATGACCATGAGGTCTGGAATTCGAATCCCTCAATCCCCTATAGTACTTAAAAAAGGAATAATATATTTGATATATGCATAATGTGTTTAGAATAACTTGTGAAAAAAAAAGATTTTTTTGTTACAAAATGGATTTTTCTATTATCGCCTTTGAAAAAGTAATAATTTAAAGTGTGTTTAATTTATATAATGAGTGATTTTTAGATGATCAAAAGTGGTTATTTAAAAAGTCTTAATAAGTGCTTCCAAAATTTGAAATAATCTAAATATTTTGAAGGATTTAATCGAAAATCTTCCAAATATGTAGTAACTTTTTAAAAAAGATTTTAAAGTGATTAATTAAAAATCTTCTAAATATGGTAGTAACTTTTTTAAAAAATAAATTAGTTTTGAATATAGTGCAACCAAACACATTTGTTATTTAAAAAATATATTTTTTTTTAAATGTAAGATGTATTAATACTTTTATTGAAAATATATTTTTTTTCAAAAGTGAGGATTTTAACCTTTTAATTTTTGGTCGAAGATATATTGTTGAATGAAGAATTTCTGCAGGTTACAAATTACCACATATATGTTTTCTTTAATTGAGTTATGCTCTAATGGATGATTTCTTTTTAAGGTGTTTAATAATTGATTTGAGCGATTGGAACATATTTGATCTTCTTAAAAAAAATGCTTCATTTTTTTGTTTTCATAAATTGTTGGGTTTGTTCAATATCATATTTTTGCCAAAACCTAGGTTAAACAAACCTAATTAGATGAACTCAAAGTTAAATACATTTGTTATATCCATTATAAAGAGTTCTTTTTTTCCCATTGATATAAAGATAGTTGGGATTAAGAGATTTAAATTCATTGGCACGTGTTAGTTGGGCTATAAACAATGAAAAGTTATTTTGGAGAGAAAAAAAAACAATCACTTTTTTAAATGCAAATTTTGGTGGAAATATATTTAAATAAATGTATTTTTTTATATAGTTTCTAGATGTTTAATTATTTTTATGATTATCATTCAACAAATATATATTTTTATGATTAGCATAACCGCCGAAGTAGAATATTTAAATTATGATATGAATAACTTTAAATAATAATATTTATTTTTTTTTAAAGAAAAAGTAAGATTAAAAAACACTACGAGCCCTTGTGCTCCCATTTAAATAATGATATAGTTTTTTTTAGAGTAGAATTGAGATTAGAGAATTCGATTTACATACTTCGAGTTCGTTAATACATTCGTCAGTTGAACTATGCTCTCTTTAGTAAATTTGTAGCAATATATTTATAAACTTTATTCTGTGATAATTTAGGTTATTTAGTTTAAAATTTGTGATGATTTAATCTCTACCAAATAAAAATTAGTAAATATTTATTCAATGTTTCTTATCTATGTAGATTAAGAAAAAAATGTGTTTATAAACTAAAAAACTAAGATCTCGTTTGATAATCATTTGATTTTTAGTTTTTAGTTTTTGAAAATTATGTTTTTTTTTTCACAACTTCTCTTCATCTCCACTACACTGATTTCCATATTTCTTGAGGTACCATTTAAGTTTTTAGGCAAATTTCAAAAATAAAAATAAAATTTTGAAAACTATATATATATATATATATATATATATTAGTTTTTAAAACATAGGTACAAACTAGATAAGAAAACAATTAAATCCATTGATGAAAGTAGTATTTTTAAGTTTGATTTTCAAAAATTAAAAACAAAAAATCAAATGGTTATCAAACGGACCTCAATTGTTACGTAATAAAAATCAACGCTTTACCTTGATGAGATTATTCACAATCAACACTAAATCATTAAATTTTTATACCATATGATCTAAATTATCACATACTAAAATTTAGAAACTAAGACATCGTAACTATTTAATTTCTGAAAATTAAGCTTATAAATATTATTTCTACTGATGAGTTTTTTCATTTTGTTTTCTACATTTTAGTAATGTTTTAAAAAATCGAGCTAAGTTTTGAAATTTTTTTAAAAAAATGTATTTTTGAAAACTTATTTTTGTTTTCAAAATTTGGCTAAGAATCAAAATATTTTCTTAAGAAATATGAAAATCAGTGTAAAGAAAAGGTAAGAAAACAAAACATGCCATTTAAAAAAATAAAAAACTAAAAAAGTTCTATTTAATAAGGCCCCGTTTGATAACTATTTGGTTTTTGGTTTTTAGATTTTAAAAATTAAGCCTAAAAACACTACTTCTACCAATGGGTTTCTATGTGTTCTTTTCTACTTTGTGCCTAAGTTTTCAAATATAAGCTAAATTTTGAAACTAAAAAAAAAATAGTTCTCAAAAACTTGTTTTTGAAATTTGGCTTGAAACTTTAAATGGTACCTCAAGAAGATGAAAATCATTGTAGAAAAGATAAAGAGAAATTGTAAAAAAAAAAGTCTAATTTTCAAAACAAAAAATTGAATGGTTATCAAATAGGACTTAAGTTTTTTGTTTTCACTTTTTGACAATTGTGCTTGTTTTCTCATCAATTCTCTACCATGAGTGTCATATTTCTTGATAAAACATTTGACTCCTTAGCCAACTTCTAATATAAAACAATTTTTCTTTAATTTTCAAAGCCTGGCTTCATTTTTAAAACATTTATAAAAAGTAGAGATAACAAAACAAGATAATATATATAGATGAAAGCAGTATTTATATACTTATTTCAAAATCCAAATAATAAAAAAACTAACGATTATAAGACGAATCTAAAAAACTATTAAATGAAGTCTAAATTATTAAAAATTTGAAAATGTAATGACTAATCATTTCCTTCTAAAGTTTAAATCTAAACCTTTACTCCAACCCAAGTATAAGAACAAAAATATATATATTTTTTATTTAAAGAATTATTATATTGAAGATAGATCTAAAATAGTGGCCTCCATTATTTGACCATGGGAGAGGATGGTCAATACAGTAGTCATGGTCGGTCACTGAAATTAATTAGGCACTTACAAATTGCATCCAAGTCTTGACGCCGTCAAGACCCAGTCGTGGCAACGTTATCCTCTAATGAATTGGACGTTATATTGTTTGCAATTTTGTTTGAGATATATGATTTTGATTCTAATAAATATTTGGTATTAACAATGTTAGTTAAATCATGTAAAATAATATACACTGATAACTAATCAATAATAATTTGATGTAATATGCTAATAAATAGCACAAAATAGTACATTAACTAGATTATATAAAAATGTATGTGTATGAGCTACAAAAATCTATTTAAAGTGTAATTTTTTTACTTCGAGTATTAACTTGTTTGTCTATTCACTTTTACTTTATCCCTTTACTCTTATACTTATCGTATAGAAGTATCATTGATAAGGCCAATAAATAATGTGTTGTGATCGTGGTTTTAAATTTTAATTCATATGTCAATATTTTTATCGACATTTCCCATGTATATGGGTTCAACATCAACATAAAAGTGAATCATCATTTCTATTATATTATAAAAAGGTTGTTGAAATATAAATAAAATATCAATAAAATACATTATTGTGGATCTAATAATAATAATAATTTAAATATAGTGAAATGCTTATTTTTTATATTTATAATATATTCAGAAATAATCGAGATTTTATGGATATTTCTATAAAATTGTGTTGGGGGAATTACAAATAACAGAGGAAAATAGAGAAACAAATTGAGAAACAACTACGTAAACAATCAGGTTGAGGCGCGGGTATCTCGCTCTCTTTAAGGAGATTCAAGCCCTCTCATCTGCGGTGTATATTTATTTATCAACCATCGGTGCATCGGTCTTCTCCGCTGTCCCTCCGGATACAACAACCCAACTCGAAACGTTGTGTAGCTCAAACCACTTTGCACTAAGAGGTTGAGCTCAAAGCTCCACAACAAAGAACACCATTCTTTTGGTCAATTTGCTCTTAAAAGAGCAAAGTAGAGAATACAAGAATATAGAGAAAAAATGAGCTTAAAGATGGGATGATTTTGAAATGTTTGAAAGGAGGTATTTATACTAGAATTTTAGATCTAGGAATTTAATTATAATACTTTTAACCTCCTTCAATTGAATAAACAAATACGTTTATTCTTTTTATAAAATAAAACATTTATTATTTAAAAAGTAAAAACTCATAAATAATATTAAATGTTAAAATGTTACAACATTCCCCACTCATTTTAATATTTAAAATAATCAAAATCAATTGACCAAGAGAAGATAATTATGCATCATAAAGGTGTGACTCAGATTGAACCTTTACTAGTGAAATAATAATCTCTACTCAAATAAGTAGTGGTCTTTGACTTGAACTCTAACACTTAAGGGAAATAGAAGAATTATTATCCACACATAATTATCCGTGTTGACATAAGCTTTATTGGTTAGCACATTATGGCCCCGTCTTTGATCCCGCACTTTCATGAGCGTTTTTAGAATAAGCCCCATATCCTCATAGAGAGCGACCTCACTCACTCTCACACTCATATAGGTAAAATCACAAAGGTTGCTCCTATAACAACAACGACACCCCACTCATAAGAGCTACAGATTTTATTAAGAGTTTATTTAAAAACTCAACCTCCACTACGTTATAGGATAAATGCACTCACATCATAGGGATGGATAAATATGTAAAGATAGTGCATTTTTACTACCCACCTTATAATTCGTTTTTCCCTTTGAACCCAATTCTCGGGATCTCTCGATCACCAAAGTGGGTATCCTTATATATGGCTCATGACAATTATAAGGGCTAACCCCATCCCCTCGATGTGTTCCGGACTTTTTCTATTCAAGGCCTTTGTGAATGGATCTGCAAGATTATCACAAGATTTAATGTAATTCACATTAATAATCCCATTACTCAAATAGATCTCACAATCATCGTGTTTTCTTCTTATAGGTCTGGATTTACCGTTATAAAAATGATTTTTTACTCTACCAATTGCGGCAGTGCTATCACAATTTATCAAGATAGGAGGTATTGGTTTCTCCCACATAGGAATCTCATATAATAAATCTCTTAGCCAACTTGTTTCCTCACTTGCTGAAGCTAAAGCAATAAGTTTTGCTTCCATGGTAGAGTTGGCAATAATTGTTTGTTTTTTAGATTTCCAACAAATAGCACAACCTCCCAAGGTAAAAAGATACCATGTGGTAGATAAAGAATCACCTGACAATGTATTCCAGTCAACATCAGAAAATCTTTCAACAACAGCAGGATATTTTTTATAAAATAAGTCATAGTGTTTTGTTCCCAAAAGATATTTCATAACACGGTCTATGGCATGCCAATGTTCTTTACCCGCTTACTCGTAAACTGCTTAAGAAGAACTCCTACTCGCATATGCAATGTCAGTCTAGTACAATCAGTTGCATATCGTAGGCTACCAATCACGCTAGCATACTCCTTTTGATTAATTACATCACTTTCATTTTCAATGGGAAACAAGTGAACACAAGAATCAAATGGAGTAGACACATGTTTACAATCAAAATAATTGTATTTTCTGAGTATTTTCTCTATATAATGTGATTGGTCAAGAAAAATCCATCCGAGGTTCTCGTTATTTTCATACTCGAAATAAAATTAGCCTCACCAAGATCTTTCATGTCAAAATGACTTCTCAATAAATTTTTGCTTCATTTATAACAAAAATATTTGAGCCAAAGATCAATAAATCATCAACATATAGGCTAATAATAACATGTGATTTTTCCCATGATTTATAATAGATGCATTTATCACATTCTTTGGTTTATAACCATTATTTAGCATGCAAGAATCAAAATTTTCATGCCACTGCTTTGGAGCTTGTTTTAAGCCATATAGGGATTTAGTAAGCTTACACACTTTGTTCTCTTGCCCAGGCTCTATAAAACCTTCGGGTTGGTCCATGTAAATTTCTTCTTCTAAATCACCATTTAGAAAAGTCATTTTCACATCCATTTGATGAATATTCATATTAGATATTGCAGCTATTGCAATTAGCAATCTAATAGATGTGATTCTTGTAACCGGAGAAAATGTATCAAAGAAGTCTAAGTCTTCCTTTTGTTTAAAACCTTTTTGCGACAAGTCTAGCTTTATACTTGTCTATACTACCATCCGGTTTCAATTTTTCCTCGGGACCCATTTACATCCTATAGTTTTAAAGCTCCGGTGGTAAATCAACTAATTTCCAAGCTTTATTAGAAATAAGTGATTCCATTTCATCATTTGACCTCTCTTTCCGAAAAATCCATATCCGGTGATGATAAAGCTTCACAGTAAAAGAAATTGGTGTTTCTTGAATATTATAAACATAAAAATCGGGACCAAAATCTTTCACGATTCTTGCTCTTTTACTTCTCCTTAATTCAACTTGAGAGTTGTTTTCATTATTATCACTAGGGGTAGAAGAATCAAACTTAGAGAAAGTTTGTTCACAATTTTGACCCCCACTATTTCTTGATTTAAAAGGAAATTTTTCTTCATGAAAAATTGCATAATTTGATTCAAAAATCACATTATGTTCAATATCAAGAAATCTATATGTTGTACTATGAGTCATGTGCATATCCAAGAAAAACACAAGTGGTAGCTTTAGACCCTAATTTAGGTCTTTTGGATCTCATTAGCCTCACAAAAGCCAAACATCCCCAAACTCTTAAATATCCCAAATTTGGCTTATACCCTTTCCACAACTGAAAAGGTGTAGTTTTAGTCTTTTTATGTGGGACTCTGTTTAACACATGACAAGCAGTCAAAACCGCTTCACCCCAAAGATTAAAAGAAGCACCTGATTCTAATAGCATAACATTAGTCAAACTAATTAAGGTTCTATTTTTCTCTCTCAACTACTCCATTAGAAGCGGTGAATATGGTGGAGTAGTCTCATGAATTATTCCTAATGATTCAACGTATGAATTGAATTCAAATGATTCATATTCTCGACCTCTATCACTTCTAATTCTTTTAATTTTTCTACCAAATTGATTTTCAACTTCGAGGAGAAATTTTTTGAAATTCTCAAAAACATCACTTTTATTTTTCAATAAATAAACATGAGTGTATTTTGAAAAATCATCAATAAAAGTGATAAAATATCTATTTCCTCCTCTAGTAAAACTCCCTCAAATTCACACAAGTCTGTATGAATTAACTCTAATAATTCGGTATTTCTTTCAACACTTTTATGAGGTCCTTTAGTGATTTTAGCTTTCTTCGCATATTTCACATTTCTCAAAATTATTTTTAAACTAGGAATTAACCCAAGACTACTCATCACCCCCACATACTTACTATTTATGTGACACAAACGAGCATGCCAAAAATTCAAAGAAGAGAGCATATAAATCGAATCAAGTTGATGCTTTATTAATATACTCAATATTCAATTTGAACATTCCATCACAAGCATAACCTTTTCCAACAAAAATTCTCTTTTTAGTTATCACATATTGATCAGATTCCATAGTTTGTTTAAAGCCAACCTTATTAAGAAGATAACTCGACATTAAATTCTTCCTCATGGAGGGTGTATAAAGCACATCTTTCAAAATTAGAACCCTTCCAGAGGTGAATTTTAATTCAACCTCACCAGTTCCCATAATTTGAGTAGTATGAGAATCACCAAGCATTATTGTTTTAGTCTCCTTAAAAGGAGTATAAACTTTGAACCAATCTCTGTCATAACAGACATGTCTATTGGCTCCAGAATCAGCCCACCATCCTTCAACACTTTGAACCATATAAATATCTGTTATCATAGCCACAAATGGTTCTTCAGTAACATTAGCCTGAGGTACAGGTTCATGTTTCCGAAATTTGCAAAATCGAGCAATATGCCCATTTTTGCCACAAACAAAGCAACCGACTTTTGAGTGTTGAGGATAAACTTGATTCTTATTCACTTGGTTTGGATTTTTCTTATGAGAAAATTGAGGTTTATTATTTTTTTTTCATATAATTCTTCTTTGGCTTTAAATGACTATTTTTAGGAATCTGACCCTAGGTAAATTATCCTTAGAAGAGATTAGATTTACCTTAGTGAAATTTTCGTTGTCTTCTTGAATCAACGCATCTTGCCCTCTTGCCTCTTCCTCCACGCGAATGCGAGTAATTAGCATTTCTAGAGAAATTTCTTTTTGCTTATGACGCATATTTTTTGAAATTCTCTCCATGATGGTGGAAGCTTGTCAATTATACTTCAAGAAGAACAATAAGATTGTCTCCAATCTTAATTCCTTCGAGATGTTACTTCACTATTATCATCCGAAAGTCTTGTGCTGTTCTACTACTGATTTTCCATCTATCATTTGGAATCGAAAGAAGCGACTTTGCGGCATATTTTTTCGCGACCGCTTCTTCCGTTATCATATTTGTTCTCGCAAAGCTTTCCATATTTTTTGACAGATGTGAAAGTAGTATCGTAATAATCATAAAAATGATCAAAGAAGACAATTTAAAAGATAGTACTGACATTTGTACTAATCTTTCTCATACTTATCAAGTTTCTCTTGATGCTCCATGAACTCTTCAATGCCCATGTTTTCACTATCAATCTTCTTTGGGTTTTTTCTCAGTGAGACATAGGCCACTTTGAGAAGATTAAGGTAGAACAACACTTTTCCTTCCATCTCTTAAAATGTGCTCCTTAAATCGAAAAGGCTTGTTGAGATCTCCGACGTTATCATTAGGTTTCTCAATTGTAGACTCCATGTTGACTCTCCTTAAAATTGTTGGGGATTTACAAATAACAGAGGAAAATAGAGAAACAAATTGAGAAACAACTACGTAAACAATCGTGTTGAGGCGCGGTATCTCGCTTCTCTTTAAGGAGATTCAAGCCCTCTGCGGTGTATATTTATTTATCAACCACCGTGCATCGCCTTCTACGCCCCGTCCCTCCGTGGATACAACAACCCAACTGAAGCGTTGTGTAGCTCAAACCACTTTGCACTAAGAGGTTGAGCTCAAAGCTCCACAACAAAGAACACCCTTCTTTTGGTCAATTTGCTCTTAAAAGAGCAAAGTAGAGAATACAAGAATATAGAGAAAAAATGAGCTTAAAGATGAGATGATTTTGAAATGTTTGAAAGGAGGTATTTATACTAGAATTTTAGATCTAGGAATTTAATTATAATACTTTTAACCTCCCTTCAATTGAATAAACAAATACGTTTATTCTTTTTATAAAATAAAACATTTATTATTTAAAAAGTAAAAACTCATAAATAATATTAAATGTTAAAATGTTACAACAAGTTGAAGTATCAACCTTTTAACACTTGGGTGTGGCAAGGTTTAAAGAATGACCCAAATGGATTTTTTATTTATTTATATTTGAATGTGTTTGGACATAATTATAACACTTTTAATTTAGAAATTGAATTTTTATTTAACTTTATTGTTACATAATACATAAAAGCCATTAAACCTTCTTGTACCAGTTTAGTCCCTTTGCTCGATGAAATAGTTTATATTTTTACATTTTGTTTCTTTCTTGTTTTCTCCCATTTCCTCTGTCTTTAAAATTTCTTTCATTTTTTTTTAGTTGTAATGGATGGTACTATTCTGCCTAAGTAGTAGACACAAGTCATTTAATTGTGAATATTATGTTTATGAGTGTGAGATATTAAGACGTTGATAACCCTTTGGTTTTTAGTTTTTGGTTTGTAAAAATTAAGTTTGTTTTCTCTCAATTTCTTTACGATTGTTTTCATCTCCCTTAAAGAAGTATTTGAATTCTTAGCTAAATTCTAAAAATAAAAATATGGTTTTGAAAACTATTTTTTTTTGTTTTCAAAATATCGCTTGGTTTTTGAAACACAGGTAAAATATAGATAACAAAATAAGTAAATCCTTAAGTGGGAGTAATATTTATACGTTTAATTTTCAAAAACCAAATGGTCATCAAATGAGATCTAAATATCTAAAATTTAAGATTGGTTTGATAATTATTTTGTTTTTTGTTTTTTGTTTTAAAAAATTAAATCTATAAATCTCCATGTTTTGAAATTAAGCCTATAAAAGTAAATAAAGTTAGTTTCCTTCCGAATTCAAGAATTTTCTAATTATGGTAAAATATGTAGTATAAATGCCCATCCATTGCCATATATTACCTATGCCAAGTGGCAAAATTTCCATAGTCATAGTGTTCTCCAAGTGTCAAATTTTTACCAATGCTTAGTGTCCAAATGTACCAACTCATCCCTTGTCAAATTGCCTATAAATAGTGACTTTTGGTGGAAAAATAAAAGGCATCCATTGGTGAAATTCTCTCCAATTCTCTCAATTCTCTCCCACTTTCTCTTTTTAGTCTTTATTTAATTTTCCATAAATTTCCACTATCTCTTTATTTATATTATATATATTGCCCCCACTTTCCAAACACTTATTTTAATATTATTATTATTATATTATTATTATAAATATATTATTATTATAAATATATTATTATATTAGTATTTTAATATTGGTAAAATTATATCCGGTTTTCATCCTATTTTTAGGACACGTTATCAGCACGAAGCTCTGCCGATTTTTCCACTGAAGGTAAGTCCTCCGGGTAAGCCATTTTTTTTTAATAATAAAATGTTATTTTGCCTGTCTAATTGATTTCCTAATGTAAATGCAATTTCTTTGTATATAGTATTACTATGACAAATCTTGCAAAACTAGAATTTGTGGCCCTGGATATTAATGAAAATAACTACTTGTCATGGGTCCTTGATGCTGACATCCATTTAGACTCCATGAATCTTGGAGAAACAATTAAAGAAGGAAATGATGCATCAAATCAAGAAAAAGCCAAAACTATGATCTTCCTTCGCCATCATCTTCACGAGGGATTGAAAATGGAGTACCTTACAATAAAAGATCCCTACATTCTATGACAAGGCTTGAAAGAAAGGTATGATCATCAAAAAACAGTTATTCTTCCAAAAGCTCGTTATGATTGGATGCACCTGAGGTTGCAAGATTTCAAATCAGTAAGTGAATATAATTCCGCACTATTTAGAATTAGTTCAAAATTAAAATTATGCGGAAAAAAATTACTGATGTTGATATGTTAGAAAGACATTCTCCACTTTTCATGTCTCAAATATGCTCTCGCAAAGAGCAAATATCGAGAGAAAGGCTTTAAAAAATATTCAGAACTAATCTCATGTCTTCTCGTGGTTGAACAAAATAACGAGCTATTAATGAAAAATCATGAATCTCGACCAACTGGAGCAACACCATTCCCTGAAGTGAATGCTGTGAATTTTAATAATCGTGGTCGAGGTCGTGGTCGTGGTCGAGGTCGGGACCGCGGTAGAGGAAGAAATACCTATTTTCGTGGTGGGCATTATAATTTTAAGAAACCCATACGAACTGATGATCATAAAGGAAAAGCTCCACAAGATAAAAGTTCAAAAGGTGATGAACATAAATGTTTCCGGTGCGGAATGACTGGGCACTGGTCACGTACCTGTCGTACATCAAAACACCTTGTTGATCTCTATCAAGCTTCCCTGAGGGAAAAGGGAAAAGGGAAGAATGTGGAGGTGAATCTTGCCATTCAAGAAGATGATGTGTTTGATCCCTCCAATATGGTGCATCTTGATGTGGCTGATTATTTTGAATCTCCTGGAGAGAAAATTGATGCAATCAAACAAGTAGAGGATGTTTTGTATGAAGATATATAATTAAGTACTGCTTGTAATTATAGTTTTTTTTTTCCTTTTCTTGTTTTTGTATATATATTTAGGACTTTTTGTAATCGTTTTTCTTTTCTTATCAATGAAGAAATATGGACAATTTCAATATGTTGAGTAACCCGAAAATGAGCAATGAGGATTTATGTCTAGCAGATCACATGAACTACGCATTACGATACTCATAAACAGAAAATATTTTTCTAAATTGACAATGCTTTGAAGCAAAAATCAATACTATATCAGGTTCTGCAGACCTGATTGAAGGTTTTGGAAAAGCAAGTTTTATCTTGCCTAAAGGAACAAAATTTTCAATTAATAATACTTTGTTCTCTAGCAAATCAAAGAGAAATCTATTGAGTTTTAAAGATATACGTAATAATGATTATCATGTTGAAATCGATCGTAAAAATAATATAGAGTATCTCTATATCACATCTATTATTTCACATGAAAAACGATATATTGGAAACACTCTGCAAACTTTTTCCGGATTATATTATACTCATATACAAGTAATCGAAAGTTATGCAACAATGAACCGTAAGTTCATGAATTCGAAAATATTCGGTGTTTGACATGATCGATTGGGTCATCCAGATCGATAATGATGAGGAAAATTATTGAGAATTCACATGGACATCCTTTAAAGAACCGTAAGATTCTTCAATCCAATGAGTTGTCATGTGATGCTTGCTTCCTCTCGGAAATTAATTATTAGACCATCTCCAAATTAAAGTGGGCATTGAATCACCTACATTTTTAGAGCGAATTCAAGGTGATATTTGTGGACCTATTAACCCACCAAGTGGTCCATTTAGATATTTTATGGTATTGATTGACGCATCCAAAGAGATGGTCACATGTATGCTTATTATCAAGTCGAAATCTTGCATTTGCAAGATTACTTGCTCAAATAATTAAGTTAAGAGCACAATTTCCGATTATACAATTAAGACAATTCGACTTGATAATCTTTGGTGAATTTACATCCCAAACTTTTAATAATTATTGTATGTCAATTGGGATAAGTGTTGAACATCCGGTAGCCCATGTTCATACACAAAATGGTCTAGCAGAATCATTTATAAAACGTCTGCAATTAATTTCAAGACCATTGCTTATGAGAGCTAAACTCCCTACATCGGTCTGGGGTCATGCTATTTTACACGCTGCATCATTATTACGTATTAGGCGAGAGCCTATAATAAATATTCCCCCATGCAATTAGCTTATGGCCAGCAGCCAAATGTATCCCATCTGAGAATTTTTGGATGTGCAGTATATGTTCCAATTGCTCCACCACAACGTACTAAGATGGGTCCTCAAAGGAGGTTAGGAATATATGTTGGATATGATTCCCCATCAATTATTAAATATCTTGAACTCCCGACGGGTGATGTATTTATCGCACGATTTGGTTGATTGTCATTTTAATGAAACAAATTTTCCAACATTAGGGGAGGAATTAAGAAGTTGGAAAAAAATTACGTGGAATGCATCATTATTATCTCATTTAGATCCTCGAAGAGATCGATGTGAACTTGAAGTTCAAAAGATAATTCATTTGCAAAATATAGCAAATCAATTACCGATGCATTCACAGATGCTGCTAAAAGGGTGACTAAATCATATATACCAAAGAAAGAAATGCTCCATCAAAAATTGATATTACACAGAACAAGTTGTCAATAATGAGTCCGAGCACGCCAAAAGCGTGGTAGACCAATGGGTTCCAAAGATAAAAATCCTCGAAAAGAAAGGTAGTTGAGAATCAAAATGATTCAATGAAAGGTATGGATGTTCCGTAGAAGAAATCCGAATACAACTACTCAAAAGAGTATTGATGAAAATCAAACGCTTGAGGATAATAATGAAATTTCTATAAACTATGTTACAACAGAAAGAGATGGAACCGAAATGATATTATTGTTGACAACATTTTTGCTTATAATGTTACCCACGATATTATTCATGAAAGTGACGATTTTGATCCAAAATCTATCGATGAATGTAAACGTAGAAAGGATTGGTTGAAGTGAAAAGAAGCAATCCAAGCAGAGTTGAACTCACTTTCAAAACGTGAGGTTTTTGGACCAGTAGTCCTAACACCAGAAGGTGTTAAACCTGTGGGATACAAATGGGTATTTGTAAGGAAAAGAAATGAAAAGAATGATGTCATAAGATATAAAGCGAGACTTGTTGCACAAGGATTCTCGCAAAGGCCTGGTATAGATTATGAGGAGACATATTCTCCTGTGGTGGATGCAATAACGTTAAGATATTTGATTGGCTTTGATCAGTATATGAAAAACTTGATATGCATCTAATGGATGTAGTCACGACGTATTTATATGGATCTCTGGATATTGACATTTATATGAAAATCCCGGAAGAATTTAAAATACCAGAAACATATGAATCAAGTTCTCGGGAATTGTATTCGATAAAGTTACAGAGATCATTATATGGATTAAAACAATCGGAGACGAATGTGGTATAATCGCTTTGAGTGAATATCTCATTGAAAGAAGGATATCAAAATAATCCAATATGTCCGTATGCGTTTTTATAAAGAAATCTCAATCGAATTTTGCTATTATAATCAGTATATGTTGATGACTTAAATATAATTGGAACTCTGAAGAGTTGTCCAAGGCAATAGAATATCTTAAGAAAGAATTCAAAATGAAAGATCTTGGAAAAACAAAATTTTGTCTTGGTTTGCAAATTGAACATTTAGCAGATGAGATATTTGTTCATTAATCAACTTATACAGAGAAAATCTTAAAAGATTTTATATGGATAAAACACATCCATTGAACATTCCAATGGAAGTTCGTTCACTTTGGATGTAAAGAAAGATATATTTCACCCTCGAGATGATAATGAAGAACTTCTTGGTCCTGAAGTACCATATCTTAGTGCAATTGGTGCACTTATGTATCTAACTAATAACACAAGACCGTATATTGCATTTTCAAAGAAATTTATTAGCTAGATATAGTTCATGTCCTACAAAAGACATTGGAACGGAGTTAAACATGTACTCAGATATCTTCGAGGGGACGATTGATATGAGTTTATTTTATTCTAACAAATCTAGCTTTGATCTAGTTGGTTATGCAGATTCTGGTTATCTATGTGATCCACACAAAGCTAGATCTCGATGACAGTGTTATCTATTTACATGTGGAGGAACCGCTATATCATGGCGATCGATGAAACAGACCATCACGGCCACTTCTTCGAATCATGCTTTGAAATTCTCGCAATTCACGAGGCAAGTCGAGAATGTGTATGGCTAAGATCGATAACACAACACATTCGTGAGACATGTGGATGGTCTTCAAGTAAACATCCTCTAACAATATTATATGAAGACAACACAACATGTATAGCTCAAATCAAAGGAGGATATATCAAAGGAGATAGAACCGAAGCATATCTCTCCAAGCTTTTCTACACTCATGACCTTGAAGAAAATGGTGACATCTCAGTACAACAAATTTGTTCGAAAGATAACTTGGCGGACATATTTACAAAAGCATTACCAACTACAACATTTGAGAAATTGGTTCACAGTATTGGGATGCGAAGACTTAGAGATCTCAAGTGATGTCGTCATGAGGGGAGTAAATGTATTATATAAAATATGTACTCTTTTTCCTTCACTAGGGTTTTTATCCCATTGGGTTTTTCCCTAGTAAGGTTTTAACGAGACATATATTATATAAATGGGCATTTAAGGGGGAGTATTGTAAAATATGTAGTATAAATGTCCATCCACATGTCATATATTACCTATGCCAAGTGGCAAAATTTCCATAGTCATAGTGTCCTCCAAGTGTCAAATTTTTACCAATGCTTAGTGTCCAAATGTACCAACTCATCCCTTGCCAAATTGCCTATAAATAGTGGCTTTTGGTGGAAAAATAAAATGCATCCATTGGTGAAATTCTCTCCAATTCTCTTCATTCTCTCCCACTTTCTCTTTTTAGTCTTTATTTAATTTTCCATAAATTTCCACTATCTCTTTATTTATATTATATATATTGCCCCCACTTTCCAAACACTTATTTTAATATTATTATTATTATTATATTATTCTTATTATATTATTATTATAAATATATTATTATATTAGTATTTTAATATTGGTAAAATTATACCCGGTTTTCATCCTATTTTTACAACACTAATAAGCATTAACTCCCACAAAATTGTTCTTTTTTTTTTTGGTACAATTGTTAATAAAAAATCAAAATAAAAAATATTTTAAAGTTATACTTTTAAAAAAAATCCTAATAGGTGAGTTTTTTTTTTTTAACTACAATCCTTATAATTGAGTTGACTCTTAACTCAAATATAATAGAAAATTCATGTGCAAATATATAATTATTTTAGTTATCCTTCTCAAATGTCCCACGATCTCCCTTTTAAAAATGAATAAGCTGTTATTATATTTATATAAAAAAGTAAGGGCAAAATACACCTTTGTGGTCCATGAGGTTTGAAGTTGATGTCTATTTGGTCCCTAAAGTTTCAAAATGAACACTTTAGCCCTTGAGGTTTGGAAAATAGTTCTAAATGGTCCCTGAAGTTAGTTGACCGTTAGTTGACTAACGGAAAAATGATGTGTCAAAATTTATATGTAAGATTATGTAGTTTTTTTAATTTATATTTAAGATTATTTATTTTCTTTTCTTTTAGGACTTCTCATGTGCATTTTTTTCGGTATTCCATTTCTTACCTATGCATTTTGTTTTTTCTTTTTATCAAACCACAACTCTACATAATAAAAAAAAATAGAACCACAAAAAAAAATAAGAATCTCATCGCAAAAATTGAATCAATTAAAGAAAAATTAAGACGTGGGTACTTCAAAGTTGTGGATAGAAACGTTTTTTAGGATTAAGAAGGTGGACTGAGTAAGGCGCTGCATCGTTTTTTTTAGGATTAAGAAGGTGGACTGAGTAAGGCGCTGCATCAACACGATGAAAATAGTTCTAAATAGTCCATGGAGTTAAGTTGACCGTTAGTTGACTAATGGAAAAATGATGTGGCATGTTATTGAATTGATAATTTTTAAATGAGGTGTTAAAATTTATATTATTTCAACATTATGTGGTTATTTTAAAAAATTATTTTAAAAATTATTTTAAAAATAGTTCTAATCAATTTTCATCGCATTGATGCAGCGTCTTACTCAGTCCACCTTCTTAATCCTAAAAAAACGTCTCTGTCCACAACTTTGAAGTACTATTAATTTTTCTTTAATTGATTTGATTTTTGCGATGAGATTCTTATTTTTTTTTGTGGTTCTATTTTTTTTTATTATGTAGAGTTGTGCTTTGATAAAAAGAAAAAACAAAATGCATAGGTAAGAAATGGAATACCGAAAAAAATGCACATGAGAAATCCCAAAAGAAAATAAAAGAAATAATCTTAAATATAAATAAAAAAAACTACATAATCTTAAATATAAATTTTGACACATCATTTTTCCGTTAGTCAACTAACGGTCAACTAACTGCAAGGACCATTTAGAACTATTTTCCAAACCTCGGGGACTAAAGTGTTCATTTTGAAACTTTAGGGACCAAATAGACATCAATTTCAAACCTCAGGGACCAAAAGTGTAAAAAAAGAAAAAGAAAAATAAATAAATAAGAGTAAAAATTTGGAGTCGATGGGTCCAATTCCGGATCCTAAAGAATAAGATGGGGCAATGAAATAGAATCATGCAATGTAAAATGCTAAGCAAATCAAAATCTGTATAGTACGCCACGTGTCATTCATTTGAATATCAGACGACTGTTAAAGCATCAGGATCAGCAAATGCCATGGAAGCTAAGTGTCACGGTCGCACCTCTCGCACCATGCGGCGCCATGATTCATCCCTCGAACATGGCCAGCCTTAAGGGGAACTCTTGCCCCATCTCTATGATCGCAACGCTTTGTGGTTTCGTCGGGCCTTAGGCGAGGTTCTTCAGTCCTCAACCAAGCATCAAGTAAATAAGCAGCGGAATATAACTTTCGGCCGCACACGCGCCGCCCGCGTACTTGCATTTGTCTTTTCCATGAGTTGGCTTTAACGGGACATTTTCGGATCGCTGGCCGCTAACGGCCTCTATATCTGAACCTCCAAGCCATGGGAAGGGGCGCAATGTCGGCACACTTGTGCCGTCCGACACTGTCCCTTGAAAATCCGTTACAAAAGAAACGCCCAAGACACTTCTCTTGTGACGCTCGCCCCAGCCATGACACCCGAACGTGCCACGGGGTGACTCACTTAGGCCCACAAGCCCAGGGGTGGTGGAGAGTCGACACCATGGTACCCCACATAGTATATTATGTGAAATATTGGGTCTTCCTCCTCGCACGTCATTTTGGCGAGAGTCATACGCCCATACATCGACCCTCCTCGTGACACGGTTGGCCCCAGGCCTCACATGCCTTCGAGCCCACCTATCTTGGTGTGTTAGATGATGCATCGTCCTCCTCGATCGCATCATGGCACGACTTGTCACTGTGAGGTTCACAAACATATGCTCTTCTAGTATGATTGTGACACTAAGCATAGAATTTTAATTTTTAGGACAACAAAATTTATATCCCTAAGTTTTAGAGATTACATCAATAAAAACTCCAAATTAATAATGGTATTAATTTAAACTTTAAATTTTCATAAATATATCAAATTATCAATTTACACATTCAGTTAAATTTTGTTTCAAAAACCCTAGTTTACCGTGTGCAAACCTATAATTTTATTAATTAAATCTCTTAATTTATGCTCTCAATTTAAAATCGTCTATGCATCAATTCTAGATTTCTATAAAAATCTAAACTATCTACTCAAAAATAGTAAATTATTTGAAACATGAGATCTAAATTGATTCACTCATGAAAATTCGTGAATTTAATTAAATTTGTACATATGTAAAATAGCATTTGAAAAATAAAATCTAACTGTAAATTGATACACTTCTCGGTACCGTCAAACTATGTAGTGTCGAGACTTTGAGGATAACGTCTCAACGCTACCATGCAACCGTGCCTTCTATGATGATATCAGCGTCTAGACGCTGCTCCCTGGGGCATTTTTGGTCATTTCACATCTACTCCTTGCTTGGTTGCTCGAATGACCTCTGTTTTGGCTCGTTTTACCTTCAATTGGATGCATTCTTTCAAAATCGTTCGAATTCCCTAGGGAATAAGCAAATATTCTAATAAAATCCACTAAACTAACAAGAATTAGCCCATAATTATAGGACTATTTGAGTCCTATCAGTTGGATACTCATTTTCTCTAATAGGGCTTTTGTTAGGGGGTATTTTTTTTAATATTGCAAGTTTGTAAACTTTTTTTAAAAATATGGTAGTTTTCAAACTTTTTAAAAAAATATTGCAAGGTCGTAGACGACCTTGTCCACGCGGTCTAAACGACCTTCTTACAAAAGCAATTTCCAAGGTACTTAATGAAGGTCGTCTCTTAAGAGACGACCTTCACAGAACCCTCCACCTTCTGACCGTTCTCAATTTCTTCTTCTCTCCCTCTCCATTCTCACTTTCTTCTTCTCTCCCTCTCCATTCTCACTTTCTTCTTTTTTACTTTCTCTCATTTCCTCTCTTCTTTTTTCATTTTCTCTCTAACTCCTTCATTTTTTCCTTCTTCATTTTAGGTAAAAATTCAATTTTTTGTAACCCACTTAGATTTTTTTGTCGCATTTGAAGGAACTAACACTATTTTTGTCGTTTTTGAAGGAATATTGAAGGTTTCGTACACCATTTTTGTCGTTTTTGGAGGAAGGAAGCTTTTATTCACCATTTTTTCACAATGTAAGTTGTTTTTTTATTTTTTTAATTAATTATTGTAACTTTATATGTTTTTTAATTGTAGATGCATTTGAGATTTGTTAAGTATTTTGATTTTTTGTAAATGCATTTTACATTTGTTAATTATTTTGATTTGTTGTAGATTCATTGTAAATTATTTTAATTTTAGATTTATTTTAGATTTATTAATTATTTTTTTTAGATACACTTTAGATTTGTTTATTATTTTGACGTTTTTTAATAGATGCATATTAGGTTTTTAAATGCTTTTTTTTTATTTTTTTTATTTTTATTTTTTTAGATACATTTTAGATTTGTTTATTATTTTGAAGTTTTTTAATAGATGCATATTAGGTTTTTAAATATTTTTTAATAGATGCATATTAGGTTTTTAATTTTTTTTTTTAGATTTATTACTTATTTTGATTGTAGAGGATTAAGTAATAGATTATAAAAAATTTAATTCTAATTATATATGGTTAATTTATTTTTAATAGAAAATGGGAGATAAATGAGTGGGATTTGTTTTGCATACGAATGAGTCTATGATTGATGGGGTACATGATGTAGATTATGACCAACCAGCATGTGGTGGTTTTTCTCTGAATGTGAATAGTGGAATAGCCTTTTAACAGTTCCTGGAAATGATAGGCATGTCACTTGGTGTAGATGTGAGGGCAAATCATATTGACATAGTTTATAGACACCCTGAACTAACGCTATCTAGATCAGTAAAGTTTATGCCAATATCAATCCCTAACTATCAAGCAATGAACTTAATGTTCTCAATTGCGATGTCAATCCCAGATTTAGTACATTTATATATCAATGTAAGAAGGATGAATGTGAATGTACAAACCTTTGAAGAAACGCCTATTCAATCTGTTGATCCTAGCCTAGGTGTTGAATCAAGCCAATGTCTTGACCCAGATCCTCAAATAGTTGGTACACCGTGTGATGATGAAGATATGGTTACAAATAATACATATAAAAAGTTTATAACTGAAACAGATGATGAATTTGAAGAGTTGGATTTTGAGAATAGTGTACATGACATCCCTTCAAACACATTTAATGAGTTGGATAACAATGTATTAGATAACACTATCGAACATGATCCTATCTAAGAACCAGTAGTTGTTGAAGGGAACAGATTGTATACGAGTTTAATATACAACAATAAAGAAATCCTTCAGCATATAGTAAAATATTTTGTTGTTAAGTATCATGCACCATATGAGGTTGTGGAATCAACACCTACGAAGTGGGCGGTACGATGTAAAAAGTGGAAGATGGGTGTATATGGCAACTTCGTGCCTCGAAGAAAAGGTCTCATGAATTTTTTGAAATTACTGCTGAAGGAGCATCATATGGGCAAGCGGTAAGAATTGCATTTATTTTTTAAATATATCTATTTTAAATTTTCAATAAATATTGACTATTTTTTTCCTTCAAAATTGAAGAGGTCATGCTTTAGACAGATTCGAGATCTCTCGGAGAATGTGGAGATACTGAATCTCTGTGATGTTGGAGAAAACAATTTAGATAATCTACATAACATGTACAACATTCCTACTGCTCCTCCTCCTAGTTCTCGACATAGAAGACGTGTTCAACAAGAGGATATTGAAGAAGAGGAGCTGTCCATACCTGTGCCGGATGAGGTTGACCCCAATGTCGGGGCATATTCTTTTGATGTTGGACAACTTATCTCCACCCCGATGATGATGATCCCCACACCTGGTACGAGATATATTCATACTCCTGACACACATGATTCTGAGGCAGACCCCTCATCATCACATGGTGTCGTTCGTGCCCGAGATGATGATGATGATCCATCTTCACATGGGGAAGAATTAGATGAACCACCGGTGCAACAAGAGGAAGCCCCCGAGGGTCGCGCGCCGACAACCCCTCGTAATGATTTACGCCCACCCTTGTGGCACACATTGAATATGAATTTTTTTAATCAATTTGTAAACTTTAACTTTTAATTACGTACTGATGCTTGTCAATTTCTCCTGATTATTATTAAGTTTATTTTCAAGCATTTTGTTAATTTTTTATTTGAAAATAATATAAAAGTACTTTGGTAAAGTAAATTTAGTTTCAAACGAAATAAGTGATTATTTGTTAATCTTCTTATAAATATAAGCCATTTTCTATAAGATTAACAAATAAGCCCTTTTTATAAGATTAACGAATAAGAAATAGAAGAAGAAGAATAAGGAATAAGTGATTACCAAATGTACTTTGCTAGAAGAAGAAGAATAAGAAATAGAAGAAAAGAAGAATAAGAAGAAGAAGGAAAAAAAAAAATCCATTCTGTGAAGGTCGTCTCTTCAAGAGACGACCTTCACCTACGTGCACATAGGTC
Source organism: Trichosanthes cucumerina (assembly GCA_036507285.1). Classification (NCBI taxonomy): domain Eukaryota; kingdom Viridiplantae; phylum Streptophyta; class Magnoliopsida; order Cucurbitales; family Cucurbitaceae; genus Trichosanthes; species Trichosanthes cucumerina. The sequence goes on along the minus strand of CM071839.1, from coordinate 72,420,966 downwards.
GTCTCTTGAAGAGACGACCTTACTACAGATATACCAAGGTCGACGACCTTAGACCGCGTGGATAAAAATTTCTCTCTTCAAGACGACGCTAATATATTTTTTTTAAAAATAGTTTAAAAACTACCATATTTTTAAAAAAAATTTACAAACTTGCCATATAAAAAAAAAATGTCCCTTTTCAAAACTTAGATCTATTAAATAAAAATTAAAAGTGGGTGAATTTGTTAGATATTTTTTAAATTCAAGACTTAAACTAGTTTAGCCTTAATTATATTTCTTTCTTCTTTATTAAGAAAAGCAAAAGCAAAAGAAAAAGAAAAAGAAAAAGAAAAAGAAAATTGGAGCGAGAGAGAAGAAAGAAGGCGTCGAAGACAGAGACGAAGCAAAAACAAAGAAAAGAATTCGGTGGTTCCGTTGTGTTGAGATTAGGGCATTTGATAAAAAATGGCGTTGCAGTGGATGCTATTGGCTTATACGGTGGCAGTGGAGGCTGCCATCGCCATTCTGCTGACGATTCCTTCACCGAAGCTGCTCAAGAAACGCATCGTCTCTCTGATTTCACTCATTCTACAACCTGCACTCTTCGTTGTGCCCTTCGCCGGCTTTCAGATTCTAGGTTTTTCCCCCTTTTACTTGCATCTATTCTTCAACTTTGATTTTGGATTTCTTTTAAATTGCAATCTGGTGGCCGATATTTTGCTAATCTCTGCTGGGACTTGGGATCGGACTTTTATTTTGGGGTTTCTTGTCGTGCTGTGTAGATATCTACTGGAAGAATGAGCACCGGTTGATGTGCACATCTGAGATCTGTACCGCTGCTGAGAGAGATCGATATGAGAAATCTGTAAGTACTAATGTCAACTTCCGTTTCTAATTTGCAGTGTTGGTTACTTAGTTCTCAAGGAGGCATAGGATTGTTTAGAAGCCCATGGATTAGGTGATCGGGCTTTTTTATTTCGTTAATGCTAGCAATTCTTAGAATTTCGAAATTAGAAATGGATGGAATGTGGATACATGAAGCAAAACTAAAGGATCTAGTAACTATGAAACAAATATATTTAGCCTTAGCCCCTTTCAAATTAATAAGGTATTGAACCTAGATCAACTCCTGAACCTGTTTATTTACCCTCCCAGTGTGGAAGGAAGGAGAGTGTGTAATTGGGCCGTGTTTCCCCAACTTCTGGATAGTCTTGAACTCTGGTTATCTTTACTATATTGTTTCATATTGAGGTTTTTAGTTTGACAACTGGTACTTCTGAATCTATCCGTTCTGAATGTTGACCAAGCAGCTTCTATTATCCCATTCCCTATCCCCATTGCTACCCTACGTCCCATTCTCGCATTTGTGATTAAGGAGGTCTATGTCCTATCCTATACGTTGGAGAAGTTTTCCTACTGTGCTTGATCATGATCTTACTGACGTACATTCCTTCTCTTACAACTACAAGCGAAATTGAGTCCTTCAAACTTTTTGGAGGGCAAAGGATTGAAGTGTTAGAACAACTCTTTTAAGTATATGATTCTACTCCTAGTATTCTATGTTGCAGTATGTGAATCAGGTTTAATGATGCCCTATATCATTTTCATATGATTTCATTGGAGAATGAACTGGTTGGGGGGGGTAGAGTGGAAATGATATGATGGTTAAAGTTCAAATCATTAGATAATAAAATCTCATATATTCGACTGTGACTGAGTAGGATACATCAAAGATTAGGTAGTGGTTAGAACTTGGTGAACAACGAAGTGGGTGCCAAAGATTTGGTTGTCAAAATAAGAAGGCGGAGTGTAATGAGGTCGGTGGGTGGATGTTGGGTTGGAAAGAATGAGGTAAATTAGAACGGAACCAATATGGAACTGTACTATTATCTTTGGGTTTAGTGGCAGAGCATGTGCTTTCCAAAACATATTGTAATTTTACCCTAGCTTCAAAACTAATTGGGAATGTGTTGCAGTTTCTGTGAGAGGTATGTAAACATCTTTCTAGAAACTTCACCACCCACAACACGGAAAGATATTCTTTTTCCATCTTCTCTCTTTCTACAGTTTGGAAACCCAGCTTTCTCTTCACTTTGCTGTGTGAAATCCTCAGTCACAATATAAATAGGGCTATTTCTTTCTAATCTGCAATCTGGAAAACCTCACAATATTGATGGGTTTTCTATCTCTCCTCTGTAATCTAAAAAAATCCCTCACATAGATAAGTTTTCTCTGTCTTATATGCAATCTGAAAAAAAAAAACCCACAATGAATATGTGTCCTCTCATATCATATGCAATCTAATAAGTTCTCCCCTTCTGCAATCTATGAAAACTTGAAAAGAAATCCACATCGCAATAAGGATGGCAGAAACTATGGGGGCAGAAAAAAAAAAACGAAAAAATGGGGATAACAGGAAATTTGAATGTGTTTATTTAGTAAACTCACTTTTTGAAAAAATAAAAACAACACGACCTATGCAGCCCACCATATATTTCTAAGTAATTTTCAAAACAACCTCGATTTCCATTCTTTTCTTTAAGAAAAGAATAAAAACATCAACAATATTTTTGAAAAAATTTCCCATTATCCGATCTCTACTCTACCTGAAAATGATAAGTTTAGTTGTCGTCAGTGTTTTAAAAAGCCCTCCGCGCGCGCGCATTTAGCGCAGGCGCAACTTCAAATGATGAAGCCCATGAAGCCCTCGAGGCGCCAAGCAAGGCGCGCGCCTCCTGGGGCTTCTTCAACTTTTTTTTTTTTTTTTTTTCCGTTTTAGAGCCTTGAGACGTTTAAAACATAATAGAGCCTGAATTATTTGGTGTTCATAAAATATAATAGAGCCTTGAGACGTCGATATAGCATTCGAGATGTCATTGACCCCATTTCTTTAAAAGATATTGATGATAGTAATGAGTGGTTGATTGGAAGAATGGATGATGATTCTGGAGAGGATAATGATCTTGTCTTCGATGATGATTCTTTAACATGGGGTGATGTTTCAAGAGTTGCTGGAGCAAAAGAATCTACACCTGCCTACTATTCTAGAGCTAAATCAAGAACCAAGAATAATGCTTCATGTTCATCCTCCACGTCCACACAACCATTGCCACGAGATCCACAACCCATGCCCCACACATTAACTTGGATGACTATGAGAATGAGACTGATGAAGAAGATACAGATGGCTATATGTCCAATGATGAAGAGAATGCGGTTAAAGAAGAATATCTATTTAGTGAAGAAGATATTGATATTTAAGGCTTTTGATCTTGTAGTGTTTATAATTTATTAGTGTTGTATTGTAATTGTTTCATGTTTTTTAATAGAGTATCTATTGTCTCTATGTTCAAACATTAATACTTGAAAGTTGAACCTTATTTATTTTACTTATTTTCCTTGGTTAAAACTTAATTTCATCCCATGAAGGGTTTTTTCTTATTGTGTATGTATACATATATATTTTATATTTTTTTTTATATATAGTGCGCCTTAGATAAAAAAACCCGCGCCTTTTGGTGCGCCTTGCGCCTAGGCTCCAGAGGGCTATTGCGCCTTAGTGCGCCTTGAGCCTTTAAAAACACTGGTTGTCGTACTAAGTCTATAATTTTGGTATGCCAATGCCTTTTAGAAATGTCCTTGCTGTACTGTACTGATTGTGAGAATGCATTTCTATGCCTTTTATCTGTGGTGGACAAACAGAATTGCCTTTCCTCCCTGCTCTCGACTATGCTATTCTTTTATCTTGTTTACTTGCTCCCAGCCCTTACCAAGAATGTTTATTATTCAGATCTATAAAGCTCAGAGGAACGTGATTCTTTGTGTTTGTGCATGCCTTCTTTACTGGTATGTTACAGGAAAATCCTTTTCACTGGAAGTTTTCTCGTGTCAGCTTACAGTCTAAACTGCCATCTATTATATGCATGCAGGTGCATCTACCGCATTTGCAAGTATCACAAAGAGATTGAAAGTTTGGAGGAGGTAGAAAAGAGATACAAAGAACAGTAGATTTCAGGAAATGTGAACTCCTGTTACATGCGGTAATGGTTTTTTCGACACGACTTGTTCTCTATACTTGAATATTTGTTTGTATTTGAGTATGAGAAGTATAATGTTATTAGAACCATAACTTTGTTGTTTTAGCTTTGGTCAAATATTAAGCTCTATGAAAAAAAACTCCTTTTTTGCCTTCTACTACTATTAAAAACTGAAGATACGATTCTGTATCATCATAGAGTAACTGTTGTTGGATTAGTGGGAATAAAACGATCTTAAGTATGGACGTGATTGCGATGTGATCAGTGGTTTTGGTGTGTGCTTAATGAAGGAAACTAGAGTTTTCTATTCATTATTTCCTCTTCTTGTTTGGTTCTCTATGGCCTTAAATGGCCTTGCTTTGGGCTAGTTTTAGTGTGTTGGAGGCACAATATGGATGATAGTTTTGCACCCTTAGATGTAAGGGAAAATCTGCCAAAGGACTTCGAATATGTATTCTTTGAATCCACATTGAACAATTATTTAGAGATAGCTGTCCATCATGGCGGAGATGTGGATGTGCTTTTGCCAGTCTTTCTATTTGATTGGCGTGGTTGTGTGTTTCGAGATTTCATTGCTACGATTTCTTAGATCAAAGCAGGTCAACTTGCCTCCTTGCTATCTATCGAATCGAGCAGATCCCTGCCCCAGAATGTCAAATGAAGTAGGTGGCTGGGTTCTCTTTTGCCAACCCTTTTGATATGATAGACCTGGCTGTCTCTATTTTTGAAATATAATAATTGATCCAATAATTTTATAAAGGGCGATAGAACTATCCATGGTTTATGGTATATGAAATTGAATTGATTGATACGTGCTCTCAAATGAATTGAATTGAATCATGGATTTTGTTGACTTTTTTTCAGTGGAAGCTTATGTCGGCAAAAGTGATTCGATTTGGTGGGATTTTCGTGTGAAAGGAATCTAGATTTTAGAATGAGAAAATTCTCCAAAAAAAGAAATATTTTGAAATAAACATCCAGCAGACGGTTTATGACAAAATTGTTGTAAAATAAAAATTAGCAAATTTAGAACTGTGGATTGCCTTTTCACTTTGGCTTAGGGCATGAGATCGAAGGGGCAGGTAAATTTATGTTTTTTAAGTTTGTCTCAAATTTCATTTTTTTATGTTTTGCTTCTAAAATTAGTCACCGAAATTCACTTCTATAAAATTTCCATTTTCCGGTAATAGAATTTATTGGCTGTTAACCTATCTATGAAGTGGTAATTTGAGTGCGGTATTATAATCTTGATGAAAATGTCAGAGATTTGAATCTCCACGAATAGTTTTTTGGGTGCAATTACATCCTTGGTATATACAGGAACTAAGAAAAGAAAAACAAGTTAAGTTAAATTACTAGCATTATAACTTTAATATTTAATTAAGGATAATAACTTATGTTCACTTTGCTCTGGCTTACTGACTTCTTCTTCTCTCCTCATGTTTGCAAAAAAAGAAAAAAAGGAAAAGAAATCTGATAACATTTTACCAACTTGTGAGACACAACTCATTTAGATACTAAACTTATAATTTAATTAAACATTTAAATATCAGTTATACTAACAGAAATTTCTGTGGTAAAATTGTAAAAAGTACCTCCGAATTTTGGCATTTATTTAGAAATACCTCTATTATTTTAAAAGTTACAATATTATTCTTGCACTTTCATAAACATTTCAAAATTACTCTTGAAAATCTCTTGATGGTGACTTAAAACGCAACTAAAAGCTCCAGAATAATATTACAACTTTTAATAATTTTAAAAGGTTAGGAATATTTTTAAAATAAATGACAAAATTTAGAGCTATTTTATATAATTACGTTTTTTTTTTTTTTTTTTTGTGGTGCTTGTTTTTTTATAAATATTTTGAGAAGTGAGAACGTGAATCACGAACGATATATGATATATTTAATTGCGATATTTCGATATAATACAAAAGGCCGCCTTCGTGGAACGCAGCGATAGCACTAGTTTTTTTTCTGGTCGGGCTCGAAATTCAGCTCTCTCAGGCGCTATATTTGGTTCCATCATTTCTTCTCTCTGGAACGATCCGACCACCATCTTCTTCTAGGGTTTCGCTTCTTCTCTGTATTCCTCCTCTTTGCATCGGTAAAAATCCCCATACTCGATTCTACTTCGTTATTTTTGGCATCTATTTGCTGCCTTTTGTTTTCATTTTTCTTCAGAATTTGATTGCTGCATGGCTGGTAAATGGTAGGAATTTGGATTGTTCTGTTTCCAGGGCTCGCATGGAAGCTACCATGGCAAGTGTGATTGGATCTCCTGTTGGAGCCTTTTCTTGCCTAAATTCTACAGGCAGATCGGAAATCTTCGGCAACGGACGTGGTTTTGTGCGCCTTCCCTCCCTTTCGCATGTCCCTATTCGTGTAAGAATGCTTCTCTTTGTACCTTCCCCGAATTTCTTCTTCCTATTTGAACTTGATTGATTTGGAGATTTTTAATTTGATGTTTAATTTCTGAAACGGCTTGTTCTTGTTTGCTTTGATTTTGATATGCTGTTTTGTTTCTGGACTTGTTTATTTGGGGTCTTCATGGCGATTGGTTTGTTCTATTAAGAGAACGTCTTGATGATTTGTATTTTGTGCTGCAAGTGAATTAGTGGTGTGATGTGATGTGGTAGTTTTCGCTATTGCATTGAATTTCCACTCTCTGTTGTATGCCCTGCAAAATTAAGTTTCTATGCTTTAAACATCTTCGCTAAATTTGTTTGTACATTTTCCTGCTCATGTCTTTTCGTTTATTTTTTGTCGGGCTCAGTTAATAGCCCAGTTCATGTATGTTCTATTTATATCATAGATTTTATTTAACTTTATCGCTTGAGACATTTGGTAGTGACGCGAGAAAATATTATCATTCATTGGTAATATTTTGAGAATTTTTTAAAAGAAATTTCACTTGCAGCTTTTCACTTTTCATTGAATATAGCGTATGGTGTCTTATTAAAGTTCAACTTTCGGATATGTTTGAAAATACATAGTTATTTCATGTTATTTATGTAATTGCCTCTTTTATTTTATTGGCTATGGCAGCTATGCCCTCAGGTTTCTTACTCCAAACCCTGGAAGAAGAAATTGGGCTCGGGAAGTAGGAGAAGCTTGGCAGTTAAGGCATCCATGGACTCGGAATCATCTGAATCAGATGATCCGATTGCTCCCCTTCAGTTGGAGTCCCCAATTGGGCAGTTTTTGACCCAAATTTTGGTTAGCCATCCTCATCTTGTCCCGGCTGCTGTTGAGCAACAGCTTGACCAACTTCAAATTGACCGTGATGCTGAGGGGAATAAGGAGGCTTCTGGTTCTGGTACTGATTTAGTTTTGTACAGGTGAGTTTCCATATCTTGCTCTAATTATTGGGTTGACAAATGTGAGAATGGAATAGATACTTCTTCTGTGTAAGCTTTTGTTTATTATCAGATAGAGAGAGTGACATGGAAGCATCAAAATTTAAATTTCCTAGGTAGTTGTATTCTAGGTCTTGGTTTAATAATTATAGGGGTGTAAAAGGCTCTTGATGAGGTATTGAGAGGATGCAACTGAATAATGGCTATATGTTGGGCTAGTGCATTTACAGAAAGGGAAAAATGTTACTTGTGGTTTTTTTATTACACAATATTTATTTCTTATGCTCCTAGTTAGAAGTAATTAATCCTTAATTTTCAAAGGAATTGAAAAAGTGCCTCAATATAAAAGGTTTTTGCCAGCGTTTAAAACTTTTGTTTTTGCTAAACATGACCCTGGAACAACCAAATAGCTAGACTTGAGGTGGTGTATTTATATTTTTCTATTGCTTCTGCAATTATCAGGAGAATAGCTGAAGTCAAGGCAAATGAAAGGAAAAAGGTTTTAGAAGAAATCCTATATGCTTTGGTTGTACAGAAATTCATGGATGCTAATGTTCCCCTGATACCTGCAATAACCCCTTTATCTTCTGACATTTCTGGTCGAGTTGACACTTGGGCTGCTTGTTATGAGAGCCTCGAGCATCTTCACTCGCCTGAAGCATATGAAATGATTCAGAACCACCTTGCTCTCATCCTTGGGAACAGGGTTGGTGACTCGACCTCAGTAGCACAAATAAGCAAACTCAGGGTCGGCCAGGTCTATGCCGCTTCAGTGATGTATGGCTACTTTCTTAAGCGAGTTGACCAGAGGTTTCAGCTTGAGAAGACTATGAAAGTTCTTCCAAAAGCATTGGATACAGAAGAGGGTATAATTCAGCAAGTTGTTGGAGAGGACGTGAGACCTAATGTTGGAGAGAGCTCACCACATCCTGAATTCTCTTCCTGGCCTGATCATGATGGGAACAGCTTTGGGGGATCCAGTATTGGTATAAAAGCTTCCAGACTGCGAAATTATGTCATGTCCTTTGATGGGGAGACACTTCAGAGATATGCAACGATAAGATCCAAAGAGGCCGTTGGCATCATTGAGAAGCACACCGAAGCATTGTTTGGTAGACCTGAAATTGCTATAACACCTCAGGGAACCATCGATTCTTCCAAAGATAAACTGTTGAAAATCAGCTTTGGAGGTTTGAAGAGATTGGTCTTGGAAGCTGTCACATTTGGTTCTTTCCTCTGGGACGTCGAAAGCTATGTGGATTCAAGGTACCATTTTGTTATGAGTTGAGCTAATGTCATATTCCTGCCAGAAGTTTGTTGTACTAATACCAAATAATCTGTGGGGGATTATGCTGTATATTACTACTTATGTGATTCTGACTGAAAAACTATAGAAACATAGGGGGAGAGAGTTTCATTTTAGGTTTTACAGGAATTTTCACGACATACTGTAATAGAATTCAGTTCAAATTTCTTCCTTTTTCTCTGAATTGAACGCTTTGATACATTTCATTCTCTCTATCTGGTGGACAAACTCAGTTGTTTTATGACTTTTGTCCACTTCATTGGCACCATTGCTCTCTTCCATCCAAACCAAGCTCAACGATACCAGAAGTGGTAATTAGGATTCATGGGGGCTAGCTAAAATTCTAGCCAAATTATAAAAAAATCCCTTTGAATTTTGTCAAATGTTTATATTTTTTTAAAAGTTGCAATTTACTATGGTCCTTTCATAAACGTTTCAAACTACCCATGAAATGAAAATTCATTATAAGTTTAGATGGAAAACTGATGTAGCAGTGGGTGATGACTAAGATGCTTACCTAGATTAGGTTTAAAAGAACGAGATTTAGAGACGTCGACTTTTCATCTAACATTTTAACGGATTTTTTCGAGTAAAATTTAAGGATATATGTTTTTTTTTTAATTTTTATAATTTAGCCTTATTTTTAACTGTGGGTTGAAAGTGGGAAATTGTCCTGTCAAGTCAAAGGAGAAATTTCACCCATTTCCTGTTATCTTTTTCTGCCGATTTCACATCGAAGTCCCTGCTTTCATGAGAATACAGGCGGTCAAAGTTGGTGGCTTAACTGCAAATAAATTCAATTACGTTACTCATTGGCAATTTAGTAATTTTCTATACCAACTCCCTCCTCCATTAAAACTTGTCTCTTCTCTTCTCTTGTTCTTTTCTGTAAATTATTGACCGATCTTGAGCAGATTTTTAATATTTCATTATTTTTATTATCTATGTGGGCCCTTTATTTTAGAATTGATATTCTTCTTTTATTATTGTTATTAATTTTTTTTTTTATCCTTCTTGTTCTGGGCTAAGCTTGTTTGATTCACCCAGTAACTTCCAAGTATCAGTCAGTCAATTCAACCCACATGTTTGGGCTGAGAAAAAGGAGAGGTGATGATATAATAAGTGGTAGTGTGATCCATAAATCCATCTTTTGGAGGTTTCCCAAAGACACCTCTTTGTTTATAGGGATTTTTTTTTAGATTTTGTATGAGGGGATATTTGATTTACGATTTTTTTTAACACGTGAGATGAGAGATTCGAAACATACATGCGTTATGTCGGTTAAGTTGGTTAAGCTATGTTCATTTTGGCTACTTGGGCTATGATTTTAATAAACTTAGATGCATGTAACTATATATTTACTTTATAAATTTAGGTTAAATTACGGATTTAATCTAGTGTCTATTTGGTCTTCAAAATTTGAAAATTGTGTTAATAGATATTTGAACTTTCAATTTTGTGTCTAATAGCCCTCTGATCTTTAAAAAGTATCTAATAAATCCTTATATATATTTTCAATTTTGTGTTTGATAGGTTCTTGAATTTTTAATTTTAGTCTAATAGGTCATTAACTTCTTTAACATTTTTTAAAAATTCATGAATCTACTAGATACATCGTTAAAAGTTTATGGTCCTATTAGACGTAAATTTCAAATTACTTAACTTTTAAAAATTTCAAATATGTCAGTGACTTATTATACTCAAAATCGAAAGAAGGATACATGTGAATATCATAATTTAATATCTAACCAAAAGTTTAAAACTAGTATGATATTAATGCTTGAGTTAAATTAGTGTCGAAGGATTGTGTAGTTGTCTAAACAACACATCTATTATCGAACTAACAATTATAAGACGGGAAATCAAAAACCAATATTTGAAATGATAATTGATGTCTTATAAACGAAAATAGACTTGAATTGAGGTTCAACTATCCATCTAACTCATTGGTCCAACAAATCTAAACTAAAATTAATCCAATAGGAAATGTTATTTCAGCATTGAAGATTTGAAATGGAAATAGTAAAAGAGGAGAGAGAGAGGGGGAGTGAGCAGAAAATCACATGGAGAGTTGGCTGAAAAAAGAAAGAAAAATATATATAGAGAGAAAGAAACATTCTCATAGTTATGAGAGTAGGAATTGCCAAAATTTTGGTTTACAAAATTCAGAGAGAGAGAAAAAAAAAAGTCAACAAAATCTGACTCTCTGATCCAAAGATGTAACAGCCTCAGACAGCAATCACTTCTCTTCATGATGTGAAAGCTCCTTCCCTTCTTTCACTACACACAACCACTCCCTTTCTTTCTCTCTCTACACTCTCTCTCTCCTCCTCCACAAAAGTAAAAATACCCTGTTTGGAAATTTGGTTTATAAGTTTTTTTTTTCTAAAAAAAAAAATACTATTTTGATCCATGTATTATGAGCGTCCTTCTATTTTGATCCCGTAATTTTAATAAAACTTAAATTTGGTCACTTATTGTTAATTTTTCTTTTAAAAATAGTTTCTTTCAGCTTTTTCTCTACACATTTTGAAATTATGTTCATATTGTGCCTTTTCTATGTTTATATTGTGTATCTTCTTGTATTGAAATTATTACTATTATTTAACTAATTTTGATAAAAATTAACTTCAAACTTATCATAGAGACTAATTTTAAGTTTTATTGAAAGTACCGTGACTAAAATTGGATATTTGAATGTAGAAGAACTAAAATGGAACAATGTTGGAATTTTAACTTTTTTTTTTTTTTTGAAGGACAAAATATCTCACACACATTTTTAAATTTACCCTTTCTAGTTTTGGATTTATTATTGTTGCACAGTCTCTTTCCCTGAATGAATATGTACAAGAACAAGAAATCATATTTTTACCCCTAAATATTTGACTCTGCCAATGAATTTTGATTTTAACCCATGAATTTTGTCAAACTAAAATTTGAACTTGGATAACTTCTATAATTAATATTCTTTTGAATCTAAATTAGAAAATTGCTTGTGAACTAAGTGATAAGGGTACAAAATTCAAATTAACAAAACATCTAAAATCATATGTTATAGAAATGTTCTAACCTAATCATGAAAATACTTTAATCTAACCTAGTTATATTTTTTTTTAAAAAAAAATCTAGCTCAAAGTCAAACAGATAGCAAAAGTGCAAATTAGGTACTTAAAAAAAAAAAGAAAAGGCACAAATTACAAAAGAAAAAAGAAGCTCAAACCAACTAATTAAAAGGACCCAACATAATTGAAAGGATTATATATGCATATATAGCTAGATATAGATATAGATATATTTTAAAGGAAATTTAACCAATTGAGGGATTTAAAAATTGATCCATTGACAAATCAAAGGTAAAAATTAAACTTTTCCTAAAAAGAAAAACCCATTTTGTAAAGCAAAAACGTGTTTTGTTTAGAAATACAAAAAGTATTCTTAAAGTATTTATTTACAAAAAAAAAAAAAAAAAGTAAGTGTTTAAACTAAAAGGTAAAAACGTAAGATGTATTGCATGATCTTAATGTAATTGATATATACTATTTTTTTTTTCAGATCGGAGATTCAAATCTCCACATCTGTTATACTGAAGAAAAAAAAGAATGACCTATCATTTTTGCAGTTTCCTATCTCTTGAGTGAATATATATAAGAAAAAGAAATCATATTCTACTCCTATATATTTGACTACACGAACAAATTTGATTTGAACCTTTTAATTTTATCAAATTAAACTTTGAACTTGGAGAAGTGCTCTAATTAATACTCCTTCAAAATTAACTTAGAAAATTGCTTATAATCTAACCGATAAAGTGTAGAAAATTCAACTAACAAAACATATAAAATCATATTATAATATAATGCCCTAGCCTAATCATGAAAATACTTAAATCTACCTTATCTACAAAGTCAAACAAATAGAAAAGGTGCAAATTACACAAAAGAAAAAAGAAAGGCTCAAATCCAACTAATTAAAAAGATCCAACATAGTGTTGAAAGAAGTAATTTTTTTTTTCTAAAGGAAACTTAACTAATTAAGGTATTTAAAAATTGACCCATTCACAAATCAAAGGTAAAAACTAAACTTTTCCTAAAAAGAGAACCCCATTTTGTAAAGCAATATAAAGTATTTGTTTTAGAAATATAAAGTATTTTTTGAAGTATTCTTTAAAGAAGTGTAAGATATAAAATTATTTTTAGTACCCAAAAAAATGTTGGGTATGAAGATTTAAAAAGGATAAGATATGTTGTGCAATTTTCTTTCTCTGGAGTGAATACGTACCAGAAAAAAAATAATTTTTACTCCTAACTATTTTGACTCTATAAATAAATTTTGATTTTAACCTTTAAATTTTGTTGAATTAAACTTTGAATTTTTGGATAAATGCAATAACCAATATTCCTTCAAAAATAAATTAGAAAATCGCTTATAAACTAACCGATTACTTGAATACCCTAAACCTAATTATGAAAATATTTAAATCTAACCTAGCTACAAAGTCAAACACATAGAAAAAGCACACATTTAATCTAACCAAAGAAAAAAAAAGCTCAAATGCAACTAATTAAAAGGACTCAACATAATTGAAAAGAATCAATATATAGTATAAACTTAACCAATTGAGGTATTTAAAAATTGATCCATTGACAAAGCAAAGGTAAAAACTAAACTTTTCCTAAAAAGAAAAACCCATTTTGTAAAGCAAAAACTTGTTTTTTTAGAAATACATAAACAAAAAAAAAAAAAAAAGGCAATAATCTACCTACATCCCTTGTATAATTTATGTTGATTTTCTTTCAAAATACAATTTGATAGAGAGAGTTCAAATTAAAATTAAAAAAGTAGGGGATGATTCATTAATGAAATTCCCTTTTGCATTGGGATAAGATTTTTTTTTTATTTTAAAAAAAGGGAAATTATTTTTTCAAAGAAAAAAAAGGTTAAATGGATCCCTTTATAAAGGCAAAGCAAAACCCACCATTTTTCACCAAAAAGCAAAACACAGTGGCCTAGATTTTTAGACCCTCTGCCCCTTACCTTACTTTGTTTTGAGTCAAAAGCATGTTGGAATTGCTGAAAAAAAAAGTGCTTTCTCTCTCTCTCCTCTTTCTCTCTCTTGGCTGTTGTTTCTTTTTCTTTCAATCATAAAGCAATCGATTGCAAAATCATTTCTCAAACTCATTTATGATCGAACCCATGTCACTGTTTCCCCTCGAAATTTACACCCCCAATATTTTTCCTTCATTTATTTCCCCCTTTTATTTTTTTTGGACAGTGACCCATTTATTATTATTATTATGTCTATGTGTTTTAATGGCACTTGAAATTTGGATATTCCATCCCCCATTCTTCCCTTCCCTTTGCCCATTAGGCATTTACTTCTTAAACAACCCTTCTTTAGGTCCACGACCCACCATCCTTTAATGGCGTTCGGAGAGCTATTTGATAATCAAAACCCTTGAAATCGAAAGGTTAGAAATTATTTTGGATTTAAAAACTTGAGAATTAGAAAATAATGTTGAAGCTTAGTAATAAAAAAAATCGTGTTTGAGGTGCACTATTCGAAATCCATAGAGTCAGTGGTGGATTTAGTTAGGGTCTACGGGGCGAGGCCCCTCATTTTTTTTTAAAATTTTATATAATATGTGTATAGGCAAAATCAAAATAAGACACAAAAAAGTCTTCTGGCTTAGTGGTTATTTTATCTGCAACCCCCTTTAAATCGAGGGTTCAAGCTGTAGTATGGATAACTTTTGTTCGTGCTGAGAATTGTATAGAATAATAAATTCTGAGTGGTTAGTAGGGTCTCCTTTTGTCCTTCAAAAGGGAGTTTATTTGGTCTAGAAACTAGAATTGAAGAACATCGCTAGTATTAACAAAGTGTTTTGTTTGTTGGCCAAGAATTTTATTTGCGAGAAAGGCCTTTCTAAAACAAGGTCATTTAATGAGTTATGATTGTTTTTTTTTTTTGTTTCTGGTTTAATTTAGGTTGAAGATCCTAACTTTAATTACAATCTTTATAAGATGCACGAGTGACTCTTCTAATTCGTTGTATTCAACTAGTCTATGATCAATTTTTGAGAAAATGTCCTATGATTTTGTAACTATTTCATCGCAATTGTAATAAGAGGATTTACATCATTTTCTTTATTGGTTAACATTCCTTGAAATTATTGGCCTACCTACCTTTATTTTGACTTATTATTCTTAACTATGCTATATCAAATCATCACATATTAGTCAAATCAACATTTTATGTCTACACATTAACGACATTAATGGCACATAATTACTAAATTTTAACTACATCAAAATTCAAGGGTATGATTATTTATTTTTCACATTTTTAATTTAGGAGCTAGTTAAGTAAACACAACAATCAAATCACATGTACTAACTTTATAATTTAACCAAGAAAAAAAATACTATAAAATGAATTGTGAATGAACACTAATCAAAATGATATAAATTGCCACTAACATATGGCTGGAAGGCATAAATCAATTGTAAAATTTGTTGCTTTTTTTGTGCTTTCTCTCTCTCTAAGAGATGGAAATTAAAGCATCAAAGGTTTTCTTTTTGATATAAATCATTGTTATCTTTTTGAATTCCAGGTAAAGTAGACATGATATATTCTCTTTACTAATTAGCTCTTTGCTTTAATTGCCCTCAAAATGGAGTCTTCTTTTTGTTTGTTTCTTTGTTTCTTCAAATATAATTCTCATAGATTAATAGAACCTCCTGCAATCTTGAGAGTCCAAAAAAAAAAAAAAAAAGCTATTAAATTAGTGTGTCTTTTTTTAAAAATTTCTAGTGACTTGCTTTGGATTTTAATCCATCAAAAGTCGTATAATTAATATTTGAAATAATAATATCATTGCCATACTAATTTTGGTATAGAAGTCTTTTTCTGAACTGATAAGGTTAAGAAGAGTGACTTAGACAATTCCCTTTTTAAGATTTAGAATCTTTTTAAACACCGTTAAAAAAATAAAGAGATTCAATAATTAAGCTATTATGTAGTCAAATGGAAGAGAGGAAATGGGTTGGATTTTGGAAGAAAATAATGAGCAAAAAGGGACTATTTTGATCATACCATACTTAAAAAAAATTATTTTTTCCCCAACCCCATTAAGAATTTATGGAAATTTCTGTGAATAATGACATTCATTGAGAAATTTGTTCTACTTATATCAATGGACTTTAAAAGGAAAAAGAGAAATGTGAATCCCAATAATTGAGAGAGGGAGAGAATGAAAATTTGAATAAAATTTGAATTGATTATGGATGAATACTGAGGAAGATTTGTACCAAAAAAAAAAGTGAGGAAGAACTTGAACTCAGTAGGGTTTGATGATAAGAATACAGGAAAGGACATAAAGGTTTTTTTTTTTCTTTTTCTTTTTAACAAATATAGGGGGTGGCAAAGAAGGAGATGATTTTTTTTTTTTTTTTCGTGTTAAACAAAATGTGAGATGAGAATTTGAACATTTATCTTTTAATCAAGGTTATAATATCATAACTAGTCGAGGTATATGCTCAAGTTGACGGAAGTAGGAAATGATAACTGTATGTTCAACATTTAAAAACATTTTGACATTGATAAGTGTGTCCGAGCTACCTTAACTGTTGAACTATGTTTATGTTGGCACATTTAGATATTGATGAGTATGTTCGAGCCAACTTGCCCGCGTCTCGACTAATCTTATCCGATAATAATCGTGTGACCCTACTCTACTATATTTGGTTGAAAAAAAATACATAGGATACTACATCCTACATAAATGGCCATCCTAGATAACTCATTTTTTCTTATTTTATCAAGGCCCTTTGACAACTAAGCCAATCCATGATGTGGAATATGAGTTTTTATTTATTTTTTCTTGCTTTTAGTTATTTAGAAATTACCATATCATTTTAAACTTTATACCATATATGATATATAGTCGGGGAACAATTTAACTAGTTAAGCTTAAGGCATTACAACTTCAACCAAAATGTTAGAGGTTTGAATCTCCCACTCCACATATTATTGAACTAAAAAAAAATACAATACAAGATATATGTTTTTGAAAAAGCAATATAATAATTTCGAATGCTTTCTTTATGTTTTTTTTTTTTTACTTAAAATTTAAAGATTATGTTATAAAACGAGAAAAATAAAATAGTTACAGCCAGAAATGTGTTTATTTTTTAAATAAGAAATAAAAAAATAATCTATGTTTTTATATTTTTTTTTAAAAGTTCATGTATAGCAATTTGACTCAAAATAATAGTAAATCTAGTAAAAGATTAAAAAAATTGTAAATATGTCATTGATCAATAATAGACGTTGATTATAAATTTATATTTATCAATCAATGGTGATAAATTTCTCCGTAACATAAAAATTGTGATATAATATAAAATTGATATATCAACAGGATAAAAAGGTAATTATGTAAAAATTTATGAAAAGGCGCGAAACATTTTTTTTTTTAAAAAATGGTCTTATTTACCCATTACCTTTTTCTGTGACAAATTAATAAACACAGTAACAAGGTTTCAAAATAAAAAAATAAACATGGTAATAAATTTTGTCACCCATTATAATTTTTTTTTTTAACCTTTAAAATGGAGAAAAAATATTAAAAGAAAAATAAAAAATAAAAACAGGAATATTACGAACTGAAATAAACTCAAAATATGCTTTCCACAAAGTGGTTGCCGTGTGGATTTGAAGAGAATATTTGGAAAGCAAATTTACAAAAAATTATATTCAAAATTAGGGTTTCTTTTTTCCCTTTTCATTCCAATTTCCACAACCATATGAATCAGAACAAACAACCCTTTAAGACTCTCTCTCCTCTCTCTCTCTCTCTAGATTTCAGGTCAATGGGTCCACTAATTAATCATTGTTCTTGACAATTACACCCACCCAAGTATTTATTTATTTTTTTAATTTTCCTAAAATATTCTCCCATTATATGTTTATTTCTAACATCCCATTTTCAGTATTATCTTATTTGATTTAGTGATCACATCTGTCACTTTTAATGTATTTAAGTCTAATCTTTGGATTTTGGTTGGTTGAAATTACATTCGTTAATCAATTAACTAGCATTTTTCTTTATTAGAAAATATTTGAGAAATGTGATGGAAAGGGTATGGTATATCTCAAATATCTTTTCAAAATAGAATTTTTTTCCCCCTCTTTTAATATAAGCCTTATAACAAACGAAAGACAAAGAAGTCGTGATATTATTTAGAATTAAAACCTTTTGTTGGGTGTATGTTACGATTTGGGATAAGTTCCTTCTTATGCAAAGAAAAAAAACAATAATAGCAGAAAAAAACCGTTCTTAATATCTAATTTACCTTTTTCAATTGAAGAATTCAGTTAATTTTGATCAAATGAATAAACTTTGTCAAATGATAAGATAACCTTATATTTAAGACGAATATGTTATCCATGATTTGTGATAACATTTACTTGTAATCGAAGAAAACAAAAAAAGTACTACACAATAGTTGGAAAAGAAAGGTGAAATGACCATTGGACAAGAAGAAGACGACGAGTTAATACAAGAAAACATAACCAAATTTAGAATCAAATTAAAACCATTTTGTCATGCTCCAACTTGTAAAATTTGTAAGAAGATCTCATTAAAAAAGAGTAACTTCTATTTAGTTGGTAATGTCTTTTTTTAGTACATTTAGTTGGTAATATCAGATCACAATCAAAATTCTTTTAAACGGTCCATTTTCACACTTAAATTAACACAAAAATCAATATAGTTATTTCAGGGTTAAATTACAAGTGCAAATCTCCTATCATATTTGTGTCAAAGTCATTAAATTTTAAAATTTTAAAATATGTGTTATAAAATTTTAAACTTTTAAAAATATCAAATAATCCCTAATAGTGAACATAAAAGTGAACCTTCAAGCCAATAATTTGATAATCATTTGATTTTCTATTTTAATTTTTAAAATTTAAGTCTATAGATACTACTTCTATCTATAAGTTTTTTTGTTTTGTTTTCTACTTTTTACGTATGTTTTAAAAAACTAAGTTAAGTTTGGAAAACTAAACAGTTTTCAAAATTTTATTTTTGTTTTTAGAATTTGACTAATAATTCAAATATTTTCTTATGAATATGAAACTTATGGTAGAGAAATAATCAGAAAACAAGCCCAATTTTCTAATTAAACTAAAAATCAAAAAATCAAAATTGACACAAAATTAAAAATTTATAAATCTATTAAATATTTTTTAAAGTTGGAAGACCCCTAAGAGACACAAAGATAAAAATTTTGACATTCCATTTTTTCAATCTTGCTACTTCATAATCAAATGAATGCTTGAAAAATGGGTCTCATAAAAGAAATCCTCACTTAAAATAAAAGGTATATAAGATAATCAATATCACCATACTAGGGAACACCATTTTTCCCCCTTCTTTTTTTAAAGATAACAAAATCTCAATTGCACTTAAACCATGAACAACATCTCATATATATATATATACACACACATATGTCAAGATTTGTTGAAGTCCTATCATTTCATCATTGTCCTAAATATATTAGTTTAACTAGTTTCTGTTGGAACAGGACAAAAACATTTAGAGAGAGAAAGGAAAATTCCCAGATTTCTCTCTCTCTCTCTCTCTCTTCTCTGTATGTTTGGTCAGTCAAATGCAAAGAGCAGCAAAAGGGTGGCCATCTTTAAAAAGGGCATTTTTTTTTTCTCTCTTCCAAAGAAGAAGGATTAAAAAATTGCATAACAGAGAGAGAAGAGAGAAGAAATATGAAGAAAGATAGAGACTTTCACACAGTCTCTTTGTTCAACTGTCATTTTCCTACACATACTCTCTCCATTTTTGCAAATTTTTCTCCTTTTTTTTTTATATTTTTTCATTTTCATTTCTCTCTCTCTCTCTAACCCTTCAAGGATGTTTGTTTGTTTTGTGGAACACAAAATTCCTTCCTTTTTTCTCATTCTAACCTAATCTCTCTCTCTCTCTCTTTCTCTTTCTTTTAAGCTTTTACTTAACCCCCTTTGCTTTCTGACTCACCATCTCTCATCCATACCCAAAAAAAAAAAAAAAAAGAAATCCATCTCTCTTTTCTCTCATCTCGCTCTTGTGTTCTTCTTGTTCTTCTTTTTCTTCTTTTTTTCTCTTCGGTTTCGGCCTCGAAACGAAGAACCGTCGCAAAATCCTAACAATCTACTGCAAAAACCCTCATCTTTTCAATTCCCCTTCACTCCCTTTTGGTGTTTTGCAAAAATTTCACTTGTGGGATACATAAAAATCAGATCTTGGAAAAATTGTAGATAGGAAAAAGCAAAAAAAAAAAAAAAATGTTAGAGAAAGGCATTATTGTTCCTGATCTATCTCTTCAAATTAGCCCTCCCAAAACTGACCCAACTTCTTCATCATCAACTTCATTAGATGTTTGGCAGCAAACTCAATCCCCTCAAGTCGACACCGAGCTCTCTCTGTCGAATAATTCGGTCGACATGTCGGCCGATCGCTTCCGACCCATTAGAGGAATTCCAGTTTACAGCAATGGGTTATTGTCGTCTTCTTCGAGGTATTTGAATCAAAACCAAACGACGTCGTTTTCGCCTTCTTTGAGTACTGGTTTTAGGGCATTTCAACAACAGCAGCAGCCAGTGGCAAGGTTTAATGGGATAACAATGGAGGCTTTGAGAAATCACCAGCAAAATCAAAATCAGAATCAGAATCAGTTTGTTGTTCAAAATCATCATCATCATCATCATCAAACTCCTCATTTCGGGGTTTCGGATTTTTCGTGTAGTAATAGATCGAGATTGTTTATGCCAAGGATTCAAAGCCGAAGAAATGCTAGGGCTCCAAGAATGCGTTGGACTTCCTCTCTCCATGCTCGTTTCATTCGTGCTGTCGAACTCCTTGGTGGCCATGAAAGTACTTTCTCTCTCTCTACTTCTCTTTTTCTCTCTCTCTCCTCTCTCGATTTCTCTATTCTGGTCGATAATAAACTACCACTAAACTCAAAAGTTGTACATCTGATGACTATCAATATTAACTGGGGAGAAAATAACACTACAAACTTCGAAACCTAAAAATTTAGGCTAGTGAAGGTTTGAAAAGTAGTTCGACGAGAGATCTTTAACCGTAATTAGAGAAGAAATGACATTACGAGTCGAACCCAGATGTTGATTATGGTAAAATTTTGATTTTTTTTTTTTAAAAAAATATGATCAGGGGCGACTCCAAAGTCGGTGCTGGAGCTAATGGATGTGAAAGATCTCACACTAGCTCATGTGAAGAGCCATTTACAGGTAATTTTATTGAAAACCCACAATTTATTTTTGGATTTTAATTGAAACCCATTTCATATTTTTCCTTCTTCTCTGCAAAAAAGCTTCCTTTTTAAAAAAAAATTTTTGGACCTCTCTTTCTCAATTTCTATGAACGTGGGGAGAAGGAAAAAAAACTAGGGAATCCCTGTGGCACAGTTGCCAAAGAAGAGAGAAATGAATGAAAATAAATGAATGAATGAATGATTCAGAAGCTGGAGAAAGTCTGTATGTAGTTACAAAACAGGACAATTTCTCCTTTTAGAGAGAGAGAAAAAGAAAAAAGAAAGAGAAATTGGCATCATTTCTCAATAATAGAACCACTTCCCCAAAATTTACTTTTTCACACCAAACAAAAAACATTAACCCTCCTTTTTTTCTTTCTTTCTCACTAACCAAAACAAAATCCCCAATACCCATTTTCCAAAAAAAAAAAAAAAAAAAAAACTCACTTTCAAATCTTTCTTTATTTCTTTATTTCACTCCATCATAAACAAATCATTTCATTTCAGTTTTATTTCCAAATGGGTCACTCAAAGTTTTGATTTTTATGTGTTCTTTTTTTTTTTTGAGTGAATTTCATCTTTATGTGTTTGTTTTGTTAATAATACGTTCTTATAAATCCATGATTCAGACACAAAAACTGTACACGTTTTTCTTTTTTGTTCTAACTTTCATGTCTGTTTCTATTTCATTTTAACCATATGTATAGTTTTTTAATCTGTGGGAATTTGTTTTTGTCTTCTTTTTTAGATGTATCGTACTGTTAAAAACACCGACAAACAAACAGCTTCTTCAGGTATGAAATTCGAATTCCTTAGCAAAAAAAAAAGAAAAACTTCACACTTTCTCACACACCATTCTCTTCTTTCGAGTTTAATAAGAATTAAAAAAGAAATTGTTGCATTTTAAAAAAATAAAATAAAATTCTTCACCCACTTTAATTTATGCCTTGTGTCTTGCATGCATGTTAATTTCTCATTCACATGCATACATAATAATAACATAATGTGTCATACATTTAATTTCCAGCCTTCAAAAACCTAAGAGAGACATGTTTGGCTTAAAAAAAATCCCTACTTTCTTTAGCTGGAGTCAAGCAATTATGTGACACTTACTTTATTTTATCTTAGAAAGTCAATAAAAAAAAAAAAAATCATACATCATAGACAAACCTCGAATCTTGAGTCTAGCTTCCACTCACATTTTTATAAAATAGTTCAAAAATAGCATTTAAAAGAAGATTATCATAAACATAGAGAAAACTCGATGGTAAGAAAGTTTATTACCATTACTAGTAGTGGAAAGATTCAAACATTTGATCTCTTAGTCAATAAATAGTTGAGCTATGCTTAAATTAGTTAGCGATTATAAGAGAGTTTGAAGAGAGGTTTTTTCTAAATGGGTCATTTCACAAGGGACTTTAGGGGTCTGTTTGACCCACTAGTTACCATGTTATAATAACCTGTGAAATACTATACACCCTAAACACAGACTATTATAACTTCAGACTATATTACTCTGCATTTTAAATAATATTATATATTTCACAAACTATTATAACTTCTTGTTATTATAACTTACTCAGCGTTCCAAACCGCCCCTAAGAGAGTGAGAGAGAAGTGTTTTATTTGGGTGAATTTTTTTTTTACAAGAAGGGTAGAAAGGAAATAAAAAAAGAATTAAGGGTATTTGTTTTAATTTTAAATTAATTTTGTGGGTGTTTATTTTGAATTTGGATGTGAAAATGAATGAATCAGAAGGGTCTGGGGAAGAAGATTTCTTGCCTGCAACACCAACCCCACATCATGAAGCAAACTGTTTGCTCAATCATAGAAGAGGGTTTAGTGCATCTTTGGAGCCTGATGTTAATGGATCAACACCTTCCATTAATAACCACTGTAACTCTTCAAGGTAATTAATTAATTATTAATTTCCAATTCTCTCTCTGCATTTATTGTTTGTGTTAATTTATGTCTGTTGGTAACATTTTTTTTTATTTTCTTTTTGTTTAGGGTAAAAAAAAAATATTTCAAATTTAATTTAGATATGGATCTTTTTAAAGACCTAACCTAAGCTTTGTTGTGTGACAGCTTTTAATTAATTACACTTTCCCCATTTCCCTTTTCTCTTACCACTTTTCTTTCATCCTCTAGACATATATATTGACCAAATATTATTGATGCTCACCATGTTTGTGATTTGTAAAGGGTTTTAAATAATCCCATCTTTGTTTTATTTTTATAAAAGTTAACATAAAAAGTGAGTTTCATAGGCTTGAAGTTGTATGACATATAGGTTTAATAATGTCGCACGCCTTTGAGATATTATATATATGAGTACTTAGCCTGATTTTAACGATAATCCAATGTATCAAAAATGAGTTTTCTTTCTGAATTCTTGGTGTTATTCGTGTTTAATCTATGAGTCAAATAGTTCTAATTAAAACTGTTTGATGGTAAGATTTTATTTTTAGTTGTTGGATTTATGAATCAGTACATTTGTTTTGAACGACCTCCAACTTCAAGAGAAAAAGTAGATGTCAATTACTGTTGAGTTTGGTGAACTAGTACATTTGTTAATGCATTAAAGTACATTTGACTAAGATTTAAAAAAAGGGTTATAATTTGACTTTAGTAAGTTATTGAAGCTTAAATATAGAAGGAAAGACATTTCCTTACCATGTTTTTTTTGTTATAACCAAAAAAAGAAGGAACAAAAAAAAAAAAAAGAAGACTAAGAACCAAACCAACCTTATACAATGATGATAATGTAAGTGGCATACCAGAATGCAGTCTTTTTCTATGCCATTTTCCCTTAAAATTAATGATAAAACAGCTTTTACATATGGTCTCACATGCTAGCATTACCCAAAAAGAAAAGTATATGTTATGAAATTTGGATTTAATTTACTGTATACCTATATTATAGTACAATTATTGTATCCAAAATTTTCAGTATCATTGTTTATTCCTTTCAAAATATATATATATATATATATCATTGTTTATTCTAAAATACATATTTAACCTTTCTTTGCTTTTCTCTTTCTCTCCTTACCAAATAACCTTATTTTTAATAGAGATTGAATTATTCATAAAAACAGATAGATTATGATTATGATTATGATTATAATTATGATTATAATAATTTGTTGTGTTCAGAAGAGCATGGGAGCAAGGGTCTCCAAGAAGAAGTGTGTTTGGATCAGAAAATCAACATGAGGTATAAAGTTTTCTTTTTCCCTGAGTTCATATAAAGTTTTTTCACTTAAATAAAAATTTATGGAAAATTCCTCCTGATTTTGTCTAATTAGCTATTTACCTATATATACACACTTTTATTTTTTATTTTTTTATTTTTATGTTCTTTTAATAATTAACCAGTTTTAGAACTCTCATGCAAATTTTTATTCCGTAGGGTAAAGTTCAACCTTGTCCATCCATTATTGTTTAGTCATTTTCGTTTATGAAATTAAATAAGATTATATACTGACTAACTTTGTTTTTAGTATATATAATTAGGGGTGATCATTGGGGTTGTTTTTCAATTCCAACCAACCCCAAACCTATCAAAATCGGTCGGTTTGGCACTTTTTAAAATTTTTTTTGCCTTAAATCGATCGACCGGTTGGTTTATATATATTAAAAAATTATTTATAATTATTATTTAATATATTTATGAGATATAATATCAGAAAATATTTATGCTTTTTTATTATTATTATTATATACTTTAAAGTTGGTCGGTTCGGTAAGTTTCGGTCGGTCGAGTCGGTTTTTGATTTTTTTTTTCATCCCTATGTATAATGTTGGGACAAATTTCAGAACGAGTAGTTTTTTTTTTTCATTAAAATCTGATTATTATTTTTGAAATTTAATACTATATATTTATTTCTTAAACATAGAAAACCATGAGTGTTAGTTTTTAAATATTAAGTTATACGTTAACAATTTCGTTATTTAAGCTTCAAAAAAAATAAATTCTTGAAAATTACTTTTTCTGTTTTTTTTTTTTTTAAATTATTACAAATTTTTAAGTAGCTTACTATCCCTAAAACCAACACAAATTTTCATAAAACAAAACCATAATCAAAATAGACCCTCAATAAACCTTTTTTTTTTAAAGCATATCCATCTTATGTAATTTATTTATTCCACACGACATTTTATTGTAATGTAATATCATAATTATATATATATCATATCTAGATTCTGAATGAACTCAGCTCGAACATTTCAACAAACAAAAAATATATTTTTTTTTTTTTTCAGGAAAGCTATGATTTAGGTCATCCAAATAGCTTGATGGGTTTGAATCTAAACTTGAACAGTCCAAGCAAGGAGTTCTCTATGAGACACAATTGGCACAATTAAATCCAACCTCTCAATTAACACCTCATTTCATTTCTTATTTCAATATGTAGCACTTAGCTATGGATCCAATCTCAACTTCATAAATAGAAAACAAAAAAAAAAAACTATTAAAAAAATATATAAGTTAAATATAAATATTAAGGTCAATTAATTATGACATGTAGTTAGATAGATATATATATATTTTGTATATATAGTTGTTGAAGATGCATATTAATCTATATTTCTTTCTTTCTTTATTATTATTATTTTTTCCTAAAGCTGTTTCTTTTGTGATTGATGTTAGTCACTGCATGAAGATGTTTGAAAAAAGGAAAAAAAAAAAGTGTTGGAATAAATTTTGGTAGTGGATTATGTGGAATATAGGGAATTGGATGCTCTTTGTATTTTGACAAAGTTTTGTTTGTTTTTGGCTGATTTGATTGTTTTTCTTTAATGACTCAAAGCTACCATTTTTTTTCTTTAAAAAAAAAAACAATTTATTTGTTTTTGTGTATGATATCGAATCGAAGTTATTCATATTAGATTCTGATTTATATAGAAAGATTTAATTTTGAGAGATGGTCGGGTATAGTTTAACTTTATTTGGACCTTTTTGAATTAAAGGGGGGAAATTGCTTTTTTAAAACTTTTTGTTTTTATAAAAGTAAAGGTAGAAGTAGAAGCAACAAGATTTGAATCCTAACTTAATTGAATTGTATAAGTTTAATCATTGTGAGAACTTAGGGCATGTTTGGGAGTGATTTTGGAGTGACCAAAATCACTTTTGACATGTCTAAAATTACTTTCCTAGTTTGACAATATTAAGCAAATGATTTTGGAAGAATTCAAAATTAATTGAAGTGATTCACTTTCAATCACTTGGGAGATAATTCCTAAGTGATTTTTGTCAAGTGGTTGTAATTTAAAATGACTATTATTATTCATTTTTGAAAATAGTATAGAGTAAAAATCGTAATCTTTTGTCAAAATTCATAAATTTCCATAAAAAATGATTTTTTTTTCAAAACCAAAATCACTATTAAAAGTATAGAACCAAATAGGGGTGAGCAAAAAAAGACCGAAAACCGACACGACCGACCGAAACCGACCGAATCGAGGGCGGTCGGTCGGTTTTATAAAACCGACCGAAATTTAAAAAAAAAAAATTATATATATATATATATAATAATAATAATAATAATAAATTAATAATAATAATAATAATAATAATTAAAAACATAAAAAACTAAAAAAATTTCTCAAAATAATTAAATAATAATTAAAAATTATTAAAAATTATTAAATAATAATAAAATAATAATTATAAATATTTAATATTTAATTAAATAAATATTTATATATATATATATATAAACCGACCAAACCGACCGACCGAACCGACCGTTCGATCGGTCGGTTTTGGTAAGGATTTAAAAAAAAAAAAAACAACCAACCGACCACCCTTGTGTGGTTCGGAAATCGGGTTGGGGTCGAAAACCGACCCCGACCGACCGATGCTCACCCCTAGAACCAAACATGTAAATGATTATATGAAAATCATTTTTATTAAATCAATTATAGACAAATCAATTACACTAAAATCAATATTTCTAAAATCATTCCCAAACATGCACTTAAAACAATTTCTAAAATCACTTTATTTTTACCCAAAATCCTCTTTCAAATTTTTTTTTAATCAATGGTAGTGCAACACATGTCAAAGTTTACTTTATGCTTAACAAATGATAAAAAAAAAAAGTTGGTTAAAATATACATTTATTAGTTTTTAAATTCGACTAGTCGGAACTATTTCAACTACAAACTCAAAATTATAAGTTCATATGTAAATATCTATAAATACTGTTATTAATTAAATGATGAATTAACTGTGAACTACAAATTATCATAATTTAATATTCAAAGATATGATTGAAACTTGTTAAATTTTGAGAATTAAATAGGCATAATAATTATTGAATTTTGTAAACTAAATATATAATCAAATCATCTAATCATAGCTCAATTGATTAAAGTACATACAAAATTTCGGTTAAGAGGTGAGAGATTCAAATCTCCTCACAAACATGTTGAACTAAAAAAACAACAAAGTTTATAATTTAATTTAAAGATTAAAAAAGATCATGTGCGAGGATAACATATATCTATGCACCTCTCATTAAATGTCTTTTACATGAAATTTACATTAATTTGTAATTATTATTATTTTTTTAAGTTCAACGATTGCGAAGTAAGAAAGTTGAATTATCGACTTTGAAAATGATAATTGATCTCTCTCATCCATTGAATCATATGCTGGGATTGATCTATATTATAAGCATCTACTTTTGGTTTATAGGCAATTTGGAGAGCATGACGTGGTCCATTTGGACACAAATCTATAGGCTTTATTGGACACATGAGAGACATTTTGGCTATGGAGAGTTTTTCATTTTGGCTCTAAGTCGCCGCATCCCAATACTGTGAACCAATTTCTCAAATGTTGTAGTTGGTAATGCATTTGTAAATATGTCTGTCAAGTTATCCTTCGAACAAATCTGTTGTACTGAGATGTCGTCATTTTCTTTAAAGTCATGAATGTAGAAAAGCTTTGGAGAGATATGCTTCGTTCTATCTCTTTTAATATAGTCTCCTTTGATTTGAGCTATACATGTTGTATTGTCTTCGTATAATACTGTTGGAAGAGGTTTACTCGAAGACAAGCCACATGTTTCACGAATGTGTTGTGTCATCGATCTTAGTCATACACATTCTTGACTCGCTTCATGAATAACGATGATTTCAGCATGATTTGAAGAAGTGGTCGTTATAGTTTGTTTCACTGATTGCCACGATATGACAGTTCCTCCACATGTGAATAAATATATAACTTATCTGAGATCTAGCTTTGTGTGGATCAGATGTATAACAAGAATCTACATAGCCAACTAGATCATAATTTGATTTGTTAGAATAAAATAAACTCATATCAATCGTCCATGAAGATATCAGAGTACATGCTTAACTCCGTTCCAATATTTTTTGTAGGACATGAATTATATCTAGCTAATAAATTTACTGAAAATGCAATATCTAATCTTTGTGATATTAGCCAGATAGTTCTCAGGACCAAGTAGTTCTCCATTGTCATCTCGAGGTCGAAATATATCTTTCTTTATATCTAGTGAACGAACTTTCGTTAGAATGTTCAATGAATGTGTTTTATCCATATAGAATCTTTTTAAGATTTTCTCTGTATAAGTTGATTGATTAATAAGTATCTCATCTGCTAAATGTTCAATTTGCAAACCAAAGGCAAAATTTTGTTTTTCCAAGATTTTTCATCTCAAATTCTTTCTTAAGATATTTTATCGCCTTGGATAACTTTTCAAGAGTTCCAATTATATTTAAGTCATCAACATATACAGTTATAATAACAAATCCTGACTGAGATTTCTTTATAAAAACACACGAACATATTGAATCATTTTGATATCCTTCTTTCAACAGATATTCACTCAAGCAATTATACCACATTCATCCTGATTGTTTTAATCCATAAAATGATCTCTGCAACTTTATTGAATACAATTCTCGAGAACTTGATTCATATGTTTCTGGTATTTTAAATCCTTCCGGGATTTTCATATAAATGTCATTATCCAAAGATCCATATAAATACACCGTGACTACATCCATTAGATGCATATCAAGTTTTTCATATACAATCAAGTCAATCAAATATCTTAGCATTATTGCATCTACCACAGGAGAATATGTCTCCTCATAATCAATACCAAGCCTTTGCGAGAATCCTTGTGCAACAAGTCTCGCTTTATATCTTGTGACTTCATTCTTTTCATTTCTTTTCCTTACAAATACCCATTTGTATCCCACAGGTTTGACACCTTCTGGTGTTAGGACTATTGGTCCAAAAACCTCACGTTTTGAAAGTGAGTTCAATTATACTTGGATTGCTTCTTTTCACTTTGGCCAATCCTTTCTACGTTGACATTCTTCGATAGATTTTGGAGCAAAATCGTCATATTCATGAATAATATCGTGAGCAACATTATAAACAAAAATGTTGTCAACAATGATATCATTTCGGTTTCATCTCTTTCCTTTCCTTTTTCAAATCTCCAATAATCGACCATAATTAAAATCAATTTGTTCAATAAAACTAAAATAAAATTTTAATTATGAAAATACTCTTCAATAAAAATCAAAGTGAACAAACTAAAATAAATTTATTTTAGTTTTATGGAACAAATTGATTTTAATTATGGTCTTATTTTGATTTGAATCATTGTTGTTTTTAGGGGAATTACAACGGTTAGCAAAAAAAAAAAAAAAAATTAGGATTTTGCAAATCTAGCCCGCTATGATTTTTGGAGATTTACAAATATAGTAAAAAAAAATGTACAATTGATTTTCATTTTTCAATTATTTCAATTATTTCAATTTTACCTTTATTAGTGTATCAAAAGGTATATTAGTAGTATATCTATATACTTTATATTTAGAATATCAAAAGTATATCAGTAGTACATTTGATTTATCAATCAACTATTAATACATTTCTTTTTAGGTATATTAGTTAAATGATATAATCTATATGAAGTATGTCAATAACATATCAAAGATATTTTACATATTTAGTATATATCACTGATATGTCTAACATTGAGTATGTCGATAGTATATCATTGACATGCTTCATCACTTTAAGTGATAAATACTATATTATTCATTTATTACTGATATAGTGTATCGACTACAGACACACGTGTATCAACAAAAAACGTAGTGACAAAAAATAATTAATAAATTGAAAAAGTAAAATAAGGTATATGAGTATCACTGATATACTTTATATTACGTATATCTCTTTTCATTTTGATATACTTAAGTAAAGTATGTCAGTTGTATATCACTGATATGAAGGGAATGAAAATCCCAGCGCAGCGGAAGACGATCGATCGTCAAAGTATCGTTACGCTACTAGAATTTTGCTAAAACGATCTAACACTTAGATCTAAGTTAAACATGCATAAATTGAGGAAGAAAACAACAAGAAAAACAAATTTACTTACTTGTTGAAGACTCTCTTCAAAGTTCCTTCCTCGGTCACGAACACTTCGTGCTTCTCGATCTCAACGAAATCTTCTCTCGAACAAAACCCGAACACAACCACTCGGAGTCTCGGTTGTTCTTCTTTTGGAAAGAAGGAAAGTTGTGGGACTTTTTGGTTTTGAAGAGGGAGGAGAATTGAGAGAAAATGAGAGAGAATTCTCTTCTTTTTGGGTGAGAATCCAAAAAATGAGAGATTGAGTTAATTTCCTTCTTGCAAGAAGGGATTAAATAGTGGAATTGATGGAGTTAAAATCTCCACATTATTACCACTTTACCACAACATAGGTTATGCAAATCTCATTTGCATAACCACATAATATAAGATATCTCATATCTCATATTACAAATCACATTTGCAATAATTGTGGATTAATTAAATTGAATCACATCCAATTTAATTTCTCTCAATTAATTTCTCCAATTAGCCCTAATTCAACAATTAGGCTAACCTATAGTTTATTATGAATATCATTCACATTAAACTATATATTATATCATTCATATCTCATATAAATGACATAAATGCCCTTTAGGTGAAATTGAACACTTCAACTTCATACCAAAACATTAACCCTTCTTTTAACCTGTTTGAGCCAACGAGAGGACCTAATGGACCTACAAAGGATGTGACAGACTCCAATGATTCAAGATTAACCTGTCAAACTCTTTGACCCAATTAATCAACATTCATTAGCTACGATAACACTCCACTATAGCCCGTAGCTGCACTCCCGTCAGTCCAGAATATTACGTGTCCACTGATATAACTAATGCCCATGAGTCGACCCTTCACAGGTTGTTCGTAGACACGGTTGGGTCAAATTACCGTTTTACCCTTGTGTCTACCTCTTGTTCCTTAAGTCCTCACTGCTCCTCTAATGAACAACACATTGTGATGATCCAACCATACACAACACCCTTCTCGGGCCAGTGAGAAGGTGAGTGCCCGTTGTCCAAGCCCTGAAGACAACACTTAAGGGAACAACCCCACTAGTTTCCCTAAAGGCGGGAACGAGTGAATTCCATCTCGCGTAGTTAAGTTCCCAGCTCCCTACTTGGTCCTGTCCTTGAGAAGATAGGCATATTGGGCGAGTAACTGTGGCCACCCTCACCTATACTAGTCAAAGGACATACCCCCGCAGACAGGAGTCCGTAACACGCTCAGGATTCAGGTCGAGTCACTAATGGTCATCTACGAAGTTATTAGTCCTTACTGTCAACGGTGTTACATCAGTAGGTCTAATAATTCACGGTCCGATCTTGTACAATCTCATTGCACAGGATGCCCCCACTCACATGTCAACCACATGAACGAGTCAGATCACCTCGTTTGTATCTAATACAAAGCGGACCGCATCCACAACGTATCCAGGATTAGGTTTCCAACTCTATCCATATACTGTAGACCGTTCGGGTCATTAACTCGAACGTGATCCCCCTGTTTGTCCACTACACACCGTTCAAGTTCTAGTTCTCTCATAAATTCAATGACCCTTGAGCTTAGTTTATTGGAAAAGTTTGTAAATATTGTGAGACACAAAGTAATGAAATAAATAACTCTTATTAATTTCAAATAGTAATTTACAAACACGAGATTAGGACAAAAATACCAACAAACTCCCACTTGGACTAAGCTAGTGGAGAAAATACATTTATGAAATGTACATAAATTACAATGAAGTAATACAATAAACTAGGGCATTGAATACCCGTTTACACATCTCCCACTTGCCCCAGTCAGGAAGCTCTTGAAGACCTAGACTCTCTAGGTGACCCTCAAACACCTTAGCCGTGAGGGGCTTTGTAAATGGAATAGCTACGTTGTGCTCCGACGCATCTCCCACTTGCCCTTCTCACTTTCTTCTTCTCTCCCTGGAACACCTTAGCCGTTTACACATCTCCCACATGTGAATAAATATATGACTTATCTGAGATCTAGCTTTGTGTGGATCAGATATATAACAAGAATCTACATAGCCAACTAGATCATAATTTGATTTGTTAGAATAAAATAAACTCATATCAATCGTCCATGAAGATATCAGAGTACATGTTTAACTCTGTTCCAATGTTTTTTGTAGGACATGACTTATATCTAGCTAATAAATTTACTGAAAATGCAATATCTAATCCTTGTGATATTAGCCAGATAGTTCTCAGGACCAAGTAGTTCTCCATTGTCATCTCGAGGTCGAAATATATCTTTCTTTATATCTAGTGAACGAACTTTCATTAGAATGTTCAATGAATGTGCTTTATCCATATAGAATCTTTTTAAGATTTTCTCTGTGTAAACACCTTAGCCGTTTACACATCTCCCACTTGCCCTTCTCACATGTGAATAAATATATAACCCAACCGAGCTCGAAAGGTGTTTCACAAACACTCTTCGATGGAACATTGTTCAAAATATAAACCGCAGTCTCCACTGCATACCCCAAAAAGAATCAGGGAGACGAGCATAACTCATCATCGACCGAACCATGTCCAACAAGGTTCTGTTTCTTCTCTCCGATACACCATTTTGTTGTGGCATACCATGTGCTGAGAGTTGAGACGTAATTCCGTGTTCTATCATATAGTCCTGGAATTTTAATGTCCATGTACTCTCCACCTCGATCCGATCGAAGTGTTTTAAGCGATTTACCTAAGAGGTTCTCAACCTCAGTCTTGTACTCCTTGAACTTTTCAAGAGTTTCAGACTTCTTGTGCATTAGGTAAATATACCCATATCTCGAGTAATCGTCTATGAAAGACACGAAGTATTCATAACCGCCTCGAGGTTTAACATTCATCGGACCACAGAGGTCAGAATGTACTAACTCAAGAGGCTCTTTGGCTCTATATCCTTTTCCACTACAAGGATGTTTGGTCATCTTGCCCTCAAGGCATTACTCACACACTGGTAAAGAGTTTCCTTCCAACTCGTTTAGAAGTCCACTCTTCACTAGTTTCTCAATCCTATTGAGATTAATGTGGCCTAACCGTAGATGCCAAAGATGGACATTTTCCTTAGGAGAAACTTTCGCTCTCTTAGTTCGCGTTTCTGCCATTTTAAACAATTGAGTATTCAAAACACTTTTGACCGAATTAGGTTTCAAAACATACAGATTATGCTCAAGTGAAGCTAAACAAATAAGATTGCGTTTGAAAGAAATAAACACTTTATTTGATTCAAAAGAAACATATATACATTGTTCAGTTAGGCAGGAAATGGAAACAAGGTTTCTAGTAAACCCTGGTACAATGTACAAATTATCTAATAATAAGTACTTTCCGCCAAAGTGTAGCTTCACCGTGTCGATCGCTGCAGCAGAGACAAGCTCCCCGGATCCAACCTCTAGAGTAACCTCACCCTCTCGCAATGTGCCGCCAGAATCAATCCCACGAAAAAGAAGAACAAACATGGTTAGTGGCGCTCAATCCAATATCCAGCAGAGTCACTACTCTCCACTAAACAAGTTTCTGTCACAAGTAAATCACATTTACCTTGATTCTTCCACTCGGCTAGGAATTTGGGACAATTCCTCTTCCAGTGTCGCCCCCTTTGCAGTGGAAAACACTTTCATTTCTCTGCAACTTCCTTGACCTTCTTGCCGCGTGGGCGGCAAATGGCGAGTTTTACCCTCTTCATCCTCTTCTTCCTTTCGGGCGTGAAAGAGCAACAAGTTTCATCCTAGAGGTCGAACCCCTGTGATAAGACCTGTAGGAAATATTTGCCTCAGATTCCGATGCCCTGACTCTGTTCAAGGACTGGAAATTTTGTAACTCATTGAGGAGGGTCGTCAGAGTGTAGCTAATTTTGTTCATAACATCATTGCTACGAAACTGAAGGAAACTCTTCAGAAGAGTCTCCAGAATAAAACTGACTTGGCTCGACTCGTCGATCGAACCCACGTTTATCTCAGCCAGATTAAAGTGGGTCATCATGTCTAGAACATGTTCACGGACAGAAGACCCCTCTTTCATTCGTGCGTTGAAGACGTATTTGAGCGAGTCATGCCAGACCTGAAAGAACTGTTGTCCAAACATTTCTGATAAGAAAACCCTAGCGAATTGGAATTAGGAACCCTTTGGTTATGTGAACCCCTAATTCTCAAATACTAAAACCCCCAAATCGATTCGATTCAATCCCAATGGAAAGGACTAGATGTGGATTACCTTATGATCGAAGACCAAGAGGTAAGGAAACTAGTTCCTCACTCAAGGATGGAACACTCCACAAGCAAGTTGATCTAACCTACCTGAATATTCCTGGCTAGCAACCCTGTACTCAAGATTTGCAAAGGGTGATGATGTGGCTCTGCAACAAATCACAAAATGAATAAAATTGGAAGAATGATAGAATTATATAAAAACTAGAAACAAAACTCTATTTGTTATTGTAACATCATCTGACAACACATATAGAGTTGTTGTTCCTTTTCCCTGCCTTGACCTTCATTAATTGAATTCCCCATTGCTTGTATGTGAGAGTTGAAAACAAATTGTAGTTGCTTGGCCTTTGCACGTGTGATTGGCTCTGGAGGTAAAACAAGTGCATCTTGGTTCATATAAATTTCCTACAAGGACTTCATGATCTCCTTAATGGTGACCATCAGCTCATGCTTCTTTGCCAATACATCAGACATGCTGGCAATGATATAGACCTTGGTCTTTTCATTCGTCCTGATCCATCGATCGTATGCATCGCGAATACTTCGCGACGCAGTCGAGCCCGGCATCTGAGGACACTCTCTCGAGAAACACGAACTTAATGTCGCCGCGATTACCAAAATTGTGTTTATGTTGTTTTTCCAAGTTTGGTAATTATCTCCCACTAATTTATCGGACGCGAGTAGAGCTATAATTGCGCTAGACATGTTTTAAGCTGAAAAATTAAGAAAACCTTTGTGTTAGTCTCGCAAAAAACTTTTGAAATCCAATCAAGTTTTAGCAAAATTGTTTCATGATCCCTAGGTCATTCAAAATTTTGCAATGATATCCTAAAGGTTTAGAATGACCGTCACCGAAGGGTGAATCGTAACACTCTCCTCTGGGACGAGAGACTTTCTCGATCAAACCCTAATCCCAGAATAACTCTTATTCCATTAGGCATCTAATTACCATTGTTCGGTCGAATTCATTAACACTTAACGAATTCTGTGAGTGTCACCCTCAATCTTTAAGTTTCCAAGCATCCGTCCAAACAATAGCCACCGAAGGTGAACCAAGAAGGAAAACCAACCAGAAATCGTATCCCTTCGAAAATTCACGGTGTTCCGACTCCCATGATCGGGCCCTCCGGAAGGATTGTCCGGTCCAGCAAAACTAGCGAGGGGATCATATCATAGTCTCACGGTGTGAATCAAAAGAAGAGACCGTGGGTCCCGTTTTCACAAGTCCCACTCCCACTCACTATAAGTACTCTCTCCATCCATGATGATATTGACCTATACAAATGCCACCCGAAGGGGGATGCTCCCATTTGCGCCACGAGGCCGAGTATAGATCTCACGGTGCGGACTTAACGGAGATTTGTGGTTGGAAAATTAAATGTATCTCATACACTTTATTTCCTCCAACTCAAAGACTTTAATTTTAA
This sequence comes from Trichosanthes cucumerina, assembly GCA_036507285.1. Classification (NCBI taxonomy): domain Eukaryota; kingdom Viridiplantae; phylum Streptophyta; class Magnoliopsida; order Cucurbitales; family Cucurbitaceae; genus Trichosanthes; species Trichosanthes cucumerina. The sequence goes on along the minus strand of CM071839.1, from coordinate 72,384,880 downwards.
TAGGGATTGACCTAGATAAACCTAAATTAAAATTTACCTAAGTCTACCAATATAACTCTTATATGGTATTAACCTAAGTTTATAATCACATCATTACTTAGGTCTATGTGAGTAAATTAAAACACTTTTAATTAGTGGCACTCACGAAAAGTATAATCTAAGAATCTCCAGACCGAATTCACTCCCAGGTCGGTTTTAGTGTGGGTGTTCTGCATGGCGTCAACTTAAATACCCCACCTTTGTGACAAAACCTTCCTTAGAGCGAGTTACTAATCGAGTCTCCATTCATAGACTAAACTTTGATTTCCTAATTTCTAATCTCATTAGAAAATAGAAAACCTAAGTCTAATTATTAAAGTACTAAACTCTTTAAAACTAATAATTAACTTATGTTGCATGCATTTCTATGTTATAGTGTTTGATTATTCATCACATGAATAACTATTTACTATAACATAATATTATTCATACATGAATATAAATGCATGAGCATACTTTAATTAAAAAATATAACACTTATATTAATTAAAATAAATATGCATTTAATTATATTATAACTCTTATAATATAACCTATCATGCAAACTATATATTATAACTCTTATAATATAAATGATGCATGGAAATGTTTAACCTAAGGTGTGATTTTAAATCTATATGACATACAATATGCACATAGAATTTAATTAAATCATATATCTCATGCATAAAATAATTAAATAGCAAAAATAGACTGATTTTTGGCACCTAGGGGCAATTATTTAATTAAATAACATTAATATAATAATTATATTAATATTATTTAACAAAAAAAATTAAATAAAATAAATAAGTATATTTTACAATTAATTAATAAATAAATAACGAAAAATAACTGCCTCACTCACTCTTGAACTGCCCACGAAGTCGCAAAACCGCCCATGAATTGCCCACTACGCGTGCGGCATTGCAACGCCGTGGGCAGCGTTGCAACGCTGTCGCGTCCAACGTTGAGACCAGCGTGCTCCACGCCGTGGCGTTGCAACGCTAGGCGCTGCGACCAAGCCAGCGCCCACAAGGATAGCGTTGAGAAGCCGATGAACAGCGTCTCAACGCCATCGACAGAACAACAAACTCCTTTGCTGTTCTTCGTCGATTTTTGCCCGTTTTCGCTTCGATTTCTTCGCAACAACTCTTGCCACGAACGATCCGGACTTACAGACTCGATTTACAACAAAATGCCCAAAAACAACGGGCCCTTACATTGATCTCATCAACATAAATTTTAAATCTATTCTAGTGCCAAAAACTGAAACATCCATTAAGCAAACCAACAATTTATCACATAAATTAAGGCATTTTACCCACCTATTTTAACAAAAACAGTGCACAATGAAGAACCATCGAAATGGCTCTGATACCAATTGAAGGGAATGAAAATCCCAGCGCAGCGGAAGACGATCGAATCGTCAAGGTATCGTTACGCTACTAGAATTTTGCTAAAACGATCTAACACTTAGATCTAAGTTAAACATGCATAAATTGAGGAAGAAAACAGCAAGAAGAACAAATTTACTTACTTGTTGAAGACTCTCTTCAAAGTTCCTTCCTCGGTCACGAACACTTCGTGCTTCTCGATCTGAACAAAATCTTCTCTCGAACAAAACTCGAACACAACCACTCGGAGTCTCGGTTGTTTTTCTTTTGGAAAGAAGGAAAGTTGTGAGACTTTTTGGTTTTGAAGAGGGAGGAGAATTGAGAGAAAATGAGAGAGAATTCTCTTCTTTTTAGGTGAGAATCCAAAAAATAAGAGATTGAGTTAATTTCCTTCTTGCAAGAAGGGATTAAATAGTGAAATTGATGGAGTTAAAATCTCCACATTATTACCACTTTACCACAACCATAGGTTATGCAAATCTCATTTGCATAACCACATAATATAAGATATCTCATATTGCAAATCACATTTGCAATAATTGTGGATTAATTAAATTGAATCACATCCAATTTAATTTCTCTCAATTAATTTCTCCAATTAGCCTTAATTCAACAATTAGGCTAACCTATAGTTTATTATGAATCTCATTCACATTAAACTATATATTATATCATTCATATCTCATATAAATGACATCAATGCCCTTTAAGTGAAATTGAACACTTCAACTTCATACCAAAACATTAACCCTTCTTTTAACTCAGATTGAGCCAACCGAGGGACCTAATGGACCTACAGTGACGGGCTCCAATGATTTGAGATTAACCTGTCAAACTCTTTGACCCGGTTAATCAACATTCATTAGCTACGGTAACACTCCACTATAGCCCGTAGTTGCACTCCCGTTAGTGCAAAATATTACGTGTTCACTGATATAACCAATGCCCATGAGTCGACCCTTCACAGGTTGTTCGTAGACACGACTGGGTCAAATTACCGTTTTATCCCTGTGTCTACCTCTTGTTCCTTAAGTCCTCACTACTCCTCTAATGAACAATACATTATGATGGTCCAACCATACATAACACCCTTCTCGGGCAAGTGAGAAGGTGGGCGCCCGTTGTCCAAGCCCTTGAGACAGCACTTAAGGGAACAACCCCTCTAGTTTCCCGGGAACGAGTGAATTCCATCTCGCGTAGTTAAGTTCCCAGCTCTCTACTTGGTCCTGTCCTCCTAAGATAGACATATTGGGCGAGTAATCGCGGACCACCCTCACCCGTACTAGTCAAAGGACGAGATCCTCGAGGCGGGAGTCCGTAACACGCTCGTGATTCGTGTCGAGTCACTAATGGTCATCTCACGAAGTTATTAGTCCTAACTGTCAACGGTGTTACATCAGTAGGTCTAATAATTCACGGTCCGGTCTTGTACAATCTCATTGCACAGGATTCCCCCACTCACATGTCAACCACATGAACGAGTCAGATCACCTTGTTTGTATCTAATACAAAGCGGACCGCATCCACAACGTATCCAGGATTACGTCTCCAACCCTATCCATACACTGTAGATCGTTCGGGTCATTAACTCGAACGTGATCCTCTCTGTGTGTCCACTACACACCGTTCAAGAATGACCTTGGAGCTTAGTTTATTGGAAAAGTTTGTAAATATTGTGAGACACAAAGTAATGAAATAAATAACTCTTATTAATTTCAAATAGTAATTTACAAACACGAGATTAGGACAAAAATCCCAACATGATATACTTGATATTAGGATATTTGATATATATCCAAGGATGAATCATTATTATACTCTTGATATACTTTTCGTATTAGCTATTTTTGATATACTCAATATCAGGATTTACATGTCATTGATATATCTAAATAAAGTATATCAGTAGTATATTGTTGATATACATGATATTAGGTATATGTGATATACCAAGTTTTAATCATTGTATACTCTTGATATATATTTCGTATTAACTATTTTTTATATGTTGTTGATATATTGAATATTAGAATTTCCATCTCATTGATATACTAAATAAAGTTATTAAGTATATCAAGTATATCAATGATGGATTGTTGATGTACTTGAATACTGCAAAGATGTGGGATTACACAGTAGGGTTACTATGGATTTTCACGAATTCCTAATGAGTTGGGCAAAAAATTTTACTACACTTAGAAAAACGAGAGGCACGCTTGCGATTAACATTTAATTTTCTGCCACTTTTACACTTGCTCGTTTTTTAAGGGCAACTGCTTATATGAAAAAAAAAAGGCGCAAAATAATAGCAAGTACAACCTAAAAATATTTACAAATATGACAAATTTTAAGTAGTACCTATCACTAATGAACGTCTATTAGAGATAGACCTATCAATGATTAAGGCCTATTAATGATTGATCTATCCATGACTGAGGTCTATCACTTGTGGTATCATTATTGATTGTTTACATGCTTGTTTGTTAATATAGGTTATTATGTGATATACCACATCAATAGAAAATAAAATGGTATATAAGTGTTACTTCATTTATTACTAGATAGTTGCTTGTACGTTCATTTTCGTTTAGATTTATTATGGATATATGATAAAGGGGCTTGTCGAAGGCCCTATCAAATAATAATTTATTTACCTAGACCTCTTAAATTTGCAGTAAAAGTGGCCAAGGTCGATCTCAGGGATTGAGTTTGTTAATTCATTTAATTATCGTAAGTACTTTTTCTTAACTTTATTTAGAGAACTAAATCAAATGAAAATAGTCTAAACCTAAAAATTAAACTAAAAAGCAAAAGATAACTGGAGACACGATTTAGGAGAATTTAGGGAATTGATTTCACCGATCGACTAACAATTTATTCGAGGTTATGTTATTGGATGATTGCACATGTTTTCATAAATCAAAACAAATATAACAAATGACTCTCTCGAGGCAAGTGACTCTCATGCATGAAGATAAAACTAACATCTCTGTCTAGCTTTTAAAAAGACATGCATGACACTAATGAAGGAATCTGAATTCCCTTGAGTAGCGAAAACGTGTAAAGATTGTAAAACTTGTATTGTTTTTGGTTAAACACAAAAATCAGTACATTGGAAATTTAAATACAGATAAGCAGTTAAGCATGAATTAAAATAACTAAGCATGTTGTGAGAAGGCTAAACTAAAAGGGAAAAATATACCTTTGTAGTTCCAAGATCAGCAACTCCTTGCTTTTCTTCTCCAAAATAACACAACAAACAACAACTCTATTTCTTCCCTTTTCTCAACAGGACACTACCACTGTATTCACCTCCTATGTCTCTGAGTCTTTAGATCTAGGCTTGGTAGGAAGCCTCCAACAAGTGGAAGAGAAGGGATTGTGAGAGAGAGAATTCTAGTAAGAAAATTACAACAACTCAACCAATTGAGTTTTTTCTAATCGATCTATCAATCTTCTTCCCTCTCCCAATCGAGAAGAAGAAAACCAATGAAGGGAAACTCCTCACTCTCCATCGATAGGGAGTTGGGGAGACATGGGGAACGTGTCATCCTGATGAGAAATTATTGGGTGAGGCCGCACAATATGACCTGTAATTTTTCACCGTTGGATAGAGAGAGAAGTACTTCGATTTTATATCCGAGGGATATTAGGGGGCATGAAAATTATAGGATTCACATCTAACGATTACTATTAGGCAGCCACATTGTGGCGGCCTCATTCTATAATTTGTCCATCCTAACACGTTCCCATTTTTTTTAATTTTAATAATTTAATGATTGATCTCATTAATCATTAATCTAATTAATTAATTAATATAAATAAATCTTATTTAATTATATTAAATTTAACTAAATCATATTTAATTAATATCAAATTAAATATCATATATTTAATTATTATTAAATCACATTTAATCAATTTTCCCTCTAACATATAGTTTTAATGTACATCTTATGCACATTAAATTTTAACCTATAGTTTTAAATATGAATCTTATTCACATTTAAATAATATTTGAACTCTTTTAGATATTTAATTCTCTCAATTAATTTAGTTTGAATCATATTCGAAATAAATTTATAATATAAAGTTTTAATACACATAAAAACTTTATATTATAATGTATCTCTATACATCATGTTTATTCCCTAATAGAATTTGAACGTTTCAAATTCTAATAATCTAAGAACCCTTTACGAGCTAGAAAGTGGACCTAATAGACCTACAGATCAGAAGCTCCAACGATACAAGATTATTCAGTTAATCTCATTAATCTCCTAATCAACATTCGTTAACTGCGGGAACACTCCACTAAAGTCCCGCAGTTGCACTCTTCTCACTGCAGATATGCTTCTGTGTCCACGGATATCGACCAATAACAGCAAGTCAATCCTTCACGAATGTCCATAACACCAACTGAGTCAAATTACCATTTTACCCCTGGGTTATATCTTTTACTTTATGTCTCAGTGCTTCTCTAATGAACAACCTGTTTATGGTCCTACCAATAAACAGAAGTCCATTTCAGGTCAATGAGAGGGCTCGACCCTTTGTTCAAGTTCCGAAAACACTACTTAAGGGAACATTCATCTACTTACCCTAAAAGGCGGGGAGAAGTGAATTCTTTGTTGCTAAGTTAAATCCTCGGTCTTGTCCCCAAGAAGGTAGGCATATTGAGTCGGCTTCTTAGGCCACTCTTACCCATACTAGTCAAAGGACAATCCCTCACAAACAGGAGTTCGTAACCTGCTGAGGATTGAGATCAAGTTGCCTAGGTCATCCTATTGAAATTGAAACCTAACTAGTCAACGGAGTTACATCTAGTGATTACTATTTCGTGGTCCGATCTTATGCGATCTCATCACATAAGATATCCCCACTCACATGTCGTCTACACGAACACGTTAGTATCAATGTGTTTGTATCAAATGCAAAGTGGGTCATATCCATAGTAATTTAGGATGAGGTACCCAAACCTTATCCCCTTACTATAGACCCTTTAGGTTGTATCTCGAACTGAGATCCTTATATGTCCACTACATTCAGTTAAAGAGATATACAACAACCTCGGATATTAGTTTATTGGATTTAGGGTTAACTTAAGGCAATATAGTAAATGATGAATTAAACAATAACACTTTGTTGATAATAATAACACTTTATTGATTTAATTAAAAAAATATTACAAACTACGAGTTTTAGGGCATAAAATCCAACAACTAATATTAGTTCTTTTACGATTTCTAATAACATCCTAATCATTCTCATGTCAAAGTGATTATTAGTCATGCAATCGAGATCAAATCAACAGTACCTCTCTCAAGCGTAAGTTCATATTGACATTAACAAATAAACTGTGATTAAGAGTTTATAAGCATTATGAACACAATTGCATGAATGAAAACACGTACAATAATCCAAAAACAATCTGCTCAACAAATAGTGTGATGACTAATCAATCCCTAAACAAAGTTTAGTTCCACATAATTTGAAAAATAAAACTACTAAACTTATCACTAAAATCCATAAAAAAAAAATACAATAGGGGATATCCTCGTTCCCAAACCTCGCCACGATCTGCAGCTCGAACTCACGTTCCTTGCCGCCAAAATAGTCCTCCCAGCCCAAAAATAAGTGTAGAAATCGTTTTTAGGGTATTTTAGGTCTCCAAATGGCTCCCTCTTTGAATGGCCTCACAAGGAGGTATTTATAGGCCTTGGGACAACATCTAGACGCTGTGACGTTGTCCCTCATAAAAATCAGTGATTTTTCAATTTCCCGTAGCGTCTAGACGCTATCTTTGCGGGCAGACAACACACTGCATCCATTTTTCCATATCTTTTCGCTCGAGTGTCCGAATGACCTCTGGTTTTATGCATTCGAATCATGATTCGATGTAGAATCTAACTGAAGGGGCCTTATTCTCAAATTACATCTTTATTTTTCTTGACTCTTCAATTAAGCTCATAAAAGACTCCAATATCCACCAAAATACTTTCTTACACTCGAATCTTCTCCCAAGCTCGGTTTCTACAATATTAAGAGAAATAGACATTAAATTTTAGATAATCATCACAAAACTAACATAAATATTAGGAAACAAGATAGCATGTTTACATGCTATCCATATACATTATCAATAAATAAAAATACTATATCATATTTTACCTTTAGTTTTCTATCTATATGATTATTTGCATGCTCATTTATTCTTAGGTCTATAATCGATATGCTATATCAATGGAATTAAAAATGATATATCTAAGTGATATTTAAAATGATTTTCTATCTATAGTTGATTGCATGTTAATTTGTTACGAGTCCTATTATTGATTTATCATTTCAATAGATTAAAAAAAACATAAATTTTCAATATTCATCCTTTTATTTTCTATTAATTATTCATCAAAGAGAATCTAAATATTCATCTTAATTACTAAATTGTATTGGAATGGACTTAAACTAGAATAACATTATTATGAAACAAAAGGGTTGCAATGAAACCAAATAAAAATGAAAAGCAAAATTAATTGTAAGCCACGTGGTCACGAGGCTTAGCCAAACTAGGTGTGTGTGTTTGTCTCTTTTCCCAAGTGTCTATCAGTTTCCTGAATGCTTTTCAACAAAATCTACTTTTTATGGGAACTATTCTAATGTGAAAACATGACTTTTTTTTGCTCATTTTTTGTTCTCACTTCTTTATTTATAAATTCCATATCAAGTTTGGATTTTCCACTCTCAAAAAGGCTCAAAAGCATTTTTTCCAACATTCACAAATAAAGTGAGGAATTTTACATATTTACGTGGATTAGAGCGTGATTATATCTTTTTGTAAAATAATATATATATATAGTCTAATAACATTTAGAGTGAGAGAATTCGAACATACAGAAAGTAAATTTGATTAAAAATATAATAGAATACATCATTTTCTGTTTTCTAAATAAATAAAAGGTTAAATTACAAGTTTAAGTCCCGTTTGATAACTATTTTGTTTTGGGTTTTTAGTTTTTGAAAGTTAAGCTTATGGCATGTTTGGAAATGATTTTAGAAATATTGATTTTAGTGTAATTGATTTGTCTATAATTTATTTATTAAAAGTGATTTTCATATAATCATTTTCATGTTTGGTTTTATACTTTTAATAGTGATTTTGGTTTTGAAAAAATTCACTTTTTTTATGGAAATTTATGAATTTTGACAAAAGATTACGATTTTTACTCGTCATTAAAAGCATACTATTTTAAAAAATGAATAATAGTCATTTTAAATTACAATCACTTGACAAAAATCAACTTGGGAATCACCTCCCAAGTGATTGAAAGAGAATCACTTCAAATGATTTTGGATTCTTCCAAAATCACTTGCTAATATTGCCAAACATCACATTTAGATAGGAAAGTGATTTTAGACATGTCAAAAGTGATTTTGATCACTCCAAAATCACTCCCAAACATGCCCTTATTTTCACCTAATTTCTCTACAATAGAGATCATCTCCCTTAAGTAAGCATCTCAACTCTTAACTAAATTATAAAAACAAAATCAAGTTTTTGAAAACTATTTTTTTTAATTTTCAAAAGTTAGGTTGGTTTTTTAAAACATAGGTACAAAGTAAATAAGAAGACATATAGACTCATTCGTAGAAATAGTATTTTTAGGTTTAAATTTCAAAAACTAAAAACAAAAAACAAAATTGTTATCAAACGGGACCTTAGTTATTCAATTTTGAAGTTTGTATTTAGTTAGCCTTTGAACATTTAAAAGTGTCTAATAACTTCTTAAACTCTCACATGTTTTGAACTTTCAATTTTGTATTTAACAAGTCTTTGATAAATTTAAATTCTTTTAAAATTAATTGATCTATTAGATATAAATTTGAAGTTTATGTCTAATGAAACGCTAAAATTTCAATTTTTTTGTCTAATAGATTCGTGAATTTTTAAAAAAATTAAAAAATCAAAGAATTATATACGTAATTTTAAAAATTTATGGATGAAATAGACATAATTTTTAATATTATAATTTATAATATATTCACACACATTGTACACCCAAGGTTTAAAATGTCGATGTCAATAGAAATATCGAGGTCTCAATTTCATGAAAATGTCGATGGAAATATCGATAAAATGTCGATGTCGATGGATATTTCTAGAAATTTTTTAAAAAACAAACAAATTTAAAAATATATTTAAATTAGGAAATAAACCTTCGACCTTTTTCAAATAAGTTAAAATGCTTGTCATAATATTATATTCACATTATGTTACATTTTACTGCAATTTTCTTTAATATTTTATCAATTTTGTATGATATAATGGAAATGTCGATTCACCCCTAGTGTCGATGTCGAACTCATGAACATGTGGAAATATCGATGGAAATATCGACATGTCGACGAAAATTTAATACTATGTGTACACCACAGAGTAAGCATTTATTTGCCCTTTAATATTATAAAAAGGGGTTTTTTTTAATTAAAAAAAGTGGGGGCAATAAAAGAGAAATAACCTGCACCAGGCATTGGCACACACAAATTCATTTATTTTTCTGACAGACTTTATTAAGTGCTAAAGAATAAAACCTTAAGTTTAATTACTTATTTGCCCTTCTCTCTTTTTCTTCTTCCTTTCCCTCGACTGCACTGCAGTGAGTAACTCCCCATGGATAAAAGGTAAATAAATAAAACGTTATTTATTTAATGTTATTTAAAAATTTTATTTAGCTTCTTCTCTAGTACTTGGCAACTGACATTCTATTCATTTAGCATTGTTTAGGTGAAAAAAATGAAAAAATACATATGAAAGAAACAATAAAAAAAGTAGGAACAATGTTGAGGATCCCACGTTGGAAAAATGAAGAGAAACCTCACAATATATAAGATATATAAGTTACTTCTCTCATTGTCAATTGGTTTTGAGATGGAACACCATATAATCTAATATGGTATCAGGGTCTATTAAGCCCAAACGGGTATTCGGTCCAAAAAATTAAAATTGGTATCCGATCCAAGAATAGTGAATCCAAAGAGGTATCATCCTGAGGGAGCATTACCAATATATAAGATAAATTAATATGGTAAATAAGAGACATGATATGATAAGAACATAAGAAAATAGGTAGGTTCAATATTTTTTAAATAAAATTTTCGAATCAATAATGGGATGAAATAAGTCAAAGAGAGATTGGTTCAAACTAATAATAAGAAAAGAAATATGATCTTTTAGAGAGTAAAATTTTCTTAACTAGTAAACTATAATCAGTTTGATAAATAACCAAACTCTTAATCTATTTGTTATTAGTAATGATAGTTTCATATCTATTTAATCTCTAGAGTTTCAAAAGAGACACTTTAATCCTGAAGTTTGAAAAATAATTCTAAATAGTTCTTAGATTAAATTGATCGTTAGTTGACTAACGAATGAGTGAGCAATTTTAATTGTGGTGATTTTAGCTATAATGATGAAGATGAACCTACTATGAAAACTTGCATATTTTTTTGTTGATATATTCTAATTTTTCAAATAATTATTTAGAATGTCACATGCTCTCAATTTAGGCAATGTTTGATAACCGTTTGGTTTTTGGTTTTTTGGTTTTTAAAAATTAAGCTTATATATACTACTTCTACTTATGAGTTCTCTTATTTTGTTGTATACTTTTTACATATATTTTTAAAAACCAAACAAAGTTTTGAAAGAAAAAAAAATTTCAAAATTTTGCTTTTATTTTAGAATTTAGCTAAGAATTCAAATATTTTCCCCAGATGAAATTCTTGTATATAAATGTTGAAAAACCAAATTTTTATTAAATGAAACCTTAAATTCATATGGTTGCTTTATTTGTTAAGTATGAAGAAAAGGAGTTGTAATTAAAAAAAAAAAATTAAAAAAAAATGGCAATCAATTTACACGAGTAGGAAGATGATTCTAAATATATAATCATTCTTAATTGCTTGAGGCATAAAATTAAAAATTAAAAATCTATTAAGAAGTGACATCTAATTCTACGAAAATATGCTTTTAAAAGGAGACAGATTTTAAAAAGTGTACAAATGAATATGTATTCTAAAAAATGATTTTAATAGATCTATTTGAGAACATATTATGATAGTGATTTTGAAGTGGTAAAAATCATCTTTATCGTATTCAAAATCACTTCTAAACATACTTTTAATTATTCAAAACCAAAATTTAAAGAACGAAAAATTGCATTTAAAAGTGTAAATCAAATACTAAAATGGTTTTAAATAACTAAAGATATGTTTCACATTAATTTTCAACATTATCAAAGTGAATTTAATGTTTTAAATTAATTTTGAGCAGGAAAGGAGTGAATTTGACCACTCTCAAACTTGTCCTTTAACAATTCGTTATACCAAACATAAAAGAAGAATTACACTTATTTTACAATCACTTTTAACACTCTTGCTATCAATCTCAATCTCAAATGAAGCCTATATGTATAATTACTTTGCAATTCTGAGAAGTATATAAATAATTGTAAAAAATAATAATAATAATAATAATAATAATAAAAAAGAACATTGGTAGTTGGGCTCTCTGTTTTGGGCCAGGCCCAACATTCGCAATCAACGGCCAGGATCCGACCAAACTCTAGTTAATTCGATTTGATATATCACCACGCCTTTCCACAACGGTTATCCATGAATGCCACATAGCTCTTTCGCTTTTAAATTAAATTTATGTAGAAATTTAGGATCCGTTTGATAAGGGCCCGTTTGATAACGTTACCGTTTCCTGTTTCTTGTTTCTGTTTCTTATTTTTTAAGAAATAGACTTGTTTGATAATCCATCCCGTTTCTTGTTCCCAAAATTTGAGAAACGTTTCTAAAATTTGGACTAAATTTTAGAAACAACATAAGTAGTTTCTTTCTGTTCTGTTTCTTTTTATTTTTAAATGTTCCACATATTCTTAATTGACTCTCTAGCTTGTTGGTAAAGTGTTTGGTAGTTTTTATCTCCTTCCCTAACCAATCTTGAGTTCGATCCCTATTTTAATATTTTACAACCACTACATTTAACAATATAATTGAGTTTGATCTGAGTCGACATTATTTAAGACGAATGACTCGAGTAAGAGATAATATTACAATTCAAATTTTAACAACATTCTCGAGACTTGTTGGTATTTGATAATATAAATTTGTTGTAATTAATTGTATATTTATGTATACAAGAAACAAGAAACAAGAAACAGTTATCAAACAAGTTTATGTTTCTATTTCTTATTTTCAAAGAAACAAGAAACAGAAATAGTTATCAAACATACTCTTGTTTCTTATTCTTAAAAATGAGAAACAAGAAACAAGGAACAAGGAACAGGAAACATGAAACAAGAACGTTATCAAACGGGGCCTAACGTTCTTGTTTCCTGTTTCTTGTTTCTGTTTCTCATTTTTTAAGAAACAGATTTGTTTGATAATCCATCCCGTTTCTTGTTCCCAAAATTTGAGAAACGTTTCTAAAATTTGGACTAAATTTTAGAAACTACATAAAGTAGTTTCTTTCTATTTCGTTTCTTTTTATTTTTAAAGGTTCCCAAATTTTCTAAAGTGATTCTCCAGCTTGTTGGTAAAATGCTTGCCATTTTTTATCTCCTTCCATAACCAATCTTGAGTTTTTGTAATCTTATCAGATAAGATTAACCTTTTTAAATCACATTCCTACATAGAAAGGAAAATTTGTTTAAATCCTTATCGGAAAAGTAAAAGGAAAGTAAAAAATCCTATAAATAGATCATTATGACTCAAAAACAGGAGTTGAATTGAACCTTCATCTTCTAAATTATAGTTTGCTACACTCAAATTCTCCTTCCTAACTTAAGCATCGAAGTTGGTGTGGCAAATGTCACATCAGTTCTAGCTTTTGCAGGTCACCTCTTCTCCCAAATTACAGTTGCTATCACGTGAAGGTCAGGTGAGATTTCTCTTAGCCAGATTTTGGCAACAACAGTTGGCGGTGTCTGTGGGGAACGTGATGAAGGGAATCGAAGTCCCCGCAGCGGAAGCGATTGCGAATCACGCGCTCTTGATTTAGTTACAATGGAAGTTTCAAGAATGTAAAACATGGATTAAGCATAAAATAAGAGTTTGGACAGTAAGTAGTTACCTTTGAAGAACCTTTCTTCAAGTGCTCCTCTCTCCACGGTCACGATCTCAGCAACAAGAACTCCAACGTGCGAAGACACGACCACCGGATCTTCTCCGTTGTTCTCTAGGTGAGGGAGGAAAGTGGGTTTCCTTTAGGAGATGTGAGGTATTTTGAGAGAGATGTGTGTTTTGGAACTTTTCCAACAACACAACAAGGAGGCTAGTGATTCTATAAAAAAACCCTTCACCTAGTTGCATCTCATGCAACCATATATATAGAGAATTGGGATGGAAATGACCATCCTACCCCTCCTTTAATCTCTCTTTAGTGTATAGTCTAAATCACATTAAAACTATATATTATATCAATTATATCATATATAATTGATATAACTCCTCATGTATGAAATTGAACACTTCAATTTCACTCCTAACTTTATACCCTTTATATTACCATGTTGAGCCAATGGAGGGATCTAATGGACCTACTGCATCATGAGCTCGATGATGTGAGATTAACCGATCAAACTCTTTGATCCAGTTAATCAATATTCATTAACTACAAGTCACTCCACTATAGACTTGTAGTTTGCACTCTCCTCACTCAGAGATATTATTGTGTCCACCGATATAGTCATTGCCCATGAGTCGACCCTTCACAGGGTTGTTCGTAATCACAACCGGGTCAAATTACCGCTTTACCCCCGTGATTACCTCTTTTTGCTCCTTAAGCACAACCGATCTTCTAATGAACAATAAGTCTAAGGTCCCACCTTAGACTCATACCTCATAGAGGCGGGGCCCCGTTGTTCAAGACACGGAGTCGGGCCTTAAGGGAACAACCTATCTAATTCCTCGCAGAGGAATGAGTGAATTCCATCTTGCACGCTAAGTTCCCAGCTACGTGCGCATTTACGTCTCGCCCCCGAGAAGGTAGGCTTATTGAGTCGCCACAGCCACTCTCTCACCCATACTAGGCTAAGGACAAACCTCTATAAAATGAAGTTCTTAACTTGCTCAGGATTCAGGTCGAGTCACTAATGACCATCTATAAATTACTAGTCTTATCCTGTTAACGGTGTTATACTAGTTAGACTAATAATTTGCGATCCAGTCTTGTATGAACTCTTCATACAGGATGCCCCCACTCGCATGTCAACTACATGAATGAGTTGGATTACCTCATTTGTACTAATTACAAAGTGGGTCGCATCCATGGTGTTACCAGAATGAGGTTTCCAACCTTATTGTTATACCATAGACTATTTAGGTTATAATCTTGAATTCAACCCAAATAGTGTCCACTATACTGATTTCAAGATAAGCGTTATAACCTTGGAGCTTAGTTTATTGGATTTATAAAAGCAAAACTGTAATCTTATCAAAACAAATAACACTTTATTTAATTTATCAAGATTACACAAGTTTAGGGCATAAATCCCAACACGTGAGTGCTCTACCTTGCATTCATAATTGAGGAAATCAAAACTATGAAGACATACGTTTGTTTGTGAAACCTGCATACAAGATCAAAGAGGATGAGTAATCAAGCCAACAAAAACTATCGAAACATTGATGAGGAAGATTCAAACGATGGTTGTCATCCACGAAGGATTCGACTTAGAAGCTCCAATCGAACAAATAGATACACCATTCACATATTAGATCATGGAAAATAAGCTCCGTGTACGACCATTTGCACTGCATGTTCCTCATATGCTTTTTCTCCTTAATGAATAGACTTGGGGTGTTAAGGACATATGATGAGAATGATAAAATGATGTCAACATAGTTGAGATGATTGGGTGCACTACTGATTCCTTGCTCTCAGTATTTTCTTAAAAAAAAAAAGTATACAAAGAAGATAAGAGTTACAACATAAAAGAGAAACCATAACAAATATTGTTTTTTCCATCGAGAACATTAATATTCAACCCGGGACTATTTTCAACTAAAAGATGGAATCGAGACTTTGATTAGAGAAAGATACCTAAAAGAGTATATTTCATATGATAAACAAAAGTGGCCGAAACCAACCAACCATGCCCGAGGCCAACCAGAGAACGAGTCACAATGAGAGATCAGATGACTAGGAAATCAAGAAGCCAGAGAACATCAATTAGTGACAAAGAAGACTGACATCTCTAGAAATTGATTTTTATCTTTCTAAGAGAGGCTGTTAAAGAAGTTGCTCTCTAGAAATTGATCGACTTTGGAAATATGAAATAAACTTCTAGGAAATTGTTTTTCATCTTCTCTAGAAAAATAAGTCCTATGGAAGGTTGAGTTTAACCTCATAGGGTCAGACCAAGGCTGATCCGAAGCAAGACTTTGAAATATTTAGTAATCTTCTAGGTAATTGATTTTCATATTCCCTAGAAAAATAAGTCATATGGAAGGTTGAGTTTAACCTTACGGGGTTAGACCTGCAAATTCTAAGGTTGATCCGAAGAGAGACTTTGAAAATATTTTAGGGAATTGATTTTCATCTTCCTCAGAAAATAAGTTCTATGGAAGTCTGAGTTTAACCTTACGGGGTTAGACCTGCAAATCCTAAGACTGATCTGAAGCGAGACTTTGGAAATATTGTAGGGAATTGATTTTCATCTTCCTGAGAAAATAAGTCCTATGGAAGACTGAGTTTAACCTCACAGGGTTAGATTCAAATCATCCGAAGTAGGACTTTGGAAATATTTAGTAACCTTTAGGGGAATTGATTTTCATCTTTCCAGAGGAAAAACTCTCAATAATCGTTATATTATACTCTCAAATTGACCTCACATTGTAGGCTCATAAGCATTAAGCCACACCATGAACTCCAAATAGAGAGTGGGGGCTAATGTTAATTGGACCAAGAAGATAAATCTAAATTACAAAAGAATCTTATCAGATAAGATTAACCTTGATAGAAAGGGAAATTTGTTTAAATCCTTATGTGAAAAGGAAAAGGAAAGTCAAAGATTTTATAAATATATCATGATGACTCAACGACAGTAGTTGAACTGAACCTTCATCCTAACACTAGTTTGCTACGCTCAAATTCTCCTTCCTAACTTAAGCATCGAAGTTGGTGTGACAAATGCTACATCAATCCTAAGTTTTTCTCTTTTGTTGGTCACCTCTTCTCTCAAATTACAAATTTACAATTGCTATCACGTGAAGTTCAGATGAGATTTCTTACTAATGTATAAACTTTACTCAACAATTTCGTCTTTTCTTTTCATCTTGTATACTATGTTAAACTTTTTTCTCTAATAAAATATTCCTTCTTTTTAGTGGTACAATGTTTTGGACTTCAATTATTTCTATCTGTTTTTATTTCCTTTCCTTTTATTATTTATTTTTCTCTTTGTTTCCAACCCTTTTTTTCTTTGCCAATAATTATTTTTAACATGTTTCTATTTTTCATTTATTTTTTGAAAGCATAAATATTTGGATATATTCGTACGAACCTAAAAAAGAAGATCTTTAGGGAGGTTCTGTTTAGTTTTTTTTTTTTTTTCAAATATTTTTAATCCATCATTTGGTTGTCAACTTTGATTATGTATATATTTTTTGTTTTTTTGTTTTTTTATTTTTTTATTTTAAGATTATTAATGTTAAATTTTAGGTTTAGTTATGATACTTTTGTTGTTAAGTCAATGGCTAGCCCATAACATCTACATATACATATGATCGAGTGAGTCTTTCCCTTTTTCCCTTTAATTGAACATATAAATTACACTTTTTGCTTCATATTTTTTTAAAGTCCATTATCATAATTCAGGTCGGTGATATTGACTTATTAATTTATAGTTTTATTTATCACAATTAGTTTATGACATTTATAATTCTTTAATGCATATAGGTAAACTAAATATATAACAAATAAAATATAATTATGATAAACATGGGATAAAAGAATTATTTAATTATTTAAAAAAAAGTGAAATGAAAAGAAGATATCATAACGGATGAAAAATAAAATCTAATTATAGTATTAATCAGAGTGAGACAAAATAATTACTGTGTAAAATAATAGTAAAAGGTAAAAAAGATTAAAGAAGATAAGTTCTTTTTCTAGTTCAACAATATTTGGGGATGGAAGGTTTCGAACCTATGACCTCTTGGTCATAAACTATACTTTATGTCAGTGAACAATGCTCTTGTTGACAAAGAGAGAAAAAAAATTTACGCATTGAAAGATGGAATGAAAAAATAAAATGAAAATAGAAGAAGAAAATTATTAAAGAATATTAAAAAAATAAAAGAAATATTGAAATTAAATTAATAGTAAATATAAAAATGAGAGAGAAACCATTTATCTTAAAAAAGCTTAATCTTGCCAACCCGAGCCTAGCTCAATTGACATCAAGTAAGACTTATGATCACTTCTTTTCTCTCTAATCACTCGTGAGTCCCACTAAATTTCTACATAAATTTAATTTAAAAGTCAAAGAACCATGTGACATGTCGCCACGTACCTGCGACGCGGAGCGACCGACGTCCTCACAAAAAAGGATATTTAAAAGAAGTCGCCACCAATCTTTTTTATGGTGTGATTGGACACCAAAAATAGAATAAAATAACATTTTTTATAAAAAAAATGAAAAAAAAATGGTATGCGAAAACCAGATTTGGATTCGAGAGTTGTTTGCGTATGGGGAAGGTGTTGGCACCTCACAACACCCGTTTAAAAATGGTAGCCAAATTTTAATCTTGAATTGCTAAAAATTTAGAATGACAAAAAAAAACTTATTTAGGAAAATTAGATTTTAAAAAAAATGTCTTATTCTACCTCTCATTACTCCAATATTTGGAGTCATAATCCCATAAAATAAATGGATTTAAATCCATCAATGTGGCTACATTGAAATTATTTCCAAGATTTTGGAAATAATATCATCTCAAGAATATGAGAAAATTTTACAATTTCTCAAATCCATCATAGAATAACCTATTACAAATTTTTTTTAAAAAAAAATTAATTAAATACATTTTTTCTTGGGACCAAGATCTCGAACTCTCAAAGATAATGATCCCTCACCTCAAGAATTCCAGAAAATCGGACTCCCAAATATTTCTAGATTCCGTCGTAGAAATTTGTTTTAAAGAAAACGATTTTGAAAAATACTTCTAAAACATAAAAAAAAAATTAGAAATAACATTTGAGTTATAAAACTGTTATAAACTTTAAAAAAAACAATATTAAAGATTTGCAATGAAAAAAAAAAAGTTAAAAATAGATTTCAAAGCATGAATGGTAATCATGATAAATCAAATTCAAATATAAAATGTAAATGCAATTTAAAGATAGGATAAATAAGCAAATGATCATTATGTACAAGATGATAACAAATTTATGAGAAAGAGAAAAAAAAATATTAAAATCGATCTTAGACTTCCAAAGAATCGATTTCTCATCTCAAGAAAACTAGAAAATTGGACTCTCAAATATTTCTATATTCCGTCGTTGGCAAATTTTTTTTATAGAAAGTAGATATGAATTAAAAAAATATATATTCACATGAAATTAACAACATGATAGACTTACAAATAAAGTATGTAAATAGATGCAAAAATCAAACTTTAGGAAAAAGAAAAAAGGAAAAAATAAATAATAAAAAAAGAAAGGGAAAGGGAAATTAAATAAAAATAAAATAAAATATGTATTAGTGATAACTATTTATGAAATCGACCACACACAAGTTTTGAAAAGAGCACTCATAGGTAAATGTAAAAAAAAAAAAATCAGAACTAAATTTTTTTTAAAAAACTTTTGTTTTTATTAGACATTTACTTTTTTTATTTTTTTATTTCAATTATCTTTTCACTCTCTCACATATGCCTATGATCTTCTACTTCAACTTTTTTTTTGTCTTTTTTCGACTTGTTCATTTTTTTTCAAATGAGAAACAAAAGCTCTATAAGGCCACAACATTTTTGTTTTTTATTTTAGAAACAAAACTCTATTCACCCATACTAACCTAATAGGTAAGTTATGTTACACAACCATTTTCACAACACTTTGCTCATTTTTTTTCTCTCTCTTTTTTTTAGTATAATGAAATCTATAGTTAAGAAGAAAAAATATGGAGAAAGGAAAATGATAGATAAGTAGGGGAAGTAAACCATAAAATAAAGTTAGTAAAATCAACATAAGAAATGATCTTGGACATTAATGCAAACAAAAAATAGGCAAAGATTCACATTATAATAAAAGTAAAAAAAGATGTAATAAACAACAAAAATAAAAACAAAACTCATAAAATTCTTACTCAACTATTATTTTTCAGGGATATTTAGAGATGGAGATGAAGATAAAGTTAGTAGCAAAAACATAACGATAAAATAAACAAAAATTCACATTGTAATAGAAATAAGAAAAGATGTAATAAACCACAAAAATGAAAGCAAAACTCATAAAACTTTTACTCAACTATTGTTTTTCGGGAAAATTACAAAATAAAGATGAAGATCAAGAAGAATGTATCAAGAACAACCAACTAGCTTGTTGTTTGAGGTGTGGATCTTTGGAACAAAGTCCTACCAAATGCAACCTCCAACTAAGCTAGGGTTATTTTTTGTGTCATGGATTTTGGAGTTTTTTTTTTTACAAAAAAACCTCTCCATCTTTATAGTTGTGAAGGTATTTAGCTATGGAGTTTTGTAGAGTTGAGAATGGATGAGAAGGATGTGTGGGAGTAGGGTTTTTGTGAGTTGTGTTCTTTTTGAAGAAGAGAATGAGATGTATATAAAAACCAAAACCATTACTCTTTTGTGCATAAAACCAAAACCACAATTTGTTGCAATTTGAAAACCTATGTCAAATACAACTTACACCTAAAAAAGACCAACAACATTTTGGTCAATCAAATTAAAAAGAAAAACATACTTAATCAAAATTTTATCTTTTCTTCTTCAAAAAAAAAAAGATTCCCCCAACATTTAAAAAAAACACATGGTAAAATTAACAAATAACAAATCAACACATAAAAAAAAGAGCAAATACAAAAATACAAAAAAACATAAATAATGATAATCTAACAATTAATTAAAAATGAGCCGGACAAAAATAGGTGGCTACATGACATTTATAAAAAAACAGTAATATGGAGTAATTTCATACCATATTGTTGTGAAGACCCACAGATGGAAGCCCCGAAATGTGGGGCGGTGGAAATTAAATGTTGATGCATCTTGGTCTGATAAGCAAAATCGAGGAGGAATGGGTTGGGTAGTCAAAAACTCACATGGTGTTCTGTCAAAGCTCAGACTTGTCGGAGGTTAGTTTGTTTGTTGATGAAGCTTTGCACTTTGTTTCTTGTTTGAGCTGCTATATTTTTTGTAAAATTCCTAGAGACGAAAACAAAGTTGGCCACAAACTAGCAGTTTTAGCTTCTTCTTCTAGAGTTTCTTTGGTATGGAAAAAGTGATTTTACAGAGGATATTATTCGAGAGGTCTTGAGGGCGAAATGCAACAATAGGGTAGTTTTTAAAACTAAATACAAAAAAACAAGTTGGTTTCAAAACTATTTATAGAAATAGGGTGCATTTTTTGTCTTATTAGAATGTGTTTCTTCAAGATACACATTCAATTAGGAATGCGTCAACCATTGACGCATTCTGTTTCCGACGTGGTATTCCGTTTCCGACGTGCCGCAACGTGGCGCATTTGATTGTAAACAAGAATGCGTCTGTTCACATACGCATTCTTTAAGGATATATTTTTTTAAATATCAATAAAATCTATCAATTGTTATATTATTATATATTTTTTTAAAAAAATATAAATCAAATCATAATTAACCATCAAATTATTTTATGATTTATTATATTTTAAAATTTTATTTCATCATATTATAATCATTTGACAATAATTAATTATTCAATAATCATATTTTATTCAATAACTAATTAGTCATGTTTCATTAATATCTTTAGAAACTTTTAGTCTCCAACATAAATTTTTTTATTTTATTGTCGCCACAAGGTATCAAATAAAATCAAAATATTCAGTTTGTTCAACTAATTTAGATTTTTTCGCTATTCTTCTTTTCTGATTAAAATTATATATAAAAAATATCTTGAAACTTATTTCATTAGAATAGTTATCTTTTATTTTAATTATTAAAATCAAACCAAACAATTTAAAATATATCATCTTTTTTATGAACGAAAGTTATTTAATCAAAATGATAGAATAAATCATTTTTTCTAACAAATAAATCATAATAACATACTTTTTTTTACCAATCAGAATGATAGAATAAACTTCTAGGTTTGGCTTAGACTAAACTTTCCACTAATATTAATTATGAACCCGTAAAACATAAAAAAATAATAAAAAATGATTAATGTATAATGATAGAATAATTGATGATGTATTTTAATGGATTTAAAAATAAAATTGATTTTAAAAATATAATAAATCATAAAATGATTTGATAGTTAGTTATGATTTGATTTATATCTTTTTTAAAAATATATAATAATATAACAATTGATAGGTTTTATTGATATTTAAAAAGATAAAAACTAAAATAAATATATCCTAAGGAATGGATTTGTTCAACAGACGCATTCTTATTTAACACCAAGTCAAATGTGCCGCAATGGAATGAGAGACACATTCTAATAAGACAAAAAATACACCCTATTTCTATAAATAGTTTTAGAACCAACTACCCTATCGTGTAAAATAATAGTGAAAGGTAAAAAGGATTAAAGAAGATAAGTTCTTTTTTTAGTTCAATAACATTTTGGATGACTGGTTTTGAACCTATGACCTCTTGGTCATAAACTATACTTTATGTCAGTGAACAATGCTCTTGTTGACAAAGAGAGAAAAATTTGTACGCATTGAAAGATGGAATGAAAAAATAAAATAAAAATAGAAGAAGAAAATTATTAAAGAAAATTTAAAAAAAATAAAAGAAATATTGAAATTAAATTAATAGTAAATATAAAAATGAGAGAGAAATCATTTATCTTAAAAAAAGCTTAATCTTGCCAACCAGAAATTTAAATTTCAATCGACATCAAGTAAGAACATTATGATCACTTCTTTTTTCTCTAACCACTCGTGAGTCCCACTAAATTTCTACATAAATTTAATTTAAAAGTCAAAGAACCATGTGATATTTATAAAAAAGCAATAATATGGAGTAATTCCATACTATATTGTTAGGAAGACCCACAGATGGAAGCCCCGGAATGCGGGGTGATGGAAATTAAATGTTGATGCATCTCGGTGTGATAAGCAAAATCGAGGAGGAGTGGGTTGGGTAGTCAGAAAATCACATGGTGTTCCGTCAAAGCTCAGACTTATTGGAGGTTAATTTGTTTGTTGATGAAGCTTTGCACTTTGCTTCTTCTTGTTTGAGCTATGTATCTTTTTTGTAAAATTCCTAGAGACGAAAATAAAGTTGACCACAAACTAGCAGTTTTGGCTTCTTCTTCTAGACTTTCTTTAATCTGAAAAGAGTGTTTTTATGGAGGATATTACTCCAGAGGTCTTGACGATTCTTGTCTTTGGTGTTTGCTCTTTTCCAAAAATAGAAGATTCCATGCTACATTTGGACTAGAAAAATTCCCGTTTTGACATGTCCACGTCGCAAAGAACCCCATCCCACCGTACATACTTTATCTTATCTTATCCTAAACAATTAAAATAAGTGGCAAAAATACGACCCGTCTCTTTATATCCACACTCCCACTATCAACGGCCCGACACGTGTCCCTAAGATCAACCAGCCCCACAAGGGAATTGAAACGTGGCATTTACTGTACCGGACTTTCCAGAAATCTTCCGACGGATTCTGACCAGTTGGACCCAAAAAACGCCTTCTACCGCCGCATATTTAACACGTGTCATTTTAAGAATGCGACAGGTGGCTCTTCAAGTTTCGTCGTTCTCAATCATCATTTCCTTCTCGAACGTTCCCGGTTTTATGTGATTACTCTCCAAGTTTCTTCTTCCTGTAAGAAAAATTTTGTGTTGTTGTAAATCAGAATTAGAAGAAATCGAGAGGATTGAATTCGCCTTGTTTTAGGTTTTTGTTCACAAATTGGTGGTTTAATTTGGGGGAAGGGCTAAAATTAGGAGTGTTTCCGTTTTGTGCGATTTTTTAGGGCGAGAAGTTTTGGTTTTTTGGTCGTCGTAGTCGTCGTCGTTGTTTCTGAATCTCTCGTTTCTCTGTTTAAGCTTGTGATCGAGACGAAGTGTGATATTGGAACGAGTGAATATTTTTCTCGAGGGGGGAGGGTGAGAGAGACGTGAGGATTTTCCGAAGAGCGATCGAACGGGAAAATGCCTATGGAGCCGATTGTGAAGGGGAATCCCACGGTGTTAACGTCTTCGTCATCGTCACCGCTGATTCTGACCTCCGGTGCGAGTGGTCGCATAAACGCATTGCTGTCGATGCGAGCACTGAAGAGTCTGATCATGTTGGTTAACGCCTTCATTTTGTTGTTGTTATTGCCTTTCCGTGGCCGGAAGCGAGCGCAATCCATGGCTCTGTCAGCGGCAGAGAAGCCGAGAGATGAAAAGCAAGAAAGGAAATGCGCGACGGTGAGATTACCGGCGACGATCGTCTCTTGGAAGAGCAGTGGTAATAATACTAACTCTTCCCTGGCGGTGGATCAGGAGGTGGCGGTGAGAAGGGCTCTGGCAATACGGAGGGTGGTTGAAGATAAGGATAAATGTGAGGATTCGGTGCGAGAGTTTATTCTCTTTCAAACCCCAAGAGGAAATACGATCTTTACCCAATCGTGGACGCCTGTATCTCTGAAGATAAGGTTAGCGATTTAATCACTCTTTAACCCCAATGTTTAATTGTGCTCTTGAAAGATAAACAATTGTGCTTGTTATTTTAGATCAGGAAGTTCCTTTCCGTTTCTGCAATATCGGTTTCATAAATGTGGTAATCATATTAGTTCACAATGATCAAGTTAAATTGAGAGATTATTTTTCTTCTGAATTAAATTAACTTGAGATTACTTTATCAGTATTTACATTAGTTCAGGTTGGAGTATTGAAATAATTAAATTTACCATAATGTATTACTTTAAGCTTTTGGATTGGTGGGTGATGAAACATTCATTATAATCAAGTTAACTTTAGGACTTGATGAAACATTACTTATTTAAGATTGGAAGTTATGAATGTGTTTTTATTGGGGGTCATTTTATATAGTATTTATAACCTGTTATAGTATTGTGACTTTTGTTTTGTAGGGGACTGGTGGTTCTCTTGCATGGACTAAATGAACACAGGTTTGTGCCTTGTAACTTCAAATTATTTGCTGCTTCCTTTGGACTATAATGAATGACAATTACAGTAAAGATTCTTTCATCGTTGTCACAGTGGTAGATACAGTGATTTTGCCAAGCAATTAAATGCAAATGGCTACAAGGTTTTCGGCATGGATTGGATTGGTAAGTGTGCTAACTTTTTTGATACTTCTACGTGCTTGTAGATTCCTTGTCTTCTTTAGTTCAACCTTCTTTTCTTTTCTTTTCATTTTTTTTTTCCTTTTACTTTACCGCTATGAATTACATAAGTTCCCTTTATGAGATTTGTTAATTTTCATTAATTTATAATCAGGAACTTAAGTAGGTTTTGTCCAGTGGATATCTCCTACTGTTCTTGCTATTTTTACCAGCAGTAGACATTCATACTTTTAGTCTATGGAATACTCAACAGCCTAAACACAAACTATTATAACTAGACTAAATAACTTTGTATTATAAACACAAATTATATAACTACATAGATTATTACAACTCACCCAACGCTCCAGATAGCTTGATTTTTTTTTGCACTTTTTAACTCAATAGTTGATCACAGAAGTCATTTTTACTAGTTTATAGAAAGTTTAGGTGGTATAAAAGAGAATGATGAAAAGGAGCAATAAGGATAAGGATGACAGCCCTGTCCACTGAGAAAAGGAAGAAATAAGATAAAGAAGAAGAAAGTTTTAACATTTGAATAGAGCTGATTTTATTGTCCCACGACACTGATGAACACATTTCATGGGACCTGATCAGTGGCATTATTCTCCCATGCGGACAAATATTCTTATCAACTAATCAATTCAATGTTGGAATCAGACAACTTTTTAAGGAGAGTCAATTGTTTGTTTTTGAATTTAGAAGGTTCCGAACTTCCAAGTGAAAAGGGTCTGTATTTTATGATACAGCCTTACGTCCTTCAAATACACAGACATCTTGCTTTTATCTTTTATAATTACTGTTTCCTTAGTTTAGAGATTTCAATTCTTCAACAATGCATCTATATTTGGATGTTGCAGGATAAGGCATTGGGGATGCCGGTGCAAAAAAGTAACATGTGAAGCTTCCTTTTATAGAGTAAGATTGTTATCTGAGTCTGTGTGATAATATGTAATTTTACTAGAAAGGAGGAAAAGCTTTGGAAGATTGTCGGGATCCTTGATAACTTTTCTGCTTTGACACATTAAATCGAGTAATGCATGACCTTGAAAACGATCATTTAAGAAGCATCTTCACATGATCTAAAACTCCTTGAAGCCTTTTTCTTCTTTTCCTACTTCGTGGCTTCTATTGCTTAGCTTGCATTGCTATGGAAGACATATAAAGTTGGGGGTTTTAAAATCTCTCTTGTCCATTACATTTTCAGATCTTCAATGGTCATGCATGACATTTATTGAAACTCTTCGCCTCTTTTACAGGCCATGGTGGGAGCGACGGGTTGCATGGTTATGTTCATTCTCTTGATGATGCTGTTTCTGATTTGGTATGTTTTGAATGCCATTATTTGTCATCACTTATTACCTGTTTTTGGGCATTTTTCAAATTTTGTGTAATCTAACAAAGTATCTTTAGAAGAAAAAAAATCATGGAAGAGGTGACTACCATATTTGGACAGTGTTTGTGACGATGATTTTCTATTGGAATACATTGCAGAAATCATATCTTCAGAAGGTTTTGGCTGATAACCCGGGCCTGCCTTGTTTCTTCTTTGGGCATTCCACAGGAGGAGCCATTGTTCTTAAGGTACCATGTACGAGTAAACGATAGTGTGCGTACAGATATTCTACATTCTTCTGCTTCTAAATCAGTTATTTTACTTGCTCAGACGGTGCTCGACCCTAGTATCAGTTCTTGCATATCAGGAGTTGTGCTTACATCGCCCGCAGTTGGAGTTCAACCATCTCACCCAATCTATGCAGTGAGTGAAACTCTCTCTTTCAATCCTATTCTCTCCTTGGAGTGATCCAATTGTTATCCATCTGCACAGATCGAACAAAGTGAAGTGCACAGAACTCGCGAGTTTCCTTTAGTTAGCTCTTGTTATTGTTGTTCTTTGAGGTAAAAAGTTGAGTTGAGGGAGATTGAATCCAACATGAGCTAGTTAAATTTATCGAACTTTTTTCGGTTCGGTTCGGTTGGCCTTGGGGAGCTTCCTTTAGTGAAAGACATTGTTTTTTTGTATCAAATTTTGGGATTCATGCAACAAATCTTTAGACTTGAATCCCCGAGTTCGGTGATTTTCAGTCTAGTTTGATCCAATGTATATTTGGAAGATGTTAAAAAGCTGATACGAATACTGTTCAAGCAAGCTTAACTTCTTGTGAAAGCAAGAAACTAGTTAGTTTTCAATCTTCAAATAAAGTGATGCATCGTTTTTCTGTGGTCTATCTGGTTGCAGGTCCTTGCGCCAATAGTCTCATTGTTGTTGCCAAGGCTCCAAGTCGGTGCTGCAAACAAGACGACCCTGCCGGTGACTCGAGACCCAGATGCATTGGTGGCTAAATATTCTGATCCCCTAGTTTACACCGGAGCAATCCGAGTGAGAACCGGTTACGAAATTCTCAAGGCCTCTTCATTTTTGCAGCAGAATTTGAGCAAAATATGCGCCCCATTTCTAGTTCTCCATGGGACTGCCGACGAAGTAACTGATCCAACAGCTTCCCAAAAACTTTACAATGAAGCCTCCTCAACTGAAAAATCCATCAGATTGCTTGAAGGCCTATTACACGATCTCCTCTTTGAACCAGAAAGACAAAGTATTATGAAGGAAATGATTGAATGGATAAATAGCAGATTGTAAGATGCTAATTTTTTTTTTGATTTGGGAGGAGTTTCCATGAGGGGCTCGGCAGTGGCAGTGGCAGTGGCAATGGCAGTGACATTCGTTGGCAGCAGCTATTGTGGCTGAATAAAGCCCAGCATTTCTTCTTCTTTCATGTCGATAATCCAAGATGAAATTCATCAACTTGGTGAATTGTTTTTTATAAGGAACTTTCTGGGCTATGTTTTGCCAGTTTAGCTCCTTCATTGTTTATTAGGAATATTGCCTTCGAATTTTGTTACATCAATGTTCTAAGACAATGGCAATTAGTCCACTTCTTTTTTCTGTATCAAACTTGTCTCCTCGTAAATTATCATGATCTAATAATAATTAGTTTGGTGAGTCAACATGAATGCTCCTCAATTAGCCGAAACTTAAAGAAATGAGAAAACGTATAAATTAGCTGAATCTTAGAATTGAATTTGCAACAACCATCAAGCTTACCGATTGATACCTGTTCTTGGAAGGCGCAGTGGTTGAAGAACACCGATGAGAAAGTTATGTGAATCTCTGTTAATTTTCCATCAAGTAATGGAGGCTTTTGATGCGAAAACGAAATTGGCGGAACGAGGTGGAGTTTCTTTCTGAATGATGCAGCGAGAATTTCAATGGAGCGTTCGATTCGAAAACAACGAGTGAAATTGGCGGATCAAAGTGAAGGACAGAATGAAAGGGAACAACAGAGAGAGAGAGAATCGATTACTTTCGTTTTCTCCCTCGTCTTAGCCGCTTTGACCTCGTTTTCGTTTTCGTTTGCACAATTTGGCTGCTCATCTTCTTCGATTCCGTGTACGTGAACGTCTTCACGTTTTTAGGTCAAGCTTCACTAATAATGGCGCCGATATTTGAGCGGCGGAGGCGGCGACGATGTTGTTGTCGTCTTTCTCATTCTCGTCCGCTTTTCGGAGAAGGTTGCTCGAATGTTTCGGATCATCCTTTCGAGGGTTTCATTCATCATTCAATTCAATAATCCCAGGTCTACGTCGTCGTCTTCTTCTTCTTTTTAGGGTGCCTCTCTCCTCTTGTTTTGTGACACAGAACTATAAAGATATGAATGAATCTATCTCTTCAAGTTTGCCCATCATGATCTGAACGTTTTTTTTAATGTTCTTATGAGTAAATTCACATGCTCAATAGAAGAACTGTTTTCTTTATTCCGAACTTTACAAACTTAACCGTGACCTTTAGATTTTTCCCTAAGGAACTTCATATTTTTCAAACGACTTATTTGGTAAATGGATATCATTGAACTTTCTTCTCAGTGAAAATTTGTTTTCTCGACATAGTTATGACTTTGCAAGGAAGATTTGATGTGGATGAATGATTATTTATTTGACTAAATGGTTTTATGAAAATTCAACACAAACTGTCGCTTGTAAGAAAGATTCAGGAGATGTGTTGAAGTTGTCTATATCAAGAACTTACAAGTTACAATAATGATTTTCTTAAGAACTAGTAAACTGATTGGTTAAGATAATACTAAAATGAGTATTTGCAAGTATTTTTTTTTGTCAATGTTATTTTCTTCATAAAGTGAATTTAGAGCCCTCTGTCCCTGAATAAATTTCTGTTGAAAAAGCAAAAAGAGAGCAGTATTATTTCTGATATTCCTTAATGATTAGCAGATCTCACCAATGTCTGATTATGTTCTCCTCTTTCTACTTTTCTCATTGCTTTGGTGTAACATTCCACTTTTGTTATTGCTCAATTTGTATTCTGGTTTGCATCTAAGCTCGTTTTCTTTTGGGGTTTCTTTCATTGTTATGCTTTTGTCACAGGAATTCAGAATATGCATCAAGAGAAAGGTCCACATCTTGAACAGATTGCATTCAGGTGAAAAAGTTGGCTCTTGGTGAAAAATGAAATAGAGTCACCTAGTTAGTGCTCCCTGCAAAATGGGTTTCTTAGGC
Source organism: Trichosanthes cucumerina (assembly GCA_036507285.1). NCBI lineage: Eukaryota > Viridiplantae > Streptophyta > Magnoliopsida > Cucurbitales > Cucurbitaceae > Trichosanthes > Trichosanthes cucumerina. Next base: position 72,355,343 of record CM071839.1, on the reverse strand, counting down.
GTGTAAGATTATGATCTTCTATGCAAGAAAAGGCTTTCAAATCATTACCTTTGAACTTTCCCAATCAAACAGATTCTAATTCAGCTGCAGACCTTATGGAGATCAAACAAGCTAATGTTGAATTTATGTACTCTTCTACGACTCATGTTCTTAGTGGATTTTCAACCACAAACTCAAGCAAGCATCGTCTCCTAATTATCAAACTTCCTGCCACTATTGTTCGGTGAATGCTTAAGAATGGATTTATCTGGTTAGATTTTAGAACGTTTATAATCTTTTCCTGCTTCCAGATTCCCTTCTCATTCTAAATGTCCGTTCGTTTTCTTCCAGAAAAAATGCCTTATTTAGATTTTTGTTTGTTTTGGCTATAGTCTATAAATATGCAGGTGATGAGGAATTATCCCAGTTGAAGTACATGTATGGCGATATAGTCATCTTTCCAGGGGAATGGCTTCCCTGCCCAGCAATTTTATTCTGTAAGTTTCTCGTCCATTCAATTGTATTTCTTGCAGCAATATTCAAATGATCTATATTATCTTCTGCTTTCTTTCTTTTAAATTTTGATGCCATTGAATTACTTGATATGTATGCATTCATTGGGTGCAAAACTCTTTGTACTTTTTTACTTGGACTTTTATCTCGAAGAGCCTTTTTTACTGCACTTGTTGGGATATATGCTCTCATAGTCTCGTGTCTTGTATTTTGCATATACATGCTGTTATCGTCAACTAGGGTAACGTATTGGTAATTTTCACCTTGTCAGAATATGTCTTAAATGAATACCAAGGGTTTTCCTCTCCCTCTCTCTCAGAAGGGGGAGAGGGGCAGGGCTTAATACTCTGCATATGCTGAATACACCATAGCTTTGGGAAATTTTTAGGAAATATTGTTTTAAGAGGATTTTTGTGTTTTCATGTAAGAAATTATTTATTGGAAGAATGATTTTATTAGATCCTACACCTGCAAACCGTCTATTGAAAAATGAGTTTATCTAAAATTCTCTTCCTTTATTGAACCACAATTGAATTCTGAAAAGAATATGATTTTAATACATAAATACTCCAGGTGGGAGAAGCAAGTGAGAATTGACTTTTCTTCTCTTAGACTCTTCATAATTATTTTCCCAAATAAGTATATAAGTAAACTTTGTGACACTTCAACTGAGCCCTGTCATTGCTACCTCCCGACTACTATACTTTTGGATCTTTTTTTGAAGATCTGCCATATGGTATATGTTTTAAAAAAATTAACTGAAGTGAAAAAGAATGTGGATTTCAAGCTCTCTCTTACGGGACAACCTAATTTGTAAGTGTGTTGGGAATTGGGATCACAGTCTTGTATTACATGTGAGTTTAGATATGATTGATATTCCCGTCTCCCAACTTTGACACACACAAAACGTCAAGTGATTTTGTCCACTGAAATTTTTAATTGATTTTTTCTAATGAATAACCGAACTTTTATTTTAGGAATTTTAATTGATGAGCTGGGAATCTTCTTTGGATGGAATGCCTTCTCTAATCTCTGTGGGTTTCTGTTTCTGATATGCTTGATGCTTTCTAACTGGTGAGTATCATTGCCACTGACACCATTCCATTTGTTACAATTATGGTACGAGTTCTTATATGGGCTCTTTTAGCTTCACCTTTCCTACTGTTTGGCGAGATTGCTGAGAGAATTGTAAGCGACAATCAACTTTTCTGCAGACATTCTACAATTATCATTCTGTTGAGGAATGATTCCTCAATTGGTAATGACGTTCTTTCTTCCATTCATCGTCATGCATATTTAGCTGTAGATGCTTTAAATCCATTGTGAGTACAGAATTCACTTCCAGTCCACCAATCTAGGAAAAAACTCATGGAAGAGTCATTTCAACCATGCTTCTAGCTTTAGTTTTGATGAGATCCTTATGCTCGAGAATAGTCTTCCTTTGAGTGAAAATGTAATGCATATGATTCTGGCCATGTATCCATGGGAGAAGGGTCAAATTTGGCCACTGTTCTCTTCCCTATGGATTCCTTCTATGTGTTGTACCTCCAAATACATTTGGCGAGTAAAGACTGGTTCTTTTGCTTTGAATTGCCAATGCCTAGCCCTCCACATAATGGAAAGTCGCTTGTATGATGGTTAGGCAGCCGCCTCTGGAGATTGTATCGTGCATTCCTCTATGGGTCTATCTTTGAAGCTAGGTGTTAATTTTTTTTTTTATGATGGGGCCTAAAAGAGAAGGGTAAGTCCCAACTAAGAATTTGGCCAAGAGGCAACCTTGGAAGCTGCAACTGAACCAGTCTGCATTGTCAATTATTAATCCTCAGCAATTCTGATTTTTTACAATTCATGTCAATCCCCAATATTATCAATTCAAACCTAACCTTTTCATTAGTTTGGTTATTTCTCTCTGTTTTATCTTTTCAAATATTCTTATAATTTCAATGGCTATTGATTTCATTTCAGTTCAGCTTTGATATTGAGCGGGCAACTTCTATCGAAATTAAACCCCCCCACCCTTACACACACACACAGGGAAAAAAGGAAGAGAAGAAAAACACAATTTGTTATCGAGCATACCCTTTTGGTGTCCTGAGACTCCAAGTTGGATTTATTTTGAGCATTGGCCAACGACTTTTGAAGAAAGTTAGACATGGAGGGAGCACAAAGGTCTTAAGCTATAGACAATGAATAAATCTTAGAACCTCACAGGGGATTCAACGTTTTGCATCTTCTAGTTATGTGTGGTTCTGTTGCTTATCTAAAATCTTATCTATCACCTTGAGGAATAGTTCTTTATGTAATGTTTGGCATTTCGGTTTAATTTGTGTGGGGATGAAGTAGTTAGCATGTGTAGTGACTAGATGGAATGGTTTGTCAAAGTTAGAGGGAGGTGATTAATAGTGCGGGTTATGAGATTTTGGATATATAAATATTTAGTATTATAGGTAGCTTCCAATTGGGAGGAGTGCTCTCAAATTTCTTTCCAATTTTTAATTTTTATTTTAACCATTTCATCACAAATGCAAATATCATTTTGGTTTTCAACAACTCGTTGGTACATCCTTAGTCGTGGTGCTTTTACACTGTATTGATTGTAATATATGTTCTCACATCTGGTGCTGCAAGAGCTGCATTGCATCCTTCTTTTACTGTTGCTGGAGAGAACAAGCTCGGATATCTCTCCACCTGGTTCTTCTTTAAAATAGTGAACTTATTTTATTACTCAATTAACCAGATAGTGATCTTTCTTATTGTAGGTTAGAATCTGTTGTTGATAGGACTTCTTTTCTGTCGACCTCTTTTTCTGACATTGTTTTTCCTTAGTATTACAGAATTTGTGGGGCAAAAAAAAAAAAAAAAAAAGAAACAGCACTGTTGCCCTTTTGGTACAATTGCAGTAGTAAATCTTATCCGTGATGTTACCCTTACTAGTATTGGATGCTATTACTGGCGAGAATAGTAAAAGCGAATGCTACAACCCAAAAAACTAAATATAGAAGGGAATTTTCACCCTTACTAGTTACTACAGGATCAAAGGACAGTGGTTGAATGGTGATGGCCAGGGGTTCTACCATCCAATGGTTTCTTTCTATATTCTTCTGGTATTCTAGTTACTCAAAATGCAGTATCTTGTTTGTTGCTTTAATTATTCTTCTTTAAGTTACTGTTTTTATTACTGTTATCTTGCTGCCTTCCAATTTGCTGCTGAGAATCACGCACATGCATCTATTATGGAGGCATGCACATGCATATGCTAATTTTGCCTGTGCGTAAAGTGTAAGCTTATGATGGAGGGAGGTTTTAAGCATCAAGGCTCGTAATCATACGAACTTAAGTGGGCAATCTCTGCAAATTAGATTGCATAATGTAATTATGAGAAACTGGTAAGTTTTGCAGACCTGAGCAGTGGTAGGCTCGGTTGAAATGGGCCATCTATTAAATTGATTTTCAAGTATTTTTGCTGTTTCATATGAATTCTAACCATTGAGTTGAATGGAGACTAGAGGACGTACACCAATTGCTCAATTGCAATCATGTTGCATTTGTAAGTTCATAATCAGAGATTTTGATGCTCTCATTCTTGAAACATTACAATCTTTCTTGCAAATGCCCTTTGATGTCTTCATGGTCTTTTGGATCTAATGAACAGGTGTCTCATAGATTGACGAATCCAATTTTTTTTCTTTATGGAACCAACTTGAGCATAGGTAAACCGGTTAAGGCACATATCCTCGGACTTTGACCAAGAAGCTAGAGGTTTTGAATCTCTCCACCCTACATGCTGTTTAACTTAAAAAAAAAAAAACGGAACTTTATGGAAGATGGTTTTGTTTCTTGATACTACCATTGTAATTACTTATAAAATCGTCTTGATATCAGCTATGCAAGTTTTCCTTATGCTTACAACTGGTGATTTTTGTGCAGCTTTGACTTTTGAATCTCATGTTGGTTGTGGATTGTTGTTCAGACTCCCAAGAGTATGTTTTTCTCTTATCCATCAATTTTTTTTCTACAGTTACCATGAAGAGAATTCTTTTCCTTGATAGATGAGAAACATCTAATAAAACTCCAAAATGTACAAAAGGGAGGATAAAGGGGTCTTACAGAACCAAAGGAATTTACAAAAAAGCTTCCCCCATAACTTTATATACAAATAAAGAATAATTACAAAAAGAACTGGACAAAGAGCTTAAACCAGAAGCTGAAGAAATACAATGTCTGTAGTCCTTCATATCTATTAAAAAATCTCAAACAGTAGCAATAACTCCATCTAGCATCTGTTCAAATTCCTGGCTATCTCCTAGACCATGACCAAAGAAAACCTCATCACTCAAACTTGCTTGGAAATATAAAACTGATGATTATGAAATTATATTCCAGAGCATGATTTGTACGCAATTACATAGAGGTCCTACCTAATATATTCTTACATTAAATCTCTCCCCCTCAGACACACAGAAGTTCATAATCTTTTAGCTTCTGAAATGAAATGCAATTGGTTATTCTTCGTCAATCTGTTCAAGAAATAGATTGTCTGATTACAAAGTACTTGCTGCTGTCATCCAATATCTTGTCAATAGTACTAAGATCAAGATATTCCTGCTGCTGGATATTATACTATCCCAAATTTTCAATATTTCTGTGATGAAAACACATTCTCATAGTCAATCAAGGTTTCTCTTTTCCTTTTTTCAGAAACATTATCATTACCAGAATTAAAAAAATATGGTCAGTAATCTCATTGAAGACAGCTATCAGAATGGATTCTTAGTATGTATTAAGATGCCAATGAATGATCCTTGCATTATTAAGACAAATTTCTTTCCTTCTTTTTATACTTTAGTTTATAAGAAGACATAAAGCGAATCAATTTGCTGGTCCTATGTGATGTGATCCTGCAGACATGTTCCTCTTTGATTTACAAGCTGGAAAGCCTGTCTTATTTTAGTGTTTGATTTCAGATTGCTTAGTGATGTGAATAAGTGTTTATTTCTGGTTTTGTGCTGTCTTTTCTTTTGGATAATTGGGATATGTTATTTGATGTATTATAATTCAGAAAAACAGGGTTAAATCATGTTGCTTTTTGTATCAGGATGCAGCTCTCCTTGGATTCCTCACTTCTCACCTCTTTCTTTCTCTCCTTGATTTTGGGGTTTGGAGAATCTTCTTTTTTTTTTTTATATATATGTTTTTTTTAATGCTTGCAAGTAGGATTGGAATAAAGTCACCCTACTGTAAAATAAACCAAAAAGTAAATTTAAAAAAGTGGACCTTTTTTTTTAGCTGGTGTCATTGTTACACTTCGGTTGTTTCTTTTTTGTTTTTATAATAATATTTTCACAGTTGGAAATGGGGCTGCCAAAAGGCTTCACTACACATTATAAAAATGAATCTAGTTTAAGTTACAATTCTAATTTGAGAATTTGAATCTAATATATTATTTTTTTTAACCATGAGGGCATATTTGAGAGTAATTCTAAAATGACCCAATTACTTTTGTTAGAGAGATTTTGAGCATGACATTGACAAGTAATTTTTGTCGTTTCAGAATCACTCCTAAGTATACTCTAAATGTGGAGTAAGAGAATTTGAACCTCCAATCTCAAGAGAACAGTTCATGTCAACTGTTGTTGAGCTATGTTTGTTTTGGCAGGAATTTGAGGTTTATATGTGATGTGTTTAAACACTTATTTAGGCTCCGTTTGATAATAATTTTGTTTTTTATTTTTAGTTTTAAAATATTAAGCCTAAAAATATTACTTCTACCAATAAGTTCTTATATTTTCTTCTCTACTTTGTACCTATGCTTTAAAAAACTGAAAGGTAAGTTTTGAAAACTAAAAAAAGTAAAAACTTATTTTTGTTTTTGAAATTTGGCTAAAAGCTTAAATAGTACCTGGAAATCATTATAGAGAAGATAATGGAAAATGGTGAAAAAACAAACATAATTTTCAAAATCCAAAAACTAGAAACCAAATTGTTATTAAACGGGAACTTTATGTATATGTGAATCAAATATTTGGAGATGTTGATGGTCGTGTTTGAACATTGATGAGATTTTATGAGACTGTCTATCAATGGAAATGATTTGACTTATTTTTTTTCGTTTTCCAGTTCTTTTTAAGGCAAAATTGAAGATGCACGAAACTTTTTCTGTGCGATTCAGGGCATATAGAATCGTCGCAACAAAGATTCCAAGATTGGATTTTTTTTAATAAAAAAAGTCCAAGGATTCTAAGATTATAATTGTTTATTGATTAAATTATGAATTAAATCATTATATTTTAAAATAGTTTTGTTACATCTTTAAGTTTTAAAGATATTTTTATTTATTTCATGTGTTATTCTTCACGAGGTTCTTAATACTATGCAAATTTTCTTTTTAGAGAATGACACGAAGTTAATGAATGATTATTTCGTTTTAATCTAACTAAATTCTTTTAAAAATTTAAGGATTATAGACAATAGGTTCAAGAAAGGTAAACTTTGTCTTCAAAAAAAAAAAAAAAAAAGAAAGGTAAACTTAAGTCTTTACAAATTTGGTTCGACAAAAGCTAGCTCCTAAGATGCTTTTAGATAAAAGAAAAATGGTCAAATTAAAATTTGGTTGTTGTGGTTTTGGGCAGATCTTCGATCTCTATGGGTTCTAAAATTTCAATTTCGTGTCTATAATTTGGATACAACAAATGTGAGAGTATGAGAATTTGAACCTTCAACTTCAAAAAAAAAAAAAATTACAAAAGTAAGTGCTTTATCTAAAAAAGAAAAGGAGTATGTACGGATTGTTGTTGAGTTATGTTTTATTTTTTATTTCTCTCTTAGAATTTTAAAAGTCCAATAATCATGGTCCTTTTAGTTTGGTTTATCCTCATGAATTAACTCTATCATGACTAGTATATCTATGATACATTTTTCCAATTTACATGATAACGAGTTTATATTTTCTCTCTAGCTTAATTTCCCATGTTAGGTAACTATATTAGCCTTTAGGTCCAAGCATAAAATAGGAAAAAAAAAGTTGATTTTTTAGTGTGTAAAAAATGATAATATACGGATGATTTATAACGTTTAATCAAACAATAACTAAATTAAAACTTTTAAAATCACAATAAATAATTTAAAAGCAAACTCAAATCACAAACACTATGACTTTATTTGATAACCATTTAGTTTTTAAAAATTGTACTTATTTTCTCACTATTTCTCTACCATGGTTTTTATCTTTCTGAAGAACACATTTAAATTCTCAACCAAAAACAAAACAAGATTTTAAAAATAATTTTTTTAGGCTTTGTTTGATAACCATTTGATTTTTAGTTTTTGGTTTTTGAAAATTAGGCCTAAAAATATTATTTCTACCAACGAGTTTCTATGTTTTTTTAATCTATTTTATACCTATATTTTTAAAAACTAAACTAAGTTTTGAAAACTAAACAAAGTAGTTTTCAAAAATTTGTTTTTGTTCTTGAAATTTGGCTAAGTGGTACCTCAAGAAATATGAAAATCATTATAGAGAAAATGACGAAAAATTGGGAAAAAACAAGCATAATTTTTAAAAATAAAAAACTAAATGACTCTCAAACACGGCCATAGTTTTCAAAACTCTTGATATTTATACATATAAAAGTAAGATAACAAACAAATAAACTTATAGGTGAGAGTAACATTTATAAGTTTAATTTTCAAAAACAAAAAGTTGTTAACAAACGAGTCCTATGTTGGGTTTTTTGGCAATATATATTAGAAGTGAAATTGTCCTGAAAAGTGCAAGAAAGTGATGGGCTCTTGACACTATAAAAGGAGACCATGACTTTGGTTTTAAAGCATCCCAGTTAGAAACACTTTAAACTTGGTGTACTAGCTCTAGTTAAATTCCCTCTTTATATTATCTGGTTTAAGAGTGGGAAGAAAGGTGTGAGTGGTATAAAGTTTTGGGAGAGTGTTTTTGTAATTGGGGTCGGGAGAGAGAATTCTATGTGATTGTAACAATTTTTCACATAGTGGAAATTTCTTTCTGTTCGTGGTTTTTTTCTCCGGATTTGAAGTTTTTCCACGTAAATTCTTATGTCTCTTATTTTGTTGTTTTATTTTAATTTTTCAGTTATTTCTGTTTATTCCTAGTAGTGAGAGGTTTTTCCTAGCATCCTAGACTAAAACTTTTACAACAACTAAATAGATAATTTAACCAATTAAAAAAAAAGAGCTGACAAACACTTTGATCCATAGGCTCATTAACAAAACAAGCCAAAACAAACATGGGAATTCACTTCCACTCCCAACAAAATCTCCTTAACCAACAAGCATATATTTGAACGAGTGGCTCTAAAAATTTTACATTTTCGTAGTAAAAAAAATATAAAAAGAGAAAAAGGACACCAATAAAAAAAAAAAAAAAAGCTAGAAAGAAAACAAAAAAAGATGATGAGTCTGATTTGACAGCATATATGTGGGGATTGAAAAGGATGTGAAGGGATAGGGGTTGATGTAGATATTGAGATTGTTGTTTATTCGAGACTGTATGTTTTGTGAGAGACTTTGAAAATGACCATTCAATCTATGATTAACTTTCTTTGGCCCCATTTTTTTTTTTAACAGTGGCACTGAAAAACATGGCACTTTTTCCATTTGTATTTATTTGCAAACTAACCCTCAACAATCAGATATTCAGATTTTACAGAACAACCCCTCTTTTTCTTTTTTCTTTTTCTCTTTCTTTCTGCAATTGTTTTTAATTCTGCTCTGTACCCTTTCTTTAATGCTGTCAAGAGACATCATTTCTTGACATGACCTTCCCCTTCCAAAATCTCCCTTATATTTTGCCCAAATAGAAACTTTCTTTCTTCAATTAAAAAAAAAAAAAAAAGTTTCTAATCTTCTTTTCTTTTCTTTTATTTCGTCTCATAATGAATGAATGTCAATATAATGACCAACCAACGATTGATTTTGTTACCATAGCCTAGCCCCTTTTTTCACCCTCCTTTTAGATTTTCACATTTGGGTAATTTATTTTTCTTTTTTTTTGGCTTTTTAAAGAAAGTTATTATTGTTTGTTTATATTATATTATATTATCTCTCTTCCTCTTATAAATACATCTGCCTTTTCTTTTCTTTCTTTTTTTATGCCTTACACTGTTCTTTGTTGTTAGGTTAATATGGAGTTCACACTCTTAAAAGAAGAGACTTTATTGAGAACCAAACAAAAAACACAACTCTAGACAAATTAGGGAGAGATTTTTAATATCTCGACCTTTTTTTTTTTATAACACCAAGACGAGTTATTTTCTTCTTCGATGATCACTTGACTCTCTAGGTTATTTTTGTTTTTTTGTTGTAATGTGAGAATGTAATACAACAAATTACAAGATCACATGCATATATTCACTCAAACTATTTGTATACAAATTGTAATTTGTTTCATTAAAACGACGACCGACGAACGTTCAAATTTTTGGCAATTGATGAAAATGTTGCCTACAAACTTGGCAAGTGATTTGAAGGATGGTGGAGTTGATTTTCTTGATGGCTTGTTCTTTCAAAGACAGAGCTCTTTGTAACTCAGCTTGAGCTTGTTGTCTCATTCTCTTGGCATTGGCCAATTCCTTCTCAGCCAATTCAATCTGTCTCTTTGCTTCATTTCTTGCTTCTTCAGCCATTGCCTTTTCTTCCATTGCCACTCTCATTTGCTCTTTAGCTTCCTCTTTCAGCTTCAACAAACCCAACCCACTTCCAATTTTCTCATCACCACCATTATTCATATGATAATGATCATTATAATTATAATTATTATCATTTTTTTCACCATAATTGCAAGACCCAATTGAAAGCTGCAAATGGGTTGAGTAATTTTCATGTCTTTTTGGAGAAACTGAAACATGAATGGGAGTTGAAGTGGTGGAAAGTTGAAGGTCCAAATTTTGATGATGGCTAATGACTTTTTGAGGACTTTTTGTTGTTGTTTTTGTTGATTTGTCTGCATGAGTTGAAGTAAATGTGTGGTTTTGGTTTAAGAAGCTGAAATTTGTATCTGAAGAAGGGCTTGGAGTTGGACTTGAAGCTGTTCTTGATAAACATGGTGGTGGTTGTAAAGATTGAATTTTTTCTGATTGTTGATGATGACCCAATTTGCAGGTATCTTGATGTTCTATGAAACTCTCCACCCTAAATGAAAAAAAGAAAAAAAATCAAAACTCATCATTCCAAAAAAGTGTATAGAAATGAGACAAATTTGGAAGGTTTTAGGTTTTGAAGAGCTAAGAGAAAGAGGAAAGTTGATAGATATATATAATCTTTAAGATATAGCTAAGTAGGGTGTAATAATTAATGTAATAGTGTTTATAATCAAAATGAGAGATTTAATGTAATATTGAAAAACCCATTTTGGTACAAAGGTAGATGATAAAAGAACAAAGCTAGGAAAATGAAAACCGAAACAATCCATCATCAAAATTCTGATTTTTTCTTCGACATCTTTTGGTAAAAGACTGTTTAGGAATACGAACACTGTCCCACATCAATTAGAAAGAAAAAAAAAAAAAAGATGACATACAAGTACATAATTACATTTTTTTTAGTATGAGACTTATAAAAAAACATAGACATGTAAAAATACGAAAAAGAATTCCTTGTCCTGACAAAAAATTAAACTGATTCTGGTTTTGAGCAAAAAAAAAAAAAAAAAAAAAAAAAAAAAAAATTGAAACCTACCGTTCGAGAGGTGATCATCGGGAAATGTGTCAAATTGCAACGCAAAAAGCTGATTAAAAACTTGGGTTGTTTACGATGATGAATGTTTGTATATATCAGTCAGAAAAACATCAGCAGTCATTAATAGAAAATAAAAATATAAAAGTTGTAGCCGCCGGAAAAGGCAATAAGCTCATAGATTATCAAACAGAAAAAAATGGAAAAATAACATTACATCGTTTGTACCTCTAACTTTTTGTTCTAATACTATGTTAAATTACTACTAAATTCAAAAGTTTAATCCGACGAATGAATTAGGTAAATTTAAAGAGTGAAGGGTCGTCGGCGACGGTGATCGAAAAATAATAAAAGAGATTATAATAATACCTGGAGAAAACTCTACCACAATCACAGGAATGGCCTCTAGTTCCACAGGTTTTGAGATGTGCTTTGTAATCAGATTGAACAGCATATCCTTTAGAGCATTTTTCACAAACCCATTGCTTATGGTTACTATGCTTTCTTCTAAAGTGCTTCTTTATTCCCACCAAATCCCCCAAAGCATGAGTAGGGTTATGGTGTAAGCAGCTCGGCTCCGGGCAAACAAACACTCGTTTTCTCACCGCGGCTGCCGCCTCGGTCCTCTTCAACAGCTTCCACGGCACCTTGTGTCGACGTCGGTGCATCTGGAGATTCTGATCCCTCTGAAACCCCTGATTACAGATCTCACATACGTAACGATCTGATTCCAATAGGGTTTTCGGAGAGAGGGAAACCACCTCAGCATCTGGGTCTGTAAAGCATAGCTCAATTGTCAAGACACACGAAGAATGGATTCAATTATAATAGATTGAATTACTAGAGAGAATTTAAAAAGCTGTTATGTTGGTTTGAATCATTAGAAGCAATTCAAATGGGATGATCCAAAAATGATCAATCTTCCATAATACTGAAAATTACTCATAATCCAATCTCAAATTATGATGAAAAAATAAAAGAGAGAGAGTTTGAAATATAATATATATATATATATATATTAATGAATGAATTACCTGGAGTTCCAGCAGGTCTTCTTTTTCTTTTGTTATTGGTTCCATTGTTTTCAAAGCAATTAGAAGACAAAGGCTCAAAACAAGGAAGTGAAGGAGAAGAGAGATCAGCCAGCATGGGAAAAGAAAACACAAAAACAAACAAAACAAAAAGCTTCAAACAGAGACAGAGAAGAAGAAGAAGAAAAAAAAGGTTCAAAATTTAGAGAAAGAAAATGAAGGGGGGTTTGAAGAATTTAGAAAATTTGGGATGATGGGGTTTGAAGATAAATTAGGTGGCTTGGCTAGAGAGAGAGAAAAAAAATAAAAATAAAAATAAAAATAAAATAAATAAGAAGAAGAAGAAGAAGAAGAGAGAGAAAGAGAAGAAGAATGGGGGCAATGCCTTTGGGGTTCAGCTTTTGTTTTATAAATTAATGGGCTTTTAAAAATTTCAGCTTTTTGCATCAGCTTTTTTCTATCCCAGCTTTATCCCCAGCTTTCTTTCTTTCTCTCTTTACTTCTTCCAACCATCTTCAGCACATGTAGTTATTGAGTTTCCTCAAATGAACTTTTCAAAAGGAGAGAAAACAAATATATAAAGTCATAAAACAGTTTAACTCATAACGAAGCAAAGGCCAAATAAATAAATAACAAAATTAAAAAAAAAAAACAAATGTATTTACTAAAAACATGAATTAAATCCACCTCTACTTTCACTTCCATGCATTGTATATATAGAAATATATATATGTATGTATGTACACAAGAGACTACAGAAGCAAAAAATAAATTAACCATATTATCCTCTCAATTACAATATAAATTTTAAAAATAAAAAGGAAAACAAAAATTAATGGTTGAATGAAACAGTATGGCATTCAACTTTTTCAGACGTGTAAATACGGAAATAACTTGATTGAATATTGTTTATCTAAGTAGTAAGCAGGATTTTTTTTTTTTGTACTTTTTTTAAAAAAAAAAGAAATGTAGACTTGAGAATATTCTGTGAAAACAGGATATTTTTACTTGTTATTGATGTAAATTCTCTCTTCAAATGATGAATTTGCGAGTAAAACTTCTCTTAGCGCAAGATGTGAATAATTGTGGAGATTATTCTACAAAAACGTATGTATTTTTAGTTGGTTTAATAAAATGAGAGGAATAGAGATTCAAATTTTATTCATTTGATTGAGAATATATATTTTAATCAGTTAAACTAGGTTTAAGCTAACAAATTGTTTCTCTAAAAAGTGAATTTGCGAGTAAAATAATTCTGATCTATACATGATCCTCTAAAAGACTATTTTAGAAGTGATATGTTTTTTTTTTAAGAAATGGTTTACTTGAAATGGTCGGATTTACCCTAAATTTGCAATTATTTTGAAATTAACCTTTTTTAAAATTAAAAAAAAAAATGAAGAACAAAGAAAAAGTATGGCATACAGTATAAAAGATTAATAAAATTGGTGTGTATATATGTGTAGTTTGTTCAAAGGCTATATTGAGTTTTTATTCCTACTCTTGAATTTCTAAGCCTTTAAATGTTGCTATTCAGCTTTTTATTTATTTTCATTCGATTAAACTAAATTACAAGTTTAGTCCCTAAACTTTTTGCTTGTTTCCTATTTGGTCTATGAATTTTAAAAAGTATCTAATAAATTTTCGAACTTTCAATTTTATGTCTTATTTGGTTATTGAAATTTAAAAAGTGCTTAATATAAGTTCATAAACTTTCAATTTTGTATCTTAGGTCCCTAAATTTTTAATTTTTTGTCTAATAAGTCCTCGACCTATCCAATATTTGTAAGATTTCACAAACCACTAGATACATAATCGAAAATTTATGGTTCTAGAGACATAAATTAAGTTTTTATCCAATATATAAGTTAATTTTTTTTTAAAAAAAAAAAATCAAACATGACAGAGACCTATTAGACACAAATTGAAAGTCTGAGAATCTATTAGACATTTTTAAAGTTAATTAAATGACCTATTCAACACAAGATTGAGGGAGCATTTGGAGCATCATTTCGGAATTACAACGTCCCTTAGAATCAAAACCTTGAGGGCTTGTTCAAAGAGGTTTGAAACCCTAGAAATCAGAAAACAGTGTTTGATATGCATTGTTTGAAGCCTGTGAATTGTCAAAATTGGAGTGCACTGTTCAAAACCATGAAGTTATGTTTCAAATTCATTAGTTTTTTAATACAGTGACTCAAACAATATTTAGAGTTTAGATTTCAAAATCATCCAAATCCAACACTGTCCTCAAACATCCCTTAAATTTCAGAGACTTATTAGTTACTTTTTTTAGTTCATAGACACAAGCATAAAACTTGAGACACTAAACTTGTTATTTAACCTTTCTATTTTAATCCCTAAAAATCTAAAAGCTCTTGATTTTGATTCTTCAACTTCTATTAAATTTCGTTTTTGTTCCTCTTCACAAGAAACTCGTTTCTCTGAGTCATTATAAACATGCTGTGGTACATTTATTATGCCATATTACTACTTTTACAATAAATGTAAAATTGTATGAAGGGCTAAAATTGAAATTTCACAACGTCAAGGGAAAAATGAAGATAACAGCTCGAACTAGACTAATTGGGGTTATTTATGAATTAAAATAGACAATAAATCAGTGTTGCTGAGAACAAACATTATATTCAAACCTAACATATAATATATGTTCTACAAAATCAATACATGTAAAAACTGGTTTTTGAAAGAAATAACATACAATTTAAGGTTTATTTGATAACCAAAAATTGGTTTTTTTTTTATGTTTAAAAATTGGGCTTATTTTCTCATAATTTACTTACCATAGTTTTCATCCATCTTAAGAAAACATTTGAATTTTTAACCAAATTTCAAAAATAAAAATAAGTTTTTACAAATTACAACTTCATTTGATAACTATTTGATTTTTGAAAATTGGGTTTATTTTCTTATCATTTCTCTACCATAGGTTTCATATTTCTTAAGAAAACATTTGAGTTCTTAATCAAATTCCAAAAACAAAAACAAAATTTTGAGAACTTCTTTTTTTTTTTAGCTTTTAAAATTTAGCTTGTTTTTTAAAAAACATAGGTAAAAAGTATATAACAAAACTAGCCAGAAGTTCATACGGGATCAATGAAAAATCAAATAGTTATCAAACGAGATCAATAATTTTAGTTTTCAAAACTTGATTTGGATTGGAAAAGAAGTTCATAGGTAGAAGTAGTGTTTATTAGTTTACTTTAAAAAACCAAATAGTTATCAAACAAAATCTAAATTAATTAATTATATTATACATTTAAAATCATAGTTTTTTTAGTTTTTAAAATTTAGCTTTTTTATAAAAAAAAACACATAGGTAAAAAAGTATATAACAAAACTAGGCAGAAGTTTATACGAGATCAATGAAAAACCAAATGGTTATCAAACGGGATCAATGATTTTAATTTCAAAACTTAGTTTGGATTGGAAAAAAAGTTCATAAGTGAAAGTAGTGTTTATTAATTTACTTTCAAAAGACCAAATAATTATCAAACAAAACCTAAATTAATTAACTATATTATACACTTAAAATCACTATCATAACTAACTTAAATATAACTCAACTGGTTAAAACATATACTTAAAAATAAGAGGTTTGAGGTTCTAATCTTCACTCCTACAAGGTTGAGCTCAACAAAAAAAAAATCGTATACAGAAGGATGAAAACAAACACAAAACAACTTTTAAAACCCAGTTATCGAAACATATTTTTACTAAAAATTTTTTGTTACAAGAAACAAAAAGAAGGGCTAAAATTTGAAAATATGTGAAAAATAGAGGTGATAGGACGAAAATACCCTTAAGTTAGGAGTTAAAGTAGGGTTTGTTTTATCCAAGTTAGGGGAGCAGCTTTTGTAAAGGTGAATCAGGTGGGTGGTGAGGATGTAAAGTCACCTTCAGGGGCATGGTGGTCAATATCATCATAATTATGTGTGTAAGATTCATAGTCTTCCTTTTTCCACATGCATACAAAAGTAACAAGTTAAAATAAATAAATTCAGGCTCCAAGTCCGGCCGGTAAATGAGAGATTTTTTTTCTGAACTCAAATTCAGAGGTCAAAGAGACACTACTTTACTTCCATTCAACAAATTTAATTTAATATATATATTCATAATTTTTTCTATTTTTAACTTCAAATTATTTGAGATGAAAATTTAAACTTCTCACCTCTAATTTTATAGTCAATGTCAATCATTTTGTTTGGTTTCGATAGGGAAGAATATCAATAATTTCGTCTTTAGAGAAAGAAAGAGGTTTTGGAGAACGGTGGATATATGTACATACATCCAACAATATTTTTTTTAAAAAAAAAACCCAAGATTTTTTTTTTCTAAAAAAAAAGCTTTCTACTCTTTCATGCTTCATTGAGTCAATTAATTTCAACTCTAGAGTTCTAATTATTTGAAAGTTAAACTTAAATTAGTATTAAAATCAAATCCTTCCTCAAAGTATTTTTAAAAAAAATCGACCAATAAGTCACAAAATACCCCTCCCCCCCAAAAAAAAAATTAAAAAAATCAACAACAAAGAAATGCTCAAACCCTAGTTATAAAAATACTCAAATATTCAAAGTGATGCGCTAACACCAAAGAGAATATAGTTCAATTGACATATCGAATGTGTTAATCATACGAGATCTGTAGTTCAAATCTCTCATACCCTATTGTACTAAAAAAAAATGATATCAAATCAAAACATATCCATACATAGCAATATTCACAAAATTTTTAAAGGAAAAAGGAAGTATAACTCAACAATAATTGATATGTGTACTTTTTTCTTGAGACCAAAGGTTCAAATACTAAAAAAGTTATTCACAAAATTTTTGTTTAACTACCTGAAACCTAGTTGAACTAAAATTAAAATGTTTTAACTTGAATTTAACTCACCAAGGTGACTTTTACAAATAAAAATAAATAATTTTTTTTCTTAAAGGTGAGTATACGAAAAATTGATAGAATTTGTCTTTGGAGCATTAATTAAGATTTGATGGATAGATATGGAGTGAAATTGTACCATAAGTATTTGAAGATGAATGAATATGAATATTATGGGGTTTGTGTTTTGTGCTTGTGAATGAATTGACAAGATATACTCAAAAAGGGCTGTGGACTGCAACATTCCATGCCATTCCTTCCTGTCAATACATTCATTGCATATGCTATGCCAATTCATTACATAAATTAAAAATCACCATATGTTATATTTTTCCATCTCTCTCCAACATTTTAATTTGAATGTTTATATACTATAGTATAAATATAATTACATCATATTTATTACAATATAATTATAATGTGTGGGAATTATTTAAACCTACAACACTTTTTAAGAGAAGTAGAAATCTCTTTTAACTAACGAGCTAAAATCAACCCAACACAATATATGCATAGTTTATATAACTCCATTAATTTTCATTTATTAGATTTTTTTAGGGTAACATCTTTTTAGACCATTCTCTGGAAAAGCAAAAGTATTTTTACCTAACCTTTCTCAAATTTTATCTTCTTATGAGTGAAAATCACATCTTATGTTTTCGTTTTCCAAATTGAAGAAAACAAATTCTAACAAAATAAGTAGGAGAAAGAGTACTATTTCTAGCCCACTATAAATGTCAAACAACAAATATACATGAAATGTTGAAGCTCAAATAGCTCTCAATTATTTAAATAAAATGCTCTTGGCCACTAAAAAAAATCAAATCAACCTGTGCTAGAAACCCTGCCTTCAAAGGAAGGGCAAAATGTATTTTTAAGTCATGAGGTTTGGAGTTGGCTTCTATTTGATACATGAAGTTTTAAAATAAATATTTTAGTCCCCGAAGTTTACAAAATGATTCTAAATGATCCTTGACTTAACCTTAACTTAACGGAATTGTGAAATAAACGATTACTGACGTGGATTGACTGAGATGTCAATTTTATTTAATTAGATGCCAAATTAGCTAAACTATTATTTAAAAATTAAAATCAAAATAGTAAAATATTTACCTAAAATGCTCAAGACCACTAAAAAAAATTCAAATCAACGTGTGCTATAAACCTACCTTCAAAGAAAATAATCCATTAAAGTCTCTCTCTCTTTTTTTTTTCTTTTCTCTCCTTCTTTTATTTTTCTTCTCTCTATCTTCTTACAATTTTTCTAAGTAATATATTTTTTAATTGTTTTTGGACATAGTATCATATAGATTAAGAAGTTGTTGGTTGCCAACATAGCATAATTTGTTGTTGCCAAAATTTAGGCAGGAAAAAAACGCATCTTACTTTCACATTACAACAACGGTAAAATTGTTTCATAGGGGATAATAACATAGCCTGCAAAAGAAGAAGAAATTCAGGTGTGGTGCTTGCCACACTAGTTCCTATACTTAAGTCAACGTAGACAATTTTGGTGTGGCAAGAGTTTAGAGTATGAGGAATGACTCACCATTTCTAAGTTGAAGAAAGATATTTATTATATGAAAACCTCTCCAAATTTCATGTTTCTTCTGCAAGTTAGGTTAAAAGTGAACGAAACTAGACCGAACGAGGGGTAAATTATCGTGGGTATATAAGTGAGGACAATTATCTTCATTGATATGAGGTCTTGTGGTGGGAACCAAAAACAAAACCACGAAGGTTGATGCCCAAAGTGGACAATTTCATACCATTGTGGAGATATGTATGGGATTCGTTGTCCTTATCAATTGGTATCAGAGCCATGATAAAATCTAGTTGTGTGCCGGAGAAATCCTCGAAGTAGAACAAAAATTAATGAGCCCTATGTGGACATTGTGGATGAACCCTGTGTTAAGGACAATGGACCTCCACATATCTCCACAATGGTATGATTCCACTTTGGGCATCAATCTTGATAGTTTTGCTTTTGGTTCCCCCAAAAGACCTCATACCAATGGAGATAATTGCCCTAATTTATATATATACCCATGATCAATCTATTCCCTAGCCAATATGGGACTTTTGTTTGCATCTTAACAATCTTCCCCTCGAACAAAGCCCTTCGACTCTCCCCTCAAATCACCATATTATGTGATATTCCTTGATCCTCCCCTCGAACAAAGATCTACTCCTCTACAAGGAAGCTTGATAGGGTTTATTACTTGTTTGTCGTTCCAAGCACTTTTTGTTAGACTCCGAGGTTCGTCCACAATGTCCACATTAGGCTCATTAATCTTTGTTTCATTTTGAGGATTTCTCCAGCACACAACTAGGTTTTATCATGGCTCTGATACCAATTGTTAAGGACAGTGGACCTCCACATATTTCCACAATGGTATGTTATTGTCCACTTTGGGCATCAACCCTCATGGTTTTACTTTTGGTTCCCTCAAAAGGCCTCATACCAATGGAGATAATTGTCCTCACTTATATACCCATGATCAATCTATTCCCTAGCCAATGTCGGACTTTTGTTTGCATCCTAACACCCCGAAGTCGAACAAAAAGTGCTTGGAGCGACAATCAAATAGTAAACTCTATCAAGTTGTCTGGTAGAGTAGTAGATCTTTGTTCGAGGGGAGGAGAGGATGGTGTGATAGACACATCAAGGAATATCACACAATGTGATGATCCGTTGGAGTAGACAGATTTGTTCGAGGGGAGACTCGAAGGGAGGCTCAAGTTGTGGTACTTTGTTCGATAGGAGGATTGTTAGGAGTGCAAACAAATGTCCCACATTGGCTAGGGAATAGATTGATCATGGGTATATAAGTGAGGACAATTATCTCCATTGGTATGAGGCCTTTTAGAGAGAACCAAAAATAAAACCCTGAGGGATTTATACCCATAGTGGACAATATCATACCATTGTGGAGATATGTGAAGGTTTGTTGTCCTTATCAATTGATATCAGAGCCATGGTGTAAAAACTTAGTTGTGTGGTGGAGAAATCCTCAAAATGGAACAAAGATTAGTGAGCCTCGATTGTGCTCTATCTGGGTGTTCTTCCACTCACTTTGATAAGAGCAAGTGAGATTCGTATTTGTGCTCTATTTGGACCAATTGTACCTTGTCGGTTGTGTCTCATGTGTCTCGAGATGAAGAGCAAGCTCTCAGTTGGGAGTGAACGAATTTGTTCGAGAGGAGGCTCAAGTGTGGTACTTTGTTCGAAGGGAAGATTGTTAGGAGTGCTCACAATATCTCACATTGGCTAGGAAAGGAAAAGATTCCTGATATATAAGTGAGGGGACAATGATCTCTATTGGAATGAGGTCTTTTGGTGAGAACCAAAAGAAAAGCCATGAGGGTTTATGCCCAAAGTGGACAATCTTATACTATTGTGGAGATTTGTCGAGGTCAATTGTCCTTATCACTTAAGAGGGTGACCATAGGCTCGACCTCATGTTGAGGCCTACTCTAGGCTCGACCATGGCTCTTTGCCATAAGTTGAATTATCCAAAAAGAGGGGGTTTAAGTTGAATTATCGATAAGTATCGTTGATGAAATGAAAAGAAAAGTTATAGGGGAAGTGATTAAGAAAAGAAAAATATGAAATGGAATCCGCTAGACATAAAGATGTTGTAGACCAATTGTATGCAATAGAAGGGTTGACTAAGGATGATCATCTTAGTCGTAGACATCTAGAAGATAGACTGCTTCCTCCAAGCCCCACAACAATCCAA
Source organism: Trichosanthes cucumerina (assembly GCA_036507285.1). Taxonomy (NCBI): domain Eukaryota; kingdom Viridiplantae; phylum Streptophyta; class Magnoliopsida; order Cucurbitales; family Cucurbitaceae; genus Trichosanthes; species Trichosanthes cucumerina. The sequence continues at coordinate 72,334,471 of CM071839.1, read as the reverse complement.
GAACAGATACTGCTTGCATCTTCTTGGTAGGATTGGTTGAACAACTACTCCACTCATCTTTTACTAAACCAAGATGACCCAAACACTTCATGTTTATTTCGTTAGATATATTTTGTGAACGATAATATTTTTTATATACTTTAATTTTTTGGGGGCGTGCGAAATAAGATTTGATAGCATGTCATTAATTCTTTAATCATGAATGAATGTATCGTCAATGATGGGAAATAGTAAACACTCTTTTGACAATCATTCATGAAGTTTGTTTTAGACATTGATCGTAAGTTATATGTCCAATTGCATTATTTTTTTCTTTTTCTGTAAACCTTACAAATATCCAATTGATTCCAATTAATTATATATTAATTGGAGAATTCAATTGATAAGGAAAAAAATAACAAAGCTTGATAACAGACCATCATGTTCAATCATTATGCAAGTCAATATTATACACATTCATTACACTAAAGCTATCATACAACACAAGTTTAGTGTTCACACCTGAATTCAATGTTGGAACTTGGTGGTATTGTGTTTTGAAGATAATGTTTCAGATAGAATATCTAAAAACCATTAGTAAGATAAAAACTAACTATTTGATCTTAAAGAAAAAAAACTACACCAGATACCACTGCACAACTCAACTCTATACTCCGGAGCACAGATTTACTACATTCAACTCAACTCAAATCTGCACCCTAAACACAGATTTCCTGCACTTAACTCAACTCAACCCTGCACAATTTTCAACCCAACTCTCTCAAACCAAATTCAGTGAGAATATATTTGGTTTATTATTAAAAGAAAAAACCGTATTTATTATTTATTCTCATAACTCATGAGTGAGCTTGCTTATTAAAAATAATTGAAATTGTTCCTTCATTTAAAATTACAGATTTGTTTAAGTTAAAATAATAACCAAAGCCACCCATCAGTAATCATTACGACACGCTTTAGTACTATTTTTGGGAAGAAAAATTGGCTAAAATTTAATGCCGGTCACGGTCAGTAACTCCTACGACGGGCAGCTAGGGTAGAACAGAGAATCAAGAATGTAACTAATAAAGAGGTACGGGCAAGGGACAAAAGCAACCCCGGGCAGTACAGAACTTATTTTAAATACTCGCTTCACTATTGGAATAGGCCGTCAGATGGCGGTGAAAAATAATCGGACGGTGTAAAATGTCTGAAGAAATTTGAGCGTTGATCGAACCTTGAGACACTTCAGATTGTGCCATGTGGCAGATCCTAAGCCATCATATTGAACTTTGATTGAATCTGGTCCGTTGCATGAAGTTGAATCAGAGCCATATGATTTTGGAGAAGATAGTTTGGCCTTTAGATCTATTCAAGTGCACTGAAAAACTGCGTGAGCAATGCACCTGATCGAATTCCTGAGATAAATGTCAGCTTTTCATTGAATTATTGATTTTATTCATGATGATGTGAATTCACCAAATTTAAAATAGGCATGCCGCATCTAATTAAAATAAATGCCAAATCTTGATTTCTTCTTCAAGATACGTTCATTATTTAATGCTCATAACTACAGTGTTTTAGTTATTAAATTAATAATATTTATTAACCAGTAATAAATAGGTTTTTCACGGCATTGTAAACACATATCAATTGGTCAGAGATATTAAAAAGGTACTTTGTAATTATAGGTTCAAATTTTCAAAGTCCTTGTTTGAATTATAATACTAATAAATAGTAATCAATAAGTCTATTAAAAATATTTAATTTAGATTAAAAATCACTTTTGGTTAACTTTTAGGGAAGTAACAATTTAATTTATTCATTGAACTTTAATTGGTAACAATTTAGTCATATACTTTCAATTTTATAACAATTTAGTTCTTAAACTTTATTGTGTAACAATACTTTGAAATTTGTAACAATCTAATCGTAGTAAAATCTCCATCAAAATTAAATATTGATTTTTATTATTTAAAAATTTAGACTTTGTAGCCTACCAACATATTAGGTTCCTAATTAGTTTATTGATCTACATATTACATAAGAAATTTTATTAAATCTTAATCATAATTTTCATGATAGGGATTAAATCCAAAATTTTAAAGTACATGGACTTGATTATGATATACTAAAGTTCAAAGACTAAGTTATTACAAAAATTAAGATACATAGATAAATTGTTAACAATAAAAATGTTTAGAAACTAAATTGTTATTCTCATAAAAGTTTATGGACAAAAATGATTTTTAACCTTTAATTTACCATGAAAAATATCATAGGCTGTCGCATATATACAAATAAGTGATAATCTTTATGATCAGTAGTATTTATATTCATATATTCAAATAAGTGATAATCTTTATGATCAGTAGTATTTATATTCATATTTATGATAACCTTTTTATAATTTGTTACTCTCATAAATTTTTTTAAAAAAGTAAACAATTTCCCAAATACCAATATGGATCCTTCCATTGATCAAAATGTTAATGAAATAACTATATAAGTATATATTTTACATATTCAGTATATGTTATTATAAGAATACAACTTTGATATAAAATAAACTTTTATAATATATATATTAAAAGAGTCGATAGAACCTGAACCTAATTTAATCAGATAAAGCATATATCTTCCAACCAAAAGATTAGAGTTTCGAATCTTCCATTTATATGTGTTTAGAAAAATTAAAAAAAAAATAGAAATTAAAAAAAATTATGAAGGTACCATGATGGTTGACAGCTCCAAGAGATATAATTCTCAAGGTGTAATTAACTTTATATAAAGAATCTTAGGAGAAACTTCAAAAGTTTAATAATGGTGGCTGCTGGTTTGGTGGCTGTGGGAACCAAATAAAAAAGGAGAAGAAGAAGAAGGAGAAGGAGAAAGATTGTGGGACCAAATTAATAATATGTCAAAGGGCAATTAACTTGAACCCTACACCATATCATGAATATATCTTATCTTTATTTGGTATTAGAAAGAAAGAAAAATAAAGTGCCTAAAGGAGAAAAACAAATATCTTAGAAATTAAGGCAGACCCACATGAATAATTAACTTTATGAATTGATTTACAATCAAAAAAGTGATGGGTTTGTTGTTGTTTAGTGGTTATTGATTTGTTTGGACATAATTAATTGACAAAAAGAAGAGGGACTAATATATGTTTAACAGTTTTGAAGAGTTAAATTAATGGGGTATGATTGGATTTTGGGATCAAAATACACACATAAACATGATTGCCAAAAGGACATTCTTGCATGTGCATGTTTTTTTTTTCTTTTTTTTCTTTTTTTTTTTTTAACAATCTTGAGGACTCCCATCATCCCCCCAATTGCCTTCTTTTTCCCAACTATTTTATTTTATTATTGGAATCCAATTTGGTAATATTAACATGACTTGTTTTTGCTTTTTGCATTTAACATTTTCAGCCTTTTGTATTTTTTTTGTTTTTTGTATTTTTTTTTTTTCCTTTTCAAAAGATCAAATGCTTGCCCTTTGTTCAATGCTCTTAGACAAAATACATATGATCTCTCTTTCTCTCTCTCCTAGCTATCTCAAAAGATCAATATCTTTTGGGGAATAACAATCAAAATGGGGTTGAGATTGGTAATGATTCATCGATACTTATTCTACAAATTGTTTGAGATTCACTTAATTTTAAGGAAGAAAATAAGATGCATTAATCCTCTTAGTTAATTGAACTCCTTTATATGGTAGTTGTCACATCATTACATTTCTATCAGACTCACGAAATGATTGTGAATATTTGTTCAATAGCAATTCAAATTAAAAATGTTTGCAACACAACGAGACAATCTCACAACCTCTACCTATGTACATTTTCGAGAAAATAATATTAGAAATGTGTGGTCAGAGAAGAGCTTTTGATAAATATTGGAAAGCATTTGAAGAAACATGTGGTAAGTTTTAAAGTATATAAGATAAACAATGGTTCTATAAGCGTGCAACAAGTAAGCATAGATAGATGGTTCGAAAATATTAGTTCTGTTATTAATAAAACACTGGTAAACTTTTCTGAAGTTGAAGGTTTAATATCCATAATTCATGTTATTATATTTAATTAATTAAAAAAGTGAGATTTTTTGTCATTTTATTTGGATCATAATTTATCTCATTCAAAGTTAATTTATCTTTTGTTACTCAAAGACTAGCTTGGACCAAAGGCTTGGTTGTTGTCTATTATTGAGATCTAAGCCACATGGGTCAAATTTATTTTTCTTGTTTTTTCAAATCTCTATTATTCTATATCACAGAGATTTTTTTTTTAAAAAAAAAAAGTTAACTACACTGAATTACTAGGGTTTTATTTTGATTAGAACCTGAAGTCTTGTTGGTATATATCTATCCTATTTGTATTATTAAGCACTAGATCTTCCCTAATAATTTTATCTACCTAACTAGGATAGAATTTGTTTGGGAAATACAAGTTTTTCCTTTTTAAGATATTATATTTACAATTTTTAAAATAGAAGTTTGATTAAACTTTTATGGGTGTATATTTGTGTGTATATATATACGCATATAATATAGAGAGATTAATATTTACATGTTTATATCACATACGAGTAAAATCCAAACTTATTATATTACGATCTATATTGAAAAAGTACAAATGTCTAACGGCTTGAATTATGTATATGTCACTTCTATAATAATATAAATGGACCTTGTTATATGTTATATATTTTCCAATAGTTATAACATATATATAAAAGTATATGTGAATCTTGTTTGGTAGGTTATATTATAAATTTAACTTTGTCAACTAACATAGTCTAGTATTTTGTATAATTTACATTTTAAAAGTGTAACTATATGGTATGAATGAATATATGATATTGGTAGCATCATCTGTGGCCCATAATTAAACCTTTTTTTTTATTGAAAAGTTACCAAAATGTAGTTTTGAATAATATTATTTCAAATGGTTATGAACTTGAACTTGAAAATAATCTATATATACAAAAATTATTAAAGAAATAGTAGACTTGAATATTTTGTTAGAATCTATGAATTTGTCTAATCTATGTGTTTAATTAATTGAATAGAATATTGATTTAGAGATTAGAGTTATTAATATGATTTGAAGACATTCAAGCCTTCCCGAGGTTGATTGATGTTGAACTGAAGTGAATGTCGGCTAACTCGGCCGAGAGGTTATTTATTTATTTATTTTTTTTTGTTTTTTTGTTTTTGTTTTTGTTTTTTTTTTCTTTGTCCATTTGGTGGGCCGGGCCAAGGTTTTTGTCACTCTCAAGCCTCACTATGATAACCAGCAAGGGGAGGCTGACGTGGCCCACTATTTATTAAAATATTCTCTCGCATCATTATCCCAAATTATTCAATGAGACCGCTACAATGTGTCTCATAATAACTGTGTGGATCTAATAATGTCTATGCCCCTTAATAACCATCCAATATAAAATCGAATTACTTCTCTCTCTCCATCTAATGGTGAAAAATTGTCGGTCACATTGTCGTTGCCTCACTGAATAATTTCTCCATAAATAAAGAGTATGTGATAGATCCTTGAATTTTTATATTTGTGTTTATTTAGTCCATAAACTTTAAAATGTAAATTTTTAATTTTGCATCTAATAGGTATTTGAATTTTCAATTTTGTATCAAATAGGTTTTTGACCTATTCGGTAGTTTTTAAAATTCATGAATTTATTAGAGACAAAATTGGTCTCATTAGACATAAAACTCAATTTTATATCTAATAGACCAATTCATTTTAAAAAAAAATGAATATGTTAGGGACCTATTAAACACAAATTTAAAAGTTCAATAACTTATTAGAAATTTTAAAAGTTTAAGGTCATACTAGACACAAAATTTAAAATTCAGAGACTTATTAGACATTTTTTTAAGTTGTTCGAGGATCAAATAGACACAAATTTAGAGAGATTAAACTTATAATTTAACCACCAAGAATACAACCACCACCTTCAATGTTTTCCAACCACGAGGGAAAGGGGGATTCCCAAAAAACCCAGACACTATTAACAACCTGATGGCATAAAAAAGCAGAGCATGCAAAAGAAAGGGGAGAGGGGGAACATGAAGGGGCTTTCGAAGAAGGGGAGCAGGGCTTTTGATGAAGGAGGCCAACCGAGACAGGCGATGGGTGCCCATGCTACTGGATCGGAGGCACTTAGAGAAGTTCACCGATCCCAGGTGAGAAGCTGAGAGCTTTATATCGTCGGCGAGGATTTTAATTTCTAATAAATCAATAACCTCTTGGTTTAGCAGGGAGATCACACATGCAGTAGCGTCGGGTTCGACCTGAAACTTGGGGATAGGATCGAGCAAATTGCTTCGAAGGAATTGGAGACCTTCACGGATGCCCAGAGCTTCCAACAGCTTTATGCTCCAATTCAGAAAGATGGTTCAGTAGCCTGCACATATGGGAGATCCAGATGAGTCACGCACAATCCAGCTGTTGTGCAAAAACTCACTACGCAAGCATACGCAATCGTAGGTAGTAATTGGTGAACAAGGTCGATCCCACAGGGACTAATGTTTGCAAAAGTTTGAGAAGATAAGTAATGCTAAACTAGACTTAAAGCGCCTAAACAACTCAAAAGCAACAAAAAAAGAGCTTAGCATAAGAGAGATTGAATCTAGCTATCTAAGAGCGATAAACAACTCAAATGGACAATAAACAAGTTGAGGATGAAGTAATAAAAACGTTGGAATTTATGGAAATTAACTTCTAAATTCTCATTGTCTAATCGTTGTAGCAATGCTACCACATTCTTGCTACATTATCAGATCGTGTGAAGAAACGGGAAATTATGCGTAAATTCAAAAATTATTTCTAACTTCAATTTTAGCCTAAAAGTAGTAGAGTTTAACATATGTCTATGAATACCCAACTTTCAAACATAAAATTAACACAAATTTCCCCAAGTTTACAAGCCAAAAGCATATGTCTATACCTTTGGAACCTTTTCTTTTCAAGACAAAGACTCTCTTGCATTGCTTATGCTTTTCCATTCATTCTAACCTTTTCTAATTAAAACAAACTAGAATTCATTCCTAAGGTGATCAATCTTAAGAAGAACCTTAAACAACAAAACACCCATAAGCAATCTACACACATAAACAATGCTCCAACAAAAGACTTCAAAACTAGAGTTTCATTCCATAAATTCCAACTTAAACAATTAGCTCATAGTTTTTGCAGAGAATTCAAGAACAAAGAAGATAATGATCATCCACATGCTGAAAAAAGAGTTGAAATTACAAGAAAAATGTTAACTAACAAGTTTTTCAACAATCTAAGCTAGGAGAAGAAAGCAAACTATAAAAATGAGAAGAAAAGAAGAAACTAGGGTTGGCAAAGTTGATGAAGCAAAGAAAGATGAACGAACAAATGACCTTCCTCCTCCTTCTTCTCTCTTTTCTCGATATAAAATGAAAGCCCCAATCGATTTCTACCCTTTTCTAAATTAGGGTAAAACTTTTGTTTTCTTTCTTTTGCACCCAAGCCCCTAAACCTTCTTCTTTTCCATAAAAAACCATTCCTAATCTTTAAAATTAGATTTTTGGCGTTAAAATCGCGTCATTCCGAGAGGTGGGCCCCAGATTTGACTTTTCTGCCCAAATTCAATGCTGCAACAATGTTGTGACATTGCGCCACATCGTGCCATCTCCTCGCTTCTTTAAAGCTACTGCAGAGTGGTGCTAAATCAAAGGTGTGTCACAACCTTCATATTCTTCCTACACACACCAAACAAAAACTCAAAGCACAATGACCACAAAACACGGTCATGAACAATAATTAAACACACAAAACTCAACACACAACAAACATAAATCAAGCAAACTCAACAAAACAAAAAAAAAGGCACAAAATACTAAAATTAACCTAACACACCCAAGAAAATAAACAATTAGACACTAAACATACTACACTCCAAAACTCAACAAAAACACGCTAAGAAAACGACTTAAACACACCCACCAATGAATTTTGAGTAGAAATAAGCAATGGAAAGTGCCAAAAATAATCCCATTTCATGGGATTATTACCAGCCAACACCGCCCACCTTTTTTTTAACACCAAGAGGCGTCTGTGTTCAGCTTCCAATCCGGCGCACAAGGGGTTGCCACTGAACGTGACTCAACGAGCTCTCCGACCTTAGCTAAAACGGTACCTTACTTTCTTCCTTTAGAACTTGAGTTGAACTGGTGTTGATAATTCTGAATAGTGTAGCAATGTTAGGCTTTTCACTGTTATGATTTGTAATGTTGCGAAAGTTCCATATGCTCCATAACATGGTCACCGCACGGGGAAGGTCCTGCTCTTTTAGATGCTTTGTTAACCAACTCCAATATGGCATCCCAATTCGGTCTGCACATAGTAAAAAGATTGGTGAGGTTAGGAAAATAACAATCCCAAGCTATTTTTGTAACCTTGCAGGGCCACATGATATGGGTTGAAGTCTCCTCTGCTTTTCTACATAAGACACAAAGAGGATTAGTATAATTTTTTTTTTTTAAAGATGTTTTCTTTTGTTGGAATGATGTTCTATAAAATTTTTCAAGAACATATATTGATTTTTGGCTGTAAGTTTATAGTCCAAATATGTTTCCATAAGCCTTTAACCAGAGAGGGGTAAGAGGAGGAGGCTTCCTCTCTTTTAGAGAGATTAGTAGTTAGGTGGTAACAACTTTTTACCGAAAAGAGCCCCTTTGGATTAAGGCTCCAGAGAATCTCGTCTGGTGTGCCATTGGAACTGGTAGGCATGTTTAGAATACTTTCAGTGCCAAAAGGGATGAAGTTTGATCTAATCTCATTTTCCTTTCAATTTCCATAATCGTCTAAGAGGCATTTCATACGTTTGCCTTTGTAATAGTCATTTTTTATTGTGGAAAAATTGTTTCCTTTTCTATTGATTCAAGGATCTTCATTTATAAAGATATGTCTCCTGTCGCCTACTATCCATCTATAACAAAGCTTGAAAAGGTCCATTACCTACACTATGCTTCTCCAGGTTGCAGACGAGTTGGCTCCCAAGAGGGCGTTTAAGAAATCACCACTTCTGAAATATCTTCCTTTTAAGATTTTACTTAGAAGATTGTTTGGGTTTCTTATGATGTGTCAGCTTTGCTTAGCTAGCATAGCCTGGTTGAAGAAGGAAAGGTCTCTGAAACCCATCTCTCCCGCCCCTTTGCCCACACACATCTTCTTCCAACTCATCCAATGCATTTTTTTCTTTTCCTGGAAAAATCTCCACCAGAATTGGGCACACATTCTGTTTATTTCATCGCTAATATTCTTAGGGAGCCTGAAACAACTCATGGTGTAGGTGGGGATTGTTTGGGCAATTGCTTTAATAAGGGTTTCCTTTCCCCCAAGAGAGAAAAGTTTTGTTTTCCAGTTTTGAAGCACTTTCCCAACTTTCTCTTTTACTTTCCAGAAGAGCTTCTTCTTGTTGCGACCCGACTGAGATGGTAAACCCAGGTATTGGCCCAACGAGTAAGTGTTTTTAACCTCCAGGATTCTACTAAATTCGTGCACTTTGGAGACATTGACATTTTTGCTTACCATAAAAGCAGACTTGTTTAAGTTTATCGTTGGGCCTGAAGCCAATTCATAGTCAGAGAGCACCTGCTTGACTGTTTCGCAATCTCTTTTAGAAGCTTTGAACATAATCAAGTTGTCATTTGCGAAAAAAGATGAGTTAGAGGGGGACAAGATTTGTTTAAATGAAAAGCACAAAGATTAGAGTGAGATTTCTCCCTGTTTAGAAGAGATGAGAGACCTTTCGTGCATAGGAGAAAGAGATAAGGAGATAGTGGGTCTCCCTATCTCAAACCTAGGCCTGAATTCATGATGAGGGGAGTCGTTTATCATAACAGAGTAATTGACAGTTTCAACATAATACATTACTTTGTCGATCCAACTGTCATCGAAACCCAATTTGGACATAACCAATCTCAAGAAGGGTCATTCAACTTTATCAAAAGTCTTGCTCATGTCAAGCTTCATGGCAATGTATCATTCAGAACCTTTCCTCCTATTGTTGAGGGCATGGATACATTCAAAGCCCGAAAGGACATTGTTAGTGATTAGCCTACCATGGATGAAAGTCAATTGGGTAGGAGAAATGATCGAGTCTAAGATTTTTTCAGCCTAGATGCCAGAACTTTGGTTATGACTTTGTAAATTGTATTACATAGGCTGATTAGCTTAAAGTCTGACATTTTCTTAACCTCCTGAGTTTTTTGGGATAAGCGCAATTCGAGTTTTGTTTAGAGGTCTAATGTCCGCCTTGTTGTTCAGAACATTGAGACAAACTCTCACCGTATCATCGCCAACAATATTCCAGTATTTATGGAAAAAGAGAGCGTGCACCCCATCAAGGCCAGGGGCTTTTGTGGGATTCATATCCTTAAGGGCTCTTTCAATTTCAGATATGGTGAAAAGAAGTTGAAGATCTTTGTTCTGCTCATTTGTAACCTTTAGGGCTATGCTTGAAGTAACTCTTTCTAATCCTTCAACACATGGGTTTGTGGAGTTGAAAACACTGACAAAAACATTTGTGGCTTCAGTCCCTATTTCAGTCTAAACCCCTAAGGGGCCGTTTGGTGCAAGGTTTTGTGGATGAGAATGGGTAAGGTTTTAAATCTCCTTGTTTGGAACAAGGTTTGTAAGCATGGGTATGGGTATCACTTATTCCCATGCATCACTTTTTCCCATGGTGGATGAGTTTTTTATACCTTTCAAGAATGATGAGTTTTCTTTATACTCATCCATCTCTCTCTTTCTCTCTCTTCTTTATTAATATCTCTCTATTCTTTATTAATATTTATATATTTTTATTTATTTATTTATTTATAATAATCATAATTAATTATTTAATTAAAAATATTTATAATTAATTAATTTATTTTTATTAGTTGACATTAATTTTGATTAGTTAATAAAATAATGTTTTTAAGATTAATTTCATCAAACAAGCATAAATATTTATTATAAAATTCATTATAAAAATATTAAATCACTAATTAATATTATATTAATCAATTAATTATAAATATTATTAATTTATGATAAGAATAATCATTATAATTAATTATTCACGAGTTATTTGTGATCAATTAATAATTAATTTTTTATTAAAAATATTAATTAATTATTATTTTTTAAATGCATTTTTATTATTTTATTAATAATAGATAATAATATATAAAATTTATAAGGTAAATATCATAAAATAAATTTGCACATTATTTATTAGATCGTAAGTATACATTACATAAGATTTATATATTAATTTCGTCAAATAAATATAAAATATCATTTTTTTACATAAAAATCTGATAACATTCTCATGTAAAACCAAAACACATGTGCATCTTATTCCTGCATTTTATTATTCCTGACATCTTATTCTCAGACATTTATTACTCATTCTCATCCAATAAAACCTTAAATCAAACGACCCTAAAGAGTTTTATTATATGTTCTCTTTTCTCAAAAAATATATATATATATAATTTAACCAAATAAAAAATCAAGATATAGCACAACTGATTAAGATACTATGTTCTCAACAAAAAGATCAAAGATTTAAATTTTTACTCTTACTGTTGTTAAACTCTTAAAAAAATTACAGGGTTAAACTTAATCTTTAAATGTTAGTTTTATTGAATTAAATCTAGAAATTAATTAAGGGATGAGTGTGCAATATGTTTTGTTAATTCAAATGTGATTTGTTGTTCAACTAAAAAAAATTAATGTGTTTTTATTTTTATATTTTTATTTTTATTTTGATCACTTGTGAGTAATGGTAGGCTTTTTTTTATAGTTCGAATGAAACAAATTTTTTTTATGAGTGTTAGATTCAACTTTATTCTTTTCGCTGAGTTTAAGTGTGCTTGCATTACATTTTTTTTATGGCATGGATTTTATGGTAAGATTTGTGAAATGATATTAACGCATTAACTAATTTAGCTAGATTTAGATTCGCAATTTATATATTTTTATTCTTTTGCTTGGTCATTTCTTAGTAGGTTTATTGGTTGAATTTTAAAAACTAACTTTACTTTTATTTTAATTTTAGAATATAACATTATAATCTATAGGGTGTGAATACAAACATCTTCAATCTTAAACCTCTAATAAAAGAAATTATTAATATTTTTTCATATCATATAATAGGTTTCAAATTATAGCATAACGTGTTCGAATATAAATCACGAAAATTAATTATAAATCATAATTAAAGAATAGTGCAACCCCCAGATATGAAAGCCTATAAAAAAAATTATTTAAAAAAAAATGGAATTTTGCTCCTTAAAGTTGGAATAGTGATGTCTCGAAAGAAACAAACCATGTGAAAGTGGAGAGAGACATTTCTTTTGCATCAAAAAGAGAAGTTCGCTAAAAAGAAAAGAACTGCAAAAGTCAAAAGCTATTTTTTAAAAAATAATAATAACAAATTAAGAACATCAAAAAGCTCAGAACTTTATCAAAAGAAGCCAGCGCCTTCTTTTTTCCAATTTGGCTCTTCCTTTTCACGTAAGCACTGGATAAATATGTTTATATGATGGTGAAAGCGATTTTAGGTCATTATTTAAAGAAATTATTATAAATTGTGCCTATATAGTTCCCAAATTTATAAAAAGCATAACACTTTAGGTTATAAAATTGATTTAATACACAAATTTTAAGATTTATTGAAAGTACAAATATTAGAATTGAACATTTGAAAGTGCAGAAACCAAAATGGAACAATGCTCAAAGTACATGGACTAAAATAGTATTTTAACTCATATTTTAGTTGTTTAGTAACGTAATTTTAGTTGTTCGCTTTTATCTTGGACATTTTGTTTGATTAATTTAAATTATGCAAGTATCTATATTGAATATAATAGTAATTTAACATGGTATCAAAATAGAAGGTCATGAATTCAAGCCTCAATATCTAAAACTTTTAAATTTATGATCATTTTTTAGTACAATTTAATAATTATTAGTATTATAGATTTTGTAAACTAAAGAGAGGTAATTATAGATAACATCTTAACTTATATGATCCTTTTTAAGAGCAAAATGAAAAATCTTTCAACATTTGTTTATTGAATCAACAGAAAATAAGAGATCAAAGCATAGTCTTTTTCACATGATGACTTGTACCATGCAATGTTGAATATAAACCTTCATTATATTACTCACAGAACTCTTACTAGATAAAATGAAAAATACTGGTGCGTTTCCCATTAGATTACACAACCAAATATTTTCAAATCTAATGGAGGATGTAAATATCCAAAGGTTATCAAAAACAAAATATTTGCATCTGACTTCAAGTGAGCTTGCTATATACATAGATGGAAGTATTCAGAAAGCTTGTTTAATCAAAGCTTTGTTGGTGATGGGCAACAAACACAGTTCCTCCATTGATGTAGCTCAAGAAGCCAAGCAAGAACTTTATGTGGATTAGATTGTGATGAGCTAGCGTCGAAAAGCTCAAATTCTCTCTTGGTCACTCGTGGAGGATGGTAGTCTATATGTGCGAGTAATCCGAATCTGTGGCGAAAACAATCAAGCTTCTAAGTGCCAAGAAAGAATAATCAACCTAATCATATCGTTCTTCTATTTAAATCTTGGGATTTCTGAAGCTCATGTTTTAGATCGTGCTTCTTTTAAGCAGATGCAAGGGAAAACAATAAACATGATTAACCATATAACTAAACTAAAAGTCAACTTAAGCATAGCTTAACATGCTAAGTGAAGAAATAGTATATCAAGTATTTCTTATTGATTTGATAAGAATTAGGGTTCTTATAAAGAGATACCCATGTACCAGTGTTTTCAAAGCGCAAGGCGCACCTCAGGGCGACAAGCCCTGTGATAGCCCGAAGGCGAGAGGCGACAAAAAGGCGTTGCCCGAGTGATGCGAGGCGCAATAATTAAATATATAAATAAATAATATATACACCATAAATTGTATAGTAAATATCATATAAAATGAAAAAACCTTAAAAACTTAATATATCAATCAAATGTCTAAAGTCATCAAGAATGAAAATTATGAAATAATGAATTAATGAACCAACAATAAAGGAAAAACTAGTATAAAACTCTAAATTTAAAAGTCTAAAATATCAATCAAATGTCATAATCATAATTTTCCTCCCCATCCCCATCTAAATCTAACTCGTCATCTCCTGCTACTCCTTGATCATTCTCCTCTTCAAGATCCAATTCCTCTTCATTGTCATCATCTTCATCACTAACCGCCTGTATAGTAGGTGTTGGTGTTCGAATTCTAGAAGATGAAGTCGCAATGCTTGACTTCCCTTTAGACCTAGTGTACTTTTAGAGGTTCTCTAACACCACTAGCATCCGCCACATCACCCCATGTGAGGTCGTCATCATCAAAACCAACTCATTATCGCTTGAGTTCATTATCTTCTTCTTCAAGCATTCCAACCAACCATTCATTACTATCATCAATATGATTAAGAGAAATTGGATCAAGTTGATCTTTCAAATCGAAGCGTTCTTTAAGTGCTTGGTTGTATTTTATATAAACCAAATCATTTAAACGCTTCTGCTCTAACCTGTTTCTTTTCTTCGAATGAATCTACAAAATTAATAATGAATATAGAGTTAAAAAGTAATGTTTAAATATTAAATTAAAAAGGTAGAAGACAAATTAACCACTCACGTGTTCAAAAACACTCCAATTGCGTTCACAACCAGAAGCACTACATGTGAGATTTAGAACTCTCATGGCCAACCTTTGTAGAATTGGAGTACTACCCCATAAAGAGCCCACCATGATGTCAGTTCACATTGTCACATGTTTAAAATGGTTTAGGATTAACTCTTGGAATAACTTTAGTTTAAAACCCAAACATTTAAAGAATAATATTACAGGCGCCTTAATTTTCCTCGTGTTGATAGCTAAATCGATGCCAAACATGCCTTTAGCTTCTGAATACAACTCCAATTCCACCGTGCATCGGTTTTGGTCATTCTTTGATGGTATTAGTCGTTGCACAACTTGAAGTAGACCACTCATAACTTCTACATCTTGAATAATTCTATCTTTGTGATCATAAAAAGAGATGGATTTAAATAATAACCAAATTTGCATAAAAAGGTCGATGAAGTTGGCAATCCCATCTTCTCACAATGATATCCCAAATAGGTTTATATTTTGCTTCATTATCATTAAACCCGCTCTTGATAGCCTCCTTGGCTCGATCCATAGCCTCATATATGTACCCCCATAGCCGGTTTGTCACCATCAACCAATCTAAGAACACGAACTAGTGGCCCCGATGCCTTTAACGTATAGACAATCGAGTTCCAAAACGATGGCATCAAGATAGTGTCACCGCTTCTCTTACCCTTTGGATCCTTTGCCCATTTAGAAGTTGTCCATTTCTCGAGAGATGAACATCTTTCTCAAATTCGCTTTATTTTTATGAATACTCGATAAAGTGTCAAGAATGATGTTGCAAATCGAGTGATGACGGCGGGTCTTACCAACTCATGTTGATTGGTGAATTCTCTCATCATGTTTAGCACATACAAGTGGTTATAAATAAAACCACTAAGTGCCACGGCCTTTTTAATACACCTTTTGATTTGATCCATCTTTCCAATATCTTCTAACATCAAATCTAAACAATGAGCAAAGACATGGTGTCCAATATAAATGTGGCCGCTTTAATTTCTAAATATTTACCAAATAGGACATAATTTGAGGCATTATCGGAATAACTTGGATGACATTTTCTTCTCCAATCTTCTCTACCATTCCATCCAAGAGTTCAAATACTTTTTCACCCGTTTTGATGCATGAAGATGCATCAATGGATTCCAAAAATAATGTTCCAGCTGCAGAATGAACTAAAAAGTTTATTAAAGTTCTATCTCTTCTATCTGTCCACCCATCTGACATCAACGAACATCCATTTTTTTTCCATTCAACCTCATGATTACTAACTATTGTTTTTGTAAATTCTACTTCCTTTTTCAAACATGTAACTCTAGCCTCATGATAAGAAGGAGGCTTCAAACCGGGACCAAATTGACCAACTGCTTCTAACATTACATGAAAACTTCTTAAGCGAATGGTGTTTAACGGGATACCTGCTTGATAAATCCAACGCATGATGAATTGAATCGTAGTATCCCTTCCCTCCTTGTTATATTTTTTTCAGAATGCTAGATTGCTTCAACTTCTTCATTCTATTCCTATCATCAACAACTTTGGTGGATCGGATAAACAAATTTATCCATGGCTCCCTTTTCGTCGTGGTGGCTTCAAGTTCAATTGTGATCGACTTCCACTCGATCCTTCTCCACTACCAAGAGCTCGCTTTCTAGATGTTCCATGACTTGAACTCATGGCTTCCTCTTCATCAATTTCATTCAAATCATAATCCTCAAAATTTGTTAGTGCATTACTTTCTTCTCGCTTTGCTTTTGTTTTTGTTTGGTAATCTTTCAATTCCTCTCTTACACTAGTTGGGCACTTTAAACATGCTTTGACATTTCGATTCCCACCAACTAAATGATGAGTTGCTCGACAAATTCCACCTTTGTGATTTTTCCACAAAATGTACATTTGCAAGAATTTGTGTCTTTCTCATCCTCCAAAACAACATATTTCCAAGGGATGCTTTCTTTTTGTCTCAACATCTCCCATATTGATTGATTCCTATTAGAATTTAGAAGAAGGATAATTAAAGAAGAAGAATTTAGTTCAAATCAAGGCTAAAGTTGAATAGAAGAAGAAGAATGAATGACTTAGTGAGGAAGTGACCATGTTCTGCTTACCCTATGGAGAAGAAACAACCAATGAACTATGAACTATGAAGCACTAAGCAAAGAGCTAGCAACTAGCAAGCAAAGAACCAAAGAATCAATGATCAATGAAGAAGAAAGAAGGAAAATCAAAGAACCAAAGAATCAATGATCAATGAAGAAGAAAGAAGGAAAATCGGAAAGCGAAAGAAAGAACCAACCAATGCAATCGATGAAGAAGTTTGAAGAGCAAGAGCCACCAGCAAAATCAATCGATGAAGAAAAGAAAAGAACAGAAGAAGAAAGAAGAAAAAAAAAAAGCAATCGATTAAGAAAAGAAAAGTACAGAAAAAGAAAGAAGAAAAATCAGGAGCAACCAATGAACCAAGATACCAACCAATGCCAAAACAATGGAGTGAAGGAGGAGAAGCAGCAGCAAGCAACCAGCAGAAGCAATTGATGAAGAAAAGAACAGATGAAAGAAGAAGAGCAATCGATGAAGAAGTTTGAACTTGAAGAGCAAGAGCCAACGTCCAGCAGCACCAACACCTATTGGAGAGTGGAGACTTGATCGATAGGAGGAATACTGGAAGAGCAACGAATGGGAGATGAAGAAGAAGAAGTTGATCGATATTCAGACTTGGTCGATGAAGAAGAAGAAACTAATGGGAGATGGAGAGTCGGAGACTTGTTGATCGATAGATAGAGGAGAAGAGAAGTTGTCGTGGCTATTTTCAATTGCTTTCATTAAAAAAAAAAACTACGGCGTCCAAATGCATGGTGCATGGAGTTTATGGGCTTATGTGTGGCCGCATTTAGGGTTTCGTGTATATGAAGTTAAGTTTAAAAAAAAAAAAAAAAAAAACGCCTTCAATACGCAGCGCGATCGCTGCAACATCGAGATGCACGACGACGGCGCGCGCCAGCGCGCATCAAGGCGCGCGCCTTGAAAAAGCGACCCGCTTCGCCGGTCGGAGGCGCCATCCTTCAAGTCGCCTCGCCTTGCGCCTCGGGCGAGCGCCTGTGTGCGCCTCAATAACACTGCCATGTACATGTATGGAATATACCAATATGGAAACAAATAAATACAGAATAATAATAATACAATAAATGGTGATTCTCTACATAAGGAAATAGATAAACCAACACTCCCCCTCAAGCTGGTGTGAAAATGTCTTCCATTGCCAGCTTGCTGATCATCTTGTTAAACTGCGTTTTTGGAAGCCCTTTTGTTAATACATCTGCAATTTGCTCTGTCGTTGGCAGATATGGAATGCATATAACACCTGCATCAATCTTTTCTTTTATAAAATGTTTATCAACTTCAATGTGCTTTGTCCTCGTCATGGAGAATCGGATTATGCGCAATTGAGATTCTTTGCCTTTGTTGTCACAAAAATTCGTATGGGTTGTTCTCGGACAAAGTTTCAACTCTTTCAATAGTCTCTTTATCCATATACCTCACAAATACCCCGAGCTAGGGCCCTATACTCACTTTTTCTAAGACCGCTTCTTGCCACCACACTTTGTTTTTACTCCGCCATGTAACTAAATTTCTCCAACGAAGGAACAAGAGCTGGAGGTGGATCGCTCTATCTATCGTGATCGTCGCTTGCCTAATCAAGATCGGTGTAAACTTCAACTCGTAGGTTACCATACCTTTTAAACAATACACCTTTGCCTCGAGTACCTTTCAAGTATCTTAGGATTCTATAGACTGCTTCAAAGTGAGTTGGTCCTGGAGCATGCATAAATTGGCTTACCATACTAACTGCAAATGAGATGTCCGGGCGTGTGTGAGACAAGTAGATCAATCTCCCCACAAGTCTTTGATATCTTTCTTTGTCTTTTACTTCATTTTCACTGCATTATTCGCAATTTTAAATTTGGTTCAATGGGAGTTTCTGCTGCTCTACAACCAAGTAATCCTGTCTCTTCAAGTAAGTCAAGAATATACTTTCTTTGATTAACAAGGATACCATCTTTCGACCTAGCAAATTCCATTCCCGTAAAATATTTCAAGACCCCGAGATCCTTAACTGGAATTCATTAGCTAGGTTTTTCTTAAGGTCACTAACTCTATCTCATCACTACTGTAAGGATAATGTCATCAACATAAACTATTAAAACAACAATTTTGTTATTTGCGTGATGTTTATAGAAGATGGTATGATCTCGCTTGGCTCAAGAAATCCGTAACTAGTGATCGCTTTTCCAAACCTTTCAAACCACGCTCTTGGTGATTGTTTAAGACCATAAAGAGATTTCTTTAGCTTGCATACTTTGTCAAACCCAAGATTTTTCTCAAAACCGGTGGTAAATTCATAAATACTTCTTCTTCAAGTTCCCATCGAGAAACGATTCTTGACATCAAGTCGATATAGTGGCCAATTTGCATTCACAAAGAATAGATAGTAGGACTCTAATGGAATTAATTTTAGCAACTGGGCAAAGGTTTCTTGATAATCAATCCCATAGGTCCGAGTGAAGCCTTTTCGCAACAAGTCCAGCTTTATACCTTTCAACACTCCCATCGACTTTGCACTTTATAGTAAATACCCATTTGCACCCTCTACTCGTTTCTTATTCTTTGGTAATTCTACAATATCCCATGTGTGATTCTGCATAAGGGCATTCATTTCCTCCATAATCATGCTAATTTCAGATTCGAGTCATCTAGCGCCTCCTCAGTATATTCCTTGGGACAAACAAGTTGGTTATCCTAGAGGTAAAAGTTCTATGGCTATCAGACAACCTATGGTAAGAAAGATAGTTTGCAATAGGATATTTTGGGTTAGGGCAATTTCGCGTACCTTTCCTATGAGCTATTGGAATATCAAGATCAGATATTTCAGGTAAGAGATTGTGAGTTAATGAAGGAATGGGATTAGAGGGTGTATTACTCCGAACCTCGAGGATCATTCACCGAGTGTCGATCGGTTTCGTGATGAGTCCACCGTGCAGTCCCTATTCTTCTGATTCACCATCCTTCTAGTATAAACCTGAAGTTCAGTGTTTTGATCAATTTGATTATTTTGTAGTGTTTCTCCCCCTGAACAAGAATTTTCCATATTTGGCAGCGAAGCACTAGAATTGGTAATTTCTGGGCTAATGATGTTAGGAAGGGGAGAGGTATCCCAAAAATTATCTTCTAAATTAGGTAGTGTCTCCCCCTGAAGAGAATTTTTAAAAAAAGATTGATTTTCCCAAAAAGAGACATCAAGAGTTTCAAAGTATTTTTTGGTCACTGGATCAAAACATTTATAAGCCTTTTTTGGGGAGACATACCCTAAAAAAATGCATTTAACAGCTCGAGGATCTAATTTAGACCGAGAGAAGCTAGGTACGTGAACATAAGCAGTACACCCAAACACTTTGATAGGTAAATCAGAAAACAAGCAAACATTGGGAAAGAAGGTTTTGAAATGATCTAGAGGGGTTTTAAAATCCAAAACTTTCGTAGGCATTCGATTTATAAGATATGCGGTACATTAGAAATGTACCTTCACCCCACAAATAAGAAGGAACTGTCATAGAGAACATTAGTATGCGCGAGCAACATCAAGTAAGTGATTTTTTTTGCGCTCTGCAATACCATTTTGTTGGGGGTATCACGACACGTGGATTGATGAAAAATTCCTTAACTTGTAAAAATCGCTTAGGTGTTCATTGAAGTACTCGCACTACCATTATCGTGAGTGAAGGATGCTAATTTTAGTCCGAATTGAGTTTCAACCATGTTGTAAAAACGAATAAAGATCTCCTTCACTTCCGACTTTTTTCGTTAACAAATAAATCCAAGTTAAACGGTGTGATCATCAATAAAGGTAACAAACCATCGCTTTCCACTATGAGTTAAAACTTTAGAGGGACCCCAGACATCACTATGGATTAAGTAAAAAGGTGCAGACGCCTTGTAAGGTTTTGGCAAATAAGTTGATCTATGATTTTTTGCAAAAATACAACTTTCGCAATGAAAAATAGAACAATCAATTCCTTTAAATAAATTTGGAAACAAATACTTTAAATAAAAAAAAAACTGGGATGCCCTAATCTACGATGCCAAAGCATGATAGTTTCTTGAGCAGGAGGAGAACTAACACTACTCAAGCCCTGAACTTTTTTATTGCTAGTAGGAGATTCATCAAAATAGTAGAGGCCATCGAGCATCCTAGCACGCCCAATCATCTCCCCCCGAATCCTGATCCTGAAAGATGTAGTGAGAGTCAAAAAAGGTAACCCGACAGTTAGCATCCTTAGAGATTTTACTAACAGATAACAAGTTACAGGCTAATTTAGGGACATGAAGGACAGAATGTAAAGTAATATGTGAGGTTAATTTAACAGTTCCTTTTCCTGCAATAGAATTGAAACTACCATCGGCAATTCGAATTTTTGCATTGCAATACATTGGAAAATATGATTCGAATAATTTTGAAGAACTAGTCATATGGTCGGAAGCTCTAATCGATAATCCACTTTAGAAGAATGGAGACAAGTTAGGGCTTGAGGACAATTACCTGTTTGTGCCAAGGAAACACTAGGATTACCGGATGATGAAGTGGCCTTTAGTAGCTTCAGGAGTTGATCCACTTGCTCTTGGTTAAATGGGTTGGACTCAACAACATTAGCACTTGAAGAGCCAACGTTGGAAGGTCATTGAGTCTTCGCTCTTTCACCTTGCCTCGAACTCTTCCAATTTGCAGGTTTTCCATGAATTTTCCAACACGTTTCACGAGTATGTCGGGGTTTGTTATAATAGTCACACCAGACACGAGGTTTGTCATGATTCTTTGATTTATCAGAAACCTTGTGTGCAGTAGCTTCAACTACCAAAGCTGAACTCTCAACTGACTCAGTTGATTTCTTTCCGATCATAACATTCCGACGACTTTCTTCCCTGCGTACTTCAGAAAAAACTTCACTAATAGTTGGAAGAATAGTTTTACCAAGTATTCTACCTCTAACCTCATCGAATTCCACATTAAGGCCTGCCAGGAATTTGTAAATCCGACCATCTTCCACCAGTTTCCTGTAATGCTTTTGATCATCTCAGAGACTTCCACTCATATGAATCAAAAAGATCAAGATCTGCCAAATCCTTTTAAGGAGTGAAAATATTGTGTAATTGAGATACCTCCTGTCAGATATCACATAACTTGAGATTCAACTCAAATACTTGTGATTGATTACCCAGATCCGAGTACATCTCAGTCACACTATCCCGAAAGCTCCTTGCGGTGGAGTAACACATGTAGTTACAACCGATGTCTTCCACCATAGAGTTGACTAGCCATGTCATAACCATGGAGTTTTCAAAGATCCCACACAGAAACAATGATCATCCTTGACAGGTGTGATTTTATCGCCGGTGAGATATCCAATCTTCCCTTGTCCGCGAATATACATTCTGACGCTTTGGGACCAACGTAAAAAGTTGTCTCCATTAAGTCGAATTGTGGTAATTTGGACAATAGGGTTGTGGCCACGACTGTCAGGAGTTTTAGTGGTGGACAAAACCTTATTTTCGACATTGTTTGACACACGATAATGATATTGGGATAACAAAGAACAACCAAATAAAAAAAAGCGAACACGTCGTAGTAGTCCCAAAAGATTAGTGAGCCCGTTTTAAAAAAAAGGGGAAAGAAAAAAAAATACCAGTAGGTTACCACGTACTCAGAAACGATTGGATCTCCAGAAATACGTAAAAGTGGTAACTCACAGAATGCTCGGTCACGGTCATCGCTCGGAGATGCACCGATTCGCGAGACCGCATGCAGTCGCGCGGGTCGGGGGTCGGGTCGCGGGTGTGGGGTCGGCGAAGCCTTAGTCACGGGTCCGGCCTCTGCCCGCAGCAGCCATGGGTCGCGGACTTCGCCAGGCGTTTTCTGGCGGCCGCGATCTTCGTCGTCGTCTGCGAAAGATGAAGCGGGTCGCCGGCCTTCGTGAGGTTGCGTTCTTCACTGGCCGCGATCTTCACGTCGTTTGCGAGAGAGGATGAAGCTTTATTCCCTCAGTATTTTACAGACTACGGTCGGTAAGGTTTGGGTGTATTTAGATCACCCAAAGAAGTTGACCGAATAGCTAGCAAAAACACAGTGACGGCTAGGGTTTCTTTGCTCTGATACCATGAAGAAATAGTATATCAAGTATTTCTTATTGATTTGATAAGAATTAGGGTTCTTATAAAGAGATACCCATGTACATGTATGGAATATACCAATATGGAAACAAATAAATACAGAATAATAATAATACAATAAATGGTGATTCTCTACATAAGGAAATAGATAAACCAACACTAAGACATATGCTCTCGACCCAAGAGATTAAAAGTTCGAAGCTCTATTCCCACATGATGAACTCAAGGAACAAGAAAAAAGTTTAACGCCCGACTCATAGGAGTACATTCATCATATTTTCCTTCGTTCTTAATTCTTCCATCCTCCTTTGCATTCCTCCATTAATATTTACCTGGCTAGCACTACTAAGTTTTACCTTTAATATTGTCCCTCTGCCTCTCCTCTTTTTTGTAATGCTTTTAGGTTCCATGACACACTAGAAACTTGCAATAGTTGGAGCCTAAGGTCAAGTGGGTAGTAGGGTTATTCTACTTTCTCTGTCGCCACGACGAAGCTTCAGATAACTCGAGCATTTTGGTTAGTTGATATACCATGAATGAGGGCATGTTTGAGAGTGATTTTGGAGTGACCAAAATCACTTTTGACATGTCTAAAATCACTTTCCTACCAAAAGTGTGATGTTTGGCAATGATTTCTAGTCAAACACTTGGGAGGTGATTTCAAGTGATTGTAATTTAAAATTACTATTATTTCATTTTTGGAAATAGTATACTTTTAACGACGGGTAAAAACCGTCATATTTTGTCAAAATTCATAAATTTCCATAAAAAAAGTAAATTTTCTCAAAACCGACAATTTTCTCCCTCTAAAGCTTTTATAATATGTATCTTACTTTATTTCTTTTTGTCTTTTTATTCATATTTTTCACTTTCCTTTCTCTCTAATGGTTTTAACTCTTTTTTATTTTTTTTATTTCTAATTTTTTTTGTTCCTCCCTATAATTTTTCTATCTTTTTAAATTTTTTCTCTATAATGTTTTTTTTATCCCTTGCTCTACTTGTTCCTAACTCTTAACTTTTTTTTCTCCTCATTTTATTTTTTCTTCCTAAAATTTTGATCATCTTGCCCATTTTTTTTTGTTGTTTATCTCTCTATCTTTGAATTTTGTTCTCTTTATTAAAATTCTCTCTCTGAATTTTTTGTCTCTTCCTTTAAAATTTGTATCCCTCCATATTTCTAATTTTTATCCCCTCCAAATATTAGAATAATTTATAATTAAATACTTTTTAAACAGATTAATTATAATTAAATCACTTAGCTTAAAACACTTTATGTTAAAGTCTTTTCTCAAATATGTCTTTTAAAAAGCACTTAATTGTATGAAAATCACTATTAAAAGTGTAGAACCAAACATGAAAATATAATCATGGAAATCACTTTTAATAAATCAATTATAGACAAATCAATTACATTAAAATCAATATTACTAAAATCATTCTCAAACATGCACTAAAGAGTTATTCTAAAGTGATTGATCATAAACCACTTTAGAATCACTTTATGGTAACTTAGCAAGGGTAGAACCACTTTTAGATATAGTGTACACAAAAAGTTTGCAAACAAAATCACATTTAAGAAAAAGTGTTTAACTTAAAAGGTATGCCAAACCCCAAAAAAAAAAACTCTCCAATCCAAACACCCCTAAAAAGTTCGGGTTCATCTATTTGAGTGTGGTTGGGTTTGGTTAGTAGGCCTCTACCAGAGAAACAACCAATTTGGACCATTAAAATTTCGACCGGTAATGAACATAATGTGAACCTAATTACAACCTTTATTTCCTATTATGCTCATATCTCCCGTACTGAGATTATGAATAACGAGTCGAACCACAGGTAGGCAAGAGAAGATTACCTGTGCAAAAGCATAAATTGCTCGTAATATTCTAGCATAATCAGTTCCCATCATCTGAATGACAATATCCGCCAGAAATGTTCCCCAAAACCTGAATCAGATACAAACCATTATAAAATGGTTGGCATTAAATTAATTATCAACAAGGAAACCAGAAAGTGAAATCCTGATCACACATTTATATCAAGCATATATGTTATATACATTTGCATGTATCAAGTCAGGACTAGGACACGTTTGAACCAGAAAAAAAAATTGGGCCATTGGATTGATTTACTCCCCAAAATTTTTTATTTATAAGCCCTTAGAAACTGAAATTATTAAGGTCTCGTTTGATAACCATTTAGTTTTTGGATTTTGAAAATTAAGCCTATAAATACTACTTCCTCCATGAGTTTCCATGTTTTCTTATCTACATTTTACCTATGTTATCAAAAACCAAGTCAAGTTTTGAAAACTAAAAAAAAAAAATCAAAAACTTGTTTTTGTTTTCGGAATTCAGCTAGAAACCCAAATGTTTTCTTAAGAAAGATGGAAACCATGGTAGAGAAGTTGTGAGAAAACAAGCACAATTTCCAAAAACCAAATGGTTATCAAACCGGGCATAGTTAATCAATAGTTGTCATCAATACCATTATCCTATTCAGTGTTACAAAATGCAAGTAGGTGAAATACTTGCACCCGAATGTAAGTGAAGATTTTTTTTTCTTTTTTTAATATTTGTGAGTGGCTAGGCCAAACTCATTTGCTCCTCGATTATTCTTTCGGGATAACTTCTTGACCCTACTATATTTGATTACCAAGGTAACTCGTAGTATACTAAATTCTAGGTAGGTGTCTATCATGGTTTCAACCCATCCTCTTTTAGAGGGAGATATTGAGAAAGTTTAAAGCCATAAAAAAATCATACAGTGAATGGTAGAAGAGGTAATTACATTGGGCCGAGCAAAGTCATCATGCTTCTAAAACCCAGATATCTCGAAGCAGCACCTGCAAGACCCTGTTCCAAATTGCAAGAACTAGATATCTCAATACTCAAAGAAGATAAAGCTGAATGGGTATCTACTGAATGCCATTGGCTAAAACTAAAATTGTTTCCACTCGAAAAGTTGTTTTGATGATCATTAATTCAGGTCAAAAAGCTTGAAAATATTGGTAATTATACACGTTCTAAAATCAATCAAATTAATAAACTGGCGTTTAAATTGCATTGCCAAAGAGCCAAAAAGACAGAGTCACCTTTTGGGCAACAAGCAAGGCCACTCGTGACTCGAGATTGGCTGCAGCTAACTGTCCACCCTAAATGTCAGGAAGGTAGAGAATAAAGGTTAAGGTAGTCTTACTAATTCAGGAATTATATTGCTTTCGACGACATTCGTTTTAAATTTTCAATCTGCAGAACAAGTGAAAAGATAGTGCACTGACTACTAGGTCTTAAGAACCAAATAATGGAATAACAATTATATATATTGGATGCCTAAGAAATAAAAATTACATAACTCCTCCTCTTGCTATGTTTAAAAGGAAACCCATAGCAAACAAACTTAACATAAACTGATTACTCAAAAGCACAAACATCTATCCATAAGATTTCATCCAAAATAAAATAATAGCTAAGAATCAAATTCCAAAAGTATTACATCAAAAACAAATTTTAGGATGTGGAAGGAACATTTGGTAGATGTTAAAAGATTTGTTCTTTCTGACTTGTTTTGTAACATATTTAATCAATAAGGGTCTGTTTGGGGCACAAATTATAATAACGTGTGTTATAATAACCTATGGAATAATCTGTACCCCAAACACAGACTATTATAACCCCAGACTAAACAACTCTGTATTTTAAATAATATTAGATGATTCCACAGATTATTATAATCCATGTTATTATAACATACTACAGCACCCCAAACAACCCCTTGTGGTTTTGAAATTTTGCATTGCTAGCAAAGGTTTTACAAAAACCTTCCCCACTTCAGAAAAACTGTGGAAAGACCATTCCTGGGTGGAGCACAAGTAATGTTATTCCTTAATGAGTCTGACTCGGTTGGTATCTCTCATACATTAGAAGTATTTTTTAATTTTCTCAAAAACATTTTGCTACCTTTCACTTCATTAGTAAAGGGAGAACTTTATAACATAAAATGAAGTTAATTCAGAAGACAACTATACATTGCGAAGTTCAGTACAGATCGGCTAACAAGGGGATAGAACTTTCTTTTCCTCAGACTCAGTCAGCAATCAGTGTATCATATAATGCTGATTTTTCAGGTAGGCAGGTAACATTTAAGAGCTACAGGCTTAAACTTTTAGTTCATAAACAAATCCACCACAGCAATAGCACAAAGAATACAAATTGGCATACATTGAAGGAACAAGAAGCAGCAGGGTCATGCGATTAAATAAAAAACCATAAAACTTGTCTATGTTTTAAAGTAAATGGTCTATTTTCCCCTGCCCACAGTCCATATTTTCAAAGATATTCCTTATTCCCATGGCAGAACCTCCATGTTTTCAGAAGAGATTCCTCACTGCGATGGTGGAACTCTCAAGGTTTCATAAAATATTCCTTGTTCCCACGATGAAACCTCCATGTTTTCAAAAGATATTCCTTATTCCGATTGGGGAAAAAAAATCATTCCGCCAAACATTAACTCCTTTAAAACCACAGTAAATAAAAGTCGAGCTCAAAAAAGCAAAACTTCTAAGTAAAAGATGCCAATTGGACAGCAGGAGCATGAAAAGCAAAGAAAGACATTCTCAGTTGCTTTAAACTGTGCTATCTAAACCATGGTATTTATTCCTAGGTTCATATATCAAGAATACTTTAGATGTTACCGAGTACCTTTTTGATGATTTCCTTTTTAATTTGATAGTTGGCAGCTTCTTGGAACATCTTCCCAGATAATGTCCTAGCAAACTGCCACAAGAGGAAAGCTTCTTGAGAAAAAAAAAATAATTTCAGAATAAAACAGGACAATTGTATTCTTAAATCTTACCATTTGCAACATTTTAACCATAGTTATCAAACTACCACCCTGTCAAGAGAAAGGCAGAGATGTCAGAATGCAATGGTGTTTAATGAGAACTGAAACATGCCATGTGTGAAAAGTTCTAATAAAACCAATACCTTTAATATTAAGTCCCCTCGGGGACATCCGATAAAATTGGAACCAATACCTTTAATATCAAGGATTGCAGGTCAAAGGCGCCATCTGTAGCTGCTAAAGTTTGCACCTTCCACTGATTGAGTCCAAGTTGTAGACTACCTTCAAGGTTAGAATGCCTTACTGATTCTTCACTACATGAGAAAGGATAAAGTTTTCCAACTTACCAACATGCACATAGAAAAAACATGCACTTGATTCATATAAAGAACTCATGCACTTGATTCATATAAAGAACTCATGCACTTGATTCATATAAAGAACTTCATTATCTAGTTAGTATAAGACCATATGAATAGATTATAAATCTAGAGTGTTTAAAGAAATGTAATATTAATGGGCTTTTAGTCGTTCACCTTCATTTATAGTAACAAGTCCTGAACTTGAGATGATTACCTAATCCAATTCATCATTTTAGAGCATGATCACCAGTTTGTTAACTTTCTACATTTAGTAGCAAGCTTCCTTAAAGAATTGATTTAATCTGTATATTTTTTATATACTGTGACTCCCAAAAACTTAAGTTAATGTTCAGTTACTAATAAGTATATGTTTGTATCAATGTAACAAGTAATTACTGATCAAGCTATAACAACACATCTAAATTTTACATGGTCAAATGATCAAATCTAAGATGCAAACTTTTCTTCTAACCCACCTTAAAATGCAGGCCTAGGTAAAGTACCTTGAATATTCCTGTAACAAATGAAGAAATATTTCTGCTTCAAGGTCTTCGGATGACAACTTGGTTGAGCAAGGAACGTTTAACTTTTTTCTCACTGTAAGCAAGACATCTCTATAAGATGGTCTCCAACCCCTTCCAAGAACAACATATGAAATAAATTCATATAATTGAAATGAAATTCACATAAAAACGACAAGCAGAAAACGTCTTGAATAAGCCATATGAGATAACCGGGTAGTGCTACAGTTGCATGAAATTTCAATTGTAGCCTCATACACCAAGTAATATAAACTACGCATAAATTCTAGTTTGGCAATTTGTAACCTTAATGTCGACCGAGCATCAGCTGCAAGATATAAGAATCGAGACTCCAGCGTTGAAATAAAATCATCTCTCTCTCCAAGGTCTTCCTCAATCATAGCATAGTCAGTTTCGCCTCTGTTTGTAATCGATTTCATCAAAGGGCTGAAGTAACTGCACGTTGCCAATACAAAGATCAGCCTACTGAAACTAAACTGGAATTCTAAAACTTCATGATAAAATGCGTTCCCTTCCCCACAGCCTAAAATTTAGATAAACGGATTCTAGCAAACATACTTTGGCATATTACTAATCATTTTCTATATTAAATCACAAAGTCTCATTGGAGCTTAAGTACTTCTAAACAATGCAACAATTGAAGGCAAACCAACCTGGGGCCGAAGAGGATTTGTTCAAGCTCGTATAATTCGGAATTCGTGGCGAGTTCAAGCACAGAACGCAATTCTGGGTCAAAAGCACCTGAAACTTGCAGTGTCATATCGGAAATTCAATTCACAAAAAAAGATGAAAGAGAAAGAATAAAGGAACCTTGGCCAATTCTTGAACTGGAAGCATTCGCACAACCCAGAAATTGAACGCCATTTCTACGCCTAGAAAAGCTGAAAAACTGCTGAATAATACCCACCTTCTTCAGTAGCGATACACGAAACAAACTAGAATCTAGCTATTGAGACAAATTGAAGAACCAAGCAAGCGATTCAGCTAGTTAAGTGTAATTTGAGCAATACAAGGTTGATTTTAAAAAAAAACAGTGCATCATCAAAATTAAACAAAAATTGGAAGTAAAATTTCAGCAGGAGAAACAGATGAAGAAGAATAATAGTAAGCTTACCGGACATGGAAATTTTTTGGAAGCGCCTGGAGAAAGGAAGGGGAATTGAAGCGCAGCCAAAGCAGTCGTCATGGAGGAACACTTGGCCGCAATCACAGTATGAGAGCACCAGTGTCACTCTTCAATTCTCGATGCTCGCCTCAGCAGTCAGCACAAGTATAGAACCTAAATTTAGATGCATAATCAAAATTAGGCATATAGCTTTACTCGTTAAACACATGTCTAAGTTCAAATTTTGTTTGTACAATAAATGTGAGACTATAGCATTTAAACCCCTCTAACTTAAAAAATGTCAATTATTATTCAACTATGTTGAATTAGACTATAAGTTTAAATTTTTACCTTCATCTATACATATAGAAAAGTTCTATCATCATATATTGTTGAACTAATAAAATCTACATGAACATAACTCAACTATTATAAAGTATATACTCTGAGCAACTAAAAAGTTGGAGGTTTAAATCTCTTACCTACATAAAATTTGTAATTTTTATAAGTCTATTAATTCTTGGTATGCTACAAAAACCAGAGAGAATCTTTCGTCTGATTCGTACAAGAAATCCTTCACACAGACCTTATGGTCGTTAATACATTCGAGATGTCAATTGAGTTATGCTCTCTCTGACGAGATTCAGTTCACTTAAATACCATAAATACTAACATTTGATTTTATTTATGGGTGTTTGGCCTCTTGAGTTAAGTTGAATTAGGTTAGGTTTTAAACCCAACCCACCATTTGGCACATGGAAAAATTAATTTTCTATTAAAGAATTTAACTCTACTAACTTACTACAATGTCAAGATATTAGCTTCATTGACGTGTACAGTGACCTTGTTAACATAGTTTATCACTACTTTTCTAACAGCCGACGACCACCTCCAACGACCATCTCTAGCGACCAACAACCACCTCCAACAACCTTCTCCGGCAACCAACGATCACCTCCGATGACCTTCTCTGACGACCACCACCGACGACCTTCTCCGACTACCAACGACCATATATGGAAATTGACGACCACTGCCAACTACTTTCTCTGACGATTAACAACAATCGTTAGCGACCAAATCTAGTAACCAGTGGTACCTTTTTCGACGATTATCACCGGAAATAATTTCCAGTAACTAGCAACACTCCCACGGTTCAAAATAATATGAAATGAACATGTACTTAGTTGGTCTGACACTCTGTTTCAACAATTTTTCTCCGGACTTACAAACTCAACCAATTGTTGACCATTACTTATATTTTGTGAATCATATAAACATGTTCTTGATGACCTACTAATATTTTGTGAATATTTCACTCATATATGACATTAATGTTGAAATATATCGTCATATTATTGTCATCTTAAAAAAAGTAAAATAATGGCATTCTCCTTTCTATCTAAAGATATTTAGTTTCATACATGTAATTAAAAAAATGTAAACAAACAATGTTTCTTTGCAAAAAAAAAAAGTAAAAAAAACAAACAAAAAACAAAAAAAACGTAATGGTCAATAGATTTTAAAAAAATCATCATAATAAAGACCCTATTACTAACTAAAAAAGGTCATAATAAGTTTCTCATTGGTAAGTTTCAAAGAAGTTCAATGTATGTTTAGAAAAATGAAACCTTAGATTTTTATATTTTGATAAAAGTTCAATTTGTATTTGAAGAAAAAAAACATAGGTACGTCGTCTTTTTTCCATTCATCAATTGCCTATTTGTTGTTATATAGAATACAACATTTGATTTCTATAAATTGAAAGAAGTTCAATATGTACGACAAATATGTGATTTCTATAAATTGAAAAGTTTTTTTTTTTTTGAAAAATAAATTGAAAGAAGTATAATGTAAAGCAAAAAGAAAAAACAATGTTGCATTGCCTATAGTTTGAAAAAAAATCAATTTCTAAAAATAGAAAGATAAAGAATGGTGTTTTTTTTAAAGATCAATATTGAAATATATTATTTTTATAAAGTGGAATATGAATTCAGTGTTGGCAAAGTTAAGAAAATATGTGTTCTAGATGTATGATTAAAAAAATAATAAAAATAAAAGAAGTAAAAATAGTTAACTAAAAATCAGTGTACTTCAAGTTACAAAAAAAACTACACTAGATACTTGATAACTCAACTCTGCACCCCAAACACATACTTTTGAACTCACTCACAAACTAACTTTATTCAACTCACTCAACTATGCGCATCAAACACTCTCTTAGAGATATGTGCAATGAGTGAGTAAATTAAAAAACTAAAGAAAACTAAGTGGGTGAGAAAATCAATTAGGAACGTCTCCTAGGAAATTACTTTCGCCAATTGGATTTACAAATTAACTAAATGCATGCAACAAACAAATATGCAATTATTTCCTAAGTCTGAGAAATATCAAATGCAATAATTGTCTCTCCCGAGCATATTAATTTTCATGCAAATTAAGAAATCAAATATCCCTATATAGTTTTAATAACATGCAATACTTTTAAGTATGGCTTCTTTTAACAATTTCTAAAAGGATTCTATATCTTCTCAACTATATATCTTAGTCATGCATTTAAGTTATAATATAAATCATTTCTCCCAAGCGTAAGATTTAGATACCACGACAAATATTCATGATCGATTAAAAGCATTATGCATGTAAATACATGAAATGCGAATCAAACCATTAAATAAACATTCAATTAAAACATAGAATCCAATGGTTATATCAATCGCTATGAAGAATAATGAATTTGACTCCGCATAGTCACAAAATAACAACAAAATCTCATGCTAAAATCTATAATAAAACTTTACAAAATGTAAAAGGAAGAAGACAAAGGTCTAGTGTGGCGATATCTGATCTCTGATGCTAGGCTCTAATGTCTTCTCCGAAACTTTCCAATTCGAAATTTTGTTTAGATCTAATTTTTCAAAAAATATCCCAAAAAAATGGCACACAAAAAGAAACTTTTATTGAGATTGTCGCAATAGAATTAAGACGCTAAAGGCATATCTCAATGTCGCAACCCTAGTACACGGGAAATATGTTGGGTTTTTGGCAATATATTAGAAGTGAAATTGTCCCACATCTGAAAAATGAAAGGAAGTTATGGGCTCCTGACACTATAAAAGGAGCCTATGGCTTTGGTTTCAAAGCATCCCATTAGAAACACTTTAAGTTTGGTGTCTTAAATTTCTAGTTAAATTCCTCTTTATATTCTCTGCAGTGCGAGAGTGAGAAAAGGGTGTGAGTGGTATAAGATTTGGAAGAGTGTTTTTGTAATTGGGGTCGGGGAGAGAATTCTATTTTTCACATAGTGGAATTTCTTTCTGTTCGTGGTTTTTTTCTCTGGGTTTGAAGTTTTTCCACGTAAATTGTTGTGTCTCTTATTTTGTTGGTATCTTTTAATTTCTCAGTTTATTTCTGCTTATTTCTAGTGGTGGGAGGTTTTTTTTCCAACAAAATACCGAAAAAAAACTCTCTGCAACGGCAAGTAGCTATCAACACTACATATGGAAGCATACAAAGGCATGTGCACCTTTCTTTTGCACGAGTGTGGCACATTATCCCTTCATATATTCATAGTGTTGAGACATTACAACGCTACTCTGAGAGCAAATTGGCTTGATTCGTGGCAGTGTTGCAGCCTTATATTTAGACAACACTTCAACGTTGCTCCCCATACTTTGAACCTCAATTTCTTCACTGTTTTTCTTCTTGATTTATTTTGTTTCTCTGTCCAATTTCTCTAGTTTTCTAAGTAAGAATGGCCAATTGATAAACAAACTAACAATAAATAAAACATAGCAATATCTCACAATCTATCTTATCAGTTTTCTCATATAACTTTTTTAATGAAAAATATTGTTTTTCATTTTTAAAGAAAACAATAATAGCATTATTGTAGTGTTTTTTACCTCTTTTTATATTTTTAAATCATGGAGCAAGTTTGATAGTAATTTTGGTCATTCTGAATCACTTTTAAATATGCCTTAGATTTTTTTTATCAGTTTTTTTTAGTACGTCAACATTAGGGATGGAGAACTCGTTTGGTCATAAGTCTTACTTGAGCTCAATTGAGCTATACTCTCGTTGACTTTTTTTTATTAAAATTTGAAATTAGCTATTCATATACAATTAATCTTTTAATTACTATTAAAAGATTTGACCTATTAAGATCTTATATTTTTTATCCAGAAGTGAAAGGTTCGAATCTTTCACTCAAAAGATAAATTCTATAATATTTCAAATGAAATGTTATGTTTTTAAAAGGGAGAATGTGCATTAAAAAATGCTTATATATCATATTTCTTACCTTTTAGAAAGAACTGTCGATATATTACATATAAACTTTCGATGGAAGGGTGTTTTTTTATTTATTTCCTATTTCATGTTTTTCATTTTTAAAACATTAATAAGATTTCCATCTCTCCTCTTTCTATTTTCATTACTCATTTTCTTTCTTTTGGCTGATAAATCTCTGTTTAGCGAAAAATGATTCGAGGAGGCTACCACAATAAAGTTAGTAATTTTACATCATTGATATATGAGAGAGAAGTTGTAAAAGTATCTCGATTTTATATCTAATAGTTATTAAATTATAGATAAATTGTAAGCTATACATCCAATGATTTTAAGGAGGCAACCACAATATTGAATAATTTCTCCTGTTTAGCATCAAATTATTAAGGATGACATATAAGTTTACAAAAAAGTAAAAATTTTATGGTAATATATATGAAAAAGAAATTCAAGTAATTTTCAAACGAAACCTCCATTTCTAAACCTAATAAATTTGACTACAAATAACCATTACTTCTCTAAACGTTTTTTTTTAGAATATTGGCTAATATTTAAATAGTTGTTAATATATAAAATGAAAATAAAATATTAGCTTTGATCAGTGCATAGCTAGAATAGTTAATAATATTCTTGACCAAAAGTAAAAAAATTGAATCATCATCCCACATAATAATAATGAAAATGGTTCTAAGCAATTTTGTTAGAGAAAATTTTATTTTATTTTCTTATGTACTCATGAATAAGTCTTAAACGTCTTAAATTTTCAATGTATTGTTTTTTTAAAATTATAGGGTTTAACTAGCAAAGTTTAGTTAATTTAATAACACTTATTTGAGACTCTATCTTAGGGTTTTT
This sequence comes from Trichosanthes cucumerina, assembly GCA_036507285.1. Lineage (NCBI taxonomy): Eukaryota > Viridiplantae > Streptophyta > Magnoliopsida > Cucurbitales > Cucurbitaceae > Trichosanthes > Trichosanthes cucumerina. The sequence continues at coordinate 72,299,541 of CM071839.1, read as the reverse complement.
TTTTTTATAGTTCGATCCAACCTTAGTTGTACTGTACAGTTGTACTGGCATAAAAAGATGTAACAACAAAAGAAAATAAAAATAAGAATGTCGTTTGAGTGAATTAAAAAAAGGAAAACAGTCGGAAGAATGGAAACTGATCGTTGTCGAGTTTTAGGGTTGGAATCGTTCTGTAATGTTGGAGAGTTAACAATGATTATTATTGGCTTTCTTCGGTCGGGTGCATGCACGAGAAAATCCTTGCCAACTAAACACCGTATTTGATAATAAATTTAATCAAATACAGGTATATTAAGCAAATATATGTATCTGTCAAAAAAAAAAAAAAAGTAAAATATATATAACCATTTTATCACTTGGGATATAGCTTAATACACAAGATATTTTTTTTTTTTTCATATAAAATACATTTTTTTTTATGAATTCAATAACAGGTAGCCTATAGGGTAGAGATTAACTTTTGACATTTTGATTGAAAACATATATATTAACTAATTGATTATCGCCAACAAGAGCATAGCTCAACTGGTATCAAGTATAACTTATCATCATATGATGAGTCTCCTGCTTCACATTTATTGAACTCAAAAAATAAAAATTACAATTTTGTGTCATTTGGTTTTTGAAAATTGTGCTTGTTTTTCTCTACAATAGTTTGCATCTTCTCTATAGTGATGTCATTTTTCTTAAGAAAACACTTGAATTCTTAACTAAATTCTAAAAACAAAAACTAGTTTTTTTAGTTTTCAAAATTTAGCTTTGTTTTTTAAAACACATCTTAGAAGTAGATAAGAAAACATGGAAAACCATAGGTGGATGTAGTATTTATAGGCTTAATTTTCAAAAATCAAATGGTTATCAAACGGAGCCTAATTTCTTAAGTTTTAAAAACTTGGTTTGGTTTTTGAAAGTATAGACAAAGAGCAAATAACAAAACAAGAAAAAAGTCATAAGTGAAAATAGTCTTTATAAGCTTAATTTTCAAAAATAAAAATCGAAAACCAAATGGTGGTATATTAATAGTATTTAGGGCAAGGATTCAAAACCTAATTCTTTTATGATTAAAAAAACCTATTTCTTGTAAAGAAGTTATTAATATTCTATATCATGTGATGGCTAGATATGGCTATAGGGTTAAAGTTTAAATCCTATTTTAGTCTTCTAACCTTTTTTTTTTTAGTACAACATCATTTGGGGGTGGGGAATTCGAACTCATGATCCATTGGTCATAAATCTTACTTGATGTCAGTTGAGCTATGCTCTTGTTGGCTTAGTCTCATAGCTTTTAAATTTATTCTATTTTGGTGTTTTCAACTTTTAAAATGTGTATATTTTAACCACTAAATTTAAAATAATAATAACAATAAAAATAAACATCTTGGTCCTTGTTACATTATGTTTTCATCTAATATTGGCTTAGCCAATACTCGCCTCCAACCTATGAGTCGTTTGAATATCCTACTCATATAATCACATTAACGTGTTAATACACATGCTCAAAGCTTTATTATCGATTTGTTTAAAGTAAAATAAATATATAGATCAAAATGGTTTTTTTAACTAAAAAAAGTTATTATGATTATTTATTTTGTAAAGATGCCTTGAATCTATTATCTGTCGGTTCGAATGACCAAGTACGGGGTCTCGGGGCGAAGCGCCCTGGTGGGGGTTTGGGGGCAACGCCCCCGAAACCTAAATCAGTTTATATTTTTCATATTTTGGGCCTATTGGGTCGTTTCTGTATTAGGGTTTAGGAGGGGTGCCATATATAAACCCTCTAAACACCTATCTGTTGTTTAATCTGTTCTGTGTAATTTTATTCTCTCAGTCAATAAAATTATTCTCTCCCTCTGCCCGTGGATGTAGCTAACACAACGTTAGTGAACCACGTAAATACTGTGTGTGATTTTCTTCTGTGATACTATTCGATTATCTGCTACTTTAGTTTTAACATATTTATTTATTTTTATATCCAGGAGTGTCTGAGCAACTTATGACACCTCGACTAACAAAATTATTTTTCAAGTTCAAAAACTGAACTAAACCATTTGAAAATCTAAAATAGAGTTATAATCTTATAAATTAGATTTAAACCCTAAAATTAATATATAAACACAAAAATGAAATTAATATATTTGAAACTACTAGTCATTTGACACATGTAATAAATATTTTAATAAGCTTATAGAATTGTTAACTATTTAGCTCAATTAGTTAATAATAGAGGTTTAAAATCTCTGCATTCAACTATTGTGAAACTATAAAAAATAATTGTAAAAAATATAGTAGATACTCTAAAATTAATTAAAAGATGTACCCGTGCAAATTTATCGATCTCAAAAAGAGAGTTTTTTTTCCAAATCGGAATACCATAATTTAAAAAATATTAAAAATCTCATTATCTTAATGAGAAAATAAAAATCTTGTAGAATGCGAAAAGAAGGAATATATTTTCAATTTATTATATTGCATTACAATTCTAATCTTTTGGTGTGTTTGATACATGTTTGGACCAACCTCATAGGTTACAACAGTGCAACAACTCCAGTAAAAACTTTGGCGACTAGTGGCGGATCCAGAATTTTTATCGAAAGGGGGATTGAATATGACATTGGAAAAAATTATTTAACATTGACCAAACTAGAGATTGAACCCTGGGGACTTGAATGGGGCCCCTCTAACCTATTAACCACTATGCCAAAAAGCTTTTTTGAAATTTAATCTGACTTTTTCTATACATATTATTAAAGGTAAAAATTTGAGGGGGGCCACCTCGACAATCCAACCACCTCATCAACTCGACCACTCCAACAATCTGACGATCTAGTCAATTTTTAAAAGGTTAAAATAAAACTAAAAAATGGCTACTAAACAAGTTTTTATGCTACTCTAAAAAACTAAAAAATAGCTACTAAACAATTTTTTATGTTACTCTCAAAACCTTTGAACTTTGTTAAATTTTTATTAAAAAAAAAAACAACTTGATTTTTTTTTAATGTACACTCAAATTACTCAATTTTGTAATTTCTTTTTTAAAAGAAAAAATGAAATATTTTTTTCATTTCGCACAAAGACGTTTTATGTCCTTTTGTTTCATGTCAGTTGCAACACTTTTGGACGGCGTATCTGTATGTGTAAATTTGTGGTAGGGGTGTTCAAAAAATCGGATGACCGAAGAACCCGATCAACCCAACACAATTCTACGGTTTGGTTTGGGTTGGGTTAAAAAAAAAAACTTTATGAGTTGGGTTGGTTCGTGGGCCTCACGAAAAATTAGTTTGGGTTGAACCTAGAACCGAACCAACCCAAGCTTCATATTAATTTAAGAAAAATATTTTTTTACTTATATTACAACTATATGTACAGATATTTATTTAATTTTATAATTATTTTTAGATGATTTATTCTTCAATAACTTTTTAAAATAAGTTTTTGAGCCTTTTAGAAGGTAAAAATTCATAATATAAATTAAAATGGAGTTTCTAATCTTAATTCAATATTAATATATATATTTATTTATATTACATATCAACCTAAACCAACTCAACCCAAATGTTTCATGGTTGGGTTAGATTTGGGTTCATCACTTAATTAGGGTTGTTTGGGTTGAAGATATTTGCAACCCGAATAGTTGGGTTGAGTCTAAATGCTAAAAATTGTTCTAAAGTTTAAAACTCTTTTTTTATTCCTCAACAACAACCTAAATGAAAGTTTCATGAAAAAGTTACTTAAAAAATTGGTCCATGTTAGACATTAGCTTCTACAATTCACATAAGATCAATTACAAAAATTTGAAAGGAATAAAATAGCTAAAAGAAAAAAGGTGAAACAAAACTGTACCAACCCTAGAGTTCAGAAAATTGCACATAAGACACAGCTCTCTGATTCCCAGGTTTCAGAACACTGCACCCCAAACACAGTTTTCTGATTTCCAGACTTCAGAACACTTGCACCCCAAACATAGTTTTCTGATTCTCAGGCTTCAGAACCGCTCAGGACAAACCCTCCAGGCTTCTGATTCCTAGGATTCTGATTTCGAACCTGCACCCAAAACAATCACTTTCAGATACATATATTATATATATTATATGTAATAATATGTGATGCATGCATGCATATGAACCAAGTACATGGGTTTACGGGTGGAGAAATTAATCGGTGAGGTCGCTACAATGTAGTCGATAATTTTTTAGGACATGAAAATTATTGAATCCATATCCAACGATTCTTACGAGACAATCACATCGTGACTACTTTTTTTTTTTTTTAAGAAAATACTAGAGTCGGAGAATTAGTAGGTGCACCCAATCATCTCAACTATGTTGGCACAATTTTAGCACCCTCATCATTACTCTTTTCCTTGTCAATTGACTTCGCACAATAAACTCTAAATCAAACTTCAGTCACACAATAGGCTCAAAATCACTCTTAATCACCCAAATGGGCTTCAAATTGAACTTTGATTAATCACATCAATAGGCTTCAAATCAAACTATAATCATTTTTCAATCACCAAATAGGCTCCAAATCATACTTTAATCATACAAATTAGGCACTAAATCACACTTTATTTGCACAATAGGTTCCAAATTAAACTTATAATCGCACATAATATAATATAGACCCCAAATCACATTTTTTCCAGCTCCAAATCAAGCTTTAATCACATTTTAATCCTACAAAAATGGGTCAATATCACTTAATCCCAGAAATAGGCTCCTTAATCACATTAATTGCACAAATAAGCTCCAAATCAATATCTAATCACGCATATATATAGGGTTCAATTCACACTTAAAAAAAAAATCACACTTTAATCCCACAAATGTGCTCAAAATCCAACTTTAATAGCACAAATAGCTTCCAAAATACAATTTAATCACATAAATATGCTCTAACCCACGAGAAATTATTCAGTAAGGCCGCCACAATGTGGCCTGACAACTTTTCACCATTGGATTGAGAGAGAGAAGTACTTCGATTTTATATCTAAAAGTTATTAGAGGCATAAAAATTATTGAATCTACATCCAACGGTTATTATGAGACAGCTACATTGTGACAACTTCATTGAATAATTTGTTATAACCTACACTTTACACAATACACTCAAAATCTCTATAATAATCTTGAAAATTTATGACCAAAATAAGATTTAAACTTAAAATTAATAAGTTAATGCACTTTAAAGCACTAGTCATTCCACACATATGTAATAGATACTTTAATTAGCTTAGAGAATCAATTGCCAAAATTGAGCAAAACTCAATCAATGAGCATGTATTATGGTTAATTAGAGGTTTGAATCATCACCTTACAGTAAATTCTCTAAAATTAAAAGATGTACCAATGCAAGTTCGTCACTTTAATTTATTGATCTTCAAATGGCAGTTTTTTTATATAAAAAAAAATGGAGTAAGATATAATTAAAAAAAAACTCATTATCTTAATTAAAAAGTTAATATTCTAATGGTAAAATGGGAAAGAATGATATATTCTCAATTTATTAAATTACATTATAATTTTGTCAACATGAGTCTAGCTTACCATCTCAAAAATTGATAGTTCGATCTCCAACCTATATTCTGGCAATTGTTGAACTAGAAAGAAAAATCACATTATAATTTTAAGAGCACAACTTAGATGCAGCCTAGGTTGCACCAATTAATGTTGTGCAACCCATTTTTCCACCACAAGATCTTTCTCTTTTTTAAAAGAAAAAATTGTGTGTGGTTATAAGTGGGTTGCAAAATAGATAGGTGTAATCGAAGTTGTACACAAATATTTTCCTAATTTTAAACTATTTGAGATGCGTACATATATATGCATGGATGCATGCATATGAACACGTATATGGGTCAATGGATGCATGCAAATGATCAATGAAATGGGAATTTAATTTATGAATTATTTTTTCATCCTTTTATTTATTTATTCTGGTCAAAAATTGGAGACAAAGTCTGCGTAAACGAAAGTAAGATATTAGAGAGTGTGAATATTGAAGTGATTGGAATAAGTTTAGTGTCTGATTGTGTATGAAAAATCCAAAGACTAAACCAGAATTTTCCAGCCAAGCTGTCCAATGAATTGCAGACAAAAATGGCTAGCTTATCCTTCTTTCCAAACACCTATTTAACCTAAAAACATGCTTCCATATGCACTTATTAATATGATATATTATATAATTAATATTATTACACATGACACCAAAGCTTTTCCTTTCTTTGTTTGCCTTTTCGCTTCTTCTTTTTTGCCAATTATACGTATTGTTAGACTATGTTAATATAATTAAATTTATCCCAAACCATGAGTTTAAGCTTTTAATTTGATTGATAATTTAATATGGTATCAGAGTAGGTGGTCCAGGAGGAATGTTCAAACCTCTGCAAAGTCAGTTTTCTCTCCATTTAATATTGATTCCGCTTGTTTGGTTTTTCATCAAATTTCCAAGCCCACAACTGAGGAGGAGTATTAGGCTATGTTGATATAATTAAATTTGCTCCAAACCATGAGTTTAAGCTTCTAGTTTGATTGGTGATCCTAGACATATTTTTTCAGTTTTTCTTTTCCTTATAAAATTTTGTAACTCATAAAGAAATTTTGAGTATTAAACAAAAGCCATAGATTTTCATAAGAGATCGAAGAGGTAGAATTTTACGTTTTTACCTTTTATATATATAATCTTTCAATTTTTAAAATTTAAAAGGACCATTTAGAGAGAAAATTATCAAACCTTGAACTTTTTGGTACCATTTTCTAAGTTCTAGCTATTAGATTAACTGAGATTCCATTTCAAAATCAATTGGGAATGAGAGGAGTAACTCATGTGTATATTTATAAATTGTGAGGTCACTCTATGTTTTTTTTCAATGTGTGATCTTCAACACTAGCTCGTGACAAGCTAAGAGGGGTATTTTTTTCCTCCACTCTAACATGAAACGAAAAACTATTTTGATCACTTTAGACTATTAACAGTTTGTTTTTTGCGTTTTCTATTTTTTTAGTTCAACTATATGAGAGACGAGAAATTCGAATTCATGACTTCTTGATCATAAGCACATACTTGAGTTCTATTTTAAAATCTTGTTTGTGTGGTAACTAGTTTTTATCCTTTTGTGTAATCAACTCTAAAATTTGTTTTTATTATTTTAAAAAAATTGTTAAAAATTAAAGAGTTTATTTATAAATATACGTAACATACACCTACGTATATATCGAATACAACTAATGATGAAATTATATTTTAAATTAGGATTGAACTAGAATTGACCGAAGTACAAATTAAAAACATCTTAACATAAATTTTTAAAGAGTTTTTATACACTAATTTGTATCCTACATTTTTCCATTTACTACTTTTAATTTCTCTTCGTGTGAGAAATATGTATTTTTTTTTATAATAATATTGTGTTTTCGTTTTATTTTGCAAAAATTATAAAATGAAAGAAGATATTATATATATATCAATTAGATATAAGATTCCAAAAGCTTATATTATATGAACCAAAACTTAGTTGTCGAATTGTCAATAATTTTGCATAACAATCAAAAGGTACATAGAATCCAAGTCAAAGCTACATATATAATATACAATTAAATTGATCACTTCCTCACATGCTTAAGTTAATTAATTAATTAGTTATGCTTAAACTCAACAAACGACCCATACTTTTAAACTCAATTAATTATTCAATTAATCACTTCACGCATGCATCTAAAGTTGTAGAGGTGCATGCATGCATCAATCGAGAGCCAATTAATTTTTATTTTATTTTATTTATCTAGTTTGCATAATAATAATTAATCTTGTAATTATATTTATATAATTCATTATTATGATTTTTAATTTATGGCTAATTATATTATATCTTTGTTTGAACTGTTCATATGAGTGAGTGGGGAAGTGGGAACCCATCATTATATTGAGATATAAAGAGGATTAGCTAGCTTGCTTAATTAGTTTAATCAATGCCCTTAAATTTTTTAGCTAACCTAAACTAAACAGACCGTATATCATAATTAAGATGCTTCAAAACTTAAAGACTTTTTTGAAATGCGAAGTAGATATTATATATAGATATATATTATCTTTTTCAAACTACATATTTATAAATCACGCATCTCATGACCTCTTAGTTATGAGTCATACTTAATGCAGTTGAACTATGCTCTTATTGGCCACGCATGTGTGACTTAAAATTTATGAATACTAACATTTTTTTATACCCTCAAAATTAATATTTTATCAACACATTCTTTTTCGAAAGAATAATTTAATTTGTTCTAAAAATAAGACACATAAGGAAAGAGAATTAAAAACTATCAAATGGTTACTCTAATTTTTGTTTAAAAAAAAGACATATATATTTACTTCGTTAAATATAACAACAATGTTGATTTCTTGCTCATAGATGAGATTGCATAACTTTTTTTTAGTATAATAAATATTGGGATCTGGAATTTTGAACCTCTGACTTCATCAAAGAAAATCATCAATCTATATATCTTCATAATTGTATGATATTGTCCACTTCACACAAATAACGGATCTCACATTATAGGATAGTCCTTGATACGAGAGTAATCACTAATCTACCATTATCCACCTTGAACAGAGATGTATGTGAGGATTTATCCAATACACAACTAGGTCTAGACCAAGTTCTGGAACCAATTGATAAGGACAATAGAACCTGTCCATCTATCTCCTCAATAGTATGATTGTCCGATTTCAACATAAGCTCTCATGACTTTGCTTTTGGTCCCCAAAGTGTCTCATACCAAAGAAGATAATCGTTCTCACTTATATATACTCGAGATCACTCTCTTCCCTAGCCAATATGAGACTTTTTTTGCACTCTTGTCAAGTCTTTCACCGTTCCTGGCCTTGTCTTTACTCAATTTCTTTATTTTTTAATATATATATATATATATATATATATATATATATATATATATATATATATATATCCCACCTTAACCTTTTATGAATATTTTTTTAAGGAAATTATTAAAAAAATAAAAAATCACTAAGAATTAAACAATATTTAAATAGAAAATTGTCCATTAAAAAAAATTATTTAATCAAAATATAAATATATAAAAAATCATAAATATGGAATCAATGGGAATCTCAACCTCAATCCCGTAAAATTAAATAGGGAATTTTACAGAAATGGTGAATAAAATAAAAGACGAGATGGAGAAACTACTCGGCACCGCCTTATCCATAAACATCTAATTGAGAGTTTAGAGACTTACATGAGATTATTAAAATCGAGAATCTATTAGAGATAAAATTGAAAGTTGAAAAAAAACTTATTATAATACAAATATGAAAGTTGAAAATTTTTGAAGTTGAAGATAAATTAAATATATATCTATTAGGGACAACGAACCTCCACATATCTCCACATTGGTATAATATTGTCCACTCCATATGCTCTCATGGCTTTGCTTTTGGTTTGACCTAAAAGACTTCATACGAATGGAGATACTATCTCTCACTTATATACCCATGATCTTTTCCTTCTCTAACTGACGTGGGATTTTGGTTGCACTCCCAATAATATCTAATTAAAAATTTAGATACTTAAGTTTGGAAACTAAACTTCTAATTTATTTGCGGGGTGAATTATTGCTGGAAAACCGAAATGGTTCACGGGTCTGCTGATAACTTTCCAAAACTCTTTTTATTGGACATGAAAGCCCACCTTAACAGTCAAAAATTACAATAGAAGGGACTGTTGCTCCCTTCCAGTTTTTTTGTTTTTGTTTTTTTGTTTTTACCTTTTTCTTTCCATAACATTGCAGGTTTTAATTCGATAATGTCACGGTCACACAAGTTGTCTTGTATTCTTAAAATTTATAAAGAATTTATCTCATCATATGTATAAAAATATGTGTTATGTTAATAAGAAGAATTCAAATATCATAAGGTTTGTGTTCATGAACCAAGACATCATATCACATCAAAATGTTCTTTTCCAAAAATGTATTATATTTGCAAGCCCAAAGATCAAGATTCTTCCTTCTTTCTATCTTTATCTTTCCTTTCTCCAATAATAGCAATTCGACACACCCAAATACATTTATTTAACTTTATATATATACTACATTAATTTCTTGCCCATGCTCAGAAAAAAAAAGTATTTTTTTTTACAGAGTAATGATATTCGCTCAAACCAACCCTATTTCATTGATTCAATCATGAAAGAAGTTTTGAGAGTTTATCTTTTCAAAATAATAATAATAAGCTTATTGAATAGTCTAATATTTCATTTGTAAAAAATTAGACGGTCGAAAAAGAAGCTTTTTCACACTACTCTTGATATATACACAAAAGAAAAAAATGAAGGTTTTTTTTTTTATCAAGTTAATTTAAATTTCAACAAATATGAACGCATAACTGATTGTTTAAAAGAAAATAAAAAAGAAATCCACGGTTTAAGTACTTTGTGATGCAATTAAAAAAAAAAGTGTGCTTGTGATGCATATATATATATTACTACACTTGTGCGATGCATATAATTTCCTTCCAAATGAATTAGTTATAAGAGTTTAAAGCAATGGTTACAAATAATCAATTTCAAAAAGCTTAAACCTTATGCGGTGAGTTTGGGGTTTGCAAAAAAAAAAAAAAAAAGTTTCTAAGTGAAACATTTATTTTATGCTTTTTTTTTTCTTTCTAAAAGTGCTTTTAAATACTTAGAATTTCTCAAACTACCTTTTGATTATAATTTTTTTAAAAGGGTACTTATAAATTTTGATAGACATATCAAACACACATATAATCAATGTTATAGAAGCGAAATATAAAAAAACTAATAAAAATTTCGATTCAACACTTTTTTTTTATCTTTAGTGTATAAATAGTGGATAAATTAACATCATATCATTACATACGAGGATATGAAAATAACGGTTATTTTTTATTGAGGTGTTGTAGCTCTTGCACGGCATATACATATCTATGTATAATGTACTATGCATATATATACATACATATACATCCCCGAGTTATATCATTATACGAGCTATACATCTATACATACATACATATACATACATGCATAAAAGTTTCACTTTTAACCCAAATTTAAGCCATCTCTCTCATTAGGGCTTGTTTGGCATCCGAAAAAGCACCATATCCCATTATATACTCAATCAAACAAATCAAAACTCCCACACTCGCACAGAGAATTAGAGAGAGAGAGGAAAAAAAAAAGAAAAAGAAAATGGATGGAGAGAACTCAAACTATCATTACAGAGAATGCCTTCGGAACCATGCAGCCAGTCTCGGCAGTTACGCCACCGACGGCTGCGGCGAATTCACTCTCGACGACACCTCTTCTCCGGCCAACCTCCTCCACTGCGCCGCCTGTGGCTGCCACCGCAACTTCCACCGCAAAATCACCTACATCGCCGGCGGCGGCCGCTCCTCGGCCGCCGCCACCCCCGACGACCTCATGGACTACGACCGCCACGCCGTCGTCGAGTACGGCGCCGCCGACACGGAGCGTAGCGGCGGCGGAAAGAAGCGGTTCCGTACGAAGTTCACGACGGATCAGAAGGAAAAGATGCTGGCATTTGCAGAGAAATTAGGTTGGAAGTTGCAGAGGAAAGATCTCGACGACGAGATCGAGAGGTTCTGCCGGAGCGTGGGCGTCACTCGCCAAGTTTTCAAGGTTTGGATGCACAATCACAAGAATTCTTTTTCTTCAAATTCTGCATCCACTGGAAATGCCTCTTCTCTAACACAGCAAGATTGATCGATTAATTTAATAATAAAATTAATCCTTGTCAATGTGATTTAGAGTAGAAGAGGCCTAATTAATTTGCTTTCAGATCCCTTTGTCATTCTTGCTAAAAAGGGTCTAGTCTATATATCAGTATATCGGATTTTTGTTGTAATATATAAAACTAATTTTCTTATATTAAGAAAAAAAAAAAAACAAAAACAAGTGTATGTTTTACCTTTTTTTCTCTCCTTTTCTTTTCTGCTTTTTCTCCAAATTTTCATGAAAACTGACACTGACCCATGCATAGAACAGAAGACAGTCTCTGATCTCTGAATTATTGACCATTTTTCAGTTTCATCCTTCAATTATTGGTTTGTCTCATTTTTACCCCTAGATTGATTGAAATTCTTTAGGCTTTTGCTTATTATTATTATTATTTTAATAAGGTTGATTCATAGTTTTGTCTTAAATGCCACCACATTATTTAAAAAAAAAAAAAAAACAACCCACATAAAATTTTTCTTTCAGAATCTTAAGTGCTCTTTTTTATACCAGATTTATTACATATAACAAATATATGGACAGAGATTTGAATCTACCATCGGTTAAAAAATTAGTAGATAAGGTAGAGGAAGTAGGATAGGCAACTATATTCATTAAATTTTAGATATTAAAATATGTTAGTGTTTTTAACATTTTAGCTAATTATGTTCCAAGTAATTTCAAGATAAAATGTGGATATTTTGGGTATAAATAAACTAAAATTCTAAGACTTCAAAGAAAACCTTCATTTTTAAGATTATGAAATAAAAATTTTGGCATTGTCAATCTCCATAACTTTTTAAGAAACAGTTCAAACGATATGAAATGAGATATATAGAATAAATGTCAAAATTGTCAACAACTATTTTAGTTTTCAAAATTCCAAGATTTCAAAAATATTTTGAAAATATATTTAAAAAAAAAAAAAAAACTCCCCACTAATGAATGTTAGTTTGATTTTTGTTTTGAAGTGAGATGTGATATGATGTGGTTTGAGTTTGCTTTAACTATTTTTAGAATTGTTCTATAAAACTCATGTCTATACATGAAATTATTGTGCACTTATCATTATTAATCAACATCATTATATGTTGGAACTATACTTTCCACACAAAAGCCATTTATCAACTAAATAAATACTAAAAATTATTTTGTTAATCTACGCATAGTTCAACTAGGCAATGTATACATGTCCTCGATCAAGAAATTAGAAGTTCAATTATTCATTTCAATATTGTTGAAAAAAAGCGACTATAAATCATTAACCATGGTGACAAAATAATGTATTTTTTTGGTCCATATTTTGCCTTTTATAGCCAAACTTTGTATTTGATATTTTTGTTTATTTATATTGGACCATAAATTTCCCAATTCCAATGGCTAAGATAATAAAATGGTTCTTTTTCTTAAGGGGAAAACAAAAAAAAAAAAACTAATTAGAGGATATGATTCAAACCCAGGACAAGTATATTCCGAAGTACACTACCTTCTTAAACTCACATGTACTCAACCACATGGGTTAAGCAAGCTTAAATTTTCTAATTTCAAACTATACATTTATAAACTTAAATTTTCAAATTTGTAAACCAACCACTTCTAAGAACGTTTAAACAAAGTAACATAAGCTAAGTAAATAGAAAATGACTAAAATTCTAGATCCGATATGACTAACAACAACACAATCTCTATCTAAGCATAACTTAGTAAACACAATTATACACATCTTTTATTAGCTCAAAAGTTGATATTTCAATCCTTTATTCTATAATATCGTTGAACTCCATATATAATATTATTTTTTAAAAAAGAAAAGAGTTTTACCTAATGAATAAATATCGAATGCATTTTTTAGACATACTTTAACCATTCATCCGAGATGGGTTCTTGACATCAAATTAACAATTTTAATTCTTTTGCATTTGAGCAACCAGCTCGACGAGAAGAGCATTGCAACCCAAGATCAAGAGAAACATTACAGTATTTATTAATAAAAATTTTAGAAAACATTCTACTTTAATTAGATGTTAAATTGCACCGACCACATTCAATAAGTTAAATTATAAGTTTAGTTAATGAACTTTCAAATTTGTATCTATTTAATCACTGGTGTCAAATAGAACCCTAAATTTTCAATTTTGTATCTAATAAGTCTCAAAACTTTAAAAATGTCTAATTAGTCCATGAACTTTCAATTTTATATCTTATAAATTTCTGACATATTTCAAAATTTTAAAAAATTAACTAATCTATTAAATATAAAATTGAATGTTATGTCTAATATGACTTTAACCTTTCAATTTTGTATCTGGTAAGTTTATGAATTTTAAAAAACGTCAACGAGATTAAAAGTTTAAAGACTTATAGACACATTTCAAAAGTTCATTGACCAAATAAATATAAATCTAAAAGTTCAGAAATCTATTAGATACCTTTTAAAATTTAAGGACCGAATAGATACCGACTTAAAAATTTACGGACTAAACTGGTAAATTAACTTAAAAATTAGAAAATTCAAAATGGTTAAAAGAGTACGTAAATAAAGCCAAATGGGCAATGCCTGTGCTGTCGACTTCATTCCCGGTGGCAATGTGCGCTATGATGTTGCATTAAGCCTTTGAGGAAGCCCCCACCAATTACCACCGTTCATTTCATTCCATGCCATTCCCATACTTATGTGTTTGTTATTATTATTATTATTATTATTTTTCACTTTCCCCATCAAATCACGTGAATTTCTCTGCAACCCTCACTTCTAATCTTATCTATTTCTATTTTCGTCCCCCACTCTCTCTCCATTTCTATTTCACACCATCAGCCACTCGTTTTTTATCTTAACCCCATTTCCCACTTTGCCCCTCCCCTTATTTCGTCATGTCGTTTTATGTGTAGGACTTGAATGTGGTCAAAATGGTAAATTGGGATCCTCGCAAAAACATTTCTCCTGGACTCCATTTGATCAACCTTTTTTTAAGTTAAAATATCAATTTCGACCCTACCTTCCCCATGTTTAGTTTTAATCTCTCTATACTTTCAATAAATCTTAAAATTAATCTCTTCAATTAGTTTATTGTTCAAATTTCTAACAAATATTTTTTTTCTATTAGTTTTTTAAATTTAGAAATACATTCACATGGTGTCTTTATTATATAGAAACTATTGTCATTGTCTAGTCAATTTCGATAAAATTTAATTTCGAATGACTAATTTTAAGATTTATTAAAAGTGTATAGACTGAAATTGGGAACATATGCCTTAACAAGTTCATTTGATTTATTTTAACTTCTAACTTTTTTTTAGATTAACATATATGGTGGATGAATTCGAAGATCTGATTTATTAATCAATAATATATGTTTTAACAAGTTCATCTATGTTTAAGTTTTATCTATTTAATAAATCATGTTTTTTTAAAAAAAAAAATATGTTAAATTTACAAGTGTAGTCATCAACTTATATTAGTTTTATGTTTAATAGCTTGTCCCATTTGACCTTTTTTAAGAAAAGATTACGAACTATTAGACTTAAGATAAAAAAATTTAGGGTTCTATTAAATATAAAATCTAATTTTTGTTGTATTGTAAAATTGAGCTTAATATTTTAGAGATTTATTACTCACTTTTATTATTTTAGAGATTAATTAGATACAAAATTGAAAGTTTAGAGATTTATTAGACATCTTTAAATTTTATAACCAAACCCTTAAAAAAATTTGTACACATTACTCATGCGGATGTGTTTCTCTATTTATTTTGTATTTATTTTAATTATTCTAAAAAATATAACTAATTTTGAAAAAAAAAAGTTTTAAAAACTTCTTATTGTTTTTAAAATTTTGCTAAAAAATCAAATGCACTATTATTTAATTTTTTTTCTAAAAAAGTCTTCAAATATATATATATTTTTTTGTTCAACTAGATTTCAGTAAAGGGAGATTTCGAACATATGACCTATTGGTCATAAGTCCAAACTTCATGTCAATTTATTGAACTATGTTTTTTTTTGTGATAAACCTATGACCTATTTTAAATGTATTTTATAAATAGCCTATAAACTTATAACAAGAGCATAACTCAACGAGTTTATATTATTATAAATTGATGTATGTATATATATATAGATTAAAATAAAAAATGATTAGAAATAAAATCATTAACGATTGGATTCTTCTTAATTATTGATTTTCCGCATCAATATAAAAAAATAGAACCATATATTAATTTGTCTCGTGATTTTTTCCTTTTTTAAGATTTGGTAGTCTTTTCATATTCTCTTATGGACTTTGATGTCTTTTCGAATATCATTGTTGTTTTGAAATTGTTGCTCCAAGCTATGTTTTTTTTTTTTCTCCTTATGATGCTACTGGAGGGTTTGGATTGGGGCTGCAACCTCAAATCATTTTCGAGAGGTGGGTGTGGAAAGCATGAAACCCTTACCCTCGTTAAGAGTTTGTTTGGTATGTCATCCAGATTCTGTTTTATGTTTTTTGATTCATTGAATTTAATAAATGTGTGTTTGGTAAATGTGTGTTTTGAAAACTGTTTTTGAATTCTGTAATCCAAATGGTAAAAATTCTTAAACACAACAATTTTATGTTTTCATTCTATCTATATTCTGAATTTAAAATTCTAAAATGCAAAATTATATCAAACAAAGATAAAAATCTTAATAAATACAATATTTCATGTTATAAACTTAATTTTACTTTTGTTAAATTAAAATAGGTATAATATCATATATTATAAAATGATAATTCTATAAAATTTATAAAAATCATATTCATAAATTAATTAATAATGACTTATATTTAATCTAATAATTAATTTTGCAACAACAACTAATTTCATGATCTATAAATATGTTATATGACACTTTAAACAATTGTTTAGAATGAAATCAAATTTATAAATCTGCTACCAAACACATACATGAAAATATGAAATACAACTCTACTTTTATTAAATCCATTATTTTCAAATTTATATTTTCAGATGGCTTATAAACCCGCTCTAAGATTTGAATTCAATATTCCTCAAGATTTTATAAATATCATTTCTCCACGCCGTGTGTTAAGAGAGCGGCCTGAAAACTACACTGCGAAGGTAAAGGGAGCAACTAATTGCTAAACTTGACTACTCATTATCCATGATGCTTGTCGCTTTAGTTTGTTTTTCAAAAAAATGCCAAATATATGTGTTTTAGTTTTTGTTGATGCGAGAATTTAACTACAGGTCCACGTTAACCTTCAAAGTTGAAGAGTTAAACCAAGTAGGCAAGTTGACATGTTAGAAAGATACACACTTGTTGGTGCTATGTCCGACACACTTCGATACTCAAATCAATACTTTGATGTTATTTTGTATATATCTCTAGTTGAGATGAGTCTCATCCTTTTATACCTTTTCTTGTTACCCTACTGTATGGATTGTACTTGACATAACAACGAGAGTTACGGGAAGGAGGTGTTGCATACTTTAGCTCGGTTAATAATGAGCTCAATATGTCTCTTGCCTTATCCTCTATGGTTGTACCTTTTTGGGTCAGTCCTTGGTGGGCATCATCGAGGGTTAAGTCATGCAGATGAGCCATGTGGCTTTCGAACAATTTACATGGATGTGGTGTACCTATGAGTTTCGAATCCTACCCCTAACCATTTGTAATGTTGAGTGTTTTCCCCTTAAATTAGTTCATATTGTGTTAAATGTATCGATTTAATCTATTATGTTTCAACATTTTTTGATTTAGTTTCTTATTGTGGAGATAAACATTAAAGTTGACTAATGATATACTTACCTAACATAATATTTAATAAATTGTATTTACCTGACATATACTTAATAAATTGACAATAATTTAGAAAAGGAAAAAAATGTCATATAAGATAGTAATGTTTCTAATTCATTTTCTAATTTTTTAATAAATTGGTAAAAATTTCAAGATTTCTCTTCTAGAAATTTTTTGTGTTTCCTTAAAATTTTTATAAATTACCTACTAAGTGTATTATTTCTTATCATTTTATTATTAAATAATTTTAACATTTACCGTCATAGACAAAATTAAAAAAATATATATATTAAAATATACTATACTAAACTAAATTAAAACTTCTTAAACCAGGGAGACTAAAATTGAAAATACACAAAGACTTGGCTAATCTTATTCTTAGTTTAGAAGCATACAAACTCGAGCACAGTGTTCATTTGGCCTATCCCAAACCACATTTTTCACGAACCATAGGGCCTGCAGTTCAGTACAAACCTCTAGCCCATGTTTTATATTATAGATTGATGTATATGGTTGATGGACCAAATCGGAGGTGGTTCACACGAGATTTCAACCAACGAATGGAAATGAGACACGTGTAAATGAATTCGTATTTGTATTAATTTTAGGTAACTGTGAGTACAATCTCTAGTATTTTGATCCTCTAAGTCTATCTCCTGTTTGTGTGTTTCATTTGAGGGCTACAAAGTTTGTTCTCGAGATTGAAGTTGCAACAGATTCTTCAGATTCGAAGAGGTGTTCTTCAGATTCGAAGCGGTGTTCTTCAGATTTGAAGAAGTGTTCTTGATCTTCGAAGCACTGTTCTTTAGATTTGAAGAATGGTTCTTGATCTTCGAAGCAGTGTTTTTCAGATTTGAAGAAGTGTTCTTAATCATCGAAACAATGTTCTTCAGATTGAAGAAGTGTTCTTGATCTTCGAAGCAGGATCTTTGAGTATACAAAGAGTTTTTTGGTTTGTGAATTCTCTCTGGACTCTCCAATTTTTTGAACCTTGAAAATGAAGAAGGAAAGTCTCTATTTATAGAGTTCCTCTGAGCCTCCAGGTGGGCTTGGCCATATTGGACTGGACCCGATTGAAGTTGGGTCAACTATTTGGCTTGGGCTTGATCGACTTTGGGCCAATCATGTAGGACTGGGCTTGGCTGGTTTGGGTCTTTGCCTCTGGACCGGACCTTGTTGATGTTGGATCTTGGGTTAAGCTTGGATGATTTGGGTCTTCGCTTTTGGACATGGTCTGGTTGATTTCTTGGGCCTCGTCTTTGAACTGGGCTTGGACTTTGGGCCAACCTTCTTGGTCTAGGCTTGGTTAATGTGGGTCTTCAATTTGGGTTTTATCCTTCTAAATCTTAAAAAGCCCAAATATGTACCTGTATTTGTCATAATTTAATTTAGGGATTCTTTATGTTGGGTGATGACAAAAAGTATGTGGGTATGAATTTCGAAAAAGTTATTTTTGAATCAAAACATAAGAGATTTGCTTTAATTTGAATGAGGTTTGCTCCTAGTTTGAATTTCGCTTGATATGTCAATTTAATTAAATATGAAATTTGGTTCATAACTTGATTGATTTTTTTTTCTTTGACACATGTTTTTTTCTTTTTATGCCAATTTATCAAAATATGAATTTGAGTCAATATTTTGATTTTCTTTATGTTATACTTTAACTCAAAACAAATTTGGCTAAGGTTGAATATTCTATCCCATTTTTTTTGAAATTGTAGTAAACTTTAAAATTTTTGCCGAAATATTTTTTTTGTTTGAATTGAACTTTAAGAAATTCAATTTAAAAATTTAGCAAAAATTTAAATTAAGCCCCAAAATTTGAGAAACTCAATTTAAAATTTGGTCAAAATTTTAGTGTGGATAAAAGTTTGACTTGGAGAAAAAAATTAAGCCCAAAATTTGTGAAATTCAATTTGAAATTGGATCAAAATTTTGGTTTGGGGACAAAGTTTTAATTTATGTTTTTCAAATTTGAAATTTGGTCACAATTTGTTTTGAGACAACATTTAAATCATGCCCAAGCTTCAACTTTGAGAAGCACTTTTAAACAAAGTTCAATTTTCACTTGAGAATCTTGACTTGAAATTTGGTCAAAATTTCATTTGAGGTGAAAACTTGTGTTATGCCCCCCATTTAAACTTAACTTCAAAGTAATTTTGAAAATTTAAATGAAATTTTAAGGTACATAAACACTTGAATTTTTTTAAAAAAGAACTTGAATTAAATTTTCAAATATAATTTTGAGGCCTCTTTACCATTTATTTTAATTTCATAAAAAATTAAGAACATTCCCACATTTTGATTTAGGAAAAAGAGTTCAAGATTCAAAATTCAAATAGAGTTTAAAGTTTGATCCAACCTTTAAATTTGAATTTGAGGTTGAATAGAATCTATATTTTCATGGTAAAAAGGAATATATATATATATATATTTAAAACTTGCCAAGTAGAAACTGTGCTCTAACTTCAAATCCATAACTGTAAAGTAAATCTAAACTTCAAAAATCTCGTAACGAAATCCAAGCAAAAGAGTTCATTCAATTTTAGATTTGGTGTTAAATCTAAACAACCAAAGATCTGCATCCATTGAGCTCCTTTAAATATCACCCCAAGCAACTTCAATCTTCAACAAATTGTAGACAGTCCATCCTGGTAGCAACACGAAGCCGTCGGAAATCACATGAGAGCCATTCAACTTTGGACTTAAGTCGTTTCCGCCGAGGGCCACTGCACGTCTGAAGTCGTCAGCCTCCATCCTCAGTCATCCGTTCAGATTGTTGTGAGTCTAAGTGTCGTAAAAAACCCCGTCGGAGTTACTGTCGTTGTCACAATCGTGGACCATCGCTCGCTGTTCAGGGGGTGAGTTTCGTGTCGTCGTCATGGGTCATCGAAGTGAGAAAGAGAAGACAAAAAGTTTGTGAAGGGGAAAGGAACGAAAAGGAAGGGGAAGTGAGAGGGAAAAAAAAAAAGAGAGAAAAAAAAAAAAAAAAAAAGGCTCATAGCTTCGGCTATGGACAGTTCACTTTCACAACCTGACGACTTCAACGATGATGGATTGAAGGTGACAAAGGCTCCTAGCTTCGGCTATGGACAGTTCACTTTCACAACCTGACAGCTTTGACGACGATGGATTGAAGCTGACAAAGGCTCCTAACTTCGGCTATGTCCACCTTCACAACCTGACGGCTTCAACGACGATGGATTTGGTTATGGATAGTTCACCTTCACAACCTAACGGCTTCAACGATGATGGATTGAAGGTGACAAAGGCTCCTAGCTTCGGCTATGGACAGTTCACTTTCACAACCTGACAGCTTTGACGACGATGGATTGAAACTGACAAAGGCTCCTAACTTCGGCTATGTCCACCTTCACAACCTGACGGCTTCAACGACGATGGATTTGGTTATGGATAGTTCACCTTCACAACCTAACGGCTTCAACGACGATGGATTGGAGGTGACAAAGGCTCCTAGCTTCAACTATGGACAGTTCACCTTCACAACCTGACAGCTTTGACGACGATGGATTGAAGGTGACAAAGACTCCTAGCTTCGGCTATGGACAGTTCGCCTTCGCAACCTGACGGCTTTGACGACGATGGATTGGAGGTGACAAAGGCTCCTAGCTTCAGTTATGGACAGTTCACCTTCACAACCTAACGACTTCGACGACAATGGATTGGAGGTGACAAAGGCTCCTAGCTTCGACTATGGACAGTTCACCTTTACAACTTGACGGCTTGGAGGTGACAAAGGCTCCTACCTTCGGCTATGAACAGTTCACCTTCACAACCTGACGGCTTCGACGATGATGGATTGAAGGTGACAAAGGCTCCTAGTTTCGGTTATGGACAGTTCAACTTCACAACCCGACAACTTCGACGACGATGGATTGGAGGTGACAAAAGCTTCTAGCTTCAGCTATGGACAATTCACCTTCACAACCTGACGGCTTCGACGACTATGGATTGGAGGTGACAAAGGCTCCTAGCTTCGGCTATGGATAGTTCACCTTCACAACCTGACGACTTCTAGTTCACCTTCACAACCTGACGACTTCAACGACGATGGTTCGAAGGTGACAAAGCTCCTAGCTTTGGCTATGAACAGTTCACTTTCATAATCCGACGCTCACTTTTTTGTTACTAGGACTATGACATCCGTTTACCTCTACATATTTTTTTTGCAGGACTATGGTGCATTTTGCAGAACTCTCACGTCATGGGGAAATAAATCTGGTCATTTCAAATGACGCAACCGAATCTGTCTCTAGCGGGACCATCCTTCGAGTAGGAGACTCAATCATAGAGTCAAATCTCGAGTTAGACACGTCACATTCTCTCCCCGAGTGGTCTGTAGAAAGACCCGCAAGTCATCGCGCTACCACAACACAATGGGTTTTGGAGTCCCCATTACACAAAAAGAAGCCAAGCGAAAGAGCAACACTGGGGCGTTGTATTATCGAGACCAACATTCGTTGGGGTTTTTTTCTGAAACTTAATGGGGAATTCAACTACATTTACTGTTATTGGGAATGGCTGGACTAAGAAAGAGCAAGATTTGTTCCAACTTCTTGACGTAGCAGAGGGGTGGGAGGCGAAGACTTATTTGGTCGCCTTTCTTTCATGTTGGTTATGCACATTCATGTTCCCCTACAAAAATCTACACCTTCTGCTTCCATGAGAATTTAAGGTTGCATCCCTCATAGCGGAAGACCACATATTCAATCATGCGGTCCCTATTCTTTCAAGCATTTATCATGACCTTGGCCAAATTTATAACACCCATCACTCCACTGGGCGCGTTGAGATTTATTTTTCACTACATTACGTTCATGGTTGGCTAGCGTACTACTTCGGTACGCATTTTAAAATTTCCACAACATTGCATGGACCCTGGATGGTTGATTATTTTGGGGCAGGTGGCGCCAAATATTTCACCAATTTTGAAGCTTATCGACTAATTCATTGAGGTACATCTATAGCGTGGCATGTAAACCTTCCCTCTCGCAACAAGGTTGAGATTCTGCACGACGTGAAGGGCCTATCATTAGAGATGTCCACGGGGCGGGGCGGGGTCGGGGAATGACTTTCCGTCCCCGTCCCCGTCCCCGCGAAATTCCCCATTTAATTTCACGGAGAACAGGCGGGATTCCTCATGAGGAATTTATGGGATCGGGTTCTCATGAGAATAATTCCCCATTTACAATTTTTATTTTTCCAAACTTTATTGCATAATTTTTTTTTTGAAAATTTTTATTTAAATGACTAATTACTAATTAGAAATTTCTATTTAAGAGACATTTTTTTCAATTTTCTTAAAAAAAGTAAAATGATATTTAATAAGAATTTAGAATTATGGTATATTATATACACATAAATATATATATTTAAATAATAATAATATATCTGGCGGGGGACGGGGACGGGAGCGGGGGTGGGGTGGGCCTGGGACTGCTTCCGTCCCCGTCCCCATTTAGCCAACGGGGAAAAAATCCTCCCCACTACCTCCCCCATTCCCCGCCTAAACGGCCCCGCCCCCACGGAGAAAATGGACATCCCTACCTATCATCCTCCTCATGCTCATTTTTTATGAGCCTACGATCCTGTTATTTGTCTTCTCACCATGGACAATTGATGATTATTGAGGCTTATAGTCTCGTTCGATTTGGCCGACAGTTTGGCTTTTACCAGGATATTCCGGGTGACCTACATGAAGATCTTCATGCTGTCACCTTGGACAACGTTTATCAATGTTGGAGACTCTGCACTCAAACTTTGACCTCATCTCGTGTGCACCTCACAGCTCGCGAGCTGGATCCTGACGGTCACACTACCTACCTTTATAGGAGTTGGTGGTCAAAGAAACACAACGATCATCTCGGGAAGGGCATACAACTCTTAGTGGATAACTACATTCTCCTATGAGCAGACAAAAACCCCCTATAGGCTCGAATTCTAAGGAAGGTAATAAGAGTACTCGCGCGCCAAGAGATGAAAGTCCGCCCCTGCTGCAAACACTCCAGATGATGACAAAGAAGGCTACAACAACAATGATGACCGTCATTGGAACATACCGATTTCGGGTTGGTCCCCCTGTCGATTTCGGTCAATTTTGATTTCGTATTGAACTTATTTCCTCGTTTGACCTTTTGTTGTAGTTATGCTTATTCTTGTTCTAATTTCACCCACGACATTTTATATTTTACTTTATAAAATTTTAAATCTTCTGGATATTTTTTTTATATAAATTTGACATAGCTGTATTTCACCATTCATTCAACATAATTAATTTTTTTTGAAACTCCACATTTGTCCCACCATAAATAATTTATAACATTTTGTATACGTGAGCACTTGCTGATCAAATAAATGAACAAAATACATTTTTATATCTAAGTTGATATTAAATAATTTGTTTGTTTTTTAAGGTTTCAAACTATAATAATACAATAACCACGAAAATCACGAGAAACCAATACAATATATGCAATGCTCAATGATGAAAACATTTAATGCTATATTTAGCATATCGAATGTATTAATGACAACGAGATTCGTGGTTCAAATTTCTCAATCCTTATTGTACTAAAAAAAATTCAATGATGAAAATATTTATTAATTCATGAAATTAAGCTTAGACAACTTTTGATCATGTCAATTTTTTTCAATGAACCCATTTTTCAAATTTATGTTTTTTATCAACCAAACACACTGTATTATATTTACATATTCTTAATCATTTTTATTTTGTTGAAGGACATGTAAAAAGTGATATTTAAAACTTTAACTTTTTAAATAAAAATATAATAACTTATTTATACTCAAATTGGGCATAGTTGAGTTAGATAAAAAATTCGTTACCATTGAGGTTGGAACTCAAATAAAATAGAAGTTTCTACACATTATTTATAAAAAAAATTTATAAAAAATTAAAAAAATATATTTTTTTTTACTTTCAAGTGGGCTCCATATTAGATGCCTTGAGATCCATATTAGCCTAGTATTTTTCTTTATAAAATTCGTTGGGGCCGGGTCGGTTTCACGCATTCAATTGGATCCGTGCACATTCGGCCTCTTTCACTTCCTTTTAGCTTTCAGTTCATGAGCTCCAAATATTCTGATATCGCGGGCAAAATTCTGCGTAGCCATGGAAGCTCCAGCAGAAGAGAAGGATTCACCAACACAAGAGCAAAACCCCAAAACCTCCCTCTTCCCGCTCTCGCTCGTTCCCAACAATCCTCAGAGTCAAGGAGGTCCGTCCAATTCAAGCGTGTCTCAGTGGCTCTGCAATTCCAGCTTCACCACTGACCTATCCGTCATCAACGATGCTCTTTCATCTCAAAAGAGCGTCAATCCTTCCATTTCAGACGACGGCGACCAGGAAGAGGCTGTGGAAGATGAAGGAGGTCCATGTGCTGGACTTGAGGCGCAGAAGCCATCTCGATCATATGAATTGCTGGAGTCTTCTTCTTCGGACGACGACTCTGAGCATGAAAAGATGAAAAAGAGGAAGAAGAAGAAGAGGAGGAGGCGAAATGAATCAGAAGAAAGAGGGGGATTTGGCGAATATGGTTCGAGGAAGTCTGACGTTCGAGCTTGGGCTGATGCTGATGGTAGACCTTCCAAGGATTATTACTTCGATTCTAATGGAGACCGGGATAATTTAGCATTCGGGTCTCTTTACAGGTATTTATGCCGTCGTAATATTTAACTTTCTCAGTAGTTTCGGATAAGACGTGGAAGATGATTTTGTACGTAGTTGAATACACTTGGTCAGAAATTTGAAAAGACCTGCTTACAATTTGATTAGACGGAATAGAGTTCTCCTAAAAGAGACGAATCTAAATGTGGTTCTACTGGCGTAACCCCTATTATTTGTCTGAAATAAACCATGTGGAAGTTCAATCAAACTGCAGAACTTGTTTGAACTCAAAGCATTAATTTGATTCGTTGTATAAATCTAATTCATATGTACAAAGAAGATAGTGAATTTAATAATTTTATTTTTCTGAAGGCAATAAGATTACCTCCACATTATTCACAAAAAGAAAAAAAGGGTAACGTCCACGTTAACAATTTGCTGATAACTGTAACCTACAATCCCACATTTGTTTGAAGTTTAAGCCAGGAATTCAGGACCTCTTTAACCACTAGCGTACTTAAATATCTGTAGGAAGTGGCCGAGTTAAATTTGAAGTTTAGAGGAAACAACATTCTGTCTGGAATTACTGCCGTGACGTTTAGAATTTTTTTCCATTTTTCCGTGGAAGATGATCAGCCAAAACTGGTTGCTTCAGATTTAAGTTTAAATTCACAATCTGTTTTATCACAATACAGGATGGATGTTGCACGTTACAGACTGCTCAACCGTGGGGAAAGACCTGGACTAAATTTTAATGGATTTTCTCAGTGGAATAAAAGTAGTTCAGCCTTAGACAGAGATGCTGATGCTGATGTGTTGGATAGTAAAGTAAAATCAGGTGGACGCTATTGGTCTGCAAAGAATGCAGCAATAGAGCGACATAAGAACTTCAAACGTGTACGCATAGGTTTTTCTAGAAAAACTCCAGATACAATATTGGATGATTTCATTCCTCTATTGGATGTTCAAACATCAAATAATATTGAGGAATCTTGGGAAGATGAAGTGCTACGTAAAACTCGGGAGTTCAATAAACTAACTAGGGAGCATCCCCACGACGAGAAGGCTTGGTTAGCTTTTGCTGAATTTCAAGACAAGGTTGCAGCTATGCAACCTCAGAAAGGTGCTCGCTTGCAAACTCTAGAGAAAAAGATTAGCATATTAGAGAAGGCTGCTGAGCTTAACCCAGAAAATGAGGAATTATTGCTATACCTTTTAAAGACCTATCAGAACAGAGATAATATTGATGTGGTGATTAGTAGATGGGAAAAGATACTGATGCAGCATTCTGGGAGTTATAAGTTGTGGAGAGAGTTCTTGCATCTCATTCAAGGGGAGTTTTCTAGATTCAAGGTTTCAGACATGCGGCAAATGTTTGCACATGCAATTCAAGCTCTATCTGCTGCATGCAACCAGCACATTAGGCAGGTTCTCAAGTCAAATTACTATTTATTCTTGGGGCATCACTTTATTTTTCACTCTCTTTTATCCAACGTTTTTTTGGGGCATGTTTTCTTTCAAATACTACGACATCAAATTTTTATCTACCACATTGTTGCTATGCTATCTAGGGCAGATCTTGACCTTATTTTTCACTCTCTTTTATCCAACTTTTTTTGGGGGGTATGTTTTCTTTCAAAAACTTCTATGAAATCAAATTTTTATCTCCCACATTATTGCTATGCATGTTATCAAGGGCAGATCTTGCCTTGTAGTGGTAGATTTCATTAACCATATTTTTATGTCAAGCATGATGCACATAATTTTACTTGAAAGTGTACACAAGGGGGCGTTTTTTTATTTTAGGAGGTATTTTATCTTCATTTTGCTGGTTTTATAGGGAATATGATTTGGTCTGTGGTGCTGTTACTTCTTGTAACTCCCTCTAGTTAGAATTCCAAATGATTGCATTCACTATATTCGACTTCCAAGATATAAAAAACCATGCATCTCGGGAACCAAGAATACCCCTTTACCATTTGACTTTAAAGCGAAGGATTGGCTTATTGCCCTGGTTACGCCCACTATTCCTTTAACCATTCCTATTACAGGAAACTGTGTCATTTCTTGTATCACGCCTCTTATTAAATGCAAGGTGGTTAATGGGTGTGGTTAATAAAGATGTATGCCCATGTGTTTTTCTTTTACTAACTTGTACTCTTTTCTTGATGGAATTCTTTATCTTGTTTCTGCAATTTTCCCCCTTTTCCCGAATTCTGAAGTCACGTGTGTACTTAAATTCCTCTCTGAGCCTGTTAGTTTTGAATTTTAACAGATCTTCTTATCTCTTGTACGTGCATAGATTCAACATTATTCGTTTTTTCCTCTATTTTTATGTTGTTTCTGTTCGGTGCAGGCCAATCAAACTGCCAAACCCTCAGTGGAGCAAGATCTTATTCAGCTAGAGCTTGGTCTGGTTGATATCTTCCTGAGTTTGTGCAGGTTTGAGTGGCAGGCTGGGTATCAGGAGTTGGCTACTGCTTTATTTCAGGCCGAAATTGAATTTAGCTTGTTCTGCCCTGCTTTGCATTTAAACGATCGAAGTAAACAAAGATTATTTGAACACTTTTGGAATAGTGAGGCTGAAAGAGTTGGTGAAGAAGGCGCCCTCGGTTGGTCTACATGGTTAGAAAAAGAGGAGGAAAATAGGCAAAAGGCTATTAGAGAGGAGGAGGCCTTAGAGGCGGATGAAAAGGGTGGTTGGACGGGTTGGTCTGATCCAGTACCCAAAGAAAAGAAAAATAGTGATGGCACAGAAACTACTGCAGAAGTGGGTGTTGCAGCAGAGGAGCATATGGAGGAATATGACGATGAAGAAGATATTGAAAGAGAAGATAGCACCGAAGCTTTGCTCAAAATTCTAGGAATTAACACTGATGTAGGGGTCGATGAGGAGGTTAAGGACACCTCAACTTGGACTAGATGGTCAAAAGAAGAGTCATCAAGAGATTGTGAACAATGGATGCCTGTCCGGTCAAAAACTGGTATCCTCCCTCTCTGCCTGCATACTTCGTTAATTTCTATTTCAATTATTTTGGTTCACATTTATTGGACGTGTACGCCAAAATATAATTGGAATAACATGAATCGTCATGTTCGAGCTGCTTGAATCTGTTTACTAATTAATTAATATCATGTTTAGATTAATCTGAATTCTTAGTGTGAAACAGCAGATGTTATTCATGAAGGGATGCCTGATGGAGAAACAAATGAACAATTTCTGAGAGTTATATTATACGAAGATGTTAAAGAGTACCTGTTTTCATTGATTTCAAGTGAAGCCCGTTTATCCTTAATATATCAGCTAATTGAATTCTTCAGTGGAAAAATCTATTCAAGGTATATACTGTTCTGTGTAAAATCTTATTTACGGTTAGTTTTCAGTTTCGAATCTTAGTCATATTATTCACCTATATATTATGTACTCTATTTTTTACTTGAATATGTGAACAACATTTTAACTAGCAGTGAAATCTTTGTGGTGAGTGAATCAAAATGTTCATGTAAAAAGTTCTCTGTTCGAACATTATCTAATAATTTGGCATGGACTGCCTACAAATTATGCACATAACCAATTGCTTCTTGAAAATACAAATTCTTCTTATCAATGGACAAGGGATAGGGACAATGCCGTGCAAGTTTCCTTTTTGGATTGGATTGGGGCTTAGTTACTAAGATTTCACTGAAGGCTATAGGCAAGGAGGAAACAAATTTCTGTATTAATTTTGAAGTCTTGTAAGTCATTACTGTGAAAAATGCTTGAAATAAAGCTTCTCTTTCTCCTTCCTTTAGTCTTCACCTCGTTCAACCATTGACTTGTAATTTTGTGGTGAAATAACGTCTACTATCTCCTGAACTTGGGATTTGAGGAGAGTCTACTAGTTAAGAACTTCAAAAAGACCTTGAGTAAAATATTGAGCATTTGTGCTAAGGTTTTATGGAAGAAAGGGTTTGGCTAAAGTGATGGTCTTGGGTGGTAATTTGTGGCACTTAATTAACTTTCTATCATGATTAGTGGTAGACCAAAGGGAAATTTTTGCATCAAATGTATCAAATCGTTACAACTATCACAGGAAGCTTAGTGGTTCAAAGGGCTTTGAGCTTATGATATCAAACTATGGTGTTTGAACACCCAATGTTATAACCTTAGCAGCTTGTCTCATGGGATTAGTCAAGTTACTTACTGATGTTTCTTTTTAAAAAAAAAACCTATAATTTGATTACTTCATGATGACTTTTCTAGCCACATTGGTTTTAAGAAGCTACTGAAAAGCCCTAAATGACATTATGAAACAATCAATTTTTTTCTATTAAGAATTTTATTTAACTTAATATTATCAATTCAGCAAAGTTTCAAAAAGCTTTTCCCCCGTTTTCTAATCAAGAACTTCATTACTCGATACTAAAGTGATTTTTCAACAGCAAGGCTACAGGTGGTGTTTTAAGAATCTATGGAAATAACAGATGGGATGTTTCTTGGTTGAAGATGGTAGGAAATGTTAAATAGGGGATTTCTGGAGTGACTACTATAGATGTCCGTCAATTCCAAATTTGCCGAAGGGATTATAATTTCAGTCTGGTTCAAACGGTTTACCTTGTGAGCATTGTTTTGGTGTCAATTTGATCGTCATTACCAGGATACTTATGTAGCACTAATCTATAATTGCTGTCAACTCTCGTCAGTGATGTTCATGTCTTAGTTATGTGTACGACTAGGTTTTACTCTGGCTACTCTTCTAAGGCAAATTCCTTTTACCTTTTTGCTCAACGAACAATTGACATTTTTTTACTCCATCAGGGCTTCCTCAAACAGTTCAAGTTGGATGGAGAGAATGCTTAGTTTAGAGGTGTTGCCAGACGATATATTACATTATCTGAGAAGTGTTCACTATGTTCCTAACAAAGACCAAAGTAGCTCAAGTAGCTTCACTTTGGAGGTTCTTGTTGGAGATTCTGATAACTTATCTCAGATGTCTGAGATGATGAAGTTTCTTCGCAACGCTATCTTACTTTGTTTAACATCTTTCCCACGTAATTACATATTGGAAGAAGCTGCTTTAATTTCTGAAGAGTTATTTGTTACCAAAATGAATTCTTGTAGCTCCTCAGTTACCCCCTGCCGTTCCTTGGCAAAGAACCTCTTGAAAAGTGATCGTCAGGTGGTCTATTTTCTATATTCTATCAATATTTATGCTTTTTTCAGGATTGACTGTCTTGGTGTAGCCATATATGTTTTGCTGTCATTAAGGGATTTATAGTTCAAAAAATAAAAAAGTAGTAGCCCTGACAGAGGGTTGTTGGGTTCCAAGCATACAAAAACTTTTGAATTGTACGTGGAATAAGATATTGCTATCATTGTTTTTATTATTAAGAAAATTGCAAGAAAATGGAATGGAAATATAGGTGCAACAGCGTGCAATAACAACTCTTTTGATTAGAGTTGCATCTTCAACATTTCAAACTTATTCTTATGAGTCAGTAATTACCTCCAATTCAGTTGAGGTTATTTTTCCCACATGGACCTTGAATTCTCTTTGTAGTCCGAACTAGATTACAATTCAGTGACAAGATTATTCGTATTATTAATATTGACGCTTTTCCCCCCACATTTATGCTTCATTCTTGATTATACTAGGGTGGTTCTTAACGTTTTTTTGTGGCTAATTGCCTTCTTAATAGTAATTTAGAATGCCTTTGTTCACGATGCATAGAAATAATTGTATTTTCAATATTCTATAAAATGGATATCCTCATTTCTGTACTATTAGTCTAATATAATTGGTGTTTTCTTGTGATAATTATAGGATATGTTACTATGTGGAGTCTATGCACGAAGAGAGGCAACATATGGAAATATCGATCATGCTAGAAGAGTATTTGACATGGCATTGGCATCTGTGGAAAGCCTTCCCGCGGTATGTTACTGTATCTGTATCCCTAATGTAAATGCTCACTTGTCTGTGCTCAAGTATCTGCAGTTTATGTGTTAATGATGCTACTTCTTAAGAAAAAGAAATATAATCTTCAGTTACATCATCCTTGGGTTAATTTTTTTTTCAAGGGAAAAAAACCCTGTGTTAATAGCATTGTGAAACAACCGTGCACTTTGACTTTTGTTATTAGCATTCCTTGAAAGTTTCCCCATCTTTGACCTATTTATCTATCAGTGGTATGTATGTCATGCATGTACTACAATATGCTTCTTGAAATGGACCTTTTTTTTAAATTACAATTCAATTTTGGCATTTTGGGTGTTAAATTATAATAATTGTTACTGAGTTTTATGGTGCTTGCTCTATGAGTGAATGGTATTTAATTTCAACTGCTGTCATTTCTGGAGCAGGATCAGAAGATTAATGCTCCTCTCTTATATTTCTGGTATGCTGAAATGGAGCTTGCGAATGACCCTCACAACGGTCATGATTCCTTAAATCGTGCAGTTCACATTTTATCTTGCCTAGGAAGTGGTGCTACGTACAGTCCATTTAAATGTCAACCATCAAGCCTGCAACTGCTGAGAGCGCACCAAGGCTTTAAAGAAAAAATCAGGGCAGTACAATCTACTTGGCTCCGTGGAGTTATAGATGACTCGTCCGTGGCTCTCATATCCTCTGCAGCTTTGTTTGAGGAGTTGACCACTGGATACAATGCCGGTCTTGAGGTTTTAGATCAGGCTTTCTCCATGGCACTTCCAGGTTATTTACCAATTCTGTTATTTATTTTTTTTAGTATTTATTTCTTATTGATACTAGTAATTTTAAAACCCCATCTTGTGGAAGTTTGTTTCCTCCTTCCTCCTTGGTTACATTCTATAGGAAAAGATAATTTATTTAGCACTAGCAGAAGCTTTCAACACCTCTTTAGAAGTTTGTCGTACTTTTACTGTAGGGGAAATCTCCGCCTTTGTGATTATGAACTTCCTTTTCTTTTGGTCCTATACATAAAGAACTAGCGTTAGGAAAGTAATATGAGCTTAGTGCCTCCCAGCAGCAGATTATTGTACATCAAAGCGATAACTTTATGAACTGGACATGGTACATTGTCTAACTAGTGGGGAGATGAATCAACTATCGAAAAAATCTGGGTTCGATGGTCTACAGGAAGCTTGGCCTTGCTATTCTATATTTTTCACATTCTTCGTTTTGACACCACTCCTTTATGAGCTGTAATCTTATAGACGAACCAGATGTGCCCCATTGCCAAGACCAAGAAGGAAGATTGTTATCCTATTCAATCTTCAACTTTTATCAAAAGACTAGGACATAATGTTTCTGCTTCATTGTATTTGTTTATTTGTTCACTATTCATTACTTACTATTGTTATCGATGCTCAGAAAGAAGAAAACAGAGTTCTCAACTAGAATATTTGTTCAACTACTATGTGAAGATGCTTCGGAGACATCATAAGCAATTAAGCCAACTGAAAGTCAGGGAGTCAATTTCTCAGGGATTGCAATTCTATCCTTTAAATCCAGAACTTTATAGTGCTTTATTGGAGACTATCTACATTTATTCGGTACCCAGTAAACTGCGATGGGCTTTTGATGACTACTGCCAGAAGTAAGATGATTTTTCTTTTGCTCTCTATCATATTGTGAATCACGGTCTGGTATTTATTATTCCCTATATGGCCAGGCTATTGATATAAATTCACGGTCAGTTCTAATCCTCACCATAATTGGCTTTGATTAATTGTATATGGGTTGGTCAAGTGGTCAATGTAAATAATAAAAGATTTGTAAGGAGTAGATTCAAGCCATGTTGGCCATCTACCTAGGATTTCGTATCCTACGAGTTACTTTGGCAACTAAATGTAATAAGGTCAAACAATTGTCTTGTGAGGATAGTTTAGGTACGCACAAGCTAGCTTGGGTACTCATGGATATCAGGGAAAAAAAAAACAACAAAAACTACATATGGTAACAACCAACCTGCATATTCCCTACCATGATGGATGCACTCAATACCTTTGTTATCTCGTTCATTACTTGTTCTATTCTTCTATTTGACCATTGTATTGAATTATGGCTATTCTAATCTGACTAGAACCTTTTCTGAATCTGACGCTTTATCTTTTGATATAGTATATTGCCGTGAACTTTTTTCTTTTCCTATTTAACTGTGAGCATTACACATGCTTCTGGGTCTCGAATCTTGACAATTTTGCATGTAATACTATCAGGCAACCTTCTTTGATTCTTTGGATTTTTGCATTGTCCTTTGAGATGGGTTATGGGGGTTCTCTCCATAGAATCCGTAGACTGTTTGAAAAGGCTTTGGAAAATGAGAATTTGCGTCGATCTGTTCTGCTCTGGCGCTCCTACATTTCATATGAGCTGAACACAGCATGTGATCCTTCTTCGGCTCGGCGAGTTTTCTTCCGAGCCATTCATGCCTGCCCATGGTAAGAGCCAATTTC
Source organism: Trichosanthes cucumerina (assembly GCA_036507285.1). Classification (NCBI taxonomy): domain Eukaryota; kingdom Viridiplantae; phylum Streptophyta; class Magnoliopsida; order Cucurbitales; family Cucurbitaceae; genus Trichosanthes; species Trichosanthes cucumerina. The sequence goes on along the minus strand of CM071839.1, from coordinate 72,265,911 downwards.
TTGTTATACACCAGCTAAAGCATCATTCTGGCTGAGGTTCTTTTTGTTTATGAATTGATGATATACTGGTATACATGTTCTTCAAATAAACAGCAACACTGTGTCTAACCGTTTTATGTTCTGAAGGTCAAAAAAGCTGTGGCTTGATGGTTTTCTCAAACTGAACTCTGTTTTGAGCGCGAAAGAGCTTTCGGATCTCCAAGAAGTTATGCGTGATAAGGAACTCAATCTGCGGACCGATATATATGAGATTCTTCTGCAAGACGAACTCGTGTCTTGAATCTTGTCTTCGTCGACATACTGCTGCGCTTTTTCGTGGCTCAATGGTGTTGTCATCATCTTCTCTTCCTGCTGCTCTTGAATATTGGTAAATGTTCTACCAGAAGTAGCTTCAAATTCCTCTCCCTCTGTAGGTAATGTTTGGATTTACCATTTCTTGTTTAAAAGAATGATCGTTGTAGGATGTGTACATTGGGAGAAAGAAGATAAAACGGGTTGGGTTCAATTGAAGCTGGGTTATACTTGTACGTTTGTTCAAAGTTAATTTTAGATTCAAGTGAGTTGAAATATTTGAGTTGGTTTGTAAATTTTTTAAGAAGTTAATTTATAAACTTGAATCTACTAATTAAAAAGATATTTCAAGCAATTTATTGAAGCATATATGTTTGTTAATTTTTTCTTCACGTACTCATTCTTTTAGGTTTTCCCCGTCCAACAATTTTTATAAAATTATTACTTGAAGAATATTAATTTTCTTAAAATAGAAGTTGCATTCAAGTAAGAAATATATTGAACAATCAAATTCAATAACTGATATTTGATGTATAAGAAATCTTTTAAAAACTTTAAATTCTTTGTTGGAATTGTAATACTATTAAAAAAGAAAAAACAAAATACAAAATGAACTCAATTTTAAGTATAGTATTTGGACTTTTTTTTAATAAAAAAAACAATGTATAGTATTTGGACTTTAAAAGTACAGTATTTGGATTAGTCAAATTTGTAGTTTCAAACTTTCTTAACCCTTAAATCACAAATTGTTTGAAGTATCATGTCTATAAGTTTTTTTTGGTTCAACAAAATTTAGAGTGGAAGAATTTAAATTTCTATTCTCTCAATCAAGAGTATATATTAATCACCGTTAAGTTATATTCACTTTGGCATGTTCTATTGCAATTTAGCCAATTTTTAAAATTTAAAATTTGAAATTTAAAAATATGTTTTCTATTCAAGTTTTTCAATACATGTAACTTTTTTGTTGGACAATTCAACTACATCAAAATTTAATAGTTATTCAGATTTTAGAAAATTTATTAAAAACCAATTAATAATCATAATTTTTGTAGTCTATACAGCTAATTTAATTATAGCTTAATAATTGAAGTATTAATAACTAATTGATCATATGACTCAATAATTAAGATATTAATAACTTTTATTGTATATGGTAAAGTTGAAATATACTCTTATAATTGTTGATGATATCTTAATTAAATATGAATATAGTTTAACTAATTAGAATACATACTCTCAATTAAAAAGTGTGATGTTTATATCTCTATCCTACCTGTTAAAAAAAATGCTGGTTAAAAAGGATTTTTTTTTTATTATTTATTTTATTTTTTTGTTGTGAAGGTGGTTAAAAAGGAGACTTTTGTCTATACGAATGAGAGAATATTTTTCATAGCTCGATCTTTTTAGTTAGCCAATAGTGGTTTTCTTTTTCAACCAATAGTGAAATATTACTATCAGAACTCAAAAAAAGAAAAGAAAAAAAAAAGAAAAAGAATTATTAGTACATATTTTTGGATTTTCCACTACAGGAGGTGAAGTTAAATCACAACCGTTGGATGAGCCTCTTAAATAACATCGTCTTCGACGCGCCCTAATATATGAAGCATTAGCGCCGTCCCTGACTGAGGCTATCTTCTACCGCTTCAAAGCACTCGACTCAAAAACCTCATAATCTTCAAGGTAACTCTTCCTTCCAATTTTGCTTCACTTCTCATCGTTTTCTTGATCCTCTATCGTACTTACTATCTTTGGATTGTTCGGCTTTATCTTCGACGATGAATTTCTTTTTCCAAGGGTTCTACTGTAGCGTATTTTCATTTTCTAGCTTTGGTGCCGGATTTTGTTTTTGCTTCTGTTAAGGTGTTCGTCGATTTGATATTTTTCTTTGTCTTTGAAACTGATCGTCGTTGATTTTCTTATGTTAAATTTGCTCGTGTTATCGGATTTCTCGACGACTTTACATATCGTAATTATTAAATATATTCTAGCTGTAATTGCGTTCTTCGATTGTAAGTGCAAAAGTGAACAAAAAACAGCCTAGGTTAGACGTATTAGTGGAAGTGTAGTTACTGTACTGAGCAGGAGCTTCTTTTATGGAAAATGTACACGGCCGCTCTTAAGACAATCCGTCTCTTATATTATCTTCTATGATTATGATAAGATGATCAATAGATAATTTGTGTCTCTGAAAATATTTTTCGGATAAGCTTAAGCCTCGATAATGTTTTGTATTTTTGCCTTTCTGTGCCATGCACGTGTAGGTGTTTATCTGGTTTACGTCTCGTTTCTCCGTTGACTAGGCGCATCTATTTTTTTTTATAATTGCTCTTATACAAATCTCCGCGTCCTTAATCACTTTTCAAGTTTTCAATTATCATAAGTCTTATTCTTGTTTCTATATTGTGCAGATGGATCATACAAAGCTCAAGAAGATGGCTGGTGCTGTTCGCACTGGTGGAAAAGGTAGCGTGAGAAGGTTGGTTACCTCTTTATCTTTTGAAAGTTCCGAAGTGTGTAAGAGGAGTCAATTATCTGTTGTTTGGCTTATTTAATAAGGAATCATAAATTAGTTCAATCTGAAAATGGAAATCTTAAAAATTTTACCTGGTTGTTCTTAATTACAGTTTATTTGTTGGTAAATAATTCCATTGAATGATGAAACGGAATATAATTGCATCCAACTGTAGAGTCGGGCTTGATTCAAAATGTGAAGGTAACTTGATATCTGTACATGGTTCCCCATCCGGTGTTCTATGAATTTTGATTGACTGCTTTCTTATAATCATTGGAGTTTGCACTAGCTAGTAGTTAATTTTGATAATTTTGATTAAAAGTTCTTCGTTTACCATTGACAAGATATATATTGTACCATTTGACCATTGGATGAATATACAGACATAAATTTCATGCTTGTTTGCATCTTTCAGTGAAGCAGATTGTTATCTCTCAGATATTTTCTCATGGTTTCTTACCAAGGAAATTTTGCTTTTACTGTGCGATTATCATATCATTTTCATGCTCTTCTTTCAAAGATTGATTTTTCGTTTTCTCAGTTTTTTATTTTTCTTTATGTATGTTGTCAATTAAAGGAAGAAGAAGGCTGTCCACAAGACAACTACCACGGATGATAAACGGCTTCAAAGTACCTTGAAGAGAATAGGAGTTAATGCTATTCCTGCAATTGAGGAAGTCAATATTTTCAAGGATGATGTAGTTATTCAATTTATTAACCCAAAAGGTAAAGCCACTCAACTGCCCTTGGATCTTTACCATCTATATCTTGATATGTAACACACAATGTTGTTAAAATCGTACGTTTCACAAGTTGAATTGTACGATTCAACTCGAAACGGACCAAAATCGATTCAACTCGTGATTTTGAATCATAAATGGAACGTATCTTACGATTCGGAAAATAAAATCGTATGTATCGCTTAAAATCGTAACAAACCGATTCAAAAAAAAAATACCGTGATTCGCGGTAGTAGGAGAAGAAGACGTGCTCTTGTAGTCTTGTTGCAGCCACATGAGAAGAAGAAGACTGGAATTCTGGAAATCTAAAGATGAAGAAGGAAGTTTGAAGGTTGAAGAAGTTTTAGAAAGAAGGAAGTTTGAAGGTTGAAGAAGAAGTTTTCGAAAAAAGTGTTAAAGAAGAAAGAGAAGAAGAATGGGAAAGTAATGTTGTGTTGTTGGGAATTCCTAGAGGTTCTAAATGTGAAGAGAGAGAAATGTAAAAATGGCATTGAAAAGATAAATGAAATGATGGCAAGTCATTTCACATTGAAAAAAGGGAGTGATATGATGAACATTAATAAATAAATATTATTTTAAAATATATTGTTAAACATATTTTTTCCTCTACACTTTTTATCAATAAAAAATATTCTAAATAGGTTATTTTTTTATTTTAAATTATTATTTGTTTATTTTTATCAATTGGCTTTTTGTCTTCATTATAGATTATATAGAATATGAAAAGTTTTTTCTTTTATTATAAATAAAGGACAACCAACTTTCCATTAAAAAAGGAAAAAAAGAACAACAACCATTATCGTTGTTTAATTTTCTTGAGTATTTTGAACTTTAAAGTTAGTTTATGTTTTGATCTTATTTTGGAATTATTTAATATTTGGAATTTTATTTCAGTCTTTGTTATTTAGATTTATATTTCAATATTTTTTACTAAACTGAAACTTACGATACACGATACGTAACGATACACGATACACTAAAATTGAATTTCGATACTCGTTCCGTTTCACAAGTTAACAACCTTGGTAACACATTTTGTTGTTTCTTTTTCTCTATTTCAGTTCAGGCTTCTATTGCAGCAAACACATGGGTTGTTAGTGGTGTTCCTCAAACAAAAAGTACGTCTCTCCCACCACCTCTTGAATATATTGAAACGTATAACTGACTCTGCATTCTCAATATTAGGGCATTCTTGGAGTAGTTCTCTTAAATTGAAACAATTTCCTTTTTCTTCCAAAATTGGTCATATAATTCTTAAAGCGAAAGAATAGTCCTAAATGGAAACCAAACAACATTGTAGAGTTGTCTATGCTGTTTTTAAGGTAACTTTTCATTTCTAATTGTATAGTGTTAGGCATTTATCTTAAATTCAGCCATTACTTTGTATTTCAATGAAATATAAACATGAAAAATAATTGGAACACAGCTACCAAAATATGATGTCGACAAAACCCACTCAATATTTTTACGACAAAATTTTGTTCTTTAATAAGAAAAACTTATTTGGACATTTCATATCATCAATGAAATGATCTCTTGTTTCTCAAAAAAGAAAAACTTATTTGGACAGTGAATTGCTTAAAGCTGTTCTGAAATGAATTATTCTTGGAGTAACTGTTAATTGTTACAAACCTTTAAGTACTTTTAGGAAATAAATATGGACCTCAAAAAGTAAGAGCAAGTGTACACTGCACACTAATTCGTAAACAGTATGAAAGTTTCTTTTTTTGGTATAGTTTCATTTTAACAGTTTGAAAAAGCTGTTCTATTGTGAAGCACGCATTGAACAGCCATAAAGTTTTTTGGACAGTTTTCCATAGAAAAGTTCAAAGTAGTCCTTCAGTTTTTAGTATTGTTTTTCGTAATAACGTGCTGTTGTAATTCAATAGAATTGTGCACAAAGGTTCTTATGGATTAGGATTATATTGTCAAATATTTAATGCAACCAACATGCTGCCATTGGCCTAGAATTTGAAATTCGTCCTAATAGGGTTTGCTTCAATTCTAATGGACTGTTTTACTTCCAGCATAGAAATATCTGTGAGGGTAATAAATCTCACAGGCTGGTATAGTATTATTAGGTAAAGTTCTTGGCCCGAAGCTATCATTTTAAAGTATTTCATTCTCCAGATTTACTTGGATTGCAAGGTTGACTTAGTGACGTTTGTATGATTGTATCTGACTGAGAAGCACAGACACTTTAGTTTGGCTAGCATGTTTGTGTCCGACACGTATCTGACACTTGGATACTCCGATACTTGTTGGACACGTATCAGACACTTGTTGGCACAATAGATATGTCTTAGAAGTTAGTTGTACAAAGTCGTCCAATATCTGTTAGACACATAATGAACACTTCAAGTATGCTAAATAGGTATATAATATAGAACAAAATACATCAAAACCATTTTTTAAGCACATAGATGCTTAAACTTATTGACTCTAAATTTCTTTCTGATATAAAAATGATATATATTTTAAGAAATGCATATTTTGACAAACGTGTCTTAGCCGTGTTCGTGTCCTAAATTTTTTAAAAATGACATCTGTAATGTCTTGTTTAGGCAAGAAATTACTCGAGTCCCGACTCTTAGTTCGACACCTTATTCTGCTGGATAGCATGGTTTTCCGTGGTGTAGTTTCACTTTTGTTTTAACTACTTCTGATTATGGTTCACTTCTATGAACACCGGGCAGCGTGATTTCGTTGTGATATTTAGCTGGCTCATGTTAATATCTATCACGATTGGAACACATGTAATTTAATTTTATACGCACTCTCTAATATTTTGATTTCTTCTCTCAGAATTGCAGGATATTCTCCCTGGAATAATCAACCAGTTGGGTAAGTATTCTACTGTTTTCGTGTTTCATGCCGTTTTATAGCTTTTAATAAGAAGCATTAAGAACGCTGACTTGTTTGTTTGCATGTAAATATTTTAGGGCCTGATAACTTGGACAATCTGAGGAAGTTGGCCGAGCAGTTCCAGAAGCAAGCCCCTGGAGCAGGCGCTGGTGCAGCCAATGCACAGGATGACGATGACAATGTTCCCGACCTCATTGAAGGTATGAATCTGAGGAAGTTGGCCGAGCAGTTGCAGAAGCAAGCACCTGGTGCAGCCAATGCACAGGATGACGATGACGATGTTCCCGACCTCGTCGAAGGTCAGACCTTCGAATCTGCCGCAGAAGAGAGTCACGCTTCCTAGAGAGGAACTCTTGGATGATTTTGTTTAGTTTTTACATATTTTTAATGTTTGGAAGAGTCCATTTTCTCCTTGTATTTGTTTTTGCTAATCTTGTTGCCCATGTCATTTTACTCACCCTGCTCCCATGTAACCCCTCGATGGATGGATTTTCTATTGCTCCTTTTAACAGCCTTAATTCCTGGGGAACACTTTTTATATATAGGTTCGGAATTAATGGCTCCATCGAAAGAAAAATCTGGGGATTAAACATCAGTCAACTTTGTACGCAAATGTGTTAAGGTATGCATGTTAAGTAGTTCTTCACCTACGTTTTCATTTCTCGTGTTTCATGTGGTTTTATTTTCAGAAGTTTGGAAAATCAGACTAATGGTCTTGAAATTCAAAAGGGATTAATTCATTTGAATGTTTAAATAGAGATATGTTTTCGCTCTTTTTTCCTAGCGTTTTTATGAGTTTTACAATTGAAGAAATCTGTGCATCCATGATTTAGCGTTTGGATTACAGAATCAAAAAATGACTAGGTAAATAACTGAAGGAAATTGCAGTGTACATTTCTGGGGATTGATTGATAACTGGTGCATGCCTTTTTCCGAGTCCTACGTAAAAAAAAAAAGAAAATTGATGAAAAACTGATTGTCAGTCTTTTGTGATTTCTGAAGGACGTGGAAGGATGAGAAACTTTACTGGGGTAGCAGATATCTCTAGCGTAACAGCAAAGAAGCTTTGCATGAAGTAACAAAAAAGTCAGGTCAGGATCACACGTTAGAATTCTAACATAGAAAATAAATCAATTCCCAAGAGAAGAGAAGATAAAGGAAAACTGTTTTTCTGTATGAAAGGGAAAATACGCATGGTGCATGAGACTACAGTATGTCTACCAAAGCTAGATTTTTTCTACGCACATGCTAAAGGCAAGGGTGGTTCGTAATAGCTAATGGTTTAAGATACAATAAGTTCAGAACTTGTTATTAAAAGTATATATATTTAATTTATTGTTTAGATATTGTAGTTGTAATTTCTCGAATGGAGATAGTCTAAAGAGAAAATCTCCACTACATGACAACATGTCGTCTCTTGAAGAAATAATTTGCCATGTGGTGAAGATTGTCTCGATCACAGAAAGTTAAAGTTACAATATCTAAATACTAAGCTTGAAAATTAATACATTTTAATAAAAAGTTTTTAAATTTACAATATTAATAATAATTACAAAAAAAACTCCGAGATAAGAATTTCTCATCCATATTTGATATAATATTTATAAAAGAAAAGAGAGGAAAAAAAAACATGCCAGATGCAGAAAAAGAAATGAAAGCAAATTCTCAAAAGTCAAAATTACCAATCTCAGACCGAAAACTTTAGAATATAAACACCAAGCATATATGCTTCACACAGTTGAAGTAAAATGTACTCAATGAAAAACCATATTTAGATATCTAAAGATAATTTTGCTCTAATGTACATGCCCAGTGTTGAAGTGATAGAAGATTTTATCACGGCAATAGAGATTACAAGGTTAAGAAGATTGTGATTGAAAAGAAGACATAAAGACTATTTAGAGTGAGTTTTTTGCGTTTAACACAAGTGTGGAGATTCAAACTTGTTTTTTGAGTTTAACACGAGTGTGAGAGATTCAAACTTTGAGTTATCTAACTTATTTAGAGCAATTTTGACACGAATGTTGAAGAGAGCTGACACACTTTTCAAAATCTTCAATCTAGAAGCTCTAAAGATATTTAAAAACATTTAATGAAATTTTTTAAAAAGAAAATAATAAAATGAATTGAGACACTTTTTATAAAAGAAAAGAAAAAAGAGTATAGATATTTATATAAAGCAAGGAGCCAAAGAAATAATAGGAGAGGTCATAAACCCTCGGATTGAAGAGCCTAAGATTCTGAGAGTTGTGAAGAAAGCAAAGGAAAATTCAAAGATGTAAAGCACTTGGCCTGTCCTGTGAGTCTGTGACACGGTTATCCAAAAAATTATGGATAAAAAAACCGTTTATGACACTAATTGGAAAAGGAAAATTCCAAGACATTTAACAAATTGAAGATTAATTTATCTGAAGTGAAGCCTCCATTGAGCAAAAATAATATTATCCTCTAAAAACCAACTTGGCCTAGTCGAAGAGTGATCATACAAACATGTGATGGGTCTTAATCAAAGAGGTCTAAATAAAAGGATAAACAAATTTATTTCTTTTGGTGCTTAAAAGACGATCGGAGTTTTATGGAAGAAACAAACCTTGTTGAGATGATATGCTACGTCCAAATTTAACCTCCACAAATGGATAATTTATCACCAAGGCATTATGTAAAATCCTTTGTCCTGTATCCACGAAGAATTTGATTTAGAGTTAGAGTTTGACTAATTAAAAGTCTTCAAGGTCATTTTCAAGCAAGAATGAACTTGAAAAACATTTAGTGTGGATACTTACAATCGAAAGTTGCCCAACGAGCTGGAATTACGCTAGAGAAGTCCTGTTTTGCATCTTGGACATATTTGAAGAGATCTGGGGATCCATTTGTATTTTTTGTGGATGTATCAATTTCTTTCACTAATGAAGGTCCTCTTGGAGGAGCTGAAGCAATCACATGGTTCTTCATATCTAAAGAATTCTGCATGAGAAATATGCACCACCATGATCACACACTTTAAACTATAGCTTCTTATTTCTCAGATAAGGCAAGCATGGGATAATAATACAGTATATTGAGTGATAACTGATAATATGGCTTGGAAACCTTTTTTTTTAAAAAAAAGGTTCATTAAAGAACCTAGATTGCTACAGTGTTATCGCCAGGAAGACAGAAATGAAAAAGGGTATCATACTACTGTTGTCTAATGCTGATGCATGTTTTTTTCCCTAAAGCTTTTGCAGAAAAACCTTCTCAAACATCTTTCATGAAATTTCAGTAGAATTGTCATTTTAAAAAAAAAAAAAAGAAAAAAAAGGGCTAATTTAACAATATGGCAGAGTACCGCAGAAATATAATTCTCCACCCATTTCTTTTATTCGTTTCAAATTTCTTTTATTTTCCTTTTTCTCTCTATATACGGCATGCACACCAGTGGAACAAATATGGAAGATGAAAAAGGCAAAACTGCCCTCCTTGACAAACAACCATAATGCGTTTGGCCAAGGGGTAATATTGGCAAGAACAAGTTACAAAAAGGACAGTTTTCAGATCAGACAACCACTGAAAACTGCGATAGACGAATGTTGCAAGAATGTCAGGCTTAAAACTTGTACGCAACTCTAGACTCTAAAAAATGAAACAAGGTCACTGAATTCCTCAACCCAAACCATGCACTCGAAGGAAGAAAAGTAAAGCTATGACTCTTTTGTTTGCCCATTCATTTTCCAAGTGAACAGGATTTCTAATAAAATCAAGTTACATGTCATAAAACAAAACCAAGGCGAAAATGAATGACAATTTAACTTTTCTTGTCAAACCCTGAAAGTTAATAATACAGAATTTTTATTCGATAACATAATAAAATAGCGCATGCTAACAAATGTCAGGACTTAAGTCTTAAAATATATCATTGACTACTTTTGTTATGCTATTTTTGTAATCCCTCCTCACTAACATGGAGATACATGATCGTAATTTAATGGAAATTGAATTTCTCTAAAGAGTCAAAACGCGTCTTCATCAATTTTATACCTTGCAGAAAGATCTCACTTAAAGGAAAACAAGAATAAAGAATACTAAGCAACAAGATTACAAATGAACTTACCCCGCGTGATTTTGCTAGTGCCGGAGTTGATTTTGTCACGTGCTTTGTGAGAATCTCTTCCTCAAGAGAAAAGTTCCTCATCTTCTTTGAAATAGAGCTTCTGGGTGCAGTTTCAATCGAATCACAATAAATATTACTTCTCATTCCACCGGGTTGTGGAGCTGGGTGTGTTCTGTTCTTAGGAACCCACCTTTTCTCTTCGTACCTGGAAGTTCCTCAACAAAGTTAGATAAATAGAAAAGAACAAGATATCCAATTTTCTTTAAAAACTTGTTCTAAATTTAAGCAGATAAGTTACTTGGCACGAATGAACGTTTGATCCCCTCTCCTATCAAAATTTGGTGGTAGTTCCGCTTCCCAGTAATAATTCGATCTCTCATTTCCCATAGCTACAAATATAATGAGCAATATGTTAAATAATCTGTGAATGTCCATCAACCTCAAGTAGTTGATAAAAAAGAAAAATTAATCTGCCGGCAATAAGATCTCTCAAAGGAGATTTTCCTTCGGGGACTGAGTATCAACCAATTGAGCAGAAATTTTGATTGAAAGCATCCTATTGAAGTTCCTATCTTAACTTTTCTTACTGAAAAGACAAATTTAACAAATGCCAAATATTCTTACACTGCATAAAAGCAACCTGTTCTGGTAGCCATGTATCAAGAGTAGTAGACCGTACCTAACACAAAAATGAAAATTTCGAAGTGTCAGCATAGAAAGATCCAACATAACGAGGATTAGAAAATATTGGATTTAGAACACTAGTTAAATAAAAAATTCAATTAAACTACATTTAACAGCAAATGCAAGCACATTCGCATGAGGCAATTGCAAGCAGTTTACTGTTTTCATAATTCCAGTGGGCTCATAAGTTAGTTGTGTGTAGCCTAGCAGATCAGCAACGTGTACATATGACACGTTTATTGAAGCTTCAATTGCAAAGAGGAAACGCTAAATCTGCCAAAACATCTTGGGTAAGGAATCCTACTTAATTTTTCATCCTTTATTGATATGGACAAATATTTAGTGCTAGCAAAAGTTCAAATAGTATGAAACTCATGTGCCAATTTGTCCTCAGTTCCATTCTCTCAACATTTTTGTATATCTCCAATGAAATTAATACGCAAGGAGATTTCCTCTAAATAACCAACAAAAAATCTCAAATAAAGTAGTTATAAGTCTTGCCTCCGAAAATACTGGGACACTCCAATGGTAGTAATTAATACATGCAAGCTGGCAAGTTTCTGGCTCTACACATTTCTTTTTCATTGTTTAAATGTAAGATCATTTTGAAGTTCATGTTTTTTATGAAGAGTCTCTTCCAACTACAAGAAATTGTTTAAGCAAAACCAGAAAGTTCAAAGCAAAGATCTACTAGTAGTCACAGAACACTACATATATAGAAGGAACTTCAATAGTTAGCAAAAATCTTCTCTCTACTTATGGTAGGAAAAAGCGAGGGAAACCTTTGAAATATGTACTCCAAGACTCCTATGGATACCCGAGCATTGCATGCATATAAAAATTCCAAGGTTTACACTTGCCCATCGTGGAGCCCTGTGCATCATGTAGCAAAAAATTACATTAAAGTATACAATGTTATACTACATGTTGAACTCAGATCAAGTAAGAAAACTTATATCAAAGCACATTTTCTTAGAAAACCATTTCCGAAACCTGGTTTTGATGGTAATCATTTGTCAACAGTGAGCAATGTTAAACTACAACAATTTAAAATGCTTGCTTATGCTAAACCTAAAACAATATCTGATAGTTGGCCACCACATGAATCTTATACTGTGGAAAATATTTATTTTAAAATGCCTTACCCTATTGTATCTTATTCATCAGAAAGTTATATAGATGCATATTCTCTCCTGCTCTATATTATTACCATGTCCAGGCTTTTTAGCTTGTTGTTAAGGCCATTATTGTGGACAGCCTCAGATGACTCAAATCGAAACCAGTCATCCAATTTTGCCTTAAAACTGCAACTCTCAACCCAAGTCCTAACTATTTCAATAACTTAGCAGCCTTGTTTCAGAGATGCCTAGGGATGAGAAACATACACAAAATAGTTATTCACCCAACTAATCTACCGAAACTTTATGGAGCATCATATTCAGATATTTGTTTGCCTGTATCAATTTCAATTGATTATCCAATAATGAAATAAATGTCACCAAACTAGCAGCCAAAAAAAAGTCCAAGAGCATTGAAATTCAAAGGGATGTAGTTTGACAAGGATACTGCCAAAAAAGCTGATGTTCACATTCATTGGTTGAATAGATACTAACATGATATGAAACTAGGTCGTTGATCATATATAAAAACTAGATGATAACCAATTCGTTCTGTGTAATCAAATAAGGATAACGAAAAGATTCTCTCTGAAGAGCTGCAGAAACAGAGAAGATATTCAGAGAGGAATGTTGAACATAATATTGTAGTGCAAAAATTATGCATGCTCCAAGTAGAATTGGCTGGTCAGAAGCTTACGGACAGGAAGTACATCCATAACAAATTAGATTTACAGGAAGAACGTTTCGTATTTAATAATTAATTATAATAATCTTTTAAATGCATACTTGCTCCGGCAGTCAGCACATTCCCTGTTTTCTGGAAGCTTGAGAAGACCTTCCAAAATCTGTATAAACAAATATTTAACACGCATAAAAATGATCTTTAAGTTAAACAAAGTAGTACAATAATCATTCACGCGGCTAAAACCAAAAACTCGATACGAAAAAATAAAATCCGCATGAAATTAATAGATTAGCGAATGAAATTCATTTGCGGACCGTGTAAACCAAGGATTTCGATGCCAAAACGCTTGAAAAAGTGAGGAGAAGAGGTTCGTTAATACCGCACAATTCAATCACAGATTTTAGCTGGTTTGATTGTGCTAGCAGTTCGAATCAGTTTTTATGAACAAACAATTGATCATAGCATTTCCAAACACTAACATCACGTTGCTATAAGCCTATAATACACATAACAGCTTGAGTTTCTCCTTCTCGCACAACTAGACAGCGAAGAAACGACGAATTTTCTCAAAACCTTCGATCAATTTCAAACAAAAAGCAACAGAGATAGACAGAAATAGATCAACAAAACCTTAGTATGTTTGGCTTCGAGCTCCTTAGAGACGGAGGCCTTCTCATTCATGTTTGGACTCGGATTTGACGAACCGCTACGACGATCGTTTCGCTGCGGTTTCTTAAGAAGTCGCCTTCGCCTCTGGTGGCTCCGAGCAGAGAATTCTTGGGAACGGCGATGAAGAGGAAAGAAAAAGAGTTCGATAATGATTGGTTCCACAGATTCTGAGGAAAACGGTTGGAAATCCACAAATAAGGCGAAAGGGAAATGGCAGCGTTCATATTTGACGCTTCGCCACCTGTTCTTAATCTTAACATTCCTATTAAATATTAATGTAGCTGGCGGGAAACGAAAAAGCGAAGATAAAATTATATTTATATGAAACTGCCAGGTAAGGCTGCCACTCATCCATTCTGCCCGCGTGTTGTCCAACTCCATTTAATCTGTAGTCGGCCCATATTCCGTTCAGCCGAATCGTTCCTTCTTTTTTGTTACAACCATTTATAAATTTTAGAATCTTTTTAGATTCGTTTTATTTATTTATTTTTGGCTAAATTATTATTTTTTTTAAAAAAAATAATACTCATCTTTTTTACAACCATTCATAAATTTTTGGCTAAATGTTCGATAAACATTTCAAAACTATAATAAAAACAGTTATAATGTTGAACAAAAAAAATTAGATAAGCGTCTTAGTACCGATCAATTACAACTTTTTAAGGAGTGATGTTTTTCAAATAAATAAGTTCAGGAGTATTTTTTTAATTTAGCATTTATTTTTTAAAAAAATTAAGTCAATAATATGTAACAATGAGAATTGTTCTGTTTGATAACCATTTGGTACTTTTTAGGTATTTACTTGTCGTGTTACCTACTTTTTAGGTATGTTTGCAAAAACCAAACTATGTTTTGATATTTTTTTTAAAAAAATAGTTTTCAAAAACTTGCTTTTGTTTCTAGAATTTGGCTAAGAATCCAAATGCTTCTCTAAGAGGGATGAAAAACATTGTAGAGGATTTGGGAAAAAACAAGCTTAATTTTCAAAAATCAAAAATAAAAAATGAAATGATTATCAAACAGAGTCTTAACAATTAGCCTGATTTATCATTCCCAACCAGTTGACCTATGTTTAGATGGGGAAAAAAATTAAATCATTTTTTACCAATATTTGTTAATTAAAAAGGTTGAATGAGAGGCTTTATTTAAATATTGTATTTACCAAGCAGATTGCAACTCAACTGTCATAATGAATGTGTTAATCACCATGAAGTCTGTATTTCGAATTTTCGATGGTTCTAAAAAAAATTTAAATATTGTATTTGAATTAGTAACAAATCCAAATCCTACGGTTGAACAAATGGCATCATTAATATTTTTCATTAGTTACATTTCATTTCCTAAAAGATTTGTGATTTGTTAGGGGTATTGTTAGGTTAGATATGATTATTTCATTTCATATTTTTTAAAAAAAAAAAAAATAATGAAAGTACCCATACTAAAATTGGACATTTGAAAGTACAAAACCAAAATGGAACAAAGTTTATAGTACAAAGACCAAAATAGTATTTTAACCTAAATTTAAATCACTCATACTTATGTTTTCTTTGCTTAGTTTTCACCTTTTGATAACATTTTTGTAACCTTACATAATATCAAAAATAACAAACAAAAATTTTAAAAATATTTTAAGCCCGTTTAATAACCAATTTTAAAAAAATAAGCTTATAAAACTTACTTCCACCCATAGGTTTTTTTTTGTTCTCTTTATCCCCTCGTGTTTTCAAAAACCAAAATCAGGTTTTGAAAAAAAGAATTGTTTTTAAAAACTTATTTTGTTTTTAAAATTTAGGTGAAAATCTAAATATTTTTCTTAATAAAATTAAAATATATGGTAGAGAAATGATGAGAAAACAAACACAATTTCTAAAAACAATAAATTAAGGTCCATTTGATAACAATTTAATTTTTGTTTGTTGAAAATTAAGCCTATAAATACTTCTTTCACCTATGATTTTTCATGTTTTCTTATTTACTTTTACATATATTTTTAAAAACCAAATCAAGTTTTGAAAACTAAAAAAAAATAGTTTTCAAAAAACTTGTTCTTGTTTTTGAAATTTGGCTAGAAACTCACATGTTTCTTAAGAAATATGAAAACCATTACAAAGATTATGAGAAAACAAGTCAATTTTTAAAAACTAAATGGTTATCCAACGAAACCTAAATAATTATCAAATAGGTCTGCAAGCCAAGAATGTTTTGGAAAGTAAATCATAGATGAAGACTAATCCTCCGGATAAAAGAAGTCTAAATAAATGAGAAAAAAAAATCACTTCAATAATTTGAAACATGTCAACCTTTCAAGCATTAATAACATTTTTCTAAATGTTGGAATGCCCACTTCTACAAATCCCTATAATCTTAAAAAAGAAACCATTCTTTACAATATTTATGTTTTAGTATTACTCCAGCCATTTGCCAACTTAAGCGGGCATAGGTCAAGTAATCTCTTGAAATTGGAGGTTCAAAGTACTAAAACATTACTCTTTTGAACGTTCAACGTATTAAACATTTCTCTTTTTCATGAAGTTTAAGGTTCAAATTCTCATACTCATATTGATGATACTAAATAATTTAAGATAAAAATTGAATGACATGCTTAATAGAATACAAACTCGAGTACCATCATTATTTCTTCACATGAACGCCTCCAGATCTAATTATTATTATTATTATTACTATTATTATTTGAAATCCCAGATCTGATTAACTACTCTGCAAACATTCACATACCACAAACATTGGCCTAAAATATATACCAGTATCCACTCTTTTCTTTATCTTCCTTATGCTAGGGATTAGTAAATTCTTGGATAGTGTCAAACGGTGTTGATGAATTACCTGCAAGAACTACATCAAGAATAGGCAAGACAACAAGCCCTGAGGGCGAAATTTTATATTCCAACTCTTTACATACATTAAACTTTCAATCCTAACAATTTTAAGCAGACAAATTAGAAGGAAAACTGAAATTTCAACAGGTCTGCTTGTGCCAATTTGGCCTCCCTAAGAAGAGAAGAAAATCTATGGTTTGAGACATAAGCTCTGGAGCAGATGGACGTTTCAGCAGACAATGCTCTGTTTAAATGTATACAAAATGTTTTTTTTTTTTCTCCAACATAAGAAACGAAGATTTCATAGATAGAAATGAAAGAAAATACAAGGGATACAAAAAACAAGCCCACCAAAAAAACCTCAAAGCTAATTGCAAGAACGAAACTCAATCCAAAATAATGATACCAAGCTGATAATTGCAAAAAGGTTGATTAACAGATACCCACAAAGATGAGTTAAATCTAATCGCCTCCCAAATGTAAACAAAATGTTACGGAATGGCCAATGCACATGCACAAGCTGCCTAGCATTACTAGCCCAACTAAAGGATAACATGGGAGAGGGAGAAGGGCATGATGATCTCCCTCCCATTTGTCTACAACATGCATGTAATCAAGGTGTTTCAGTGATGATGCATGAAAGTATTCTACTCCACGAGTGTTAACCATGGAATTTGGCCCTTTAGAGAGATCACCATGCACGTGGACTAAAATGTGACCCTCACACAAACCCTTCTTTTCGATTCTTAGTAGATGTTATTGCAGCCATCAGTGAGGACCAAGGAGCAATAGATGCTTGTTTCAATGACATGGAATATGACAGAACACATTGGTCGAAAAATATGAATCTAGATAAAGTTTTAGTGAAAATGAGGTTAAGACTTATTAGATTACATGGGTTCCATCTCAAAATCAATTGATAATGAGCATAGTAACTCATATATCTTATAAGTTGTGAGATTTCTCTCCATCTTTTCAATGTGGGATCCTCAACATGCCCCCTTAAGATGGTGTCTTTTGTGTTCACGATTCTTAGATCGAATCCCATTTTTTAAACCGATATACCTGTTTGGGCTTAATGGGCTTTAACACCATATTAGATTACATGGAGTTCCATCTCAAAACCAATTGGCAATGAGAGAAGTAACCAATATATCTTATAAGTTGTGAGGTTTCTCTCCACCTTTTCAATGTGGGATCCTCAACAAGAATAATCCTATTTTGGTATATGACTCTTTTTAGAGTGTAGTTATAAACAACTAGTCACCTTGAATTTGTGTTACTATAACTAATGACTGACATGCTTATTATTACGCTTTGATCAAAGAACAAGTGCTATAATGAAAATTTTAAATGCAAAAGCACTAAATTGAAAGTAGGGTTATAGTATGGGGACAAAATATATAATCAAACGTTTCATCTGTTTTGGCCTTTTGGATTAGAAACCATTCAATGTGTAATACGACAACAAAATAGGGTATTGGTAGGGATTTAGACCCAACAAAAGTGAAAGAAGTTCAATTGCAACTACTTTAAAATTATAACTCTAATAAAATATGAAATAAACAGCACAGTTAAGACAGTTTGCATTTTTAGGGACAGAAAAAGGAGTGTGAGGTAAAGTAACAGCTATTAAATCAAAAGACATTCATTGTTCTCTAAGTTGCATTCTTCCCTCAGAGTGCCTTGTGAGTTGTGATAAACAACAGAAGATTTTCCATGGCATTTAAGAGCTTTTAACTCATCCCATGAAGTTAAATAGCAGCTTATGATTATTTCAGATTCAACCACACAAATTCTAAGAGTACACAATCTCAAACAAAACTTGCCATTTGAAAACTCTTGCACCTTTCATTACCATTTCTGGTCAAGAAAACATCAGATGAGAGCCAGCATAAATGCCTAAATTCTTACAATTCTAAGCTAAAAGTTCATTTGAAAACTCACACTGTGAGGCGAATCTGAACATCATTTCGCTCCAGTTTCTTGGGGAGTCTTTGCCACGATTGAAATTGCATGCAATCCAGACTGAAGCTCATCAGCCAACAAATCATACACCATTCTATGGCGCTTCACAAGGCTCTGCCCTTCAAATTTTGGAGACACTATCTTTACATTGAAATGAGTCTCTCCATCGCTGCCCTTCACAGCCGCATGCCCAGCGTGCTGGTGCGAAACGTCCTCGATTTCCAGAAAACTCGCTGATAGTGCTGATTGCAACTTCGTCTTCATCCTGTTCGCCCTCGAGAGCACCACGTTTGCCCCTCGTGAAGCCATAGTGTTCGATTAAATGTCTGCAAAATTTGCATCCATGAGAAGACAGAGTTTCAGAGAACTGAAACTTCCGACGGCAAATTTGTAGAATCTATAATAAACTTTTATCGGTTTTGATTCGAATAGCAGAAAAATTATCATCCACGAACGAGCAAGAGGAAGGGAAATTCAAAGATTGTAAAAGAAATCGTTAAAACTTTGTGGAAAAGGGATTTGCGGGTTTATAATTGGTTGAAATATTGGAAATCGTTGATGGACGCATAGTACTGACCGTCGTTACTTGATGTTTGCCCGCTGGATGCTCGGAGACGGTCGACTTTGGCAGTGCGGCTTCAATTCAACGCAATTCGGTATTGAAGAGAAAATGAAAAGTAATTCAGTGGTTTTTTCCCACAAATATTTGATTATATAATTTTTTTTTTTACACTTTAGTCCTTCTATTTAATTATTTTTTATTTTTTATTTAATTAAATTATCAAAAATTTATCAAGGAGAAGGAACTAAAAAATAAAATAAAATAAATTTAATTAAAGATTAAAAATAATTAAATTTTAATAAAATAATATTTTTAATAAAAAATAGGTGTCACATCACTATTTTAAACTACCAAAAATTGAATAGAAGGATAATGCAAAACTTACGGGTAAATTTGTTGAATTTTTGAAAACTTATGGATCAAAAGAGAACCAAATACAAAACTGGGAGAGTAAAAAAGTATTTCGTCAAATACAAAAGAAAATTTAAATAAAATATAATTATATATTAATAAAATAATTTATTATATATATAAAAATATGTGTCACGTCAGCTTTCGGTTAGAACTAACGGGAAATTAGATGGACTGACTAGTAGTGTAACTAAATGCAAAACTCAAGTGCTAAATTGTTGAGTTTGAAAAGTGAGAGACTAAAAGGGAACTAGACACAAAACTGAGGGACCAAAAAGGTATTTTGCCCTATTATTTAAAATGCATAGTTTAATAGTATGTGTTTGGGGTGCAGTTATAATCTGTGCCCCAAATAGGTTCGGGGCGGGGTCGCGGGAATCGCTTTCCGGTCCCCGCGAAATTCTTCATTTAATTTCGTGGGAAATAGTATTTCCTGCAGATAATTTAATTTCTCATTTATCATTTCTTATTTTTCTTTTCTTTTTTTTTGAAATTTTTTTATTTAAATGATTATTTCTTAATTAAAATTTTATATTTAAAATACTTTTTTCAATTTTCTTAAAAAAATGATATTTAATAAAAAAAAATAGAATTATGGTTTATTATATGTATGTATATATATATATAAGAGTCTATATTAAGAAAGCGGAAGCAATTTGGGATCTTGAACACTCTAAGTTGATCAATTTTACAAAATAAAAGTATGCTTGAATTTGGAAAACACAGAGAGTATGAACACATATCTTTGTTGCTCAAAATTCTCCTAATATGTGTGCAATTTCTTGTCACAAACACTTTGTGGACAACCTATAGTGTCTTCCCTACTATCTTTAGGCCTTGGAACAGATTGTGGGATCTTTGATAGAGAGAATTTGAAGAGAGATGAAAGAAAGGTCTGAAAAACGTAAATCAGAAAATTCTTGATAAATTTTTAAAAATCCATGTGTTTCTTCTTCAATTAAAGCAAACCAAAAGTTTCTTCAATCAAGCAGAAGATGACAACACGAAGATGATGAGGATTTAGCAAGAAGGAGGTGCTCAATTATGATAAATTTCAAATTCAAAGAAGCTCGTTCACCATTTGTTCTTTGGTCCAATTGATATTAAAAAATCAATTTGAATTTTCTTTCAATTTTATTTCAAAATTAATATAAAATTAATTTTAAATTAAAATTAATTTATTAATTAAATTAATTAAATAATTTAATTGATTAATTTTAAATAATTTATTTAATTTAATATCAAATTAAATAATTGGACCAATCCCGATTTCTTAAATCGACCGTTCGAACATGAATCCCTATTCATGTTGTAAACCGAACCAATATTTAAATCATATTTAAATACGTCAATCTCTTCTTTATCATAGTTTAATTCATAATTAAATTGTGAAACATTAAATATATCACATATAATTAACGCTCTCTCCCAAAATCGAATTTAAACAATTCAAATTCTTTTCTCTCAAATGTTACAAGGCTTAGTCCGAGCTAGTAAAGGAGACCTAATGGACCTACAGATCATGAGCTCCAACGATACGAAATTAACTGACCAAACTCTTTAGTCTAGTTAATCAACCTTCGTTAACCACCGGGACACTCCACCAAAAGCCCAGTGGTTGCACTCTCCTCACAGTAAATATATTTCTGTCCACTCGAATAACCATGATTAGTAAGTCGATCCTTCACACTTCACAAGTTGTTCGTAATTACAGTTGAGTCAAATATACCGTTTTACCCATGTAATTATTTCTTGTTCCTTAAGTCCCACTGATCATCTAATGAACAATTAGTTTGTGGTCCAACCAACAAACCGAATCTCTCTCAGGCCAATGAGAGGGGTGGGCCCTTTGTTCAAGACCCGGAGTCAACACTTAAAAAAACAACCTCTCTACTAATCTCTAAAGCGGGTAGGAGTGAATTCCATCTTGCAGAACTATGTTCCCAACTATCTACCCGGTTTTATCCCTGAAATGAGAGGCTTATTGAGTCGACAATCTCAGACCACTCTCACCCATGCAAATCTAAGGATAATTCGAATAAACAGAAATTCATGGCACGCTCAGGATTAAGATCGAGTTACCTAGGTCATCATATGAATATAGTCAGTTTAAGACAGTAAACGAAGTTATAAAGTCTAAGTGACTATTTCTCGGTCTAGTCTTATGCAAACCCATTGCATAGGACACCCCCACTCGCATGTTTCCACATGAACGATTTAGGATCACATCATTTGTAGTTTACAAAATGGGTCGCGTCCATAGTGTCCCCAAGATAAGGTACCAAACCCTATTCTTATACTATAGACCGTTCTGGCTATAACTTGAACTTGATCCACTTTTATGTCACACATAAAGTTCAAGTATACATCATATAGCCATGAGTTCTTTATTGGATTAGAGTTTCAAAATATACAATTCACTTTATTCAATAACATCTTTATTTGAATAAATCTCAATAACATCTTTATTACAAAATAGAATATATATTCAGTTTACAAACCCATGAGTTTTAGGATATAAAACCCAGCAAATATATATATATATATCGGAGAACGGGTACGGAGACAGAGAATCTCCGTAAAAGTCTTATTTCTATTCCCTCCCCCATTTTTCGCATAACACTGGGATTCTCCTTAATTATTATATACTTTTAAATTTGTTGTATAATAAGTTTCTCGATATTAAAATTTTAAACCTAATATTAGATTTTGTATATAATAGAATTCGAATTTTTCATTTTTTAATAGATTTGTTAAAATTTTCAAAGGTTGAATAAGTTAGGAGTGTATTCAATACAAAATTAAAAGGTTGTAGTTCTACTATTAGCCACTCCTTAAGATTTAAAACACAAATATAAGAATTCATACACTAAACTTATTTTGAAATTCTATATATCACTATCTCAAGAGGAAAAAAAAAACTTGTAACTTAAAGTTATATATTTTTGTTAAAGTTAGTAACTTTTTTTTTTTTTAATTGTTTGAAAATATGTTAGCCACACATTTTAGGTTATATTTTGACTATAGGTAATAGAATTATTATTGATAACTTATATTTGGATTGACTTTAATTTCATTCCTTAAACTTTCAAATGTGTATTTGATTTTAACTTTTACTTGGGGTTTGTTTGGGGTACATGTTATAACCTGTAGAATAGTTTGTACCCCAAACACAAACTATTATAACCTCAGACTATAATTCTCTCGATTTTAAATAATATTATATGATTTCACATACTATAATAACCTAGAAACTATTATAACTCTCTGTTATTATAATCCACTCAACGCCTTCAAACATCTCTTTAGTGACAATTGCATTACACAATATTTAAATTTGTGAGTAGATACGAAATTGAAAAATGGTAACACGTGTAGCTAAATTAATTTTATTTTTTCAAAATCATATAGAGTAATATATACAACTTTTCAAAGAAAAAAAAAGAGAGTAAATATACAAATTATTTAGTTTAAAATATAAAAAATATTTAAACGGAGCTTGGGTGCAGTCGCGGTGGGATTGGCTTTGAACGTACTCCTCCGCGGAATAGAGTTTGTTCTAAGATTTCAAATGATCATACAAATTAGATGCCTCTTCACCTCGCTCGCCCATTAATTTTTGTTTCAAAATTCACAAAAACACAACATTCAATTGCTCTGAGAATTTCTCACAAGTCTTTCATTTCGAAATCAGAGAACTCGTTGGCGAAACTAGAAGATTTCTATGCCAGTCTCCTGCATGAATGTGTCCAAACCTCCGATTGCCGCCATGGATCGGCAATTCATGCGAAGTTCCTCAAGGGATTTCTTCCACTTTCTCTTTTCTTCCACAACCATATACTTAATTTGTATGTCAAGTGTGGAGGTCTTTCTTGTGGCCTGCAACTGTTCGACGAAATGCCTGAGAGAAATGTTGTGTCCTGGTCCGCAATCATTGCTGGGTTCGTCCAACACGGCCGACCCAACGAAGCCCTCTCTCTATTTGGCCGTATGCATTGCGACGGTTCGATAATGCCCAACGAATTCACCCTTGTAAGTGCTCTCCATGCTTGTTCTTTAACTCAGAGGCTGATCTGTTCATACCAAATTTATGCTTTAATTGTTCGCTTAGGATATGGGTCCAATATTTTCCTTATGAATGCGTTCTTAACTGCTTTAATTAGGCATGGGAAATTGCTAGAGGCTTTAGAAGTTTTTGAGAGTTCTTCATCCAAGGATATTGTATCTTGGAATGCTATGATGGCTGGTTATTTGCAATTAGCATATTTTGAATTGCCGAAGTTTTGGCACCGGATGAATCTCAAGGGCGTTAAGCCTGATAATTTTACATTTGCTAGTATCTTAACTGGGTTGGCTGCTCTCTCTGAGTTTAGGCTGGGGTTGCAAGTTCATGGACAGCTTGTGAAAAGTGGATATGGGAATGATATTTGTGTTGGGAATTCCTTGTGTGATATGTACATTAAGAATCAGAAGTTGTTAGATGGTTTTAAAGCTTTTGATGAAATGCCTTCAAGTGATGTGTGCTCTTGGACTCAGATGGCTGCTGGGTGCCTCCAGTGTGGGGAACCAATGAAAGCACTCGAGGTCGTTTACAAAATGAAAAAATTCGGCGTGAGGCTAAATAAGTTCACCCTTGCAACTGCCTTGAATGCTTGTGCCAATTTGGCCTCCATAGAAGAAGGGAAGAAATTCCATGGATTGAGAATTAAACTTGGAGCTGATATTGATGTTTGTGTCGATAATGCTTTACTCGATATGTATGCAAAATGTGGATGTATGACCAGTGCAAATGTCGTCTTTCGTTCAATGGATGAACGATCTGTAGTCTCATGGACTACTATGATTATGGGATTTGCACACAATGGCCAAGCAAAAGAAGCCCTTCAAATTTTTGATGAAATGAGAAAGGAGGGAGCTGAACCTAACCACATCACTTTTATTTGTGTCCTCTATGCTTGTAGCCAAGGAGTTTTCATTGATGAAGCATGGAAATACTTCTCTTCCATGAGTGCTGACCATGGGATTTCACCTTCAGAAGATCACTATGTGTGTATGGTGAATCTTTTAAGCCGAGCTGGGTGTATAAAAGAGGCCGAGGATTTGATCCTACGAATGCCGTTTCGACCTGGTTCTTTGGTCTGGCAAACATTGCTTGGTGCTTGCTTAGTTCATGGCGATTTAGAGACGGGAAAACGAGCAGCCGAGCACGCATTGAATTTGGATCCAAACGATCCATCGACTTATGTTTTGTTATCCAACATGTTTGCTGGTCGTAGTAACTGGGACGGTGTGGGAAATTTGAGAGAACTAATGGAAACTAGAGATGTAAAGAAAGTACCTGGATTCAGTTGGATGTAAACATGAGAAGAACTAATGATTAGTTCATCTGTTTTTTAAAGATTTTGCACTGAATGAGTTGTTTAGTTGATGAGATCTATTTCCCCAATATTCTTTATCTTCAAGGAAGGTCATGTTATTGGGTGACTTGTTTTCCTATGGTAGCTTTTGGGATGAGATTTTATTTAGACATGAAATCTGGTTGTCTAAAATTTTTTGGGTCGAGATTTTATTTAGACATGAAATGTTGTAATTTTTTGGGACGAGATTTTTTAACCCTTTTTTTTTTTTAAAAAAATCTCTTTCTTGTTTCCCTCATTTTTTTCATTATTTCGTTTTTCTCTATTTTTATATTTTAATCAAATAAGATATTTTCAATTTTTAAAATATAGATTATATTATAATTTATTATTTTGTTACCCATTTTTAACCTTTTAAGTAAATGTAATATAATAATTAAAATAACGTGATAATTTTATTTAAAATCAACTCGGATTGACGTAAATGAAAATGTTCGTTTCTCAAAATCTTATTAAATGAATAAGAAAATTTATCTATTTATTTTTTAAAAAAAGAAAAGATGACAATATAATATTCAATTTACTTAAAATGTCAAAATATAGTAAAAAAATAATAAATTACAATTTACTTAAGATATTAAAAAAATTAAAATCAACCCAAAATGACGTAAATGAAAATGTTCTTCATCCAAAGTATTATCAGAGCAATAAGACAAATTATCAATTTACTATCTTATTTGATTTAAATGATAATTCTTTGTTATCTTATTTGAAAAAAGAAAAGAAAATATTTTTTATTGTTATCTCATTTGATTTAAATGATAATTCTTTTTTTTTTTTTGTTTCTTCTATTTATTTTATTTAAATCAAATAAGATATCTTAAATTTTTTGGCACTTGCATGAATAACAAAAAAATATATAAATATTGCATCAATGTCACTCCTTAATTCAATTTGCAAAAATAGCAAAAAAAAAAAAAAAAAAAAGCTCAACCCAAACGGATGACATGCAAAGTATAAATACCCTTATATTTTTCGCGATCATTTTTCAATCTGAAGTATATTAATAGCCTATCAATAGTCTATCAAAAACATACTGATGATGTACTTATGATATACTATTGATATACTAATGATATATCTAAAATAAAATATATTATTGATATACTACTGATATACCAAATATAAATTATATCAGATCTACTGTTGAGATACTAATGTATCTAAAAAACTATTGCTAGATTTACAAATACATTCTCTGTGTTGTTCAATATCGAGAAAATCAGTAGTCTATCAATAATAGATCTAATATAGCAACGATATATCTAACAAACAAATAACTGCATAAGTGATATACTACTGATTCTGTTGATTTCACTAAATTAAGTATATATCAATGTGATATACTATTGATATACTTTATTTAGTATATCAACATTATATCACAAATAGGGATTTATGCTTGATAGTGATTTATGCTGACATACTTTATTCAGTAATATTAGGTATATCAATGGAATCTCAAAATCTATTTCTAGATTTACAAATGTCTCCATTGCGTTTTTCAATATCGATCAAAATAAGTAGTTTATCAATAATAGATATGATATATCAATGATATATCCAACCAAAAAGTAACTACACGAATGATATGATATCTGTTGATTTCACTAATATTAAGTATATATCAGTGTGATATACTAACGATATACTTTATTTAATATATCAACGATATATCACAAATGGTGATTTATTGATTTATGTTGATATATTTTATTCAGTAATACTAAGTATATCAACGGGATCTCAAAAACTATTGCTAGATTTGGAAATGTCCTCCCGTGTTTTTCAATATCGAAAAAATCAGTAGTTTATTAACAATAGATCAGATATACCAATGATATATCTAACCAAAAAATAACTAATAGTCGTTGATTTCACTAATATTAAGTATATATCATTTTGATATACTACCAAAATACTTTATTCAGTATATCAACGATATATCACAAATAATGATTTATGTTTGATAGTGATTTATGATAATATACTTTATTCAGTAATATTAAGTATATAACGAGATCTCAAAAGCTATTTGTAATGTCCGACATTTCAGGTAGAGTAAATTTTAGGTTATGCTTTTAAATTTCAAGTAGAATTCATAATTTAAAACCAAATTGGATTGTTATATCTTATTGTGTGAGATGTGTTATTGTATAGAGTATATCACTAATATACTACTGATATATGTATATGAAGTTAATTAAGAGTATATCAGTAACTCGCATACGATATATGTTCATTTCACTGATATACTAAATGTTAAGTATATTAGTGAAATAAATATATCTAAAATGAAGTACATTAGTGATATACTAATATGCAAAATATCTCTAATTTGCTACGGATATATAAGAAGTATATCATTCTAAATGATATACCTAAAAGAAGGGTATCCGTAGTATATCAATAATATACTATTAACATACTTCGTTTTAGGTATATATTGGTATATAAAAATAAAGTATATCAGATATACTTCTGATATACCAATATAAAGTATATCAGATATACTACTGATATACCAAATGTAAAGTATCTCAGATATACTACTAATATACTTGCTGCTACACCAATGGGGGTAAATCTGGAATAATAAAAAAACGGAAATTAGATTTTAAAAAATTTGCTAGATTTGCAAATCTAAAAAATCATAGCTAAGTTTGCAAATATGCTAATATTTTGTGTTACCCATTACAATTCCCCCTAAAAATTTTTAATATTTTAAGTAAAATGAATATTACATTACAATTTATTTTTTAAATGTAAATTGATAATTTGTCTTATTGCATTTGGTCGGTCTCGAACCAGGAAAATGGGTATGCTCAAGAGCCAACCAACTACTATGGCAAAAGTGATTTTTCTTTAAAGTTTTGAGATGGAGACGACCATCTGCCACATTGTGCACATTTGGACATGGTCGTCTCTTGAAGAAACGACCATCCTCCGTTTTTTTACCACCTGTCACCTGTAAAAAAAAACAATAATATTAATATAAATAGTTTTAAAACTACAATATTTCTATAATAAGTTTTAAAAAATACAATATTAATTAAAAAAAACCATGTTTTTATAGATAAAAAAGAGAGAGAAAATATTGAAATGGCAGGCTTTGTTTGTGTTTGCTTATTGAAATCAACTCCCTCATTTTTTTGCTTCTTTTAACACACCATCAAACTAAGACTTTGCAAGTGGAAAAGAAATCTGAACATGAGCAGATAATAGACTGATTCAAATTTATTCTACCTCAAAATACTCTAATAAAGAAATGAAATCAATTGCAGAATAGTAAATTAGTAATATATTAATTTCATGGAGTTTTAACTGCATACATTCCAAATTTCTTCTAAACATTATAGTGTGTATATATATAAAAGTTACATTTTATCAACTTTCATAGTCTACAATACAAAATGTCATTAAAAATTGATCGTCTATATAATTTTATAAATCGCCTTTAGTATTCACCTTGAATTTTGTCTTTGTCCATAAAATCTTTAATGGTGATCGTAGTCCATAGTAACAAAATGATCTCACTATTGTTTGCTCCACTCCTCATCTCGGTTGAATCAAAGACACCAAAACTTTTTAAATATTACTAAATGTATGTCAAAACATACTTACTAAAGCCATAACAATAAGTTAAATGTTTCCATGGGCAACGGAGATTTAATGGTCTGGTCGATAGGTTAACTCGGGTTGATTTAGCTGGTAGTCCAATGTTATGGATACATGATTCTCCGGATTTGGTCGATTCTTTATCCTCGAATCCGTTTTTTTACTGTATTCCATAATTCTTAGTTAATGCAATTTTTTACAAATTTTTCTTTGTAATTTCCTATAATAACAAGTGGGAGGTATAATGGTGATTTCGAATCCCTGTGAAGTTTGTTCTAGGGGTTTGGAGGAAAACTGACCTTGCAGGGGTTTGAACACAGGATCCCCCAGACCACCTTCTCTGATACCATCTTAAATCACCAATCAAACTAAAAGATTAAATGGATAGTTTGAAGTAAATTTAATTATATCAAGATGTCTAACAAACCCATTAGGTTATGAACACGGTGAACTAAACAACATTTTGGGTTTGGATTCCTGTGACACCCAAGATAAGGAGGGGTACATGAATGAATCGGGACCACATTTGAATGAGAGGGATCCTGAGGATATGAGGATATGAAAGTATAGTTGAGAAAGATGAAAGTGTGGTTGAGAAAAACTTAAAAGAATTGATAGCTACTACCTATACAAGATGCACCTTTCTTTTCGGTGGCTTAATCATAGGAACAGTTAAGTGTAAAGGGGTATTCAATGCCCTAGTTTATTGTATTACTTTATTGTATTACTTTACTGTACATTTGAGAAATGTATCATGTACTCCACTAGCTTAGTCCAAGTGGGAGTTTGTTGGGATGTATGTCCTCATCTCGTGTAGTTTGTAATATTCCAAGTTGTAAATGAATAAGAGTTATTTATTTCAACATTGTGTAATAAATAAGAGTTATTTATTTAAACTTTGTGTCTCACATTTTTTCATAAACTTAATCCAATAAACTAAGCTCCAGGGTCATTGCATTATGAGAGAACTAAGAACTTGAACGGTGTATAGTGGACACACAAGGAGGATCACGTTCGAGTTAATGACCCGAACGGTCTACAGTATATGGATAGGGTTGGAGACCTAATCCTGGATACACTGTGGATGCGGCCTGCTTTGTATTAGATACAAACGAGGTGATCTAACTCGTTCATGTGGTTGACATGCGAGTGGGGGCATCTTGTGCAATGAGATTGTACAAAACTGGACCGTGAATTATTAGACTTACTGATGTAACACCGTTAACAGTATAGAGCTAATAAATTCGTAGATGACCATTAGTGACTCGACCTTAATCCCGAGCGCGTGTTACGGACTCCGCATCATGCGGGTCCGTCCTTTTGACTAGTGCGGGTGAGGGTGGCCACCGCTGCTCGCCCAATATGCCTATCTTCTCGGGGCGGGACCACGTGGGAGCTGGAACTTGACTACGCAAGAAGGAATTCACTGCTCCGACTTAGGGAAACTAGAGGGTTGTTCCCTTAAGTGTTGTCTCCGTGGCTTGAACAACGGGCCCCACTCTCTCATTGGCCCGAGAGGGTTGTTGTTTATGGTTGGACCATGCAACGTAGTTGTTCATTAGAGAGAAGCGGTGGGACTTAAGGAGCAAGAGGTGTAGACACAGGGGGTAAAGCGGTAATTTGACCCACCGTGACTACGAACAACCCGTGAAGGGTCGACTCATGGGTATTGGTTATATCGATGGACACAACTTGTCCTACGGTGATGAGAGTGCAACTACGGGCTTTAGTGGAGTGTTATCGTAGCTAATGAATGTTGAATAACCAAGGTCAAAGAGTTTGGCCGAGTTAGTCTCGTATCATTGGAGCTCACACGTGTAGGTCCATTAGGTCCCTCGTTGGCTCAAATTGGACAAATTGAGGATTTACAGTTGGTGTGAATTTGAAGTGTTCAAATTCATTATTTGGATATTTATGTCATTTATATGAGATATAGATGACATAATATATAGTTTGATGAATGAGATTCATAATAAACTATAGTATAGCCTAATTGATTAATTAGTGCTAATTGGAGAAATTGAATTGAGAGAAATTAAATTGAATGTGATTCAATTTATAATTCCACATTTATGCAAATGAGATTTGTATAATAAGGTATGAGATACCTTATATTCTATAATATGCAAATGTGATTTGTATATTATATAGTTGTGGTAAAATTGTGATTTGGTGGAGGTTTTAACTCCATCACACAATAGTATTTAAAGGCTTTGCAAGAAGCCTTTGGTATGCCATTTGCCATTTTTTGGATTTTCATCCAAAGAGAGCAAAAAGGCTTTCTCTCATTCTCTCTCAATTCTCTCTAAAACTTCTCCTCACCCAAAACCAAAGGGAGTCCCACCTACTCTCCCTCAACCTCCCGAGAACAACCGAGAAAGCCCTTTGGAGGTGTCTCACTGTTCGGATCGTGGTTCGTGTTCGAGGAGATCGTTGGATCGAGAGAGACCGTGACCGGAGGAGAAAAGCGTTGAAGAAGAGTTCT
Source organism: Trichosanthes cucumerina (assembly GCA_036507285.1). NCBI lineage: Eukaryota > Viridiplantae > Streptophyta > Magnoliopsida > Cucurbitales > Cucurbitaceae > Trichosanthes > Trichosanthes cucumerina. The sequence continues at coordinate 72,234,956 of CM071839.1, read as the reverse complement.
TCAACAAGTAAGTATCTTATAGTTCCTTACTGTTTTCTTCTCTTATTTGCATGTTTAGCCTAGGATCTATGAGATAGATTCAATTTTAAGATAGGAACTACACAACGGATCAACGACGTTTCACAACGTCTTCCGCTGCGGGAATTCAAAATCCCTTCATTAAGTGTGAGCAATTCTATGTTGGGTGACCTCCTAGAAAAATTCCTAAGGAGCATGTGAGTGAGGACAAAGTATGCTGAAAGGACGCGTGTTGGTTTGTGGAGAAAGTTTCACTCTCGCAAGCGGCTCAAGGATAATATGGATGATATGGTATCGTGACCAGGTCGCAGGGGATTTTGGCCATAAGGCGTTACAATTCCAAAATCATCCATCCCCAAGACTGTACTCCAAATGCCCCGTTTATGTTTTCATCTCTTTCTCGTTTGTTATTCATTTTGGGGCTTTTAGCAGTTCTAAGTTTCTACAACTCTCAACTCCAACTTCCTACAACTCTCAAGTGAGAGGTATATATTGTTCAATCTGCAATTTCCTACCAGATGAATGTGGATGATTATATTCTCGTCCAATATAAGGATCGATATTGTGATCTGAGATTCTCAAGGAAGATTAATGTTTGCTGTTATAACAAATCAAAGATTGATGTTCAGCTCTAGCCTTTTCTAGTTCGAAAAATTATTTTAAAATCATGTGATAGGAAAATTGAAAAAAAAAATATTTTAAATTTTCATCATCTTTAGAATGAGAAAGATTTTTGAAAGGGATGTATTTAAGCTCTCGTTTGATAACCATTTGATTTTTTGTTTTTGAAAATTATACTTGTTTTAACATCATTTCTCTACAATGATTTTCATCTCCCTATAATAGCTATCATCTTTCTCAAGAAAACCACTAAAATTCTTAGCTAAATTTAAAAAACAAAAACAAGTTTTTTCCATTCATTTCTAAAAACAAAAAACAAAATGGTTATCGTACTTAAAATTTTTGTTTAGATGTTAACAGAAAAAGAATAAAAAATAAGAAGTTTACTCATATAAAATTCTAATTGTGACACTAATAAAAAAATATATATATATAACAAAGTAAGTAATTTCATTTTAAACACTAAGAAATCTGTAAAATCTGATCGTTTTAATTATAAAATTTTTGCTAAGAATTATGGAGTCAAAAGACTCAAATGCCAGCCTACGGCTTTTTGACTTACACGTGCAGCAACAATTTCTTCTATTGTCATTTAGGGGTGTTTAGTTTATGGGGTTGAGTTGGGTTGAGTTGGATTAATAACCCAACTTTTTGTTTGGCCCACCAACAATTATAACGGGTGACTGGAGTTAAGTTATTAACTCAACCGTATGGTACTTTCCGACGGTAGTCCGATGACGATCTGACAATTTTCCGATGGCGGTCTAACGACTCTCCGACAGCGGTTCGACGACTTTCTGACGACGGTCCGACGACTCTCCGACGATGGTCAGGCGAGATGAAGAAAGTGGAGAAAAGAAGAAGAAGTAGAAGAAGAGGAGAATTTTGAAGTGTGTCTTTAAGTTGCTAATACTCTAGTTTAAATAGACACTAAAAAGTCTTAATTATTTTAGAACAAGAAATTCTAATCCTTCTAGAAAAAAGAATCCTAAACTTTTTTAAAACAGAAACCCTAACCATTTTTTAAACTTTAAAACATCATTTCCTAATCCTGATCTAATTATCCAAAGATTCAAATTTGAAACAAATACAATTAAAGCACCTAATTTTACGGGGTATTACAATATACCTATCTAAGAAAAAATTTCGTCCTCGAAAGTTGCTAGAACTTTACAATGACCACGTCCTCGAGTCATAATCTAAACTTAAACTCTAAACTACCTTAGCACAAGAACAAAGAAGTCAAAAGCATAACATAACAAGTGTTAACACACAAGAAACTCAAATAACTTTAACTAGTTTACAAAATAAAAGAAAACCTGGAGATGACGAGGCGGTTGTTCGGATACGTGCCCTAAACTTATGTAATTTTGATTAAATAAATAAATAGTTATTTGTTTTGATAAAATTATATTCTTGCTTTATAAATCCAATAAACTAAGCTCTAAGGTTATAATGTATCTTGAACATCAGTGTAGTCGATACTATTTGGATTGTGTTCAAGAGTATAACCTAAATGGTTTATGGTATAAGAATAAGGCTGGAAACCTTATTCTGGTAACACCATGGATGCGGCCCACTTTGTAATTAGTACAAATGAGGTAATCCAACTCATTCATGTGGTTGACATGCGAGTGGAGGCATCCTATATGAAGAGTCCATACAAGACTGTGAAGGGAATGAAAGTCCCGTGCAGCGGAAGACGATTGAATCGTCGATGTATCAATTATGCAAACCGTCTTTGTTAAAATTGATCTAATACATAGATCTAGGCTAAACATGCTTCTAAGAAGAAGAAAACCAGTAAGAAATGAATTTACTTACTTGTTGAAGACTTTCTTCAAGATTTCTTCTACAAATCCACGAACTCTTCGTGCTCCTCGTACACAATGAACACCTCCAACAGTTATGAATCGAACACCACCAAAAATGCCTTCTCGGTTGTTCTCTTTTGGAGAAAAGAGGCTTGTGGGAACCTTTTTGGTTTTGGAGAGGGAGGAGAATTTGAGAGAGAATAGAGAGAGTTTCTCTTCTCCTTTTTGTGTAAAAACTAAAAAATGAGAGAATCAAGTTAAGTCCTTCTAGTAAGAAGGGTTTATATAGTGGGATTAGTGGAGTTGAAATGTCCACATTATTACCACTTTACCACAACCATAGGTTATGCAAATCTCATTTGCATAACCACATAATATAAGATATCTCATATCTCATATTACAAATCTCATTTGCAATAATTGTGGATTTATTAAATTGAATCACATCCAATTTAATTTCTCTCAATCAAATTCTCCAATTAACCCTAATTCAACAATTAGGCTAACCTATAGTTTATTATGAATCTCATTCACATTAAACTCTATATTATATCATTCATATCTCATATAAATGACATAAATGCCCTTTAGGTGAAATTGAACATTTCAATTTCATACCAAAACTTTATCCTTTCTTAAATCCGGATGGAGCCAACCGAGGACCTAATGGACCTCGATGGACGGGCTCCAATGATCCGAGATTAACTCCGCCAAACTCTTTGGCCGGTTAACCAACATTCATTAGCTACTGTAACACTCCACTATAGCTAGTAGCGTAGTGCACTCCCGTCGATCACGAGAATATTACGTGTCCACCGATATAACCAATGCCCATGAGTCGACCCTTCATAGGTTATTCGTGAGACACGGTCGGTCAAATTACCGCTTTACCCACAGTGTACACCTCTTTGTTCCTTAAGTCCCCATGCTCCTCTAATGAACAACATATTGTGATGGTCCAACCATACACAACACCCTTCTCGGGCGGTGAGAAGGTGGCGCGCGCTTGTCCAAGCCACGGAGACGAAGACTTAAGGAACAACCTCTCTAGTTTCCCTAAAGGCGGGAACGAGTGAATTCCATCTCGCGTAGTTAACTTCCGCTCCTACTTGGTTCTGCTCACCCCCAGAAGATAGGCATATTGGGCGAGTAATCGTGACCACCTCACCCGTGCATTTAGTCAAAGAACAGATCCTCATGATGAGAGTCCGTAACACGCCTGATTCGTGTCGAGTCACTAATGGTCATCTACGAAGTTATTAGTCCTACTTTTAAGCGGTGTTACATCGGTGAGGTCTAATAAATCACCGTCCTGGCCTTGTACAATCTCATTGCACAGATGCCCCCACTCGCATGTCAACTACATGAACGAGTCGGATCACCTCGTTTGTATCTAATACAAAAGCGGGTCATCCACAATGTATCCAGGATTAGGTCTCCAACCCTATCCATATATCAGAGACCATTCGAGTCATTAACTCGAACGTGATCTTTCCCGTGTGTCCACTACACACCGCTCAAGTTCTAGTTCTCTCATGTATACAATGACCACGGAGCTTAGTTTATTGGAAAAGTTTATAAATATTGCGAGACACAAAGTGATGAAATAAATAACACTTATTAATTTCAAACAATATATTACAAACACGAGATTAGGACAAAAATCCCAACAGACTGGACTGCAAATTATTAGTCTAACCAGTATAACACCGTTAACAAGATAAGACTAATAATTTATAAATGGTCATTAGTGATTCGACACTGAATCTGAGTAAGTTAAGAACTCCCGCTTATATGGGTTTGTCCTTGACTAGTATGGGTGAGAGTGGCCTGTAGCCGACTCAATAAGCCTACCTTCTCAGGGACAGAACCTCGTAGGTAGCTGGGAACTTAACTATACAAGATGGAATTCACTCATTCTTACACTAAGAAATTAGATAGGTTATTCCCTTAAGAGCTGAGTGCAGGTCTTGAACAACGGGGCCCCGCCCTCTAAACTGATTAAGAGGGTACGAGTCTATGGTAGGACCTTAGACTTGTTGTTCATTAGAGGATCAGTGGTGCTTAAGGAACAAAGAGGTAATCACAGGGGTAAAACGATAATTTGACCCAGCTGTGATTACGAACAACCTGTGAAGGGTCGACTCATGGGTAATAATTATATCAATGGACACAATATAATCTACAGTGAGGAGAGTGCAACTACAAGTCTATAGCGGAGTGACTTGTAGTTAATGAATATTGATTAACTATATCAAAGAGTTTGATCATTTAATCTCACATCATTGGAGCTCATGAACTGTAGGTCCGTTAGGTCACTCAATTGGCTCAACATGGTAATATTGAGGGTATAAAGTTATGAATGAAATTGAAGTGTTCAATTTCATATATGAGGTGTTATATCAGTTATATGTGATATAATTGATATAATATATGGTTTTAATGTGAATTAGATTCACATATAAACTATATACTAATGAGAGAATGAAGGAGGGATAGGATGGTAATTTCCATCCTATTTTCCTATAAATAGTTGCATGAGATGCAACTTTGAGGCCAAACAAAGCTAAGCAAAAGCTAAAGCTTTTGAAACCCTAAAGTTCCATATCATTGTGTTGTTGGAAAGGTTCCAAACACATTTTCTCTCAAAACCTCCACATCTCATCCTAAAGGAACCCACCTTCCTCCCTCACCTAGAGAACAACGGAGAAGATCTGGTAGTGGTGTCTTCGTTCGTTTGGGTTCGAGTTGCTGAGATCGTGATCGTGGGAGAAGGAGCTCGAGAAGAAAAGTGTTCTTCAAAGGTAATTACTTGTTGTCCAATATCTTATAGCATGCTTAATCTTAGTTATATTTGTTCTTGATTGAAATCTGTGAGACAAAATTAAGAACACGTGATTCGCAATCGCTTCCGCTGCAGGATTCGATCCCTTCAGCGACTTCCTGTGAGAGGCTATAAGGATCGTTGCCTACGATGTAGGTGAGTATGCAGAACTTAAAACTCATGCTCTGATACCAGCTGTAACGACCCTAAACTTTCAAACCCAAAATTTCCTAGGGACGTTATTAAGTAACAACGCCTGCACCGAAAATTTAGGCAGTATAACGACGATGTTAGGACCTTGATGACATATCTAATATTTTGTAGATATGCAACTTCAATATGGCATAAAATATTTAAGTATGTTGGCATATTTTTAACATTTTCACAAGGTAAACTATTTATTCCGTTCTAAAGATGTCCATAGACAATGCATGTGTTTAGAAAATTTTAAATAAACACTCTTCAAATGCCTATTAATACTAATATCTACTTAAATTAAAATAAAAAAGTAGTAGTGAACATGTGCATAAAAAAATGAATAAAGTTCATTTGAAGAGTAAAAGTTCTAAATAAGGAATTTTATTGGAAAAGAAATATTGATATCAAACTCAATATCCATTACTTTTGCAAATATCCCTAACATACATTTGGCAAATGGTAATATATATTATAATTTAGGGCAAAATACCTTTTTGCTCTCTCAGTTTTGTGTTTAGTTCCCTTTTAGTCAATCAGTTTTCAAACTCAACAATTTAGCCTCTGAGTTTTGCATTTAGTTACATTGTTGGTCCTTCCATCCAATTTTCCGTTAGTCCCTAACAGAAAGCTGACGTGACACCTATTTTTTATATATATAATAAATTATTTTATTAATATTTTATTATATTTTATTTAAAATTTATTTTTTATTTGACAAAATACTTTTGTAATCTCCCAATTTTGTATTTGGTTTTGTTTTGGTCCCTAAGTTTTCAAAAACTTAACAAAATTACCCTCAAGTTTTGCATTTAGTTATGCTATTAGTCATTCTATTTAATTATTTTAATTTCTTATTTAATTAAATTATCAAAAACTTATCAAGAAAGGAGAACGAACTAAAAAATAAAAAATAAAATTTTAATTAAAGACTGAAAATAATTAAATTCGAATAAAATAATATTTTAAAAAAAATAGGTGTCACATCACTATAAAAAACTTATGAAGAAAGAAGAACTAACTAAAAAATAAAAAATAAAATTTTAATTAAAGATTGAAAATAATTAAATTTTAATAAAAAATAGGTGTCACGTCACTATTTTAGATTACCGAACAATTGAATGAAATGACTAATAGTGTAACTAAATGTAAAACTTAAGGGTAAATTTGTTAAGTTTTTTAAAACTTATGGACCAAAAGAGAACCAAATACAAAATTGGGAGATTAAAAAATATTTTGTCAAATACAAAATAAATTTTAAATAAAATTTAATTAAATATTAATAAAATAATTTATTATATAAAAAAAATAGATGTCGAAAAATTGGATGGAAGGACCAACAGCGTAACTAAATGCAAAACTCAGGGGCTAAATTGTTGAGTTTGAAAACTGAGGGACTAAAAGGGAACTAAAAAATAAAATTTTAATTAAAGATTGAAAATAATTAAATATTAATAAAATAATATTTTTTAGGTGTCACGTCACTATTTTAGATTACCGAAAAATTGAATAAAATGACTAATAGCGTAACTAAATGTAAAACTTAAGGGAAAATTTGTTAAGTTTTTTAAAACTTAGGGACCAAAAGAGAACCAAACACAAAATTGGGAGATTAAAAAAGTATTTTGTCAAATAAAAAATAAATTTTAAATAAAATATAATTAAATATTAATAAAATAATTTATTATATATAAAAAAATAGATGTCACGTCAGCTTTCCGTTAGGGACTAACGAAAAATTGGATGAAATGACCAATAGTGTAACTAAATGCAAAACTCATGGGCTAAATTGTTGAGTTTGAAAACTGAGGGACTAAAAGGGAACTAAACACAAAACTGAGGGACTAAAAAGGTATTTTGCCCTATAATTTAATAATTGATCACATAATTATACAAACACATTTTGCCCTATAATTTAATAATTGATCACATAATTGAGTTTTGAAATTGTAGACAAATGTGTTTGTATTTGATTTGTAGACAATGAACACACGTTTTTCTTGCAAAGTATTAATACTAATACCTAAGTACATTAAAATAAATCGAGTAATGGTGAACATGTGCTTCAAAAGAAGAAACTCCTTCATATTGAAGAATATGTTCTCAATAACATAAGATAAAAATGAATTTTATTGGAAACGAAAAACTGATATCAATCCCAATATCCCGTACTTTTCTAAATATCCCATAAATCTTGCAAATGGTAATATATATTGTAAATTTGTAGTTCATCTCATAATGAAGTTTTGAAATTGTAGACAAATATGTTTGCAATTGATTTGGTGGAAACAAAAAATGTAAGGAAAAAAAGTCACAAAAAATCAGACTTATTCACTTTACAAAAAACTGCATCAGATACCCCTGACATAATAACTCAACTCTGCATCCCAAACACTGACTTCCTGACTCAACTCAACTCAACTCTACACCACAAATACTGATTTCCATAACTCACTGACAAAACAACTCTACACAACTCAACCCAACTTTGCGATCCAAACGCTCCCTAAAAGCGCATTAGTATATCAGACTCATTTGTGCGCTTAGGTTATTTCACACATATATATACATATGTTTTTTGTGTGTCTTGTGGCCTATGTGTTTCTTTTTTTTCGTTTCGTAAATCACGAAGTATGATTTTAGTATGTGGCAAAAAGTTTTGACAGATAAAAAGAGAGTTTTCTCTTTGAGATTTAACAAATTTTTTTTTGTGTTGATTCCAAACTATCGGTTGGTGATACTTGGAAGTTAATAGCAAAGCTATTGAGGGTTAGTTGTAGGGCAAGTTGAGGACTTCTAGTTAGTTTATAGCGCTTAAGGGTTTCGTGTCCCATTATGGAAGAACCTTCCGTTTGGATGTAGTTTGAATTTGGAGGTAACCAATATAGATTCGAGTATTCTTCCTATTTTTTCCATCTTTTTATATTTGTTATTTGTTGGGACTCTAACTTGTTTGACTTATTGCCAACAAGAACATAGCTCAACTGACATCAAGTATGATTTACGACTAAGAGGTCATGAGTTCGAATCTCCCACCCGTAATTGTTGATGTACTAAAAAAAATGTTTGACTTATTCTGAAAAGAAAGAATCTAATATTGTAGTAGCATCATTATTAGATTATTACTTTTCTCTCGATCTACATTTTTTTTCCTTAAAAAGAAAAAAAAATCCTATGATAACAAACGATAGAATGAAATCCATTATAATTTAAAATCTCTCTAAATCATTGTCATCCAAACATGGTCTTATTTCAGGAAATCAGGGATTGGAATATTAGGCTGAGAATCTGGGGTCTCAACTTTAGGAAAATTGTGGTTAATGTCTAAAATAAATAATCTACAATGAAAAATGTCTAAAAAGGTTTTATATTGCAATTTTGTCTAACTATTTTTCAGGGAGGAGTGTGAAGAAAATTGTATGCTCATTTTGCCCTTGTTATATAATTATATTTACAGTCAAACCAAATTCATCCTAAGTCTGTTCTCCTAATATTTGATTCCCTAAATTTTTAGCAATTCGATCGATTTTTGTCTCTCATTGATGGGTTACGAGAGGCCAATGACAGATGAAACAATATTGAAGGAGGCCAAGGGGAGATGAAACAATATTGAAGATCTGAATGGACACAAGAGATTCAAATGAAATGGTTGACGGCAAAGATGAAGAACATTTTTCGTCGTTTCTTTAGTTTTTTGAGATGTAGCCTCTACAAATAAAAATTGTTCTCGGGTAAATGGAAGGAAAAAAACCCAGAAAATAACACAAAAAAGAAGCTGCAGAATGAAAGAGTCGATCAAACACATTTGATTTTTCGAAGGTAAAAACAACAGTAGATAGACATATATACCTCAAATGGGACAAATCTAAAGAAACTAGAAGCCTTGGGTAGATGGAAGGAAAAGAAACCTAGAAAAGAAGCTGCAGAATGAAAGAGTCGATTCAATTTTCGAAAGTAGAAACGATAGTAGATAGAAATATATACCTAACCTAGTAAGCAAGAGGAAATAACAACAAGAGAAGTTTTTGTATATACCGTGTGTGTCATCACCCAAAGAAGAAGTTGCAGGAATGAAAAAATTGAACAAACACATTCAATATTCAATTTTCGAAAACAGAAGATACTAGGTAAAGAAACTAGGAAACAAGAGGAAATACAACAAGAGAGATTTTGTGTATACTGTGAGTCATCGAGAGGAACCAGTAAATAAAAGGAAATGACTAATGGTCCAACAATATAAACAACGGAGGCACGTTGTAGATACTAATATACACGAGGACATGGGAGCCTAAAGAAATCAACAAACAGGAGAAAATATCAATAAGAGAGATCCTTGTGTATATCATGGTCAAAATACCAACAAGAGATACCATTATGTATACCGTGAGTCATCGAGAGAAACCCGTAAATAAAAAGAAATATCAAATGGTCCAATAGCTATACGATATAAACAACAGAGGAGGCATGGATTCAACATGTATGAGTTATTGATTTTTTTATTAAGTTTAATTTTTGCTTACTTAATGGATAATTACACATTTCCATTTCATTAATCAATATAGATGTATGTATAATATATGCTATAAATCCAATAGCTAGTCATTTAAATCATTTTATTCCTGCATTATTTTCTTTTTAAAATAATGTTAACTTAATAGTTTAGATTTTATTTGAGTTTGTTATATTTTGTTAATTAATATTTCTCTCTCCCCTTAAAATCCTCTATTTTTATATTTTTGTTAATTTATGAGTAGAAAATGATTTTAATAGCATTTATTATCTCAAAATATAGTACATATACTTGATTCACTCCTATTTGTTAGTAGCTACAACTACTAAATATCAACAGTAGGGGTATTTTCGTCACAAGACTTTTATTATATTTCATGGAAAAATCATTTAGACATTTTTACAAATTAAAACTAATTTAGACATTTTTCATTTTAGATGGGTTAGATTTAGACATTTTTCTAGTTTTCCCTCAACTTTATCCCGAGATCGATTAATAAGACAACCCATAACGGTTGGGCTTTGGTCATGAAGGATCAACACCCCTAAAACTTTGTTCAACTAAGAACTCTAAAAGCCAACAAGAGCTTAGCTCAACTGACATCAAGTAAGACTTATGACCAAAAAGTCATGGAAATTTCCCTACCCCAATTGTTGATGTACTCAAAAAAAAAAAAAAAAAACTACAAACTCTAAAAAAGTAGGAATAAAAAAATTTAAAAAAATACTTTGCTTTGTTAAAAAGTTTGTTTGTTATTATTAGGTTGATGATTTATTAAAAAAAAACATGAATGCTTGTTTTTTTTAGAATAGAACATTGCAATTATGAGATTCGAGATTCGAAACTTTCATGGATAAAAAAATTATTGTGTAGTCAATAACAATGAAAATATCAATTCATATACGTCATATAATTAGATAATAAAATTGTAAACACGAACAAATTAGATGTGGAATATAGGAAGATGAAATTAGACGATAAATATTGTGTTTGGATTTTAGAACATCTTTAGAAAAAATATTTTGTTAGTAATAAAAGCATTTTTTTTATAAATACATTTGAAAAAATTAATAATTTAAGTATGCATAGTATAATTTATTGAGTGATTTTAGAAGATCGATATTTTTTTATATATTTTAACAAAAAAATATTTTCTTAAAAAAAAGACTAATTTAAATACTATTTTGAAATAAATGTTTGAGACATTAACTATAAAAAATAAATAAATGAAAAAAGACTTTTGAATCCAATGCAGCAAACAAATTTATTATTTAGGGCAACCCAACAAATCGGTTAGTTAAAGCACTTTTTTAAAAAAGGATATACATATTTTTTTAAAAAAAAAAGTGCATACTAGAAGGAATTGCAATGCTTTGCTAGCACACCTTTCGTTTAGAAAAAATGTTTAATGTATTATAAATCTAGTGGAAAAGTAGACGTCCAATTTTCCTTTCTGTCATTCCTTTCATGACTCATGTGGTCAGTGGCGCATCTAGAATTATGAACCTGAAACTTGAGGGGGGCTGATAATGTATTTGCCACTATGCCAGAAGGTTTTTTTGTTATTTGATCTGACTTTTTCTATACATATTATTAAAGATAAAAAATTTAAGGGGGCTCGAGCCCCCCCTGGACCTATGGTAAATCCGCCCCTGCATGTGGTTTCCATGTGTCCAACATACATCATTGTTTGGTATCAATTGTATCACTTCATGCTTGCAAAGTTGCATATAAATAGAAGTCTTGAATGGAAAATAAAAGGGTCACATGCATAGATAGCAATATGATTTATTGTATTTGCAACCACATCATTCATTTATTTGATTTGCAGAAATAGCAAAATGTGCAAGGCTAACCCAACAACAGAAAACAAAAAGTCCAAAATGCTCTTTCCATGTTTTACAAAATCAAGAAAATCAGTAGTTTATCAACGTTATATCTAATTAGTGGTCTACCAACGTTATATCTGATATACCAACGATATATCTAATCAAAAAGTAACCACATGTGTGATATACTATTGATACCCGTTGATTTCACTAACATTAAGTATATATGAGTGTAATATACTGTCGATATACTTTATTTGTCTATATATATATAAAAAGAAATACTTATTATATCAAGAGTACAATAGTGATTTATTAGTGGTCTATGATATCATCTAAAACAAGAAGATCAATGATATACTAATTATATACTTTATTTAGATATATAAATGAACACAATTCAATATAATCAATGGTGTATCACAATAAATGATTTATGAGGATGATTACGATATGTCATAATGTATCATTAGAATATCACAAGTAATGCAATATATCACAATGTATCATTAGTATATCAACGATATTTATATTTGATAACAGTTGATTCTTTTATTCACCATCAATATATCATAATGTATCATGTAGAAACGTTCATAATGTACCAAATATGCATGTTATCAGTTAATATATAAATCATTATCAATAATAATAATAATAATAAAAAATACATATTATATCAATAGTACAATATTGATTCATCAATGGTACATCAGATTATCTAAAGCAAGTATATCAGTTATATACTAATGATATACTTTATTTAGATATATAAATGAACTAGAAATGTAATTCAATATATCAACGGTATATCACAATAAATGATTTATGAGGATGATTACGATATATCATAATGTATCATTAGAATATTACAAGTAATGCAATATATCACAATGTATCATTATTATATCAACGGTATTTCTATTTGGCAGCAGTTGATTCTTCTATTCACCATCAATATATCATAATGTACCATGTAGAAATGTCCATAATGTACCTAATATGAATGTTATCAGTTAATATATAAACCATTATCAATAAAAAAAATACTTATTATATAAATAGTACAATATTGATTCATCAATGGTATATCAGATTAATCTAAAATAAGTATATCAATTATATACTAATGATATACTTTGTTTGCATATATAAATGAACTGAAAATTTAATTCAGTATATCAATGACATATCAAAAGAAATGATTTATGAGCATCGTTACGATATATCATAGTGTATCATTAGAATATCACTAGTATATCAAAATTTTTGCTATATTTGCAAAAGTAATAAATAGATAATAAAGTTGCAATTTACCTAATTTCTTTTGCCACCCATTACAATTCCCCAAAATAAAAACTACATATTTTGGTGGAAATTCCCACTTTCTCTCTTCTCTCTCTTCATCTTCATTTTCCTCATTTTTCTTTTATTTATTTAATTTAGTTTATATTATATTTATTATCTCAAATTCCAATTTCCTTTATATTATTATTATTGTTATTATTATATGATTTGGTAAAGTTTTTGGTTTGATTTTGCCTCTCAATTTTATAATATAATGTGATTATTTCATATTTTTCAATTTAAAGAAGTAATTCATAATCTAAAATAAAAAAAAAAAAAAAAAACCAACAACAACTTTTGTCCCTAAAGTTCAAGTTGTATCGATTTTTACCTTAACTTTTAATTACCTCAAAATGCACCTCATACTTAGATAAATAGATAATTGTTGCATTCTTGACTAAAAACTTAAAAAATGTTGCAAATTTTACCATCGGCTAAATATTTGTTTGAAAATTTATTAAACGAATATTATCATATACTTTTAATGAATTATTAAACATATCTATGTTATAGAATCGAAAATATTTCAAAGAAAAAGAATGGTAGAGCTAGTTTCTTTACAAAAAAATATTGATGAGTTTTGCCAAAGTTATTCTGATTAATGTATGCATTAATCAAATTTAATTTTGGGCATAATTTCATTTTGTTGAACTGAGCGAGTTTACCTAGATTTTGACATTGTGTTTTTTTATTTTTGGTTAAAGCTAGCAGGTTAATTAGTAGAAATTGAATTGGGGTTAGAAATTATAATATTTAAGCAAATATAGGATCTAATTGATAAAATTGAAAGTTTATGGTGAAAATTGATACAAAACGATAAGTTTAGGGCTAAAAATTGAACTTTTTTCTATCTAACTATCTATATATATTAAAATTAGGGCTAAATTATATATATAAAAAATGAGATTGAACTTTGTCCTTTGTTTTAAAAATACTCATATTCTTCAAAAGTTGTAATAGTATCTTGACATTCCAATGTCAAAATTAGAAATGAATGTTGACAGAAAGTCGACCTGATAGTGATCAATGATATTCTATATTTTTCATTATCTGATATCTAAATTGATTTCTATTGTTAATTTTTTTCAAAATTTAATTTCTATTAATTTTGAAAGGATTAGAAAAGGATAGTATTGCAACTTTTGAAACAATCATTTTTTGAAATAAACACAAAAGTTCAATTTTTTTTTCTTTTATAATTTAGCCCATAATTAATTATGATAAATTTAAATGCACAGAAATTATAGCTGAATTTCCTCAATCCTCGCCAAGAAGAAAACGAATTTTGTAAAAAGAAAATAGAATCTGCTAATCTCTTCCTCTGGTCTTCCTCGCTTCCTTCTCCGCATCACTCGCGCTCGAATTTCATAATACCTTCCTTTCTCCATCTCTCCTTCTTCTTCTTCTATCGTCAGAGCTTGAGAGGATTTAAAAAAAAAAAAAACTTCAATCTTCAGGTATCAGTTTTTATCGGAATGTCTTCGTCCGGTGGTAACTCTGGCGACGGAGCTGGCGGTGGCGCCGCCTCGCATGGCCCTCAGCTCTACTTCTGCTATACGTGCAATCGTACGGTAACCATTACTCCCTCATCCTCCTCCGATCTTTTGTGCCCCAACTGCAACGATAGCTTCGTTGAAGAAATGGAAAGTCCAAACCCTAACCCTAGCCCTGTTCCCAATCCTTTTCCCTCCTTCACATCCGAGGCATTTCCGCCGTTCAGCACCGGTGGCGGTGGAAATGGCGGTTTCCCGATCATATTCTCTACGTCATCGACTTCCGGTGGTATTGGTGGCGGCGGTTCTATGATGAATGATCTCTCGGCACTGCTGGGAGGCGGTTCCTTTCGATCGTCGTCCTTGCAAGACCCTGACGGTTTTAATCCCTTGCTCTTCCTGCAGAACTATCTTCAAAGCGCTAATGTTCAATTGGTAATCCAAAACGCCTCGGGAGAGGCGTTTCATCCCCCTTCCAATTTCAATCTTGGTGACTACTTCTTCGGCCCCGGCCTCGAGCAGTTGATTCAACAACTTGCTGAAAACGATCCGAACCGTTATGGAACCCCTCCTGCTTCGAAGTCGGCGATTGAGGCACTTCCGAATATCAAAATTACGGACGAATTGTTGGCGACAGATTCCTCGCAGTGTGCTGTGTGTAAGGACACGTTTGAGCTGAACGAGGAGGCGAAACAGATGCCTTGTAAACACATATATCATGCAGATTGTATCATTCCTTGGTTGGAATTGCATAATTCTTGTCCGGTGTGTCGATATGAATTGCCCACAGATGATCCCGATTACGAGCAAAGGACTCGTGGGACTTCAGCTCCTAACCGAAGTCAAAGCGAAAGTCAACCCTTCGGTGATTCTTCTACTGGTGGGGAAAATGTTGGTGGAAGCGATCCTAATTCCGGCGAGAATTTACAGACTCAACAAATGGCTGAGCGGAGGGTGAGAAGGATAGCGATGCCATGGCCATTCAGAGGTTTTGGTTCAGCTGCTGAAACTAGTAATAGCGGAGGTGGCAACAATAGTGGAAACAGCGACGAACCTAGCTCCAGAAATAGGGAAAGTCAGAACTCTTCAGAGCCTATGCAGGAAGATCTTGATTGAGAAATACTGGTATTACATCTTAAATTATTTCCTTCCCTTTTGAAATGTTATCATATCTAGTTTGTACAAACGTCTAAACTTTATAAAAGTAATATTAGCAATTGAATTTCTGTTCTTTGGATGGAAGGCGAAAATATACTAAACGTTTACAGTCCTTCACATCTTTGGTGAGATAGATGGCTTGGCGTTTAGAATTCTATTCAAATCACCAGTTATTCCTTCTCATAACCTTCATTATGTTTTTTTCTGTTCTGAAGTACTCCTTAAGCCAACTATTTTCTTTATTTGATTGTCTATACATGACATGAAAGGAAGTAATTCTACCTGATGCAATTTTATCTGAACTATTCTCGTTCTGAAACGAATCTTACTCCTTATTCTTAGAACTGTCATCTGGTTTCTTTTAGTAAATTATTACTTTTTGTGTACATATATACCAAAAAGCACCAACATGTGACTTTATTTTAACACATCATTTTTAAAATTAAAGTTCGGTTTCTTATCCTTTTTTTTTAACATATTGACATGAGGACAAAATTCCATTGATATTTTTCTTGTTGGTTTCAGTTTTAATTAACTTGAACAATTGTGGTCCATGCTGTGCCAAAAATTTTGAGGTCATGGATTCCATCTTAGGCTTTTACTTTTAAATGCATGGAGAAATGTCATTATTTCACCTTACTTTATTGGGATCTTCTCCTTCAAATGAAATTCAAAGTAGAACCAGCCTTATAAAGGGTTCACAGGACCTGGGTGCTAATTGATCCTCAAGTGAAACATACTTGATATACATATTATACTTGTATGGTGGTATCAGGTCATAATTATGATAAGAACTGGTAATTGGAATGTAGTGTGGTTGTCCTCATGATAATACTTCATTTTTTAAGATATATGCTTAATGGGAACATCATTGAATTACACAGCCTACTTTTCTGAATAAATATAGTTGTTCGTGATTGATGCTAATCATGAAGCATTTGGCTGCTGACTTGATAATGTCTCTGGACGGTATCTATATCCTATTTATTAGAATTTAGAATGAAATTTTAAAGAAGTTTTTTTTTTTTTTTCAAAATCTCTCTCTGTTATTTCCCCCTTTCCCCTACTTGGTTAAGGTTTACTCATCAAAATCATGCATGTTTCGTTTTCTAGATACTAGTTTCACAATAAACTGGATTTATAGTCGGTTATTACCAGACTTGCATTTGATATAATGCTTACTTTTGATCTATTACTATTGAAATTTTTTATATGGATAATGCAAGACTTTTAATAGATGCCCACGGCCAAGTTTTAAACATCTTTTGGTTACTTTCTCTTTTTGGTGTCAACTCGTTATTATCTTCTGTTTAGAATTGCTTGGCATCTCGTTCGTTAACCATGCCATCATAAATTGTTAATATGCACTTGGAAAAATGTTCCTGGGATAACCAAGTGTTAGGCCCAACTGCTATCCGGAACTCTCTGAACATTTACTTGGGATAGATTAGCACGATATGTGCAATCACGTTATTCCTACTTGCTCTTACCAAATTATCTATAGTATTCATTTGTCAGTTCTTCTTTTTGCCAACTCATTGTGCTAGCTTTCTAGGAATTGAAACAATCGATATTGATTATTCTATGATGATCCTTTCTCAACTCAATATTTATACATCAATGGAGTATGAGTTTGTCCTGTGTTTCATTTTTGTTGGTCTTCAAGTATAACGCATGTTGGTTTAGGTGTCTTATGCATCTATCTTCATTCTCCATTATTGTCGGTATTGACCTTTACTCTGTCTACATATTGCTCAATGCTTGATTCGGTGGTTATGTGAATCGAGTACTGCCGATCTGGCGGTTTCCCTTTTCTCCTAGCTCATTTGGTAACATAATCTCACAAAATATACCAGATTTTAGAGTAGTTTTCTCTCCATTTCCCTCCCTTGAAATCTTCCTTTGTTCTTGTAGCTTTTAAGGATCATTTCTTCTCCCAAATGTCTGGTTGTGTCCTTTCTTTTTGTCCTTTGTCATCTGTGTAGAGCTTAAAGATCTTGACCGTTGCTTGATTTTCTGTCTTTAGGTCATTGAATGGTACTACGAAATGAGAGTCATCCACAAATCATCATGTCCATGCCTTGGTAATATTTCTATGTGATAGGATTTGAAGAATGAAATCGGATACAATATGAGCAGGACTTTGAGTGAATTTGGAGTTCTCTTAGATATTGACCTTTGGGTATTTGTATCTCAATCCTTTCACAAATAATGACATTGGAAATTACTTATTGGCTATTTTGCAATAAACTTATTTTGAATTTCTGTCATGGAGAGAGCTACCGTGCAAATTTTTGCAATTTCTTGTTATGAGCTTAGTTAAATTTCTCTCATTATCTAATGCTTTTGGTAAATAATTTATTATGTTTTATGAATCTGGAACTCATTTTTCTCCAGCTTGCACTTTTCCCTGCCTGAAAACTTCATTAAATTTTTATGCTTAGGCTGTCTGTATGTGAAATAACTATGGAAAATAGAAACCGACCCTTTTCCTTTTGAACTCATTTAGGCTGGAATTCAGATACTCAATAAATCTCTAGGCAATGAGCTTGGACTTGCAAATACTCGGATAATTTCTTTATAAAAATATCCAGTGTCCCCCTTTCTTCGACAGATCTTTAAAGTTGTCTAGGTGTGTAGACGACAAGTTTTTGTACCTCTTGGCGCAGCTGAACTTTTGTCTTTAAACTTTTTTAGGAATTGACAATTTTAATACGTAACCTGTTATATTTACGCACATTTATAATGTGAGAGAAACTGATACCCTGTTTAAGGCCACATCTTAAGATTGTTGTTATGATCTGTAGCCTAGCTGTTATCGGGCAGTCTTATCGATTGTACTCTGCTAATAATGCTTCTCTTCTTTATTACTGTACTGAAATCTGGTTGGAATACATGCTATAATCTTTGGTCAATGAACTTGTTTAATTTGATTTTCTGAACAGAATGGTCCCCCCACCCCAGCTTCTCTATTCCTTGGTATGATTTTGATATTGCTGGCATGAGGAACCTCAATGGTTCGGAAGCCCTTGGTTTCGGTCGACAAGTCGATAACCTCCTTGTGAAATTTTTGCATAAGCAATTTTACACAAGTCCTAACTGCCAAATATTAGAAGGTTAAATGATAGATCTTGGTCTTGACGCTTGACTTATTTAGATTGGGAGATTCTAGAATTGAAGGAAAATGTAAATTGTTTATCTGATGCAGTGATTTCATAAATTCTGTACAACTAAATGTCTCCCTTTTATTCTTTGGCAGGTGTGCAAGTGATTTGAATCTGGAACCATTACTGAATATAGAAAACATCCTTATATGTTAATTATTAGAGTTTGTTCCATTTATGAAATTTGACTATAATAATCCATAGGTAAAGGTCCTATTTCCATTTTAGAGCTCAGAATTCTTTGTAGATGAAGGAAGTTATGTGCATTATTTTATTTGCCAAGGTCTGTAAAACTTTTGCGTCTCCGAGAACCATTTCATATATTGAAATGTTGTATGCTTCACATGTGACTTTGCTGCACTTGCCCTTATTGGTCTAGTCACAGTCAAAAGTGATTTCATGCAGTAAAATGGTTTATCAATCAACTGATCTCTCCCTCCCTCCTTGTGCAATGTTACGGCATAAATAAATTGTTCGGGAGTTCCTCGATGTTCATCGACCTAAGGAGTCGATGTGGTTTTTAGATTCGAGGCTTTCTGGATGGGAAAATAACGGTAAGAAAAAGTATATTGGTTCAGAAAATTTCATCTGTATTGAGTTAAGTACACTCTGGTTTTGGCATTGACTGATGCATTCGCATTTGATACATACTAGCCACACACTTCTTTATTGAGCATAGATTTGAGCATTGCCCCTTGCCCTGTAATAGTGACATCTCAGCCAACACAATATATGGTCGATTTCCCTTTGTTATATACAACAAAAACATCACACAACATAATTTGCTCATCTTAAACATTTTGCGTTATCTACCGTCGATGAGTGCAAGCATCTCATCCTCATTCACAAATATTCTCGTTCAAGGAAACTGTTGCGATGTAGCTGGCAGTTTTGTAAGAAAGAAAAACTAAAAATTATAGTTTCGTTACACATTCAATGGTTTAAATGGCAACCACATTGAATTATTGTCGAACTTTTTTTCTTCCTTCGGCTAGATTTTTCCTCCCTCTAATTTAGAGGATGAGATTTAGGCTCAAAGTTCTTTTGAAATCAGCTGTGTTCTTCATAGAAATTAAACTAGTACTTTCATTTATTTACTAGACTATGGTCCATATGATAGCAGTATAGCACTTGATTATTGTTATTATTACTATTAATATTAAGAATAGGGGCACAAGATAAAAGGAAATTATTAGCAATCGACTATATGAGGCAAATATTTTCCGATTTCGCCTGTTTCAAGAAATTGATTCGTTTTAAAGCTTGTTGAAATGTAGGAATGCTCTAAGTCAACCACAGAATTAATGGATTTTCAACTTTTATATATGAGGGTTAAATTTGTAATATTAAGCCTGATTTTGTTGTTTTTAGGAGAATGAAATAAAAACTTATTAAGTTTTTCGACATTAGTCAGCTCGTGCTTTCATTTAGATTTATATAAGCTCTGCCGTTCGAATCTATAAATAACAACATCTGGCTTGCGAAGATTCGCTGACCCTTTGACGAGTTTCTTTAATTAAATCAAAGACTAATCTTTTAATAGGTGTAAAGTTAAATTATTTCACATAGATACAGCTAAAAAAGAGGAATAAATTTATTTTTGATTTCCAATAAGATAGGAGAGAATATAATTTCAACCGAAAAAAATAGAGAATTTAGCAACAAATGTGATTTTTTCCCCAGAAACACCGAGTTTCCCTCACCGACAACCACAACTTTAATTTCAGACAAATCGACAGAATGTCGTCTTTTGTGATAATTCAAATTATAAAAAAAAAAAATCAACATTTTCACTTAATTTGATGAACTTAAAAAATTACTTTTTGAGCATATCTACTTCTTTCCTTAAAATATCCATGCATTTATACTAAAAAGTATATTTAAAATTACGGATGAATAGTCAATTTTACATATCAATAACCTAACTTAACTTAAAGCATCATATTAGTTCAAAGATCAGAATTTGGAAAAGAAGAAAATAGTTAATTTTACCCTGAATGATAAAATAAATCCCTTCACCAAAAAAAAAAAAAAACCTAAAATAAATATTTCCTTAAAACTTTTTCAAGTTTAATTCAAATGAATAACGTCAAATAGAATCAAAGTAAAGATTGCTTTATTTGATCGACCGAGTTCAGGGGTCGGCGCGTTTTGTTATGATTTTAAGAATGAAGAACAGTATTTGGTACTTCAAATTTACAGCTTCGAATTGAAAATCCAATCATTTTCTCCCACTTTCGTTTGCTTTTAATTGATCTTAAAATATTCTTCATCGGAGCAAACGGGACCTTTTTGAGTGGTAGGTTGGTTGGTGAAGATTTCTTTCGATCCTAAGATCAGATCCTTCCTCTTTCCTTCGTCTCAAATTCAATTGAAGAACGAGTTCGAAGAAGAAGTTCGAGTAGATGTCCCCGTCGAATAGTTCGTCAACTGGAGTTAGTGGACATGGCGGACCGAATTACATAGAACATCAAATTTCCAGAATGGATACTCTCGCCGGCATCGCCATTAAGTACGGAGTTGAGGTAACTTTTCATTTTCCATTTCTTTCATCAATTGTTTGTTTATTGTTCTGTCGGTGCCATTTCTATGTTCTCTTTGATTGTGTTTTTTTCCTGAGTGTTGGCGATTCTCTTTCTCTTGTGATACCGTATCAATTAATGGTTGACTTAGTTCGATTTTGTGAGGTCTGGAAAATCGGTGTTTTAAGTTCGTTGTTGTCGCTGAATAGAAATGGAATTGAATCGCGTCTCGATTTCCGAAAGTGTTTTTAAGTCTTTGAGTTTAGATTCCGATTTGAAGGTGATTTCAGCACGTCTTATTGCAGAAATATTCATCAATTTTCAAAACTATTCTGATTTTTGCATATGTATTGTGGAAATAATAGTTCAATTGCGAGGATTTAATTGAATCGCTGTGTTCAACTTCGTTTGGAAACTTACAGAAAGGCTAATATTAGGGCGAAATATTTGTGCGTTTCTGTATTTCCAATTCCGTGAGCTGTGTTTCTCTAATAGTTAACAATGATCTATTGCCCCAAATAGATATCTTCAGCTCTGAACTTCGTGGGTTTGGAGGTGACTTTTGGTCGGTTGCATTTGGCTGAGGGGCAAAGATGATCAAGCCAAACAATAGAAAGTTCGTATTAGATTTTATTTGCTCAGAATCTTGTTAACAAAAATGCAAGGGTATCAGGATGTATAAGTGAATGTTTGGGAATGATTTTAGAAATATTGATTTTAGTGTAATTGATTTGTCTATAATTGATTTATTAAAAGTGATTTTCATATAATCATTTTTATGTTTGGTTCTATATTTTAATAGTGATTTTGGTTTTGAAAAAATTCACTTTTTTATTGAAATTTATGAATTTTGACAAAAGATTACGATTTTTACTCGTCATTAAAAGTATACTATTTTCAAAAATGAATAATAGTCATTTTAAATTATAATCACTCGACAAAAATCACTTGGGAATTACCTCCCAAGTGATTGAAAGGGAATCACTTCAAATGATTTTGGATTCTTCCAAAATCACTTATTAATATTGTCAAACATCACACTTTGGGTAGGAAAGTGATTTTAGACATGTCAAAAGGGATTTTGGTCACTCCAAAATCACTCCCAAACATGCCCTAAATCAATTTTTTTTTCTTTTTCCATTCCATCTTGCTTGCTGAATTTGCCTTCATGTTCTTTTAAATTGGTAATCTGTCTTTACTCTTTAGTATATAAAATTCTAATCAGGTTATTAGCAAGGTCATGCTTACTGAGAAGTTAGTTTGAACAATCAATATCCATAGTTTGAACTCATCAATCCATTTGTGATTTAATAGTGGTTTTCCCCATCCTAATGCTTTTAATTTCATTTCTCACTGATGCTCTAAAATATATAGGTGGCTGACATCAAGAGGTTGAATGGCTTGGCAGCAGACCTTCAAATGTTTGCTTTGAAGAAATTGAGAATTCCTCTACCAGGAAGACACCCTCCATCACCCAGCTTGTCTGATGCTTCTGCTGTTACAGGGTATTCCTTGCTGTCAATTTTCTAGAAGAATTTGAATCTTTCTGTGATTAAGCTTTCTGTTTGCCTATATTTTTTGGTGATACTTCATGTACCAAATCGTCAATTAGTCAGGTCGGTTGGCACGCTCTTAAAGTAAACTTAGCATATGCACATTGAGACTTCGGTTAGGGGTGGGAAATGTGAATCTTGAGCATCTTATTGTTACATATTTTTAAGAACCAGGGAACAACCAATGTGCTTAGTTAATTTTAAGGTATAGACATGGCACTGAGTCTCCTAACAACTTAAGTTGCAGTGAATAATTTTGAAACTTGAATATTGTGGATGCTAAGGTGGTTATAAATTATAACCTAAGAAGCACGGATACAGATATGGCATGGACACAGTAAGTTTATGCATTTATATTTCAATCTCAAATTTTGAAATTTGAATATTGTGGATGCTAGTTTTTTAAAAATCTAGGATATCGACACGGCAAGGACATGGCAAGGATACGTTTTTTAAAATATATATATCATTTTTATACAAGAAGGAAATTCAAATCTAATAAGTTTATGCATTTATATGATTAAAAAGAATGAGTTTGATGTATTTCAATCTCAAATTTTATTAATTTCGTCCTATATTATCATGTGTCATTTAGTATATTCAACCAACATGTGTTTAACAAATGTTGGACTTATATTGACTTTATACAACTAATGTCTAACATCATATCTATTGTGCTAACAAGTGCTTAATACGTGTCCAACAAGTGTTAGAGTGTCCTAGTGTCTGACACGAATATGCTAGCCAAATTGAAGTGTTTGTGCTTTTAGATTATAACATTTGCCGCTTTACCTTTCATGCCTAGAGAACCTAATGTCCCTTTGAAGTAAAGTGTTTCACTATTTTCTTATTCTAATGATTGAAATTTGCATCACAAACATCCTATGCAGCTTGTTGTCCTGAGAATTGGATCATTTCCAATTTCTTGGAAATTTCAACTGACTCGCCTTCCTTGATTTTATTTGAAAAATTTCTTGATTGATGGTTCTATTTGTCCGGGAGTTGTTAGATTGCACTAGTTGTTTAAGAAACTTATTAATTGTTGATATTGTAATTTTATTGATTTGATTTAGATTATTTTACTGGAGTTATATAAATCATTATGCATGAATTGAGCATCTATCATGTTGATATTCGTATTCTGCACTTTTGAGATGGTATAATCTACTGTTCAGGTTTATCTAATAGATTTTGCCAAATATATTGCAGAAGTGGATCTGTAAATGAAGAACCTCTACATTTAGGCCAACCTACTAATATGCTAAACTCTTTGCAATCCTTGAGATTGAAATCACCTAACCAGAGATCCTCCCCTGCCATGAGCACATTACAAAAATACTATGGTCTAAAATCACGAACAGTCGAAAGTACATCTGAAGATATGGAGATGGCAGTATACAGAACTGAAACTTCAAATTGCATTGATGATGGGTTGTTTGCCAGAACCTCTGTGCTTTCTACACCACCTCCAAACATTAACCCGATGACCAGGAAATATGCCGGTAGTTTCTGGCCCGAGAACGACTCAATAACTGAACATCTATTACGTGCAGAACCTGGAGATGGAGAGACTGAGAAATCTGATGAGAAGTTGGTTCGCAGGCGTCAAAAGGCTGAAAATGGGGTTGCCAATAGCACCCCAGAAAGATTGTCGAAGGGCGAAAATAGTGGTGGAAGCTTCTTTTCTGCTTCAAATGGAAAGAGTTTAGCCATGAGGCTAAAATCAGTTAGCAGATCAATGTTGCTATCAGATTCAGATCCAGTGCGGATTAATTCCATTCCAGTAGGATTAGGAGATGCTATAATTACTGATGCCATTTCTGAAGTTCATAAATCATTAAGTGCATCAAACCTGAGAGACCAAGATAGCAGCAATTCAGCATCTGTGTGGCCAACTACAAGGTGGAGTTTGAAGCCGGATTTGCAAGCTGCTCTCTCAACTGCTGCAATCACAAAACCACTCTTTGATGGTTTGCCAAATCCAATCACAGGCCGCAGGAACAAAGCTGCTCTTGATTAACCATGTTCATAACTCTGTTCATATTCGCATTCGTCGAACTGCTTGATTCTTTTGGTGTGGGACGATAATTCTTTTGCAAGTGTTATTACAGGAATGTATAGGTAGGGATGCGAAATAAGAGAAAGATCGATTGTCCGAGGAAGTTCACATTAGTAAATACTACACCAAGATATATTTTTTTTGTCGAAGATTGAGTCGTCTGGTAAGTGGCAATGCCTACTATGAGGAGCGTATCTTGGAAACATACTTTATCTGTACTTAAGATTATTTGTTATCATCAACTATTAAGATTCCATGAACACATATAGCTAGAACTCATTATCTTGAAGACCTTCCGTAAATTTTGATCACTGATCTCCCTTTGACTATTCAGCTTACATGCACATTCATTCATTAGAATTACTGTCTTCATCCCAATCAAAGAATGACAAACTTCACATCTGGAATTTGTCCTTTATTTTTGCAAGTACAAGAGGTCCTTTTTGCTCACAAAGATTAATATTTTTTTTCGTTCAACGTCTTCGAAGCTTACATGTGCAGTCATTTAATGGAATTACTATGTTCGTCCAATCAGAATTATTTCACATTTGAAATTTATCCTTTATTTTTGCAAGTATAAAGGATATTTTTTTTATGAGAAACTTATAAGCATTTCATTGATTGTATGAAATGTACAAAAGGTAAGGAGTCGAACAAACTAAGGAGGGGACCCAATTACAAAAGGTTTTTCCAATTACTAATAAGGGAAGTGTGACTATAATCACCAAAAAATGGAGTAAATTTACACCAATAGAGAGCAAGATAGATGATATGTTCAAGAACAGTGTGGGGGTCTCTCTCAATGTCGTTGAAGAGTCCGTTGTTTCGTTCGAGCCATGTGGACAAAAGAACAACTTTGACAATGTTGTCCCATAGGCATGCTTTCCTTTGGGTGAATGGGTGTCTCAATAAGAGCAATTTAAGGACCGAAAGTATAGAGTTTGGGAACGCGACCTGCAGCTTTGAGGTATTTAAGATTCTTGCCCAAATAATGGAGATGAATGGGCAAGTTGTGAAGATGTGGGCCACGGATTCAAAAGGCTATAACATTCTTTTCATTGCAAAGATTTGTACAAGAGGTGAATAGCCTTTTGTACAAAGGATACTTTTCATTGCAAAGATTTTTTTTTGGTTCAAAGACATGAGAGTAAGATTCAAAGCTTAGACTTTCTGATTGAAGAAAAATCATTTTTCTTAGTTCAATGCGTGAGAATAGATATTCAAAGTTATAATCTCTTAGTTTAAGATATATATGTTAACCAATCTTGAGGTTGGTGGAGCTCCCTTAACCCTCAATGCTAAACTACTAGATCTTAGCACGAATTTGGGAGGATGAGTTTAAATAAACAAGCTTCAAAGTTTGGAAAATGACTCTTATTGAAAGTACTAAGCTCCCGGTAGATTATAAACTGAACAGCAAACAAGGATTAGGTGGGTGCGTAACTTGGTTGCATCAGCATGGCTATGTCTCAATCTAACCATTTTTCAATCATAAGGAAAGAAGGAACCCATCATGAATCTCTGAAATGATCTCAAAATATTGACGCATTCAATACTACAGCTCAAGTTATAAGCAAAATTCCAGTTATACTTTCCCTAGCATATAACACTATTTCAAGACTCCCGCTCAGAGTTCTATCTCACTTGTAGCCGTTCCAAATAGAGTGGGGGGGAAAGAGCAATCACCACCTGTTATTGGGTGGTTTGACTCTATAAATACGAACTATCCAATTAGATGTGGTGAATGCCTCTTCCAAGTGCTCAAGTTTGATATCCTTGTTACCAATTTCAACTCCTCTGGCACGATCATACCTGCCATCATAGAGAAACCAAGTCAAGACGATTCGCCATCAGTAGACGCCATTAATGCACAACACAAATGCAAAGTACACATCACCAAGTTTATAGTAAATCTAAGATACAAAGTATTCAAAGAAGAAGTACCTAAGTTATATTACAACAATAACGAAACCAAAGTTTCAAAAATCTACATTGAAAAGAACCAATGGATATATGTTTCATGCACATTAATGAGTAACTATGGATAGTCCAGCCATTGGTGTACTAAAGTCAACCTCTCTTATTGATCCTAGTACATGAACCAAAGCAGATACAAAATGCAGTAGTTATTTTTATTATTTGTTTTTTTTATAACCGGGTGTCGGAGCTTTGCTCCCTATACTCGGGGGTACCCGTCTGCCTCTAGGAGACATCAAGAGTTTTTATTTATTAAGTTCACCCGAGGACTCAAACCTGAGACCTCTAAGCCGGTATGACCAAGAGATCCCAAGCCCTTAACTAAGGAGGGGCCATTTGGGTGCACACAAAATGCAGTAGTTATTGCTAACCATATACATCTGTGGGATGTGTATTCATTCCTATCTGCAAGAACAAGCTTGTAACATGGACGTAGATAATATATTAGACCATATGTTGTTGAATTTCAATTCAACAACGTTGGGAGATGGGAGGTTTCGAACCTATGACCTTTTGAAGGTCATAAGCTCATACTTCCTATCAGTTGAGGTATGCTCTTGTTGGCATATGTTAGCCTATATGTTACGGTCCTATCTGACTATGCCAATAATAAACACGTGCTGCGAGCTCATAATTTTTCTTTAGGCTTAATGACGATAGATTCTGAACTTACCCAGGAGGCTTGCCATATTCTGTCACTAGCTCTCCAAACCGATAATATGAAAGCTTGTACCTGGTCACCAAGTAAGGTGTAACATAGAACAGTAAATCCACATTACCTCACATAAGAAGATATAAAAGATAACAACATAAATGCACGTAAATCATCTTCCAATGCTAAGGAACTTACATAAGACAATTCAACATCTTGGGAGCTGCCCCTTTGTCAACTCGATACTCTCCATTTACCAGATAATCAGGCTCTTTAATTACAGGGAAAACACCACCTCCAATTCTCACCATCCACAAAAATCTAGCATGACACAATTTCCATCAAATAAGATAAACAATATAACACACGTGACACTACCAGTGAAATGGGACTTTGCATGGGCATAGAATAGGCAAGGCACTGATAGCACTAGTCCATTACAACTAGAATACCCCCACCACCAACAAAACAAACGAGAGAGATAGAAGAGAGCGAAGAGAAGAGAAGTTGATAGTGGAGTCATTTATATCCTAAAAAGGAGGAAAAAGGTGAAATGCCCTTACTTGTTAATATCATCTGATGAATAGCCAGTCACACCACCAAAGACAACTAGCACATAATCCACATCAAGTGATCTCATTATTTCATAAGCCTCGCCTTCGTACGAAGACATTGCACGGCCAACAGTAGCGATGTGTGTATTATTCCAGGTATTGTTGTCAACAATGACAGTTCTGTTTCCCATTGCTGTGATCTGGTACCCATAATCCCACCATGACATCACCTTAGCATCTTGAGGAGTGTTCTGTCTGAGCCAAAAGTATGCCTCACGGTAGTCATCAAAGATAACCCTGTTACCATGGGCACCCCGTGCAGCCAAGACAATTGATGGAGATGAATAAGCTTCTGAGGTGACCCATGTACAGTGGGTTGCATACTTTGAAAGCAAGTAAAAAGCACCAAAGAGTAGTGCAATGGCACCATTTCTTTGGAAAGGCTGGGATTGATCAAGAGATGCCTGTTGGTTGGGAGTAGGGGGGAGAGACAAATTAAATCCAGATCACGAAAAAATATTATTCCTTTTTATGTGTATATATAGAAAAAAGCACATCATTTTTAGTGCCTAAACATCCAGATTGAAATTTTTTAGTCAATGGCTTAGACAGATTCCTGGTTCGACACCTTTTGACATATTAGTGCAACTCAAAAAGATTCGTTAGAGGACAAATCACCTTGACAAATAAAAGCATAAATAATTAGTCAGATAGAGTATTCATTATAAGCATGGCATTTAAACAAGTCAATACCAATCAAGACTGGATAGGATTAGAAAATGTATAAACACGACGATATTGAACCAACATAGAAGGCAATAAACAGAGCTGGACTTACCTTAGAGGAACTCTTCACATTGCTGACTCCTTTATTAGAACTAATCTGAGAAACCTTTGGTTTCGCCCTCACTAACTGGGTCAAGTTCTTTATTGTAGCAGAGACGGCTATAGCACTGATAAGACATACTGCAGGCGTAGCAACAAGAATTAACCTTACCATAACTCCAGCAAAGTACATGCTAGTGAGACCATACATGACGATGAAAATTGTTGCATCTGACAAGCGCTTGAAGCAAAAATAGAGACCAGCTGGGAAAAGGAAAAGCAAAATGTGGAAGTCAAACATGAAAGATGACCAAGCTGTGGGTTGATGCTCAGAGACAGATGCTATTATAGGTATGTGATCTTTTGCATATGTTGGATCCAAAAGAGAATAGAACCGGCCAGTCCATGGGGATATATACCCTGACGCAGTGCCAACTCCCAAAGCAACAGTACCCACAGCAACTGCACTAGTCACAGTGATCTTCAAGAAGGCTTGAAACAATTTGGTATCACTAAGCATGTACTTCACCCAGTCCAAGAAGTAAAATACCTGTAAGAGAGGTTAATTAGTTCAATGAATGAAATGGCATGCATTCTACAACCATTGAGATGCCATAGACACTTTTTCTCTTCACAACCCAATTCCAACCAAGGTAGCTATGAGCCATAATTTCATGTTGGAAAAAGAGTACTGTGACAACGTAGGTGTAAAGATGCCTATATTTTTCGTACTTTGGACCTAATGGGCCGACTCTGTATTAGGGTTTAGGAGAGGTGTCATATATAAACTCCCTAAACTCCTATCTGAAATAATCTGGTTATCTGTAATTTTGTTCTCTCGCTTTTAAGTTAATAAAATTACTCTCTCTCCCTGCATGTGGATGTAGCTAACACAACGTTAGTGAACTACATAAATTCTGTGTGTTGATTTCCTTTTCTATGACTCTTCACTTATCTACTACTTTCATTTTAACAGTAGGAATAAAGACAAAGTAAGCTAGTGCAATCCTTGTCCAATAATAAGAAGAAGAAGAAGAAGAAACTAAATCATTTCTTTCTCATTTGGGGTAACCGAAAATTAAATTACAGACATACAACACCTTTTTACATTTGTGATGTTAGGCCCCCTCTCTACCCAAGTGATTCTGCGTGCCCCAAAGCTAGCTCTAGACAGCTCAAGGATTTTTACGTTTAAAGCTTTTCACTTTTCACCTAGGTGCATTATCAACCAATTGGCCAAGCCCCAAACCAATGGGGCCACTCCATGGGCGAGAACATAAATACTAAACATTGAAACATTCCTTTTGCTATTCTTAGAATCGATGTCGCCACATGACTAGCAAAATTTTAGTTTCTTTACCATCTCCCAAGATGATGCCACATTTCATCATATAACAACATGGAAAATCCAAACTAATTTATTCCGCTAACAGATGCTATGTACCATAGACAATAACAAAATCAACAAAGGGATAATATAGAATTACAACCTGAATCAAAAAGAAGACGCCCATCGCAGCCATATGCTCCCCTGACTGAACATGCTGAAAACCAACAAATCGAATCTGCATGGCAAGCAACATTCCCAAGATATACATACAGTTATACGCCACATATAATCGCATTGAGTATCTCCCCGTTATCAGAAGAACCAGCACATAAAGTGGAATCAAGTTAATTATAAATACATAGCCACCCCACGCTGAAACCATATAAAAGTACCCAAAAGCCGAGGCTAGAGCCCAAGCAAGAGATCCAGTATTCACCGCCTTCACGAATAGATAGAAAGTCAATAACAACGCAAAAATGGCAACACCTTCATTATCGTACGATCCCGCAACAGATCTCGAAATGTAACCTGGACAAATTGCAATCAAAGCGGCCGCAACAAGTCCAGCACCCGAGTCCCAGATTTCTTTACCGAAAAAGTAAGCAACCAATGTGGTATTTGAGGCGAAAAATGGAGCCGTCAATACACAGACCTCACGGATATGCACTGCGAATTTCAGAAACCGCAGTCCCCAATAGATAATAGCGGCCGTGACCATAAGCCCAGGATAGAGCGTACCACCAATGATTCGACCGAGAGGGTACCAACTCTCAGAATCAAACCAATTCCAGAATTCGTAAAAGCCCTTCTGCGTGAGGAAGAGCGTAGTTCGGTAATTGAAGTATGGATCAAACTCATGGATCATGGACTCATACCGCAGAACACTGAAAAGCCTAGTAATGAAGGCCAAAACATAGACGAGGCAAAGGATTGAGACGCGGATCAGAAGCTCCTGTTGCTTGGTCTTGAGCTTAAATGATTTGAAAGACAAACTGTTCAACAGATCAGATTTAGCATTCGGCGCCATGGATGCAGAGTTGCTCGGATTATTTGATCCAGATTTAACAGAACCATTGACAGGCTCGATCTTCCCAACCATGATTGGAGAAATTAAAGGAAATGTTATAATTTAAAGTCGCGATAAGGAAATTGAAATGCGGGTCAACGCTACGAAATTCCCATGGAAGGGTTTTGCGAATGGACAGACGGAGCAAAACCCTAAAACAACAGAATGATGGAGAAAAGGCAGAGCTGAATCTAGAGACTGATACTAAAGCGGAGAAGAGAGACGAATGTGTTGCATCAAAAACGAACCATACTGAATCTGGTTTAGCTCGAGAGGATGACGAGTTGGAGATACTCTTGCTGGGTTTTGAATTTTCTGAATGGGCCGGAATTGGGCTTTAAGAATATTTGGGCCTGAGCATTCAGGTCTCTTTACACCTGATCCATTTCAAATTTCTGGCTTCCAAATCTGAAAATAGGCGAAAAGCTCAGTTATGTAGGGTCCGTTTGATAACGTTCTCGTTTCCTGTTTCTCATTTTGTAAGAAACAAACATTTTTGATAATTCATTTCGTTTCTTTTTCTCAAAATTTGAGAAACTTTTCTAAAATTTAGACTCAATTTTGAAAACTACAAATAGTAGTTTCTCTATTATGTTTCTTCTTATATATAAACATTCCTAAAACATCTTGAATCCTTCCATTGGGCTATTGGTGAACTTCTCATCTATCGCTTTTTATTATCTGGTAGGTCGCGTGTTCGATTCCATGGTCGAACAAGAAATAGTTATCAAGCTGCATAAATAGTTATCATCAAACGGGATTCAATTTTTATGTCGACTTTTAATTTCATCACTTACGCCTTCGATTTTTTTACATTGGAGGTGAGAAAATTTGAACGCATGACCTTTTGGTCATAAACTTTCGATTTTGATAAGTATTATAATTTCTATTCTTTGTTCATTCACTAATTAAAAAAAGAAAAGTAAAAATCTTGAAAACATATATCAAATTTTGTACAAATTTAATTTTGATTTATGAGCAATTAACTTTGTCCAAACTCGCATTTTTTAAAAAAAAGAAAAGAAAGAAAAAAAAAGGAATAAACACTATCAATTTTATACCATACATGTAACTAACATTTACCTCTAAACTTGAAAAGGCATAACAATTTTTATCTTTTGATACATTTTTCGTTCAAAAATTGTTAAAAAAATATTTTTATACGTGTATGTACAAAGTACATACATGCATCCTTTTAGTATGAAAATTATTCTTATTATTTAATCGAGTTTGATAAAAAAAAATAATAATAACTTTAAAATAACAAAAACCGAAATAGACATTTAAAAGTATCGGGACCAAAATTGAACGAAGCCTAAAGTACATTTTAGCCAATTTTATTTTATTCTCTAGTTATCATCCAAGTGCACAATTTTAAATACATTAATTTCAAATATTTCTGATTTCAATTGAGAAAATAAAATTAAAATCACTTATTGAATTTCAAATAAGAGGATTTAAAAATTTCGAACTTTCATTATAAACAGAGGAAAATTAACGGAAACGATTGAAATAAAGTTATAAACTGAAAACCACGCATCAATTGTACTTAAAATAAAAAATAAATCCGAGAATCTTTTGTATGTGTACCCAAATATAGTTGAGATTCTTCGGGAAAAGATTTATTGTGTTTTCTAAAAAAATAGATAAATTTTGTAGCCTTTTGATTATAGTCAATATTCGGCTTTTATGGATCAGTTAACATATTCCTTCCAATAAGGAAAAAAATTCCTGAAATTGTTAGACACACAACATGGGAAAGAAAAAACACAACTTTTTTTTATAGGGAAAGAGAGAGAGATACGTCTCTTCTTATTGATTTCATCTAATAACTATTTTTTTTTATTATTATTATTTTTTAAAATTAAGTTTACAAATACTACTTATTTCTTTGTTTTGTTATAATTTTTTACCAATGTTTTCAAAATTTAAGTCAAATTTTGAAAAAAAAAACTAAGATTTCTATTTTCACCCTTTTAAGTTTATGGCCAAATTTTAAAAATAAAAACAAGTTTTTTATTTTTTTTTTTTTTGTTTTCAAAACTTAGATTGGTTTTTAAAAAACCAAAAATTAAAAATTAAATAGTTATCAAACGGGACCTAAACATTTAAATGTTTTCTTGAGAAATATGAAAATTATTATAAAGAAGCAATGTTGAGAAAACACTGACCAAACAATGTAATCTGGTCAATTAAATCGGTTTCAATTCATTAGATCCTTAATTTTAGCCCTACTCATTAGTCGT
The DNA here is from genome assembly GCA_036507285.1 of Trichosanthes cucumerina. Lineage (NCBI taxonomy): Eukaryota > Viridiplantae > Streptophyta > Magnoliopsida > Cucurbitales > Cucurbitaceae > Trichosanthes > Trichosanthes cucumerina. The sequence goes on along the minus strand of CM071839.1, from coordinate 72,201,199 downwards.
TATACCATGTCGTGAAGTTCGATCAATTTTTTACCTTTATAATTCGACATTAATGCTATGTTTGGCGGATGGATTTGGTGAAAAAATGATTTCAAATTCTGTAATTTTAATTTTAAAGTATGAAAATGATTTGAAATTTTTTATTTTGTTTGGAACCCAATGAATTTTAATTGAATTCAAATTCGTAAAAAGTAAAATTTATTGTTTTGATATTTAAAAGAAATGAAAAGGAAATTTTTTTTTGTTACCATTGTTATAGTATGCATAGATTTTAAAAATAAAATTACAAAGATAAACTTAAAATAAAATAACATCATTTTCATAATTTTATTATATATTTATATTAAGAAAACACAATAAACAAAAAGAAGAAATAATAAAATTAACCTAACAACTTTATTTGATTTCTCCTTCACATTTTTTTTCATTTCTCGTTCTCGCTCCCCAACAACAACCACACACTAACTTCTTTTGTACTTATTTTCCCATATGTTACAAATTTATACTGTCACGTCAATTTATAGTCTAGTCCTCTATCAACCGTTTGATATTCACACCAGTCGACTCGCTTTTTTCTTTTTCTTTTTATTTCTTCAATTCAACCACTTTGAAAGAGGGTAAATTTGGAAGTAGACTCCTAATTTGAAATCCTGCAAAATCCGCACTATTTTGAATATAAATTTTTTTAGATCAAAACAAGATTTCAAATAATTTTGGATTTGAAATTCTATTTTTTCAAATTCGAGGTTTACAAAGGGTAAAAAGAGAAATGAAAGTGATAGTGGTAGAATGAATTGGCATCGTTGGATCAATTTCAAAGAAGCACTCAAATGAATTTGCAGCAGGATTTCAGGAATCTTTACATTACAAGGTTTGCTTATTGCTCCAGAAAATATACCCTGTTCCATTCTTTTGTACCAAATTGCATAAGTTCAATTCAGATCCATTTGAAACTCCCTCCTAGACCTCCCTGTTCTTCAGGTTGTGGTGCTATTTCCAAAAGTTACTCATTTTTCACCCCCAAAAAAGCATCTATTTCATACGATTATCCGAGAGAGAGCATCGAACCCATCTGCGACGCTGCTACTGCAGTCGTTGCAGTGCCTAGAGTTTGCATTTTGAACCAAAAACCAATTCATTGGCTTCATTTAAAACATTTCATCCCTTAGAAGTAAGATATGTTAGATGTTTACACTACAGGAGGCAAACGATATAGCTTCCCAATTCAACCTAATCCTGATACTACAACTTGAATATTTGCATTTGAAACAATATAACAAGGAGGCAAAATGATGTCGGCAGTATAATAACTTGATATAAAACTGATAATTGAATCAAACGTAAAGTATCTCTACGTGAGTTTTAAAATGAATCTCAGCAGTCAGAGGCTCTGAATCTCACAAACATTGAATGCCTCAAAAAATATCTTAACATGAAATTTCGGGTACCTTATTGAAAATTTTACACCATTTTAGGTGGAAGCAGGAACTCCAAATTTTGAGCAAAATGGAACTATTATGGAACTCTGAAATCTGAGATTTTGATTTGCAGTCTAACTGACAAGGCCTCTCTGTTTGAAAACATCAAGCATTGTAACGCCAATTTTCGCAGGTGACTCCACCACTGTTACTCCAGCTTCTCGTAGTGTCTTGATTTTGTCTTGGGCTGTACCTTTTCCACCTGAAACAATGGCTGCAAAATCCAAAAGCCACAAATATTACAATTCTATTATCGACGCGATATATGAAGAAAGAATGGGCAGGCATATAATTATGTTTTTCTTTTCGAGGATGCAGGCAAGGGACCAAAATACCAATATCTCTCCTCCCTGTTCACTAAGAATTAAAAGGGGTACAGTACATAATGTAAGTTCTAACTAAAAGGTGGGAGGTTAGAAATTATTCAAACACCATTACATAAGAAGAGTTAAGGCCAGCATTGAAGGCAACGATAGAAGCAAACACTATGCATAAGAGTTAATACAATAAGAAATACTCGATCTAAAATTTTACATACCACCAGCATGACCCATGCGACGGCCTGGAGGAGCAGTTAGGCCAGCGATGAAGGCAACAATAGGCTTCTCAGTTCCACTTTCCTGTTATAACACAATAAACTCTTCAGAAATTGAACTTACAATTGCAGTATTCAACATTACATCGGTCCAACAAATCTAATCCATTTGAACAATCCATTACAAAGACCCCATTAATTCTTACAAGCAACGGAGATAAAGCTATATAAGTAAAAATTTGTGGCTAAAGCCTAAAACTACAACCTTGCAATGGAAATTTAGTTCATTTTACTCTCAAGTCTCGCATTAGAAGTAATAGCAGCAATGATATATGAGAGAATCTTAGGAAGCAAATGCAAATATTATCTGTTTCAAAACTTCCTCCTAAGAGTCAATGAAAGTCTCGTTCTCAAAGCAAATAACCAGTAACCCTAATACAATTATGCAATGGACGAGGCAAAAATGTTATACGTATAGTTCAAATTATCCATGAAGTTCCTGGATTGTCGCAGAAAACTTAAATGTGCAATAAAATATGAATATAATGGTTCAGAAATACAATATACAGTAAAATCTTTGAAGGGGTTTGAACAAATCTAGAGCTAACCAATAAAAGTAGCAATGGACTTCCTAGTTTTTTATTATGACGAGTTCATATAAAATATACTCGGATAGCAATACTTGAAATAAAATAAAATAAAAGGACAGAACCTTTATCAAAGCAGCAGCATCCTCTTCCGCAGTCCCACCTATTTCTCCAATTAGAACAATACCTGAAATGCACGAGGCATCGTATCAGACTCTAGAGATCATTATCCCTTTCTTGTAATTAGTAATATTTACCATAACAAAATTAGAACAAGCGGAGGAAGGAAATAATAAATAAACATCATTCTCCTATTCAGCTAGTCTATTATCATCCATTCGTAATATTTTATATCGGTCATTATTCACAAAACCAGTAGCAATCCATAGTCATGTACTTCTGAAATATTATCCAACAGTGGGTCAAAAACACAAACCAATCTCACTGGCTAAAATCTTGAGAAGGTAGATGACGAGAGAAACTAGAAGTGCATATTAGATAGACCAAAAAAGACATGAAAATACTCATAATAGTCTAAGTATCAGGATTCATCATTTTTCCCAAATAGAATCATGCAGTCAATTTGGAATAACAGACCAATAAACCAAAACACGAATTACCTTCTGTCTGAGGATCAGCAAGGAACTTTTCGATGCAATCAACAAAGTTTGTCCCATTAAAGGGATCCCCTCCAATACCTACGCATGTGGATTGTCCAAGGCCAACAGCAGTTGTTTGGAAAACCTAAAAGGCATGTTAAAAATGAGGAAATCAAATACAAGTATGAGAAGCATTGCATATCACGGGGCATTGAAAGACTTTTTAAAAAATAATTATAAAATAAAGATAAAACAAAAAACTCGCTTTACTTTCAAAATAGTATCACAGTAGAGAAGTTGAGATATAGTCCCCTCGACACACACACACACACAAAAAGGGATTTATACTTCAGTAAACTTAGTGTGAAAACAATAAGGACAAAGAACAGTAGACAATCCTCCATAGAAGAAAAGAAGTTAATAAGTCATTCCACAATGGTAGAAGCAGGTATCAAGTTTTGCTGATACACATAGACCAGCTCACCATGCTCGTCTTCTATGTGAATAAATCATAAAAATAAAGTAAAAACCCAATAGCTGATAGCCTGATACACATATGTGATCTTTCCCATAAGTTTTTATTAATATAATAAAGAGCAAATAATATATTAATAAAAGAAAGATTAGGGAAGAATTTATCATTTGATAGGTATAACAAAAATTAGAACTCACCGCTTCATAGGTCAAGGTACCAGATCGTGACACAATGCCAATGCGCCCAGGTTTATGGATGTACCCGGGCATAATTCCAATTTTACATTCACCAGGCTTGATAATACCAGGGCAATTAGGGCCAATCAATCTAGTTTTAGATTGTTTGTTTAAAGCAGCCTTAACTCTCACCTGAAATTCATATATATTAGATTTGTTTAGCATTTTGAATAGGAGGTTGAATGAACTAACTTAGACACGATTTTGATCAGTACAAATAGTCAACATGCATGTAATAGAACCGTCACAGTAATTTTAGCTTGGAATGCAAAATCTAAACAATTACACTTCAATAGAACTACTTTCAATCAGAGGCTAGTTATCTGGAACAAGGCAAATTTTGGTTAAAACTAGCTTTTTTTTTTTTTTTGTCCATTCAAGAAGCAAAGGGGAGGGCAAGATAGGCCTATGGTTTCAACTAGCTCTAAAATATGATAGTAAATATAGATTATTGTCATATGGTATAATGACTTTTCTTTTTCCATTCCAGCTTACAGAGGCGACAGTAGTTTCTTCATTTTCCCTTTTTTGGCTTTTAATCCAAGAACAAGCTACTCTTGTAGACTATTGACGTATACTTGTTTTTGTATAAAAATGAAAGTGAATTTGAATTATTGTTGTATGGTATAGGCGACTCATCTTCATTCCAGTTAACCAGCCTGGTAGTAGCTTCTTCTTTGGCTTATAATCCAAGTACAAAACAAGTTTTGTAAATCATTTTTTTAATATGCTATTGACAAAATTTACTCTCTGGTCCTGGAGCCTCTTCTCTAGCATCTTTTGTGGATTGACACACTAGTTGCTATCCTAAATGTTCGTGCATTAGAGTTATCCAAAGCCTACCTTTAGCTTCACACTTTAAGACTTGCTTCAATCAACCATTCCTTTTTTTTAATTGTTAACATTTAGGGCTTTTTTCTTTCTTCTTTTAATTTGCCTCTTTTATCTCACCCTCTGTTGGTTTGGCCATCCCAGCAACTTTTCACAAATGACACAACAAGACAAGCTGCCTTTTCCTAGATACAGACAATTAGTATTTTCACAAATAAATAGGGGCATACACTGCTGTAATGAAAATTTCCAAATAGATTTCAAAACCTTCAGTATCATACACCATAAGAAAGATTCCAGGCTGGCATGTGTCAATTTTCACTTACCATATCATGCTGTGGGATCCCTTCCGTTATACAAACTACAAGATCTAGCTCAGCTTCCATCGCCTCCAAGATAGCTGCTGCAGCAAATGGTGGAGGGACGTAAATAACTGATGCATTGGCCTTTGTTTCAGCTTTGGCTTCGGCAACGGTGTTAAAAACAGGAAGCCCCAAGTGTTCTGTTCCACCCTTCTTTGGCGTTACACCACCAACCTAACTCAACAAATAGCATAACTTAAGAACTGACGATCTCTAATTTCATCAAAATACCATTGAGAAACAATAAGAAACAGCAGAAAATCAGGAACCAATAAAAGACAGAGCTGAACGAATGCATGGCTTTAAAAGTCAGATTATACTGTATAGATGAGCAGATAAAAGTGGAAGAAATTGCAATCGAATTTACATTTCAATAAGACACTATCTAGTCCAGATTCCATGAGCTCATGTACGGAGACAAAAAATGCACATATACTTGCAGTTAAGAAGCAGCAAGCCACGTCCGAAAGCGTTTTTAATGAAATATCGTTCTCTCCACTCTCGCGTTTTGGGTCCTAAGTTCATTTCTATCCTGTATAACGAGTAAACTCACTGTCCGACATCAAGCCAGATCCGTCACATCCTGTGATTTTCTACAGCCAAATTGAATTACAGATCAAATCTATAGTAGTGTCACACTGTTCTGCTCTTACAGATAATTAAGGATCGTAAGGAAATCATTTCATAATACCTTCCCATTTCTGAGGACGGAAAGCGGGAAATTTAAGGGGACAAGAACTTTCAAGAGAGTCGATACAATCATAACGGAAATCTTTCTAAAAATTGAATAACAGGAACATTAAAACTAAAAGACATCACGCTACACCATAGAACAAGAGATATACCATTTTGGTGCCATATTCGATAGCCTGCTCTGTGTGGAAGGTACCATTTTTACCAGTGATACCTTGACATATGACGCGAGTGTTTTTATCTACGAACACCGCCGGCGGTGGTGACGGAGCAGCCGCGTAATGCCGAATCTGCGACCCCGCCTGCGAAAACACAGATGATGATGAAGATGAAGAAGCTTTGCGATTAATGGCCGACCCTATGAGCTTGGCAACAGCTTGGCGACCCATCGTATTACTTCGATTTGCTTCTCTGTTCGGCGCAGCCGCCTTCTTCAGAGTATCACGAACTCAGAAATATTTTTCCTCCTCCTCTCTCGCTTGCTCTTTCCTTTCCCTTTACTTTTTTCCTTTTCTTTTTCCCTCTTCTCTGCCTTACTTCGCGTCCTTGAATTCTTCCTTTCTGGTTTTTCTACGCTGGTTGGGTTTAGATGGCCGTTTCGTCACTACGGTTTGGGTTTATTGTTCTTTGGGCTTGCCTTTTTTTTGGATAGTTGGGCCTTATATTTTAGGCCCGTTGGGCTTCGTTTTAGGTCGGGTTGTTACTGTCGAAAAGTTAATCTTATTTTCACATAATTTATCTACAATAGATATCACTCCTAAGTAAGTATTTGAACTTTTAGTCAAATTCTAAAAATAAATTCAAGTTTTTGAAAACTACTTTTTTTAGTTTTCAAAAATTATCTTGGTTTTTGAAAACATAGGTACAAAATATATAATAAGACATATAAACTCATTGGTAGAAGTAATATTTTTATGATTAAATTTTAAACACTAAAAACCAAAAATAAAATGGTTATCGAACGGGACCTTTATTTTTTATTTTTTTGTTTTTAAAAATTAAACCTAAAAATATTAATTCTACCAATGAGTTTATATGTCTTTTTATTTATTTCGTACGTATGTTCTCAAAAACCAAGTCAACTTTTGAAAGCTAAAAAGAGTAGATTTCAAAAAATTGACTTTGTTTTTAGAATTTGGCTAAAAGTTCACATGCTTAATTAAGGGTGATATCTATATTGTAGATAAATTAGGTGAAAATAAGCTTAACTTTCAAAAACAAAAAACAAAAAACAAAATGGTTATCAAACGGGACCTTAATTATTAATTTTTTGTTTTTGTTTTTTAAGAAAAAACGCATTCCTGCTTTTCTTTCTTACTTGAAGGACGTGAATATTGGAGTATTGATATAATTAAATTTATAATAACCTATTAGTTCAAGTTTTTTGTATTATTTCAACTTAGGATGCAAGATAGCATATAAATTTTGAGATCTTCTCCTAATTTAGGGAGGTGTCTAATCTCCTTCACATCCCATATATAGATAGCATATATATGGGATGTGAGGGAGATTAGACACTATCAATATAATTGATTAAACTAACCGATGTTTACATGTTTGTTAGATTATTACATTATTAGGTGAAATCTAGAATAAACACAACTTAACGATAACTGATGCATACTCACCCTCTTAAAGCGGATGTTTAAATCTCAATACCGTTGGTTGTTTTTTAAAAATGATTATTAGATGAAGTCATTTTTTTAATAAAGTTGTTGTTTGTTTTAACTATAATTACTTTTAGTTCGATTGTGGGGATGCAAATCGAACTTTTCGATCAATCACATATGTCTCCACTAATTAAATTGCGCTAAAGCTAACATTTAAACCCTAAACTTTATTCGGAGATTTTCATAGTTTTACAGTTTTACCAAACATTTAAAAATAAATAAAATAAAAATATCAATCTAAACATGATGATATGGTTAAGACATGAGCCCCATCCTTTGTAATTTCTCTTGTTATTGACATAAATCTAAAAAAATATATAGAAAGAGACGTGTAGGGCCTGTTTGATAATGTTTTCGTTTTTTTGCGTCATGTTTTGTGTTTATTGCTTCTTAAAAAACAAAAACATAAACATGTTTGATAACTATTTATGTTTATGGTTTATTTAATAAAAAAAACAAATATAAGCATACATGTGTTTGGTAACTTTTCATTATTCGTTGTTTATCTGGTAAACATAAATTTAGTACATATAATATAATAAAATATGTATCGTGCATTAAAATAAATATAAAATATTATAGAGAGTTTAGGGTATTATATCCAACCCCAACACAATAATAATAATAATAATTTTTATCATTCAAATGTTATTAAAATTTGATTTACAATGTCATTTATCACTTCCATCAATTCACCTTATACGATTTTGGCTTACACAAGTTAGTTAGATTAGACTAATTTGTAAATTGTAAAGTTAGACAATTGAGCATACCCACATTTGTTCAATTTAATAATAAACTTTGTTTTTTATTTTGTCTTTAAGAATGCACTAGTCATATACACAAGCAAAGTCATAAAAAATAGAGAGATAATACATATATATTTTGTACGTTTTAATCATAAAAAAAACAATTGAAATTTAAATAGGAAATAAGAATGAAAAGGGGGAGGGAAAAAACCCATTAAAAGAAAAAAGGATGGTGATGGAATAGAGAGAAACGGGAGAGCAAAAAATATAAACAAAATAAAAATAAAGTAAGAAAGGAAAACCCAAAAAAGTATTGGGGTGTTTGGATCGCGAAGTTGAGTTGAGTTGTGCAGAGTTGTTTTGTGAATTTTAGAAATTAGTGTTTGGGGTGCAGAGTTGAGTTGAACTGAGTCAGAAAGTCAGTGTTTGAGGTGCAAAGTTTAGTTATGATGTCAGGGGTATATGGTGCAGTTTGTTGTAAAATGAACAAATCTGATTTTTTATGACTTTTTTTCTTACATTTTTTGTTTTCACCAAATCAATTGCAAACATATTTGTCTACAATTTTAAAACTTCATTATGAGATCAACTACAAATTTATAATATATATTACTGTTTGCAATATTTATGAGATATTTAGAAAAGTACTAGATATTATGATTGATATCAAAATTTATTTTTTCAATAAAATTCATTAATATTTTATGTTATTGAGAACAAATTCTTCAATATAAAGGAGTGTCTTATTCTTAAGCACATATTCACCACTACTCCATTTATTTTAATGTTCTTGGGTATTAGTATTAATACTTTGCAAAAAAAAAAACGTGTGTTCGTTTAATTTATATGGAATTATGCTAGTAGTTTACTCTGTCGAGATGTTGAGAAAATGACAACATATTTCAATATTTATGTCATGTATTACTTGCATATCACAAAAATATTATATATCAAATCAATGGCTTGTACGTACAACATTAAACAAAAAATTAATTAGAAGCCCATAAGAAGACAAAGTATAAGTATATGTAAAGTAATGCCCACAAAATACTCCAACAACATGAGTAACGAACACTATTGGGGCTTATTTGGCCCACTGGTTATTATAACTCCGTGTTATAATGACCTGTTAAATACTCTGCACCTCAAACACAGACTATTATAACCTCATACTATATTACTCTGCATTTTAAATAATATTATATATTTCACATACTATAATAACCCACAAACTATTATAACCTCATGTTATTATAATCCACTCAGCGCCCCAAATAACCCCCTGATGTCAAATCATCCATTTCTTCCCATAAGACGCATGCAATACGCCATTCTCGATCGAGGTGGAACCTGTAGAAACAATCAATCTTATGTATATCAGTCATAAGCAAGTCTATCAGGGAGACACGATCATGCTCAGTCAACCATTATATCTGATACAAGAGAACGACTACTTTATTCCTTTGTGCAACCTTCAACTCACACTTCTCTTTCTGCCATGATAGAAGTTTATGCATGTGATTGGTTTGCATACCCATTGTTGTATGCACAACATCAATTAATTCAGTTTGGAAGGACGATCGTTTTCTTTTGCTCCCAGTACATTTAGAATACATGCTAGATGTATTACACATACTAGTAGGAGTGTCTGGCAAGTCATCTTCCCCTCATTCACCAATTCATGGATTTTCCATTGTTCGTTGTTCCGTCCCCATGAAGTCTTACGAACCCAAACAAATCTCCTCCTCCATTTGTTATGTAGCGTTATAGGGCATTTCCATTGGGTTTTTCGTGCCTACTCTTGTGGCTCTATTTTTTTCGAAGACAAATGTTAGATCATCATAGTGCGAAAATGACTTGTTCCTCATCCCCTTTGCGTTTGTATCTCTACATGTGAATAGATATATTACACATACGTACAAATGAACAATAATAACAATATGCTATAATATTACTATCTCACCTTAACCCATGCATCAAATACCTTATTATCCGACTCAACACACTTGAACTCTTCATTCCAACCAAAGCCACTACATGCATTACTCAGCATCTCTACAATAACATTGTATTGTTTTTTTCAGTGTTTTGGCCTTGTAATCGATATTGTCTTGTTTTATGCATGAATAAGTTAGCAGATAAACCCCAACAATCTTAATAAATATAGTAAACTTATTCTAAATTTCAACAAGCACACATTATACGGATATATTGGGACACCACGTAAAATTAGGTGCTTTAATTGTATTTGTTTTAAATTTGAATTATTGGATAATCATATCATGATTAGAAAATGGTGTTTCGAAGTTTAAAAAATGACCAGGATTTCTATTTAAAAAATGTTTATGATTCATTTTTTCTAAAAGGATTATAATAACTCGTTCAAAAAAGATTATGACTTTTTGGTGTGTATTTAAACTAGAGTATTAACAACTTAAAGACACACTTCAAAACTCTCATCATTTTTCTTATTTTCTCCATTTTCTTCATCTCGTCGGACCACTGCCGAAAAATACCATACGTTGAGTTAATAACTCAACTCCGTAGGGTTGGGTTATTAAGTCACCGATTATAATTGTTGGTGGGCCAAACAATGAGTTAGATTATCGACTCAACTCAAACCCATAAATCAAACATGCCTAAGAAAAGAAAAAAATAGAACGAAATAGAGTGAAAAAAAGAGAGGAGAGAGATATGACACATGGTCTAAACATGAAAAAAATAGAAACATAATTTGAGAAATTATATTTGTTGGTAATTTCTCAAAATCTTCTCATTTTTTAGAAACGTGTTTCTTAATAAATACGAAAAAAAGCGTCAAAACAATATGGGGTTTTTGTACGGACGACCAATTTTCCCGCGGATTAATGACATTTGACCTGACATTTCAAAATAATGAAAATTGACATATTATGACATGACAAAGCGTGTCAAATTACTCGAAAGGGCAGTATTAAGTTCGTCTCGCATGGTCACGCTCTCACGATCTCGTGGACTCGCTCTCGCTCTCGCTCACGTTGACTCCCTCTCACAGACCTCACACTCTCCCTCTCGTAGGCGCGCTCTCGCTATGCTCACTCACGATGCGACTTATGCAAATGATCACTCGTAGGCTCGCTCTCGCTCTCATAGGCTCGCTCTCGTTCACAATATACAATTTTCCAAATGATCACTTGCTCACTTAACTCGCTCTCATCGATCATTATTATTATCTAAGCGAGAGCGAGCCTACGAGACTTAAGCACACTACCCTCGCGGTAATTTAGACAGAATGTACAGTACAAAAAGAGTTATATATCATTAATTTCAAAACATGAGTGAAACGCCATTAAAGCTGGTGAAAAAGGATTTTTCATACAAATTTCTCAAACAATATATACACATGTATGATCAATGATGTATCCAATCATTCTCATCCCACTGTACTAAAAAAATAAAAGAAAGGAAATTGAAATTTTGAAAAAAAAAAGGAAAAAATACCGAAAGAGGAAAGGGATCCGAGAGTAGAGTAGGAAGTGTCTGCAGCTGACTACCAGCATCAGAAATGGCGCGAGGGTCATCGTCTTCGAAGAGGGACGAAGCAAACGGAGAGCTCGACCCGCATATTGCAGCGCGAAAGCGGCTTAAGAAGCTCGCGTTCTCCAATAATCTACTATCAGAAACCCAGGCAAAGCCCCAGGCGTACGTGAGCCCTTCAGCGACCGTTCTGAAGCACCATGGCAAAGACATTGTCAAGAAATCTCAGCGAAAGAACAGGTTCCTCTTCTCGTTTCCAGGCTTGCTCGCCCCCGTCAGTGGAGGCAAGATTGGCGAGCTCAAGGATTTGGGAACCAAGAATCCCACTCTCTATCTCGAATTTCCTCAGGTTCGTCTTTTTTTCCATGCTCTAAACGCCTTTCTGTTGTTATCTGCGTCGAAAGGTTTCTACAGCGTTCTTCACATCCTTATCCACATCGGCTGTCGTTTTTAGTATGATTAGAATTTGGAGGTACTTGTTCAGTATAACGAAGCCGCAGCCTGGCATTAGGCACTTGTTTGTGATTTTCAACTACTTCTAATAATTTTGAAAGATAGACCCGATCTAACATTTCAGGTTCTCCCACGTTCCTTCTATACCTGTTTATCTCCCTCGGGATAGATATGATAAGTTATAGTTTTCGTGGGAAATAGCTATGATATACTTGGAAGCATGGGTGTCCTGAAATAGGAAAAGACTCAAGAGAGTATAGAGGACAAAATTAAAGTTGCATAGCAGATATTATAGCTGCTGATAGCTCAAAAATGTATTATGTGTTGAGTATCCCAGGTTGGAAAGGTGTAGAGAAACCTCACAACTTATAAGATACTCCTCTCCTTGCCAATTAGTTTTGAGATGAAACCTTATGTAATCTAATACGGTATCAGAGTCTATTAAATCCAAACCGATATTCAGTCCAAAATTGAAATTGATATCCGATCCAAGAATGGTGAACCCAAAGACTCACCATCTTGAGGGTCATGTTGAGGATCACACATTGGAAAGGTGGCGATAAACCTCATAATTTATAAGATACATGAATTACTCTCTCATTGTCAATTTATAATATAATGAACAATGGTTTCTAAGAGGTGATCTAGATATCAATATAAAAAATCTGAAGATGTGGACCGGGCATATTCTGGAAAAGATTCGAACCAGTATGCTAGCGAAGAAAGCATTGGCAAGGATCCATAAGCTGCAACTGGGTCTTTGCCACGAAGGAGATTACTTTATCTCTTTGTTTTCCTTATAGCGTGGATCGGTGGCTTCTTGAGGGGCTAAATGTCCGGTTTTTGAAGGGTAAAGCTAGATATTTGTGGAGGTGCGCTGCTTGGGCCTTTTTTGTGGAGATTTGGCTGGAAAGGAACCGTAGAAACTTTGAAGATAAAGCTGCTGATTTAATATTTTTTGTGGTAACGTACAGTTTACTTCTACTTGGTAGTGCCTTAGGAATAGCAAATTATTTCGTAATGATTCCTTCTACATGGAACTTCAGGATTGGAAGGCTTTTCTTCTTAGCTTTTGGTGGGAGGGGGATCCCTCTTCCCCCTGCCCTTAGGCTGTGCCTTTCTTTTTACTTCTAATACATCTATCAGGTTTCTTATCAAAGGAGGAGTAAAAGAAAAGAAGCTGCAACTGGGGAATATCATGATAAAAAACACCATTTCCATACAAAGACCGAGAATTAGGTACTGGAGCTAAAGAGTATGGATAAGCATTGTAATATGCCATTGCTGTTGCACTCGATAGGGTCTGTGAAGTGAGACCAAACACTACTTGTTGGTAAAATTATCATTGTAATTGTAGATATTAAGCAAGAAGGAAACTTTTTTTTTGGCATTACAAATTGTAATCCACAATTTAATATACTAAAGATTCATGAGATCCAAGAGAAGGTGGATTATTGAAAGTTGCAAATTCCACTCAACAAATTTTGTTGTTCCCCAAGCATTCGAGACCTAAATGAGTGATAAATCTCTTTATTATTGAATCGAAGCATGAGGGTTTTCGTTTTCGGAAACTACTGAGTGATGTCATTCTCGTTATTAGTGACCTTGAAAGCAGTAGGGATTTGAAAGCCAAGAAGGAGCAGGGATTTCAGTTGAAACTTGATTATGAAAAAGCTTACGACCAGGTTGATTGGTTCTTCCTCGACGATGTTTTGGCTAAGAAGGGCTTTGGAGAGAGATGGAAAAAGTGGATTTGGGGTTGTGTTTCGACGGCTAACTTCTCTATTATCATTAATGGTCAACCTTGTGGGAAATTTTTGCTAAAGGAGGTTAAGGCAAGGGGACCTTCTCTCTCTCCCTTTCTCTTTACTCCTTTGTGGAATGTTTTTAGTAGGTTGGTGCACTTTTGTTTGAAGAAGAGAATTCTGAGAGTTTGGGCAGTGGGGAGGAAAAATGGTAAGGTATCACCTTACAATATCGTATTACTTTCACAGAAGAGCCCCACCGACAAATTACAATTAGTTCTTCCGCCTTTTGAGTGGTTGAACTCTCCCTACATAAATAAGCTTGCAAACATAATAGCATAAGAAAATACAATCCCCAAAACAATGCTAATATAAAGGCCTTACAAAAGAACCGTACCTCCAATGGCCATTGATTCACACGAGGCAGATTTTCACTTCTTCCCCTCCTTGCATAAGTATTTACGATAGGAGGGCTTACAAAAACGTCACCATTTTTCTCACTTTTAATATGTGGATGACACGATCCTTTTCTGTCCGGGCAATAGACCTTATTTGCAAAACTAGTGAAGGTGATTTCTATTTTCCTTGGTTGCTTGGGCCTTAACCTAAACCTCTCTAAAACTCACTGATTAGAATCAACATAAGAGAGGACAAAGTGAAGAATCAAGCCGATGCTTTAGGGCGTAAAGTTGAGTCTCTTCCCTTGAATTACCTCAACTTCCCTCTTGGTGATAAGCACCGTTCTATTGCTTTTTGGGAACCTATGGTCAACAAGTTCAGGAGCAACTTTGCTAAATGGAAAATTTCCTTGCTCCCAAAAGGACGTTGTTTACATCAGTGCTAAATAAGCTGCGTTTGTACTTTTTTTTCTCTTCTCAAGGCTCCAAAGGGAGTTATAGCGTGGAGAAGTTTACTAGAGACTTCTTTTGGAATTGTGGTGAGTGTACATTGGGTAGTCATCTTGTGAATTGGAAAGTTTCATCCCTCCCTTTTCAACCGTCAAGGCCTCAGGCTTGGTTCTTTAGAGTTCTTTAGAGTCTAGAAACTTGACCCTTCTTACCTAATGGTGTTGGAGGTCTTGTATAGAAAATAATGCTCTTTGGAGGCAAGTGGTGGCTAGTAGCTATGGGGAAGAACTAGAGATGTCATTCTGGTGGAGCCAAAAAGCCTTAGGCAGTATTTTATTAATCTCCAAAAAAAGGGGTTACAAAAGGGAAAACCTTAGCCTTTATATATAGGCTTAACTATTGGGCTAATGGGCTTTAATTACAAAGGTGGTTAATTATATTAACCACAATAACTAACTAACAACCTATCTAATAAAACAAATATAAATACCTAAGTTAGATTAGAAAGAGAACCCTAGTAAAACTAAGTTACAAAGAGAACCCTAAATAGTCTAACTAACCTACATCAATTCCCCCCTTCATGAAAAAGAACTCGTCCTCGAGTTAAATATGAAGTTCATCGGGAGGAAAATAGGTAGATAAATCTGAAATATTGAAGGTGTTAGATATGTTGTATCCTCCAGGGAATTCCACCACATAAGCATTGCTGCCAATCCTTTTAAGGATCCGACATGGTCCAATTTTCTTCTTTTGCAGTTTGTTATAAGTCCCCCTGGGAAATCTTTCTTTCTTAAGATGTACAAGAACTAAATCATCCTCAACAAACTCCTTATGCCTCCTTTTAATGTTAGCCAATTGAGCATATTTGGTATTAGCTTCTTGTAGATGGTATGTGACTTCTTTGTGTATTCTTTGAACCCGATCAGCCATCAATTCAGCTTCTGAACTCAAATCTGCAGCACTAGGTAAACTAATAAGATCAAGAGTTAAGCGAGGAAGGTTAGTATATACTACCTCAAAGGGTGTTTTGCATGTGGATCGATTTTTCATGTTGTTGAAAGCAAATTCAGCTTGTGGTAAACAAATGTCCCATTTTTTTGGCTTATCACTGCTTAAACACCGAATTAAATTTCCCAAAGTTCTATTTGTGACTTCGGTTTGACCATCGGTTTGTGGGTGACAAGTGGTGCTATACTTCAAGTGGGTATCAAACTTTCGCCAAAGACACTTCCAAAAATGGCTTAAAAATTTTGTATCCCTATCACTAGTAATGGTTTTAGGAATTCCATGTAGCCGAACTACTTCTTTAAAGAAAAAGTTAGCAATATGAATAGCATCATTAGTTTTTCTACATGGTATAAAATGAGCCATTTTGCTAAAACGGTCAACCACCACAAAGGTAGAATCATTACCTCGTTGGGTTCGCAGTAAACCCAACACAAAATCCATAGTGAGATCTTCCCAAATTGTTTTTGGAATTGGTAGGGGAGTGTACAAACCTCTATTTTGTCCTTGGCCTTTATTAACTTGGCAAATTGGACATCTTTGAACAAAATTCTCAACATCCTTTCGAATGTGTGGCCAAAAGAATCGTTTGGAGATTTGTTCATATGTTTTGTCTCGGCCAAAATGCCCTCCTAAGCCACCCGAATGAATATCCCTAAGGATTTGTATCCTCAATGATGTGCGTGGAACACAAAGTACATTATCTTTAAAGAGAAATCCGTTAGTCATACTAAAATCTTTATAAGCATGTCCATCCTTGCATTTAAGCCAAATGTCAGAAAAATCTTCATCAAACTCATATAAATCAATAAGGCTATCAAAGGAAATTATGTCACTCTTCAATATATTTAATAAGTGAGATCTTCTACTTAATGCATCAACTACTTTATTAGTTTGTCCAGATTTATGTTTGATGGAAAAATCAAAACGTTGGATAAAAATAATCTACCTAGCATGCATCCTAGACAAGTGTTTATGGGAATTGATATAACGAAGGGATTGATGGTCTGGATATAAAATAAACTCCTTTCCTATCAAGTAATGTTCCCAATGTTTTAAAGCTCTAACCAATGCATAAAGTTCTTGTTCATATGTAGACCATTTTTGTCTTGCTTCACTAAGTTTCTCACTAAAATATTCAATTGGTTTATTTTCTTGACTTAATACTCCACCTATTCCCGAACCCGAAGCATCAACTTCTACAGCAAAAAGTTTATCAAAGCTAGGTAATGCTAAAATAGGTGCTGAAGTTAACCTTTGTTTTAGGGCTTCAAAACTGCTTTGTTGATCTTTGCCCCAATGGAACCCTTTCTTCTTAATACATTTGGTTAAAGGTGATGCTATAGTGCTGAAAATTTCGAATAAACCTCATGTAGAAAGACACAAGACCATGGAAGCTTTGAACTTCTTTGACATTTGAAGGTGTTGGCCATTCACTTATGACTTTAGTCTTGAGAGGGTCGACTTCTATGCCATGCTCACCTATTATAAAGCCTAAAAAGACAAGTTTGGGTACTCCAAAAATACATTTCTTCAAGTTAATATACAAGGAATTAGCTTTAAGAGTTGAAAAAACATGCTTTAAATAAATAACATGTTCATCTAGATTTGTGCTATATACCAAGATATCATCAAAATAAACTACCACAAATTTGCCAAAAAATGGTTGTAAAACTTTGTTCATAAGACGCATGAATGTACTTGGTGCATTAGTAAGTCCGAACGACATTACAAGCCACTCAAACAATCCCTCATTAGTTTTAAAGGCGGTTTTCCACTCATCCCCGGCCTTATACGAATTTGAAGATATCCATTTCGAAGATCAATTTTAGAAAAGATTTTTGAACGATATAATTGATCTAGAAGGTCGGGTAATCTAGGAATTGAGAATCTATATCTAATTGTAATTTTATTTATCGCACAACTATCAATACACATCCTCCAAGTTCCATCTTTTTTGGTGTAAGTAGGGCATGAACCGCACAAGGACTCATCTATGACGTATTAATCCTTTTTTAAGAGGTCATCAACTTGATCATGCATAATTTTATATTCAGTTGAACTCATTCTATAATGTGGTAAGTTTGGTAAAGATGAACTAAGTCTATATGATGTTGTATATCTCTCAAAGGTGGAAGTTCACTCGACAATTCTTTAGGATATAAGTTTTTGAAATCATGCAGTAAATTAGTAATGACTTGTGGAGTTTTGGTGTCTAGAACATCCTCATTATGACCCTTAATAACAAGTGCAACTAAGTTTTTGTTATGTTCACCTAAAAACTCATTTGCAGGAATAATAGAAAAGAGTTTAGAAGATGTACCCGTTGAATTTACCTCATTTGGTTTGCTAGGTAGTAAAACTATTTTCTTTCCAAGCCAAGTAAATTCATATGTGTTTTCTCTCCGTTTGTGGGTGGCTGGAAGATCAAATTGCCAAGGTCTTCCAAGCAAGATGTGACAAACATCCATGTCGATAACCTCACAAGTGATTTGGTCTTTGTAATGCTTTCCAATGGATAATGGAATAGTGCAAATGTCGGTAATGGCTACCTCATTTCCTTTCTTGATCCATCCTATTTTATAAGGGTTAGGATGAGGTTCTATGTTTAATCCAAGAGCCTTTACTAATGCTTTGGACACAACATTTTCACAACTCCCACTATCTATTATTACATCACACACTTTGTTATTCACGGTGCATCTTGTCTTGAATATTGAGTGCCTTTGAGTTGTATTCACCTCCATTCTTGGATTTAGTAAAAGTCTTTGAAGTACGCAAATTACTCTTTCTCCTTCATCACCTTTTTCAAGAATTTCTGGTTCATCTTCTGAGTTTCTTTCTTCATGTTCGATGCTGTAATTTTCTTGTTCGGAGCCTTCTTCTACCAAAGCAATCTTTTTTCTTTCCGGACATTCATTAGAAAAATGACCGGTTTGTCCACACTTATAACATTTCTTTGAATTTGATGTTCTTGCATATGGATTTTCTGGTTTGGTGGCTGTTTTCTTGATATTTGTAGGTTGCACACTATACCTTTCACTCCCATTCTTTGTGTGGTTTGATCTAGATGTTGTCTTTGATTCTACTCCTTCATAGGCTTCGTTAGTTTGTTCCCAATTTTTGCTGGCTTGACTAGGATCTCTTCTTGAATTAGATATCGTGCGACCAAATGGTGTCTTTCCTCCTCTATTCCAATTTGAATTTCTTGGATTATCATTCCATCTTGGTTGCCCATAGCCTCCACTTCTTTCTTTCTTGATTTTCTTCTCAACCTTCAAGGCCATTGCTACTACTTCCCGTATTCCTCCTAAAGGAAATAAGTCGATTCGATCTTGAATTTCTTCTCGAAGGCCATGAATGTATCGTGCTACTTGTTGATAGTCGGACTCTGACAAATCATTTCTTGCATTCAATCGGTACCACTCACACCAGATACTCATCTACATCGACCAGCTTATGTTGCTTGCATTCTTGATATGATTGATACAAGATTTGCTCATAATTGTTGGGTAAGAATCTTGCCTTTAACATCTTTCTCATTTTTTCTCAATCTTTCACTGGTTTCTTGCCCATTTTTCTTCTATTTGAGGTTAGTTGGTCCCACCATGCTGCTGCCCCTCCTTTCAATTTGTATTTTACCAATTTAACTTGTCTTTTTTCGGGGATATCCATGCATTCGAAGAAGTCTTCTACTTGTTTTATCCAATCTAAGAAATTTTTCATGTCTAATCGCCCATCAAAGTACGGCAAGTCGATTTTCAGCTTGTATCCTTCGTGCTTTTCTTTATATTTTCGCCTTCTCCTTGTTTTTGAACTGCAATCGCTGCTGTCTTCATCACTTGAAAGGTAAGAACTATCACTGCTTGTTGATAAATCTGATTCTTGGGGATTTTTCTTTTTTTTCTTGGATTTTTTGTGATTCTTGGAGCTTTTCTTGGATTTTTCTCTGCTGGAATTTTCTGCTTCTTGCCCAAAATTCTGTCCATTTTTTTCTTCTCAATGTTATGATCCTTTCTTTTTCTTCCTTTCATACTTCTTTGCAAATAGATCAACCGATTCTTCCTCTTTGTTTTCTCCCGTTTGGCCCTCTGATTTTTCTGCAACTTTCTCTTTTCCTTTGTCAATTTGTGCACTGATTTTTGTATGTTCCCTCATTAATCTTCTAAGATTTCTTTGTAGATCTTCAATATTTTCTTCTACACTTGTCATCCGTTCGATTAAACCCTCCAAAGGAAGGATGCGATGTTGGATATCGACAGTATTTTAAAAAGCCCATTCGGGCGTGCGCCTAGGCGCGCCTAGGCTCAAGGCTCACCTTTAGCGCCTCGCCTCTTATCGCGCGCGCCTTCCATGAAGCCCAAGAGCGCACTGTGTGTGCACCTGCAGGGCTTCTTCAATTTATTATTATTTTTTTTTCGTTTTAAAAGTAAAACTTACTGCTTTTACTTATTTTAAATATATTTAGTTAAGAAGAGATTGATATTTAAGGCTTTTGATCTTGTATTGTTTATTAGTGTTGTATTGTTTCATGTTTTTTAATGGAGTATTGACTCTATGTTCAAAGACTAATACTTTAACCTTATTTCTTTTACCTATTTTTCTTGGTTAAAACTTAATTTCTTTCCATGAAGGGTTTTTTCTTATTGTTTATGTATACATATATATTTTATATTTTTTTATATATAGTGTACCTTAGAAAAAAAAGTCCGCGCCTTTTGGTGCGCTTTGCGCCTAGGCTCCAGAGGGCTATTGCGCCTTGAGCCTTTTAAAACACTGGATATCGAGCACAACCACATAAAGCTCGTTGGAATAGGCCTCTTCCTTATCCGATTCCATATTCTTGGCGTTGGTCATCTTTCTTGGTCGGATCTTGGTCTCTGATACCAATCTTGGTGGAGCCAAAAAGCCTTAGGCAGTATTTTATTAATCTCCAAAAAAGGGGTTACAAAAGGGAAAACCTTAGCCTTTATATATAGGCTTAGCTATTGGGCTAATGGGCTTTAATTACAAAGGTGGTTAATTATATTAACCACAGTAACTAACTAACAACCTATCTAATAAAACAAATAAAAATACCTAAGCTAGATTACAAAGAGAACCCTAGTAAAACTTAGTTACAAAGAGAACCCTAAATAGTCTAACAAACCTACATCACATTCCCCGCAAGCTAAACGGGGACGGGGACGGGAACGAGAACGAAGAATGTATTCCCCATCCCGTCTCCCGTTCCCTGCCACGTTTATTTTTTCAATAATTTTATTTTATTATATCATATATACATACACACACATTTAAAGTCTTATTGTTAATGATTTAGATAATTGGATATGTTTGAATTACATGGTTAAACATTTGAATTATATGTATGGATAATTAGATAATTGGATATGAATATTATTTTGTTTCTATTAGGATGTTTAAGAATTTTATCTTTAAATAGATTTTTTAAGGTGGAGAATTAATTATTTAAATGAAGATTTCCCGTGAATAATTAACTATTTAATTCAAAATCAATGGATATTTTCCATGAAAGGTTAACTACTTGAAAATTTATCATAAGAATTATTTGGTTCAATTGAGATTAAAAAAGAAAAACTAAATGGGGAATATTCCCCGCGGGAACCTGATCCCTGCCCTAATCTCTGCGAAATTTAGTGAGGAATGTTGCAGGGATGTGGATCAAAATAGGGGCAGGGATGGGATAGGAAAGTCATCCCTGTCCCCACCCTGCCTGTAGACATCCCTTGGAAGAACTTCTCGAATGGAGGGCTTCTATGCCCAGGGAAGCTCCAAAATCGGCCATGGTTTGACATTGCTAAGGTTGCGCCTTTGTTTGAGAAGTTCATTAGATTTCATGTCGGAAATGGGTTGCGTATAAGATTCTAGAAAGATATTTGTCTTGGCAATTCCACACTTAAAGATGAATTTCTAGATATTTTTAACCTCTCTCTGAAGCAAAATGCTACAGTGGCAGAATGTTGTGATAATGAGCCGGGGTCGTGGAATTTGAGAATTATAAGAGGGATTTTTGACAAAGAGCTCCAAGAGTGGGTTGGGCTTACAGAGAAATTGGAGGGTTTTCTTTTGAGCAATGATGAAGACAAAGTCAGATGGTCTTTGGACCCCTCGGGTTCCTTCACCAAATCCCTTTTCTTTAACTTGGCTGCCTCTAGACATATTTTAAAATGATCGCTGACGAAGCTGATTTGGGATTTCAAAATTCCTAAGGTGAAGACTTTCTTATGGTCGGTGGCTGATAGAGGTTTGAATACTCGTGAGAGACCCCAAAAGAGGAGTCCAAATCTGCTTTGTTTGAGTAGTGAAGAGTGGTTTGACCACATTTTCTTGCATTGATCTTTTGCCAGACATGGTTGGGAAAGGTTGCTTAACATCTTTGAGATGCAAATTTGCCTACCTTATAAGGTGGATGGTTGGCTGTTGGAGTCTTTGTGGGAGTGGAAGATGAAAAGTAAAGCCATAATTCTTTGGAAGTTTGCCTCAAGAGTGCCTTTTTGGAGCTTGTGATTGGAACAAAATAGATGGATTTTTGAAGATAAGTCTTCTTCTTTCGATTTTTTTTGTGGGGGATTTAGTACAACTCAATGCACCATGGTGGTGCCTGTTGGTTTTGATATAATTAAATTTGTCATAACCTATCAGCTTAAGCTTTTGGGTTAATTAGTGATTTACAGTGTCATAGCTTTAGTAAATTCTGTTGTAACTTCTCCTTCTACTTGATTCTTATTGTTTGGAAGGTTGTTTGTAAGTAGTTCCTTGGGTGGGGTCTCTCTCATCCCCCGACCTAGGCTGTTGGGTTTTTCCCTTATTTTTGATTTTATGGTAAAGGTTTCTTATATATATATATATATATATTCAATTATTGGTCAGTGAAGTATGATTAGTTAATAATGCAAAATTAAATAACAAGCTTTCAACCACGACCTTACTTGAACATGATCTATTTGGTAGGTCGTACAACCATGTCCTTAAGTTGTAAAGAATAAGCTATCAACCACAAAAGAACAGAGGGGCTAAATGATATTTTTTTAAATATAAATAAAAGAATTTGGATTCTGTGAAGTTTGTATTTTAACAGACGGCATGATTAATGTTGGAGTATTTTGGTTTAGTTGGAGTCTATGTAGTTGTTATCGGTATCTATCAATCGTTCTATAATTATCAGAATTCAATGAAATTAGTTTACTATCTAATTAACTATTGTTTTACTTAAATCATATCTCCAATTATATATTTTCTCATTGTGTCTCAGTTTGAGTTTAAGAGAAAATAAGATGCTTGGCTAAGCATTTGAGTCCATAGTTAAACTCATTTGATCATTATAGCTTTAAAGTGAGTTAAATATGTGATGATCGTTGTTGTTATTGGCTTATTATTTATTTTTACCTGGAAAATGGATGCACCAAGCTGGCTCGGAGATTCACAATTTTTTTTTTTAAAGACACGTAAACCTTATTTTGAGGTGTAAATTACCTTCCTATAGTTTCCAAAAATATCCGTTGTTTTATTTCTTGAATGCTGATGTAGATTTTATGCATTAAGAATCTAGTGGTGGAGTCGTTCTGACATCTATTTCTTTTGCTTTTCAGGGGCGTATGAAGTTGTTTGGAACTATCATGTATCCGAAGAACAAATACTTAACTTTGCAGTTTTCTAGAGGCGGAAAAAATGTGACATGTGAGGATTATTTTGATAATATGGTTAGTCTTTTTGCTTTTCCTTCCCCCTTTTTGGGAACTTTCTTTCTCCTCATTTCCATCAAGTATTTTATTGAAAAGTGTGCCCCCACCTTATAAGATCTGGAGCACAATAAATGATGGTTGTAGCTGGTTTCTTAATATGACCTGAATGCTTCTTTCTGTACTGCTTGCAATTTTATCTTTTCCAAGTGAAGCCGTCATTCTTTGCGATTTTTTCCTTCAAATATAAGGGAAAAGTCCTCTGGTGCAATGCAAATTGGGCTCTCCTTTGAGAAGTTTGGTTAAAAGAATAAAAGATTCTTTTATAGAAGAGCAGAATTTTCGAGGATTTTCAGAAAGTTATTTTTGTGGCCTCCTCTCCGAGTACCTTGCTTAGTTCTTTATGTATCTACTACTCAATTCATTCTGTTATTGCCATAGTAGAGTGTTTTAACTCCTTGGTTTTTGTAAATCTTTTCTCCCATGTAACTCTGTCTCGTCAATGAAATGCAATTTTTTTTGTTCAAAAAAATATTTATCCTTTTAGTTTGTCAGCCCTCTTGTTAAGACCTAATGTATGGGCTTTTCTCTTGGAGTTGTTTTGTTTTTTGATCATAGTACATTTAAAATTGTGCTTTTTTTAAAAAAAAACCCTGGTTCTTTGGTAAAAGATTCCTCATGTTGATGCCGGATGGTGCCATTTTCTGTTCTCTGTCAAATTTTATTCCCATGAAAGAATTCACCATGTTGAACGACATTCTTAGTTTAACATTGTTCTGGCTTAAACATCCTTTTTTTTTTCTTGGTATTTAAGAAATAAGCCCTCTAAGTATGTACGTTATGAATCAACGATTCTTTTCTCTGACTGCAGATTGTCTTTTCTGATGCATGGTGGATTGGAACGAAAGATGAAAATCCAGAGGAGGTTCGTCTTGATTTTCCTAAAGAATTGACCAGGGTAAGTTTCTTGATAATTTTTAGGTTCTTAAAATGCTTTTTTTTTTTCGTTTCTTGAGTACCCCTACATTTCCCATGTAAAATTCCTGCAAGGATCTCAATTCACAAGATCATTTATGGAAGCAGAATAGTGGAAATGTATCCCTTATGAGATTCACATAATAAGTTAGGGTGTGAAAGGACTAAAACTCTTTTTTGTCTAAATTTTTTAATTTCATCGTGTGACCATTTAGCAAAAAAGTAAGGGCCTGTTTGGGGCATAGGTTATAATAACCCGTGCTATTATAACCTATGGAATATTCTGCACCTCAAACATATACTATTATAACCCCAGACTATACTACTCTGCATTTTAAATAATATTATATGATTTCACAGATTATAATAACCTACAGACTATTTTAACCCCATGTTATTATAACCCACTTAGCGTCCCAAACAACCCCTAAGAAACTAATTGGGCAGTATCCTTACTTTTTTAAACAGTCGCTGTTTAGCTAATTTCTTCATGCTTTTAATTTGCTATTCTACTTGGGACCTCCATGAAGCTGATTTTATTATTATAAGAAGGCTAATGTTAACCAACGGGTGTTTCAGGATCTTAGTAAGTCTTGGGAAGCCATCTTTGAAGCCACCCATCTTAAGGCTTCGGCCTGGTGCACTCTCTCAGTGGCTTTTGAGGGTTTCTCTATCTCTGATATTCAGGCCAACTGGAATGCTTTTATTTCTCCAGCCTAGTTTTTAGCTTGATGTTTCTTTTGTTCAGGCCTCAACCCTTGTTGGCAGTTTTTTATTTGTCTACGTAATAGCTCATTTGGTTCTCAGTTTCTTTGGTTTTTGTTTTGCTTATATTCTTAGAACACTGGTCTCATTTTGTACTTTGAGCATTAGACTCTTTTCATTACATCAATGAAATTTTTGTTACCTTTTCAAAAAAAAAGAAGGCTAATGTTAGTGTTACTAGTTCTAATTTTCTTATTATGTTTTCATATTGAAGTTATCCGTTGGGCTGGTCAATATCATTGCTCTAGGTTACTGTTTCATCCATATTTGTGTACTTATTCTTCCTGGCCTGTGGATTTTTCCTTATTATGTATATTTTTTCCTTTAGTACACTCTTTTCCACTTGTAAAGTTGTAATTAACTTGAATAATTGTATAAATTCTTGTGCCCTATCTTTCTTGGGGGGGCTTAATTTATTTGATTCGGAGAATTTGCTAACTCCTAGCTGTTATATGTCAGGAACAATGTGGAGAATATGCCTTTAACGGTGGTGCTGGTGTTGCCAGTACGAGTAAGCAGAGTGTTCAAAAGAAGGGAATCAATCGCGCTGAAGAAAATTCCCTTAAAGGAGAACTTGGAGATGATGTAGTGGACCTTGAAGACGACATGACAAATTCAACAAAGACTACGCCAGTTAGACATTCTGAAAGATCTGCCGGAAAAGTATTCAAGTATTACCCTTCGCATATATTGTTACTATGTAAATATTATCTTATTATTATCATTAAGTCAGAAAGCAATAGGGTTTCTCGTCAAATAATTTTTTGCATGAAATGCCTTATTTCATCAGCAATCCGTTGGTAGAATATTATGATGCATGTTCATAATTATATATACATGTTTGACACTTGATTTATGATTTTAAAAGTTTGAACTTAAAATCTATTTTAAAAGCAATAGGGTTTTCTTTCTTCTCCTTAATTTCGGATTATCCAGGACGTTTTTGCACTTAAAGAGTTCAACACCCTAAAACCTTCAAAGAGGCTACACAAACTGTTTCTTCTCACATTCCTATAGCACAACCTCCATCGCCCCCTACTTCTCTTGAGGACCTCGGTGAAATAGTGGTAATCCAACGAAAACTTCAATCCGATACTTGGCCATCCATCATTACAGCTATTCACACTGCTCTCTCTATAGACCGCTGCACAATCAACCCGTTTCAGGATAACAAAGCTTTACTCCATGTTTATGACAGCTTGCAAGCCTCAAGACTCTGTTGTTTTTCGGATTGGTCATCCATTGGTTCTATCAGTTTAAAGTTTTCTAATCTAACAACCTCCTCTTGTTTACAAGATCACAAAGTGGCTTCGTATGGTGGATGGATTGAGATTCTAAATCTTCCTCCAATTTTATGGTCGGATCAGATTTTTAAATTTATTGGTGATGAGTGTGGATGTTTCCTCAAGGTGTCTGATCAAACGAAAAGAAGATTATTTCATTTGGTTGCAAGAATCAAGGTCAAAAGCAACAAGAGTGGTTTTATTCCGGCAACAATTAGTATTCCTTTTGACCTTGCAGGTGAACAACTTTCCGTCCAATTACGTGGACTCACAGTCGGAAATTCTCCGATTGATCGCATTAATGAAGAAGCACCGATCAAGGAAATTGCCTTTTCCAAAAAAGAGGACAATCTGGATTTTAATGCTCTACGAAATTGGAAAGGAAAGCAACCTTTATTTGAGGAGCCGATTGTGGGAGTTTCTCTACCCTTGGATAGCCCTAGATCTTCAGATCCCATTTTAAATAAGGCTGGAAATTCCGAGATTCTTGCTAACTTAAATGTTGTGGATTTTATTCCAAAACCTTCGGCTGGTCCCACCAACTTTCAAAACCAATTTGCTCCTTTGAATTTGATCTCACCAACTCTCTCTCAACCCACTTTTAATGCCGTTTCCTTTATCGAGGGGCCCATCAATCTCCAGTTAGGGTCCATCAACTTAACTTCAATCGGAAAACCTAACCTATTTAATGGTTTTGATACTGAGGCGTTTCTTTCCAGTCCTGCTTCTGCGGCTTCACTCTTGAATTCCGATTTCCAGCCTCATCCTTTTGACCTTGCGGTTTTTGGTGATGAACCCAATGTTGAGCTGCAACAACCTGTGGAATTTCTCCCCCCTTTACCAGCAGACCTCTCGCCCTTACCTTCGGTAAATTTGACTGAGGTTGCACCTACCCTTATCATTAATACACCCACCCTCTTACCTTCCTCACCCTTGGCCTCGAGTCCCTCCTCCCCCTGCTGCCCATCACCTAAACCAACACCTTTTTAGTCTTCGTGATATTGCAAGCTTCCTCACTGATCATGGTTTATGCATTATGCCTTTACCAGTGCCAGCTCCATCAATTAATCAAAAGAAAATTTGTCATACAAAAGGAAAGAAAAACAAATTGCAAAGAGAGCTACAAAATCTAAAATCCACAATTCATTATGATAAAACTGCATCTTTGGCAATTATGGAGGGTACCTCTGTTGGATCATGAAGTTCTTGACTTGGAACGTACAGGGGTTGGGTTCCTGGAAGAAACAGTCTTTGATTAAAAAGACTATTCAACTTCAAAATCCGGGTATTGTGTTGTTACAAGAAACAAAGCTAGCTGCAATTGATTCCTTTTTGATTAAATCCATTTGGAGTTCTTCTCACATTGGATGGACTGCTCTTGATGCTCTTAATTCAGCTGGTGGTATCCTTATTCTTGGAGTGAACCAGATTATTCGGTTGTAGAGGTTATTCGGGGCCTTTACTCTATTTCAATTCATGTTTTTTTACCTGATGGCTTCTTGTTTTGGTTAACAGCTGTTTATGGTCCCTCAGCTTCAGGTTTCCATGAGGATTACTGGCGTGAACTAAATGATGTTGCAGGTTTGGGTGGGGATCGGTGGGTTAGCGGTGGTGATTTTAACGTAACCCGCTGGACTTGGGAAAAAACACATGATCATTCCATCAGTAAAAGTACGTGTGTTTTTAATCAGTGGATCTCGAATTATGAGTTGCTAGACCTTCCTCTTCAAAATGGCAAGTTTACTTGGTCCAGTTTTGGTGATGCTCAATACAAATCAGTTTTGGATCGGTTTTTAATCACTGATGCTTGTCTTAGTAAATTTGGTAATGCAATTCTCAGACGTTTAAACCGAATTACCTCTGATCATTATCCGTTGGTTTTAACCTTTGGTGTCTTAGTTTGGGGGCCTTGTCCGTTTCGTTTTAAGAATGCATGGCTGAGACACACTTCTATTCGACAGGTTGTTGATGGTTGGTGGCTTCAAAATAGATTGGAAGGTTGACCTGGACATGGTTTCATGATGAAATTGAAATGCCTCAAATTGATTCTTAAACAATGGAGCATTTCCATTCGCTCACATGCTCCTCAGTTTTCCTCTCTTTTGGCTCAGCTACAGATTTTAGATGGCTTAGCAGACAATGGCCCTCTTACAAATACTCAGTTAGATACTCGTCGGCTGCTTTGTGAACAGATTGAGGAATTGACGGTTCAAGAACATATCTCCTGGAGACAAAGGTGTAAGTTGAAGTGGATCAGTGAGGGGGATGAAAATACAAAATTCTTCCACCAAATATTGGCTGCTCGTAGACGCAAAAATTCAATCACAAAGATTATCTCCATAACTAGATCAAGTTTATTGACTTCTTCAGATATTGAATCGGAATTTATTGATTTTTACTCATCTCTATTTACGAAGGATGGAAATCAGAGGTTCATTCCCACCAATGTGAACTGGAGCCCTATTACCACTGACCAGGCTTCCAGTCTTGAGGGAGTCTTTACAGAAGAGGAAGTTTTCAGAGCTGTTTCTTCTTTGGGTTCTAGTAAGTCTCCTGGACCAGATGGATTCACAGCAGAATTCTTCAAATTTTTCTGGGATACTATCAAATCTGATGTTATGGCTATGTTGCATGATTTTTTTTCCTCTGGGATTATCAATGCTTCAGTGAATGAGACTTACTTATGTTTAATTCCAAAAAAGCTTTCTCCTAAATCAGTTTCTGAGTATCGTCCTATTAGTCTTATCTCTTGTGCTTACAAGATTATTGCTCGAGTTTTATCTAATAGGCTGAAGGTTGTTTTACCCCATACTATCTCTGAGAATCAACTTGCATATGTGGCTGACCGTCAAATTATTGATGCCTTTCTAATGGCCAACGAATTGATAGATGATTGGACTGTTTCTCAACGAAATGGAGTGGTGCAAAAACTGGATTTAGAAAAAGCTTTTGATACAATAGACTGGGAGTTTCTGGATGCCATTTTACATGCCAAAGGCTTTGGTGTGAAGTGGAGATCTTGGATTAAGGGTTGTATCTCTAGTGCAAATTACTCCATTATCATCAATGGCCGACCTCGTGGTAAGATTATTCCATCTCGTGGCATTCGACAGGGTGATCCTTTATCACCCTTCCTCTTCATTTTGGTTTCTGATTGTCTGACTCATCTAATGGCTCACAACGCTATGATGGGGGTTATCTCTACTCATCCGATTGGTAACTCCTCATTCTCTTTGAATCACTTGGAGTTTGTTGATGATACTCTTTTATTTTCCACTTCTAACAGGCTTGCATTGACTCGTCTTTTTGAAGTGGTTAAGATCTTTGAATCAGCCTCTGGTTTAAAGATCAACTTGTCTAAGAGTGAGTTGCTAGGGATACATGTTGATGAGGCGGAAATGGAGTGAATTTTGACAAAATTTGGGTGCAAAAAGGGATGTTGGCCTTCCACTTATTTGGGACTTCCTCTTGGAGGGAATTCCAAGTTATGCTCTTTCTAGATTCCAGTAGTTGAAAAGATGAAACAAAAATTACACAACTGGAAGTATGTCTTTATTTCGAAAGGTGGTAGACATACGCTTATTCAGGCTACTCTTGCTAGTATGCCGACATATTATTTATCTCTATTCAAACTTCCCTCTCCAGTCCAAAAAATCATGAATAAAATCATTTGCGACTTTTTCTGGGAAGGTTCTTGAGGAGATGGTGGTACTCACAACGTAAATTGGAAAACAGTACAACTTCCAAAGATGATGGGGGGCCTTGGTATTGGTAACTTTAAGCTTCGAAATTCTGCTCTTCTAGCTAAATGGGTATGGAGGTTTGTCCATGAACAAGATGCTCTTTGGCAAAAACTTATTGTTGCCAAATATTATGGTGCGTTACATGGGGAAGGTTGGCCACGTGTTATTACTTCATGTGCTCATAAATCACCCTGGCGTTATATCTCTCACTTGTCAGATTTGGTTTCAGCTAGTGCAACTCGTATTTTGGGTAATGATTGTCATACTTTCTTTTGGAAAGATTCTTGGCTTAGTTGTGGACCTTGTGCTCTGGTTTTCCCACAGTTATTTCGACTCACAACTAATCCAGATAGTTTGGTGGTAAACCTTTGGAATGTTGTTAATGATGCCCGGGATTTGCAATTTCGACGTGGTTTAAATGATTTGGAAATGGAGGAATGGGTTACTCTATCCCAACTTTTGTCTTCAGCTAGACTAAGGAATATCCCCGACACTTGGTCTTGGCCCCTTGATTCGTCTGACACTTTCATGGTCCATTCGCTTATGGTTTCTTTGTTGGGTGGATCTGATGACTTATCAAAGGATCTGTATGCGGTGATCTGGAAGGATCGTTATCCAAAAAAGATTAAAATTTTCTTGTGGGAGCTGAGTTTGGGTGCAATCAATACCGCCGACAGACTTCAGAGAAGATTGCCTTTTATGTCTCTTCACCATCATGGTGTGTTATGTGTTGCTCTAATTTGGAAACTGCTGGTCATCTATTAGTGCATTGCTCATTTGCATCGAGATTTTGGTCTTATATGCTAGAAGCTTTTGGTTGCTGTCAACTTTTTCCAAACACAGGTTTTGCTTTCTTATCTACAATCTTCGTGGGACATCCTTTCCATGGCCTTAAGAAAACTTTGTGGCTTGCCTTCACTCGTGCTTTCTTTTGGACTTTATGGGTTGAACGGAATGGTCGAGTGTTCAGGGGAGTTTCTTCAACTTTTGATTATTTATTGGATTCGGTTTTTTTTAATGTTTTTCTTTGGTGTAAATCTGAATATCCCTTCTCGCTTTATAGTCTTTCGTTCTTATTTTCAAATTGGAAAGTCTTCTTGTAACTCACCTTTGGTGATTGGAGTTTTCTCCTATATTTCATTTATCAATGAAATTGTTTCTTGATCTAAAAAAAAGAGTTCTACAGGGGTTTAGCTTGTCTTGGGTAGGTGCTTTCCGTTTCAAAGAGAGAGAGAGAGAGAGAACGTTGTATGGGTTTGTGGTGTTTGCATTTTTTTTGAGAGGTTTGGTCGGGAAGAAATTGTCTTCAAGAAATGGAGAACTCTTGAAAGGAAGTGAGGGATCTTATTATTTCATAGCCATCTATTAGGCTTCTGATGTGCCTGAAGTTGAGACTGCGATTGAAAATTAAGAAACTAGCGATTAAAATGTATTACCATATCAAAGGAAAATACATAGGTTTACCAAGCATTCGAGAGGCTTACTTTTCCCTAAAAAGCTTGTTAACGAATTATTAATGTACCTCTTATAAAAAAAAAACTAATTATTTATATTCCATTACTAATATTCCTAACAGCTTCTCTGTTTAAATATTCTTTTTCAATCATTTTTCGCTTCTATGATCTTGATTGGGGAGCCTTTTTAACTTTTGCTTTTGGGAGGCTTTTGCCTTGAGTTATGTATTTTGTTTATGAATGAAATTAGTTTCCTTAAATAAAAAAAAATATCCACATTAAGTTCTTCACATTCTTGGAGAAAGTGCCACAAGTTTGCACCATTGTGGTATCATTATATCTGTTTCTACAGTCTTCTATTATTCCTAAACATTGTAGGATCAATTCACCATATGGGAAATTGGCAGAAGCAAACTAGTAACCGGGAAGGTTATCAGTACAATACCATCTGGATTGACGGCTTTGCCCGTGCCAGATACTAATAATATGCACTTACTGTAGGTAAAAATTTGGATGAATGAAACCAACACCGCATTAATCCTAGATGTTTCTCTAGTTCAACTACCTTAAGCCCGTTCAGAATTCCAGATTCTTTCACTTCATCATTCAGGTCGTGCTGGTTGCTAGACAGTACATTGATTTGTATTTATAATTCATATAAGGCTATACAAATATTAAACAACCAACGGAATTATTGAATCCATCTTTTCTCAGGTAGGTAGACAAATAATCTTTCAACAAGTTCAGATCAAATATGAGTTAACCGCAACTTCTTGATTTTCATATATTCCTATTTGTGCTGAAGCTTATTTCAATTAATTCAACTGACCATATTTTTGTGTTGAAGCTCATTGTCTAATTTGTTTCCTTTTCTGGTTAAGTTTTGCAGAGGCTTCTTCTGAGGACGAGTCTGCTGGCACATACGCTGATTTGTCTGAAGGAGAAGAAAAGAATATTGTCATGCATGAACCTTCAACTGGAGATCATGCCAGTGAAAATATCCTGTTTATAATTCTTTAGTAGTTTGTTTATTTCATTCTCTTATCTCTGCAGCTTTCAGTTTTTGTCGATTCAATCTTAAAATTCATGCTTGCTGTTGTTTGTATGTTCGTGCCCTTAATTGATTACTACAGACGGAAGAACTCTCTGTCGATTCTAAAGATGAAGATGCTGTGGAAAACCCTCCATTTCTTGAAGATGATCAAGCATCAATTTCTAAGACTAAAAAAAGTTCTCGGGCTAAGGGAAATGCTCAGAGCAGTAATCGTGGTATACTTGTCCAGCCTACTCTACCTAGTTTGTTCAAGAAAGTAGAGGAGAAGGTATTATCTGAAGACCTTTATATGTGGAAATAGGTTGCTGGTTTAGAATCCATTTACTGCTACATTTAGGGGTTTACTATAACTACTAATTTTTTTAATGCAAAAGAAAAGGATTATCAAAAACAAATGAAAGTACAAGCAAGAGCTGTTACAACATAGCTGTCGAGGAACCAAGACGAAAATGCTCCCCCTTAAACTATAAAACGCTTAGTGACACTAAGGAAAGGCACTTACCTGCTCCTTAGTTGTCAAGAATAATAATAAGTTGAAAAGTGAGCACAAAAGTGATCGTGATTTAAGAGCGAAGTATAGAAAGTGTTAGTCACTTACCTCTAAACCCTCTGTAGCGCCTATTACATTCTAATCATATGTCTAAAACTATTTAAGACTGCAGCATGCCAAAGAATCCTCCCTCTCCCCAGGAAGATTAATGAGCGTTTCCTCCATACTGCTCCAATTAAGGAATGGTCATCTATCTTTTTCGTAATTAAAGATGGAAGCAGAAGAAGGTGGCCTCCTCCTAGAGAGCAGAGCAAAGATATGAGCCTTGAGGAGCTTAATTGCTTCTATCCTTCCCTCCATCCATCCACGTATTTTGAGTTATAACATATTGAAGCCTTGTGCACTGCAGCTTTTAGTAATTGGAAAATTTCAACGTGATGGATTCCCTACCTGAGTTAATTCTTTCAATGGAGGACACAGAAGATGATTGAACATTCTTTTAGAACAGTCCAGAAATCGGTCTTTCATTGTCCACAGACGAAAAACATAAAACGAGAAACTATTAAAAAAATTGACCATCCAATGTGCAGAGGCAAAAGTAATGCCAAAACTTAGGAGAGAGAAACTGGGGGCGGGGGGAGGAAAAGATTAAAAAAAACTGTCCCGAAACGTTCCGGAAACAGGATTGTTTCTTTCCATCCAAATGACCCAACAGAGGGCTGAAACTGCAAATTCCAAAAAGCTTTCCATCTTTTGCTAATATTTCCTCCAAAAATGTCTTGTCCGAATAATTAACATTATATCTGTAAGGTTCATATTTATTTGAAATGAATGCTTACTATTTTCAGAGGACACCAAGAAGTTCAAAGCGGTCTTCAACATCCAAAGGTTCTAATTTTCTTCATTGATTTTACTATCATCATGATGAGAATACTACAGTAACGTCAAATCTGAAAAATTGGTTTTCTACAGTTTCTGCCCAAAAGATGCAGCTTTCTGGTTCAAAGCGAAAGATTGACCAGGTGATAAATCTTCATTTTTAAATAACATTTTCTCTCCTGGAAATGACCGTAATGGATCATTATGTATTCTTCAGGATGAAGAATCAAAGAAAAGGAGGGTTGTCCGGGGACAAGATGATGGTCAATCTCCCATGCTCTTTCTATTTACTTCAGTTATTTCTCAAACAGGCGTAGATATTGTCATAATTGGCTTGCTAAGAATTTGTCACCTCTCTTGTATGTTGGGTTCTCATGGAAATTCTAAATATGATTGTTCAAGAAATTATACGACTTTTCTAGTAGATCTAATAGAATATTGATTTTCATTTCCACAAGATAGATGTGCATTTTATATTCGG
Source organism: Trichosanthes cucumerina (assembly GCA_036507285.1). Taxonomy (NCBI): domain Eukaryota; kingdom Viridiplantae; phylum Streptophyta; class Magnoliopsida; order Cucurbitales; family Cucurbitaceae; genus Trichosanthes; species Trichosanthes cucumerina. The sequence goes on along the minus strand of CM071839.1, from coordinate 72,166,593 downwards.
ACTAATTTTCCTTTGCTGTCAAATCACTACATATAATAGATATTTTTGACGTTACCAACCTACTCTCAGAGGGGTGAATACTTATATTCGGAGTCAGTTCATGCAAATTTGGGTTCTGGAATTACCTAGTGCAGCTTTATAATCACCTTGAGCTGATTTTGTTTATATGGCATGTTTTACTGGTCAATTGATGTATAGTTGCTCTTTGAATTTGCAGGAGGAAAAGTCAAGAGGAAGGATACAGAATATGAGGTATTAGTGCTATTTTTACAAATTGTCCTTTTGAAGGATTTGCTGCTTTATTTTAGCTTCGGGATTTCTTACGTCCACTAATCCAGCTTGAAGTGGATATTCTTCTCTTAGTTATTATCTAACTGGACAAGTGACCACTACTTATAGCTTCAACAGCCAGAAGTATCTTAATATAATCAACTTAGCTGGCGGTGGTTTCTCAAATAGTAATTTTTGGTTCCTAAGTTTGAAAATCATGCGACTTAAGCCCCCAAGGGGTGGCCCCTTGATCAGGACTTGGGTCTCTTGGTCACACCGACTTAGAGGTCTGAGGTTCGAGTCCTCGAGTGAGCTTAATAAGTAGAGACCTTTGATGTCTCCAGGATCCGAGCCTTGGGTGGGCGCAAGCACCCGGGTATGGGGGAGTAAATTCCGACACTTGGTTGTAAAAAAAAAACCCTACTTAACTTTCCATAAAAAAAAAGAAAATCATACGACTTAACTCATGGAGTTTCTATAACGTCATGCTTCAAAGTGGGCAGCGTTAGTTTTTGCTGGGTGACACTAACAAAAAGCCTTGGTCAATTTTGTGATTTTAACTATAAAGGGGCACTTGGCGTCCTTCTCTTAGGATCCCAAGTACAAGAACCGATAATGTTATTGTATTGCAATATCAGAAGAGAAATTACAATATAATAGCCATTCAAAAGGGCTGTCTCTTTCTCCTTCATCCACTATGGACTGCCTTCCCAAAACTATGCGTACTCTCTCAACTTCCTAACCCCCGTAATTATAACGACCACACCTTAATAAACTACCAAGTAATTACAATCATGCCACTAATAATATTCCCAATATAATCCTATAGACACTCTACCATTACCTCACCCCCAAACACACCTTGTTTTCAAGGTGTGGTTTTGTTAATCCTTCTCTCAATGTTTTTTTAGTTCAACAACATTGGGTTGGGTTGGAGGATTCGAACCTCTGATCTCTTGACCGAAGGTACATGCCAATTGTCCTTGAGCTAAGTTCACTTTGGTATCTTTCTCCTAATGTTGATCCTTCTGTGTTTCGGTTTTCTGGTTTTACTCTAAGTTGACGAGTGTGGAGATCAATAACCCTTGGTCATTAGTTGATGGGTTGTAATTTCACTTTAGAGAGATTTTAAATAAATAAAGGATACCGGCCATTCCTTCTTTTGCCTAAGGCTCTAGAAAACTTGCCTCGTCATGTTACAAGTGAGGCTCTGAATTTGTAACTCCATGTAGTCTATTTCCTTTTTCCATTCACGATTGAGTGAGATATGAAATGGTTGACGGATTAGATGTCATTGTATAATAAATATTATTTATCTATATCTTGTAGGTTGAAGATGACATTGAAGAGTTGTCAAGCTCTCAAGAGGTGAGTGTTCAATACCTATTATATAACCACCTACATACTTCTCCTATGATTTCTAGAATATTGATTTAGAAGTTAGTTGGGCACTAGGGTTGTACTCATTTTGGAGTCTGAGATGAAGATATTTGGCTGAACTACTCTTTTTCTAGTATTGGGCTAAGTCCCCACCTCATATAAACTTCTCACAGTCGTGCCTCACACCACGTTTGTTGGAAAGTTGTCATTTCTATATTGGACAATTATTTATTTCATGTAAAATTAATAACAAAACATTCTCTCCATATGCCTAAATGTAGTTCTTGATCATGATCACCAGAAATTATCTGACATTGTCATTAACTTTTCAGATGCACGTGGTTAAATTAATTAATTAAAGTATTTGATTAATTTAGCAATTGAACTTCAAATGTTAGTTAAAAGATGAAATCAAAATGAAATTTTATCATTTAGGGACTAAATGAATAGTTTTACTAAAATAAATTCCTTTTAGTTTCTTTTATAGATTAGGATCTTGCACAGCTTTGCTCACAATTTTGCTTGTCATTTAGGACACCGATGAAGATTGGACAAGTTGAGGTTGTTGCAGTCTTAACATTGGTAAGCCACAGCAGCAGTTAGGATGCATTGCAGGGGTTGTATTATATTCAAAGTAAGAGAATGCTATCCGTACCAGTTTCTTTGAAAAGCTGCTGGCTAATGAAATTAAAGAAATTTAACCATAAAATCATATCAAAGTAAAGTTTTTATTATCGTATTAAATTTTTTCGTAGGGGTGGGGGTGTTGAATTTGTCAATAATTCTCTTTCTTCTTTCTTTAATTCTAAGGGAATATTTTATCAAAATCATGCCCCTATACTTTTGGACAAGATGGAAGCATGGCCACATTATCGAAACTATCATTTTTCTTATGTCAAAAGCTTTGGAGTTTAAAATTTTGGTGTTTTGCCTTTTCGACGGTTGCCTTGTTAGTTGTTATTCAAATATGAACCTAATTATGATTATCTTCGTATTTTTCTATATGCATGTTACCCTAATTTTATATCTGAGGGATATTAGGGGTATGAAAATTATTAGATCCATATCCAACGGTTATTATGAGACAACCATATTATGGCGGTCTCATTGAATAATTTGTTCTCTAATAGTCATAAACTTGAATCTCGCAATACTCAATGTATTTTCCTTGGACATCCTTTACATTACAGAGGATACATTTGTTTTGAACCTAAATCAGAAAAAAAAAAAAAAAGAAAAAAGAGAAGAAAAAAACGAAGAAGAAAGTTTCACGTCATGTGATTTTGATGAGAATCTTTTTCCGTTTACTAATTTGATGAGTTATTTGTAGCATTGAGTGTACCAAGTCGATCTCAGAAAACTAAATATCAATTTCTCAAATTAAATTGGTAAAAGAAAATTAAAAAGGGGGTTTGTGATTTTTTTTTTTGGTAAAAAAAGATTAAATCTTACCAAACTCCAATTCAGACATGATTTTATCCCATTACAAAAAGGCATCCAAAATATTTTAACTTAGTTATGTAAGCACTTGGACAATTCTCCTAAAAACATTAACTCTAACAAACATCAAAGTCAATACTAATTGCCTAAACAATTTGATATGATATTCTAAATTATTTAGATAAAAGTATTAAGTACTATGGAAATGTCAAGATAAATCGATTAAATAAAATAACTTCAACTTAACTATGATGCTTGTTTAATTCTTAGAATTAAACACGCAAGCTATGTAATTATGGAAATCCATAAAATATGTACATGTAATAATCTTAATGCTACAAGGGTTCAATCAAGACAACAATTATAGATCGTGTATCATGAATAGCAATAAAAAATATAAAGTGATCGAGACACCAATTCAATCAAAGATATATGCACATAAAATAAACATAGGAATCAAAGAATACTTATAAGTATAAGAAAACTAAATTCATGTTCGAGCCTCACAACATTACAATTGGTTTACAACCAATCTATGAATTAGAAAATTTATCTTAGTCGCTCATCATGATGTTGTAGCCAAGATTCATCATTAGTTCGATATAATGCCAAAAGAAAAATAAAGGAGAAGAGAGAAAAAAAAAACTAAAAACTACGGTTTAGAAAGGTTATACTAGGAGACCCCGTAGATGTACAAAAGAAGGCTTAAATAACCTTATAAGTAAGAAACTCTAAATTCTATAAATATATTTTTTCAAAACAATTAGGGAATAATATTCCAGATAAAATAAAGTGAAGTAAATAATTTTGTATCTTGTAAAAGCTGGAGAAATACATTAAAAAATCAGAAATCTTTTCATAAATTCTCATACAAACATAGAAAGTTGCAAATAAAGAAAGTTTCTAGACTGCACAGTCTTTAGTATTTTGCCAATAACTTTTTCTCCAAGGCTTGGATCGACGTGGTCTTTATACGACTGGAAAGCTCTTTTAGAGAGCTTTAAAATAGTATCTAATTAGTTTATATTTTCAAATTTAATAAGCAAGATAATAGAAACGGAAATTGACACAAATTATTCTTGGGTAAAAAAGTTTTTCAGTAAGAGTAGTGATTACTCAAAATATAATAACTTTTTTACTACTTAGTAGAATACAATAAATTTTATACCGTTAGAAAAATAATTTAATAAGCTTCAATTTGATGCTAAATTTGAATTGCATCTCAAAAGGCTATGATATGATCGGTCAAAGTTGGAATAAAAATTTAGTTGCTTGAATCACCTCTGATTTGATCCAAATTAACTTCAAAATGTTTCAAAGTCTCCAAAATACGTAAATTGTCCAAATCCCTACAAAATAATAACAAAACGCATAACATTATTTTAACTACAAAAAAAAATAAGTATAATTAAATAGGAATGGATGGGTATTGAAAGCACAAATTTTCTGCATCCTCCTTTGGTCCAAAATCCATTTAATCTTAGTCCTTTACATGTTACAAACTTACAACTGACACTCATGTCTAAAGTTATCTGATCTTAGTCCTTCACTTGTTGCTTTTGTACCACATGCCCCCATGTCTGAATCTCCTTGTGATGTTGCTTTAGATATTCACTCTAAGGACTTTTAGATTGTTGGATAGTTTACAATAGTCCGTGAATTATAATAGCCGGTAGAATTATGTAATTTGTCTTCTATTAATACGCTCTCATTAAAAGTAAAACAACACTCACTTTCATCTTCCCTCAACTTATTTGCTATTATTTGTGGGTTCATTATTTCCTTTAAAAGTAGCTGCTTTATTTGCTAGCCATCTGTTTTGGGCCCTATCTTCTTCCTCTGTAACCTATAAAGAGATTTGGATCATAGCTGAAGCATCCCGTGATGAAAGTGGAAGGATGGCGTGAATCATGTTCAACCTGCATATTCATAGAAAAGTTCAGGTTTGAGAGATACTTGATCAAAAGTGGATTGTCAACTTGTCAAATATTTTTATTTAGTTTTTCTTAATTTTGTATTTTTCTTTGATATATAAAAAAGAAATTTGTAGCCACATATGCTTTGATATATAAAAGTTAATTTATTTTAAAATTTAAAAATAAACACGTGCAAGCACGTGGTAAAACACTGGTATATTACACAGTGATGATGTTGGAAAAACTTTTTTGGACACTTTTGTCCCTTCTTTAATCTACTCATTTACAAAATATGTCATTATTGACTAATTATAAATAAGAAATTAATTAATTTAAATTATTAGTTAATAAGTAATTATCAATAATAAATGTATAGAACTTAAAAAGTTGGAACGTAGAAAGCTTTTCCTACCACTTAAATATTTTTCTTTAATTATAATTTATAATAGAATTCTAAAAAAAAATTCAAGAATTCAAAAAGGTTTTGTAACTTCTCATCATCTACTACTATAAATAATGAGTTTTTCTACTTTTTTTTTCCCACAAACTTTGGAGTCCAATTCTTCTTCTTCTTCTCCTTCTTTTTTTTGTTTGCTATCTCTATCCATTGCTCTCAAGTTTAAAGTTCTCTTCAATCTCTAAGTCTCTTCAATTTGGAAAAGCATCTAAATTTGATATGAAGATGTTGGCGGTACATTCAAGTTATAGATGATGCATGATTGAGTCGTATCGGATCCTAGAGTTACAACTTTGCAACTCCTATTGGACGAAATTGAATGATAGTGTTTTCTTAGCAATATTGTTATTATTTATTTTCTTATCAAGTAGGACAAATCTTTTTTATGGAATATTTAGGTAAAATCTTATATTTTTTGTTACTCTTTATTCTGTTTTTGTTCTCTACCAAATAGTGTGTTGTTATTTTATTTAAAATTATTATTATATATATATATATATATCTTAATAAATTACAACTTATATTTCTTTGGTTGAAAAAAAAATCATGGAACCTTATGTCTCATAAAAATTTTAATACATTATAATAGTAAATTAATCCATTTATTCATCAATAATAAATATTTTTTTTAGTTCATCAATAATAAATTATATAAAAAAACTATAATCTATAATATATTAGAAAGGGACAATCCAAGAAAATTTTTTTTCGACAAATATATCCCTTTTACAATTTTAAATTATTTGATATGTCACTATTAATTAATACCAATAATAACCAATATATTACATTTTTTTTTAAAAAATGCTTATTTAATGTTAAATTACTTTCTCTTTTTTAATTAGTAACTTCATACTAACTCATACAATTTTTGAAAAAACTAATAAAATTGCATAGAAAATTTTAAGGGGAAAAAATTGTAAATATTTGATTTTTGTTTAGTAATTAGTATTTTTTTTTTCTAACATTGTTTAATTAAATTATATTTTTAGCTATTTCTAAATTTAAAAAAGATGTCATCTTTTATTTTTAATAACTTTAATTAAAAAGAAGGTGAAAAACTAGGAATATGAAAAGCTTAAATATGGATGTACCTATTTATTACTAAAAATTAATCCTAAAAATTAATGATTTTTCTTTAATTAGAATTAATGATGAGATTTGAAAAGTTTTGAAACTTATATTCATCTCCTACATATAAAGGCACCCCTTCTACTTTTTTGTACATTGATTTAGTTTTCTTTTCATTTTAAGTTTTATTCATCTCTTAGTTCCTTCATATAGTTTTCTGACTTAGAAGATCACATTGCATATTGCAACACACTAAGTTTTCACAAATGCAAAGTAATAGTGTTGTTTGTGTTATGGGTGAAATTGGATCAACAATGAACGGGCTGGTTAAAGGGCTACAACGAAAGGCCGAACGAGGAAAAAAGCCCAATACGAAGTCCAAATGGACTGAAATCGAACAGGGACTGACCCGAGGCAAGAAAGGACGAGAAGGCGTGCTTGGGCTTTGGCCCAAGCACGTGGTCGGCCTCGGCCTCGGCCTCGGCCGACCAGGTGGTAGAACTCCAAATTGGGCTCTACCTTGGCCCAATAAGCCAAATGGGAGACCCGAGCTTGGGACTCGGCTGACCAGATGCAAGGCTCACTTCGGGCCCTTACATTGGTCCTATTTGATTTATGGGTCCGATTCTAGCCCACTTCCGATCTTTCCTTTTCCCATTTAGCAACGGAAACCCACGAAAAACCGTAGGAAAGAGTTATTTAAGCTCTCTGAGGAGGGGAGAGCAAGGTAAGTTGATTCCAGCCATCAAAACTCCCTACAACTCTAAAATTCTCTTGAAACTCTCTCTGACTTAAGCATCGGAGTCGGTGTGGCCTGCACCACACCGGTGTCCAGGTTTTCCTTGTCTTGCAGGCTGCGTTCTTTCCCCAAGAATTATAAATTTACCGTCGTTGTCACGTGGAGGTCATGTGCATTCTCCTGTCCAAAATTTGGAAACAATAATTGGCTCCGTCTGTGGGGAACGACAACGCTTGCTTGGAAACCCTTGTGTTTAGGTCTATCCTACGAAAGATAAGCAGAATTCTGGGAAACAAACACTGGAACGAGAAGAAACACAATTTTGATCAAGACCGTCGTTTGCGACGATCGTAGGAAGACAACCTCCTCGACCTCATATCGGGGTCGAGGCCCACCAGATTGAGGTCGAGGCCGAGCAGTACGTGGCCGAGGTTACTTGTTGAAGCAAAAACGGGGTCGAAATCCGTCATGTGCACGAGATCGAAAAGTCAAGGTAGGGGACAGAGCCGAGGCCTAGGCTGAGGCAAAAATAAAACCCTAACCTTTGATCAATACGAAGAAGGAACAGATTTAAGAAGCGTAATCGAGGATAAGAAGCGACAAAGAACCTTGGTCGAAGCCAAGGCGAGCAATTCTCCAAGTATCAAAGCGACAAATCTAAGAAGTATCATCAAGTGGAAAAAGTAACAGAGGGTCGAGACTGAGGCCGAGGCCGAGGCCGATGCCGAGGCCGAGGTCAACCTTGAGGCAGAGGTCGAGGCCGAGGCCGTTCTTGAAGACGAGGCCAACTCTGGAATCAAAGGTGAATCAAACAATACACCATGGAAGGCAAAATTATTGAAGATTTAAAGAGAATTAGACCACGTACGAGGTAATTTACACCAGGTGAGTGACATAGGGTTTGACATCGAAACTTTAATAGGACAGGTAGATCCACCTTTTACTGATGAAATCATGAATGTAAAACTAACTCCCACATTCAAAGTTCTAAAAATCAAACCCTATGATGGAAACAAAGACCCTACGGTGCATCTAGATATGTATAGATCATGGATGGAGCTTCATGGAGTGGACGACGCAATCAGATGCAGAGCCTTCTCATTCACTCTAGAAGGACCAACAAGAGATTGGTTTCGCAACATAAAAAGAGGATCTATAGGTTCGTTCAAGGAATTGGCTCGAGCATTCGTGACACAGTTCTTAGGAGGAAGAAATCAACGCAAGCCAACAACTCATCTTCTCTCCATCAAGCAAGGATCCAAAGAAACTCTGCGAGAATATATTGCTCGTTTCAATAGTGAAGTCTTAGGCGTTGAAGATTGCACTGATGGAGCAGCATTAATGGCCATAGTTAATGGACTAAGAGATTGAAGACTCATCGATCATTGGGAAAAAGAAAACATGCATCGTATGTAGAGCTCATCACTCGAGCTCAAAAGTACGTGCGTGCAGAAGAATTACTCCATACGAAGAAGAAGACTGATTTGCTTGAAAAAAGATCAAGTGAAGCATTACATCAAGAAGCCAAGAGACAGAAGATAGACAACCAGAGACCACTTCAATTTGGTTAACCGTCCAGAAAGTTTGAAAAGTACACCCCAACATCAGTTTCCCTTAAACATATTTTAATGGAGGTACGCCATTCAAACTTATTGAAGCAACCTGAAAAGATGAAAACAGGATCAAACAAGAGGGATAAACAAAAATATTGTCTTTACCATGAAGATCATGGTCATATGACTCGAGATCTGCTTTCACCAAGGACGAAATTGAGGCTTTAATCCGAAATGGTTTCTTGAGGAAATACACTCATCTGCATGCCAAAAAAAGGTCAAGACCTCATTGAAGGCCAAGATCGAGGTCGAGGCCAACCTCAATCTTCTTATAAAAATAGTTTATCTTTTTGTTTTTGATCAATTTACATTTGTTAGAGTTTAGATTATTTAAATTCAATTTCAAAAGTATCATGTTATAGACTAGGTTAGTCATTACTTAATTTTAGTTGATTGATACAAGTTATTGAAAATAAATTTGTACTCAAGCAAAATAGACATTCCTACACTCAATATTCTCCTTCGGCAGGGGGCTTCTTTTTGCTTATCTTTCCTTAAAGTTGATTTAATTTTGTTAATTCCATCAATTCATTTAAGATTGAAGTTCTATTAGCAATAGAATTATCTTCTTCAAGTTACAAGTGGTGTCAATCAAGCATGAGTTCAACAAAAACTCTCACTTGAGTAGGGGGTACATAGGAGATATGCTTCTCTATTAAACAAAAGGCAGAAGCTACATAGGAGATATGCTTCTCTGTTGAACGAAAAACAGAAGCTACATAGGAGATATGCCTTTCTCATTAACAAAAGGCGTGGCTACATAGAGATATGCCTCTCATGAACAAAAAGCAGGCTATATAGGAGATATGCCTCTCTGTTAAACAAAAGGCAGAAGCTACATAGGAGATATGTCTCTCTGTTGAACAAAAAACAAAAGTTAAATAGGAGATATGCATCTCTAGCGAACAAAAAATGGAAGACATACATTACAAACATAAAAGATCAATTCTAGCAGAGTCGAGGTCGACAAGGAGAGGCCACGACCGACCACCACAGGCCAAGGCCAACTACCACAGGCAAGGCCGACCACCACAAGCCGAGGCCGACCACCACAGGCGAGGCCAGCCACCACAGGCCGAGGCCGACCACCACAGGCCGAAGCCGCCCACCACAGGCCAAGGCCGATCACCATAGGTCGAGACCAACCATATTAGATATCTGGAGACTAGAAGCACTGAGGCCGACCATACTAGATATCTGGAGAATAGAAGCAACATAATCATGAGATAGAAAAAACAAACAAGATAGAAGGCTGGAAAAAGGAGACTAATCACATGGTCAAGATCGAACTCATGTGGTCGAGGCCGACCTCATATGGCCGAGGCCGACCACCTCTTTAGTCGAGGCTGACCTTATATGGTCGAGGTCGACCACCATCGACCGAGGACGACCACCATCGACCGAGGACGACCACCTCTTTAGCCAAGGCCGACCACCTTGGCCGAGGCTGACCATCCTGGTCGAGGCTAACCACTGTCATTAGAACATACTCTCGTGGTTATAGTTGAGCTTTTTCTAGCATTCAATCACAAGAAAAAACGAGGAAGACAAGATCGATCATCTAAATTAGAGCCAAAATCTGGAGCCTACTCTAGATACGTCAGATTATGTCGTGCGAACAAAACACGAAACACGCAAAACTTTTAAGCACTTAGGTGCAGAGGAAGCGGCCCCGAAGGTTGATTGGACCACAAAAGGGTTTGGTTAACTGATCTTGGCAACCCAAAAATCTGAGAAAAATCTCACGATGGGTCCCTATTGAACACGCCCAGAAAATTAGTTAGGTCCGTAAGAGGGACTTGATTAATTAATCTGAGCATCCTAAAAATCCAATCTAAGTCTCGCATGGGTTTCATAAAATGAAATGAGAAGCAGAAAATTGAGAAGTAGAGATCAAGCTGATTCGCTGAGAAAATACCAAGATCACCAAAATAAGATGTAGAGGCTGAGGAGAACTTGTTCACAGTTTACAAAACGACGCGCGCAAGGGTTTGGGCGGCTAGACCAGCCAAGGACGACCACACCAATCGAAGTTGACCAGACAGGCCGAGGACGACCACACCGATCGAGGATTTACCACACCTAGGGCGACCACACCGCCAGGGACGCCGCCGGGCCGATCGACCGACCGAGGCCAACCAGACCAGCCGAGGACAACCAACCGATCGAGGCCAAGGCTGACCAATCTAGGCCATTGCCCAACCCTCAATTCCCACTTCCTTGTTCATTTTCTCTTATCCTCTCTCGGTATCGACTTGAGATAAGGTTACATTAATCCAGAAATGCTTATGAAGAGCTTGAAGCTACAAGGCTGCCTGAAGCTACGTATTTGAAGACCACCTTAAAACTACACATTCTCTCAAGGAAAACGATATAGACCGTGAATCCAGAGAAGAATTCTAGAGGAATTGACATTCTAGAAGACTGAATACCCTCATAAGGATGGACAACAATAACTAGAGAGAATTCGAGACACACCTCGAAAGATCGACAATGACTCTAAAAAAGCTTAGTAGGCTACTCCCAAGTCAGACTCCATACAATTACTTCACATGCTCTTAATCTAGAGTCCTAACTAAGGAGTGAAGGCTAATGTTATGGGTGAAATTGGATCAACAATGAACGGGCTGGTTAAAGGGCTACAACGAAAGGCCGAATGAGGAAAGGAACGCAATACGAAGTCCAAATGGACCGAAATCGAACAGGGACTGACCCGAGGCAAAAAGGGACGATAGGGCGTGCTTGGGCTTTGGCCCAAGCACGTGGTCGGCCTCGACCTCGGCCGAGGACGACCAGGTGGTAGAACCCCAAATTGGGCTCTACCTTGGCCCAATAAGCCAAATGGGAGACCCGAGCTTAGGCTGGCCCAAGCTCGTGGTCGGCCTCGGTCGAGGTCGAGGCCGACTAGATGCAAGGCTCACTTCGGGCCCTTACATCGGTCCTATTTGATTTGTGGGCCCAGTTCTCGCCCACTTCCGACCTTTCCTTTTCCCATTTAGCAACGGAAACCCACGAAAAATCGTAGGGAGAAGTTATTTAAGCTCTCTGAGGAGGGGAGAGCAAGGTAAGTTGATTTCAGCCATCAAAACTCCCTACAACTCTAAAATTCTCTTGAAACTCTCTCTGACTTAAGCATCGGAGTCGGTGTGGCCTACACCACACCTGTCCCGTGTTTTCCTTGTCTTGCAGTCGCGTTCTTCCCCCAAGAATTACAAATTTACCGTCGTTGTCACGTGGAGGTCAGGTGCATTCTCCTGTCCAAAATTTGGCAACAACAGTTTGGATCCCATTTTTGTATCTTGAACAATGATTTGATCGCAAACATCAACTATAGACTAACATATTTTAAGACAACATATGAACAAGAGATATGGATATCTTTTTCTCATAGATATTTTTGTATTATTTTTGCATTATTTTTGTATTGTTTCCATTGTTAATTGTAGGATCTATTTCTTAATTTTATTTTTTACCTAAGTTTTTTTTTAATCTAAATCAATTATATATATATATTTCCTCATCTATTAACCATAAAAAATATTATTAACTTTATTTTTTAGATTATTTTAATCAACCTTGTCTAAGTATTAAAAAAAATTTAAAAAGTATTAAACAAGAAAACAATAACTACAACAAAATGATCCACATATAGTTTTAGAAATATAGATATATTTTTAAAAAAATAAATAAAGTTTCTTCCAAATTTTTTATATAAAATTTGATTCTAAAAAATTTATAATTCTACATTTAATTAGAACTAATAATGGAATGTGAAAAATTTTGAAACCTAAAAATAAACTTATCATCTCCTACAATATATAAAAACATTTATCTCTTCAACTTTTTTTTTTTCTATAGCAACTTAGGTTTCTCTCTTTTAATTTATTTTCTTCACATCTTACTTCCTTCATATAATTTTAGATTTAGAAGATCATTACATATTGGTGTTGCATACTAAATGGTAGGAAGTGTAAAATAGTTTTGTTTAGATCATGTCATTGTATCTTGAAAATTAGTTTTATCTCAAACATTAATAAAATACAAACTTATTTTAAGAGAACTATATGAATACGAGATATATCAATATCTTATTCATATAGGGTTTTTTTAATTATTTTTATAAATGTTACATATGATCATATTTCATTAATTTCATTTCTTATATATTTTTATCTAAATGAATCACATATTTTCTTATCATCTTCTAACCATCGGAAATAAATATTATATCTTTATTTTTAGATTTTTTTTATAATAAACATTGTTAAGTGTTAAACAAGAAATTTACAAAAAAAAAAAAGTAACTAACAAAATGACAAATCGGTTTACATATATATATATATATATATATATATATATTAAATAAATGAAGTTTCTTCAAAATTTTTAATATGATTTGATAATTTCTCTGTGTATTATAATAATATTATCTAATTTATTAAAGTTCATTTATATCTTCATCCTATTTTATTGTTTATTTAAAGTAAAGTCTCGTTAAATATTTGTTCATTATATTACATTGCAACAAATATTTTATTTAGATTTTAAAGTCAACTGTGTGCATAATATTTTCTTTAAAGTAAATAATTTTTTTGGTATAAAATTGGTGTTAAGTTTATAAAGAGATAACTTAATTTCAAACAACAAGTATTCAATGTTATTAATATATTATGAAATTTTATTATATGCTATTTTCTAATAATATTAAAAATTAGCCAAATAACTTATTCATATTTTAATATACAAAACATAATTTTAGAAATTTAGCTTTCACGGAATAAAAATTAAATGTACTATTAAATTGACAAAGGTATGAAAGTTTGAAAATGAAAAATTCTCTCTTTCATTATTTATGGACTTAATATTTAAAAATGTAATTATAATTCAATATATAATTTTAAATAACTTAGAATTTCAAAAGTTTTATAACTCTTCAGCTCTACAATTATAAAAAAGTTCTTCTACCATTTTCACCAAATTGAGCTCTATTTACATTTTGTTATCTCTCATTTCATTTGCTTTTAATATCTATTTGATCTCAAAAGCAACTCAAGATATTTTGTGATGTAGTAAAATAGCATAAAACACATGCATGTGTCAATCTAATTATAGGTAAGAGACTTTGCAGTTGTGGTAAGAGACTTTGCAGTTGTATTGTGATATTTTTTGTATATCAATTATAAAGTAAGATGTAAATACATTTTTATTTTTCTAAAAAATAAAAGGTATATATATTTGAAGGAAGTTTGTACATACCCATCTTGCTTATAATATATATATATTTTATTATTTTTTTGTCTTTCTTTTTAAATTAGTGACATTATTCTTTTTCATTTTATTAACATTATTGTAAACTTAAATAAAATATTAAAAGAAAACATTGCATGCATTTTGCACACGGTAATACACTAGTATGGTATAAGAGTCCATCAATCCAAACGGGTATTCAGTCCAAAAAGAGGGATTCGACCCAAGAATGGTGAACCCAAAAAGGCACCATCTTGAGGGGACATGTTGAGAGATCTCACAATTTATAAGATACATATACTACTTCTCTCATTGCCAATTGTTTTTTAGATGAAACCTCATATAATCTAATAGTTATCCACTTGTTACATACGTTTTAAAAAACTAATCTAACTTTTGAAAACTATAAAAATTAATTTTCAACAATTTATTTTTGTTTTTGAAATTTGGCTATAAATTCAAATGTTTTTTTTTAAGAAAGATGAAAGTCATTATAGAGAAACAATGAGAAAACAATCACAAATTTCAAAAATAATAATAATAAAAAAAACTAATTTGATAACCAATTTGGTTTTAAAAATTGTATTTGTTTTCTCACTATTTCTCTTCTCTATCATAGTTCATCTTTTTTATGAAATCATTTGAGTTCTTAGTCAAATTCCAAAAACAAAAACAAGTTTTTGAAAACTACTTTTTTTAGTTTTCAAAACTTAGCGTGTTTTTTTTTAAAACATATGTAAAAAGTAGATAACAAAATAAGGAAAGTGATATGTAGAAGTAGTATTTATAGGTTAAATTTTCAAAAACCAAAAACAAAAAAACTAAGGCACCGTTTGATAACCATTTTTTTTATTTTTGTTTTTTTGAAAATGAAGCCTACAAGTACTACTCTCACTTATGAATTTACTTGTTTTGTTATCTACTTTTTATCTATATTTTAAAAATCAAGTCATAATTTGAAAACCAAGGGCCCGTTTGATAACCATTTAGTTTTTGGTTTTTTTAAATTATGCTCATTTTTTCACAATTTCTCTCCATCTTCTATACAAAATAATTTTCATCTTTTTGTGATACCATCTAAGTTTCTAGCCAAATTTCAAAAATAAAAACAAGTGTTGAAAACTATTTTTTTTTTAGTTTTCAAAACTTAGCTTGATTTTTTAGGGTGATTTTTATTAATATTGTATTTTTTAAAACTTATTATAAAAATATTGTAATTTTAAAACTATTTATATTAATATTGTTGTTTTTTTACAGTGTCGTCGGAAGGTAAAAAAAGCGGAGGATTGTCGTCTCTTGAAGAGACGACCATGTCCAATCTGGCAGATGATTGTCTCTTCAAGTAAAGACCATCTCAAAAATTTAAACAAACGTCATATCTGGCATAACGGTTGAATAACTTTTAAATATAACCACGTTCTTGGGTTCGAGTCCAACCAAATGCAAGTTTTAACATTTTTTTTCTCTTTCTTGTTTTTTTAGTTTTTTCATTATTCCGTTTTTCTCTATTTCTCTATTTCATTATTCCCGATTTAAATGATAATTCTTTTATTTTTCTTTCTTCTATTTATTTTATTTAAATCAAATAAGATATCTTAATTTTTTTTTAATAATTTAAGTAAAATAAATATTATATTACAATTTATTTTTTAAAGTAAATTAATAATTTATCTTATTGCTCCGATAATACTTTAGAAGAAGAACATTTTCAAATAAGATAATAAATTACAATATAATCTATATTTAAAAAATTAAAAATATTTTATTTGATTTAAATAAAAGAAAATATAAAATAGAGAAAAACAGAATAATGAAAAAACTAAATAAACAAGAAATAGAAAAGAAATGTTAAAACTTGCCTTTGGTTGGATTTGAACCCAGGAACGTGGGTATATTAAAAGTTTGTCCAACCACTATGCCAGACATGCCTTTTCATTATATTTTTGAGATGATTGTGTCTTGAAGAGACGACCATCTGCCAGATTGGACATCATCCTCTGCTTTTTTTACTTCTGCCACATGTAAAAAAACAACAATATTAATATAAATAGTTTTAAAATTACAATATTTTTATAATAAGTTTTAAAAAATACAATATTAATAAAAATCACCCAATTTTTGAAAACATACCTACAAAATAGATAATAAAACATATAAACTCATTGGTAAAAGTATATTTTTAGACTTAATTTTTTAAAAACAAAAATAAAAAATCAAATGATTATTAAACGGGGCCTAAAAAAAGTAGTTTTCAAAAACTTATTTTTGTTTTTTGAACTTAGCTAAGAATTCAAATGCTTCCTTAAAGGTGATGAAAACCATTGTAGAGAAATTGGAAGGAAACAAGCTCAAATGAGATCTAAATGGTTATCAAACAAGACCTAAATGTTTTAGAAAGTGTCATTTTACTTCTCTTCCAAACAAAAAAGAATTTTAATGAGTAATTAGAATAATTCAAATTAACCCAAATTAAATGTTTCATAATTAAGTTAATTTTAGATTATTGTTTGGGTTCAACAACTTTTACAACTTAAAATATTTGATAAACGATACGTAAACCAAACCAATGAACACCCTTGACTAGGGGGTTGATCATTCTTATCTCTCAAAGTTACAATGACATTTCTCACGAATAGGCCTCTCATACGTGAACGTCTCATCATTATGAAATTTGAGTGGAAGATCATTCCATCCCATTGCGAGCTACTTGTCTAGATGTTCACCCCATAATTTTTTTCCCTTTTTTTTCTGTCTACTTTTGTTATGTTCCTCTTTATTCAATAAAAGAATCTAATATTAGTATTTATCTATGGTAAATCAGGTAAATGCTCATTCCACATGCTCTTTTGATTTCCATGTCAGGTGACAAATTATCTATAGTCAAAGTGTCTCCCAGAATAAAATAAAGGCACAATTTGGTGAATTTCTTTCCAATTTCCTTTCTTATTATTATTATTATTATTATTATTATTATTATTATTATTATTATTATTATTATTATTATTATTAAAAAAAGATAATATATATGAACATGTTCGATATTATATGAATATACTATATATTAAATATACAATTGTATCTTTAAGATTATATGAGTATACGTTCCAACATACATAAACATCGTATATCTAGGTATAAAAGTACATAAATGATAAATACATGATATCTTTACATATCAAAGAACATTATTGTATATTCTCACAACAAAAGATATAAAGCAAATACATGAGATTCTGCACTAAATAAATAAATAGGAACTTCATATCCATGGTTCGAATGTTGACAAAGTGGTGGTTGTGCAATGGTATAATCAATAAACAGGTCAAGGAGCTGGAGAAGATGAGTTTTTTTAGATTAAATTGAAGGAATTAGTTTGGTAAAAAATCGAATGATTTTAGAAGAAAATAAAATAATAATTATAATTATTATACATGTTAATTGAAGAGAGAGACAAAAAAAAAATCAATTTGCTAAAATCATGGAATTTTAGAAGAAAATAAAATAATTATTATAATTATAATATGTTTTAATTGAACAGACAAAATAGAAAAAAAATACAATGATCCAAAATTGTACCTTAAATCTAGATATGTGTTGTGAAAATATGATGGAAACCGGGTATAATTTTACCAATATTTAAATACTAATATAATATATTTATAATAATAATAAAATAATAATAATAATAATAATAAGAAATTAGAATTTAATATAAATACATATATAATATTAATAATAAGATAGTGGAAATATATATAATATAAATATGTGATAGTGGAAAATGATGGAAAAAATTAAATAGATAAAAGAAAGTGAAAGAGGAGGAAGGAAATTGGTCTAAATTTCACCAAATGGATGTGTTTTATTTTTCCACCAAAAGCCACTATTTATAGGCAATTTGGCAAGGGTGTGTTGGTACAATTGGACACCAAGCATTGGTAAGAGATGGACACATGGAGGACACTATGGCTATGGAGGCTTTGCCATTTGGCATGAGTATTGAAGGACACATTGCATGGACATCTATTATGTGTAATATTTACAATACTCCCCCTTAGATGCCCATTTATATAAAATATGCCTCGTTAAAACCTTACTAGGGAAAAACCCAATGGGATAAAAATCCTAGTGAAGGAAAAAGAGTACATATTTTATATAATACATTTACTCCCCCTCATGATGACATCACTTGAGATCTCTGAGTCTTCGCATCCCAATACTGTGAACCAATTTCTCAAATGTTGTAGTTAGTAGTGCTTTTGTAAATATGTCCGCTGAGTTATCCTTCAACAAATCATTTGTCTTTGAGATCTCGCCATTTTCTTCAAGGTCATGAGTGTAGAAAAGTTTCGGAGAGATATGCTTTGTTCTATCTCCTTTGATATATCCTCCTTTGGTTTGAGCTATACATGCTGTGTTGTCTTCGTATAATATTGTTGGAGGATGTTTACTTGAAGACCATCCACATGTCTCACGAATGTGTTGTGTCATTGATCTTAGTCATACACATTCTCGACTTGCCTCATGAATTGCGAGAATTTCAGCATGATTCGAAGAAGTGGCCATGATGGTCTGCTTTCACCGATCGCCATGATATAGCGGTTCCTCCACATGTAAATAGATAACTTTATCTGAGATCTAGGTTTGTGTGGATCAGATAGATAACTAGAATATGCATAACCAACTAGATCAAAGCTAGATTTGTTAGAATAAAATAAACCCATATCAATCGTCCCTCAAAGATACGGAGTACATGTTTAACTCCGGTCCAATGTCTTTTTGTAGGACATGAACTATATCTAGCTAATAAATTTACTTGAAAATGCAATATCTGGTCTTGTGTTATTAGCTAGATACATAAGTGCACCAATTGCACTAAGATATGGTACTTCTTGAGACCAAGAAGTTCTTCATTATCATCTCGAGGTCGAAATATATCTTTCTTTACATCCAGTGAACGAACTTCCATTGGAATGTTCAATGGATGTGCTTTATCCATATAAAATCTTTTTAAGATTTTCTCTGTATAAGTTGATTGATGAACAAATATCTCATCTGCTAAATGTTCAATTTGCAAACCAAGGCAAAATTTTGTTTTTCCAAGATCTTTCATCTCGAATTCTTTCTTAAGATATTCTATTGCCTTGGATAACTCTTTCGAGAGTTCCAATTATATTTAAGTCATCAACATATACAGATTATAATAGCAAATCCTCGATGAGATTTCTTTATAAAAACACTGGACATATTGGATTATTTTGATATCCTTCTTTCAATGAGATATTCACTCGAAGCGATTATACCACATTCGTCACCGATTGTTTTAATCCATATAATGATCTCTCAGTAACTTTATCGAATACAATTCCGAGAACTTGATTCATATGTTTCGGTATTTTAAATCCTTCCGGGATTTTCATATAAATGTCATTATCCAGAGATCCATATAAATACGCCATGACTACATCCATTAGATGCATATCAAGTTTTTCATATACAGTCAGGCCAATCAAATATCTTAATGTTATTGCATCCACCACAGGAGAATATGTCTCCTCATAATCTATACCAGGCCTTTGCGAGAATCCTTGTGCAACAAGTCTCGCTTTATATCTTGTGACTTCATTATTTTCATTTCTTTTCTTTACAAATATTCATTTGTATCCCACAGGTTTAACACCTTCTGGTGTTAGGACTACTGGTCCAAAAACCTCACGTTTTGAAAGTGAGCTCAACTCTGCTTGGATTGCTTCTTTCCATTTCAGCCAATCCTTTCTACGTTTACATTCATCGATAGATTTTGGATCAAAATCGTCACTTTCATGAATAATATCGTGAGCAACATTATAAGCAAAAATGTTGTCAACAATAATATCATTTTGGTTCCATCTCTTTCCTGTTGTAACATAGTTTATAGAAATTTCATTATTATCCTCAAGCGTTTGATTTTCATCACTACTCTTTTGAGTAGTTGTATCTTAGATTTCTTCTGGAACATCCATACCTTTTATCGAATCATTTTGATTCTCAACTACTTTTCTTTTTCGAGGATTTTTATCTTTGGAACCTATTGGTCTACCACGCTCACAGCGTGCTCTGACTCATTATTGACAACTTGTTCCTGTGGAATATCAATTTTTGATGGAGCATTTGCTGCTGGTATATATGATTTAGTCACCCTTTTAGCATCTATGAATGCATCTGGTAATTGATTTGCTATATTTTGCAAATGAATTATCTTTTGAACTTCAAGTTCACATTGTTCTCTTCGAGGATCTAAATGAGATAATAATGATGCATTCCACGTAATTTCTTTTTCCAACTTCTTAATTCCTCCCCCTAATGTTGGAAAATTTGTTTCATTAAAATGACAATCAATGAAATCGTGCGATAAATACATCACCCGTCGAGGTTCAAGATATTTAATAATTGATGGGAATCATATCCAACATATATTCCTAACCTCCTTTGAGGACCCATCTTAGTATGCGTTGTGGTGGAGCAATTGGAACATATAACGCACATCCAAAAATTCTCGGATGGGATACATTTGGTCTGCCGCCATAAGCTAATTGCATGGGGAATATTTATTATAGGCTCTCTTGGCCTAATACGTAATAATGATGCAACGTAAAAGCGACATGACCCTAGACCGATGTAGGGAGTTTAGCTCTCATAAGTAATGGTCTTGCAATTAATTGCGACGCGTTTTATAAATGATTCTGCTAGACCATTTTGTGTATGAACATGAGCTACGGGGATGTTCAACATTTATCCCAATTGACATACAATAATTATTAAAAGTTTGGGATGTAAATTCACCAAAGCATTATCAAGTCGAATTGTCTTAATTGTATAATCGGAAATTGTGCTCTTAACTTAATTATTTGAGCAAGCAATCTTGCAAATGCAAGATTTCGACTTGATAATAAGCATACGTGTGACCATCTGCTGGATCGTCAATTAATATCATAAAATATCTGAATGGACCACTTGGTGGGTTAATAGGTCCACAAATATCACCTTGAATTCGCTCTCAAAAATGCGAAAGATTCAATCTCTACTTTAGCCGTGATGGTCTAATAATTAATTTCCGCGAGAAGCAAGCATCACATGACAACTCATTTGATTGAAGAATCTTACGTTCTTTAAAGGATGTCCATGTGAATTTTCAATAATTTTCCTCATCATTATCGATCCCGGATGACCCAATCGATCATGCTAAACACTTGAATATTTCGGATTCATGAACTTCGGTTCATTGTTGCATAACTTTCGATTACTCGTATATGAGTATAATATAATCCATAAGAAAAGTCAGCGATGTTTCCAATATCGTTTTTCATGTGAAACAATAGATGTGATATAGAGATACTCTATATTATTTTTACGATCGGTTTCAACATGATAACCATTATTACGTATATCTTTAAAACTCAATAGATTTCTCTTTGATTTGCTAGAGAACAAAGCATTATTAATTGAAAATTTTGTTCCTTTAGGCAAGATAAAATTTGCTTTTCCAAAACCTTCAATCAGTCTGCGAGACCTGATATAGTATTGATTTTTGCTTCCAACATTGTCAATTTAGAAAAATATTTTCCGTTTATGAGTATCGTGTGCGTAGTTGCGCAGTCTGCTAGACATAAATCCTCATTGCTCATTTTTGGGTTACTCAATATATTGAAATTGTCCATATTTCTTCATTGATAAGAAAGGAAAAACGATTACAAAAAGTCCTAAATATATATATACAAAAACAAGAAAAGAGAAAAAAAATACTATAATTACAAGCAGTACTTAATTATATATCTTACAAAACATCCTCTACTTGTTTGATTGCATCAATTTTCTCTCCAGGAGATTCAAAATAATCACCACATCAAGATGCACCATATTGGAGGGATCAAACACATCATCTTCTTGAATGGCAAGATTCACCTCCACATTCTTCCCTTTTCCCTTTTCCTTCAGGGGAAGCTTGATAGAGATCAACAAGGTGTTTTGATGTACGACAGTGCGTGACGATGCCTACCATTCCAAGCACCTAAACATTTATGTTCATCACCTTTTGAACTTTTATCTTGTGGAGTTTTTCCTTTATGATCATCGATTCGTATGGGTTTCTTAAAATTATAATGCCCACCACGAAAATAGGTATTTCTTCCTCTCACCGCGGTCCCAACCTCGACCACGACCACGACCTCGACCCCACGATTATTGAAATTCACGGCATTCACTTCAGGAATGGTGTTGCTCGATTGGTCGAGATTCATGATTTTTCATTAATAGCTCGTTATTTTGTTCAAATACGAGAAGAAGATACATGAGATTAGTTACGAATATTTTTTAAAGCCTTTCTCTCGATATTGCTGCTGCTGCAGGAGCATATTCGAGACATGAAAAAAGTGGAGAATGTCTTCTAAACATATCAACATCGTAATTTTTCTCCGCATAGTTTTAATTTTGAACTAATTACGAATAGTGCGGAATTATATTCACTTCTTCGATTTGAAATCTTGCAACCTCAGTGCATCCAATCATAACGAGCTTTTGGAAGAATAAGCATTTTTGATGATCATACCTTTCTTTCAAGCCTTGCCATAGAATGTAGGGATCTTTTATTGTAAGATACTCCATTTTCAATCCTCGTGAAGATGATGGCGAAGGAAGATCATAGCTTTTTGGCTTTTTCTTGATTTGATGCATCATTTCCTTCTTTAATTGTTTCTCCAAGATTCATGGAGTCTAAATGGATCTCAAAGATCGAGGACCCATGACAAGTAGTTATTTCCATTAATATCCGGTATGAAATTCTAATTTTGCAAGATTTGCCATAGTAATACTATATACAAAAGAAATTGCATTTACATTAGAAATCAATTAGACATGCAAAATAACATTTTATTATTAAAAAAATGGCTTACCCGGAGACTTACCTTCATGGAAAAATCTCCAGAGAGCTTCGTGCGATAACGTGTTGTGAAAATAGGATGGAAACCTAGGGTATAATTTTACCAATATTTATATACTAATATAATATATTTATAATAATAAAAAATAATAATAAGAAGAAGAAGAAGAAGAAGAAATTAGAATTTAATATAAATACATATATAATATTAATAATAAGATAGTGGAAATATATATAATATAAATATGTGATAGTGGAAAATTGTGGCAAAAATTAAATAGATAAAAGAAAGTGGAAGAGGAGGAAGGAAATTGGTCTAAATTTTACCAAATGGATGTGTTTTATTTTTCCACCAAAAGCCACTATTTATAGCCAATTTGGCAAGGGTGTGTTGGTACAATTGGACACCAAGCATTGGTAAGAGATGGACACATGGAGAGCACTTATGGTATGGAGAACTTTGCTTGATTTAGTAGTATTAAAGAAGCACATTGCATGGGCATCTATGCAATCTATTATGTGTAATATTTACAATAATATGATAATTTTTCAAATCTTTGCACATGTATGAAAATACATATATTTTTAAATTGGTTTTTCAGGTAAAAATCCCTCTTTATTCTCAACCACTCATTTCTCTCTACGATTCACAACGTGTTTTCATATCTTTTTAGCTCTCTCTTTCAATTCTTTTCATCATGTTTTCCATTCAATTGTCAAATCCACATTTCTTCTTTTCTTCTTCCCCTTCTCTCTTCTCTCTAATTTCTAATTTCTAATTCTCCTCTCTCTTCCTCTCCACAGCCCCATGGTGACATACCAATGGTTGTAGTGGCAACATGTAAGTCTCCTCCCTCTCTCTTTCGTTCTCTTGCATCGTGGTCGACAACGATACAACCACACCTTCTCTTCTATCTCTCACTGGCAGTCTTTTTTCTCTCGAGGCTCAATTTGCAGCTCGCCCACTGTAGATACTCTTTTTTTTTTTTTAAGATCGAAACCAAACCAAGTAAACCAGAATGAATTGGTTCGGTTTAATTACTTCTTAAAAAACTGTGCATAACACAAGTGGCAATGCATGTGTCAGTTGAGTGAGAAGTTGGGCTTGAGTAGTTTCTTTATTTGCTATGGCTCTACTGATCTTCTTCCTAGTTCCTCCTGTTATTCTGTAATCGTACTAACTCCTAGTCGCAGAATATACTTCCATTGGCCATTAGGTTTGAATTATTACTAACACGAACCACAAATATTTGTTAGACTATGTTGATACAATTAAATTTAGCTTAATAATCTGAGGGGTGATTTAATATTTTCAAACCAAATTAGCCTTTTGTTGCTTCCTCTGTTGACTTGGTTACTAATGAACCTACAAATTATGATATAATCGGTGATATTATTGTTGCAGATTTGTTCCTGTTTCATGGTTGACATTAATATAAATATAATCATATAACCACAAGCTCAAGCCGCTCCAAACCAATTGAATCGGCGATCTAGATTAAAGCCATTCATTTTTAACAAATTTGTTCTTTCTCTAAGAACGTAACTGTCGGTGATGGATTTTTCTGAACAAGGTTAGAAAGCTTCTTCTCCTTTCTCATTTCTGAAAATTGCTCTGAATCTGCTGGAATTTGTATTGCTGCAGTGCATTCATCAGCAGTATTAATTAAGTTTAATGCTTGAAATTATTGAAATTAAATAAGATTGGACTGAACCCAAAACCAATTATTATTATTATTATTATTATTATGATATATATAGGGCTTAATCTCTCAAACATTTCTCTGAACAAATCCACTGAGTTTTTTGTATATGTGTTGGCCAAAACCATATCAAAAAAATAGTGTATGTCTCCACTCACTCTTTGAATTCTCTCCGTTTAAAATCTCTCTCCCCTACCTTCAAATCAGCTCCTTTTTATTTTCATTCTCTTTTTTTTTTTTTGGAAAAAAACATTTAGTTTTCACCTAAATCTGTGTAGTCCCCTTAAAAAAAAGAAAAAATCATTTTTTATGTTCGGTTAAGAATGGGATACATGAGGGATTTTTTTTTTAGTTTAACAATATTTGGGGTTGGGGCACTGGTTAATCTAGAATTTATGTCGCGATCTTGATATATTTTGATATTAGTTTGTTTAATAAAAAACTTTTTTAGGTTAAAGTATCATTTTTGTCCCGATATTTCAGGTCTCATTCTATTTACTTTTAAAGGTTTAAATTTAGTTCTTGTGTTCAATAAAATTTAAAATTAGTCCTTATTGTCAAATTTTATAGAGGGAATGTTGATAGAATTTTTTTTCTTTTAGAAAGTTAATAATAAACTAATGATAATAACTAATTTTGAAGAACTGAATTTAGACATTTGAAAGTATAAAGACTAAAACAAAACAAGTCCTAAAGTACAAGTTTGAAAATGATATTTTAACTTGTTATTTATATAAATATATAAAAAAGAAAATGAAACTTGAAATAATAATTATATATTTTTTATAATTATTATAGTTTCTTATATAATTAATTAAAAAAATATTTTTATTCATTTCTATTTAATATTAAGAAAAAAAGCCAATTTTGAAGAAGAACTTTAAAAAAATATATAATTATTTGTAAACGGTAAATATTTGTAGATGAAATTCTTAAAAAAAAATGTGACTTGCTATTTAGATTTATATTTAAAAAAATATAATTTTAAATTATTTCATTAGGATGAAATTAATATTTTTTTTTAATAACGAATGAATAGTTTTTTATGTATACATTTTTTATACAAGTTTTCTATATATCTTTAAACCAATAAAAATAATAACATACATACATATATATAAAAACAAGAAAACATCAGAAAATAGAAATGCGTGTGTATGAGGAGGAAACTCTAAATGAAAGTGGGATAAACACACGTGAGGTTTGAACCTGGGCGCTCATGCTTGAATATGAGGAAAATATTGAAGGAAAAAAAAAAGTGCTTAGGTAGGAATCGCAAAATTCGAACATCGGACATGAAATTTTTTAAAGAAAATGTGACTTACTATTTAGATTTATATTAAAAAATATATAATTTTAAATTATTTCATTAAGATGAAATTAATAGCTTTTTTAATAATAAATGAATAATTATATATATATATCTTTAAACCAATAAAAATAATGACATATATATATAAAGACAAGAAAACATCAAAAAAATGGAAATGCGTGTGTATGAGGAGGAAAATCGGAAAAAACATGCATGAGAGAGGGTTAAGGAGAATAATTACCACTATAACAAACCCAATTTTAATTTATTAATTGAATTATTATATACAGATAGTATATTATTTAAAGTTCAAGGGGCTCAGCTCCACCCTTGTTTGAGGTGGGAGATTTGAACTCATGATTTATTGATCATAAATCTATATTTGATGTCATTTAAGTTATGCTCTTGTTGGCGGAATACTAGAGTTGAGTGCCTCGGAGTTGTGCTCTTATTATCTTTTTGCATGAAAGTTTGATTATTCTTAAAAAGAAAAGTTGTTAAAGCTCCATTTGAGAGTCATTTTGTTTTTAGCTTTTGACTTTTGAAGACTGTATTATATTTCTCTACCATAGATTTCATCCTTCTTAAAAAAATAAATTTTTGAAAATTATATATATATTTTTTAAGTTTTCAAATTTTAACTTGGTTTCTTAAAATATATGTAAAAGTAGACAACAAAACAAGAAAATTTACATGTAAAAATAGTATTTATAAGCTTAATTTTCAAAAACTAAAAATCAAATGGTGTTATTAAACAGAATCTTAGTTTTTAATTTTTAGTTTTTGAAAATTGTATTTACTTTTTAATCATTAAAGAAAGCATTTGAATTCTTAATCAATTTCAAAACTAAAATTAAGCTTTTGAAAACTTTTTTTTAGCTTTCAAAATTTGACTTAGTTTTTGAAAACATAGATAAAAAAAAAAAAGTAACAAAACAAGATACACTTATTCAACGTGACATCAATTAAATCTATTAGAAGATACCTAGTTTTTACCATTCATCCCTCTTGAAATGCCAAATTAGCTTATCCTCATGTACACACTTCAAATTGTAGTCCACAACTTTTTCATAGAACAAAGATCGAATGAAATTGATATACTTATTTAAGTTTGAAGTTTAAACGGATGAAATTGAAAGTTTAGGATTAAAATTAATACAATTTACCAAGTTTGAGGTTTAAATTAGTTAAATTGAAAATTTAGGGTTAAAATTGATATAATCCGTCAAGTTTGAGGTTTCAATTAATAAAATTGAAAGTTTAAGGTTAAAATTGACACAAACTACCAAGTTGAAGATCAAAAATACTTTTTTTCCTTAATTCTTTTGTTGGTTAAAGCATCTTTGTATATATTTTTAAATGAAAAAAATAGTTTTTTTTTTCTCGTTGAATACATACATTTAAACATAGCAACTTTTTTTTTTTAATCAACGTTAACTGTATGTATAGATAATAATAACAATTCACGAAAAACGCCTTTTGGAAAGTTCAAACCAGTGAGAGGATAGAGGTGTTGTTTAAATAACAAAAAAAAAATCTCGAAAGTACCTCCATTCAGACTCAAATTTAGCTCCTTTAAAGAAATTATTCGATGAGACTATCATTATATATGACTGATAGTTTTTTAATTTTGAATAAAAAAAGAGAAGCACCTTAAATTTATATCCAGTGACTATAAAGAAATGGTCGCCTTATTGAATAATTTATCCTTCAAACTTGGGGCCAAATATCACTCAGGCAAATGTCAAAATTTATACTTGAAACTAACTTTTTCACTACTAATATATAATATTTTATGTTTGAGCCCTCGTGAACCTATACTAAATCTATTGTTGATGATGCGTATATCTTAACTAGTTAATTTCTCAATTTAGATTTTCTGCATATATATATTTCGTTGATGATGCGTATATCTTAACTAGTTAATTTCTCAATTTAGATTTTCTGCATATATATATATATATAGTTAATGTTTAGAAAATTTGTCCACTTTCTAATTTTGTGTAAGAAATATCCTTTAGGAGGAAAATCTGCAGGAGACCTGAGTAGCCAATTGAGTTACGGAGGAAGCATTCCTTTGCTCGGACTGGGGACCTTCAGCCCCAATCTTAATAGCGACGCAACTGAAGCTGCTGTAACTAAGGCCATCCAGGTAACTGATAGTTGATTTTATTATTCTCTCATATCTATAAAGGAGAAAAAAATAATAATTTCAATGTTCAACTAAGTCAGTTTGATAATCATTTAGACCCCGTTTGATAACTACTTGGTTTTGAATTTTTGGTTTTTGAAACTTAAGCTTATTTTCACATAATTTCTCTACAATAAAGGTCATCTCTCTTGACAAAATATTTGAATTCTAAGCTAAATTCTAAAAACAAAATTAAGTTTGTACAAACTACTTTTTTTTAGTTTTTAAAAATTAGTTTGGTTTTCGAAAACATAGGTACAAAATAGATAAGAAAGCATATAAATAGAAGTTGTATTTTTAGACTTAAATTTCAAAAACTAAAAACCAAAAACAAAATGGTTATCAAACGGAGCCTTAATTTTTAGTTTTTAGTTTTTACAATTCAGCCTATAAATATTACTTCTACTTAGAGTTTTCTTGTTTTTGTTATTCACTTTTTACCTACCTTTTCAAAAATCAACTCAAGTTTTGAAAATTTAAAAAAAAAATCTATTTTCAAAAATCTATTTTTAGTTTTAGAGTTTGGTTAAAAATTCAAATCTTTCTTAAGAAAAATGAGTCATTGTTGAATTATAGAGAAATGATCAGAAAACATGTACAATTTTTCAAAAATGAAAAATCAAATGATTATCAAATGAGGTATAAACTTGTTAAATTGTATCAATTTTAACTCTGAGTTTTCAATTCATCAAATCACACTTCAAACTTAGATAATTGTTATAATCTTAGCTTCAAACTCTCAAAATTGTTGCAATTTTGATTCACTAATAAATTCTCGCTTTAAATATCGTTAAAATAAGTTTTCTCGAATACTTTTAATGAATAATAAAATATATGTACGATATAAAATTGATAACGTTTTAGAGAAAAACGACCTTACAACTATATTTTTTAAAAAAATTGTGAATTTTGGCAAAGTTATTTAATGGTCAATTTGTGCATTGGTCAAACTTATTTTTGGGTAAATTTTTTTTTATTAAAATCAATAAATTTATAAAGATTTTTATACTTTTTTTAATTAAAATTAGTAGGGGAATTAGTAGAATTTGGACGGGATAAAAATCACAACACTTATTTAAGTTTAGATCTAATTTGATGAAATTAAAAATTTTAAGGTCTAAATTGATACAAGGTTAAATTTGATTTTTTTTCTATAATTTAAGTTAATTTGTCAATTTGAACGTAGGTAATTTGGTTATAGGGCATATACTCTTTCAATGTCAATTTTTATAGTTTTGCAGTACTACTATAGAGCACTCTTTCACAATTTGATACATTAAATCTTATATTATTTTATTTCATGCACTCTATTGCATAATTCAAAGTGACGTTGGCATATTCAAAGTGACGTCGGCATGATAAACCTTAATGGAAATAGTATGGTAATATTTGGAAAATTTTCCCTCACTTAATTCTGTTGTATTTGAATGCAAAATCAACCTTATTTAAGATATTTCTAAAATATCTTAAATATCTAAAATATCTTAAATATTGATATTAAACTTGTAGGATTATAATATCGATATTAAAAGCCTATGGTTTCTATTTTTTTTAGTTTAAATTAATTAGAAGGTGAAAGTGAGAATTTGAATATCTAACTGGTTATCCAACGGAGTCTTAAATTTTCAATTTTATCTTAATTTGAACTTTTGATTTCTTTACATGTTCCCATGCTACTATGCTATCCATTATTATTGGTGATAGAGAGTTATTATTGTGTTATCTCGTTTTTATATTTGATTAAATTATAATACTAATTTAATTTTAATTTTAATTTTAATTTAATTTTAAAATTATGTAATGGTTGAAGTTATACTCAAACTTAATATAGTTTGATTGATTAGACATAAGTGTCTAAATTTATAGGTTGCAACTTTAAATTGTTCTCATTTTCTTGTTAAAAAGCGCATAACTAAGAATTGGAAAAACTATTATCCCACATTGAAAAGATGGTAAAAGTGAGAGTAGTTTATATAACATAGACTATATGATAGTTGACAAAAAGTGAATTTAATGGTGTAAAAACATTTTTACGTGTGTGTCGCCGTCAGATGGATGGGTGGGTTCTAGTCAAATGTTTAATTTTTAAACGTTTGCTTTTTAATTGTAGATCTAAAATGTGTTACCTTATTAATTGAAAACATATCTCTCATTCAATTTGTAGATCTAGGTATGAGTTTTTCTTCTTTATTATTACGAAATTACTTTCAAGGCAGTGATTCTCTGTTAGGGATAATGACCCTCCACATATCTCCACATTGGTATGATATATTGTCCACTTTGGGCATAAACCCTCATGGTTTTGCTTTTGGTTTCACCCAAAATGCCTCATACCAATGGAGATACTATCTCTCACTTATATACCCATGATCTTCCCCTTCTCAAGCCGATGTGGGACTTTGGTCGCACTCCCAACATTCTCCATGGTACAACAACGATTTGTTCGTCTTCTTCAACTTCAATAAAAAACCTTCAAATTTTTCTTTATATGTAATATAACATTTTGAGAAGAAAAATTAATATGACTATGTTGGACTATTTTTGTGTGTTTGGATCTAGATATTTTGTAGCTAAATTTTGGGATTAAATTTTGAATGGGTTATCAATAAAAACCTCACACCAAATTATAAGTCCAACTTAGTCTCACTTAATTAAAGTTTAAAGCATATATTCTCAGTTAAAAAGTTAAAAGTTGGAATCTTCTAATTAATTTTTTTTTCTTTTCTGTTAAATATTTGATAAATTGTTGGGGGAGTGGATGCATGTAGATTGGATATAGGCATGTGGATACTGGCAGTATTTATGGTTCAGAAGAAGCAGTGGGAAATGCTATAAACAAAGCAATTCACAATAAGACTGTGGAAAGAGAAGATATTTTTGTGACCTCTAAGCTTTGGTGCAATGACCACCATGATCCACTTTCAGCTCTCAATGCCTCTTTAAAGTAAGTTCTTCCTTCTCCATAAATATTTTTAATCTTTTTATCTTTTTATTTTTGTGTTTTATTTTAGAATATTCTGATTTAACCTAGTGGGAGAATAGAGATTATTATTTCTAATTTTTAAATCTTATTCCCTCCTTTCAAGTTTTACAGTCATATTATTTTGTGTTGATTAGTGGATTCAAGTTTAGTTTTTCTAAAATATCCAATAGTAATTGGGAGAAACTTTTCTTTTTTTATCTTTATTCCTTGATAAAAGGGAGATTTTCTTTTTCTTTCCTCATAATAGTTTTTTTTTAAAATTCAAAGAAGGAAGTGGATTACATTATTAATTATTAAGGATAATTTTGTAAATATTTGGGTTTGGAATACGTGGACAATTATCAAATCAATTGGTCAATTTATCGGTAAACGTGAAACCTAAGACAACAGAGAGTGCAAAGAAGTTTGAAGTGATTTTTCTTAGAAAAAATTTAAATGATTAAATTATTAAGACTTGGGTGGACTCTGCCCCTACCCTACTCAAGTACTAAGTAAAAATATTCTCTGTTGTTGCCAAAATCCGGACAGGATAACTCACCTGACCTTCACGTGACAACCACTGTGAATTTGTTTGAAGGGGGAAGAACGTGGCCTGCAAAAGAAGAAAGATCTGAACACCGGTGTGGTGCTTGCCACACAGGGTCCGATGCTTAAGTCAGAGAGTGTTTAGATGAGTTTAGCAAAGGTTTCTAGAGTGGAGAAGAAGTTACCTTTCCTTTGATAAGAGGACCTATCCATCATGAAACAGGAAAAGGAGACTGTCATCTTCCGATGTGGATCCGAGGCCCAGAAGAGGAAGAAGAAGACGGATCGATCCCACAGAGAGGTCGACCTCGACCTCGGCTGGGTCGTGGTCGTGGTCGGCCTCGACCCAATTGGGCTCGGCTTCGGCTGGGTTGTGGTTGGCCTCGGCCTCGGCTGGCGTTGTCGGCCTTGGCTTCGGTTGGCGTGGTCAGCCTCGGCTGGCGTGGTCGACCTCGGCCACAACTGGTGTGGTCGGCCTTGGCCTCGACTTTGGACAGGCAAGCCCAATCTTCACCTATTGCTCAGTTTGAAGGTCCAGTTTCTTCTACCTTTTGCATGGTCTCGGTCTATCTTTGTGTGTTTGCCTTTTTGTTTCCTCTGTATTCCAACTTTGTCCTTATGGTCCAATTTCACCCATAACATTAGCCCCCACTTCCTAATTAGGATGCATGATGCAGTTTCAGACTAATGGTATGGAGACTGATTTGGGAGTATTTAGATTCATCTCTTTGCTTAGGACATTTTCACTTTGGTCATACTAGATTATTCTCTAAAGGTGTAGATTTAAACTCTAAGGTAGTCTTTAGATTATCCTTGGGATTGCCTGATCAACCCCTGTAGGGTTGATTTTGGTCTTCCCAGGATGTAAGATTCTCCTCTGGATTCATGGTGTTCGACCACTTTCCTTGAGAAAATTTTAAGGCTTCAAGGTAGTCCTTGGATTATCTCGGGATTGCTCGGTCATACCCCGTAGGGCTGATCCTAGTCTTCCCATGGTGTAAGATTCTCCTTTGGATTCATGGTGTTCGACCACTTTCCTGGAGAAAATTTTGAGGCTCCAAGGTAGTCCTTGGATTATCCCGGGATTACTCGATCATACCCTGTAGGGCTGATCCTAGTCTTCTCATGGTGTAAGATTCTCCTCTGGATTCATGGTGTTCGACCACTTTCCTGGAGAAAAATTTAAAGCTCCAAGGTAGTCCTTGGATTATCCTGGGATTGCTCGATCATACCCCATAGGGCTGATCCTAGTCTTCCCATGGTGTAAGATTCTCCTCTGGATTCATGGTGTTCAACCACTTTCCTAGAGAAAATTTTAAGGCTTCAAGGTCGTCCTTGGATTATTCGGGATTGCTCGATCATATCTCGTAGGGCTGATCCTAGTCTTCCCATGGTGTAAGATTCTCCTCTGGATTCATGGTGTTCAACCACTTTCCTAGAGAAAATTTTAAGGCTCCAAGGTAGTCCTTGGATTAACCTGGGATTGCTCGATCATACCCCGTAGGGCTGATCATAGTTTTTCCATGGTGTAAGATTCTTCTCTTGAAGGTTCACACATTTGGTTTTCTAAATAGTATATCAGGTTATCTGTAGCTTTAATTTAGGTGATCTTGACGGGATGAAAACGTCATTAATTGTTGGAATTTTTGGTCAAGTCTTGTTGAAACAGAGCTGAAAAGGGAAAAGAGAGTTCAAATCAAACATGTGGTGGGGTCGACCTTCATGGTCGGCCTCGGTCTTTTAGGGTTGGCCTCAGCCTCGACCTTTAAGGGTTGGCCTCGGCTCTTTGGGTCTGGCCTCGACAGGGTTGCCTTGCTTGGTTTGCTAAAAATTAAGCACATGTCGGGGTCGGCCTCGGCCTATGCTTCTGATCTCGGCCTTGACAGTAACCCCCTTGTTGAATCGGAGCTGAGAAATGACGAGAGAGTTTGGACCGAACACGTGGTGTGGTCGGCCTCGGCCTCATCCTGGTCGGCCTCGGCCTCACCCTGGTTGGCCTCGTCCTATGCTTCTGGGGTTGGCCTTGGCTTCTACTCAGCCCTAACCAATCATCTCATGATTTTCATATCATTATTGTTGCTTGAATTTCATCTTCTCAAATGAGTTGCTTTTCACAAATATTGCTTGAATTGTCGCTTGATTGGGAGATATATCTCCTATGTAGCCCCCTTTGTTCGAGGAGGAATCGAATTCATGCTTGAACAAAATTGTAACTTGAAAAGAAAAAAGTATTCTATTGACTATCTAGTAATTAATGCAAATGCATATAACATAAAACTATTCTAAACAAATGACATATGACTAAAAGGAAACATTTAACTTTTCGTGCAACGGTCATCAAAAAATTTCTCATTGGAGTTTATGATTAGGGTGATCAACATCAGGTAGGACTTGAGAAAAATCTGGTCGGCCTCGGCCAAAAACTGGTCGGCCTCGGCCAAAATCAGGTCGGCCTCGGCCAAAATCTGGTCGGCCTTCGTAGTCTCCTCCAGCTGGTCCTCCAAAGATAGTTCTGATTTCCCTTGGAGGTTCTAGGTCAGGTCGGCCTCGACCTTCTCTGGTCGACCTCGGCCTCGGCCTCGGCCTCGGCTAGCAGGGTTTCGACTCTGGCTTTGGCCTGTTGCTTTCGTTTGTTGTTGATCAAACTCCGTAAGTCTGATCTTGTCGCTTCATCTTCTTGTACCTTTGTTGTCACGTCCTCGTGACCTGGTCGTTCTTTTCTGGAACTTTTGTGCACTGTCTGGATTACAGATCTTGCCTTGGTTATTCGGCTGGTTGCACTTTGATCCCTTTGAGTCACCTTTTTCTGATTGCCTCCTAGAATCAGTTTCTCCTTTGGTCTCTGTGTGTGAGAATCTGACTCACCCACATCTTCAAGCATTGGTCCTTTTCCTCTTTTAGGATCTTGAACAAGTGGCTCTGTTCTATCTTTCGTTGGAGGAGTTTGGTTGTTGAGTTTTTCCAGAATCCTAGCCAGGTTCCGGTCCATTCCATTCATCCTCTTCTTTAGTTCAGCAATCTCCTCCTCTTGTTGGACTTCATGAATATGAAGTCGAGGGGAGTAACTTCCTTTGTTCTTCGAGGATGATGATCAGAATCAGAATCTTCTCCATCTAGATTGTAGTTTCTTTTCTCCATCACCTTGTTTGACATGGATTTAGGGTGTTCAAGAATCTTTCAAATAATCTTGCTTTTCTTCCCCACAGACGGCGCCAACTGTTGTTGCCAAAATCCGGACAGGATAACTCACCTGACCTTCACGTGACAACCACTGTGAATTTGTTTGAAGGGGGGAGAACGTGACCTGCAAAAGAAGAAAGATCTGAACACCGGTGTGGTGCTTGCCACACAGGCTCCGATGCTTAAGTCAGAGAGTGTTTAGATGAGTTTAGCAAAGGTTTCTAGAGTGGAGAAAAAGTTACATTTCCTTTGATAAGAGGAATATTTATAGGTCTTTCTAGGGTGTCAACCCTAATCCATCATGAAACAGGAAAAGGAGAGTGTCATCTTCTGATGTGGACCCGGGGCCCAGAAGAGGAAGAAGAAGACGGATCGATCCCACAGAGAGGTCGGCCTCGACCTCGGCTGGGTCGTGGTCATGGTCGGCCTCGGCCCAATTAGGCTCGGCCTCGGCTAGGTTGTGGTCGGCCTCGGCTAGGTTGTGGTCGGCCTCGGCCCAATTGGGCTCGGCCTTGGCTGGCGTGGTCGGCCTCAACCTCGGTTGGCGTGGTTGGCGTGGTCGGTCTTGGCCTCGACCTTGGACAGGCGAGCTCAATCTTCACCTATTGCTGAGTTTGAAGGTCCAGTTTCTTCTACCGTTTGCATGGTCTCGGTCTTTCTTTGTGTGTTTGGTTTTTTGTTTCCTCTGTATTCCAACTTTGTCCTTATGGTCCAATTTCACCCATAACATTCTCAAATATTAAAAAAATAGTTTCGCACATACTAAATTAGTTTACATATTTTGATATAAGAAGTATGATTATTACAACCAAAAGTATGACCAAAAGAAAGCATAACTCAATTGACATATCGAATAAATCAGGAGGCTTGTCATGGGCTAAGATAAAATTTGTAAAATTAATATAGCATTTTATATATACAAACTAAACTTCTCAAAAGTTGAGGAAGGGCTTGAGCCCCCTCTGGACCCTTCTTAAATCCGTTCTTGCCTCTAGGAGTGAGCCATCAGACGGTGTTGGTTTTTCATCTCAATCGACGTCGAACTGATCATATGTCGGTTTAGTCAAGCAGTGATTTTCTTTTTTTTTTCATAAAACTTAAACCGATCGAACCAACTTAGTCGATTTCGACGGAAAAAAAATAATTTTTAAAAATATATTTATTTATTTTAACTTATATTTATACCTGTTATATATTATTTATTTTATTATTATTCATGGATGAAAAATCGACCGACCGACTCCCTCTCTAATCATCGTCCGACCAATGTTAGTTCGATTAGTTTCGGTTAGTCATATCAATTTGGAATATTTACCCCAATGTACATATTTATAATGCATATTTACATTAATATTTATAAACGTATACTTATTACAGTTGTAGGCTTTTTAATGATTTTTGGTCATTTTTACCCTTTAACTCTTCATATTAAATTCGTAGGAACATTTATTTATATTTTATTTATATTAGATATTATCACATAATAGGCTTTATTGATTATTCTTTCCATATATGTTAAATATACAATTAATTATACTTTCCTTAATCATTTATGGTCATAGTTTCCATTTTCACACTTATTTCATTTATGGGAAATTAATATTGTATTTTTGTTTTTTTCATTCCTCCATTTGCTTTCAGAACGTGTAGAAATCATACATTTCATTTCTTCTTCTATTATTTGTGTTTGTTCCTATGGGTACGTTCAACCTCTCTTATTAATGCAACTGTTATTCATTTTCGTTTTTTGTTCATTATTCGTATGGAATAATATAGATCTTATATATATATCTTTCATTATGTGTCTTGTTCCATATGTTATATGATGTGTGTTGGAAGGATTCTGAATAAATATTAAAATCATGTATAAACTACATATACCGCCATGAACAATAAATATTCTCAGTCGGTTCATCATTATATTCTCAGTCGGATCATCTATCTATCATAACATATATTATATATTCAACTCTAATACAAAGTATCTGAGATATCATTATACTATGAAATGACATTCATTGAATTAAAATAATGTATAGGCAATATAGGTCATGTTGACTCAACCAATATATATGTTTGCATAAGCTCCCAATCTTTCAATCTATTAGAGATTGATATATATTATTAATATACGACAGTATATTCATATATTTTTTAAATATACAGTTTCATATATTATATACCTAACAAGTATATGTACCACATATTATGTTGTATAGGAAATTGGTCGTGTTTGTCCCATAGCACAATCTCTTGTTCAATGTCTTAATTTCTTCTAATGGGTTATTCAGTGCATTACAGACTTTATATATTTGTCAACTAAATAGACGACAAAATATATCGAGATGATTGACACACTAATGTTCTTTTCTAAATAAATCGTCATGGTGTTTTACACTCATCCTGCAATTTCAAAAATATATACTATTGTGTATATATATATATATATATATATACATGAACATATACCTCATATTCTAGTGTGATAACCATATTTTTGTCTTTTGACTTTTTTATGTACTTTCACTTTCAGTGTATTTTACTCTAGTCGTTTAGATGTTTATAATGTCCATATATATGAAATATAAAGTTGTTTATGTGTTTCAAGCAGTAAAGTATAAGAAAATGAGAAAATAGAGAGTCATCTTCTTCCTTCATTTTACAAGAAATTCAATAGGAATATTGTATATAATAATTGTAATAAAACTAAAAGCAAGTTAAAAATGAGTTCAAACATAAACATATTTTCTTCATCTTCTTCCAATTGCAATAAAAGAAACTTTTTTGTTTTGGTCTAAAATCATTCAATCTCGTTTTTTTTTTCTTCAATTTTTTTCTTCCAAATTAATTTGTTTCTTCAATCATGAGTCAAATCTCATTTTCTTATTTGAATTTCATCTTAATAAGAGATTTGGGAAACAATTTATTTTTTTTCATATATTGTTTTTATTTTTTTTATTAAAAAAAGTTATAAAATTGAAGTTTGGGGTGTAATAATAAAATACCTACAACATTTTTATAAAAAAATTAGACTTAATTGCACATTTATGTAAAAAAGAAAAAAGATTCTTGGTTTGTATGTAAATTGAATCTCATAAATAGGTTATCCATGTAGAAATCCCAAAATCTCACATAATGATACTATTTTATTTTTCCTTTTTTGAATTTATTCCTAATAAGATATTTGATAAATCATTGGGGGTTCCATATATTGTTTTTATTTTTGTTTAAAAACTGTAAAATCGAATTTAAGGGTATAAAAGTAAAAGACTTACGACATTTGTGTAAAAAATAGACTCAATTGTCCATTTATGTAAAAAATAGTGAATTTGAATTGATTATATAAATTATGCTTCATAAATAGGCTATTTGTGTAGAAAACCCTATCAATTTTTAGACTTTATTTGCTTACCCCTAATAACTTGGACGAAAAATATAGTTGTAAAAAATTCGAGGGGTTGATAGATAAATAATTAGAAGGGTATTTTTGTAGGCGTTTGGGATTGGAATACGTGGACAGTTACTTGATCCATTGGCCAGTGAAGCTGAAACCTTGGGCCTTGAATTTCGTGCCCAATGAAGATGAGTTCGATGAATTGGACCTTGAGAGTACATGGGCCGCCATGGAAAAGTGCGTGGACTTGGGCTTATGTAAGACCATCGGAGTCAGCAATTTCTCTTCCAAAAAGATCCTTCGCTTGCTCGACTTTGCTTCTCTACCTCCTGCCATCAATCAGGCACGTTCATATTTTCCATAAATTTCAAGTTTTTTTTTCCTTTTCTT
This sequence comes from Trichosanthes cucumerina, assembly GCA_036507285.1. Lineage (NCBI taxonomy): Eukaryota > Viridiplantae > Streptophyta > Magnoliopsida > Cucurbitales > Cucurbitaceae > Trichosanthes > Trichosanthes cucumerina. The sequence goes on along the minus strand of CM071839.1, from coordinate 72,127,868 downwards.
TTTCTTTTTTTAATTATACTTCGATTTAATTCCTACTATCAATCCGTCATAATTCAAATAAAGTCTCATATTGATTAGAGAAGGAAGTGATCAGAAATATATAAGTGAGAAATATTATCTTCATTGGTATGAAGTCTTTTAGGAACCAAAAATTATACCCTTGAAGAGATAATCTTTAGAGAAAAATAAAAGTTTAAAATGTTCGACAGTCATTTATCTAATGTACAATTGCATTTAAGTCCTAAGGTCCTTTGATAGTTCCATTATTACATGAAAGTAATGGGTGGAGATAAGCTTATCATCCATACTAATGGTAAGGACATTTTTTAACAAGGTAAGGTAAGGGTATTAATTCCACTCTTGAAATTTTAGGAATATTTTAAAACAAGGTACTAATGATTTTTGTACATATACTAATGGCAAGGATATTTTTTTAAGTTCAAATATATTTTTAAAAGAAAGTAATAACGATTTCTATTCAAAACTAACGATAAAAGTATTTTTGAAACAAAGTACAAAGTTTATAATTTAGCCAATAATTTATTTTTAATGGTGTTATTTTTTATTTTTATAACCATCTTTTTAAGATGTGTTTTTGAGTTCAATGAATACAGAGAATGTTGAAACATCAAAATTGAAGTAATAGGAGCTTTAATTTATTCCATTCCTTTGGTAATATAAACATCACTTATTAATTTTTGTAGGTAGAAATGCATGTAATGTGGAAGCAAAAGAAGCTGAGAGAGGTGTGCTCTTCAAACAATGTGCATGTGACTGCATATTCACCACTTGGGAGTCCATGGAACCCATTTGGGCTAAAGACTTTGCTGCAAAATCCAATTGTAAATTCTATTGCTACCAAACACAAAGCAACTTCTGCACAGGTACTCACTAATTTCACCCTATAACATTATATATTATTGAGACCGTTTATGTTGAGGATCCCACATTGGAAAGGTGGAGAGAAACCTCACAATATATAAGATATATGAGTTACTCTTCTCATTGTCAATTGGTTTTGAGATGGAATCTCATATAATCTAATATGACATCAGAACTCATACAATATATAAGATATATGAGCTACTTATCTCATTATCAATTGGTTTTGAGATGGAATTTCATATAAACTACAATTGGTTTTGAGATGGAATTTCATATAATCTAATAGTTTAAGATTAAATTTAAAGTAAGTATGTAAAATTTTATTGGATGATATCAATCAATATTTGAAGGTTGCTTTAAGTTGGATCTTATCAACGGGAGCAAGTGCAGTAGTGAAGAGCTCCAATGAAAATAGATTGGAAGAGAACTTGGCGTCCTTTGATCTCAAATTGGATGAAGAAGATTTGCAAGAAATTGATAAGCTGGAGGAAAAGAAAATGGCTACTGGCCAATTTCTTGTCAATGGTACGACAAGCCAATACAAAAGTATTCAAGAATTATGGGACGGTGAAATTTGATTTTATATGTATGTTGTTCAAGAGATTTTTGTTATTTCTAATGATTTATATTTAAGATTTTGTTCCTATACTATAAACTTAAACATCTATTTACTTCCTTGTTGACAATTTGTGGCCTTTCACAGTTTCAAAAATATTCAAGAATTATGGGACGGTTAAATTTGATTTTCTATGTGGTTTAAGAGATTTTTGTTGTTTCTAATGATTTATATTTACTTAAACTTAAACATATATTTTCTTCCTTAGTTTACAATTTTGTGGCCTTTCACAGTTTCACAGATTCCATTTTCAATTCCTTTTGCCACATGAAAATCTTGAATTTGGGAAGGATATAGGTCATGTGACACCCGAGATAAGAAGAGACACATGAATGAATTGAGACCACATCTGAATGAGAGGGATCCTGAGAATATGAAAGTATGATTGAAAAAGATGAAAGTATGGATAAGAAAAGCTTAAAAGAATTAATAGTTACTATCTATACTAACAAGGTGACTTTCCTTTTCGATGGCTCAATCATAGGAACTCCAAACTTAAGCATATTTTTCTTAGAGCAATCTTATATTGGGTGACCTCCTGGGAATTTTCTTAAGGAGCGTGTGAGTGAGGACAAACACACAAGTCACCGCAGGAGATTCTGGACCTGGGGCGTTATAAATGGTATCAGAGCGTAACCACTCCCAATAAGATGTGGTTCTGGGACGAACCAAAGTGGAAGCTGGTGGGTACACCCGAGATAAAGAGGGGTACATGAATGAACTGAGAACACATCTGAATGAAAGGGATCCTGAAGATATGAAAGTATGATTGAGAAAGATGAAAGTATGATTGAGAAAGATGAAAGTATGGATGAGAAAAGCTTAAAAGAATTGATAGCTACTACCTATACCAACAAGGTGCACCTTCCTTTCACTCTTACAAGCAACCATGGATGGTATAGTGACGCAATCCTATGTTAGGTGATCTCTTGGGAATTTTCTTATGGAGCATGTGAGTGAGCACAAAGTATGCTAAAAGGGCCCGTGTTGGTTTGTGGGGAAAGTCTTCACTCTTATAAACAGTCATTGATGGCATAGTGACGCAAGCCAGGTTGCAGGAGATTCTGGCCCTGGAGCATTACAGATATTGAGATTATCCACAATTTCTCCCACCACATTAGTGTACTAGGTTTATGTGACGAAAGTGCACCATGAATTTCATCCATGGATACCTTTTAACCTATTAGATCTGTTTGGTTTATCTTGTAGGTTTTTATCCTTTACATTTCAATATATTTCAATTCTTAATTCTTGTTAGGTGGTATCCTTACATCTACGTACATTTCTACAGATTTATCATTTCTTTATTCTCCTTTCTCTTCATAGTGCAAGTTCTCGCCCCATAATATACTCTTCCACACATGAGAAGATCTCCTTCCCAAAGTGCCTTGGATATGTGGTGTGGGGGAAAGAAATACCTTGTTTTAAGCACTTTAAACAAAATAGTTTGTGGTCTGTTGATGAGCCAGTGAATTTTTTTTACCATTTGCTGAACCTTTCCCACCAGAAATTTGTCATAACCATGTTCAACTCATGACAACAACCAATTAAAATTTTAAAGCAGCTCATAGTGTCTGTGGATATCGCTCAGCATCTCTTTAACCTTGTTAATATTCTGTCACACAGACAATACCAGACTTGTTGGGCTCATATAACTTGCAATATATGGCCTTAATGGTGGACATTATCAATGTTGAAAATGAAAGCAGCAAAGAACACATAATAAGACCATTCGTGTTTGGTAGAATTAGATTTGAGAAGCCCTTATACACCAATAAGTAAAGCCATGTTGTGAAAAATAACGCCTCTAGGGCGGGTATTCACACATTAGAAGACCAAGATCATCAAAAAGTTCTACAAGAGAGACGAGACACAAGGTAAAATATATAATATAGTCCATTATTGTGCCTAAGCCTAACTAAGCTAATACACATGAACAAGATAATTCATAGTTAAATCTTGCACGAGGTCGGAGACCGTGGAGACGGTGTACTTGTTAAACAATGTGCATATAAATATAATGCATATTAATCACTTGTGAGTCTAAATCACCCACATGGGTTAAGTTATTCAACCATATGTACTTAGATAGTCTAAAAATTAAATTTAAAGTACAATGTAAAATTTTATTGGATGATGAGCAATATTTGAAGGTTGCTTATTCAATCAATTTATCATCAAGTCAATACAAGACTATTCAAGAGTTATGGGATATGACAAAATTTAATTTTTTTAATAATAATCAAATACATGCGAATGGGGGACTATATTTTTAATGTACATATAGAATTTAACCATCTTTTTCCTCACTGTCCTATCTAGCATAAATACATGACACAATTAGACCACCTTTTTTTATCACTGTGGTAAAATTTTACCTACTTCTCCCACTTTCTAACTACCAATCTACCAATCTTACACAATTGCTTTGCCACACAACAGAATAAAACCTGGTCCTCCTATGCCCCCAAAGAAACCAAAATAAGGGGCTCTTCTACAACATAAAGAAACCAAAAGGAGGAGGGCGTTGAGACAATGTAGCCCATAGATGTATTTAGCTAGCACTAAGCTACAGAGAAATTCAAAGAAAAGTCAAAATTTCAGATCGACGAACTTAGGAACTTATCTACTTTTGTGTTGGCTGACCTTGATAGAAACTTCATGCAAATTGGTGCCTTGACTCCCGCCAAAGCCAAAATTGAATTAGGCAGCGTCCAAATCCCGTCTCCACATATCAAACCAGATGCTACAGCAGGACCAAAGGCATCGGCCTTGGTTTTGTTTAACTTCTGCCACACAAACAATATCAAACTTCCAAGGCTCATATCAATTGCAAAGTACGGCCCTATATAGAATGGTATTGCCATTGCCATAGGTAGGGGAATGAACCTTGCCCACTTTTTTGGTATCAAGTCTTTAATCAAGTTAATCAAAATTGAGGTGGCAAAAAACACGTAACAAAGGGTAAGACAATTCTTTGGTAGACTCGAGACGCCTTCAACACCCAACACGGACATGTTGCGAAAAAGAACGGCATTAGGGGCAGGGTATTCACCAGTTGGAAGACCAAGATCATCAAATGCCTTGTAAAAGAGCCAAAAGACACAAGGGGAAATAATGCAGCCCATTGTTGTACCTACTACTTGGCTGACAAACATGGAGCGTGGTGAAGCCAAAGTTAGATAGCCAGTCTTGAAATCCTGCATTAGGTCAGAGGCAGTGGAGACAATATTCATCATGACCCCACAAGCTGATAGACCAGCAATAACTCCCCCATGCAAAGGCCCAGCCCAGGCACCAATTGTGAAAATGGCAAGCTTTCCATAAGTGGATGCCAAAGACCAATCCGTGAGTCCACATCCATATGCATTACAGAAGGCCAAGACAGGAGCAAAGGTGTAGATGACCAAAATATAATACCACTTCAGCTGGGTAAAGATGTGTGGAAGAGTGTTAATCGACACTACAGCAATTACAACATAGCCTCCAATGGCAAGCCAGATTGGTATTTGATCCTTCAGAAAAAGTTGTTTCCTTCGTTCATCATCATAAGATAACTCAGACCTGGATGAATTTTCCGAGGAAAAATCTTCAGTCTCTCTTTTGTGTTGAAGTTGGTAGAGCAATCCGGAAAGGGTCCGAGTCAATACTTTGAAGAAGTTGTACAGGCCATCACCAAGAATTATGGCTATTGCTATAAATACCTGAGGTCAATGTCAAAATAAATTCCTTTTAAGAGATCTTTTTTGGAAGAAAAATAGTATGCTTGTTTATGATGGAAGATCACCTTGTAACCTTGAAGTCCACTTAGGTCATCTGAGCTCAATTTCTCGCTATACCATTGACCCTTTTTATCTTCTATGAGAGGCCACATTATGCCCCAAGAGATAATTCCTCCAACAAGCACCGATACATTTATTATGTGGGGGCAAATCATCCCTACTCCAATATATGTTGTTGAGAAGTCAAAGTAAAACCTACATATTATCCCGAGGAACACAGTGACCCACATATAACAACATCTTGAAATTCAAAGAATACATTTTATGCTTGAAAATTTTAAATCTTCATGTGTTGACATAGAAGGAATATATAAAAGATACAGCAATCAAGTTCATAGAAACAACACCGACTTAGAAGGATTAGCCAAAAAATCAAAGTGGACAAATTAGAAATATGTAATACTTGTGTGCATATGCTTTGAGCCCAAATGTTGGAAAATGTGCAAACCCACAACCATCTGCAGTTGTAAAGAACCATTGAAAGAAGCCCCACAAGAAGCTCACAGAGAAAAATCTGCCAAGCAGTCTCACTTGTTTCCTATAAGATTAGGCAAAAATATAGTAGATATTAGAATGGGTTTCACTTAAATATCATTATAATTTATCATATATGACAGCACATTACTTTGCTAGGGCAGCTCCTCGGGGAGTATGGAAACTATTAATCAAATGAGCAGTTGCAGTACCACTTGGATAAGTTAATTTGAAGTCTATGACCATGATCTGCAATTAATCCGAGGCCAAAGTGATCAAGTTAATAATGGATAATTTCAAGTCAACACGTATTGCATTGCAACGTCAACTTGTTAAATGGAACATAAATATCTTGTTCTTTTTCTATCTTTTGAATGAGAAACAATTCACTTAAAAGGAATTACAGGAGGAGAAAGGAAACACCATCCAAATACACTCAACCACTATATAGAACATCAGAAAAAGAAAAAAAGAACACTCCAATCAAGTTGAATCATAAAGGAATAGTTACAGTGTTTTTTTTATCACCGAATATATCATCAAGAAGGTCTCCTCTCCTCCATAGAAAGAACATTTATACAAGCCCTAAATAAAAGTATCTAGGTATCTTGTGTGACATAATTTTCTCTGAAAGCTCCTTCACCATGCATTACGTTGCAGTTGTTTGTATACCAATTCCTTCACATTAATTTATGTTGCATTGAAGTTTTCATAGCTTATTTTAGGATAAAACCAACTTAGAAGCTATAGTTGTACTATTAAACTGAAAATATTTGTTGCAACTTGCAACATATCAGCATACCTTTCGCAAGGGTACAACTGAGAAGAGGCCAAGAAAGCTAACAACAAATAGAAAACCAATCATCCATCCTAATGATGGATCCTTGTAATCTTTACTGCCTGATGATTTATGAGCAATCCGTTCGCTCATTCCAAATAAGTAACTTCCAAAACCTCCTGTAAAAAGAAATAATAAAAAAGAAAAAAAAATATACAATTTAGTCTAACACAAATCAGGAATTAGTGAAAAATTTGTCATGGATTTTTATCATTTCCAATGATGTAGAACAATAGTCTACTGAGATTCTCCCACACCAGAAGAGAAACAGTTATCGGTCTCAAATAGAAGTTTACTTCTTGAAAGCTTGGTGTACAAATAGCCTTAGCAAACTGGTTTCCTATTTCATGTCTCAGATCAAAGTAGTAATGAAGTAAGTGTCACGGAATTCTGGGCAAATGAGAACAATTTTTCTTCAATTGAAAGATGGATGTTAGAATGCTCCTCACATGGTGATGGAAAGCCAAGGCAAAACTGCAGTACATGTAGCTGAGTTTCCAAGGTATGGTCAAATGACCACCTTGCTCCATAACTTCTACGATATGTATAATATAAGACAGTATTCTGCCAATAATTTTTTCAGATGAAATACAAAATTATTTAGATTGGAACAAAAGTTTTCTGATTGTTTGTGTATGCACATTGCAACTACTTCCATTAGAAGAAACAAATAACAAAAGCAAGGCCACACGCAACAAAATAAATAAATATATAAAGTTAATTACATGCAAGCGGCAAACGTTCACCCCAAACAAGACTGCCACATCTTGAAGGGGGAAAAAAATATCAGAGCAGTCACAATTAACAGAACTCCCTCTAAAAGAAATTAGAGCAATCACGATGATGAACAGAACTGATTACAAAAGCTCGCAAACATCTGCGCTAAGAAAGCACAATAACAAACCGAAAAAAAACGATAATGAAAATTTGAAATCGAACTCTGTTTTCCCGTCCACATTAAATGCAAACTATAATCTACCACCAGTGAATGAAAATGATTAAGAGACAAACCGCTGAAAGCGATGCCAGACGAGGCAACAACACAGGTTTGGATGACGGTGTTCTCCTGCCTAGTGAAAGGCTGCCTCAAGAGGCCTGATCTCTCCAAAAATTTCGTCCACGATTTAACAAAGAAGAAACCTAATAGACCAGCAGATACGTTGAGTGAAGGTATAATACCAGTGGTCAGATTGAGCTTCATTACAATGAAGCTGAACAAAATGCTCAGCCAAAAACTGACGAAAAAGGCCCTAAAGGTTAGCTGCTTCCTCCACGAGGGCACTTCTCGGTCCTCAAAGAACTCCTCGATCGATAGAACTCCACCTACTCCCCCAAATCTCTGCCTGCTCTTCTGATTTGGATCGCGTTCACAATTCAAACCCTTCACTACATGATCCTCGACTCCTTTCTCCTCCATAGTGACTTCTTATCGACGATTGAGAGATTGGAATCAGAACTGGAAAGTGAAACTGCTGATGAGTTGAAGCAAAGAAGTGGAATTCATAGAAACCGCATAAATATTGAGGATGTTGCTGTCATTTGATTCGTGGATGGAAATTTGTTCGAGACGAGACAAAAAAAATAGCCCAAATTACTCTCCGATTGACTTCCAAGACGGCGATTTGGAGAGAAACCATGATCTTGACAGTGATGGGATTCGCCAACTTGCCCCGTTGAAATTTCCTCACTTCCCCCATTTTTTTTCACGCTCGTGTTACTGCATCGGCTTCTAACTTCCCCCGTGGAACAGAATTGGATAGGACTGGACTGGACGGGATTCTGTATTTTTCTTTTCTTTTTCAGTTCTTAATTATAAATAATTAATTTAAATTTAGGATAAAATAATATCAAATCGTTTCCAAAGTTAGTTTTCAATTTGGCCCTCCATATTTTAAAATTATCAACTTTTACTTCTATGTATTAAAAATTTTCAAAAGTTATTTTATTAAAAAAAGATTAACATAACCTAAAACAAGATATCACTAAATAGAGTATAACTCACTCACATATTAAATATATTTGATTAAAAAAATATATATTGAATATATTATCCACTACTCAAATCTCCAAATAAAAAATAACTTTAAAAAAAAAAATTGAGTTTAAATTTAAATTTGAGACTTCCACTAGTTTGCCGAAGTTAGTTTAAACTGGTATTTCTTTTTGCTTTGTTTAGGAGGGACAACTTGCATTTTGCTTCTAAAAATGTAAATTAGGGAGAGATATTTGCATGGTTGTATTTTTTAAAAAAAAAAAAGTAATTAGGAATGATTTGTTTTTACTAAAACAAGCATGAGCGGATCTACATAGAGATAAGGAGGGTCATGACACTACAAAAATTTTGAATGTAGTATATTATAGTATATATGACGGTTGTCTTAAAAAAAATAACAATATATGATAATATTATTATATAATACACAAGAATTAACTTAATAATGTGTTGTCCTAATAGTAAGATACTTGATAGTATTTGTAAGATACTTGATAGTATTCCTTAATAGTTTGGCTCCTTATATATTTATTTCTTTTTATGTATGAGTTTACTAAAGGTTACTATTTTTCTCAAAAATAATTTATTATATTTTAAAGTTGAGAGATTTAATAGACTATAACTTAAAAGTTGGATGTATATGTTAAGATTTTCTCTCGGATAAATCTTTCTCTTAATAGATCTCTTCTTGTTTCTCAATTTTCGAAGAATGCGGCGTTGTATTATTGTAAGTTCTCTGTTCCGAATATTTCCTAAAAGTAGACGACAAGTTTGAAATCTTAATGCAGGCAAGGCATATCTTGTTGAATCCGCTTTTTTACCACATCGCAGATAACGGAATCGAACCCCTCTGCACTGGGCAAAGTGGATGGAGAATGTTCGAGATACTTCGTTAAGTTTTTTTTTTTGTATTTGATAAGACATTAAAGTTATTCAAACTTAGTTATGAAATCTCTAGTATACCTACCTATTCTTATCACATAATGTTGTGTTCAAATTGATATTTGGTAATTTTTTTAATTATATTTATTAAAATAATTGTCGGACCCTCAAATATTAGTATCTTGATCCACCCCTAAAAACAAGAAAGGAGTTTGGGAACGTTAGATGTTTTTTAAAGCTATTTTTTCATGATCTAAATTTTATAAATACATTTTTCTTAAATAACTTCTTCCAATAACAAAATTAAGGATATTTAATTTGAGATATAAAATTTGATATATATATATATATACCACCCACTTATTGAAATAGATGTCTTGTTGTGTGTATTTTTTTTAAAAAAAAAAAAACTAATAGATAGATGTTGTGTGTACGCCTTCTATAGCACTCAATTATTGAAATGGTGTATGTTCATGCATATGTGCATTTACTGGTGGATTTTCTAAGAATTAAAAGAAAGTAAAATATGTTTTTTTTAAAAAGATAGCATTTCTTAACAAGAAACACAGATCAATTATCTACATCAATCATGTAATTCAAATTTTCAGATTTCGGATTCGGCAGCTAACGGCCTCGGCACCACACTAACTTTAAACTACTTGCGAGAGTAAATATTGGAAAATTTTTAGGAGGTCACCTAACATAAAATTGTTCCAAGCATAATACACTTAACGTTGGAGTTCCTATGGTTAAGCCACCAAAAAAGAAAGAAACATTTTACTAATATAAATAATAGTTATCCATTCTTTTAAGCATTTTCAATTATACTTTCATACTCTAAACATCTCTCTCTCATTCGGACGTGATTTTGGTTCATTCATGTATCATTACTTAATTCGGATGTCATACTTCATTTATAAGATTATGATTTCACAAAAACATAGCTAAACAAAAAAAAATAAATAAATAAATAACTAATTCACTTCCTAAATATATACACCTTTTTCTTACCCCCAATTTAAAAACCTGGTGCATGAAAAAAAGTGTTAAAATGCCATTAAGAAATTTATTTATTTATTTATTTGTGAGTATGTATTAAGAAAATTAGTTAAATAATACTCTTATTTAAGAAATTTACTTCCTATGTTAATTATAGACTTCAACATTAAACAGTAGACACGTGCATCAATAATTGGCCATGGTACCGTGCTGGCGTAATTAAATATTAAATGCCGAAAAATCGGAAGCAACGTGGGCCCACATTGCATTGATAGTGCCATCCCATGAATATTTTCCTGAAGGTGACATGATACAGTGCAAATGATCTAGGAGACATCAGATCAATTTTACTATTTTCTAATTAAATTCCACGTGGAACCGATTAATTACGTTTTTAAAAAAAAAAAAAATCAAACTCAAACCTAAGTTTATAGAACCTACCGACTGGTGTTTAATTTTGACCAAATCAAAGTCCTACAAACTAAAACAGTGTTTCAATTACTACTTCTTGGGAATTATTAGCGTTGTAGGGTCGTTTGTATCATCAAAATCAACTTTAAATAAAATAAAATATGTGAATGAGATGCCTATTTTTGGCTTTGCATAAGATTTTTTTCAATGATAATCTTGTATTTACAATTCATTTATATTAATTAATTAGCAATAAATCAAAAGTTAAAATTAAGGGAAACAAATTTGTCAACTATTTTATATGGATTGTCGTTTAATTAATTTTGACATCAAACATTTAAGGTAAAATCAACTACTCAATTAAATATATATGAGTATATAAAAAATTATCAACTTGAGCTCAATTGATTAAAGTATATATATAAAAAATCAAATTTATTCTAAATCTGTCATGTTGTATCAATTTTGAGTATAAACTTTTAATTTCATTAAATTGCGACTCAAACCCAAATAAGTGTTTCAATCTTATCCTAACATAAGAAAAATAACATTAGAGCTAAAATATTATTGAAATTTGCGAATTTTCAAAAGGTCACTTAATGGTTAATTTGTGTATTGATTAAACTTAACTTTATGCAAAACTTGATTTTATTGAACTTAGTAACGGTAAGTTTATGGAGATTTTCACTTTGTTTTAGTTAAAATTAGTAGAAATTGAATAGAAGACAAAGATGGCAACAATTGTCTAAGTTTATCGTTTAGTTTGAATTTAAGGGTGAAAATTGATACGATAAACAAGCTTAGGGTTAGAATTGAACTTTTCTACTTTCTATTAAAAAACAAGAGATTTGAACTTCGAATTTACACTCCTTGTGATGTTGGAAAAAAAATCTTCAGCCAAAGGGCTTCATAATGGGCATATCGATAGCATTAGGGGCAGATTTACTATAGGCCCAGGAGGCTGCCCCCCCCTCAAATTTTTACCGTTAATAATATGGATAGAAAAAGTTAGATTAAATATCAAAAAAAAATTCTAGCATAGTGGTTAATAACTTATAAGCTCCCCTCAAGTCATAGTTTCAATCTTTGGTTTGTACAATTTTAAATAATTTTTTTCAATGTCATATTCAAGCCCCTCCTCGATACAAATTTTGGATCCGCCACTGCATAGCATCATTGAAAGTTTTGAATACTAAACTTTGGACTCCTCATATTTCTTTTGACATCTTGAAAGGCTGATGTGAGGGTGACTGCTACTGAGAAATTTGCTGACCCACTGCCAATTATGTTTTACTCTTGCTCACATCGCTTGGTTAGCAACTAATTTTATTTCATTGAAATCCATATGGTGGCATAGTATCAAATGAGCCAATTTTAAAATTGAATAAGAACAGGAAAATGCTTACAATCTCCATAAACCCAGGAGATTTTTCATTTTTTACATTGAGAACTTGTGTACAAATCAATATAAACAGATGGAAGAAGTTACACTGCCTGAAAAGTTAGGGTAGAAAAAACAGAAAAGGAACAAAACATTGTGCAAGTACAGACTAAGATCAGCTTCTCTTACTTCCTACTTGAGGTTAGGTCCTATCATAAACTAAATTCTCAAGAGTATTCACAAAAGGAAAGAAACCCCTCGCGATAAGTTATAAGCATGAAACCTCTGATTGCGTAACTAGCGTCGCCGTGAGAGGAAGAACTCGTAATCTGGATGCGTGTTTTCGGAGTTGAGATTTCCTTTCTTAACAACAGCTCTGGCCATGAGAGATGCAGTCTCTTCCAGCGTCCTCAGGCGCTCGTCGAGGATTCCAGGAGGATCTAAGCCAGGGGTAAACATAGACATACTATTTCTTGGCTCGAACCAGCATTCATTCTGCTCATGTAACAAAACGAACGTTTATGAAAGATGCACATCAATCCATATGCAATGCAGCAATCTAGAAACTTTGTTGATGTGCAGAAGCAGCAAGAGCAATTTATCGATGTAAAACAAAGATCGTTATCAGACAAAAGTATATAGTAACTGAAGGAGAAACATAAACCGAGCAGTTCATAAAGTTGAATGGCAAAGGCCTAAGCATTTCCATCAATACGTAATTAGCCTCTGAGATGGACAAAAATAAAGTACTAATCAATCAACACATTTTATGCAGAGAGTACGCGGTAAGTACAATCTTCAGAACGTGTTCTTTCTTTGTTTCCTCCAGCAATTTCTAAACAATACACACAACCACTTCAAATGTTAAAGCATGTTGGAATCTTTAGTAGTAATTAGCAAAAGTTTACCTGTGCATTATAACTTTGAAGACCCACAACTGGACATACTAAACACGAATCAGTATCTGGAGAGTTAGATTGAGAAGTTCTACAAACGAAATGTCCTAGTGAGTGGTAAGTCAAAAACGCAGCTCGGAGGTTGCCATCTGGTATCCTATAAATGGGATACCATGCCACTGAGTACCTGAAATGCCAAAAACAGTTAAGTCACTCTTTTGCCTTCACAGGTGCTGTGTCAATGACATTCACATTATTTTGTTCGAAATAAAGATGCATTAAGAATTTGGACACATTTGATCTAGTAGACTGTGGAACTAATGCAAATGCTTGCAAATGTCTGTCACAACCAACCATGATCCAGCATGCAGATCATTCAAAGTTATGGAATTGAGCATGATCGGATCCCCGTATATTTTTCCTTGCACATGTCCATTTCCTTCGACCAGCTGATGTATCCTGATTCAAACAATAGAACTGAAATCAATCTCAAATAGTTCTCTACTAGCAACAAATGATGTGCAAAGTTTTGTCACAACTTTCTAAGATAACCAACTATCGCTATCCAGCACTTTGCTGATCCTTATATTAAGTAACTGGAATGCAGAATTTGAAATCCAACTAACCAGAGCATTCTATGATAAAGCTATTGACTATATAAAGAGGTAGAAGGTAGATCACAAGATTATCAATAAATATATAAATAGATACCAATCCCCACTTGAAATTTATATTGACTATGAAAAAAAGTTTTCCTCTGTAAGTTTCACAAAGGTCTGGTCGGTTGTTAAATTGTGAAGATTTGGTGCTGAAATGTGTGTGGTGCCAATGAGAAAGGGGACGTTGTCAAAGATTTTATTAAGTGTACCAATCCAGGCATTATTTCCTTCAAGAGTCAAATTGTGTAGGGTTGTCAGGTGGATTAATTATTGAAGTTTTAGGGTGCCAACTGGAATTTATACTAAGCAACAAGAGATGGAATACAACATTAGTCATCAGCCATAAACTTGCTAAATTTGTGCCTTCCAACATTCCTTCCTATTTTCTCTCTCTAAAATTCATAATGTGGCTAACTAATGTAGAGAAATGTTAGAAACATCATTGGGTTGATTATAGGGGAAATCTATCTTTAAACCCAAGAAGAAGACAATCTTGAGTTAGGTAACCTGAGAAAGAGAAAAGTGGATGGAATGAGCGTGGGATCTTCCCTTTGGCAATAACAACTATTTGGCACTTTGTTGTGGTTCATATACATGGAATTAAAGTAGGTGGATGGTTTACAAAGGACAAAGAATTCAGTGAAGCCAAAGAAATTCGTTTTCAACAGAAAAGCTTCTATGAATGCTTACGTAAAATTTAGAGTGGGGAATAGAAGGAAGATTTATTTTTGGGAAGACTGTTAACTGGCCAATCCCAAGAAGAGACGATTAAACCAACGTTGAATGAGGCCGAGACAGGATGAAACCTCCAAGTTAGGCTATACTAGACACATAAGAAAATAAAGTCCTGGCTAGAAATTTTGGAGAATTGTTGGATGTTGGCATGAGGCCGAGGCAGGATGAGGCCTCCAAGTTCAGCTATACTAGACACATAAAGATTTATAAGAAAATAAAGTCCTAGCTAGAAATTTTGGAGAATTGTTGGCTACGTCCTCACGGTAATTCTGTGTTGTGGAGATGGAATAATTTGGGTGAATATAGTATATTTGATATACTACCTCATTCTATGGCCAACTTACTTCTAACGTAGTTGTTTTCTCAGATCATCTGACCCAGCTATCAAGAATTGAAAAATCCTGAAAATAAGTTTGTATGATGACCCTTGTCTTGAAAGGCATTTTTACTGCAGGATAGAGTAGTTTTTCATGCCGATGCTTGTCTGGAAAGGCATAAATACAACAGGATGGACTAGAAAAGTGACGTTTCTTGGAGCTGAATGCCTCTAATTGGCGTGTCTCTCTTATTAGGGTAATGAGAACGATGATCATTTACTCTTCTACTTCTTCTTCTAGGGATCCATGGAAACGAGCCCATCCCAATGAGAGATTTTCCATGGTCCCATGCCAAATCCAAGAAACATCAACTCTAGTCTCTTGTATTCAACTTTCCACTCCAAGGCTTAAACCTAGGACATGAACTCTGATCCCATCTAAAGTCCAAAACCCTACCAAATGGGTCATTCCTCAGGGGCTGTAAAAAAAAAAAGGATATACTTGGGCATGTCCTCTCCCATTTGTAGTCACTTATGAAAAGTTTGTTTCTAATAATAATGATGATGACGACGATAATGATAAGTTGAAGTACGATAAGAAAAGATTTGAGTTAAAAAATATATTACCAACAAAATCACACTAGTAATTTCCAAAAAAGCATAGGAGCAATTACTTATCAAATAACGGCCTTCTCTGCTGAGGTTGTTCTCCTTCAAAATATTCAAAGATAAGTTCCGACTCTTCAGATAATTTTAAGTCAACTGATTGTTCAGAAAATTTCCTCTTCTCGGAATCCAAAGGTTGCTCTGAACTATGAAACTGACTACAGACTTGCAGAACGGTTGCATCGTCAGTACGAGGCTTGGGAAAAAGGACTGAAAATATTGGAAGATGAGAAGTTGAGGGCTCCTTCACTTTTATATTGCTTATACATGAATCTAATTCCACAGGACCAGTAGTCGTGCCAGAATGAGTTTTGTGGCTCTTAAATAGTTGGACAGCCGAGAGAAATGGAACAAAATATGCACGAAATGCAGAGTTATCAGCGCCAAATCCATTTGAATTTTCATGACCCTTGGCTTTTATTTCTAAGCCATAGCTGCCATGTTTTTCATACCATTGCCACAGGCAACCCAAAGAAATGTTGGCAGTCTCATGCCTACATGGTATCACATCACCTAGCAGATTTCTTGGGCAAATTTCACAACTTCTTAACCTGGGTCTCTGGCTGATAACAGGAGAGGACAAATGAAGGAATCTTTCGAACTCTGCAATTGGACAACCAGTTTCCGTTTGAACAGCTTCAGATGCCAATTGTGCCCTACATGCATTATTCACTACCTGTTCCATTCTAGATGCATCTTCACATGAGGATTTGCAATTAAAATGCTCATCCACATCAAGCTCACACCTACGATCCTGTAGTGCATTTGTATCATGATCGTACATCTTCTGCACCTCACATTCATCTTCTAGAGGGTCGTGATTCCCATCTCTAGAATGTTGAATCCCCTCAATTATAACAGAAACAGGATCTAGTAAGTTGAAATTGACACTTTCTTGAACTGATTTTTCTGAAGCACCAAACTCCGCAGGTTGCTTATTTGCGTCTTTCAGAGATGAAAAATCAGGTCTGGACAACGTGGTCAATCTGGAACCCTCTGCCCCATTTGGCACCCAGTTTTGAAGAGGTGATCTAGATTGGTTGTTGTGCTTGCTGCGTTCAGCAACAGAACTTCCTTTTGTTGCTTGAAAGAAAAGATGAGGAAGGTAAACAGGAGACTGAACCTTTAACGGATTTGACTGATTTAAGGAGTTGCATGATCTTGGCGATGAGCTAGACTCACTCTCTACTCTTTGACTATTCAAACCATCGGAGACAAGTTTGTCTGACATCAATCCATCTAGACAGACCTGTGTACTTTCAGATGATTCAGAAGTTGTACATTTAGTTTCATTCTGAAGACAAGATCTTGAAACGCTACTTGATCTTCCAAAAGTCGTGCATTTATCAGTAGTATCATTCTGAAAACGAGATCTTGAAGCGCTACTTGATCTTCTTATGTCAAAGCCCACAGACGGAATATCCAACCTTTCATTTGGTGGTTTGTGAACCATTGAACTAGAATTACTACCACTACTACTCTTACTAGGACGATAGATCTTATCTTGTTCTGAAGTATTTTTTCTTTTCAACCTCCTGGAAAATCTGTCTTTCAGCTGTTTTCTGTTCCCAGTTTTTTTATCCTTGACCTTTGGCATTTGCACACCAACAGGATTACAGACGCCTTTAAACTGTTTGCTGGCCGAATTTACCTGGTCCAACTGTGCACAACATCCACCACTATTATTCTTTTGAACCTTTTGCCAGACAGTATGACAGTTTTCCTTCCCTGTACGCCTTTGTGAACTCCCCAGATCACCAAATCTATTCATCCTAGAACTCCCTGTCAATTTTTTATTCTGTTTAGTTTTCTTTCCAGGTAAAACCGAACAATTTCCACTAACAGTACGCCCCTGAATAATGTCATGATTAGCTTTCTCCACTTTGGCATTCACACCTACTTCATCTTTTACTGAGTTATGATGAGAACGATAATTCTCTCTAGAAGGGGAACTTTGTTCTTCCAACAGATCAACTCCAAAACCTTCCTTTTCATTTAACTTCAAGTTAAGACTATCAAAGTCACTGTTTAAACGAACACATTTAGAATCTGGGAAATTATTATCAAAAGAATCCTTAGAGCAAACATCATTGCAACAGCCAGAAAGTAACCTCTCTCTTGGATCTACTTCCCGATTGAAATGAGTACAACCAAGTACTTTGATTAGGGGCTGGTTTTCAGATCCACAAACATTATATTCCCCACTAAAATTCTTTGTTGCAGAAGGTGAAACCTCAGATGCATCCCCCTCAACAATTTCAGAGGATATTGAATTTACAGTTCCAAGTGGCTGAATGATCCTCTCAGAATCTCGTTCAAAATCATGTTTACTGGCCCTAATATCTGGCAGGAAAGTTTCTTGTGCAGTCGAACACAAAACAGATCCATCTCTATGATCTGAATCATTATTGCCACTAGCTTCTGACAATAAACTTCCACAGGCAGAATCCTCGGATGAGACTTCTGTTTCAGTAGAGACAAAATCACAAGATATCTTCTTACATTCTATTTCCTTCTTTTTCGCCTTCTTTCTTGGATTTTTCTTCCCACATCTTTGTATTTTAGCTCCACAAATGGGGATGTTAGAGATTGCACAAGAGTCACTTGACATCAAAGCAGAGCTGGAGCATGAACTCCTGCAAGAGAACTTGCCAGAGGGTTTATTTGTCGACTTAATTGCTTTACTATCTGATAACTTTTTATTTGACTCCAGCAAGCTCCTACATCTGAATGAATTAACTGAATATGTGCCATTAGAGGCAGGGCCGTTCTGCACCGGTTTTCTCTCAGCTGTAAACTGATTCATTTGAGGCAGGCAGCTCACATGCAAACTATCTAGGTATTGCAATGGTAGTGCAACAATTCTCCAGAGTCCATCAGATTCAAGTGTGAGAAAACTAATGACGGCACATCTGAAAAAGTAAACCAAATAAGTAAAGAAATAATAATCAACAAGGTCCCTTCGAAGACATTCGATAAAATTGGAACGATACAAAGAAGATTAGCATGACTCCTATGCAAAGATGACACACACAAATCGAGAAATAATAACGAACGAGTTCTCCATGTTGAAAAAAAAGAAACAGAAAAAAGTCCTAGCTCAACAATCGTATTACTAAAGAATTACCTGTAATCAAAAAAGTTTCTCCGTGCAAAAGAAGAAACTTCAGAATCCTGAAAAAATGAAGGATAACATTTGAAAAGAAAATAGTCAAGACACAAAATTTTATGCAAACCAAAACCAAAATAAAATATAATAAAATCTTCTTAATTATGGACCTTAATTCTTCTGGAACAATTGTCTTCCTGAAGTCTCACTTCTAATAACTCCTTTCCTTTGTCTAGAACTTTCTGAAAATCACTACTACTTTCAAGAGCACACTGCATCGTTTTCTATACCTGTCATTAAAACAGTTCAAAAGATAAAACTGGGTATATTTCAAAGGGCAGCCGGTTAGGTTGTTTACATATGAAGTGGACTCCAGAAAAGGAATATATACAGGGATATTATACACTGGCTTTTTATCTTGAGATTAAAGCACATAAAGAAATGAAGAAAAATAAAGAGTAACCTGAAGAACTCCTTATCAGTTATCTCAAAAGCAGCTAAATAATAAAGGCAAAAAGAATTTTTTTAAAAAAAAAAAACGAACAAGATGTCCGATAAAGTTTTCATATTTTGTTATTATTATTATTATTATTATTATTATTTTACAAGGAAACAAAAGATTTCACTGAAATAATGAAAAGAGACTAATGCTCCAAATACAACTCCACAAGGGAGAATAGAAAAACAACAATGCACAAAAGGAAGACGGAAGACTAAGCACTAAGGCAAAAAGTTTTTTAACAAAGACACAAACATAAGACCCAAAAATAAACTGGAGCAACACAAACTCTTCAAACCCAACAACCATCAACCACTGATGACAACACCAAAGAAGCCAAGGCTGCCACAAAAAAACCCAACACTAAAACCAACAAAAACTTCTAGCTCGACAGCCAGCCCAAAAAAACTAACAACATAAAAATTCTTTACGAAGAGAAGACTTCCTCAAAGACAAAAACAACCGCACAAAAGCTGCTGACAACAATCTTTCATATTTTGTTATTAAAGACAATGCTTTGACATGATGGCATTAGTTTGATCAGAATAGTATCAATAAATGCAATATCAACATAAAATTAGAATATGAGAATGAAGATGTCATATGGGACAGGGCCAAAAGAAAAACGAAAAAGTTTATATTGGCTTAAAATGATGACAACTCCCGTATCGAGTAAAAGTAAGCAACTTGAAACAACATGAATCTTTGTCAAATAATAGTTCAAGAATCGAAAACCAACTGAAATGAATACCAATGTTTTGATTACAACCATAATATACATTTTTTATAACCGGTGCCGGGAGCTCCATTCATTGGATAATTTTGTTCATGCCTTGCCTCACTAATTCTTGGGGAGGCTTTGCCCGCCCCAAAGTTAGTTTTAAATAAAATTATAACCGTTGAGGGTGATCATGATACCATAAAATAAGAACCTCAAATAAAACAACTCATGCGATCATTGAACATATGCAGGCAGATTCTTGCAAAACAAACGGTGAGAATGTAGAATGATCAGAAATCTCAAACTTCTTGAAGGACCAAACACAAAAAGACCTTTGATGAAGAGATCACTAAACCCATTTTACCCAATGAAATGTCATTTATTAAAACAAACTAATAGCCAGAAACCCAAAGAATAAAGCTGCATTAAGGGAGAAAACCCAGATACATAAACAACAATACAACATTTCCTGAATCGGGTTTCTCCAATCAAGACAACAAAAAGCTGTAGTGCCCAAAAATCATTAAACTAAATTCATATTACCAGTCAAGAGAAACTCGTTCGGCAAAGAAAGCCAAAGCTCCCAATTAATTACGAAAGGGAACAAAGAGTAGATTGCACAAAATATTCTGAAAAAGCGGACGAAGAAACGTAGAGGAAAACATGCATGGTATTACTCTCTTGAAATTAAAATAAGGCAATTAGAACCATTGAGGAAGCGTTGTACTAAATTTGACTAGACTCGGAAATATCAGAAGAAAACTAAAATCTCAAATTAAGAACTATACCAATTTAGACACAATCTGCGCCCAAATATAGCCACGAGATTCAGATTACATGGGAACATAGAAAATCTACATCAATCAACTAGTTGCCAAAAATGGAAATGTTTCCTGCGCTGCCATCTCTTAATTAATTCGCAACTCAAAATAGAGAAAGTAGATGATATATTAACTCTTTCAGAAAAATATATAATGATTTCCAGTTACTTACCCGGAATAGGAGCAAACAGCGAACGGAGATTGAATTGCCAAGCCATTGCACCCAACAAAAAAAAACATACAAAAAAAAACTCGTGAGCGATTAAGTAAGAGTAGCAGAAAAGAACTACCCCATTTCAATTAACGGGCCAGCATCGAATGAAGTACGACGATCGAAGACGAAGAGCTAGTGGCCTATAGCTTTTTATCTTCTACTTTTCTATCGGAATCTGCCAGTGCTTTGCTTAAAAGTCGAAGTTCTTGTTTATCTTCAATCAATACGCTCTAGTTTATTTGGATGATTGAGTTTCTCGGATTTTATGGCAGTCCCGCTCGATTAAGTAAATGGAAAAGAAAGTTAATTGTAGAAATAGTGACCCGACTGTAATTGTACTTGCATATAAAATCCTACTGTTGCTAATATAAATTAAAAAAAATAAATAACACTGTATATGTATTATTGCACTACTAGATTTAGGCCGTAAATTTGAAATATCTATGTAATTTTAAGTTGTTTAAAATATATTTTGGTCCATGAATTTAGGCTTATTCTATCTTGTTTATTTCAAATTTTGTCAAGTGTACTTTTAATCAAAATTAAAATTGATTTTCATTGTTATTATAAAATTATTTTTTATCAAAATTTATCAAATAATATTAATATATTTGAAAGCCTATAACCAAGATAGAATGAAAACTCAAAATAAAGGAACCAAAATGATAATTTAACCTTTTTAAGTTTTATATAAAAAAATCCATATACTATTGTTGTATTTTATATACAAAAGAAGGTTTATACATATATATATATATATATATATATATATATATATATATATATATATATATTATTGCATTACTAGATTTGTAATTTCTAGGTCGTAAATTTGAAATATGTTAAAATGTATTTTGGTCCATTAGTTTAGGCTTCCTTCTGTCTTGGTTATTTTAAATTATGTCAAGGGTACTTTTTAATCAAAATAAAATTGACTTTCATTGTTATT
Organism: Trichosanthes cucumerina; assembly: GCA_036507285.1. Classification (NCBI taxonomy): domain Eukaryota; kingdom Viridiplantae; phylum Streptophyta; class Magnoliopsida; order Cucurbitales; family Cucurbitaceae; genus Trichosanthes; species Trichosanthes cucumerina. The sequence goes on along the minus strand of CM071839.1, from coordinate 72,106,022 downwards.
ATAAAATTAATTTTTATCCAATTTTATTAAATAGCAATGATATATTTGGAAGCCTAATAATTCTAAAACTCAAAATAAAAGAAATAAAATAATGATAATTTAACCTTTTTAAGTTTTATAAAATAAAATCATATTCTATTGTTGTATTTTATATACAAAAGAATGTTTATATATATATATACACGTCTTTTATGTGTCAGCTTAAGAGAAAACATTTTAGAAGTTAATTAGGGCATGTTTGGTAGGCAATCCAAAAACAAAAACTTGAAAACAAAATATTCAATGAAAACATAGTTGTATTTCATGTTTTCAAATATGTGTTTGGTAGCAGATTTAGAAATTCAATTTCATTTTAAACAGTAGTTTAAAGTGTGTTCTATAATATATTTATAGATCATAAAATTAGTTATAGTTGCAAAATTAAATATTAAGTTGAATATAAGATATTATTAATTAATTTATGAACATGTTTATTTTTAATATAAATTCTATATAATTATTATTTTATATTTTATATTATACATTTTTTAATTTAACAAAAGTAAATTAAGTTTATAAACATGAAATACTATATTTATTAAGATTTTATCTTTGTTTAATACAATTCTGCATTTTAAATTTTCAAATTCATAATCTGGATACAGTGAAAATATAAAAAATGTTGTTTTCAGAATTTCTACTATCTGAATCACAAAATCCGAAAACAGTTTTCGAAAATACGCCTGCCAAACACGTATTCACTGAATACAGTAAATCCAAAAACATAAAACAGAATCTGGATTGCATACCAAACAGACCAATAATTTATAGTTTTTTTAAATTGCAATATATCTATGAGTACCTCAAATAATCTATAATTATTTTACATGAAATACTTTTTTTTAAAAAAATTATTGTTTAAATAAAAAACACAGTAATTTATAGATTTTTCATCTTCAATTTTTGTTTTAAAAGTTTAGATGGTTGTTCTTCCTAGTTGAGGTTAGTTTTCGACTCCAACTAACTTCGAACCGACTAAATTTGGTCGAATCGGTCAACCTATTTTGTATTTCTTCGACCTTAAACCGACCAAAATCGATCTATCAATCCGTTCGTTAGTTTATTTATTTGTGTTTTAAACTTTTAATTAATTATTTTTATTATTTACAGTTTTTTATTATTTAATTAATTATTTAATACAAATATATGTAAACTTTTTACCGTTTATTATTATTATTATATTATATATATTTTTAAAAAATTCCGGTCGGTTTGGAGCTTTTGCCCCAAACCGATCGAACAATAAAAAACCGACCCCGACTGACACCTTCAATAAATCCACCCACATTTTGATCGGTCGAATCGATTTTTGGTCTTTTTTGTTCACCCGTAGTTACACTTTTAAGAATCTAATAAAAATGATTTCAAAACTTTTTAGATTCATATTTATCCATAGAATCCAAAGTATTTTAAAATTTATTGAAATTGATTTTTTTTAGATGCTAATGATAGAGGGCCCAAAAGAACACAACTCAAACTGACATATTTATTATGTTAAATATATGTGGTTCCAATTGTCGTGACTCCTATTTTACTAAAAAAACAATAAAAAATAAAAATTTACTTTATAATTTTGCAGAAAACAACAATTGATAATAACGATATACTTTTTAACAGAAGAATAATAATAATGTATTGTTATATAAAATAACAATGTCGATTACATATATGATATAATTGTGGAAATATATCATTTAATCGTGACAAAATTAACTCAATAAATTAAAGCTTACAAATGTCGTTATTATTGTAAAAAAATAATAAAAAAATTGTAAATATTGAAATTCAAATAAACTAAAAAAAAAAACTTATAAAAACTTATAAAAAAAAAAGTGAATCTAAACTAGATGAATCGATTATTTCTCTCTATTGTAGGCTTTTAAAAAAATCTATCTTCCGAGCTACGACGCAGTCTCAACTTCCTCCTTTCTCTCTCTCGCCTCTTCGAGCACTCAAGGTTTTTTTTTTGTCAGGTTTCTGGTTTTTTTGTTTTACTTCTTATTTTGATTCATTCATCTTTTTTTTTTTAGTACACATCCATCTATTCAATACACCGAAGAATAAGTAAATAAAAATAAATTTTATTTATTTACTTATTTATGGTTTCTTCCAATCGGTGTTTAACCAATTTGTTTGAATGACATTGAATCTCCTTGAATATGGAGGAGAGAGTTTACTTGAACATGGAGACAGATTTTTAAATATTTATATTAGTTTACTCCAAAATCATTCCAAATTTGACCCATTTGAAACGTATTTTTCTTTCTGCAAGATATGAAGAAACAGTCTTAAAGCTTAAAAACAGAATAGACATTCCAGTTGAGAGTAGGGACATGGGCGGATTTATTTAAGACCAAGACTAGAGCCCATTTAAATTTTTTAAATCATATCAAATCACAAAAAAAATCTTTTGACATAGTAGTTAGTATGTCTTTAACCCATTTTCAAGTCTCAGGTTCAATTTTCCATGCACAAATTATAACAATAGCTCCAAATGGTTTAGTACTTAAAGAGTAAAGAGTTACGTTTGAACTATTGACTATAAAATATTAATGTACTCAATTCTCCACTAAACCAACATATAAGTTTGGCTCCACATAATGGAGGTCGTTAGTGATGTACGATATTTTTAAAATAGTTTGAAAAATACTATATTTTAATAATAATAAGTTTAAGAATCTACAATATTAATAAAGAAAATAAAGAATGTCCTACAAATTTAGGTCGATATAAACTATTAGGGGTGTTTGGATCGCAAAGCTGGGTTGATTTGTACATAGTTGTTTTGTGAGTGGCGTCAGAAATTCAGTGTTTGGTTTGCAGAATTGAGTTATTATGTCAAGGGTATTTGATGCAGTTTTTTGTAATGTTAATAAGTCTGATTTTTTGTGACTTTCTTTCTTTACTTTTTTTTTGTTTTTATCAAATCAATTGCAAGCATATTTATTTATAATTTCAAAACTTCATTATGAGATCAATTACAAATTTACAATATATTACCATTTGCAAGATGTGTGAGATATTTAAAATAATATTAGATATTGAGATTGATATCAATTTTTATTCTCCCCTAAAAATCATTTTTATCTTATGTAAAGTGAAAAGTCTGAATTTTTTGTGACTTTTTTTCCTTACTTTGTTTTCACGACAAATCAAATACAAACACATTTGTCTACAATTTCAAAACTCAATCATGTAATCAATTATAAAATTATAATATATATTACCATTTGCCAAATGTATGTTAGTGATATTTGCAAAAGTAGTGGATACTAACTTTGATATCAATATTTATTTTCCAATAAAATTCATTATTTATAACTTTAACTATATGCATTTTTTTATGCACATGTTCGTCACTACTTTTTTATTTGAATTTAGGTAGGTATTAATTTAGTATTAATATTTTGCATATGAAGAGTGTTTATTTAAATCTGTCTAAACACATGCATTATCTATAGACATCCTTATAATGGAATAAACAGTTTACCTTGTGAATATGTTAAAAATATGCAAACATACTTAAATATTTTATGTCAAAATATGCCAACATACTTAAATATTTTATGTCATATTGAAATTGCATATCTACAAAATATTAGATATGTTATCAAAGTCCTAGCAACGCCGTTATGCTACCGAAATTTTCGGTGCAGGCGATGTTGCTAAGAAATTTTGAGTTTTAAAAATTAAGGTCGTTACAGTTGATATCAAAGCATGGATTTTAGATTCTGCATACTCGCTTAAATCGTATGCAACGATCCTTATAACCTATCGTAGGAAGTTGTCTCGTTATCTCCATGTTTGCTTTTGTTTTGTAAAATAGCTAAAGTTATTTGAGTTGCTTGTGTGTTGACACTTGTTATGCTATGCTTTTGACTTATTTGTTTTTGTGCTAAGGTAATTTAGAGTTTAAATTTAGATTATGATTCGAGAACACGATCGTTGTAAAGTTCTAGCAACTTTCGAGGACGAAAGTTTTTCGGATATATTGTGACGCCCCATAAAATTAGGTGCTTTAATTGTATTTGTTTTAAATTTGATTTTTTCGATAATCAGATCAGATTATAAAATGGTGTTTCAAAGTTTAAAAAATGATTATGATTTACCTTTTAAAAAGGTTTAGGATTTTTTTTTTCTACTGTCCTAAAAGGATTAGGACGTTTTGGTGCTTATTTAAAGTAATATTAGCAACTTAAAGACACACTTCAAAATTCTTCTCATCTTCTTCTATCTCCACTTTCGTAATCTCGTCGGACTGTCGTCAGAAAGTCACCGGACCGTCGTCGAAAAGTCGCCAAATTAGATTATTAAGTCATCGGTTATAATTGTTGGTGAACCAAACAAGAGTTGGGTTATTAACCCAACTCAACCCCATAAACCAAACACCCCCTTAGAAATTATTTAGAATACTTGTGAATTATAATATGAGTTATGTTAAGTTATTATAGTAGGTAGAATTATATAACATTATATAACATTATCTAAATTACATAATTATTTAGTCTAGATTTGTAGAGTAAAATACAAGCCCCCAAACAACTCCTTCCGCTCTATAGGATTGAAAAAATATAGGTTTAAAAACCAGATATATGATTGTGAAAATATCAATTACTACCACAATTGATAATCTTTCCATTAATAATTATTCAACAAATCCGTTATTTCCTAAATTGAAAAATGAACTACAATAGTATTTTCCCTCCATTTATCCATGAACCGCCCTCTCATATTTGTCTCCCTCAATCCAGCAGCCGGAACGTACACCGCCGGCGAAAGTCAGTCGGCAGCAGTGAACAGCGACGTCCATTCCTCCGGCGAGCCTGACCCAGGATCCGCGGCAATCATTCCTCCGGCAATTCAGACCCACCACACCGTGGCAGGCTCACGGCAACCTCTCTTCCGCCCTCCTCGACAGAGGCGGCGGTACCTCTTCTTCCTCAACAGACGGCGGCGATTCAGACCAAGCACACCGAAAAACTCACGACGATCCCTCTTGACCGTCAGAAGACGGCGGGAATTCGATCAGCAGACCCTTTAAGCGACGGCGCTAATTCAGCGGCATCCTTTTTATAGGTTGGTATACTGTATATATACGTGTACCTTTATAATAATATGTGTTTATTAAATTCATCCATGACTTGCTTTTTGTCACTTTCAATGTTTGGATCGACCCTATAGTATCCACGTGAGAATGAAAGAACGAACACATTTTTCTAGAAAAGCATAAAAAGGAAGCAGGATGAAATTACATGATTGGGATTTTAAATTGCGCCTGCACTGACGTAAATTTTTATTCTATTGTTAGAATAAAATTGAAAAATTGATACCAAAATGTTTTTGTTTGAACAATTAAAAGAAATTTTGTTTAATAAATATTTTATAAATTTATTTTCATCAACAATAACTTGGTTTCAGGCTTTCAGCTGGCACAAAAATCTCATTAGATTTCATTAAATTCTCCATTATTTAAAAAATTTATAAAAATGAAATAAAATAAAATCTTCCAATGATGAGTTTTAAAACAAATAGAAAAACCTCCTCCTTTTCCTAGAATATTATATATGAAGTACAAATCTTAACGTAACCCAACTTATTAAAACTTATATAATCAATCAAAAAGTTAGAAATTTGAATTCAATAAAGAGCTAAATTTGCACATAATTAAAGCATATATCATCAATCAAAAGTTAGAGGTTTGAATTTCAACTCCTATTCACTAATAATTTTTTACTTAATAGCAAAACATAGTCTAATAATGTTGTTTTTTTTTTCATAGGATGACCAAGCAGCTGAGGAACAATGTAAACCGAAGGCTAGACTTCACATACAATCATAAATGGAAGAAGCATAGGATAATCCAGTCTGCTGAGGAGGAGATTGAATCAAAATTTGGATTCAATCTCTTCTCTGAAGGTGACAAGAGGCTTGGATGGTTGCTCACGTTCACTCCTGTAAGTGAACTTTGCAAATACTGCAATTCTAGATTTTAAAACTTTGTATTGAACTTTGTAAATACTGCCATTCTAGAGTTAAACTTTGTATATACATATATATTTTTTAAACAAAGAAACAAAAGCTGAACTTTTCATATTTCAGTTCATTGTTTACTTATAGGATTGTTCATTCTGTCCATGATACTCGAATAGATAAACATCAGTAATCTTTTATGGTAAATTTTGCAGTCATCTTGTAAGGATGAGGATACTGAAAAGGTCTATAGCTGTATCGATCTTTATTTTGTCACACAGGTAAAAGGATATAACATAACTGTTTTTGATAGTTATTCCAAAAAAATAACTGTTTTTGATAGCATACAGCCAATTAGTTTAACGTGTAACATTTTTGAGTTTGGTACAGGATGGCAGTAGTTTCAAATCAAAATATAAGTTTCGTCCTTATTTTTATGCAGCCACAAAGGTATGCAATCACATACAAAAGCCTTGTTATTTGCTTTTTAGGGTTATTTTATACCATGTTTATCAGCAATATGCATTGACAATGAGAAAAAAATGATGTAGGATAAAATGGAAACTGATGTGGAGGCTTATTTGAGACAACGTTACAAAGGTCAAATTGCTGATATTAAGATTTTAGAAAAAGAAGACCTTGATCTTGTAAGTTCTCTACAGATGTATATTGACATCTTTTGCTTACTCTATTTATGCGTTTAATGCTCATTCTTCTTTAGTGGTGGCGCCAAGCAGTATGAACTTGTAAAAAATCAGTATTATATCTTTTAGATTATCTATACTATCCTTAACCTAAAATGTTTATTTAACTAATAAGTTTGAAACTTTGAGTACTTCACTGAGAAATATTTGGATTCGTAGTTTACTTGTTAAGATTCAACTTTTATGTTGCACAGGATTCAATATTATCGAGTGCCAAATTTGTAAAAAAATAAATGCTAGTTGTATATTTGTTGTAGTAGAACATGCTATTCTTAAAATTTCTTTATTCATTCGAGTGAGTTTAATTTGAAACTTCTATTTCCACTTACACTGTTGTTTTTTCCTTGAAATCTTTTTGAATATGCTCTCAATTGCTTTAAATAATGGGCATTTCAGTTAGCGAATCTCTTTATTGCAGTAGGTATTCATTTCTTTACCTATTTATTTATGCTGCGTAGGCTTTATTATTACATTGCTGAATTGCAACTTTATTGTTTCTTTTGCTTTATCTTGCTTGATATCCATCTATATCAAACTTCTGATGTGTCATTATTTTGCTCATTTGCAGGAGAATCATCTGTCGGGCTTGCGCAAGGCATATTTAAAGCTATCATTTGACACTGTTCAAGAATTGATGAACGTAAAGAGTGAACTATTGCATGTTGTTGATAGCAATTGGGAGAAGTCTGATGCTGCAGAGGCATATGATTCTATTTTATTTGGGAAAAGGTGATCAACCTTAGAATTATAACACAATTTTATAATTCTTTTAGATCATTTTTGTTAAATGTTTTTTAGAATGAGGTTCAGATTTATGAGAATGTTAGATAGTTGATTTTGTTTATGCAAGGTAATGCTATAAAATATTTAAGAACATGACAGATGCTTATGTTTCTTCCCAAGTATCTTTTTCATGGTCATGGTGTGGTAATTTAATTTCAAACATTCTTTTCTTATTAACAACAATTGTACTGTATACTATTGTACTATTGTTCTAAGTAAAATTAAACCTTGAACATTTTAAAATACTTCTACATCTGAGGAATATTTGGATGCTTAAGACCTCAAAAGTGTAAATAATGAAACAGATATTGATATCTGAACTCTATTATGCCCATCATATGCTAGAAAATCTGCCGCCCCTTTTGGGTTTTATTTTATTTTGGTAGCATGCAGATGTTCTACTTGAGTTCTCATAAAGGCATGTAATTGATAACCATTATTAGTTTGATTTTATTTCCCTGTCTTGGACTAATTTGTCACTTGATTTACAGAGAACAGAGGCCTCAAGATTTTCTAGAATGCATTGTTGATCTTCGAGAGTATGATGTTCCTTACCACGTCCGCTTTGCTATTGATCATGGTTATTTCTCATCTTATTTAATTAGAATGTCTCTAAAGTCATTTCTTGATTTTGTCGTTTCCCCCCCTTCTTTACAAGAAAATGGAATTGAGTGATAAGATGAAAAATTACAGTAAAAGTTGAATATAAACAACCCAACCAAAAACCAAAAGCCTAGGAAAACATCACCAAGAATTTTAGAAAAGACCAAACGAGCTGCCAAAAAGAACAAACAGCTTATCAACTTTTAAATCCATTCCACATGTTCTCCACAATCCAAGAACTGATGAAGATTCTGGATCTTAACGTTTGCCAAAGAGAGCCAATAAACATTTAACCAAGAAAGGAAAACTTCAACAAGATTACAAAAACCAGAAAAATCGGAGAAATGATCTTCATTATTTAAAAAACAAACAGCAACATTTTAACCTCAAAAGCAAAAAAACAAAACTTCACCACTCCATCTTCTACTCAGTGACCTTATGCTTGAGAACTCTTTTTTTCTTTTTCCTTAGCATTTGAGATAGGAACCAATATCATCCTAGGATTCTTCAAGAATTCACCACCTGTGGACAGTGGTATGACGTCAGTGTATCAAGCACTGGTATTACTCTTGAGACGAGAAAAGATCTTCTGCAACGTGCTGAAGTTCGGATATGTGCATTCGATATTGAGACCACAAAACTACCATTAAAATTTCCAGATGCTGAATATGACATGATAATGATGATTTCCTATATGGTTGATGGACAAGGGTACTTGATTATCAACAGAGAGGTATTGTATGTAATGAAAGCGATTTGTTCAATGCATTTTACTTACTGTAAATATGGTTTAATTATGCTTAGTTCTTTTTTTTATAAAAAAATTGTATAACAATTACTCACTTTAATGTGATGCATCCATCCATCTTGTTGAACTTTCAGTTAAAATTCATGTAAATATTTGTCAATGCAATTTTGCTGAATCTAAAGGTGTGGGCAATTCTCAGTATCTATAGGTTTAATCAAATTGGACATGGTTCTTGACATGTCCATGTTTGGTTTGCCCACTAGTTCTCTTAATTATTTTGAGATCTTATGCACACATGAGTATTCTCTTTCATCGGAGAGAATTCTAAAACTCAGATGTTCATTTATGCTTCACCTGTTAAGGCTCAGTTAATAGTTAACTTCATAATTAAGGTTCTTCTTGTTAGCAAAATTTGTTGATATTTACTTAGCATTTCACTTTCCACTGGTTTTCTAGTACATGTACTCAAGACATTAATCATGGATTAATTCATAATATCTGCAGTGTGTTGGAGAAGATATTGAGAATTTGGAATACACTCCAAAACCAGAATATGAAGGGTTCTTCAAAGTGACCAATGTCAAAAATGAGGTAAAAATTATGTTTCCATGTTGTTGTCCAGTGTTCACGATGTTGTGATTAATGATACACATTTACTTTCAAGCTATTTAACTTGATTTTTTCTAATTAGAAAATTTATTTAATCACTGTTGCAGTTAGAGCTTCTCAAACTGTGGTTTACCCATATGCTAGAGGTGAAACCTGGTATCTACGTCACCTATAATGGTGACTATTTTGACTGGCCATTCCTTGAAAGCAGAGCAGCATATTATGGGTTTAAAATGAGTGATGTATGTCCTTTGTTTTTATTAAATGCCACTTTATTTGGAAAAATAGCTTCAACTACCAAATACTATCTGTTTGAAAACACAAGTTGTTTCCTTTGATGATGTTTACTAATGCATTAGCTTTGTTCTTCTAAGTTAATGTGTGACTTATATTTTGCTAGAAAGTCATGTCTTAGTGCAGAATGCTATATACAAAGCTTTTTGCAATGGTTTTCAAGATTTAACTGCATTCTTACACTTGAATTTAGAAGAGAAATAGATATATTGTATTTCTTCTTTTTTAATCAAGATACAAGGTCTTCTTATATAGGAGAGAGACCATCTACTAATATCTACTTAATAAGGAAAATATCTATCAATAAGGAAAAAGAATATTACAGGTATAAATAATAAAGATACAAATAATACACATTATTATCAAAGATACACAGAAAATCCAACACTCCCCCTCAAGTCGGGTTTGTAGATATCTTCCATAGCCACTTGTTGATAAGTTTATTGAATTGTCCTTTTGAAAGTCCTTTGGTTAGCATATCACCGCTTGTTTGTCACGCCGTTTGGAAGGTGCGATATGCATATCACACCGCATCAATCTTCTCCTTTATAAAATGCTTGTCAACTTCTACATGCTTTGTTCATCATGTAGAACTGGGTTACGAGATATGGCAATGGCAGCTTTGTTATCACAATATACTCTTATAGGTGTCTTTTGAGACAATTTCAGCTCGTCGAGTATTCTATCAATCCATATACCTTCACAAATTCCATGTGCTAGGGCTCTAAATTTCGCTTCAGCACTACTTCTGGCTACTACATTTTGTTTTTTACTACGCCATGTAACTAAATTTCCTCCAACAAATGAACAGTAACCTGATGTAGATCTTCTATCGATAGGACTTCTAGCCCAATCGGCATCAGTATACACTTCAACTTGAAGATGGTCATGTTTTTGAAACAATATACCTTTACCTGGAGTTCCTTTCAAATATCTCAAGATTCTATACACAACTTCGAAATGAGTAGGTCTAGGCGAGTGCATAAATTGACTTACCATACTTACTGCAAATGCTATATCCGGACGTGTGTGAGATAAATAGATCAGTCTACCCACAAGTCTTTGATATCTGTCTTTGTCCTTTACCTCTTCAGCTTTTGCAGCTTGTAACTTTACATTTGGCTCGATAGGAGTTTCTGCCGTTCGACAACCAAGTAAACCTGTCTCTTGAAGTAAGTCAATAACATATTTCCTTTGATTAACAAAGATACCTTTCTTGGATCTTGCGAATTCCATCCCCAAAAATACTTTAGGGCTCCCAAATCTTTGATCCAAACTCCTTTGCAAGTTTTTCCTTAAGATCAGTCAAGCCTTCTTCATCATTTCCTGTGAGAATAATATCATCAACATAAACAATTAAAATAGCAATTTTACTATTTTCAGCGTGTTTGTAGAAAATGGTATGGTCTGCTTGACTTTGAAGGTATCCATAACTAGTGATTGCCTTTCCAAACCGTTCAAACCAAGCTCTTGGAGACTGTTTGAGACCATATAGAGATTTTCTCAGTCTACAAACTTTATTATTTCCAAATTCTATTTCAAAACCTGGTGGTAGACTCATGAATACCTCCTCCTCTAAATCACCATTGAGAAAAGCATTCTTAACATCTAGTTGATGAAGTGACCAATCTAAATTAGCTGCAAGAGACAAAAGAATTCTGATAGAGTTGATTTTTGCAACTGGAGCAAAAGTCTCCTGATAATCAATTCCATAGGTTTGAGTGAAACCTTTTGCTACTAATCTAGCCTTGTATCTCTCAACAGAACCATCAGCATTACACTTTACAGTAAACACCCATTTGCATCCCACTGTCTTCTTATCTTTTGGCAAATCTGTTATTTCCCAAGTACCACTTTGTTTCAGAGCATTCATCTCTTCCATGACTGCTAATTTCCAATTTGGATCATCTAGGGCTTCTTGTATGTTCTTTGGAACAAATAAGTTGTCTATCCTAGAGGTAAAGACTTTATGACTATTTGACAATTTCTCATAAGAGATATAGTTTGCAATGGGATATTTAGTACAAGTTCGAGTACCTTTCTTAATAGCAATAGGAACATCAAGATCAGAAATGATAGGTAAGGTATTTTGAACATTTGACAAATTAGGGATAGGAGCGGGATTACTAGACCTTTCATCATTGACAATAGAAGATGAATTTTCAGCATCATTTTCCAGAACTTCAAATTGGATTTGTGTCGGGTCAACTCTTTGGTCTTGGTTCTTTTGATTGATCGCCCTTCTAGTATAAAACTTTAACTCAGAATTTGACGTGTAGAGTCATTTTGTGGTATTTCTCCCCACAGAATGAGAAGTTTCTATGTTTGACATCGAAGGGCTAGTGGCACATAAGTCACGATGGATGACACAAGGAAGGGATTCGAGATGTTTCCCAAAAATTATCTTCTAACTCGATTTCTCCCCACAAGAGAATTTTGGATAAAATATGGTTGTTTTTCTAAAAAAGAAACATCCATACTCACATAAAACTTTTTTTTCTGAGGATCAAAACATTTATACCCCTTTTGGTTTGAAGCATAGCCCAAAAAAATGCATTTAATAGCCCTATGATCAAGTTTTGATCGAAAAACATTGGGTATGTGAACGTATGCAATGCAACCAAATATTTTTATGGGTAAATCAAAATGTATACGATTAGTTGGAAAAAAAGTTTTAAGGCAATCAAGGGGGTTCTAAAAGTCAAGACTTTACTAGGCATCCTATTTATCAAATAGGTAGCCGTAAGTACAGCTTCCCCCCATAAATACTTAGGGACATGCATAGAAAACATTATGGCACGTGCAACTTCAAGTAAATGTCTATTTTTCCGTTCAGCAATTCCATTTTGTTGAGGAGTATCTCGACACGTAGATTGGTGTAAAATGCTTTTATCCTTTAAAAAATCTTTCAGGTATTCATTGAAATATTCAGTCCCATTGTCAGAGTGTAAAATACTGATTTTAGTTTGAAATTGAGTTTCAATCATATTATAAAAGTGTATGAAAAGATCTTTCACCTCAGATTTTTTTTTGCATTAAATAGACCCAAGATAGACGTGTGTGGTCATCAATGAAAGTGACAAACCATTTCTTACCACTATGAGTTATAATCTTAGAAGGACCCCAAACATCGCTATGTATTACGTAAAACGGTTTAGAGGCTTTGTAAGATTTTGGTAAATATATGGATCGATGGTTTTTTGCGAAGATACAACTTTCACAATGAAAAGAAGAGCAATCAACATTTTTGAATAAATTTGGAAATAAATGTTTCAGATAGAAGAAATTGGGGTGTCCTAACCTACGATGCCAAAGTAAGACTTGCTCATGAATAGAGAGAGAACTAATACTACTAAGACCCTGAGTTACTTTATTACTAAAAGGACCTTCATCAAAGTAATAGAGACCATCAAGCATCCTTGCACACCCAATTTTCTTTCCTGAGTCTTGATGCTGAAAAATACAATGAGATTCAAAGAAAGTGACATGACAGTTAGAATCTCTACAAAGTTTACTAACAGATAAGAGGTTACATGCTAGTTTAGGAACATGGAGGACAGACTGTAGGGACAGGTTATCATTTAATTTAATAGTTCATTTTCCTGCAATAGAAGAGTAACTACCATATGCAATTCTAATTTTTTCATTTTTATAGGAAAGAGAATAAGAATCAAACAATTGAGAGGAACTAGTCATGTGATCAGATGCTCCAGAATCAATAATCCATGGAGATGAATTACTACAAGAAAAGGCTTGAGGACAGTTACCTATTTGTGCCAAAGAAACACAAAGATTACCAGATGATAAATTGGTGTGCAGCAGTTTCAAAGATTGATCAACTTGCTTTTTTCCAAATGACCTTGAGGTAATGGTTGTATTATCGAACAACCCATACTCACTTGTGCTATATTTCTGAGTCATTTCAACAATCAATTTAGACATTAGTAAAAAATAACTCAATTAAGAAGCTGAAAATAAACCAATACCAAACCAATTTTCACTGTTGTACTGCCCAAATAAATGCCAAAAATAAACCGGACCAAACTGAGGAAGACGGCGGAGTCGTGAACTTTAGCGTGACAGAGGAGTGTGGGCTTTAGCGTGAACGGTAGAAGACCCACGCTGCAGAACCCACGAATCGGCAGAACCTACTGCTGCAACCACGAATCGCGCGAGAATCGCGAGAGTGTGGAGGCTTCTTGGAACCTACGAGAGAGGAGTGTGGCTTTTTTTCGCTTTTTTCGTTTTAAATGCGAGAGGCGTCGCGCGGATCGATTGACGAAGACGTGCGCCAGATGAGTTTTCGTTTTTTTTGAACGGAGACGAAGACGTGCGCCAAATCAGTTGGCGAAGACGAAGACCCACGGCCTGCTGCGCGAAAACCCACGGCCTATTCGTTTTCTTCTTTTGCAGCTGACCGTAACCTTGATACTCCGACCGGAAGTAAGGTGCCTCGTTTGAAGACGATGGCTAGGGTTCCGACGGTTTAGCGACTAGGGTTACTATATAATACGCGCTAGGGTTTTTTTTTTTTTTTTCTCGCTTCGATACCAACTTGAATTTAGAAGAGAAATAGATATATTGTATTTCTTCTTTTTTAATCAAGATACAAGGTCTTCTTATATAGGAGAGAGACCATCTTCTTTTTTAATCAAGATACAGATTTTTTTGACAAAGGTAACAAAAAATTTCATTGAAAAAATGAAAAAAGACTAATGCTCCAAATACAATTCCACAAGAGAGAACAAAAAACAGAAGAACACCCAAATCAATCTAATGATAAACACAAAGGCAATTTTTGAAGCAAAATTGAAAGCAACTTTAAAATATCCTGCAAAAAATTCAAATCCTCAAAAATTCCACAAACTCTCCCGTTAAACCTTCCAAAAATGCCAACTCTTCAGTCAACCCAAACAAAACCCGGATTTGGAACCAATCCATATTATATTCAAGCCAAAAACAAAACCCCACAAAAAGCTACTGAGAACAACTAATTCCAAAAAATCCAGCAAGGGCAGGCTCAACACTTCCACTCCTTCCACTCTTCTTCTATCAACACTTTAGATACGAAGGACCAATGCACAGTTCCACATGTTCCAAGAAACGATCTTCTTTAAATTGCAAACCACTTGCCTTAATCAGGGAGCTAAACCGACTTAGTTCTGGACAAAAAGCTACAGAGTCCTTTACCACCAAAGGTGAGCACCCCCTCGGAGAATCAAATAAGCTTGCAAGATTAATTATAGGGGTCCATTCGACAAATCCTCTAGCAAAGATTTCCTGACCAAACCCAATTTTGGGCTACTTAAACTCACCATTGAACCCATGATTGAATCATTGTCAAACAAAGGAAAGGAAGAATCGACCACCCGAGCATCCTCCCCTGAATGTAGAAAAGATGCTTTAACAAAAGATACTCCCTTTGGACCAACCTTGCATTCCTCAATAGAAATTGAACACCCCTTTAAATCCAAATCCTTCGGGGTCGTAGAGGCCAACAAACACGTCTTACTAGACTGAATGCAGGGCATCGAACGTTCAAGAAAATCCAGGTAAACAACCTGCATTCTTATAGTTGTGGAGCTTTCTTTTCATCTCCGAGGGACTAAGAATCATTCTGGATATGCTTGGAACCTCTAAACCTGGTTGTTGGTTTTTTTTTTTGCATTTTTCGGTGTTAGGAGTACTCACAAGATCTTTTTCAGCATTGTGGTGTTTTTGTGTATATACTTCTTCTGCATATTGAACTTGCATGCTAATATGAGTATTTTGTTTCAAATTTTTATGAATTGTTATTTGTATTGGCTCCTAATAAGTTAGTATATCCATATTAGGTGAGTTTGAAGTCAGTAGCTTCGATACAAATGTTATTCTTAGGCCATGTGGTTTTAGTTACTTTCTGAATTTTGTTTTGATTTGAAACTTCTTGATTTGTGCATGCACAAAACCTGGGGACTTCTCTTTTCTCAATGAATTTATGTCACTTTGAACTTGTAGGAAGTAGGATTTCAATGCGACAAGAATCAGGGAGAATGTCGTTCAAAATTTGCTTGTCATTTGGATTGCTTTGCCTGGGTAAAGCGTGATAGTTATCTTCCTCAAGGTAGCCATGGTTTGAAGGTACGATCTTTCTTTTCTTATTTCTAATAGATCATGAATTAATGGGTAATCCCAACTAAGAATGTTGTGTCATAAGGGTTGGGAAAATTACTTTCTTGGGGAAGGATTTCATAATGCTGCAAGTATTGTGTCATGCAACCGCGACTTTATGTCCTGAATGACTATAACTTATAGCTTCCTTCCTTTTTCCTGATTTTTCTGTGGGTTTGTTTGAAGCCAAGGACTAGATAAAATAATACTGATGTTCTGCAATACTTATTCAATATCTTTTATGTTCATATTGAATTGATGAATTAAATGAACCAATGGAAGAGTAAGCATAAAGAAAAAGAAAGAAAGAATCCTTATCCAGATGCTAGGTTGCCTTGTTTCCATGTCTAATTATGGTTCTTTGTGTTAGACTATGTTGATATAATTAAATTTACCCCAAACTCTCAGCTTAAGCTTTTGGTTTGATTGGTGATTTAAGATGGTATCAGAGCAGGTGGTCCAAGAGATCCTGTGTTCAAGCCCCTGCAAAGTTAGTTTCCTCCCCATTTAATATTGATTTCACTTGTTTGGCTTATCATCAAATTTCTAAGCCCACAAGTGAGGGGGAGTGTTAGACTATGTTGATATAATTAAATTTACCCCAAACTCTCAGCTTAAGCTTTTGGTTTGATTGGTGATTTAAGACTTTGAACTGGAGAAAACAAATGAGAAAATAAAAAATATAATTCTCTTCAAACAAAACAGCCAGTCTTCTATGTTTCGTCATCACCTCTATGATATCTAACTATTTTTAGATATTTATTGTTTCAATCTTCTGATAGGCTGTCACAAAAGCAAAATTGGGTTATGATCCACTTGAAGTGAATCCAGAAGATATGGTGCGCTTCGCAAAGGAAAAGCCTCAGGTATGAAAATGTGAATTCTTTTCTATTGTTTCTATAACGTAATTAAGTCTTGGATATTCAAATTGATGCAAAAAACTAGGAAAATAAATAGTGAATGCAACGATTGCTTTCATTTGCGTGAAATAATCAATATTTGACTTACTATTACATGGGTGAGCCTTGACACTTATTGATACTATACTATAGTATGATAATTAAGGAAGGAGTTGTGTTCCTATTCAATGCTCACACCAGCTAATATATACTTCTCCACACATATTCCTTTACGAAAGATGTCCTTTCCTGACACATAACCAACTTATCATGCTAAATGCCCCGTGATTTTCTCCTTGCATATCTGAACTTAAATTGGAGGCTTATTAATCATATCAGAATTCTATATCCTTTAAGTTAGCATAAGAGGAAGGATGGATTCTTGTATGTATCAAGGCTGTCACTTCTCTCATATTTGGATAGTGAGTTTCTCAGGATATGCAATTACATTATTTATAACTCTCAACTCTACTCATTAATTTTTATTTATTTCCTAGAAGGTTTAACTCTTTCGAGTTGTGAATCTAAATCTTTGCGTCTTCCTGATGGTTGTTTCCTTTTTCATTGAAAATGTCATTGCAGATGATGGCTTCCTATTCTGTTTCAGATGCTGTTGCTACATATTACTTGTACATGACGTATGTTCATCCTTTCATTTTTTCTCTAGCTACTATCATTCCAATGTCGCCAGATGAGGTGTTGCGCAAGGGAAGTGGGACACTTTGTGAAATGCTGTTAATGGTTCAGGTTGGTTATTGTTTTGCCATACATATGTTTGTTCATCCTTTTCTTATCAAACCAGTGATTGTTTTTTACCTTCAGTTTTTCTGGTAATTTTATGTTTGTAACAGGCTTACGAGGCTAATGTCGTGTGTCCAAACAAACATCAATCAGATCCAGAGAAGTTCTATAATAATCGGCTTCTTGAAAGTGAGACATACATAGGTGGTCATGTAGAATGTCTAGAGAGTGGTGTATTTAGATCTGACCTTCCTACCAGTTTTAGGCTTGATTCATCTGCTTATGATGTATGCCTTATTCATGCATCTCAAGCAAATCTCCTTGATCATATGTTTCTTAAAGTAATTTAAGATTACTTAATTGAAAATGATGCTTTAAAATCACTCATTTCATTACATTGCACTGCTTCTCAGCAATTGATAAACGATCTAGATCGAGATTTGCAGTATGCCATTCAAGTAGAAGGAAAGATGGACTTGGAATTGGTGTCAAACTACAGTGATGTGAAGAATGCTATTATGGAAAAGGTGGCGAGAATTTCTCTTTGAAGTTCCATGAACGTGTTTCATTTTAAATGGTTCATGAATGGAAGTTTCTTGTCTTTGAACACAAAATTTTATTTTCTATCAAATGGTATTTTCATCTTAAAATGCACGAGGATGTCATTTCTTCTTACTACCTTTATTCTTTTTTTTCCTCTCCCATTTGACACACAGCTTGTTAGATTGCGGGATGAGCCTGTGCGTGAAGAGTGCCCTCTGATCTATCACCTTGATGTAGCTGCAATGTATCCCAACATTATTTTAACAAATAGGCTTCAGGTGCAACAAATTTCTTTTTCCCTTTTAGTTTAATAATACTTGATTTCTCTGTGTTTTGAACCAAGGCTGTTTGTATTTAATAAGTTTGGTAATGATGAAATATACATCTTCAAAATTTGCAAAAAAAAAAAAAAGACTGTAAGCCTCTGCACTATCAATGGAAGATTTTCACTTCTTGATTACCCTTCATCATGTTGCAAGTCTATTTTGAGATTACTCTTGGGAAGTTTAAGCCCTCGTGTTTGATTATATTGGTTCATAGAAAAGGATTGTTTCTCTTTCGACTTGCTTCATTATGTCATTTGGACTATACTAACTATTACTGGCTCATTAAAAATCAATTATTGTTTTGATAATCAACATGATTACTTTTTTTTTTGATATAAGAAACAATTTCATTGATGAATGAAATGGAGGAAACTCCAAATACCAAAAGGTGCATTACAAGAAAGATTGCCAATTATAAATGAAAAAAGAAGAGTTAAACAAGCTAATGGGATAAATATCCTTACACAAATGATAAACATTTAGAAGAATATTATCCATAAAACGATCAAAAGTAGAAGAAACATCCATGAATAATCGGCCATTCCTCTCAATCCATAGGTTCCAAAAAAAGACTCGAACTAGAGCCAGCCAAATGATTTTCCTAATGCCCTTGAAAGGATGTCCCACCAAAACGGAGGATAGGAAATCAAAGATATTAATTGGAAGCGGCAATGACCAACCAAAAGTATTCAAAATCTTCCACAAAAATTTAAAGAAAAGGGGCAATGCACAAAAAGATGACCCGCATATTCAGAGTTCAATTTGCACATAAGACCCAAGAGGGGGATAAGTTCATGTAAGGCATTCGTTTTTTAAGACGATCAACTGTATTAACAACTCCTAAACTGAGCTCCCAGATAAAGATTTTAATCTTTTTTGGGTAAGAATCCTTCCAAATAACTGAATAGGTATCCTTTCGCCCCAGATCATCACAATCCAACAAATCAACAGTGAGATCTCACAGAGAAAAAACCAGAAGGCTCTAATAACCATGCCCAAGAGTCCAATCTATTCGACAAATGAACAGTAGATAATAAATGAGATAGAGATGCCCATTCATTAATTTCAAAATCTGTTAAATTACGCCGAAGATGCAGGTCCCAAGCCAACTCCGTCAAATTACACATATTAGCCACAATCAAGTCAGAGTTCAAAGCCAGTCTAAAAAGCCGTGGAAAAGCCTGGGCAATAGGTCCATAACTAAGCCAATGATCCTTCCAAAAAGCTGTGGAGCATCCATTCCCAATACAACGTATAGAACGCTGAATCACCAAATCACGTAAAAGGCAAATAGATCTCCATGGTGATTTGTGTTTAGTATTCATAATGATCGGGGGCCAGTCAACTGAAGTCAAAGAACCATAATATTTAGCTACTATAAATTTCCGCCATAAGAAGTCAGGTTCATGCATGAATCTCCAAATCCACTTAACCAACAAAGCCGAGTTTCGATGTGCAAAGTTACCAATCCCAAGACCACCCATGAGCTTAGGAAGCTGAACAATTACCCATTTCACATTATGTACTCTACCATCACCCTTAGCTCCTTCCCAGAAGAAATCACGTATAATTTTATTCAGCATTGAAATGATTCTCGACGAAAGTTTGAAAAGAGACCTGTAGTAAGTAGGCATACTAGAAAGTGTGACCTGAATAAGAGTATGCTGACTACCTTTGGAAATAAAAGCCTATTTCCAATTATGAAGTTTCTGTTTCAAACGCTCCATAATAGGTTGCCAAAAACATACCGTTCGGGAAGTACCTCCCAATGGCAAGCCCAAATAACTTCTTGGCCAAAACCCCTGTTTACAACTAAAGATCGTCAGTAACCTATCCATCTTAGGTTGATCAATATGAATGCCAATCATCTCACTCTTCGCTAGATTAACCCTTAAACCAGAAACCCTCTCAAAAATCTTGATCAGTTCATAGAGACGTTACAAGGCAGAATGATCAGAAGTTGAAAAAAGGAGCGTATCATCCGCAAATTGCAAATGAGTTAAGGCAAAAGATGAGTTACCAATAGTGAGAAGATATACTACATGATCTGGTACCATAGTCAAATAGGCGGCTCAAACAATCAGACAACCAAAATAAAGAGAAACGGTGATAAAGGGTCACCTTGTCGGATACCACGAGATGGAATAATCTTCCCACGAGGTCGACCATTAATAATGATAGAATAGTTAACACTCGTAAGACAACCCCGAATCCACTTCCTCCAGGTTGCCCCAGAGCCTTTAACCTCCAACACTGCATCTACAAAGTCCCAGTCAACTGTATCAACGCCTTTTCAAGGTCAAGTTTTATAACTACTCCTTTGATATTTCGAATGCTCCAGTCATCAATTAGTTCATTTGCCAATAATAACGCATCAAGAATCTGTCGGTTAGCCACAAAAACAAGCTGGTTTTCTACTATTGTTGATGGGAAAACAGATTTCAAGCAATTAGATAAGTCACACGCAATAATTTTATATACACAAGAGATAAGACTTATAGGGCGGAACTCGGTCACAAATTTTGACCCAAACTTCTTTGGTATTAAGCAAATATAGGTTTCATTCAATGAAACATTGATGATTCCAGATGAATAAAAGTCTTGAACCAGGCTCATAATGTCAGATTTAAGGATATCCCAAAAGAATCTGAAGAACTCAGCTGTAAAGCTATCCGGTCTTGGGGATTTATTGGAACCCAAAGAAGAAACAACATGATAAACTTCCTCTTCTGTAAAAGCAACTTCAAGAGCCGTTACTTGTTCCGAGGAGATAGCACTCCAATCAACATTAGTGGGCAGAAACCGAGAGTTACCATCTCTGGTATACAACTTCGAGTAGAAATCAATAAAGTCATATTCAATATCTGATGCAGAAGTAAGACTAACACCTTCTCTTGACAAGATTTTAGTAATCGAACTCTTTCTCTTCCTCGCAGCCAAGATCCCATGAAAGAAATTAGTATTTTCATCACCTTCCTTAAGCCATTTCAGCTTGCATCTCTGACGCCAATAAACTTGGTCTTGTGCAATCAATGATTCAATTTGATCACGTAAAAATTGACGGTTTTCAATCTGGGGGGTAGTTAATGCCCGCTATCCTCTAAATTGTCAAGAGTTTGCAACTGCAAAACAAGGGAATGAAATTTAGAAGCCACAAAACAGTTACCTTTACTCTAGTCTAATAAGACTCGTTTGAGGCCTTTTAATTTTTGCATCAAAGCATGTCCCGACCAACCTTCAAAGTGATTCTGACCCCACCAATATGATACCACATCTTTAATTGATTCAATCTGGAGCCACGAATTCTCAAAACGGAAAGGAGAGGGTCCCCAAACAACATTACCAAAAATCAGAGCAAGCGGATAGTGGTCCGATGTAATTCAAGCCAAACGATTGAGAACACTGGCCAAACTTGTTGGAACCGGTAATTAAGAATCTATCCAACAGAGAGCAATATTGAGTGTTGGACCAAGTGAAACGACCATTCTGCAACGGAATATCGATCAAATCATAAGTTGAAATCCACTGATTGAAAGTATCCATAGTTCTACTGATGGAATTGTATGTGATTTCTCCCAAGTCCATCTAGTGACATTGCAATCCCCTCCAATAATCCGATTGTCTCTACCCAAACCAGCCAAGTCATCCAATTCATTCCAAAATTCAGCATGAAAACCATTCCCAAATGGACCATATACTGCTGTGAGCCAGAAAGAGAAACCATCAGCCAAAAAATGTGGACCGATAATATTATCACTTCTTTGATTGCGGAGTTGGGTTCACTCCAAAGAATTAAAATGCCACCAAAAGAGTTAACCGCGTTTAGGGCTGCCCAACCAATATGTGTCGAACTCCAGAGAGATTTGATTAAGTGATGATCAACTGCAGACAATTTTGTTTCCTGCAGAAGAACTATACCCGGATTTTGTTGAATAATACAACGTTTAATCAAAGCTTGTTTTCTCCATGAGCCCAACCCTCTAACATTCCAGGACACCAGTTTCATTGATCCCCTGATGAACCCTCCAGTAAGGCCAAAGCAGCCGATTTATCATAGTGAACACCGGATTTCAAATCAACATGATTACTTGCTTTACTAAAATAATTATTTTCCTCAATGTTCTAAGCATTAGTTACATGTTCTGCATGACTTCAACAACTTGTTTTTGTTTAATTCCAGCCATCATCAATAGTTACAGATGAGCTTTGTACTGCTTGTGATTTCAATCGTCCTGGAAAAACTTGTCTACGAAAACTTGAATGGGTTTGGCGTGGAGAGGTGTTCATGGCTAAAAAATGGTCAACTCTCTCCTCTCTCTCTCTCCCTACTTTTATTTTTTCATCTGTTGTTAATGAAGTGACTTATTGAAATTTTTTTTATCACTTCTAACAAATTCAGCGACTATTATCATCTAAAGAGGCAAATTGAGTCTGAGTTTGTCGATAGTGGTAACGTTCGGTTGTCAAAACCATTTCTTGAGCTTCCGAAGTTGGAGCAACAAGCAAAACTCAAAGAGCGTTTAAAGAAATACTGTCAGAAGGTTTGTTGATCTCTGTTTAATTGAATATATGAAAGTAACTTTTTGACATATATTAATTTTGAGCTTTTTTAGGCTTACAAACGGGTACTTGATAAGCCTGTCACTAAGTTCGAGAAGTAGGGATCTGCATGAGAGAAAACTCCTTCTATATCGACACTGTTCGTAGGTAGGTGACTTAGATAAGTTAGAAGTTATTACATTATCAATTTTTTCTGATATGCTGCTTCTTTTCTTATTGGTTTTAAACAATTATGTGTGTTGGTTTGTAAAATGGTTTCATCCAAGGTTGATAATATCATATCATTTGAAAGGATATACAACCCCTTCCTGGAATCAGTTACATTTTAATGTGGTATTCGATAAAATTAGATAATGTTAAGGACAATGTTGTATATAACAAAACACTTACTACTAATTTAACAAGATATATGGATGAATCATCTTGTAGACAGGATATCTGTTACTTTCTTGTCCAACTATATTTCAATTCTGATGTGCATCTTTTCGATATGTCCAAGTTTTCGAGACAGAAGGTATGAATACAAAGGGCTCAATAAAGTATGGAAGGGAAAACTATCAGAAGCAAAAGCGAGTGGAAATTCAATCAAGATCCAGGAAGCCCAAGTATGGAAATTGTTTTTAACTTCTTGATGACTTAAAATGTTGTCAATCTATCTTTGTAATTACTGTGTGCCTTGGGTTACGTTTTTTTTCTCACTATTTTTGCAGGACATGGTGGTTCTATATGATTCATTACAGCTTGCTCATAAATGTATCCTCAACTCTTTTTATGGATATGTGATGCGGAAGTAAGTTTGCTTTGATTTGGTTTGAGATCTTTTATAATTCTGTCGTCGGAATTCAATGTCATGCCTTCTATATAAAATGAATCTTTCCTTCTAGGGGTGCTCGTTGGTATTCAATGGAAATGGCTGGGGTTGTTACATATACTGGAGAGAAAATCATTCAGAATGCTCGTCTGCTGATTGAGAAAATTGGAAAACCACTAGAGTTAGACACGGATGGTATTTGGTGTGCACTACCTGGATCATTCCCAGAGAACTTTACCTTTAAAACAAAGTATGAAGTGATCTTTCACAATTCATATGTATGCTTAGTGTTGAAATAAGGAATATACATAAAATTCGCATGTATGCTTTGCAGTTATGACTTTTGTCCTACTATGTTTACTTCTAATGAGTATCTAAAAATGATGATTTTTCCATATTAAAAATCTATTTCAGAGATTCGAAGAAGTTGACAATTTCATATCCATGTGTTATGCTTAATGTTGATGTGGCAAGGAACAACACAAATGACCAATACCAGGTGAGTTTGCGACTCCATTTTATTTCCTTTTACTACAGGACCAAGCACCATCAAGCTGACTTTCTAAGTACTTTGTGTTGGTTTATCTATTTCCTTATGTAGAGAATCACCATTTATTGTATTATTATTATTCTGTATTTATTTGTTTCCATATTGGTATATTCCATACATGTACATGGGTATCTCTTTATAAGAACCCTAATTCTTATCAAATCAATAAGAAATACTTGATATACTATTTCTTCATGGTATCAGAGCAAAGAAACCCTAGCCGTCACTGTGTTTTTGCTAGCTATTCGGTCAACTTCTTTGGGTGATCTAAATACACCCAAACCTTACCGACCGTAGTCTGTAAAATACAGGGAATAAAGCTTCATCCTCTGCAGACGACGTGAAGATCGCGACCGTGAAGAACACTTCTGCTGAAGACCGGCGACCCGCTTCATCTTCTGCAGACGACGTGAAGATCGCGACCGTGAAAAACGCCTCTGCTGAAGACCGGCGACCCGCGAACTGCTGCAGACGACCCGGTCCTACATCTGAAGATCCGCCAACCTGCGAACTGGTGCATCTGAAGACCCGCCGACCCGCGAAAGACCTGTGACTAAGGCTTCGCCGACCACCCACCCGCGATCGAGACCCGCCGACCCGCGACTGCCCGTCCCGCGAATCGTGCATCCGAACGATGAATCGACCGAGCATTCTGTGAGTTACCACTTTTACGTATTTTTGGAGATCCAATCGCTTTTACGAGCGTGGTAACCTCACGGTATTTTTTTTTTCTTTCCCGCTTTTTTTAAAACGGGCTCACTAATCTTTTCGGACTACTACGACGTGTTCGATTTTTATTTGGTTGTTCTTTGTTATCCCAATATCATTCATCATGTGTCAAACAATGTCATAAAATAAGGTTTTGTCCACCACTAAAACTCACGACGATCGTGGCCACGTTTATTGTCCAAATTACCACAATTCGACTTAATGGAGACAACTTTTTACGTTGGTCCCAAAGCGTCGAAATGTATATTCGCGGACAAGGAAGATTGGATATCTCACCGGCGATAAAATCACACCTCGCAAGGATGATCCATTGCTTCTGTGTGGGGATGCCGAAAACTCCATGGTTATGACATGGCTAGTCAACTCTATGGTGGAAGACATCGCTTTGTAACTACATGTGTTACTCCACCGCAAAGGAGCTCGGGATAGTGTGGACCGAGATGTACTCGAATCTGGGTAATCAATCACAAGTATTTGAGTTGAATCTCAAGTTATGTGATATACGACAGGGAGGTAACTCAATTACACAATATTTTCACTCCTTAAAAAGGATTTGGCAGGATCTTGATCTTTTTGATTCATATGAGTGGAAGTCTACAGATGATCAAAAGCATTACAGGAAACTGGTGGAAGATGGTCGGATTTACAAATTCCTGGCAGGCCTTAATGTGGAATTCGATGAGGTTAGAGGTAGAATACTTGGTAAGACTATTCTTCCAACTATTAGTGAAGTTTTTTCTGAAGTACGCAGGGAAGAAAGTCGTCGGAATGTTATGATCGGAAAGAAATCAACTGAGTCAGTTGAGAGTTCAGCTTTGGTAGTTGAAGCTACTGCACACAAGGTTTCTGAAAAATCAAAGAATCATGACAAACCTCGTGTCTGGTGTGACTATTGTAACAAACCCCGACATACTCGTGAAACGTGTTGGAAAATTCATGGAAAACCTGCAAATTGGAAGAGTTCGAGGCAAGGTGAAAAGAGCAGCACTCAACAGCCTTCCAACGTTGGCTCTTCAAGTGCTAATGTTGTTGAGTCCAACCCATTTAACCAAGAGCAAGTGGATCAACTCCTGAAGCTACTAAAGGCCACTTCATCATCCGGTAATCCTAGTGTTTCCTTGGCACAAACAGGTAATTGTCCTCAAGCCCTAACTTGTCTCCATTCTTCTCCGTGGATTATCGATTCCGGAGCTTCTGACCATATGACTAGTTCTTCAAAATTATTCGAATCATATTTTCCAATGTATTGCAATGCAAAAATTCGAATTGCCAATGGTAGTTTCAATTCTATTGCAGGAAAAGGAACTGTTAAATTAACCTCACAGATTACTTTACATTCTGTCCTTCATGTCCCTAAATTAGCCTGTAACTTGTTATCTGTTAGTAAAATCTCTAAGGATGCTAACTGTCGGGTTACCTTTTTTGACTCTCACTGCATCTTTCGTGATCGATTCGGGGGAGATGATTGGGCGTGCTAGGATGCTCGTTGGCCTCTACTATTTTGATGAATCTCCAACTAGCAATAAAAAAGTTCAGGGCTTGAGTAGTGTTAGTTCTCCTCCTGCTCAAGAAACTATCATGCTTTGGCATCGTAGATTAGGGCATCCCAGTTTTTTTTATTTAAAGTATTTGTTTCAAATTTATTTAAAGGAATTGATTGTTCTATTTTTCATTATGAAAGTTGTATTTTTGCAAAAATCATAGATCAACTTATTTGCCAAAACCTTACAAGGCGTCCGCACCTTTTTACTTAATCCATAGTGATGTCCGGGGTCCTCTAAAGTTTTAACTCATAAGGAAAGCGATGGTTTGTTACTTTTATTGATGATCACACCCGCTTAACTTGGATTTATTTGTTAACGAAAAGTCGTAAGTGAAGGAGATCTTTATTCGCTTTTACACATGGTTGAAACTCAATTTAGCACTAAAATTAGCATCCTTCACTCTGATAATGGTACTGAGTACTTCAATGAACACTTAACTGATTTTTTACAAGTTAAGGGAATTTTTCATCAATCCACGTGTCGTGATACCCCCCAACAAAATGGTATTGCAGAGCGCAAAAATCGTCACTTACTTGATGTTGCTCGCGCCCTAATGTTCTCTATGACAGTTCCTTCTTATTTGTGGGGTGAAGCTGTTCTAACAGCCGCATATCTTATAAATAGCATGCCTACGAAAGTTTTGGATTTTAAAACCCTTCTAGATCATTTCAAAACCTTCTTTCCCAATGTTCGCTTGTTTTCTGATTTACCTATCAAAGTGTTTGGGTGTACTGCTTATGTTCACGTACCTAGCTTCTCTCGGTCTAAATTAGATCCTCGAGCTGTTAAATGCATTTTTTTAGGGTATGTCTCCCAAAAAAAGGCTTATAAATGTTTTGATCCAGTGACCAAAAAATACTTTGAAACTCTTGATGTCTCTTTTTGGGAAAATCAATCTTTTTTTAAAAATTCTCTTTAGGGGGAGACACTACCTAATTTAGAAGATAATTTTTGGGATACCTCTCCCCTTCCTAACATCATTAGCCCAGAAATTACCAATTCTAGTGCTTCGCTGCCAAATATGGAAAATTCTTGTTCGTGGGAGAAAACACTACAAAATAATCAAATTGATCAAAATACTGAACTTCAGGTTTATACTAGAAGGATGGTGAATCAGAAGAATAGGGACCAGACAGTGGACTCATCACGTAACCAGTCTGACACTCCGGTGAATGATCCTCAAGGTTCAGGTAATACACCCTCTAATCCCATTCCTTCATTAACTCACAATCTCTTACCTGAAATATCTGATCTTGATATTCCAATAGCTCATAGGAAAGGTACGCGAAATTGCCCTAACCCAAAATATCCTATTGCAAACTATCTTTCTTACCATAGGTTGTCTGATAGCCATAGAACTTTTACCTCTAGGATAACCAACTTGTTTGTCCCAAGGAATATACAGGAGGCGCTAGATGACTCGAACTGGAAATTAGCAGTTATGGAGGAAATGAATGCCCTTAAACAGAATCACACATGGGATATTGTAGAATTACCAAAGAATAATAAACCAGTAGGGTGCAAATGGGTATTTACTATAAAGTGCAAAGCTGACGGGAGTGTTGAAAGGTATAAAGCCAGACTTGTTGCGAAAGGCTTCACTCAGACCTATGGGATTGATTATCAAGAAACCTTTGCCCCAGTTGCTAAAATTAATTCCATTAGAGTCCTACTATCTATTGCTGTGAATGCAAATTGGCCACTATATCAGCTTGATGTCAAGAATGCGTTTCTCAATGGGGAACTTGAAGAAGAAGTATTTATGAATTTACCACCCGGTTTTGAGAAAAATCTTGGGTTTGACAAAGTATGCAAGCTAAAGAAATCTCTTTATGGTCTTAAACAATCACCAAGAGCGTGGTTTGAAAGGTTTGGAAAAGCAGTCACTAGTTACGGATTTCTTCAGAGCCAAGCAGATCATACCATCTTCTATAAACATACTGCAAATAACAAAACTGTTGTTTTAATAGTTTATGTTGATGATTATCCTTACGGGTAGTGATGAGATAGAGTTGACTGACCTTAAGAAAAACCTAGCTAATGAATTCCAGATTAAGGATCTCGGGGTCTTGAAATATTTTCTGGGAATGGAATTTGCTAGGTCGAAAGATGGTATCCTTGTTAATCAAAGAAAGTATATTCTTGACTTACTTGAAGAGACAGGATTACTTGGTTGTAGAACGGCAAAAACTCCATTGAACCAAATTTAAAATTGCAGAATGCAACAGAAAATGAAGTAAAAGACAAAGAAAGATATCAAAGACTTGTGGGGAGATTGATCTACTTGTCTCACACACGTCCGGACATCTCATTTGCAGTTAGTATGGTAAGCCAATTTATGCATGCTCCAGGACCAACTCACTTTGAAGCAGTCTATAGAATCCTAAGATACTTGAAAGGTACTCCAGGCAAAGGTGTATTGTTTAAAAGGTATGGTAACCTCACGAGTTGAAGTTTACACCGATGCTGATTGGGGTGCAGATCGATAGATGAGCGATCCACCTCGCTCACTGTTCCTTCGTTGGAGGAAATTTAGTTACATGGCGGAGTAAAAAACAAAGTGTGGTGGCAAGAAGCAGTGCCGAAGCTGAGTATAGGGCCCTAGCTCAGGGTATTTGTGAGGGTATATAGATAAAGAGACTATTGAAAGAGTTGAAACTTTGTCCAGAACAACCCATACGAATTTTTTGTGACAACAAGGCAGCAATCTCAATTGCGCATAATCCAGTTCTCCATGACAGGACAAAACACATTGAAGTTGATAAACATTTTATAAAAGAAAAGATTGATGCAGGTGTTATATGCATTCCATATCTGCCAACGACAGAGCAAATTGCAGATGTATTAACAAAGGGGCTTCCAAAAACGCAGTTTGACAAGATGATCAGCAAGCTGGCAATGGAAGACATTTTCACACCAGCTTGAGGGGGAGTGTTGGTTTATCTATTTCCTTATGTAGAGAATCACCATTTATTGTATTATTATTATTCTGTATTTATTTGTTTCCATATTGGTATATTCCATACATGTACATGGGTATCTCTTTATAAGAACCCTAATTCTTATCAAATCAATAAGAAATACTTGATATACTATTTCTTCACTTTGACAGACACTTGTAGATCCTGTGAGGAAACTATATGAAACACGTAGTGAATGCTCAATTGAATTCGAAGTGGATGGACCGTACAAGGTAACTTAGCATTTACTTTCATTTGATTAAACTATTTTGGATTCAAGATGTTCATGTAGTTTAATGTTTAGGCAATGATCCTTCCTGCCTCCAAGGAAGAAGGCATTTTGATCAAGAAGAGATATGCTGTCTTCAATGATGATGGAACCCTTGCAGAGCTAAAAGGCTTTGAAATCAAGCGTAGGGGGGAGTTAAAGCTCATCAAAGTTTTCCAGGTCTTTCTTGCTATTGATTTGCTTTTGTTCTCTGCGGGTCATCTTTCTTTATATAAAATCCATACTTCACCGTGACAGAATTGTCGAGAACCGAGTTACAGTTTGTTACTTATTTAGGCATGGCCAAGTCTCGTACTAGTTTGTTCTGGCTCAATTCTTTGATTGTTTAGAAATGTTTCAGTCATTTTCTAGTTTTTCAATTTCTTTGATTGTTTAAGAATTTTATGTTGCTTTTTTTTTTCAGAACTCTTTTTAATAGTTGTTTGGGTGACTTATAAAGGTTAAAATTATTATGAATTTGAAATTACCATTCACAAGCCTATGATTTTGGAAGGTAGAACTTAGAGATAGCTCATCGTTGAATATAAATTTTAAAAAGAATGGAAAAACTTTTGAAAAAATAATTACCGAAACATATCACTGAATTTTTGTTTGAAAAAGGAAAAATCCATTTTTTTTGGAAATAGCCCCCAAACAGTCCCTCAATTTATTCTTTAGGGGAAGGTGAGAGAAAATGATGATAAATCCACTAAAGAATACACACAACATATGAGGATTGAGAAATAGCTAAAACAGAATTGGCTAAGGCCTAAGGGCATGTCGGCCTGAAAAAGACTAACCATTATGCTGATCTTTATGCTGTATGGATGCAAGCACACACTACACTACACCAGTCTAGTGTCTCTAATTTATAACCCTTTCTTGTAATAAGTAGATTTCTAAACTTGTAGGCTGAACTTTTTGACAAGTTTCTTCATGGTTCCACTTTAGAGGAATGCTATTCAGCTGTTGCATCTGTTGCAAATCGCTGGCTCGATCTTCTAGATGTAAGTAGAATTAAAAATTCAATATTCTACATTAAACCATCTCTTCAAGTCGGAAAGTTAATGAGGATCTTCAATTTATCTGTAATCATCTAAACCATTATGTAACCATAATGGTTTAGGATATCAACAGTCCGTAGTCCATTTAAATTATTAATATATGAATTGCATCAAATTTATTTATTTATTTATTTTTCCCCTCAGAGTGAAGGAAAAGATATTGCAGATAGTGAGTTACTTGATTATATATCTGAATCCAGTACCATGAGCAAGTCTTTGGTAGACTATGGGGAGCAAAAATCTTGTGCTGTTACCACTGCAAGACGCCTTGCTGATTTTCTTGGTGATACAATGGTCAGGGATAAAGGCCTACGTTGTCAATATATAGTTGCATGTGAACCCAAGGTATGTGTACAGTGTATGATTTTAATATATTTATAATCTATATATATCATCAATGAAATTGTTTCCTTATTAAAAAAAGTATTTATGATATTTCTATATTAAATATATAGCATTGAAATAATGGCATATAATATGAGGAACAATTGGAAATAGCATCAATTATGTAGCATAGAAATAATGACATATAATATAAGGAACACGAGAAATACTTGAATTACATAGGGTTTGTCTTCCAGCTCTTTGGCCAACTTTTGAATTCATTCTCATGGTGCTTATGTTATAGGGAACACCCGTAAGTGAGCGAGCTATTCCTGTTGCTATATTTGAGACTGATCCAGGTAAACATCTGGTGTGGATTTCTTTGAAATGAATCTATTGGTTGCATAATTTTTCTAAAAAATTTGACTTCGTATAATCAACTTGCAGAGATAATAAAATTTTATGTACGCAAATGGTGCAAGATTTCATCAGAAGTTGGCATTCGATCCATCATTGATTGGTCCTACTACAAACAGCGCCTAAGCTCAGCCATTCAAAAAATTATAACAATTCCAGCTGCCATGCAAAAGGTTGGCTTCTTGTGATCTTTTTGAGTAATCCATCTTGTTTCCTTGCTAAATATATTTATATATATTTTAGGTTTCAAATCCTGTCCCCAGGGTGGTCCATCCTGATTGGTTACATAAAAAAGTTCGTGAGAAGAACGATAAATTTCACCAGCAGAAAATAGTTGATGTGTTTGCGTCCTCAAGCAGAGGTAAATATTCAGAAAACAATGGTGGTGCAAGCAGCAGCAAACATGTGATGAATGGAAAAAATTCGGAGGATTTAGAAGACTTCCAAAAGAAAAAAAGTTCTACTAGTGGCCCCAAACCAGTTGTTCGATGTTGTGATGTTAGAGCCATGAAACGTTCAGTTACAAGAGATAGCCAAGTAGATTTTATGATGCAGGAAAATTTTAATGGTGGAGGATGTGAGCCTTCTTCACCATTGCATTTTGAAGACATTGACAAAAATGTAAATTACCAAGGATGGCTTGAAATGAAGAAGCGAAAGTGGAAGGTTACTTTGGACAAGAGGAAGAAACAAAGGTATGTTATATTCAGTCAGATAATCTTCACTACACAGACTGATTCTGGAGGCTGTGAATTTCCGTGCAATTGGTTTATGGTATCATCTTCAAAATCAAAATATTGATCAATGAAGAATACCTTTAAAAGAATCTGGAATAAATGTAAAGGGGAAATTTTTTGCTGTGTTATAAAGATGCTATGTGCTTCTCGTTTTTTGTGGGGCAGGTCTTTCTTTTGGCCTTCTTTTTCTGTAGCCTTCAATTCTCTTGTACTTTTATTCTTCCAAATGAAATCAGGTTTTTCGTATTTGAAAAAAATAAAATAAAATAAAGGGTCTATCCATGGTTTGCATTTTGCAAGTTTAAGTGTATTTTGACTACGACTTGGCAGTCTATATTTAAGCACAATATCATTTTTTTTTGGCAGATTGGTAGATTTAAGGATTCCACCTCCTGTTAATGGTGTTTCACGGGAGTTAAATTGTGGTATGAATGATAAAGAGGCTCCTGGAATAACAGATGTTTGTTCATATTTCAAGAGGCACGAAAATTCTATAACACGCTGCCATTGGCAGGTATGATAATTTTTTTTTCTTTTTAGTGTTTGTCTGGATATATTAATTTGTTTTTACTCACTTGACCTCGTCTTGTATTTTC
This sequence comes from Trichosanthes cucumerina, assembly GCA_036507285.1. Taxonomy (NCBI): domain Eukaryota; kingdom Viridiplantae; phylum Streptophyta; class Magnoliopsida; order Cucurbitales; family Cucurbitaceae; genus Trichosanthes; species Trichosanthes cucumerina. Next base: position 72,073,053 of record CM071839.1, on the reverse strand, counting down.
AGATTTTACAGCTTGTTCATAGTTCACAAAGTGGCCAATTTTTTGCTTGGGTTGTTGTTGAATGAGTTATGCTAAAGATTCCTATTACTGTTCCTAGAGTATTTTACCTTAATTCTAAAGTACCCATTACAAAAGAATTTGTGGGTAGGCGTGTTAACAGAACCCTTCCCCATGGAAGGCACACCTATAACCTGTATGAGGTATTTTAGGATTGTTCTCGAAATGTAATATATTGTTCCTATACATAAATTATTGGTTTGAAAGTTACTTATTTTTTCAAAAAATTATAATTACAGGTTGTGACTGATGAAAGTCAATTTAGATCACAGAGTAATAAACTTGCTGCTCTCCTTGCAGATCCAGAAGTTGAGGTCAATATCTAACTTTTTTTTTGCTAGTCGAGTTTCCTTGTGTCAAATTGTCAATTATGAACCTCATCAAAGTTTTGTGTATTTTCATATGTTTTTATGCTAAAAGTTGAAGGTTTCTAGCTTAGAAGTTGTAGGTTTCTCTTGTTTCACCTTGGCAATGAGACACAACATTTTCTGCATTCTTTTCGACTTTTGAATGTCTTTGAGTTCTTGTTTTTATGCATGGGAGTATGCTTCAAATTTTATAAAATTTTGTTTAAAACGTAGTTTCTGTTTGTAAGATCACGGCAATTATAAGTTATAATTTTAGACACTATTAAATGTGTGAATGTTGAGAGGATATGTGAGCACGAGCATGATATTCAATGAAGAAAAGAGTCTAATTTGTTATAATGCCAACATGAGATGGCTTTGCATATTCTATTGTCATGAATACTCTAGCATCTGTCATTTTTTAGCTTATTAGGGAAGGTGATTTTTCTGTGCAAAAGGAAAATTGACCTCAGTATGGTGTTTAATTTTAAGGCTGTTTACTGTTATTGCTAAATTATTTTGATTCTTTTCCAGTTGGATTCTGATGTTGTTTCTTGATCAGGGAATCTATGAAAGCAAGGTACCATTGGAGTTCAAGTCCATCCTCCAGATTGGTTGTGTCTGTAAAGTTGACAAAACTGCTAAAAAACGAAACATTCAAGACGGGTGGAGTCTGGATGAACTTCAAATGAAGACTACACCAGAATGCAGTTATCTGGAAAAGCTAATCTCTTTCTTCTATGTGTATAATAGGTAACTTTTTAAAGTGTTGTGTAATTTTCAATATTAACATTATATTTGGTTGTCTTCTAGAAAATTATCTTTAATTAAATTTCTCCTACTTAATATTTTCAATTGACTAATATTTGTAGATTCTTGCTCTATAGTTTAATATTTGATTTTTCTTAATGTCTTCCTATGGTGTAAATCTGAATATCCTTTCTCGCTCTATAGTTTATCCTTTTTATTTTCGAATTGGAAAACCTTCTTGTAACTCACCTTTGATGTTTGGAGTTTTTCTCCACTATTTCATATATGGATGAAATTGTTTCTTGAGCAATTTTTTTTTTTTTTTTTTTCCGAAGATTCTTGCTTTAGCATTCCTATGCACTTCTTAACCTTTTTGCCATAAGAGGAATTTTTCATCAGATGAAAAATTGAAGTTCTGAACAATCATGGTCTCTCAACTTCAATTTCATGGAGTTTAAGGATGTGAGATCCAATGGGTTGTAGGAGTTTACTTAAAAGAAATAATGTTTACAAAAAAACACCTCAACTATTAAGGAAAGAAAAATAACATAACTACTATGCTACTGCAAAACTGAAATTTATTTTCTGAGTAGGATTTTATATTATTGCCAAGGCATTCCATCTTAAATGCTGCTGACAATTTCCACTCTAATTTTAGCATTTCTGAAGGAGGAGCTATCTACATTACTTATTTTCCTGCCACAAAATCCATAGTTGTGGTGGTGTTTAGTTCTTACCGAAACAAAGACTTGTCATCCAATTTTCTTGAAAGGAAATTTTGTGAAGCTTGTCAAATGCGCTCTGGTCAATCACAACCTCCTAAGGGTGGTATTACTTCCAAGGTAAGCTCACAAGTATTTCTAAGCATATACATTCTATCTGATTTGATATAACCAAAAAACTTGATTCTACATAAGTAGTAGTAAAAAGACAAAAGGATTTTAAATAAAAATCTTGTTATTAGATATTCACCAAGAATGTTACCTGAAATGCAGAATTTCCGTAGAGATACAGCAAAGGAAAATAGGGAAGCTAAAAACTTGATTTTTTTTTTTAATGAGAGTCTTGGTAAACAAATATATTTATTTTTTTATTTATTAGATTATGATAGGATTGTTTTAGTTGTCAAATTATGTGAAAATTAAGTGGTTCTTGCATGAATTAAACTTGAAGTGTTCTTTTCCTTCAGAATTTTCTCAATGGGAAACCTTTGAAATATATTCAATCTAAAGACAAATAATAAGAGATTACTTTTGTTTTAGAGATTGTAAAATAACTAAATTACCAGTAACCCAAGTGTCCAAGCCCTAAACTTACATTTAGGGTGAATTTATGCATTTAATATATTTTATATTACATATGTTACATGCCATTAGATATTAATTTGATGGATGAAAATCAGTAGGTAAGCTTTTATATTAAAATAAAAGGGGAAAGGGAAATATATTTTAGAAATTTTATGATCTCTTGATATGATCAATACCATGCCAAATTATTTCTAATCTTAAATGTTTAAGTTGTTTGGCTAAGTTGAAGCTAATCGTATAATTTATTTTTTAATAGAGACTAAATTCTTATTTTTGGATATCTACTTCAACAACTATTGCTTATGGAATCAGTTGGTTCTAAATTTTTGGAGCTTTCCTCATACCTATCTCATCTTGAGATGATATTTTCATGTTTTTTTCTTCGTCTGGAAGTCTAATAAAAACTTTCATTTTCTATTCACCTCATAGGTTGACTATGTTGTTAACATCGAAGAAGCTGAAGTGATTTTGCAAAAATCAATAACAGAGCACAGGTTTAGTCATTGTTCAATTCTTTATGGAAATGCTTTCAAATGCGTGAATTTTTGGAAATGATGAGGGCCTTTTACCTTAAGATTTTATTTCTTTCCTCCAGAAGAATATTTCTCAGCCATTATATATTTCCCATACCATGACCTTTTTTTAGAAACAGCATGTCAAAATAGTTTTTCCATTCTGTAACAGGATATGATATATGAATATCTTTTTATCGTCTGATATTAAGGGTCGAGACTTTTGTCTCATCTCAAAATTTAGTTTGCATCAGGTCAAAAAAATCTGTGTTGATTATGCCCTTCTATTTAGTTTCTTTCATGTTGCCTCATGTAGTGAAGAAATAGTGTATCTAATATTTCTTATTGATTGGATCAGAATTAGGGTTCTTATAAAGAGATACCCATTTACATATATGGAATATACAAATAAGGGAACAAATCAAATAAAATAATATAATACAATATAAAATAATATAATACAATAAATGGTAATTATCTAGATAAGGAAATAGATAAACCAACACTCCCCTCAAGCTGGTGTGAAGATGTCTTCCATTGCCAGCTTGCTGATCATCTTGTCAAACTGTGTCTTTGGAAGCCCTTTCGTTAATACATCTGCAATTTGCTCTGTCGTTGGCAGATATGGAATGCATATAACACCTGCATCAATCTTTTCTTTTATAAAATGTTTATCAATTTCAATATGCTTTGTCCTATCATGGAGAACTGGATTGTGAGCAATTGAGATCGCTGCCTTGTTATCACAAAAAATACGTATGGGTTGTTCTGGACAAAATTTCAACTCTTCCAATAGTTTCTTTATCCATATACCCTCACAAATACCCTGAGCTAGGGCCCTATACTCAAATTCAGACCGCTTCTTGCCACCACACTTTGTTTTTACTCCGCCATGTAACTAAATTTCCTCCAACAAAGGAACAGTAACCAGAGGTGGATCGTCTATCTATCGTACTGCCTGCCCAATCGGCATCAGTGTAAACTTCAACCTGTAGGTTACCATACCTTTTAAACAATACACCTTTGCCTGGAGTACCTTTCAAGTACCTTAGGATTCTATAGACTGCTTCAAAGTGAGTTGGTCCTGGAGCGTGCATAAATTGGCTTACCATACTGACTGCAAAGGAGATGTCTGGACGTTTGTGAGACAAGTAGATCAATCTCCCCACAAGTCTTTGATATCTTGGCTTTGTCTTTTACTTCATTTTCTTTTGCTCTGCAATTTTAAATTTGGTTCAATGGGAGTTTCGCGTTCTACAACCAAGTAATCCTGTCTCTTTTTAAGTAAGTCAAGAATATACTTCCTTTGATTAACAAGGATACCATCTTTTGATCTAGCAAATTCCATTCCCAGGAAATATTTCAAGACTCCGAGATCCTTAATCTGGAATTCATTAGCTAGGTTTTTCTTAAGGTCGGTCAACTCTGTCTCATCACTACCTGTAAGGATAATGTCATCAACATAAACTATTAAAACAACAATTTTGTTATTTGCAGTATGTTTATAGAAGATGGTATGATCTGCTTGGCTTTGAAGAAATCCATGATCGGTGATCGCTTTTTCCAAACCTTTCGAACCACGCTCTTGGGATTGTTTAAGGTCGTATAGAGATTTCTTTAGCTTGCATACTTTGTCAATCCCAAGATTTTCTCAAAACCAGTGGGTAAATCCATAAATACTTCTTCTTCAAGTTCCCCATTGAGAAAAGCATTCTTGACATCAAGTGATATAAAGTGGCCAATCTGCATTCACAACAATAGATAGTAGTACTCTAATGGAATTAATTTTAGCAATCGGGGCAAAGTTTCTTGATAATCAATCCCATAGGTCCGAGTGAAGCCTTTCGCAACAAGTCCGGCTTTATACCTTTCAACACTCCCATCGACTTTGCATTTGATAGTAAATACCCATTTGCACCCTCACTGATTTCTTATTTTTGGTAATTCTACAATGTCCCATGTGTGATTCTGTTTAAGGGCATTCATTTCCTCCATAATTCTAATTTCCAATTCGAGTCATCTAGAGCCTCCCTGTATATTCCTCGGGACAAACAGGTTGGTTATCCTAGAGGTAAAAGTTCTATGACTTTCGGACAATCTATGGTAAGAAATATAGTTTGCAATGGAATATTTAGGGTTAGGACAGTTCCGAGTACCTTTCCTATGAGCTATTGGAATTTCAAGATCGGATATTTCAGGTAAGTGATTGTGGATTAATGAAGGAATGGGATTAGAGGGTGTATTACCTGAACCTTCAGAATCATTCAACGGAGTATCTCGATGGTTTCGTGATAAATCCACCGTATCTGGTCCCTATTCTTCCGATTCACCATCCTTCTAGTATAAATCAAGTTCATGATTTTGATTATTTTGTAGTGTTTCTCCCCAACAAGAATTTCCCATATTTGGCAAAAAAAACTAGGACTCGGTAGTTTCGGACTAATGATGTTAGGAAGGGAGAGGTATCCCAAAAATTATCTTCTAAATTAGGTAGTATCTCCTCAAGAGAATTTTTAAAAAAGGAGTGATTTTCCCAAAAAGAGACATCTAGGGTTTCATAGTATTTTTTGTTCACAGGATCAAAACATTTATAGGCCTTTTTGTGGGATACATACCCTAAGAAAATGCATTTAACAGCTCGAGGTCTAATTTAGACCGAGAGAAGCTAGGTACATGAACATAAGCAGTACACCCAAACACTTTGATCGGTAGATCAGAAAACAAGCGGACATTGGGAAAGAAATTTTTGAAATGATCTAGAGGAGTTTTAAAATCCAAAACTTTCGTAGGCATGCGATTTATAAGATATGCGGCCGTTAGAATAGCTTCACCCCACAAATAAGAAGGAACATTCATAGAGAACATAAGGGCACGAGCAACATCAAGTAAGTGACGATTTTTGCGCTCTGCAATACCATTTTGTTGGGGGGTATCACGACACGTGGATTGATGAAAAATTCCCTTAACTTGCAAAAAAATCAGTTAGGTGTTCATTGAAATACTCAGTACCATTATCAGAGTGAAGAATGCTAATTTTAGTCTGAAATTGAGTTTCAATCATGTTGTAAAAACGAATGAAAATCTCCTTCACTTCTGATTTTTTCGTTAACAAATAAATCCAAGTTAAACGGGTGTGATCATCAATAAAGGTAACAAACCATCGCTTTCCACTATGAGTTAAAACTTTAGAAGGACCCCAGACATCACTATGAATTAAGTAAAAGGTGCGGGCGCCTTGTAAGGTTTTGGCAAATAAGTTGATCTATGATTTTTGCAAAAATACATTTCTCTGCAAATGAAAAAGCAGAACAATCCATTCCTTTGAATAAATTTGGAAACAAATATTTTAAGTAAAAAAATTGGGATGTCCTAATCTACGATGCAAAGCATGATAGTTTCTTGAGCAGAAGGAGAACTAACACTACTCAAGCCCTGAACTTTTTTATTGCTAGTTGGAGATTCATCAAAATAGTAGAGGCCATCGAGCATCCTAGCACGCCCAATCATCTCCCCCGAATCCTGATCCTGAAAGATGCAGAGAGAGTCAAAAAAGTAACAACACGACGATTAGCATCCTTAGAGATTTTACTGACGAGATAACAAGTTACTGAGTTAATTTAGGGACATGAAGGATGAGAATGCAAAGTAATGTCTGTGAGGTTAATTTAACGATTCCTTTTCCCGCAATAGAATTGAAACTACCATCTAAAATTCGAATTTTTCATTGCAATACATTGGAAGATATGATTCGAATAATTGGGATGAACTAGTCATATGGTCGAGGTCTCAGGAATCTATAATCCACGGAGAGGAATGAAGACAAGATAGGGCTTGAGAATAATTACTGTTTGTGCCAAAGAAACACTAGGATTACCGGATGATGAAGTGGTCTTTAGTAGCTTGGGAGTTGATCAATAGGGTTGTAGCCACGGTACCGCGATAGTTTTAATGGTGGACAAAACCTTGTTTTCGACATTGTTTGATCAACAAACAATAATAATATTGGAATAAAAAAAACACCCAAATGAACACGCGTAGTAAATCCAAAGAGATTAGCGAGCCCCAAGAACAAAATCGAAACACAAAATACCAGTAGTATATAATACCCAGAAAAAAGGTGTAGGAAAAACAAACTGGTCTGGTCTTGTAGATGGGTCGGATCGCAAGCGCGGGTCGCAGAGCGCGGGTCACGGTGTAGGCACGCTGTCGGGTGCGGTCGCGGGTCGCGGGCATATCGCAGGCGTAGGCGCGGTAGGCTCTGCAACGACGACTCTAATCGCAAAGCTTGTCTTCAACGGCGACTCTAAGCGCAGCAGATCGAGGAAGCAGCAACTAGGTCGCGCGGCTGAAGATCTTTTCCCTGTCTTTTGCAGAATGCGGTCGGTAAGTTGACCGGAGAGCTAGCTAAAAGACAGTGGCGGCTAAGGTTTTTTTTTTTCTTTCTTTTGCTCTGATACCATGAAGAAATAGTGTATCTAATATTTCTTATTGATTGGATCAGAATTAGGGTTCTTATAAAGAGATACACATTTACATATATGGAATATACAAATAAGGGAACAAATCAAATAAAATAATATAATACAATATAAAATAATATAATACAATAAATGGTAATTATCTAGATAAGGAAATAGATAAACCAACATGTAGTAATGTTGATCGACAGGAGCATAAACCGTGGACCTATTGTAGCTATAATTGAGTCCCCAAATGTGCAGCTGCTGAAGTCAGCTGTGAAAGCATTAGATGATTTTCCATGCGTGAACATCCCTTATAATGTTCGTCATAGCCAATATCAGGTAGTCTGATAAGCTATGGCTTCTTAACTTGATAGGTTATATATCTTAGTTATGATTTTATTTAATTTCAACATAAAATTTATCCTATTAATTCTTTTATTATGTTTATATTTATTATTATTATTTGAATACCATGAGTATCTGAGTCAACTCAAGTGATCCAACTCAAGTGCTTGGCTAAATTTACCAAACCATGCGCGTGGGCTCTGTTTCAATCCATACAAAGATTTTCTAAGACAACAAACTTTATCACTCTTCCCCTGAGCAACAAAACCAGGTGGTTGCTCCATATATATTTCTTCCTGAAGATCACCATGGAGAAAAGCATTCTTAATATCAAGCTGATGCAAAGGCCAATCGTGAGTAGCAACCAAGAAAATAAATAATCGAATAGAAGTCAATTTAGCAACTGGAGAGAATGTGTCAGAATAATCTATCCCATAAGTTTGAGCATAACCTTTAGCAACTAAGCGGGTTTTCAAGCGAGCAACAGATCCGTCGGGATTAACTTTAATGACAAAAACCCATTTATATCCAATAGCCTTCTTTCCTGCAGGACGAGATACCAAATCTCAAGTACCATTATCATCTAAAGCATGCATCTCTTCGATCATTGCATTACACCAACTAGAATGAGAAAAAGCTTCATGAATAAAGTTAGGAAGACAGTTAAAATCAAGGGATGTGACAAAAGAATATGTAGGCTGTGACAATTGGTGATAAGAGACACAAGATGCAATAGGGTAAGTACAGGTGCGTTTACCTTTACGAAGGGCAATGGGAAGCTCATCACAAGTTCCTGGATCAGATGCCGAAAAATCTTCTGGCATAGGACATGTGTCTGAAGGTTGTTGTGGTATTCGTCTGGTGTAAACTTGGGTAATAGGCGGACACTGAAGGAGGCAGAGTAGGGAGAGATGAAGGAGAGACGATCTCATAGATAAGTGTGTCGTCCTCCCCCTGACATGAACTCGACGATGATGGGGTAAAGGGTAAATCCTCAAAAAACGTAACATCAGGAGAGACAAGATACTTGTTAAGACTAGGACAATAACAACGATACCCCGTTTGAACACGAGAATAACCCAGAAAGATGCATTTTAAGGACTTAGGATCTAACTTCGTACGATGAAAACTGATATCTCGAGCAAAACAAGTGCAACCAAATATTTTGGGTGCAATTGGGAACAAAGATTTAGTTGGACAAAGAACACGATAAGGGATCTCACCATGAAGAACTGAGGAAGGCATTCTATTTATCAAAAAACAAGCTGTGGAAACTGCATCTACCCAAAAATGCTTTGGTACATTCATTTGAAAGGATAAAGTTCTAGCTGTTTCAAGTAAGTGTCGATTTTTCCGTTCAGCGACCCCATTTTGGGATGGAGTATCAGCGCAAGAGGATTGATGAAGAATGCCATTTGTACACAAGTAAGATCCCAACATGTTAGAAAAATATTCACCCGCATCATCAGTTCGCAAAATTTTAACAGAGGCATTAAATTAATTCTGAATCTCAGCATGGAAATTGCAAAAATGAGTAAGTAACTCAGATCGACTTTTCATTAAATATAACCAAGTCAGACGTGAAAAATCATCGACAAAAGTAACAAAATATCGAAATCCAATTTTGAACATTACAGGACACGGACCCAGACATCAGAATAGACTAATTCAAACGAAGCATAAGCTCGTTTATGGACCCTAGGACTCGAACAAAGACAATGAAATTTTGCAAACTGACACGACTCACAATCCAACGAAGACAAAGAAAGAAACTCTGGATACATTTTCTTTAACACGGGCAAAGATGGATGACCTAAACAACAATGAACCTCAAACGGAGATGCAACATCAAAGCATGCCACAACTTTCGGTATCTGTTGATAAAAAATGTAAAGGCCTTTAGACACATATCCTTTACCAATAATCTTTTTCGTCATACGATCCTGAAACAAGCAATAACCAGGAAAGAATGAGATAAGACAATTAAGGTCATGAGTGAGTTTACTAGCAGAAATCAAATTAAACAAAAGTCGAGGCAAATGTAAGACAAAAGATAAAGAGAGCGACGGTGTGAGGTTAATGGTGCCAGATCCAAGAACAGAAGATGTCGAACCATCTGCTAAAGTGATAGATGGAAAAGGTGCAGAGGACAAAGAGGTACAAAATAGGCTAGAATTACATCATGTGTGAGTCAGGCACCAGAGTCGATGACCCATTTGGTGGAAGATGTAAGGAGACAATGATTTTTACCTGAGTCAGCAATAGTTGCAATAGGATTCGACGAAAAAGATGCTTGTAGTGAGTCTTGGTACGACTCCAATAATCTTCTTCGTCATACGATCCTGAAACAAACAATAACCAGGAAAGAATGAGATAATGCAATTAAGGTCATAAGTGAGTTTACTAGCAGAAATCAAATTAAACGAAAGTCGAGGCAAATGTAAGACAGAAGATAAAGAGAGCGACGGTGTGAGGTTAATGGTGCCGGATCCAAGAACAGAAGATGTCCAACCATATGCTAAAGTGATAGATGGAAAAGGTGCAGAGGACAAAGAGGTACAAAATAGGCTAAAATTACCTGTCATGTGAGTTGTGACACCAGAGTCGATGACCCATTTGGTGGAAGATGTAAGGAGAGAATGATTTTTACCTGAGTTAGCAATAGTTGCAATAGGATTCGATGAAGAAGATGCTTGTAGTGAGTCCTGGTACGACTGGAATCTAGCAAAATCGTCTGCAGAAATAGTTACCGTTCTCTTAGGTGTATCATTTGTAAATGCAAGCTGAGCTACTTCAGATCTTTGCCCCTTATTCAACAACTTCCAACAGTCACGTTTCATGTGACCCGACTTACGACAATAGTTACATATAATCTCTTGTGGCTCTTGTCGTCGATGATGATCAAAACCAAGTCTCTGATGGTTCCCGGCAACAGACCCATGTCTCTGATGATCAGAACCAGGTTTTGATGACCCGACTTACCATTCATTCCTTTAGTGACCTTAGGATCATTGCGACTAACTAAAGCATTGTTGGACTGAGAGACAGAAGAACCAGACGAAAAAATTTCTGTACGGAGAACTCTACTAAAAACTTCATCCAAAGAGGGGATCTCGAAACCTGAGAGAATTTGTGATTTGACCATATCAAATTCAGAGGAAAGGCCAGTAAGAAAGCTCATGACACCCATCTTTTCTCTTTGAGCTTGTTGAACCTTTATGTCTGTACTAAATGGGAGTAAAGTGTTAAATTCTGCACATGTCTTCTTAACCTGCATAAAATAATTCGTGACAAATCGGTCTCCCTATTTCGCATGATAAAAAGCTGTGCAGACTTCATACATTCGGTTAACTTGCTCTTTTCCTGAGTATAAGAATTCTAAAAATTCGAGCAGTTCTTTTACAGAATCACAGTGATTTACCAATCCAACCACCTCACTCTCGATTGAATTCTTGATTTGAATATACAAACGTGCGTCATCGCGCAACCAAGTCCTTGTATCGTCTTCTGGTGGATCCTGATCGATATGATCATCCATCTCAGTGTTTCGCAAATAGAACCTAATTGTTCGACTCCAATCATAATAGTTTGAACCATTCAACTTATGCTCCGCGATTTTTGACAAAAGGGGAACCAAGTTGGCTACAACCATAGGTTTCATCTCAACCGTTCTTAAAGAAACAGTAGGTTAAATTCAAGGAAAACAACAAAAAACATATCTGAAACAGTACCAAAAAAAGTGGCTTAATCTCACCCAAAAGCACAAAATCGTGACAACCAAGAGACTAATGCCGAAACAAACTTGACAGACAGACTGGAAAAATCAAGCAGAGATGAACACAGTGACTTCCGGCGGCGCGTGAGCCTCACGCGCGGCAGCTTCCGGCGAACGGCGACGACAATTCTCCTTCCCTGACAGCGACGCTCCTCCTAGGCAAGGTGGTGTCGATAAACGACCACCCTAAGTGATGACCCAAACTTCAAACCCTAACCTTACTTAGGAGGAAGAAACGCTAATTTCCAAATGCAAACCCTAAACCCTAGAGGCTGCTCTGATACCATGTAAAACAGAATTGAGAATGAAAATATTCGTTCTATTCACATTTGAGCTCTATGACAAATATATATAGGTATACAAAGAAACCCTAATACTAAAAAATGTACAATTACGATAAAAGACAACAATATATATATTATAACAAGATGCATTATTTTGTATAATGTGTGCGTTACAGTTTCTTGGTTGGCAACAAAAAGCTGCTCAGATTGGAATGCAACGATGTGTTGCGTCATCCCAATGGTTGAATGATAGAATCTCTCTTGCAAGATATGCCCATGTAACTTTTCTTTTTCTCTGACTTCTTTATGTGTAAGAGTTGGTACGAATCTTAATTTCGAATCATATTTGGCAGGTACCGTTAGGAAATTTTGAACTTGATTGGAAAATTTGTACAGCAGATATTTTCTTTTCAAGGGCATTACATGATCAACAGCAGGTTTGTTTGTTTGTTTGTAATCAGTAATAATTCCATGTTGTTTTATATTTTCCTTGTTGAATCTTAATTTATTGGTAGAAGAAGCTTCTTAAGGGCTTGTTGCCACTTTGGTTATATGCTTTTTCTACAGATATGATCTTAAGGATTTGGTTGATTGATTGAGAAGTCTTTGAAAAAATTGCCTTCTGCATTTCCTTTTTTTTCCCCCTAATCTTTTTATTGTATATTCTGATTGAACTTTTGATATAAAGGTCCTTTGGATATCGGATGATGGTGTTCCGGATATAGGAGGCAATAATATAGAAGATGTTTGTTTTGTCGATGAGGTTTGTTACAAGTGGTAGTTAAAGTTTTATCTTACAGTTATTTCCAATAATAGTATAGTCAGTAGTCATTTTAAGTTAGCCTTTCACAGATGGTGCTTGTAATGTGTGAAGTCTTGAATTTCTCACAAAAAAAGTTGAAAATTTGTGTCTTCTATTCTTTAAATAATTTCATATGCATGGTGGCTACTGGCTGTACACCTTATTTTGTTTGTTTCTCTAGATGATTTTACTACTGGTTTCTTTGTAATAGGTCAAACAACCTTTTCGAAATTGCTATGGAGCATACAGAAAAATTTCTGTGGAGCTGAAGGTAGAGTATTTACACACTTTTTACGATAAAAGCTTGGGCTCAATATATAAATGCTCCCAAATCTTATAATTTTCTATTTTTTTCCTTAATCTTTTTAATTTTTCAATTTTACCTTCGATGTGTTAGAAATTATCAATTAGATCCTTCAATTAAACATTTGTTAACGGAAAAAAGTTACATAACATTAATCATTGTTTTATTCACATGCTTGAAAACATAGACATACCACTTGGATTTTACTTGAGGTATGAAATTCAACTAATTCATCAACAAAATCTAACTTGCCTATCAACCAAATCTTTTTGTCCATCAACGAAATCCGTTTCTTTTAAGCGGCATAGCCACTTGTACAAATATATCAATAAAATAATAATTTAATCACGCTTCAGCTCTGTATCAACTACTTTTGACATATTTTTCATGGAAGAACTCAATTGAGAATTTTAAATACATCAAGGCTAAAACTGAGAACAAAATATCAAGAATGAAATTGAGAAATACCTTAAAGATCAGGGACAATTTGGTATATTTAACCTAAAACTCGAGTTAACTGACAGTATTTAAGTATTTTTAACCCAATCCATGCAGATCCATCATTTGGCTGTCAATGCTTTGCTGAAGAGCAACCAAGTGAATGAAATGGAAGGAGCTGGCTTTGATGAGGCTGCATCATATGCGCCAGCATTTCCTGTCCTGAAACAATTGATTCAAAGGTGTCTTGCAGATGCAGTTACATCTGGAAATGTATATGCTGATGAAATTTTGCAGCATCTGTACCGTTGGATTTGCAGGTTTCTACTTGTTATCTTCTTGATTCTATCTGAAGGTCAAACTTGGCTAGTTGACTATGTTCATTCATTTTTGCTTTTGCATTGCAGCCCCCAATCAAGGCTTCATGACCCAGCTCTTCATTGCTTGCTTCACAAGGTACGCGTTAATGTTCTTAGAAGCTTATAAACTTCTTGTTAATTAATTTAATTGTTAAAGTACTATTTTAGTCGTCCCTAAACTTTAAAACTTACTATACTTTTGTCCCTATACTTTCAAATGATCAAATTTAATCTCTATATTTTCATTTGAACTCAAGGACATAGTTGTACAACCTTTAGAACAAATCCTGTTCAAGTAAGTTTGTAATCTCCATATGTTCATGAAATCGTAAAAGTAGTCACACGGTTTGTTTGGGGTTAATTTTCATTTGACTTAACAGCAACAAAAAGAAAACCTTCATACTAGGAATGATACAATATGAATATGCTTTCCAAATCTAGAGGGAAGGCTTGACATGAACTACATTTTTTTGGCAAGCTCACTCGGAAAGGAATGAGAGACCAGTTTTAAGATGTATCAAAACTGTAGGAGCTAAATTTGGACATTTAATTATATAGGTCCAATCAACCCAAAAGTTTAAGTTTCAATGAAATTGTTTCTTTTTCCGAAAAAAAAAAAACCAAAAGTTTAAGTTGATGGGTTACAATAATTTTAATTATAGAAATACTCTAACACCCCCTCACTCATTGACTTGGAAATTTGTAAAAGACCCAATAAGTGGAAATGAATAATAATTGGGGAGAAAATGACATTGTAGGAGCTCGAAGACTAGACCTCCTGCTCTAATACCATGTTAAATCACTAATCAATCCAAAAGTTTTGGTTGGTGAATTACAACAAATTTAAGTATATCAATACTCTTAACATGGGTTTTGAAATAGAACAAGTCCTAAAGTACAGGGACTAAAGTGATATTTTTTAACGTAAGCTATTATTTTTTAATAAGAGATGCTTTAAAAAAACCCCTCCACCAACATTTGTTTCAGAAAAAACACTCCATTGCACATTAATGACGTGCTGTAGTTATTTGTCGTTTCTAATTAAATGCATCGTATTTACATTTCTTGCTGTTTCAATGGACTGACCTACTCTTTTAAACTTGTCATAATTGGTGTTGTTAGGCAATGCAAAAGGTGTTTGCTCTTTTGTTGGCTTCATTACGCAAATTAGGTGCCACCATTATTTTTGCGAACTTCTCAAAAGTTATCATAGACACGGGAAGGATTGATCTTTCTGCTGCTAAAGCATACTGTGATAGCTTGCTGAAAACACTGCAAACAAGGTTGTTCTTTTTTCTCATGAAGGGAGTTTGTCTTTCATAAAACATGCTTACTTTGTTTTCTGTTTCCCTTATTATTTTTCCTTTTATGTAGGGACCTGTTCGAGTGGATTGAGCTGAAACCAGTACAGTTCTGGCACTCGCTGTTATTTATGGATCAGGTTTGATGACGTCATGTTTCACTTTGCTGTTGTTTATTGCTCCTTTAGAGCTTTTTATTAAAGAAAATTTATATTGCTTCTGTTCAGTACAACATATTCTAGATGACCCAATATTGAAGAGAAAAAATTCAAAATGTATGGGCATTTCTTTTTGACAGGAAAAATATATGAGCACTTCATTCTTCCATCTATTAATAATTATAATAGTTAAGGTCATGTTTGATAACCATTTGGTTTTTGGTTTTTTAAAAATATGCTTATAAACCTACCTCTTCCTATGAGTTTCTTTGTTTTGTTAATGGCTTCTTCCAAATGTTTTCAAAATCCAAGCTAACTTTTGAAAACTTAAAAAAAATAGTTTTTTATTTTTTATTTTTTTATTTTTATTTTTTGAATTTGGTTAAAAATTCAAATATTTCATTAAAGAAAGATGAAAACTATTGTAAGAAATTGTGAGACACAATTTTTAAAAAACAAATGGTTATCAAATGGTGCCTAAGCAATTAAAGATTTATTTTATCTCCCTAAGTACTATTAGACTATTCAGATTTTTATTTCTATTTTTCTCTGTCTCTTTTATTCTAGTACAACTATGGTGGAATTCCAGCAAAAGATGATGAAATTACAGATGCTGAATCTCGAGTTGATATATTGTCCAACTGGAGCATTGCTGAATATCTACCCAAGGAGACTCAGGTAGCAGTACCATTGCAAGTATTTTTTCAGCTGAAGACAGTACAGTTAAATTTTTCGGGATAAAATGACTTGTGAATGCGATAAAAGTCTGAGAAAATGAGTTCAAACTATGGTGGCTTCCTATTTAGTATTTAAATTCTTTTGAATTTTCTTGACAACCCGATGCTGTAAGATCTATAAGCTCGGTTGAGAGTAATTTGTTAGATTTTCTCATGGTCCTTGCAGGATTCTTTTATTTCTATTGTTTCTCAATTTTTATACATTCCATGGAAATATGCAACCAAGCAAGCTGCAGCAAGAGCTTCGTTGCGGGACGACACGGATTTAGAATCACACATGACAGAACATCTCAAAGAACAGGTACTACTGCTGATCTGCCTGCTTCAAGTACTATGAGTTTTTTTCTCTCTTTATTTTTGCCTTTTAAGACTCTTAATTAAATATTTATTATGTTCATCTTGATGCTCAGTTGAGTTCTTACTTCAGCAACCAACTGTTTGGGATTGTTCGTGATATTTTACTAAAACGACCTTCTGGTAGTGCCCATAAAGGAGATGCTGCATTGGAATTCATTAAGTACGTTTGTGCTGCTTTGGAACTTGACCAAAATGTCCGAGATGATGTTTGGGTATTACCTTCTTACTCCAGGCTTCATTTCTACATCTTTAGCACCTAATTTAAATTCTTTAAATGAAGAAATTACTAAATCTAAGGTTAAGGATAAAAGAGACCTTCCATATGAAGTAACTATTGAAGTATTTACCAAGTTAAGATTTGTTTGCTTGTTTTTTTAACCTTTCAAGTACTAGTTACCATCCTCCATCCTCCCTGAGTTTGTTTTTTGAGAAGCCATGGTTTCATTCTTCTTAGTTGACTTTTGATACCAGAATCATTCGACTCTCATCTTTTAATGTTTTATAGAACAAACATAGAACCCTAGAGATGCCTAATCTCTTCTCACTCCTGGGTAAAAAAGGAGAATGATCAATTGAATAACTTCAAAACTGTCCTTTTTTCTCCTCTTAAGCTGAGTTTAGCTTCTTAAGCACAATTCATATTTGGATTCATATTTGGGATGTCAAACATAGATTTAATTGGAGAAACAAATGCATTTGAATAGTAGCTCATAGTTCAATGCCCCCTATCAAAATTTTCTCAAGTCAAGAATTTCTAAACCTGTATTCCAACATTATTTTTTTAACTCAAACTTTTTAAACCTTCCACTTAAACCCTGCATCTTTATCCGCAGTTTTCCTAAACTTGGACTTCCTTTACCTATACCTCAGTTCCTAAACACGATTTTTTTAAAGTTTAATTTTCTAAACCACTCACTTAAACTCCAAGATTTTAGTTGAATTTGCACCCAAAACAGCCCCTTTTTAAGTTTTTGTTGCATATTTCTTGAACTCTTTTACCTACAGTAAACTGCAGTCCAAGTAGCTTAGAACAGCATTCATTCTATTTAGTGCAAATTATAATGAATGATCTTGCCAATATTTTTCCTGTTGTGCAGAAAATGAAGAAGAATTTATTAAAGTATGTGAATGTAAGAGAGTTTGCACCAGAAGCTGAGTTTTCTAATCCCTGCACTTCTTTCATCTTACCCAATGTCTTTTGCAGGTAATCAATCTAAAAATAGAAATAGTTTAGACTCCATTTGATAACCATTTGATTTTTTGTTTTTGATTTTTTAAACTAAACCTATAAATACTACTTTCAAGTTTCACCTAGAGATTTTCTTATTTTCTTATCTACGTTTTACATATGTTTTCAAAAACTAAGCCAAGTTTTGAAAACTAAAAAAGTAGTTTTTAAAAACTTGTTTTTGCTTTTGGAATTTGGCTATGTTTCCTTAAGAAATATGAAAACTATTGAAGGAAAATGAAGACCATTATAGAAAATAGTTAATTTTCAAAAAATCATATGGTTATCAAACATGCCTTAATTATTACACACTGCAACAAAATTTTTCAATTCTTACCCTTTTTGTTATGGTTCTGAGTGCAGCTATTGCAATGACTGTCGAGATTTAGACTTGTGCCGCGACTCAGTTTTACAAGCACAAGAATGGCGCTGTGCTGTGCCAGAATGTGGACAACCATACGACCAAGAAATGATAGAGAATGCTCTGATTCATATTGTGATGCAGAGAGAGCGTGCGTATCACTTGCAGTATTTGGAATGCGATCGGTGCAAGCAGGTTAAAGCGGCTCATTTGTCAGAGCAGTGTGCCTGTGCTGGCACTTTTCACTGCAAAGAAGATGACAAGGAATTTTTCAACAACATGAGGATTCTCTTGGATGTTGCCATTCGTCACAAGTTTCAACTTCTCCAAGAGCTTACCTCATGGATCTTGGTAAATTAGTAGTTAAGACATTTATTGAGGATCGTAGGTGAAGATTCAAAATCTAGTAATGATTTTAGCATAGTTTAGTGGTTCAAGCATTTCTAGCCGGGGACGTAGATGAAGATTTGATGAAGATTCAAAATCTTGGTCGATTAGAGCATAGTTTAGTGGATGAGACATCTCTAGTAGGAGAGTAGATAGAAGTTCAAAATCTCCAACGATGAGAGCATAGTTTAGTGGTTAAGATATTTCTATTAGGAAATGTTGATTTAAATATAATTTAATGATCAAGACATCTCTATTAAGAGTCATAGATTTGAATCTTCCCCTCGTATTTAAAGAATGAAAGATGGAATGGGGTTGAGGAGTAGAGTAAATTGGAAACTGACTTGCAGGCATAATATTTGTACTTATTCTTTATTATTTATTTAGTGCCATTTCATTTGGGTATGTATGAATCTTGAAGTTGTATATACTATATAAGAGCTTTTTTTTTTAATACAAGTTGTATATAAGTTTATTTATCAATAAATTTAAGCGGGGTTGATTTGAAAGATATTTTGCTTCTGTATTTTTTTTTTTTAACAAGAATATATAAAAAACCAAACCAACAATTACAACAAAAGGTCCCTCTCAAGAATGAGGGAAAGCACATCCGGAGGAAAGCCATCATTCCACTCTGAGGAAATCCCCGAAGAAGATGCCAAAGTCGCTACGGAATGAGCAACTTTGTTCTACTCTCTAGGGATATTACAAAAAAGAATAGAAGAGATACACCTGGAAAGAGCAAGAATGTCCTCGACAACAAAAATAGTTTCAGACAAATCAGAATCAAGATGGTTATTAAGTAAATTTATAACCTTTCGAGAATCCGACTCCACAAAAAGAGGGGAGAGATCCTCCGACCATCTAGAAAGGGCAACCTTCAACCCTTCTAGGATGGCTAGACCGCCTCGAGTAGCTTCACAGGTTTTTCACACGTCACCATTTTACAACCCCCAAACAAGGGTCGACCGCTCCAATCACGGACTAACCAACCTAATCCACCCTGATTGATCTTAGGCGACCACGAGGCATCAGTATTGAGCTTCTAGGCCCCCTCACTATGGAGTTTCCATGTGCCTGTACGCGAGAGAGGGGAGGGAGGGGAGATGGGCCCCTTTAAAGCAGGATTCCAAAGAGAGCGGTCTAAAGAGGAAGCCACTGAGTGGAGAAGGTCTTCAATGGACGGGGAGACCATATTGAAACGAACATGGTTCCTGTAATTCCAGATACACCAAAGGATCATAAGCACTCTACCGAGTTCATCTTCTGCCAGCGACCTCCTAATAAGGTCCTAGTAGTCCAAAGTGTTCCAATGAGTCTGACCTGCAAAAGAAAACCAATCATTAGTTGGAAAACTGTAATCTCATACCTTCCTTGCAAACTTACACTCCCACATGAGGTGAGTTGTTGATTCAAGGAACTTCTGGCACATGGGACAAACAACATCCACAAGAATCCTTTTCTTTTCCAAATTTAACGCGGAGGGGATGATATCATTTATAATTTTCCAGCCCACCACCTTGATGTGGGGCATAACATCGGCTCCCCAGAGATCTTGCCACACAAAGCACACCGAATTTGTATTAGATTGCGAGGCTAGAGGGGCACGATTCGAGGAAAAGCCTAAGTGATAAGCACTTTATGAATGGTAGGTTTCGTGAGTATTATTCTTCATTTGTTTAGGGATATGACAAGTTGGGAGTAAAAATTGAAGAAAAGTTTGTGAATGGTAGGTTTCGTGAGTATTATTCTTCATTTGTTTGTGCTTTTCTTTTTAAAATTTTGAGACTCATTTATTTGTTATTTACTTTCTTAAGTATCTCATTCTAATGAGTGACTCTTTTGTTTTCTTCTTCTTTTTTTTTTTTTTTGAAAGAATGAGGGGCTCTTTTGTTGATTTTTATATTCATATAATAAATGTAGGTAAAATGTATATTCTTGACTAAGAGATCATAGATTCGAATTTCCATGCTAAAAAAAAGATCAAAAAACGAATTTCTAATTAAATAGTTAAAAAGATGTCGTTTAATTTGACCAATTGATATAGTTAATGTTAATGCTAAAGTATGAGAGAATCAGTATGTTCTATTCCATTCACTCAAGATATATATATATACAAGTATACAGGGTTAACCTAAATAGAAGGGCGTAAAAAAAACAATAAAGGACACCCTTAGAGTTATATTAACAAAATACAATTATACTAATATAAGGACTCTAACACTCCCCTCAAGTTGGAGCATATATATCCATCATGCACAACTTGTTGAGAGGTAATCAATTAGTGTACTCCGTTCAATGCTTTGGTGAAGATATCTCTAATTGCTCTCCAGTCTTCACATATCCTCGTCGATATCAAACCTTGTTGTATCTTCTCACGTACAAAATGACAATCAACTTCAATGTGTTTAGTTCTCTCATGAAATCTTTGGATTAGATGCTATATGTAGAGTCGCTTGATTATCACACCACAATTTGGTCGGTGTTGTGATATCAAATCCCAATTCAATAAGAAGTTGACGTATCAAACTAATTCACGCATGATTGTGCCATTGCTCTATATTCGACTCGACTTGATCGTGAAACCACATTTTGTTTCTTACTCTTCCAAGAAACCAAATTACCACCAACGAATACACAATATCCTGACGTTGACCTTCTATCTTCCTTAGATCCCTTGATCGACATCTCGAGAAACATTCAATGTTCATATGCCCATAGCTCTTATATAATAAACCACGCCCGGGAGTGCTTTCAAATAACACAAAATCTGTTCCTCTGCGTGAATGATCAATTGTAGGAGAAGACATGTCTTGGCTCACAATACTCACCGAATAAGCTATGTGCAGTCGAAGTTCTTGTAAGATAATTGAGTTTTCCCACCAACCTCCTATATCGTTCGGGATCTTTCAATAATTCTCCCTCTTTTGTGAGTTGTACATTAGGCATCATCGGGTACTACATGGCTTAGCCCCTAACTTCCTGTTTGACCAACAAGTCAATAACATACTTTCTCTGCGTGATAGCATGATTCCCTTCGCTTCTCATTACCTCAATTCCTAGAAAGTATTTCAACATTCCCAAATCTTTCGTGTGGAATTGACTATGGAGAAAGGTCTTGAGAGATTGGATGCCCAATGTATCATCTCCTGTAATCACAATATCGTCAACATACACAACCAACAGGGATGACACCACTCTCCATTTGCTTGTAAAACCACAGAATGATCTCGATTTGCTCTTTCTCATTCCAAAGCTTTCAATCACCTCGAGTGAATTTCCCAAACCATGCTCGTGGACTCTGCTTTAATCCATACAAGGATTTACTGAAGCGACATACCTTTCCATTCTCCCCGAGCAACAAACCACGGAGGTTGCTCCATATACACCTCTTCCCAAAGATCACCATGAAGAAAGGCATTTTTAATATCAAGTTGATGCAATGGCGGTGATGAATCGATGCTAATGAAATGAATAACTTTGGCGAAGTCATTTTAGCAACAGGAGAAAATGTATCAGAATAGTCAATCCCATAAGTTTGTGCGTAGCCTTTAGCAACAAGGCGAGCTTTCAATCGAGCAACCGATCCATCTGGATTGACTTTAACCGCAAAAACCCACTTACAACCAATAGATTTCTTTCCCTGCGGGAAGAGACACTAAATCCCAAGTACAATTGTCATCTAAGGCGATCATCTCCTCCACCATTGCGGACGCCAACCGGAGGATGAGACAAAGCTTGAGAACGTCTTAGAGCAGATATAGATTGGAGGATGCAATGAATGAACAAGTAGAAGATGACAAATGGTTATATGAAACAAAAGAGGAAATAGGATATGTGCATTGGCGTTTACCTTTACGAAGTGCAATAGGAAGATCATCGTTTGTTCCTGAATCCAATGACGAAGAAGCCTCTGGTACAGGGCATGCATCTGAAGGAGGTCGTCGTCGAGAATAAACCTGAGTGATAGGTGGGTTAATACAAACGGATGGAGATGGAGAAGAAGCACCAAAGACTCACAAGAGGAGAAAATTGTATAAACAAGAAAATCATCCTCGTCCTCTCGATGCTCCCCACGACACGTATTCAAGATGAAGTAAAGAAAGAAGAATCTTCAAAGAACGTGACATCAGGAGAGACAAAGTAACGATCAAGACTAGGAGAATAGCACCGATACCCTTTTTGGACACGAGAATAACCAAGGAAGACACATTTTAAAGATTTCGGATCGAGTTTGGTGAGAAGAGGCGAACATCTCGAACAAAGCAAGTACAACCAAAGATTTTCGGTGGGAGAGGGAACGCAGGAGAGGTTTGGGGCACAAAATACGATAAGGTATCTCACCTTTAGAGAACCGAGCGAGGGCATACGATTGATTAAGAAACAAGCCGTCAATATAGCATCATTGAAAATTGTTTGGGGACATTCATCCGAAACATTAAGGCTCTTGTTGTTTCAAGGAGATGGCGATTCTTTAGTTCGGCAACTCCATTTTGAGACGAATATCAACACATGAGGATTGATGTAGAATGCCATGTTCACTTAGATAAGAACTAAGAGCATGAGAAAAGTATTCCTTAGCATTATCACTTTGCGAACTTTAAGAGAACCATGATATTGAGTGCAAATTTGACATGAAAATTGCGAAAATGAGAAAGTAACTCGAACGATTCTTCATTAAATATAACCACGTGACACGAGAAAATCATCGACAAATGTAACAAAGTACCAAAACCCTCGCGTAGACTCAGCGGGACAAGGACCCCAAACATCGAATGAACTAACTCAAATGGAGCATTAGCTCGTTTATTGACTCTAGGATACATACTTAGACGATGAAATTTAGCAAACGACATGACTCGCAATCTAACGAAGACAAGTGATTAAATTGAGGACGAAGACTCTTGAAGACGAGAAAAGATGGATGACCCAAACGACAATGTTCTTCAAAAGGAGAGGTCAGCAGTAGAGCATGGAACAGTTTGTGGATATGTGTGGTTCAAAAATATAGAGACCTCCCGATTCGTGCCTTTACCAATAGTCTTCTTCACAAAAGATCCTGAAATAAACAATAACCAGGGAAAGAATAAGACACAACAATTTAGATCTCGAGTGAGCTTACTAAGCGAAATCAAGTTAAAGGAGAAGCTGCGGTAAACTTAAAACAGAAGACAAGGAAATTGACTTGGTAAGATTGATGCGTGCAGACCCCTAAAACATGAGAGGTGGTCCCATCATTTATAGTAACATTAGGTGAAGATTTATACGAGGACGGATATGAGAGAATAAATTTGGATTACTCATCATATGATCGGAGCGCCAGTCTATGACCCATTTGGAAGAGGAGGAAAGAAGACACGTAGATGTATTACACGTACGTGATGACGATAATAGGAGTGGAGGATGACGCCTTTAGCGACTCTTGATATCAAGCGGGCCCAGGCAAACTCTCTGCGAGAAATTGAGATAGATTTATCGGGATTATCGGTGTAGAGGCAACATGCGCGAGATGGAAACCTCGCCTCTATTCAACAATCGTGCTGCAATCACGCTTCATATGACCGGGCTTATGGCGGTAGTGACAAACAATATCACCCGAGTTTGCTCTCCGAGTGTTCGAATTACCTTTATATGCGTTGGGTCCAACCCTCTGCTTTCCTTTGTACTCACCATGTCATCCCAACCAAGGCAATTTGTTTGACTTCGTGTGGCAAGGTTACCTGCGACTTCTCGATCACGAGTATGCGAGTATAAGCATCTTCCAATGAGGAGATGTCGAGCTAGATAAAACTTGATCTTTTGCCATATCATATTTAGAAGTGAGACCAACTAAAAACTCATGATGAATGCAGTTGTTCACGTTGTGCGATTTGAACTTTCACATCATTACTAATAGGCAACAAGGCATTAAACTCGCATATGATGTTTTGCACTCCATAAAGTAACTAGTCGAGAGATTTCTCACCTTGATCGAGTTGAAAAGAGAGTTTTGCATACATCAAACACTCTACTAATATTCCCTTTTCGAGTAAAGGAATTCCAAATATTCCAAGAGCTCGTGAACAGATTCACAATGATTAACCAACCTACGATGTTGCTCTCAATAGAGTTCTTTATTTGTAGAATAAGCCTAGAATCATCAGCGTAACCAATTTTTCTAGTATCATCGATCGGTGGTGAATTTCCGGTGACATGATCATCCATATCGAGACTCGAATGTAGTGACGAATGTTTGTCCGCCATGCATAAAAATTAGACCCATTAAGCTTATGTTCTGTAATCTTTGACACCATAGGGATCATCTCCGTCATCACCATACCTTTCTTGTCACCATAACTAAAGAAAAGAAAAAGGACCACAAAAAAAGCAGTTGAAAGGCCCAAAATGAATTGTACCAAAAAACCTAGATTGCCAAAGAGGGTGTCTCAAACCGACCCTAAACCGAGAGGATATGACCCCAACAAGCACACCACTAGAAAGAGTATGCAAAACCGAGCGAAAGCCCAAAAAAAAAAATTCCATTTCGTGTGGCGGCAATAGCTTCCAGCGGTGGCGGCGTGATTCCGTGGCGGCCGCGCCATTTTCAACGACAACAAAGAAATGGATTTGGCGATGAAGAGAGTCCTGATAGTAGTGGCAGCAAGCAAACCTCACACACAAAGGACTTAAACCTTCAAATCTCAAACCCTAATTAGTTCCAAATCCTAAGGACAACAAAAACAAAGAACCCTAATTGCCCTAGAAAACCCTAGGCTCACGATACCATGTTAATGCTAAAGTATGAGAGAATCAGTATGTTCTATTCCATTCACTCAAGATATATATATATACAAGTATACAGGGTTAACCTAAATAGAAGGGCGTAAAAAGACAATAAAGGACACCCTTAGAGTTATATTAACAAAATACAATTATACTAATATAAGGACTCTAACAGTTAAAAATGAGATTTATCCTAAAATCTATTTAAAATCTTCAATAAGAACTTGTTCTTTTTAACTTATGCTTAAGCTTTCCCCCAAAAAAAACTGTGGTAAAACTACTAGAACACATTACACGTGGGAATGCTTGCATGTACAAATTTTATAGTTTCCAAAAAAATGAGAGTATTATAACCAGTGGAATATTTCGCACCCCAAACATAAACTATTATAATCTCATACTATACCACTCTACATTTTAAATAATATTATATGATTCACAGATTATAATAATTCATAGACTATTATAACCCCTATTATTATAATTCACTCAACGCCCCAAACATCCCCTGAGTGTTAATCTTGGGTTGTGGGCTTAACAATTCTGCAAGAACCCAATGTAGATTCGAATGAGCTTACAAAATTTAAATTCTATTACTATGACATTTGAAAAAAATATATATATAGAAATTCTAGGTGGTTGAGGTCTACAATTAGAGATGTTTATTTTTATCATACCCTCTAGGCTCTATCGGCACAAAGAATCTCCATATAGACAAAGAATCTCCATATAGACAGGGAATAGGAAACGATTAAAGATGTTTATTTTTATCATACCCTCTAGGCTCTAACGACACAAAAAATCTCCATATAGGCGGGGAATAGGGAAGGCAGTGGAGGAATTTTCCCTATTAGGTAAGAGATAGCCCATACCAATCGACCTGATTGGTCTTTTAAAGTCTGATTCTTCCAAAGCCTTCCAAATTGTTCTAAATTACTCGATCCCTACAAAATAGCAAATAAATGCGTGAAAGCAAAAAACTAGCATGAAATATATTAATAAACTAACACTATTACAGTGTTATCACTAACACAAAAGAACACAAGTGTATGCTGACAAAACAAATAATACATGGTAGCATTCCAAATATCGAACCCAAGAGAACAGTTAATAAACTTTTCAAATAAATCAACAAATACCTCATCTAACTTGCAACCGAAGGTGACCAAAAAATGATAATTTTGTGAAGTGAGTGAAAAGATAAAAAAGCGATGAAATAATAAAAATATGATAAAAACGCCGATGAGAAATGAAGGATTCAATTCTAGTTCAACCCTAAGGAATATACGCCCACCATGTTCCCACAACCTGCTCATCTAGGGTCGGCTTGTTCAGAGATTGTTGCCTATGCACGCTCGCATCAGTCTTTTTCGAGCTCAGTACAGTTCAAACAAAATGCTACTCAATTGTGCCTGCAACCTACCCTAATTGACACGGAAGAATCAAGTTCAACACCAATTCAACCCATTTCCAAAGAGCTTGTAGGAGACTAAGTAACTCAAACATATATGTTAATAGTTGCTTGACTTAAGATGAATTAATAACACAACTTTAGGACTCCAAAGATTTCTTGCCCTATGTCTAAGCACAAAGAGCAAAGTTCTATTTCTAAACTCTTGTCCTAGATTCTCCATATGAATACACATCTTAAGTCTAAAAATAGAGTTCACAATGTTAGCAACTGATCCCACTAACTCCACAAGAATAAGAACTTAGACTTGACTACACGAAAAAATAACCTCTAAGTATTTTCTAGAAACTAAGAATTGACTACACCAACTCAAAACTAATTTGAGTTACTAACACATTTTTTTTTACAACAATTTAAAATCAGGACTTTAAATCTATGCATTGTTTGTTTTTAATCAAAATCACTCAAAGATTGGGAAGTTTTTGTCGAAAAATATAAAACTGAGTAACACTAGTAAATAGATTACAACTTAACTGACTACAAAGTATTACAATTGTAAGTAATTATACAAATATTGTATATAGCAATAACTCAAAACTCAAGAACAAAGTATTGTAATTAGTCGAGGCACGCTTACTAAGCGATGTCCTGAAGACAATTATTCGCTCTGCACGAGTTGCAAGCAGACTACAACGATCGTCTCAACAAGATACAACGATTGGCTCCGATAGAACAACAACCTCGAACTACTTGAATCTAGCATAACTCTTGGACACTTGCTCTCAACTTGACTCAAGATTAAAGAGAAGAAAGAAAAGAGAGGAGCTCTTCAATTGGAATGAGATACTCCAAAATGGAATGAGATGCTCCAAATGAAAAAAAACAAGTTGCTATTTATAGGCTAGCAACTTAGTAACTATCTAAAATCAAATTAATATGAAACGTATATAAAAAATAACTCAATTGTGTAGTTACTTGTTGAAATTCAAACAAAACTCACAAACTTAACTTTTTAAGTTAAATTTGTATAAGAAACATCAACACATTTAGGGCATGTTTGGCCTACTGGTTATTATAACCTGTGAAATACTCTACACCCCAAACAAAAACTATTATAACCCCAGACTATACTACTCTGCATTTTAAATAATATTATATGTTTCACAGACTATAATAACCCACATACTATTATAACCTTCTGTTATTATAACCCACTCAGCGCCCCAAACAACTTCTTAGATGTTTCAAACCATTTTGAAACTTATGAATTTAAAATTAGGTAACATCAACATCAACTGATTTTGATTTTTCAAATCAATCATTTCTTTCACATTTTTATTTCTATTAATTCCAACAGTTTCGATATTCTTCTCGTCTGAGATACTTTTCTAAAGCTGCTAACATGTTAACTTCCACCTCTCGTTCGGATATAAACATGTTATTTTTTAACATAATCCTCTCATACTTATTTATCACATATTGTTCTAAATTATATTAATAACTTTGAATTTTCATGTAATGAATAATGTAAATTAAATTGTAATTAAATAGCTACCAAATAATTAATGCTCCGTTTAGTAACTATTTAGTTTTTAGTTTTTGAAAATTAAGCCTAAAAATTCCACTTCAACAAATGAGTTTCTATGTTTTCTTATCTCTATGTTTTCTTAATTTTCAAAAACAAAAAATAAAGAACAAAATGGTTACGAGGCCTCAAACATTTATTACGGGGTTTTAAAGCATAATTTCCAATGGATATAAAGTTGATTTTTTTTTAAAGAACATAAAGTTCAATTGTATATTTAATACGTCCATTCATTTTTAAAATTGTTGGATATGTCATGTATCTATTAAATACGAAATTGAAAATTCAAGAAAATATTAGACATTTTGATAGTTTTGGACCTATTAGACACAAAATTAAGAGTTTAGGAACTGTGATTTTTTAAGTTTAGCAACCAAATAGACACAAACTTAAAAGTTTAGCAACTAAACTTGTAATTTAACCTATGATTTATATATCGTTAAAGTTACAATGGTAAAATAGTTTTTTTTCCCATTTATTCTAAACATTCAAACAAGAAATCTTATTCTTTAACTATTTGAAATCCATTAAAATTCATCTAATTTTTAAAATAAGATTATGAATTTCAAATTATTTCTATCTTTTAAAATTCTAGAATTCATAACCATTTTATTCTAATTCTAAACGTTAAATAAAATCTCCATGTTGTAAAATATATTGGCACCAATCTAAACATAGTTTAATAGATAAAACATTAATTACCAACTAAAAATTGATGATTCGATATCTACTTTTACGATTGTTGAAACATTCTACTTTGGCCAGGTATAAATCTTTAACTTAATCTCAAGACACACACAAATATACTTCTAAATTTGAACAAAACGTGTCCTTAAAAAGAAGAAAATGAGTAAAAATTTTTATGAAAGAAAAAAAGTGGTTCCCCAGCTGGGCATTCTACAGGGGCAGACCTTTATGGGGCCTAGAATTTTACTAGAGTAAATTATTGAGAACTGATTTGCACGCATAATGTTTATACTTTATTTATTTATTTTTAATTCGATAAATGTCCGATACAAGATTTAAACATTCAACCTCAAAAAGAATTCAGGTCAATTTTTGCTTAGATGCTTACTTGCTTACTTAAGCAATATTTATACATAAAATTGCTTCTTTTTTGTATGATTTCATTTAAGTATTTATGAATCTTGAAGCTGTATATAAATTCATTTATCAATAAAATTGAATTTGTTTTAAGCATGACGCTGGTTTGAAAGGTATTTTGCCTTAATATCAATGTCGAACTCTCCAATTATAGACATACCAATAGATATCTACCCATGGACAAATATTTTAATCTTTAGTTTAACTTGCTTATGGATTCTCACATAACAAAAACCTCCAACCAAACAACCTATTATTGAGGTCTAAAATGACATGCCAATGTCGCCTATATCCAAATTGATATGTCAACCTCTCTCGAATGAAGATATTTATAAATGACTTAATATAGCCATTTGACTAGATTTTAGTAGCTTTGGATTGTAGGTTTAAATTCTCTTCCCAAAAAGAATGACTTCTCATTATCTGTTTATTTTAACTTAAGGTACATTTTGATTCCAAAATTTTTGGTTTGTTTCATCTTATCTCTAAACTTTGAAAATGTCTATTTTAGTCTACGTACTTTTAAAAACTCATCATTTTGATCATTGCCTTTACTTCTCTTTTTAACAAATTGGTGATCTGGCTCAAGTATGTATATTAACACATGAGCATGTATTCAAAACATTTATGATAGGATGTGTATTAGATACACAAACGTTAGGTTATAAAACAATATACCAATTACCAAGTATAAAAATAATTCACTTTATAAAAGTTCAAAGACTAAATAGACACTTTAAAAATCAACGGACGAAAATGGTTACTTTTTGAAAGTCAAAGAACTAAAATGAATATTTTAAAAGGTAGAGAATAGAAATAGGACAAATATAAAAATCTAGAATGAAGATAGGATTTAATTTACACCTTCATTAGATTTGAATGGTAACAATTTAACCTACTTAGCTTAAAATTGATAATAATTCGGTCACAAAGGAGAAAATTTTCATTTAAATGTAACAACTAACAAGAGTTAAATGGCCTTCTTTTTTGTAATGTAAAATCCAAATGGCTACTCCATCATACTTATTATATCTCAATTTTTCTACAATAGACTAAATCTCTACAAATTCTAAACTACAAGAATTATAAAACCCCTTATTAAATATATGTATATATATATAACCCCTTTTGAAACAAAATTACTAGCGAAAAACTATATGCAAGAAGTACAGAACAGAAAACTAAACTGACCAGTTCATCAAAAAGTTAACCAAACGAACAAAAAGTCAACTAATAATGTTAAATTGCCATATCTCACATCCAAAAGAAACATTCCTGGAAAAGTGGTGCACGAAACTTTGAAAACTTTTCTTATTAAAATATTGAGAAAATAAAGAATAGACTAAGACAGTTGAAGAAGAATCATATCATATTATGCCAAACACTTGTGATGAAGTAAGAGAAAAGACATATATTTGAATTGAAGGGTAGCCTTTATTTGAAGGAAACATGATCCTCCCTCTCTCTAAGGAAGACTGTTTTTTTCTATAAGACTCTAAGGCAGACTGTAAGTACCTTATCAGAAAAAGAGCGACCCTCCTTAGGAGGAATGAAAGGGAGAAGACGTATTTACTCGCCTTGCAGGAAAAATACAAGAAAAGCAGAATATGAATCGAATGCCTGATACTGAAATGCAAATGTGAACCTTCCAGCCTAATGAAGGGATGAACCGTCCCTATTATCAGTTGGATGTCTAACTTATTTCACAAGGATAAAATGGCATTTGAAAGGGAAAATATTTGATCATCATTGTTTGCATTACAGTGAAATCCTTAAGCCATATTGAGTTCGATTTTTGAATTACTAAAAGAGACTTACAAAATATTCAATGATACTAAAAGTTCATCGCCACAATAAGCATTTCAGCGGGCCTCATACTGGACAACTGCAGTAACAGACAAAAATTCGGATTAGCTTCAAATTTGTTGGAAGAAGCAAATAAATAACAAGGACGCAAAAAGTGATAAAAGATGCATGCTTTCTTTAAATGAAAAAATATACATATATATATATATATTTTCACCATACAAAACATCAACCCCCATCAAGCGAAACCATAATGAAAACAGTGGCAAAGCTAAAATACAAGAAAGGGATGCTCCAATAACTTTTTTTTTTTGACAAGGCAACAAAGATTTCATTGATATAATGAAAGGAGACTAATGCTCCAAGTACAAAGCTTTCAAAGAAAAAGAACAATCAGAGGAACCAAAAATAACAAAGAGATACAATAGAACTTCCATAAAAGACCAAAACAAAGCAAAGACCCAAGAAACAAAGGGAACCCTCAAAAATACCAATAAAACAACATCAACAATTGGCGGCCGAAGTGAACGAAGCAAAAAGAAACCAAAGAAGCCACGCCTAACCACAACAAACCCACACAACAAAAGAACTAACTCAAAAAACAAGTCGAAACCCCCCAAGACAAGAAACCGACCCAAGAACTATCTCAACAAGCCGCCAACAAACGCATAAAACAAAACACCCAAGCACTATCCAACTACAAAAACAAAACAAACTACTGAGGGCAAACACCAAAACAACACCCCCACCGAACATAAACTTCAGACCAACAAGCTTAGAAACGTCCCCCAAACCCTCATGCTTTATGAGAGAAAATCAATGGGTCGAAGCAACCGTAGAAGTAAGGTCAATTCCTCTAAACTGCAAACCACTAGCTTTGATTAACAATTCAAAACTACTTAGCTCAGGAGGCACGACTAGATCTGCAAGAGGAACCAAACAATCCATAGTTCCATTAACAGTTACCAGGCTACTTTCAGGCTGGCCAGGAGTGTTAAAAAGTCCACCTAAAGTAATGGTCGGAGAACTATCCCTTGAGCAAACACGAGGATTCATTTTCTGGACTACTTAGACTTATCATCGATCCACCTCCCAATCCTCCAGTCCATTTAAGCTAGCGAAGTCAAACTTTTTGATAACAGGGTCCCTTGGTTGCAAGGAAGCTCGATAAAAATGCACACCTGTGTTACCAATAATGTGCTTTCCAAAATTCACCACCTATTCCTTAACAGCTGAAGTGAACCCTCCATTTAATTTTGAACCCTCACTCGAAATCATAATTTTAGTAGCCGATTCGTCAAAGTTTTCACCTTGGAAATTAGAGGGTTTGTTGGCCCCTATAAGTACATCTTTCATCTTGCCCCTTTTTCTAGTATAATATTTAGAATAAGATGCACAAAAGTTATTTCTGACCTCATTTGCCGAAACAACTGCATAGCAAGCCTCATCCCCGCAAGCCTCTAGAGTAACCCCAACTGACTTTTCGACTTCACATCCATTCAAATTATCGGCCAAGGAGTCTTCACCCATCTCAACAAACTGACCATCTCCCCCTATTAAAGCCTCCACCTCCACTGACTCACCCGCCAAATTCCCATGTGCTGCCACCACCACAGGATTTAAACAAATCAGTGAGGAAGAGAGATCGACCACTAGGGTAGAGGATTGGTTAAAACCAATCTCATCATTCAGAGAAATCTGAGCCAAATCTACTGGATTTGAGACATCTTTTAGAAACAAGGAGTCTGATAGCAAGGGAGGAGAATCCACACACTCCACATCACCAAAATTCAAAGAAAACTCTCCAAAGGTTGGATCAACCACATTTATTGACGCCGGGAGAAATCCACATAAGTTATGAGCCACCTTAATTCTAGCGCTCGAAAGAACAAGAAAGTTCAAGGTATCTAAAAAAATATCCTCCAAGCCCCCAAAGTGTAAGTCAATTGCTTCAAAAACCTCCCTTTTCCAAAGCTTTAAAGGTAAATTCTTAACCTTTAACCAACCTCCATACCCCCCAATTACTTCTCGCAAACTATGAAGTTTATCCGACCACCTCTCAACTTTCAAATGGAGGTTACTAATCACTTTCCATTTGCCAATGTCAGAAAAAGAAGTCCCACCCACACTACTATCAACCAGGAGAAGGGCTTTATCAACCATGAACGGATTGATTTGAAATTCCATCCTAAAATGAGCCTCCAACCCTTTTTTGATAAACGACCAAGGAATGTGCGCAAACAAACGAGTCACCACCAGGATTCTTGAAAAGTCAATAACCATTACCTCACCAAACTTTCGGACCCAATGCCTTCCCACCAGTTTGGAAAAGGAACCCTGCAGCAGCCGATCCTTCCCACCAATCAAAACTTCTCCATCGCTTCCTTTAACAAGAATACGCTTCTCCTTAAAACTAACAACACCTTCCACAACACAATCCAGATCAGGAAGACAAGACTTCGTAGCACCAACACTCCCCAACGCATCAATGAAGTCACCAAGCATATCCTTGAAAACTTTCCAACCGATGAAGAATCTCCCCAGAGGAACACGAAAAGACTTTCTACCGCCGGAGGGAGACCACACTACTCCAACTGCATCCCAACCTACAGAAGAACACACTTTGAATAGCCCCAAAGTTGCAGCATCATCCCTGAATTTCCTTCAACGAAGTAAGAAGAAGAATTTGCAGCAATCGCCCTGAAAGATTCCAAAAACCAACAAGCATGAACTAGGGACAAGGAGATCACCGAATCGTTTAAACCATCTTGAAGGAGGACAAACGAATCATCCCTCCAATCCTAAACAGATTATTGCCAATGCTACAAGAATGACAAAACAATGAGCCAAACGGGATGCAAACCATTCTGAACCAAAACAGACAACTAACAAAAAATGAAAATGAGCCGACAATAAAGCAGACACATAATCAAAAAGAAGATGCAGAGGACGACTCAGGAAAAGGGGATGCGGAGGACGACTCGAAAAGGCGACCTGGCTCAACTGAACTTGAATAGGCAGACCGAAATCGACTCCTCTGACAACGAAGTGCGAAGGGAAAGAGACGTGAAGAAAGAGAGAAGGAGCGGGACGGATGCTCGGGGGATGAGGACGACAGAGGTCGACGAAGAGGGAGATGAGTTTGTCGGAGACAAGAAAAGGATAGCGGGGAAAGAGAAACTGGCCGCTGGAAACTCGAGGTATGGAGCGACGGAGCGGAGGGAGAACGGATTGCGTTAATCGTGAAAACCTTACCAGGTACTACTGAAACGTTGCAACCGAAGGAACGTACCAGAAGGAAGGAATAAGAGCGGAGAAGGGGTGGAGGAAAGGCGGCAAGAGAAACAGCTGAAAAACGATGGCGAGGATGTGGAGGAACAGTCGGAGACACTAGGCTAGACGAAGAGAAGAGAGAGAATAGAGAACCCTCCGAACACCCGTTGATCATGGATCCTCCAATAACTTAGAACAAAACAAAAAAGATAATAGTCTGATGCATGTTTCACCCGCCCATAGAGAGTCTAAATTTAATTTCAAGACTTTAATTAGAGAGCATCCCAAACTCAAAGTCATAAAGGATCGCAAGGATACCCCAAGGAAACACTTTTGCCAGTCAATTACCACCAAAGATTGAGTAGAACAAATTTTGCTCAAATACAACACGTTACGGTATGGCATTATACTAACTGAACCACGACATCCTGTAATCAACAGTTGCAAATATGTGCAGTACAATCCATAAATCTCAAAATAAATTGAGTTCATAACATGATTTAATCTCAAAATAAATTGAGTTCATAACATGATTTTTTGAGATGATCAATTTTTGGAATTTCCAAATGAACTATGAAAAAGTAAATAAAGGTTAAAGATCACGAAGAAGACAGCATTGAGAATAAATGTTGATAGTTTGATCAAGGGAATACAAAACAAATAGAAATATATCGAAGCGAAAACACAGCTGATAATGCAGCTTATGATAAGTAGTGAAGTGGATATGGAATGCTCAAACAAGAGGGATCTCAAATGCAATGCAATCAACTTTAGAATTAGACCAACTAAATATAAAGTTGCAAAACTATCAATCACAGTGTCTGACCTTATTTTCATTGTTGTATCAATGGTTGGAACTTATTTTCATTTACTTAACTAAAAGGCTTGCTCACTCCCACTGAATTTTTTTACTCTGCGATTAAATAAAAAACACACCTCTCTTTCTTATTTCATATAAAATTTATAATCAAGCATGTGAAAGTTTGATACAACTTCTTGGACGACATTTGAAATTCCAAACATCAGTGGAAACTAAGAATTTAACGGAAATATCATATTTAGAAACGACACATTCATAACCAACAAACAAAACAGAAGAAATATATCTTACTGCGACGGGTGCGCTTCTTGTAAAGAATACGATAACCACACTCTCGACACTGTATCACATCACCCTGCTTCAGAGTATTCTCCATTCCACAATCTACACCAATTTTACAGTTCTCAATACCCAAACATAGTTATATAGGTGTGTATTTAGTGCAAGTATTTTAGACACAGACTCATTATTCTATTGATGATTTCTTCTTATGACCAATTGCACCCTCCTTTTAGTGATTATCCTTTAACAAATCTCATGACCAATTGGAAAAGTGACTATTATTAAAAGACGCACCCGATAACGGAGCGTAAATCCTAAATATTCGATAGATTTTGAAGCACGGACTCAATAAACGCAACAAGCTTACCTCCACAGATGTAGCTCACTGGTTCGGGTTGAGGATCCATGAGTCAAAACTTCAAAAAATTCCTGCAAAACAAATTATTGCTCACTCTATGCCAAACATAAGAAGCAGTCATCGATAGAATAATGAGAAGATGTAAGACGAAAATCATCAGTAAAAATTCAAACACATGAGAGAGAAAACTGAAACAAGACGAACGAAATCCCCACAAAAGTTTTGATGATTCGAGAAGAATTTCCATGACAGAGATATGAGAGGAACGTACCTGCCCTGGGAAGAAGATGCGCTCGATGATTGTGTGAGAGAGAGGGAAAGTCGACCCTAGTCCACTTTACAAACCTGTGGAAAATTGAAATCGGTTAAGAGGGAAGAAATGCCCTAGTCTAGACACCAATAAAAGATCGCCACGTGTGCACCGAAGAAGTCGTTTCCCGGACAATTTCTCAAATATTTTCTATTCTTTTTAATTTTTAAATTCAGCCCAGGCAAGACCAGTCAAAGTAAACAATAAAACGCAATTTAGAAAATTTGGTCCTAGACTCCTATTTTATTATGATGTATTTACCATTATTGGTAAATGTAGATACTGTCCGGTAATTTTTATTTTTATTATTATTATTATTTTATAATTTTTTTTAAAATAAAAGTTGTTATTATTTGTAAATATAGATACTGTATTTTTTTCTTCTAAATTAAATTTGTTTGTTAATTTAAATTTTGTTATTGTTATTATTGTTTATAAAAAAATTGTTAAAAAAGAAATTTGTTTTATTTTATTATTTGTTAATTTTTTTTACTTTTTTATTTGTTTTATTTTATTTTATTATTTTAAAAAAAAAACGAAACCACCCACTCTCACAGATCTCTTCATTTTTCTCATTTTCTCCCCACACTCTCTCACTTTCCCTTTCTTCACGATCCTTTCTCCACCAACTCCCATGGGCAGTTTTTCTTTTTTTAAATAAGTCATCGAATCATTGAATGTGAGGGAAGAAAAAAGGGAGGAGGAAAAAATAAAAAGATTGAGACATAGTATGGAAGCTAGAGGATTGAAGAGAAGAGATGACGCTAGATGATTCAAAGGGAGTCCATTCTTCGTCAACACTCTTATTTCATTTGCGTTTTTTTTTAATTTGGTTATTTGGCTTTTATATGTCTGCATTCTTTTTATGGCAAATCATATAGGTTTTAGTTTGGCCAATTTGGGCACTGTATTGTATTTTCCTCTCATTCCTTTCTGTATTTAGATTTGGTCAATTTGTGTTATCGTGTATCAGAACTTGGCCAATTTGACAGTATTTTGATTTGATTTGTTTTGGCTTTTGTATATTTAACCACTGTATATTGACTTATTGATTTAATTTGGATACTGTATTTTGATTTGACATTGATTTGGTTCCATATTTTCGTGAATTGCCCTTGCAATATTGAAAATTATATTAAGAGATTCTTCCTTATGTTCTATTTGGGACTATTTTTATTCGTGAATCACAACATTATGAGATTTTAGTTTGGTATCTGTATAATTTAATTTGTGACTGGCCAATGCATATTTGAATCACTGCACACCTAGATTTACTGTATGTTTGTTTGTTGTACTGTATGTTTGTTTGTTGGCAAACTTTGTTCATTGATCCAAATTTGTTGATTTGGGTAGTAATATATATTTATTTGTATTTGGCCACTACATGTATATTTACATGACCAATGATTTATATATTTATCTAGTCACTGTTGTATAACACTTTATACTTTAAATCCTCCTGATGTTTTGATCGTTCAGATTTGGTCACTGTATCTATATGCATGTTTAACAAATTTACTTATCCTTTTTTATTTCATTTGAATAAAATTGAAATTTACTTAATTTGTTGGCATAAAATTAAAATTAGAATTTCTGAAATAAGAACCCTTCAATTTTTCAAAATTGCATTTTGGCATCAAAGTTTGAAATAAAACAAATTGCCTTTTTAAAAATGAGATTTGACCATTTTTTAAAAAAATCACATCTTGGCAATGAAATTTGAAATAAAATAAATTTGAGATAAAACAAATTTGCCCCTTTTAAAATTAGATTTCTAAAATAAGAACATTCCAATTTTTCAAAATTGCATTTTTGCATCAAAGTTTGAAACAAAACAAATCTCCCTCGTTTAAAATTAGATTTCTGAAATAAGAACCCTCCAATATTGCAAAATTAAAACTTGACAATGATGTTTGAAATAAAATAATTTGTCTTCTTTAAAAATGGATTTCTGAAATAAGAATATTCTGTTTTTAAAATTCTCTAATTAAATAACTTGTTTTTCTAAAAATAAGAGTTTATTTTGAAATGTCAAAATAAGTTCCAAGTTTTTCTAATGGCATTGAGTCACTCATAGTTATTAATTCATATTTTATTTTTAAAATGTGGATTAATAAATTTTGGGACAATCAAATGCAAAAAATATTTTTCTTTTAACCAATAAATAAAAGGATAATTTTAAAATAAAATGAGGTAACCGTTTTTCCAATAAATAAAAGGATAATTTTAAAATAAAATGTGGTAACCGTTTTTCTAAAACGGGTGGTGCTAACACCTTCCCCATTCTTAAACCTGGAGGACGTCAGAGATGACGTTGCGACAATAAATACAATTTATTATAAGACACACCTCCCCTAGAGGGTGAGCATCGGGTCGGTCAACCGATCAATATCGGTTCGACCGGCTTTTTTTGAAGAAAAAAAACATCTGACCAAAATCCAGTCAGTCTGGTCAGATTTTATATATTTTTTTAATATTTTTTAATTAATTATTTAATAATTTATAATCGTTATTTTATTATTATTTAATAATTAATTATTATTTTATATATTTTGAAAAAATCTTTTTAGTTTTTTATTGTTATTATTTTATTATTATTTAATAACCCTAGTTTTCTTCTCCACCTTAAATTTGCAATTTCTTTTATCATTTTATATTTAAAATGTTGACGTCGGTAATTTCAAAATATTGTTAATTTTAAAAAATAACAGTGTAATTACACAGTTATTTTTTTATGTTTGTCCGCCAATTATTTTTTCTTCCACCTTTTCTTTCTTCCTCCTCTCCCCTTTTTCAAGAAAATCTATAATTATTTTTATAGTTTTATTCAAAATTTCCTGATATTTTTTTTTATGTGCAATCCATCTTTTCTTCCTTCTTCCTCTGCTCTCGAATTTCTTGAACTTAACCCATAATTATTTTTATGGTTTTATTAAAAGTTTTTCTCATTCCTTTTCTCATATCTATATATCAAACTTAGCAACCAGACTGATAATGTAAACGATAATCTTTCT
Organism: Trichosanthes cucumerina; assembly: GCA_036507285.1. NCBI lineage: Eukaryota > Viridiplantae > Streptophyta > Magnoliopsida > Cucurbitales > Cucurbitaceae > Trichosanthes > Trichosanthes cucumerina. The sequence continues at coordinate 72,034,056 of CM071839.1, read as the reverse complement.
AAATGCGGCTTGAGAAAATGCAGCACAGACACAACCAGACGAAAATGTAACAGTCGGGCACGGATCAACGAATCTGAGATCTCACCTCACGAGCGTATGCAAGGGATTCAAACTTCGACCACGAGATTCAACCGATTTGAGATCTCACCTCACAAGCGACGACAAGGGATTCCACTTCGACCACGATATTAGATAGATCGGAGATCTAAGCGGCGGAGAGAAGCAAACAACACTGACCACGGGCACAAACAACGGCGGCGACAGTGGGAGTCGACAGAGCAGAGGGAGCACGAGGGAGAGGAAGAGCCGACTGTCAACAACACGGAGATGGACGAAACAGACTGATCTCACCTTATTTTTAGGGTTAGGTTTAGTTTTAATTATATATATATATATTAGGGCATTTTTTTATTAATATTGTAATTTTTTAAACTTATTATAAAAATATTGTATTTTTCAAATTATTTATAATAATATTGTTGTTTTAATGAGTTGGAGAGAGACGACCATCTCGTGCGTGGATATTCAAGACGACCAAAATGCCATCTGGCGCAAAATTTTAAAAATTTGTGGATGCAGACGACACAATAATTGCTTATGGCATAGTGGTTTGTAGTTGATTATATATAAATTTGTTTGTATGGTTTTGAGTCCAAGCCAACGTAGATTTTTAACATTTTTATTTTTATTTTTTCTCTTTCTTTCCTTCTTCATTTTTTCTATATTCTATATTCTCTATTTTTCTTTCTTTTACATTTTTTTTCTCTTTCTTTCATTCTTCATTTTTTCTATAGTAAATAATAAATATAATATTCAATTTACTTAAAAAATTAAAATATAATAAATTATATTCAATTTACTTAAAAAGTTAAAATATAATAAATTACATAAACTATTCAATTTACTTAAACCTTATGCGTGGAAAATAGTCGTCTTTTCAAGAGACGATCAAATTTACCATCTCAATACTTTTTACAAATTATGTTTCTGACATAGTGGTTTGCTTAGTTTTATGTATAACCCAACTATTTGGGTTTGAGTCACATGAAACGTAATTTTTTTAATATACATTATATTGTAATTTATTATTTTTATTTATTTTATTTAAATCAAATAAGATATCATTTTTTTAATATAGATTATTTTATTTAAATCAAATAACTTATCTATTTATTTTTTAAAAAAATAAAAGATGACAATATAATATTCAATTTACTTAAAATGTTAAAATATAGCAAATAAATAATAAATTATAATATACTATTCAATTTACTTAAAAGGTTAAAAATGGTAATGAAATAATAAATTACAATGTAATCTATAGGTTAAAATATCATTTTTTGTCTCTGTACTTTAAAATGTCCAATTTTAGTCCATGTAATTTTAATAAAGTTTAAAATTGGTTCCTATAAAAATGTAAAAAAACTACGTTGGGTTGGACTCAAAACCATACACATAAATTTATATAATCTACCACAAACCACTAAGCCATAAGCGATTATTATTAAAAGTTTGGAGATGGTCACCATCCACAAATTTTTTAAAATTTTGAGACAAATGACATTTTGGTCGTCTCCTCAAGAGACGACCAATATCCACGCACAAAGAGATGACCATCTCCAACTCATTAAAACAACAATATTTTTATAAATAGTTTGAAAAATACAATATTTTTATAATAAGTTTAAAAAATTACAATATTAATAAAAAAAAATACCCTATATATTAAAGAAAACGTATATTTTTTTTAAAAAAATTGGTCAACCGAATCGAAAATCCAACCCAACTCAAAAAAAAAAATATCAAAGGGTTGGGTAGTTTATCCATTTATTTGTACCCCTAATATTACACAAAAATCTGTTATGATTTTTTTATACTTTATTTTTTGTTGGAACTGTTCAATAAAATTATTAAGGCCCCGTTTGGTTTGTGATCCGATTTTTTTTTTCAAAAACAAAGAATTCAATAGAAAATAAAAATAATTTTTTATTTCCACTCTATTTGAAAACACATTTGGTTCTAATTTTAAAACTTTAAATTTGAATTCAAAATTTGAAAATAGTGTTTGGTTGAAATTTTAAAATTTATAAAAAGATTAATATATGTTTCATATGAGCATTTTTTTAGAAAAACTAATATAATTATTTCTTAAAACAAATTTGAATTTATTATTGTCAAAATGAATATGTAGAAATAACAAAGATAACCGAATAAGAGATAGTTTTGAAAGATAAATTATAATATTCAATCTTAGGGTCAATTTCATTGATAATGATGTTTAAATATAAAATGACAAAATTAAGGTGGTTTTGCAATTAACAAGGTTTAAAATGTGAATAAAAAAATTTGCAAATTTAAGGTGGAGAAGAAAACTATTGTTTAAAACAGGGTAGCTAAATTGTGGAACTCGTGTACATCCTACCCGATTTCCTTCTATTATTTATTTTGTAGATAGAAAGTTGTTTCTTTTTTTCCATTCATTTTGACTTTATATTTATCACTTTAGTTGTTCAAAATAAGCATTTTTTTTAGACTTATATGCTTTATTTTTTTCTCACGCTTTCATCTAATAGATTCAATTAATGTTTAAAATTTTACATTGGGCACTAAAGAGTTGACGATGGAAACTATCCTCTTTTTTTCTTGTTTTAAATTATATTATTTTTTTAAAATCTCATATTTCATATATATAAATCTTGTGTGTAATGTATATATATAACTTGTAAAAAACGATGTAGAGGGTAATATATATAGATTTTTTAATTTTCATATATAGATTTTTTTAAAAAAATTATATAACTTGTAATATATATAGATTTTTAAAATTGTTTTTTTTTAAAAAATCTCATATCTCATCTTTCATATTTCTTTGTAAAAAAATTAATGTACCACACGGTGGTCTTCATCTCAGACAAACTTTGCGACAAAAAAATGAATAGATTCGTCAAATGAATAGTTTGGATAAAAAATAGAGCATAAATCTATATAAATGAGTCTAAAAAACTCAAAATTGAAAAGTGTAACTCGTGTACGACTATAGATGTCCACAGGGCGGGGCGGGGTCGGGGAATGGCTCCCTGTCCCCGTCCCCGCCCCCTATTTCATTCCCCGTCCCCGTGAAATTCCCCATTTAATTTCACGGGGAACGGGGCAGGGATTCCCCGCGGGGAAAAATTTCCCGTTTATATTTTTATTTTTTAAAATTGTATTAACTAATTTCTTTTTTTTTTTTGAAAATTTGTATTTAAATGGTTAATTATTCTTTAGGGGGCGTTTGGATCGCAGAGTTGGGTTGAGTTGAGTTGAGTTGTGCAGAGTTGTTTTGTCAGTGAGTTCTGGAAATCAGTGTTTGGTTTGCAGAGTTGAGTTGAGTTAGTCGGGGAAGTCGGTGTTTGGTTTGCGAGTTGAGTTATTATGTCAGGGGTATCTGGTGCAGTTTTGTAAAGTGAATAAGTCTGATTTTTTGTACTTTTTTTCTTTACTTTTTTTGTTTTCACCAAATCAATGGCAAACATATTTATCTACCATTTTAAAATTTTATTATGAGATCAATTACAAATTTATAATATATATTACTATTTGCAAGATGTATGAGATATTTAGAACAGTACTAGATATTGAGATTAATATCAATTTTTCTTCTTCCCTAAAATCATTTTTATCTTATGTAAAGTGAAAGATCTGATTTTTTTTTTACTTTTTTTCCTTACTTTGTTTTCACAACAAATCAAATACAAACACATTTGTCTACAATTTCAAAACTCAATTATGTGATAAATTATAAAATTACAATATATATTACCATTTGCCAAATGTATGTCAGGAATATTTACAAAAATAATGGATATTGGGTTTGATATCAATATTCTTTTTCCATAAAATTCATTATTTAGAACTTTTACTCTTCAATATGTACTTTATTTCTTTTTTATGCACATGTTCACCACCACTTTTTTTATTTTAATTTAAGTAGGTATTAATTTAGTATTAATACTTTGCATATAAATAGTATTTATTTAAATTCTTCTAAACACATGCATTGTCTATGGACATCTTTAGAATGGAATAAATAGTTTACCTTGCGAAAATGTTAAAAATATGCCAACAGACTTAAATATTTTATGTCATATTGAAGTTTCATACCTACAAAATATTAGACATGTCATCAAGGACTTAGCAACGCAGTTATGCTACCGAATTTTTCGGTGCAGGCGATGTTGTTTAGTAACGTCCCTAGGAAATTTTGAGTTTGAAAAATTAGGGTCGTCACAGTTGTTATCAGAGCATTAGCAATTTAAACGCACACTTCAAAACTCTTATCATATTCTTCTTTTCTCCACTTTCTTCATCTCGTCGGGTCGTAGTCGGAAAGTCGTCGGACCTTCGCCGGAGAGGTTGTCGGGTCATCGCCGAAGAGTCACCGGATCGTCGTCGAAAAGTTGTCGGATCGCCACCGGAAAGTACCGTACGGTTGAGTTAATAACCCAACTCCATGGGATTGGGTTATTAAGTCACCGGTTAAAATTGTTGGTGAACCAAACAAGGAGTTGGTATATTAACCCAACTCAACCCAACCCAACCTCATAAACCAAACACCCCCTTAGAGATTTCTAGTTAAAAGACATTTTTTTTCAATTTTCTTAGAAAAATAAAATTATATTTAATAAAATTTAAACTTATGGTTTATTAAATGTATAAAAATATATATATTTAAAATTAAATAAATTAATCGAGGCGGGGACGGGGAGCGGGGCGGGGACGGGGTCGGGGTCGGGGACGGGGAATGTCCCCGTTTAGCCAACGGGGAAAATTTCTTCCCCGCTCCCTCCCCCATTCCTCGCTTAAATGGGGATCCCCGCTCCCGCGAGGAAAATGGACATCTCTATGTACGACGTACACGATTTCCATGTGGCGCGATACTCATGGCCTGAGGTCGCGTTTCATTAATGAGAACGTGTACATGGGCCACAAGTTAGCCTAGCTTACTTGCAACCCATGTACACGAGTTAGCTACCCAAATAGATGTAGTTTTGAAATTAATAATGTTTAAAATGTAAATAAAAAAAGAAATTACAGATTTAAGGTAGAGAAGAAAAGTATTGTTTAAAATAAGGTAGCTAAATTGTGTATCACGTTGGCATGGTGATTTATAGATTGGCTGGATAATGTGGAACTTGTGGATGTACACGATTTCATTCTATTATTTATTTTGTATACTTTTTTTTAGAAAGTTGCTTGGGTTTTTTTTTTTTTAATTTATTTCTTCACATTCATTTTGACTTTATATTTATCACTTTAGTGGTTCAAAATAAGTTTCTTTTTTGGACTTCTATGCTTTGCTTTTTTTTCTTATGTTTTGATCTAATAGATTCAATTAATGTTTAAAATTTTACGTTGGGCACTAAAGAGTTGACGTTGGAAACTATCCTGTTTTTTTTTTTTAATATATTATTTTTTTTTAAAAAAATCTCATATTTCATAGATATAAATTTTGTGTGTAATATACATATGACTTGTAAAAAACGTAGATGGTAATATATATAGATTTTTTAATTTTCACATATATAGATTTTTTTTGTTTTAAATATAACTTGTAATATATATAGATTTTTAAAATTTTATTATTGTTTTTTTTTAAAAAAAAAAACTCATATCTCATATTTCCTATCTCTTTGAAAAATTCATGTACCACATGGTGGTCTTTATCTTAAGCAAACTACGCGACAAAAAAAATGAATAGATTCGTCTAAAATAAGTCCAAAATGAAGAGATTGGATTAAAAGAAGGGCATAAATCTATATAAATGAGTATAGAAAACTCAAAATTGAAAAGTGGAACTCGTGTACAGTGTACACCATTTCCACATGAAACTCGTGTATGACGTACACGATTTCCATGTGTTGCGATACTCGTGACCCGAGGTCGTGTTTCATCAATGAAAATGTGTATATGGGCCACAAGTTAGTTAACTTGCAGCTCATGTACACGAGTTAGCTACCCTAAATTGAGGTAGTTTTGAAATTAATAATGTTTAAAATGTAAATTAAAAAAGAAATTGCAAATTTAAGGTGGAGGAAAAAATATTGTTTAAAGTAGGGTATCTAAATCGTGTACCACGTTGGCATGGTGATTTACACGTTGGCGGGATGATGTGGAACTCGCTTACTAGACATGATTTCCTTCTATTATTTATTTTGTAGATTTTTTTAGAAAGTTGTTTTTTTTATTATTTTTTATAATTTCTTCACGCATTCACTTTGACATTATATTTATCATTTAGTTGTTCAAAATAAGATTTTTTTTGGACTTCTATGCTTTGTTCAAAATAAGCTTCTTTTTTGGACTTCTATGCTTTGTTTTTTTTCTTTTCTTATGCATTGATCTAATAGATTCAATTAATGTTTAAAATTTTACGGCACTAAATAGTTGTTATTGGAAACTATTCTATTTTTGTCTTTTTTGTTTTAAATTATATCATTATTTTTTTAAATCTCATATTTCATATGTATAAATTTTGTGTGATATATATATAACTTGTAAAAAATGATGTAGATGGTAATATATATGGATTTTTTTATTTTCATATATATATAGATTTTTTTTTTGTTTTAAATTATATAACTTGTAATATATATGGATTTTTAAAATTATAATATGTTTTTTTTTTTTAAATCTCATATCTCCTTGTAAAAAATTCATGTACCACACGGTGGTATTCTTCTCAGACAAACTCTGCGACAAAAAAATGAATAGATTCGTCTAAAGTAAGTCTAAAATGAATAGATCGGATAAAAAAAAAAAGAATATAAATATATATATATATATAAATGAGTCTAAAAATATCAAAAATTTAAAAGTGGAACTCGTGTACGTACACAATTTCCATGGGGCGCAATACTCGTGACCCGAAGTCGCGTTCCATTAATGAAAACGTGTACATTGGCCACAAGTTAGCTAACACGCAACCCATGTACGCGAGTTAACTACCCCAAATTGAGGTAGTTTTGAAATTAATAATGTTTAAAATGTAAATAATAAAAAAGAAATTTTAAATTTAAGGTGGAAAAGAAAAATATTGTTTAAAATAGGATAGCTAAATCGTGTACTACTTTGGCATGGTGTTTACACGTTGGTAGGATGATGTGGAACTCGCATATGTCGTACACGATTTCTTCTATTATTTATTTTGTAGATTTTGTTAAGAAAGTTGCTTGATTTTTTTTTTTTTATTTCTTCACATTCATTTGACTTTATATTCATCAGTTTAGTTGTTCGAAATAAGCTTCTTTTTTGGACTTCTATAAATTTTTTTCATATGCTTTGTTTTAATTTAATTAATGTTTAAAATTTTACGTTGGGGCACTAAAGAGTTGACGTTGGAAACTATCATATTTATGTTTTTTTTAACTGCATTTTTTAAAAAAAAAATCTCATATTTCATATATATAAATTTTGCATGTAATATATGTAATATATATATATATATATATATATATATAACTTGTAAAAAACGATGTAGATTGTAATATATATAGTTTTTTTAATTTTCATATGTATAGATTTCTTTGTTTTAAATTATATAACTTGTATTGTATATATAGATTTTTAAAATTATCTTTTTTTTTTTAAAAAAATATCATATCTCATATTTCATATCTCTTTGTAAAAAATTCATGTACCATATGGTGGTTTTCTTTTCAGACAAACTCTGCGACAAAAAAATGAATAGATCTGTCTAAAGTAAGTCTAAAATGAATAGACTGGGGAAAAAAATAGAGCATGAATCTATATAAATGAGCCTTAAACTCAAAATTGAAAAGTGAAACTCGTATACGACGTATACGATTTCCATGTGGTGTGATACTCGTGGCCCGAGGTCGCGTTTCATTAATGAAAATGTGTACATAGGTCACAATTTAGCTAACTTATAACCCATGTACATGAGTTAGTTATCTCAAATTTGGAATTAGTTTGGAAACTATCCTATTTTTGTTATTTTTTTTTAAAAAAAATCATCAATCTTGTTGTTTTGATGAAAATCATGTTTTTTTGTTTAGTTGATTCATACTTTTCATAATTTTTTAAAACAAAGAAAACAACAATTTGTTGTTTCCAAAAATAGGCAATTTTCAGAGTTGTTTTTAAAACTGTTTTGAAAATAATTGCAACCAAACACATTTTTTATTGTATTTTTTATTTTCAAAAACATAAAATTGAAAATGGATCACGAACCAAACAGGCCTAATTTTTTTTAATAATTTTATAAAAATTTGAATAATTAAATAAAATTGAAGAATGAGCCTAAATTCTAGTAGCATATTATTGTATTTTAAATAATTATAAATATAAGAGGGCATAATCTCATGCACATTTTTTACATTAAATTGTTGTCCTTTATTTCTCAATGAAATAATCGAGAAGGAGGAGAGGTAAACATAAAAATATATAATATTCAATGTGGTTGTTGCTAGGGGTGTACATAAACTGAGTTGGATTGGGTTGGAGGAGTTTTTTGGACCAACCCGAAAATTCGTGTTTGTCATTTCTTCAATCCAACCAACTCTATTCATGAGAGTAACCCAACCCAACCCAACTCAATATTTTCGGGTTGAGTTGGGTCGTTGGATTAATTTTTTTAATTATTTAAAATATTTTGTTTCTTGAATTAATAACTAAAATTACATAAAATTCAAATATGAAACCTCAAAGTTCATAATATCTTAACATTTATTAGAAGTCTAGAAGAAAAACATAAAAAATTGACAAATAATTCATTTATAAATATATATGTAATTAAATAAAATAAAAAATATAAAATTTGGGTTGGGTTTGGTTGGGTAGCCTAAAAAGCCCAACTTGAGAACCAATCCGAACATTTTGGTTCTCCAAACTTCTAACTCAACTCAAATCGAAAAAGAAAACTCAACCCAACCCAACCTTTGTTTGGGGTTGTCCGAGTTGCTCGGGTTACCGGGTTAGTCGTACACCTCCTAATTGATACATTATGGTTGTCCCTTCTAAACTTTTGGGTGCATGATGAAACCATGATTATTTATTTCTTTCCTACATTAAACGGTAAAACTACCAACCACGTAATATATACTTCCTCAAATAAATTTTCATAAATATTAATTCGGGTTTTGTCCATTTTTGTTTTTGCTTGTAAACCTAAAACCAAAAGGTGATCTCAATTAGTCAAAATAAGCAATCAAATGAATGTTCATGATTGGTTACAATCAAGGAAGAAAGAGCAAATTCATTAATAATAGTCAAACACTTGGATTACAACAAGAAGGGATTTGGTGATAACCCAAATCCTATTGAAGGAAAACTATCTATCCATAATCTCATCGTTCCCATCACTCCCTTTCTTGCAAGGATGTGTGCCAAACAATTTAGTTCACGACTTGTATGACTAAACCACACTCTTTCAAAATCCGTTCGGAGAGATAAGATATCACATATATAATTATGAATTTCTATAGTTATATTCAATAAACCATTAATCATAGCAAAAGTAAACAAAGAATCAGAGAAGATATGGGCTTGAGAGAATCCCAACCGTGCAACAAGTCTTAGCCCATCATAGATTGCTAGTGCTTCTGAACAGGCGGGGTTAACAAAAGTATCATGATCATTAGTCATAGCAACCAATAACCTGTTGGGATTTTTGTCCTAATCTCGTGTTTGTAAATTACTGTTTGAAATTAATAAGAGTTATTTATTTCACTATTTTGTGTCTCGCAATATTTACAAACTTTTCCAATAAACTAAGCTCCAAGGTCATTGAATTTATGAGAGAACTGGAACTTGAACGGTGTGTAGTGGACACACAGGGAGGATCACGTTCGAGTTAATGACCCGAATGGTCTACAGTATATGGATAGGGTTGGAGACCTAATCCTGAATACACTGTGGATGCGGCCCGCTTTGTATTAGATACAAACGAGGTGATCGACTCGTTCATATGGTTGACATGCGAGTGGAGGCATCCTGTGCAATGAGATTGTACAAGATCGGGATCGTGAATTATTAGACCTCGATGATGTAACACCGCTTGTGATGGGACTAATAACCGTGAGATGACCATTAGTGACTCGACACGAATCCACGAGCGTGTTTACGGACTTACATCATGCGAAGTCCGTCCTTTGACTAGTATGCGGGTGAGGGTGGTCACGATTACTCGCCCAATATGTCTATCTTCTCCGGGGCGGGACCAAGTAGGGGCTGGAAACTTAACTACGCGAGATGGAATTCACCGGCCCGCTTCCCAATGAGTAAAATTGTGTTAAATGAAATGGGCGATTACATCGCCAGAGAGTTCTTGATGGGGCTAGTATCGTCAACAAGTGTTGTTGATCCTAAAGCACGTTTAGTCAAATCCGTTCCCAAGAGTTGGGAATGCCTCGACGTAGTGGGAGGGTCGTGAGACGACTGTCAATGCTACATGGGTTTAAATTGAAACCTCGATCGTCGCTCCCGATGATGATCATGAGGATCCATTGACCTATGATCAGGCAATGGTTGATGTTGACAAAGACGAATGGATTAAAACTATGGACCAGGAAATAGAGTCTATGTACTTCAATTATGTCTGGGAGCTTGTGGATCAACCGGATGTGGTAATACCTATTGGTTGCAAATGGATCTACAAGCGTAAACGTGGCGTAGATGGGAAGGTGCAAACCTTCAAAGCCCGACTAGTGGCAAAGGGTTTTACCCAAGTTGAAGGGGTTGACTATGAGGAGACCTTTTCACCTGTTGCCATGGTAAAGTCGATCAGGATCCTTCTGGCCATTGTCGCGTATTATGACTACAAGGTATGGCAGATGGACGTCAAGACAACCTTTTTGAATGACAAACTTGATGAGACCATCTACATGGACCAGCCCAAAGGGTTCATTGCCCAAGGCCAAGAGCAAAAAGGTTTGTCGACTTCATAGGTCCATTTATAAATGTGAAACAAGCTTCGAGGTCTTGGAATATAAGGTTTGATGAGGCGATCAAATCTTATGGCTTTGATCAAAATGTCGATGAGCCTTGTGTCTACAAGAAAATCGTTGACAAAAACTGTCGCATTTTTAGTGTTGTATGTGGACGATATTCTTCTCATTGGGAATGAGGTAGAATTTCTTACTGACGTTAAGAAGTGGCTAGCTTCGCAATTCCAAATGAAAGATTTGGGAGAAGCTCGGTATGTTCTAGGTATCCAGTTGTCCTAACAGGAAGAGCAAGCAGCCTAGCTTGTCTCGGCGTCTTATATTGACAAGATGTTGTCTAGATATAAGATGCAAAACTCCAAGAAGGGCTTGCTGCCTTTCAGGCATGGGGTTCACTTTTCTAAGGATCAGTGTCCTAAGACTCCTCAAGATGTTGAGGATATGAGACGAATTCCATATGTTCAGTTGTAGGGAGCCTGATGTATGCCATGCTGTGTACTAGGCCCGACATCTGTTATGCAATAGGAATTGTCGGTAGATATCGATCCAATCCAGATCGAGATCACTGACAGCGGTAGTAAAGGCAATCCTCAAGTATCTTAGGAGAACGAGGAACTACAACTTAGTGTACTGGGAGTGAGGATTTGATCCTTACGAGATACCGCGGTTCGACTTTCGGGCCGATAAGGATTCTAGAAAATCCACTTGAGTCGACCTTCATTCTAAATGGAGGAGTGTAGTGGCGATGGCGAAGCATCAGTGGATGCATCGTTGATTCCACTATGGAAGCGGAGTATGTTGCGGCTTGAAGTTGCGCAAAGGAAGTTGTTTGGCTTAGGAAGTTCATGATGGATTTGGAAGTTGTTCCAAATATGAACTTGCCAATCACACCGCTCGTGATAATAATGGTGCGAGAGCCAAACTCACGTGAGCCTCGAGCCATAAGAGAGGCAAAACACATTGAGTGCAAGTATCATCGATCGGGAGATTGTGCACCGCGAAGACGTGATATCACGCAGAGATAGCGTCGAGCACAACGTGGTGATCCATTTACAAAGCCCCTCACGGCTAAGGTGTTTGAGGTCACCTGAGAGTCTAGGTCTTGAGAGCTTCCCGACTAGGGCAAGTGGGGAGATGTGTAAACGGGTATTCAATGCCCTAGTTTATTGTATTACTTCATTGTAATTTATGTACATTTCAGAAATGTATTTTCTCCACTAGCTTAGTCCAAGTGGGAGTTTGTTGGGATTTTTGTCCTAATCTCGTGTTTGTAAATTACTGTTTGAAATTAATAAGAGTTATTTATTTCATTACTTTGTGTCTCGCAATATTTACAAACTTTTCCAATAAACTAAGCCCCGTGGTCATTGAATTTATGAGAGAAGCTGGAACTTGAGCGGTGTGTAGTGGACACACAGGGGAGGATCACGTTCGAGTTAATGACCGAACGGTCTCTGATATATGGATAGGGTTGGAGACCTAATCCTGGATACACTGTGGATGCGACCCGCTTTGTATTAGATACAACGAGGTGATATGACTCGTTCATGTGGTTGACATGCGAGTGGGGGCATCCTGTGCAATGAGATTGTACAAGACCAGGACGTGAATTATTAGACCTCACCGATGTAACACCGCTGGACAATGAGGGACTAATAACTTCGTAGATGACCATTAGTGACTCGACACGAATCCACGAGCGTGTTACACGAACTCCATCTGCGGGTCCGTCCTTTGACTAAATGCGGGTGAGGGTGGTCACGATTACTCGCCCAATATGTCTATCTTCTCAGGGGACGGGACCCAGTAGGGGCTGGGAACTTAACTACGCGAGATGGAATTCACTCGTTCCCGCCTTTAGGAAAACTAGAGGGGTTGTTCCCTTAAGTGCTGTCTCCAGGGCTTGGACAACGAGCGCCCACTTTCTCATTGGCCCGAGAAGGATGTTGTGTATGGTTGGACCATCACAATATGTTGTTCATTAGAGGAGCAGTGGAGACTTAAGGATCAAGAGGTAGACACAGGGGTAAAACGGTAATTTGACCCACCGTGTCTCACGAACAACTGTGAAGGAGTCGACTCATGGGCATTGGTTATATCGGTGGACACGTAATATTCTGCACTGACGGGAGTGCAGCTACGGGCTATAGTGGAGTGTTACCGTAGTTAATGAATGTTGATTAACCGGGTCAAAGAGTTTGACAGGTTAATCTCGGATCATTGGAGCCCGTCATTATAGGTCCATTAGGTCCCTCAGTTGGCTCAATCTGGGTTAAAAGAAGGGTTAATGTTTTGGTATGAAATTGAAGTGTTCAATTTTACTTAAAGGGAATTTATGTCATTTATATGAGATATGAATGATATAATATATAGTTTAATGTGAATGAGATTCATAATAAACTATATGTTAGCCTAATTGTTGAATTAGGGCTAATTGGAGAAATTAATTGAGAGAAATTAAATTGGATGTGATTCAATTTAATTAATCCACAATTATTGCAAATGTGATTTGTAATATGAGATATGAGATATCTTATATTATGTGGTTATGCAAATGAGATTTGCATAACCTATGGTTGTGGTAAAGTGGTAATAATGTGTAGATTTTAACTCCATCATTTCCACTATTTAAACCCTTTGCAAGAAGGGATTAGTAAGCAAGTCTCTCATTTTTTTTTTATTTTCATCAAAGAGAAGAGATCAAGAATTCTCTCTACTCTCTCAACTCTCCTCCCTTTCAAAAACACTAGAGTCCCACAACTTTCCTTCTTCCAAAGGAAGAACAACCGAGACTCCAAGTGGTTGTGTTTGGGTTTCTATTAGAGAGAAGATTTCGTTGAGATCGAGAAGCACGAAGTGTTCGTGATAGAGGAAGGAACTTTGAAGATCTGTCTACAACAAGTAAGTAAACATCTTCTCGCTGTAATTTCTTCCTCTTATGCATGTTTAACTTAGATCTAAGTGTTAGATCGTTTTAACAAAATTCATGTAGCATAATGATACCTTGACGATTCGATCGTCTTCCGCTACGCGGGATTTTCATTCCCTTCATAACCTCCCATTATTGTTTCTAATCGCCACTCCCACCCCTGTTCGAACCTTTTGCTCAGTTACAAGTATCATCAACAAAAATATGGACCCTTGGAGTTTCCCCACACCTCAACCTCTAATATGGCTCAACTTGTAGGTGGTCTTTTGTTGCTACATTCACGACCTAGAATCCTCGTGAGTAATTCATCAACCACTAAACTTTTAGATTAGCAGGTTGTAAAGGACGACCGAAGCAGTGATTATTACGATCATTCCATATGTCCCACGAACCCATACACAAGATTTCAAAAATACTAGGCGGATAGTCATTGATTGGCTACAATCAAATTTCAACTAAAATTGATGGTTCTATTTATTTCAATTTAGGTTTATAAGACGATAATCAACCATTGTTAAACTCTTAACAAGATACAAGATCGAGTCTTAAGAATACCCCAATCCATGAGTCAATTCGTTAGCTTCACATTTTAGTAAGTTTACATTTGTATAATATAAGATTAAAAAAGTTTTAATTTATATAAATTGTATTTGAATTGTGTGGATGAATATATTAGAAAAAATAAAGTTATATGACAAGTGTGTTTATTTCTAAATCTGTAATGAGTCCATATAAGTGTACGGTATGAAATACTAAGTTTTTCAAAACTCCCTATAAATAAATTAATATACTAAACCTATATTTTACCACATATATAATGTTATTTTAAACATATACCACATATATAATGTTAGAAATTATGTTATATACAAATATACTCTAAGTTGAGATGCCATCCCTTGATTCAATGCCACTCAAGTTTTTATATTTTTGGCATTATAACATTTTAATATCCATAATTTTCTTTAATATTTATATACTTATAAATATAATGATTGATTTTTATTAATGCTATAATTTTGTCAGAAAACTCTCATTAAGAAAACAGTGATATGAAACCGTGACATGTGAATAAAAAAAAAATTAAATTACAAATTTGTGTAGAGAAAGCTCACTAGGGTATATGAGGGTAGGTTATTAAATGTAACTAATATGGTTATGAGTTGAATTATTTTCTGTTTACAATATACCTATAAATAGGCTTAGTGCTCTTTTGACCATATTAAATAAAATCATCCTCTTATGATCACTGCTCTGTTAGTATGTTCTAAACTTTAGATGGTATCAGAGCTCTGGAAAGATCTAACGATCAAATCAAGATCCTAAATTTTTTTTCTTTCGATTTTGGCCCTTTCCTCTTCAATAGACCCGCTAAATTCAGATGAGTCATGAAGGGATCGAATCCCGCAGTAGAAGCGATTGTGAATTACGTGTTCTTTGTTTTGTTACACAAATTTCATTCAAGTACAAACATATAAGATTAAACATGTAATTCTACATATAGGACAACAAGAAAATTACCCTTGAAGAACGCTTTCTTCTCGAACTCCTTCTCCCACGGTCACGATCTCAGCAACTCGAACCCGAACGTGCGAAGATACCACCACTAGATTTTCTCCGTTGTTCTCTAGGTGACGGAGGAAAGTGGGTTCCTTTTAGGGTGAGATGTGAAGATTATGAGAGAAGTTGTGTTTTGGAACTTTTCCAACAACACAATAGTATGGTATTCTAGGGTTACCAAAAATTAATCTCAAAGTTACATTTCATACAACTATTTATAGGGAAATAGGATGAAAATGACCATCTTATCCCTCTTTCATTCTCTTATTAGTATATAGTTAATATGTGAATCTAATTCACATTAAAACCATATATTATATCAATTATATCACATATAATTGATATGACACCTCATATATAAAATTGAACTCTTTAATTTCATTCCTAACTTTATACCCTCAATATTACCATGTTGAGCCAATGGAGGGACCTAATGGACCTACAGTTCATGAGCTCCAATGATGTGAGATTAACTGATCAAACTCTTTAATCCAGTTAATCAATATTCATTAATTACAAGTCACTCCACTATAGACTTGTAGTTGCACTCTCCTCACTGTAGATTATATTGTGTCTATTGATATAATCATTACCCATGAGTCGACCCTTCACAGGTTGTTCGTAATCACAGCTGGGTCAAATTACCGTTTTACCCTTGTGATTACCTCTTTGTTCCTTAAGCACCACTGATCCTCTAATGAACAACAAGTCTATGGTCCTACCATAGGCTCATACCTTCTTAAGTCAGTTTAGAGGGCGGGGCTCCGTTGTTCAAGACCTGAACTCAGTTCTTAAGGGAACAACCTATCTAATTCCTTAGTGTAGAAATGAGTGAATTCCACTTGCATAGTTAAGTCCCCAACTACCTACGAGGTTCTGTCCCTGAGAAGGTAGGCTTATTGAGTCGGCTACAGGTCACTCTCACCCATACTAGTCTAAGGACAAACCCCTATAAGCAGGAGTTCTTAACTTTCTTAGGATTCAGGTCGAGTCACTAATAACCATATATAAATTATCAGTCTTATCCTGTTAACGGCGTTATACTGGTTAGACTAATAATTTCAATCGATCTTGTATGAACTCGCATACAGGATGCCCCACTTCGCATGTCAACCACATGAATGGGTTGGATTACCTCATTTGTACTAATTACAAAGTGGGTTGCATCCATAATGTTACCAGAATAAGGTTTCCAACGTTATTCTTATACCATAGACCATTTAGGTGATGGAGATCGGATCTCCTTGAGCAGCGGAAACGAATTTGGAATCGTAATATGCAAGATTGTTTTGCTTAAAAAACAAAAACTCATACATTGACAAATATACAGAACAAGCATGCTTTTACTCTAAATAAAACATGGAGATATACGTGCAAACATGATTGAAGTTTAACAATTAAACTAAAGGGAAGAAAAAGAATACCTTTGTAGTTTCCAATTCTCCAAAGACAAAGAACTCCTTGCTCCAAAAAATCAAAGAACACAGAACTTCCAAAGTTCTCTGTTTTTCTCAACAGTAACACCACCAACGGTGAGCACCTTCATATCTCTCAATTCTTAGATCTTCCGTGGTGGGAAGGATCCGACAATTGGAAGAAGAAGGGAATGGGAGTGTGAGAGAGAGAGTTTTGCAGCAATTCTCTAATTACCAAAAAAAAATTCATCGATTAATCGATTCAACCATCCTCTTCTCCCTGTTAAACTGTCGATAGGGAGAAGATGGAGAGGTAGTGGAAACGTGTCTGCTTGTTTTATTATTAAAATAATATTAATAATAATAATAATAATAATAATTAAATCATAATTAAATCATATTTAATTATTAATTTAAATAATACAAATTAAATATCATATATTTAATTTGGATTAAATCTCATTTAATCATATCACCCCTTTAACCTATAGTTTTAATGTACATCCAGTGCACATTAAATTTTAACCTATAGTTTTCAAATGTGAATCACATTCACATTTAATATAATATTTGAACTGTTTCAAATATTCAATTCTCTCATATAATTTAATATGAATCATATTCACATTAAATTTATAATATATAGTTCCAAAACTATATATTATATCGTATCTAAATACATAAAATATATTCCTTAATGAATTTGAACATTTCAAATTCAAATGATCTAAGAACCCTTTACGAGCTAGAAGGTGGACCTAATGGACCTACAAATCAGAAACTCCAACGATACGAGATTGCTAGGTTAATCTCATTAATCTCCCAATCAACATTCGTTAACTGCGGGAACACTCCACTAAAGTCCCACAGCTGCACTCTTCTCACTGCAGATATATTTCTGTGTCCATGGATATTGACCAATAACAACAAGTCAATCCTTCACTAATGTTCGTAACACCAATTTGAGGTCATATTACATATTACCGCTTTACCCCTCGGGTTACATCTTGTGCCTTAAGTACCAAAGCTTCTCTAATGAACAATTTGTTTGTGGTCCTACCAACAAACAGAGTCCCTCTCGGGCCAATGAGAGGATCGGGCCCTTTGTTCAAGTCCCGGAGACACCACTTAAGGGAACATTACTCTACTTACCCTAGTAGGCGGGAAGGAGTGAATTCCATCTTGCTAAGTTAAGTTCTCGATCCGCTCACTCGGTCTTGTCCCCAAGAAGGTAGGCATATTGAGTCGCGAATCGACCACTCTCACCCATACTAGTCAAAGGACAATCCTCGCGAATAGGAGTTAAGTAACTCCGCTCGGGATTGAGATCAAGTTGCCTAGGTCATCCTAGTGAAATAGAAACCTAACTAGTCAACGAAGTTACAGTTAGAGATTACTATTTCGTGGTCCGGTCTTATGTAATCTCATTATATAGGATATCCCTACTCACATGTCATCTACACGAACACGTTAGGATCATTGTGTTTGCATCAAATACAAAGTGGGCCACATCCATAGTTTAACTGGGGGTAAGGTGCCCAAACCTTATCCTAACTATAGACCACTTTAGGTTTGTATCTCGAACCGAGATCCTTTTTATGTACATTACATTCAGTTAGAGATTCATTTAACAACCTTGGATGTTTAGTTTATTGGATTTAGGATTTGAATGAAGGCAAACTCGTAGATAACGAACAACAACACTTTATTGAAATAATAACACTTTATTATTAATTAGAACATAATTACAAACTACGAGTTTTAGGGCACAAATCCCAACATTAGGTTATACTCTTGAACACAATCCAAATAGTGTCTACTACACTGATGTTCAAGATACATTATAACCTTGAAGTTAGTTTATTGGATTTATAAAGTAAAAATATAATTTTATCAAAACAAATAACTCTTTATTTGTTTGATCAAAATTACATAAGTTTATGGCACAAATCCCAACAAGTCAGTAGTGCATACTTTCTCAAAGGTAATCAACCCAGGGAGTAAGATTGCAATCGCATATTGGAAGAGGGGAATTTCCTTTCATGAAAACTTCAAGTGATAAGCGCTCTTAGAGGACATGGTTTGTTGGTATACATCGAAAAAGATGTAATTTTTTTTTTCATGGTTTGTTGGTCCTTAAAAAAGTTAAAATTTAGTTTATATAATTTTAAGAATGCTAGAATTCGTCCTTGTGATTTCATAAAATTTTCAAAAACAATTTCTTATATAAACTATTTATGAGGATTTTATCAAACTAAAATGACTATTTATGAAGTTTTATCAAACTATAAAGAATGAAAATTTGTAACTTTCAAATTTATAGAAACTAAATTTCTCTCTAAATCATAGGCATCAAATTTCTAATTTAACCATTAGAAAGAAAATAAAAAAAAACCTTGTAGGCTTCTACAACTTAAAATCAAAGTTGATCCAATTATAATTTTTCTTTAAATACTGACCTATGCAACAATTTTTTTAGCACAATAAAAATAAAAATGGAGGGATTTGAACTACAAATCTCTGAGTTAACCCACTTAATATGTCAACTATTTTGTAACAATATTTTTAACCTTTTATTTAAGTAACGGGCATGTAAATTCAATTTTTTTACTTTTTATTTTTTCAAAAAAACAGATCCATATTTTGTTGAGAATCCAATCATTGTCGGAATGTTTTTCAAACAATTAAATAAAACTCAATCATTATTGAGGGTCAAATATGGAAATCACTAACCAAGCACCATCTTTAGAGTTATAAACATTAAATTCTGTTTGGACCAAAGAACATATAACATTGATTTTTTCTCCACTGAGTCGAAAGATTAAATCTTACTCCTCCATATTAGTTATACTAATAAATAAATAAATAATATAATATAATTCTTTTAAACAAATATAACAATTAGATTTTACTTAAGGTATGTTTGATAACTATTTGATTTTTAATTTTAATTTTTAAAAATTATGATTATTTTTTTCTATCATTTCTCTACATTGAATTTCATCTTTATTAAGATTAAGAAGACATTTGAATTCGTAGAAAAATTTTAAAAACGAAAATAAAATTAGAATTTTTTTTTTTTTAATTTTCAAACATCGGCTTTTTTTTTTTAAAAAAAAATACAGGTAAAAACTACCTAACAAAATAAAGAAACCTATTAGTATATGTAATATTTATAGGCTTATTTTTATAGAAACTAAAAATAAAAAAAATCAAATAGTTATCAAATATCACTTAAATAATATAATTTGTTATAATTTTCATAATTATAATATTTAATAACATAATATATTTTAAAATAGACTATGACTTTTATTTATTTATTTTTAAATACCACATTGTATATTTTTTTTAAACCGATAGGCATAGGTAAAATATATTTTCTTTTGTTAGTCAACACAACCTTAACCAGCCTATGTTCAAGTTAGCTTTAAAATGTCGAAGTTACTTTCATTGTTGGAGGTTTATTGCGTTAGATAATATATTTTAGAGGAAGGTTTAGATAATATTTTTGAAAATTAAAATCTCGTTTGATAACTATTTAGTGGGTAAAAATTAAACATATAAATAAATACTACTTCCACTTATAGATTTCCTTATTTTGTTATCTACTTAAAAAACCAAACCAATTTTAGAAGCTTAAAAAAGTAATTTTCAAAAATTTGTTTTTGTTTTTTGGATTAATTAAGAATTCAAATACTTTATTAAGAGAGATGAAAATCATTGTGGAGAAATTGGGAGAAAACAAGTTTAATTTTAAAAAACTAAATGATTATCAAACGGGGGTTTGTCAAATTGCATCTTGGATTTGAATTTTATATTAATATTTTATGATATGTTAAAGTACAAGTTTAGTCCATGAACTTTTAGGTTTGTATTTATTCAGTCCTTACACTTACAATTTTTTTCTGTCTATTTGGTCTCTGAACTTTAAAAAGTGTCTAATAGGTGTTTAAACTTTCAATTTTGTGTCAAATAAATCCTTGAATTTTCAATTTTGTATCCAATATTTGTTTAAAATTTACTAACCTGCTAGACATAAAATAAAAAATTTATGGTTCTATTATACAAAGAATTCAATTTTATATCTAATAAATCAGTTAATTTTTTTAAAAAATTGAATATGTCATAAACTTATTAGACACAAAGTTGAAAGTTCGGGAACCTATTAGACGTTTTTAAGTTCAAGGACTTACTGACACATAAAATTAAAAGTTTAAAAATCTATTAAATACTTTTTAAAGTTTATGAATCAAATAAACATAAACTTAAAAGTTTAGGACTAAACTTATAATTTACCTTTTATTATATAAATGGTATGTTTAACTTAATTTAGTTAAATTATGAGGTTTTATATTATTATTATTATTTTTTGAAGTAATGAATGTTTGTATTATTGTACTTATTAAAATAGTTTCCCGGGTGACCCACTCGTCCTCGGTTCCTTGTCTTCTTGCTTCTTCACTATTTTCTTTCATTAATTTTTCATACGAAATCAAATTTGGCTCTATAGACTTCAAGATGATTTTTCTTTCATCAGAAAACAGGAGAAATTGTTGTTCAAAGCTGATGAAATTGCCTGGAAACTGGTTGCTAGTTGCTATGTTGCCGCGTTATTATCATTCCACTTGTTCAATGTCCGCATTCTAATTTTCTCTTTCCAGAAAATAGAATTTTTGACACAAATTCTCCCGTTTCTTTCGATGGAAGTTAGAATTCCAAGGCAGAGTTGATTTCATAAATTACAGGTTGATTTCGAATCTCTTTGTCCCGTCGGTCGTTTTTCGGTCGGAAGGCGATTCCGACCGGTGGCCACGGACCCGAAGCACTCCGATGAAGTCTTTCGAGAAAACGCCGGAAAGGCACTCGTCTTTTTCTGAACCTGTCAGCTCAATCCACAGTCCTCTTTATTCTGATGAATCTCCCTCTTCTTCCGGTAATACTTATTCCCATCTCGATCTCGGCGCCGCTCTGTTCATCTAACATTGATGGCGAATTCATTTTTGCAGGCAAAGATAATTTACCAGTGGGGCAGAAGAAACAATTAATCAGGAAACGAGGCGGATTTGTATTTCGGATTTACGAGCATGGTAAGGATTGATAGTTTTTGCGGTCCAAATTTATTGAACACCACCTGTTTGTAGAAATGCCATCTGAAATTTATCGCATATAATATGATGGAACGAGGGTCATCTTGTGTTTTTGTGAATCTGCAGTTAAGTTGGGGTCTAAATTCTCGGTGACTGCCAAAGGGAAATTAAGATTGGGGGCAAGAATTATACAACAAGGTGGCAGAAAGAACATCTTCAAACATGTTTTCGGAATTGTAGAAGGAGAGGAGCTTTTGAAGGCCTCTCAATGCTACTTATCAACAAGCGCAGGACCCATTGCAGGGCTTCTTTTCATATCCACAGAGAAGGTTGCCTTCTGCAGTGAGCAAAGTATCACTTTCCCTTCACCAACCGGAGAATTGCTTAAAACACATTACAAGGTAACCTTTGGATTTAAGCATTCAGCTGTGGGTCAGAAACGTGTAAAAAGTTTCTGCTATTAGACATGTGGGAGATTGCATTCAAATCATGTTTGATTTGATTTAATTTAACCATGTTCATAATCAAGTTTTGGTTTCAGAAAATGAAAAAGATTTTAGGACTGCAAGAATCTTAGATAGAAACTTGATGATTTTTTTGGCTGTCCTTTTTATTTAGAAAATCCCCACACATGTATATAATAAAATTTGGTTTCAGAAAATGGAAGTTAAAGATTTTAGGAGTTGAATGGAAGATTCATAGATAGATACCGACTCTTTTGTCTAGTCTTTTTGTTTAAAAGATCGCCAACTTTTTGCTAGAAATAAGTGATTGAACAAGCTGAAAGTGTGTGGAAGCTATCATGTAAACTTGCCTACGTGCTTAATTTTTATCCAGAGTTTTGATGTAGGCTAGGACCAAGATTTTTGTTTCGAACATTTGAAATTTTAAACACCATGTGATGCAAAATTTTACATACTAACCTTTTCAAATATATAATACTTCCAAAATAAAAAGGGGTATATTAGACCCCTGCTTTGCATTCTGACTTTGCCCCCTACGTAAAGGTATTTAAATAAAGTTCTTTCTTGAGAGTAATTTAAAAGGCCACAATCTTTGTACAAATAAAAAAGAAGTCTAAAAAAGCTTATATGGATCTCTCTTGCACTATTCCTAACTATAACTAGTTAGAGCAAGTTTGGGAGTGATTTTGGTCATTCTAAAATCACTTTTTTTATGCCCAAAATCACTAAAATGGGCCTAACAAAATTGATTTTGACCCCGCCAAAATCACTCTCGAACATGTCCTTAATATATGCTAGAGAAGACTCCCTTTGAAAACACAAGTTTGAACTGGCAGTGGTGTGTGGTTTTCTACAGGTTTTGATACCATTAAAGAATATCAGAAAAGCCAATCAGAGTGAGAATGTGAATGAGCCAGCAAAAAAGTACATAGAAGTGGTGACGGATGACAACTTTGATTTCTGGTTTATGGGATTCTTGAGATATGAAAAGGCATTTACAAATCTTCAAAAGGCCATTTCCATGGCCAACAGAACGTAAACAGATGTATCATGAAACCGACCAGATCTGGCTGAACAAGATGATGTTGCTTTTGCTTCTCATTTGCAGGAGTGTCTTTTTGAAGTTAGAAATTTGATAGGGATTTCACATTCTAATGGATTGTTCTGTATTTTGTATGATTCATATGAGTGGTGTTTAAGTTAGTTGTCCCACATCCCTGTGTAAGTAAGTGGGCTTGAAACATGTGAAATATTTCGTTTTCCCTTGGATTGTATTTTACTCGACTTCATTTCATAACTTGGTGATTTTATTATGATTTTACTTATTTCTATTCGTAATTCAACTTTTATTGAATTTTCTTTTGATGTAGAAATGATTGAGTAGAAGATGCAAAAATTGGGTTGGTGTAAATGCCTGGAGAGAATCACAATACATCGATTCCATTCACTAAACTTTTATATATATATATATATATATATATATATATATATATATATATATATGTATGTATGTATAAGTTTCCCAACTATATGGGAGATTTAAACTTTGATTAAAATATCATTTTGGTTATACTTTAAGTTTCATTCTATTTTAGTCTATGTACTTTCAAATACTCAAATTTAGTTATTGTACATCTAATAAATCTTAAAATTAGTTTTTATTATATATTTTTTTTATTGAAATTGGTTAAATAATAATATTAATTTTCATGCAAGAAAGTACACAATGTGAACGTATTTTCAAAATTCATAAACAGAAGGTCAATAAAGACTATTTTTTTTTAAAACAAAAGTTAACAATTCACTATTGGTAAGGACCAATTTAAGTATTATTGATAGTATAAAGACTAATTTTAGACACTTGAAAGTACATAATCTAAAGTGCATGTTTGGAATGATTTTAGAAAGAAAAATACTCGCTGCACCCATCTAACTAATATACAGTCCACTGGAGAGCAAAAAAAAAAAAAAAAGGTTTTTTTAAAAAAAAATTTATAAAATAATTTTTATGGTTGAAAAATAGGTTGCACCCAAGTACAATTCTTTTAGAAATATTAATTTTAGTACAATTGATTTGTTTATAATTGATTTATTAAAAGTGATTTTCATATAATCATTTTCATGTTTGGTTCTACACTTTTAATAGTGATTTTCATACAATTAAGTGATTCCAAAAGACATGTTTGGGAGTGACTTTAAAATAAGTGTTTAAAGCTAATGATTTAATTATAATTATTTTTTTAAAAAAATTATTTAGTTATAAATTATTTTAATATTTAATTCAAACGTTGTAAAAGTGAATTTAAATTTAATTAAAAATATTTTTTTTTAAAAAAATGAGTAATGTTTGTTTTCAAAAGGGATTTTATAATCATCAAGTCAGAGATAGGAATTAAAATGTTAGAGAGATAAACAAAAAAAAAAGGTAAGATGATAAAAATTTTAGTAAGAAAATTTATAATGACGATTGAGGAGAAAAAAGTTAAGAGTTACGGACAAAAAAGTACTATAACAAAAAAGGTAGAGCAAGAGATAAAAAAAATGAGTGAGAAAAAATTTTAAAATATACGAAAATGATAGGGAGTAAAAAAAAATATTAGAAATAAAAAAACTTTAGAGAGAGAAAATTTGTCATTTTGTAAAAAGACAAATGACCTCAATGGTGACGGTTTTGAGAAAATTCATTTTTTGATGGAAATTTATGAATTTTTACAAAAGATGATAATTTTTACCGGTCACCAAAAGTATACATTTTTCAAAAAGGAAATAATAGCCATTTTAAATCACAATCACTTGATAAAAATCACTTGGGAATCGCTTCTCAAGTGATTGATAGGAAATCACTCCAAGTGATTTTGGATTATTCCAAAATCACTTGCTCAATATTGCCAAACATCACACTTTTGAAAGGAAAGTGATTTTAGACATGTCAAAAGTGATTTTGGTCATTCCAAAATTACTCCCAAACATGTCCTAAATTGGAATGAGACTAGTACATAGATAAAAATGATATTCTAACCTTCAACTTTCAATATGTAGCTTAACTATTAAACTATGCAATGCTAAAGTTGACATCTATCTCAAAACCGAAGAATTGTAGCTCAGGCACTTGCAAGAACGACAAAAGAATTTGGCCCAATTGCGAGCATGTCTCTTCTTTATCCTATTTGCAAATATATATATATATATAAAAATAGTCAAACCCAAATAAAATCTACAGAAAGTCCAAAATGACCATTTATTTAATCCCGGGTTTTAATCCCACATTTTTGTAATATGAAGTATATCAATTGCTTACCAATTATGTACTTTTGATCTACCTAATATGAAGTATATCAACTTTAGTTTAGGTATATCAATGAAATGAAATTTCTAATATTCAACATATCAGTAGTATATCGAATATACCTAATTTGAAGTATATCAAGAATATAATAGTAATTTAAATTTAGTATATCAGATATACTTAGTATAAAATACATCGACGATATATTATTGATATACTCTATTTAGGCATATCAATGAAATAACATTCTTAATATAAAATATATCAACAATATATTAGTAATTCATAATCAGTATATCATAGATAACTATATGAAGAATATCAAGCGTATACCGATAATTCACATATAAGATATATACATAATATGAGGTATCTCAGTGATATACTTGATTTTAGTTTTTGATTTTATTAATGAATTTTTCTACTTTTTTTTTTGTTGATGCATTTGTTTTTAATTGGTACACTTGATAGTGCTATCAATAGAAAATGAATGACGTAATAATAATAATATACTTCATTTTAGGTATTTTATTCATATATCTAATATGATGTATGCCAATCGTATATCAATACTACATATTTATTATACTAGATATACTATTGATATACTCTATTTTAGTTTTTGACTTTATCAATAGTTATTCGTCACTTGAGGTGATTAAGCACATTACTGGATGAAGTATATCGAATATACTATTGATATACCCAATGTTGTTAGGTATATCGGTGATATACTAAATATGCAAAATATCGTTAATATGTTACTGATGTACTTTATATACAGTATATCATTTACCTGATATACCTAAAAGGATGTGTATCAATAATATATCAGTAACATACTATTAATATACTTCGTTTTAGGTATATATTTGTTGATTAGTATACCAAATGTAAAGTATAAGATATAGTATTGATATACCAAATATAAAGTATATCAAATATACTAATGATATACCTGTTGATACACCAATGAAAGTAAGATTGGAATAATAAAAAATGGAAATCAAACTTAGAAAATTTTGCATATATATATATATATAAGATATAAAAGATTAAAATAGAATTGGATAAGAGCCAAAGTGAATATAACTTAGTGACAATTGACATGTATCGGTGACCAAAAAGTCAGAAATTTAAGGGTCTGTTTGGTATGCAATACAGATTCTGTTTTATGTTTTCATATTCACTGAATTCAGTGAATATGCGTTTGGCAGATGTGTTTTCGAAAACTGTTTTCAGATTATGTGATCCAGATAGTAGAAATTCTGAAAACAACATTTTTATGTTTTCATTGTATCCAGATTCTGAATTTAAAATTTTAAAATGCAGAACTATATTAATAAAGATAAAAATCTTAATAAATACAATAATTCATGTTATAAACTCAATTCACTTTTGTTAAATTAAAATACGTATAATATAATATATAATATATTATAAATTATATAATATTATATTATAAAATGATAATTCTATAAAATTTATAAAAATTATGTTCATAAATTAGTTAGTAATGACTTATATTTCATCTAATAATTAGTTTTGCAACTACAACTAATTTTATGATCTATAAATATGTTATAAGACATACTTACAACTGTTTAGAATGGAATCAAATTTCTAAATTTGCTACCAAACGCATATCTGAAAACATGAAATACAACTCTGTTTTCATTGATTCCCTTGTTCTCAAATTTCTGTTTTCAGATTGCTTACCAAACAGAATCTCTCCGATCCAAATCCAAATGTTGTTTAAAATTATTTTTTTTTAGTTTTCAAAACTTAGCTTGATTTTTTAAAATAAAAAGTAGATAATAAAACAAGAAATCTTAGAGATGAAAGTAGTATTATAAGGCTTAATCTTCAAAAACCAACCAAATAGTTATCCAACAAACCTTATTAACTTTATTTTGTAACAATTTAATATATGTACTCTCAAATTTATAATAATTTGATCCCTAAATTTTAGTATACAATAATTTAGTCCCTATACTTTGAATTTAATAATGCTTTAGTCCCTATAATAAAAATATTGTTAAAAATTAATGAGATTTCTTAAATATGTAGATCGATAAACTAATTAAAGACTAATTGTGTTTAAAACTACAAAGATTAAATTGTTATTTAATAAAAACTAACACTTATTTTTTATAAAAATTTTCATGGTAAGGATTAAATTGTTACAAATTTAAAAGTACATAAATAAATTGTTACACATTAAAGTTTAGGGACTAAGTTGTTATAAAATTAAAAGTACAATGACTAAATTGTTACAAATTAAAATTTAAGGACTAAATTGTTACTTTTCATAAAAGTTTAGAGACCAAAAGTATTTTTCAACTAAGTTCTTATGAAGAGAAACTTAAATTAGTAAAAATAAGGTTTGACTTCTTAAAAAAGAAAAGGTTAAATCACAAATGTAGTCCTTGAACCCTTAGGTTTGTGTCTATTTAGTCACTAAACTTTAAAAGTGTCTAATAAATTCTTGAACTTTCAATTTTAGGGAAAATGTTGAGAATGACTAAAAAAATTTCCAAATTGTTCATAATGACCATCGATTTTGGATTTTCAATTTTGGCCACACATGAGATGCACGTGTGGCAATTTGATATTTTTCTCTCCATTTTGCCATTTTTTCGTTCTCATATTTTTATGCAATCTCATTCTCTCTCCTATATTTTTTAATCTTTATCTACCAGATCTGCCATGCAATTATTTTTTAAAATCTCATATTATCTTTTGAATTTGAATATTCTATTTTTTAAAAAAAAATCTCATATTATCTTTTGAATTTGATCTCCCATTTTTTTGATAATGTACAAAGATTAACAATTTCGATTATACAATTATTTCGTCTGCATTTTTTATTTGATTACTATGTTTATGTATTTTTCTTTAGGATTTGTCAAGCAATATCGTGATTTTTTTGTTCTTCTTCTTCTTTTGCAATCTATTCTGCAATTCGGACTTCAGCTTATTGCTTCATATTTTTTTTATTTTTAATTTTACAACGTTTTTCAACGTTTTTCATTCATATTTCGTCTGTTGTTCATTGGTTTTCAATTTTTTTTTTATCGCAACTTGCCTTTTTAGGATCAAATATATTTTATATCACAAACGATCTTGTATGATGGTGTGTGGAATGAATCCAACCGATACCACAACTTTAAAGTTGCGACTGTAGTTGTTTGATCCTCTAGATTTTAATTTTACTCATTTTTGTGATTCCATTTGCAACAAACTCCATTTGTTGAACCATCAAGTCATTAATCAACTGTCTAATAAAGTTACTATAATTAGAATTAATGATGATAGGGATATTGCGTGGGTTCTTTCTATCTTATTGGTCTTGCTAATAACATCGATGTTGTCGTTGATTATTCAAAAGGCGTTGAATTTGATTGTTCCGCCACGAGTGCCTCTAATTACCGTGTATGTAAATATGTGGATGATAACAACTAGAAGGATGTGGATTTAAAATTTATCGAATTTAATCATTTTTCATTTGATTTGATTATTAATGAAAATTATGTATTTGAAAACAAAGAAGATTTGAAGAAAACTCTATATTTGAAAGTAAAAAGATTTGAATTTATATCTAAAAGATCTACAATGCAGTTATTTTTTAAAATCTCCAATTAATTTTTGAATTCAAATATCTTTTTTTTTGGTAATTTACAAAGGATTAACAATTTCGATTATATAATTATTTCATCTTCATTTTTTATTCGATTATTACTTTTTCGATATGTTTCTTCACGATTTGTTGAGCAATATTGTGATTTTTTTGTTCTTCTTTTGTGATTTGCTCCCCAATTTTAATTTTGACTTATTGTTTCATATTTTCAAGTTTGTTTTTAATTCTTCATCGTTTTTCATTCGTATTTCGTCTACTGTTCACTGTTTTTTTTTTTTTAAAATTGTAACTTGCTTTTTTTTAGGTTCGATTGTCTTTTCACTATTTGTTGATGATCCAATTCTTCCTCCCAACGTACTGCTGGTCGACCTAGAAAAAAAAAACAGGATATTGTAGAGTGACTTGAAGTATGGTCAACGTGGACATAATTGCAGAACATGCAAGAATCCAATATTGGATTGATTCTTAATCGTTTCTTTCTTAAACACTTTCAGTTCTTGTAAACACATTTATTTTTAATTTCTTTTTTCTGGGATTTGAAGTTTAATGATTAAATATATTTTCAACAATCAATCTAGAATTACACTCTATTTTTCAATCATTTGCATTTAAGTATCTTTAAATACAATATACTTATTCTTACTAAAATTCTCTATATCTTTCCCCAATACATCACATTACTCTATTATGTGCTTTTCAATTCATTTCATTTCGTAGCTATCCATTTATCCATGTTCTAATTATGGTGTAATTTTTATTCATATGCTTATATTTAACATTTGTACGGTACACGTTATAGTCATTCAAATTCATTGTATTTGTATATATTTTTCAAAATCGATTGATCTTTTGTCATTGTTTATTCAATTTAGTTTCTAGTTTTATGTAATACACATATAATGTATTTTTATTCAATATTTGCAGTCATTTCGCTTTGAGTACAATATACAGATACATATTAACATTCTCTATCTATATTTTGTACAAATATATATAATTTATTCATTCTTAAATTCTCAACTCATTTTAGATCTTAGTTCATGCTCTAATTATAGTGTTGTTTATACGTTCTATTGTGTCCTTTTTATATTTTATTGTCATTGTCTATCAAATTTATTTTATTAAGTTGTTCTAATATTATATCTTCAATTATCCATATCTTTTTGTAGGTTTTGATTGATCTAACATTTAAAATAAAATTAATTAACGTAAAATTTAGTTACTTATGTATATTTCGTTCCTTTTACCATCCTTCAAATGTTAATTCAAAATATTTTAGCCTCAATATATTAGGTATAACAAATTACCTAATTTAAAATATTAAATAAAAAAAGAGAATATGTTTATTCTTGAATCTATTTATACCATGTATCTTTCTCAAAGATCAGAGAATACTTTTAAAATATCTTTTGTAAATATATTGTTGTCTCCTCCTTCTATTTTTGCTCGACCAGATTATTCTTCCATTAGAGCCAAACTTCAATTAATTTCTTACTTTTCTTATACATGAGTTTCTCGATTGACAAATAGAATGGAGATTTTGAATTTTAAAGGAGGAAAGAGTGAGTATTTTTTTACCCTTTTTGTTAGACAAGCCTAGCACCTGCTTAACGAGATTTCAAGCATCCTAGGAGCTTTGAAGTTTGGAAATCGATTGAAATTTTGTGAGGAAACGAATAAAAAAGAAAAATGCTAGAATGGATCATTCGATTGACTTTGAAATGTATTTCTCTCCAAATAGTGTTTTTCAATTTTAATTTTTATTGTAGTGCAATGATAACTCATTAGTTACTTTAATTTTGAGGTTTTTTTTAAAAATACTTTGGTTTTGTTTAAATTATCGTTAATGATTTTGAAATTTTTGTTTAAATTTTGGATAATGAATCGTAACATCTTTTCTTATTTGGATAATCAGTTTTATTTGTTCTATTTTTAGATTTTAGTTTTAAATTTAATATAATTAGAGAATCTTCTAGAATCTTTCAATTTTCTTTGAAAGATATTTTTCTCTTCAAACAATGTTTTTAGTTTTTGTCTAAGTTTGCATGTGATATTATTGCTAGTTAATCACTGCTATAATTTTTTTCCGTTTTTGTTATATAATTGTTTTTTAATTACTATGTATTTTTTTCATATTAGGAAGATTTTGTTCCGAAAGAGTAGTTTAATTTAAATTCTACGAATTATGTTTTGAATTTTGAATTCTATTATATTTGTTTGTTTAGATTAGGTAATTGTTATTTTATTTTAGATTTTGAAATCAAATGAAATATAACTACCCTATAATCAAGGAATCGCCAATAAAGTTGTTAGGGCTAGTTCGGTCATTTAATAATTACTAATTATAATTCTAAATAATTATTTGGCCATTTTTTAAAAGATAGAATCGTTTGACCAGTTTTGAATTAAAATATAGCTATTTGTGTAGTCAACTCTCAATTTTATGCCTAATAAGTCCTTAACTTTACAAAATGTCTAAATAAACTTCCAATTTTGTGTCTAAATTTTTAAAGGACGTGTGTTAAAACCTATTAAACTAAAAATTAAAGTTTAAAAACTTATCCAACAATAATTTTTTTTTTAAAAAAGTACAGAACAAATTAAAAATAGGAGACAAGGTTACGTAATACAATCCAAAACAACTAAATTAAAAATATACTTAATAAAAAAGAGTGAGAATTAGGATTTATTCTTCTAACCATAAACAACCAACCATACATGTTTTATTTAGATAAACACTTATTATTATGACAAATTATTTCACAAACTCATGACCGGAAATCTCTTCCAGTTCCAGCTTCAATTAAACTTTCTTGAACATAACTGGGAATGGCGTATCGCTCAAAGCCAGAGCCCTCTTTCCATTCTTGAAGAAGATTCCAACATCTCTGCACATAACTTTACAGAAATCACACACAGTCGGACAGAAAACAAACTTATAATCGCTGCCGTGCTTCTCAATTTTGAACCAATTGTCGAGCGTCTCCCGCCCTGGATTTCCTCTCGTTCCGCCGATTGTCACGAACCACTGTCCCGTCGATTCGTCGATTTTGTCCAATTTCCACACCGTCGATGTGGCGCAGATCGTACTGGCCTCGAATTGCACATTCAAATCCGTCGAAACTCGAACCACTCCTTTCTTAGGGTTTACAGGCGCGAATGTCGCCGGAAGGCCGTTCATTAACTCGAATTGTTCTTGAACCACGTTGACTGGACATTTCTCGGATTGGAGGTTGCCTAGGGTTAGGCCGCCTCCTCTTCCGCGGATAACAGGGAGGATGTAATAGTTGACGCCGGCGCGGAGCTTCTTCCCGTCGATGTCGCGGACGGCGTCTGGGGAGGCGTCGGCTCTGCAGAAGCGGACCTCAGACTCAGTAGAGGCAAGGAGAATAAAAAGAAAAGACAGTAATGCGAAGTTCTTCATTTGTTTTTTTCCTGATTGGTTTTATGCGTTTTTTCTTTTTCTTTTTCTTTTTGGATGAATAAGATAGGGAAAGGTCCGTATTTATAGGAAAGTAGAGAGAGAAGATGCTCGTTTGGATGTGGAATGACTTTTAAATTTTAAGAATAACTATTTAGGGGCCTTTGGATTGAGGGGATAAGAGACTAAGAGTTTTAGGGAATAGGAGTAAAGAAGTCTTAATCTGTGGTTGGGGTGTAAGAGTTGTTCACAGTTCTGAGAAACTGTGTTTAAGGGAAGAAGTTGTAGGAAGTAAGAGTTGGAAAATAAGTTATGGGGAGTTGGAGGAGGAGTTAATAAATAAATCTGTGGGGCATGTAAGAAAGAGTTGGGAAAGAAGTTAATAAATTTGTGGAACCAACAAAGAGAAGTTAATAACTCTTTTCGGTGAGACAAAGAGTTATTAACTCCTCCCAATTCCACTCTGTCAACTCCTCAATCCAAATGACCTCTTAGTTTCTACTTTTCTTTTTCTATTTTGTATCTATGTCTTACAAAATTAAGTTAAATTTTAAAAATTAAGAAAAGTAATTTTCAAAAATTTATTTTTATTTTTAAAAATTTAAATGATATCTCAACAAAGATGAAAATGATTATAAAGAATATGAAGAAAAATTGTTGAAAAACGAGCCTCATTTTCAAAGGAAAAAAATTAAAAGCTAAATGATTATCAAACGAAACTTGAAAAAAAATATTTTTAAACACTCAATAAGTCATTTCAAAGATCTCTAGAGAAAAAAAAAAAGAAAAATGATATTTTAACTATAAATTTAGTTGGTTTTAATGGATTTAGAGGAGACAATTACAATATGAAAATGTACTGTTAGGAGAGAAATTACAAATTATGGTTAATTAAATGTGATAGTGTTTATCTGAAAAAAAAGAAAAAGAAAAAAACTAAATGTGAGAGGGGAATTAGTTAAGCTTTTTATGTCCTAGTAGTAGTTAGTATGGAAACATGCCATTAATTAGAAAAACCATTAATTACAAAATTATTATAGTTCTTAATTTTAAATATATTTTACTTTAACTTCAAAATATATTTACGTTGCCAAGAAAAATTGTTTATTGTCCTTAGTCATCCTTTAGTATTGATATGACATTTGACCAGCTACAAATAATAACATTTTAGTATATATTTAAAATATGGTTTTTAAATTCTCTTAAACATTCGGGGAACGTTTGGAACACTGTGTTCAAAATTCAATGGATTTGAAACACAACCTTATAGTTTTGTTTTGCTACTTCCAACACAATTTTGCTACTTCCAACACAGTTTTGCTAATTCCAATACTATTTAGCTAATTCCCAGACATCAAACATTACATATCAAATATCGTTTTCTAATTCTCACGATTTCAAACTCTTAGAACAAATCGTTCAGGGTTTCAATTTCAAGGATTTTGATCTCGAAATGGTGCTCCAAACGCCCCCTCAATGATACAGAATCACTTGCTACACAACCACTCAAATAATGAATCAATAGCAACAAGAAAAAAAATACTCTATTTGTACGAAATCCTAAAAGTAGAAGTTTTTGGATATGGCAAAAAAGAAACGAAATTGGAAAAAAGTTAGCTTAACTTGATACTTAAGAATTAGAATAATTCTTTTAGAATAAATGAAATTATTCTCTCTATTCACAATTGATGAGTAATATTTTACCCATTAATATGGATTTTAATTATTAATTCATTCACCACTTTTAGAAATAATTTTGAAAATGAAGACTTAAAAATTGTTAAAAAAAAGGAAACTGAAAATTAGAAAACAATTTCCAAACAACTTGTATTTGTTTTTAAAGAAATCCGGAGATCCAGATTGGGTAGTTTTTGACCAAAGACAATAATATTAAAATTATTCAACTATATATCAAAACTAATACTAAAAAATATTTTTGAGCCTATCATGTTCTAAGATCGACACGTCAGATTCGTTAGTAGAGATAAGTTTTAAATAGTTAAAAGTCAAGCCCTTTGCCCCTCGTGAGTGCATTTAATAGTCTTTAGCTTTGAAGATGAAGTGTGTTGAATCTAGAAAATGGTTGACTTTGAATTATATTCATCAAGGGGTTTTCTTCTTCTCTAAGTTTTAAATGGAGAATATATATATATAGTTTGCATTTTCAAATCATATTTTTTTGGTATTTAGTTTGAATAATGAGACATAAAAACATAAGATTAGGAACTGTTTGGGGCGCTGAGTGAGTTATAATAACAATAAGTTATAATAGTCGGTAGAATCATATAATATTATTTAAAGTGCAAAGTAGTATAGTTAGATTTATAATAATTTGTGTTTGTGGTACAAAGTATTCCGATTATAATAACACAGGTTGTTATAACATGTGTCTCAAACAGACCCTTATAGTTTATCACATTTGTTCAAACAGATGGCTTCCACAGTTAACATCAACAATAAGATCATTGTTCTATTTCCAAAAGAACCCAAATTCCAATCATATATATCTTATTGCTTAAAAGTCTCAATCATTTTTCCCATTAAACGAGGGAGTTGTGCTTCCTTGCAAGAAAAGCTAACCTATGGCCAACACACAAATTTGACTTATTTATTTTTAATTTATATAGTTTGAAGGGCCAGATGATATTAGATTGGTTAGAATTTCATATCTCAAAATTAATGGACAATGAAATGAATAACTCCTATATCTTATAAATTGTGAAATTTCTCTTCATATTTTAGATGAGAGATCCTCAACAGATAGAAATAATGAGATGAACTAACTTGAACATAACTTAATTGGATAAGACATTATATCTTCAATTTTTCTTTTTGAGTTTAATAATTATGGGGTTGATGATAGAATCATTGACATTTGAGATAGTAATTTGTATCCTATCTACTAAACTATATTCAGATTGATATTATATCTTCAACTTAAATGATTAGAAGTTTGAATATTTCTCTATATATTGTTGAATTAAAAAAAAGACAGGATCAAATTGTGAGCGAGAGGTTAAATTTTCTATTTTTTTTAGATCGATGAGAATTTATAATGTATACTTTGTCATATTCTTTGTTTTTAAAAGAATTACAACGAATTTAATGAATGATCTGAGAATAATGGATTATGTTGGGAAAATGTTGTTACATTAAATGGAGGTGAGAAAAAAAAGACCGAAAACTAACTCGATCGACCAAAACCGACCAAATTAAGGTCGATCGGTCGGTTTTCACAAGAATCGGTCAGGGAAAAAACCGACAAACTGACGGATCTTTTTAAAAAAATCATATACAATAATAATAAAACCAAAACCAGAAAAAATTTATATATTTATATTATATTTTATAAATATATTAAATAATAATGAAATAAATTATTTAAAAATATTAGAAACCGACCAACGGTTCGGAGTCGGTCGATGACCAGCTCTAGTGATTAGATATGAATCAAAAGATAAAATATATATTTCTAGGCCAAAAAAAGAAAATTATTATAACACACTATTGATATATATAAATAATACTTATATTCTCTTCTCTCCCATCTCTACTACTCGTAAAAAAGATTTAGGTATCATTAGGAGATTCCATAAATCATGGTGACATAAAACCATAGGTGTATCCAAACATTTGCAGCTAAAATAATTAGCATGAGATCTAAACAATCTTCGAACAATATAAACTAATTAAGAGGAAATGACATTTCAAATTTTAAATACATTATAGCACATTGAAATCTCAATACGCCACTTTTTGTTGAGTTCAAAAATAAATAAAGTGGGAGAATCGAACCCTTTGACCTCATGATCGAAAATATGCACCTTAACCAATTAAGCTAAGCTCACGTTGATTCTAATACATTACTTAAACTATAACAAACAAACAACCAATTATGGTATAAAAGCATTTGTACTTTTTTTTAAAGGTGCAAGTTCAAACCCAAATTTGTGATGTATGTAATAGTCTTTGTTTATATATATAATTATCACCATCAATCTTTTAATGGGTTCCTTTTGCATATCTTCTTACCAATGACAAGTCATTCAAATTACTATGTGGAACCACATTTCTTCAAGATCCATGTCAATGGCCTTGGGCAGAAGCTCATGATCCAGATATGATCTTTCAAAGAACCAAAAACTCTTTCAATTACTATGGTTCCGTTTGATAACCATTTGGTTTTTAGTTTTTAGTTTTTGAAATTTAAGCCTAAAAATACTAATTAGACTAATGAATTTATATGTTTTCTTATCTACCCTGTATCTATATTTTCAAAAACTAAGCTAACTTTTAGAAACTAAAGTAGCTTTAAAAAACTTGATTTTGTTTTTAGAATTTGGCTAAGAATTTAAATACTTCCTTAGGGGGTGATCTCTATCGTAGATAAGTTAGGTGAAAATAAACTTAAATTTCAAAAACCAAAAACAAAAAACAAAATGATTATTAAACGTGGCCTATATTCTTCTGGTGATTAATGGAGACAACAACTCCACGAGAAAATTTTCCAGTAGCTTCATCACTGTCCTCAGGTCCCAAAACTGCATAAAAAAAACCAAGTTGCAGGTTTCCCATATAAACTTGAAGCAATCTGGAGATGAATTAAGCCTTCTGTACCATGAAAATCAAACCATAATAGATCCCTGATGCAAAAAAAGAGACATGTTCAATTACAAGAGAGAAGTTATTTAGAATGATTGATACAATCCAACGATACATTTATACGTATACCAATAGGATGTATAAGTAAGAAACTAGAGAAAAACTAACCTCACTTAATGAAAACTTCACAACATCATTATTTTGATTCTCAATTATTTTTTGGCAATTAATGTGGACATGCTTAATCTTGATGGATTTTCT
Organism: Trichosanthes cucumerina; assembly: GCA_036507285.1. Lineage (NCBI taxonomy): Eukaryota > Viridiplantae > Streptophyta > Magnoliopsida > Cucurbitales > Cucurbitaceae > Trichosanthes > Trichosanthes cucumerina. The sequence continues at coordinate 71,996,445 of CM071839.1, read as the reverse complement.
GCATTGAACATAATCAATTCTGACAATTGTGAGTAACTTTCCAGTGATTTACAATCATCTGCACATAGATAGAACAAATTAGAAGGGAGCTTTGGAATTTCTCGGAGTTTTGAGCAACCCATAAGATTTAAAAGTTGAAGAAGCCGCAATTCGCAAATGCTATTGGGAAGAACCTCCAGATTTTTGCAGAATCCTAAGTTCAAAGCTTTAAGTCCAATGAGATTGTTGATTGATAAAGGAAGCTTTTAAGTGACTGTTTGGCATGCTGTGTTGGAATCAGAAACCCTGGGGTTTCTTGACTGGAATCAGAAACACTGGACGAAAATAGTGTTTGGAGCGCAGGATTTTGTTAGACTGTGTTGCAGAAAACAGTGTTTGAGATGCCGTGTTGTGCTGGAATAGGTTGCATAAAACAGTGTTTGGGGTGCAGTGTTGTGTTGGGTTAGGTGTGTGCAGTCTGTTTGTTCTAAAATAAATACTTAATATTTTTTAAATATAGTAATTTTGTCTTCTTACTTTATTTTTTAACTTCATAACTACATAATTATAACAATTTATCTAATGTATCTAATTTGAGTTTATAATACTTTGTAGGAGTATATATTATATTTATAATGCACTTCACTCATGATGACATAAAGTAAAACAACTAACTATATGTTATAATGTGTAATGTAAGAACTGTGATGCCAATGATAAAGTAAAATAATCGATGCATAGAACTATGTTGGTTAAAAATAACATGTTACGCTGACTAAAATAAATAATAAAAAAATAGAGATAGTTGTCCAACGAAGCTCAATTAAACATAAAATTCTAAAAAACTCATAGAGAGTGGTAGATGGAAATAAAATCAGGTTCCCAGTGCTTTCCCCAGAACTTCCACACAGTAATCATACTTCCAATTTGGGGTGGTTCATGCAAAGAAATAGTTCAACATCATACTATTCAAGAGAAGCGTTTTTGCAACAATCATGCAGTCTTGCCTTGTCATCTTTAGGCAATATTATATTATATTAATAATATTATATTAATAATATTTACACACAAAAATATTATCCACCACAATGTATGTAGTGCATATATACAAAATCTAATCAATATATATATATATATATGTTTAATTCAACAATCGTCAATTCTCATTCCAATTCATCCATATATGGTTTGCGAGATATTCCCAACATTCAGTCCAGACATCTGTTGTCTCTACAAATCCAACATTGTGTGTGTTCATCCCAGTTGAACTAGGGTCACTTGTGTGTGCCTCCTCGAATGTGAGATTTGGGTCCATCTTTTGTATAATTAAGTTGTGCAACAAACAACATGCAATTATAGTCCTGTACTAGACTTCTAATCGATAAAAAGACTTTCCTCTTAGTATCACCCATCGACCCTTCAGCATACCGAATGCTCTCTCAATGACATTTCGAGCGAATGAATGTCTCATGTTGAACAACTCTTTCGGATTGGCGGTGATTGGGGCATCAAAGTATCAAGTTGTTTGGGTGGTCGAGTCGGAGTTGGTCGGGGTCGCTGGTGTGGTCGTCAAAATAGTCATAAGAGTTTGTCGGGGTCGCCGGTGTGGTCGTCGGAATTGTTATCGGAGTTGGTTGGAGTCGGGCGATGTGGTCGTTGAAATTGTCATCGGAGTTGGTCTGGATTGTCGGTGGGGTTGTTGGAATTGTCATCGGAGTTGGTCTGGGTCGCCGGTGTGGTCGTCGGAATTATCATCGGAGTTCGTCGGGTCGTCGGTGCGGTCGTCGGAATTTTCATCGGAGTTGGTCGAGTCGTCGGTGTGATTATCGAAGTTTTCATCGAAGTTGGTTGAGTTGCCAGTGTAATCGTCGGAGTTGTCGTTGTTGGTGATCGTTTGAGTTGTCATCGGAGTTGGTCGGGTCACCGGTGTAGTCGTCGGAGTTGTTGTCGAAGTTGTCATCAGAATTGTTGTTGAAGTGGTCATTGAAAATGAAAAACGACAAATAGAAGTGGAAAACATGGTACAAAACCTATGGGGTTGTGTTTTCAAAACCGTTTGTACCAAACATGGTGTTGGGTTTGACCACCCTAACCCAAACCAATGGGCCAAACACCACCTAATAGTAGACATTTCTAAATGTATACTTTCAATATATTTCATTTGTTTTAGAATACTAGGAAAAGCCTCCAGCTTGGGGCTGTCAGCAAGGAAAAGATTGCTCAGAGATATCAATTTGATGCTAGTTGGAAGTCTCTGAAGGCTCGAGCAGAACAAAAGGTTTTAAAGTAGCAAGCTTTTGAAGCAAACCAACAGATTCATGAACCTCTACTAAACTTGTACAGTGATTGAAGTCCAATGACTCAACATTTGGGATTCTTGAAAAATCAGGGATTTCAACAAGAAACTTGCAGAAGCTCAGATCCACAATTTTTAAATTGTTAAAGACCTGAAAAGTCAGTTAAAAGATCAAAGTCAAAATCAAAATTCAGGTTCAGTTACACCAGTTTCTTGCAGTATATAATTATGATGTTCTCGAGTGAAGTCAATGCCTTAAAATTCTTCCATAAGTACTCGATGCGACCGTGACACAAGATAAGAGCAACTAGTTTCTTGGGATGAAAGTTTGATGGCAAACAGGCAAAGGGGTATCCTATTTTTACAACACGTTATCAACACGAAACTTCTGTCGGTTTTTTCACTGAAGGTAGGTCCTCCGGGCAAGTCATTTTTTTTAATGTTATTTTGCATATTTAGTTTATATTAATTTTCTAATATAAATATAATGCCTTTTGATAGCGTTACTATGTAAAATCTTGCAAAATTAGAATTCACGACCCTTGACATTAATGGTAATAATTATTTGTCATGGGTGTTTGATGTTCAAAAACATTTGGATGCTATGAACCTTGGAGAGACCATTAAAGAAGGAAATACGACATCCAGACAAAAAAAGGCTAAGGTCATGATCTTTATTCGTCATCATTTCCGCGAGGGATTGAAAATGTAATATTCGACGATAAAAGATCCCTATGTCTTGTGGAAGAACTTGAAAGAAAGGTATGATCATCAAAAAACTATTATTCTTCCAAAAGCTCGTTATGATTGGATGCACCTGAGGTTGCAAGATTTTAAATCAGTAAGTGAATATAACTCCGCATTATTTAAAATTTGTTCGAAATTGAACTTATGTGGAGAAAACATTATTGGTGTGGTTATGTTAGAGAAGACATTTTATACCTTTCATGTCTCGAATATGCTCCTGCAGCAACAATATCGAGAGAAAGGTTTTAGAAAGTATTCAGAACTCATTTCATGTCTTCTCGTGACTGAACAAAATAACGAGCTATTAATGAAAAATCATGAATCTCGACCAACTGGAGCAACACCATTCCCTGAAGTGAATGTTGTGAATTTTAACAATCGAGGTCGTGGTCGTGGTCGAGGTCATGACCGCGGTAGGGAAAGAAATAATTTTTTTCGTGGTGGGCATTATAATTATCTAAATTTCAAGAAATCCACACGAAATGATGACCATAAAGGAAAAGCTCCACAAAATAAAAATTCAGGAGGTGATGAAAATAAATGTTTTCGATGTAGAATGACTGGACACTGGTCACGTGTTTGTCGTACATCCAAACACTTAGTTGATCTCTATCAAGCTTCCCTGAAGGAAAAGGGAAAAAATGTAGAAGCAAATCTTGCTTATCAAGACAATGATATATTCTCGACCAATCTAATATGACAAATTTGGATGTGGAAGACTTTTTTGCATCTCCTAAAGAGAAGATTGAAGCAATTGATGGAATAACAAGTGTTTCTTTTGATTTTGAGAATTTTTAATACTAATGTTCAGTTTTATGTTCTTTTTAGCTTTAAATTTTTTATATTATATATCTCTTATTGTAATTATTTTTGTTTAATGAAGAAATATGGACAGTGTTGAATGACTCAAAAATGAACAATGAAGATTTATGTCTGGCAGACTGCATAACTACGCTCACAATACTTATAAACAGAAAGTATTTTTCTAAATTGACAATGCTGGAAGCAAAAGTAAATACTATATCAGGTTCTGCAGACTTGATTGAAGGTTTTGGAAAAGCAAGTTTTAACCTAACAACATCATAACATTCATGGCCTTTGAAATAAACATCAAATCAAACAGATCATGATATTTAGAACAGACCTCTCAAACATATCATGACATTCATAAAGGACTTTTCAAACATGTCATGACATTTATAAAGAACTTTTCAAACATATCTTGGCATTTATAAAGAACTTTTCAAACATATCATGGCATTTTTCGAGTAAAACCGTTAAATTTTGAATTTTAGAGTTTGGTGTGGGTTCCCTTACCTTGGCCTAAAGCCCCAACTCATAAATTTCAGTTCCTAAAATAACGATCCCTTTTCGAACCTGCTCATCCATACATCCTAAATTAAAAATCCATTTTAGCATTACAACTTAGAGGTATTAAACATTCCTTCAAACTCACCTCAAGCTAGATCGTCTCTCGATTGTGACTAAAATCGTCCAAATCTTTGTTAATCCAACATCGAACCACAAAGGGTATCCGATGATTGAAGGTCTGAATCAAAATTGTATTCGAACTAAACGAACTCCAGGGAAGCGCTGCCAACGGATATGCACGACATGAGCTCGTGACCGTAGAGGATCTGATGAGGCGGAGCTCGAGCTAGCGTGATTCGACATGGACGAAGACAGATATGGTCGAAGATAGAGCAGGCTCCAGCTCTTGTTGCTCGTCAATCGACGACTTCGCTCTTTGCGACAATCGATTTTCAGGCGAGGCTTCAATGATCTGAAAGGCGGACGAACTTCCGACGAGGCTAGCGATGCTCTTCTCAGGCGAACAAACGGTAAGCGACTTCTTACGGCGCGGTCTTGCATCTCGCGAGGGGCTGACCGACGACCACGAGTTGCATTCAGCAGTTGGCTTGCGAACTGGTGACTGAGGGCATCGGATCTGGTTGAGTGGCGACATGACGAGAAGAAAGAGGCTCTAGGTGCAGGCGGCTGCTCGTGAAGTTGAAGATAGGGCGAAGAAGAAGAAGATGATTCACTAAAGGACAAACAAAATTACCATTTTGTCGTACAAGTTCAGTGAATCTACAAAAATGCCATAAGCTCAAAATTGCTACTTTGCCCCTCCCTTATTCACTAAATTACAAAACTCATTATTCCAAATTTCTAAATAACGAAATAATCACAACACCATTAATCTTAGTCTAACTTGACTAGATCCATTAAATTTCAAGTCAAAACTTCAAAATTAAAGGTACATGAAAGTCTCGGGCATTACAATGCATTTAATTTTTAGAGTGCATTTAAATTACATCATCTTATGTCATATTCTTAGTGAAATTTAGGCTAAATTTTATTATTTTTAATATATCTATTTAAAAAATATATTCATACTTTCATTTTTTTTGTTTGAAAAAATTATTTTTACATAATGGGAATCCTTTATTATTTTTAATTACTTTGATAGTTAATTAAAAATTCTATATATTTTTTTTATAATATTTTGTTATATTTTGAACTTGTCAACCTTAATAAAAATAAAATTATTTTACTAAATTAATTTTATATTATAATTAAATTTATTAGTTGTGACGCCCGATAATTTTCAGGTAATTTTCTAAATGTTTTTCATAATTTAAATCGGTGCTTGTTTCGTAATTTTGGAAATAAGTTTAAGTTAAATAAGGAAAAGAAAAGGAAAAAGGAAGGTTTTTATAAAAAAAAGAATTAAATGATTTGTTTTAAATAAAATGAATTTTTTTTTTAAAAAAAATCTTTTTCCTTCTCTTTCACGTCGGAAGCAGCGAATAGGCCCCTGTGTGTTTCTCTCCTTCTTCTCCTTATTGTGTTTATGTCGCTGCTAGTCCCCTTCGACATTGCCTTCTCAATCGGTCTTCTTCTTCTCGTTGTCCAACAGTCGCCATCCTCGTTGCCGACCAGCGCGCCGATGCCAACTGCAAGCGACTCGCTAGTCGTCGTTCTTCGTCCTCCCTTTCGCAAAAGCCATCGAGCAACAACCCAAGTTTTCCTTCGAGTTGTCGACCAGTTCAACACCCTCCTCCCGCCGCTTCTTGCCGGTTTCGTTCTCTTTTGGTCGTCGTCCCTCTCCTCACCGACGCCCCGCTCGCCGTAGCCTTCGCCGATAAGTTTTTCTCTAACCGTTTTAGATTTGGTTCGCTTGGTTCACTATGTTTTAGGTCGGTTCTCATTGGTTGGAGATTGGTTTTGAATAGATCGAGCCATACGGGCATCCCGGATCCGTTTTTCACTCACCTCCACTCACCGAAAGTCGCTGCTGCTCGCCGAAAACCACCGCTGCCGATTAGGTACGATCAGTCGCTTTCGTTTTGTTGATGTCGTTTTCAGCCTCCATGTGTTGTTTCGAATACTTATGTTGGATTAGTTCAAATAATGTTATTAGGAGTGTGTTTTAAGCCCTTGTTCGTTAATTAAGGGCTCGATCGTGTTAAGAAAGTGCGTGAAACTCGGAATCGACCTACCAAACCTTCGTCATCGAGGTAAGTAGTCAATTGGATTAAGTCCCTTTAAGTTGTTAGTTGTTTTGATTGGAATGTGGTAATTCGTGAATTGTAAAGTAACGCACTACAAGTATGTGACGAGGTATATTGTTGATATCAGGCTTGTGCTAGCGTTATTGAAACCAAGAATGGGCTAAGAAAGTAATTGGTATGGAAATAGGAGCTTAAAGCTTCGAGTTGAGTGTGAGACTTCTTGACATCGACCGAAGAAATCTAAGGACTGACTGTGTGGATAAGAGGTTGTTTGACCTCGTGTTTTCCGTGTTAACAACTTAAAGGTGTAGCTGATTTGTGGGACCGTGTGGTAGATATTTGGAGTTTGAGAGTCATGAGTAAACTCTGGCTGAGCAGGTACCCAAGGCCTAGGAATGACTCTAGTTGGAAAGAATGGGTTGGCTTGTTGGGTTCTCGACCAAAGGTAAGTAGTCGTTTGGTTTAAGCATCAAACTTCTAAGCATTAGAGTTTGTGTCTAGGGTCGCTTATGGATGGCTTGTATCTTGTTGTGTGGAGTGTTGGTTACTGTTTGGTAGGAGAAGAGTTCATGAGACCCTGTTTGTCTTATATTTTTCCTTTTGTGTTGAGTTTGGTTTTCCTACATTTCGAGGATGTGATGTTTTATGACCTGTGACTGGTTGCTTGTGGGGAGACTTGAGCATGGATTCCTATGTGGGAGTATGAGTTGTGTGTTCAACTCCTGGAAGTTGAGTGATTTAAGTTGTGTGGTTGGTTAGGCCAAGGTGCTTGGTTGGTTAGCTGTGTGATTGGGTCAAGGGTTGCTTGGCTCGGGTTGTGTGGTTGGTGAGGTTGGATTGGTGGTTAAGGACTCGACACCTAAGACGACAACGAGATGAGTTTAGGGGAAGGTTTAGAAGTGACAAGAGAGTCTGACCTTCAAGGCTAGCATCACCAAACCCATTGAGTGACCCCAGACGAGACCGAACCTCTACGTCGGTGATTCTGTGTGGGCATTAGGGTCGAGCATCCTAATGCGAGCTATGTGGGCGGTAGGGTCGAGCATCCTACTGCGAGCTGTGTGGGCGATAGGGTCGAGCATCCTATTGCGAGTTGTGTGGGTGGTGGGGTCGAGCATCCTACTGCGAGCTGTGTGGCATAGGGTCGAGCGCCCTTTGTGAACCCTGTGTGGGCATTAGGGTCGAGCGCGCCCTTTTGCGAGTTGTATGGGCACTTGGGTGGGCCGCCCTTGTGCGATCTGTGTGGGCTTTAGAGTCGAGACTCTATTGCTTTTCTGTGTGGGCGTTAGAGTGATCACTCTTTTGCATTGGGGTGTGTGCCCGTCTGTGGTCGTCTAGGTTCCTGGATCGTCGGTGAGTCTCGAGTGAGGTATGCACGAGGGTGCCTAGTCGTGAGTCCTTAAGATGATTTTGGTTGCAAACTCGATCTATTCCTGTGTGTGCAGTTGTGACTTTATTCCTATGTGTGCAGTTGTGGCTTTATTCCTGTGTGTGCAGTTGTAACTTGGACGTGAGTGGGCTACTTACTGAGTATTCTTATACTCACCCGTCTACTTTGATGTTTTTGGTTGCAGTTAAGATACCCTTAGGTAGTTGACGACGACGACGACGACCTGTCGAGGCTGTGGACCCCTCCTGTCTCTTGTCTGTAGGCTTAGTTTTCCTTTCTTGAGTTTGTCTTGTTAGAGCTTGTTTCACATAGATGCTCGACAGTTTTGATTCCTCTTTATCTGTGATGTTTCATAGTCGTAGTGGTTGATTTTCATTTTGTCTTAGTTAATTTCTGTTGCATGTTCATCTGTCTGGAATCGTGTATTGGAACTTTGGTTGTAGCCCAACCCATTTTTTTTATTGAAATTGGTGGAGGTTGGGCATTCTTTGAAATTCTTTAAGGTGTTTTCTCCTTGCCATGTTGTTATGCTGCCGAAATTTCGGCGCGAACGGTGTGGCGGATTAACTTCCCTACCGTAGGTTCGTCTCGAATTTTAGGATTGTTAATTTTTTTTTTATAATATTTTGTTAAATTTTGAACTTGTCAACCTTAATAAAAATAAAATTATTTTACTAAATTAATTTTATATTATAATTAATTTTATTAGTTATAATTATAATTAAAGAAAACTTGTTTAACTCCATGGAGAATGAAATAACAATACTTTGTGTATTACAACTTTTCATATTACATAGAAATTATTAATTGATAATTATTTTAATCCATTATTGATAATTAATTCACTTACTATTAAAGTTAATTAAAAACTTTATGAGAAATATATTTGAAACTCCATGATGTTTTTTTTCCAACAAAAGGAAGATAAAACTTGTACAATTTATCAACAAGTTTTTTTTTTTTTTACAAAATTATATTTTAAAAAATAACAACAATACACTTGTTATAAAATAACAATAAAATAAATAAATAATAGTAAAAAAAATAAATGTTCTAACTACTATACAATCATTTTTTAAATAGATAGACACATTTGACAATTGATGGACAAACACTATTATCCTACTTTACAATGTATATTTGTCTAAGGTCTAAGATATAGACTCGATACAAGCATTCATTACAACTTGAACGTACCACCAATATTTGAAGATGTTTGTGTTTAGGATTTAAATTTGACACATGCATCAACATCGTCGTCTTGCAACTTGAATGTGTTGCAAACATTTGAAGATATTTTGAAGATTGAAGAGACTTTGAGAACAATGAGTTGGGAGACAAAAAAATAAAGAAATAATGAAATAAAATGTTCTTGATGGAAAAAAAATGTGAATGAAAGATCTCACACTCAAACATCAAACAATGTGAGAGAATGGTAATCAAAAACTCATATTTATAGAAGTAAAATGTGAGAGTTATAAAACTTTTTGAATTCTACCACTTTTAAAATTTTATTCTATTATGAATTATAATTAAATCAAACATCAAACAATTATTTAAGTTATAGAAAACTTTTTACATTCCAAGCTTTAAGAAATGTAAATATTTATTGTTCACATCTAATTAATTTACTAATTAAATTACTATTTTTTTAAAAGAAAACGTGGGTGGTAGTGTGAAGGTATTTTTTTTATTAACCACTTTTATGTTAATTAATAATTATAAGAATTATAGATATAATTTTTGTTGGTAATTATAATTGTAAGTGGCATATTTTGTAAATTTAGAACTTGAAAAAGGGACAAAATAGTCTAAAAAAATGTTTAAAAAATTGTAGTTTTTTAATATATTATAGATTATAGATATAGATTATGATAACATCCCTCTTTTTTTTTTTTTTCATGTATCTCTTCCTTGATTCTCTCAATATATTATTTTTCTCTCTCTTTATTATTTTTTTTTTCTCTCTTTAGATTTGTTTTTCATTTTATCTGCAACTCACAATTTACTCCATTTTAAATTTAGACTCATTAGGTTATTTTTTAGAGTGAGAAATGAAATAATAAAACAGTTTAAAACATATAGTTTAAACCCAAAATTTAAATATTCAATTTGGAGAAGAGGAGGAGAGATACACGAAAAAGAAAGAGAGAATATCATTTAAGTGAGTGAGACCCACCTAAAAAAAATTAATTTAAAACATGACATGTAGTTAATACTTGGAGGAAGTAGGACCAGAAATTTTTCCTCTTACAATCATATTTTATTTGATTAAACACTTTTAGGGTAATTTATTTCGCAAACTCGTGATTATTACTGTGGTGAGAGAGATGAAGGAAAGGTTTGAGAGTGATGACCAAATGCAAACCAAAACCAACCTCTTCTCTCTCTCAGCTTCAATAATTATATATGAACTTTCTTAAACATAACAGGAAATGGCGTATCGCTCAAAACAAGAGCCTTCTTTCCATTCGATTCAAATAACCCGACATTTTTGCATATAACTTTGCAGTACTTGCACACAGTTTGACGGTACACGAATATCTCCACATTAATATGATATTGTCTACTTTAAGCATATGTCTTCATGGCTTTGTTTTTTTGTTTCACCCAAAAAGTGTCAAGATACTATCTCTCACTTATATACTCATAATCTTCCCTTCTCTAATTGATGGGAAACTTGGTTGCACACCCAACAACTCATGCCTTTCTTAGGGTTTATAGGTTCAAATGTTGCCAAGACCGTTGTATTCTTCGTACGGTTCTTGGACGACGTTGAGATGACATCGTATTCCTGCTGGATATTCCCGGTGGTTAATCCGTCGCCGTTTTCATGGAAAGCCGAGAGGATGTAGTAATCGTCGCCGGCTCGGAGCTTCTTCCCGTCGATGTCGCGAACGGCGTCTGGCGAGGCGTTGGCTCTGCAGAAGCGTACCTCAGTAGAGGCGATGGCGATGAAAAGAAAAGAGAGTAATACAAACTTCTTCATACTTCTTTAAACTGAATATTGTTTTTTGTTTTTCACTGATTTTCTTTTTCTTTTTTTTTTTTTTTTTGCATGATGGGATTGGAAAAACTCTGTATTTATAGATAAATTACTCAATGTGGATTTCTCATGATATAACCATTGTGGATTCAACAATTTTCATGTCCTTAATAATTATTGCATATAAATTCGAGATACTTTTTTTTCTTCATCTAATGGAGAAAAATTGTTAACCACATTAATGACGGTCTCACCTAATAATTTCTCGTATTTATAGGAAATGAGAGAGAGTCTAATAATTTCTCGTATTTATAAGAAATGAGAGAGAGCCAGAGAGTCGAAATTGCTCACTGTTTTTTATTTCTCATGGAATTATTTTCCCCGCGGGCGCCAAGCTAGTCATTTGTATAGTTGTATTGCACATATATTTAAATAATTGAAAAACGAATTATTATTTTATATATATTTTTTATAAAAATATGTTGACTAGGAACAAAATCGACCCTAGTTATGCGAAAATCATATGAATGATACTTATTATTGATGAAAAGTATAAGCTGATCAATATTTAATTCGCATATATGTATGGTAATCACACCATGTATTAACTAAATATATATCAAAACCTAAAAACCACTTCCTCCCCTTGAAAAAAGATTTGAAAAAAGGTTTGTAGAGTTTAATTAGTTAATCTAACAATCAAAAGATAATTTTGTAATCAAATTTAGGCATATAGAGCCTATTAGAAAATTATTTGTTTTTTTTTTAAAAAAAAATAGTTTGTATTAATTTTTTAATATATGTTCAATTTTTTTTGTTTAGAATTCTGAATGGAATAAAAACTTTATAATCATATGCTTATGAGTGATATTTTACACACAATAAAATTGATCCTTCTTATTAATTAGCGGAGTGAATTTTAAGAGACGAAGTTTGAAAACCAAAACTAAAATTTAGAAAATAATTTTCAAACAACCTATTAGTTTTTAAAAAAAATCCGTAAGTCACATTCAATAGACATTAAGTTTTTTATCAAAGATAATGAAATTTAAAGTTTCAAACCAAAACTCAAGTTTAGAAAACAATTTCCAAATATCTATTGATAATTTTTAAATAAATCCGGGAGTCACATTCAATAGACAAGAAGGTTTTGACCAAAGCTAATAAAATTTAAAATTGCTTAACAATATATATATCAAACTTAATAGTCAAAACCTGTTTTGATCGTATCATGTTTTCGGGATTTGTTAGTAGAGATAACTTTCTTGAAAAAAAAAATCAAAATTTACTTGGTTTTAATTCTAAACTTTGAATTGATGAATTGCACCTTAAAAAACTTAAAGAAAACCTTGTAATCTTTTTACTGGAATAAGTACTGGGAATTTTAATTTAATAAGTTGTCATTTGAAGAATTGTTAAAAGAAAAAAAAAATCATGTGTCAATGAATTATAATTAAAATATATATTTAGTACAAAATTTATTGGGTTTAAGACAAAAATGACTTTAGAGTTTATTTTTTCTTTTTTCTTAAAATTATTCATTTTTTTGCATGATTCAATTTAATTTTGTGCAAAACTTTGATTTTTATACGCGTTAATAAATTTGTGTAGTGTTAGGGAAATCAATAGGATGGGTCAAGATTGAGAACAAGATTATCTTTTCTATCTTTAAATTCACGAGAATTTGTGAAGATCTTTTTCGTTTTCGAAAGAATATCACGTAGATGAGATGAATTAGAGATGAAGTTAAGAGAAAGTTTGTTTTTTTTTTTTTCAATGTTCATTATTAATTATATGAAGAAAACAAATCGTAATTAGTCCATGCCTCCATGGCATGGGCAATCTCAGACGTCAAAATTAAATTTGATCATCTATTCCAATGATCTCCACGTATAGTAAGCTTCTCCAATTTTACAATGTCACAGCAACCAATGACTACAGATGAAAAGCTTAAAACAAAATAAATAGTAATGAGTAGCAATATGAGCCCAATTTAGCATTAATTGTATGTACTCTTTAATTTCTTTCCGTTTGGATGTTCAAACGAGGGGTGTACACAGGTTGGATTGAAGAGTTTTTGGAGCCAACCTGAATTTTTTGAGTTGGTCGCGTTGCCAACCTGAATTATCCTTGAGTTATTGGGTTGATTTTTATTTTTTATTTTTTTAATAATTTTCTTAATTATTTAAAACAACTTTTTTTTCTTGAATTTATAACTAAAATTACATATAATTTAATTATCAAACTTTAAATTTCATAACATCTTAATATTTGTTATCAACTGTGAAGAAAACTATTTAAAATAATTTATTTATTAAAAAACATAAATTTTGGGTCGTGTTGTGTTGGGTCGGGTCAACCCGAGCCTAAAAAAGTCAATCGAAGTTTCGATTCTCCAAAATTCCGACGAACCCAACCCTTTCGATTTGGGTTGAGTAGTCTGAATTGTTCGAGTTAACAGGTTATTTGTACACCCTAGTTCAAACTCTCATAATTTTGAGAGAGAGAGAGTCGTTTTGGCTAATCATTAATTATATGAGAAGTTCGCTACATTACTCGATTTCTCAACCAAATTTCGGAAATTATAAACCTAATCTTAAAGGAACTTTCTTCATTGGACATAATCAATTTTGATTTTTAACAATTGCGAGTAAGATTCTTTTAACCTCATAAACAACTGAACGAACTTTTATTTTATTTAGATAAACACAATACTATTATTTCACGAACTCGTGATTATTACATTAGAGATGGAGGTAATTAAAAGTTTTGAGTGAGCAAATGCAAACCAAAACTCTTAAACTAAACTTTCTTGAACGTAACAAGGAATGGCGTATCGTTCAAAGCAAGGACCATCCTTCCTTTGGCATAAAATAAACCAACATTTTTGCATATAACTTTGCAGTACTTACACACAGTTGGACAATACACAAACTTGTAATAATTATTATTGCCATGCTTCTCAATTTTGAACCAACTCTCCAACGTCTCGCGCCCTGGATTTCCTTTCGTTCCGCCGATTGTCACGAAATATTGCCTCATATGTTCATCAAATTTACCTATTTTCCACACCGTCGATTTGGCGCATTTCGTGTTCGCCTCGAATTGGATGTTCAAATCGGTGGAAACTCGAACCACGCCTTTCTTAGGGTTTATGGGCGTAAATATCGTTGGAGCACCGTTAGATGCTTCGTAAGTTTCCGGGACGACGTTGATCGGACATTGATTGTTGTATCCAGGGATACCGCCGATGGCTACTCCGCCGATGTTTCGCCGGAAAACAGGGAGGATGTAGTAGTTGTCGCCGGCGCGGAGCTTCTTTCCGTCGATGTCGACGACGGCGTCCGGCGAGGCGTCGGCTCTGCAGAAGTGTACCTCAGTAGAGGCAAGGACAAAGAAAAGAAAAGACAGTATTGCGAAGTTCTTCATTTTTTTTTTCTTTTTTCTTTTTCTGATTGATTTTCCAGTGATTTTTTTTTTTTTTGGGTGCATGATTTGTGATGGTAAAAGCTCTCTATTTATAGAAAATGAGAGTGAGAGAGAGTGAGAGAGAGATCAAAATTGCTCGTTGTTTTTTCTTTTTTTTTTCTCATGGAATTATTTTCCCGCGGGCGCCTACACGTGATTGGAAAAAGGTTGGCTGAGTTTAATTAACTAACCTAATAATTAGAAGATAATTAAGCATGGCAATCATATCTAAGCTTATATAGATAAGAAATTATTTGATGTGTTAGGGACCACTGAATGAGTTATAATAGTCTGCGAGTTATTATAATCTGTGAATTATATAATATTGTTTAAAAATACAAAATTGTTTAGTATGAGGTGATAATAGTGTTTGGGATACATACATACAGAGTACTCCACCGGTTATTATAACTTATGCCTCTTACATCCCCTTATAGTTTGAATATAGAGGGGAGTACCTTGAATTTAAATTCAACGATTATTAAGGATATAAAAATTATTGAATACATATCCAACCATTATTTTGAGTCTTCCACTCAAATAATTTATTGCTATATGGTTATTATGCATGTGTTTTTCTTGACTGATGAATGTGATGGAGGGTGGTGAATCTTGTTGAATGAGGATGATTTGGAGAGACAGCAGAGGGAGAGTTAATATTATTTGTAATTGAGAGAATAGTTTGTTGTCTATTCTTATTCCTTATTTATGTATATTTGTTGTTTATGTGTAGGATTAAAATTGATATTTGGTGACGATACAATATGATCATCGTCTTTTCACTCATTTTGGAATAGTGAAGTTGGTTTGTAATAGTTTAAAACTTTATAATCTAACACAAATCTCGATAATAGTTTAGATTCACTTTAAAATTTGTCTATGTTTTATAATAGTTTATATTTGTTGTTTTGTGATATAGTAATGAATTATAATAATAGTTGTTCTCACATATTTGGATACTTTGGAACTTTATAATCAAACACAAACCTTGGTAAGTATTATCGTCAATTAAAACTTTATTTGGTATATAGATCTTATTTTATTTGATTATTTATATATAATTTTTATTAGGTGTCTATATTGAAAGAAAATAGTCTTTTAATCAACTGAATAAATTTGTGACGAAACTAGTAATCATTGCAAAGTACATAATTATAAATTATGAATCGAGCGGCGAAGATCGAAGATCGACGCAAGAATATTTGCGACGACATCTGTTTTATGTCACAAGAATCACGACGATGAACTTAGTATTATGTCGCAAGTCCATGCAACGAAACAACATTTATGTCACATAAATTCTTGCGATGAAAGTGGTATTATGTCGTAGGAATGTGTGACGAAATAGATTTCATGTTGCATGATTAATTGCGACGAAACAATATTTATGTTGCATATCTGTTTGCGACACGACACATATTCTGTCACATCGTTCTGCGACATTTTCGTATACTTCGTTGCTACTTGGCGACGTACACGACGATTCGTTGCAAGATTGCAACATTTTGCTACAAATCACTGTTTAATGTCTTTTATGAGACTAGGTTTTAGCAATGTTTGTTGTGACGTATATATTTTCGCCCCTGAAAAGTTTTTGTATCCATTTTTTGGGTTTTAGCAACATTTTTTTTTTTTGTCGCTAGAGGTTATATTTCTTGTAATGTTTGTAAAAAAAAATATAGAGCAAAATATATTATTGGTCTATAAAGTTTGAAGAAATAGTTATAACGGGTCCTTCGATTAAGTTTGATCTTTAATTGACTAACAAAAAAAAAGTGGCTCGGCATAATTAAGTTGACAATTTTTATTTTTTGTTTGATGTAGCAATATTGTTTTTATCTTATGTGGTGATTTTCTTTGTCTTGCCCTCTCTCTTCCTTTCTCTTTCCCTCTCACTTCCCTCCCTTTCTTCTTCACACATTCTTGTCCATGAGGTATGCAGCAAATCAGCGAAGAACTTATTTATCCGAAATAAACATTAAGCAAATTAAACAAAAAAAATAAATTTTACTAATAAAAAAATTAAGCTCATTTGTTCTTGTATAAGAACAAAAGAAATATTAAAATTTATGGGAAAAATTATTTCATGTTTTCTTATCTACCTTTTTAAAAACTAAAAAAGTAGTTTCCAAAAACTTAGGCCCAATTTGATATCCATTTAACTTATGGTTTTTGGTTTTTGAAAATTGTACTTGTCTTCTCACTATTTCTCTATCATGAATTATCTCCCCACAATAGCTCTCATCCTTTCTCAAAGAAACACTTGAATTCTTAGCTAAATTTCAAAAACAAAAACAAGTTTTTGGAAACTACTTTTTTAGCTTTCAAAAAGGTAGATAAGAAAACATGAAAAAGCATAAGTGAAAGTAATATTTACAAGGTTAATTTTCAAAAACTAAAAATTAAAATTTAAGGCCCCGTTTGATAATCATTTTGTTTTTATTTTTAATTTTTGAAATTTAAACCTAAAAATACTACTTCTACCAATGAGTTTATATGTTTCTTATCTACTTTGTACCTATGTTTTCAAAAAAACTAAGCTAACTTTTGAAAACTAAAAAAAAAAGTAGCTTTCAAAAATTTGACTTTGTTTTTAGAACTTAGCTAAGAGTTCAAATGGTTACTTAAGTGAGATAATCTCTATTGTAGAGAAATTAGATGAAAATAAGCATAACTTTTAAAAACTATTAGGAAATCTATGTAGTTAGTTGGTTAATAGCATTGTTAAGTTGTTACTTTCTGTTTTATTTAACTGTTGATAGTCCACTTGTATAAATATTCAGGCATTTAATGAAGATGAGTGAGGTGTCTCAAAAACCCACTTTACATTTAATATGGTATCAGATGTATCCCTTTTCTTCTCCCTTCTTCTTTAAACCTTCCTTTCTGCGATACTTTCTGTGATTTCTTTTCCCTTTTCTCTTTGCGATCCTCACATGGCTTCTTCATCGCCCTCCTCGTCTGTTCAAGCGCCTCCACCTTCATATGTTTCTAGTCCGTATTTTCTTCATCACCATGACGCTTCCAACCTCATCCTTGTCTCTGATCTTCTTACAGAGGACAACTATGTGTCTTGGAGTCGCTCCATGCTTCTTGCCCTTTCCATTCGCAATAAGCTTGGGTTCATCGACGACTCCATCTCCAAACCGAGTGGTGATCTTCTTCATGCATGGACACGCAACAACAATATCGTTGTGGCTTGGATCCTCAATTCTGTTTCTAAAGGCATCGCTTCCAGCCTTCTTTTCACTGACTCTGCCCGCGCCATTTGGCTCGATCTCAAAGATCGATTCCAACGCAAGAACGGTCCTCGGATCTTTCATCTGAAACGCAACCTCACAACCCTTGCTCAAGATCAGCAGTCAATCACGGCATACTTCTCGCGATTGAAGACCCTTTGGGACGAATACGCCTCGTATCGTCCAGCTTGCACTTGCGGTGCCTGTACCTGTGGTGGTTTGCAAGACATTGAGAGGTTCGTTCAATTTGAGTATCTCATGAACTTTCTAATGGGTTTAAATGATTCTTCCAGCCCTGTTCGCTCTCAGATCCTTCTAATGGATCCACCTCCGGCGATAAACAAGGCGTTCTCTCTGCTTATCCAAGAAGAACAACAACGCTCTATTCCTCTTCTTCCAACACCTGTTTTTCATCCATCACTCACTGTTCGAAGTCCTTCATAGAATAAAGTACATAAGGAGAAACCGATTTGCACTCATTGTGGAATCCGAGGCCATACTGTCGACAAGTGCTACAAACTTCATGGTTATCCTCCCGGATATCGACCGAAGGGCCAGCAACGCAATTCTCTCAGTGTTGCCCAAGCTGCTGCTTCTGTGGCCGAGGTTACAGCAGTTCCATCGCCATCCTCAAAAGTTTCTGATCAGACTTTTGCTCAATACTCAGATTCCCTTGCTCAATGCCATAGTCTGTTGGTTGCGCTACAATCGCGGTTTGATTCCTTCAAGCCTAACACTAAGGTTCCAACTCCACATGTTGCAGGTACTACTCCCTTGGTACCTTCGCATCATAGTCCTTGGATAATTGATTCTGGTGCAACTACTCATATATGCTTTGATTCTAAGATGTTCTCTGCCTTGGAGCCGACTAACACCTACATGTTGGGTCTGTTACTTTGTTTGGTCATTTGCAGTTGAAGAATGCGTTTCTTGTGCCTCAGTTCCAATACAATCTCATTTCTGTCAGTGCTTTGGTTGCTGATTCTACTTATATTGTGCGTTTCACTTCTGATGGGTGTGAAATTCAGGACAAATCCAGTTTGAGAACGATTGGCAGGGGTAACCTGATTGACCGTCTTTACGTCTTAGAGTCGGCTGGCTTCCACCTATGTGCTGCTCATAATCTACGTCAGTCAACAGCCTTATGGCACTCCAGGCTTGGTCATCTTTCCCTTTCTCGGTTAACTGTTTTGAAATCCACATTGAATATTGATGATAGTACAATTGTCTGCGATAGTCCATGTGATATTTGTCCTCTTTCTAAACAGATGAAACTTTCTTTTACTTCTAATAATAAGTTGTCTTCTCATGCTTTTGAACTCATACATGCTGATATCTGGGGCCCTCTCCATGTTGTTTCACATTCTGGCTATCGTTATTTCCTTACTTTGGTTGATGATTGTACGCGTTATACTTGGCTTTATATGTTGCGCACTAAGTCTGATGTCCTGACTGTGGTCCCTCATTTTTTTCAAATGATACACACTGAGTATGATAAGAGGATCAAAGTATTTCGCTCTGACAATGCCCCGGAGTTGTCTTTTACACAGTTCTTCCTAGATCAAGGGGTGATCCATCAGTTTTCTTGTGTAGCACGGCCGGAACAAAATTCTGTTGTAGAACGAAAACATCAACACTTGTTAAATGTTGTTAGGGCTCTGTTTTTTCAGTCTAGAGTGCCTCTTGCTTTTTGGAGTGAATGTGTCCTTGTTGCAGTCTATCTTATCAATATAGGACCCCTTCTAAGTTGCTTGATTGGCACACTCCATATGGTTTGCTCACTGGTCTACCACCTGATTACAGTTCTCTTCGAGTCTTTGGATGCTTGTGTTATGCCTCTACCCTTCCTGCTAATCGATCAAAGTTTGCTCCTCGGGCCATCTGGTCTGTGTTCATGGGTTATCCTCCTGGGATGAAAGCATACAAACTGATGAATTTGGATACTCACGGGATATTCATCTCTCGAGATGTTATTTTCCATGAGAGTGTGTTTCCATTTCATACTATGGACTCTTCTGATGCACCCCGTGACCATTTTCCTGACATTGTTTTACCAAGGTTTGTCTCTCTTGACTTTCATTATGATGCAACCCCAAATGTTGCATCCACGGCTTGTGATGATCCACCTGAAGCTGTGATTATGGCTAATGATGATCCTTCTGAAGCCACTCCATCCCTTCGTGTTCCATCTGATTTGCCTTCGGCTAGTGATGAGTCTATTCCTAAAGCCGTTATTTCTTTGCCAAATCATGGGCCACGACGTTCTACTCGGTCTTCCAAGCCCCCTTCTTATCTTCAGGAGTATCATTGTGCCATGCTTTCTGGCACAAACTTCTTGTTGGCTTCTACTCGATACCCCCTCCAACAGCATCTGTCATATGACCGTTTGTCCTCTGGTCATAAGGTTTTTTCTCTGCAGCTTTCTACTCATTATGAGCCTAGATTTTATCATCAGGCTATTCCCTTTCCTCATTGGAGAGAAGCGATGAAATTAGAACTTGATGCCATGGAGGCTAATGACACTTGGAAAGTGGTTCCTCTTCCTTTAGGCAAACACTCCATTGGTTGTAAATGGGTATATAAAGTGAAGTGTAGAGCTGATGGGTCCATTGAGCATTACAAAGCTCGATTAGTAGCCAAAGGTTATACACAGCAAGAGGGCTTGGACTTTCTTGAAACCTTTGCCCCTGTGGCCAAATTGGTCACTGTCCGAGTTCTTCTTACCATAGTTGTCTCGTTCAGTTGGACTCTTGTCCAACTAGATGTCAACAATGCCTTTCTTCATGGTGAATTGTTTGAAGAAGTTTACATGGACCTACCGTTGGGCTATCCTCTCGATAAGCACTCTCATAGTCAGGGGGAGAAATTGGTGTGTAAATTGCGTAAGTCTATCTATGGCTTAAAACAGGCCTCACAACAATGATTTGTGAAATTCTCTGATGCTGTGATTGCTCTTGGTTTTACCCAATCCAAGTCCAATTACTCTCTTTTTGTAAGAGGATCTGGACCTACTTTTGTTGCCCTGTTGATTTATGTCGATGACATTGTCATAACTGGCCCAAATAAGGTTGCCATTGATGAGTTCAAACAGTTGCTTCATGCTCGATTTAAACTAAAGGATTTGGGATCCCTCAAATATTTTCTTGGCCTCGAATTAGCTCGTTCCTCCGAAGGCATTCATCTATCTCAGAGGCATTATACTTTGCAACTCCTTGAGGATACTGGTTTGCTTGCTGCTAAGCCTGAGAATGTGCCCATGGATCCTACTCTGAAACTCCAACATTCTGATATTGACTTACTTCCATATCCATCTTTGTATCGCATGCTCATTGGGAAGCTCTTGTACTTGACTATTTCAGACCTGATATAGCATTTGTTGTTAACAAATTGAGTCAATTTGTTTCTAAGCCATGCAAGCCTCATTTGTCTGCTGTGTATTTTTTGCTTCGGTATCTCAAGTTGGCTCCTGCACAAGGAGTTCTTCTCAAACCAGTGCATTCTTTTCAGTTACGTGCTTTTTCCGATTCTGATTGGGTTGCATGCCTTGATACCCGACGATCCACTACGGGGTTTTGTATCTTCCTTGGTGATTCTCTTGTTTCATGGAAGAGTAAAAAGCAAACCACCATCTCTCGGTCCACGGCAGAGGCAGAATATCGAGCATTGGCTTTAACCACTTGTGAGTTATTATGGCTTTCATATTTGTTGCATGATCTTCAGGTCCCTTTGGTTTCCCCTTCGCTGCTTTTCTGTGATAATGAGGCAGCCTTACACATTGCTTCTAATCCAACTTTTCATGAGAGGACGAAGCATATCGAGCTTGATTGCCATTTTGTTCGAGACAAGCTCGTTGATTGTTTTTTTAAACTTCTTCCTATACGCTCGACATCACAACTTGCAGATATGTTCACTAAACCTCTAGCTGCATCTTCCATTTCCTTTCTTATGTCCAAGATGGGTGTTTTGAATATTTTCTCCCCATCTTGAGGGGGAGTATTAGGAAATATATATAGTTAGTTGGTTAATAGCATTGTTAAGTTGTTACTTTCTGTTTTATTTAACTGTTGATAGTCCACTTGTATAAATATTCAGGCATTTAATGAAGATGAGTGAGGTGTCTCAAAAACCCACTTTACATTTAATAAAAACTAAAAACGAAAAACAAAATGGTTATCAAACGGAGCCTAAATGATTGTCAAATAGGATTTTTTATTTTTACATCTTTTTAGATTTCATTTAAATTTATTACTTTGCTTTTCAGATCTAATTTTTTTTAAAAAAAAAATCTTTTTAGATCTGAAATCACTTTTTCAATAGGAGATTTAGATCTGGAACAAAAAAAATGAAGCAAAGGAAGTGTAGTTCATGAATAAAGAAGAGTTTCGAAGGGACAGGGTATGAGCAAAAATTCGAGCGCGAATTGGGCAAAGAAAATGGGAAATCTGTTTGGGCATCGTCGGTGGGGCGGATCTAGCAGTTGTTGGCGGGAAATTTTATCCCGTTTGATTTAGAACTATTTTTCAAACGTAAAAAACTAAGATCTCTCTGGATAACTATTTTGTTTTTTATTTTTAATTTTTGAAAATTAAGCTTATTTTCACCTAATTTCTTTACAATAGAGACAATCTCTCTTAAATAAGCATTTAAACTTTTAGCCAAATTCTAAAAACAAAATCAAATTTTTTAATGTTAGGATTATTGGAGTGCAACCAAAATCCCACATTAGCTAGATAAGGGGACAATCATGGGTATACAAGTGGGGGCACTATCTCCATTGACATTGGTATGAGGTCTTTTGGGAGAACCAAAAACAAAACCATAAGGGTTTATGCCCAAAGTGGACAATATCATACCATTGTGAAGATCTGTCTGAGTCGGTTGCCCCCTAACAAGTAGTATCAGAGTCGGGCCCCTGACTTAGCCATGCCGGTAGAATCCCCAAGTGTCAAACAAAGAAGGCGAGCCATCGGCACAGTCATAGTGAATCAGTGGTCGAGCTTCTGGATGTTGTGTGCTCCAATGGGGAGTTGACAATGTAGTAATTTGCTCAAAGTGGTACTTTGTTTGAGGGGAGGGGTATATAAGTGGAGGCATTATCTCCATTAGTATGAGAAGACATATAAACTCATGGGTAGAAGTAGTATTTTTAGGTTTAAATTTCAAAAACTAAAATCAAGAACAAAATATTTATCAAACGGGGCCTAAAGCGTCTCTTTTGAAACTTTATGGGTCGTTTAGATTGAGAAGTTGGGAGCGGTAGGAGTGAAGTTGAGAGTAGTTAATAATTCTCTCAACTCCTTTTTATGGGCCCACAGATTTGTTAACTCCTTCCCCAACTCCCCATATCCCTTTTTTCCACTACCCCATAATCTTATCTCATTTTTTTTTCACCTCATCTCATTCCTACATCTCTCTACTATTCTCTCATTTCTCTCTCTATTTTTTTTAATTTTTTAATCAACAAAATTATTTATTTGGTATATATATTGTCATTATTACTAATTACTAATTATATATAAATATTTATTTTAAGAAAATAATTTTATTTTTATCTTATAATTTTAATATATTTTTATCATAATTATATTTCTTTTTATTCTATACTTTCATTTTTTAAATATAAATTATATAAAAATGTTTTAATTATGATATTATTATTTTCATTTAAATTCTTATTGTAAATTAGAATACTACGTAACATATTTTTTAAATGTCAAAAATCTCTCTATATCACTTTCATTCACATGTCATTTATTTATTTTTTTTTATTTTACACAAAAATTACTCATAACAAGTAGCAATCCATTTTTTTTTCTTTATTCTTTTATTAATAGCTAAAAATATATATAATTTTCTGATTTGAAGATAAGAAAGACATATTTTAAACTAACTCTTATTACAATTTAAGAAATAACATTAAAAATTGTTAATGTATTATACACAAATTGATATTCAAATTAACCATGTTCAAAATAAAAGACCAAATGATTTTTCATTCTAACCTTACTAAATAGAATTCAATAAATATCATAAATATATAGTAATCTAAACAAAAATATATATGATATTCATTTTGCATATGGTGTTAAAAAATATATTCATTTTGAACTTAGTTGTTTTAAAATCAATATTTGATATTTTTTTTTTTACTTAGGTACTTGAAATTTTAAATAATATATTATTGAATAATTAATATGAGAGATATTGAAAAAATAATGTGGGGTATTTTTTTTATCATAAACACATGTATTATTTTTGTGTTGGAACAATGAAGTTGATATGTCTTGTGCATTCATTACTTGTTGACAACATGAAAATTGTCATTCTTGTCGTTTTTTAATTGAAATTCTTAAAATATATTAGATTGATTAATTATCAAAGGTTAAGTAATCCATTATATTGAGTAATTAGAAGTATTAAATATTAAATTTTGCACAAAGAAAATATATTTTATTAAGGTTGAATAACAAATCTTAAATTAAAGTTCTTAAATTGATGTAAATATTTTATTGAACTTAAAAAAAAAACCATTACATTAATGTGATATTAAAATAAAAGCGTGAGGTATTTTTTCTTCAAAATTTTGTTTTCTTTAAGTAGAATTTTTAAATTAAATAAATTAATAGAAATAAAAAATATATATAAATCATGGGAACAATTTTACAATAATGAGAATTTGAGAAATTGTAGAAAGAATTTGAGAATTTGACACAAGAACTCCAAGTTAATAAATATGCATTCAAACACAGACTTCAGAACTCCTACTCTTCCAGCAACTTCTTGCCTCAAACACAGTTTCTTATAACTCCAGAGTAAACAACTCTGCATCCCAAACACAGATTTCAAAACTCCCCAAACTTCTTTACTTCCCAGATTTTTTTACTCATACTCCCTGCAAGTCCTCTGCACCTTCTCAATCCAAACGACCCCTTAGGACCTGTTTGGCCCACTGGTTATTATAACTCATGTTATAATAACCATCTTATAATAACATGTGAAATACTTTGCACCCCAAACACAAACTATTATAACCTCACACTATATTACTCTGCATTTTAAATAATATTATATGTTTCACAGACTATAATAATCCGCAGACTATTATAACCCCTGATATTATAACTCACTCAGCGCCCCAAACAACCTCTTATATATTGTAATAAAGATCAAATAAACACCACCTTGAATTCAAGAACTAAAATTATATATAGTAATAAAAATTAGAATTTTATTTTTTAAATATGTTCACTTCTTTTAGAATTAATGGGCAAAAAAGGATTCTAACGCAAGTTTATGATTATTTTACACAGAAATATCGATTTTTATTATTTATTAGTTCACTGATTTTTAGAGAGAAGTATGAAAGGGAAATTAAACTAAAATTTAGAAGAAGAAAAAAGGTTTTCAAACAACCTATTGGTTTTTAAAGAAATCCGGGGGTCGCACTGAATAAACAACAAGTTTTTGACCAAAGCCAATAAATTAAAATGTAAAATTATTCAACCATATAATATCAAACTCAAGGTATCAATTTTGACTTTAAATTTGAATTTCATCCAATTATACATTAAATTTGAATAAATATTACAAATCTTATTTTAAACTTGAATGAGATTTTTAATTTTTACCTAATAAATCATGAGTCCCATGAATTATAAAATATATGCTTGACATGAAATTAATAAGTTTTCAAACAAAATGGTATTTTATATATATATATATATATATATATATATATATATATATATATATATATATATATATATATATATAATATGTACAAATCGTTGACAACACTCTATTTCTAATAAAAAGAAAACAAGTTTTCATAAATTTGAGCTTGATCATGCACAAATTTAATCATTGAATAATGTTGTCAAAACTCACACACATTAATGGATGACTTACTGGAAATAGAATGAGTATCTAAATTTAAAGTCCAATTCCATGTAATTAAAAAATTATGTATAAAAATTGATACCCCTTCCAAGTTTTGAGTTAAGATGGATATTTTTTTCAATGTGTTTAAGTCAAACTCTTATTTTCCCTTTCATGTGGTTGCATTTAATACTCTTGGAAAATGTTTGTATTTGAATCTTGGAAAATGTTGATTTGAAGTAGAAAAATTATTAGAATGATGGACGAAAAATCACATGTTTGGATGTCGTTCTTTTAGACTTAATTCAGATAAGCGTCCAAGTTACCGCTATATCATTCTATGTAGGTAAAGCCTTATTCTCGTCCTATTTGCTCGCTTTTCCCCTTGAAACGATGGGAGTTAAATATGTTTCTTTGTAAATCTAGCTTATATATAGTCCATAGACAATTGACCTTTTTGAACGAAGTTTTTTTTAGTTCAACACATGAGAGTAGAAATTTAAATTACCTTTAATCTTGTGATCGATGGTATATACTTTAATTATTGAATGAAGTTGTTCGTGCTAGGAGAGGACAATGAATGGGTTTGATTGAGTTGATTATCTTTTTTTTTTAAATCTTCAAATTCACAAGAATTTGTAAAAGCATATTCTCCGTTTCTAATTTACCTCTGAGAATCCTCGATTTAAGTAAGTTGAGAACCCTCGATTAAGTAAGTTGGAGAAACTTTGTTGTTTTATTTTTCAATGTTACTCAAATAAAAACTTGTATATGTAAAAGTAATACTACTCTCAAATGTTTAAATTTAGTTCTTATATTTAATAATTTTTCAAATTAATCCTTATCGCTAAATTTTATGAAGAGAATGTTAATTCTTTTTTTTTTTTGAAAAAGTTAATAATAAAGTAATGATAATAACTAATTTTAAGATTTATGGAAAGTACAAAGACTAAATTTAGACTAAATTTAGACATTTGAGAATAGAAAAACTAAAACAAACAAGTCCCAAGTTACAAATTTCAAAATAAAATTTTAACCTATTATTTATATATATATGAAAAAATAAAATGAAACTTTAAATAAACCTTTTTATTATAATTAATATAGTTTCTTATAGAATTAATTATCAAAATTTAGAGAATAACTTAAAACAAAAATATATAATTATTTGTATACAATGAAATTTTCTAAAGAAAATGTGACTTATTATTTAGATTTATATTAAAAGTTATAAATTCAAATTATTTCAATGAGATGGAATTAATATTTTTTTTATTAGAAATGGATAGTTGTTTACATATTTTTAAATCAGTAGAAAAAAAAAATGGTAAGCTGGTAATCAAATCTGGACACTCACAAATGTGAGATGGAGCCTGGGAGCATGACTACTAATTTTGATCATTTATCTGAAAACATGAAAATAGAATTCCCCGACCAATTTCATGTACATACACAACAATCATTCGTTTTGAATGCAGTCAGCAAACACAAAACAACATGCTTAAAGAAACACTCACTGCAGTCTTTGCATCTATAGATAAAATATAACAAGAAGCAAGACGACAATGTATGTGGTGAGACCCTCCTTTGGCAGCTTCTCAAATGCGAGCAGTCTTTGCCACCACTGATTCTAAGTCTTCTTTGGCGCTGATGCTGCAGAGAATGACACTGTTGTTAGAATGTATACAAATAATGCATTCATGCTTGGTTCAAATTTTGAAAAAATAGTTGGTCGGTTCGGTTTTCAGTCGAATTTTATCATCTTTTGCTGATTCGGTTTGGTTTTGGTCTGTCTCTCTAGTCATCAGTTTTGTCATGTCTACAGTGAGTTTGCAAAGAGAAGAAATTGGTTTGAAAACCGGTTTTTTATTTTCCTAAAACTTGTGTTGGTTCGATGTATGTTTTGACTTGAAAACCCAACCCATTTTCTCTATATATGCAAATCTAAATGAGAAGAATTTGTTTGGATGACCCTTTGTATTGGGTCGAAATGAGATTTGACCCAATTTTTAAAATTAATGTTATATGACATTTTTGTATACTTGCAACTTGTCCAAATTACCGTGAGGACAACATATCCTCGCTCTCAGACTAGCAATCTCACTCTCATTCAAGATCGCGGGGATAGAAGGCGAAAGGGGGAGGGAGGAAGGAGACAAGAGGGAGAAAAAACAAGAGCGAGAGACGAGAGAGGAGGGAGGAAGGAGACGAGAGGGACTGAAGAGAGAGGGTGGGCGCTTATTAAGAGGATGCATCAATGATGATAACGAGTGGTCGAAAACCTGGAGAAAAGAAAGAAAGAAAAAATTGAGCGAAAGAAAAACGAGAGCGAAAGTCATGAGAGGAAGCGAGAGCGTATTTGAGAGCACGAGTGTTTTGCATTGCCCCTAGGTAATTTTCGTGAACGGCTAACATCAGAAAATGTTATATATCATTAATTTCAAAAGGTGAGTTAATCTCATTTGGGCCCTAAAAAATGGGTCATTCGTACAAATTCCTCCTAAATCAGGCGAATCTTTACTCAAAGTAGAGCATAAACCTAAAAGAATTCATGAATGACCATTCGGGAGTCATACATAAGTGTGTGTGTGTATATATAGGGCATAAAAGATACTTTGAATGACTCACCTGAAAGTAACATCCCCACTAGGTGTCAATTTCTTGGAGATCCAAGTAGGAACCAACTTTTCGAGCTGCTCAATTTGCTCTTCCACTTCTCCTACAAGAAAACATGTACAAGTCAAGCAAAAATTCAAACCAAATTCGTGATGATATTACTTATAAAACCATACATACTTCTCTCTGTAATATCAAGACTATTCATTATAATCTTGTACACGAGCTCCTCCTTGGTAATTGAAGAGCAATTTACAGACTTGAAAATGTTGTAGATAACACGAACAAGTTCAGGCAAGCAAGACGATTCTTGACAAGTTATTACTCCACCAGGAGAATTCTTTTGGTAATCCTCAGCAGGAAAATTTTTCTTTTCAGGGATTCCATAGCATTGCAGCAAATCATCCCCACCGAAACCAAATGCGCCAATATCACTTTCTGTGCCAGAAAAGTTGAGAAACCTTTTTGCAGGCTTACATAAACTTCCTACACTTGCAGTTTTCCCCATTTTCACATCGGAAAGCGGCAGCATTGATCTCTTTGGTGTCAACTGTATCGGGGTTTGTGTCATTGTGCTGCTAGAAGCAGAAATTACAGGCTTGACAAGGGGACTCTCAGAAGACTTAGCAGCAACCTGAGGCGAGATTGACTGTGTGGGAAAACCTTCAAGCAAAATATCAGTATTATCCTCCTCTTTAAGACTAAAAGCTGGAGCAGATGGCAAACCAACGATAGAAGATGCAACAGGTTCTGATATCTCTACTTTAGAAACAGCTTTCTTAGAGAAATGCCTCTTGAAGGATGACTGTGGACAAAGTTCTTCAAAAGACAAATCAGTTTCTACGGATGTTGGCTGAGATTTTTCTGATGAATTATCAGACAATTGATCATGAGAGAACATAATGTTTCTCTGGTTGAAGGGCTTCGGTAGTGCACCCTCTGGAACTTCACTTTTCTAGTTGCCAAATAAGAAAAATAATTAAATTATGAGCACGCAAAGAGGTTAACAAGTCCAATAGTCACAAATGTAACAAAACAAGGTTTGAAAGCAATAATAACATAAAGAATCAAAAACTTTAACCCTGGTAAATGACCCTATTCATAACAATTTATTATACTATTCTTACTTTTTTGTAAATCGGGGTATGTAGCCCAGTCCTTGCATGACTCATAATCCATCCTTGCTAATTCTTGAGAGGTTTTGCCTACTCGAAAGCTAACTCTAAGAGACAAAGGTTTAAGCTATGAAATTTACAACACGAAAGCTTGAACCCAAGACCTTGTAAGACATATCTAAACATCCTAATCTCTTAGTCACCAAGAAAAAAAAAACTCTTAAATCCAACAATTTATTAGTGTTGAATACTTATATGGCTACACAGATAACAAGTTCGAGTTCAATACTTTTATGTCTTAGTCGATCCATGATTGTTGATTGATTGAGAAGAGTAATATTGTAACAATTGCTTGTGCTTTTATTTGAATTATAACATATGCAATTGTTTTCCAATAGTATGTAGAAAGGTACCTCTGGATGCATGACAAAATATTTTGTTACCCTTGAAGCGAAAATTTTGTGTAGTGCCAGAAAATCAGAACGCTCGGAGTGACCTTCTACAATATCTAATTGAAGACTGATTATCATTTTTGGCTTCATGCATGATGTTTTCTTGTCATGAATCATCGCTTTATCAATAGTCACAGCTTCTGGAATGATATATACTATTTGTGCTAGATGTCTGTGTAAAAAATTTCTGAAAAAGAAAAGGAACCAACAATACAAATTTTAGAGATCAAACTTCTACAATATTCGCATGAGTTGAAACAAGAATTCATTTAAAAAAAAAAAAAATTAGGCACAAGGGATTTCTGCAATGCTTTGCTGAATTTAAGGTATTTGGTGGACAAAATTACAGTCGTGCAAATCAATCTGAGTTGGTTTTGTGCCAAAAAAAAAAATATATCAAACCCCATTGTCTTGAAAACCAAACCACCGCCCAACTGACCAAACAAACTCAAACCAATTGAACAAACCAAACCAAAAACGAGCTGATCGAGATTTGAAACCAACAAAACCCACTCAAAGCAAATTGATTTAATTCGGTTAATTATCTCATTTTTTCCAATTTCGACTTTTTTTTAGTACAACAGGCATTGGGGGAATTCGAACCAAATACCTCGTGATCATTAACATATTCGATATGCCAGTGCTCTCTAGTACCTTAGAAAAAATGGTATGATTTTACTCTAGTAAAAGTACTATACTGTTTCACTCATTTTCAATTTATTATCTTTCAACCTATTATTTCATTTCACCTACACTATGAAACTAGTAGGCTCAGGCATGGCGTTAATAGATTGCTTGTGTTAAGTCCAGCAAAAAAGCAGCATAAAAGTTCAGAAGAATTCATTAGTAAATGCTATAAAATACCTTTTACTCAAAATCGACACTTGGCAGGATACATTGTGAAATGTAGACAACTTTTTACGCATTTTAAGCAACCTCAGTGAGGAAGTCAAGCAAGTAAAGAGCTCTACAATGCTTTGGCATCTGCATATAATCAAATTGAGCAAATCAAATTTGTAGCAACAAAATGTTGGTTTAAATCTTATTTTCATCTATAAACCTTCAAGATTTTTCTATTTTGCATTATATTTTAGTCATCACATAAAAGAATCATTTTAGTTTTTGTCATTTAATTTTAAATAAATTATTCCACAAAAACATAAACATAAACAAATTTTTGGTTCATTTACCTAGTGAATGGATATTAATATAGACAAGTGTTTGAAGCTATATAGAGTATGTTCGATACTGATTCTAAATATATTTAAATTCTTGTTAAATGATTGAATAAATGATAAGTACTAAAATTGTTTTTAATGTAAAGTTTGAAAAACTAAAACAAAACATCTAAAAAGAAAAACCAAGTATGACAAAGATTAAAAACCAAAACAAGATTTAAACCTCAAACGTTTTAGACATTGCATCTAGTAAATATACTCACTTTTCTTGAAGTTTGATCCCTCCTCCCTTCAATTTTCCTTTCAAGTACTCATCTGCTTTCTCTGGTGTCATACATGCAATGTTACTGTCTGAATTCTGGTGACCAGAAATTCCTTCCTTCTGTGGCGGAAATGGAACATTGAATGCAGTTGTTGATTTATCAATGGAAGAATTAGTTTCAATGACTGAAACATTTTGGCCACCATCTTCACATGTTTTTTCACCCATTCCCGTAACACAGATTGAATCAAAAACAGGTGTAGCCTAAGAGGATAAAAGGAGAATTTTAAGAATCGATCAAATCTTTATTATGAATGAAAAGTTATTTACATACATGAGAAGAGGGATTCTCTATTGAAAGCAAACTAAAATCCTAAAAGAAAACTAAAAAGGCGAACTAAAATCCAAATACGAAACTGAAAAGGATTAATTAAGGATTTAACCAAGAACAATATGAATTTATCCTAATCTTACAACATCATTAAAATCATCTCTTTCTCAGACCTTGTTGACTGCCTACAGAAAAGAGAACTTCAATGTCAAAGTTGGGAATATGAGTACTATTTGAAAAAGGTTCTAAAAAACTCTCATCAAAATATATCAACAAATAATGCTGACGACAGAAAATTAGTAAGAAAAATATATTTTCACATAAAATTAAATTTTCAGACATTTAATCAAATACATGTCTTCAAACTTTCAAAGAGCCTTTATTCCCCATTAAGTGGACTCTAAGAGAATCTCCCAGAAATTAAACTAACAGTTAGACAATCAAGAAGAAGTGAGTAAATTAATACATTAATTTTCTTTTCAAGAAACCCCCCAATTACCCTTGTGTGGCCTGTAAGGAAGAATCTATCAGAAATTACAGTTTATGGTCGCAAAGAAAGTTAGTGAAAACAACAAATTAATACAAAATTCAACCCTTCTATTTGTTAATACTATAGTTGCTCTACAATTGCTAGAACCTTAATGTAAATAACTAATAGTGAAATCAAGAATCATATGAGAAACCAATTGAAGAAAAAGGCAAGAAATACCTTCAAACAACAATGGCGGATCAATGGAAGCAGCAGCAACGACAATATGGAGAGCTGAAAAGGAAAGGGGGCGGTGCAGTAGTGGAATAATGAACGGAGGGAAAATCCTCCGATTAAAATTTGCCTTTGATTCGAATGCCGCAGCTTTCTATATATATATTTATTTTCTTTGCTTTTTGACCGTTGGAGGCCCAAAAGATGACCCCCTCCTTAGGAAAAGTGAGATATCTAGGCCAGACCCGTTTACCCATTAGGTGTGAACTCTTTTGTATTACTGGGCCAGGCCCGAAATCATAGTCCAGAATAAGAATCAAAAATTAAATATTTATTGTGTGTTTTGTTAGGTAATCCAGATTTTGTTTTATGTTTTCATATTTACTGAATTCATAAATACGTGTTTGGCAGACATGTTTTCGAAATCTATTTTCGGATTCTGTGATCTAAATAGTATAAATTTTGAAAACAACATTTTTATGTTTTCGTTGTACTAAAATGCATAATTATTTTAAACAAAGATAAAAATCTTAATAAATATGGTATTTCATATTTATAAACTTAATTTACTTTTGTTCAAATAAAATAGGTATAATATTTTATATTATATAATATAAAATATTATATTATAAAATAACAATTATATAAAATTTATGTTAAAAATATATGTTCATAAATTAATTAATAATGTCTAATATTCAACCTAATATCTAGTTTTACAACTACAACTAATTTTATGATCTATAAATATATTATAGAACACATTTTAAATTCTGTTTAAAATGGAATCAGTTTTCTAAATCTGCTACCAAACACATATCTAAAAACATGAAATACAACTCTGTTTTATTGAATCCCTTGTTTTCAAAATTCTATTTTCGAATTGCCTACCAAACAGGCCCTAAAATATTCAGAGATGTTCTTGAAAGACCAATTTGCCAATATGCTCAGCTTCGAAAATGATATATACTATCTGTGCTAGATGCATGTGAAAAACTTTTTTTAGACCATAAAAGAAACATCAATAAAAAATAATAATAATAAAAAGAAAGCAGACACTCTAATGTATTAAATTTCTATCAAGTCAAACATTTTCATCAACTTCCCCATCAAGTAAATTGAAATTTCTATTATATCATAAGAAGATTGATCAAATATAAAAAAAATATTAATAATGTAGACCTGATATAAATAATAAAAAATTTAATTCTTTGAAGTAAGTGAAATTTTTATTTGTTAATTTAAATATTTTTATGAACTTTTATTTTATAATTTTTTAGAAATACATATCAAAATTGATTAATAATGATTCTATTGACATTTTTATAGAATTAAGACTTTGACATTTTCAACAACATCAACATTTAAAATCCTCTAAAGAAGTCACTCACGTGCAAAATTTTAGGGGACTTTTGGAACACCGTGTTGAGTTTGGATGATTTTGGAATCTAAATCCAAAACGTTGTTTGGGCAACTGGTTTCAAAATCCAATAAATTTAAAACACAACCTCATAATTTTGAACAATGAACTTCAAATACTATTTTGTTGATTCTCAAACTCCAAACACGGGATACCAAACACTTTTCTGATTCCCAATGTTTTAAATCCCTCAAAACAAACTCCTATAATAACTATAGAATACTTTGTACCCCAAATACAAACTATTATAACTTTAGATTAAATAACTATGCATTTTAAACAATATTATACATTTCACAAACTATTATAACTCATGTTATTATAATACACTCAGTGTCTCCAAACAATCCCTTAGAATTTCAATTTCAAGAATTCTAATTTTAAAATGGTGCTCCAAACGCCCCCTTAGCACAACTACGAAAGACATATACAAAAAAGTGAAGGCAAAAAAAAAAGAAAGTTGCGACGGCATAACATGTTACCGAACATTCAAGCATGATTTTGGAAGGAATAAGATTCTCAAATTTTATTCCCAAAATAAGTCAAACAAAAAACACATTCAAATATATTTTTACTTTATTTATTTCCTATATGATATAAATTTTTCAATACAATCTCTCAAGTTCCCAACCATCTATTTTTTGTTGTTTAAAAATGAAGCAAGAAATGAAAAATTAAACCATTATTTGGGTTTCGTCCTAAAAACAATTTTTTTAGAAAAATGCTTTCGAATTAATTTTTTTTTATTTTGTCTACTATAAATTAAATTTCATAAGTCAACAAAAAATGGTTATGTATTAAACAAATCTCAAGACAAAAAAAAAATCTAGAAAAAAATAATTTTTGTGTAGTACAATAAAAATTGGGAGATTTGATTGAACCACAGATCTCGTGAACATATATTTTTTGAAATTTATACAAAGTATAACAGTATTTTTCTCAATAATTGAAGATTACCTTTAGAAAGAAAAAAAACACGTGAGTCTTAAGTTGGAAGAATTGTGAAGAGCTTTTCAGAGGAAAAGATCAAATGGGTTCCTCCAGTTGCTTCTGGTAAGAGCACTTTGAAATTCAATGATTTTGAAACTTTCATTAAAACAGTAAGCACTCAAAGAAATCAAATGGAAAATAGGCGACTATATAAGGCAAAGTAAAATGTGAATTTGCTTAAG
This sequence comes from Trichosanthes cucumerina, assembly GCA_036507285.1. Taxonomy (NCBI): domain Eukaryota; kingdom Viridiplantae; phylum Streptophyta; class Magnoliopsida; order Cucurbitales; family Cucurbitaceae; genus Trichosanthes; species Trichosanthes cucumerina. Next base: position 71,961,695 of record CM071839.1, on the reverse strand, counting down.
CTTTTCTTCAAAGGGAGAGTGTAGCCTACCACTATGAAATGGCATATAGTTCAACACCGTAATTATTGGCCTAATAATTTCGTTTGTGGGTGTTTTCTATTTCTATAAAAAAAAAATAAATAAATAATGTGCAAACTGCAAAGTACAAAAGATCAAATCGGTAATAAGAAAAACCTTCTTGTTTAGAGATCAGAAAAGTCCCGTTTGATAACGCTTCTTGCTTTCCTCGCTTTTCGTTTTAGCATTTTTTTCGTTTCTTTGTTTCTCATTTTCTAAGAATAAGAAAGTTAAAACGCTAATATATTTGATAATTATTTCGCTTTCTTGTTTCTTTGAAAAAATAAGGAATAAAACATAAACTTGTTTGATAATCATTTAACTTTGTTTTCTTGTATACATAAATATACAATTAATTATAACAAATTTATATTATCAAATACCAACAAGTCTCGATACAAAATTAACTAATAATAAAAGTAAATAAATAAAATTGTTTTATCCTTTAAATGTTGTTGAAATTTGAATTGTAATATTATCTCTTACTCGAGTTATTAAATCTTAAATAATGTCGACTCGCATCAAATTCAATTATATTGTTAAATGTAGTGGTTGTAAAATATTAAAATGAGGCTAAAGACATGTTTTAGTGAACAAAATTTATTTATTGCAAAATTACAATAATATATAAATATAAAGATTGCAAAATTAAAATTCAAAATTCAAATAATACATATATATAAAATTTTAATTTTTAAATTAAAATAATATAAATATACATATGGTAAAATTAAAAAATAAAATTAAAATAAATAAATTTATATATATTATATTATTATTATTTATGAAAACTAAAACTATATATATTGCAAAATCCGAAATTCATTTAAAAAAAAAAAATTTGTACTCTTTAGGGATCGAACTCAAGATTGGTTAGGGAAGGAAATAAAAACTACCAAACATTTCACCAACAAGCTGAAAAGTCAATTAAGGATAGTTGGGAACATTTAAAAATAAAAAGAAACAGAACAGAAAGAAACTAATTTATGTTGTTTCTAAAATTTAGTCCAAATTTTAGAAACGTTTCTCAAATTTTGGGAACAAGAAACGGGATGGATTATCAAACAAGTCTGTTTCTTAAAAAATGAGAAACAAGAAACAGGAAACAGGAAACGGGAACGTTATCAAACGAGCCCAAAACAAACACGTTGTCTTAGAATCGAAGCTTTGGAGTTCTGGAACCCTAGGTTTCTTGGTTGGAATAAGAGATTTTGGGGTTTCTGATTTTGTGTTTGAAAAACACAGGATTGTGTTGGGCTGGTTTATTGAAACTTTGTTTGGGATGCAGAGTTGTGTTGGACTGTGTTGGTTTAGGTTGTATTTTTATAACATTTTTTTTAGATCCAATTTTTTTTGCTCGATAATTGTTTGTTAAAGTGCATATCAATATTTTATCCAATTATGTGGATCAACTGTTTCAATAATAGTTAAATATGGATGTGTAGTTTGTAGAAGTATATTAATATCGTTAATTCATTTAATTCATTGTAATGTAAAATTAAATAATATTAGCAAGGAGACAAAATTTAAATAATTAATACTCTATTTCACAAAATATTCAAAAAACTATTTTAAAAATTAAAATTTTTGAAGTTTATTTAATAAATTAGAGAATCTAAAACTTTATTTTATAAAGTATTCAAAAACCTATTTTTGGAACTCTATTTTAGAGATTAAAAAAAATAAGAAGTCTATCTAATATATTAGATAAAACTCTATTTCACAAAGTATTCATAAACCTATTTTTGAAACTCTATTTTACAAATTAAAATATTTGAGGTTTATTTAAGAAATTATGGAATTTAAATAAAATTGTTCAATGTATTTTAAAACATATTTGATAAATGGGTTATAAAATTTGAATTCTCCTTTCCAACATCAATTAGACTAAGCAGGATTCAGTAGGATGCAATTTTTAGAAATTAAAATATTAGAAATTATATTTTATACAGTATTTTGAAACATATTTCAAACATATAATGGATTCAAAAAAAATGTTAGTAATCATTTTTGTTTAATTTTAATCTTTTAAAAATTGACTAGGTGGTTGGATTGTTGGGTGGTTGGTTGTCGGTGGGCGTCAATGGTGATTGTTAGGTAGTCCTGAGTTGTTGGAGTGGTCATCATAGTGGTCATGTCGTTGAAATGGTCGTTTGGTGGTTATGACAGTAATTGTCAAGTGGTCGAGTCGTTTGAGTCGTTGCTAGAGTAGTACATATGATGATTGGATTGTTGGGTGGTCACCAAGTAGTCGTCAACAATGGTTTTTGGAGTTTAGGTTGTCAGGTTGGGGTCATCGTCAAAGTAGGAAGATGCCTATAAAGTCTCTAAAAGTAAAGCAACAACCTTTTGTAAAAAGAGACAAAATTTTACCTTCTAACTATTTAGATGCATAATTGTTTTAATACTGAAAAAATATATAGAAGATGTAAGTTAGAGATTATTTAAATTCTAAGTTTTATATGTATGTATATGTGTGTATATAATTTTCAATAGAAGACAAAATGAGAGAAGAGCATCTACCTTAACTCTGCCTAAACTCTTTTTTTTTTTTTTTTTTTTTTAAGACCCTGTTGGATACCCTTCAGTTTTTACTTTTTATTCTTAAAAATTAAACTTGTTTTCAACTCTTATTTTTTTTTAATTTTTTAAGACCCTGTTGGATACCCTTCAGTTTTTATTTTTTATTCTTAAAAATTAAACTTGTTTTGTCTCATTTTTTCTACCGTGATTTTCTTCTTCCTCAAAGTAGTATTTAAATTCGTAGCTAAATTCTAAAAATAAAAACAAGTTTTTAAAAACTTTTTTTTTTAGTTTTCAAAACATATTTTTAAAAAAGATGAGTAAAAAATTGATAATAAAACAAACAAATTTATAGACGAGAGTAGTATTTATAAGTTTAATTTTTAAAAACTAAAAACCAAAAGTTAAATAGTTATCAGACTGGATCAAAGATTGGATGTTCAACCTCTCATCTCCAAACTTATCGATCAATTAAAGAAAAACACTACTAGAGCTTACAAAAACTCATTTTCTCGTATGCATCAAATATTGTTTTATGTTGAATTTTATGTTGCAGGGTTTTGATACTAGTTATTGTCCATTCGAAGCCAAGACAGATTCCAATCAATCCAAATGCATTTACTCTTCCTATTTAGATGTTGACATGCTAAAAATATATACTACTTAAAATTTTAAAATAAATAAATTAATTAAAGTATAATTCGACTGATTAAGACATATACATTATTGATCATGCAAAATATCAAATGTTTGAATTTTTTCTCACATGTATTGAACTAATATGAACAATTTCAATACTGATAAAAAAAATATATAAAGGATGGCAAAATTGGATATTCTAACATGTTACATTTGTCATATTTCAATACAAAAAAATTTATAGAGGTCAATTACAGAAAAAAAAATTCAAAATCTTAGCTTATGTGTGTGTATATATAAAAGGTCTAATAAGTGGATGACATTGTCCCCTCTTTCTTTCCATGCCCACCCTTTCTTTTCTAAGGTTGAATTTTCAAAACTCAAGAATTTGATACTATATTTTATTTTTATTTTATAGAGATTCGATACTAATTTTTATGCATTAAGACATATGATTCCTATCAATCCAAAAATATGGGCTTTTCCTGTTTAGATGCTGACGCGTTTAATATTATTTAAATATCTTAATTAAATAATATTGTTTAACATGAGCCATTTAAAAACCTATAATAAAAATATATAGGTTAGGCCAAACAAAATAATGAAATAGATTTCGTACGAAAACGAAGTTAATCCATATTCATGGAAAAAAAATCGTGTTATCATAAATTATTACTATAGAAAACTATAGGCATGAAAAGTTAATATTATGCACTTGTAATTACATTTCTTTTAAAAAAATAACAAAAATCGTGTCATACATAGCAACAATCGTGCCTTAAATGCCTATATAGCTTTTCAAAAAAATCTGATTATGAATAAGAACAAAGCAAAAATATTAATTTTGAGGAATAGACTTAGATTTCGCGCCGTGGGATCCATGTTATACAAGGCACGAACAGTCACTGAGGTGGACCCCAAGGAGTGGGTCCCACAGATGATTAGTGCTACGTGTCGTAATTTCCATATTGCGTCCAACAGCAAAACTACATTTGGATTATGAAGAGTTGGCCAACTGGAGCACGTGTCGCAAGATGAATGGGTAAAAAATAATCTTTTCTGATTGGTCGGATACCGTCACGTGGTGGCTTGATTTAAATTACGCAACCGTTGCCGAAAACAGTAAATTCACTTGGCGAAGCCGCCACGTGTCCAACCTTACACGTCACTTTCCAAAAATATCATACATTTAAAATTACTTTGTGAATTGTTTATTTTATTTTGTTTTTGAACTTCTTTTCCGCTCCATCGTATCACCGCCCATGGCCGCGGACGCTCGCATTTCAACGCTTCGAATGACGACCATGTGGCATAGGATGACGTCATGATTGACGATGCCACGTGGAAAGATGATAGGGGTTTGGACGGTGCCGTTTTTGTCTAGCTTTCGCTTTCGGAGGTCCGATGACGTAGACGGCGGAGAGACAATAGAAAGTGCTTTGGGATTTTATGGATTTTTATGTTTAATCAATTTTCGGTCTTTCGTTTGTCTATTGTGAGTCGTAAGTAAAGTAACATTAGAAATTTAGAACATTTGAAAAGGAAAATATTTCGGTCTTTCATTTGTCTGGGAATATCGAATATGTTTAAAATTTCTTGTATACAATTAGAAATGGAAGAATAACTGTATAACAAAGTTTTTGTTAGTTTCATTTTTAAATTAATTTCTGGTTACTTTTGCAAAATAAATAATTAGTTAACATACAAGTTGGTTCATAAATTTTCACGTTGTCTAGTAATTTTGAAACTTTTAAAAATTTCTAATGAATTATTAAAATTCTATTTGATAACTATTTAATTTTTGAAAATTGTGTTTGTTTTCTCATAATTTATCTATTATATATTTTATCTTTTTTAATAAAACATTTGAATTCTCAAGTAAATTCTAAAAGTAATAATAATAAATGTCTGAAAACTATTTTTTTTCTTTAATTTTCAAAAATTGTCTTGATATTTGAAAACATATGTAAGAGTAGGTAACAAACAATGGAATCCATAAGGTGAAAGTAGTATTTATAGACTTAATTTTTAAAAACTAAATACTTATCAAATGTGGCCTAAATTTTCAATTTTGTATTTAATAATTTTTTAAAGTTTAAAAAGTACTTAATAAATTTCTAAGTATTTAAATCTTATAAAGTGTTTTATATATTAGAGACTTCAATTTTGAAAATTATGAGCCAATTAGAAACAAAATAAAACTTCATGAATTTATAAGATAAGAGAGCAAGAGAGATATGACGATAGTATTTGGTTTGACTTGATCATCTCATTACAAGGCAGGATCATTTTATGTACAATGATATTAATATTAAAGGAAAATGTACGGCTACAATATATATAATCATGGCATAAATTAAGACAAGAATAACTTAATAATATAACTTAAGAATATTCTCTAATATGCCCTCTCAAAATTGATGACAGGAGTGAGGTCAGAAATTTGTTTATGGAAGACAAAAATATCTGGTTCTATGAATATAATTAGTCAGTCAGTTGATATTTAAAAGATAGGCTAAATTATAGAAAATGGCCCTAAACTATGGGGTTTGTGTCAAAAATACCCTTCAACTTTAAAAAGTTTCAAAAATACCCTTGGACTTTCAAAGATGTTCAAAAATACTCTTGTTGTTAAGTTTTGGATGGTAACCGTTAAAGTTTTGTTTCAAAAATACCCCCAAACTTTTAAAAAGTTTCAAAAATACCCTTGGCCTTAAAAAACTTAAAAAAAAATGCTTTTCAATAATTTCTTTAGTATTTAATGGAATTCTTTGAGATTTCATTTAATCAATCTATTAGAAATTTTAAAAATTTACCCGGACCTCACCCAAGAATGATGTGGAAGATCCAAAACATCCATTTACTTTCGTAAAAGGTAATCTTAACTTTTGTCTTCCTGACTTATGAAATATTTGCATGTCAATCTTATTTGTGTTGAGCCCGTTTGATAACCTTGGTTTTTAGTTCTGGTTTTTGAAAATGAAACTTAAAAATACCACTTCTATCAATAAGTTTCTATGTATTCTTATCTACTATATACCTATGTTTAAAAAAATCAAGCTAAAATTTGAAAACTAAAAAAAGTAGTTTTCAAAAACTTGTTTTTGTTTTTGAAATTTTGCTAGAAACTTAAATGGTACCTTAAGAAAGATGGAAATCATTATAGAGAATATGAAAAGAAATTGTAAAAAAACAAGCATGATTTTCAAAAACCAAAAACCAAAAACTAAATTATTATCAAACAGAGCTTTAGTTTTTAAAACTTAGCTTGGTTTTTGAAAACATAGGTACAAAGTAGAAAAAAAAATATAGAAACCTATTGGTAGAAGTAGTATTGTTAAGCTTAATTTTCAAAAACAAAAATAAAAAATCAAATGCTTATCAAACGGGGTCTTAATTAATTGAATTATTAGTCTGATTGATGAAATCAATTCCTTAAGATTGATTGTTTTCTTTCTCATTTATTTTATATATTTATTTTGTTTTGCTTTTATTCATTTTTCTATTTCTTTTTTCAAATAAAATTGGGTGATTATATTCATGATAATTAAGTAAATTAGAATATCAATTACGAAACTCTAATATTCTTATACACTATATTAAAACTTAAACGGTATTGTATTTTTCTATTTTTGAACTTTTTTGAAAGGTTAAGGGTATTATTGAAATGAAATTTTAATATTTTTCATCCAAAACTTAATGGTAAATATTTTTTAAAAAGTTTTTTAAGGCCAGAGGTATTTTTGAAACTTTTTAAAAGTTCAGGGGTATTTTTAAAACAAAACTTACCATCCAAAACTTAACGGCAAGGGTATTTTTGAACATTTTTTAAAGTCCAGGGGTATTTTTGAAACTTTTTAAAGTTTAGGGGTATTTTTGACACAAACTCCATAGTTTAGAGGCATTTTCTATAATTTAGCCTAAAAGATATGAACTAAATAGAGATGTCATGTTAGCAACTTTCTCACCAACAAAATGATAATCAATTTCAACATATTTATAAATTGTTAAATATGTAATTATGCATACATTAAAAATGTTAAATTATATAAAAATGTCTTAGAACTTTTAAGTATGTTCTAATTATGCCCACAAACTTTAAAATTTTCATTTTAACATTTGAACTTTTAAATTGATATATAAAAAAACTTTTATTGAGCATTTCTGCGGAGTTATAAATACTACTTTCACCTATGAGTTTTCTTGTTTTGTTATCCACTTTTTACGTATGCTTTCAAAAATCAATCCAAGTTTTGAAAACTAAAAAAAAAAATCATTTTCAAAACTTGTTTTTGTTTTTGAAATTTGGCTAAGAATTCAAATATTTTCTTAAAAAAAATGAAAGTCATTGTAGAGAAATGATGAAAACAAGCACAATTTTTAAAAACCAAAAATAAAAAACTATGGTCTCATTTAATAACCATTTGGTTTTTAAAAATTAAGCTTGTTTTATTCAGATTTTTCTACGATAGGTTCATCTCTCGGAAACATTTGAATTCTTAGTTAAATTCAAAAAACAAGAACAAATTTTTGAAAACTACTTTTTAACTTGACTTGGTTTTTGAAAACATAAGTAAAATGTAAATAACAAAACAAAGAAAATCATAGGTGAAAGTAGTATTTATAAATAAAAAATTAAAAATCAATTGGATATCATTAGTTGTCATGTCAATTTTATCTATCATTTAGACAAACTCTCTAGTGGTGTAATTAGGATTAGAGTTGGATTAAAAACATTGAAACATTTAGAGTAAAAAGATTTGAATCTCTAACTTTTTAGTCGAGAGTATATGTCAATTAACGCTAAGCTGAGCTTCCTTTTATTAGAGTTTCTCGTCCTCCTATTAGTTATCAAAAAGTCATCACCAAATATCACTTCCAATAATAGCAAATTTAATAATTCATATAATTATTTCTTTCCAAGTACTATGGTGGTTGTATATCTTCACTTAATTCACTTTATACGTGTTATTTTATTCAATCTTAGCTTGAATTGTGTGCATTATATCTCAGAAAAAGAAATATTATTTATAATATTTGCAACTAATTATAATGGACGATTAAGACAATTAATTGAAAATATTTGGAAATGATAGAAAAGCAAAAAGTTTAGAACAAACTTTTATATAGAGGTTGAGAGATTTAAACTACGAATTTCGTGCTGTAACATTTTTAATATGTCAATTGAATTATGTTGTGTTTAACAAGTTTAGGACAAGGTTGTTTCTATATATTTGTATTAATATGATATTTGAGTAATAGTATAGTCAAAGCCTTTTAAGACAACTTTTGTAATGGAATTTAAGGTATATTTACTTTATGACTAAATATTGTCAATATATTTTTTTGTGTGGAAAGACAGATGCTTATCAACACTAGTGGTTTTTTAAGAGCCATCCTCGTTCTCATCATATATAACATCACTAACTAATAAATTATCGCATTCCGAACAATAAAATAATAAAAATTTGATTTAGATCATGATCTATTTAAATAATAACTTCTAATTTAAATACTTTTGAAAAAAATATTTTTAATAAAAATGTTATTATATAAAAAATACTTTTTAAATAACAAATCTGGTGGGTGGCATTATATTTAAAAGCGACTTTATTCTTTAAATTTTTTGTGTCAATTTTATTACATATTTAAAAGATTTTCAATTAATCATTTAAAGTTATTTTTTTATAATCCATCTCAAATGTTTATTAAAAAAGTTTTAGATTAATTCAATTTTTTGGTGTTACTTTTTATTTATTAATTTTTTTAAACAACTCTCAATTTAAAATCAATTAATAAATTATATTAAACACATTTTAAATTATTATTTTTCAAAAGGTATTCATAAAGAAATTGATTTTGTTAAAAAAAAACATTTTTTTTACAAGTTATTCCCAATACACTATATATATTACTTTATTGGGTAAAATACCTTTTTGGTCCCCAAGTTTTGAGCAATAGGTGCCTTTGGTCCTTGAGTTTTAAAATAGGTCTTTTTAGTCCCACAATTTTGAGAAATATGTTTAAAAGGTTCCTCATGTTATTTTTTTAATTTTTTAATTAATTATATTAAAATCAATATTTTTAATTAAAAAAATATATATTTTCTCTCTCTCTCTCTCTCTCTCCCTCCTCCTCTCTCTCTTCTTCTTCTCTTCTTGTTTCTTTTTCCCTCTCTCACATCTTCTACCCCACTCTCTCTCCTCTGTACATCACATATGGAACTTTTACATAAAAATCTCTTAAGTTTAATCTAGAGGTTCAAAACTTAAGTGGGTTTGAAAGACAATGATCATAACTTTGATTATGGATTATGGGTGATTTGAGAAGACTGACGGAAAAAACTAAATCTTAAGAGAGATTTTTTTTATTTGTTGCAGTTTTGTAAATTGAATGGTGGGTAGTTGAGATCCACCATTTTGAAGGGTTAGAGAGAGTGAAAAAAAGTGAGATACATGAGAGAGAGTGTGTGGAAGATAATGTTGTGGGAGAGGAAAAAGGAAAAGAAAAAAGAGAAGTAAGATGGAGGGAGGACAGATGAGAGTGTAACAAGAGAATTTATTTTTTATTTTTCTAATTAAAAAAATTCTTTTTAAAAAATACTGATTTTATATAATTAATTAAAAAAGAATTAAAAAATAAAAAATAACATGAGGAACCTTTTAAACCTATTTCTCAAAACTGGGGGACTAAAAGGGTCTATTTTAAAAACTCAGGGACCAAAGGCACCTATTGCTCAAAACTCGGGGACCAAAAAGGTATTTTACCCTATTTTATTTGAAGTTGTTTAAATCTAAGGGTTGCCTCTTGTTGACCATCCCTTTATTGAACAAACTATATATGCTTTAGTTGAAATTCTCCTCCTAATCATTCAATAAGGCTTATCCATTATTTCAAACAACCTCCAAGTTCAACAAAGTTGATATTAATGAATCATCTAGCTATTTGGAATTTCTCCATCAATTTGGCTAGCTCCAAAGTTAGTTTAAATTCATTATCACGATCCTCTTGATAATTTAATAATCCATGTCCTAATAATTTATAGAAGAATTTCGTCTAGGTTAAATTTATTCATGTGTGGAGAGAGTTAAATTATCTAGCTAATAAGTTAGCTCGACCTGAATTATCTGGTAGTGTAATATTGTGGACAAATGATTTTTCAAATTGAGTGGAATTTTATTTCTTTTGAGTTATTGTCTATTGTAGTGTTCATGATTTCTAATTTATGATTTTTTTTTTAATAAAAAAGAGTAATTTTTGTTCTCATCATAACATATCACCAACTGAAAGTTTATTGCATTTTATTCCATGAAAGTTTATTGCATTTTGAATAATAAAATGTAAAAAGTTTTTATTCAGGATTATTTGCTTTTATTTGGGCAAAACATATCTAGAAGCTGATACCAATAGCAGTAGAGAAAAACCTCTGTTAATAGAAAAGAATATTTGTCGATGATATATTGATAGCACCAATAACATCTCTTTCAGTTCCCTTTACTAGTAAGGGGAGCCATCACCAGGGTCGATGATCCAACCCCATACCGAGATACCTTTATGATAATGGGCGTGATCCATAGCCGATGTTGGCTAGAACCAGTCTCCGTTTTTGTTATGGAGCACCCCTTCGACATTTCAGATCAATATTGAGTTCCATATTCTGTTACAGATATTCCAGATGTAGAGATAGATCCAAAGCCATTTGATCGAGATCGAGTAGCTATAGCAAATCCATTTAGAAATAGAAATTTCATTTAGGGTACACCCTTTTAAGTAGCAATTGCCCCTAAGCCGATAAATCTCGTTAAAAAGTCACTTTAGTTTAAGTCCAAGGGTGGTCCCTTGTTGACCATCAATTTATTGAACAAACTAATTACACTTTAGTCGAAACGCATTCCTCTCCCTAGTCGATCATTTAATTAGGCTTATCCATTTCAAGCAATTTTTAAGTTCAACAAAAAAAAATGCTTGTTCAAACTAGAAGCTAATGGAACTTTTACTTCGATTTGACTCATCCAAAGCTAGTTTAAATTCATTGTCATGATTACCCTATTGGCAATTCTATGATACATCCCCTTCTTATGAAATTTGTAAATATCAAACCTGACTTTTTCTTTAATAAATAATTATAATAAAAAGGTTTGACTTTTTCTTTAATAAATAATTATAATAAAAAATTACACTCACACAATACAATACAATAACTAACATACCACAACAAACAAAAATTCCACGTAAATTGAGTCTGGTGATGAGTAGAGATGTTCATTTTCCCCGCGGGGGCGGGAAATCCCTGTTTAGGCGGGAAATGAGGGAGGGAGCGGGGACAAAATTTTTCCCGTTGGCTAAACGAGGACGGGGACAGGGAACGTTCCCAACCCCGACCCCGTCCCCGCCCCGCTCCTCATCCCGCCCCGATTGATTTATTTAATTTTAAATATATATATTTTTATACATCTAATAAACCATAAGTCTAAAAATGTATTAAATATAATTTTATTTTCTATGAAAATTGAAAAAATGTCTCTTAAGTAGACATCTCTAAAGAATAATTAACCATTTGAATATAATTTTTTTTTTAAAAAAGAAATTAGTTAATACAATTTAAAAAAATAAAATTATAAACGGGAAATTATTTTCCGCGGGGAATCCCCACCCCGTTCCCCGCAAATTAAATGGGGAATTTCGCGGGGACGAAAAATGAAATGGGGGGCGGGAACGGGGACGGGGAGCCATTCCCCGACCCCGCCCTGCCCCGTGGACATCTCTAGTGATGAGCAAATGATAGCTTAGTGATAATTGATATCTACTCTTTTTGAGGTTGGAGATTTTCTTAGCGATAATTGGTACTATTCATTCTCTTAAAGTTAGAAGTTCAAATCTCCATAGTCAATCATAATTGTTATACACTCATTCTTTTAAGATTAGATGTTCAACTCTCTCGAACTCACCTTTGTTTTGGTTAAAAAAACAATGAAATACTCTTTGCATTGTTGTAATTATCCTTTTTACATCATAAATTTACATTTTTATATCATTCAAGTCATGTATTTTACGCTTCGACTAAGAGGTCTGAAATTTTTTAACTCGTTATTAATTAGTAGTTAACTTGGTCATTTTAATATATTGATTTGATTTATTTCTTTTTTTTCCTTCCTCCCTTACAACAACGAAAAAAAATAAATTCCAATAGTGCAGAAGAGTGATAGGTGTCACGGTCACAATTCTCAAAGGGTCTTAGCACGGTCGTGCGACACTTACTCTCGCTCACGAGTAAGTCAACCAACTCAACTTCGGATCGCCTGTGGCCCACAGGGCCTATCTCGCAACCTTCATCCCCGTTTCTCGAGAAAATGGTTTTAGAAAACGGGGTTAGAGAAAGTTCGTGAAAACATTTGGAAACATTTGAAAGCAATTTTAGAAAGTGAGTTATACACTGATAAGCAAATAAAGAAAACCACGACTTAACTAGCATATAACTCTTGGTAGGAAAAATTAACGAATAGTCGCATCCCCCTATAGTACATTCTAAGAATTTTGGCTATGACACCCTTACACGTCAATTTGGCGAGGAGACATACGCTTACAAAAATACAAGGAAACAAAAGAATAATGCTAAACAAAATACATAACACGACAACAAGATAAAAAAGGATTGGAATGGACATGCGGTCATGGGCAACACGCCCTGGACAAGCATGACCGTGACATCCTCCCCCACTTAGATGGTTGACGTCCTCATCAATCGACCTTCTTCGAACACGACGGTGTTGGGTCAGTAGTCTTCATGTCTCCAGCTCGATCCCAACAGACTTCTGTGCCCAAGGCTTCTTTCCACTTCTCTAAGAATTGTTGCACATTCTCATATGGGTTGTCTTATGATTCTGTCCCTTCAGCTAGGACTTTAAACGAATTTTTCAGCTGGATTGGCGGGCTCGCCATTTCGCTCATCTTTGTATTATACTGCCCTTGTTTCTTCCAAGCCCCAGGATAGTCCGCCCTCGACACTGCAGGCTTCATCACTGTTGCTTCCACTCTAAGAGAGGCACGTCTCTGACCGACCCTCTCAGTCGCACGCCTCGGCGCTTCTCGCATGCACTCTTACACTTGCACTGTTTTCCCCTTCCACTCCCCCGGGGAGGCATCACTCGACCACCACTTCTTCCATAATGATGGTCAGATACTCGGGGCACATGGCTACGATGCTCACTTGGGCCCGCCTTTACAAGGTCGATATTAATCTTGCACAACTAGGCTGCTTCAACTTCGCATGTACTACGATAGGGTTACTTCCTATGATTACCAAGCATTTCGCCAGGGGAACCGGTATGACTTTATGCTAAAGAAGAAACTTCATTCCGAACACGACATCAAAGTCATCCATCTTAACAACAACAAGGTCAACTCGGCCACTCCAGTCTCCTATTCTGACGGTGACTCCCTTCGTGATTCCTGAAATGGGTAGAGTTGTCGAATTAACAGCTTTCATCTTTCCTGGATCTCGGTTCCAAGATAAGTTCAACTGCCTTGCTTCTGTCTCCGATATGAAGTTGTGAGTGGCTCTCGAGTCAACCATGGTGTTCTTCGTTGATCCATGCATCGACGTACATGAGGCCTCTACTTGACAACTCTTTTGTTTCACCCACATTCTTTTGAAGAGCTGACAAGAACTTTAAGGTACCTATACGTGGATTCTCGTAGTCTTCATCCTGCCCAGACTCGACTTCACCCGTATCAACTTCTTTTCCCTTATTCGCCTCTAAGGTCGCTTGAAAAGCCTTGAGGGTTGCTATTCGGGCACTCACGCACTTGATGTGGCCCATTACACAAAAAACATCTTTGGTAGTAACTACTCTGACTTTGTGGCCATTGCCACGAATTTCCACTCCTCTGTGGGGACCTTCTGTTGTCCCCCCCTTCGCTTCTCGACCAATCCTCTCCTCCACTTATGGGAGAGTTAGGTCGATGAAATTTGTTGTCCCCCCGTGGGGAGGTTTTGTTCTGTCTCGCCTCTTTGAGATTGTTCATCACCCAAGCCACCACTTAGATCAAATAGTCGTTTTGTTGCTGCATAAACTTCGGTCATACTCATTGCTCGAAAGTACTGCTTCATTTCAAAGATAAAGTTTTCTAGCACTTTGGCATCTCGAACTCCACAAAAGGGTTTCGGTTCGGGAATCCTCTTCTTACCCGACTTGACCACGCCCCCAGGTGAGGCTTGTCTTCCCATCGCTACCATGGTGAGATTTAGCTTGGCGACCATCTCCCCCATCTCAACCCTACAGACTTCAAGGGTCGCTCTTACATCGTCAGAAAGGTCAACAACCATCTGACCCAATACTTTTTGGTAACTGTCCAGACCATCGACACATTCCTCTATTTGAGCAACAGAGCCCGACGAGCTATCACCACACTCGAAGTTTCCATGTCGGTTTACTTTTCCCTCAAGGGTTTCAACCCTTATCATCAATTCTTTGATGGGCATTCCATCAAGGCGGCCAACTACCACATCGATCACATTGGTCTTTGTTGCAATCTCTTCCATACGAGATTCTAAAAACTGGATACTGTCATGGACTTCCACCAAGAAAAGCAACTGCTCTTCGATTTCGGTCAATTGCTCTTTGTCCGACTTATTCAACACTGTTTCGCAGGCATGACTATTGGGTCTTGTCATTCTGAAGCCAACTAGGCTCTGATACCAACTGTCACTGTCGCACTTCTCAAAGGGTCTTAGCGCGGTCGTGCGACATTTACTCTCGCTCACGAGTAAGTCAACCAACTCAAATTCGAATCGTCGGTGGCCCTCGCAACCTCCATCTCCGTTCTCGAGAAAACGGGGTTAGAGAAAGTTTGTGAAAACATTTGGAAAATGTTTGAAAGCAATTTTAGAAAGTGAGTCATACACTGATAAGCAAATAAAGAAAATCACGGCTTAACTAGCATATAACTCTTTGTAGGAAGAATTGATAAATAATCGCATCCCCTATAGTACATTATAGGAATTTTGGCTATGACACCCTTGCATGTCAATTTGGGGAGGAGTCATACACTTACAAAAATACTAGGAAATGAAAGAACAATACTAAACGAAATACATAACACGAACACAAGATAAAAAAGGATTGGAATGGCCATGCAGCCATGGACAACACGCCATAGACAAATATGACCGCGACATTAATAAGCACGTCAAAAAAGAAAAATCCTAACTCAGCAAGTTGATAATGTGATGCTAAAACACAGTATGAATGCAGACTTGACATAACAAACGAATGCCAAACTGTTTGGGAGGAAATTAAAAATATATAATTAATTTTTTATAAAAAAAACTTTGCCAAAAATAAATAAAATCTATTATAAACAAACAAATGTGTAAATGCCCCATTCCACATGTCTTTTTCTACCCAAGCCACATGGCAACCCCTCCTTAGCCATAGTGTTCTCCATGTGTCCATTTCTTACCAATGTTTAGTGTCCAAATGTACAACTCATCTCTTGCCATTTAGCCTATAAATAGTGGCTTATGGTGGTTTATGAAATATACACCATTGGTGAAATTCTCTTCAATTCAATTTCTTCTCTCCCACTTTCTCTTTAGTTTATTACTTATTTAATTTCTCATAAATTTCCACTCTCTTTTGTTTATATCATATATATATATATATATATATATATATATATTCTAATTCTAATTTCCAAATACTTGAATTATTATTATTATTATTATTATTATTATTATTATATTATATTAGTATTTAAATATTGATAAAATTATACCCGGTTTTCATCCTATTTTCACAACACGTTATCAGCACGAAGCTCTGTCGATTTTTCCACTGAAGGTAGGTCCTCCGGGTAAGACATTTTTTTTAATAATAAAATGTTATTTTGCATGTTTAATTAATTTGCTAATGTAAATGAAATTTCTTTTTATATAGTATTACTATGGCAAATCTTGCAAAATTAGAATTTGCGGCCCTGGATATTAATGGAAATAACTACTTGTCATGTCAGGTCCTCGATCTTTGAGATCCATTTAGATTCCATGAATCTTGGAGAAACAATTAAAGAATGAAATGATGCATCAAATCAAGAAAAAGCGAAAGCCATGATCTTCCTTCGCCATCATCTTCATGAGGGATTGAAAATGGAGTATCTTACAATAAAAGATCTCTACATTCTATGGCAAGACTTAAAAAAAAGGTATGATCATCAAAAAACAGTTATTCTTCCAAAAGCTCGTTATGATTGGATGCACCGAGGTTGCGAGGACTTCAAATCGATAAGTGAATATAATTCGCACTCTTCTGAATTAGTTCAAAACTAAAATTATGCGGAGAAAAATTATTGATGTTGATATGTTGAGAAGACATTCTCCACTTTTCATGTCTCGAATATGCTCCTCAGCAGCAAAATATATCGAGAGAAAGGCTTTAAAAATATTCGAACTAATTTCATGTCTTCTCGTGGTTTGACAAAATAACGAGCTATTAATGAAAAATCATGAATCTCGACCAATCGAGCAACACCATTCCCCGAAGTGAATGCTTTGTGAATTTCAATAATCGTGGTCTAGTCGTTGTCGTGGTCGTAGGCCTGGACCGCATGAGAGGAAGAAATACCTATTTTCGTGGTGGACATTATAATTTTAAGAAACTCACCCGAACTAATGATCATAAAGGAAAAGCTCCACAAGATAGAAGTTCAAAAGGTGATGAACATAAATGTTTCCGATCGCGAATGATCTGGCACCGTCACGCACACATGCGTGTGACGCCAAAAACACCTTGTTGATCTCTATCAAGCTTCCCCTGAAGGAAAAAGGAAAAGGGAAGAATGTGGAGGTGAATCTTGTCATTCAAGAAGATGATGTGTTTGATCCTCCAATATGGTGCATCTTGATGTGGTGATTATTTTGAATCTCCCGGAGAGAAAATTGATGCAATCAAACAAGTAGAGGATGCTTTGTATGAAGATATATAATTAAATCACCGCTTGTAATTATAGTATGTTTTTTTTTCTTGTTTTTGTATATATATTTAGAACTTTTTGTAATTGCTTATCCTTTCTTATCAATGAAGAAATATGGACAATTTCAATATGTTGAGTAACCCGAAAATGAGCAATGAGGATTTATGTCTAGCAGATCACGCAACTACGCATTACGATACTCATAAATGTAAAAATATTTTTCTAAATTGACAATGCTTTGGAAGCAAAAATCAATACTATATCGTGTTCTGCAGACCTGATTGAAGGTTTTGGAAAAACAAGTTTTATCTTGCTTAGAGGAACAAAATTTTCAATTAATAACGCTTTGTTCTCTAGCAAATCAAAGAGAAATCTATTGAGTTTTAAAGATATACGTAATAATGGTTATCATGTTGAAACTGATCGTAAAAATAATATAGAGTGTCTCTATATCACATTTATTGTTTCACATGAAAAACGTATATTAAAAACATCGCCACTTTTTCTTCCGGATTATATTATACTCATATACGAGTAATCGAAAGTTATGCAACAATGAACCGTAAGTTCATGAATCCAGAAATATTCAGTATTTGGCATGATCGACTGGGTCATCCAAGATCGATAATGATGAGGAAAATTATTGAAAATTCACATGGACATCCTTTAAAGAACCAGAAGATTCTTCAATCAAATGAGTTGTCATGTGATGCTTGCTCTCAAGGGAAATTAATTATTAGACCATATATGAAAAACTTGATATGCATCTAATGGATGTAGTCACAGCGTATTTATATGGATCTCTGGATAATGACATTTATATGAAAATCCCTGAAGGATTTAAAATATCAGAAACATATGAATCAAGTTCTCGGGAATTATATTCAATAAAGTTACAGAGATCATTATATGGATTAAAACAATCATGACGAATGTGGTATAATCACCTGAGTGAATATCTATTGAAAGAAGAATATCGAAATAATCCAATATGTCCGTGTGTTTTTATAAAGAAATCTCAGTCAGGATTTGCTATTATAACTGTATATGTTGATGACTTAAATATAATTGGAACTCCTGAAGAATTATCCAAGGCGATAGAATATCTTAAGAAAGGATTCGAAATGAAAGATCTTGGAAAAACAAAATTTTGCCTTGGTTTGCAAATTGAACATTTAGCAGATGGGATATTTGTTCATCAATCAACTTATACAGAGAAAATCTTAAAAAGATTCTATATGGATAAAGCACATCCATTGAACATTCCAATGGAAGTTCGTTCACTGGATGTAAAGAAAGATATATTTCGACCTCGAGATGAAAATGAAGAACTACTTGGTTCTGAAGTACCATATCTTAGTGCAATTGGAGCACTTATGTATCTAGCTAATAACACAAGACCAGATATCGCATTTTCAGTAAATTTATTAGCTAGATATAGTTCATGTCCTACAAAAAGACATTGGACTGAGTTAAGCATGTGCATCGCGGTATCTTGAGGGCGATTGATATGAGTTTATTTTATTCTAACAAATCTAGTTTTGATCTAGTTGGTTATGCAGATTCTGGTTATCTATCTGATCCACACAAAACTAGATCTCAGACAGGTTATCTATTTACATGTGGAGGAACTTCTATATCATGGCGATTAGTAAAACAGACCATCACGGCCACTTCTTCGAATCATGCTGAAATCCTCGCAATTCACGAACCAAGTCGAGAATGTGTATGACTGAGATCAATGACACAACACATTCGTGAGACATGTGGCTTGTCTTCGAGCAAACCCCTTCCAACAATATTATACGAAGACAACACATCATGTATAGCTCAAATCAAAGGAGGATATATCAAAGGAGATAGAACGAAGCATATCTCTCCGAAGCTTTTCTACACTCTTGACCTTGAAGAAAATGACGAGATCTCAGTACAACAGAATTATTCGAAGGATAACTTGGCGGACATATTTACAAAAACATTACCAACTACAACATTTGAGAAATTGTTTCACAGTATTGGGATGCGAAGACTCAGAGATCTCAAGTGATGTCGTCATGAGGGGGAGTAAATGTATTATATAAAATATGTACTCTTTTTCCTTCACTAGGGTTTTTATCCCACAGGATTTTTCCCTAGTAAGGTTGTAACGAGGCATATTTTATATAAAATGGGCATTTAAGGGGGAGTATTATAAACAAACAAATGTGTAAATGCCCCATTCCACATGCATTTTTCTACCCATGCCACATGGCAACCCCTCCTTAGCCATAGTGTCCTCCATGTGTCCATTTCTTACCAATACTTAGTGTCCAAATGTACAACTCATCTCTTGCCATTTAGCCTATAAATAGTGGTTTATGAAATATACACCATTGGTGAAATTCTTTCCAATTCAATTTCTTCTCTCCCACTTTCTCTTTAGTTTATTACTTATTTAAGTTCTCATAAATTTCCATTATCTTTTGTTTATATCATATATATATATATATATATATATATATTATAATTCTAATTTCCAAATACTTGAATTATTATTATTATTATTATATTATATTATATTATTAATATATTATATTAGTATTTAAATATTGATAAAATTATACCTGATTTTCATCCTATTTTCACAACAAAATCTTAATAATCAATCTAGAAAAATCAATATGTTATTTCTGTTTGGTTTATACATGAGAAGGTTTATATATATATATATATATATATATATATATATATATATTTTGAAACTGAGGTTCAAATATATATACATATGTGTGTGAGACATAAGGTTTAAAATATATAATGAATAGAAAAGGAGCGAGAATGTCGTTGCCTAACATTATCAATAAAGATATAGACAATTATTCAAAATGTAGGGAGAGATTTGTTATGGGATTGGGATACCACGGGGAAAATAATATAAAGTCTTTTTTTGCCTGGAGGATATGGAAAAAAGAATATAATGTCGTCTAATTTAAATTGGTTTGAATGGATACAGAATAATGTAGATAAAAAGTTGCATCACAGCTCTGATTAAAATTCCAATTAAAATGTTAGATGTTTGAATTTTACTACTATATCTTATTGAACTCAATAGGAAAAATAAATCTAACGTCTAAAAGTAATAAAAAAAATTTAAAAAAATGTCTGACTAAATTGGTGAGAAGTTATATTTTGATACCAAAATACATGTATTGTACAGTGAAAGAAAATTATTTGACGATGACGTTACCATGTGAATGATAATTTACACTAAATAAATTTTAAAAATATTTCGTTTTTATATCCAATAAATATTATGTCCTTTAATTTACATGTTATTAGGAGTCAGACATATTGTGACAACTTTATTGAATAAATTATCTATTGATCGATCTCTTTCATTTTTGCTCTTTTTTTTCATCTCGGGCCGTTTGGAAATTGTGTGATCAATAACCATCCAATATTCTTAGACACTCTGAGAAGATTTTTATCAACAAATCTAGTAAAACGAACACAAGTATGCATAGATTCTCAAGTCAAAACTATACCACGATAATTTTGCTTCATTTGATGATTATTTGATTTTTAAAAATTAAATTTATAAATACTATTTTTATCTATACTTTTTTTTGGTTGTGTTACCTACTTTTAAAAAGTTTAAAAAACTAAGTTTTAGAAACTAATTAAAAAGGTAGTTTTCAAAAAATAATTTTTATTTTGGAATTAAGTTAAAAATTCAAATATTTCATAAAAAATGACAATGATGAAAAAATAAACATAATTTTTTAAAAATAAAAATTATGATTATCAACGGGCCTAATAAATCTTGTCAAACAAAATTAGGTGTACATCAAGTTCAAATATTCATAGACATTTTTGTAGATGAACCTTTATAAAATAAACAACAATTACACTAATATGAGTTATATCAGCCATATATTACGGATATACATTATTTAAGTATGTTACTTATATATATCAGATATACTTTACTTATTATCATCTATAATATATCAGATCAATATGTCACAGTATAGGTACCTTATTTTAGTTTTTGACTTTATTAATTATTTTTTGTCACTATTTTTTTTTGTTGATACACTATATTAGTAGTGAATGAATGATAGAATATTCATCCCTTAAAGTAATGAGCCATTATTAAAAAAAAAAATAATAACGAACCATATCACTAAATGAAATCTATTATTGATATATTATTGATATATGAATCATATCACTGAATGAAGTATATTATTGATATACTCAGTGTTGTGTATATTAGTTATATACTAACTACGCAAAATATCTAAATATAAATTGATTTATATATCAAAGGTAAAATATATTAGATATACTACCGATATATTATTGATATAGCAAATATAAAGTATATTATATATATTATTGATATATCTATTGATACATTAATGAAGGTAAAATTGGAATAATAAAAAAACAGAAATCAATTTTAAAATTTTTTGTTACATTTATAAATCTCGAGAAATCATAACTAAAATTTTAATTACTCAATATTCTTTTTTTTTTCTATCCATTATAATTTTCTATTTATTTAAAGTATAAACACTAAATACTACAAAAATTAAAAACAAAAATGGAATAAAATCTAAATTATAAGAATCAAAATACCATCATAATTTTGAGTTGCATAACGGTGAGGAAACTAATTAATACGATCGACGTTTTCTTGGTCTAACGCTTTTCCGACGCTAGCGACAGCTAATCGTGCCGATTTTTTTAGCGGTTGGATCGCCGTGAAGAATTTTCTAATTTTGTTGTTTGTCGTGACCAATTTAGATTTTAACTGCTACGTGCATTTTTCTTAATATCCCCTTTATTAATGCACCGTGTCGTTTTGGGCAGCTTCAATTATTTGTTTGATGTTGTGCTGGTTTTTTTTTTTTTTTTTTTTATTCGAAATTTAAAATTTTATTATTATAAATTGTGTGGTGTACATAAGCCACGTTGAATTAAATAGGAAAAATTTTTTAAACCAACCCAAAAAATTCAGGTTAGTCATTCATTCAACCCAATAAATCCTGAGAGCAACCCAACCCAATATTTTCGAGTTGGATTGGGTCGTCGGGTTATTATTTTTTATTTTTTTATTTTTTAATTATTTTAAATATATTTTTTCTTGTATTAATAACTAAAATCACATAAAATCAAATATCAAATTTCAAATTTTAAAACATCTCAACCTTTATTAGAAGTTTAGAAGAAAAACATTAAAAATTGACAAATAATTCAATATATATGTAATTAAATTAAAATAAAATAAATAAAAATTTTGGATTGAGTTAGGTGAACCCAAGCCTAAAAAGTTCAACCCGATAACCGACCCGAACTTTTCGGTTCTCCAAAATTCTAACTCAATCCAAACCGAAAAAAAATTCAACCCAATCCAACCCTTATGGTTTGTGTTGGATAGTTCAGGTTGCTCGGGTTATCAGGTTAATTTTACACCCCTAATAAATTGATTTTCGAAAACTTTCTAATACTACCGTAATATGATACTCCTCTTATTTACACTATTGTTTTTAAAGTTTAATAATTAATAGACTCCACATCATTTTAAAAAAGATATCAACATTGCAAGCATTTAATGAAAGTAGTATGAAAAATCTTCTATACTATTCGAGCATTAGAAATTTTCTCATTATTATTTATGTTTTTGAAAACTGAAAAGTGTTTCCTCTCTTTTTATAAGGGTGGGGTTTTGTTGTGGATGATTTTGTTTAAAAGTATATATATATCAAACTTGGGGTGATTTTTATTAATATTGTATTTTTTAAAACTTATTATAAAAATATTGTAATTTTAAAACTATTTATATTAATATTGTTGTTTTTTTACAGGTGGCAGAAGTCAAAAAAGCGGAGGATGGTCAAGAGACGACCATGTCCAATCTGGCAGATGGTCGTCTCTTCAAGAAACAACCATCTCAAAAGTATAAACAAAAGCTATGTCTGGCATAGTGGTTGGACAAATTTTTAATATACCCACATTCCTGGGTTCAAATCCAACCAAAGGCAAGTTTTAACATTTCTTGTTTATTTAGTTTTTTCATTATTTCGTTTTTCTCTATTTTATATTTTCTTTTATTTAAATCAAATAAAATATTTTTAATTTTTAAAATATAGATTATATTGTAATTTATTATCTTATTTGAAAATGTTCTTCTTCTAAAGTATTATCGGAGCAATAAGACAAATTATTAATTTACTTTAAAAAATAAATTGTAATATAATATTCATTTTACTTAAATTATTAAAAAAATTGAGGTATCTTATTTGATTTAAATAAAATAAATAGAAGAAAGAAAAAATAAAAGAATTATCATTTAAATCAGATAGCAATAAGACATATTTTCTTTTCTTTTTTCAAATAAAATAGCAAAGAATTATCATTTAAATCAAATAAAATAGTAAATTGATAATTTGTCTTATTACTATGATAATGCTTTGGAAGAAGAACATTTTCATTTACGTCATTTTAGGTTGATTTTAATTTTTTTTAATATCTTAAGTAGATTGTAATTTATTATTTTTTTACTATATTTTAACATTTTAACTAAATTGAATATTATATTGTCATCTTTTCTCTTTTTTTAAAAAAATAAATAGATAAATTTTCTTATAGCTTCAATAAGGTTTTGAGAAACGCATATTTTTATTTACGTCATTTTGAGTTGATATTCAATTTAATAAAAAAAAAATAAAATTATGAAAATATCATTTTGAGTTGATAATAAATTACAATATAATCTATATTTTAAAAATTGAAAATATCTTATTTGATTTAAATAAAAAAAAATATAAAAATAGAGAAAAACGGAATAATGAAAAAACTAAAGAAACAAGAAAGAGAAAAAAAAATGTTAAAACTTGCATTTGGTTGGACTCGAACCCAAGAACGTGGGTATATTAAAAAATTATTCAACTATTATGCCAGAGATGGATTTTGTTTAAATATTTGAGATGGTCGTCGTCTTGAAGAGACGACCATCCTCCGCTTTTTTTACTTTCTGCCACCTGTAAAAAAACAACAATATTAATATAAATAGTTTTAAAATTACAATATTTTTA
Organism: Trichosanthes cucumerina; assembly: GCA_036507285.1. Lineage (NCBI taxonomy): Eukaryota > Viridiplantae > Streptophyta > Magnoliopsida > Cucurbitales > Cucurbitaceae > Trichosanthes > Trichosanthes cucumerina. The sequence continues at coordinate 71,937,423 of CM071839.1, read as the reverse complement.
TAATAAATTTTTAAAAATACAATATTAATAAAAATCACCCATCAAACTTAAGACGACACAAAGCATCAACTCAATAAGAGGAGTCGATTTGTGTTAGAAAATATATCCCATATATCATAATTAAGAATATAAATGATAAATATTTCCTAACAATTTGATTATACACAACTAAAAATATTATCCACGATCAGATATTAAACGTAATAGACATCATAAAAATCCAGTATAATTAATTACGTGAAAAATCTTTTTGTGCTCCCGTTTACACCACTTTAAAACTAAGTACTAAATTACGAGTCAAAATGTGTTGGATGAAGTTGCACTAGTGCGAGTTTATTGGGCAAGTAATCTCTTTGGTCAAGTCATTTCTACCTTGAACACGAAGTTGACAAAACTCAATTGCATCAAATTAAAATCACACATAATACTGTATTGACCTTTTTTATAAGTTATATGGTTGAAATTTCTACCCTCACACTGATATATTTTTAAAAAATAATTACTATAAGAAGTATAATCAAAATATTCACTTGTTCTTTTTTCTTGTCACTATATATTGCATGCAGGCAATGATATTTTTGTCTCACAAGTACGCAAGTTTGTGTACATGTCGAGGATCACACATTAGAAAACTGGTAAGAAACCTCACAATATATAAAATATATGAGTTACTCTTCTTATTCCCAATTGATTTTGAGATGGAACCCCATATAATATAATATGGTATCAAAACCCATTAAACCCAAACGGGTATTCGGTCCAAAAAAAATTGAAATTGCGATCTGATCCAAGAATGGTGAACCCAAAGAGACAACATTTTGAGGGGTCATGTTGAGATTCCTCACCACTCAAATCAAATGATTTTATTATAATCTTCTCATCTTGACAATTTTATTATACTTCAATTAAAAAGTATGTCTATGTGATATTTTTTTTAGGATAAAAATTGTAGGGTATGATTAATTTTTAACCTCCCACCTCAAAAAAAATTATAGATGTCATTTATAGTCAACTTTGCTTATGTTAATCTTCAATACATATATGATTTAATTAAAATATCATTACAGTTCTCTAAGCTCTAACTATGTATATTGCACGCATTTATCCTTCATCCTTCTTGTAACTTGTAAGAAATGAGGTTGTATACTAGACAATTTGACATTCAATGCATTAATATTTAGTATTATTATTCTTTGATGAACATTATCACAAACATTATTATTGTCGATTGGTGTTGACGTGTATCAAATCAGCATCAGCACAATTAACTTTTCGACCAAAATTCTTCACCAACAAATTTCATTGATATTAGGTAGCAATTAAAGAAATCCTTTGTCCGGATAAGGAAGAAGAACCAGTGACGAATGTTAAGCAATAATATCTCTTGTATCGTACATACAAATTGCAATTTAATTAAATAGTAGGGATACTAAATATCGGTGTGCTTATTTTAATTGTTTTATTTTAACACTATTCTTTTGTTGTCTTTCAATGTAACCAATGGTTTGGAACATTCTTTGCTAGTGGAGGAAGATGCAAGGCTAGCTTTTTCTACATATAAAATGCATTAATCTTTAAGGCTACTGGACCAAATTTCTAGAACATTCGCATTGGGCAAACATAAAAGGTTTAAGATATGCTTGTAATCATTATTCTAATTCTCCCAATGTTTTGTCCTCTAGTTAATTTATTAAGATTAAAAAAATGGTTTGTTTTTTAATTTTTTACTCAATATCTATTTTGAAGATTCTATCAATTTTAGTTTTTCAATTTTTATTCAATTCCACCCTGATTCGCTTTGTTAAAATATATTTATTTCTCGAGATTGTAAAAATGCATTGTCATGTGATATTTATATAGTTTTTTTAAAATATTCATGTACCATTTGAAAAAATTTAACTAATGGGATAGAAATGAATTATATAATTTGATTTGAGATCATTTTTTCCTTAAACGAATGAAAATTTGAACTTTCAACCTCAATAAAAATATTGAACTATACTCATATTATGTAAGATGATGAAAAAAAATTTAAATGATTTTTTTTAGAAGAATAACTATCATTTATACATTAGTATTTTAGTACGTGCCTTGCTCGTGATATCTCTTTTAAATTTATATATTTTATATGTTATAGTAGTATGTTAATTATGTGAAGTCTTAAATTTTGTTTTCCTATAATAATTTTCTTTATTTGAATGGTTAATTTTTATGAAATATATGCGAATTAAAAAAAATATCCTGTATTATCAAAAACTTACAAAAAAAAAAAAATAAAAAATAATAATAATAATAATAAAGAAATGTGGAAGATTATTTCTTTCCATGCATGTGAAGTTTTTTATTAGTTATGTTTGATACTTCACAACACAATTTTACTAGCTAATCTTAATTTGAAACTTTTAACTATTTTGCAAAGCTTTTCTTCAGCAAATACTCTATACACCTACAATTTTGCAACCACAACTATCAAATATAATTAACATGTTTTAAAAAAAAGTATTTGCAATATGTTGGATCCAACAAATAATTAAAATTTTAAAAATCAATTTAAATAAACTATTATAATTATAAAGAAAAAAGTACTCTAATAAAATCTTGAATCAATTTGGTACAAATTAAATATAAGGCAATACTTATAATCTTACAATTATATTCTTTACAAATAAAAGCAATTTTGTACAAAAAAAAATCATAAGATTAATAGAGATGTGCAATTTATTTGGTACAAAATAAAATCAATGTTGCATTTTGTTAATTAACACAACTTTCAATGAAATACAATGCAACAATTTAAGTTTATAATAAACTAAAGATAAAAGGAATAATAACATTAATATATACGTTGAATCAATCAATTTTTTGAACTAAAAAATCAATGTCAACATGATCATAGCTCAACAGATATAAAGTTTATCTTTCAACCAAAAAGACAGAGGTTTGAACCTCCTACCCCACATATTATTTAAAAAAATCAATCAATTTGTTATAAATGGCCTTAATGAAAATATAGAGCCTAAATTATTAATTATAAGTTAATGAGATTGCAATATCTAAAAGAAAAACTCTTCAGATTTTTTTTAACAAAAAAAAAACATCTTTAGATATCTTAGAGGAAGTGCAATAACTAAAATACCCGGTTATCTTTATTAAATAAAATTAGAAAAAATTATATTAAAATTGTACATTGCATTTAGAATTATAAATAGGTAAATAGAATAAAGAACACATTTTGAAATTATAAATAAAATTAGAATTTTGATAAAATAGTCCAAAAATGATTCTATATATTAGTCACTTTTAATACAGTAAAGATAAAGATTATGAGCATATATATTCACCACTACGCGTGCAAAAGTAGATTAAAATGAAACTAAAATAAAGTGTATAATTTTTGTCTAAAAATGATTAAAATATAACCTTGCAAATACCATAGAATACAGTCATTTAAGTTTAAATTAATTTTAAAATAAAAAAGCTTAAAAATATGAAAAGATTGACTTATAGCTGAAATTGATCAATCATTTTGGCCCAAAAATAACAAGATGATCTTTATTTTTTGGTTATGGAATTTGAGAATACATGTAACTATATATTCCTAATGAATGAAAAATATAACCACGGTTGATAATTTACTTTTTTGTTATGAAACTTGAAAGGATTACAATTACATTATTTATATTTATTTATAATTGGATTATAATTATTTTATATTTGCTCGCGTATGGTCACTGAAAATAGGGGTATTCGTACGGATAACTCATTTTCCAATGCATTAATGACATTTGACCTGACATTTCAAAATAATGAAATATGACCTATTCTGACGTGGCAATTCGCGCAAAATGACTCATAAGGGTAATATGAAGCGGTCTTTCTTGTTCACGCTCTCGCTCCCGTTGTCTCGCTCCCGTTGTCTCGTTCTCGCTCTCGCTCAAATGAATGGAAAAAATATAAAGAAAAAATGACAAAAAAAGACAGAGAAGAGCTGGAGTAGCAGAGAGAGAGAGCGAGCCAGCGAGAGCGTGAGCGAGTCAACTATAGTGCGGTTTTTATTTTTTTTTTCTTTTCTCCAGAATTTTGACAACTTAATTACTATCATAAGTGAGAGCGAGAACGAGAACGAGACTTGAATGAGAGCGAGAACGAGACTTGAATGAGAGCGAGAACGTGACTTGAGCGAGAGCGATAGAGCTAGAGTCAGTATAATGCCCTTACGGTAATTTGGACGGAATGTACAGTACAAAAAAGGTCAAATGTCATTAATTTTAGAACAGGGGTCAAATCACATTAATGCATGTGAAAAGTAGTTTTCCATACAAATTTCTCCCGAAAATACAACTATCAAGTGCACCAAAGAAAAACAAAATTAAAAAAAAAAAAAACTAAAGAAGTGAAAAGGTGAATAAATAAATGTTTGATAGTCACAAACCATTCTTAAATGTAATATTAATAGTAGTTAATAGAGTGATGTTAGTTTCCGTATTTTTCAGTTGAGGTTTAGTTGACTTTCATTACTTGTTAATTTCATTTTTCATCATTTCTTAAATATAAAATTATTTAATAGGAAAAGAAATAATAAATAAAATAGTCCAAAAATGATTCTCTATATTTATCACTTTTAATATAGTAAATATAAAGATTAATAAAAGGTATTAATTGTTTTTTTAACAAACCGTTTATACTAATAAATAGTTTTTAAAAATGATAGTTTTACCCTAAAAAATATTTAAGTTAAGATGTTTTCATAAATAGAGTTTAATAAATTATTAATACGGCATTAAGTATGTACTTACAACTTTCTTAAGATTTGAATTTCCCTCTCAACTAAAATAAGAGAATTGAATTTTTATTTATTATATAATTTAAAATAAAATGTATTGAATAATTTTTCCGAGGGGAGGATCTCCACTCATTTGCCATTCTTTATTATTATGGACCCATTATGGACCGGTTAGAATTTAAAAAATTATCATTAATTTAATATTTATAATGACATGCTAGGTTAAGTTTAACTGTTTAAAATGATATATTATCAATCGAGAGGTTAGATGTTTAAATTTTCTCATCCCCTCCATATTACACATATTTGCCATTGTAAATAATTTACAAACCACTTTATACAAATTAAAATCTCTATACTAATAATTGTATCAATTTAAACCACGAATTTTCATAAGTGTGTATTAATTACTCCTTCCGATAGATTTCGTTTAAAAAATGTTATGTGCAAATTTATAATTGTATAAATGAAACTCCTAAACTTTTATAAACTAATCAATTTAGACTCTCCGTTTTAAATGCATGAACGGTTTTGAAATGGAGGGTCTAGATTTTTTAAGAAGTCTATACACGGATAAAAATTGATGCATAGATCATTTTTAAATTGTTGGTCTAATTAAAATGATTCAATTTATGAAAGTTTAAGAGTTTAATTGATATAATTATAAGTTTGTACACATGTAAACTAACATTTTCAAACAAAATCTAACTAGTGGTGTAAATTGATACACATACAAAAGTTTATAGTTATGATTGAAATTAATATAATTATTAAATTAGAGTTCTAATTAGTACAACTCCTAAATTTTAGGTATAAGTTAGATTTTTGTCTTCTTATTTTTAGATACGAGGGACAAAAATTTAGCTTCGACTTAAAAGAAATGAGTAAATATCTCTAATCGATATGCCCGATTTGTTTAAATACCATAACATGATTTTCTCTCCCACACCTTTTCCTTTTACGTAAATAAATTGATAAAATAAAATATTAGTAAACAAATAAAAAAGAAAAAAAAAATCACTAAATGGGTATGGTGGGATAAGCACCAAAAAGTATAGTGTGTGATTATGTTGCATTCCAGTGCCTAGCAGCCCCTAGCACTTAGAATTAACCCTGTAATGAGATATTTAAGCATTTTTGCATTTTAAGAATTAATAAATCAACCTTCAAAACATTATAAATCGATAGCATGAAGCGCTAAACTTTGGACTCAATATACAAAAGAGAATGAAATTGATACGACAACAAAATTTGAAATTAAACCTTTTATACTTAGCTATCAAGTTGAATTATCGCTCAAGCTAAAAGGCTTTGAAGTGGAGTTTACTATGATAAATTAATTTAGGACTTAATTGAAATTTTGGTATACAAGTTGTTTGATTATGTGTTTTGATTATTTTTTTTTACGAAGTACTTGAATTGTAAAAGTTTATAATATCAATGTGTACTTATTGAAATCAGTAGCGAATCTAGAATTTTAAGTTAGGGAGGCTTGAGTTTGTATAAAAAATTTTTTGAACGCATTAATATTAGTTGTATATAATCTCATTCTATTTTTATGGTTAACTGAAATTAAAAAAATGAACTTTGAAAGTATAAATACTAAAATAAAACAAACCACAAAATACATGAATGAATATGAAATCTTAATATAATAGTTTATAGATTTTGATATAAGAAATATGATTAAATTTTTTTGCTTAAATATGTGAGAAAAAATTGCGAATAATAAGATTTTTTTTTTCATAAGAATTCATAGAATCATATTTTCTTTTATGTAATTAACTTTTAGAAATAATTTTCTAAAAATTAAAAAATATTTACATTTATTTTTTTTTATATTTGATACCAAGGAGAAAAATATATTTTTAAAAAATAAATAATTTTAAGAATAGATTACAAAAAAAAAGAGTGCACAACTCAATTGACATATCGAATCCTCCCAATCCCTATTATACTTAATAAAAAGTATGATATATATATTTTTTAATTAGACATATTTAAATTATTAAAAAGAACTATGATTTATTAGATTTTTTTTTAAAATAGAATTTAATTTATTAAGAACTTTCATTTTTATTAAGTGAATTATATATAATAAATGTACTTAAGATAAAATTGTAAAATTAATGTAGTATTTTATATATATAAACTAACCTTCACAAAAGTTGAGGAGGGCCTGGGCCCTCCCTTGGCCCTTCTTAAATCTGCCCCTAATTGAAACCCCTTTCCCTATTCACAAACTCTTGGATAGGAAAGAAATAACAAAACCATTTATTCTAAAAATATGTCATCTATTCAAATATATCTTAAAACGAATTTTGAAAAGAATAGAATATTGAAAAAATCACGCTTGAACTATGGAAATTGTTACAGTCATATACTATCAAACAATCAATTTTGATCAATTATCCCCTAAACTTATGAAATAATTGTAATTATACTTTTAAGGTAAAACTACCCAATATCATGACTTCTTATCTAAAAATATACCATTTTTTATTTTACCTATTGTCAAAGAGTTAACATTGTTTTTTTGGTTAAATTATAACAATTTTATGGTCAGTGGATTTTGATCATGACAATTTTAAGGTTAGTTATATATTTTGTAATATTAAAGGATTTAATTGTAAAATTTTGTAAGTCGGAGATGGTTGGATTATAATAAATATTATTATAGTTTAAGGAATGAGTTTGTGTGATTGTAACCATTCCTATAGTAGATAGTTTTTGCAATTTTCACTTTAAAAATAATTCTCCAAACATATTTTGTTTGTAACGTTCACGGAAATTATTTTAGAAATACTCTAATCTTTTAAATATATTCTCAACCAAACCAATTAATTGTCTTTTAATTAATTATGAATTAGCCCCCATAAATATTATCTGTACAAAATTATTTTCAATGATCTGCTTGTTTTAAATTGACAGGTCAGCATTTATCAAACATTCTCGTATATTCCCAATTTTAAGTCTTCGATAATTAATCTAAATGTCTGAATAATATTTATATGATTATTGGAAAAACAACTTTGAACGTTTAAGATGACAGATAATTTATGAAATTATAAAATGCTATGGTTTTGGAAGATAAGATATAAAATTAATATAGAACCGCTGCGATGGCTTTCCAAGAAAGTGAGAGATAATTGTATATTTATATCTTAAATTGCAATTATGGGACGTAAGATTCATTAACTAGAAGAAAGTCCAACTAACCAAATAAATAAATAAATGAGGAGTGACCACATTGATGCTCAAATATTTTTTCAATAGAATGTTGTGTAATTGTAATATTTAAAGGTGTTTATGAAATTTTTTTAGTACAACAAATTCAATAAGAGGATGAGAATTTGAACCTCTCATTGCAAAAGAAAGAGTACATGGATTGAAATACATGTCAATTATCTTCTACTTTAACAAATATATTAGGGTCGGTTTGATAAGTAATCTGAAAACAGAAATTTGAAAACAAGAGATTTAATGAAAACAGAGTTGTATTTCATGTTTTCAGATATGTATTTGGTAGTAGATTTAGAAATTTGATTCCATTTTAAACGGTTGTTTAAAATGTGTCCTATAACATATTTATAAATCATGAAATTAGTTGTAGTTACAAAATTAATTATTAGATTGAATATAAGTCATTATTAATTAATTTATGAAATGATTTTGTAAATTTCATAGAATTATCTTTTTATAATATAATATTATATAATTTATAATATATTATATTATATATATTTTAATTTAACAAAAGTAAATTGAATTCATAATATGAAATATTGTATTTATTAAGATTTTTATCTTTGTTTAATACAATTCTGCATTTTAAAATTTTAAATTCAGAATCTGGATATAATGAAAACATAAAAATGTTGTTTTCAAAATTTATACGATGTGGATTCCAGAATCCGAAAACAGTTTTCGAAAACACATATGTCAAACACATATTCACTGAATTCAAATGCCCTTAGTTTTGCAATATTTGTTCTAAATTCAAATGCTTTTTACTTTCAATCCAATTTTAATTTATTTTATTATTATTTTTAATTTAATACTCAATTCAAATTTTATTAGGGGTCGTTTAGGGTGCAGAGTGGATTATAATAATATGAGTTTTATAATAGTATGTGAATTATTATAATCTATGGAATCATGTAAATTATTTAAAATGCAAAATTGTTTAATTTAAGGTTATAATAATATGTGTTTGAAGTGTAGAGTATTCACAAGTTATTATAACTTTATGTCTCAAACAAACCCTTAGTTTATTATTATTGTAATGTGTTGATTGTAATTTTAAAGTTTAAATTGAGTTAAACAGAATAATTGTCAAAGTCAACATAGTTCAGTAATAATTAACATGACTAAATAGGTTAAATTTCTCACTCCAAATAAGGTTAACCTCAATAAATAAATAAATTGAACAATTAATTGACGAAAAAAATTTCAAACTAAGCTATACAACTGTAATAAAATCAATTGAATGTGCATCAAAATTGCTCCAACCCTTTCGTTATACCTTGAAAACAAAACCTATCCTTGAAATCAATAAGCCAAAGGGCAAAAAAAAAAAAAAAAAATCTCAAAATTCAATTAACAAAATGAACCAAGTCACAAACACCTAGCCTGCATGAATATATATATATATATATATAGTATAACATTAGTTGAGAAGCATCTTAGATTCGCTCGGAAAGAAATAGCAGATATCTTAACCAATAAATTATATTTATGCTTATCACATCAAAATGAATCTCTTTTTTTTTTTGCTAATTTTTTTGCTCTGATTGCTTATTTTTTACTCTTGGAAGGTTTTTGAGTTTGGCCGCATGTTTTGCATGACCTTTTATATTTGGTTCATGATGTTCACCTTTGTATGATTCGAGAAGATAGTCTTATCTGGTACCTAGATTGTTCGAGCCATTTTTATATACCTAATGCTTGGGAGGTTATTAGACCGCGTAAATAGAGAGTGCATTGGAATAGGTTCCTCCGATTTGAAGGGAATATTTCTAAGCATTCATTTATCTCCTAGTTGCCAGTGTGAGATCGATTGTTCATTAGGAACCGTCTTCACAGGTGGGATAGAGCTATCATGAATGAATGTTTACTTTGTTTATCTTTGGAGGAGTCCCGTGGCCATCTATTTTTTTGAATGTCTTATCAATCGTATTATTTGGGATAGTATGCTTTCTTGGGGAGATTTTGACCACAAAAATATTGTGGCCACTCCACGAGGATGATTTCCACGACCACGAGGAATGTTCGAATTGTAATTTTGATTACGAAATTGGTTAGCCTGGGTGAAAAAGACAGTCGGTGCAGTAAAGGATTCATCAAGCTTTGACTGATTTTCAATTGCCGATTCTTCGACAAGGAGAAGAGTATGAAACTCAACAAAATTAACCGGTTGAGAACGCGTGTGTAAGGAGGTCTTGAAAACACTGTACTCAGGTGGTAAACCATTCATAGCATAAATGACGAGATCCTCGCTATCAACAATGATAGAAACATTCACCAATTTATCCTTCAATTCTTTGATTCGCTGGATGTAAACACTAATCGATTCACCTGGTTTCTTCGAAATAGTCTGTAACTCAGACTTTAGGGCTACAACATTGGACCTGGAGGTTGAAGAAAAGAATTTCTCAAGAAACTCCCACATCTGTTGTGATGTATCACAACAAACAACATAGACGAGGGAAGTCGGAGAAAAAGTAACATTAATAAGCGTTTGAAGAGCATGATTAGTGCCAATCCAATCGTCATAGGATGCGACAAACAATGTTGAAGTAGGTTTCGGATACGATCCATTAATGAAACAAAAAAGTTTATGCGCTTTCAAGATTGACTTCAATTAGTGTTTCCAGAGAACGAAATTGGTCGAATCAAAGGCAGATCGAAACCAAGTTACATATATTGGACAAGAGAAAAATAGGAGATCGAAGGTCCTTGGCGATGGATTCATCGCTAGAGTCACCCATTGAAGAGAAGGTTGCGTGAAATGATCGATAAAGTGACTTGAGTCAGAGAAGCTCTGATACCATGAAACAGTACGGAAACAGTACGCAGATTCACGTGATATCTATAAGGCTCTTTCTCACTATTTTCAAGAGTAATTATAAAAGATATTTATAAAGAAGAAACCAACCGTACAACAATAATAATAGAAAAATAATTAACAAAATAATAACAAATAATTCATATAGTTAACATTGTCTTGGGCCTCTGAGTTAGGATGGATTTATTTTGCGAGTTGGGCAACTATTACAAAGTCATTGTTGGAGGCTTGCTTGGTATGCGTCTATTTATCATATTTGGAAGGAGCGTAATCTTTGTCTTCATGAGTCTATAGAATGGTCTCCTCATGGTTTCAGGCACTTATCAGCTCATCCTCAGTCTCCTTGGCTTTGATTCTCTTTGTCTCCATGAGACTTTTTGCTTTGACCTTCGTTTGTAACTTAGATCCTTTTTGATAACTAATTGATTTTTCGTTTTTGGTTTTTGAAAATTGTGACTATTTTCTCACAATTTCTCTACCATGGGTTTCTTCTTCTCTATAATGCTTTTCATCTTTCTTAAGAAAACACTTCAGATTCAAGCCAAATTCCAAAAACAAAAACAAGTTTTTTAAAACTATTTTTTTTAGTTTTCAAAATTTGGGTTAATTTTGTGAAACACATTTAAAAAGTGGATAACAAAACAAGAAAATATATGGGTGGAACTCGTTAAGTAGGCTTAATTTTTGAAAACCAAAAAACAAAAAATACAAATGGTTATCAAACACGATCTTAATTTTAGGTTCTATGTTTCTGTTTTGTTTTCTACTATGGTTAGGTGTCATATTTTGTGGTCCTCTCTAACCGTAAATATATTTATTTAAAACAAGTTTCTGAAAAAAAAATATCTATTTAAAACAAAACATTGGCTTTATACAACTATTAATTGTGCAATTTAATTAAATCAACACTTTTATTAAAAAAAAATTGATTACTCGGTTACGTAAAAAGTAATTTAAAAATAATTAATGTTGATATGGTGGGGCCATTTATAAGTCCAAAAAGTTATCGCTACACCCACATCGGGTCCTGTTGCATAAACATGTGGGTGCAATGAGACAAAAAAAAATAACATCCGAAGTCTAGTGATGGAAGAGCAAAAAGCATGTAATCTTTTTGAATTTCAAAGTTGATTCAAATGCAATATAACTTTTTATTTTAATATTCGAGTAAACTTTTTATTGTATAAAATATACTGACACAAGTCAACCTTGTTTGTTTGTTTTTTTTTTTAAAAAATTAACTCTTGAATTTTCCTTAATCATATGGAACTTAAAAGCTAATCAATACCATAAGTAGTTGGGGTAAAAGGTCAAAATACATATTTAACTCAAGATATAACTAATCATGGCTAGCAATAATCTATTTTTTTATTTTATTTTTTTAGTACAACAAATATAGAGTATGAAAATTTAAATTTTAACCTAAAAAAAAAGAAGTATATGCGAGTTACTGTTGAGCTACTATGCTTATACTGACAATCCATTTTTTAGTTGTAATTAAATCAAATGGGAACCGATCAACTTGAACATAGACATTATAATATTGATTAAAAGGTAAAATATTCAAATCTCCAAAGGAAAAGTAGCCTACCTGAACAATAAATTATTCAGTACAACTGCCACAATGTAGCTAACAATTTTTGTTGTTGATATAAAAAGGAGAAGTATCTCGAATTTATATGTGGTGATTATTAGGGGCACGAAAATTATTGAACTTACCTCCCAAGATTAATATGAAACAACCCCATTGAATAATATGTTCAACTCAACATAGTAACTACAAAATGAGATTTGAATCGAAAATTTGTTAATATGAACATAGTTAAAATAGTTAATAAATTTGTCAAAAATTTAAATCTCTAAGTGACCAACTTAAATACAACTGAAATGATTAAAATATTATAACTTAATGATCAAAGTGAGAGTGAAGTTTTGGTTAGTTCAACGACATTTAGAAAGGAGAGATTTAAATTTATGATCATAAATTTATATTGGAGGTAAGTTGAGCTATATTTTTGTGGGCAAAGTGAGAGTGGAGTTGAGAGAGACTTGGGCGTCCTATAAACCCTATTATTATTTAAAAGCAAGCTGCCTTGTGTTTGTAGTTGAACAACTATTGAAGGCGTAATTCTAGAATACTTCAAATTCAGCCTTCAAGGGACCTGAAATACAGCGAAACAAAAAGAAGCAAAAGCAACCTTTCTCCCTCTCTCTCTCTCTCTCTCTCTCTCTCTCTGATTGCCTTTGTGAACAGTAATTGCTTGAGGTTGAAACTTTTAGAGGTCTCTTCTGCTGAAGAATGGTTGGATTCTTAGGGTTTTTCTTTCTCTGTTTTGAAGATTGGCTTCTTTTGAATTGAGAATTGCCGGAGCTTCAGTGGTTGATGGTGAGATTGTTGTCTGTTTTCATATTTTCATTTCCTTGCGCGTGATTTTCACTTGTGCTGTTCTTGGAAGCTGCGAAAACTGTGTGAAACAGAGACGAAGTCTTCAATTCTGGATGCTGGATGTTTTCTTGGAATTCAGAACTTCATCACTTCTCATTTTATTGTATTCTGCATAGATTTTTGGCGGAGCCTTCGCTTCATTCTTTTTGAAAATTTGTTTACGGTTCCTTTCTAGTTCGAGTTCGAGTTTTGCATTTCCATGTCTTCATGAATTTGTTCGTGTCTGAACCTGTGAATTCTCAATTTTCGGCAATTTTCTGGTTTTTCTTCTTTCACGCTCTCTGTTTCTAATTTCCGCTTGTTCTACTTTCGCTTCCTGTATTTCTGTTTCTTTTTTTCACTTTCAATTTTCAATTACGGCACGGTTCCTCATCAACTCACGAAACATCTCAATAGCGAAAAAGATGAAGATTATACGTGTTAGCTTAACTTTGCTTTTCTTCAGCTGTTGCTTGCCTGAATTTCCTTTACTCGCAATTTTGTAAGAAGATTTTGCTCATCCTCTTAGAAGCTTCTTTGATTTTGTTACTTTCTCTGTAGGTTTCCGAATTTTGTGCAACTAATATTCCGTGATTTTCACATTTTCGATTTTAAACTATGTATTTGCAGAATCGGTGCAAAAGGAGGAATTCGCCTTTTCTGAGCAAATCAATGCTCCCTTGCTAGATCATCGGCTTCTTTATATTCTTCTCGTTGTTACAAGTAAAAAAACGACAAAAAATGTAGGTATCAGAAAAAAGTTGCGAAAGGCAACTGTTATATCTCATGCTTTTCATGTGACTCTTGCATTTCTTTTGATCTAAGCTCTTAAATATTATCTTCTTTTATATCCATTGAACCGATTTGTTAAGAATCCGCCAGAAGTTTGACTGATTGATAAACCATCTGATTAGTGGCAGATTGAGCACGGGTTTATATTTTAACAATTTCTTGCTATAAATAAGTTGATTTTCAGTCAAAAAGTAAAGACGAATGAGGACGAAGAAGTGTTTTAGTTTTAGAAACGAAAGGACTCACACTAAAATTTGTGGACAATTTTAAGAGTGACTTGTATTACTCGTGAATAACCTACTACTTCTGCTTTGTTGGTTGGCATTTATTTATTTATAAATCTGGCTTTTTTGCTGCCAACTGGCAACCACTCTTGTGAAATTTATGTTCTTTGCTTCAACAATTTTTCATCACCAGCTCATTTGTCGTAGTTTGATCTATACATGGACTAATTTGATGAATTGGTTCGTATACCATATGAATGTATAAAATGCCTAAAAGTTCAGAGTAATTGAGAACCATTGATATTGTGTGGGCAGAATTTTCATATCCGGGGATATGGGATGCCTTGTATCAAAGCCAGCAGATACTGGTGGAAACAGGCGGAGGCCGGGAAACATTGGGGAAGTTTCTGTCTATGTTCCTGGTCTGCGCATTCCTAAACCGGTAGATTTCTCTCTGACACTCAGCGATGATCTATCAAAAAATCTAGTTGAACGTCTATCAGCTCTGAGAACTCGTATAGTTGTAATGGCTGGCCAGGAAGGTCCAACAATTACTAGAACGCGGAGAAAAACTGCTACCCAACATGGTTAGTAATAAAAATGATTTATCCTCTTTAAAACTATGTGTATTTTTATCTGTTTTTCCTTTTGATACACCAGATGGTACTGTTATCTTTAGGTGGTTCAACATTAGCTGATCTTCAGCAGGCTCTGGAAGATTATTTACCTGTTCTTTTGGGATTAGTTAAAGATGGTAAGCCAGATTTTAGTTGATTATGATCGATGTATATGTCTCATAAGACAATGCTAAGAATAGTGCTTGTGTGCTCTATATAGGAAACCAGCTTCAACACAAAGTACAGTTTGCATGGATTAATCAGGAGGATGATTTGGAGGTTGTCGTGATACCAGAATTATTGAGAAATTTTGTTGGCTTCTTGTTAAAATAATTTCGTCTTTGACATTTATGTAGTTTCCTAAAGATTTCTGGAAAGTAGATATAGAGGAGATTCTATTATACTAATACTTAATTATTTTGCAGGAAACTGCCATGTCCAACGCTTGGTATGAGGTGCTGTCAGTTTTGCACTTAATGGCAATGCTATCTCTATCACAGGCCAACCTATTACTTCTTCCTAGAACATCTCCTGATGGTTATCAGCCAAAAGTATCAGAAGGTAATTTTCTGCAGAATGTTGTATGATTGTATTTTAGGCCTGTAGTTTTCTTTTTCTTTTTCTTTTCTTTTTTTTTCCTTTAAAAAAAACTCTATAACCTTTAATGCATAATGCATCTATATCAAATGGCCTACAATCATTATATGGAAGCACAAATTTTCCAAGATCTTTGTTTTAGCTAACCTGTATCAAGTTATGTTGCGGACAAGAAGTACTTTTAATTATTGCATGATCATATGGCATATTAGTTTCATTCATTTCCTTTAAATCTTTCTCACATACATACTACTATACTAGCATTGCTTGCTTGAAAGTTCATTCAGATGATCAGAGAATAATAATGTTGTGCGATTTCATTTTTTTTCCCCTAAATGAAAGAATGTTGGTTTTCAGTAAAGGATGTAATTCAAGCTGAAAAAGTTGTAGAAAGGAACTTTATAGTTCTTTATTTCTCGTGCTGCCATTGATGTATGGTCAGTACTATAGAAATATGGGATATATTTCTGTGTATTAGGACATGGAATCTTTATTTAATGCAGACTGCAATTTTCAAGTTTACAGGCTTTCTTCCTCATTCATTTAACGATAACTTTTATGACCTTATTACTAAAAGGCGGTTTCTGTTCACCTGCAGAAAGTAGGCGAGCTTCAATTGACATTTTTGTAAAGGCTGCCGGATATTTGGATTGTGCTGTTAGACATGTTCTTCCTCAGTTGCCTGCTGAATTTAGGTCTGTCGATTAATGGTTTTGATGATCTTAGCATTGTTAACATCTTTATTTATTTTTTATTTGATACAAACATGTTATATTAATAAGCATATCACACAAGAATTAATCGTTTAAGGATCCTCTAAACCTAAAAAGAAATAGCAATACATAACTGAGAGCTACTTTCACAAGAATTAATCGGCTAAGGATCCTCTAAACCTAAGAAGAAACAGCAATTACATAACCGAGAGGCACCTTCAATATAAACTAGCAAAAGAACTCCATTTCAACTCTACTCTCGAAAGAACCTCTTGTTTCTTTCCAACTGAGGACTGATAGACTTTGAGTTTTCTTGGATGTTTGCATCTCCAGTTTTATTCTTACAATTGATCATGTCTACTACTGTAGGAGAAATCTACCGGTGGACCTTGCTGAAGGAGTTCTTCGAGGACTTTGCCTGCAAGCACTTGGGCAGGTACTATGCTCAAATTGTCGTAATAATAAGGCTGCCGCATTGATTAGATGCATTTTTCCTTTTTTTTTTTGGGTATTAACTCTGAAATGGTGAACCTTTTATCAAAATATAGCCATTGTCCACTAAGAGAACTAGCTCAAACAATTTCGTTTTAATATTTACCAAACAATTTATGTTCGAGGATCAAGCTGGATAGCGCAAGTGCACTTTTTTCATCATGCACTTTTTTCATCTATGTATAATATTCACATGTAAATTATGCATTTCCTATTACTTCAACCTTTCCGTCTGCTCATTCCATTCTGTAAACTCGGACATAGGGAGTTGATATTCAGCTAGGAATGGCTATTGATAGCACCAAAGCAACTCTTGCTGTGAAGCGAAGGCTTGCATGTGAGATGGTAAAATACTGGCAGCAGGTAAGTTTGTTCTTTAATTTATCATACTATTTGATTACAAATTACTGTGCAAGTATGTTAGGCCCCCGATTATACACAAATATTCTAGAAAGGGCAAGAGGGTAAATACGGCTGGAAAATCTGGGACCACAGTGGAGGAATGAGAGAGGTACGGTTGAGAACATGGGAGTGAGGGTTTAAAAGGTTTTTAGGGCACCTCTGAGGGGACAACTTTTCTTTTGGTAGAATGTTTTTGTAAGGAGGGAGCAACCTCTCGAATAGCTGGGCATTTGCTGTTATCTTTTCTTATCGAAATCAATGAAATAACCCCCCTTCGTTGTTGAAGAACTCTCAATCAACGAAGGGTTGGTTCCTTGTTTCTCTATTTCCTTCCTTATTAATTCGAGATCTCTATCTCTGGGTTTGGATACCTAACAAATTGGTATCAGAGCACGTCGGCCTGCGGAAAACACGTAGAATGGCCATGGAGGAGAGAGTCTCCGGCACCGAGAGAGATATCGCTGAAATCAAGGAGAAGTTGCGTGGGTTAGAGTCAACCTTAGAGCGTGGTTGGGAAAGAGTGGCCCTGGATATGCGGGAAAACCAGAAGGCGCTAATCTTGATGCTGGCCGAAGGATCGTCCGGGAAAAAGATGACCGAAAATGTCGAAACCAGTGACATTAAAGGCAAGCAACCCGTCGTTCCGCTGTCAAGTACGATGGGGGAGGGAGGGGACTCATCGCAAAGCAAACAAATGGAGATAGTCTCGGATCGAAGTAAGTATAAAAAACTCGAAATGCCTGTGTTTACAGGGGACAACCCCGATGCGTGGATGATACGTGCAGAAACTTATTTTGAAGTACATCAGCTAAGCGATGTAGAAAAGATTAATGTATCAATAGTAAGTTTTGACCCCGACGTAATCGAATGGTTCCGTTGGACGAACAATCGGAGGAAGATCACCGATTGGAACGACGTGAGGGAAAGACTTCTATTGAGATATCGACCAACTCAGGAAGGCAATCCTTGCGGGCGATTCCTTTCGATCAAACAAGAGAGCACGGTGAGGGAATACAGAAAGAAATTTGAGTCCTACTTAGGACCGTTACTCGGAATGGCAGAAGACGTGCTTGAAAATACATTTATCAACGGGTTGATTCCGTCGATCAGGGCGGCCGTCATCAGCCGTGAACCAAAAGGACTAGAGGATGCGATGAAGCAGGCCCAATTAATTGAAGACCGCGAGTTGGCCCTAGCTCTGGTGGGGAAGGATGGGGGTACTGGAGGAGAAGGAAATGACAAAAGGATCGGTCCAAGGGTTGAGACTAAAACAGTTGGGCCCAACCACGGGAAAACGAGCCCAAAGCCGAACGACTATCTCCGGTCCATTTCGGTTCCTGAAAAACCCAACCTCAACCGTCGCGGACCTATACCCCGAAGGTTGTCTGATGCTGAGTTTCAGGCAAAAAGAGAACAGGGTTTATGTTTCCGATGCGACGAAAAATACTCTAAGGACCACCGCTGTAAAAAACTCGAGATGCGAGAGCTGAGGGTGGTGTGGGAGAGTAACACCGGCGACATCGAAGTGAAACAAGAAGAGATGGAACCAGAAGAAGAGTGGGTTCTGGCCGACATCGAGTTCCGAGCACTGCAGGTGGAGCATATTAAGCTCAACCTGAAATCCATGGTGGGAATTTCAAACCCCCAGTACGATGAAATTACGCGGAAAGATTGAAGGCAAAGAGGTAATCGTGTTGGTTGACTGTGGCGCGTCTCACAACTTCATTTCTCGACAGTTGTCAGAGGAACTGGAACTCCCGAGGGTTGACACTCTAAACTATGGAATAGTAATGGAAAACGGGTCGACGGTGACCGGACAGGGAATGTGTCAGGAGGTGATGATCCACCTGGCGGAGATGTCCTTCCAAGAGGACTTATTACCTATTGACCTAGGAGGAGTCGATGTAATTCTAGGCATGATATGGCTAAGATCCTTGGGAGTGATGGAAGAGACTGGGTAGAGCTCACAATGACGTTCAACTGCGGTGGAAGACGGATTACGATAAAGGGGGACCCGTCGTTAACAAAGGCACAAGTCTCTTTGAAAATGTTATTGAAGGAATGGGACGAAGAAGACCAAGGCTTCCTGGTAGGCCTCCAAGACACCGCAGGGGCAAAGTTGATGACGGGCAGTGGTTCAGACTCCAAACCTGAAGGGTCTGACGTAACAAAGGAAATACAACACCTGAAATCCCAGTACGTTGAGTTGTTCATTGAAAGGAAGGACCTACCGCTGGAGAGGGACGTCGACCACCGGATTATCTTGATGGATGGGAAGGGACCAGTCAATGTGAGGCCCTATAAATACGCACATGCGCAGAAGAATGAAATAGAAAGATTAGTGACAGAGATGCTCTCTTCGGGTATTATACAGCCAAGCACCAATCCCTACTCAAGTCCAGTACTGCTGGTCAAGAAGAAAGACGGAGGATGGCGTTTTTGCGTCGACTACCGATCCTTGAACAAGGTCACCATTTCGGATAAATTCCCCATTCCCATGATCGAAGAATTATTGGATGAACTCAAAGGATCCATAATTTTTTCGAAATTGGATTTGAAGTCGGGATACCATCAGATCAGGATGAACCAAGCAGACATTGAGAAAACTTCCTTCCGTACACACGAGGGGCATTATGAATTCTTGGTTATGCCGTTTGGTCTCACAAATGCTCCCGCCACTTTTCAAGCCCTAATGAACAAGGTATTTCGTCCTTTCCTCAGACGTTGTGTGTTGGTTTTTTTTTTGATGATATCCTGGTTTACAGTCCTAGTTATGAGACTCATCTACTTCATCTAGACCTTGTGTTCAATGTGCTGAAGGAAAACAAACTAGTGTTAAATGAAAAGAAATGTAGTCTGGGCAGGGATCAAATAGAATATCTGGGACACTGGATTTCCGGCAAGGGAGTGGAGGCAGATGACGGCAAGATTAGAGTAATGCTGAATTGGCCGCGACCAACATCCCTTAAGGAGCTCAGAGGATTTCTGGGACTCACAGGGTATTATCGTCGATTTGTGTTGAATTATGGAAGTATTGCCGCCCCACTACACAACATGCTTAAAAAGGATTGCTTTCTATGGAGTAATGAGTCCATTGAGGCTTTCGAGAAATTGAAGAAGGCAATGACCACTCTACCTGTCCTCGCCTTGCCCGACTTTAATCTACCCTTCATTATAGAAACAGATGCTTCGGGGACGGGTCTGGGAGCAGTACTTACACAGAACCAACGACCAATCGCCTATTTTAGTCAAGCGCTGTCGGACAGAGCAAAATTAAAACCCATCTATGAAAGGGAGTTGATGGCGATCGTTTTCGCAGTACAAAGGTGGCGACACTACTTGCTGGGCCAGAAATTTGTGGTCCTATCCGATCAGAGAGCACTAAAGAACCTGTTAGAGCAACGGGAACTTCAACCTGAGTACCAAAAATAGTTAACGAAATTACTGGGGTACTCCTTCGAAATCAAGTACAAAGCTGGAATCTTGAACCGAGCGGCTGACGCCTTGTCTCGTTTGCGCTCAACAGGTGAATGTTCCTCCTTGTCCGCACCCAGAATTATTGATATAGACACCATCCGGAAGGAAGTAGGGGAAGATGTCGAATTATCCAAAATTATGAGAGACATTGAGGCTGATCCAATGAGTCACCCAAAGTATACCATCCACCAGGGACAACTTCGGTACAAGGAGCGATTGGTTATTTCTAGTCACTCCACTCTCATCTCGGCCATGCTACAAATGTTCCACGATTCAGTCTTGGGAGGCCACTCGGGATTTCTCCGAACTTACAAACGAATGACTGGGGAATTGTATTGGAAAGGGATGAAGAAAGCAAAGGTATTATGTGGCCGAGTGTGTGGGTTTGCCAACGAAATAAGGCGGGCCGTAGCTCCACTGGGTCTATTACAACCCCTACCTATCCCGGATAGAGTTTGGGAAGAGATCAGCTTAGATTTCATTGAAGGACTGCCTAAGTCTCACGGGTATGATTCGATCCTAGTGGTGGTTGATCGCCTTAGTAAGTATGCTCATTTCTGCCTATTGAAACACCCCTTCTCAGCCAAAGAAGTAACGGCCCTATTCATCAAAGAGATTGTTAGACTACATGGCTACCAAAAGTCCATAATATCGGATACAGACGTTATCTTCTTAAGCAATTTCTGGAGTGAATTATTTCGTTTGCAGGGAACGTCACTCAAGAAGAGCACGACATTTCACCCACAAACAGACGACCAAACTGAAAGAGTTAACAGATGTCTAGAGACATATCTCCGATGCTTTTGTAACGAACAACCTCGGCAGTGGGAGAAATGGATCAGTTGGGCGGAATACTGGTAGAATACCAACTACCATGTGTCCATCAATACCACTCCTTTCAATGTCGTGTATGGCCGAGCACCACCTCCATTAATTTCCTATGGGGAAAAGAAAACAACAAATTGCACTCTGGAATAGCAGCTTATAGACCGGGATGTGGCCTTGACCGCGCTCAAGGAACAGCTACGGGTAGCTCAAGAAAGAATGCGGAAGCAAGCAGACCGCCACCGAAGAGAAATGGAATTCGAACCAGGAGACTGGGTTTTCTTGAAGTTAAAACCGTATCGACAAAAATCTGTGGCCAAGAGAAGGAGCGAAAAACTATCACCGAAATTCTATGGACCTTATGAAGTGTTGGAACGCATCGGCCTAGTAGCATATAAGCTGCACCTACCCCCTACTGCTGCAATTCACCCTGTTTTTCATGTCTCCCAGCTTAAAAGAATGATAGGAACGCACGCAGTCCTTCAATCAGCACCACCGCGGTTCTCTGATAAGTATGAATGGACAGAGACACCAAAAGAGGTTTTGGGCTACCGCTGGAATGAGGACTTGTTCATTTGGGAGTGCCTGATCGATTGGGAGAAACGACCACGAAGTGATGCCACTTGGGAATCGTACGAAGAGATCAAAAAGAACTATCCTCATTTCCACCTTGAGGACAAGGTGGTTGTTTATCCCCGGGGTATTGTTAGGCCCCCGATTATACACAAATATTCTAGAAAGGGCAAGAGGGTAAATACGGCTGGAAAATCTGGGACCACAGTGGAGGAATGAGAGGTACGGTTGAGAACATGGGAGTGAGGGTTTAAAAGGTTTTTGGGGCACCTCTGAGGGGACAACTTTTCTTTTGGTAGAATGTTTTTGTAAGGAGGGAGCCAACCTCTCGAATAGCTGGGCATTTGTTGTTATCTTTTCTTATCGAAATCAATGAAATAACCCCCTTCGTTATTGAAGAACTCTCAATCAACGAAGGGTTGGTTCCTTGTTTCTCTATTTCCTTATTAATTCGAGATCTCTATCTCTGGGTTTGGATACCTAACAAAGTAACTGTTGACCTTTGATCTCTATTGACTGAGCCAAGTGCCATTGATCTATTTTCCATCTTTATAATTATAACAATCGAAATATGACTCCTGTAGCTGCATATTTTTCGTTACAAATCCAAGCATTAGTAATTTTCAGATTCAACAATGGCACATTAAACATTAACGCATACATCCTATCTCATTCATAGAATCCATTTTAGTTTGTGCATTGCGTCTTACTATATGTACTTGTAACAAATACATTTACATTTACACGTGCATAACATCTCTTGTTCTTCTATAGCCTCAATTAATTTCTAATCGCAATGGGAAACAATTTTAGGGTACTAAGTTTATTTGATTGAATTACATTTATATGCACTGTTTCATACAAGTAAATACTAAAAAATTGCTTATCCCCGTTCCTTTTATTGTTACCTCACGATTCATTGAATCGATTACTTTCACACACCACTTCTATTTTGTTCTCGTCTTTAGTTTATTTATCACTAATTGATGGGGAAATTATGCCAATTATAATTGGAGAATTAAAAGTGCAAGTAGGAAATACAGAGCACTACCTGTTCTTTGCCGCCCATTCATAGTAAATAATGAATTTACTCAGTAGCATATAGTTATAATTGTTGTCTATTTATGCCTTTGTAGTTATGCTTGTGCTGTTGTGCATTGGTGCATCTTGTTGTAAACATGTGAACTAGTAGAAGATAGTAATCAACAAACTGAAATGGAGCCATAATCGCTCTCACTTGTTTTGGCCATTTGTCTTCAGCTATTCTATCCCATTAGTGTATTAAGTCTTATTTCATGTTTGGTAATCAAAAAAGCATTTTTGGTATGGAGCCATAGCCATGGATGGGATTATTATACCAAATAGGGAGAACACATCAAACCCATCCCAAAACATGGATTGATTCTTTTACAATCCTTTAGGAATAAGGTTTTCTGTTTCTTTGTTTTATCATAAAATAAAAAATATCGTATATCATGATTAAAAATTATAAATGAATAATTTTGATAAATAACATCATATCAAAGTTAATTAGCATATCATGCTAGTAAAATTAATAAATAAAAGACAATTCAATGGTTAGAATTCGTTTGATTAATTAGTTTTAATCGGTAAAATATAATGAAATAATTGTTTAATTAAAGTTTATTTTTTTAATTTAATTTTAATTTATAAAACTATATTAAAATCAATGTAGTTAGTCATTAAATAGAAACTAGTTGTTAATTAACATCCATTAACAAATAATTGAATATTGATTAAATAATTTTATAGAATCTTTATTAATTTCAACCAATAAGAGTATGTTATGAAGGCAATATTGAATATTTATTATTATTATTATCATTATTTTGAATTAATAGATCTCAAGGTTGTCAAAAAATAAGGCATCTTATTTTCGGATATTTATATCCATGTATTCCATTTCCAAGCATCTTAATTCCATGTAAACTTTGAAACAAACAACCTTTTAGGAACTTCACATATGCCACGTCCAGGTATGTTTGGTTTTGGTCGCCTATCATGGAAAGTAGCCTGTGACTATCATAGTATCATTGATAGGGGCTATTGTTTTCTTCCCTATAACTAAATGACTAGCCCCTTCATGCTTCTGTAACACCAACGTGAACGCTAAGCGTTCTATCGGTCAGAAATGAAGAAAATGCACGGGACCAGGCTCAATTTTTCTCCTGCATGAAATTGAAGAAAGTAGATTCTGGGATGTTGAAACATTTTTGACCAATCAGATTATTTGCAAATGCATTCATTGAATCTTTGTTGACTGTATGGGCGTGGCGAATTTCCATTAAGCTAGTGGTTCTTCATACTATTTTCGGGATGCAACATGCTGCCTGTGTTTCAAGTGGTCATATTTTACAATTTCATGTAGAAGTAGAACTTATTTCACAATTCATGTGGAAGCTATCTGGATGTCAATTACTTACACGACGAGGCTGGTGTTTCTGGATTTTGGATTACTTTGTTTGTATATTGACCAATTTTGTTTTCCTCGAATACTGATTCTGAATCGGTTGTGATGTGTTTGAAATGATGTTCACTGTCTATTTGTTCAAATAGCAGCTCATATACTACTTGTTTTACAGGCCCAAGATAACATTATGAACCTTCCATTATCAAATGGTTGGGGAGAGAAGCACCGGCACTTTGTTAAATGGAAATATATTGAAGCAAAGGTATGCTTTGATATTTATACCCTAACTACTCTTGGTTGTATTTTCTTTTTTTTTTTAAGGAAACATAAACAGCATTTTTTTTTAAAAAAAATCAGCATTGATTAATTAAAAATATCAAGAATACTTTTAGCTAAATAGATGAAATCCCAAAGGATTCTGAGATACAAAGTATATCGGGGAGTAACAATAATATTCCATTTGATAACCACTTGACAATCGTGTTTGTTTTCTCACCATTTTTCTATAATGATTTTCATCTTTCTTAAGAAAATATACGAGTTCTTGGCCAAATTCCACAAACAGAAACAAGTTTTAAAAAGTAGATAACAAAACAAAGTAATCCATAGATGGAAGTAGTGTTTATAAGCTTAATTTTCAAAAACAAAAAAACTAAAAACTAAATAGTTATGAAACAGAACCTAAAATACTCTATTTGAATCTTTGCCTATCTCTTGCTCTCTGCTGATTACAGAAACTTGTGTCTATATTCAGTTCCATTTTACTTAAAATTTTCATCCTCGATACCTGATATTTGGTGCCTATCTCGATTCCAAGTCTTCAACTTTGTTATATCATCTAAAACTATAGCTGATATCGTTTATTTATGACAGTCAGCTTAGTTAGTACTGTCATTGTGCATAACCTGGCAAGCAGCTATCCAGAACTAACTCATTGGTTTTCTTAAATTATAAACAGGCTGCAGCTTATTATTATCATGGTTTGATACTTGACGAGGGAAACACAGAGAAATCCCATGGGATGGCTGTAGCTGCATTGCAAGCAGCTGATGAATATTTTAAAGAAAGTAAAAAGGCATGCGAGGCATTTAACTCCGCTCCTCCATTATCAAGGTACTTACGTGACACGTTTCTAACTTTTATTTCATTTTTTAGGTTCATATATTGAAGTAGAAAGAATTTTTTTGTTCACTTTTCTTTCAAACCAATGCCATATATAAGGTTTAAGTTAATATATTTTCACCTATTTTATTTTGGTTTTCATACCATCAAATCTTTTATTTAAGCTTTGCATAAAAATTTATCTTACTGTCAAAATTTTATATTTATGATGTATGAATTCTAGTCCTGGGAATTCTATACCAGATTTGATATAATGTTTGGTTTAAACTAAACAATTTTTGTTAAATGCAATACATTAATTTGTAGCACAAAAAATATTTACTTATTTCGCACTTGAGAGAGCCTAAAACATAATAATGAAAATCGTTATTGTTATATTATACCAAATGCATTCTTCATGCAGAAATCCGCCACTTTTTGGAACCATGAAGTATCTATCAGAAAAAATTCCAAAAGATGCTTCAAGCAAAGTGCGGATAAACCGCGACTTGTACTCTTTCGAAAAGTAAGTTTTTCTTGAACAGCAAACTTCATTTTACTAATTTAGTTTAAAAGAAACCACACTGATCGTTCAGCACTGAAAATCACCAAATTATAGAATCGTGGAAACTGCTCCGACATTGCCCGATTTCGCTCTGGCCCTCAAGCCAGACGAATTCCAGCTTCCTGCAGTGGATCCCTCATTCCATGAGGAGAATATAAACAGAGCTCAAGTTGGCTCAAAACATTTAAAAGGTGATCAAAGATAAGATAATCTGCACATATTACATCTCGATACAGGACTGAGGCGACGCTGAAAACGAATGTGTAATGCCAAGGTGAAGCTCGTCGCCCTTCAATCATTTGTGTGTATTCATAGGTCCTGTGTTCTACTTTTCCTTTTCCTTTTTTTTTTTACTTAATAAATTAATGTTTTCCATTTTCCTTGAGGTTTGTATCTTGCAAGAAGAGTTCTCAAGTTTCTCTGAATATATTGTTTTCTGCCATGGAAGCAGGCGTTTACACTTTGTTTTTCTTTTCTTTATTGATGTGGTGTTAAGAGCGTCGCTCACTTGTTTTCGCCCAAGGACAAATTATGTTTGGGTGGGAAAAGAGACTATTTAGGTAAATAATAGCCGAGAGACTTTTGGGATTTGTGTTTATTTAATCCATACTAAATTTTAAAAAGTCTTTAATAAGTTTTAAATTTTCAATCTTGATTTATTTGATCATTTTTAAATTTTAGATGTATTAGAAACAAAAATTTTAAGTAAAATATTTTCATATCTAATAAGTTGGTTCAGTTTTATTAATTTTGAATACCTCAAAAATTTATTAGAGGTAAAATTGAAAGTTGAGAAATTTATCATGCACTTTTTAAAGTTTAGAGATCAAATAAATACAAACTTTAAAGTTCAAAGACTACCTTGCTAATTTAACTTTTGTTTTAATTTTTTTTAAAAAAAACAGTAAATAGCAGGTCTTCAACCACTTTTAATTCTCTCTTTCTGAAAAATAAAACAAAATATATTCGATAATGTTAAAGTTTTAGAAAGAGATGACTTAAAGAGGGGAAAGAAAGTGAGAAATTTTGTTGAAAAAGAAATTAGAGTCAGAAAAATTATAGAGGAACATAAATTAATTAGTAAGAATAAAAGAAAAGTTAGAGAAAAATACAAAGAGAAAAGAAGAAAAATTAGAGAGTTTATTTTAGTAGAGATTTTGAAGTGCGAAAACAGAAAAGTCGGGAAAACAGAAAAAAAAAAAAAGCGTTTTAGAGATGTTGAGAGGAAAGAAGAAAATGTGTCCAGAAGAAAAAAAAAAGTAATATTTAGAATAACATAAACCTAATATTTAAACTTATCCTTTTGGAAGAAGAGGAAAAAAACCTCGCGTACAATTTTATAAATATTTTACAAATTTAAAAATTAAAACTGAAAATTGAAACCTTTATCAAACCGTATGCTTTTCAAAATTGAAAAACCAGAAGCGTTTAAGTCATACAAGCACCTTCTATTTCCATCTACACTTAGAAGAGTTCTGACGTCCTCTGGAAATTGATTGCTGCCTCCAACAAAACACAAGTGAATGAACCGTGGAATGTTTGCAAAGGTCTGAAATCATTTGCGAAGTTAATTTGCAAAGATTATAAACTTGCAGTTTCAAAAGGAAAAAAGTTATTTTAAGGTAGTATAGGTAAATTACAAATCTATCCAGTATGAGATATAACACTATGGAGCGTAATTAGTAAGGGGGCACCATAAGCCACAATAGACAAACTAAAGATTTGCAGCCAAGAATGATCAGAAAGGTCACAGAAAAACTGACACTAGGAGCCAGCAACGCCCATTTTTCTTCAGTGACAAATTTCTCAATGTCGGAGTATTCGGGAATGTTACTACTCTAATATTTAGAGCTCATAACTTGTGGCTTTCTATCCCTCTGTACCATTTTGGTCATCGTCTCCTTCAGCTGTCTGCTTTTGCTTTTCCTGTTCCTCTACAAAAAATTAAACAAGAATAATAAAGTTCATCAAGGCAAGTAAGCAGGATGCTCTAACTGTGTAACCACTCTATAATTTCAGAGTTTCACATAATTTTCTACCTTTTTAATGATTCATATAATAATCAATATTGTAACTTCCAATGCTAGCTAACAGGAGTAACCTACATCAACTTGAATACAACTATAAGACATATCTAATTCCTCTTAAAGGTCGTAGTAGGTCCAATAATTCCTTTTAAATATTGTAGATTCGTAGCCTCACATCATATTTGTGATGTAATGTCCATTAAAAATAAATAAATAAACAAGCAACCTGCCTAGGAAAAGATATCCTGATCTTCCCTGTAACATTCCATATCTTCACGAGTTTATCAGTACATAAAGTTAATGACTGGCTATGGTTTACACTGGCACTAGATTACTCCAAGCTCCATAACTTCCCTCGATACCAAGAAATCCCCCAAACTTTAACTGCCCAGCAGGTTCAAACTTCAAGATTGAAGACTGTTTCAATCATAAGATTCACAACTGGCGACCAAATACTCTAGATTCTTTGATAAGAAACTTGTCGAGTGTTATAGATACAAAAAAAGGGGCTGGCTAAACAGCTTAGAGGCCGGGTAGGTTGTCCTACATAATCAACATCAGCGCCTCCCAATCATTGATAATCATAATTATATAAGAAATTCTTGTGATTTGCAACCAGATCAAATACTCTAAAATATCCTTACAGAACTCAATTAACTCCAAAAATGTCTTTTATTTCAGGCGATGATTCTTTTTTTTTTTTTTTTTGAGTACATCAACAATTGGGGGTGGAGAGATTCGAACTCATGCTCTTAGTCATAAGTCTTACTTGATGCCAGTTGAGCTATGCTCTTGTTGACTATTTCAGACGATGATTCTTTAATCTGGCATATATGTAGTAGGTTAAAAACAGTAAGAGAAAAAGGTCACAAGCAACATTTCATCATGCATGTTTGAATTGAACGCGACTGCTTGAAATATGATAATCGAGATCCCTTAATTGTTCATCACAATTGAGAGGTGGGGGATTCGAACCTCTAACCTTCTGATCGAAGGAAGGTGCTAGGACCAACAAACAAATAATATCAAATGATATTATGCATAAGCTAATTGACTAGAGATAGATATCTTGTCAGACAAACAGAGCAAATAAATTTCAATTCGTTAAGTCCAATTACACTACCAAACGAAGCAAGTAAAAGAACGAGCATAAAAAATGTTGCATAGACCTCTAATTCAATATTTCAACTTACCCATTAGCTTATATAATGCTTTCTGAGTACGCCTTTCAAGCTTATCAAGCTTCTTCTGCACATCCCTTCTGAGGTCCCAGTTTGGTTTCTTTGGAGCAATATTTACAAATGGATCCTGTAATTTTGCCGATGGAATATAATTAATTAAAAAAAAGATCCAAAACGTACGGGCATAGGCCAGTATAAAAACATATAAAAGCAGAACTGACAAAATTACCTCTTTTATTTGTGGAGGTTCCGTAGCAACGGGGTCCTCAAACTTCGGCAATACAGGTGGGGCAAGCTTACCCTCCTGAAGCTCCTTATCATGAGGAACATAGTTCCGAAATTTCATACTAAGATTACTGCAAAAGGATAATATATTAGTGTATCAAGAACGGAAAAGGCAAAAAATGTATATAAAAATCCAGCAACAAAAAACGAGCTTGCCTGTATTTTGCACTCATTGCAAGAAGGAAGAGCTACTTAACATGTACAATTGTATATGTCAATTTTTCAAATAAGTTCAAACTAAACTTACATTCAATAGACAAAAGAATATCATTTATATAAGAACACATTTTCCCCATTGCAAGAGACAAAATATATTGAAACACATTTGAAGGTGACCATGAAAACATATCCCGCAAGATAAATAAGCAATTAAGCTGTATAACGCCATCATTGTCGTTGCATCATCATCATCCCAAACTCTACCAGCCCAAATGTTGTTAAAAATCAGAAAGGAAAACCGGAAAAAGAGAGGGAAAAAAGAAAGAATTAAGAAAAAGAAAAAAAAAAGAGAGAAATATCTCATTGATGGGAGGATACTTTTACGAACATGCTTCACATGCATCATGATAACAAAAACTTTACAGCTTAGTTTCTAAACTATCTTATCATACATTTGGCTAGCCTTCTGCTCTATATGGACCTTTTGTGGCCGTTTATGACTATAGTCTGCAAACAGAAACCACATCTTACTGAGGAAAGGGAGAAAATTTTTGCCTGCTGCCATGACAAGCAGATATTACTGCTAAGGCTGTCATTTGGAATACGTCCCAAACCAAGTTCTAGAGAGCTTGGCACACTGACTACAGCATGCAGAAGTAGTCTAACATTTCCCAAGCTAGATTCTAGAGAAACTTGGCTCACTATGCCAACATGTAATTTCAGCATGGACTCCCACCATAAAACAAAAGGGAAAAAAAGGAGATAGTCAAACTAGAGACAGAGAGATGGGGCGGACGAAGGAAGAGTAAGAGGAAGGGAGTGAGAGAGAAATAGTTAAAATATCAGGGAAAGAGGTTAGAATATAAACATAAAGATAAAAGAGGGTGGTTAAAGGCAGAGGAAGAAGGACATCGCCATTCCTAGGAGGAGACAGACAGTCAGAGAGCGGGTAAGTATCATGAAATCTATTCTTTTCTCCTCTCCATCTCCTTCATAGTTTTACCTTCAACAGAATATTTGTTTTGTCGATTCTCAGTTTCTAGGAGATATGAGCCATAAAACTTTTTCTATAGAATGATGTAGCCTAAATGGATTATTGTGCAGGAACTTTCTCAATCATATTCATTTTCTATATTCTTGAAGCTTCAAGCTTCTAATCTATAGTTCGTATTCGGAGATGATATCCTAGGCTAGATTTTTAAAAGCACAACTAAAGGATAGTAGATGATGCAAGACTCGAGAGAGGATACTACAGTCAGAGAAGTCAAATTGAACCTACCTGTACGTTACAAATGTGCTTACAAGTAAGGTGATCCACGAATCGGAAAAAAAACATTTCGGAATTTGAGAAATCCAATCATTACTGGTATTCGACTTACTCCAGAAATCAAAACAAAAAAACAAGCCTAGAAAAAAATAACTTCTAGTACAGCAGTTTATCTTTGGTGGAAGAAAAAAGATATACACTTACGTTTCTTCGGTATCTGGAGTAGCACCATTCTCTTTATCCTCTCCTCCAGAAGTCTTCTCATCTGGAGCGTTTAACAATTCTTGAGCAGCTCTTAGAGCTCTCAATCTCTCTTTACGTGCTGCAGCAACTTGTTCGACGGAGTCTTCTTCAGTAGCCATTATCTACTGGTACGTAAAATATCTGATACGAAAAAAACTCAATATCACTCTCGATTGTTCTCAATAAAGAAACTACGACTGGTACATATGCATTCAAAGAGATGAAGAATCGCAGAAGACAGATTAAAGAAAGATTATGATATTACAAGACATTTGCAAAGTACACAGTCAAATATTTCATACAATTAACCTCCGAGATAGCCGAAGATGACAAAAATTCATCAAAAGGAAGCGAAAGAAGAATAGACAGATAGACAGCCGTAGAAGCAACACAAAGAGGAGGAAAAAGCAAGAGACGCAATTGTACTTGAGAGGAAAAACTCGACAGGAATAACATTCAAATAAACTTACAGAAAAACTCGAGAGGAAGAACACTTTTCTTCAAAAAGTTGTATTTCGAGTTCGAGCAATGGCGAAAGATACGAAACGAATGTTTCTTGCGCGAAAGCCCTCTGAATCTCTGATGACTGAACCTGATCCGGTTCTCTTGAAATGAATATATATACAAGGCCCGGATCGTGAGAGGCCCATCAGGAATTCAATCGAATCCACCATGAAATTTTATTAAATTACAAAATGAAATATGTTTCACTGAACAAATTTCTTCATCAGTGGACTCAAAAGAAAAATAAATAAAATAAAATTGTTTGTCGGACTAACTCTAAATTTTTTGGGGTAAATATTCAAACAAAACGTTGATCATCCATATAATATACAAAAAAGAACCTACTTTTTATATTAAAATACGACAAAGAATGATCTTGCATATGATCCTAATGATATTTCAAGTTAATTATATTTGAACTTTTAGATTTGTATGGAAACTTTAAAACGTTTGTAATATATTTTTGAAATTTGAATTTTGTGTTTAATAGATTGAATGTCTAATAGATTCATAAACTTTCAATTTAGTATCTAATTGGCCATTAAAATATTCGATATTTTTAAGATCTCACATATATATTGCATACAAAATTAATAAAATATATTAAATATGTCAATAATCTTTTAGACATTTTTTAAGTTTAGAAGCCTTTTAAACACGTACATTCTTGACTAAAATTGTAATTTAACTAATATTTTAATTAGAAATTGTTCAATAAATTAGTTGAAATATATCATCTATCAAAGTTCTATATTTGTCCAGTTTTTAAAAGTTCAATAATTTCTAATAATTTTACTATTGAGGCCTTTATGTAAAAGAAGCTCCATGTAAACCCCCTTTTTCCTATTTATAACTCGATATATAAATTATAGGTGGCAATTGAAATTAATTAATGCCTCAACATATCAAGACAGAAAAAATTGTTGATAGATGTTATATCAAATTCACTCGAAAATGGGTGTTCCTCTTTAAAAAAAGTGATAAAGAGGAGAGATAAGTTCTAATTAATTAATTTCAATTACCATCTATAATTTATATCTCCATTATTCTTTATTCTTTATTGTTCATTTTAATTTTAATGGTTAATTTAAAGTGAATATATTTTTAAAATAAAATAATTAAGTATTTAGTACTAATTAGTTAATTGCGCACATCTCATTTATTCTTACAGGAAAAACCATCTAACCCTATTATATTTAATTATCTGGTATGTTCCACCACAAATATAAAATATCCCAAATACTTAACTTTCAAATATTTAAACAAAGCTGTAAAATGTGATGAAAGGTTAAAGTCAAAAACCATTAACAGCTTTACTTGATGGAAGCTACATGACTCTCATACTAAACGTAAACTAAACACTAATGCACTGCTTCCTGGTCCAATTAATGAATTACAGGCTTGAGAGGATGGGCTCTCAATTTGGACAAGTCCAGATTAGAATCAAGTTCCTCATCTAGCTCCCCAACAATGCTTCTGCAAAAAAATTAAGAGCATTATGAGTTTCAAAACAATAAAGTTTGTAATGTAAAAACAATGGGGGAATGAACATCTCTCAACCATCATATCATCACTATTCAAATTCTAGAAGGAAGAACCGTCCCAATGGTTAAAAAACGTTGACCATTGGTAAAATATACAAAATGAAAATAAGAAAAAATAAAATTTTAAAAATAGTAGTCGAACATGTTTTCACATCGCTCTCTGTTTTAGAAGCTTAAGAAAAAAAAGGGTTAAAGAGGTTGTGAATTCCATTATCAGGTACCCTGTCCATTGTGTACATACATGTTTATAATTTTTTTTTATAGAGTTCAACACGCGGGGGTGGGAGGATTCAAAGTCCTGATTTTTAGGTCGAGAGTTCAACACATGTTGGGATGTGCACATACATAAACATATAGATAAATATATATATATATATATATATATATATATCTATATAGATGGTAAACTAAAAGTGTGAAGGTAACTTTACATATTATCGCCTCTGATTATATATAGGCCTAAAACAAGTTGCTGAACACCCTCCTGCAGATCAAAAGTACAATCAGAGTTATAAAAATGGGATTCAAAGGGCAAATGCATAATCCTAAATCCCTAAGTCAAAAATTATAGGCTCCGTTTGATAACAATTTAGTTTTTTACTTTTGGTTTTTGAAAATTATGTTTGTTTTCTCCTAATTTTTCTACCATTGTTTTCATCTTCCTCAAGGAAATACTTGGATTCTTAGCCAAGTTCTAAAAACAAAAATAAGTTTTTGAAAGCTACTTTTTTTAGTTTTCAAAACATGACTTGGTTTTTGAAAACATAGGTAAAAAGTAGATACCAAAACAAGTAAATCATTAAGTGGGAGTAATATTTATAGGCTTAATTTTAAAAAATCAAATGGTTATCAAACGGGGCCGTAAGATTTGAAATTCAAGCGACGAAATCACATGAAAATTTATCTGTTCACACATTTTAATTAGTATAAACATGCATACACTTGCTTTCGAGTGTAAATTTAAAATCCATATGAAAACACTAGTATTTGAACTAAGGAACTGATAAACAAAAACTATATAAATATAGTAGTTACAACTTACAAAGACAAATATGTGATATGATAGGAAAAAAATGTCCTTAAGGTCATTAGGTTAATAATAACAACCACAACAAGGAATCAGTTTCTCAAAAAAAAGGCCACATGGTGAATAATTGAAAATGAATATAAAATCAAATTGAAAACTAAGGCATAGAATTCAGATAACAAACTAAGGCATGGTTTTGGAGGAAATGTAACTCAGCAAGAGGACAGGCGGTCATTTTTGGTATCTGTTGAAAAACATGCTTTCCTTATTGTGAAAACAATCAACTCTAGATCTAACTTCAATCGTGAAATTTAAAATACAAAATTTTCATGTCTACTTCTTCCCCTTATTGCTCCTATTCCTTTTCGTATCTCTTCTGATTTTTGAACATCTCAAATCACATCATTTAACCTTTACGTCCGATTCGGAGGGTGGGATATCCGGACCCTACTATCATTATGCCTTTGCAAAAGTAGGCTTATGTTTTCTAATTTAAAATATAAACAAAAGATACAAACAACAATCAGTGAAGTACGAAATTTTTTGTTCGAACTGGAGGAATAGAAATGCATCAGCTCGGGTGTAATAAGGAAGGAAAAATATCTTATTCTACTTTACTACAAAACAAGTTTTCAAGGGATAAGAAAATAGCAATCCTCGAAAAGGAGAAGAAGATTAAGGTCCCGTTCGATAATCATTCGTTTTTAGTTTTTGGTTTTTAAAAATTAAACCTAAAAATACAATTTCCACCCATGGGTTTTTATGTTTTCTTATCTACTCTATACCTATGTTTTCAAAAACCAAGCTAAATTGTGAAAGCTAAAAAAAATAATTTTCAAAAACTTGTTTCTGATTTTGAAATTTGGTTAAAAACTCAAATGGTTCCCAATAAAGATGGAAAACATGGTAGAGAAGATGAAGAAAAATTGTGAAAACAAGCATAATTTTTCAAAAACCAAAAATTAAAAATCAAATGGTTATCAAACGGGACCTAAACATTCAAAATAGAAAATGCCAGAGAAACTTTTATAATAGAAAGTTCAAACACATTGACAAGATAGATAGAACTAAAATAAGGAAGGGAGAGCCACAGGGAGCAGAAACTGAACTATATAAATTCTTTTTACATATTGAAAGAATTATTTAATTCTCTAAACTAATAGTTGATGAAAAATAAATAAAAAGTAGAAAATTCCGTCTAAGCTACATGGTGATTATACTAACCTTGGTTGAGTAAACACGTTCATGAGATTCATCAAGGATAATATTTGTAGCCTGGTCAAATCCTTTCAACACGCCCTGAATAAAGTACCATTAATATAAACACAAATTGGGTGGATGAAATGAAATCAGTCAACTGGATGATAGTTCATGAACATACCACTATATTGCGGCCATCATTTGTGATAACTGATATTGTTTCTAAAAAATAAATTAAAGAGAAAATTTAGGTGCAAGCAGGAGAAAAGAGTAAGAACAGTACAATAAAGGAAAACTGGAAAAGTTAGTCAACTAAAATTGACTTCAACATGAACTTTAATACATCAGTTTCGCAGAAAATGTATCGTATGCAGAACCAAATTTATGAGATGAAGGTTGCAAGTAAGTGACAATCGTAGCATTACAACTTTTAGAAGTAAAGGCATGCTTCAACTCCAGGGCAGTTATAGAGATCATAAACAAGTTTCACCCAGTCCATTGATCAAGTAAAAAATATGCCACAAATCAATAGTTCTAACTTCCAACATCCCCCCAATTTAAATCTGTAATTGTTCTCTATCTAAATGTATGATATTCTAGATTTCATTTTTTATACATCCGAGTGTTCAAGCCAGCTTGCATGCATCTCGATTATTTTCACGAGACAAACATCTGACCCTACTACATTTTGTTGCCAAGATAACTCTTAGGATATTAAATCTTAAGTAGGTGGCCATCACTATCAGTATTTTAAAAGGCATCTTGCACCTCACCTTGAAAAGGCAAGGCACATGTAAGAAGGCGCATGCCTTCCTGTGAAGCCCTAAGGCGTTGGGCATGTGTCTTAGGGCTTATTGATTAATTATAATAAATAATAAATTTTACTAACCCAAACGCAAAAATCGTTGCATTTAGGGGTTTTCTCTTCCTCTTAATTTAAAAAATAACATTTACTAACCCTTAGATTTCTTTTTTCCATATTCCCACTCCAACCATGATATCTCTTCTTTAAGGATGTTCTTATATATAGCGCGCCTCATATAAAAAAGCCCGAGTTTTTTTTTTTTGCGCCTTGCACCTAATGTGCCTTAGCTTTCAAAAACATCGATCACCATGGCTTGAATCCACCCTCTAGGCCCTTTATTATTTACAATACATGGCTCTTTTAAACTAGGCCAACATGTGATGGATGATATGGTTTTTTTTTTTTAGTTATCATTTAATCAAGCAAACATAGTACAAAGAGGTGTTTTTGAATCACCCGAAGCAATTCGTAACCAACTCAAAAGAGGACAATCTATTCAACTTGCCTCAGAAGTCAATAATATCCTCGTAGGATTAACTACCCCATTCTCACACTGTATGAACTATATATACATATAAAAACGAACAGTTTGAGGGATTACTAATAAGATTACTTACGATCAACCAGAGATTCAAGTCCAGGTCCACTTGCCATATTGAAGACCCTTAAAATAAGAGCTACGAGTTATTCTATATTATCAGATCGGCTAGATTCTGTCCAAAACAACAAGGAAAATGAAAAACCATTACATTTCAGGCACAAATTAGTCGCAGAAGAAGAAAAAGAAGAGTTATAAGCTGTTCAGGGAAGAAGGCTTCATACTTATGATGCGCTACTTCAAGCTTAAGTTCAACAAAATTAGTATATGAGGAAAAAAATGGTGGAAGAATTGTAAAGAGAGAAGGTAAAAAGAATGAAAAGAAATAGGAATCTCCTTACCGGAAATGGATCTTTCCCAACTTCACGCCTATGATTGCAAGTGAAGTCTGCGTCTCCCTCCCAAATGCACAAATATATATATGGTTGAGGTTGTTCTGTCAATCAAAAGAACTCCTACAAGCTAGGGATTCAAAAAGAGAATTGGATCGCTGACTGATTCTAGATAAATAAAGAAGAATGGACATTCTGGAAAATTCATGGTTAACAGAAACAAGGCAATTTTCAGCAGAAACCAAAAAGATAATACAGACGATCAGAGCCTCAGTTGACAGAAAAGTGCAAGGATTGAAAAGGCAGAGGGTACCACACGGCAGTTCGAGAAGTTTCAATTTACCGCGAACTGATTTTTTTTTGGTTGCTGTTCTGCTATTGTTAGAGAAACAATAACAACAATAAAATCAAAACAACTCCTCCTTTCTTTCATTAAACATGTCCTACTTTGAGTTTTTCAAGTGAGAAAAACGACATAGATGGAGATTGGGAGTATACCAGTAACAACAGCAAGAGAGTAGAAAATCAATGCAACTCGTTAGGACCGAGGCTGCGGCGGCACGAGCGGAAGAAGAATGACGATGGCGGCGGCACTTAAGCGGCGGCGGCGGCGACGCTAAGCTGCTGAAAGGGAGGAAGAACCGGCGGGAAGAATCAGAAGAAGGTGCAGGCTAGCGCAGAAGGGTTTAGGTTTCTTTTTCTTTTATTAATTTCTATCGGTAGATATCTATTTGGAATTGATTTTTTTCTTTGGCTTTTTTTTTCAGGTTCAACAGGGATGAGAATTTGAACTTAAGCTTATACTTTATGCCATATAACCATACTGTCGTTAGTTTTTTAAAATTTGTGTTATTTAAACCATCTTAATAATTAAAATTTTAAATTATACTAAATACTTCATTGATTCGGGAGTATCTTTTTATTCAAAAAAAAAAAAGATTCGGGAGTATCTTTCAATTATGGCCAAATCTTTAAATTTTGGTTAAATTATAAAAATACTCATAAACTATAAGGTTGGTTTTGATCTCGTTAATACATTTGATATACCAATTAAAGTATACTCTCTTTACGGGATTATCTTTAAAAATATTAATTTATACTCCTAAAATTGGCCTCTACCTTAAGTTATTAAAAGTTCACTTAATTCAAACTTAAAATTTGATCAATGTAGTCATTTACCTTCTACTAAACTTTCGATTTAAAATTTGTTGTCAACATGATCATAGATTAATTGGTTAAGACTTGTACCCTTGACGAAGAGGTTAGTAGTTCAAATACTCTCCACTACATGTTAAACTCATAAACAAAAATACTTAAAAAAAAATATTATTATGTTGAGATTTTAGGCACAAGTTATAATAGCATGTGTTATTATAACCCGTGGAATACGTTGGACAAACACAGATTAAATTATTATAACCTTTGTTATTATAACTCATTCAGCATTCCAAACAGTCTCTAACTTCTTAACAGAGGTACAAAAATAAAATTGAACGTTTGAAAGTATAAAGACTAAAATGTAATGAAATTCAAAGTAAAAACAAATGGTATTTCAACCTTAAAGACTATTCGTATAACACCCTGAAACTCATGAGCGCACGACCCATCTGTTCTGGTCTATAATAATAATCCGAGGGTACAATTTCTTTCTAACTTTTTACCCTATAATTTATATACTTTCATCTTGCAATTTGTGTTATCGTAACAGATTCTCATAAATTAGTTAGCAAAATCGTATTATCTCCATTTTCATTTGTACCATTGTAAAATGAAAACTGAAGATAAATGAACAATAAACTACATCAAAACTAAACTTTACATCATAGAACATAAATCAAAATTGGACCAAACCAAAGAAATTGCAAGGATCTTCATACTTTAATTGTACTAGATCCGGTTGAAACAGACGGTCAACCTTCAAAACTGACCTAACTGAACCGATTTTCACCTTACTTGTGGGACTTGGCCAACTTTTTCTTTCGTTTCTTTACAGCCTTTGGAACCTTGTTTTTGCGGGCCTCTCTTTTCTCTTCCTTCACCTTCTTTTTGTTCTCTTTTCTGGCAGCTTTCCTGTCAATTGGTGTCTGCATCGTCTCGGTTGAAGAATTCGGTCCTCCTTCTGACTCATTCGAGCTCTCTTCATCTTCCTCTGATGTCGATTCGGTCTCTTTCTCGCCAGGATTTGAAAAAACGGTTAAATTTTTGGATTGTTCGATCGAGTCTGCGTTGTGTTCTTCCTCATCTTTTATCTCTGATGCAAGTTGAACGCTTGGAAGGGCCTGTTTTAACCCTGTTATTGTCTTGTAGTACATATCTTCAGTGTCTTGACCACTTGTTAAACGTATTACATCCTCCTCAACATGTTTGACACTATCCAGTGTCTTTGGAATATATGACTGGAAGGGAGGCAAAATCGATTAAAAATTATGTTGCAGTAATCCAAGAACTGTAATCAAACTGATCCTTGATCAAAGATCGCGACTCAGCCTTCAATTCTACCATAAAATCAACCTATGATACCATGGTTGATGATTAAAAATATAAGATACCTGCACAAATACTGAATCTGCAATCTCATCCTCCACAGATATATCGCCTCTTGCTGAAATTTTTTCTTGCATCTGCAATTAGTAAAACATAGTTAAAAAAACACAACTTTTCTAAATTTAATCATAACAGTAATAATTAAAAAGATAATTCTACAATATCAGACCTCTTCCAGATAATTATCAATCGTCTCATCAGTGAGGCATGGATCAACTATAAAATCAAACAGTTCTCGTATGGTCATTACAGCTACCCCATGTTTTTTAAAGAAATCCTGTTTGTCAATACAAAGTATCGTCTCAAAGTCACTTCATCAAAAGTCCAAAACATACGAAGAAGTTAAGGGAAAACCCAATAGAATAAGCCGCGAGCATGAAGACTGACTGAAACATGAAGACAATCTTCTCGAAGGAAATCAAGGGCATGAGGGTGGTCGAGATCAACAGCTTGAGAAACATCTATAATATAAAGGTGACCCTGTCATGCAAGAGAGAAACTTGCGTTAGTTTTTCCATAATGCCATTTTGTCCAACCAACCATTATCGCAGTCTCTTACCTCAAAATAAAGTATGTTATATTCACTAAGATCTCCATGCACTAACTTGCACTTCTGGTAGAGGGTCCGCATTGTAATAATTATCTGAAAAATGCAAAGAAAAATTACCACATTGAAGCCATGCAAGCAAATTTCTTTCTGGAATGAAACATTACACCTAAGACACTTTGGCGTTAATCAGCCTCCTGTTACTGCAGAAGTTAGAGGCTAAAGATCTTTAGAACTAAACCTGAATTTACATGCCCTAACTTTCCTTCTTGACATTAATTAAGTCCCTTGTGGCTTGAGTCAGTGATAACATTCACAGATACAAACATACCTCTAAATAACTTTCACGTAGCCTGTTCAACGACAAGGCAGCATCCTTAAGACGAGGTGCAGCCCAACCTGTCTTACCTACAAAAGAGGAAAAAGAAAATCAATGGCGTTTTCAATTTAAGATGTGACCCAAAAACAGATGCCAGTCATACAGTAAACAGATGCCAGTCATACAGTGCTAGTTGCTAGGCAAAATTAGTCGATGCAAAATTAGAATGATTTAAATGTTGAACATGCTTTCTTCTAGAACTAAGTATTAGTGATAAACAAACAAGAAAATCTCCCAGGCTCTCTATTGAAGCTACTGTATCCGTTGCTAGAATCGGACAGAGAATACAAGTCACTTGTTCTTCTTTTGCCCGATTTCCAATTCAATGGTGGAGGGTTTTTAATATTTTTGGTATTAGATGGTTCATGCCTATCTCAATTCAAAGCGGTTTGTTTTCCTTACAATGTGGATCTTGTCATAAAAGAAAAGTTGTTGTTTTGCTCCAACGCAATAAAAACAATTTTCAGGGCTTCAAATTAATAGAAGGAAATGTCAGATCTTGGGCCTTAATTGTGACCTTCCTAAGTTGGAAAGATGGGTGTCTTTTGTGCAGTGTAAGATTGGCACTTTCCCTACTTCCTATCTAGGCCTTCCTCTTGGTCATAATTCAAGAAGCATCTCTTTTTGGGACTCGATTTTGAACAAAATCTGCAAGAGACCGGCGTCCTCGAGAAAAAGTTTCTTTTCAAAAGGTGGGAGACTTACCCTTATTCAATCCGTCTTGAGCGGCATCCCGACGTACTTTTTGTCCCTTTTTAGAATCCTGAGCTCTGTCAGTAAGGGGGTTGAGAAGCTTATGATGTGGGAAAGAGTGGTTGAAGGCAATAGTTCGCATCTTGTGAATTGGGAAGTGGTCTCTAAGCCACTCGACTTGGGGGGTTTAGGGATTGGTAATGTGAGGGCGAGAAACAAGACCCTTTTAGCTAAATGGATATGGTGATTCCATCATGAACCCAATACTTTTTTATAGCACAGGATTATGTAAGGGTACTAAGTGGAGTTTATGGGTAGGAGTAGTATGGTATTAGTAAGGGCATAAAGGGAATTAGTTAGGGAGTTAGTTAGTGCTTTTTGTTATAAATAGAGGGAGTGGGATTGAGGGAAAGGCATTCTGGCCCAAAACTCATATATTCCCACTGTACAGTAATGTGCCTCAATTATTGTATTCAGACAAGGCCCACCCCACACCATCTGGCCCATATAATTAGGGTTAATCCTTTTTTCCTTGTTTCTTCTTTCGTGACTGCCTCCCACTTTTTCCGCCCTATCACCATAATACAGTCAACACTCCCATGTTTTCATCTCCAATCTTATCGATACTTGTCGCCAAGAATAGCTCACGTCGACGGCCGCTTTCCTTCGATTCTCAACAAACCGGCTGTTTTCTTTTCTTCCTCTACTAGAACTCTTTTGTTGTTGACGTCGCCCCCGATCTTTTGGCTCCAATAGTGTTCGCCGGAGACTTTTTCCTTGAGACTCTGATTCCGTTTCCCCGAGTATTATTCCAATCCCCTTGTGCGCGTTCTTCGAACTCTGGAAAAAAATAGATCGGCCTCTCCTCCATCGCTTCTCATCATATTTCTTGCAGATTCTTCATTGTCTGAGTCGCTCCTTCTTCCACCCTCCCCGTTCTCTTCTCTTTGGCCACTCTCCTTTTGAATATTGACAGTCTTTGTTCATGCTCATGGTTTTCTTGCACGAATTCACTTCTAGAATTCGAGCTTTCGGAGGTGCCCTAGCATAAGATCGTCGCCTTCCCGCCGCCCTTCGACTACGAAAATTTCGATTGATTTTGCTGCCTAACCTTGATCTACTCTGATTTTTCTTGCTCTTCTTCTTCTTCTTCGCTGCTTCTTCGACTACTCTCATTCGGCTATTGTCTTCATTCTCCCTTTTTCCATTTCTGTTCTCTCTCCATCTATTGTTTTTGTTCTCCCATCATCTTTTGGTGGTCACTGCTTCAAACTGTTTTTGCATTCTTTTCAATGTTTGTTGCATTTCCTCAAGGATTCCATGTATCTTCAACACACGATCTTGATCCAGATCCATTGCTAAGAACTAAGAACGATGCCCAAGATGAACGTGCTCTGATACCAATTGTTAGGTACCCAAGAACTAAGAACACGATAATGGAAATATATTGAAATATAAAAAATAAAACGTAACAAGATAAACCAAGTATAAGACACTTGGAACCTCCCACTCTTGAGTATGCTAACTCAAGCCCTAAAAACCCCTCAAAAATTGCTTGTCTTTCCCTCAATCTCACTTCCTCTATTTATAACCAAAAGCACTAACTCCCTAATTAATTCCCTTTATGCCCTTACTAATACCATACTACTCCTACCCATAAACTCCCCTTAGTACCCTTACATGGAAAAAAGGATTAACCCTAATTATATGGGCCAAATGGTGTGGGGTGGGCCAAGTCTGAAGATAATAATTGAGGTTCATTACTGTACAGTGGGAATATATGAGTTTTGGGCCAGAATGCCTTTCTTTTCAACACTAGAAGCAACAATAAAGTGGGTTGCTTGGGCTTTCTTTCCGTGGATTCCAGCTGGCAAACATTTAATGGAACTGGTTGCTGTCGATTGGCTGAAGGACACAAAAAGAATGGACCACGTTGCCAGGCGTCAAGGTTGTGCAGCTCAAGTTGCTTCAGAAAAAAAAAAAAAAAAAAAAAAAAGGACTCAAGATGCTGCTTTAAAAGATAGGCAACATGATGGAGTCTCGAAGACAATTAATAGCTCCATAATTTTTGTAGAACCCAAGATACTGTTTGTAATGGTTGGGCTCCTAAAATTGCTCTCATAATTTTTTTTTGTTGTATAACCCACACCTTGAGGACAAGGTATTTTGAAGGGGTCGGTAATGTAAGGGTACTAAGGGGAGTTTATGGGTAGGAGTAGTATGGTATTAGTAAGGGCATAAAGGGAATTAGTAAGGGAGTTAGTTAGTGCTTTTGGTTATAAATAGAGGGAGTGGGATTGAGGAAAAGGCAAGCAATTTTTTAGGGGGTTTTAGGGCTTGGGTTAGCATACTACTCAAGAGAGGGAGGTTCCAAGTGCCTTATACTTGGTTCATTTTGTTACGTTTTATCTTTTATATTTCAATATAGTTCCATTATCGTGTTCTTAGTTCTTGGGTACCTAACAGATTATTGTAAGCAAACATGGCCCTCTTCCCTTTGAGTGGACTTTTGGTGGGATTCTTGGCACTTCCAATAATCCATGGAAAGAGATTTCGTCCGAGCTTCCTTCTTTTTCTCAGTTTCTTCGTTGTGTGGTGGAGGATAGGAAGGATACCTACTTTTGGGAAGATGAGTGGGTGGGGGATGAACCTCTCTATTCCTTGTTCCCCCAATTATATCATTTGTCCACCTTAAAAAACCATTTGATAGCTTCGATTCTCTCAAGTTTTTACTC
The DNA here is from genome assembly GCA_036507285.1 of Trichosanthes cucumerina. Taxonomy (NCBI): domain Eukaryota; kingdom Viridiplantae; phylum Streptophyta; class Magnoliopsida; order Cucurbitales; family Cucurbitaceae; genus Trichosanthes; species Trichosanthes cucumerina. The sequence goes on along the minus strand of CM071839.1, from coordinate 71,893,269 downwards.
TTCTCATGAACCCATTCCTTCTCTTTCACTTGGGAAACGATTGATGTTATATCTATGTTGTCCCTGCCAGTGTTGTTGAGGCGCAGCCGGGCGCTCGCCTTAGGCGAGCGGCGAGGCGACCATGAGGGTGTGTACCTCACAACTGCACGAGGCGAGCCCCTCAACCGAGGCGTGCGCCTTGCAGACGCCTCGCCTCCGGCGCATGAGATCACCTGCGAGTTTCCGCAGTTTTGAAAAAAAAAATTAATAAATCTTAAATACTTAACTTAAATTATGATTATGACATTTGATTGATGTTTTAGTCTTTTAAATTTAGACTAGTTTTAACTTTTACCTTTATTATTTTTGGTTCAGTCATTCATTATTTCATTCTTAATAACTTTGGATATTTGATTGATGTATTAAGTTTTTAAGGTTTTTACATTTTATATGATATTTACTATACAATTTATGCTCTATATATTATTTATTTATATATTTAATTATTGTGCCTCGCATCCCTCGAGCCACGACCTTTTTGTCGCCTCTCGCCTTCGGGCGATCACAGGGCTTGTCGCCCTGAGGTGCGCCTTGCGCTTTGAAAACACTGGTCCCTGCTTAGTCAGTTTTGACTCTATTCCTGCCTTTGGATTCCCTCTCCTTCCAAAGGCTTTTCGTGTAGTTCCTTCTTTCATTGTTTAGTGCGTCTTGTCGAGTCGAGTGGTTCTTCATTTGATTTTTTGTGGAAGGTGAAGGTTCCAAAGAAGGGCAAGTTCTTTGTGTGACATGCTTGGTACGAAAAGGTAAACACTTTGGAATCATTTGTTGGCCAGGGGGTCTCTCCCTTGGTCAAGCCTTTTTGTTGTATTCTTTATAGGAGGGTAGACGAGAACCTTGATCACATTCTCTAGAGTTGTGACTTTGCTCAAGCTATTTTGAACTGCTTCTTTCAACAATTCAACTTATGTTTTGTTGGTTACTTGGATAGTAGAGAGTTGCTCATGGAGCTTTTACTCAATTCGTCTTACCATGAGAAAATGTTGTTTTGTGGCAGACTGGGATTTGCGTTATTTTGTAAAGTATGTGGCGGGAGAGAAACAATAGGATTTTTATGGGGAAAGAGGGTTCTCCTATAGAAGTGTGGTCCCTAGTTAGATTCTATACTTCTCTTCGGGTTTCGGTGTCAAGGCTTTTTTGTAAATACTCTTTAAGTCTTATTTTGATTGACTGAAGCCCCTTTTTATAATTGACTCCCCTTTTTTTGTGGGATTTTTTTTTTGTATGTCTTTGTATTCTTTCATTTTTATCTCAATAAAAGTTTGGTATTTAATCAAAAAAAAAAATCATAGGAGGATTAACTAGAGAGATACGGGATATTATTCCAAGATATTTACAAGGAACTTTCAAACCTTTAGCACAATATTTCTTTTGTTACTTCTCTCTTCAAGAAGTTTTTCTATCTATTACATCTCCTCTACTAACTCTAATTGAAGCCTCTTTTGTAAGCTTTTATGAGTTTTTTCCTTTTTTACATCATCGAAACTTTTTCAAGGCAGGGTAGGAAAGGAAAGCGAAATTAACAAAAGGCACTCGATTGGTTTCTAAGAAACTGGTTAGAAAACATCTGCATGTTCATATCTTAAAACACAGCGAACCAAAAATGAAGTAAACATCTGACATTAAATGTCAATTATTGATTATTCTGAAACATAATTTCAGGGAAGGGGGGGTACATACCAATGAACTCCATGACCAGCACATGCAGTCTCAAGAGGAGAGGAGTCGGGCATCTAATTCCTGCAGCTTTTAACCTGAAAGTTCAAAGTAACAAATATTATGATACAAAAGATTGCAAAAGGAAATACCTAAATAACACTATAACAATTAGAATCCAAAAATTCATATGATAATCCTATCTTAAAATGTTGGTCACCAAGGATTGTACATCAGATAAACAAAGCTTAAGTTGACACCAACACAAACCCAATTAATTGTTTACTCGATATTATAGATAATAGAGATCTCTTATGAACTGCAAATAGTTGGTGTGATTACCTCATCAAATTCCTCATTTCCTTCTCAGCCCATGTCTTAACCATTTTCCTGGGATTATGCCTGCAATATCCGTGTCTGAAACGGTAGTCACCTTGGACATAGCGATCCCTATCCCTGAAATTGACCAGCATGATAAACTAAGCTCAGGATATCAATGCAAACGATCAATGAGTTCCAAAATGACAATGTGATACACCGCTGTTAATTCTAAAACAATAGAAGACATGGTTCACCATTCTGTCTAGATAAAGAAATTGATAAAAGCCCCTGTTACCATATAATTAAAGTGAAAAGAACAAAAAATTGAAAAGCACGTTTTGATACACATATAGAAGGGACAGCCAAACCACGATAATCATTCTCATGCAGAATTCAAACTAACCCAAAAAAAAATCTATCATCATTGTTGAACCTAATAGGTAAAATCTTTGAATAGAACCAAAGTAATGAACTCCAAATCAAACTAAAGAGCTTTAAAACATACTTAAATACCAAAACTGAAGTTTTGTAGACTTTGACAGCAAATTCTTGACCATCAGATTTTGTTGCATGATAGACATTAGCCTGTTGATGAAAGATAGAGAAAAACAGATGAATAAATACTACCAAGAAAACCCTTCTAGATAAAAACAGGGGATTATAAAAACGGTTTCTATACTCCAGTAACAAAATAAATTATGTAATACTTACTTCTTTCCCAGTAGAAATGCATCCATTAATGTCATGAAAAACACCTCGATTGAGCATCTTGAATAAAACCATCCGAGTTCTAGGATCTATTGCCTACAGCAGTCATGCACTAGATGATATAAGTACTTGTAGTGCACAAGGGGTTGGATTATTTCAGGAGAAAACCAAGAAAATATTATCATTGCCAACCTGCTCAACAGTTGCACGATCAGCTTTCTCTGTAGTTTTCGTTTTTCCTATAGCCATTTCCTTGACACTGTCACGAATAGCAGTGGTAACAGAGTTTGACATCCCTACATTAAACCTCCCTTCCCATTCCTATGATAACAAACAGGATAAATAATTAAAGTGTCACTCGGTTGCAGTTGTAAGGGACGATTGCCTTATATTATTAGCAGAAGGGTAAATACAACCAATCGTAGAAAATCATAAAATAAATAATATACCGCAAGAGGTGAAGCTCGAATGTGATTGGTAAACTTTTGGTTCCGATTTGAGAGAGGTTGAAGAGTTGAGGAATTATGACGAGAATAAAGCCCACCATGAGCATTAGGACGCCTAGCATTGAGTGAAAAAGCCTCATCTAGTGTTTCAGCATCTTCCTTTGCATCCAACCAGTCCAATGCATCTCCAATCTCAGAGTCTGATGACCATGAAAGGTCCTCCTCTCCTTCATCGTCTTCCACCAACTCATCATTATTCCTTGTTGAAGGTTCGATTTCGTCTAGCTTCTCTTCCACTGCAGACATACCTGTTGCTCCCACCAGAGTTAATACTGTATCATTGACAAAAACATTCAGGAATTGTACACACGTAAATTTGCGGAGATAAAAAAAAAAAAAATAGGGACTTGGCTCAAAGTAATACAAGGCCAACGGAAAAGCTTCATATTAGGGCTAACCACTGATGCTCAAATTGGTGTCTATCATATATTCTATTAACAAACCTTTTACAAATGTAAGGGACTAACGATGCCATGGCAGGAAGAGGAAGAGGAAAAAGAATAATGACAGAAAATAAAGGTTCTAGGAATTGAAATAGGAGATGAAGAAACGAACGGGATGAAATACCAGTCAAAATAGATACTTCCACGCTGCAGCAATATTACAAGCTACCGGCAGTGTTGCATCAATCTTCAACTCCTGGAGAATGCCCAACCATGAATTTTGGAATGTTAGATAAACAGGAGGTAACAAAAGTGTGTAAATACATTCTCAAAGCTCTTTATAGAATCCAAAGCAGCTTCAAAAAGTCCCAATTAGCCGCGAGGCTGATTTTTTTCGCTGCTATTCTGCTATTGTTATAAAAGCAACAAAAAATGATAATGAATTAAAAAAAAATCTTCCATTCTTTCATCAGACAAGTTCTAATGTGAGTTTTTCGAAGGAGAAGAAACGCGTAGATGGAGATTGAGGGAATACCTTCAACAACAACAAGAAAATAGAAAATCAGGGCAGACCGCCAGGAGGGAGGCCGCTGCTGCGCGAGCAGAAGAAAGACGGCGGCGGTGGCACTGAACCGGACAGAGACGACGGTGACACTGAACTGCTGAAAGGGAGGAGGCGCCGGCGGGAAGAACAAGAAGGGAGCACGTGAGAGTCAGGAAGAGGGATATGAAACGGGTTTAGGTTTTTCTTTTCTTTAGCCTTTAATTATTTTTGGATTTTTTTTTTATTATAACTTGTAGGGTTGTTGTTCAAAACTTAAAATTTTTCTTTTACAACAAATAGTTGAAAGATTCGCAAATTAGGGCATAGCTCAACACTAAGTAAAACTTATGACTAAAAAGGTCATGAGTTCGAATCTCTCCACCCTAAGGAAAAAAAATAGTTGAGAGATTCAAATGTCAATTACCACTCAACTAAGCTTACCTCATGATAGTTTTCCTTCCTCACTATTTTCCCTGTGAAGAAAAGATGGACATTCAGAAATCTAAAGACCTGCCCTTGTGCTTGATAGGTAAAGTTTTATCCCAAAAATTGGTACGTATTGATTCTTTTAAAAAGGTTATGAAGAATGTGTGGAAAATTCATAGAGAAACTTCAATCGACTGTATTGGGGGAAATTTAGTCTTCTTTAAATTTAAATCCCTAATGGAAAAAAATATATCGAATAATAGCCAATGGTCATTGGTTTTGCAATGGAGTTATAATTCTATTTGATAAGCCAAATATGTTTGCACAACCAGATGATATATCCCTAACTCATGCTGACTCATGGGTCCAATTACACAATATACCCATGTTTTGCTTAGAAAAAGAAGTCCTACAACTCTGGGGCAAATCAATTGGTGAATTTCTTCAAATAGATACTCCCCCCTAGGTGGTATTTGGAGTCGCTTTACTAGAATCAGAGTTAGGGTTGATATAACCTAACCTCTTAGACGTTGACTGAAAATTAAAATGCAAGACAATGGAGATGATAGATGGATTATATGTAAATAAGAGAAATTCCCTGAATTTTGTTTCGCATGTGGTTTGGTTGGGCACATTCAAAACGAATGTGGTTTTCCATCCGATGTAGGTGAGAATTCAGGAGAACCGAATTATAGTCCTAGCCCGGGTAGTGGAGTTTAAAAAGCAGGGAACGTTTAAACAAACTAAAGAGGGGATTTTCAGCTTCGAAAAGGGGAATGAAAAATGCAAGGCTGGCCTCGATAAATTGGAAAAATCTTTGAATCAAATGAGTAATAAGGATTGGAGGGATAATGATTTTTCAAAAACCGACCCAAACGACAAAGGTTCTCAACCAATGCATATGAGGGAGGATAACAGTAAAGATGAGGTACAGGGTAACGTGACTAGGGTTGAAGATTTGAGTCAAAAAGAAGAAGGAGAAGGAGTTCATGAGAACCTTTTAAAATTTCCATATGAAAAAGAAATCGATTTATCAGTAGGAGATCAACTAGACATATTTAGCAAGTTAACTGAAGAAGAAATTTCAAACTCATAGATGATGGAGGAAGATGATAATTATTCTAGTGATTTGGCTACTCAACCAATATAGAAGGGAAAAAAGGCACAAGAAAGAAAGGCAAACAAGAAGAAAACTTGGAGAAAGACATATTAATAAGATGGGAGTTATGCAACACAAAGAATTTGAAGTTATACAGGGAAAGAGACAGTTCATTGAAGGTAGTTTGGAGGAAAACCTAGAGAATATTCAAAAGGAAGAAACTGAGCCTTGAAGATTTGGAAGTTGTTCCATGTTCCATATTGGCGAACCCTAGTTCCCAGGGTCCTCAATCATCATGAAAATCATATGTTGGAATGTCAGGGGTGTTGGAATTTATGTTATAAAGCCTCGCAATTAATATTTTTATATAATAATAAATAATTATTTTAATTATTTTGTTTGTAGTATAATATTATCCACTATATGAAAAAATCCATGGTTATTAGTGTAATCTTGAACAATATGTAGTTGACATACTGTAGGGAATGAAACTCTCCGCGCAGCAGAAGACGATCGAATCGTCGCGGTGAAGTTGTGCAACTAAGTTTCGTTAAAACTATCTAACACTTATAATAGGCTAAACATGCATAAAATTGAAAGGAATACAACAAGTTAGAATGATTACTTACTTGTTGAAAACCTTATTCAATAATCCTTTCCAGATCCACGAACTCTTCGTGCTTTCTCGAACTCAACGATCTCGAACCCTTCTCACGATCACCGATCGAACACAACCACTTGGCTTCTCGATTGTTCTTCTTTTGGAAGAAGGAAGATGGTGGGATCTTGAGTTTTGGTATTTGGGAGGAGAAATCTAAAGAGAATTTGTGTGTGAGAGAGATCTCTTCTTTTGGTGAGATTTCCAAAAATGAAAGAATGATAATCGAACCCTTCTTGCAAAGGGGTTTATATAATGGAGATAGGTGGAGTTGAAATATCAACCTATTTACCATTTTACCACAACCATAGGTTATGCAAATCATATTTGCATAATCACATATTATAAGATATCTCATATCTCATATTACAAATCACATTTGCAATATTATGGATTTTTAAATTGAATCACATCCAATTTAATATCTCTCAATCTAATTTTTTTTCAAATTAGCCATATTTCAACAATTAGGCTAACCTATAGTTTATTATAAATCTCATTTACATTAAACTATACATTATATCATTCATATCTCATATAAATGACATAAATGTCGTTTAGTGAACTTGAACACTTCAATTCACACCAAAACAGTAAACCTTCTTTTAATCCAGTTTGAGCCTACCAAGGGACCTTATGGACCTACAAAGGATTTGAGCTCCAATGATCCGAGATTAACCTATCAAACTCTTTGACCCGGTTAATCAACATTTACTAGCTACGGTAACACTCCACTGAAGCTCGTAGTTGCACTCCCGTCAGTGCAAGATATTACGTGTCCACTGATATAATCAATGCACATGCGTCGACCCTTCACAGGTTGTTCGTAGACACTATTGGGTCAAATTACCGTTTTACCCCTGTGTCTACTTCTTGCTTCTTAAGTCTCCATTGCTTCTCTAATGAACAACAACGTTGTAATGGTCCAACCATATACAACAACCCTCTCGTGCCAGTGAGAAGGTGGACGCCCGTTGTCCAAGCCCTCGAGACAACACTTAAGGGAACAACCCTCTAGTTTCCCTAAAGGCGAGGAGAGTGAATTCCATCTCACGTAGTTAAGTTCCCAGCTCTACTACTTGGTCCCGCCCTCGGAAGAAGATAGGCATATTGAGCGAGTAACTCGTGACCACCTCACCCGTATTAGTCAAAGGACGGACCCCGCGAGACAGGGAGTCCGTAACACGCCATGATTCAGTCGAGTCACTAATGGTCATCTACGAAGTTATTAGTCTATACTATTAACGGTGTTACATCGGTAGGTCTAATAATTCACGATCCGGTCTTGTACAATCTCATTGTACAGGATGCCCCCACTCGCATGTCAACCACATGAACGAGTCAGATCACCTCGTTTCTATCTTAATACAAAGCGGGACGCATCCACAGCGTATCCAGGATTAGGTCTCCAACCCCATCCATATACTGTAGACCGTTCGGGTCATTCACTCGAACGTGATCCTCCCCGTGTGTCCACTACACACCGTTCAAGTTTTAGTTCTCTCATATATTCAATGACCCTGGAGCTTAGTTTATTGGACAAAGTTTGTATAAAATGTGAGACACAAAATGATGAAATAAATAACTCTTTATTAATTTCAAACAGTAATTTACAAACTAAACGAGATTAGGACAAAAATCCCAACAAACTCCCACTTGGACTAAGCTAGTAGAGCAAATACATTTGAAATTTACATAAATTACAATGAAGTAATACAATAAACTAGGGCATTGAATGCCCGTTTACATATCTCCCACTTGCCCTAGTCAGGAAGTACTCGGAGAACTAGACTCTCTAGGTGACCCTCAAACACCTTAGACGTGAGGGGCTTTGTAAATGGATCAGTTACGTTGTGCTTCGACGTTATCTGCGTGACTGTCACGTCTCCGCGATGCATAATCTCTCGTATCAGGTGATACTTTCGCTCAATGTGTTTGTCTCTCTTATGGCTCTGAGGCTCTCTAGAGTTGGCTACTGCACTACTATTATCACAAAACAGTGTGATCGGCAAGTTCATATTTGGAACAACTTCCAAATCTGTCATGAACTTTCTTAGCCAAACAACTTCCTTTGTAGCTTAAGTCGCAACGTACTCTGCTTCCATAGTGGAATCAGCGATGCATCCCTACTTGATGTTTCGCCATACTACAGCTTCTCCATTCAGAATGAAGGCTGACCCCGAAATGGATTTCCTAGAATCCTTATCGGTCTGAAAGTCAGAATATGTGTATCCCGTAAGGATCAAATCCCCACTGCCATACACTAAGTTGTAGTTCCTCGTTCTCCTAAGATACTTGAGGAGTCTTAGGACACTGATCCTTAGACAAATGAACCTCGTGTCTGAAAGGCAACAAGCCCTTCTTGGAGTTCTGCATCTTATATCTAGACAACATCTTGTCAATATAAGACGCTTGAGACATGACTAGCGCTCTGTTCTTCCGGTTCCGGACAATCTGGATACCTAGAACATACTGAGCTTCTCCCAAATCTTTCATTTGGAATTGCGAAGCTAGCCATTTCTTTACGTCAGTAAGAAAACTCACCTCATTTCCAATGAGAAGGATATCATCCACATATAATATCAGAAATGCAATAGTTTTGTCGACGATTTCTTATAGACACAAGGCTCGTCAACATTCTGATCAAAGCCATAAGATTTGATTGCCTCATCAAATCTTATATTCCAAGACCTCGAGGCTTGTTTCAGTCCATAAATAGACCTATGAAACCGACAAACCTTTTGCTCTTGGCCTTGGGTTATGAACCATTTGGGTTGGTCCATGTAGATGGTTTCGTCAAGGTTGCCATTCAGAAAGACGGTCTTGACATCCATCTGTCATACCTCGTACTCATAATACGCGACAATAGCCAGAAGGATCCTGATCGACTTTATCATGGCAATAGGTGAAAAAGTTTCTTGATAGTCAACCCTTTTGACCTGGGTAAAACCCTTTGCCACTAGTCGTACTTTGAAGGTCTGCACCTTCCCATCTACGCCATGTTTACGCTTGTAGATCCATTTACAACCTATAGGTTTTACCCCATCCGATTGATCCACAAGCTCCTAGACAGAATTGAAGTACATCGACTTCATTTCCTGGTCCATAACTTTAATCCATTCGTCCTTGTCAACATCAGCCATAGACTGATCATAGGTCAATGGATCCTCGTTGTCATCATCAGGAGTGACGACTTGGGTTTCAGCTAAACCCATGTAACGTTCAGGCTGTCTCACATCTCTCCCACTACGTCGAGGCATTCCCAACTCTTGGGAACATACTTGACTTGACGTGATAGGTGAAGGGAATTAGAATCCCCGCGCAGCGGAAGACGATTGAATCGTTATGGTATCATCATGCAATGTACTTATTAAAATCGATCTACCTATTAGATCTAGGCTAAACATACTGAAAAGATTACAACGATGAGGATAACTTACTTGTTGTAGATCGATTCAGCAACCTCTCCTTGCAGATCACGAACTCTTCGCGCTCCTCGATCTCCACGAACTCTTCCCACGAACGGATCTCGAACACTACCAAAATAGATCTTCTTGGTTGTTCTCTTTAGGAGAAAGGAAGTTGGTGGGAACTTCCTTTTGTTTTGGAAGAGGCGGAGATATGAGAGAATAGAGAGAAAGCACTTTTGGATTTTTAGGTCAAAATCCAAAAATGACAACTTGGCTTACCAAACCCATCTTACAAAGGGTTTAAATAGTGGAATGATGAAGTTCACAACTTCACATAATTACCACTTTACCACAACCATATGTTATGTAAATCTCATTCACATAATTATATAATATAAGATATCTCATATCTTATGTTGCAAATCTCATTTGCAATAATTGTGGATTTAATCAAATTGAATCACATTCAATTTATTTTCTCTCTATCAATTTCTCCAATTAGCCTTTAATTCAACAATTAGGCTAACATATAGTTTATTATGAATCTGATTCATATTAAACTATATATTATATCATCTATATGATATAATTATTTTAAAGTGAAATTGAACACTTCAATTTCATACCAAAACGTTAACCCTTCTTTTATCCCGCATTGAGCCAACCAAGGGACCTAATGGACCTCACGGTGGCGGGCTCCAATGATCTCGAGGTTAATCAGTCCAAACTCTTTGACTCGGTCAACCAATATTCGGTAGCTACAATGACACTCCACTAAAGCTTCGTAGTTGTACTCCCATCGGTGTAGAATATTACGTGTCCACCGATATAACCAATGCTCATGAGTCGACCTTCTTCACAGTTGTTCATAGACACGATCGGGTCAAATTACCGCTTTACCCACGTGTGTCATATCTTGTTCCTTAAGTCCCCACTGCTCCTCTAATGAACAACATATTGTGATGGTCCAACCATACACAACACCCTTCTCGGGCCGGTGAGAAGGTGGGTGCCCGCTGACCAAGCCACGGAGACAACACTTAAGGAACAACCCTCTAGTTTCCCTATATGCGGAACGAGTGAATTCCATCTCGCGTAATTAGGTTCCCGCCTCTCACTGCTGGTCCTCCCCCTCGAGAAGATAGGCATATTGGGCGAGTGGCGGGGACCACCACTCACCCGTGCTAATCAAAGGAGACGGACCAGACGAAAAGAGTCCGTAATACGCTCGAGATTCGTGTCGAGTCACTAATGGTCATCTACGAATTTATTAGTCTTTTATTGTTAACGGTGTTATATCGATAAGTCTAATAATTCACACCCGGTCTTGTACAATCTCATTGTACAGATGCCCCACTCGCATGTCAACCACATGAACAAGTCGAGATCACCTGTTTGAATCTAATACAAAGCGGGTCACATCCACGGTGTGTATCTAGGATTAGGTCTCCAACCCCATCCTTATATCAGTAGACCATTCGGTCATTAACTCGAACGTGATCCTCCTTGTGTGTCAACTACACACCGCTCAAGTTCTAGTTTTCTCATATATTCAATGACCACGAAGCTTAGTTTATTGGAAAGGTTTAAAATATTTGCGAGACACAAAGTGAAGAAAATAATAACTCTTATTAATTTCAAAACAATATTTTACAAACACGAGATTAGGACAAAAATCCCAACAAACTCCCACTTGGACTAAGCTAGTGGAGAAGGTACATTTCAAAATGTATTTGAATTACAATAAAAATTACAATAAACTAGGGCATTGAATACCCGCTTACACATCTCCCACTTGCCCTAGTCGGAAGCTCTCGAATACCTAGACTCTCAGGTGACCTCAAACACTTTAGCCGTGAGGGCCTTTGTAAATGGATCACTACATTGTGCTCGATGCTATCTGCGTGGTATCGCGTCTCTCGCGGTGCACAATTTTCCGTATCGATGATACTTGCGCTCAATGTGTTTACCTCTCTTATGGCTTCGAGGTTCACGTGAATTGGCTCTCGCACCATCATTATCACGAATAGCGTGATTGGCAAGTTCATATTTGGAACAACTTCCAAGTCTGTCATGAACTTCCTTAGCCAAACAGCCTTCCTTTGCGCTTCACAAGCCGCAACATACTCTGCTTCCATAGTGGAATCGGCAATGCATCCTTGCTTGATGCTTCGCGGACTACAACTCCTCCATTCAAAATGAAGGTGACCTCAAGTGGATTTCCTAGAATCCTTATCGATCGAAAATCGAATATGTGTATCCCGTAAGATCAAATCCCCACGCCCATACACTAAGTTGTAGTTCCTCGTTCTCCTAAGATACTTGAGGATTGTCTTTACGGTTTGTCCAAAGATCTAATCTGGATTGGGTGATATCTCACCGACAATTCCGGCCGCATAATGATATCGGGCCTTGTACACAACATGGCATACATCGAGCTCCTACACACCAAGCATATGGAATACGCCTCATATCCTCAACATCTTGAGGAGTCTTAGGACACCGATCCTTGAGACAAGTGAACCTCATGCCTAAAAGGCGACAAGCCCTTCTTGAGTTCTCGCATCTTATATCTAGACAACATCTTGTCAATATAAGATGCACGAGACAAGGCTAGTATTCTGTTCTTCCGGTTCCGGACTATCTGGATACCTAGAACATACTGAGCTTCTCCCAAATCTTTCATTTGGAATTGTGAAGATAGTCATTTCTTAACGTCAATAAGAAATTCTACCTCATTTCCAATGAGAAGAATATCGTCCACGTACAACACCAGAAATGCGACAGTTTTGTCAACGATTTTCTTGTACACACAAGGTTCGTCGACATTTTGATCAAAGCCATAAGATTTGATTACCTCATCAAACCTTATATTCCAAGACCTCGAACCTTGTTTCAGTCCATAAATGGACTTGTGAAGCTTGCAAACTTTTTGCACTTGGCCTTGGGCAATGAACCCTTTGGGTTGTTCCTTGTAGATGGTCTCGTCTGTTGGGATTTTTGTCCTAATCTCGTGTTTGTAAAATATTGTTTTGAAATTAATAAGAGTTATTATTTTCTTCACTTTGTGTCTCGCAAATATTTTAAACCTTTCCAATAAACTAAGCTCCAGGGTCATTGAATATATGAGAAAACTAGAACTTGAACGGTGTGTAGTTGACACACAAGGAGGATCACGTTCGAGTTAATGACCCGAACGGTCTATAGTATAAGGATGGGGTTGGAGAGCTAATCCTGGATACCTAATCCTGGATACACTGTGGATGCGGCCCGCTTTGTATTAGATACAAACGAGGTGATCTGACTCGTTCATGTGGTTGACATGCGAGTGGGGGCATCATGTACAATGAGATTGTACAAGATCGGACCATGAATTATTGGAGACTTCATCGATATAACACCGCTAATAAAAAGTAAAAGACTAATAAATTCGTAGATGACCATTAGTGACTCGACCTGAATCCTGAGCGTATTACGGACTCTTGTCTGCCGGGGTCTGTCCTTCGAGATGGAATTCACTCGTTCCCGCCTATAGGGAAACTAGAGGGGTTGTTCCCTTAAGTGTTGTCTCCAGGGCTTGGTCAACGGGCGCCACCTTCTCACCGCCCGAGAAGGGTGTTGTGTATGGTTGGACCATCACAATATGTTGTTCATTAGAGGAGCAAAGTGGGGACTTAAGGAACAAGATGTGAACACGAGGGTAAAACGGTAATTTGACCCAGCCGTGTCTATGAACAACCTGTGAAGGGTCGACTCATGAGCATTGGTTATATCAGTGGACACGTAATATTCTACACTGATGGGAGTACAACTACAGGCTTTAGTGGAGTGTCACTGTAGCTAATGAATATTGGTTGACCGGGTCAAAGAGTTTGACTGATTAACCTCAGATCATTGGAGCTCGTCACTGTAGGTCCATTAGGTCCCTTGGTTGGCTCAATCTGGGATAAAAGAAGGGTTAAAGTTTTGGTATGAAATTGAAGTGTTCAATTTCACTTTAAGAGTAATTATATCATATAGATGATATAATATATAGTTTAATATGAATCAGATTCATAATAAACTATATGTTAGCCTAATTGTTGAATTAAAGGCTAATTGGAGAAATTGATAGAGAGAAAATAAATTGAATGTGATTCAATTTGATTAAATCCACAATTATTGCAAATGAGATTTGCAACATAAGATATGAGATATCTTATATTATATAATTATGTGAATGAGATTTACATAACATATGGTTGTGGTAAAGTGGTAATTATGTGAAGTTGTGAACTTCATCATTCCACTATTTAAACCCTTTGTAAGATGGGTTTGGAAAAACCAAGTTGTCATTTTTGGATTTTGACCTAAGAATCCAAAAGTGTTTTCTCTCAATTCTCTCATTTCTCCACCTATTCCAAAACACAAAGTTCCCACCAACTTCCTTCTCCAAAAGAGAACAACCAAGAAGATCTATTTTGGTAGTGTTCGGGATTCGTTCGTGGGAAGAGTTTGTGGAGATCGAGGAGCGCAAGAGTTCGTGATCTCATGAGGAGAAGTTGTTGAATCGATCTACAACAAGTAAGTTAACTTTCTTCTTGTACATTTTTCAAAGATGTTTAGCCTAGATCTAATAGGTAGACCGGTTTTTAATAAACACGTTGCATGATGATACCATGACGATTCAATCGTCTTCCGCTGCGCGGGGATTCTAATTCCCTTTAATTGGTATCAGAGCCATCTCAATGGTTCTTCATCGATGCACTATTTTATTAATATTAAGGTGGGTGTTTTACCATGTTTTCATGAGATGAATGTATGGTTTGCGAAATGGATGTTTTCGGTTTTTGGCACTAGATTAGATTTACAATTATGTTGATGAGATCAATGTAAGGGCCCGTTGTTTTGGGCAATTTTGTTGTAAATCGAGTCCGTAAAATCCGATCGCTCGTGGCAAGAGTTGCCGTGAAGAAATCGGAGCGAAACAGCGTAAAAACGGCGAAAAAAAAAGCAATGTTGTTGCTCGCCGATGGCGTTGAGACGCCGCTGACAACGGCGTCTCAACGCCGCCCTGCGGCCGGGCGCCGCAAAGACGATGGCGTTGCAATGCTTGGGCGTAGGCGTTGTAACGCGCCGGCGCTGAGGACGCGCCAACATCAGAAGCGGCGGCGTTACTGCAACGCTGCGTACGCTGCGTGCAGCAGATAAATGCGCGAGGACGTGGGTTCAAGCCTTAATGGCAACGTTTTTATTTCGGTTTTTTATTTAATTTTCAGTTTTTATTTAATAAAAACGGTTGTTAATTTATTTTTTAATTATTTTATTAAATATTATTAATATAATTGTTATATTAATTTTATTTAATTAAATAATTGCCCTCCAAATGCCAACCGGGTCCAATTTTGCTATTTAATTATTTTATGCATGAGATGTATGATTTTAATTAAATTCTATGTGCATAATGTATGTCATATAGATTTAAAATCCCACCTTAGGTTAAACATAATCATGCATCATGTATATTATAAGAGTTATAATATCTTTTGCATGATAGGTTTATTATAAGAGTTATAATGTAATTAAATGCATATTTAATTTAAATAATATAAGTGTTATATTTTTTAGATTAAAGTATGCTCATGCATTTATATTCATGTGATGAATGGTAATTATGTTATAGTATATACTTATTCATGTGATGAATGATCAAACACTATAACATAGAAATGCATGCAAACCTAAGTTAATTATTAGTTTTAAAGTGTTTAGAACATGAATAATTAGACTTAGGTTTTCTAATTTTCTAATAAGATTAGAATTTTAGGAAATCAAATATGATCTTTGAATGGTGACTGATTAGTAACTCGTCTAAGGAAGGTTTTGTCTAAAGGTCGTATTTAAGTTGACGCCATGAACACCCTACCGAAACCGACACGGGATTGAATTCGGTCCTAGATTCTTAGATTATATTTACGTGAGCGCCAGATTAATTAAGTGTTAATTAATTTTCTCACATACACCTAAGTTAATAATGTGATTATAGACTTAGGCTAAATACCATATAAGAGTTATATTGGTAGACTTAGGTAATTTTTAGCCGATTATCTAGGTCAATCCCTATTAAAAATTAAAGTACTGAGTGGGAGGAAATATAGTGTATAAGATACATTTGAATTTCCAACCACAAATCTCCGTTAAGTCCGCACCGTGAGATCTATACTCGGCCTCGTGGCGCAAATGAGAGCGTCCCCTTCTGATGACATTTGTATAGATCAATATCATCGTGGATGGAGAGAGTACTTATAGTGAGTGGGAGCGGGACTTGTGAATTCGAGACCCATGGTTTCTTCTTTCGATTCACACCGTGAGACACCTATGATCCGCTCGCTAGTTTGGCTCGACCGCACAATCCCTTCGGAGGCTTGATCATGGGAGTCTGAACACGATGAATTCCCGAAAGGGATACAGCTTCTGGTTGGTTTTCCTTCTTAGTTCACCCTTCTGTGACTATTGTTTGGACGGATACTTGGAAACTTAAAGATTGAGGGTGACACTCACGAATTGCGTTAAGTGTTAATGAATTCGACCAAAAAATGGTAATTGGATGCCTAATGGAATAAGAGTTATTCGGGATTAGGTCCGATCGAGAAAGTCTCGTCCTGAGGAGGAATGTTCTGCTCACCCTTCTCTGTGGCGGTCATTCTAAACCTTTAGGTATCATTGCAAAATTATGAATGACCTAGGGATCATGAAAACATTTTTGCTAAAATTTAGATTGGTTTTTCAAAAGGTTTTTTTAAGAGACTAATACAAAGTTTTTTTTAAATTTCAACTAAAAATGTCTAAGCGCTATTATAGCTTTACTTGCTTCCGATAAGTTAGTGGGAGATAATTACCAGAGCCGAAAAACAACATCAATACAATTTTGGTGATTGACGACATAAAGTTCGTGTTGTCTAAGGAGTGTCCTCGATGATCGGCTCGATCGCATCGCGCGTAATCGCTCGCAATACGCATCGATCGATGGATCGGGGCCAATGAAAAGGCCAAGGTCTATATAATTGTCGCATGTCCGATGTTTTGGCAAAGAAGCATGAGCCGATTGTTTCGCTAAGAAATCATGGAGTCCTTGCAGAAATGTTTGGACAACAATCCTTTCAGTCCGACATGACTCGCGCTTCAAATACATTTTCAACGCCGGATGAAAGAGGGGTCGTCGTCCGTGAACATGTTCTGAACATGATGACCCGCTTTAATTTGGCCGAGATGAATGGGGCTTCGATCGATGAGTCGAGTCGGTCGCTTTTATCATGGAGACTCTTCCGAAGAGTTTTCTTTAGTTTCGTAGCAATGCTGTTATGAACAAAATTAGCTACACTCTGACTACCCTCCTCAGTGAGCTAAAGAATTTCCACACCTGAACAGGTCGTGAATCGAGGCAAATGTTGCCTCACAGTCTTATCACGAGGATTCGACCTGCAGGACAAAACTCGTTGCTCTTCTTCACTGCTGAGGAAGAGAAGAGGATGAAGAGGGGTAAAATCGATCGAGCCGCGCCATATAAGGGCAAGAAGGTCAAGGAGGTTGCAGAGAAAGGAAAGTGTTTCCACTGCAATGGAAGCGGACATTGGAAGAGAAATTATCCTAAATTCCTGGCCGAGAGGAAGAACCAAGGTAAATGTGATTTACTTGTGGTAGAAACATGTTTAGTGGAGAGTAATGACTCTTCCTGGATATTGGATTCATGCGCCACTAACCACGTTTGTTCTTCTTTTCAGGGGATTGATTCCTAGCAGCCGCTGCGAGATGGTGAGGTGACTCTACAGATTGGATCCGGGGAGCTTGTCTCTGCTGCAGCAATCGGCACGGTGAAGTTGCATTTTGGCGGGAAATACTTATTGTTAGACAATTTGTACATAGTCCCAGGGTACTAGAAACCTTATTTCTATTTCCTGCTTAATTGAATAATGTATTTCCGTTTCATTTGAATTAAATAAAGCGTTTATTTCGTTTAAAGGAAATGTTATTTGTTCAGCCTCACTTGAAAATAATCTGTATGTTTTAAAAACCCAATTCGGTTAAAAGTGTTTTAAATAATGAATTGTTTAAAACTGCGGAAACACGAACTAAGAAAGCAAAAATTTCTCCAAAAGAAAATGCCCATCTTTGGCATCTAAGGTTAGGCCACATTAATCTCAATAGGATTGAGAAACTGGTGAATAGTGGACTTCTAAACGAGTTGGAAGAAAACTCTTTACCAATGTGAGTCATGTCTTGAAGGCAAAATGACCAAACGCCCTTTTAGTGGAAAAGGATATAGAGCCAAAGAGCCTCTTGAGTTAATACATTCTGACCTATGTGGTCCGATGAATGTTAAAGCTCGGGGCGGTTATGAGTACTTCGTGTCTTTCATACACGATTACTCCAGATATGGGTATATTTACCTAATGCATAAGAAGTCTGAAACTCTTGAAAAGTTCAAGGAGTATAAGACTGAGGTTGAGAACCTCTTAGGTAAATCGCTTAAAACACTTCGATCGGATCGAGGTGGAGAGTACATGGACACCGAATTCCGTGACTATATGATAGAACACGGAATTACGCCTCTCAACTCTCAAAGACCGGTATGCCACAACAGTAATGGTGTATCGGAGAGAGAAACGAGAACCTTGTTGGACATGGTTCGGTCGATGATGAGCTATGCTCGCGTCTCCCGATTCTTTCGAAGGGCAACGCAGAGAGATCGCGGTTTATATTTTGAACAATGTTCCCTTGAAGAGTGTTTGTGAAATACCTTTCGAGCTCTGGAGTGTACGTAAAGGCAGTTTACATCACTTTAGGATTTGGGGATGCCCAACCCATGTGTTGGTGTCAAACCCAAAAAAGTTGGAACCTCGTTCGAAATTGTGTCTATTCGTAGGTTACCCTAAAGTGACTAGGGGTGGTCTGTTTTACGATCATAGGGAAAATAGGGTGCTTGTGTCGACAAACGCCACTTTCCTAGAGGAAGACCACGCCGTGATCATGTACCAAGAAGTAAAATTGTATTGAATGAAATGGACAGGTTCATCGCCAGAGTTGTTGATGGGGCTAGTACATCAACAAGTGTTGTTGATCCTAAAGACGCCTAGTCAAATCCGTTCCCAAGAGTTGGGAATGCCTCGACGTAGTGGGAGGACTGTGAGACAACCCGATCGCTATATGGGTTTAGCTGAAACCTTCGTTGTCGCTGCTAACGATGACTGTGAGGATCCATTGACCTATAATCAGGCAATGGCTGATGTTGATAAAGACGAGTGGATTAAAGCTATGGACCAAGAAATGGAGTCTATGTACTTCAATTCTGTCTGGGAGCTTGTGGATCAACCGGATGGGGTAAAACCTATTGGTTGCAAATGGATCTACAAGCGTAACGCGTGGCGTAGATGGGAAGGTGCAAACCTACAAAGCCCGACTAGTGGCAAAGGGTTTTACCCAGGTTGAAGGGGTTGACTGTGAGGAGACCTTTTCACCTGTTGCCATGGTAAAGTCGATCAGGATCCTTCTGGCCATCGCCTCGTATTTTGACTACGAGGTATGGCAGAGGGATGTCAAAACAGCCTTTCTGAATGGCAAACTTGACGATAAAGGGAATTAGAATCCCCGCGCAGTGGAAAACGATTGAATCGTCATGGTATCATCATGCAACGTGTTTATTAAAACTGATCTACCTATTAGATCTAGGCTAAACATGCTGAAAAATGTACAGCAAGAAAGTTAACTTACTTGTTGTAGATCGATTCAGTAACTTCTCCTCGCAGATCACGAACTCTTCGCGCTCCTCGATCTCCACGAACGAATCCCATGAACGAATCCCGAACACTACCAAAATAGATCTTCTTGGTTGTTCTCTTTTGGAGAAGGAAGTTGGTAGGAACTTTGTGTTTGGGAAGAGGTGGAGAAATAAGAGAATTGAGAGAAAGCACTTTTGGATTCTTAGGTCAAAATCCAAAAATGACAACTTGGCTTTTCCAAACCCATCTTACAAAGGGTTTAAATAGTGGAATGATGAAGTTCACAACTTCACATAATTACCACTTTACCGCAACCATATGTTATGTAAATCTCATTCACATAATTATATAATATAAGATATCTCATATCTTATGTTGCAAATCTCATTTGCAATAATTGTGGATTTAATCAAATTGAATCACATTCAATTTATTTTCTCTCTATCAATTTCTCCAATTAGCCTTTAATTCAACAATTAGGCTAACATATAGTTTATTATGAATCGATTCATATTAAACTATATATTATATCATCTATATGATATAATTACTTTTAAAGTGAAATTGAACACTTCAATTTCATACCAAAACTTTAACCCTTCTTTTATCCCGCAGTTGAGCCAACCAAGGGACCTAATGGACCTACAAAGGCGATTTTGCTCCAATGATCCGAGGTTAATCACCAAACTCTTTGACCCGGTCAACCAATATTCATTAGCTACGGTGACACTCCACTAAAGCCTCGTAGTTGTACTCCCATCGATGTGTAGAATATTACGTGTCCACCGATATAACCAATGCTCATGAGTCGACCCTTCACGGGTTGTTCATAGACACTACTGGGTCAAATTACCGCTTTACCCCGTGTGTCATATCTTGTTCCTTAAGTCCCCACCGCTCCTCTAATGAACAACATATTGTGATGGTCTAACCATACACAACACCCTTCTCTGCCGGTGAGAAGGTGGGCGCCCGCGACTGACCAAGCCCCGAGAGCAAGACTTAAGGGAACAACCCTCTAGTTTCCTATAGGGGGGAACGAGTGAATTCCATCTCGCGTAATTAGGTTCCCAGCTCTCTACTTGGTTCTGTCCCTGAGAAGATAGACATATTGGGCGAGTGACTGGGACCACCCTCACCCGCATACTAATTAAAGGGACGCACTCCCGCAGGACGGGAGTCCGTGTCGCTCGTGGATTCGTGTCGAGTCACTAATGGTCATCTACGAATTTATTAGTCTTTTCTTTATTAACGGTGTTATATCGCAAGAAGTCTAATAATTCATGGTCCTGGCCTTGTACAATCTCATTGTACATGATGCCCCCACTCGCATGTCAACCACATGAACGAGTCAGATCACCTCGTTTGTATCTAATACAAAGTGGGTCGCATCCACAGTGTATCCAGGATTAGGTCTCCAACCCCATCCTTATACTGTAGACCGTTCGGGTCATTAACTCGAACGTGATCCTCCTTGTGTGTCAACTACACACCGTTCAAGTTCTAGTTTTCTCATATATTCAATGACCCTGGAGCTTAGTTTATTGGAAAGGTTTAAAATATTTGCGAGACACAAAGTGAAGAAAATAATAACTCTTATTAATTTCAAAACAATATTTTACAAACACGAGATTAGGACAAAAATCCCAACAAACTCCCACTTGGACTAAGCTAGTGGAGAAGGTACATTTCCAAAATGTATTTGAATTACAATAAAAATTACAATAAACTAGGGCATTGAATACCCGTTTACACATCTCCCACTTGCCCTAGTCAGGAAGCTCTCGAATACCTAGACTCTCTAGGTGACCCTCAAACACTTTAGCCGTGAGGGGCTTTGTAAATGGATCACTACATTGTGCTCCGATGTTATCTGCGTGGTATCGCGCGCCTCCGCGGTGCACAATTTCCCGTATCAGATCATACTTGCGCTCAATGTGTTTACCTCTCTTATGGCTTCGAGGTTCACGTGAATTGGCTACTGCACCACTGTTATCACAGAACAACGTGAGTGGCAAGTTCATATTTGGAACAACTTCCAAGTCTGTCATGAACTTCCTTAGCCAAACAGCTTCCTTTGCGCAAACCTTCACAAGCCGCAACATACTCGCTTTCCATAGTGGAATCAACAATGCATCCTTGCTTGATGCTTCGCCAAACTACTGACTCCTTCATTCAAAATGAAGGTGACGACCAAGTGGATTTCCTAGAATCCTTATCGATCTGAAAATCGAAATCAGTATCCTGTAAGATCAAATCCCCACGCCCATACACTAAGTCGTAGTTCCTCGTTCTCCTAAGATACTTGATTATTGTCTTTACTACCGTCCAGGTGATCTAATCTCGGATTGGACTGATATCTCACCGACAATTCCGATCGCATAATGACGTCGGGCCTTTGTACACAACATGGCATACATCATGCTTCCTACACCAAGCATATGGAATACGCCTCATATCCTCAACATCTTGAGGAGTCTTAGGACACCGATCCTTGCACAAGTGAACCTCATGCCTAAAAGCGCGCAAGCCCTTCTTGGAGTTCTCGCATCTTATATCTAGACAACATCTTGTCAATATAAGATGCCCGAGACAAGGCTAGTATTCTGCTCTTCCTGGTTCTGACTATCTCGGATACCTAGAACATACCGAGCTTCTCCCAAATCTTTCATTTGGAATTGTGAAGCTAGCCATTTCTTAACGCCGCATGAAAATTCTACCTCATTCCCAATGAGAAGAATATCGCCCACGTCTGACACCGTAAATGCGATGCTTTGTCAACGATTTTCTTGTACACACAAGGTTCGCGACATTTTGATCAAAGCCATAAGATTTGATTACCTCATCAAACCTTATATTCCAAGACCTCGAACCTTGTTTGACCCATAAATGGACTTATGAAGCTTGCAAACTTTTTGCTCTTGGCTCGGGCAATGAACCCTTTGGGTTGTTCCATGTAGATGGTCTCGTCAAGCTTGCCATTCGTAAAGGTCGTCTTGACATCCATCCGCCATACCTCGTAGTCATAATATGCGGCGATGGCCAGAAGGATCCTGATCGACTTTACCATGGCAACAGTGAAAAGGTCTCCTTATAGTCAACCCCTTCAACTCGTAAAACCTTTTGCCACTAGTCGGGCTTTGAAGGTTTGCACCTTCCCATCTACGCCACGTTTACGCTTGTAGATCCATTTACAACCAATAGGTTTTACCCCATCCGGTTGATCCACAAGCTCCCGCATGCATTGAAGTACATAGACTCCATTTCTTGGTCCATTGCTTTAATCCACTCGTCTTTATCAACATCAGCCATTGCCTGATTATAGGTCAATGGATCCTCACAGTTATCGTTAGCAGCGATAACTGAGGTTTCAGCTAAACCCATATAGTGATCGGGTTGTCTCACAGTCCTCCCACTACGTCGAGGCATTTCCAACTCTTGGGAACGGATTTGACTAGACGCGCTAGGGTCAACAACGCCATCGACGTACTAGCTCCATCAAGAACTCTTGGCGATGTACTATCCATTTCATTCAATACAATTTTGCTTATAGGTAAATGATCCCGATGTGGTCTTCCTCTAGGAAAATGACGTTTGTCGACACAAGCACCCTATTTTCCCTAGGATCGTAAAATGACCACCCCTAGTCTCTTTAGGGTAACCTACGAATAGGCACAATTTCAACGAGGTTCCAACTTTTTGGGTTTGACACCAACACATGGTGGGTGGGCATCCCCAAATCTCGAAGTGATGTAAACCGCGCTTTTACGTCCACTCCGGAGCTCGAAAGGTGTTTCACAAACACTCTTCGAGGAACATTGTTCAAAATGTAAACCGCAGCTCTCTCTGCTGCGTACTTCGAAAAGAATCGTGGAGACGAGCATAGCTCATCATCGATCGAACCATGTCCAACAAGGTTCTGCTTTCTCCTCTCCGATACACCATTCTCATTGCGTGGCATACCGGTCTTGAGAGTTGGGACGTAATTCAGTGTTCTATTATATAGTCCTGGAATTCAGTGTCCATGTACTCTCCACCTCGATCCGATCGAAGTGTTTTAAGCGATTTACCTAAGAGGTTCTCAACCTCAGTCTTATACTCATTGAACTTTTCAAGAGTTTCAGACTTCTTATGCATTAGGTAAATATACCCATATCTGGAGTAATCGTCTATGAAAGACACGAAGTACTCATAACCGCCCCGAGCTTTAACATTTATCGGACCACATAGATCAGAATGTATTAATTCAATAGGCTCTTTGGCTCTATATCCTTTTCCACTAAAAGGACGTTTGGTCATTTTGCCTTCAAGGCATGACTCACATACTGGTAAAGATCTTTCTTCCAACTCGTTTAGAAGTCCACTCTTCACCAGTTTCTCAATCCTATTGAGATTAATGTGGCCTAACCGTAGATGCCAAAGATGGGCATTTTCTTTTGGAGAAATTTTTGCTTTCTTAGTTCGTGTTTCCGCAGTTTTAAACAATTCAGTATTCAAAATACTTTTAACCGAATTGGGTTTTAAAACATACAGATTATTTTCAAGTGAAGCTGAACAAATAACATTCCCTTTGAAAGAAATAAACGCTTTATTTAATTCAAATGAAACGGAAATACAATGTTCAATTAGGTAGGAAATAGAAATAAGGTTTCTAGTAAACCCTGGAACTATGTACAAATTGTCTAACAATAAGTACTTTCCTCCAAAATTCAGCTTCACCGTGCCGATAGCTGCAGCAGAGACAAGCTCCCCGGATCCAACTCGTAGAGTCACCTCACCTCTCTCAGCACGGCCGCGAGAATCAATCCTCGAAAGAAGAACAAACGTGGTTAGTGGCCCCTGAATCCAATATCCAGGAAGAGTCATTACTCTCCACTAAACATGTTTCTACCACAAGTAAATCACATTTACCTTGGTTCTTCCTCTCGGCCAGGAATTTGGGACAATTTCTCTTCCAATGTCCGCTTCCATTGCAGTGGAAACATTTTCCTTTCTCTGCAACCTCATTGACCTTCTGGGCCGCAGCTCGGTCAGTTTTACCCCTCTTCATCCTCTTCTTCCCTTTCGGGCGTGAAGGAGCAACAGATTTTATCCCAGAGGTCGAACCCCTGTGATAAGACCTGTAGGCAACATTTTGCCTCAGATTCCTTGACCCTGTTCAGGGATTGGAAATTCTGTAACTCATTGAGGAGGGTAGTTAGAGTGTAGCTAATTTTGTGCATAACAGCATTGCTACGAAACTGAAGGAAATTCTTCGGAAGAGTCTCCATGATAAAACTGACCTGACTCGACTCATCGATCGAAGCCCCATTCATCTCGGCCCGTTTAAAGCGGGTCATCATGTCTAGAACATGTTCACGATTGCATGATCCTCCTCTTTCATCCGAGTGTTGAAAATGTATTTGAAGCGAGTCATGCCGGACTGAAAGGACTGTTGTCCAAACATTTCCCGCAAGGACTCCATGATTTCCTTAGCAGAAACCATCAGCTCATGTTTTTTTGCCAAAACATCAGACATGCTGGCAATTATATAGACCTTGGCCTTTTCATTGGCCCTGATCCAACGATCGTACGTATCGCGAACGACACGCGATGCGGTCGAGCCCGACATCTGAGGACACTCCTCAGACAACACGAACTTTATGTCGTCAGTCACCAAAATTGTATTGATGTTGTTTTTCCAGCTCTGGTAATTATCTCCCACTAACTTATCGGAAGCAAGTAAAGCTATAATAGCGCTAGACATTTTTAGCTGAAATTTAAAAAAAAAACTTTGTATTAGTCTCGCAAAAAATCTTTTTGAAAAAACCAATCTAAATTTTAGCAAAAATGTTTTCATGATCCCTAGGTCATTCATAATTTTGCAATGATACCCTAAAGGTTTAGAATGATTGCCACCGAAGGGTGAACAAAACATTCCTAATCTAGGACGAGACTTTCTCGATCAGACCCTAATCCCGAATAACTCTTATTCCATTAGGCATCCAATTACCATTTTTCGATCGAATTCATTAACACTTAACGAATTCGCAGCAGTGTCACTCTCAATCTTTAAGTTTCCAAGTATCCGTCCAAACAATAGTCACCGAAGGGTGAACAAAGAAGGAAAACCAACCAGAAATCAGATCCTTTCGAGAATTCATCAGTGTTTCGACTCCCATGATCAAGCCCTCCGAAGGGATTGTCTGGTCCAGGCCAAACTAGCAGGCAGATCATAGGTGTCTCACAGTGTGAATCGAAAGAAGAGACCGTGGGTCTCGAATTCACAAGTCCCGCTCTCACTCACTATAAGTACTCTCTCCATCTACGATGATATTGATCTTTACAAATGCCATCCGAAAGGGGACGCTCCCATTTGCGCCACGAGGCAGAGTATAGATCTCACGGTGCGGACTTATCGGAGATTTGTGATTGGAAATTTAAATGTATCTTATACACTATATTTCCTCCCACTCAAGACTTTTTAATTTTTAATAGGGATCAATTCTAGATAATCGGCTAAAAATTACCTAAGTCTACCAATATAACTCTTATATGGTATTTAGCCTAAGTCTATAATCACATTATTAACTTAGGTCTATGTGAGAAAATTAATTAACACTTAATTAACGGCGCTCACGTAAATATAATCTAAGAATTTCCGGACCAAATTCACTCCCGTGTCGATTTCCGTAGGGGTGTTCATGAGCGTCAACTTAAATACCCCACCCTTAGACAAAACCTTCCTTAGATGCGAGTTACTAATCAAATACCATTCAAAGATCATATTTGATTTCCTAAAATTCTAATCATATTAGAAAATTAGAAAACCTAAGTCTAATTATTCAAGTTCTAAACACTTTAAAACTAATAATTAACTTAGGTTTGCATGCATTTCTATGTTATAGTGCTTGATCATTCATCACATGAATAAGTATATACTATAACATAATTACCATTCATCACATGAATATAAATGCATGAGCATACTTTAATCTAAAAATATAACACTTATATTAATTAAATTAAATATGCATTTAATTACATTATAACTCTTATAATATAACCTACCATTCATCACAGGATAACTCTTATATCCTTCTGGCCATCGCCGCGTATTATGACTACGAGGTATGGCAGATGGATGTCAAGACAGCCTTTCTGAATGGCAAACTTGACGATAAAGGAATTAGAATCCCACAAAATGAAGACGATTGAATCGTCATGGTATCATCATGCAACGTGTTTATTAAAACTGATCTACCTATTAGATCTAGGCTAAACATGCTGAAAAATGTACAACAAGAAAGTTAACTTACTTGTTGTAGATCGATTCAAAGAACTTCTCCTCGCAGATCACGAACTCTTCGCGCTCCTCGATCTCCACGAACTCTTCCCACGAACGAATCCCGAACACTACCAAAATAGATCTTCTTGGTTGTTCTCTTTTGGAGAAGGAAGTTGGTGGGAACTTTGTGTTTTGGAAGAGGTGGAGAAATGAGAGAATTGAGAGAAAGCACTTTTGGATTCTTAGGTCAAAATCCAAAAATGACAACTTGGCTTTTCCAAACCCATCTTACAAAGGGTTTAAATAGTGGAATGATGAAGTTCACAACTTCACATAATTACCACTTTACCACAACCATATGTTATGTAAATCTCATTCACATAATTATATAATATAAGATATCTCATATCTTATGTTGCAAATCTCATTTGCAATAATTGTGGATTTAATCAAATTGAATCACATTCAATTTATTTTCTCTCTATCAATTTCTCCAATTAGCCTTTAATTCAACAATTAGGCTAACATATAGTTTATTATGAATATGATTCATATTAAACTATATATTATATCATCTATATGATATAATTACTCTTAAAGTGAAATTGAACACTTCAATTTCATACCAAAACTTTAACCCTTCTTTTATCCCAGATTGAGCCAACCAAGAGACCTAATGGACCTCTCACGGTGGCGGGCTCTAATGATCTCGAGGTTAATCACCAAACTCTTTGACCCGGCCAACCAATATTCATTAGCTACAAAGTGACACTCCACTAAAGCCCGTAGTTGTACTCCCATCGATGTAGAATATTACGTGTCCACCGATATAACCAATGCTCATGAGTCGACCCCTTCACAGGTTGTTCATAGACACACTACTGGTCAAATTACCGCTTTACCCTATGTCTATATCTTGTTCCTTTAGTCCCCACCGCTCCTCTAATGAACAACATATTGTGATGGTCCAACCATACGAGAACACCCTTCTCGGGCGGTGAGAAGGTGGTGGGCGCCGTTGTCCAAGCCACGGAGACAACACTTAAGGGAACAACCCTCTATTTCCCTATAGGCGGGAACGAATGAATTCCATCTCGCGTAATTAGGTTCCCGACTCTCTCTACTTAGTTCTGTCCCGAGAAAGATAGGCATATTGGGCGAGTGGCGGGACCACCTCACCGCATACTAATCAAAGGGCGACGGACCGGCGGGACGGGAGTCCGTAATACGCTCAGATTCGTGTCGAGTCACTAATGGTCATCTATGAATTTATTAGTCTTTTCTCATTAATCGGTGTTATATATCGGTAAGTCTAATAATTCACGGTCCTCTTATGTACAATTTCATTGTACAGATGCCCCACTCGCATGTCAATCACATGAACGAGTCGATCACCTCGTTTGTATCTAATACAAAGCAGCCGCATCCACGGTGTATCCGAGGATTAGGTCTCCAACCCCATCCTTATATCAGTGACCGTTCGGGTCATTAACTCGAACGTGATCCTCCTTGTGTGTCAACTACACACCGTTCAAGTTCTAGTTTTCTCATATATTCAATGACCCTAGAGCTTAGTTTATTGGAAAAGTTTAAAATATTTGCGAGACACAAAGTGAAGAAAATAATAACTCTTATTAATTTCAAAACACGAGATTAGGACAAAAATCCCAACAATAGGATCAACAACACTTGCTGACGTATTGTCCATTTCGTTTAACACGATTTTGCTCCTAGGGAAATGATCCCTGATATGGTCTTCCTCAAGAAAAGTGGCGTTTGTCGACATAAGCACCCTATTTTCCTTAGGATCGAAAAATAGACCACCTCTGGTCTCTTTTGAGTAACCTACGATTAGGCACAATTTTGAACGGGGTTCCAACTTCTTCGAGTTTGACACCAACATGTGGGTCGGGCATCCCCAAATTCTGAAATGGTGTAAACTACCTTTACGGCCATTCCAGAGTTCGAAAGGTGTTTCACAAACACTCTTCAACGGAACGTTGTTCAAAATATACAACGCAGTCTCCACTGCGTAACCCCAAAAAGAATTAGGGAGTCGAGCATAGCTCATCATCGACCGAACCATGTCCAACAGGGTTATGTTTCTCCTCTCCGATACACCATTCTGTTGTGGCATACCAGGTGTTGAGAGTTGGGACATAATTCAATGTTCTATCATATAGTCCTGGAATTCAATGTCCATATACTCTCCACCTCGATCCGATCGAAGTGTTTTTATGGTTTTACCTAGCAGGTTCTCATCCAAGGTTGTTAAATGAATCTCTAACTGAATGTAATGTACATAAAAAGGATCTCGGTTCGAGATACAACCTAAAGGGTCTATAGTTAGGGGATAAGGTTTGGGTACCTTACCTTGGTTAAACTATGGATGTGGCTCACTTTGTATTTGATACAAACACTGTGATCCTAACGTGTTCGTGTAGATGACATGTGAGTGGAGATATCCTATGTAATGAGATTACATAAGACCGGACCACGAAATAGTAACCTCTAGCTGTAACTCCATTGACTAGTTAGGTTTCTATTTCACTAGGATGACCTAGACAACTTGATCTCAATCCTGAGCAGGTTACGAACTCCTGTTTGCGAGAGATTGTCCTTTGACTAATATGGGTGAGAGTGGCCAGATTCGCCGACTCAATATGCCTACCTTCTTGAGGACAAGACCGAGTGAGCGGCTGGGAACTTAACTTAGCAAGACGGAATTCACTCCTTCCCGCCTACTAGGGTAAGTAGAGGAATGTTCCCTTAAGTGGTGTCTCCGGGACTTGAACAAAGGGTCCGACCCTCTCATTGGCCCGAGAGGGACTCTGTTTGTTGGTAGGACCACAAACAAATTGTTCATTAGAGGAGCACTGGTACTTAAGGCACAAGATGTAACCCAGGGGTAAAACGGTAATTTGATCCAGCTGGTGTTGCGAACATTCGTGAAAGATTGACTTGCTGTTATTGGTCAATATCCATGGTCACGTAAATATATCTCTGCGCAGTGAGAAGAGTGCGGTTGTAGGACTTTAGTGGAGTGTTCCATGATTAACGAATGTTGATTGGGAGGTTAATGAGATTAACCGAGCAATCTTGTATCGTTGGAGTTTCGATCCAGTAGGTCCATTAGGTCCACCTTCTAGCTCGTAAAGGGTTCTTAGATCATTTGAATTTGAAATGTTCAAATTCATTAGGAATATATTTATTGTATATTGATACGATATAATATATAGTTTTGAAACTATATATTATAAATTTAATGTGAATATGATTCAAATTAAATTACTTGAGAGAATTGAATATTTGAAAGAGTTCAAATATCAAATTCAAATGTGAATGTGATTCATATTTGAAAACTATAAAGTTATAATTTAATGTGCATAAGATGTACATTAAACTATAGATAAAGGGTAAAATGATTAAATGTGATTTAATCATTTATTTAATATTATATATGAATTAAATATGATTTAATTTAATGTATTTAATTATTAATTAAATATTAATATAATATTAAATGGGAACGTGTCAAGAGGACACGTTCCCACCACTCCCCATCTCCCTCTCGATACGGAAGTGGGGAGTTACCCACTGAATCCTTCTTCTCTGGTAGAAGAAGGCAATGATCGATTGATCAATTGAGGCAAGTGTGGAATTGTTGTCCAAAGAATTCTCTCTCTCACACACTCTCATTCCCAATTTTTTCCAATTGTTGGAATCCTTCCCACAAAGGAGGATCTAAGTAGAACTCAGAGATATAGGAGGTGATCCAAGTGGTGGTGTTGTTTCACAGAGAAAAACAAAGAACTTTTGAAGTTTCTGTGTTGCTGATTTCTTTTGGAGCAAGGAGTTGTTGTGCTGGAGAATTGGAAACTACAAAGGTATTCCTTCTATTCTCTTTAGTTTAATCGTTAAACTTAGCATGTTTGTATGCAATTAATCCATGCCTAATTAGTTTAGAATTAGCATGCTTGTTCTGTTCTTTTTGCCAATGTACTGGTTTTTTGTTTTAAGCAAAACAATCAAGTAATTAAGATCCCAAACACGTTTCCGCTGCTCAAGGAGATCAGATCTCCATCAGATACATTGTTCTAATAAAAAGGAAATAGAAACAAGGTTTCTAGTAAACCTTGGAACTATGTACATATTGTCTAACAAATGTAACTTCTGCCAAAATAGAGTTTCACTTTGTCGATCGCTGCAGCAGAGACTATCTCCCCTGATCCAACCCGTAGAGTCATCTCACTCTCTCGCAGCTTCTGTCGTGAATCAATTCCCTGAAAAGAAGAACAAACGTGGTTAGTGGCGCCCGAATCCAATATCCAGGCAGAGTCACTACTCTCCACTAAACAAGTTTCAGTTACCAGTAAATTGCATTTACCTTGATTCTTCCTCTCGACAAGAAACTTGAGACAGTTTCTCTTCCAGTGGTCGTCCCCATTGCAGTGGAAACACTTTCCTTTCTCTGCAACTTCCTTGACCTTCTTGCCCTTTTGAGCGGCAGCTCGGTCAGCTTTACCCCTCTTCATTTTCTTCTTCCTTTCTAAGCGAGAATAAGTGATGATTTTTGTCCCGCAGGTCGAACCCACGTGATATGATCTCAGAGGGCAACATTTGCCTCAACTTCCGGTGTCCTGATCCTCATCAAAGACTGGAAGTTTTGTAGCTCATTGAGGAAGGTAGTCAGAGTGTAGCTTATCTTGTTCATAACAGCGTTGCTACGAAACTGAAGGAAACTCTTCGGAAGAGTTTTCAGAATAAAGCTGACCTGGCTCGACTCGTCGATCGAAGCCTCGTTCATCTCCGCTAGATTAAAGTGGGTCATCATGTCCAGAACATGTTCACGAACAGATGTCCCTTCTTTCATCCGTGCGTTGAAGACGTGTTTGAGTGAATTGTGCCTGACTTGAAAGGACTGTTGTCCAAACATGTCTTGCAACGACTTTATGATCTCCTTGGCGGTGATCATCAACTCGTGCTTGTTTGCTAAGACTTCAGATAAGCTGGCAATTATTAAACCTTGGCCTTTTCATTGGCCATGATCCATCGATCGTATGCATCACGAACACTTCGTGATGCAGTCGAGGTCGACAACTGAGAACACTCCTCAGTAAGCACGAACTTCAGGTCGTCAGTTACTAGAATCGTGTTTATGTTATTCTTCCACGTTTAGAAGTTATCTCCCACTAATTTGTCAGAAGCGAGTAAAACGATTATTAAGCTAGACATATTTGTTGAAAATTTCAAAAATAATTTTGTGTCAGTCTCGCATAAACTTTTGAAAACCAATCAAGTTTTAGCAAAATTTAATCCTATGATATCTAGGTCATTTTAAAAAATTACAATGATATCCTAAAGGTTTTGAATGACCGCCACCGAATGGTGAACAGAAACACTCCTCCTCTAGAATGAGATTTTCTCGACCAGACCCTAATCCTAGAATA
Source organism: Trichosanthes cucumerina (assembly GCA_036507285.1). Classification (NCBI taxonomy): domain Eukaryota; kingdom Viridiplantae; phylum Streptophyta; class Magnoliopsida; order Cucurbitales; family Cucurbitaceae; genus Trichosanthes; species Trichosanthes cucumerina. Next base: position 71,861,050 of record CM071839.1, on the reverse strand, counting down.
ACTCTTATTCCATTAGGCGTCCAGTTACCATTATTTGGTCGAATTCATTAACACTTAACGAATCCCGTGAGTGTCACCCTCAATCTTTAAGTTTCCAAGTATTCGTCCAAACAATAGCCACCGAAGGGTGAACCACGAAGGAAAACCAACAAGGAAACTGTATCCCTTTCGGAAATTCACGATGTTCCGACTCCCATGATCAAGGCCCTCCGAAGGGATTGTCTAGTCCAGGCCAAACTAGCAGGCGGATCATAGGGGTCTCACAGTGTGAATCGAAAGAAGAGATTGTGGGTCCCGTTTTCACAGGTCCTGCTCCCACTCACTATAAGTACTCTCTCCATCCACTTTGATATTGCACCCATACAAATACCATCTGAAGGAGGACACTCCCATTTGCGCCACGAGGTCGAGTATGGATCTCACGGTGCTGACTTAAGGAGATTTGTGGTCGAAAAAATTAAATGTATCTCATACACTTTATTTCCTCCCATTCAACACTTTATAATTTTCGGGATTGACCTAGATAAACCGGCTAAAATTTACCTAAGTCTACCAATATAACTCTTATATGGTATTTAACCTAAGTTTATAATAAAATTATTACTTAGGTTTATATGAGTAAATTAATCAATTTTTAATTAACGACACTCACGATAAATGTAATCTAAGAATCTCCAGACCGAATTCACTCCCAGGTCGGTTTCCAGGTACGGGTGTTCCGCAAACGTCAACTTAAATACCCCAGCCTTAGACAAAACCTTCCTTAGACAGAGTTACTTATCAGTCACCATTCAAATATTACATTTTGATTTCCTAATTCTAATCTTATTAGAACTAGAAAACCTAAGTCTAATTATTCAAGTTCTAAACACTTTAAAACTAATAATTAACTTAGGTTACATGCATTTCTATGTTATAGTGCTTGATCATTCATCACGTGAATAACTATATACAATAACATAATAATTCATCACATGAAATTAAAATGCATGAGCATACTTTAATCTAAAAATATAACACTTATTTTAATTAAATTAAAACATGCATTTAATTATATTATAACTCTTATAATATAACCTATCATGCAAACTATATATTATAACACTTATAATATAAATGATGCATGAATATGTTTAACCTAAGATGAGATTTTAAATCTATATGACATATATTATGCACATAGAAATTAATTAAATCATATATCACATGCATAAAATAATTAAATAGCAAAAAATGGACCGGTTTTGGCACTTTGGGGCATTTATTTAATTAAATAACATTAATATAACAATTATATTAAGAGAATTTGTAATGGGTAGCAATTATGGTTTTAGTATTTGTAGATATAGCAACATTTTAAAAGAATTGTAAATATGTCAAAAATCTTTAATTTTTTTTATAATTCCAATTATATCCTTGGCTTAAACTTATTCTCTTTTTAATTGGTATTTGTTTTTCAATTGGTATTTGTTCTTCACGGTTACTTAAATATTCTTTGTTATTTTTATATTTTTATATTCAAAACAAACATGATTATGCCCGACATTTATATTTTTTATTATTTTACAATTTTAAGCATTTAAACATTTGCATTTTCTAGATTCTCAAAAATGAATAAATATTTAACTACTTGTAAGACTCTAAATTCACAGTCAAATCAAATGAGATGTATTATAATTTATTTAATATACCTATTTTTTAGAAAATTTGTAATGGGTAGCAATTATGGTTTTAGTATTTGTAGATATAGCAATATTTTAAAAGAATTGCAAATATGGCAAAAATCTTTAATTTTTTTTATAATTTCAATTATACTTTTGGCTTAAACCTATTCTCTTTTTAATTGGTATTTGTTTTTCAATTGGTATTTGTTCTTCACGGTATTTTTCTTCTTCCGATTTTTGCGACAACATCTTCTTGATTCCAAATCAAGCTTCCCAAACTCTTCTCGATTCCACCCAATCTTCCGGAGTCGCAAGTTTTGAGTATCTTCTCAAATTCAATCGGAGTCGCAAGCCTTCACCTATTCGATCGGGTATCTTCCAGTTTGATCTGTTGAATTGCAGGCCATGAATTTTCATCGAGTTTGTTTGATTATATTCTCCAATTCGATCGAAGTCGCAAGTTTGTCTGATTATCTTCTCCAATTCGATCGCATTGTAGTATCTTCTTATTCGGTCGAAGTATCTTCCAATTCGATCTTTTCGAAGTCCAACGGAGATTTTTTCGTGGGTATTTGAGTTTTTCAATCAACATTTTTCGTGGGTATTTCTTATGTTCATTTGCTACTGAAGGGAATGAAATCCCCGCGCGAACGAAAACGATTGAATCATCGTGGTATCATTATGCAACATGTGTTTATTAAAATTGATCTAACACTTAGATCTAGGCTAAACATGCTTAAAGAAGAAGAAATTTACAAAGAAGAATATATTTTACTTACTTGTTGTAAACAAACACCGCAAATTCTTCCTCAAAGAATATCGCTTTCTAGATGATGGACGATATACATGACATCAGTGATATCTATCATTGTTTTCTAGATATGATCAATAGATATCAGTTATATCAGTGATCAATAGATAATGATATCAGTGATATCACTAATCAATAGATATCAATGATATTAGTGATTTTAGTGATATACAAGTGACTATTGTGCTTCCAATTAGTGATATACGATCTTGTCAATCAACCAGAGCTTTTTTCGTGGGTATTTCTTTTGTTCATTTTGTTATATCACTGTTTTTCTGCAATGTTTTGGAGTCGCAAGTCTGATTTTGGTGATTGTTTTGTTTTCTAGATATGCTAGTGAATACACATGATATCAGTGATATCAGTGATATCTATCATTGTTTTCTACATATCAATGATATCAGTGATATCATTGATCAATATATATGAATGATCGAGAGATATCAATGATATCGGTGATATCGATGATATCTATCATCGTTTTCTAGATATCAATGATATCGGTGATATCATTGATCAATAGATATGATATCGCTGATCGATAGATATTAATGATATCGATGATATCGTTGATCAATAGATATCAATACTATCGCTGATATCATTAATCAATGATATACGAGTGACTATTGTGGTGATCGATTTCTATATTACTTAATGTTGTTAATGTTGTTATTACTTTTAGGGAACTATGATGAAGCTTCCAATAGTTATTTTTTATATAGTGGGCAATGGAATGAGAAAAATTTCTATGAGAATTACAAGACCATTAGAATTTTGGTTGATGAGATGATGTGTTTTGATGATTTTATTAATCGATTGTGAAAGAAGTTCGAATGGATAGTTCTATTTCTTCTATAAAATTGTCGATGTTATTAGGTTATGGGATAAATCTTTGTCGTGATGTGGTTAAAATTCAAGAAGATAAAGATGTTGCTTGGTTTTTAACTTTAGTGAAAGATCAAAATACAAGATATCCTTTAGTTGCTCATATTAATGATGCTTGTTTTGATGGCTTCTCTTGTGCAATTAGTGATGGGAGTGACAACTTATGAAGGTGTAATCAGCCCAGTTGGGAATCATTCTGAATGGAGTTCGATAGATGTTGACATGAATGTATTGCCTCCAATTGTTAAACTCAAGCAGGAAGACCTCAAAAGCAAAAGATTTCGTCGATTGGTGAAGCAAGAAGTCATACAAAATGTAATCATTATCATCGTGTTGGTCACAATCGTAGGACATGTAAATTTCTACCATTTTTACCATCATGTAATTTTTGCAATTGGTTTTAGATATATTTTTTCAAGATAGAACTCGATATTGTTGTTATCATACTATTCATACTATCAATACAAGGTTTGTAATTGTTTCAAAAGTTTAATATCAATACTATGAACACAAGAACTTTGGCATCTGATGAGAAAGTTTGAAGACCACACAACAAACAATAAGCTAACAGATAGACAACTATCGCTGATAGTGATGACAACTACCACCGATGAAGTATATCACTTCTATTAGTGATAGACATCTATCACCGATGAAGTCTATCACCGGAAAGAAGTTAATGATTGATAGACATCTGACAACTATCGGTGATGTACATCTATCACCGATGTAAGTCGGATGGAAGAAAGAACTTAATAATCAAGAAGAACAATAAGTCTAATAGAAAAGTTATGAGTTATAGGTAATAGATAGGTAGAAGTCTATCAGACAACTATCACTGATAGAAACCTATGACTTCTATCAGTGATAGTAGTCTATCACTTATTTTTCATTAACTTTTATCAATCATTAACAGGATAGTAGTCTATCACTTCTATCAGTGATAAACAACGATAGAAGTCGAATAGGAACAAGAAGTCTAATAGATAATAGAAAAGTTATGAGTAATAGGTAACTATCAGACAACTGTGGTAGAAGTCTATCAGACAACTGTGGTAGAAGTCTATCAGACAACTATCACTGATAAAAGTCTATCACTTCTATCACTGAGAGATATCACAATAGTAGTTTATCAAAATTATAAGAAAAAAATTAGTTATTAAATAAACAGACAAAAAAATTAGTTATTAAATAAATAGACTTCTATCAGTGATATCACTGATAGAATCCTATCAGTGATATCATTGATAGTAGTGACTGGCGTGGGGTGTTTTAGTAATTTCAATTGCTCTTTTCAAATTTTTGCTATTTTTGCAAATAGATTGAGTCATTTGCTATATGGACAATTATATTGAGTCTTTTTGCTACCAACCCAATTGCCCCTTATATTAATATTATTTAATAAAATAAATTAAATATAAAAAATAAATACATTTTTACAATTAAAATTAAAAATAAAAACTAATTTAATTAAGCCCCACGATTGAAAACTCCTTCAACCGCCCACTTCTCGCGAAAAGCTTGTTGCACTCATCCACTACGCGTGCAGCGTTGCAACGCCGTGGGTAGCATTGCAACGGTGCAGCGTCCAGCGTCACGCCCCGTGTGCTCCACGCCTCGGCGTTGCAACGCTGTCGACAGAACAACAAGCACCTCTTGCTGTTCTTCGTCGATTCTCGCCTATTTTCGCTCCGATTTCTTCACAACAACTCTTGCCACGAACGACTCGGACTTACAGACTCGATTTGCATTAAAATGCCTAAAAAGAACGGGCCCTTACATTGATCACATCAACATAAAAATGTAAATCTACACTAATGCCAAAACCGAAAAACATTTATTCTTGCAAACCAACATTCATCTCATGAATAAAAGGCAATACCCACCTAATTTTAACAAAAATCAGTGCACAACAAGAACCAACGAGTGACTCTGATACCAATTGTAGGGAATGAAACTCCCCGCGCAGCGGAAGACGATCGAATCGTCACGGTGAAGTTATGCAACTAAGTTTCGTTAAAACTATATAACACTTATAATAGGCTAAACATGCATAAAATTGAAAGGAATACAACAAGTTAGAATGGTTACTTGTTGAAGACCTTCTTCACTAATCCTTTCTAGATCCACGAACTCTTTGTGCTTTCTCGAACTCAACGATCTCGAACCCTTCTCACGATCACCGACCGAACACAACTACAACCACTTGGCTTCTCAGTTGTTTTTCTTTTGGAAGAAGGAATATGGTGGGATCTTGAGTTTTGGTATTTGGGAGGAGAAATCTAGAGAGAATTTGTGTGTGAGAGAGATCTCTTCTTTTGGTGAGATTTCCAAAAATGAGAGAATGATAATCGAACCCTTCTTGCAAAGGGGTTTATATAATGGAGATAGGTGGAGTTGAAATATCAACCTATTTACCATTTTACCACAACCATAGGTTATGCAAATCATATTTGCATAATCACATATTATAAGATATCTCATATCTCATATTACAAATCACATTTGCAATATTGTGGATTTTTAAATTGAATCACATCCAATTTAATATCTCTCAATCTAATTTTTTTTTCAAATTAGCCATATTTCAACAATTAGGCTAACCTATAGTTTATTATAAATCTCATTTACATTAAACTATACATTATATCATTCATATCTCATATAAATGACATAAATGTCGTTTAGTGAACTTGAACACTTCAATTCACACCAAAACAGTAAACCTTCTTTTAATCCAGTTTGAGCCTACCAAGGGACCTTATGGACCTATAGTGACGAAATCCAATGATCCGAGATTAACCTATCAAACTCTTTGACCCGGTTAATCAACATTCATTAGCTACGGTAACACTCCACTGAAGCTCGTAGTTGCACTCCCGTCAGTGCAATATATTACGTGTCCACTGATATAATCAATGCACATGAGTCGACCCTTCACAGGTTGTTCGTAGACACTATTGGGTCAAATTACCGTTTTACCCCTGTGTCTACTTCTTGCTTCTTAAGTCTCCATTGCTCCTCTAATGAACAACAATGTTGTAATGGTCCAACCATATACAACAACCCTCTCGTGCCAGTGAGAAGGTGGACGCCCGTTGTCCAAGCCCTTGAGACAACACTTAAGGAAACAACCCCTCTAGTTTCCCGAAAGGCAGGAACGAGTGAATTCCATCTCACGTAGTTAAGTTCCCAGCTCCCTACTTGGTCCTGCCCCTGAGAAGATAGGCATATTGAGCGAGTAACTGTGACCACCCTACCCGTACTTGTCAAAGGACAGACCCCGCAGACAGGAGTCCGTAACACGCTCATGATTCAGGTCGAGTCACTAATGGTCATCTACGAAGTTATTAGTCCATACTGTTAACGGTGTTACATCGGTAGGTCTAATAATTCACGGTCCGGTCTTGTACAATCTCATTGTACAGGATGCCCTCACTCGCATGTCAACCACATGAACGAGTCAGATCACCTCGTTTGTATCTTAATACAAAATGGGTCGCATCCACAGTGTATCCAGGATTAGGTCTTCAACCCTATCCATATACTGTAGGTCGTTCGGGTCATTCACTCGAACGTGATCCTCCATGTGTGCCCACTACACACCATTCAAGTTCTAGTTCTCTCATATATTCAATGACCATGGAGCTTAATTTATTGGACAAAGTTTGTATAAAATGCGAGACACAAAATTATGAAATAAATAACTTTTTATTAATTTCAAACAGTAATTTACAAACTAAACAAGATTAGGACAAAAATCCCAACACATACGAGAGGATCATGTTCAAGAAATAACCTAAAAAGTCATAATATTTTGATAAGGTTGGGTGCCTTATCCTGGTAACACTATTGATACGACCCACTTTGTAATAGTTACAAATGATTTGATCCAAATCATTCATGTGGAGACATGTGAGTGAGCGTATCTTATACAACGAGTTTGTATAAGATCGGACCACAAAATATTCAACGGACCACAAAATATTCAATCTCTCTTAATATATCTATTAATTGAGAAGATTAATATTTCATCAAGATGATCATATGCAACTCGATCTTAATCGTGAGTGAGTTGTGAACTCCTGCCTGTGAGGGTTTGTACTTTGATTTGCATGTGTGAGAATGACTTTTGTAGCCGATTCAATAAGTCTACCACTTTAGGGAGTTGACCAAATAGGGAGCTAGGAACACAATAATCTCACAATATGGAATTCACTTTTTCCCATATAGGGTAAGTAGATGAGTAGTTCCATTAACTGATGATTTCAGGAATTGAACAATGAGGCCCCACTATCTCATTGGCCTGGGAGGGACTTAGTTTATGGTTAGATCATAAACAAATTGTTCATTAGAGGATTAATGGTACTTAAGCTGCAAGATGTAATTACAGGGGTAAAACGAACTTTTTGACCCAGCTGAAATTACGAACAACTCGTGAAAGATCGACTTGTATGCAATAATTATATCCATGGACACAACTTGTCCTAAAGTGCATAGAGTTCAACTCTAGGTCTATAGTGGAGCAACTCTAGAGTTAATGAATTAAAATTGATTAATTAAAAAGTTTAATTTATTAATTTTGTATCATTGGAACTTATAATCGGTAGGTCCATTTAATTTATTAATTTTGTATCATTGGAACTTATAATCGGTAGGTCCATAAGGTCCCCTTCCTAGCTCATAGTAACACTAGAAAGATCAGTTTTGTTGAAAGAAATATTTGAAATGTTCAAATTAATATTTAATTTGAATTGTTCAAATTAATATTAATATTAGATATATTAAATATAAAAGAGGAAAATATATTTATTGTATTTGATACATTAAATATTAAAATAACTAATATATATTAGATATATTAAAGAAACGATATTTATAGAATTTAAATAAGATTCAAATGATTAAATATAATAGGAGATTTGGATAAGATTCTAATAAGTATAAGATATATTTTAATATATTTAATATTAAAATATATAATTTTTTAATTATGGTAAAGATTTTCCCTTGAACTCTATAAATAGAACCATAAGAAAAGCAATCTCTCATCATTTTGAAAATTGAAAAATTCTCTACTTTCCTCTCCCATCCCTTTGGGATTTTCTTTCAAGAGGCTCCCACAAGCCATGGTATGTGTTCGAGTCAAGCCATGGTCTGTGTTCGAGTCATAACGAGGAAGGCTTTGTGGAGAGAAGATAAAGACCCGCTAGAAAGTTTCTCCATATTCTCCAATGTAAGTTCATGTTTAACTTCAATACTTTTATTTTAATTCTAAATAAAATCAAAGGTGATCCAACGCTTCCGCTGCGGAATGAATCCTTCATTCCTACAAGGGGTTTGGGCAATCCTCGGGCATTCCGTATTTAAGAAAGGTCATCAATTTTTCTAAGTCCAACTTAGTTTTCCTTTATAAAAGAGCTGAAATTATTAAACTCTAATTGGGGTTTAATAACGTCTTTTATGTAGAAAGTATAGGAAGGATGGGAGGTTGTGTCTTTTCTAGAGTAATGAAACGTCGGTTCTTCTCTCCTCCTTTAATAAAGCTTATATTGATATTGTTATAAAAAAATTATACGGGTCCTTGGAGATTTACTGGGTTCTATGGTGATCCAATTACTTCTAAAAGAAGAGACTCTTAGGAGCTTATTGAGAGGTTAAACAATGGTTCCTCTCTCCCTTGGCTGATTGCTGGAGATTTTAATGAAATAATGGACGAAAAAGAAAAATGGGGGTGGGGGGTAGTCGTTCACAAACTCAAATGGATAATTTTAGGAATATGATTCTGAACTGTAATCTATTTGACATGGGATATAAAAGAGATCCTTACATCTTATATCAAACTAGGAATGGTCAGATCCATATAAAATAAAGGCTAGATAGGGGTTTATGTAATTATTCTCTATGGCTAAAATTTCTTCATTCTTATGTGAAACATTTGAATTTCATGACATCTGATCACTGTCCAATCGAATTAAATCTCCTTTTAAAACATATAACTTATAGAAGGAGAAAGCAACACCTTTTTTGTTTTGAGGAAGTGTGGGGTTTAAATTCGGATGGTAAAGAAATAATAGAGAAAATGGTGGAATTCCATAAATTTTGATGCTCACATTGCTAATTGTCCTATTAATGAAAAACTTAAATCTTGTGCTAAGGAGCTAAGTTATTGGGGTGACTTTAAGAAAGGTAATTATGATAAGAAAATCACTCTTGCTCAAGGAGAACTGTAATCTGCAATTAAAAAAAGGTAAGAATATCAAAACTTACAGAGTTAAGTTGGAAAATCTACTAAATGAATAACAAATATATTGGCGGCAACGTGCAAGGGTTGATTGGTTGAAATGGGGCGATAGAAATTCTGAATGGTTCTACAATTATGCCTCAGAACATAGAAGAATAAACTCAATTGAAAGGCTAAAAACTGAATCTGGTGAATAATTAGAGGAGAAAATCAAGATTGAAGAAGAGATTGAAAACTCTTTACTACCAATGGTCATCAAGATAATGTGATTATTGAGAACTTTCTCACTCAAGTTCAGCATTGCATTCCCTCTGATTTATCTCTATGGTTATCCAAACCTTTTACACAGGAGGAAATTGAAATTGCACTAAAACAAATGGAGTCTTCAAAAGCTCCTGGAGGTGATGGTTTCTCAGCTCTTTTCTACAAAAGATTTTGGAGTATTGTGGGACCAGATGTGGTTGATTACTGCCTTGAGGTTTTGAATGCAGGAAAAAACATGGAAGATATTTACTTGACTACTATCACTTTAATCCCAACATCCTCTTCAGCTGTCAGTATGAAAGACTTTCGACCAATCAATTTGTGTAACGTATTATATAAACTAATTTCGAAAACAATAGCTAATCGACTCAAGAAAGCTTTAAAACGAATTATTTCGCCATCTCAAAGTGCTTTTGTACCAGTAAGGAACATCTCGGATAATATTATCTTGGGATTTGAGAGTCTCTATTGCATCAGAAGTAAAACCAAGGGAGGTAATGGATGGGCAACCTTAAAATTAGATATGAGCAAGGATTTTGATAGGGTCGAGTGGTTTTTTATTGAAAAATTTATGACTTCTCTCGGGTTTGAAAGGGGTTTTATTGATTTGATTTTGAGATGCATTACCTTGGTCACTTATACTTTTAATATGAATGGACAAAAAAGAGGATTAGTTAGACCATCAAAGGGTTTGAAACAAGGAGATCATTTATCTCCTTATTTCTTTCTTTTATGTGTTGAAGGTTTGTCTCATATCCTAAACCATTTCGAAAAGAATAAAGAGATTACTGGCCTAAAAATAGCTCGAGCTTCCCCTGCTATTTCTCACCTATTTTTTGCGGATGATTGCCTATTATTCTTCAAGTCTAATTTGAATGAAGCTGAGAAGATTAAACAAGCTCTGGAAACTTATGTAGTTATAACAGGTCCGGAAGTTAATTTTGACAAAACAACAATATGCTTTAGCCCTAACGCAAAGACCATTGACCAAGATCATATTACTTCTCTTCTGGACGTCTCAAAGGTCAATAATCATGGCAAATATCTTGGAATTCCAGTTTTATTGGGAAATTCTAAGAAATGTTCTTTCAAATATATCAAGGATAGAATATGGGTTTATCTCTTGAAATGGAAATATAAATTGTTTTCATCCGGAGGGAAAGAAGTTTTGGTTAAAGTTGTTCTCCAAGCAGTCCCAACTTATTCTATGAACTGTTTTTTTACTACCAAAGGCACTTATTAATGATTGCCATCGTGTATTGACCAATTTCTGATGGGGAGAGGAAGATTCTTATCACAAAATGCATTGGACAACCTGGGAAAGGCCTGCACATCTAAGTTAAGAGGTGGTTTTAGGCTTTAGGGACTTGGAGTTATCTAACCAATCTTTATTGGCTAAACAAGGTTGGAGATTAATTGAATTTCCAAATTCTTTGGTGGCTAAAGCTTTAAGGGGCAAATATTTCCATTCCAAAAGTTTTTTAGAAGTTTCATTGCCTAGTAATGTATCATTCATGTAGAAAAGTATTATATGACGAAGGAATTTGTTGAAAGAGGGTCTTAGATGGAGAATTGGGAATGGTGAAAGTGTGAACATTATTAAAGATAAATGAATTTGTCGTCATTTATCCTTACAAGTAGTATCTACCTACTCTTTAAATTCTGAAGATAAGGTCTCATCTTTATTAGATGTTGAAGGGAACTAGAATGAAGATTTGATCAAATCTAAATTCAATAAAGAAGATGTTGAACAAATTTTAAGCCTTCCAAGAACAAGATATGTGCAAGCTGATAGGCTAATATGACATTATGAGAAAACAAGAGTTTATTCGATTAAATCATGCTACCATCTAACAAGTTCCCTATCTAAGAAAGTCTCAAGTTCAGATTTTAAGCATATGGAGGGATGGTGGAAAACTCTTTGAAATAGTTCAATCCCAAACAAAATTAAATATTTTGTATGGAAATTATTCAAATAGTTTATTCCTACCACATTTAACCTAAATAAAAGAGGTATACAGAGGAATATCCTATGTCCAAGATGCAACAAAGAGGCAGAGACTACTATTCATGCAATATGGAGCTGTAAATTTTCTAGAAAATTGTGGAAAGAATCACCTTTTTCTACATGCAGTGGCCCCAAAACTGTAATCAGATGGCATATTTAATCTGGTGGTTTTATTCATCTGTTGATAAGGAAAAGTTAGAGGAGTTTCTAACTGTGTGTGTGGTGTATATGGTTTGAAAGAAATAAAGCGGTACACCAAGACAAATGGGAGGGAGGAAGTTTCCATAAAAGTTGGGAATTTTGCTCTACCTATTTACAACAATTCAGAGAATTTAATACAAAAGCCAGTCCAGAAAATCCTCCAAAAAAAGATAATAAGAAAGTTGCCTGGAAACCACCCATTTATCCGAACTATAAGCTATACATATGCAACAACTCATATCTCAAGAATGAAAGGAGGCATCAGAGCAGTGATTCACAACGAGAAAGGAGAAGTTATGTGTACCTTAGTGTTTGCTTAAAAGGGGTGTATGAAATTATCAAGGAAACACTCCTAAATTGTGCAAGTATACACAATCTAAGCAAGTGATAAGTAAATTTAATCGTCTCCTCAGGGATTAGTTGTAGAAATTACACAAGGTTGAGTTGAATTTCATGAGTAAAGGGTAACCAACATAAATGAAATGAATATTGAAATTAGAAATTAAAAGTAACAATTGAAATGCTAAAGTAATGTAGAAGAGGATTAATAAAAGTAAGGCAACAACAAACACAGGTTTAACCAAAACAGTAAAAAGGGGATATGATTAGGGATGAAATTATGCTTCAACAATCTTAATGCTAGAGCTCAAAACAGTTTAATTCGCGGAATCTTCCCAGAATTCCTTGCGAGTTAGGCATTCAATTCCCATTAAATACCCTTAATTTAGCTCCTAATTACTGTTAACACTAGGTGAATGACTATCCCTAGACTCCTCAATCACCTAAGAGAAGTAAATCTCTTAATCAAAACTAGTGTCATGCCTTGAAATCGGTTTATTCTTCCCAAGTTGGAATAAACAATACTAAGATGAAATGGCCAAACAAACCTTAGTTAAGCAGTAAAATCACAAGGCAAAAGAGTGAGATTGCAACAAATTACTCTTTCATTAAAGTCGCATCTACATAAAGTCTCCTAATCCTCACTCCAAAGGTGATTAGTTCATGGTGATAAGAAAAGACAACAATAAAACAGTAAACCTAGTGTTAAACATGCTTAAAATGGTCTTAGTTACAATATAGAAGAGTAAAGAGTAAGAAAAACAAAAGAATAAACAGATGGGTGAAGTTCCAAGGCCTTCTTTGGTCCACTCCAGCCTCTTTCCAGTAGGGGAATGCTTCCAAAATTGGCTCCTCTTGATTTTCTTTTGTTGTCTCCTCTCCCAATCGAGTTTTTCTCTTTTTCTTCTTGCCCACTCTCCTCTTTGCCCTAAAAATTGCTAAGAAAGCCTTTATATCACACTCATATGGAAATGAGGGCTGAATAGACAAGGGAAAACAGTCTGGCGGCTGCCCATTGGTTCTTAGCGGCTGATGTGGCGGTTTTTGTCCAGCTCAATTAATGAGATCTCTCCCACGTGCGTATTCTGCGAACTGGTACCAGAATTTTTGCTCCAGCAATCTTGATCCTTCAGCAATTGCACAGCTACAGCAGCTCGAAGCAGACCTTCAGCACTTCATAACATCCATCTTCCCAAAAACTCCTGAAAACATGGCCAAAATGACAAAATTCAGCAATGAAAAGTACTTCAATGACTTTAAGGTACTTCAATGGCTTTAAGGTACTTCAAAAGTAATTTGTAAATATTAACACACAAAAGTACCTAATCAAGGGGTTAAAATAGTCTAGAAATCTCAAAATACCAAGGAATAATCACAATAAAAGCTCAATCTTAACTCTCATTCTAAGAGCTAACACTTAGCTAAGTCATTCTCATGGATTAGAGAAGTCAAAACCGTGGAAGCCTTAGTTGTTCGAGAAGGTATGATTCTGGCGCATGAATTGGGCTTCGAGCGACTGGAAGTTGAGACGGATTCATCTCAGATCATCCATCTCCTAAAACAAAACAAACAAATTCATACAAAAATAGGTCAGATCATTGAAGAAATCAAAGAAATTTCGAGCTCCTTGAAGTACTGTTGCTTTACCTGGTGCAATCGGCAGGCGAACTTCCCTTGCTCACTCAGTCGCTAGAGTATCTCTTCAGCTGGTTGAAGAAATGAGGTGGATGGAAGAAGTCCCTGAAGCTTAATCAAAGGAATATTGGGTCGAGCTCCTCGAAAATACGGACTCACATTTAAGTTGGCCATTTTCTTCAGTTTAATTATTTCAGTTTCTTTATTTATTTATTTTTTTAAAAAAGCTAGCATATTGAATGACCAAGAGAGCATAACCGACATGTTGAATGTGTTAACAACCACGAGATCTATGGTTCGAATCCCCCAACCTCAATCGTATTTTAAAAAAAAACTAGCATATTGAATGTGTTAACGAACACGAGGTCTTTTCTATATTCAATTGAAATATTCGATCTCCATCAGGCAAAGAATTGGAACATTTATCCAATGAACTCATGACTATTTAAGGACTTCTCTTTTGTTAGTTTTTTATTAACTAGTTTGAACAAATTTAATGGACTTTGATTTTAAACTAAACTACTTTAGTTATAATTTTGTAAATTTTATAGACATATGACCCTACTTTTGCTAGTTTATAAAGTGATTTAAACATCATTAGTTTTGCATATTTAACTTGTTTTGTTATTTAGTGTTTTAAAATAATACATACATCTGAAAAACAAAACCATGCAACCTGTGTTTAGTGTTTTGCTATTTAGTGCATATTTAACTTGTTTTGAATATGTAACTTGACAGATATGAACCCTAAATATGTGAAATATGTAAATCTAGTGTATACAAAAAATTCCGAATTTGTTAATTGAAGATACAATATTAGAACAACTTAAAAAAATAAATTGGATACACAATGACAACAAAATATAGAAATACAATGTGTGTAAATTGGATAACAATTCCAACGTCTACAACTATAAAATTTAAGCATGTGAAAAAAGGACACAATATAACATATAAGCTACACTATAATTAGAGCATGCACTAAGATATAAAATGAATTGAGAATCTAAGAATGAATAAATAATGTATATTTGTGAAGTATAAATATAGAATATTAATAGGAATATGTATATTGTACTTAAAAGATAAATGATTGCAAATATGAAATAAAAAATACATTACATTTGTATTACATAAAACTAGAAACTAAATTGAATAAACAGTGACAAAAGATCAATCGATTTAACAATATATATATATAAATACACTGAATTTGAATGGCTATCAATTTCAACGTACACAACACAAATGTTAAATTTAAGCATATGAATACAAATTACACCATAATTAGAACATGGATAAATGAATAACTACGAAATGAAATGATTGAAAAACACATAATGGAGTGATGTTATGTACTGTGGAAAGATAAATAGAGAATTTTAATAAGAATAAGTATATTGTATTTAAAGATAATTGGTTGCAAATGATTTAAAAATAGACTGTAGTTCTAAATCGATTGTTGAAAATATATTAAATCATTAAACTTCAAATCCCAACAAAAAGAAATTAAAAATAAATGTGTTTACAAAAAATGAAAGTGTTTAAGAAAGAAACGATTAAAAATCAATCTAATATTGGATTATTGCATTTTATGTGATTATGCCCATGTTGACCACACCGACCACACTTCGTAGTCACCATTTTCTTAAATCGAGATAATATTCTCTTTTTTCTAGGTCGACCAGTAGAAAGCTTGATGTTGGAAGGATGAATTGGATCATCAACAATAGTGAAAAGACATTTGAACCTTAAACAAAAAAAAATACAATTAGAAAATGAAAACCAGTGAACATTAGACGAAATATGAATGAAAAACGATGAAAATTAAAAACAACCTTTAAAATATGAATCAAGTAAGTCGAAGTCCAAATTGCAGAATAGATCACAAAAGAAAACACAAAAAATTTACGATATTACTTGACAAATCGTGAAAGAAAAATTTAAAAAAGTAGTAAACGAATAAAAATTGCAGAGGAATAAGTTGTATAATCAAAATGATTAATCTTTGTTGATTACTAATAAAAATAGGAGATTCGAATTTAAAGGATAATAGGGATTTTTAAAAATAAATGTAATATAGATCTTGTATATCAAAATTAAAAAAATATGGAAGACAGAAATGGCCAAAATTGAAAACTGAAAATAGATGGGGAATTGACCCTTATTGAGAATTGAAAATTTTTTTTTGGCCATTCTCGACATTTTCCCATAATAAATAGAGTGAACTACATATATGGCCCAAAATAGAGACCCATATTTCAACTTTGTCCATAAAATTCATAATTTATAAACATGTCCAATGTAAATCTATTAGAAACAACTTAATGACCGAAAGGCCTTTATGCACACCACATGCAGTGTAAAAAAAGGAAAAAAAAATAAAAATATTAGTTTTAATACGAATTTGAAATAATAGCTTTAAATCACGCAAATCAATTGTAACTTTTGAGAATATCTTTTTTATCTCCCTAAAATCTTTCCATACTCTTCTCTTTTCTACCGTATCTTTTTTTTCCAAAAAAATCAGTAAAGTTTTCTTCTCAATTCTTCGACGAAAGGTTTTATCGATGGACCATTTTTCGACGGTAAGGTTTTCTTCTAGTCATATTTCAACAAAATACCTTATATTTACACTGAAGATATTTGTTTATACTCATTCATGGTGTTTTGAAGCATCTAATTGCAAGGTGCATGCATCGAGAAACAATAAAATCGCAAAATGGTTCATATCGAGAAATATGCCAAAAAAATATATGACGGAGAGAATGGATTTTTCTGTGTGTACTCTATTTTATGTAGAGGTTTTTTATTTGAAAATGATTCATAATCAGCTTCTCGTTTGAAAAATTCATATTTTTTTCTTCCATTGTTTTTTTTTCCATAGAAATCAGTTAGGTTTCCTTCTCCATTCTTGGGTGGTAAGATTTTCTTCCAATCAAAGTTCAACAAAATACCATGTGTTAGTAAACAATTTTTTTGTTTTAAATTCCTAATCATGGCCAAAACAAACACATTCAAAACGACGGTGGCCTGAAGAAACGTACACAAAGTTGAGGGTTGTGTTTCTGGATTTATTGGTTTTAAATCTCTTAAATTTATTCATAACAATATTTTTTTTTAGATTTTATTCGTTCTAACTTGGATTTATTCATACCCCTTTTATTATTCATATGATTTGTGATATTTATTCATACTAAAGTTGAGGGTTCTATTTCTATCTAAAAAACACATTCGACATGCTACTGACTACATTACATTGTTGTCCAAACATTGATTGTATTTTTTATAAGTTAGAACATTATATACCGTAAAGCTTTTGACAAATTATATTATATTGGGTAAAGAAAGTGTGGTTTTATCCTTATCTATTGTATCAATATATAAAACCAAAATAGTCTTGTTATTAGAGTTAAAAATTAAATATGTAGTTTCTTGGAGGTATAGTTTATATGTGTATATCCCTAAAGTAATTTAGTGGTATAGTTAAAATATACTACTTGTGATATGTATATGTGTGTGTATATATCATACAACGTTTTTGTAAAGTAACTTAGGGGTATGTTAAATATATCAGCCCACTCGTGTTTCAACACTCCAGTGAAGGAGAAGAGTGTCGGGGTTTTTTAACGACAAAACTTTTAAACGACATCTGGTCACCGCAAGTAACTCCAACAACAACAATATAATTGTTTTTAATAGTATATTATGCCAACATCAGTAGGCTTATATATGGTTGTATACCAACTATATTTTATAAATATAAAAATATATATATAATAAGACGAGGTATATATTTTGTATACAATTTTTTTTCTATAAAAGATATATGAACAAATATAAATATATTAGATATATTGAACTATATATATAACCACCTTTATGATTATGAACCAATATATCAATTATATTTGTAAATAATTAAATATATTGAATGTATATGATAAAATCAATAATAAGTAGAATACATATCTCAATAAAGATAAAATAATATATATAAATATCTTTATATATTGTATATTAATTTAATATTATCGCTTATATTATTGTGTTTGTGATTATATGTACGACCAAAAAATATATAAGCTATATATGGAGTTAAATCTTTCCTTAAAAAAAAATATATATATATATATATATATATGGAGTTAAATCGAGATAAACATGAGGTAGAGAAATGCATAAGAATGAAAAAAAAATAAAGGAAATCAGGAAAATAAACAATAAAATGTAGATGAATTCCGACAGTAATATGAAGAAATGGGGATGATGTTGATGCAAAATGTAAAAATTGAAATGATGGATTTAAGTTTGAATGTATTATATGGAAAATTATGAAGAAATTGGATATAAATTTAAACAAAGAAATCAAATTGTTATGTCTTTTAATTATAGGTTTAATTAACTCATCAATTATGCTATTAACTTTCCTAAATTAGAATCCGTATAATTAATAAATAATAAAATAAAATCATATATTTTACTAGATTCTATTAAATATACGTAAGGATATTTTGGTAAGATAACAATAGTATTTAATTGGTAAAAACCCTCATATGTAAATTTAGTTAATTTTAGATATTTTTGGAGTTTAGATGTCTTAATGACCCATATGCGATAATTTCTCTAATAAATATTGGCAACTATAAAGGCGCGGCCCAAATGGTACCGCGTATACCAACAAGAGATGGGCCTTGGGCCTCATGTCATGCGTATAGTGGACCAGATAAATGGGCCGACATTCAAAATAAGGTCGGCGAAAGAAGGAAATTTATCCAATGTAGTATCGTATCATTTCGAATATATCTGTGTTTTTGTCCAAAACAGAACAGCTCCAAAAAGTCTCAAAATAAATCCAAAGCAATGGAGATAAGAGACTACTTCTTCGATTTCGAGTCGAAATTGAAGAGCTTACACATATCATAACGTGTCGCCTCAAAACCACGTCGTTTTAACAGGTGTCTCCTCTCTCTCTCAAACCCCATTTTTCTCCGTTTTAAATCCCACAATCCTTCACTTCTCAGCCATGCAAATTAAAAACCTTACTCTTTCTTCTAAGTCTTTTTTTATCTTTCGCGAACGAATTTAAGGAAGAAACCAAACGTGTTCTGGTTTGATTTTCTGATCGGAGACGGAGAGTTTGTGATTCGTAATTTTGAGCTGTTTTTGCCGTCGCCGCCGCTATGCCGCCGAGACGATATGCTGTTGGACGGGCCGATGAGGCCACCCACCCTGACTCCATTAGAGCCACCTTGGCCGAGTTTGTTTCCACTTTCATCTTCGTCTTTGCTGGCGAAGGCTCCGTCCTCGCTCTCGGTATGACCCGTTCCTCATTTGGTTTTTGAAAATCAAGCTTAAAAATGCCACTTTCACCCATGTATTTCTTTATTTTGTAATTTTTTGTTCGGTAACTTTTTCAAAATTAAGTTGTAAGAACTAAAAAAAATTGTTTATTTTTTAATATTTGTTTTTGTTTTTAGAAATTGGTTAAGAATTCAAGTCTTTCAAGACCATCATGCCAAAGGAATAGCGAGAAATGAACCATTTTCAAAAACAACAAAAATTATCAAATTGATACCTTAAATTTTACATAACAAAGGAAGAAATAACACTACGAGTTCGAATTTAAAACTTGCTCTAAATAAATTTAATATTCTACATTAAAATATTCAAAATAATGTATATGACTATCCTTTAATTTGTGTTTCCATCAGTATAGATTTGGGGAAGAATCAGCATCCAATTAGCATATAAACATTTTAAGAACGTGCATGCATGCATGGTCCATGGATGGATTATTAATTCTTGGTTTGCTTTGTAGATAAAATTTTCAGGCCTGCGGATTATGGAAGTTATGGTCGTGGAGGTTACGGTCACGGTTACAGTCGAAAGGGGGGCGACACGGGCCGAGGGGCATCGGATTTAGTAGTAATAGCGATAGCGCATGCATTTGCGCTGTTCTCGGCGGTAGCGGCGAGTATCAACGTCTCCGGTGGGCATGTGAATCCTGCTGTAACATTTGGTGCTCTTCTTGGAGGGAGGATCTCTCTTATCCGTGCATTCTTCTATTGGGTTGCTCAGATTTTGGGGGCCATTATCGCTTCACTTCTCTTGAGACTGGCGACTGGTGGCATGGTAAAATAAAGAAATGGAAAAACACACACACACATAATCATATAGTATTTAAAAAATTGGAAGCTTTACATTTTAATCAGTTTTGATTTTGATCTATCTGAATACCATATTAATAGTTTAAAAGAGATGAAATTTAAAATAAAGATAAAAATGATCTCCCTGTTGAATTTTAGAAACCCGGGCCCCAAATTTTTTTTTAAAAAAGAAAATTTGGAGACAATTCTAGGTGATTTACTTAAAAGCGCCTGTTTTTTTTTTCAATTTCTTTTAAATTTTAAAATAAAATATATTGGACAAGGACAACAATTTTGGGTGATTCACTTAACACCCCAAAACAAAAAAAAAAAAAAAAATGAAGAGGTATTTTTTTGGCAGAATAAAAATGTTCCAGACAATTGTTGGCGATCCTCAAATTTTAAAGATTATTTTTTTTTTCTTTCTGCAAAATATATATATATTTTTTTATAGTTCTAGATGATTCATTTAAAATACTCCCCTCAAAAGGGTGGAATTAGAAATTATGCTAATTGGAGCTATGTTGAGTGAATGGACACCTTTTACTTTTTTTTTTTATTTATTTATTTTCCTCTTTTAATAATCATATTTTATCATTAATTTCGATTGGATCATACTGAATTATCCATGCGTTTTGTTTCTTGGGCAAATTGCAGAGGCCTATGGGATTCTTCGTTTCATCAGGGATATCAGAACTGCACGGCTTTCTACTAGAGATAGTGCTTACATTCGCTTTGGTGTACACAGTTTACGCAACAGCAATAGATCCAAAGAGGGGCAGTTTGGGAACAATAGCCCCACTGGCAATCGGGTTAATAGTCGGGGCAAATATTCTGGTGGGTGGGGCCTTCGATGGGGCCTGCATGAACCCGGCCCGGGCTTTTGGGCCGTCTTTAGTGGGCTGGAGATGGGACAACCATTGGATCTACTGGATCGGCCCATTACTGGGAGGTGGCCTTGCTGCGCTTGTGTATGAGTATCTGGTCATTCCAGTGGAACCTCCTTTGCACACTCACCAGCCTTTAGCCCCTGAAGATTACTAAGCTTGCTCTTTTTTTTTTTTTTTTTATAATTTGTAAAAACAGATTCGAATGTGTGATTTGGATGTGAGACTGTTTTTATGCTCTATTTTGTTAGTTTTTTTTTTTTCTTCCTTTGAAAAGACTGGAAGCCTTTGTTGGCTGAGGGGTTGTTTGTTGTCTGGGTTGGGGTTATTTGTGGTGTTTATGTTCATGAAAGTAATAAAAAGTAGTACAGCTTACATCTTTTTTCTTTTCCTGAATTTTAAGTGGATTCATTTTTTAAAATCTATTCAACTCCCTCCAAAATAGAGATGTTTGTTGTTCTTTCGATTTTATTTGATTAGTAGATCATTGGAGTAGAAATTTAATTGAAATGTTTTATAATTTTAAGCAAAAAGGCTTCAAAATCAAATGATATATTCGATCAATATGGAATTCATAGTTTTGGTCCTTAATCTTAATCTTTATCCCTTTTTTTCTTTGTATTTTGTCTTATTTTTTCTATATGGTTTTTTTTAATACAACAAGTGTCCCAGCCTCGAGGAATATATGTATATTAAAAACAACCAAAAAGGGAATGATTGTGATATGGATACCCACAGTTTTGGTCTTCATCCTTTTGGACCCTATACTTCGTCTTTTCATGTATCTTCAAAGACATTTGTTTATTCCTGTATTTTATGCGAAGAAGTGACTATTTTAGTTGAGTCATAAATTGATTGGGTATATTTTTGTACATCGAAATGGTCGGGACCAAAGAGACATTTTAAAATTAAATAGACAATAGTCTACAAAATGAACGTCGTTTGAACAATACATAGACAAAATTAAATAGACAATAGTCTACAAAAAATACATAGACTGAAAAAATAAAAGCTACCAAAATGAGATTTAAACCTACACTATTATTTCATTTTCTTTTATAGAATTTGGCAACCCAAGGAGCAAGTTGAGTATTGTGGGGTTTTCTTGGATTGACGGCATAATAATCGGACCAGTAACAAGGGGTGAGTTTATGAGCGAACCTTCCGTTGGAATAAATGCAAAAAGGAAGCCAATTTTCACCACCGTTCATCCTCCTCTTGCGTTCTCTGGGATAAGCCAATGGTGCTTGGACGTATCTGTATTTTCCATGAAAATTGCACAAACATCTCAGCAATTTCGTTATGACCAAAAATAAAAAGCACAAATTCTCGTTCAGAGAAAGACAGAATTCATGGCCTCCTACTCCTTTTATACACTAAGAGCCTGATTGGAATGCAGGTTAAAAATGACCTATGTTATAATAGTCTATTAAATAACTATGCACTTCAAACACATATTATAATAACTTAGACTAAATAACTCTGTATTTTAAACACATATTATAACTCACTTAACTTCACACATATTATAACTCACTTAACTTCCAAGGAAAAATCTAACATTTTGCTGGTGAAGTGAATTGATTAACATTATTACCTGATACTATCAAGTACATGATCCCAGCAAAAATGGGTATGACCAAACACATGACACGCTGATATTGATTCTTTACTCCCGTGTATAGACCTTATACGATCTTCGAGATAATCCGAGCCAATGATTTTAGGGAGTTTTGGGTAGAATAGCATCCTCTTTTCTGGACATAGCTCGGGCCTATGAACACAACAAGCAGGGACATCAGTCTATTAATCATGGAAAAAGTAACAAATAGAAAGATGTTTTTGACATGGAAGCCATTATCTGCTTGACTTCATCAAAGGGTTCAGTAATCATGCTTTCCCCTGATTAAGAAGTGATCTTAATGGTAAGGGTTCAGGATGCTTAGAAATATTCTTCCTCTAAGATCATGGGTTCAAATTCCTAAGTGAAAATTTTAATAATTTAAGACCCTCTGTATAGCCTATCCCTTGAAGCTAGTCTTCTTTTGGATTGGCAAACTTTCTCCAAATATTAGTGAGAGTGGATCATGAACACAATGTAAGGAGTGAGATCCTTCAATACCCGGTTCTTTAATAGAAGTGATAATTATAAAAAATTTTAAAAAGAAAAAGTCGTGCAAATTTGCATACTGGTTTGAGCCAGTATATGATTGGCTTCCAAACAAACAATGTAAGTCCAATTTCATTTAAGAATCGAAGTGAAAGAAATGAAGCATCACACTTGTTGCTATTGCTACTTTATCTGCAATAATAAAGAATGGCACAAGCGCCTAGATACACAATTGCATTTCTAAGGCAAGAGCATAAGAAATGCAAATTGAACACTATTGACACAAACGATCTATAATTGCACAAAAGATGCATCAAATTCTCTCTATAAAAGTCTGTGATACGAGAATCAGTTTGCAGTTGTACGACGCAATTGATAAGTTTGATGCGTGCGTATATTGAAACTGACCTTGGAACAAAGTGAGAAAATGTAATTATTTGACTGCAGGTCCTCTGAATCTCCTCGATCATTAAATGATTCTTTTCATTCATTGCATCAAAGAACAATGCTAGTGAAGTACCTCCATTTGAAAGATCTCCAGGCCATTTGCATGCATGGAAGTCTTTACATACCTGCCATTGGCCATAATACCAATTGGTCCCATTCCATGAGTTTTTAAATCATATAATCAATTGAAGTTACGTTGCCAAAATAACCAAAAATAAGTTGGTGTATATATATACATACATATATGATGTGAGTCATGTGACTAATCATCCATTGAAATGATTTTAAAACAGAACGAAGGATAAATAATAATCTCCGGTCTTCATGTAGCATAATTAAATTACAATGTCTGAACATCTACACTAAAGTAACTGACTGGAAGAAATTAGAATTGTTCGCTCAACAAAATTCTCTTTCACCGTTTAATTTAATGAGGAAAGCGATGAGACTTGCTAAGAAACTATACAAGTAATATGCCACCATGGGTATAAAACATTGACAATCCAGAGCCCAACAATCCAAGAAAGAATACTCCTTAATCCCATCAAACCAAGTCTTGATCAGCGCTCTAGATAATTTTTCATAAGAAATCAAAGAAAAATGAAAGAATACAGCGAAAAAGAAACAAACAGCCCATCTCAAAAGAAGCCAAAAGAAAAAAAAACGAAGACTACAAAATTACAAGAAAGGACTGGAGGATGAATGACAAAAGATTAGTCCTCAAGAATATTGAAAGATATTAGCAATGAAATGATTGACCATTTTAAGAATGACTAATTTGATTGTGCATTTTCTCTATAGGCATACTACTTCAACTGATGGAGTCATATTCAAAAAGAAAGATACCACCAATGAGACTACAGCAAGAAGCATGAATGATAAATGAAAAGATTAACAGGGAAACTATACCAAAGATCGTTATAGATACAGAAAAACTGACTGTAAAATTAGCTCTAAAGACCCTTACTAGGGAAAAAGAAAGTGAATCACCATCTCCAGCGATGGAATGCGGATGTCCTCTATGTCCGTTTCTCTATCAAAGCTCTGAAGCAAAAAAACTTCAAATAACCGACAAGAACAAGCATCAAACCTCCTAGAACTGAAAGGTACAAACAGAAAGTAATAGTCAATCACTCACCTCATGATACCAAGAGAACAACGGAACGATTCCCAATCCATTCAAGATCGCCGGATTGGTTTCAACTCCAAGACCACTACACGCATCAAGAAGTTTACTCATCTTCTCAAGAGAATCGAGCTGAAAGAAGAAGACATGCAATGTATTATCTAAGAATAAAATTCTGTCAGGTATCAAAATGTATGGTTGCTAAGAACTGGTAAATCAAGCTAATAAGATTTCAAAAAAAAACGACTCGTTAACAGAGACTTTCCAGCAAGGAAACCTAACCTCCGACAACTTACATAGTTGTCTCCCTCTTGACGGCACCATAAATCGTGATTCCCAGGCACGAAGAAGACGCGCTCAAATCTATCCTTCAGTAGAGCCATTGTTGAAACAAAATTACTGTAGGTTTCGGCCACATCCCCTGCAACAAGAAGAACATCGTCTCTATATTTGACTGAAGACAAGCAGTTAATCCAACTCATATTTTCTTCGTAATCCGTATGCAGATCGGAGAGTACAAAGACTCGCAGGCCATCTTCTCCTCCGAATGCAGACGGCAGTATCTGAGGCCTCACGACGCCGCAACTTCTCAACTTCGCGCCTCTCTGATTTTTGCATAGCGCTGCGTGGATCGGAGGGCGATTGAAATTGCGGAGTTTTAGGGTAAAGTTCAAGCAACAAGGGATGAACGCCGTCACCATGTGCAGTGTGGCGATTGGCCGCCCGACGGCCTTCGTGGAATTTGAAGCGTCGAGATTCTTGCCCCTCGTCGGAGTTAACAATTCTTTTGGAAAGGTTGTCACAGTCAGTGGGTGTCGAAAATATATACTCGTTAAATTATGGATAAAATGTCGCGCCTAAAATTAAATAAAGCTTCGTCAAAGCTTAAAAAAACGAAAGAATAAAGGGAAAAAAAATTACATTTTTCTTTTTATGAGATTTGAACCAATAAACATGTTATTTATTTATTTATTTCAACAGTTTCCTAAAATATGAAATGAGTAATTAAGATTAAAAAAATGAGTAATTAAGAAAATGCTAAATTATAGTTTCCTCCTTTGATTTTTTAGGGGGCGTTTGGCGCGCAAAGTTGAGTTGAGTTGAGTGCAGGTCTGTATTCGGGGGTGCATAGTTGAGTTGAGTTGAATCTGTGTTTGTGGTGCATAGTTGAGTTGAGTGCAGGGTATCTGGTGCAGTTTTGTTTTTTAAGATCAAATAGTCAGTTTTTATCTTATTGATGGTTTTTAGATATTTTATTTGAAACGTTTATCTTCAAAATAAATACCACCAAGTTCTAACATTGAATTCATGTGTGAACACTGAACTTGTGTTGTATGATAACTTCAGTGTAATGAATGTGTATAATATTGACTTGCATAATGATTGGACATGATGGTCTGTTATCAAGTTTTGTTATTTTTTTCCTTATCAATTGAATTCTCTAATTAATATGTAATTAATCAGAATCAATTGAATATTTGTAAGGTTTATAGGAAAAAAAAAGAACAATGCAATTGGGCAGATAACTTACCATCAATATCTAAAACAAACTTTATAAAGAATTGTCAAAAGGGTGTTTACTATTTCCCATCACTGACGATACATTCATTAATGACAAACGAATTAATGACATGTTATCAAATTTTATCTCTCATGCCAATTAAAGTATACAAAAAGTATTATCGTTCACAAAATATATCTAACGACATAAACATGAAGTGTCTGGGTCGTCTTGGTTTAGTAAAAGATGGGTGAGGTAGGTGTTCAACCAGTCCTACCAAGAAGATGCAAACAGTATATTTTCTTGGATTGTGGTGGGACTTAGAAGAAGCAGTTTGTCTTCTAGATTTCTGCGACTAAGGGATCTTGGTCAACCCTTCTATTGCATATAATTGGTCTACAATAGCGGATCCCATTTCATATTTTTTTTTCTTAATCACTCCCTTGTAACCATTTTTTTTCGTTTCAGCAACGAAACTTAGGGATAATTCAACTTAAACCCCCTTTTTTTTTGTAACGCCCTGTAAAATCAAATGCATTAATTGTATTTGATTTAAATTTGAATTTTTGAATAATCGGATAAAGATTATGAATATAGAGATTTTTTAGGAAAGAGTGTTTTAAAGTCTAAAAATGATTATGATTTATATTTTAAAAAAAGAGATTAAGATTTTTTTTTAAAAATAGAATTTCTTTTTTTAAAAAATAGGATTTATTGTTCTAAAAAGGATGAAAACTTTTTGCTACATATTTAAACTAGAATAATTGCAACTTAAAGACTGCACTTCAAAACTCTTATATTCTTCCTATTCTTTTCTTTTCATCTTACTCTTCATCCCGCCGAACAATCGCGTGGAGTTCCGCCGAAAAGTCGTTGGACCATTGTCGGAAAGTCGCAGAACCATCGTTGGAGCACTGCTGGAAGTCATCGAATTAATCTATTATATTTATGTCGTTTAAGTATGCCAATTTTACCACTTATATGGCTGAACTATTTAGAATTAATCTAAAATTAGTTTGTCTAATCATTATTAAATAATATAGTTAACCTAAATCTATTACATTATTGAAGTTTTAAAGGTCTATTATAAACACTATAGTATAGAAATTAGATAATCATGACCTTAACAAACCAGTAATGTATTAAAACAACTTTGATGATTAAGATATATACCTTAGTTGGACTAAAAAAAACGACATTAATTTTTTTCTAAGTAAAATGATTAAATAAACATAATGTTCAATTATCAAACTCATAATTTAATCTAACGAAATACCATAACTTTTTGTTTTAGTTCAACAACAAAGACGAGAGATTCAACCTTCAATCTTAAGATGATATATATTTTGTCCACTTATTTTTATCGAGTTTGCATGAAATTTATATTTAAGTATCGTAAATATAACATGTATTATTGTTTTTTTAAAGGAGAAAAATAGGAGAGAGAGGAAGAGAAATCTTATTTTTAGTTCATAAAGTAAACATTTGTCAAATATTTATGGTAAAATTACACATTTAATCCTTGAACTTTGAGGGGGCGTTTGGATCGCAGAGTTGGGTTGAGTTGTGCAGAGTTGTTTTGTCAGTGAGTTCTGGAAATCAGTGTTTGGTTTGCGAGTTGAGTTGAGTTGAGTTGAGTCGAAGTCGGTGTTTGGTTTGCAGAGTTGAGTTATTATGTCGAAATTATCGATGCATTTTTGTAAAGTGAATAAATCGATTTTTGTGACTTTTTCTTTACTTTTTTTTGTTTCCACCAAATCAATTGTAAACATATTTGTCTACAATTTCAACACTTCATTATGAGATCAATTCTAAATTTATAATATATATTACCATTTGCAAGATATATGAGATATTTAGAAACGATCTGAAATATTGAGATTGATATCAATTTTTCTTCCCTAAAAATCATTTTTATCTTATGTAAAGTGAAAAAGTCCGATTTTTTTGTGACTTTTTTTCCTTACTTTGTTTTCACAACAAATCAAATACAAACACATTTGTCTACAATTTCAAAACTCAATTATGTGATCAATTATAAAATTACAATATATATTACCATTTGTCAAATGTATGTTAGGGGTATTTGCAAAAGTAATAGATATTGGGTTTGATATCAATATTTCTTTTCCAATAAAATTCATTATTTAGAACTTTTACTCTTCAATATGAACTTTATTCCTTTTTTTATGCACATGTTCACCACTATTTTTTTTATTTTAATTCAGGTAGGTCTTAATTTAGTATTAATATTTTGCATATGAAGAGTGTTTATTTAAATTTGTCTAAACACATGCATTGTCTATGGATATCTTTAGAATGAAATAAATATTTTACCTTGTGAAGATGTTAAAAATATGTCAACATACTTAAATATTTTATGTCATATTGAAGTTTCATATCTACAAAATATTAGATATGTCATCAAGGTCCTATTAGCGTTGTTATGCTACCAAAATTTTCGGTGTAGGTAATGTTGCTTAGTAATGTCCCTAGGAAATTTTGAGTTTGAGAATTAGGGTTGTTACAGTTGGTATCAGAGCATGGGTCTTAGATTCTGCATACTCGCATTCATCGTAGGCAACGATCCTTATAGCTTATCGTAGGAAGTCTAGTTAAAGTTATTTGAGTTGCTTGTGTGTTGACACTTGTTATGCTATGCTTTTGACTTATTTGTTCTTGTGCAAATGTAGTTTAGAGTTTAAGTTTAGATTATGACTCGAAGATGTGACCGTTGTAAAGTTCTAGCAACTTTCGAGAACGAAAGTTTTTCTTAGATGGGTATATTGTGGCGTCTCGTAAAATTAAATGTTTTAATTGTATTTGTTTTAAATTTGAATCTTGGGATAATCAGAATAGGATTAGAAAATGATGTTTCAAAGTTTAAAAAATGATTAGGATTTCTGTTTGTTTAGGATTTTTTTTAAAAGGATTAGAATTCATTGTTCTAAAAGGATTAAGACTTTTTGGTGTCTATTTAAACTAGAGTATTAGCAACTTAAAGACACACTTCAAAACTCTCCTCATCTCCTTCTTTTCTCCACTTTCTTCATCTCGTCGGACAGTCGCCGGACCTTCGTCGGAGACTCGCCGGGCCGTCGTCGGAAAGTTGCCGGATCGCCGCCGAAAAGTACTGTACGGTTGAGTTAATAGCTCAACTCTATGGGTTGGGTTATTAAGTCACCGGTTATAATTGTTGGTGAAACAAACAAGGAGTTGGGTTATTAACCCAACTCAACTCAACCAAACCCCATAAACCAAACACCCCCTGAAGGTTTGTATTTATTTAGTCCTTAAACCTTTAAAATTATAAATTTAATCTTGAGACTTTCGATTTGTTTAAAATCTATGGGTCTAATAGACACAAAATTGAAATTTGAAAATTCCATTAGACATAAAATTCAAATTTATACCTAAATTATTCAATTACTTTTTAAAAATTTTTCATGCTACTCCCATTTTTTATTTGCCACCAACATCATTTTAAAAATTAGGTGAGGTCAATTATAATAATATTAAAATATAGTGTCAACTTAAAGTACAATACTAAAAGAGTACTAGAAAATTTCTCCCCCAACACAACTATTATAATAGTACTCCAAATATATTATTTACGAATTTTGCAAAATTTATAATGCTGAAGCATAAGCATAACGACCTCCCTCCGTTCGCTGTGAAGTGATACGGTTGCCTGCAGCCTGCAGGTTATTTTCACAATGCAAAAGCGGCGAAGTTAAACAATAAATGCACATTCACAGATTCTCCCCATCTTCCATCTTGATTATTAAAAGGCCTCTTTATCTATGGAACTTGATGATTCGAAGCTCTATCGATGGTGGGTTCTTCGCCGAAACTCTCGAAACCTACTCGTTTATGCGCCACTCAGGAATTCATGGCAATAATTTCACTTTTCCTCTCCTCCTGAAGGCTTGCGCCAATCTTGCTTCGATCGGCGATGGCACAATGCTCCAGGCTCATCTCACCCGTGTCGGGTTCGAATCAGACATCTTTGTTCAAACCTCGCTCGTCGACATGTACTCCAAGTGTTCTGACTTGGCTTCTGCGCGCCAAGTGTTCGATGAAATGTCTACAAGAAGTGTCATCTCTTGGAATTCTATGATCGCCGCTTATTCTCGCGGTTTTCGGGTTAATGAAGCGTTAAAGCTATTCAGAGAGATGTGGGGGGTTGGGTTTGTGCCAAATTCCTCGACGTTTGTAAGCTTATTGTCAGGCTTTGCTGTTGCTGACCCAACTCATGGATCTCTCTTTCAGGGCCTTTTGGTACACGGTTGCTTAATCAAGTTTCAGCTTCATAACGACACGCCTGTGGCAAATTCTCTCATGCAAATGTATGTAAACTTTGGTCATATTGAGGCTGCTTGTTCTGTTTTTCATGCCACCAGCGATAAGACGGTAATTTCTTGGACAATAATGCTTGGTGGTTACTTGAGAGTTGGGGCTGTTGCTGAACTATTCAAAATCTTTAGTCACATGAGGCAAAATAATGTTGTATTGGATAAAGTAGTTTTTGTGGACATCATTTCCTCTTGTACACAACATGGGAATTTGTTTTTAGCTTCTTCACTTCATTCTCTCCTGCTGAAATTTGGACTCAACAATGAGGACCCTATTGGCTCCATGCTTATTAGCATGTATTCAAAATGTGGCGGCCTCTTGTCTGCTCGAGCAATATTTGATATGCTGCCTGAAAAAAGCATCTTTTCATGGACGTCGGTGATAAGTGGATATGCCAATGGTGGGTATCCCGGAGAAGCATTACGTCTATTTACTATGGCAACACAGAATAATGTTAGACCAAATGGAGCAATGCTAGCTACTGCAGTCTCTGCTTGTGCTGATTTAGGATCATTGAGCATGTGTAGGGAGATGGAGGCATACGTACAGCTGAACAGTGTAACATCAGATTGTCAAGTTTCAACATCGTTGGTACATATGTATTGCAAATGTGGATGTATCGAGAAGGCAGAAAAAGTTTTTAATAATATGATACATAGAGACTTGGCAGCTTGGAGTGCCATGATGAACGGTTACGCCATGCATGGGATGGGAGAAGAGGCTATAAATATGTTTCATGAGATGCAAAGATCTGGAATAAAACCAGATGCTTCGGTTTATGCAAGCATTTTATTGGCTTGCAGTCATTCAGGTCTAGTAGAAGATGGGCTGAAGCATTTCAAGAACATGCAATTAGATTTTGGAATAGAACCTACTTTGGTACATTATACTTGTTTGGTAGATATTCTAAGCCGAGCTGGTCATCTAGAATTGGCTTTGAACACAATTCAAGAGATGCCTGCCCAATTTCGAGCTCAAGCTTGGGCTCCTTTTCTCAGTGCTTGCAGGACATACTGTGATATTGGACTTGGAGAAGTTGCGAATAAAAGTATATTAGGTTCGAATCCTAGAAACCCAGTAAATCATGTTTTGATGGCTAATTTATATACATCTGTGGGTAAGTGGAAAGAAGCAGCTGTAGTGAGAAGTTTGATTGGTGATAAAGGTTTGGTCAAAGAATCAGGATGTAGCCAACTTTAAATCAATGGCTCTATCCATATTGATATTGGAGAACAGTTCCATTACTGCACCATTGATAATGAGCTAATCTTCGAGAAGCTTTGAACATTGCAATGGAAAATAACAAGGGGTGGCTTGGAAATGAAGGAAACGGTCCGACCGGGAGACTGTTGTGGCTGACAAAAGGGAGATTGCTCCTTGTATCTCCACAAAGTTTGCTTGGAAATTTGAAATATTTAAGAAACTGAAGATTCTTACATGGTTCTAGTTTCTATGAAACTGAAGATTCTTACCTACGGCGGCCTTGAAAGTGCGTTCTTGTTCACGTGAGGACTTTGGAAACTTTACACCATTCCTAATTTCTTTAGCCATTTGAAGTTCCCAAAGAGTCAGGATCTCTCTTTGAAGATATGACATTGAATCTGGTTTCTACATGGTTTCTCCATTCGGCTAATTTGGACAACAGAAGGAAAGAGGAGGTCCAACAAATGCTGGAGACAAAAATAAGATAGGCAATTTTCGTTCTCCATAGAAGTTATGGAATACAATTATGGTATGCGTTCTCCCCAGTTATCCTTTGTTGCTTCACTTGCAATTTTGAATATCGACTTTAGACATCCGAATCCACTGTTTTTCTTCCGATGTTTATTAGTTTATTTCTCACGTTCTGCTATCAGTGTTCAGACTTCAGAGGAAGGGTGGATAAGGAGAAAGACTTGGATAGCCTCAAGTTCCAAACTGGCAGACGAGTTATAATCCAGTAGAATCAATGCCTCCCCATTTGTAGTGGTACGTTCGTTAATATTTGAGGCAAAAATATGCATCTTCAACTCCTCTTTGATCTTATTTATTTATTTTTATTTTTTGAGTTCAACATGTAGACGAGAGGATTCGAACTTCTAATCTCTTAATCAAGAGTATATGCCTTGACCAGTTGTGCTATACTCAAGTTGGCAATTCCTATTTGATTATCTGTACAGACTCATATCGTGATAGAAATCCTTTGGTGTACCAATAAGTTCCTTTTATTTGATGTATCCTATGGTGCACCAGTGCTCATGACGAATAAGCTGTAATGTTCTATACAGAGAAAAATGTTGTCTAACCCATAAAAACAAAAATATCACATTAAGGACTTCCTATACTCAAAACTGGACCAATACAATTTGAATTTCCTCAGCTCCCTCTGATCGAACTCTAGTATTAAGAAGAAAAACAGTACTTGCAAAATTTGTGCTCTGGTAGCTTTAGTATGTGAGTCTGGAAGAAACGAAGAACTGTTATTTGCACTCCTCAGAATCAGATTCACATTTTCTGCCGTCCATCTTCGAATATTCAGGTTTCATAATTTATGGTCCTCGCATCTTCTCAACAATGTTCCTGCTCTTTTCTTCAATATTACGTCTCTTTTCTTCTAGTTTCTCCCCCATCTTCTTCCCTATTTCTAGCATTCTTGCTCTTCTTCCTATTCTCCTTGGCTTCCCATCTTCTTCCGCGTTTTGATTTTCCTGCCCAGATAAGCTTATAGACCTAGATGGCGATCGATTCTCTTGGGCATACTCTCTATTTTGCAGGAAAGTTTCTACTGCTTTGTCATTTTCTAACAAAGGGATTTTCATTTCATTTTCGTCCAGTGTCTTACTTCTAGCTGGAGCTGGATTGCCAGTACTTGATGAAGGCTTTGATGCATTTGACAAGTCAGAGTTTGGTTGAGAAGATTCAATGTTCTTAGGTTTTTTTTGCTCAATTCCCTGTTGATCAGTGGAGGTGGTTGTACTGGCTTCAGGTCTATTTTTGGTCTCAACGGGATGGGATCTTTGATTTTCATATGAAGCTTTATTATTATCTTGGTTAAGCCACATAAATGGTGCAACATCCCGCGGAATCCAGTTATCTTTCTCTGCCATCATAAATGGGATGTATATACTTTCACTGTTGGGGAGCACTAAAGTATCCCTGATCACTGCCTGCATAATTGATAACGATGGCAGTAATCAGCTGGAGTTATACAACAATATCACTCAATTTCTAAATTTCATCCTATTTATGCAAAAGAAGCTCGCTGTATTTTTCAATTGTGAATAGGTGATGAATCCTATATATCAGAACCTTCAAATATGTGTAATACTTCTAGAAAAGATATCATCAAACATGTAATGAATTTATAGTGTTCATGCAGCATTTTGATCAAAAGGATTCAAACAGTCAAACATATCTACCATGGTTATGGAAATGCTGCGAGTGCTAACAAATTAACATACTTTAAGCCTGATTTTCTTTTTGAAACCATCAATGTGATTCTAGGGTTATCATTACTTCCTCCTTTTTAATATGAAGCAAAAATATCTAGGCACGAGTTTTTTTGGTGTCCACCGCAATGTCAAAGAGAAATTACAATATCGATAGCCTTTTGAGAGCGTTATCCCTATCCTACAATCCACCATTATGTGATTCATCAAAATTCTACGTCCCATCTCCCTAACTTCCTCTATTATGTTAACAAACTACCAAACAATTACAACTGTGTCACTAACAACTAATATCCTGATAAATTTTCCAATATATTCACATGATTACTCTATCACTAACGCTAGAGATATTTATATCCCAACATGTTAGGAAACACGTCTCCATACCTTAAGCCGATTGTTCAAAAACTGAGCAACATGCGCACTAGTTATCTTATGGTCCCCGAATGATGATTCCAAACGCAACTCCAAATAAGGCATGGATGTAAAACCATACCATAGCTGATCAGAAGGAGGTGGTTTTATATGTAGCCGAAGCGTACCTCGAAGAGCTGCAATCTTTACTACCAAAGAGATAGGCACCTGTAAATTAAAAAACAAAATGAGAAAAATATACAAGGGGCCAACTTCGAGCATCTAAGGCATCCAACAATGTCTCTCTCTAAGGCTTCTTGTCTAGCGGTTAGGTGTTCCTCTTATCCGTTATTTTATGTCCTTTATATTCTTTCATATTTATCAATAAAAGCTTGGTTCCTTATTAAAAAAGAACAAATTGATACACTACCACTTAATCCTCAAGTGCAGAGATTTTACAAACCTGAGAAACCTGTTTAGCAATGGAATTCATTAGAGATTTCCACCTGGATCCACTAGAGGATGAGGCCGCGGGGTTCTTACTGTTCCCTGACACACCGATAATTGTATGAAACTTTGAACTACTAAAAATATCTATTGAACCTAAAATCAGAATTCTAGCTGCATATCTGTATACATCATGGCAAACAAAAAACACTAGGTTCAAATTAAAGAAAAGCTTAGATCACGAAGTCTGTTGTAAAATAAGAGAGTCCGCAAACAGAGTAAAGAAATAAACAGTCTATTAACAAGGAATATGGAACTCTCGAAAACTTCTACCTCTTATCTAACTACTATCTTTATCAGCTTTACTCATTTCATTATAACTACATCCGTTTCAATACCACTTCATGGATGGAGTAGAGTAGTTAGCCGTTTAGACTTTGTGCATGCAACATGGTGAAGGTTAGTAGAAACATAAACAAAAAGAAATTCAAGGCCCTGTTTGGTCACCCATTTGGTTTTTTGTTTTTGAAAATTAAGCTTATAAACACTACTACCTATGAGTTCTTTGTTATGTAATCTACTTTTTTTAAGAGTAACCAAGTTTTGAAAACTAAAAAATGTAGCCCCTCTGTTTGATAACCCTTTGGTTTTTGAAATTTGTGTTGGTTTTCTCACAATTTCTCTACCATGATTTCCATCTTCTCTATATTAGTTTCCATCTTTCTTAAGAAAACACTTGAATTCTTAACCAAATTATAAAAATAAAAATAAGTTTTTGAAAGCTATTTTCTTTTTAAGTTTTCAAAACTTGACTTGGTTTTTGAAAACAGATATAAGTAGATAAGAAAACATGAAAAGCCATAGGTGGAAGCAATATTTATAGGCTTAATTTTCAAAAACCAAATGTTATCGAACGGAGCGTAGTTTTTAAAACTTGTTTTTGTTTTTAGAATTTGGCTAAAAATTCATGTGTTTCCTAAGGAAAGATGAAAACCATTATGAAGAACTGTGTAAAAACAAGCACAATTTTTAAAAACCAAAGATTATCATATCAATTCACGAGAATATAACACAATAATGATTAGTCAGTCACCTTCCTCGTTCTGTTCTGTTCCTTCAGAAGTACTGAGCTGCTTTCCAAGATAATCTTCTAGAATTGAAGAGACATCCCCAACATCACTTGTATCAGATTTTGAGTCTACTGCGCTTTTTTGAAGTTCTAATTCATGAACCTCAATTCTAGTTTCAATGTCTAAGGAAAAACCTCCAGAATATTCAAAGTCAACCTCCAGGGCCCATACCTCATTCAATTCAAAGGGAAGAACCCTAATAGTATTAATATTGGGCGGGAGGCTTCCAGGATGAACTTTAGTACAGATAATTTCGCCAATGTAACTTGGAGTCCTCATCTTAGACAACATCCTCTGCCATGACAAACAAAAGTAACAGGACTTTTCTAAATTGCAGGATCTAAAACGGTAACACATTGCATTTATTCCATGAAATAGCAGTCCAGAACTATAACATCCTAATCAACCATAAATGACTTATACAACATCTACGATTCAACAAGTCTCATAGTTGACAGTGACACCATTATTGGGTGAATAAATATGTGTTCATCCTTTTCCTAGTTGAAACTTTTCCAGTAACAAATTGGTATGAATTTAAGGATTATAATATTCATCAAACAATATGAGAAAGTAATGGTAGGAGTATTAGAAAGGAAATCGATAAAAAAAAAAAAAAAATCTAAATGGCTCTGACACTACTTTAATTGATTCAACATGCCAACAAAAAAATAGATCTCTGGAGAAAGGAACCTGAATTCGATTGTGTAAGGATTTCATCAGCCCTTCATTGCTTGTGGCATCAAAAAAGAATCGTGACATGAACAAATTCCAACAAAGCGTTCCATCATCAGTCCAGAACCTGTCATCAGGATCTGGA
Source organism: Trichosanthes cucumerina (assembly GCA_036507285.1). Classification (NCBI taxonomy): domain Eukaryota; kingdom Viridiplantae; phylum Streptophyta; class Magnoliopsida; order Cucurbitales; family Cucurbitaceae; genus Trichosanthes; species Trichosanthes cucumerina. The sequence goes on along the minus strand of CM071839.1, from coordinate 71,824,241 downwards.
TCAGAGATAACAGAGGCATGACCTTGGCTTCCTGAATGAGTCAAGGTTGATGCTGCTGCCAAATCTTCCTCAAAGAAACTTTTAGCACTCTGCACCTTTGGAATTCCCTTTCCTACGCCAGCTGATGAAATAAAATCTGGACTCGGATGAAACCTCTCACTAAACTTTTTATCTTCACGCAATGAAGAAGAAGAAGAATTTACTTTGTAGTCTGAAGCAGCCTTTGAAGTCTTCTTTGCCAGCTTTTTGAAAAATAGGCGAACCTTTGAAGAAGAAGCATTAGGCTTGATCTCTTTATCTATTGCTTCAGCATAATACCCTGCAGAGGGCTTCATAAATGAAGGATACCCAGTACTTAATGAAGAGATATAACTATGGAACTCTTTCTGCAATTTCGCAAACCACCGCAGTCTTTCTTTGTCAACACATGAAGCTAAACGGAGGGCTTTACACCATGCTTCCTTCTCCCAGGAAGTCTCAAGAAAAATGAAAATTGTTTTACTTTCATTATAAATTACAGATGTCCTATTTTCCAATTTTAAAGGAAACCTTTTCACCCTGAAATACCAATAATCACATTAAAAATATGATGTCTTGAATTCAGAAGAATTATAAAGGGCAAAACTTAATTTCCTATTGCATACCTCAAATTCTAATTCTATAGCGATAACAAGTATCATAATATAACAGATAGCAAAACAAATATTCTGCACTACCCATACATCAAGAATATGCAACATTTTAATAGCTATATCATGGAGGGTTAATTTAGAGGAATGAATACAATAAATAGAAGTTTGAGAAAAATTAAAAATCGGACATTTAAAACAAGAGTATGATGGCAGGACTAGCTTTTGAAAAGTCTGGGTTCAATAATAGAACATACTACTAATTTTACTTGTGTGCATAAGCCATGAACTACTACAAATTCAACCATTCCGAATCAGAACAGAAGAAGGAATTCAGAATTTCTTCTGGGGCACATAAGTACTTAATAAATGACCTCAAATTCATTTGGAGATTTAATCCGTCCTTTTAATTATGGAAAACAAAAGTTAGTGAGAATATTGGCCATGGTTGAAGCTTTTAAAATTAAGTTCAGTATCTCAAGGAAAAGCAATTAGTAAGAATAAAAGAGAAATATGTCTGTAAGCTAAAAATTTCAAGCATGAAGATTGCCAATCATCATATGCTGGACTTCAGTGCACACACGAAGCTTATACTTGAGTGTCCTAATTGAGTGATAAAACATTGCAACTTCTCTTCTCTACATTTCCCAAACATGTCTGCGAGTATCATGTGCATTTATGGCATATTACGAGCACTCAACCAAAATATTCAAAGTCCCTAAGAATCGACTTTTTATATTATTGCCATTTGATATAAATAAAATCGAAGATACATATTGAAAACAAGTGAGAGAAGTATGAAAAAAGTTACCATTTTCTTGAAGGCAAGGTTGCTGCCGAAACGGCTTCAATGGTGCAGCCTTTCAATTGAATTGTTTTTTTCTTACCATCTGATTCCAATAACGTTAATGTATGGTCCTTGATTCTTGCATACTTTTTCGCAGGAGTTACCTCCAAGAAATCCTTCCTTTTCTTTTGCTCTTTAGGTGCTTTCTCTATGATATCTTCTAGGACATTTGATTCTAGTATCCAAACAGAGCCCTGAAGAACAAAGAGCACATTTACATTACCGGCCTACTTGGTGATGATATCTTGTCTTGTACTATGGCAACACAAGCAAAACAACTTAAAATACTGCCATGGATGATATTTTCCTCTTCAAAAATAGTTGAAATTGAACCATTATGGCACAAGCCTCGCGGATCAAAACATGGAAGCAATCTTTTCATATCAGGGTTTAGGCTAACAGGAAAAGAGAACTTATTCCAATGGATCTTCCAATTTTGAAGCAAAGCAACCATAGCGCAAGAAAGCTAATACTTGAAATATATATTTCGAAGAGCCCAAAACAGAATGTATGCAAGTAAAATTCAAGAAGCCAAACTCCAAGCACCAAAATCCAGAATTATAAGTCAATTTAGTAAACTCAATCACCACCACGAACATTTACTAGTGGCGGAACTATAAAGTTTCAATCAATTTCTGGCAGATACGGAATTCTGAAACGAAATGAGAATACAGAAAACCTGAACTGAGAAGTACAAACGCTGATTTCCAAGATTGGGGGCACCATAAAATACCTGTTTGTTGGAAAGAAATTCAAGGGATTGAAGAAGATCTGGCTCAGATTGCTCTAACTTGGCATTGGCTTTAGCTAAGTCCTTTTGAGACCTCTTGCTCAACTTGTTCAAAATAATGAACACTCCAAAAGCCTCCGCCGCAACGATTGCCACAACCCCAAAAGCAAAGCCAAACACGAACGTCAGAATCAAGAGCGACCCCATTTCAATTTTCGCAAATTACGAACTCTGAACCATCGAATCACACGAAACTGAGTTGCAAGTACCGGAAAAACGAATTTCGATTGGGGAAAATCGATCAAATGAAAGAATAAAGCGGCACAGAAACCCCAAAATGGAAGAAAAACAATCAGAAGAATCAGAATCGGGCGCTGGTTCTGGTTGCGTCAAGTTTAGTGCCCAAGATTACTGGAAGTAAAAGTAATCGAAATCAACGGATAAAGACTCTTGTAACGCATGAGAGTCTTCTTCTTGTTTCACGACTTGCCACAGACAAACAGAACCAAGAATTTTTTCTGCAGTTTCATAAACGGTTTAAATGAAGAATTGATCGCAGCAATGGTGACAGTTGTGATGGGCCTCAAGAAAACTAACGATTTTTTTTCTTCTCATTTTATAATTTATGAGAATTTTGGATTTTAAATTTTCTTCCAAAAGAAGATATTTAGAAGCGCATTTGGTATGCATGCAATCCGGATCCTGTTTTATGTTTTCGGATTCACTGAATTCAGTGAATATGTGTTTGGCAGATGTGTTTTCGAAAACTGTTTTCGGATTCTGGGATCCAAAACAACATTTTTATGTTTTCATTATATCCAGATTCTGAATTTAAAATTTTAAAATGCAGAATTATATTAAACAAAGATAAAAATCTTAATAAATACAATATTTCACGTATATGAATTCAATTTACTTTTGTTAAATTAAAATATGTAGAATATAATATATTATAAATTATAGAATATTATATTATAAAAAGATAATTCTATAAAATTTGTAAAATCATTTCCTAAATTAATTAATAATGACTTATATTCAATATAATAATTAGTTTTGCATCTACAACTAATTTCATGATCTATAAATATGTTATAGGGCATGCATTTAAACAACTATTTAGAATGAAATCAAATTTCTAAATCTATTACCAAACACATATCCTGAAAACATGAAATACAACCCTGCTTTCATTGAATCCCTTGTTTTCAAATTTCTCATTTTTTGATTGCATACCAAAAGCAGTTCCTTCTCGATTCTTTTCCCCCAACTGTTTCATTTTTTTAATGATATTTTTAAAAGTTATTAATCTAATTCTCCAAGTCCATTCAATTCGTTTTTGCACATTCAAGGTGGTTTTTGAAGAACTTGGTTAAATTAGTTCGAAATTGAGAGAAAATTGCTAAAGTCCAATTGACACACACATACATACATATATATATATATATATATATATATATATAATTATTTAGACGATTACCTATAACACTATTCACAGATGACTTTCTTGAACTAAAAAAAACAGAGGGAGGGATTTCTTAAGTGTTTAAATTACATGAACGGGATTGGTGGGATTATTTATTTACTATTTAACTTCCAGTAAGATTATTTGATTTGATTTTTTTTATTACAACATGATTTGAAAAGTATGTTAAACTAAAGTTTTTTTTTCCTTCTCTTTCTAAAGTCTAATTTTTTCTGCTGAAGAGAGTTTTCATTTTAATTCTCAGGAATAAGCCAATTCAAACAAAATAAAATAATAATACCTATAATACATTAGTTATTCCTAATTATCTCAATTACTTATGATCAATGAACTAATTTTAGTCACTTAAATATTTCATATTCAATTAATTTATAAACTAGTTGTCTTCACTAAAAAATAAAATAAAAACTAGTTGAAAATAATTTTATCAACCACAACATATATATATATATATACACACACATATATACATACATATATACATCATAAAAAACAATGGAATATACATCATAAAAAACAATGGAATAACATAACTAAGCCCCATTTCATAATCATTTGGTTTTTTTTTTTAATTTTGATTTTTAAAAATTAAGTCTATAAATACTACTTTCACCCATTACTTTCCATGTTTTCTTATCTACTTTTTAGATGTGTGTTAAAAAATCGAGCCAAGTTTTGAAAACTAAAAAAAGTAGTTTCCAAAAATTTATTTTTGCTTTTAAAATTTAACTAAGAATTCAAGTGTTTTCTTAAGAAAGATGAAAACCATTGTAGGGATATGAAAACCATATGGAGAAATAGTGAGAAAATAAGTATAATTTTAAAAAATAAAAAAATAAATGGTTATGAAACGAGTCTAAAATTTTCAAATCTAACTTGATTTGAGGGGGAGAATCTAATAACTTTTTTCTCGACAAAAAAAAAGTATAATAATTTATATTTCAATTGTCACGGACATATAAAAATAATAATTTGTATAGAGAAGACACATTATTATGATTGAAGGTTCAATAAATTGATGTTGGATGCTATCTCGCACATTGTTGAACTAGAAAAAAAGTTCGACCTCCATCCCATATTTACTTAACTAAATAATAAATAATAATTCAGGGACTCTCGGGGGTCTCCGATCTGTGTGGGCTCATCTCTCTGGTTCTACAACTGGTCAATGAAAGCCCTTGAAGGAGTGACTGTCCTCTCTGGTTTGAAATCTCTTCGCCAAATTGAGGGACTTACTCTTTTCCCTCTCATCATAGAGTCGGATTGCCTGGAACTTATCTTGGTGTTGAACCACCCTGATTCAAATCTCTCAGAGCTCAGAAACATTGTGGGAGAAATCGCTGAAGAAATCGCCTCTCGGGCGGTCGTTCGTTTCGAAAAATGCCCTCGAAGCTGCAACCGAGTGGCTTACTCTTTGGCTAGAATTCCTCTTACTCACCATCACACTCCTTCTGGTCTCGATCTCCCGATCCCTTCGCCCCTGGAAAATGACTGTAATTTTTGGATGGGTTCCTACCCGCTTTTGGTCTCCTCCATTCTTAATGAGGAGGTTGCATGTAATTTGGTTGGTGAAAGTTAGTTATTAGTTTTGTAAAAAAAAAAATAATAATAATAATAATTTGTATGCAACTTTGTCATTGTTGATATTATCAAATTAATTCAAAAGTTATTAATCCACTGTTGTAGCTAGGGAAAAGGTATTAACATAGAATAATGAAACTATTTGATTTCGTACAAAGATGAAAACTCAAAGAACCAGAAATTTCTTGATTTGGCCTGGTTGAAGCAATCAATTTTTTTGCCTTTATTATTCACCCAAAAAAATATCATTTTTTTAAAACAAAAAAATATATATCATTCAAGTTTGTAATTTAGATGGGTTGATTTCCCCAACCCCACTTTGACTAAGGGGGAAAAAAAAAAAAAAACAACAAAGGACACCCTACCCTACTATTGAATGGTCACATCTCTCTTTCATATTCCCATGTATGGAAGACTCGTTGAAGTTTATTTTATAACCATTTAGTTTTTAGTTTTAAAAAATTTTGTTTGTTGTTTCACAAGTTCTCTTCATCTTCTCTACCATCATTTCTATCTTTCTTGAGAAATCATTTAAGTTCAAATTTTAAAAACAAAAAACAAGTTTTTGAAAGTTATTTCTTTAGATTTCAAACTTAGCTTGGTTTTTGAAAACATAAAAAGCTTGGTTTTTGAAAACATAAGAACAAAATAAGAACAAAATAGATAAGAAAACATAAGAACCCATTGGTAAAAGTAGTGTTTTTAGACTTAATTTTCAAAAACTAAAAACCAAAAACTGAGTGGTTATCAAACCGAACTTTAGTATTTATTATTATTAAAGAAAAAAGGAAAGTCAAAGGAAAGCAATAACAAAAACTTTCATTACAAACAGCAGCCTCTACATTTCTAGGAAAGTCCACAACACAAAAGGTCCAAAAGGGAGAGTGGTGAAAGCAAAAAACTGAAGCCTTAAATCCAAAACAATCCCTCCAAAACAAAACTCAGCCTCAAAGGCACAACAATGTTCATCATTTTTTTCTGAGTTAAAAACTACAAAAGGGTTGTTGTTCTGAATCAAATCAAACCTCTCAGTTTTCTAACTGTCAAATGAACTGCTGTGGCCAGAAGCAGGTACAGTTTTCTCATGTTGGTTGCAAAAGCATGTTTAAGAAAAAGGAAAAAAAAAAAAAAACCCTGCATGGAAACTGATTATTTACAAGGTTGAGTGAAGGGAAAAGAAATTGAAGTCGTGATGATTGACGCCAAGCTGCTTCAACCACGAATCGGCAGTGTGATAGAGATCGATTATTCGTTCGTAATCAGACGTCTCGGGCTGCAACCAGAGATCTCCCTGCATTCTGTAAGTGGCCAACCCAAATGGGAAAAGGCAAGAGGAAGTAGAACCACTAGTTTTTTCGTCGATTTGACCCGCCGTATCGGAACAACTACATCCATCTTGCCCTTCATGATCCATAGAGCTATCTGCATTCATCAAACATTGAACTAACAAGTATAGACAGACAAAGGCTTCTTACATATTTGGAAAGAAGTATAGACAGACAGTCACACACCTTGGAAAGATGAAGACAATGTATGATAGGTTAGAAAGCACGTCGCGAAGTCTTTGTCGTTTTTCTGATTAGGAATGTGATAAATAGGGTACCTGATTCAAGCCGAATGCGGCAAACAAAATCATTAAAAGGAAACAGCAAAAGAGGAGCAACCGAAGTGACAGCAAAGAAACTCTCGTGTCGATCGATAGATAGAAGGCGATGTTTACCAAGAAACAGCCATCCAACTAGCTGGAGAAAGATCCACACTCCTAAGTGTAGTTAGTGCTGGATAGGTTTGAGTTAGTTCCGTTATCTGAAATGCCAATTGTCTAACATAAGCAAAGAAGAAGATGTTGATAATATCATTTTACACTTCTTCGATGCTATGCATATTTGCAGTACTTAGAACTCCACTTGGTTTTTTCATTTGAATAGCTAAACTTTCTTTAGATCTTCTATCCAAGGCATATCGATAACTATAGAACAGTTACATTTGAAGTTCAATAGGTTCTGTTTTTCTTGTTCTTAACAAGATTGAAGTTTCCATCCTTGATGAGAAACGCCTTTCGGGACGTCGAGGATGAAGATATACTTCCTTGTTTGTTATACAAGCTCAATAAATAGTTAAAGTAATAGGCTAAAGATATACCTTGTCCATAAGAGGCACTCTCCAATAAGGAGAAGACATCTCCATGTATTGTAAAGAGAGGTAACCAAGTTTTTCCTTCAGCGGCCACGATCCCTCCTGGTCGAAGCTCGAATCTTCAGAAACAGCATCCCATGTTCTGCTAGAGTTGTTGCTCAGGGATCTTGACAGGTTATCACTCCAGCTATCGTCGCTCCACGAATCGCTTTCACATTCTGCCGTGTCGCTATCATATCTTCGGTTTCTATAAAGAGAAATTGAACAAAAATAGATTACATACAATGCAATGCAATAAAGACTAAACTGTAGATCAAGCATTCCCTTTATAACTTATACCACTCTTCCCTTTTATTAAATTCCAACGAATAAAAGTACTCCATGTTGTATCTCATCCCGTTTCGAATAAATAGGTATTTTTCAAAGAGAAACAGAGTTTTCAAACTTCAAAGTGAGCTACATGAAATGGAAGTAGCTTCAGTATACCTAGGAGGGGCAACAGGCTTGCTTGTGTAGATCTGAATTGCAGACAGATAAGGCACATAGAACTGCGTTGCGATTTCCGAACCATTCAACTGTATTGGGATACTGGCACCATATGCACTCCATTCGTCGTAGCAATCCCACAGCTCACCGAGCGTGTAGTATTGAATTGTATCTTTATCAGGTTGTTGCCACTGACTATTGAGATCATGAAGGCAGCTCTATATGAAAAAGAAAAATGATAGGTTTAGAGGAAGTAAGACAGAAACACCTCACATTTTGAGCATCGAAGGGATAAATATGTAGAAATATCAGAAATAAATGAACAATAAGATAAAACCTTGAAGATCAAAAGTCAGTAAATGACTACACTATGCACAAAAGAGGATCAAGCTGGATAGATGCTATAGATGAAACAAGGTTGAGCAGGTCTGATGATCATGATTTCCTTTTCCATTTCCACTTGAGAAAAGCAAATTTAAAAAATAAATGTTCGAACCCAAGACGTCCTATACTCTATTACCATATTAAATCATGGTACAAATATTCAAACACAAGGCCTCCTATGCCAATACTATATTAAATCACCACTAAACTCAAAAACTTTTTTATGAATTACAGTAAATTTAATCCTATATTAACAGTCATCCTCAAAAGAGGCAAAAATGATTAGGGAAATAGAGATGGCAAGGAGGAAACAAGTGGAGCCAGCTGATAACTAATCAAAAATGTATTTGCAAGTTAATTTAATGCTAATCTTAGATAACTTGATAAGTAATCTAGTTGGTTTAAAGACTTTATTTTGTGTTCAAATCTCCCTTCTTTCAATAATACAATTTGATACAAATAATTGCACAAATCCTCGATTCCTCATACTGTATTCTATCCTCTTTCCCTGACTTCTATAAATTTTCAAAAGAAAAACAAAATACGAGTTATCAAATAAACATATTAACAACATTTTTCCAGTCTGACTTCAATAAATAAGAGATCAATTACAAATATTATATTAATCAACTTACATAATGAAATTTCCGCAGCCATTTTTTTTTCCCTAAAGTTCCAAATCTCAAGCAAGATAATAATAAATCTCTTCCTTTCAGGAAGAACATTCTTAGAAGATTCAACAGTAAAGCCTAGTCTTGACGTTTAGTTAAAAGAATAATAAATAACAAATAAGACACTAATAATTTTAAAAAATCTGGACTAAAAATGAAATCATAACAACATTATTTAGCACATCGTGACAACATTTGATGACTCATAAGTTCCGTCATCAGTGGATGAACATCAATGAAATTTAATTTATAAAAGTCTTTATTTATGGAAGGGAAAAAATTTTTAACCAATCAATATGCCACGTGACACGAGGCGAAGACTTCTAAAGATAAGACACTTGAAAACATATCATGTGTCGTATGTATTTATTTCGGGGCCCGTCTCTTTAGGCACGTTGCTTTATGGCCACCCTTGTAGGGTATGCTTAAATATAATTTTTAAAAATAGTTTTTTCTTTTTCTTTTTTTGTTTTTTAAGCAAATGACAAAAATAGCTAATTTCGAAGATAAGGTGGGGCGAGCTCGACCCAGGCCTATTTCAGTCATTAATTTTAAAACATAAGCTTATAGAACCTCTAAGAGAAAATGGAAGTAAAAAAAAAAAATTACATGTCTGCTAGAAAATAACAATTACAAAAAATTGTACAAACCACCCTTTCATTACAATCATGCTCCTGAATTTTAATTTGATCAATAAGTGTTAAAATCAATTAACATTCACGGGTCTCACTATAGAGTTGGCTGATTAAATTAAAAAAAATTAGTATAAATATAATACTTTAACAAAGTACGAAGTCTAATGGTCAAATTAAAAATTCGAGATTGTAATGAATAAGTGAAGGGTGGTTTGTTTAATTTTTCGTGATAATTATAAATTAGTAAAAAAAAAAAACAAAACAAAAGAAGTAGGTGTACTTAGAGTATATTCGGAGAATATTATAGCAATCTTCGTCTTAATGGGCCCAGAAGGACAACGACATCGGCCCATTAACGGCCCATTACATAATTTACACTGAAGACAAGGGAGAGAGGTGACTCAGCGAGTTAAGGAAATTAGAAATCTATCCGCCACGTTTTGCATTATACATTTATACCTGACGGATTTATTCGGGCGCCCCTTTTTTTCACTCTCTCTCCCTCGAGACAAAATATAATAAATAATTGTAAATGCAAAAATGGCAAGAAAATTAAGAAATACATTTTTTTCAACTTCTTTCCATTTTACAAGAAGATATCAAAAATCTGATGGTGGGCATATGGAAAATTATAATGGTGGTGTAAAAAGGGGAGAATTTTCCATTCTCAAATTATTATTGAATTATGATGAAATTGGAAAATGATATTAAAAATTATTACGATGTAGATGAGTAGATCACATCACACATGGTTTTGCAGAGACAATGGCAGGAATAAATAATAATAATAATAATTGCAGTGGGAAAATAAAAAATGTAGGATTTGCAGCAAAGAAATGAAAGAATAATAAAACAATAAAATAACAAAATAAACGATCAGAAGAAGAAGATTAAGCATTTAAAAAAAAAAAAAAAATTACCCGAGGAAGAGTTCGCCAAGGGACGCAAGGAGTAACGCATTGAAGAAACCGCTCCAAATTGGACGAAGTTTTATGGTTGGAGAAACTAAACGACGCCGTTTGAGACATGGATTTCTCTTCCGATCGAAATTTCCGGCTAGGGCTTTCTTTGAAGAATGTGAGTTTTTCCGGTGGTCTCTGGTTCGAGGAATTGATTAAATATACGGAAGAATGGAAGCACCTGAACGGCTAATCCGGCTGGTGAAAAAGGAAAGAAACAAAAGGAATTGAGAAAAGAAAAAAAAAAGGAAAAGCGAATTCAGCGGCAGAGTAGAAGAATTGATCACAGAGAATGAGAAGTGAAAGGAAAAAACAGAGAGAGAAGAAGAAGCAAACATACTCTTCAGCTCTTAATCAGCAATGAATCAATCCTCCGGCCATTTCTCTTTCAGTAGACTCTTAGATTTTCGAAATGGGGGAAGAAGAAAAAGAAGCCATTAAAGCAGCAAGGCCGATCCAGAGATGAAGAAGACGAGGAATTGAGGATAACGCTGGATTTCGAGCAGAGATTTTGACTGAGAAATTGCTCTTTTTTTATTTTTTATTTTTGAAGTATAAATGTTAATGTGAACTGAAAAGAAAGAGAGAGAAAGAGAAAGGGGGCATCTCAGAGGCACAGATTCATTGCATTATTTTAATCAGTTTATTGGGAATTAATTGAAGTAATTGGGTGAAGGAAACTGATACTTTGGCTCTGCCAATAAATAAATGCCTGGAGATAAAGACGAGAGAAATTTAATAAAATAATAAGCAAGAATGGTTTGAGGACGAAAATGAAATTATAATAATATTTAATAAAGTTGAAGGAAAATTTATCCAAAAAAAAAAAAGGAAAGAAAAAAGGAAAATTTGGGAATAATAAGTTTAGATTTATTTTCGCCGCGTGTAGAGGGACGCAGCGGCAAGGCAATGGAGCGCACTGCTGAGAATGCTACGGAGGGGTTAGCCGAGCAACACGTTTGCAATCAAAGAGTTTTGTTGATAGGCCACCTCGACAACTCAATAAGTACTTTGTTTTGTTTGCATTTTCAATTTTGGCTACATCAGCAAAAATACCCCTAAATTATGAGTTTTGTTTTAATAACATCTCTAAATTTTAATTTTTTTTTTAAAATACTCTTAATTTTTAAAGAGCCTTAAAAAATACTCTTACCATTAAGTTTTATATGGAAAACGGTAACATTTCGTTTTAATAATACTTCTAAACTTTATAAAAAATTCAGAAATATCTTTATTAAGTTCTGGATGAAAAACGTTAGATTATTTGCCTGTTAATTTTAGTTGTTTAATTAATTGAATCATTGGTGTGATTGTTGAAATAAACTCTCTCAGATATCTTTTCTTTGATAGTTTTATTTTATGTTTCTATTTTGTTTTAGTCTTATTCATCTTTCTATTATATTCTCTAAATAAAATTGAGTGATTGTATTTGTGGTAATTAAATAAACTATAACACCAATCCTGTGGACGATACTCTGGCATTTTTACACTATAATAAAACTTAACATGTACACTTGACGTATTGCATTGAACAATTCTACGCAACACTAACGTAGAGAAGGCCATTGTACACTAGCTTGGCTATCGTTTTTTCAATTTTGTAGCGTGTCTTAAAATTCCAAGTTTAATTCTACATTAACAATTGCTAAAGTTTCGTTTTGGATAGAAAACATTAAAGTTTTATTTCAATAATACCTTCGAAATTTAAAAAGTTTCAAAAATATCCATGACCTTTCAAAAACGTTAAAAAATACTCTATTGTTAAGTTCTGAATGAAAATGTTAAAGTTTTATTAATACCATTGACATTTAATTGTGCTCTTAAGAGGTGGTTTTTGCCTTTATCTTCCTAACTTAAAGATTACTTGCATGTCAATCTTGGTTGTTTAATTAATTGAATTATTGGTCTGATTGGTAAAATCAACTCTCTAAGGGCATGTTTGGGGCACATGTTATAATAACCTGTGGAATACTCTGCACCTCAAACACAGACTATTATAACCTCAAACTATACTATTTTGTATTTTAAATAATATTATATGATTCCATAGATTATAATAATCCACATACTATTATAACCTTATGTTATTATAACCAACTCAGCGCCCAAACAACCCCTAAGATATCTTTCATCTTTTGCCTGGTTGTTTTATTTTATGTTTTTATTTTGTTTTAGTCTTATTCATCTTTCTATTACATTGTCTAAATAAAATTGAATGATTGTATTCTTGGTAATTAAGTAAACTATAACACCAATTCTATGGAAGATACTCATACTTTGACGTTCTTACACTATATTAAAACTTAACACGTACACTTGAGATATTGCATCAAATAATTTGACATAACACGAGAAAGTCATTGCACGCTAGCCTAACTACCTAGTATTTTTCAGTTAGATATTCTATTAGTTGTAATATGTCTTAAATTTCTAAATTTAATATTATAATATTAACAATTGCTGAAGAAAAAACTTAAAAGTTTAAAACAAACATAAAGTTACAAATTAACTTCAAATTTGAGGGTTAGTCTTGGTGCAATGAAAAATGAAAAACCTAGAGATGGAAGTGATAGGTGGGTCATCGAGAGTTTATTTTTCATCTCCACAATTTGACATCAAATTCAAGTATTTAGGTAGATGAATTTTAAATAAATTCAAGCTAAAAATTGTTCTCACAAAGCAAGACAGTGATAGATTATATCCTTCAACTTCGAAGAATTAAATAGATCCCTACTTGAATCCACCTATTTAGGTTTTCAAATCCGTCCCAACAACAATTCACTTTTTTTTTCTTTGGAGAGTTAAGAGAGAAGGTTATGGCTAAAAATTATTGAGTTTTCATGGAGGAAGAATCTATAGAGAGATAAAGAAAAACATTTTTTTTTTCAATAAGAGTATTTTTAAATTTTTTTGAAAGGTCAATGGTATTATTGAAATGATATTTTCTACCTAAAATTTAACGGTAAATGTACTTTTTAATGTTTTTTTATCAATGGGCAGGAGTATTTTTGAAACTTTTAAAAGTTCATGGGTATTATTGAAACAAAATTTAATGTTTTCCATCCAAACCTTAATGGTAAGGGTATTTTTTAATACTCTTGAAAGGCCAAGAGTATTTTTTTTTTAATTTTTTAAAATTTAGGTGAATTATTGAAACAAAACTCATAGTTTAAAAGTATTTTCTAATAATTTAATTTTCAATTTTTTGGTTTGTTTCACTTGTGAATCTTTTTTGAATGTCTATTTTATGTCGGTAATAATTTTGTTTTTAGACAATTGATTAAAACATGTGCTCGATGAAGAGATTAAAAATTCAAATTCTCACACACCTTTGTATTATTAAACTAACAAAAATGGTTTTCTATTTTTAGAAGTTATGCTCCTTTTCCCACCTTTTTTTGCTTGTTTTTTATAGTTTGTTAACATGTTTGAGTTGTTTGCCAATTTTAAAAATGAAAGAAGATTTGGAGGCTCCATTTGGTAATTACTTAGTTATGTTTGATAACTATTTAGGCTCCCTTTGATAATCATTTAGTTATTTAAAAATTAAGCCTAAAAATATTAATTTACCAATGAGTTCTTATATTTTCTTATCTATTTGTACCTATGTTTTAAAAAACAAAGTTAAGTTTTGAAAACTAAAAAAAATTAGTTTTCAAAAACTTATTATTATTTTTAAAATTTGGCTAGAAATTTAAATAGTACCTGAAAGATGAAAATCATTGTAGAGAAGACGAAGAGAAATTGTAGAAAAATAAGTATAATTTTCAAAAACTAAAAATAAAAAACCATATGGTTATTAATCGGGGTCTTAGTTTTTGGTTTCGTGGTTTTTGAAAATTAAACTTGTTTTCTTCCAATTTCTTTACAATGGTTTTCATCACTATTAAGGGAACATTTGAATTCTTAGCCAAATTCTAAAAATAAAATTACTTTTTGAAAATAACTTTTTTTAGTTTTCAAAATATGACATGATTTTTGAAAACACAGATAAAAAATAGATAACAAAACAAGTAAATTTATAAGTAGGAGTAGTATTTATAGGTTTAATTTTAAAAAACCAAACACTAAATGGTTATCAAATGAGATCTAGTTTTTTATTTTTAAAAGTTATGTTTGTTTTTTTTTTTTAATCATTTCTCTAGAATGAGTTTCATCTTTCCTAAGAAAATATTTGAATTATTAGCCAAATTCCATAAACAAAAACATTTTTTTTTACAATTTTCAAAACTTGAATTGATTTTTTAAAACATTTGTGAAAATAGTATTTATAGAATTAATTTTTAAATATCAAATGATTATCAAACTCACTCTTAATTTTTCTTTCCTGGGTTGATTTTGAAAATGATTTAGAAAGAAAAACACAAAAAGTTAAAAGTGGTGTTTATAATTTTTTTTAATAAATGTAAACCCATAAACAACAAAATTATTGGACCTTAGCTTTTAATTTTAAACCAATAATTTTAGTTCTGTTCTATTATAAATGCATGAAAAATAGATGTTCATTTCTCATATACCCATGTGTCATGCCCTCCATTGGCCATGTGTTTTTCATATGTCATAAACTACTCATGTTTGGTGTCCAAAAGAATCCAATTGTTTCGTGCCAAATAGCCTATAAATAGTGGTATTTGATGGATAATGAAAAATACAATTGGGTGTGAAATTCTCCAATCTTATTGCTTCTCACTTACTTTCTCTCTAATTTATTCTTATTTAATTTTGACATATAATTCCACTATCTTTAATATTATATTATATATATTCCTTTTATAATCTCACACTTATTATTATTATTATTATGGTTGTTATTATTGTTATTATTATTATTATTATTATTATAATATGTTTTGGTAAAACTTCGGTGTTCGATTTTGCCTCCAATTTTTACAACACGTTATCAGCACGAGTCTCTATCATTTTTCCCGTTGAAGGTAGGTTCTAAAGGTAAGTTTGTGTATTTTTTTTTGTATAATTAAATATTATTTTATATATTCGATTTATATTAAATTTCTAATATAAATATAATGCATTTTGATAGTGTTACTATGACCAATCTTACAAAACTAGAATTCACGACCCTTGACATTAATGTTAATAATTATTTGTCATGGGTGCTTGATGCCGAGATACATTTGGATGCTATGAATCTCGGAGAGACCATTAAAAAAGGAAATGCAACATCCAGTCAAGAAAATGCGAAAGCTATGATTTTCATTCGTCATCATCTCCACGAGGGATTGAAAATGGAATATCTCACAATAAAAGATCCCTACGTTCTGTGGAAGAACTTGAAAGAAAGATATGATCATAAAAAAACTATTATTCTTCCAAAAGCTCGTTATGATTGGATGCACCTGAGGTTGCAAGATTTTAAATCAGTGAGTATAATTCCACATTATTCAAAATTAGTTCAAAATTGAAATTATGTGGAGAAAACATTACTGATGTAAATATGCTAGAGAAAACATTTCCCACTTTTCATGTCTCGAATATGCTCCTGCAGCAGCAATATCGAAAAAAATGTTTTACAAAATATTCTGAACTTGTTTCATGTCTTCTTGTTGCTGAACAAAATAATGAGCTATTAATAAAAAATCATGAATCTCGACCAACTGGAGCAACACCTTTCCCTGAAGTGAATGTGGTGAATTTTAACAATCATAGTCGAGGTCGTGACTGTGGTAAAGGAAAAAATATTATTTTCGTGGTGGGCATTATAATTATCCAAATTTCAAGAAACCCACACGAAATGATGATCATAAAGAAAAAGCTCTACAAAATAAGAATTCAAGAGGTGATGAAAATAAATGTTTTCGATGTGGAATGACTGGACATTGGTCACGTATTTGTCGTACATCCAAACACTTAGTTGATCTCTATCAAGCTTTCCTGAAAGAAAAAGGGAAAAATGTGGAAACAAATATTTCTTATCAAGATAATGATATATTCGAGTCATTCAATATGACAAATTTGGATGTAACAAACTTGTTTGTTTCCTAAAGAGAAACTTAACACAATTGATGGATTAACAAGTACTTCTTTTAATTTTGAAATTATTTAGGATTAATATTTGTTTAAAATCTATCTTTATGTTTCTCTTTTTAGCTTTGAATTTTTGTATTTTAAGTTATGTATCTTTTATTGTAATTATTTTTGTTTAATGAAGAAATATGAACAGTTCTTATATGTTGGGTGAGTAGAAAATAAGCAATGAAGATCTATATCTAACATACTGCGCAACTACGCATATAATACTTACCAATAGAAAATATTTTTCTAAATTAACAATATTGGAAGCAAAAGTTAATACTATATCTGGTTCTACAAACCTGATAGAAGGTTTTGGAAAAACAAGTTTTATCTTGCCTAGAGAAACAAAATTTTCAATTAATAATGCTTTGTTTTCTAACAAATCAAAGAGAAATTTATTGAGTTTCAAAGATATACGCGACAATGGTTATCATGTTGAAACTAATCATAAAAATGATATATATATATACCATTTTTCAATTAAGTGATGTGGTTTGAGAGACATTATTTTAAAGTCAGTCTACATATTAGATGTCAAAATGTGTTAATACGATAATAATTTGATGGGACTTATTTTTAAACAATTTTTTAACAAAATTTCTTTGAAGGATGTAATTGAAAATTTGCAATTTGGTAGGGGTAAAATTTGAATACTTAAAGAGCATATTTACAACTATTTTACTTTTGGTTTTTTTTTTTTTTTTTTTTTTTTTTTTTTTTTTTAATTTTTGAAAATTAGGTTTGTTTTCTTATGATTTCTCTAGTAGATTTCATTTCTTTATAAAATATTAGAATTCTTAACCAAATTCTAAAACAAAAAACTTTTAAAAACTTTTTTTTTTTAGTTTTCAAAACTTTGCTTGATTTTTGAAATATATGTAAAAAAAAAGTAGATAACAAAACAAATAAATTCATAGATGAGAATAATATTTATAAACTTAACTTTTAAAACTCAACAACAAAAAACTTAGACCATGTTTGATAAATATAAACCCCGTTTGATTACCATTTAGATTTTAATTTTTTGTTTTTGATAATTAAGCTTGTTTTTTTTTCTCAATTTCTCTATAATAGTTTAGGAAGTATTTGGATTCTTAGCCAAATTCTAAAACTAAAAACTATTTCTTGAAAACTATTTTTTTTTAGTTTTCAAACATGACTTGATTTTTGAAAACATAGGTAAAGAGTATGTAACAAATAAATTCTTAGGTGCGAGTAGTATTTATAGACTTAATTTTTAAAAACAAAAAAAAAAAAATCAAATGGTTATCAAACGAGACCTAATTTTTTATTTTTTATTTTTAAAAATCGTGTTTGTTTTCTCATAATTTCTATATAATGGTCTTTCATCTTCTCTATAGTGGTATCCATGTTTTTTTTGAAAAAAATACTTTAATTTTTAAACAAATTAAAAAAATATATATTTTTTTTATATTTTTTTATATTTCAAAACTTGACTTGATTTTTTAAAATACATATACAAAGTTTATTAGTAAACATGAAAATTAAAATTAAAAGTTAAATGGTTGTCAACCCAACTTAAATGCTTATAAATGAAGCACAAAATATTAATGACCAATTTTGAGAATTATTTCAATGAATTATAAACTCAAACATAGGTTCTAAAACCAATCAAAATTTGAGTATAAAACCGATCAAGTCTTTTTTGTTGACCAACTTGTAACGGATAGTTTTAAAATTTCAGAGACCAATTTATTGCCCATAAAATTAAGAACCATCTAAGATTCGAAACTAAAATTGTAAAATATATTAAAACGTGATGCGAGCCTAAAATTTAATATTTTGATTTAATCTAAACTCTCGAGAATATAAAAGAATAAATAAATAAAAGGGTTAGAAATTTCGAATTGTGCGGGTGACACTGTGTTTGGTCAGTGAAAATCATATATTTTTAAAATAAGAATCTTTGAACTTTCAACACGTTTGCCACGAGGGACTGCACTAGTGGATGCCGACCTTGACATCTTTCTTGTCCTCTTATGCTCACTCTTATTTTATCTCTTTCAATTTAAATATTCATTTTTTATATATATTTTGAAATATTTTACTGTGGTTTACACATGTCATGTGAATGCTCTCCCATTATTTTGCACTAGCGAATTCAGAAATTTTATTGAGAACTGCTTAACTTAATATCAATAGTTTGATCTAAAACTTTATATTATTTGGAGTGTAAATTCGTAGGAATATAATTTTAAATTTATAAAGATAATTTTAAACGCATTAATATATAGTGAGATTAATTTATATTTTTTTTATAGCATCATTTTTTTAATAGATTTTTCTCTATTAATTTATTGAACATGAGTCAGTTTTTTTTATAAATATACAAGAAAATAATGCAACTCTAATAATATTTGTATCAATTAAAATTTTAAAATTTTGTAGCTTGGCTATGATAACTACTAAAAGAAAGTTGCATGCGAGCAAGATTTTAAAATTTCACGTGCATTCCTAAATCCTGATTCCTTTGTGAATTATGAGTTATATTACTATACGTTCAAATAATATCTCCTTATTCATAATGTAAATTAAAAAAAAAAAGCTTAACAAAATACTTTGGTCTATTTTCATTCACGTTTAGTTCTTGAATTTTCATTTGAACATAATTTCAACTAGTTAAGACATATCATTGACCAAAAGATATGAGATTCAAATTTCCACATTCCAATTATTATATTGAACTAAAAGAACCTTAAACTTTCATTTGTTGTAGCATAAAACTACTTGTAATGATTTGGTCCTCGTACTTTAAATTTTGTAATGCTTTAATGTTTAAACTCTAATATGATATAATTTGGGACCCACTTGATTATCACATAGGCCCCGTTTGATAACGATTTTATTTTTGGTTTTTAGTTTTTGAAATTTAAACTAAAAATACTACTTCTACCAATAAATTTATATATCTTTTTATCTAATTTGTACCTATGTTTTCAAAAACCATGTCAACTTTTGAAAACTAAAAAAAGTAACTTTCAAAAACTTAACTTTGTTTTTAGAATTTGGCTAAGAGTTCAAATGCTTACTTAAGGGATGATCTCTATTCTAGAGAAATTAGGTGAAAATAATCATTTTGTTTTTTGTTTTTTGTTTTTAAAAATTAAGTTTGTTTTCCCCTTCATTTCTCTATAATGATTTTTATCTCTCTTAAGGAAACATTTAAATTCTTAGCTAAATTCTAAAAACAAAAACAAGTTTTTGAAAACTACTTTTTTTAGTTTTCAAAATATGGCTTGGTTTTGAAAACATAGGTAAAATGTAAAGAACAAAACAAGTAAATCCTTAGGTGGGAATAGCATTTCTAGGCTTAATTTTCAAAAACAAAAAACAAAAAACAAAATGGTTATCAAACGGGGCTTTTGATTTTAGTTTTTAGTTTTTGAAAATTAAACTTTATAAGCACTTTTTCCACCTAGGAGTTTCTTTGTTTTTTGTTGTCTACTTTTATATTAATGTTTTCAAAATCTAAATCAAGTTTTGAAAACTAAAATAAGTAGTTTTTAAAAACTTGTATTTTGTTTTTGGAATTTGGTTAAGAATTGTTATGTTTTTGTAAAGATGATGAAAATTATTATAGAGAATTTGTGAAAAAATAAACATAATTTTCAAAAATCGAATGATTATCAAACAATACCTTAAGTAAGGTAGTATTTACTCCGAAAAATTATGTCTATCATACCGTATAAACTTCTAATATGTGACAATTTAGTATCTATGTTTTCAAATAGAAACATCATTACACCTCAAAATTTCATATCAAGAACTAAATCACAACAATACACTTTAATTTATGTAGTTAGACCATTACAAATTTTAAACTCCAGAAATTAAATCTTTATATTTTAAATAAAATAACTAAATTGTTACTTATATGAAAAATCCAAGGACTATACATTTGCATCAATATATTTTTATTATATTTTATTTATGAATTCAATACTATCCATTATTTTTTCTTGTTTGAGTCTAACAATCAACCATATGGGCAGTGACAGATCCAGAATTTCAAGTTATGGGGAGCTTGAATTCATATAAAAATTATTTTGAACGCATTAATATTTGTTGTATATAGTCTCATTTCATTTTTATAGTTTATTAAAATTAAGAAATTGAACTTTGAAAGTATAAAAACTAAAATAAAACAAACCACAAAATACATGGATAAAAATGAAATCTTAATATAATAGTTTATATACTTTGATATAAGAAAAATGATTAATTTTTTTACGTAAGTATACTGTATATGAGAAAAATTACAAATAATAAGATTTTGTTTTTGCTTAATAAGAATTCATAGAATCATATTTTATTTTATGTAATTAATTTTTAAAAATACTTTTATAAAAATTAAAAAATATTTACATTCAGTTTTATTTATATTTGATACCAAGAAGAAAAATCTTAAAAATAAAAATTTTAAGAATAGATTACAACAAAAAGAATGAGGGAAAGAGAGCATAACTCAACTGGCATATGAATCCTCCCAACTCCTATTGTACTTACAAAAATAAAAAATATGATATATATTTTTATAATTAAATACATTTAAATTATTTACAGGAGATGAAGAAATATGATTTATTGTACTAAAAAAGAAGTATGATTTATTAGATTTTTTAAAAATACATATCGAATGCTCCTAACCTCTATTGTACTTTAAAAAAAATAAAAAGTATGATATAATTATTTTAATTAGATATATTTAAATTATTTACTAGATGTGAAGAAATGTGATTTATTGGATTTTTTAAAAATAGAATTTAAAGTATTAAGAGCTTTTATTTTTATTGAGTGAAATATATATACTAAAATGTAAAATTACACACATATTCTAAAAGTTGTACAAATGAGAATTGAACCTAGGCGTGCAAAAAAAGAGGAAAAATCAAGATGGACTTGCCACTAGGCTAAGATAAAATTTGTAAATGAACTCTCTTTCTAGTAGTTATTACTAAACATGCATTATATTTGAGGCCATAAAATAAAATTCATTGTAAATTTAATGCTACAAAAGTTTTGGGATCCCATAAAAGAAAATCGTTTAAAATAATAACATCTAAAGGTTAAGACCTCTAGTTTAAAACAAATAAATTTTATGTGTCAAACATTGACAAATGAGGTTAGCTTGGATATGATTTTTCTAAATTACTAAAATAATTGCGGAAGACATGGCTATCTATCCCCCATGGCCATAGTCGCTTGATTTCCCGTCAATCACCTTACATACTTTTGTCTTTACCTGAAAACATTTTTTTTTTAAAAACAAAGGGTGGGTATTATATAACATAACACTCAATAAGAGACCTCATTGTTGGGGTTGAAAAACATGTTGTCATAACAAATCATGGCTTTATGTGGGACCCATACATAAGAAAACCTATTTCATGGCATTTTCTCTTCGACTATTAGTGGGAAAATTAAAACTTCATGATCCATGACCTCTTAGTTTAGGTCGACTCTAAGTCTTTCATGACTTACATAGCATCAAATACGTATATATACATACATACATACATACGTACATACATACATACATATATATATTATATCGGAAGTTTAATCGCCACGACCTTCGTAAACATTTTCATTTTATAAAATTTCTCTTCAACCTTTACTGAACAATTAAATTCTCCCGGATCATGGCCTCTAATTCGAGTTGACTCTAACTAATTCATAACTTATATAATAAATATTATCGGGAAGATTTCACCACAGCCTTCGCAAACATTTTCAAGAAATACATGCTCAGGATCCCAAATGAAATAATAACAACATTCGTGCAAAAATTTCATGGCATAAATATGTATCAAAAACCAAAATGCTCAATTTTAAACCAACAACTATTGGGATATGTGCCATAAAACTTATGTAACTTTGGTCAAATAAATAAAAATTTATTTGTTTTGATAAAATTATATTCTAACTTTATAAATCCAATAAACTAAGCTCCAAGGTTATAATATATCTTGAACATCAGTGTAGTAGACACTATTTGGATTGTGTTCAAGAGTATAACTTAAATGGTCTAAACCTTATTCTGGTAACACCATGGATGCGATCCACTTTGTAATTAGTACAAATGAGGTAATCCAACTCATTTATGTGGATGACATGCGAGTGAGGGCATCCTGTATGAAGAGTTCATACAAGACCGGACTGCAAATTATTAGTCTGACCAGTATAACGCCGTTAACAGGATAACACTGATAATTTATAGATGGTTATTAGTGACTCGACCTGAATCCTGAGCAAGTTAAGAACTCCTGCTTATAGGGGTTTGTCCTTAAACTAGTATGGGTGAGAGTGGCCTGTAGCCGACTCAATAAGCCTACCTTCTCAGGGACAGAACCTCGTAGGAAGCTGGGGACTTAACTATGCAAGACGGAATTCACTCATTCCTACACTAATGAATTAGATAGGTTGTTCCCTTAACAACTGAGTCCAGGTCTTGAACAACGGGACCCCACCCTCTAAACTAGCTTAAGAGGGTATGAGTTTATGGTAGGAGCATCGACTTGTTGTTCATTAGAGGATCAGTGGTGCTTAAGGAACAAAGAGGCAATCACTGGAGTAAAATGGTAATTTGACCCAACTGTAATTACGAACAACTTGTGAAGGGTCGATTCATGGGTAATGATTATATCAATGGACACAATATAATCTACAGTGAGGAGAGTGCAACTACAAGTCTATAGTGGAGTGACTTGTAGTTAATGAGTATTAATTAACCAGATCAAAGAGTTTGATCAGTTAATCTCATATCATTGGAGCTCATGAACTGTAGGTCCATTAGGTCCCTCCGTTAGCTCAACATGGTAATATTGAGGGTATAAAGTTAGGAATGAGATTGAAGTGTTCAATTTCATATATGAGGTGTTATATCAATTATATGTGATATAATTGATATAATATATAGTTTTAATGTGAATAAGATTCACAAATTAACTATATACTAATGAGAGAATGAAGGAGGGATAAGATGGTAATTTTCATCCTATTTCCCTATAAATAGTTGCATAAGATGCAACTTTGAGATAAGGCTTTTACATAAACCATAGAGTTCTCTCATTTTTGTTGGAAAGAGTTCCAAACACATTTCCAAAAAGATCACCTCACCTCATCCTAAAAGGAACCCACATTCTTCCCTCACCTAGAGAACAACGGAGAAGATCTAGTGGTAGATCTTCACAAGGTTCGGGTTCGTTGCTGAGATCGTGATCGTTGGAGGAACTTGTGAAGAAAGTATTCTACAAAGGTAAATTCTTGTTGTCCTATATTTCGTAAAGCATGCTTAATCTTAGTATATTGTTCTTGTATTTTAGATCTGTGTAACAAAATCATGAACACGCGATTCACTATCGCTTCCGCTGCGAGATTCAATCCCTTCAAATGGTATTAGAGCCCAATTGTGTTCTTGATTTTGTTCTCGATTAATCAAGAATAAATGTAGAATTTACTGATTTCATGAGATGTATGATCGGTTTGCAAAATTAGATGTTTTCAATTTTGATACATAGATTTACAATTTTTATTTTCATCGAATTGTTCAATGTAAGAGCCCGGTGTTTTGGGAAATTTTAATTATAAATTGAGTCTGTAAGTCCGTGTCGATCAAGGCAAAGTGGTTGCTGAAAAGAACGGATCGAAAATGAACAAAAACAGCAAAAGGTGATTGTTGTACTGCAATGCCGTTGAAGCGGTTTTCATGTTGCAGGAGGCGCAACGTTGCAACACGCCAATTAGCGTCTCAACGCTTGAACGGATGGGTGATGGCGTTGCAACGCTGAAGGCAGAAACGTTCTGCCAAGCACTCCAACGGGCAGAAACGGACAAGGTGCAACGTTGGAATGCCGAAGGCGTTTCAAGAGGTTTCCAAACAGGCGGAAAACGTTTTTTTATTATATATATTAAATATAAAAACATTTTATATTTAATTATATTTAATATTATTAATTTTAATTAATATAATTAGATTATATTAATTGAAATTAATTTTAGGGGTTTCAAAATTGGTCTAATTTTGCTATTTTATTTATGCAAATGTTGTATAATTATTGTCATGCGTAATGTATGCTTTTATTTAGATATCTCACCTTAGGTTAAGCATTTACATGCATCATTTATAATATAAAGTGTTATATTATATAGTTTGCATGTATAATTAATATTAGGAGTTATATTAATTTTTGGACAACATTGACATGCATATTTTTCATGAGATGAATGTGTTATGTATGTTTTATTATTCATGTGATGAATGATCAAACACAATAACATAGAATTGCATGTCACCTAAGGTTAAATTCATTAGTTTTAAAATGTTTAGAACATGAAATTAATAGACCTTAGGTTATCTAGTTCTAATTAGATTAGAATTAGGAACAATGTAATTTACAAACAATGATTGAAAGAGCAACTCTGTCTAAGAAAGGTTCTGTCTAGGCTAGGGTATTTAAGCTGATGGAAATGGAACATCCTTACCTGGGAACTGACCTGGGAGTGAATTTTAATCAGAGTGTTTATAAATTATAGTAGCGTCAGCGGGTTTATTAAGGGGTTAATAAACTAGAAATCCTAGGTTTAATATAAAGAGTTATATTAGCAAACTTAGGATAAAATCAATATAAGAGTTATATTGATAAGTTTAGGTAAAACCATTAGCCGGGTTTAGCCTAAGTCATTTTCTTATAAAGTTAAAGTATCCAGTAGGAGGAAAAATGTATATGATACATATAATTCCACCTACGTTTCTCCGGGAAGTTCACACTATGAGACTCATACTTGGCCTCGTGGCGCAAACGGGAGCGCCCCCCCCCCCCTTCGGATGATGTTTGTATGAGTCAATATCCAGGTGAATGGAGAGGGTACTTATAGTGAGTGAGAACAGGTTTACTGAAAACAAAACCTATGGTCTCTTCTGTCGGTTCATACCGTAAGATCACTATGGTCAGCCTGCTAGTTTGGCATGGACCAAACAATCCCTTCGGAGGACTTGATCATAGGAGATCGAACATAGTAGACACCCGAAAGGGATAAAGATTTCCTTAGTCTGTTTTTCAACCTAGTCCTCCCTTCGACGGATTTTGTTGGATGGGGACTCTGGAATCCAAAGACAGATGGTTACACTCACAAGGTACATAAGAAGTGTATATATCCTGACCAAATAATGATAACTATAGCCTATAGGAATAAGAGTTATTCTGACATTAGGTTTTGGTTAAGAATGTCTTGATCTAGAGAAGGAATGTTTTTTATTACCCTTCGGTGTCATACATTTTAAACCTTTGGAGTATCATTGCAAATTATTAATGACTAAGGAATCATTAGATAATTAGCTAAAACGTGATTGGATTAGACAGTTATCTAGCGAGAAACTTATACAAGTTTTATTTGTAAATTTCAGCAAAATGTCTAGCTCAATTATTTTCTTACTGGGTGCGAAAAAATTAACCGAAGAGAACATAATGACTTGGAAGAATAGACTCAACATAATCTTGGTTGCACATGATCTTAAGTTCATTCTCAATGAGCAGTGTCCTCAATTCCCTGCTCAAAACACACCTCAATCTGTTGAGGATGCGTATGACCGCTGGATCAATGCCAATGAAAAGGCAAAAGCCTATATCCTGGCTAACATACCCGATGTTTTAGCCGGGAGAGGCCGGAGAAGCAAGGTCTCACCGTGAGATCGTGAATTTTATGCTAAATTTGTCTAGACAACCGTCCAAACAAATTCGGCATGAAGCCTTAAAGTACGTTTATAACGCGCACATGGAGGAGGAAACGTCAGTAAGAGAACATGTTCTCAATCTGATGCCTCACTTCAACATAGCAGAAATGAACGGGGCGGTCATAGACGAGAAAAGTCAGATATCGTTCATCCTAGAATCTCTTCCGAAGAGTTTTCTGCAATTCCGTAGCAATGCAACGATGAACAACATAGAGTATGATCTGACTTCTCTGCTAAATGAGCTGCAGAATTACCAATTTCTTATGGATGATAAGGGACAATAGAATGGAGAGCCAAATCTGTTTGCCCATTCCAAAAGTTCTCAGAAGGGTTTATCCTCTGTAACTAAGTACTACAGTTATTCTTCTGAACTTAAGAAGATTCAGAAGAAAAAGAAAATGAGCAACTAAAGAGCAATTGTCTGGCAAGAAAATGTTGTTATTTGATAACATGTATGTAGTTTCAGGGTTTATTAGAAACCTTATTTCTATTTCTTGCCTTAGCGAACAATGTACTTCAATTTCTTTTCAATTGAATAAAGTGTTTATTTCTTTGGAAAAGTATTGAACTATGTGTTACTCTTCTTGAGAATTATTTTCAATGGTTTAATTCAGTTAAAATACTTTTAAACACTGAATTATTCAAAATAGCAAGTACACGAACTGATTTCTCCTAAAGAAAATGCTCATTTTTGCCATCTTAGATTGGGTCACATTAACCTCAATAGGATTGAGAGATTGGTAAAGAATGAACTTCTAAATGAGTTAGAAGAAAATACTTTACTCAGATGAAATCCCGCTGCTAGAAGGCAAAATGACTAAAAGACCTTTTAATGGAAAAGGTTATAAAGCCAAAAAACCTCTTGAGCTTATACATTCAGACCTTTGTTGTCTGATGAATATTAAAGCAGATGAGGTTATGAATATTTCATCTCTTTCATAGATGATTATTCTAGATTTGGGCATATTTACCTAATGCATCATAAGTCTGAAGCACTTGAGAAGTTCAAGGAATTCAAGACTGAAGTTGAAAATCAATAGGTAAAACAATTAAAACACTTCGATCAGATCAAGGTGGAGAGTACATGGATTTAAAATTCAAGAACTATATGATAGAACATGGAATTACATCCCAACTCTCAGCACCAGGTACGCCCCAACAAGATGGTGTAGCGGAAAGGAGAAATAAAACCTTGTTGGACATGGTTCGATCAATGATGAGTTATGCTCATCTCTCTAATTCTTTTTGAGGTTACACAGTAGAGACTGCAGGATACATTTTGAACAATGTGCCATCAAAGAGTGTTTCTGAAACACCTTTTGAACTCTAGAAAGGACGTAAAGGTAGTTTATGTCATTTCAGAATTTGGGGTTGTCCAACACATGTGCTTGTGACAAATCCAAAGAAGTTGGATTCATGTTCAAAATTGTGCCTATTCGTAGGTTACCCAAAAGAGACAAGAGGTGGATTATTCTATGATCCTAAAGAAGATAAGGTACTTGTGTCGACAAATGCCACTTTCTTAGAGGAGGACCACATCAGGGACCACAAACCAAGAAGTAAAGTTGTGTTAAGTGAGTTAGACGGAACAATAGCAAAAGTTGCTAATAAAGCTAGCACGTCAACAAAAGTTGTTGATACTAGCTTGTCTAGTCATGAGAGTCCATCTCAAGAGTTGAGTATGCCTCGACGTAGTGGGAGGGTTATGACACAACCTGACCGTTACATGGGTTTATCTTAAACCCAAGTTGTTATACCAGATGACGACTGTGAGGATCCATTGACTTATAATCAAGCGATAATTGACAAAAACAAAGACAAATGAGTCACATCAATGGACCAAGAAATGAAGTCTATGCACTTCAATTCTGTTTGGGATCTTGTAGATAAACCTGATGGGGTAAAACCTATAGGTTGTAAGTGGATCTACAAGAGAAGTCGTGGTGTAGATGGAAAGGTGCAAACCTTTAAACCTAGACTAGTAGCAAAGGGTTATACCCAGGTTGAAAGGGTTGACTATGAGGAAACCTTTTCTCCTGTTGCTATGGTAAAGTCTATCCGTATCCTACTTGTCATTGCCACATATTATGACTATCAGGTATAGAAAATGGATGTCAATACAACATTCTTGAATGACAATCTTGACGAGAACATCTAGATGGACCAACCCAAAGGGTTCATTGAACCAGGACAAGAGCAAAAGGTTTGCAGGCTTAAAAGGTCAATCTATGGACTGAAACAAGCCTCTAGGTCCTGGAATATAAGATTCGATGAGACAATCAAATCTTTTGGCTTTGATTAGAATGATGATGAATCTTGTGTCTACAAGAAAATCATCAATAGTTCTGTCGCATTCCTAGTTCTATATGTGGATGATATCCTACTCATTGGGAACGATGTAGGTTATCTTACTGACATTAAGAATTGGCTAGCTACGCAATTCCAAATGAAAGATTTGGGTGAAGCGTCGTTTGTTCTTGGGATCCAGATTGTCCGAAACCGCAAGAATAAAGACATCTTACATCGACAAAGTGTTGTTGAGGTTTAAGATGCAAGATTCCAAAAAGGATTTACTGCCTTTTAGATATGGAGTTCACTTTTCTAAGGAACAGTGTCCTAAGACACCTCAAGGAGTTGAGGACATGAGACGGATTCCTTATGCATCATCTGTTGGGAGCTTGATGTACACCATGTTGTGTACTAGGCCAGACACCTGTTTTGCAGTTGGAATGGTCAGTAGATATCAATCCAATCCAAGACCTGAACACTGGACAACGGTTAAAACGATCCTTAAGTATCTTCGGAGAACAAGGAACTACATGCTTGTGTATGGGGCTAAGGATTTGATCCTTACAGGATACACGGATTCTGACTTTCAAATTGATAAAGATTCTCGGAAATCTACATCAGAGTCTACTCTTAATGGAGGAGTTGTAGTATAGCGAAGCGTCAAGCAGGGATGCATCGCTGATTCCACCATGGAGGTCGAATAAGTAGCAGCTTGTAAAACAGCTAAAGATGTCGTTTGGTTAAGGAAATTCATGTTAGATTTAGAAGTTGTTCCAAATATGAGTTTGTCTATCACGTTGTATTGTGATAACAATAGTGCCGTGGCAAATTCAAGAGAACCCCAAAGTCATAAGAGGGGTAAGCATATTGAGCGAAAATATCATCTCATCCGGGAGATCGTACATCGAGGAGACGTGATCGTCACGAAGATAGCCTCATAGCACAACATTGCTGATCCTTTTACAAAAGCTCTCACGGCTAAAGTACTTGAAAGTCACCTAGAAGGTCTAGGTTTATAAGTCTTCCCCAACTAGGGCAAGTGGGAGTATATTGTACACAAGGTTTAAATGCCCCAGTTTATTGTATTTTACATTATTGTAATGTTTAAATTATGTACTCCACAAGCTTTAGGTCAAGTGTGAGATTGTTGGGATATGTGCCTTAAAACTTATGTAATTTTGGTTAAATAAATAAAGAGTTATTTGTTTTGATAAAATTATATTCTCGCTTTATAACCTAAATGGTAGTAGACACTATTTGGATTGTGTTCAAGAGTATAACCTAAATGGTCTATGGTATAAGAATAAGGTTGGAAACCTTATTCTGGTAACACCATGGATGCGACCCACTTTGTAGTTAATACAAATGAGGTAATCCAACTCATTCATGTGGATGACATGCGAGTGGGGGCATCCTGTATGAAGAGTTCATACAAGACCGGACTGCAAATTATTAGTCTGACTAGTATAACGTAGTTAACAGGATAAGACTGATTATAGATGGTCATTAGTGACTCGACCTGAATCCTGAGCAAGTTAAGAACTCCTGTTTATAGGGGTTTGTCCTTAGACTAGTATGAGTGAGAGTGACCTGTAGCCAACTTAATAAGCCTACCTTCTCAGGGACAGAACCTCGTAGGTAGCTTGGGACTTAACTATGCTAGATGAAATTCACTCATTCCTACACTAAGAAATTAGATAGGTTGTTCCCTTAAGAACTGAGTTTAGGTCTTGAACAACGGGGCCCCGCCCACTAAACTAGCTTAAGAGAATATGAGTTTATGATAGGACCATAGACTTGTTTTTCGTTAGAGGATCAGTGGTGCTTAAGGAACAAAGAGGTAATCACAGGGGTAAAACAGTAATTTGACCCAACTGTGATCACGAACAACTTGTGAAGGGTCGACTCATGGGTAATGATTATATCAATGAACACAATATAATCTACAAAGATGAGAGAGTGCATTTACAAGTCTATAGTGGAGTGACTTGTAGTTAATGGATATTGATTAAGCTGGATCAAAGAGTTTGATCGCTTAATCTCACATCATCGGAGCTCATGAACCGTTGGTCCATTAGGTCCCTCTGTTGGCTCAACATGGTAATATTGAGGGTATAAAGTTAGGAATGAGATTGAAGTGTTCAATTTCATATGTGAAGTGTTATATCAATTATATGTGATATAATTGATATAATATATAGTTTTAATGTGAATTAGATTCACATATTAACTATATACTAATGAGAGAGTAAAGGAGGGATAAGATGGTAATTTCCATCCTATTTCCCTATAAATAGTTGCATGAGATGCAACTTTGGGCTAAAGTTTTACACATAAACCCTAGAGGTCTCTCATTTGTGTTCGAAAGAGTTCTAAACACTTTTCCAAAAGATCTCCTCACCTTATCCTAAAAGGAACTCACCTTCTTCCCTCACCTAGAGAACAATGGAGAAGATCTAGTGGTGGATCTTCACAAGGTTCGGGTTTGTTGTTGAGATCGTGATCATTGGAGGAGGAACTCGTGAAGAAAGTATTCTTCAAAGGTATATTTCTTGTTGTCCTATCTTTAAAAGCATGCTTAATCTTAGATTTAGTAATTGTATTTTAGATCTATGTAACAAAATCATGAACACGCGATTCACAATCGCTTCTGCTACGCGATTCGATCCCTTCAGTAATAAGCTGAGAACGAACAATGTGGGTCTGAGACTGTTGTGGTTGAAAAGTGATTCCATGCTCGGGTTCTACCTCGAGGTTGGTAGTTGGAATTTGTGAGTCACGAGTAAACCCTAGATGGGCGAGTGCGGCAAAGTGTAGTGGACCAAACCAATTAGAGGATTACTGTGTTGGGCTTAAGGTCGCCTAAGCGTGGGATTGTTCTTGTAAAGGGTTCGAGGTTGCAAACTAATGTTTTGGTTACTATGGTTTGGGCCAAATGTGACCGTTGGGTGCAACCTCTTAAGCTTCAGTTTGTGTTTAAGTTGTTTGGATCGCTATAACTAATTTTGTTGGGTGTTAAAGTTGAGCCCTAGGCCACACTAGTGACGGGTCTTTTCCTTGAAATTGTTTTAGGTAAGCTTGTGTTTGACTTTTGAAGGAAGTGGCCGTTGTTTCATGGATCCTCGAATCGATATATGTAGCCAACTTGATCCAGTAAGCGAGCTCATAAGTGAGAGAGTTTGTTGCGTAGTTTGTGGATTGAAACCTTGTGTTGTCGTGTAAGTTAAAGGGGTTGGTTCCGACCGTAAATGAGTTCGCGCATGTGTGGTTAAGGATCATAAACGATATGCAGTTTGTAGTGTTCGCATGATTGTTAGTATGTGTTTTCGATTATGGTTTTAGTACCAGCCAAGAGAGTTGTGTCATGGAACCCCTCAGGTTGGTAGTCCCTACCTTACTCCTTGTTTAGGTGACGTTATCCCACGACCTTGTGTGGCAAGAAACTAGCATAAAATATGTGTATGGATGATGTCTCGTGGTGAGTCACAGTGTGTGTGACAATAGACCAGGGACAATGATGTCTTGTGGTGAGCCATAGTAGTCATGGCAATAGACCAAAGACGAGAGTGTCTTGAGGTGAGTCATAATAAGTGTGACAACAGACTCGGAGTGAGACATAGCTTACGAGCGTCATGCGGGACAGGTCTAGGCTATGTCAGAATGCTAGTTAGGGAGGCGTTTATCGACGTGAAACAAGGAGTTGAGCAATCCTGTGTGGGCTTGGGGTAGGGCTAAGTTGGACGTCTAGCTGAGTGTGGTCTGAAAGTGGAATTTTTGTAGTTTGAGGTGTTGGCTAAAAGGGAGAACCTGACTGAATTTTGGACCCTTGAGAATGGGTCGAGGATATTAAAAATACCTAGTTAGAACCCTAAGTAACCTTATGAAGCACAGAACTCAGCACTTACTAAACCCTGAGTTACGCCTGAGCGAGTCGGAACCTCTAGGTTGACGATATATGATAGGCTCGTGAGACTAAGGTACGCCCCCGTTGAGATCAGGGAGTGGTTGCTTTCCATTATCCCGTGCTAGCTTAGGGGTGATTCTCCGTAAAGCGTGTTGGTTACGTACCCCACTGCACTATGCTAGCGTGTTGTGTTATGAGAGCCTAGGGTACGTCCCCGTTAAGGAGTAGTTGCTTTCCATTATCCCGTGTTGGCTTAGGGGTGATTCCTCATAGGGCGTGTAGGATACGTACCTACTCTGCTCTATGCCAGTATGTAGTGGCGTGAGGGTTGCTTTCTCTCATTGCATCGCCAATCAAAGTTCCAGGACCGAAGGTAGAACTCGAGTTATTACTGTAGGGGGCTCAGGGTGAAGTGTGCTAACTATGAGTCCTGTTTGGGCTTGAGCGAGTTTAGAAGATGAGTCTTGTTTTGTTTGCATGTTAGCTTGTTTGGACGTGAGTGGGCTGCTTACTGAGTATTTTTATACTCACCCGTCTACTTTGTTGTTTTTGGTTGTAGGTAAGAAACGTTGAGGCGGTTGACGACAATGACGACCCGACGAGGCTGTGGGACCCTGTTTCCTTCTTATTTTCTTTTGGCTTAGAGTTCTCGCTTGAAACTGTCATGTTTTAGTTTCTGTTTTATTTGCCTGGTTGCGCGACACTATGTTGTCTCTTGTACTTCTTAGTTAATGAATTTTCATTTTGGTTGAGTTCTCTTTCCGCTGCGTGTTCGTTGTTTAAGAGATTGTGCTTTGGAACTCTGGTTATAGGCCAACCCATTCTCTGATTGTAGTTTGGTGGGGGTTGGGCTTTCTTTGAAACTCTTTGAAGTGCTTTCTGCTTGTTAGGTTCTAGGAAAATTTTAGTTTTCTCCTTTCTATGCTGTTATGCTGCCGAAATTTTGGCATGAACAGTGTGGCGGAGTAACTTCCCCAGCATAGGTTCGTCTCGAATTTTAAGGTTGTTACATTTCTGCTCATACTGAACCCTCTTATTATGATGAAGCGGTTCCCTTTGAACATTGATGTCAAGCAATGAAGGCAAAACTAAATGCCATGAAACTTAACAAAACCTGGACAATCGTTCCCCTACCGTCTGGAAAGAATACAGTAGGTTGTCGATGGATCTACAAGATCAAACATAAAGCAGATGGCTCCATAGAAAGACACAAGGCTCAGGTTGCCAAGAGATACACTCAACAGGAAGGATTAGACTATTTTGAGACTTTTTCGCCCGTAGCTAAGTAGGTCACCGTTAAAGCCTTTCTAACCATTGTTGTTGCAAAGTAGTGGCCACTTATACAATTAGATGTCAACACTGCCTTCCTACATGGTGAGTTGTTTGAAGAATTTTACATGGAGCTTCCATTGGGTTATAAACCTCGAGTTACCAACAAAGGAACACAACTTGTTTGTCGGCTTAACAATGTTATTTATGGCCTTAAACAAGCTTCTAGACAGTGGTTTGCCAAATTTTCAACCCTCTTATTGTCCTTAGGTTTTAACAGTCTAAAGTTGACTACTCCTTGTTTACCAAAGGCACAGGACATGATTTTGTTGCTCTACTTGTGTATGTTGAAGATATCATCGTGACAAGAGGTAATTCAACACTTATTCAGCAGCTCAAAGTGGTTTTGAATGATACGTTTCTGCTCAAGGACTTAGGATCCTTAAAATACTTCCTTAGACTTGAAATAGCTAGGTCTTCTTCAGGCTTATATTTGTCTCAGCGACATTATGCTCTCCATTTGCTTGAAGATTCTGGATTATTAGCGGCCAAGCCTACTTCTTTACCAATGGATCATCAACTCAAGCTCTATTCTACCACTGATGATGAGCTGACCGATCCTTCAGCATATTGACGATTGATTGGGCACCTGTTATACCTCACTATCTCTCAGCCTGATATAAACTTTGTTGTCCACAAATTCAACCAATACATGGCTCATCCAAGTCAGAAGCACCTTATAGCTGCTCATCATTTACTAAGGTACATTAAGGAAATGCCAGGACAAGGACTCTTTATTCCCAAAGTACAAAACTTTCAAATTCGAGCCTTTGTCGATGCCGACTGGGGAGCTTGCTTAGACACACGCAGATCAGTGACTGGTGTCTGCGTCTTCATAGGTGATTCTCTGGTTTCTTGAAAATAAAAATATATAAAAAAAAAACAACAGACAATATCTAGATCCTCTGCTGAAGCCGACTATAGAGCCTTAGCTGTTGCATCTTGCGAAATCGTTTGGCTCCAATATCTTCTTTGTGATATGCATATCCGCTCTCCGACACCAGGCCTATTGTTCTGTGATAACAAGGTTTCAATTCATATTGCAACTAATCCTATATTTCACGAAAGAACTAAAAACATTGAGCTTGACTGCCATTTTGTACGCAATCGCGTTGCTGATGGAACCATCAAGCTCTTACCAGTGAAATCTTCCGAACAGCTAGCTGATATGTTTACAAAAACCCCTTGATGCTCCTCTATTTTTTCATCTATTGGGCAAGATGGGTGTTCAAAATTTGTTGTCTCCATCTTGAGGGGGAGTATTAATTAGTAAAGTAGTTAGTTGTTTATTTTAATTAGTTGTAAGCAAACTACTTCTATTGTCAACAAATGTATAGAGGTGTTATCACCTTTTTGAGAAATTCAAGAAGATATTCTCTTATTTTCGGCTGCTTCTCCTAATAACTAGGTTGGAATTATTATTTTTTTTATTTGATATCTTTAAATAAAAATTGTTTATTTATTCCTTCTAAAACTGTTTTATTTTCGTTTTGTTTTTTCAATTTTCATTTTAGTTGACTAAAGTTCTAGTGAAAAGTTTCAAAATAAAAAAATTTAAAAGAAAGTATAAACGACTTGGATAAGGAAGGGCTTAAACTCGAAGAACGAGCACAGAAAAAGGACATATGCTACTTTAAAGGACGATGCATTTATTAAAATTTAAAAAAAAAAAAAGAAAAAAAATAAAGGACGGTTGAGACGATGCACGAACGAATGTACTTTTTTTTTTCTTCATATGCGTACCTTAATAGAAATTGATTTACCTCATTCAAATCTCTTCAATACGATTATACAATACATCACGTTGAACAATTTCTTCATAAAAAAAAAGGAAGAAATTGTTAGTTAAGGAAGTGAATATTGTTTTTAAAGTTCAATAAATAAATAAATAGTTTTTTTTTTACTTTATTAAATAAATAATGCAATTAGGGCATGATGTTTGTGCGTGTTGTTGTTATTATATTTTAAATCATTAAACATTTAAAATGGATGGCGATATTATCTCAAATAATAATAATAATGACTATTATTTTTTTAAATCATTAAACATTTAAAATAGATAGCGATATTATCTCAAATACTAATAATAATGACAAAAAATAATTTTTTTAGTATAATTATGGCACAATGACTTAGTTCCTATAAAATAGTTTATTATAATGACTATTATTTTTTAAATCATCAAACATTTAAAATGGATGACGATATTATCTCAAATACTAAATACTAATAATAATGACAACAAATAATTTTTTTAGTATAATTATGGCATAATGACTTAGTTCCTATAAAATAGTATAAACTATTTAATGAGTTATAGTATAAACTATTTAATGAGATTGTCATAATATGACTACTTTTTTGAAATTGTTGTATAAACCTTAAAATTTACCTATCTCTTAATAACCATTTGGGTCCATTTTTTTTTAGTATATCAACAATTGGGGTCGGAGATTCGAACCCATGACCTCTTAGTTATGAGTCATACTTGATGTCAGTTGAGCTATTCTCTTATTGGCATTTGGGTCCAAAGTTGATGTACTTTTACAATATCTTTCATATATTTCATAGTGCAAAACTATCAGTTCCATTGTTGCGACCTCTTCAAATAACTTCGTTTAGAATAAGCCTATCGATGCCCACTTATCCATAAATTAAATATTTTTCATCTAAGTATTTTAATTGACTTAAATTTTAGAATATTGATATTTTAGCAATAAGTTAAACGATCCCATTCAAATATCTAAAGATTTGACATATTAAATATGAGAGAGGCTAATCAATATTTATTTTACATTATAGAAGTACCAATAACATATAAAAAGAAATTAGGAAAGTATATTAATTTGAATATTAATATTCTAAATAATAATTTTGAACTTATTTAAAAAGTTGTAAACTCTTAATACTTAATACAAATATTTCCATGTATCCGTTGGCATAAATACTTGATTGTAAGCTTTATGTAAAGACTTATTTAGTTCTAAAAAGTTTGACGAATTTATAAATAAAATAAAATAACCAAAGCTATATTTGTACAAAAAATTAAAAATAAGATTCGTTTTGACTAAATTCTATATGTTACCAAAACGCATAAAACTAGCCAATAATGTCATTTGGTAGTTTCCTTTTAGCTACGGCCAAAAAAAAAAAAAAAAAAAAGAAGGAATTTTGTAAAGAGTTTTTCGAATCTCGTTAGATTTATTTATTTATTAGTTGGTTGGGAGAAAAGAGAGAATTAATTGGCTTTATCTGGGTTGGATTTTGCTTAATCGTATAGATTTTATTTATTTATTTATTTTGGTGTTATTATTTCCTGAAAAAACTATATAAAAATAGGAACGAATGAAAATGAGGAAACGTCATTTAAGTAGAATTTACGTAGAGAAGGGAATTTCAAAAATGAGTAATATTTGGACCACTCGTATTAGACTATTTAATTCAAATAGCGATGAATTTATTGCTGATTTGATGCCAAATATTTAGTCTTCCATTTTATTTAACTAAGGTCTGATCTATAGAAAGTTGTCTCTATTCTTTATCTTTATCTGCTTTATATTCCAAGACAGTATGTTATTTAAGTCTTCTGTTATTTTTTCAAGTTAAATGTCATTTCTACCCTTGTACTTATCCATTTAATCAATTTTTAATAGGTTAAAATACTATTTTAATTTTTATATTTTGACACTTATTCAATTTTAGTCTTTATACTTTTAAATGTCTAATTTTAGTTCATAAACTTTCCACTAACTTCAAAAATCCTTGTTGTTAGTTTGGTGTTAACTTACGGTTAAAATTTGATTAAATAAAATAAAGAATTATTTTTTCTCTTCTCAACTATTCTCTCTCCCCTTCTCTCTTTCTTTTAACTTTCTCTCTCATCCTGTTTTTCTATGGTTTCTCCCCCTCCATTAGTTTGAGAAGTTGAGGGATTTGAAAAAGAAAATAGAGATTACAAATCAATTGAGAAAAATGATAGAAATTTTGGGTTTTGAAGTAAATCAATGTTGCAATTTGGAGCAATGAAGTAAAGTGTTTTGAGAAAATAAGAGATTGTTTGGATTTTTAAAAGGAAAAAATGATCAAATTTTGAGCAAGGAAAGAAGTTTTAAGAGGAAAATAAAGAATACACGGATGAGATCTTTGTGGGAAATTTTGGATTATTGAACTCAATCAATGATCAAAATTAGGAAAATGAAGAAAAATTGATGAAAGAGGGTGATGTTTGAGAAAAAAAAAAGCAATACCCATATGAGTAAATGAGAGAAAGTTTGCAGTTAGAACAAAATGAATGATCAAAATATGAAGAAATGAAGACAACTTTGAAGAAAGAACCATGTTAGAAAGAAAATAAACAACACCCAGATGAAAAGTGAGAGAAAGTTGGAATTTTGAACTAACAAATTATCAAAATATGAAGAAATGAAGCAAAATGAATGGAAAAAAAATCATGTTAGAGAGAAAATAAATAACATCAAAATGAGAAACTGAGAGTAAATTAAAATTTGAT
Organism: Trichosanthes cucumerina; assembly: GCA_036507285.1. Taxonomy (NCBI): domain Eukaryota; kingdom Viridiplantae; phylum Streptophyta; class Magnoliopsida; order Cucurbitales; family Cucurbitaceae; genus Trichosanthes; species Trichosanthes cucumerina. The sequence continues at coordinate 71,785,878 of CM071839.1, read as the reverse complement.
TTTATACCAAACGAACTACCAAAATCTAAAGAAATTAAGTAAAATTGAGGAAAGAAGTCATGTTAAAATGAAAATAAACAACACCCACTTCCTCCCTCTCATCAAAATCCAAAAATTTATCATTTTTTCGTATGGATGTTCTTCAATTGGTCTGTAATCTTCATTTTTTTTTAAATCCCTCCAATTTCTCAAACTAATGAAGAGGAGAGAGAAAGCTCGTGGAAAGAGAGGATAAAGGTGGAAACTAAAGAAAAAAATGGATGAGAGAGAAAGTTAAAAGAAAGAGAGGAGGGGAGAGAAAATGGCTGAGGAGAGAGAAAAAATTAAATGTTTATTCTACTCCATCAAATTTTAACTCTAACGTAACACTAAACTACAAGAATTATTCTTGAGGTTAATTAATAGTTCGGGACTAAAATTGGATATTTAAAAGTACAAGTACTAAAATTGAACAAAAAATTGAACAAGTGTCAAAATATAAGGACTAAAATGATATTTTAACTATTTTTAATATTAAATTGTGATCTTATTAATTTTAATTTTTTTTAGTACTTTTACTTTTAAATTTAAAGATGAATAAAGTATTGCATTTTTTTTTTTTTTGAGCTTAATAAACAACAAAGGGGGATTTGAAACCTTTCAAGTTTCATCTAGGTTATATTTTTGACAAGTTGAGGTAGGGTTAAATTGATTATAAATGTTGGTTTAATGCATGTTAAAAATTAAATTATAAAATACGTACAAAATTCACCTAACAAGGTACTTAAAATTATGTCACATAAATTAACAAATCTCACAAATCCAAAATGGGCAGAAAAAAAAAATCTCCAAATTAGTAACAAAACACAAATGTAACCAATAAAAACTTTTTTTTTTTAATTTTTATAAAACAATAAAAGCATTCAACACAATTAGAAGAAAAAACGGTTCTTACATAAATATTCTCATCTTAGTTACAAATTTGTCTCTAGCTAATTACAAATCTCCCAAAAAGGTTTGAGATTTTGATTGCATAATTTATTGGAGTTTTTCTTTTTTAGTTCAACCACATAGTCGAAAATATGATACTTAAACGTAAACCGATTGTATTATGATTAGGTAAAAGGTAGGAATTTACGTTTTTTCTTTTTTAAATAAATTTAATGAATAGATTCGAACCTCTAATCTCTTAGTTGGAAATTTAAATCGATGAAGTTAAAATTCTAAAGTTAAGATCATTTCACAACTCAAATAGGGTAAAAATTAAAACAGTTTTATCTGATTGAGTTTTAGATTTGCTAAAATTCTTTTGGGCACCACAAAAATGATCCTATTTAATTGGTTGTTTTGAAAAAGAACCAACTGTTTCAATTTTAAATTTAGAAAAACAATAAGAACTTGCAAAAAAATGGTGGAAGTCATTAAGAAATTTCAGGTCTAGAAACTAAAAATCTATGAATAATTTAGGCAAATACCTTAGTATTCAAACAATGTGTAGTACGTGAAACGCTAGGCTGTAACAGTTGCAACTCACGAAAATTTATAGGATAATATGCAAAATGATTCGTTTTGCATAACATCAAATCAAAATTATGAAAGGTAATTTTGAAAAACAGAACAAATTAATCACTCATTCACCTTTCTTTCGTTCAAAGAACATGAGTAATTACACTATCGTTGCATGTTATAACCACTTTAAACTCCTAAATGATTTGATTCTACAAGGTCTGTTTGACCCACTAGTTATTATAACCCGTGTTATAATAAATTGTGAATTACTCTACACCCAAAACACAAACTATTATAATCTCAGACTATACTACCCTACATTTTAAATAATATTATATGTTTCACAGACTATAATAACCCATAGATTATTATAACCACCTGTTATTATAATCCACTCAGCGTTCCAAACAACTCCGGATAGATATCAAATTATACTAAGTGCGATATAAGCATAAAGGATTTGTCGATTTCAACGATATTATATACTTTCTAGTTTCTATATATAAAATTAAGCTTTAACTTTATTAGTGTCAAGTACTCTGAACTCCATAAGAATTATGAAACGTAGAAAAATCAAAACAAGAAAGGTGCTCAATTACAATATCAAAATTGAAATTTCCGTTGCCCATATTTCAATTGATATTTTATTTTGGCCATTTTTCAAAATGAGAGAGTAAATGTAGCCATTCTTTCCGATTTCCCATTTTTTTAGTTATTATTACTTTATTTTATAATTTCATATAGTATGACGGCCCAACCCATTCTGATTGCCTTCTCCTCTGGCCCATTTTAATCATTTAGTCTTTTTCTTTTTAAATATTTTTTTTCTTTTTAAATAAAATTGGCACGTCACAAATACACATATATATCTTTATAAGAAATGTTAATTTACTTTACTTTCTAACTCCACTCTTATTACAAAAAGAAAATCAATTAATACCTAAACCTTGCGTATTAAATTAATTAAAATATTAAATAAATAATTGCATCAATTAAAATTCTAAATTTAGGAAATGAATCATAGTGATTTTTTATTTTTCATTTTTGAAAATTTAGCCTATAAATATTTACTTTATCAATATTGTAGATCAAAGTTTTATCTACATTTTGTCTTCTCTGAGATCTACGAATTTTAAGTGTTTGTTGGTCAAATGTTCAAGTTTCTATAATCTGTCCAAACAAACTGTCAACCTGAGAACTTGTTCATAATGTTCTAATTTGTTCTTGTTTTGTTCTTGAAAAACGTATGTGTTAGATCTACCATTTCATGACTAAAATTGCTCAATTTTGTTTAGATCTAGCCATTTTTAATTTATTGATGTCAGCTACAATATACTTTTTTTATGAACCGACCATTTTGCATTAATTACTTGTCAATTACACTTTTTCTTTTGAATGCCAAATGATTGTATTAAAACAAAAAGATCAGATCAAATGAGAAATTTTTGGATTTAACATGCTTTAGAGGCAAAAACAACAAGAACAATGCAAGAACACAAGTTCTCGGGTATAGCAGTTTTTTAGAATAAGTTGTACAAATGCATACTTTTCATCCTCAAGAAAGCTGAATTAGAAAATCTCAAATAAGACAAAGTTTTAACTTATATCCAGTTCTATAGTATTGAAGAAGACATCAAGATGAATAAACATACGAAAATATGAGATTCAGGTAATTTTTGACAAACTGCAAAAATTGGACAGATTGCAAAAAAAAAAAAAAAAAAAGAAAAAGAAAAGAAAAGAAAAGAAAAGAGCATGAAAATTTAAAACAACTTCAAGATAAACACAAAGGAAACATATATCTGATCTTGAACCTAACGCTCTGATACCCAAATGATATGAAATTTAAGAGGAATTGAAATCTAACAATCTTGTTGTTGAACAAGACCTTTAGATCTAAAACCCAAAAAACCCCAAATCAAAGAAGCCAAAGATTCTAATGTCAAAAATGTTAAGTAACCTTTGATAATTGGATCTAATAACCCTACTGAAGAAACAAGACCTTTAGAATTCAATCTCAAATACCCTAAAACGAATTTTGAAAATCAACTCAAGGAAAGTAAAATCGGATTATCTTGTTGATCAAACATCTTAAGGCAATAAACTTGTATGAGATTCGAATCACTCCACAAATAAGATTGATCAAGCCAAACTTGAATGATTCCAAGCATGCAACCTAATCTACATAGAATTGCAAAGAAATAGTTCTAGGCTATAATAAAGCTCAATGGCTTCTTTTGATTACATTTTCAATATGTTTTTTTTAAACATAGAAAACGTAACTTTAAAACTAAAAATTACATTAAAACCTCAATAAATTCGAGAATTAAAATTCTATTAAGCCAATCAATACTAATTTGTAACCATCATGAATAAATGAAAACCCACTTGAAATAGTTTGAAGCTTTTGTTGGATAAATGTAACTTGACTTGTCTTTTATGAAGCATGAGTTTGTACTTGAGTTCATTAAATGCAACTTCTGTTCATCATAAATGAAACTCGACAACATTTAATTCAACTCCATCTTGAAACTTTTTTTTAATCTTGAATAGCATGATAAGATTCATATCATTTTCCATGTTTTCTTATCTATTTCTTACATACGTTTTCACAAATCCAACTAAGACTTTTTTTTTGTTTTTGAAATTTGACTAAAAACTCAAATATTTATTAAAAAAGATGAGAATTGTGGTAGAGAAGATGAAAACTATTGTAGAGAATCGTGGAAAAAAACAACACAATTTTCAACAACCAAAAACAAAAAATCAAATGATTATCAAACGAGGCCTTAGACCATCCTTTAGGATTTTATTTTAAAATTATTAATGTATAATTCTCACATGTATGTAAGATTTTTTTTTTCTTTAATGAAAGGATTAACCCAATATTTGAGAAAAATACTATAACCAAAATGGGTGGGGCAGTTTTTAATAATATGGGCAAAATTTCATTTTTTTATTTTTTTTAACGGAGAATCAGGAGAAATTTTCTCACTATATCGGTAAGATTTTAGGAAAATAATAATAGTATTTAAGTAATTTTGAGTCAATTTCAAACCGAATAAAATAAAAATAATTATGAATCACTAATAAAACGTCCAAATTGATTCAGTTGTGAAAGTTTATGGTTTCAATTCATATAATTATTCTTTTTTAAAAAACGATACAATTATTAGTCTAAATTGATTTATTTGTGAAAGTCTAAGGTTTCACTTGATACAATTATTCTTAAAAAAAACGATACAATTATTAGTTTAGGTTTTTAAAGGTACAAAAGTGAGCTTTACTAAAAAAAAGTGCACTCATTAAAAAATATTAAATTACAAGTTTAGTCCCTAACTTTGAGAGTTGTGTTTATTTGGTTTCCGAACTTTCAAAATTGTTCAATATGTCTTTAAATTTTTAATTTTATGTCTAACAGACAAAATTTTAATTTTGTATCTAATAGGTCTTTAAATTTTAATCAATCTTCAATATTTTTTTTTAGCACATCAACGGTGGTGGATTCGAACCCATGACCTATTGGTCATAAGTCATACTTAAACTGATTACTCACATAATTGTTTCCACACTTTTATTAAACCAATTGAGTACAATATATAAAATATTTACAAGAGGACGTTTTAACAGAAGGACAACTAACTGTACAACTAACATAACTAATTGTAAGGAAAATAGTAAACCATTAACTAAAATACATTTTACTGTTATTATACCCCCTCAAACTAAAGCCACCGAAGAAAGGAGAAGTTTGGAACATAATGAAGTAAAAACAGGGGAAGCTAATGATTTAGTCATCAAATCTGTCAACTGTGTTGAAGAAGAAATATGGTGAGCCTCTAAATCTCCTCGAACAACTTTTTTCCTTACAAAATGATAATCGATTTCAATGTGCTTCGTCCATGTGTGGAAGACAGGATTTCGGGCTAAGGCTAAAACTGAGACATTATCACCCCAGATGATTGGTATAGAGGGAAGAAAAACTTGAAGGTCTTGCAGTAGTTGTCTTACCCAATAAAGTTCAGCGGAAGTGACAACTAGTGATCTACACTCGACCTCAGTGGAAGACCGTGAAACAGTTGGTTGCTTCTTGAAAGACCAGGATATATGAGAGTTGCCAATGAATAAAATATCTCCGGAGGTGGAACGACGATCTCTTGAGCCCCCAACCCAGTCAGCATCACAGAAGGCTTGGAGATTCAGATTGTCATCGAAAAACTGAAGGCCAAGATGTCGAGTACCTAACAAGTACCTTAAAATACGTTTGACTGCAGAGTAATGAGAAGTAGTAGGGCATTGCATAAACTGGCTAACCCGATTAACAGCGAAAGCAACATCAGGCCGTGTGAAAGTTAGATATTGTAAGGGCCCAACCACTTATCGATACAATAATGGACTATGAAATGGTAAAACACCATCATAAAGATCACACATGGTAGACATGGGCGTAGCACATGGCTTAGCATATGTTAAACAAGTCTTTTTAAGAAGATCAAATAGATACTTTGCTTGATTGACACAAAGCCCTGTGGGAGAAGTGTGAATTTCAAGCCGCAAGAAGTATTTTAAATGGCCAAGATCAGTAATTTGGAATTCAGCCTGTAAAGCCTCTTTGAACTCATCAATATAGACACTATCATTCCCTGTAAGAACTATATCATCTACATAAAAGAGCAAGTAAGTTAAAGATCCTTCAACATTCCTCACAAACAGGAACGAATCAACGAGAGACCCAACAAAACCAAGAGTAAGCAAGTAAGAAGTGAACCGTTCAAACCAAGCGCGAGGAGCTTGTTTAAGACCATATAAATAAAGGGAATAAAACTCCCGCAGCGGAAACGACCTTAAATGTCGTGGTGTTCGTTCTGAAAATCATTTCTTAAGATCAAATCTATCCTATAGAATTTAGGCTAAGCATGCTGTAAATAAGGAAAAATAGTAAGAAATTGTACTTATTTGTTGAAAACACTTCTTCACGAATTCCTTCTCTGATCACGAACTATTCGTGCTCTCGATCTCTACAATCACAAACTCTCCGAACAACGAACGATTGGACACCCCCAATTGATCTTATCGGTTGTTCTCCTTCGGTAAAAGGAGAGTGGTGGGACTCTTTTAGTTTAGGGTAGAGAGAAAATTTGAGAGAGATTGAGAGAGTTTGAGAGGGTTCTTAGATGGAAAATCCAAAAAAATGAGAAATCCTTAAGCAAACCTTCTTGCAAAGGTGCTTATATAATGGTGATAGGTGGAGTTGAAATCTCCACCTATTTATCATTTTATCACAACCTTAGGTTATGCAAATCATATTTGCATAACCACATATAATAAGATATCTCATACCTTACAATACAAATCACATTTGTATAATTGTGAATTTTAAATTGAATCACATTGAATTTAATTTCTCTCAATCCATTTTCTCTAAATTAGCACTAATTAAGCAATTAGGCTAACCTATAGTTTATTATGAATCTCATTCACATTAAACTATATAATATGTCAATCATATCTCATATAAATGACATAAATACACTTTTAATGAATTTGAACACTTCAAATCCACACCAAACTGTAAACCCTCTATGTATCCAGTTCGAGCTAATCAAGGAACCTAATGGACCTATAGATGACGAGCTCCAATGATCTGAGACTAACCTGTCAAACTCTTTGACCCGATTATTCAACATTCATTAGCTACAGTGACACTCCACTAAAGCCCGTAGCTGCACTCCCATCACTGTAGGACAAGTTGTATCCATTGATATAACCAATGCCCATGAGTCGACACTTCACAGGTTGTTCGTAGATACTGCTGGGTCAAATTACCATTTTATCCCTGTGTCTACCTCTTGTTCCTTAAGTCCCCACTGCTCCTCTAATGAACAACAACGTTGTATGGTCCAACCATAAACAACAACCCTTTCGGTCCAGTGAGAGGGTGGACACCGTTGTCCAAGCCCTAGAGACAACACTTAAGGGAACAACCCCTCTAGTTTCCCTAAGTCGGGACGAGTGAATTCCATCTCGCGTAGTCAAGTTCCCAGCTTCCCACGTGGTCCTGTCCCTAAGAAGATAGGCATATTGGGCGAGTAACTGTGACCGCCCTCACCCGCATTACTAGTCAAAGGACGGACCCCATGAGCATGCGAGTCCGTAACACGCCAAGATTAAGGTCGAGTCACTAATGGTCATCTACGAAGTTATTAGTCCTATACTGTTAACGATGTTACATCAATAGGTCTTCTAATTCACGATCCGGTCTTGTACAATCTCATTGCACAGGATGCCCCCACTCGTATGTCAACCACATGAACGAGTTGGATCACCTCGTTTGTATCAATACAAAGCGGGCCACATCCACAGTGTATCCAGAATTAGGTCTCCAACCCTATCCATATACTATAGACCATTCGGGTCATTAACTCGAACGTGATCCTCCCTGTGTTTCCACTACACACCGTTCAAGTTCTAGTTCTCTCATAATTCAATGACCCTGGAGCTTAGTTTATTGGACAAAGTTTGTAAATATGCGAGATACAAAATGATGAAAAAAATAACTCTTATTTAGTTATTTTTTCATTAGTGAATATTACAAGCATGTATGGGATTAGAACATACATCCCAACCATAAATACTTGTGTAGCTTATGCACATAATCGGGAAATGAGGAGTTCTTAAACCTTGGTGGTTGAGCCATGTATACATCTTCCTTGAGAAAACCATGCGAGAAGGCATTCTTCACGTCTAACTGAAACAGAGGCCACTTATGATATGTTGCGAGAGCAAGAATAACTCACACAATGGTATTCTTAACAACATGGCTAAATGTTTCGTCATAATCAAGCCCTTCCATCTGATTGAACCCCTTAGCAACTAGGCGAGCTTTATATCTAGAAACAGAACCATCCGGATTATATTTCTCCTGAAACACCCACTTACAACAAAAAATATTTAGATCATGTGTCTTTGGAACAAGACTCCAAGTTCTCTGTCTTTGAAGAGCAGAAAACTCTTCCATCATAGCTTGCCACCATTCTGGGATCTGAGCAGCTGCTGTGTAAGACGTTGGTTCAACAATATTGGACAATGAGAGAACAAAGGAAGAGCTAGGCACAACTGAAAAGACTTTCTTTTTAACAATGCCTGACTTCGATCGTGTTTGCATTAGGTGTCTATTGCAAATTAGAGGCTCAACAGTGGAATGTGCAACAAGATCAACATTATCAGCACAACTAGGTAGTACAGGAGGAATGACAACATTGTCAACACTATCGTTCATAGAGGTTGTAGGGAATTCAACATTACCATGCTCAACATACAAATTAGTGGCAGCAGGGGCAAGGGAAAGTACTTGAACACAAGTAGTTAAAGAATGCTTCTCAGACAAAAACATGGAGACAAGGGCTGGGAAAGATGGATCCATAGGACACGAGCGAGTGACCTCAACATAACTATGTTTATCAGAAAATGGGAACACATTCTTATAGAAGATGACGTGCCTAGAGACAATCATTTTTCGAGTAGTATGATTATAACACAAATAGCCCTTGTAATTAGTGGTGTAACTCAAGAATACGTGTTGAACAGTTTTAGGTTCTAACTTGTAATTGTTCGAGTTTTAACAGAAGCACAATTAACTGTACAGCTAACATAACTAATTGTAAGGGAAATAATAAACCATTAACTAAAATACATTTTACTGTTATTAATACTTGATGCCAGTTGAGCTATGCTCTTGTTGGCAATCAGTCTTCAATATTATTCTTTTAAGAAAATAACTACTTAAATTGATAGAGTGGACTAGTGGAGAATCAAATTAAAAATAATATTTAAGATTACAGAAGTGAGAAGTCTTTAAAATTATTTTTAATATGTATGAATATAATTTATAAAATTTCGGAAAATACTGACACAATTTTTAAAAAAGAGAAAACTAATAATAAGCATAAATGATCCTGCAAATGATTTTTACTGTCTCAAAAGTTCACTACGCGTTAACCTCTAGTGCTAGCACTAACAATAGCCAAAATACTACTACTAATAATAATAGGTTAGCAAATTCTTGGGGTATTCGTACGGATAATCCATTTTCCAATGCATTAATGGCATTTGACCTGACATTTCAAAATAATGAAATATGACCTATTCTGACGTGGCAATGCGCGCAAAATGACTCATAAGGGTAATATGGAGCGCTTCTTTCTTTGTTCACGCCTCAAGACGCTGCTTCACGCTTATCGCTCCCGTTGTCTCGCTCTCGTTGTCTCGCTCTCTCTCTCGCTCAAATGAATGGAAAAAATATAAAGAAAAAATGATAAAAAAAGACAGAGAAAAGCTGGAGTAGCAGAGAGAGAGCGAGTCAGCGAGAGCGTGAGCGAGTCAACTATAGTGCGATTTTTATTTTTTTTCTTTTCTCCAGAATTTTGACAACTTAATTACTATCATAAGCGAGAGTGAGAGCGAGAACGAGACTTGAACGAGAGCGAGAACGTGACTTGAGCGAGAGCGAGAGAGCTAGAGTCAGTATGATGCCCTTACGGTAATTTGGATGGAATGCACAGTACAAAAAGGGTCAAATATCATTAATTTCAGAACATGGGTCAAATCACATTAATGCATGTGAAAAGGAGTTTTCCATGCAAATTTCTCCAAATTCTTTTTAAAAAAATTTGTTTGTTTGTTCTTCTGGATAATGAATCGGATACTTGTTGAGAATGAGATTGTGCTTGGAGGTGAGGTCGCGTGATGGGCCTCCAGTCATGAAGCCCATTATGTTTTTCACTTTCTCGCTCTTAATTCTTTTTTTTTAATTAATAATTATTTAGTTGATTACTTTATTCCCTCTTCGGATTAAAAAATTAGTTTTTAATTCAACTAACCTTTTTAAACAATAGTATATGCCTTAACCAATTAAGTGACATTTTTTCTTTTGTTTAAAAATCAGTTAAACTATATTCAAATTGACAATTTTGAGCATAACTTATCGACTAAGACATATGTACACATAAAAAATTTTAGGTTTAAATTCTATTTCTCAACACGTGATGGAATATTTTCTCTCTATATAAATAAGAACGACATAACTTCTCTATTATAAATTAGAAATTGTTATTTTTGATGTGTTACGTAATAATTATTAATAGGGGTGTTCAAAAAACTCGATAACCCGAACAACCCAACCCTAGGTTATAAATTTGTTTGGGTTGGGTTGGGTTCCAAGAAATGAAAATTTATGGGTTGAGTTGGTTCATGGGTTCACCTAAAATTAATTTGGGTTGACCCGACTAATCCGAACTTATTATTAATTTTAAAAATTATCTTTTTACCTCTCATACAATTATATATACATGTATTTAATTTATTTTTATTTAATTTCATAATTATTTACTATTTAATAACTCTTAAAAATATATTTTTTTTAAGTCTGTAAGGTGTAATTTTTCATTATATAAATTGAAACGAAATGACTAATTTTAATTCAATGTTTGAAAAATAAAATAAATAGATGATTTACATATTAACATTTTACTTTTTCTTAAAAGTAAAATTTTGAATAAATGACCCGAACAACCAAACCAACCCAACCCAAGTGTTTCATGGTTGGGTTGAGTTGAGTTCATTATTTAATAAATGTTGTTTGGGTTGAAGAAATTTACAACTCGAGCAATTGGGTTGGGTCTAAAAATTGTCTCAACCCGATCCAAACCAACCCATGAACACCCCTAATTATTAATAAACCTTTTCTACCCCTTTATGATCTATATGGAGATTTTATCTTCTTCTAATACTTTAGGTAAACATAAAGGATTTCTCTCCTCGCATGAGAGCATTATTCTCTCTCTAGTGAGAGTAAAATTCTGGAACTTTTCCAAGAAGTCAAAGGTTCCCTTTTGAGGTGGTTGCTTCAAGATGGAAGTTGATTCGTTAATCTCTAAATGGAATAACATGACACTGACAAAGAAAGTGTTGGGATTTTTTGTCCTAATCTCGTGTTTGTAAATTACTATTTGAAATTAATAAAGTGTTATTCGTTTCATAATTTTGTGTCTCATATTTTATACAACTTTAACCAATAAACTAAGCTCCAGGGTCATTGAATACATTAGAGAGTTAGAACTTGAACGGTGTGTAGTGGACACACAGGGAGGATCACGTTCAAGTAAATGACCCGAACGGTCTACAGTATATGGATAGGGTTGGAGACCTAATCCTGGATACGCTGTGGATGCGACCCGCTTTGTATTAAGATACAAACGAGTTGATCTGACTCGTTCATGTGGTTGACATGCGAGTGGAGGCATCATGTACAATGAGATTGTACAAGACCAGACCGTGAATTATTAGATCTACTGATGTAACACCGTTGACAGTAAGGACTAATAACTTCGTAGATGACCATTAGTGACTCGACTTGAATCCTGAGCGTGTTACAGACTCCTGTCTATGGGGGTCTGTCCTTTGACTAGTACGGGTGAGGGTGGTCACATTTACTCGCCCAATATGCTTATCTTCTCAGGGACAGGACCATGTAGGGAGTTGAGAACTTAACTATGCGAGATAGAATTCACTCGTTCCCGCCTTTCGGGAAACTAGAGGGGTTGTTCCCTTAAGTGCTGTCTCTAGGGTTTGGACAACGGGCGCGCACCCTCTCACTTGCCTGATAGGGTTGTTGTGTATGGTTGGACTATTACAACGTTGTTGTTCATTAGAGGAGTAGTGGGGACTTAAGTAGCAAAAAGTAGACACAGGGGTAAAACGATAATTTGACCCAGCAGTGTCTACGAACAACCTGTGAAGGGTCGACTCATGCACATTGGTTATATCAATGGACACGTAATATTCTACACTGACGGGAGTGCAAATACGGGTTTTAGTGGAGTGTTACCATAGCTAATGAAGGTTGATTAACCGGGTCAAAGAGTTTGATAGATTAATTTCGGATCATTGGAGCTCGTCACTGTAGGTCCATTAGGTCCCTCGGTTGGCTCAATCTGGGTTAAAAGAAGGGTTAGTGTTTTGGTGTGAATTGAAGTGTTCAATTTCACATAAAGGGCATTTATGTCATTTATATGAGATATGAATGATATAATATATAGTTTAAGGTGAATGAAATTCATTATAAACTATAGGTTAGCCTAATTATTGAATTAGGGCTAATTGGAGAAATTAATTGAGAGAAATTAAATTGAATGTGATTCAATTTAATAAATCCACAATTATACAAATGTGATTTGTAATATGAGATACGAGATATCTTATAATATATGGTTATACAAATATGATTTGCATAACCTATAGTTTTGGTAAAGTGGTAATAATGTGGAGATTTTAACTCCATCATTTTTCACTATTTAAACCCTTTGCAAGAAGAGTTTCTTATCTCATTCTCTCATTTTTTTGGATCTCACCAAAAAGAATAGAACCATTCTCTCTCAACTCTCTCAACTCTCCTCCCTTTTCCAAAACACAAAAGTCCCACCACTTTTCTTCTTCCAAAAGAAGAACAACCGAGAAGCCTTTGGTTGTGTTCGACTTTTGTTCGAGAGAAGAATTCGAAGAGATCGAGATTGCACGAAGAGTTCGCGATACGCTGGAAAGGATTTTGAAGAGGATTTTCAACAAGTAAGTATCTTGTGTTCTACTTGCTGTTTTTCTTTCCATTTGAGCATGTTTAGTCTTAACTATTAGATAGTTAATTTTAGTGAAATCGAGTAGCATAACGATACCACGACGATTCGATCGTCTTGCGCTGCGCAGAGATTCTCATTCCTTTCATAGGTCTATTTATGGACTGAAACAAGCCTCGAGGTCTTGGAATATAAGGTTTGATGAGGCAATCAAATCTTATGGCTTTGATCAGAATGTTGACGAGCCTTGTGTTTACAAGAAAATCGTTGAGGAAACTGTCTGATAGCACACAAAATGTGTTATCCTTAGGCTTAATTATTGCTAGTTTTATAATGATTTCAGAGCTTTTACGCGTTTCAATTACTCAATTTCAGGTTAAGAGCGTAAACAGAACATTTGGAGACAAATTGGATCACTTGGGATCGAAATGAGGCTATTTGGAGCTCAAAATAACATCAATTGGAACTGAAAGGACCAAACCAAGCTTGAAGACCCGAGGTGATGGCGTTGCAACGCCATGAAGAGCGTTGCAACGCCGAACGTGCAACCAAGATGCGTTGAAGACCCCAGGCGATAGCGTTGCAACGCTGCCTTGCAGCGTCGCAACGCCAGATCGATAAGGAGCACGCACGTTAGGGTAGCAGCGTTGCAACGCTGCCGACTGTTTCCTTATTTACCAGCCGCCTAGGGTACAACGTTGCAACGCTATCCCTAGCGCTGCAATGCTGCACCGATTCCATCTATAAATATATCCTTATGATTTCATTACAGGGGAGCCGAATTTGGTAGATTTTCTACCCTAATTTCGAAATACACTTTGTAAGAAGAGAGAAAATAGTGTTTTTGGGAGCCAAAGCATCTGTGGAGGTTTGAGATCGAAGACGGGAGCTCGGAGACGAAGGACCAGCATCGACACATAAGTTTAATTTCCTTTTCTTTCATATTGTAACTCCGTTTGAGATGTTTTCTACATGTTTAGTTTGATTTTCATGTGATTTAGAGTAGCTAAACATTGTAGTTAGGAATTGATTTACTTGTTAAGACTTTCTTACCATGAATTGAAGCATGTTTTGTTCTTATTTTTGACAATTCGTTCTTTACTTCTTACTTTATTGGTTTAAGTGGACTCGAGAGATAAAACTTGAATTAGAGAAAAATTGTCAAAACCCTTAGAATTCTGGCATGAGAATGACTTAGAAATCTTAGGGAAACACATAAAGAAGTTGCTTAATGCCATGCATGTCGTAGGTTCATATGGAGACTATGGAGTTTATTGCATGTGTGAGGCTCACTAAGAATCGAGAAATTTTCTTGAGTATTTTACTTCTTGTTTATAAATTCATCTCATTGGTTCATTGCATATGTTAATTGAGTCATTAACTTGGATAATCACTTCCCTCAAATCTATCAATTCATGTCTCCACCTGTTTGTTTGTTTGCTTGTCTTTACTTTCAATCAACTATCCATGTTATGTTTCTTTAGCTAAAATTGAGAATTAGTATCTTAGTAATTAATTAATCTAGGAACCCATTCCCGAGGACGATACTTGGACTCATAAATCACTCTACTAAAACTTGACCCGTACACTACGGTATTGCATTAATAAAATTTACGCAACACTGTCGCATTTCTGATATTATACGTGGGTGATATTCTTCTCATTGGGAATGAGGTAGAATTCCTTAATGACGTAAAGAAATGTCTAGCTTCACAATTCCAAATGAAAGATTTGGGAGAAACTCAATATTTTCTAGGTATCCAGATAGTTCGGAACCGGAAGAACAGAACGATAGCCATGTCTCAAGCGTCTTATATTGACAAAATGTTGTCTAGATATAAGATGCAGAACTCCAAGAAGGGCTTGCTGCCTTTTAGGCACGGGGTTCACCTGTCTAAGGATCAGTGTCCTAATACTCCTCAAGAGGTTCAGGATATGAGACGGATACCCTATGCTTCACCTGTATGGAGCCTGATGTATGTCATGTTGTGTACTAGGCCCGACATCTGTTATGCAATAGGGATTGTCAGTAGGTATCAATCCAATCCAGGATTAGATCACTGGACAACTGTAAAGGCAATCCTCAAGTATATTAGGAGAACGAGGAACTACAACTTAGTGTATGGCGATGGGGATTTGATCCTTACAGGATACACGGATTCTGACTTTCAGACGATAAAGATTCTAGGAAATCCACTTCGGGGTCAGCCTTCATTCTAAATGGAGGAGCTGTGAGTATGACGAAGCATCAAGCAGGGATGGATTGTCGATTCCACTATGGAAGCAGAGTACGTTGCGACTTGTGAAGCTGCGAACGAAACTGTTTGGCTAAGGAAGTTCATGACAGATTTGGAAGTTGTTCCAAATATGAACTTGCCGATCACACTGTTTTGTGACAATAGTGGTGCAGTAGCCAACTCCAGGGAGCCTCGGAGCCATAAGAAAGGCAAACACATTGAGCGGAAGTATCATATGATACGAGAGATTGTGCACCGCGGAGACGTGACAGTCACGCAAATAGCGTTGGAGCACAACGTAGCTGATCCATTTATAAAGCCCCTCACGACTAAGGTGTTTGAGGGTCACCTAGAGAGTCTAGGTCTTCGAGTACTTCCTGACAAGGGAAACTGGGAGATATGTAAACTGGTATTCAATGCCCTAGTTTATTGTATTACTTCATTGTAATTTATGTACATTTCAGAAATATATTTGCTCCACTAGCTTAGTCCAAGTGGGAGTTTGTTGGGATTTTTGTCCTAATCTCGTGTTTGTAAATTTCTATTTGAAATTAATGAAGTGTTATTCATTTCATAATTTTTGTGTCCTGCATTTTATACAACTTTGACCAATAAACTACGCTCCAGGGTCATTGAATACATTAGAGAGTTAGAACTTGAACGGTGTATAGTGCACACACAGGGAGGATCACGTTCAAGTAAATGACCCGAACGGTCGGTTGGAGACCTAATCCTTGATACGCTATGGATGCGACCTGCTTTGTATTAAGATACAAACGAGGTGATCTGACTCGTTCATGTGGTTGACATGCGGGTGGAGGCATCCTGTACAATGAGATTGTACAAGGCCGGACCGTGAATTATTAGAGCTACTGATGTAACACCGTTGACAGTAAGTACTATTAACTTCGTAGATGACCATTAGTGACTCGACCTGAATCCTGAGCGTGTTACGGACTCCTGTCTGCGGGGGTCTGTCCTTTGACTAGTATGGGTGAGGGTGGTCACAGTTACTCGCCCAATATGCCTATCTTCTCAGGGATATGACCAAGTAGTGAGCTTGTAACTTAACAACGCGAGATGGAATTCACTCGTTTCCGCCTTTAGAGAAACTAGAGGGGTTGTTCCCTTAAGTGTTGTCTCCAGGGCTTGGACAACGGGCGCCCACCCTCTCACTGGCCTGAGAGGGTTGTTGTGTATGGTTGGACCATTACAACGTTGTTGGTCATTAGAGTAGCAGTGAGCACTTAAGGAGCAAAAAGTAGACACAGGGGTAAAACGATAATTTGACCCAGCAGTGTCTACGAACAACCTGTGAGGGGTCGACTCATGGGCATTGGTTATATCAGTGGACACGTAATATTCTGCACTAACGGGAGTGCAACTACGAGCTTTAGTGGAGTGTTACCGTAGCTAATGAAGGTTGATTAACCGGGTCAAAGAGTTTGATAGGTTAATCTCAGATCATTGGAGCTCGTCACTGTAGGTCCATTAGGTCCCTCGGTTGGCTCAATCTGGGTTAAAAGAAGGGTTAGTGTTTTGGTGTGAATTCAAGTGTTCAATTTCACTTAAAGGGCATTTATGTCATTTATATGAGATATGGATGATATAATATATAGTTTAATGTGAATGAGATTCATAATAAACTATAGGTTAGCCTAATTGTTGAATTAGGGCTAATTGGAGAAATTAATTGAGAGAAATTAAATTGAATGTGATTCAATTTAATAAATCCACAATTATACAAATGTGATTTGTAATATGAGATATGAGATATCTTATAATATATGTTATGCAAATATGATTTGCATAACCTATAGTTGTGGTAAAGTGATAAAGTGGTAATAATGTGGAGATTTTAACTCCATCATTTTCCACTATTTAAACCCTTTGCAAGAAGAGTTTCTTATCTCATTCTCTCATTTTTTTGGATCTCACCAAAAAGAAGAGAACCATTCTCTCTCAACTCTCACAACTCTCCTTCCTTCTCCAAAACACAAAAATCCCACCACTTTCCTTCTTCCAAAAGAAGAACAACCGAGAAACCTTTGGTTGTGTTCGACTTTTGTTTGAGAGAAGAATTCGAAGAGATCGAGATTGCACGAAAAGTTCGTGATAGGCTGGAAAGGATTTTGAAGAGGGTTTTCAACAACTAAGTATCTTGTGTTCTACTTGCTGTTTTTCTTTCCATTTGAGCATGTTTAGCCTTAACTATTAGATAGTTAATTTTAGTGAAATCGAGTAGCATAACGATACCACGACGATTCGATCGTCTTTCGCTGCGCGGGGATTCTTATTCCTTTCAGGAAGAAGAAAAAGTTACTGATCTAAGAGATTTCGTGAAAACGGAAAAACCTGTGGACCTATCGGTATGCCTAATAGGTAAAGTATTAACCAAAAAATTGGTTAAAATTAATTCGTTTAAGAATGTGATGAAAAACGTTTGGAGGATTCATGTCGATACCTCAATTGATTGCATAGGTGAGAACTTATTCTTTTTTAAGTTTAAATCTACGATGGAGAAAAATAGAATTATATCGAATGGGCCTTGGTTTTTTTATGGTTCTATTATACTGTTTGAAAAACCTAATTTTATGCTACAACCAGAGGACTTAAACCTAATTTATGCAGATTTCTGGGTCCAATTACATAATCTGCCTCTTCTTTGCATATAGGAGGCAGTTTTGAGGAGATTAGGGCAAACAATGGGGGATGCTCTACAGGTTGATACATCTCCTATGAGAGGAATATAGGGGAGGTTTGCTAGGGGTAGAGTGAAAATTGATATAACGAAACCTTTGAGAAGAGGGTTGAAAGTCAAATTAGAGGATGAGGGGTTTGATAGATGGATACCCTACCGCTATGAAAAACTCCTAACCTTCTGCTTCTCCTGTGGCATACTTGGACACTCACAAAAAAAGTGTACTCTTGATACTGTTCCTAAAGAAAATATTGAAGGAACAAGATATAAACAAAGGTTGAGGGCAACTGAATTCAAGAAACAGGAGATAATAAAAAGATTAATAAAAAACCTGAGGCTTATTCTCCTAAGGGTCCTTTTAATCGGCAGGAAGATCCTACTACCCTCTTACGATTGGATCCTCAGAAAGAGAGGAAGCCTAGTGAAGATGTAGTGTCGAAGTTAAATAAATCTGATATTAAGGTGGAGAGTGAAGGGAATCGAATCCCGAAGCGAAAGCGATAGTGAATCGCGCGTTCTTAATTTCGTTACAAAGATATGAATCAAGAACAATTTAACTAAGATTAAACATATATTAACTAGATGGACAACAAGATTTATACCTTTGAAGAACTTTTTCTTCAAGTGCTCTTTCTCCCACGTTCACGATTTCAACAACACGAACTCGAACGATCACCGACACTACTACCGGATCTTCTCCGTTGTTCTCTAGGTGAGGGAGGAAGGTGGGTTCCCTTTAGGTGAGATGAGATGTTTATGAGAGAGATTGTGTTTTGGAACTTTTCCAACAACACAACAAATGACACCCTAGGGTTTTCAAAAGCTTGAATTGCTTCAATTGCCTTACCTAGTTGCATCTCATGCAACTATATATATAGGAAAATGGGATGGAAATTACCATCCTATCCCTCTTATATTCTCCCACTATTATATGGTTTATATGTGAATCTAATTCACATTAAAACCATATATTATATCAATTATATCATATATAATTGATATAACACCTCATGTATGAAATTGAACACTTCAATTTCATTCCTAACTTTATACCCTCAATATTACCATGTTGAGCCAACGGAGGGACCTAATGGATCTACAATTCATGAGCTCCAATGATATGAGATTAACTGATCAAACTCTTTGATCCAGTTAATCAATATTTATTAACTACAAGTCACTCCACTATAGACTTGTAGTTGCACTCTCCTCACTGTAGATTATATTGTGTCCACTGATATAATCATTACCCATGAGTCGACCCTTCACAGGTTGTACATAATCACGGCTGGGTCAAATTACCGTTTTACCTCTGTGATTACCTCTTTGTTCCTTAAGCACCACTGAACCTCTAATGAAGATTAAGTCTAAGGTCCTACCATAGACTCATACCTCATGAGGCGGGGGCCGTTGTTCAAGGTCCGAGTCGGGTTCTTAAGGGAACAACCTATCTAATTCCTTAGTGTAGGAATGAGTGAATTCCATCTTGCACAGTTAAGTCTCCATCTACCTACGAGGTTCTGTCCCTGAGAAGGTAGGCTTATTGAGTCGGCTACAAGTCACTCTCACCGATACTAGTCTAAGGACAAACCCCTATAAGTAGGAGTTCTTAACTTGCTCAAGATTCAGGTCGAGTCACTAATGACCATCTATAAATTATCAATCTTATCCTCGTTAATCGATTATATCTTTGATTAGACTTAATAATTTGCGATCCGTTCTTGTATGAACTCTTCATACAGGATGCCCCCACTCGCATGTCAACCACATGAATGAGTTGGATTATCTCATTTGTACTAATTACAAAGTGGGTCACATCCATGGTGTTACCAACCTTATTCTTATACCATAGACCATTTAGGTTATATTCTTGAACACAATCCAAATAGTGTCCACTACACTGATGTTCAAGATATATTATAACCTTGGAGCTTAGTTTATTGGATTTATAAAGCAAGAATATAATTTATCAAAACAAATAACCTTTTATTTATTTGATCAAAATTACACAAGTTTAGGGCATAAATCCCAACAGAGAGGGTGGACCATAATACTCGGTTTTAATCGGAACAGAGGAAGACATGTATGGATTCTACAAAAATTCCTTCCATGGAGACGTCTAAGATTATAAAGGAAGATTGAACAAACAGTGCTATTAATCAACCTCAACATGTGATAGGGAAGGATGAGCTAACTATAAAGAAGTCTTACAACAAAATTCTAAGAAAAACCACTTGCAGAATAGTCGGATTATGAATGATGAATGTGCAATTACAGATGATTGTGGTCCTCATGGTCTGAATAAGGCTATGGGGCATGAAGGGGAATGTCACTCGAAGATTAAGAAGTGGAAACGTTTTAATATAGATAAATAAAGGAGTTTCCCTATGGAAGATAACTTTACCAAAGGTAAAAGACAACTTGACGAATATAATTCTTAAGAAGGGGCACCTACAGAAAAAGGAAAAAGAATGAAGGTTTCTAATGTGGAATTTGTTCAATGCTCATTATCGGCGAACCCTGAAATCCAGGGTCGCCGATCACCATGAAAATTCTTTACTGGAATGTCAGAGGAATGAACAATCTTCATGCATTCCACAACTTGAAAAAGGTGTTAAACCTATCTAAACCCAATTTGGTGTTCCTAGCTGAAACAAAACTCCTAAAGTTTAGGGCGAACAATTTGAAAACTAAACTTGGCTTTGATAATGTAGTTTGTGTGGAAAGTGAAGGAAAAAGTGGAGGGCTTTGTGTACTATGGAACAATGAAATTCATGTAAAGTTATGTTCTTTCAATAAATTTCATATTGATTTGGTGATTGATAGTGACAACCCACCCTGGAGATTTACTGGATTCTATGGAGACCTTGAGACTTCTAAGAGGAAAGAATCTTGGAAACTTATTTCCAGATTATGCAGCTTGAATTCTATTCCTTGGCTAATTGCAGGTGATTTTAACGAGATAATAGACAATACAAAGAAGTAAGGAAACAATATTAGGCCTCATTGTCAAATTGACCAATTTAGAGAGACTATTCAACAGTGCAATCTTTATGATATGGGTTATAGACGTTCACCATATACATGGTACCAAATTAGAAATGACTTAGTGAGTATAAACGAAAGGCTGGATAGAGGCTTCTGTAGTGATGAGCTATGACAAAATTTTCCCCTTTACTAAAGTAAATCATTTAGAATTTACACACTCTGATCATTGCCCAATTGAAATTAATCTTTCTTGTAGTGGTACAAAAGGAGTGGAAAGGAAAATATTTCCTTTTCGGTTGAAGGAAGTATGGACTTTCCAAGATCAGTGCACTGATGTGGTTAGAGAAGGATGGAACTCTATGGGGGAAGGGTATAAATCTGGAGAAAATGTAGTGCAGAAGCTACAAGTTTGTGCTAACAAACTAAGATCCTGGAGAAAGAACTTTGTGGCAACTATTCAAAGAAAATCTCCTTGGCTAAAAAAAAGTTACAAGATGCCATAGTGAGTAATGGGAACATTACTCTTATCTCTAAACGAGTTTATTGGAAACAAAGATAAGGAGTAGATTGGTTAAAATAGGGAGACAAAAACTCAAAATGGTTTCACAAATGTGTATCTTTTCGCAGAAGAGTAAATTCCATTACAAAAATCAAGGGTGAAGATGGAAAGTGGAGAAACACAGAAGAGGGGATTCAGTTGGCATTTTCAGAGTACTTCAAGGGACTATTTACTGCTAATGCACAAAGTGAGAATGCCATTCTTCGAAATTTCTTAAGTAAGGTTAAAGATTCTATCCCTACTGATCTAAAACCTATGCTATCTAAATCCTTTACTAAGAAGAGGTTTTGTTAGCCCTAAAACAAACAGGGTCTTCTAAGGCCCCTGGCGAGGATGAGTTTACTGCTTTATTCTACAGGAAATATTGGCACATTGTGGGTGAAGAAGTTACAACCTTTTGTCTGGAAGTTCTAAATAGAGGAAGATCCATTGAAGATATTAATTCTACAGTGATAACATTAATCCCAGGAAGGAACATTGCAAATAATGCTATCTTGGGATATGAGGTATTGCAATGTATTAAAAAGAAGAAGAAAGGAAAGAAAGGATGGGTTGCCTTGAAACTAGACATGAGCAAAGCATATGATAGGGTCGAATGGGTTTTCATTAAAAAATTCATGATGACCTTAGGATTTGATAGGAAAATTGTAGACCTGATCATGAGATGTATATCTTCAGTCTCTTTTACTTTTAATATTAATGGTCAGAGGAAAGGCTTTGTGAAGCCAACTAGGGGATTGAGACAAGGGGACCCCCTCTCTCCCTATCTCTTTTTATTATGTTCAGAAGCCTTATCCCTTATGTTGAATGAAGAAGAATTAAACAAGAAGATAACTGAGATTAAAATAGCAAGAGCATCCCCCCAAATTATCTCATCTATTCTTTGCAGATGGCTCTTTACTGTTTTTCAGATCTTCTTTAGAGGAATATATGATGATTAACTAGATACTTTCTAGCTATGCCATTATTACAGGTCAAAAGGTGAACTATAGCAAATCATCAGGAGATTATTATTTCTCACCTTAAGGTGCCCAGGTTGCATATCATGCGAAATATCTAGGTTTACCTGTTTCCTTAGGTAAAGCTAAAAGTTCTTCATTTAAATATGTGAAGGACAAAATTTGGACATATATCATGAAATGGAGGCATAAAATATTTTTTGCAGGGGGAAAAGAAGTATTGATGAAGGCAGTCTTACAAGTCATTCCTACTTATTTGATGAATTGCTTTAGATTACCAAAAAGTCTGGTTAAAGAATGTAAAAGTATCATGGCAAAGTTCTGGTGGAATGATACATATAATATCAATCGAATTCATTGGATATTCTGGAAGAAAGCTTGTACCTCAAAGATAAGGGGTGGTCTAGGTTTTCGAGACCTAGAATTATTTGACCAAGCACTATTAGCAAACACAATGTTAGAGGTTAGTAGAATTCCTTGAGTCCTTGGTTGCAAAGGTGTTAAAAGGGAAGTATTTCAACTCTAGTTCTTTTATGCAAGCCCAAAGTCCTAATAATGCTTCTTATCTTTAGAAAAGTTTACTCTGGGAAAGAGATTTACTAGAATCTGGAATGAGATGGAGGATGAGAGATGGTAAACAAGTAAGGATTATGGAAGATAAATGGTTAAGTCGACCATTCTCTTTGAAACCACTTCTAAATCCAAATGTTAATTCGGAAACCAAAGTTGAAGATTTGCTAAATGGTGATGGTCGGTGGAATGAAGTACTCATAGGAAATTTTTTTGGTAAAGAGGATATTGATCAAATTCTGAAGCTCCCTCAGATTTCCACTAAGGGCCCTGATAAGCTATTATGGCACTACGAGAAAGATGACTTCTACTCTGTTAAATCAGGTTATAATCTTGCTTGGAGCTTATTAAATAGAGCTTCAACTTTTGATGATGATCAAATGGCAAGATAGTGGAAGACTCTATGGAATTGTTCAATACCAAATAAAATAAAGTACTACATTTGGAGAATCTTCAAGGATTTTATTCCTACAATGGTTAACCTAAACCGAAGAGGAATGAATCTAAATGAAGAATGTCCTTGATGCCAGAAAGCCCCTGAAACTACTTTACATGCTATTTGGAACTATAAGAAATCCAGACTATTATGGAAAGCATCTCCTTTCTTTAATATGCAATGACCAGAAAATATTACACAGATGACTCATTTGGTGGTTCTATTCGAATCTTAATAAAAACCAATTTGAGGAATTTTTGGTTATGTGTTGGTGTGCTTGGAATGAAAGAAACAAAATCATGGCTACTGACCTAACTCGAGATTGAAGGAATCTGAATTCCCTTAAGCAGCGGAAACGTGTAATAGATCGTAATTGCATGTTTTGTTTTGGTTTACTTAAAAAACCAGTACATTGGAATAAAACAGAGATAAACAAATTTAAAGCATACATTCTACAAAATTAGACATGTTGTAAGTTCTAAACTAAAAGGAAAAAAGTATTACCTTTATAGTTTCATAATTGACAGCAACTCCTTGCTTCAAGATTTTGCACAACACAACAACTATCTACTTCTCTTCTGTAGAAACAGGACACCACCAATAGAGAGCACCTCTTATGTCTTTGAATCCATAGATCTGTCTGGTGGGAGACTTCCAACAATTGGGTGAAGAGAATTGAGTTTTGAGAGAGAGAGCTTTTGTCAATTTCTCTAAGTTCAACCCCTTGAACTAATCATCGATCTCCCAATTTCTTCATGATCCAAATGACAAGAAGAGAAGGAATAAGAAAGTAATCCCCCACTCCCTATCGAGAGGGAGTTGGGGGATGTGGGAACGTGTCAGGAAGACACATTTCCATTAATTAATTAATTTAATAATTAAACAAATTTAATTATTAATATAATTAATTAATATAAAGAATTAAATCTTATGTAATTAATTATATTAATTTTAATTTTAATTAAATCATATTTACTCAAAATCAAATTAAATATCATATATTTAATTATGATTAAATCACATTTAATCATTTTCCCATCCAATCTATAATTTTAATGCACATCTCTTATTAAATTTTAGCCTATAGTTTTAAATATGAATCTCATTTACATTTATATAATATTTGAACTATTTCAAATATTTAATTCTCTCAATTAATTTAATATGAATCATATTCAAATTAAATTTATAATATAAAGTTTTAATGCACATAAAAACTTTATATTATAATGTATATTTATACATCAATCTTATTCCCTAATTGAATTTGAACATTTCAAATTCAAATAATCTAAAACCCCTTTACGAGCTAGGAAGTGGACCTAATGGACATACATATCCGAAGCTCCAACGATACAAGATTATCCAGTTAATCTCATTAACCTCCTAATCAACATTTGTTAACTGCGGGAACACTCCACTAAAGTCCCGCAGTTGCACTCTTCTCACTACAGATATATTTATGTGTCCACAGATATCAATCAATAATAGCAAGTCAATCCTTCACGAATGTTCGTAACACCAGTTGGGTCAAATTACTGTTTTACCCCTAGGTTACATCTTTTACCTTAAGTCTTAGTGCTCCTCTAATGAACAACCTATTTATGGTCGGACCCTTTGTTCAAGTCCCGAAGATACCACTTAAGGGAACATTCATCTACTTACCCTAAAAGGCAGGAAAGAGTGAGTTCCTTCTTGCTAGGTTAAGTCCCCAACTGCCTGCTCGGTCTTGTCCCCAAGAAGGTGGGCATATTGGGTCGGCGTCTTGGGCCACTCTCACACATACTAGTCAAAGGATAATCCCTCGCAAACAGGAGTTCGTAAGCTGCTCAAGATTGAGATCAAGTTGCCTAGGTCATCCTATTGAAATAGAAACCTAACTAGTCAACGAAGTTACATCTAGTGATTACTATTTCGTGGTCCGGTCTTATGACCTATTGAAATAGAAACCTAACTAGTCAACGAAGTTACATCTAGTGATTACTATTTCGTGGTCCGGTCTTATGCGATCTCATCACTGTGTTTGTATCAAATACAAACTGTGTCATATCCATAGTATTACCAGGATGAGGTACCCAACCTTATCCCCTTTACTATAGACCCTTTAGGATGTATCTTGAACTGAGATCCTTATATTTCCACTACATTCAGTTCAAGAGACATACAACAACCTTGGATGTTAGTTTATTGTATTTAGGGTTAACTTAAAGCAATATAAAATAATGAATTAAACAATAACTCTTTATTGATAACAATAACGCTTTATTGATTTAATTAGAACATTATTTACAAACTACGAGTTTTAGGGCATAAAACCCAATAAAGATATGGGTCAATTTAACTACTGGACCTACTGTCAGACCTATATCAATCAATTCAGGATTATAATTCCAGAAATGAGGTGAGGAAAGAAAAACCTGTTCCAAATGTAGTACCCAGATGAAAACCTCCAAGCTACCCAAAGTTCAAGATGAACACAGATGCTGCAATAAATTTGAGAGAAAAAAAAGTGGTTTAGGGGTGGTAATCAGAAATGAAAAAGGAGAAATGATGTTTATCATGGCTAAACCAGTCCCCAGGTCCATAGAAATCGATCTGATGGAAGCAATGGCCACCCGAGAAGGAATCATTGTGGCGGTGGAAACGAACAGGAGGTGGAATCGGACTCCGCGAGAGTTATCGATCTCATTCAACAGAAACAACCCAACATTTCAGAATTAGGGCAAGTTATCGATGAAATCAAGGAAATATCTAAGAAATTACATGGCTGCTCGTTTACTTGGTATGATCCAAGAGCTAATAGGCTAGCTCATTACATTGCACATGCATCGCTTTCACTTCATGAACAAAGAGTTTGGATTGAAGATCTTCCAGAAGAAACTCGGGCTATTTACTTTGACGAGAGAGAGGGTGAAGACTCATTTGTGAAATGAGTTCCCTCTTACTTCGTTTTATTGTATTTAATTTTCCCTTTAATAAAAAAAAAAATACTTTAGGTAATCTTATTCACACCCCATCTTGGGATATTTGTACGGAAGACCCCTTTTTATTATCATTAATGTTGAATGACCTGGCGCTCGAAAATAATGAAAACTGACCTATTCTGACGTGGCAACACGCGCAAAATTACGCCGAAGGGTAGCTTCGCCTCGCGAACGCGCGCGCGCCTTCTCGAAAGGAACGCACGCCACGCACGCTCGGCGAAAGCGCGCACGCCTTACTCGTAGGAACGCTCACGGTTACTCGTAGGAACGCTCCGTAGGAACGCTCATGCTTACTCGTAGGAACGCTCCCGCTTACTCGTAGGAACGCTCATCCTTACTCGAAACGGTGACTCGCTCATGCATACATACAGTAACGCTCATGCATGCTTACTCGTAGGAACCTCACGCTTAAACTTCGCTCTCGCTTTGGAAATAATGAAAGCAGAAGATGCAAATATCTAAACAACCATAATATATTCATTCATTCACATGTCTCAAAAAATGTACATTAAGAAAAATAAAAACACATTATAAGGAAAGGAAAGGAAGCTCGCATCTCTAATCGACTCACCTGGAGAGTCGATTACGACCAAGGGGCGATCGTCTGCCTCTTCTTGGGGCGCTCTTACGTAGGAATGTTAACGGAACATTCGGAAGCGCGCGTCCGTTCTTGTGAGGAGGATGTCGAGAATCGACAACCGCGGCGTGGCGTCGGTTGCCTCAATGGGGTCCTCGGAGGACTCCTCAGATGACTCCTCTGAGGACTCATCGGATTCCTCCCGAGAGGAGTCATCCGAGGACTTGCTCGGTGGCTGTCCAGGATAGTTGAAAAAACTATCCTCTGATGATTGTGGTATGGAGGCAGAAAACGACTTTTCTACCTCTTCATTGTCGAAATCGTTTTGTCTGAATCATGCTCGATTGTGTTTGAATTCATTTTGAAGGGAAGAATATGAAAGAAAGGGTGAAGAAGATGAATAGAGGCTAATTGTCATTTAGGATGAAATTTGTATAAGCCACACTCTATATTAATACTAAAAAACTCAACGGTCGAACTTAAAGACGCCTGATCACTAATTAATACGCCTATTTGTTTCTCCAATTAGAAATTACTTCACTGTTTTTGTAATCATGAAAATACTCGATCGGCGTGAGTGTATCCACGCCAAATGAGTAACCGAGTACGAGAGCGAGTTATCGAGGCGAGAGCGAGCAATCAAGAGGAATACAACGGGAGCAAGAACGCGGAGAATATAATTCGGTAGCAAGAAAGCGAGCCTATCTACGAGAGCGATCCCACGAGCGAGTCTTGAGAGCGAGCAATCAAGAGCGCCGGGAGCAATAACGCGAGTTGAAATAGACGATTGCAAGAAAGCGAGAGCCTATCTAAGAGAGCGATCCAACGAGAGCGATCTGCGTGTGCGAGCCAACGCGTTTTTTCATTTTATATAAAAAGGTTTTTCATTTCTACATCTCACTAACAAGTTCTTACTCTCTCTCTAAGTTCTCGACACTATCACTCTCTCTCTAGCCTCTTGGTTCCCGGCGTTGGTGCGCGCTCCGTTCCCACCGCCGCTTGTCGTCGACGATCCACCGGAGTTTTACGTCGACCTCTACTACCGTGATAGCCGTCGATATTCCACCGTCGATGAGTTTCAATTGTATTGTTTTTTTATTATATCAGTAATCGCGATATTGATTGTTCTGATCGAATGGTCGAAAGGGTGCATGTACTATATCTGTCTAGTTTTATTTGGAAATCGACGATATGTTGCTAGGGTTTAAGTTATATCTGTCTAGTTTGGGGTTGTTACGTTCATTCGAACGCAAGGACGG
Organism: Trichosanthes cucumerina; assembly: GCA_036507285.1. Taxonomy (NCBI): domain Eukaryota; kingdom Viridiplantae; phylum Streptophyta; class Magnoliopsida; order Cucurbitales; family Cucurbitaceae; genus Trichosanthes; species Trichosanthes cucumerina. Next base: position 71,757,493 of record CM071839.1, on the reverse strand, counting down.
AGATGACAAGAGTACGTGGCGATCGGGCGTGTCTGAGTGAGCGGGAAGCGAAGTCGGTGAGGAGCGAGTTGATGAAGCGCGATTGATCGATTTCATTTTGTACATATCGATCGTGTATACACAATCGCTTTTTAATATATCGTGTTCGTGCATTTTGTTAAAATGATGTTCAACTATTATGCATGTGTTTAGAATGACAATTGTTCAAGAAGATAGCACGAGAAAAGCGGTTTCGTCAAGCATCTAGTTTAGCACACATCACGGTGCTAACAAAGTATTGAAACAGTGTTTACATCTACACGGCTTGGACTATTCAGCGACAAGATGATTCGGTTCGTTTGTTGATGTGGACCTCGTATTCAATAGTCCACTAGTCCATCACATTTTTCCGAGGAGGTGAGTGGGTGGATGGAGGCGAAGGCAATGAATCGATGTTGTTCTCTATCAATGGAACAGTAGCCAAGTTTGGTAAGGATGAGTTCATCCTAATGACACGATTGTGGCAATCCCCACAGTCACGTGAACGGCCCGAACGTCAGTTGCTCTTCGGGAGAAGTATTTCGATGGCATGAGGACGGACATCCATGTAGATGCTTTTGAGTCCGCCTCTGACAAGACGATAAAATTTGACACCGACGAAGATGCGGTGAAGGTGTCGCTTATATATTACTGTGAGGCAGTAATGATGGGGAAGAACAAGTCGAAAACCGTCGTCGACAGTTCTTTGTTTGGAGACGTGGAGGACCTCGAATACTACAACAGTATTGATTGGGGTTCTAGAATATGGGAAAGGACCATACGTGGGTTGAAGACCGCCTTGCAGGGGAAGCTCGAAACGTATAAAATGAAGTCGAAGACTAACAAACGTTATACTTTTAAGTATAACCTTCACGGATTCCTCCCCTTTTTGTAATACATGTTGTAAAATGTACTTATTATCATATTCTAGTACTGCTACGAAGCTAATGAATATCTAATAGGTGTGGGCATACGAGACCCTACTACCAGTGGCAGATCGGATAGCTACTCGCGTTAGTGACGACGCGGTGCCACGTATTCGTAGATGGTCATGCACACACTCTGTTACGTACAAGGCCTTGGAACGAGATGTCTTCGCGTCAAAAAAAGTTTATAACCTCTAATATGATATGATTCACGTTAATGTGTATGCATGACTCATCTTACTTACTCACTCTATGTGTTTGTGCATTCTTTGTCATTAGTTGGTCGTCGTCGCGAACCTTATCCCATCAGAATCGGAAATGCAGTATCGTGACAGACATGTACACGATAGACTCTTAACGGCGTCCGATGATGAAGAAGATGAGTTGGGATCTGCGGAAGATGACGATTTGTTTGAGGAGGTCCAGCATATGGATGTCGATGTTGAGGATGTCGCGGTCGAGGATCGGGAGAACATTAGTGAGAGACTCGGAACACCTAATCGTTCCCCGATTCGTTCGCACATCAGGTCTCCTGACCGATCCCCCATTCGATCACCGGTCCGATCCACGACCCTTATTGTCCAGCCTTCACACGATCAACCCATTGATATGCCCACCGCATCAACCAGTGTTGACTACATTTGGGGTATAGAGATGCGCGTTCAAGGCGTCGAGATGTCGTTATGATGCAAAAGGTACATACTGGACATGAGGACAGAAATGAGAACGAAACTGGGGGAGGTTAAAACCCATCTGCTATGGCTACGCGAGTTCATGTCTAGGATGATGAAGGTACATTACATCCTGTAGTATCTTGCTTTCTGTCATCCTTAATTTGGAAATAGTATGTCTTACATGGATTCCATACATTGCAGGACGATGATTGCACAACAAGCCATCATGCACCCGAGCCATCTCCCACCTCACATGTGCCATCTCCCACCCCCACTCTCATTCCCGATCCATCCACCACCGACACCCCACTCCCACTCACATTCCTAATGACCCACCCGAGTCATCTACCACTCTCACTCCGTCAGACCCTCCGCTCCACCCGAGCCATCACATACTCTCATTCCACCCACGACGTCCACCACATCCACCACCCACACACCCACTCTCCTTCCCGATCCATCCACCACCGACACACTCTCCACTATCATTCCCCATGAGCCATCCGAGCCATCCACCACACCCACACCAACCCTCACTCTCACTCTCATTTCTAATGAGCCACCCGAGATATCTATCACTCTCACTCCATCATCACCCGCCCGTTCAACCCGAGTCGCCCACCATCCACACTCCACCCGAGCCATCTCCCATTCCATCCGACCCTTCCATCCTTGACGAGCGGTGGACCCTTCCACAAACCGACCGCACTTTATCGCCATTGACGGATGTCTCACATCCCATCCAATTGGATTTAACGATGAGTCGGGAGGATATCCTATCTAATATCGTTGCGTGATGCAAACCACGACATTGGATAGTTTGAAGAAAATGCCATCTCTCGCCCCTTGGTGGGAAACTCACAACCCGACGTTGGAGATCGAAGATATTGACGTCACCGTCCTCTCTGCGCGGTCCAACAACCCGACGAACAAGAGGGTTTGCGGAAAGGTAGTCACAAGAGAGTACCATGAGTTCGTTACTCTCCTAGCGGTAAGACTATCATAGAATATGTCGAGGGCGCAGCACTCCCGCAGCGCAAGAAGGCCAAATATCCTATTCCCTGTGGGTACCTATACTTCTTCATAACCCGTGTGAAGTACAATCTTGCACATGGTGTTGATAAGGAGGTGTTCGAGTCGATGATGTCATGGATTCAGGATCCCTCCACAACGGGAGATGTTAGGCTAGGGTTGGGGACGATGTCAGTCCCAATGGGGAAAAAGTTCTTCACCGAGTGTGACGTAAGTGTTACTTCATTCGTTCGTTACTCACATCTGCTAACGTATATTCTTTTTTTAAACTAGTGTACACCTTAATATGTTTTCAATGTTGTTGTTCATAGACTATGAACACGTTGTGCATGTTCGTGAAGAACAAGTTGTCTGTGACGAGAGATGATGTGTATAAACAAGTTCACGGTGCTTCCAACTGGGATATTGGTGAGTTAATTATATAAGTTATTTACGGTTTTTCACTCACTATGTCTTACTCCTATGTACCATATACAGTCTCACCTAAATGCACGAGGGAAGGATAGTCTCTTCCAAAGGATCAAAGGCAAGCCGAAAATCAAATCAGCCATGGTTTGGAGTCTGAGAGAAGACACGTGCACGCGAATGCGTGCGAGGTGAGCACGATGCATACAAATCGGGCTGGCATGAGGTGGATTTCGTTTTTTGTCCAACAAACATGAAGGAGCATTGGTTTCTATTATGTTTGGACATTAACAGAGGTTGCATAATGATATTTGACTCCTATCCATCGTATCTCAAGCCCCAAGAAGTGGACAGGTTTTTAGAGCCATTGACGTATACTCTGCCGTCTTTGCTTTATTACTGCGATGTCCAACGTCACAAGCCTGAGATACAAACGGATAGGTGGAAATTATTACGTTCGAAGACTCCAAATCTGCAACGGAACTCACTTGATTGCGGCATATTTTGCGCGAAGTGGATTGAATACCTCGTCACTGGCGCGGACAAATCCCGATTCATCCAAGACCAATGATAGCGAGACTTGAGGACACCTACGCTTATCGGTTATGAGTGCGGGAATGAATCTTTTGACACTAATTCTCATTTGCACATACAGATTAATTGATTCATTGATGTATATATGTTTTTACGTATAACTATTTAATGTAAATCGTGAGATTGTAAAACATTAATTCATTGATTAATTGTATACAGTTCATATAAACGAATGTTTTGTACAATGCATATACTGTGAATGGTAGTTAATTAGGAGATATAATGTTCCACAGTGTGTGAGATCCAACGTGAGCGTTCCAACGAGAGCGATCCAACGTGAGCGATCCAACGTGAGCGATTCAACGTGAGCGATCCAACGTGAGCGATCCATCAAGTATGTTCCTACGAGCGCGATAAAACGAGCGTCAGATTTCATACATGTTCCTACAAGGCAACACAGTATGTAAATTAAGATGTGATACTAATAACACATTGTACAATTACAATCAGATTTCATACATGTTCATCGATTCAGGGGTTGATTACATGATTGTCGATTGTGTCCGACATTACCACATCGACCATATTTTCTACCACGCCTATGCTCTCCACCCGATGGGATCCGTTGTACACGTCTTCGACCAACCCTTACAATACGTTTCAGGGGTTGTATCCGGACATCCACAAAACCAAGTGGCTTCGGCCATTCAGATATATGACCAAGTGGGAAAATTGGTTCTTCATATACCGCTAGGAGCGCTTCCACAAAATAGTACTGGTTGCAAAGGGTTGATGGAGCAATGTTGCGCTCCCTAGCCGCCATGATAGCATGGGCACAAGGTATCTCATACAAATCTCACTCCCTGCATGTACACTGACGTGTTTGAAGATTGACGATACCCCTAAATGACCATCCTCACGTGATAATTGTAACAATCAATAGGGTCAACGCGGTAACGTCTACCTTTCTCACACTCGGCAACGCAAGTCGTTTCTCTGCGTGAGTCGAAGCAAGCAAGGTTGTGCGTGCCCCCATAATTACGTCGTTCATAAAACCATCCTTGTAGGTGTTCTCGCACAAAATCAAATAACGCAAAACAATTGGGAGCAACGGTGCCTCAACCGTGAGTGAATTGAAACACTCAACTATTTGTTGGGCGTCATGTTGTCATATCGTCATTTACACGAAAACATGCCGTCCCAACGCTCCATACCTATGGCCTCTGAATATCGAACTCTTGCACCTCCATGCAATAGAACAAGTTAATCCCAATACCTTCTAAATTGGGATGACGGATTTGCGCGCGTAAGACTTCTTAAATAATTCAATCGTGGCCTTATCCTTGAAATTATTCATGACGTTTAGCTCCAGTGATAAGTACACACTCCATGGAATGCATGTGGGAATACGATCTTAACATTGTTGGCTATGCTTGCATTGCGATCGGATACAACCACCAAAGTATCGGAATCACTCACAAAGTTTTTGGTTCGTCATGAACCATGTCCATGATCGATCATTCTCACTTATCCACTATCGCATAGGTCGGTGGATAAATTTGATTGTTCCCATCCCTCCCCACCACTGCAACCAACATACAACCTTTATATTTCCCCTTGGTGTGAGCCATCAACAATGACAACATCCCGCATGCGTGAAAAGCCTCGTATGCATGCCTCCAAAGTGCCATGAATGCATATTTAAAATTGTTTTCATCTTCAACCTCTATATCAAAAATAGTGCTCAAGTTGACAATTTTAAAGGATTCGCCATATGCATGGAGCATGGCATCTGACTCTCTGAGTACCTTTGGCTAATGCATGTGTCATCTCCCTAGCACGCCATGCTTTGTCATAACTAATGTTCACACCATATTGTTGTCTAACATCCTCGATGATGTGCTTGGCTTGTAAATTCGACCCACTCCATCAAACTTGCTTCTTATTAAATGACCTATGACGTCTGCATTTGCTTGCCTATGATCATGATTCAACAATTCAATTGAGCATGAGTGTTGGCCAACATACTTGTTTATTCTAAACAAGCTTGTTCCTTCCATCTGTACCGCACGTAACCTCCATGTGCAAGTCTTCTCCAAACAACCAACTGTGTACAAATCCTTCGTTGATTTTTTAACCCTAAATTCAAAATTATTATTCATTGCCAGCATGGACAGTCGCTTCTTCAACTCTTTCTTATTTACAAACAACTGACCAACCCCAACATCTTCATTACAGTTATTAACAGATGAAGATTGTCCAATCAGAGTTAAGGTTGAGGTTGGAATTGGATTTGGAGTTGGAGTTGGAGTTGGAGTTGAAGTTGGAGTTGGATTTATAGATGGAGTTGGATTTAGAGATGGAGTTGGATTGGATGTTGGATTTGGATTTGGATTTGGATTTGGAGTGGGATAAAGAATTGGAGTATGAGTAGGGGTATGAGTGGGAATGGGAGTGGGAGTGGGAGTTGGAGTTGGAGTTGGCGTTGGAGTTGGATTGGGTGAATGATTTGGATTTCCATTTGGAGTTGGAGTTGGAGTTAGTGTTGGATTTGGAGTGGGATTTGGAATCGACCATGCTTCACAATTATCCATCACATATTGTCCAAAAACATCGTGACCATGTTCTGACTCCCAAGGGTTCACATCATCGTTCACTAATGATACTCCCATCTCATTGGGTGATATATCCACCTCTGCTACTCGTGGTATATTGAGTGTGTCGACATCTAATGATTGGTGAACCACATGACTCGTATGGGGGCGACCTCATTCGGATGTACATTACCATCATTTCATTTCTTCGTCGATATAAATAGTTGCATCCACGGATACATTTTCTGAAGTAGAAGAAACTCAAGGTCCCGGTCAGTCCTTATGTACATTGGAGGTGCTTCCTCGAACAACGACATCTTCACCCTTATTATAATGTCCACCATCGTCTGGCTAGTTCCTGTAACATCATATATAAGGTTTTTCAACTCAAATAACCTAATGGTGTCGACACACAACAACACCGGTTAGGCAACCTCCAATGTAACAATTTTGAATTTCATCCCAACATCCACCATATCTTATGAATAGAGATTTCTTCTCCATCCCGCAATAAAACAAGTTGAAATAGACGGTAATTCGATGTCAACGACATTAATAAACGACAAGAATGAACCTAGATATACTAGAAATTGGGTGTCATTATAGCTCTCAGAAACGCTCACGCCGTCGTCCGCCTCGTCGTCGTCTCGCTCTCGCAGCACACTCATTCACGCACTTTTACTATTTTACTACTACTTCTCGCTTTCACGCTCTCGCTATCACGTTCGGTAATCCCATAATAACCTCATGCACGTTACTAACAATGTCACCACTCAATGCTTCAAGCTTCAAACACTTTCATTTCTTCGCTTTTTACAATTAAATTCTTCAAAACAACGGTGTGATCCTATGGATGTTTTCATCTTGATCAAACGTATAAGGAATAAAGTATGCACCCATTAACATTAATAACGTACCTCTTACGAGCGAGAGATCGCACCAATTTAGGGTTTTACGAGAAGGCTTGACGAAAGAAGAATGAGAGAAGAGTATAGAACAAGTATCTTAAGCTTAATGGGAACAATAGTAGTAATTATCGAACACACATTGGAGTTTTGTACATATTATATTATTTTACAATTTTATTATCATCATTCCTTTGTCAGAGTATTCGGCTAATAAATTGGCATGTCATTTCATACAGTGTCTTATCGCACATCGCGTATTTCTCAGCGTTTCTGAAGGTAACCGTGAGCGAACGACGTGAGCGTTACTGTATGTATGCATGAGCGAGTCACCGTTTCGAGTAAGGATGAGCGTTCCTACGAGTAAGCGTGAGGGTTCCTACGAGTAAGCATGCATGAGCGTTACTGTATGTATGCATGAGCGAGTCACCGTTTCGAGTAAAGATGAGCGTTCCTACGAGTAAGCGGGAGCGTTCCCACGAGTAAGCATGAGCGTTCCTACGGAGCGTTCCTACGAGTAAGCGGGAGCGTTCCTACGAGTAAGCATGAGCGTTCCTACGGAGAGTTCCTACGAGTAACCGTGAGCGTTCCTACGAGTAAGGCGTGCGCGTTCCTTCGAGAAGGCGTGCGCGTTCCTTCGAGAAGGCGTGGCGTGCGCGTTCCTTTCGAGAAGGCGTGCGCGTTCCTGCGAGGCGAGAAGCTACCCTTCGGCGTAATTTTGCTCGTGTTGCCACGTCAGAATAGGTCAGTTTTCATTATTTTCGAGCGTCAGGTCATTCAACATTAATGATAATAAAAAGGGGTCTTCCGTACAAATATCCCCCCATCTTTGACCCTACTTTTTTTTTTTTTTGCTAAATTTGTGCTTATTTTAACTACCTTTAAAAAAAAATATTTCAAAACTTGACTTATAATTAACTAGACGAGGCTTCAATTATTTTTCTAATAAAGGTTTGCTTGTGACGTAAATGAACAAAATGACACAAAAATATATATATATATATATATATATATATATATATATATATATATATATATATATATATAAACAATACTAAAAATATATAAGTATAAACAAAGGATCAAGACCGAATAATCTTGAAAATAAAATAAAACTAGAACATTTTCTCTATAAATTATTTTTTTAGTTCAACAATGGTGGATGGAAGATCAAACCACTGATCTTCGAGACGGTAATTGGTGCTTTATCCACTAAATTATGCTCGAACTAATCTTTATAAAATAAGTTAAAAGCTATATTATTTAGTAAAATAAATAAATAACCGCACATTTTCAAAATAATCCTAGCTTTAAAGACTTATTTTAGATGTCAATTTAAGTATAATTTAACTTAATTAAAGTATATATTTTTGACTAAAAGATCGGATGTTTGAATACCCCACTTCATATGTTGTTGAATTAAATAAAGAAAAAATTGTACGAATTACCTTTAAAGTAGGGTGGATGTTATAATTTCACCCTCAAAATTTAAATGGTAAAGACTAAATCTTGAAATTTAGACCATTGTAAAAATTAAGTTTGAAACTTTAAATATTCAAATTTAAAACCATTAACTTATCTAATTTAAAAAGGATGTCCTTTAAACTTTTATTTTTAAAGATTAAAATTCATTTATTGCATGGTTTGTGGTTCATGATCGTTTGTATACTCAGGACCACCTCCATAGGTGGGATTCATTTGGTCCTACGGTATGCTTGTTATGTTCAATTTTATCATAGTCTAAAGATCATTTGTTATCATTGAATTGCTTATACACTTATTCAGTTCGCTTGGATTTCTCATGTTAGCTCTAGATCCTTCAAATAAGTAAAGAGGAGAGAATTGTGTTTAGACATATCACTGTAGTTTTTTTTTTTTTAACTCAACAATATTTGAAAGTGAAGAAATTCTAATTTTGATTTTTGATCAAATATATATGTCAATTATTGTTGAGTTATACTTTTGTTTTAATTGTAAGTAACCTCTGATTCTGGCTAATTAATTTCTAGAAGTTTAGAGACAGTGTAGTCATCAAAATTTTTTGTTGAGAGCGTCTGAAAACCCTTAGAAGCATGAACATGTACGCTTCCTTTTTCTTACTAGTGGAATCAGATTCTTGAGATGTTTCTGCTCTCAACTCCCTTGATCGGGACCTTACTGAAACAAACTCTATTCTGGAATATATTCGCTTTTGGCCTCATGCTGGGCCTGTTATTTCCTTCTCTTTTTGTGCTAGGTCCTGTAATGGTGTTGCCCATGGACTTGCTAGGGCTGTTTTTTTGGTGCTCATGTTTGGCCGCTCTCCTCCAGTTCGGAGGATAGCCCTATTTTTTGGACTTCAGACTTTTTCGATTGAGTTTGGTGTATTATTTGTGTGGAGACTCTCGTGCTCTCCCTTTAATGCTTTTACTTTTTAAAAAAAAAACTTCGAGCATCCAAAATACTAGGTTATATATATATATATATATATATATATTTGTTTATGTTTATTATTATTGAATTAAAGTTAGTCTGGGCACCTAGGCAATATGATTAGACACGTTAGTCTACTCTCCTTAGAGTTGGTACAAGTTTCATTTATGGTCATTTAAGCCCAACCCCAGCACATCTATTCAGATTTTAATTTTGAATTTTAAAAATATATTTACCAAGTAGTTGTAGATCCAAGCATTTTAGGGGGTGTTTGGATGGATGATATGGGTTGAGTTGAGTTGGTTTAAAAAACCAACTCAGTGTTTTGGGCATTAAGTTTGATTGAGTTCTCAACTCACCACTTCTCCAAATATCTCCTTCAATTTTCTCACCATACAACTCCCCACAAAATCAATTCACACACCTTTCTACCAATTTTCCTAAACCTTGATTCCCTTTCGGTGGTCCGACGACTTCCGGCGGTGGCCCAAAGACTTTCGGTGGTGGTCCGACGACTTCCGACAGTGGTCCGACGACTCCCGGTGATGTTCCGACGACTTTCCAGCGATAACCCGACGACTTCCGACAAAACTCCGCCCGATTGTCCAGCGGGATGAAGAGTGAGATGAAAAGAAAAGAAGGAGAAGAAGAAAAGAGTTTTGAAGTGCACCCTTTAAGTTGCAATTACTCTAGTTTAAATAGGTAGCAAAAAAATCCTAATTCTTTTTAGAACAAGAAATCCTATTTTTTTAAAAAGGAAATCCTAATCCTCTTTTTTTTAAAAAGAAATCTTAATCCTTTTTTTATAACATAAATCATAATCCCTTTTAGACTTTGAAACACCATTTCCTAAAAAATCTCTATATTCATAATTCTTATCTGATTATCTAAAAATTCAAATTTAAATAAAATATAATTAATGCATTTTATTTTACATGAAGGTTAAAAAAAAGAGGGGGCTTAAGTTGAATTATCCATAAGTTTTGTTGCTAAAACGAAAAAGAAATGTTATAGGAGAGTGATTAAGAAAAGAAAAATATGAAATGGAATCCGCTAGACGTAAAAATGTTGTAGACCAATTGTATGCAATAGAAAGGTTGACCAAGGATAAACCCCTTAGTCACAGACATCCAGAAGATGGGTTGTTTCTTCCAAGTTCCACAACAATCCAAGAAGATATACTGCTTGCATCTAGACTGGTTGAACACCTACTCCACCCATCTTTTACTAAACCAAGATGACCCAGACACTTAATGTTTATTTCGTTAGATATATTTTGTGAACGATAATTATTTTTTGTATACTTTTATTTTTTGGGGGCGTGAGAGATAAGATTTGATAACATGCCATTAATTCTTTTGTCATAAATGAATGTATCATCAATGATGGGAAGATAAAAACTGATTATTTGATCTTAAAACCATCAGTAAGATAAAAACTTATTATTTGATCTTAAAAAAAAACTGCACCAGATACCTCTACACAACTCAACTCAACTCAATTCTGCACTCCAAACACATACTTCCTGCAACAACTCAACTCTGCACACCAAACACTGATTTCTGCACTCAACTCAACTCTGCGGGCTAAACGCACACTCAATAACAAGTATGTTTATGAACTTAAAAAACACAAATATGTTTATTTTAAAAAAAATAAAAGATAGAAAATTTAGTGTTTATTGAAGATGTTAAAAATAATATAATAATTGTCAATCTGATTATAGCTCAGGAGATAAAATATTGATTATCATTTCAAAAGTAGATGGTTCCACATCCCACCGTTACAATGGTTAAACTAAAAAAAATTGAAACCTTCCTTTTTTTCAAGAAGGGTCGTTTAATAATTATTTAGTTTTTAATTTTTTGTATTTGAAAATTAAGTCTATAAATACTATTTCCAGCTATAATTTTTCATGTGTTTTCAAAAATCAAACCAAGTTTATTTTTAAAATTTAGTTAAGAATTTAAGTATTTTCTTAAGAAATATGAGAACCATATTGTAGGAGAGATGAAGATCATGATAGGAAAATGGTGAAAAATCAGTACAATTTTCAAAAACTAAAAACAAAAAATTAAAACATTGACTAAATTTCAGAAAATAATTATATATATATATATATATATAAAAGCTTAATTTTGAGAATAAAAAAAATGTTTTGAATTTAACCATGGTCATTAAAGTTACCAGACAATTTGTATTCGTAGATTAATCCTCATTATCGTTATTATTATTATAATTATTATTATTCTTACTTCAATCCATAAACCCAAACATGGTTATGTTTGTGTGCCCATGTAAGCATATTTAAGGTGATGAATCATGTTTGAGAATGATTTTAGAAATATTGATTTTAGTGTAATTGATCTGTCTATAATTAATTTATTAAAATTGATTTTCATATAATCATTTTCATGTTTGGTTCTATACTTTTAATAATGATTTTGGTTTTGAAAAAAAATCATTTTTTTATGGAAATTTATGAATTTTGACAAAACATTGCGATTTTTACTCATCATTAAAAGTATATTATTTTCAAAAAAAAATGAATAATAGTCATTTTAAATTACAATCACTCGACAAAAATCACTTAAATCACCTCTCAAATTATTGAAAGGAATCACTTCAAATAATTTTGGATTCTTCCAAAATCACTTGCTTAACATTGCCAAACATCACACATTGGGTATGTAAGTGGTTTTAGACATGTCAAAAGTTATTTTGGTCACTCCAAAATCACTCCCAAACATGCCCATGAAATAAGAGGTTCCTACTCACACATTATTCAACTGAAAAAAGGACCTTATCTACATGTCTTAAATGCTAAATAATTTGAGTCCCACCTCCCCATTGAACTAAAAAATCAATTTCGTTATAAAACAATTTGGAAAAAAAAAAAAACAGATTGTTTTTTGAGGTGATGCAAGTTATGTATATATCAATGTGCATACAGATAACATTTTTTTTAGTTCAATAATATGTATAAGTGGAAATTTGAATCTTCACCCTCTTGATCAAAATTATAGTATCTTAACCAGTCAAATTATACTAAAATTAATTCTCTTGATCAAAATTATAGAATCTTAACTAGTTAAATTATACTAAAGTTAACGTATGATAACAATTACTTATGAAACTAAAGTTACTTCAATTAAAAAAAATAACCCAAGGTTAAAGTAGTTGAAATCAACTTGCAGCCAAATGTGTCATTTATATAATTTTAAAATTTCAAACTCACATGGAATTACGAATTCTATTAAACTGAGATCTAAATCATATTTCCAAAAATGGTTTATATATATATATATAACACTTATATTTTATTTTTTAACTAGAGATTTTAAAACATAATTTAAATATAGAAAGAATAACCAAACTTTTACCATGAATTTAACAACCTGCATTGATTTTTACTAAACTTTCCATTTATTCAAATTACACTTTAACTTTAATAACATTGCACTTTACTATAAATTTAAAAAAAATGTTCAACTTTTACCTTCTAATAAATTTTCATTCAAATAATTGTAAAAAAAAAAAAAATCATGTGCATCATTATTAAAATTATAAAACATATGTTTAATAAGAAATTGACGAATTTTAGAAAAAAATAATATTTGAGATGATGTGTTTTATAAAGTTTATAAGTTTGAACACAGTTATTTGATTGTCCTTAATCCAACTCAATTTTATTTCAAAGTTAACTTTTATTGAAATTAAAATATTTTTAGAGATTATTACATTGATATTTGTTAAATTAACAAGTGAATTAGAGACATCCATCTAAGTCTAGAGTTGATTTGGATTGAAATTTAAAATTTATTAGTAAAAATGGATACAATTTACTAGTTTAGGGTAAAAATTAATTTTGTTTTCCAAAAAACAATAAATTATGTTTAAATCGGTGGGACGGGCTAAGGGGTTTGAATTTTAATGCACAGCGGCTAAGGTTTTTAAGAGGCGAGCCGGCCAGTGAATTAATAGTTAGTTGTGGGCTTGTGAAGCCGACAGATTGCCATACCCATTTCCGTCCGCCTGCAACTAAACTAACTGCAATTAAATGGCTGTTGACTCTTCAAATATGAAAAATTTAATCCCAATAACTTTCCAAGAAATAAAAGAAAAATTTGCATGAAAAGTGAGAAAGTTTGGTTTCTGTTCATTTCAAAATTTCAATACATGTCGTTGAAGAAGAAGGAAAAAAAAAAAATTAAAGAGAAAGGTCACTGTTCCGCCATGGAAGGTAGGAGAAAGCTGTCGGCCTTAGCATTCAATTCCCCTACCAACAATTACCAGTTCCCATTAATTACGGATTAGAAATATGGGTTCTCAACCCTCTTTCTTCCTCCTCCTGTATTTTCTCTTTAATCTCTTCCAAAAAATTCACCCTACTGAACTTTTGAAAGCTCATACGATTCGTGATTTTCAGTTTTTTCAGGCTCCTTTTGCATGGGGTTTCCTCTTTTTCTTCCCCGAATCTTCTCAGTCTAACTCACACGATACCCATTTCACAAAGTTCACTAATTTCACTCTCTCTTTCGCATATATAAATATACAGAGGAAAACAGAGGCCTGCCGGAGGAATTGGGGGCGGCGGCGAGATGGAGATTGAGGCGAGCAAACCGACGGGGAATGGGGCGGCGGGAATTGGGTTGAGTCCTTTAAGCGAGACGCTGTGGCGAGAGAAGTCGAAGACGGAGATTGTTGGGGATGTTTCTGCGAGATTGACATGGAAGGATCTGACGGTGATGGTGAGTTTAAGCAATGGAGAAGTTCAGAAAGTTTTAGAAGGATTGACTGGTTATGCTGAGCCTGGAACTTTCACTGCATTAATGGGGCCTTCTGGTTCGGGAAAATCTACTCTTCTAGATGCTCTTTCGAGCCGTCTTGCCGCTAATGCTTTCCTTTCTGGTACCATTCTTCTCAATGGACGTAAAACTAAGCTCTCCTTCGGCGCTGCGGTTTGTTCTGTTCTACTATTGGCTCGGTTCATAATCTCTCTGGGTTTTGTCTTTTGCTAATCATTTCCCGTAAACATGATTAAGATTGTGGGTTAGTAAAAGGGTTTTGAAGGGTGTGCTGAAATTTCATTGAACTGTTGGTTTGATCTTAAATTGAGTAGGAAATAGAATTATGTGGGGTTTCTTAAGTGGGTGATTATTGAATGAAGTTATTGCTTTCAGCTGAAGAAAAGACGGTTGTGAAGTGAAACGTTTTGTTTTTGTTTTGTTTTTTTATTTCTCGGGAAACAAACAGAAAAACTGAAAATGGGATTTCGTTTTTGTTATATCTTATTTTTCTTCTTCTCTCTCAGGCGTATGTGACTCAAGATGATAACCTAATCGGAACCTTGACAGTGAGGGAGACGATAGCCTATTCGGCTAGGCTTCGTCTCCCCGACAAAATGCCATGGGAGGAGAAGCGAGCTTTAATAGAGAGCACCATTATCGAGATGGGGCTTCAAGATTGCGCCGATACGGTCATCGGGAACTGGCATTTGCGTGGAATCAGCGGCGGGGAGAAGCGGCGGGTCAGTATCGCCATTGAAATTCTCATAAGACCTCGATTGCTCTTCCTCGACGAACCCACCAGTGGACTCGACAGGTACATCGGACTCTAGAAATCAAATCACCATAGAAATTGCTTAATTTATAATGTGGATTCTGTGATTTCGGCAGTGCTTCTGCGTTCTTTGTTACTCAAACGCTGAGAGCTCTGTCGAGGGATGGAAGAACAGTTATTGCATCAATTCACCAGCCGAGTAGTGAGGTTTTTGAGCTGTTTGATCAACTTTACTTGCTTTCGGGTGGGAAAACTGTGTATTTTGGTCAAGCTTCAGAGGCTTATGAGGTTAGAATTCTTCCATTTTTTATCTAATTTGAGTTTCAGAGTTGAGGCGTTTTCGCCATTGTTGGAGGTTATTTCTGATCTTGAATTGTTGATCTGTGCAGTTCTTTGCTCAAGCTGGCTTTCCCTGCCCTGCTTTGAGGAACCCTTCTGATCATTTTCTTAGATGCATCAATTCAGACTTTGATAAAGTCAAAGCCACTCTCAAAGGTTCTATGAAATTAAGGGTATAAACTTTTTTGTCTGGTTTTTTTGTTTAATGAAGATTCTATGGGTTATATGTGATGGCAAAACATGTTTTTCATAATTATGGGCAAAAGAAGCAAAAGGATATTTCATTTCTTGGAGAGATTAAAAAATAAAGTTGGTGAGAAAAACAGTAACAGGTTAAATCATATTTTTGCAGTTCATTTTTCTTTTACAATGCTGACTGTTTCTGTTCTATTTGCTTTATTTAGTTTGAATCTGGTGATGATCCTTTGGAGAGAATCAGCACTGCTGAAGCAATTCGAACTCTTGTCGACTTCTATCGTTCATCACAACATTGTTATGCAGCAAGAGAAAAAGTTGAGGAGATGTCAAAATTTGTAAGTCTTCTACTAGCTAGATAGTTTAATCCATTGCTGAATGATTCCCATTTCATCAGCGATTATTCGGTTGAAATATTCGTGAAAAACTCGATCGTTGTTGCAGAAAGGAACCGTGTTGGATTTGGGAGGGAGTCAGGCTAGTTTCTTTATGCAGGCCTTTACATTGACGAAGCGTTCCTTCGTCAACATGTCGAGGGACTTCGGATATTATTGGCTCAGGCTTGTGATTTATGTTGTTGTAACAATCTGCATTGGAACCATCTATCTCAACGTTGGAACAGGCTATAACTCCATTCTGGTATTTGATTTGGTTTATTCTGTGTTGTCTTCTTTTTCTTTACAACCTTATCATTCTACTAGGAATTCCTTAATTGTATAATATAAAATATGGTTTTTTAACACTATTAGTATGAGATTACTTTAAGAACTAAGATTAAGTTATGTTGCATCTAAAAAATCATTCAGAAGCCTATGTTGACAAACAAGTTTGATTGTTCTGTTCAAAAGACTATATAAACAAACTAATGATAACAAAAAACAAACTCAAATAGTCAAAGGCTTAGAGGGAATGAGTTCAAACCATGATCGTACCTACCTAGGATTTAATATCTTATTAGTTACCTTGACAACCAAACACTACTAACAGATATTGAAAAGAGAAAAAAAAAAGATAAACAAAAAATAAACTGAAGTTTATTGTTTAATACTAACAAGTTCATGTTTCTTGGTCTGCTATATGGGTAGGCAAGAGGATCTTGTGCATCTTTCGTCTTTGGTTTCGTTACATTCATGTCGATCGGAGGATTCCCGTCGTTTGCAGAAGATATGAAGGTAAATTCCATTGTGAAACACTCTGAAAATTCTGTACAGTCTTGATTAAAAGAGAATGATATTCTTGAATTTTCCTTCCCCAGGTTTTCCATAGGGAGAGATTGAATGGTCATTATGGCGTTGGTTCATTTGTCATCAGTAACACAATCTCAGCCATGCCATTCCTTATACTAATCACCTTCCTTTCTGGAACTATATGTTACTTCATGGTTCGCCTTCATCCCGGGTTCGAGCATTACTTGTTCTTCGTGCTGTGCCTTTACGCTAGTGTCACCGTAGTCGAAAGCTTGATGATGGCCATTGCCAGTGTTGTCCCCAACTTCCTTATGGGCATCATCATTGGTGCTGGAATTCAGGTATTTTTTTTTCTTCATGTTCTGTTGTGTAATCATTTCCATTTATTTCCTCTTATGTTGTGTTCTATGGTGGCAGGGTATTTTCATGCTAGTTTCTGGATATTTTAGGCTACCGAACGACATCCCGAAACCGTTCTGGCGCTATCCAATGTCATATATCAGCTTCCATTTCTGGGCTTTGCAGGTAGAACAATAAACAAACACATTAATCATCAATGATCTGTTGTTTTTTGGAATAAGGTTTCATGATTGATTTTTATATAAACACAATGCATTTTCAGGGTCAGTACCAGAATGATCTACTAGGTTTGATGTTCGATAACCAGTTGCCAATCCTTCCAAAGCTACCGGGCGAGTACATTCTACGAGTGGTGTTTCAAATCGACTTGAACCGATCGAAATGGGTGAACCTCAGTGTCCTGTTCAGTATGATAGTAATCTACCGTCTCATCTTCATTATAGCGATCAAGATTAATGAAGATGTGACTCCCTGGGTCAGAGGTTACATAGCAAGGAGAAGAATGCAACAGAAAAATGGTATTGTGAACACGACAGTCGCCCCGGACGGTCTCACTCAGTCCCCTTCCTTGAGGAGTTACGTCGCCAACCATACAACGAGGACTAATAGGAGGTAAAGACGTGCGTCGTAACGGTATCGAGTTCATTTACATGTTAATATGTCAAGAGTTTGCCGGTTCTAGCGCAGTTTCTTGTTACCTAAAAAGAAGTTTAATGTTTGAAGTCATAGAAAGACTATTAGTTTTTATATAAAGTGTTTTACTTGAAGCCCCCCAAGTTTCTTGCCCAGGAATTATTTTTGATATTATTAATAGTAATAGTAATATTAATATGTAATTAACAAAATTTCTTTCCTTGAAAAAAAAAAGGGATAAAAAGAGACAGTTCTAGTCCTTGGGTCAACTTGAACATTCAGACCCTAAATACAGAAATGCCATTGCGAGGCAACAAAAAGTCAAAAATGGTTAATTTTGTGTCTGATTCCTGATGAAATATATTAATATATAAGCATGGAAATGTTTTATTTATTTGTTTATTGTTTTTATAGTTCTACAATTTGGCCTTTGATGTATCATAAAAAATCATACATACATAAAAATTTAAATAATTGTATTTTTATTTTATTATTTATATGCAACCTATTTTTGAGAAGCTCTGTAACTTTTTAAATCAGCTTCAAACTTTTTTTAGTTTATGATATTGCACATGTGGATTGTAAATTGAAGTTCAGCAAGCAGTTTTGAAATAAAGGACGGAAAGGAAGAAAGGAAGTGATTCAAGCATGATATTAAATTTTCATGGATATGTCGATATTTCCATTGATATTTCTATATTTCTATAGGTTCCATTCTACCGTATAAAATTGACGAAATATTAAAAAAATAGCAAAAAATGTAACTTCATGTAAATATAATAGCAACGTCATCGTGACGCGGAGCGGCCGACGTTCTCTCCCAAATGTCTCTTTCGAGTAAAAGATTTGGAGTCACCACCAATCATCATAGGACCAGAAATTAGGCTCGGGAGTCGATTGAGTGTAGAGAAGGTGTTAGCACCCCTACAACACCGTTTTAAAAAACGGTTATCACATTTTATTTAAAAATTATCCTTTTATTTAATGGTCCCAAGAAAAATATTTTTGCGTTTTATTTTAAATGTCTCAAAATTTATTATTCTACATTTTAAAAGTAAAATATGGACTAATAACAATGAGTGACTTAAAACCATTAGAAAAACTTGGAACTTATTTTGATATTTAAAAAAAAAATACTTATGAAAAGAATTTAAAAAAACGGATAATTCTTATTTCAGAAATCAATTTTTAAAAGGAGACAATTTATTTTATTTCAAACTTCATTGCCAAAATCTAATTTTGAAAACAATTGGAATGTTCTTATTTCATAAATCCAATTTTTAAAAAGGGCAAATCTATTTTATTCCAAACTTTGATGCCAAAATGTAATTTTGAAAAATTTGAAAGTTCTTATTTTAGAAAATTCAATTTTAAAAGGAGTCAAATTTATTTTATTGCAAACTTTGATGCTAATATTTAATTTATAAAAAAAAAGTAATTTGAAATTTTATTCAAATAAAAAAACACATAAATAACTATAGTGACCAAATCCATTAAAACATTAAATATGGTGGTCAAATCTGACCAAATCAAAATATGTACGATTTTAAAAAAAATACAATAGGCTAAATGAAAATATGCCTGCTAGGCTAAATTAAAATAAAGGGCAAAATATAGCTCAACTGGCTTAACGAATGTCGAATCCCCCAACAAAAAAAAAAGACAAAATACCTTTTTGATCCCTCAGTTTTGCATTTGGTTTTCTTTTGTCCCTCAATTTTCAAACTCAACAATTTAACCTCTGAGTTTTGTATTTAGTTACACTTTTAGTCCTTCTGTCCAAATTTCGGTTTATTTCTAAACAAATGCCGACGTGCCTATTATGTTTTATTTAAAATATATAGTTTTTATTATTTTGTTGTTATTTTGCTATTTTTTTTATTGAAAAAACATTCTTTTTCTTTTCCTCTTTTTCTCTCCTTCTTCTTCGTCTTCTTCAATCTTCTTGTTTTGTTTTCTTCTTCTTCTCGGTCACTAGAAATTGCAGAGGGGAAAAGAGAGAAAGGAGTTTCATCTCTCCCTTCTTCTTCAGAATCGTAAATAAACCTAACGAAATCCTCTCCTCTCTTCGATTTCAATCGAAAACCCTAACAAAAATCCTCCCCGTCTTCGATTTCAATTTGCTCAATCAAAAAACCCCAAATAATCTCCTTCCTTCAATTTCAATCGAAACCCCTAACAAAAGAGCACTCGAAGAATCGAAATCTCGCGGCACCAGTTCCAGTTTGACCTTATTGCAATTGCCTCGAAGAATTGACAACTTTCTCAAGTATTGGAACTCGTTGCTCAACCTCCAGTCGAATCTTTTGCCTAAAAATGTTCGTACCCATTGTCGTCTCAGAGATTCATCTTCGTTTAGGTTGTTCTCATCGCCTTCTGATCCGCAGCTTCGTTTAGGTTGATGCATAGTGCTTGTATGTGTGGAAGTCTGCCCTCTAAAATTTCGATTCCTTTCCCTCTTTTACCCTATGAAGTTTCTACCAATCAAGTGAGGGAGTATTAACAAGAACCATCTTTCTCTCTTGAATCTCAGGTCTTCCTAGATCTTTTATTTTTCTTCCCTTCCCTCTGACCTCCCTCAATTGAAAAATTGTAAGGGGATTGTGAAGAAAAGGAGTGGGAGAGAATCGTGAGGGTGGGGAAAGGTGAGAAAAATGAGGAGTCTAACATAATCTGTGATTGGAGCGATTTTTAAAAAATAAAAAATAAAAATAAAAATAAAAATAAAAATAAAACAATAAAACAATAAAATAAAACAAATAAGCAATTTTTTTTAACAAAATCTTTTTTTATACAAATAATAATAATAACAATAGATTTAAATTAATAAACAATTTTAATTTTTTTTGAAAAAACTTTTATTTACCAGAAATAATTATGAAATAAAAATAAAAATTACCGGATCAAATACAACATCTACAACTATAATGTAACAAGTATTTTAACTCATTCTAAAATGTTTATTTATTAACTTGAATATTTTTTTGATTTGTTTTTGTTTTTAAATATTTTTTTATAAATATCCATTGATATCGATATTTTCATAAAAGTGAAACTTCGACATTTTCATTGGCATCCATATTTTAAACCTTAGTTTTTTTTCTTTTGGAAAAGATTAAACCCTAGATATTTTTTTTTTGAACTGATAAAAAAATGATTATTGATTTTGCTTGAAAAGGACTTCTCACAGTACTTGCTTCCTGTTCTACTACGTGACAAGTCGATTCTTGTATTTTTAATTCATATTGACTTCACAACGTGTCATTCTTTCTCTATGGACGAAATTGCATAATAAGATAAGTATTTAAGCCATTAATTTGTCAACTCATTTTTTTTAATATTTTGGAGCATCTATACGATTTATGTTGTAATGTTGATGCACTTAGATTAGAGATAGTTTCTCAATCATACATCAAAATTAATAAGAAAGAAAAGAAAACTCATTTATTGTTTACCTCCGAAATAAAATTAATATAATTTAAAATGTCAAGCTATGTCTATCCAACTAATTATAACATTAATATAGTCTCACTTATAGGTTGATTATTTTAATTCTCATATTCATATGTGTAACACTATATTTTTTAAATCAAAGTTAAATTAGTGAAAAATGAAAAAAAATTAATGATGGTAAGACATCAAAATGGATGAATCCATTTTTTTATCTTATTTTTTTAATTAAATGAATGAAAATGTTATGATCACCCTTCTTTTAAGGAATAAATCAATAATATTCTTGTTTCTAAGTTAAAATTTACATGATCTCAACAGAAAAAGAAGTACTTTTTACGTATGGACGATGTATCTATATCAGTACAAGAAAAATAATTACTATTAATACTATATTGTATTTATCGAAGTGGGGGTAGTTATTCAAGAGCTTAGAAGTTTAAATTCTCAAACTCCAAATATTGTAAAAATATAGAACTCAAAAAAAAAAAAAAACATTTGACCTACCATCTTGGCCCCACAGAAGTTTGTGTGTAGCTGAGATTTTGATGGTTGTTTTTGTCTCCTTGGGACAATGGCTTTAAATCAGTCTATTTAGTTTATCTCTAAATTGCTGAAATTATTGTTTTTTTTTAAATAATATATTGATTCTAAGATAGAATTTGTCTTGGAGCTTGAAAATTAATAGAACATCCAAATTACAAAGTGTTTAAACCAACACAATTTCTTGTCAAATACTAATTTGAGTGACGGATTTTCACAACATTATACACAAGAAAAGAAAAGGACCAAAAAAGAAAAAGCATCTGAAATGGGCATTTGATTAAGCCACTAATGACTACAACCTCACAATTCAAGATGCATCCTAACATTATAATATTGAGCCAATCACTTCTAAAAACAGAAACTTAAGGCCCCGTTTGATAACCATTTTGTTTTTTGTTTTTAGTTTTTGAAAGTTAAGCTTATATTCACCTAATTTCTCTATAATAGAAACCATTTACTTTAAGTAAACATTTCAACTCTTAGCCAAATTATAAAAACAAAGTCAAGTTTTTGAAAGCTACTTTTTTTAGTTTTCAAAAGTTGACTTGGTTTTTAAACTTAACTCTGACAACGTAGATAAGAAGACATATAAACTCATTGGTATAAATAGTATTTTTAGGTTTAAATTTCAAAAACTAAAAACAAAAAACAAAATGATTATCAAACGGGGTCTAATTAATTCGCTTCTTTACAAAATACAAAACTATATTAAATAAATATGGGATTATTAATTAGTGCAAGAGAATGCAATCCCGAGTATGAAGAAGGGCATTTCCAACACCACAATAAGCTTTAATAGCACAAGGAGAATTTTGACCTCTTTCAGTGCTATAAAAACGAAGATAATCTTGATGATCAAATGCCTTAAATTGTTGTGGATGATTTTCATCCACCAACTCTTTAGGAATCTGAACAATCCCATCATTAAATGAAAACAAACCCATTGAATATCTTTCTCTCTTCCCATTCATCATCACTCTATGAGGTGGTGAGTAAATCCTTCCATTGCTCCATGCCTGTGCCAACAAAGGACCAAACTTTATGTTAAGTTCGATAGCTAAAATTAATTATGATAAATTTAATCTTTTACATATGAGAGAATTTGAAGGTTAATTAATAAACTTACAAAGAAGGCATCTCCAGCCATGACAATGAAAGATGAGGTAGAAGATAAACAAGAATAAGAAGGCTCATATTCAAGCCATTTGTTATCTTTGGTTTTGATTTGCAAGCCATTGACTTGATTTTGGTGAAGAATAGTGAGAAAGCTCTTGTCTGTGTGAGGAAATGCTCCCAAATTCATCTCGTTTGGTTGTGGAACTCTGTATTTGATCATCCGCAAAAGATATCTCGTAGATTTCATGTGAGAATCTAAGTGATTTCTCACACCATAGCTTTCAAAGACCATATTTTTCACCGTTTGGTCTAACTGCGATACCAATTTTGCATAGGAGTTGACATTTTCACTGCATTTTTTAAGATGATGAAAATAGTTAGTTTCGATTTTCGAAAAAAAACATTGTTTTCCATTAAATTTCCAAGTATGATATTAAAGTTCGTCTATTTTATAAACGTTTTAGATATTAGAAACTTTTTAAAAATACAAGATCAAATAAAATACCATCCTAAAAATTTATCGTCCAAACTTATAATTCAATCTACGCGTTTGAGAGAGAGATGAACTTACCAAAAAAGTTTGTTTTCATTAGAGGGCCACATGAGATTAGTGAAGGATTGAATATTGGTTAAGAGAACTGGGTCTTCAATGCCCATACTTTCATGAATGGGCATTAGAGGGTTTTGGCCAAAGTAGCCATGGTAGGGTTTTTCAGAAACATTCTGAAATTTTCTCTCTAATGGAACATCGAACAACTCTTTTAATGAATCGAACATATTGGAACTCAGTTCCATCGAAACGTTGTCGTATAAAGCTACAAAGCATCCATATTCTTCAAGGGCTTCTCGAACTTTCTCCTTCGTCAAAATCCAGTTCCTTGTTCCACTCTTCAAATTCTCAGAGGAAAACTTCACAACTGGAATCTGACCCGCCATTGTTGGTCGCAAAAATGAGGTCTCAAAATAAGAAAGAAACTTTGTTGTGTTTTGCAAATTTTGTTGTCGAAAATAAGGCACTAAGTCAGCCTTTTTATAGGCAAATCGAACTGATAAATTTTCAAAATAAATTTTTTTTAATGTGTTAAAGAAAAAAGAAAAGTAAATGATTGGGAATGAAGAGGGCATGCTTGTTTTGTTTTATGAAATGCGAAGAATAATGGGTTTAGTGATTTGACTTGGAAGAAAAAAAAAATAATTAATTACCGACCATGCATTTTTCAAACATTTTTCTAATCGAAACCTTTGTCAAACCAATAAAGAAAATGTTTGAGATTTCTGGTTTAGTTATTGGCACACAGTTTTAGCTGTCTTGTTTTGTTTCTTAATTAATTTTTTTATTAAATGCAGCTTCCGAATTTAAACCCACTTTTCTTTTCCTTACATCTTAATCCCCGTGTTTGACTTTCTCTTTTAAGACAATCTGAGAACGAATTTAGCTAATTGGAGGTTGGATTAAATTAGAACATTTTTCTTTTTGCCTACTTCTGCTATTGTAATTATTGTTTCAATTTTCAGTTCGTCTTATTATAAATGTTTTTCCTTTATTCACTTTCATGATATGTGGAAGCTGTAAATGTCAGTGATTTTAAGGTTTTCAACCAACTTTTATGGATAAAATTGAGCTGGAAAATAATTTTTGGGTAAGTGTATTAGCATCAAAATTTTAAATATTTTCTTCTACTTGATCATTTAAAAAAGTCAAAAAGTTCACTTGCGTCTTTAAATTTTGAATTATGTATTTTCATTTAATCTTCATGAAACTCTATTAATAGAATGATATCCACTCTTTGAGCTGTTTGACATATCATGTCAATTTAGCTAAAATCAATTAAATGAACGTATTATGTTAATGTTTTATTGATGATATTAACAGTATAAATAGAAAATATAATTTAAATTTAAGAAATTTAATCGCAATTAGAGAATTCGGATGGTTTTAATCTTCCTGGCTATAAACAGGCTTCTCTCATTACAAATACAGATAATTCTCTTGAATTTTGTACTTTTTTTTTTCAGTTTTTAGTTTTGCATCTAGTTCAACGAATTAAAATTATATCTTTGATTGAGTTTTTCTGGGAGACGCTAGTTAATATTTTTGTAAGTGCTATTTTTTTTTTTTATCATTATGCATACAAGTGTCTGATTTGGTTGAATTCAAATATTATATATATATATATATATTTATATTATATACAAATTAGTTGTTAATTAACAAAAGGTCAAAGTGGGGTCAGCCGCCGCCCTTGGCGAAATTAATTCTTGCTATTTCTTATTTAAATTAGAAGGAGAAAAATATAATAATTAAATTTTAACTTTGTCCAAATTTTAAAGGTCAAATTTATAATTTAATTTTATATATTAAAATCATTAAAGCGAAAACTTGTTTTAGTCAACATGAATGGTTATAAATTGAATTGAGATATAAAAAAAAAGCTATATACTAATCTGAATTACGGGTAACGAGTTAAAGTGTTAATTTCCTCGAAATAAATAAATAAATAATTTTGGTAGAAAAACACAAGGTTCATGGAATCATATCCAATGAACATTTTTTCTTTGTCACCGACCGCAAGATTTTGTGGAAAATTGACTTTCAAGATAAGCTATGGAACCCCCCAAAAAAAAAAAATAAAATAAATAATTGTGGCAATGGATTGCTGGTTTTTGGAGCAGTTTGAGAAAATGACAATTTTGTTTTGGTTTTTATTTTTTTTCTTCTCTAAACATTTTTTTTTGTTTTTTTATGTGATGAAAAGTACATTGTATTAGAAACGATTAAAAAAATGTAGATGCCCATGAATCACCATATCAATTTCCATTAAAACAAGTGTCCCCCATGTGTCATCCTTTGATACAAATTTAGTGTCCAAACAAGTCACTCATCACATGCCAAATTTCAAATAGTGTCCTTTGTTAAACTTGATGTAGAACATCCATTGAAAATAAAAGATCCAATTACATTTTTATTTATCCACTTTCTCATAATTTTCCACTATCTCATTTTACAATTTTGTTATACCTTCATATTAAATAACAAATATTTGCATATTTCATAAATATATAAATTTCATATTTCCTTAATTATATTTAGTATTTAGTTATTATTATTATTATAAATATATTATATTAGTATTTAAATATTGGTAAAATTATATTTGGTTTCCATCCTAGTTATACAACACGTTATCAGCACGAAACTCTGCCGTTTTTCCACTGAAGGTAAGTGTTGACATAGAAATTTCAACCAATCCTCAGTTGCAACGTCATTATTCCAAATTAATGACGAAGTTGTAAATGATTAAATTTGGGACCAATGATAAATTGACATGTGTCCTAAATTTAGTTTGAAAATAAGAATTGACAAATTCTAAAAGTGAAGGGGCAACATGCAATTTGCCAAAATAATTAAATTTAATTTTGGTCAAATTGATTATATGGAATTGGGTAAGATAAATAAAACCCAAATCCAAATGATTAGGCCCAAATCCAATAAAACTCAAGTTCAGATTATTTGGGCCAAAAAGTCATTAAAGCCCAAAACCCACATGCCTCCTTGGAAAGCTTTATAAATAGAGAGCTTCCCATTCATTTCAAAGGTTCAGAAATTTCACTCCCAAAAGGAACTCAGAGAATTCAGAGCAAAATCCTCAGGTGCTGAACACTCTATGAAGTCCTTAGTGCTGAACGCTGCAAGACGAGTCTCCAAGCGCGGAAGACGAGTCTCCAAGTGCGGAGCGCGGAAGACAAGTCTCCAAGTGCGGAAGATGAGTCTCCAAGCACGGAAGACGAGTCTCCGAGCGCGGAAGAAAAGTCCTTAAATGTTTCGCGAAGGACTTTTACAAGTTACAAGTTAAAAGACTTCAATAACCTACATGCTGAAGGACTTCAACATGCTACAAGCCGAAGACCTTCAACAAGCTACAACTCGAAGACTTCAACATGTTACAAGCCGAAGACCTTCAACAAGCTACAAGTCGAAGACTTCAACAAGCTACAAGTCGAAGTCCTTCAACAAGCAACAAGCCGAAGTCCTTCAACAAGCTACAAGTCGAAGACTTTAACACGCTACAAGCCGAAGGCCTTCAATAAGCTACAAGCCGAAATTCTTCAACAAGCTGCAAGCCGAAGATCTTCAACACGCCGCAAGTCGCAAGTCGAAGGCCTTCAACAAGCAACAAGCGAAGACCTTCAACAAGCCGCAAGTCCAGAAGACTTTCAACAAGCAATAAGCCAAGACGCGTTCAACAAGCTACAAGTCGAAGTCCTTCAACAAGCCGCAAGTCGAAGTCATTCAACACGCAACATGTCGAAGACCTTCAACAACCTGCAAGCCGAAGGCCTTCAACAAGCAACGAGCCGAAGACCTTCAACAAGCTGCAAACTCCTCAAGACAAGTCTACACTTGGGAACAAGCCGCAGAGCCCTCAAGACAAGTCTACGTTCGAGAACAAGTCGCGAAGCCCTCGAATCAAGTCTACGTCCCGAGAACAAGTCAGAAAGCACTCAAAATTACACTTGAGAGAGAGAAAGAATCGGAGGATAAACATTAGAGATTGTAACTCACAAAATTCAAATTAATACAAACACAACGTTAAATTACACGTGTCTCGTTTATATTTCTTCACAAAATCACGTGTAAACAAATTGGCACGCCCGATGGGACAATCTCTACCTCTCATCTCTTTCTCTCACCTTAAAGCGAAGTAAAGTAATGTAATGTCGTTCAAGACTTCTTCGATGATCGTTGTCATGAGCAACTTGTACACGAGTTCTCTCGCCCATAGTTGCTCTAATGAACTAAGGTTGGAAGACGATGAAGTACCAACATCGCCGGGGCATCAAACAACAAGTTCTGGTCAAGTGTAATCCTTTGTTCGATTTTTATTCCGACGTAGTTATCCGTCATGATGATCAAACAACACTAAGGAAGAGAGATTGACAAAGATGCACGAGCAAATCAACAACTTGATGAAAGCGATTGAAAAAAGAGATTCTCAAATCGCATACTTAAAGAATCGAGTTGAGAATCAAAATGCCGCTAAATCAAGTCATACTCCTCGCTATCAAAGATCGGAACAAAGAGAAGGTTGTTGTGCAAGAAAATCAACCACAACCTCTACTTCGATCACTTCACTATCATCCAACAAATCGCAGGACATGATAACTAACTCTGCCGAACTCAATATGATGGGGTTCTCAAAGTTCTCTCTTGTATTCTAAATCATATACTAAGAGAATTGATCATTTGAGGATGCCAATTGATATACAAACCACCAAAGTTCCAACAATTCGATGGGACAGAAACCTTAAGCAACATGTTGCGCATTTCATCGATATATGTGAAAATCTTGCACGCACGCAAGAGATCTATCGGTCAAAGAGTTTGTTCAAACATTTAAGGGGAATGCTTTTGACTGGTACATTGATCTAAACCCCAAATCGACAGACAGTTGGGAACAACTTGAAAAAGAGTTTCTCAACTAATTCTACAGCAAAAGACGTACCATCAACATGTTCGAGCTCACCAACATTAGACAACGAAAAGGTGAACCCGTTGTCGACTACATAAATCGTTGGAGAGCCACGAGTCTCGATTGCAAAGATTGTCTCGTTGAATCATTAGTGTTGTCGAAATGTGCATTCAAGGCATGCATTGGGGGTTGTTTTACATCTTCCAAGGTATAAAGCCTTGCACCTTTGAAGAGCTAGTAACTCGCGCCCACGATATGAAGTTGAGTATTGCTAGTCGATGAGACAAAAAACCTTCTAACTCCAAGCATAAAGGAGATGGAAGTGACATTGAGGCGACTCTAGAAGAGTCTATGGTTGTCAGTACAACCCCTCTCAAGTTGTCTTCAAAGCAAAAATACAAGAAGATCAAAAAGCAACAAGAAAATGAAAACTTCGCTTAAGTCTAAAGGAAAGACGGAATAAGGACTATCCTTTCCGCATTCGACATTCCTAACATGTTTGAACAACTACCGGCCATAGGACTGATCGAACTTCCAAAGTGTAAGCGAACGGAAGAGATAGACAAAGTAAATGATCCCAACTATTGCAAGTATCATCGAGTCGTCAGTCACCCGGTGGAGAAATGTTTCAAATCTAAAGGAGTTAATCCTAAGGTCACTTAAAGAAGGAAAAATTGAGCTAGACCTTAATGAAGTAGCTTTCAATCAAATCATGTTGCGGTAACATCAAGTACATGCAATCAAACACCTCTCTTGTTCGCTTTCAAGATAAAGAAGTGTGCCTAGTCCAGCTTTGGGACCATGGAACTGTGAATGCTTGGTTTCAACATGAGGTGCCAAGAAATGAACCTCAATATGCGATCAAACCTACCAATGATAAAGGCAAAGGTAGGGTTACGGTGACTCATTTGAAGAAGCAAAAACAAAGTTTAGCTTCAAACAATTCTTGTCAATTTAGAAGCCTCAAATGCAAGGACAAACATCGAAGAAAGAAGAATCCAAGGAAACCTAAGTCTGAAAGAAAGAGAAAAAAAATCATCTTCAACCTTGTTAATCGGTGACCTTGAAAGAATTTCTCTTGAGAGATTTTCTTCATAGCGAAAGAGAGGAAGAAAACTCTGCAAGTTCATACTACATTGAGATAAATGAAGCTGACGACACAAAAGAAATCAAACAAAGGACTTCCGTCTTCGATCGCATCAAGCCTTCAACTACTCAACCTTCAGTCTTCCAAAGGATGAGTATGGTCGCGACAGAAGAAGAAAACCAAGGTCCAACTCCTGCCTCACCTCGACATTCAACCTTCTAAAGGTTAAGTGTCTCCACACCAAAGAACGATCGACCTTCAACATCTATTTTGATCGCCTCAAAGTAACAAGCGATCAACATGAAAGAAAGATGAAATCCTTAAAGGTAGAACTGTTCGATGAAGTGAACAACGACCAAAAGATTCACAGTCTTGTTCCTTTGCGTATGAAAAAGAAGCTCTTTGTTCTCATAAACGTAGAGAGTTCTTTGAAAGTGAAGAAAAATCTCATCGTCTTAACAAACCCTAAAAATGAAGGACATGATCAAGACCATAATGATGAAAACAACATCTAAGATATAAAGAAAGCTCCTTATCGCAAGAGCCTAAATCGCACGATGCTCCCGGCCCACATGAGCTTAAAAGGTGAATGGCAAAAAAAAAAAAAAAAAAAATTGAACTACGTTATGACTTGATCCCTTTTGTTCAAAGTGTGCGTAGGCAACTTAAAAAAAAAACTTTAAGTTCACCCCTAAAAATCCATCCTCATGAAAATAAGACATTGCAAGTTGGATGAATACATGCCACCTTCATTCCTCTCAAGTTTGGTTTGTGGCTCTCTCCTAAGTTCGAGCTTTCCTCCTCAAGTTTGGTTCTGTCGCTCACCCCTAAATTCTCGTTTCGTTCCTCTCTCAAGTTTGGTTCGTGGCTCTCTCTAAGTTCGAGCTTCATTCCTTTTAAGTTTGGTTTGTCGCTCACCTCTCTAAACTTTGAGCTTCAACCTCTTCAAGTTCGGTTCAGAGCTCATTCTCCTAAAGTTCGAGCTTGTTCTCCTTAAGTTTGGTTTGTCGCTCATTCTTCTAAAGTTCAAGCTTCGTTCCTCTCAACTTGGTTCACACCGACTTTTCTCTAAAGTTCGAGCTTCATTTCCTTCAAGTTCGGATCGTTGCTCACCTCTTAAAATTTGAGATTTGACAACTTCAAATTTGGTTCTACGCTCCCCCCTAAGTTTGAGCCTCGTTTCCCTCAAGTTCAGTTCGTCTCTCATTCTCCTAAGTTCGAGTTTCATTTCCATCAAGTGTGATTTGTCTCTCTCACTCTAAGTTCGAGCTTCGATCCCCTCAAATTTGGTTTGTCGCTCTCCCCTAAGTTCAAGCTTTGTTCCTCTCAAGTTTGGTTCGTGGCTCTCTCCTAAGTTCGAGCTTCGCTCCTCTCAAGTTTGGTTCGTCGCTCACCCTCTAAACTTTGAGCTTCAACCTCTTCAAGTTCGGTTCGCCGCTCACCCCTATAAACTTTGAGCTTCAACCCCTTCAAGTTCAGTTTGTCGCTCTCCCCTAAGTTCAAGCTTTGTTCCTCTCAAGTTTGGTTCGTGGCTCTCTCCTAAGTTCGAGCTTCGTTCCCCTTCAAGTTTGGTTTGTCGCTCACCCCAAAAGTAATCGGGGCTTCGCCCTCTCAAGTTTGGTTCGTCGCTCACTCTCTAAACTTTGAGCTTCAACCTCTTCAAGTTCGGTTCGTCGCTCACCCCTAAAGCATCGCTTGCTTGCCTTTCAAGTTCGGTTCGTCGCTTACCTCTCTAACCTTTGAGCTTCAACCCCTTCAAGTTCGGTTTGTCGCTTCTCTCTAAGTTCGAGCTTTGTTCCTCTCAAGTTTGGTTCATTGCTCTCCTCTAAACTTTGAGCTTCATCCATTTCAAGTTCGGTTCGTCTGCTCCTCCCCTCTAAACTTTGAGCTTCAAGCTTTATTTGTCGCTCTCCCTAAGAATTTGGCCTTTGTTCCTCTCAAGTTTGGTTCATGCCTCTCTCCTAAGTTCGAGCTTCGTTCCTCTCAAGTTTGGTTCGTCGCTCACCCCTAAAGTACTGGGTTCGTTCCTCTCAAGTTTGGTTCAGGGTTCTCTCCTAAATTCGAGTTTCGTTCCCCTTCAAGTTTGGTTCATCGCTCACCCCTCTAAACTTTAAGCTTCAAGCTTTGTTTGTCGCTTCTCCTTAGAATTCGAGTTTTGTTCCTCTCAGTTTGGTTTGTGGCTCTCTCCTAAGTTCGAGCTTCGTTCCCCTCAAGTTTGGTTCGTCGCTCACCCCAAAAGTCTGAGCTTTGTTCCTCTCAACTTTGGTTGCCGCACACACCCCCAAGTATTGGCTCAGCACCTCTCAAGTTTGGTTGTCGCTCACTCTCTAAATTTTGAGCTTTAACCTCTTCAAGTTTGGTTCATTGCTCACCTCCAAAGTATGAACTTCGTTCTCTCTCAAGTGTGGTTCGTCGCTCACCCTCTAAACTTTGAGCTTCAACCTCTTCAAGTTTGGTTCGTCGCTCACCCCCAAAGTATTGGCTTCGTTCCTCTCAAGTTTGGTTAAGTCACTCACTCTCTAAACTTTGAGCTTCAACCTCTTCAAGTTTGGTTGGTTGTTCACCTCCAAAGTACGGACTTCTGCTCCTCTCAAGTGTGGTTCATCGCTCACCCCCAAAGTATTGGCTTCGCTCCACTCAAGTTTGGTTCGTTGCTCTCACTCTCTAAACTTTGAGCTTCAACCTCTTCAAGTTTGGTTCGTTGCTCACCTCCAAAATCTTCGACTTCGTTCCTCTCAAGTTTGGTTGTCGCTCACTCTCTAAATTTTGAGCTTTAACCTCTTCAAGTTTGGTTCATTGCTCACCTCCAAAGTACGGACTTTGTTCCTCTCAAGTGTGGTTTGTCGTTCACCCTCTAAACTTTGAACTTCAACCCCTTCAAGTTCGGTTTGTCGCTCTCCCCTAAGTTCGAGCTTTGTTCCTCTCAAGTTCGGTTCATTGCTCTCTCCTAAGTTCGAGCTTCATCCCCCTTCAAGTTTGGTTCGTCGCTCACCCTCTAAATTTTGAGCTTCAACCTCTTCAAGTTTGGTTCTGTCGCCACCCGCTAACCTTTGAGCTTCGTTCCCCTTCAAGTTTGATTCGTCGCTCACCCCTAAAGTATTGGCTTCGTTCATCTCAAGTTTGGTTCGTTGCTCATCCCTAAAGTATCGACTTCGTTCCTCTCAAGTTTTGTTCGTCGCTCACTCCCAAAGTATCAGCTTCGTTCCTCTCAAGTTTGGTTCGTCGCCCACCCCTCTAAACTTTGAGCTTTGACCCTTTCAAGTTTGGTTTGTCGTTCTCTCCTAAAGTTGAGCTTCGTTCCCCTCAAATTAGGTTCGCCGTTCATTCTCCTAAAATTCAAGCTTCATTCTACTCAAGTTTGGTATGTCGCTTCCCTAAAGTCCAAGTTACGTACTCTCAATTATGGATCATCGTTGACTCTCCTAAAATTTGAGCTTGAACCCCTCAAGTATGGTTCATTGCTTACCATAGTTCGAGCTTCGTTCCCTTTAAATTTGGTTCGTTGCTCATCCACTTTGAGGTCAAGTTTGGCCCACCTCAAGCCTAGATTCAAGCATTTCCCACTGGAGTTCAAGTCTATACTTCTCTCTCTTAAAGTTTGAGTTTGAGCGTTGATCGTTTACAAGTTCGTTCTTACCTCAAAAATACCGCAGATTCAAGAACTAGTGTGACACTTCAAGATTGGTGTTCCACTTGTTTCGAGCTTACTTTTCAAAGGCAAGCGTTGCTTACTTCACAATAAGTGATTCATTCATTTCAAGTTCGACGTATCACTCCTTCATGAGCTAGGATGCTTCATCCTTCGACACTCGTTCCTCCGTCAAATCAGGAGTTTTCGTCAGTCGACATTGACTCATTTTCCATGCTAAGAGATCTCACTTGTTGGTGTTCGCTCATTCGTTATATCAAGATTAAGGTTTCACCCACCATTACCCACTCTTTCACTAACTTAGGAGGTTTCATGCCAACAGTAACATCATGGAGAAAATACTGATAAACCCAGTAGAAAAAAATACAAATACAAAAAAAGAAAAAAAATACAAAATAAAAAAAAGAAGAAAAAGTAGATGTGAGACATGACGTACCTTAAAAGTTGTCTCTGACTTAACATTGAAGAGCAATGGAGCTGCAGGAACACCATAGGTCTCGTTAGGGGTCGAGTGTTGCTAAACAAACCTCGAAAAGGGTGCTATAAAAACTGGGGGTTGCAGTTAACAAAAAAAAAGAGAGGAACATGTTGAGTTCCGTAGTTGCAAGTACACCAGGCACCGACAAGGGTCCCACAAGTGTATATGCGCTCGAAACGAGAAAGTCCTATAGCTGCAAGTACACCCGACACCGACAAAGGTCCCACAAGTGTATATGCACTCGGAACAAGGAAGTCTGTGAATGCCAAGTACACCCTACGCACACAAAAGGGGGTCCTGGCTGAGTGTATATGCGCTCGGGCGAGAAAGTCCTCAGTAGGCTGCAAGTACACCGACACCGACAAGGGTCCCACAAGTGTATATGCGCTGAATAAGGAAGTCTCAGTAGCTGCAAGTACACCCAAAGACCGACAAGGGTCCCACAAGTGTATATGCGCTCGGAACGAGAAAGTCCTCGTGTAGCCGCAAGTACACCCGACACCGGCAAGGGTCCCACAAGTGTATATGCGCTCGAACAAGGAAGTCTCAGAGTCGCAAGTACACACGCACCGGCAAGGTCCTGCAAGTGTATATGCGCTCGAAACGAGAAAGTCTCATTCTTTGCAAGTACGCCCGAACCGGCAAAGGGTCCCACAAGCGCATATGAGCCAGAAACTGTAGAGTCCCATTCTTTGCAAATACGCCCCGGGGCAAAACACAAGGGTCCCATAACCGTCGTGAGCCGGGAACCGAGAATCCCATCTGCTGCAAGTACGCTCAAAACCGACGCGAGGTTCCACAAAGCGTGCAAGAGCCAAGAATCAAAGAGTCTCAGAGCTACAAGTACACCTAATCGACGAGGGTCCCACAAGTGTACTTGTGCTAAGAGAACAACACTATATTTGCCGAAAAAAAAAAACTTAGCTTTTTACCTTCCAATGGATGAAGCCTTTTGTTTTAGGAGGGAGATACTTGCAAGACTGCAATTATTAAGTCAGTAAAAAAAGTAAAAGTAAGTACATAGATGATTAAAAAAGAAAAAAAAATATAGTTAAGGTTTTAGACTACTTCACACCTTATCATGAAGGTTTTGCGCTCTATTGGGGTGAATTGATGGAAGTCTCACCTCCTCTATTTATAATTGAGGAAAAGATAGTCGATTCCAAAATCAAAGTTGGAATTCAAATAGGAGTTGAAATCGAAATTGGGATAGGATTTTATCTCAAATCGAAATTTGACCTATCTTATCCCCAATCGAAAATCGTCTGCAAGCGATTTTATCTCCAAATCAAAATTTTATCCTAAATCAAGATTGGATAAAGTTGATTCTATCAAGTTTAAATAATGGTAGAATTTTAATTTTATCTTGTCAAACAAAATTTGGGCATAATCCAAATTTTATCCAAAATCAAGATTAGATAAAGTTGATTCTATCAAGTTTAAATCATGGTAGAATTTTAATAATTTTATCCCAAATCAAAGTTTGATAAATTAATTCTATCCAAATCAAAATCTTGATAGAGTTTCAATTTTATCTCACCAAGTTAAAATTTGGACATACTCTGGATTTTATCACAAATCAATGTTGGAGTGAAATTCAAATGCTACTCCAAGTTCAAAAGAGGAAATTGGGTAAAACTTCAAATCTACACCAATTTGTCCAAATTTTATGTCATGCAAGAGAAATCAAAATATTGACCCAATTTTCATATTTTGATAAATTGACATGAAGGTATGTAAAAAAAAAAAAAAAAATGAACGGTGTTCATATTTCGACTAAATTGACACATCAAGTCGAGTCAAAATTATGAACGAATGTTGTACATTTTGGCTCAATATTATCTTTTTCAAATTCACCCACACATACTTGTGCCTAAATCTCGAAAAGGGGCATTTGTTGACATAGAAATTTCAACCAATCCTCGATTGCCACGTCATTATTCCAAATTAATGACGAAGTTGTAAATGATTAAATTTGGGACCAATGATAAATTGACATGTGTCCTAAATTTAGTTTGAAAATAAAATTGACAAATTCTAAAAGTGAAGGGCAACATGCAATTTGCCAAAATAATTAAATTTAATTTTGGTCAAATTGGATTATATGGAATTGGGTAAGATAAATAAAACCCAAATCCAAATGATTAGGCCCAAATCCAATAAAACTCAAGTTCAGATTGTTGGGCCCAAAAGTCATTAAAGCCCAAACCCACATGCCTTGGAAAGCTCTATAAATAGAGAGCTTCTCATTCATTTCAAAGGTTCAGAAATTTCACTCCCAAAAGGAACTCAGAGAATTCAGAGCAAAATCCTCAGGTGCTGAACACTCTATGAAGTCCTTAGTGCTGAACGCTGCAAGACGAGTCTCCAAGCGCGGAAGACGAGTCTCCAAGTGCGGAGCGCGGAAGACAAGTCTCCAAGTGCGGAAGATGAGTCTCCAAGCACGGAAGACGAGTCTCCGAGCGCGGAAGACAAGTCCTTAAATGTTTCGCGAAGGACTTTTACAAGTTACAAGTTAAAAGACTTCAATAACCTACATGCTTTGAAGGACTTCACATGCTACTGTCCAAGACCTTCAACAAGCTACAACTCAAGAGACTTCAACATGTTACAAGCGAAGACCTTCAACAAGCTACAAGTCGAAGACTTCAACAAGCTACAAGTCGAAGTCCTTCAACAAGCAACAAGCCGAAGTCCTTCAACAAGCTACAAGTCGAAGACTTTAACACGCTTCTGCATGCGAAGGCCTTCATAAGCTACAAGCCGAAATTCTTCAACAAGTCGCAAGCCAAGATCTTCAACACGCCGCAAGTCGCAAGTCGAAGGCCTTCAACAAGCAACAAGCCAAGACCTTCAACAAGCCGCAAGTCAAGACCTTCAACAAGCCGCAAGCGAAGACCTTCAACAAGCAATAAGCGCAAGACGCTCAACAAGCTACAAGTCGAAGTCCTTCAACAAGCCGCAAGCCGGAAGTCATTCAACACGCAACATGTCGAAGACCTTCAACAACTCGCAGCGAGCCGGCGCTTCAACAAGCAACGAGCCAAGACCTTCAACAAGCTGCAAACTCCTCAAGACAAGTCTACACTTGGGAACAAGCTGCAGAGCCCTCAAGACAAGTCTACGTTCGAGAACAAGCTGCGAAGCCCTCGAATCAAGTCTACGTCCGAGAACAAGCTGTAAAGCACTCAGACAAATTACACTTGAGAGAGAGAAAGAATCAGAGGATAAACATTAGAGTTTGTAACTCACAAAATTCAAATTAATACAAACACAACGTTCAATTACACGTGTCTCATTTCTATTTCTTCGCTGAAATCACGTGTAAACAGTAAGTCTTATAGGTAAGCCATTTTTTTATTATTATTTTACGCATTTGGTTTATATTAAATTTCTAATATGAATATATAATATTATTTTGATAGTATTATTGTGACAAATCTTACAAAGCTAGAATTTGCGACCCTGGATATTAATGAAAATAACTACTTGTCATGGGTCCTTGACGCTGAGATCCATTTAGATTCCATGAATCTCGGAGAACCAATTAAAGAAGGAAATGATGCATCAAATCACGAAAAAGTAAAAGCCCTGATCTTCCTTTGCTATCATCTTCACGAGGGATTGAAAATGGAGTATCTTACAGTAAAACATCCCTACATTCTATGGCAAGGTTTGAAAGAAAGTACGATCATAAAAAAACAGTTATTCTTCTACAAGCTCGTTATGATTAGATGCACTTGAGATTGCAGGACTTCAAATCAATAAGTGAGTATAATTCCACACTATTCAGAATTAGTTCAAAATTAAAAATTATGCGGAGAAAAGATTACTGATGTTGATATGTTGGAGAAGACATTTTCCACTTTTCACGTCTCGAATATGTTCCTGCAGCAGCAATATTGAGAGAAAAGTTTTACAAAATATTCTGAACTTATCTCATGTCTTCTCGTTGCTAAACAAAACGAGTTATTGATGAAAAATCACGAATCTCGACCAACTAGAACAACATCATTCCCTGAAGTGAATGCTGTGAATTTCAATAATCGTGGTCGAGGTCGTGGTCGTGGTCGAGGTCGGGATCGCGGTAGAGGAAGAAATACCTATTTTCGTGGTGGGCATTATAATTTTAAGAAACTCACACGAAGTGATGATCATAAAGGAAAGACTCCACAAGATAGGAATTCAAAAGGTGATGAACATAAATGTTTTGCATGCGTAATGATGGACACTCGGTCACGCACTGCCGTGACGTCAAAACACTTTGTTGATCTCTATCAAGCTTCCCTGAAGGAAAAAAGAAAAGGAAAAAATGTGGAGGTAAATCTTGTCATTCAAGAAGATGATATGTTTGACCCCTCCAATATGATGCATCTTGATGTGGTTGATTATTTTGAATCTCCTAGAGAGAGAATTGATGCAATCAAACAAGTAGAGGATGCTTTGTATGAAAATATATAATTAAGTACTGTTGGTAATTTTAATATGTTTTTGTTGTTTTGTTTGTATATATATTTAAGACTTTTTGTAATCGCTTTTCTTTTCTTTTAAATGAAGAAATATGGACAATTTTAATATGTTGAGTAACTCGAAAATGAGCAATGAGGATTTATGTCTGGCAGAATGCGCAACTACACACACGATACTCATAAGTAGAAAATATTTTACTAGATTGACAATACTCGAAGCAAAAGTCAATACTATATCAGGTTCTGCAAATCTGATTGAAAGTTTTAGAAAAGCAAGCTTTATTTTGCCTAGAGGAACAAGATTTACAATTAATAATGCCATGTTCTCTAGCAAATCGAAAAGAAACTTATTGAGTTATAAAGATATACGTGAAAATAATTATCATGTTGAAACTGATTGTAAAAATGATATAGAGTGTCTCTATATAACATCTATTGTTTCACATGAAAAACGTATATTAGAAACTTTGCCTGCTTTTTCTTTTGAATTATATTATACTTATATTCGAGTAATTGAAATATATGCAACAATGAACCAGAAGTTCATAAATCTAGAGTTATTCACTGTTTGACATGATCGACTGGGTTATCAAGGATTGATAATAATGAGGAAAATTATTGAGAATTCATATAGATATCCTTTAAAGAACCAAAAGATTCTTCAACTCAATGGGTTGTCATGTGATGCTTGCTCTCAAGGGAAATTAAATATTAGACCATCACCAACTAAAGTAGGGATTGAATCACCTGCATTTTTAGAGCGAATTCAAGGTGATATTTGTGAACTTATTAACCCACCAAGTGGTCCATTTAGATATTTTATGGTATTAATTGACGCATCCAACAGATAGTCACATGTATGCTTATTATCAAATCGAAATATTGCATTTGCAAGATTACTTGCTCAAATAATTAAGTTAAGAGCACAATTTTTTGATTATACAATTAAAGTCATTCGTCTTGATAATGTTGGTGAATTTACGTCCCAAACATTCAATAACTATTGTATGGCTATTGGGATAAATGTTGAACATCCTATAACACATGTTCATACATAAAACAGTTTAATAGAATCATTTATAAAACGTTTGTAATTAATTGCTAAACCAATCCTTATGAGAGTAAAGCTTCAAATATCTGTATGGGGGGCATGTTATTTTGC
This sequence comes from Trichosanthes cucumerina, assembly GCA_036507285.1. Lineage (NCBI taxonomy): Eukaryota > Viridiplantae > Streptophyta > Magnoliopsida > Cucurbitales > Cucurbitaceae > Trichosanthes > Trichosanthes cucumerina. The sequence continues at coordinate 71,718,289 of CM071839.1, read as the reverse complement.
ATGCTCCATCACTAGTATGCATTAGGTCAGTAGCTTATAATAAGTACTCTCAAATGCAATTAGCTTATGGCCAACAACCAAATATATCTCATTTGAGAATTTTTGGACGTGCAGTATATGTTCTAATTGCTCCACCACAACGTACTAAGATGAGTCCTCAAAGAAGATTAGAAATATATGTTGGATATAATTCCCCATCAATTATTAAATATCTTGAACCCCTGACAGGTGATGTATTTACTACACGATTTGCTGATTGTCATTTTAATGAAACAAATTTTCCAACATTAGGGGGAGAAATTAAGAAGTTGAAAAAAGATATTACATGGGATGCATCGTTATCATCTCATTTAGATCTCCATATAGATCAATGTGAACTTAAAGTTCAAAAGATAGTCCATTTGCAAAATATAACAAATCAATTACCAGATGCATTTACAGATGCTAAGAGAGTAACTAAATCATATATATCAGCTGCAAATGCCCCATCGAAAATTGATATTCCAATACAACAAGTTATCACTAATGAGTCTGGGACACACCAAAAGCGTGATAGACCTATGGGTTCTAAAGATAAAAATCCTCGAAAAAGAAAAGTAGCTGAGAATCAAAATGATTCGATAAAAGATATGAATGTTCTAGAAGAAATCCAGAATACAACTACTCAAAATAGTATTGATGAAAATCAAACGCTTGAGGATAATAATGAAATTTCTATAAACTATGTTACAACAAGAAAAAGATGAAACCAAAATGATATCATTGTTGACAACATTTTTGCTTATAATGTTGCTCACGATATTATTTATGAAAGTGACGATTTTGATCCAAAATCTATCGAAGAATGTCAACACAGAAAGGATTGGCTAAAGTGGAAAGAAACAATCCAAGCAGAGTTGAACTCACTTTCAAAACGTGAGGTTTTTGGACCAGTAGTCCTGACACCGAAAAACGTAGAACATGTGGGATATAAATGGGTATTTGTAAGGAAAAGAAATGAAAATAATGAAGTCACAAGATATAAAGCGAGACTTGTTACACAAGGATTCTCGCAAAGACCTGATATTGAGTATAGGGAGACACATTCTCCTGTGGTAATAACCTAAGATATTTGATTGGCTTGACTGTATATGAAAAACTTGATATGCATCTAATTGATGTAGTAACGACGTATTTATATGGATCTCTGGATAATGACATTTATATGAAAATCCCGGAAGGATTTAAAATACCAGAAACATATGAATCAAGTTCTCGAGAATTGTATTCAATAAAGTTACAGAGATCATTATATGGATTAAAACAATCAAGACGGATGTGGTATAATCGCATGAGTGAATATCTGTTGAAAGAAGGATATCAAAATAACCTAATATGTCCGCCCGTTTTTATAAAGAAATATCAGCCAGGGTTTGCTATTATAACTGCATATGTTGATGACTTAAATATAATTGGAACTCCTGAAGAGTTATCAAAGGCAATAGAATATCTTAAGAAAAAATTTGAGATGAAAGATCTTGGAAAAACAAAATTTTGCCTTGGTTTGCAAATTGAACATTTATCAGATGAGATATTTGTTCATCAATCAACTTATACAGAAAAAATCTTTAAAAGATTCTATATGGATAAAACACATCAATTGAACATTCGAATGGAAGTTCGTTCACTGGATATAAGGAAAGATATATTTCGACCTCGAGATGACAATGAAGAAGTACTTGGTCCTGAAGTACCATATCTTAGTGCAATTCGTGCACTTATGTATCTGGCTAATAACACAAGACCATATATTGCATTTTCAGTAAATTTATTAGCTAGATATAGTTCATGTCCTACAAAAAGACATTGGAACAGAGTTAAGCATGTACTCTGATATCTTCGAGAGATGATTGATATGAGTTTATTTTATTCGAACAAATCAAATTATGATCTAGTTGGTTATGTAGATTCTGGTTATCTATCTGATCCACACAAAGCTAGATCTCAGACAGGTTATCTATTCACATGTGGAGGAACTTCCATATCGTGGCGATCAGTGAAATAGACTATAACGACCACTTCTTCAAATCATGCTGAAATCCTCGTTATTCATGAAGCGAGTCGAAAATGTGTATTGGCTAAGATCGATGACACAACACATCCATGAAACATGTGGCTTGTCTTTTAGTAAACTTATTCCAACAATATTATACGAAGACAACACAACATGGATAACTCAAATCAAAGGAGGATATATTAAAGGAGATAGAACGAAACATATCTCTCTAAAGATTTTCTACACTAATGACCTTTAAGAAAATGGTGACATATCAGTACAACAGATTTGTTCGAATGATAACTTGGCAGACATATTTACAAAGGCATTGCCAACTACAACATTTGAGAAATTGGTTCACAATATTGGGATGCGACGACTCAGAGATCTCAAGTGATGCCTTCATGAGGGGGAGTAAATGTATTATATAAAATATGTACTCTTTTTCCTTCACTATGATTTTTATCCCATTAGATTTTTCCCTAGTAAGGTTTTAACGAGACATATTTTATATAAAATGACCATCTAAGGGTATTAGAAACCATTAAAAAATGTAGATGTCCATGAGTCACCATATCAATTCCCATAAAAACAAGTGTCCCACATGTGTCACCCTTTGATACAAGCTTAGTGTCCAAACAAACCACTCATCACATGCCAAATTCCCTATAAATAGTGGCATTTGTTGAAGTTGATGTAGAACATCCATCGGAAAATAAAAGATCCAATTACATTTCTATTTATCCACTTTCTCATAATTTCTCACTATCTCATTTTACAATTTTGTTATATTTTCATATTAAATAGCAAATATTTTCATATTTTGTAAATATATAAATTTCATATTTCCTTAATTATCACTACTACAAAAACAATTTTTCTTGATGTTTATAAAATGTCGAAGTTTGATTTACTTGACGTTTTTCAAACCGTCAAGGAATCCACCGTAAAAAATAGTATACAATACTTGACACTTATAGAGTATTATGTATATTACTTCTTGACACTTATATTGTGTCATTTTTAACATGAAACCTTGACATTTTTTCTTAGTCAAATGTAGTTCTATCTTAACTTTAAAAAAATGTCAAATTCTTATTAACACTTGACGTTTCGAATGTGTCAAATATATGTTTATCTTAACGTTTCAAGAATGTCAAATATAAGTTACTTGACGATTTAAATGAGTCAAATATAATTTTATCTTGACGTTTCAAAAATGTCAATATGAATTAGATCTTGACACATTATACATGTCTTGTTGGTTTTTATTTTTTTTTCAATTTATTAAATATTCCATATTATCTTGAATTTTCTGCACTGTGTTCCAATAATGTGTTATATTGAAAAAAGGAATAATTTCATCAACCATTCTTCCACACTTTAACAAAATTCACATCTTCAACAATATCAAACTATTAAGCTCATGAACAATTCTAAAATTACAAGGACTTATCAACCTCATGTCAACAATTCAAAAATTATGAGAACTATTGTAACGATCCTAAGCCATAAACTCAACTAACCACTGACTTTTATCAAGCTAAAGTTGCCCAAACACGAAATTACAGCAACATAACGACATAGAATCAAGAATAAAAAATTTAGAGAACCTGGGAGACAAAACACACACTTTCTATACATCAGAGATCAAAGCTCAACATTCGCCATACTACGAAATTAAAAGCTTAGCCTAAACCGAGTACACATCATAAACATTTTCAAGAAGGTTTACAAAACAAGAGAACTTTACATTCACTAGCCTAACACACTGTAAAGGGTTTAACGTGAAACTTATTGACAACATTATGACCAAAACTTTGAAAACGTCACCATAATTCTGCAACACCTTTGTCACCCGTCAAGTAGTTGAGTATTACCTGCAAAGCACAACATTAAGCAACAAGGGTGGACATAAACATACTAAGTAAGCAACCTACCTAATAATTCAGAACTTTAAAGCATGCAACGAGTGAATCTACTCAATCATGCCAACCCCTCTTAAAACACAACGATCTACTCAATCATGCCAACCTCTATGGAAATTATTCAATGTCATTCATCACATTAACAAAACAAGCAACAAATCCAAATATCTATGTTGTGCAAAAACTCACTACGCAAGCATACACAATCGTAGGTAGTAATTGGTGAACAAGGTCGATCCCACGAGGACTAAAGTTTGCAAAAATTTGTAAAGTTGAGTAATGCTAAACTAGTCTTAAAACTTCTAAACAACCCAAAAGCAACTAAAATGAGCTTGGCACAAGAGAGATAGAATCTAGCTATCTAAGAGCGATAAACAATTCAAATGGACAATAAACAAGTTGAGAATTAAGTGATTAAAGCATTTGAATTTATGGAAGTGAACTTCTAATTTCTGCTGTCTAATATTGTAGCAATGCTACCACATTGCTGTACTGTGCAGAAACGAGAAACTATGAAATAAATTCTTAAAATTACTTCTAACCCTCGAATTGCAGCCTAAAAATAGAGTTTTACATATGTCTATGAAAACCCAGCTTTCAAACACAAATTTAGCTCAACTTCCCTAAGTTTTTAAGCCAAAAGCATATGTTTATACCTTTGCATTGTTTATGCCTTTTCCATTCATTTTAACCTTTTCAGAATTAAGTGATTAAGACCTACTTGCATTGCTTATGCCTTTTCCATTCATTTTAACCTTTTCAGAATTAAAACAAACTAATTTCAATCCTAAAGTGGCCACTCTTAAGAAGAACAACAATCAATAAACACCCACAAGCAAACTACACAAGTATAACAATTTCCCAACAAAAGAACTTCAAAAATCACTATTACAAAATTGGTCTTTATTGACAGCTAAAAATTGTCAACATTCAAGTGAATGTTGATGCTTTTTCAAGTCACAATCTGAACTAATTTTGTAGTAGCGAATTAGAGTTTCTTTCCATAAATTCCAACTTAAAACAATTAGCCCATGACTTTCACAGAGAAATCAAACACAAAGAGTCTAAAGATCAAAGACATTATGAAAATAACACAAAAGTTACAAGAAAAAGCTATCTAAAACCACAATGAATCAAACCCACACTACAAAATTAAAGATTAAGAGCTACAAGAAGAAGATGACGAAGAAAACAGAGGAAAACGAAGGTTGTAGGCTTTGGTTTCAACTTCTTCTTTAGTTCTTCTCCTTGCTTTTTTCTATAAGAGCAACCCCTCCAAGAAGTATCTCCCTTTCCAATCGATTCCCCTCTTTTTCCCAATTAGGGCACTAAGTTTCTTTTCCTTTTTCACCCAAAGGTCCTTCAATTATCAATTTTTCTAAAAAGACCCAAAATTACTGATTTAAAACAGAAAAAATGACCTCTACTGCGTCATTCCGAGAGGTGGGCCTCAATTTGACTAATCTGCCCTGAAGTCAATGTTGCAGCAATGTTGTAGCATCGTTGTAGTAATGTTGTAGCATTGTTGCCACATCAAGCGCTCATCCTCTGCTTTTTGAAGCCAATTTTGTAGCAATGTTGTAGCATTGCTGCCACAACAAACATGATTCTCCTCAATGGCTGCAAGACAAAGGCATACAAAACACTAAATTAAGCTAGACAATGAGACTAACACAATAAAAAAACAAACAACTAAACACTAAACTCACTTTTCCTGACACTCAACAAACAACACACTAAAGAAACGACCAAAACACGCACACGACTCAATTTTGAGTGAAAATAAGCAACGAAAAATGCCAAAAATAATCCCATTTCATGGGATTATCAATCTATGATAAGAGCATTTTGTTTATATCATTAGCGCAGGATCTTTGGCCAAAGAAACCTACATTCAAAGACATTTTTTATTTTTCATGTAATAAATAGAAGTCCTCAAAGAAACAACTCAGTTAATTAAGCATATGGCCTGCATTGACAACAAAATTGGAGACTTCCTCAAACTAAGAGGTTGTTGCAGCTAAGATTGCTATTAGGATTCACTTACTAAAGATTTCAAGTCTTCTCAAAATGTGAGAATCTTGCGTACTTCAACGACCATTACTTTTCCAACCGGTAACCTTTTAGCTGCAAGAAAACCAACAAATACGAAAAATAGAATCATAAATATATTATTACAATGCCTTGGACACAATAAAGGATTCAAAAATAGGATTCTAATTATGCAGTAGGATACAATCATTTCTATCATTATCATTTAACCAAATCACCTCCAAAACCAACTTTTGAAAAGAGATAAAACAACTTACAAAAGGAGTCCCTACTTTTGGATTTAACAACATCATCATTTAGTTTGATAATTTATTTGATTAGTTTAGTATTCACAACAGAATAAAAGTAAATGAAAAGAAGAAAATTAACTAGATAGTTATCTGTAATGTGGCAATGCAGACATGCAACAACAATGTGTTACGAGTGAGAATATTTGCATAAGTCTTGTAAGTTTAGTACTTGCCTCCTTACTGATCTGTGCTTGGACATGCAAGGCAAAGATACAAATATACTAGATTTTTAAGTCACGTAAAACTGATTTGAAAGTGCAATATCAAGAACATTGCAAAAATTAAAATCATCAGAGAGATAAAAAGTACTTGGAAGAATAAGTTTTACCCAAGGCCTCGACGAGTCAATCCACATAGACTCTTGACCATTTTTACCCAAGGTCTTGATGACTCAATCCACATCGACCCTTGACCATTTTCACCCAAGCCCTCGATGACTCAACCCACATCGACCCTTGACCATTTTCACCCAAGACCTCGATGACTCGATCCTAAATGGCATAACTTGTCCAAATCTCACCAACTCCACCCAAGTTGATAGAGTTGACAAAAAACACAGAACTTGAAACAGGAAATACTTCACTGCTATAATTATTTTGTTGAAAACATTTATTCTAAGAGACACTTGTGACAAAGTGTGTCTATAAACTTCAGCTTCGAATCTATGAAACAATACCTTTTTCGTTGGCTCCAGAATCTCAACAGGTTTGGCCTGAGCATCCAATGATAACTTCTGCAACAAATCTGCAGTTTATGTAAAAAACAGAAGTAAAGGAAATACACAACTCGTAGCTACAAAATCAATATGAAGTCAAAATCTCCAAAAAGACGTTCAAAAGCAGGAAACAGAAGCAAAAACGTTCTTTTCACGTCCAAATCCAATTCAAAATTCGAACAAAACACATACTATCATTAACAAGAAAGAAATCATCCAAACAGATGCGAAACAAAATCATATCCCATCATAAAACAACACATAATCCTCCAAACGCCAAACATAAACGAAGATTGAATCAATAAACAAGCAATCCATATCATACTTTCAACTTCTCCACTCTAATATACAACAGATCAAACAGAACACCAAAGCATCAAAGGTTAGCCAAATACAAAACTATCTCCAATATTCTTTAATCCCCCCAGACAAAATACTCCAAACCCAGCAAAAGAAAACCCCTTATATACAAACCCACATCAAGCACATCCATAATCAACAAAAGAAGAAAACCCCATCACAGATCTACGAATCCAAATCGACAAGAACAAAAAACCAAGATCCAATTCGAGAGAAGAAAAGGGTACAGAGAAAAACCTAAAATAGAGAGTTCGCGAATATTAGGGACTAAGCTAAAGCATTTACAAGTAGTTCGAAAGGTTCTAAGGCATGCCGAAACTTATCAAAACACACTAAATGAGCCCAAATGCTTGATGGTTGGTGTTCGAGTTAGTTCGAAACACCAAACTGCACCCTATGAACTATGGGTAAACTAATTCGAGGCTTTTCGCTTATGGATAACAACCAAAAGTGATCGAAACTTCAAATAAAGAATATACAAGCGTTAGAAACTAATTTTCAGCTATTAAAAAGAGTATCGAAAGAGTCCAAAACAACTCAAAGCTTACCCAACTATACCAAATAGTCTCAACACGTGTTGGTAGGTGACCTCAGAGGTTGTTGTGCACGAGGTTGCTTTCAGCGGAGGAGAAGGGAGATGTGGTCGTCGGTGTGAAGCAAACGAAGGTGAAGATGAAAAGGGATGGTTTTGCGTGAGTGTTGTCGCCGGAGCTGCAGAAACCAAGGAGGGCCAATGTTCGAAGAAGAAAAAGAACCACGTGGATGGATCCGGCTGCGCGAACAAGGATGAAGAAGTAGGAGATATCGAGAGGGAAAGGTCGAAGTTGTTGTGGTGGCTGAAGAGAAGAAGAAAACGATGAAGGGAAGGGCGGCTCAGAGAAGACGAACGAGAGGGTTTCGTTTGTGGCACGAGGGTTTCATTGTTTAGTTTTAGAATAGTTTAGAAAAAAGATACTAAAATAGGACAAGAAACTTAGATTTACACTTGACGTTTTTTAAATATCAAGTAAATGTAAGCGAGAAAAAACTCGAAATCTTTGTCAACCTCCGTGTTTTTTTAATTTGACATTTTTAAAGTGTCAAGTTTTATCGTAGCGTGAAAAAATCCAAAAAAGTCCGTCAGCCTCCGCCTTTTTTTTCATTTTCTTGATTTTTTTTTTTGTTTAAAATCCATTTTACTTGACATTTTTTCATAAAAACGTCAAGTAATTAAAAGTTGCAAGCGTCTAGAAATGTAGTTTTCTTGTAGTGTATATTTAGTGTTTGGTTATTATTATTATTATTATTATAAATATATTATATTAGTACTTAAATATTGGTAAAATTATACCCGATTTTCATCCTAGTTATACAACACGTTGAATATTTTCTGATCGACTTTAGAGGGAAATTTTGACAAATCATTTTTGTTGCTTATTCACTTAATTAATCAATTAATACATTACCATGTTAATTAAACTTTTAAGGTTGAGTTATAAAAAATATCGTTCAACTTTTTTTTTTTTTTTTAATATTCATATTCTTTCAAAAACACTCCTATTCACTTAATCAATCAATTAATTTTTTTATCATGTTAATTAAATTTAAGGTCCAGTTATAAAAAAATATCTTTGAATTTTGTTCTTTGTTTAAAAAATATCTCTATTCTTTCAAAAATAGCTTTTGGTCTTCCATAAACGTTTCAAAACAACTCTTGGGGTAAGAAATCCATTAGAATCTTAAACGATGATGTGACAGAATGTCATTCTTTCATACTTAATCTAAGCAAAGCCGCCTCAATCACTGCTACACCGTTTTAGGTCTACTATCCTATCGACTTTCTGTCCACATTCTAATAGATTTCACCTCGAATGGTAGTTTCAAGGTTGTCTTTTATAATTTAACCTAAACTTATGATAAATCCATAATTGACTTGTAAGAGCCTTATGGACATTTATGGGGTAAATTGGTTTCTAACCTTTGAGATTTGATCTTAATTTCTATTTTGGCTTCTGAGTTTTTCAAACTAACACTTTTAGGCCCTATTTGATAACCATGTGTTTTTTTTTTGTTTTTAGTTTTTTAAAATTAAACCTAAAATACTACTTCTACCAATGAGTCTCTATGTTTTCTTATCTTCTTTGTACCTATGTTTTCAAAAATCAAGGTTGAAAACTAAGATCTTATTTGATAACTATTTGATTTTTTTGAAAATTATTCTTGTTTTTCCAAAATTTCTCTTCATATTCTCTACAATATTTCCATCTTTCTTGAGGTTCTATTTAAGTTTCTAACAAAATTTCAAAAACAAAAACCAAGTTTTTAAAAACTTAGCTTGGTTTTTGAAAACATAGATACAAATTAGATAAGAAAACATAGAAACTCATTGGTAGAATAGTATTTTAAGCTTAATTTTCAAAAACCAAAAACCAAAAACCAAAAACCAAATGGTTATCAAACGAGGCATAAAAAAGTAGTTTTCATTTTTCTTTTATTTTTTATTTTAATTTTTTTTTTTTTGAAATTTGGGTAGAAACTTAAATGTTACCTCAAAAAAGATGAAAATCATTGTTGAGTAGATGGAGAGAAATTGTGGAAAAATAAGCATAGATTTCAGAAACAAAAAACAAAAAATCAAAAATCAAATAGTTATCAAACGAGACTTTAGTTATATATTGATATTTGAATTTAGTTTCTATTGGATCATTCACGTTTAATTTCAAAAGTGACAGTTTAGTTTGGTCTTCGATATTTTAATCTGATCCTTCTTATAACATCAGTATAAGGGAGGCATCAACCAGGACAATAATTTACAAGATAGGAATTGATTCCAAGAGTGGCAGACAGGACAGGACCCCTGCTTTGCCAACTTTATCACATTGGAATCTTTTCCTATTGAAAAGTAAATAATACAAATAGGTTGGTGGGACAGGACCCCCACTTTACCTTTTGAAAAAGCAAAAAAAAAAGAAAAGATAAGCACGCGCGACAAGAAATAAAGAAAAACCGATAAAGATAAGGATAGATGTCTGCTCATAATAATTGTCGGTCGTCTCTTTCTCTTCTTTGGACAGATCTGGTGATGACACCCAGCTGTTATCGAATGGCTTGCATCAGACTTCATCTGTATCTCTTTGAGTAATTTCTTAGGAAAAAGTAAACGAGTTCTGCGATCCGGGACTTACTTCGGCTACCCCCGCCATGTCGCTTGCTTGACTCCCATAATTCCTTTGAAATTACTTTAAGCAATTAGAATTAGTCCTCTAACCGAATATCCTATGAGGATAGATAAAGGCCTGTGGGTTGGTTAATTCCACTTCAAAAACTGCTATCTTCATCACCTCCCCCGTTAATCGGAGATTAATTTGATCGACGATTTTAATGTGCAAACATAAAATTTACATATCACATAATATTTTTTTTTTAACAAAATACTATTCATCCCGGTTGGGAATCATAGTATGGGTCTTGAATATCAAAATTTAAATATGGATCGTATTCAAATTCGATATCGTTGACGGAAGATTCCAAATAATATCATCATTTTCGAATTCCTTGAAACTGAGCATTGTCATCTTCTCTTTGAGATGCTCCTTGAATGACTGTCTGTAGCTCAGAGGTAGTGGATACTCCGGCTAAAGATGAAATAAGTGAGCTCCTTTGAAGAAGAAGTTGTTCTTCTTCTGTTCTTGAATGGTGTGGATTAGCTTTAAGGAATTTGCTAATCCTTTCTTCGGAAAGATGGGATACATCAAATTTTTCCCACCATTTGATTTTTAAAACTTTATTTAAAGTTTTAAATTGTCCTCTTGGAGCTAGTTGGTGAGTCCAACAAAAAATCCAAGGTAATTGAAAAAATAAAGAGAATCTAAACGTCATCGCAAGCGGTGACGAATGGACACTATTTGAAAATAGGTGAAATGATTTTTGGATTTCTACAGGAAAAATTTATTGTGAAATTCCAAAATAACTCCACCACTTTTGGAACCAATTTGGGAAGTTATGTTTGTATGATTTTTTACAAAACGTAACGAACCAAGAATGGTTGTATGATTCGTACCAAAACACATTGTACCATGCTTTCATGTAGTCATGGTAGCTATATGTTTGGGGTTTAAAATTCCTTGAAAATTTTCAGTGGGATAGAGTCAAGACCCTAAAAATTTTTAATTTTGAAAAGATTATTCTTGCCGGATCATTTCTGTCCGGTACATGAGTAATCTCTGCTGATTTTGTATCAACTAGAATGAACTCGTAGAACTTTCTATTTTTTAAGATATCTTCGGGCACAAATTGGAAGCCTCGAGGATATAGTTGTCCACATGCTTCTTGTGGAGTGGGGCCGTCAAATTCTGGTTCAATAACGGCTTCTTCCAAAGAAGTTTTAGTATGATAACCTGTTATTTGAGGCCTTGCCTGAAAAATAGCAGGTTTCACTGTTCTAGCATACGATTGAGTCCTTTTTGGATTCGAACCGGATGCTGTGGAAGGCGATGAAGGCCTGTTTGAGATATGGGAAGAGGAGACTTGGCTACGACTTTCCCCTGTCCTTGATAAGTTCCTTGAGGAGGAACCTTGTCGGCGTCTGGACACTGTTTCAAATTCAAGGTCCATCGCGTAATTGTCTGCATTCATGGGTGGAAGTGCAGACGTTTGAGTAATGGGGCGTTTTCCCCTTTGAGAACTAGTTCCGGGAGAACTAGCTGTTTGTTGTGGAACCCTTTGATCAGGGTTGATTGAGGGAGGAGGCGCAGGTGGCCGTCCCATTGGGGGCGGCCGAGGACGGCTCGGGAACATTTTGGAGAGAGAGCTTGGAGATTGTTCTTGAGAGATGTTCTCTCGAGAGATAATCAGCTAAGCTATTATCTGTTCCTTTTATAGGCTCTATTCGAAAATCAAAACAAGATAAGATTGTTTGCCATCTTGCAAAGATTTGTTTTGAAACAAGATTCTTTACATCTTTTTCAAAGATGTATTTACTTGCTTTTGAATCAGTTCGTATAAGGAAATCTTTGTTGATGAGATCTCCCTGGAATTTCTGAACACAAAGTATTATAGCTAGCACTTCTTTTTTTATAGTGGAATAGTTATTTTGGGCACTATTCCATATTCCTGAATGATAACGGATAATTGATTCTTTTCCGTTAATATCTTGTTTGAGAACACCGCCGTAACCGAGATCTGAAGCATCGGTTTCCACGATCATGTTTGAAGAGTCATCTACAAGAGATAGACATGGAATGCCTTTTGATAAAGCTTTTATTGTTTTGAAAACACTAGTGTGCTTGTCACTCCAAGGCTTTGGATTTTTCTTTAGTCTATCGTATAGTGGCAGACAAATTGTACGAAGATCTTTTATAAAATCTCCAACATAATTGACACACCCAAGAAACCTTTGAAGCTGGGTTTTGTCTTGAATAATATCAGGAAATTTATCCACAAAGTCTAGAGACCTCTGGATGGGCCTGATAATTCCTTGATCAATATCGTATCCTAAGAAACGTATTTTTGTTTGAAATAATTTGATCTTGGGTAGTGATACTACAAGACCATTTTTCTTAATGATGTAGATAAAACATTTCAAGTGTTTGAAATGTTCCTCTATTGATTGAGAGTAAACCAAAACGTCATCAATATAGACTATTGTGAAGTCTTGATGTTTATTGAAAATATCATTCATGATCTTTTGGAACTCTGATGGAGCATTTTTCAATCTGAATGGCATTACGTTCCATTCGTATTGTCCAAATGGTACATTGAAAGCGGTCTTATATCGATCCTTTTTATTGATTTGGATCTGCCAAAAGCCCGATTTCATGTCAAATTTTGAAAAGATCTTTGCAGAAGCAATTCGCTTAAGCAAATCTTGTCGATTAGGTATTGGGTACCTAATCCATTTGAGTACCTTATTTAAGGGTTTGTAATTAATAACTAGCCTAGGAACTCCCCGTTCCTTTTCAGCCTGGTTATTAACATAGAAAGCCGCACAAGACCATGGGCTTTTTGATGGGCTTATTAGGCCCTTTTTTAGTAGATCGTCTATCTCCTTTTTACAGGTCTGGACGAGCTCTTTTGACATTTGAATGGGCCTAGCTCTAGTCGGAATATGGGCCTCATCAAAATCTTTCACATAGGGGAGATCCACTATGTGTTGTTTTCTATCCCAAAAGGCATTTGGGATATCTGAGCATATTTCAGACTCGATTCTTTTTAGGATCGTCTGAATATTTGTTTGGACAGAAGGTTTTACGATTTCTTCGGATACCTTTCTGCACTTGATATCTTCTTGAAGAAATTCTATTTGCCTTTCTTTCTTTGCGATTTTGTTGAGACGATTGTTGATTTCGTCTTCAATAGTTGAGATATATCTTGGAGTCATTGGATGACAGAACTCAAAGATAATGTCCTTTCCATATTTCTGAGACAAAATTCCTTTCTCAGAAACAGTAAATGGGTAGAGTTGGGTGAGGAATGGTGTTCCCAAAATCATTTCCTCGTTCAAACTCTTCATTAGGAGAAATGTGTTAACGAAACACACATCTTTGTTGCAAACATGTACTCCTGAAATTTTGTAATTGATCGAGAGTGGTTGATTATTGGCTCCTCTCAAAGTCTGTTTTGTCGTCTCAAAATATCTAGAAGGTATAAGTCCTTCTTGGATGACATTCTGATCCGCCCCTGAATCAATGAGAGTTGTAACCTTGATCTTGTAGTCTTTGACTTTTATAATGACTTTTGACAGCCATTTCTGATTGAAAACTTTGTTAATGTAGTTGATACTATCTTCATTAACAAATTGTGCATAGGATGACTCTGCGGCAGTCATCAATGTTGTTGTCTTGGCTTGGTCTTGAAATCTTGCAAAGACATATTCAATACTAGCTATCCGTTGCTTATTCTCAGCAACTTCTCTTTTGAGATTTCTTACCTCCATCTGTAAGTCTGAGACTTTTGCAGGACTGGGAGAATCTCCTTCTTTTAACCTTTTCAACACATTTTCGAAGTTGAAATAGGTTGGCTTTCTCTGATCGTTATCAGGAGCTTCTAATTCTTCTCTTAACTTTAGAAGCATTTTTCTCCTTGTATTCTCGTCTGGAATACTCTCTATTAAATCTAGAAGATTTTCCTGGGATTTTGTTAAGACATTAATGCATCCACTGCAAGGAATGACATCATCAATGTCTGAATCATCGCTTGAATAAGAAGATTCATCTGAAGATTCTTCTTTTAGTTCGTTGACCATGTCTTCAGAAGAGTTTTCTTCATCGGAAGACATCTCGCTATCTCCAAGAATATTGAGGAGAGATTGTTTTGTCTCTTCTTCAATTTCTAATTTACGAATTTTCTTGACTAAGGGGCATTTATTAGCATAATGTCCCTCCTTTTTGCATTTGAAGCAAACTGTACTTCTTTTTAAGAAGTTTTCTTTCTTCTATCGTAATTTCTTCTTTTGTAAGAGTAATCTTTCGAAAATTCTTTTTTCTTGCTTTTCCCAAAAGATTTCTTCGAATGATTCTTCTTCTTTGATAGAGGGGTATTGTCCATCCCATATTGCTTACAGAAAGATCCCAATTCCCTTCTGTAATCAGAATCCCTGGCCATCCTTGAGTTATGCTTTTGGTCTTGGCATAATTCTAGGCAAATTGATTGCACAGTGCTGTTGTTATCTCCATAAGTAAGAGATTCCCAATCGATATCCATTCCACCGACGCGCTGACGACGGTGGTATATAACTTTTGACTTATGTATCGAGGAAGTCTTGAAACATATTTCTGTTTCCAAATGACATCTCCACATGTGGTTAATGTATAAAGTCGGTCCATAAAGGTGTCTTTATACCATTTGAAATCACTCATTTTGTGGCACTTTAGACCTAATAGAGCTTCCGTTGACCGATCGCTCCATAGGGTTGTTTTTCCCACAAAATGTTTGATTCTTTGTGTAGACAAGACTATCAACAAATGTTTGATTCACTAATCAAATCATCGCTTTTCTTGTCCGTTTGGATTAATTTTGGTTTCAACCCTTTGGGTGGTTGAATTGTTGATAGCTTCTCTCATTGCTTTCGATCACCGATTATGATACCAACTCCTTAGATTTCGGTGAAAACCGTATGAGAGCTTTTACAATGTCTCATTGGTCAAGCTTTTTCGCTATAAAATCGCTTGTCGCGACGAACATTTCTTGGAATATG
This sequence comes from Trichosanthes cucumerina, assembly GCA_036507285.1. Lineage (NCBI taxonomy): Eukaryota > Viridiplantae > Streptophyta > Magnoliopsida > Cucurbitales > Cucurbitaceae > Trichosanthes > Trichosanthes cucumerina. Next base: position 71,702,736 of record CM071839.1, on the reverse strand, counting down.
GTCATCATTTGTCCTTCAGAACAACCATCGATATTCCAAGTGATGACAGAATTTCCGTCGAAATCTCGGGATTCTGGTTTATAATCATCCCATCCTAATTAGGAGGAGAGGGTTTGGAGTAATGATTCTTCATATCAGTGTTGTATGTTCTGATAGGAAGGATTTTTGAAGTAGAAGAATCGTCGATTCCTCTAATCATATTGATGCTACCAGTTGATTTTTGGGGAACTCCAAAACTGATACTTTTCTTTGATGTTTCTGGCACATCCTTTTGATCTGCAGAGATATTCATTTTGGAGATCTTCCTGTTTATTTCAGAGAGAAGATCTTCTGTGTCTACTTTTCCTATCTTAAGGTCATAGACATTGGGTTGGACTATCGGCCTGTTGGGGTCGATCTTTGGTAATCCAGCACGATCTGGTCGGGTGATATTCTTGACAGTTTTATCAGACTTAATTTCTTCAACTGTTTTTGATAAGGTGGTAAGGACCTTATTTGAATAGTTGAGTTGCTGTTGGATATTTTTTATTTCTCCGACTCCAACGAGTCTTGGTCTTCTTTCATCGATAGTTTTGTATGGTGAAGAGATTATGTGTAAAGTAGGTACCAATGGATGAGAGAAGTTCGGCTTCTTCTTCGGGAGGATAGTCGGAAGATACTTCTTTTCCACTGGAAGTGACCCATGTAATGGGTTTCTTTAGAACATTTAGTTCTTCTTGATGCTTTCTTGGCCTCATTAGGGTAAGAAATTCTTCTTTCATCAGGAATCTGGGTCGGTTCGCCCAATCTTCTTGGTGAATATAAGTGTTGATGTAGTCATCATACATTTTTTCACCCAATTAAATGCCTACTATAGATATTTCATCTATATCTGTAGAGAGAACGTTGATTTGATTATATATATATCCTGATTTCCTCTCCATGTCAGTTTGAGTCAGAGAAATGGAACCTTCGAATTTTTCATACTGAATGTCTGGGACTGGTTGGTCAAAGTCCACAGACGCTCGCATGGATTTAGACCTGCTAATTGGTCTTCCTTTAGTAGTTGTTCTAGTGTCCAACATACACTAGGCGACTACTCATTATTTCTTGAATACGGGGGCGTCTTGGTTCATCTTCTTGAAATTGAACCTCGACATGTCCATCATCATATTCATTATATGGGCGGTAGTGCTCTCTGCTATTTTTTTGGGAGAGTGGCATGCTCGATACTCCGATAGGATCGTGTAAGATCACTCCAATTGAGCTTCCTGGGGACAGTCATCGATGATTTTTCGAGATTGACCTCCATAAGCATGGTATAATTTTTTGGTGATACACCCAAAGCTTTTGGAGAAAAGTTGGTGTGCATCAATTTGTAATATAATCTAAAGATGATCGCAAAGGGAAACAATCCATCCTTTAGACGTAATCCTTTTCCTCGAACATCCAGACTTAGCACGTCAAAGATATTCTTGTCTTGAAGAGCAATGGTAAAACCAGGTTTGCAAGAAAAGAAAACTGGTCCATTCTCAAGATTTGACTGAACAATCCCTAATAATGAGTCAGAGAAGTTCAGATGCCTTTTATCTCTTAGAGCGATATAGATGAGAACATCTAATCCCTTTCTAAAAAGAGGTTTTATGGCTACTTGAATACATCCAATATGTAGATATTTAAAGTATCTTCGATACATATCGATGTCTTCATTGAGTAAAAGACGGTGTTCAGTAAAGTCGTCTTTCATTGGAATATTATCTTCAGAAATTCTGATTACATCAGTTTCTGAGAAATTAAATGGACTTATCTTGTAGATAATATTGACTTCAAGCTTGGGGTATGAAAAAAAAAATTGGGATGAGAAAAAAAAGAAGAAAGTTTAAAAACAAGAATAAGATGCATGGAAAAAAAAAATCAACTTTTACTCCTAAAATTGTCGAGTAATTATTCTATCAATTTTTATCCTAAACTTTCAATTTCATTAAATTTTACCAAAAGTTAGATATGTTGCACTCTTAACATTAAACTTAAATAAATATTACAATTTTTATCCTCTAATAAGTGTTCGGTTAAAAAATCATTAAAAAATAAAATATTTACATATGCTTTCAATGAATGATAAAATCTATGCATAAAAAAAATTGATAAAATTTTAAACCAAAATCAAATTAGAGCTAAAATTTTTGTTAGAAATATAATGGTTCATGGCAATGTTATTCAATGGTAAATTTATACATTATTATTAATCAAACATAAATTTTTTCAATTCCTTTTTTATTAAAATTAATGGGTGAATTAGCATAAATTGAATGGAGGGATGAAATTGCAATACTTATCTAAATATAGGATCTAATTTGATGAAGTTGAAAGTTTAAGGTGGACAGTTGATACAACTTGACAAGTTAAGGAGTAAAATTTATATTTTCCCCAAATAAGACTATATTTAGACTTTGCAAATTTTATTTTATTTGAGAACTTAGATAAACTTACGGTTTCAAAATACTTTATTGGTGAGCAAAAAGAAAATATGTATTTGTGAAACATTGTAGGTTTATGAAAAAAGTGAAAGGTTAATTAGAGAAACTATATTTAGACTTTGCAAATTTTATTTTATTTGAGAAAATGAGATTGTTCAAGTTTTATAATTAGACAAAAGGAGATTATGGTTAACATTACGGTTTGAAATCTCTATTTTATTTCAGAAAATGAGTTTTTTCAAATCTTATAATTACAGAGAAAAAGGAATTTTTCAAATGTTATTTCAGATTTGCAATTAGAAAAAAATAGCTTAGTTAACATTACAGTTTCAAAATACTATATTGGTGGGAAAAAATAATAAATATATTTGTAAAATGTTTTTATACTATTTTTTTTTTGTTCACAGTCAAATTTTTGGGCAGCCTTCAAAATATTGTAATTCAATACACAAACATATGAAGGAACAAATTTATATATATGAACGAAATGAATTATTCCAAAATTTAAAAAAAAAAATGTCCAAACACATAAGTTCAAGACATACATGTGAATGAAATAATGTACTAAACAAATAAAATGTATTATAAATAGTCCAATACAATATACATGTGGAAGAAAAATATCCCGAACCTCAAACTAGGGCCTATGATCTCTTTCTAGGTACCCTACAAATTGATGAAAAACAAAATAGTATTAGTGTCTATAGGTGAAGTAAAAAAATAACTAAATTAATGGAACCAAGAATTAGCACCTTAGTTTTAGCGTTAAAGACGAAGCGGTGGTTGGTTATCGAAAACTTGGAATACTGTAATATATACGAAGAACACAAAAAATGAATACAAGTAATCTACAACACTATCATAACATACATACAAGGAAGGTAGAGAAGAGAGAAATAAAACTCACCTGTGTTTGCTGAGTGAAGAAATTGTGGAGTTGTGTTCAAAGAAAAATATGTCACGGTGGGTATATATAGAGGGAAATTAACAGGGTAGGTTACATGGTAGTTGGGTGCATTTATGATAATAAGTGCACCTAACTAAATTAAATTTGATTGAGAGGTTTGATTTTGTGTCAATAGAGTACACAACAGTAGGTTTAAATGCTACCAGAGTGAAATAAAAAAATAATAAATATAATTTTTTTCTTAAACACCGATGGTGAGTTAGTAACATATTAACTCCAAATGAATGGCCTCAGAGAATAGAATAATGAACAACCGAATACATAGTACCAAATACCAAAGAACCAACCCTCAGTATACATAATTTCAGATTTTAGATAGATTTGGCCTCAGAGATAAAAGTATTTCATTTAGAAATGATGAATTTACCATAACAGTTTCAATAATTTGAGTCAAATGATTAAGAAAATAAAATGAGGAAAAAACAGAATGAGGAAAAGTAGATTTGAAAACAGAATCACAAATGTAAAAAAAAATATTTTGGAGATTGAATAGCCGAAAACTTGATTGAAAATCTAAGAACAACATGTCATAAAATTTAATGGAAGATATAAAAAAAATTGCTCATCATAGGCCTTAGGGACAAGATCCAAACCTGTTGTGAAGCCCCTTCCCCCACCAAGCTCCATAATGTGCTTCTCCTACCAAGCATAGTGTCATTCGAACATGGAGTCCCATATAATAATCGAAAAAAAAAAAAAGAATCGAGTGAATAATAGCAACAACGGCAAGAGAAGGGTCACGGTTGAAGCGGCAAGGGGGTGAGGCTTCAGATCTGGAAAAAAATGAAAGCTACTGTCAATTAAAAACGATTGAAATCAAATTAAAGGAGGAAATAGAACATGCAAATGTAAAAAAAATGTAGATCTGAGTTTGGATACGGTTGAGACCTTTATAATTTTTTTTTCCAGATCTACTGGAAGTTGGAGATCTGAAACAAGGGGATTGTTACGTTGCACGATCGGAAGAACAACGAAGAACCATAAGAAGGAACTGTACACTTACGAGAAGACGAGATGAATCGAATCGAAGGAACGAAGATTAAATAAAGAACAAGAATCGTTACGTTGCACGAAGAACTCGAACAGATGACTATGAAGAAGATTAAACAAAGAAGAAGAATACAGAAGCAAGGAAGAAGACGATGAGAAGAACAAAGGTCGAAGCATTACCTTGGAGAGAGTGTGCATAGAGAAGAGAAAATGATTCAATCGAAGGAACCCATCGTAAAGTGTGCAAATTTCAACAGTAATTACTGTTGAAGTGCTAGGGTTTCATTAATTTTAGAACGGGCTAAACAACCCCTTGGCCCAAACGAGTATAATTATAGTTTGCCTAACTCCACCCAACTCTAACCCTTGGGCCAAACGGGCCCTAAATCTTTTTAACTTTTGTTTTATTTAAAATTTTGAATTTTATTTTTATTCTCCCACAATATTACATTACAAATTTAGGAAAAGAAGAGCTTACCTTAAGAATGACACTAGTATTTGGCCACTTTTAAGTTATATGCTCATATATGGTTAAATCTATAGAATTATTTTTTCATGTAATTACAATTCAAATAGATAGACAAAAATTCAAACCTCGAATTTTGAAATAATATTTTATATCTTAACTATTTAATTTTTGTTTTCTTGACGTGAGATTTATGAAAGTTAGAGTGCAGTTTCAAAAGTACCCTTTCATTTTTTTTTATTATTACAATACGTAACACTAACAAGCCTATAAATTAATCAACTTAAACATAATTTAATTAATTTAAACATATATATTTGATCAAATAGTTAGAGGATCTTACTCTCTACATGTTATTTAGCTATAGAACGATGGGTATCTTAACATAAGCTAACCAACCTACTTAATTAGTGGCGGAATATTTATTTTTATTTCTTATTTTTTTTTTAAAAAAGACATGCGACAATATCTAATCAATTGTGTCAGTTCCTTCCCAATAATAAGGATTTAATAATAATTATTTTGAGAAACTAATTAACATGAAATATAATATAATTTATAGATGAAAAGTCACAGGCCTGTATTATTTTATACATGAAACGTGGCATTTGATTTGATGCATAGCTAATATAAACTGAAAAGTCACAGGCTTTGACTTATGGAGGCGTTGAGGGGCATATTTATTATGCCAAAGGAAAATACAGTTGGGAATATATATAGTTGAAATTTTGCATATTGAAGACTTTATGAAAAAGGACTTTACATCTTCTCAAAAAAAAAAAAAGAAGGAAAAAAAGAAAAAGAAAAGGACTTTACATAAATACCCGAAAGAGTGCTCTACATTTTTGAGTCACAGATCACTAGTGTATATACATTTTTAATGTTGACAATTAATTAGGTTGTTTGATAGAATAAGAGTGTATTTGACCTAATTTAAAGACTTTCTTTTTAATAAGTCCAATTATTTGGTAAAAGTGATCATTTTTTTTAGTACAATTGAGGTTGAGAGTATTCGAACTACAAAATTCGTAGTCGTTAACATATCTATCATGTTAGTTGAGCCATGCTCAATGTAAAAATGACCATTTTGAAGATGCTAAAAACTTGTTGATAACCCAGAAGAAAAATTTTGTTTTCAAATAATTTTTTAATTCTAATTTGGAGCTAGTTTTAGCATGCAACTAGTCATTGTAAATTTTTGTTATTTCTTATTAAGTGCTGACATTTAAAAAAAAAGAGAGACTAAATTGAAACTAGAGTTAAAGGTATGAGAATTAAAAATATGATATAACAAAATTAATAAGTAGGTCTTAAGCTTTTGAATTTATTAAATTGTATATTACTATAAGAGAGAAACTACATTTTGAATGTTTCTCTTGATGACAAGAAAGATTTTAAAGGGGATAATCTAGCGTAGAAATATAGAGAGAATTAATTTTTTCAAACAAGAATATCTATTTTTTTTTCTTAAATGTGTACTCTAATTAAATGAAGGATCCACATGTTTTATCAAACATTTATTTGAAACTCAAATGGTCAAATAGCTCAACCAAATTGAGCATTCTATTTCTTGTTTTCTCTATTTGGCATATTGATTTTCATTTTTTTACAATAAATATCGATAACATAAATGTTGTGGGCGAAAGTTGGGTGTATGTAATCGTGTGTAAGCCTGCAGAATCAATCTCGACTGATCGACTCGAGGCCCATAGCTCAAGGCAGATGCCCCTAGAGGGATGACCCGAAGCTCATGTTGGCCGACCCTAAGGGGTTGGTCTGAGTCTCCCGACTCAGGGAGGTCGACCCCCAAGGGTTGGCTCCGAGCCGACCTTAGGGGGTTCGCCCGTGACTCCCAGCCAGGGGAGGTCAACCCCCCAGGGTCGACCCCGAGCTCCTCCAGGTCGACTCTAGGGGGTCTGCCCAGTTCTCCCGACCCAGGAGGTCGACCCTCCAGGGTCAACCTTGAGCTCCTCCGGGCTGGCCCTACTAGGTCAGCCTAGGTCTCTCGACTCAGCTGGGAGGCCGACCCCGGGCATCTCCGGATTGACCTTAGGGGGTCGGCCCAAATCATCCAACTTAGAGGGTCGATTCGAGTCCCCAAACTCAGAAAGATTGACCGAGGCTGAAAACGGATCTTCCGTTATTCAGTAAATGAAGTTGCGACAGTTGGAAGATGAAAGGAATAGATACGTTGCAACAAACGTTTCTTTCTGTGTAATAACGATTGTAATTAAAGGCCACACAATTATAATGGGTTAGTGGGTCATAAAACCTCTATAGACCGTTACGAGTCACCCAATTATATAATCTTTAGTGGCGCGATAGAAAAGATAAGCAAACATTTTCTGCGTCCTAGCTAGAGTCTCAATTTCGCCAAAGAGAGTTCACATTTCTAAGCTTAAGCTTCGGAGTGTGTGTGGCTCATCACCACACCAGTGTCAGTTATCTGTTTTGCAAGTATTCACTGTTACCGGTAATAACGAATTTACCGTTGATCCGATAATCTAAATTCCAGCATCAACAATAAATATATCATGCACTTGAATTAAATAATTAAGATTCAAAAACCACCTCCTAGTCTTTCCCTCTAAAATAGTAGTAATAAATTTTAGAATTAAGGGTAGGACAACGCATAAAATTGGACCAAATTTATGTGTCAATTTTAATTTTTTAATGATTGGCTTGTTAATGCATCTTAAAGTCTTAAATATTGTCAAGTAGGGTGGGAGAGTCAAAATTCTGACTTCTTAGTCGAGGTTACATGATTTATGCCAATTGAAGTATGTTCACATATTGACAATGAATCTATGAATTAAGTTGATCCATTAGTTAACTAATTGAAAATGACATTACATTAAAGAGATTGTCATTTATTTTTAAATGAGATAAGTAAATGAGGTGACAAAGTTTTATTAACTTTATATTATCTTTTTGGTTAGGTGGCCTTTTCTTTTTCTCTCATCTCCTTTTCTCTTGAGAAATTATTGAAGGAGGTTGCCTCATTGTGGTTCTTCTCCCGGAGGGATGGTTAACTAAATATAATGACCCTTTTTTTGTTTCCTTTTTTAATTCTTTATATCTAAAGTTATTTGTACTTTTTTTTTTTTGTTTTCTCTTGTTTGAATGTTTTCCCTCCAATATTTTTAACTATATTTTAAGCTAGTTTAATAACTATTTGACTTTTTATTTTTTTATTTTTAAAAATTGTGTTGGTTTCTTACTATTGGGTTAAAACACCATTTTGATTCATGTATTTTGAAAGATCTAAATTTAGTCAATGTACTTTCAATAAAACTTAAATTTGGTCCTTATTATTAGTTTATTTTTTTAAAAAAATAGTCTCTATTAAATTTTCCTCTACAAATTTTGAAAGAATGTTCACATTGTGTTTTTTTTTTATTCAAATTATTACTATTATTTAACTAATTTTGAACAAAATTAATTTCAAACTTATCAGAGGACCAATTTTAAGGTTTACTGAAAGTACAGACCCTAAAATTAGACATTTGAAAGTACATGGAACAAAATGGTATTTTAACCAACAAGTTTTTTAAAATTATTTTTTTTTAGTTTTCAAAACTTTGCTTGGTTTTTGAAAACACAAGTAAAAAGTAGAAAACAAAACAAAGAAACAAGATGAAAACCGTTCAAATCCCAATGAATTTGAAACACAATCTCATGAATTTGAACAAGTGGAACACGGATTTAAATTCCAACAACCAATTCTCACATTTACTTCTCTCTCTCATCTCTCACGTAGAAAAAAAAAAACAAACAACCTATTAAGGCATCTTTTAAATAACTCTGGACTCACAATTGAAAACTTCATTTTTTACCTTTGAATAAATTAAGAGATTTAAAATGATTTTAATTAAGAAATAACTTATGCTTCAAGAAAAACTCAAATTTATTTTACAATTTGGCACCTCATATTGTCACTTTAAACATTTATCCATTATAAATATTATCTATGTATGATATATATATATTTTTTCAAGTACAACAAGGATTTAGGGTAGGGAGATTCCAACCTCTTACTTGATGCAAGTTGAGTTAGGCTCTTCTTAGCATATCATCTATCTATGATATAAATTATAAAAAAGGAATTATATAGATTAACCCAAACTTCATAGTTATATTTACATAAATATATATTATAATTTCTTTAATAATAAATGAATATCATTCGGTCAATTTGTTTTTTACTTAAAGGAAAACTTAATTGTATTTTACAATTTGGCCCCTCATCTACTTGTCACTTTAAATACTTATACATTCTAAATATTCGGTGTGATGTAATTATTAAAAAGGAATTATATATATTAAACTTATGCTCAAGGTTTAAAATGTCGATATCGACGAAAATGTCGATGTCTCAATTTTATCCAAATGTGGATAAAAATATCGTGAAAATGTTGATGGATATTTCTAAAACAATTTTGAAAATAAAAAATTTTAAAAAATATATTTAAATTATAAAATAAACCTTATGAACTTTTTAAGTGAGTTAAATTTCTTGTTATAATATTATACTCACATTATATTACCATTTCTTTAATATTTCATCCATTTTGTACGGTATAATGGAAATGTCTAGTCACTCCTTATGTCGATGCTGAATTTATGGACATGTGAAAATATCGATGGAAATGTCGATGAAAATTTAATATCACGTTTTATGCTAAACAATCTATATATAAAAAGAAGTCAAAAAATAATAAATATATGAAAGATAAGTTAAAAAAAAAAAGAGAGAATTCACCTCAAACACTAACTAAAGATTGCCACTAGAAAGCCAACTGAGCATAGCTCAACTGACATCAAGTATGACTCATGATCAACAAGTCATGAGTTCGAATCCCCCACTCCCTACGAATTCTACTCCTAGCGAATCTGTAAATAGTCAACAACTCACATTATTTACCATACCAACTACAACCCAAGCTAAAGTGTTACCCAGTAGCCCATCACTTCTATGCACCCTTTTGAACATTGCACTGCAAACTCATAGGGCTTCAAAACATTGCATCTAATTCTCAAACTTCTAAACCTTCTAGAATAAATCTTCAATGTTTTAATTTTCAAGAGTTTTGATTATGAAACGGTGCCCCGAAAATTCATCAACCTTGTTGTTCTCCAATTTCCATAGTACCAAACAATTGAGGACAATTGTAGACAGAGCAAAAGGATTGAAGAACCAGCAGTCCTAAAATGATTAGCGTAGCCATTAAGGCCAAAATCCTCCACGAACTGTAAACATATTTCTTAATGATTCTACTGGTCTTGACTTTGGCCCTCCCTTCATAGTACTTGTTGACGCCATTGATGGCGTCGTCGAGTTCTTTTGCAAAGCTAAATCCAATGGAATTGTTCATCATCCCATTGAAAAGGACTGCAATCTCTCGATCTTTCATGATGCCACTGACAACAATTTTTGCATCTTTGAATATTCTGACGTCTTTTTCAGTGTCAATGAAGGTGTTCATAAGTTGTAAGTAGCGAGTGAAAACCAAGCAATCGGGCATGGCCATGGCTTCATAGGCAACCAAATTTTTTAAAATTACTTCTGAGTTCACTCCCAGTTCTATCGCTGGCAGCATGAAAGTTGCTGTTTTTGTCTCGAATTTTATCGTTTTAATGCTTGCAGTGGGTTTGAAGCTAACACCTGCATATATTTAATTAAAAGATGTCACATCATAATTTAAGTTTGTTTAGTTAACTAACACAAAAGTAACATCAACTATCTCAAAATTAGTGGTCATTAGTGAAAATAGAGTAAAAGAGGTAACCTTTTGAAGCAATAGAACCAAATAGAAAAAACTACTCAAGGGTACAAATGCAATATTTTGTGCAACTGATGGAAAAACTTTTAGTACTACAATAGTACCATATACTCCTTTGTTCATGTTATGTTTTTAGGTTTATAATTTTTTTTTAATACTATTAGATTTCATATAATTTTTTTAATTTTTAAAAAGATGCGAACGTGATAAACAATGGAGGAGAGTAATATGAAAAAATTTTAAAAGGTGTAACCTTTTTGGAACTTAAAACCAAATAGAAAAAAACTACTCTAGCCGGTTAAAAGTGCAACATTTTGAAATGAGCAAAACTTATGTGCTACTTGGCACAATGACATTTTTAATTTTAATTCTAATTTGTGCATGAGATCAATCTAGAATTATTTTTCAATCAATTGTATACTTAATTACATATATTAACATATTTACATCAAAATCAAATTTAGCAACAATCATTCAAAATCTAACGTCAATTGTGTCACACACCCTAAATTTTCATAACTTGTCAATTTAGAGAAGACTTAAAATAACAACAATAATATTTTTCTAATTGAAAAATAATCATTTGAATAACTAAGGTCCCGGTCCGTTTGATAACCATTTGGTTTTTAAAAATTAAGTCTATAAATACTACTTCCACTATCCATGTTTTCCCATTTACTTTTTTAGATGTGTTTTAAAAAATCAAGCCAAATTTTGAAAACTAAAAAAAGTAGTTTCCTAAAACTTGTTTTCATTTTTGGAATTTAACTACGAATTCAAGTGTTTTCTTAAGAAAAGTAGAAATCATTATAGGAAAAATGAAAACCATTGTACAAAAATGGTGAGAAAACAAGTACAACTTTCAAAAACCAAAAACCAAATGGTTATCAAACATAGCCTAAATATATTTATTTTGGAATTCATAAATATAGATATAGTTCCTAATTTCTGTTGACTAGTTATGAAATGTCTTGTAATTTAGGGTGTGTAAATTCAAATATCTAATTTTTGTAGAGTGGTTGACATTATATTTTGAATAAGTATTTTAGATTTGACTTTTAATGATAATAAGAAAAATGTATAAATATAGGAAAATTGTACTGGGTAGCAAAATTTGAGTTCTTATTTGCAAATATAGCAAATTTTTTTTTAAAAAAAATTGCAAATATAGCAATTTACTTAAATAACATTTTTTAATTTACATTTTACCCTTGATTGAAGTCTGATAGGCTTTTATCACTGTTTAGAATCTATCAGTGACAAACTTCTATCCCTGATAGACTTTTATCACTGTTTAGAATTTATCGGTAATAGAGTTCTATCATTGATAAACTCTTATCACAGTGAGAACTCTATTAGAAGAATTGAAGTCATCCTAATATACATTAATCACAATTAGGAGTATGTCTATTAGTGATAAACTTTAATCACTAATAGATTCTTATCACAATTAGAAATTTATGAGTGATTGAATATGGTATAATGCAATTTTGAAGCAAGGCTTGAAGTAGGCTGATAGACTTTTATCATATTTAGGATTCTATCGGCGATGGACTTCTATCACTAATATACTCTCTTATCACACAGTTAGGATTCTATTAGTGATAAACTTCTATCACTGATAGATTCTTATCACAGTCAGAAGTCCACTAGTGATAGACTATAATACAATCTAATACATGAAGTAGACTGATAGATTTTTTTATCAAGGTTATTCTATCATTGATAGACTCTTATCACAATTGAAGCCTATCAGTGTTAGAAGCCTATCAGTGTTAGATTCTAATAGACTGTAAAACTGAAGTACGACTTGAAATAGTATGCTAGTAAACTTTTATCATAGTCAAAAGTCTATTAGTGATAGACTTATATTAGTGATAGAATCTTATCATATTGATATATGAAATGAACATCTTAGTGATAGACTTCAATCACACACCTAGCTTATTCAAGGATGAAAATTAACCTATATTAATCCTAGTTGTTTCAAGATTCAAAATTCTAGTAATTCAAATAATTATAACAATTAACATATATGCTTCTATTAGTGATAGACTTCAATCACGCATTACTCCCATTGATAGTGATAGAAGTCTATTAGTAATAAATTTCAATAAAAAAAAAGAGAAACAAGATATATAGAAGTCTATTAGTGATAGTGATAAACTAATATCACTGATTGAAGCTATAGAAAAAGTTGAACGTTGGACATCAATTGAACGTAGGATTTTAGTCGATCGACTAAACATTGGAAAATGAAGAAAAAATCACAAAAAAATTACAAAAAAATCAAAGATTTGAACTTTTTAATGGCACCTTATTTTTTAAAAAAAAAAATCTAGTGAAAATTAATTTGATGACTTTTTCTCAGAAGAAGAAGAAGAAAAAAAAAAACAGAACATGAAATCATTTAATGGCACATCCTTATTATTTCTTTGCTCTGTTGTTAACTTGTTAAATAATGTTACCTGCATCGAACAGCTCCGAGGCTGTGGGAACCATGATGCCAGCTTCCATTAGCGGCGTCTTGTCTTCAATCGAAACTTCAATTCTGTTTTTGTCTTCAGTTCCACCACAATATTCTTTCATGGAAGAAACAAAGCCGCCGACAAGTGGCAATAGGCTTAACAAACGTTGAATAAATTCGAAAACTTTCTTAAACCTCCATGGATACGGGAAACCCTCCAAAGAGAAGCCGGAAAGATTGAAATTAACCGAAGAATTTTGGGTATTCATAGGTTCCTTTTGGAGATTATTGTGAGAGCTTTCCATTTTCTCCGGTAGAATCAAGTTATACAAAAGGTCCAAAACATGGGCAGAATCAACAACTTGAGAAACAGAGTAATTATTGTTGAGATTAAACGGAGAAATTTCTCTACAAAATCCCACCAAAACATTAGCAAACAAATCATCATCAATTAATTCCGCCAAAACCTCGCATCGTACGACCAAAATCTGTCTCAAAACAAGAAACGGAATCTGATTCTCGAGCTTCACAATGTCCCGTAACGCAGCATCATTATTGCTGAATAATAATCTTTTGCCTTTGGAAAAATGGTTAAGAGGTCGAAGAATGTCATGCGTTTGAACTTGGGAACAGAGGAGCTCGAGTAAGAAGAGGCCGTCGATGGCCATAACGAGAGCCAAAGTGTCGGCGTCGAGGTCCAAACGGCGGTGGTAACAAGCACGAATGTCGAGCTCAAATTGGGAAAGTCGAGCCACGAAGGAATTGAATTGGTGCATTTGTTTGGCAACGATTAATTTGTAACGCTCCATATCGTAGAGATCTTGTGAAAAATGGTGGTAAGGACCAAAAGCTAAGAATTGTGGGATGTAATGTTGTGGTTTTGCGGCGCTGAGGAATTTTGGGACAATGAAGATTGATGGACAGAAGTTGGTTTTGTTGATGAGTTCTTTTTCGATGATCTCGTTTATGTAAATCATCCATCTTCTTTCGCTGGATTTTGATCGAACTATTGAATTTGAGGTTGTGGAATTGCTGATTTTCGATCCTTCTTCTAATGCTATTGAATTTAATGGTTCCATCTTCTTATTCAGCTCCAAATTATATTCACTATTTATAGAAATATGGCGGCGGATTGGGGACAAAATATATAGGTACTACGATGTTTCCTATGATTTACCAAATTCATATATATCATGTTTTTTTAATGATGTTCTTTGTTTTTTTTTTCTCTTTAATTCAAACATATTTTTTGTCTATTAGCGTCAAGAAACCGCTGGCATTTTAGTTTTTTTATTTGAAAATACGGTCAAATTGACTTTCTTTCTTGCTTTTGATAATTAATTATGACTTCAAAACTAGTCTTATCCTTTTGTTGTATCGACATCCATATCCATATCGAAATTTAGAGCTATCGGCAACTCCCAATTCATTTTTGTATGTTTTTTCTTTTTCTTTTTTTCAAAAAAATTATATGTGCATGTAGGGGAATGCTAAAAGTGTCAAAAGAATAATTCAAATATGATGGTGGTCGTCATTATTATTATTATTATTATTTATTATTATTATATTAGTATTTAAATATTAGTAAAATTATACCCGATTTTCATCCTATTTTTACAACACGTTATCAGTCTCTGCCATTTCTTCTGGCGAATGTAGGTCCTACAGGTATGTCATTTTTTTATAATAAATTAAATGGTTTTTACATGTTCGGTATATATTAAATTTCTAATATCAATACAATGTTTGATTTGTGAAGTATTACTATGGAAAACCTTACAAAATTAGAATTCACATCTCTTAACAATAATGATAAAAATTATTGGTTATGTCTCGAATATGCTCCTGCAGTAGCAATATTGAAAGAGATGATTTTAAAATATTCTGTACTCATAAATCTTGGCAAATTGGAGCAACGCTATTCTCTGAAGTGAATGCTATGAATTTTAACAATCGTGGTGGTCACTATAATCATTGAAATGTCAAGAGAACCACACGAAATCATAATCATAAAGGAAAAACTTCACGAAATAAGAGTACAAGAGATGGTGAACATAAATGTTTTCAAAGTGAAATGACTAAGCATTGGTTACGTACCCGTTGTACCTGATGTACGTCCAAACACAATATATATCAATATTGATCTTTTTTTTTAAGAAAAAAACATCATTCTATCTTTCTTTTAGAAATTAGTTTTTTTTTTCAAAATATAGGCAATGTAGCATTGTTTACTCTTTTGATATACATTAAAATTCTTTCAATTTATAGAAATCACATATTTTTAGTACACATTGAACTTAATTCAATTGTTAGAAATCAAATGTTGTATTCTTTATAACAACAAATAATAATTGATGAATGGAAAAAAAGACAATGTACCAATATTTTTATTTAAACACAAATTAAACTTCTATTAAAATAGAGAAATCTAAGTTTTCATTGTATAAACATATATTGAATTTCATTGAAACTTACAAATGAGGAACTTATTATGACCTTTTTTAGTACTAATAGGGTCGTTTATTTTAAAATACAATTACCGTTACGTTTTTTTAAAGAAACATTGTTTGTTTACATTTGTTAAATCACATGAAGATAACAACAAAATTAACAACGATATATTTCAACATTAATGTCATGTAAAAGTGAAATATTCACAAAATATTAGCAGGTTATCTAGGACCTATACATGATTCACAAACATAATTATGGTTCACAAAATATAAGTAATGACCAACAATGGGTCAAGTTTGTATGTCCGAAAAAAACTGTTGGAGAAGAGAGTAAAACCAACTAAATACATGTGCATTTCATGTTATTTTGAACCATGAGAATCTCGTTGGTCGCTGGAAATTATTGTTGGTGATACTCATTGGAGAAGATACTGTTTGTTGCAAGATACGGTCATCAACGATTGTTGTAAATTATTAGACAAGGTACTCGAAAGTGGTCGTCAATTGTTGCATATGGTTGTCGATAATGAAGGTCGTCCGGTAGTGGTCGTCGGAGAAGGTCATCATAGGTGGTTGTCTATTGTCGAACGTTGGAGATGGTCACCGATCGCCAAAGATGGTCATCGGAGGTAGTTTTTTGTTATCGAAAATGGTCACGGATTGTCAGAGATGATCGTTGGAGGTAGTTTTCGCTCGCTGGAGAAGGTCATCAAAGGTAGTTGTCGATTGCCAAAGAAGGTTATCAGTTCAAGAGGGGTTTTTGCTTGTTGGAGATGGTCATCGATCACTAAAAATGGTCGTCATATGTGATTTTCGATTGCCGGAGATGCTCACTGATTGTCGAAAATAGTTGTCGTAGGTGATTTTCAATCACTTGAAATGGTCACCGGTCGCTGGAGATGGTCGTCGGTGGAGGTTTTCGGTCGTCGGAGATGGTCATTACGCGCCGAAACTGGTCGTCGGAGGTAGTTTTCGATCATCGGAGATGGTCGTCGGGGAGGTTTTCGGTCGCCTATCGCTGGAGATGGTCGTCAGTTGCTGGAGATGATCGCATCGCTGGTGGTGGTCGCCAGTTGTTGGAGAAACGATGATAAAATATGTTAATAGGGTTACTATGCAAGTCAATAGAGTTAATATCCTAAGTTGGCAAATTTGAGTTGTGTTAATTTATCCATTAGCCACCGATATGTGTTTTAATCATTTGTTCCATTATTGTACCAAAAATCCGTTAAAGTAACTTACATTCGACAATTATTTAGGTCTCGTTTGATAATGATTTGATTTTTTGTTTTTGATTTTTGAAAATTAACCTTATAAATACTAATTCCATCAATGACTTTCCATGTTTTTTATATCTACCTTTTAGATTTTATTTTTCCAAAATCAAGCCAAGTTTTGAAAACTAAAAAACGATAGTTTCCACTAAAAAAAAAAAGTTAGATAAGAGTTCAAGTGTTTTCTTAAGAAAGATGAGAGCTATTGTAGGAAAGATGAAAATCAGTGTAGAGAATGGTAAGAAAACAAGTACAATTTTTAAAAACCAAAAACAAAAAACGAAATGGTTATCAACGGGAGCTTAGTTTTTAATTTTTGTTTTTGAAAGTTAAACTTATATTACTAACTCTATCCATAAGTTTACTTTTTAGCCCTATTTTAAGTTTAAAAAATAGTTTTAAAAACTTGTCTTTATTTTTGAATTTTGGTTAAGAATTCAAATATTCTCTCAAGAAAAATGAAGCTCATTATGGAGAAATGATCATAAAATTAACAAAACACAATTTTCAAAAATTAAAGAATTATCAAAGCACAATTTTTAAAAATTAAATGATTATAGGTCTTAAATTTTTGTTCTATGTCAAATGACGCTATGTGTACCATGAACTATGAAAAATATGATACGTTCATTAATCATTATTATTTATTTTAGTTTATGTATAAGACGTGAATATAATATTAATGTAGCAATTTTAGTCGCCCATAAACCGTGACATGCCAACTCCAGTTTTGTATAATTCAATTTATTAAGACATATACTTTTGATAAATAGGTTAGATAGTTTGAATTTTACAATCAACGCTCACATATGTTTGGACCCAAAAATTAAATAAAATAGTCACATTTATCTGAAGAAATTAAATTTTCACATTCGAAGAAAATCATGTTCATCAAACAATATCGTACGCGCATGACGCAAAAACTTTGATTTACGTATTAAAATTGTCCATTATTTTTTCTTTACTTTTCTTACATTATTCTTTGAGAATTTCCGAGAAAATTTCTAAAATGCAATTTAATGTGCCAAACAAAATTCTTTGGATGCCCATTTTTCTTTTTCCAATCCAATTTTTCCAACATGGCCTTGTTGATGCCGTTTTCTCCAACCTGATTTTTCCAAGAGAGAAACAAAGGTAGAGATAGCCACCTTAGATCTCGAGCGAAAAAAATTATTCAATATAATTAACACGTGTCATTGACATGGTATAAATATGACTTCTATAATTATTGAAAATTTAGTACATATTTATCGGTCGTTTGAAGTGCTAATCGCATTATAGACGTGTAGTGTAGGAGAAATTATTTTTAATAATTCTTCGGATAGAAAAGCAATGGGTCTGTGACGTATAATGCAAACTCATACTACAAGTTTAATTTGTATAATTAACCAAAAGGTTCTTATGCTTATTTACTAGTATTTTCATATGAAAACATGAATACACTATAAAAAGACCAAACAAAAAGTACAATTTTTATTGGCCTTTTAGCGAAGGCTCTTTAAGCAAAGCAATATTTTTTCTCTCTTTATTAAGAATTTTTTTTTTAAAAAGAAACAAAATATTTCATTTATTCTTGAAGAGATTAAAAATAAAGTTGACTGTTACAAATTTTGATATTTATTTATGGTTAATAAATGTCGATTATCATGTTGGTTGACATTTATTGACCGCCAATAATAGGAGTGTTAATTATTTGAAATTATCAACTAATCTATTTTAGTTGACGGTCAACCAACGCCAACTTTATGACTTTTGACATTAGACATGTTTTACCTGTCAATTATATCCCAAATTTATCAACTTGACTTATCAATTCTCTCATTTGATTTTTTATTTTTATTCTTTTAGTTTAGAGTTTTGATGTCCTATATTTCCCGGCACTTATGCTATTGGTCTTATCGGGCATGTATATCTTATACCACAAGGCTCCTAGAATGCATAGATGAAGCTGTTAAACATTATAACAAGGAAAATGTATTTTTTACTTTTCTGCCCCTTCCATTATTTAGGCTTTTTTTTTTTATAATCATTTAGCTTTTTATTTTTAAAATTTTGTTAGAAACTAAATTTTTTCCTTAAAAAAGATGTCAACCATCGTAGAGAAGATGAAAACTATGGGAGAGAAATTGTGATTTTCTCCCCCTTCAATTACTTAAGTTTCATTTGATAACCATTTGATTGTTTTATTTTTATTTTTAAAATTTTACTAGAAACTCAAATCTTTCCTTAAGAAAGATGGAAACCATGGTAGATAAGATGAAAACTATTATAGAAAAATGGGACAATTGGGCAAATAACAAAATGGGTTTAAAATATTGCAAAGCATATATGGAAGATTTTCATTTAAATTACTAAAAAGTCCATGCACATGTTTTTAGCCCAAATGAAAATTGTGATTCATCTTCTTTCATTTTTTCTTCAAACCATCTTTGATTTTTTGTGACTTCTTCTTCCTTTCTCCAACATCTAGTCGATCGACTAAAAATTCTAGGTTCAATCGATGTCCAACGTTCAACTTTTTCTATAATGAATGGAGTCTATCACACTAATAGACTTCAATCACTGTCTTGTGATAGAAGTCTATCAGTGATATAAGTTTATCACCATCACTGATATACTTCTATATGAGTTGGTTCTCTCTTTTTATTGAAGTTTATTACTTATAGACTTTTATCACCATCATTGGGAGTAGCGTGTGATTGAAATATATCACTGATAGAAACATATATGTTAATTGCTACAATCTGAATTAATAGGGCCCTTTTTGTCTTTGATTTTTGAAAATTAAGTCTAAAAAATACTACTCCTACAAATGAGTTTCCATGTTTTCTTACCTACTTTGTACTTATGTTTTCAAAAACAAAGCTAAGTTTTGAAAACTAAAAAAAATAGTTTTCAAAAACATGTTTTTGTTTTTGAAGTTTGGCTAAAAACTTAAGTAGTACCTCAAGAAAGATGGAAACCATTGTAGAGAAAATGAAGATGAATGGTAAGAAACAAGTATAATTTTCAAAAACTAAAAACAAAAAATCAAATAGTTATCAAACGAGGCCTAGAATTTTGAATATTGAATCAACTAGGGTTAATATAGGTTAATTTTCATCATTGAATAAAGTGTGTGATTGAAGTCTATCACTAACATGTTTATTTCATATATCACTATGATAAGATTCTACATTAATATATAGAAATTTATCACTAACAGACTCCTGACTATGATAAAAGTCTACTAGCATACTATTTCAAGTCTTACTTCAACTTTACGGTCTATTAAAGTCTATCACTGATATAACTTTAAATTGTGATAAGAGTCACTACAAGACTTTTTACTTTTCCCGACGCACTAAAGCGTCGGGAAAAGTATGTATTGCGTCGGGAAAAGTCTTGGCCAACGAAAATATTTCGTCGGCCATTTTGTCGGCATAGCCCCGTCGGCAAAGCTACATCCCGACGAAAATGGTGTTGCGTCGGCAAAAGTGAACTTCTCCCGACGCAATGCATTGCGTCGGGAAAAAGTTTCTCCCCACGATTAATGCATGCGTCGGGAGAAGTTCACTTTTGCCGACGCATTAATAATGCGTCGGTAAAATTTGCAGTATTTTTTTTTATTATTTATTATTTATTGTTTATTTCTATTATACTTCATAATTTATTATAATATCATTTTAAAACAAAAAATATAATAAAAATAAATAATATTGGACTGCAATAATTTGATTACAAATGTTCCATCTCTATACGTACTAGAGTTAAGAATAAAAACAATACATAAAAAAGAAAACAAAATTAATCTTGAAGGCTTCAATCTTCGTCTTCATCCATATTTTTGGAAAATAGATCTTCAAGATTATACAGCTACAAATCTGAAAAAAAATATGAAAAGTTTTAAATATAAAACAAAAAATAAAAGAAGATACCTAAAGTGAAATTAAAGTACAAAAGAGTCTAAGTGTCATTTTGACTATTAAGGAAACTTAGAAAATGTCTAAAATAGAACTTGATGAACTACACAACCAACCCCATGATGCTACAAAAGTGTCTTAAAGGTGTTTAAGCATACTTCGAGGCAAAAATAACTTAAAACAACCTAAAAGTGTCTACTCCATCTCTTGAAACCTACAAAGTTGTCCAAAAATGGGTAAAAGGAGTTTAAGTGTCATGATAACTTTCAAAAACTTAGAAAATGTCTAAGTGATCATGCAATGAGAACCTAAAAATGTCTTAAAGGTGCTTAAGCATACTTTAAGTCCAAAAACAAACTCAAACACATAAAAGTGTCTATTTTGCCCTTTGGAACCTATAAAGTGGCCGAAAAAAGCCTAAAAAGAATCTAAGTTTTATTTTGACTCTTAAGGAAAGTTAAAAAGGGCTTAAAGTGAAACAAAAGAAAACAACAAACCACTTAGTGCTACAAAATTGTCTTAAAGGTGTCTGCATTTACTCTGCTTGTGGAAACCTACAAAGTGACCAAAAACTTAATTTTGACTCTAAAAGTACCTAGAAATTAAAGTGTCTAAGTGAACCTAAAACACACACCTCACTCTCTCGATGCTACAAAAGTATCTTAAAGGTGTCAAACGTCTTTGTGAGACAAAAACTAACTCAAAATGACATAAAAGAGTTTGTTAGGCTACTACTCAAAACCTACAAAGTAGTCAAAAGTGATTGAAAAAGAGTCTAAATGTCATTTTGGCTCTTAAAGAAAGCTAGAAAATACCTAAAATGAACGAGTACACAATCTCTCCTTCTCTCAATACTACAAAGATACCTTAAATGTGCCCAAGCATACTTTAAAAACCAACAACTAACATTCTCAACTCATTGAAACTCTTACTTCAAATATCATAAACTCGCTTAAACCCACTTCACACATATCCCACTAACTCACCCAAACTAACCATAAAAATGTGTCTGACATATCTATTCTTAAAATCTCACTAACTTATCAAATTTCCAACCCTTAAAAATGTGTCTAATTCATCAAAACTAACTCTTTATTTGAATGACTACCATAAGCTGCAAGATATAGTCATATATTTAAGTAGAAACTTTGACAACAAGTACCTTAATTCACCCAAACTAATTTCTAAACTCAATCATGGATAAAATAACTTCTAAATAGCCATATAAACTAATAATTAAACATAAAATAAAATATAACATACAACCAAACATATAAAAGACAATAAGTTTCATAATGATTCTATAACATTAAAGAAATCATCCATACCTAGTTAGAAAATGCTCTCTTGTTTGCTTGACATTGTACGATCAAAATACATCTACTTCAAAAAAAATGGGCAAACCATCACTAATTATAAAGAGAGATTTTATCAATGAAGTTAAAAATAAAAAGTCGAAACTATTACTAATTATAAATCGAATTTAATGCAAGTTTAGTGTCTAATTCACTACAAAGTGTCTAAGGTGCAAATTTTAGATGATTAACTCATCCCAAACTCAATCTAAACTTTTTCAAAAAGTATCTTATTTCTCTCAAATGTCTTAAACTAACCATCAAACATCCAAAAATACTTAATTTTCAATAAATATCGTTCTAACCCTCCAAGGATATATTCCAAGTACAAAATTACAATATAATCACACTTTAATCACACACAATAAACTCAAAATAAAACTAATCACACTTGCTCACAATGTCACAATTTAATCACACAAATATAGGCTCAAAATCACACTCCTAGTCACACAATAAACACCAAATCAAACTTTAATCACATAAATAACCTACAAATCACAATTTAATCATACTTTAATAACACACTAAGTTTCAAATCGAACATCAATCACATAAATAGCCTCCAAATCACACAAATATTCTCTAAATTATACTTTGAACACATAATACACTCAAAATAGAATATTTTAACTTCAAAGGGCTCAAGAACTAAATTTAAATGTAAAATAAGTTAACAAAAACACAATGTAAGAATTCTATGTACCTAAAAATATTGAGAAAAAGAGAAAACCTAAAAATAACTAGATTGATATGAGTTAAAATTAAATAAATACCTTTGGAAATAAAATACACAAGCTTAAAATGGAACTAAACCTGAGAAATGGTATAAGGTAGCAAAACACCCAAAATTTTCTCCTTCAAAATGCCCAAAATCGAACACGACTTCATGTCAGTCAAACCTACAAGAAAAATACCAAAAAACATAAGAGAAGGGGCATGAGTGAAATAATATGAAAGAAAATGGACTAGAAGAAGAAGAAATGGGGAAGAAAAGGAGATTTTAGATGAAAATGGCGGAGAGAAAACGAAGAAAACGAAGAGGGAAAAAGCAGAGAAGAAGAAGAGGAGAAGAAGAAGAGAGGGTTAGGGTTTTAATTTTTCGGGACTTTTCCCGACGCATTTAGAGCGTCGGCAAAGGTACAAAAAAAGCGTCGGGATAAGTCAAAACGCACGTTTCACTTAATTTAGTTTTCGCGACGCAATAAAGCGTCGGCATAGGTCCAAAAAAGCGTCGGTATAGCCTTTGGCAAGCTACAATACACACAAATATCTCTCGACGCAAGATATTTCGTCGGCATAACTAACTTTTCCCGACGTCATTTGCAAGCGTCGGCAAAAGTACACAAATTTCCCAACGCTTGCCTGTTTCGTCGGGAAAAACACACTTTTCCCGACGAAAATCGTTGCGTCGGGAAAACTCTCGTCGGGAAATCTAAAAATTCTTGTAGTGAGTCTATCATTGATAGAATAACCTTGATAAAAATTTATCGATCTACTCCATGTATTGCATTCTATCACAGTTTATCACTCGTAGAGTTCTAACTGTGATAACAGTCTATTAGTGATGGAAGTTTTATCACTGATAGAATCCTAACTGTGATAAGAGAATCTCTCAGTGATAGAAGTCTATCACCGATATAATCCTAACTATGACAAAAGTCTATCATCCTACTCCAAGTCTTGCTTCAAAATTGTATTATACCACATTCAATCACTCATAAACTTCTAACTGTGATAAAAATCTATTACTGATAAAAGTTTATCACTAATAGACTCCTAACTGTGATAAGTTCTATTAGGACAACTTCAATCATTCCGATAGAGTTCTAACTATGATAAGAGTCTATCAGGGATAGAAGTCAATCACCGATAGATTCTGAACAGTGATAAAAGTCTATCATGCTTCAATCAAGGGTAATTTGAGAATTAAATAACATTATTTAAAATATTTTCTATATTTGTAATTTTTAAAAAATACTTGTTATTGATAATCTCATGAAATGAGAGTTAATTATCACAATTTCGCTCTTAAACCTTGCTAAAAATTGAATAACTTGCATTCCATTGTTAATTTTGGGCTCTTACTTGGTTATTAGTTAAGCATGGCGGTGTATTGAAAACCTTTCTGTTTGTCCATGATTCTTATTGATTTTTCTCTCATTTGGACAGGTTTTTCACAATATAAAGTTGAGTGATCAAAATTTTGGTTTTTGGACTGTTTGGATAGGTGGGCAGCTGAATGTGGATTATCGATACTACAACATTGTGCAACACATTTTAATGCGGGTGCCAATGCTACAACATTGTGCAACACATTTTAATGTGGTTGTCAATACTACAACATTGAAACCTACATCTAAAAGCAGATTTTTACGCGTTTTTAAACGATGATGTCAACATATAGTCGTCACCCTTCATTAAAAATGTGCCAATAGGGAGCTGCCACGTGGATTGGGTGAACAAAATCAACCCTAAAAGAGAAAAATAAGAGAAGAAGACGTCGAAAAAAGAGAAAGGAGAGGTCAAGAAGAAGAAACTCACGATTTTGGAAAAGGAGAAGAAGAAAGATCCTTCTGTTGGGATTTTTGTCCTAATCTCGTGTTTGTAATATTTTGTTTGAAATTAATAAGAGTTATTCATTTCATCACTTTGTGTCTCGCAATATTTATAAACTTTTCCAATAAACTAAGCTCTAGGGTCATTGAATTTATGAGAGAACTAGAACTTGAACGGTGTATAATGGACACACAGGGAGGATCACGTTTGAGTTAATGACCCGAACGGTCTACAGTATATGGATAGGGTTGGAGACCTAATCCACGACTACACCGTGGATGCGCCCGCTTTGTATTAGATACAAACGAGGTGATCGACTCGTTCATGTGGTTGACATGCGAGTGGGGTATCTGTTCAATGAGATTGTACAAGACCGACCGTGATTTATTAGACCTCACGATGTAACACCGCTGTGATGAGGGACTAATAACTTCGTAGATGACCATTAGTGACTCGACCTCAATCTTGAGCGTATTACGAACTCCACATGCATGTGGGTCTGTTTTTTGACTAAATGCACGGTGAGGGTGGTCACGATTTACTCGCCCAATATGCCTATCTTCTCGTGACGCAGAACCAAGTAGGAGCTCGGGAACTTAACTACACGAGATGGAATTCACTGCGTTCCGCTTTAGGGAAACTAGATGGGTTGTTCCTTGAGTCTTTGTCTCTGTGGCTTGGACAACGCGCCCACCTTCTCACCGCCCGAGAAGGGTGTTGTGTATGGTTGGACCATCACAATATGTTGTTCATTAGAGGAAGCGGTGGGGACTTAAGAACAAGAGGTAGACACACGGGGTAAAACGGTAATTTGACCCACCGTGTCTAAGAACAACTGTGAAGGGTCGACTCATGGGTATTGGTTATATCGGTGGACACGTAATATTCTACATCGACGGAGTGCAGTGCACTCACGCTATAGTGGAGTGTTACCGTAGCTAATGAATGTTGGTTCACCAGGTCAAAGAGTTTGACAGGTTAATCTCGGATCATTGGAACCCGTCACTGTAGGTTCATTAGGTCCCTCGGTTGGCTCAATCTGGATTAAAAGAAGGGTTAATGTTTTGGTATGAAATTGAAGTGTTCAATATCACTTTAAGGGCATTTATGTCATTTATATGAGATATGAATGATATAATATATAGTTTAATGTGAATGAGATTCATAATAAACTATAGATTAGCCTAATTGTTGAATTAGGGCTAATTGGAGAAATTAATTGAGAGAAATTAAATTGGATGTGATTCAATTTAATTAATCCATAATTATTGCAAATGAGATTTGCAATATGAGATATGAGATATCTTATATTATGTGGTTATGCAAATGAGATTTGCATAACCTATGGTTGTGGTAAAGTGGTAATTATGTGGAGATTTTAACTCCATCAATTCCACTATATAAACCCTTCTTGCAAGAAGGAATGTATCTCTCATTCTCTCATTTTTTGATTTTCATCAAAGAAGAGAAGAAGAATTCTCTCAATTCTCTCTCAATTTTCCTCCCTCTCCAAAACACAAATTAGTTCCCACAAACTTTCCTTCTCCAAAAGAGAACAACCGAGACTCCAAGTGGTGGTGTTCGGGCTCCGTTCGTGGGAAGAGTTCGTTGAGATCGAGAAGCACGAAGAGTTCGTGATCCGAGGAAGAAATACTTGAAGTTTGTCTACAACAAGTAAGTACACTCCTTCTTGCTGTAAATTTCTTCCTTTTCAGCATGTTTAGCCTAGATCTAGTGTTAGATCAATTTTAACAAAATCATGTTGCATAATGATACCTCGACGATTCAATTTTCTTCCGCTGCGTGGGATTCTCATTCCCTTCACCTTCATCTTTTACTCTCTCTTCCTCATTCTCCTACTGTTTTTTCTAGTCTAGTTGTTGATTTGTGTTTTGCCCTAGATTTTTCTTAAGCGCTAGGTTAGATAGGTTTGTTGTCATTTTGGTGTAACTTTTACATTATCCTTTCAAGATGCTGCTGATTTATGAATTCTTAAGCTTTATTTCCAGTTTTACAGTGATGGGCTAAGTATTTTAGGGCTGAAATTTGGGGTTGGAGGTGGTTTGTTTGAACTTTTTTTATTCAATGCATATTTTTTTGGTTATATTTTCATTTGTGGTGTTTATTGCAAGTCTTATTTGAGTTTGATCACCTTAAGTAAGGCATTAGCTCGTTTTTAATACGGAAAGGGCTAGGAATGGGTGGATTAGCACAAATGGAGCAACTGACTTCTCAAATAGGAGAGCTTGTAGGGTGTAGACATGCATTCTAAACTTGTGAATTTAGGGAATTGGGTCTTTTTAATGTCCATTAGCATTGAGTTTTCATAGACATATGTTTAGCTCTGTGTTGAAGGTTAGGAAATCGAGTTTGGGAGGTCTCGGGTCAGTTTTAGAATAAAATTTCATGTTATATAACAGTGTGGTGATTAATGTTGTAGCATTGATAACCTCAAAAGAGCAAAAATAACCACTGCCTTCCTAAATTCCAGCCTTGTTTCTAGTCGTTTTGCATGTTTAGTTGCATTTGTTAGTATAATTTTGCACTAAGGAGTTGACTTTGTTTACCATCTACTACCTACGATTATGTATGCTTGCGTAGTGAGTTTTTGCACAACAATTATATTTACAAATAAGAACCCATATTTTACTATCAATTACAATTTTCCTAGAAAATTTGTGAAAGAAAAGACAAGTATAATTTTTAAAAACCAAATGGTAATCAAACGGATTTTAGACATTCTTTATATATATAATTTTATTTTTTAAAAAAAATAATATGATGGGTGCTAATGAATTAATTTATGGTCTCGATATACAAATTAAAGACAAATCATCGAGTTGTTTCATCACCTTTGAGGGCAAACATATTGGAACTCTCTCAAGGTCAAGGCTTGATTACGATACTTTCGGAGGGAATCAGATTATATAAGTGTGTTGGCTCAGTTTGATAGTGAGTTTCAATTTGTAGCTAATACCTGTTTTAATTTTGAAAGAATAATTCTTGAAGACGCTAGTTTTTACAACACCATATAGAAATAAAAACACACACATAAAATTCAATGGTAAATTGAAATCATCTTCTCTCCTTCTATTACTTGATTAAAATTCAATTTCAACCGTATAGAAACACAAAACTAAGGCAATTCCTATTTCTTTTCTTCTTTCACCGGTACAAAATTGGGTTTTAATGACGGGTGCATGTCCGTCATGAAAGCGAGTGTCATTGTATCTTACAATGACGGTCGCTTTTTAATGACGGGCAATGCTCGTCATTAAAAGTCTTTGACCGTCATTAAAAATGACATATTTTGGGTTGACATCCACTTTTAATAACGGAAATTACCCGTCATTAAAAATCATAATGACAGGCACTTTAATGACGGACAATGCCCGTCATCGTTTTGTTCGTAATTTAAGGAAAAAAATTATTGGTTGCCTCAATGGCTCTAACCAAAAATATTAATATTTCTCAAATTTTGTACAAAAAAATCTCAATACTAATACAATTTTACACAAGTAATTTTACAAACTTAACTTTAATTAATAGTACACAAACAATATTCGATAGCCTAACACATGCTACTCCTTTGCAACCATAATTGTACTTACTCTATACCTACCGAACAGATTTATTATTCATTCTAAGCTACTAAAACAAGACAATCAGAGAATGCGAAAGTAATCAAAACTAGAAACATAATCAGAACAAGATCCAAAACAATAGAGAACAAGTTTCAAAAGAAAAGATCAAGAATAAAGAAGAAGGATTAAACAGTGGCGTCTTGGCCAATGATCAAAGCAACAGAGAGACGTTGCCTTCAATATCGCACATCAAGTTTTTATCCACATACTGTTGCTATACAACATCTTCCTTTTCCAGCTAGGCTCAGTGGTTTTTGTTTCAGAAAAATGAGTGCGAATTTTCTGCTCTAAACCAACGATCGGTGATGAAATAGAGAGCAACTTTTCTCATTTTTAATCCAACTTTCCTCTTCTCACCAATTCTCCATGCTCGTATCCTGAGGTTCAAATACATCCAACTTAGAAAATCAGCAAAAGAAATGCACAAAGCAGTATGAAGCTTATATTTACATAAACCACATAAATGCACAAGATTTTTCTTTGATAATATGTATCTTATCTAAACCAGTCGGTGATGAAATAGAGAGCAACTTTTCTCATTTTTTAATCCAACTTTCCTCTTCTCACCAATTCTCCATGCTCGTATCCTGAGGTTCAAATACATCCAACTTAGAAAATCAGCAAAAGAAATGCACAAAGTATGAAGCTTATATTTACAGAAACCACATAAATGCACAAGATTTTTCTTTCATAATATGTATCTTATCTCTATTTGACTCTACAGGATACTCTACTAATCAAGAAAATACATTAGGGCCCATCACATCCAACCAAAGGAAAGAAAAAATAAAGCAATCAACTAAAACAATCAACTGGTTTCAATTTAGTAAAAAACAGAAAAATCATTTCAAGAGATGGCGTTGAGTTGTCCAATCAACTGTAAGCACTGGATTGTTGAATCCAAAATCTAGCATTCGACTCTTCATTCTCATTCATTAGCACAATCTTTTTTAAAACCAATAAAAAAAAATTGCATCAAATATTTATTATTATTAACATCAACTTCCAATGATGAACTTGGAAAAGGTACCAACTAACAAAACTTTGAAATGACTCATCACATTAAATAAAACACAACACAGATATCCAGATGCGTCTTTCCCTCCCAATAGAGATAATGAACAGGTATAAAATTAGGTGAATGTAAAAGGAAAAAAATAACAGCAGACCACAAGCACAAAATGAGTTCTAAAGTAGAATAAACATCAAATTAACTTGATCAAAAGTAAAATGATAAAATTGATGCTTATCTTGAGGATAAAAAGCATGAGGATTAAAGACAAAGCAATTAAGTCACAAGATATTACTTATCCAACAACAATAGTCCTAGGAATAAGTCACATACGCACATGACAATCTAGAGCTTTACCAGACCACATGAATGAATGATTGAGATGATCATAATGTCATTAATCCTCATGTTTTAACTAAGTCTAGATTGTCTCAATGAATGAGTGAGAATGATTGAGTTTTACCCGGCCACATGAACGAATGATTGAGAATGATTGAGATGCATGCAATAGCGAAAGCATCAGACTGACAGGAAAAGCTTCCCAAAAAGCTGCAAAAGAACAAATAGATGAACATAAGGTCGAAAAACATCAAAACTGTACAATCTAAATGCGGTAAAAATTAGAAAAACTTAGATTAATTATTGAGATTTCATCTCACTACAAACTTCATTCGATCTAAATTCAAAAGACAATTTTGTGATATTTTGATAGAACCATTCATTCAATAAGGGTTGTACATATTCCAAAATAAAAGACAAGAATCAAAAACTACATAATGTTACCTTGTTGCAAGTAATTCAATTTTCTATTTTTCAGCATCTTATTTAATAAAGCAATCGAACAAAGACCAAAAGATCTAAGATTGGAAGACAACAAAAAATCTACTGCTCCTTAAAATACTGTTTGTATTGTAAAATATGTAGTATAAATGCCCATCCACATGCCATATATTACCTATGCCAAGTGGCAAAATTTTCATAGCCATAGTGTCCTCCAAGTGTCAAATTTTTACCAATGCTTAGTGTCCAAATGTACCAACACATCCCTTGCCAAATTGCCTATAAATAGTGGCTTTTGGTGGAAAAATAAAATGCATCCATTAGTGAAATTCTCTCCAATTCTCTTCATTCTCTCCCACTTTCTCTTTTTAGTCTTTATTTAATTTTCCATAAATTTCCACTATCTCTTTATTTATATTATATATATTGCCTCCACTTTCCAAACACTTATTTTAATATTATTATTATTATATTATTCTTATTATATTATTATTATAAATATATTATTATATTAGTATTTTAATATTGGTAAAATTATACCCGGTTTTCATCCTATTTTTACAACACGTTATCGCATGAAGCTCTGCTGATTTTTCCATCAAGGTAGGTCCTCCGTAAAGTAAGCATTTTTTTAATAATTAAATGTTATTTGCATGTTTAATTAATTTCCTAATGTAAATGCAATTTCTTTGTATATAGTATTACTATGGAAAATCTTGCAAAATTAGAATTTGCGGCCCTGGATATTAATGGAAATAACTACCTGTCATGGGTCCTTGATGTTGAGATCCATCTAGACTCCATGAATCTTGGAGAAACAATTAAAGAAGGAAATGATGCATCAAATCAAGAAAAAGCCAAAGCTATGATCTTCCTTCGCCATCATCTTCACGAGGGATTGAAAATGGAGTATCTTACAATAAAAGATCCCTACATTCTATGGCAAGGCTTGAAAGAAAGGTATGATCATCAAAAAACAGTTATTCTTCCAAAACCTCGTTATGATTGGATGCACCTGAGGTTGCAAGATTTCAAATCAGTAAGTGACTATAATTCCGCACTATTCAGAATTAGTTCAAAATTAAAATTATGCGGAGAAAAAATTACTGATGTTTATATGTTAGAGAAGACATTCTCCACTTTCCATGTTTCGAATATGCTCCGTCAGCAGCAATATCGAGAGAAAGGCTTTAAAAAATATTCAGAACTAATTTCATGTCTTCTCGTGGTTGAACAAAATAACGAGCTATTAATGAAAAATCATGAATCTCGACCAACTGGAGCAACACCATTCCCTGAAGTGAATGCTGTGAATTTCAATAATCGTGGTCGAGGTCGTGGTCGTGGTCGAGGTCGGGACCGCGATAGAGGAAGAAATACTTATTTTCGTGGTGGGCATTATAATTTTAAGAAACCCACACGAACTGATGATCATAAACGAAAAGCTCCACAAGATAAAAGTTCAAAAGGTGATGAACATAAATGTTTCCGGTGCGGAATGAGTGGGCACTGGTCACGTATCTGTCGTACGTCAAAACACCTTGTTGATCTTTATCAAGCTTCCCTGAAGGAAAAAGGAAAAGGGAAGAATGTGGAGGTGAATCTTGCCATTCAAGAAGATGATGTGTTCGATCCCTCCAATATGGTGCATCTTGATGTGGCTGATTATTTTGAATCTCCTTGAGAGAAAATTGATGCAATCAAACAAGTAGGGGATGTTTTGTATGAAGATATATAATTAAGTACTGTTTGTAATTATAATATGTTTTTCTTGTTTTTGTATATATATTTAGAACTTTTTGTAATCGCTTTTCCTTTCTTATCAATGAAGAAATATGGACAATTTCAATATGTTGAGTAACTTTGAAAATGAGCAATGAGGATTTATGTCTAGCGATCGCGCAACTACGCACACGATACTCATAAACAGAAAATATTTTTCTAAATTGACAATGCTGGAAGCAAAAAACAATACAATATCAGGTTCTGCAGACCTGATTGAAGGTTTTGGAAAAACAAGTTTTATCTTGCCTAGAGGAACAAAATTTTCAATTAATAATGCTTTGTTCTCTAGCAAATCAAAGAGGAATCTATTGAGTTTCAAAGATATACGTAATAATGGTTATCATGTTGAAACTGATCGTAAAAATAATATAGAGTATCTCTATATCACATCTTTTGTTTCACATGAAAACGTATATTGGAAACAACATCGCTTTTTTCTTACGGATTATATTATACTCATATACGAGTAATCGAAAGTTATGCAACAATGAACCAGAAGTTCATGAATCCAGAAATATTCAGTGTTTGGCATGATCGACTGGGTCATCCAGGATCGATAATGATGAGGAAAATTATTGAAAATTCACATGGACATCCTTTAAAGAACCAGAAGATTCTTCAATCAAATGAGTTGTCATGTGATGCTTGCTCTCAAGGGAAATTAATTATTAGACCATCACCAGCTAAAGTGGGCATTGAATCACCTACATTTTTAGAGAGAATTCAAGGTGATATTTGTGGACCCATTAATCCACCGAGTGGTCCATTTAGATATTTTATGGTATTAATTGACGCATCCAGCAGATGGTCACATGTATGTTTATTATCAGCAGAGGGTTTTGAAGAGAGAGAGATAACAACCAAAAAACAATATTTTGGCCCATTTTTTAATGCCCGTCATGAAACTATACGCACAACTTTTTCTTCGGATATTGGCGCATTTTTTTACACGCCCGTCATTGTTTATATGCGTGATTTTTTAAAGATTGTCATTAAAGGTCAATTTTGTTGTAGTGTTTTCATTATCCTTTTAATTTTCTAGTCCCAACATTGGAAAAGAAGAACTCTCTAGCAAATATTTTTCACCTTCTTCAGTATTTTTTTACAACATTTTGGCTTATTTTACACGAAGAATTTAACATCGGGTGGTGGTGTTCAACTACGTGTTAGGGACAACGACCCTCCACATATCTCCATATTGGTATGATATCGTTCTCACACTACTGCAAATGTGACATTCTATGACACCATAGCTAAGCCAAATAAGAGGGAGGGAGAAAAAAATGTCATAAATTGTTGGAGGCGCGTTGAAAAACAGAGATTTTTCGTATTTTCGAAAATCTATGGCACTTTTTCAACATCATAAATTTATGACAGTTTTTCAATATCATAAATTCATGACTTAGTTAAAAAACTGTCATAGATGGTTGGAGGCGCGTTTTTTGCGGGAAAAATTGGAGATTTTCGTGTTTTTGAAAATTTATTACAGTTTTTCAACATCACAAATTTATGACAGTTTTCCAACGTCCATAAAAACTTCATTTGTCACACATCGAAAAATTTGTGTTTTGGACAACCATCTTCTCCTATAAAATGTCTCTCCCTCCTTCATTTTAGCATCAAGTTAACATGAGCTTATTTAGCTTAAGTAAACTGGGTCTTGAGTAACTTTTTTTTTGTTAACAACTACAAAGTATCATAGAAAATAAATACTTGACACAAGAATATTGTCATAGAAACAGCATAGCATCAAGTTAACATGGGCTTATGACGTTTAAAAATTGTTGTTAATATATATATCTTGACAAAAATGTCGGTTTTAGGAGGTATTTATTGACAATTTTTAATTGTCTTAAAAAGTTTTCCATGACTTTTAACAAATGTCTTAAATATGTTTTTTTTACAACCATTAATTGTCATAAAATAGTTAATTATGATCGATTTTTGAATGTGACATATATAGAGTTTTCTTGATGGGAAAAAAATCATAAAATGTGTTTATGAAAATTTTTCAATGTCAAAAATCCAAAAATTGTACTAGTGTCATGGCTTTGTTTTGGTTTCACCCAAAAGGCCTCATCTCCACCATGACTACACCTTCAAGGCTTGACTCATTTGTTCGGCACCTGAGGATTCTACCGATCACGACTCAAGGGCATGACTCTAATACCAATGTTAGAGACAATGACTCTCCACATATCTCCACATTGGTATGATATTGTTCACTTTGGGCATATACCCTCATGACTTTATTTTTTGTTTCACCCAAAAGGCCTCAAAACAATGTAATAATTATCCTTACTTATATACCCATGATCAATCCTTTCTCTAGCCGATGTGAGACTTTGGTCGCATTCCTAACACTACGCTCTTTGATGCTTAAGTTAGCTAAAATTTTGTGAGAGGTCTAACATAAGTTAGGATTTCGTTAGGTCTAACACTCCTACCTGGGAACCTACCTGTGAGTGAATTTGGTCCGAAAATTCATAGGTTATGCTTATCGTGAGCGACGTTTATTAAATTGTTAATAAACTTTAGACCTAAGTTTTAATAAATGGTTTATAGACTTAGAAAATTCCAATATAAATGTTATATTGGTAGACTTAGGTAAATTATAGTCGGATTTATCTAGGTCATCCCGTTAACTCTAAAGTACTTAGTGGGAGGAAATGAGTGTATATGATACATTAATTTTCACCTACGCGTCTCCGTTAAGTTCACACCATGAGATCCATACTTGGCCTCGTGGCGCAAATGGGAGTGTCCCCCTTCGGATGGTGTTTGTATGGGTCAAAAGCAAAGTGAATGGAGAGAGTGTTTTTAGTGAGTGGGAGCGGGACTTGTACAAACTAGTCCCATGGTCTCTTTTAATGGTTTGTGCCGTGAGATTCTTATGATCCGCCTGCTAGTTTGGACCAGACAATCCCTTCGAAGGGCCTAATCATAGGAGTCGGAACATATTGAACTTAGAAGTCACAAACTTTTTGAATTCTTGAGCTTTTAAAATTCTAGCATGAATTATAATTAAGGAAAAAAATATTTAAGTTTTAGCAAAAACTTTTTACATTCCAACCTTAGAATTCTATATATTTATTATTGATAATTAATTATTAATTAATTAATTTAGTATTTATAATTATCCAATAATGACAAATTTTGTAAATTGGTAAATTAAAGAAAGGACAAAAGTGTCTAAAAAAGTTTTTCCAACATCCTCACTTTTCAATATATTATAGATTATATATATATATATTACATATTTTGATATTAAGTTAGTTGAACTATAAATTTGACCCTTAAATTTTGAAGATTGTGTTTAATTGAATCCCTACTTCGCTAGAAAATATTCTAATAAATCCTTAAACTTTTAATTTTGTGTCGAATCAGATCTTTGAACATTAATAAGTCAGGTATCACAAATATAGAATTTTGATTCCAAACTTTCAACCCAAACAACAATGCCTAATAGGTTGGGAATCTATTAGATATTAAATTGCAAACTTGAGAACCTATTCGATAAAAAACTTAAAATTTTAAAGACCTATTAGCCATATTTTTAAAATTTGGGGCATATTAGAAACAACTTTTAAAAGATCCACTTATAATTTACTCAATTAAGTTTTGTTTGATGAGAAGTGTGTGTACATATAAAAATAAAGATAAAAAAAAAAGAATGAACTTGAAATAACAATTATAGATTCCTTTTATGCAATTAATTTTTTAGAAAAATAATTTAGTAGAAATAAAAAATATTTTATTCATATTGCCCTCTTTATTTGACTTATAGAATGATATTTTTCCTTATTATTTCTTCGGGTTTTCCTCTGATTTCTGCTTCTCATAGTTGGATATTCTTGTGCATATACACCGCAAGAAAATTGATCTTTTGATCTTTCCTAACACGTTAAAATGTCGCGATAGAATATAATTTGCGTCGATGTCGACTATCATCATATGCATCCGCATCCGCATCCGCATAGCTGCATTGGCAAAAGTATTGTCGGCGCGCTAATGCACAGGCGTCAACACCGATGGCCTTTATCGACGCGGATAAAAAGGCCTCGACAGAGTCTATTTGGTTGACTATCTTCCAACGCGTTGACATCTGCGTTGGGAACGACAATCTTTTCCGACGCGGTCAAGGCACACGTCGGCATAGACTTCTTGTTTGGCCTATGTCCAAGGGCGGACCTAGATGTTAATGTTTTGGGGGAGGGGGGCGACAAATATGTGAATCAATAAGGGGCACTTGCATGAATAGCAAAAAAAATATATAAATATTTCACCTATGTCACTCTTTAATTCAATTTGCAAAAATAGCAACAAAAAAAGGCTCAACCCAAACAGATGACGTGCAAAGTCAAAAATACCCTTATATTTTTCGCGCGCGTTTTTCAATCTGAAGTAAATTAATAGCCTATCAATAGTCTATCAAAAACATACTGATTTTGTACTTATGATATACTATTGATATACTAATGATATACCTAAAATGAAATATACTATTGATATACTATTGATATACCAAATATAAATTATATCATATATACTGTTGATATACTATTGTATCTAAAAAATTATTGCTAGATTTACAAATACCTTTTTCGTGTTGTTCAATATTGAGAAAATCAGTAGTCTATCATCAACAATAGATCTAATATAGCAACGATATATCTAACCAAAAAATAACTGCATAAGTGATATACTATTGATTCTGTTGATTTCACTAATATTAAGTATATATCAATGTGATATATTTTATTTAATATATCAACATTATATCACAAATAGAGATTTATGCTTGATAGTGATTTATGTTGACATACTTTATTTAGTAATATTAGGTATATCAATGGAATCTCAAAATCTATTTCTAGATTTACAAATGTCCTCCTTGTGTTTTTCAATATCGAGAAAATAAGTAGTTTATCAATAATAGATCTGATATACCAATGATATACCTAACCAAAAAGTAACTATATGAATGATATGATATCTATTGATTTCACTAATATTAAGCATATATCAGTGTGATATACTAACGATATACTTTATTTAATATATCAATGGTATATCACAAATGGTGATTTATGCTTGACAGTGACTTATGCTGATATATTTTATTCAGTAATATTAAGTATATCAACGGGATCTCAAAAACTATTGCTAGATTTGGAAATGTCCTCCCGTGTTTTTCAATATCGAAAAATCAGTAGTTTATTAATAATAGATCAGATATATCAATGATATATCTAACCAAAAAATAACTAATAGTCGTTGATTTCACTAATATTAAGTATATATCGGTGTGATATATTACCAAAATACTTTATTTAGTATATCAACGATATATCACAAATAGTGATTTATGCTTGATAGTGATTTATGATGATATACTTTATTCAGTAATATTAAGTATATCAACGGGATCTCAAAACCTATTTGTAATGTCCGACATTTTAGGTAGAGTAAATTTCAGGTTATGCTTTTAAATTTCAGGTAGAATTCATCATTTAAAATCAAATTGGATTGTTATATCTTATTGTGTGAGATGTGTTATTGTATAGAGTATATCACTAATATACTACTGATATATGTATATGAAGTTAATTAAGAGTATATCAGTAACTCGCATATGATATATGTTCATTTCATTGATATACTAATGATATACTAAATGTTAGGTATATTAGTGAAATAAACGTATCTAAAATGAAGTACATTAGTGATATACTAATGTGCAAAATATGTCTAATTTGCTACGGATATATAGGAAGTATATCATTCTAAATGATATACCTAACAGAAGGGTATCCATAGTATATCAGTAATATACTATTAACATACTTCGTTTTGAGGTATATTTGGTATATAAAAATAAAGTATATCAGATATACTTCTGATGTACCAATATAAAGTATATCAGATAGACTACTGATATACCAAATGTAAAGTATATCAGATATACTACTGATATACCTGTTGCTATACCAATGAGGGTAAATCTTGAATAATAAAAAAAAGAAAATTAGATATAAAAAAATTTGCTAGATTTGCAAATCTAAAAAATCATAGTTAAGTTTGTAAATATACTAATATTTTGTGTTACCCATTACAATTTCCCTAAAAAAAACTATCTAAAATGTCAGTTTGAAGTACCTAATGAGTCTCTAAATTTTCAATATAGTATCTAATAAATTCTTAAAACTTTAAATATATCCAATAGGTCTCTAGACTTTGTATAAAATTGCGTATAGCGATATTGAACTCAGGCACACTTGATTCAAAATGAGGCTTTCACATCACCATGGCAAGGGGATAGCATTAAGACTTAATGTAGTATTAATAATAATACTATATGATATTATTTTTATACAATAAGATATTAAATTCAAAATTTGGGGCGGGCCATGGCCCCCTTAGTCCCCAGGTAGGTCCGCCATTTCTATATCAATGCACAACATATGGCGTCGACATAAACGGTCTATGCCAACACGTTTAGGTTGCGCGTCGGCATAAATAAAATATATTTTTTTTAGCTTTTTAATTTTTTTAATCTTAAACTCTAATTTCAACCTTCTACGGATATAAAATAAAAAAGAATCTAAAAGGTACTTGAAACATAATATGCATTAAATAGACAAACCAAACTATAATTCTTACAAAGTTGTCTTTATATAAAAAATAATAATAATAAAGTATCATATATTAGAGATTGATAATAAAATTACATAAACTAAACAAAAAAGGCACTCATAGATCTATCTTCAAATTTCGCCTGCATAATTTTTCTTGTCCTCGGAGTACCTAAAAATAAAATAAATTCTTATTAATACTTTAGTTACAGTAATTCATAAACAACAACATATATTAATGAATTATAGAGTTAAAAATGTCATTAATTTAACATTTGGTATTCAAAATAAACTAAATAAAGTTTGAAAGTTCATTGATTATAAATCAAAAACTCATTAAAATAAACTCTACCTAACATCTAATAACAACTAAACATAACACATTCAAACAATCGTAACAAAGTCCAACAAACAACTAAACTCAACCTCAAACCTCCAACATACAACTAACCTCAAACCTCCTAAATTCAAATTCAAACATTGAACAAACATCATAACTCCAAGTTCCAACACCTACCTTCAACAAACAAATTAAAATCTAACTTGTCAAACAATCTCAAACTCCAAGAAACAACTAAACGTAACTCAAATTCAACCTCCAACAAACTATTAATCACAACTAAACTCAACCTTTCTAAGAACAATTTTTAACCTTCAACACATAATTACAATAAAACTTATCTGAAACTTCAATAATAGCTAAACTAAAACTTATCGAACAATCTTAAGCTCCAACAAAAATAATTTGAGATTGCACCTAACTACTCTCGAAATTTCGGCAGCATAACGACATAACTAGAAGAAACCAAAAATTTATATAACCTGAATAAGAGAAGACACTTCTTGAGTTCATAAAAAGATGCTCAACCTCCTCCAAACTTCAATCACAAACAGAGTGGGCTTCATATCCACAAAGTTACCAGAACAAATCCACATACACAAGAAATTTCAAAGAAAAGCTAAGACCACAAGTTTACTAGAACAAAACTTATAACATAATAAGACTCAAAAGACTGATAATCAAGCAACTACAATGTGAGAAAACAATTTATTGTTGGGATTTATGTCATAAAACTCGTAGTTTGTAAATAATGTTTTAATTATCAATAAAGAAATATTATTTTCAATAAAGGTTATTGTTTATCATTATTTACTTTCTAGCCTTATATTAATCTTAAATCAAATAAACTAACATCCAAGGTTGTAACATGTCTCTTGAACTGAATGTAATGTACATATAAACGATCTCAGTTCGAGATACAACCTAGAGGGTCTATAGTTAGGGGATAAGGCTTGGGTACTTTACCCTTGTAATACTATGTGGCCCACTTTGTATATGATACAAACACAGTGATCCTAACATGTTCGTGTAGACGACATGTGAGTGGGGATATCCTATGTAATGAGATTGCATAAGACATGACCACGAAATAGTAACCACTAGGTATAACTCTGTTTACTAGTTAGGTTTCTATTTCATTAGGATGACCTAGGCAACTTGATCTCAATCTGGCGAGTTACTGAACTCCTCGCTTTGCGAGGATTGTCCTTTGACTAGTATGGGTGAGAGTGGCCCGAGTCGCCAACTCAATAAGCCTACCTTCTTGGAGACAAAACCGAGCAGACAGCTGGCGACATAACCTAGCAAGATGGAATTCACTCATTCCCGCCTATTAGGGTAAGTAGATGAATGTTTCCTTAAGTGGTGTATCTAGGACTTGAACAATGAGCCTGACTCGCTCATTGGCCCGAGAGGGACTTCTGTTTGTTGGTAGGACCACAAACAAATTGTTCATTAGAGGAGCACTGGGACTTAAGGTAAAATATGTAACCCAGGGGTAAAACGGTAAGTTGACCCAGCTGGTGTTACGAACATTCGTGAAGGATTGACTTGCTATTATTGGTCAATATCCATGGACACAGAAATATATCTACAAAGTGAGAAGAAGTGCAAAAATGTGGGACTTTAGTGGAGTGTTCTGCAGATTAACGAATGTTGATTGGGAGGTTAATGAGATTAACCGAGCAATCTCGTATCGTTGGAGCTTCTGATCTGTAGGTTCATTAGGTCCACCTTCTAGCTCGTAAAGGGTTCTTAGATCATTTGAATTGAAATGTTCAAATTCAATTAGGGAATAAACACTACTTTATAAAGATACATTATAATACAAACTTTTGGAACCTTATATTATAAATTTAATGTGAATATGATTCATATTAAATTATAGGAGAGAATTAAATATTTGAAAGAGTTCAAATAATAAAATTAAATGTGAATGAGATTCATATTTAAAAACTATAGGTTAAAATTTAATGTGCATAAGATGTGCATTAAAACTATAGGTTAGAGGAAAATTGATTAAATATAATTTAATCTTAATTAAATATATGATATTTAATTAATATTAATTAAATTTGATTAATTAATTTATTTAATAATGAACTAATTTAATTATTAATATATTAAATAATGGAAACGTGTCAGGAGGACACGTTCCCCACTGATCCCCTCTGACTGACTCCCTATCAATAGGGAGTGGGGAAGTGCTCCTCTGGCTTTAACTTCTCGATGGATAGAAGTTTGTTTTTGATCGATCACTGGATTGTTGGAAAAACACTCTCTCACACAAAAATCCCTTACCACTTCCAATTGTTGGAACTCCTTCCCGCCAAGGAGAGATCGAAAGAATTCAGAGGATAAAAGGTTCTTCAACTAGTGTTGTCCTGTTTTACAGAGGAAGAAAAGCTTGTTGTGTTGTTGTAGATTCCAAGGAGCAAGGAGTTGCTGTAGGAAATTCGAAA
Source organism: Trichosanthes cucumerina (assembly GCA_036507285.1). NCBI lineage: Eukaryota > Viridiplantae > Streptophyta > Magnoliopsida > Cucurbitales > Cucurbitaceae > Trichosanthes > Trichosanthes cucumerina. Next base: position 71,661,406 of record CM071839.1, on the reverse strand, counting down.
CTACAAAGGTAATTGATATATCTTCCCTTTTAGTTTAGGAAAGTTATAGCATGCCTTTTAATGTTCAATCAATGCTTAATTCAGTTTAGTTGTTTATCTCTGTTTATTTATCCAATGTACTGTTTTTTGAAGTAAACCAAAACAAACAAGCAATACAATTTTAAATCACGTTTTTGCTGCTCATGGGGTTTCGATTCCCTTCATTCATACCAATATTCATGGTGCTCCTCGTGACTCCATCATCTTCTTAATTAGTTCTTGCATTTCTACTCGATGTTCCTCCATTCGTTGCTCCAATCGTTGCTTCATCCCTTCCTTTAACGTTGGTCAATTTTTCATTTGCTTCTATCAGCTGCGGCTTTAACTCGTCAACTTCTCGACTTGATGACCCACCTAATGAACTACTAGTCGATCTCATACATAATTTCCAATCAAATCTGAATGAATTAGATACATTTACTCTAAAAAATTTCAATCGAACCTAAATGGATTAGAACTATATTCTATTATTCACTCTAAAAATTTTCTAATTTACTCCTAAAACTTTTAATCTTAAGATTTTTTAAACTTATCATATTTAAACTTGAAAGACATATATATAGAAAAAATTATCATAATTAAACTTGAAATACATAAAAAAAAAATCATCAAGTGGTGAAGATGGCAGTGGGGCGGTGGAGAGGCAGCAGTAAAGCGGTGGAGAGGCGGCGACAACGAATGTGGACCTTCAAGCCTTGAAACCCTTTACATTTGAGAAGATCTAGGTGGTGCAAAAATTTCAATGGAACCCACGACGACGAACTCACAACGGCGGCAAACCCACGACGGCGATGAACCCACGGTGGCTCCAAACGACGCGGAGGGAGGCAGACGGCGCAATATTTGGTTTTGCGAAAGGAAGAAGATGAGTTCTAAATAAACTTTTCTCGACGTCCTGCTTCCAGGCGTCGGGATAGGTAATTAACACGCGTCGACATAGTCCTGAAAATTTAAACTCTATCCCAACCCGCCATGATTTTCTGTCTTCGGGATAAAGGTAAGTCCATGGCGAGGTACGAAAATTTGAGAAAAAAATTGGAGGAAGGGATCTATGCCGACGCGTTATATGTGTGCATCAACATAGACCCCAACATGCTGACATGGTCTTCATCCGCGTCGGCAAAGAGAGTCTGTCCCGACGCACTTATACTTGCGGCGTCCGGAGACTTCTGGTCGCTGACTATCCCGACGCATACCAATCCGCTCGAGAAAGGCTCTCTGCATCGGTGCAGTGAGTGGCATCGGGTGGGACTGCATCGACAAATAACCATATTCTTGTAGTGGTAAGTGGCTTTGATGTGTCTGTATGTATTGCTTTATATTTCAATTCTTTCCCTCTCTTGTATACAAGCAAAATATTTTTCCAGTCCTTTCAACTTCAAGAAAAGAGAAATCAAATTTAAAGATGAAACTAAAATAGACATGATTATAAATGTTATATATTTGTTGTTATTAGGTATCTAAGATATAAAGATAAATTTAAATTATTTGTCAAGATAAATATCCTTCTACAAGAGGTTAGAGGTTTTTTTTAATTTTGAAAAATTTATTCGATTGATTCTCTTGGGATTAGACGTACAAGGTTCATTCTCTCCCACATATTTAAGAAGGGAAGGATAATTTTATAATGATTTATTATAATGTTATAATTAATTAGCATAACTTGATCCAAATATTATATATCAATGCATTTAACATTATATTTATATGTTTGTTAAATTACAAGTCTAATTCTTAAATTTTAAAAATAAGTCCGGAGTATAGGTCTCAAATGTTTGAATTTTATATGTAATAAGTACTTTGAATTTTGAAAGTCTAATAGCTAGATTCATAAACTTTTAATTTCTCATTCAATAAGTTTGAGTCCTATTAAAAAAAATTAAAAGTAACTATTCCATTATACATAAAATTTAACTTTTTTGTTTATGCTTCAACCTTTAAACTTTTAATTTTGTATCTAATGGATATGTGAATTTTAGAAAAGATTGAATAGCTAGGTTGAGAACCTATGGGGTACAAAATTAAATTTTATGTCTAATAAAAACATTTAATTTTTTAAAATATTGAATATTTAAAGAATCTATTAAAAACAAAATTGAAATTAAAGTTCTTAGACCTATCCTACTCTTTTTAAAGTTCAAGGACGTAAACTTGAAATTTACCCTGATATAAATTGTTGTCTCCTCTAGAATAAATTTCTTGATCGGCACATAACTACTTTTATTCTTAGAGTTTGTAGGTAGGAGAAGAAATAAACACATTAATGATCAACGATGTGCTCAATATATTGATATTGATGAAAATATTAAAATCTCAATTTTATAAAAATATTGATTAAATGTTGATGTTGATAGAGATAGTTTTATAAAAGTTAAAAACTAATGGAAAATATTTAAATTAACGAATAATTTCTTTATCCTTTTAAATTATGATAAAAAAATTCTTATTATTAATATAATATTTAACTTGATTATTTTTTTATATATATATTTTTTATCCGCAATTTTTATGATATAATGAAAACGTAGATGTTGAACTTATAGATATTTAAAAATATCTAACACATGGATGAAAATTGAATATCTATTGTCGTTTAGAAACTAGCAATCACATTAACTTACGTTCACGACTCAACAAACTCCAAACCTTATCAATTCTTTTGGTTTGATTTAATTGGAAGTGAGTAGTCATCCAATTGAATTATTGACATGTATTCTTTTTTTGAGGTCAAAAATTCAAATTTCTATACTTCCACATTTCTTGTGAAAAAAATGTGAGTTGTCGCGGGCCTTCCAAGGAATTGTTATTTTTCTTATTATTCCATATATTGGTCATACACAAATTTATCTGTGACTAAGACTTTTGATGGGTTTCTTAACTAAGTTTATCGATCTCTAAACAGTTGAAATTTAGTTGTTTTAATTACAAAAAATTAAATATGGAGGAGGGAATTTGAGTCTACTACTTTTAGTGTTGAAGCTTTGAATGTTAATAAAGGGTCGAATTACAAATTGTTTAGGCCAACACAATTTCTTGTGGAATAATTTACACAATAATTTGATACATTTTCACAACTATATACACAAGAAAAGAAAAGAACGAGCCAAGAAAATGCATCTGAAATGGGCATTTCAAATCACTAAATGATGACAATCTCATCATTCATAATATGCATATCCATAAAAGTGTTGGACACACTTAATTTCTTTACAAATTAAAACAAGACTAATTAAATAGATATGGGATTATTAATTACTGCAAGAGAATGCAACCCCTAGTATCAAGGAGGGCATTTCCAACACCACAATAAGCTTTAATAGCACAAGGAGAATTTTGACCTCTTTCAGTGCTATAAAAACGAAGATAATCTTGATGATCAAATGCCTTAAATTGTTGTGGATGAGTTTCATCCACCAACTCTTTAGGAATCTGAACAATCCCATCATTAAATGAAAACAACCCCATTGAATATCTTTCTCTCTTCCCATTCATCATCACTCTATGAGGTGGTGAGTAAATCCTTCCATTGCTCCATGCCTGTGCCAACAAAGGACCAAACTTTATGTTAAGTTCGATAGCTATAATTAATTATGATAATTTTAATCTTTTACATATGAGAGAATTTGAAGGTTAATTAATAAACTTACAAAGAAGGCATCTCCGGCCATGACAATAAAAGATGAGGTAGAAGATAAACAAGAATAAGAAGGCTCATATTCAAGCCATTTGTTATCTTTGGTTTTGATTTGCAAGCCATTCACTTGATTTTGGTGAAGAATAGTGAGGAAGCTCTTGTCTGTGTGAGGAAATGCTCCCAAATTCATCTCGTTTTGTTGTGGAACTCTGTATTTGATCATTCGCAAAAGATATCTCGTAGATTTCACGTGAGAATCTAAGTGATCTCTCACGCCATAGCTTTCAAAGACCATATTTTTCACTGTTTGGTCTAACTGCGATACCAATTTTGCATAGGAGTTGACATTTTCACTGCATTTTTTTAAGATGATGAAAATAGTTAGTTTCATATTCATATACTAGTTAAGATTTTCGGAAAAAAAACATTGTTTTCCATTAAATTTCCAAGTATGATATTAAAGTTCGTCTATTTTATAAACGTTTTAGATATTAAAAACTTTTTAAAATACAAGATCAAATAAATACTAACTTATAACTCGAGAGAGATGAAGTTACCAAAAAAGTTTGTTTCCATTAGAGGGCCACATGAGATTAGTGAAAGATTGAATATTGGTTAAGAGAATTGGGTCTTCAATGCCCATACTTTCATGAATGGGCATTAGAGGGTTTTGGCCAAAGTAGCCATGGTAGGGTTTTTCAGAAACATTCTGAAATTTCCTCTCTAATGGAACATCGAACAACTCTTTTAAGGAATCGAACATATTGGAACTCAGTTCCATCGAAACGTTGTCGTATAAAGCTACAAAGCACCCATATTCTTCAAGAGCTTCTCGAACTTTCTCCCTCGTCAAAATCCAGTTCCTTGTTCCACTCTTCAAATTCTCTGAAGAAAATTTCACCACTGGAATCTGATCCGCCATTGTTGGACACAAAAATGAGCTCACAAAATAAGAAAGAAATTTTGTTGTGTTTTGCAAATATTGGGTTTTGGTTGGTTGTGGAAAATATGGCACTAAAACAGCCATTTTATAGGAAAACAGAAACTGATCAAAACATTCATTTTTAAAAAATAATAATAATAAAGAAAAGGATGATTGGATTGAAGAAGGCATGCTTGTTTTTTGTTTTATTTAATCAGATGCGAAGAATGTGTTTAGTGATTTGACTTAGAACAAAAATAATAATTAATTACCGACCATGCATTTTTCAAACATTTTTCTAATCGAAACCTTTGTCAAAACACAGTTTTCAGCTGTCTTGTTTTGTTTTTAATTAGTCTTTCATTCTATGCAACTTCCGAATTTAACACTGTTTTTTCTTTCTTAAATCTTAATAAAGCCACCTTGTTTGACTTTTTCTCCTTTAGAATAATTAATCAAAGAACGAAATTAGCTTATGGGTACGTGTTGTTGGATTGGATTAGAACACTTTTCTTTTTGTCTACTTTTGGTATTGTTTTTATCCCTTAAAAAGATTTTTTCTATTTTCAGTTGATCTTAGTAGAGATATTTTTATTTTATTCACTTTCTTGTTATTTAGAAATAATGATGTATATCATATATATGCAAGTAGAATAGCATCGTTAAAAAATTTCAATCTCATCTATGAAATTCTTAAACCTTTTTATAATTTAGAAATTAAATATATTAAATTATATGGAGCTTCATCTCAAAACCAATTAGCAATGAGAGCAGTAACTCATCTTATATATTGTGAGGTTTCTCTCCACTTTTCTAACGTGGGATCCTCAACAAAATAGACAACATTCAAATTTTATGGATTAAATTTGTAATTTAAACTTTATTTTCTACTTGGAGACAATCTAAGAATTAATGAGGGTGGTTTTGATACAAGAATAATTTTGCCTAGTTTCACTTCATTGCTAAAATATGGCTTAGGCTTTTGGTTTCTTTCGTTATTATTTTAAGTTTAACAACATGGAAGGTAGAATTCAAGAATTTTAATGTTGACCTAGTCTCATCATCCTCATGTTTTTTTTTTTTTTTTAAATGCAATAAAGTTAAATTTAAATTACAACTTTATTCTATTTTTCAATAATTTTTCTTCACGTATATGCAATTAATTTTAATTCTATTATTCTATATAAAACAAAATTTTATTAAGAAAAAAGGCTATATACTAATATGAACTTGGGGAACGAATTAAAAGTTTTAATTTCCTTTTAAAAAACAAAAAAATAAGTTAAAAAGAAAAGGTTCATTGAATCATATCCAATGAACTTCTTTTTTTCTTTTTTTTTTGTCACCGTCTGCAAGATTTTTGTGGAAAAGTGGCTTTCAAGATAAGCTATTATATTGTCTTTAGCTAAAATTTAACTGTCTTTCGTTATTACTAATTTCTTTTTTATTATTTAATTATTAACCATTTGAATTAACCTTAAACTCGTAAATCAGTGAACTAAACAAAATGTAGAAAATCCATGATTGAGTTGTTTAAAGATTTTTAAATAAATTGTATTAAAAAAGTAAATAAATATATTTTGTTCGATTTAAAAATGAATAGTTACTATAAATTTCCTTAGGGATATATAGCTTTTATTAAATGATTAATAAAAAAATTCATGAAACTCACTACAATGGTTATTTATTAGAATTAATAATAAAAACATTCCAATGTGAAGATCCTAAAATAAAACATTTAAAAGTTTAAAAATAAGACCCAATAAAAGTTTAAAGGCGGAAATAAGATATAAATCTATAAACTTTCATAATTATTATTTTATTTTAAAATTTTGAGTTGTATATAGATTATTTTAAAGAAAAATATTACATTATAAAACGTTCAAACCTAATAATGTGACTCTTAAAATGAGGCATTCATATTTGACCATTTTAATTTGTGAGTTATAGAGACACTCATATTTGACCTTGAATCCACATTCAACGGTCATTATGAGGCAGCCACATTGTGGCGGGTTTATTGAATAATTTCTCTGAGAAATTATTCGGTGAGCCAGTCACAATGTGGCTGGTATGAAGTATGACTTATCAGGAGAAGGTCATAAGGTTCGAAACCATCCACCCCTATATATATATATATATATATATATATATTAGTATGATCTAGGATTTTGTCTTTTACTTTTTTTATGAAAGTCGAAAATTTAGACTTTGAAACCATTAACAAATATTAGTGTTTACACGTGATTTCAGCGAAGAAATAGAAATGAGACACGTGTAATTGAACGTTGTGTTTGTATTAATTTGAATTTTGTGAGTTACAATCTCTAATGTTTATCCTCTGATTCTTTCTCTCTCTCAAGTGTAATTTGTCTGAGGGCTTTACAACTTGTTCTCGGACGTAGACTTGATTCGAGGGTTTCGCAGCTTGTTCTCGAACGTAGACTTGTCTTGAGGGCTCTGCAGCTTGTTCCCAAGTGTAGACTTGTCTTGAGGAGTTTGCAGCTTGTTGAAGGTCTTCGGCTCGTAGCTTGTTGAAGTCCTTCGGCTTGCAGGTTGTTGAAGGTCTTCGACATGTTGCGTGTTGAATGACTTCGGCTTGCAGCTTGTTGAAGGACTTCGACTTGTAGCTTGTTGAAGGTCTTCGGCTTATTGCATGTTGAAGGTCTTCGTCTTGCAGCTTGTTGAAGGTCTTCGACTCGTAGCTTGTTGAAGGCCTTCGGCTTGCAGGTTGTTGAAGGTCTTCGACATGTTGCGTGTTGAATGACTTCGGCTTGCAGCTTGTTGAAGGACTTCGACTTGTAGCTTGTTGAAGGTCTTCGGCTTATTGCTTGTTGAAGGTCTTCGTCTTGCAGCTTGTTGAAGGTCTTCGGCTTGTTGCTTGTTGAAGGCCTTCGACTTGCGACTTGCAGCGTGTTAAAAATCTTCGGCTTGCAGCTTGTTGAAGGACTTCAGCTTGTAGCTTGTTGAAGGTCTTCAGCTTATTGCTTGTTGAAGGTCTTCGGCTTGCAGCTTGTTGAAGGACTTCGACTTGCAGCTTGTTGAAGGGTTTCGGCTTGTAAGGACTTCAGCTTGGAGCTTGTTGAAGGACTTCGGCTTGGAGCTTGTTGAAGGCATTCAACTTGTTGTTTGTTGAAGGACTTCGGTGCTTGTTGTTTGTTGAAGGTCTTCAGCTTGTAGCGTGTTGAAGGTCTCTTCGACTTGTTGCTTGTTGAAGGACTTCGACTTGTTACTTGTTAAAGGACTTCGGCGCTTGTTGCCTGTTGAAGGTCTTGACTTGTAGCGTGTTGAAGGTCTTCGCTTGTGCGTGTTGAAGTCTTCTGCTTCTGCCGTATTGAAGGTCTTCGGCGTTTGTTGCTTGTTGAAGGTCTTGACTTGTAGCGTGTTGAAGGTCTTCGGCTTGTAGCGTGTTGAAGTCTTCAGCTTGTAGCTTGTTGAAGGACTTCGGCGCTTGTTGCTTGTTGAAGGCCTTCGGCTTGTAGCGTGTTAAAGTCCTTCAGCATGTAGGTTATTGAAGTCTTTTAACTTGTAACTTGTAAAAGTCCTTCGCAGAATATTTAAGGACTTGTCTTACAGCATTCCGCCCTTAAAGACTCGTCTTGCAGCGTTCCGCACTTGGAGACTCGTCTTGCAGCGTTCTGCACTTAGAGACTCGTCTTCCGCGCTTGGAGACTCGTCTTCCGCACTTGGAGACTCGTCTTCCGCTTTCGGAGACTTGTCTTCCGCGTTCGCACTCGGAGACTCGTCTTCCGCGCTTGAGACTCATCTTCCGCACTTGGAGACTCGTCTTGACGTTCGAAAGACCTAAGGACTGAGAGCAGAGCATCCAACACCTAAGTACTTTGCTATGAATCCTCTCTGAATTCTCTTGAGAGTGAAATTTCTGAACCTTTGAAATGAATGGGAAGCTCTCTATTTATAGAGCTTTCCAAGGCATGTGGGTTTGGGCTTTAATGACTTTTGGGCCCAACAATCTGAACTTGGGTTTTATTGGATTTGGGCCTAATCATTTGGATTTGAGTTTTATTTATCTTACCCAATTCCATATAATCCAATTTGACCAAAATTAAATTTAATTATTTTGGCAAATTGCATGTTGCCCCTTCACTTTTAGAATTTGTCAATTCTTATTTTCAAACTAAATTTAGGACACATGTCAATTTATCATTGGTCCCAAATTTAATCATTTACAACTTCGTCATTAATTTGGAATAATGACGTGGCAACTAAGGATTGGTTGAAATTTCTATGTCAACAAATGCCCCTTTTTGAGATTTAGGCACAAGTATGTGTGGGTGAATCTCGAAAAGATAATATTGAGCCAAAATGTACAACATTAGTTCATAATTTTGACTCAACTTGATGTGTCAGTTTAGTCGAAATATGAACCTGGTTCATAATTTTTTTTTTTTTTTTTTTTTTTTTTTTTTTTTTTTTTTTTTACATTCATGTCAATTTATCAAAATATGAAATTGGGTCAATATTTTGATTTCTCTTGCATGACATAAAATTTGGACAAATTGGTGTAGATTTGGAGTTGTACCCAATTTCTTCTTTTGAACTTGGAGTAGCATTTGAATTTCACTCCAACATTGATTTGTGATAAAATCTAGAGTATGCCCAGATTTTAACTTGGTGAGATAAAATTGAAACTCTATCAAGATTTTGATTTGGATAGAATTAATTTATCAAACTTTGATTTGTGATAAGATTTGGAGTATGCCCAAGTTTTGTTTGGCGGATAAACTTAAAATTCTACCATGATTTAAATTCTACCATGATTTTAAACTTGATAGAATTAACTTTATCTAATCTTGATTTGGGATAAAATTTGGATTATGCCCAAATTTTGTTTGACAAGATAAAATTAAAATTCTATCCTCATTTAAACTTGATAGAATTAACTTTATCTAATCTTGATTTAGGATAAATTTTGGATTTTGAGATAAGATTTGCAGACGATTTTCGATTGGAGATAAGATAAATCAAATTTTGATTTGAGGTGAAATCATATTCCAATTCCAATTCTAACTCCTATTTGAATTCCAACTTTTATTTTGAAATCTGACCTTTATCCTCTTCTCAAGTATAAATAGAAGAGGTGAGACTTCCATCAATTCACCCCAACAGAGCGCAATACCTTCATACTAAGGTATGAGGCGAGTCCCAAACCTTGACTCTTTTTTTTCTTTTCCTTTTTTTTTTAATCATCTATGTACTTACCCTTTTTTTTTGTACAACTTAATAATTGCAGTCTTGCAGGCATCCCCCTCCTAAAACAAGAGGCTTCATCCATTGGAAGGTAAATAGGTAAGTAGTTTTTTTTTTTTTTTTTTTTTTTTTTTTAAATTTTATTTTGTGATACTTTGCCCTCTTAGCACAAGTGCACTTGTGGGACCCTCGTCGGTTTAGGGTGTACTTGTAGCTGTCAGATTTCCTTGTTCCGAGCGCATATACACTTGTGGAACCCTTGTCGGTGCTGGGTGTACTTGCAGCCTGAGGACTTTCTCGTTAGCGCATATACACTTGTGGGACCCTTGCCGCGGGGTGTACTTGCAGCTCTGAGGACTTCCTCGTTCGCGCGCATATACACTTGTGGGACCTTTGTCGGTGCTGGGTGTACTTGCGGTATAGGACTTTCTCGTTTGAGCGCATATACACTTACAGGGACCCTTGCCGGTGCGGGTGTACTTGCAGTCTGAGACTTCCTTTGTTCCGAGCGCATATACACTTGGGGATCCTTGCCGGTTGTCGGGTGTACTTGCAGCTACAGAGGACTTTCTCGTTCGAGCGCATATACACTTGTGGGACCCTTGTGTCGGTGCCGGTGTACTTGCAGCTTTCTGAGGACTTCCTTGTTCCGAGTGCATATACACTTGGGGACCCTTGCCTGATGCAAGGTGTACTTGTAGTTGTCGAGATTTTCTTGTTCCGAGCGCATATACACTTGTGGAACCCTTGTCGGTGCGGGTGTACTTGCAGCCTGAGGACTTCCTTATTCCGAGCGCATATACACTTGTGGGACCCTTGTTTGGTGTCGGGTGTACTTGCAGCTTCTGAGGACTTTCTCGTTAGCGCGCATATACACTTGTGGGACCCTTGTCGGTGTCGGGTGTACTTGCAGCTACAGAGACTTCCTTGTTCGAGTGCATATACACTTGTGGGACCCTTTGTCGATGCAAGTGTACTTGTAGATGTCCGATTTTTTCTTGTTCGCGCGCATATACACTTGTGGAACCCTTATCGGTCTTGGGTGTACTTGCGGCTACAGACTTCCTTGTTCCGAGCGCATATACACTTGTGGGACCCTTGTCGGTGCGGGTGTACTTGCAACTACTTTAACTCCACATGTTCCTCTCTTTTTTTGTTAACTCAAACCCCCGCTTTTATAGCACCCTTTTTTCGAGGTTTGTTTAGCAACACTCGACCCTAACGAGACCTATGGTGTTCCTGCAGCTCCATTGCTCTTCAATGTTAAGTCAGAGACAGCTTTTAAGGTACGTCATGTCTCACATCTACTTTTTCTTTTTTTTTTTTTATTTTGTATTTTTTTTCTTTTTTTGTATTTGTATTTTTTTCTCTGGGTTTATCAAGATTTTCTCCATGATGTTACTTGTTGGCATGAAACCTCCTAAGTTAGTGAAAGAGTGGGTAATGGTGGGTGAAACCTTAATCTTGATATAACGAATGAGCGAACACCAACAAGTGAGATCTCTTAGCATGGAAAATGAGTCAATGTCGACTGACGAAACCTCCTGATTTGACGGAGGAACGAGTGTCGAAGGATGAAGCATCCTAGCTCATGAAGGAGTGATACGTCGAACTTGAAATGAATGAATCACTTATTGTGAAGTAAGCAACGCTTGCCTTTGAAAAGTAAGCTCGAAACAAGTGGAACACCAATCTTGAAGTGTCACACTAGTTCTTGAATCTATGGTATTTTGAGGTAGAACGAACTTGGCGATCAACGCTCAAACTTAAACTTTAAGAGAGCGAAGTATAGACTTGAACTCCAAGTGGGAAATGCTTGAATCTAGGCTTGAGGTGGGCCAAACTTGACCTCAAAGTGGATGAGCAACGAACCAAATTTGAGGGGAACGAAGCTTGAACTAGGGTTAGCGATGAACCATACTTGAGGGGTTCAAGCTCAAATTTTAGGAGAGTCAACGATGATCCATAATTGAGGGTATGTAACTTGGACTTTAGGAAAGTGGCATACCAAACTTGAGAGAGAATGAATCTTGAATTTTAGGAGAATGAACGATGAACCGAATTTGAGGGAACGGAGCTCAACTTTAGGAGAGAACGACAAATCAAACTTGAAGGGGTCAAAGCTTAAAGTTTAGAGGGGTGAGCGACGAACCAAACTTGAGAGGAACGAAGCGGGTACTTTGGGGGTGAGCGACGAACCAAACTTAAAGAGGTTGAAGCTCAAAGTTTAGAGGGTGAGCGACAGACCAAACTTGAGAGAGGAACGGCTTTGTGACTTTTTAGGGGTGAGCGACCAGAATCAAACTTGAAGAGGTTGAAGCTCAAAATCTAGAGGGTGAGCGACAACCAAACTTGAAGGGGATGAAGCTCGAACTTAGGAGAGAGCAATGAACCGAACTTGAGAGGAACAAAGCTCGAACTTAGGGGAGAGCGACAAACCGAACTTGAAGGGGTTGAAGCTCAAAGTTTAGAGGGTGAACGACAAACCACACTTGAGAGGAACGAAGTCCAGACTTTGGAGGTGAGCAATGAACCAAACTTGAAGAGGTTAAAGCTCAAAATTTAGAGAGTGAGCGACAGAACCAAACTTGAGAGGAACGAAAGTCGATTTTTGGAGGTAAGCAGCGAACCAAACTTGAAGAGGTTGAAGCTCAAAGTTTAGAGAGTGAGCAACGAACCAAACTTGAGTGGAGCAAAGCCAATACTTTGGGGGTGAGCGATGAACCACACTTGAGAGGAACGAAGTCCGTGTACTTTGGAGGTGAACAACCAACCAAACTTGAAGAGGTTGAAGCTCAAAGTTTAGAGAGTGAGCGACGAACCAAACTTGAGAGGAACGAAGCCAATACTTTGGGGGTGAGCGACGAACCAAACTTGAAGAGGTTGAAGCTCAAAGTTTAGAGGGTGAGCGACGAACCACACTTGAGAGGAACGAAGTTCATACTTTGGAGGTGAGCAATGAACCAAACTTGAAGAGGTTAAAGCTCAAAATTTAGAGAGTGAGCGACAGACCAAACTTGAGAGGTACTGCAGCCCAATACTTTGGGGTGTGCACGGCAACCAAAGTGAGAGGAGGAACAAAGCTCGTACTTTGGGGGTGAGCGACGAACCAAACTTGAGGGGAACGAAGCTCGAACTTAGGAGAGAGCCACAAACCAAACTTGAGAGGAACAAAACTCAAATTCTAAGGGAGAGCGACAAACAAAGCTTGAAGTTTAAAGTTTAGAGGGGTGAGCGATGAACCAAACTTGAAGGGGAACGAAACTCGAATTTAGGAGAGAACCCCAGAACCAAACTTGAGAGAGGAAGCCCATGACTTTAGGGGTGAGCGACAGACCAAACTTGAGAGAGAACGAAGCTCGAACTTAGGAGAGAGCCATGAACCAAACTTGAGAGGAACAAAGGCCAAATTCTTAGGGAGAGCGACAAATAAAGCTTGAAGCTCAAAGTTTAGAGGGGAGAGCGACGAACCGAACTTGAAATGGATGAAACTCAAAGTTTAGAGGAGAGCAATGAACCAAACTTGAGAGGAACAAAGCTCGAACTTAGGGGAGAGCGACAAACCGAACTTGAAGGGCTTGAAGCTCAAAGGTTAGAGAGGTAAACGACGAACCGAACTTGAAAGGAACGAAACCAGTACTTTAGGGGTGAGCGACGAACCGAACTTGAAGAGGTTGAAGCTCAAAGTTTAGAGAGTGAGCGACGAACCAAACTTGAGAGGAACGGCCTGCCATCTTTTGGGGTGAGCGACAAACCAAACTTGAAGGGGAACGAAGCTCGAACTTAGGAGAGCCCACGAACCAAACACGAGAGGAACAAAGCTTGAACTTAGGGAGAGCGACAAACTGAACTTGAAGGGGTTGAAGCTCAAAGTTTAGAGGGGTGAGCGACGAACCGAACTTGAAGAGGTTGAAGCTCAAAGTTTAGAGGGTGAGCGACGAACCAAACTTGAGAGGAACAAAGCTCGAACTTAGGAGAGAGCCACGAACCAAACTTGAGAGGAACAAAGCTTGAACTTAGGGAGAGCGACAAACCAAATTTGAGGGGATCGAAGCTCGAACTTAGAGTGAGAGAGACAAATCACACTTGATGGAAATGAAACTCGAACTTAGGAGAATGAGAGACGAATCGAACTTGAGGGAAACGAGGCTCAAACTTAGGGGCGTAGAACCAAATTTGAAGTTGTCAAATCTCAAATTTTAAGAGGTGAGCAACGATCCGAACTTGAAGGAAATGAAGCTCGAACTTTAGAGAAAAGTCACTGACGAACCAGAAGATGAGGGGAACGAAGCTTGAACTTTAGAAGAATGAGCGACAAACCAAACTTGAGGAGAACGGCTCGAACTTGAGGAGAATGAGCTACTGAACCAACTTGAAGAGGTTGAAACTCAAAGTTTAGAGAGGTGAGCGACAAACCAAACTTGAAAGGGAATGAAGCTCGAACTTAGGAGAGAGCCACGAACCAAACTTGAGAGGAACGAAACCAGTAATTTAGGGGTGAGAGACGAACCAAACTTGAGGGGAACGGCTCGAACTTAGGAGAGAGCCAAAACCAAACTTGAGAGGAATGAAGTCGGCATGTATTCATCCAACTTGCAATGTCTTATTTTCATGAGGATGGATTTTTAGGGACCGAACTTAAAAGTTTTTTTTTTTTTTTAAGTTGCATGCACCTTTTTGACAAAAGGGATCAAGTCATAACGTAGTTCAATTTTTTTTTGCCATTCACCTTTTAAGCTCATATGGGCGGGAGCATCATGCGCTTTAGGCTCTTGCGATGAGGAGCTTTCTTTACATCTTAGATGTTGTTTTCATCATCATGGTCTTGATCATGTCCTTCATTTATAGGATTTATTAAGGCGATGAGATTTTTCTTCATTTTCAAGAAACTCTCTACGTTTATGAGAACAAAGAGCTTCCTTTTCATACGCAGCGAACAAGATCATGAATCTTTTGGTCGTTGTTCACTTCATCGAAACAGTTCTACCTTTAAGGATTTCATCTTTCTTTCATGTTGATCGCTTGTTACTTTGAGGCGATCAAAATAGATGTTGAAGGTCGATCGTTCTTTGGTGTGGAGACACTTAACCTTTGGAAGGTTGAATGTCGAGGTGAGGCGGGAGTTGGACCTTGGTTTTCTTCTTCTGTCAGCGACCATACTACTCATCCTTTGGAAGACCAAGGTTGAGTAGTTGAAGGCTTGATGCGATCGAAGACTAAGTCCTTTGTTTGATTTCTTTTGTGTCGTCGACTTCATTTATCTCAATGTAGTATGAACTTGCGAGTTTTCTTCCTCTCTTTCGCTTATGAGGAAAATCTTTCAAGAAGAATTCTTTCAAGGTCACCGATTGGCAAGGTTGAGGATGATTTTTTCTTCCTTTCGGACTTAGGTTTCCTTGGATTCTTCTTTCTTCGATGCTTATCCTTGCATTTGAGGCTTCTAAATTGACAAGAATTGTTTGAAGCTAAATTTTGTCTTTGCTTCTTCAAATGAGTCACGAGGCCCGACCTTTGCCTTTATCATTGGTAGGTTTGATTGCATATTGAAGTTCATTTCTTGACACCTCATGTTGAGACCAAACAACTATAGGTTCCATGGTCCCAAACTGGACTAGGCACACTTCTTGATCTTGAAGCGAACTAGAGTGTGTTTGACTGCATGTACTTGTTGTTACTGCAACATGATTTGATTGAGCTACTTCATTAAGGTCTAGCTCAATTTTTCCTTCTTTAGTTGACCTTAGGATTAACTCCTTTAGGGCGAAACATTTCTCCACCGGGTGACTGACGACTCGATGATACTTGCAATAGTTGGGATCATCGACTTTGTCCATCTTTTCCGTCCGCTTACACTTTGAAAGTTCGATCAGTCCTAATTCCAGTAGTTGTTCAAACATGTTAGGAATGTCAGAATCCGGAAAGGGATAGACTTTATTCCGTATTTCCTTTAGACTTAAGCGATGTCTTTCATTTTCTTGTTCCTTTTCGATCTTCTTGTATTTTTGCTTTGAAAACAACTTGAGAGGGGTTGTACTGACAACCATAGACTCTTCTAGAGTCGCCTCAATGTCACTTCCTTCTTCCTTTATGCTAGGAGTTAGAAGGTTTTTTGTCTCCTCGACTAACAATACTCAACTCCATATCGTGGGCGCGAGTTGCTAGCTCTTCAAAGGTGCGATGCTTTATACCTTGGAAGATGTAAAGCAATCCCCAATGCATGCCTTGAATGCACATTTCGACAGTTGACAGTTCAACGAGACAATCTTTGCAATCGAGACTCATGGCTCTCCAACGATTTATGTAGTCGACAACGGGTTCACCTTTT
Source organism: Trichosanthes cucumerina (assembly GCA_036507285.1). Taxonomy (NCBI): domain Eukaryota; kingdom Viridiplantae; phylum Streptophyta; class Magnoliopsida; order Cucurbitales; family Cucurbitaceae; genus Trichosanthes; species Trichosanthes cucumerina. The sequence continues at coordinate 71,645,275 of CM071839.1, read as the reverse complement.
CGTTGTCTAATGTTGGTGAACTTGAACATGCTGACGGTACGTCTTGTGCTGTAGAATTAGTTGAGAAACTCTTTTTCAAGTTGTTCCCAACCGTCATCGATCGATCGGGGTTTAGATCAATGTACGATCAAAAGCATTCCCTTTAATGTTCGAACAAACTCTTTGACCAAAGAGATCTCCTTGCGTGCGAAGATTTTCACATATGTCGATGAAATGCGCAACATGTTGCTTAAGGTTTTCTCATCCCATCGAATTGTTGGAACTTTGGTGGTTTGTATCCAATTGGCATCCTCAAATGATCAATTCTCTTAGTATATGATTTAGAATACAAGAGAGAACTTTGAGAACCCCATCATATTGAGTTCGACGAGTTAGTTATCATGTCCTGCAGCTTGTTGGGTGATAGTGAAGTGATCAAGTAGAGGTTGTGGTTGATTTTCTTGCACAACAACCTTCTCTTTGTTCCGATCTTTGATGACGAGAGTATGACTTGATTTAGCGGCATTTTGATTCTCAATCGATTCTTTAAGTATGCGATTTGAGAATCTCTTTCTTCAATCGCTTTCATCAAGTTGTTGATTTGCTCGTGCATCTTTGTCAATCTCTCTTCCTTAGTGCTTGTTTCAGTCATCATGACAGACACTACGTCGGAATAAAAATCGAACAAAGGATTACACTTGACCAAGAACTTTTTGTTTGATGCCCCCGACAGTGTTGTTACTTTATCGTCTTCCAACCTTAGTTCATTAGAGCAACTATGGGCAGTAGAACCCGTGTACAAGTTACTCATGACAACGATCATCGAAAAAGTCTTGAACGACATTACTTTACTTCTGCTTTGAGGTGAGAGAAAGAGATGAGAGGTAGAGATGGTCCCACTGGGCGTGCCAATTTGTTTACACGTGATTTCAGCGAAGAAATAGAAATGAGACACGTGTAATTGAACGTTGTGTTTGTATTAATTTGAATTTTGTGAGTTACAATCTCTAATGTTTATCCTCTGATTCTTTCTCTCTCTCAAGTGTAATTTGTCTGAGGGCTTTACAACTTGTTCTCGGACGTAGACTTGATTCGAGGGTTTCGCAGCTTGTTCTCGAACGTAGACTTGTCTTGAGGGCTCTGCAGCTTGTTCCCAAGTGTAGACTTGTCTTGAGGAGTTTGCAGCTTGTTGAAGGTCTTCGGCTCGTAGCTTGTTGAAGTCCTTCGGCTTGCAGGTTGTTGAAGGTCTTCGACATGTTGCGTGTTGAATGACTTCGGCTTGCAGCTTGTTGAAGGACTTCGACTTGTAGCTTGTTGAAGGTCTTCGGCTTATTGCATGTTGAAGGTCTTCGTCTTGCAGCTTGTTGAAGGTCTTCGACTCGTAGCTTGTTGAAGGCCTTCGGCTTGCAGGTTGTTGAAGGTCTTCGACATGTTGCGTGTTGAATGACTTCGGCTTGCAGCTTGTTGAAGGACTTCGACTTGTAGCTTGTTGAAGGTCTTCGGCTTATTGCTTGTTGAAGGTCTTCGTCTTGCAGCTTGTTGAAGGTCTTCGGCTTGTTGCTTGTTGAAGGCCTTCGACTTGCGACTTCGCGGCGTGTTAAAAATCTTGGCTTGCGCGACTTGTTGAAGGACTTCACCATGTAGCTTGTTGAAGGTCTTGACTTATTGCTTGTTGAAGGTCTTGACTTAGCGACTTGTTGAAGGACTTCGACTTGCGAACTTGTTGAAGGGTTTCGGCATGTAAGGACTTGACTTGGAGCTTGTTGAAGGACTTGGCTTGGAGCTTGTTGAAGGCATTCAACTTGTTGTTTGTTGAAGGACTTGGTGCTTGTTGTTTGTTGAAGGTCTTGACTTGTGGCGTGTTGAAGGTCTCTTCGACTTGTTGCTTGTTGAAGGACTTCGACTTGTTACTTGTTAAAGGACTTGTACGCTTGTTGCTGCTGTTGAAGGTCTTGACTTTATAAGCGTGTTGAAGGTCTTCGGCATGTAGCGTGTTGAAGTCTTCAAGTTGCAGCGTATTGAAGGTCTTGGCGTTTGTTGCTTGTTGAAGGTCTTGACTTGTGCGTGTTGAAGGTCTTCGGCTTGGCGTGTTGAAGTCTTGACTTGTAGCTTGTTGAAGGACTTGGCGCTTGTTGCTTGTTGAAGGCCTTCGGCTTGGCGTGTTAAAGTCCTTCAAAGATGTAGGTTATTGAAGTCTTTTAACTTGTAACTTGTAAAAGTCCTTCGCGAGAATATTTAAGGACTTGTCTTACAACATTCCGCCCTTAAGAAAGACTCGTCTTGCAGCTTGCGCGCACTGGAGACTCGTCTTGCGTGCTTACGCACTTAGAGACTCGCTTCCGCGCTTGGAGACTCGTCTTCCGCGCTTGGAGACTCGTCTTCCGCACTCGGAGACTTGTCTTCCGCGTTCCGCACTCGGAGACTCGTCTTCCGCGCTTGAGACTCATCTTCCGCACTTGGAGACTCGTCTTCCCGAGCGTTCAAGACCTAAGGACTTGAGAGAGCATCCAACACCTAAGTACTTTGCTATGAATCCTCTCCAATTCTCTTGAGAGTGAAATTTCCAAACCTTTGAAATGAATGGGAAGCTCTCTGTTTATAGAGCTTTCCAAGGCATGTGTGGTTTGGGCTTTAATGACTTTTTGGGCCCAAATAATCAACTTGGGTTTTATTGGATTTGGGCTAATCATTTGGATTTGAGTTTTATTTATCTTACCCAATTCCATATAATCCAATTTGACCAAAATTAAATTTAATTATTTTGGCAAATTGCATGTTGCTTTCTTCACTTTTAGAATTTGTCAATTCTTATTTTCAAACTAAATTTAGGACACATGTCAATTTATCATTGGTCCCAAATTTAATCATTTACAACTTCGTCATTAATTTGGAATAATGACGTGGCAACTAAGAATTGGTTGAAATTTCTATGTCAACAATTAGCTTAAAATAAATAAATTAAACTAACTAATATATCTTTCTTTTACTTCAACCTATAAAAGAGTGGAGTTATAGAGTATAGCTCAACTGACATAATAAATATGTTAACGATCATAAAATTTGTGATTCGAATCCATCTATCTTCGATTGTACTAGAAAAAACATATAAAAGAGCAGGAATTTAAATCTCTATTTTTTAGCCGGTAACAAATAAACCTAGGTTGAAATTGGGAATTCACTTATACATCTAATTAATATACCAAATTCTTTTTTAAAAAAAAAACAGAATAGAAATACAATACGGTACAATATTAAATCATAGTTGTGTCAGTTTCCAATAATGGGGAGTTGATTATTTTGAGAAACTAACAGAAAATATAATATAAAATAAGACAAACGACCCTTGCATTACATTGATTATATTATTTTATAAATGGAACATGGTTTTTCTTTCTTTTCTTTTTTTTTTTTTTTTTAATATTATTTATACGTGGCGATTGATGTATAGGTTTATAACTAACATATATATACTGGAAATTAAAAGTCACAGGCTTGGATTTTTGGAGGCGTTGAAGGGCACATTATTTATTATGCCAAGGAAAATGTACATTTTGGAATATAGTTGAAATTTTGTATGCAGACTTTATGAAAAGGACTTTATACCACACAAATACCTGATAAGAGTGCTCTACATTTTTTTATCAACAAACCAAAGTGTATATAGATATTTTAATTTGTCTCAAAAAAAAAATAGATATTTTAATGTTGACTTTATTGTAAAGTCGTTTTATAGGTGTTTGTATCTTATGATTTTAAAGCCTGATAAATAAATTCAAAATGTTATAACATTTAAGACGTTTGATAGAATAAGAATGTTTGACATAATTTGTTATTTAATTAAAAATATTTATTTTTAGTTCTTTTGAACTTAATTAGATGGTAAAAGTGATTTTGAAAATTTTATTATTTTATGTTTTAAGAAAAGAATGCTTTATTTCCTGGAATTTAGTTTATTCTCTTTTTTGGTAGAAAATAGTCACTTTTATGTCAAAGAAAAAAGGGAGAGAAAAAAAACTAATCACTTTAGACAAATCAGTCTTTTTTTAAAAAAAAAAAAAAGTTGCGATGTGGGATAAGTCTTAACCAAAGATAAGAACATACAATGAATCTTCTTTTTTCATAAAGAACGTTTAGTGAAAATTTTAAAAGATAAGACTGAATTGAAATTGGGGTTAAAAATTAAATCATAATAACTTAAGATATGGTTTAATAAAATTAATAAATAGGACTATAATATTTTGGATTTATTATTATGAGCGACCTTATCACCGATTGTGATCCTAAAATCTTTCTATTAATTAAAAAAATCTTAAATATATAAATGAATAGTGAATATGAACATAGTTGCAAAGCATTCGTACACTTCTTTTAAGAGGTTATATATGATCAAATTTTCATCTTATATTTGTAGTGTTATATATATTCTTAAAAAATATATAAATAAATACAATATCATCATTTATATAGTTAAATTTTGTACTATATAATTCAAGAATTAAAAGCAAAACCTATGATATTTAATTGATTTTTTTATTACAATAAGATTAAAATTTTCAAATCACAAACTTCGTGTTCGTTAGTACATTTAATATATGAGTTGAACTAGGCTTCTTTTTGACCCATGATGTTTAATTTAAAATATCAATTGTAGAGGTATAGAGTGGCTCATTTTTCAAATTAATGGTCATTTATTTGAGTTGTCCAATCTAATAATATATAGATGGTTTTTTAAGTACAATTATAAATGAAGTGTTGGACATGCATGCTTTATATATATCAAACATTTAATACAAACAACATTTGTTTTAGCCGTCCAAATCTAATTATAAATGTTAACATATAACTTTAACAAGCAGTTGGATTCAATAAGATAAGAAAATCACCTCACAATCTTTCCCTTCTAGAATAGTAATGACTAATAATTATAAAATTTTAGAACCAGGGGTAGGGATATTTAAAATTGGGCCAATTTATGGGTCAAACTCAAACATATAAGGATTTAAACATTATTAATGTTGTAAAGTTTTGGTTGGAAATCCTATTTCTCATCATCTAATTTCATTCATTGGCCCTACTTAGCTTACGAGCTTGTAGAGATTATTACTTGAGCCACTAATCTATGATTTTTGGCATTTTATATATTCTGAATTTAATAACTCACTAATTTAACAGAACTAGCTTGAATAGATTGCATTATTTGGGCTCTAGATTTCAAATATCAACATAGTCTAACAATACTTATTGACATAATCCTACTATATGTCCTAATACATTATCCGAAAGTTCATATATCACTAGCCAATTGAATTATATATTGATTAACAATTATCTTGATGAATCACCTAATTAAATCTATACATTAATATTTTATGCCAAATCTATGTGTATATTTTTATTTTATTTATCCACAAATATTTTTCTAAGGTAATATTCTTGCAATATTTTATACATATTATGCTAGAATTGGAGTTACCTCTAAGCCTTCTATCTATATAAACTTTTCATTGTAAAAAAAATTCAAGAAATCACGATTTAAAATCGTGTAATTTGAAGTGGAGGAAAATATTACACTTTTATCCATGAACTTTCTCTAATACTTTTTTTTTTTTTTTGTCTTTAGTGTTAACTTTGAAAAAAAAATAGTTTTCTGCCTTGACATTCAAAGATAACAATAAAATTAAATCCAAACCATGGTATAATTAAAGTTAATTCTTTTTTAAAAGAAAGGGTTACCACTCACCACCGCGCAAAAGAAGAAATTGTAAGCAATACTAAATTAAAAGTTGGCTAAATTATATTTGCAGTTTCCATGTTCCAATGTTAGTTTCAATTTTGTCACGTCGAGGAAAAGAGGTACATGAATGAACCGAGTCCACATCTGAATGAGAAATCCTGAGGATATGAAAGTTTGGTGCTCGAGAAAGAAGGGTACATGAGAGTGACCATGAGGATATGAAAATATAATTGAGAAAGACTTAAAAGAATCGATAGCTACTATCTATACCAACAAGATGCACCTTCTTTTTCAGTGGCTCAATCATAAGACCTCCAAAGTTAATTGTGCTTGACTTGAAGCAATCCTATGTCAGGTGACCTTTTGGGAATTTTCCTAGGAAGCATGTGAGTGAGGGCAAACCATGTTGGAAGGACACGTGTTGGTTTGTGGAAAAAGTATTCACTCTTGCAAGCAACTCAACCATGACAGCTACTACATATACCAATAAGATGCACTTTCTTTTTTGGTGGCTTATCATAGGAATTCCCAAGTTAAGCGTGGTTGGCTTGGAGCAATCTTATTTTGGGTGACCTCCTGAAAATTTTCCTAAAAAGCATGTGAGTGAGGACAAACTATATTGGAAGGACCCGTGTTGGTTTGTGGGGAAAGTATTCACTCTTGCAAGCAGCTCAACTATGGTATGGATGGTATGGTGACATGGTCAGGTCGCAAGGGATGCGGGGGAATGCCGGAGATTCCAAATCTCGATATGAATCTTAGGCCTGGAGCGTTACAGATTTCCTCTCTTCGTTTCAAAAAAAGTATTGTTGTCATTCACTTTTAATTAAAGTTAATCAAATGGTTTATCAAATACTTTTATGTTAATGGAGATCGAATAACCTAGATTCAAAGTGACGAACTATTTAAGTTCTAACTTCAAAATTAAATGAAAATAAGGCTTATTCTTAATTTTAAATTGTTTTAAATTGAGCCTTACCTCGTGATGGATAATTTTTGAAGTAATAAAAGTAGCTAAATAAATAATATTCTAAAAACAATAGTGTTCATCTTTTTTTTTTTAGTACACAATAGAGTGTTTCTAAATGGTAGTAGTAGTGTTGAAATGTATATTTGACAACAAAGACGGAAAAAGATGAGGATATGGGCCAAAGTTAGCCCAAGCATAAACCTAGCTCATGTTTTGAAGCCTTTTACCAACTTTGCTGATCCAACTACAAGATAAACCTTTTTTTCAAATTTCAAAGAGTGAATTTATAGCTTAAAAATTATATTCATGTTTAGAATTTTTTTTTTTTTTTTTTAATTTCAGTTAGGGAGATGAAAAAATTCCTACTTGTGTCCTTTTAATAGGAAGTATATGTCTTTTTTAGTACATCAACAATTGGGGATGGGGGGATTCGAACACATTACCTCTTAGTCATGAGTCATACTTGATGTCAGTTGAACTATGCTATTATTGGCATAGAAAATATATGTTTTAATGAGTTGAGTTATGCTTAAATTGATATATTCAAAGATTGGATTAGGAGTACTGCTAACTTTTTAAAAAAATTTATTGAGTTGTGGGATTGGAATCTGTGACCTCTACTGAGTCATGTTCACTTTAGCGGAGTACTACTAACTATAACTTTAGCTTAATAATGATTTATAGTAATTAAAAAACTAATAAACATAATTTAAAAAATCATACATTAATAAGTAATTATTTCATTTAACATCGAAAATTTATGTCATTCCTAATATCTTTATAACTTTATTATTATGACAGCTTGAACATAACTCAATTGATTTTAGGGGGTGAAGGTGGATATTCTTGTGTCCTAGATGCAAAACGGAGATCGAGACTACCTCTCATGCCATTTGGGGATGTAAGTTTGCGCAAAAATTTTAGAAGGTCGACTCTCCAATTTTTTACGCATTCAAGTTTAACAGTGTAACAATATCCAAAAAAAATAAGAGATTCAAGTTTTTGCTCTATATATTGTTGAATTAAAAAAAATACTATATTTTTTTTTAAAAAAAATCATGTACATTTACTTGATATTTTTTTCATCACTATCCATCAATTATGCTGTTGATGCCGGAATTTGGTTAGACGGATCAACGGTGAATTTGTATCGTTGGGGACAACGATCTCCTGCAAGAAAGAAAACTAACACCGGTGTGGTGCTCTGCCACACGCACTCCGACGCTTTCAAGTTAGAGAGGATAATCTCACGCACTTTAAGTAAATCTCAAGCTAGAACACACAAAGCCAAATGATTGCTTACCTTTTGGGTTTTCCAATGAGTTAATATAGACTTTCAATTTGTAACGGTCTTTCCGATTTTATTATTCATTATTCCTCCATAATTGAAGCGTGCTTAATGACGGCATGTTACGGAGAAAAGAACCGCTTTCACGATGTCCCTATCCCTTGCCCTATCCGTCATTAGTGGCGGCGACCTTCGACGCCCGCAGCCGATCCTCGGGATTAGCCTCCTGGCCGCTTATGGGTTGACTTCTTGAGTTGGGCCGACCTCTTGGGGTCGGCCTCGGCCGAGAGCCGACCCCATGGGGTCAACCCCTTCGGCTTCTCGAACCGGGGCCGACCCAGGGGTCCCACCTCGACCGGGGCCGACCCCATGAGTCGACCTCGGTCGGGCCGAGCGCCGACCCTGGTCGGCTCCTCGGCTTCGAGCCGACCCCACGAGGTCGGCTCTCGAGCCGGCCGACCCCACGAGGTCGGCCTCGGCCGAGCCGACCCCACGAGGTCGGCTCCTCGGCCGCCGACCCCTGGGTCGGCCCACCTTGATCGGGCCGACCCCGAGGTCGGCCTCCCGGCGGGCCGAGCCGACTGGGTCGGCTCTCTCGGCTTCGAGCCGACCCCACGGGTTCGGCTCCTCAGCCGGCCGACCCTGGGGTCGGCTCCTTCGACTCCTTGAGCAGCGGGTCGGCCTCCCGCTTCTTAACTAGCCGTAGTCGCACCCCAGGTGGCCTGATTCGACTCTCTCGATTCCAACCTGGCCGACTACTACCCGCCTCTTCTTCTACGCTTTATCTGATGGATCCCATTTTTGGCCATAACAATGATTGCCCCCACTTCTAGTCTAACTTGTTCTCCTATTATAGTTTAGACTTGAAGTAAGTGGACATACCCTCTGACGATCCTCCTTCCACCTCGATAGATGTGTCCGTAAGGCTTTAAAAGCTCAACTTAGTTTCATTCCTCTCACACCTTTCCATCCATTCCAAAACCTTAGCTTTCAAGATCACACTCTCTTCCGACTTCTTTGGCGTTTGGCAAGACGCCTCTCAGTAACCTTACTTACGCCTCTGGCGATGGCTAGTAGAGCACCCTTGCTGTCCACGCCGCTTCTTCCACCCGGAAGATGTAGACTTTAATCCTAACCCACCCCCTGTAGTCCAAACCCCTCGAATCTCTGGTCCGACTGCAGAGCCCTAGTAGGGTTAGAACGACATCGATTCCGCTTTAGGAGAGCTCTGCCTTTTATAGCATTCCCGACTGGCACACCATGCGAGTTCCCGTGAGAGGAGAGAGAGCCTAGTTCCCTCCCCCGGAGAGGTGGCTTTCATCCCGATATGTTAGCTAGTGGGGTTAGGTTACCCTCATTCCCTAGTTCGAAATTTCTCACTCGACCAGATTGGCACCTTTTCAAGCTCTACCAAACTCTTGGTGCTCGCTCATGGATGTTGTGTCCTCCGCATCAGTTTGAAACCAGATCCCTATGTCAGCCATTGACTTCCTTTCTCTTCATATCTTCAAACAAAAAGATCGATCCAAGCCCTTCTACTATACCTGCCCCCCGCCCTATGTTGAGGCTATCGTCAAGGAGCCCAAATCAGTCAAAGACTGGAAGAAACCATGGTTTTTTGTGGGCGGGCTTTGGTGTCCTCCTCGACGAGACGGTCTACCCTCCGAGTTCCAACCACTTTCTAACGTTAGGCGAGTCCGCTTTTGATGCGCGAAACGAGACCATTACCCTACCGCTCTACGACTACGCTTTATATGGTTCTGTTTTTCCCATTCCTCGACGCTTATACTAACTTCTTTTTTTTTTTTTTTTTTTTTTTTTAGCTGACGTCAGACCGGAGCCGACCCCTACCGCACTTGCCTTTCGAGCTTCCGCTTGGAGAATCGCCGAGTCTCGACGTTGGGGTCCCGAACTGGTTACGAACGAACTTCTTTCCGCGTGTAACCTTATCCCTCCTCGCGTTGATACACGCGAAGGTTAGGCTTTCCTTCTACAATGCTTTTGCGTGACATCTCCTTATTATGTTTTCTCACGATTTTCTCTTTCTATTAGATATGTCGTCAAACCTAGTGGAACAAGAGCAGGAGCTTCTGAACGAACGGGAGCTTGCGGTGACTGGGGGCGTTCCTCGGGCCAGTCACGTTTCCAACGTCGACAATCGTGCCACCAGCGTTTGCAGCAGCGATCGCCTCCGCCACGCTCCCCTCCGTGAGACTTTACCTAGCTATGTTCCTCCTCCTACCAATCTGGGGGGTAGGCCTAGCCGACCTGGTTCTCTCAGGGGTACCGACGGCAGGGGCGCTCTCCGCCTCACCTACGCTGGACCTTATGACTCTTTGACACGGTTAATGAATTGGAGCAGCCTTCGCTTCTATGGGATGGCGTTTCCGACGGTGGTTCTTCCCGCGAGTCTTCCGAGCGCTTTGATGTCGACCATCGCCTGCGAGTCTACTCTGAATGCCGCAATGCACTATACCCACGGAGTGAGTGTCTTCTCTCCCTACTGCCTTTCTCTTCTTCACTTTCTGCTAATCTTGCCTTCTATGCGTAGGCCTTCATTCTCACAACTTTGGCTTCTCGTCGTATGGCGAACGAACTCGCTCTATCTCTCCGCTGAACCGCGCCTCGCGGCCGACTGGAACACGCCAATTTCTTCATGCCCAGCAAAGACAGTCTCTTCGGGCTTTGCAAGCGAGATTCGACTCTCTCGCAGTTGAGCATTCGCGTACTAAAGGTGAGGTGTCTTCTCTTCGATCCGAGCTATCTCATCAAGGTGAGGTGTCTTCTCTTCGATCCGAAAGCTATCTTCGCCTGATCTCAATTGAAAGAGATCAAGATAAGCTCGCGACGTTGCATACTACTGACCGAGGCCTTCTGCCGCTTACGATGAATACAATGACTTCTCGAATAGAGCTATGCTTTGCGCGCGTAAATTGGTCAATTCGAAAGGTCCGAGAGCGACACCCGAGACCGATCCGCGTGGGTGAAGTCTTTCTTCTTGAGTGCATTGAGGCCTCTAATCCTCCCGGTTCGACCTCGGCCAAACTTCCGATCTAGGGATCCGCCGCTTCTAGAGAACGTGGTTCTCGGGCGAGGGCTTCCTGATGACATCACCATGGATCAACCGCTCGACCTTAGATGTATTAGCTACTGTTTTGATTTTCCTTTAATTTCCAAAAGACGTATCTCTTTCGATCTTGTATCCCTTTTAATGAACTTCTTCAGATCCCTTTAATGCACTTCTTCTTTTGCTTGCACTCTTGTCGATTTTAATTGAGCTCTATATTTATTGCAACGCATTTACCCCCACTCACGCAGCTTTGATTCAAAGTAAATTGCTTGAGTAGAACGCTTGTATTAATGATAACAAACAAATTCGAATACAAAATAAGACAAAGATAGAAAACAGAACTATCGATAATAAAGTTTCGTATGCTCCACATTCCATGGGTGTGGCATCTGCTTTCCCGCCATGTCAACAATCTCATAAGTCCCGTGATCGAACTATCCTTGTAATTTTGTACGGGCCTTCCCGCTTAGGACCTAAAGCGCCAGAGGTCTGGTCTCGTGTTCTCGTATAACACTGGCGGAGTACTGTGTCACCTCTTTGAAGTCACTGCCGCTTCACACGGAGTTGTAGTACCGAGCGACCCTACATTTGTATTCTTCTCGTCCGCAACCCTGCTTTCTCCTCCATTCTTCCAATAGATCCAAAGTGCACTCGGGGACTCGGGAATTCATATTGGGATCAAAATGTTCTACCCGGGAGACGGAGTCCAATCTCCACTGGGATAACACGACTTCCATCATCGACGAAAGGGAAAAAGGAGATTTCCCAGCTTGAATTTCGAGACGCTGCTTACAGTAAGCCCATAATACATTAGGTAATTCCTCCGCCCATGAGCCTTTCAACCCTTCCAACTTGGTCTTGAGGTTTCTCTTGAGGATCTTATTCACTCGCTTCCACTTGACCGCTGGCTTGTGGGTGTCTTTGAGAGCGAGAAGAAATGTTTGATATTCAACTCCGAGCAAAACTTTCTAATGCTTCGTTGTCAAATTGGCGTCCGTTATCCGTCACTAAGGCATAGGGTATGCCGAATCGGCATATGACATCTCGCCATATGAAATTAGTTACCTTCTTCTGTAATAGTTGCGAGCTTCCGCCTCTCTGCCACTTCGTAAAGTAGTCTCATCGCGACCATCGCGAACTTCGTCGCCCTTTACCCTCGCGGAAGAGGTCCAATGAGGTCTACCCCACCGAGCGAATGGCCGTGGACTCATCACACCGGGTGAGCGGTTGAGAGGGTTGTCTCTCAGATCACCGCAAATCGTTGGCACCGTCACACGCCTTGGCAAACGCTCGTGCATCGCTGCATGCATGGTGGGCGCAGTAGTAGCCTGCCGCATTGCCTTCGTTGCTGAGACCGAGCGCGCGAGTGATTGCCGCATATTCTTCGTGTATCTCTCGTAAGACATATGTCGCCGTCGCCGTTCGAGACATCCGAGCAAATGCATGATAGAATAGCTTTCTTCTGTATAACTTATCGCCTCGTAGGACGTATCGCGCCGCTTTATATTTTTTAGCCGCGCTGCTTCATGTGTATCGGAAGGAGTCTCCGCCTTTAAGAAACTCGACCAATGGGGATATCCAGTTCGCTGAGTAGCATCCAACTCCATTACTTCACTCTCCTCGACACTTGGTTCATCCAAGATCTCAACCGGACGGTTCTCCGTAGCTCGCATATATGTCATGCCAATCTCGCAAGCCCGAGTCGGCGTTGGCATTCTCGGATCTTGGGATCCGCCCGATTTCGAACTTATCGAACGCTCCCAATCTTTGCTTTGCCTTGGCTAAGTAGGCGACCATGCGCCGTTCTTTTGCCCGATACGCTTCCGCCACCGTTTTACGCGACAAGTTGAGAGTCACTTAGAATGATCAAGTTCTTTACCTCGAAAAGTTTAGCGATTCTCACCGCTTAGCAATGCCTCATATTCTCGCCTCGTTGTTCGACGCCAAACTTGAATCTTAAGGCGACTTTCGAACCTTTCTTCGTCCGAGACACCATGAGCAATCCCGCTCCGCATCCGCGATCGCTTTGATGACCCATCGACATACAATGCCAAGGTAGATCGGCGTCTTTCTTCGTAGTTGGACTAATTTTATCTCCTCGTGACGGGGTCATCTCGCGACAAAATCGCTACGGCTTGCCTTTTCATGGTCGTTTCGAGGTCGAAACGAGATGTCATACTCATTGAGTTCCACCGCCCATTTCATCGGGCCGTCCGAAGCCTCCCGCTTTTTGCAGTAACCTCGCCGCAATGGGTAGTTGGTTAGTACCGCTATCTTATGAGCTTGAAAATAAGTGGCGAAAGTCTCCGCGCAGAAACTACTAAGGCCAAGGCCAACTTTTCTACCGCGGATATCCGGACTCGCCCCATCATGGACTTGCTCGTAGTAGATGGGTCTGCTTACCGCTTACCTCCTTTATCGGATTTTGAGCTTACACCGTGTGTCGGAGGTAGCTAGGTACAAGACGAGCTCCTCCCTGCGTTGGTTTGGACAACAATGAGTTGAACTAAAGTATGCTTTTAGCGACTCGAATGCCCGCCGCGCATTCATCACCCATTCAAAATTAGCTTTCTTGCGTAAGAGTTTAAAAACGGAAGGCATTTATCTGTCGCTTCTACTTACGAAGCGATTTAGCGCCGCGATCTTTCCGCTCGCACTGCACTACGCTTCATAGTTTTTGGAGACTCCATCTCCAAGATTGCTCGTATTTTGCCTGGATTTGCCTCGATCCTCTTTGGTTGACCATGAACCCCAAGAACTTACCGAGGTTACTCCGAAAGCGCATTTGCTAAGATTCAACTTCATCCGATACTTCCGTAACGCTATGGCGCCCGCCAAGTCGATCCGTGTAGTCGGCATGTTTATTTTTACGAGCATGTCGCCGACGCAGACCTCCATGCTCCCGCCAATAAGATGAGAAAACATCTTGTTAACTAGCCGTTGATATGTTGCCCCGCGCTTTTTTAACCCGGCGGCATGACATTGTAGCAATACAATCCTCTGCTAGTAATGAAGGATGTCTTCTCCTCGATCTCGAGAGTGTACATCCGTATTTGATTATACCTGCAGTATGCGTCCCATGAAGTCGAGCATTTCGTGGCTCGCCGTCGCATCCACTAGCCGATCGATCCTTGGTAAGTGGAAGTCGCCCTTTGACACGCTTTGTTCGTGCCGGTGAAATCTCCACGCACATTCGCCACTTTCCGTTAGCCTTTTCACCAAAGATTACGCTGGAGAGCCACCGGGATAATTGACTTCCGGATGAACTCGGTTTCCGTGAGGTCCTTGACTTGTTCTCGCCACGATCTCATTCCGAGCATGGTTGAAGGCCCGCCGTGCTTCGCCGAACGGGCTTGTGGTCTCTGCCAACATTCAACCGGCATGCGTGATCACCTTCGGATCTATACCTAGCATATCGCACGCCTTCCATGCAAATACGCCGATTTCCTTTGGAGGAACTCGATAAGGTTCGCCTCTCGCTCGGATGAGCTTGGTTCCAATGTTTACACATTGCTCCGGGATAAGCGATTATGCAGACTCAGCCGGCTTCTGCAGTTCGCCTCGCTCGAATGTGGGCGCTTCCTCCGTGTCATCCTCGACGACTTACTCGGTCGGGCCGATGCCGGTGCCGAGATGTCGATGTCCATCTCGCCTCCCGCACCGCCAAACTTTTCTCGATGCCCTTCTATGGCCGCCACCTCTTCGACTTCCCCGCTCGATTCTCTCATAAGCATTGTGGTAGCATTCTCGAGACATTTGTTGTTCTCCATATACTATCCCGACTACTGAGTTGGGAATTTCAAAGATCCGGTGGTAAGTCAAGCTACCGCTTTCATAGCATGTATCGTGGGGCGTCCTAAGATGGCATTATAGGTCGAGTCGTGATTTACCACTAGGAACTCTACCATAGTCGTTACACATGTCGATCCGCCACCAAACGCCACCGAAGTTCAATACTTCCTCGGATACACCTTACTTCCCCGAATCCCACTAAAGGGAGATATGCTAACCTTGAGCCGATCTCGCCCTATCTTCATGGCGCCATAGGCACTTAAGGATAAAGACGTCAATGAATCGCCTCGCCGACCAGATACGACGGACCTTGATGTTGGCAATCGCAGAGAGATCACCAACGATCGCTTATGAGGTCGTGCACTTTGACCGCTTCCTTCAAAAAACTAACAATCTCGTTAGATGCAGAAGTGGAACAAACCTCCCACGGCACGCGGCCGGACGGGCGCCCGCCTTCGCCTTCCTCTTTCTATTTGAGTCGCCTCCACGATCCCCAAGAATAGTCCGGATCTCTCGGGGGGGTGACCTCCTCCTTGTTGCTTGGCTCTGTTGATCCGACTGGTCTCACGCCGCCCACTTCCACCGACGCATTTTTTCACCGTCCTGGCCCGATCAATGCTTCTATGGCTCTTTTTGGTCGTAGTAATCAAGTTGAATGTCCATGGTCGCGTGGAATGACATGATTTGTCCTTATTCCTCCTATGGGACCGCCTTCAACTTAGCCGCCACTTAAGGATATTTTTGTCGCGCACTCCATCGTGATCCGCCGATAGTACGCTTGTTGGGTGTGTACCGCTCAAATCGCTTGGCGGCGCACTTTCCTCACAAGTTTCGCCGACTTCGGCGCTCCTCGTGCTTTCGCTTTCGAGTCGCCGATCTTCCTCTCGACCGACCCTTTTCTCGCGGTCCCTATTTTGCTTGTCGTCGCGCACGCCTCGAACGGCGTAATTCCCGCACTCATGTATTTTTGAGCTCTAGTTAGTAACTCAACATAACTCGTAGGAGCTTTCTTACCCAAAGGACCACAAGAACCTTTCATCCCGTGAACCGCCACAATAGCCGTTAGGGTCGCCCCATCAGATAACCTTCGATTTGTAGGGCTCACTGCTGAAACGAGACACGTACTCCTCAACGCCTCGCTATTACCTTGCTTAATGGTTAGCAGATGTGTCGCAGACGCCACGATCTCTTCCCGAGGAATTGAGTCACAAAGGCTCGGGCCAATTCCCTGGCGAGGCAATCGACTTCCTCTTTAGTTGCTCTCGAACCACTTTCTGGCCGGTCCCCACAACAGAAACGAAAATGCCCTGCACTTGATCGCGTCTCGGACTCCCATGGAGTTCCATCCATGACCGAAATGTGTCAAGGTGCTCCACTGGTCTTTCGATCCGTCATACGCCTTCATTGTTGGTAGTTTGAACTTTGGGGGAACCTCCTCCTGCATTATTTCGTCAGTAAAAGGAGGGTCTACACCGGTCGACGAGATTCTCTAAATCCAACCCGCCGTGGTCTTGAGCCTTCTTCATGTCTCCGAGCTCATTCTGGATCCTCCGTAGCTCTGATGCCCAAGGTTGATTCTCAACCTCCAATTCTTTCTTCTTCTGGTTGATCAATTCTCTAAGATCTGACCCCGTGCTAGGTCTCCTTGATCGGTCATCCTTCCTGGCCCCGCTGCCGCTTGACTTCGCACGCTGGTGGTGGTTGCTTTGATCCTCGCCTCCGTGAGACCACCCGAGTCCTCCGACTTGGGACTCTCCCACTCGAGATGCGCCTTTGCCGCCCGCATGATGGGATCGCCTTTCACCGCTTCTCCCAACCGTAGCTTGTCATCAAAGCTTACGCGGTGGGACCCGAGATTCGCCTCGCGCCTCTCTTCACCCGCTTCTTTACCTTTGGCCCGTCTCTGATCAAGGTAATGACTTACGCGGTCTTTGAGCGTTAACTCGCTCTCTCCGCTCCGGATGCCGCTGAGATTCTCGCTCCGGCCCATCTTTTGTGAGCCTCCACGATTGGGTTTGGGCGATTCAATATCTCCGCACTCGCGATGTTTTCGCTCTGACTTCCTAACCCGTTGCTCTCAGTGTCGCAGATCGATCCGCCGCTGCCGCATAAAGACGTCTGGTTAACCTCTCAGTCAGGGCATTCTGCGTTCTGCGTTTGCCGGAATCCGGCGAGATGTCGGGTCATTATCCGATTCCTCTCCATCGCTCATCGGGTTGGCTTGATTCGATGGGTTACTCATGGTAAACAATGTTTGGGCTTGGCAACACGTGGCACTTTGCAAGAAAAAGTCCCCACAGACGGCGCCAACTGTTGATGCCGGAATTTGGTTAGACGGATCAACGGTGAATTTGTATCGTTGGGGACAACGATCTCCTGCAAGAAAGAAAACTAACACCGGTGTGGTGCTCGCCACACGCACTCCGACGCCAAGTTAGAGAGGATAATCTCGCACTTTAAGTAAATCTCAAGCTAGAACACACAAAGCAAATGATTGCTTACCTTTTTGGGTTTTCCAATGAGTTAATATAGACTTTCAATTTGTAATTCGGTTTTCCCGATTTTATTATTCATTATTCCTCCATAATTGAGCGTGCTTAATGACGGCGGTTACGGGAGAAAGAACCGTTTCACGATGTCCCTATCTCTTGCCCTATCCGTCATTAGTGGCAGCGGACCTTCGACGTCCGGAGCCGATCCCTTGGGATTAGCCTCCCGGCCGCTTATGGGTTGACTTCTTTGAGTTGGGCCGACCTCTTGGGGTCGGCCTCCCCGTCGAGCCGACCCCCATGGGGTCAACCCCTTCGGCTTGAACCGGCCGACCCCGTGGGTCGGCCACTCGACGTGGGCCGACCCCACGAGGTCGGCCTCGCCTGAGCCGACCCCATGAGGTCGGCTCCTCGGCCGACGACCCGGGGGCTCGGCCACTGGCGGGGCCGACCCATGAGGTCGGCCTCGGTCGAGCCGACCCCGCGGGGTCGGCTCTCCGCTTCAGCCGACCCTACGAGGTCGGCTCCTGAGCCGGCCGCCGACCTCTGGCTCGGCCCACCTGTCCGGGTCGACCCCACGAGGTCGGCCTCCGGCCGAGCCGACGACCTGTGGGCTCCTCGGCCTGAGCCGCCGACCTCGGTCGGCCCACCTGACCGGGCCGACCCCACGAGGTCGGCCTCCGTCGGCGAGAGCCGCCTCTCGGCTCGCCTCCTTCGACTGGCCGGCCACCCCGCGGGTCGGCCTCCCTGCTTTAACTTCAGCCGTAGTCGCACCTGGGTCGGATTCGACTCTCTCCGATTCCAACCGGTCGACTACTAATTCGCCTCTCTTCTACGCTTATCGGACCGGATCCCATTTTTGGCCATAACATATGCATCTCTCTTTTCACAACAATAACCTTGATAAATGATTGAGAGATGCAACTAAAAATCGCAAATAATGTGATTAAAAAAAAAAGCCAAGAATATAATTTTATACCCCAACTACATAAAAGTATATATGGCGTAAAAAGTATCACATAATAAACCAAAATAAGAGACAAACAAAAACAGAAATTGAGGCCTTTTCTTTCGGCTTGAACATGATTTGTATGGCCCCATTTTCTTCAAGTGGCCAAACAGATAATCAATGATTTTGCTGATCTTCTTCCACTTGCCATGTTCGCCTCCCAAGTAGCACAAAAACAATCCCCATACTAGCCAAAGCCATTTCTTTTTCCTTTTTAATTCTTTATAAACTCTATCCTAAAAAAGAAAAATCTTAAATTATAAATTTAGTTCTCCAACTCTTATTCTATCTCTAATAGTTTTTGAGCTTTCAGTTACACAGTATCTAATAAGTTATTAGCTTATTTAATGTTTTTTAAAATTCACAAATCTATTAGACACAAAAATGAAAATTTTATGTTCATTGGCATAAAATTTAATTTTATGTCTAATAATAGTTTTGTTAATTTTTAAAAAAATGTTGAATAATTTTGGAATCTATTAGACACAAAATTTAAAGTTGAAAAATATATTAGATATATTTTTAAAAATTCAATATCTATTGGAAACAATTATAAAAGTTTAAGGACTAAATTTGTATTTGTCAACAAGAACATAGCTCAACTAGCATCATGTATGACTTATGATCAAAAGGACATGAGTTCGAATCCCCCACCACCAAATGTTGATGATGTACAAAAAAAAAAAAAAGGACTAAACTTGTACTTAAAAGTCACCATAAATAATAACATTACGGTACCACCTCTTATTATTGTTGTTGACTCAACATTGATGGCAACATATATTTAATAGGGACCCTCTTCCTTCATTGGATTCACAAATTAGAAGACTCTTTACACACTTAAAGATCAACGATTCCCTGAACGAAGAGCAAGAACACCTCTTCAAATCTGAAGAATTGATTGTTGATCTCGAGAACAATTTTTTTAGCCCTTGATTATATTAGAGATTGTACTCACAAATACTGAAATCAATACAATACAAGTCATTTACACGTTTTAAATTACTATTTAAATAATTTGATATGTTTGAACTATTTGCTTGAACATTTGGATATATGGATCATTGTATAATTTGATAGGTAATATTATCTCGTTTTTATTAGAAGGTTTAATAAATTACTATTTAAGTTAGAGATTTTAGGTTGGAATTACTATTTAAATGAAAAACTTTAATAGAAAATTAACTATTTAATTTAAAAGAATTCAAAAGAATCCATTAACATTTTTTAACAAAAATTAAATTGGGAATAACTCCGACAAGAAATTCGATCTCCGTGAATTTTCCACTGTAATCTTCACAAAAGTTAAAGTGTGATCCTTGGCGACATCTATGTGTGAAATCAGGGAAATTTGTCAAAATTTATGGCTAATTTGTACCTGAGGAAGGAAGACACGTTAATGTTGTTGGATCCAATCCTGGCTAGAAAATCTGGGGACTTTAATCTTAAGATTCGTAAGAATTATATGGGAATTAAGGTGGGATTTCTGGGGGATTATTTATTCGACAACCAATTTCAACCCGAAGTGTGGTTTTCTTTGGATCAGAGCAGTAATGGAGGTTAAACAATTAGGCCTGTTGGTTGAGCGCCTGAACTTATCTCAAGAGAAAAGCAAAGCCATTGTGGTTGAAGATGATGATGTAGATAAAAGTGTTCGGCTTCTCCGAACGAACCGTGGTACTTTGATAAAGCGACGATTCTCCTTTTTGACTGTTATTATATGCCAAGATCCAAATCCTATGTCTAACCAATTTTAGACAAGTTTGAGGTGTTTATAACAAGTTTAGAAGCAATTTTATTACAAATTATGGGCGGGACAGAATGTAATTAAATGCAGAAACAGTAAAGAACAATCAGAGAACACCAATATTTATAATGGTTCGGTCATAAAACGATAAAACGACCTACTCCACTTGCAAAGGTGTTTTAAGCTTTTGCTAGACAGTTTATTAGAGATATACGGGAGTATCTGACAGAGAACTTACAAAGTGAGGATATCTAAAGATACATTTAACATTTAGGATTTAACAAGATTCCAAGATTTATGCCCAAAAGGAGACTACAACCAATCTTTATTCCAGATTGAGAGTCTAACAACCTTTAGGATTAAATCTTGAATCTAAACTAAAAGGAAAGAAAAATGAGAGATACAACCTTTTGAGAGGATCTTCATAAACAAAGGTTGAAAGAAGGTTGAGTCTCACGTCTTGTACAACAACCAAGCCGAACGATCAACTCGCAAAGAACTCCACGGCAATATGGGCCACCTCCTCTCTTTGCGAATCGCAACCCACGGTGGACGGCAGATTTCGCTATAAGGACGGAGCTCCTCGATATCTTTCTCACGGCTGAAAAACCATGGTATTTTCCAGATTTCCCTCTCTCATCGAAGAAACCCTCTGCTTTTTCAAATTTCTATCGAGCCTCCAACCCTTTCTTTCTCTCTCTTTTCTTTTCTCTCTTAAACAAGAATAAACCCTAATCTTAATAATAGACCCAATACACACTTTTTCTTCTTACTTCACTTAAGGCCCACACCTTCTTTTATAATAACAAAAGGGAACAAATGGGTTTAGGTAATAGGAGATCAAGAAAGGTAAATTTGGGCTCCTCCAACTTTGGGCCCAACCTTAACAATGGGTTTTTAAACTTAAGAGCTAAAACAAAGGTCCAAACCAATTTTAGATTAACTTAAAAAACATTAATCTAAAATTAATTAGTTTATGATAGGTTGAAACCAAAAAATATAACAATCTCCACCTTGATTTCAATCTATCATAAACTAAGAAGAGGACCTATAATTTAGTTCTCAAATAAGATCCAGGGTTATCCATGATCAAGCTGCAACATTCTCAACAAAGGTTAAATTTATCACAAGGTAATACTTTAGTAAACATATCAGCAAAGATTTAAATCAAGAGCAAACTTTTTATGTGAAACTAAACCATCATTGATGACATCTCTTACAAAATGATACCTAACATCAATATGTTTAGTTCTTTCATGGTGAGAATGGTTTTTAGATAAATGTAGAGCACTTTGACTATCACAATGCACACCACAGTAAAACATTATCACTACAACACAATTCGAGATACAATTCCTTAAGCCATAAAGATTCCTTAATAGCTTGATTAATGCAATATATTTAGATTCAGTTGTAGATAATGCAACTATAGATCAGAAACTAGATTTCCAACTAATTGTGCAATTGAACAATCTAAACACAAAACCAGTCAAAGATCTACGTTTATCTATATCAAGCAAAGATAATCAAGATCAACATATCCAACAAGTTCAATATCCTTGCTATCAACTAAATTTGCTCCACCATAAACAAGACATAAATCAGATGACATGCAAGATACCTCAAAATCCACTTAATGAAGATTCCAATGTTGTTTACCAGATTAGCAAGAAATCTACTAACAACACTAAGTGGATGAGCAAGGTCGAGTCTAGTACAAACCATGACATACATAAGACTCCCAACAAAAGATTAGCATATGGAATGTCATGCATTTCATCAATATCACTTGAGTCTTAGGTGAATCATTAATGATAGTTTAAAGTGCTTGCCAAAAGAAATACTAACCTTCATACTATCATGCATGTTCAATCTTTTAACTAGTCTTGTTATATATTCACTTTGAGACAAATATAGTTTCTTCTCTTTTCTATCTCTAATAATATCCATTCCTAATATTCTTTTTGCATTGCCTAAGTCTTTCATTTCAAACTCCTTCTTTAAGAGATTTTTAACTTATTTATTTCATGCATGGTTTTGCAAGCAATCAACATGTCATCAACATATAAAAGCAAGTAAACAATATTCACTTCAGAGATTTGTTTGAAATACACACAACTATCATACTTACTTCTACAAAAGTCAATAGATAGCATATAGGAATCAAACCTTTTATACCATTGACGTGGGGGGATGCTTTAAGCCATACAACGATCTCTTAAGAAGACAAACCTTCTTTTCTTTTTGGGAGCTTCAAATCCGGTGGTTGATCCATGTAAATGGTCTCCTCAAGCTCACCATGCAAGAAAGCGGTCTTTACATCCATCCGCTTCTAACTCAAGATCAAAGTGAGCAACAAAGGCAAGCAAAATTCTAATAGAGGTGTGTCTTTACAACGGGGAAAAAAACTCATCATAGTCTATACCCTCCCTTTGAGTAAACCCTTTTGGCTACTAACCTAGCCTTGAATCTAGGCTTGTTATTTTCTAAAGGGTTCTCTTTGACTTTATAAATCCACTTACAACCTACGCTTTTAGCTTTTAATGGTTTATTAACAAGAATCCAAGTTTGATTTTTAATCAAAGAATCATACTCTTCTTTCATTGCATTACCACTTATCTTTATTTTCATTATTTATGGCCTCATTGAAAGTTTGTGGTTCTTGATTAATAAACTCATTAGCTATAACTAGGGCATAGGATATAAGGTCAAAGATACTCAAACCTAGTGGGAGCTACAATGGTTCTCCTAACCCTATCCCTAGTTAATTGATAATTTGTTAAGTCTTGACTATCCTCTTCCTCTTCCTCATTAGCAACTTCATGTGTAGGTGATTGATCTAAGGTAGAAGGTGAAACATCATGTTCTACTATTGGCTCATCTACCTGATCACTATGGGAAGTGGAAGGAGGACTAGCTAAAACGGTTTCAGTGGAACTAGTTGGACTTTTAGGAATAGACTCGGTCTTTTCTTCTACATACCCCATTTTCCCTTCATTAAAGACAACATCTTTACTTATTAGGATTTTTGGTGAATTTGGGTCTAGACACCATAGTTTATATCCCTTAACACCCTCGGGATATCCTAGGAAAACACATTTCTTAGCCCTTGGGTCTAGATTTCCCTCTTTTGAATGAGCATAAGCTAAACACCCAAAGACTTTCATGTGCGATAGATCAGGAGGACTACCTTGCCAAAGCTCTTGAGGCGTTTTTAAATCTATGGTAGTAGATGGGCTCCTATTGATTATATAACATGTTGTTGCAACAGCTTCCCCCCAAAAACTTTGAGGAAGTTGTGAATCAGACAACATGCACCTAACTCTTTCCATAAGGGTTCTATTCATTCTCTCAATGCCCCATTTTGTTGTGGCATCCCTACAATAGTCAAGTGTCTTGCTATGCCTTTAGACTTACAAAAGTTTCTAAACTCGTGGTTACAAAACTCTAGCCCATTGTCAGTCCTAAGTTTCTTAACTCTAAGGCCAGTTTGGTTTTCAACATAGGTTACCCATTCAACAAATTTATTAAAAGTATCAGATTTATTTTTCAGAAGATAAACTCAAACTTTTCTAGTACAATCATCAATAATGGATAAGAAATATCTAGCACCACCATTTGTGACAACATTAGATGGGCCCCATAAGTCAACATGCACATATTCTAGTTTTTTATTAGCAGAGTGACCACCCTTTCCAAATTTTACTCTTTTACTTTTACCATAAACACAATGCTCACACATATCTAGGTCCACATTTTTTATGTTAGGAATTACTTGTTGTTTTATTAACTCCCTAATTCCTTGCTCACTCATGTGACCTAAGCGTTTATGCCAAAGGGTAATTTTGGAATTGTCACTTTCTTTAACTAGATCACTTGACCCTACGACCAGTCGAACCTCTAAAGAGTATAAGGTATCCTTAAGAAGCCCTTTCATTGCAACTAAGATGCCCTTCATGACTTTTAGAACACCACCCTCTAACTTAATGGTGTACCCTTGCTTATCTAACATGCTAAGGGATATTAGGTTTCTTTTAACTTCAGGTACGTACCTAACTCCAGTTAGAAACCTAATATTTCCGTCATGAAGCCTAAAGGCGTCTTCGCTCCTTGACCTTCTACACTACAAAAGTGTCGGTTCCTAACATGATTTTACCTCCCACACCGGTTTGGAAGTCTTCTAGCCATTCTCTATTAGGGGTCATATGGAAAGAACAACTTTGAATCTAGGATCCAAGTGTCATCCTCTCTAGTGTTACTAACCTTAAGAGAGTGGTTATACTCTTCACTAAGGTTTACTACACTAGACTCTTCTTTCCCTTTACCCGACGACTTTTTATTCCTAATGTCGACAAAACCTTCTAATGTGGCCTTCTTTTGACAATGATAACACCTCCTATTACTAGCCCCTTAGACTTTGATCTACCCCTACTCTTGCTTCTATGTTTTTTCTATTCTCCGATCTCCTCTAACGTATAAAGTCTCACTATTAGACTTCTTGGTTTCTTTTAATTCTTGTTCTTTTACTCTAATGGCATTTAAAACAATTTCAGTGGACAAAGTATCCCTACCAAACTTCATAGCAGATTTC
The DNA here is from genome assembly GCA_036507285.1 of Trichosanthes cucumerina. Lineage (NCBI taxonomy): Eukaryota > Viridiplantae > Streptophyta > Magnoliopsida > Cucurbitales > Cucurbitaceae > Trichosanthes > Trichosanthes cucumerina. Next base: position 71,620,606 of record CM071839.1, on the reverse strand, counting down.
ACATCATTATAAGATTCAGGCAAAGAATTTATCAGAACTACAGCATGATTTTCATCAGAAAAGATTTCACCTATATTTTCCATTTCAGAAACTACTCTATGGAATTCATCTAGGTTATCTTTCATGCTTTTACTAGAGTCCATTTTAAAACTAAAGAAATTAGATTTTAAATTTTTTTTGCTTGAAATTGATGCTACTTGGTAGGTAGATTCTAATTTTGTCCGTAGTTTAACAAATGTATCTTCACTACGCATTTGTCTTATAATTGTATCAGACAAATAAAGGATTATAAGGCTGTGAGCTACCTTATTTATCTCTTTCAGTTGGTCCGCTGTTATGATGTCTGGAACTTCCTTAGCCTCCAAAGTGTGTAATCGACCTTTTGTTGACGAAGGATGGCCAACATTTTGATCTTCCATAGACCAAAATCTCCTTTCCCATCAAACCGCTCCACCTCGAACTTGGTACTCATCCTGAAAAATGAGAAACAAAATTGGATGAAGAAACTTTTCTTGAAATAAAAATTTTCGAATTAAAGAATACTAACAACTTAAAGATTCTTTAAATCGAAAGATTTTATTCAACAAACTAAATTTTAATTCAAGAAAGAATGCCTCAAAACAAGGATTAAAAAGCTCTGATACCAAAATGTTATTATATGCCAAGATCCAAATCCTATGTCTAACCAATTTTAGACAAGTTTGAGGTGTTTATAACAAGTTTAGAAGCGATTTTATTACAAATTATGGGCTGGACAGAATGTAATTAAATGCAGAAACAGTAAAGAACAATCAGAGAACACCAATATTTATAGTGGTTCGGTCATAAAACGACCTACTCCACTTGCAAAGGTGTTTTAAGCCTTTGCTAGACAGTTTATTAGAGATATACGGGAGTATACAGAGAACTTACAGCAGGATATCTAAAGATACATTTAACATTTAGGATTTAACAAGATTCCAAGATTTATGCCCAAAAGGAGACTACAACCAATCTTTATTCCAGATTGAGAGTCTAACAACCTTTAGGATTAAATCTTGAATCTAAACTAAAAGGAAAGAAAAAGGAGAGATACAACCTTTTGAGAGGATCTTCATAAACAAAGGTTGAAAGAAGGTTGAGTCTCACGTCTTGTACAACAACCAAGCCGAACGATCAACCTCACAAAGAACTCCACGGCAACAATACCACCTCTCTCGCGACCAGAACCCACTGGTGGACTAGCAGATTTCGGCTATAAGGACTGAGCTCCTCGATATCTTTCTCACGGCTGAAAAACCATGGTATTTTCCAGTTTCCCTCTCTCTGTCAAAGAAACCCCTGCTTTTTCAGCCTTCTATCGAGCCTCCAACCCTTTCTTTCTCTCTCTCTTCTTTTCTCTCTTAAACAAGAATAAACCCTAATCTTAATAATAGACCCAATACACATTTTTTCTTCTTACTTCACTTAAGGCTCACACCTTCTTTTATAATAACAAAAGGGAACAAATGGGTTTAGGTAATAGGAGATCAAGAAAGGTAAATTTGGGCTCCTCCAACTTTGGGTCCAACCTTAACAATGGGTCTTTAAACTTAAGAGCTAAAACAAAGGTGCAAACCAATTTTAGATTAACTTAAAAAACATTAATCTAAAATTAATTAGTTTATGATAGGTTGAAACCAAAAAATATAACAATCTCCACCTTGATTTCAATCTATCATAAACTAAGAAGAGGACCTATAATTTTGTTCTCAAATAAGATCCAGGGTTATCCATGATCAAGCTGCAACATTCTCACACAAAGGTTAAATTTATCACACAAAGGTTAATAATAGACCCAATACACACTTTTTCTTCTTACTTCACTTAAGGCCCACACCTTCTTTTATAATAACAAAAGGGAACAAATGGGTTTAGGTAATAGGAGATCAAGAAAGGTAAATTTGGGCTCCTCCAACTTTGGGCCCAATCTTAACAATGGGTCTTTAAACTTAAGAGCTAAAACAAAGGTCCAAACCAATTTTAGATTAACTTAAAAAACATTAATCTAAAATTAATTAGTTTATGATAGGTTGAAACCAAAAAATATAACATTGACAAACCACGAAGAACCTGTCGCTTCGCGGATTTGGAATTTCGTTACGTTAACTTCTGGATTCATATCCACAATCTACCACTCACTGGACAATCGTTGAAGATGGCTCAAATCTTTGGGAATCACATCGGTGTGTTTCAGAAGGTGGAATTGAATGACTCGAAAACGTGTTGGGGAAGTTCTCTACGCCTAAAAAGTCCAGATTGACGTCACCATGTCCCTGAAACGGGGATTGAAGGCCAAAATAGGGGCGATGGCTAAAGAGATATGGTGCTCTGTCATCTATGAAAAGCTCCCCGACTTCTGTTATAATTGTGGGAGAATAGGTCACCAGGACAGGATCTTCAAGATAAACTTCGAACCTTCCTGTTGGATTTGAAAAGACGGAATCAGAATCGACTGGGTGGTTCGATTAAGGGGGCTATTACAAGAAAAAAAAAAGAAAGGAAATACACGTGCTAGAACGAACTTTAACCCCAACAACAGAGAGTGCTTGGTTCCAAAAGCGTAGGGAATTAGACTTTCTGCTTAAGGAAGATGAGATGTATTGGAGACAAAGGTCACGGCAGGATTGGTTGGAATGGGGGGGACCGAAATACGAAATGGTTTCACACTAAAGCATCCCGGCAAAAACGAGAAAACAAGATTAGTACACTCCAAAACCGGATGGTTCTTGGACTTCGGATGAAGGAAACTTGGGTGCGCATGCAACTTCGTATTTTCGACATTTGTTCACCTCTGAAGTTCTGTCCTCTGACTTGATTGATAAGGTCACAAACTATATTTTGTCGACTGTCACAAAAGATATGAATAGGATGCTCCTTATGGACTTTACTCGTGAGGAAATTGAATCAGTCATGAAAAACATGAACCCTTACTGGGATATTGTCAGCCCTGAGATTAGTGACATCGGTCTTGATTGTTTAAACAAATCTAATGAGTTGGGTTTACTGAACCACACTTTAATCGCTCTTACCCCTAAGAAAAGCAACCCTTCTCAGATGGTGGATTTTCGACCCATTAATCTCTGCAATTTAGTGTACCAAATTATCTCTAGGACATGGAAAACAGACTAAAACGGGTTCTAAGCAGGATTATTCCTCCAGAAAATGTTGCTTTCATCACGGATCGTTCAATTTCTGATAATGCATTAACTGGTTTTGAGTGCCTCCATGCAATAAAAAATAAGAGGAGAGGAAAGATTGGCTCGCTAGCAATGAAATTAGATTTAAGTAAAGCGTATGACATGGTGGAATGAGTTTATCTTAGGAGAATTATGACCAAGATGAGTTTTTACATTGGTTGGGTGGATAAAATTATGAGATGTGTCGAATCTGTTACCTTCGCAGTTCTTTTCAATGGGAAATCGAGATCTTGTTTTACTCCGACAAGAGGACTCAGTCAGGGCGATCCTCTATCCCCCTATTTATTTCTTTTATGTGCTAAAGGGTTTTCAGACTTCTCCATAAAAAAAAATTAAAAAAAAAGATGGATGAGCATTTCACTGGTTTGAAAATTAATCATTTTTACCGTTTAATTTCTCATTTATTCTATGCAAATGATTGTCTCCTTTTATTTTAGGCAAAATAATAAGATATCAGGACAATAAAGGATTTTTTTTTACTGTTATGAGAGAGCTTCAGGTCAAACGATTAATTACACTAAATCATCTTTCCTTATCAGTAAGAATACAGACGTCGGAATAATAGATCTAATCCATGATACTTTCAATATTCTTTGTACAGAGTCCTTAGGGTGTTACCTAGGTCTTCCTTCCCATATTTCTTAGAGCAAATCTCAATTTTTTCGTGCTTTAAAGGAGCGGGTTTGGAAGACTTTACAAGGTTGGAAAAGAAAGTTCTTTTTCGGTGGGTGCAAAAGATGTGTTAATTAAAACAATAACGCATGTCATTCCTATTTACACGATGAGCTGCTTCAAACCTCCTAAAGGTCTGTGCACTGAACTTAATGCGATGTGTGCACCGTTCTGGTGGGGTACAAATGAAAAAGGCTGAAAAATTCACTAGATGAGTTGGAAACGAATATGTATACCAAAGGCCTGTGGTGGCATGGGTTTTAAGGACTTGACACTCTTCAACTAAGGTATGTAGGCAAAACAAAGCTAGTGAATCCTTCGGGATCTAGGAAGTATTTTGTTCAGAGTGATTCGGGGAAGGTATTTCCCTTATGGAAATTTTATGGATGCGAACCTTGGCTTCAATCCGTCTTATACTTGTCGTAGTTTCCTTTGGGGTCAGGAACTTTTTCGGAAGGATTGTCGTTGTCAAGTAAGTATTAAAGATGATCCTTGGTTTACAGTGGAGGGTAGAGAGAATCCACTAATCGTTGATCCACTCTTCTCTACGAGTAAGATTAATTCACTTATCATGGTGGATGGAACCTGGAACGTTGGAAAAATCTGAAATCACTTATTGTCGAAGGATGCTGATAATATTCTGAAGATACCTCGGGTCGGGACAAATGGTTTGGATGAAATAATTTGGAAATGTCATTACTGGTGAACCTTTACAGTTAAAAGCGCCTACCATCTTGGACTCCGAATTCAAGATTCTCACGCAGCTTCCACCTCGACCAATGGGGGGCGGTCTCTTTGGGCGGAGCTGTGAAATACTAACATACCCAATAAGATCAAGATTTGCTGCTAGAAAATTTTGCATAATATTCTCCCTACCATAACAAATTTGATTCGAAAGGGACTAGACGTTCACCCTTGGTGTCCTTTTTGTAATAAACAACCGGAAACGATCTGCCATATCCTTTGGGGTTGTAAGGTAACAAGGAATCTCTAGTGTCATTTTGTAACTTCTTATGCAAATTTGTTTTATGTTTACAGGGAGGTTTGGAATGCAGCAACTTACTTTGATTGGATGCTTCAGACGGACAACCGAAAATATTTCTCCGTTTTTTAATTCTCTTGTGGAAAATCTGAAGTTGGAGGAACTGAGTGATTCGGGACCGTGGGAGCTTTAGCTGGACAGAGTTCACCATAGTTATACATGCTCAAATTCGAGATTTCATGCCCGCCCCCATTGAGACACTTCCACAATCTTCTTCTTTCACGATTGTACCGGATCAGTGGAACCCACCTAGCCTAGGTGCCTGGAGCCTTAGTACGGATGCATCTTGGGATTCAGTTCGTAATTGTGGCGGCTTAGGTTGGATTGTTCGTGATTGGGAAGGAACGGTGGTTTGTGTGGGACATCATTTTATCCTCACAAATTGACCAATTTTGATTCTAGAGCTCAGTGGGATCCTCCAAGGTTTGAGAGCAATAACAAACAAAATTATCCCACTAGCGGTGGAAAACTGACTTTTTGGAAACTATACATTTAATTGAAGGTTCGACAGTTGATTACACAGAGGCCTGTGATTTTATCAATGAAATTCAGACGGTCTCAAACACGTGGGCACAAATTTCTTTCAAGTATACCCCTCGAGATTCAAATCAGGTAGCTCATAAATTGGCCCGACAAACCTCATGGTTACAAGCAGATGAAATATGGATGGAGGGCTCCTCTATGGGGTTTGATATTTTATTATCTTAATGCACTTTGCCTTTACTGCTAAATAAAAATCTTCACAAATTCAACGAAAAATTCTGTGAAAATGAAAAATTGTCACTCCATCCTGCACTGACCCGTAAACATCTCTAGACACGAGATAATATATCTTTCAATCCAACATTAGTTTTTGGGTTAAAATTTAATCGGCTCATTCTTAGATTTATATGTTTATATCAATTTATTTTTTTATAGTCATTTAGTTTTAAAAAAAAATTAAGTTTTTTTTTTTAAAAAAATAAGTTTTTTTCTCTCAATTACTCTATAATAGTTTCCATCTCTCTTAAGAAAATATTTGAATTTTTTACCAAATTCTAAAAGCAAAAATAATTTTTTGAAAACTATTTTTTTTTAGTTTTCAAAATATTTTTTAGCTTTCGAAAACATAGGTAATAACAAAACAAATAAAGATGGAAGTAGTATATATAGGCATAATTTTCAAAAAAAAAAAAACAATCGGTTATCAAATAAGATTTTAGGCCCCGTTTGGTTCGTGATTCATTTTTATTTTTATGTCTTTGAAAAAAATATAAAAAAAATGATAAAATGTGTTTGGTTGCAATTATTTTCAAAAACAGTTTTAAAAAACAAGACCTATTTTCGATAACGACAAATTGTTGTTTTCTTTGTTTTCAAAAATTATGAAAACTATGGATCAACTACAAAAAAAAACGTGATTTTCATCCAAACAACAAAATTTAATATTGCAATTTATCTTTTTTTTAAAAAAAAAACTCATAAATTAAACATACCTTTATATATGTAGTTGGTCTATCTATAAATTTTTATTACAAAAACCACGAAAAATAAAGATCAACTAACCAAAATTATTGAAAATATTTATAGATGATTATAGTACTCTTGATTTAATTAGCATAACATTATAAAACACTAATCATTTTCCATAAATGGCTTCTTTTTCTTTCTCTGATTGGAAAGAATTTCTTTTCATTCTTGTGGTAGGAAAAATTTTATTCATTTTATAAGTTTTACCGCTTGTTTTTCAAGAAATCAAAAGCTTTTGAACTACCTCTTATTTTTCTATATTTGTCACGATCTTCATTTTCCTTCTCATCAATAGTAAATTCAAATTCGTTGTTGTAAAAAATAATTATATTAGTTTTTCTCAAAAAATTGATTTTATATTAATCTTTTTCTACATTTTAAAATTTCAACCAAATACTGTTTTTAAATTTTAAATTCAAACTTAAAGTTTTTAAATTGAAACCAAATATGTTTTCAAATATAATGGAAATAAAAAAATATATTTTTATTTTTTACTGAATTCTTTGTTTAAAAAAATTTGGAAACACAAATCAAATGGAGTCTTAATAATCTTTTTTTTTTCTCCACGCTCTACATTTATCAATCACAATATTACTCAGCATCAAGGTTTAAAATGTCGATGTCGATGGAAATGTCGAGGTCCAAATTTTACGGAAATGTCGATGGAAATTTCGGGAAAATTTATGGAAATTATGGAAATTGTTTGAATTAACCAATGAAACTTTGATTGTGGCTTAATTAGACTATAATTGACCACTTTTAAGCATCACATCTAAAAACTAATACAATATTTAGATACAATTATGGATTAATGTGTCGATAATAGCAGAAATTTGAAAAAAAAAATCCAAAATTCGATAAATTATTTGAATTATTTCAAGAAATCTTAATTATTGTTTAATCATGCTATAATTGATTTATATGAAAATGTTGATATTGACATCGACATAAACTTTAGAAAAAAAACTTAGAAAACATGAAAATGGTTTGAATTAGTAATGAGAGTCTAATTGTAGCTTAATTAAGTTATTATTTTCAATTTTAATTATTATATCTAAAAATATATGAAACATATGATTACATAATTAAGTTATAATTAACAATATTTAATCTTCATATCTAAAAAGTTAGTATTGCCAATTTCTAATTATCATATATCTAAACATAACAACATTAAAAATAATTATAAAATATGTGTGAATGTATGTACTAATAATTAAAATTTCAACATAATTTTAAGTTAAGATGCATTTTTATTCATTTAAATAATAATTTGAGTCTCCACTACAACTTAGATTGAATTAAAAAAAGTAAATAGAATATAAGAATAATAAGAAAGAGAATAAAGAGAAGAAATTTAATTTTTATATTAAAATTTAAAATGCTTAAATGAACTAAAATAAAATAAATAAATTTAATGGATAGTGAGTGAGAGAGAGGGAATGAGAAAAGGAAAACTTTCACTTCTTTTATCTTGTCCCACATCGGAAAAATACGTAGAAGTTGGAGGAATGATTGCTTTAAATAGACCCCTAGCATTTACTTCAGGTCTTAACTTTGGGCTTCACAAATGAAATTGGGCTTCAGTCTTCACAAGTGACAAGTCCAACGTAGCCTGGGTTGTGAATGTAAAATTTCGCGATATTAGTTGTTTAAAATTTCGATATTTCGTGAAAATATCGAGATATCGACGATATTTCAAATATATCGTAATATATCGTCGAAATTGGGGTAAATTCGAAATTCTTTTCTATTTTTTTATTGAGCCCCTCGATATAACGACATTTCGTTCGACATATCGACATGTCGTTCGAATTTTGATACTATGCTCAGCATTGAAAAAGCTGTGAGGTCATATCAATGCCTATGACCTAAAAGAATATCATATTTTGTTAGATTTGGTTATATTTGTGTTTGGAATAACTTTAAAAAAAAATCAAATAAAATCAGTTTTTCTACCGGTACCTTTGAAAAAAAAATGTAGAATCAATAATTTTAAAAGTGTTTAATATAGTTTTTTTTGAATGATTTATATCATCAAAAGTATATTTTTTAAAAAATGGATTGATTTAAAAACCATTTTTAACACTAATATCGCCCATTAATTATAAAAACTATTGAAACACTCTATGTTATATCTTTACAACTATAAAAATTAAAGAACAAAATTCATAGTACAACCTTAACTAAAAAGGTTAGAGAGATTTGAACATATTGAAAGAAAAAATAATAATAACAATAAAATTACTATATTATTAAATCTTCTCGATGAGCCAACCAAATTAGAGTAACAAATAATAAATATAAAGAAATAGGAAAAATAGAACAAAATCAAATTTTATATCGGTTCACCTCAAACTTGGAACTTTACGTTGAACTATTCTTCAATATCTCAACGATGACTATTGACTTTCAAATGTTACAATCAATAGTTTGGGAGAAAAGATAAAAAAATAAGTTCTCAACTTTCACAAGAGAAAATACTCTTTTTCTCATTAAAAAAAAAAAAAAACTCACTGCCACACATACGATATGGTCACCGTGTATATTCACAAAGACAGAAGTTGCTACTCTTAACAGAGGCACACCCACAGTCTACACATATATGTGTGTAATATTTTAACCGAATACAAAGTGGGTCTTGCCCTATTGTCATTCGAAAAATACTTAGTGCATCTTGGACTACATCTAAATATTTTACCATTGGGATATTTACACAATTTTTTTTGTCTATCTTTTAAAAAACAATACTTATAGTTAAAAAATGAGTTGCTCATTTATGCTCTCTTGCCCGTGTAACGAGCTTGATGGAGGGTTGTTTGGCTCCATGAATAAAAAACCCAACAGAATCCTCCTACCAACCCAAAAAATCAACGAAAAAAAAACTGATCCATTTTGTTTTCTTCTACTTTCTCCTATAATATTGAACTATCAATTTAATTTTGAACTTTCTCTATGGTATCTATTTAGTATGCGTATCATAAAAAGTGTACTATAAATTTTCTTAAGCTTTTATCGTTGTATTTATTTAATAGACTTCTAAATTTTAAAATTTATATCTAACCAAGTATATGATGCTAACTCTATTGGTTAAAAATATATGTCACTTAGACATAACAAAGTGTTGAAGGAATTACAAATAATAGAGGAAAATAGAGAAACAAATTGAGAAACAACTATGTAAACAATCAGGTTGAAGTGCGGGTATCTCGCTCTCTTTAAGGAGATTCAAGCCCTCTATGGTGTATATTTATTTATCAACCACTGGTGCAACAGTCTTCTCTCGTCTGTCCCTTCCATGATACAACAACCCAACTGAAATGTTGTGTAGCTCAAACCACTTTGCACTAAGAGATTGAGCTCAAAGCTCCAGAACAAACAACACCCTTCTTTTGGTCAATTTGCTGTTAAAATAACAAACTAGAGAATATGAAAATTAGAGAGAAAGAACCTGAAGAATTGGTGTGTTTAAAAGTGTTTGTGAGATAGGTATTTATAGAACTTTTTAGATCTATAAAATTAATACATAATTAAATTGGTTAAACTTTTAACTTTTTTCACAAATACATTTTTCTTATTTTTTAAAGAAAAAATTCTCTCATTTAAAATCTTGAAACTCCTAATACATAAATATTAAAATGTTACCGCACAAGGTACTTAAAAAAAAAAGGTACTTGGAGATAAAGTTTTGCTATGAAATACTTAAAATTCAATAATCTAAACTTTAATTTAACCTAAACTAATTCTAGTGGCCCATAGGTATCCGACCTTATCAAATATGGACGCAACGCATTGAAAACTCCAAGGGAAAGGCATTGAAAATGACATGCATGTGACACAACCAAATAAACAGAAAAAAAAATGATGTAAAAAAAAAAAACACATTAATCACATACCGATAATAAAAGGAAAAAAGAAAAAAGAAAATCTTCATATCTCCGCCAAAAGTGCTTTTCTGCTGGTGCTGCTTGCGAAAGCGGTTTCCATGGGCCTTGCAGAAGAAGAAGAGAACCAAAGGTAGCCAAGGACGACTTGCCGCCGGCAGCCGGTAGACGGCAGCGGCGACATGAATCGCCGGCAAGTCATCCTTGGCTGCATTCAACTCCCAACTTCTTTTGGAAGGCAGTGGAAGCAAAATAAGTATAAATAAATAAAAGGAATGTTATATGCATATGAAAGTGGTTGGGCTGTGGGTATAGGACGAGGGAAGGAGTTATATATATAGAGGAGAAATTAGGGGGCTCAAGTTGATGGGTGATATGCATTGATGAAAATTCTCTTTATGGAAATTTTGTAGGTTAAATTACGAGTTTACTCTCGAGATTTTTTATGTTTGTATCTAATAGATCTTCCAAGTTTGAAAAATAGTTAATATGTACTTAGATTTTTATTTTATCTCTAATAAATTAAATTACGAGTGTAGTGTTTGAATTTATATGTTTGTTGTGTCTTATACATCTTTTAGAAAATATTTAATATATCTCAAAACTTTCAATTTTATGTCTAATAAGTTGTTAACTTTTAAGTGTATTATAAGTTTTGAACTTAATAGATCTCTAACATTGTTAATATTTATTATTATTATTTTGAGTTCAACAATATGTGAAGTGGGTGGATTTAGATCTCGATCTCTTAGTTAAAAGTATATGTTTTAATCTATTTTTTTTTAGTACATCAACAATTGGGTGTGGGGGAATTCGAACTCATGACCTCTTATCATGAGTCATACTTAATGTCGGTTGAGCTATGCTCTTGTTGGCTATATGTTTTAATCTATTGAATAATGTTTAAGCTGACAAAATATATTTTTTTTTTTTTTAAGTTAACTGATCTATTAGACATAAATTTGAATTTTGTATCTACCAAATCATAAACTTTCAATTTTGTGTTTAGTATATAAATATAAGAAATGGTTTAATAGGTTAGATGTCTAATAACACAATACAAATTTAGATCTCACTTGATAACCATTTCGTTTTTCGTTTTCTGTGTTTTTTTAAATTATGCTTCTTCACTTACAAGGATAAGTTGTTCACCTTCCGAATTTTCAAAAAAAAATTAAATCTTTAAAATCTATTTTTTTTTTAGGAAAAAAAAAGTGATAAAGTGAGAAGTGAAAGTTATGTTTATAAGTTTTTTTTTTTTTTTTTGTAAGAATATACTTCATTGAGGAGATGGAAAAGGAACCAAAGAAAAAGAAGAGGCTAGAGGAAAGCCTTCTATTTTAAAGTGATGATAGAAGTTTCATAATTATAAAAGTACTTGAATTTAGTACATCAAGAAGCAACGTTCATAAGCTTAATTTTTAAAAAATAAAAAATAAAAAATAAAATGGTTATCACACCAGACCTTATTAATCTATTGCACATTTTTTAAAATTCAAATACATATTAGATCCAAACATTAAAAAGAATTGATAATCATTTTGATTTTTAAAAATTAATACTATCAATATTACCTCCACTTATGGGTTTCTATATTTTATTTATCTCATTTTTACCTATGTTTTAAAAAATCAAAACCAAGTATTAAAAAGTAAGCTTTTTGATAACTTTTTTTTTTTTTATTTTTAAAAATTAAGCCTATAAATAATATTTTCACCTATTAGTTTCCATATTTTCTTATCTCACATTTACCTATGTTTTAAAAAATCAAAGTCAAGTTTTGAAAATTAGGCATTGTATGATAACTATTTTTTAAAAAAATTAAACCTATAAATACTACCTCCCCTACGGATTTCCTTGTTTTGTTATTTACTTTTTACATATGTTTTCAAAAACCAAGCTACATTTTGAAAACTAAAAAAAATGTAGTTTTCAAAAACATGTTTTTATTTTTAGAATTTTGTTAAGTATTCAAATGCTTCCTTAAGAGAGATGAAAATTATTGTAGAGAAATTGAGATAAAACAAGCCTAAAAATGAAAAATTAAGACCCCATTTTGATAATCATTTGATTTTTGGTTTTTAGTTTTTAAAACCATGCTTGTTTTCCCACAATTTCTCTTCATCTTCTCTACAATGGTTTCCATCTTTCTTGAGGTATCATTTAAGTTTCTAGCCAAAGTTTCAAAACACAAAAATAAGTTTTTGAAAACTACTTTTTTTTTTTTTTTTAGTTTTTAAAACTTAGCTTGGTTTTTAAAAACACAAGTATAAAGTAGATAGAAAACATAGTAACTAATTGGTAGAACTAGTATTTTTTAGACTTAATTTTTTAAAAATCAAACACAAAAAACTAAATGGTTATGAAAGAGAGCCTAAATAGTTATCAATCACGGCCAAAAAATAGTTTTCAAAAAAATAGTTTTTGTTTTTAAAATTTAGCTATGAACTCAAATATTTTTTTGTGAAGAAAAATAAAAACTATTATAAAGATAGAAAAGATGAAAATTATGATAAAATTTTTTTTTAAAAAATAAGTATAATTTTTAAAAATAAAAAATCAAAATAGTTAGCCAACAAAGCATAAACTTGTTATTAAACTAAACTTATAATAAGAGTTTTTGAAAAATTGAAAAGTAGGAAGGTGGACTAGCTAGCTCTCTCTTCTTTTTTTTTTTTTTTGGCCAGCCAATTGACAGACTGAAAAAGCCACCGCCCAACACACATAATAATAAATCCTATCTTGTTTTTATCCTACCTCGCCTCCAATCCTGCAAAAAGAGAATTTCATGGTTAGGAAAAATAATTGTTAAAATGTTATTTTTGTTTATCTACTTTCCCTTTCATTCTACATTTTACAAGTACTTTTAATAAAATTTAAAATTAATTTCTGTTTTTAAATTTTCTTAAAAATATAACTTTTATTCACTTTCATTGAAAATTTTGAAAACATATTTGCATTATTTTTTTTTTCATGAAACATATTCTTATTATTTAACCCATTTTAACTAATCTAAAAAAATAAAACTAAAAATTAGATATTTAAAAGCAAATGATACTAAATAGGATCAGACTTAAATTAGAGAGATTAAAATTATATTTTAATTTAAAAAGATTGTTTTTCTTATTAAAAATACACCTGAGTAGGATGTGTGTTTTTCTTTTCAATACACTTCATTTTGACGTGACATGACTACTGCATTTTGAAAAAAAAAAAATAAAAATAAAAATTACTCATGGATCATAAAGATTAGGTTAAAAAGTTTATTTATATTCGTACAGCCGCAATAATTTAGTTTTTATAATTTTAAATTTGTTATAAATATTAAGTGTCGAAACTTTATATATAATAGTTTAGTCCTTATAATTTAATATTAGCATATACTTAGTTCAAAAAAAACTTTTGAAATACGCACAAAGTTTTTATGAGCACCGCTAAATTGTTTAGGGACCAAATGTTTTTCATTTCTATACTTATTAATCATTATATACTAAAAATCATTTTTTCACGTTGAAATAAATTTCCGTGGTAAAATAAATCTTTACAAAATTTAAATTTTATGAATTAAATTATTTCATTCAATAACTAAATTGTCACAAATTTAAAAAATATAGTGACTAAATCATTACTTTTATAAAAATAATATAAAGACCTGTAACAATCCGGGGCGGATTTACCATAGGCTCAGGGGGCTCGAGTCTCCCCTCAATTTTTTTACCTTTAATACTATGTATAGAAAAAATCAGATTAAATAACAAAAAAGTCTTTTGGCATAATAGTAAATATGTCATCAGCCCCCCTCAAGTCTCAGGTTCAAGCAACAAGACGATGTTTAGTTGGAATGATTTTAGACGTTTATAGGATAATTATTTTTATAAAAGCTTAAGCATGAGAGTATGTAACGATAATTTTTGTAAAAACAAAAAAAAATTAAAATAAAATCTCTCATAAGAGTGTTTACAATTTCATTAATTAATTTCCTTGGATGTAATAAAAACTAAAAACGACCCTCACCTAATTTTTTTTTTCCTATGGTTGTAGGTTCTAAACCACTAAAGAACGAGTCACACCTACGTCAGCATAAATTGATATATGGTTTAAGGACCTACTACCGATGTAGCTATCATTCTAGTTATAGAAATGACAATTATGATTAAATTTTGATAACTTGATATTTGCTTTCGTATTAAAATATTTATATTAATGTCATTCATTTTTAACCACGTCAATAATATTAAATAGTGTACGAGTACTCGCACCAACCACATTCATTCTATACCATAAAAGTATTATAAGTTTTTTTCCTTTAAGAGGGTCGAACGTGGTCCCTTTTGTGTAAAAAAAAGAGATTTTGAAAGGGAGATTCATAAGGTCCACATGTGGGCATTTTTGTTTTTTTCTTCTCTCTTTTTACTTTTTTAAATTTTCATCTTTTAAGAAATATATATTCCTCATATATATATTTACTCACCCATATAAGTTCCCTATGGGAAAGGGTTGGGATCAATACAAGGATAGGGCAAGAAGATGCACCTAGATTTCGAAATAATTCCTTCAAAATACTATCATGAAGGATAATATTTTTAAATTAAATATCTTCTTTTAGCTAAAATATTATTTTGGTCTCTGTACTTGATTTCAATCCATTTTAGTTTTATATTTTCAAATATTTAAATTAAGTCGTTTTATTCTCAATTCAATATATCTTAGAATTGGTCTTTAGGATTAATTTCAAGTTTATTTTATCAAAATTAGCTAAATAATAATAATAATTTTCATGCAAGAAATAAAAGGCACAATAAGAATACACTTCCAAAATTTATAAAGAGAAGACTCTTTTTTTGGAAAAATTTGGATAGACTAATTTTAAGGTTTAGTGAAAGTATAAAGACTAAATTTAAATATTTGAAACTACAACGACTATAATAGAATAAAATTTATAGTACACATGTCAAAACCTTCTCTAAAAAAAGTGGAAATTCATAACTTTTAGTACAAATTAAAAAATTATGATGATTGGTTTGTTGGAAAATACTATAAAAAAAATATTGAAAAAGAGATATTTTCTAGAAAACAAAGATATGATATGATTGGTTTTGTCGAAAAATACTTTTAAAAGAAAACATATTGAAAAAGAGACATTTTCTAGAAAACAAAGCTGAGAGATTGAATCTTGAAAGAAGAGATAACAAAAAAGAAGTTGCAAGATTTTTGGTGGGCGTGTAATAATGGAAAGGGGAAGGGAACACAAAGACAAAGGCCATGTTCATTTTGATACCCATGAATTGAGATTTGAGAGCATCGCGTGATAGGGAAGAAAAGGAAATGGTGGCTCTATTGTCTCTTTGCCTATGTTTCTTTATGCATTCTTCATTCTTTGTGATTATTGTGCTCTCCCCCCTTTTTTTCATTTTAAATCTCAATCCATACAATCAAGAACAATGATTTTAAGTAAGAGCACTTTATTCTGGTGAAAAACGGCCCTTGACATATTTCTATACTGGTAGCCTTCATGGCTTTGTTTTTAGCTTCACCCCAAAAGACCTCATACATAATGGAGATAATTGGGTCCTCACTTATATGTCATGGATCTGTTCCTTTCATAACTAATGTTATTAAAAGAGAAGATAGTAAATAAACTTGCATGATTATCTCATTAATGAAAGCCCATATAAATAGCAACTGTCATACACATGTCAGTTATGTAACTAAAATACTGACCTAACAAATAACAACTAATCTGTTATTTCTAATACTCCCCCTCAAGATGGACTTAGTACATTAAAAAGACCCATCTTGGATATTAGAAAAGAAAAAGTGGAGAGGGGCAAAGCCTTAGTAAAAATGTCAGCAATTTGAAGATTAGACCGTATAGGAAGAAGCTTGATATCTCCATGTATGATTTTGTCTCGAACGAAATGGCAATCAAGCTCTATGTGTTTGGTCCTTTCGTGGAAGATGGGGTTGGAAGTAATATGGACAGCAGATTGGTTGTCACAAAACAAATAAGGTCGGAGTTGGAGAAGTCACATGAAGGTCTTTGAGTAACTGGATCAACCATATCAGTTCACTGGTGGTGGCAGCCAAAGCTCGGTATTCAGCTTCAGCCGAGGAACGTGCCACCGTAGGTTGTTTCTTGGCTTTCCATGATACAAGAGAATCCCCAAGGAACACACAAAAACCAGAGGTTGACTTCCGAGAATCCAAACAGGAACCCCAATCAGCATCTGCAAAGGCGCGAAGTTGGAAATGTGTGGAGACTGGAAAGAAAACTCTCAAACCAAGAGATCCCTTCAAATACCTCAACAAATAATGTGTTGCTGAAAGATGTGATTGTCGTGGGTGAGCAACGTATTGGCTCAATTTATGGACATCAAAAGTGATGTCTGGCCTAGAGATAGTGAGATATAAAAGACGCCCGATAAGACGTCGATAAATTGTAGGATCACTCAATAAGGCTCCTTGATCAGCCGACAATTTTACATTGGGGTTAGGAGGCAGAGCACACGGCTTGGAGGACAGAAAGCTTGTATCTTCAAGCAACTGAAGTGTGTAATTCCTTTGGGACAACAAAACGCCTTTACTGCTACGAGCTAACTCTAGCCCCAAAAAATATCTCAAGGAACCGAGATCTTTAAGCTTAAAAACACCATTAAGATGTCTTTTAAAAACATCAATATTGGAAGAAGAAGGACCAGTTATAATAATGTCATCGACGTATACAAGAAGTGCAATGAAAGTGGAAGCAGACCCTCTAGTAAACAAGGAGTAATCAGACTTTGATTGTTTAAAACCAAGTAACAAAAGAGCGTTGGGAAACTTATCAAACCATTGTCTAGAGGCTTGTTTGAGCCCGTATATGGACTTATTAAGGCGGCAAACTAACCGTCCACTATTAGACTACTTGTAGCATGCTTATAGCCCATTGGTAAATCCATGTAAACTTCTTCATTTAAATCGCCATGTAAAAATGCGTTATTCACATCAAGTTGAATAATGGGCCAATGGAGAGAAACAACAACAGAAATGAGTACCTTTACTGTTACAAGCTTGGTCACCGGTGAGAAGGTCTCTATAAAATCGAGCCCTTCTTGTTGTGTGTAGCCCTTGGCAACAAGGCGTGCTTTATAACGTTCAATAGCGCCATCAGACCTATACTTGACTTTGTAAACCCATTTGCAACCTATGGAGTGTTGTCCTGGAGGGAGCGATACAACAGTCCATGTGTTGTTTTTTCCCATTGCACATAATTCTTCATCCATTGTGGCACGCCAATGTGGAAAGGAAACAGCTTGATGATAAAACTGTGGTTCATAGACAGAAGAAACATTGAGCACAAAATTCTGTAGGTCGGAGACAATTTGCTATAATCCAAAACATTTGTTAAAGAATATCTTGAAGATGTAGATGGAACCTCAAGTGAATGTAACAAGCTACAATGAAAATCTCGAAGATAAGAAGGCATCTTCGAAACCCAAGAGGTTCTTCGTAGGGGAATATGATGAGCTGTATTAGGATTCTCACTCAGTACATCATCATTATGAGAATGCAAAAGAGGTTGAGACTCAGGAACAACAGAAACATCATCATTGTCAGCAACCATGTTATTTTGGGGTACAAACATGTTATACCGAGACTCAGAAACGGCACGAACATCATTGACTTCAGTAACATGCTGTTGAGAAGTAGGATGCTGAGACTCAGGTAAAATAACATCATTGTCATCAGCAATAGATGGATTGTGTATGACATGCTGTGACTTAGGTAAAGAAGCATCATTGTCATGAGCATGTAAAGGAGTAGTGGGAGACAGACCAGAGTAATCAAATGATTTAGGTAATACCAGATCTGAGAAGGAGTTAACCACTGCATTCTGAGAAGTAAGAGTGTGAAATGGGAATACATGCTCATAGAAGATATCATCTCGTGAAACAAATATTTTCTCATTATGAATGTCATATAATCTATATCCTTTCATACCAGCTAGATACCCGAGAAAAATGGCTGGCACAACCCTTGGATCAAACTTGGATATTTGAGTTAGAAGTGTGGATGCAAAACAAAGGCTGCCAAACACTCGAATGCGGGAGTAATCAGCAGGAGCTCCATGTAGGCTGCCAAACACTCGAATGCGGGAGTAATCAGCGGGAGTAATCATCCACTTGCCTAAGCACTCTATCTGAACAATAGAGTAAAATTGTCGAATAGGCAATTTCATCCATTTCCTTTTATTCATCTTCTGTCAGTGTAGCCAAAAGGTCTGGAGCTTTAATCTTCTTCTCCATAACTCGAAATCACCTTTCCTATCAAATCGAGCAACCTCAAATCGAGTCGACATTGAAAAGAGCAACCTCAAATCGAGTCGACATTAAAGACATTAACCTCACAAGAAAGATCACCTGTTATAAAACAGTCATCCATCCGTCTAGCTCTTATCTTGGTCAAGCCTATCTCCATCATGACTACACCTTCAAGGTTCACCTCCTCTATTCGACACCCGAGCATTCTACCGATCACAGCTCAAGGGCATGGCTCTGATACCACTGTTAGGGACAACGACTCTTCACATATCTTCACATTTGTATGATATTGTCCACTTTAGGCATAAACTCTCATGGTTTTGCTTTTGGTTTCACCCAAAAGGCTTCATAGCAATAGAGATAATGTCTCTCACTTATATACTCATGATCTTCTCCTTATCTATACCCATGATCTTCTCTGTCTAACACTGAGATGAGAGCTTTGGTGTGACTCACAAACTGAACATTTTTTTATAAAGATCACTTCAAAACTGACCCTAAATACTTTAAAAAAGAAGAATTGGGTTAAAAAAAATACTTTTCACACCTTAATATGTCAAATTCACTCGGGACTTCTTTCCCTCTCTCAAAATTTCAAAATGGTTAAGATTTGAAATGAAATTTTCATTGATAAAATATTTTGAAGATCAGAACAATATTTCGACACTTTGAATAAAAACATAAATAAAGATTTCTAACTTATTAAAAAAAACATTACTTTTTATTAATATCTACGGATGTGGACAGAAAAAATCTTGATTAGTACCAAGTACCAACGCCACACAGCCGACAAGATCCAGCCGCAACAACTCCACAAATTGCATTTCCCTTTGTTTTTTTCCCCAATAAGATTCACCTCATTTTAAATTTCTGTCTCACAAAGAAAGAAACCAATAAAAATAATATCAGGTAATATAATATATCTAATAAGACAATAAAATAAAGCCACAAATCTACAAAAGTGGTGTGATATGACATTGATGTGATTAATTTTTGTGACGTGTGATATTTCTCTTTCATTATTTTTAACTAGAAACTTCATTCAAAGGTCAAATTATGCAAAAGTTAAATGATAAATAAATCAAATAAACCATTAATTATAAATTATAGGTTAAAGTACAACTTTCCTCCTATATTTTTAGCATCTTTCCATTCTAGTTCACATACTTTTAAATATTTAAATTTAATCTCCATACTTTCAATAAAATTTAAAATTAGTCTTTAATATTAATTTATTATTAGCTTTTCTAAAACAAATATTCACTACGAGTCTTTTCTCTATAAATTTTGAAAATATGTTCACATTTTTATCTTTTTTTACATAAAAATTATTATTATTGTTTAACCAATTTTGATAAAAATGAATTTTCAAATAATAGCAAGGGCCAATTTTAAGTTTTATTGAAACTTCATGAATTAAATTTAAACATTTGAAAGTAAAAAGATCAAAATGGAATAAACCCTATAAAATACATGGACCAAGATAGTATTTTAACCTAAATTATATTATTGGAGTAATGTCTAGTTTTAAATGTTGATGCTGATGAAAATGTTGAGATCTTAGTTTTATGGAAATATAGATGTTGATGGATATTTCTAAAAAAATTATAAACGTAAAAAAAATCATTAAAAAATATTTTAATTTAAAAATAAGTATTTTATCCTTAAAAAAAGTTTAATTTTCTAGTATTAATATTAAATCTAATGAAAATGTTGATCCATCCTTTATATTGTTGTTGAGCTTGTAGACATATGGAGTGACCATCAGCTCTAAAATAATGCACTTAGGAGTGTTTGCTAAATAATATTTTATTTGAAGTGCTTAAAATTATTAAATTAAATTAGAGGGTTAAATAAAATTTATTAGAACACATTGGTAGTTTATCATTTAATATATTATTTATATAGGGTCTATCTCAAAATTTTACATTTGTTTGTTTAATTAAAAAGGAAACCTCTTTGTTACCGTCATATCAGTTGGCCCAAAGTGTAATACATGATCCAGTACAAGTGGGCTTATATTGGGCCTCCTTGCTGCTACTCTCGGCCCATTTTAGCATTCCGCAACTCTACTCTCTTCATAAATAGGGAGAGGACAGATGGGAAATCAATTTTTACCTAACTTTGGCATAATTTATCAAATTTCATCACCAACGTTCAATTTCATGAAATTTAACCTTGAATTTAGATGAGTATACCTTTTACTCAATTTTTACTTTAAAAAAAACTCACTTTTAAATCATTGGAAAAGTTTTGTCCCACATTGGAAATTTTAAAGATGTGGATGTGTTTTATATTACAATAATAATATGTAGATTAGTAAAAAGTGATTGTACTAGTGTTAAAATACATCTTCACACCTCTAAGCTTGTAATAAATATTATTATACACTAAAAGTTGTTAGTTTTGAGTTTCTTATGTGTATGAATATGTTAATAAAACACTAATTTAATAATTAATCAAACTTTTATTAACGATTATTTTGGAGAAGGAATTGATGGACAGATTTTAATATATTAAGGATAATATTAATTTGAAAATATTGATTCTAACTTCTAAGTTGAAAATTGAGAATAAGTAAACAAATAGAGACGACGGCTCCATCTCCACCAACCTCACCTACCACCAAAGTCGCCAAATTCCAATGTATGAAACTCGAAGCTTCTTCGTCGCCTGTTCAATTTCTCCCAGCCTCCGCTGCAAGAATTTGCTCCCAATTAGCATTTTCCTTTCTTCTTCAATCTCGCCGTCGCCGGAATGTCGTCTTCTTCTCCTGCGGTTCTTACTTGCAAAGGTAATATTTCTGGAATTTTTTCTTCTACTGCGCCTTCCTCTGCCTGTTAAATTACTCATACCTCATTTTTGAAATGTGATTGAAGCTGCGGTGGCTTGGGGACCTGGAGAGCCATTGGTGATCGAGGAAGTGCAAGTGAGTCCTCCTCAACCTATGGAAATCAGAATTAAAGTTGTCTGCACTTCTTTGTGTCGCAGCGATGTCTCTGCTTGGGAAACTCAGGTTCTTACTTCGATTCTCACTGTGATGACTTTGTTGTTTTTGCCGATTTCTGCCGATGGACGTCGTTGACAGATGTCAATTAATAGTGGTTGATGAGTAGAATGTGGCTGGTTGCCCACAAGAGCATAGTTTAACTGGCATCAAATAAGAGATCATGGATTTGAATCATCCATTTCCAATTGTTGGAGAAATTATTGAGTGAGGCCGCCCCAATGTGGCCAGTAATTTTTCACTGACGGATGGAGAGAGAAGTACTTCAAGGGATATTAGGGGCATGAAACTTATTGGCTTATTGGATCCACATCTCGATTATTATTAGACAGCCACATTGTTGCGGCCTCTTCAATAATTTGTCCAATTGTTGACGTACTAAAAAAATAGTAGAAATTATTGGGTTTTTTTTTTACTGTTCTGAAAAGCCAGATTCATTACTGTTTCTAGGGTAATATACTTTGGAGTGCGACCAAAGTCTCACGTCGGCTTGATAAGGGGAATATCATGGGTATATAAATGAAGAGCACTATCTCCCTTGGTATAAGGCTTTTTGGGTGAAACCAAAAACAAAACCATGAAGGCTTATGCACAAAGTGGATAATATCATACCAATGTAGAGATATGTGAGGGTCGTTTGTCCCTAACAAGGTTTTGGTAAATTTAATTATATCACCACTCCAACACTTTCCCAACTTGTGAGCTTAGAAATTTATATTAAGATCAATAAGTAAAAATCAATATTAATTGGGAGAGAAATGTACTGGTGTTCAAACCGCTCTATACCTTGTTAAATGATAAATCAACCTGAAAGTTTAAGCGGATAGGTTTGAGAATAGCCCTCGACAATAACCTTTTATACCGTAAGAAAAACTCTGTACAAGATGTAGATTGAAAGATACTTTTATGTTTTTTAAAGTCGAACCGTTCTTTGTAAAACCACTGGAAAGTGGATTTTTCGATTTTGTTCTACTAGCTTGTAAGCTTGTAATACGTTGTTTACCTTTCATTCCAACAAGCTTATAAATACTAGTGAAAGGAAATTTTGGATTTTTTTATGCATTGTGTTTCATGGAGAAGACGAAGATTAGAAACTTCTAATATGGATACTTGTTTTTGTAGGCTATTTTCCCTCGCATATTCGGCCATGAAGCATCAGGGTAACTTCTTCCTAAAGAGTTTTTATTTCTAACTTTATGTGGTTAAGTTCTTCCTACTTGCTGTCCACAGTTTCAAATAATTAGAAAAAATGTTGTAAAAGGTTTTGGCACGGATTCTTTGAACTATTACTTGTGACACTGTCCTAAAAAGATGTTACTTCTTTCTACCTGGGAGAACGTAGAAGCAGAAGAAGAAAAGATTTCTTTTTTTTCTATGGAAAATAGGAACTCTTTATTATTTTTATGGATGTTTAAATTATTAATTCATTATATTTTATATTCTTTCTTGCATTAGAACCTTGAAGATAACTTTTAATAGAGCAATAATCCAAATTCACTATTACATGTAATTTGAAATATAAAGCAGCTATTCAGTTTCTCCTCTTTGGAAAATAGTGATTTTTCATCTCTTTTTCAGTGTTGTTGAAAGTGTTGGTCCTGGAGTGACTGAATTTAGGAAAGGTGACCATGTGCTTACACTATTCACTGGAGAATGCAAGACATGTAGGCAGTGCCTATCAGGTAAAAGCAACATGTGCCAAGTTCTGGGGCTAGAGAGGAGAGGTGTAATGCATAGTGATCAGAAGACCCGCTTCTCTATCAAAGGAAAACCAGTATATCATTATTGTGCGGTTTCAAGTTTCAGTGAATACACTGTGGTGCACTCAGGGTGTGCTGTCAAAGTCAGCGTGGCTGTACCTCTTGAGAAAATATGTCTTCTGAGCTGTGGGGTGGCTGCAGGTATAGCTATGTCCTTAGTTGAAAATGTTTTTCGTTTGATTTTTTTTCAATGGGGTAGAGGAATTTTGGATGAAACATATCACATCTTGTCATTTGTGACTATGTATATAAAACCAGAATAGAAAATGAATACCAAAAAAAAATACAAGAAAGTAAAGCAACACATTTGGAAGGTAGTTAAAGTGGAAGTGCGGAAGTTTCTACCATGGCTTATTGATTCAATAGTGTAATCAGTTCAAATGAGTAATATTTATCCTTGGCTAGCCTACTTTATTAGCATAATTATATGGTCTTCTTTGAATTTCAAGTTGAAACTTGGCATTGTAAATCGGACTATTTTTGGTCTTACCTTTCCAATTTTTTCCTTTATCTGAACCCACTTACCATGTTACCTAGACTTTCATGTAGATTTCAACTAATTTAGGCTTGAATTGAAGGGATTCTTTTTTTCCTTTTTAATTATTGAATTGAAGCAATGTTCTTTCAACAGTTATAGGAGCTGTTGCTTCTAAGATGTTCTTTCTTCAGGTTTGGGTGCTGCTTGGAATGTCGCTGATATATCTGAAGGTTCAACTGTGGTGATATATGGTCTTGGGACTGTAGGCCTATCTGTAAGTATTATGTTTTGTGAATACATTCTGCGGTGATCTCAAACATGTCTCTTGGCAATCTCGTACGTGATTTGATTGATCTTGAGTTCTGTCTTACCAAAAGGTTGCACAAGGTGCCAAAGTTCGAGGTGCATCACAAATAATTGGTGTTGATATTAATCCTGAAAAGGGTGACATAGGTACTTCATTTTTCTTTGGGAATCATGAAATATATCCTAGTCTTTTCTTTTTAAAAAAAGTGTTAACGAAGGAAGTAATTCCATGCTTGCAGCTAAAACTTTTGGGATTACTCATTTTGTTAACCCGAAGGAATGCAATGAATCTATTCAACAGGTATTACCATTCTTTCTATAACTCAACCAGTGTCTAAAATCTCGATAATAAAAAGTTAAAACGGGTTTCTTTGTGAATTTCAACTAATCTTCGTTCATTTCTCTTAGGTCATTAATCGAATTACTGATGGAGGAGCTGATTATGCATTTGAATGTATAGGTGACACAGGAATGATAACTACTGCATTGCAGTCATGTTGCCAAGTAAGTGCTCTTTTACTCTCCGTTTATTGGGTGAAGTTTCTTCCATAAAACTGATTAATTTCTTTCAACATCTTGCCATAGGGTTGGGGTTTGACTGTTACACTAGGTGTACCAAAAGTGAATCCAGAACTAACGGCCCACTATGGAGTATTTCTTAGTGGAAGAACATTAAAAGGATCCCTTTTTGGCGGATGGAGACCAAAATCTGACCTCCCCTCATTAGTAGACATGTATACCAAGAAGGTAATAAGAGCTTTATGTTTAACGATTGAATCTGATACTTCCTATTTCAATGCGCTTTAGCCCTCCCCTCTTAAATCACAAGCATGGTATAAAAAACTTGGACTTCAAAGCATATCCAGATCTTTCTTGGAGCTGTGTTGGTGATGCAGAGGACACTGCACAATATGTTGTCTCGTTAATCAGGCCATTAAATTCGATATCTCATTCTCTGTTACTAATGTTTGATACAGAGGCATTTAGAAGTGAGTCTTGACAAAATCTCATTTGCAGGAAATTCAAATTGACGAGTACATCACACACAACATAGCCTTTGAAGATATTAACCAAGCTTTCAGTCTCATGAAGGAAGGGAAGTGTTTACGTTGTGTTATTCACTTACCAGCATGATTTTAGGTTATTTCATGAACTCGAAATGAAGAGAAAATCCCATTTTGACTTAGGCAGCCCTTTTCTTCCAGTTAAGTGACACCGGAATAGGACCCATTTAAGAATCATTTCCAGTAAAGTCTTGGTTACTACATGATTTAATTTTTCAAAATAATTCCAGTATTTGTAGAATTGATTTTTTTTCCCTCGAAATATTTCTATTTTTAGAAAAATAATGGTGTCATCTACCTATACAGGGTTTTCCCCATTCCTTTAAATAAGTAACGGGTTTTTTCACAATATTTCCAGTACTGTTTTGCATTCGATTGCTCTTCGTAGGCAGATGCTGATTGAACAGTTCAATATTACATCCAAAAACAGTGATGAAAGGTAAAAGAGTATGAAGTACCGCGGGGGGTTCTTTTTTTCTTTCCCCTAAAAAAGACGAGACCATTTTTATATGGTTGAATCAGTTGCAAATCGCTCTTTTGGGTCTTAGACTCTTAAATGCAAGTCTATAAAAGCATTTAAAAGATAAAACACGATTGTATGTGTGTCCTGTATATATATATTTAATTCAACCAATGCAGTGATGAAAGCTTAAACAAAGATAATATATAATAACAACAATCTAGCTCAACGACTTATGAGCAAGAGGTCATGAGTTCAAATCCCTTACTTCCAAATATTGTTGTACTAAAAACTATATATATATATATATAAAAGTTGTCAATCTGAGCCTCGACTGTTTAAGATATATATTCAATTCATGTTGCCAATTTCACATGTTTGCATAATTAGCAAAATAAGAAAGCTCAATTGTGGGCATGTCATCAGTTTTTTTAAAATTGCGAGCGTGTCAACGATTTTGCAAAATACCTAAAATAACCTTCACGTTTAATCCTCGTATTTGCAATATGATACCTATCAATAGTCTATTAAAGATATATCAATTATATACTATTAGTGTATGTTATTTAAGTATATTATTGAATTCTCAATACTCAATTTATCGACAATATATCAAAAATAGCTAATATGAAGCAATTTATATCAAATAGATCTAATGTGAAATGTATTATCGATAAACTACTGATATACTTTACTTAAGTATATGAGTATAACAATAAAATGAGATATATGTAGTATAAGGTATATTAGTGATATACCACTGCTATACCTTATTTTAGTTTTTTACTTTATTGATAATTTGTTGGCACTAATTTTTTGTTGATACATTATATTATTAATAAATGAATGATACAATATCTATAACTCAAAGTAACGAACCGTATCACTTAATAAAATATATTACTGATATACTATTGATGTACTCAATGTTCGATATATTAGTAATATATCAACTATGCAAAATATCTAAATATAAGTTGATTTGTATATCAAAGGTAAAGTAAAAAAAAATATTAGTTTAAATTTTTTTTTGCTATATTTGCAAATCTAAAAAAATCATAACTAAATTTGTAACTATCTAATATTTTATGGTATCCATTATAATTCTCCTTTAGTTTGTATTATTGTGGTTTTTAGATGCCTGTGGTTGATGTCCACTTGGTCGCACAAAAGGCTAAGGTTGGATCCCTCTTTCACGTTGACCTAATATGAAGGAGAATTTTCTAATTCTCTCAGGGTGCATCTACTCTTTTCGTTCACACTATGAATTTTACTCTACTCATTAATTCTTTAATGTTGTTAAATTCTTTATAATTCTTAAATGATATTGATGCACTAACAATAAATGAAACTTGAAAGTGGTACCATACATCCTATAAAGTATAAGAATTTTTTCCTACCCTGACTTTGTGCTTGATTGGGAGTTCGATGAGGTGCAATGTGTCACGGTCGCACTACTCAGAGGGTCTCGACACGACAGTGCGACACTTGTTCTCGCCCACGAGCAAGTCAACCAACTCAAATTTGGCTCATCGGTGGCTCACAAGGCCTATCTCGCAACCTCCACCCCTGTTCTTGAGAAAACAGTTTTAGAAAACGGGGTCAGAGAGAATTTATGAAAACATTTGAAAACGTTTAGAAAGTTAGTTATACAGTTGATAAGCAATTAAAGGAAATCCACACTTAACTAACATATAACTCTTGATAGGAAGAATTGATGAATAGTCGAATCCCCCTATAGTACATTCTAGGAATTTTGGTTATGACACCCTTGCAAGTCAATTTGGTACATTCTAGGAGAAGAACCGTGAGCGTAACTCTTGTTTCAACGTATCCCATGTGTCAATGGTACATCTCCCCTCTTAGATGTCCACATTGTTGGATTTTATGCACTAAAGTTTGTAACATTTGTTCTAATTAAATTAATAAAGTGTTATTGCTTATTTCATGATTTCTCTATATTGCCTTATATTGACCCTAAATCTAATAAACGAACATTCTAGGTTGTTATATGTCTCTTGAATTGAATGTAGTAGACATATAAGGATCTCAGTTCGAGAAACAGTCTAAAGGGTTTATAGTAAAGGGATAAGGTTAGGTACCTCATCCTGATAATACTATGGATATGACCCACTTTGTATTTGATACAAACACAGTGATCCAACGTGTTCGTGTATACGACATGTGAGTGTGGTTATCCTATGTGATGAGATCACATAAGACCAGACCGTGAAATAGTAATCAATAGATGTAACTCTATTGACTAGTTAGGTTTCTATTTCAATAGGATGACCTAGGCAACTTGAACTCAATCTTGAGCAGGTTACGAACTCCTGTTTGCGAGGAATTATCCTTTGACTAGTATGGGTGAGAGTGGTCCGAGACGTCAACTCAATATGTCTACCTTATTGGGGACAAGACCGAGCAGGCGACTGGAGACTTAACCTAGCAAGATGGAATTCACTTCTTCCCGATTTTAGGGTAAGTAGATGAGTGTTCCCTTAAGTGGTCTTCGGGACTTGAACAAAGGGTCTGAACCTCTCATTGGCCCGAGAGGGACTTCTGATTACTGATAGGACCATAAACAGGTTGTTCATTAGAGGAGCAATGGTACTTAAGGTAAAAGATGTAACTCAGGGGTAAATGATAATTTGACTCAGCTGGTGCTACGAACATTCATGAAGAATTGACTTGTTGTTATTGGTTAATATCCATGGACACAGAAATATATCTGTAGTGAGAAGAGTGCAACTGCGGGACTATAGTAGAGTGTTCCCGCAGTTAACGAATGTTGATTTGAGGGTTAATGAGATTAACCTAATAGTCTTGCATCGTTGGAACTTCTGATTGTAGGTCCATTAAGTCCAATTCCTAGCTCGTAAAGGGTTCTTAGATTATCAATTTGAATTGTTCAAATTCATTTAGGAAATATGCATGATGTATGGAGATACATTATAATATAAAGTTTTTATGCATATTAAAACTTTATATTATAAATTTAATTTGAATATGATTCAAAATAAATTAATTGAGAGAATTAAATATTTGAAGAAGTTCAAATATTATTTAAATGTGAATGAGATTCATATTTGAAACTATAGGTTAAAATTTAATGTGCATAAGATGTACATTAAAACTATAGACTAGAGGGAAAATGATTAAATGTGATTTAATTATAGGTAAATTAAATTAAATATATGATATTTAATTTGGTTTTGTTAAATATGATTTAATTAAAATTAATATTACTATATATAATTAAATATGATTTAATTATATTAATTAAATTAGTTAATTATTTTTTAATTAATTAATTAGGGAACGTGTCAACAACACGTTCCCACTTACCCCTCAACTCCCCCTCGATAGGGACGAAGGGAGTGGAGAGAGTTGAATGTTCTTCCTTATACTCATTGATTGATGCAGAGGAGGATGATGGTTGTTGAACGATTGGAACTCTCTCAAACTCTTGAATTCTTTCTCATATTTTCCTTATCTCAATTGTTGGAAGCCTCCCACAAGACTTGATCTACAGAACTCAGAGGATAGGAAGTTATCCTACTGGTGGTGTTCTGTAGAAGAGAATTGCAGAAGAAAACAGTGAAGTTGTGTTGGACAAGGGATTGCAAGGTGTTGCCATTTGGAACTACAAAGGTAAATTTTGTTTCCTTTTAGTTTAGACAATTAATCCAGCATGTTTACTGCATCAATTACATGCCTAATTGCTTATCGATGTTTGTTTTTACCTAATATACTGGTATTTGCTTTTTGCCAAAACAAATCGAGTTTTCGATCCAATTAAGTTTCGGTTGTGCATAGGGATCTCGATTCCTGCACACATAACGAGTCCTCCACCACAATTTGGGATCCTCTTCTAGATGCATCATTGCCAAGGTAACTCTTTCCTCTTTAGTCACCGTACTTGTTGCTCAAAAGTATTATTCCATATCAAAGATAAAGTTTTCTAGCACTTTGGCATCTCGAACCCCATACAAGGGTTTCGGTTCGAGAATCCTCTTCTTAACCGACTTGGTCGCGCCCCCAGGTGGAGCTTGATTTTTCATCGCTACTATGGTGAGATTTAGCTTGGCGGCCATCTCACTCATCTCTACTCTACAGACCTCAAGGGCAACTCTCACATCGTTAGAAAGGTCGGCAACCATCCGACCAAATACTTTTTAGGAACTATCTAGATCATCGACACGTTCCTCTATTTGGGCAACAGAGCCCGATGAGCTTTCACCACGCTCGAAGTTTCCATGTCGGTTTACTTTTTCGTCAAGGGTCTCAACCCTTATCATCAGTTCTTTGATAGGCATTCCATCAAGGCGGTCAACTACCACATCGATCTTGTCGGTCTTGGTTGCAATCTCTTCCATACAAGATTCCAAGAACCGGATATTATCAGGGACTTCCGCCAAGAAGAGCAACTGCTCCTCAATTTCAGTCAATCGTTATTTGTTAGATTTATTCAGCTGTTTCGCAGGCATAATCACAGAGTCTTGCCTTTCTGGAGCCAACTAGTCTCCGATACTAACTGTCACGGTCGAACTACTCAGAGGGTCTCGACACAACCGTGCGTCACTTGCTCTCGCCCACGAGCAAGTCAACCAACTCAAATTCAGATCGTCAGTGGCCCACAAGGCCTATCTCGCAACCTCCACCCATGTTCTTGAGAAAACGGTTTTAGAAAATAGAATCAGAGAGAATTTATGAAAACATTTGAAAACGTTTAGAAAGTTAGGTATACGGTCAATTAGCAATTAAAGGAAAGTCACGCTTAACTAACATATAACTCTTGATATGAAAAATTGACGAATAGTTGCATCCCCCTATAGTACATTCTAGGAATTTTGGCTATGACACCCTTGCACGTCAATTTGGCGATGAGTCATACGCTTACAAAATGTACATGAAAATGAAAGAACAAATCTAA
Organism: Trichosanthes cucumerina; assembly: GCA_036507285.1. Lineage (NCBI taxonomy): Eukaryota > Viridiplantae > Streptophyta > Magnoliopsida > Cucurbitales > Cucurbitaceae > Trichosanthes > Trichosanthes cucumerina. The sequence goes on along the minus strand of CM071839.1, from coordinate 71,589,970 downwards.
ACGAAATACATAACATGAAAACAAGGTAAAAAGGGGTTGGAATGACCATGCAGCCATGGGCAACACGTCCTAGACAGACATGACCGTGACACAATGCTCCTAGTTTTTAAAATTAGGAATTTAGATTGGGGGATGTGGAGAAATTTATTGATTAAATAAATAAAGTAGTTTAGGATTTAGTCGTTTACTTTAAAAATTAGTGGACCAAATAGAAACACATTAGTGTGTGAAAATGAGAATGGAGCAACAGAACATTAGATTTTATATTTTTTTAAAAAAAAAACTGTCTCAATTTTTTTAAAAATTAATAAATTAAAATCGATTCATTTCAACTAAAAAAAGATTAAAAGATATCAATCATATTAATAGGATTTCATCGCAACTCAATCTAAATAAATTTATGACTCAACCCAACTTAGAATTAGTTGATCACAAATTATAAAGTTTCTTAAACACCCTAACTCAACTCAAAGTCAAAATGTAAGAAAGAAATGAGCAGCCAAAAACATAAAGAAGATAAAAGAAAGAAAGACAAAGCTTGGAGTTGAGATGAAGAAACATCATAAACAGGTAATTTCTCCTAATGGGAGCTCTTCTTCTAGCTTTCACCTCTCTTCTCTATTCTGATTTCCTGTCCAGTCCATTTCTGCATCCTCCCTGAAGTTTCTTCAACCTGCAATCATTATTCAACAATTCACCATTAAAATTGTTCTGAGCTTCCTTCACCACAAAAAAAAAAAAGAAACTCCTTCCCAGACATTAACTCATTTGCTTTCACTTACTTCTTTATTCCAGTTGGTTTTGTACAGAACAAGCAGCAGCAACAACGTCTGCATCGCAATCCCGGCGATCATTCCACCCCAAAGCCCCTATAATCAACAATTGTGTGAGTGAGTTCAAACTTCTAACATGATATGACTTTTGAAATAGTGAAAAGTACTTTTCAAAATCGTCGAGTTTGAAAGTTGTAAAACCATTCTAAAGTCAACCTTGATTTGCTGGTTTTTGACATACCTTGACTCCAAACTTTGCTACATAACCTAAGACAATCCCAAGAGGGAGACCAAAAATGTAATAGCAGCCTAAGTTTATATATGCCACCAATGCCTGCCATCCAGCTCCAATGGCCACACCTGAACATTATTGGAAAAAAAATGTCACAAAGGATTTCAAAGGGTCATTCAAAATCATTTAGGTCCAATCATGAAGTACCATTTAAGTTTCTAGCCAAATTTCAAAACCAAAAACAAGTTTGTGAAAATTACTTTTTATAGTTTTCGAAACTTCGCTTGGTTTTTGAAAACATAAGTAGAACATAAATAAGAAAACATAGAAACTCATTAGTAGAAGTAGTATTTTTAGGTTTAATTTTCAAAAACCAAAAACCAAATGGTTATCAGTCTTAATACTTCACCAACATTGAGAGAGAGAAATTTTAAACTTCACCTGAAATGACTGGTTGGACACTGTTGAGAACCATGGTAATGCCAAGAAGATAGGCTAATTTGGCAACATATTTCTGCACAGCTACACTGCTTGTGAAGATGACAGCAAAATGATCCTTGACAAAGAATATCAGGACCATAAAGAGGAGGCCGAGAATGAGAGATTCCGCTATTGTCACGTAGACGGAGTACTTTGCAGCTCGAGGTCGGGCCTTTCCGAGTTCATTGGAGACCCTAACACTGTTAACAGACAACAGCAGAACACATATATGCAGTGTAAGACATGGAACTCAAAGTCTAGAAAATGAATATGTTTTATGTTTGTCCATTGTTACCATGGAGCTAAAATAGATCCACCTCTCAGATTCTGGTAGATAAATATTATGAAAGTTTAAAGCTTTTGAAACAACTCACACTTGTTAAGATTGTAATACAAAAATATAGATTATGTGAGTTCAACATAGAGATATAAAGAAATACTTTGTCCAAACAACCTTCCATTTAAAAAAAAATTATGTGTGAATTTCCCTCAACTTTGAGATGACTAGAAGAAGATGTAAAAGTGCGTTTAGTTAGTGATTTAAAAGCAGAAATTCAGCCAACAAGAGCATAGCTCAACTGGCATCAATTATGAATCATAACCAGGAGGTCATGGGTTCGAATCCCCCACTCCCAATAGTTGATGTACTAAAAAAACAGAAATTTGAAAAGAATAGTTTCAATAAAAAAAATATAAAACCATTAGGCAAAAAGTTATATTTTTTAAGTGTAATTTAATTTTTTAATTTTTCCAATTCTTCAATTTAAAATTTAAAATTTGGATATGTTGAAAACATAAATAAATAAATAAATAAAAAGTAAAACTTGGGTGCATTGGACCCAAGTATTGAACAATCTTTTTTAATCACACAAATTTTTTGTTTTAGAAGAAAAAAATAAATAATAATTAAAAAAAAAAACAATTTTTTTCATGTGGTCATAAAGTGGATTGCATAGTCATGGTGTTTTTCTAATATATATATATATACCTTTTTAAGATTTCTATTATGTGTATCTCAAAAAAAAAGAAAAAAAGATTTCTATTATGTGGCTTACAAAATCAAAAGCTGTTTCCAATGACAAATTACTAAACGATGATTCACTAAATCTGAAAACAAGAAACAAAATACAAAAGACATACAAACACAAGTTATAAAAAATTTAAAATAGTTTAAGATGGAATAGAGAGGGAACATAAATGAAGTAAAATTTAATTACCTCATGGCGACATTAATTCCAATGAAAATGATATTCTCCCATCCATTTAAGTTCATGCTGAAACCAAAAGAAAAAAAAAAAAAAGAAAACAACCAAAAAACAGAGCAAAGAAACAAGTCAAAAACTTCAAATCCATGAAAAAGCAAAGAACAGAACACCACACAAAAATCCATTGAATACAAAGAAGTGTCTGTGTGAAGTTACCAAATGGAAAGTGAATCAACAGAAATGATTGCATTTGGAAGGTGACCGGCAAGAATAATGATACTACTCATATACCAAATCTCCAAGCAAAACATAATAGCAGATGAAAATGAGAGCTTAACAAATCCCCACAAATCCTTGAAAGCCAACCAAGAGAATCCTCTCCAAGCATCTTTACACCAACCAAACACATAAATGACTTGAGCAATGGAAATCCCCCAACCAGAGATGTTTAAGGCCAAGGCAGCCCCATTGGTGCCCCAACCAAACTGGAAAATGAACAGCCACAGCATCAAAACATGAATCAGAAGGGCCCCAAATCCAATCCAAGCCAATGCCCAAACTTTGCTTTGTGCCTGAAGAAACTTTTGGGTTGGAAATGCCACCACAAAGGAGAACAACTGTGGGAGTATCAGCAATGAGAAACTTCCAGCCAGCTCTGCTACATCATCTTGTTGCCCCAAAAGCTTCAAAATGGGAGTGGCAAACACATATACTGGTGTGATTATTAATGCACATATGAACATTATGACCCATGATCTCTGCATATAGACACCCAGCATGTGGATTTGTCCTGCCCCAAATGCTTGTCCACACAGTGTTTCTGTTGCACTTCCCATTCCAAACTGTTCCAACATTTTTTTTAACATCAGGAAAACACACATGTCAATATCATTAGATAAGATGTAGTTTGTGATTGGGGTTTGGGAATTTGATTTGATGCAAAAGCAGAAACCCCTTTGGGGACAGATTGAGTTTAATGTGGGGTATCATTCAACTTTAAAAGAAGTTGATCAGCTAAAAGCAAGGAGACAGACTATTAGTTTACAAGCAAAAAAGTAATTAAACCAAACAAATCCATCAGCTTGCCCTCTAAAAAGGCCAAAAGTAATAACACCATCCATCAAAACCAAACAAACACCCTCTTTCTCTAGGAAACTTAAAAGAAGCAGTTACTATGAACTGAGAAGAAGCAGAGATGAGCTAAAAATGGAGAAGAAGATCTTGTTCTCTGTTAAACAGATCGAAATGGGAAGAAGTTTTTTTAAAAAACAAACAGATATCAGAAAGTGTCAACTCCGGCCATACATTCAGCTTACAGACAATTTCCAATCCCAAACACATAGAAACTAACATCATCCCATTTCTGAATCTTTTGTGTTTGTGAGGTTCAAAAACTCGATTCTAATCACCGCCAAGATTAGAATCATTCAGAGTACAAATAAACAAACAAAAAACCCTTTATGAACAGATTGAGTTCAGAAATGGAAAAAAAAACAAAAAAAAAAAAACAGCAGAGAGCTCAAAAGGAACTTCAGCAGCAAAAATCAAACACACAATAAGAGAAATAGAGTGAGAGAGAACGCAGCTACGGACCATGAAACCGAAAGCGAAAGTGGCAATAACAGAGATGGCAATGGAAATTCCAGAGAGCTCAAGCTCCCCAAGTTGACCCACAAAAATATTGGTAACAGAGTTGGTTCCATATTGACAAACGATCTGAAAAATGACCGGACCGGAGATCAGCAAAGTCTTCACCGTCTCACTCCACACGATGTGCTTGAACTCCTGAAATGTCCTCGCCGGAGCGTAGTCTCCGCCGTTTCCGTCGCCGAGAAGTGGCGCCGCATCCATCTCCGGCGAAACAGGAGACAGATTTCTTTTGCCTTTTTTAGAGTAAATGGGTAACGACCAAGCTTTTAAACAGGACAGATTTGTACGCACATTATTCGCCGATCGCCATTGCCAATGTCTGATTGATTTGCGATTATAAATCAAAAAGGTTCGAGATTCTTCCGAATATAATACTATATATATTTTGGGTAAAAGAGAAAATGATTATTAAAAAGGAAAGTTTGTTTATTGGCTCACTGACCAAAACTGGTAAAGGATTCTATTTGTTCAACCACGTGCTTCACGACGGTTTGTCCCAGGTGGAGATGTCCGTGAACGGGGCGGAGTCGGGGAATGGCTCCCCGTCCCTACAAAATTTTCTGTTTAATTTTGCGGGAATCGAGTCTCCGTAGAGAAAATTTTTATCCCCGTTCCCCGCCTAAACGGAGATTCACCACCCCGTTAGGGGTGGGTCTCCGCGGGCGGAGAAAATGGACATTTCTAGTCCAAGAAAGGTGCAAAGCCAAACGACTTTGTTTAAACTAGAGATGAGTAGAAATCTATTAGAATGTTAGACAAAAATCGATATAGTGGTGACTTGGAATGACATGACGATGACTAAGACGCTTGTTTAAATTAAGTCTGAAAGAACGACGTTTTGTCACTTGACTGTTCATTATGTATTCTAACGTATTCTTTACTCCAAACGTAATTTTGAAAGGTTTGTGGAAAGTTAAGGACAATATTCCAATTTTTGAAAGAACAAAGTTTTATTTTTAAGAAATGACAAAGTTCAATAGTACGTTTTATAATTTAGCATTTTTTTAATGGTCTAAAGAGGGTGTATTTGGTGTTCTCCAAGGGAGTACGATTCACGTTAGGCTAAATTATAGAAAATACCTATGAACTTTGTACTTTGTTAATACCATTGACTTTCAAAAGTTTCATTAATACCCTTGAACTTTTTTTTAAAAAAAAAAGTTAAAAAATATCCATATTAGTTTTGAACGCAAACCATTAGTATTTTGTTTCAAAAATATCATTGAACATGTTTAGGGCACACGTTCAGAATCAGAATCCTAGGAAATAAAAGTCTGGGGGTTTGTTCAGAGGGGTTCTAAAGTCGGAAAATCAGAAAATTGTGTTTAGGTGCAGTGTTCTGAAATCTGGGAATCAGAAAGCTATGGTTTTGAGTGCAGTGTTATGGATCATGGATTTGGTACAGTTTTGTTTCACCTTTTTTCTTCTAATTATTTTACTTTTTTCAAATTTTGTAGAGGATTTTATATGAAATGTAGAAGTCGTTGTCTAACATGGCTCAATTTTTTAATTGACTTTTTAATGAAGCTTTTAATTTTATGTTGTAGTTGAGGAATAAAAAAAAGAGTTTCAAACATTTAGAACAAATTTTGGCATTGAGACAAAAAAAACATAGCATGCCATAAGTTCACACATAGAGATACAAATAATAGTGCAGAATAAGATAAATAAACATAGTGTTGCAACTGACATGAAACAAAAGAGTATAATGCACCCCTGTGCGAATTAAGAAAAAAAATTGTATTTCCTGTCCCCGTCCCCGTTTAGCCAACGGGAAAAAATTTATCCTCGCTCCCTCCCCGCCTAAACGGGGATTCACCGTTAGGGAGGGGGGGGGGTCGAGCCCCACAGGAAAAATGGACATCTCTAGTCTCAGGAATGGTGCAAAGCCAAACAACTTTGTTTAAACTAGAGATGAGTAGAAATCTATTAGAATGTTGGACAGAAATCGATATAGTGGTGACTTGGAATGATGTGACGATGACTAAAACGCTTGTTTAGATTAAGTCTGAATGAACGACGTTTTGTCACCTGACTGTTCATCATGTATTCTAACGTATTTTTTACTCCAAACATAATTTTGAAAGGTTTATGGAAAGTTCAGGATAATATTCCAACTTTTGAAAGAATAAAGTTTTTTTTTAAAAAAAAATGACAAAGTTCAATAGTACGTTTTATAATTTAACATTTTTTTTAATGGTCTAAAGTTGTTGTATTTGGTGTTCTCCAAGGGAGTACAATTCACGTTAGGCTAAATTATAGAAAATACAACTCTGTACTTTGTTAATACCATTGAACTTTCAAAAGTTTCATTAATACCTTTGAACTTTTTTTTAAAAAAAAGTTAAAAAATATTCATATTAGTTTTGAATGGAAACCATTAGTATTTTGTTTCAAAAATATCCTTGAACATGTTTAGGGCACACGTTCAGAATCAGAATCCTAGGAATTAAAAGTCTGGGGGTTTGTTCAGAGAGGTTCTGAAGCCGGAAAGTCATAAAACTGTGTTTAGGTGCAGTGTTCTGAAGTTTGGGAATCAAAAAGCTATGGTTTGGAGTGCAGTGTTTTGGATCCTGGATTTGGTACAATTTTGTTTCACCTTTTTTCTTCTAGTTATTTTACTCCTTTCAAATTTTGTAGTGGATCTTATATGAAATGTAGAAGTCGTTGTCTAACATGACTCAGTTTTTAAAGTGACTTTTTAATGAAACTTTCAATTTTATGTTGTAGTCGAGGAAAAAAAGAGTTTTAAACATTTAGAACAATTTTGGCATTGAGACAAAAGAAAATATAGCATGTCATAAGTTCACACATACATATACAAACAATAGTGCAGAATAAGATAAATAAACATAGTGTTGCAACTGACATGAAACAAAAGAGTAGGTGCGAAATATATATTTTAAAAAAAAATCATAACTTAGAACACGTGTAAAAACGAAAAAAAAAATTGCATTTTTATAACTTTTAAAAAAGAAATTTAAAAATTAAGACAATTTGAGTGTAGATTTTAGAAAAACAACAACAACGAAAATATCGAATTATTTTTCTTGTCTTTTTTGTAAAAAATTCACAAAGTTCAAAGGTTTTGAGAGTATATTTAACATGTTATTATACAAAAAGTAGTCATTTTTTGTTTTATTTTAACGTTATAAAAAATTGACTACATGGAGGGGTCGTTGGAGTGGTCGAGTTGATGGGTGTTGGTTGTCGAGATAGTCGTCGGAGTTGTTGTTGAAGAAGTCGTTGGAAATGGGAGTGGTCGCCGAAGGCGAGCAGTGATCGAGTTGTCATTATGATCGTCGAAATTGTCGTTGTTGGTGGTCGTCGGAGTTGTCATCGAAGTTATTGTTGAAGAGGTCGTTGGAAATGAAAAACTAAGTGAGTGTCGAAGGCAGTCGTCGGAGTTGTCGTTGTCAGTCGTCGTTGGAGTTGTCACCAGAGTTATTGTCGAAGTGGTAACCAAAAATGAAAAATAACAAATGAAAGAAAGAATAGTGTTAAAAAAATCAATGTTGAAACTTTTTTTTTTTTAGTAGACATCTGAATTCAATGTTGCAAATATGAAAAAAAAAGTGTTTCTAGATAAATTTTATTGGAAAAGAAAAATTGATATCAATCTCAATATCCATTATTTTTGCAAATATTCCATAACATAAATTTTGACAAATGGTAATATATTTTGTAATTTTGTAGTTAATCTCATAATTGAGTTTTGAAATTGTAGACAAATGTGTTTGCAATTGGTTTGTTGGAAAAAAAAATAAGAAAAAAAGTCACAAAAAAATTAGATTTATTCAAGTTACAAAAAAACTGCACCATATACCTATGACATAATAATGCAACTCTGCACTTCAAACACAGACTTTCTGACTCAACTCAACCCAACTCTTCAATCCAAACACAAATTTCCTGAATTCACTAACAAAACAACACTGCACAACTCAACTCAAATCAACTAAACTCAGCTCTGCGATTGAAACGCGTTCGTATTGTGCAGTCACTTTATAGTAACATGAAAAAAATTATTTTTTTTAAACAGAAAAATTGTGTGGTTAAAAAAAATTATTTTGCTCAAAATGAAATGCACACGTGTGTTTACAATCTTAACAACGACATGTATTAAGTGGACAAAAAGATAAAACGTGAAAAATGTAGGCAAGACAGTCTAAAATATTTATAGAAAAATAGGTTCCTCCTTTTAAAAGGGGATTAGGGCGAAAAAAATGTTTATTTGTATTTCATTTTCTATATTTCTTCGTACGATATCTAAAACTAAAAACTCAAAAATTTTGCTTTCTTTTTCTATAGAAAGAAAACAAAAAAATCAAACGAAAGTTTCGGTAAAAAAGAAAAACCAAGGACAAATGGGAGTTCTTAACTTTAACTATTGACTATGAATTCATAATCATTCTTCAAAAAATTGCATGGAAAATCCTTTTTCACGCGTATGGATATGATTTGAGCAATGTTCTGAAATTAATGACATATGACTCTTTTTGTACTGTGCATTTCGTCCAAATTATCGTAAGACACCATATTCTGACTAGCTCTCTCGCTCTCACTCAAGTGTCGCTCTCACTCATGATAGTAATGAAGTTGTCAAAATTCTGGAGAAAAGAAAAAAAAAAACAAAAATCGCACTATAGTTGACTCGCTTTCGCTGACTTGTTTCGCTGACTCGCTCTCGCTCTACCTCTGCTACTCCAGCTCTTCTCTGATTTTTTTTCTTGTCATTTTTTCTTTATATTTTCGACCACTCATTTGAGCGACAGCGAGAGCGAGACAACGAGAGCGAGACAACAGGAGCGAGAGTGTTTCCGCGTACGATAGCGTGAACAAGAAAGACCGTTTCATATTACCTTTATGAGTAATTTTGCGTGTATTGTCACGCCAGAATGAGTCATATTTCATTATTTTGAAATGTCAGGTCAAATGTCATTAATGCGCGGGAAAACGGGTTATCCGTACAGAAACTCCAACATTCTTGGATTTAAATTGAAAATTTAGTTCTCTAATGATATAAGAAAAAAAAAACAAATCCAAAATCAAAATTAATAGATAACTAATTATTAGTAATTCATATTGATTCGATTCCATCACCATTAAAAAAAAAAAAAAAAAAAAAAAAAAAAAAAAAAAACTCCTTTTATTTGAAATTATAATAGCTCGTGTAAACTTCAATTTATTCGTTGTTTTATTTATTTGTGTAAATTTGAAGTTCTTATCAATTAGTTCAAGTTTTGATGCTACTATCAATTTCTTCAAGTTTTTGGGGGTGGTTGTAAATTTATGACTGACGTTGTAAACATTACTAACTTTTCTTCTTCAATTTTCGTTTTTTGTGTAGTTTTTCTTTTTACCCATTGAACGGAATTTTATTTATGTTACTAATGATAAGGATAATTTTGAAATATCTTGAAAAGTTAAGGATATTAATGTAAAATTATAAAGTTGATGGATATTATTCAAATAAAAGACAAACTTATTTTGTTTAATTTAGGAAACACAATTTCCATTTAAAATAACAGAGGAGCATAAGCAGAACCGATCTATAAAAAGAGGCCAATGAAATAAATAGCCCTGCAAAAACAGAGCCTTCTTTTTTGTCTTCCATTTAATTGTCCACTCCGATCCAGCAAGATGAATTCAAATGGCGTTTCTGCATCCATCTCCAAAAGGTACCCAAAACTCTCTAACCTTAAGATTTCACATCGAAATTAATTTAAAATCAACTCATCAATTTCTTCATCTCTGTTTTCTTGTTGCAGATTGGCCGGAAAAGTGGCTCTGATAACCGGCGGAGCAAGTGGAATCGGCGAGTCCACGGTGAGGCTTTTTGTGGAGAATGGAGCCAAAGTGGTCATCGCCGACGTCCAGGACGACCTCGCCGCCTCCCTCTGCAAGGATCTCGGCGACGCCAGTGGCGACGTTTCCTATTTCCACTGCGATGTCACCGACGAATCTGACATCTCGAACGCCGTCGATTTTGCCGTTGACAAGTACGGAAAGCTGGACATCATGTTCAACAATGCTGGCATTCGCGGCGATGTTACCGCCACGACGTTGACCACGGACATGAATGACTTCAAGAAAGTCTTCGATGTCAACGTATTCGGTACTTTCATAGGAGCGAAACACGCTGCCAGGTGCTACATTATCACTTAACTCAGAACCTTAAATTGATACGCAACTAGAAATTTGAGTTGAATGGTGATTAATTAACATCATATTAGAGCAGGGTTGATTTCTGTAAAGTTCGTTTCCTTTCTCTAATTAATATTGATTTCTATTTGTTGGGTCTTCTACCAATATCGAGTAATCTCTAATGAGTTATATTATTGACATAACAGGGTCATGGTTCCAGCGAAGACAGGGTGCATTTTGTTCACGTCGAGCATGGCATCGGTGATCTGCAGCGGTAACACACCGGCGTATTCGGCGTCGAAGCACGCAATTGTGGGATTGATGAAGACACTCGCCGTAGAATTGGGGCCTCACGGAATCAGAGTGAATGCGATATCACCGTTCGCGACGGTGACACCGATGCTGCTACCGTCAAAGGACATGGAGCAGAAGAAGGCAATGGAGGGCTTCATCTCTCTATCAGGGAACTTGAAAGGGGCAGTAATGGAGGCTGAAGATGTAGCAAAAGCAGCTTTGTATTTAGCAAGTGATGAGTCCAAATATGTGAGCGGATTGAATATGGTGGTTGATGGTGGGTTCAGTCTTACCAATCCTAGCTTTGAATTTAATGCCAAAGCTTATGCACAGTGACAGATTAATTCTCATATCAGTTTTATTAGTCCTTCTACTTTTAAAATTTTTGTTGTGACTTTTCAAAATAAAAAAAAAATATATTGTTGTTAAAATATTTAATAAATTTATGATGTTGTGTTTGGATTGTGTTACAAGTTTTAATTTCTCAGTTAAAATATTGATCGAAAACATCATCTAAACCTGATATTTTGATGGATATGTAAAATGAAATCAACTCAAGTTAAATCATGTTTTAGATGAAATTAGTAGTGTTTGTAATAAGTTAATATTTGACTTTACATTGTCGATTACATTAAATTAAACTCTATTAAAATGAGTGGTACAATTGAGACCTCTCAAGCTGACTAAGTCAAAGTAAGCATAACTCAGTTGACATTTCGAATGTGTTAACGACCTATGTGGTTCAAATCTACCCATCTCTCATAGTACTTAAAAAAAATAAAGAAAAAATCAAATTCTCACCAATCATGATGAGCTGCAAACTTATCTAACGAAGGATATTTTAACTCTACATTTATTTAATATTATGTTTTAATTTTATAAGGTTGAAGTTTAAGATTAAAAGTGATAAATACTCTTTTGATCTTTCAATTTGGGGGATAAAAGGAAAGAAAAAGAAAAAAAAACTCACATGAGATTGAAATAATATAAAATTTGACGCATCATTTAAAATTTTCCACTTCACCATGCCACACAATTTTTTTCTATTTTTTCTATTAGTCAACTAATAACTTAATTCAATGACCATTTAAATTCATTTTTCAAACCTCATAAACTAAAATGTATATTTTGAAACTTCAAAAACCAAATAGACATAACTCCAAACTTGAGGGACAAAAAATGTATTTTTGCCTAAATTAAATTATACAACTAAAAATGAAAATTTATCAAAGTATTATTAGCGCTATTATTGGATTAAAGTTTATCAAACGTTTTTGTAATCCTTTTTAAAAGATTGCAAACCTACTAAAATTTTGCCAAAATAATGCAACATAATGTTACAAATACATTGTGAAATTACCTGTAAATGTTGTGTAGATGAACTCATTAATGAATTATTTTAATGAATTGGGTGTAAGGGCATTATTAAATTGGTTGGAAAACAACAAAAATGAGTTAAATAATAGTAACTCTCAAATTAAAGAGGGTATAGAGTAAGTACGAGATGGTATAATTTAGTAAATTTAATAAACTCGTTTTAATAAAAAAAAAAATAAACTCGTTTTAAATAAACTCGTTTAATTTAGAAAATTTAATGGTTAAAAACATTGATGTCGGACCATTTCTCAGTCACTTCTTAATTTTTTTAATAAAAAAAATTATGAGAAAATATACCATATTCAATCATAAAAAGCGAACACAAACTAATTTTTAGGTAAAAGAGGTTAGAGGATATGAAATTTGAATCTTAATCTAGACTCAAAATCGCTAGAATCGAAATCCTGCGGAGTTTGAAATCTTAAAAATCAGAAAACAGTATTGGTATGCAGTGTTTGATGTCTGGAAATTAGCAAAATAGTGTTGAAATTAGCGAAACACAACCTCATAATTTTAAATATATTTATCCAAATAACATTTTAGGTTTAGATTTCAAAATCATCTAAATCCAAGAAAGTGTTCCAAACGCTCCTATAAGTCTTACATCTCTAACTTTTTCTTTAGGCAAAGGTGGTGTAACAAGCATTAAAAAAATAAATAGAAAACATAATTTATAAAAAAAAAATTATTAAAAAAAAAAGTCTGAAAACATAAATGGTCTGATCGAAGGCCTTCCACGTGATTCATGATATTTGGATAATATTTTTCAAATATCAAATAATAATATTAAAAAAAAACTTTAATTGTCAGAATTTGTATAGCGTGTTTTGTTTTCATATAGTTGTTGTGTTTGTTCTGTCAATAAATAATTTTATTCTTAGAAATTTAGAATGATTATTATTATTTTGTTAGTGTGCATTTATCTGTCGTGAATCACGTTGATTCATACGTTGTCATGTTCGAATCATATGAATATTTTAACTTATAATTTATCCATGCAAATTTGTCAAATTAAAGATTCTATCGTCCTTAAAAAAAAAAAAAAGTTTGTATACTAAAATATCAAGTGAATGATAATTTTCTTATTAAATCATTCCAATTTAATTATTCTACTCTTGAATGTTCAAATTTTAATTTTTATATTTTCAATTAATCTTAATATTAGTTTTTACTGTTGGTTTTGGTTAAATTCTTCAAAAACTATTTTCTCCATATTAGTTTTTTCTTCCTAAAGACTAAAACATTCGAGCATTTGAAAATATATAGATAATTTTTTTTTATAAACAATTAATAATTCTTTGTTTAGTGATGTATGTGTTTTGTTAGCATAGCAGAGTTTTGGATTACGACCTATAGAATGAGAGGCTAATAAAATTGTTTTTTTTTTTCTTCATTTATCTAGTCTTTTTCCCTTCAAGTTTGACATTTCAATTTATGACTATTTGAAGTAAGGAAAGAGGACATGATTGGAAACACAATCATTTATGAAAGCATTAAATTTTAAGTTTGTTCGAATCTACTTGCAAACTTAGTTCTTCAAAGCAACAATATGTTTCATGTGATTTTTGCTTTTTGGTCACTAGCAACTATTCTTGGTAATAGAATTTGACTATTATTGAAATGTTCCTGGAAGACGATTTTAAAAATATTTATATAAAAACTATATCATATAGATATATGGTTGTTGTTGAAATGATATATGTATTAATATATAAAGAAATAACGAACACTATAATTATTTTTTTAAAAAAATGTTTTGATAAATATTTTGAAAACTTGATTACCGATTAAAATATATATTTTTAAAGTTCATGAACTACAAATAAAATTTAAATTCAGAAGTCCAAGAATTATTATTTCCAAATTTTTCCCCTATTATCTATTTTTTTTTCTTTTTAATTCTTAAATTTATTATTATTTTATGAGAGGTAGTTGGTGCGGGATTTATTGGCCTCCTGAAATTTTTAGGAAAAAATCATGACCATGAGATCGATCTCTTCAGGTTATTTAATATTTGTCCTTTTTTTTTTTTCAGGTTATTATATATATATATGTGTATGTAATGTGTGTATATATATCTAAATATAATTTTTGTTTTCTTTTTTAGGACAGTTTATTTTATTTTATATTTGTCTTGTTTTGGGCAGCACGTGAATCACGTTATAAGATAACCTGCAAAACGACGAATATATTAATTGCAAATATAATAACTACTAAAAAAGAACTATATAATAATTTGCCCATCAACTAATATATATATTAAGGGTTAGTTGAATTCAAATGTTAATTTCAGCCCAACTAGTTAATAAGATATAATCTTTAATTAAGAGGTGACTAATTCCTTTTGTAGTATTTAACTAAAACAAATTAGACAAACATTTAAAGCTTATTTGGAACACATGTTATAATAATTGGTAAAATACTCTACACTCTAAACATAAACTATTATAACCACATACTAAATAACTCTGCATTTTAATAACATGGGTGAGTTATAATAAGCTGGGTGAATTGTAATAACATGCATTATAATAATCTGTGTTTAGAATGTAGAATTATATAGTCTGGATTATAATAGTTTGTGTTGAAGTCTAGAGTTATTCATAAACTATTATAACATGCACTCAAAAACGGATCCTTAATGTATAGTAATTGACTCAAATTCGATCCTTCTAAAGACTCTTTTTCTTTAAACAACTATATTTTTTTTAACATTATTTGACTACACATTGGTGTAGATATTTCTTCCACCCACCACTATTAAAATTTTCAACTATGAGAGAAAAAGGTAGAAAATAAAAAATTGGAACTTTTTTTACTTTTTCCATTTTAGTTGGCAAAATTTTAATGGTGACTGATGTATTATATACCCTACACACGTGTATGAAATTTTTTTCTAATACTACATAGTGTACATGCTCCTCCTTTCTTCATACCGTATGAGAAATTGAGACCTTTTCCCATTTTCATTTTTTTTTTAAATATACTGTTTTCTTTTTATCTATCCAGCATTATTTTTTTCCGATTAAAATAGGATATGTGACAAAAGGAATGGAGAAGATGGACTTTTAATAGATTTTCAAAAAAAAAAAATATAAAAGAAAAGTAAGTGGCCAATTAGTAATCTTTTGCCAGAACCTGAAATATCAATGTTCCTAAAAAAATGAAGGTGGGAAAAGATGAAAAATGCAGTCCATTCGTGACATTTCATTAATTGAAGGAAAAATGTTCAATTTCCTTGCAAGATGAGCATCAACATTTTTTTTTTCAAGTTGAACACCACGTGGGGGGTAAGAATTGAGTGTTTGATTTTTTTTTTTTTTTATCGAGAATATATGAATTAACCAGTTGATTGTGTTCAAGTTGACACAAATATTTTTCATTTTGATAGCATTATTTTGGGTCGTAACTCATTTAATTTCTATAAAAAAAACACTTATATCACCCCTATGTATATTAGAGTGAGAAAAAAATACCGAAAACCGACTCGATCGACCAAAATTGACTGAACCGAAGGTGGTCGATCAGTTTTCGTGGCTTTTTCGGTCGAGATCGTTGTCTTTTACAAAACCGGCTGCTTTAAAAGTAATAATAATAATAATTAAAAATAAGAACTATAAAGATTTTGTGCAAATATGTTAAGTAATAATTAAATAATAATTATAATTAATTAAATAAATATTAAAATATATATATATATATATATATATATATATATATATATATATATAGATTAAACCTGACCAAACCGACCAGTCTGTAGGTCGATTTTGGTCAGTTTTTTTTTTTAAAAAAAATTTGATCGAATTGATCGACTTTAGTCAGTCTGGAGTCAGTTGGGTCGAAAACCGACCCCGACCGACCGATACTCACCCCTAATATATATTTCCTTTCATGATTAAGTATATTGCTTGAAATCTTTTTTGAAAAAAAAAATATTTTTAATGAAGTGAAACACTTGTTATATTACTAAAATACTTCCTCTAAAAATACTCTAAGTTATTAAGTTTTAAAGCAATTCAAACTGTTTTATTTAGTATAATAGAGGTTGGGAGATTCAAACCACAAATCTCGTAGTCGTTCATACTTTCGATTGTCCTTTACTAAAAGTTTAAACTTTTGGTTTGATTGGTGATTTAAGATGGTATTAGAGCAGGTGGGTTAAGAGAGTTTTGTGTTCAAGCTCCTGCAAAGTCAGCTTCTTCCCCATTTAATATTGATTTCACTTGTTTGACTTTTCATCAAATTTTAAAGCCTACAAGTGAGGGAGAGTGTTAGACTATGTGATATAATTAAATTTACCCCAAACCCTCAACTTAATTTTTAGTTTGATTGGTGATTTAAGATTTAGCTTCAATAAACCCATTTGACCATGAAAATTTTCCAAAAAGATTATTCCAAATAATGAAAAACATGATCAATTCTTTTTATCAAAAAAAATAATAAATAATAACTCAACTTTGATTCGGATGGCTAAATCACTGTTCTCACATGAATATTATTATATCATAGTAATCTCTAACAGGTGCCATAATTTTATTATTTTCATTTATTGAGTTGCAGAAATTAAAATACATCGGATCCACTGTTCCAGCACACAAGATTTGGTAATGAAATATTGATCTACATATTTCTTATTAAAAGAATAGACAACATTGGCTGCATTTCCAACAAAACTGATCGTCTAACATCGTGAATCATGCTTCTATACTAGTATTAAAGTTGCTTCATATATATATATTCAATAAGTTTCTAACAAACTATAGACTTTCCATACTTGTCGTATTTATTTATTTGATCTCAATATTTAACAAATCTAGCTCCATTACTTTAAAATTTAACGACTTCTCAGTATAACTCAAGTAGTTGAAGTATATACCATCGATCAAAAAATTAAATGTTTGAAATTCCATACTCCTATATATTATTAAACTAAAATACGATGATTATTGAGAAAAATGTTTTTATAAGTATACAGGCTAAATTAAGTAGATATACCATCTTTAAAAGTTTCGGAGAAGTTTATAATTTATCCTAAAATATAAAATGTATTTACAATTTCAAAGATGGTGTACTAAAATATTCAAATACATATAAAAACAGAAATGTCAAATAAATATTCTTAAATTTATTAAAGGTTGATTAATTACAAATTTGGTATTTGGTATGGTTTAGGGCATGGTTTTTATAATTTGGTCTATGCGGTCTTATAATTTTCAATTTGTGTTTGTTTCAATTTAATCTATATGATTTAGTCATTCCTCTCGTTACTATATTGACACGTCTTTTTGCACGACAACAAACTAATACATTTTAGGTTGACTAACTATCTTGATTATCTATGTTAAAGTTAATTCGAACCGTTGAGTAAAAATAGAAAGAAATAATTAACTAATTAATCTTTAGACAAATAAAAGGCAATTCAAGAATAATCGATCATTTAACCAAAACAAAATAAAAAATTAAAACTCGTAGAGTTGTTTGGGGCACTAGGTGGTTAATTATAATAATATAGGTTATAATAGTGTGTGAGTTATAATAGTCTATAAAATTATGTAATTTGTGTTTATAACGTAAAATTATTTGGTTATAATAGTTTGTGTTTGGGGTATAGTATATTTCAATAGACTATTATAACCTACGTTCCAAACAAACCTCTAAGGCATATTTGAGGTGCTTGTTGTAATAACTTGTGTTATATAGTGTATGAAATACTCTGGATCCTAAACAAAAACTATTATAATCCATATTAAGTAACTATGCATTTTAAATACAGATTATATAATTTCATAAACTATTATAATTCATGTTATTATAACCTACTCAACGTCCCAAACAACTCCTAGGGATTGTTTGGGGCGCTAAGTGAGTTATAATAACAGGGGTTATAATAGTCTGTGGGTTATTATAGTCTGTAAAGCATATAATATTATTTAAAATACAGACTAGTATAGTTTGAGGTTATAATAGTCTGTGTTTGAGGTGCAAAGTATTTCACATGTTATTATAACACGGGTTATAATAACATAACCCGTGGCCCAAACAGGCTCCTAAAGTTATAAACATCAAATCAAAACTATGACTAAGGATATAAACTAAATTTGTAATTTACCTTTATGGAAAAAAAAAATAAACATGCATCAATGGTATTCTTCAAAATAATGTTGAAAGATTATAATCTAGTAAATAGTAAATAAACAAGTTGAACTCATTAAGTAAGATTTATAACCAAGAGATCATGAGTTCGAATCACTCGCTCCAAATGTTTTCGTACTAACAAAAAAAACCAAGTTGAAAATATTATTATATTCATTTCCATACTTTTGATTGATATACATATTTTTTTTAATATTTACATAAAGTTCCTAGCCATGTACCTCTGACTGTCTTCAACATCATCTATATAAACTGCCACATTATCTTCTCCTTCTTCGAAACTGAGTTGCAGAACATCCTATCCTTTCGACTCGGCGTCATCGCTCAGACTCGTCTTCTAATCGGAAAATTACGACAAAGATACGATGTGGGCGATCGTGGTCGGTTTGGCGACGCTGGCAATTGGCTACTACATTCATTGGATTAACAAATGGAGGGATTCAAAATTCAATGGAGTTCTGCCGCCGGGCACCATGGGCCTGCCCCTCATCGGAGAGACCATTCAATTGAGTCGACCCAGTGACTCCCTTGATGTTCACCCTTTCATCCAGAAAAAAGTTAAAAGGTATTTTTATTATTGTTTTAAAGATTATAAACTCGTGTAACTAGAGAAAATGAAGATGTTTTGCCATTAATATTTTTCGACTGGATCTGTTAAAAGGTAGTTTTTTTTTTTTTTTTCCTTTTAGAGTACTCGAGATTAGATATTTGAACCTGTGACCTTTTGGTATACACAGTTTCTGCTAATTGAGTTAGGCTTATGTTGGCAAAAGACGTAGGTTTAGTTTGGGATTACAATAGCCTCGAAAATAATTACTCTCGAATGTGCTTTTGGAAAAATCAAACGTAACATGGAATAAACAAGTGTTTGTTGGATTGATTTCAAATTTAAAGGTAAAAAAAAAGGATAAAATGAAAATTTTAAAAAGTTTGTGAGAAGTAGCATTAGATTCTTGAAGTCAATTTCAAAAGCTAACCGTTTTTAGAAACCGTAGTTGAAAAAGAGGTTTTGTTTAAGTTGAGAAAAAATCTACCTACAAAATACTATTAGGAGTTGTTTGAAAAGCTGAGTGAGTTATAATAATTAACATGAATTACAATAATATGTGGAGTTATATAATATATGTTTAGGATGCAAAATTATGTAGTCTGATTATAATAGTAAGTGTTTGGGGTGCAAAGTATTCCATAAAATATTATAACACATGTTATTTTAACATGCACCTCAAATCAAATATGGAAGATTTGATTCCTCACTTCATATTTGTTTTAGATTTGAAATAATAACGATAATAATATTGATAAATTTAGCTTGGAAGTATTAAAAAAAAGATATAATTAAAAGTTGAAAATTTTTAAATTGAACTTGGGAATTTGGTGGTGTTTTGTTTTTTTAAAAAGATACGGACCAATCTTCAAGACATGTTTGGCGGGAAGGCCAGTGGTGGTTTCAGCAGATGCAGAATTCAACCATTACATAATGTTGCAAGAAGGAAGGGCTGTGGAAATGTGGTATTTGGATACACTCTCCAAATTCTTTGGACTCGACACTGAGTGGCTCAAAGCTCTTGGCCTCATCCACAAGTACATTAGAAGCATCACTTTGAACCACTTTGGCGCCGAGTCCCTCCGCGAGCGTTTTCTTCCTCGTATCGAACAATCTTCTAGAGAAACTCTTCGTTATTGGTCCACTCAACCTAGCGTCGAAGTCAAAGAATCTGCCGCTGCGGTAGGTTTTCTTAAATCACTAATCAAACCAAAAGCTTAAATTGAGAGTTTGAGATAAATTTAATTATATCAACATAGTCTAACAGGTTTTAATTGTTTGTTAATTAAGGATGTAAATGAGTGATTAAATATACCATCTCTTCTAATTAATGTCAATTCATACTCAATTAGTATTACCAATCATTTATTGAGGATTCTAATTTGCAGATGGTTTTTAGAACTTCGATAGTTAAGATGTTCAGTGAAGATTCAAGTAAATTACTAACAGGGGGACTCACTAAGAAGTTTACTGGACTTCTCGGAGGTTTTCTCACCTTGCCTATAAACTTACCTGGCACCACCTACAACAAATGCATGAAGGTGATTAGCTAATTAATTAAATATCGTTTTCATCATAAAGCTTAAGCTAACGAGTTACGTGTTAATTTTGAATGAGAATAAAATATCAATTTTTCTTTTTTTTTAAAAATTTATTATTTTGAATAACTTTAGGACATGAAGGAAATCCAAAAGAAGCTGAAAGATATTTTAGAGAACAGATTGACTTCAGGGGCAGGAAGTGATGAGGATTTCTTGGGACAGGCCATTAAAGATAAGGAATCACAAAAGTTCATTTCAGAGGAATTCATTATCCAATTATTGTTCTCCATCAGCTTTGCTAGCTTTGAGTCCATCTCCACCACTCTTACTTTGATTCTCAACTACCTAGCTGATCGCCCCGACGTAGTGAAAGAGTTAGAAGTAAGAATCGAAAGATACCCGAAATTATTTGATGAAACTGACACAATGTGATTATTCATACAAAGTTGGATGTATAAATGAAAAATTAAAAGGAACGACCACCTTGTGAAAGTCGCATTGAATAATTTTTTTAAAGCTATACTTGATTTTTTTTTTTTTGTCCCTTAATGATTGGTTTTAAATGTATATTTTGTTGTGTTAAAAGGCTGAGCATGAGGCCATTAGAAAGGCAAGGGCAGATCCAGATGGGCCAATTACTTGGGAAGAATACAAATCCATGACTTTCACCCTTAATGTAAGATTTAAATCTCTTATACATTTGTCAATTTTTGTTTTTTTATTTCTTCTTCCAATTTGATATTTTTTTTTATATTGATTTGTCTATTTTGATTTTAGGTCATCAGTGAAACACTTAGGTTGGGAAGTGTAACACCTGCCTTGTTGAGGAAAACAACCAAAGAACTTCAAATAAAAGGTAATAATAATAACAATAATCATACATATTTTGAATTAAATGTTTTTATTATCCTATCAATTAATTCAAATGTTATATTTGTATTAATCAATTCACTAATTTGCATTTGATTAATATAGGATACACAATTCCAGAAGGATGGACAGTTATGCTTGTTACTGCATCTCGCCATAGAGACCCTGAAGTCTATAAGGATCCACATACGTTCAATCCATGGCGCTGGAAGGTAAACCCTCAAAAGAAAGAAAAGGAAAAAAAAAACTTGAAAGACGTTTTTCTAATACACTTCTAATGGTTAATAATTCTATAGGACTTGGACTCAATTACTATTCAAAAGAACTTCATGCCATTTGGGGGAGGTTTAAGGCATTGTGCTGGTGCTGAGTACTCTAAAGTCTACTTGTGCACATTCCTCCATATCCTTTTCACTAAATACAGGTACATACTCTATATAAAATTAATATTCATTCATTAGTATATAGTATATAAGAGAGTTTAATAATTAATCATACAATAATCTTACTTTTAATTTGAATTTTGATAGATGGACCAAACTGAAGGGAGGAAAGGTTGCAAGAGCTCATATATTGAGCTTTGAAGATGGGTTACATGTGAAGTTCACTCCCAAGGAATGATTGAATTATAATGTTCTATTATATTCTTATGGGATATCACCTACTTGTACTACCATTATCTTCTTCCTTTGCTTCAATAAGACCATGTTCTTCTAAATTTCCTTGTATTTTAAAGTCTTTTGTAATCAAGTTTGATTAAGAATGTGGTTCTATTAATGGCATTATCAATATTCAAATCATCCTAAAAAATTTGCAACTTGAATCTAGCTCAATTAATTAAGGTATTATATTGTTGATCAAAAGGCCACATGTTTGAATCTTATCCACCTATGTTTGTTTAATTTTTTTAGAAATTTTAATCCATTAACATGTTAATGGTACTATTGTTTTTATTTTTCTCTTTTTATAATTCCCTTTATTTGAAAATTGTGAAATGAAATTAAAAGATTATAATTGAACAAAAAAAAACCTAAAATGGGTGAAGAGCATTAGAGATGGAAATGAGAATTGAATGGGATAACAACAATCAATTAAAAAAATAATAATAAATGCATTTTACGGATGGTAATTTGGCTCTCGATTTTATTAAGGGTTGGCAGTGACAGATCCAGAGTTTTTATCAAGAGGCTTAAATATGAAATTCAAAAAAATATTTAAAGATGTACATACTAGCACTTGATTTTGGAATTTGAGAGGGTTGGAGATATATTAAATTATTAATAACTAAGTCATAAGGTTTTTTTATGTTTTATTTTGAATTTTCCTATATTTATAAGTAAAAAGTTTGAGGGGGCTTGAGCCCCTGAGCCTTAACTAAATTCATCCCTGATTGCGGGATGAGATCAAATGTCATCGATCTTTAAAAGGGTGATTAGTACTTTATAATGTAACAAAGTTTAAGGTCAAAAGTTAAAAGGTTTTTGATTTGTGTAAACTATATCTTTATTGTATAAATATATAGAATTTACAAATCTTGTTTTGCATAAATTTATTAGATTACAAGTTTATATTTCGTAAAAGTTGATATATGATGTATAGAATAATAAATTTAATTGTAAGTCTAATTAGTTTATGTACTCGTGATTTTTTAACTCCAAATTTAAATAATTTTATGATTTGTTTGTTGAGAATAAAAAAATAAATAAGTTGAGGTTGTCAACTTCATCTAATTGAACTCTAAATTTAAATAAGTAAAAAAAAAAAATACTAAACTTAAATATATATTGCAATTTTTATTCCATGTTTAATTTTCGCTAATGTTATCTACTAATTTTAATAAATAGTGAAAATCTTTTCAAACTTACTAATTTCAACAAAAATCAAATTTTACACATAATAATAAAGCTCAATTAATGCATAAAAACGATAATTGAGTAAATCTTTCCAAACTCATCAATTAATGAAAAAAATAAACTTGGTATAGTTTTTTTTTTGTGAAGTTTTATTAATCTAATATTGGGTATATGTTTTATAATTCATTAGATATATACACGTATGAATTGTGACATTCCTATTCAAATTTAAGATGATAAAGATTGGAATGCTCATTAAAATCTAAAATGCAAATTTAATAAACTAAAAAAAGGTATAATCTGAGAAAATCGATGATAAAAATTGATATACCTTATTAAGTTCACAGAAAAAAAAACTGATATTTTTCAGTATATATATATATATATATATATATATGACTTTACTAGCCGTCACTGACATTTCCCATATCCATACATGTGGAGCAAGTCTAGATGGAGAAGAGATAGATCTATCTTCTTAATTTTTAAATAAAAAAAAGATACCGTCCACATAAGTATGATATTGTTCATTTTGGACATAAGCCCTCATGGCTTTATAGCTTTACTTTTGGTTTCACTCAAAAGGCCTCGTACCAATTAAAATACTATCCCTCATTTATATATCCATGATCTTTCTTTTTTCTAGCCGATATGAGACTTTGGTCGCACTCCTAATAATATTTTTATATTGAAATGTAGAAATTCAATTTATTTATTTTCTTTTTCTATTTCCAATTATACTATTTCTTTTAATTTCATATAATTAAGTGAAATTTGTATAGTTCAATCATCGATGAGTCACAACATTAACCTAAGCATATTTCAGCTAGTGAAGTCATATATTCCCAATCGACCAAAAAGTCAAACATTCAAATTTTCACGTTTTGAATGAACTAAACAAAAGGAATAATCATGACATTATTTACTTTTCTAGAAGTTTTAAATAAAAATCTTTCCTTAACTAGTTTGAACTCAAAAAAGGAAAAAAAAATCATACAAATAAGTTGAACTTTAAGTGATAGCGAGAAAAAAATTCTCTTAAACTTGTAAAATTTATGAAACATTTTTTATTGCTCTAATTTATTAAGTTGGAAAAAATACATATATAGTTGATTCGTGAATTTAGCCTAGGAGAATTTCCTAATTGAGATGATTTAAAGTAAACCATGAAAAGGGATGACTAATGCCTTCAAATAGGAAACTACACACCAACGCTTAAGTCAGATTAGAGTTTGTGTTAGCCTAACAAGAATTAAGATTGTGTAACATATCTCACGCATAAGCCTCATCCTTCTATTCATACTAGATTGGAAAAATATCCAAATTATATTTTTATCCACATGAGTCTTTCTCTCCCTAAAAATTTGAAAAAAATATCCAAATTATATTTCCTAATAGAAATTAACCTCTCAAATTAAAATTCACGAAAACAACTCAATTTTACTCCAAATTACATCCGTAAAAAAAATATTCCAACTTCTAAGTTCAAATTTATTATTTTGATTACACATCCTTAAAAAAGTGACAACCACATTGTACCGAACTACCCGAGCCCTACAAAAGGACGGTCGGGTTCAGAGAAGCAAAAGCAAGCAACTCTTCATCAAGCTCAAGAGAAGCCATTTCATGTTCCTTCAAAGTGACCCAAGCCTCAATTCCTTCCCCATCTTTAGTGTCCGTAAGCACCACAAAATTCAAAAACATGATACTCCCAATACTGACCCAAACCGGTTTTCCCCACCCGAAATCCATGTCGTACAAACCGAACCGGCTCCAACTACTACTAATATAAAACGCCACGTCATCTCTCATAAACAATGCTCCCGATTCTTGAAGCCCTTCAATTATCTTCAAGAAAGCATCTTTCCCTTGGTATCGATTAATCCCTTTTATGTTGAACTCTGTAATTCCATCTCTCAACAGTTCCACCAGCTCCTGCAGGCTTTTCCCCGCCGGTGGAATTGGCTTCGAGACGAAGTTTCCGAGGAGGTTTCCGATCGAATGTTCCGGCGACGGTGGGGTCAGTCTCTTGCGTAAATTTACGGTTTGGGACATGACGGAGACAGATGGGGGATTTGACGACGACGTCGTTTTGGTGGATGCTTTCATTGCGCATTTCCAAATGAGGGCCGTTATAGCCTCCACGCGCGTTGGGTTTGGTACGGTCTCACTCGCGGCCTCCGATTTTAACGCCGCGATTTTGGGGCCGTTGAAGACGAATCTTCGGCTTGCGCATTTAACTTTGGCTCCTAAGTCTGTCGGAGGGACTGCGATTGGGATTCCCTCCGGCGGCGGAACCAGAGAGGCTTGTAGAAACTCGGGCGCCGCCGTGTCGGAGCCCAGCGCCGCCGCGGACCAGCTTTTTAAGATGACGCTTATGGAGGATGCGTCGACAAGCTTGTGTGAGAAGCTTACGCCTATTGCAATTCCTCCACATTCGAATAATGTTACCTGTTAAATTCATACAACAAAAAATTATTAATGACAACCTAATTAAGATCTTAGCTTGATCCAAAGTTCGAATTGTAAGTTTTTGGAATTCTCAATTTATTTTTTAAGCTTTTAAAATTTTTAATTTTACCTCTTATGCATGTTAAAATTTGTTCACATTAATTAGCCATGTCAATTAATTTTTTTTTTAATATGTTTAGATATCCAGGCATGCCAAATTGATGCTCTCACTTCTTAACTTGTTTAGGTTTTATTTAGCGTCACTTACCTGAATGACAAAAATTTATATAAATATTGCAATTATGCAACTCATACATTAGATTTGTAAAAATAGCAAAAACAAAAAGTTCACTACAAAGGAATAGAGCAAAAATTCAAAAATAATCTTCTCGCGCATTTTTCAATATGACGTATATCAGTGGTCTATCAGTAATACAGTTGATAGACTAACGATAACCTAACCAAAAAATAAATACATCATATACTAGTGATATACTTATTTAAAATTGATCAAGAGTATATTAGTAACTCGCATATGATATATATACATAATCTAGAATATACTACTGATGCACTACTGATATACTTTATTTTCTATGTGCGTTATTCAATAACAAGTTTGTTCGTAGTCTATCAATGATACACTGTTGATAGACCAATAATATACCTAACATAGAATATATCATTGATATACTACTGATATATGTAAACGAAGTTGATTGAGAGTATTGTAGTAACTCATATATGATGTATGTTCATACGAAGTTGATCTAGAGTATATTAGTAACTCGCATATGATATATGTTTATTTCACTAATATCAAGTATATCGGTGATATATTACCGATATACTTTATCAATAGTATATTAGTAATATACTATTAATAATATACTTCATTTTAGATATATATGAATTGACTGATATACAAAATATAAAGTATATCAAATATACTACTAATATACCTATTGATACACTTAATAAGGGATAAAATTGGAAAGGTAAAAAAAAAATTAAATTTTTTTTTGCTATATTTGCAAATCTCCAAAAAAAACTATAATTAGATTTGAAATATACTAATAATTTTTGTTGCCCATTAGGATTGCCCTTTTATTTATCCAATTTGAGTGTAATATATGAGTGTTCAAATATGTTAATAAAATAATATTACTTTTTAATAATTTTTTTTTATGAAATGACTTGATTGGAAATTTTTAATAGATCAAAGGGTAAAATTGAATATTTTAAAAAATTAAGAACTAATTGAAAATGATCTAAAATAATAAGAATTATTTGATATATATATTTCATCTTAAATGGATGATTAGGCCTCTAAATTCAAGATTACATTACATATATTGTGTATCTTGTTCCTCTACTTTTGAAAATTTTTGATGGATTAAAATGGTAAGTTTTTCAACTATCTAAAACGGTAATAAATTATGTCTGGTTCACTCAGTTTCATTTTACCAAATTGAGTGTTGCAATTTTTTTTTTTTTTTTAAAAAAAAACTTGCAACACTCAATTTCATACCTGAACTAAAAACATGCGTCCGCCGTCGGCGGCTTCGGGGGCTTCGTTCTTAATCGGAAGAAAATGGGCGAGCAGCTCCGGCGTGGGTTCTTTAAGAAAATCGGAAAGAACACAGTTGGCTCGAGCTTCAACATACTCTGCGCCGTCGTCGTTAGAGTCGATGTAGCTATTCTCTCTGGCCCTGCCGGCAAGTGGGTAAAATTGGGTCAAAGTCTTCGCCATTGACTTCTTCAGGCGGCCGGATTTTTCCTCAAAAGGCAGCGCTCCGGCTCCGCCGTCGTTGGCGAAGAACAGAATCACAGGAACGTAACCGGCGGTGGCGAGCTGGTCGAGAAGAGAGAGGTTGAAATGATGGAGATCGGGAGGAGTTGGGGAAGATGGTTTGATGATTTCTGTGCTGAGAATTTGGACTTCCATTGTTATAATTTTGAAGCTCTGACTGTGAATTGGAACTGAATCGACGGAATTATATATTGTGCAGCAGAGTGGGCGCTGATGATGATGATGATGATGATTTTCCTTTTTTCTTAAAAATAATAGGTGATGATGATGCGTTAATCTGCCAAATGAGATCTCGTTTGGCATGAATCACGTGAACTCTAATTTTTGGCCTCCTATGTATGTAGGATTATTGGGTTGTTTTGACCTTTTTTTTTAGTTCATCAGATCTTTATTTGAGATGTTACTGTGATGATTTTTGGCGAAATATATATTATATTTTAGTTTATAATGTTTGAGTGTTTTTTTTTTAATTTAATCTCTCTTGTTGTGAAAATAGGATGAAAACCGGGTATAATTTTACCAATATTAAAATACTAATATAATAATATATTTATAATAATAATATAATAAGAATAATATAATAATAATAATAATATTAAAATAAGTGTTTGGAAAGTGGAGGCAATATATATAATATAAATAAAGAGATAGTGGAAATTTATGGAAAATTAAATAAAGACTAAAAAGAGAAAGTGGAAGAGAATGAAGAGAATTAGAGAGAATTTCACCAATGGATGATCTTTCATAAACCACCATAAGCCACTATTTATAGGCTAAATGGCAAGAAGGATGTGGAACAATTGGACACTAAGAATTGGTGAGAAATGGACACATGGAGGACACTATGTCTAAGTATAATTTGCCACATGGCATGGGTGATATAATGGCATGTGGATGGGCATTTATCCTACACATGTTTACAATACTCCCCCTTAAATGCCCATTTATATAATATATGCCTCGTTAAAATCTTACTAGGGAAAAACCCGATGGGATAAAAACCCTAGTGAAGGAAAAAGAGTACATATTTTATATAATACATTTACTCCCCCTCATGACGACATCACTTGAGATCTCTCGAGTCTTCGCATCCCAATCATCAGAACCAATTTCTCAAATGTTGTAGTTGGTAATGCTTTTGTAAATATGTCCGCCAAGTTATCCTTCTCAACAAATCTGTTGTAATCGAGATCTCGCCATTTTCTTCAAGGTCATGAGTGTAGAAAAGCTTCGAGAGATATGCTTTGTTCTATCTCCTTTGATATATCCTCCTTTGATTTGAGCTATACATGTTGTGTTGTCTTCGTATAATATTGTTGGAGGATGTTTACATGAAGACCATCCACATGTCTCACGAATGCGTTGTGTCATCGATCTTAGCCATACACATTCTCGACTTGCCTCGTGAATTGCGAGAATTTAGCAAAGATGATTCGAAGAAGTGGCCGTGATGGTCTGCTTTCACCGATCGCCATGATATAGCGGTTCCTCCATATGTAAATAGATAACTCGCCCGAGATCTAGCTTTGTGTGGATCGGATAGATAACTGTAATCTGCATAGCCAACTAGATCAAAACTAAATTTGTTAGAATAAAATAAACCCATATCAATCGCCCTCAAGATATCGAGGTACATGCTTAACTCCGCTCCAATGTCTTTTTGTAGGACATGAACTATATCTAGCTAATAAATTTCATCAAAATGCAATATCCGGGTCTTGTGTTATTAGCTAGATACATAAGTGCACCAATTGCACTAAGATATGGTACTTTCCACCACCAAGTTCTTCATTATCATCTCGAGGTCGAAATATATCTTTCTTTACATCCAAAGGAACGAACTTCCATTGGAATGTTCAATGGATGTGCTTTATCCATATAAAATCTTTTAAGATTTTCTCTGTATAAGTTGATTGATGAACAAATATCCCATCTCTAAAATGTTCAATTTGCAAAACAAAGGCAAAATTTTGTTTTTCCAAGATCTTTCATCTCGAATTCTTTCTTAAGATATTCTATTGCCTTGATAACTCTTCGTGAGTTCCAATTATATTTAAGTCATCAACATATACAGCTTATAATAACAAATCTCGATCGAGATTTCTTTATAAAAACACACGGACATATTGGATTATTTTGATATCCTTCTTTCAATGAGATATTCACTCAAAGCGATTATACCACATTCGTCTCCGATTGTTTTAATCCATATAATGATCTATGTAACTTTATCGAATACAATTCCCGAGAACTTGATTTATATGTTTCTGGTGTTTTAAATCCTTCCGGGATTTTCATATAAATGTCATTATCCAGAGATCCATATAAATACGCCGTGACTACATCCATTAGATGCATATCAAGTTTTTCATATACAGTCAGGCCAATCAAATATCTTAATGTTATTGCATCCACCAAAGGAGAATATGTCTCCTCATAATCTATACCAGGCCTTTGCGAGAATCCTTGTGTAACAAGTCTCGCTTTATATCTTGTGACTTCATTCTTTTCATTTCTTTCCCTACAAATACCCATTTGTATCCCACAGTTTAACACCTTCCTCGTGTTAGGACTATCGGTCCAAAAAACCCTCACGCTTTGAAAGTGAGCTCAATTCTGCTTGGATTGCTTCTTTCCATTTCACCCAATCTTTTCTATGTTTACATTCATCGATAGATTTTGGATCAAAATCGCCACTTTCATGAATAATATCGTGAGCAACATTATAAGCAAAAATGTTGTCAACAATAATATCATTTCTGTTCCATCTCTTTCCGTTGTAACATAGTTTATAGAAATTTCATTATTATCTTCAAGCGTTTGATTTTCATCAATACTTTTTTGAGTAGTTGTATCTTGGATTTCTTCCGAACATCCATACCTTTTATCGAATCATTTTGATTCTCAACTACTTTTCTTTTCGAGGATTTTTATCTTTGGAACCTATTGGTCTACCACGCTTCTAGCGTGGTCGCACTCATTATTGATAACTTGTTCTGTGGAATATCAATTTTTGATGGAGCATTTCACTTTGTATATATGATTTAGTCACCCTTTTTAGCATATATGAATGCATCCGGTAATTGATTTGCTATATTTTGCAAATGAATTATCTTTTGAACTTCAAGTTCACATTGATCTCTTCGAGGATCTAAATGAGATAATAATGATGCATTCCACGTAATTTCTTTTTCCAACTTCTTAATTCCTCCCCCTAATGTTGGAAAATTTGTTTCATTAAAATGACAATCAGCAAATCGTGCAGTAAATACATCACCCGTCAGGGGTTCAAGATATTTAATAATTGATGGGGAATCATATCCAACATATATTCCTAACCTCCTTTGAGGACCCATCTTAAATACGTTGTGGTGGAGCAATTGGAACATATAATCGCACATCCAAAAATTCTCGATGGGGATACATTTGGTCACCGCCATAAGCTAATTGCATGGGGAATATTTATTATAGGCTACCGCCTAATACGTAATAATGATGCAACGTGTAAAACGACATGACCCCCTGCACCGATGTAGGGAGTTTAGCTCTCATAAGTAATGGTCTTGCAATTAATTGCAGACGTTTTATAAATGATTCTGCTAGACCATTTTGTGTATGAACATGAGCTACAGGATGTTCAACATTTATCCCAATTGACATACAATAATTATTAAAAGTTTGGGATGTAAATTCACCAAAGATTATCAAGTCGAATTGTCTTAATTGTATAATCGGAAATTGTGCTCTTAACTTAATTATTTGAGCAAGTAATCTTGCAAATGCAAGATTTCGACTTGATAATAAGCATACGTGTGACCATCTGCTGGATGCGTCAATCAATACCATAAAATATCTAAATGGACCACTTGGTGGGTTAATAGGTCCACAAATATCACCTTGAATTCGCTCTAAAAATGCAGGTGATTCAATGCCTACTTTAGCTGGTGATGGTCTAATAATTAATTTCCCTTGAGAGCAAGCATCACATGACAACTCATTTGATTGAAGAATCTTCTGGTTCTTTAAAGGATGTCCATGTGAATTTTCAATAATTTTCCTCATCATTATCGATCCCGATGACCTAGTCGATCATGCCAAACACCGAATATTTCGATTCATGAACTTCTCGTTCATTGTTGCATAACTTTCGATTACTCGTATATGAGTATAATATAATCCGTAAGAAAAAGTCGGCGTTGTTTCCAATATATGTTTTTCATGTGAAACAATAGATGTGATATAGAGATACTCTATATTATTTTTACGATCAGTTTCAACATGATAACCATTATTACGTATATCTTTAAAACTCAATAGATTTCTCTTTGATTTGCTAGAGAACAAAGCATTATTAATTGAAAATTTTGTTCCTCT
The DNA here is from genome assembly GCA_036507285.1 of Trichosanthes cucumerina. Lineage (NCBI taxonomy): Eukaryota > Viridiplantae > Streptophyta > Magnoliopsida > Cucurbitales > Cucurbitaceae > Trichosanthes > Trichosanthes cucumerina. Next base: position 71,558,207 of record CM071839.1, on the reverse strand, counting down.
AGGCAAGATAAAACTTGCTTTTCCAAAACCTTCAATCAGTCTGCGGAAACTCGATATAGTATTGATTTTTGCTTCCAAAGATTGTCAATTTAGAAAAATATTTTACGCTTTATGAGTATCGTGTGCGTAGTAGTTCATGCAATCTGCTAGACATAAATCCTCATTGCTCATTTTTGGGTTACTCAACATATTGAAATTGTCCATATTTCTTCATTGATAAGAAAGGAAAAGCGATTACAAAAAGTTCTAAATATATATACAAAAACAAGAAAAACATATTATAATTAGAAACAGTACTTAATTATATATCTTCATACAAAGCATCCTCTACTTGTTTGATTGCATCAATTTTCTCTCCAGGAGATTCAAAATAATCAGCCACATCAAGATGCACCATATTGGAGGGATCAAACACATCATCTTCTTGAATAGCAAGATCCACCTCCACATTCTTCCCTTTTCCTTTTTCCTTCAGGGAAGCTTGATAGAGATCAACAAGGTGTTTTGACGCATTTACAGCACGTGACCAAAGCCCACTCATTCCGCACCTAAACATTTATGTTCATCACCTTTCGAACTTTTATCTTGTGGAGCTTTTCCTTTATGATCATCGGTTCGTGTGGGTTTCTTAAAATTTTAATGCCCACCACGAAAATAGGTATTTCTTCCTCTACTACGGTCCCGACCTCACCACCACGACCACGACCTCGAATTAACGATTATTGAAATTCACAAAGATTCACTTCGTGGAATGGTGTTGCTCCAGCTGGTCGAGATTCATGATTTTTCATTAATAGCTCGTTATTTTGTTCAAATTACGAGAAGACATGAAATTAGTTCTAATATTTTTAAAGCCTTTCTCTCGATATTGTCATGCAGGAGCATATTCAAGACATGAAAAGTGGAGAATGTCTTCTAACATATCAACATCGAATTTTTCTCCGCATAATTTTAATTTTGAACTAATTCTCGATAGTAGTGCGAATTATATTCACTTACTCATTTGAAATCTTGCAACCTCAGGTGCATCCAATCATAACGAGCTTTTGGAAGAATAACTGTTTTTTGATGATCATACCTTTCTTTCAAGCCTTTCCATAGAATGTAGGGATCTTTTATTGTAAGATACTCCATTTTCAATCCTCGTGAAGATGATGACGGCTTAAGATCATAGCTTTGGCTTTTTCTTGATTTAATGCATCATTTCCTTCTTTAATTATTTCTCCAAGATTCATGGAGTCTAAATGGATTTCAGCATCAATGACTCATGACAAGTAGTTATTTCCATTAATATCCAGGGCCGCAAATTCTAATTTTGCAAGATTTGCCATAGTAATACTATATACAAAGAAATTGCATTTACATTAGGAAATCAATTAGACATGCAAAATAACATTTTATTATTAAAAAAAATGGCTTACCCGGAGGACTTACCTTCAAAGAAAAATCTCGCAGAGCTTCGTAACGTAACGTGTTGTGAAAATAGGATGAAAATCGGGTATAATTTTATCAATATTAAAATACTAATATAATAATATATTTATAATAATAATATAATAAGAATAATATAATAATAATAATAATATTAAAATAAGTGTTTGGAAAGTGGAGGCAATATATATAATATAAATAAAGAGATAGTGGAAATTTATGGAAAATTAAATAAAGACTAAAAAGAGAAAGTGAGAGAGAATGAAGAGAATTGGAGAGAATTTCACCAATGGATGATCTTTCATAAACCACCATAAGCCACTATTTATAGGCTAAATGGCAAGAAGGATGTGGAACAATTGGACACTAAGAATTGGTGAGAAATGGACACATGGAGGACACTATGTCTAAGTATAATTTGCCACATGGCATGGGTGATATAATGGCATGTGGATGGGCATTTATCCTACACATGTTTACAATATCTCTTATGTTTTAACGTTTTTTAATTTATTCCCACATTGTAGTAAATATTAAAATTGGCTAAGAAATTTCGATCAATCACAAAATTGACGTTTCATTATTCTAAATTAATGAAGAGATTTCAAATAATTAAATTTGGGATCAATTATATATTGACATGTCCCAATTTTATATTGAAAACAAAATTTGGTAAATCCTAGAGTTATGAGGCACCTGTCTACATTTGACCAAATAATTAAACTTAATTTGGTCAAATTGTATTCTATAGAATTTGGGACAAAGTTAAACAAAAATACAAATTCAAATGGTTAGACTAAAACAAACCAAACTAAAGTTGAATGGTTAGACTCAAAGAACGTTAAAATCTAAGTCCATATATCCATGAAAAACTCTATAAATAGAAGGGCTCAAAAAGTTCAATGATTTTCATACTATTTCTTTACCATAATTTTTATCTTTCTTAAATAAATATTTGAATTCTTAGTTAAAATTTTAAAATAAAAAATATAAAAAATATTTTTAAAATAATATTAAAAATATTTATAAAAGGTAAATAACATAATAAAGAAATCAATAATCAATGAGGGGAGTAAGTATTTATAAGCTTACTCTATAATAACCCCTTCAACATATTCAAGAGCTGAGTTGGGCCATCGACAAGGAGCCCAAATTCAATTGGAAAGGCCCAACAATTGAGCTGGATCCATTCACAAGGAACCCAAATCCATTTCGAAAAGCCCAATTGTATTTATCAGCTCCGTTCGTTCGTTGTTCGTCGTCGGTTCATAATCCGCGCCCGGAATTAAAATGTTGAATGTCACCGCGTCGACATGAAGACGAACATTCACAAGTTGAGGGCAAATATCGGAATCGCAATCGAAAAGAAACAGTCAAAATGGAGAAGAAGGATCTAAATTCCGTCACCCAAACACATCGTTCTTCGATTAAGATCCATCCTCGTTACAACAATCATCAGTCATGGAAGCAGAAGGTGAGTTTTCTCTTTTCTCTCGATGCCCATTGTTTTGTGTTCTTTGCGGGGTTTTTCATATGATCAATAATAAGTAGATGAACAGTTATGTATTCGTTAATTTATTCGAAATGGAAAATTTTACTGTTGATAGCTGAGGGAGAACTGTTGCAAGAGGGTCAGAGAAGGAAGAAGCCGCTTGCTCTGGAAGTTGAGGTTGCCCACGTCCTTGCCCACTTATCCCCATTCTCTCGATAATCGACAGCAGGTCAACTTTTTAATTTTTTTTCTTATATTTAGAATTTTCCTCGTGTTATTGCAATGGATTTTAACAATTAGTTGTTGTTTTCTTGCATCACTTACTACTGGTGCTTGATTACTTCTCTCATTTTGTGTTTTTAGTCTTCTTTTTCTTATCTGTTTATGTATTTTGTGGGGTCTGTCTTCACTATTCACATGCCGTAATCCTTCTTTTGTTATGTAATTTGTATCTTTTCTTTTTGAACTTTTTGTTGGCTGTAGGATTTCATCAAATCTGCTTTTCAAGACATCTTTTCTGATGAGCTGAAAAAGATTAAAGATCACTCTGTGAATGACTATGATAAGAATTTACCCTCTGCCTCCGAAGTTGATGATGTTCTTTGGGAATATGATGGGCTTCAGGATGCTTATGAAGGTGAAGGTGAAGAAATATTGTTGGAAATGCAAAGGATTTTTTATGAGGATCTAAATGTTAATCTGAAACAAAAAGGTGATTTCACCGATGCCATTTTATTTTTTCGAAGTTCATTGGCTTCACTGATTCTCTCAAAGCTGTTGATATATTTTCCGATTTTGGATTGGAAAACATCATCCTCCTACTATAACTGGGGAAAAGAATTTAGTAGCAGTGAGCAGGCTTTGTCTTCCAAGGAATAAATGATTTGTTATGCTTCATGAAAACTCTGTTTGATGCTTCTGTAGTCATTAATTAGGATTGAATTTAGGTAGTTAATTTCATGCAGCAAATAGTCAAAGTCGAGCAGTAATTGAACTAGGTATTGTTGTCATCTGCTCCTTTAGTTTTATTTATGTAACTGCAGGTCCTGTTATAGTAGATGGTTATCGATCTTCTCTGTTAATATTTAAGCTGTTAAAATCACTATTTTGAGTAGGATGTTTACTCAGCTCTTTGCAGAATCTGAAGGCCCGATTGTAACATGGGAAGATGAAGAAGACGAGTTCTTAGCCCATGCAGTTTACGAACATATGCAACTTAACAACAGTGAGAAGGTTGGTTTTCATCTTAACTCTTGAGGGTTGTCACATATGCATGCAAATTATATCATGTGTGAAACAACTGAAGCTGAGAATCTTGTATGTCTTCTACAAGAGTAATTAACCTTAAATTTTGGATGCCTGTAGGCATTCTTGTCAATCAAATCTTACATTTACATTGGTAAAGCATGGTTTATTGGATTCTTAATACAACCACCAGCTTACAATTCCCTTTTAACTATTTTGAATGACATGTTAGATTCTTGAGAAGTTCTGGTGTCCTATTTGTAAACAAGGAGAGCTTCAAGAGAACAACCACTTCATTTATTGCACTGACTGTGGAGTTCATCTTAACAAAGCCAATGAGGTTCTCCACTAATTTGATCTTAAGACCTTATATTCCACCGTCCTCTTCTTAATCCCATCTTTTATTCCCAGGTCCATATTAGGATATTAGATGGTTTCTATTACCAGACAATATTTATTATTTTGTTGGCTGAGTATTTATATTTAGAAATCAATGATTGCTGTCTTTTTATAACATGTCAGATTAATGCCTGTGATTATGATATGTTTGTTCTGGTGATAGGGCTTAAGAATTAAAATAAATAACATCTATGGATAGTAAATCTGATTGTCTTGTGCTGCTGTGATGTTCCATTGGCCATATCTGGAATAGAACAACTTGTCCAATATCAGGATGATGTATAAAAAGAAATCTTCACATGCTTTGAACGCTTGATCGATAATGAAATAACTATTGTTAGCTTTTACAGTCTTTTTATTACTAGTCCTTCGGCCTTTCAGGTTACTCTGGACCTCCTCCGTTCTCGGTTGGCCGATGTGCATGCTGAACATCTCGATCGGGGTTGCAGATTGAAGCCCATGTTTTGTGTTGAGAGTAGATTTAACATAACTGCATTATATATCTCTTGTAAAGGTTGCAACACATTGGAGGTTGTAATATAGCATTCTTGAGAAAATGATCCCTCAAGTTTTATGATTAAAATTATTTTTATTAGTTATGACAGAAAGATGGCCAACATATTTGAGGTTGTAATATAGCAGGTTAAGAATCAGGTGTCTCAATGTTTTATTGTTTAAATGATTTTTACTTAGATATGACAGAAAGATGACAAGAAGTTTGAGAAATCTACTCATGCTTATTTGTAAGGAAATTGCAATTTTTGACCCCATTCAATTAACCCCATTTTCAAATTCTGAATTTTTTGGACCCCTTGATGATGAATATGAGGTAAGAAAGAGAAAATGCATGAAATAAAATTACTTATTTGCCCTCCATCCATATATATTATATTATATTATATTAATTCATTACCATTAATACACTTTCAAGGGAAATTGCAATTTTTGACCCTTTTTAGGTTTATATTTGAATTTTTGACCCCAATTTCAAATTCTGATTTTTTTGGACCCTATGATGATGAAAATGAGGTAAGAAAGAGAAAATGCATGAGATGAAATTACATATTTGCCCTCCATCTATTTATATTATATTAAATATATCCACTACCATTAATACACTTTCAACTACTCAACAACCTCAACAAACTAATTAACTATCTAAAACAAACACCTCTAAACACTTTCATCACTTATCTAACTCATTCTAACAAAATAGTTTAATCTCACATTCTACCTCTTCAATTACTTCAAAATACCTTAAAGTTAAATCTATACCTATATGCACAAGTAAGTATCTTCTTTACTCTTTGCATTTAGTTTGTGTTTTTACTTGAGTTTAATTTTATATTGGTGCACGAATATTATTGTCCATTTTTTCTAAATTTCGTTTGAATCCCGGCCGGGAGGAAGTGATGTTGAAACCGGGATTTTTCCCGGTGAAGATGTTGGACCGGGAATTTACCCGGTTGAGCATTTCCACCGGAAAAATTTCCCGATCAAAAATATGCTGACCGGGAAATTGAACAAATTTTAATTATTTTTTGTGTTGTGATTTTTGTTTTCTGCAGACACCATGCCGCGTGTTTGGGTTTGTTTTGGGGGTATATGGAACGATGGAGAAAAGGATTACGATGGTGGCGAGGTTAGGGGACTTGATGTGGATGTAGAAATTAAATTTGAGGAGTTTTTGGGTCTAGTCTATGAGATAAGTTATACTGACCGAAATGATTTCAATCTTGTAATGAGATGTATATTGCCGTTAAGATCCAAATCCCCAACATTTGTTATTAAAAATGATGTAAATCTCAAATGTTTCCTTACTTTGGAAGACGTCTCATCAATTCCACTCTACATATCTACATCTCCTACCTTTTCAAGAAGTCATGCATTTCAACCATATTCAATTCCTTGTAAGGTACTAGATAATCCATATATGGGAGTACAAAATTATCCATATGTTTCATCCATGACTACGCCTCTGATTTGTCCTCATAACACCATAAATGGTCCGTATATGGGAATGTGTAATTCCTCATTATTTCCAAATCCCTCCACAAATTATAACGTCCAAGAGATTCCATCTACACCCACATACTTTCCAAGTAATATATGTGAACAATTTGGTGAACCAACATCCGAACACAATGAGGTTGAAGAAGATGTTTTCCCAACCAACCCCCCAACTCCCACAACCAACCTCCCAATTTCACAAACTAACCTCTTAACACAAAAGACTGTTGATGTGGTACCATCAACCTTTCCAGTAGTGATGATGTTGTTCCATCTACCTTTCCATATGTACCAGACATGAGGTGGTTCCATCCACCATTCCACACGTACTCAACATCCTCCTATGTGTCATTCACATCCATGTTTGAGGATGACGTTGAATATTTTCATGATTGGGGTAATTATAGCTTGGAGGAAGATGATGTGGAGGTTGAAAGGATAAAAACGCATGACGAGCTTGAAGAGGCAGTAAATGATCCTGCGGAGGAGACAACAAATGGCGAGTTAGAAGAGAGAGTAGATGATCATGATCAGGAAGTCGCTGATGAGTTAGAGGAGAGAAATGAATATGTGGTAGAGGAGGAAAACAATGGTCTTGAACTTCGAACAAACACCAATTGTAGAAACCGATCGAACGATGTACATGGATCGTCAAGTAAACAAACAACATGCCATGTGAGTACGCTTGATTAAAGATGTGGAGGTGGGAGAGATATTCGTGTCCAAAAAAGATTTATGCATGCGTTTGTCTGTGTTGGCGATGAGAGACAACTTTGAGTTTAGTGGTGAAAAGTCAAATCCTAAACTTTACAAAGTTGTTTGTATTGTTCAGAGTGCACGTGGAGGCTACGAGCAATGGGGATAAAGGGTAGCAATATATTCAAAGTGTCGAAATACTGCAAGACACATACATGTCAACATCAGATGCTGACTCACGATCATCGACAAGCTAGAAGTTGGGTAATTGGCACACTCATGAAGTCAAAATTTGAACAAGTTGGTCGTAGTTATAGGGCGAACGACATAGTTAGTGACATGCGTCAAGAATTTGGTGTGAGTTTAACATATGATAGGGCATACAGGGCTAGAGAAAAAGCATTAGTTTTTGCCAGAGGGTCGCCAGAAGAGTCATTTAATCTGTTGCCAAGATTTGGTGAAGCTTTAAAGATTGAAAATCCAAGCACAATATTCAACCTTGAACTTGATGATGGTCAATATTTCAAACATGTCTTTATGGCCTTAAGTGCATCTATTAGAGGGTTTTTGAGCTCCATCAGACCTGTACTTGTTGTAGATGCAACACACTTAAGGGGGAAGTACAAGGGCAAGTTGTTTGTTGCGACAGATGCGTGGATGGGAATGGCCAACTCTACCCTGAGGTTTTGCAATCGCCGACGGAGAGACTGAAGTAGCATGGTCCTATTTTTTACGACAAATGATGATTGCGATCGGTAATGTTGATAATTTGGTTGTCGTTTCTGACCGACATTTGAGCATACGCAAGGCAGTTGCTAAGGAGATGCCTGATGCATTCCACTGCATATGTATTCAACACTTGGGGGATAACTTGATGACAAAGTTCAAAAGTGAGGACCTTAGGGGTATCTTTATTCTCGCGGCGAAAGCATTTCGAGAGGCAGAATTCAATAATTATTGGGAACGTCTTCCAACTGTTGCCAAACAATATTAGAAGGCATTGGATTACATCGATGGGCTCGGGCATTCCAATGTGGTCGAAGATACAATCAGATGACAACAAACCTTGCTGAATGTATGAACTCAGTTCTGAAGGATGCACGGGAGTTGCCAATCACTGCTTTATTGGATCATATTAGAGGTTGGCTTCAATCTAAATACTATAAACGTCGGAATAAAGCATCTGCATGGCCACATCGAATAACGAAGTATGCTTGCCAAATTCTTGAAGCTGCAGGAGCTAGTTCAAGGAGACATGTAGTCCGACCAGTTGATCAGTTCGAGTTTGAGGTAGATGATGGTTACCTGGGTGGGCGTGTAAATCTCCATAATAAAACTTGTACTTGTCGAGAGTTTGATTACTTTGAAATTCCTTGTTCACATGCAATTGGAGCACGTGCATTCCGTAATATAGACCCAATCACACTATGTTCTGAAGCATATCATGTTGATTCATGGGTCGACGCATATGCAAGTCCTGTACATCCATTAGGTCATGTGTCAGAGTGGAAAATGTCATCAGAATTTCAAGACTACGAAGTGTTACCACCGAAGCAAGTATCTAGAGTGGGTCGCCGTCAAAATTTGCGCATACCATCGGTAGGGGAAGTCAGACGAGTGCATAAATGCACCCGATGTGGTAATATTAGCCACAATAGGAAAACTTGTCGACAACCACTTAACACTGTGTAATATGTAATTTATGTCACTTATATAATTATAATTCTGGATTTTCTTCTCTGTGGCTTACAAACGATGAATTTATATCCAAATTTGGTGCAGGAAAAACAAGTTGGAATCTGAAAAAATTTCCGGTCTCGGTGAGTCAGACCGGGAAACGGGAATTTGTCCAGATTCCAACTTGTGTTTTTCCTGCACTTTAACAGTCCACTAATTCTCATAGAAATTTTTATATATGATTCTCATAAAAAAAACTAAGTAGCGTTAATGTTTGAGAATCGAAGTACGAACTTAATTCATTAATCGGGAATAAAAGTCAATGTTTACTGAATTAATTACTAAAAAAGCGCGGTTAGCCCATAGTTGTACAAATGAATTGACGCTCTACAAAAGTTTATGCATGCCTGACTAAGCGTATATAAAGGCGAGGTCGTTACATCATATTCAAAAATTTAACACAAAACATCCCGCAATCTCCACTATTAACTCATGCGGGACATCGATCGTCTCACGAACCTTCCAAGGGTGCTTGGGGGAGAGTCGGTCGTATTTCCATGACGTCACACATGACCAGTAGATGTGGTAGTGTGGTTCTGAGCATCCTTAACTCTTCATCTAACTCTGTGTTCGTACATAGTGTGACAAGAGAATCGAAGACGACGAGCTTACCGACGTGTAGATCGACACATATTAGTATCCAATGCGTTCTAAAAATATTGTATGCGACATGTACACAACGCTCTACCGACTTCCATGGAATCGTATGGTCCGAATGATCGCCAATAACGTAGTCTCTAACGCCGTTGAATCGATCCCGCTGAACGCCTTCCTTCCATGGATCATTACTAATAAAGTGGTCGTATACACGGATCGCCTCAAAAAGTCCTGTGCGATGAATTGGGTTACTTGTTTAACCAAAATCAATATAAAACCGAAATTACGAACTTCAATACCGTAATGACTATATCCGCAATGATGACGAACTTCGGACGACATAGGTTTGGATGAATGCTCGCTTTTGTTCTGGATGAAGATGAACAAAGCGTCAATAACCTGTATATAATAAAGACGATATTGTTAATTAACATCATAACCCGAACCAAACACATAAAAGGGTTTAGAACCACATACCTCGTCACTCATCCACTGGGATGACGTCAAAAGGGTTTGGAACCACATTTTGTTGCGAAGCGTACGCTTGATGCGTTCTTCATTGTCTCGTTTCTCGGATCATCCATCCACTTCGGAATTTAGTATCCATACGTTCGGTATATAGGCATAGTGGGTCGTACACTTTAACACTTCTCTTCTTCCCATCTGCCTTCATGTCTGTCCATGGTGAGCGTAGCTTATATGCTGGTCGTCGCTTACGCTTACCTCGGCGAGATAAATCTTCACCAGGTGGCACGACCTCCTGAACTGAGTCCGAATCAACCTCCCTCTTCGGTTTCAGTATTAGATTAGATTCTGCAGTTGTGTCCATCGTCGATTGTGAGCAGACAACATGAACTTCAACCTACATGGACAAAAACATCATGTGGTTAAGAATATTCTAGTTCAACGACAAGCAAACAAAAACATCATTTGTTTACCCGATCCGACTTCTCCCACCGAATGATCGTTGACACCATGACATGTCATGGGGAACATCAATATCCCGCCTTCCGGGATCGTCGGCCTCTGCATGCTCCTCGTTCAGCTTCTCAGCTTGGTCGACACCGTGTTCAAGTCCATCGGGATGTCGACGACCATCTCCTCCCTCGGATGGGCCACCTCGATCAAATGGATCTTCATGCGACCCTAACTTGGTCGGGTCCACCACATTCATCTGAAAGAAATAAGAAAGCGTCAAAAAAATAACATGTTTATCATAACTATCGTGAACATGTAACCGACGTGTACCTTGGTAAGCCGTCTAAGAAATCTCTTGATTGACTTTAGGTCTGACTCCATGCCTTCAACCCGTTTATCCAATTTCTTCAACCACTTGGAGCACTTGCATCTTCTCATTTTCTTCTTCCTTTTCTCCTCCTTTTCTTCTTCCCCTTATTCTCTTACATCCCTCATCACTTCATCTTGCTTCTTGTCTGCTTCAAACCCCACATTTTGACCTTCTTCGTGAAGTACCTCTTTACTTTTACACACATTAGGCGTTTCCTGTGAGGTTGCTACAAGGCATGGTTCCTGATCTGCTTCACGACCCACCGCCTCAGGTACCTCATCCAATTGAGTGTCCTCTTGCATTTCAGTGCACTCAGCATTAGGGGCAAGTACTGGTACCCATGGGCGTTCAACTTTGCGGTCCATGTATCGGACCTCCTCATCAGAAGGATCAAGATTCGCTTTAATGGTAACCTGTGACAAAACAAAAATAGAAAATGTGGTTATCATAACAACAACAACAAAATGAAATAAAGATTTAAGATCGAAATTAAGTCTATGGTAGCTGACTAACCAATCCATCCACGAATATCTCTCCGCACAGTCGTGTGTATGACGGCGAGTGGGAACAAGACCATCTGAGAATGCGTGGGATGGATGTCTCGTTTAATCGATTTGCAACACGTCTTGTCAGGGTCGAAACGACTTCATACGCCCAAACCTAAAACAATGATATAAGATTGTTAAAAAATGTAATTAACATTATGCGCACGAGAACTACTGAAATTATACTAACCTGAAATGCATGCGGGAAACCATAAAGACTATACGTCTCTTGCTTTTTCACTGCAGTTTGTTTGCCCTTATACGCCTCATCTTTACCCTTCAGTGCTTTTTGCAGACTTTTTATTGTCTTCTCAAATATTATTTTACTCCAATCCTCACAGCAGAAGGTCTCCCAATCATCAATAACATCTAGGAGGCTAGTATCTATTTGTTGTTTTCTCTCCCTCCCCATCATCGTCAGCTCGATGAAATAAAATAGGGCAACCTTAACAGCATCCTCATCATCTTGGAAGTCAAGCGTGGGAACATTTTATCTAAATCATCCCCTTCAAACCTTCTCTACCACCTAAATACAACTCCTCAATCTATTGGTAAACACCGCCCTCCGCAGAGGTCTATTCCCATGCCTAAGCCCGGTTATTAAGTCAAACTCACGCTTACCAAAAAGACACCTTCCGACCCATTAAGTTGAAACTCATTACATTAACCCTAGTCTCATTTACCTCCTCAAAAGTATGTAATGAACAAGTTGCCCATTAAACATGACATTTGAATCCAACAATGGACCAAAAATAGTTTGCCTAAACATGTCTAATTGGTTTGGGGTCAGCTTGTTCTTAATATTTTTATTCGTTCTAGGTAAGTGAGCACAACATGTTAGAGCTGCAGGAAAGTGATCGGCCGAAGGAATTTTCTCAACTACTTCTATTGCAACCTATATATATTTAAAAAAATTTCAAAAACGATAAACATTTCAAAATCGCAAAATTTCCTTGTTTCCGGTTGGACTAAATTCTCGATGCGTCTGTGTTCTCGGTGTGAATTCCGTTCAATTCGGTTTCACGGTGTCCTGTGCATACCAACTACTGGAATTCACTCGAGATGAATCCTGCCCGAATTCATGAATCCCGCCAGATTCTTCTTCAAACCGAAAACTACGATTCCAAAAAAGAGAAAACAAAAATTTACAATTCCTACATAGACGTAACTTGCTTACAACATGAATGCAACATTTCACCAAAAAATAACTTAAAAAACAACTAAACTAACAGATTCATGTATTAAAGCCATAACTCCAAAAAATAACTTCAAAAACCTAAAATCTAACATTCAAAACCACTTAAATAACCATAAAAACTTCAAAATACGTACTTATTGTGTCGAAATCCACAGATAATCAACAAATAATTCTCACCAAACTTCAGGCAAAGTGAAAGGAAACGAACGGGAAAAGGGAAAAGGAAGGGTTTTTTATTTTATTTTCAATAAGGGCAAAACGGTAATTTCATGTGTTATGGGGTCCAAAATAGTCAGAATTTGAAATTAGGGTCAAAACTGCAAATATAAATTTCAAAAGGGTCAGAATTTGCAATTTCCCACTTTCAACCATCCAACAACTTCAACAAACCCATTAATTATCTAAAACACATCACTTATCTAAAACACTTTTATCACTTATCTAACATTTATTCATTAACAAAATACTTTAATCTCACATTCTACTTTTTCACTTACTTCAAAATATCTCAAAGTTTAATTTATACCTGTACACACAAGTAAGTATCTTTTTTACTCTTTGCATTCACTTTAGTTTAGTATTAGTGCATGAAATATGAACAAAAAAATCATTCACTTTTTCAATTTTTTTTCTTGAATCCCGGCCGGAAAAGCAACAATCTGAACCGGGAACATTTCCTGGTGTGGATGTTGAACCAGGAAATTTTCTCGGTGTGGATGTTGAACCGGGAACTTTCCTGGTTAAACATCTCCACTGGAAAAATTTCCCGGTTGGCCATATACTGACCGAGAAATCGAACAAAATTTATTATTTTGTTGTTTGTGATTTTTGTTTTTTGCAGACATCATGTCGCGTGTTTGGGTTTGTTTTGGGGGTATATGGAATGATAGAGAAAAAGATTGTGATGGTGGTGAGGTTAGGGGACTTGATGTGGATGTAGAAATTACTTTTGAGGAGTTTTTTGGTCTAGTGTATGAGATAAGTTGCATCGATCGAAATGATTTTAACCTTGTAATGAGATGTATATTGTCATTAAGATCCAAATCCCCAACATTTGTTATTAAAAATGACGTACACCTCAAATGTTTCCTTACTTGAGAAGATGTGTCCTCAATTCCACTCTACATATCTACAACCCCTACCTTTTCAAGAAGTCATGCATTTCAAGCATATCCAATTCCTTGTAAGGTACTAGATAATCCTTATATGGGAGTTCAAAAATTTCCATGTGCTCCATCCATGTCCGCATCCACAATTGTCCCTCATAACATAGGACATGAAATTTCATTCCCATTCTTTGAAGCCAAACATTATCCTGGGTACATGTCTCCATATATGGAAGTGTTTAATTCCTCGTTTCTTCCAAATCCATCCACAAATTATAACATCCAAGAGATTCCATCTACATCTACATACTTCTCACATAATATCTGTGAAGAATTTGGTCAACCAACATCCCAACACAATAAGATTGAAGAAGATGCTCCCCAAACCAATCTCCCAACTCAACATACCAACCTCCCAATCCCACAAACTAACCTCTCAACACAACAAAGTGACGACGTAGTACCATCAACCTTTCCAGATTATGAGGTTGTTCCATCCACCTTTCCACATGTACCATCAACATCCTCCTATGTGTCATTCACATCCATGCTTGGGGATGATGTAGACTATTTTCATGATTGGGGTGATTACAACTTGGAAGAAGACGATGTTAGGGTTGAAAATGACGATGAGGTAGAGGAAGGAAACAATGATGAGCTAGAAGAGGCAATAGAAGAGGCAATAGATGATGATTTTGAAGAAAATGACGTTGAGGTAGAGGAGGGGAACAATGATGATCGTGAACGTCCAACAAACCTCAACTCTACATCACGTATAGACCGATGCCCCGATGTATCTGGATCGTCTAGTAAACAAACAATTATGCCATATGAGTACTTCAGTTAAAGATGTTGAGGTTGGAGAGATATTCTTGTCCAAAAAAGATTTATGCATGTGATTGTCTGTGCTGGCAATGAGAGCCAACTTCGAGTTTAGGGTGAAAAAGTTAAATCCTAAACTTTACAAAGTTGTTTGTATTGTTAAGGAGTGCACCTGGAGATTACGAGCTATGCAGATAAAGGGTAGCAATATATTTAAGGTATCAAAATACTGTAACACACATACATTCCAACATCAGATGTTGACACACGATCACCAACAAGCTAGAAGTTGGGTGATCGACACACTGCTAAAATCCAAATTCGAACAAGTTGGTCGTAGTTATAGACCAAACGACATAGTTAGTGACATGCGACAAGATTTTTGTGTGAACTTAAGCTACGATAGGGCGTATAGGGCAAGAGAAAAAGCCTTGATTTTTGCTAGAGGGTCACCCGAAGAGTCATTTAATCTATTGCCAAGATTTGGGGAAACACTAAAAGTTCAAAATCCAGGCACAGTATTCAACCTGGAACTCGAGGATGGTCGATACTTCAAACATAGGTAAGGCAGTTACAAATGAGATGCCTGATGCATTCCATTGCATATGTGTCCAACACTTAGGGGATAATCTAATGACGAAGTTCAAAAGTGAGGATCTAAGAGGTATTTTTACCCTTGTGGCAAGAGCATTTCGAGAGTCGGAATTCAATAATTATTGGGAGAGGATTCCGACAACCGCCAAACAATACCTAGAAGGGATAGAAGTTCATCGATGGGCCCAAGCATTCCAATGTGGTCGAAGATACAATCAGATGACAACGAACCTTGTTGAATGCATGAACTCAGTTCTAAAGGATGCGCGAGAATTACCAATTACTGGCCTATTGAATCATATTAGAGGTTGGCTTCAATCCAAATACTACAAGCGTCGGACAAAGGCATCCTCATGGCCACATCGAATAAGTAAGTATGCTTCCCAAATTCTTGAGGTCGCAGGAGATAATTCAAGGAGACATATAGTCCGACCAATCGATCAGTTTGAATTTGAGGTATATGATGGTTACTTAGGTGGGCATGTTAATCTCCAAACGAGAACTTGTACATGTCGCGAGTTTGACTACTATGAGATCCCTTGTTCACATGCAATTGTAGCATGTGCATTCCGCAATATAGACCCACTCACACTATACTCTGAAGCATACCATGTTGAGGCAGGGTTGATGCTTATTCAAGTCCTGTACATCCGATAGGTCGTGTCGGATTGAAAAAGATCATCAGAGTTCGAAGACTATGAAGTGTTACCTCCGAAGCAAGTATCTAGAGTGAGTCGACGTCAGGCAATGCGGGTTCCATATGTGGGAGAAGTCAGATGAGTACATAAATGCTTTGATTGTAACCTGTGACAAAACATAAATAGACATTATCGAAATTAAACTACAACAACAAAATGAGCTAAAGATTTAAGGTAGCTGACTAACCAATCCATCCACGAATATCTCGCCGCACAGTCGTGTGTATGACGACGAGTGGGAACAGGACCATTTGAGAATGCGTGGGATGGATGTATCGTTCAATCGGTTTGCAACACGTCTCGTCAGGGACGAAACAACCTCATATGCCCAGACCTACAAGAAGAATATAAGATTATTAAAAAATGTAATGAACATTATACGCACGAGAATTAAATTAAGTAAATGAAATTATACTAACCTGAAATGCATGCGGGAAACCATAAATACTATACGTCTCTTACTTCTTCACTGCAATTTATTTCTCCTTATATGCCTCAACTTTACCCTTCAGTGCTTTTTGCAAACTTTTTATTGTCTTCTCAAATATTATTTTACTCTAATCCTCACTGCAGAAGGTCTCCCAATCATCAATAACATCAAGGAGGCTAGTATCTATTTGTTGTTTTCTCTCCTTCCCCATCATCGCCAACTCGATGAAATAAAATAGGGTCACTTTAATAGCATCCTCGTCATCTTGGAAGTCAAGCGTGGGGAACAATTTATCTAAGTCATCCCCCTTCAAACCTTCTCTACCTCCTAAATACAACTCTCTCAATCTATTGGTAAACACCGTCCTTTGCAAAGGTCTATTCCCATGCGTAAGCCCAATTATTAGGCCAAACTTACGCTTACCAAATGATACCTTCTACCCAATAACTTGAATCTCATTACGTTGACCCTAGCCTCATTCACCTCCTTCAAAAGTATATAATGCACAAGTTGCCCATTAAACATGACATTTGAATCCAATAATGGGCCAAAAATAGTTTGCCTAAACATGTCTAATTGGTTTGGAGTGAGCTTGTTCTTAATATTTTTTATTCATTCTACCTAAGTGCACACAACATGTTAAAGTTGCAGGAAAGTTATCGGCATGAGGAATTTTCTCAACTACTTCCATTGCAAAGCACCTATATATATGAATTTTTTTTTTAAAAAGTTGAGAAAATATTTCAAATCTGATAAATTCCTGGTGAGGAATCATTTTCCAGTTGGACAAGCTTCCCGATCGTCCGATTTCCCAGTTTGGATTCTCGGTAGTTGATTTTCCAGTGTCCCGGTGAGTATCGACTACCGAGAATTCAACGCGGAGATGAATCCCGACCTGAATTCATGAATCCCGACCGGGATTCTTCTTCGAAATCGATACCTAAGATTCCAGAAAATGCGGAAAAATCAAAATTTACTAATTTTAAACACACAGAACGAGACGAAAACACGAATGAAGTATTTCTGGGCAAAAAACAACTTGAAAAGCGACTAAACTAACATATTCATGTATTACAACAAAGAAACCTAAAACCTAACCGCCCAAACCACTTAAATCAAGAATAAACTTCAAAATACGTACTTGTTATGTCGAAATCCACAAGAAATTAGCACGAAAACACCAGATAATCAACACAAATCTTCGGAGAGGAAACTTCTGACTTCTGAACGGGAACAGAAAAGGAACGGGAAGAAATGAACGGGAAGAAGAAGTTGAACTGTTTTTTTTTTTTGTATAAGGAAAAAGTGGTAATTTCATGTGTTGAGGGGTCCAAAAAATTCAGACTTTGAAAATGGGGCAAAAAATCCAAAACAAAAATTAAAGAGGGTAAAAAATTACAATTTTCCTATTTGTAGGGTCTGCTGCCCTTTGTTGTCAAGTGAAATGGACAAGTAGGGTCCCTACAAAGAAAGAAAAAAAAAAACCTTTTTAATTTTATTTTGTTAGAAAATAAGGTTATATATTAACAATTATATTTTTATTAAATATATCAAAATAAGCTAATATATTTTTTTTTTTTAAATTTCGAGTTCAAGGGTGGAGAATTCTATGCTTTGGCTTCAAATCTCTATTAAAAACTAAAAAGTAAAAAAAAAAAGAAGCCATCCATTAATTGCTTATGTCATTGTTGTCAATTGGAGTGTGAAAATTATTTGCTGATTTTTCAGATTTTCTTTTTGGACAATTATCTTCCTCTTCTTTAAGGGAGAGGCTGTTTTTTGAAATGTATTTTTTCCAAATTCGTTGTCCCTTCCACTAAATGAGAAGGTTGGTTTGGTTGTACCTAATTATTTTATGGTTTTATTGAAGTTATTCTCAAAATATATTGAGAATAACTTCAATAAAATATTCTTAAATCTAAAAAAACAATTGGGAATACAGCAAAATAATATATATATATATATATATATATGTAAATTATGTTAGAATTAGAATTGCGATAATGTGTCCACGATAGGATAGTAAAGGCCTTAGGGAATTATGTTAGATTTCGAACCAATGACCTCTTGGTCATAAGCCATACTTCATGCCAGTTGAGCGATGCTCTTATTGGTGAGATGAGCGTAATAGCTCTATATTGTTAAGATATTAGTAAATAGTGACATTTCTTATACATTTTCATATTGAAAAAAAAAAAAAAAAATCCTACATGCATATCTCGATTTAATCTTCGTCTTTAGCTGTATATTGTTGGAAAAATATTGCTACTTTGTTGTGTATAAAACTGAGTAACACTAGGAAATAGATTACAACTTAACTGGCTATAAACAATTACAATGTATTGTATATAACAACTCAAAACTCAAGAACAAAGAATTGTAAATAGTCGAGGCACGTTTACTAAGCGCTGTCCTGAAGACAATTATTCGCTCTGCACGGGTTGCAAGCAGACTACAACGATCGCCTCAGCAGGATACAACGACTAACTCCGATAGAACAACAACCTCGAACTACTCGGATATGGCAGAACTCTTGGACACTTGCTCTCAACTTGACTCAAAATTAAATAGAAGAAAGAAAAGAGAGAATACTCTTCACTTGGAATGAGATACTCCAAAATGGAATTGAATACTCCAAATGAAGAAACAAGTTTCTATTTATAGGCTAGCAACTTAGTAACTCTCTAAAATCAAATTAATATGAATAATATGAAACATATATAAAAAATAACTCAATTGTGTAGTTACTTGTTGAAATTCAAACAAAACTTACAAACTTAACATTTTAAGTTAAATTTGTATAAGAAATATCAACACATTTGGATGTTTCAAGCTATTTTGAAACTTTTGAATTTAAAATTAAGTAACATCAACATTAATTGATTTTGATGTTTCAAATCAATCCTTTCTTTCACATTTTTATTTCTATAAATTCCAATAATCCCCCACATGAAAGAAAGTTTGAAAAACAAAACAAAATCGTTGAGAGCAAACAAATAAGCTATGCATCAGGATAGATATCTTCTGGACTTGAACCTTCCTTAATGAATATCTATCGAACTTACCGAAGAAATAGTGAGACCAGCTCTGGAACTATCCTTCTCATTGGTAAATTGAGACAACAGACAACAAACATCACACATAACTCATCTTGTATCTGTGAGTTCTATACGTTTGTGTCCATTTTGGTCCTGGACAAAATCCTGAATTCATGAGAGGTTTAGAGAACACAAGCCATTTTAAAAGTCCTCATAGAAGCGACCCCACTTCTACTCTCACATAGGTGATATTGATTAAGAGTATTATGTCATTACTCCTCTTGTAAACAAGATATCAACACGACTTCAATAACAACAGATCACACACTCTATAATATCATAGAAATGGGAAGAAACCATAAGTTTCTTAGTGTGTCAACTATAAATTATCCAACCAGTTTGCCTATTGAACCTAAATCTTGGGATCTCCAGTCAACTAGGTTAGGTTACCATCAGATAATTCATTTCATGGACTTTAACAATCCTTTCGTTAAAGGATCTCTTGACAATCCTTTCGTTAAAGGATCTGCAATATTCTCTTTTGATTTCACATAATCAATGGAAATAACTCTATCAGAGAGCAATTGTTTTATCGTATTATGTCTACGTCTTATATGTCGTGACTTCCTATTATAGACATTATTCTTGACCCTCATAGAGGACGCCAAACTGTCACAATAAATACATATTGCTCTTACAGGCTTTGGCCATAATGGAATATCTTCAAGAAAGTTTCTAAGTCATTCAACTTCTTCTCCAGCTTTATCAAGAGCTATAAACTCCGATTCCATAGTCGAACGTGATATACACGTCTGTTTTGAAGATTTCCACGATACAACTGCTCTACCTAAGGTAAATATATACCCACTGGTTGATTTAGTCTCCATGCTATCAGACATCCAATTAACATCACTAAATCCTTCCAGTACATGTGGATCCCTCGTATAATGCAATCAATAGTCTAGAGTGTACTTCAAGTACCTTAAAACTCTGACTAAAGCATTCCAATGATCATGCCCAGGATTGTTGGTGTATGTTTGCTAACCTTCCTACTGAATAGGCAATATCATGTCTTGTACAATTCATTATGTACATGAAACTACCAATAACTCTAGAGTATTCTAGAGAAGACACACCTTCATCTTTGTTCTTCTTTAACTTACAATTTGGATCAAATGGAGTAACAACTGGTTTATTCTCAAATTGATCAAGTTTTCTCAAAACACTTTCTCTATATAGTGAGATTGAGAAAGTACATATCCACTAGAGTTTTTAGTTATATGGATTCCAAGTATAACATCAGAAAGAACAAAGTGGTTCCCTGGGCGGACTCCCACCATAAATAGGCGTCGTCTCTCAACATGAAGGTAGCACATGACACCCTCTGGTCCTCAGGACAGTTCATCAATCTGAAGATGGTCTCAATGGAGGACAACCATAATTCAGCCACAGTGGGGTCACTAGAAGACCCATCAAAAGATCTGGGATCATATTTCCTGAAGTCCTTCAGATATCGTGACTCCAGAGTTGCATCGTTCCGCCCCTGACTTGCTTGGGCCAGCTGAGTGGCTACTGTAGCTCGCACAAGAGTCTGCATAGCCTCTACCATCATAGTCATGACATTAGGGTTTCCTTGATCCGCCACTGGAGCGACTGCAGGTGCATTCTCCTGGCGATCTGGTTGGTCCTGGGGGAGGTCTGGCACGGGTGGAGTAATCTCTTCCTGTTCCAGTGGTAATTCGGGTTGGGTGTCAACGTTTTCTCTTGCCCTCCGACCCCTACCACGTCCTCTACCTCTCCCTCGGCCTCTAGGTGGCATTTTTGTCAGTACTACAATGCAGAGAATTTCTAGCTTAGTTTTCATCACTTTCTCATTGTAAGGTAGGATCACCCTTAAGGTTTAAATTCATTTACATTCACAATACAGATTTACATCATAATCATTTGCTTAATTTATAAAATACGAACGCATGCTGGCGGTGGCCTAATGCGTTGCTCAACCATGGGAACTACCTTGTGCTTACTCAGTAGCAAAGTCTACTGAAACCCTTAAACCTAGGGCTCGATACCAACCTATAACGCCCTACTTTTCTATGACTAAACTCTTAGGGACATTACTACACATGCATGCGATTATAGGCCAAAAGTCAGAAATGATCTTTAAATTTCTAATGCAAGTAAATCGTCTTTAGGGATCCCAAACAAAACATTCAAAACAAGTAAAAGGAGCAGTTTAACATGGCCTGTTAAAATCAAAAAAATAAACTTAACTTTAAAACCATAAAACGACGACATTAGTTATCAAAGAGAATATGCGGAAAACATGACTATTCCCATGGTTTTGGCAACGTATCTCCGTCACTCGCCCTGCACGTCCTTGGCCTTACCTGAAAAACATTTTTAAAAGAAAGGGTGAGTATTGCAAAACAATACCCAGTAAGTGACCTCGCTACCGAGGTTTGGGATATGCATACACATACAATCATGACTTTTAAACTGTTGAAAAATGTACATATGCGGGACCTACAACTTTCTCATATCGTCATGACTATAATACATAACTTCCTTTTTCTTTTAAGTGGCCAACTGGTCATCCTGAGTCATTTCATTTTGAGTCCCTCACAGACCCCTGTAATAATTTGAGTCCTCATGCACCCACTGTATGGTTTGAGTCCTCACACAGACCCTGTATAGATTGAGTCCCTCACACTTCCCGTAATATGACCCATAGGGTCTCTAATGCATGTTTGACCATGCACACAATGCACTCAGGAGACCAATTTCCACATTTTTCATTAAATCATTTCATGACATACATGACATGCATGAGGTCCCATCATTCAACATAACAATAGTGTACATGCCACAAACATCATCATTAATATGCAAATCATCATTTCCTCATGACAGTTTGGAGATACTACTTTTGTAGGTAATCATGAAATATTCTCATACGAGATCTTTAATATCCTCACATAGAATAATTTGATTTTTCTTACGTAAAATACAAGGATATTCTCACATAAAATACTTTATAAACATACTCACATAAAATATTAAGTATTCTCACAAAATATCAATATATTCTCATATAAGAGTATAAACTAAATTCGCATGAAATAATGAGAAATCATTTTCTTTCAATCCCATTAGAAAAGTTCGGCACAAGGTCCCTTACCTTAATTCGATTTCTACTCCAAAACTTAACCCGAGCTTACGGACTACTCTTCTTTTAGTGGAACTGATTCACACCCAAAATTCCAAGTTCATTCTCCACGCATTCACTAAATCCATAAACGTAAAGGGTACTTAAAATTCGTTCTTAAGATTTCATGCCCCGCTTACCTCAAGTTTAATGCGGATACTCAATACTCCTTAATCCGTCTTGGCGTTTGACCTTCAATTCCGCTCCAATCTTGACTCCTACAATTAGCGTTGAAAGCGATGGCCTAAGTTCTCAATCAAACGCTTAAATATTTGATAGGTCACAAATAAATCTCCAATGAATTGAAACTAAATCGGATCGCTCACCATTTGTAATCTAAGTGGTCGTGAGTCGTCTTTGGCCGGCGTTGTGAATCCGGGGAGTCGCGCGGTGGGAGGAACGGAGCTCGCGTGTGGTCTTGCTTTGTTTTGTGAAGTCCGTGCGAGACTGCTGCTCGTGATCGTGATCGACGAGCGGCTTCGGGCGGCGTCAACTAACGGTGGCGGCGTGCGTGGCGGGCCGAGATGCCTTCGGTGAAGCGAGCACGAAGCGGCGGCTGGATGGCTGGGGCGTCTCGGCGTGCTTTAGCGTCGTGCGTGGGCCGCAGTGTTCGCGGTGAGTGGAGTCCTCGGGCGCGCGGCGCGCAAGTGACTGCGATGTGGGCTCTCGGTGAATGGGCGTGACCGGGCGGTTGAAGACTCGCGGCAAGGCCGGCGCGACGCGTCCGAACCCTGGTCTTTGCCGACTCAACGGTGAAGGCTCTCTTTGCTTGAATGCTCCTCACGCTCGCCACGTGGAGTCTTCTTCGGTTGCGTACTGGTTGGTCAGACGCGCGACTTCTCTTCGTGGTTGTGAGCTTGGTCGGCGGGAGCTGCTGAACGTGATCCTCTTGTCGGCGGCTAGGGCATGGAAAGGATGAAGAAGAAGCTTGTTAGGTTTAGGGTTAGGGTTTTCAGCTAGGGCAACACTAGGAGGAGAAGAAAGATGATTATCAATGTAGGCTAGGGTTTCCCTTTTGAATTTTCAATGATAAGGAGCTTAAATACCAACAATTAGGTCAAATTCTAAGTGCCAAATATAACCTCTCCTTAGGCATTATTAACCAAAACGCCATCTCGGTACTTCCTCTTCTTTTAATTTTATAACTAAATCCCATCTCAAGGAGAAACAATAATTAATGATAGAACGTCAAATACAATAAATAATTGGTACCTGTGGTCGTGGTCGTCACAATCTTCCCTCCTTAAGAACTTTCGTCCTCGAAAGTTCCTATTCTTGAAATAGTTCTGGATATTTAGCTCGCACTTCTTCTTCTCGCTCCCAGGTAGCTTCTTCCGCGCGGTGATTTTGCCACAACACTTTAACTAAGTTGATTTCACGGTTACGGAGGGTCTTTTGATCTCTTGCGATAATCTGTACAGGTCGCTCGCCATAACTCAAATCTTCTGCTAGCTGTAGTGGTTCGAAGTCTACGACATGAGTCGGGTTTGGAACGTATTTTCTCAACATGGAGACATGAAACACGTTATGAACTGCTGATAGGGAAGGCGACAATGCTAGCCTGTGGGCCACCACGCCAACCCTCTCTAGAATTTCAAATGGCCCTATAAAACGCGGACTCAACTTCCCTTTTCGACCAAACCTTAGAATTCCTTTCAGTGGGGCCACCTTAAGGAATACGTGGTCCCCAACTTCGAATTCTAGGTCCCTTCGCCTCAAATCGGCATAACTCTTTTTTCGCTTTGGGCGATCGCATTCGCACCCCTAATCTTTTGTATCGCACTATTTGTGACTGTCACTAACTCTGGACCCAATAATCGGCGTTCACCAACCTCCTCCCGAGAAAACGGAGTTCTGCAACGCTTCCCATGAGAGCTTCAAATGGGGCCATTCCGATGGTCGATCGGTAAATCGTTATTATAAGCAAACTCCATCAAATGCAAATGTGTGTCCCAACTACTACGGGAAGTCTAAAGTGCAAGCCCGTAACATGTCTTCTAAGATCTGGTTCAAACGTTCCGTCTGGCCCATCCGTCTGTGGATGAAAAGTGTTACTAAAGTTCAACCGTGAACCTAACGCTTTAGTAAACTCCTCCAAAAGTTGGAGGTGAAACGTGGATCCTCATGCTCAAATAATCCTCGATCGGAATCCCATGCAAAATGGACTATCTCTTCCGTAAAGTCGCGCCCACTTATCCGTAGAATAGGTGGGTTTCCCTGGTATGAAATGTGCTGACTTGGTTAATCTATCCACAATGACCCAAATTACTGAGTAACCTCGTAAGGTCCTAGGCAGTCCGACTATGAAATCCATAGAGATCTTCTCCCATTTCCACTGGGGCACATGTAAAGGTTGTAGTAATCCTGCGGGTCTCTGCCTAGGTGCCTTCACCTGCTGACAAGTCAGACACTTGCTAACAAATTCTGCCACGTCGCGCTTCATGTTACGCCACCAGAACGACTGTTTCAAATCCCGATACATCTTGGTACTACCAGGATGCATAGAAAATGGCGAGTTATGGGCCTCGCTCAAGATTTCAGTTTTCAGTTTGTCGTCGTCTGGCACACATAATCGACCTTGAAATAGTAATCCTCCATCCGTGGATAGTGAAAACTCGCCAACTCACTGTAGTTACCGCCGTAAAGCTTCTCTACTAACCGAGGGTCCCCTTGCGAGAGACTCAACTATCGTTGCCTCAAAGTTGGTTGTACCGCTAACTAAGCTAATCGAGCCGTGGTCTTTCCTACTAGTCTTCGCAATTTCACTCGTGCAAACTCTCACACTGTAACTCGCTCACTGCCAGAACTCGTCTTTGAAGTATGAACCGCTTTCATCGAGGGCATCGGCCACGACATTTGCCTTACCGGGGTGGTATTGAATGTCTATGTCGTAATCCTTCACTAATTCCAACCATCTGCGTTGCCTCATATTCAGCTCTTTCTGGGTGAACAAGTACTTGAGACTTTTATGATCTCAGTAAAAATCAATTTTCTCGCCATAAAGGTAATGTCTCCAGATCTTTAATGCAAAGACCACTGCTGCTAGTTCCAAGTCATGAGTCGGATAATTCCTCTCGTAAGTCTTCAATTGTTGGGATGCATAGGCTATTACTTTACCATGCTGCATTAGCACACACCCAAACCTTTCTTAGAAGCATCATCAGAAACCACAAAGCTCCTGTTCCTCGAGACCGTGTAAGAATCGGGCCGACACTAATCTACACTTGAGCTCCTGAAACTCGCCTCATGACATCATCCCAAACAAATGAGTTACCCTTGCGCGTCACCGAGTCATGGGCATGGCTATCTTGGCGAAGTCCTGCACGAAACGTCTATAGTAACTGCGCAAGACCCGAAAAACTACGTACCTGCAGCGGTGGTCCTGACGGGGCCACCGTGGTGACGGCCTCCACTTTCATTGGGTCAACGGAGACTCGACTTCCGGACACCACATGCCCTAAGAAGGATACCGTGCGAGCGAAATTCACACTTGGAAAATTTTGCATATAACTTATTCTCTCTCAGCGTGAGTAAAACTTTTCTCAGGTGCCTTTCGTGATCTTCATCACACCTGGAGTATATCAGTATATCGTCAATAAATACTATCACGAACGTATCAAGAAACTCTTTGAATAAACGGTTCATCAAGTCCATGAAAGCGGCAGGGGCGTTGGTCAAACCAAACGACATCACTGTGAACTCGTAATGCCCATAACGTGATCTGAATCTGTCTTAGGAATATCCTCTTCACTGATTCTCAACTGATGGTAGCCTGATCTCAGATCAATCTTGGAAAACATCATTGTTCCTCGCAATCGATCGAACAAATCGTCTATCCTAGGAAGAGGGTATTTATTCTTGATCGTAACTTTATTCAACTCCTCGTAATCTATACACAGCACACATGGACCCGTCTTTCTTTTCACGAATAACACTGGCTCCTCCCAAGCGAAACGCTAGGCGTATAAATCCCTTGTCTAGTAAGTCTTGTAATCGTAGTTTCGCTTCTCTCTCACTCTGCCGGTGCCATTCTCGCATGCGGTGCCTTGATATCGAAGTCGCCCCTAACTCCAATCCTATGTTAAAATCCACCTCCCGACCGGAGGTACTCAGGGAGGTCCTCGAAAAACGTCTGAAATTCATTCACCATCGTACCGGCGACACTTTGAGATCTCCGTACACCTTGCATCTAGTATGCAAGCTAAGACGCCCCAAGCTCCCGATGTAATAACTTCACGGCCTCGGCGCGTGAATACCTTAGGCCTACTTCCTCGTTAACGTGCCTCTGAACTCAGTAGCGGGTTGGTCGGGAGGAGTAAACACTACCTCCTTCCCCGAAGCAATCAATGCAAGCATGGTTCTGCGCTAACCATCCATACCCAATATCACATCAAAGTCAAACATGTCTAAGACTACTAGATTTCTTCGTTAACTCATGGTCCATGATATAGTCACACTACCATCCTTGACTTTCATAGTGGCTAACAAGTTTATCCCGCAGGAGTGGAGCAGACAAAGCATCATCAGAATCGTTTCTAATTCTAACTCACTTGACTTACGAAGGATGCGAGAATTAAAAGAGTGTGTAGAACCAGAATCAAATAATACAAAGGCAAGGTGCCCAAGTAATGGAAGTGTACCTGTAACCACTGAGTCTGTGCCATGGATGCTTTTACTCGTGCTTGCATAAGCTCTTCCTTGGTGTAATACGGACTTGACAGCAACCCCACTATTGATAACCTGAGGTTGGCTAGCACCGTTTGACTTCGGACGATTATTAGCTCTGTGCCCTTCTTTCCCACATCTGAAACACACTCCGGACCGGGCCAAACACTTACCCCAATGATGTTTACCACAGTCCTTGCATTGTGGCTTATCTCCACTGTTAGTTCCTGTCCTGTTAACTTGTGGTTTCTGACCTGAACCTGCACGAAAGTTTCCTGGTCTATGCGGTGTACGCTGGGGACGCTGTGAGCTTGAATTTGGTTGTTCCCATTTCCTCTTCTGATTTGCCGTGGGTTGCCCCGGGTTAACCACTACCTGCTGTGCAGTCTGCGCCTGCACCCAAATCAATTCTGCCACTCTCACTGCGGAGGCATAATCAGGAGGTGCTAGTGCCTGTATGAAGCCTCGGACGTTTTCATCTAGTCCCATAATGAAACGCTCTGTTTTCTTCGCCTCTGTGTCTACTAGCTCGGGGGCAAAGCGTGACAAACGGGTGAATTCTCTCTCATATAACTCCACTGGCCTCCTGTTCTGGCTCAGCTGTAAGAATTCTGCCTGTTTCCTATAACGAGCTGCAGCGGGGTAAAATTTCCGCCAGAATGCTTCTTTGAACAGATTCCATGTGATCGTTTCCCCGCTGGCAACTATGGTTCCCTGGGCGGACTCCCACCATAAATAGGCGTCGTCTCTCAACATGAAGGTAGCACATGACACCCTCTGGTCCTCAGGACAGTTCATCAATCTGAAGATGGTCTCAATGGAGGACAACCATAATTCAGCCACAGTGGGGTCACTAGAAGACCCATCAAAAGATGCTGGATCATATTTCACGAAGTCCTTCGGATATCGTGACTCGAGTTGCATCGTTCGCCCCGACTTGCTTGGGCCACCGAGTGGCTCACGTAGCTCGCACAAGAGTTTGCATAGCCTCTACCATCATAGTCATGACATTAGGGTTTCCTTGATCCGCCACTGGAGCGACTGCAGGTGCATTCTCCTGGCGATCTGGTTGGTCCTGGGGGAGGTCTGGCATGGGTGGAGTAATCTCTTCCTGTTCCAGTGGTAATTCGGGTTGGGTGTCAACGTTTTCTCTTGCCCTCCGACCCCTACCACGTCCTCTACCTCTCCCCGGCCTCTGGTGGCATTTTTGTCGATCTTACAATGCAGAGAATTTCTAGCTTAGTTTTCATCACTTTCTCATTGTAAGGTAGGATCACCCTTAAGGTTTAAATTCATTTACATTCACAATACAGATTTACATCATAATCATTTGCTTAATTTATAAAATACGTAACGTGCACAGCGGTGGCCCTAATGCGTTGCTCAACCATGGAACTACCTTGTGCTTACTCTCAGAAGCAAGTCTACGTAAACCCTTAAACCTAGGGGCTCGATACCAACTATGTAACGCCCTACTTTTCTATGACTAAACTCTTAGGGACATTACTACACATGCATGCGATTTATAGGCCAAAAGTCAGAAACGATCTTTAAATTTCTAATGCAAGTAAATCGTCTTTAGGGATCCCAAACAAAACATTCAAAACAAGTAAAAGGAGCGATTTAACATGGCACTGTTAAAATCAAAAAAATAAACTTAACTTTAAAACCATAAAACAGCGACATTAGTTATCAAAGAGAATATCACGGAAAACATGACTATTCCCATGGTTTTGGCAACGTATCTCAAATCACTCGCCTGCGTCCTTGGCCTTACCCAAAAACATTTTTAAAAGAAAGGGTGAGTATTGCAAAACAATACCAGTAAAGTGACCTCGCTCTGAGGTTTGGGATATGCATACACATACAATCATGACTTTTAAACCTGTTCGAAATGTACATATGCGGGACCTACAACTTTCTCATATCGTCATGACTATAATACATAACTTCCTTTTTCTTTTAAGTGGCCAACTGGTCATCCTGAGTCATTTCATTTTGAGTCCCTCACAGACACACTGTAATAATTTGAGTCCTCATGCACCCACTGTATGGTTTGAGTCCTCACAGGACCCTGTATAGATTGAGTCCCTCACGGACCCACATGTAATATGACCCATAGGGTCTCTAATGCATGTTTGACCATGCACACAATGCACTCAGGAGACCAATTTCCACATTTTTCATTAAATCATTTCATGACATACATGACATGCATGAGGTCCCATCATTCAACATAACAATAGTGTACATGCCACAAACATCATCATTAATATGCAAATCATCATTTCCTCATGACGGGTTTGGAGATACTACTTTTGTAGGTAATCATGAAATATTCTCATACGAGATCTTTAAATATCCTCACATAGAATCTTTGGATTTTTCTTACGTAAAATACAAGGATATTCTCACATAAAATACTGCAACATACTCACATAAAATATTAAGTATTCTCACAAAATATCAATATATTCTCATATAAGAGTATAAACTAAATTCGCATGAAATAATGAGAAATCATTTTCTTCAATCCCATTAGAAAAGTTCGGCACAAGGTCCCTTACCTTAATTCGATTTCTACTCCAAAACTTAACCCGAGCTTACGGACTACTCTTCTTTAGTGGAACTGATTCACACCCAAAATTCCAAGTTCATTCTCCACGCATTCACTAAATCCATAAACGTAAGCGCATTTTAAATTACGTTCTTAAGATTTCATGCCCCGCTTACCTCAAGTTTAATGCGGATACTCAATACTCCTTAATCCGTCTTGGCGTTTGACCTTCAATTCCGCTCCAATCTTGACTCCTACAATTAGCGTTCGAAACAGTAGCCTAAGTTCTCAATCAAACGCTTAAATATTTGATAGGTCACAAATAAATCTCCAACGAATTCGAAACTAAATCAGATCGCTCACCGGCTGTAATCTAAGTGGCTGTGGAGTCGTGCTGGCCGGCGTTGTGAATCCGGCAGGAGCTGCGGCTGGGAGGAACGGAGCTCGCGTGTGGCTGCTGTTTTGTGAAGTCCGGCGCGAGACCTGCTGTTCGTGATCGTGATCTGACGAGCGGCTTCAAGGGACGACGTCAACTAACGGCTGGCGTGCGTGAGCGGCTGAGATGCCTTCGGTGAAGCGAGCCGGCGGCGGGCACGGATGGCCGGGCGCTCTCGGCATGCTTTAGTCGTCGTGGGCGCGGTGTTCGCGGCTGGTGGAGTCCTCGGGCGGCGGCGGCGCAAGTGACTTGCGATGTGGGCTCTCGGCTGAATGGGCGTGACCGGCGGTTGAAGACTCGCGGCAAGGCTGGCGCACGCGTCCGAACCCTCGGTGCTGCCGGACTCAACGGTGAAGGCCTGCTGCTTGAATGCTCCTCACGTCGGCGGCTGGAGTCTTCTTCGGTTGCAGCTGGTTGGTCAGACGCGCGACTTCTCTTCGTGGTTGTGAGCTTGGTCGGCGGGAGCTGCTGAACGTGATCCTCTTGTCGGCGGCTAGGGCATGGAAAGGATGAAGAAGAAGCTTGTTAGGTTTAGGGTTAGGGTTTTCAGCTAGGGCAACACTAGGAGGAGAAGAAAGATGATTATCAATGTAGGCTAGGGTTTCCCTTTTGAATTTTCAATGATAAGGAGCTTAAATACCAACAATTAGGTCAAATTCTAAGTGCCAAATATAACCCTCCTTAGGCATTATTAACCAAAACGCCATCGGTACTTCCTCTTCTTTTAATTTTATAACTAAATCCCATCTCAAGGAGAAACAATAATTAATGATAGAACGTCAAATACAATAAATAATTGGTACCTGTGGTTGTGGTCGTCACAGTATTTGTGTATATTATCAATGTTAAAATTAGGCAATAGTCCTAAATTTATCATTCTCCTTAAAGAATGATAATTGACATGCCCCAACCTAGAATGCCATACATCACACAACTCAACGATATAAGCAAAAAAGTTGTTATTATTATTATTATTATTCTTAGGCATTTGTGCCAATACATTCAATTTGAACATGTCATCATTTAGATAGCCTTTTCCCACACACATACCCTCCTTTGTCAGAATAAATTTATCTGACTCAAATACAAGCTTGAACCCATTCTTATTAAGTAGAGTTCCGACACTAGATTTTTTCGAATCTCTGGCACATGCCACACATCATTGAGGGTAAGTATCTTTCCAGAAGTCCATTTCAGCAGGATCTTCCCTTTGCCTTCCACAGAGGCAGTCGAAGCATTTCCCATGTATAGCTTATCGCTACCATCTAACTTCTCATACGAGGTGAACAATGACTTTTCCTTACAAATGTGCCTAGTAGCACCAATATCAATCCACCAACCTTTAGTGTGAGAAGCCATATTTACTTAAAAAATGACAACAACTAGATCGTCATTTTCTGCAATATTAGCTTGATGATTGGAGCTTTGTCCCTTCTTATATCGACAAGCTGCAACTATATGACCAGACTTTCCACGAACTCAATAATTTCCACGAATGCGTTTGTTGACGTCATTCCTCGGTCCAAGATTCACATTTTTCTTCTTGGATTGTTGTTTCTTGGGTTCACGCCTTGAAGCCTCAACAACATGAGCTTTGACTTCAACTTCTAGTGAAGTTTTATCTCCTTTTCTATTATCCTCTTCTATTCGGAGTTTAACAACAAGATTCTCCATGGATAATTCTTTTCGCTTGTGTTTGAGATAACATTTGAAGTTCTTCCAGGAAGGAGGCAACTTCTCAATCATAGCAGCAACTTGGAATGGTTCACTGATGTCCAATCCTTCACTTTGCAAATCACTAATGATAATTTGCAATTCTTCCATCTGATTGACTACCAATTTGACATCAACCATTTTATAATCTAAGAATTTCTTAGTACCAACATCTTCCAGCTTATACTTCTTGTCTAATGCCTCCCACAATTGCATTGATGTACTATAGACATTGCAGTAGACATTATACAAGGTGCCTTCAAGACCACTTAGCATATAATTGCGGCATAAAAAGTTTGAATGCATCCATGCTTGTTTGACAGCTTTAGTTTCAGGAGCGACAACTTCTGGTGGGGTAATTGGACATTCTTCCTTCAAGATGTGAGCAAGGTTCAATGTTGTGAGGTAGAAGATCATCTTCTGTTGCCATCTCTTGAAGTTTTCTCCCTTGAATTTCTCTGGTTTTTCAGCTTCAGTTTTGAGGATGGTTGATCCCATCATTGTAGGAGCAACACCATTAGTGGAGGAGCTTGCAATCATTTTGTTAATTGTCTTCAGAATGTTGGAAAAATATTGCTACTTTGCTGTGTATAAAACTGAGTAACACTAGCAAATAGATTACAACTTAACTGGCTACAAACAATTACAATATATTGTATATAACAGCTCAAAACTCAAGAACAAAGAATTGTAAATAGTCGAGGCACGCTTACTAAGCATTGTCCTGAAGACAATTATTCGCTCTGCACGGGTTGCAAGCAGACTACAACGATCGCCTCAGTAGGATACAACGACTAACTCCGATAGAACAACAACCTCGAATTACTCGAATGTGGCAGAACTCTTAGACACTTGCTCTCAACTTGACTCAAGATTAAAGAGAAGAAAGAAAAGAGAGAATACTCTTCACTTGGAATGAGATGCTCCAAAATGGAATGAGATACTCCAAATGAAGAAACAAGTTGTTATTTATAGGCTAGTAACTTAGTAACTCTTTGAAATCAAATTAATATGAATAATATGAAACATATATAAAAAATAACTCAATTGTGTTATTACTCGTTGAAATTCAGACAAAACTTACAAACTTAACATTTTAAGTTAAATTTGTATAAGAAACATCAACACATTTGGATACTTCAAGTTATTTTGAAAAATTTTGAATTTAAAATTAAGCAACATCAACATCAATTGATCTTGATGTTTAAAATCAATCCTTTCTTTCACATTTTTATTTCTATAAATTCCAACATATATCACTCGCTATTCATGTATGATTTTATGTGATTTACCTCAACCTTTCAAAATATATTGTGGCATATTTCTTTCAAAAGAGTTCCTTTGATTTTTTTTTAGTTCTCCTTTTAATTGTATATTCATTATGATAAAATTAATGTTTAGGTTAATATATATTTCTTTTGAGGTAAGTGAAGATGCCAAATAAAAATGTTCCTTTACAATGGTAGAAAGGAATTTAAATATTTAAACTTGTTCATTAATTTTTTAAAATGAACCTTATTTTCTCTCCATTTTACCATGGTTTTCATTTATTTTAAGAAAACATTTGAATTCTTAGACAAATTCTAAAAATAAAAATAAATTTTTGAAAACTATTTTTTTTTATTATTTTGAAAAGATGGCTTGGTTTTTAAATATATGTAAAAAAAATCGATAATAAATCAAGGAAATCTATAGGTAGAAGTAACATTTATGGGCTTAATTTTTAAAAACCAAACTTCAAGTTACTTTTGATACGCAACCATACATAATTTGAGTGTTTTTTTTTTAACCTTACCTTAATCCTCTCTTTTCAATTTAATTTAATTGACTTGTGTTTTACGATAGTCAACCTTACGTTTATCTACTCTTTCCTCTTTTTTCTTTCTAAATTTTTTTGCAATTGGCAAAAGGATTTAATTAACCTCTCTCTTTCTTTATTTCTAGAAGAACTCATAATAGAAACTTCACACAAACCAAATTCTTTAAAACAATAATCTTTTACTTCAATAAGATAGTAGAATAAATAATAATCTTTTCCTTTTTTTTTGGTAACTTTAATAAGAAATACTAAACTAATGATTATAATGACATCAATGATGATGATACCTAAATCTGGGAGAGACAAATTCACCTAATAATTTGTAATTAAAAACTTGAGAGTTAAATACCTGCAAAAGAATCCACAATTAGTGTGGTGCTTAACCTACACATTTTGATGTGTAAATTAGATCAGAGTTATATGTAAAAAGATAATCTGAACTTACCTCCATTGGAGTTTATAATTTATATTTATTTGGAATTGACCCAGGGTTGTTTTATGGTCTATCGTAAGTTGAAAAGGTTATGTTATTTTCAGCGAAGATCCAAATCCTATGTCTAACCAATTTTAGACCAATTCGAGATGTTTACAGAGAGTTTATAAGCGATTTTAGGTAACTTTAAAGGGCTGGACAGAATTGAAAATGTGCAAAAAAACAGTAAAGAACAATCAAGAACACTAATATTTATAGTGGTTCGGTCATAAAACGACCTACTCCACTTGTAAAGGTGTTTTAAGCCTTTGCTAGACAATTTTATTAGAGATATGCAGGAGAATACATAATTTACAGCAAGATTAACAAAGAAATATTCAATATAAAAGGATTTAACAAGAATCAAAGATTTATGCCAAAAAAGAAGACTACAACCAAAATTATCTAAGATTGGGAGTCTAACAACTTTTTGGGATTAAATTTGATTCTAATCTATCAATAAAGAAAGTAAAGGAAGAAGAGATACAACCTTTGGAGAGAAACTCAAAACAAAAAAGCTTCACGTCTGAATCGATCTGCAGCAAGTGAACAATGGTGTTTCATCAACACCCATGATCATTCAGCAACACCTTCGGATCGACTCCCCGACGTGTGGCTTCTCCTCCGACAGATTCTTTGGGAACCTTTCGATATCTCTCTCTCAACTGGCCGAAACCTTCGATACTCACAACCCCAAAAAACGCGTGAACCTCCCTTTCCTTTTCTCTCTCTTCTTTTCACTCTCTTAATAAAAGAAACCCTAACGATAATGATTGGACCCAATTCACACACCCTCACAATAAATGCCCACACTTCTTTTATAAAAGTAAAGGGATACAAATGAGTATGAGTTATAGGAGATCAAGAATGGTAATTGGGCTCCTCCAGCTTTGGGTCCAACGAAATTGAGTCTTTTATTTGAGAACATAAATCAACAAGGTCCAAAAGCCATTTTTAGGTTAATTCCTAATTAAGCCCTTTAAACAAGAACTTACTTAATTAATCTAAAAATAAATGCTTATGATAAATTGAAACCAATAAATATAACAAACTCCACCTTGATTTCAATCTATCATAAACTAAGAAGAGGACCTATAATTAGTTCTCAAATAAGATCCAAAATTATCCATGATCAAGCTGCAACATTCTCACACAAAGGTTAAATTTATCACAAGGTAATGCTTTAGTAAACATATTAGCAACATTCAAATCAGTAGCAATTTTTTTAACAGAAACTAAACCATCATTGATGACTTCTCTTACAAAATGATACATAACATCAATATGTTTAGTTCTTTCATGGTGAGAATGATTTTTAGATAAATGTAGAGCACTTTGACTATCACAATGCACAGTCACAGAAACATTATCACTACAACATAATTCATATACAATTCCCTTAAGCCATAAAAATTCGTTAATAGCTTCAGTTAATGCAATATACTCAGATTCAGTTGTAGATAAAGCAACTATAGACTGTAAACTAGATTTCTAACTAATTGTGCAATTGAACAATCTAAACACAAAACCAGTTAAAGATCTACGTTTATCTATATCAGCAACATAGTCAGCATCAACATATCCAACAAGTTCAATATTCTTGCTATCAACTATATTTGTTCCACCATAAACAAGACATAAATATGTATGACATGCAAGATATCTCAGAATCCACTCAACAACATTCCAATGTTGTTTACCAGGATTAGCAAGAAATCTACTAACAACACTAAGTGGATGAGCAAGGTCAAGTCTAGTACAAACCATGACATACATAAGACTCCCAACAATATTAGCATATGGAATGTCATGCATTTCATCAATATCACTTGGAGTCTTAGGTGAATCATCAACTGATAGTTTAAAGTGCTTGCCAAAAGGAATACTAACCTTTCTACTATCATGCATGTTCAATCTTTTAACTATTCTTGTTATATATTCACTTTGAGACAAATATAGTTTCTTCTCTTTTCTATCTCTAATAATATCCATTCCTAATATTCTTTTTGCATTGCCTAAATATCTTTCATTTCAAACTCCTTATTTAAGAGATTATTTAACTTATTTATTTCATGCATGGTTTTGCAAGCAATCAACATGTCATCAACATATAAAAGCAAGTAAACAATATTAACTTTAGAGATTTGTTTGAAATACACACAACTATCATACTTACTTCTACAAAAGTCAATAGATAGCATATAGGAATCAAATCTTTTATATATACCATTGATGTGGGGATTGCTTTAAACCATACAACGATCTCTTAAGAAGACAAACCTTCTTTTCTTGTTTGGGAGCTTCGAATCTAGGTGGTTGGTCCATGTAAATGGTCTCCTCAAGCTCACCATGCAAGAACGCGATCTTTACATCCATCTGCTCTAATTCAAGATCAAAGTGAGCAACAAAGGCAAGCAAAATTCTAATAGAGGTGTGTCTTACAACGGGGGAAAAAACTTCATCATAGTCTATACCCTCCCTTTGAGTAAACCCTTTGGCTACTAACCTAGCCTTGAACCTAGGTTTGTTGTTTTCTAAAGGGTTCTCTTTGACTTTATAAATCCACTTACAACCTACAGTTTTAGCTTTTAATGGTTTATCAACAAGAACCCAAGTTTGATTTTTAATCAAAGAATCATACTCTTCTTTCATTGCGACCCACCACTTATCTTTATTTTCATTATTTATGGCCTCATCGAAAGTTTGTGGTTCTTGATTAATAAACTCATTAGCTATAACTAGGGCATAGGATATACGGTCAACATACCCTAACCTAGTGGAAGCTACAATGGTTCTCCTAACCCTATCCCTAGTTAACTGATAACTTGTTAAATCTTGATTGTCCTCTTCCTCTTCCTCATTAACAACTTCATGTGTAGGTGATTGATCTAAGGTAGATGGTGAAACATCATGTTCTACTATTGGCTTATCTACTTGATCACTATGGGAAGTGGAAGAAGGACTACCTAAAACGGTTTCAGTGGAACTAGGTGGACTTTTAGGGATAGACTCAGTCTTTTCTTCTACATACCCCATTTTCCCTTCATTAAAGGCAACATCTCTACTTATTAGGATTTTTGGTAAATTTGGATCTAGGGACCATAGTTTATATCCCTTAACACCCTCAGGATATCCTAAAAAACACATTTCTTAGCCCTTGGGTCTAGCTTTCCCTCTTTTGAATGAGCATAAACTAAACACCCAAAGACTTTCACGTGTGATATATCAGGGGGACTACCTTGCCAAAACTCTTGAGGTGTTTTTAATTTTATGGCAGTAGATTGGCTCCTATTGATCATATAACATGTTGTTGCAACAACGTCCCCCCAAAAACTTTGAGAAAGTTGTGAATCAGACAACATGCACCTAACTCTTTCCATAAGGGTTCTATTCATTCTCTCAGCGGCCCCATTTTGTTGAGGCGTCCTTACAACAGTCAAGTGTCTTGCTATGCCTTTAGATTAGGGATGGCAAAATACCATGAGGTCGGGTCCCATGGGGATCCGACACGATCGGGGCGGGGAATCCCCGGTTTGATCGGGGACGGGGACAAACCGGGGCGATTATCGAGTCCCCTGTCGGGTCGGGGTGGGGATGGGGATCGTATCCCCCCCGACCCCCACCCCCACCCCGCCCGCTTATTTTTACTTATTTAAGTTTTACTTCCTCGAATTTATGGAGAAAGTTATTTCCTTGAGGTGGAGAAGATAAAGAAACTTTGTACCAATTTGGAGAAAGAATATCAAGAGAAGCATATGGTTGGGGTGATACTTCTCATATTGATCAATCCAAAAAAGGCAAAACATCGAATATTGAAGGCTTTGGAAATGATTTTGATGATTATGATTTGTTTGTATCAAGTTCTACTACAATGAGTCAGAAACTCCAATTTGATGCATATTTTGAGGAGCCTGTTTTACCTCGATCATCTGATTTTGACATTTTAAGTTGGTGGAAATTAAATGGAGTCAAATATCCAATTTTACAAGCAATTGCTAGAGATATATTGGCTATCCCATTATCAATCATTGCATCATGAGTCTGCATTCGTACATCTGGTAGAATTGTGAGCCCACATCGTAATAGGCTTCATCCAAAAACATTAGAGGCTTTGATGTGCGCTCAAAATTGGATTATTACTGAAGTTTTATCAGGTATACATTTTATGTTTTTAAATATATTTTTTATGTAATATATTAATCGATATTTTCTTATGTTTTAAATGTGTGAAAAATGAAGGTTCTACAACTGGAAAAGAAATGGCCAAACATTTGGCTACTATTTTAGAAGATGCCGATGAAGACGAAGAGGTATGCATTTTATGTATATAAACATTAAAATGACTTTTTGTTTTTATTGTGTGATATATATTTTTAGTTATTTTTTTTGTAGGAGGAGGAGGAAACATAATAACATCAACTTTAGGATTGGGACAAGGTGATAACAAGGTATGTTTTTGTTATATTGATATTTGATTACTCAAAGGAATTCTATATTTTATCATTACTAATTATATATATATATATATATATATTACTACAGGATATTTTGTTGACCATATTTTGATGGCAGTGCCCGTCGTTGATCAAGTGAAGAGAGAAGAAAATGAATAGTTATTACTTATTATGATATGGGTTATTCAAGCAAACATTTGTATTTTATTTTGTTGTAACTTTGAACATGAATGTTTGTGTTTTATATGATGTACCATGAATATTTGTTATAATTTATTTGTTTTATATTAAATTAATTATGTACATTTGTGTCTCTTGAATATTATGAAAAAACATATTAGAGACAATATTTACAGAAATAAAAAAGAAAGAAACATATAGAAAAATAAAAGACTATTATTTAAAAGAATATAAAAAAAATCTAAAAATAAATGGAAAATCCCCGCGGGGAATAAATGGGGAATCCCCTATAAAACGGGGATAAATCCCATGAGATCTGATCCCCGAGCGAGAATCCCGCCCGCCCCGACTCCAAACGGCGGGGATGAGGGCGGGGATGGGGATTAATTTAGCAATCGGGGACGGGGATGGGGAATCCTCCCCCGTCCCCGCCCCGCCCCGTTGCCATCCCTACTTTAGATTTACAAAAGTTTTTAAACTCATGGTTACAAAACTCTAGCCCGTTGTCAGTCCTAAGTTTCTTAACTCTAAGGCCAGTTTGATTTTCAACATAGACTACCCATTCAACAAATTTATTAAAAGTATAAGATTTATTTTTCAAAATATAAACTCAAACTTTTCTAGTACAATCATCAATAATGGATAAGAAATATCTAGCCCCACCATTAGTGACAACATTAGATGGGCCCCATAAGTCAACATGCACATATTCTAGTTTTTCATTAGCAGAGTGACCACCCTTTCCAAATTTTACTCTTTTACTTTTACCATAAACACAATGCTCACACATATCTAGGTCTACATTTTTTATGTTAGGAATTACTTGTTGTTTTATTAACTCCCTAATTCCTTGCTCACTCATGTGACCTAAGCATTTATGCCAAAGGGTAATTTTGGAATTGTCACTCTCTTTAACTAGATCACTTGACCCTATGACCGTTGAACCCTCTAAAGAGTATAAGGTATCCTTAAGAAGCCCTTTCATTGCAACTAAGATGCCCTTCATGACTTTTAGAACACCACCCTCTAACTTAATGGTGTACCCTTGCTTATCTAACATATTAAGGGATATTAGGTTTCTTTTAACTTCAGGTACGTACCTAACTCCAGTTAGAAACCTAATATTTCCGTCATGAAGCCTAAGGCGTATTGTTCCTTGACCTTCTACACTACAAAAGTGTCGGTTCCCTAACATGACTTTACCTCCCAACTGTCATCCTCTCTAGTGTTACTAACCATAAGAGAGTGGTTATACTCTTTACTAAGGTTTACTACACTAGACTATTCTTTCCCTTTACCCGACGACCTTTTATTCTTAAGGTCAGGACAAAACCTTCTAATATGACATTTTTTTTTACAATGATAACACCTCCTATTACTAGCCCCCTTAGATTTTGATCTACCCCTACTCTTGCTTCTATGTTTTTTCTCATTCTTTGATCTCCCTCAAGTCTCACTATTAGACTTCTTGGTTTCTTTAAGTTCTTGTTCTTTTACTCTAATAACATTTAAAAATATTTCAGTGGACAAAGTATCCCTACCAAACTTCATAGCAGATTTCACATCATTATAAGATTCAGGAAAGAATTAATCAGAACTACAACATGATTTTCATCAGAAAAAATTTCACCTATAATTTCCATTTCAGAAACTACTCTATGGAATTCATCTAGGTTATCTTTCATGCGTTTACTAGAGTCAATTTTAAAACTAAAGAAATTAGATTTTAAGAATATTTTGCTTGAAATTGATGCTACTTGGTATGTAGATTCTAATTTTGTCCAAAGTTTAACAGCGGTGTCTTCACTACGCATTTGTCTTATAATTGTATCAGACAAATAAAGAATTATAAGGCTGTGAGCTACCTTATTTATTTCTTTCAATTAGTCCATCGTTATGTTGTCTGAAATTTTCTTAGCCTCCAAAAGTGTGTAATCGACCTTTTGTTGACGAAGGATGGCCGACATCTTGATCTTTCATAGGCCAAAGTCACATTTCCCATCAAACCGCTCCATCTCGAACTTGGTACTCATCCTGAAAAATAAGGAACAAAATTGGACAACAAACTTTTCTTGAAAGAGAAAATTTCTGAATTAAAGAGTACTAAAAACTTAAAGATTCTTTAAACCCAATAATTTTATTCAACAAACTAAATTTTAATTCAACAAAAAATGCCCTAAAACAAGGATTAAAGGCTCTGATACCAAATGTTATTTTCAGCTAAGATCCAAATCCTATGTCTGACCAATGTTAGACCAGTTTGAGGTGTTTACAGAGAGTTTATAAGCGATTTTAGGTAACTTTAAAGGGCTGGACATAATTGAAAATGTGCAGAAAAACAGTAAAGAACAATTAAGAACACCAATATTTATAGTGGTTCGGTCATAAAACGACCTACTCCACTTGCAAAGGTGTTTTAAGCCTTTGCTAGACAATTTTATTAGAGATATCCAAGAGAATACAAAATTTACAGCAAGATTAATGACACCACAAAGCTCCAAATGAAGATCCAACCGTTCAAAATGGAGCTCTATGAGTCCTTAATAGGCTCACAAAATTGTAGCAAAATCCAACGGTTGGATAGCCAGAAATCACAAACTTAGTGAACGACGTCTGTAAAAACCGAACTGCACATGCTCTCGATTTTGCTTCAAAGAAAGATGGGCAAATCACAGCAGGTGGACAAACCCCTACTCTCGGCTTTGCTTCAGCAAATATAGGTTGATTCCGCAGATGGCCAACCCTCTACTCCACAGTTTGCTTCAAAGAATGCCTCCTTCTCGTGATTTCTTCTTCTCTCACCCAATTGCTTGACAAATAAATAGCAGCCTCTTCGCCAAGTACAACTACACTTTGCTTCAGCAAAAAAGCTTCTTCATGGATGTGTGCAAGAACATTTGCTACAAAGAAAGGGTCAGTAGATTTTTCCTTCCAACGCACGCCTTTTGCTTCAAAGAATCTCACGAGTTCTTTTTCTCCTTTTGATCTCTTCCTCTTGTCACAACTCCAACTCCCTTTACACTTGTAAACCCTAGCCTCCTTATAAGATGGTGTTGCCTTAACTCCACAAATTACAAAAATACCCTTAAGAGTAAAAAGACCATATAACCCTTCTGGGTAAAATGTCTAAAATGCCCTTAGGGACTCTTGTAATTTTTAAACATCTCCTGCCTACGAAAAATCCCAAATAAATTTATGAAGTCAATTATAAATCAAACTAAATACACGAGGATTTTTGGAGTTAAGAAAAATCTCAAATTTCGGTCTTTAATTAACCGTTAGCTTATTTTCCTAAATTTCTTGAATTAAAGTACAAAAACATCAAAATTAATTCTTTTTGCACCTAATACTTAAATTCAAGATTTTAAAGCTAACGCACATAATTTAGGGATAAAATAACATGAGGATCACTAAATTAAATGCAATTCAAGTGGATTAAACACTGAAATTCTAGTAAAATAACTCACTTATGTGAGTTATCAAACCCCCAAACTTGAACTACTCATTGTCCTCAATGAGTTCTATTCTCTAAACACATTAAAGTCCTTTAAAGACTGAAATCATTTGGGTTAACTAAACAAGGATTGGGAACTTATGCTCTAAGCTACAAGCCACCATTCAATCAATGATCTCTAAGTGGCCCACCTGGGGTTTCCTAGCTACACTTATGCATCAATATCCAAGAGCAAACCAACTAGGATTCGACATCTACCCTCAAGCTCAACCACTAGAATCCTAATCATTCAAATCAAGCAACTCATAGTTAAAGATAAGTCACACTCCAAAACTCGCATGACTACAATTTTATGATCATTCCTTTTATTTTATTTTATTTATTATAAAAACAGATATTTACATTATTCTCCTCCACTTCCATAAAACTCACTACTTAGGGCTATGTTTTTTTTATTATTTTTTTCTTTTTTTCTTTTTCCCATTTTTTTTATCTTCTTGACTCTCCTGTAGTTCTTAGAATGGCACACGTGGTTAGCGTAGCACACCTAAGCAATGAGGCTCTCCCGTAGTTCTTAGAATGACACACGTGGTTAACGCAACTCATCTAAGCAATGGGTGCAGGCTTCTCGCTGATACCTTCGCTCCAAGAGGCCAACATGGTTAGTGCCAGACCCCGACATCGAGTACCAAGTTGCCTAAACCGACTCTAAATAACAAAAGAAGTAGCACATTTTTTTAACTTGAATGGAGTTTTAGGAAAATGAAAGGTTTGCATACTCTTTCTTTCTTATTCTTTTCCTTAAAAATAAACACGAAGAATTTACCTTTCCCCCAAACTTAGAGTACTCAATGTCCTCATTGAGTTAGGAGGTCAGGTAACTCCCCAAACTTGAAATGATCACAAATTTGAAGTTTACTAATTTTGGAGCGTTCTAAAAAAAATGTATGGGTTACCTAACTTGTCATGGCTTCTAGTTTTCGAAATTTTTGGCCTAGAAGTTGAATCCTAACTATTTTGATTGACACACTAACCATAAGCGCACTAAAAAAACCTAATGACAAGCTTGACCTTGAGAAACACCAAACAAGATAGGATACTCTTGTCTCAAACACAAGCAACAACTTTTATTTTCATTAACCCTGAGATTTGACCTTAACTTTTTATTTTCATGGAGATGCATACTAAGTTTCTACAAAAGACATCACACTTTTACCATAAAAACACATGTAGAAACTTAATTTTTAAACAAGAGACAACAACCACTTTTTCCTATTTTTACTTGCTTAAACATAATGAATCAACTACCTACATCATGCATATCAAAAACCATGAAAAC
This sequence comes from Trichosanthes cucumerina, assembly GCA_036507285.1. Lineage (NCBI taxonomy): Eukaryota > Viridiplantae > Streptophyta > Magnoliopsida > Cucurbitales > Cucurbitaceae > Trichosanthes > Trichosanthes cucumerina. Next base: position 71,514,587 of record CM071839.1, on the reverse strand, counting down.
AACAACTAACATGGAATCTAGTAGTCAAAATAGATCATTTTGAAGTCCTAAAGCAAGTAAATAACTTTATAAACACAAAGGCATGCAACACCCTATATACTCTAACAACACACAGTCTCATCATTAGAAAAATTTTCAATTAAGCCCAAAATCAGATTCAGAACAACACATCTGCCCCTCATGGTTAAAGCACACACTGCCCGTAATGTAAAAAAAATGCTCACCTAAGCATGCTTAAGGACAACTAACAAAGATGAAAGGGAGAACAATACTACCCTGAATCGATGAGACCTCCACTAAAGCGCATATCAATCATCAAACCCTAAGGGAGCTGCAAAATAGGCAAAGGTTATTTATTTAAAAACAAAAACAACTAAAAACGAAACAAAAGAAAAAAATTAAAAAATTAAAAAAATTAAAAAAAATTAAAAACGAAACAAACGAAATAAACTTTGGGTTGCCTCCCAAGAAACGCTTGTTTAACGTCCTTAGCTTGACGCAGATAATGTGTGGGCTCGTCAAGGTGCGTAAAAATTCTCCCACTTCTTCTAGCCTCTCTTTCTTGAATCTACAAAACAAATTAATGCTAGCAAGAATACTAGCTTCTTGTGAGAGCCCGATTCGGATATATTTTTGTTTTTATATAATAATAGAAAAGAAGGAAAAACAACAAAGTAATCATTTTTGGATTTTTATTTGATAATAGAAAAGAAGGAAAAATCGGAAAATAAACCGACTCAAACAAAAGCAGACTCGAGAGAATAGAAAGAAAAACACTCGCCAATAAGAGAACACTCGAGAAGATAGAATCATCATAGACCCAAAAGCCTCAAGTTCTACCTCTTGGTCTAACTCAACAACATAAGGCTCGACTTCTTCCACTCTCTCATTAACTCCATCTTGGTGTGTGCTAAAAGGTTCTAGTTCTTCTAGATCTAAAACACAATCCTCTAAATGCCCATATTCCGAAAAATGTGAAGGACTAGGATCCTGAGGGTTTATCAGCGAGTCAGTGATCAAGTGACTCACCGAAATATCTAAGGGTGTGGGTCCTCCTTCACTCTCTTCCCTAGGGTGCTCAACCACGATTTTGAGTCTAAGTGTATTTGTTCTCTAAGGGAGGCAATTGTATCTGTTAGGTGATGAATTGACTCTCCTATTTGTCTATTCATCTCATCTATTTGCCTATTCCTCTCATCTATTTGCCTATTTCTCTCCTCCGTGGTTCTCATAGATTCTAATAACAACATTTTAAGGGAAGGTTCGTCTTCTACCTGGGTTTCTTGAATATAGGGAGGATATGGCTCAAGACCCCTAGGATATAGTTCATAGGCCCAATTGCTCTGATTATTATCACACATAGGATTCCCATAAGTCATAGGATTAGTATGATAGTAATTAGGCATTTGGTAGCCATAAGATCCATACCTCTCACTAGAAGACTCTAAATTGGCAAATGGATGATCATAAGACAAAGAACTATATTGTGTTTGCTCATTAGGCACGTAAGACCACCCAAAGTTATCATAAGCCAAATAAAATAATAAATCAATTATAACAGGCTCAACAAACACAATAGGCACCAACACAACCAAAAAGAATAACCAAGACTCAACAAATATAAAAATACGAAACAAAGATAACAAGACACACCCAACAAGAAAAACAAGACTAAAATGCTAAAATCCACTCAAACAAAATAAGAATCTAAACTAGTCCCCGGCAACGGCGCCAAAAACTTGATGCGAAAATATCGAGTGCCCTAAACTAATGTAAATTAGAATAAGACTCCGACACTTCTACAAAGTGCAAGTATACACGGACGAGAGCAGCAAGTGATAAGTTAAAGTATCGATCCCACGAGGACTAGCTAAACCTAAATGAATGAGTGTCCTAGCAATTACTAGCAATTTTTCCTTATTTTAGTGCAATGTATGAGTGTGCAAATTACTATTGTAAATAAATAAATTGATGTGATAAGTGTGTAAAGACAAGACTAGACTCAAAAAAATAACTAAATTTAAATGAGGGGAGAGGAGAATGCAAACAAGAGGGGAGATGCAAGAGATGAGATTTGTAATGAAAAATAAGCTCGGGTTAGGTTAGAGTTCTAATGTTCAATTGGAATAAATTTTTAGTGATGCCTTGAATTTACCTACGCATGCATTCAAATGATTCTTTCCAAAATCACTAAGTTTTAAAACCTACAATTTCCCAATTGTGATCTAAATTATGCCCATGATTTTAGGTTCTAGGTGGGTTAATTATCCCTAATCAACTCAATAATCCTAGAATGAAATTTTAGTTTTCTAATTCATTAGCTTTCCCAAGTTTATGAATTATAGAGAAGTTAAAAAAGGCCAATTTTAATTCTCATGCAACGTTAAATTCAATAAAATTTCATAAATTCAATCAATGGCATCAACCATAAATTTAATCCAAAATTACATTAAAACAACCTAACTCTTTCTTAAGAAAATTTAGTTCATGTAAATCAACTCACACATCTCTAATTTATGCATGCTTGTGTTGTTTAATAAATTCAAATATGTGCTCTAACAATGTCACAAAACAACCCAAATTAATCACAAATTCAGCCCAAAAACAGTCATGAATTTAGCCTAAAACAGTGAGTCAAAAGAGGACAATAAACGCTCAAAATTGGAGTAACAACAAGCCAACATAATTAGGGAATAGGAGAAGTTTACAGGAGGCAATTGACATGTGTTTTGCTTCAACAAAACGCCAAGATCCTGAGAAGCGCGTAAGGAAATAGCAGCAGGTTTCAGTATTCTCAGTAGCTTCTGTCCGATATCAATATCTAATGAACCGGAGCTCTAAATGATGATCCAACCGTTGAAAACTACGGTCTATGAGTCCCCAACACACTGACAAAATTTCAGCACAATCCAACAGTTCAAACTCCAGAAAACGACAACTTTGTGACTGTCGTCTGTGAAAAACCGAACTGCAGTGGACGTCCAATGTGACAGCGATATCTGACACCACAAAGCTCAAAATGAAGATCCAACCGTTCAAAATGGAGCTCTATGAGTCCTTAATAGGCTCACAAAATTGTAGCAAAATCCAACGGTTGGATAGCCAGAAATCGCAAACTTAGTGAACGACGTCTGTAAAAACCGAACTGCACATGCTCTCGATTTTGCTTCAAAGAAAGATGGGCAAATCACAAAGAGTGGACAAACCCCTACTCTCGGCTTTGCTTCAGCAAATATAGGTTGATTCCGGCAGATGGCCAACCCTCTACTCCACAGTTTGCTTCAGCAATGCCTCCTTCTCGTGATTTCTTCTTCTCTCACCCAATTGCTTGACAAAATAGCGACCTCTTTGCCAAGTACAACTACACTTTGCTTCAAAGAAAAAGCTTCTTCATGGATGTGTGCGGCAACATTTGCTCTGACAAAGGCTGTAGATTTTTTCCTTCCAACGCACGCCTTTTTGCTTCAAAGAATCTCACGAGTTCTTTTTCTCCTCTCGATCTCTTCCTCTTGTCACAACTCCAACTCCCTTTTACACTTGTAAACCCTAGCCTCCTTATAAGATGGTGTTGCCCTAACTCCACAAATTACAAAAATACCCTTAAGAGTAAAAAGACCATATAACCCTTCGGGTAAAATGTCTAAAATGCCCTTAGGGACTCTTGTAATTTTTTAAACATCTCCTGCACACAGAAAAATCCCAAATAAATTTATGAAGTCAATTATAAATCAAATTAAATACACGAGGATTTTTGGAGTTAAGAAAAATCTCAAATTTCGGTCTTTAATTAACCGTTAGCTTATTTTCCTAAATTTCTTGAATTAAAGTACAAAAACATCAAAATTAATTCTTTTTGCACCTAATACTTAAATTCAAGATTTTAAAGCTAACACACATAATTTAGGGATAAAATAACATGAGGATCACTAAATTAAATGCAATTCAAGTGGATTAAACACTGAAATTCTAGTAAAATAACTCACTTATGTGAGTTATCAATTAACAAAGAAATATTCAACATAAAAAGATTTAACAAGAATAAAAGATTTATGCCCAAAAAGAAGACTACAACCGAAATTATCTAAGATTGGGAGTCTAACAACTTTTTGGGATTAAAATTTGATTCTAATCTATCAATAAAGAAAGTAAAGGAAGAAGAGATACAACCTTTGGAGAGAAACTCAAAACAAAAAAGCTTCACGTCTGAATCGATCTGCAACAAGTGAACAATGGTGTTTCATCAACACCCATGATCATTCAGCAACACCTTCGGATCGACTCCCGGGCGTGTGGCTTCTCCTCCGACAGATTCTTTGGGAACCTATCGATATCTCTCTCTCTGGCTGAAACCTTCAATACTCACAACCCCAAAAAACGCGTGAACCTCCCTTTCCTTTTCTCTCTCTTCTTTTCACTCTCTTAATAAAAGAAACCCTAATGATAATGATTGACCCAATTCACACACCCTCACAATAATTGTTAAAAGTAAGGGAAAATGTTAGGAATAGCCAAAAATATTTCATAATTGTTAAAAATAGCCATATTTTGTGGGTTTTTAGTTTTGGCCAAAACGTGACACTCACATGCTTCAACGCCCACGGTTAATTCCGGATTTGCCCTTTCAATTTTTTTTTATAAATATTATCCTTCTCTCTCCTACTTTTTTTTAAACGGTATCTAATATCTTTTTAAAAAATCCACCTTGCAGTTATTTTTTAAAAAATTTTAAAATCATATAGATTTGATTCTGATTCTATTGTTTGAATGATTCCTTCCTATTTTTTCGATTACCTTTCTAACCTATTCTTTCGATTATGTTCCTAACGGGATCATTATCGATTTTGATGTTCTTCCTTTTCTTTTTTTGTTTGCTTTCTGCATTTTCGATTTCTTCATTCGTTGGTTTTCGATCATCATCTTGATTTTCTCTTCTTTATCGGTGATTAGTTCCATAGTTCATATCTCGATTGATACTTCATATCTCGATCTGTTTGTTTTTCATTTTTCTCTCTTGTTTATTGATATTTTGTCTTATTTTCCCTCTTTTTGATTTTGTAGATTGTAAGTTTTCTTTTTATAGGTTACATTGTCGTTACTACCTCTAAGTGTATTGTACGATGAGATTTGGAATGAATCCAACCGATACAACAATTTTAAAGTGTTGTTTGTTCTCGTTCCTTTGGATTCTAATTTTTTCCAGTTTCCCGATTCTATTCATAGTAAACTGCACTTTTTGAATAATCAAATTATTACTCGGTTGACTTTGTACAGGGATCGTTCTGATAAATCTAGTGTAATTAAAATTACAGATGATAGGGATGTTATGTGGGCACTCTCTACTATAGTTGATGATGCATCTAATAATGTCCATGTTGTTGTTGACTATTCAGAAGTGCTTGAATTTGATTGTTTCAGTTCTATTATATCTAATTATAGTGGAGGCACAAATAGGAGTCATATAAAAAAGAAGGATGTTGATTTTAATTTTATCGAATTTACGGACATTGATCATTTTTCATTTGATTTGTCTCTTGAGGAAAATTATGTATTTGAAAGTAAAGATAGATTTGAAGAAATTATTTACTTCCTTGCATTGAAAAATAGTTTTGAATTTAGGACCATCAAATCAAACGGTAAATTACTTGTTTTTCGTTGCAAAAATGGAAGTTGTAAGTGGTATCTAAGGTCTTCTCGTTTTAGGGATGGTAGTTTGTGGGTTGTTCGTACATTTATAAACATTCACGATTGCTCCATTGATGTTGTGAAAAATGATCATAGTCAAGCCACATCATTAATCATAGGACAATGTGTTAAGTCTATTATGGAGGTTAATGAAGATATTCATATTCGTCCTTGAGACATTATTAAATATATGAGGAGGAAACTTGGTGTGAACATTAGCTATGGTAAGGTATGGTGGGGACGTGAACTTGCATTGGATTGTATTTATGGTTCTCCTGCATCCTCCTACTCGCTTATTCCTGCCTTTTCCGCTGCCCTTATTGATAAAAATCTAGGTGTAATTAATTTGGTTATTTTTATTTTTTTACATATAGTGTATTTCTTATATGTATTTTTTTGTTCTAATAATTTGTATCTAGTTTTTACTCTGTATTTATTTCAGGTACATACACGACTCAAGAGGTTGACGAGGATGGTAGGTTTAGGTATTTCTTTATGTGTCTATCAGCTTCTATTCATGCATGGAAACATTGTTTTCCTATTATATCAGTTTATGATGCTTCTTTAAAGAACAAATTTTTTGGCACATTATTATCTACTGCCACTCTTGATAGGAATTCTCAAATTATTTCATTAGTGTTTTCAATAGTAGATTCGAAAAATGATTGATCATGAACTTGGTTTTTCGTAATTTGAAAGTTGTTTTAGGGGAGTCGAAGGACTTAGTTGTTGTTTCTGATGAACACAATAGCATCGCGAAAGGTATTAGCATAATTTATGATACTGCAGAACATGGATTATGTTCATTTCATATTTTAAGAAATCTTAAAAAAAACACAAGTCCAGAACAATTGATGATGTTTTCCACAATTGTGCAAGAGCATACACCGTTAAAATATAGTGTCATCAATTAGGGCAGAGTTGGAAGAACTTGGGTATGCTAGGTGGGCAAGAGCATTTTGTTCGAGGAGAAGATATTCAATGATGACAACTAACATCTCCGAGAGTATAAATTCATTGTTAAAACATTTACGTGAGCTACCTGTTATTCCTCTTCTTGAAGGCCTTAGAAGCCACATTCAAAAGTGGTTTTATGAATGTCGTATTTATTCAAGTTTTCAGCAGACTCAATTTTCTCCGTGGGCAGAGAATGTTATTCAGTCAACATTGAAAGATAGTCGTTCAATAGATGTTTGTCTTCTATCTTCCTCTTTTTTAGTTTTAACTATTTACTAAATAATTACTATATCATATGTGTTCATAATTTTGTTTTCTTTTATTTGTTTCAGTTGTATCACATCAATCAATTCTTGTTTGAGGTGCATAGCCGCAGTAAACAGTAAAGTTAATATTCTTACCAAGAGTTCCACTTGTAGACGGTGAAACCTTGATTTAATTCCTTGTGCGCATGCATGTCTAGCTCTATGTCGGAGGAATCTTGATTTTCTCTCATACTCTCATGAGTTTTATCGCATTTCAACCATAATTGATGTGTATATATAGCAAAGATATACGACCGATTGGTAATATCGATCAATTCTCACCTTTATTCACTTTTGTTGATGATCCAATTCTTCCTCCCAATGTCAAACACCCTGTTGGTCGACCTAGAAAAAATAGGATATTATCGCGATTTGAGAAAAGGGTTTCTATGAAGTGCGGTCGGTGTGGTCAACGTGAACATAATCGGAGAACATGCTATAATCCAATATTGGATTTACTTCTAGTCATTTTCTTTTTTTGTAATAACATTATACTTTTTTGTTGTTTGGATCCTAGCTTTAATGATTGAATATATTTTCAATAATCATTTTAGAACTACAGTATATTTTCCAATCCTGTGCAATAGTTTATTTTTAAGACAATATACTTATTTTTAGAAACATTCCCTTCTATCTCTACCAAACACATAACATTTCTACCTCCTGCCATTCTCAATTAATTTTATCTCGTAGTTATCTATTTTGCTTTATATAATTATGGTGTAGTTATATTGTCTATCGTGTTCTAGTTTTGGACGCATTAGTTCAACGCTTGTGTTTGTGTACGTTGGAACTTATATCCAATTTATGTAGCTATTTATATATTTTATGTGTTAGTCTATCCCATTACTTTTCAACTTGTTCTTACATTATTTTTTATAGTAATTAGTTCGCCAGTGATTTAATTACTTTGTAATTTCCATTTAATGTAGTTAAAGAAGTAGGTTGTAATTTTTTTAGTTAGTTGTTTAAGTGTGTATTTACGTTGTAATTTACATGTCTATATTCAGAATTCAAAGAATTAGGGAAGAGACCACAAAAGATGAAAACGATCAGTCATGGATCCCAAGTCTTTTTTCTTCTTTCCAACAGTTGTTCCTGAGTCACGTAAATGATTACTTGATCTCGTGCCTTTGACCATACCTTCAAGTGTTTGTTTAGATCTCGAAAATCTCAGTTTCGTATATAAATCAAACTTATAATTTAAACTATAGAAGAAATAATCTTATTTCGCAATATTTAAATTTTTGTTACATTGTATATCCCGAGATTCTCGGGTTATATATGAAAACAAACCGATATAGTTACCTTGAAATCTGGGTGATTTTGTCTTTTGGGGAAGCCCTACTTTTTTCCTTTTTTCCGTCGTTTCTGGGTTTTTCCTACCATTCATAGTAGTCAACAATCAATTTTGAACTTTTCTTGTAGATGTAACATATTATTTTACTAGTGACAGTAAGAAAGAAAAAGTATTACTTACCTTCTTTATTGGAGTAGCCTGAACTGGATTTCAACTATTTGAAAAGAGAGAGATTCCTTCTGAATGTTTCAGCTTTTTGCTCAAAGAATCGAAGTGAGAAGGAACCCAGATCAACGATTCCGTCGAACCCCTCGCCTGCTCAGAGGAAGGAAGGAGAGAAGAAACCCTAACGAAAGCCTCGAATCTTCAGTAAAAGGTAAAAATATTTTGGATTTTTTTTTTAAACTGTTTCTGCTCTTTTACGGGGGCAGAGAGTTAATGTGCATGTTTAACTACTGGTTGATTAACTTCTCTCTTCTTTAATTTTTGTTTCAAAATTAATTTTTAATTCTTGTGTATTTATTTGGTTTAAATTAGTATGATGTGATTTCTTTTATTTAAATTATTTCAATTTTTATTTTGAAATCTTATTTTGAAATTTTATTATATCTGTGGGTTTAGATTATATATTTGATGTGATTTATTTACATTTTAAAAATCAAATTAAAAATAACTACCCTATAATCTAGGAATCTAAATTAATAAATTGGTTAGGGTTAGTTTGGTCTTTTATTAATTCTTTTTACAATTCTTGAAAATAAATTGGCCATTTTTAAAAAGTTAAAACCGTATGGCTATTTTTGAAAGCGAAAACTAAAATTTGGCTATTTGCAACCCTAAAAGTAAAGGGATACAAATGGGTATGAGTTATAGGAGATCAAGAATGGTAATTGCACTCCTCCAACTTTGGGCCCAACGAAATGGAGTCTTTCATTTAAGAACATAAATCAACAAGGTCCAAAAGCCATTTTTAGATTAATTCTTAATTAAGCCCTTTAAACAAGAACTTAATTAATTAATCTAAAAATAAATGCTTATGATAAATTGAAACTAATAAATATAACAGGTTAATGAAGCCTAAATAGATCTTCTCCTCGCCTTTCATCAAACTGCCTCGATTGGCCTAAGAATAGTTGGCCATAGCCTATTCGGCTTGTAAGGCAAGTGGCCCATTGCAAACTTCCTTTAGGGTGACTTCATAATCGGTTGCGTATTTTAGCATGTCTAATATTACCCGTAACAAATAGAACCAACATTATTAATTTAGTAAACTAATCATTAATACTACTTGACATAGTTTTTTATAGATCATGAACCACTAAATATAATAATTTGGTAATCCAATTACGCTCCTATAGGCTAAAGATCATATATATCCTCCTAAAATATCTAAGCCCAATCAACCAAATAAATTAAAAGGTATCAACTCTTTTCACCACCACAATTGATTCATGTTGACCTCATAACATATGATATGATTATGACTATGAGGCCAAAAAAGGTGGATTAAAATAGAAAAAGGAGAATTAAAAAAAGTTGGTTAATGAGACAAAAATATTCCATAATATTTATTTGAATCAAAGATCAAAAGACACAGAGAATTGAAAGTGAAAGAAGAAGAAGGGTTTTAGGAGAGAGAGCAAATTCCAATAATGGAATGGAAGAATTATTATTTGGATGTTATATTAGTTCCTCTTGGTCTTCTCTTAACCTTCACTTATCATGTTTGGTTATGGTACAAGGTTAAGACTCAGCCACTCGCTACCTTCATCGGAGTTCATGTCGCCGTTCGCCGCCAGTGGATCTCCGCCATGCTCGAGGTATTTCCTTTTCTTTCCTCTCTAAGTCTTGTCGAATCACCACCCCCTTCTTCTCCGCCACCGTCTAGTTTAACTCTTATTATCATATCCCACCTCGTCCTCTTATTCTTTTAGGATCAATAATCGTAGATTTGATATGAATTTGAATCATTAGCCTAACTTTTCTTTTTGGGTCAACAATAAGGGAGGCGGGAGATTCAAAACTCTACTATCTTAAGTCTAGGATATATGTCTTCTTAATCAGTTAAACTATATTTATATGTTGGTACATTATGGTCATGACTGATTGTTTTTAGTGACTAAATTAATTAATTTTTTTTTAATAAGAGATAAAAGAGTATAGTATGTCTCTATTGATATGGATATAGAAAGCTAGCTTAAACTTTGGATAGAATTCCAAAGAAAATTGATATTAAGTTGGAAATGTGTGATTGTGGAGACAATATTTTTATTGGTATAAGATTTTGTTTTTTTTTTTAAACATTGAAGTAAAGTTGTGCAAAAATATAAAGTGGACGTGCTATGTTGGAAATATGAATAATATAAGAATGGTTGCCTTTAATAAATATATAATATATATCATTGTATAGGTAAGAAAGTTTGGTTATGTGGTTTAGAATGAGAGATGTCTAGTTTAGAAGTTTTGCCAAAATATTTAGGTTTGAATAAGGGATAAAGGTAAGTTAAAGTTTAAAGCTAAGGTTTAAAGTCTAGTTAGAGTTTAGAGTTTAAAGTTTAGAAGTTTTGCCAAAATATTTAGGTTTGAATAATAATGGTTAAAATCTAGTTAGAGTTTAAAGCTGAGGTTAAAGTCTAGTTAGAGTTAGAGTTTAATGTTTATAAGTTTTGCCAAAATATTTAGGTTTGAATAATTGATAAAAGGTTAGTTAGAGTTTAAAGCTAAGCTTAAAACAAAAGGATGTTGAGTAATATTTAGCATGTGACAGTCAAAATGATGGAAATCAGAAAAGAAAGAAGGAAAAGTAGACCCAAATTTATCTATTTTGTTACTAAGGTTGAAAGTTAATGGATTGTGCCAACAAGAGCATAACTCTATTGGTATGAAGTATATGTTTATGATCGAGTTTAAATTTTTCACTCCTAAATATTGTTGAATTAAAAATTAATGGATTATTGTACGGATAAGATAATTTATTTCATTGATTTATAAAAAGAAATCTATCCCATCCTCGAACTTTTCTAAACGTTTCTTTAAAGAATCATAAATGCTTATTTTAGGAGAAATTATTTGTAGAGGCTGTAAGTGTAGTTGATAGTTTTGTAATTTCAAAATATTTATGGTTTTTTTTAGTACATCAACTAGGGGTTAGCATCGGTCGGCCGACCCCGAACCAACCAAAGGTCGGTCGGGTTATATATATATATTTAAATATTTATTTAATTAATTATTCGATTGGTTACTCATGACCTCTTGGTCATAAATCTTACTTGATGTCAGTTGAGCTATGTTTTTGTTGGCCAAAATTTATGGTTTTTTAATTTTTATATATACTTATAAATGAATTATTTGTCAATCTTTAATGTTTTTCTTTTAAGATGATAACAAATATTAAGATATTATGAACTTTGAAGTTTGATAATTGAATTTAATGTGGTATTAGTTATAAATTCAAGAAAAAAATTATTTTAAATAATTAAGAGAATTATTAAAAAATAAAAAAATCAACCCGACAACCCAACCCAAAAATATAGGTTGGGTTACATCCCTTAATCGGATAATTCAGGTTGCCAATCCAACTCCCAAAAAGCCCTTCAACCCAACTGTATACCCGTAGCTCCAATAATATATATGCATAGGTCAATATATGTTAAGAACACACATATTTAAACTACATAATCTGCTCAACTAAAGAAAAATAAAATGCATAAATAATTTTCAAAATAGTTTAAATAAAATGCATATATAATTTTCGTCGTCGGAGATTCGCCGGACCGTCGTCGGAAAGTTACCAGATCGTTGCCGGAAAGTACCGTACGGTTGAGTTAATAACTCAACTCCATGGGGTTGGGTTATTAAGTCACCGGTTATAATTGTTGGTGAAACAAACAAGGAGTTGGTTATTAACCCAACCCCATAAACCAAACACCCCCTAAAAGTCATATATAGCCAAAATGGTTAAAAAAAAAACTATGTACTTTCTTTAGCAAATCTGAATATTCATCTCTAACAAAAAAAAATTGGCTACACACCCACTAGTTAGAATTTGGATCCAACTTTGCTGTAGAATATTTTTAGTTGAAAATATTGACCTAAACTACGAAAAAATAATGAGGTCACCACAATGTAGTTACTTCTTACTAACACTAGGATATAAAGATTAGAAAATCTTCTTCCTTCATAATAACTATTGAATATAAAATCGAGTTTCTCTCTTACATCCAAAACAATGCAAAATTATATGAAGATTATGAAACTACCAATGTAGAATAATTTCTCCTAGACTATACACAACTAAATTTTTAATAGGAGAAAATGTCTGATTACTTCTCTCATCTACTATTTGTATAAAATTTAGATTTAGTAGCTCAAAAATTTAAATGGAATCCATTTTATATAACGGGAATTTGTTATTAATGGAAGCAATAAAACTTTTTTACAAGTAAGGAGAGGAAAGAAGATGTATATTTTATTAAAAAATAACGGCCAAATTGATTTTTAATGATGGTTTGTAAGGCAATAATGGTAATATTGTTCAGGACATAGACAAGAAGAACATCCTTGCAGTTCAAACACTAAGGAACATGATAATGGGTTCAAGCCTGATGGCGACAACGTCGATCCTCCTCTGCGCCGGGCTCGCCGCCGTCCTCAGCAGCATGTACAGCGTCAAAAAGCCGCTGACCGACACCGTCTACGGCGCCCACGGGGAGTTCACGGTGGCTCTGAAGTTCATAACAATCCTAACCATCTTGGTCTTCTCCTTCTTCTGCCACTCCTTGTCGATCAAGTTCATGAACCAAGCCAGCTTTCTGATCAGCGCCCCATTGCAGCCATTGTCTGTGCTAACAGAGCACCATTTGGTCGAGCTTTTGGACAAAGGCTGTGCTTTGAACACCATTGGAAATAGACTCTTTTATTCGGCTCTGCCGTTGGTGCTATGGACTTGTGGCCCGTTGCTGGTTTTCTTGTGCTTTGCGGTGATGCTTCCTGTGCTTTATAATCTTGACTTTGTGTGTAAAAGATCATGTGATGGGAAAATGGATCATCAGGTCCTTTGAATTTTAATTTGTGTGCTACTCTTCATGATTTTATTTCTATGATTATCTAATGGAACTTTCATGATGGGAATAATGTAGTCCTATAATTGATATATATGGACAATCTCGTTGTTCTAAATTCTAATAATGATGTTTTTATTCTATAACTCATTTTTGTTTTGTTTTGTTTTTCTACTTGCATTGAATGAAAGTTGTGGCTGAATCTCCACATAGCTTACTGATTGAAATATTTTTATTGCTTGTAGAAGAAACATGTGTTTGAATTTTTCACTTGCATTTCTGATGTTATAAAAAAGTTTAAAATTCTGCTTTGCATTTGTGAGTAGTGATTTTCTATTTTAATTTTAAACTGCGGAAATAGAGAGATTATTTCAACTTTAAGGTTGTGTGTACTACTTTAAAAGTGAAATTAAGTTTTTACTAACAATTTTATATGTTGCAGAATTGTAATCTACATTTAGATTAAAGTTCTAGTCAAATCATAAGAGCCCAAAAATTATTTTTCTAAGATGTGATTTTTTTTTTTTTTTACTTTTTTGGGCTAAGAATTGATGTAAATTTAATATATATATATTTTGAAGAAATTAAAGAGCATGTTTGGTAGACAATTCATTTTTTTTTTAATTTTTTTATGTTTTTCAGACTCACTGAATTTAGTGAATATGTGTTTGAATATGTGTTTTTTAAATTTTTTTTTTTGAATTTTATAATCCAAATAATATAAATTCTGAAAACAACATTTTTATTATATCCCGATTCTGAATTTGAAATTTTAAAATGCAGAATTATATTAAACAAATAATAAATATAACATTTTAAAATTATAAACTCAATTTACTTTGGTTAGATTAAAATATGTATAATATTGTTGGAATAGAAATTTCGGCGAATCCAAAATTGCCACGTCATCACTCGTCATTGATGGCAAAATTATTTAATTAGGGATTAATTAAATATGCAAGCATCCCTAAATTAAATTGGTGATTATACAATTGGGTTTGGTAGACAAAAGTTTAAATTATAGGCCCAATTAGCAAAAAGTCCAAATCCGATCCAGGTGGCGTGAGCCCCAAAATCAATAAGGCCCGATCCAGATGTAAGGTCCAAATCACCAAGCCCAAAAGATCGACCACACTTTCAAGATGATTGGCCCAAAGTCAACCCGCCCAACCCAAAGGAGTTAGCCCAACAAAGAGCAGGCCCAATCCAACGGGCCCAAGCCCATTTGGAGGCCCAGAGAAACTCTATAAATAGAGACCTCCCTCCTTCATTTTCAAGGTTCAGAAATTTGAGACTCCAGAGAGAATTCAGAAATCTCCAGAAGCTCCTGAAGATCAAACATCATCTGAACGAAGAACGCTTCAAGGGAATTGTCAAGAACACACCACGAATCCATTGAAGTTTTCAACATCGAGAACAAGCTGTTTCAGCCCTCGAGAAAAGGTACAAGCCGAAGATCTTCAACAAGCTGCAAGCCGAAGACCTTCAACAAACTACAAGCCGAAGACCTTCAACACGCTACAAAAGAGCTTCAACAAGCTGCAAGCCAAAGTCCTTCAACACGCAACAAGCCGAAGACCTTCACAAGCTGCAAGCCGAAGACCTTCACAAGTCTACACTTGAGAACAAGCTGAAAAACCCTCAAGACAAATTTACATTCGAGAACAAGTTGTTTCAACCCTCGATCCAAGCACATAAGTAGGAGAGAGAATCAGAGGATTAAATAGTAGAGATTGTACTCACAATTACCTGAAATCAATACAACACAAATTCTTTTACACGTGTTCTTTTACACGTGTCTCATTTCCATTCGTTGGTTGAAATATCGTGTGAACAAATATTATATTATATTATAAAATAATAATTATACAAAATTTATAAAAATCATGTTCATAAATTAATTAATAATAAATTATATTCAATATAATATTTAATTTTGCAACTACAACTAATTTCATGGTCTATACTTATATTATAGGAAACACATTTTAAACCACTGTTTAAAATAAAGTCAAATTTTTTAAAATCTACTGCTAAACACATCTCTAAAAGTTTGAAATACAACTAATCTTTTGCTTTCAAAATTTTGTTTCTTATCCCCTACCAAGCAAAGGCTAAGCCATTTTTTTAAAAATTATTTTGGGCCTGGTCACATGAGACGTCATTTAAAGAAACAAATATTTGATAAAAATTGGCAACTGATCATCTGGCTCATCAGGCAAGGCATCAACCTTAAAGTAAAGAAAAAGTGACAAAGTGTCCATATCATTTAGGTTAGATTGAAATGGATTAGGTTTGAAAAACTATTAAACCCAACTGAATTACTTGGACTATAATTTTATCAACATTTTAATGATTATGATAATTAGATGATAGACTCAGTTCAACTAAATCCTAAAATATATTGAATCAGTTTTTTTTTTTGGGTCAAACAATAAATCCATTAAAAGTGACATTTTTAACTATTGTATGTAGATTTGAAAATCTACCTTCCCTAATAATTGTTGGATATAAAAATGATGTATTTTTACAATTTTTTTCTCATATATCCAACAAAGCAGAACCACTAGCTTCATTATGCGACTCCTTGAATCATTTTTCAACCAAAGATAGAAAAAAAAAATGATGAAACCAAGAAAAATAGAGAGAATGAAAACAAATTATCTCACCTATTCTTTTTAAAACTCTCTCATTTATTGACATAGTGAAATGAAATTTATTATAATAGGAACTTAGCAAGAAAGAAACACATGAATATTTAAAAAAAAAAAAAGTAATGAATCTAAAAACATGTAATCCACATAAAAAAAACCATCTAAAAGGCATCCCATCAAATCCAATCACATTCAAAAGCCTTTGTTTTAATTTTCTCTCTTCTCCCCCTTCCAAAACACACACACTCCAATAACGATTCCATCGATCCATCCTTAATAATATTATCACAATGCACATTCAAAATACAAATTTTAATTATTTTCATAACATCCAACCATCTTGAATTGATAAACTTCCCTCAAATAATATCTCTCGAAACAGAAATAAATGAAGGTTTCGTTTCGAAATCAGAACCCTTAGAGTTGAAACGTGGGATTTTGTAAGGAATTAAAATGGACAAAAGGGTTTATCTAAATCATCCCTATGAGAAGGAATTCGAAAATGCCTCAATCTCCCTTCTTGTTTCATCATATAAGCTTCACACAAAAACTCCATCGAAAACTTATCTTCCACTTCCCTATTCACATCATGCACAAACACGTCGGTAATTCCCCCTTCCTCCCTATTCCTCGCCATCATCCCCGCCGTATAAATCGCCGTCATCCTCCCCGGCGCGTCGTCGTAGTACCCCGTCGGCGCGTCCACCATTATTAAATCCCACTTCACCTCGTACACCTCCTTCGGCAGCCCCTTCAGCGCCAGCTGGCACACCGAATATTTTGGGTCGCCGACCGCCGTACACTCCGGCCCTTTTCCGACATCCATTAAACTGTCAGCTTGGTGGACCTTGCTGTCGTAGCTGACGTGGCGAGATTCCAACATTGGGAAACGACGCCGTATCTGTTGGATCCATGATTCGTCTTCTTCGAGGAACAATGTCCGGCCACCGTGGTTTAAGGTAGCCCACATGAGGCTGTCGTGGCCAAGGCCGAATACGAGGAAGTTACACGGTGATCGAGCGGCGAGGACTGCGGCGGCGACGGTGATTTCTTGGAGTGTTTGTTGTGGGATTATGGAGGAGGTGGAGTAATGGATGAGTGCGTGGGATAAAGAGCGAGGGATTTTGTTGCAAGAGGATAATGGGGAGCAATTTTTTGGAGTTGTTGATGAAAAAGATTGCAAATTTGGAGATGGGTTTTGTGTGGGTGAATCAAAGATGTTAGATTTCAAGAGGAAGATGAGAAAAAATGAAAGAAATAGAGCTAAAAGGAGGGTTTTGAGGTTGAGAAATTGATGAATGGAGTGTGTTTTAGACCTCATTTTTGTGGGAGTGAATGGGTTTGGGATTTGGAAATGAAAAATTGATAAAGGGGTATTTTTATTTTTTGGCATAGCTTAGAGTGGAAGAGAGAAAGGAAATAGGTGAGATTTTGGTTGGGGATGGTGACAAGAAATCAGCTAATATTTTGAATGAAGCAACATGAGTAATGTTGCTCATGGTTTGGTGTGGAGTTCAATCAACAGTTTTTTTTTCATTATTGTTTTGGTAAATTATAGGTTCTAAAGTGAGCTCCATTGGATGTATATATAAATTAATCTTCCAAATGTGGTTACTTTGATAGTTTTGATTTCCATCTTATGAGTTATATCTACCTAGAAATGAGGTTTTATATCACTCTTCAAGATTGGGACTTGATTCATGATTTATGAAAAATTATCAGAAAAGGGTGTGGTTTGTTGCAATATGAAATAAGGAAAAAACTTGGTTGCAATTCATCCATAGTTTGGCATGTAACAAATTATTTTTTCTTCTTTCTAAATTTTTTTTAATCTTTTCTACTGTATGATTGGAGTGAGCTAAAAGAGATGGGTGCAACCCAAGATATACACCAGTAGTTTTCGTGGGTTCAAGTACTTTTTAGATCAAACTCAATTGTTCACGTTGTAAAATTCTTCAATTCAAACAACCCTTATTAATAACGAACTCAAACTCAACCCAACCACAAACATTTTGATTGGATTGGTTCAAGTTGGTTAGGTTATATACTCAAATTTTAATTTTAAGAAAAAATAAGTATTGATATATAAAATATATATTTATTTATTTTTTAATATTGAATTAAGATTAACAACTCAATTACAATTTATATTATGAATTATTACTTTTCAAAGATTTAAAAACTTATTTTAAAAATTCATTGAAGTATAAATAATCTAAAAATAATTATAAAATTGAAATAAATATATGTAGATATAGTTTTAATATCAGTAAAAAATATATATTTAAATTAATAAGAAGTTTAGGTTAGTTCGATCCAACCTAAACTAATTTTTAGTGAATTCACAAACCAATCTCAATCTATGAAGTTTGTGTTTGTTTGAACCCGACTCAATCTAAATAAGTTGGATAACCCAACTCAAATCGTAAAATTAGATTGGGTTGATCGGATTTTTTTAAGTTATCAAATTTTTTGAGCATCCCTAGATGTATTGCTCCTAAAATAAACACAAAGCTTATAATCAAGGGCCTAATTGGGAATGTAATAAAGAAGAGAGCTAGGAGCCCAAATCGCATGTTATACCACACTCATGAAGAATGGCCCAAATGAACCAAAATAATTGGGGCATATTTTGAATAAATATCATCATTAATAAGTGTTCTTTTATATAACAAAAAGTGTGAAAGAGTTGATTTGAAACATGAAATTCAATTGATGTTGATGTTACTTAACTTTAATTTTAAATTCAAAAGTTTCAAAATGGTTTGGAACATCCAAATATATTAATGTTTCTTATACAAATTTAACTTAAAAAATTTAAGTTTGTGAGTTTTGTTTGAATTTCAACAAGTAACTGCACAATTGAGTTACGTTTGAGGTATGTTTTACATTATTCATATTAATTTGATTTTAGAGAGTTACTAAGTTGCTAACCTATAAATAGCAACTTGGTTCTTCATTTGGAGCATCACATCCCATTTTGCAGTATCTCATTCCAATTAAAGAGTTTTTCTCTTTTCATTTGTATGGTGCTGAGACGGTCGTTGTAGTCTGCTTGGAATCCGTGCAAAGTGAATAATTGTCTTCAAGACAACGCTTAGAAAGCGTGTCTCGATTATTTACAATTCTTTGTTCTCTAGTTTTGAGTTTTTTTATACAATGTTTGTACAATTATTTACACTGTAATTATTTGTAACCAGTTAATAAGTTGTAATCTATTTGCTAGTATTACTCAGTTTTATAAATAACAAATCAATTTTGTTGATGGGAAGTTTTGAACCTTTAATGGTTATGACGATGGAGTTTGGTTTGGTTATCTGGTTATTGGGTTGTTATAAATGTGTATTTACTTAAACAGGTACTTGTAAAAATTTTGGGTATTGTTGTAATTATGTCGTTATGCTGCCGAAATTTTGGTATTACGTAATTAGAAGTAAGTACACCAAATTAGATATCATTTCTTCCCCTTAAAAGAGTCTAGTATTCTTTAAAGGGTTAAGTTCAATATTTAAATGAATATTGTTTTGTCAATTGTAGGATCAAACAAAGCGAAGCACTCACATAGTGGAAGAAACATATGACATGTAAACATATTAATGTAATATATACATTTTATCACAGTTTAATTGTAAACAGAATTATTTTTGAATTAATGAGTGATAACTCTTTCGTTTCATTATAATCACTTCCATGACATTTGTTGACAGCTACGAAAAAAGAAAACAAATCTTTGACACCCGAAATATGTTATAATACATTGTTTGTTGACTAATAAAAACCTCAAAAAAAATAAATCTTTGACAGAAGAAATTTGTCATAATATTTTTGTTGACAAATAGAAGATGTCATTAAATGCTCTTTCTTGACACCTAAAACTATCAAACTAACTAAATACATGACAATTTAAAACTGCCACTGAAAGCATTTATGACAATTAAAATCTATCAAAACCGGCAAAAACTTGACAGAAAAATATTGTCGTCTAAACAACATGCTCGACACTAATTTTCTGTCATAGACATAATTTCTATGACATTTAAAATCTTTCATTGTTAATATATCTTGACGGAAAATTAGGATGAACGAGCTATTTCTTGACAATGTTTAATTGTCATACAAAAGTTTAGCATGACACCGAAAAAATGTCATGTCTACGGATTTCTCGACAAGAAAAAATTGTCATAGAATAGTTAATTACGACAATATTTTAAATGTGTCATGTATGATGTTTCCTTGATGGTGGCTTCTAGAACGAAAAAAAAGAGTCATAAAACACAACAAGAAATAAGGTTTATGCCGACACCAACTTTTTTGACGCCGACAAGTACGTTGTCATAAAAGACTCTATGCCGACGCGTTCATAACGCGTCGACATAGATCATATATCCCGACGCCAATCTCTAAGTGTGTCGGGATAAACGTAATTCGGTGAGGCTATGCCGACACACTATTTTGACACGTCAGCATAGAACCATTTTAAATGAACCTATGCCGACGCGGTGTTGACTGGCGTCGGCATAGGTTCATCAGAGCACTTTCATCTTTGCAGAAGGCAGAACCCCTCTCAGCCTATGTCGACCTGTCTTTACATGCGTCGACATAGGCTAAATGCCGACGCAGCGGTGATGTGCATCGACATAGGTTCATTTAAAATCAGATCTACCCTTCGCAAAAAGCAGATCCGAGGCTCACTTAGTCTTCTCCGTCGTTCCTCTCACCTCTTCCTCTCGTCTTCTCCTGCTTTGTCGCCACTGCCTAGACCGCCGCCGTCGTTTGCGTTGAATCTGGTTGTTCGTCACCGTCGTGTGTGGAGATCGTAAACTTGCATCTTGCCGCCGCGGCGTGGAGATTTGTAGCGTCGACGACCGCGCGTTCGCTCCTCTCCTCTGCTCGCCGCCGCTGCTTTGTTGTCGCTGCTCGCTTTGTCGCCGCCGCGAGGTATGCATATAGAATCAACGTTTCACATTTTAGGTTATAAATGTTTCTTTATATATGGTTTGAGTTGGGATGATTAGGCGTAAACTAGTTTGAAGTAATTCTAGGTTATAAATGTTTCTTTATCTGTTTTTTGTTTCACGAGGATGAATTTAGATTTAAAGTTGGTTTCCTAGATCCTTAATTTTATATTAAAAAGAATCTATTTTGAGTTAATTTGAGCCTAGATGATCTAAATCCTATTTCGAAAAGGCTAGTTTGTAAAGTTTGTTTCATATATATAAGAACCATTTTTTTGTTAAATATACGCTGCCCCCAAAAAATTTGAAATTTAGAAGTCAAATATTATAGAATGGTAGGTGCATTTTTGATAACATAAGTAGAGGATAATAAAGAATTAATTAATAGCGTGCAATAAATCAACGTTTCAAACCATGTGATTAAGATGGTCATGAAATTTCCTTTATTGGCATATTGAAAGTGTGCAAGAAATTTGTTTGATGGTTAGTTTGACTTTTCTTGTTATTGTTCATAAATAAAATTTCAAACTGTTTTGATCTTTATTCATATAGGAAACTCATTATAAGAAATGTTATTATACTAGAATTTTTTGGTTTGTGTTTGCTTCTTGTTGTTGTGACAATGCAAAAATTGGAAAGATAATCAAGAACACCCATTTTTCCTTTCCTTTTTCCACAACCTGTTTGTCAATGAAGTTTGGGGTAGGTTGGGCATTCTTTTATAACTTAAGAAGTGTTTTATTCTTCTATACAGGTTATACAAAATTTTGGTTTTGATTCTAATTATGTCATTATTCTGTCGAAATTTTTTCAATAGATGTGTGTATTGTGTATATATGTCTATTGTATAATGATTTAATATATTGGAATATTTGTTTGTATAGGTTGATCATTCTTTAGTAGTAGAGAGCTTTGGAGGAGGTGATAGAAGAACATGAATATTTATGAAATCTTTGTTTGTATGTGTTCAATTGACTTTGATATTTGTTTGTAGTTTTTTTTTTTAAGTTAAATTACTATGTTCTTTGCTTGGTTTTAAGTTAATTATTATGGACTTTGTTTGTATGTGTTCAATGAAATTATTATTTTTCTTAGTTTATGTTTTTATGTTTTTGAACAAGAGTTAATTTATTTATAATTTCATGTTATAATTAATTAAATAAATAATAATAAAAAATAAGATGCAAAGGAATGGTGGAAGAGAATGTATGAGATTTAAAAAAGTAACATATAAAAGAAGAGAATGTATGAGATTAAAAAAAATAAAAAAATAAAAAAAATACCTATGCCGACGTCGGTCAATGTGTCGTCGGCATAGACCATCCGGATGTGATGCCGACGCTGGGCGACCCGCGTCGGCATAGGCGACTTATCTTGACAAGACGTTGACCAACGTCGACATAGGTTGTGCCCCCTGACGAAAGTCGCAGGATAGGCCGATGCCGACGATGGATCAATTAGTGCGTCGACATAGGACTATGTTGACGTGGATTTTCCGATGCACCACCTGACGTTCCCTCCGCGTCGGCAAATGCCTATGCCGACGTTTATTAGCCCTATGCCGACGTATTTGTGTGTTGGGAAACCCTATAATTCTTGTAGTGAAATGTGTTTATGATAGTTTTTTCAATGTCATAAAATTCTGAATTTCTACTAGTGTTAGGAGATTCAAATCCTAAACTTTGGTGTCAACCTGAGTTATTGACGTGAGCTTGTTGAGGTTTCATTAAATTATAATTTATAAATCGATCATAAGTTACTTGTAGCATTGAGGGGTGAGTCGATCTCAGCGAACCAAATATCAATTTCTCTAATTAAATTTGTAAAAAATAAATAAAAATGGAGTTTTATGTTTTTTTTTAAATAAAATAAAACATATGCAGATAAAAACAAAGATGGATCAAATCTTGCCAATATCTAATCCATAAATGTAGTTCATTCAATTGCAATATCAATCCTAGACATACACAAATAAATTAATCTTCTTAATCTAAGGAGTTAGTCAACCTAATTGGAAAATCGAAATTGATTTTGTTCCCCTAAGTCTATTAATTTCAACTAATATTGTAATTAAACTTATTACTTAATTTACTGGGTACGATAGCAATTCATACCAATCAATCAATAACATTAAGAATGATGGGAGAACTAAAATTGATTTATCAATTAAGATAGCACAAACCAATTAATCAATCTTTCTTAGTTTCCTAGGATCTATCAAGCAAACTATGTATTTAGGAAAAGCCTTAGATACACACACATGAGCTAATTATATTTGCTACTTTAATTAGTAAATAATCAATTACCATAATTAGGAATTGTAGTTTTCATGCCTACCAAATTTATAAATAAACACATGCAATTTAGTCATCAATTTGATAAATGCATACATATAAGGATTAAAATAGGAAACATATGAATAATACTTAGATTAAGAGAATAAATTCTATACAACTCAAAGTCTCACAATTGCAATTGAACTACATCAACCTATAAATTAGAATACTTATCTTAGTCGCTCATCGTGATGATATAGCCAAGGTTCGGGATTGATTTGATATAATGCCAAAAGAAAAATAAAGGAAAAGGGAGAAAAACTCTAAAAACTATTGTCTAGAAAGATTATACTAAGAGACTCTTTTTGTAGCTATGTCGAAAAAAGGCTTAAATAACCTAGAAGTAGATAAATTGCACGGGTAAGAAACCTTAAATTTCAGAAAAATATTTTCTTAAAACAATTAGGGAATAATATTCAAAATAAAATAAAATAAAATAAATAATTTTCTATCTTCCAAAATATTAAAAAAATATATATATATATCCAAAAATTGAAGTTTTTTCCCTAAATTATTCAAAACAAACCTAGAAGGTTGCAAATAAGAGAGTTTCTAGATTGCCCAATCTTCAATATTTTGCCAATAATTTCTTCTCTAGAACTTGGATCAACGTGATCTATATATGCTTGAAAGGTGTTTCAAAGAGTTGTAATTAATGGGAATGGAAGTTGGCACAAAAAATTCTCGAATACAACAGTTTTACAGCAGGAGTAGTGGTCACTAAAAATATCATAACTTTCATAATATTTAATGCAATGCAATGAATCTTATACTCGTTGGAAAGATAATTCAATAATCTTCGATTTGACACCAAATTAGAATATATTTGATTCTCAAAAAGTCATGATATGATCAGTCAAAGTTGGTAAAAAATTCAATCGCTCGAATTAGCTTCTAATTTGGTTCGAATTAACTCCAGAATGTTGTAAACTCTCCAAAACATACGAATTGCTTGAATCCCTAAAAATAATAATAAAACACATATTAAAGTTTTTGGGCCCATTTAAAAGTATAAACACATGCTGTGGGAGAAATTATTAGTTGAAGTTGCAACAATTTTTCACCGTTAGAACTTAGATGTAGAGAGATAGTAATATCTCAAATTTATATTTAATAATTATTAGGAGACATGAAAATTATTGATCAATCCAATAGTCATATCATAGCTGCTTCATTGAATAATTTGTCTTATTCTGGTTTATGTTTCTCATCAAGTCTTATTTATACATAAATATTTCTCAAGCACATTAATGTTGGGTCTTTGGCAATATATTAAAAGTGAAATTGTCCCACATCTAAAAGGTGCAAAGAATTGATGGACTCGTGGCACTATAAAAGGAGCCTATGGCTTTGGTTTCAAAGCACCCCAGTTAGAAACACTTTAAACTTGGTGTACTAACTCTAGTTAAATTCCCTCTTTATATTCTCTGGTCTGAGAGTGGGAAGAAAGGTGTGAGTGGTATAAAATTTTGGGAGAGTGTTTTTGTAATTGGGGTCGGGGAGAAGATTCTATGTGATTGTAACAATTTTTTACATAGTGGAAATTTCTTTCTGCTCGTGGTTTTTCTCCAGGTTTGGAGTTTTTCCACGTAAATTCTTGTGTCTCTTATTTTGTTGTTTTTTTTAATTTCTCAGTTATTTCTACTTATTCCTAGTAGTGAGAGGTTTTTTCCAACAAGTGGTATCAGAGCTTTAGGATTATAGTTTCTTGAGTTTCTGAGTATGCTCTATGGTTGCAATATTGTCTAAGCTTTCACATCAGAAAATATTTCTTGAAACGGGCTATAGTTGTTCACTATTTGCAGATTCACTAGGAGGGAAGCAGATATGTCAAGCTTTATGAGTCCAGTAAAGATTAACGTGGAGAAATTTGGCGAAAAGATGAACTTTGGCTTGTGGCGAGTGCAAGTCAAAAATATGTTGATACAATCTGGGTTACACAAGGCTTTGAAGGGAAGACCAAGTTGTGGTGTTCCTGAAAAGTTAAGCGGTGATGGTGATCCAACGGAGTCTAGTGGTGGTTCCAGCAGAGGTTCTAAAAAGTCTAGCATGAGTGATGAAATAATGAGATGAATTAGATTTGAGAGCTGCAAGTGCAATCAGACTAAATTTGGCTAAGAATATTCTTGCAAATGTGCATGAAATTTCGACAACCAAAAAGCTTTGGGAAAAGCTTGAAGCGATGTATCAGGCAAAGAGCATCTCATATCGGTTGTACCTGAAGGAGCAGTTTCACACGCTACGAATGGAGGAAAGTATGAAAATCTCAGATCATCTGAGTGTTCTCAATGGCATCGTCTCTGAGCTTGAGGTGATCAGAGTGAAGATAGAGGAAGGGGATAAGGCTCTTAGGCTGATCTTGTCACTTCCGCCATCTTATGAACACATGAAGCCAATCTCGATGCATGACAATGAGACTTTGAATTTTTCGGAAGCTACTAGTAAACTTCTATCAGAGGAAAGAAGGCTGAAGAGTGGCGTGCATACTTCACAGGGGGATTTAGCACTGGTAGCTAGCAATTGAAAGAAGAAGAAAGACTCTGTGCAAAAGAAAGGTTGTTGGGAATGCAGACAGTCTGGACACATGAAAAGAAATTGTCATAACAGAGCAAGTTCGTCAAATGGCTATGGGTCGAATGCTAACGTGGTCTCTCTTTGATTGTGTCTGAAGATAGACAGAATTCATCCTCATGGTATGTCCATTTTGCCATGATAGATGATATGATGTTAGCGGTTCCACAAGTTTGCACACGGGCATTGACTTGGCGGTTATGCAAGGTGTATGGTGGAAGTTATGTCGATGGCTGAAGAACTTCCGGATGAGCCAAGTAGATGGAAGAGTTGCACCATAAATTTCAACCGAGTTTATTGACATGTGACGAAAAAAGAAAAGTCTTGGAAGGTGATATTCCAATTGGTCTACTTTTATGGTGAAGTAGGTTATAGTTCTCTGTGTTGAGGATTATGATTGTCGGTAAAGACAATGATGCAACAATAGTTGTGGATTCTTCAAATATGTTGCCAAAGTGACAATATATTAGAAGTGAAATTGTCTCACATCTAAAAGGCGCAAGGAATTAGTGATGGGCTCGTGGCACTATAAAAGGAGCCTATGGCTTTGGTTTCAAAGCACCCTAGTTAGAAACACTTTAAACTTGGTGTACTAGCTCTAGTTAAATTCCCTCTTTATATTCTCTGATCTGAGAGTGGGAAGAAAGGTGTGAGTGGTATAAAGTTTTGGAAGAGTGTTTTTGTAATTGGGGTCGGGGAGAGAATTCTATGTGATTGTAACAATTTTTCTATGGCTTTGGTTTCAAAGCACCCCAGTTAGAAACACTTTAAACTTGGTGTACTAGCTCTAGTTAAATTTCTTTTTTATATTCTCTGGTCTGAAAGTGGAAAGAAGGGTGTGAGTGGTATAAAGTTTTGGGATAGTGTTTTTGTAATTGGGGTCGGGAAGAGAATTCTACGTGATTGTAACAATTTTTCACATAGTAGAATTTCTTTCTGTTCGTGATTTTTTCTCCGGGTTTGGAGTTTTTCCACGTAAATTAATTCTTATGTCTCTTATTTTTGTTATTTATTTTAATTTCTCATTTATTTATTTCAATAAAATCATTTCATTTATGTAATGTAAACACTATGGGGTTGTTTGGGGCGCAGGTTCAGAATCAGAATCCTGGAAATCGAAGCTCTGGAGGTTTGTCTGAGGGTTCGAAGCACAGGAATCGAAAAGCGTGTTTGGGGTGCAATGTTACAAATGGGAATCGAAAAAGCGTGTTTGGGTGCAGTGTTCTGAAGTCTGGGAATTAGAGAGTTGTGTCTTGAGTGCAGTTTTCTGAACTCTAGGTTTGGTACAGTTTTGTTTCACCTTTTTTCTTTTAACTATTTTATTCCTTTCAAATTTTTTGTAATTGATCTTATGTGAATTGTAGAAATTAATGTCTAACATTGATCAATTTTTTAAGTATCTTTTCCATGAAGCTTTCAATTTAGATAGTTTTTTGAACACCTCTACCACGAGTTTACACATACAGATACATCGTCCAAAAGTGTTGCAACTAACATGAAGCAACAGAACATAAAACGCCTTGGTGCGACAGAAAAAAAATTATTTCATTTTTTCTAACTTTTAAAAAAGAAATTACAAAATTGAATCATTTAAGTGTACATTAAAAAAATACCAAATTGTTTTTCTTTATTTTTTTTAATAAAAATTTCACAAAATTCAAAGGTGTTGAGAGTAGCATAAAAAAATGTTTATTAGCCATTTTTTAGTTTTATTTTAACCTTTTAAAAAATTGACTAGATTGTCTGATTGTTGGAGTGGTTGAGTTGATGAGGTGGTGAGATTGTCGAGGTGGTCGTTGGATTTTTGGTGTCGGTGGTCATCGGGTCATCGGAGTTGTTGTTGAAAAAGTCGTTGAGGCAACCATCAGTGGTGGCTAGTCGCCGATGTGGTCGTCAGAGTTGTCGTTGTCTGTGGTTGCCGGAGTTGTCACTGGAGTTGTTGTCGAAGTGATGGCTGAAAAATGGTAACGAAAAATGAAAGAGGAAATGGGAAACCAAGTGGTCGCAAGAGGTAACCGTCAACGATGGTTGAGTCCCTGATGTGGTCGTTGTAGTTGTAGTTGTCGTCGAGTGGTCGTTGGAGTTGTCATCGGAGTTATTGTCGAAGCGGTCACCGATAATGAAAAATAAAAAATTGAAGAGGAAATGGAAAATCAAGTGTTTTTCGGAGGCAGTCATCAACAGTAGTCGAGTCGCTGTGTAGTCGTCGGAGTTGTCGTTGTCGATGGTGTCGGGTGGTCGCCGGAATTGTTGTCGGAGTTGTCACTGAAGTTGTGTGCAAAAGTGGTCGTCGGTACGGTCGTCGGAGTTGTCGTTGTCGGTGGTTGTTGAGTGGTCACCGGAGTTGTTGCCAAAGTGGTCGCTGGTGCGGTCGTCGGAGTTTTTACCGGAGTTGTCGTTGTCGGTGGTCGCCGGAGTTTTTACCGGAGTTGTCGTTGTCGGTGGTCGCCGGAGTTTTTATCGGAGTTGTTGTTGTCGATGGTCGTTGGTGGTCGTCGGAGTTTTTACCGGGGTTGTCGAAGTAGTCGACAAATGGATGAGAAAAACATGGAACAAATTCCATGAGATTACACTATTGTAACCCTGGAGTTGTATTGTTGTAACCCATGAGAATGAGTTTCAAAACCAAGGATTTGGAACACTTTGCTCCAAACATGGGTTTGGATTTGGATGTCAAACCCCTCCAAATCCAAATCCATGGGCCAAACACACCCTATGAAGTTCAAACAAATTTTTCTCACCTTCACACGTAAAATTAATTTTAATCAGAAAATGAAAGCATTGTTTTTATCGATGTTATCTTTATTTGACCTTAAATTCTAAACCTAAATGATTGTATCTTCAGACAGTAGCATCGTTTTATAGCCTATTTTGAATTTTAAATAAAAAGGATTTGAAAAAAATTGAATTGTGTTTGTATATAATATGAAAGAATCACAGACAACTCTTACACCCAACTCTAACATAAAAAAATATTGCGAGCTAATACATCTCACGTCTCATACATGTTGAAATTGAAGCATTAGAGTGGAAATTTGTGACGAATCATTGACAAAATTAATACTATTTATCTAGTTTAATTGCTTAATTATGTTAAAATTTAAACATCGAAATAGGATATTTTTGTTTTTATATAAACTATAAATGAAGAAAAATTGCAATTTTCATTATAATAATAATAAATAAATAATAGGGGTTATATATATATATATATATTCACAAATGTGAAAAAAAAAGTATGATAAAATTTGACATATGTAATACGATAATTCATCATTGCTAATTATTCATTTATTTCTTTCTAAATGCACCAATTGACTATTTTTGCAATTATTATTATTTTTAGAAAAAAATTAAGACGGGCTTCTCTAAAAAATCCTCCTTTTTCGATTTTCACCTACTTCATTTTACTTGGGTCATTTTTTTAGTATAAAAGAATAGATTAATTAGAAAATATAATAAATAACCGAATTTAATGCTACTAGTGAAGAGAGCTTAGAACATATTGAATGTTTTAACTACGGAGATCATTAGTTCAAATTCTCTAATTCTCATTATTTTCAAAAAGAAGAGATTAATGCTACAACTATTTTTTTTTTATTAAAAACATGAGATCTCACTCATTATCAATTTATGGCCATAGTGTTAGGGACAACGACCCTCCACATATCTCCACATTGGTATGATATTGTCCACTTTGGGCATAAACCCTCATAGCTTTGATTTTGGTTTCACCCAAAAGACCTTATACCAATGGAGATACTATCCCTCACTTATATACCCATGATCTTCCCCTTCTCTAGCCAATGTGGGACTTTGGTCGCACTCCCAACAATCCTCCCCTCGAACAAAGTACCAACCGAGCCTCCCCTCAAATAGTCATCCATCCGTTTAGCTCTTATCCTGGCCAACTCCTATACTTGGAGGACACCGCCAACCCAGACCAACTCCTTTTACCCGGAGCACACCGCCTATCCGATAGAGCTCTCTATCACGGATCTCCACCATGACTACACTTCAAGGCTCGCCTCCTTTGTTCGACACCCGAGGATTTTACCGATCACGGCTCAGGGGCATGACTTTGATACCACTTGTTGGGAAAAAACCTCCCACCACTAGGAATAAGCAGAAATAAACTGAGAAATTAAAAGAAACCAACAAAATAAGAGACACAAGAATTTACGTGGAAAAACTCCAAACCCGGAGAAAAAAATCACGAACAAAAAATTTTTTCCACTATGTGAAAAATTGTTACAATCACATAGAATTCTCTCCCTGACCCCAATTACAAAAACACTCTCCCAAAACTTATACCACTCACACCCTTCTTCCCACTCTCATACCAGAGAATATAAAAAAGGGAATTTAACTAGAGCTAGTACACCAAGTTTAAAGTGTTTCTAATTGGGATGCTTTGAAACCAAAGCCATAGACTCCTTTTATAGTACCAGGAGCCCATCACTTTCCTAAACCTTTTAGATGTAGGACAATTCATCACTTTCCTAAACCTTTCAGATGTAGGACAATTTTCCTTTTAATATATTGTCAAAACCCAACAATTTCCACTTTGACAAGATATTTGAAGAATCCACAACTCTTGTTGCATCATTGTCTTTACCGACAATCATAATCCCCAATACAGAGAACTATAACCTACTCCACCATAAAAGTAGACCACTTAGAATATCACATTCCAAGACTTTTCTTTTTCGTCACATGCCGATATACCCAGCTGAAATTTATGGTGCAACTTCCACCTACTTCGCTCACCCGGAAGTTCTTCAGCCATCGATATAACTTCCACTACACACCTTGCATAACCGCCAAGTCAATGCCCGTGTGCAAACTTGTTGAACCGATAACATCACATCCTCTATCATGGCAAAGCGGACATACCATGAGGATGAATTCTGTCTTTCTTCAGACGCAGTCAAAGAGAGACCACGTTAGCATCCGATCCAGAGCCTTTTGACGAAATTTCTCTATTAGGACAATTTTTTTCATGTGTCCAGACTGTCCACATTCCTAGCAACCTTTCTTTTGCACAAAGTCTTTCTTCTTCTTCCAATTGCTAGTTACCAGTGCTGAATCCTCTTGTGAAGTACACCCACCACTCTTCAGCCTTCTTTCCTCTGATAGAAGTTTACTAGTAGCTTCTGCAAAATTCAAAGTCTCATTGCCATGCATCAAGATTGGCTTCATGTGTTCGTAAGAAGGCGGAAGTGACAAGATCAACCTAAGAGCCTTATCCTCATCCTCTATCTTCACTCCGATCACCTCCAACTCAGAAACGATGCCATTGAGAACACTCAGATGATCTGAGATTTTTCATACCTTCCTCCATTCGCAGCGTGTGAAACTGCTCCTTCAGGTACAACCGATTTGAGATGCTTTTTGCCTGATACACCGCTTCAAGCTTCTCCCAAAGCTCTTTAGCTGTCGAAATTCCATGCATACTTGCAAGAATATTCTTAGCCAAATTTAGTCTGATTGCACTTGCAACTCTCAAATCTAATTCATCCCATTCTTCATCGCTCATGTTGGACTTCTTAGAACTTCTGTTGGAACCACCACTGGACTCCGTTGGATCACCATCACCGCTTAACTTTTCAAGAACACCACAACTTGGTCTTCCCTTCAAAGCCTTGTGTAACCCAGATTGTATCAACACATCTTTGACTTGCACTTGCCACAAGCCAAAATTCATCTTTCCATCAAATTTCTCCACATCAATCTTTATTGGACTCATAAAACTTGACATATCTGTTTCCCTTCTAGTGAATCTGGAAATAGTGAACAACTATAGCCCGTTTCAAGAAATCTTTTCTGATGTGGAAGCTCAGACAATGTTGCAACCACAGATCATACTCAGAAACTCAAGAAACTACAAACCACTGTTAGGGACAACGACCCTCCACATATCTCCACATTGGTATGATATTGTCCACTTTGGGCATAAACCCTCATGGCTTTGCTTTTGGTTTCACCCAAAACACCTCATACCAATGGAGATACTATCCCTCACTTATATACACATGATCTTCCCCTTCTCTAGCCGATGTAGGACTTTGGTCTCACTCCTAACACATAAGATTTACTTGATGGTCATGTATATTTGGATTATAAATAGGTGGATACCCATTGTTAGCCGATCATCCTAAAAAATCTCAAAATCTAAATGAGGAAAAGTGTGAGATAGAAATAGGGAGAGCTTCTTCTTATAGAATTTGTTCTTCCTTTATAAGGCAGAAAGTTTGTAACTCCTATTTTTTTTAGTAGAATTTCTTCTATCCTTCTTCGTGGGTTTTACCCTAATTTGTGGAGTACTTTTCAAAGTGACATCACTATTGTGTTATATATTCTTCTCTTTCTTCGTCACTACTATTATTATTCTCAATCTATTGTAGTTGTGATCTAACTCTATTCGATTTTAATAATCTCAACAGACCTAACTTAAATTATATTATAATATTGTTTGGACAATCCATAAAAAAAACTTATTAAATTTATATTAAATATAGATTAAACCATAATTCAAACAGCTAAGGTATTGTTTGATAACAATTTACTTTTTACTTTTTGGTTTTTGAAAATTAAGTTTAGAAATACTTATTCCACCTATGAGTTTCTTTTCTTCACTATCTACTTTTTACCTATGTTTTCAAAAATCAAACTAAGTTTTAAAAAAAGAAAATTAGTTTTTAAAAACTTGGTTTTGTTTTTGAAATTTGGCTAAGAATTCAATCTTCTCTTTAAAAAAGATGAAACCTATTAGGGTTCGTTTGGTGGAAGGTTTTGTGGATGGGAATGGGTAAAGGTTTTAAATCTACTTGTTTGGAACAAAGTTTGTAAGCATGGGTATGGGTATCACTTATTCTCATGCATCACTTTTTTCCATGGTGGATGAGTTTCCTGTACCCTTCAAGAATGATGGATTTTCTTTATACCCATTCATCTCTCTCTTTCTCT
This sequence comes from Trichosanthes cucumerina, assembly GCA_036507285.1. Lineage (NCBI taxonomy): Eukaryota > Viridiplantae > Streptophyta > Magnoliopsida > Cucurbitales > Cucurbitaceae > Trichosanthes > Trichosanthes cucumerina. Next base: position 71,481,798 of record CM071839.1, on the reverse strand, counting down.
CTCTTTTTTTTATTAATATCTCTATTCTTTATTAATACTTATATATTTTTATTTATTTATTTATTTTCAATAATCATAATTAATTATTTAATTAAAAATATTTATAATTAATTAATTTTATTTTATTAGTTGATATTAATTTTGATTAGTTAATAAAATAATGCTTTAAGATTAATTTCATCAAACAAGCATAAACATTCATTATAAAAGTATTAAATCACTAATTAATATTATATTAATCAATTAATTATAAATATTATTAATTTATGGTAAGGATAATTATTATAATTAATTATTCACGAGTTATTTGTGATCAGTTAATAATTATTTTTTATTAAAAAAAATTAATTAATTATTATTTTTAAATGCATTTTTATTATTTTATTAATAATAGATAATAATATATAGAATTTATAAGATAAATATCATAAAATAAATTTGCACATTATTTATTAGATCGTAAGTATATATTACATAAGATGTATATATTAATTTCGTCAAATAAACATAAAATATCATTTTTTTTACATAAAAATCTGATAAAATTCTCATGTAGAACCAAACACAGTAATTTTATTTCTAGACATTTATTAGTCTCATACATCTTATTCCCAGGCATCTATTACTCATTCTCATCCAATAAAACCTTAAACCAAACGACCCTTTTAGGGGTCGTTTAGAGTCGTTTGGTTTAAGGTTTTATTGGATGTTCATTGATAATAAATGTTTGTGAATAAGAAGTCTTAAATGCTTGGAATAAAATAACTGTGTTTGGTTCTATTTGAAAAGGTTATGATATGAAATTTAGGAGGAATTTGAAAAAAATCTAATCTACCTTGTTAAAAAAAACAAGACTATTAGATCACAAAACCTAAAAATCTCAAAATCAAAATGAAATCAAAGAAGCCAAAGATTCTAATGTCAAAATGTTAAGTAACCCTTGACAATTGGATCTAACAACCTTGCTTAAAGAAACAAGACCTTTAGATAACTCAATCTCAAAGACCCCAAAACCAATTTTGAAATTCAACTCAAGGAAAGTAAAATCGGATTACCTTGGGGATCAAATATCTCAAGGCAAGAGAACTTGTATGAGATCCGAATCACTCCACAAGCAAGATTGATCAAGTCAAGCTTGAATGATTCTAAACATACAACTTAATCTACATAGAATTGCAAAGACATAGCTCAAAGGCTATAAAAAAACTCAAGGCCTCTTTTGATTACATTTTCAATCTTTTTCTTTTTTTTTTCTACAAGGTACATGGCTTTATATAGCCTCAAAATCAACCCTAGAGTAACCTATGGTCAATTGAAAGGTTGTAACTTACATCCCCATCAATACCATGATCTCCACTAACCAAATTGTAACTTAAAACATTAAAAACAACACTTTAAGACTGAAAAATACATTAAACCCCCCATAAATCCGAGAATTGAACTTCTAATAAACCAATACATAATTTATAACCTATCCAAGAATAAATGAAGCCCCCTTGAAGTAGCTTGGAGCTCTTGTTGCATAAATGAAGCTTGACTTGTCTTTAATGAAGCATGGGTTGCACTTGAGTCCATTAAATGCATCTTGAGTTCGTCATAAATGAAGTTTGACAACATTAATTCAACTTCATCTTGAAGCTTTTCTTTAGTCTTGAATAACATGATACAGTTCATATCATTCTCTCCTTCTTCAAGAAGATTCGTCCTCGAATCTAAGGATGTCTTTGTAATGCAAACTTGTAATTATTTCCATCTTTGGTCTTGGTCTCTTCAATTTCTTCTTCGCATCATTTTCTTTATGAAAGATTGCTGCAAAAATAAGTTAAGAAAATACAAAAACCCTCACAACACTCCCTCACAAGTTTACACTCATGTTTGCACTCAATTTTGAGAAAACACAATGATTCTCAATCTCACCTCTCAAAATTTGTATGGAGAAGCCAAGATAATTTGCAATCCAATGGATAATTGCACACTTTGAAAACAAACAAACTAACTTGACAATTGAAAATTTTAAGGCAATGAATAGATAAATGAAAAAGAAGAAATGTAACTCTTGGATAAAATAACTATTGGCTAAATTTTTTAAACATAGGAGTTACAAATTTAAAACTAATGGTTGGAAAATTCATGTGCAGAAATGTAACTGCCCATTTTTAATATGTAACCACCAACTTGTCAAACTTTCAAAGTGTAACATCTAAGATTGAACACCAAATGGTTAAATTTAAACATAATGATCAGATCTAATTGGAAATTTTCGGATTTAGCATGCTTTAGAGGTAAAAACAGCAAGAACAAAACAAGAACTCATGTTCTCGGGTATAACAGTTTTTTTCAAAACCAGTTGTAAAAATGCATCATTTTCACCCTCAAGAAAGCTGAATTAGAAAATATCAAAGAAAACAAAGTTGAAGCTTAGACCTTGATCTACAATCTTGATGAAGACATCAAGATGAAAACAGTTACAGAAATATGACTTTTTGGTGCTTTTATAGAGACTATGAAAACTGGACAGTTTGCGAAACAAAAAAAAAACTAAAACATGAACATTTAAAACAAATTCAATATAAACGCAAAGGAAACATATATCTGATCTTGAGCCTAAGGCGCTCTGATACCAAATGATAAGAAATTAAGAAGGATTTGAAAATCTAATCTACCTTGTTAACAACAAACAAGACTATTAGATCACAAAACCCAAAAATCTCCAAATCAAAATGAAATCAAAGAAGCCAAAGATTCTAATGTCAAAATGTTAAGTAACCCTTGACAATTGGATCTAACAACCTTACTTAAAGAAACAAGACCTTTAGATAACTCAATTTCAAAGACCCCAAAACCAATTTGAAAATCAACTCAAGGAAAAGTAAAATCGGATTGCCTTGTGATCAAGCATCTCAAGGCAAGAGAAGTTGTATGAGATCCTAATCACTTCACAAGCAAGATTGATCAAGTCAAGCTTGAATGATTCTAAGCATGCAACCTAATCTACATAGAATTGCAAAGACATACCTCAAGGCTATAAAAAAGCACAAAGGCTCCTTTTGATTACATTTTCAATCTTTTTCCTTTTTTTTCTACAAGGTACATGGCTTTATATAGCCTCAAAATCAACCCTAGAGTAACCTATGGTCAATTGAAAGGTTGTAACTTACATCCCCATCAATACCATGATCTCCACTAACCAAATTGTAACTTAAAACATTAAAAACAACACTTTAAGACTGAAAAATACATTAAACCCCTCATAAATCCGAGAATTGAACTTCTAATAAACCAATACATAATTTGTAACCTATCCAAGAATAAATGAAGCCTCCTTGAAGTAGCTTGGAGCTCTTGTTGCATAAATGAAGCTTGACTTGTCTTTAATGAAGCATGGGTTGCACTTGAGTCCATTAAATGCATCTTGAGTTCGTCATAAATGAAGTTTGACAACATTAATTCAACTTCATCTTGAAGCTTTTCTTTAGTCTTGAATAACATGATACGGTTCATATCAGGTTATCAGATTTTTATAAATTAATATATAAATCTTACGTAATTGTGATACATTACATCAGGGACCGACCTAAATGGGGACTAATGGGACCATGGACCTCTAAAATTATTGAATTTAATATCTTAAATACTACATTTGAGTTACTAAACCAATTCTTTATTACTAAACTAATTCTTCGTCACGACCTTAGTAAGGCCACCTTGAATCTTGCGTGTCTTGGTCGATTTTGTGCCTATGCAATTTTTTATGTTTTTTTTTTGCTTTGTCGTTTGTTTTTCTTTTTTCTATATACTTTTTCTTTTTTTTTATACATTGCTATTTGTTTTTCATTTTTTTATATATTTAATTCGTATGATATTTCTTTTGCTTTGCCGTTTGTTTTTTTTTTTTACATTTATTTTTTTTCCTTTTTCTTTTTATACATTGCTATATGTTTTTAATTTTTTTTATATATTTAATTTGTATGTGTTTTTTCTTTTGCTTTGCCGTTTGTTTTTTCTATATTTATCTTGTTTTTTCTTTTTATACATTGCTATTTATTTTTCATATTTTTTATATATTTAATTTGTTTTATATATAAGTTTATAAAAGATTACTTGAAAAAAAGCAGACCTATATATTTTTTATAAATATAAATGATAAAATCACATTTTCTTGAGAAATTCTATCTAGAGGATATTTTTATAATTTATGAATAATTTTGAATTCTAATAAATTAGTTTTAATATTTAATTCTATAAGAAATTATAATATTATATTCTTGAGCTATTCTATATTTTTTAAAATTTAGAAATCTAGATACAAGTATTTATAATTCACGAATGTTTTCAAATGTTAATTAATTATTTTTTAATATTTAATTCAATAAGAATTTATAATATTATATTCTTGACCTATTTGATATTTTTTAAATTTTAGGGATTTGTGACACAAAACTAGATACATTTAAAGTCTAGGACGTTTTGGATATGTTTAAGTTTTAACTTATTAGATATTAGATTGAAAATTTAGAGACTCACTATGTACTTTTTAAAGTTTAGAGATCAAATAGACCAAAACTTAAAAGTTCACATGCTAAATTTGTCATTTATTTTTTTTTTCTATTTGATAAGACATTACAATTATAAAAAAGTTAGGAAGTCTTCAATACACCTATCTATTTTTATCGCCAATGACTTTTTTTAGGTCAATATAACGTGGGGTGTGTGTTCAAACGGACCTTTTGAATAACTTTTTTATTATATTTATTCACATAATCTGTCGCCCCCCAAACATTAGCATCTACATCCGCCCCTGCATTAAATAATAAATTAATATGCCAATAAATAAATATAATTCAATTAATGTACTCTCACAATATAGTTTAATTGACATGTACTTTTTTCCTTGGGGACGAAAGGCCAATTCTTTGCATCCCATTTATGTTGCACTAAAAAATAATATAGTTTAATTATTTATAAGTAACATCGATGAAGTAGACAATAAACATGTTAGGTCAATATTTTGCAAGTTTGTTTCATGAGAAGTAAGCATGTTTCAACCACAAAAACTATTAAAATATGCGATTACGGTTTTTAAATAATGTCCAAATTTATTTTATGAGATTAATCTTATAAATCTTAAATATATTGTAAACATTGTCATGTAAATGTCCATTCCCCATACCATTTTAATACTTATGCCAAGTGACAAACCCTCTATAGCCAAAGTGTTCTCCATGTGTCCAATTTTTACCAATGCTTAGTGTCCAAATGTACCAACTCACCCTTGCCAAATTGCCTATAAATAGTGGCATTTGGTGGATCATAAATAGACAATACCATTGGTGAAATTTTAGACCAATTCTCTTCTAGTTCCTCCACTTTCTCAATTTTATTTCTTATTTAATTTGCCATATAATTCCACTATCTCATATTATATTATATATATTCTATTTCCACACACTTTTATTATTATTATTATTATTATTATTATTATTATATTACTATTTAAATATTGGTAAAATTATACATGGTTTTCATCCTATTTTCACAACACGTTATCAGCACGAAACTCTGTCGGTTTTTCCACTGAAGGTAGGTCCTCCGAGTAAGCCATTTTTTTAATGTTATTTTGTATGTCTAGTTTCTATTAATTTTCTAATATAAATATATAATGTCTTTTGATAGCGTTACTATGACAAATCTTGCAAAATTAGAATTTGCGGCCTTGGATATTAATGGAAATAACTACTTGTCATGGGTCATTGACGCCGAGATCCATTTAGATTCCATGAATCTTGAAGAAACAATTAAAGAAGAAAATGATGCATCAAATCAAGAAAAAGCAAAAGTCATGATCTTCCTTCGTCATCATCTTCACGAGGGATTGAAAATGGAGTATATATCTTACATAAAAGATCCTTATGTTCTATGGCAAGGTTTGAAAGAAAGGTACGATCATCAAAAAATAGTTATTCTTCCAAAAGCTCGTTATGATTGAATGCAACTAAGGTTGCAGGACTTCAAATCAGTAAGTGAATATAATTCCGCACTATTCAGAATTAGTTCAAAATTAAAATTATGCAGAGAAAGGATTACTGATGTTGATATGTTAGAGAAGACATTTTCCACTTTTCATATATCGAATATGCTCCTGCGGCAACAATATCGAGAGAAAGGTTTTAAAAAATATTTAGAATTGATTTCATGTCTTCTCGTGGCTGAACAAAATAACGAGTTATTAATGAAAAATCATGAATCTCGACCAACTGGAGTAACACTATTCCCTGAAGTGAATGTTGTGAATTTTAATAATCGTGGTCGAGGTCGTGGTGTGGTCGAGGTGACCGTGGTAAAGGAAGGAACACCTATTTTCATGGCAGACATTGTAATTTTAAGAAACTCACACGAAAAGGCGCCACAAGATAGGAGTTCAAAAGGTGATGAACATAAATGTTTCTGGTGTGGAATGACTGTGAACTGGTCACGTACCTGTCGTACGTCAAAACACTTTGTTGTTCTCTATCAAGCTTCCCTGAAGGAAAAAGGAAAAGAGAAGAATGTGGAGGTAAATCTTGTCATTCAAGAAGATGATGTGTTTGACCCCTCCAAATATGATGCATCTTGATATGGTTGATTATTTCGAATCTCCTAGAGAGAGAATTGATGCAATGAAACAAGTAGAGGATATTTTGTATGAAGATATATAATTAAGTACTGCTTGTAATTATAGTATGTTTTTGTTGTTTTTGTATATATATTAAAACTTTTCGTAATCACTTTTCTTTTCTTATCAATGAAGAAATATGGACAATTTAAATATGTTGAGTAACCTGAAAATGAGCAATGAGAATTTATGTCTGGCAAGCTGCACAACTACGCACACGATAGTCATAAGCAGAAAATATTTTTCTAAATTGACTATATGCTGGAAGCAAAAGTCAACTATATCAGGTTATGCAGACGTGATTGAAAGTTTAGGAAAAGCAAGTTTTATCTTGCCTAGAGGAACAAAATTTTCAATTAATAATGTTTTGTTCTCTAGCAAATCAAAGAGAAATTTATTGAGTTTCAAAGATATACGTAACAATGGTTATCATGTTGAAACTCATTGTAAAAATAATATAGAGTGTCTCTATATCACATCCATTGTTTCACATGAAAAACGTATATTAGAAACACTGTCTAGTTTTTCTTCTGGATTATATTATACTCATATATGAGTAATCGAAAGTTATGCAACAATGAACTAGAAGTTCATGAATCCATAAATATTCAGTGTTTGACATGATCGACTGGGTCATCCAGGATTGATAATGATGAGAAAAATTATTGAGAATTCACATGGACATCCTTTAAAGAACCAAAAGATTCTTCAGTCCAATGAGTTGTCATGTGATGCTTGCTCTCAAGGGAAATTAACTATTAGACCATCACCAGCTAAAGTGGGGATTGAATCACCTGCTTTTTAGAGCGAATCAAGGTGATATCTGTGGACCTATTAACCCACCAAGTGGTCCATTTAGATATTTTACGGTGTTAATTGACGCATCCAGCAGATGGTCACATGTATGCTTATTATCAAGTTGAAATCTTGCATTGCAAGATTACTTACTCAAATAATTAAGTTAAGAGCACAATTTCCTATTATACAATTACGACCATTCGACTTGATAATGCTGGTGAATTTACATCTCAAACTTTTAATAATTATTGTATGTCAATTGGGATAAGTGTTGAACATCCTGTAGCTCATGTTCATACACAAAATGGTCTAGCATAATCATTTATAAAACGTATGCAACTAATTGCAAGACCATTGCTTATGAGAGCTAAACTTCCTACATCGGTCTAGGGTCATGCTATTTTGCACGCTGCATCATTATTACGTATTAGGTCAGTAGCTTATAATAAATATTCCCCTATGCAATTAGCTTATGGTCAACAACCAAATATATCTCATCTGAGAATTTTTGGATGTGCAGTATATGTTCCAATTGCTCCACCACAACGTACTAAGATGGGTCCTCAAAGGAGGTTAGGAATATATATGTTGGATATGATTCCCCATCAATTATTAAATATCTTGAACCCCTGACGGGTGATGTATTTACTGCACGATTTGTTGATTGTCATTTTGATAAGACAAATTTTCCAACATGAGGGGGAGAAATTAAGAAGCTGAAAAAAGAAATTACATGGAATGCATTATTATTATCTCATTTAGATTCTCGTATAGATCAATGTGAACTTGAAGTTTAAGATAATTCATTTGCAAAATATAGCAAATCAATTACCATATGCTAAAAGAGTGACTAAATCATATATACCAGCTGCAAATGCTCCATAAAAATTGATATCCCAAAGGAACAAGTTGTCAATAATGAGTCTGGAGCACGTGAGAAGCGTGGTAGACCAATGGGTTCCAAAGATAAAAATCGTCGAAAAAGAAAAGTAGTTGAGAATCAAAATGATTCAATGAAATGTATGTATGTTCCAGAAGAAATCCAGAATACAACTACTCAAAATCAAACGCTTGAGGATAATAATGAAATTTCTATAAACTATGTTACAACATAAAAGAAATGGAACCGAAATGATATCATTGTTGACGACATTTTTACTTATAATGTTGCTCACGATATTATTCATGAAAGTGACGATTTTGATCCAAAATCTATTGAAGAATGTCAACGTAAAAAGGATTGGCCAAAGTGGAAAGAAGCAATCCAAGCAGAGTTGAACTCACTTTCAAAACGTGAGGTTTTTAGACCAGTAGTCCTAACACCAAAAGGTGTCAAACCTGTGGGATACAAATAAGTATTTGTAAGAAAAAGAAATGAAAAGAATGAAGTCACAAGATATAAAGCGAGACTTGTTGCACAAGAATTCTCGTAAAGGTCTGATATTGATTATGAGGAGACATATTCTCCTGTGGTGGATGCAATAACGCTAAGATATTTGATTGACCTGACTGTATATGAAAAATTTGATATGCATCTAATGGATGTAGTCACGGCGTATTTATGTGGATCTCTAGATAATGACATTTATATGAAAATCTCGGAAGGATTTAAAATACCAGAAACATATGAATCAAGTTCTTGGGAATTGTATTCAATAAAGTTACAGAGATCATTATATGAATTAAAACAATCAGGACAAATGTGGTATAATCGCCTGAGTGAATATTTATTGAAAGAAAGATATCAAAATAATCCAATATGTCCATGTTTTTTTATAAACAAATCTCAGTCAGGATTTGCTATTATAACTGTATATGTTGATGACTTAAATATAATTGGAACTCCTGAAGAGTTATCCAAGGCGATAGAATATCTTAAGAAAGAATTCGAGATAAAAGCTCTTGAAAAAACAAAATTTTGCCTTGGTTTGCAAATTGAACATTTAGCAGATGAGATATTTGTTCATCAATCAACTTATACAGAGAAAATCTTAAAAAGATTGTATATGGATAAAGCACATCCATTGAACATTCAAATGGAAGTTCGTTCACTAGATGTAAAGAAAGATATATTTCGACCTCGAGATATAATGAAGAACTACTTGGTCCTGAAGTATCATATCTTAATGCAATTTATGCACTTATCTATCTGGCTAATAACACAAGACTAGATATTGCATTTTCAGTAAATTTATTAGCTAGATATAATTCATGTCCTACAAAAAGACATTGGAACGGAGTTAAGCATGTACTCCGATATCTCCGAGGGACAATTGATATGAGTTTATTTTATTCTAACAAATCAAATTATGATCTAGTTGATTATGCAGATTCTGGTTATCTATCTGATCCACACAAAACTAGATCTCAGACATGTTATCTATTTAAATGTGGAGGAACTGTTATATCATGGCAAACAGTGAAACAGACCATCACGACCACTTCTTCGAATCATGCTGAAATCCTCGCAATTCACGAGGCAAGTCGAGAATGTGTATGGCTAAGATCGATAACACAACACATTCGTGAGACATGTGACTTGTCTTTGGATAAACCTCTTCCAACAATATTATACGAAGACAACACAACATGTATAACTCAAATCAAATGATGATATATTAAAAGAGATAGAACGAAACATATCTCTCCAAAGCTTTTTTACTTCTATGACATTGAAGAAAATGGAGACATCTCAGTACAACAAATTTGTTTGAAAGATAACTTGACGGGCATATTTACAAAGGCATTACCAATTACAACATTTGAGAAATTGGTTCACAGTATTGGAATGCAACGACTCAGAGATCTCAAGTGATGTCTTCATGAGGGGGAATAAATGTATTATATAAAATATGTATTCTTTTTCCTTCACTAGGGTTTTTATCCCATTGGGTTTTTCCTAGTAAGGTTTTAACGAGACATATTTTATATAAATGTACATTTAAGGGGGAGTATTGTAAACATTAACATGTAAATGCCCATTCCACATGTCATTTTAATACTCATGCCAAGTGGCAAACCCTCCATAGCCAAAGTGTCCTCCATGTGTCCAATTTTTACCAATGCTTAGTGTCCAAATGTACCAACTCACCCTTGTCAAATCGCCTATAAATAGTGACATTTAATGGATCATAAATAGACAATATCATTGGTGAAATTTTAAACCAATTCTCTTCTACTTCCTCCACTTTCTCAATTTTATTTCTTATTTAATTTGCCATATAATTCCACTATCTCATATTATATTATATATATTCTATTTCCAAACACTTTTATTATTATTATTATTATTATTATTATATTTTATTACTATTTAAATATTGATAAAATTATATCAGGTTTCCATCCTATTTTCACAACAAAATAGTTATTATCTATTATTAATAAAAAAATAAATGAATTTAAAAAAAGAATAATTTTTTAAAAAAATAATTATTAATTGTTAACTGATCACACCCAAGAATAATTAATTATAATGATTATTCTTACTGTAAATTAATAATATTGATAATTAATTGATTAAATATAATATTAATTAATGACTTACTATTTTCATAATTAATTTTATAATAAATATTTATATTTATTTTATGAAATTAATCCTAAAAATATTATTTTGGTACATTATTTGATGAACTAATCAATATTAATTTCAACCATCAAATATAACTAAATTAATAATATTGGTAATAAATTGATTAAATATAATATTAATTAGTGACTTAATATTTTCATAATTGATTTTAAGATAAATATTTATATTTATTTTATAAAATTAATCCTAGAAATATTATTTTTGTACATTATTTTATGAACTAATCAATATTAATTTCAACCATTAAATAATTAATTATAATTACTGAAAATAAATAAATAAATATATTAAATATTAATAAAGAAGAGAGAGAAAGGAAGAGAGAAAGATAGAGGGTAGGTATAAAGAAAACTCATCCTTTTGAAGGGTATAAGAAACTTATTAATTATAGGAAAAGTGATACATAAGAATAAGTGGTATTCATGTTCATGCTTGCAAATCTTATCTCATCCATATTTTTCTCTATCCAAACGAGCTCTTATACAGAAATTGGGAGAAGACAAGTTTAATTTTTAAAAAAAAGTTAAAAACTAAATAATTATCAAACGGAGTCTAAAATATTTAGATTTGTATTTTTTTCATAAGTTAAATGTTTGATTGATTTCAATTAAATGGCCAAAAAGACCATACCTCAACTAGCACATCAAATGTATTAGTGACCACGAGATCAGTGATTCGAATTCCTCAACCCCATTGTACTAAAAAAATCAATTAAATGGTTAAGAAAAATAAAATGATTGATAAGTACAATACAAATTTTAAACAAATATAATAATGAATGATTAATTAATGCTCCTCCCTGAAGCTTTTTTTTTTTTTTAGAAACCTCGCTGAAGCTTTTCCCACGTGATTTTGAGTCAAAATAAATGACATCGTCACGTTCACAAAGGATTATATAATGCGTAAAATAAACCCTAAATCAACACTGATTTTTCATCCTAATTAACCATATCCCTTAGAAATTATTGGAGGCCTACATTGAGACTCTCTCTCAATTTATTGCTACATGTGGTGGTTAACCATTTAGATAACCATCCTAGTTAATTTTCTTTTTTTAGATGGCATGTATATAATCTTAGTTATTTTATTTTCTTTTTTAACTTAATTTTGTTAAACTATATGGAGAGAACACTATTGAAAGAAAGGAAGAACGAATGAGTGAAAAGTGATTGATCAATTTGATTAGAAACAAAGGCCTTTATATAGGCTTTAATACACCAAAAATAGACTTACCAAAAATTAGTAAAAACTTAAGAATAGGCAACTATCCTAAAGAATTGGTAAAACTTTGAATAAGTTTAACATCCTCCCTTAAACTAAAACTATGACATTAGTATTTAGTTTAAACTAAACAAAGAGATAACACCAAGCAAATTCTGAAGCTTCACAAATGTTGCTAATTTAAGAGGCTTGGTCAAAATATCAGCAACTTGATTTTCACTCCTGCAGTAGCTTAGTTTGATGGTTCCGTGATTTGTAAGATCTCTTAAATAATGATATCTTACATCAATATGTTTGCTTCGTCCATGCAAGACAGGATTCTTTGAAAGCTTGATTGTTGAAGTATTATCACAATAAATGATAGATGCTTCTTCTTGCTTATAATGCAACTTCTCAAGAATGTTCCTCAACCAGATGGCTTGACATGCACATGATGTTGTTGCTACAAATTCAGCTTCAGTGGTAGATAATGTGACGATTGGCTGCTTTTTCGAAGACCATGACTGAACCAAGCATGAAAACATACTCCGAAGTACTTTTTCTGTCATTTAAATCTCCTGCATAATCACTATCACTAAAACCAATAAGGTTTAATTCTCCTCTTTTTTTGATAAAGAATGTCAAGATCAGGAGTCCCTTTTAAGCAACGTACGATTCTTTTAGCAGCAAGAAGATGAAGTTCAGTTGGAGATTCCATAAACCTATTAATTAAACTTACAACATACATTATATATGACCTTATAGCTGTCAAGTACATCAAGCTTCCAACAATTTTCTTATAGGGAGTACCGTTGATTTTCTTTCCTTCATGGTCCTTTGTGAGCTTCAAATTGCATTCAACTTGAGTTGTAGTTAAGTTGCAATTTTTCATTTGAAACCTGTCCAAAATCTCTAGTATATATTTCTTCTGATAGAGGAAAATTTCAGCTGCTGGTTGCATTACCTCAATGTCAAGAAAATAATGCATTGTCGCTAAATCTGTCATTTCAAACTCTGTCATCATGGATTGCTTGAATTCTTCAAACATAATCGAATCATTGTCTGTATAGATCAAATGATCTACATACAAACATACTATCAAAATCTTGTTTGCAGGTTGAAATTTAATAAAGAGAGTATGCTCATGTGGACATTTTTCAAATCCAACTTTAATGAAATAGGTTGCAACTCGACTTTACCAAGCCCTAGGAGCTTGCTTCAAACCATATAAAGCTTTCTTTAGCCAATATACCTTTCCTTCGTCGCTTTGTTGAACATAGCCAGGAGGTTGATCTATGAAAACCTCTTCATTCAAGTTTCCATGCAGAAAGGCTGATTTTATATTCATTTGAAGAATTTTTCAATTATTTTGTGATGCCAATGCTACCACCATTCGAATGGTATCGTGTCTTACAACTAGAGCAAAAACTTCATTGTAATCAAAGCCAATTTGTTGTTTGTACCCCTTTGCAACGAGACGAGCTTTATACTTATCTACTTGGCCATCTTTATTCAACTTCGTTTTGTAAACCCATTTAACACCAATGGATTTTTGCCCTTTAGGAAGTACTGATAGCTCCCAAGTATTTTTTTTTTTCGACTTAATCTCTTCATCCATTGCCTACTTCCACTTTGTATCTTTGTCAGCTTCTTCAAAAGTTAATAGATCACATTCTGATAATAAAGCATAATGGACAAGTGTTTCATCAGAAAGATCACCACTAACATCATAATCTTCCATTCAACCTGGTCTTCTTCTAACTCATTGTGTTCTTGAGCTTGTACCTTCTATTTGAGTCTCATTAGTCTCAACTGATTGTTGTACACTGGATCTTCAAGTTGTGGAGACAACGATACATCACTGTCTTCTAAGTTCACCGGTATTGATTGTTGCTCTATAGTGCCTTCTATCCAATTCCAAGTGTTTAGTTCATCAAATATAACATCTCGATTAATTACAATTTTACCTATGATTGGATTGAACAATTTGTAAGCCTTTGATTGCTCACTGATGCCTAGAAAGACACATTTTTGGCCTTTATCATCTAACTTCTTCCTTTTCTCGTCAGGAATGTGTGCATATGCAATGCACCCGAACACCTTAAAGTGATATCAACATATGGTTTACGCCTATCCCAAACTTCTTGAGGAGTCATATTTTTAACCGAAAAAGTGGGACTTCGATTCAAAACATGAACACCCCAATTTACTGCTTCTGGCCAGAATTTCTTTGGAACACTTCCATTAGCAATCATACTTCGAACCAGTTGAGGATCGTACGATTCTTTCTTTCGGCAACACCATTTTGTTGAGGTGTGTAGGTTGCTGTCAACTGTCGTCGAATTCCATGCTCGACACAAAAATTTATAAATTCTTGTGACATGTATTCTCCTCCACGATCTGTTCGAAGGGTTTTGATTTTTCTCCCAATTTCATTTTCAATTCTCGCCTTAAAGCTCTTGAAAATTGAAAACGCCTCTGACTTTTCCTGCAAGAAATAAATCCAAGTTTTTCTGCAAAAGTCATCGATAAAAGAAATAAAATATTTCTTGTTCCCATTTGATATTGGGTTTATTGGGCCACATATGTCGGAATGGATCAACTTCAAAGGATTACGAGCTCTCCATGTTTTGTTTTTTGGAAAATTCTCACGATGTTGTTTGCCAACAACACAATCTTCACATATTTTTGTAGGAGGTGAAATTTGGGGAAGACCAACCACCATTAGATTTTGAGAAAGGACCTGCAAACCATTGAAATTCAGGTGGGCATATCACAAACGCCAAAGCCACGTGGGGTCTTGGTCTATGTTAGTCTTCAAGCATAATCTCAGGCCTTCTAGTTTGAGTGGGAACAACCTATTTGAGGTCATTTCAACACGAGCTATCAATCCTTTCCTGGGATCATATATCTTACAGGCACCTTCTTTGATGGTTGTGACATAACTCTTCTCTTGTAGTTGTCCAACACTCAATAAATTGCTTCTCAAATCAGGAATATAAACACACATATGATATTGTTTCAACCGTTCTCTTTTTTGTTCTGATTTGAATATTGTCTTTACCCACTACATCTACTTTAGAATTATCACCAAATGAAACAGTGGAATAATAACTTTCATCCAAATGAGAAAATAGAGACTTGTTACCACACATATGATTGCTGCAACTAGTGTCTATGTACCATATGTTTGATCCAAGTTCATCGTTGTGTTGGCACGTCATCAATAGGGTTTCTTGCTCATTTTTCTCAATGAAATTGGTTTGCTCTACTTTTCCACGATTAAGTTTAGTCCAGCATTCAGACTTGTAATGGTCAAACCTCTGGCAACGATAACATTGAATGTTGGACTTATCAAACTTCGAATTGTTGGATGTTTGCTTCTGTTGATCATGGCCATCACTTCTTCCTCTTCCTTGCCATTTTCCACGACCTCGACCACAACCTCTTCCAGTCACCATGAGTTGAAGACTTCAAGGCTTGTTCTTCAGTTGGACTTGCATTTGACGCCATTCTTTGCTCATGCACAAGTAAAGAACTTTGTAATTCATCAATTGATAAGTTATCGATATCTTTTGATTTCTCAACTAAACAAACCACATATGCAAATTTATGATCCATTGACCGAAGAATCTTCTCAACTACGGCTACATCTTCAATCTTTTCTCCATGGATCCACATCTTGTTTACTATAGCCAAGGTCCGTGAGAAATACACATCCACGGACTCACCCTTCTTCATTTGAAGAATCTCGAACTCTTTGCAAAGAGCTTGAAGCTGTTGTCTTTTCACCCTCGCCGTGCCTTGATACTTTTTCTTCATGGAGTCCCAAATTTGCTTACATGTATCCTTTTGCAAGATGGTCTCCAAGATGGCGCGATCAATGGCTTGGAATAAATAATTCTTTGCCTTAAGATCCTTCAATTTTCGTTCCTCTAGCTTCTTTTGTTCAACTTCTAACAAGACAACTCCAAAAGTTGGTTCATCTACTCCTGCTTTGACAATGACCCAGTACTCTTTGGACCGCAGAAAATTTTCCATCAACATGCTCCAATGATCATAATGACCATCAAAGCGAGGAATTGTTGGTTGCACATAGTTGTCAGATGCCATAACTATTGCTTACAAGCTTTTAAAGATAAAGGAATGGAGGTTGGTTTAATGGCTAAGAAAAGATATCACAACTAGCTCTGATACCACTTGTTAAACTATATGGAGATAACACTATTGAAAGAAAGGAAGAAGGAATGAGTGAAAAGTGATTGATCAATTTGATTAGAAACAAAGGCTTTTATATAGGCTTTAATACACCAAAAATAGACTTACCAAAAATTAGTAAAAACTTAAGAATAGACAACTATCCTAAAGAATTGGTAAAAACTTTGAATAAGTTTAACAAATTTTTAGATTGTCATTTATAGATTTCTTTTAGGGATGGCAACGGGGTAGGACGGGGTCGGGGATACATTCCCCATCCCTGTCCCCGTGGGGATTTTCTATCATTGTCCCCGCCCCTTCCCCATTTTGGAGAGTTGGGGTCGGGGTCGTCGATTCCCCGATCAGGAATCGGGTCCCCGCGAGGAAAAATCCCTGCTTTTCTTTTTCTTTTTTCTTTTTTCTTCTTAATTATTCTTTATTAAAAAAAATATATTATTGTTTTATTTATTTAATTCATTAAATTTTAAAAGGTATTTAATATAAAACTTATTGTAGTTACTGTTTTTAAATATTTTTTTAAAAAATTTAATGATTTGAATAAATAAAAAGAATAATAAGATATATATATTATTAGTTATATAAAATTACATATTACTAACCGTACTTTTACACATAATCATTTATATCATAGATTTTTTTTAAAAAAATAATTATTATTATTCGAGGCGGGGTGGGGCGGGATACCGTCCCCGTCCCCGCCCCGTTTGGGGATCCAAAAAATCCCCCGTTTGACCCCATACCCGGTCAAATCGGGGGTTCATCGCCCCGTTTGGGGCAGGTACCAGTGGGGACCTAACCCCGCAGGTATTTTTTCCATCCCTAATTTCTTTTCATTTGGTTAAGATTTTCTTGATCAAGATAATTATTATTTTCTTTTTCAATGATTTTCTTTTTTTTGTTTTATCTTTCTTTTTTTTCATTTTCCTTTTAAATTTTCATATTGCTCTACTATTTCGTTTTTATTATTTTTAAGTTTTTTTCAAAAAAGCCAACAAAACATCATCTAGTAAGACTTATGACCAAGAGGTCATGAGTTTGGATCCCCCACCCACAAATGTACTAAAAAAAAGCTCTTTTCAAAAAAAATATTTGATCAGCTAAACTAATATAAATGTTATCTTTTAATCTATTTTTTAATAAATTTTTTAGATCAATTAAGGATTTATAAATAAAATGTTATGTCTACTAAAAATATTATTTAATAAATTATTTAGTTGGAAAAATTCAAACATTACAATCACTAATGACATTTAAATGACCTCATAAATACATCACTTTTTTTTGTTTCGATTCTTTTATTTAATTTTTTTTATCATAGAGCAATAATGATTTGACTATCCATGCTTTTTTTAGGTTAAAATTTAATTTATCTTTTTTAGTTTGACTACTAAACTAATTATTTTACTTTTTATTTTTTATTTTTCTCCTACTAAAAATGGATTACTAGCTAGCTTAACAATGACTATATATATATTTTTTAAAAATAGCTTACTAAATAGAAAAAATAAAAAAGATGAGAAACTAAATTTCAAGGGAAAAAAAAGGTTAATAGTGAACCTAAAAGTTTTGAAGGAAAAAAAAAGAGCAGGGAAAATACCAATAAAATCAAATAAAGATCTCAACAAACCATGACAATTTTGAATAAAACAAAAAAAGAAAAAAGGAAACAAAAAAAATTATTAAAGAATCTCAATATTGAAAAAAAAAATAAAAGGCTAATGGTCTAACAAACTAAATAATAAATTTTTTTAAAAAATGATGAGAAAGTGACGTAACATTTAAAAGCTATTTATTTTCTTAAAAAAAAAAGTTAACTACCTTATTTAACCATATGGTTAAGCATACGTGTCAGAGAAGGCCTCATTGTACTGGTAACATTGAATAATTTCTCTTTTTTATATCTTTGCTACTCTTTTTCTTTTCTTTTCTTTTTATTAAAAAAAATGCATCATTTTTTAAAAATAATTAAAAATTCATTTTTAAAAATGGGGTTTCTGGCTGTTCGTGACTCATGTGCACAATGCCTTTTTCAATCGCAGTTTTTATATATATATTATCAGTTATCATATCACTCGATTTTTATTCGGATAAAAGATTAGGGATCCGAACTAATCATCTACAACTCAGGAAAATTAGAATATCTTAGTGATTTTAAGAGTATTATAATATCTTAATCATTTTTAGACTATTATAATATATTGGTGCATTAGTTCTTTACCAACTTAATTTTTTTATATATATATTCTTTTAGTGTTGAGATATTAATGAAAAAAATGAAAATGATCTGAAAATTCCCTTAGGAGAGACTGATTTAATGTTTTTTTTAATAATAATCCTCAATTTTATCTTATCTTCTGCAACATTATTGAATAGATTGAAGACTCTAATAAAATCTACTGACAGCTGGATCGATTTATTGTCAAATTTGTAAAGCTAAAAGGAAATTCATGTGTAGAGTGAACTTATATATACTAATATAATTTAAACAAGAGAATGAAAATTTAATCATACAACTTATAAATAAAGCTAATAATGTCTTAAGTCTTAACTAGTTTTGTTGTTGCCAAATTTCGGACAGGATAATGCACCTGACCTCCACGTGACAACGACGAGTAAATTTGTAATTTTAGGGAAGAACGCACCGCAAGACAAGGAAAACTGGACACCGGTGTGGTGTAGGCCACACGAGCTCCGATGCCTAAGTCAGTGAGGATCTTAGAGAGAATTATCGTGAAGTCTTTGTAATATGATGACCAGAATTTTACTTACCCCTCTCTCCCCTCCTAGGAGAGATTAAATAGTTTCCCCCTCGCGTTCTTCCGTGGCCTCTTGGGTAAAGGAGAGATCGTGGGGAAGTTGAATATGGGCTTTCGTGCCTTTTCCCGCCGCCGCGAGGCACCGGAGATCAAACTTGTAGCTGGTCGGCCTCGGCCTTGGCCGAGGCTGACCATTGGTTTGGGCCAAAATCCAAACCCAAGACCATGCTTTGTGTCATAGGGCTTGGATAAAGCTCAAACAGAAGAGCTTTACCCTGGTCGGCCTCGGCCCATGCGCGAGGCCGACCACGCGCTTGGTTCCGGGTCGGCCTCGCCCAGCCGCGTCTTCTCTCGCCTCCGTCTCTTCTGCCTCGGGTCCTTTGTGGGGTTTCTTGGCCTATTGAGAAAAGGAAAGGTCGGAGAAGGCCGGAAACAAGCCTATGGGTCGTGTGTGGAATTGAAGCAAGGCCCGTGATATGACCTTGATCTGCAGTCGGCCTCGGCCCGTCCCGAGGTCGACCACGAGCTTGGGCTTAAGCCTAAGCCTTGACTTCTTTCTTGGAGTGTTGGGCGAGGGTAGAGCCTAAATAGGAAGGTCTCACCTGCAGTCGGCCTCGGCCTATGCTTTGAGGCCGACCACGCGCTGGTCGAAGCCCAGCACGCCCGCCGCCTCTTTTTGCCTTGGTTCGGTTCCTCTCCGATTTCACTGCTTTTGACCTCGTATTGGGCTTCTTATTCTGCTCGACTCTATGCCTTGGTCATTTGACCGCCATTCTTGTTAGTCCAATTTTAACCCATAACATTAGCCCCACTCCCTAGTTAGGATTTGAGATTTGAGTCATGGCGAATTAATAACATGAAGCTCGACTTGGGAGTAGCCTCATGAACTTCATATTCAATCTCATAGAATGTCAATTTCCTGTTATTCAATTTGGAATTTTAGGTTCTCGCCACGCTTATTCAAGGCTTTTGATTTGCCTAGTTCCTTAGTCAAATTTCCTCGAGTCATTTCAAACATTTCGAGGGTTGCCTCGAATTCTCTCTAGTTATTCTTTGTCCCATCCTTATGAGGATATTCACTCTCTAGAGTGCCAATTTCTCCGGTATTCAATTCGAAATTTTAGGTTCTCGCCACGCTTATTCTCAAGGCTTCGATTTGCCTAGTTCCTTAGTCAAATTTCCTGAGTCATTTTAAACATTTCGAGGTTGCCTCGAATTCTCTCTAGTTATTCTTGCCCATCCTTATAAGGATATTCACTCTCCTAAAGTGCCAATTTCTCCAGTATTTAATACAAATGTCGTGGATCTCGCCACGCTTAATTTGCGCGTTTCGATTCTCCTAGTAAGGTTTATTCAGAGTCATTTTAGACATTTCGAGGGTTGCCTCGAATTTTTCCCGATTCTGCTTGCCCCATCCTTATGAGGATATTCATCCTACTAGGGGTCAATTTCTCCGTTATCCAATGGGATTCTAGGTCACTCGTCATGCTTATTATGCATTTCTGATGTTCTCTTTTCCTTAGATCATCCCAAGATTGCTTCTCTTGGGGTTTATGCTCTCATCCTGGATTCACGACTTGTGTCGTCGACTCAGGTGATTTTGCATACTGAGGTTGTTCTCAAGTTTAAGCGGGATTGTCGCTAACCTCTACGAGGATTATTTTGGGCTTCTTGTCCCCTCGTAGGAGGAAAATTTTGTCATCCAACAATTGTGTTGCTTCACATCGTGCTTGCCTCGCACTGAGAGAGAAGAAAATAGAAATCGAAGATTTGAAGTTGGAGGTTGGGGTCTACTCGGCCTCGGCCAGGTTGGCCTCGACTTCGGTCGGGTTGGCCTCGGCTTCAGTCGGGTCGGCTCGGGTTCAATCAAGTTCTCTTCGGCTTCGGTCAGGTCGGCTCGAGCTCGACCAGGTTAACCTCGACCTCGGTCAGGTCGGCTCGGCCTCGGCTTATTCGGTGCGTCCTCGCCTTCGACTCACCAAGTTGCCTTCTTCGGCCTCGGTTAGGTTGGCTCGGCCTCGGCTTATTCTAGTCGTCCTCGACTTCGGTTAGGTCAGCCCTCGAGCTCGGCCAGGTTGATCTCGACCTCGGTCAGGTCGGCTCGGCCTCGGCTTACTCTGGTCGTCATCGGCTCCGGCCAGGTTGACCACGGCTTCGGTCAGGTCGGCTCGAGCTCGGCCAGGTTGACCTAGACCTCGGTCAGGTCGGCTCGGCCTCGGCTTATTCTGGTCGTCCTCGGCTTCGGCCAGGTCGGCTCGAGCTTCCTTCGGCCTCGGTCAGGTCGGCTCGGCCTCGGCTTATTCTGGTCGTCCTCGGCTTCGGCCAGGTCAGCTCGAGCTCGACCAGGCTGACCCCGACCTCGGTCAGGTCGGCTCGATTTTGCGAAGCTTCTGCTTGTTCAATATGGAAGCATATCCCTTTAGTAGCCCCCTTACTTAAGTAAGAGTTTCAGTTTTGAAAATTGTGCTTGAGTGATACAATTATAGCTTGAGTGATACAATTACTTAAGTAAGATGATTCATTCATAATAGAACATCATGTATGATTGAAATTCTAAATGCTGGCAAGAACCGTCCTAACCGAACGAGGGAATAAAACAAAGAGAAAAAATCTATTGGTAATAGATTCTAAGGTGTTCTGCATTCCAAGGGTGGGAAAGAACTTTTCCCTTGTGATCAATTAGAGTGTATGTGCCAGGCCTGACGATTTTAGCGATTTGGTATGGTCCTTCCCACGTTGGGCCTAGCGCACCAGATGATGGATCCTTGGTGTTTTGCATGACTTTTCTTAGCACGAGATCTCCTTCTTTAAAACTTCGTTTCTTGACTGTTCTATTGTAGTACCTTGTAATTCTGTTCTTGTACTCTGCTGCTCGAAGGTGAGCTTTTTCTCTGTGCTCTTCTAGTAGGTCTAAGCTTAGTCTCATTGACTCCTCATTCTGTTGAGGGTCAAATTCTTCTACTCTTGGCGAGGGTAAACCAATCTCAACAGGGATGACTGCCTCAGCACCATAAGTGAGTGAGAAAGGGGTCTCGCCTGTGGTAGATCTTGCAGTGGTCCTGTATGCCCATAACACATTATGCAACTCTTCTGCCCACGCTCCCTTTAGATTTTCCAGCTTTGTCTTAAGATTTAGTTTGATAATCTTGTTTACTGCTTCCACTTGTCCATTGGCTTGAGGGTGTGCTGGAGATGAACATCGATGATCAATATTGAGATCTTCACAAAATTTTCTGAAGGCTGCATTGTCGAATTGTTTTCCATTGTCTGAAATAATGACATTAGGAATTCCAAAACGACATACTATATTTCTCCAAACAAAGTTAGTTATCTTCTTTTCTGTGATTGTTGCCAATGCTTCTGCTTCAACCCATTTTGTGAAGTAGTCTACCGCCACAACTGCGAATTTAGTTTGTCCTTTACCTAGGGGAAGGGGTCCAATAAGGTCTATTCCCCATTGTGCAAAAGGCCAAGGGCTCACTACACTCGTCAATGGTTCTCGCGGTTGCCTTGGAATCGGGCGAATCGTTGACATTGGTCACGTGATCTTGCAAAATTTCTTGCATCCTCGAAGCATTGTCGGCCAATAATATCCTTGCCTTGTGATCTTGTGACATAAGGATCTTCCGCCTGAGTGGTTGCCACATATTCCTTCATGGATCTCTCTCATCACATATTCCGCTTCATTTGGTGTAAGACATCTCAAGAGTGGCATTGAATAGCCCCCTTGTAGAAGTTACCTTCTCTCGAGTAGGTAATGAGCCGATCGCCTCTGACTCGCTTGGCTTCTTTTTTTCTAAGGGCAATTTTCCTCTTTCAAGTATTCCAATATTGGATCCATCCAGAAGAGGTCTTCTCGGCCTCGGCTAAAATCTCCTCGGCCTCACCGAAATCTCCCGCGACCTCGGCTGAATCTCCTCGCCTCGGCCAAATTCTCCTCGGCCTCGGCCAAAATCTCTCGACTTCGCTCGAGTCTTTCTGCTTTTGGCCGAGTTGTCTTCGATCTTTGCCTCATCCGCTTGCTTCCCGATTCCATTATCTCCTCTTTGCGTATGGATGGTTCAGATAAGATTCCAACCGAACTATTCGACTCGATTCGGGCCATAAGTCTGCTTAATTGTAATCGGGCTAAGGAATCGAAGATTGGCATTTTGTGATCTTGGGATTTGCTTGAACTCGTGTTTGGAGAACGAGGCAAGTAGTTCCTTGACCTTTGACAAATATTTTGCCATCCTTCTTTCTTTAGCTTGATATTTATTGGTTACTTGTTTTACTACTAGCTGAGAATCACTCAGAACTAATAGATTAGAGATTCCTATCTCCTTAGCGATTCTCAATCCTGCTAGGAGCGCCCTCATATTCCGCCTCATTATTTGATGTCTTAAACTTGAATCGAGAGCATATTCATACCTTTCTCCTTCAGAGGATTCAAGTAGGATTCCTGCTCCACATCCTTTGACGTTGGAGGACCCATCAACGAATGCTTCGGTGATGATTAGGGGTTTCGAATGAGATGTCTCCATCTCCATTGCATATTGGAGATGATCGATCCTTTCCTCTTATGGTCGGCCTCGGCTTTCACGTGGTCGGCCTCAGCCTCGACTTTCGTGTGGTCGGCCTCGGCCTTGGCCTCGACTTTCACGTGGTCGGCCTCGCGCCCTCGGCTTCGTGGGGTCGGCCTCGGCCTCGGCCTCTATGTGCTTTCGGCCTCGGCCTGCCCTTTATGGGGTTGACCTCGACCTTGGCCTCCATACGATCGGTCTTGGCCTTAGCCCCCACGTGGTCGGTCTCGTCCTTCGTTCCCATGTGGTCGGCCTTGGCCTTCGCATGGTCAGTTTCAGCTTGTGATGGGGTGAGCTCTGCTACGAAATCTGCCAGTACTTGTCCTTTGATTGATGTCCTCGGTTTGTAGTGAATATCGTATTCACTGAGTTCTACTGCCCACTTCATTAGACGTCCCGAAGCTTCTGGCTTCTGCAACACTTGTTTGAGAGGGAAATTCGTGAGAACAGTTATCTTATGCGCCTGGAAGTAAGGGCGCAATCTTCTGGCTGAGGTAACTAGAGCTAGTGCAAGTTTTTCTACTTGAGGATATCTAGTTTCAGCCCCTACCATTGCTCTGCTGGTATAGTAGATTGGTCTTTGATGACCTTTCTCTTCTTTGATTAATGCGTAACTTATAGCGAAGAGTTAGAAGCGGCTACATAAAGTAGCAACTCATCTCCTTTAATCGTTTTGGCTAGGAGGGGAGCTGAACTTAGATAAACTTTTAGTTCTTGAAAAGCTTGTTCACACTCTTTAGACCATTCAAATGGGAGACCCTTCTTCAGAATTTTAAAGAAGGGTTGGCACTTGTCAGTAGCTCTACTGACGAACCTGTTCAATGCTGCAATTCTTCCATTGAGACTTTGAAGTTGCTTGAGATTGGTTGGGGAAGACATCTCTAAGATAGCTTTTATCTTGTCTGGATTTGCCTCGATTCCTCTTTGATGTACCATGAATCCCAGGAATTTTCCCGATGTTACTCTCAAAGCACACTTACTTGGGTTCAACTTCATCTTATATTTTCAAGTATCTGAAAGCTTCATGGAGGTCGGGCTCATGTTGATATGCTTTAATGCTTTTTACTAGCATATCATCTACATACACCTCCATATTCTTCCCTAGCAAGGGAGCAAACATTCGATTTACCATTCTTTGGTAGGTGGCTCCCGCATTCTTGAGACCAAATGGCATGACTTTGTAGCAGTAAAGCCCCCTGTCAGTGATAAAAGAGGTCTTCTCTTGATCGGGTCCATACATCTTGATTTGATTATATCCAGAGTAAGCATCCATGAAACTCAATAATTCATGGCCCGCTGTTGCATCTACTAACTGATCTATCATAGGCAAAGGGTAACTGTCCTTAGGACAAGCCTTATTTAGATTAGTGAAGTCGATACACATTCGCCATTTGCCATTAGGTTTCTTTACTAAAACCACATTAGATAGCCATTGGGGATAATGGACTTCCCTAATGAAATTGGCTCTTAGTAAATCATCTACCTGGTTGGCTATGATCTCGTTTCGCTCCTGATTGAATGCACGTCGCTTGCTTTCACCGCTTGAAATCTCTGCCTACATTCAACCGGCACCATGACATCGGATCTATCCTCGGCATATCCTCATGAGACCATGCGAATAAATCGCATTGTCTCTTAAGAAACTAATCGATTTTCTTTCTCGCTTAGCCCCTAGGTTTGCTCCAATATTTACTCGCCTGCTCTTTGCGTGAGCGGGATTGATTCTAATTCCTCGGCGAGTTGCCTCTTTTGGTCGGTTTCATCCTCCCTAGGAGCGAGAGGTCGGGTGGTCACCTTCTTTATTGTCTCATCTTGTAACCTTCTCGTCCGCACCGCCACGTAGCTTGAACGAACAAGTCGGCGTTGGCTTTATCTCGGCGCTGGTCGGCGGCCTCGCCTTTTTGTGGTCGCCCATGACCAACGAGCGGAGGTTACCGCCTTCACACGATCCTTCTCGCTTGTGTCGCCATGTAGCTTGAACGGTGATGACGGACCTTGTCTTTCAGGTGTTTGGTCGGCCTTGGCCTTCCTCCGTCGACCTCGGCATTCCTCCGTCGGCCTCGGCGTTCCTCCGTCGGCCTCGGTCTTTTCTGTCGGCCTTGGCCTCGGTATGAGGCCGAGGAGATATGTTTCTTCGCGTTCACGCATTACCCACGATCCCGATCGAGTCGCGTTGTTCTTCGCTCAAGAACGTGTTTCTTTTCATTCTTTTCATCACTCTCGGCATTGACTTGGGCACTAGGTTCTCCAAGCAAGCGTTTGTTCGCTCCCCACAGACGGCGCGCCAATCGTTGTTGCCAAATTTCTGACAGATAATGCACCGACCTCCACGTGACAACGACGGTAAATTTGTAATTCTTAGGGGAAGAACGCAGCCTGCAAGACAAGGAAAACCTGGACACCGGTGTGGTGTAGGCCACACGAGCTCCGATGCCTAAGTCAGTGAGGATCTTAGAGAGAATTATCGTGAAGTCTTTGTAATATGATGACCAGAATTTTACTTACCCCTCTCTCCCCTCCTAGGAGAGATTAAATAGTTTCCCCCTCGCGTTCTTCCGTGGCCTCTTGGGTAAAGGAGAGATCGTGGGGAAGTTGAATATGGGCTTTCAGGCCTTTTCCCGATCATTTCTGCGAGGCCGGAGATCAAACTTGTAAGCTGGTCGGCCTCGGCCTTGGCCGAGGCTGACCATTGGTTTGGGCCAAAATCCAAACCCAAGACCATGCTTTGTGTCATAGGGCTTGGATAAAGCTCAAACAGAAGAGCTTTACCCTGGTCGGCCTCGGCCCATGCTGAGGCCGACCACGCGCTTGGGTTCTGGGTCGGCCTCGGCCCAAGCGCGTCTTCTCGCTCCGTCTCTTCTCGGTTCTGGGTCCTTTGTGGGGTTTCTTGGCCTATTGAGAAAGGAAAGGTCGGGAGAAGGCCGGAAACAAGCCTATGGGTCGTGTGTGGAATTGAAGCAAGGCCCAGGAATATGACCTTGGATCGGGTCGGCCTCGGCCTCGCCCGAGGTGGACCACGGGCTTGGGCTTAAGCCTAAGCCTTGCCTCTTTTCTGGGGGGTTGGGGGAGGGTAGAGCCTAAATGGGAAGGTTCTACACAGTGGCCTCGGCCTATCTTTGAGGCCGACCACCACGCTTGGGTCGAAGCCCAAGCACGCCCGCCGCCTTGTTTTGCCTTGGTTGCGGTTCCTCTCCGATTTCACTGCTGCTTTGACCTCGTATTGGGCTTCTTATTCTGTCTGACTCTATGCCTTGGTCATTTGACTGCCCATTCTTGTTAGTCCAATTTTAACCCATAACAAGTTTAATTCTTTTTTAGACTCGATATTTATATTTAGACATTGTCACTTGCTTTTAATTTTATATATGTTTATTTAAAATATTTTTTACTTTTATAGATTTTGCAAAAGAGGTATAATATATTATTTAAATTATGTTAATTTATTGATTTTTTAGATTCATTACTTTAATATATATGTACATATATAATTTTCTCCATTCGTTATTAACCAATATTTATCTATAAAATAATGGGGCACTTGCATGAATAGCAAAAAAATATATAAATATTGCACCCATGTCACTCCTTAATTCAATTTACAAAAATAGCAACAAAAAAAGGCTCAACCCAAACGGATGGCGTGCAAAGTCAAAAATACCCTTATATTTTTCGCGCGCGTTTTTCAATCTGCAGTATATTAATAGCCTATCAATAGTCTATCAAAAACATACTGATGATGTACTTATGATATACTATTGATATACTAATGATATACCTAAAATGAAATATATTATTGATATACTACTGATATACCAAATATAAATTATATCAGATATACTATTGATATACTACTGTATCTAAAAAACTATTGCTAGATTTACACATACCTTCTCCGTGTTGTTCAATATCGAGAAAATCAGTAGTCTATCAACAATAAATCTAATATAACAACGATATATCTAACCAAAAAATAATTGCATAAGTGATATAGTACTAATTCTTTTGATTTCACCTAATATTAAGTATATATCAATGTGATATACTGTAACGCCCCTACTTTTCTATGACTATAACTCCTAGGGACATT
Organism: Trichosanthes cucumerina; assembly: GCA_036507285.1. Lineage (NCBI taxonomy): Eukaryota > Viridiplantae > Streptophyta > Magnoliopsida > Cucurbitales > Cucurbitaceae > Trichosanthes > Trichosanthes cucumerina. Next base: position 71,453,930 of record CM071839.1, on the reverse strand, counting down.
ACTACACATGCATGCATTCTTAGGCCAAATGACATAAAACAATCTTTAAATCTCCAATGTTATCAAAATATCTTTAGGGATCCCGATAAAAACATTCAATACATGTAAACAGAACAGTTTAGGCTTGGCCTACTTAAAATCCGAAAATTTAAACTTAACTTTGAAATCATAAAACGACGACATCAGTTATTTAAGGAAATTATGCGGAAAACATGACTATTCCCATGGTTCTGACAACGCGCCTCCGTCACTCGCCCTGCACGTCCTTGGCCTTACCTGAAAAACATTTTAAAAAAAGAAAGGGTGAGTATTGCAATACAATACCCAGTAAGTGACCCCGCTACCGAGGTTTGGGATATGCAAACACATACAATCATGACTTTTAAACCTGTTCGAAATGTACATATGTGGACCTAAAACTTTCTCATATCACCCTGACTGTAATACATGACTTCCTTTTTCTTTAAGTGGTCAATTGGTCATCCTGAGTCATTTCATTTTGAGTCCCTCACAGACCCCTGTAATTATTTGAGTCCTCACAGGACCTCTATAGATTGAGTCCTCACGCACCCACAGAACTTGACCCATAGGGTCTCTAATGCATGTTTGACCATGCACACAATGCACTCAGGAGACCAATTTCCACATTTTTCATCAAATCATTTTATGGCATACATAACATGCATGAGGTCCCATCATTCAACAGACTATAGTGCACATGTCACAAAACATTATCATGGATATGCAAGTCATGACTTTTCACAACAGTTTGGAAATAACACTCATGTATGTAATCATGAAATATCCTCATATATAGTAATCAGAATAACTACACTGAAATCTTTGGAATATTCATACTTAAAATACAAAGATATTCTCACACCCAATACTGAATTATACTCGCATAAAATATGGAGATATCTTCCTATAGCATATTAAAGTATTCTTACATAAAATATTGCATTGTTCTCGCGTAAAATCATTAAATCTTTTAAAGTAAAATAACGAACTAATTTTCACATGAAATAATGAAATTCGTTTTCCTTAATCCCATTTAAAAAGGTTCGGCACAAGGTCCCTTACCTTAGTTCAGATCTTACACCAAAACCTAACCCGAGCTCCTTGAGTACTCTTCTTTAGTAGAACCTGATTCGCACAACAAATCCGAAATTAATCTCCAAGCATACACCGAATCCATAATGTAAAGGTACCTAATTTACGTTCTTAAGGCTTCGTGCCCCGCTTACCTCAATCTCAACGTATAGGCCTAGTAATTCTTAGATCGCTTGGGTGTTTAGCCTTCAATTCCGTTCTAACTTGGTCCCTACGAGTCGTGTTCGAACAGCAATTTAAATTCTTACGCAACCGTTTTGATAACTAGCAATCATTGTATAACTTTCTCCAATCGAAAAGTGTAACAAGTTTGCTCACCGGGTTGTAATTTCGTGAGGTCGTAGGTCTTTGCGATCGGCGTGGCGGTGTCGATCGGGGCGTCGACGGTTGCTTTGCGATCACGGCGGTGAGAAGAAAACTCGCGGTACCGGGAGAGAAGCTCACGATCGGGCGGCTCACGCTCACGCGAAGGCTCTTCGGTGTGAAGACTTCGGGCGGCGCGGCTCCTCGCTCGATCTCCGCGCAACCACGGCGTAAGCGGTGGATCGTGTTCTTCCGAAAGTACTGCAGTGTTCGTGGTGGGATTCGTCTCTGCTCGTGAGTTTCGCCGGCGCGAGTGGCTGAAGCAATCCTCGATCGTGGGCTTGCCGGCGGCGGCTTCTGCACGTGAATTCTGGTCGGCGGCGGCGATCCTACGAGCAGCAGCTGCGGCGCCCCCCACGAGCTATCGACGGCGTGAACTTCGTGCGGTCCCCGGCGCAACTCTCAGACGTAAACGATTGGGGGCTTCCGTCCGTGGATCTGCAGGTGTGCGCGGCTGCAACGGTCCTTGATCGGAAGGGCTCGCCGGCGTGAGTGGCTGAACGGCAATAGGGGAGGGAGTTGGCCGGCTAGGGCATGAGGTAAAGGAAGGAGAAGATGGTGATGGAATTAGGGTTAGGGTTTCCCTTGGATTTGCAATAATAAGGAGACTAAATACTAACAATTAGGTCAAATTCCAAGTGTCAATTATCACCCTCATTTAGGCATTATTAACTAAAGTGCCATTGCCACTTCTTTTTTCCTTTAATTTTATAAATAATTCCATCTTAAAGAGAAACAATTCACTTAAACCCACACGAAAACAAGGTCTCACTCACACCGAGCCTGATAGAATTTACTAAACCGACTAGACATAAAGACTGTTAGAACAATAACTAAGATAACCAGTCAGTACCTGTGGTTGTGGTCGTCACATATACTACTGATATACTTTATTTAGTATATCAACATTATATCACAAATAGGGATTTATGTTTGATAGTGATTTATGTTGACATACTTTGTTCAGTAATATTAGGTATATCAATGAGATCTCAAAATCTATTGCTATATTTACAAATGTCCTCTTGTGTTTTTCAATATCGAGAAAATAAGTAGTTTATCAATAATAAATCTGATATACTAATGATATATCCAACCAAAAAGTAACTACATGAATGATATGATATCTTTTAATTTAACTAATATTAAGTATACATCAGTGTGATATACTAACGATATACTTTATTTAATACATCAACGATATATCACAAATGGTGATTTATGCTTGAAAGTGATTTATGCTGATATATTTTATTTAGTAATATTAAGTATATCAACGGGATCTCAAAAACTATGGCTAGATTTGGAAATGTCCTCCCGTGTTTTTCAATATCGAAAAAATTAGTAGTTTATTAACAATAAATCAGATATACCAATGATATATCTAACCAAAAAATAACTAATAGTAGTTGATTTCACAAATATTAAGTATATATCGGTGTGATATACTACCAAAATACTTTATTCAGTATATCAACGATATATCACAAATAGTGATTTATGCTTGATAATGATTTATGATGATATACTTTATTCAGTAATATTAAGTATATCAATGGGATCTCAAAAGCTATTTGTAATGTCCGACATTTCAAGTCGAGTAAATTTCAGGTAGAATTCATAATTTAAAACTAAATTAGATTGTTATATCTTATTGTGTGAGATGCGTTATTGTATAGAATATATCACTAATATACTACTGATATATGTATATGAAGTTAATTAAGAGTATATCAGTAACTCATCTATGATATATGTTCATTTCACTGAACTAATGATATACTAAATGTTAAGTATATTAGTGAAATAAACATATCTAAAATGAAGTACATTAGTGATATACTAATATGCAAAATATCTCTAATTTGCTACGGATATATAGGAAGTATATATTCTAAATGATATACCTAAAAGAAGGATATCCGTAGTATATTAATAATATACTATTAACATACTTTGTTTTAGGTATATATTGGTATATAAAAATAAAGTATATCATATATACTTTATGATATACCAATATAAAGTATATCAGATATACTACTGATATACATGCTGCTACACCAATGAAGGTAAATTTGGAATAATAAAAAACGAAAAATCAGATTTAAAATTTTTTTTCTAGATTTTCAAATCTAAAAAACCATAGCTAAGCTTGTAAATATGCTAATATTTTATGATACCCATTACAATTTCCCTAAAATAATAGCATATTTACTGCTTTGACTATTTCAATAATTGAGTCCTCGTGTTTTCGTTTTCAGTCAAGTGGTAATTATTAATTATTACAGAAAAAAAAACTATTTTTCATCATTTATCAAAATTTTGATTCATAAGTTTATTTGAGAGTAATACATTCGATATTTTTTTTATAAGTAGTAATGCATTTGATATTTTTTTTTTAATAACTAGTAATACATTCGATATTAATGTCGGGCTTTTTTATTTTTCTTTTTAATTCATTATCGTTAGACTTTGAAACAATCGGTGGTGTGTATATATAGAGTTTTTTTTTTTTCCTAATCTGAATTCAAAATATAGAGATGTTAGAGTGTTAGTTTACTACAACCCATCAATTTAAGTTTTTTAATTGATGGGTGATTTAACATATGTGATATCAGAGCAGGAAATTTTAAATTTAAACTTTGTAGTGTTACAATATTGATATATTGGTATAATTCAATTTATCATAATCCATCAACCTAAACTTTTAGATTGATTGGTAATTTAAAATAGAATAAAAATTTATCTTTTTTAGGTTTTTTTAGTACTATCATTTTTTGGCTTAGTTCATAGATGTTACATTGTTTTTTATTCAAGCATTTTTATGATAGGACTAAATTGTATTTTTAAATCCCTTCATTTTAGCCTTCATGTCCATTTAGTCTATTTAACAAAAATGGACTAAATTGCAAATAATAAATTACAAATTTGGTCCTTACAAATTGATTGTTGTGTATATATTTGATCATAAGTTTTTTTTTCTTTTTAAAAAAAAGCTTAATAGTAAAATATGAGGTTATTGGAACTTGAACTTAGTTTTATTTTGTCCCTAAATATTTTAATCTAACATCTTTATGTTTGAGATTTAAATTTTGTTTTTATTTGGTCTTTGAAGTTTCAAAATTGACATGTTGGGTCCTCAAAGTTTGAAATTGATTTCTAATTAGTGCATGAAGTTTGAAGTTTGTTTCTAAATGGTCCCTAGTGAAGTTGACACCAATTAATCTAATGGAATGATAATTAATCTAATGGAATGATCATGACGTGATAATTAACAATATGCTAACTAGACTTTGATGTGATATGTATATTTTTTTTAATGAGTTGAACTTTTTTCCTATATTTTTTATACTTAAGGATGAATTAAAAACCAATTTCAAATTCATAGACTAATTAAAAGATAATTTCAAACTTCAAGACTAATTAAAAATTAAATTCAAACCTTGAGACCAAACATGTCACTTTTAAAATCTCGATGACCAAATGGAAACTAAGTTCAACTTTCAAGGATCAAAAGTGTTAGTTTAACCTAGAGACCCAAATTAGGGGTATACATAAGTCGGATTAGGTTGGGTTGGGTTGGGTCGTCGGGTTAATTTCTTTATTTTTTTTATAATTTTTATAATTATTTAATATTTTTTCTTGAATTAATAACTAAAATCACATAACATTCAAATATCAAATTTCGAAGTTCATAACATCTTAACATTTGTTAGAATTCCAAAAGAAAAATATCAAAAATTGACCAATAATTCATTTATAAGGTATATATGTAGTTAAAATAAAATTAAAAAAATATAAACTTTGGATTGGGTTGGGTCAACCCGAGCCTAAAAATCCCAACCCGAGAACCAACCCAAACTTTTCGATTATCCAAAGTTCTAACCCAATCCAAACCAAAAATAACAACCTAACTCAACTCAACCCTTACAGATTAGGTTGGGTAGTCCGGGTTATTCGAGTTACCGAGTTATTTGTACACCTTTAGACCAAATAAAAATTAATAAGTTCAAGTCTCAAAGACCAAAAGTGTATTTTACCAAAAACTTAATTATAGCTTAAAATATCATATTTTGGTCCTTGTACTTTAGGTTTCATTTTATTTTAATCCATATATTTTCAAATATTCAATTTTAGTCCATGTATTTTCAATAAATCTTAAAATTAGTCCTTCGAAGTTAATCTCTAACAAAATTGGTTAAATAACAATAATAATAATAATTTTTATGCAATAACTACATGTGAATGTGATTTTAAAATTTAAAAAGGAAAAACTATTTCTCAAATTTTGCAAGTTTATGAATAATTACAAGTAATTATGTAGCGTGAGTGCTAGTATTGTTTTCCACAAAAAAAATGAATGCTTACTCATTACTAAATTTCGTTAGCTTCAGTTTTATCTGAGCACACATAAATTAAAGAAGGATAAAATTTAAACTTGTTTGCTAATAAAGCCTCAATTTTATATGAACATAAATCAAAAAATGGCGTAATTTAAACTTTGTTGCAAATAATCGAAATAAGATTATAAAACTACCAAAAATAGATGAGTGAATTCAATTACTAAAAAATCTAGAGCAATGATTTCTATCATTGTCTATTCCTACTTTTCGTTTATTAATTCTATTTCTAAGTTGTTGGCAAGTTCTACTATATAGACTCGGTATTTTCTTGGATCAAGCAATAACGATATTCTTTGAAAGTAAATTAATCTCTATGACAATTTCAACTATTCAAATATGAAGAACATAAAATATTTTAAAATTGCATGTCAAAAAAATCTACAAAGATAGCTATCTCATGTATAAATTAGAAAAAAACTATTGAGATCTATCAATAATTATTGTCTCTCAAATCTTCAATTATGACACGAAATCAATACAAAAAATGGTCAAATCTAAACATGCATTAAACTCAAAAAAGCTTTCACAACTATAAATGAAATGAAAATATCAATTGCTAACTAAGAAGAATAGTGTTAGGGTGCAAACAAATGTCCCATATTGGCTAGGGAAGAGATTGATCATGGGTATATAAGGAAGGACAATTATCTCCATTGGTATGAGGTCTTTTGGGAGAACCAAAAGCAAAGTCATGAGGAAATCCCGACAATTCTACGAGTTTTCAAAGCATCGCTCTCGCTTCGTTGGATGGCTTAGGTTTCAAAGATGATGCCTGCAGCTGATTTCTCTCTTTGTTTTCCAAAAATTCCCCCTTAAAAACTCACTCATTGAAAAGAAAGAACCAATTTATACTTGGGTCTTTTGTCGCGTTGCCTAGCTAGGCAATAGATTTCTGCCATTTTTATACTTTTCATCTTTCTCGGGTTTTAGCGCAGAGCTTCCATTTCTCTTCAATTATTATTGACCTCTACAATTAAAATTGACACAATAAACAGCTAAATTGGGCAATAAAATGTCGGTTAAATTATCAAAAATACCCTTAAATTATGAGGTTAGCATCAATTATGTCTCTAAACTTTGAAATTTTCTTTGAAGTTTGTTTCAAAATAATCCTTGAACGTTTTTTTTCATAAAATTTATAAACGGAAATGTTGTATTTGAATTTGTATTGTCGTTTATGTTGGGTTTTATGTCCTAAAACTCGTGGTTTTGTAAACTGAATGTATATTCTATTTTGCAATAAATATGTTATTGAGATTTATTCAATAAAGATGTTTTAAAATAAAGTGAATTGTGTATTGTGTAACCTTAATCCAATAAAGAACCCTTGGCTATAGGATGAATACTTGAACTTTATGTGTGACATAAAAGTGGATCAAGTTCAAGTTATAGCCAGAACGATCTATAGTATAAGGATAAGGTTGGGTACCTTATCCTGGAGACACTATGGACGCGACCAATTTTGTAGAGTACAAACGATGTGATCCTAAATCGTTTATGTGGAGACATGCGAGTGGGGCGTCCTATGCAATGAGTTTGCATAAGATCGATCATGAAATAGTCACTTAGACTTTATAACTCACATTTCTTTGCCTTAATCGACTATATTCATACGATGACTTAGGTAACTCGATCTTAATCCTGAGCGTTCTATGAATCTTGTTTATTCGGATTATTCTTAGATTTGCATGGGTGAGAGTGACCCGAGACTGTTGACTCAATAAGCTTCCCATTTCAGGGATAAGTCTGGGTAGATAGCTGGGAACATAGTTCTGCAAGATGGAATTCACTCCTACCCGCTTTAGGGATTAGTAGAGAGGTTGTTCCCTTAAGTGTTGATTCTGGGTCTTGAACAAAGGGCCCACCCCTCTCATTGGTCCGAGAGCGATTCGGTTAATTGTTCATTAGAGGATCAGTAGGACTTAAGGAACAAGAGGTAATTACAGGAGTAAAACAATAATTTTGACCAAACTGTAATTACGAACGACCTGTGAAGGATCGACTTACTAATCATGGTTATATCGAGTGGACAAAAATATATCTACAGTGAGAAGAGTGCAACCACTGGGCTTTAGTGAAGTGTCCCGGTGGTTAACGAATGTTGATTAGCTAAGCTAAAGAGTTTGGTCGGTTAATCTCGTATCGTTGGAGCTCATGATCTGTAGGTCCTCCTTACTAGCTCGAACTAAGCCTTGTAACATTTTGAGAGAAAAGAATTTGAATTGTTCAAATTCGAGTTTGGGAGAAAGCGTTAACTATATGTGATATATTTAACGAATCATAGCTTAATTATGAATTAAACTATGATTAAAAGGAGGTGTATATATTTAAATATGATTTAAATATTGGATCGGTTTATAGCATGAATAAAGATTCATGTTCGGAAAATCGATCGGGATCGGGCAATTTATTTAATTTAATATTTGATATTAAATTAAATTAAAAATTAATTAATTAAATTAATTTTAATTAAAAATCAATTTAATATTGATTTTTGAATTAAAATTAAATGAAAAATGAATGGATTTTCATGATTTTCATGAAAATCAACTTGGCAAGTTGCTCAATCCTCATCATCTTCAAAATAAATTGGCCACCTCCACCTTAATCCATCCTCATCACTGTTGAGATGTCATTCTAATGAAGCTTGTTGAAGCTTTATATAATGGTGATTTGAGGTAATTAGAGAGAATTTTGCAGAAAATTCTAAATATCTCGTTTTGTGACCTTTGGAGACTCTTCTTCCAAATTCTCTCAATCTAGGATCCCACAATCCGTTCCAAGGCTTGAGGATAGTAGGAAAGACACTAACAGTTGTCCACGAAGTGTTCGTGTTGCAAATCGTCTATCGGGGGAAGAGAATTTGATCTTCAAAAGTGAGTTTCTTTACTCCCAGTTTTTTCCAGTTTTGAGCATGCATTTTATTTTACAAAATTGATCAACTTAGAGTGTTCAAGATCCAAAATTACTTCTGTTTTCTTAATCTAGACTGTTTCAGTTTATGTGAACATATTTGAACATATACGTTGAAAAAAATCTAAACATATGCAAATATGTCATTTTTCATCCATAAATTTAACAAAAAAAAAAAGTCTTCCAGAGTTATTTTGAAACAAATTAACTTCAAAGTTCAAGGATTAACATGAAACATTTTGAAGTTTAAGGGTATAATTGAAATCATCTTCATAATTCACAGGTATTTTTGATAATTTAACCTAAAATGCCCCAATAAACTAATGAAACATTATCCTAAATGCACTCTACTAATTTAATAGAAACTAAATAACCCTATGCCTGAAAACGACTTATCAAAAATTAATAGAAAATAAATATTTTTTTGAAAATTTTAACAGTAAACCTACTCTAAAAACTAATTTAAGATCTACTGAAAGTATAAAAATTAAAATTAAATATTTGAAAGTACATAAACTAAAATTAAATGAAATTGAAAATACATGAACTAAAATGACATTTTAACCTTAATTATATAATTGAAATCTTGATTTGATTGTTATAGATGGTCAGTTAAATATTGATGTGACATATTACTTAAACTAGCAAGGATCAAGTGTGACATAACAAAATAGATTAACAATATAAGACGCGATAGAAGAGATACATCAAATTCGATTTAAAATGTATTTAGTTAATTAATGATATGATCATTTTTTTCTTGTATACTTTGTTTATCCAATTAGCACTCCTTTTTGTCTCATCATGCTAAATTATTATTCATTGTCGTTTAATTAATATGTCGATAAAGACTAATTAAAGTGCATCTATAAAACCAAAAGTTAACGAGTTATCTGTTGATGAAATAGATAATAAAATTTATATAATATACAATATTTACTTGGATGATGTATAGGACGACTAATCTGTCATAATAATTTTAAAAACATAAATTTAGATTAGAAACTAAGATGTTATTTTTAATTTTTTTTAAGAAAAGGGAAAGAAAGAAGAGAGAGAGTTTGAGTTTGTAGTACTATTTTCAAATGCGCCCAATAGTATTAATTAAAATATTTCATATTATTTTTGAATTGAAAGTACAAATAACGTGTCTTTTTCTTTTTAATTAAAAAACAAGAATAGTTGTAAGAAAACTTTTAAAAATATTTAAACGTAAATGAACTTTAAAATGCAATTTAATTACTATTATATATCTTGGGATTCGAAAGTTGAAGAGGTGGAGTGACAAGCACGTGACAATGAAGAATAATATTTCTCCAAATGCAAAGCAAAATCAGATCTTTCTGCCACAAGATTTCATTGTCATCTTAAATCTCCCGTTAAAAATTTTATTCTAGTTTTTTTATTTTATTTAGCTGCAAATGTTCTGTCTTCCGTAGTCAACTTGCTCTCAAGCTTCAACAAATGGATATATATTATAGTTATTAGAAATTTTGTTTTAAGGATAATTAGTGGGGGAGAATTAGGTTTGATTATCCATAGTAATTAACAATGACAATTCAAACTTTTCAAATAAATAAGACTACTATTATGTTCTTTTATATTTATAATTAATTAAAATGTAGTAATATGTTTTTTTTAGTACAATGTAGTAATATATTATCATATTTTTTTCTCAATTTTATTTACTTATTCAATTTTTTTAAAATGATTTTTTAAATTTTTTAAAATATTTTTTTTTGTAACCGTTTAAACTAATTTTGTGTAGTTTGATAATCTCACGCATAAAAAATTAAAGAATTATATATAAATATTGATTATTGATTATCGATAAAATTATGGATAAAAATATGATTCATCCAAAATTAGCATTAAAAAATATTAGGGATAAAAATATGTTTGACCTAAAAAAATATCTTTATCGATATAAAAATATGGTAAAAAATATTAATTATTAAAAATATGATAAAATAACCATAAAATATAGATGGGCCAAAACTCGCATAAAAAATAAAAACATGGCATCGATAAAAATGTTAAAATATCGATTAAATATAGTTACCGTTATCAATATGATATCAAATATCTATGACTTGTCATGTCATACAAATATGATGTCAATAAAAATATTACGTGGCATAAAAATGGCTATTATCGTTATCAAAAATAGTATTATCCGTTATTCTTAGCATGCCCCAGTCGTATCGATAAAAATATGATATGACATAACAAATATAACGATCACTTGCACTAGCGATTTGGTCTTGCCAACACTTTGATAAAAATATGTTGGGTCAAAACTCACCAAAATTCAGGCATAAAAAAATATCAAACGAAAAAAATCTTGTTACCAGATATGACCAAAAGTCACAAAAAAGCATTCATAAACGAAAAAATAACTGGATATGGTAAAAAATCACAGATTATCATAAATAAATCTCTTTCAAACTATGTGAAAAACAATGGTCAATAAAATAAATTTTTTAATAAAGCCAAAAAAAAAATTATGGTTTTAATGCTCCTTATCAACCGAAGAAATTCCAAAAAAAATAAGGTGAGAGGAGAAAGAAAGAAGAATAAGAGTGGAGAAAGAAGGAAGAAGAAATAATATGGGCAAAGCACGGAAAGAAAACAAAAAAGATGAATAGGCCCACGTAATACTGCATTTACAAAAAATGATAAATACATTTAATCGTAATAAGAAATAAGATGAGACCTACTTTTCTAGGACATTTTTTTTTTAATATTACAAGTTTTTAAACTTATTTTAAAAATATTGTAGTTTTTAAACTTTTTTTAAAAATATTGCAAGGTCGTCTCTTGAGACGACCTTGTCCACGCGGTCTGAGGTCGTCTCTTGAAGAGACGACCTTCACAGAATGATTTTTTTTTTTCCTTCTTCTTATTCTTCATTTAATCTATTTCTTATACTTGTTCTTCATTTGGTAATCACTTATTTGTTAATCTTATAGAAATGGCTTATATTTATAAGAAGATTAATTTTTAACAAATAAAAGCTAAAAATCAATTGATTATAAACGATAATTATAAAACGGACTGAAACTTTAATATTAACAAAGTACATGGATGAAAATAAACTTAATAATAATCTATTACGAAAATAAACTTAAAGTTCACAAATTGATTACAAAAATTCATATTCGGTGTGTGCCCTGAGGTGGACGCGTGCGTCTATTACGAGGGGTTGTCGACGACGCGACCCCTCGGGGCTTCCTCTTGTTGCACCGGTGGTTCATCTAATTCTTCCTCATGTGAAGATGGATCATCATCATCATCTCGGGCACGAACCACTCCATGGGATGATGAGGGGCCTGCCTCAGAATCATGTGTGCCAGGAGTATGAATATATCTCGTACCAGGTGTGGGGATCATCATCATCTGGGTGGAGATAAGTTGTCCAACATCAAAAGAATATGCCCCGACATTAGGGTCAACCTCATCCGGCACAGGGATGGGCAGCTCCTCTTCTTCAATATCCTCCTGTTGAACACGTCTTCTATGTCGAGGACCAGGAGGAGGAGCAGTAGGAATGTTGTACATGTTATGTAGATTATCTAAATTGTCTTCTCCAACAGCACACAGATTCAGTATCTCCATATTCTCCGTGAGATTTCGAATCTGTCTAAAACATGTTCTCTTCAATTTTGAAGGGAAAAAATAGTCAATATTTATTAAAAATTTAAAATAGATATATTTAAACAATAAATGAAATTCTTACCGCTTGCCCATATGATGCTCCTTCAGCAGTGATGAAACGCCTTGTAATGCTCAAATACCAATTTGCATAGTCTGAAGTGGTATCTCCGAATGCATCAACTGGTGGAGCTTCCGCTATGTGTTGTCTGCGCAAATGCCACTGCTCCACATACGGTGTCAACACGTACGCCCAATCTTGATGTCGAAGGTCGATAGCATGCAGGTTTGGGTCGGTATTGCACACGTCTGGGATACACTGTTTCATCCCAAATTGTCTCATCACTCGATTGGGTAGGTGCCATTCTATAATATGGAAGCATACGAGTGGAGTCACCGAACGCCACATGTCATGACCATTTCTACAATATTGTGGTAATGTGTCCATGACATTGTTGTATGGCTCCCAAATCATCTGAGAATACCAATATTTAGTTTATTAGTGACTTATAACATAAAAGAAAAGAAATTCAAGTATGTCATTCGTACCAAATTGGGTCTAAGAAGATCAAACATATATCTGTATTGTCTGATCACATGAGTAGATGATCCTGTAACACAGAATTGGTCTCTCCACCTACAAATTTATAATTTGTCATTAAAATCTAAATTTCGAACATTTTAAATTATAAAAAGTAAAATTTGAAAACCATACCGAGCACCAAGTGGTCGCCCCACTAATGCAGCAAGATTCATACGTCGACGCTGAGGAGCCATCGTGGGAATCGTTCCCAACCCCACAGTTGAAGAAGTATTATAGGTCCGGCAATATCACGTGCATCCAACCGACTGGCATTACACAATTGTCTGTATAACCATGCCAAACAGGCTCCACCCCATGAATATCTTCCTGCAATCTCGAAGTCTCGTAGGAGTGGGAGAAACATTAAATGAACTTTATCCCCAGATTTATCGCAAAAGAGACTTCCTCCAAATAGCTGCAATATATATGCTCGAGCAAACCTCGCACAACAAACCTCATCACCACCTTCTTCAACCCTGGGAACTAGGCTGCTAACCAAGGTAAGCTCAACCTGGAGCCCTTGATGTGGTTGTCTCAGTGGAGTCACCCCCGAGCAATTCAAAGACACGCCCTGCTTTCCAATTATAGCTCATGGGTCCAGTAAGAGGTTCACCATCCACTGGTAAACCTAGTAAAACTGCAACATCTTCAAGAGTGACAGTACACTCTCCTCCAGGCACATGAAATGTGTGAGTTTCTGGCCTCCACCTTTCCACTAATGCAGCTAGTTATATAGTGCCACTCCAATTGAATAAATCCTAACTTTGCCACTCCTCCAATCCCGCACTCTGAAGGTGGGGGTAAAATTAGGCGATGTAATGGGATAGTGCGACCAACCACTGCTTCCCTCCGCCTACAGTGTAGCTCGCCTACATTTGGATCTTGCCAGATAAGCTGTGAGCGATGAGATTCTTGTGCGTATAAAACTGATGTGTCAATTGGTCATGGATTAACATCCATGATCTAAAGAAAAATAATTACATCAATATTTAGTAACAGATAAAATATTAAATTCAATGCATATAAAATACAAGTGATAAATGAATATTAAACATTTAAACATTGCTCGTTTACAATCCATGATGCATACAATTAAAGAAAAATCGTCATTCAAATACAAATGTATCCCATAAACTCAAAATTACAAATTTTCCTAAGGTGCCTCTCTTTGTCTGGATGGGCAACTCCTTCGATTGTGACCCAATTGGTTACATAAGCCACATCGTTGTTGAGCACTAGGTTCTCTCCAATCCATCTCATTGTGGTATCGAGAACTCTTGGGTCTACCAAATTTCTCTCAACAATTTTGGGTCAAGATATAAAACAAAGCGTATTGGTAGGCTCTATCCAATAGTCTTCGTGCGTGAATTGGTTGAAATCGAGGTGAGTAACATTCAACGTAGGTTGAAAGTTTATAGGTATCCTCAATAAAACTTTCAAAATTCAACTTCAAGTGTGAGCAAATCGCCATGAAATGTGAACATGGAATTCCATAAGATTGTCACTTATTGCATGAACAATAATGAACAACCCTATCTCCTTCTCGAGTTAAATTCAGAGTTTGAATATTTCCTCCCTTGGAATTGAAATAATGTAACCCAGTTTTCACGTGGAACACTCCGTTTTCTCGATCGTAGTCCACTATATCATGTTTCGTAGATCTTGATGCCCACCTCACAATTTTATCAAGTGCATACCTAATGAGGAGTGAGTTCAAGTTGGTGAGTATATTGAACATAGGTTATTGTCAATAGCATGAAAAAAGTTGTAATATTACCTCGTATATTTCGATTGTTGTGTCAACTCAATCCTCGTTTATTCTCCTCTTTCAAAATATTGTACACATCTATAGAATGTAAGTTGAGCAAGAGCAGTGATTGGCAACATGCGACCACCTTTAAGGACTCCATTTATGCTCTCTGATAGATTAGTTGTCATCCACCCATACCGAAAACCTCCATCATGAGATTGAGTCCATTTATCAACACCAATGTTGTTGAAAAAGTTCATACAAGAACTATTTATGGCTTTTATCTCCTCAACACATTTGTTGTACTTACGAATTTGATGTTGACATCCAAAGACGATATACCATGTCTTTCAACTTCTGAGACTTATATTTATTGTTGAAATTACTAGCAATATGTCGTAAGCAAAATCGATGATGACATTTGTCGTTCGCCCAACCATTCTGTGGAGTATTAACAGCGGAAATTATCCCACCATGTCGATCCGATATTAAACATATCTCTTCATGTGTAACCATTTGTCTTAGATGTTTCAAAAACCAACCCCATGTTTCACGACATTCCTCATCTACAACAAAGAAATGCAAGAGGAAGCAATTTTCCATTGGAATCTACAAAATTTGCAATTAATAACTTACCTCTATACTTGCCATACAAATGAGTGCCATCGATTTGGATGATGGGTCTACATTTTTTGAAAGCCTCTATGCAAGGACCGAAAGCCCAAAAAGATGGATGTGAGTATAGCATGACCTTCACTTCCATAAAACTTTACTTTCCACTCCACACGTGTACCTGGATTTGTTTGCTTAACCATGTACATCCATTTTGGTAGGAGCTTATAAGAATCATCCCAATCACCAAATACTTTGGCCAAAGCCTTTTTTTCCCATCCCACACCTACACCGTAAGGCACGTGGTAACCAAACTTTTCTTTTATTTCAATCTGTAGTTGGGATACACGAACTGAGGGGTTATTTTTTACAGTTTCACAAAATTCAATAGCAATCATCGAAGAATCCAGTTGCACATGACTTTGATTGATATCTGAATAAAAACAGGTATGTTGCTCAACGTACTTGGTAATTTCAAAAAATCCATGAGACCTTTTCTTCGAGGCACGAAGTCGCCATATACACCCATCTTCCCACTTTTTACATCGTACCGCCCACTTCGTAGGTGTTGATTCCACAACCTCATATGGTGCATGATACTTAACAACAAAACATTTTACTATATGCTGGAGAATTTCTTTATTGTTGCATACTAAACCCGTATACAATCTGTTCCCTTCGACAACTACTGGTTCTTGGATAGGATCATGTTCGGTAGTGTTATCTAATACATTGTTATCCAACTCATTAAATGTTTTTGAAGGGATGTCATGTACACTATTCTCAAAATTCAACTCTTCAAATTCATCATCTGTTTCAGTTCTAAACTCTTTATATGTATTATTTGTAACCCATATCTTCATCATCACATGGTGTACGAACTATTTGAGGATCTGGGTCAAGACATTGGCTGGATTCAACACCTAGGCTAGGATCAACTGATTGAATAGGCGTTTCTTCAAAGCTTTGTACATTCACATTCATCCTTCTTACATTGATATATAAATGTACTAAATTTGGGATTGGCATCGCAATTGAGAACATTAAGTTCATTGCTTGATGGTTAGGGATTGATATTGGCATAAACTTTCTTCGATCCGGATAAGCGTTAGTTCGGTGTCTATAAACTATGTCAATATGATTTGCCCTCACATCTACATCAAGTGACATGCCTATCATTTCCGAGAACTGCTCAAGGCTATTCCACTATTCACATTCGAGAGAAAAACCACCTACATTTCTTTGGTTGGTCATAATCTATATCATGTACCCCATCAACCATTGACTCATTCGTATGCAAAACAAATCCCACTGTTTTATCTCCCATTTTCTATTAAAAACAAATTATCCATATATAATTAGAATTAAATTTTTTATAATCTATTACTTAATCTCTACAATTAACCTAATATGCATCTATTAAAAACATTTAAAAACCTAATATGCATCTATTAAAAATAAGTAAAAATCTAAAATGCATCTAAACAAAATAAAATTAATTAATAGATCTAACAGAAAGCATTTAAAAACCTAATATGCATCTATTAAACAATATTTAACAACCTAATATGAATCTATTAAAAATAAGTAAAAAATCTAAAATGCATCTAAAAAAATAAAAATATTAATAAATCTAAAATAAAAATAATTTAGGATGAATCTACAAAAATAATTATCAAATGTAAAATGAATCTACAATTAAAAAACATATAAAGTTACAATAAAAAAAATAAAAAACAACTTACATTGTGAATAAAAGTTTCCTTCCTCCAAAAACGACAAAAATGGTGTAGAAACCTTCAATATTCCTTCAAAAACGCACAAAAGCGATGTGTTAGTTCTTTCAAATGCGATAAAAATACTAAAATGGAGAAGAAAAAAATGAAGGAGTAAATGAATTGAATTTTTACCTAAATGGAGAAGAAAAAAAATGAAGTAGTTAAGAAAATGAAAAAAGAAGAGAGTAAATGAGAGAAAGTAAAAAAAGAAGAAAGTGAGAATGGAAAGGAGAGAAGAAGAAAGTGAGATTGGAGAGAAGAAGAAAGTGAAAATGGAGAGGGAGTGAAAGTGAAAATGGAGATGGAGAGAAGAAGAAAATGGAGAGGGTGGAATTTTAAATGTTCTGTGAAGGTCGTCTCTTGAAGAGACAACCTTCATTTACTGACACCCGTTGGAAATTGTTGCGGTAAGAAGGTCGTCTCTTCAAGAGACGACCTTCATTAAAATTTTAAAAAAAAAATCGAAACGGCAAGAGACGACCTTTGCCTACGTGCGCATAGGTCGTCTCTTGAAGAGACGACCTTGCTCCAGATATACCAAGGTCGTCTCTTCAAGAGACGACCTCGATCACAGGACAAGGTCGTCTTTTCAAGAGACGACCTTGCAATATTTTTAAGAAAAGTTTAAAAACTACAATATTTTTAAAATAAGTTTAAAAACTTATAATATTAAAAAAAAAATCCCTACTTTTCTAAATTGCTTTTGATTGATTACATTTGCAGGGAGATAAACACACCCTAAATGTAATTCATAGTTTCAATCTTTGATCACTTAGATATATTACAAGAAAAGAGAGAAAAAAAAAGATTATTTAGATAAAAAAATATATTTATTTATATTCGAAATTAGTTAAAATATCAAAACTATATCTTGATAGTTTCCCTTATATTATGTTTTGACCTTCCACACGTTTTTGTTTCTAAAAAAATGAAAATAAAGAAACAAAAATATTACCAAATAACCCTTAAATATGCCGTTAATTTAACGTCCATATATATTAGAGATTCTCTTATATATGGTTAAAAGAATAATGAAAAAATTATTAAAAGATAAAAAAAACTAACCCATGTGTCATTCTTCCATTAACTGGTTTATATCACTCAAAAACCAAAGAAAATATAAGAAGAATTAGAATTTTCTTGTATAAAAGCAATAAAATTCTATAAAAATGTTAACTGTAAAAGTGTTAAAAGTTTCAATTTTATGACGATATTGATAAAATATTGATCGCAACAAATGTTTTTTAAAACTTAAGAAATCCAGAACTTATAAAAATAACTTCAATTAATAAATAAGTATTTTATCATTCTTAAATAAATTATAATCTCATATTAGTATTTAAATTGTGATTTTTATCTTTAATTCGAAAAATATATAAGAAAAATAAAATTATCACAAACATACCCTTAATTTTGAAAAAATTATTCAATGTGACTATGACAATGTAGTTTGTCTCTCCTAATAATTAGGGGAATTGTAATGGGTAACACACAATATTAGCATATTTGCAAACTTAGCTATGGTTTGGTAGATTTGCAAATATAACAAATTTTTTACAATCTGATTTCCGTTTTTTATTATTATTCCAGATTTACCTTCATTGATGTATCAACAGGTATACCAGAGTATATCTGATATACTTTACATTTAGTATATCAGTAGTATATCAGATATATTTTATATTTATATACTAATATATACCTAAAACGAAGTATATTAATAATATATTACTAATATACTACGGATACACTTCTTTTTAGGCATATCAGTTAAAATGATATACTATCTATATATTTGTAGTAAATGATAAACTATTGTCAAATTTTATATTGAACAACACCCTTAGACTACGAATACACTTCTTTTTAGGCATATCAGTTAAAATGATATACTCTCTATATATTAGTAGCAAATGATAAACTATTGTCAAATTTTATATTGAACAACACCCTTAGAAAATAAAGTATTTCAGTAATGCATCAGTGATGTACTCTATATCAGTTGTACATCAATGATTTACTCATTGTTAGGTGTATCGTTAGCCTATCATCAGTATATTATCGATATTAATTTTTACTTTTCATTCTATCTGTTTGGGTTGGACCTTTTCTTTTGTTATTTTTGTAAATTGAATTAAAGAGTGATATGGTTGCAATATTGTCCACACTTATATACCGGGGTATTCGTACGGATAACCCATTTTCCAATGCATTAATGGCATTTGACCTGACATTTCAAAATAATGAAATATGACTCATTCTGACGTGACAATGCGCGCAAAATGACTTATAAGGGTAATATGAAGCGGTCTTTCTTGTTCACGCTCCCGCACGCCGTTCACGCTCTCGCTCCCGCTGTCTCGCTCTCGTTGTCTCGCTCTCGCTCTCGCTCAAATGAATGGAAAAAAATATAAAGAAAAAATGACCAAAAAAGACAGAGAATAGCTGGAGTAGCAGAGAGAAAGCGAGTCAGCGAGAGCGATCCAGCGAGAGCGTGAGCGAGTCAACTATAGTGCGATTTTTGTTTTTTTTTCTTTTCTCCAGAATTTTGACAACTTAATTACTATCATAAGCGAGAGCGAGAGCGAGAACGTGACTTGAGCGAGAGCGAGAGAGCTAGAGTCAGTATGATGCCCTTACGGTAATTTGAACGGAATGCACAGTACAAAAAGGTCAAATGTCATTAATTTCAGAATATGGGTCAAATCACATTAATGCACGTGAAAAAGAGTTTTCCATGCAAATTTCTCTTATATACCCATGATCAATCTATTCTCTACCCAATGTGGGACTTTTGTTTGCATCATAACAATCCTCCCCTTGAACAAAGTACCACAACTTAAGCCTCCCTTTGATGGAGCTGATCCAAGCACTCTGGGGTTCATCCACAATATCCACTTTGAGGCTCATTAATCTTTGTTCCACTTTGAGGATTTCTCCGGCACACAACTAGGTTTTATCATGGCTCTGATACCAATTGTTGAGGACAACAGACTTCCACATATCTCCACAATGGTATGATATTGTCCACTTTGGGCATCAAGCATCATGGCTTTACTTTTGGTTCCTCCATAAGATCTCATACTAATGGAGATAATTGTCCTCACTTATATACCAATGATCAATCTATTCCCTATCCAATGTGAGACTTTTGTTTCCATCCTAACATATTCCATTTTTATGATTACGAAACTGTATTTACCTAAACAATGAAGACTAAATTCCACCTTCACTATTTCCGGTGTTTTTTCTTCCACAAAACGAATTAACTTAGTAGAGTTTTTTTTTTTTTACTCTTTCCCTAAAATCTTCATATATATCTATTTTTATAAAATCAATCAAAAATAGCATTAAACTCATTTTTCTACCTTGTAGTGATATTTTTTAAAAAAATTACAATATTACTTTTAATCTTTCATAAACGTTTCAAAAATAGTTTTGAAACTAGAAATTCAAATGGGTCAATATTTTGTTCAACATTGTAATTTTTTTTTACTGAAAGACATTTCAGTAGAACATTTATGAATTAAGAACAATATTATAATTTTGTAAAGGATAAGGATATTTTTAAAATAAATAAAAAATTTTAAGATATTTTTTTATATAATTAGTTTAATAGTTGTAATACATTTGTAGGTTGGTTGACGACAAATACGTTAGGATCTACTATCAACTTTTTTTTTTCTCACAATATATATAATATCACCGAAAACCTTTTTTTTCTTCAATATTATTATGTACTTCTATCTTTCGAAAAAAGGGGTTTGCTTTCGAAAAAAGGTTTGTTTTGGTTATGGTGATAAATAATATAAATAAAGTAAAATTTAAGAATCAAACGGTGGTGATTTTTCTTGAAAATTAAAAAAAGGCGCATTATAATTATATTATATTATAAAAAATTAAATGTGGGGGAGAAAGTCGGTGCATGTAATTTATGTATGGAGATGTTTCGCGTGGCACGTTATAAATCTGGCGAACATGGAAGTAGTTATCAACTTTGACTGGTCAACCCATTAATTTATCCCTCGGGTTCCGATTTCTCCACGTATATTGCCCATTTCCTTTTATTTTATAATTATATAAATAATACTATTTATTGTCTTTTTAGAGTACATATTATGTTGCAAAAATTTCAACCCATAACTATAAGATAGATTAATGTTGCCTAATAGCAAATTAAATATTTAATTTTAAGGTTAAATTACAAAATTATTCTTCCAACTTTTAGTCTATCTGAACTTAGTTCAATGGACATAGTGTATACTCTTGACCAAAAGATCAGAAGCTTAAATCCCTACTCATATGTTATAAAAATAAAATCTTTCAGCTTTAAAATTATGTCTAATAAGCTTCTTTAGATTTTAAAAGTGTCTAATTAGTTATCGTGAACTTTTAATTTTGTTCTAACAAGTCATTGATTTGTTTAACATAAAGTTTCTAAAGATGGTACCTCTTTTAGATTGAAACGTAACCTATTTAGGCTTCGTGAGCTCTAATATCATATTAGATTAATACAAGATTCTATCTCAAAATCAATTGTGAATAAGAGAATTAATTACTAAAATTGTGATATCTTTTCATTTTTTATGTGAGATTCTCAACCATTAACAATTTAAAATTAAAAAAAAATTATTAGATATTTCTTAAGTTTAAAAATCTATGGACTGTTAGACGTAGCTCTCAAAGTTGAAGAACTATGAAAAAAAGGTAACTTAGGCCCCGTTTGATAACCATTTTGTTTTTTGTTTCTAGTTTTGAAATTTAAACCTAAAAATACTATTTCTACCAATGAGTTTATATGTCTTGGTCTCTACTTTGTACCTATGTTTTCAAAAACCAAGCCAATTTTTGAAAACTAAAAAAAGTAGCTTTCAAAAACTTGACTTTGTTTTTAGAATTTGGCTAAGAGTTCAAATGCTTACTTAAGGAAGATGATCTCTATGGTAGAGCAATTAGGTGAAAATAAGCTTAACTATAAAAAACTAAAAACCAAAAACAAAATGATTATCAAATGGGACCTTAATTTTTATAATAGAAATTAAAATTCTAAGACCCTGTTTGATAACTATTTCGTTTTTTGTTTTTCGTTTTTAAAAATTAAGCCTAAAAATACTACATCTACCAATAGGTTTATATATTTTCTTATCTACTTTATACCTATGTTTTCAAAATCAAGCTAAGTTTTGAAGAATAAAAAAAAAGACGTAGTTTTCAAAAGCTTATTTTGGTTTTTGAAATTCGAAAACTTAAATGAAACCTCAAAAAAGATGGAAATCATTCTGAGAAGATGAAGAAAAATTGTGAAAAAAACAAGTTTAATTTTCAAAAACAAAAAACTGGCCCCGTTTGATAACCATTTTGTTTTTTGTTTTTAGTTTTTAAAATTTAAACCTAAAAATACTAATTCTTCCAATGAGTTTATATGTCATCTTATCTACTTTGTACCTATGTTTTCAAAAATCAAACCAACTTTTGAAAACTAAAAAAAGTAACTTTAAAAAACTTGACTTTGCTTTTAGAATTTAGCTAAGAGTTTAAATACTTACTTAAGGGAGATGATACCTATTGTAGAGAAATTAGGTGAAAATAAGCTTAACTTTCAAAAACTAAAAACAAAAAACAAAATAGTTATCAAACGGGGGCTAAAAAATCAAATTATTATCAAATGTGACCTAAGATTTCATAAATAGTTAATATATGGAGAGAAAATTAAACTACACGAGAGTAACAACATGAAGCATTGCTCAACTAGTTAAACACATCTCTTCAATCAAGATGTCAGAATTTCGACAATGATTTAAAAAAAAAGTTTAAAGATTCGAATCTTCATCACCCTAAAAAGAAAAAAAAAACATGATATTTTATAATAGAAGATTACACATGGTTGTCATCAAAGTCCTCAGAGAGTCCACTAAGTGAGATGATCCAAAACCCACTTGTGGTTTCTATGCAACGACAACAAAAATGGAGCATTCCCAGAGATTCATCTTTTTCTCTCTCTGATCAAAACCCTATTTAAATCCTTAGCCCACAGCTTTCCCCATGCATTTCTTCTTCACATTCTCCAAACTCTTTTTTTAATTTTTTTTTTTTTAATAATCAACATCCCTCTTTAAATCCCTCTTCCTTCTCTTTGCTCCTTTCTTATTTTTATTTTTTTTATTCCATTTATAGCTTAAACAAAGATTTTTCTTCTTTTTTTTTTTTTTAAAAAAATACCATTATAGCTCTTTCCTCTGTCTTTCTGAAAACTAAACTATTAGATCAAAATCCTATAGCCTTTTGTAGAGCTATATATTATATATCTTCTTCCCATTCTTTTCTCTCTCTTTCTATCTCTGTAAAGCTCACATTTTAGCCTTTGTTAGAAACAACAACCCACATTATATATAATAAGACCATGTCTGGCAGATCTCGTTCAAGGCAATCAGGTCCTGTACGAATCAGCGATGAGCAGATCACTGACCTCGTTCACAAGCTGCAACAGCTCTTGCCCGAGATTCGTAACCGCCACTCTGATAAGGTACATATGTGTTATAATTTAACATGATATCATAGCAAGAATTTTCGAGAATCAATTTTAGTCTTTTGGGTTCGAGTGTGATTTAATTGTAAATGTTGAAGAACGCAAGATTTAAGATAGGTCCATTATGAGGAGAAATTATTTGAGGAGACATCGTAATATGGTGGATGGTTATATATAAGAGAAAAAATAGATAAGTATTTTAATTTTTGCCTTGTGATAGAAAGTTGATTGATTTGATTGTTTCTTTTTTGGTTTTTTTAAGGTTTCAGCTGCGAAGGTTTTGCAAGAGACATGCAATTACATTCGAAGCCTACTCAGAGAAGTGGACGATCTGAGTGAGAGACTGTCGGAGTTGTTGGCGACATCGGACACGGCCCAAGCAGCCATTATAAGAAGCTTGCTCACGCAGTGAACTTTTTAATTATGATATGAACTTGTTATAATTAATTATATGTTTGTTGTTTTAGGGTTTTTTTGTCTTCTAAAAGTTCCTTGTTAAAGGGATTCAATAAGAAAAGGGGGAAAAAAAAAGAAGAGTGTGTTTCTTTCTAACGATGATAGAAGCTTATCGAGATGATGAGTTATGGTAAATTTAATTTTCTATCAATACTCCATTCACTTGTAGGCTTAGAAATTCACTCACAAGATCTCTATATATATAATAGTGTGTTAAATCATCCATCGATAAGTTACACTATAACTTTATTACTTCCCTCCCTCAGTCGATAGCAATTAGAGAGAGAATGTTATTACAAACCATTCGAACCTAAACTTCCTCTTCTAATATCATGTTAGATTATCAATCAACTCAGAAATTTAAGATCTTGATTGATTGATGGTGATTTGACTTTTTAACATCATGTTTGTTTTCGTATTATTTTTCTATCATGAGCTAGTTTCTTTCTTAAGAAAACATTTGAATTTTTAGTCAAATTCCAAAAACAAAAATAAGATTTTGAAAACTATTGAAAGGAATTAAACTCGTGGGTGCCAGTAGAATTAATAGATTTAATTTCAAAAAATTAAATATTATTAAATGTGTGAGATTATATGAGACTTCTCTCCACTTTTCCAATGTGAGATTCTCAACATACCCTTTCAAGATGGTCGGTTCACAATTTTTGGATCGGATCCCAATTTTAATTGTTTTTTTTGGACCGAATGTCTGTTTAGGCTTAATGGGTTCTGATACCATTTTAGATTATATGTGGTTTCATCTCAAAACAAATTGACAATGAGATAAGTAACTCATATAGCTTATATATTGTGAGGTTTCTCTCCATTTTTTCAATGTAGGATCTTCAACAAAACGGGATCTAAATAATTATGAAATGAGACCTAAAAAAGTAATTTGAGTGAGAAGTGAGAAGTGAGAAGAGAAGAGTGGTATTGGGGATGAGGCAATGAAAGGAAATGACATGTTGTTGTCGTTGTGTGTGGCTATAAATTGCAAAGGAAAGTATGGGAAATTAAGAGGATAAGAAGAAAAGAGGGAATTTTATATATATAAATATAAAAAAACTATTGAAAGGTTTGGAGTTTGGCCCATATTGGGATGCACTCGGAAACTCATGTGGGCGATGCCCTAAAGAAAAAAAACCAATGAATAAATGAATACAAAATGGAAGTGTTGCTGCTGCTTCTGCTTCTGCTTCTGCTTCTGCTTCTGCAAGCACGCGTGAAGAGCGTTCAACCACACAAAAATATCATAATCATAAAACACACATACACCTAGTAATCAACATATATATCTCTATTTCAC
Organism: Trichosanthes cucumerina; assembly: GCA_036507285.1. NCBI lineage: Eukaryota > Viridiplantae > Streptophyta > Magnoliopsida > Cucurbitales > Cucurbitaceae > Trichosanthes > Trichosanthes cucumerina. The sequence goes on along the minus strand of CM071839.1, from coordinate 71,428,470 downwards.
AACACAAAGAAGATTTGATTCAATTTCTCTTTTTTAAAAAAAGTAAAACCAAAATCTTATTCGAGTTGTGTGTAAAGTGATTTTCGTCTAGGGTGTATTTGGATTAACTTTGTAAGTGATGATCATGAAAGACCCACATTGTATACGTCATTTCTTTCCAAAAAAAAAAAACAGGAAAAGAAAAGAAATGTAAGTTTTTCATGGGTTTTTGAACAAAATCTATTTTTTGTCATTGAATTTTAAAAAGTTTTTAATACATGCTTGAATCTTCAAAACTATTTGTATTTATTTGGTCACTAAACTTTAGAACTTTAAGATTTGTGTTTATTTAGTCTCTGGACTTTAAAAAGTGTTCAATACGTCCTTAAACTTTTAATTTTGTATCTAGATGATCATCGACCTATTGAGATGTTTTATTAAAATTCATGAACTTACTAGACCTAAAATTTAATTTCATATCTAATGGATCAGATAATTTTTTAAAAATTTTGAATATGTAAAAGACATTTTGGGCATAAACTCAAAATATTAGACATTTTTAAAGCTTATAGACTTATTTGACAGAAAATTTAAAGTTTAATGATTTATTAAACACTTTTTAAAGATCATGAACCAAATAGACACAAACCTAAACTTGTAATTTAACAAAAAAAAATAATAATAATAATCACATTTGAAATTATTTGATAATCATTTTCTAATTAATGAGTTTAAAAGTGATTATAAAAAAATATCATAATTATCACCTTTTTTAGAGAAAAAAAATCTTCAAATTAGAAAATTTAAAAATCTAGAAAAAAAAACCCTAAAAGAATGTTGAAGTTACAAAATTGCTCTCGAATTTAAAGCTTCTTCTTTTTCTACTCTTCACATTTTGTAGTAATTTGATCTTTATAGAATCACTATGTGCAATCGTAAAACAAAGTTGTAATTAAAACCATTTTGAGAAGATATAATTAAGACAAAGTCTTTAAATTAAAACACTCAAACTTCACTCTTACACTAGTTTTTAATGGGTGTTTTAAATGATATTCTATATTATGGATTTATAGGCTTTTGATTAAAGTTAAAAGTGTTGTTAATTGGACCTTTGATATAGTCCATTGATCTCTCATTAAAACTATGGGAAAAGTGTCAATATCATGTTATTGATAGGAATATATATTACACAAAGGAGAGCTAGGCCCATGCTATGCCTAGCACCTCGTGAGAATAAGTTAACTACACTAGTTTTTATTCATATCTATCGATATATCTAAATTATTATATATCTATGAGATAAGGGTAGATAAAGATAATAAATAAAAATAAATAATATAATAACTCCCTTCTAACGGTAAACTTTGGATAGCTAAGTATAGAGTGGACCCTTCAAATCAAAAAATATATATATGATGTACCTTAGGTTTGTGAAGTTTTGTCTGCTCACCCCTTCTCTACGATCACATCTTATAAAATTAATAGAAAAAATTATCAGTCTAATTACATAATTGAGAAAGATCAATAATTATAAATATTTTCTTCTCATAACTTTTTTTTTTTTTTTTAATTTTGACCTAATTCGTGGATCTACATATTTCTATTCTTTATATCTCAAGATTTTATTCTTGAGTTTTTCATTAGGCATGTTGTTCTTAATTAATGATTACGAATTAAGGCTTTAATATATTTTTCCTAACAGGTCAGTCATAAATAGACTAAGCAACTCAAGAGCTATTTGAAAAACTATGTTAAAAGCAACTTCTTATTTTTATTTTGAAAAAGAAGATCAAATGGATAAGCAAAAGTTAATGTTATTATATGCACGTTGAAAATTTAACAAAATCACAATTTTAAAATAAATAACTTTTTTGAAAAATCAAAACACACACTTGAGAAAAAAAAATTATCCAAACGTTTTTTAAAAAAGAATTTATCCAAGCATATTAAATTATCTGAAGAAAAAAATGTTGAAATTCAATTTATTAACCTCTAAGTTTTTTCCATATCTTTTAACTAATGTCAGGTTGGTCTTCAACCTTTTAAAATCTTATATTATAGATTTTTGAGCTATTGAGTTTCTTTTTTTTAATGAGTGTTAAAAAAGGATGAAGCAAGAAGAAAAAATATATATATAAAAATAATTGACAAGATGAGTCTGGAAACACTATAACAGCCACGGATGATTATGATGTTGTTTGCACTGTGCTTGTTATTGCATCTTTGGACATCCCATGTTTCATTTTTTTTATTTGTACAATTCTTCAAATTAAAAAGTGTTTATTTAGTCTACTTAATTGATATAAAATATATATATATATATATATATATATATATTTTATAATTCAGTAATTTATTGAAAATGATTCCATAATTATCGATACACATTTGTATAAAATTAGAAGTTCAAGTGTTACTTTGATTGTTATTTTTTTTAGTACATCAACATTTGGGGTGGAAGATTCGAACTCATGATCTCTTGGTCATAAATCTTACTTTGATTGTTATTAATCTATGCTAAAGTTGCAAACAACATGTTATACGTAATGTTATATTAAAAGTTTACAAAGTTTTTAACTTGATGTTGTTTATTTGGTCTCTACACTTTAAAAAATATTAATAGGTTTTTGAACTTTAAGGGGTTGTTTGGGGTGTTGAGTGGGTTATAATAACATGTGCTTATAATAGTTTGTGGGTTATTATAATCTGTGAAATCATATAATATTATTTAAAATGCAGAGTAGTATAGTCTAAGGTTATAACAGTCTATGTTTGGGAGGTAGAGTATGTCACAGGTTATAATAAACACAAATTATTATAACATGTGCTCCAAACATGTCCTAAATGTTGTTTTTAATAGGTCGCTAAACTTTAAAAATATTTAATAGGTGTTTGAGCTTTCAATTTTTTATCTAATAGATTTATGAAACAGACATGGATCGAGAATTAGGAGAATATAAGAACCATAAATATAATTTAATAAATATATACTCAATATTATAAATAACTAACTGATATATAGTATTCTAGAACCAAGGTTTAAAATGTCGATGTCGATGGAAATATCGACATCTTAATTTCATGGAAATGTCGATGGAAATATCGATAAAATGTCGATGTCGATGGATATTACTGGAAAATTGTAAAAAATAAAAAAAATTTAAAAATATATTTAAATTAGAAAATAAACCTTCTACACTTTTTAAATGAGTTAAAATACTAGTTATAATATTATATTCACATTATGTTACATTTTGTTGCAATTTTCTATAAATTTTGTACGATATAATGGAAATGTCGATTCACCCCTAATGTCGATGTCGAACCCATGAACATGTAGAAATATCGATGGAAATGTCGACATGTCGACGGAAATTTAATATCATGTCTAGAACAAATGCCAAAAATAACAGTTTGATGACTAAATAATAATTTGAAATTTTAAAACTTACGATTACGAGAAGATAGTTAAATAATAAAATATATATATATATAATCAATTGTAAATTTGTATATTTAAATATTAGAGAGTAATAAAAAGATAATGTTAAATTTTCTAATAATATGAATACTATCAATATCAAATATTTATTTAAAAAGAAAGTTTAGGTAAAATTTTAGATAATTTTTACTCCTACAACTTGTCAAGTTCTATTACTTTTTTTTTTAACTTTCAATTTCATCAAGTTGGCCCTATATTTAAATAATATCCTATTTAATAATTATTTAGCTTCTATTTGATAACTATTTGGGTCTCATTTAATAATCATTTGATTTTTTAAAATTAAACTTATAAATACTACTCATATCTAAAGATTTACTTGTTTTGTTATCTACTTTTAATTCATGTTTTCAAAAACCAAGCCATATTTTGAAAACTAAAACAAAAACTGTTTTAAAAAAATTGATTTTGTTTTTAAAATTTGGTTAAAATTCAAATGTTTCTTTAAAAGAGATGAAAACTATGGTAGAGAAACTAGAAAATAACAAGCTTAATTTTCAAAAACTAAAAATTAGAAACCAAATTAGTTATCAAACGGGGGTTTTGATTTTTCGTTTTGGTTTTTTAAAATCAAATATTTTTCCTCTCAATTTCTCCACAATTATTTTCATCTTCCGTAAGAAAGCATTTGAACTTTTGATCAAATTCTAAAAACAAAAGCAAGTTTTTGAAAACTATTTTCTTAATTTCAAAACATGGTTTGATTTTTAAAAACATAGGTAAAAAATAGAAAACAAAACAAGTGAATCTGGTGGGAACAGTATTTATAGGCTTAATTTTCAAAAACCAAGAACAAAAACTCAAATGATTATCAAATAAGGTCTTAGTTTTTTTTATTTTTGAAAATTAAGGCCCCGTGATTCAAATTTTTTTTCTAAAATAAAGAATTCAGCAAAAAAACAAAAACAAATTTTTTAATTTCCATTATATTTGAAAACACGTTTGGTTCTAATTCAAAAATTTTAAATTTGAATTCAAAATTTAAAAACGGTGTTTGGTTGAAATTTGAAAATGTAGAAAGTGATTAATATATGTTTCACATAACCAAGTTTTTTGGAACAAACTAATATAATTATTTCTTACTATAGCGAATTTGAACTTATTATTACCAAAAAGGAAAATGAAGATTGTAGAAATAACAAATATAGCAAAAGGAGAGATAGTTCGGAAGATTTTTTGGTTTCTTGAAATACAAACGATAAAATTTATAAAATGACTTTTCCTACCACAAAAATGAAAAGAAATTCTTTCCAACAAGGAAAAAAAAAAGAAATCATTTATCGAAAATGATTAATGTTTATATAATGTTGTGCTAGTTTAAATCAATAGTATAATCATCCATAAATATTAATTTTCAATAACTTTGGTTCATTGATGTTTATTTTTTATCGTTTTTATAATAAAAATTTAAAGATAGACACTTTTCATAGAAAGATGTACGTTTATGAGTATTTTTTTTAAAAGATAAATTGTAATATTCAATCTTGTCGTTTTGATGAAAATTGTGTTTTTTGTGTAGTTGATCCATAGTTTTCATAATGTTTTAAAACAAAGAAACACAACAATTTGTCGTTTCTGAAAATAGGTCATTTTAAGAGTTGAAATAATTGCATCAAATGCATTTTTATCGTTTTTCTTGTATTTTTTGTTTTCGAAAACATAAAAATGAAAATGGATCACGAACCAAACGTGGCCTAAGCTTATTAAAGACTACTTCTACCTATAGATTTCATCTTTTCTTATATACTTTTTCCATATGTTTTAAAAAACTAAACCAAGTTTTGAAACTAAAAAAGTAGTTTTCATAAACTTGTTTTTATTTTTGAAATTTAACTAGAAACGTAATTGTTTTCTTAAAAAATATGGAAACCATTATAGAAAAAATAAAAATAATTGTAGATAAATTGTGAGAATAAATAAACACAATTTTCAAAAACTAAAAACCAAGCTATCAAATGGGGTGTGTTTCAATTTCTATTCTATGTTCAATTTTTGCCCATTCACCAATAATAAAAAAAATATGAATCAATTTTCATGAAGTTATTAATTTCAATAATATCAAGTTTTTATGAATTTTTGTTTGATTATTATTACACAAATTAACCATTGAATAACTATGTCATACCAATGTTAACAAAAATTTAGCTATAACGTTATGTCCCATCGACCTTATCCTCGTAATCGAAAAAGGTACAAAATTACATAATACAACTGGAAAACATTAAATATATGTGTGCACTGTCTTGAGTCGATCGTCTTTATCTCTTCTATCAAGTGATGATGTCACCCAATTAATGAATGTTGTCTCATTTTCCTTTCTAAAGTAAAGGTAAGATACAATTGTTTTCCTAAAATTAATATTTAAAAGTATAATGTATTTTAAGTTTGTTTTAATAAAAACATATTGATTTAATTGACACTTATAAAATGAATTAAATTATTAAAACGATCTAATTTATTCTAAAAAATTATAACAACAGAAGTTAGTATATAAGAAATAAAATAAAATAATAGAAATTTGAGGGGTGTCTTTGTAAAGGACCAAACGCACCGTTTGGTTAAAGAGGAAAAAACATAAGCCATGTCACATGCCTACTCATCACACTGTGGACAATAGCAGCCCTCCATATGTAACTCTAGACTATTCTTTTATGTTTTTTTGTCCTTATTTTTTAAACCCTAATTCTTGGGTTATGTGAAGTGTATAAAGGGAACTTTTCCTTCCATTGTCAAGGGGATTCAATTTATCAAAAGTATACAACAAAGAAGTCTTCCCATATTTTCTTGTGCCCTTTTTCTTTCTGGTTGATTTGAAAGCTTGTCTTGGTATCAGATCTCTAATATCTCAAGTTTTATTGGGTTTAGATGAAGACTACAATCCTGTTGTGACAACTATTCAAAGACGTCTTGAGGTTTCATGGACTGATACTCAATCAGAGTTACTTGCCTTCGAAAAGAGGTTAGACTTTCAAAACTCACAACAGAACTCTATTTCTCTAAATAATTTTGTTTTCGTGAATATGGCAAATCAAAACATCTCTAAGGGTTAAAATGGTGGCGGACAACGCTCGAATACCAACCTGAATGGAAGACAACAGTTCAACAACAATAGAGGTGGTGGCGGTTGAAACCATGGTCTGGGAAGATGGAATGACAGTAACAATCGTCTTATATGTCAAGTTTGGGGAAAATTGGTCACTCGGCCTTTGTTTGTTATCATCGTTTTGATAGGAAATTTGTGAATCAAGCAAACCATCAAAGGGGGTCACCTGGAAATGGTTCAGTGCATCAAAATGGTGGAAATAATGGAGGTCAGAATGCTTATATTGTTTTCACAACTACTCCAAATACCAATCCCTTTGTGGCTAATCTGGAGACAATCATGGACCCCAACTGGTATGTTGACAGCGGTGCTTCAAGCCACGTGACTGCAGACTTCAACAACATGGCTCAGTCCAGTGAGTATGGAGGTACGGAAAAGGTCACTGTAGGTAATGGCGAAAAACTAAAAATCTCTCATATTGGTGAATCTTACTTGAGTATTGATTATGGTCTGCTTAATCTCAAGAATGTTCTGTGTGTTCCCGATATAGCTAAAAACTTAGTAAGTGTGTCAAAGCTTGCTAAAGATGATAATGTATTTATTGAGTTTCATGCTGATAATTGTCTTGTTAAGGACATTTGTTCGGGCAAAGTGGTGTTGAAGGGAGACCTTAAAGATGGACTGTATCGACTCAATACAAGGGGAATAGATATTGGCAGTGTTGATCTTGGAGTCGGCAAATAATGTTGTTTGTTCTGCGTTTTCTCCTAATATTGCTGCTAATGTAAATGTGGTTGCTTCTAAGGCTATTTGGCACAGAAGACTTAGGCATCCTTCCTTAAAAGTGTTGAACAATGTTATTTCAAAGTGTAATCTGTCAATTACTCAAAATGATAGTTTTGATTTTTGTGAAGCCTGCAAAATTGGAAAATCTCATGCTCTTCCGTTTCCTATTTCTAGTTCACGGGCTTCAGCCCCTTTTATGCTCATCCACACAGATATATGGGGTCCAGCTCTGGTGTTGTCTAATGAGGGTTTTCGGTATTATATTCATTTTCTTGATGATCATAGTAGATTTGTTTGGATTTACCCCTTGAAATTGAAAAGCCACGCACTAGCAGCCTTCAATCACTTCACTTGTATGGTTAAAATACAGCTTACTACTTGCATAAAAGCTCTACAATCTGATAATAGTGGAGAGAATAAACGGGTGCACTCTTTACGTTCACAATTGGGCATTCCATCTCGATTCTCATGTCCATACACTTCAACCCAAAATGGGCGAGCTAAATGTAAGCACTGACAAATTGTGGAAACCAGTCTTACATTACTTGCACAAGCAACCTTGCCGTTAAAATTTTGGTGGGACGCCTTTCAAACAACCATGTTTCTAGTAAATGGGCTTCCATCAACTGTTCTTGGTGGAAAGTCTCCTCTACAAGTCTTGCTAAAAATGAGCATTGATTACTCTACTCTTAAAACTTTTGGTTGTGCTTGTTACCCATTTTTACGTCCTTACAATACAAACAAGTTTGATTTTAAGTCTAACAAATGTGTTTATCTTGGTCCCAGTCCAGTTCACAGGAGATACAAATATCTTGATTCTGTAGGATCGTATGGCAACACTAGAGAGGGGTGAATAGGGTTGCTTAAAAAATTATAAACTTTTTTTTAAGAATTAAACTAGATTAATATCTTAAATAGATCAAAATAAGCACCCTAAAAATTCTAGAAATATTGAACAAATTTTATAAGCATACAATCTACTCAAATAAATAATTGAACAAAGCAAAGTAAAAGAGCAGAGAGGAAGAAATGAAATCGAAGATTTTTATAGTGGTTCGGAAATCCCTACTCCACTCCCCAAGACGCCTTCTTGGGTATTTTACTGTAACAGTTCTCTTATGGGTGAGAACCAAACTGATTTCCTACTCTTTCTAAAGGTTCAAGAGTAAACCTTCAATCGATCCTTTATGGCAACACTAGAGGGGGTGAATAGGGTTGCTTAAAAAATTATAAACTTTTTTTTTAGGAATTAAACTAGATTAATATCTTAAATAGATCAAAATAAGCACCCTAAAAATTCTAGAAATATAGAACAAATTTTATAAGCATGCAATCTACTCAAATAAATAATTGAACAAAGCAAAGTAAAACAGCAGAGAGGAAGAAATGAAATCGAAGATTTTTATAGTGGTTCGAAAATCCCTACTCCATTCCCCAAGACGCCTTCTTGGGTATTTTACTATGACAGTTCTCTTATGGGTGAGAACCAAACCGATTTCCTACTCTTTTTAAACTACGCGGCAGCGTTGCAACGTTGTAGTGTTCAGTGTTGCACCTTACGCGCCCAACGCCTCAGCGTTGCAACGCTGACCTGCAACTTTGCCTGGATCCGTACGGACAACGTTGAGACGCCGAACAACAGAGTCTCAACGTCGTCGAAAGAACATCAAACTCTTTTGTTGTTTTTCGTCGTTTTTCATCCGATTTCGCTCCGATTTCTTCACAGCATCTCATGTCACGAACGACACAGACTTACAGACTCAATTTACATTAAAAAAATGCCCAAAACATCGGGCCCTTACATTGATCTCATCAACTTTTAATGTAAATCTAACTAAGTGCCAAAAAACGAAAACATCCAAAACGCAAACCATTAACATTCATCTCATGAAAATTAATGCAACTCACCTAATTTTAAGAAATCACAGAATACACAACGAAGAGCAACGATTGGCTCTAATACCAATTGATGGGATTTGGAATTCCCGCAGCGGAAAACGTTGTGAAATGTCGTTGTTTCGTTGTGTAAAACGTATCTTAAAATCAAACCTATCTCATAGATTCCTAGGCTAAACATGCAAATAGAGAAGAAAAAAATAGAAAGTAACACGTTACTTGTTGAAGAACTCTTCTTCAAACCTTTCCTCCTCTGATCACGATCTTGATCCCTCTTGAACCAACGATCTCTACGAACTCGATCCTCGAATTGAACAGTGAGACACTTTCAAAAAGTCTTCTCAATTGTTCTCAGGGGGTTGAGGGAGAGTGAGAGGGACTCCGTTTGGCTTTTGGGTGAGGAGAATTATAGAGAGAATGAGAGAAATGCTCTTTGCTCTATTTGGATGAACATCCAAAAAATGGAAAAAGTTTCATCAAATGCCTTTAGTTGCACCTTTTTATAATGGTGTGTGGTGGAGTTAAAATCTCCACTTATTCACCATTTTACCACAACTATATGATATGCAAATCATATTCGCATATCACATAATTTAAGGTATCTCATACCTTATTATACAAATCTCATTTGCATAATTTTGGAATTTTAAATTGAATCACATTCAATTTAATTTCTCTCAATTCAATTTCTCCAATTAGCACTAATTAATCAATTAGGTTATACTATAGTTTATTATGAATCTCATTCACATCAAACTATATATTATGTCATTTATATCACATATAAATGACATAAATACTCAAATAATGAATTTGAACACTTCAAATTCACACCTAACTGTAAACCCTCAATTTGTCCAATTTGAGCCAACTGAGGGACCTAATGGACCTACAGATGACGAGCTCCAATGATCCGAGACTAACCTGTCAAACTCTTTAACCCGGTTATTCAACATTCATTAGCTACGGTAACACTCCACTAAAATTCATAGATGCACTCTCATCACTGTAGGACAAGTTGTGTCAATCGATATAACCAATACCCGTGAGTCGACCCTTCACAGGTTGTTCGTAGTCACAGTTGGGCCAAATTACCATTTTAACTCTGTGTCTACCTCTTGCTCCTTAAGTCCCACTGCTCCTCTAATGAACAACTACGTTGCATGGTCCAACCATAAACAACAACCCTCTCGGGCCAGTGAGAGGGTGGGGCCCCGTTGTTCAAGCCTTGGAGACAGCATTTAAGGGAACAACACTTCTAGTTTTCCTAAATCGGGAACGAGTGAATTCTATCTCGCATAGTTAAGTTTCCAGCTCCCTACGTGGTCCGGTCCTTGAGAAGATAGGCATATTGGGCGAGTAACAATGACCACCCTCACCGATACTAGTCAAAGGACGGACTCCACGGCATGATGAATCCGTAACCGCAACACGCTCGTGGATTAAGGTCGAGTCACTAATGGTCATCTACGAATTTATTAGTCCTATACTGTCAACGGTGTTACATCAGTAAGTCTAATAATTCACGGTCCGGTCTTGTGCAATCTCATTGCACATGATGCCCCCACTCGCATGTCAACCACATGAACGAGCTAGATCACCTCGTTTGTATCTAATACAAAGCGAGTCGCATCCACAGCGTATTTAGGATTAGGTCTCCAACCTTATCCATATACTGTAGACCGTTCGGGTTATTAACTCGAACGTGATCCTCCCTTTGTGTCTACTACACACCGTTCAAGTTCTTAGTTCTCTCATAATACAATCACCATTGAGCTAAGTTTATTGGATTAAGTTTATGAAATATGCGAGACACAAGGCATTGAAAAAATAACTCTTATTTATTTCAACTTGGAATATTACAAACTTACACGAGATTAGGACATACATCCCAACAGTTCTGCTACTACTTGTTTATGTGGATGATGTTGTGTTAACTGACAATGATCCTATTTTTATAAATCACTTAATTAGTGCTCTGGACAGAAACTTTGCACTGAAAGATCTTGGTGAGTTAAGTTATTTTTTGGGAATACAAGTCTCTGGACTACCTTCTGGGTTACTACTCAATTAGTCCAAGTACATTTAAGACCTATTACTTAAGTTAAACATGACTGATTTAAAGTCTGCACCGTCTCCATGTGTGGTGGGAAAACATTTATCCAATTCAGAAGGGAAGGCCTTGGATAACCTCTTCATCTATAGAAGTACAGTAGGGGATCTTCAGTATCTTACCCACACTCGACCTGACATATCTTACATTGTGAATCATTTGAGTCAATTCCTCAGCCGACCAACAGATGTACATTGGCAAGCAGTGAAGCGTGTTTTACGCTACATCAGTGGTACAAGGTATATGGGCTTGTTAGTTCAGTCGTGTGATGAGGCCTCTATAACAGCTTACTCAGACGCTAACTTGGCATCGAACATTGATGATCGACAATCTGTGGCGGCATATTGCGTTTTCTTTGGTAACAATCTCATTTCTTGGTCTTCCAAAAACAGAATGTTGTTGCAAGCACTAAGTCAGAATATAGAGCTCTTGCCCATGCCACGACTGAAATTATGTGGCTTCGACAGTTACTTGGGGAACTTGGTCTCTCCCTCTCTACACATCCTATCTTATGGTGTGACAATATGAGTGTAGGGGCCCTAGCTTCAAATCCGGTGTTTCATGCCCGTACAAAACACATAAAGATCGATGTTCATTTTGTTCGTGACCAAGTCCTAAAAAGTGCTTTAGCGGTTCGTTATGTTCCCTCTACTAATCAATTGGTTGACTGTCTAACAAAGTTGCTTACACATTCTAAATTCCTTAATTTACGTTCCAAACTCGATATCGTTGAACTCCCCTCTCGTTTGTGGGGGATGTAAAGGACCAAACGCACCGTTTGGTTAAAGAGGAAAAAACAGAAGTTATGTCACATGCCTACTCATCACACTGTGGACAATAGCAGCCCTCCATCTGTAATTCTAGACTCCTCTTTTATGCTTTTTTGTCCTTATTGTTTAAACCCTAATTCTTGGATTTTGTGAAGTGTATAAAGGGAACCTTTTCCTTCCATGGTCAAGGGGATTCAATTTATCAAAAATATACGGCAAAGAAGTATTCTCATACTTTCTTGTGCCCTTTTCTTTCTGGTTGATTTGAAAGCTTGTCTGTCGTGCCCTCAGCCTCACTTATGGTTTGCCACTCCTTCACATATTTGTTTTTTTTAAAAAAATAATAATTGATATGTTAGATATGAAATTGAATTATAATTTTATGTCTATTATTAGAACCCTAAACTTAAAATTTAATTTGTATCTAGTAAGTGTGTGAATTTTAAAAATGTCGCGACACAAAATTGAAAATTCATAGAATTATTAAATAAAAAATTTAAATTTTAAAAATATATTAGAAATTTTTTAAAATTTTAAAAATATTAGACATAAAATTAAAAGATGTATGAGATATTTGTTATAGCAAAAAAAATAGGTTCAAATGGTTCAATACCATGGAAGATCCCTAAAGGCTAACCAGTAGGGGATAGCCCTGAATCCAAGATAGGTTAGTTGAGGCGTCAGCCCGACCCGGGAGTCCAGTCACGGGTGGGGGTCAACCCGACCATCTTGGCCCGAGAGGTCGACCCTAAAGGTCAGCCCCGACCCCGAGCCCAATTGGGTCGACCCCATGGCCATCCCGGCCTAGGAGGCCAACCCCCGGCTCAGGAAACCGACCCCAACCTCAAGTAGGTCGATCCACCGATCGATCCGGGAAGCGATCCCTAGGGTTGGCCCAACTAGCCCATTCTGGGAAACTGACACCTGGGGGTCGATCCCGAGCCCAGGGTGGCTGGTCTGGGGAGCCAATTTTTAGGAGTTGGCCCCGGGCCCAAGTGGTAGACCCCAAAGAGTTACTTTCAGTTAGGTTTAGTCGATCGTGTAACGGCTTGGGAGTCTTTTGGTGTGCCAAAGGCACTGTTGCGACGGATAGTGGAAGAGAAGAGAACGTGTGAGAATGGTTCCACTCTCGTAACCGTCGCAATTAAGGGAGTGTAATCAAGTGTAGTTAGTTATTTAATTTGCCATAAAATTTCACTTTCTTTTTTTATATTATTATTATTATTATTATTATTATTATTATATGTTTTGGTAAAGTTTCGGTGCCCAGTTTTGCCTCTCAATTTTACAACACGTTATTATCACGAGCCTCTGCCATTTTTTCTGCTAAAGGTGACCTCCAAGTAAGCCATTTTCTTTAAAAAAAAATATTATTTTGTATGTTTAGTTTATATTAATTTTCTAATATAAATATAATGTATTTTGATAGTGTTACTGTGACAAATCTTGCAAAAATAGAATTCACGGCCCTTGACATTAATGGTAATAATTATTTGTCATGGGTGTTTGATACTGAGATACATTTAGATGCTATGAACCTTGGAGAGACCATTAAAGAAGGGAATACGATATCCAGTCAAGAAAATGCTAAGGCCATGATCTTCATTCGTCATCATCTCTACGAGTGATTGAAAATTGAATATCTAACGATAAAATATCCATATATCTCGTGGAAGAGCTTGAAAGAAAGGTATGATCATAAAAAAAATTGTTATTCTTCCAAAAGCTCGTTATTATTGGATGCACCTGAGGTTGCAAGATTTTAAATCAGTAAGTGAATACAACTCCGCAATATTCAAAATTAGTTCAAAATTGAAATTATGTGGAGAAAACATTATTGGTGTGGATATGTTAGAGAAGATATTTTCTACCTTTCATGTCTCCAATATGCTCATGTATCAGCAATATCGAGAGAAATGTTTTAAAAGGTATTCAGAACTCATTTCATGTTTTCTCGTAGTTGAACAAAATAACGAGCTATTAATGAAAAATCATGAATCTCGACCAACTGGAGCAACATCATTCCCAGAAGTGAATGTGGTAAACTTTAACAATCGTGGTCATGATCGTGGTCGAGGTTGTGACCGCTGTAGAGGAAGAAATAATTATTTTCGTGGTGGGCATTATAATTATCCAAATTTAAAAAAACTCACATTAACTGATGATCATAAAGGAAAAGCTTCACAGAATAAGAATTCGGGAGGTGATGAAAATAAATGTCGATGTGGAATGATTGGACACTGGTCACGTGTTTATCGTACATCCAAACACTTAGTTGATCTCTATCAAGCTTTCCTGAAGGAAAAAGGGAAAAACATGGAAGCAAATCTTACTTATCAAGATAATGATATATTCGACCCATTCAATATGACAAATTTGGATGTGACAGACTTCTTTGCATCTCCTGAAGAGAAGATTGAAGCAATTGATGGATTAACAAGTGTTTGTTTTGTTTTTTAGAATGTCTAGTACTAATGTTCATTTTTATGTTCTTTTTAGTTTTAAAGTTTTTGTATTATGTATCTCTTATTGTAATTATTTTTATTTAATGAAGAAATATAGGTAGTTTTCATATGTTGAATGACTAAAAAATGAACAATGAAGATCTATGTCTGGCAGACTGCGCAACTACGCACACAATACTAAAATAGAAAATATTTTTCTAAATTGACAATGCTGGAAGCAAAATTCAATACTATATCAGGTTCTACAGACTTGATTGAAGGTTTTGGAAAAACAAGTTTTATCTTGCCTAGAGGAACAAAATTTTCAATTAAAAATGTTTTGTTCTCTAGTAAATCAAAGAGAAGTTTAGTGAGTTTCAAAAATATACGTAACAATGATTATCATGTTGAAACTAATCGTAAAAATAATATAGAGTGTCTCTATATCACATCTATTGTTTCACATGAAAAACGTATATTAGAAACACTGTCTACTTTTTCTTATGGATTATATTATACTCATATACGAGTAATCGAAAGCTATGCAACAATGAACCAGAAGTTCATGAATCCATAAATATTCAGTGTTTGACATGATCGATTAGGTCATCCGGCATCAATAATGATGAGAAAAATTATTGAAAATTCACATGGGCATCCATTAAAGAACCAAAAGATTTTTCAATCCAATGAATTGTCATGTGATGCTTGCTCTCAGGGCAAATTAATCATTAGACCATCATCAACTAAAGTGGGGACTGAATCACCTGCATTTTTTAAACGAATTCATGGTGATATATGTGGACCTATTATCCCACCAAGTGGACCATTTAGATATTTCATGGTACTGATTGACGCATCTAACAAATGGTCACATATATGTTTATTATCAAGTCGAAATCTTGCATTTGCAAGACTACTTGCTCAAATAATTAAGTTAAGATCACAGTTTCCTGATTATACAATTAAAATCATTCGTCTTGATAATGCTGGTGAATTTACATCCCAAGCATTCAATAATTATTGTATGGTTATTGGGATAAATGTTGAACATCCTGTAGCACATGTTCATACACAAAATGGTTTAGCATAATCATTTATAAAACGTTTGCAATTAATTACTAGACCAATGCTTATGAGAGCAAAGCTTCCAATATCTGTATGGGAGCATGCTATTTTGCATGTTGTATCGATATTACGCATTAGGCCAATAGCTTATAATAAGTACTCCTCAATGCAATTAGTTTACGGCCAGCAACCAAATATATCTCATTTGAGAATTTTTTGGATGTGCAGTATATGTTCCAATTGTTTCACCACAACATACTAAGATGGATCCTCAAAGGAGGTTAGGAATATATGTTGGATATGATTCCTCATCAATTATTAAATATCTTGAACCCCTGACAGGTGATGTATTTACTGCACGATTTGTCGATTGACATTTTAATGAAACAAATTTTTCAACATTATGAGGAGGAATTAAGAAGTTGGAAAAAGATATTACATGAGATGCATCGTTATTATCTCATTTAGATTCTCGTACATATCAATGTGAACTTGAAAATCAAAAGATAATCTATTTGAAAAATATAGCAAATTAATTACCAGATGCGTTTACAGATGTTAAGAGAGTAACTAAATCATATATACCAGCTGCAAATGTCCCATCGAAAATTGATATCCCAATACAACAAGTTGTCACTAATGAGTCTGGGGCATGCCAGAAGCGTGGTAAACCTATGGGTTCTAAAGATAAAAATCCTCGAAAAAGAAAAGTAGTTGATAATCAAAATAATCCAATAAAGGATGTGGATGTTGCAGAAGAAATCCAGAATACTACGACTGATAAAAGTATTGATGAAAGTCCAATACTTAAGGATAATAATGAAATTTTTATAAACTATGTTATAATAGGAAAAAGATGAAACTGAAATGATATAGTTGTTGACAACATTTTTGCTTACAATGTTGCTCATGATATTATTCATGAACATGATGATTCTGATCCAAAATCCATAGAAGAATGTCAACATAGAAAGGATTGATTTAAACAGAAAGAATCAATCTAGGTAGAATTAAACTCACTTTCAAAATGTGAGGTTTTTGGACCAATAATCCGAACACCAGCAGGTGTCAAACCTGTGGGATACAAATAGGCATTTGTAAGGAAAATAAATGAAAAAATAAGGTCACAAGATATAAAGTGAGACTTGTTGCACAAGGATTCTCGCAAAGACATGGTATTGATTATGAGGAGATATATTCTCCCGTGGTGGATGCAATAACATTGAGATATCTAATTGGCCTGACTGTATATGAAAAGTTTGACATGCATCTGATGGATGTAGTCACGATATATTTATATGGATCTCTGGATAATGACATTTATATGAGAATCTCAAAAGGATTAAAAATGCCAGAAACATATAAATCAAGTTCTCGAGAATTGTATTCAATAAAGTTACAGAGATCATTATATGGATTAAAACAATCAGGACGAATGTGGTATAATCGCCTGAGTGGATAATTGTTGAAAGAATGTTATCAAAATAATCCAATATGCCCATGTGTTTTTATAAAAAATCATAGTCAGGATTTGTTATTATAACTGTATATGTTGATGATTTAAATATAATTGGAACTCCTGAAGAGTTATCAGAGACAATAGAATATCTTAAGAAACAATTTGAGATTAAAGATCTTGGAAAAACAAAATTTTGCCTTGGTTTGAAAATTGAATATTTATCAAATGGTACATTTGTTCATCAATCAACTTTTACGGAGAAAATTTAAAAAAAAAATTATATGGACAAAGCACATCCATTGAACATTCCAATGGAACTTCGTTCACTGGATGTAAAGAAAGATATATTTCGGCCTCGAGATGATGACGAATAACTTCTTGGTCTTGAAGTACCATATCTTAGTGTAATTGGTCCACTTACGTATCTTACTAATAATACATGATCAGATATCGTATTTTCAGTAAATTTATTAGCGAGATATAGTTCTTGTCCAACCAAAAGACACTTTAATGGAATTAAACATATACTTCGTTATCTCCGAGGAACAATTGATATGAGATTGTTTTATTCTAACAAATCCAATTTTGATATAGTTGGTTATGCAGATTATGGATATTTATCTGATCCACACAAAGCTATATCTCAAGTAGGTTATCTGTTCACATGTGGAGGAACTGTCATATCATGGTGATCAGTAAAACAGACCATAACAGTCACTTCTTCAAATCATGTTGAAATCCTTGCAATTCACGAAGCAAGTCGAGAATGTGTATGGCTAAAATCGATGACTCAACATATCCGTGAAACATGTGGTTTGTCTTCTAGAAAACATCTTCCAATAATATTATACGAAGACAACACAACCTGTATAGCCCAAATCAAGGGAGGATATATCAAAGGAGATAGAACGAAGCATATGTCACCAAAGCTTTTCTACACTCATGATCTTGAAGAAAATGGTGATATCACTGTACAACAAAGTTGTTTGAAAGATAACCTGACCGACTTATTTACGAACGCATTACTAACTGCAACCTTTGAGAAATTAGTACATAACATTGGAATGCAACGACTCAGAGACTTTAAGTGATGTCTCCATGGGGGAATGAATGTATTCTAGTAAACTATATAAAATATGTATTTTTTTTCTTTCACTAGGATTTTTTTTTCATTGGGTTTTTTCCTTATAAGGTTTCAACGAGACATATTTTATATAAATAGGCATCTAAAGGGGAGTATTGTGAATATTACAACAAAATAAATGCTCATTTCTCCTTTAACCATGAGTCAAGAGTCCAATTGACCATATAGCCTCCATGTGTTCATTTTCTACCTTTGATTAGTGTCCAAGTGTATCACATCAAGTTTGTCATTTTGCCTATAAATAGTGGCCTATAGCGAAAAATAAAAATGCACAATTGGTGAAAAAAAAACTCTCAAATCTTCTCTTTTTTCTCCCACTTTTATCTAATTTCATTTGTTTATTTAATTTGTCATAAAATTCCACTTTCTTTTATTTATATTGTATATATATTTATATTATTATTGTTGTTGTTATTATATGTTTTGATAAAGTTTCGGTCTATGATTTTGTCTCACAATTTCACATCATATATTATGTTTTCGTTTCATTAACTATATTATGTTTTTGTTTCTATTTGTTTTTATCCTGGTTTATACTATTACAAATTATACTTTAAAGCAATGCTTTTGGTATACACTTCATAAATATCCTCATTTTAATCGCGCACATGGTTATTAAATTCAAATTAATGTAACCATCGTGAGGTCCGCCAAACTTGAGGCCATAATTCAAATTAATTTAACTCCAATGTTGTATTGCTATATTTTGTTATTTGGTGACATGTCACACCACATGATGTATTCTTAATAATTTAAAATTAGAATACTTTTAAATTTATTTTATACTTTCATACGTTACAAAAATAACACATGATGTTTTTTTTATATATAAAAAAAACATGTGTGTACATATCTACGTATATACATCAATATAACATGCTTATTGATGTAGGTTTTTCATACTTTATAATTAATTGATTTCTTATTATGTTTACACAGTTTTTATCTTCCTCAAAGAAAGATTTGAAGTCTAAGTCAAATTTTAAAAACCAAAAATAAATTTTTAGAAACTATTTTTTTTAGTTTTCAAAACTTTGGCTTTAATTAAAAAATGTGAGTAAAGATTATTTAAAAAAAAAAAAAAGAAATCTATAAATGAAAATAGTGTATATAACCTTGATTTTTGAAAATAAAATGATTATCAAACGAGTCTAATTTGTTTTATGATTAATAGAATTATCACAAACAATAACATTGGGGTTTATGTAATAAAATAAGAGAAAAAATGATATTTGAATTTAATTACAACAACTTTTCGTATATGATAATGCACCCAATTGAATTTTCAATAGTGTGATTCTTTTTCTTATGAACATTTATAACTATTCCTAATAACTTATATGCACTTCAAGATAATAACAAATCCAGATAAGTATGACGATATAATTTTGTATATAATAATAGATATGGATATGATGATATATAACCTATAACAAGATACTAGTAAATAAATATACTAATAAATAATTAAGAAACTAATAATCTTCTTAAAAAAATTAAGTGAATGTGAGCCTAACTTAAATTTTAAAATGTCATTTCATTTTATTTTTTTTTTTTGAGGTCGTGGTTGGAATTCTCAAGTCGCATTTTATCAACTAAATAAACTCCTCATTCATTGAACTTAAAACAAAAACATAATAGTAAATGAAAGAAGGAACCATTATTAACACACTCTTTAGAGTAAATTTGAGTTATTTAAGGAAGTTTAACTATCAGTAAATTACTAAATGTATCATTTAATCTATCAATTATATATTATTTCTCAATTTGTCTCTTTCACTTTAAAATTTTCATTTTATTCTTTAATATTTTAAAAAAAAACTCTCAACAAAATATCCACTCAACAATTTTATTACCTTCCATTAAAAAAGGAAAAAAATATTGTTATCTAATAAATGTCATCCATCGAAATAACTTGTTACTTGTGATAGATTCCACTGCCCCTCCATTTTAACCTTTTTTTTTTTACATTTAAACTAAAATTTAAACCATAAAAGGTTGAAAAATGTATCAAATCCCCATTCTTGAAAGTTGAAACGAAAAATGTCTTTTCTAAGTTATGTCATTTTATTTTTCTAACCATTCACTTATTCCCACCATTTATTTTTTACATTCTCCTAAAATTTCTCCTTTTTTTAGATCTATTTATTTTTCTTAGAACATAAATAACAATAAGGTATTAGATTCTTTTCAAAAAAAAAAATAATAATAATAATAAGGTATTTGATTTATTTCATTCAATATATAATGAAAGTTGGGGGGCATTTTAGTAAAATAAGTATATAACGGAGTTGCTTCTCTCCGGCGCAGTGCGTTCTCGTACTTACACGTCAGCAATTGTCATTTTTGACATCAACATTCTCGTCTCTCTCCCTTTCTCTTTATCAATCGAATTTTCTTCCTGTGTCACTATCTCTGTTTTTCTTTTTTAAATTTGTAAAAAAACACACACCAAAAAAAGACGTATTTTCTTGTATTGATTCAGATTGATGTTAATCTCGATAACTGAGAGGGAAGAAGAACCTGATGCTCGAAGAGGAGCGAGAGAAGCGTCAATAGAACGGATTCGAACTCTCTGAAAAATTTTGAGAGTTTTTTGTAGTTGTTCTTGTTGCCTTCTTCTTGCTTTCCCCTCTCTTTTTCCAATGGGTAATTGCCTCCAAGCTCGCTCTAAGGTCGATAACTCTCTCAACTCCCTCCCTAATTCTGGTAATTTCTTTCCCCTGTCTCCTTTTCATTGTTGATTCCATGGACTCTTCTCCTTTTTTGCTTTTTTCCCTTTCTTTTTGGTGATGGGTTCGTTTCTTTTGTGTTTTGGCGATGGTAACTTTCTGGGATATTTTGTTTTGGTGTATTGCCAAATGGGTTTTCATGGATGAACGGATTGTAGGGTTTTTTTTTTGCTTTTCTTGTCATTTCTCTGCCTTTGTTTCCCCCTTTTTCGACATTTTGTGACTTGGGTTCTTTTCCTCTTAACTTGGAAACCTTAGATGAATAGTTTATTTATATTAGTGGTTATGGTATTGCAAATCCCATGTCGTAGTTTTACGCTTTATAAGTTGAGCAAAACCCATGTCGTAGTTTTAGCTTTATAAGTTGAGTAAACAATCAATGGTACTGAGATCTATGTGCTCTACTTGCAAGGTCCATGAAGAATTTTTCTGTTTTTAGGGCAAGTGGATTTTTTGTTGAGTTTTCTTTTAAGTTTGAGTTGTTCTAGTCTTTTGGATTTCAAGTTAGTCAAAATTCTAAGAGAATGGAGGATTTTATTACGGTATAAATTGAATATAATATGCATGAAAGCTTTAGAATAAAGACTATGTATCCTGTCTCGTAAAGGGATGGATGCATCAACTGGCAGGTCAAGATTTTATTGAATTATTTTGAGAAAAACTTTTAGAATGAATTGGTTTAGCTGTAGAAGATACTGAGGTGATAGCATTTTCATTTTATGAATGTAGTCAAAGGAGACACAGAACAAATACCTTTTAATCACTCTGAGATTTCTTATTGATCATGAGCCTGTTGTGGAACACATTGGAGATGATGGTATGATGATAAAAAAGGGGTGGGATAAATCAGAGCTGGTTTGAAGACCATAATGGGTATAGGGGCGTTGCCTTGAAGGGCAGATAGATGGTGGCTGTGGAATGAATGACGACCCAGTTTATATGGTATTTAAAAATGTATAGGAAATCGTGTTCCTTTCTTGTCTATTAACTAAACCATAGCTAAGTTATAATAGGCTCTGGAACTTTGGAGAAATTTTATAAATTTGGTTTGTGGTTAATGTACTGGAGTTTGAGAGATGTTGAGTTTAAATTGACCTCCATATGAATCTTTATTTAAACAAATGATAATGAGCGTAACATACGATGTCCTGCAAACATTCGAATCATGTGGGATTGGACTATGTGAATGGATGCAGAGGCTGTGTGCTTGTTAATGAACTGCAGCTTAAATATTGACCTTTGAGCATCTACGTTAGTTGCCGCTTGTCAGCATAAATAGGATTAGTTTAGTTTCCCATGCCCTTACTTCATGATCAAGTCATTGTCACTCTTATCCCATGCAGAAGAACCAAAAAATCATGATAGGAAAGGTCATTCATCTGCTTCTTTGAGAGCTCCGTCACTTGGGGGGAATACTCCATCTAGAGGTCTTCAAACTCATAGATCTGAAGGTGAAATATTGTTGTCTCCAAATCTGAAAGCCTTCACATACAGTGAGCTTAAGAATGCCACTAAAAACTTCCGCCCTGACAGTCTCATTGGAGAAGGAGGTTTTGGTCATGTTTATAAAGGATGGATTGATGAACATACACTTGAAGCTGTGAGGCCTGGAGCTGGAATGGTTGTTGCTGTCAAGAAGCTTAAACCTGAAGGTTTTCAAGGGCACAAGGAATGGCTGGTAGTTTTCTCTCTCCTTTTTATATGTCCCTTAGATCTTTCTGGCTTAATGATTTGCTTTATAAATCAGGTTGCTATTGATTGCAGTCTGAAGTAAATTACCTCGGTCAGCTTCATCATCCAAATCTTGTTAAACTAATCGGATTCTGCCTTGATGGGGATAGCCGACTTTTGGTTTATGAGTATATGTCGAAAGGCAGCCTTGAAAATCATCTATTTAGAAGTAAACCATCTGTTCTTTGGAGATGTTCTGAACCTTGCTTCTTGGATGTGCAATGGCATTGAATTTTTCTAATTATATCTTTCAATACAATTATGCAGGGGGTGCGCGACCACTTTCTTGGGCAATAAGGATCAAAGTTGCTATAGGTGCTGCTCGAGGGCTTTCCTTTCTGCATGACTCTGAAGAACCAGTTATCTATCGCGATTTTAAGGCATCAAACATCCTTTTAGATTCTGTATGTCCTTTAAGTCCTTCATAGCAAAGACTTCTGTAGAATCTTATTTAGATCTTGTGAAAATCAAAATGGGTACAAGTAAATGAAATACATAGGAAAAAGTGGTGTAATAGCAAGTAGAGAGAAGATAAAACCCCCTTTTTCCTCGTCCTTCTGATCTAGCAAGTACAAAGAATCAAGAATTTAGGTCACAAGCACAATCTATTGTGAAAATTCTCCTGTCCGACTAGTAAATATGAAATTGTTGTGCACACAGGAATTCAACGCGAAACTTTCAGATTTCGGTTTGGCAAAAGCAGGCCCAACTGGTGATCGGACTCATGTGTCCACTCAAGTCATGGGTACTCAAGGCTATGCTGCTCCAGAATATATTGCCACTGGTTTGTTTTCTGCCCATTTTGTTTTTCTATAAGTAATTATTCTATATGGAAAAGGTTATAATTTGCATAAATATTTTGTGAGTTTGTTCTTTATATCAGTCTGATATGTGGAATTATTGTAGAATTATTCTACAATATGTGCAATTTGAAGTTTGATCTAGGCATTGGCTGATGGGCATTCTAGATCATGGGATGTCGAAAATCCTTTCCCCTTGCTTCAATATTTATTCTCATAATTACTCAACATCCTGATAGATACATTGAGCTACCAAACTTAGTAATTTGAGTTTTTTTTTTTTTTTCTTTTCTCCATCTTCTGTTTCAATTCATCATTAAATTTTGAATCTGCCCGCTTGTCTGGCAGATGAAATCTAATTATAATAAATCATCTTAAGGGAAATCATTGTTGCTTTTTCTCTTGAAGTGATTTGGTTGGCAAATCCTTGAGAAGCTATCCAGCTACTTGAATAAGATTAGCAACTACTGAGCTTGAAATCGGTGTAACTACGGATTTCTAATGTCTGGTCTCGAACTACAGTGCTTCAGAGACCAGGCAAAACATGTTCATTTCAGACCTTCCCATTAGAGATTACATTTCTAAAGTTTTATTGTAGTAGTTGATAGATATATCTCTATCCTTCCCATTTCAGGTAGGCTAACAGCCAAGTGTGATGTGTATAGCTTTGGGGTTGTGCTGCTGGAGCTTCTCTCGGGACGCCGTGCTGTCGATAAAACTAAAGTGGGTGTCGAACAGAATCTTGTGGATTGGGCAAGACCTTACTTGGCTGATAAGCGCAAGTTATTTCGGATTATGGACACCAAGCTAGAGGGCCAATACCCTCAAAAAGCTGCTTACATGACTACAGTCCTTGCATTGCAGTGCATTCGGGAGGCAAAATTGCGACCACAGATGTCCGAAGTTTTATATGCTCTTGAACAGCTCCTCCTGATTAAGCCTGCCGATAACCAAAGAGCAAACAGTCCCGGGCCGAAGTCCCCGCTAAGACATAACTACTCTTCACCTGTAAATTCCACGACACCGAAAGGGAGCTCTCCATTACCATCCAAATGAAAACCCTAGGGACATGTTGAGAAGGGCTGGATCATCTTTTTAACAATGACCCAAGTAAATAAATTTTGACTTCAGCTCGAAAATTTCGGTCCCCCCTTTCGTCTTCGGCTATAAGTTGGACAGAGCATATTTTGACTGAAGAGGATGATAGAGATATGGTCATCAGCCTCATCAATGTTTCTATTCTGCATTAGAAGAAGAATTGTTGTTGGGTGTGGTTCTTGTAACAACAGCACAACAGTCAAATTTGTTTGATTTTATGAGAAGTAATGGAGCTGAGTTTGTTTGGAAAGTGAGAAAATTTTGGGGTAGCAGCCATAATAAATTTTGCAGAGATGATAATACCTTTACATGGAAGGGAGTTGCTTTAGTTGGCATTTTACCCTGAGAGATTTGTATTGAGAAGGTGAGATTAACAATCAAACCTTAAAATATCATGGAAGGTTTCTATTGCCTGTATAATTTCTTAGCTTGCAGGCAAGGCAACCGACCAAAGTTTTTGTTTTTGTTCTTTTTGTTTTGTCTTGTTTGTTGACCAATAACAGAGGGAGAAGCAGAAGATGATCAAAATTCATAATGATTTTGGGAGAATGTCATCTATAGCTATTTATTAATTTGTATAATTTTAGATGCTTTGTACTTTTAAAAAAAAAAACTTTTAAATAAGTAGGGTAAATTAAAATATCTCTGCCATGTCACATGTCTATAAATATTTGAATTGAGTAAGAAATAAAAGAAATTGGTTGGATTTTTTGTTAAAAGGAAAAGGATAAAATGAGTGGGGTTTTAAGTATATGCAATCAGACACATCGAGAATTTTATAGCAAGCTTTAAATTTTATTAGTTAGAAAATGAAGAGGTTTGATTTGATACTATTGGAGTAATTCAACAATATCAAACCTAATAATTGGATAATAGACCTAATCAATCAAAATATATATATATATATATATATATATATATATTACATTTATTCTTGCAACCATGAATGGATCTATATGGGACAAGTAGTCTCCCAAAAATTTTAAATTTAGTATCCTATAATATGTAACAATTTGGTTTAAAAAAAGAACAACATATACTTATAATTTTGTATAATGCATATTAAAAAAAGAAACATTCAGTTGTCCCAGTAGTAAAACACTTCAACTAATTTTATATTATATTCTTATCACATTCAATATATATATATATATATATATATATATATTTAATTTAACGATCTATTAGACACAAAATTGAATACGTTTAAAATCTAGAGACTCGGGTACATTTAAAGTTTAAGAAATTATTATAGTAAAATTTAAACACTTATTATATACTTTTTAAAGTTTAGAAATCTAATAAACTAGAACTTAAAAGTTTACGAACTTGTAATTTAACTTTTCTTTTTTCCTATTTGATAAACTATTAAAATTATTCAAAATTAGTTGGAAGTTTTCTGTACACCCATCTATTCTTATCGTCGATAATTTTTAAGTCCAATATAATGTTATGTTCAAATTGATCTTTTGGTGAATTTTTTTATTATATTTATTAAATAATAATTTGTCGGCCCCCCAAATATTAGTAATATCACCATTTGTTTTTTTTTGTGAGAACAACAATGGTAAGGTTGAGGATTTAAACTTCAAACTTCTAACCTCAAGAGAATGAGTAATATCTTCATTGCACATCCTCATATTGACATAAAAAATTTACTTAGCACCATAATAGACTTGAGATTATGTCCGATATGATTTTTTTAAAAACAATTATAGGATAAAACTAGAACTCTTGAACTACACCTGAACTGTCAACCATCAGCTAGTTAAGACATATATTTCGATTTAGAGATTTGAGTTCAAATTTTCGATCTTACATGTTGTATTAGAAGAGAAAAAAAATGCACCAAATCCAAGTATATAGATCAAAATCAAAATTTAAAATTCAAACAACATATCTCCTTTGACCAAGTTAGCTTTATTCTTTAGTTCAATAATTGTAGAGTGGAGAGATTGAAGCATCCACTTTAGTAATTTGTGCTTTATTCACTAAACTATTCTCGAACTTATTTGATCAAGTTATTTAAACATAACTGTCATGAGCATAGATCTAACAGGTGAAATAAAAATTGTTAGTTAAAGATATATAAAGTAAAAACAACAAAATGGAAATGGAAAGAAGGAGAAGGACATTAAAACAAAAATGAACAAATCATAAATGATGAGATGACAAATCCAAACGCTAAAAAAACAAACATCTATTTCTTAGCTTGAAAGCCACGCCATTACTTCTCTCTCTATCTCTTCCCTATTATTAATTTATTACTCTTATCTTCCCAATTCCCATTCCTTCCACTCCCAACAAAATTTCATTCCTTCCTATTTTTTTTTTTTTATATCTTCTCAATTTTCCCCCAATTCAAATTAACTATCTAATCCTTCCTTTTCAAATGTCCATCGCCGGCGCCGGCGCCTCCACCTCCGGCCTCCACTGCGAGGTTTGGCAGCCCCAAGAAGAGTTCTCTCCAACCCCTTCTTCTTCTTCTTCTTCTTCTTCTTCTTCTTCTTCTTCTTTTCAACCCCCTGAATTCTTCATCGATTTCTACGTTTCCTCTTACGCTAATCAAGGCGACCAAATCATCAGCACCCTTCGTTACAAGAATTTCAGGCAAAGATGCGACGTTTTAACTCAAGATTCCTTCTCTTGGTCCGCAATTTCCTCCATGCTCTCCGAAACCAATGTGCCCTATCATCTTCAACCCTTTTTCATTCAACAAATTTCCATTGGGGCTCGCGGAATTGCCAGCCAACCCAATAACGCTCTGTGCCGCACCATTCCCATGGTCGTCGAGCTCATCCTGCCAGAGGACGCCATGGAGGACGATTCGGGTTATGGGTCGGGTCCTCATATGGGGAATGGGTCGGTTCGAGCGAGTAGGGCTTCGATTGAGGAGATGGAGAGAGTCGAGGATGAAATTGATGGGGTTTTGAGTGATTGTGTGATTTGTTTGGATGAGATTTCAAATGGGTCTAAGTTTGATGCGGTTCGTATGCCTTGTTTACATGTTTATCATCGAGATTGTATTCGGAAATGGCTCGAACTCAGCAACCTTTGCCCGTTGTGCCGGTTTCAGATGCCCAAAGAAGAAGAAGAAGAAGAATGATTCAAGTTGTTTTGTTCTCACAGTCTTGATTTTGTAATGTATTCACTTTTTCTTTATTGGGTTTTGTTATTCTGATCAATTATGTGTATATATATATATATATATATATATATATATATATTTTCCATTTTGATGATTCTCAAGCAACCTTGGCAGTTGGCAGCAAGATTTTCCTTTTTGTGTAGATGCTAATGGTGTTCTTCTTGAAGTTTTTGGTTCTCTGTTTTTTCTACAAGGATTGCGAAGAGAAAAAGACACGAAGAATAAAAAATGTCGTGGGTCTTGTTTCAATATTGAGATTCGGATGGTAATTTGGTAGTTGATGGAATTAAATTGATTTTAAGTTTGAGTTGGAGATTATTTGTTTGTTTTAAAATCCTTCCATTTGATTTTTTTTTAATTTTCTTTGTTGTTTCCTTTTGGATAATTTCAAACACCCTTGGGTTCGGATTGATGGATTTTTTGTCTTTTTTCTTTCTTTGAGAAGTCTTTCTGAAAGAGGTTATATGAGTTGACCTGCTGACAGAGTAGTGTTTTTTTTCTCAAAAAAAATTGTTTTTTAAAAAAAAATTGTTTTTTTTAAAAAATTGTTTTTTTAAAAAAATTGTTTTGACAACGAAAGACAGCGAAATTAGATTAAAATTTCAAATGAATTGAAAAGGTCGAACCGTTTACCTAACTTTTAGGTGCACCAGCCAACATGAAAAATAAATTAAAGTCTCATTATTGCAATCCTCTTTCAAACATGTAGAAAGTTAAATTAAAGTCTCATAATTGCAATCCTCTTTCAAACATGTAGAAAGTTAGGCTTATGTAACTTGAGTAAAAGCTAGTGTGCAACTTTACACCAATAAATTCAAGCTATTCACAATTCTTATGAATTCTTATGACACTAACAAGAGTATAGCTCAACTGAAATTATGACTTGTCAAAGTGAGTTGCTCAATGATGATAATTAACATGTATCTTGGACGAAGAGGTTAGATGTTCAAATCTTACTTAAAAAAATAATAAGCCAATTTTTTTTAGTACACAATTGGGGGTGGGAGATTCGAACTCATGACCCCTTCGTACTTGATGTCAGTTGAGTTATACTCTTGTTGGCAGAAAATAATAAGCCAATTGTAACACTCAAAAAACTTGTTACTACCTTCCACCATAATTAGATACAACCATATAGTAATGGCGGACAAAAACAAAAACAAAAACATAAAATGACTGCTAGTAACTAACAATGGTACAACAAATGAAATAAATCAATAGACGTATCAATAAGATTCAATAAAATGATTCGGTCAGTGTACAAATTCAACAAGACGAAAATTTGATCAGCATTGTTTTAACTCAAAGAAGAGAAAGCAACAAGAAATCAGGAAAGCATATCTGATGAGTCGGCGCCATTAGCAACTTTGATGAAGACGTCCTCTAAAGTAGTGTCAGCTAAACCCCAAGCCATTACTGTAAACTTGGTTTTGGCATTTTCAACTGCTTGAAAAACATCTGCAATTCGAACTTGGTGTTTTGGAAGCTCAAATTTTTGGGTTCCAGATAAATGGTATATCTTGCTAGCTTCAGAGGCCAAACCCTTCACCATGTTCTCAACATCTCCTTCATGAGTAGGAGATGTTGTCATTGTAAATACATAAGCCCCTCCATATCTGCCTTTAAGCTGCAAAAGATTGCCAATGTAATATGTTGATTGTGAGGTCTCAAAGCATTAAATTCATGTTATACTGATTCACACCACAGCAGAAGTAAAAGGAAGCAGAACTTATTTTTCATGAATATCGTCTCGGACAGATTGAGTTGTTTTTTTTTAACATCCGTGAGTATATATGAGACAGTTTGCACGTATCTTAACTATTCTCATAAGACAACCGTGTGACCCTACTATATTTGGTTGCTAAGGTAATTAATTCGTAGGATTTTAAATCTTAGGTAAGTGGCCACGATGGCTTGAATCCATTCATTTTAAGCTCTTTGTTACTTATATGATCCTTAATGACCATTAGGTCAACTCATGGTGGTTCAAATGGATGTAGGTATTAAAAAAGTCTGTAGCTACTGCTAACTAATCCGATGTGACATCGAAAATTTGCATAAATAACGTCTATTTCATTCATACAACAGTCTAATTTTATTATTCTAGTTGAACTTGTAAATTGTTTAGTATGAACATATAATAACACCCAAAATATATAACTTTGTGGAGTTCACTACCAAATAATATAAATCTAATTTATCGAGTATTGAAACAAGAGAGCTTATTTAAATATAATTATGAATAGAAAAATAGAAGTAACAAAAGGGAGTGGGAAACGTACAGCCTCTGGCTTTTTTCTCTCTCTTTTTTTTCCTCCGTTTATAAGAAAAGCATTCTTTTTTCCTTTTCCAAATTTGATTGCCAATCGGATGGAAAAGCAATGTGAGAGAAAAGGGAAGAGGGTGCAAGAAAGGAATAATGTATTTGGAAGGAAGCTAGAAGATAAGAGGGAATCTAGGAAGTTAGTTAGGGCTATCCAACTAGGAGGGATTTGTCGGGTTGATGAAAGGAGAAGGGTAGTTTAGACTTTTGATGAAGGTGTACAGGAGGGATGAGCTCTTGAATTTTTTCTTGTTCTTGTACTTGTTCCTTTCTACCATCGAAATCCCATTGGAATTCTTCCAAATATATTGAGGAAAAGAAGAACCGACAGGTGAAAAGGTTCAATAAAAGGTTTAATGATCAAAATTACATTATCTATAACAATGCCTCTGATAATATTGCATCTAAACCAAACAGCTCAGAGACATCAAATAAGTTACCTCTTTTGGAATTCCAATACATTGCAGCCTTCCATCTACAAAAATTCCTATCCGGTCGCATAAGACTTCCGCCTCTTCCATGGAATGTGCTGATGATATAAATAAGTTTTTTCAATATTCAACAGAATCAGAGAGGGATAATGGAATAATGAACCGAAAGCAATACAAAATCTGCTATGATTCCAATAATGCAAATGATCAAATGATAACTAAACACGGAGATGTGAAACAAATTCTTAATGCGAGATGAGACTGGAAAACGTAGGGAAGCATACTGGTAAGGATGATTGCTCGATCTCGCTTCGCATGCTTCACAACATTCCATAAATTTTTTCTTGAAGCTGGGTCTAGGCCGGTGCTTGGCTCATCCATATAAACAACCTTTGCAAAGTTTTTTATGGTGTTTTCAGATATAGAAAGAGCCTTGACATATTAGAATGAAATAGATCGATACATTACTTTAGGATCCCCAATCAGTGAAATAGCAACACTAAGCCTCCTCTTCATACCTCCACTGTACTTCCCAGCTTGCTTTTCTGCTACTCCTCCATGGAAGAGATTGACACTCTTGAGAGATTCTTCCACTGCCTGAAGCAATTAAAGAGCAACGATGACAGCATAAAATTTCTTTATCTTATACATCTTCCATTGTTTTACAAAACAAAACAATCTCTATGTTTCAGTCTGCGTGCGTGCGTGCTTAATTTTCTAAGCGTTACTGCAATATGAAGATATTGGGTCTATACCTTCGACATCCATATGCTGGGATGCTCGTAAAACATAAAATATGTTTTCACGCAACATAATGACCTCATTCATTCTGAGGAAGGTACAGTTTTATTCTCAATAGAGAAGTTTTCAACTTTTATACTTATCTTTTTAAAATCCAGTCTATAGGTGAACATTTCCTCGTGCATTACTCTTTGTTTTATGATGAATAGTTTGTCTCATGTGTTCAGGTTTAAAGTTCAATAATATATGATAGTCTTCTAAAAATCTTTTCTAACTATTTATTTATTTATATCCATGAGTAACCTGCATGCACCTCGACTACTCTCATAGGACAATTGCGTCACTTTGCTACATTTGGTTGCCTAAAGAATTTGTAGGATATTAAATCCTCATTAGGTGATCACCCTAGCTTAAACTATTCCTCTAAAGCCTTTTAGTATTTACATTGACACTTAATTGACTACTAAGCCAACCCATAGAAAAAAAAAAATACAGAATCTTACTACTTTTCTAAGTGCACATTCTGTTTGAGGAGAATAAGAATGTCACGTTAGTTAGATCCCAGAACTTCATAGGATCAACAATCTTTCAATCCATACAATAGCCTGAAACTTGGTGTTATCAACTCTCATGATGATTTTGGTTTAATATTATGCTTACTTGTGTTAAAGCAGAACCTTTTAAATTCTTCAGTCTGCCATAAAAGAGTAGGTGCTCCCTTCCTGTTAAGGTTTCCCATAGCAGGCTACATAGTCCCCAAAAATAAAAGCATAAGAAAGTTCAATTTAATGGTCAGCATAAATAAGTCCAGCCGTATATAAGCTTACTCATGCTGTGGACAAACACCCATTCTTGCATATATGCTATTCATCTCAGTCCTTATGTCCAGACCTTCAACAAAGGCTGTTCCAGCGGTTGGTTTTATAAGACCAATCATCTGAAAAAGGATCCTCATGTGAGTGAAATTTACATGAAAAACAGGAACGTGTACATGCACACCAGAATGGGCGATACCCTCACCATATGGGGGTTCAATGACAACCAGAAAGACATTTAAAAAATAAAAAGCCCAAAGAGATAGGGGAACCAAACAGCATAGAAAATCACCATCCAGCAACGACAAAGAACGAAGGAGCAATTTTAGCTCACCATACTGATAAAGGAGGTCTTTCCCGCACCATTAGGACCTAGCATCCCAAAGCATTCTCCTCGATGCAAAGCAAGAGATAGTCCTCTAACTGCAAACTTCTCAGGGTTTCCATCCTTTCCTGGATACACCTTTTTGAGATGGTCGCAGACGACATGACTTGGATCTCCTTCCTTCAGCAACCGTTCAACCTTCTCCCTCTGGTAAGGAAAAAAATAAAATCACAGAGGTCGTAACTCAAGCGGTAACAATTCAGCCTTCTCTCTCAAAGAAAATAATCTGTATATTTCACCTTACAATCCGTATACTTCACCTAATCAAACACGCAGTTAAACAGTTGGAACATGACAAAATATATTCAGAGGACAGTTCGATAGAGCCAGTTTACAATATTCCACTACGGAATCCCTCTTGAATCATGAGGAAGAAGAAATACTTGATAAGAAGCAAAAAATGGAGAATAGATCATGACGCTATTCAGAAGTATGCATGCGTTATTTTTTTAAAAAAAATGTAATGGTAAAATAGATATAAGTATCAAGAAAAAGTTACCTCTTCTCTAACATCAGGTTTATCAATCTGACCCAAAACTTTTGATCCTTGTCTTTCCAAACCAGGATTCTGAGAAGGAGGTTTTGTGTCATGTCTTTGGAGGAAAAAAAATGGATGCTTCCAACTTCCCGATGACAAAACTTGATCGATACAATATGCAACCAGAAGCACCACTATCCACTCAACAAGCATAATGATCAAGACTTCTCTCATTCCGTTAACGCTATCAGTCAAATCTCCCCAGCGCATCCCATAAGTCCCCATTAGATTCCCAGTGAAAGAATAAAATCCAAACTCATACAACCCACGATATAGCAAAAATCCAGGATATAACTCCATGACCATGATCCAGCCACCTACAGAGTACAAAGAAAGCATATCAAAAGCTTAAACTTCATATACTAGTGGAGAGAGCATTGCCAGCCAATATGAAATGGGACCATGAGGACCATTATGACATAAAAATATTATCAGACATTAGTAATAAAAGACTCCATCAAGCAATTAGATGAAGATAAACTTCTTAGAATGTCTTGATGTTTGTAATAGTCGCTCTTCAGAAAGGTTCCAAGCATTCCAATTCCTAGTGAAGTTTTTTAAGCTGGATATAAGTGCAAAATACTAGAAAATGAAGTTTTATTCTCTGAACTCTCTATCCAGACAATCTAGATACTAATGAAAGAATTCAAAAGAAGTTTGAGTGAGGACTTTGAATGCTTGGAACCTCTCACAAACAATCTAAAAACAGTTCATAACAAATGTTGTTCAAAATTCATGGTCCATTTATTGAAAATACAAATAAAATAAAACCTGACTTAGGGAGATATTTACTAACGTGGGAATGACGAATCTTCGACAAAAAATTGGAAGAGAAATCCACCTAAGAGCCCTGTTCCGAAGATGCATATATATGACGAAACTGCAAAATCATACACTCAAGTGTCAGCTTAGAGTTAAGTCGATACTAAATCCTGTGGGTTTAAATAAAACCAAACCTTCAGCAGTCTTGACATTCGAAAACATGGCAGCAACTAGAAAGGCCAGGGAGACTTGCAAATTTATAAATAAGAGATAAAACACAAATTGAATACTGTAGTCATTCAGTGTAAAAAATTTTAGCCCTGCAAGGAAGTAAAAATTATTAAAACTTGGAACAAGGTCGGGATGTATGAGTTAAGATTGTCAAAATTTATGTTACCTATAACTGAACCAAACATCACAAAACAAAACATGTATACTGCAGAAATTGTGAGAAAATAAGCGTATGAAATCATCCAATAAGGCCCATCACCAAGCCCATGCATTTTCATCATGATTCTCAGTTTCTGTTGCTTCTCATATACCAACGATGACAAGATAACCTAACATGGAAGGATAGAAATAAAATATTTAAAAATTTTAATGAAGAAATGAAGTAACCGCCATTGAAAAATACAATGCCCTATAATATTGAACCAAGGACATCAACATCATTATATGCAATATGAAAAGTGCAGCTATTACAACCATGTTAATTCAGAAGGGTCAAATACTCAAAATATGTTAAATTTTTTCTTCTGCAGAGATATTAGTTACTGAACTTGCTATCTCTTTTTAAGTTTCCTACAATTAGAAAATGGTAGATGACAAAATCTGAATTCATGTTTTTTCTATATTTCCTTTCCTGTTTTGTCTGTTTTGAAAAACATAACAGGAAAGGAAATATAGACAGATAGACTTCTGTGATAGATAATTCTTCATTACGTCTGACAGTAAGCCTTGGTGCTTCTGAGCAGTCAAACAATGCACCAAACATTTATATACTTACAGGAAAAAGCTGGAGGATGACCCACGTAAAAAAAAGTGCACCAAGTAGAGAAGAGAAATCCAGTCTGATCTTTGTTGCTGGTTTAGGCATTTCTTTGACAAACTCGAAGAGCATCTCTGTGCCTGCTCCTAACAAAAACTTAAGGTAGCCATTGGATACCTGTGAACATAAGGAGAGGACTGCACGTGTCAGCCTCCATCACATCAGGAAAGTAGAAAGGTCATGACTTATGAGATATGAAAAATCACCAAGGATGCAATCACAGAGAACGTCTTCATATTTAAACCTTTGGTAACACAAATTATGCAATTCTAGTCTATATTTCTTATTGAAATTTAACTGCCGCTAAAACAGGTTAATATCATCCATTCACACAAAGTTTCGTAGTTCACAGTTACGATGGCCTTATGCAAATATAAAGGCTATCTTATTTACTATATTGCAAATATTACAGTTTTATCTGATATCATATTAAGACAAAACTATGGACTCAAAACTGACATCTCCAAGTTTGACTCGTTATGATTAATCAAACCCCATATTGAAAACAATATATAACGTCTTAAGACAATTAATTTGTTAGGAATAAATCATTTTATTCTAATAATAATATATAAAGATGTGCCAAATGGTCCTCTTATATAGGAGGAAGACAAAATACAATGAAGGAAAAAGAATAATAAAATGAATACAAAATAATTTAAAGATATTCACTGAAAATATTTACTAAGAATAAACCAACACAATTGGACATCTTACTACAGGACTTTGGCCCTCTGCTGTCTCATGACAAACAATGCCCTTTATTGACCTCTAGCATATGTGCAATAACAAATTTGTCAAAAAAGATGTTTATCACACAAAAAACTACCTTTTCATTATAATATAACAAAAATAGACGTCTGTTTATGTACCTTCCACAATCAAATTTCTTGATAAACAAACTAATGTAAAATAAAATAGAAGTTCAAGACGGCTGAATGCAGGAACTTTTAGCTTGATTCAACCAATCATATGAGTGAAGATTGCACTTCATACAAAGTAGTTGGAGACATTAAACATCTGGATATGACCTCAAATGATTTCATGACTAAAAAACCAACTGCAACAGACAGCAGCATAAAGAAAAGATATTCTTTAAGAACAAAAGTAGAGATGAATCCACCTAGGCTCAATGCTTGGAACTTCATGACATTAACATGAATTTGTCTTCTTATATTTTCATTTTAAAAGGTTTAGAGATGTACAATAACGGAGTGCATAAAAATTAAATAGTTCAATAATTCACAAGCTCGTCTGTACCAGATTAACAAGGCGTGGAACCCGCAACAAAACGTTAGAAGAACGGCCGATATCACTCTTATAAGATGAATTATACCATATAGTCACGTTAAAATTGTTCCC
This sequence comes from Trichosanthes cucumerina, assembly GCA_036507285.1. Lineage (NCBI taxonomy): Eukaryota > Viridiplantae > Streptophyta > Magnoliopsida > Cucurbitales > Cucurbitaceae > Trichosanthes > Trichosanthes cucumerina. The sequence goes on along the minus strand of CM071839.1, from coordinate 71,392,352 downwards.
ATCCGAATTTAAGAAATCAAAACCTGTGGAAGAGAAAGTTGTGAGTACTTGCTACGAAAATGGTTAGAATCTTCCTCTCAAAAAAAGAAAAACAAACCTGAAAGAATCTCATTGATTTTCCCCTCCGAGTTCCCATTTTGGTAACCTTTGTATATCTCATCATTCACCTCTGAAGAACTATTGCGCCACAATTGTAGACCTTGAGCACATATAATATCTGGATACAAGAGCAAAAGATGTCAAAGCAATTATATTTATAAGATTGTCCTCCTCGGACAAAATCTTAAACTGCTAAGGAGCAAGTTGAATACGATCAGCGATGTCTCTATTATTACAAAAAAAAAAATAATCATAGAATTTTTAGTTTAATCTATGACTTTATGAATCAATTACTAATTGATACAATGTAGAAAAACATATTCTTATCTTCATATGTATGTATGATTAATTTTTTTCTCAAAATTCAGTGAAAAAGAATTGATAACAATGTATCATATAAAACGCCAAAGGTACCTTTATATACTATCACTAGATTTTATTATGTCTTATGAAAAATTTACAATTTAAAATTATAATAAGAACTTTAAAAGTTCAATAACAGCATTATTATAATAATAAAATGAAATTGAAAAAGAAAAACCAACTCGTACTTATATATTTTAAACTAAAAGTGAATTGCAGATAATAGGTTTTCATCATAGGAGTTGAATTTATGTTTTTCAGATGCAGATGATAAATAAGTCATATATATATATATCACATACGACAACTTCTGAAGACCACTCACGTATAATCTAATAACATATCACATAAATTGGAAGCAGATCAGATATTGAAAAAGTTTCCGAAAATATTTCCTTCATTTTCCAGATAACCTTTCAAGATAGCGATCATAACTATATTAAATATAGCTATTGCTTATCAAATTCTCATAATTTTATGATTCAATCATACACACCCATGCTGCTCACAAGCATAAATGTTAACCTTACATAGTGACTGAAAGAGCTAAAAGGTTTGTTGAGAATAGGTAGTCCAGATCTATGACATACTACCTTCTGTCTTTGTAAGAGAGAATATAGAAACAGGAATTGTCAATGTCGACCCTGCTGCACACTGACGTTGCATATAATATAAAGGAAGGTTTGAAAAGAAAGCAGGATCAAGAAAATTGTTGGTTCTAGGCCTCGATTCTGATCCCTAAAACAATTAGACCACACAATGACAAAGAAAGTTAATATATGGCTGCGTCAAATACTGAATAAAAAATGTAATTAGAAGATGGGACTGCAAGAACACATAAAATATAGACCAGGAAAGAGTGAGAGACAGAGCAGTAATGGAGAAGATGACTTACCAAAACGTTATGAGAGACGCCATACAGAACATCAGAAGATTTCCAAGTCAAAGAACTTGGGACCATACTTGCAGCCAAAACTACCCACATGGAAAATAACTTCATTACCAGTTAAATTCAACAATTCACTAGCAAGTGAAGCAAACAGCTTAAAGATAACTTCAACATCTCAGCTAATATGTACTTGGAGAAAGAGAGGGGTCATACTATTTCCGAGAGAGCGATTATTTCCAGTGAAAAGCATAGTTACAGGACACGACATTGACTTCCTGCACGATTCATTTGGCAAGTCCGTATATGGAAAAAAATCTGTTCTCACGGCACGGAAATCAGGAGAAGGCATTTGCAATATGGGAGGCCATTGTGGAGGACTTGGAATGGGGCAGCTTGCTGCTTGTATCAAAGTTGAGTACTCTAACCCACAAACTTTCTCACATACACCATCTCCATTCGTATCAACACAAACACAACCACAATTGTTCTTCGGCTTATCCAATTCGTTGTTGACTATTCTTTGAAGTAGAACAAGCAATAAACAGAGGATGAATGGGAAGGAAATCAGACGAATATTTGTCTTCAAATTTCGTTTCTGAGTGAGAAAAGAAGCAACATTTTGACCATATTAGACAAAAGAGAGATCATATCTTGTCACTTATCTCTTTCAGAGTTGCAATAGTGCTTAGTTTGCAATGATTATAATATTATAGGTACAAACAATTGTGTTGATCATTATTATAAAATATTTTGAATCGGTCTACTGCTACTAAGTCAAATAAAATCCATGTTTAAATTGGCTGCGTTAGTTACTGCTTTAGTCATCCCGTGTCTTAAGGAGTTAAAACATGGATGCTGATTTATTATTTTTTTTATCAGCAATCATTTCTATCTCAAGAGCTATTGATTCAAAACAACTACACGAATTAAATCTAACCTGAACACTAATGATATAATTCAAAAAGTCCTATTGAAAATCAAAATAAGATTATTTGAGCATTTACATCATTTCACGAGTCGATTTCAAAATGCACATATGGCAAGGATAAAGAGAAAATGGAAATTACGCGATGCAAAAGTAAGCCGACAGATTCAACAAACTGAACCGATCATGCTGTCCGAAAACTAAAAAGAGTTTAAATTACACAGAACGTGTAAAGAGAGGGAAGAAGAAGACCTGGTACGTAAAATTTTTCCTGAGCAGCGCATTTGCTTGGGTCCGGAAGGTCGCGGCGTGAAGAGATCGATCCGCCATTGATATGAAAATCGGAAGACTTCAATTTCTAAAGCATGAAGAAGGAGAATTCATGAATTCTAGTTGTCTTCCATGGATGATTATGATTGTTGGCCAAAATGAAAAGGTCATCCGCCGGTATTGCCCATTACCGCCAGCAGTGGGAACAAAAGCTAGTAGTCTACAAAATACATACATTTCCGTATGGAAAATTCTCGGCGGCTGAAGCCGAAATTCGGCGCCAAAGTTTTTGTAATGTTTCAGGCTTCCAGCAGCCTGAGCCTTTCCCTTTTACGTAACCCACAAGGAAAATTCTCCTGCAAGAATTTCCCTGTGTTGCTTCTTTATGATTATGCCATCACAAGTAATTTATTCTCCTACCATATTTTTTTCTCTCTCTTTTCTTTTTTTTTTCTGTCAAAATCATTTCTTTTTCTTTTCACACTTTCACCTTTAAATATATTTTTTTTTAGTACATCAACCATTAAACTAGGAGGATTTTTCAGCTAAACTCTAGTTGGCCTTTTAAATATATTTATATCAATTGAGTTATATTTTTGTATCATTTTTTTCGCTCTACTAATACTACCATCAATAAATAAGCTTTATATTATTAAAAGGTTTTTGTTAGGCATAGAGTTTATGTTAAAAAAATTTAAACAACGATTAAAATAGTAAATAGACCAAAATGAACGTTTTGAAAATACAATGAGTAAAGTGAACAAAAGTTGAAAGTGTATAAATCAAAATGACATAGATCAAAATGAACCAAAGCTAAAAATATGGAACCAAAATAATATTTTAACATTTACGACGAGAGTATTGAGAGTCGAGAAAAAATGAAGTAAAAGTAGACCTTTTTTTTATTTTGTGTGTGAAGAAGCATACTATCTAAGTAATAATTCCTTTGAAAGCGTATTATTCAAAAATATCATTTTGTTTTAGCAAATAACTTTTTCTTTATCAATTCAACCTATATGATTAAAGATGTATATTATATTTCTTAAGATGGAGGTTTTATTCACATCTCTAAGTTTATCAAACTTAGAAAAAAATATATAATTTTAAATATAATAACAATAATCAACTTAAACGCATCTATAAATAAAATCATTGTATTTTAAAAAATGCATACATGTGTTTAATTATAGTGACGTTGAATATAAGTATTACACTGCGTCAAAGAACAAGTCAAACATGACAATTATTAATTCCCCAAAAAAGAAGGGAAAAAAATAGGGCAATGATTATGATAGAAATATTACAAAACATGCCTTTTGATTCAATTTAAAGATTTTTTCATTAAAAAAATTAAATATTACAGGGTCTCAACGTCATATTAATAGCAATATAATAGTTTAATGCATAAATGCCTCCAACAATATTAAAACAGTAAAACAATTCCTTTGTCAACTTCAACACAATTCCTTTGTCAACTTCAACATGATGACTCCACTCTCCCTATTAATAATTTGCGACTTAATATTTTAAGTTAAATTACAAATTTCTATCCATGAGAAAATCAAAATTTAATCCCTATAAATTTAAATATTAGAATTAGTCTCTATAGTTTGATAAAACCTCCATTTATCAAACCATATGAAATATTTTATTATCAAATCATAAATATGAAATTCTAATGTTTAAAATCACTCTATTCTAACTTTCTCCAAACCAAAAGGATCAAATTTGTAATTTAACCTAGGAATATAAAGGAGGGTAGAACAGTAAACATTTCAAAGAGAAGATTAAAAGGAAATTGATCTCTCAGGTCAATTTACACATAACACTTGGGGAATATATGCTACTTCTCACTTTCTAGTTTTTCACTCTAAGATTAAAATCAGAGCCAAATATCTGAATCAAAATCATAAAGTAAAATAAATGAACCACAGGGAGAAGGACAAAAGGCTTTGATTCTAGAAAAAGGATGCTGAAGAATAAACTAAAACTAGCAGGTTCCATAAACTTTGATGAATTCACACACTAATATCCATGAGACCAACATAATTAAGGTGTCATTGAACAAGATAATCACAATCAGATACAGTATAAACAACCTGTATTAGAACAGAGTACCCTTAAATAATGTGTAATTGCAGCACAAAAAACTTGGGGAGAAGAAAAAAGAACAGAAAACAAGAAAGAAAAAACTTAAAACCTATGATGTACATGCACTCAAACAACCAAGATGAAAGGATAATCAGATAAGACCATATTGGCCTCAGCAGCCCCCCTTGAAGAAGATGGACCCACTCACTGAATAGGTGATGTTTGATCATAAATGTATGAATCCAAAAAAGCCTTCAGATGAAATTCACCCCTCAATAGTTGTTGACTTCTAGAAACCCAATTTTACCTTCTCCAGTCTGCTTGGATTACCTTTCCTACAAAGAATGTCAAAGACAAATTATTTTGGATTCTAAATGTTCTTTTTAAATGGATGCCAAGGATTAGTGTGAAAAGAAAATCACTCTATTCCTGTTGAGAGGGAGTTCCACATTCATATTCATGCTAAAGTTTTAGCTTCATAAGATGATGAGTATTTGTTCAGAATGAATGTCGAAAGTTGCATGAGTATAAGAAAAGGTAATATTTAGATTTAATAGCATGCTTACCATTTCCATCTCTTGATCCCAGAAGTGCCTTGTCATTTTTATTTCCTCCTTTGCCACCTGCTTGAACAAGTCTTTGTGTTCGTGGAGACTGCGAGCTAATTTTAGCATTAGTGGGCGACGGTAAAGAATGTCGTCGGTTGAGGTTATTTCTTTCAATCTCCTGTCCAAATCTTGGAGATCCTTGTGCTCTCAGTTTTGCCTTTGCAGATTCAGTTGCTGCCATGTAGCTAGGTATGGTTGGACTGTGTTGCAACCCATTCTCCACTCGCTCTTGCTTGGCTGGAGTAGAGGCTTTTCTCCCAGATTTTGGATTCTCGTTGATAGTATAATCTTCCTTGTGGTTTGATTCCCCATTTGTTAATAGGCTGATATCGTCTTTAGCGTAGCTCTCTGTCAGAGGCTTAGTCTCAACAGGCTCATCACCAGCAATATTTTTATCTCTGTCACTGTTCTCAATCAAAGGCTGTGAATCTACAACTGGATCACCATTAAGTACATTAAGCACCTCTTTTATCGGTACCGGCTCAGGAGTTGTTTCCAAATCAAGCTGGACAGGTATCATTGAGATTGCGTCTTTTTTCATCTTCTCAGACGAATTACTAGCACCTCTTGCCAAAACGTCACGGCCTAGACCATTAGAAACCTTGTCCAAGCTTTCCTTGGGCTTCTCCGCATCTGCTTCTGTTGGGGCAGAATTATCAAGGACAGGGTTATGGACCTTTCTCAGACTGCGCTTGACCTTTTCGAGCTCCATCTGAGGATTCTCCTGAACCTGCTCTGCTGCTGAGTGACTTGAAACTTTCCTAAAAGTACGTTTGGGTTTCTCAACTTCTGCAGATGATTGGACAGTAGCACTGTCATTGTTTACACTGGGAACTCTCCTTGTGCGTTTCGATCTGACTGTATGTGCCTCTCCAGTTTGACCAGTGCTCAGCTTTCTTTGAGATTTAGACTCTGGAGCTTTTTTTACTTGGGGAATTGGTTTCCAGAATCTAGAATTTGACCAGCGCTCTACCCATTTCAAAGCTGAATTTTCATCCCCATTATCAAAATAGATTTGCAGAGGTTTGGCAATTGTAGATGAAGCAAGCTACAAGAACAAATCACAAATAAAATCATATGAAGTATTAAGATAAATAGGTAGCAATTGTAATTATTGAGCTTTGGGGGAGGTACAGAAGAAGCTTGCTTGATAAATAGGCATTGGATAGAGAATGAATACATTCTTGAAAACTTGCCATAAATTTTATAATCATTTTCTACATTGAAAACTAAACAAAGTTTCTGATTGACAGATCTCTATGAACTATACATACTGCGAAGAATGATCATGTAAAAAGTATGGCTTTAAGACAGTAGACTCATCGGCCTCATACAGAGAGAAGGAAAAAGTGTAACAAATCATTCATTTTTCACATTCTAATGACAATAATAATGGTCCTCTAGATAAGAGAAGTAGAACATGGGGACGGATACTAGGATGATCACTCCTTCGAGCTTAAAAGAGTTCTACTCATCGCTGATTTGACTGACGAACATAAATAGAACCACAGCTGGAAAATGATGTGATGGTGAACTTACCTTGATAGTGAAAGCATTTGCTGAAAGTTTTGCCATTCGTGTGGAGAGACTTACTCCAGCAGGATCCACTAATGGTTGTTCCTTATGTTGAAAAAAATTGAAAATTATTAGAGTAAGGTAGATTTCTCAACTACTCTTCTAGGTAACAATTCTTTCATTCACAAAGATTACAAGGCCTCTGCCTATCTGTGTGTGAACGAGCTTCACTTCGAATTTGCAAACAATCGATTGTTCAACAGTCACTTGGGAAGTTTATTTCCCATAAATAAAGTTCATAGACATAGCTAGAAAACATGTACAGTGCATCAAATCCGGGATTAAGATGATTTTTTCACACAATGCAAAATTGAAAAAACAATGTTTAAAGAAAAATGTGCTAGATAAAGGTGTATGTTCAAGCACAATTTGAGAATCTGTGATATTAAGTTCATTGCAAAGGAATTGATGGAAATGGAAAACGAAAAGAAATTGTAGTGGCCATATGAAATAATTCCGTTGAACTGTACGCTAAATGAATATTGATAACAATAGCAGTGTGCTTTTCTGAATTACCTGTGGCTGCACTAATCTACATTTGTTTTGCACTTCAAACCCTACATCAGAAAGCCTCACTCTTCTTCCCCGAGCAATAGCCTGAAACTTAACAATTCCAAGCATACAACATAGAGTAGCAACAGCCTGTCTCCTTACCAAGTGACCACGAATAAGCGCCTGCAACCTAATAATACCTTTGAGGGCTCGGAATGCTCGGCGAGCCTTCAATCAAAAGTTGTGTCAGTAAAATTTCTCAATGCTGCCAATCAGAAGGAAATAAACCTAGCATATCAAGCAAGACAATATACAAGTATAACAATTAAGCCTATTGCCTCTTATAATAAGAGATAAAATATTATTTCATCAGGTCCCAATAATCACAACTTTGAAGGGGCAAGAGTTCCAGCTTCAAAAGGTGCTTAGGAGAGAAAACTGAAAAGTTGGGCTAAAAGGAGCAAATAGTATTGGGGTACACTACAATGAGTACAACTCTAGAAAGAAAGAAAAAATTGTTACCAAGTAACACCTAAAAATAGCTTGAACCTTAGTTTCAGCATCCTCTTTACTTACCAAATAACCCCTAAAGGCAGCTTGAGCCTTAGTTGCAGCCTCCTCTTTACGGATTCTCTCAGGATCAGATGGTGCATCTTGGCAGGTAGATCCTTGAATTTCTGCATCTTGATTTCCTGGAATTGATATTGATCTTTCATGCGATACATTAGCTGCCTCATTGTTGGTAATTTTTGACACCCCATCGTTTGTATCAATGGTATTTGGGTTTGGTTGTGAAGCTACAGGATGACTAATAACAGAAGAAGCCTCTGATGCCTTGGCAGAAACCAATACTTCCTTCTCATTTCCATTTTTCTACACAGTATCAAAGAGAGGTATTAAACATTTCGCACTTCAGTTCAGCCTCATTTTCCAAAGACATCATCAACATTGAGAGTATTGAGGTTGAATCAGCAGCAATGAAACTAAGAGTACTTGGATAGAAAGTGAAAATTCAACTCATCTGCTTTAAGTCAGCATGTAGCTAACGACAAATATGATTTAACTTCTAATGTTCCAACGATCAAGCACATATTTGCATAATGATTTGGGTGGACAAGTTTCTATAAGTTCACTTTTAATACAATGAGGAAAAGATTTGATGGATACTTTACAATTAAGATATAGGCTGACATCAAATACAACTGGTAGAGTATAAAGTTAGATTCAAATAAATGAAGATACGTCGGAGTTGGATCACAAAAAATCCAAACAGATGGATCTATAAACCTTAAAAGAAAATTGGTGGTTAGCTACCTACGTTATACTGGGGGGGAACATTTGTACCCTAATAAAATCCCTATTACCTCTCTGCCCTTAGAAAGATTAGATTTGGAAGACTTCTTCCCAAACAAGATGGTCTTAATCCATTTCCCCGGCGACTTCCCCATTTGCTGAAAAGGTTAAGCTCTGCAAACACAAAATCTTAGTGAAGAGTGGCAATATTGAATTCTCGATTGTAAATACGAAACACCAGAAACTTCAAGTCATTTAATTCTAATAAGAAAACTCCAAGTACTCACTCAAACTTTCACAACATCACCACACTGAACACAATAGGCAGGTACTACAGTTGATATACAGTACATATTCTACCAGATCATCCCTCAAATTAACATTTCCCCTTCCATGAACTACCAAATCAAAAAACAGCACAAAGTTCTTCAATCCTCCCACATCTAGCCAATGATCTCACTCTACTTCACTGACTCATAAAGAAACACCACAGTGCCATGAGGCATTTCTAAGCTACAGATCAAATCATCCAAATCCAAAGTCTCAGAGGGTCCAAATGCTCGAGGACTCATCACAGAACAAAACGAGTTGTCGGGAAAAGACCAAGGGAACGAAAAAAACAAAACTCCACAAATCACAATCACAGATGAACATATCAAACAAAACCCAATTCGCATAGATCACGACCAATGAAGAAACAGCAACCCCAAAAGGCAACATTCTAAGAAACCCCATGAAGAAAACAAACTAACCGCAAGAATCAAAGAAACCCCACCGACAAAATCGCCAGTTTCCCAAATCACTACACACCAAAAAAACCACAAAATAAAAACAACCCAAAAGGCAAACGAAGTTCAACACCCACAGCATCAGATCTGAAACTTACCCACCTCACTCAATGTGCCCACTTCAAAACCCCTATTCTACCATTCCTGAAAAGAAAACAAAGCCTCAGAGAAACAAGATCATCTTACCCTGCAAACCAAGCTTGCAGACTGCTGTAAGAAGCAGCTGGAAAAACAGAGAGAGATCTACGCAGCAGCCAAGAAAGTAAAAAAAAGAAGAAAAGGAATAAAAATTTAAAAAAAAAATACAAAAGAACAGAGCAAGAAAGGAAAAGAAGCGCGAGGATGAGAAATGGGACAGAGAAAATGAAGCTTACAAACTAGGAAAAACGTGAACTTGAAAGCTCCATCGATTTTAATTTTTCATTTTTTTCACCTTTTTTCTTTAGCTGTTCTGGATGGATTAGCTTCTTTACTCTGCTCTCACACTCGCATTGGAGAGTTCAAAAAAAATGAATAAATTTACCCAACTCTGAAAAATCTCCAGATAAAAGGAAAGGGAATTTTAAAATAACAAAGCCACTAAACTGCGGCGAAGTCCATAATTATACGGTGGGGTCTTTGTCTTAGACCGTTAGATTGGAATACTTTGGGAGTAGTTTCGATCGGACGGTGGAGATAAATGGAAGAACAGTTGGGTTAATTAAAGAAGGGGGGGTGTGGTGAGTGGTCCCCGGGGGCAGTTACTTCGGAACCAAGTGTTTGAGGGGGCTTCTTTATTCGGAAGCATGGGGTGGAATTACGATTTTAGCCCTAGAGAAGTTGTTTGAAGTTGACGCGCGGGGGACGCGCGTGGAGTGGGGGAGAGTTGGTGACGGTCACAGACATCGTACCCACGACGCGCGTGAGAGTGGCGGGAGGATGTCGGGTTGTGCACGTGGAAGTTGTAGAGGGCTTGCATGCGGGTCACGCTGGAAGGAGCTCGTACGGTCATTCGAGTAATGCTCAGTTTTTCCCTTTTTTTTATTTTTTTTTTATTTTCATGAGTTTTGATGATTTAAAAATTAGTTTATGATTAGAGTGGGGATCACATTCATCTAGAAAAAGTATCTTTTTTTTTTTAATTATCTAAATATAGTTCAATATTCCTTTTAGATTAAATATCTTTGGTTGGTTTAGAATGAAAGTTTGGATTTGAATAGGTTTTGCTAACACATCAAACAAATTGTTTGTCTCCTATAAATTTGTCAACTAATGCACTTTCTCCAAAACTCACTCTTTCACTATTTTACCTCCTTTAATTGAGTTGTCCATCTAAACATATTTTAATTAGTTAAGGTATACTTTCTTAATAAAAATGTTAGATATAAAAAAAAAATCTTCAAACACATACATGTTTCTTAGATTTAGATTTTTTAAACCTTCAAGTTTAATATTTCCTAACTCAAAATGTTAAATTCACTCTCAAATGTTTCTTAAAATTACTAAAAAGAAAATTTAAGTTTTTTTTTCTAGTTCAGTCAATATATAGGGATGAAGATTCGAATTTCTACCATTTTGATCAATAGTATAACGTTTTAAGTACTAGTTGAGTTATACTTATGGTAGGAGAAAACCTTAATCGATTAAGTCAAAGCACTCCAAAATTTTTTACCTATGGAACTCACGAACTTTCTAACCAATCCTCTTTCTTCTCTTTCTTCCTCGTCTTTTCATTTACATTCTCATTGACGCCCATTACCGTCGGGACCGATATCACTTTTTTTTTTTTGGGATGAAATATCGATATCACTTTATAAACAAGTATTCTAATCTAGGACCAACACTCAAATCTAGGGTATTCCATATCTAGATTTTTTTAAGGAAATGTGTGAAGGAGAGAAGAACGAGGAAAAGGGGAAGAGAATAATAAGAAGTGAAAGGAGAGTAAAGAAGAAAACACAATCACAACAAACCATTGATGGATGAGAGGAGAGAGAAAGAAGAAAAAATATTTTTTTTAATAACAGATATTGTTACGTTAGTAACAAAAAAGTAAATGGATTGACCAAATTACTACCAAACTCAAACTTCATATACCAAAAATGTATTTTTCCATATTTTTCTAAACTCCGCCCTCACAAATTAACATGCAACTTCAAGTACATATTGTCAACTTAACCATAACTCAACTAGTTAAGACATATACTTTCTCGACGAAAGAAAGTTAGATGTGAAGTAAAAATCTTCGCATGTCGTAGATGTAAGTTTTTTAAACCTTTTAAGTCCAACATTTAATTTTAATATTTTTTCCTAGTTCAACAATCTGTAGGGGATGAAGATTTGAATTGTTATCATTATCAACAATGTTTTAATAAGTTGAATTATAGTTATCTTAGCAAATAAAATTTAAAAATCCGTTTGGAATACCTTCGAATTTAAACACTTTTGAAAAAAATACATTTTTAATAAAAATATAATTATATCTTATATTTTTTCAAAAGTATTTTAGATAACAAATTTACTTGATTACGCTACATTCAAAAGTAATTGTATTAATTATATATTTTTTTATTACATACTTTAAAATTTTCCAATAAATCATGTTAGGATAATTCATCTATCAAGTTTTTATTCCAAAAAGGTTTTAAAATTAATTCAATTTTTTTGAAGCACTTATAATTATTAATTAGGATTTTTTTAAAAACAACCTCTTGATCACATAAAACCACTCAATAAGTTATGTCAAACATACTTTTAATTGAGTTATTGGTTTTTCAAATTTATTCAAACAAATATTTTTTCCACAAGTTATTCAAAATACACTATAAATTGATAAATCCTTTTAAAAAAAAATCAACAATACAGAGTAGGAGATTCGAACTCATGACCTCTAGTCATAATTAAACACATACTTAATGCCAGTTGAGCGATACTCTCATGATAAAACTGATTTTTGTGTACAACCATTTCGTACTTACTATTATTACAATGTTCATAAATGTAAGGTTTGCTACCTATATGGTAATAATGTAGTATAGGCTGGCCAAGTTATATGTACTTCTTATATAATAAAATAATTTTGAGACAAAACTTCTTTTTTCATTGTAATTATATTTTGATTGTTGTCATTTATTTTTGAAAAATTAATATAGTTTGCTTTTTTTTTTTTTTTTGGGTGGGGGGAATATAGTTTGCCACTTGTGGGGTAAGGATTGTTCTTTCATAAATATTGAATTTTAGTTTGCAAAAGATAACAAAAACCATTCAAATAACCTAATTGGGTATTGATGGTAGTGTTGGTTGCAAGTCAATAATGCAAGTAAGAGAAATAAATTAACAAAACTTGGTTGTTTTGGTTGGTGAGAGATTCTATACTTATAAATAATAATGAAGAATGAGACTATTTTTCATTGCATGGGGTCCTTTATATATATATGAAGTATTTTTGTATATCATTGCCAAATGAAAAGATTGTTGTGGTTGAATGAATCATTGCATGGCATAACTGTTAAAGAATGTTTGTGACAATCCAAGATTAGTGAATATAAAGTATATATTTTGTTTTGAACTAGTTGTTGATGATTATCTAATCAATTATACTTACTATCTTAGATATGATGTTTTATACATAAGTAATGAATATATCCTAATCCAACTAGCATATTAGTCGTTGATTATTTGACCAAACAAATGTACGTTTAGAATCATGTTTGTTTTTTACTGAATATTGATGCACGACATCCTTAAAATGTCTTTGGAATCGTATAAATATCAAATTTCATATTTTATATATTATGGATATTCTGCCTCACCATTTCATTCATTGTGTAAATAGTATGAACTAAACGAAAACATAAATAAAAAGAGTCAAGGCCTCGTTTAATCCTTTAAAAAAAATTAATTTTAGTTCTTAAAAATTTTATTTGTTTTCTAATCATCATTTCTCTTGTTCATTTTTTTTAAGATCACATTTGAATTCTCAATCAAATTTTATTTTTTTGAAAACTATTTTTCTAAATTTCAAAACTTAACTTGACTTTTGAAAACATAGTTAAAAAATTCCATAACAAACACGAGGAAATTCCTATGTTGAAGTAGTATTTATAGACTTAATTTTCAAAAACCAAATGGTTATCAAATATGACATTAAATTATAAGTTGTGTCTCTATAGTTTAAACATAGTTTCAAATTGGTTGCTATGGTTTTAAGAATTCAAATTTAGTTTTTATTTCTTGAATTTTATTTTAATCTAGTTCCTATATTTTTAAAATGGTTAATTTGATTTTTATAATTTAGTCAAACTTTACCGATCATCTTTATATACTACAAAATCAATACATTTGTATTTTGTGGCAATGAATTGATGTTTTTCATTTAGGGGGCGTTTGGATCGCAGGGTTGGGTTGAGTTAGGTTGAGCTGGGTTGAGTTGGGTTGAGTTGTGCAGAGTTGTTTTGTCAGTGAGTTCTGGAAATCAGTGTTTGGTTTGCAGAGTTGAGTTGAGTCTGGAAGTTAGTGTTTGGTTTGCAGAGTTGAGTTATTATGTCAGGGGTATTTGATGCAGTTTTTTGTAAAGTGAATAAGTCTGATTTTTTGTGACTTTTTTTGTTTCCACCAAATCTGCAAACATATTTGTCTACAATTTCAAAACTTTATTATGAGATCAATTACAAATTTAGAATATATATTACCATTTGCAAGATATATGAGATATTTAGAACAGTACAGAATATTGAGATTGATATCAATTTTTCTTCTCCCCTAAAAATCATTTTTATCTTATGTAAAGTGAAATGTCTGATTTTTTTGTGTGACTTTTTTTCCTTACTTTGTTTTCACAACAAATCAAATACAAACACATTTGTCTACAATTTCAAAACTCAATTATGTAATCAATTATAAAATTACAATATATATTACCATTTGTCAAATGTATGTTAGGGGTATTTGCAAAAGTAATAGATATTGAGTTTGATATCAATATTTCTTTTCCAATAAAATTCATTATTTAGAACTTTTACTCCTCAATATGAAGTTTATTCCTTTTTTTATGCACATGTTCACCACTACTTTTTTATTTTAGTTTAGGTAGGTCTTAATTTAGTATTAATACTTTGCATATGAAGAATGTTTATTTAAATTTGTATAAATGCATGCATTGTCTATGGACATCTTTAGAATGAAATAAATAGTTTATCTTGTGAAGATGTTAAAAATATGTCAACATACTTAAATATTTTATGTCATATTGAAGTTGCATATCTACCAAATATTAGATATGTCATCAAGGTCCTAGTAGCGTCGTTATGCTATCGAAAATTTCTGCACGCATATGTTGCTTAGTAACGTCCCTAGGAAATTTTGAGTTTGAGAAATTAGGGTTATTCTGATTCGTTCATCAGACGAGCATGGGTTTTAGATTCTCGCATACTCGCAGACATCGTGGCAACGATCCTTATAGCCTCTTTGCGGAAGTCTAGTTAAAGTTATTTGAGTTCTTGTGTGTGTTGACACTTGTTATGTTATGCTTTTGACTTCTTTGTTCTTGTGCAAATGCAGCTTAGAGTTTAAGTTTAGATTATGACTCAAGATGTGACCGTTGTAAAGTTCTAGCAACTTTCGAGGACGAAAGTTTTTCTTAGATGGGTATATTGTGGCGCCTAAAAAAAATTAGATGCTTTAATTGTATTTGTTTTAAATTTGAATCTTTGGATAATCAGAATAGGATTAGAAAATGATGTTTTAAAGTTTAAAAAAGGATTATGATTTCTGTTTGTTTAGGATTTATTTTTCTAAAAGAATTAGAATTCCTTGTTCTAAAATGATTAAGACTTTTTGGTGTCTATTTAAACTAGAGTATTAGCAACTTAAAGACACACTTCAAAACTCTCCTCATCTTATTCTTTTCTCCACTTTCTTCATCTCGCCGGACAGTCGTCGGACCTTCGTCGGAGACTCGTCGGGACTCGCCGGACAATCGTCGAAAGTTGTCGTCGGTCGCCGTCGGAAAAGATCGCATGGCTTGAGTTAATAACTCAACTCCATGGGGTTGGGTTATTAAATCATGCCGATTATAATTGTTGGTGAAACAAAAAGCGAGAGTTGGGTTATTAACCCAACTCAACTCAACCCAACCCCAACCCCCTTAGCTACAAAGTGTATTAAAGTTTAGGAGCGAATAAAAAATATAAGAAAAACAGATCATTAATAAGATTCGACTAAAACTACATAACACAAAGTTGAAACATTTAAAGCCATAAAAATCAAATTAAAATTAATTCCAAATCATGAAAATAAAATTCAAAAGAATAAATTTCATCCCAATCTAAAACTACACTGACTAAATTTGTAATTTAACCCTACAAAACTCAAAAGAATGTTATTAGATTAATCTAAATTTAAAATATAAGTTTACCATTCTTTTAGTTGGAAAAAAAAATAAAATAAAATAAAAAAGAGAAGTAAAGGAACCGTTAAGGAGTGGAGTGCAGAAGCAGAACGTGGATTGTCAGTTTATGTCGGCCAACGTAATCTTATCCTCCACTCTTTTTGGGCCAACTTCCAAAGGCCCACTGGGCGGGCCCATAATCTAAGCGCGTGATCCTCACGTGCTCTATTTATTCAAATTATTCTCAAGCCATTGTCAAAATGGAATTGGAAAGCAACTACTAAATTTTGCAAATTGAAATCTAAATGGAAATAAAAAAAGAAACAAACAAACAAATTAGGTTAAGCTGTCGAAATGCAACACCGACACTTTGAATTCTACTTTTATAACTTCTTCGAACACACAACAAACAAGTAAAATTTTCATTTTACGATATGGAAAAACATATGCTTTCGAATGAAATAAAGAAGAAAAATTAATGTTTGTTGAAATGTCACTCTCCTAACTCCAAACTGTATAGTAATTTCAGCTATATATTATTTGTATGAGACAAGACAACCATATCTCTTGGAGAATGCTAACAATCCAAAACATTACTTTTGTGTTTACATTTCCAACTTCTCCCTCGTTCTTCTTCTCTTTAGTTTTTATTTTTTAAATTAAATTACAAGTTTAGTCTCTAAAGCTACGTGTGTGATGATCATTTGATTTTTTATTTTTTGTTTGTAAAATTAAGTCTATAAATACTATTCATACTATAGTTTTCACATTTTCTTATCTACCAAACATATATTATTTTCAAAACCCAAGTCAAGTTTTGAAAACTAAAAAAAGTAAACCTCGTTTAATAACCATTTGGTTTTTTAAAATTATACGTCTATTTTCTCACAATTTTTCTATCGTGGTTTTATATATTCTCTACTGTGGTTTCTATCTTTCCTGAGGAAAGATTTGATTTTCTAGCCAAATTCTATTTTTTTTTTTTGTAAAATTACTTTTTTTTTTTAGTTTTCAAAACATATAAAAAGTAAATAACAAAATATGGAACCCATAGGTGGAAGTAGTATTTATAAGTTTAATTATTAAAAATAAAAAATCGAATGTTTGTCAAACGGGTACGGGTCAGTAGTTTTTAAAAATGTATTTTTGTGTTTTTGGGATTGGGCTAAAACTCAATTTTTTTCCTTAAGAAATATGGAAACTGTTGTAAAGAAGATGAAAACTACAGTTAAGAAATTGTGAGAAAGCAGACACAATTTTAAAAAACCAAATTGGTTATCAAATTGGACCTAAGCTGTAACAATCAGTTGTTTTTTTTTTTAGAAAAAAAAAAGAAGTGCAAAAGAAGAAGAAAAGTCGGGGAGGGTTTCGCCCTCCCCCCTTCTCGTGCGCCGCGGACGAAGCGGTTGGCGACCCACGTCTCCTTTCCCCCTCCCTCACTCTCCTTCTTCTATCTTTTTTCTCTCCTCGAGCTGCTCTCTCTCTCTCAGGTCGTCGTCGCCGCCTCCGGAAGTCGTCTGAAACCAAGCGCCGCCGCCAGCACGTCGTCGTCGTGAAGCACCTCTGGTTGATCTGCGAGACCCATCGCTTGGTTCAGCTGGTTCGAGCTCGTTTCGATCGATTTTTTAGGAACAGAGACCGGTTCTAGATAGACCAGATCGCGAGGATTCCAGATTTACCACCCACGCGCTGCCACCGCTGCCGGTGACACGCGCCACCGCCTGTAGAGTCGTCGATTCTCTCGCTCTGTGCGGTCGCCTCGGTCCGTTCCTTAGCTCGTTTCAGATCTCTGTTGGGTGGTTTGCTCCCGTAAGCTTTTAAGGACTCGGTTATGTTTCAGATTACTAATCTTGTGCGTTTCTTCGTTAAGAACTTTATTTTGGAAGTAGAAACACGTTTGGAGCACGCCGCATTACTCAAGTTGCTCGTTGTGGTTGGATTTCCTATAAGTAGTCGTTTGGACTAAACTAACCCTAAGTGTAGGGCTTAAGGGCACCATTGCATGCAGAACTGATTTGAAATTGAATGTTTTAGAATCTGGTAACCTACCTTAGTCAAACTTGAACTTATAGTAGCATGCTAGGTTGTGGTAGTCGCAGTTGCGCCTGGATTTAAGTCTGTCTATTCTTATTTGATGTGAACCCGTGTTGAAATATCGTGCATGTTAGATCGAATGTTTGTTCATGATTCATGATTGTTATCCTTCCGTGTTTGGACGTTATCTTTTAGGAGAACCGATGTAAGCCTGTGTTGAGATTTCTGAATGTGTTGTTGTGTTGAGTTTGTCTCTCCCGAGCCTGATAGTCTCGTGCTTAGTTTTGAAGTAACTCGGGAAGTGTTGTTGAGCCTTAGGATTGTAGTTAGCACAACTAGCCCTAGTGTAGGCCCAAGTCTCTGTGTAACCCTTAGTAGGCTGAGACTCGAGGTTGGCGAGATGATGATGTTGTTATGGATGTGGTGGTTCGTCCTCCATCCAGTTGAGCGACTTGGGGTGTGACCTTTAGAGTCAGAGGGGGTTAGATAGAGTCCTTCGCCCTAGTACAGGCTCGGGAATGAGCCCGTGGTTGATTTGATGGAGATCTTATCTCCTTGAGCAGCGGAAACGTGTTTGGAATCGTAATATGCAAGATTGTTTTGCTTGAAACAAAAACCAGTACATTGACAAATATACAGAACAAGCATAATATTAACTCTAATCTAATTAGGCATGGATGTTTTACATGCAAACATGCTACAAGTTTAACAATTAAACTAATAAAGAAAGAGGAATTACCTTTGTAGTTTTCCTCAGCAGCAACTCCTTGCTCCAATCAGTACAACAACACAAGAAGCTTTAGTTTCTCTGTTTTTCTCCAAGAAAGACACTACCAAAAGAGTAAACCCTCTATCCTCTGAATGCTTAAATCTTTCCTTTGTGGGAAGGATTCCAACAGTTGGATAATTTTGGGAATAATAGTGTGAGAGAGAGAGTATTCTTGCAACAATTCTCCAATTGCAAGATGAATGATCCAATCGATCGATCAATTGAGCAACCCCCTTCTCCCTATCGAGGTAGTGGGGAACGTGTCTGGATGACACGTTTTCTTATTTTATTATTAAAATAATAATAATATAATTAAATTTAATTTAATTATTAATTTAAATCATATTTAAATAATACAAATTAAATATCATATTTAATTTGGATTAAATCTCATTTAATCATATTACCCCTTTAACCTATAGTTTTAATGTACATCCAGTGCACATTAAATTTTAACCTATAGTTTTCAAATATGAATCACATTCACACTTGAATATAATATTTGAACTCTTTCAAATATTCAATTCTCTTATATAATTTAATATGAATCATATTCACATTAAATTTATAATATATAGTTCCAAAACGTGGAACTATATATTATATCGTGTCTAAATACATTAAATATATTCCCTAATGAATTTGAACATTTCAAATTCAAATGATCTAAGAACCCTTTACGAGCTAGAAGGTGGACCTAATGGACCTACGGATCGAAGCTCTAACGATACGAGATTGCTCGGCTAATCTCATTAACCTCCCAATCAACATTCGTTAATCTGCGGAACACTCCACTAAAGTCCCACACCGCACTCTTCTCACTGGCAGATATATTTCTATGTCCATGGATATTGACCAATAACAACAAGTCAATCCTTCACGAATGTTCGTGTAACACATTTGGGTCAAATTACCGCTTTACCCTTTGGGTTACATCTTGTGCCTTAAGTACCAAAGTGCTCTGCTCTCTAATGAACAATTTGTTTGTGGTCCTACCAACAAACATAGTCCCTCTCGGGCCAATGAGAGGGTCGGGCCCTTTGTTCAAGTCTCTGAGACACCACTTAAGGGAACATTCCTCTACTTACCCTAGTAGGCGGGAAGGAATGAATTCCATCTTGCTAGGTTAAGTTCTCACCGCTCACTTGGTCTTGTCCCCAAGAAGGTAGGCATATTGAGTCGACGAATCCGCCACTCTCACCCATACTAGTCAAAGGACAATCCCTCGCGAATAGGAGTTCGTAACCTGCTCAGGATTGAGATCAAGTTGCTTAGGTCATCCTAGTGAAATAGAAACTTAACTAGTCAACGGAGTTACAGCTAGAGATTACTATTTCATGGTCCGGTCTTATGTAATCTCATTACATAGGATATCCCCACTCACATGTCATCTACACGAACACGTTAGGATCACAGTGTTTGTATCAAATACAAAGTGGGCCACATCCATAGTTTAACCAGAGTAAGGTACTCAAACCTTATCCCCTAACTATAGACCATTTAGGTTGTATCTCGAACCGAGATCCTTTTTATGTACATTACATTCAGTTAAAGATTCATTTAACAACCTTGGATGTTTAGTTTATTGGAGTTAGGGTTTAAATAAAGACAAACTAGTAGATAACGAACAATAACACTTTATTGAAATAATAACACTTTATTGAAATAATAATACTTTATTACATTAATTAGAACAGAATTACAAACTACGAGTTTTAGGGCACAAATCCCAATACGATTGTGCACAGTAGTACCGCCTTTGATGCTTTATGGGATGTGGTGGTTCGCCCCCCATCCAATTGTGCGACTCGGGGTGTGATCCTTAGAGTCAGAGGGGTTGGATAGAGTCCTTCGCCCTAGTGTAGGCCTGAGAATGAGTCTCGTGGTCAGTTGTTGCCAACCTAGTTCAGAAGTTAAAAGTAAGACAAAGCTGAGAATTCTGAGTGAGAAATAGGGTCAGGATGCTTGTTGAGGTTGTGTGGCGGGCTAGGTGTCGTGCTTAGCTAAGTCTAAGGTTGTTCTTTCATGTTCTTTACTCTTGGACGGAGTGGGCTACTTGCTGAGTATTTTTATACTCATCTCTCGTTTATTTCTTCTTTTGTTGCAGGTAAGGCAAACCAGTGAGATGACCACCGGCGGCGAGACCTCTGCGAGGCTATGGAAGGCTTGAAGGACTTAGTTAGGAGTTTCATTTAGAAGTTGTCTTTATTCCTTTTTCTTCTGTTGCGCTCTTCTTCTTTTAGGTTGTGTTTTAAACCTTAGCATATATCGTTCTTTATCGTTCGAATTGGAGTATGTTTTGTTATGTTTCTTTCATATTCGAAGCATGTGTTATTGTCTTTATTGTTGTCTGAGAACTCCGATGGACTAGAGCCAACCTGTTGTTTTCTGTGTAGTTTTGGAGGAGGTTGGGTACCATTGTGAGCCTTTTTGAAGTGTTTTTGTTCAGGTTTAGGCTTTGTAAATTTTTGTTTTGTCCAGGTTGCGTCGTTATGTTGTCGGATTTTCGGCGCGAGCGGTACAACTTGAAAGTAATACACCGAGTAGGAAGTGTTCAAATTACGGGGTGTTACATAAGCTTTTAATTTTTTGTTTATTTGTTTTCAGAATTTTAAAAAATGTCTAGTATATCTCTAAACTTTCAATATTGTGTCTAATGGGTCCATTAAAAAAATGTAAAATTAGTCTTTAAAATTTTAATTTTTGTGTTTAATAGATTCCTAAATTTGTTATTTTGTGTGTTAATAAGACCCTGACCTATTCGACATTTTTTAAAATTCATGAATCTATTCTAGACACAAAATCGAAAGTTTAGTGTTCTATTAGACAAAAAAAATGATATTAAATCTAATAGACCAGTTACTTCTTAAAAAAAAAATAGATATGTCGGAGACCGACATTTTTTGAAAGTTCAGACATTTATTAAATACAAAATTCAAAGTTTATAAACCTATTAAATACTTTCAAAAGTTTTATGGTCTTATTAAACATAAATTTAAATGTTCAAGGACTAAACTTGTAATTTAACTTTTTTTTTTAAAAAAATTATGTTTTCAATCAATCTTTTTTTTTGTTAGTATAATTGGGGTTTGTTAGTACAATTGGGGATAGAGGATTCAAACCACATACCTCGTAGTCGTTAACATATTCAAGATGTCAGTTGGACTATGGTATCTTTGGCATCAGCCTAATTTGTTAATAGGCACGTTTTTATTTGTTTCATATTCAATAGGTACTAAGTAGCTACATTGCCACGAAATTTCGGTTAGTGGTCTAATTATATGGTCCAAAATAACCTAGCTAATTTATTAAGCAAATGGGCAAGCCTATATACCTTTAATCATAATGCAAGTTGTATGGTAAAAAACCTAAAATACACCAAATCTAAGTCTATCACAAACTTAAACATAGTTCAACTTAGATATATATCATCGACTAAAAATTTAGAGGTTCGAAACACTCATTTTCATATGTTGTTAATTTTTTTTTTAAAAAAAAATTAATGGTTTATTTCAAATAACATAAGATATATAATTCATGTCAAATTGGCAAACAATCCCTTGTGAGAGCTAGTTAAATAAATTTGTTTAGTAAATGAAGATATTTATCTACAGTAAACTGTATTATTTTTAAGTGAACACAAATAGTTTTATTATTTTTTTAATTAAAAATATTAACATGTGCTGAAAAAGAAATGGCCGAAGGCTAAAATTCACTCATCTTAATCTAGTACCTGCAAAACCTAGACTTTCTAAAGGAAAAAGATTAAGATGCCCCTACTCGATATGTTTTGAAAAGGGTAAATTAGGAAACCAAAAAAATTCACATTAAAATTGTGTCTCTATATTTAATACTCATTATGCATTTTAAGAAAAATACAACATAATTAGCCAATGAATATGCACCAACTTAACTAGTGTACTCACGTTGCATTGGTTGTTGGTGCCTGGTGGTGCAATAATTATAAGAAATTAATATAATTATAATTTTTTTTAGTTACGTTTAACCATATTTAAAAATCGAGAAATTCAAACTCTAATATTTAGGCGTCGTTCGATAAATATTTAATTTTTGTATTTTTAATTTTTAAAAGTTAAGTCTACCACTCCACATATAATTTTACTGATTTTGTTATTTACTTTCTACTTATGTTTTCAAAAATTAAGTTATGTTTTGAAAATTAAAAAAAGTAATAAAATACTTACATGAGTTAGATAAAAATTATTGTAAAGAAATTGGAAGAAAACGTGTTTAATTTTCAAAAATAAAAAAAATAATGATCAAACAATTATCAAGAGTCTGAATTAAGGGTATATGTGAATTAAGCTAATTAAACTCACTTTATGCCAATAAGATTACAATATTAACAAATAAAGTTATTTGTCTTATGCCATTATTTTTACATTTTATTTTAGACAAAATATATATATATATAATAATAACTAATTTTTTGGGTACAATCTTTTAAATTTTTCAACTTTACTCCAATATATTAAACATACATTCTCAATTAGATTATTTAAATTTGTTAAATTTTGGGAAAAATAAGTGGATTGATCAAGTTTGAACAATTAAATTAAAAGCCATATTTCATAACCATTTGATTTTTTATTATTGAAAATTGTGTTTACTCGTTATTTATGATCTACAACATTTTTCATCTTTTTTTAATAAAATATTTGAATTATTAGCCAAATTCCAAAAGCAAAAAAAAAAAAAAAAAAAAAAACTATTTTTTAATTATTTTTCAAAACTTAGCTTAACTTAAAAAAATAATAAAACAAAGAAATTCATAGATAAAAGTAGTATTAAATAAACTTAATTAAAAAAAAAAACTAACGGTTATCAAATGAGACTTAAATTATTATTTTACTAAACATAGATTTGAACATTCATAGGCATGTCATTCAACACTATTTAAAACATATGAAATTCATCACAGCTTCAAAAAATTCGATCAGCAAATTAATAAAGTTCTTTTTTTTTTTTCTTGAGTGGTATATTCACACATCTAAATATGTTAATTATAACAATAATTTTATTGGATAGGTGACTAATGTTCTTAAAAGGATTTAATTGAAAATTTCCAATATATATATCGAGGATAGAATTTTAAAAAAATAAATCCAAGTACCAATAAATTGAGAATCACCACAATATTAGAGATCATACAATATTGGTCTGAGAGAGATCGTGTGGTTTATATAGCCTTTATTTTATTTGTATTTCTACAATTAAAATAAGTAATAATTAATGGATGTGAAAAATAGTAACTAAATCTAAAGATAAATCCCTCCTAAAGATTACTTTGAACAGTTTATTCTGATTGTAGAACATTTCTTAATTCAATAAAACCCATTCATAATACCACAAACATTTTTTTAAGGAAAAAAAAAACAGCAATGAACAACAAAATTCAAGAGGGAATGCTTAAAGTTTTATAAATAAAAGTGTGAATTATGAAGATGATCGAATTTACATTTACAAGGAGACTTTCGAAATTAACAAGTAAGAATAATCACTACCAATTCCAACCTGTAATAACAATTATTAACAAATTCGACAAATGTTAAGACAACAATTTACTAAACAAAAGGTATAATTTCACTACCTAATCTAAACCCGCATTCATGAACAACTTAATTTCAGTTTAAACCAGGTTTATTAATTACACTTACCCAAAAAAATAAAGGATTACATCTCCAAAATCCAACAAAGACCCAATTAATCAAATTAATTGGTAAGATCAATATGATCCCCCGGAGATGCCGACGCGCTCTTTGGATTCGAAAACGGCAATGAACTGCCCGGAACAAACACCATATTCCCAGTTGCAGAGGTTGAATTACTCGCATTCCCCGTTCCCGTCCCCGTTCCAATATTGTTCAAAAAGCTCGTGCCACATCCATTCCCTTTATTTGCCGTCGACGCCAACTGAACCACACCGCCAGCACCGGCACTGGTGCCGATGATCGACGTAAGAGCGGCAGCGAGAGCAGACTGGAAGCTCGGGTCCGCCGTGATAGCCTTGGTGGCGGCAGCGATCGTATCGGGCAAAGGAGGCTGCTGCTGATGTGGCAGTGAGGTGGCGGAGGCGACATTATGATTATGATGATGATTAAGATTATTATTCCGTTGTTGTTGGATGTAATTTTGATAGATAGTATTGGCGGTTGTGGGTTGGTTGTTATTTCTGTTATTGTAACTGAGAAGGCCGTTATTCCAGGACAGCACATTATTTCTGGAGGATCCGAAATCGAGTTGGCTGGTAAAAGGGTACCGAGAATTGGCGAAAGTAGAGGAGGCGAATTTACCAAAATGGGTCGAGGAGGAAGGATTATTATTATTTGAAGTGAGGTCGAGAGTGATGGTGGGGTGAGTTGGGGAAGTGGATGAAATTATTGAGGAGTTATTGGGCAAATAAAAATTGTGTTTGGAATTAGTTTGGTTGTTATTTGGGGAAAGGTAAAAGTTTAGGCCGTGGAGCTGATTGGCGGCGGCGGAAGAGGTAGAAGAGCCGGAAAGGAGCATGGAGGCGGCGGCGGAAGTGGTGGAGGCCATGGCGGTGGCTGAGACGGGTAATTGGTGGTTGTGGGTGCCTTCGTAGGTGGTGATTAAGATCGACATGTCGTCGGCACATCTTTGGACTTGTTTTCGAACGGGACATGTCGGCGAGCCTGTGCAGCGGTAGTATGCTCGTGGACATGGGTTTCCTTTTGCTATCTTTTGCCCGTATTTTCTCCATTGACATCCATCGTTCATCTGTCTCAAAAATAATTTTGTAAATCTTATACTCAATTCAACCCTCTTCAAATTTAATTTTCAGATTTTCAAAATTCATCACTATGGTCTACATTACAACTTAATATAAATATCTTTCCATTTGATTCTTAATTTCAATTTAGTCTTTAAAGTTTTAAAAGAAATTTGGTCTCTAAAAACTTGCAAATTATTATCTGTTTGGGGCACAAGTTATAATGACATGTGTTATTATAATCTATAAAATACTTTGCACCTCAAACACATACTATATAATATTATTACTCTACATTTTAAATAATATAATAATAATAACTCACAAATTATTATAACCATTGTTATTATAAGGGTGAGGGTCATGTTATAATAGTTTATAAGGACTTGTTTGGGGCACATACATAACCCCAAACTATATTACTCTACATTTTAAATACTCATGTTATTATAACTTAACACCTTAAACAACTCCTAAATTAAATTATTATAGTCAGACTCAATGACTTTAATTTGCATCTAAATATAAATTATATAACTTCACATATTATTATAGTTATAGTTAGGGAGGTTTTGAATATTTTCTTTTAGTTTCAAAACAAACTTAAGCCTAATTACACTAACTAAATAAGGTAATATTATATTCTTATAATTCAGATTATTATATAAGTGGTTGAGCATTCCTAAATTTTAGATTACTAACCGTGGCGGTCTCACACCGAGCTCTAACGCAAACCCTAGCGCGCTTGGGCGGATTCTGCGGCGCAACGTCATTATCATCGCCACTTCTCATCGTCTTCCCCCCTTTACTCGGGGGCCAACTCGTCTCTCCGGCCTCCTCCTTCGCCTCATGATCAAAACTGTTGGTCAAACTCCGATTCGGAGAATCAGCTTGTTTAGCCGCCGTCGATTCCCCTTCGAATTTGCAGTTCAAACCCAGCGATAAACTCTCTTTAACGCCTTCTTCTTCGTCGCCAATTTGGGAACTCCTGTTGTTCTGATCTAATTTCTCATCCGCCGCCTTCATCTTATTCTTCTCCGTCGTCGCCGGAAACCTCCCCAGCGTCAGTGAAACGAGCTCGGTCTCGTCGGCTTTTTCCGGTAATTTATTTGCTTCTCGTCCGACGATGCCGAGGAATTGCATTCTTAGGGCTTCGTAATCCTTCATGATTTGACTTAAACTCATTTTTAGTCTCTGGTTTTCTTCTCTCACTTCCCCCATTTCCGCTCGGGCGGACTCCAGTTGATCTTCCTGTTCAACAATCACGGAATCCATTTTATTTATTTACAATATCAAATATATATTATAAATTAATTATGAGGTGGAACAGAATTAGTATACATTTTTATCTATTATAAGTTAGGTTTGAATTTGACATTAATGGTAAATTATGGTTTAATGTTTTTGTTATGTTACAATGCGTTAGGTGATTAAGGGATTTTAATTTCTCATTATTTTAATATTAATGGTAGGAATAATGGAATCTTTTACCACGTGATTAATTAAATGGGCAGATCCCCAAAACTAGATACTTCAAACTTTTAATTTTTTATATATATATATATATACAGCAGCCTCAACTCTTGGATAAATATTTTCTATTCTAAAGTGTTGATTATTGTAAGAAATTAGGGGCAAGTGAGAATTTTGTTAACAATAAACAAAATTTTACTTTCTTTTTATGTATATACGATCCTTTTAATTCTAAAAATCATGAAAATATTATAATTCAAAAACAATTTACATATTACATCAGATTCAAATCTTCATATCCTACCTTTGTTTTACAGAACAAACTTGAAATATCACAAGTTAGAAATAATTGATATGTATTATTGTTTTAAGGTCGAAAATTCAAACTCTTATATATATCCCATATTTGTTGTACTAAGAAATGAAAATATCAAATAAATTTTTTACATGTGTTTTTTTAATCTGGAAAAAACGCCCAATATTTTGCTCTTTAGGTTTGTTAGCCAAAAGAATTGTCATGATAATAAATATGGATTGAATTATTTCGAAAAAAATTGAAGCTACCTGAATTTTGGTGCAGCTTAAATCCTTTTGATCAGATGAGCTGCTTGTTCTATCTTCAGTTCCTTGTTCTCGTTTTCCATAATTATTCCCAATCTGATAATCAGCCCCAAAAAAAAATCATAATTAATCAAATGAAACACGAATAAAAAGCTAATCAAAATAGTTTGATGCCTAAATAAGTCAAATAAAAATCCAAGAAGCAAAACTCCAAGGTTTTTGGAATTCCAAAACTAAGACCC
Organism: Trichosanthes cucumerina; assembly: GCA_036507285.1. NCBI lineage: Eukaryota > Viridiplantae > Streptophyta > Magnoliopsida > Cucurbitales > Cucurbitaceae > Trichosanthes > Trichosanthes cucumerina. The sequence continues at coordinate 71,364,759 of CM071839.1, read as the reverse complement.
CATATGGAAAATAACCCCTCATATGAAATTTCAAACCATTCTAGATCTTACGAAAAATCAACTCATGTTGATAAGTACATCGATCTATTACTTTTCTTAAGATCAAGATTTCGTAAACTCGATCGAAAGAGGAAGAGAGAGTACCTTAACGAGGAGATGTTGTTTCGAGGGAGAATTCCCGTCCCCGTCCCCGTCCCCGTCCCTGTCGCCATCTCCGGTGGGCTTCTCGATCTTGACGATAGGCCTTGGACGGCCAAAAGCAGCAGCAGCCTCCATGAAAGGGATCTAGGTCTTCTAAATCTTTTTGGTTTCTCCACAGAGAGTGTTGTATTTGAATGAGGATTTATAGGAATTGAAAAGAAGAGATATATAAAGAGAAATTAAAAGGAGAGAGAGAGAGAGAGGAGGCAGTATTTGACTAAGCCATAGAAAGAAATTGCCAAATCACATATCTGTAATTTTAGGTTTCAAATTTCAACGCACCCCTTTCTCCATTAAATGTCAAACCCCACATTTCCCAGTCCAATCAAAACCTCAACTTGTTTTTTTTTTATTATTTATTTATTTAAATTATCGGACGTAGAGAAGACTTTATTTTAATTGTTGTATTAAATATTAATCAAACCTAAACTACCTCCCAAAAAATTCAAACGTCAACTCTTTGGATAAAATGTGCCCAACACAACAACAAGTCTCTCCATCTTATTACTCTTTCTTCTCTCTATGTTTTATTATTATTTTTTTTTATAATCCATATTTTTTCCTTTTCTTCTCGGACAAGTAAAGACGACGAAGTAAAAGACGATGAAAACGATATAAACGTTCAACGAAAACAAATGGAACAAATATACTCTCATTTAGTCTTATTGGTTGAATTTTCACTAGTAGATAACAAACAACTATTGAGTAAGTTAAAAGTTTGGTCTTTGAACTTTTAAAATTACATCTTATAAGTTGTTGAACACATTAAAAAATATGTAATAGATTCAAACTTTTAAGGTTGTATCTAATATATTTTTTAGATTGAAAAAGTGGGTTGAAATAAAATAACCATTTTTAGATAAGATTGATCTAAAAATTGAATGGCCAAACATGTAAATAATTTATTGAAATGCAAAGACTTGGGAAGATTTTTTGAGAAGTCATCGTCCCACAATTTAAAAAGCAAAACTGGATTAGATTAATTGTTCTAACATAATTGGAATTAAAAACAAAAAATGATTGGAATAATGAATTAAAAAATGGAAGTTTGTTTAATAATTATTTGGGTTTTTTTAGAGAGAGAAAGGAAGTTAGGTTTAAGGAAAAAGAGAAAGGAATTACGTAAAAGGATAGAGAGAGGATGAAAGTTTCGTTTCGTAGGTACAAAATACAAAATATAAAATACAAAATACAAAATACAATAAATTAAGTCAGATGGGAAGTGGATTTTTATTTATAACTAAAAATTAAAAGGGTCAAATTTCTTAGATTAGCCACCGTTATTCATTTCATTTTCTACTTCTCTTTCTCTTTACAAATTTTAATAACGCTGAGGTCAAAAAATTTAATTAGTATGTAATTACAAGCCTGCTGATTGGTCTATGCATTTGACTTTTATTATTATTATTATTATTATTATTTTGAATAATGACACATCAAACCTCAAAAATCCTTTGCGTTTTCTACAACAGGATTTTTTTTAAAGAGTTTTTTAATATTTATTTTAGTTTTTTTTATAAATGTTATTTAAGTTCATAGAGTTATTCTACCAGTCGCGGCCAGTTTTATTTTTATTTTATTTTTTGAGGAATGCCAATATTTGCTCTGCTTAATAATACTCACTCCAACCAACCTATATCTCAGAGTGAAATGAAGAAAGAGATGCAAATGCTCTTTGTTCGTATGATATTAAATTACAATACTTAAATTTATAGGATGGTATATAATAATTAAGTTTTTTAATTAAAAAAGAGAGAGATTAAAAGGGTTCTAAGCTAGGGTATGATTTGTCAACAAGAGCATAACTTAACTGATATCAAATAAAACTTATGATTAAGAAATCATGAGTTCGAATCTCTCCACCACCCTCAAGATTTGATTTACTCAAAAAAAAAAAAAAAAGAAGCTCTGGTGTGAATTCTAAACAAAATTTTAAAAATGTCAATGACCCATTAAATGCAAAATTGAGAGTTCATGCACCTATTGTAAACTTTTTTGACACTCAATGATCTATTAAACGCAAAATTGAAAGTTTTAGGCCACATTTGATAATCATTTTGTTTTTTAGTCTTAAAAATTAAACCTATAAATACTACATACACCTATGACTTTCTATGTTTTCTTATCTACTTTTAAGACATATTTTTGAAAGAAGAAAAAAAACCAGTAAAATTTTGGAAACTAAAAAAGTAATTTTTATTTTTAGAATTTGATTAAGAAGTCAAGTATTTTCTTATGAAAAGATGGAAACAATATGAACCACTGTAGAAAAATTATAAAAAATAAAAAAATCAAACGAGTTGTCAAGGGCCTAAGATTTTAAATTGTCCAATTTTTCCCACTAAATTTTAATCAGTACAATTATACATTTTATATTTTGTCCCCTTCTCTAGAAAATACAATTTATTTGCTCCACCGTACCCCTATTCTCATACGACTTAATTCATACTTATGCCAACACGTTAATATATATTCAAAGTCAAGTCATTTATCGGAATCATTGATGGTAAAATAATAACAAAGAATCAAAATGTTTAATTTTTTTAAAAAAACAAACAAAGATTTAAGACAAATAATTAAAATCTTAGGAAAGCAAAATAATTAAATGAACCACCAAGGAAATTAGACCAGTAATTTCAGTAGTTGGAAAAGAATCTTATTCGCCTCTCCTCTCACTTTTTTTTTCCTTTTTTTTTTTTTGTTTGGGTACGGAAAGAACGGACATTTTTATTAATATAGTTTTTTTAAAACTTTTTTGAAAAATATTGTTATTTTCAAACTATTTTTAAAAATATTGTTGTTTTTTACACACGGCGGATGGTCGCCTCTTCAAGAGACGACCATCTATATTCGGATGATGGTCGCCTCTTGAGAGACGCACCAACGTGACATCGTCGCGCAAGCATTTCGATATGGTCGTCGCTCTCAAGAGACGACCATCTCCCCTAACAGCAGATTCGTTTAAGATGGTGGCGCCTCTTGAAGAGACGACCATAACAGACCCATATTCAATCGCCATTTTCCTTATTCTCTTCCCCACTTTCTCTTTTCCTCTCAAAACCCATTCGTGCCCCACTCAAAATCTACCCCACTACCCCACCATCTCCTACCCCACTCAGATTTTTCTTGTCGTTTTGTGATACAAGATCGTGGACTACACAATCTCCACATATATTGTCCATTCGTAAGTTTTCTTCCGACTTTTCTCTTTTTTCTTTTCATAAATTGTGCATATTGTAGATCTATAAACGATTTTCACACTATTGGATGATTATGGAGTAGATGAGTTAGTTTTTGTGAGTTTCTTTTATTTTATCATTTTTTTTGTTTTGACTTGTTAAAATTTGATGAGTTAGTTAAATTTTGAAGAAGATTTTTGTTGATTTTTAAGTTTTTTTTGTTAGAGGATTTTATTTTATGATTTTATTTTATTTTATTTTTAATATAGCAAGAAAATATAATTTTGTTTGATATTAGGAAAAAAAAATATTTTTCTCAATTGTTATGTTTTTAAATTTGATTTTATATTTTTTTGTTTTCTGTCTAGAAATGGGAGACAAATGTTTAGGATTTATTTTACACCAAAATCAGTCTACGAATGACGGTGTTGATTATGACCAAGAAGCATGTGGAGGGTTTACGATTAATGTGAACAGTGGGGTCAAAATACCGGGCATGTCATACTTACCTCAGTTTTTTGGTCGTTTGGCCCTTGCATCGAGGCTTTCAAAAAATGTCGACCAATAATCCAAGTAGATGGAACTCATCTATATGGAAAATATAGGGAAAGGTATTAATTGCTACAAATAGCTTGACTCCAATGGCAAATTGCTTCCACTTGCATTTGCTGTGGTGGACGAAGAGTGTCGGGAAACATGGGGTTGGTTTTTGAAACACCTTCGTCAGATTTTTCCACAGAAAGATATATGTTTGATTTCGGATCGACATGGAGGTATAATTTCTGCTGTTAACTCTCCAGCGAATGGTTGGGCCGATGGTAATTCACATCACCGATTTTGTCTACGACACATTGCCAGCAATTTTAATGCAAAATATAAGTGTCGAAATTTGAGAAATTTGGTATATCGGGCTGGTTGTCAACACCAAATCCGTAAGTACAATAAAGTTGTTGAACAGATCAAGTCACTGAATGGAAATTGTATGAGTTTTTTCAGTAACATTAGTCTAGACAAATGGACTCAATCACACGACGGAGGGTTTAGATATGGGTGGATGACCACTAACTTGGCAGAGAGTGTGAATGGAGTTCTTAAAGGAGGGCGTATGTTGCCGATCACTGCACTTGCACAACTTACTTTCTACAAATGTGTAGAGTATTTTGAGAAAAGAAGAGAAGAAATAAGAATCACTGTTTAACAAAGAGAGAAATATACTGGTATATATAATTTATTTTTAATTATTATAATAATATTCTTAAACGCTCCAACTAATGAAATGTATATCGAGATATGCGTTAGATAAGATTATGAGGTGGGCTTCACGATCCACTAAGCATACAAAGGTATCTTATGATCGAGAAACCTGTCTTCCATGTAAAAATCGGACTCCATTACTTCAACGCTAAAGGCGGGAATATTCAATCATTGAGGTTAGTTAGAGGTGAAAACGGCACAACTCATTATTGTTCGTGCAATAAGTGGCAATCGTATGGCATCCCTTGCTCTCATTTTATGGTTGTTTGTTCGCATCTAAAGTTGAATTTTGAAGATTTTATCGAGGACACTTACAAACTCACTACATATAAGGAATGTTATCGTCCTCAATTTCAACCAATTCCACATGAAGATTATTGGATAACACCCACTAACATGCCTGTTTTATATGCTGATCCAAAGTTGTTGAGAGAAGTTGGTAGACCAAAGAGCTCGCGCTACCATAATGAGATGGATTGGAGAGAGCCAAGTAGTCAACAACGATGTGGGTTGTGCAATCAATTGGGTCATAATCGAAGGGGTTGTCCTTCGAGACGGAGGGAAGCACCTTCGTAATTTTTTTTTTCTATTGTAATTTAATAGACGATTGCAATTAATATACTATGTTTATTGTAATTTAATAGACAATTGTAATTTTATTTTTTCTATTGTAATTTAATAGACGATTGCAATTAATATACTATGTTTATTGTAATTTAATAGACAATTGTAATTTTATTTTTTCTATTGTAATTAAACAAACGCTCCAATTTTGTTTTTTCTATTCTAATTTAATAGACATTTGATAAATTTTATTTTTTCTATTGTAATTTAATAGATAGTTGCAATATAATTTCAATTAATATATTATGTTTATTGTAGGTCATGAATATCAATCCAGGTCCGCTTGATCCATCAGTTCTGTATGCACAAGAAACACATCGATCACAACTTGTTTGGAACGATCAGAACGTAGAAGAGTTACATTGTCGACGTAGGGAAGCAGTTGTATCTCGGACCATCCCACTACATCGACACATACTCCCTCATTTACGTGCGATAGGGTTGGAAGGGGTGGCCAGGTTGGGTTTCATTCAGTTGGACTGACACTTCATTACTGCATTAGTAGAGAGGTGGAGACCGGAAACCCATACATTCCATGTGTCTGGCGGGGAATGCACCATTACTTTACAGGACGTGGCAGTTCTGCTTGGGTTGCCAGTGGACGGTGAACCTGTCACTGGAACCCTAAGGTATAATTGGAGTCGATACATGAATTACTACTTGGGTGACTCCAGCCCTAATCGATCGAGGATCCGTGCTAAGCTTACCTTGGTTAGCTTCACAATTTCAAGGGTTGGACGACAATGCAGATAATGCCACAATAGCTAGGTATGCTAGAGCATACATTTTACAGTTATTTGGTGGAAACTTGTTCTGTGACAAGTCCCAGAGATAAGGTGCATCTTATGTTCCCGCCTCTTCTTGCGACTTCGAATGCGGGGAGGTATGCTTGGGGTGGAGCATGTCTATCCCGGTTTGTATAGACAAATATGCAAGGCGAGCCGACTAGATGCTCGTGAGATTGCTTTGGTCTATGATTCTTCTCCACCATGGGGTTGGGAACGTTTTCCATCAATGGCTCCCCAACGCCGCCATGAATGATGATGCGTTGGTTGGACGTGCACTTGGTTCTCGGTGATGTACTAACTTACATTTTTTCTAAACTTTATTTAATTAATTTAGACAATTACTATTATGAGAAACAATTTTTAAATATTATTGTAGATGGAGAGACCAATTTTGTGTCACCGGTCCGCTTTACACATGTTCTCGTTCAATATAGATATATGTTCGATCTTATAAAACCCGACCTAGTATGTGTTTCGATCCCTAGCTTATTTTGTGTACTTTATTTCGTTTCAAAATTCATATTTTGAATTTTAGATTATATTTTGAATTTTCGAGATCATATGGGAGCCATACAGAGATATAATAGCCACATTGCACTAAATGTGTAGAAATGGTGAAGATATTTGGCGATCAGTAAGCCCACCGATTTGTTTCCATGTTATTGAGTGGCATCTTCCAAATCGAGTGTTGCGGCGGTTTGGGATGAAACAAGGTATCCTCAAGCTTGTCGAGACAGAACCAAAAAATTGCACGAGATTGACCTTAGACAAAGTGATTGGGCGATCGCGTTAGCATCGTATGTATGTAGCCGAGATGGCATTCACGTCGTCAATCTATAGTCATTGCTTCTCCAATTGATGCATATGGATCTACAACCCCGCACTACAATGATCTGCATCGTAATATTACTCGACGATTTCTCACGCGGTAGGAGCATCATTTGGTGAAGCGGTACATTTACAAATATTGTCTACTTACAAATGTCTCATTAATTATATATTCATTTACAAATATTGTTTATTTTTCATGTTATTTGCGAGAGGTCGTGCTTTAGACAAATTCGATCCTTACACAAGATTTAGGGATTTTGAATTTGTGCGATAGTGGAGAAACGAAATATGGACCGATTCATCGATGTACAAACATCCTATAGCTCCTCCGCCTGGTCCTAGGCAAAGAAGGCATCATAGAGATCATCAAGCAAATGTTGGTGTACAGGAGGTTCAGGGTCATGATGAAGTTCATCATGATACACAGGACATACCTCCCACAACTCAGACTCAAGATGGTATTTGTTCTTCGACGATGATGACGATGATACCGACTCCTGGTTCACATTATTTTCCCAGCCCATCACATTATGCTTCTGAGGCTGGTCCATCGTCGTCGTCACATACTCGGAGCCATGGGCGTAGACGTGGAGAATATGATCATTATTTGCATACAACCTGAGGACAGAGTCGAGAGAGGATGAGGATCAAACAGTAAGAGGATGCACAAATAGACGCCATCGACGCCCTAGAAATCGATAGATCAAGCACATTTTTTTTTTTCCTATTTTCATGTGTGAACAAAACACTATTTTTAATTAATGTTATATCTTTCTATTTCTAAACAACATGTCTTCATTCAACAATAAAAATAAAATTAATTAATAACCCTAAACAAATTTGAAACATGAAATGAAAATTGAAAAAAAAAAACCAATATTTTCATTTTTGTGGGGTTACATTGTGGTCGCCTCTTCAGAGACGACCATAAAAGAGGCGGGGATGGTCGTCTCTTGAAGAGACGACCACCATCTCACGATGTGTCGTTGCTGGTCGCTCTTCAAGAGACGACCATCATCCGAATATAGATGGTCGCCTCTTGAAGAGACGACCATCCGCCAGGGGTAAAAAAACAACAATATTTTTAAAAATAGTTTGAAAATAACAATATTTTCAAAAAAAGTTTTAAAAAAAACTATATTAATAAAAATGCCCCGGAAAGAACAGTTCAAATTTTTTAAAATAAGAAAAATAAAACACAGAATATTCGAAAAGACCGAATATGTGAAATTTACACGCCGCCGTGTAAATACTGCCTTTTCTCTTCATTTTAAGCCCATCTTTAAACTTTATTATATACAATACTTAATTTCGTTAATTATTTTCAACATATTTGAATGATTTTTCCCTCGCTATTAAAGTTCGTATTTCAAAATTTTAACGTACACACAAGTCATTATACGAGAGAGAGAGAGCCATGCATGCAAAATAGGTAGAGAAAATAAAAAGTAATTTTATTACAAAGTTTAATTAAAGTGTTATTCAATTCAACTTAAAACCACTATATATAAAAAAAAAATGTGAAAGTCAACACATTAATAACATTATTTTAGCTTAAAGTTGGAGCTTTTGACTTTAAAGCCAACTGGCCTAACATTTACTCTTTCATATTTTTTTTTCCTTTTTATAGATGTGTACCAAGTGAATTGAGAAGACCTTAATCACATATGTGTATATGAGTTGTACATTTTAATCACATATATATAGTTCAATCTGATAAAGTTGAATTTATTTAGTTTTGTCTTTACTGGGTTTGTTCAAATTCTTCGGTTCTCATCAATAAATAAATATATATATATATATATATAAATAAATAAATAATGCGTGTGTGAGTGTGTGAAATTATAAGTTGGAAATTATAATTACGGAGTGGTGGAAGTTTTTTGTTTAATATAATTTTGTGGTACTTATCAATTTTTCCTTGTTTGTTCAAATAGAGTCCCATGAACTAATACTTTGATTGACATTTAATTATCTAACCCTAGCATAACAAGCGTGTTTAATTAGTTTTATTAATAACTATTCTAAAAAAGAGAATAATTGAGAGTTTACTTGGTGTGTCTGACATTATTATTTTTCAATAATTCTCTTTTTTCTGTTTTATTTTTTTTTATCTTTTTATTCCCATTTAAATTTTTCATTATTGTTTATCTACTTTCTCTTTTATTTATTGTTAAGCTTTTTTTTTTAAAAAAAAGATGATTCAGTTAAACTAATTTGAATGTTATCTTCTAATCTATTTTTTTTATATAAATTTATTAGATCAATTCAATATTAATAAATAAAATGTTATGTCTACTAAAATAATATTTAATAAATTATTTAGTTGACAAAATTCAAGCATTACAATCACAATACATATCTAGTCAAAATATAATGAAATAAAAATGAAAACAAAGCAAGTTCAATTTAAGAAAGAAACATGAAAACAATATTGGCTAGTAATATTTAGGGTAAGAAAAATGAAAATTTGATAAGAATAGAAAAAATAGAACTAAAGATGCATATTTCTAAAATGTCAATGTTCAACATCATTTTCAAAATTACATAAATCAGTAGAACTTATATTGTGCATAATATAGTTTAAAAATGATACCCTAACCCAATAAAGAAACTTGGAGAAGAAGAATAGAAAAGAAGAGGAAGAAAATGTAGGAGAAAAAAATCTTTGTTGAATTCATATGAAAATATCAACCAAGAAAAGCAACATGCAAATTTTATAATGAAAAAAAAAAGATAAAACATAAAAGATAAAAAAGAAAATTATTGAAAAAGAATAATAATAAACGAGAAAATCTTAACCAACTCTAAAATAATTATAAAAAAAATAAGAGAGATAATCGAATTAACACACAAAAAAAGTTGAAACGGGAGAGGAGAATAATCTAAAAATAAAAAAATAAAAAATAATAACTAGGGTGGTTAAGCAATGATTAACCACCCTTATGTTACATCAAATTGGTAGAGAACCTTAGAGATGTCCATTTTTCTGCGGGCAGGGCCCGCCCCATCCCCATTTAGGCAGGGATGGACCGGGAATAAAAAATTTTCTGTTGGCTAAATAGGGACGGGGATGGGGAATACATTCACCGTCCCCGACCCTAACCTCGACCCCGCCCGCTCCCGTCCCCGCCCCGATTAATTTATTTAATTTTGAATATATATATTTGTATACATCTAATAAACCATAAGTTTAAAATTTTATTAAATATCATTTTATTTTTCTAAAAAAATTGAAAAAAATGTCTCTTAACTAGAAATCTCTAAAGAATAATTAACCATTTAAATACATTTTTTTTAAAAAAAATAGTTAATAAAATTTAGAAAAATAAAATTCTAAACCGGAAATTATTCTCCGCGGGGAACTCAATCGGAAATCCCCGCCTCGTTCCCTGCCAAATTAAATGGAGAATTTTGCAGGGATGAGAAATGAAATGGGGGATAGGAACGGGGACGGAAAGTCATTCTCCGACCCCGCCTCGCGGACATCAAGAGAGCCTCAATATATAGGCCTGCTCCAATAACTTCTAGTGAGTCTATGCCATATTACCTTTTCCTTTTATTTTTTTTAAGGAAAATTAGTTGTTGAATTAAAAGATTTTGTAAAAAAAATCGTTTTAGTGCATTATAAATTTATAAGTAATTTTTGTATCCAATATTTGTACCCATTTGATAATACTATGTGAAACACTAGAAACACATGCAAACTGGATGGTTAAGTTAGGTCCTGTTTAAGTTAGGTCTAGTTCGATAACCATTTAGTTTTTTATTTTTGAAAATTAAGTTTTTTTTTTCACCTCAATTTCTCTTCATCTTCTCACAATGATTTTCATCTTTCTTGAGGTACCATTTAAGTTTTTAGCCACATTTCCCAAAACGAGTTTTTTAAAACTACGTTTTTTAGTTTTCAAAACTTAACTGGGGTTTTTAAAACATAGATACAAAGTAAATAATGAAACATATAAACCTATTGGTAGAAGTAATATTTTTAGACTTCATTTTCGAAAACAAAAAAAAAACGAAAATGGTTATCAAATAGAGGCTTAATAATGAAAGTCTTCTAAGTAAATTAGACTAGACCACCTTAAGAAAAACGAAAGATAAGACGATGTTGAAAATTGGCTTCTTCTTTAAAAGAAATATAATATATATATATATATACAGTGAAACGACTATAACATATTAAGATAATGCTATTTTTTTTTAATTCCAAAATAGTGTTAAATTACACACATTTTGTATAGACATTTTTATATGTTTCAAACTCTTATCCATATGGGTCTGTTTGGGACATAAGTTATAATAACTTTGGAATACTCTGCACCCAAACACAGACTATTATATTAAAAAATAATATTATATGATTCTACATATTATAACCACTTACTATTATAACTTATGTTATTGTAATTCACTTAGCGCTCCAAACAATTTCTATAAGTTTATTTTTATTAGTAATTCGTGTTTTTATAATTTATTAAATCCAATAACGTTATTGATTTAAACAATGCTAATACCATCGAAAATTAGCTAGATTTTAAGTTATGTCAATTATAATTTAGATTTTAAACTTTCATATTGATGTGATTTTGATATCTAATCCATTTTAAAATAATATTACAATTCAAACAATAAAATTAAGTTCGGCACTCGAAGGAATTGTTACTTTTTTTAGTACAAGTGGAATTTATATTACTAAATATTTAGATTCTATATTCTTAGTCAAGTTTCAAAAATTTTAATAGTTGCTTGTTTTAAAATCAGAAACCGATTTGGGGTGTAGGATTGTATTGGGTTGGTTTGCTGAAACCTGTGTTTGGGATGCATAGTTGGATTGTACTGTGTTTGTTTATGTTGTATTTTTATAACAATTTTTTAGGATGTTTTTTTTTAGATCTAAATTTTTTACTTGATAATTGTTTATTTAATAAATTAGAGGATCTAGAACTCTATTTTATAAAATATTTAAAACCCTATTTTTGAAATTTTATTTTATAAATTAAAAAAAATTAGAAGTTTATTTAAGATATTATATAAAACTCTATTTGACAAAGTATTCATAGACTTATTTTTAGAACTTTATTTTATAAATTAAAATATTAGAGATTTATTTAATAAATTATGAAATTTAAATAAACTATATTTTGTACAACATTTTGAAATCAATTCCAAACATATAATGGATTAAAAAAATTTGTTAGTAACAATTTTTGTTTAATTTTAACCTTTTAAAAAATTGACTTAGGTAGTTGGGTCGTTGGTTGTCGGTGGCTACCGATGGTGATTGCACAGTAGTTAAGTTGTCGTGGGTTCTTGGAGTGGTCATCAGGGTGGTCATGTCGTCGAAGTGCACGTTTGGTAGTTATGGCAGTAGTTGTCAAGTGGTCGAGTCGTTGGAGTCATTGTCAAAGTGGTAAATATGATGGTTGCATTGTTGGGTGGTCACTAAAGCAGTCACCGAGTGGTCGTCAACAATGGTTTTGGGTGGTTGGGTTGTCAGGTTGGGGTGATCGTCGAAGTACTCATCGGGTTTAAGGGTTGCTATGGTGGTTGGGTCATTAAAGCGGTCACTAGGTAGTCATTGACAGCAGTTGCTAAGTGGACAAATTTTTAGGGTGGTTGTCAACTATGGTTGTCAGGTCGTCGGAGTGGTCTTCAATTATGGTTATGGGTTGTTTAATAGTCGAATTGGTTGTCATATGGTCGTTGTTGGTGGTTTGGACCAGTCAGATTGCGGTGGTTGGGGCATCAAAGTATCAAGTTGTTAGGGTGGTCGAGTCATATGGTCAATCGTTATGTTAGTCGACCCAACCCAAAATCATGTGCCAAACATCCCCTTATTTCAGTAGACAATTTTGTATTATTTAAGGAAAAAAAATAAAGTGGTTCGATGAGAATAATTAATATTATAGTACTAATAATACAATTTTGTATTATTATAGCACTAATGTAATGGCTCATATGCTTGCTAAGAGGGCCCAAACTCACCAGTGCACTCAAGTCTGGACGGGCGAGAGTTGTATTTCTCTGTCAGAATTGTTATCGTCGTAATACAAGTTTTATTTTGTTCTAAAAAAAAAAATAAAAAAAATAAAGTATATTTGAATCATTATTGTCAATTTATTTTTTTAATTATTTTAAAAAAATTAAAATACCATTTTGATCCTTATACCATGAGCTTTATTCTATTTTGTTCCATATACTTTCAAATGTCCAATTTTAGTCAATTTATACAGGGGCAGATCCAGAATTTTATATGAGAGGTGATAGTATTGATTCATATCTTTTTTATTTTTCATATAAATATATAATAATTATAGTTTTTTTAGAATAATATAGTTTCTTATAGAATTATTTATTAAAAAATTATTTAACATTTAAGAATATTTTACTAAAAAAAAATACTTTTATTCAATTTGATTTACATTTGATATAAAAAAATCAAATTTAAAGAAGGTATTAACTCTAGTATATTTTTCAAACCCGACATTTCACCTACTATACACAAACAAATTTAATGAATTTTGTGGATTTGTTTGAATTACAAAAAGCACATGGAGGAAATTAACAATAATATAGAAAATTGAAGTCGGCTGTCAAAGTTCAATGATTTAGGTCAAATTCATACACTTAGTTAGACTTTTGGGAGAATTGCAAATTCATAAATACTAATGCCCTCTTTCAAATAAATAAAATTTTAAATTAAAAAACGACACGCTCCCAAAGTTTTCTCCCCTATTTTCTATACTTTCAATTTATTTTTTTCAACACTGATTGTTCCATTAACCTTGGTTAAAATCTAATTAAATTAATTTTAAATGATTTGGATAACATTTTCGTTGGTTCGTTTTATATAGTTTTTTATACATATAAATATTTTGATTAGGTCAATTTAATACGTCCTATGTTCAATTTTTATTTGAACGGCTTGCTTTCAACTATTGTTTCAAAATGTATTATTAGTACTATAATATTAATTATGTCGACATAATGATAATAAAAAATTATAAATCATATATTTTTTTTTAACTTATGTTGTAATTTTATTAATTAAAATAAAATTATTAATCTACTTAAAATCAATAAAAAAGACACCACTTTCTTTTCTCAAGTACTTTGAAAGCACTAACGTTGGTTGAATTAAAAGTAGATAAATAAACATCAAAGAATTTTTTTTAAGTAGAAAATAGGTAGGGCTCTGATTTGAACCTCCAACTTCAATAGAAGGAGTATATGTAAATTATTATATGCTCATTTTTAGCAAAATTAAAGGCATAAACTACGAAAATGGTATTTATTATTAGATTTAGGGCAAAATACCTTTTTGGTCCCTCAATTTTGTGTTTAGTTCCCTTTTAGTCTCTCAATTTTCAAACTCAACAATATTTTAGTCCCTAAATTTTGCATTTAGTTACACTACTGGTCCTTCCATCCAATTTTCCGTTAGTTCCTAACGGAAAACTGACGTGACCTATTTTTATATATATAATATATTATTTTATTAATATTAAATTATATTTAATTTAAAATTTATTTTTTATTTGAAAAAATATTTCTTTAATCTCTCGGTTTTGTATTTAATTATGTTTTGGTACTTAAGTTTTAAAAACTCAACAAATTCACCCTCCAATTTTGCATTTAGTTACACTATTAGTCATTCTATTTAATTATTTTAAATTTTTTATGTAATTAAATTATCAAAAACTTATCAAGAAAGGAGAACGAATTAAAAAATAAAATTTTAATTAAAGACTGAAAATAATTAAATATTCATAAAAAAATAATTTTAATAGAAAAATAGGTGTCACATCACTATTTTAAACTACCGAAAATTGAATGGAATGATTAATAGTATAACTAAATGCAAAATTTGAGGTTAAATTTGTTGAGTTTTTTAAAATTTAGGGACTAAAAGAAAACCAAATACAAAATTGATAGATTTAAAAAGTATTTTGTCAAATAAAAAATAAATTTAAATAAAATATAATTAAATATTAATAAAATAATTTATTATACATATACAAATAGGTGTCACGTTAGCTTTCCGTTAGGTACTAACAGAAAATTGGATGGAAGGACTAACAGTGTAACTAAATGCAAAACACGTTAAATTGTTGAATTTGAAAACTGAATGAATAAAAGGGAACTAAATACAAAACTAAAGAACCAAAAAAGTATTTTGCCCTTAGATTTAATATTTTAAACTTGTTATAGTTTAGTTATAAAAAAAACAGCCTAACAAATGCATAACATCACTTTAAAAAAAAATAACTCACAACATCACACACTTATTTAACAAAAATCGAGTAAAAAATGAAGATTTAAATCTATATTAATTTTAGAAGAGGTATAGAGATATTTTAATCGCTTAACCATGTGCTCAAATCAAACTGTTTATTAATTATACGTTAATTTTACCCTGAGAAGAAATGTCAAAATGTTAGACAGCCGAAATTTATGCAACTCTCCTATATTTTATAAATTATTTTTTTATCACAAGGTCTTTAATTTAATTTTAATATGGATGAGAGAGAGTTGAAGTTTTATAAGCCATCCTACTCATGTCAATGTAATAGTATATAGTTTAATGTCAATGATGTTATTGCCAACATCATATTTGATCTCTTAGATTGTCTTACTTTAGCAAATTACTTAGTTTAATAAGAACATGATCTAAACAAATTCATTAAAATAATAAGTGGTCAATAGCCTTCAATTTTATTACCAATCGGTCATGCAAACTACGAACTTTATATTATATCATATAATTTATTTTAATACTAATGAATCAATCAACTGTATTTCAAAGTTATTGCATTAAATATTCACACAAATTTTAAAGTTGAAATCGTACACTCACATACCCTTAATTAAATACTGTTTTTCATCAAAGATTTTCTTAATCGTCGTTTCGACTAAATAATTAATTAATCGCTAGTTGTCATTACATTAGATTTTCGTTCGTTTGTTTTAAATAATTGAAAATCAATGACTTTTCATTTAATTGATAATTCGTTTGAATTAGTTTAATTTTATTACCTATATAGCAAATGGGAGTGAGAATTAAATTAATAATCATCACATTAGACTGCCGTGGATTAATTTGAAGTAATCAAATTGATCTTCAAATTAATCCATCTTACTCTTTTTTAACAATTAATCCACCTTAATTAAAGTTGACAGTTACAATTTCATCATCTTGACTTTGATTAAGTAATTATTTATTTATAAATATTATTTTTATTTTTTTAATTATACAAATTTGAACGAAGAAATTCAAATCAAAATATGACATTTTGGTCTCTGAACTTTTATTATTATTTCATTTTGATCTAAGAACTTTCAAAATATCTATTTAAATTTCTAACGTTTTAGGTTGGATCATTTTTTAGTTTTTAAAATTTCAAAAAACATATTTCATTCATTCAACTTTATAACTTCTTTAATTGATTATTTGACGTTATTTTTTATTCTTAAATCACCGATCAATCCAAAAACTTAAATTGATGGTTTGAGGTAAATTTAATTATATCAATATAGTCTAACATTCTCCCTCTCTTGAAGCTTGAAAATTTGATGAAAAGCCAAACAAGTGAAAATTAATATTAATTGGGGAGCAAACGACTTGGTTGAGGTTTGAACACAGGAAATTAATCTTAGACTGCCACTTGCTTTGATACCATCTTAAATCACCAATCAAACCAAAAGTTTAAGCTAATTGTTTTGGGTAAATTTAATTATATTAACATAATCTAACAGTTATCAATAGTTTAACATAGTAATTACACATGACTTTGAATAATAAGTATTAAAGCCATAAAGATTTTTTTTATTGTACAATACCATATTACATGTGTAGGGGATTCAAACCTCTAATCTTTTCGATGAATATATATATTAACTAGTTGATTTATGTTTTTTTTTGTTTGAATTATACTTAGGTTGATATCATATTTGGTTGGAGGCATGACATTTAAAATATGAATATTAAGTCATAAAGTAACAATAAAAATTAAATTAATTTTTTTAGTTCCAAAAATAACTTAATTATTGTTTAAAATTTTGAGGCCAAAAGTAAATACTTTAAAATTTTATGGATTTCTTTTTCTTTTTCTTTTTTGAGATGTTTATCTAACGAACGGTTTACTTAAATTGTTGTGTAAAGAATAAAATTAAGTTAATTTTTCAAAGGAGACAAGTCTTATCTTATGACTTTTTAGATTAGTACCATCACATGCACACGTCATAAAACCGATTAATAAATTAATGACAAATCAGACTCCTCTGCCAAATACAAAAAATAAATAAATAAATCCCATTCAAGAAAAGAAAAGAAAAAAAAAACAATATTGAAAATAAATTCAAACTTCATCAACTTGGTATTTATTAGACGCCCATTGGTCGTCGTTTGTCTCAAGGCTGACCTGACCCCTTGGAGGGGGTTTAAGCCACTTGAATTATTGACAAAAACAAACAGTTGTATTTTAATAACAATGTAGTGGGAAAAAAAAATACCCCACAAAAAAAAAATCATAAATATTTGAAAATTATTTTTTCTTATAAGTACTGCTGGAACTCCTCAGAATTAGTCGTGGAATATGATCTTTAAATACTCTACAATTTGACGTAAAAATAATAATGGAATATAATAGTCGTGTATCACGTACATTTCTTATACGTGAAAGTAACTCTAAATAATTAGTTTGAATTTATTTCGATAAATTAGAAGAATAGTTCAAATATGTAGTATATTTTGTAATTTGTAATTTTCTTTTTGCGATCCTTTGTATTGGTGTAAATATGTCAAGATTAATTATTAATTGAGTTTGAAAAGGAAAAAAAATATAAATGATGATTATTAAATAGACATATGTTGAAGAATAAATGCAGAAACATAAATAATAATCTTTGGAGTAGACAAGTTGATGAGATGATGTTAAGAAATAGCTTTATAGATAGAAGGGAAGTTTTAATTTTAAAAAAAATTAAAAATAAAAAGTCACAAACGCAGCCAAGTTGTTAAATTTTATAATCTTAATTTTTAAGCAACGTGAAAAAGAAAAGGAAATAAAAGAAAAAGTACGAATGTATTGAACTTTTTTTCTTAAAAAAAATATAATTATTTGGGTTGGTTTAAAGTGGACGAAAATTAAAAACTATTAATCAAATGAGCTTCTTAGGGAGAAGAAAAAGGAGGAAAGTAGTTGTTGAAAATATGAATTGATAAATTACTTTTTTTTTTAATAATTGGAAAATTTTAAAAATAATTAAAAACATGGTTGAGAATTGGGTAGAATGTAGCAATTTTTTTTAGACAATAAATTGGTTCTATTTTAGTTAACAATAACCAGTCAATTCTTTTTAAAAATCATTGAATTATTTAAAAGAAAAAAAAATACCTTATGTTGGAATTGGAACCTCTCAATTTTGGGATGATTTGAAATCTTTTCATGCATTTGGAAACTACAAAAAAAGTGAAGGTAAATTTTTTATTTTTTATTTTTTAATTTTTAGTTTTCAATTTCAAATAGGTCGAAGGCAAACTCGAGTTAGGTTTTCATTTTATTTATCCATTGTATTTTTCTATTTTTTAAAATTTGATAATAATAATTAATATTTTCCATGCAACTTTTACATTTTTAACAAGTGAGTTTTTTTATGGATTTTGTTTAGATTTGACTAGGTTCAATTTTTTTCATTTAAATTAAACACATTTGTATTGTTTTAAATTTTTTTTAACAATAGCAATAACATTTATAAATTTTAATTTAATAAGTTGACTTGTTTTGATTATTGATATGTTTCCATGATGATATATATTTCATAATGTTATTTGATATTACAATATTTTGTTATTAATTAAAATAATCACCTACAAAATCCACAAGAATATAATAGTAAAATGTTATACTTTCTTTTAATTTCTCGTGAGCATCCAAACAAGAAATTTTAATTTCGGTGATTTCAAATCAATTTGGTTCCAAACACAAATAACAATTTGAAATCATTTTCATCTTTTAAAATTTTTGAAATTTGAAATCATTTCTTACCAAATCCATCTACCAAACAGATCATTAAAATTCATAGGAGCAACCATACTATTCTTGCTAAGAAATTAATGCCTTTAATTATTGAAAATTAGTGGTTATTAGACAATAATTAATTATTTCTCAACTTAAATTATGACATGTATCATCGTTCGACAAATTATAGATTCAAAATCTAACTCTCAAATGCTAACAAGAACATAACTCAACTAACTGACATAAGTATAGCTCATGACCAAGAGGTCATGGGTTCGAATACCCTACCCCCATAGTTGATGTAGCAAAAAAAAAAAAAACTAACTCTCAAATGTCATTGAAAATAATAATAATAATAATAATAATAATAATAATTAATTATTTAAATTCGATGAACAAATTTTATCTTTTTTTTTTTTCAAACTTCTATCATTTTGATTGAGAGTATATATTTAAACCAACTTAATTATATTTAGGTTGACAATCAACCTTAATTAGTTAATTATATGCATATTACTTGGTATTAACAAATTTTTATACATTACTTTGGTATGAACAAATTTTTAATCATTGTGGGTAGTTTGTTTTTCTTTTTACTTAGTAGAGATAATTTGTTTTTTTAGTACAATAAATTTAGTCATTCCACTTTCAAAATGTAGAAATTTTTAGTCCTTAAACTTTAGTATGGAACAATTTAGTCTCATACTTAAAGATTTGTAACGATTTAGTCTTCATCATGAAAATTATTGTTTATATATATTTAATGAATTTTTGTACATAGATATATAGATCATCAATAAACTGATCAAGAACTCAATTAATTTATAAACTACAAAGTCTAAACTGTTAAGACCTTATTTGATAATCATTTTGTTTTTAGTTTTTTGTTGGTGAAAATTGTGTTTGTTTTCTCATCATTTTTCTACAGAATTCTCTAGGGTGACTTTAATCATTCTTAAGAAAACATTTGAATCATTAGCCAAACTTCAAAAACAAAATTAAGTTTTTTGAAAATTATTTTTGTTTTTTTTTTTTCAAACTTAGGTTGGCTTTTTAAAACATAGGTAAAAAGTGGATAATAAAACAAATAAACCCATAGGTAGAAATGGTATTTATAGATTTAATTTTCAAAAATCAAATGGTATCAAACATATCTAAATAATAAAATTCGACATTTGATATATATATATATATATTTACAATAGGAATTAAATTATTACAAATTTCAAAGTACATCCATTAAATTGTTATTTTCATAAAAATTTAGGACCAAATATGTTTTTTAACCTTATTGAGAGATACTAATTGAACCTTTTTTTAGTTCGATAATTAGGGGTGATGGATCAAATTAACAATCCATCTTTAGTTGATAATTAAGATACTCGATTAACAAATAGACTAAATATGCTAATATATAAATTTTTTGGTGAAAGGAAATAGACTAATACATTATATGGATGTAAATAAATCACGTTATTAGGTCATTTACCAAATTGTGTGAGGGTTTTGATTTGAAACAAAATTCGGAGTCAAAAAAAAGATTTCTTATTTGTTTCACTCTTCTTGCATTGTTTTAAAGTTGCAAAGAGAATTATTTAGGTGTTGTCCGGGTGCACTCAACTATGGTACAATCCATGTTTTAACCACAGGTCTACAAACATTTTCCTTAAAAAAATAATAAAATTGTGGGTATCTATTGGGTTGCACAACACTTAGATGCTATCTAGGTAGCACCTAAGTATTTCTCCTGCAAATGTACAACACTTTGTCTTGATGGGTCTTGGCCCCTACTATGCCCTTAAATTTCTTTTATTATTATTATTATTTATTTTTTGTTACACATTTTTTATTAATTTATCAATACAAAAAAGTTAAGCCTTTTTATAACATTGACCATTTATACTAATATATAAGTAGAAACATGTTAGTTTTATCTTTTTCTTGTTCATGTAGATAATAATAAAAAAAAAATGATGCTTTTATTAGCATTTCATTCACTTTGTCAACAAAAGCTTAGCTCAACTGGCATAAAGTAAGACTTATGATCAAAATGTCATGAATTCGAATTCTCACTCCCAATGGTTGATCTACTAAAAAAAAGCATTTCATTCTTTTTTTTTTTTTTTAATCAAGTAAAATGAACAGAAATAAATATATATTTTGTTTTTCTCTAAACTATTTCATAGCCCATTCATTATCAGCCCAATTTGAGGAGGTCCAATACAATAAACTCATTTTTTTTTTTAGTTAAACTAAATACAAGATTCTGAACTATCAATTAAGAATATATATATATATTAACTAATTAAACCATACTAATATTTACACCCATTAGATATTCTTTATATTTTATTTATTTATTATTTATTAGATTTAGAAAGATGATAAAAGATTATTTTAAGTCTTTTTTATCTCTTACATTTTGAAAATTCTATGCACGTCGTATAAAATTAATTTTATTCCTTTCTTTCACTAAAAGTAAATTCAAAGTGTGTGATTCTCAAAAAAAAAATAATAATAATAATAAAATGAAATAAAATAAAATAAAAGTTTGTGCATGACTATTGTAGGTTTGACTTTTGAGTATTCTTTTGAGATCCGTCTATTTGTTATATTTACTCTTATTTAAATATCTCAATATTATGAGTTTTTTTTTAAGTTAATTTTTATGTTCACAATTTGAATCTACTACGACTATAATTTGTTTAGGCAAAAGTTCATCTGTTATGTTGTCATTTTAACCACTGTAAATTTTAATATCTCCCCTGATTAAGAACTAATTATTAATGAAATAATTAATTAATAGATACAGTTTAATTTGGCCAATTGATATGGTTTTTTTTTTTTGAAAACCAAACAATTTATAAATTAATGAGAGGAAATCAATACCTCAAGAACATTACCATCAAATCCAAATCAATTTTGGGTTGACATAAGTTGTTTGAGCTCTTTTAGCTAAATTATGCGCGACAATGTTTGTTTTACAATGACCATAAATAAAATGGATCTTTGTCCACCTCCGAGCTATATGTTGAATGCCCCTTGCATAGTCCATTGCC
The DNA here is from genome assembly GCA_036507285.1 of Trichosanthes cucumerina. Lineage (NCBI taxonomy): Eukaryota > Viridiplantae > Streptophyta > Magnoliopsida > Cucurbitales > Cucurbitaceae > Trichosanthes > Trichosanthes cucumerina. Next base: position 71,342,800 of record CM071839.1, on the reverse strand, counting down.
TCTGTTAAGTCATCACGCTCCTTATTGATTAAAGCAATTACATTAAAGGAATCCGATTCAACCTCCAACGGAATCATAACATCATGAACAAAAGACAAGCCAAGAAGAATAACTGCCAATTCATAAGTATTGGCCATGAATGATCGAAATATTTGTGACCCGCGCCTAAAATACTGTCTTGCTAATCCCGCAGAATCCAACCCAAACCACCATTGACCTCCATCTCATTCCAGGTCGCATCCACATTTAATTTCATCCATCCTTGTTGAGGTGACTTCCACACCATATTCTCTTGTATAGGAGTAACGTGAGCATCCTGTAGCCTAGAGTTTCCACAATTAAGAAGATCTCATCGATGAAGTATTCCTTGTAAATAAACTTCTACAGATTTCAAAAGTGTTTTCCAACTCCTAGCTCTTACTTCATTCGATCCATGAACCACATCATTACGATACATCCATATTCTCCAGACAAGAAACATCATCTTATTTATTGCGACACCTGAGATAAGGAGGGGTACATGAATGAGCTGCGACCACATCTGAATAAAATGGATCATGAGCATATGAAAGTATGGTTGAGAAAGATGATTAAGAAAGATGAAAGTATGGTTGAGAAAAACTTAAAAGAATTGGTAGCTACTACCTATACCAACAAGATGCACTTTCATTTTCGGTGGCTCAATCATAAGAACTTCACAATTAAATGTGTTTGACTTGGAACAATCTTATGTTGGGTGATCTCCTGAAATTTTTTCTAGGGAACATGTGAGTGAGGACAAAGCATGCTGAGAGGACCTCGTGTTGGTTTGTGGGGATAGTGTCTTCACTCTTACAAGCAGTCATGGATGATATGGTGACGTGACCAGGTCGTAGGGGATCCTGGGCCTTGAGCGTTACAAATGGTATCAGAGAGGAAGCTCTCCCAGTAATATAATATGTGGTTCGGGGACGAACCAAAGTGGAAGTTGGTGGGCATGTGACACCCGAGATAAGGAGGGGTACATGAATGAACCGGGACCACATCTGGATGAGAGAGATCCTGATGATATGAAAATATGGTTGATAAAGATGAAAGTTTGATTGAAAGAGACTTAAAAGAATTGATAGCTACTACCTATACCAACAAAGTGCACCTTTTTTTTCGGTGGCCCAATCATAGGAACTCCGCAGTTAAGTGTGCTTGGCTTGGAGCAATCCTATGTTGGGTGACCTCCTAGAGATTAAGCATGCTGAGTCACTTGTTATCCAGTCAAAGTAGTATGCTACTGTCCATTTCTTCCGGTTTACATGAAACAAAATCACATATTTAAAAATGCAATTAGTATAATGTATGTATATTTATGTGTGTGTATATATCGTTTTATTTCTTTTTAACTTGTTGATAAGAAAACCTTAGCGAATTGGAATTAGGAACCCTTTGATTATGTGAACCCCTAATTCTCAAACACTAAAACCCCCAAATCGATTCGATTCAATCCCAAGGAAAAGGACTAGATGTGGATTACCTTATGATCGAAAACCAAGAGGTAAGGAAACTAGTTCCTCACTCAAGGATGGAACACTCCACAAGCAAGTTGATCAAACCTACCTGAATGTTCTTGGCTTGCAACCTTGTACTCAAGAATTGCAAAGGTGATGATGTGGCTCTGTAACAAATCACACTAAATTTGTATTATTCATCCAAAAACTGTCTTGTACAACCTAATGGTCAAGCTTTAAATAACTTCCCAAAACTCTAAATGTCATATCATGACAAATGACAAAAATACCCCTACTTAAAATGTCATAAAATGGATAAAATTGGAAGAATGATAGAATTATATAAAAACTAGAAAATAACAAATTTGATGCCCTGGTGATTCATATCACTTGTGCTATATTTTTTCAGCAACCATAAAAACATGTGTTGAAAATTTTAATTAAATCTATTGATTTCAACTATAAGATTTATGTTAGACATAGATTGGCTTAAGATCAAAGTTTTCGTGACAGAGAACAAATTCTTTTGGAACTAGAGTCAAACATACTCCATAAGATAAGATGATCAATTAGACTTGAATGTTCGTAACTCAAACATGTAAATAGCAATTTCGAGAAGCTTTCTTGACTAAGCTGGAAAGAAAAAGCACAAAGACTAAAACTAATCAATTCATCTAAATGATCTATTATCTATACAACCTTGCAAAGTTTTAGATAACCTCTTAAAACTCTAAATGTATGCCACATCATCGATCAAAGTAAAATAAAAATATCCCTATTTAGTTTACCATAAAAAGGATAAATTTTAAAAATAATGAAATCACATCAAAATTATTAATAAAATATGAATAATAATTTGATATCCTTGATGGTTGATATCATGTTATGCAACAATCAGTTCTAAATATGTGTGTAACTAATATTTGATGGAAAGTGTTAGTTGTCAGAAATGAGGATTACAATTTTGAAATAAGGAGAATGCAATCTTATGAGTGCATGAAGAGAAAAAAAACTCTAAAATAGTTTAGATTCGAAATTTTTGACTTTTGAATGAGAGAGATTCAAATGATCAAATACACATCAATAGGATGATCAATGCATGATATTAATAGTAAGGGAGAGATGCCCTTGATTACTAGGATGATCCATCCATGAAATTATAGTAAGGTTGAACTAAGGCTAGATAGTAGATGGAAATTGTTACAATAGAAAAATAGTTTTAATTAGGGGTGTACATAAGCGGGTTAGGTTGGGTTGGGTTGGGGGAGATTTTTAGATCAACCCAAAATTCAGGTTGGTCATTCCTTCAACCCAACCAACTCTATTGGTGAGAGTAACCTAACCCAACCCAATATTTTAACTAAAATCACATAAAATTCAAATAACAAACTTCAAAATTCATAACATCTTAACATTTGTTAGAAGTCTAGAAGAAAAACCTAAGAAATTGACAAATAATTCATTTATAAGTATATATTTAATTAAAATAAAATTAAAATATAAAATTTGGGTTGGGTTGGGTCAACCCGAGCCTAAAAGCCCAACCCGAGAACCAATCCGAACTTTTCGGTTATCCAGACTTCTAACCCAACCCAAATCGAAAAAAAACCTAATACAAAAATGTTATTAGGTTTATCACATTTTCTTTTTTTTTTAGTACATCAACAATTGAGGGTGGGAGATTCTAACTCATGACTTATTGGTCATAAGTCTTACTTGATGTCAGTTAAGCTACGCTCTTGTTGGTTGATATCCATCTTTCTTGAGTTACCATTTAAGTTTGGTTAAATTATCAAAAATACCCATAAACTACGGGGTTGGTTTCAATTATACCCATAAACTTTTAAAATTTCATTTTAACACTTGAAGTTTGAAGTTTGTTTCAAAATAATCCTTTAAAGTTTTTTTGCGTAAAATTCATGGACGGAAAACGTTGTATTTGCATTTATATTGTCGCTTATGTGAACATATACCTTGAAAAAAAATCAAAACATATGCAAATACTTCATTTTTTATCCATAAATTTAACAAAAAAGACAATCAAGGGTTATTTTGAAACAAACTTCAAAGTTCAAAGGTTAAAATAAACCTTTTCAAAGTTTAGAGGTATAATTGAAACCAATCTCATAGTTCATGGGTATTTTTGATAATTTAACCTTTAAGTTTCTAGCCAAATTAAAAAAATAAAAATAAAAATTATTTTTTAAAAAAAAAACTTAGCTTGGTTTTTTAAACTATAAATACCAAGTAGATAAGAAAACATAGATATCAGGGATGACATTTACATTTTTAGGCTTAATTTTTAAAAACAAAAAACCAAAAACCAAAAATCAATCCAACAAGACCTTAAGTATCAATTTCATGAATTTTTAACTTTTGGGATGAAAAATTTTAAATCCAACATTTAGTCACACACATTAGAATTACAACTTTGTCTTGGAGACCCATATACTTATCCTTCATTTTATTTAAGAATCGATGGAATTACTCTTTGTACTTTTTTTTTAATGGTATCGAAGTGCTTAATATAAAATAATTTAATTCATTTTTATTAATTAGATATATATAATATAACATTTCTAAAACAGCGCTATAGCAATGGTCGAGTTTTATTAATTTGGTGCAAATTTTGTTTTTTCCTAAATTAGCAAATAATTTTAGATTATTCTAGGAAGTTAGAGGCAAAAAATTGGTAACACATGTCCAAAATCAAGAGAATTTAGGACAAAGCAAAATCAGACCGACTTAGACTAAATTCTAAAATAATAAATTGAAAGCGGGTTGGCTGAATACCACATTCGTTTGGAGTTATTTTAAAAAGGGGGAAAATAAATAATAACAGAAAACATTCGTTTGGAGGGGGTTGGATTCAATGTAAAGTAGATTGAATTGGCAAAATTCGATTAATCAATTAATTAATTTGGGATTTAAATACTATATATTTTGGACTTGGATTTATTTGGATCCTTGTAATGGTAAATTGTCTATTTTAGTACCTATACTTTTGATTTTGGTTTTTGTATTCTAAAAAAGTGACTATGTTAATCCCTATCGCAAAAAAATTATGCACAATAGAAACTCTTAAATCTTAATACAAATTTATGATTAGATATCAAAAAAATTTAAGTTCCATTTGATAACTATTAGTTTTTTTTTTAAAAAAAAAAAGCCTAAAAAAAATACTATTTCTACTATTCTACTAATGAGTTTATTATCTATCTTGTATCTATGTTTTTCAAAAATGTTTTGAAAACTAAAAAAAATAGCTTTCAAGAACTTATTTTTGTTTTTGAAATTTGACTATAAACTTAAATGATACTTCAAGAAATATGAAAATCACTTTAGAGAAGATGGAGATAAATTGTAAAAAAAAAAAACAACCATAATTTTAAAAAACTAAAAACCAAATAGTTATCCAACGGAGTTTTAATAAACTAGTTTTTCCACCACTGCACGTTTATGTTTTTTAATTTATTCAATTTTATCTTATGGTTTAAAAAAGTTTTAATTAAGTCCATTTCTTGTTTATTATATTAATGTTTTCAGGTTTATATAAGTTTTATTTTATAACAAATGATTAATTTATTTTATGGTAAACACACTTTTTAACATGATTTAAATAACTTCTATGTAAGTTAATTAAAAATATAGATCACAATATTCACTAATTAATATAGTATAATTTATATTTTGTTAAAAATAAATATTAATGGATCTATTTCTATTCAAAATAAAATGTTAATATTTTGTAAAAATTTATACATTATAGATTAAAAAAAGAAAATATAATCTAACAAAGATTAAAATGTTGAACTAAAAAAAATAAAAATAAAAAATAAAAAATTTAAATAACATGTGCAAACATTTGAATTACAAAATGGAGTCATCATAAAGGTAATTGTAAATTAATCCTAAATAATAATCATAGTGAAGAAAAAATAGATATACCTCTTACCAAAAACTATAAATATTTAGTTTTCTAGTATATTAATGTTAGAGACTCTAATAAATATACATTAATGTTAGAAACACCACTAAAAATAAAATGTAAAGAGAGAGGAAAAAAATACAACTTAAATTGTTTATATTATATGAAATTAAGTTATAATTTTATATTTTTTGAGGACGTAAGAGTTGCAACAATTTTAATTAGTGGTAATAATATTCCCTTAAAATTAACTTTAGAGGGACTTTTAATTTTCATTCTCTCAAACCAAACTTTCTAACAAAATTATATTTTGTATATTAAAAAATTATGAGGTATTAAATTTATTTTAGATTTATTTTAACTTTAATTAAAATTAGAAATATAAAATGAAAAGAGATTAATATTTAAAACTTTAACTATTAAGAATCTTAATTTTAGAATTAATGTATGATGTTTGACTCATAATTTTTCATATTTCCTTCATTTATTAAGTTATGGGTGTATTGAAATTTCGTTTATCTAAATTAATTTTTAAATATGTCTAATTATTTTTTTTCTTTGGTAAGAATTGATCAAAATTTAATATTTATTAAAAGATAAGCTATTTGAAGGATTATTTTGCTTTTGGTTCTATATTATATTTATTTACTAATTAAATTTTACATTTTTTATTATTATAAAAACAAAGCTTCAAACTATCCACTATTTTCTTTTGACACATACTCATAATACTACTTTAATTTTACATAGTAGTTTAAATTATAAATTGGAAAAAAAAAGAGAGAGAGAGAAAATATATAATTTTACACCATACTAAATTTCTTAAAAAGTATAAACATACGGAAATTGAACAAACAAATTCAAAATATGCACAAAAATTTTCAATAAAAAGTACACTAATTATCAAATAACAATAAAAAAGTAGAAAAACATAATACTTTTACACATGCGCAAATTTTAAAAAAATACTCATTTGATAGTTATTAAACAAAACTCACCAATATTTGATTTCAAGATTTTTTTTTTAGAATAATAAATGGAGAGAATTAAAAGTTTAGAAAGAACAAAACTTCTTTTTTATTAGTACATGCTTTTTTTAGTACTTTATTAGTAAGCAACATAAAGAAACATGAAAAGGATAAATTAGAAAACAAAAACGAAAGAAAGAAACACGGGTGGGTGCTTCAATCAATTCCATAGACATTGCATGTCTGATTTTATCGCTTATTTTTTGATAGCGAATATAGCTAACAAATATGCAACTTGACTTCATTTCTTTTGATGAAATTAAATTTCAAAAAACTTTTTGAGGAGTTGTTGATGAAAAATGGAGGAAGAAAACCCTCTTTATATAGTGGTAGGGAATTACAAGTTACAAAACTTTTACAATTTCAAAACACTTTAAATTCTATTATTAATTACAATCAAATAAAAAATATTTAGTTAATTGAAAAACGTTTTATATTCTAACTTCTCATATTCCAAACCATTATTATTATCATAATTAATGAATAATTGATTATCAATAATTAACTAATTATTTAATTTAGTATAAATTTGATTAAAAAAATAATTTACAATTTGTAATTAATTTGACATATATTTTGTATTTAAGAGAATAAAGAAGGATGACCTTCACTTTTATATATTTAAAATTATCTAATAATATATTTTTTCATAATGCACTTTTACTGCAAATATAAAATTAACCAAAGAAAACTAAATTCATCCCCTTAAATTTAATTGAATTTTTGTAGAGAAATAAAATCTAATTTATTTATAAAGCAATATATTTAGTTCATTCGGTAGATTATGAAATTTAAATATAATGGTAGAGAATTTTAAAAAAATATATAGAAATAATTCATTCATTATTAATAATCAATGACAAATGACATGTTTGTAAATTTAGAAATTGAAGTAAAAACATATTTGTAATTTACAAAAGGGTAAAATGGTCAAAGAATTTTTTTTTGTTAGATCATTGCTTTTTAATATCACATAGATATAAATATAGATATAGATTATATAAATTATAGATTAATGAAAAAATATTTTAAGTGGTAGAAAAAATCTTTTACATTCAAACTATACATTTATAGATAATTAACTATTGATTAATTATTTTTTCATTTATAATTAATTGTCCGTGAGGTTTTTGGACCATTAGTCCTAACACCAGAAGGTGTCAAACCTGTGGGATACAAATGAGTATTGTAAGGAAAAGAAATGAAAAGAACGAAGTCACAAGATATAAATGAGACTTGTTGCACAAGGATTCTTGCAAAGGTATGATATTGATTATGAGGGGACATATTCTCATGTGGTGGATGCAATAATGCTAAGATATTTGATTGAGTTCACTTGTCTAAGGAGCAATGCCCTAAGACACCTTCAAGAAGTTGAGGACATGAGATGGATCTCTTATGCATCAGCTGTAGGTAGCCTAATGTACACCATGTTGTGTTCTAGGCCTCACATCTGTTATGTAGTTGGGATAGTCAGTAGGTACCAATCCAATCTAAGATTTAATCACTCTCTATTTAACCAAGAAATCTGGTATTTGATTATAATGACATGATTTCGAATTGCAAAACTGCGGTGGTGTTAGACATAAATATCTCAACCAAGGTGGAAATTTGCTATCTCATTTTCTTTTACAGGGAACTACAACCTTGGCTGACGTAGTCACTCAAATCCACTCCAAACTGTAAACCATCCTTTAGTCCAATTTGAGCTAACCGAGGGACCTAATGGACCGACAGATGACGAGCTCCAATGATACAAGATTAACCTGTCAAACCCCTTGACCCAGTTAATCAACATTCATTAACTACGGTAACACTCCACTAAAACCCGTAGTTGCACTCTCCTCACTGTAGGACAAGTTGTGTCCATCGATATAACCAATGCCCGTGAGTCGACCCTTCACAGGTTGTTCGTAGTCACAACTAGGTTTTGCCTGTGATAGACACCACACACATTCATCTGCCTCGATTACTGGCCACCAGACCGATTCTTAAAGTCCTGACGACTTGAAACACTCACTCTAGGTGTGAACCTCCTCTGCTCACGACCTCGAAAACTGCTAGCTGTCGAAGCCCCACGACTAGGCTCCACTATTGACTTCTCCTCTGCTATACTCTGCTCCACACGTAGGGCAGTTTCTACTAGCTGAGAAAAGTCTGACCACTTAGCAATAGTTGTTAGCCAAACAACCTCTTTAGCTGTTTCACAAGCAGCGACATACTCAACCTCCATCGTGGAGTCAGCGATCCATCACTGCTTGATATTTCGCCATACTATAGCTCCCCCGTTAAGGGTGAAAACTGATCTTGATGTAGATTTCCTAGAATCCTTATCGGTCTGAAAATCATAATCAATGTATCCAGTAAGGACCAAATCCTTAGTCCCATACACAAGCGTATTCACACAAAGACGAGAGAAAATCATGCATCCCATCTACTATGCCAGTAAGACATTGAACGAAACACAAGTCAACTACACTACTACAAAGAAGGAACTTTTGGCAGTTGTCTTTGCTTTCGAGAAATTCAGGTCCTATTTGGTGGGAACAAAGGTCGTAGTCCATATTGACCGTGTCGAGCGGCGTGGAGCTAGGTGTCGATCCCACCCTCCCCACCGGGTGGATTGGAACGGATGCACGCCCATGCCCCTTCGTCGGACGGGGAGTGAGAGTGGGATGTTGAGTCGAGCTGGAGAAGCGGGCTTGCTTAGACGACACTTGCACATGGTTGTTTTGATGCTCGCTTGTCGATGTTGAAAAATGGCCTAGCTTGCGATGTCGCGGCGTGCTTGCCTCGAGCGAGACGAGACTTGCCTCGAGCGAGACGAGACGACCTGCGATCGCTCTCCGTTTTATTTCATCTCCTTCATAGATGATTATGGTTATCTATACCTAATGCATCATAATGACGAGGCTCTTCAAAGAGTTTAAGGCTGAGGTAAAGAATGCATTAGGGAAAACCATTAAGTCACTTCGATCTTACGAGGTGGAGAATATATGGATATGAGATTCCATGACTATTTACTGTTTTAGAATTTTTTACGCACTCTAACTATTTTTTTGAATTTTATAATTTTTCATATTACAAAATTCATAAAAAATAATTGATCAGTTCAAAAATTATGAAACTTATTTTGTACACTCATTTGATTGTCCCAATAATGAATCAATGTTGTTCTTGTACAGAAACAATCTAAAACTCACCGGATGACATTTCGCATACCCCTAACGCACGCACCCAAGGCCATGAACACGTATTTGAAGTGCATTGACTCATTTTCTAGTTCCACTTTAAAAATAGTACCTGAGTTTTCAATCTTCAAAACTTCTCCATATCTATGTAGGACAGTGTAAGATTCTTCTGGAGTGCTTGCCAATGCGTGTGCCAGGTAACTCGAGACAATTGCCTTTTGCCAATGCGTGTGCCAAAAGAATGAGGGAATCGGGAGGGCTTCGCCCTCCCTCCCACGTCTCGCGCTCGGTGAAGCAGTTGCCGATCGTTTCGGCCGGTGATGCCGCTTCGCGCCTCCCTTCCGTCTCTCTAACTTCTCTCTCGAGCTCTCTCGCCTCTCATTCTCCCAAATTTGCTCTATCTGCGCTGCTCATCTTCTCTCCTGAACTGCTTCCCTATCGCTCTCTCTCTCTCTTTCTCTTTCCCTCTCTCTTTTTCTCCGCGCTGCTCCCTCACCGCCAGCATCGACGACCGAACCCATCCATCCAAACCGCCTCGCTCGTTTCTCCGGTAAGTCTCTCGACCCAAATCGATCTCTCTCTCTCCCTCTGCCCAATCGATTTCTCTCTCTCTCTGCCTCAATCGATCTCTCCCTCTTTGTTTTCTCTCGATCTCAGTACCTGACCGTTCGCTCTTCTTGGTTTGAACAGGGTTGTGAATTGAAGTGATTTGGGTTAGCTGTGGTCCGAGACAGTTAGCTCGTTAGTTTCGGAAGGGTCCTTCTCGTTCTGGTAAGCTTTAACCCAACTCGTATTGCTTTTAAGTTCAGTGAAGTCGATAACTTGGATGTGGAGGTTAAGCTTAAGTTTAGTTAGGTTTTAAATGTTGTTTTCTTTTCTGTCAGGACTGTAACGTTGGCAAGGTGAATAGTTCTAGCTGGACCGAGACTGGGTGTAGTTTCGTTCCAACTAAAGGCTCCCTTAGTACGCGCAGGCGAGCTTGACTTCAGTTTCAGAAGGGAATAGCCAGTCACCACGCCATTTATAAAGGTAAGTAGTCTATGGACTATCCCACCCATAAGTGTAGGGTTTAGGGATGACACTACACGTGTATACTATAGATTTTGTGGTTTGTGTATGATTGTGACCATGGTAATTGAATGTCCAGATCGTAGAGGTGGTTTGTCCTAGGCCCTGTAGAAATATATGTTCTTGCTTGTTTATTCTCACATGTCAGAACTTGAAATTACCTGTTATGTATGATGTGGGTCTCGCGGCGAATTAATAAGCATGATGAATGTGGTTATATGTACCCTCAAGAATGGGTGTGTGTAGGTCTGTGCTTAGTTCCGTGATGGCCCGTGGAGACATTGTGTAGCCTAAGAGACGTAGTTAACACACCAGGCATGTTATAGGCCAAGTTCCCTGTGTAACCCTTAGCAGGTTGCGACTCTAGGTTGGCGAGTTGATATGGGATGTAGGGTCTGTCCTCCATCTAATTGAGGGGCTCGGGGAGTGATTCCCAGAGTGCAGGGGTAGTGGATACGTTCCTTACCCTAGTTCGTGGTTAAGGGAGTGATTCCCGAGATGTAGGGGACGCTGGACAAACTCCTCGTCCTGGTTTGAGGCTCACGGAGTGATTCCCAGAGTTGCAGAGGGGTTGGACACGTTCCTTCACCCTATATATGGCCCGGGAGAGGCCCGTGGTCGAGGGCTTGTGGGCGGGAGCACCGCCATTGACGCCAACCTAGTCCAGAAGCCAAGGGTAGGTCAGGGGTAGAATTTGAACAAGTTAGGCTTAGCAGGAAGATGGAAATCTGTGGGCGTGTGTTATGTGCTAACTGGACCTTTTGTATTGTTTCACTTGGACGATGTGGACTACTTACTGAGTGTTTTGTACTCACCCCTCGTTTTGTGTGCTTTGATTTCAGGTAAGGCGAAACACTGAGATGACTAGATTTGGCGAGGCTCCTGCAAGGCTATGGAAGGACGTGTTAGGTTTAGATAGGGTTGTTTATCTTGATTAGAGGGTTGACTGTTACTTTAAGCTTCCCGACACCCTTTAACTAGTTCGTAACTTTCGTTACTGTGTTATTTATGAGAGTTTAACTTGCATGCTTTTTTTCTGGTAGTACTTGTTAAGAGCGCATGCTTTGTTTGAAAATGCATGTCTATTAGAAAATTCGAGTAGGAAGCATGTTTTAGGTTGTGGTTGACTGTGAACTCTGGAGGACTAGAGCCCAACTTTTGTGATTGTTGTAGTTTGGTGGAAGCTGGGTACCCTCATGAGAGCGTGTTTTGGAAGTGAAGTTCCTTTTTCAGGTGCTATGAAATTTTTGGAATAGTCCTAGTTATGCCGTTATGCTGCCGAAATTTCGGTGCGGGCGGCGTAACTTGGAGTATCATCCCTAGTAGAGTGGTTAAATTTTAGGGGTGTTACAGTTACACCTTGCAGCGCGGAGCGACAATGGCACGGTGGACGGGCATACAAGCTTACGAAAGCACAACGTAATGAAATATGAAATTTTATTATGAACAAGATTTTCATAAGGGGATGTAGCTCAGATGGTAGAGTGCTCGCTTAGCATGCGAGAGGTACGGGGATCGATACCCTGCATCTCCATTTCTTTTATTGTTATTTTCGATTTTCATAAGCAGATGTAGCTTAGATGGTAGAGCTCGCTTAGCATGCGAGAGGTACGGGGATCGATATCCCTCATCTCAATTTCTTTTATTGTTATTTTCGTGTTAATTTAACATATTGTATGATAAATAAGTATTGATTCTGTTCAGTTTCGTTTGTTCCACGTGCCACCGGATCTGACATGTTGCAGCTCGAGTCGCCGCGTGTCGGCTAGGGGACGGACTGAGAACGGCTCCCTTCGGGAGCCTTCCCTATTCTTGAAGAAGATATACTCTAAAAAGGGTTTGAATCCTCTATTATTCAAACTTGCTGTCAAACTAGGAACTTTAGCTTTGACTTTCACCTTTGATACCTCCATTCTCCTAAGCGACTTCTTCAATTCAATTATCTGTTTGATAATTAGGGTCCAACAGGGTTCTGTTTCTCCTCTCCGATACACTATTCTGCTAAGGCATACCGAACGCTGAGAGTTGGGATGTAATTCCATGTTCTATCATATAGTCCTGAAATTTAAAGTCCATATACTCTCCACCTGGATCAAATCGCAGTGTTTTAATTGATTTATCTAAATGACTCTTTACCACAAACTTAAAGTCCTTGAACTTGAATCGTCTTTAACCATCGTCCATTGTTGCAAGATGACACACATCTCTTTCGAACTCGAGCTTTTGCGAAGTCTTTCGTCACACCCAGATCCGAGCCACTGTTTTTCGCCCGCTTGGAAAACTGCTGAAACGTCTTCGGCGTTGCAACGCTGCATTTTGTTCGTTTTTGACCGTTGGAGCGCACTGCGAAACGCCTTCGGCGTTGCAACGCTGCGTATATTTTGTAAATATATAAATTAAAGAAATGACATAATTGTTCAAAAAAGTTTTTCATAGATTGTACCTTTTTAATATATTATATATTATAGATATAGATTATAGATAACTATTAAGTTACAATGAGTGGAAAATATAAAAAAAATAATTAAGTCATTTATGTTTTAATTAATTTATAATAAATGTCATAGCTCAAATATTTATATAGGTCACATAAAGGTGAGAATATGAAAAGATAATTAATTAATGTTTATTTTATTTTATATTTTAATTAAATTATTAAATTATAGAAAAAGAAAAAACAAACTAACATGGTACTTTTCAATTTAAAAATATAATTTAATAAAGACAACTATATAATTGTATATGTGTGGTAGTTTATTGTATGTGACATATATTGTAAATTTAAAGTATAGTAGTTTTTTTAACAATTTTTTTATAGTCATGATGCATGTATATGAGAAAATCAAACAACAAATGTTCTAAAAGTCGAATTAAAATAACTGTAAAGTGTTTAGAATTAAAAAAAGTAAATATTAGTTATATAAAATAACTTTATATACCATCTCTAGGAAAAATTGATACCTATATTTGAGAGCATTTTGTTGAAACACTTTTGTCTCTCATCCATGCTTAGCACTCCTATGCATTCATATAAACTTAGAAACTTTGGGAGAATGAATTGAAAGAGATAAACAAACTTAGAAGAAGAGACTAAAGTTTTTGCAGAAAATGAGTAGATGATTGTTGTTTATATAGTTGTAGTTTAGGAGTTGTAGAAAGTTACAAAACTCTTGAAATGCAATTGCTAAATATAATTAAATGTAAAAAAAAATTTGATTTTAGAATTGATTACATAATTTATAATAAATATTGTTCGCACGAGATTTCCAGAGAAATTTAATTCGTGGAATGAATATGATTTTATTGATTTTTGTGAAGTGTTACAATCTCTAATATTTATCCTCTGATTCTTGCTCTCGAATATATAAGTCTTGGGTTTTGACTGGTCCTGTTGGCTTATTGATCTTGGATCAACCTGTTGGCTTGTTGATCTCGGATCGGTCAATCGGCTTGTTGATCTCGTATCGGCCTGTCGGTTTGTTGATCTTGGAACAAACCGAATCGACCTGGCGGTTTGTTGATCTTGGATCGATCTGTCGGTTTGTTGACCTTGGAATATAGACTTTGATCTGAGAGCTGACGAGTTTGGAGAGGATGATGAAGGGAGATTGAATCTTCAATTTTGTAGTTGATGAAGAGACAATCAACTTGTGGAAGCCTTTAAGTCGTTGAATTTTTTGAATTCTGAATCTTTGGATCTTTTGAAATCTCTGGATTCTCTGACTGAATTTGAAGCTTCTGTGTTCTGACTTTGAAAGACTCAATTTCTCTAAATGAAATGCCGAGGTTTCACGACTTCGACTCTGGAAGACTCAATTCTCTCTGTCGAGCCGAATCTTCCGAATTCTCGATTCGGAAGACTCAACTCTCTCGCTAGATGCTCTGATTTTGACTCTTCCACTTACGATTACGGAAGACTCTGAACTCTCTGGATAGATGATCTGGATTCTGACTCTTCTGAATCTCTGTATAGATGCTCTGGATTCTGGCTCTTCTGAATCTCTGGATGAATGCATGAATGCTCTGGATTCTGGCTCTTTTGAATGTCTACAAATGGAGGGTGGTCTCCTCTATTTATGGAGTCTGATGGTTCTTGTATGGGCTTAGACCTGGTGGACTTTGGGCCTAACTCTTGAATTTAGTCTTATTTGGACTTAATCCAATCCATTTATTTTTTTAAAAGGTTTGGATTGTTTAAATTGAGCCCAATTCATTTTTAATACTAGACATGTGACATTCTTTAATTTGCCAATTTTTCATGTCTTTTAATTTAATTTTAGGACATGTGTGAATTTATAATTGACCTTAATTAAAATTAATGACGTGACAATTTGTGATTGACCGAAATTTTTCATGCCCCTTTCGAGATTTATGCGCGGTGGATGAATCTCGAAAAAGATAAGTTGGAATCAAAATATATCATGATTTCGACTTCTTGAATCAAAATATATATTTTAGGATTCTCCTGAATTGGCTTGAGTTTAGAATGAAACTTGGATTTGGGAGAAAATTTGGAGTATGCCCAAATTTTTGTTTAAGAAATTTAGCCAAAATTATATGAATTTTAGCTTGAATTTGGAATGAAATTTGAATTTGAATAAAATTTGAAGTATATCTAAATTTTGATATTAGAAACTTTACCAAAATTATATGAATCTTGGCTTGAATTTGGGATGAAAAATTTGGTAGTTGCTTCAATTCTAATTTGGGAAAAAATTTGGAAAAAAATTTGGAGTATGCTCAAATTTTGATTTGAGAATTTTTTTTTTGCCAAAATTATATAAATCTTGCTTGGAATATGGATTGGAAATTTTGAAACTTACTCCAATTTTGATTTGGGAGAAATTTGGAGTATGTCGTAAATTCTTTTACCAAAATTATATGGATTTAACTCAACTTTGGAATAAATATTGAAGTAAAGCCAAATTTTGATCCTCATAGAATTTTAATTTGGGATAAACGTCGGACTATATAAAAATAAAAGATCTTTATTGAAGGAAGTAGGAAGATTTTGTCTTCCATTAGAATTTGGAAATTTCCTTTTAAAGAAAATTTTCCCAAGTGAAGCATTAAAATTGGCTTGATTTATGGAGATTTGAGATTTTTTTTTTTAAATCCATACCAAAGTTTTCTGGTCTTCTATATATTTCTTCAAAATATGGGTCTTCATCAAGCAAATTAGAAGCTTCACAATTGAAGGGTTGGAGTCGTCGTCCCATCTCGGGCCGTCAGAGTCGGTCAGTAGCCAATCCTGCTATGCGAAGGTTGGATTGTCCAAATCTGGGAATCAATGGTCGCGCTGAGCTTGTAGATTCGCCGGAATGTGGGTTGCTATCGTTGTGGGTCTGCTCGATGTTTGATCGTTCATACCGCCAATCTTCAACACCGTGGAGTCACCAAATGCCAAACTGAAGGAGTCGCTCGCCGTTTGTGCCGTCGGTGAGTTGTCAAGATGGTTGTAGGTATGGCTAAAGGAAAAGGATGAGAGGAATCGGGGAGAGAGAAAATCAAAGGATTTTTTTTTCTATATTTAATGTGTACACGCACTGCAGACATTTTTTTTAAAAAAAAATTCTAAGGAAACTCTTCCATTTTTTTAACATTTTTTTCTTAATATTTCTTTTCTTTTTTTTTTAACAACTCCTTCCTTTCTTTTTAATGTAGACAATTTTTTTTGTTTTTATTTTTTTTACTTTTTAAATCCATGCTTTTTTTAAAAAAAAATTATTTATTGAATGTATGTGAACTGTTTCTATTGCACTAGAGATCTTTTACTTGTTATTGTCTTTTTCGACATTGGAGAGAGCGGCGACATCCTCGACATTGGAGAGAGAACGACAACCTCGACATTGGAGACTTTGAATAGAGAGCGACATCCTCGACCGACTTCGTAGAGAGAACGACATCCTCGCCTTCGGAGAGAGAACGGCATCCTCGCCTTCGGAGAGAGAACGGCATCCTCGCCTTCGGAGAGAGAACGGCATCCTCGACTTCGGAGAGAGAACGGCATCCTCGACTTCGGAGAGAACGGCATCCTCGACGGAGAAACCGGCATCCCCGACTTCTAGAGAAAACGACATCCCCGACTTGGAGAGAGCGGCATCCTCGACTTGGAGAAGAGCGGCATCCCGACTTCCGAGAGGCGGCATCCTCGACTTCGGAGAGAGAGCGGCATCCTCGACTTCGGAGAGAGAGCGGCATCCTCGACTTCGGAGAGAGAGCGGCAACCTCGACTTCGGAGAGAGAGCGGCAACCTCGACTTCGGAGAGAGCGGCAACCTCGACTTCGGAGAGAGCGGCAACCTCGACCTCGACTTGGGAGAGAGAGCGACAACCTCGACCTCGACTTTGGAGAGAGAGCGACAACCTCGACCTCGACTTTGGAGAGAGAGCGACAACCTCGACCTCGACTTTGGAGAGAGAGCGGCAACCTCGACCTCGACTTTGGAGAGAAGCGGCATCCTCGACCTCGACTTTGGAGAGAGAAACGGCATCCTCGACTTCGACTTTGGAGAGAAAGAGGCATCATCCTCGACTTCGGAGAAAACGACATCCTCGACTTCGGAGAAAACGGCATCCTCGACTTGGAGAAAAACGACATCCTCGACTTCGGAGAAAACGACATCCTCGACTTGGAGAGAGAAACGACATCCCGACTTGGAGAGAGAGCGACATCCTCGACTTGAGAGAGAGCGGCAACCTCGACTTCTGAGAGAGCGGCAACCCCGACTTCCTGAGAGAGAGCGGCAACCTCGACTTCGGAGAGAGCGACAACCTCGACCTCGACTTTGGAGAGAGAGCGACAACCTCGACCTCGACTTTGGAGAGAGAGCGACAACCTCGACCTCGACTTTGGAGAGAGAGAACGACAACCTCGACCTCGACTTTGGAGAGAGAGAACGGCATCCTCGACTTCGACTTTGGAGAGAGAGAACGGCATCCTCGACTTCGGAGAGAGAACGACATCCTCGACTTCGGAGAGAGAACGACATCCTCGACTTCGGAGAGAGAACGACATCCTCGACTTCCGGAGAGAAAGCGGCATCCTCGACTTGGAGAAAACGGCATCCTCCGACTTCTGAGAGAGAACGGCATCCTCGACTTGAAGAGAGAACGACATCCCCGACTTCTGAGAGAGGCGGCACCTCCGACCTCGACTTTGGAGAGAGCGACAACCTCGACCTCGACTTTGGAGAGAGAGCGACAACCTCGACCTCGACTTTGGAGAGAGAGAACGACATCCTCGACTTCGGAGAGAGAACGGCATCCTCGACTTCGGAGAGAGAACGGCATCCTCGACTTCGGAGAGAGAACGACATCCTCGACTTCGGAGAGAGAACGGCATCCTCGACTTCAGAGAGAGAACGACATCCTCGACTTCGGAGAGAGAACGGCATCCTCGACTTCGGAGAGAGAACGACATCCTCGACTTCGGAGAGAGCGGCAACCTCGACTTCGGAGAGAGCGACAACCTCGACCTCGACTTTGGAGAGAGAGCGACAACCTCAACCTCGACTTTGGAGAGAGAGCGACAACCTCGACCTCGACTTTGGAGAGAGAGCGACAACCTCGACCTCGACTTTGGAGAGAGAGCGACAACCTCGACCTCGACTTTGGAGAGAGAGCGACAACCTCGACCTCGACTTTGGAGAGAGAGAACGACATCCTCGACTTCGACTTTGGAGAGAGAGAACGACATCCTCGACTTCGGAGAGAGAACGGCATCCTCGAGTTCGGAGAGAGAACGGCATCCTCGACTTCGGAGAGAGAACGACATCCTCGACTTCGGAGAGAGAACGACATCCTCGACTTCGGAGAGAGAACGGCATCCTCGACTTTGGAGAAAACGACATCCTCCGACTTGGAGAGAGAGAACGACATCCCCGACTTCTCGGAGAGAGCGGCAACCTCGACTTCGAGAGAGAGCGACAACCTCGACCTCTCGACTTTGGAGAGAGAGGCGACAACCTCGACCTCGACTTTGGAGAGAGCGACAACCTCGACCTCGACTTTGGAGAGAGAGAACGACATCCTCGACTTCGGAGAGAGAACGGCATCCTCGACTTCGGAGAGAGAACGACATCCTCGACTTCGGAGAGAGAACGACATCCTCGACTTCGGAGAGAGCGGCAACCTCGACTTCGGAGAGAGCGACAACCTCGACCTCGACTTTGGAGAGAGAGCGACAACCTCGACCTCGACTTTGGAGAGAGAGCGACAACCTCGACCTCGACTTTGGAGAGAGAGCGACAACCTCGACCTCGACTTTGGAGAGAGAGCGACAACCTCGACCTCGACTTTGGAGAGAGAGAACGACATCCTCGACTTCGGAGAGAGAACGACATCCTCGACTTCGGAGAGAGCGGCAACCTCGACTTCGGAGAGAGCGACAACCTCGACCTCGACTTTGGAGAGAGAGCGACAACCTCGACCTCGACTTTGGAGAGAGAGCGGCAACCTCGACCTCGACTTTGGAGAGAGAGTCGAGGGAGCGACAACCTCGACTTTGGAGAGAGTCAAGGGAGCGACAACCTCGACTTTGGAGAGAGTCGAGGGAGCGACAATCTCGACTTTGGAGAGAGCGGCAACCTCGACTTTGGAGAGAGCGGCAACCTCGACTTTGGAGAGAGCAACAACCTGGAGAGAGAGCGACAACCTCGACTTTAGAGAGAGCGGCAACCTTCTAGTCAACCGAACTTAGAGATGGAGTGACCATGAAGTCTCTGAACGTAATGATGGAGCGAGGATGAAACCTTCGAGCTTGGAGAGGATGATGAAGCCTTCAGATTTACAAGTAGAGCAATGACTGTAGGAAGCCTTTTTGTATACATTCAATTTGCAGCATCCCATTGACTTGTTGTATTGCCACTTTTAATTGGGTTGAGCATCTTCATTTCGTTGTGTTGCCCCTAGTAGGGATGAACACCTTCCATTTGTTGTATTATGCTCTAATAGCCATGAAGTTTTTTTTTTTTTTTTTTTGCATAGACTGAACTTAAAATTTCTTTAAGTTGCCTACGTACCCTTGAAGAAAAGGGATCAAGTCATAACGTAGTTCAAAACCGGTCAAATTTTTGCTATTTAATTATTTTATGCATGAGATGTATGAAATATTTTATTTTATGTGCATAATGGATGTCATGTAGATTTAAAATCTCACCTTATGTTAAACATTTCATGCATCATATTTATATTATAAGTGTTATAATATATAGTATGCATGATAGGTTATATTATAAGTGTTATAATATAATGTATGCATGTTTTAATTTATTTAAATATAAGTGTTATATTTTTAGATTAAAAGCATGTCATGCATTTAATTCATGTGATGAATGTATGTTATAGTATAGTATTATTATTCATGTGATGAATGATCAAACACTATGACATAAAATGCATGTAACCTAAGTTAATTATTAGTTTTAAAATGTTTAGAACTTGAATAATTAGACTTAGGTTTTCTAGTTCTAATAAGATTAGAATTAGGAAATCAAATATGACCTTTAAATGGTGACTGATTAGTAGCTCTGTCTAAGGAAGATTCTGTCTAAGGTTGGGGTATTTAAGCCGATGCTTTGCGGAACACCCCTACCTGGGAACCGACCTAGGAGTGAATTCGATCTGGAGACCGACGCTTTGCGGAACACCCCTACCTGGGAACCGACCTGGGAGTGAATTCGATCTGGAGATTCTTAGGTTATATTATCGTGAATGGCGTTAATTAAAAGTTGATTAATTTACTCACATAGACCTAAGTTAATAATGTGATTATAAACTTATGCTAAAACAATATAAGAGTTATATTGGTAGACTTAGGTAAATATTAGCCGATTTATCTAGATCAATCTCGAATGATATAAAGTGCTGAGTGGGAGGAAATAAAGTGTATAAGATACATTTGAATTTTCAACCACAAATCTCCGTTAAAGTCCACACCTTGAGATCTATACTCGGCCTCGTGGCGCAAAGTGTTCGTGATGCATACGATCGGTGGATCAGGGCCAATGAAAAGGCCAAGGTCTACATAATTGCCAACTTGTCTGAAGTCTTGGCAAAGAAGCATGAGCTGATGATCACCGCCAAGGAGATCATGGAGTCCTTGCAGGATATGTTTGGAAAACAGTCATTTCAAGTCCGTCATGACTCGCTCAAACACGTTTTCAACGCCCGGATAAAAGAAGGGACGTCTGTCCAAGAACACGTTCTAGACATGATGACCCACTTTAATCTGGCGGAGATGAACAGGGCTTCGATCGATGAGTCGAGCCAGGCCAGCTTTATCTTGGAGACTCTTCCGAAGAGTTTCATTCAGTTTCGTAGCAATGCTGTTATGAACAAAATTAGCTACACTCTGACCACCCTTTTGAACGAGCTACAGAACTTCCCGTCCTTGATGAGGATCAGGACACCGGAAGCGGAAACAAATGTTGTCTTCAGGTCCTATCACAGGGGTTCGACCTCTGGGTCTAAACTTGTAGCTCCTTCTCACCCGAAAGGGAAGAAGAAAAAGATGAAGAAAGGTAAAACTGATCGAAAAGGAAAGTGTTTCCACCGCAATGGGGACGACCACTGGAAGCGTAAATGTCACAAGTTCCTTGCTAATAGGAAAAATACAGGTAAATGTGATTTATTGGTAACTGAAACATTTTTAGTTGAGAGTAATGACTCTGCCTGGATATTGGATTCGGGCGTCGCTAACCATGTTTGTTCTTCTTTTTAGGGAATTAGTTCCTGGCAGCAGCTGCGAGAGGGTGAGGTGACTCTACAGGTTGGATCCGATGAGGTTGTCTCTGCTGCAACGATCGACACGGTGAAACTATTTTTTGGCAGGAATTACTTATTATTAAATAATTTGTATATAGTCCCAGGGTTTACTAGAAACCTTGTTTTTATTTCCTGCTTAATTGAACAATGTATTACAGTTTCCTTTGAATCTAATAAAGCGTTTATTTCTTTCAAAGGCAATTTACTTTGTTCTGCTTCACTTGAGTCTATTCTATATGTTTTGAAACCTAATTCGGTCAAAAGTGTTTTGAATATTGAATTATTTAAAACGGCAGAAACACGAGCTAAGAGAGTGAAAGTTTCTCCTAAAGAAAATGTCCATGTTTGACATTTACGGTTAGGCCACATCAATCTCAATAGGATTGAGAGACTAGTGAAGATTGAACATCTAAGCGAGTTGGAAGAAAACTCTTTACCGGTATGTGAGTCATGCCTTGAAGGCAAAATGACCAAACACTCTTTTAGTGGAAAAGGATATGGAGCCAAAGAGCCCCTTGAGCTTATACATTCTTACCTATGTGGTTCGATGAGTGTTAAAGCACGAGGTGGTTACAGATACTTTGTATCTTTTATAGATGACTATTCGAGATATGGGTATATTTACCTAATGCATAGGAAGTCTGAAACTCTTGAAAAGTTCAAGGAGTATAAGACTGAGGTTGAGAACCTGTTAGGTAAAACCATAAAAACACTTCAATCGGATCAAGGTGAAGAGTATATGTGTAGAGAGTCGAATCCCGCAGCGGAAGCGATTGTGAATCTCGCGTTCTTAATTTAGTTACATGAATTACAATCAAGAACAATTCTATCTAGATTAAGCATATAAAATCAAGATGGACAGCAAGAATATACCTTTGAAGAACTCTTTCTTCAAGTGCTCCTTCTCCCACGTTCATGATCTCAGCAACACGAACCCGAACGATCACCGACACTACCACCAGATCTTCTCCATTGTTCTCTAGGTGAGGGAGGAAGGTGGGTTCCCTTAGGTGAGGTGAGATGTTTGTGAGATTCTAGTTGGAACTCTTTCCAACACAATGTGGGAGAATTCTCTAGGGTTTCTCAAAGAGATTGAATTACTTAACCTAGTTGCATCTCATGCAACTATATATATAGTATATAGGGTAGAAATTACCATCCTATCCCTCCTATATTCTCCCACTATTATATGGTTTATATGTGAATTTAATTCACATTAAAACCATATATTATATCAATTATATCATATATAATTGATATAACACCTCATGTATGAAATTGAACACTTCAATTTCATTCCTAACTTTATACCCTCAATATTACCATGTTGAGCCAACGGAGGGACCTAATGGACCTACAGTTCATAAGCTCCAATGATGTGAGATTAACTTATCAAACTCTTTGATCCAGTTAATCAATATTCATTAACTACAAGTCATTCCACTATAGACTTGTAGTTGCACTCTCCTCACTGTAGATTATATTTTGTCCACTGATATAATCATTACCCATATGTCGACCCTTCACACGTCGTTCGTAATCACTGTTGGGTCAAATTACCGTTTTACTCCTGTGATTACCTCTTTGTTCCTTAAGCACCACTGATCCTCTAATGAACAACAAGTCTAAGGTCCTACCATAAACTCATGCCCTCATAAAGGGCGGGGCCCTGTTGTTCAAGACTTGGAGTCAATTCTTAAGGGAACAACCTATCTAATTCCTTAGTGTAGGAATGAGTGAATTCCATCTTGCACAGTTAAGTCCTCAGCTACCTACGAGGTTCTTGTATGAACTCTTCAATAATTTGCAGTCCGGTCGTGTATGAACTCTTCATTTAGGTTATACTGATTAGACTTAATAATTTGTAGTCCGGTCTTGTATGAACTCTTCATACAGAATGCCCCCACTCGCATGTCAACCACATGAATGAGTTGGATTACCTCATTTGTACTAATTACAAAGTGGGTCGCATTCATGGTGTTACCAGAATAAGGTTTCCAACCTTATTCTTATACCATAGATCATTTAGGTTATATTATTGAACATAATCCAAATATGTCTACTACACTAATGTTCAAGATTACATTATAACCTTGGAGCTTAGTTTATTGGATTTATAAAGCAATAATATAATTTTATCAAAACAAATAACTCTTTATTTATTTGATCAAAATTACACAAGTTTAGGGCATGAATCCCAACAATATAGACACAGAATTCCATGACTATATAATAAAACACAGAATTACGTCCCAACTCTCAGCACTTGGTATGCCACAGCAGAATGGTGTATCGGAGAGGAGAAACAAAACCTTGTTGCACATGGTTTGGTCGATGATGAGCTATGCTCGTCTCCCTGATTCTTTTTGGGGTTACGCAGTGGAGACTGCTGTGTATATTTTAAATAACGTTTCGTCGAAGAATGTTTGTGAAAAATATTTTGAACTCTAGAATGGACGTAAAGGTAGTTTACACCATTTCAGAATACTGGGATACCCGACCCACGTGTTAGTGTCAAACTCAAAGAAGTTGGAACCCCGTTCAAAATTGTGCCTATTCGTAGGTTACCCAAAAAAGACTAGGGGTGGTATGTTTTTCGATCCTAAGGAAAATAGGGTGTTTGTGTCGACAAACGCCACTTTCCTTGAGGAAGACCACGTCAGGGATCATTTACCTAGAAGCAAAATCGTGTTAAACGAAATGGACAGTACATCAGCAAGAGTTGTTGATGGGGCTAGTACGTCAACAAGTGTTGTTGATCCTAGCACGTCTAGTCAAGTCTGTTCCGAAGAGTTGGGAATGCCTCAATGTAGTGGGAAGACTGTGAGACAGTCTGAACGTTACATGGGTTTAGTTGAAACCCAAGTCGTCACCCCTGATGATGACTGTGAGGATCCATTGGCCTATGATCAAGCAATGACAGACATTGACAAGAACGAATGGATTAAAGCTATGGACCAGGAAATGGAGTTGATGTACTTCAATTTTGTCTGGGAGCTTGTGGATCAACCGGATGGGGTAAAACCTATAGGCTGCAAATGGATCTACAAGCGTAAACATGGCGTAGATGGGAAGGTGCAGACCTTCAAAGCACGACTAGTGGCAAAGGGGTTTACCCAGGTTGAAGGGGTTGACTATGAGGAAACCTTTTCACCTGTTACCATGGTAAAGTCGATCAGGATCCTTTTGTCCATTGCCGCATATTATGACTATGAGGTATGGCAGATGGATGTCAAGACAACCTTTCTGAATGGAAACCTTGACGAAACCATCTACATGGACCAACCCAAAGGGTTCATTGCCCAAGGCCAATGACAAAAGGTTTGTCGGCTTCATAGGTCCATTTATGGACTGAAACAAGCCTCGAGGTCTTGGAATATAGGGTTTGATGAGGCGATTAAATCTTATGGCTTTGACCAGAATGTTGACGAGCCTTGTGTCTACAAGAAAACCGTCGATAAAACTGTCGCATTTCTTATATTGTACGTGGATGATATCTTTTTCATTGGGAATGAGGTAGGATTTCTTACTGACGTAAAGAAATGGTTGGTTTCGCAATTCCAAATGAAAGATTTGGGAGAAGCACAGTATGTTCTAGATATCCAGATTGTCCGGAACCAGAAGAACAGAACGTTGACCATGTCTCAGGCATCTTATATTGACAAGATGTTGTCTAGATATAAGATGCAAAACTCTAAGAAAGGCTTGTTTCCTTTCATGCATTGGGTTCACCTGTCTAAGGATCAATGTCCTAAGACTCCTGAAGAGGTTGAAGATATGAGACGAATCCCTTATGCTTCAGCTGTTGCGAGCCTCATGTATGTCATGTTGTGTACTAGGCTCGACATCTGTTATGTAGTTGAGATTGTCAGTAGGTATCAATCCAATCCAGGATTAGATCACTGGACGACCGTAAAGTCAATCCTCAAGTATCTTAGGAGAACGAGGAACTGCAGCCTTGTGTATGAGAGTGTAGATTTGATCCTTACGGGATACACATACTTTGACTTTCAGACCGATAAGGATTCTATGAAATCCACTTCGGGGTCAACCTTCATTCTGAATGGAGGAGTTGTAGTATGGCGAATCATCAAGCAGGGATGCATCGCTGATTCCACTATGGAAGCTGAGTACGTTGCGGCTTGTGAAGCTGCAAAGGAAGTTGTTTGGCTTAGGAAGTTCATGACGGATTTGGAAGTTGTTCCAAATATGAACTTGTCGATCACGTTGTTTTGTGACAACAGTGGTGTTGTAGCCAACTCTAGAGAGCCTCGGAGTCATAAGAGGGGCAAACACATTGAGTAGAAGTACCTGATGAAGGGAATGAGAATCCCCGCGCAGCGGAAGACGATCGAATCGTCATGGTATCATTACGCAACTTGATTTTGTTAACACGATCTACTAAAGATCTAGGCTAAACATGCTGGAAAAGGAAGAAAAACAGCAAGTTTAGAGATACTTACTCGTTGAAAACTCTCTTCAAGGTTTCTTCCTCAGATCACGAACTCTTCGTGCTTCTCGATCTCAACGAACTCTTCCCACGAACGGAACCCGAACACCACCACTTGGAGTCTCGGTTGTTCTCTTTTGGAAAAGAGAAATTTTGTGGGAACTTTAGTGTTTTGGAGAGGGAGGAGAATTGAGAGAGTAGAGAGAATTCTTCTTCTCTTCTTTGATGAAAATAAAAAAAAAAATGAGAGAATGGTTACATTCCTTCTTGCAATAAGGGATTATATAGTGGAATGATGGAGTTAAAATCTCCACATTATTACCACTTTACCACAACCATAGGTTATGCAAATCTCATTTGTTTAACCACATAATATAAGATATCTCATATCTCATATAATTGTGGATTAATTAAATTGAATCACATCCAATTTAATTTCTCTCAATTAAATTCTCCAATTAGCCCTAATTCAACAATTAGGCTAACCTATAGTTTATTATGAATCTCATTCACATTAAACTATATATTATATCATTCATATCTCATATAAATGACATAAATACCCTTAAAGTGAAATTGAACACTTCAATTTCATACCAAAACATTAACCCTTCTTTTAACAGATTGAGCCAACCGGGGACCTAATGGACCTCTCGGTGTGAGCTCCATGATCCGAGATTAACTCACAAAATCTTTGACACGGTTAATCAACATTCATTAGCTACGGTAACACTCCACTATAGCCCGTAGTTGCACTCCGTCGATGTAGAATATTACGTGTCCACCGATATAACCAATGCCCATGAGTCGACCCTTCACGGGTTATTCGTGAGACACACACTGGGTCAAATTACCGCTTTTACCCACATGTCTACCTCTTGTTCCTTAAGTCCCCACTTTGCTCCTCTAATGAACAACATATTGTGATGGTCCAACCATACACAACACCCTTCTCGGGCGGTGAGAAGGTGGGCGCTCGTTGTCCAAGCCACGGAGACAACACTTAAGGAACAACCCCTCTAGTTTCCCTAAAGTGAACAGTGAATTCCATCTCGCGTAGTTAAGTTCCCGGCTCCCTACTTGGTTCTCGTCCCACGAGAAGATAGGCATATTGGGCGAGTAATCGTGACCACTCTCACCCGTTCTAGTCAAAGGGCGGACCCGCAGACAAGAGTCCGTAACACGCTCGTGATTCGTCGAGTCACTAATGGTCATCTACGAAGTTATTAGTCCCTTCTTGCCAATGGTGTTACACATCGGTGGGTCTAATAATTCACGGTCCGGTCTTGTACAATCTCATTGCACGGATGCCCCCACTCGCATGTCAACCACATGAACGAGTCGAGATCACCTCGCTTGTATCTAATACAAAGCGGGCGCATCTATAGTGTATCGAGGATTAGGTCTCCAACCCTATCCATATCATCGTAGGCCGTTTCGGCTCATTAACTCGAACGTGATCCTCCCCGTGTGTCCACTTACACACCGCTCAAGTTTTAGTTCTCTCATAAATTCAATGACCACTGAGCTTAGTTTATTGGAAAAGTTTATAAATATTATGAGACACAAAGGGATGAAATGAATAACTCTTATTAATTTCAAACAATATATTACAAACACGAGATTAGGACAAAAATCCCAACAAACTCCCACTTGGACTAAGCTAGTGGAGAAAATACATTTCAAAATGTACATAAATTACAATGAAGTAATATAATAAACTAGGGCATTGAATACCCATTTACACATCTCCCACTTGCCCTAGTCGGGAAGCTCTCGAAGACCTAGACTCTCTAGGTGACCTCAAACACCTTAGCCGTGAGGGGGGCTTTGTAAATGGATCAACTACGTTGTGCTCGACGCTATTTTTGCGTGGCCCGTCACGTCTCGCGGTGCACAATCTCCCGTGTCGATGATACTTGCGCTCAATGTGTTTGCCTCTCTTATGGCTCCGAGGCTCACGTGAGGTTGCTCTTCGCACCACTTGTTATCACGCGAGCGATTATGTGATTGGCAAGTTCATATTTGGAACAACTTCCAAATCATCATGAACTTCCTAAGCCAAACGACTTCCTTTGAAGCTTCACAAGTCGCAACATACCCGCTTCCATAGTGGAATCGATGCATCCTGTTTGATGCTTCGCCATACTACACGCCTTCTCCATTCGGAATGAAGGTGACCGAAAGTGGATTCCTAGAATCCTTATTGGTCCGAAAGTCGAATCAGCAGTATCTCGTAAGGATCAAATCCCCACCGCCATACATTGTTTGTAGTTCCTCGTTCTCCTAAGATACTTGAGGATTGCCTTTATGGTCGCCGATGATCTAATCTGGATTGAGCGATATCACCGACAATTCCTACTGCATAACAGATGTCGGGCCTAGTACACAGCATGACATACATCAAGCTCCCTACAGCCGAAGCATATGGAATTTGTCTCATATCCTCAACATCTTGAGGAGTCTTAGGACATTGATCCTTAGACAAGTGAACCCTATGCCTGGAAGGCAGCAAACCCTTCTTGGAGTTCTGCATCTTAGATCTAGACAACATCTTGTCAATATAAGACGCCTGAGACAAGGCTAGCATTCTGTCATTTGGAATTGTGAAGCTAGCCACTTCTTAACGTCAGTAAGAAATTCTACCTCATTCCCAAAGAGAAGAATATCGTCCACATACAACACAAAAAATGCGACAGTTTTGTCAACGATTTTCTTGTAGACACGCTCGTCGACATTTTGTCAAAGCCATAAGATTTGATCGCCTCATCAAACCTTATATTCCAAGAACTCGAAGCTTGTTTCAGCCCATAAATGGACTTATGAAGCTGGCAAACCTTTTGCTCTTGGCCTTGGGCAATGAACCTTTTGGGTTGGTCCATGTAGATGGTCTCATCAAGTTTGCCATTCAGAAAGGCTGTCTTGACGTCTATCTGCCATACCTCGTAGTCATGATACGCGACAATGGCCAGAAGGTTTCTGATCGACTTTACCATGGCAACAAGTGAAAAGGTCTCCTCATAGTCAACCCCTTCAACCTGGGTAAAACCCTTTGCCATTAGTCGGGTTTTGAAGGTCTGCACCTTCCCATCTACTGATGGAGATCTGATCTCCTTGAGCAGCGGAAACGCGATTAGGATCGTTAATTTACTTGATTGTTTTGCTAAAATAAAAAACCAGTACATTGACCCAAAAATACAGAACAAGCATATATTCTAATCCTATTAGGCATGGATTAAATGTATACAAACATGCTACAAGTTTAACGTTTAAACTAAAGGAGAGAAAGAAGAATTATTACCTTTGTAGATTCACAGCAACTCCTTGCTCCAAGCAATTTACAGTAACTTAGCAAGCTTTAGCTTCTCTGTTTTACAGAACACCACCAAAAGAATAAACCTTCTATCCTCTGAGTGCTTAGATATTTCCTTTGTGGGAAGGATTCCAACAGTTGGAAGAACTTTTTGGGAATTCTAGAATTGAGAGAGAGAGAACAATTCCCCAATTACTTCAACAATACAATTGATCGATCTATCGAAAGTGCAACCCCCTTCTTCCTGTTAAACTGTCGATAGGGAGAAGGGGAGGGGTAGTGGGGAACGTGTCTGGATGACACGTTCCCTTTTTATTATTAAAATAATAATAATAATAATAATAATAATAATAAGTAAATCAAATTTAATTATTAATTAAATTATACAAATTAAATATCATATATTTAATTTGGATTAAATCTCATTTAATCATATTACCCCTTTAACATATAGTTTTAATGTACATCCAGTGCACATTAAATTTTAACCTATAGTTTTAAAATGTGTATCACATTCACATTTATTATAATATTTGAACTCTTTCAAATATTCAATTCTCTCTTATAATTTAATATGAATCACATTCACATTAAATTTATAATATATAGTTCCAAAACTATATATTATAATGTATCAATATACATTAAGTTTATTCCCTAATGAATTTGAACATTTCAAATTCAAATGATCTAAGAACCCTTTACGAGCTAGAAGGTGGACCTAATGGACCTGGATCGAAGCTCCAACGATACGAGATTGCTCGGTTAATCTCATTAACCTCCCAATCAACATTCGTTAATCTGCGGAACACTCCACTAAAGTCCCACACCGCACTCTTCTCACTGCAGAGATATATTTCGGTGTCCATGGATATTGACCAAAGTAACAACAAGTCAATCCTTCACGAATGTTCGTAACACCAGCTTGGTCAAATTACCGTTTTACCCCTGGGTTACATCTTGTGCCTTAAGTACCAGTGCTCCTCTAATGAACAATTTGTTTGTGGTCCTACCAACAAACAGAGTCCCTCTCGGGCCAATGAGAAGGTCAAGCCCTTTGTTCAAGTCCCGGAGACCCCACTTAAGGGAACATTCCTCTACTTACCCTAGTAGGCGGGAAGGAGTGAATTCCATCTTGCTAAGTTAAGTTCCCAGCCGCTCACTCGGTCTTGTCCCCAAGAAGGTAGGCATATTGAGTCGGCGAATCTGGCCACTCTCACCCATACTAGTCAAAGGACAATCCCTCGCGAACAGGAGTTCGTAACCTGCTCAAGATTGAGATCAAGTTGCCTAGGTCATCCTAGTGAAATGGAAACCTAACTAGTCAACGGAGCTACAGCTAGAGGTTACTATTTCGTGGTTCGGTCTTATGTAATCTCATTACATAGGATATCCACACTCACATGTCATCTACACGAACACGTTAGGATCACAGTGTTTGTATCAAATACAAAGTGGGTCACATCCATAGTTTTACCAGGGTAAGGTACCCAAACCTTATCCCCCTAACTATAGACCCTTTAGGTTGTATCTCGAACTGAGATCCTTTTTATGTACATTACATTCAGTTAAAGATTCATTTAACAACCTTGGATGTTTAGTTTATTGGATTTAAGGTTTAAATAACGACAAACTCGTAGAAAACGAACAATAACACTTTATTGAAATAATAACACTTTATTACATTAATTAGAACATAATTACAAACTACGAGTTTTAGGACACAAATCCCAACATCTACGTCACGTTTACGCTTGTAGATCCATTTGCAACCAATCGGTTTGACCCCATCCAGTTGATCCACAAGTTCCCAGACAGAATTTGTCACACCCCCTCCCGAACTACCTGCTACTTCGCCCGAAAGGCGGCGTGAAACCAACAGACATTGTTTACCTCTTAACAATACCTGCGACCTGTACTCTGATAAACATACTATGTTCGCATATGGAACATTTTAACATAACACAATGAAAACTAGACAACTATTAAACATACACAAGAGAAACCCTTCATAAGTCTCTCTTGAAACTAAAAGTCAAGTGCATCAAAACAACACAAGACAACTCATTGTTTATACAACCACTAATGTACAAAACTTCTATAACTACATAACGACTTGCTATACAACACCAACCACGTACAAACTAACAACTTATGAAACTTCCAAACAGACTATGGCGGGATGTGTCAGTACAAGGAGCTCGATCTCTACACGAAAATGTTTGAAAACATTGAAAGAATGAGCTAAAAGCTCGGTGAGTGTCTATCTTTAAAACATTATAAGCTCACAGGTGAATCATAATAATGGCGATTATAAGTAGAAAATAGCTTAACATATGTTTGTAAACATTAACAAACCATGCTTCCAATTTACAGGTTTTTAAGTCACCACTTGTGCATAGCACACAACTCGAAATGTACTAACTTATCGAGGTAGATAGATCAATAGTATAATAGCTCATAACAATAAAACACATGACATGATACCACATCAAACCATAGAGGTGGTAGAGTTACATTTAAACCAATAAGGTTCATACCTCTCTCTCTCTCACGTGCACGTGGAATACCTTTGGTCGTTTGGTTTTCCTAATACCTTCTCTATGTCCTTCAAATGATAAGGTAAAACCATTTACTACCCGAATACCTTCTCATTGTCCTTCATTTTTTAGGTAAACCATTTACTTCCCGGATACCTTCTCATTGTCCTTCAGTATCGGGATATCATGACTCATTCCCCCCCTAAGTACCTTCTCGAATGTCCTTCAGTATTAGGGGTTAACCCCAAACAAGGGCATAATTTGTGTACCATGGAAATCATATCTTTATAACTCATACAACAATTTCTTGACATTTTCACATTATCATCTAAACATGTTCCCAAGTGGATTTACACAAAACATTCTCTAAAGGAAAGCATACTTTCATAATTTAGTTTCCATACTTGGATTTATAGTTACAACTAATTCAAAGCATGCTTAGGTTCCATCATGACTTAATGTTAGAAAACTCTATGAAGCCATTCACAACTAGTTCAAACAAGGTGTAATTATCAACACTTATGTTCATGAAGAAAAACATAGGTCAAACATAGTTCTAAGATAGAGTCACTCACAGTATTAGAATTGGAACCTTGGCTTGTAAACTTGACCTATTTGCTCTTGGCCTGTCAAACAAGCCAAATCAATCATTAGAACCTCGAGCTCATGATTTTTTACCTTAAAACTTGCAAGAAAACACACATTCAAATTTCCAGCATTTTCGGTTTTTCTGCCCTATATTCAGATAGCCATAACTTCTTCATTACTTATCCAAAAATAATGTAATTTATACCAAACTCTTCCTTTTTGAACCCTCTAAAAATCATATGAAGACATGAAATTGAAATTCTAAACGGATTCGTTCAGAAATACCTCGAAAGCTACTTTCCTCAAAACAGACTTCTACTGTTTCCAGATTCGGATTTCCTGCTGCACAACAAATTTAACCTGATATTTAGAACATCTTCTAGACATTTTCTACTCACGATTTCTTCACGAAAGGTGTAGGAATTTCAATAAGCTTTCGAACCATACCAATTAGAGCTTCTAACTCCAAGTATTCAGATCAGAACAACCAAAACATCAGAGACTTTCCAGATTTGACAGCAAATTCTGTCTTCTGTCTTCCTCTTCACAAAACAGTAAGTTAACTTCAGTATTAGCTCGAGCTTCCTTCACAAAATTTGTTCCAAATTGAGTTAACTTTCATGTACCAAAAACTCAACTCTTACCTCTTCTTGTAGAGCTCGAGAAGATCAAAACATCAGAACTGGTCTGAGTTGATCACCTTGCTGCTATACAATTAAGCTTTGAGTTCTCCTCCTTTCTTCTGCAATTCCAGCTCCAAAATCACGAAAATGGCTTCCATTTTCTTCCTTTCTCCTTCTCCCACGAAGCTTCAACTTTGGTTTTGATAAATGAAGAAGAAAATTGAGAAGATAAAGCCATTTTAAAAACCAAGGAGGCAAACTTTGTCTTTTTCCTTTTTGCTTTTTCTTTTCTTTTTCCTTTTCATTTTCCTTTCCTTTATCCCTTTCTTTCTTTTCTTTTCTTTCCTTTTATTTCCTAAACAAAACAAAACACAATATAATATCCATTCCTTTCATTTCATTTTCTTCATTAATTTTAAAGCAAACCAAACCAAAATGGTTTGATTTTTTCCTTCCTTGTTCTCCTTTTATCTTTCACTTCATTTCTTTTCTTTTTAAAACACCAAAATAAGTGTGTAAAGAAACCCTAAGCATTTAGCCAACTTATCCCAAGTCTGTGAGACATATGATCTTCCATTCAATACATGATGCACCTAAAACTTCTCCAATTTGCTAATGATTTCAACTTACTTCAATGCAACTTTTAATATGCTTATTTCAATGTTTACCTATCCCTTTATGAAGTTTAGACACATTGTAGCTCCAAATTCAATAGATTCCGAAATTCGATCACGACATCATTTAGTGCAACCTATCCGATTTTGCTTATTTCAAAACATCATGAATGAGTGTTGATAATTACACCTTGTTTGAACTAGTTGTGAATGGCTTCATAGAGTTTTCTAACATTAAGTCATGATGGAACCTAAGCATGCTTTGAATTAGTTGTAACTATAAATCCAAGTATGGAAACTAAATTATGAAAGTATGCTTTCCTTTAGAGAATGTTTTGTGTAAATCCACTTGGGAACATGTTTAGATGATAATGTGAAAATGTCAAGAAATTGTTGTATGAGTTATAAAGATATGATTTCCATGGTACACAAATTATGCCCTTGTTTGGGGTTAACCCCAATCTTGAAGGACATTCGAGAAGGTACTTAGGGGAATGAGTCATGATATCCCGATCATCAAGGACAATGAGAAGGTATCCGGGAAGTAAATGGTTTTACCTAAATATTGAAGGGACAATGAGAAGGTATTCGGGTAGTAAATGGTTTTACCTTATCTTGAAGGGACATAGAGAAGGTATTAGGGAAAACCAAACGACCAAAGGTATTCCACGTGCACGTGAGAGAGAGAGAGAGGTATGAACCTTATTGGTTTAAATGTAACTCTACCACCTCTATGGTTTGATGCGGTATCATGTCATGTGTTTTATTGTTATGAGCTATTATATTATTGATCTATCTACCTCGATAAGTTAGTACATTTCGAGTTGTGTGCTATGCACATGTGGTGACTTAAAACACAGAAATTGGAAGCATGGTTTGTTAATGTTTACAAACAGATGTTAAGCTATTTTCTACTTATAATCTGCCATTATTATGATTCACCTGTGAGCTTATAATGTTTTAAAGATAGACACTCACTGAGCTTTTAGCTCATTCTTTCAATGTTTTCAAACATTTTCGTAGTAGATCGAGCTCCTTGTACTGACATCCCCGCCATAGTCTCTTTGGAAGTTTCATAAGTTGTTAGTTTGTACGTGGTGGTGTGTATGTATAGCAAGTCGTTATGTAGTTATAGAAGTTTTGTACATTAGTGGTTGTATAAACAATGAGTTGTCTTGTGTTGTTTTGATGCACTTGACTTTTAGTTTCCAAGAGAGACTTATGAAGGGTTTCTCCTTGTGTATGTTTAATAGTTGTCCATTTACATTTGTGTTATGTTAAAATGTTCCATATCACGAACATAGTATGTTTATCGAGTACAGTGTCACAGGTATTATTGTTAAGAGGTAAACAATGTCATTTGGTTTCACGCCGCCTTTCGGTGTAAATAGAGTAGTTCGGGAGGGTGTGACAACTTGGTATCGAGCGATTAGCTCCATGGAAATGAGACAGGCAAGTTAGCTCAGAGAATAAAGTAAAAGTCATAACAAGTTATTGAGTTAGTTCGATCGAACTAGTAAGGTATGGTCCAAGTAAGGATAAGAGTAAGTCCAGTTAGGGCTAAAATGTGAATAGAAGTTTAGTACTGTGTATGGGAGTTAGATATCCATAGTATGTCTAGTATATTGATATGTTATTGGAGTCATGCCACCACGTACTAGCAGATGACGCAGGCAGGATCAGGGCGGGATGCAGGATCCTACCCAAAGCCAATCTGAGAGGGGATCTAGTGCCCCGAGAGTCCAAACTGAGGTTACAGATGAGAAACATGTTAGTTTCTCACAGGGTCAGCAAGTATTGTTAAGAGGTAAACAATGTCTGTTGGTTTCACGCCGCCTTTCGGGCTAAGTAGCAGGTAGTTCGGGAGGGGGTGTGACAGAATTGAAGTACATAGACTCCATTTTCCGATCCATAACTTTAATCCACTCGTCTTTGTCAAGATCAACCATTGCCTGATCATAGGTCAATGGATCCTCACAGTCATCATCAGGAGCGACAACTGAGGTTTCAGCTAAACCCATGTAGAGATCAGGCTGTCTCACAGCCCTCCCACTACGTCGAGGCATTCCCAACTCTTGGGAACGGATTTGACTAGACGTGCTAGGATCAACAATACTTGTTGACGTACTAGCCCCATCAACAACTCTTGCTGATGTACTGTCCATTTCATTTAAAACAATTTTACTCTTTGGTAAATGATCCCTGACGTGGTCTTCCTCTAGGAAAGTGGCGTTTGTCGACACAAGCACCCTATTTTCCTTAGGATCGTAAAACAGACCACCCCTAGTCTCTTTAGGTTAACCTACGAATAGGCACAATTTTGAACGGGGTTCCAACTTTTTTGGGTTTGACACCAACACGTGGGCCGGACATCCCCAAATCCGAAAGTGATGTAAACTGTCTTTACGTCCACTCCAGAGCTCGAAAGGTGTTTCACAAACACTCTTCGACGGAACGTTGTTCAAAATATAAACCGCAGTCTCCACTGCGTACCCCCAAAAAGAATCAGGGAGACGAGCATAACTCATCATCGACCGAACCATGTCCAACAAGGTTCTGTTTCTCCTGTCCGATACATTATTCTGCTGTGGCATACCAGGCGCTGAGAGTTGGGACGTAATTTTGTGTTCTATCATATAGTCCTAGAATTCATTGTCCATGTACTCTCCACCTCGATCCGATCGAAGTGTTTTAAGCGATTTACCTAAGAGGTTCTCAACCTCAGTTTTGTACTCCTTGAACTTTTCAAGAGTTTCAAACTTCTTGTGCATTAGGTAAATATACCCATATCTGGAGTAATCGTCTATGAAAGACACGAAATACTCATAACCGCAGGTCAGAATGTACTAACTCAAGAGGCTTTTTGGCTCTATATCCTTTTCCACTAAAAGGACATTTGGTCATCTTGCCCTCAAGGCATGACTCACACACCGGTAAAGAGTTTTCTTTCA
This sequence comes from Trichosanthes cucumerina, assembly GCA_036507285.1. Classification (NCBI taxonomy): domain Eukaryota; kingdom Viridiplantae; phylum Streptophyta; class Magnoliopsida; order Cucurbitales; family Cucurbitaceae; genus Trichosanthes; species Trichosanthes cucumerina. The sequence goes on along the minus strand of CM071839.1, from coordinate 71,306,259 downwards.
ACTCGTTTAGAAGTCCACTCTTCACTAGTTTCTCAATCCGATTGAGATTAATGTGGCCTAACCGTATATGCCAAAGATGGACATTTTCTTTTGGAGAAACTTTTGCTTTCTTAGTTCGTGTTTCTGCAGTTTTAAACAATTCAGTATTCAAAATACTTTTAACCGAATTAGGTTTCAAAACATACAGATTATGCTCGAGTGAAGCTGAACAAATAAGATTGCCTTTGAAAAAAATAAACGTTTTACTTGATTCAAAGGAAACAGATATACAATGTTCAATTAAGCAGGAAATGGAAACAAGGTTTCTAGTAAACCCTGGAACTATGTACAAATTGTCCAACAATAAGTACTTCCCTCCAAAGTGTAGCTTCACCGTGTCGATCGCTGTAGCAGAGACAAGCTCCCCGGATCCAACCCGTAGAGTCACCTCACCTTCTCGCAGCGGCTGCAAGGAATCAATCCCCTGAAAAGAAGAACAAACGTGGTTAGTGGCGCCCGAATCCAATATCCAGGCAGAGACACTACTCTCCAGTAAACATGTTTTTGTCACAAGTAAATCACATTTACCTTGATTCTTCCTCTCGGCCAGGAATTTGGGACAGTTCCTCTTCTAGTGTCCGCCCCCATTGCAGTGGAAACACTTCCCTTTCTCTGCAACATCCTTGACCTTCTTGCCCTTTTGGGCGGCAGCTCGGTCAGTTTTACCCCTCTTCATCCTCTTCTTCCCTTTCGGGCGTGAAGGAGCAACATGTTTCGTCCCAGAGGTTGAATCCCTGTGATAAGACCTGTAGGCAACATTTGCCTCAGATTACTTGACCATGTTCAAGGATTGGAAATTCTGCAGCTCATTGAGGAGGGTAGTCAGAGTGTAGCTAATTTTGTTCATAACAGCATTGCTACGAAAGTGAAGGAAACTCTTCAGAAGAGCCTCCAAAATAAAATTGACCTGGCTCGACTCGTCGATCGAAGCCCCATTCATCTCAGCTAGATTAAAGTGGGTCATCATGTCTAGAACATGTTCACGGACAGACGATCCCTCCTTCATCCGTGCATTGAAGACGTATTTGAGCGAGTCATTCCGGACCTGAAAGGACTGTTGTCTAAATATTTCCTGCAAGGACTCCATGATCTCCTTGGCGGAAACCATCAGCTCATGCTTATTTGCCAAGACATCAGACATGCTGGCAATTATGTAGACCTTGGCCTTTTCATTGGCCCTGATCCACCGATCGTTTGCATCGTGAACACTTCGCGACGCGGTCGAGCCCGGCATCTGAGGACACTCCTCAGACAACACGAACTTGATGTCGTCAGTTACCAAAATCGTGTTAATGTTGTTTTTCCAACTTTGGTAATTATCTCCCACTAACTTATCGGATGTGAGTAATGCTATTATTGCGCTAGACATTTTTAGCTGAAAAATAAGAAAAATTTTGTATTAGTCTCGCAAAAAACTTTTTGAAATCCAATCAAGTTTTAGCAAAATTGTTTCATGATCCCTAGGTCATTCAAAATTTTGCAATGATACCCTAAAGGTTTAGAATGACCGCTACCGAAGGTGAATGTAACACTCCTCCTCTGGGGCGAGACTTTCTCGATCAGATCCTAATCCCAGAATAACTCTTATTCCATTAGTCGTCCAATTACCATTGTTCGGTCGAATTCATTAACACTTAACAAATTCGTGAGTGTCACCTCAATCTTTAAGTTTCCAAGCATCCGTCCAAACAATAGCCACCGGGGTGAACCAAGAAGGAAAACCAACCAGAAATCAGATCCCTTTCGAGAATTCACGGTGTTCACTCCCATGATCGTGCCCTCCGGCGGGATTGTCCAGTCGGGCCAAACTAGCGAGCGGATCATAGGCGCTCTCACGGTGTGAATCGAAAGAAGAGACCGTGGGTCTCGTTTTCACAAGTCCCGCTACCACTCATTATAAGTACTCTCTCCATCCACGATGATATTGACCTATACAAATGCCACAAGAAGAGGACGCTCCCATTTGCGCCACGAGGCCGAGTATAGATCTCACGGTGTGGACTTAACGGAGATTTGTGGTTGGAAATTCAAATGTATCTCATACATTATATTTCCTCCCACTCAGCACTTTAATTTTAATAGGGATTGACCTAGATAAACTGACTAAAATTTACCTAAGTCTACCAATATAACTCTTATATGGTATTAACCTAAGTCTATAATCACATTATAACTTAGGTCTATGTGAGTAAATTAAAACACTTTTTAATTAGCGGCACTCACGATAAGTATAATCTAAGAATCTCCGGACCGAATTCACTCTCAGATCGGTTTCCATGCAGGGGTGTTCCGCAAGCGTCAACTTAAATATCCCAGCCTTAGACAAAACCTTCCTTAGACAGAGTTACTAATCAGTCTCCATTCATAGACTAAACTTTGATTTCCTAATTTCTAATCTCATTAGAAAATAGAAAACTTAAGTCTAATTATTCAAGTTTTAAACTCTTTAAAACTAATAATTAACTTAGGTTGCATGCATTTCTATGTTATAGTGCTTGATCATTGATCACATGAATAACTTTATACTATAACATACATTCATCACATGAATTAAATGCATGAGCATGCTTTTAATTTAAAAATATAACACTTATATTTAAATAAATTAAAACATGCAAGCATTATATTATAACCCTTATAATATAATCCTATCATGCATACTATATATTATAACTCTTATAATATAAATATGATGCATGAAATGTTTAACCTAAGGTGGGATTTTAAATCTATATGACATACATTATGCACATAGAAATTAATTAAAATATACATCTCATGCATAAAATAATTAAACAACAAAAATAGACTGGTTTTTGGCACCTAGGGGAAATTATTTAATTAATTAACATTAATATAACACTTATATTAACATTATTTAATAAAATAATTAAATTAATTAATTAATTACATTTTAAAAATTATAAAATAAATAAAAACCGAAAATAAACTGCCCACAACTCGAATTAACGCCCACGTTCTCGCGAAACCGCTCCCAAAGAATCGCTCAACGCGCAACGCGTGCGGCGTTACAACGTTATCGCCTCGGCGTCGAAGCCGTGTTCTCAACGCCGCCAAGCGTTGGTAACGCCGCTCTGCTGCGGCAGGCCTCCGTCCGCAGAGACGGCGTTGAGACGCCGTAAGTAAAGCGCCGCGTCTCAACGCCATCGGCGAACAACAAACTCTTTGTTGTTCTTCTTCACCGATTTTCGCTGCTTTCGCTCCGATTTCTTCACAAAAACTCTTGCCACGAATGACCGGACTTACGGACTCGATTTATTTTCTAAAATGCCCAAAAACACGGGCCCTTTACATTTGATCTCATCAAACAGAAAATAAATCTAAAATGCCAAAAATCGAAACATCCATTTAAGCAAACCAACATTCATCTCATGAAATTAAGGCAATTTACCCACCTAATTTTAACAAAAACAGTGCATAAATGAAGAACCATCGAAATGGCTCTAATACCAATTGAAGGGAATGAGAATCCCCGCGCAGTGGAAGACGATCGAATCGTCATGGTATCATTACGCAACTTGGTTTTGTTAAAACGATCTACTAAAGATATAGGCTAAACATGCTGGAAAAGGAAGAAAAACAACAAGTTTAGAGATACTTACTTGTTGAAGACTCTCTTCAAGGTTTCTTCCTCAGATCACGAACTCTTCGCGCTTCTCGATCTCAACGAACTCTTCCCACGAACGGAATCCGAACACCACCACTTGGAGTCTCGGTTGTTCTCTTTTGGAAAAGGGAAGTTTTGTGGGAACTTTGGTGTTTTGGAGAGGGAGGAGAATTGAGAGAGAGTATAGAGAATTCTTCTTCTCTTCTTTGATGAAAATAAAAAAAAATGAGAGAATGGTTACATTCCTTCTTGTAAGAAGGGATTATATAGTGGAATGATGGAGTTAAAATCTCCATATTATTACCACTTTACCACAACCATAGGTTATGCAAATCTCATTTGCTTAACCACATAATATAAGGTATCTCATATCTCATATAATTGTGGATTAATTAAATTGAATCACATCCAATTTAATTTATCTCAATTAAATTCTCCAATTAGCCCTAATTTAACAATTAGGCTAACCTATAGTTTATTATGAATCTCATTCACATTAAACTATATATTATATCATTCATATCTCATATAAATGACTTAAATGCCCTTAAAGTGAAATTGAACACTTCAATTTCATACCAAAACATTAACCCTTCTTTTAACCCAGGTTGAGCCAACCGAGGGACTTAATGGACCTACAGTGACGGGCTCCAATGATCCGAGATTAACCTGTCAAACTCTTTGACCCGATTAATCAACATTCATTAGCTACGGTAACACTCCACTATAGCTCGTAGCTGCACTCCCGTCAGTGTAGAATATTACGTGTCCAGAAGCAATGTGGTGATGAACAAGATAGAGTATAACCTGACTACTCTCCTTAATGAACTACAGACTTTCCAGTCTCTTATGAAGAATAAGGGACAGGCTGATGGAGAGGCAAATCTGTTTGCCCATTCCAGAAGGTTCCAGAAGGTTTTATCCTATGGGACTAAGTCCTGTAACTCTTCTTCTGGGCTTAAGAAGACCCAAAAGAAGAAAATAGGAGGAAAAAGGGAAGGCACTGCTGGCACGACAAAGACGAGGAAAAAAGTCAAGCTTGCAGATAAAGAAAAGTGTTTCCACTGCAACATGGATGGGCGCTGGAAGAGAAACTGCCCAAAATACCTTGCTGAGCTCAAAGAGAAGAAATGTAAATTAGATTTACTTGTTCTTGAAACCTGTTTAGTGGAAAATGATGATTTAACTCGGATACTTGATTCGGGAGCCACTAATCACGTTTGCTCTTCATTTCGAGAAACTAGTTTCTTCAAGGAGCTCGAAGAGGGTGAGATGACGCTTCGAGAGTCGAGCGGGAGACGTCATCTCCGCTCGTGCAGTGGGAGATCCCAAGTTTTTTTTCGGAGATAGATTTATTTCTTTAAAAATCAGTATATAGTTCCTAAGCTTAAAAGGAACTTAATTTCTATCTCTTTTTAATAGAACTTGGTTATTGTATTTCTTTTCAATCAATGAAGCGCTCATTTTGAAAGAGGTGTCAATATTTGTTCTACTAAATTGAAAAATGGCTTGTACGTCATCGAAAACCGAATAAAACCAAAGCAATTTTAAATCATGAGATGTTTAAGAATGCTAGCACTCAAAATAAAAGGCAAAGAATTTCTCCAAATAATAATACCTATCTGTGGCATCTTAGACTTGGTCATATTAATCTCAACCGGATTGAGAGACTTTCTAAGAATGGACTTCTAAACAAGTTAGAAGATGATTCTTTACCGCTCTTGCGAGTCTTGCTTGGAAGGTAAAATGGCCAAACGACCTTTTCTTTGGAAAGGTTATAGAGTAGTAGAACCCTAGAACTTGTGCATTCGGATCTTTGTGGTCCTGAATGTTAAAGCTCGAGGAGAGGTGCGAATATTTCATCTCCTTCATAGATGATTATTCGAGGTATGGTTATCTATACCTAATGCATCACAAGTCTGAAGCTCTTGAAAAGTTCAAAGAGTATAAGGCTGAAGTAGAGAATACATTAGGAAAAACCATTAAAACACTTCGATCAGATCGAGGTGGAGAGTACATGGATTTGAGATTTCAGGACTACATGATAGAACATGGAATTAAATCTCAATTCTCTGCACCTAATACACCACAGCAAAATGGTGTGTCAGAAAGGAGAAATAGAACCTTGTTAGACATGGTTCGTTCTATGATGAGCTATGCTCAATTGCCTACCTCGTTTTGGGGATACGCATTAGAGATCGCAGCTTCAAATCTTGAATAAGTGTTCCATCAAAAGTGTTTGAAACACATTTTGAACTTTGGAAGGGGCGTAAACCTAGTTTACAACACTTCAGGATTTGGGGTTGTCCGGCACACGTGCTCGTAACAAACCCAAAGAAACTGGAACCTCGTTCAAAATTGTGTCAATTTGTTGGCTATCCCAAAGAAACGAGAGATGGTCTTTTCTACGACCCACAAGAAAATAAGGTGATTGTATCGACAAACGCCACGTTCTTGGAGGAAGATCACATGAGAAACCATAAACCGCGTAGTAAATTGGTACTAAATGAAGCTACACATGAACCAACAAGAGTTGTTGATCAAGCTGGACCCTCATCAAGAGTTGATGGAGGAGTCAACACCTCAAGTCAGTCTCGTCCTTCTCAATCGTTGAAAATGCCTCGATGCAGTGGGAGGGTTGTTTCCCAACCTGACCGCTACTTGAGTTTAGCTGAAACTCAAGTTGTCATACCTGATGTCGGCGTAGAAGATCCATTGTCTTATAAACAAGCAATGAATGACGTAGACAAGGATCAATGGATCAAAGCCATGGACCTTGAAATGGAGTCAATGGACTTCAATTCAGTATGAGAACTTGTAGACCAACCTGAAGGGGTTAGACCCATAGGGTGTAAATGGATCTATAAGAGAAAGAGAGATGCATCCGGAAAGGTACAGACCTTTAAGGCTAGACTTGTAGCAAAGGGTTTTACCCAAAGGGAAGAAGTTGACTATGAAGAAAATTTTTCCCCTGTTGCTATGTCGAAGTCTATAAGGATACTCTTGTCCATAGCCGCGTTTTATGATTATGAAATTTGGCAAATGGACGTCAAGACTGCCTTTTTGAATGATAATCTTGACGAGAGCATCTATATGTCTCAGCCCGAAGGGTTCATAGCACGAGGTCAGGAGCAAAAAGTTTGCAAACTTAATCGATCCATTTATGGATTGAAACAAGCATCAAGATCTTGGAATATAAGATTTGATACTTCGATCAAGTCTTACGACTTTGACCAAAACGTTGACGAGCCTTGTGTTTACAAGAGGATCATCAACGACAAAGTAGCTTTGTTAGTACTTTATGTGGATGATATCCTACTCATTGGGAATGATGTAGGATACCTAACTGACATAAAGAATTGGTTGGCGACCCAATTCCAAATGAAAGATTTGGGAGAGACGCAGTATGTTCTTGGGATTCAGATCTTTAGGAATCGCAAGAACAGAACGCTAGCACTGTCTCAAGCGTCTTATATCGACAAAATGTTGCCCAAATATTCGATGCAGAATTCCAAGAGGTGCTTATTACCCTTCAGGCACGGAGTTCATCTGTCTAGGGAACAGTGTCCCAAGACACCTCAAGAAGTTGAAGATATGAGACATATTCCCTATGCCTCTACAGTAGGTAGCTTAATGTATGTTATGTTATGCACGAGGTCGGACATTTGTTATGCAGTGGGAATAGTCGGTAGAGTATCACCAATCGAGGTTAGACCACCGGACAAAGCGATTAAAAATATCCTCAAGTATCTAAGGAGAACGAGGGACTATATGCTTGTGTATGGGTCTAAGGATCTGATCCTTACTGGATACACTGATTCTGATTTTCAGACCGATAAGGATTCTCGGAAATCCACATTGGGATCAGTTTTCACCCTTAACGGGAGAGCCATAGTATGACGAAGCATCAAACAAGGATGCATCACTGACTCCACAATGGAGGTGAGTATGTTCTTTGCTTGTGAAGCGGTAAAAAAGAGGTCGTTTGGCTAAGGAAATTCCTTACTGATTTGGAAGTTGTTCCAAATATGGAATCTCCCATCACCTTATATTGTGACAACAGTGATGCGATAACCAATTCGAAGGAACCTCGCAGCCATAAGCGAGGTAAGTACATCAAGAGGAAGTATCACCTGATAGGAGAAATAGTGCAACGAGGAGATGTGACAGTCACGAAGATCGCTTCGGAGCACAATATTGTTGATCCGTTTACAAAGACTCTCACGGCTAAAGTGTTCGAGGGTCATCTAGAAAGTCTGGGTCTACGAGACATGTACATAAGCTAATCTAGGGCATGTGGGAGATACGTAATGTGGTATATGGATGCCCTAGATTATTGTATTTCTATCTCTTGTAACCACTGTTTTAGATTATGATGTACCCCACTAGAGTTTTAGTTCAAGTGGGAGTTTGTTGGGATTTGTGCCCTAAAACTCGTAGTTTGTAATTATGTTCTAATTAATGTAATAAAGTGTTATTATTTCAATAAAGTGTTATTGTAAGTTATCTACGAGTTTGCCTTTATTTAAATCCTAAATCCAATAAACTAAACATCCAAGGTTGTTAAATGAATCTTTAACTGAATGTAATGTACATAAAAAGGATCTCGGTTCGAGATATAGCCTAAAGGGTCTATAGTTAGGGGATAAGGTTTGGGTACCTTACCCTGGTAAAACTATGGATGTGGCCCACTTTGTATTTGATACAAACACTGTGATCCTAACGTGTTCGTGTAGATGACATGTGAGTGGGGATATCCTATGTAATGAGATTACATAAGACCGGACCACGAAATAGTAACCTCTAGCTGTAACTTCGTTGACTAGTTAGGTTTCTATTTCACTAAGATGACCTAGGCAACTTGATCTCAATCCTGAGCAAGTTACGAACTCCTGTTTGCGAGGGATTGTCCTTTGACTAGTATGGGTGAGAGTGGCCAGATTCGCCGACTTAATATGCCTACCTTCTTGGGGACAAGACCGAGTGAGCAGCTGAGAACTTAACTTAGCAAGATGGAATTCACTCATTCCCACCTACTAGGGTAAGTAAAGGAATGTTCCCTTAAGTGGTGTCTCCGGGACTTGAACAAAGGGCCCGACCCTCTCATTGGCCCGAGAGGGACTCTGTTTGTTGGTAGGACCACAAACAAATTGTTCATTAGAGAGAGCACTAGTACTTAAGGCACAAGATGTAACCTGGGGTAAAACGGTAATTTGACCCAAATGGTGTTCTGAACAACATTCGTGAAAGATTGACTTGCTGTTATTGGTCAATATCCATGGACACAGAAATATATCTGCAGTGAGAAGAGTGCAGCTGTGGGACTTTAATGGAGTGTTCCCGCAGTTAACGAATGTTGATTAGGAGGTTAATGAGATTAACCGAGCAGTCTCGTATCGTTGGAGCTTCTGATATGTAGGTCCATTAGGTCCACCTTCTAGCTCGTAAAGGGTTCTTAGATCATTTGAATTTGAAATGTTCAAATTCATTAGGGAATATATTTAATGTATATGGATACGATATAATATATAGTTTTGGAACTATATATTATAAATTTAATGTGAATATGATTCATATTAAATTACTTGAGAGAATTGAATATTTGAAAGAGTTCAAATATCAAATTCAAATGTGAATGTGATTCGTATTTAAAAACTATAGGTTATAATTTAATGTGCATAAGATGTACATTAAATTATAGGATAAAGGGTAAAATGATTAAATGTGATTTAATCATTTATTTAATATTATATATGAATTAAATATGATTTAATTTAATGTATTTAATTATTAATTAATTATTAATATAATATTAAATGGAAACGTGTCAAGAGGACACGTTCCCACCACTCCCCATCTCCCACTCGATAGGGAAATGGGGAGTTGCCCACTAAATGTTCTTCTTCTCCTGGTGAGAAGAAAAAAGTGAACGATTGATCATTCTTGCAATTTAGCAATTGCAACTCCCTGAAAAATTTCTCTCTCACTCTCAAATTCCCTTCACATTCCAAAAGTTGGAATTCTTCCCACCAAGGAGGATCTAAGTATTCAGAGATATAGGAGGTGATCCAAGTGGTGGTGTTGTTGCACAGAGAAAAACAGAGAAGTTTCTTGGGTGTTGATGTGTTCTTTGAACACCTGAGCAAGGAGTTCTTTGTCTTGAGACTTAGAAACTACAAAGGTAATTTTCCTTCTATTCTCTTTAGTTTAATCGTTAAACTTAGCATGTTTGTATGCAATTAATTCATGCCTAATTAGTTTAGAATTAGCATGCTTGTTCTGTTTTATTTATCAATGTATTGGTTTTTGGTTCAATGAAAACAATCAAGCTATTACGATCCCAAACATGTTTCCGCTGCTCAAGGAGATCAGATCTCCATCACTGGAAACTTGACTACGCGAGATAAAATTCACTCGTTCCCGACTTTAGAGAAACTATAGGGGTTGTTCCCTTAAGTGTTGTCTCAAGGACTTGGACAACGGGCACCCACCCTCTCACTGGCCCGAGAGGGGTGTTGTGTATGGTTGGATCATTACAACGTTGTTGTTCATTAGAGGAGCAGTGAGGACTTAATAAGCAAGAAGTAGACACAAGGGTAAAACGGTAATTTGACCCAGTAGTGTCTACGAACAACCTGTGAAAGGTCGACTCATGGGCATTGGTTATATCAGCGAACACAACTTGTCTTACAGTGATGGGAGTGCAGCTACGGGCTTTAGTGGAGTGTTATCGTAGCTAATAAATGTTGATTAACCGGGTCAAAGAGTTTGACAGGTTAATTTCGGATTATTGGAGCTCGTCACTGTAGGTCCATTAGGTCCCTTAGTTGGCTCAAATTGGATTAATAGAGGGTTGTTGCGTATAATTTTGATTATGCAATACCGCAGTGTACGGGTCAAGTTTTAGTATAGTGATTTAAGAGTCCAAATATCGTCTTCGAGAATGAGTTTCTAGATTAATTAATTACTAAGATACTAATTCTCAATTTTAGCTAAAGAGACATAACATGGATAGGTGATTGAAAATAAAGACAAACAACAGACTAACATGTGGAGACGCGAATTGATAGATTTGAGGAAGTGATTTTACAAGTTAATGACTTAACTAACACATGCAATGAACCAATGAGATTAATTTATAAACAAGAAGTAAAATACTCAAGAAATCCTCTCGATTCTTAGTGAGCCTCGCACATGCAATAAACTCCATAGTCTCCATATGAACCTACGACATGCACGACATTAAGCAACTTCTTTATGTGTTTCCCTAAGATTTCTAGGTCATTCTCATGACAGATTTCTAAGGGTTTTGACAACTTTGCTCCAATTCAAGTTTTATCTCTCGAGTCCACTTAAACCAACAAATTAAGAGTTAAGAACGAATTGCCAAAAATAAGAACAAAACATGCTTCACTTCATAGTAAGAAAGTCTTAATAAGTAAATCAAATCCTAACTACAACATTTAGCTACTCTAAATAACATGAAAATCAAGCTAAACATGTAGAAAACGTCTTAGAACGCTATTACAATCTGAAAGAAAAGGAAATTAAACTTATGTGTCGATGTTGGTCTTTCGTCTCCGAGCTCCCGTCTTCGATCTCGAACCTCCACGAATGCTTTGGCTCAAAAAACGCTCTCTTTTCTCTCCTTACAAAGCGTGTTTCAAAAATAAGGGCAAAAATCTACCAAATTCGGCTCCCTTTGCAAGAAGAAATAAGGTTGTATTTATAGGCATCAACGGTACAACGTTGCAACGCAACGCTGTACCCTAGACACGTGGTATATAAGGAAAATATCGATGGTGTTGCAACGCTGAGGGCAACGTTGCAACGCCGCTACCCTAACGCGAGCGCCTGTCTATCGAAGTGGCGTTGCGATGCTGCAAAGTAGCGTCTCAACGCCTTCTGTGCGACCTTCCTATGCGACTTCTTATCGAGACAGCGTTGCGACGTTGCAACGCTATCGACAGTGTTCTTCAATATTTCATGGTTGCACGTTTGGCGTTGCAACGCTCTGCATGGCGTTGCAACACCATCACCTCGGGTCTTCAAGCTTGGTTTGATCCTTTCACTTCTAATTGATGTTATTTTTAGCTCCAAAAAGCCTCGTTTCGATCCCAAGTGATCCAAAATGTCTCCAAATGTCCTGTTTAAGCTCTTAACCTGAAATTGAGTGATTAAACCACATAAAAGTTCTGAAATCATTATAAAACTAACAATAATTAAGCCTAAAGATATCACATTTTGTGTGCTATCAAGGGTTTACAGTTTTGGTGTGAATTTGAAATTCATTAAACGATAATTATGTCATTTATATGAGATATGAATGACATAGTATATAGTTTAATGTGAATGAGATTCATAATAAACTATAGGTTAGCCTAATTGTCTAATTAGGGCTAATTTGGAGAAATTGGATTGAGAGAAATTAAATTAAATGTGATTCAATTTAAAAAAATCCACAATTATACAAATGTGATTTGTATAATGAGATATGAGATATCTTATTATATATGATTATGAAAATATGATTTGTATAACCTATGGTTGTGGTTAAATGGTAAATAGGTGGAGATTTCAACTCCACCTATCACCATTATATAAACCCTTTGTAAGAAGGGTTTTCATAAGGCTTGTTGTTCTTTTTTGGATTCTCACCAAAAACAACAATCAAATTCTCTCAACTTTCCTTTCTCAATCTCTCATCCCTTTCACCAAAAAGGAGTCTCACTACTCTCCTTCTACTCAAAGGAAGAACAATCGAGAAACCTTTTGGAACGTGTCCGGTTCGTTGGTTCATTCGAGGAGATCGAGATCGTTGAGAACGTGAACACGAAGGATTCGTGACCGGAGGAGGAATACGTGAAGAAATGTTCTTCAACAAGTAAGTGTTCTTATTGTTTTTCTCTTCTAAATCATGTTTAGCCTAGTTGTTATGTGATAGAAACAGTTTTAAGAAAGCATTTTTTGCAACGATACCACGACGATTCAATCGTCCTTCCGCTGCGTGGGATTCTCATTCTCTTTATCACTATCACTTATAGACTTCTTATTTGTTGTTGTTCATATGTGTTTATTGATGTCTATTAGTGATGGAAGTCTATTACTTTCACTGATAGACTTTTTGTTTGATATTGTTTATATGTGATAATTGAAGTCTAACAGTGATAAAAAGCTATCATTATAACTGATGAACTTCTTGTTTAGTGTTGTTTATCATTGTTGATTAAAATCTATCACTAACACTGATAGACTTGTTGTTTGCTCTTTGTTTATTGGTATTTATTGAAATCTATCACTATCACTAGTAGACTTTTTGCTTGGTGTATTTTATTAGTATTGATTCAAATCTGTCAGTGATAAAAGTATATCATTATCACTGATAGACTTCTTGTTTGTTGTTGTTTATCTGTGTTTATTGAAGTCTATCACTACCATTGAAAGACTGCTTGTGTAACGTCCCACGTTTTCAGATCTGATTAATTTCATCTTTTGGAGTGTTTTTGGAATTAAGTAACTGAATTGAGATGAATGATTTTTTGGGTTATTGGACGAAACTTATTTCAAAGTCCCAAATTCAATAATTTAGAAGCTATAATTAAAGTCTATTAGTGATAGAAGACTATCACTATAATTGATAACTTTTTTGTTTGGTGTTGTTTATCAGTGTTGATTGAAGCCTATCATTAACAGTGATAGACTTATTGTTTGTTCTTTGTTTATTGGTATTTATTGAAGTCATCACTACCAGTAATAGACTCCTTGGTAGGTGTAATTTATCAATATTGATTGAAGTTTGTCAGTGATAAAAGTCTATCATTATCACCGATAGAATTCTTATTTGTTGTTGTTTATCTGTGTTTATTGAAGTCTATCACTATCACTGATAGACTTTTTATGTAACACCCAACGTTTTCAGACCCGACTAATTTAGTTTTTTAGAGTGTTTTTTGGAATTAAGTGACCGAATTGAGATAGATGAATTTTTCGATTATTGGACGAAACTTATTTCAAAGTCTCAAATTCAATAATTTAGAAACTTGGTAAGTAAAATACTAGTTTTAAATTGAAGACTTAAAGATTAAACCCAAACGTTTTTTTTTGTAATTAAAGATTAATCATTTATATAGAACTTTGTTCAAATGTAAAAGCGTTTTTTAATTACACATTCTATCAAATGATATTTTTCAATTAATATCTCGTCCTTTTATTTCGTTTCCTTCTCTATCGTCATTTGGTGATCTTTAATTAATATATCAACGACAAAATTGTTGTAGGTTTTAATCTCTCGCGGTATAATATTTAGTATAATATGATATTTTTTGTTAATTCTAATTCTCAAGAAGATTTAAGTAATGTTATGATTGTAAAATTTCTAAACTGCATAGAAATGGAAAAACATGTATATGAAAGAAAGACATAAGAACACATGTGGAGAGAGGAGGAGAAGAGGAAGACAAAGAAAATTAAAAGAAAATAAAAAATACAAAAAAAAACTCATGTGAGAGAGTGTTTTGAGACATTAAAAAATCATCATTTTCTTTCACTCTCATATGGAATCATAAGGGTAAAAAAAGAATAACAAAACTTTATTATTTGTTGTATTTGCAAATCTTTTTAAAAATTATTATATTTGCAAATTATTGAAACTAATTTGCTACCCAATATAATTACCCTATCACTAACCGTTAGCTTTAATATCAAATTCAAATATTGTAAATAATAAAGAAATAAATAATAATTTAGTTAATTTACACAATAACAATAAAAAAAACTAACGTCAAAAATAGAAACAAAAAGAAACAAAACCAGTCCAGGTGCCACGTTAGCTACTTGTTTGTATGTCCTAAAAATAGAATTTGTCACGACATTCCATTAGATAATATCAAATCAAAATAATACACACGTATTTGTAGGAAGATAAGACTAGTGATTGGATCTTAATCCAATCCTAATTTACAAAAAAGTCCAATTTTGTACTTTTAGTTTAATTTTAATGAAAAGGCTAAAAAACAGGTTAAAATATTATTTTAGCCTATCTAATTTTAAATGTCTAATTGCGTTCAATAAAATTTAATTAAAAAATTAATAGAAACTAATTTATAAAAAAAAAGTTAACAATAAATTAAAAATAGTGACTCATTTTAAGTTTTATTAAAATAACTAAAATTAGATATTTAAAAATATATAAAATAAAATTAAAGTAGAGGACGAAAATAATATTTTATCCAAAGAAATTATAAGAAAACTAAAATTAGGAAATCAGGCCTGCATCACTTTCTGACAGTAAGTTGAGTAAAGGAAGAAAACCTCTTGGCGTTTGAGCTTCAGCATCTTCATTCATTCCATCGCCATTTCTTCTCCATAACTCTCTCTGGTTTTTGCATAGCTTCCATCAATCTTGATTATGGCGCCTGTTTTATCTCGATTACTTTTCCGACGGAATGTTCAGGCTCCATTTCTCCGCACCTCCACTGGCTTTAACTTTTGCAGGTAAGATTGATCCATCATTTTTTTTTATGTAGAAATTTGCAGTTTATTAAACCCTTATCTGTTTTTGTCCACAACTTGATTGCTGATGATGTTCGGATTTAATTGTCTATTTGTTTGGGCTTTAGGATACTCAGATGCACGTTTCGGAAAGGAAAAAGAAATCACAAATCCATTTTTGTTGGAAATAATAATGCTATTGTTCGGATTGTATTGAGATGGCAAGTTATAGGTCCAAAATTTGATTAGAATATTAAAATTACAGCAAGAAACATTCATTTTGGTTTCCCCACACGCTTTGAGGTCTAATTTTCATCCGTTAGGAACTGATGGAATTGTTTCAATCCATAAAAAAATTGTTACAAAGGCTGTCATTCGAAAATGTTTCCTGAATCCCCTGCTCTGTGTTAGTGATTACGGTTAGAATAGAACTAAACATGTTTGAAAGGAAACTCGAACTCAAACATTTTGTTTCTTTCTATCAGAGGAGTAGTATGCTTTCATTTTTTAGTTGTTATCCTATATTAGAATTATTGTTTGTGAAGATATTGGTTCCAAAATTTATTTTTTCATTTGCTGCGTTGTTTATACTTCCCTGGGTTCTACAATGCATCTCGATTCTCAACCATCTGTGTTCTTTTTTCTATGTTATTTCATCTTATAACATTTTTCTTCTTGTTAAAGCAGAGAAGTTCATTCTTTACTTTTCTCGTCGATAGAAGCGGACCAACTCTCAGGTTCTAAGCCAGGAGAAGTTCAGAACTTGGGTGAGTGAAGTTACTGTATTATCTGTTCCGAGCAGACTATAATACTCGAGAATTGTTTTTCTTTTTCTATGTAAATATAAATTTTATACTAAAACTAATGTTAGATATTGTGCATTTCCGTCCATTTCATTTGACTGAATCACGGTTTTGCTTAAAATTCTTCAGTGCATTTCCGTCCAGTTCAGAACTTGACACAACATATGTTTATTTTAGTGCAGGGTAAATGGATTGGATCTTCCGGTTGGAATACTATTCTGGACCCTTTAAATGGAGAACCATTCATTAAAGTTGCTGAAGTCGATGGAACAGAAATTCAGGTATATTTCGTTCCCAAATTTTCTCCTCTAAAAACATGTAAAAAGAGAAGGAAACTATTTCAGTATGCTAACTTGATGCACATCTTGGTTTTTTAGGCAGTAGATTTATTTTTTTTCTTATGCTTAAAACAACTCGTCCTTGATGTACTACCACTAATGCTACTCCTTTCTTTAAAAATCTGCCTGGTTTAACTTGGTGGATTGGTTTTGCAGCCATTTGTGAAGAGTCTGACCAAATGCCCCAAACATGGCTTGCATAATCCTTTTAAATCACCCGAGAGGTTTTTTAAATCACTTTCTTTAGTTTCTTTCTATTTGTTCTCTCATTCTTCCTTTGAATTATGCTAGATTGTCAGTTTGCATGAATATTCTATTTCTTGTTGGACATAAATGAAATTGATATTAATACTTTTTTTCATGCATTAGAAAAAAAATGTAGTTATCGCATGTCATATTGCAGATATCTTTTGTTGGGAGATGTTTCTTCCAAGGCTGCCAACATGCTTTCCAAGCCAGAGGTGAGATGAAACTTTAATCTGGCTTTACTTTTTCTTTGACATTGTTTTCTTATTTCTTTTGCTTTTTATTACAGTAGTTTATCCAAACAAAATGTGGTTTGCAGGTGACTGACTTCTTCGCGAGGTTAATTCAAAGAGTTTCTCCAAAAAGTTATCAGCAAGCTTGTGCTGAAGTAAATGTTACTGTAAAATTTCTACGGAACTTCTCCGGCGATCAGGTAAGGTTGATCAAAGTAGTTGGTCAATGGTTTTTTTTTTTTTAAATAATGTTTCTTGGGGCCTTGAACAACTCCTTTGAGGTCAACCCCAAGGGGTGGCCACTTTGGCCAAGACCTGCAGTTTTTGAGTAACATCTATCTATAGGTCATGTGTTCGAATATTCGGGTGAGCTTAATAGGAAAAACACTCCGGTTCTCCAGAATTTGGGTCTTAGGAAAGCCCAAACTTTTTAAAAAGAACAACTCCTTTAAGGTCATTCTTTCAAACATGATATGTGAGAGACTCTTCTAAGAACGTGTGAGACCCCCAATTGTCTACACATACCAAAGAAAAGGGAAAAAGGGGAGAGGGGACACGTAAGACTTAAGAGAATTCGGTTAGAAAAAGGTGGGTTTGGTTAGTGGAACGTGTGAGGGCGTACGGTACTGTTTGTGTGCAGGGTTTTTATAGAGTTTTGGGGGAAAGGAAAAGGGCATTGAGAGTTTTATCTAGAGCTGTGATTTCTGGAGAGAAAGGTCCTCTCGAATGACCTTGTGTTTGTTGTTTCTTTCTTCTCTGTTAATTCTAATATAATAGCCCATTCCATTGAAGAACTATCAATGGAACAGTAAGGCTTCTTTCCTATTTCAGTGTTCTGTTTCTTTTTTGCTATTGTTTTGTGTGATAGTGAACAGGTAGTAAGGGAGGACCCTTACAATTGGTATCAGAGTCGGTCATCCTGGGGAGAACACGGAAGATGGCACAAAAGGAAGTCGAGGAAAGAATGACCACGACGGAGAAGGAGATCAGTGAAGTTAAAACTTCTATTCAAGGAATAGAGAAGAACATGGAAAGGTTGACGTTCTTGGTTATGGAAGCAGTCGCCGGAAAAGGGAAAATATCTTCCACGATCACCGAAGCTTCAGCTCAAAAACCTAATATGGAAGAAATCATTGCCGAGTATTTTGAGAAAGATGGAACAGAAACAGGAGAGGCCTCCAACCAGCAAAAGGATTTAGGAGGGGTCGATTGAGGGAAGTTAAAAAGATTGGAGATGTCGGTGTTCAATGGAGAGAATCCAGACTCGTGGTTGTTCTGAGCAGAAAATTACTTCGAAATCAATCAACTCACAGATAAGGAAAAGATCGTGGTATCGATCATTAGTTTTGAACCCAACATTGTCGAGTGGTTTCGCTGGGCGCATAATCGAGTGGTGTCCTGGGTTGACCTCAAGGCTCGAATATTTGATCGCTTCCGGCCGACTCAAGAAGGGAGCTTATGTGCGCGGTTTCTGAGTATCAAACAAGATGGAACGGTAGCAGAATACATAAAGAAATTTGAAATTTACTCGGCTCCCTTGCCGGATTTACAGGAGGTAGTGCTGGAGAATACCTTCCTCATCGGACTAAAACCCACGATTAGGGCGGCGGTCATTAGCAGGGAACCAAAAGGCCTCGAGGAGATGATGAAGCAAGCCCAACTCATAGAGGACAGGGAGACGGCTACGCAGTGGGCTCTCAAAGATTTGGGCTCCATAACCGAAAGGGCTAAGCCCAGTCTGGGCGAAAAACTCGGACCCACGAAGTCAAGTAATGAAGGAATTCGGCCCAAAGAAGCCGGAGCGACCCGAATGGTAACCCTGCCCGATAGAGGGGCAACCCGTAAAGAACCTCCGACCCGACGATTATCAGATGCAAAATTTAGGGCAAAGCGAGCAAAGGGACTCTGCTTCTGTTGCGATGAAAAGTACACCCCTGAGCACAAGTGCAAATTTCGCGAGGTTAGAGAGTTACGAGTCTTATTAGTGGAAGGGGAGATTGAGATCGAACTCATCCAAGGGGCTCGTGAAGTTGAAAAAGCTGAAATTCTCGTTGACGAGGTAAGAGATTTGGTTGAGCTCGATTTTAAGTCAGTAATTGATTTTTCGTCCCCAGGAACGATGAAATTAAAAGGGAGGATAGCAGGGAAAGAATTCGTAGTTCTGATCGACTGTGGCGCGACCCACAATTTCCTATCCCAAGCTCTGGCGGACGAATTGAGCTTAGCTCGGACGGAGACCTCCCATTACGGAATTGTCATGGGGAATGGAGTGGCGACAAAAGGGAAGGGAGTCTGCCGAGCGTTAACCATTACTTTTCCAGAGCTAACTGTCTGTGAAGACTTCCTGCCAATAGAATTGGGCAGCGTAGATGTTATCTTGGGAATGCGGTGGCTTCGCACCATGGGAGCGATGAGCGTGGATTGGTCAACCTTAACGATGACCTTTAATGCGGGGAGGATTTAATAACGATAAAAGGCGTCCGTCTTTGACTAGAGCCGAGGTGTCCCCAAAAAATGTTGGCAAGAACGTGGGATGAAACAGATCAAGGATTCCTAGTTGAGTTCAATGGCTTTGAATTGTGAAGAAGCCGAGTGTTGAGGCGAGTGACTTGTAAAGGCAAAGACAGGGAGTGGCCTCCATCAGTTGCAAGGTTATTATTGAGTTACCAAGACGTTTTTGATATGCCCGAAAGGCTGCCACCAACAAGGGAAGTAGATCACAGAATTATAATGAGGGAGGGATACCCCCCAGTGAGTGTGCGACCATATAGATACGCCAATCATCAAAAGAATGAAATTGAACGGTTGATCGAACAGATGCTTGCCTCCGGGATAATCAGGCCGAGTAAGAGCCCGTTCTCCAGTCCAGTTCTGCTAGTTAAAAAAAAGATGGGGGTTGGCGTTTTTGCGTGGATTACAGAGCTCTAAACAAGGCAACCATTCCAGATAAATTCCCCATCCCAGTGATAGATGAATTGCTAGATGAGCTCCACGGATCAACTATATTCTCGAAATTAGATCTTAAGTCCGGATATCATCAAATTCGGATGAGAGAAGAGGATGTGGAGAAAACAGCTTTCAGGATTCACGAAGGGCACTACGAATTCATGGTCATGCCTTTTGGATTGACCAACGCCCCAACGACATTTCAATCCCTGATGAATCAGGTATTTCGGCCTTTCCTCCGAAGGTTTATTCTTGTGTTTTTTGACGATATTCTCGTTTATAGCCCAGACATAACTACCCATCTGGCTCATTTGGAGATAGTATTGGAAACATTGAGGGAGAACTCTCTATATGCTAATCAAAAGAAATGTGTGTTTGCACAAGAAAAGGTGGCGTATTTGGGCCATTGGGTGTCCTCTCGGGGGGTGGAAGCAGATGATGAGAAAGTCAAGGCTATGATTCAATGGCCCATTCCCAAAAATGTGAAGGAGTTGCGTGGATTTTTGGGACTCACTGGGTATTATCGCCGCTTTGTGAAGAATTATGGTCAGCTAGCCGCTCCGTTGACAACCTTGTTAAAGAAAGAAGCTTTCCTATGGAGCGAAGAGGCAACGGTAGCCCTGGAAAATCTGAAGCAAGCGATGGTAACCCTGCCCGTGCTCACTCTACCAGACTTCAATAAACCCTTCGTGATTGAGACGGATGCCTCAGGGACAGGAGTAGGGGCAGTTTTATCGCAAACTCAACGACCCATTGCTTACTTCAGTCAAGCATTGTCTACGAGAGCCAGAATGAAGCCTGTTTATGAAAGGGAGTTAATGGCAATTGTTTTGGCCATTCAAAAATGGAGACATTACTTACTCGGCCAAAGATTCACCGTACTAACAGATCAGAGAGCTCTAGGGAGCTTGTTAGACCAGCGTGAGGTTCAACCAGAATACCAAAAGTGGTTAACTAAACTGTTAGGCTATGATTTCGAGATTAAATACCACTCGGGACAATTGAACAAGGCCGCAGATGCACTCTCTCGTGTGAACCTTGAGGGGGAACTGAATTCTATCTCCACACCCAATCTAATTGATGTGGCAGTAGTGCAAAAGGAGGTGGAAGAGGATCCGGAGTTGCAAAAGATCATCCATGAGGTAAGTGCGGAATCAGGGGAGCATAAGAAATACACACTGAAGCAAGGGAAGTTATTGTACAAAGGAAGGTTGGTAATATCTAGAACCTCTTCGCTAATTCCTTCCATTCTCCACACTTATCATGACTCCGTTGTGGGAGGCCACTCAGGGTTCCTTAGGACGTATAAACGTCTAACAGGGGAGCTATTTTGGAAAAATATGAAGCAAGATGTCAAGAGCTATGTTGAGAAATGTCAAATTTGCCAAAAGAACAAGGCTGATTCTATCACACCTGCCGGGTTACTGCAACCTTTACCAATCCCAGATCGTGTGTGGGAGGATATAACGATGGATTTCATCGAAGGGCTGCCGAAATCCGCAGGGTATGACTCTATATTGGTAGTGGTGGATCGCCTGAGCAAGTATGGGCATTTTATTCCCCTAAGGCACCCCTTCTCTGCAAAAGACATTGCGGCCATTTTCATTCGCGAGATAGTAAGACTCCATGGGTTTCCTCGATCAATCGTTTCTGACAGGGATAAGATCTTTGTAAGCCACTTTTGGAATGAGATGTTTAGAATGCTGGACACTCAACTCAAGCGTAGCACTGCCTTTCACCCACAGACGGATGGACAATATGAAAGAGTCAACCGTTGTCTGGAAAATTATTTGCGTTGCTTCTGTGGAGAGAAGCCAAAAAAAAATGGGCCCAATGGATTCCATGGGCAGAATACTGGTATAACACGTTTCATATATCTATCAATACCACCCCATTCAATGTGGTGTATGGAAGGCAGCCCCCACCACTGATATCTTATGGTGATAAGAAAACGTCTAATGACACATTGGAGCAACAGTTGATAGAAAGAGATGAAGCGTTGTTAGCCTTGAAGGAGCATATGAGGGTGGCTCAAGATCAAATGAAGAAGTATGCAGATCGGAAGAGAAGAGAGGTGGAATTTGTACACGAGATTGGGTCTATCTCAAAATCGACCATCTGAGAAAAAACACTGCAAGAAGAAGGAGGTATGAAAAACTAGCACCCAAGTTCTTTGGCCCCTTTAAAATACTGGAAAAGATAGGGGCAGTGGCTTAACGTTTAGAGCTACCCTCGGAGGCCGCCATCCATAATGTTTTCCATGTGTCTCAATTGAAAAGAATGATTGGAAATAATGAAAAGGTACAAATTCAAATCCCTGATTTATCTGACTGTTATGAATGGAATGCCACACCAAAAGAAGTCTTGGGGATGCGATGGAACCAAGACATGAACGAAGAGGAATGGTTAGTGCAGTAGGAGATGGATGGAGAAGTGGACACCAGATGGGAAGTTGCAAGTTTTATGAAGCAGATATATCCAAATTTCAGCCTTGAGGACAAGGCTTCTCAGAACCAGGGGGTATTGTGAGACCCCCAATTGTCTACACATACCAAAGAAAAGGGAAAAAGGGGAGAGGGGACACGTAAGGGAATTCGGTTAGAAAAAGGTGGGGTTGGTTAGTGGAACGTGTGAGGGCGTACGGTACTGTTTGTGTGCAGGGGTTTTATAGGGTTTTGGGGGAAAGGAAAAGGGCATTGAGAGTTTTATCTAGAGCTGTGATTTCTGGAGAGAGAGGTCTTCTCGAATGACCTTGTGTTTGTTGTTTGTTTCTTCTCTGTTAATTCTAATATAATAGCCCATTCCATTGAAGAACTATCAATGGAACAGTAAGGCTTCTTTCCTATTTCAGTGTTCTGTTTCTTTATTGCTATTGTTTTGTGTGATAGTGAACAAGTAGTAAGGGAGGACCCTTACAGAACCCTATGGACTAGTGAGGAAATTTAGGATAGCATACACTAAAGCATAAGTCTTCCTTTATATCTCGTATCACTTTGCAATTTTTTTTTTTAATAACGACCATTTTTTTTTGGGTTGAAGGGAAGTTTTTTATTATCTCTTTAGCTTTATTTAGAGTTAAATCTTTATTACTTAGTTGTAATTTGTGCTGGAGTTGTTTATATATATATATATATATTGTAACAAACAAATAAGATGAATCTTTTGACTTACGAAGTTATTGTAATTGATACTATTTTAGAAATATGATTTTTGACATCCACCGTAGTTGTAGTAAATGAAATGTACGTAGAACCAAATGATTTCAAATTGGTTATTGCAATCAAATGGAGTTTTGTCACATAAAACATTTAATAACAAGTCATTCTTGTGAAGAGTTTGTTAACTTGTTGTTCTTGTTTCATTTATATGTAGGTTCGCTTCCTTGCAAGGTCCTTTGCAGTACCGGGTGATCATCTTGGACAACATAGTCATGGTTTTCGTTGGCCTTATGGTCCTGTAAGACACCATGTTCAATTTAGATGTTTCCATTATAAAAACGGAAAATTTAAATCAACAAAAGGACCTGTTGTTATTTAATCTCTTACGATTATTATTTTGTAGTATAATACAATTGAAAAAAAAATTATATTATTAGGTTTTAGAAAAGTTTTTATTTATTATTTATTTTTTACATACTTTTTTATATAAACAAATTCAAAATAGTTGTTCTACAAACTAAAACACAAACAATGGAGAATAAATGAAACTTTTATTAGGAGAATGAAAGAAATTGTTATACCTTTATTTTATCCACTCTAGAAAGCTGCAATATTTTGATCGTATACTTGAAATACTTAAGCTTTAGAGGGCCACATTTTGTACTAAAGTGCTTGGGCCGGCCTTCTACATAAATACATTTGATAAGAGATTCATAAATATAATCAAAAAATGACAAAATTAAGAGACATAAAATTAAAGTAGTAAATAAAAACTTTATTTAAAAAATTAAAATTAAATATAAATTTTCACTAAGGCCTCAAGTTGTCTTAGGCTGGCCTCAGTTTATCTATATTAAGTAATTTTACTTAGTTTTAAAGATAAGAGTGCAAATTCTTGTTGATATATCTTATTTTCTTATTTTTTGCGATTGTGTATTGTCTTTTCAATGTTATTATTCCCGCTTAATAGTTTGTTATCATTTGTAGGTTGCAATCGTCACTCCTTTCAACTTTCCCTTAGAAATTCCTGTACTTCAGGTGATGGGTGCACTTTATATGGGCAACAAACCTGTTTTAAAAGTTGATAGCAAGGTATGATTACAACGGTAACAACTATAAGTTTTTATTATATGCATTAGAAACGAGTGCATGCATGTGTTTAGTGGTAAACTTATAAAATGTTGTTGCTTGGTAATTGGCTGGTAGTTATATTTTTAGAACAAGAAAATACATTATGATTGTATGTGTGAGAGGAAGGGGTATAATCATAAATTAATAAATATTTTAGTTTGAACATCAAAAATAAAATAATTACAAAAGGAAATCCTAATATTTTGTAGGTTAGCATAGTTATGGAGCAAATGATTCGATTGCTGCACCATTGTGGGCTCCCTCTGGAAGATTTAGATTTTATAAATTGTGATGGGAAGACAATGAACAGATTCCTGCTTGAGGTAAATTTTTAAGCTTACAATGAGCCTCGTAACTAAATTTTTTATAGATGCAAAATGCTGTTGCTTTGTGTGGTTTGAAGGTTTTATTTTCTACAACAATATTTGACCATTATACTATAATAAAATTTGCTCTTTTACATTTTGTTTATCTCAATATGTTTTTGTTATCTTCATATATATATATATATAAAAAAAAAAAATTCTCCACCTTTATAAATATTGTTGCTATGTAGTACTTGAAAATGTATCATGATTGAGAAAAAAGTAGTGTTATTTATTTATTATTATTATTATTGTTATTGTAGTTAGATGAATTGACAATGCTAAACATGTTAGGTTTATGGCCAAAGTGATTCTATGAATTTTATAGGCAAATCCATCTATGACTCTTTTCACCGGTAGCTCGAGGGTGGCAGAGAAGTTAGCCGTTGACTTGAAGGGCCGCATTAAATTGGAAGATGCAGGTTTTGATTGGAAAATCTTAGGACCAGATGTTCAAGAGGTCTAGCTATGTTGTCTGTCATATCATTTGTGCAATGTCGGTACAGAACGTCAACTTTATTGCTGATTTCTAATGGTTACTGGATTGCAGGAAGATTATATTGCTTGGGTTTGTGATCAAGATGCATACGCTTGTAGTGGTCAGAAGTGCTCGGCACAGTCGATACTGTTCATGCATGAGGTTTGATGATTTACTTTTAGTCTTGTATTGCGTCGGACATCACAACACTTTTTTTGTTTTGTTTTATCTTATTGTTGGCATTTTTTTTAACCCCATTACATTGAGACTGATAACTCTTGCTTGTGTTTTAAGTCCAAAATCTTTTCTAATGATATAATTTTGTCACCATTGCATAGAACTGGTCAGCAACTTCACTTATTTCGAAGATAAAGGATCTTGCGGAGAGAAGAAATTTGACTGATTTAACGATTGGTCCAGTCCTTACCGTATGACCACTACCCTCATTGTTTCATTACATATTGTGATCATACATGATCTCCCACAATATTGTGAAAGAAATCCTAGTCTCTTAATTCATTATTTTTTGGTTGTTGCAGCTCACTAATGAAATGATACTAGATCACATGAATAAATTGCTCAAGATACCAGGGGCAAAGTTACTCTTTGGAGGTGAACCTCTTAAAAATCATTCCATTCCACCCATATATGGCGCTATAAAGCCCACCGCAGTTTATATTCCGCTCGAAGAAATGATGAAAGATGACTATTATGAGCTTGTGACTAAAGAAATCTTTGGACCATTCCAGGTAAATAGGAAGAAAAAAGGTTATTTGAAAGCTTTTCTACATAGGAAGTCAATTTTTTGTAGGTAGGTGTCTACCAAGTTTATAAATATGTTTTAAGAATCATAGATCTAGTCTTGTTTGGTTTTTTTATAATAGAAGAAAATTATGATGCGATTGACTCTGTTTGAATTCTTGTTTTTTCAAAATGAATAAATAAACACCTCTTAAAACTAGTTTGTTGATGGTGTTTGCAGGTTATTACTGAATATAAGAAAGATCAACTTTCAATTGTGTTGGATGCACTTGAGCGGATGCATGCTCATCTAACAGCAGCTGTTGTTTCAAATGACCCACTTTTTTTGCAGGTGAGTTTGATGGTTCCCTCCCTAATATTTTCTTATAAAGAGTCTTCCCTGACCAGCCTGGTAATCGGTCCTATTGGAACGATACTATAATTATCGTTCTTTGATGGTTGATCATTCATATTAATTCGCCATTTATTACCAATTTTTTATGTTATAAAGTCGATAGAACTATCATTGGCAAATGGTCTAAACTCTGTTGGTAATAGTTATTGCTAATCTGCATATCTGAACTTTTTAATAGCATATGCATTTGGGTTGAGATGTTGAGAAGATTCTCTTTTGTTAAATTTATATTTGTAGTGAAAATATGGTTGTATAATGAAAACATGAACATGCTGCTACTAGACTACCGCTTCTAAACATGGTAGATTATAGTAATTTGTTGACTTTGCAGGAAGTTATTGGCAATACCGTGAATGGAACCACATATGCTGGTTTACGAGCAAGAACAACTGGAGCTCCACAAAACCATTGGTAAGTCTGATAAGCGTCTTCCTCCCGATGCGAGGAGGTCACCGTGAGATTATCGTATCGGTTTGATATTGATGGCTGATAGTGGTGACTAAGAAAGTTTTTTTTTTTCTTATTGTTTAGGTTTGGACCAGCAGGAGATCCGAGAGGTGCAGGAATCGGGACCCCAGAAGCGATCAAACTCGTATGGTCTTGCCATAGGGAGATCATATATGACAATGGCCCTTTGCCCTTGCACTGGACAATCCCACCTTCTACTTGAAGTGTGATCAGAGTAGGTCTCAGGCCAGCCTAATCTTGCCCTTCCTACTAAAGCAGAGTATGTTACAATTTTGTAGTTGCAGAGAAATAAAAGGCCATTCATCAAAAAATTGGTAGGATTGATCCCTTATGATGCTGTAAATAAGACGCCTGTTCATTGGACATTTAGGTATCTTAGTTTTCATGTTCCACCAATAATTTTGATGAAACAAAGAGGGAAAATTCAAAGTTCCCAAACTGCAATGCAGTTCTTTGTAGGTCAAAAATAATTTAAATTTCATTGTCTTCCATTTTTATTTGTAGGAAACATGACCATTACTAGTTATTGAGAAAGTTACTTCGTAAGCAAAATATATACAATTAGAAGGGAAAAAAAAAAACTTTGTGTTAGGGGTTACAAACCAATCAGATTAATACAATCTAATGGTGAATGGTAATATATTATGCTATTAATATTATGTTCTAATAATGTTTTTTTTTTAATTTGTCCAATAGCAAATTCAATGATATTTTGGCTATGACATGGTTGTAGAACACCACAAGTTTTTACCTTATAACTAAAGCACTTTGAGCCTCATTTTGAACACAAACATGATTTTTTTTTATTTTTTTTTTGGTAGGGACTCAAAATATGATTTTACCAAGTGATGAATCATTTTTATTAATCATATGTCAAAATTTAAGTTCGCATCCACCAATTTCTTAAAAAATATGTCAATATTTACATTTTTTTTGGAATAGTCAAATTTAAATTTAAACTCAACTCACTAATCACGTATGAAGTCCATTAGATTATGCCCATTAAATGTACTCAAATCATATGTCAAAGTTTCGAACTCTTTTCATTCAAAAAAAATAAAAAAGTTTCAAATTCTTTCACCCTTGTTGAGTGTATTAAGAAATTAAAACATTTTTTTTATAGAGATGTAAAAAAAAATTATATTAAACTTTCAATTTCATCAAATTAGGCTCTAAACTTAAATAAGTTTATTTTTTACTTTCTTAGAAAAAGAATCTTTTGAACAAAAAAAACTATAGAGGAATAAAAATTGTAACACTTTAAAACTTAAGCGTAAAATTATCACATTTGTTGAAATTTGAGGTGCAATTTGATAAAATTGAAAGTTAAAAAATATATATAAAATGATAAGTTTAGTGGTAAAAATTGATTTTTTCAAATAAAAATGCATGAAATTACTTAAATTGAGTTGAACATGTGGTGCATATTCTTGGTGGAGGATATATATTGGACATTTAATTTAATCTTTTTAGGGAAATTTGCATCGAAGACTCATTTTTACGCGCATTGATGTCGTTTGATCAATGTTTTGAAATTAATGATATATGACCATTTTATATTGTGCATTTCGTCAAAATTATCGTAAGGTCATTGTACTCTCACGTACTCTTGTTCTAGCTCTCTCGCTCTCGCTTTTGCTCGTAATAGGTTAGTGGAAAAATTTGCACCGAAGACTCTTTTTCATGAGCATTGTGTTATTTGCCCCAGGTGTTAAAATTAATGACATATGACTTTTTTTGTACCGTGTATTCCGTTCAAATTACCATGATGACATTGCACTCTTATATACTCTTGCTCTAACTCTCTTGCTCATGATTGGTAATGAGTTGTCAAAATTATGGAGAAAAAAAAAGAAAGAGATAAGAAAAATCACTATCTCGCACTTGTACTCTCTTGCTATTCTCCCGACTTATTTTTTTTCTCGTCTCTTATTTTTCTCTAAAGTTTCGGCCACTCATTTGAGCGAGAGTAAGAGCAAGAGAGCTAAAGTGATAGCATTTTCTACATATGAGAGCGTGAATAAGTAATACCGTCTCATACTGTCGTCATGAGTAAGTTTGCTTGCATTGACACGTCAAAAAAAAAAAGTCCTATTTTATTATAATCAGAATCCAGATCAGCGCGTGAAATTAGGTTGTTCCAAACTTTTTTTTTTTTAACAGTTACTTTGATTTATTTTTTCAAGTACAATTAATTTGATCGGCAATTTAAATTTAGAAAATATGATCGATTTAATTTTTCATCCATTGACTGGTTTTTTATGATGGTTATATTATATTTTTATTCTTAATAATCTCCCGCTAACAGTGCCACCTATTTTGTTTTCCTCAAATTTCCTCGTCTGGTCTTTGGCTTCTCCATCTGCCTTCACTCGAGTCAGAACCATAAAGAACCAGATTGTAAAACCCTAATTCTTCACTGGAGTCATCTGGATTTTTTCATTTTTTCCAAAATTGAGTTCGAGAATGGATCAACATCTTCACTATCCGCAACAATGGCATCC
This sequence comes from Trichosanthes cucumerina, assembly GCA_036507285.1. Taxonomy (NCBI): domain Eukaryota; kingdom Viridiplantae; phylum Streptophyta; class Magnoliopsida; order Cucurbitales; family Cucurbitaceae; genus Trichosanthes; species Trichosanthes cucumerina. Next base: position 71,277,276 of record CM071839.1, on the reverse strand, counting down.
CAGGCCAATCCAAGGCACTGTCTGTCCAATTTGCGCAATGCCCCACTTCCCCTTTTGCCCTCCCCATCCATCCTTCAACCAAAACCCTAGATATTCCTTCGGACCCGATCCCTCTTTTTATCGACCCGGTTTCGACCCTCATCGTTCACCCATGGGGATGCCTCGCCCGTCTATGGGGAATCTCGACGATGGTTTCGCAGATCAGAGGTCGTGTATTAGAAATTCCGGCAATTCATATGGGCATGTGCCGTTCCAGCCTTACAGAGAGAGCTTTTTGCCGCCACCGTATGACTATGGCGGCAATGAGTTTGTAAACGACGCTGAAAGAAGCTACAAGAGGCCGAGGGTTGATGATGCAGGCTCGGATGGTGTTGTTCATGAGCTTAATCAGAATCAGAAGAGCGGCAGGAGTTCATTCGAGGATGAACGCAGGTTGAAGTTGATTCGGGATCATGGGGTTGTATCGAATGGACCGCCTCTCGAAAATTCAGTGGGATCTGGAGACCCGGAAGAAGTCGGCAGCGCGAGAAACTTGGAAATTAATAACTTCGAAGACCCGAGTAATGGCACTAATGATGGAAGAAGTCAACACTTTCACGAGGAAGGTGATTTGGCCTCTGCAAAACGATTCCAGAATGACAGGGAAGGTCTTTGGTCCGATTTGAAGCATTCACCGGCAGCGCCTGGCAACAGAATTGACACACGGCGGCCTTCCCAAAACGAAGAATTTTCACATTCTCGATATGATCAGGTTGGAGGCCATTGGCATCCTCAGCATATGCCACACCCTGTTCCTCCTGAAGCCACCGAAGACAACTATCTTTCTCATAGAAACGAATTGCACTATTCTGATAGAAATAACAGCAAAATGAACATTGATCGTGATTATCGGCCACCCCCTCGCTCTGAAATGAACACCATCCATATGAGATCGTTTTCATCCCACGGAATTGCTCATCACGGTGCTCGAAACTTTAATTTTAGTGCTGGATACGTTCCGCGGCTTTCTGGGGGTGGTAGGTTTTTCGAAAATGGAAGCTCAATTGAAGATTCTCGCTTCTTTAATGAGCAACCCCCTCTTCCTGCTTCTCCACCGCCGCCTATGCCTTGGGAAGCAAAACCTTCATCACTGTTTCCTGTTCCTGTTAGTACATCAGCAATAACGTCATCGGCATATTCTTCTGTTCCTGAGCATCGCTCCTTTCAACACCTTAAACCAATGCCTCATGTTTCTTCTAGCCCTATGATGGAGGTTCGAAGAATTTGATATGTCTTTTTTTTTTAATCATGGATTGCATTTTTGGTGTATTTTGTTACTTTTATGGAGATAGCGCTTGAAACTCTTCGTTCAATATGTTTATTTGTAGGATTCTCTGGCAGTGCATCCATATTCTAAGAAGTTTGCTGCAGACGGCAAACCTTTTGGATTGAATCAATTGCCTCCGCAAAAACCCAAAGTTATTGATGCTTCACATTTATTCAAGCTACCTCATCGGTCTACACGTCCCGATCATATTGTGGTTATCCTTCGAGGGCTTCCAGGTATCATTTTCTTGTCTGCACCTGATTACTCAAAATTGAACAGAAAGCCAGGCATCTTACTGAAGTTGTGAAGAATAGAAAAATGGTCATCGTGTTTTCTTGATGCTCCACATCCGAAAAGTTCATTCAAATTATTTTCTTGGGAGGAACAGGAACTTGATTTTGTCGAGATGACTTATCTAAATCGAATTGTGCACTTCATGAGTCATTATATCTTTTGGCGATAATAATAAGAAAAAGTCTCTTTGAACACGTGAATAGAAAATGGACCCTAAGAATTGCTGTTGTTTTCAGGCAGTGGAAAAAGCTATTTGGCAAAGATGTTGCGTGATGTTGAAGTTGAAAATGGTGGTGATGCTCCACGTATACATTCTATGGACGACTACTTCATGACTGAAGTGGAAAAGGTAGGCTTGATTTTCATTCTCCTTTAGTCTGTTTACAATGATTATTATAATGTTTGGTTCTAGACTTTTAGTTCTTTTAATTGATTTAGATTGTTATTTAACTTCGTATGCACTGCCTTCTTTTTCTAACAGGTTGAGGAAGGTGATAGCAATTCATCAAATTCAGTTAAAGGCAAGAAGTCAACCGTGAAGAAGGTCATGGAATATTGTTACGAACCTGAAATGGAGGAGGTATATAAATATGTAACAGACGTATAGGGAGTGCCATTTTTAGGGGTGATCATCGGACCGACCAAATTCGGGGCCCTTTTTTTTTGCCTTAAACTGGCCAAAACCGACTGACCAGTCAGTTTTGTCGGTTTATATATATATATATTTATTTATTTTAATTATTTTTTAATTATTTACAGTTTTTTAATATTTAATTAATTAATTATTTATTTATTTAATAAAAAATATGTAATTTTTACAGTGTATTATTATTATTATTATTATTATTATTATAATAATAATATATATTTAAATTTCGGTTGGTTCGAAGCCCCAAACCGACCGGTCGGTTTTGCAAAGACAAAAACCGACCCCGACCGACACCTTCACTAAACTGACCGACCGAGGTCGGTTCGGTCAGTTTTCGGTCTTTTTTTGCTCACCCCTAGCTATTTGATTATACAAATGCTCCTGCATGTTTTATACCAATATTTGTTTTTTTTTTCCTAAAAGAAAATTTAGAATGCCAATTATCAGTTGTATTTTGCTCAAGACCGTATGCTCCTTGAGTTTTGTGGAACCTAGTCGGCATTACGTTTTGGGTGGCCATTTGATTGCCGTTGCTCTGAAGATGCATTGCAAATATTGTTTCATATCCTTTTTAATGTGGCATGTTAGCTAACAGCCCCAATGCAATAATGAATTGAACCATTGACATTGTTATATAGAGCTATACATACCTTGTCCCATAGGCATAATGGAAGTTCAGTTCTTTATAAAAAAAGAAAAAGAAAAAAAATACTATCCCTATGTCGCATAAGATGCTAAATGTATGGTCTGTTATGTTCACTAGGTATAAAATGGTTTCTAAGAGTTGCAAAGCATTTTAGGTTTTTTAAACATCTTTCTGAGACAATATCTGATAATGGTATATTTTTGTTAGGCATATCGGTCAAGCATGTTGAAAGCATTCAGGAAGACCCTCGAGGAGGGGGTATTCACCTTTGTAATTGGTATGAACTCTGCTCCTACGAGAATCTCAAAATAATTGTATAAAAGTCCTACATTTTCCCTGTCATTCTAACTTTCTTTCTGAACTATTTTTAAGCACATTTTCAATGTCGAGGTCTTTCAAAGTGAAACCAGTGGCCCTATAGTGTGAATTTTGTACTTAATATGGTGACTTGACTTTTGTGAATTTCGGTTTCAGAATTGTTGGTGCATAGTTTAGTATTCAGCTTATCATTCCCCATGCCTTTGGTAGCATAAAAAGAGGTGGCATGGGTGGTGATAGTCCTTAGGCATCTAAAAAGGTTAAAAAAAGTCAATAATTCTCCTAGTCCCGATGGCTTCTTAAGACATGCATTAGTTAAGTGATCTAAGTTTGATTTTAGATTAAGTGGTGATGCAGTGCCAATGCCACTGCATTCCTTTGCACTAACTACAATGCAGTTTGTTCGGCAATTGATCCTTTTGTTGGTGGTATATGTGCCTCGTCTTAGTGGATGACCGCAATCTGCGGGTAGCTGATTTTGCTCAGTTTTGGGCAATTGCAAAGGTATATTCTCAATTCTCTCTTTCTTACAACCCTAGCCGTCGTGTACTGAAGTGGCGACTTAAATGTGGGTGGCAACATCATTTATTTAAGTTGAGTTATCCTATGGGATTGTGCATGGTGACTTTAGTATGTAGTTTGGAATAAGTAGTGATCGGGTTGACAGCGTAAAAAGACTGAGATGGTTTCTTCAGAACCGATGTTGATGTAGGCTATACTTTATTTCATCTACATTTGATTCTTGGTCACAATATATTCCATGCTGTTCAGACAACTTGAAGTTCTAGGATTATTTTTGCTGCACATGGATTCACGCACCAGCCAATTCTTATGTGGATTTTGCTTTGGACTCAACCCAAGGGCTTATGGCCTGAAAACATTCATTTTGAATTTTAAATGTCCTTATGGTTAACAACACTTTATGTGCTTATGTTGTCTTTTTTCAGTGTTATTTTGGATACCCGCATTTGATTTTATGCATCATATCGGTGTACTTTATTGTTTTGTTATTATTCTCCAATTGTAATTGAATCCATATAGGGAGCTTTTATGAAAATCCCGTGGTTCCTTTTCCCAAAAAGTTTTGATTTTAATGTTTTATTTTTCTGTGTTTTTACATAATCATTTCAATATACTTAGGATGCTTGTGGTTCTTGGTCTGCGGTGTTAATGGTGTACTTTCACTGCTTCCTGCAGACAAACACAAATCTTGTCAATTGCGTAATACTCAAATGCTAGAGCAGTGCTTTCTTTTTCCTTAGCAAGTCTTTGATTTTGGGGTTTGTTTTGGTAGTTTCTAAACAGTGTCATGTTAGTCTGTTCATAAAAGGTCGCAGGAGATCAAAGGAAGATCATAATAACCTTTCTCTATGCAACTTTGCTGCTTCATACAAGGAATTTGGCTATTTTCTGAAAATAATTATGTTTCTTTTTATTTATTCTAAGGAAAATTAACTATCAAATTATGATGAACAATAAATAAATAGTATCTGAAATGTCGAGTAGTAATCTGAGGTTCAATGAATATAGCTTTTATAGAGCGGATGTGTTATTTATTACATAACCGTTCACGAAAACTTAGTTATAGTAAATAGTCGAGAGTAGTAATCTGAGGTTTTGCTGTCTACTTTTTTGTTTTCTTATTATTTCTTCTTCATCTCTTGCTAGAGTTCGGGCTATGAAGTTTACATTTTGGAAGCAACGTATAGGGACCCTGCAGTAAGTCCTTTCTCCTCCTATCTGTTGATTATGTACTAGTATATACTGGTGTTCGTCATTGACTTTTCCCCTTTTATCCCAATGGATTGAAACATAGTTTCAGTGGAGAGAGAGAGAGAGTACGAAGTAGTATTAGAGAACCATGGTCTGGCAGAAGTGTGATGATGTGCAGAAACTATTATAAATAGTATATCAGCCTTTTTCTAGAAACAATGAATTTGCCAAAATTGTATATCCTTTCCATTTTCTGTCTGCATTAGTTATGCTTTTTCTAGAAACAATTAATTTAATTGTCAGTCCCACATCCCGGTAAAAATTTTAAATTATTTTTTATGACTCCATGTGTTCTGTTCTACTAGAATTGAGGCCTCATCAATTGAAAACCAGGGAAGATCTTCCTTAAGATGTTTTGTTTTTTTTTGGGGGGGAATTTAGGGCTGTGCAGCAAGGAATGTGCATGGATTTAACCTCGATGATATACAAAAGATGGCTGGACAATGGGAAGAAGCTCCGTTTTTGTACCTACAATTGAACATCAAGGTTCGATGAAATAAAGCATGAGGTTTTGTTGATCTGTTTTGAAGTTTTTTTTCCTTAAATAATATTTCAGGATAGGTTGAATGATGAGAGTGCTAAGACTGTGTCGAATTGATTGATATAATGTAGTGCACCAACTAATTATTGGGATGAATAATTTAAGAAAACAGAAAAGCATCCAAATTTCGTTCGGATGAGAATACATAAACTTTGGGAAAAGAATGAGATTACCAGTTTGATTGTTAAATAGATAGAGGTGGTAAAAGGCAACTTTTTACCTGTAATGAAAGTTTTTCTTTGAATTGTGACGATTTGCAGTCCTTATGTCATGGTGATGATCTTAAAGAAAGTGGAATTCAGGAGGTAATGTTTTTTTTTCTTTTTGGCAATGAAGTTTTGAAATAATCTTATATATATTTAGTAGGTTAAATTATCAAAAATACCCCTGAACTATGGGGTTGGTTTCAATTATACCCCCAAACTTTGAAAAGTTTCATTTTAACCCTTGAACTTTGTGTATTGTGTTTATTTCAAAAATACCCTCGAAGGATTTTTTTCGTTAAATTTATGGTCAGAAAATGATGTTTTTGCATTTTTATTATTGTTTATATAAACATATTTGAACATATACGTTGAAAAAAAAAATCAAAACATATGCAAATACGTCGTTTTTCGTCCATAAATTTAATGGAAAAAACCTTCAAGGGTTTTGAAATAAATTTCAAAGTTGAAGGGTTAAAATGAAAATTTTCAAAGTCTAGGGGTATAATTGAAACCAACCCATAGTTCAAGGATATTTTTGCAAATTTAACCTATTTAGTAGGACTTACGCAAATCATGTCTGTCTGCCAGGTGGACATGGATATGGAAGATGGAGATGATGATATTCTGCCTAGTTTTCAAGAAACGAAGTCTGAGAAGACAGCATTACCTCCACTAAGAGACAATGCTTCTGAAGGTATAGTAGCATGAATGAAAAATCATATGTGCATTTATCAGGAATTCATCTGGTATTAAAAAAAATATTTTTCAATTAGTGATAGGCTAACAGCACATCATTACAGTTTTGACTCACAAGTAGCGTCTTCCGTCATCTCATTTAGTTTTCTTGGGCCTTGGGCTCTTCACTATTCATATCTTGGTTTCTCACATCACATTTTACTGCAGATGATGGAAAGGGATGGGATGCAGAACCAGACCATCTGAGAGAGGAAGTAAAAGAGTTAGGTAGGAGTAAATGGTCAAATGATTTAGATGATGATGATGCAGAAAGAATTGATGCTTTGAATGGTCATGCAAATGCTCTTTCTGGCCTGATTCAAGCATATGCCAAAGGAGGAAAGTCCGTGCGCTGGATGGACCAGGTTTGTGTTGTGTACTTGTGTTTCATCTTATTCACCAATGGTTTGTAGTTGCTTAAAGAAGTATACAAAAGTTCGTTATATTTATCAGTTTGATCAGATGTTCTCTCGAGTTAATCTTCTCCCTGCTGTTGGGTATTTTGCCTACTTTGAGAGTTGAACAATGTATCTGGTTCGTTCCGGAAATTTCTTGAATGTAAAGCATGTGACTGCGCTGAATGTACAAATTGTCAGTGTCATATCTGCTCTCCAATGTCTCCATAATGTTCAATAACTCCCTGTTTGTAACTTAACGTCTTCATGTGCATAAGTTTTTGGCTTTTCTTTTAACCTGACCTACTTTTCCAGGTTGGTAATACCGGATTCTCGATCGGTGCTGCAAAAAAGGCAAAGAGATTATCTTTAGTTATTGGTCCTGGTGCTGGATATAGCCTGGTTAGTCATTCACTGCATTCTGATGAAAATATTTGGCACACGTCTTTTGAGTCATGAAACTCTTTCATAAGATAACTTCGATGGATTAATAATAGCATGTAGTAACTTTTTATGAAGCAAGTAGTTTCAAGTATGAGCTATGCATGTTGTAAAACTGTTCATTCTGAGTTGGTATAAAATTGCAGAAATCCAACCCATTACCAGAAGAAGAATACCAATGCCGGGGCTCAACCCAAAATAGCAATGAGTCAAAGAAACACAGCAGATTCGAGGAGCGATTGCGTGCAGAAAGTGAATCGTTTAAAGTCGTTTTCGATAAACGGCGACAAAGGATAGGACTTGATTGGGAAGAGGAATAGGGATTGTTACAAGAAGCATAACATTTGCATATGAGATACACATTTTTTTTTTGGAGATTTTCTGTCACCTTGAAATACGGTGGCTTAGTGTGTAGGGTAGCACAGTCGGAGAGGGAGATGTCTCTATTCAGAAAGGCAACTTTTTTCTGCTCCCATTCCATCTGTTTGTGTTTGATGGCCATTTTGCTGGTCAGAGTTGTGTAACGAATAACAGAATATTCTTATTTGTTTGGATGAATAGGGCTCTTTAAAACTACTTAATTGTAAATTGAATTTTTTGTGGGCTGAACTTACACATATCTTATGTCTAGTATTTTTCAATCTTACTGTTTCGGGTGTAGAGTTTGCTTGTTTCTTTGGTTTTTGTTCTTAATATTATTATTCAGAAAAATTGAACTTACTGTCCGACTTGAAATGGTTCAAAACTAAAATCGAACCGATATTTACTGATATGTTTCTTCCAGGTTCATATCATAGAATATCAAGTCAACGAATAAGTGAACTTTAAATCGAAGAAGAGTAGGGTGGAGAATTGAACAATCAAGTTTTGGGATGTTAATTGATACATTTATTGAGCTATGCTCCAATTGGTTGTTCAACCATAGTTGTTACCATATTTCTTAGACACTTTTAAGATGTGATGTATAGTTGGTTAAAAATATAAAGTAACAATTTAGTCTAGGATTTTTTATTTTTTATTTTTTATTTTTTTAATTTTTTTTTTACTGTGGAGTGGGCTGGTAGGAGATTTGAACTTTGATCTTATATTTAGGACACTTTTAAGATGTGATGTATAGTTGGTTAAAAAACATAAAGTAACAATTTAGTCCAGGAACCGTTTTTCTTTTACGTGGAGTGGGCCGGTAGGAGATTTGCACCTTTAATCTCTTGGTTATGTCAGTTGGCTATGTTTCATATTCGCAGTGTTTGAACTTTAATTTATAACAATTCAGTTTAATCCATATCGTGAAAAATTTCATCAAAATTAAATGTCCATTTTTCTATTATGCAATGAATTGGTCTTTATAGATTATAGAACACATTAGTTCTAATTAGTTTTCATTAAATTTTAACAATATTTTTTACAAGAAAAACTAAGTCATGACAAAATTTAAAGTGCAGAGACTAAATTATTACAAAATTTAAGAACCAAAAGTGTATCCATATATAATTTTAGTCCACAACATCAAGAATTCATTAGATTATTTTGTGTAACAAGTGGGTAAAGTCCCTCTCATTGATTATCTTTATTATTATGATTTTTTTATTAGCTGCTTGTCTATTATTTCATTGGCTCCATATATATCACATTTGAAATGCCCATGTTGCAAAATTATGTCTGCCTCTTCTCTTGATCAAGTTCACTAAAGCGATAGAAGGAAAAGAAGTCAATTTTATAAGATTGGATAGCCAATGATATTTAAGTACATAAATGATTCACAAAACTTTACAAAGGCAAAAGCTGCCATATATAGTTCTGTAGGTTTATCTTCTTCTATCTAAATATTTACTGCTAAAAGCTAAAACCTCTGTTGATTACACAGGGTTTGGTTGAACTTTGAATAACTCAATCACATAATTGAAGGTTCTCTAAAAAACTTTCACTAACATGGCTGGTTTCTTCTGCATTTCAGAGGCCCAGAGAATCGTGTAAGCCTGGTGACGAAGGTCCCTGGTTTTGCATGGATAACTTCTTTCTTGGAGTATTTTCCGATGGGGTTCCCAGATTCGACGAAAAAAGCTCCATTCATCATCAGATCTCCCTCTGATCTCCAGTTCCACGATCTCCACTCGCTTTCCGATGCATACACCCTTTTCGTCACCTGGATCAACCCAACAATAATTGCTCAAAGTTGTTTACATGGGCTCGTTTGAAATGACTTTTTAAGTGCTTAAACATGTGTTTTTATGTGTAAAAGAAGTCATTTCAAACCGACCTTAAATCATTGATCGTTTCTTTGATCAACCCAATTAAGAGCAAGCTCCTTATAATCTACCTGTGCCATTGATTATAAGTGAAATTTGTCTAATCTTGTTTTTTTCTCCATACCTCTTTGCAATTTTGGTCTGGTGGGGCAATGAAACGGTTGCCTTGGCTGATAATGGTGGGATTGTGGCTGCCGCCGATGGCGTACATAAGCCAGTGAGTGTAGTCATTGTTGACGACATGGACGAACCCCCATCGGCATCTTGGCATCCTTTGAACCAACCCTTTACCAAAGTGATTAAATGCAAGAGTTACCTGCAGAATCTGATCATCCGAGTAGCCATCACTTGCACCTAATAAAATCACCTTCATGATCAACAGAAGAATTTCATCAGTTATATATCAGCATCAACGTAAAGATATTAAAATCCAAAGCTATGTTATCTTGCATAGCTTTCGTGGTTCGAGTTCGAGGAGGGAGATCTTAATTATTACGTCATTATGGCGAGTGAAGTGACAGTTGGAAATGGTAATGCCAGTAGATGCCATGACTGCATCTATTAGTCCATCTTGACAATTAGACATTGAAACATGATCTATCCAAACTTTCGAAGCTCCAAACATTGAGATCCCATCGCCATCGCTCCGTGTTCGGAATCCGTAGTGGTTCACGGAGTCTCTTATAAGGCCTCCATTGCCAGCCTTGATGTCATGAATGTGCAGATTATGGATGATTATGTTCTTCACAAATTGTAGAGTAATTTGACCACCATTAGCAATATGCACATTGGCACCACGTCCATCTAATGTCTTGTTATCAGTCATTATAAGCTCTTCAGCTAGCCTAATCACCATGTCATGTGCAAATATAATCCAAAGTGGTCTATCCTGGATCACAGCGTGGCGCAAGGTTCCTGGTTTAGGATTAAGCATGTCGTTATCGCTCGAATCTCGAACTACATAAATTCTTCCATCTTTGCCTCCAGTTGTTCCATAGCCAAAGCCAAGGGCACATTCAGCTAGATTCTTGCGGTTTTTAGCCCAGTTTTTATCACATCTCCAACATCGGTCGATTGGATTCGTAGCTACGCATGAACCATGGTACTTCTTGAGCAAATTTCTCCTTGTATTATTTGCACCATCAAAGGATCTGTCGCATAATTAAAGACCGTTTTCTTTAGTTCAACAACATATAGAGATGGAGGATTCAGACCTCAAACCTTTTAGTCGAGGACATATGTCTTAACTAGTTGAACTATACTTAGGTTTCTACCATAAAAAAATATATATATATTCACCATCAAATACAATATAGACATGGTCTTCTTAACTAATAGAAAACTGATTTATTTGCTAATGAGGAAATGGGTTACCTGTGGACTTGCTTGTTGAAATTATTGGTGACTTCTTCTGGATGGGGTCGGTAGGCCTCAAGGGCAGCCTTCTTGGCTTCTTGAGCTCTTTTCTGCCAAACCTCATCAAAATCTGCAATATTAGCCTTCAGGGTTGGAAATATCATTACAAAAGCAAATATCATTAGCAGCTTAATCCCAACAATGGTGGTTTCTGTTTCTCTCATCTTCTCTTTCTGCTTTGTTAACTTTTTGGAGATATTTTTCTTTGTAAACTTTTGTTAATGCTCAATAATCCATTTGAGTTTGGGATGAAATTGGCATGGTGGAACTAAAACGTTGAAAATGATAAATCCAAAGCTTCATTAAATAAAGACAATGAGAAATGGAGAGGAAATAAGGGGGAGCCATCCCCTTCAACGGTAAACTCTTATTTGCTTTCTTTATCCATTTACATGGAATTGTGGTTTTGGGACTTTCCATTTACTTGTGTAAATATGTGGATTATAAGATCTTGGGTTGTTTGAAATAATAATTAAATTAAGAAATGTATCATAAACCAAGATTTCATTGAGAGATGAAAGAATTACAAGGCATACAAAAAAAAAAAGTCCAACAAATGAGCTAATTGATAAAGGGAAATTGTAAGTAATGTCTAAAAAAAAAGCCTATAATGAAAAATTGATAATTACAAAATCCTTAGGCACCGAAGCCCAAATCGAGATATTAAACCTAATAGTCTTCCACAACTTCTCTTGGTTCTCTTACGCACTCTAAAAATTCTATGATTCCTCTCTAGCCAAATCCAAAATATCGTAAAAAATCAACAAAAACCTCCTCAATCATAGCGCTGCAATTCCTACTCAATGTCAAAGAGACTCCAAAAACATTCAAGAATATGGACCAAATCGACCGAGCAAAGTGACAACTCCACGAACTATGGTCAAGTCCTTAGATGCACTCTGCAGAGAAATAAATTTTATTTCCCAAAACTAAGGAATTGGATGCATAGAGAATGACATACAATATCTTCCACCACTTTTTTAAAAAAAAATTTAAAAAATATTTCATATTTTCCCTTCATTTTCTCCTAAATTTTGAGTATCTAGTTTCCATTGGCAATCAAGGTCAAACGGACAGAAAATATTTCTAACAAGAATATTGAAAACTATACTAAGTAAACAATGTTTCTAAAATAATAAAATCAAATTTAACTCATTACCATTAAAGCCTTCATTCTAAACAAGATTAACAGAGATTTCAATTCAGAGTAGACTATTTATGGTCAACTGTAACCTGCCTCAAAATCCCAGATTTGAAGATATCACAAGAACAAGATAATTGATTGTCCTGCCAAGAAAGAGCATAATTTTGCTATTGAACAGAATCTTGTTTAAAGGCTATTTAACAGCGATTGGATACAAGTAAAAAGCAAAGGAATAAAATAAAGCAGAGATAGCCTTCTCATCTTGTCTCAAACACTCTGGAAACAAAACAAATATCAATTTGCAGCGTTATTTTTCAAATAATGGCATAAATCTGCCTTTTCCTTCAAAAGGGTTTTTTTTTTATTCTAAAAAGAAAAAATAATCTGATAAAGGGTACTAAAGTATAAACAAAACCAGAATATGAGAATCAAACACAGCATCAACCAAGCAAACTGTAATCACAAATGAAAATTTCTTGATGGAGTTTCTATTTAGGGTCAGGGGATAATGAATGGATTTACATTTACATTTCATAAGCTAATAAAAAAGAATCTCAATTAATTTAATAAAGAAAGACACAAAATTCTTTGCGTGAAACAAGTGAAAATCATATTCAAATAAGTCTGTCCACTGAAAGCAGCCTCAAAAATGATGGGTGAATCAATCTTTATCTTCTTGAAGAACACAGAACATAGTCAAAAAAACATCAGCAGACATTTCTACTCAGGGTGATGCAGAACAAAAGAAATGGATCATGTTGAATATAAATGTATTTGGTTGACCTAATGATCAATAAGAACCATGTAAATAATAAAGGCTAAATTATAAAAACAATACACTTAACTTTGTTCTTTGTTTCAAAAATACCCGATGTTTTCGAAATTTGCAATATTACCCATGGACTTAGATGAATGTGTCCTACCCATGGACTTTTCATCCAACATTTAAACAATTTTTCTACTCCAAGGATAGTTTTAAAGGATTTAATGAATGTATCGCAGCTATGCTGGCCACCTACTTAAGATTAAGATTTAACTTCTTATGAGTTACCTTCACAATCAAATGCAGTGTGCTAGTGGGAGTGAGTACAATTGGGTCTGTAACTTTATGGAATCCAACTTTCTTTTTGAGTGGGATAGACATACGCTACTAGAGATATGGATTAGAGCCCTAAAGTTAAACAACTGTTTTGGGGGGCAGGGTTAATGGTCAGAGAATGGAGAAAGTTGAATAGAAACACAACCTTTTTCCACACCCATTATCATATATTAAGCATTGAAATGATGTCATGAAGGAAAAAAAAAATATGCCAAAGGACAGGAAGCATCAGTGAGAAAATTACTTTTTATGAGATGGGGAGGATCAGATTCTCGCAACAAAGTCCACCCATTCAGAAAGTGCTGCAGAATAAGACATGGGGTTGAGAAGCTTCTTCGACATGCGAGCTAAAGGAGAAATTGGTACAATGGAGACCCCCTTTTCATCTCTTTCAAAGTTTCTGAATGGACATTGGCATCTCCATTGAAGACCTGTGTGTGAAGCTGCTAGAGAAGAACAGAGAAATGAAGAGTGTGGTGATAGAGTGAAGGCAAGTGATTGAAGGAAAAGGGGAGGATTTGTTTTGGGTTCAACTTTTGTGGGCAAAAGGAGAGGGGAATCTCACGTGCTATCGTCAAAGAGGCATCAAGAAGGTTATACTTAGGGTGATAGTCTCAAGTGTTAATGGAAAACCCATCCAATCAAACCCAACGATGGTTTGATTTTTTAGAACAAAATTGGATATCTCAAGCCCCGTTTGATAACCATTTTATTTTTTGTGTTTTAGTTTTTGAAGGTTAACTTATTTTCACCTAATTTCTCTACAATAGAGATCATCTTATTTAGGTAAGCATTTGAACTTTTAGTCAAATTCTAAAAACAAAGTCAAGTTTTTTAAAACTATTTCTTTTAGTTTTCAAAAGTTGGCTTGGTTTTTGAAAACATAGGTACAAATTAGATAAGAAAACATATAAACTCATTGATAGAAATAGTATTTTTAAGTTTAAATTTCAAAAACTAAAAACCAAAAATAAAATGGTTATCAAACGGGGCTTTAGTTTTTGTTTTAACAAAACTGAAAACTATCCAATTCGGTTTGGCTTTCGTTCGAAAAAAAAATATGAAAAACCATTTAAAAAAAACTTAGCCGAAGTATATATATACCTCAAAAAAGCCTTGAATCCCAATCCATTCTTGTGTCCTGTCATCCATTTTCCTATAATTAATTTTGAAGTAACAAAATAAGATTGTTAACTCTATGAATTCTTATTAAGATGTTGAGAAATTGTGGGGTAAAAAACTCTAAAATAGGAGATGAAATCAAGAAATAAAATAGCATAAAATTTGTAAAAAAATTCGAGAACCGAATCATAGAGGAACTAAAGCAATGGACAATCAAACCGATGGTTTTGTCATTTATTGGATATTGGTTTGGTTCCTCTCTTGCTAAAATCGATTGGATCAGTTCGGTTCTCGATTTGGTCTAAAACTATTGAAGATCGAACCAATATTACCCCCTAGTTATACTAATGCACCAAAGAAGATTAGATTGATTTATCCAACCGATTAAGACATAGATCATCAATCAAAAAGTTAAAAGTTTAAATTTTCTCTCATATAATTGATCTAAAAAAAGATGCACCAGATAAACAAAAAATCATAATCATAGTTTACCAGAAATCCAAAAGTTTAGAAGAACGCTTCCATAAGTTGGAGAGTGAAGATCGTATAACTCGTTGGATAGTGCCACAATTTCAATAAATGTTCATTTTAATTATTGAGTGTTTGAAATTAAGTACCAAACCATGTGTTGGATTTTTTTTGGTCTTTGAAAACCCTTTTAAGTTAAGAAACTCATTCTTTTGAGCTACTTTCAAGTTTGCACTTTGTTTGACAATGTGACCTAATTTCTTTACTTGTAGCTTCTAACATTGTCCATCTAACAATTCTTTTGCTTTATTTTGTTCAAGTTAAATGCCTTATAAGTTATAATAATGTCATTTTTTGGCATTTTAGATCAAATAAATAGCTAATGAGAAGTAAATAAATGAGTTAGAACTTAGAATGGACTTTAATATACAAGTATTTTATTCATTAATATTTTATTTTAAAACTATCATTATTAAAAACAATTCCTAATAATGCTTATGAGAGAGAATTTGCAATTTAATATAAATGGTGTGTTGGAAGAAAATCTCTTGGAATCCAAACAGTGCAGGTTGATTTCTATTTCATAAGAGACTCTTCTCTTTTTCTATTTTGTTTTTTTTTTTGGAAGAATATTTTATGTATTTTGGAATATATTATTAAAAACCAAGAAGAAAAGAAGAGGTTTTTTTTAAAAAAAAAAAGAAAAAACCAAAAAGTGGATTAAAAAACTTGAGAAGAGAGAATGGAATCTAATCTCTCCCCCACTGGCACTGCAACCCTCCCACTCTCCCTACTAACATTCTTATTCCCATCTTCTCTATTTCTTTGTTTTTTTTTTCTCTACCGAATCTCCAAAATAAATTCAATATCATATTAAAATAATAACAAATTTGTCCAATTGGGATCGAGCCATTAATAATCTTTCTGTATAGTTGAGGGTTTAACCAAAGAAACATAGCTAACATAAATATAACTCAACCCAATTCTACAATTTGGGTTGGGTTATCAACTTGGAGTTCGGTTCAAACAAATGGAAACTTTATTTAGTTCGTAGTTCACAAAAAATTAGTTTGGATAAAATCGAATCAACCCAAATTTCTTATTAATTAAAAAATACTTTTTAATTTATATTACCATATATTTATTTTAACTTTATAATTATTTTTAAATTGTTTATTCTTCAATAACTTTTTAAATTTTTTAAAGGTAAAATTTCATAATATAAATTGAAATTGAGTTACTAATTTTAGTTCAATATTAAAAATAAATAAATATATATTTTATAAATTACCGTCTTTTCTTCAAAACAAAATTGAACATATAAATCGACCAACTCGAACCAACCTAATTCAAATGTTTTATGCTTGAGTTGAGTTCATTAAAAATAGTTTGCGTTGAGGAATTTTTCAATTCGAACAATTGAGTTAGATCAAAAACCTCAACCCGACCTAGGCCACGAACATCCTTAACTGAACGTTAGATGTTCAAATCCCCACTCCACATATCGTAAAAAAGAGGGAAAGAAAGAGAGAAGAACAAAATGTGTCAAATGAAAAATTATTTCTTATAGTGGGGATTTGAATTCTTATTTCACAATTTTAATGTTATGTTAGAGTGAAAGTGTCAAATTAAAACATTTGAAGTTACATAAACTAAATAAAATTTAGTTAAATGGTAAATTTGATCCATATAAAATTATTTCAATTTGATTTCAATGATTTGGTCAAATCCCATTAATGGTTCCTATTCTTGATACATTTTTAATGCAACAATGAGCTCATATTTTCTTTTTCGCCAACTATGTAAGTTGAAATACATATTAATAACAATTTACGAAGTTTGTTCAACCAAATTAAAACTATGTTTTTTATTAGATCAATATGTAAAGGTGAAAAATTTAACCTCTAATTTTTTAGTTAATAAAAAGAGTCCTCAACCAGTTGAGCTACTTTAAATTTAAATTGGTAATTAAAACTACACTTAAACTATACAAACTAAATTAAACTTTTTTAAACCATAACAAATTAAATGGGAACTCTGAAAGAAAGACTTATAAAGATGAAATTTGTAATTTAATGTTAAAGCCTAAACATATTAAAATAGTAATTTAATATTTTTATATTATTCCTTAAAAGCTAAAACAAATAGAATTTAGAAAAAGAATATTAAGGAAAAGCAATATTGAATGCAATACAGCACCTCCTCTCTTTAGAGTTTCCCTCTTATTTCTCCGCTATCAACGCCTTCTCTTCTTTTTTCTTTTTTCTTGTTTCTGATCCAAAATGAAACCATGACGACGCCGGCTCAGCCACCGCCGACTAAGACCGTCAGAAAGCTCGTCGTCGAAATCGCCGATGCTCGCAACCTTCTTCCCAAAGACGGCCAAGGAAGCTCCAGTCCTTACGTCGTCGCCGATTTCGATGGACAGAGGAAGCGGACTGCAACTAAGTTCCGTGAGCTCAACCCTACCTGGAACGAGCCGCTCGAATTCATCGTCTCCGATCCTGATAACATGGACTACGAGGAGCTCGATATCGAGGTTTTCAACGACAAGAGGTACGGCAATGGCAGTGGCCGGAAGAATAACTTCTTGGGGAGGGTGAAGCTGTACGGAAGCCAGTTTGCGAAGAGAGGAGAAGAGGGTTTGGTTTACTATCAATTGGAGAAGAAGAGTGTCTTCAGTTGGATTAGAGGCGAAATTGGCCTTAGGATTTGTTACTACGATGAGTTAGTGGAAGAAGCTCCGCCACCGCCTCCGCCGCAGGAGGAGCAACCGCCTCCTCAGACTGTTATTGAGAAGCCGAAAACTCCCGAGCCTGTGGTCGAGGAACCGAGGATGTTCGAGCTTCCGCCGCAGGGGGAGGCCGGTCGGGACGATTCGAACTCGCCGCCGGTGGTGGTTATCGAGGAGTCGCCGCGGCAGGAGATGCCGGTACATTCTGAGCCACCACCGGCGGAGGTACATGCTCCTCCACCAGCGGAGGGACAATTTGCACCGGAAATGAGAAAGATGCAGAGTAACAAAGCAGGATTTGGGGAAGGGGTGAGGGTTTTGAGAAGGCCGAATGGAGATTACTCTCCGAGAGTGATCAATAAGAAATTCATGGCAGAGACTGAGAGGTTTCATCCATACGATCTTGTGGAGCCGATGCAGTATCTCTTCATCCGCATTGTGAAAGCCAGAAATGTCGCCCCGAACGAGAGCCTCTACTTAAAGATTCGCACATCAGGCTATTTAGAGAAATGGAAACCACCAAGTCACCGGCCTGGTGAACCGACTGATTCGCCGGAATTGAATCAAGTGTTTGCCCTCCGCCTTAACAAACCTGATACGGTGAATACGACACTGGAGATTTCTCTCTGGGATACGCCATCGGAGCAGTTCCTCGGCGGCGTTTGCTTCGATCTTTCCGATGTGCCTGTGCGAGATCCGTCCGATAGTCCTTTGGCCCCTCAATGGTACCGCCTCGAAGGCGGAACCGGAGATCAACAACCCTCTAAAATTTCCGGCGACATTCAGCTCTGTGTTTGGATCGGAACTCAAGCCGATGACGCATTTTCAGAAGCTTGGTGCTCCGATGCTCCACACGTGGCTCATACTCGCTCGAAGGTTTATCAATCTCCTAAGCTATGGTACTTGAGAGTTACAGTGATAGAAGCACAGGACCTTCACATCGCTCCAAATCTGCCTCCATTAACGGCACCAGAAATTCGAGTCAAAGCACAGTTAAGTTTTCAGTCGGCACGGACCAGGCGAGGGTCCATGAACAACCACAGCGCCTCATTTCATTGGAACGAGGACCTCGTCTTCGTCGCCTGCGAGCCTCTCGAAGACTCCCTGATCTTACTCGTTGAAGACCGGACGAGCAAGGAGGCCGTACTCCTCGGCCACGTCATGATTCCGGTGGATACAATCGAACAGCGGTTCGACGAGCGATACGTGGCGGCGAAATGGTTCTCATTAGAAGGCGGCAACGGCGGCGAAACATACAGCGGCAGAATCTATCTCCGACTCTGCTTAGAGGGCGGATATCACGTGCTGGACGAGGCGGCGCACGTATGCAGCGACTTCCGGCCGACGGCGAAGCAGCTGTGGAAGCCAGCCGTCGGAATTCTGGAGCTCGGGATTCTCGGAGCACGAGGGTTGCTTCCGATGAAGACGAAAGACCCGGGAAAGGGGTCCACCGACGCTTACTGTGTCGCGAAGTACGGGAAAAAGTGGGTCCGAACCAGAACGATGACTGACAGCTTTGATCCACGTTGGAACGAACAGTACACGTGGCAAGTCTACGACCCTTGCACCGTCCTCACCATCGGAGTCTTCGACAACTGGCGAATGTACTCCGACGCGGCGGAGGACAAGCCCGATTACCACATTGGAAAAGTAAGGATTCGGGTGTCAACCCTCGAAAGCAACAAAATCTATACAAACTCGTACCCTCTGTTGGTGTTACAGAGAACAGGGTTGAAGAAAATGGGTGAGATCGAGCTCGCCGTCCGGTTCGCCTGTCCGGCATTGTTGCCGGAGACGTGTGCAGTTTACGGCCAGCCATTACTTCCAAGAATGCACTATCTCCGCCCTCTTGGTGTGGCTCAGCAGGAGGCATTACGCAGAGCCGCCACCAAGATGGTGGCGACTTGGCTTGGCCGGTCGGAGCCGCCGTTGGGCTCGGAGGTGGTTCGGTATGTGTTGGATGCGGATTCACACGCTTGGAGTATGAGAAAAAGCAAGGCGAATTGGTTTAGAATTGTGGCTGTTCTGGCATGGGCGGTTGGATTAGCGAAATGGTTGGATGATATCAGGAGATGGAGGAATCCCATTACCACAATTCTTGTTCATATACTGTATTTAGTTCTTGTTTGGTACCCGGATTTGATTGTCCCAACTGGGTTTCTGTATGTTTTCTTAATCGGAGTTTGGTACTATCGGTTCAGGCCAAAGATACCCGCCGGAATGGACACACGGCTCTCACACGCCGAGGCAGTGGATCCAGATGAATTAGATGAGGAATTTGACACAATTCCAAGCTCGAAGTCGCCGGACCTAATCCGGATTAGGTACGACCGGCTAAGGATACTGGCTGCTAGAGTCCAAACAGTGTTGGGAGATCTTGCAACACAAGGGGAAAGGGTACAGGCATTGGTCAGCTGGAGGGACCCTCGAGCTACAAAGCTGTTCATTGGGGTATGTTTCGCCATCACATTGATCCTCTACGCCGTGCCCCCGAAAATGGTGGCGGTGGCGCTTGGATTCTACTACTTGCGCCACCCCATGTTCCGGGACCCTATGCCGTCGGCGAGTCTGAACTTTTTCCGGCGACTTCCGAGCCTATCGGATCGGTTAATGTAGAGTAGAGTAGTAGTAGAAGTATTAAAAGTGTATTTTTTTTCCACCCCTTTTTGTGGGGTTTTCCATAATTACAACCCCAAATTGATGGAGGGTTGAGTTGGTTACTTGGTGGCCGGTGGGGAAGGGAATTAGCGATTGAAAAAGCAAAAAAAAAAAAAAAAAAACCTTCAACTGGTTAAGTTGAAAAAGATGTCCCGAAAATAACATGGTAAAGTGTGAAAAGGGAGCTGGGAAAAAGCAGCGAGCTGTCATCATGTTCTTTTGTTCTTGGAGTTGGATTTCGATTGACTAACTATTTCAGATTTTGAAATAAGATACAGAGAGAGAAATGGAGGGAAAATAGAGTATTTGATTGCCAAACAGAGTTGATAATTTGCTGTAATTGTGTCCTGAAAAGTTGGAACATCACAAATTATTTCCTAACATATCAGATTTTCCTCTACTGTTGGTAGCTTTTTCATTGTTTAATTTAACTTATAATTTTTATGAGTCTTGATTATTTTTGTTATACTTGGCGTGGAATCTGTCTTTAAGAAATCAGGACCATCAGAAATGAAATGGGCAAAAAGAAATTACCAAGTCATGTGGCTGAATTCTCGGCAACCCACATCAATTTTTGGCCATTGGGTTGTCATATTTATGGAGCTGAGTTGCAGACCCAATTCATTCAGTTTGCCTTCAATTCTGTCATAAAAGAGTAACGGCTGATACAACTTCTCTGCAATTTCAGGTTTTCTTTCTCTCCACCATTTTCATACTTGGATCTGGTTTGGCCCATTTTCATTCTTGGATCTGGTTTACTTTCACTTATTGCACGAATTCTCATAAGCTTGTATGTCAAACACACTCATCTCTTACTCTCCCATGAATGATACCGTCAATCTTTCTTTATTTATGTTAAACAAAATAGTCCCCTCTCATGAAGAATGTAGGTCTTTTAAATTTGTCATGTTGTATCACTTTTTACCTTTCGATTTCTATAAATTGCACTTCAAACTTAGATGAGTGTTATAATCTCAATCCTAAACTATATAAAGGTGTAGTAATTTTAACCTTCTAGTTAGTTTTCATTTGAAAGATGGTGAAAAAAAATATTCTCACATGCATGGAATGAATCCTTAAACATATGTGTGGTACAAAACTAATAAGGTTTTACAGTAAAAAGACATTAGAGGTAGAGTTTTATTGAAATTTGTGAATTTAGCAGGGTTGTTCAATGATGCATAGTTGAAACTTAATGCTGTGCCAAACTTGATTTAATTGAAACCAGCGAGTGTATAAAGATTTTTACTTTGCTTGTTGCTTAGATTAGTGGGTGAATAAGTAGAAATTGAAGATTTGGTTGCTAAGATTAGGACTCAACAATTTGATAAAATTGAAAGTTTAGGTTGAAAATTGATATAACTGGAAGTTTAGGGAGTAAAAATTGAGTACTCCCTTTCTTTTATATTCAAAACTAGGGAGAAATCTTGAGTAACACATTGGAATTGTTGGAATGTTCAGATTAAAAAATGGGAGGAAACTCAGAAGAGAAGCAGGAGGATAAGGTTGAGAAGAAGGAGAAGAAAGATAAAGAGAAACATGGAGGAGAAGAAGAAGAAGAGAAAAAGAAAGGAAAAGACAAGGAAGAGAAGAAGAAAAAGGATCCTGCAGATAAGAAAGATCCAACAAAACTCAGACAGAAGCTGGAGAAGCTTGAAACCAAGATGCAGGCTTTGGTTGTTAAGAAAGAAGAGATCTTGAAACTGCTCCATGAAGCTGAACAGACTGCTGCAGATCCACCGCCCTCCTCTTGAATCCCTTTACTATTATTCTAAAATAAAATGTTCTAATAAAAAAGGTTTGAACTACATCCTCCCTTTGAAGAGATCTGTTTAGGGTAATAATTAGTTTGAACTTTGAATTATCTAAACCATTTCAATCTTTTAGAGATATCTCTTTTTTTTTTTTTTTTTTTTTCAATTTTGTTCTGAAATATTATGCTTCATATTGTTTAATGTTTAAATGCTAGTCCCTCAATTATCTAATTATCTTTTTATTTATACAAGTTATGAGTTAAATGTAACTTGAGCATAATTCTATCAGCTAAGAAATTATATTTTCTATAAAAAAAAAAAAAATCAAAACTTCAAATCTTCACTTTTTTTTTAATAATAAAAAAGGCATTGAGTTAAGATCACATTAAACATACATCTCCCTTTTATATCTGTCCAGTATGTGTATATTTGAGAGCTGTGGGATTAGGGAGGATTCAGGAAGCGTGATCCGTTGAGAAGAAATATTTAATTTAATTTTTTTTTTCTTCTTGTTATATCATACAAATATATCATAATTTAAAAAAAAAAAGATATCATAAAGATAATTAGTTTTTTTTTTTGCCACATCAATAATATATATATAAAAAAACTAATTATCTTTAGACTAAACTCCAATCAACTTGAGAATATATATCTAAACCAATCATTTGTGTTTAGGATGTGCCACTCATACATAATTATTTGAAGTGTTGAATAAGTTATAATAACATGAATTATAATAATTGGTGGGTTATAATAGTCGATAGAGTTATATAATTTGTATTTATGATATAGCTATAATTATTTACTATGGGTTATAATAATCTGTGGTTGGGGTGTATAGTATTTCATAGACTATTATAACACACGTTATTATGATACCTATTCTAAATAGGTTCTTAGAGAGCGATCATGAGCCACTAAATGAAGTTATTTGTTTATGTAAGAGGTGCTAACCTGCAAGCCGCAGTGAAGTAGAGATGACTAAAAGGTTGTTTGGATTGAGGATAAAGTTGAGAGAGAGTTAAAAAGTCTCATACCTCCTTATTTGACCCAAACATTTTTTAACCGTTATTGTGGGCCCTACAAACATATTTACTCTTCAATCAACTCTCTCTTATTTTACCTCCTACTTCCTGCACAAGAGACACATATAGAATAAGATCAAAACATAAAACTTTATTATTATTATTATTATTATGTTTTTGGTTGGTTGAGTAACACCAAAACATAAAACAAAAACCATGATCACAAAAGAAAAACTAATTAAATGTTAGAAAGTAGTATTTTATATGAGTGATAGAGAGGGAGAGTTGTTGGCAAATTGAGATAAAGAAATGGAAGAAATGA
This sequence comes from Trichosanthes cucumerina, assembly GCA_036507285.1. Taxonomy (NCBI): domain Eukaryota; kingdom Viridiplantae; phylum Streptophyta; class Magnoliopsida; order Cucurbitales; family Cucurbitaceae; genus Trichosanthes; species Trichosanthes cucumerina. Next base: position 71,253,981 of record CM071839.1, on the reverse strand, counting down.
TTGGTGGATACTAAGATTACACTCAGATCTTTCATCCCCACATGGCAAAACCTGGCTGAACCTGAACCACAACAAAATTCAAAACTCCTTCTCAATCTCTTCCTTCAACAATGGCAGTCACTTCACCTTCTTCCTCCGCTGCCACTGCCGCTCCTTCTCACCTTCCCAACCTCCTCCGACCCAACCATTTCTCCAGTTCCAGATTCCGCCCATCCTCTTCTAACCATGGCCGCCGCCCAGTCACGATCGTTTCCATGGCTTCTCAGAAGAAGGTACTGCAACTCTTTTTCCTATTTACATTACATTACAACACATCTTTTTCAGTCAGCTGCGTTCTAATATATGGAAATTGATGGATTCAGGTGAACAAATACGACGGCGCTTGGGAGAAGAAGTGGTTCGGAGCCGGAATCTTCTACGAGAGCTCGGAGGATGTGGAGGTTGACGTGTTCAAGAAGCTTGAGACGAAGAAAGTCCTTAGCAATGTCGAAAAAGCAGGGCTACTATCGAAAGCAGAGGAATTAGGGTTTACGCTCTCTTCGATTGAGAAATTGGGGGTTTTTTCAAAGGCCGAGGAATTAGGGCTTTTGAGCTTGCTGGAGAAGGTTGCGAGCTCTTCTCCATCGGTCTTAGCCTCCCTTGCTCTCCCCATTCTCGTGGCGGCGCTGGCGGCGATTGTTTTGATTCCCGACGACTCGGTGGCGCTTGTGGTTTTGCAGGCGGTGGTCGGCGGCGGACTGGCGCTTGGGGCTGCCGGATTGTTTGTTGGATCGGTGGTGCTGGGTGGGTTGCAGGAAGCTGATTGAATGAACGAATTGCTGGCTGCAACTCTACCTTTGGTTATGTAGGTGAATCGTGATTCGTGAATAACTACTTTTCAAATAGTTTTAATTTGTTTGTGTAATTAAAAACCATAAATATGAAGAGTTTTTTTTTTCATGGTTTCAAAATGTGGATTAGTAAATACTAACACCACCCTTTCATTTTTAGTTTTTTATTTTTGAATTTTAAGTTTATTTTCTCTTTATTTCTTTATGAGTGTTTTTATCTCCCTCCTACAAACATTTGAATTCTTAGCTAAATTTAAAAAATAAGAATAAATTTTTAAAAATTACATCTTTTAATTTTCAATAAAAAAAAACTAAATGATTATCAATAGCCTAGTTGATTTTGAAACAATATTTTTATTTATTTAAATATATTCGCAAGGTGAAATGAGACTATTTTTCTTGGCATTGGTACTTCAAACTGGGCTTGATGCTTTTAATTAAATTGTATTTGTGCATTTGTTATTAAGTCTGTTTTTTCTTTAAAAATGATTGGTTGATTTTGTAGCTAGATTGAATATTTTGTGGTTGACTTTGGACATTTGAGTCACATGATTTTGGGTATTTTGATAATTGAATTGGGTAGATCAATTACAAGTTTAGTGTTCTCTAGACTTTTAAAGCTGTATTTAGTAGGCTATTGAGCTTTCAAATGTGTCAATATACTTCTAAACTTTCAATATTTATCTTATTTGACATTTTTTTTAATCTATGGATGTAAAAATATCAAGGTCCTATTAGATATCAAATTTTGAATTGAAAGGATTTGTGAATTTTTAAAAAATATATTGAATAGGTTAGGGAAATTCTAAAAATTAATCCCTTATAAATTTTGTTGTAAAAAAGGACCCCTTTTTAATATATGTGTTGACATAGAAATTTTGATCAATCCCCAGTTGCCACGTCGTTATTCAAATTAATGACGAAGTTGTAAATAATTAAATTTGGAACCGATTATAAGTTGACACGTGTCATAAATTTAATTTGGAGACAAAAATTGGCAAGTTCTAAAAATTAAAATATACATGTCTTGCTTATGATAATTTGACTAATTTAATTTGGTCAAATTGGGTTTATAAAATTGGATAAGTTAAATGATTGGGTTATGTGGAATTGGTCAAGCTTAATAAAACCCAAATCCAAATAACTAGGCCCAAAGCCAACGAAACCCAAATCCAAGTAGTTGGGCCCAAAAGCCACTTAGACCCAAACCCACACGTCTTGGAAAACTCTAAATAGAGAGCTTCCCCTCCATTCCAAAGGTTCAGAAATTTCACTCTCAAGAGAACCCAGAGAGAATTCAAAGCAACTGTTGAATGTTCCCTGAAGTTTTTAGTGTTGAACGTTGCAAAATGAGTCTTTAAGTGTGGAGCGTTGTAAGACGAGTCTTTAAGTGTGGAACACTGTAAAACGAGTCTTTAGGTGTTGAGCGCTGCAAGACGAGTCTTTAAGTGCGGAAGACGAGTTTTTAAGGGTTGAACGCTGCAAGACGAGTCTTTAATTGTTGAATGTTGCAAGACGAGTCTTAGGTGTTGAACACTGTAAGACAAGTCCTTAAATGTTGAACACTTCAAGTCCTTAGTTGTCAAGTGTTTCACGAACGACTTCTATAAGTTACAAGTTGAAGGACTTCAATAACCTACACGTTGAAGGACTTCAACACACTACAAGCCGAAGGCCTTCAACAAGCAACAAGCGTCGAAGTCTTTCAACAAACAAGCCGAAGTCCTTCAACAAGCTATAAGTCGAAACCCTTCAACAAGCTACAAGCCGAAGACCTTCAACAAGCCACAAGTCGAAGTCCTTCAACAAGCTGAAAGCGTCGAAGTCCTTCAACAAGCAACAAGCCGAAGTCCTTCAACAAGCTACAAGTCGAAGCCCTTCAATAAGCAATAAGCCGAAGACCTTCAACAAGCTACAAGCCGAAGTCCTTTAACAAGATGCAAGCCGAAGTCATTCAACACGGAACAAGCCAAAGAGCTTCAACACGCTGCAAGCCGAAGACTTCAACAAGCTACAAGTTAAAGACCTTCAACAAGCTATAAGTCAAAGACCTTCAACAAACTGCAAGCCGAAGAGTTTCAACATGCTGCAAGCCAAAACCCTTCAACAAGCTACGAGCCAAAAACCTTCAACAAGTTGCAAAGTCCTCAAGACAAGTCTACACTTGGGAACAAGCTGCAAAGCCCTCAAGATAAGTCTACGTTCGAGAACAAGCTGCAAAGCCGTAGAATCAAATCTACGTCCGAGAACAAGCTGTAAAGCCCTCAAACAAATTACACTTGAGAGAGAGAAAGAATCAGAGGATAAACATTAGAGATTGTAACTCACAACATTCAAATTAATACGAACACAACGTTGTAACTCACAACATTCAAATTAATACGAACACAACGTTCAATTACACGTGTCTCATTTCTATTGCTTTACTGAAATCACGTGTAAACAAATTGGCACGCCCGGTGGGACCATCTCTATCTCTCATCTCTTTTTCTCATCTCAGAGACAAGTGAAGTGATGACATCTAAAAAGACTTCTTCGATGACCGTTGTTATGAGCAACTTGTACATGAGTTCTACTACTCCTAGTTGCTCCAAGGAACTAAGGTTGGAAGAAGATGAGGTAACAACACTGTGTTGGGATTTATGCCCTAAACTTGTGTAATCTTGATCAATTAAATAAAGTGTTATTTGTTTTGATAAGATTACAGTCTTGGTTTTATAAATCCAATAAACTAAGCTCCAAGGTTATAACGTTTATCTTAAAATCGAGTGTAGTGGACACTTATTTGGGTTGAATTCAAGATTATAACCTAAATAGTCATGGTATAAGAATAAGGTTGGAAACCTCATTACAGTAACACCATGGATCGACCCACTTTATAATTAGTACAAATGAGGTAATCCAACTCATTCATGTAGTTGACATGCGAGTGGGGCATCCTGTATGAAGAGTTCATACAAGATGGATCGCAAATTATTAGTCTAACCAAAGATAACAATCGTTAACATGATAAGACTAGTAATTTATAGATGGTCATTAGTGACTTGACTTAAATCACGAGTAAGTTAAGAACTCCTAACTTATAGGGGTTTGTCCTTAGACTAGTATGGGTGAGAGTGGCACATGGCCAGACTCAATAAGCCTACCTTCCTCGGGACGTAACCTCGTGAGGTAGCTGGAAACTTAAGCTCATGCAAGATGGAATTCACTCATTCATCTCTTGAGGAATTAGATAGGTTGTTCCCTTAAGAACTGACTCCAGGTCTTGAACAACGAGCCCCCGCCCTTTATGAGGGTATGAGTCTAAGGTAGGACCTTAGACTTGTTGTTCATTAGATGATCAATGGTGCTTAAGGAGCAAAGAGGTAATCACAGGGGTAAAACGGTAATTTGACCCAGCTGTGATTACGAACAACCTGTGAAAGGTTGATTCATGGGTAATGACTATATCAGTGGACACAATAATATCTACAGTGAGGAAAGTGCAACTGCAAGTCTATAGTGGAGTGACTTGTAGTTAATGAATATTGATTAACTGGATCAAAAAGTTTGATTAGTTAATCTCACATCATTGGAGCTCATGATCTGTAGGTCCATTAGCCCTTCGTTGGCTCAATATGGTAATATTGAGGGTACACAGAGGAGTGAAATTGAAGTGTTCAATTTCATGCATGAGGAGTTATATCAATTATATATGATATAATTGATATAATATATAGTTTTAATGTGAATTAGATTCATATATAAACTATATACTAGAGAGAGAATAAATGAAGGGTAGGATGGTCATTTCCATCCTATTTCTCTATATATATGGTTGCATGAGATGCAACTAGGTTAAGGTTTTGGAAAAACTCTTTTGTTGTTGTTGGAAGAGTTCCAAGACAACAAAAACATCTCTCTCAAAAATATCTCACATCTCCTAAAGGGAACCCACCTTCCTCCCTCACCTAGAGAACAACGGAGAAGATCCGGTGGTCGTGTCTTCGCACGTTGGAGTTCTTGTTGCTGAGATCGTGACCGTGGAGAGAGGAGTACTTGAGGAAAGGTTCTTCAAAGGTAAATACTTGCTGTCCAAACTCTTATTATATGCTTAATCCATGTTTACGTTCTTGAATTTTCTGTTGTAACTAAATCAAGAGCGCGCGATTCTCAATCGCTTCCGCTACGGGGACTTTGATTCCCTTCAATTGGTATCAGAGCCCAATTGTGTTCTTGATTTATGTTCTGGAATTTTAAAGAACAAGGTGGGATTTGTTGTTTTTTGCATGAGATGTATGAACGGTTTTTTTTTTTTTGCGAAATTAGATGTTTTCAATTTTGGAACTTAGATTTACAATTTCATTGAAATGTTCAATGTAAGGGTCCGGTGTTTTGGACAAATTTAATTGTAAATCGAGTCTGTAAGTCCGTGTCGATCGAGGCAAACCGGTTGCTGAGAAGATCGGAGCGAAAACGAGCAAGGAATGATGATTCCATGTGTTGTTCTGTGAATGGCGTTGCAACGCCGCCTCAGCGTTACCAACGCCATCGCGGCAAAGCGCGCGGTGGAGAAGGCGACGAGCGTTACAGCGCTTCGCCTCGAGAAGACGACAAAAGCAGCGTTACAACGCCAGAGGCGTTTCGCAGATTTCAACAACGGGCGAAAAAATAGTTTTTTTTTATATATATTAATTATAAAAATGTTTTATATTTAATATATTTAATTTTAATTAATATAATTAGATTATATTAATTAAAACTATTTATAGGGTGCCAAAATTGGTCTAATTTTTGTTATTTTAATTATGCAATTGTTGTGTAATTATTGTCATGCATAGTGTATGTTTTTATTTTAGAAATCTCACTTTAGGTTAAGCATTTTCATGCATCATTTATAATATAAGGAGTTATATTATATAGTTTGCATGATTAATTAATATAAGGTTGTTATATTAATTTTTGGACAACATTGACATGCATTACAACATTGACATGCATTATTTTTCATGAGATGAATATGCTATGAATGATTTATTATTCATGTGATGAATGATCAAGCACTATAACATAGTATGCATGTCACCTAAGGTTAATTATTAGTTTTAAAGTGTTTAGAACTTGGAAATAATGGACCTTTAGGTTATCTAGTTCTAATTAGATTAGAATTACGAAACCAAGTAATTTATAACCTATGATTAAAGAGGAACTCTGCATAAGGAAAGTTACATCTAAGTTTTGGGGTATTTAAGTGTGGAAGCGGACACCCTTACACGGAAGCGACTCGAGTGAAATTTAATCGCAGAGCCTTATAAATTACATAGCGTCAGCGAGTTTATTAAGGGGTTAATAAACTAGAAATCCTAGGTTTAATATAAGGAGTTATATTAACAAACTTAGGATAAAATTAATATAAGAGTTATATTGATTATCAATATAAGAGTTATGTTGATAGATATAGAGTAAAACCATTAGCGGGGTTTTAGCCTAAGAAAGATTCCTATAGACTTAAAGTATTCAAAGTGGGAGGAAAAGTGTATGAGATACATATTTTTCCACCTACGCTATCTCCTCAGGAAGTTCACACCGTGAGACTCATACTTGGCCTCGTGGCGCAAACGGGAGCGTCCCTCTCCGGATGGTGTTTGTATGAGTCAATACCAAGGTGAATGGAGAGGTACTTATAGTGAGTGGGAGCGGGTTTAGTGAAAACTAAACCTACGGTCTCTTTGTCGGTTTACACCGTTAGACCACTATGGTCACCTGCTTTGTTTGGCACGGACCGGACAATCCCTTCGGAGAGCTTGATCATGGGGATCTAATAACATGGTAGACACCGAAAGGGATCTGATTTCCTTAGACTATTTTCCAATCTAGTCCTCCTTCTTGCAGATTTTATTGGATCGAGACTCGAGATCTAAAGACAAAGGGTTACACTCACGGGTACATAAGTTGTGTATGTATTCGAACAAAAAAAATGGTAACTAAAACTTATAGGAATAAGAGTTATTCTGGTGTTAGATTTTGGTCAAGAGTGTCTTGATCCAGAGGAGGAGTGTTTTTTATTACCCTCCGGTGTCATACATTCTAAACATTTGGAGTATCATTGCAAATTATAAATGGCCTAGGAATCATTTGATAATTAGCTAAAACATGATTGGATTAGAGTTATAGCAAGAAACTCATACAAGTTTGTTTGTAAATTTTCAGCAAAAATGTCTAGCTCTATAATTTCCTTATTAGGTGCGAAAAAGTTAACCAGAGAGAACATAGTGACATGGAAGGATGGACTCAACATAATTTTGGTTACACATGATCTTAAGTTCGTTCTCAATGAGGAGTGTCCTCAATGTCTCGCTTTCAAAATGCATCTCAAGTCGCTGAGGATGCGTATGACCACTGGATTAATGCCAACGAAAAGCGAAAACCTATATCCTCGGCTAGCATACGATGTTTTAACCGGAGGGTTTTGGAGGCAAGGTCTTAGCTCGAGAGATCATGGATTTTGTGCTAAATTTGTCTAGAACAACCGTCCAAACAAATTCGAATGAAGCCCTAAAATTCGTTTATAACGCATGCGTATGAAGGAAGGTACATCGGTGAGAGAACATGTTCTCAATCGATTGCCCACTTCAATATAAGCGGAATTAAACGGAGGCGGTCATAGATGAGAAATGTCGATTTTGTTCATCCTAGAATCTCTTCCGAAGAGTTTTGGCGATTTTCGTAGCAATGCAAAATGATGAACAACATAGAATATGATCGACTTCTCTGCTACACATGAGCTGCAGAATTATCAGTTTCTTATGGATGATAAGAGACAACAAAATAGAGAGGCAAATTTGTTTGCTCATTCTAAAAGTTCTCAGGAGGATTCATCCTCTGGGACAAAGAATCAGCAACCATACTTCCGAACTTAAGAAGATACGAAGAAGAGAGAAAAGGAGCAGAGAAAAGAGCAATCGTCGACAAAGAAAAAGCATTATTTTTGATAACATGTAGCTTAAGGGTTTATTAGAAACCTCATTTCTTGCCTTAGCGAACATTGTACTTCTTTGTCTTTTCAATTAAATAAAGAGTTTATTTCATTGGAAAAGTATTGTACTATGTGTTGCTTTTCTTGAGAATTATTTGCAGATGGTTTAATTCAGTTAAAATAGTTTTAACAAGTGAATTTTTTAGAATTGCAAGTACACGAACTAATTTCTCCTAAAGAAAATGCTCATCTTTGGCATGTAAGATTGGGTCACATTAATCTCAATAGGATTGAGAGATTGGTAAAGAACGGACTTCTAAACGAGTTAGAAGAAAATTTCTTGCCAGTATGTGAATCCTGCTTAGAAGACAAAATGACTAAAAGACCTTTTAGTGGAAAAGGTTATAGAGCCAAAAGATACTCTGGAGAGCTTATACATTCAAATTTTTTGTGGTCCGATGAATGTTAAAGCTGGGGAGGATATGAATATTTCATCTCTTTTATAGATGATTATTCTAGATATGGGCATATTTACCTAATGCACCACAAGTCTGAAACACTTGAAAAGTTCAAGGAATTCAAGACTGAGGTTGAAAATCAATTAGATAAAAGAGTTAAAACACTTCGATCGGATCGAGGTGGAGAGTACATGGATTTAAAATTCCAGAACTATATGATAGAACATGGAATTACATCCCAACTCTCGACTCATACACCACAAAGCGGTGTATCGAAAAGGAGAAATAGAACCTTGTTGGACATGGTTCGATCAATGATGAGTTATGCTCATCTCCCTAGTTCCTTTGGGGTTATACGATGGAGACTACAGTATACATTTTGAATAGTGTGCCATCCAAAAGTGTTTCTGAAACACCTTTTGAACTCTGGAAAGGACGTAACACTTTAGAATATGGGGTTGTCCATCACATGTGCTTGTGACAAATCCAAAGAAGTTGGATTCACGTTCAAAGTTGTGCCTATTCGTAGGATACCCAAAAGAAACAAAAGGTGGGTTATTCTATGATCCCAAGGAAGATAAGGTCTTTGTGTCGACAAATGCCACTTTCTTGGAGGAGGACCACATAAGGGACCACAAAAAAAAAAGTAAGGTAGTGTTGAATGAGTTAGATGCAACAATAATAGCAAAGGTTGCTAATAAGAACACTAGTGCGTCAACAAGAGTTGTTGATACTAGTTTGTCTAGTCAAGAGGGTCCATCTCAAGAGTTGAGTATGCCTCGACGTAGTGGGAGGTTGTGATACTGACTTCACAGCTTACATGAGTTTAAATTTGAAACCCAAGTTGTTATACCGGATGACAATTGTGAGGATCCATTGACTTATAATCAAGCAATGGTTGACATTGACAAAGACAAATGGGTCATAGCCATGGACCAAGAAATGGAGTCTATGCGCTTCAATTCGTTTGGGATCTTGTAGATAAGCTTTGATGGGGTGAAACTTATAGGTTGTAAATGGATCTACAAGAGAAAATGTGGTGTAGATGGGAAGGTGCAAACCTTTAAAGCTAGACTAGTAGCAAAGGGTTATACCTGTTGAAGGGGTTGACTTTGAGGAAACCTTTTCACTGTTGCTATATGGTAAAAATCTATCCGTATCCTTCTTGTCATTGCCACATATTATGACTATGAGGTATGGCAAATGGATGTCAAGACAACCTTTTTGAATGACAATCTTGAGGAAGCCATCTACATGGACCAACCCAAAGGGTTCATTAAACCAGGACAAGAGCAAAAGGTTTGCAGGCTTAAAACGTCGATTTATGGACTGAAACAAGCCTCTAGATCCTGGAATATAAGATTTGATGAGGCTATCAGGTCTTATGGTTTTGACCAGAATGATGATGGACCTTGTGTCTACAAGAAAATCATCAATAGTTACATCACTTTCCTAATTCTCTATGTGGATGATATCCTACTCATTGGGAATGATGTAGGTTATCTTACTGACATCAAGGAATGGCTAGCAACGCAATTCCAAATGAAAGATTTGGGTGATGCGCAGTTTGTTCTTGGGATTCAGATTGTCCAGAACTGCAAGAATAAAACACTAGCCTTGTCTCAAGCATCATACATAAACAAAGTGTTGTCAAGGTTTAAGATGCAAGATTCCAAAAAGGTCTTGTTGCCTTTTAGACATGGAATCCATTTGTCTAAGAAACAGTGTCCTAAGACACCTCAAGGAGTTGAGGATATGAGACGGATTCCTTACGCATCAGCTGTTGGGAGCCTGATGTACGCCATGTTGTTGTTGAGATTTATGCCCTAAACTTGTGTAATTTTGATCAATTAAGTAAAGTGTTATTTGTTTTGATAAGATTACAGTCTTGCTTTTATAAATCCAATAAACTAAACTCCAAGGTTATAACATTTATCCAAGGTTATAAACTAAGCTTTGATAAGATTACAGTCTATGGTTTAAGAATAAGGTTGGAAACCTCATTCTGGTAACACCATGGATGCGACCCACTTTGTAATTAGTACAAATGAGGTAATCCAACTCATTTATGTAGTTGACATGCGAGTGGGGGCATCCTGTGTATGAAGAGTTCATACAAGATCGATCGCAAATTATTAGTCTAACCAAAGATATACACAGCTAATGAGGATAAGACTAGTAATTTATAGATGATCATTAGTGACTTGACTGAATCTGAGCAAGTTAAGAACTTACGCTTATAGGGGTTTGTCCTTAGACTACCATGGGTGAGAGTGGCACAGAGGCCAGGCTCGATAAGCCTACCTTCCGGGGCGAGAACCTCGTAGGTAATTGAAACTTAACGTGCAAGATGGAATCCACTCATTCCTCTATGAGGTATGAGTCTAAGGTAGGACCTTAGACTTGTTGTTCATTAGAGGATCGGTGGTGCTTAAGAGCAAAGAGGTAATCACGGGGGTAAAACGGTAATTTGACCAGTGATGATTACGAACAACCCGTGAAGGGTCGATTCATGAGTAATGACTATATCAGTGGACACAATAATATCTACAGTGAGGAGAGTGCAACTGCAAGTCTATAGTGGAGTGACTTGTAGCTAATGAATATTGATTAACTGGATCAAAGAGTTTGATCAGTTAATCTCACATCATTGGAGCTCATGATCTGTAGGTCCATTAGATCCCTTCGTTGGCTCAATATGGTAATATTGAGGGTATACAGTTAGGAGTGAAATTGAAGTGTTCAATTTCATGCATGAGGAGTTATATCAATTATATATGATATAATTGATATAATATATAGTTTTAATGTGAATTAGATTCATATATAAACTATATACTAAAAAGAGATTAAATGAAGGGTATGACGGTCATTTCCATCCTATTTCTCTATATATATGGTTGCATAAGATGCAACTAGGTTAAGGTTTTGGAAAAGCTCTTTTGTTGTTGTTGGAAGAGTTCCAAGACAACAAAAACATCTCTCTCAAAAATACCTCACATCTCCTAAAGGGAACCCACGTTCCTCCCTCACCTAGAGAACAACGGAGAAGATCCGGTGGTCGTGTCTTCGCACGTTGGAGTTCTTGTTGCTGAGATCGTGACCGTGGAGAGAGAAGCACTTGAGGAAATGTTCTTCAAAGGTAAATACTTGTTGTCCAAACCCTTATTATATGCTTAATCCATGTGTTACGTTCTTGAATTTTCTGTTGTAACTAAATCAAGAGCGCGCGATTCGCAATCGCTTCCGCTGCGGGGACTTCGATTCCCTTCACACTGTTGGGGGCATCAACTAACAATGAGTTCCTGGTCAAGTGTAACCTTTTGTTCGATTTTGATTCTGACGTAGTGTCTGTCATGATGACTGAAACAAGCACTAAGGAAGAGAGATTGACAAAGATGCAGGAACAAATCAACAACTTGATGAAAGCGATTGAAGAAAGAGATTCTCAAATCGCATACTTAAAGGATCAGATTGAGAATCAAGATGTTGTTGAATCAAGTCATATTCCTGTCGTCAAAGATCGCAACAAAGGGAAGGTCGTTGTGCAAGAAGACCAACCAGAACCCTCCACTTCGATCGCTTCACTATTAGTCCAACAACTTCAGGACATGATAACTATCTCCATCAGACCTCAATATGGTGGGGCTCCTCAAAGTTCTCTTTTGTATTCTAAACTATATACTAAGAGAATTGATAATTTGAGGATGTCAACTTGATACCAACCACCAAAGTTCCAGCGATTCGATGGAAAACGTAACCCTAAGCAACATGTTGCACATTTCATCGAGACATGTGAAAATGCTGGCACGCGAGGAGATCTACTGGTCAAGCAGTTCGTACAAACATTGAAAGGAAATGTTTTCGACTGGTACACTGATCTAGAGCCCGAGTTGATAGACAGTTGGGAACAGTTCGAAAAGGAATTCCTAAATCGCTTCTACAACATGAGACGCATCGTCAGTATGTTCGAGCTCACTAACACCAAACAACGAAAAGGTGAACCCGTTGTCGACTACATAAATCGTTGGAGAGCCACAAGTCTCGATTACAAAGATCGTCTCAGTGAACTATCAGTTGTCGAAATGTGCATTCAAGGATGCATTGGGGTTTTTTTTACATCTTTCAAGGTACAAAGTCTCGCACCTTTGAAAAACTAGCAACTCGTGCTCACGACATAGAGCTAAGCATTGCTAGTCGAGGAGAAAAGACCTTTTAGTCTCTAACGTAAAGGAAGAAGGAAGTGGCATCGAGGCGACTCTAGAAGAGTCTATGGTTGTCAGTACAATCCCTCCCAAGTTGTCTTCAAAGCAAAAATACAAGAAGATAAAAAATCGACAAGAACATGGAAAGCGTCGCTTAAGTTTAAAGGAAAGACGAAATAAAGTTTGTCTCTTTCCGAATTCTGACATTCCTAACATGTTTGAACAACTACTGGCCATAGGACTGATCGAACTTCCAAAGTGTAAGCGGGCGAAAGAGATGAACAAAGTCGATGATCCCAACTATTGCAAGTATCATCGAATCGTTAGTTACCCGGTGGAGAAATGTTTCATCTTGAAAGAGCTAATTCTAAGGTTAGCTAAAGAAGGAAAAATTGAGCTAGGCCCTAATGAAATAGCTCAATCAAATCATGTTGCAGTAACAACAAGTACATGCAGTCAAACACACTCTAGTTCATTTCAAGATCAAGAAGTGTGCCTAGTCCAGTTTGGGACCATGGAACCTGTAGTTGTTTGGTTTCAACATGAGGTACCAAGAAATGAACATCAATATGTGATCAAACCTACCAATGATAAAGGCAAATGTCAGGTTCTTGTGACTCCTTTGAAGAAGCAAAGAGAAAGTTTAGCTTCAAATAATTCTTATCAATTTAGAAACCTCAAACGCAAGGGAAAACATCGAAGTAAAAAGATAAAAAAAACCTAAGTTTGAAAGGAAAAGAAACAAAAACCATTCTCAACCTCGTCAATCAATGAGCTTGAAAGAATTGTTCTTGAGAGATTTCCTTCCCAGCAAAAAATAGGAAGAAAACTATACAAATTCATACTATATTGAGGCAAAAGAAGCTGACAACACAAAAAAAGTCAAGCAAAAAACTTCTGTCTTCGATCGCGTCAAACCTTCAACTACCCGACCTTCAGTCTTCCAAAGGATGAGTATGGTCGCGATAGAAGAAGAAAATCAATGCCCAACTCCTGCCTCACCTCGACCTTTAACCTTCCAAAGGTTAAGTGTCTCCACATCAAAGAAGGATCAACCTTCAACATCTGTTTTTTATCGCCTCAAAGTAACAAGCGATCAACATGAAAGAAAGAAGAAATCCTTGATGGTAGAACTGTTCGATGAAGTGAACAATAACTAAAAGATTCACAATCTTGTTCCTTCACGTATGAAAAGGAAGTTTTCTGTTCTCATAAACACAGAGAGTTCCTTGAAAAATGAAGAAAAATCTCATCGTCTTAACAAATCCTACAAATGAAAAACATGATCAAGACCATCATGATGACAACAACATCTAAGATGTAAAGAAAGCTACTCGTCGCAAGAGTCTAAACTGCATTATGCTCCTAGCCCACATAAGCTTAAAAGGTGAATGACAAAAAAAAAATATAAATGACTTGATCCCTTTTGTTCAAAGGGTACGTAAGCAACTTAAAAAAACTTTTAAGTTCAGTCTCTAAAAAAATCATCCTCATGAAAATAAGACATTGCAAGTTGGATGCATACATGCCAGCTTCATTCCTCTCAAGTTAGATTTGTTCCTCTCAAGTTTAGTTCGTCGCTCTCTCCTAAGTTCGAGCTTCGTTCTCCTTCAAGTTTAGTTTGTCGCTCACCCCTCTAAACTTGAGCTTCAAGCTTTGTTTGTCGCTCTCCCCTAGAATTTGAGTTTTGTTCCTCTCAAGTTTTGTTCGTGGCTCTCTCCTAAGTTCGAGTTTCGTTCCTCTTCAAGTTTGGTTCGTCGCTCACCCCCAAAGTATCGGCTACGTTCCTCTCAAGTTTGGTTCGTCGCTCACTCTCTAAACTTTGAGCTTCAACCTCTTCAAGTTTGGTTCGTTGCTCACCTCCAAAGTACCAACTTCGTTCCTCTCAAGTTTGGTTCGTCGCTCACCCTAAATTTTGAGCTTCAACCTCTTCAAGTTTGGTTCGTCGCTCACCCCCAAAGTATCGACTTCGTTCCTCTCAAGTTTGGTTCGTCGTTCACCCTCTAAACTTTGAGCTTCAACCTCTTCAAGTTCGGTTCATCGGTCACCCCTCTAAACTTTGAGCTTTAACCCCTTCAAGTTCGGTTTGTCGCTCTCCCCTATGTTCGAGCTTTGCTCCTCTCAAGTTTGGTTTGTCGCTCTCTCCTAAGTTCGAGCTTCGTTCCCCTTCAAGTTTAGTTTGTCGCTCACCCCAAAAGTACTGGCTTCGTTCCTCTCAAGTTTGGTTCATCGCTCACCCCTTTAAACTTTGAGCTTCAACCCCTTCAAGTTTAGCTCGTCGCTCCCTACTAAAGTTTGAGTTTCATTACCTTCAAGATCGGTTCGTTGCTTATTCTCCTGAAGTTGAGCTTCGTTCCGCTCAAGTTCGAGTTGTCGCTCATTCTCCTAAAATTCGAGCTTCATTCTCCTCAAATTTGATTTGTCACTCGCCTAAAGTTCAAGTTACGTTCCCCTCAAATATGGTTCGTCACTGACTTTCCTAAAATTCGAGCTTGAACCCCCTTAAGTATGGTTCATCGCTCACCCTAGTTCAAGCTTTGTTCCCCTCAAATTTTGTTCGTTGCTCATCCACTTTGAGGTCGAATTTTGCCCACTTCAAGCTTAGGTTCAAGCATTTCTCACTTGGAGTTCAAGTCTGCACTTCACTCTCTTAAAGTTCAGGTATGAGCGTTGATCGCTTACAAGTTTGGTGTTCTGCCTCAAAATACAGCAGTTCGACAACTAGTATGGCGTTTCAACTCCAAGTTCGATGTTCTACCTTCAAGTTTGGTGTTCCACTTGTTTCGAGATTGTTTTCCAAAGTTAAACGCTGCCTACTTCACAATTAGTGATTCGTTCATTTCAAGTTTGGCATATCACTCCTTCATGAAGTTAGGATACTTCATCCTTCAACACTCGTTCCTCCGTCAAATCAGGAGGTACCGTCTGTCGACGTTGGCTCATTCGCCACGTCAAGAGATTTCATTTGTTGGTGTTCGCTCCTTCGTTCGATCAAGATCGAGATTTCACCCATCATCACTCACTCCTTCACTAAGTTAGGAGGTTTCATACCAACAGTAACATCATAGAGCAAATATTGATGAACCCAGTAGAAAAAAATACAAATACAAAAAAATGAGAAAAATACAAAATAAAAAAAACACAAAAAAGAATATAAAGTAGATGTGAGACATGACATACCTTGAAAGTTGTCTCTGACTTAACATTGAAGAGCAGCGGAGCTGCAGGAACACCATAGGCCTCGTTAGGGTCGAGTATTCCTTAGCTAACATCGAGGAGTAGTGGGGTTGCATGAACACCATAGGCCTCGTTAGGGTCGAGTGTTCCTGAACAAACCTCGAAAAGAGTCCCGCAACTGCAGGTACGCACGAAATCGACGAGGGTCCCACAAGCATATATGAGCCAGGAACACATGGAGTTCCGTAGCTGCAAGTACACCCGACACCGACAAGGGTCCCACAAGTGTATATGCGCTAGGAACGAGAAAGTCCTGCAATTGCAAGTACGCCCGAAACTGACGAGGATCCCAAAGCATATATGAGCCAGGAATATGTGGAGTTCCGTAGCTGCAAGTACACCCGACACCAACAAGGGTTCCACAAGTGTATATGCGCTAGGAACGAGGAAGTTCTGCAACTGCAAGTACACCTGGAACCGACGAGGGTCCCACAAACGTATATGAGCCAGGAACCTGTGGAGTTCCATAGCTGCAAGTACACCCGACACCGACAAGGGTCCCACAAGTGTATATGCGCTAGGAACGAGGAAGTCCTGCAACTGCAAGTACTCCCGACACCAACAAGGGTCCCACAAGCGTATATGAGCCAGGAACATGTGGAGTTCCGTAGCTGCAAGTACACCGGGCACCGACAAGGGTCCCTCAAGTGTATATGCGCTAGGAACAAGGAAGTTCTGCAAGTACGCTCGATACCGACAAGGGTCCCAAGGGCATATATGAGCCAAGAATATGTGAAGTTCCGTAGCTGCAAGTACACCTGACACCGGTAAGGGTCCCACAAGTGTATATGCGCTAGGAACGAGAAAGTCCTGCAACTGCAAGTACGTCTGGTACCGACAAGGGTCCCACAAGCATATATGAGCCATGAACATGTGGAGTTTCGTAGCTGCAAGTACACCCGACACTGCCAAGGGTCCCACAAGTGTATATGCGCTAGGAACGAGAAAGTCCTACAACTACAAGTACGCCCGGCACCGACAAGGGTCCCACAAGCGTATATGAGTCAGGAACATGTGGAGTTCCGTAGCTGCAAGTACACCCGGCACCGACAAGGATCCCACAAGTATATATGCGCTAGGAATATGGAAATCTGGAAGCTGCAAGTACACCCGGAACCGACGAGGGTCCCACAAGTGCACTTGTGCTAAGAGGGCACCGTATCTGCAAAAAAAATAATAAAAAAAAAAGAAAAAAATGAGTTTCCTTAATTCCTTGGTTTTTGGATAAAGTTGTATTCTTGAAGGGCAGAAAAGTTGTTGAAAAAAGATTTAAGAATAAGTAAAGAAAGCAGGGGGCAAGTATTATATCTACATAAACAAAATAATAAAAAAACTATGATCTATTTACATGCCAATGGATGGAGCCTTTTGTTTTAGGAGGGAGATGCTTGCAAGACTGCAAGTATTAAGCTGTAAAAAAAAGAGGCAAGCACATAGATGATTAAAAAAGAAAAGAAAAGAGAAAAAAAAAGTTAAGGTTTGGGACTCGTCTCACACATTAATATGAAGGTCTTGTTGGTTGAATTGATGTAAGTCTTACCTCCTCTATTTATAGTTGAGGAAAAGATAAAAGTCAGATTCCAAAATGAAAGTTGGAATTCAAATAGGAGCTGAAATTGGAATTTGAATAGGATTTCATCTCAAATCGAAATTTGACTTATCTTATCTCCAATCGAAAATCGTCTGCAAGAAGGTTAGAATCCTATCTCCAAATCAAAATTTTATCCCAAATCAAGATTAGATAAAGTTGGTTCTATTTAAATCAGGGTAGAATTTTAATTTTATTTTGTCAAACAAAATTTGGGTATAATCCAAATTTTATCCCAAATCAAGATTAGATAAAGTTAATTCTATCAAGTTTAAAATCATGATAGTATTTTAATTTTATCTTGTCAAACAAAATTTGGGCATTATCCAAATTTTATCCCAAATCAAGATTAGATAAAGTTGATTCTATAAGTTTAAATCATTGTAGAATTTTAATTTTATCTTAAATTTGGGCATAATCCAAATTTTATCCCAAATCAAGATAAAGTTGATTCTATCAAATTTAAATTATTGTAGAATTTTAATTTTATCTTGAGAAGCAAAATTTGGGCACACTCCGAATTTTATCACAAATGAAGGTTGGAGTGAAATTCAAATGCTACTCCAAGTTCCAAAAAAAAAAAAGAAATTGGGTAGAACTCCAAATCTACTCAAATTTATCCAAATTTTATGTCATGCAATAAAATCAAAATATTGACCCAATTTCATATTTTGAGTGTGTCAAACGAAAAAGAATTATGAACCAAGTTCATACTTCGACTAAATTGGCACATCAAGTGGAGTCAAAATTATGAATAAATGCTTTACATTTTGGCTCAATATTATCTTTTTCGAGATTCACCCACACATACTTGTGCCTAAATCTCGAAAAGGGGGCATTTGTTGACATAGAAATTTTGATCAATCTCCAGTTGCCACGTCGTTATTCAAATTAATGACGAAGTTGTAAATGATTAAAATTGAGACCGATTATAAGTTGACACGTGTCCTAAATTTAATTTGAAAATAAAAATTGGCAAGTTTTAAAAATTAAAATGTCACATGTCTTCCTTATGATAATTTGACTAATTTAATTTGGTCAAATTGGGTTTATAAAATTGGATAAGTTAAATGATTGGGCTATGTGGAATTGGTCAAACATAGTAAAATCCAAATCCAAATGACTAGGCCCAAAGCCAACGAAACCCAAATCAAAGTAGTTGGGCCCAAAAGCCACTCAGGCCCAAACCCACATCTTAGAAATCTCTATAAATAGATAGTTTTCCCTTCATTCCAAAGATTCAGAAATTTCACTTTCAAGAGAACCCAGAGAAAATTCAGAGCAACTGTTGAATGCTCCTTGAAGTTCTTAGTGCTGAACGTTGCAAGATGAGCCTTTAAGTGTGGAACGTTGTAAGACGAGTCTTTAGGAGTTGAACGCTGCAAGACGAGTCTTTAAGTGTGAAACGTTGGAAAACGAGTCTTTAAGTGCGGAAGACGAGTCTTTAAGGGTTGAACGCTGCAAGACGAGTCTTGAACTGTTGAACGTTGCAAGACGAGTCTTAGGTGTTGAACATTGTGAGACAAGTCCTTAAATGTTGAACACTTCAAGTCCTTAGTTGTCAAGTGTTTCACGAAAGACTTCTATAAGTTACAAGTTGAAGGACTTCAATAACCTACACGCTGAAGGACTTTAACACACTACAAGCCGAAGGCCTTCAACAAGCAACAAGCGTCGAAGTCCTTCAACAAGCAACAAGCGTCGAAGTCCTTCAAAAGCTATAAGTCGAAGCCCTTCAACAAGCTACAAGCCGAAAACTTTCAACAAGCCACAAGTCGAAGTCCTTTAACAAACTGCAAGCGTCGAAGTCCTTCAACAAGCAACAAGCCGAAGTCATTCAACAAGCTACAAGTCGAAGCCCTTCAACAAGCAATAAGACGAAGACCTTCAACAAGATACAAGTCGAAGTCCTTCAACAAGCTGCAAGCCGAAGTCCTTCAACAAGCTAAAAGTCGAAGTCATTCAACACACAACAAACCGAAGAGCTTCAACACGCTGCAAGCCGAAGACTTCAACAAGCTACAAGTGAAAGACCTTCAACAAGCTATAAGTCGAAGACCTTTAACAAGCTGCAAGCCGAAGAGTTTCAATATGCTGCAAGCCGAAGACTTCAACAAGCTATAAGTCAAAGACCTTCAACAACCTACAAGCCAAAGGCCTTCAACAAGCTACGAGCCGAAAACCTTCAACATGCTGCAAAATCCTCAAGACAAGTCTACACTTGGGAACAAGTTGCAAAGCCCTCAAGACAAGTCTACATTCGAGAACAAGTTGCGAAGCCCTCGAATCAAATCTACGTCCGAAAACAAGCTGTAAAGCCCTCAGACAAATTACACTTGAGATAGAGAAAGAATCAAAGGATAAACATTAGAGATTGTAACTCGCAACATTCAAATTAATAGAAACACAACGTTCAATTACACGTGTCTCATTTCTATTGCTTTACTGAAATCACGTGTAAACAATATGTTTATTGTGAACCCAAACCATGTGAAAACACTAAAATACCCTTAATGTTAATAAAAACAAAACAACATACATTTCAAACGTTTTTCTTCCCTCTTCATCTCTATCTCTCAAACGGTTTTCTTACTCATTCACTGTGGGATTGATCTTTAAGGCTTGGAACGTATTTGAAGTTGTGGATTGGACTAAAATCACAACAAGTAAGTGAATCTTTTCATTTTTGGATTGATTTCTAGGGTTTTAGACGTAATTTTTTTTTCAATCTGTAAATTTAGGTTGTTTGATCTGTGTTGTGTGTTTAATCACATTTAAACTCGGTTTCGTATAGTTCTGTGCATTTATTATGAGTGATCTGCTGAAAAAATTTGGGTGTTTCTGCGTGTTTCTGGAATTCTGTCAATTGAAAACGATGAAACTCGGTCGGAATCTCGATCGAGATTCATCGTTTTTGGTACCGAGGTTAAGGGGCACAAACCGAGTTTCTCCTTACCAAAATCCCGACCTGGATACCAAGTTTACTCGAAACCGAGACCGAGTTCACCCGGTATCCGGTCAGGATTTTTGACAGTTTTATAAAAAAATTCTACATTTATCTTATTTGTCTGTTTATTCATTAATTTTTAAAATTTCATACAGGAATGGATATGGTTGATAAAATTTCATTAGATGACCATTTTCCTGCTGCATTGACTTGTTGTTCTCACTTAGGTAGAACCAGTAAGAACATTAAGTCAAAATTGACCCCATTCCAGTTAGAGTTATTCAAGCAAACATCCTTTGGTCCTCTATTAGACACGTCTATTATATTTAATGGTCAGCTAGTCCACTACATTCTTCTTAGGGAGATTAATGAAAGTAGATCGGATGTTATGAGTTTTAACTTGTTAGGAAATAGAGTTTCCTTTGGAAAGGCAGAGTTCGATCTAATATGCGGACTTAGGTATGGTAGTAGACCCCTGAAAAGGAATGTATTCAGTCATAGACTTAGAAAATTATATCTGGGGGATAACGAAGCAATGAGGGGAGATGAATTAGATAAGTTATTTCCCACCATGCAATTTGAGAACGATGAGGATGCGGTGAAGATCGCCTTATTCTATTTTATTGAGTTGGCGATGATGGGGAGGGAAAGGAGGCAACAAATGGACACTAGCATGTTAGATATTATCGATGATTGGGAAACGTGGAGTACCATAATATTTAATAAGACGATTAAAAGCTTGAAAAAAGCTTTGAAGGGCAAAGTAGAGTCGTACAAGGAGAAACAAAATACTACAAAGAAGTCAGAGACTTATAGCTTATATGGATTTTCATACGCTTTTCAGGTTAGTTGAAACAAAACATTGAATTTGATATTTACTCGATAACACTGTTGAACTTTTTTAATACTTTACTAATGCAGGTATGGATATTTGAGATTTTCTCGACGTTGAGAGCGTGTGTTGCTAGTCGATTAAATGACATGTCCATTCCACCAAATCTTTTTTCGATAAAAATAATTCACTGACTTCAATATCTTTAATAGATGAATACTTACATGGCATGATTATTTGCTTGCTTGAGGATGTTGTCACGCTAGGTGTCACATGGTCCGTTTGAGGTTCAATAATATTTACATGTCCATGGTCAGATACATCTTCATACGTTATACCTCACTCACTTTCTACACTTTCCTCATCACCTTCTTCTTCCCAATCATCATTCTCTGCTTCCCAATCGTCATCATCGTCTTCCTCTGCAATATCGTAGGCCGTCTCATCTAACTGATGATCTTCTATCTCATCATTTTCATTGTGTCCAACCATATGTCCGTGGCCTTCCTCACCCACTGCATCATCTCCCAAATTAATAATTTTAAAATGACATATCACTTACTAAATTTCTTGAAATATACCCATAAAGTTTTATTAGTAGATTTTTATTGGATATAAAATTTATGTTTAAATTTTGTAAATAGGAACCAAACTTACTAAGTATTTTAAAAGTATAAATACTAAAATGAATAGGATTTAAAAGTGCATGGAATATTTTTTTTAAACCACATTAGATTTCCTCTAATGAACAAGAGATTTATACATAGTATAGAAGGAATTTTGTAATGGGCTCACAGAACGAAAAGGCCCAATAGGATATAGATATGGACCGATGACAAAAAGCCTTGGCCTGTCAGATCCCAAGACGTTAATGGGCCATCAATACGGTACAGTCCATATAAAAAAAACCACGTTTTGTGAAATTGTAAAATGTAATATTTTCAAGAGCTACAATTTTTTGATACTTCTGATAAAAAAAAAAGGTTTACAAATCAAATCTATGTTTGAACCTATAGTTTAATCAAACAATCGAAATCAAAATAGGAAGATAAATATGTAAAATAATTTCTTTTAAAAACTATGATAAATAGTATCCTTACAACAAGTTTCTAGCTAAAAAAAATAGTTTTAACTACTGCGAGTTTGAGCATTGCTCAATTGGTTAAGACACATACACTTTTTCGACTATAATGATAGGCTCTCTCCTCGTTCCGCCCGTTGGTCTCATTTTGAGCATAAAAAAGTCTGATGGTAGGAATTTCTCAGTTGACTTTTTTATAGAGGTTGAAGAAGTGAGGAAGGAGTGAGAAGGTGTCCTTAGAGTTGGGAAGTTCAAATCGAACGTCTGGTGTAATGTCGGACATATTGTACATCCTACTTTGAAGACAATGGTAATACAAAAGGATGTTACGTACATAACTGAGAATTTCAGTTGACTTTTAATAACAAAGAAGGTAAAAGTCTTCACCCTCCTATGTTGAACTTAAGAAAAAGTACCACTAATTACCAAACTCATATTTATGACTATATATATAAAAGAATTCATGTGAAACACACTCTTATTAATTTTATGTAATAAAATCATTTTTAATATATATATATATATATATATAGTTTTGAATTAGGGTTTTGTGGGTATGTATTTGTAATCTTTACATGAGGAATTTGATAAATGGTAATGGTACATGATAAATATAAATACACACATATATTGAGATGCAATGAACCTCAGCTTAGAAGAAGTTGTCAAATTGTGAGAGAATTTTAAAATTTAATTATTTGTCATTGTTGAATAAGGTCACATTGCAATTGCATGGATGTGGTCCTTTTTTTTTTTTTTTGGCAAGTTTGGATGCTTGTAACTAAAGTTTCCATTTATTGCCTCCCACAATTCCCTTTTATTATTTAATTTTTCTGTTTATTAAAAAAATAATTGTTCGAATCATTAATGGATTTGATATGACTTTCCAAATGTGTTTTTTATGACTTTTAAAATAATGAAAAATAACTTGAACAAATTGAAAGCACTTTTTAGATTTTATCATGATGTTTCTTTCATCTAATAAAAATTGGTTGGATAACAATCTGTTTTTTTTTAAAAAAAAAAAATTAAGCTTGTTTATTCTAGTTTTTCTACGATAGTTTTTATATTCCTTAAAAAAACATTTGAATTCTTAACCAAATTCTAAAATATGAAAACAAGTTTTTAAAATCGGTTCTTTTAGTTTTCAAAAGATGACTTGGTTTTTTAAAATATAGGCAAAAGGTAGATAACAAATTAAGTAAATCTATGTGTGAGAGTAGTATTTATAGACTCAATTTTCAAAAACTAAAACTAAAAAATCAAATGCTCATCAAACGAGTCTTAGTATGTGTATAAAAGTACTTATATAAAATGTGTGAAGTTGAAACTCTACACCAATTTAATTTTTCTAGATTTTAATTTTGTTATTAAAATATTTAAAAGTATAAATTTCGTATAAATTTTCATCAATACTTGTAATGTGGTATTTAATTTTTTTCATATTAATTGAACCCGGACAAAAGAAAAAGCTTCACTAAATTTTAGATTTGTCCATATCGTAATTTTGCATTTGGTTGATTACGATTATGATTGATGAAGATTATCTTTAGAAAATGATAAAAGAAAATTGAGGTTGTAGCCTTGTAGGGTAGGGTGATGAAAGAAAAAAAAAACTTAGGGTAATTGAATAAAAACCCTAGAATAAATCAAAAGACTAGTTTGTCCCTTTCACAAACACATAATTTTAATTTACATCCAAACCTAGATTTAAAATATACATTTTTAAAAACTAATAATAGAAAATAGCTTAAATCTTATTTTAGTTTTTAAAAATTTTGTAGGTTTATTTCATTTTCATGTTTGAATTTTTAAAATGTTTAGTCATTTCATTATTTTACTTAAAACCTTTTTCAACCTCTTCAACAAAGGTGTTTTCCTCTTCCTCTATGCATTGTTCTTGCTCCAAGTGAAATAATTTGCTGCAATCTAGATAAATAAATAATAAATTATATGCATTAAAAAGGAAATTTTTTTGCTAGATTTTGAAAGTTATTAATAAAAATGGTGAAACCGTTAAATTATAACTAAGATTTCATTAATTAATTTAAATAATTTCCATCAAATTTTCATATTTTTCATAGTTAGTTTTCAAATTTTCTTTAGACATCGATAAATATTATCTATATTTTCTTATGATAAATATTATCTAAAGTTATAGCTTAAAAGTTTCATTTACTAATTCAAATAACTTTTACCAATTTTCATGATTTTCCTTTAAATTTTCATTGACATAAATATTTTTTTTCATAAAATTCAAACCTAGGCATTTTTAACCCATATGGATATTTTGAAACTTAGTTGGGTTGGGATCAAATTTAAAGATGAAATATATAAATATATGTCCAAATGGGATGCTGGGAGAGGGCCCAGTGTGCCAACGTGGAGAGATGATGACAATTTAAAAATGTGGAAGGAAGGAACAGGTGGACCCACAAGCACATGACGTGGCCCAATGGTGGGCCCACATAAATGGTGGAAGCGAGTGACTCAGCCTTAATTTGAAACGAAAGATGATGAACTCGGGCCCATGACTCAGTCCGCCAAATCATGGAAAGCGACTGATTGGACAGGATTCCTTTGTTTTCTGCCTCCCCTTTCTCTCCTTTGCCTCGTTGTCATCTCCATCTTCTCTCTCTCCCACCTTATTCCTCCATTTCCCATTTTACCCCTCCCCCTTCTCGTCTTGATCTTCTACTCGAAACAAATAAAACCTAGACATAGAATCGAACCTATGATCTATTATCTAAAATAATTATTAATATCTTAACTAGTTGAACTAGAGTCAAATTGATAATTAGGCTTAGGGGTGAGCATCGGTCGGTCGGGATCGATTTTAAACCCAACCGACCACAACACCAAAAAGCGATTGGTTGGTCGGGGTTTTTTCAAAATCTTACTAAAATAAATAGCCAAACCAGATTTGATTCAGTCGATTAGTTTGGTCGGTTTATATATATATATATAAATATTTATTTAATTAAATATTAAATATTTATAATTATTATTTTATTATTATTTTATTATTATTTAATTATTTTGAGAAATTTTTTTAGTTTTTATTTTTTTAATTATTATTATTATATATATTTTTTTTTTTAATTTTCGGTCGGTTCGGTTTTGCCCCAAACCGACCGATCGACGACTCCGTCGGTTTTGTGAAGGCCAAAACCGAATTTCGACCGAATCATTCACAAAACCGACCGACCGCCCTCGGTTCGGTCGGTTTCGATCGGTCGTGTCGGTTTTCATTTTTTTTTGCTCACCCCTAATTAGGCTATTGAAGAAGAGAGATGATTACTAATAACTTAATCAGCTGAACTAGAATCAAATTGGTAATTAGGCTAGAGCAGGTAAGACTATTTGAATATGGAATCACACTTTGAGTGAAAAAAAAAAGTCAATATCTTTTCAATTAGATCAAGAGAGGATAGGATAGTTAGGACGATATACTATTCTATTAAATTCTTAGTTTAAAGCAAAAGTGAGAATAACTCATTGGTAATCAATATGTACATTCGATCAAGAGATCAGAAATTCAAATTTCTTCATCATAAATATTGTTAAACTAAAAAAATTTATTTAAAAAAATGATTTTTGTAAAAAAAAAAACAGCTTTAATTGCAATTTAGTTAGAAAGTAAATGTTGCTTAATTATATCACCTTCTTGGTTGTTGATTTGAGTGTAAATATTGAATTGGGAGTTGAAAAGGTATGTATTCAAAAAACATAAAAGAAAACATATAATTTCCAATTGTAATGCACAAAATTTGTCACAAAATGCCATTGGCTATAATATGAAAAGGACTAGAAGATGATGAAAGAAAAAGAAAAAGAAAAAGTTGTTTCAAGGGGTGTCACATGCAATTATTTTCTATTTATGCACATCTAATGCTTGTACTTGCACTTTAAGTTTAATGGAGTAGATACAATTAGTTGATATTTAATGCATTGAGAATAAATCTTCTTTTTTTCCCCCAAGGATAATCTTCACATAATTGTGAAAATCTATTGGTATTATTATAAATTACAATCAAACTGGCTAACAATTATAGTTTCTCAATTTAACCATATAAATTATATTGAAAATTAATTATCTTTCAAATTCAAGAAAAAATGATAATAAAAGGTAACTTTATATTGATCCCAAAGAAAAGTTTAACTAAAAAACATAAAAATGGCTCATAAAACATTTATTTTCTAGTTTGAGTGAATGAATAATGTATAAACTACAATTTTAATTTTCTAAACATCGTGTTCGAACAAAAAAAAAATTAATCTCAAGATTTATAACTTTTATAATTAAAAAATAGAGAGTAATTAAACCTACGTACATAAAACATTAAATGAAGGAAAAATGTTTGCAATTTCATCAAATCTCTATTCTCTACCATGAAAATCTTCAATATCCAATAAGAAGATGAAGAAGAAAAATCTCTTTTATTTATTTATTTTTAATTAAATTTTAGATCATAGAAGGAAAGATAATTGAATTAAGAAAATAAATAATATCTTCAAATCACGAGAAAAGATGGGTTGATGGAATTTAGGAGTATTATTTGATTACAGTTATTAACAAAGAATACAAGTAACAAACTCTTTCTTTTTCAAGCAATGCAATTTTAATAATAAAACAAATCATGATTATAGGGTATAATGATATTAGTAATCTATTTATTAAACTTAAAAGCAATGTCGACAAAAAAAAAAAAAAAAAACCAAAGTATTAGTGAAAATACAATATCTCTACCGAGTTTTTATTGATAAATATTAAGATAAAAAAACATGTCAATTAAATTTAAAACTAAACTATGCTCAGTTTGACCTCCAATCAACCCTATTTTGATAGTTTAAACATCTTTTTTTTTTCTTTTTTGTCTTTTATTTCTTTTTTTAGTATAATTATTTGGGTTTCATTAGTTATTGGAATATATTTTTTTTTCATCAAGAATTCAATAAAGACTATTTTGTTACTCATTTATATATTTATTATATTTTTTAGACTCCAATATAGATACTATATATTGTCACACATTTTATTAATTTTGCTTGAATTAATGTCTGGTTGGCAAAACATATATATAATTGGGGAAACATTTTGCTTTCCTCATGCCACTATTCACTCTAGGTCATGTTAGCTCCTTTGACATTAATTAACATTGAAGCACATATTCATTTCCACACACACAGATAGATAGATATATATATATATATATATATATATATATATATATATATATATGCCTCTAATACAATTATAATCACATCATTTTCAATAAAATAATGATACAATTATGCTCATCCCCTTTTGTAGCTCATTTATTTAGAAAGAAATTTGTAATAAGTCTTCCATTCTAGCTCCGTAACTAAAACAAATTCTTCAAAGAATTGGTTTAGATCACATAGTGCTCACTTACCTGTGATATTAAAATCTTTTAAGTTATGTCACAATATGATCATAACTCACCACTTAAAACATCTATTTTTTTTCTTAAGGTCGGAGATTAAATCTCCACTTTAACATTTGTTATAATAAAAAAAACAATCCTTCAAGTTACAACAAATAAATATTTATGGGTTGTCGGGGGCAAAGGTTATAATAATTTGTGTTATTATAACATGTGGAATACTTTTCACCCCAAAGACAGACTATTTAACCCCTTACTATACTACTCTGCATTTTAAATAATGTTATATGATTCCACAAACTATAATAACAGACTATTATAATCTCATGTTATTATAACTTACTCAGTGTCCCAAACAACCCCTAAGAGTCTGTTTGGCCCACTGGTTATTATAACCCGTGTTATAGTAACTTGTGAAATACTCTGCACCCCAAACACAGACTATTATAACCCCAGACTATACTACTCTGCATTTTAAATAATATTATATGTTTCACAGACTATATAACTCACTAGGGGTGTACAAGTAACCCGGTAACCCAACCAACCCGGACTACCCAACCCAAACCGTAAGGGTTGGGTAGGCTTAGATTTTTTTTCGGTTTGGGTTGGGTTAGAAATTGGAGAACCAGAAAAGTTTGGGTGGGTTCTCTGTTTGGAAGCCTTTTAGGCTCAAGTTGACCCAACCCAACCCAACCCAATTCAAATTTTATATTTTTTAATTTTATTTTAATTAAATATATACTTATAAATGAATTATTTGTCAATTTCTTATGTTTTCTTCTAGACTTCTAACAAAATGTTAAGATGTTATGGATTTTGAAGTTTGATATTTGAATTTTATGTGATTTTAGTTATTAATTCAAGAAAAAAATATTTTAAATAATTAAAAAAAATAAAAAAGTTAACCCGGTGACCCAACCCAATCCAACCCGAAAATATTGGATTGGGTTGGGTTGGGTTACTCTCATGAATAGGGTTGGTTGGGTTGAAGGAATGACCAACTCGAATTTTCGGGTTGGTCCAAAAATCTCCCTCAACCTAACCCGGCTTATGTACACCCCTATAACTCACAGACTATTATAACCTCTGTTATTATAACCCACTCATTGTCTCAAACAGTCCCTAAAGTCTACCCACACATAAATGGACTCCATCATTTTTTTTTTAAAAAAAAGAAGCAATTAAAAAAAAAAAATTCTTAATTACCCACAAACCCTGGGTACCGGCAAAGGGTATTGTGGTAACTACGAATTTATCAGAAGCTTTCTGCTGCTGCCGTTATAAGCCCACCAAGTTCTTCCTTCTCCGAAGAGAGGGAACAGAAAGAAGAAGAATCTCTTTTTCATTTCAGTAGGCTTCAAACCCACAAACCATTTCTTCTCAATCTTCGATTTCAATTTGAAAACAGATCAAAGAATCAAAGAGAAAACCCATCTCTTAATCCTTCTTCTTCTGAGTGATGGGTGTGAGCTGCCGTTGTTCCCACACTTCACACATCACCGAAATCATAATCACCAGCTTCTTTCGCCATAAGCCTTAGATTACCTCCAAAAATAGCAGACCCAGTGGATAATCTTGTCCGTTTTGTTCATGGCAATTTGAAACAGGGAATCATTTCTGTCTTTAGGCATATGGCGGGTCGGAGGGTCTACGGCGCCGGCGGCGACGATGGTGGTAGTATAAGTGGTGGTTCTTCCAACCATAGTGTTTTGCTTCAGAAACGTAGAGGATCTTTTTCTTCTGAGCCTCTTGATGCTCTCTTCCTTTCTGGGTCATCTTCTTCTACTTCCTCCTCTCTGCTTGGTACTCCCTTCTTCTTGATCTTTTCAGTTATTGACTCTGTTTGCTTGATTTCTTTGATGCTTCTCTGTGGAAATGATTATTTTGGTTTCCCTTTGGGTTTTTGTATTGACTGTGATTGAAAAAAGTTTCATATCTGTTGAATTTTCAATGCTTATGGCTGCTTGAATTGGATCATTAATCACTGATTTTGAGAGTGAATGTAATTGCCTTTTGGTGGGGTTGCTCTCTTATTTTAGTTTGTTTTCTGCTTGTTAGCTGAGTTTGGTGCAGTTCTAGCAGTTCAATTGTGAAGAAGAATGTATGAGATAGATTGATTCCATTTGACAAATATCACTTGGAGAGTAAAAACTTGTCTACTTGTTTCAAGACGACATTAGATTATCATCTAGTGTTTTTTATGTAAATGGCACTTTAGCTAGCTGTTTGATTATCTATGATCAGCTTGATCTTCATGAGAGATTGTTCTGGTTGTAGGTTCAAGATCCATGATGAGTTTCGAAGATATCCGTGGAGGAAATGGATCGAATAGACCGTTCTTTTGCTCGTTCGATAGCGAAGATAATGGGGATGAAGACTTGGATGATTATTTCCATCACCCTGAAAAGAAGAGACGTTTAACTGGTGATCAAGTCCGGTTCCTTGAGAAAAGTTTCGAGATCGAGAACAAGCTCGAACCGGAAAGGAAAGTTCAATTAGCAAAGGACCTCGGGCTGCAGCCTCGTCAGGTTGCTATATGGTTTCAAAATCGCCGAGCACGGTGGAAAACAAAACAGCTGGAGAAGGACTACGAGGCTCTTCAATCCAGCTATGGAAGCCTCAAGGTTGACTATGAAAACCTACTCAAGGAGAAGGATTCACTGAAAGCTGAGGTAAAATGTTCCTAAAGTTTCACTTCAATTGCTGATTAAACTTTGTTGGATTTCCATGATTACTAAGAAACAATACATGGATATTACAGATTCTTCTCCTAACAGACAAGCTGCTACACAGAGAAAAAGAAAGGGGAAACTCTGTGATGTCTGAAGTTGGCAAATTTGCTGAAGAACCACCACATAATTTGGTTGCTGATTCACATTTGGAGGATGAAATCTCCAAATCTTCAAAGCTGGCTTGTAAGCAAGAGGATATCAGTTCAGTCAAAAGTGATATATTTGATTCAGATAGCCCACACTACACTGATGGGGTTCACTCTTCATTCCTAGAGGCTGGAGATTCTTCCTATATTTTCGATCCCGATCAATCCGACTTATCACAAGACGAAGAAGATAACTTGGGAAAGAATCTGTTGCCTACTTACATCTTCCCAAAGCTCGAAGATGTCGATTACTCTGACCCGCCCACGAGTACTTGTAATTTTGTATTCCCCATTGAAGACAATGCCCTTTGGTCCTGGTCTTAGTGAGTCCTTTTCTGTGTTGTGCCTTTCCCGTACTGTCTTCTTTATGTAAAAGCCTGTTTTTCTGGTAATTCTAAGTAATAAATCCAAGCAATGGTAGCCCACGCCCACATGTCGACCCGAGCCGGGGTTTAGTTTCTGTCGATTTCGATCCATCCTGTAATTTTCTTGAGTTTTGGTTGAGGGTGGTTTTTATTGTTAAATAATTCTTGTTTCCTTTGAATGTGATTAAATAATATCTTCTCAATTTCCTGAAGGATGCTTTATCATTCACTCTATGATTTTGATACTTTTGAAGAGATTAAGGTTTCTCCAATGTCAATCTTTTCACTGTATTGAGCCCCATTTCAGGTATCTGGCTGAAATTGTCTTGACCATAAATAACTGTAGGCTTTTGTTTTACAATTGTTGGACAAATGGCTAAGAAGGCACAATGATGAGAAGAAAAGGCTAAATTTTTTTGGTGTAGCTTTGTGGAGTAGTAGTGCTTCCACAAAGAAAAATGAGGCTGATCCTTGTGCCATTTGATTTCTTTTTGAAGCAATGTGATGAAGAAAAGCCAGTTGACTTTATTATATGCCATTAATGGGTAGCTTGGAGAATCATGTCACTAATAAAGTTTCTTGTTCTGGTGGGGATTTTTCTTTTTTCTTCTTTTCTTTGAGGGTGTTGGCAGTCAACTTCAAGATCCAAGCCTTTCTTTGAAAAAAAAAAAAAACCTTTTGAGCATTGCACTCCATTCAAGTCTAGTGATACAGTGACAACCACCTAATCGCCCATACACCTGAAGAATTACTTTTAAGAAAGATATTTGACTCACCGCTTTAATAATAAAAAATATAAAAATTTATATAATAGGTAAAGTTTATGAGTGTATAATTTGTAAAAGCAAGCGTATATTTTAAAAAAATGAATTTCAAAAGTTCGAGCTGATACAACTTGAGTTATATATAGTTTTTTTTTGTAAGTAGTAAAACTGACAATTTTTTTTTTGTTAGAATTAGTGAACATACATATCAAACATAGATTCGACTTCGTAACTTCATGTTATACACGAACACAACTCATCTGTTCGTGAGGAAAATGAAGAGAGAGAAAGAGGAGACAGGGCACATGGTGATTTGGTAGAGTTGATGAAAAATGTAGAATCTATATGTGTGTAGAGGCATTATTTGGAGTGGAAGAAGCTGTGTTCAAAAGTTAGTGTTTCCATGGAAGACAAAATTTTCATTAAGAAAATGACTTGTAAACATAATGGATGAAGATGTAATCAAATCAATGGATAGTTCATAATGATCATTCACAACCTTTAAATTTTTTTTTTTTTTAAAAAGAAAACCCCTCTTAAACAATAACAATAATAAAATAATGGTCCATTGATGCTGATTTCCCACTTACATGCCCCCATAAAACTTTTGAGTTTAGTCAAATTATCCCATCCAAATCAAAAGCCTTTCTTCTAAAATATAACCCATACATTTTTTCAAACATATTCCTATCTTTTTCTATACTCTGTCCATAATATGTGATAATTTGACCTCAAAACCAATAGATTTAAATTATGGATAATTTATCATCTTCCACTGACGCCTTCGAAAAAGATTGAACTTCAACCACTTCTTCTTTTTTAAAATAGGTTCCAAACTGATGGCCAATAAAAACATAATTCGACTATTAAAACATATACGTTCAACTAAGAGATCAGATGTTAAAATTAACTAACAAAAAAAAATCTAAATTGATTGCAACAAAACAATTTGGACTCATTTTGTAAAAGAAGATATGATGTCTATAGACGACTCCAATCAATGTCCAATCCTTGCTCTAAGAATTGATCCATTTCTTAGACGTGATATTCATCAAAATCATATACATTTTGATTTTGATATCTTTCTTTATCAAGTATTAAATCAAGTTTAGCTTATATATTATAAAATTCAAAAAATAAAATAATAATAAAGAAGGGGGTACGTGGCGGGGATCTATTGGGGGTTAGAAAAGGTCAGGGAAAGGCTAGGGGAGGAAACGCCAGAGCTAGCTTATCCGTTGACTGTAGAAGGGGCAAAATGACAACCAATAAGAGAGCGACGCGTGTAAGGTAATTACCGGAGATAGCCGGTTTAGATCTACCGACCATGAAAGCCCGGAACTGAGGGGCTTCGATAGATTAGAGCCACGTGTGCATATGATGGACACAATCTTGTCAGATTTAAGGGTTGTAAAAGGCGGGTTTTGTTAAAACGACAGAACCGTCACCATCAAAGTGGGGACAGCCACTGCACTACGGTAAAATAAATAAATAATAATAAATAAATAAATAAATAAAGCCCCAAAGCCTCGTCTTGGAATCTCCATCGTGCTCGGGCCCACTGACGTGGGGACATACTTGACCACCTGGCAACCGATCCGTGACTAGATCAGAGTCAAAAACACGGCCCGGGCCCCGCCACTTCCCATCCTTTTTTTTTTTATAAATAGTTTAATATTTGTTTTATTTTTAGCCCACGAAAAACGGATTATTTTTATTAATAATGTTTTTTTTAAAATTTATTTTAAAAATAATGCTCTTTTCAAACTTTTTAGAAAAATAATGCTTTTTTTTTAGTGGATGAATGTCGTCGCCTTGAGAGAGACGACCATGTGCATGATGGATGTAGGTCGCCTCTTCAAGAGACGACCTTTGCTTATGTATTGTTGCAGGTCGTCTCTTGAAGAGACGACCTACACACATGTAGATGAAGGTCGTCTCTTGAAGAGACGACCTACACATGTTAAGTAATTTTTAAATTTTATTATTTTGTTACGTAATTTTTAAATTTTTTTAAATTTTATTATTTTGTTAAATAATTTGAACTTTATAAGTATGTAAAATGTTTTGTAGGTGCAAATTTGTTAAAGTGATTAATTATTTAGTTATTTGATGTAATGAAAGTTCGAATTTATAAATATAAAGAGTTAATTATACAAAACTAATAAAAGTTAAAAGTTCAACAATATCAAAAGTTCAATGTGTGCCACATGGTGGACGTCGTCTATTACGAGGAGGTTGTCGACGACGGCCTCTTAGAGCTTGATCGGGTTGGAGCAGTTCATCTTGATCATCATCTTCTCGCCCACGTACGCGACCTTGTGATGATGAGGGACCTGCCCCAGAATCTTGTATTCCTGGTGTGGGTATCATCATCATCGGAGTTGTAATATATTGACTAGCATCAAAACATGTGCATCGACTCGTGATCAACATCATCCGCCACAGTGCAGGCAAGTGCTCCTCTCTCTCCAATGTCATCTTGTTGAACGCGCGTCTATGTCTAGGACCGGGAGGAGGAGCAATAGGAATGTTGTACATATTATGTAGTTGATCCAAATTGTTTTCTCCATGATCACATAGACGAAAGAATCTCCATATTCTCTCGTGAGTTCTCGAATCTCTCTCAAGCATGACCTCTTTGAATAATAAGCAAAAAATACTCAATATTTATAATAAATTTTATGTTAAAATATCTAAAAAATAAATAAAACTTATACCGCATTTCCATATGATGCTCCTCATGAGTGATGTAACGCCCGTGATATTGTTATACCAATTTGAATAGTGCGGGTGGTATCCCCGTAGGCATCAATTGGTGGAGCATCCGCCATGTGTTGTCTACGTAAATGTCATTGTTGTGAGTACGGTGCAACACAATCGCCCGATCTTGATGTCGAAGGTCTATACCATGTAGGTTTTGGGTCCATGTTGCACGCATCCGGGATAGCTTGTTTCAATCCAAACTGTCGCATCACTCGATTAGGTAGATGTCATTCTATAATATGGAAACAAACCAAAGGAGTCACCAACGCCAAATGTCAACACCATTTGAACAAGAAGGTGTAATGTGTCCATGATATTATTGTATGGCTCCCAAATCACCTAAAATACCAAATTAGAAATAATTAGTGCCTTGTAAAATAATTTAGAATATTAGCATTATATAATAATTAGTGACTTGTAAAATAATTTACCAGGTCGGGTCGAAGTAGATCAAACATGTATCCATCTTCGTCGATCACATGTGTGTCACTCCAAAGAACACAAAAATTGGTCTCACCACCTAAATGAGAACATTAAATTTAAAAATTAGCACTATATATGAATTTTCAAACTATTTAAATATGTAAAATTCAAACTATTTAAATATGTAAAATTCATTAACCAAACATACCGAGAACCAAGTGCTCTTCCAACCAGTCCAGCATCGTTGATATGTCGACGCTGAGGAGCCATAGTGGGGAATCGTTCCCAACCCCATAATTGAAGCAGAATTACAGGTCCAGCAATCTCGCGCGCATCTAAACGACTCGCATTACACAGCTGTCTATATAACCATGCTAAGCAGGCCCCACCCCAAGAATATCTTCCTGCAACGTCAAAGTGTCGTAGGAGTGGCAGAAACATCAGATGCACCTTATCTCCAGATTTATCACAAAACATACTTCCGCCAAAGAGTTGCAATATGTATGCCCGAGCATATCTCGATACGGCAACATCATCTGCATCATCATTCAGACCTGGAAACTGTGCTGCTAACCAAGGCAAACTTAATCTGGATCCCTTAATCTGGATCCCTTAAGGTCAACAGATGGGTTGGGGTCAACAAACTGGCTAGGAGTTTCTTCGGGGGTTTGTACATTCATATCCATTCTTCTAACATTGACATATAAATGCACTAAATTTGGGACTGGCATCGCAATTGAGAACATTAGGTTCATCGCTTGATAGTTAGGGATTGATATTGGCATAAACCTTATTGATCCTGATAGTGTTACTTCGGGGTGTCTATAAACTATCTCCAACTGACTTGTCCTTACATCTACCCCTAGTGATAACCCAATCATTTCAACAAACTGCTCAAACGCGACTCGCTATTAACGCTCAAAGAAAACCTCCACATGTTTGGTTGGTCATAATCAACTCCATCTACCCCATCGAACATAAAACCATTTGTATGCAAAACAAATCCTGACATTTATCTCCCATTTTCTATCCAATAAAATAAACCACATATATATAAATTAGATCCTAAATCCAAATAAACTAAATATTTTAAAATTCAATCCAACAAATTAAAATTTAAATTGATCCAACAAATCAAAAATTAAATTCAATCCAACAAATCTAAATGAATTCAATCCATGCAAATCAAAATATTCAATCCAAAACTCAACAATCGATCTTAATAATTCTATGTAAGGACAAGTACATCTAAATATTTTTAAATTCAAATCAAAAATATTCAATCCAAAACTTAACAATCGATCTTAATCCAAAACTCAACAACAATCAAAATCAACTACATCTAAATATTTTTTAAATTAAGTCCAAAAAAATTCAACAATTTCTTTTTAAATAATCAATCCAAAACTCACAAACAGAAAAATAGATCTATAATAATATTAATAATAATCACAAAAAAGGTTCAAAAATAACTCACAAATATTGAGGCAATCCTCCAACTTTATGAACTTTGTCTAAGGAAAGAAATTGACAAAAAGAGTATGTTAATTCAAAAGGCAATAAAAATGTCTAAGGAAAGAAAAAAAAAAAAAAGAAAAGGAAAGAATGTTATTTTATTACCTCAGTCGCGACAAAAAGCTTTCAAGTGGGACTACAAAATGGGACCTATTGTTGTTTTGAAGTGGGGCTACAAAAAGAATAAACTTGAAAACTAAAATAATGGTGATTGCTTTAAGTGAGATGGGGGTGAAAAAACATGACCGACCGCCGATGGTGCCTAAGTGAAAAAATGAGAAAAAAGGGAAGGGGGCGCGGGTTTATCTCTGCAGAAGGTCGTCTCTTCAAGAGACGACCTTCATTAAAATCGAGAAGGTCGTCTCTTGAAGAGACGACCTTCTCAGTAACAGCAGCAGAAGAAGATCGCCTCTTCAAGAGACGATCTTTACGATATGACGACGTTTAGTTGGTAGGTCGTCTCTTGAAGAGACGACCTACATCCACGCCGAAGGTCAAGAGGCGACCTTCACCCTTCATCCACTAAAAAAAAAAAAAAAGGCATTATTTTCCTAAAAAGTTTGAAAAGAGCATTATTTTTAAAATAAGTTTTAAAAAAAACATTATTAATAAAAATAATCCCATGAAAAACTATGTGGTTAAAAATTAAAATACCTATTACCATCATAAAATTCACATTCGACTCAAATCATAGTTGGAATGTTCTAAAATGACATAAATAATAGTAATTATTAAAAATAGATCCAATTAAATAAAGTTCAATTATAATTAACATACCCCAACTAACGAATTATAAGTTAGAAGTTCGAATGCTTCCTATTAAATATTGTTGAACTAAAAAAGAAAATTAAAAATGACTAGATGATAAACTTAGATGCTATGATTTTTCTAATAATTTTGCAAAATTTTACATGATTAAGAATTTCTACTAATTCTTTATAAACTTACAATAGGATTTAGTGACTTTAGTGACTTTTCTCTTTTAGATAGTTTAAATTTTTTGATTGAATTTTATCCCACCAATATGTCAGTAAAGTTATAATCAACTACTATATTTAGTACCTACTAATAAAAGTATATAATTATCCACCGGAAGATAACTCAACTATTTCAACATTATATTCTTAATTAAAAGGTCAAAAATTTAAATTTTCACCTCATTTTTGTCTATAGTTAAAGATATAAAAAAAGTATAATTAAAGAATTATTAAAATATAACAGATAAAATCTAAATTAAAAAAAATCTAAATTGAAAAAAAACAATAAAGACTAACACATATATATTTGAGGTTTGTTTTCTCTTTGAAAGATGTAAGCATTTAGCATCTATTAGATTTTTTTCTAAAATTCACATATCTACTAACAATTCAATTTTATATCTAATAGATCATTAATTATTGTAAATATCAAGTATGTACATATTAGATATATAAAATTTAAAGTTTAGAGATTTATTAAATACAAAAGTAAAAATTTAGAAACTTATTATATAGTTTTAAAATTCAAAGTTTAGAAACAAATAGATAATATGAAATAAATTATAGAGAAAATGAAAATAAGTTATGAAAAAACAAGTATAATTTTTAAAAACAAAAAAATCATAAACTAAATAATTATCCAACGAGACTTTTTTAACTAATTTAATTAGAATTAAATTGGTATAAATCATGAGATATATTCAGGTTAGGTTTTTAAAATGGGGTTGAATGTATACGGACGTGGGTTTATCGGAGATAAGAAGGGGATCGTAACGGGGGGCAGTGGGGCCGACGTGGAGCGGCGTCTGTTGAGGGTGACGCGTCCATTAAATATGGATGTCACACGTGTACCCTGTTTCTATTGGGTTCCACTCCACGTCATTTCCACATCTTTTTCCACCTATCCTTTTTCTTTTATTTTCCACCTTCTAATATTTTCCCAAAAAACAAAAACAAAAACAAAAATTTGCCCTTAAAACTACCATTCTTTCAATTACAAATTTATTCTTCATCCTTCTTTCTTCCTTTTTAACATCTTGTCTTGAATTTTCTTCTTGAGTAGCTAACTTCAACATTATAGAATTTTCCTTTTTTAATAATTTTTTTTTGTAGTGTTTGAATAGGTTGCACTTGCACATGACTTGGATTTAGTTTAGACTGCATTCTTTTTACTTCATGTAGTCGTCTTAACACAATTATTCATATAAGTGACTAACTTAATAAAGTAAGTTGATTTGTAATGTCAATTCAAGTATAATTCAGCAGATAAGATACAAATTATCATCCTAAAAATCGATAGCTCAATAAAAACACTTCTAGATACTAATAAATATACTAACGATCTAAGTATCAAAGGAGGGGAATGAAAATTGATTCCTAGTAATAAAAGTAAATATTGAACCATCAACAACTCATAGGGAATCAATCCCATTAATCTTGAAATTGTTGTCAATTACCTTGTCCACAGGGCATCTATCATGGTAGTATCATATGGTACTCACTATGCGACGACAAAACTCTGTTATAAGTTGATCATTTAATTGATTAATAGGTAATGCAGGCTCCTCTATGTATCTTCGTTCTCGAATTCAACCATTATTGAACTAAAAAAAGTGATTTGTGAAAATACCTTCATTTTGACGTTAATATATCCAAAAATTGCAAAAACTGCCATTGAACTATTGATGCTTTTGGTAAGGACAACGACCCTCCATATTGGTATGATATTGTCGGGGCATGACTTTGATACCAGAGTTAGGAACAACGACCCTCCACATTGGTATGATATTGTCCACTTACGACATATGGACTCATGACTTTACTTTTGATTTCACCCAAAAAGCATCATACCAATGGAAATAGTGTTCCTCACTTATAAACCCACGATCTTCCCCTTATCTAGCCGATGTGGAACTTTGGTCGCACTCCAACACTTTTTTCATTCACAACCTCAATTTTTCAAATTAATTAATCATCTTCAAAAACTTACAAAATTTTACAATTAAGTCTTTAAATATTATAAAATGCACAAACTACTTTTGAACTATTAAACTTTATTACCATCGAATTCTCAAATTATAAAATTGTTATAATTTAATCTTTGAATTTAACTTTATAAAATTTGAAAATTATAATATTAACCATGAAAAAATTTAGTTTTTAAATTATAATATTTACAATATCCCTTAAGCATTAGATTGTAACAACTTCAAAAAATGAAGAAGCTAATTGATAAAATTAAAAATTTAAGAGGGTAAATTATAACCATTTTTATAGTTTAGAGGTGGTTTTTGAAGTTTTTCCTAAAAATATTGATAATTAACCAGCTCAATATTTAAAAACAAAAAATTACTAAAACTAAATGGATATAAACTAGAGCGTTTGTTTTGTTTTGGTTTTTAGTTCTAAAAATTGATTGGACTTCTGAAAACAAAATTTTAAAATAAACTACAGAAAACAGAAATGTGCGTAAATATTATTATTATTATTTAAATTAAAAATATAAAATGAACCGCAAGATAATCAGGAATGCATTGCACGAGATCATAAACATAAACTTATTAGTCAACAATATAGGTGCCTTTATCAAAAAAAAAAAAAAAAAAAAAAAAAAATCGTCTTAAAAATGGCATCACACTTTTCGTTATCTACTTACTATCCTTTTTCCAACAATCCCTCCACTTCAGTATATTAAGAAACAAACCTCTCCAAAATTTTAAAAAATAATAATAATTTTGTTAACCCATTTTACAGTCATCTTCGTCTGCAATTCTCTCTAAAACTCACCACATCATCATTTTCAATTAATTATTAAGTTTCTGTGTGGTATATCAAAGAAAAAAAAAAAGGTACAAAATGGGTGCAACTCAATAATGGTTTGCCAAAACGATTCGTTCAACTCGTTGTCGTCAATGGACGTTCAAGTTCCTTTCATTCTCGTCATCTCTCATTGATCCATCTTGTTCTCAAGACTTTTGGCCAAACTGACCCATTGCTCAAATTCTGATCTTTACATTAGTTTGTAACAAACTTAATTTGGAGATTTTTTTTTTAATATACTAAAGTGGAGGGATTGTTGGAA
The DNA here is from genome assembly GCA_036507285.1 of Trichosanthes cucumerina. NCBI lineage: Eukaryota > Viridiplantae > Streptophyta > Magnoliopsida > Cucurbitales > Cucurbitaceae > Trichosanthes > Trichosanthes cucumerina. The sequence goes on along the minus strand of CM071839.1, from coordinate 71,213,667 downwards.
AAAAATCAAAATTCCATATAGTCTAAAAAAAAATTATATAAAATTATTAAATTGACCCCTCATTTAATATTTACCACATCAACATGACATATAACTTTTTCGTTAGTCAATTAAGGATCAAATCAACTTCAGAGAACATTTAGAACTATTTTTCAAACCTTATGGATTAAAGTGTTACTTTTGAAACTTCATATCCACCTACCACCATTAACTTCCTGACAACTAAGAAAGAAAGGTAAAAATTGAAAATTGATTTATTTTTAAAATCTCTTTTTAATTGTCAAAATTTTAAGTATTCTTCTTAAAAAAGAAGTACAAACCAATACGGGCATTGACTAAGAACTCTTTAGCAAAAGATACTTTTAACAACTTCTTTTTTTTTTTTAGAAACATAACTAAAAATTCTATTAATTCAAAAGAAACTCGTTAATAACATGACACTCCTCTCCTACCCACAAACGAGAATCACGGACGTGTCGCGTCCGTTGTGCTAAACTATAAGCTGCAATATTTGTATCACGAGGGCTGTAAATAAAGCAAATTTCACACCAACGTTGTCCCATCTCTATTATCTCCTTTGCATAATCCATAGCCTCTGTTAAATCCACCTGCTTCTGATCGATTGATAAGGTCGATTGCATTAAGAGAATCCGATTCAACCTCCAAAGGTACCGTGTACTCGTTGACATTTGACAAACCAAGACGAATAGCAGAAAGTTCACAAATTAGTACATGCCATGTATTGTCGGAGTATTCATAGCCTGCACCTAAGATTCTACCATGCCAATCGCGCAAGATCCATCCCAAACCACCTTTGGCCTCATTCGCATCCCCAGCAACATCCACATTAAGCTTCCAACATCCAGGAGGGGGTCGCTGCCAGTGTAAAAGTGTTTGGGAATGTCCTTCAGTTTGTCTCATAGTTTGTCTGTACTGTAGTACTTCGTTGAGTTGTAGTTTTGTGGACTCCAGAATCATGTTCCACCGTACCTCTCGTCCATCAGCTAAGCAATGTACTACACCATTTCGGTATGACCAGATTTTCAAAACAAGAAACATCATTGTGCTAAATTCCTCCATATTGCCCACTTCTGATATCCAAGCAATCACCCACATTCCAATTTTTCCTGTGGGCATAGAATAAACATGCATAAGACGGTAGGAATAAATGCCAAAATTTTGAGGTTGCCTGACATCTCCAAAGGATGTGGGCAATCGTCTCCGAGTTTTGATTACACAAAGGACATCACAACTGTGTGGAAATTCCTTTTTGAATGAGAGCACATCTCGTAGGCAAAATTTCATGTCTAGCTCGCCAACAACAAATCTTCATTACATAAAGTTCGTGGTAATTGAAAACATGTCATCGAGTAAAAAGATACTTAAAATTCATTGGAAACAATCCCCAAATAAATTTTACCTATCCGATACAAATTACAAATTAGTATTTTTACTTATTGTTGAGATATTTTTGCATGAAAAAGTATTCACTAAAACCTCAATATTTTCCTTGTTCCCACTTAATTGTCCTTTTTATAAATTAACTACATTTTTATTTTTTACCCTACCTTCCCTATAACTTTTTAAATAAGAATTGAGTGTGAAACCTTATAAAGGATCAAAATCGAAAATAGACAAAAATCCCAGATCCAAAATCATCTCGAAAGGTTGCGAACTAAAGTATATATATATTAAAAAAAAAAAAAATAGTGGGTCATAAAGTCACGATCCTCATAGTTTGATCCAAAAAAGACAGAAGAAAAAAAAAGAAAGAAAGAAAAGTGGCAGCTTTGAGGCATTAAAACAAAAATGAGAGAAGGGATGCATCAACATCAACATCAACAACAAGTTGAATTGGCCTACTCCATTTGTTTTCATTCTCAATTCTTCATAAAGATGCCATATACTTATTCAAATCTAATTAACTAACTGTGGTTCTAGTTTTGTTCATTTTAATCGTCTAATTAGTTCAGTTCAGTCCCTAGACTTTCAAAAAGTTCCTAAAAGTGTTTAATAGGTCTCTACACCCCACGAACATCTAATGAGTTATTGAACTTCACTTTTGCGTCTAATAGGTGTTTGACAAATTCAAGATTTTTAAGACCTAATTTTTATATATAAAATAAAATCTTGTGCCCAATAGAACCTTTAACTTTCAATTTTGTGTCCAATAAATACGTGAATTTTAAAACATGTCGAATATGTCAGGGACATATTAGATACAAAATTAAAAATTTAAAGACTTATTGGATGCAAATATGAAAGTTTAACAACTTATTCGACATTTTTTAAAATTCTGAGATCTATTAGACACAAAATTAAAAGTTTAGAAAACTAGTAGACAGTTTTTGAACTTACACAAACCAATTTCACATTCTATTCAAGGGCATATCTTCCACCTTGATGAGCTACCTCAAGTTTCACCATTCTAAGCTTCGTCTTTATAATGGTTTTCAAATTTTCAAAATTACATTAGATGAGTTGGCATAACATAACAAACAACTAAATTGAACCAATCATAGAATCGTTTCATAACTCGACATTTAGGGTAATAAACTTTTGAAAGCTCAAAAACACGGACTACAAAAGGAAATTTTCTAGTACTACGGGAGTACCATACTCAATTTGTTCACACTATGTTTTTGGATTTATAAATATATTTTTAATGTTGGCGTCGGCGACCCCTACATAATTTATTAAAAAGATGTTGATGTGACAATTAATAAATCGGAGTACTATAAAAAGGTTTCATACTATAAGTCTATGATAGTACTAGAAATTTTTCCGTGAACGGAAAATAAATTTACAGCTTAAGAGGCAATTGGGGAAGGGTGTGGGGTTGAATTTTTGAAGATGGATACAGAGGAGCATGTCCTTGGATAAGAATTATTATGGGACCAAAAATATTTGTTGGGGAATGACAATGAATTATTTCCATCAGATCATAAGGCTGTTCATTGAATAAATCAAAGCTTTGATTTAGGAGACCTTCAATAATGGCTGTTCAATGTATCATACTGTTGCTTTCAGAGCTTAAAATTTGAACTTGTCCTTCAAGTACACCACTAACTCTTGCTGCAACCAAAAAAACATACCCATATGCTATTCAGAAATTTTCACTCTTATTGTTATTATTATTATTTGTTAAATATTCTTTTTTTTTTTTTTTTTTTAACTTGATAGATCTGAGATTTGAATCTACATCTATGTATAGATAACTAACACAAACCTAGATAAGTATAATGTTTGCAGTCAAGGGTTATTTTAGACAATTCAATTCAATTATATTAGTTAGAAGATAAACTTTAAGAGGATTCAACTCACGGCCTCTTTTGGTGTATAAAATAAATCTTGATCTTGCCAATAGAGTTAAGTTGTCTTCCTGGTTGGCGGCAAGATTTTGACTTGAGTAATCTTATCGTATATATATTTTTTAAAAATACATCTTTTCAATTTATAAAATCTGGATGAGTTACCTCAACCCTGTTACAAATTTTAAGAGAACTACAAACTACCCAACCCAAAAGATTCACTCAAATCCTACTCTACTCAAGATTGAATTAAATCGTTCCAATTTTTCAGGTCATCAAAATATTTGATCATCAAGGCTCTTTAAATATCCCAATAAAACTAAGCCAAACCCTTAATTGAGTAACCATTTTCAACCTTAGATCCATCTGGTAATATTCTTGTTTCTCATTTCTTGTTTACTGACATTTTTTTAGAGGAAAAAAGAACTATATATGGAATAATATCTTCTTGTTTAAGAATTTATCAATTTTGATCTTTTAAGTTCTCAAGGTCTAAAAATCACATTTAGTCTCTCAACTTTATTTGGTAAGGATTTAGTCCTTCAACTTTCAATTTGTACCAATTTAGTCTTTGAACTTATGTAACTAGTTTAAAATTTGTAACAATTTAGTTTGTAGAAATTATTGTTAAGATTTAATGAAATCTGTAACATAACATAAAGAGATCAATAAACTAATTGACATTTAATTTTTTATGAACTATTTTACAGCATGGATTAAATGGTTACAAATTTAAAAGTATAAGAACTAATTTATTACATACTAATGTTTGAGAATTCTATACAAGATCTAAATCATTACAAATCAAAGTTTAAAGACTAAATTGTTACCTCCATGAATGTCCGAGGACAAAAAGTGACTTTATCCTTGTCAATTTTACCCTTAATTTATTAATAATAGCATTTGCTAACCAACCTAAAGCTTTTTGTTTTGAGTTGAACAATAAAGATTGAACATCAACCCATCAAGAGTTAACATCGCATTAAATTGTTTTTTTTTTTTTCTTTTTTACATATTTGAATAGGTGGAATGTCATTATAAAACTCGATTTAGTTGATGGTCGGCCTCGTGCTGCATCCAAGCTTAGCATATTCCATGTCCAATAAAACATAATTTTTTATTCATAGATCGAAGGTACAAATTCTATATCTTAAGGTCGTGTTGGTCAATGAAATATCGGTTTAATTAAATCAACTTATTGTCAACGAATTTTAATAAACTTTTTACCCAAAGCCCTAATCGATCAAATCGACAATTTTATACGATTCCGAGAAAATTACGACCTATCTAATGGCCAAGAAAAAGGGAAAATGAGGGAAAGAACTTACTATCAAACAAAGGAGAATACATCCAGCGGCACCCGGAAACAGAGCAAACCAGAAATTCAGATGCTGCAACTTAGCTCCATCGATGAACAGAATCGGCAAGCTCGCAGCTGTTCACAATCAAATCAAATCAAATCAAATCAAATCTACACAAATTCAGAGTCTCACAAATTGAGTGGATTCATTTCAACCTGGTGGGTGCGTTGAACCAGTATAGATCATAAACGCCATGGATGCAGCAAGAGCAGAGCTTCTAGCCAGCCATCCAGGCCCCAACAAAGTAAACGCCAAAACCCCAATTGCCGCACACCCTATCTGGGCCATGAAGACATTGTACTTCTGCATCAAAAAAACAAACAAACAAACAAACCCAATTCAGCAAGAGACTATAAGAACTTTTTGATTCGAAGCAACATGGGAAGTACTCGAGCGGCAGGGGCTGAGGGTGTTGCGAACAGGACGGCACAGACGGCTCCAAGTGGTGCAATTGTCATAGAAAGCCCCTTTGCCGCTAGAATTTGATCCATTTTCCCCAGCACTGCCATTGCTGCAAATGCCCCTGTTTCATCATTTACATCTTTACCCATCTCGCAATTTCTCATCAAATTTCAGTTCTTCGACATGGGTTTGATAGAGAAATCCTCATAGATTATGTTAAATCAGGGGTTTTTGTTTTTCCACTAACCTGCAGAAGGCCAAAGGATATCACTGAGAGGAGGAGAAACAAACCCTTTGTCTGGTTTGGACCCATCTGAAATCGGTACACCAGCAATGCCAGACGCCACAATACTCCGGTGACTGATTCCACCGCTGCTTCGTCTTCTCCGATCGTTGAGTAATCTGAGCGACCTAACGGACCCTTCCGCTGAAATCCCTCGTTTTCCATTCAATAAATGGCAATTCGGCAGCAAAGAAATGAGTGAATGGTTTGGGAGCAGAGAAGCCGATGGAGCTTGTAATTGTACATTGGAACTGGATTGAAACTGCTGCTGACGGTGGCAATGGCGGCGGCCACGGTGGCAGATATGGTGGCTAATCGGCTTCAATTGCAGGCTCATACCGGATTTTACCCTCGACCCACCTCAAACCTTCTATTGTTCTATCTCAACCACACGTTGTCTTGGATATTTGGCGACAAAATAGGGGAAGAAGATCGAGAGAAACAGAGAATAAGGCAAAAGCCGCAAAAAAGTTTGCGATATAAAAAAAGATAAGAAACAGAATATAGTCAATATATTAATGGCATGCAATGCAAATTCAGATGTGAATCTGACAAAGACACCGTCTGGAGGGAAATGGGTTTTGGGAAAAGTTCTGAAGAACGCAGAAGCTTGAAAAAAAAAACTCGAAGCTGTGTTGCAGACTTGGCCTTTGAAGAGGTCCAAAGGCCATCCGCAGAAAGAGACAACTCCACTTCTGCATCGTTGCCACTTCTCAAACATTAAAAACTCAAAAGCTAAATCATAATAATAATGAAAAAATCAATAAAAATAGCAGCCTCTGCCTTTCTTTCCCATCATGTTTGTCCTTATCCAGAATTACTAAAAAAAATTCATCAGCATCCAATCAGTGAAATGGGATTAAATTCTATTTGAAGTGAACAACAACCGAGAGGGTCAGGAGTTTGATATTGATCCTCTTGCAGATGGATTGTCAGCATTTGACTTTTTTAAAGGAACAGTCGAGAAAAAACCCTGTCATTTATTTGTCAGCAAAGTCTAGTTATATATAAAATTTAGAGGAAGAGGAGACAGCAGAAAGTGAGTGGCAGTAGGTGGCGGCTCATGGTTTAATTTTAACATTGGGAGTTGAAACTTAGAAACCCTTTTACCACAACTTCAAGATTCAGTAATAAATCAAAATCAATCATTATGTTACACAATTTTCTTTCTACAAAACCGTACATTATCTATAACTTACCAGTCAAGACAGAGCCTGGCTAACTATCAAACTCCATGATCTGCATATTTCATTGAGAGATGAAATATTCAAGTGCTGCAAGTGAGTTGCAGAACATTCACGGATCTGGGGTCAAATAAGCATTCTGGTACAGAAAGTTTCAAGAATAATCAGAATGAGACTCGTAGAAATCACTAGGACATGGTGACATGACTTCTTGCTCTAGGAACTGCAAAACTTGACTCATTGATGGCCGATTGTCCGGGTCGGCATCCGTGCATTTGGCTGCTATTTCAAGAATTGCTTCTACAGTATCAGCATCGACGTCCTTGCACCTTTTGTCAACTATCTCATCCATTTTGTTTTCTCCCAGTAAAGTGTGCATCTGTAAAGGATCACCATGTTGTAACAGTGAAACTTTAACGGCAGAAAAAGGAAACAAATCATGAACGTGTCTGTACGTACATGTGCAGTCCTTGAACATTGAAAAAACTAATTTCTCAAACAAAATTGAGTTAAATTTTCATTTGCTTTTATCTATCCTAGACGGTTCCATTATTGTTATGGATTCTATTACTGTGATTTCAGTTACTGTTTAACCAAACTTCTGCCAAAGAAATGCCACACCTAAAGTTTTCAGAACCATGCAGAATAATGTTTTGGGCAGAAAACAAGAATTGATCTTAGAGCATACCCAACCAACAACATTCAAGCCTCTCTTTACAAATGATGGATCAGTTGGTCTCTTCCCAGTCACCAGCTCCAGTAACAAAACTCCAAAGCTATAAACATCTGATTTTTCAGTTGCTCTTCCACTTTGTAGGTATTCTGTATCGAAATAGCAAAGTCAGTCATTTAACAGAACAAGGAAATATTTCAAATCATTCTTGAATTATCGTATCAAACGTTTCTTTCAAATGCAGAAGCTTAAGCGCATAGACAAGGTTTACTAATAAGCACCTGGAGCCAAATAACCAAATGTTCCAGCAACAACAGTTGTGACATGAGCATCCTCGTCAACCAAAAGTTTGGCCAGTCCAAAGTCGGATACATGGGGCTCCAAGTTTTCATCAAGAAGAATGTTACTCGATTTAATATCACGATGCACGATCTTTGGACAACAATCATGATGCAAGTACGCAATCCCCCTAGCAGAGCCCAAGGCTATCCTTAAACGAGCTCTCCAATCCAAAGGCTGTTTGTCTGGACCCTGTTCTGCATGAGATAGAAAAAGGAAACAGTAATTTTCTGTTCACATTTACAATACATATTGATGGGACATATGCATCCATATGTAATATCCAAACGCTTGGCACTAAGCCAGTGGAAAGACTCAAAGAGTAATGGAAGAGTTAATGAGACGCAAAATCTTTCAAAACTGCATAAACCCAGGTTAATGTCATACCATGCAAGAAATCATCTAAGCTGCCCATGGCAAGAAAGTCATAGATAAGAAGCTTTGAAGTTGGAAGACTACAATATCCCCGCAAATTGACCAAGTTTATATGTTTGATGCAACCCAAAATCTCCAACTCTCTCTCAAATACTTGGTCTGAACCTTTTCTGCTTCCATCAATCTTTTTAACAGCAAATGTTCCACAATCATTCATGACCATACGGTACACAATACCAAATCCTCCTGAACCGACAACATCTTCTTCATCTAGTGACTCCAATTTTTCTATGATCTCGCATGATGGGTATGGTAGGTCACCATGAAAAGTAATAAGTTTTGTGCCTGTTATACAATGAGGTTTAGCATCAGTTGAACAATGCTAAAGAAAAAACAAAATCTGGAACGAGAACTGAGGATTACTTGGTTCATGAACTACTTGCTTTTTGACTTCTGTGTATCTCTTGGCAGCTCTTTCCTTCTTTGATAGCCACCGGATCCACAAGAATGGAACAAGCACTACAAGGGCAACACCCATAGTGGACATTGCACCAATTAATACCCCTTTGATGTAGTGTGAAGGTCTTTTGACAGGCACTAAAGAAAATCACGAGCAAGTATATTTAAGCAAGAACTTTTAAGGTTTACAAGGCGATAAAAGTGATTCAAGTTGAAATGTCGTTTTTTCAGCAAGCTAACCAGAAGCTTCATCACTTTCAGCATGGGGCAACACTGCAGGGAATCCCAATGAGGTCCGGCAGGCCTTGTTAACTTGATGACCACAGAGATCTAGATTTCCAACGAACCTGCAGTTACACAGTTAACTATCAATACAACAAGCTCAGAAGAAGAGATAATGAATCCCATAATAGTATGCCAGGATCCTCCTCTACCAATCCAAGAGGAAGAAAGAAAATGGGAAAAAATAACAAGAACTAAAAAAAATAAACAGGCATTCGTAAATAAGAGAGAGTGAGGAAAAAGAAAAACCACAGCAAGTCTTCAAATAGTTTAGTTCTCGCAGATGACAAACAGACGTCACTCCAATGTTGAATATTCACAGGCACCTACTAGAATGCCTCAGATTCCCATCCTGGAATGTTATGCAGTATTGGCAGGCTGGCAGCCCCCCTCTAAACCCTTAAATGCATGGTGGAACTACCAACCACATTGTACCAACCTCGAATAATTTCTCATATGAGTGATAGTCCACTCCACCAGTGGGATATTAGCAAAGTCTAACACTCAGATCTTTGGACTGGAGGGCAAGATTTTTTGTAGAAAGGGAGTTCGAACAGAATCTAGATCTTCTATTTTCTGCTTCAAATGGTGCCCCTAGATAAGGCATTTTGCAATTATTCTACCTTCTTTTGTCATTGCCAAGTGGAGGGCTGTTTTATAATCTCTCTTGACCCTGGTTTGGAGGATGCTCTATACCACTAAATTCCTAACCACTTCTATATCCCTCTCTATTCTTACACTAGAATTGCCAGTTTCCTTCCAGAGATGAAGAAAAAGAAATCCTAACTATATTATTTGCTTACATGTTTACACAAACATAAACACCGGATCATTTGTAGTTACTAAAAAAAGTCTAGGGGAGGATTGTTAGGTTGCAAACAAATGTCCCACATTGGCTAGGGAAGGGATTGATCATGGGTATATAAGGAAGAACAATTATCTCCATTGGTATGAGGCTTTTTGGGGGAACTAAAAACAAAACCATGAGGGTTGATGCCCAAAGTGGACAATATCATACCATTGTGGAGATATGTGGAGGTCCATTGTCCTTATCAATTGGTATCAGAGCCATGATAAAACCTAGCTGTGTGTCGGAGAAATCCTCAAAGTGGAACAAACATTAATGAGCCTTATGTAGACATTGTGGATGAACTCCGGAGTCGAACAAAAAGTACTTGGAGCGGCATCCAAGTAGTAAACTCTATCAAGCTGCCTGGTAGAGGAGTAGATCTTTGTTCGAGGGGAGGATCAAGGGATATCACACAATGTGGCGATCCGTTGGAGTAGACGGATTTGTTCGAGGGGAGACTCGAAGGGAGGCTCAAGTGTGGTAATTTGTTCGAGGGGAGGATTGTTAGGTTGCAAACAAATGTCCCACATTGGCTAGGGAAGGGATTGATCATGGGTATATAAGGAAGAACAATTATCTCCATTGGTATGAGGCCTTTTGGGGGAACTAAAAACAAAACCATGAGGGTTGATGCCCAAAGTGGACAATATCATACCATACCATTGTGGAGATATGTGGAGGTCCATTGTCCTTATCAATAATAATGCTATGAGATATCATGAAATTCTCCAAACTACACCTATTTTTTATTTTAAAAACAGTGTTAAGAGAAAACGAAGCTCAAAAAATAAATCCTAGAGTTTAATAATGTTATTTGATCAGAACCATGCTAGTGAAAGAAAACTGTTATTAGCTAATAATGTTATTAGCTGAAATAATCTACGCTGATCAGCAAGGTGCAAGACACATGAATGCCTAAGACGACTGAAAAACCTTTTAAATGATTTAAAACCATATAAAGAGCTCACAATTTTAAAGTTTTAACCCTCTAGTAGGTTTAAATTTCCAGATACAGGATATCCCATTTTCATATATGATTCAACAACTTAGTATGAAAGAAAAATTTGGAGAATACATGTGATTTGAGTACTCACGAATTGCTTCCAAACGTGCTTAGAACTCCAAAATCTGGTATTTCCCCAGAGAAAAAGTTTGTGGACAAATTCCTGCAAATCAAATGAAAACGATAGTATAACCACCACAGCTAAAAGTAGAAGTGTTAAGTGAACTCTTGTTGTGCCGCAGCTACTAATCAACTTACAAATGGCGCAGAAGTGAGAGACGACCAATGGATGATGGAATAGCACCCTTCAACGAATTGCTTGATAAATCCCTAAATTTGAACCTCAACATTAAGAAAATATATGATAATAAAATAAAAAGAAAAGTTCCCCGATCTTACTAATTTAGTACAAATGAACAGTGCAAAAGAAGAGGTAACATTTTGCCAAGCAATTTCAACGTTAATAAAATGGCCCAAAGTCAATTACCTGTTGTATATTGACTAAATCGAAATCTCAAATAGCATAAAACAAAGACAGACTTTAAAATGCCAAAACATTCAGGAAAACTTACAGTATAGTAAGAGCAGAAAGGTTTCCAATATCCGATGGTATGCCGCCTTGGAGATAATTAGACCTCAAATACCTATGCAGATGGTCAAAATATACATTTCGATGAATTTTTATGTATTGTGTGAAAATAGTAGTAACAACACTCTTCACTTACAGAGCTCTGAGCTGAGTACATTTAGTGATTTCATTAGGAATATATCCATGTAAGTCATTTTGGTGAAGTGCCCTGATTAACATTCAAAAGATAATGAGAAAGAAGTAAGATGCAATCTCTATTCAAAACATAAAGTTTCAAAACTACAGCTCCTTCCCCATCATATTATTTAGGGGTTGGAAGAAATGGCTGCAGGACTTACAGTCTCTGTAATCTACTGAGTTTACCAATGCTGGGAGAAATAATCCCTCCTAGTTGCATGTAAGGTAAGTTACTGAAACATCCCAAACCAAAAATCAAAAGATCAATTTGGAGAAGAAACTATACAATCCTGAAATAAAAGAAGGAAAATATGAAAAGTGGCATACATTGAGCTGACCCTTTGGTCCTCAGGGTGACAAGAGATACCAGTCCATTTGCAGGGAGACTCATCAGAAGCTTCCCAATCACCAAGGAGGTTTTTGCTATCATTAAAAGCGCTTCTAATTTCCAACAACGTCAGGCCTGTGCTAATTTGAAAATGAGACGTTAGCTTCGAAAACAATGAGAGTGAACAAGGAGAGGGCGATGAAAACCGATCTAATCATTCGAATGAAAACAAAAACATGCCATAACAAAGCGTCAATGTACAGTTATTGGCACTCGTTCGATTCGATTGATTCAAAAGCATCAACACAAAATCATTTTTCAGCATACCCACATGAAGAAAAAGGGTACAAGTCAAAGAACTCCAACAGGGGAAAACGAAAAAGGGATTTACCATCGGCAGTAAGAGCAAGAGTGCAAGAGCTGAAAAGGGTTGATAGTAAAAGCGATGAGACAACCAAAACCAACAAACCCATTTGAATTTTCTTGAACATTGAGGATGCTGAGGTTCAGTTAGACAAGAATGAAGACAAGGGTTTCATTGTGATGATAAAAAGGAGAAGGGTTGGAGTGCGAAGGAAGCTTGTGATGTGGTAAATGGAAATGAGAAGAGGAAGGCGCCATTATTAAACTGAATAATCATTTGAACAGATGAGAGAGAGAAATTACTTTCCTGCAATTCATGAGCAGAGTTTGGCAGGCTTTTTTCAAAGTGGGCATTGAGAGTTGTGCAAATCAAACGCAACAAAAAATTCAAAAGTTAATTTTGGGACTTTTCCCTCGATCATGACTTCGTCCAAACAAGGGATACGTGTTTGATGGAAATTGCTTAGATCATGAACGTGCAATGGAAACTTCCTTAGGATATCCCTGCCTTTTCTACTTTTTAAATATTTTCATACTTAGCTTGTAGCATATAGTTCTTTTATTTTATTTTTCTCTTAGAAAGAGCTTATAAAAATTATTACAACTTTTCCCATTTTCTAGATGGAATTACTGTTCACATCTTAAAAGGTTAAATTGGGAACTTTTAATATTACTTTTTCAAAGCTAAAGATCTTATTTATACATTAGATTGGAACTCATATTTAATATATCCATCATTTTAAAAAAAATATCTAATAAGTCAATAATTTATTAAATATACAATTAGTACAAAATTAATAATTTAAAAATCTATTAAACTTTTTTTTTTTTATTTTTTAAGAACAAGATAGAAGATAAAAAGATTGGCAAAGAAAATGTAGACTCTTCATAGAAAGTTCTTCCTTCCAAATTTCATTCATTTTTAACCGAAGAGTTTTTTGTACTAATTTATGTGCTTTCTGATGGGAGAGACGAGAAATATATTTGAAAGTGATTTTTGACCAATCATTTATCATATATATTAATGGAAAATTTAAAAACTACCCAACACTTTCTAAAATTTAAAAGTCTAGTAGATACAAGTTCATAAACTAAATTGGTAATTTAACTTAGTTTAAATTTGTATAACACAAGTAGTATATACAAACACATGCATATACATATGTGTATATGCGTATGTCTATATGCATGTACACATATACATTCAATAGTGTCGAGTAGAAATTTAAAATCTTTTCAGATAAATTTATAGTTTTTTAACTAATTCAACATATTATCAATTTTATTGGTAGGATTGCTCCTAAAACTTAGGAGTTTGTTTATTTTGTAAGCTACATAAATGCAATCCACGTCAATATATTAATTTTTTACATCATAAACTTGATATTTACACCAATCATAAATTCAAGACCTTGGTAGCTTTCTTTACCCACAATCAAACAAACATATGTGTTACCATAAATAAACCACGACTCTTGTACTAAGTTCTAGCATCCAAGAGTTTTATTGTACATTAAAAAAATATATAATATTACTCAGCTTGTTGTACAAAATAACTTTTAAAAAAGTTAGAATAATTTGTAAATATTAGGATTATTATGTAGTTATAACCTTTTAAGATAACATAGACTTGATACGATTTCTTGAATTAGTAAAAAGTTTTATTTTTTCAACAATTAAATATATATATATTTTTTTAAAAAAATGTGTTATGAATCATTTAATTTTTTTTATGAATATTTAGTAAAAAAACATTTCACCTTAAAACTAATAGTTGTATCCATTTAGTCCATATTCTAAAAATTCTAATCATATCTATAAACTTTCAATTTTGATTTTAATAAATATTACTATTTCAATGTTAACTTGCTACATTATTAAACTAAGAAGTAATATGGTATAAATGGACCAAATACAAATACAAAAAAAAAAAAAAGGCATGCAACAAAAACAACTCATGAAATTAGTATGAAATATATTTCAAATCAAACCTTTCAACTTTACATATGTAATTAGTCTATACTTACGTGTCACTTCTCAAATACAATAAAGTGGTATTTAAAATTGTCAACCGCAACATAATTTAACTAATTAAGACATATATTTTCGACCAATAGATTATAACATGTTTAGTATGCAATCTAAAAACATAAATTTGAAAATAAGGGATTTAATGAAAATAGAGTTGTATTTTATGTTTTAAAATGTGTTTAGTAGCAAATTCAGAATTTTGATTTCATTCTAAATAGTTATTTTAAATGTGTCTTATAACATATTTATAGATCATGAAATTAGTTGTAGTTGTAAAACTAATTATTAAATTGAATATAAGTCATTATAAATTAATTTATGAACATGATTTTATAAATTTTATAGAATTATCATTTTGTAATATAATATTATGTAATTTATAATATATTATATTATACATATTTTAATTTAACAAAAATAAATTGAGTTTTATAACATGAAATATTGTATTTATTAAGATTTTTATCTTTGTTTAATATAATTATGCATTTTAAAATTTTAAATTCAAAATCTGGATACAATGAAAACATAAAAAAATAAGAGCATGTTTGGTAAGCAATCTGAAAACAGAAATTTGAAAATTAGAGATTCAATAAAAACAGAACTTTATTTCATGTTTTCATATATGTGTTTGGTAGCATATTTAGAAATTTAATCTATTTTAAACCGTTGTTTAAAGTGTGTCTTATAACATATTATAGATCATGAAATTAGTTGTAGTTGTAAAACTAATTATTAGATTGAATATAAGTCATTATTAATTAATTTATGAACATGATTTTTCTAAATTTTATAAAATTATCATTTTATAATATTATATTATATAATATATACTATATTATATTATACATATTTTAATTTAACAAAAGTAAATTGAGTTTATAACATGAAATATTGTATTTATTAAGATTTTTATCTTTGTTTAATATAATACTGCATTTTAAAATTTTGAATTCAGAATTGAATACAATGAAAACATAAAAATGTTGTTTTTAGAATTTCTACTATTTGGATCACAGAGTCCGAAATAAGTTTTCGAAAACACATTTGTCAAACTCATATTCACTGAATTAAGTGAATCTGAAAACATAAAACAAAATCCGGATTGCATACCAAATGGAGACTTTACTATTTGGATCCCGGAATCAAAAATGGTTTTTAAAAAATACATCTCAGATATTCACCGAATTGATGAATTGAAAAATATAAAACAGAATCTGGATTGCATACCAAACAAATCCTTAGTTTTCCAGAACTACAATCCCACATTTGTTAAACTAAAAAAAGTATTACTTAATTAAAATTTTAAAGCACAACAAAAGGATTTTGAACCTCTAACCAAAGTAGCACTAAATTAAGTTATGTCCACTTTGATTAAAATTTAAAACTCATATATAGTAATAAAAAAAATTATTAAAACATAGAGAAACAAATAAATAAAAATCAAGTAGTGTGGGAGAAAGAAAGAAAAAATCATGCAGTTGGGATGGTGGCTGAAAACAGGAAAATAGGATCAATACAGCAGCAGCACACAACCAAACCCATAAAAAGTTCTCATCAACCACTTCTATTTGGACCATTTCCACAGCTGCTAATTTCCTTCCACTCCACCCACTTTAAGCTTTCTCCTCTTCCAATCTGTTAAACAGCCGCCATGGAACTGGAATCTGTTCTTCCCTCTTCGCAACACCGCCCTCAGCCGCCCCCTCGTCGGGAACCGGGAGGATGGCGGGCTGTCAAATACATTATCGGTAACAAACAATACTTAATTACCTACACATCAATCAGTCAGCAGAAATCATGGATTGTTTCTAGTAACTCAAACATTTTTTGTAGTATTTTCCTTTCATAAGCTTTCATTCTTGGTTTTGATCTGCCCCTAATCGAATGGATCTTCTTCTTCTTTTGAAGGGAACGAGTCATTTGAGAAACTGTCATCCATGAGTTTGATATCCAATATCACTGTGTATTTGAGCACAAAATACAATCTGAATGGCATTTTTGTTGTCAATGTGGTTAACATTTGGAGTGGTACCTCCAATGTTGCCACTTTAGCTGGTGCTTTCATTGCTGATACTTGTCTCGGCCGCTACCGCACCCTTCTCTATGGCTCCATTGCATCATTCTTGGTAACTTTCATCTTCAACTTTCCTCTTATTCAATTCATGAACATTTTGTCAATTCTTTTGATTTCTAATTGTCTTGAAAAGGGAATGGGGGCTGTTACTCTCACCGCAGCTTTCCACCAGCTGAGACCTTCTCCTTGCAATACTGAAGATTCAGACCATTGCCCACAGCCACATTTTTGGCAGCTCCTAGTTCTATTCACCGGCCTCGGTCTGTTATCAATCGGCGCCGGTGGCATTCGTCCCTGCAATGTTGCATTCGGCGCCGACCAGTTCGACACCACCACAGAAAAGGGAAAGTCTCAACTAGAAAGCTTCTTTAATTGGTGGTACCTTTCTTTCACCATTGCTCTGCTTATAGCCCTCACTGGCGTCGTTTATGTTCAGACCAATGTAAGTTGGATTCTCGGATTCGCCATTCCCACCATTTGTTTCTTCTTCTCCATCTCCGTTTTCTTGTTGGGGCGCCATACTTACATCATCGCCAAGCCCAGAGGAAGCCTTTTTTCCGATATGGCGAGGGTCATGATCGCTGCCTGTAGAAAACGAAGGTACTCAGTTTCGTCTTACTCGTTTTATGACCCACCAATGGTGGATTCCTCGTATGGGGAAAAGCTTCTTCATACAGAGAGGTTCAAATGCCTGGATAGAGCTGCGATTATAGTAAACCCAGATGAGGAATTGGATGAACAGGGGAAACCCAAGAATCCATGGCGGTTGTGCAGTATACAGCAAGTGGAAGAATTCAAATGCCTAGTGTCCATTATTCCCGTTTGGATATCAGGAATTGGGTGTTTCATAGTATTTGATCAACCCAACACATTTGGGGTTCTTCAAACTATGCAAACAAACAGATCAATCGGACCCCATTTCAAATTCCCACCGGGCTGGATGCAATTGGCCAGTATGATCTCTCTATCTATATGGATCATACTCTACGAATGGGTTTTCATCAAAATGGCAAAGAAAATGACGGGAAAAGAGAGAAGACTTACAATGAAACAGAGAATCATCATAGGCATCGTCTTGTCGATTCTGTGTATGGTCGTCTCTGGAATCGTCGAGAAACATCGAAGAGACTCTGCTTTGAAGAACGGATCGTTCATTTCACCGATAAGTTTCGCGTTCGTGTTACCACAGCATGCTCTTACTGGTTTGATGGAGGCTTTTGCTTTGGTAGCAATTATGGAGTTCTTCACAATGCATATGCCAGAGCAAATGAGAACTGTTGCAGGAGCCATCTTCTTCCTGACGCTGTCTGTTGCGAGCTATTTAAGCTCTCTAATAGTTAATCTGATACACGCCGTGACAGCTAAAACAGCAAAAGCGCCATGGGTAGGGGGCCATGACCTAAACAAGAATAGGCTGGACTACTACTATTTCACGATCGCCATTATTGGAACTGTGAATCTACTGTACTTCGTCTTCTTCGCAAGCCGTTTTGTGACGAGTTATGATAATAAACTGAAAGCGATGGATAATGTCCATCGGATTGATTCGCCTGCGAATGCCTGAGCTGAAACAGAGCGTGCCATGGCAATTTAGGGTTTTAGGTTGCAGATTTCTCTCCAATAATTTAGCTTTTGCTTTGTACAGTGAAATTAGGATTTTGTTTTCGAGAGACTATTTTTTTTTCTTTTTTTCTTTTTAAGAAAAATATTTACAGTTAAATGAAATCTAAACACAAACAACAAACAATTCGTCAATGACAACCAAGCAATGAATCGAAGAAGGTTTTGTTTCTTTAGATTTTTTTTTTCTTCATATTTGGTAAAAGTAGAATTAAAATAGAGCCACTAGCATAAATGGCAAAATATTATATAACAATGGTATGAGTGTCATTCATATATTAGATTTGTAAAAATAGCAAAAATATTCGGCCCAATCCAATTGTACGGAGCAAAAAGTTAAAAATGCTCTCTCACGCGTTTTTCATTATAGAAAATATCAGTCGTCTATCAATAAATACACGATATGCTACTCATATTCTTGTTTGAAGTTAATCAATAATATATCAGTAACTAGCATATGATATATACATGATATATAATGTATTACTGGTACGCTATTGATATACTTTATTTTTCACAAGCTTTATTTATAAAAAAAATTTAGTAGTCTATGAATGGTATATTGTTGATAAACCAACAATATATCTAATATAAAGTATATCACTGGTAAGCTACTGATATACTTCTGCAAAGTTTATCTATGAATATATAAGTATGTCACATCTGATATTATACATAGTATAGAATATATCATCGATATACTACTGATATATTTTAATAAGAGGTTTGTCAGTAGTCTATCAATGTTATATTGTTGATATAATAATGATATACCTAATATAAAATATATAACTGATATATTGCTAGTATACTTATATAAAGTTTATCGAGTGTATATCAATAATTTACATATGAGTTATCCATAATATAGAGTATATCACTGATATGCTACTGATATACCTTATTTTAGTTATTTAGTGCATGTTTGGGAATGATTTTAGAAATATTGATTTTAGTGTAATTAAGTTGTCTATAATTGATTTATTAAAAGTGATTTTCATATAATTATTTTCATGTTTGGTTCTATACTTTTAATACTGATTTTGGTTTTGAAAAAATTCATTTTTTATGAAAATTTATGAATTTTGACAAAATATTACGGTTTTTACTCATCATTAAAAGTATACTATTTTAAAAAAAATTGAATAATAGTCATTTTAAATTACAATCACTTGACAAAAACACTTGAATCACCTCCCAAGTGATTGGAAGGGAATCACTTCAAATGATTTTGGATTATTCTAAAACCATTTGTTTAATATTGCCAAACATCACACTTTGGGCATGAAAGTGATTTTAGACATGTCAAAAGTGATTTTGGTCACTCTATAATCACTTCCAAACATGCCCTTACTTTATTATTGATTTATATTTTATAGTTTTTATTTAATAGACTTGTTTAATATCAAATATATCTAAAATGAAGTATATCGCAAAATATCAATGCTACATATATACCTAAAAAGTGTATCGATAGAATATCAGTAATATATTGTTAATATACTTTGTTAATACAATATATTACTTGACCGATATACTAGATATACTAATATTAAGTATATTAGATATATATATCAATGAGGGTAAAGCTAGAATAATACAGATACGAAAATTGGATTTTAATTTTTTTTTTTTTTTTTTTGCTATATTTACAGATGTCAAAAGTCAGATTTACAAATATTATATATATACTCTCTTTTTTTTGCCATCCATTATGATTCCCGTTAAAATATACATTGGAATGCGCAAATGTGATTTTTTTTCCTTTTTTTTTTCTACGGAATCGCAAACACGAAAAAACTTATATAATATACCAAAAGTTATCTTATTTTCTTCTTTTTCCTTTTTTTTTTTACGGAAAAAATATAAGTTAGCTAAAATAAATAATGATAATGAATGATGATATAATATATGTAACAGAAGTCTTAAAATTAATATATGGTTCTATAATATATTAAATTTGTAATTGCATTCCAATGAAAAATAAATATGTTTCGAGTTCATCCCAACATATGATATCTTAATGAATAGTGAATAAAGTATTAATAAATATATTTTAAATATTAATAATTTGATCCTAGTAATTGTTGAAGTTAATAAATATATATATAGTGTTAACTTCAATAAATAAATATGCTTTTAAAAGAAAACCATACAATACCAATACGTTATAATGGTAGAACAAGTTATAACACTACTTTAATAATATATATTGTAATACTTTTTTTTTTTTTAATCTATGATACACATACTAAAAAAATCATGTAAGATAGCTCAATTGTCAATTGACATTGTAAATATGAGGCGTTAATCAATGACTCTAAGATATTTAATTCTTTTTTTGAATATTCAAATCTTCCCTTCAATGTTTGTTGTACTAAATAATTTATCGTTAAGAGATTATCTTTCTTTTGGCTTTTTAATATGATATGTGTAATTTTATGAATTGGATTGCTAATGGGGGAATCGTAATGGAAAATAAAAAAATACAAATCTAGCTAGGATTTTTAGGTTTTGCAAATATAGTAGAATTTTTCAAATCAAATTTCCATTTTTCCAATATTCCAATTTTACCCTTTATATCAAAGTACATTAATTTTGTATGTCAAAGTTGTGTTACAGATATACTGTGACTCCCGGTAAGTTCAAGTAAGTTATAAATTCTTTTTAAATTAATTCCGGGCTCATGTCGTGATTTCTTTAAGTTTTGGGCCAGGAGGTTAATTTTTGGATCTTGCAGGGACCCAAGCGTATTGAATCTCGCTTTAAATTGGAATGACAGCCTTGGGTTTCTCATCAAACGTCTTTGGAGAAGGAAATCGAGGTAAATTCTCATTCCCTCTTATTTTCTATTTTAGTTTTTTTTTTTTTTAAAAAGGCTGCGATTGGGAGGGGGTTTACGCGCCTCCCCCCCTGTTGTGTCGCCTTCTTCTCGCGCGGGGGGGGGGGAGGGCGCTGCCCCCGTTTGTTGGGTTCGAGCCACCGGCCGGCGTGTCGGCGACCTCCTCCTCGTCCGACCGCTCTTCTCCCTCCCTTCTCCTTCGTCCGCTCGCCCGTCCATTCTTTGCCTCCCCTCGCCGTCCATTCTTTGCCTCCCCTCGCCGATCTCTCCCGTCGTTTCTCTTTCTCCTTCTCCCGTTCGTTCGACTCTTTCTCCCCTCGATCGATCCTCTCTCTTTGCTCTCTCTCCGATCGGTCGTCGTCCAGGTCCTCTCCCATCTCCGACTCTCCCTCTCTCACTCTCTCGCTTTCTCTCCTCTCTCACTCTCGGCTTTCTCTCCTCTCTCTCTCTCTCGACCTTCTCTCTCTCTCTCTCGTTGATCCGCCCTTTTCCTCTCTCTCGAACCGCATGCCATGCGCCTCTCTTTCTCTCCCTCGATCCGGCCCCATCATCCGATCTATCTCTCTCTCTCTCGGATCCAAACCGATCTCTCTAGCTTTCCTTTCCTTTTCGATTCGTTTCTCTCGCTGATGTGTGTTGGTTTTGATGGACAGGATCAAATCCGTCGGCTAAGAAGTAGATCTTTGAAGGAATCTCGAGGCTGAGGACGAGCAGAGAACGGTTTCAGCTTGTAACTGTGGGTAAGCCTCGATCTTGAATCCGTTGGTTTGTGTTTGAGTTTAGGAGCGTTGGTTTGGCTGTGATTTCATGTTAGTTGTTGCGAATTCATGTTAGTTTATCAAAAGGTGCTCCTATTAGCTTGGTTAGGTTCAGTTTCGTATTGCATCTCAAGGGTAGGGCCACAAGCTTGTTTCCCATCTTAATTTGCGTGTTGTTGTGACGTTTTGTAGGTGTTTTAGACTGCTAACAAGAGCAAGGATCTGTTGTGCACGTTATTCGAGGTATGTAGCTGTTGGTTTAAGCATCAAGCTCCTAAGCGAATGAGTTTGAGTTTAGGGTCGTTGTGGTTGACTTTATAACTGTGTTGTGTGGATGTTAGATTGTTGCTTGGTGCGTGAGACTCTGAATGTCCTGTTCTGGTTGTAACCTTGTACCGTTTGTAAGTTTTGTGGCTGAATCACTTGTGTGCCCTGAATGTATTGCTTAGTTCATGAATGTGCTCTTATGACTCGTGATTGGTTCTTTGAGTGAGATTCGAGTCGCATGGTAGAAATGAGCCGTGTGGTTGACCCCTGGAACGGATCAGGATGAGCTGTGTGGTGGTTTAGGCTAGGAGTGGATGGTTAGCTTTGTGGTTTGGCCAAGGGTTGGTTGGCGGGTTGCGTGGTTGGCCGGTTAGGCTGATTGTTGCGTAAAATTATATTGCAATACCGCAAGTGTACGGGTCAAGTTTTAGTATAGTGATTTATGAGTACAGAGTATCGTCCTCGGGAATGAGTTTCTAGATTAATTAATTATTAAGGTACCAATTCTCAATTTTAGCTAAAGAAACATAACATGGGTAGTTGGTTGAAGTAAATACAAACAAACGAACAAACATGTGGAGACACAAATTGATAGAATTAAAGGAAGTGATTTTACAAGTTAAAGACCTAACTAGCACATGCATTGAATCAATGAGATGAAATTATAAACAAGAAGTGAAATACTCAAGAAAATCTCTCGATTCTTAGTGAGCCTCACACATGCAATAAACTCATAGTCTCCATATGAACCTACGACATGCATGGCATTAAGCAACTTCTTTATGTGTTTCCCTAAAATTTCTAGGTCACTCTCGTGCCAGACTTCCAAGGGTTTTGACAATTTTGCTCTAATTCAAGCTTTATCTCTCGAGTCCACTTAAATCAACAAATTAAAAAGTAAAGAACGAATTGCCAAAAATAACGACATAACATGCTTCAATATATCACAAGAAAGGCATAACAAGTAAATCAAATCCTACTACAATGTTTAGTTACTCTAAATCACATGAAACACAAACTAAACAAGTAGAAAACGTCTTAGAACGCTATTACAAATTGAAAGAAAGAGAAATAAACTTAGGTGTCGATGCCGGTCCTTCGCCTCCGAGCTCCGTCTTCGATCTCGAACCTCCACGAATGCTTTGGCTCCCAAAATCACTCTTTTCTCTTTCTTAAAGGTGTATTTCAATTTAGGGCAAAACTCTACCAAATTGTGCTCCCTTTCTCAATTGCATAATGTTGTATTTATAGGCCTCAATGGACACGGCGTTGCAACGCTGCACCTAAAACGCGCGTGGTAAATATGGAAACTATCGGCGGCGTTGCAACGCTAAGAACGGCGTTACAACGCCGCTACCTTTTAGCTGCGCGCGCGCGCTTATCGATCGGGCGTTGCGGCGCTTGCAAAGCGGCGTTGCAGCGCCGCCCGCGCGACGACTTCTTGCGCGCGCGCCTTATTGATATAAGCGTTGCGACGCTGCCAGCGGCGTTGCAACGCTATCTCCAGCGATGATCTTGAGTTGTTTGGCTGCGTTCGGCGTTGCAACGCTCTCTATGGCGTTGCAACGCCGCCACCTCTCGGCCTTCACTTGGTTTGGTCTTTTCTCTTCCATTTGATGTTATTTTTGGCTCCAAATAGCCTCGTTTTGATCCCGAGTGATCCAATTTGTCTCTAATAGTTCCGTTTAAGCTCTGAACCTAAAATTGAATGAATTAAACACGTAAAAGCCTTGAAATCATTATAAAACTAGCAACTATTAAGCCTAAGGATAGCACATTTTGTGTGCTATCACCGATGGTTAGGGACTCGATTTCAAGACGACCATGGAAGGTTCGGGAAAGCTGGGAGAGGCATTAGAGTCGACTTTCTAGGCTAGCATCACCAAACCCATCGAGTGACCCAGCGGGGACAAAACCTCTAGGTGGCATCTCTGTGTGGGCATTAGGGTCGAATGCGCCCTTTATGAGGTGTGTGTGGACATAGGGTCGGCGCCCTTTGTGATCTCTGTGTGGGCATTAGGGTCGAGTGCGCCCTTTTGCGAGCTGTGTGGGTATTAGGGTCGAGTGCACCCTTTTGCAAGCTGTGTGGGCACTTGGGTGGGCCGCTCTTGTGCGATATGTGTGGGCTTTAGAGTCGAGACTCTATTGCGTTCCTGTGTGGGCGTTAGAGTGATTACTCTTTCGCGTTGGGGTGCGTCCCCGTCTGTGGTCGCCTAGGTTTCTGGATCGTCGGTGAGTCTTGGGGTGAGGTATGCACGTGAGCGCCTAGTCATGAGTCCCTAAATTATTCTTGGTTGTAAACTTATTTTTTTATCTCTGTGTGTGCAGTTGTGAAATTGTAGCTTGGACGTGAGTGAGCTACTTACTGAGTATTCTTATACTCACCCGTCTACTTTAATGTCTTTGGTTGCAGGTAAGGGCAAACAGTGAGCTGGAGAGCGGCGGTGGCGACATGACGGGGCTATGAGACCATTCTTGTCTTAGAGGAACCTTTATTTTGGATCTTAGGAAACTCTTTGTATTTATGAGTTGAACTATGATTTCTGTTTATTGCTCGTTGGATTTCTGAACTCTTTGGGTTGTTGAGCATGACATTATTCATTTAGTTTCCTTGTTCAGCATGCTCGTTTAACTTTTGTTTCGTGCTTTCGTTGCCTCTGTTGTGTGTTCTGCAGGAGCCCGACCTGTTTTGTTGTAGTTTGGGAGGAGGTCGGGCATTGAAAAAGTCCTTAGAAGTGTTTCTTGCTTAAACAGGTTAAGTAAAATTTTTGGATTCATCAGGATAGCGTCGTTATGCTGCCGAAATTTCGGCACAGAGGGTGTTATCTAGTGGCGTCCCTAGTTGGATCTGTGTCAAAAATTAGGGTCGTTACATATACTTCAGAATTCATATATCATTTTGGCTAATATACCAAATTTCAATTGTGTATATCTTGGTTTTCACTTATATGTATTGTTTTCTCTTTTCTATTTATTTATATCCTGATATAGCAATTTAGTTATACTGATTTTAAATTTTATATTAAAACATGTGGAAATCCTTTGTGGAGAGAAGTTTGGAGTTTTATTCTTTGTTGCATTTTTGAAGTAGTATAATCAGGTATATCATTAAGCATATCATCACTCATAATCAGGTATATTAGTGTTATTGATTTCTTTAGTAATATAACAAATTAGGTATACCGATGGTAATATCAGGTATAAAAGACAGACATTTAGATTATATAAAATAGACATTTCATCTAAAATTTGTAAATAATACAACACTATTCAATAGGAGAAACAAAGAATATAAATAGAAGTAATATATTAGGTATATCAACATTAATTCATATCAGGTATATCATTGATATATCAACACTTATATAATTAGATATATCAATGATATAACAAATATGATAGTCCAATTTGATAATGCAAACTAAGTAAATTTTAATATTTTGACAAACTACGGCAAAAGGTAGAGCAATCAATTCCTTTACTTTTTTTAATGAATTTTGGTGAGCAGACAATCTTTAAGAACTCTCCACCTGAATAACTTGATTTTACTGTGAACTTTGATACTCCAAAGAGAGTTTTAGCTGAGCAACACATATATTTAGATGAAAGTGATATCGAATAGCTACTCTTTACGTTGTAATGACCATCTTTTGAATTATATGTCATAATCAACTATTTTCAGAAGAATATTTATTAAGATACATCGATCGAATAACATTAGCTTCTTCAATAGAAAACATATATTTTTGTTTAACTACGTCTCATTCTCTATTCTCATTGATCGTTCAACCACTTTTAAATAAGGATCTAAGGATTCAAAAAAATAATCTTGATTATAAACCTTTCTTTGATTGCTCATAATTTGAGAGATTTCAAATCATAAAAGATGAACTATATCATTTGTTACCACACGAGTTTTTCAGTTAAAAAAAATGATTACAAGAGGGTTGAATTTTTTCCCTAGAATTTGAAGATAAATTATTTAATCTTGCCTTAATTTTCTATTGATAAGTCAAAAGCCTATAATATTAAATTTATTATTTTCTTTTCTTTTTCATCTAACCGAAACATACAATTTTTGGCTCGGTATAATAGCCATTTGATTTTTATTTTTGAAAATTAAGCCTATAAATACTATGTACAAATTTTTGGACTTTTTTTTCTTAATATTTTAATTTTTTAAACTTATTATAAAAATATTGTATTTATCAAACTATTTATAATAATATTGTTGTTTTAATGAGTTGGCAATGGTTGTCCGACCATGTCGTACGTGAATAATGGTCGTCCATCTCAAGATTTTTAACAAAAACTCCTTCTGACATAATGATTGGTGAGATTTTGTAGTAATCCTTATGCTTGATTTTGAATCCGAGCCAACATAGGGTTTTAACATTTTTTTATTTTTATTTTTCTCTTTCTTTCTTCCTTCCATTTTTTATTCTTCTTTGTTCTCTATTTTTTTCTTTCCTTTTCGTTTCTTTTTTATTTCTTCTATTTATTTTTTTCTTCTTTCTTTATTTTTTCTTTCAGTTTTCCATTTTGTCATTATTCTTTTTTCTCTATTTTTTCTTTCTTTTTTCTTTCTTCTATTTATTTTTTTATTCTTTCAGTTTTTTATTTTTCTATTATTCTCTTTTCTCTGTTTTTCTTTCTTTTTCTTTCCTTTTTAAAGTAAATTGATAATTTATCCCATTACTTTAATAAGACTTTGGGGAAGAACATTTTCATTTACGTCATTTTGAGTTGATTTTAAATATTTTTTAATATTTTAAGTAAATTGAATAGTATATTTATTTACTATATTTTAACATTTTAAGTAAATTGAATATTATATTGTCATTTTTTTAAAAAAATAATTTTTAAACGTTATTATAACGTTATTTTTAATTATAATATAATATAATATAATATCGAATTTACTTAAAATGTTAAAAAATGATAACGAAATAATAAATTACAATATATAAACTATATTAAAAAATGAATATATCTTATTTTTAAATAAAACAAATAAAAGAAAGAAAAATAGAGAACCAATGAAAAAACGGAAGGAAGAAAGAGAAAAAAATAAAGAATAATGAAAAACTGAAAGAAAAATAAAGAAAAAAATAAATAGAAAAAAGAAAAAAAAACAGAAAAAGAAAGAAAAAATAGAGAAAAAAGAAGAATGAAAATAGAAGAAAGAAAGAGAAAGAATAAAAAAAATATTAAAAACCTACTTTGGCTCTCGAAACCAAGCACATAGATTTCTACAAAATCTAGTCAACCATTATGCTAAATGACATTTTTGTTAACTTCTTGAGATGGTCTTCATCTCTACCATTATCCACGCAGGAGATGACCATTGTCGACTCATTAAAACAACAATATTATTATAAATAATTTGAAAAATAAAATATTTTTATAATAAATTTAAAAATTACAACATTAATAAATAAAAAAATCCTAAATTTTCTAGTATTGTTATATACTTCTTATATATATTTTCAAAAATCAAGTTAATTTATCTTCCACGAAGACATTTACCAATGAAACGGAAGTCCCGTTGATAGAAGGGAATGGAATGTTTTTTACTCCAAATATAAAAGAAAACAAGTAAAATATAAATAAAAATTTTAGAACTTTTAAATGTTATAATTTAAATATGAAATTATTTCATTCTTTTCATTTATCTTTATTAGGTATATCTTTTTTTTCTTTAAAATACTAAACATAAATATATTTAGAAAACTAAAGAAAATAGTTTTATAATTTTTTTTATTTTTAAAATTTGGCTAAGAATTTAAATATTTTCTTAAGAAAATGAACCTTATAGTAGAGAAATAATGAGAAAACAAACCTATTTTTTTAAATTAAATCATGATAATCGAAATCTTAATTAAATTCATATCAAACATTTTTCATTCTAAATCAGATAAAGAGTTTAAATTTAAAACTATTTTATCAAGTTTCAAATCATATAATTTAGGTTAAAATACCATTTTGATCCTTGTATTTTATAAATTGTTCCATTTTGGTCATTATACTTTTAATAAAGCTTAAAATTGGTCCCTATGATAAGTTTGAACTTAATTTTTATCAAAATTAGTTACAAAATAATAATTTTAATATAAGAAAGGCACAATATGAACCTATTTTCAAAATTGGTAGGGAAAAAACTAATATAGACTATTTTTCTTTTAAAAAAATTTAACTATATATTAATGATATTGACCAATTTTTAATTTTATTGAAAGTACATAAACTAAAATTAGACATTTGAAAGTATAGAAACAAAAATGATACGATTCTCAAGACCAAAATGATATTTTAACCTATAATTTAAAATTCATTACTTAAACTTTCTTATTAGGTGATTTTTTTTTAAAAATACAAATATGCAAAATTTATTGTGCTCATCCCTCTGCCCCTTCCATTTAGTGCACTTGAATAAATATTGTATTGATTAATCTTATCACTTCTCTCAAAATTAATCTAATGGGCATTAGCCTCAATAAGTAGTATTCCACTTGATTACAGTAGGCTAAGTTTTGCGTGTGATTAGTGATTTAATTTTGTGGCTAATCTTTTAGAGACGTGTGAAGCATTACACCACAGTTCGACCCACATTAAAAAAAAAGAAAATAAAATTCCAACTTTGGTGGCATATATTTTTTCGTGGAGTAAAATGTGAGGGTTGAAATTGGAATGGTAAATGTTATTAGTGAAATTTTAAGAAAAATACTTGGGCTTCCTCGAGCAGCACACAAATATAGTGTAACTTTATTGGCAATTCCATAATTTTTTTTTGTTTTTTATTTTTATTAAAAGAAAAAATTTTGTGGTTGATAAGTGGGCAACACCTAAATATTGCCCAAATTTTAAAGCATGTTGTGACATTCTTCGACAATCTGACATCAAACTCTATAATGATCGAGGAAGAGTGTATATGTTATTCGTATTAAATAAGTAAGAAAACTCAAACAAATATGATAAAATATATGTTTGTAAATCGATGATCTACCTCTCTAATAAATTAAATGTCTCTAGTAATGTTGATGATAGAGAGTCGACTTTTAGCTACAAATTAAATTCAGCGAAATAATCATTATCTCACATACTATGAAATAGGAGGGCACTCATCATTATTGGAATATTAAAAAATTTATTCTTTCTATAGAAGTATTCTTAGGTCTCTTCTCTTCTTCGTCCTTATTCGACTGCACTAAAGTGAACTAGAGCAATTCGACAACTTTCAATTAAAAAAAAAAATAGTTACAACGGTAACAAATGATAGTAAGAAGTAATACTTAATATGGTGTGTGCTCAACTTGGGGCTTTTTTTATTAGTATTGCAAATTTTTAAATTTATTATAAAAATATTATATTTTCAAACTATATTATTAATAATAGTGTAGTTTTAATGTGTTAGCAATTGTGCGTGGAAGATAGTCGTCTTTTCAAGAGACAATCAAATTTGCTATCTGTCGAAAAATTTAAAAAATTTATGGATGATTATCTCATTCTCAAAATTTTTAACAAAACTTAGGGTCTGTTTGGTATGCAATTTAGATTCTGTTTTCATTGAATTACTTGTTTTCAAATTGCTTACCAAACAGACCCTTACTTTTAGTAGAGTGATTTGTTTGCCTTTGTTTATAATCCAAGGACTTGGCTTCGAGCCATATGAAACGTAGTTTTTTATAACATTTTTTAAAAACTTTCTCTTCCTTTTTTCCTTCCGTTTTTTCATTATTCATTTGGTTTAATATAGATTATATTGTAATTTATGATTCTGTTACTATTTTTTAACATTTTAAGTAAATTAAATATTATATTATATTATAATTAAAAATAACGTCATGTGGCTCGAATCCAAGTCTTTGGGTTATAAACAAAGGCAAGCAAACCACTCTCTCAGAAGCAAGTTTGACTAAAACTTTTGTGATGGTCATCCACAAATCTTTTGAATTTTTTGACAAATGGCAAACTTGATTGTCTCTTGAAGAATATAATATTTTTATGACTAGTTTGAAAATACAATATTTTTATAATAAGTTTAAAAATTTACAATATGAATAAAAAAAACCCTCAACTTAGGAGTTATTTGGTTTAGAGGGTTGAGTTGATATAAGTTGACAAGTGAAAGTGATCTTTTTCAAAAAAAAAAAAAAAAAAAGTCACATTTATAAAATGGTTCACACTTCTTTTATTCTTACCTTTCTGTTTTGCACATGAATGGAATTTCATCATATGGTGATATCATTCCAATAACAACCATTAGTAATCCAAGCTTTATTCGTACGTTTTTTTTAGTTCAACAATTATGAGAATTATGAAAGTAAGGATCGGAACATCGATTTTTGAAATGGTAATTTATGTTAGGAGTGCGACCAAAGTCACACATGGACTAGAGAAAGAGAAGATCATAAGTATATATAAGTGAGAGATAGTTTCTCCATTGATATGAGACCTTTTGGGTGAAACAAAAAACAAAACCATGAGTGTTTATGTCCAAAGTGGACAATATCATACCAATGTAGAGATATGTGGAGGGTTGTTGTCCCTAATAATTTATACTTTATTCACTAAACTAGGATCGAATTGACACTTTATTGATATTTTATTATCTTTGAAAAAAAAAAGTAGAAAAAATAAAACGTGTGGGTTAAATTAAGCGAATTAATTTATAACCTAGCCCGTTATTTGACACAACAAAATGCCCCCAGTTATAAATTTATAATGCAAAGCAATTAGGGCCAGTTACAAGAGGCCAACAATACTTATAAAATGGGCAGTTGACTAAAAAGAAGAAGAAGAAAGAAGATCTCAGATTTAGGAAGCTAGCTAGCCATGGAGAAGGGTGAAAATAGTGATGTTGAGGATGAACAACAACAACTAAAGAAGATCAAGTACTATCGGGGAATGAGAGCCATGCCATTTATTATAGGTTTGGTGTCGATGTTATGTTAATGTATAATGGATGTTTTAACTAGTTGAAGGACGGATTAATGAAATAATGTAATATTGTGATGTGTATGGTACAGGAAATGAGATATTTGAGAAACTGGGAACAGTAGGGACAGCATCAAATTTGTTGGTTTACTTGACGGTTGTGTTCAACATGAAAGCAATAACTGCAACCAATATTGTGAACCTATTCAATGGAACCTGCAACTTTGCCACTTTTGTTGGAGCTTTCCTTTCTGACACTTACTTTGGCCGTTACTATACTCTCGGTTTTGCCTCTCTCGCTTCCCTTCTTGTACTCTCTCTATCTCTTTCATATTCAATCTCTCTACATACTTTTTTTTTTTTTTTTTTTTAATATTTATGTTGGTTGTTGTTTTGAAATGTGACAATTTTGATCTCAATTTACAAAATTCTATTTACCAACTTAAACTTATAATATTAAATTATAAGTTTGGTCTTCAAACAATCTGTTTCTTGCTGTTTAAAAAGCTTTAAATGTGTGGTTTTCATAATGACATACTAAATATAATACTAATTTAG
Source organism: Trichosanthes cucumerina (assembly GCA_036507285.1). Lineage (NCBI taxonomy): Eukaryota > Viridiplantae > Streptophyta > Magnoliopsida > Cucurbitales > Cucurbitaceae > Trichosanthes > Trichosanthes cucumerina. The sequence goes on along the minus strand of CM071839.1, from coordinate 71,182,598 downwards.
GGTCATATGATGTATTTTTTTTAGTACATCAACCATTAAAAATGAGGAGATTCGAACCCATGGCCTTGGTCATGAGTCATACAGCTTGATGTCAGTTGAGTTATGATTTTATTGACGGGTCATGTGATGAATTAAGTTTAAAGAACTCCAATATATATATATATATATAGCCTAACATACTTATTATTAAACCATGGTAAACTATCTAATAATAAATAAGTATCATATTCATTCATTAGATTTTAATTTGCATGTTATAAAATTTTTTTTTTGTTAAAATACCATTTTAGTCCATGTATGTTGAGCATTATTCTATTTTGGTTTCTACTTTTAAATATCCAATTTTAGTCATTATATATTGAATAAAACTTAATTTTGATTTATACTATTAGTTTATTGTTAATTTTTATTTTCTTTTTTTTAAAAAAATATTTATTAGCTTTTCCTCTATAAATTTTGAAAGTATGTTCCTATTGTGTCATTTATTGTGTTGAATTTATTACTATTATTTAATCAATTTTGATAAAAATTAACTTCAAACTTATCAAATGGATCAATTTTAAGTTTTATTAAAAGTTAATGGGTTAAAATTGGACATTTAAAAGTACATAGACCAAAATAAAACAATACTCATCAAACTACTAAGACAAATGATATTTCACTTATTTTTTTAAATTCAACAACATTTGGGGATGAGAATTCGAACCATCAGTCAAGTGACCTCTTGATCGAAACTATATATCAATTATTATTGAAACAAGCTCACCTTGACACGTTATAAATAGTTTGTCATCTTAAAATTATATTATAAAACATAATATGCCTAAATTACTAGTAATATTGTCACTTAAGCATAGTTAAAACATTATAGTTAAAAGTCAAATTCCATCCCGAAGTTAAAAATTAAAAATGATGCGAATAAGAGCATACTGATCAATTGACATTCAAGAGTTCATAAATTCAAATCACCCACCTCAAATATATGGTTCAACTCAAAAAAAAATAAGAAATAAAAATGATAATGACAGTACTATTTCACTAACTGCTGCGGCACAGGGGATGACAATAATAACACTGACCGCTGCAATCCGAAGTCTCCATCCGCCGCCGTGCAGCCAATCGGCGGCCAACGCCAGCGACTGTGTCGGCCCGACGCCATGGCAAATGGGTTTTCTGATCGGCGGACTCGGATTTCTGGTCATCGGAGCCGGCGGCATCAGGCCCTGTAACCTCGCATTTGGAGCCGACCAATTCAACCCCAATACAGAATCAGGCAAAAGAGGAGTCAATAGTTTCTTCAATTGGTACTATTTCACCTACACTTTCTCTGTGATGATCGCTCTTACAGCCATTGTCTATGTCCAATCTGATATCAGCTGGGCTTGGGGTTTCGCCATTCCTGCATTTTGTATGTTCTTTTCGTGCTTCTTCTTCTTCGTTGGAACGAGAATTTATGTCACAGTGAAACCATTTGGCAATCCTTTGCTAAGTGTTGTGAAAGTTGTTGTGGTTTCGTTTAAGAAGCGAAAGTTGAAGCTGCCTGAACAACCAATTGCTTCTCTTTTCAACTATGTTCCGACCAACTCCATTAATTCCAGGCTTTGTCATAGCAAGCAGTTCAGGTAATCAAAAGCATTTGAAAGTAAGATCAGCTAAAATTGTACGGTTGGTTATGAAACTTTCAAGTTTGTGTTTATTTAGTCTTCCTACCTAAAAAGTTTATGATAGATTTCTAAGTTTTGATGAGGCGTCCTATTCAGTCGTTATACATTAGACTTTAGAGAGTTTTACATAAGTTTCTAAACTTTTAATCTTGTATCCAATAAGTTGTTAACTTTATTAGTTTGACATTTATAATACACCTGAAATCAACACCATCCTTTAAGAATACAAAGTTAGTGTGTCATATTAGTGTTGAAGAAATTAATGACAAAAAAGTATTAAACACAATATTGAAAATTTAAACTATTAGAAACGGGGACAAACTAAACATAGCTCTAGAAATCTTTCATAGTACTTGAGTAAATAGACAAAATAATGAAAGTTTATGTTAGTAACTTGTACTTCAACCAAACTAAGAACTAACCAACCCATTTTGATTTCACAAGCAACATGCCTTTACATTATTGTTCTTGGTAGGTTCTTTGACAAGGCTGCAACTATAACTCCGGGAGACCAAATCAATCATGATGGATCAGCAGCTCATCCATGGCGGCTTTGCAGCATTCAGCAAGTTGAAGAACTGAAATGCATACTAAGGATCATTCCCATATGGTCTACGAGTATCATTTTCTATGTCCCCATAGTCCATCAAACTTATGGAGTGTTTCAAGCTCTTCAATCTGATCGTCGACTCGGTCCCTCCGGTTTCAAGATCCCGGCAGCCTCCTTCTACATCTTTACAATGATCGGCGTCACCATCTGGGTACCAATCTACGACAGAATTCTTGTACCGGCTCTCCGGAAACTCACTGGAAAAGACAGTGGCATAACCCTTCTCCAAAAGATGAGTGTTGGCTTGACACTCAACATTGTAACCCTGCTTCTCTCTGCTTTTGTAGAGAGCAGGAGAAGACATTTGGCTCTTGAGAAACCAATTGGGACAGAATTTGGAAGAGGTGCCATTTCTTCAATGTCTGGTTTGTGGTTGATACCTCAGTTCATCTTGATAGGAATTTCTGAAGCTTTCACATCCATTGCTTGTATTGAGTTCAATTACAAGCAAGTCCCAGAGAACATGAGAAGCATTGGAGGGTCTTTCTTGTTTGTTGGCTATGCAATATCTAGCTATTTGGGCAGTTTCTTGATTTCAGTGGTTCATGAGAAGACGAAGGACAGTGTCAATGGAGATTGGTTGGCTGAAGATCTTAACAAAGGAAAGTTGGATAATTTCTACTGTCTAGATGCTGGATTGCAAGTCTTAAATTTGGTCTACTTTTTAGTTTGTGCAAAGTGGTATAGGTACAAAGAATTTGGTAACAAAGATATTGATGTAAGTAACCCTTAGTGTGTTTTGGGAGAGAGGAACATATATTTGGCTGTAAAACTAGTTGTAATGTAATCTTCAAGTTTTAAATGGTTTTCTTCAATTTGAACTACTAAATTGGAGCGTCGGAGCCGTTTACTTTTATCTCAAAGAATTTGATCACTTAGTATTTGCCTGTGTTTCTTCCCTTCTTGTACTCGCCCCTATATCTCACTCGTCGGTTCTCTATTAGACTTTATGTTAAAAAAAAATCAGAAGACTAAAGACCTCTGTTGAGTAGATTCTTATCTTTCATTTCCTTTTGTCATCTCAGCCACCACGGTTTCGAAATCCGAACAGCCTCATTCATCACCTTGTAAAAGTACTAATAGGAGTTCTTGGAGAGGAGTAGGATGATTCTAGTAAGGGCATGAGGGTAGTTTGTTAGGTAGTTTTGGGTTATAAATAGAGGGAGAGATTTTGAGGGAAGGCAGACAATTGTTGAGTGTTTTAGGGCTTGGGTTAGCATTCTCGAGAGAGGGAGGTTCCAAGTGCCTTATACTTGGTTTATCTTGTTCCATGCTTCTCTCGGCTTTTGTTGAAGACAAGAGAAAACATTTAGCTCTTAAAAACCCAATTGGGGCAGAATTTGAAAGAGGTGCCATTTTTTCAATGTTCAGGCATATGGTTGATAGATACGTCAATTTTTTTTAATGAATTTCTGAAGCTTTCACATCCATTTCTCAGATTTTGTTCTTTTTAAAAGAAAAAACTCCCAGACAACATGAGAAGCATTGAAGGGTCGGTTTCAGGGTATGCAATATCTAGCTACCTTGGTAGTTTCTTGATTTCAGTGGTTCATGAGAAGACAAAGGGCAGTGCCACTGAAGACTGAGTTATTTCTACTGCCTAGGAGCTGGGTTACAAGCTCTAAATTCTACATGACCTTTCAGAGCTGGGTTACAAAGGATTTTGTGTCAAAGATCCTAACATAATCCTTGCTGACTGCAAACTTTCCTGTATAAACCTTCAACTTCATGGTATCAAATGTTTTACTTTTAACAGAAGCAAGGAGAAAAGAAGGTAACATGATATCAATAGACTCGTATCAGTGGTTTTGTTTGTCTTCATGTTTCAGTAAATGGCAACATTTTAAGGGTGTTGAGTAGACATATTATGTTTGGTTCAGTTTTCCTTTACAGTAGGAAGTGATGAAAAACACCATAAGAAACCAGTAGAAAAAGAAGTTCTAGAAAGTTTGGAATGAACATAAATGACATCATTTCATAAGAACTTCCTCTTGGGGTTGCGGTGCATTACAGGGTATGCCAAAGTCCAGCAATAGAAAGAAAGACTAATACAACACAGAAAGCGTCGAAAACGACAGAGTCCTCTAATAACATGCTAAAAAACCAAAAGCCAAGTACAGTGTAAAATGTTGTTTCATCCTTCTTTACCTCGCAAATAGCATATGCCAATTGCATATCTTAATACCAGCAGTCAGCATACAACTACAAGACAGTATTTTACAGTATTGGGCATCCCCTCATACGGTGTATGCTTGTTGAATCGTTTCGATATCAAGACCCTTCAATCTCACCACTGATTCTACATGACCTTTGAGTGTATGGAGTTCCCTCAATCTGCAAAAGTTCACAAAATGAAACTGAATTGGCAGTTGCAAAATGATAACTTAAACTAGCTCACAGTTTCAAATACAGGTATATGTCAAACCAAGGTTGATGTTCGAGTTTTCAAGAAAACGATAAAAGTAACAAACTACCAACACATGAGCATTTGCCGCATACCTAGCAATTTCAGCTCTCCTTTTGGCTTCTTCAGCCATGTGATTCAGTTCTGTGAAGTGAGTTCGCTCAGTGAACATCTTAGTATCAGGCGGTTGCAAACCATGCAGCGTTCTTTGTGCGTGAGCCCATTGCAGCTCACGTTGTTCCTTACCGAAATCTTTTTGTCTTGTGAAAGCAACCTATAGCAAATACAAGTGAATAAACCGATTGATGCATAACTTTGATAGGTGAAATGCAGGAAGCAGTGCAAATTAATACCCTTTGCTCAAGCATGAGATCCCAAGCCTTTCCACTCAAAGCATATCGAATAGCAAACTTTATGGGATCAAGAGGAATATAAAAGATGATGTTATAAAGCCAAATTACACCAGCCCAACCCCAACCAATCCCTTCAATGGCAGCAAAACTCCAATTAGCATAGACAGCAATCAGAGTGGCAACCTGTTCATCAACAGATCCAAACTTAGTGTTTTCTTCCAAAGTATAATCAATACAGGTGAAACAGTTCAAACAAATTTCTCCTTACCAGTTGAGCAAGTATAAAAGCCACTACAAGAAACAGCCCAGGACGCTCGACGTAGGACCAGCTCCGAGATCGCGTAACAAAAATGAGAGCCTGACTGATAGTGCTCACTTGCAGATATATAGCTGAGGCTAGCTTCCGGAAGTCATCATGAGCTGTTTTTTCAAGGGTTGGCACCCCAAAGACTCGCTGAAATTTTTCAGAAAATGTAACAGATCAGCATAAATCAGAAGAACTGCAGTTCATAATCGTCAAAACATTAACCCCAGTTCAGATGATTTATGAGTAGTATTAAGGAAGTTGGATTATCTTACAGGGAAAAAGTTAGTTTTATACGATGCCCAAAAAAATATGACCGTCATCATTGCCAAGTAACTACCAAGTACAATGCCAGTAGTAAAAATTTCAGCCAGCTTCCAACTATCTGGCAAAGGAGATGGTTTAACCCTATCCTTTGATATTGTCATGATTGTGCCTACACATTAGTAATGCAAATGCTTATGAGTTTCCATAAAGAGTCAAAAGAGTGACATAAATGAACTTCAAATAACCAAGCAGAACAACTAGAGAAATTTTGAACGGACCATCATTAAGGATAGCAATGATAAGCACCATAAATGGTGGAAAATCAAATTTCCAAATGAGGGCCAGCAACATGAAACCAAGCTGCAACAAACAAAATCAATAGCACATGTAAGAAATATTATATGAATTTATGATTATGAAAATAACATAATTTGTCATTCAGTACATGGCAGTACAGAACAACAGACATACATATAATCAAATATACATCATAACAACAACTTACCACAATACGTATTGTGATGGAAACTGCATAAATCTGACATGGAAAAAGAATCAAGCATGAGGCAAAATCAGAACAAATAAGAGCTCATAGCCAAGACAATATCACATTCAGGTCAAACCACAGGTTACCGTGTAATTCTTCATCCTCTGAAATATTGCTCGACTGGTCAAAACGGCACTGATGATAACACTGAGACCAGGTTCGGTAAGGACAATGTCGGAAGCACTCCGAGCAGCATCAGTTGCATCAGCAACAGCTATACCGATGTCTGCTTTTTTAAGTGCAGGAGCATCATTCACTCCATCACCGGTCATCCCACAGATATGTTTCATAGCTTGCAAGCGTTTTACAATCTCGTATTTGTGCTCTGAACCAACAAAATATCATGGTGATCCAGTATCCAAGGATAAAAATCAGTTTTTTAGTTCCCCAAATTAACAATTTGAGACAATTACTGAAAAAAATACCAGGGAATACACCGGCAAAGCCATCAGCTTTTTCTATAAGGTCATCAACAGGTAAAGCAGCAATGGACTCATCCTTTTCCTGTCCTAGCAAAGCAGATGATGGATACATATTGGTTCCCATCCCCAATCGACGTCCTGTTTCCTTTCCTATAGCCAGTTGATCTCCTGATGAAAGAAGCAAGGCATAGGAACCAACAAGTTAGATAAATTCAGTGAGCTTAATAAAAAGAAATTGTGGTAATGTTTAGCAATCCCCAGTCAGAAGCACATGAGAAGATTGGGGACATTCCATACATGAAGGGCATTTTTACCAGGAAGAGTGAACGTGAAACGTACCAGTAATCATTTTCACATTTACGCCGAGATTTAAAGCTCTCCTTATTGTCTCTGCACTGTCGTGTCTTGGTGGGTCAAACAGAGGCAAGAGGCCCATGAATTGCCAAGGACCGCCAGCACTCTCTTTCCTTCCTTCAGGAACTTCCTGATATAAATCAAATAAAGGACATAACCAACAATGATTTAACCCCTGGGCTAAAAAAAGATGCATAGAGGTCTTATAACCAAGAGATCAACAAATCAAAAAGCAGTTGTTCACTGACCTGGTATGCTACAGCAAGTGAACGCAGACCTCGTTCAGCAAATTTATCAATCACTGCATGAACTTTTCTCTCAATCTCTGACTTGTTGTATGCAAGATTTAGAATCTAAAAGTGAGAGTTAAAACAGGAACCAATGGTCAGTAATCTGTTCTCAGTTAAAACAGAGACAATATTTGCACAAGTACAGAATAGAGCAGCCATTTTACCTGTTCTGGAGCACCTTTACTGACTCTGTGCATCTTGCCCTCATGGTCAATATAAGTCAATGCTGTTCGCTTATCGGTAGGATTGAAAGGAAGGAAATGTACTTCCTGAATGCCAGCACGCGCCTTTGGAAGCAAGGAAGATGCAATGAACATTTAAACATTTCAATTGCCATTTCGAATGAGTAGAGAGATTCGGATGTTGATGACTTACCTCCTTTGGATCAGCTAGCATCCCAACAATAGCAGTATCAATAGCATCTTGATTTTCAGTTCTTGATGCTCGAGCAGCCATTAGAACCACAGTGTCTGCATCTATCCCTTTACTGAAAACCTGAAGTTATATTTAGACACAAAATTAGAAATAAACAATATAAATGCTCCTGAAAGGAAGGGATGTCCCATTAACAAGCAAGAAGCAACTCCCTGCCAACCTCAACAAGATTTTTGTCAACAGTTAACTTGTTCAATGTCAGGGTTCCTGTCTTATCACTGCAAAGCACATCCATGCCCGCCATTTCTTCAATAGCGGTCATCCTCTTTGTGATAGCACCCTGAAATCAACATCAGATGATCCCATTGTTTATTCCATAACTCATATGTCAGACAACATTCAATAGGAATACTTCAAAATAACTAAGTCAACCTGTTGGGATAACCTATGAGAACCAATAGCCATTGTCACAGAGAGAACTGTAGGCATGGCTATGGGAATTCCTCCAATCAATAGCACGAGGAGGTTATCAATTCCAGGACGATACTCACGGTCCTGAATCGGGTACATGACAATGATCTCAATAACCATTCCCAAAGCAATGGAACATATGCAGAAGTTCCCTATGGCAGTCAAGACCTACAACAGAGCAACAGTAATAAAAATCCGTTAAAAGAAAGAAAATACATGAACCGAAGATCAAGCAATACAATGGCTCATCTTCTTACCTTTTGAAAGTGTCCCACTTGGTTGGTGGTGTCAACAAGATGAGCAGCTTTACCAAAAAAGGTGTGGACACCAGTAGCAATGACCACAGCCTCAATCTCCCCTTGCTTACAAGTAGAACCAGAGTACACGCCATCACCAGGACCTTTCGTTACAGGGAGAGATTCACCTGTAAGCGCAGACTACAAAGCCCAAAGACAAACTTAGTACAGAGATAGACGACAATCACAACCTGACGAGAACAGGGTAATGGGGGTGTGTGAGAAATCAGGTTACAATCTCCAGATATCACTGCTGGTTACCAACCTGGTCAATTTTTAGTGGATCCCCATCCAGAAGACGTGCATCAGCGGGAATGATGTCCCCAAGTTTAACACTGACTACATCACCAGGAACTAAAATAGAAGCATCCTGCTCGCTCCACCTTCCATCTCGAAGAACCTTCCACAGAAAATCAAAAGCCAAACACAGACATTCAAGTACAAATCACCTCAAATTGTGGTTCCACTGAACTTAAGCATCTCGAAGACAAAGATGAATTAAGCCAACAAGGTAAAGTTTCCAGCAAATATGTAGCACACACAAGAATCCATCTCTGATACCTTGGCTTTGGGAGCAAGACGAGCCATGAGAGCAGCAGCAGCGTTTCCTGCATTGTTTTCCTCAATAAAACTGATAGTCGAGTTGATGATAAGCAAGGTAATGATACCCACAAAATCTTGCCAGTCGGGGGGCTTTCCCTACAGGTGAGCAAATAGTACTCAGAACAATGAACAGCAAAGGAGAAGTGAAAGAAACATAAACAACAATCCATGTAGCTGGGCATTTACTCCTCCATTTGCAAGTGCAATTGCCATAATTGCAGCAGCTTCCATAACCCATGATAGAGGATTCCACATGAACCCCAAAAACTTCAAAACTTTGCTTTCCTGAAAGCATACAAAACTTAAAATTCAGAACAAATTAACAGAGTTAACCTCTGAATTACTCAATAAACACAATGCTTTTAGTAGGTGAAGCATTACCTTCTTTTCCTCAAGCTTGTTGTGGCCAAAAATCTTCAGCCGTTCCTCAGCAGCCTCACTGGTAAGACCCTCTTTGCTACATCTCAGGTTTTCAAAAACCTCATCAATGGGTATATTTTCCTGCAATTAAGAAGATGAGAAGAAGGCAACTTAAAACAAACAGCCAAACACCAAAAGGGATTCAAAATGCTCAGATCTATTACCAAATCCACAGCTTCCTTCAACACAGCCTCCAACACTTCCGGCTTCTCCCCCATATCTTCCTCTTACTCGTTACCCTTCTCTTTCACTCTCTCAATGTATATCTCACTAATTCTCTGTCACAAGCACATTCAAATCCCAACTCTTCAGAAAAATACCAAGAACGGGCTACAAGAATATGCACAAAACTGAACATAAACCGAAACAAAAACCGTACACCCAAATGCGAAAGAGTTGATTTGGATTAGAGCATAGCAGTTGGAAGCGAAAATGAGAACGACCCACCAACGTCAAGTTCCCACGAAGCACAGAAAATGAACAAAGATGAGCGTTTTGCTTTTGGAGCAGTGGGAGAGTCAGTTACAGTTCGATCCTTTCATTTTGTCTCTGCGCCAAAAAGAGGAAAAGAAAAAAGAAAAACTCGAAAAGTTTATTTACTACCCAATATTCAATAATACACATTCTTGCTTTAAAGGGTCGGCTTTTGGTTTTAGCAAAATCCCATCCCATTCACCATGAAAAAGAAATCTCACTACTTGGGTATAGTATTATCATCAAATTTGTATCTTTATTTTCTTAACGTTAGTGGCTCAAATTCAAACCAATTAATAATTAGACCATTTAAATAATTTAAAATCAACATTTCATATTTCATAATGTTGTAAAAGATATAAAATCTAATTAGACTGTGAAATGCATACACCTAAAATTGGCGAGCAACTTATCATTCAAGTTAAAGAACGAAGGGTACTGTCAAAGTTAACAAAAAAAGTTATTGTAATTCTGGAAAATGTGTTTTTCTTGCTTGCCACCTACCCAAATACGAATAAAGTAAGAACATTTTAACTAATGTTAGGTAATCTTTATCTATATATTTATTGTACTAAAAAAATACGAATATTGTGCAAGTTCAATGAATTTAAGACTCAAACTAATTTAAAAAATCAAACTCATACTAAGTAGGTGAAAAATGAATATGTATGTGTAACCACTTAAGAGGAAACAACTTTTAAACCAATTTGTAAAATGTGGCGAGTTATTATGTGTCATTGATAGAGAGATCTTCCTTACAAAAGTTAGTTGAGGAAGAACACGATCTCCTTAGTACTTACCTCACTACTATGTTTTGTTCTGTTTTCATTTCAACAAACTTTGTACAACTTTTATTTAATTGTTAAAGTCTTGATAGCATTAAATTTATTGTAACTCATCAACTTACACTTTTGAGTTCAACGGTGATTTAATACGGTAGCAAAGCATGATGTCATATATTCAAACCTATATGATATCATTTTCTTTTCAATTAATATCGATTTATACTTGTTTGATCTTCTACAAATTTTCAAGCTCTCAAAGTGAGAGAGTTAAATTTATCCATTAACTTAGGTAGTAGTGATTTTAATATTAATTACTTTACCATTGTTGTTAATTTAGGTAGTAGTGATTTAATATTAATTACTTTACTATGGTTGTTAATTTTAATTTAATCTTATATATCCAATGTTCACTTTCTTATTTCTATTTTCCAGCTTATAATATATTAATGATTAAATTATTTGTAATATTCTTTGTGAGTCTAAAGTTTAAGTTTTCACTCATTATTCTAATAGTTTTTAGTTACAATCATAAGGTAAGAATTTGAACATTTTTTATTAATGTCATAACTACTCATCTACGTTTCAACATTTTAACATTTTCTAGACAATATGTATGAATTCCTATTGTACGAGTTAAAACATAAAAAGTATATCTTATAAAATTTATGTGAATTCAAAGATGTTTAGAAAAATGTGGATAAAATGTGATCGTTGAACTTTCATTATTAAATGGATTTTTTAAATTAACTTACCATTTCTTCTTCTAAAAATACAAGTTGTTTAATTTATGAGTTAAACTAAACACGTGACTCTTGAAAAAGAAGAATTCTAATTGTAGAATAGAATGCAGAATGCATTCCTTTTCATGGAGTTGTCTTCATCCATTTGATTTTCATATATAGTTCTTATTTAATTATTAAAATTAATATTTGATTAACCATTTAAATATTTATTGTTAAATTAGTTGGCTCCGGCCGACGTGTCGATTTATTTAATTTTTTTATTATTACAAAAATCAAGAAAGACGTGGTGACTTCAAAACTTTCACAGATCACACATCCACCCCCAAAATATCTCATTAAATAAATTTGATGCCATGGTTTTTTTAGAATTCATTTATTGAACGAATTAGATATATAAATATTTTATCAATATTGAAAAATAGATTAAAAGTAAATGTGCTTACCGCACAGAAAATAAGGTTTTTTTAAATAAATTTAATGTAAAATAATTATAACAAATTGTGTTCAGAAAAATATTGGTAAAAAAAATTGGTTTTTGTTCCTGTTATTTAAAAAAATTGTGCACGTATAATCATTAATTTGTGTAGAAAATCTAAACGAATTATTTTTTAGGATTTTTTTTTGTTCAAATTATATTTTGAGGCTGACACGTAGAAAGTAAATTAACATATATATATATATATATAAAAAAAAAAAAATTGATATGCATACCATAAATTTTATTATTTTTTTTCCCTTAAAGGTTCGTCAGCACTACTAAGTTTTTTTTAGTTAATTAGCACAACTAAGTATTAAATATATAACAAAATGAAATTATTATGTCAATAAAAGTAATATATGTTTGAAGAATGTCTTATTGTTTAATAATGCATCCCAAAGACTATGGAAATAAATTATAATATAGAAGGGGGTATTGTGCATAGATTTCATTTGACTTAATATATTGATTGTTTATTTTATTTTATTTTTATTTTTTTAGTACAATAACTAAGACAAAATTAAGAAAAGAAACTTTGAATAGGGTCGAAAGGTTCCCTCGTCTACAATTCTGTAGCCTTTCGTTGTTGAGGTATTTGAGCCAATTATGTGCAACCACATTCTTAGATCGATGAATATGCGAAAAACGTATTTATCTCCATTTAAGAGACAACTTTTTAACTCTCTGACAGAAATTTCTAGCTTCTGTTAAATCATCCATCTGACCATTTATAAGACGAATGACAGCTAGATTATCAGATTACACCTCTAAGGGAACTGTTCGATTATCAATAGCACTCAAACTCATTGCCATCGCCTTTAGCTCTGAGATAGGAATCGACCATCTATGAGTTGAATAACGGTAGCCAGCTCCGATAATTTTTCCTTCTCAATTACAAACAATCAAACTCAATCTACCATTTTGTTCAGTTTCATTCCAAGAGGCATCGGTATTAAGCTTCCACCACCCAACTAGTGGTGGGATCCATGTTGTCGATTCTTGCGATAGACTTGAAATGGTCAGATGTACATTTTGTGTCAAAAGTTGAATGAATTCCTCAATTTGTGCATCACAACGCGCTAAAATCTTGTCCCAGTCTAGAAAGTCATTGCATTCATGGTGAACCAACATGTTTTTACACTCTCATGTTTTCCAGATAGTGAACATATATTGAATCTTCGCCTCGATTGACCCATTTTCTTGGATCCATGTGAAGAAATCTATCACCGACCACCTATCCCTGTTCACATAAAACTTCCACGCATAAATAAGCAATATATGATCCTAGAATTTAGTGGTTACCTTACATCCCTAGAAGAGATGATTTGCAGTCTCAAGAAAATGTTGACATAAAGGGCACCATGCTGAAATGTAGAGACCCTTCCTAATGAGCGCACACCTCGTCGATAGTATATCATTAATGACCTTTCAGCAACAGATTTTAATTTTTGGAGCTATAGGTGTACCCCAAAAACCCTTCCAAAATATAACAATATTGTCGGATACGCAGGACGAAGGTGAATCTACATTCTAACTTCGAACAACCACTTTGTAAGCACTTTTAACAGAAAAATGACCAAAGCACTTTTAACAGAAAAATGACCAAATGATGTAAATTTCCAGATTATTACATCATCTGATAAATACCTTGACAATGAAATTGCAAGTATCCTTTCAGTGTCATCAGCCATGAAATTCTGTCGAATGAACTCTTCCTTCCACGATCTATTTTCACCAATCAGGATAGCTACTGTTTGTTCTCCCAAATCCGTATTGACCAAAATTGGATTTCCTCGATCATTATCTGGAAACCAAACATCATTTTTAATGAAAATCTTAACACCAATCCCAATTTCCCAAAGGTGGCCTTTCAAGAAAAGGTTTCTATCCTAAAAAATGCTCTTCCATGTATAAGAAGGATTATTTCCGAGGCTTGCCTTGAGATAGTTACCAGATTTGAAGTACCGACCTCGAAGAATTTTGAACAATAGGTTGTTTTGATTCCTTATCAATCTCCAGGTTTGTTTTGCAAGCATGGCTTGATTAAATAGTGTGATATCTCTAAACCCCATATCTCTTACTTCTTTGCCTTTGGGCAGATGTTTCCAGCTTTGCCAATGTATCTTTTGATGTTTTTCACTGGATCCCCACCAGAACCTTGCACTCATTGCATTCAACGCTCCTTACACTTTGGTAGTTGAAAACAATTCATAGTATAGATCGGAATTGCTTGTGCTACAACTTTAATCAGAACCTCCCTTCCTCTAGAGGAAAAAAACCTCCATTTCCAAGACTGTAACGCCTTCCAAACTATATCTTTAAGCAATCTGAAAACCATAGATTTATTATTTGCATTTTTTTAAGGGACCCCAAATATTTTTCTAGACAATCCGTTTCAGCAACCTACAATTCTTGTTTAATAACATCAGTCAAGGTTTGATGAGTATTTTTGCTTACCATAAACATTAACTTATCATAATTGACCGTTTGCCCGGAAGCCTCCTCATAAGTTGCTAACACTCGCTTTATATTTGCACAATCATTGTGAGTCGCCTGAAAAAAAAAAAAAAAAAAAAGGCTAGACGATAGAAAAGATGATTTACTACAGAACAATGCCAGTTAATTCTCAAACATGTTATATTCTTTAAAGTCTCTTCCTTATAAAGTAAATTGGAAACCCTTCTGCACAAAAAAGAAAAAGATAGAGTGATAAAGGGTTTCCCTATCTCTAAGACCTCTAGATGGTGAGAAATAAACCTGAGGGGTCCCATTTAGAAGGACTGAAAACCTAACGAATTTCACACAACTCATTATAAGCTTTATCCACCTTTCTGCAAAACCCATCTGACCCATTACCTTCCGCAGATACTCCCACTCAACTCTATCATATGCCTTACTCATATCCAATTTTAGGGCAACCACTCCATTTTTCCCATTATGCTTACTTTTTAGCGCATGCAAACACTCAAAACCTATACCAAACATTATCTGTAATCATCCGTCCAGGTATGAAGGCCAATTGGGCTGGAGAGATAAGTTTATCCAAATAAATCTTCAATCTATTTGCAAGAGTCTTAGCCACCCGTTTATAAGCCATATTGCAGAGGCTAATCGGTCTGAAATCAACCATCCTCTTAGGTGCACATACCTTAGGGATTATAGTTATTAAGGTATTATTCAACATCTCCATACTACCATCTTCATTCAAATAACTTTGACAAATTCTAACCATATCATCTCCTACAATGTCCCAATATGATTGATTAGAGACTGCATGGACTCCATCAGATCCTGGGGCCTTATTTGGGTGTATTTCATTCAAAGTCCTTTCAATCTCAGCTCGTGTAAATGCCTTCGTTAACTCCCAATTAATATCCTCTGTAACAGATGGAACAATGCATTCAGTTACCCTCCCAATAGCCTCTAAATCCAGATTAGAGGAATTGAAAAGATCTTTGAAATACTGGGTTGCAATTCGCCTTATCTCCTCTACACCCATCTTCCAAATTCTCATTTCATCCTCAATTCTCACTGTTGTATTCCTACGTCTCTTCTGATTAGCACGCATGTGGAACCATTTAGTATTACGATCCCCCATTTTAACCAATCATCCTTGGACCGTTGCTTTCAGTATAACTCATTTTCTTCTAAGAGCCTCTCTAGCTCTCCATTCATCTCTCCCCAAATCTCCCAATTATGTGGACCTAAATTTCCTTCCAAAGACGTCTCTTTCCATATATTGATTGGTTTCTAGAGTTTATGATCTTTCTTAATATCATTTTTATTTATTTTTAATTCCTATCCTATAAGTTTATTTGGACCAAACCTATTTATAAACAATATTTTTTTTGAAATAAATAAAATATTAAATTATAATGATGTAAAAAATTTATATTATCAGATAGTTTATCTCGTTCACTCTTTAATTATTGCACGCTCAATCTCTTCTTTTGTTTAAAAAAAATAAGTTTGTTTTTAAATTTATTATTTTATATAGGTAAGTTTTCCTCTTGAGTAGGTCGTACTACATATATATGAACAAAAATAAGTATATATTTTAATGTTATGTTATACATCCATCATAATACTCCAATCTTTTAAAATGAAATAACTTGATTGAAATAAAACAATTTAATAAAAGGTAATTTAAAGATATATCATAAATGACTTGGAGACTTTTATATTCATCATACGAAAATGGGTTAAATTATACAAACATCCACAAAAATTGACCATTTTTTTCTTAAAAAGGGAAAATTGACGTAATAATCGATGTGTAAAAATTGAAAAAATTGTGTGACATCATTTATAATTCAGTTTCAATTATATAACATATCAAGATAGTTGTTACAATTGATTTGAATTCAAAATAAATCGTTGATACTAATTAATCTATCAATTTTCGTACATCAGCTACTACATCAATTTACATTCATATTTTAAAGGAAATACTTTTCAAAAATCTTTTTTTAGAACAATTATAAAGTTTGAGTGAATAAAAATGAAACTTATAGGGTGAGTTATAAAAGTTAGTAGAATACTCTACTTTCAAAACACAAACTATTATAACTCAAATCAAATAACTAATTTGCATCCTAAACAAAAATTATAGAATTATATAGACTTATAATTTATCTAACACTCTAAACAGCTTCTTGAAATTTACAAACGCTCCAAACAACCTCTTAAAATCTACCAACATAATTAAAATTAAAATATATCCCAAAGTTTTGATTTTGTAGAATTTAATCTATAAAATTTGGAGATGCAAAGGGGGAAAATCGTAGGATTCAATCAAGATGGGACCTCGTAGCGATCACGTGACAGTAACTATTACTATATCCACCGCTTTTCGCGTCGCAATCGGAAATTTCAATTTGTTATGTACACTCCCGAGGGGTCGCACGCAGATAAACAACCCAACGGCTAGAAAGGAGTGCTCATATCAGTTTGAGGGGAGGGCATTTCTCAAAATATTTGTCACCAATTGCATTTATATTATCATTTATGTCTTGTGGGCCACGATAATTTGACATTCTTATCAACCCTTTCGGTTTTTTTCCCTCAATATTTGATTTCTTAAAATAACATTGCATAACAATCATATAAATAGAAAAAAAAAGTTAAATTAATCTTTTCTTTTTATATTTTGTAGAACTTGAATTTTAAAAAAAATGTCTAACAAATTTATAAACTTTCAATCCTATCTCCCTTATTAAATTTCAATGATCTTTGATATAGTCCAAATTACTTTTATAAAAAAAATTACATAGTTTATTTTAATTATATAAAAATAAAATTTCAAAATCTGAATTTGATTTTTTTTCACCTACCTAACTTATTTTTTGGTATAATAGATTTACGTAATTTATGAGATTGTGGATTTTTTTAAAAGTAAACGATGTAAATATACTTAATGTATTTTTTCCCTATGGTTAAAGATTCAAATTTTCATATTCTTCCTTCTTTTATTTAAAGAAAGAAAAATTAAATTAAAAAAAAAATGTTGTGGCTTAATTTTGTTATTCGATAATTAATAAATTAAAAACAATTAGTCTACTTATAAATGTAAAATATTATTTTATTATGTGTGTTTATTTATTTATTTTTCTTTATTTCTTTTCGAACTACATTACAATTACAACTTAGAAGATGATGCCAACGTGCTTTTGGTTGGTTGGAAAACTTTGATTGGTGGAAGCCCACGATACCATCTTGTCATCATTTTATTAAAATACCAGATGCGATATTTGTGAAAGCGATCATATTCCAATTTAAAGATGGAATATTACCAAATAAAAATTTGAAGTATTTATTTGTTGATATAAGTAGGGTATAACTCAACTAGTTAATTAGGCTATTAAAATGAGTAATAAACATCAAAATGAGTATAGTTTATTAGATTATATGAAATTTTATCTCAAAATTAATTGGCAACGAGAGAATTGTGAGGTCACTCTCTACATTTGTATAATGTGTGATTCTCAACATGTTTCCTCAAGTTGGTGTCTCTTTGGATTTACCATTATTGGATCGGATCCCAATTTCAATTTTTTAGATTGAATACTTATTTGAATTTTATGGGCTCTGATACCATATTAGATTATATGAAGTTGCATTTCAAAATCAACTTGCAATGAGAAAAATAGTCTATGTATCTTATAAATTATGAGGTATTTCCTCATTTTTCCAATGGGAGATTTTCAACATAGTTCAATAGTAATTAGTATGTATCATCAACTAACAGATCAGATGTTCAAATTCACTTATGTCTCAAATGTTGTTGAACTAAAAAAATAGTTAATTAAGTATATACTCTCGACCAACAAGCTAGAGGTTGTAATTCCTCCACCTGCATGTTGTGGTTTTTTAAAAAAAAAAAATTACGGTTAAATCTTAACCATATTTTTTACGATGGAGATTAAATTGTTCCGTATTTAAAAATACAATAATTGAATTGTTAATTTCATAAAAGTTCAAGTACCAAATTTCAATTATATTATTTAAATTTGAATTGTGAATACATGTAATAGAGTTTTTTTTAGTGCAAAAAAATGTGGGATATAGAAATTTAAACCTATGACCTAAAAAAAGATGAATGCATGTGAATTGCTTCTAATCGTTGAATTATATTCACTTTAAGTTACCGTATATAATATTAACAAACTGTTAACTAAATACTAAAGGATATATATTGTATGTCTAAAAGAAATAGATAACATGTATGCTTATTGGATTAACAATGGCTTTTTGTAGTATGCTTATTACATTGCTTCAAAAAAGAGAAAATGTCATGTCATTTTATAAATAGAAATGGAATAAAATGGAATATTTGTGTAAGATGATGATTTAATAAAAGAAGCTTTGATTCTCTTAACCTCAAATATCCTTTAAACAGGTGTAGATGCTTTCTAAGGTTGTTCTATTATTTTTAATGGAAAAGACAGCAAATTAGAATAATATATAGGAAACGTGATTAATTTTTATGTATAAAATAAAACTATGTTAAGAATATTCTTTATCTTACCAAATTAATTTATCCATAATTACATTCATTTCTTCTCTGTGAGACTTTCTTTAATTTATCTTTTTATTAGAATATTAGATTAGGTATGTTATGAGTTAAATTGGACTAACGAAAATGAACTAGTTAAAAGATTATAACGAATGGTCAAATGGGGAAAGAAGCCCAACATAAAGTTAAAACGGACTGAAACCAATAGGGAATCGAAAAAACTCTAGTGATGATCAGTTATTTAAGCTATGAGAGGAGAGATATGTAAGTTCATTCTAGCCACCAAAACACTCGTCTTCTTCCTAATTCTCTCTAAAAACTCTCTCTGACTTAGTCTCAGGCATCACACCGGTGTTCAGGTTTTTCTTGTCTTGTAGGCCGCGTTCTTCTTTTTAAAGATACAAATTTACTGTCACTGTCACGTGGAGGTTATGTGTTCTCCTTTCCAAAATTTGGCAACAATAATATATAAAGAAAAGAAGTGTCATAACTCAACTAAATATAAAAGTATATATCTCCAACAAAGAAAATAGAAATTTGAATTTGTCTGTGTGTTGTTAAATTCAAGAAAGAGAAAAAAAACATAGAGAGTTTAATTTTTAAAACAATTCAAAACAAGGACATTTTTGTAATATTTTTAAGATATTTTTTTTAGCACAATTTTAAGGGCTATTTGAAGGTTACTTTATATTAGTATGCTATCATATTTATTTCTTATTATTATGCGTTAATTAAGATAGGAGGTTTCTAATTTTATTGATTAAGCCATAGATAAAGAGGGTAGGTGTTGTAATTTGATTTCTTAAAAAAAAAAAAAAAGGTTGTGATTTGATTGGAAGAAGAAGAACAGGGCATGGTTTGTTTTCCAATATGATACTCATTTATCCTAACCTAATTGGAGATTTAAATGGCATCATTTATTGTTTGCTCCAAACAGGTAATCAATAAAAGGAAATCTAGTCAAACAAGAAAAGCATTTTAACATTTGAATCAAAAAGGAAAATTGATCATATCCTTCTAAGACAGATATTTGTCCAAAACCTTTAAAATTATGCTCCAAAGATTTTGCTTTTTAAAAATGGTAGCCCCTACCTTAGATTTACAATCTTATAAATTTTTTTGGCAACCAAATACATTAGAGAGCGAGACATAGGGTGAAGCAGTTATCCCATATATATAAATACTATATATATATATATATATATATAAAGGAAAAAAAAACATATATTTTAATTTTGATTTAGTTTCTATACTTATAAAGTTTCTTAAAACTTACCAAACTTCCTAATAATTAAGTTATGTTTGATTACCATTTGATTTTTTGATTTTGGTTTTTGAAAATTAAGCCTAACAAATTCTATTTATGCTTTATCTATGTTTTCGAAAAATAAGCTAAGTTTTGAAAACTAAAAAAAAGTAGTTTTCAAAAACTTGTTTTTATTTTTAAAATTTAACTAGAAATTCATGGAAATAATTGTGGAGAAGATGAAAAGAAATTATGAAAAACAAACATAATTTTAAAAAAATCAAACGGCTATTAAACGGAGCCTAAAGTAACTAAGTTTTCAAATTGTGATTAGTTGTTATATGATAGTTTGTTTTAAGACAACCTGAATTGGAAAACATAAATTTATTTAAACCCTTAACCCACATCATTTCGAAAAGTAGTAGTTCCTTTCAGAATTCACTCACAAACAAACTTCCAACATTAAATTTGCATCAATAGGAACATCCATTAAAAGAAGGACAATAACAAAACTTTCAACGCTTATACACAAAACCAAAACAAAGGTTAAAACATATATCAAGAAAAAAGAGGAAGACAAAAGAAAAAAAGAAAGAAAAAATTGATGGGATGGGATTAAGATGTAAAGGAAGAAAAAGAGAAAGAAAGGTGAGAAAAAAAAAATTAAAAAAAAAAAAGTAGGAAAAGAGCAAGAACATGTGGGAAAAAAATAAAGGAGAATCATAATAAGGTGATTTTATATATATATGTGTGTTTGGTGGATGAATATTGACAACCAAAAAAGGGCCAAAAAGTAGCCTAAGGTTTATTTAATTTCTTTCTTTCACCAATCCCACATGCACATTTGTACGACGCCGTATCACTCATATATGCTCACCATCTTTTATTTTACTCTCAGTTCTTTTTTTTTTTTTTTTTATGGGACTTCTCTTCTCTTTCTCTATCATTTTTAATACCAAAACCCTCATTTTCTTTCTTTGCCAAATCTCACATCAACTTCCACTTATTCATCTATGACTTTTTATTCTTATTATTATTTTTTCGTCTAAAATTACTTCAATCTCTTATCTCTTCTCGACAAACAAAAAAAAATAAATAATATTAATATTCCAATCTATTTTATAGATATTGTAGTAGTACCCTATTTTTCTCTTGTTGTCAATCTCATCAGTTCCTTCTTAATTTACTAATTATTTTTCACATTGTTTTGAGATATCCATTCCTTTCCATCTTAATGCTACTCATAATCTACAAATTAATATTCTCCAAATAAGTAGAAACTCATACTTTTTTTTATTTAGATAAAAAAAAAGGGTTTGATTAAGATAAATTCCTTTATAATTAACTTATATATTTTCTATTATTAAATTTCATAGATTGAGTGGTTGATGAAACTCGAACTTGCAACTTCCCTGTCCATACTTTAAACACGTATTTGAACCACTCTATCATAATCTTATAATTTAGGTTAGAGATTTTACTTTAGATCTTTTCACACATATTTTATAAATAAATATGCATTTTTCAAGGTTCCCCAATGAATAAGGAAGCAAGAAAATGATTGAGTCTCTTAAGATTCATTCATTCACCAAAAAGAAATGCAACAAACACAAGGGGAACAATCTCATATCAATCATTTTGTTTCCAATCAATCAATGAATATTGGAACATATAAAATATATACATATGTTTGGAAGGCAGGTAATTAATAAATTGAAGCTCATTGAGTGAAGAAAATAATAAAACAAACACAAAACAAAAAGCAAGTTAATTGAAAAAAAAAAAAAAAGAAAACAATTCAATGGAGTGAAAGACAAAACAAAGTTCTCAATAATAAATCAAACATCCACATTCAATAGGGCAATTTTCATGAGCTTTGACTTAGAAAAAGACAGCTAAATTTATCTACATTAAATACACTCTAAACACACACTATTATAACATTAGATTAAACAATTTTATATTTTAAACAATATTATATAATTTCATAGACGTACTATTATAATCTATTCGGCACTCCAAACAACCAACCCTATATATTTATGAACAAATCAATTTCACTAAAATTACTCTTAAACATGTCGTGGGTATTACATCATCAAACAGTTGTTGGTGGGTTGGCTTTGTTCAATTTGTGGATGAAAATGTTCTTATCTCATTATTGAGAGGTATCTTTCAAGGGTTTTAGAGAGAGAAAGTTAGAGAGAGAGAGAGGATGGCTAGGCTGGGGTTGGGCAGCTCACATGTGGTGTTTTCATAGCAATGTTTCTGTGTTTTTTTTTTTTTTTTTTTCAAGTGCCCTGCAGTACTCTGCAACACAGCCTAAGCCATTCCATTTATGAAACAATATTAAACCCCATGTTCCAAAGCCGTAAGAGAGAGAGAAATGGGTCCTCCAAAGAACTGCTTATTTCAAAGTGCTGAATTTAAAGCTTAGTGCTTTTGGCAGAAGCAGCTACACATGTGTGTGTGCAGGGTTTTTGCCACTGCGAATGCCAATGCCAATGAGAGACTTTTAAGACTGCACAAACTATAATAATTTGTAGAGTGTTTTGCATTCTAAACACATGTGATTGTATCTTCTTACTAAACAATTCGATATTTTAAATAATATTATATAATTTCATACACTATAATAACTCACGAATTATTGTAACTCATATTATTATAATTCACTCAGAGCCCCAAACAGACTCGTTATTACTATTGTTGTAGGTAAAATTGGACCAACGAAAATGAGTTGGACGAATGGTTGTAGCAAAAGGCCAAATGGGATTAAAAGCCCAATACGAAGTCATAGCGGACCAAAATTGAACAGGGACAGAATCAAGACGAGAAATGACGAGAAGGCGCCTTGGGCTCTGGCCCTAGCGCGTGGTCGGCCTCGGCATAGGTCGAGGCCGACCAGGATAGAGCCTCCCTATTTTGGGCTCTACCCTCGCCCGGTGACACGAAGATGAATTTGGGTTTGGGTCGAAATCCAAGCCCGTGGTCGGCCTCGGCCGAGGCCGACCAGATGCAAGGTCGACCCCTGGACCTTGCATCGATCCCACGCGACCCACAAGCTTACATTGAGCCCACTTCAATATTTCCTTTGCCTAGTAGGCCACGGAAACCCAGAAAGAACCCTAGAAGAAAGCTATTTAAGCTCTCCCAAGAGAGAAGAGACGAGTAAGTGAATTCTAGTCACCATTATACAAAACTTCTCTATAATTCTCTCAAAGGCCCTTACTGACTTAAGCATCGGAGTTTGTGTGGCCTACACCACACCGGTGTCAAGTTTTTCCTTGTCTTGCAGGCTGCGTTCTCCCCCTAAGAATTACAAATTTACCGTCGTTGCCACGTGGAGGCCAGGTGTATTCTCCTGTCCAAAATTTGGCAACAACAACTATATTTGTACCCAAAATTTCTCCAATGCTTCTATGAACAATACGTGGATGTAAGATTCGGAACTCTTAGGATCTGTTTGGTAAGCAATTTGAAAACATGAATTTGAAAACAAGAGATTCAATGAAAATAAAGTTGTATTTCATGCTTTCATATATGTGTTTGGTAGCAGATTTAGAAATTTGATTCCATTCTAAACTGTTGTTTAAAGTGTGTCCTATGTAACATATTTATAATCATGAAATTAGTTATAGTTGCAAAACTAATTATTAGATTGAATATAAGTTATTATTAATTCATTTATGAACATGATTTTATAAATTTTATAGAAATATCATTTTATAATATAATATTCTATAATTTATAATATATTATATTATACATATTTTAATTTAACAAAAGTAAATTGAGTTTATAAGATGAAATAATATTGTATATTTATTAAGATTTTTATCTTGGTTTAATATAATTTTGTATTTTAAAATTTTAAATTCAGAATCTGGATATAATGGAACCATAAAAATGTTATTTTCAGAATTTATACTATTTGAATCCTAGAATTCGAAAATAATTTTCGAAAATACATTTTTCAAACACATATTGTCATATTCACTGAATTCAGCGAATCCAAAAACATAAAATAGAATATGGATTGCATACCAAACAAACTCTTACCTTTTGGTTGAAGATATATGTGTTAATCTTTCGAATAGTATGAAATTTGTGAAGTAAAATAATACATCATTTAGGCTATGTTTGATAACTACTTGATTTTTTTTTTTTTTGTTTTCTCGTGGTTTCTCTATAATGATTTTCATCGTTCTTAAGTAAACATTAGAATTGTTAGTCAAATTCCAAAACCAAAACAAGTTTTAAAAAACTATGGCTTATTTTATAACCATTTATTAAAAAAAAAGGTTTATTTTCTCATATATTGCAATAATTTTATCTTTATTAAGAAAATATTTAAATTCTTAACCAAATTTTAAAAACAAAACAATTTTTTTTCGTTTTTAAAACTTGGCTTGGTGTTTTAAATAACAAAACAAAAAATTCATGAATAAAAGTAATGTTGTAAGTTTAATTTTCAAAAATTAAAAACTAAAAAACAAATGTTTATCAAAGGAATCCAACTTTTTTTTTTAATAGTTTTAAAAAATCGACTTGAATTTTTAAAAATATTTATAAAAAAAAAGTAGATAATAAAACAAAAAAAAATGTATAGGGGTAAGTAATGTTTAATTATAAGCTTAATTTTAAAACAGAAAAACAAATAATTATAGTTAAAAAAGTAACTGGTTAAATTATAAATGAAAGTAGCATACAATAAAATAACTTCTGATCACTGCCTCTTCAGATATGGTAAAGCACTGTTTGGTGTTGCAGCAAATGATGGGAAAGCACATGAATTGTTCAGATGGATATACCCATTCTCAATGAAGAAGAACCATTACAGCTTTTTTTAGGAACAAACCCTGTTTTGGTAAAAGCAGAAACATTATTAACTGTGAAGTTTTTTACTGTTCTTTCTTGCTTACAATGGCTGAAACTCACCCATAAAAGCAACCAAAAGTTGGGACTTTTTCTAACCATAGAATGTATATCCTTCTGACCCACTGGTTTTTTAAATATGTTTAGGTCAAAATGTTCATTTGTGTTAATGTATAAAGTAAATTTTCATATATATTAAAAAATTTGCATAGAAAACTTTTTTTCACGCACTTTAATGTCGTTTGACCCGTATTCTAAAATTAATGACATATGACTTTTTTCGTGTTGCATTCCGTCTAAATTATCGTGAAGGCATTGTGTTCTATAGTTCTCGCTCTCGTAAGCTCGCTCTCACTCTCCTTCATGATAGTAATGAGTGGTCAAAATTCTGGAGAAAGAAAGAGACCATGGAAATCACGAGTGAGAGCGAGCCTACGAGAGCGAGATTTGAGGTCCATGAGAGACTCAACATGAGCGAGTGATCATTTGCAAAAGTCGTATCGTGAGCGAGAGCGAGAGCAAACCTACGAGAGCGAGAGTGTGAGGTCCATGAGAGGGAGTCAACGTGAGCAAATGATTTTTGCATAAGTCGTATTGTGAGCGAGAACATGAGCGAGCCTGCGAGAGTGAGAGGTCCATGAAAGGGAGTGAATGTGAACGAGTGATCATTTGCAAAGTGGTATCGTGAGGGTGAGCGAGAGTTATTCCACAAGAGCAAGAGTGTGAGCATGTGAGATGGACCCAATACTGCTCTTCTAGATAATTTGTCGTGCCTTGCCACATCAGAATAGATCCATTTTTATTATTTTGGAGCGTCGGGTCAGATGCCATTAAAACGGTAAAAAAAATGAGTCATCCATACGAATCTCCATATATATTGGGATTGAAAGAGTAATGTCGATCTAAACCTAGCTTAGCATATGGACACCAATTACTACCTAGAACTTGATGGTTTGATCTCCATTCTTGTCATGGTTGAACTTAAAAGAGAAAAAGAAAAAAAAAAGAAAAAAAAAAGTAATGAATTTGTTAAGATGAGATCAATATCTATACTATTATCGAGGAGTTTGAGGGTAAAGTAAGAGAATGGAGGAAAAATGTTATCCTCCTCGCAAGTGTGGACAACGAAGCTCACCCCACGTTATCATGTGGGTTGTGTTTTTTTTTTTTTTTTGAAACGAGAGGAGTAGACGATATAAGAAGGTAAAAAATGAGTTGGTTTGCAACACATGTTTTTTGATCGTTCTAATTGTTAAGGACAACGAACCTCCACATATCTACACAATTGTATGATATTATCTACTTTGAATGAAAATAATTACTTATATACTAATGATCTCCCTAACCAATATGAGACTTTTGTTTGCATCCTACCACTAAACGTTTATATTTTACGATGTATCTAAAGATGGTAATGTGTCAAGATTTCACCTCTCAGACTCAATAATGTCTGTTATATAATATATTAAATGTGGGAAGTGGTCCTCAAATTGGGGACCAAAACATGCCATTAATGGATGTTTTTTTTATCCTTCAAAACCACACACAAACTTATTGCCCTGACTTAACATAACACACACTCTTAATTTTATACTACCAATTCAATACTTCCCCACAATAAGTAATCACCTTTTTCTTTCATGCCTCTTCCATCACATAAGCCTTTTATATTCCTCATTTGCATTTTGTATACCAAATTTTATCTGGCCTCTAAATTATAAATTATTTTAGAAATAAAAGATGTGTGCCAGAAAATTAATTTTGGACCATGAGAAAAATATAAGAGAAAAAGAACATAGAAAATTTTAATGGGCTCGCTCATTTGAAGATGAGAAATATCTATTATTATCTATATGGAATCACAAAAGATCTCATACTTTCATTCATATTCATCCCTAATATAATATTTGAATGTAGATTTTATGCTACCTTTTCACATAATTTAAATAACATTATATCGCCACTTTGGTATCCAACCTAAATATATTCAGCAAGTTAAGGTTTATACTATCAACCAAGACATTATAAACCCAAATTCTCCACATTCTTATATATCACCATTTTGGTAGCATTCAAGTCTTATGAATTTAACAAGAAATTGAAATTGAAATTGGACAATAATTTAGATGAATCAAACAAAAAATTAAGAAGATAATAAATCATCATAATCATAAAGTTGAGTTTAAATTCTTCATTTTTTAAGTAGTTAGTTCAGAAGTGAAAGATGCTGTGGTCATCAAGGCTCACTTTGTCCTATTCATCATGGAGTTAGTAATGATAATGACAAAATAAAAATATACAAAGTGGAAATAATGATGGGATCATCATAATCATTCACTATCAAGTATATAAATCATCCAATTACACTTCAAATTGGATATATTCTACATTCCCAAAAATTAAAAAACTCAAGGACAACTCTTTCTGAAAGTAAATTTTAACCATTAAATTTCAATTTCATCTGATTCAACCTTTAACATTGAATAAGTGGTGAAATCAACCTCTTTGAAACCAAGACAGAGAACAATTAGACAATAAAACATCTAAAATCAAGCTACAAAGCACAAATCCCACAAAAGTCCAAACTCAACCATAAGTAGAACAACCAAACATGCCCAAATCCAGAATACCCAAATCCAAAAGGAAAAGAAAAAGGCTACGACAACCATAAAATTAACCTCACAAAGACAACTCACAAAGACAACTCTGAGCATACGACATTAATTTCACCACTTATTCACGTTCAGAGTTCAATTCAATGAAATTAAAACTATGAAGTTAAAAATTGTCTCACAACTAAATACAGAGTAAAAGCAAATTTCCCCCCAAAAGTTAACAATACAGAGGGAAAGGAAAAACTACTCTATAAAAAATAATTGCAGTCGAGATACCCCATGAATACTATATACTGATCTAATGCTCCTCTATGCCCGCCAGTTACCAAAAATTTCATTCGCAAGCAAATGACACCTCCCCGCCCAACCCAAAACAAAGGAAAAACTTACCGACATTTCACATTCTTCAAGATCGTGCAGAGTTTATATTTACAGGGAATAATATGCTATCTATATGTTAATATGGGAAACTCTTTTACCCTAGTGAGTGTTATGCTATGAAACTACACCGAGAACTCTTATCAGATCAGCCTTCTGTTCTGTTGTAAGCCTTGATGGATACTTGACATCAAACTTGATTCTCAAATTTCCCTTCTTCCCAAGTTCCTTTGAGATTGGCATCCCTTCATTTGTCAGAACCATCTCATCACCAGGCTTGACAATATTTGTTATAGGGATCATGAGATTCCTTCCATCCAGAGAAGTAAGTTCAAGAGTTTTACCTGTGAGTGATTCCAGCAGCGTCAATTCATGGTTCACCAGTAGATCATTCCCATCCCTCCGGTATATAGCATGAGGTTTCTCATCCACTACAAATATAAGATCTGCTGGAATGATGCCAGGCTCCTGATTTCCCTTCTGAGGAAAAGTAATCTTTGTCCCCTTCTTCCATCCGGGTTTTATATCGATTGTCAGTATCTCTTCAACTGTCCGGAACTTGCTGCAAAAGAATTGATCAACATCAGATCGGATATAAACCTTAAGGAAAATTCTTTCACAGCAGGATAGAAAATATCACAATTAAGCCTGACAAACACTACTAAAAAATCACCACTATCCATCCAAGTATTAGTTTCAATCATAGCCATCTGAGTTTCAGATTAACTACATTAGAATGGATCTAAGGCAAAAGAATCGCATTTCTTAACCTAGCTGTCACAGAAGGGAGAAGTCAATCGATACCCTTTCCTGAAGCATGCATGCGAAATAATTGCAAGGCTACCAAGGGAAAAAGAACACACAAATCTGTTCAAGAACTTGTACCTATACTCTAGACTCATTACGATACCTTCATATGCCTTGGACTGAATATAGGCATGGTAAAATAAATGGTTCGTACATAATATGTTAAAACTAGACAATTTATCTTTATAAAAACAGCCGATATCTTTTATACCCAAAATCAGCCTAGTTATGGAATCCAGAAGTATAGTAGGTTTAAAATAATTATGAAAAATAATGTTGGAGATGTGGAAACTGGCCATCTACAAGATGTTATCTAATAATAACAAGGATTTAAATTTTGAACCCGGAAGAAAGTGCACCAAGAAGTCAGCAAGATGACTATCGTCCAATGTTTTCAAAAGCAGAAGGCAGCCTTAAGATTTTCTTTTCCTGAAGAGGCGAGACATAAGTCTCAACTTAATTTTTTTTTTGAAAAAAATGAACATAAAAAAAAATCATAGCAATGTATCGGGTATTAAGAAAAGCAATAGAAAAAACTCACACAAATAGTTTCTTAAATGAAGATTTTAAAGGATTATTCTTAATGGTATTGGTTTATTCTTCAAAATTTTGCCTTTAGCATACTTTTAATCCTTCTAGAAGGAGTAGACAAGAAATTAATATTATTCTTCTGACATACGAGGACTAAGGACTCAAAATCTCCAAGCCTAAATGTGTTCTTAAGGAGGCACAAGCTTCTTCCACAAGAGGCTATGATTCAAAGGCATAAGCTTTGAGGCTAAACATTTGTGTCCTGCCCCAAAGAGAGGTGTAAGCAACAATAACTTTTCAAAACATTGTTATTGTCATCAAATCTATTAGGCTCAAGAGTCATGATGTATGCATTGAAAATAGCAGTTAAAAACAAGCAAGAGCTTCTTGATGAGAGCTATAAAAATGCTTCTTCTTGGTAATCAATAACCCAATGCACAAGGTTCGTCAGCCTACCGAGAAGTCAACTATGATTGAATCACGTAATCCTAACAGAACGACAAGGGGGCTAAAGGACAATCAGAAGAAGACGTTCTTTATCGTCTAAGCTCTGACGAGCCATGCTGCCAGCATGAATAATTGACATGAGATTCCGTCTCATTGACATACAAATTCTTCAATCTTCTTTGTGATAGAATTCCATAGAAAAAAGAAAAGGGGTCACCATCAATACACAGGCTCTAATCCAAACAACTCAGTCACCAAATACAATCCACAAGAAAGGGCATGCAATGAAGAATAACCCAAATACCAAACTAAACATACAAACTTGATTCTGTTCTATAATAAGAACCAAAATAATACAACATTGGATTGAAATTTGAAAGAGGGAAATCGAAAAGCCACGTACCCAGTTGCATCATAAACATTCCTCGAAATCCTCATCTTCTTTTTGGCGCCTCTGTAGAGCTCCTCCAAGCTACAAGGCAACGTATTCTCAACAGCAGCGGCCTTCCTTCCCTGACCACCATTACCATTCTCCATCCCATTCTGAAACCTAAAAAACGCATCCCTAACCCCTCTGCTCTTCCCTCCTCCATCGGTATTACTCCCTCCACCGCCCTCCGATCCGAAAAATTCCGCGTAAATATCATCCGCGTTTCTAGGTTTAAACTTGAACGTCGAAGTATTAGGATGCTGCCTTTGGAAATGCTGGTAAACCGGAGAATACGCGGAGGACGACGTGGCTTGAGGCGTGGGCGGCGGAATCTTGCCGGACTTGAGGGTTTCTTCGCCGTAAAGGTCGTAGATCTGACGCTTCTGAGGATCGCTAAGAACATCATACGCCTCTGAAATTTGCTTGAACTTGGCCTCAGCTTCTTGTTTGTTTGCAGGGTTCTTGTCTGGATGCCAAAACAACGCTAATCTCTTGTAAGCTCTCTTCAAATCTTCATCGCTAGCGCTTCGACTCACTTTCAGTATGTTATAGTAATCCTTCCCCATAGCTCTGTTTCTCTGTAAGATTCAGAAAAAAAAAAGAAAAAAGAAAAAAGAAAAAAGAAAAAGAAAATCGTCCCTCTTTCTTTCTCTCTTCTTCTTCTTCTTCCCTTTCGTTCGGTTTTTGTCTTCTCGCCGGAAATTGGGAAGAAGCAAAAGTGGCCGTCGGATGAGTAACGGCAAAGAGAATCCAGCTCCGAATCTGACGGTTATTTGGAAAGAATTCACGTAAGAAAAGAATATTGTGTCGTGGGACCCACGACAATGTGCACCCGAATCCGAGTTACACGGGGGCGTCGGCAACCCGACCCGGATTATGCTCCTTAATTTAATTTCATTTTTGCCTATTTAAGATGCATGTTATAAATTATAAATTTATAATAGTTTTACCCTCTAAACATATACTATTATAATTTAGACTAAATAACTTAGCATTATAAACATAGATTATATAACTCACATACTATTATAACTCATATTATTATAACCAACCTACTCAACACTCCAAACAGCTTGTAAATATTTTTTTATATAATATGTCATTGAACTTTAAAAGTGTCTAACATATCCTAAGCTTCAATTTCGTGTCTAATAGATCTTTGATATATTCAAAATTTTTAAAAATTAATTAATCTAGTAGACATAGAATTAAATTCATGTCTTATGAGACCCTAAACTTTCAATTTTATATCTGATAAGTTTGTGAATTTTGAAAAACGTTAAATAGGCAATGACCTATTAAATACAAAAGCGAAAATTCAGTGACCTATTGAGCATAGAATTGAAAGTTTTAAAATTTGCTAGACATTTTTTGAATTTTAGAAATCAAATACACACCAAGAAATATAGTAGACATTTTTTAAAGTTTAAAAATTAATTTAAAAGTTTGGAGACTAAATTTGTAATTTTATTTTTCTCTTATCACTTGGCAGCCACTACAAAATGGAAAGCTTTGTCTTGACGATAATAAAAATGCATTGTCTTGATAATAATGATAATAATAAAAATGGAAAGTGGTTTTAAATAATTAAAGAAGCTTCTTATTTTGTATTTCAGTGTACAAATCTTGTAAAAGACAACTGAACGCATCTAATGATTTGTATTACAAATTTGATGTTATTTTAATCTAACAAAATCAGGTATGATCCAATCATTAATAAAGTGATGGGTTTCCATTATAAAATTGTGAAAAATAGAAAGATTAAAGAAAAAGAAAAATCCAAAAATCCATTTTCTCTCGCGTTACGTTACATTGATGTTATTTGAAAAATACATCTGATCTATGGTTACTATTGGTTGAAAAATACGTTTTACCTAGAATTATCACCTTTTTAAATAACTTTTATGTAAAAAATGTGCATGAAAAATAAAATAATGAAAATTTTTAAAATAATATATGGTTGCAATTGGATCGAGTGAGATTTGGTGGATTTCTTTTTCTATATAATAGGTGTCAAATTTAACTTCATATCCTTTTAGTTGGGAAAAATAACATGAAAATTTATTTCAAATTTCCATCATGATTTGTGATCTAGTGAAATTGAACAAAATCACTCATTATTTGCAAGGAAAAGTTATGGCCCAAAGTCGCGAGTAAAATCCACAAGTTTCAGTCGGTAGACAACTAATGAAAGTGATTGAAATAACAAAACTTTGAAAAAAAATAATCATTAATTTGATTGATTTTACTCAACATTAGAAACATTTACCTACCTAACATTAGTCACTTTGCATTGATTTGATTATTATTACCAAGTTAACTGATCATACAAACAATTACTTTATTCCTTTCATATCCAGACAGAACCAATGGATTCAATCAAGTGTGACATTCTATTCTTAGAACAAAGTTCCAAATTATGGTTTTGAATGCCAAAAAAAAAAAAAAAAAAATCCCATTATAGAAAAATACATGAATCTAAGGCTGTCATCTAAATGGAGCAGAAATTTGGAGTGTTTCCAATCTGTACAAACAGAAACCATTAAATTTTCCTCAAAACTCAAATCCCAACAAGCAATACCACCACCATCATCTTCTCTTTTTTTTTTTCTCTTTTCTCTTTTGGTGTCTTTGTTTTCACCATTCCTTCAAAGTTATAAAGGCTCAGTAAATCATATCACAAGCAAATAATGTAAGAAAAATATACAGGTAAAGAGGATTTCAGGAATAAAATGCCTATTTACTCTACCTCCATGAGATCCAGGAGAAGCTGCAAGTTCTTGTTCCAATGGCGGTGTGCTCTCTGCAACTTGAGGAAGAAGCTCATCCTGGTACATGAATCTCGCCGTTTGAACCCTCTCTTGCTATTCTATAGCAGGCGTGTTTGGGATAAATGAAATGGAAACACTACACTCAGCAGTATAGACGAAAACATGATCAGAAAATGAATTCACTTCACACTACAACGGCTTGTCCTGTGACCCCGTCATGAAGTTGCAACGATCCGTCTTTCATCAGGTTAAGACTCAAACTCTTGAACCTCTCTCTAGAATACTGCCTTGACGCCTTTCGCCAATCTGTTCCAGTTTTCATCATAGCCACGAACTCGTCGTAACTTATTCGTCCGTCCTGAAAATTGTTGTTTTTTTGAAGAAATTGAAACAAGGTCTATTAGGAAAAGAACTAAAAGTAAACACTGAAACTACATATTAGAAGAGAGAGCTTATGAACCACATTTCAAAATGTTCAAACACGACAACCTTCCATCCCCTCTTGAGCTTTTCAACGAATATCAAGTTGTGAAGTAGTTTAATAGAGTACTAGATTAATTACTGTAATTTTTGTCTCTATTTTTTTATTTTTATATATGTGAGTGGGTGTCTGGACCAGCTTGTGCGTACCTCGACTATTCTCACGGAACAACTGACTAGCCCTCCTATATTGGTTTGTTGAACTAACTCGTAGGATATTAAACTCTAGGTAGGTAACCACAATAACTTGAACGCATTCCCTTTTAAGCCTTCTATTATTTACATGGTACTTATTGGCCACTAGGGCAACCCATAGTGGTTTAATTTGTCTCTAAATTGATATAGCTAAAGTAGAGCAAATACAAATTATGTTAATCTTTGGGTTCATGGAAGAACTGAGTCGATGGATAGAAAATGAGTGGATTAGAAAGTCTCACCTTGTCTGTGTCAACCTCGCGCATGATCTCATTCAGCACATCACTGTCTGTTTCACCTGCTTCATCCGATAAGGCTTCCCGTAGCTCATCTAATTCAATGAACCCACTTTCATTTTTGTCAAAAAACATAAATGCTCTGCGAAAATGCTCGTCATTTTCCATCCTCTGCAAGTGTATTGTAACTGCTACAAACTCTCCATAATCCAGTACACCATTACCATCAACATCAGCCTGTCAAGAACAGACGATCAATCAACATAATTCACAATATTAAATACCAACATAATTCTTCAACTTAAATTCAAGCAGAAGAAAAAATTGCTCTCTAGTTATTAACTTATCAGTCAGCATTCCATGTCAAACATTTGAAGATAAAAACGGTGGGCATGAATTCATATTCCAACTGATTATTAGGAAATAACATGCGGAAGAACATTGCGATTTGGAAACACGAGATCAGGAAAAAGAATTGGAATGCTAACAAATCATTCAAGTAAAAAGAGAACACAGAAATTTACCACTTCCATAAGCATTTTCATCTCGGGCTCAGCCAACTGTGAGCCAACCTTTTTTAGCCCCGCCTTTAGTTCCTCAAAAGATACTTTCCCATCATTGTCGGTGTCCATCAAAGAAAACATATCTCTGATCACCTCAACTTCTTCAACAGATAAGTGCTCTGCTATCACCTACATATTTTAGAAGTTTAGGTATCTCCTAGTTAACATGAATTCCATCACTGTAATACAATTAAGTAATTTTTTATTTTTGTAGAGTCACCAATCTAGGGTAAAGATTTGAACATTTGATCTTTAAGGTAAATGTATAATACTTTGGCCAGTTGATACTCAATTTGGCAATACCATTCAGAGGACAATAGTAGATCACTTTAAGGCTTACCCTTAGGGCTTTCTTTTTGAACCTATTCATAACAGAGAACTGCTTGAGTCTCATCCTTACGATATCCCCTAGTGGAACATTTGGAGCTTTCTTTGCATTTTGTAACCAAGGATGATCTGCAATTATGATGAGAAAGCAGTAAGAAGATTTTAGAAAAAAAAAAGAAGAAATTGAATGCTTGCTGCAGAAAGTTTATTAAAAGATTCATTATTGATGATGAACATCCAGAGACAAAAAAGACGAAAAGAAAAAGAAAAAGGAAAGGAAAAGCCAAGTTCGACGAGTATTCTCTCTCTCTACCCTGCAACTCTCTATGCAGTACAAACGTGTGGAAGGGTATGGGATGGTTCGAGGAGTATAAGATGGTGCTAAGTTACATTGTCTTGCTAAATGACATGTTGTTATGGTTGGATAATTCAGTCAGGAACTGAACTTTAAACTTAAGGAAAAATATTAATATTGGTATTGAACATGATGATAAAGCAAGATTGGAGTACACCAATCACAATCATGAAGCAAATATTTATCTCCATGAAAAATGCATAGAAACAGATTCTCTAATCTCCAAATAATAGAGATGTCTGACATGACATCAAAGGAAGCCAAATGTATCACGTTCAAAGAAAATACGGACTAGACAGGTGCCAGAATGATTCAAAGCTCCACCACTGAATCAATATTGCTTTCTAGTTTCTGCTCGTAAATTTCATTGGGGCACACAAACATTAAACCAACTTTATCTGTCTGCTCAATAAATCAAACAGTACCCAGAGTTGACTAAGTCAGCCCTTAACAGCACCCTCCAACAACTAATTGAAACAAGAAGTATTTCAGAAATCAAGAACTAACCCAAAACAGGAACTTATCATTGAAAAGAAAAGCAGCAGTAAACTACTTTTTTGGTCGCTAAATCACCTAACCATTTATACTTAGCAACGCGTTAATTTTGCCAATAAAGTAAAGGAGCATTTCTAATACTTTGCAATTTCATATTTACATCACGTGCTAGAGAACAGTTAATAAAATGAACCCATTAGATTTCAGTGTAATTAAGAGAAAGATAATTTATCATGTTGTTTAATGTTTTTCCGCGTTACTCAGCATACCAACAACATGTTCTCAATGCTTTTTCTATTAAATGTGACTATAATGGTAGAATTGCAAAACTTCGTTACTTCAAGAACTAAATTTAACTGATCATTATCTCAATAATGTTACTGAAATTTGACTTGTAATTCAAACCAATGTTAAAAGGCAAGAGAAAAAGTAACCATAGGTTTCAACCATCCAGGAACTACCCGTGGGGATCTCGTATCTAAGCTGATAACTTCAATGCCGATATAATTCAGAATGATAATTATGACCTGTGTAATAATTATGGGAGATGCAGTCAAATGCGACCTAGTACACTTCGAATCATTTTTCGTTCGAAAAAATGGTAGAAAATCATATATTTCACCATTTGATCTAGGGATCTAGCTGATTACGGCTACACTGAGTCATAAGACTCATGACTCATAAGAACTGAACCAAATGAAAGATCTCCACATATTTCTTGTTTCGGGCACTCAACTAAATTATAAACATCCCATGAAGAGAAAAATACACTAAACCCAGATTCAAGATTCAGTGGGAAAGAGAGGGAGATAGAGATAGTTGCAACTTCATAATCATAACTCATAAGCACCTAGCTAAATGTCAGAATAGAAACAGCCGAGCTACTTACCAAGCACCTGCTGAGCAGTTAAGCGCTTTTTAGGATCTGGCTCCAACATCTGCCGGACAAGGCTTTTAGCACTCTCCGAAATCTGTGGCCATGGTTCCCTTTTAAAATCAAGTACGCCCCTCAAAATTGCCAGAGCTACTCCTTGTTCAGTCTCTAATAACAGATTCCCAAAATAGTAACTATTAAAAAACTTAACCATTTAACTGATCTTGAAATCAAATTAACTTAGATTTGGACAGGTCTAAAAAATAGCAAAGAAAACCATATTACCAGCCCAGAATGGAGGAACCCCGCACAATAAAATATATAATATCACACCGGCACTCCAAATATCAACCTCTGGTCCATAATTCCTTTTCAATACTTCTGGCGCCATGTAGTATGGACTTCCCACTATCTCCGTAAACTTCTCCCCTAAAATCTCGTTAAAGTAAAAACCCTTAAGATTCAGCGACAAAATCAATGAAGATGCCCACGAATTTAATAGTCATAGATTCCAACAGACAGAGAAAAATGGAATCAAGGGCACTTCAAAAGAAAATTGAATTAAACTACACTGTACTCCACGAAGAGGAATCAAAGTTCAACGAACTTACCGGGCTTGAAAAACACAGAAAGACCAAAATCAATCGCTTTAAGCGGTGAATGTTCCTTCTTGTTCGCAAACAAAAAATTCTCTGGCTTCAAGTCTCTGTGCATAACTCCATTAGCGTGGCACATCCTCACCACTTCAGCGATTGTTCTCGCGACGTTCGCCGCGGCGCGCTCGGTGTAGTGTCCTCTGGCTACAATCCGATCGAAAAGCTCACCTCCCTCACAAAGCTCCATAACTAGATGAACGTTCTCGTTGTCCTCGTAGGTAGCTTTAAGCTTCACTATATTCGGATGCTCAGGCAAATTCGACATTATAGCAACCTCTCGCCTCACATCCTCTATATCCACCGCAGTCCTCAGCTTCCTCTTCGAAATCGATTTACAAGCCAAAGCCTCCTTCGTCTCTCTGTCGGTACACAGGTACGTGATCCCGAACTCTCCACGGCCCAGTTCAAGCCCCAGTATATACTTATCGCTGATTCGTGTCCGGTGACCGAGCGGCATCACATCTTTCAAAACCCTAAGTGGAGCCGGCGACCTTGCAACAGAATCCCGAGAATATGGATTCGATGATTTCCGGTCTTTATCATTCTTCTTCCGATTCACCGACTTGTCGTCCTCTGTAGTCTCCGGCCTCACACACGCGTTACAATTTCCCATACTCCAACAAGAATCACAAGAACAAGTTCTTCCTCGTCCTCGATCTCCGATGAAACCTCGAGTCCCCCGTGGTCGTCGCCGTGAAGGTAAAGTCACCGCCGGCGAGGCAGGTAGTTATCGGCGAGGAGAGAAATGTAGGGGAGAAAAGAAAACGCGGGGTCGGTTGAGAAATAAAGAAGGTATTTTGAAAAAATCATGGTAATGATCTCTAATTATAATAATACTGGTTGAAAAGGGTAAATTAGGAAGACGACGAATTATGATTTGATGTAATTAAGTAATATAATTGAGTTTTCCAATCATAAGAAGTTTGATTAAAATAATACGATCTCCGCTCCTAAAATCCTCTCATTTCTTGTGGCATTTATCCATTCCCAATTTTGCATTAAAAAAGCATGGTTGTAGTATTTAATATTTCTTTTTTTTTTTTAATACGCCCTTGAAATTAATATTTAAAACTTTTGGGATTTTTTTTTCCTTTTTAAATTCAACTCTTTTTCTCTCCCTTTGTTTGCCACATTGCACTGCAAATTAAGAGAGGAGCCCATCAAATAGCGAGGCTCATGATTGTGAGGGATTTTAAATCATAAATCATAATAATAACTTTCAAATGAATTTCATTGTTGGTTAGAATTGAATCACTCGAAATCTCATGTATTTTTCTGCACAATTTTTTCTACTTAAAACGATGGATTTTATAGAATTTAAGGATAAATTACTTATTCAACATGGTTATATTTTAATTATATATTAATAAATTATAATTAAAATCCTAGTAAACTTTTAAATTTATTTTCCTTTTCAATTGTCATCTAACACACAAAATTTCAAGTACATTCCTTTCAAATCTTTCTTGTTTCAAATAAGATTAAAAAAAATTAAACTCATTTCTGGAATTTTAAGTTACAAGATTTAAAATTATTTATGAACTTTTTTTATTCCAAACAGAAGCTTAATCGCACCAATTCACTAATTTTTAATAAAATTAACCAATACATTTTTATAATCATTTGATTTTTTATTTTTTGTATTTTAAAAGTTGGGCTTGTTTTCCCTCATTTTTATACTATTAGTTTAATCCTTTCTTACGAAACTATTTAGATTTTTAACAAAATTTCAGTAAAAAAAATTTAAAAATTATTTTTGTATATTTAAAATATGACATGATTTTAAAAAACATAAGTAGAAAGTAAGTAACAAAACAAGTAAACTCGTAAATAGTATTATAGGTAACAAAACAAGTAAACTCATAAATAGTATTGTTATAAACTTAATTTTCAAAGACTAAAAATAAACTAAATGATAAGTCCATAAACTATTATAATCCTCATACTATTATAACCTATGTTATTATAACTCATTTAACATCCAAACACTCCCTATAATTTCTATAGAATCGTTAGCAGTGGTCGATAATAATCGTCCTCTAGTGAAGAGGGAATTATTGTCCAAAATTTTGTGCTAATGGTGGGTTTTTATTATTATGCTTCATAGGTAGATTTTTAATTTGTGAAAATTAATTAGTAAAAGGAAAGAGCATAATTAATCATTTATTTCATTTCATCATTAATATTAATTAATAGCCAATAAAAACATAATTCAACTGCAATCGAGTAAATTCATGATCAAGAGATCATGGGTTCGAATCCCTCTACCCATAATGGTTGATGTATTAAAAAAAAATATTAATTAATAATTTAATTACAACCATATTTAATTAATTCGCATAAACTGATATTATTTTCTCTCTGTTGTTCTAGCTTTGTAACAAAATCACAGGCAACGTCAAATTCTATAGTATTTAAGCATAGAGTCAAATCTCAGCCGTCGATCTTGCAAACTTTTGTTGGTGAAGTTTATGGAAGGTCAAGATT
Source organism: Trichosanthes cucumerina (assembly GCA_036507285.1). Lineage (NCBI taxonomy): Eukaryota > Viridiplantae > Streptophyta > Magnoliopsida > Cucurbitales > Cucurbitaceae > Trichosanthes > Trichosanthes cucumerina. The sequence goes on along the minus strand of CM071839.1, from coordinate 71,142,952 downwards.
TAGCGATTAGTTTTTTGAAGTTGTTCACCAGCTGAGGGATTAAGGTAAGGGGCATTGACCAATTCGATTTTGCCTAACCCAAAAACAATTATATAAAATTAATAAAATTTTATTATAATAATAAAATTATGATATGGGTCGTTTTGTCCATTACATTATGGCGTCTACTGAAAGAATAATTAAACTCCATAATTTCATATTAACCTAAATATTTTTTATCTTTTAAAAAATAGTTTGTGTTTTTTTTCTCTGTTAAACAACGTCGACTAATATTGACATAGTATTAATCTAATGTCTGAAATAATTAATAAAGAAGACTTTAAATCATTTTAATTCCCCCATTCTTCTAGATTTGATAACGTAATGATCAAAAGATGTTAAAATGTATCAAATTAAATGACTAAATCTTAATCTCTTTTTATTCTCTTTTATGTAATTAGCAAATAAATTAAGGGAGCTTTAAAAAAAATTAAAGCATTATTAGTGACATAAATCAAAGTCTTTAAATCTTGTGAAATTATTCCTTAGTTGAAGTTAGGTAGAATGGTTGATCAAGTACGGTACAACAACAAAAGTACATTTCTCACTAATGTGTATGCATTTTGTAACATTTTAAAAATAATATTAAACATTTATTCGGTATTACTAAGGTATTAAATTTTCATGAACATGTAGATTTTTTCATATCTTTATTAGAGGTGATATTGATTCGATTTTCATCGGTATTAGGCCAAACAGAGAATCGAACCGATCTAATCGGTCATAGCAAGAGAGGAACCAAATAAATGTCCAATAAAGGACAAAACCATCGGTTTGATTGTCCATTGATTCGATTCCTCTTCGGTTCGGTTCTTTTTTTTTTACAATTTTTTTGTTATTTTATTTATGGATTTCATCTCCTATTTTAGTTTTTTTTTTTTGTCTCAAAATTTCTCAATACCTCAATAAAAATTCATATAGTTAACAATCTCATTTTGTTACTTTAAAATTAGGCTAAATTATAGAAAATGCCCCTAAACTATGGAGTTTGTGTCAAAAATACCCTTAAACTTTAAAAAGTTTCAAAAATACCCTTGGACTTTCAAAGATGTTCAAAAATACCCTTGTCGTTAAGTTTTGGATGGTAACCGTTAAAGTTTTGTTTCAAAAATACCCCCAAACTTTTAAAAAGTTTCAAAAATAACCTTGGCCTTAAAAAACTTTTAAAAAAAATGTTTTTCAATAATTTCTTTAGTATTTAATGGAATTCTTTGAGATTTCATTTAATCAATCTATTAGAAATTTTAAAAATTTACCAGGACCTCACCCAAGAATGATGTGGAAGATCCAAAACATCCACTTGCTTTCGTAAAAGGTAATCTTAACTTTTGTCTTCTTGACTTATGAAATATTTGCATGCAATCTTATTTGTGTTGAGCCCCGTTTGATAACCATTTGGTTTTTAGTTCTGGTTTTTGAAAATGAAGCCTAAAAATACCACTTCTATCAATAAGTTTCTATGTATTCTTATCTACTATGTACCTATGTTTTAAAAAATCAAGCAAAAATTTGAAAACTAAAAAAAGTAGTTTTCAAAAACTTGTTTTTGTTTTTGAAATTTTGCTAGAAACTTAAATGGTACCTCAAGAAAGATGGAAATCATTATAGAGAATATGAAAATAAATTGTAAAAAAACAAGCATGATTTTCAAAAACCAAAAATCAAAAACTAAATTATTATCAAACAGAGCTTTAGTTTTTAAAACTTAACTTGGTTTTTGAAAACATAGGTACAAAGTAGAAAAGAAAATATAGAAACTTATTGATAGAAGTGATATTTTTAGGCTTCATTTTCAAAAACCAGAACTAAAAACCAAATGGTTATCAAACGGGACTCAACACAAATAAGATTGACATGCAAATATTTCATAAGTCAGGAAGACAAAAGTTAAGATTACCTTTTACGAAAGCAAGTGGGTGTTTTGGATCTTCCACATCATTCTTGGGTGAGGTCCGGGTAAATTTTTAAAATTTGTAATAGATTGATTAAATGAAATCTCAAAGAATTCCATTAAATACTAAAAAAATTATTGAAAAATATTTTTTTTAAAGTTTTTTAAGGCCAAGGGTATTTTGAAACTTTTTAAAAGTTTGAAGGGTATTTTTGAAACAAAACTTTAACTGAAGTATCATCCAAAACTTAACGTCGAAGTGGTATTTTTGAACATCTTTGAAAGTCCAAGGGTATTTTTGAAACTTTTTAAAGTTTAAGGGTATTTTTGACACAAACCCCATAGTTTAGGGGCATTTTCTATAATTTAGCCTTAAAATTAATTGAAAGAAAGCAGAGATGAAACGACGCAAGAATGAATTGAGATTCAATTTATGATTTTTTAGGTATGTATATACACTTCGATTCGGTTCGATTTTTTTAATGTTTTTTTTTCGCACAAAAATTGAAACAAACCAATATTTTTTCATTTTTTCCAAAACAAAAATCGAAATGCCCAATTTTCTTCTAAAAACCGAATAAAACTATTGAATTGATTTGGTTTGGTTCGGTTTGATCCATTTTCGATTAAGACTATCACCCCCTACTTTATGGATTCAACATCGACAAGAAGGTGCAAATCAACATTTCCACTATATTATAGAAAAATCGACAAAGTAAGATAAAATATCATTAATGTGAACATAAAATGAATAATGAAGGTGAAAACCATAGTTAAAAAAAAAACAGAAAATTAAAAACGAAATCGTTATTAAACGAGTAATAACAATTAAGATGATTCGAAATAATAATTTCCCAACACATGTTTCATATTTTCTTCAAGAATGTGAAGAGTATATTTTATAGAGAGGTGTGTAAGCAAGAGTAGATCATGAAGAAACAGTCTAAAACATTAAGCAAACCAAGACCAGAGGAGTTGGAGGTAGGTGGAGACTTGGCTTGGTCAATGGAATGAGAATTTTAAAGACATTGAAGCCTTTGTAATTTATTGATCATTAAGCCAATTTAGTTGAAATTTTTGTAAGATTCCAAACCCAAAGTCAACAAAATAATGAAGATTTGCTTTTTCCCAACTCCTTCATTTTGTCAAGCAAACAAAAACTTTAAACAATTCCTCTTTCATTTTTGCTACTCTAATTGATTTCCTTCTTTCACCAAGAGATTTGACATATAAAAAAAAAAATACCATATGATTTTTCTAGAACAACTTAATTATAATAAAATAACACTTTTTGTTTGTTCTAGTCTTCTAGAACAACTTCGTTATAATAAAATAACATGTTTTTTAGGTTTTCTTTTAGAGTACAACAACACCTGAAGTGAAGATTTGAATCTCTAATCTTTTCATTGAGAATATGTGTCTTAACCAATTAAGACACATTCATGTTAGTTATTTAGAAAAAAAAGGTATAGTTTTGTCTTTTGGAGTTTCTAGATTTTGCTATGATTAATTATATCTCATTTGATAATCGATTTTTTATTTTTGATTTTAAAATTTAACTCTATAAATACTACTTACACCTATGAATTTTCTTATTTGTTATCTACTTTCTACACATATTTTCAAATATCAAGCCAAATTTTAAAAACTTTAAAAAATAATTTTAAAAAAATGGCTAAGAATTCAAATGTTTTTATTGAAAAAGATGAAAATCACTGAAGAGAAATAATAAACTCATTATAGAGAGATGATAGGGAAAAAAAGAACAATTTTCAAAAACTAAAAATTAAAAACTAAAAAACTAAGAGGTTGTTTGGGGCGCTGAGTGAGTTATAATAACAGACGGTTATAATAGTGTGGGTTATTATAGTCTGTAAAACATATAATATTATTTAAAATGCAAAAATAGTATAATCTGGAGTTATAATAATGTGTGTTTGGGGTGCAGAGTATTTCATAGGTTATTATAACACGGGTTATAATAACCAGTGGGTCAAACATGCCCTAAATGGTTATCAAACCGTCTTTAACTTGTAGATTTAAATCATCCAAATTTATTAATTTCAATAAAATAAATATCTGATCGCACATTTTTTCTAATTATTTAGGTCATGTTTGACATATATATGACTAACTAGAATAAATATCTTAAATAATGCAAACCCAAACAAATTTTTATATGAAATTTATAAATTAAAACTGAACATCACTTTTTTTTTCAAGGCTTCAAAGTTATTTAATATGAAGAGTGTGGTTAGTTAGAGGGTGGTACATTAAATTTAAGGATTGAGATTCAAAAATGGAAATGGAAAAGTCTTAAGAATTGGGAGTGGCATTGGAATTGCCATGTGGTGCAATGCAAAGAAAAGAAGACATCTTATATGGTCCCTGCTCAAGTTTTCTCTCTCTTTGACACTAACAGAAAGAGATGCATATTCCTTTGACATTTTCATCATTAAAAAAAAAAAAAAAAAAAAGGGGAAAGCTTTGAAGAAGTTAACAAAAGAAAGAAAAAAATTTCAACCAAAAAAGTTTAGTCCTAAACTATAAAAAGTGTAGTATATATAGATTCCATTTGGTAATTTTTAGTTTTTAATTTTTAGTTTTTGAAAATCAAACTTATAAACACTACTTCTATCTATAATTAATTTGTTTTATTTACTTTTTACCCGTATTTTAAAAAATAAGCTAAATTTGAAAACTAAAATCCTGTTTGATAACCATTTAATTGTTAATTTTTGAAAATTATGTTTGTTTTTCCACAATTTCTCTTCATCTTCTCTACAATGGTTTTCATCTTTCTTAAAGTATTCTCTACAATGGTTTTCATCTTTCTTAAAGTACCATTTAAGTTTATAGTCAAATTTTAAAAACAAACACGAGTTTTTAAAAACTACTTTTTTTAGATTTCAAAACTTAGCTTGTTTTTGGAAACATAGGTACAAAATAGATAAGAAAATGTAGAGCCTCATTGGTAAAAGTAGTACTTTGAAGCTTAATTTTCAAAAATCAAATGGTTATCAAACGGGACCTTAGTTTTTTATTTTTGGGTTTTGAAAAGTATGCTTGTATTTCCACTATTTCTCTTCATATTATTTATAATGATTTCAATCTTTTCTGAGAAGTTTCTAGTCAAATTTCAAAAAAAAAAAAAAAAAAAAAAAAAAATTTGAAAACTATTTTTTTTTTTGTTTAGTTTTCAAATCCTAGATTGGGTTTTAAAAACATAGGTACAAATTAAATAAAAAAAACATAGAAATCCATTGGTAGAAGTAGTATTTTTAGGCTTAATTTCCAAAGACCAATTGATTATCAAACGCCCTAAAATAATAGTTTTTAAGTAGTTTTTGTTTTTTAATATGACTAAGAATTCAAATATTTACTTAAAAAATAGGGGCAATTGGGTTGGTAGCAAAAAGGACCAATATAATTGTCCATATAGCAAATGGCTCAATCTATTTGCAAAAATAGCAAAAATTTGAAAAGAGAAATTGAAATTACTAAAACACCCCATGCCAATTCATCTGCATCGGTGATATCATCGATGAGATCTTATCGATGATATCATCGATGGGATCTATCGATGATATCACCGATAAAAATCTGTTATTTAATAACTAATTTTTTTACTCGCTTATTTAATAACTAATTTTTTCTTCTAATTTTGATAAACTACTATTGTGATATCTATCATCGATAGAAGTGATAGACATCTATCGATGATAGTTGTTTGATGAACTTCTACCACAATTGTCTATCTATTACCTATTACTCATAACTTTTCTATTATCTATTAGACATCTTGTTCCTATTCGACTTATCATTGCTCTCATCACGGATAGAAGTGATGAACTACTATCCTGTTAATGATTGATAAAAGTTAATGAAAAAGAAGTGATAAACTACTATCACTGATAGAAGTCATATGTTTCTATCAATGATAGTTGTCTGATAAACTTCTACTTATCTATTGCTATTACTCATATAACTTTTCTATTAGACTTCTTGTAATATGAGAAACTAAAGGATGTCTTGTATTTTGATCTTTCACTAAAGTTAAAAACCAAGCAACATTTTTATCTTCTTGAATTTTAACCACATCCTGAGCATCATTTATCCCTAACCTAATAACATCGGCAATTCTATAAAAGAAATAGAACTATCCATTCGAACTTCTTTCACAATCAGATTAATAAAATCATCAAAACACATCATCTCATCAACAAAAATTCTAATGGTCTGGTAATTCTCATAGAAATTTTTCTCATTTCATTACCTCTTATAAAAAAATAACTATTGGAAGCTTCATCATAGTTCCTACGAAAAGTAATAACAACATTAACAATATTAAGTAATATAGAAACCGATCACCACAATAGTCACTCGTATATCATTGATTAATGATATCACTGATAGTATTGATATCTATTGATCACTGATATCAGTGATATCATTGATATCTACTGATCACTGATATCATATCTATTAATCAATGATATCACTGATATCATTGATATTTAGAAAACAGTGTATCACTGATATCACTGATATCATTGATATCTATTGATCATTGATATCACTGATATCATATATATTGATCAATGATATCACTGATATCATTGTATCTAGAAAATAATGATAGATATCACTGATGTCACTGATGTCATATGTATTCTCTAGCATATCTAGAAAACAAAACAATCACCAAAATCAGACTTGCGACTCCAAAACATTGCAGAAAAACAGTGATATAACAAAATGAACAAAAAAAATACCCACGAAAAAAGATCTGGTTGATTGACAAACTCAAATACCCACGAAAAGAGCTCCAACAGAAGATCGTATATCACTAATTGGAAGCACAATAGTCACTCGTATATCATTAATATCACTAATATCATTGATATCTATTGATTATTGATATCACTGATATCACTGATATAACTGATATCTATTAATCATATCTAGAAAACAATGATAGATATCACTGATGTCACGTATATCGTCGATCATCTAGAAAACAGTATTGCTGATAGAACAAAAAAATGAAGAAAACTTGCGACTCCAAAGCAGAAAAATAGTGATGTAACGAAATGAACATAAGAAATACCCATGAAAAATGTTGATTGAAAAAATCAAATACCCACGAAAAAAGCTCAGTTGGACTTGAAAGATCGAATTGAAAGATACTTGGCCACCGAATAAGAAGATACTACAATGCGATCGAATTGGAGAAGATAATCAGACAAACTTACGACTTCGATCGAATTGGAGAAGATAATCAAACAAACTCGATGAAAATTCATGGGTTGCAATTCAACAGATCAAACTAGAAAATACCCGATCGAATAGGTGAAGGTTTGCGACTCAAATTGAATTTGAGAAGATACTCAAACTTGCAACTCGACAGAAGATTGGACTGGAATCGAGAAGAGTTTGGGAAGATTGGACTGGAATCAAGAATATGTTGTCGCAAAAATCGGAAGAAGAAAAATACCTTGAAGAACAAATACCAATTGAAAAACAAATACTAATTAAAAAGGGAATAGGTTTAAGCCAAGAGTATAATTGGAATTATAAAAAAAATTAAAGATTTTTGCCATATTTGCAATTCTTTTAAAAAGTTGTTATATCTACAAATACTAAAACCATAATTACTACCCATTGCAAATTCTCTAAAAAATAGGTATATTAAATAAATTATAATACATCTCATTTGATTTGACTGTGAATTTAGAGCCTTACAAGTAGTTAAATATGTATTACTGTTTGAGAATCTAGAAAATTGAAATGTTTAAATGCTTAAAATTGTAAAATAATAAAAAATATAAATGTCGGGCATAATCATGTTTGTTTTGAATATAAAAATATAAAAATAACAAGGAATATTTAAGTAAGAACAAATACCAATTGAAAAACAAATACCAATTAAAAAGGGAATAGGTTTAAGCCAAGGGTATAATTGGAATTATATAAAAAAATTAAAAACTTTTGCCATATTTGCAATTCTTTTAAAATGTTGCTATATCTACAAATACTAAAACCATAATTGCTACCCATTACAAATTCTCTAAGAAATATGAAAACTATTATAAAGAAAACAAACTTAAATTTTAAAAATCAAAATGGTTATCAAACAAGAGCCTTAAGCCTTTCAACTTTTTTTTTTTTGTATCTAATATGTCCCTGAACTTCTAGTTTTGTGTTGGATTGGGAACATGATTTTCCAACTTTGTGAATAATAGATTTGTGAATAAAAAAATCAATAAAGACAAAGTAATTACAAGTTTAGTTCCCAAACTCTAAAAAAAAAAAAGGCCAAAATACCTTTTTGGTCCCTCAGTTTTGTGTTTAGTTTCCTTTTTGTTGCTCAGTTTTCAAACTCAACAATTTAGCCCATGAGTTTTACATTTAGTGACACGGTCCTTCCATCAAATTTTCCGTTAGTCCCTAACGGAAACTGACGTGACACCTATTTTTTAATATATTTTATTTAAAATTTATTTTTTATTTGACAAAATACTTTTTTAATATTCCAATTTTGTATTTGGTTCTCTTTTGGTCCCTAAGTTTTTAAAAACTCAACAAATTTACTCTCAAGTTTTTATATCATTTTAATTTTATATTTAATAGGTTCGTGAACTTCTAATTTTGCGATTGATATGAGCATGATCTTTCAATTTTGTGACTAATGGATTTATGAATTTTAAAATTTTCTAAAATAGTTCATGACCTATTAAAAAGTACGTACAAAATTAAAAAAAATCAAAAGTCTATTAGACACTTTTAAGGTTTAAAGGAACTAAAAAAAAAGAAAATGTTGAAAAAGAAGTTTGAAGGGTTGGTATTTACTTCAACCAAATACGTCACTATAAGGTTGTAAAGGACTTTTCTCTCTGGTTTAGGTGAGTGTCGTCTAAAAGTTATGTTTCTTTAATTCGTTGGAGATGTAGTTTTAAATGTACAATAATTTAAGCTCGATCCCAATAGTAATACAATATTTCCAAGGAGAAGAGTGAAAAAAATATTAGTATATGGCCAAAAGGGAAAAAAAAAGGAGGGAAAAAAAATAATGATGATGATTGAAAAGGTGATGTTTGAAGGTCGGCATAGGATACTTTAAAACCTGGCATGCATGAATCAATAATAGGGCTAAAAATAATATTAATAATAATAGAAAAAAAAAAGAACCAAAAAAAAAAATAGTAGGGCTACTCTCACAAAGCCAAAAGGAAAATAATAATAATAATAATAATAATAATAATAATAAAAAAAAGAAAAAAAGAAAAAAAAGGCCCATGTTAGGCACCATCATTAAACCATGTGCCCTTCTCTTCTTACCTTCCCTCCACGCCTTCCCTTCATAAAGTTGAAACCTTTCAATCTTTTCAATTTCTTCCCTTTCTTTATTCGGGTTTAAATCTTATTTTAGTTCGTAAACTTTTTATTTGTAATTATGTTTGCTTTCGAAATGATAGGTTATACTTGACTTATTATGATGTATCGTCGAATATTTGTTTGTGAAGTTATTTGAGGTGCGAGTTTGACGTCTTAAACTTAAGTTTAGGAAATTTGGAGCTTAAGAAATTTTTAAGAGTTTATAAAAATTGTATTTAGAGTATAAGTTTGTGAATCATGAGTTGAGAATAGTTATTTGTAGGGTGCCTTCCATAGTGAATTTCAACCAAATTTGAGATATATGAAAACTCTCACCTGAAAATGAGTTAAGATTAAAAGGCTAAATTTATCGTTGATCTAAGTCTGACTCGTGTCTCCAAACGACCCTAAAAGCTAAATGAATATAATGTGTGTTTATGTAAGAGTTTTTATTAAACAATTAATGACAATGATTGAAATTGTCTTAAAATAATAGTTTAGAGGTAACGATGCTTTTGAAAATTTATAGGCCAAAATAAAATAAAAAGATTTAAAAATTAAAATAAGATTCAAATCCACTAAGGAGAGGAATCTTCTCGCCCCAAAGCTCAAATTTAGTAGAAAAATAAGTTTTTTTTAGAGGGGATGGGAGAAATGCTAATTACGGACTAAATCTTTTAGGTTGAACGGGGGAGATTCAAACCTCTGGCCTCTTGGTCAGTGATTCAAGTCAAACTTTTGATCTCTTGATCAACGAGACAAGTCAATATTACGGTTGAATCAAGCTCAGTTCCAAGACTAAACTGCTCATTATTAGGTTAACAGAGTAATGGCAAGATTTGTTATTAAAAATAAAAAACTCACATATTTGCTAGCTACCTTGTTTTATTTTTATATATATTATATATATTCGTGGAATGTCTTTCAGATTTTAACGAATATAATTTTCATTTTTTTAGCATTTTGCCTTTTGTGGTAAGATCAAGCTTCATAGGGAACGAAAGTCGATATGTTCATACTAAAGTTGTCTCAAAAAAGAAAACAAGTTTCATAATTCATATTAAATTAAATAAAGAAAAAAACTTTATCTTTGTCAAAATAAATGTCTTTTCGCATACTTTTATTATTGTCATTGTTATTTATCAAGGAAGGGAATTCCCTTCTTTTACAAATGCCCTTCATGTCTTTCTCTCACTCTTCTTATTCAATAGCTCCATGCAAATATATATTTTTAAAATTTAGAAAATTGCACTTAAATCATATAATATTTTGAAGATTTAAATCTCATTCCAAATTTTCACGTAATTGAGCTTAGTTTTTTTTAGTACAATAAATATAGAGTATAAAGATTTGAACCTCCAACTTCAATAGGAATAGTACGTGTTGATTATAATTGAACTATGTTCACTTTGATCAAAATTGAATTTAGTTGGTATAAATGATGTATCAACAGTTTAATCCACACTATGCTCTAAATTATCTTTAAATATATATATATATATATATATATATAATTTTAATCCCTAAAATAAACTTGATAGTTTATATTTTGTTTTCTCAACAACAAATGTGGTCCTATTAAATGTGTTAACAATCACGATATTTGTAGTTCGGATCTCAACGTACTTAAAAAAGCCTATAAAAGCGGATTAAGCTTGTAGTTGTTGGGCCCAGAAAGTCTCTTGAGGCCCGTCAATAGGTAGATGGCCATATAATGGGCTATAGCCCGATTGCCCCATGAAGGAGGATAAAATGGCCCATTAAGACTAGCTCTCAGCACTCCGCAGACTCCTCGAATTCTCAAGGAGGCTGCCCATTCCACACACTACCACTTATAAACTGGCTGTTGAGGTCAAGATCGACTTTCACTTTATGACATATTACGACAAGTCCTATAATTTTCGCTTTGGTGGGGGATCAAATTTTTACCGATTTGGAAAGGTGTATTAATTTCTGTTTTAACTTTTCAACTTCATAAATTTAGATAAGTGTTAATAATGTAATTTGGTATGTCAAATCAACGGTTAATTCGTATCTTCGATAACTATAATATACCTGCAATACATAAAAATGTGAATGATGGGATGGTGCTAAACCACCGACACTCCGACGCTCAAATCCGTAATCGAGTTTGAAAGTGATTTATGTAGTAGAAAAGTGGTCGTATTTGGATGTACCTTCAAATGTCATCTTCTCATTATTTTATAATAGTGTATATGTAACACATACTTAAATATCCCGACACTCTCTGAGAATCTCAGCTGCCAGGTCGTAGTAATTACTTATCTGTTATTTAATTTATTCTACATGGGCTCAATGAGATCCTTTGGATTACTCAATTTATTCTACATGAGCTCAACGAGATCTTTCGGAGATCGACTCTTCTCATCTTTTAGATCCATCCAATATCATTATAGGTTTCTTGATTGACTATTGAAAATTGACTTTACAATGTTTTGGACTGATCCTATGAGGAGCTGACTATCAAGCTCTTTGGCTCACTCTTTAAGGAGTCAACCAAATTGATCTGAAACTACCCCTTTGTAAGGATGGGCAAGCCAAATTGAAGCGACACCGAGTTGGTGAAAAGTATATAGTTTGCCCATTGATATATTTTCTTGGTTTTTGTTAGAATCAGTGGAAGAAGGTTGAGAATAGAAAGTTTAACACTCATTTAATTTTTTTTTTTATTACATTATCAACCCTCATTTAATGAAGTTGAAAATTTATGCTAAACAATTGAGATACACGATACATGCACAAATGTATAGGTAAAAAATGGATTTCCCCCCTTCTTTTTATCAACACATATTATAACGACATGTCGCAGACTCACTGGCGAAAGACGATGCGTCGTTCCTGTTTAATAAGACCCATTTCGGGGTTCTGAGGACAAAGAAAGCGAGCTTCAATTGTGGCCTTAGCCCCTCTCTCTGCCGCCCAAATTTCTGGTTTCCGCGTCGAGATTTTTCGTATTCGAAGAAGAAGAACAGCCACAGTAACAATTTAAGAAGAAGAAGAAGAAGAAGAAAAAGGGTTTTGAAGGGATAAAGTTTGCGAGAGAAAGAGGAAGGGCAAGATGAAGACGACCAAAGGAGGTAAGGTGATGAACCCCACGGATGCTTATCGAAAGGAGCTTCGCAAGAAGGAATTGAAACGGGTATTTGTTTCTCAGACCATTTAATTTGCGATTATCGCCCCCAGTCAACTCCTTAGTTCCGCCAATTTATCTCGTCTTCGAACCTCATTTGCGTTCATCTTTTAGTATTGCTTGCCACAGTGCCGTGATTTCTGTTTATCGCCTTCTCTTCTCGAAATCAATTAAATTTTATTGGACAATTTACTATTGACTTGAATTAATCTTCCACTGAAATTAGATACAGTGGCTCGTTTGGATGCATTTAGGGACCTGGGTTTATATATATATATATATATAGTCTTCCATTATCCAACCCTGAAGGGTTGTGCCTGAATTTAGATTGAGGATTTTGCATTAGTGAGATATTACTGAATTCTTATAACTGATCTTGGCTTAGCTACCCCGTCAATTGTCCTTTAGGAATGAATCAGTGTGTTTTTGGAGACCCTTCGTTACCGCCCCAAAACTGCTGTATTCTGTAAGATGGGGATTAAATAGAGAATCTTATTGAGTTTCAAAAAGTAGAAGGTACTTTACTGCAGTTAAACTTGATCAATGTTGCTATTGTTAAGGACAATGGACCTCCACATATATCCACAATGGTATGATATTGTCCACTTTGAGCATCAACCTCACGACTTTGCTTTTGGTTCCCAAAAGGCCTCATACCAATGGAGATAATTGTCCTCACTTATATACTCATGATCAATCTCTTCCCTAGCCAATGTGATATTTTTGTTTGCATCCTAACAATCCTCCCCTCGAACAAAATACCACAACTTGAGCCTCCCTTCGAGTCTTCCCTCGAACAAATCCGTCTACTCCAACGGACTACCACATTGTGTGATATTCTTTGATCCTCCCCTCGAACAAAGATCTACTCCTGTACCAGACAACTTGATAGAGTTTACTACTTGCTTGTCGCTCCAAGCACTTTTTGTTCGACTCCAGGGTTCATCCACAATGTCCACATAAGACTCATTAATCTTTGTTCCACTTTGAGGACTTCTTCGGTACACAACTAGGTTTTATCATGGCTCTGATACTAATTGTTAAGGACAATAGACCTCCACATATCTCCACAATGGTATGATATTGTCCACTTTGAGCATCAACCCTCATGGTTTTGCTTTTAGTTCCCCCAAAAGACCTCATACCAATGAAGACAATTGTCCTCACTTATATACCCATGATCAATCTCTTCCCTAGCCAATGTGGGACTTTTGTTTGCATCCTAACAGCTATCTCTGATGTTCCTCCTTCATTCATATTTCCTTTGAAAAGGGATCTTTCATTATTGATAATGAAATTGAGAAGCTTATTGTGGTTTTCCAGTGGTAAGGAGCACGTAAAGAAGGACATTGTCTTCTCATTCATTGCAAAACTGTCAATTTGTCCTTGGAGTTGTGGGGCCTGGATATGGGCTTGAAAGCCACAGCCCTTGAGTCTAAATAATTCTGGAGGATTTCTTTTTTTGAATTAATAAGTTCACCGATTGATGGTTGACAACTAGGAATCAATCTAGAAGAAGCAGTTCCCTCTGGACTTGTATAGCTTCTTATTAGACTTCTATGAGAATAATTTTGCGTTGCAAGGTGGGAAAGGATGGTAAGATCAGGTTTTGAGAAAGATTCTTGGTATCATGACATTAAATTTAAGTTTTGTGCATTTTGGGAATCTAGAACTTGGGAGGTTGAAGCTATTTGTGCATATTAGGAACACTAAATCTTTTTGTGAACCATGTAAATCCCTTTGCTGCTGGCCTTCTTTTGATTATTAGTGTTTTTGTGATGCGATTGTCCATGATTGGATTCAAATAAATAACCTCTAATAACAGCTGTTATGTGTGCCTACCAGAATAAGAAAGAGAGGAAAAAGGTAAGGGAGGTGGGAATTTTGAAGAAAGATCCTGATGCAATCAAGGAGCAAATTCAAAAGTTGGAAATGATGAGTAAGTCAAAGTCTTTATGAACTCTATTAACTTAATCACAGGCGTTTTCTTCAGTTTTCTTTGTTGATTTGAGAGGCCTATTTTATTATGATTCTTTGCGAGCAACATCAAAATGTTTGGAGTTGGATTTGTTTTTCAAATGTTATCCATGATCGTGACAAATATTTTTTTGACAAGAGTTTTCTATTTTCCTTTTTATTTTTTCTGGAGTACAAGTATCTTTCTCATTTCATCTTTTTTTATCTCTCTGATGTTTCGTGCAGAGGCCGATGGTGCCCTTGATAAAGCTAGAAAGCACAAGAAAAGACAGTTAGAGGACACTCTCAATCTTGTATTAAAGAAGAGAAAGGTAATTTTTGTATCTAAAAACTTATCTAGAAATCTCATTGATAAAAGTTATTTTATGACTAAGATGTGAGACATAGTTGTTATGGACAATGAGAAGCTGATCCCCTGTAATGATGATTATTTAAAATACAGACACACACGCTCACACACACCCAGCCATGTTAACTCTATTAGGTATTTCCTGTTTCACCTATGGTCTTGTACTTGTGGTCACTGGGTATGTTACAACTACTATGCAAGCTAAGCATTTAGCATATTGAACAATGTGGTTTTCCTTTAGTTTGCACATTGACATCAAGCTTTTATCCCAGCAATCATCTTGCAATTCTCTCTTGGACAGGAATATGAAGAGAAAATGAAGGAAAAGGGTGAGGTCCCAGTTATGTTCAGGTACAAAAGGCCCTCTTGCACATTGATGCTGTTTCTCTTCATGCAGTTAAATCCTTTTTCTCTTTTGGATGTATTCTATGGTTTATATTCAAGCACTGTAATTTGTCTTCTGGCCAGTCATTTGGGACCTCCGAGGAGACGAACAATTGAAGAGGAAGAAGAGAGAGCAAAACATCCGAATCCTGAAGTAAGCAAACTCTCATTGATTATCTGGCCATTTATGTTTTTCCTGTATTGCATCTCTGGATTTATATTTGATGTTTTTCTGCCACTTTAGGACTCTGTTTACCATCACCCCACGCTAAATCCCACTGGAGCTCCACCACCTGGGAAGCCTCCAATGTTTAAATCATCAATTGGTAAGTTAACTTCATTTTCAATCTTGCAGTAAAACAGAAATTGACAGGGGGTGTTTTTATATTTCTATGCTTCACTGAATTTTTGTCTGAATACGAACTATAGGACCACGAGTTCCTCTATCTGATGCTTCTACAAGTGGTGTTGCATCATCCTCAAACATGGAGCCAGAGGATGTTCCTTTGGCTGTACCTCCACCTCCCCCACCCCCTCCTTTGCCAGACTCTGCTAAAATGGGTTCTGCTGATGGTTCTACTCTACCTGATTCTTTACCTCTACCTC
Organism: Trichosanthes cucumerina; assembly: GCA_036507285.1. NCBI lineage: Eukaryota > Viridiplantae > Streptophyta > Magnoliopsida > Cucurbitales > Cucurbitaceae > Trichosanthes > Trichosanthes cucumerina. Next base: position 71,127,178 of record CM071839.1, on the reverse strand, counting down.
CTCCTCCTCCATTGCCACCTAAGCCTGTAGCATCAAACATGGGTTTACCATCGTTGCCTCCACCACCTCCTGGACCTCCACCAAGGGAACAAGTTGCAGGTCACCCTCCCTTCATGCTGCCTCCATCTTTGCAGCAGTCTAATATGATGCACCCTCCTGGAACCAGTGAAGGTGAAAAGGAGAGAAGTCAGCCTGCATTTTTGGATGAGACCTCCAAGGGGCCAGCTCAGGTAATTTATCTGTTTACTTCTCCTTAACATGGAATGGAAGGGAACTGAAAGTGGCTGAGGCTGACTACACGGTGTGATATACAAGCCTGGGTCTTGATTTCTTTAGTTGACTCATCTAGGCGAAGAAAAAAGCTATATGCACACTGTATATGTTTAATTACAAAAACTGTAGCCTGTAGGAGTACTTATTAATAATTACTGTTAGCAAGCTAGCATTCTTATTGGTCTCATTCATTTAGGTGCCTACTACTCTTCCGCCACCACCTCCCCCACCTGGGATGCCACCAAAGTCAGCAAATGATCAGTCTGAAGATGTATCAGGTGATGAAGAGAGAAATAATTCTTCAGTGACTAAAGACGTTTCTAAACTGGTTCCTCCACCTCCACCTCCAAGACCTCCTACAGTACCTGGGTCTTCATTGATACCAACCTTGCAGCCCGATGTGTTACCCCCTGGAATATCTCGATTTCCTCCACCTCCACCTCCACCAGATATGCGGCCAACATTATCTGCACCTGGACTCCCACTCCCACCTGGAATGATGGTCCCGTTAATGCCAAGGCCACCATTTGGGCCTCCCCTTGGACCTCCACCCATGATGAGACCACCACTTCCTCCTGGCCCTCCTCCCACTTTTCATGAAGATGACCATAATGCACATATGCCACCTGTCCCTCAAAAGCCCTCGTATGTTAAATCTGCTGCATCTACTGTTGTTAAGCGTCCACTAGCTCAGCACACTCCAGAACTTACAGCAATGGTAAGGTGACTTAGCGTGCTAGTCTAGTGCAATTTGATTTTAAAAATTTGTAGTCATTGATGTTAGGAATGTTAGGCTACAGCATTGCTGTCGTTACTATCACAAACTTGTCCATCATTGGCAAGTTTAATATAAAATATTCCGAGCTGGCAGCTGTTGTATATGGTTGGCAAGCTCTTAGGGGAAGGGATACTATATGCTAAGGATGACAAGGAAATATATTTCAAGAAGATAACTATAATTTTTAATTAGCTAGCTACTTAAACTGATTATAATTTTTATAATTTAGCTGTATGCTTTCCCAGCTTGAATCTTTGACCTTCAACCCAACTAAAGTAAATTTCTTAAATAACTTCATTAGTTCATTATTAGCGAAGAACATTTAGAAGAAGGTCCACGTTTTGAAATGTATCACAAAAGGTGAGTGAATTGGGGCCTGGTCAAGGGCAATATGCTTTCACGCCTGAAAATGTAATGCTTCGGTAGCTTCCCACTTGACAAGTGTTCTAGCTATACCTTACCTGAGCATGGAGGTAGGATAAAATTATGACATTGTTGCTAGACATGCCATTTATGCGATGAGATGTGTTTGCCTGTATTATACTAATGTAAATCCACAAGTGGTCTGTAAATAGTAGTATACAGAACACAAGTAGTTCTACCTGAACGAACGTGTAGCTTTGATCCATGACATCTGGGAATTAGAAAGCTTCACTGTACAATTTATCTTATTCTGCTCTGACCTCAGGGATATTTCAGCTTTACTCTGACATTCCAAACTTATATCATCATCCCACTTATTCAGGTTCCTGCATCAGTTAGAGTGAGAAGAGAGATTGCAGCACCGAAAGCAAAACCGAAGCCTTCTCCATCAACTGCAGCAGCACCGTCCCTGCCTGCAGCTCCTATTGTAGGGAAGCCGGAGTTGGTCAGCTCATCATCAGCCCCAAAGAAACAGAATATCGATGACTCATATATGGCATTTTTGGAGGACATGAAAGCCCTTGGCGCTCTTGATGGATGAGATGTTGAATTGGTTTATATCGGAAATGGAGGCAGCGAGTATAATGGAAGGGAGGAGAAACAAATGACTTGTACGACAGACCTTACTTGAGCAGGTATTGCTCTATAGGTTTTACAATTGTCCTTGAGGTCTAAAGAAACAAAACTGAGGATGGATTTGGGGACCATCATATACCTGCATTAATGGGACTGGCTGCATTTCTTGATGGGGCATTAACTTTGGCCTTGTATTGTGTCATGTAGACATTTTTATACTTTGAAAAAATTGGAAATTGTTCATCAGATTTTATTTCGAATAGATGCCAAGCTAATCTTAGCTTTACTTTCTGTGGCTTGCAACTGACGATTGTCAAGGAAACTTGACCCCTTTTAATTGCAATTAATCTCTCAAACATCAAGAATCAACATTGCAATCCTGTAAAGAAAGGAGGTATGAACCCTAGAACTTTTCAAGTGTGAAGAACTGTTGGATTAATTTAGGAACTGTTACATTGAGCGTGAAGACAATGTCGTGCAGCTTTCGGGGTGAAGAGTTATAATACCCATAAGTTTGTGTTGATGGAAAGGCCCATTCTATTGGCTCTTTGATCTCGAGATTACATCGATACTCGCAATTTTTTTTTAAACATTTGGCAAATTCTTTCTATTCATTTAAGTTGTTTGGGCATTGAAAGAAAAGGATGGGTCAGAAGATTGAGTGATAAAAGTTTTGGTGTTAGATTGGATGAATGTCATGCCCCAAGACCAAAATCTTTGGGGAACTCTCATTTATCTTCTTCAAGATATTGATGTGGATTTTAGATAATAAATAAGAAGTTGTGTTGAGGTGCTGAGTGGATTATAATAACATGAATTATAACAGTCTGTGGGTTATTATAGTATGTGAAATCATTTAATATTATTTAAAATGTAGAGTAGTATAGTATGAGATTATAATGGTCTGTATTTGGGGTAAAAAGTATTTCACAGATTATAATAACACAAATTATTATAGTTGTATCCAAATAAACCCTAAGTTTTTTAAGGAAAAGTTCATTGACACGAAATTCAAAACTGAGTTTTTTAAAATCTAAAAGTAGAACATGTGTGTGGTCCAATGAAGGTCACTAGAGAAGAAGCCTAAGAGAGGTAAAATAAAGAATAAATAAAGAATTGTCAACTCAATTGTCTAATTCTAAAAATTAATACAATATTAATATAATTTGCCAAATCAAGTCTAGTCGGTACGTAATTGGCATATATTACTAATGGTCAATTTGGATTCAACGACTATTTAAAACTATTTTTCAAACTTCAAAGATGAAAGTTTACTATTAAAAATTTTAAAAACCAAACCGATATTAACTATAAACTTCAAACACCAAAATTGCATTTTCTCCTTGATTTAATTTTCTTTGAACCGTGCAACTGGTCATTGAGCAGTCGAACCTGCTTTGGATTTCTTTTTTAAGTGCATCTTTCAAGAAAACCAATGCAGTTCATATAAAAATAAGAATTTTTGTTCAATGCCATTTAATCATTAGAGAATTTATTATTGAGATTTTAACAATCATATGAATGAATTTATTTCAAAGGGATAGCTTTAAATTTAAAATTTTTTCAAATCCATAATCTTTTGGAATTCTCTTTTTCTCAAACCATCCTAAGCATGTGAAAAAAACCCCTCAAACCTTTTGTTGACACAATAATATCGTTACAAGTTTACGTTAGATCATAGTAGAAGTATCGTCAAATTCATCTGTAAGAAAGATACCCACATCAGTGTAGTGCTTTGATGCTTAAGTAAACCAGTGATGAGTTGAACTAGGGTAATATTAGTGGACATTGATAGTGAAATGAGTTTCAATATTTATAGAGTTCTTCACTATCTCTGGAAAGATTTATACCTAACATGATAGTGGAGATTCTGCCGGTGACGACACTTCACTATCTTAAGGTCAAGCTCAGTAAATTTACGTCACATTTTAGCCCTTGAGCCTCTGGCTCGACTCGACTCGATAGCTCTATTACGAGACGTTTTGTGACGTGGCCTGAAGGGGTTTATGTGAACCTATTAATCCTACCCCAAACACCTTCCCTAAGGCTAATATAATTGGCCGCAATTAATTTACCCTTTCAACTTGCCTACAGTGACGAACGAACCATTATTAGCACATTATCACGATCTTACATGGACTTTCACCAAAAAAAAAAAAAAAAAAAAGCCACTAACCTTAGTGCTGAATAAAAAAATGTTGGGTCACAACTCAAACCGTCCAAATAAAAAATAAAAAAAGAAGAAAATATTAGCTGAAGAAACCATTGCATGTGGACAATTTATGAATAATAATGAAGGTACTTCTATTAACGTGCTGTAAAAATGAGAAGATTAAGCAGTATTAGAACATTGCTAACCATATTAAGGACAAACAATCACATGTTCTTTTTCAATCCCAAAATGATAGAAACAAAGTCAAACTTTGTTGTCATTTGGAACTATTCTATTACATATATTTATGTCACTAATTTCTTTAAATCCATTATGTTTACTCTCATTCAAAATGAAAAAGAAACATTAACTAGAATTAGTATTAGCTAAACGGATGAAAATGATTCTTTTGACTTCAAACTTTCCCTTTTGACAATTCCAACCATTCGTCACGCCTGATGTCAAACTCATCGTTGAAATTCTAATAATAAATCCAAGTGGGTTCCTCTGAAATTTGAAACTTTTGTTCTTTCGGTTCACTTTTTGGTGGAGTTGGTTCGGAAAACACTGGTTGGAACAATGGATAGCCATATCCGAATTGAATTTCCTGCTGAAAACCAGTGGATTTCTCAACAACCCAATTCAATTCTCCGGCGAGTGCAGGTAAAGTCAACGACACAGACTTTTCCAGTTAACGCCTTTCAAAATATATTAAAAGAAGCTTTGATTTATTTGCCCTCTATTATTCCCTATGAGTTGAAAGGAAACATGTCGAAATCTTGATGAAGGGGATGCGACAGAATATGTAATTTATCAATTTTTGAGAGAGACAGCGGCATTTGAAAATGGTTTTACTTCGAGAAGCTGGATTAAACAAAGGCCAACTGGTAAAGAGAGAGAGAAAATACAGATGGGTTTCTCCTAGTGAGAGAAGGGTATGAAAGTTTGAAGTCAGTCATGGCCACCATGTTGATACCTCCAACTTCTTATGCTTTCACATTATTTTCCTTAGTCTTTTCTTTTTGCTTGAAATGCTGACATCCCTCTTTTAGACTATTTACAATCTTCCTACCGAATGCCCTGGTTTTTCTGAGCTTATCCTAAGAGATGGACTGAAGAAAATCTCTCTCTCTCTCTCTATTCTCTCTTTTCTTCATCTGTTTGGTGCTATGGGGCGTTTTATTGGGGTTATCCTTTTCCTCTGTGGCCTGCTGCTGCTTGTTCATCCTTCAGTTTCACTGCCCTTGTGCTCTGATTCAAGTATGTTGTTGTTTTTCTCTTTTACTTGGTTTGATGTTTACTAATTCTACTGTCTCAAATCTCAATACCCTTTTTCTGTTTTGGTGCTTTCGTTTGTTGTTGACATCTTGTGATTCCTTTTCTCTGATTTAATTGGTGTAGCGGCGCCCTTTACTTTGAACTCTACATTGAAGTTTTGTCCTTATAACGGGAGTGTTTGCTGCAATTCCACTCAAGATGGGATTATACAGAGACAATTCCAAGGGATGAACATTTCTGATCCTGCTTGTGCTTCCCTTGTCAAATCCATTGTCTGTGCGGTAAGACTTGTTGATCCCTAAAACAGGACAGACAATTTCCCCTTTCTTTTTAGATTGAGATATATTAGTGTTAGTGTATAGCCTAGCTGATTGTTCTTTTTTGTTATGTCTTTTCGTTAACTGTAGTTAGAATAAAAAGTCCTGTTTGCCTGATGCTTTTGAGAAGGTTCTGTAGGAATTATGCCATGTTGTGATAGTAACTAAGTCTCCATTGTTAACTAATTAGTTTTTGGTTTTTGAAAATTAAGTCAACAAACACTACTTCCACCCATGAGTTTCTTTGTTTTGTTATCTACTCTTCAAACATATTTTCAAAATTCAAGCCAAAGTTTGAAAACTAAAAAAATGTAGTTTTTAAAAAACTATTGTGTTTTTGGAATTTGCTAAGAATTCTAATGTTTCTTTAAGAAAGGTAAAAATCGTAGTGAAGAAATAGTAAGGAAACAAACACAATTTTCAAAAACAGAAAACTAAAAATGAGATCCTTACAAACAAGGTCTAAATGATTCTAGAAGAGAAGTTGGTTTCTGCAATTTTTCTTTCCACCTCTTCTTCCATCAGCCTTATTTAAAGTGCATAATTCTTGTTTTTCATATGGATATAAGTGGAATGGAGGAATTTTAATCCTAGAAAGAAACTTTAAATTCAATGAACTTTTCCAGTTGAGTAATTATCAACAAGATATGAAGTACACAGCTATACCATTCATTTGATGCTGCAGAAGGACATCGAAAGAAGGTTCAGGGATGAATGCTGTGGATCTAGTATTTCTACTTTTGTTTATAGATAAGGATTCACCATAGCTTAATAATCCTGATAAATGGTTAACTGCTTGGACTTGTTTGATGATCATCTTGCATACTATTTTACTTGTGGTATCCGTATCTCAAGCCTTTGCCAATTTTGTCTTCCTTCTTATCATATCTTCAGAGGTGTGATCCATTTTCTGGTGATCTATACAAAGTCAATTCGACGCCTAGGCCAGTTCCTCTTCTCTGCAACTCCACTTCAGAAAATTCACCACAATCTAACCAAGCCGCTACTGACTTCTGCTCTACAGTATGGGATACATGCCAAAATGTGACTATAGTCAACTCCCCCTTTGCCCCTTCGTTACAGGGTCGAGCTGGAGTACCTACTAACTCCACTACTAGCAAGCTCTCAGATCTCTGGCAATCAAAAACTGACTTTTGCAATGCCTTTGGCGGAGCGTCCACTGAAGAATCAGTCTGCTTTGTTGGTGAACCTGTTTCCCTTAACAATACTGAACTTCCTAGCCCTCCTCCACATGGCTTATGTCTTGAGAAAATTGGAAATGGATCTTACCTGAATATGGTGGCCCATCCTGATGGATCTAATCGTGCATTCTTCTCTAACCAAGCAGGCAAGGTTTGGTTAGCAACTATTCCTGAGATGGGGTCGGGAGGGGTGTTGGGGCTTGATGAATCTAAAACGTTTGTAGATTTAACCGATGAAGTTAACTTAGATACTCAATTTGGCATGATGGGCCTTGCATTTCATCCAAACTTTGCTCAAAATGGAAGATTCTTTGCTTCTTTCAATTGTGACAAGGTTAAGTGGCCAGGGTGCTCTGGAAGGTGTTCTTGTAATTCCGATGTTAATTGTGATCCTTCAAAACTACCATCTGATAGCGGATCCCAACCATGTCAGCATCAAAGTGTTGTCGCCGAGTACACTGTTAACGGTAGTGCGTCCCAGCCTTCATTGGTACAAATCTATGAACACTTCACATATTTTTTTATGCTTCCTGGCTTTAAGCTTGTGGGATCAAATGGAATATCAATTTTTATTTTCAGGCAACAACTGCAAAACCATCAGAAGTGAGAAGAATAATTACGATCGGTCTTCCATTTACCGCTCATCATGGAGGACAGATACTCTTTGGGGAAGATGGTTACCTTTACTTTATGATGGGAGATGGTGGCGGTCAAGGTGATCCTTACAATTTTTCCCAGAACAAGAAGTCGTTGCTTGGAAAGATTATGAGGCTTGATATCAATAACATTCCAAGTCAGTCTTAAACTTTTACCGTAAAGTTCCTTTGAGAAGTTTCGGTTTTCTGTACAATAGTTATTCTCTCCGCATTCTGCCACTGCAGTTGGTGGAGTCAGACTTTTAATCATTAATGTCGTCTTCATCCTGACTATTCTCCGATAAATTCGAATATGTGATTCCCCTCATACTGTTCTCATATTTGTATGTACAGGTCCAGAAGATATTGATAAACTTGATCTATGGGGAAACTATTCTATTCCTAAAGACAACCCATTTGTTGAAGATCAAGGTGCATTGCCAGAGATATGGGCTTACGGATTGAGAAATCCTTGGCGCTGCAGTTTCGATTCAGAAAGACCTTCCTACTTCATGTGTGGAGATGTTGGACAGGTTCGAATACCACGCTTACAGTTCTGTTCTAGGAGGTTACTAACTTGTTGAAGGATGACAAGAGTAAATCCCAGTAGTGTTAGCCGCCCATTTAACTGAAAGCAAATTATGATGGATGTTGTGGCAGTTCAAGTTTCAACCTGAGTTTGAACAAACCTGTTAATCTCTAGGAACATAGTTGAGTAGTAACATCTGGATAACCTCTAATACCTTTTACATTGGAATATGTTTATAGTTTATTATGCTACTCATTTCGAACAACACTTCAAATCACTCTACCTGTTCTTACAGGATAAATTTGAAGAGGTCGACATCATCACAAAGGGAGGAAACTACGGCTGGCGTGTTTACGAGGGTCCTCTTTTGTTTGTTCCAAATTCAGCCCCTGGAGGATCCACACCTGTAGATTCCATAAATCCAATCTTCCCTGTGATGGGCTATAGCCATTCTGCAATAAGCAAGACTGTAGGCTCAGCATCAATAACAGGGGGTTATTTCTATCGATCTAAGACCGATCCGTGTATGTATGGAAGGTACGTATGTTTATACATTCATAGTCTCTGAATGACATTGTTCAGGAAGATGTGGGGAAAAAGAATCATTTTAACCCAGTTTCATTGTGTTCTTTTTGAGCAGGTACTTGTATGGAGATTTGTATGCTTCTGCTATTTGGGCAGGAACTGAAAATCCAAAAAACAGTGGGAACTTTACCACAAATGAGACTCCTTTCAGTTGTGCCCCTGATTCTCCTATACCTTGCAGTTCCACTCCAGGAAGCCCTCTTCCAGCCTTGGGTTATGTCTTCTCATTTGGTGAGGACAATGACAAGGACATTTACCTTCTAACCAGCAGTGGAGTCTACAGGGTCGTCCCGCCTAGTCGTTGTAAATACACTTGCTCGTTGGAAAACGTAACAACAACAGTCGGAAGCTCCAGTCCAACGCCGTCCCCTCCATCTCGTGCAAGTCGGTCGACGAACTCATGGAGCAGCCTGCTGCTCCTACTCACTTATGTGCTGCTGCTGCTTATGTCTTGTAGCTGATTACATGCTTGATATATATGGAAGGGCATTGCTAGTCCAAATTCCATTTACCGTTGGAAAGAACTCTCTGCTCTGCTCTTTTCTTTTTTTTTTTGGTTTCTTCCACTGTTTTGAGTTTATTATAATTTAGTTGTGAGATAGCTTTCTGTTTGGTATTTTGGAACATTTTTTTTTTTTGTGAAGTTTCTAATTGTTGTTCTGGGAACTACAGAATGTATAAGGTTCTGTAACTTGAATTCAAGTCTGAAGCTTCTTCAGAATGAACAGCAGCCATCCACATCATAAGAGTAACCAGCTTGAAAATTCATTATTATTCCAATTTTATCCTCATTAGTGTATGTCAGTAACATATCTAGTATACTTTACTTTTTGTATATAAATCAACTTATATTAGATAGTTTGCATGGTTGGTATATAACACTGAGTACATCAGTAATATACTTAATTTAGTGATATGGTTCATTTTTTTTAAATAATGGTTCGTTACTTTAAGTGATGAATATTGTATCATTCATTCACTACCGATATAGTGTATCAACAAAAAAGATAGTGGCAAAAAAAATTAATAAAGTCAAAAACTAAAATAAGGTACATCAGTGATATATCACTGATATATCTACCGTTGATATACCTTATATTACGCATATCTCATTTTATTGATACACTTGTAAAATATATACGTCATATTAGATATATTTGATACAGTGAATATAAATTGTTGTCATACTCTCGATATACTTTATATTAGTTATTTTTTATATACTATTGATAAATTGATTATTGAGAATTCAACTTCATTGATATATTTAAATAATATACTTAAATAATGTACGTCAAGAGTATATAATTGATATACTTCATACTAGGTATATCAAGGATATATCAACAGTTTATCATTGATGATATACCCCTGATAGACAATTGATAGACATCATATTGCAAACACAAAAATTAAACGTGAAGGGTATTTTGGATATTTTGCAAAACAGTTACACACCCACAATTTAAAAAAAATTGATGACACACTCATAATTAGATTTTCTTCTTTTGCTAATTATGCTACTCCCCATAATTATACTATGAAGTTGTTGGTTTAGAGCTAGCTTTTATTCAATGATATGAATCTTGCAAGGCCAGAAGCTCTCTATTTTTATTTTTTTTTGGTGGGCCATTGGGAGGAGTAGGAGTGTTTTGAAAACTTACTTTTAAAATAGAGTTGGAGAGAAACTTAGGGCATGTTTAGTATGCAATTCAGATTTTGTTTTATGTTTTCAGATTCACTGAATTTAGTAAATATGTGTTTGACAAATGTGTTTTCGAAAACTGTTTTCGGATTCTGTAATCCAAATACTAGAAATTCTGAAAACAACATTTTTATGTTTTCATTGTATCCAGATTCTAAATTTAAAATTTTAAAATGCAAAATTATATTAAACAAAATAAAAATCTTAATAAATACAATATTTCATGTTATAAACTCAATTTACTTTGGTTAAATTAAAATATGTATAATATAATATATTATAAATTATATAATATTATATTATAAAATGATAATTCTATAAAATTTATAAAAATCAGGTTCATAAATTAATTAGTAATGAGTTATATTCAATCTAATAATTAGTTTTGCAATTATAATTAATTTCATGATCTATAAATATATTATGAGGCACACTTTAAACAACTGTTTAGAATGAAATCAAATCTCTAAATTTGTTTTTAAGTTTATGTTTTCAGATTGCTTATCAAATAGACCCTTACAAAAATGTAATGCATTTCCGCTTTCTTGTTTACATAACTGTTTTTTTGTTTTTTTTGTTTTTTATTTTTACTTAACGATTGTTTATATTTGTTTTTACTTTAATAATGGTTGTTCACGCAAAAATGTATATCTTTAAGATTGTTTAAATTATTATTTTTTCAATAGTTACTAACATTCCACATTTGTAGGCTCTCAGTTTCTGTTTCTGTAATTTTTTTTTTGTTATTATTTTTTAAAATATTTCTAAACACTCCACTTTTATACCCTATAAATTCACACTATAAATTACTATTGTGAAGACATTTGGATTTTTTAAATTCAAATTGAATTAGACCTCCATTTTTTTTAAAAAAAAATTTTAAACCATTGATCTCCTTTCTTATATCTAAATTTGTTTTCAAATTTCTGTTTTCAGAATGCTTATCAAATAGACCCTTACAAAAATGTAATGCATTTCCGCTTTCTTGTTTATATAACTGTTTTTTTTGTTTTATTTTTTTACTTAACGATTGTTTATATTTGTTTTTACTTTAATGATGGTTGTTCACACAAAAATGTATATCTTTAAGATTGTTTAAATTATTATTTTTTCAATATTTACTAACATTCCACATTTGTAGGCTCTCATTTTCTGTTTCTTTAAATTTTTTTGTTATTATTTTTTAAAATATTTCTAAACACTCCACTTTTATACACTATAAATTACTATTGGAAGACATTTGGATTTTTTAAATTCAATTTGAATTAGACCTCCAATTTTTTTTTAATTTTTAAACCATTGATCTCCTTTCTTCTATCATAAATCATAATCATGAGAAAATGATGGTATTATGAATCGAAGAACAATGAGAGTGGAGGGATTCGAACTCATGGCCTCTTGGTCATAAGTGTTACTTATGCCAGTTGAGCTATGCCCTTATTGGCATGACTTTGTCAATTCCTAGTATATCAATATTTTAATAGGTCAATTTTCTATAACAATGAATAATTATAGATTGAGTAAGTTACTATACTAAGTTTTATAGAATAAGTATGTTCTAAATTTTATGGGTGAGCATTAGGTCTTATTTCATAAAATTTAAACATACAATACTATAAATTCAATTAATAAAGTGTATTTTGATATTATACTATCATTTGCAATCAATTCAATATTTTTATGACAATAAAGACTCAATTAAAAAATTTCCACCATATTAGAGATGAAATTAAAAATATTAATAGATTAGTGAAAAATTAAAAACTATAACTAGTTATAAGAAAAAATGAGTATATATTATATAAACTTACCGAGGAGAAAATAAAGGTATATATTTTGCTAAAATTTATTGAAGAAATCGAGGGGAAGAGAAAATAAAGGTTGCATCTGTTGAAGAATCTACGTGGCAAATAGAGGCCTTTATTAACATTAAAAAAAGATTTATATATTTTAAGAATATGATAATTCCACAATATTTTAAGAAAATAGAATTTTTAGTGTGAAACTATCCCTTCAATAGAAGTTTAAAATTTTAATAATGACCATATCTCTACTTCATGTACATTAAGTAGGGATCTAACTTGTTAGACTGGTGTGAAGCATAGTGACATGTTTTTTTTATATACCTCTTTAGCTATAACACACCTATTATCTGAAAGAGTGTAGATTAAGAAAACAGAAGAAATTTTGGATCTTGAACACTCTAAGTTGATCAATTTTACGAAATAAAAAACATGCTCAAATCTGAAAAAACAGAGAGTATGAACACATACCTTTGTTGTTCAAAATTCTCCTAACCCGTGGGCAATTTCTTGTCACAAACACTTTGTGGACAACCTCTAGTGTCTTCCCTACTATCCTCAGGCCTTGGAACAAATTGTGGGATCTTTGATAAAGAGAATTTGAAGAGAGATGGGAGAAAGGTATGAAAAACGTAAATCAGAAAAATTCTGATAAATCCTTATTAATCTAATGGTTTCTTCTTCAATTAAAGAAACCAAAAGCTTTTTCAAGGTAGGAGAAGATGACAACATGAAGATGATGAGAATTTAGCAAGAAGGAGGTGCTCAATTTGTGTGAATTTGAAAAAGAATAATAGTGAATCACACTTGATTTTTGGTCCAATTGAAAAACCCAAATTCAATTTGAATTTCCATTTTAATTTTAATCCAAAATTAATATAAAATTAATTTTAAATTAAAATTAATTTATTAATTAAATTAATTAAATAATTTAATTAATTAATTTTAAATAATTTATTTAATTTAATATCAAATATCAAATTAAATAATTGGACCAATCCCGATTTCTTAAATCGACCGTTTGAACATGAATCCCTATTCATGTTATAAACCGAACCAATGACACGTTAAATATATCACATATAATCCTCACTGTAGATATATTTCTGTCCACTCGATATAACCATGATTAATAAGTCGATCCTTCACAGGTCGTTCGTAATTACAGCTGGGTCAAAATTACCGTTTTACCCCTGTAATTACTTCTGTTCCTTAAGTCCCACTGATCCTCTAATGAACAATTGGTTTGTGGTCCAACCAACAAACCGAATCCCTCTCGGGCCAATGAGAGGGTGGACCTTTGTTCAAGACCCGAGTCGACGACTTAAGGGAACAACCTCTCTACTAATCCCTTAAACGGGTAGGAGTGAATTCCATCTTGCAGAACTATGTTCTCATCTATCTACCCGGTCTTATCCCTGAAATGGGAGGCTTATTGAGTTGGCAATCTCAGGCCACTCTCACCCATGCAAATCTAAGGATAATCCGAACAAACAGGAGTTCATGACACGCTCAGGATTAAGATCAAGTTACCTAGGTCGTCGTATGAATATAGTCAGTTAAGACAGTAAACGGAGTTATAAAGTCTAAGTGACTATTTCTCGGTCCAGTCTTATGCAAACTCATTGCATATGACGCCCCCACTCGCATGTCTCAACATGAACGATTCAGGATCACATCGTTTGTACTTTACAAAGTGGGTCGCGTTCATAGTGTCCCCAGGATAAGGTACCCAACCCTATCCCTATACTATAGACCATTGTGACTATAACTTGAACCTGATCCACTTTTATGTCACACATAAAGTTCAAGTATACATCCTATAGCCATGGGTTCTTTATTCGATTAGGGTTTCAAAATATACAATTTACTTTATTCAATAACACCTTTACTGAATAAATCTCAATAACAACTTTATTGCAAAATAGAATGTACATTTAATTTACAAATTCACGAGTTTTAGGACATAAAACCCAACATTACCAAGGATGGATTTATGAAGGGCGGGCTCGAGTCTCTTCTCAACTTTTGAAAAATTTAATTCTCTTGGCCTAGTGGCAAGTCCCTCTTAGTAGCTATTTTAAATTTTGTGTGTCTGAGACTCTTATTAATAAATGAAAGAAAAAAGACAAATAAGTAATGGAAATGAAATTGAATTTTTTTTAGTGATTCTCAAATTTATGGAGGGATAATACTTGGTCGCATACTGATATGCAAGAATCTCCTTGTCCCTACTATTCAATTGTGTTTCCCCCATCATTCAATTGTTGACGATAAGGATTGAGATTGTTAAGAGATGAATGGTAGGAAAAATGCAATTAAGCATTATCATTTATGATCAACCTAACCAATTGATTTCATATGTTTGGTAATGGAAGGAAATTTTCATTTTTAGTGTTTAGTTTGACTAACAAGTACAAGATAGTTGAATGAAGTTGTTTGAAGCAACTTCATTAGACACTATTAGGGATGAATACAAAATATTGAAAAATCAATTCGACCAATCAAAACTAATCGAACTGATATCAATTTGGTTACTTTGATCAATATCAATTTGGTTACTTTGACCAATGGTTGTGTCGATGTTAGTTTATTACGCATCAAAACTAACCATTTGGTCAATCAACCTAGTTATAAAATACATTTTCAACCAATTAACTGACCAACAAAAGTTACAATTGACGTAGTACTATAGTTTGTAAAATAGCTTGATTGAAACCTATACACACACCCTTTTACATTTCCTTCATTCTCTCTTTGTCTCCCTTTCCCTCCCTTTCCGTTGGATCTCTTTCTCCTACAATGAATTTCTTTTCTTCTTGTCTCAGTACTTTATTCGAAGTTCTCATCTAGCTGAAAGAGTCTAGATTAAGAAAGAGGAAGCAATTTTGGATCTTGAACACTCTAAGTTGATCAATTTTGTAAAATAAAATGCATGCTCAAAGCTGGAAAAACAGAGGGATAGAAAACTCAACTTTGAAGATCAAATTCTCTTCACCCGGTGGATGGTTTTCAACACGAATACTTCGTGGACAACCGTTAGAGTCTTCCCTACTATCCTCAGGTCTTAGAACGGATTGTGGGATCCTAGGTTGAGAGAATTTAGAAGAAAAGACCTTAAAGGTCACTAATTCGAGAATTTAGAATTTTCTGCAAAATTCTCCCAACATCCCTCAAATCACCATTATATAAATCTTCAATAAGCTTCAATGGAGTGACAACTCAAGGGTGATGAGGATGCTTTGAGGTGGAGGTGACTAATTTTGTACAATTTTGAACATGATGAGGATTAGGCAACTTGTCAAGTTGATTTTCATGAAAATCATGAAAATCTATTTATTTTTCATTTAATTTTAATTCAAAAATAAATATTAAATTGATTTTTAATTAAAATTAATATAATTAATTAAATAATTCAAAATTAATTTAATTTAATATTAAATATTAAATTAAATAAATAGCCCGATCCCGATCGATTTTCCGAACATGAATCCTTATTCATGCTATAAATCGATCCGATATTTAAATCATATTTAAATATATCCACCTCTTATTAATCATAGTTTAATTCATAATTAAGCTATGATTCGTTAAAAATATCACATATAATTAACGCTTTCTTCCAAACTCGAATTTGAACAATTCAAATTTTTTCTCTCAAAATGTTATAAGGCTAAGTCCGAAAGCTAGTAAGGAGGACTAATGTACCTCTGGATCATGAGCTCCAACGATACGAGATTAACCGGCCAAACTCTTTTGCCTAGCTAATCAACATTCGTTAACCACCGACACTCCACTAAAGCCCGGTGGTTGCATTCTCCTCACTGTGTAGATATATTTACGTCCACTCGATATAACCATGATTAGTAAGTCGATCCTTCACAGTCGCTTACGTAATTACACCGGGTCAAAATTACCGTTTTACCCACATGTAATTACCTCTTGTTCCTTAAGTCTCACCGATCCTCTAATGAACAATTGGTTTGTGGTCCAACCAAAGAAACCCAATCCCTCTCGGGCCAATGAGAGGGTGGGCCCATTGTTCAAGACCCGTCGTCGATTTCCAAGGGAACACCTCTCTACTAATCCCTAAAGCGGGTAGGAATGAATTTCATCTTGCGAACTATGTTCCCAGCTATCTACCCGATTTTATCCCTGAAATGGGAGGCTTATTGAGTCGGCAGTCTCGAGCCACTCTCACCCATGCAAATCTAAGGATAATCCGAATAAACAGGGGTCCATAGAACGCTCAGAATTAAGATCGAGTTACCTAGGTCATCGTATGAATATAGTCAGTTAAGACAGTAAACGGAGTTATAAAGTCTAAGTGACTATTTTGCGGTCCAGTCTTATGCAAACTCATTGCATAGGATGCCCCCACTCACATGTCTCCACATGAACGATTTAGGATCACATCGTTTGTACTCTACAAAGTGGGTCGCATCCATAGTGTCCCCAGGATAAGGTACCCAACCCTATCCTTATACTATAGACTGTTCTGGCTATAACTTGAACTTGATGCATTTTTTATGTCACACATAAAGTTCAAGTATCCATCCCATAGCCAAGGGTTCTTTATTGGATTAAGGTTATACAATACACAACATTCAATAACACTTTTACTGAATAAATATCAATAACAACTTTATTGCAAAATAGAATATACATTCAGTTTACAAAACCACGAGTTTTAGGATATTAAACCCAACAATCTCCCACTTGGACTAAAACGTCTGTGGGGTAAAATATGCTAAGCAAAGAAAAATTGCCCTACTGTACAACCCGTAGTCCTAGACTTTCTAGGTGTCCCTCAAACACTTTAGCCGTGAGGGGTTTTGTAAACGGATCAGCAATGTTGTGCTCCGAAGCGATCTGCGTGACGATCACGTCTCCTTGTTGCATAATCTCCCTGATGAGATGGTATTTGCGCTCTATGTGCTTTCTGCGCTTATGGCTTCTAGGTTCTTTAGAATTTGTCACTGCACCACTATTATCACAATAAAGGGTGATAGACAAATTCATATTTGGAACAACTTCCAAATCGGTCAAGAACTTCTTAAGCCATACTGACCTCCTCGCACTTTCATGCAGTGCGACGTGCTCGACCTCCATGGTAGAGTCAGCAATACAACCTTGCTTTATACTCCTCCATACTATAGCTCCTCCGTTAAGAGTGAACACTGAACCTGATGTGGATTTCCTCGAATCTACATCAGTCTGAAAATCAGAGCCAGTGTATCCTGCAAGGATCAAATCCTTTGCACTATATACAAGCATATAGTCCCTCGTTCTCCTAAGATACTTGAGGATGTTTTTAACGGCAGTCCAGTGATCATATCCTGGGTTAGACTGATACCTGTTGACAATTTCCACTTCATAGCATATGTCGGGTCTAGTACATAGCATGACATACATCACAGCTGATGCATAGGGAATGCGTCTCATATCCTCAACTTCTTGAGGTGTCTTAGGACACTGTTCCTTAGACAAATGAATTCCATGCCTGAAAGGTAATGAACCCTTCTTGGAATTCTGCATCTTATATCTAACCAACATCTTGTCAATATAAGATGCCTGAGACAGTGTTAGCGTTTTGTTCTTGCGATTTCGAACAATTTGGATTCCAAGAACAAACTGAGCCTCTCCCAAATCTTTCATTTGGAATTTGGTCGCTAGCCATTGCTTAACGCTAGTCAGGAATCCTGCATCATTCCCAATGAGCAAGATATCGTCTACGTATAGAACTAAGAAAGCTACAGTGGTATTGACTATCTTCTTTAAACACAAGGCTCGTCAATATTCTGTTCAAAGCCATAAGATTTGATCGCGGTATCAAATCTTATATTCCAGGATCTAGAAGCTTGTTTCAATCCATAGATGGATCGTTTAAGCTTGCAAACCTTTTGCTCTTGATCCTGAACTATGAACCCCTCTGGTTGATCCATATAGATACTCTCTTCAAGATTGCCATTCAGAAAGGCTGTCTTGACATCCATTTGCCAAATTTCATAGTCATAAAACGTGGCAATGGACAAGAGTATTCTAATGGACTTGAGCATGGCAACAGGGGAGAAGGTTTCTTCATAGTCCACCCCTTCCCTTTGAGTATAACCCTTTGCCACAAGTCGAGCCTTAAAGGTTTGCACCTTACCGGCTTGATCTCGTTTTCTCTTGTAGATCCACTTGCAACCGATAGGTCTTTCACCATCTGGTTGATCTACAAGTTTCCAGACTAAATTGAAGTACATTGACTCTATTTCAAGGTTCATGGCTTTAATCCACTGGTCTCTATCTATATCATTCATTGCCTGTTTATAGGTCAATGGATCCTCGACGCCATCATCAGGTATGACGACTTGGGTTTCAGTCAAACCCATGTAACGGTCAGGTTGTCTAACATCCCTCCCACTACGTCGAGGCATTCTCAACACTTGAGAAGGACCAGCTTGATCAACAACTTTTGTTGATTTATCTGTAGCTTCCCTGGAAATTTCACTTAAGACAATCCTGCGTCAAGGCTGATGATCTTTCATGTGGTCTTCCTCTAAGAACGTGACATTTGTCGACACAAGCATCTTGTCCTCTTGAGGATCATAAAATAGACCACCTTTCATTTCTTTGGAGTATCCTACAAATAGGCATAATTTTGAACGATGTTCCAATTTCTTTGGATTGGACACCAACACATGTGATGGACATCTCCAAATCCTGAAGTGACGTAAACTACATTTACGCCCTTTCCATAACTCATAAGGTGTTTCTGAAACACTCTTTGAGGGAACCATGTTCAAAATATATACAACAGCTTCTACTGCATAACCCTAAAACGAATTAGGCAGCTGAGCATAGCTCATCATGGATCGAACCATGTCTAACAGGGTTCTATTTCTCCTCTCAGATACACCATTCTGCTGAGGTGTACAAGGTGTTGAGAGTTGGGATACGATTCCATGTTCTATCATATAGTCTTGGAATCTCAAATCCATATACTCTCCACCTCGATCTGATCGAAGTGTTTTAATTGTTTTACCTAATGTGTTCTCAACTTCTGCCTTATATTCCTTGAACTTTTCAAGAGTTTCAGACTTATGATGCATTAGGTAAAGATAACCATACCTAGAATAATCATCAATGAAACTGATGAAATATTCATACCCTCCTCGTGCCTTGACATTCATAGGACCACAAAGATCTGAATGCACGAGTTCCAAGGGTTCTTTGGCTCTATAACCTTTTTCAGAAAAAGGACTTTTAGTCATTTTTCCTTCGAGACAGGACTCACATGGTGGTAAAGAGTTGTCCTCTAACTGACTTAGGAGACCATTCTTGACCAATCTCCCAATCCTATTGAGATTAATGTGGCCTAGTCTTAAGTGCCAAAGATAGGTACTAGGAGAAAGTTTCTGCCTTTTATTTTGAGTATCAGCTGTTTTAAACATCTCGATGTTCAAAATAGCTTTTACTTCAGTTGGTCTTAACACGTATAAGTTGTTTTCAAGTTTAGCATAACATATTCCTACACCTCTTTTGCAAATGAACGCTTTATTATGATCAAAAGATACTTTATACATATGTTCAAGCAAACAAGAGATAGATACAAGATTTCTTTTGATTCCGTGAAACCAAAAAGTACATTTTCTAATAAAAAAGCGAATCTATCTCTAAACAACGAACTTCACGCTTCCCATCGCTTTGGTTTGAGACAACCTCTCCCGTTCCAACACTGAGAGTTATCTCCCCATTTGCAAGCTGCTGCCAGGAACTAGTTTCCTGAAAAGAAGAACAAACATGGTTAGTGGCTCCTGAATCTAATATCCAAAGTGGAATCATCATGTTCCACTAAACATGTTTCAATAACGAGTAAATCATATTTACCTTGTTTTTCTTTCTCAAAGATTCTTTTCTACAAGGTATTTGAGCGCCTTCCTCTTCCGGTGCGTCTACTCACAATGGAAACATTTTCCCGTGGCTTTGGCCTTGTGTGTGGGAGCTGTCCTTTCCTTTGTCCTTCTTCTTCTTCTTCTTCTTCAGATACCCTTATTCTTAGAAAAGAAGGACCGGACTTGGTCCCCGAGGACGATCCTCTTAGGAACTTCTTCAAGTGACAACATTTGCCTCCTTCTCTTTTCCTTTTGATTTCATGAGGGACTCAAAAGTTTGTAGCTCGTTGAGGTGAGTAGTCGAGTTATACTCTATTTTATTCATCACCGCATTTGTGCGGAATGACAGGAAACTCTTCGGAAGAGATTCCATAATAAAGGTTATCGACTTTTTCTCATCTATGATCGCCCCATTTACTTCACCACGTTGAAGTGGGTCATCATGTCAAGGACATGTTCCCTAACAGAGGCTCCTCCTTCATACGAAAATTGTAAACGTGTTTTGACAAAGATGATAATGGACCGATGAGGACTGGCGGTTGTCCAAACATCGCAGTAATGATCCCATGATCTCCTTTGCGGTGACCATGGTCTCATGTTTCTAGACAACACATCGAGATATCTTTGGCTAAGATATAGACTCGGGCCTTCTCATTAGCCCTAATCCATCTGTCATAAGCATCTCGAACAATTCGGTTTCTTTGTCGAAATGGAAAAAGGAGGACATTCCTCCATTAAGACGAACCTCTGATCATCAAGAACAAGAATCGTATTCAAGTTTGATTTCCAGGTTCCATAATTATCGCCGCTAAGTTTATTGAAGGCAAGTAACTAGATAAAAGAGTTCGACATGCTGAAAAAGAATGAATTCTATTAGTGAATTGTATGTAACCTATCCATTTTAAGAATTTAGCAAAAGTAATAATGTACCCATAAACTCATTATTATTTTTGCAACGATACTTCAGTGAGTCGAGCAACCGCCATTGAGGCGGCGATCAATCACTCCTTCACCGAACCAAGACATTACGGACTAAATGCTAATACCGGAATAACTCTTATTCCTATAACATTCTAGTTATCGCTACTTTGGTCAAGAACTTACTAACACTTAGTAATTCTTGTAAGTGTGACCCACCATTTTCAGACCTCAGAGGTCGACCCCAACAATGCTACCGAACTGGAGAGACAAAGTTGAGAATGGACCTAAGAGACCCTATCCATTTCTGGAGTTTGAGTTGTTCCAATCCCATGTTACATCCTCCGAATGGATGGTGCTACTTGAGGCAACTGCGCAGCGCAACATGGGAATCTCACGGTCCAACCTAATGGAGGAGACCGTAGGATGTGTTGACACACTTCCTTCTCTCACTTATTATAAATACTTTCTCCATTCACCTTGCTCTTGATTTATGCAAACACCATCCGAATGGGGATGCCCTATTGACATCACGAGGCCGAGCATAAATCTCACGGTGTGAATTTCGCGGAGAGCGTAAGAGGAAATTGATATATCATATATACCTTTTCACTCCCACTAAGTATTTTAAACAACTTGAGTATACATTTACTTAGGCATATTTCGGCTAAAACAATATGACCTAAGTCTACCAATATAACAATTATACTGGAATTACCTAAGTCAATTAACCTTTTAATAACCTAGGTTTATGAGTTCAATTTATTAACTTTTAATAAACGCCACTCACGAAAGATAATTTATAAACCTCTAGATTAAATTCACTCCCAGTCGGTTCCTGTAGTAAGGGTGTTCCGTTTCAAATCGACTTAAGTACCCAACCTAGCTGAAACCTTCCTTAGTCAGAGTCCCTCTTTAATCAAAGTTTATAAATTATTGGTTGCCTAATTCTAATCTTATTAGAACTAGATAACCTAAGGTCTAATTAATTTCCAGTTCTAAATCCATTTTAAAACTAATTAATTAACCTTAGGTTACATGCATTTCTATGTTATAAATTGCTTCATCATTCATCACATGAATAAACATACATTTATAAAAAATTCATCACATGAATAAATGCATAGCAATTATATGTTTAATTTTTAATTAATATAACCCTTATATTAATTATAATTAAAACATATAATATTTGTTTCATAAATTAATATAACACTTATATTAATTCTTATGGAACCCAATAAACGTGCATACAATATATTATAACACTTATAACATACTTTCAATGCATGGAGCATGCTTCCTATGGTGGGATTTTAAAATCTATATGACATACTTTATGCACATATAATCAGTGATTTTAATTAAAACATACATTCACAATGCATAATTAATTAAACACACTAAAGTGGACTGGTTTTGGCATCTAATGCAAGCAAACTACTAAATTATTACATTAATAATCTAGGATTAACATCGAACCACTTCGAACACTTCGAATTTGGGTTGAACCGACTTGCTAATGTGTGAACTGGACCTTCAAAAGGTTGAACCAGACTGTAAAAGGCCGAACCAGACCTCCAAATGGTAAAACAGACCTCCAAAATGGAAAAACCAGCCTCGAAATAGTCAGAACCGGTCTAAAAACACCTGAACCGGTCTAAAATCGAGCCGAACCGGTCCAAAATTAATTGAACTGGTCAAAGTCAACATCCCACGGTCAAAGTCAACATCAACCAGCAAAGATGACATCACAAACCACTTCGCTGACGTTACTCTTCTTCTTAAAATTGAAAACACGCGCGTACTGTAGGTGTTTTAATTTTCAAATTGAAGAACAGCAACCACACTCTGTTTTAATTTTCAGTGACCTTTCGAGCTTCTCTCTTCAAATTGAGGACCTTCCCGAACTCCAATTGACTTGAAATTTTTATAGCTTATTTCACACACATTAATGCTCAAACACACTTGAGCAATTTGAAAATAAAGTACAAATTGATGCTCAATTTAAATGCCAAATCCAGAAATTCACTTTTGACACCCAGAAAATATGGATTTAAAAAAATACCCACCACAGAACAAAATAGATCAAATTGAGTGCTCAAAATTGCTCTGATACCAATTGAAAGAGTCTAGATTAAGAAAGCGGAAGCAATTTTGGATCTTGAACACTCTAAGTTGATCAATTTTGTAAAATAAAATGCATGCTCAAAGCTGGAAAAACAGAGGGATAAAAAACTCAACTTTGAAGATCAAATTCTCTACACCCGGTGGATGGTTTTCAACACGAACACTTCGTGGACAAACGTTAGAGTCTTCCTTACTATCCTCAGGCCTTAGAACGGATTGTGAGATCCTAGGTTGAGAGAATTTGGAAGAAAAGATCTCAAAGGTCACTAATTCGGGAATTTAGAATTTTCTGCAAAATTCTCCCAACATCCCTCAAATCACCATTATATAAAGCTTCAATAAGCTTCAATGGAGTGAAAACTCAAGGGTGATGAGGATGCTTTGAGGTGGAGGTGGCTAATTTTGTATAATTTTGAACATGATGAGGATTAGGCAACTTGTCAAGTTGATTTTCATGAAAATCATGAAAATCTATTTATTTTTCATTTAATTTTAATTCAAAAATAAATATTAAATTGATTTTTAATTAAAATTAATATAATTAATTAAATAATTCAAAATTAATTTAATTAATTTTTAATTTAATTTAATATTAAATATTAAATTAAATAAATTGTCAGATCCCGATCGATTTTTCGAACATGAATCCTTATTCATGCTATAATTCAAATTCTTTTCTCTCAAAATGTTATAAGGCTAAGTCCGAGCTAGTAAGGAGGACCTAATGGACCTACAGATCATGATCTCCAACGATACGAGATTAACTTACCCCAAACTCTTTAGCCTAGCTAATCAACATTCGTTAACCACCGACACTCCACTAAAAAGCCCGGTGGTTGCATTCTCCTCACTTTGTAGATATATTTCTTACGCCCACTCGATATAACCATGATTAGTAAGTCGATCCTTCATAGGTCGTTCAGTAATTACAACCCCAGGTCAAAATTATCGTTTTACCTCGTAATTACCTCTTGTTCCTTAAGTCCCACCGATCCTCTAATGAACAATTGGTTTGTGGTCCAACCAAAGAAACCGAATCCCTCTCGGGCCAATGAGAGGGGTGGGCCCATGTTCAAGACCGGAGTCGATGCCAAGGGAACAACCTCTCTACTAATCCCTAAAGCGGGTAGGAATGAATTCCATCTTGCAGAACTATATTCCCAACTATCTACCCGATTTTATCCCTGAAATGGGAGACTTATTGAGTCGGCTGTCTCGAGCCACTCTCACCCATGCAAATCTAAGGATAATCTGAATAAATAGGGGTCCATAGAACGCTCAGAATTAAGATCGAGTTACCTAGGTCATCGTATGAATATAGTCAGTTAAGACAGTAAACGGAGTTATAAAGTCTAAGTGACTATTTTTCGGTCCAGTCTTATGCAAACTCATTGCATAGGGCGCCCCCACTCACATGTTTCCACATGAACGATTTAGGATCACATCGTTTGTACTCTACAAAGTGGGTCGCGTCCATAGTGTCCTCAGGATAAGGTACCCAACCCTATCCTTATACTATAGACTGTTCTGGCTATAACTTGAACTTGATCCATTTTTTATGTCACACATAAAGTTCAAGTATTCATCCCATATCCAAGGGTTCTTTATTGGATTAAGGTTACACAATACACAACATTCAATAACACTTTTACTGAATAAATATCAATAACAATTTTATTGCAAAATAGAATATACATTCAGTTTACAAAACTACGAGTTTTTGGACATTAAACCCAACACTAGCTTAATCTTGCGTCAATTTCAACCAAAATCAACACCATTTAGTCATTCAGTCAATGTTACAAAGCCTTCCAAAACCATAAACCAATAGATCGATTTTTAGTGTTAGTTTGAGTTCAAAATTGACACCGACAACCAATGTGTGCCCCTAAACACTATAACCTATTGTGTTATACCACAACGTGGTCTCGTCTTACTTAATAAACTCATCTAGACTAACCATGTATATAGTCTTAAGAATTAAGATAAAACAATGAAAAGGAAGACGACAAATGGAAAGGAATCCTCAGTTTCTCAATTTCATGAAAATACACAGTGATAAAAACACTGGATAAATAGCCACCAACACACCATGGCTGAAGAATAAAGAATATTTGTTTACAACAAAATGGACAGGTGTCCAAAGATGATTGACAAACAATAACAAGAATTAACAAAATCGTTAGACGACTCTTCTGGAATGTAAAACACCTTGGGCCAACGTTCTTTGTTCACAAGAATCCTTATGGGCTTGAATATCAAGACTTCGATAGTGAGTTGAGGCTGATATCTGGGTCGGATCCTTTGTTGTGTGGCTTGGGCTGGTGTCCTCAATATCCCCCCTCAAACGAGCGGGTAGTTCTAACACACCGAGTTTGGACCGTAGTAAGTGAAATTGAGAGTGACTCAACGACTTTGTGAGACAGTCAACAATTTGATCCGCCGAGGGAATGTACCGAATTTCAAGTTTGCCACTCAATACTTGATCACGAACAAAGTGCACATCGATCTCGATATGCTTGGTTCGAGCATGAAAGACCGGAATGGAAGCTAAGGGCACTTGCGCCTAAGTTGTCACACCAAATGACAGGAGTGTGAAAAGGTTGAATGCCAAAGTTACGAAGCATGTGTTGTAGCCAAATAATCTCAGCTGAAGTGTGAGCTAAAACACGATACTCAGACTCCGTGCTAGACTGAGACACCACTGATTGCTTCTTTAAGGACCATGAGACTAGAGTGTTCCCAATGTAGATACAATATGCAGTGATAGAGCGTCTGTCATTAGGGTTGGAGGCCCAGTCAGCATCGGAGAAGGTTGTTATGGATTGGTCAAAACTAGGTTGAATGTGAAGCCCATAGTATTTCGTGGCACTGATGTAACGTAACACACGTTTAACAGCCTGCCAGTGTTCATCAGTAGGAGACTTGAGAAACTGGCTGAGATGATTACAATGTAGGAGAGGTCTGGTCGTGTGGTGGTAAGATATTGAAGAGCTCCAATGGTGCTTCTATACACAAAGGGATCCTCGAGAGGGCGATCGCTAGACAGGGACAAACATTTCCCAACAACACTTGGAGAAGGTGTTGGTTTTAAATCAGTGAGTTCAAGTTTCTTCAGCAAATCATCAACGTACTTTGACTGGTTCAGAACGATTCCAGATTCAGCATAAGTAACTTGTATCCCTAAGAAGTAGGATAATCGCCCAAGATCCTTAAGTGCAAACTGCCTATCCAAGGTTTGAATGAGGTGAGTGATCAGTTTGGTGTCATTACCTGTTAGGACAACATCATCTTCATAAACGAGCAGAACAAGCATGGTAGAGCTTGAAGAGAAGACAAACAGAGAGTTATCAACATTTGAATTAACAAAACCCCACGCTTGAAGAGTGGATTTAAGAGCAGTATGCCATGGCCTGGGAGCTTGTTTCAAACCATAGATTGCTTTAGACAGTTTGTACACATGAGTGGGGTACCGTGGATCAACATAACCCGGCGGTTGAGACATGTAGACATCTTCCGTGAGAACACCATTAAGGAAAGCATTGTTGAAGTCCAACTGCCTTAAGATCCAGCCATTCGACAGAGCCATGTTCAGAACAACCCTGATGGTGGGACTTCACGACCAGACTAAAGGTTTCAAAAAAGTCAATACCTGGAGATTGGTGAAACCCTTAAACAACCAACCGAGCTTTGTACCTTTGAATGGAGCCATCTGCATTCCTTTTGATTCGAAAAATCCATTTGTTGCCCACAACATTGTAGGAGTTATGAGCTGGGACAAGCTGCCAAGTTTCATTTCTCATTAAAGCTTGAAATTCTTGGTCCATAGCAGCATTCCATTGTGGTGTGTTGAACGTATCCTTAACTCGAGTCGGTTCTGTGAGGGACCAGTCCACCTTAGTCACCTTAGATAACCAAGTTTTGGGTTTTAAGATTCCATCTTTGCCACGAGTAACCATGGGATGAGTGGACAAAGTTGGTGGTCAGGGAATGGTAAGGATATCAGGGCAGAGAAGGGCAGGTGAAGCAGATAGGTCCTGAGGTGGGGAGGAACAAGGTTGGCTTTGAGAACTGGAGCTAGGTAGGGGGTTGGTATGTGGTGTGAGAGATAAGGTAGGTGACTGAACAACGCTACCAAGGTTAAGATTAGAGGCAACATGAGGGTCAACTGATGGAGTGGAAGGCCGAGGAAGAGGACATGACACGGTGGCTGGAGAAGGAGATAAAAGATTAGGAGTTGAGATTTGTGTGGTAGGCATCTGTAAGGGAGAGGGAAACAAGGAGGCAGGGGATGGAGACATATGAGATGGACTACTCGAGGCACAACCAGAGGAAGAACCTGTGAACCAAGTTGGATCTGCAAAAGGAAAGTCAGTCTCATTGAAAACAACATGTCGAGAGATAAAAATTCGGCCATCAGAGTTCATACACCTATAGCCTTTATGATGAAGGCTAGGACCAAGAAAGACACACTGTTGAGAGTGGAAACTGAACTTGTGAGACTGATATGCTCGTAAATTTGGGAAGTTAGCACACCCAAAAACACGCAATCCACCATAGTCTAAGGATTTACCTGTGAGAACAAAGACTGGAGACTTACCATTCAACATAGGAGTAAGTAAACCATTTATCAAAGTGGTTGCTACTGTGAGGGCATCCCACCAGAATACCAACGACAAAGAGGCTTGTGCTAGTAAAGTGAGGCATGTTTCCTTGAGGTGTCTATGTTTCCTTTCAGCTCTCCCATTCTGTTGGGAGGTGTACGAGCAAGAATAATGTGATTGAATGCCTAATCGAGTGCACTGCTGATGGACTTTGACAAACTCACCACCATTGTCTGATTGAAAGCTCTTTATTGTGCAATTGTACTGTGTGTTAACCATAGCCAGAAAGTGCTCAAAGGCTTTAATAGTTTCACTCTTATATTTTAGAGGATAAACCCAAACATGTCTTCTAAAATCATCGAGAAATAGAACATAGTACCGAAACCATCCCAAGAACACACAGGTGCAGGCCCCTAGAGATCCGAATGAACTAAATCAAAACAAGCACTAACACGAGATTCAAACAAAGGAAACGGTAGAGAGTGCGCTTTACCAAACTGACAGGAGTTACAAAAAGTAGATGCTTCATTGTCTTTAACAGGGAGATTACAAGAGTTGATTATAGAATCAAGAACTTTAGCAGAGGGATGACCAAGACGTCTATGCCAAAAAGTTTTGGTCACCTTTGAGATAAAACTAGATAAAGACATTGCTATGTGTTTATTTTTGTACAAAGTGGAATTCAGTTCACAGTCTGAACAATGTGAAAGTGCCACTGGTTCTACCTTCGTGTTTTGAAGACAGTACAAACCATCCTTAAGCTCCCCTTTCAGCAGAGTGTCGGACTCCTTGTCCTTAACAAGACAGTAACAACCATGAAACTCAATAAATACATCGTTGTCTTTGGCTAATTTGGATACACTCACCAGATTCAAAGCAATATCAGAAACATACAAAACATCTTTTAGACGAAGTTTAGCAGCACCATTTGTTAAACAGGCATTTCCAACAAAAGAGATAGGGATTTTAGAACCATTACCCACTGTTATGGACTCCATACCTCCATATTCAACAGGATTGGCTAGGTGAGTATAGTCAGGAGTCATGTGATTGGTGGCGCCTGTGTCAGCATACCATGAGCCATCAACAGCTGTTTCAGGACTAGCTAAGAAAGGATTGACCGAAGCATTCAGAGCAGCAACAAAGACGCTGGGTGCCTGAAATTGAGGGATTGGTGAAGAGGGACCAAAAGTCTGTTGGTTCTAGGAGTTACCTCTGATTTGCCCATTTGGAGCAAACTCTTTATTAAATCGATTGTAACAGGTTAGTGCAGTATGCCCTATTTTCCCACAAACCTGACATATAGGGCGATTTCCCGAGTTGTTGCTGAAACCTCTACTTCGACCTCGTCCTCGAGGATTAGAGTTTCCTCCACGCTGGCTACTGCTGTTATTAGATCGATTTGAACTATTGTTTTGAAAATTTTGCTGTTGTTGCCTTTGAGGATGATTTCCTTTGTTAGTTACCATATTAACCGCAACATTGTGACTAAACGAAACATTGGTCCTCTGTGAGTTTTGAAACTCCAACCTCTTCTCGAACATGAGGAGATCATTTTGAGCACCTGCCCATGAAACATCATATTTTTCCTTATATTCCAACAATAATAGGGTTGTATTCTTCATCTAATCCAAGTAGAACCTGCGAAATTAGAGACCTAGTGGGCACTGGACTCCCTGCTTGACCAAGACTTTCAACATGACATTTCATGATTCGTAAGTATTCTGACATTTTCATATTACCTTTGCGTGTCTGTTGGAAGACTTGACGCAGAAAATCCTCTTCAACTCTGGACTGGACCCCAAACAAGGTTTGAATGGCATCCCAAAGGTCTTTAGTTATGTTGCACCCCATTACCTGAGTAGCTACCTCTAACGACATGGAGTTGTACAACCAACCGACAAGTAACTGATCTACAGTGACCCAAGACTCATACAGTGGATTGATCACAGTCGATGGCTCTGAGCTTGAGGAGGATGCTCTTTCAGAAATTGTAATTCCTTCGGTAGATCCTTGAGGTAGAAACATGGTTGGGCAAGCTTTGGTCCCAAGGAGATGGCATTTGAGTTTGTAGCTCCGAAGGATGGAAAGAGCTAAATTCTTCCACAGTAGAAAGTTTCCCCTCTCTAATTTTATCGAAGTTACCTGGTTAAGTAGTTGATTTAACGGAGGACTGCTGAAGTGAGGTGCTCCGATAGAAGACAGGAAAAATTCAGACGAGGCGTTGGCCATATTGTGGCTCTAATACCAAATTAAGATAAAACAATGAAGAGGAAGACGACAAATGGAGAGGAATCCTCAGTTTCTCAATTTCATGAAAATATACAGTGATAAAAACACTGGATAAATAGCCACCAACACACCATGGCTGAAGAATAAAGAATATTTGTTTACAACAGAATGGACAGGTGTCCAAAGATGATTGATAGACAATAACCAGAATTAACAAAATCGTTAGACGACTCTTCTGGAATGTAAAGCACCTTGGGCCAACGTTCCTTGTTCACAAGAATCCTTATGGGCTTGAGTATCAAGACTTCGATAGTGAGCTGAGGCTGATATCTGGGTCGGATCCTTTGTTGTGTGGCTTGGACTGGTGTCCTCAATATTAAGACCAAGTACCTGAATTCATCTAGAATTTGCTGTAGTTTCTCCATAACTGTATACCACTTACATAGTTGTGGCCTATTCACACAAATAAGGTAACAAATATTCTATGATGTGTAAAGTGTAAAACTTTACTATCATATAAATTATATATCATATTATATTTATCTCATAAGACATTAGGTGCATGCATGCCTCAATTCGAAACTTAACCTAATCTACTAAAAGAAAAAAAGAAAATGGCAAAATCTTCATAGATTTGTCCATTTCCTTCATCATCAGTCATCGCCACTGTCTTTCAATCACTCGTCACTTTTTGAAGAATCGCCATTGACAGGCTCTGAAATTGACTCTTTTGATTTTTCTTTCTTTTTATCTTCCTTTGTTTTCTCCATCTCCGCCGCTCTCTTCAGCTCTTCCAGGCTCCGAATCAACCTACGAAGCGAATTCTCAGCCACTTCTTGCCTGGATTTTGGCATGAGATTCTCTGCAACATCCGCCGGCGTGATTTTGGCTTCTTTGATAAGCTGTTGGATCTCCTCAAAAAGCTCATGCGTTTCGACATTCAAGTAGTTCTTAGCCAGCACTTTGAATGCTTCAAAGCTGCAATACGAAAGCTCGATGTGTTTGTCCATTCGACCGCTTCGAATCAACGCCGGATCAAGCTTCTCCACGTGATTTGTGGTGAAAACGATCAGCCTCTCTCCGCCGCACGCCGACCAAATGCCGTCGATAAAATTCAGCAATCCTGACAAAGTCACTCTGCTTTTCACCTCTTCTTCTTCTTTCTTCAAATGTTCCTTAATTGGCTTCTCTTTCTCCTTCTCCTCGCTTCCTTCCTTCTTGGTTTTCCTCTGCCCGGTGAGTTCGAGTGAACAATCGATGTCTTCGATGACGATTATCGATTTACTCGTCGTCTCAATTAGAAGCTTCCGGAGCTCTGTATTGTCCTTCACCGCCGTTAATTCCAAATCGTAAACGTCGTAATTCAGCAAATTGGCAATGGCGGCGATCATCGTCGATTTCCCCGTCCCCGGCGGACCGTACAGAAGGTAACCTCGTTTCCACGCCTTGCCGATTCGAGCATAATAATCCTTGCTTTGGCTAAATGTGAGTAAATCTTCTACAATCTCTTGCTTTTTCTCTGGATCCATGGCGATTGTGTCAAAATTAGCAGGATGCTCGAAGTAAACTTCGCTCCACATCGTCGATTGCCGGTGAATAGTCCACCGACTTCCAGTTCCATTAGTGTAGAGCTTCCTCTGCCTCCGATTCACTTTGATTTCTCTCCCTTCCTTCAACACATGCTTCAAATATGATTCGATTACAAGGTTTCGATGCTTCTTGTGAAATTTAAGTTGGTATAATCTCCGATCGGGCTCCGGATACAGAGAGGTGGATTTCTTTGCCGATCCACTGATTTTGCACAAAGTCCACCAGAATTCGGCGTTTTCATACTCATCGGTAACTTTTTCATACTCGTCCATACTCAATGAGAAGGTGTTCTTGCTCTCCCCGACCTCGGCTTTGAGTCGTTTCGCGTCGTCTGATAGTTTTGTGCTCAGATAAGATTCAACCGCCGCGAAGGCTTTGCTTCGATTGAGGCGTTCGCCTACGAATTCGTAGATTGAGATTCGAACGTACGGATTAGGATAAATGTAATCGATGAACTTGCCTAAATATCTATGGAGATATTGGCGGAGGCCGTGAGGGCAGTATTGGCGGATGATCGTCCACGCGAACATGATCGTTGCGAGTGTAGAGCTTGTGGATGTCAAAAGCTCCGTTATCGTCGGCGGCCTCCTTCTGACGATCGCCTTGCCGTCGGAGTCGTCTGAATTTGAGGTTCCATTCTTCTTCGGCCTTCTGGAAGTGAAAGCCATGGAATTAGGTTGTGAGAGCAGAGGAATGCGAAGGAAGAAGAAGATGATGAGTTGGAAATTTTGGAGAGAGTGAATGAGAACACCAAGCGCCACTATTTTTAAAGACAAATTAGCAACGTCATTTACCTAATATGCATTATTAAATATTAACGAGAAAATTAATAAAAAATAATGAGTTGATTAGTCAGACGTGGACACGTGTCATCCTTGGATTAGGAGGACATTTTTTGTTGACTCGGTTGAAGTCTTTTATTATTATATATATATTTTAAAGGACAATAAGAATAATGTCTAAATTTAGACACTCTAATTCGAAAAATGTCTAAATAAGTTTTAATTTATACATATAGCTAAAATCATTTTTAACTAAATCTACCATCAACATTATAATTTATTGTGGGGGCAACAAAAATGAGTGAGGAAAGTAGGTTAGATTTTTTCGAGTAACAAAATCTAGGATTGAAAATTTGAAAAAAAAATTATAAAGATTGAGAACAAGGTTACAAAAACAATCCTAACAATCTCAATAAAATCAAGAGATTGAGAACTAAAAAAAAGAATTTTTAAAAAAATTAATTAAGATAAAATATATACTAATTGTTTCTTGACACCATTAATAAAAAAAATTAATTAAGATAAAATATATACTAATTGCTTCTTGATACCATTAATAATCCACATTAAAACTCCCTAAAAAATGAGTAGAAATATATAATAAATGAGTAGAAATGTACATTAACGTGCAAGAATAAACTAAAAAATCAATTTTCATCCATATTCATATTAGACAAGGTAAATAGGTATAATTATTCACTTAATGTTATAATACACCATTTAAAACTCATTCAGTTTTCTCCAACTTAGTGTATATATTGGAACATACAACTCTATTTTTTTAACATAATAAATAAGTAGAAATACGTGTAAATAACAACCTGTAAGAAAAAACATAAAAAATTAATCCAAAAAATTAATCCCACCTACATATGCACCCTTAGAAAAGGTAAATAGTTATAGTTATTCACTTCACCTAAAACTCCCTCACATTTCTCTAACTTAGTATATATGTTATTTTTTTACTGTAATAAATGAGTATAAATATGCATAAATACTTACTCAGCTTTATATGAAGACACAAAAATCCATAGGACAGTATATCATCGTAATGACTCTAATGTAGATGGTATTAAGGCGATCAAATAAAGAAAAATAAACTAATACTTGATCTCCAAAAGCCAATAATTAGTAATAAACACTCAAACAACTCAATTTTGTAGATAGTATAGGGTATATGCATGGATTTTCACAATTAAATTGGTTGTAAATCCAAAAAGAAAGCCTAACACTTTTTCAGTAACCCTCGAATATATTGAACTGTAAAGCTTGTAACTATCGTCCTTATTGAAGGGAATCGAATCCCGCAACGGAAGCGATAGTGAATCGCGCGTTCTTAATTTCGTTACATGGATTACATTCAAGAACAATTTAACTAAGATTAAGCATATATTAACTAGATGGACAATAAGATTTGTACCTTTGAAAAACTCTTTCTTCAAGTGCTCCTTCTCCCACGTTCACGATCTCAGCAACACGAACCCGAACGATCACCGACACTACCACCGAATCTTCTCCGTTGTTCTCTAGGTGAGCGAGGAAGGTGGGTTCCCTTTAGGTGAGATGAGGTGTTTGTGAGATTCTAGTTGGAACTCTTTCCAACACTATGTGAGAGAATTCTCTAGGGTTTCTCAAAGAGATTGAATTTTTCACCTCACCTAGTTACATCTCATCCAACTATATATATAGGGAAATAGGATGGAAATTACCATCCTATCCCTCTTATATTCTCCCACTATTATATGGTTTATATGTGAATCCAATTCACATTAAAACCATATATTATATCACCTCAGACATAACACCTCAGACATGAAATTGAACACTTCAATTTCATTCCTAACTTTATAACCTCAATATTATCGTGTTGAGCCAACGGAGGGACCTAATGGACCTACAGTTCATGAGCTCCAATGATGTGAGATTAACTAATCAAACTCTTTGATCCAGTTAATCAATATTCATTAACTACAAGTCACTCCACTATAGACTTGTAGCTGCACTCTCCTCACTGTAGATTATATTGTGTTCATTGATATAATCATTACCCATGAGTCAACCCTTCACAGGTTGTTCGTAATCACTGTTGGGTCAAATTACCGTTTTACCCTTGTGATTACCTCTTTGTTCCTTAAGCACCACTGATCCTCTAATGAACAACAAATCTAAGGTCCTACCATAGACTCATACCCTCATAGAGGGCAGGACCCCGTTGTTTAAGACCTGGAGTCAGTTCTTAAGAGAACAACCTATCTAATTCCTTAGTGTAGGAATGAGTGAATTCCATCTTGCACGCTTAAGTCCCGGCTACCTCACGAGGTTACATCACCCTCGAGAAGGTAGGGTTATCGAGCCGCCACTGAGGCCACTCTCACCATACTAGTCTAAGGACAAACCCCTATATAGCGGGAGTTCTTAACTTGCTCGAGATTCAGTCGAGTCACTAATGACCATCTATAAATTATCGGTCTTATCCTGTTAATCTGTTATCTTGATTAGACTTAATAATTTGCGATCCGATCTTGTATGAACTCTTCATACAGGATGCCCCCACTCGCATGTCAACCACATAAATGAGTTGGATTACCTCATTTGTACTAATTACAAAGTGGGTCGCATCCATGGTGTTACTAGAATAAGGTTTCCAACCTTATTCTGATACCATAGACCATTTAGGATATAATCTTGAACATAATCCAAATAGTGTTCACTACACTGATGTTCAAGATATATTATAACCTTGGAGGTTAGTTTATTGGATTTATAAAGCAAGAATATAATTTTATCAAAACAAATAACTCTTTATTTATTTGATCAAAATTACACAAGTTTAAAGCATAAATCCCAACACTTATGCCCCAATTTCGACTGATACAACTCTACAATCTTAGCAGATGAGATTTCGTCTGGAGTGAGACCAGTTATAGGAGACTCTGATAGCCCCACTGGTTGAAATTTTTTCAAAACAGAATCTGACCGTTGTTGGAAAACTGTAAATATCATGACTGTAATTAGGAAGATTTATCAAAGATATCTTAAGAAATTAATATTATTATCAACCAGTCCAAAAAAATATGATAGCCATTTTGTAATATTGAAACTATTTAACTATTTTTTATTATGATTATTTTTTTTTAGACATTATTCACAATTCTTTTTAAAAACTCGTTTCAACTTTTTTAAGTGCAAAATATCCACGAGCGGTAACATGTTGAATTGAACTAAACATATAATAATAATTAAGGCATTTATTTACTTCTTTTCAAAAAAAAAAAATGGCGTTTATTTACTCTCTCCAAGGTTGAAGTCAAATTCAAATTTCTACTTCTACACTATTGTATTAAAAACACTATTCTGTTTTTTTTTTTTAAAAAAAACACACCCACTATTATTTAAATTTTATTTTGAGATATTTGAATGGAGATTTTACATGAATTAGGGGGTTGGTATGAAATTACAAAAGGCAATATAAGATTTGTTTGTAAAATATATTGAAAAGAAATGGTAATTATTTTTTCAGAGATAAATGAATAGTTGTCTTTGATAATTATTTAATGTTTTAAAATTTGACTAATAATTCAAATTACGGTGAATAATTTGTGAGAAAATAAAAATTTTAAAAATCAAATAATTATCAAATTGATTTTTTATTTTTCTCGTATTTGATTTTTTATTTGATTTCTATTTTGATTTCTAATGTTATCTATTTGATTTCTACTTCTACACTATTGTATTAAAAACACTATTCTGTTTTTTTTTTTTAAAAAAACACACCCACTATTATTTAAACAAGTTTCAAAGTACGAAGACTAAAACGTCACTTTAACCATTAAAGTTTATACCCAAAATTTATCAACAATAAAGTAAATAAATAATACTTTTTAAAGGACATATCTATGTCACTCCATTTTTTGTCCTTAGGATTTTAAGTTGGTTTCTATTTAGCCTTTCAATTTTTCAAACTAACATTCTTGATCCATGTGATTTTAATTTAATTTGTATTAAATGCTCGAGATTTCAAAAGTGACCTATTTAATTGAGATGTTTAGATTTAATTTATAATTGATTTCTAAATATTCAAAAATCAACCCACTACATACAAAAAGAAAAAAAAACCAATCAAATCGATTTTGGTTGGTCAATTTGATCAATGATTTAATTGGCACTTGACGATGGTTTTTTACATATCAAAACTGACAAGTCGATCGTTTAGTCTTCCAAGAAAATACATATTTGACCAATTGATTGACTTGCATTTATTTAAAAAAATCTAGCCAACTACCATCAACACCGTAGTTTGCAAAATAGCTTTGATTGAAATTGTACATTAAATATAAATTTATTAAATATATAGTTCAATTGATATATTGAATGTATTAATGACTACAATATTTATGGTTTGAATCCTAGAAAAAATTTACATCTCTTTGTTTCTTCTTACACTCTCTCTTTCTTCGACTTCAAATTATTCACATTCTTCTCTCACAATCTTGTGTTCCTCACAATAGTGATGATATTACAAATTGACGATTTTTTTACAAATATGTCAAAAAAAAAAAAAAAAACTCTCTAGAAACATACTTCGTAGGTCACATTAAAAATATTCTTTTCATATATAATTATTTAGTAGCGTTTGATCCACCATATTTTTTTAAAAAATGTTGACGTGACGACTAATGTGACGACCACAACCACAGGTACTAATTACTTATTTTATTTAACGTTCGAACAACCTTTATGCCTAGTCGGATTAGTGAATTTTCATCAGGCTCGGGGAGAGTGAATCCCTGATTTATTTAATTTAAAGTGAAATGTTCTCCTTTAGATAAATTTACACTTATATTTAAATGAAAGATGAGAAGGTGACAATGGCATTTTAGTGATTTATGCTCAAGGCAAGGGCTAGTGGGGCTTTTGGAAAGAAAAAGGCCTAGGGTTTTAGTATTTATAGTATTTGGAGCATGATTGGGCAAAAGAAAACCCTAGCCACCTCTTCTATTTCTCCTATTATTTTACCCTAGCCGAAACCCTAACCCCCTCCTTGTTGCTGCTCCTTCCGCCGGCCAGAACCCACGTCCAGAAGCCGCCACTGCCGCTTGCAAGCCGTCCCACCAGTAGTAGCTCGGCGTCCTCGGCGCCACGGCAAGCGACCCGTCCTCGTCGCGATTGAACACGCCGGGACTCGCCGACAAGCAGAGTCGTAACCCTCGGACCGCACGCGTTGCTGCTCGGTCCTGCCGCCGCTGACTGCTATTAAGACTCGCGCCGTCGACTGCTCGTGGTCACGCCGCCATCGTCTTCAAGCAAACCAACGGAAGCTTCAACACCGGAGTACGCCGGATTCGTAGGGCCGCCGTTATCCACGAAACTCACGCCGACCAGCAGAGCACGTCGGAAACCGCCTAGCTTCTGCAGTGCATTCGCAAACTCCTTGCACCGTACCTGCTCGATTGACATCGCACGTGAGCCGCCGTTCGAACAACCGTCGTTATCAGCCACCGGAGTGCCGCCACAGGAGGTGGATCGGATTTGAAACGCTGGTCAGGTGAGGGAGCGCGGTTACTCTTTGTTTTAGACTAGATGTTTGTGGAGCGATCGAGTTAACACTTGCTACTTGGAATTTTAGGGTTTCATTTCAGTGAAGGCTAATCCGTAGGACCCAAACGCGAGGCGGTGTCGAGGGTTTGGGACTGTAGATCGAGCTAAGGCGTATTCAGCTTACACTTAGGAGTCGAGGTAAGCAGAGGAAGTTACGTTTACGTCTATATTGTTGTAAGGGAGTGGTACTTGGAGTGTAATTCCAAAGACATTCGTGAAACAGGTCCTTCAAAGGGAGCGTACACGCTAGGAATTGAGATTAGGACTCGAGTTGGACTTCGAGTCGAGGTAAGGGACCTTGTGCCGAACTCTTCTAAATGGGATTAAAGAAAATGAATTTCATTAAGTCATGCGAATTTAGTTTGTTATTTTTACATGAGAATATTCCAATATTTTATGTGAGAACACTTTAATATTTTATGTGAAGATATCTCAATATTTTATGTGAGCATGTTTCAGTATTTTATGTGAGAATATCTTTGTATTTTATGTAAGAATATTCCAGTATTTCATGTGAGGATATTACAGTATTTTATATGAGAATATTTCATGATCACATACAAGAGTATTATCTTCAAACTGTTGTGAAAAGTTATGATTTACATATCAATGATAATGTTTCATGACATGTGCACTATAGTCATGTTGAATGATGGGACCTCATGCATGTTATGTATGCCATAAAATGATTTGGAGTAAAATGTGGAAATTGGTCTCCTGAGTGCATTGTATGCATGGTCAAACATGCATTAGAGACCCTATGGGTCAAGTTTACTGAGGTCCGCAGTGAGGACTCAATCCATACAGAGTGCATGAGGGACTCAATCCATACAGGTCATGTGAGGACTCAAATAATTACAGTGAGTCCATGAGGACTCAAAATGAAATGACTCGGGATGACCAATTAACCATTTAAAGAAAAAGGAAGTCATGTATTACAGTCATGTTGATACGAGAAAGTTTTAGGTCCCACATATGTACATTTTGACCAAGTTTAAAAGTCATGATTGTATGTGTTTGCATATCCCAAACCTCGGTAGCGAGGTCACTTACTGGGTATTATATTGCAATACTCACCCTTTTGTTTTAAAATGTTTTTCAGGTAAAGGTAAGGACGTACGGGGCGAGTGACGGAGGCGCGTAGTCAAACCATGGGGATAGTCATGTTTCCCGCATTTCGTTTTCCTTAATATCTGTTGTTGTCGTTTTACAGTTTCGAAGTTAAATTTTATTGTCAGGATTTTTAGAAGGCCAAGCTTAAATTGTTCTTTTAAATGCTTTAACGTTTTCTTCGGGATCCCTAAAGGAAATTTTGTTACATTGACAATCTAAATATCTTTTATGTACTCTTGGCCTGAGAATGCATGCATGTGTAGTAGTGTCCCTAGGAGTTATAGTCATAGAAAAGTAGGGGCGTTACAACTAATTAATAAGAATAATATCTCTAGGAATTTTTTTTTCCATAGACTATGCAACTATTAATGTGAATTTGATTGAACTATATGTTGGGTTTTTTTCACTTATGTGGAAAAACCCACATTAATGGCCCATGTGGGCCTAGGGTTTTCTTTTATTAAAAAACCTAAAAACATAAAGGGGTTAGACGACAGAGAGGAGAGAGGAAAAGAAAGAGAGAAAAGAAGATCCGTTTTTCAGCCTTTTGGGGATCGATTTTGACAACGTGTTCCATCAGAACGGTGGAGATTTCTTTTGGAGCTATATCTACAGTCAGTTTGCAGTGGGTAGTTGGGTTCCACTTTGGGTGAGATCTTTTTTTGTTTATTCTCTTGGAATATTGTCGTTTGTTGTATGCCTCTAGTTGGTACTAGAGAGAACTCGTTTGTAACCCATTATTTATTATAGTGGAGATTTTGACTTCGGTCCGTGGTTTTTTACACCTCGCCTTGGGGAGGTTTTTCCACGTTATAAAATTATTGGTGTCTTGTGCTTATTATTATTATTCTTTTCTAATTGACTAATTTCCTATTAGGTTCACACAAGAGGGGATAATTGATCTTTAAAATATAGTGTTTATCCCAACACTATAGCTATTCTATAATTTAAAGTATTTATAACCAAGGTGTAAATGGTTCTCAATTTAAACATCACATTTTTTGGATGAAAATGTTCTCAATTTAAATATTTCACACTTTTGAATGAGTTGAAATACTTATTACAATATTATATTCAAATTAAGTTACAACTTCTTACTAATATTTTTAATATTTCATTAATGTTATAGAGTATGATAGAAATGTCGATTTCTCCTTATGTCCATGTCGAATTTATGAATATTTGTAAATGTCGATGAAAATATAGACATCGACGAAAATTAATATCATGTTTGTAACAAAGATTATAATCACGAGTGGTTGGTGCAATTTATAATGTTAGTTTGATTGTGAAATTTTAAAAAAGTGAAGGATGAAATTGAAAGTTTGAGGAGTGAAAAGGTAAGTTGTAGCCACCCATATATTTGTAAAATTTTGCAAAGTTTTCCTATATTTAACCAAAATTTACTTTTCCCCCTAAAGAACCAAAATTTATGGTTGTGATAGTGAAATAATGAACGAGGAAATGAGGACTTGGCGGTGGCTGGAAGTTCATTTGGCGGCAAAAATGAGAGACCATTGGAGGGGTGAAATTTCTCTGGAAATTAGAAGAGAAGTTTCTATGGCAACAAAATAAGAGAGGATTTGGTTGCCTATAGAGATTTCAAGAGGCGACAGAGACAACGAGGAATAGGAAATCAGACGTTGAACTTCCCATTCATCCATGGACTTCCGACCGGTTGCCTAATCGCATTAAACCACGCAGGACACCGGTGATCATGTGAACTCAAATAATATTATATGATTCTCTAGACTATATTATTCTGCATTTTAAATAATATTATATGATTTTACAGATTATAATAAACCACATACTATTATAACTCTATTATTATAACTCACTCAGAACCCCAAACTCCCTTAGGGCCTGTTTGGCCCGGTTATTATAACATAACTTGTGAAATACTCTGCACCCCAAATACAGATTATTATAACCACAGACTATACTACTCTACATTTTAAATAATATTACAGAGATTATTATAACCACAGACTATACTACTCTACATTTTAAATAATATTATATGTTTCACAGACTATAATAACCCACCGACTATTATAATCCCCTATTATTATAACCCACTCAACGCCCCCAACAGTATCTAAATTTACAAATTTAAACATGGGAGAATTGGTTGATCTCATATGGGAATTATTTTGAGCCCTTCCAACCACTATTTAAGGCAATATCTTGTTAACTTTGTCTTGATTTGAAAAATTAAGGTAAAGGACAGCTTTTGAAAAATTTTCTTAGTGACAGTGACGGGCTGACGGCGGTGGCTTGGTGGGTCTTTGACGAGCTGACGGCTTCTTCTGGTGATTGAGAGCGCGTGAGAGAGAGAGAAGGGTCGCGAAATTACATAGAAAGAGTCTTTCTACTTTTTCTTTCTTTTTTTTTTTTTTAAAAAAAGAACTTTTTGGTCAATATATCTATCGATGTCGATGGAAATATCGAAGTCTCAATTTCATGGAAATATCGATAAGATGTCGATGTCGATAGAGAATGAATTTGATCAAATAGGAAATGAGTTTCAAGATTCAGGTAATTTCTCGCAATAAAATGGAAACTGACATTTATAAGCGAAGGAAAAGAAGTTCGATGAATCGCAGCTCACACAAAAAAAACTTCCCTTCAATGCTTTGGAGTAATGAGTGTGTGTCAGGAATCACAACAAAGACTGCAAGTTTGGTGATATAATTGATATGATATGCAACTATTCTGAATTTTCTATGTTAAGCTACTCATCTCTGTTTATTTGTAACCACTTTAACTAGCAAGCAGCCAAGTGGACTGGGAGCCGAATTTGTTGCTTTTAGGTCCCAAGCTACACATTGGGCAAATTGCAAAAAACACTCTTGAAGTATGGTGGGTTTTTTTTTAAAACCAAAACTGCATTCATCAACAAGAAATCGAAAAACATCAACCGATCCCTCTCAAGAACAAAGGAAAAAATGTTCTATGGAGAAACATCTTTCTAGACTGAAGAACACTCAAAAGAAAGAAAATGCCAAAACACCCCGTCATGTAGTTGCTTTGTTCTCCTCTTGAGGGACATTCTAAGAAAGAATAGAATGGATATCCTTAGAAAGCAAGAAAATATCCTCAACAACAAAAGAAATTCCAGTCAGGTCAGTGTCCAACCTATTTATAAGGAGAGCGACCTCTTTTGAATCGGTTTCTACGATTAAAGAAGACATCCACTCTTTTTTTCGAGGAGTGACTTCCTTCAAACCCTCCAGGTATAGATTTGCATCCTCCAATCAATGGCTTCCACATCCCATCTCTGACGATCCACCCCACTCCTCCACAATTTTGTTTGGTAGACCACGATGCATCGGCATTAAGCTTCCAAAAGAGCTGCTCAGGACGTTTCCATTCTATCTTGGGCGAGAAGGAGAGAATTGATTTGCTATCCCTTTGGTGATTTTGAAAAATGCTCAAGGTAGAAGATAATATCTATAGACTTTTAATTGTAGATGTTGCAAATTGCACCTCTGAACTGTTAATTGTAAAAATTATACCCTCAAACTTTCATAAGTGAGGGAAAGAATTAAACCTTTGCGACTTTCTTAAACTAGAAAATTGCACCCTTAAAACCTTTAGTTACCAAAAAAATCAAGCACTCAAGTCATGTTTGTTAATTCATCCCCAAGGACAACATTTGGGCTGAATTTCTAATTTGGAATATGGATAAGTTACATATTGGGTGTACAATTGTATTGTTAGTGTACTTTGGTTTGGTAAGATCCTGTGTAGGGGTGAGCATGGTTAGTTGGTCGGAGTCAATTTTCGACTCCAACCGACGTCGGTTTGGTGAGCATGGTCAGTTTGTCGGATTCAATTTTCGACTCCAACCAACGTCGAACCGACCATCAGTCATTTAATTTTTTTTTGTTCCTTGCTTAAACCGACCGATGGTTGATTCGGACGGTCGGTTTAGGCAGTTTATTTATTTATTTATTTATTTTATTTAATTTACTTATTATTTATAAGATATAATATAAATATATAAAGTTTTTACAGTTTTTGTATTATTTTTATTATTATTATTATTATTATTATTTTCTTTTATAATCAGTCGGTTTTGGACAATCATGTCGGTTTTTTATCTTTTTTTGCTCGCCCCTAATCGTATGTATAGTCTTTACAAATTACCTTTTTTTTCACTTCCAATGTAGTGGAACTCATTAGCTTGGAGGATAAATAAACAGTTAACCATCCTTAAATAGAATCGAAGAGAAGAGATCGCAGGCAAAATGCAATCGAGATATATAGATGTAAGTGTTGGGCTTGTATATTTAAGGCGCTGGGTGGATCAAATCAAATGGTCACAATGTTAAAAACAAAGATTAGTCTCATTTATGTTCCCAAGAGGCCATGGGGCGAATAATTTAAAAAAGCAAAGTTTTTACAAAACTATTTGAAAAAACGAGCACATTTTTTGTCTTTATTGGAATGCGTCAGTTGCGGATACGCATTCAACAATTGAATGCGTCACTCAAAGTGACGCATTCTGTTCAAATCTAGTCAACACTTTAAAATAACGTTGCAACGTTAAGTGGTCGTTAAAAATGGTCTGAATGCGTCTTTACAAGATACACCTTCAACTTTATTTAGATTTCCCAACTATCGAGGTGAGATGCATTTTCGAGGTGAGATGCATTTTCGAGGATGACCATTAATGTAAAAAAACCATTCAACCCTCCCCAAACCATTTATTAAATTCATTAAAACTAATGTGACAAGTTTAAATATTATTTCGTAGCAATAA
The DNA here is from genome assembly GCA_036507285.1 of Trichosanthes cucumerina. Lineage (NCBI taxonomy): Eukaryota > Viridiplantae > Streptophyta > Magnoliopsida > Cucurbitales > Cucurbitaceae > Trichosanthes > Trichosanthes cucumerina. Next base: position 71,083,305 of record CM071839.1, on the reverse strand, counting down.
ATAAGACTACAATATAAATTAATTAAATAGTTATAATATAGAATTAAAATAGTAAAACAGTGTTAGAGAATGAAAATATAAAAATATATTCTACGTTTTTTTCAAATTAAGAAAATCAATATAATAGATGTTGTGCAAGGATTCTATTTGATTTTTGTTATTTATTTTTTTCAGCATAACTTACATCAGATGACTCCATTAGGAAGATGTCTAGATAATTTGACTTTCATTTATCGACTCCTAGATTTGAATGAGGTCATAATTCAGATGAGAATGAAGACTAAGGAGTCAATGCAACTTAATATATAATGATGAAATAATTGATGATGTATTTTAATGGATTTAAAATTGAAATATGATTATTGAATACATAATTATTGCCAAATGATTATAAAATGATGGAATAAATTTTAAAAATATAATAAATCATAGGGCAAAATACATTTTTGGTCCCTCAGTTTTGCGTTTGGTTCCCTTTTGTCCCTCAGTTTTCAAACTCAACAAATTTAGTCCTGAGGTTTGCATTTGTTAGCACATTTGATCCGTCAACTTTTTCGTCTAACGGAAAGTTGATCTGACACCTCTTTTTATTAAAAATAATATATTTTTATTTTTTAATTATTAAAAAAATCTTATTTTATTAAAAACATTTTTATTTTTTTTTATTTTTTCTCTCTCTTCTCTCTCCTTTCTCCCTTTCCCTCTTCTTTCTTCTTCGTTTTCTTCCCTGTTCTCCCATGCCAACCAAACAAGTATCATAAATCCACTTCTTTCTTTTCCTTTATCTTTCTTTTCCTTTCTTTTTTCTTTTCTCTTCTTTATTCTTCTCCTTCACCAAGGAGGTATGATAAGTGCTGCGCGGCGGCGGAGCGAGTGAACGGAAGGACCGTAAGCAGGTGGACGGCTCTGCATGCAGGCGGCGTTCAAAGCGAGTTGAGTGCGTCAAGCGCGCCGCTGAGCACGAGCATAGGCCGACGCCGGATACACGCCGCCGCGGTGCGCCGTGGGCCGGGCGGGAGGAGGTGGCTCGTGTCACCGCTTACCGGTGGAGCGGGGCAAGATTCGTTGAAATGTTCGAAAAGGGATTTGGTCATCTCCGATAGACAGATTTCGTCTCTGTTGTGAGGAAATTGAGAAGATGAAGATGATGAGTTCTCCATTTTTTGTTTTTCAGTGCAATTTGTATATAGTTTTGTGATTCTCCTCTGTGAATTTGAGGAGGAAGAGAAGCCATGGGAGAACAGAGAAGAAGACGAACAAGAAAGAAGAGGAAAGAGAGAAAGGGAGAACGAAAAGAGAGAAGAGAGAGAAAAAGAAAAAATATTAAAAATATTTTTAATAAAATAAGATTTTTTAATAATTAAAAAATAAAAATATATTATTTTTAATAAAAAGATGTGTCAGATCAACTTTTCGTTAGAAATTAACGAAAAAAATTGACAGAATGACCAAATGTGCTACCAAATGCAAACCTCAGGGTAAATTTGTTGAGTTTGAAAACTGAGGGACCAAAAGGGAACTAAACACAAAACTGGGGGACCAAAAATGTATTTTGCCCTATATAAATAGTTTGATGGTTAGCTATGATTTGATTTGATTTGATTTTTTAAAAAAATATATAGAATAAAAAAAAATAGGAATAGAATACATGGTTAGTTATGATTTGATTTGATTTAATTTTTTTTGCGTTTGTTCAACAGACACATTCTTCTTTACAGTTCAACACCCCATCACGTAACTTGTTTTTTGTATTTAGTTTCCTAAACAATCCTATTGTTAAATTTTGTCGGATTCAATTTTTTCTATTATCAAAATTTGGAGGGTTTGATTTTTGGTATAATGGAAAGTTTAAGCTATTTTTTCATCTATGAAAGTTTGAGAGTTTAATTTTTACTATTGAAAGTTTGTGGGTTCAATTTTTTCACTCATAAAAATTTAAGGGTGCAATTTTCTCACTTATGAAAGTTTGAGGGTCTAATTTTTTACCATTAAAAAATTTAGGGGTGCAATTTGCAAGGATGATTTTTGCAATTTACCTAATAATATTTTTCTTCAACCAGTTCAAATAATTTAGACTTCATTTGGTAACAATTTAGTTTTTAAGTTTTATACCATGGTTTTACTTTGGTTTTCACACCCCTTCGAGAAAAGTTTTGAATTCATAGCCAAATTTCAAAAATAAAATAAATTTATTTTAAAAACTATATCAAATCTCATTTTTAAAAGTAAATAGCAAAAGAAAAAGAAAGAAACTCGTATGCTCATAAGTTAAATTCTCAAAAATCAATTATCAAATGGGCTTTTAATTATTCAACTCAAAAGCCTTTGGAAAATATTGTGGTCGTGATAGTCGGAGTTGTCGTCGGTGGTGGTTGGGGTCATTGGTATGGTCATCAGAGTTGTCGCCAGAGGTAGTCGTCAGCGGTGGGGGGTCGCCGGTATAGTCGTCCGAGGTAGTCGTCTGGGGTCACCAGTGTGGTCGTCGGAGTTGTCGCCGGAGGTAATTGTCAGTAGTGGCCGGGTCGCCGGAATTGTTGTCGGAGGTAGCCATTAGCTGTAGTTGGGTCACGGTGTAATTGTTAGAGTTGTCACTGAAATTGTTGTTGAAGTAATCGCTGAAAATGAAAGATGACAAATAAAATAAGAAAATATGGAACAAACCCATGTGGTTGCACTGTTGTAACCCATGAGGTTGTGTTTCAAAACCAACAGTTTTAAATACATCGGACCAAATATAATTTTAGATTTAAAACTATCCAAATCTAAAACAGGCGGCCAAATGCTCCTAAAATGCTTGTTTTGGCAATTGCAAGCTGGCGTGAAGGAGACAGAGAGGGAAGGGTCATGAAATTACAGAGAAAGAGATAGCTTTTCACTGCTCTTTTTTTTTTTTAATATTTTTGTACCAACAGGTCAGAGTCCATTTGATTTTTGGTTAATTTCTCTATAATGAGAAAATATTTGAATTTTCAGCCATTTTTTTTAAAAAAACAAGTTTTTGCAAATTTTTTATTTTTTGGAAAATTTTTAAAACATATATAAAGGGTAGATAAAAAAAAAAAATTATAGGTAAAAATAGTATTTATAAATAAAAATTAAAGAGTAATGAAATAGAGTCTAAGATTTTGTTGATCCCCATTGGGAAGGATTGATGGTTCTTTAAGTTAATTATTTCTCATTAACACAAATAAAATAACTGTTTTGGACTTATGTTTTTATATTTAATAAAGTGGTCACATCTGCTTTCTGGTTCGAGAGAGTATTTCTTTTTTAAGGTTGCAGCAATACATTCCGATTAATAAATGAGTTGTTTGCATATATGGACAACCTTTAGAATTAAAACTTTTTAAATTCTGATTTTAATTAAATCAAGCTCAGTAGATAAGTGGCCTATTACTTTTTTATATATATTAAAAAAAAAATTGTAACAATTGAGCTTAAACTTTCATTTTTATTATTTGATGATTTATCATGTTATTTTATTTATTATTTAACATAAATATAGCTTAATTAGTTAAGATATTTTCTAAAAAAAATCACTACCTATACCTATCCAATATCAATGAATTCTCTTCAATGTCAATAGCTAATTAGGTCTCTATTAAAAAAAAAAAAAACTAATTGGGTCTAAATTCTATTTTAAACATTTATACTTATTTGTATTTAAAAAATGATTTTATACTTATTCTCTTTTCTCTCTAAACTTTCGAACATTTTGTTCTCTAACCTTCAAAACTTTTGTTTTATTTCTTAAATTTTGTTTTTTAAAAATTAATGTCTGTCCTTTTCATTAATATTTTGTTGATAAAAACCAAGTATTCAAACCCATTTTAAAATCCAATAGTGGAGATAAAAAAAAAGTGGCTTTAAATAGTTGTCATTCACTCATCTAAATGAACTTTTAAAAAAAAAAACATATCATGTCAGAATTTGACTAACTAATTTATGAAAAAATAATGATAAAAACAAAAAAAAAAATGTTTTTTTTAATGCTTAGTACTATAGTTAGAATCAAACAGCAGAAAGATTTAAAACAACATACATCAAAATAGGATGAACTTGAAGATTAAAATAAGATTTCAACCTAAACTACTGAGTTATGTTTACGTGGTAGATTAATTGAAAAGGGTTTAACTAACTAATAATTTGAACATTTTATTCACTAAGAGAATTTCATACCACTGTTAAACAAAAGAGCTAAAATATTTTGAGTGGCATGATACATGGACTAATTGCATCATAAAAGAAAGTGCTAAATCGAAGCACTAGGCAGAAAATACTAAATTTAAGTTGAAGATGAGCCTTCAGTTTGTGACTGAAGGTCGATCAGTTGTGGATGAACCCGGTGGATTTAGTTCTTGAGTTTCCTTAATGGCTGCTTGCTTTAGCCCTTCCAGAGTTTGAATCAATTTGTGAAGACGTTTCTCAGTGCTATCTTTTGGAGACTTGGGCATGAGGTTCTCTGCAACATCGGCAGGTGTAATTTTGACTTCTTCAATCAGTTGTTTGATTTGATGAAATAGTGGATGAGTTTCAAGATTCAGGTAATTTTTCGCCAAAACCAGGAATGATTCAAAGCTGCAATAAGAAAGCTCAATATGTTTGTCCATTCGACCAGTTCTGATGAGGGCTGGATCAAGTTTCTCCACATAATTGGTAGTGAAAACAATAAGTCTTTCCCCACCACAAGCCGACCAAATCCCATCAATGAAATTCAACAATCCAGACAGAGTGACTTTGCTACTGCTCTCATCTTCTTTGTTGGAAGATTCCTTGGTGGGTTTCTCTTTCTCATCATCCATGGACTTTTCCTCTTTCTTCTTCCTCTGTCCTGTAAGATCCAGTGAGCAGTCGATGTCCTCAATCACTATTATCGATTTACTCGTCGTCTCGATCAAAAGCTTCCGAAGCTCTGTATTGTTCTTCACTGCAGTCAGCTCCAAGTCATAAATATCATAGTTTAGCAGATTGGCCATGGCAGCAATCATTGTTGACTTCCCTGTCCCGGGCGGACCATACAGAAGATACCCACGTTTCCAAGCCTTCCCAATTCGAGCATAAAACTCCTTGCTGCTCGTGAAGGTCAGCAAATCATCTATAATCTCTTGCTTTTTCTCTGTTTCCATTGCTATGGTGTCAAATGTTGCAGGGTGCTCAAATGCTATGTGACTCCACATAGTATGGCTGAAACTCCATCTTCCACCAGACCCATTCGTATAGAGCTTCCTCTGTCTATTTCTCACTCGGATCTCTTTCCCTTCACTCAACACATGCTTCAAATAAGGTTCTGTAATCAAACTTCTGTGCTTCCTGTGGAAAGTGAGTGAGTAGTACCTCCTATCAGGATTAGGATACGAATTGTCAGAATTATTGGTTGTGCCTGTTCTGTTTAAAACCCACCAAACTTTCACTCCTCGAAATTCATCAGTCACCTTCTCATGATCATCCATACTCAACACCAAGTTGGTGCTATCTTTCCCAATCTCAGCTTTGAGTCTTTTGGCGGTGTTGGATGAATTCTTGCTGAGATATGATTCAATAGCAATGAAAGCTTCACTGCGCTTGAGCCGCTCGCCAGCAAACTCATGGACAGAGATCTGAATGTAAGGATGGAAGTAATTCATGAGTCTGTGCCAGTATTTGGTGAAGAATCGAATGACTGCCTTGGGGCAATATTGTTGAATCATAGCCCAAGCAAACATGAAGCTGGCAATCGTTGGACCAGCAGCTACCCACGAAGTCGCCATGGATGCTGCCCCCATCCACATCCCTGAAGTGGCGTTGTGGTGAGCAGAGGTTATGTTGTTTAGAGTAGTGAAGAGGAGAAACATTATTATAGAAAGAAAAAGTGAGACAAAAAAAAAGTTGGATACTTACATTTGCATTTATAAGCAAAGGGAAGAAGACTGAAGCATTAGACTTTGTGTCCCACACGTAAGTAAGAAATTCGTGGCTGAGGCCCCATCAACGAAGACTCCAAGTTTGACGATGGTTCAATCAGGTCAGGTACTCTGATTTTTCTTTTTGTTTATTTGTAATGACTCAGCAGGCAACTGGGGAGTGGAATTTGGGCACCCATTTCGCCACAAATTTGGATGTATTTGAAACAAAGATACCTCAAACTTGCTTTTACATTTGAGTTTAGGTCATTAAGCTATAAGCCTATAAAACAAGAAATTTCTTCGACCCACGAGGATAGGAAAGTCCAATTATTTTAATTCAAAATAGAGGGAATGAATGATATGGGTAGTTTCGTTTATATTGGAGGAGTCTATTAGAGATTGTACTTGGGACTTAAATGGGAGACCTACTAACTAACCAGTTTTTTTTTTTTTTTGTGTTTTAATTTGATTTTTTCTATACATATTACATAAAATAAAAAATTTGAAGAAGTTAGTCTTAACTAAATCCACTACTGATGTTAAAAACGAAAATAATAGATAACGAAGAATCACAAAAGAAAATCACACACAATATTTATATGGTTCACTAACATTGTGTTAGCTACATCCACGAATAGATGAAGAGAGTAATTTTATTAACTAAGGAAACGAAAGAACATATTAATTTCAAATAAGAATTTAGGGAGTTTATATATGTCACATCTCCTAAATCCTAATACAGAGTCTATCCAATAGATTTAATATACGAAAAATAAATTGATTTAGATTTTGGGGGTGTTGCCTCCGAACTCCCACTAAGGCGCTTTGTCCCTAATCTACATAGTTGATCATTTAAATCGACAGATAACAGATTTAAAGCATCTTCACAAGAGACTAAGGTACGATTATTGGAGTTGGTGGATGAAATTGACGTAGCAATCCTGATGTGTACATGATGACGTTGAGTTGATAGAAACATATTATATATTACTTTGGGTCACAAAGGCTTTGAAAAAAGTTATTAGAGACTTTGGTGGTGGGGTGGGGATAAAAGATGCTGCCTTTTGGGATTGTGATCTGGTGCGAGAAAATAAAAAAACAGGGTTGAGAAATTGCTGAGAAACAGCCTTTTTGGTAAGGTTTAATAAAAGTGATTGCATTACATCCTTTCCATTCTCCCAAGACGAATCATTATTATGTGGAAAGTTTAGTCGGTGTTTTTTGTTTGGAAAATATAACTTTTTAGTCCCTCTTATTTTAAACTTTAGTGTTTATTTAGTTTATACTTTTCAAAATCAAACAATCAAGTCCCTGAATTTTATGAAATGGTTCAATTGGATCCTTGTATATTAACAACTGTTAATTATTTAACGGATTGTTGATGTGTTAATTTTTAATATTAAAATAATAATAATTATTATAATAAAATAATAAAATTAAAAATAAAAAACTAATATTTTAAACTTTATTTTGTCTTATATGGACACAAAAATCGAAACACTATCATCATTAATTATTTTTTAAAAAACCCCTTTTCTCTTCCATTTTTCCTCTCTCCTTTCTTTCTCTTTCTCTTTCTCCTCCCCTTTCTCCCATCCGTTCCTTCTTTCTCTTTTCCTTATGCTTCTCCTTCCTCGCAATTTCTTCCTTTTCTCTCCTCTTTCTTGTGCGAATTCGATGGTGGAAGGGATGGTTGCGACGTCTGATCCACAAATGATCTGCGGTTGAAGCTTAGTCTATTCACGTCGTCGAACGATTCCCTTCTGCCGGACGAAGACGGGCTTCCGGCCTCCGGCTTCTCTGCCTCCGCCTGAACCTTTTTTTTTTGTTCTTGTTTGAACTCAATCTCTACTTCTATCTGTCAATTTGGCAATTTTTTGATCTTAAACCTGGTGATGGATTCACTTAGAGTCTCTAAGGTGGAGATCGGTGATAGCGATGTGGAGCACGGGCAATGGAGCCTGAACGACACAAAGAGAAAGGAAGGGGATAAGAGAGAGAAAGGGGAAGGGAAGGGCACGGAGAAGAGAGAGAGGGAGGATAGGATATTTTTTAAAAAATATATTTTATTTATTATTATTTTATTTAAACAAATATTATTTTAATATAAAAATAGCCTCCGTTAAAAAAAGTAACGAAAGTAACGGCCCAGGGACCCAATTGAAAAAAAGTAACGAGGGGAGGGGATTTCATTTTATGGTAAAAAATTCATTCAACTCAGTTATTTCGCAAGAAGAAAAAAAAGAAAATGGAGGATCTGTTGAATTTCAAGTAGTCAATTTCACCAATAAGATACGAAGACTTACAAAAGTAACGGCCCAGGGACTCAATTGAACCATTTCATAAAATTCAGGGACTTGATTGTTTGATTTTGAAACGTATGGACTAAATAGACACAAGTTTGAAACATGAGGGACTAAAAAGGTATTTTTCCCTTTTTGTTTTTAGTTTTTAAAAGTTAAGCTTATTTTTACCTAATTTCTCTATAATAGAGATCATCCCTTAAGTTGAACTCTTAGCCAAATTCTAAAAACAAAGTTAAGTTTTTGAAAGCTACTTTTTTTTTAGTTTTCAAAAGTCGGTTTAGTTTTAGAAAACATAGGTACAAAGTAGATAAAAAAACATATAAACTCATTGGTAGAAATAGTATTTTTATGTTTAAATTTCAAAAACTAAAAACAAAAAAACAAAATGGTTATCAAACGGGGCCTAAACTTTTTGATTTGTGTTTGTTTCGTTTTTGAACTTTCAATTTTGTATCCGATAAGTAGAGATGTACAACTAATCCGATAACCCGGATTACCCAATCCAAACCGTAAGAATTAGGTTGGATTATATTTTTTTTTCGGTTTGGGTTGAGTTAGAAGATTGGAGAACCGAAAAGTTTAGATTGATTCTTGGGTTGGATTTTTTAGGCTCAAGTTAATCCAACCTAACCCAAAGTTTATATTTTTTTTACTTTATTTTAATTACATATATATTTATAAATGAATTGTTTGTCAATTTTTTATGTTTTTCTTCTAGACTTGTAACAAATGTTAAGATGTTATGAATTTTGAAGTTTGATATTTGAATTTTATCTGATTTTAGCTATTAATTCAAGATAAAAATATTTTAAATAATTAAAAAAATAAAAAATAAAAAACTCACGATCCAAAAATATTGGGGCGGGTTGGGTTGCTCTCATGAATAAGGTTAGTTGGATTGAAGGAAGGACCAATCTAAATTTTTTAGTTTCTCCAAAAAACTCCCTCAATCTAACCCAACCCAACCCAGTACATGTACACCCCTACTAATAAGTCCCTGAACTTTTTAAATGTCTAATGAGTCTCTAACTTTCAATTTGTATCTAATAAGTCTCTGGCATATTTAAAATTTTCAAAAATTAATTGATCTGTTAGATACAAAATATGTGTTTACACTAGATGCCTAGAAACATGCATCTTTTATTCTTTAGAGGAAAATAACATTATCACGAATAATTTGTGTAACATATAAGAAAGATAATTTAGTCATTTTCTTCATAAAGCAAAAATGACACAGTTAAGATGAATAAACTACATATTTATGACAGATAATACAATGTACTTTTAATAGTTGAGGAATATTTCTATCCCTTAAAACTTGTTCTAATGCAAAACATGTTAAACAACCAAACACAACCATCACATCAAAGCAAACTAATTCATATCAAAAGTTATGAGCAAAGAAATAATTGAGTTAAATGAGATAAAATTAAAACCCCCTGAAGTCAGCAAGTACAAACTATTAGACCATTAAAAAACCAGCTCAATATAGGCACCATCAATAATAAACAATTATTTCTTTGCACGATCAATATCTCCATATATATTAAACACAAATTCAAGAATATTGGAATATTCAACCTTTAGTTCAGTAGAATGCAAGTTCAACATTCTATGGGTTTAAGACCAAAACTTGGTTATTTCAAAGATGAGAATCAACAGTCCCCAATTTAACTTTTTCATAACTTTTATTCAAATGCAAATTAACAATCAATCAATTCCAATCCAAACTCAATTCATAAACTAATCAATTCCACTATTGTTATATCCTAATTAAATTAACAATCAATCAATTTCAAAGATGAGAATCAACAACCCTACTTTATTTTTCATGTTAACCATAACCAAACCAGAAAAAACACAAAAATTTCATTCATAACTCTATATTTTCGATTTGTTGGAGTAATGAAACTTGAAATCAGAGACACCATTAGTAAATAAATATTAAATTGATAGTAAGATGGAACTATTATCATACCCAAATAGAAGAACATTGGAAATTAACACAAAAAAGAGTAGATCCGGACGTCAGAAACACGGTTGGAGCAAGCAGTGATCGACTAGCTTTTGCTTGTGGCGATCCGACTGAGGAGGATATGAAGTACCTAATGAAATTGATGAAGACAGAGGCTTAGAAATCGACAGGAACACTTATTGAAATTTATCGTATGAGTTATGACTTTATGAGTTCTTAACTAACATCAGTAACATTAATATTGAACATTGAAATACAAACAAAAAATAAAGATGTGATAAACAAAACTGAAAATATACACATTAAAGGAGTAAAAGATGTATTAGTTTGTCGAATAATGAACTAAAAAAAGCTTTCTTTACAACAAAAAAGTTTATTAAAAATAATGAATTGGTTTTTAAAGTTTCTGAATCATGCAATCTTTTATAGTTTCTGAAAATATACATAAATGCAATCTTTTAAAATTTCTGAAAATAAACACAAGAGTCCTAAAATATACACAAGAATCACACAAGAATCATAAAATATACACCAGAATCATAGAAAACAGAGGCTACCGTTGAGATCGTGGCTCACGACGATGTCCAAGAAACCGATGAAGTGACGACGAGTATCCCAACAAACTGATGAAGCAACGACGAATATCCAACAGACCGATGAAGCGACGACGAGTATCCAACAAACCGTTGAGATCGTGGCTCACAAGATCCGATGACAGTGGAGATCTTTGCTCAGAAGATCGGACGACGGCAAAACGCGGGCTGACGGCGGAAAATCAGAGAAAGAACCTTACGGAGGTGGCTCAAAACTTGCGGCTGACGGGGTGGAGATCGTGGGTTGACAGTGGAGATCGTGGGTTAACGGCGATGGAGCTTATGCTTGACGACGGTGGACTTAGTTTCATTGACAGTAGTGGACAAAATGAGGGTGTATAAGAAGATATGAAACCCTTTTGGCAGTCGGATTCGAAAGAGTTGAGAGTTTTTTTTTTAATATTTAATATACAAAACGACGTTGTTTTGACCTATTTAGATTAGAATATATATATATATATATATATACCTTGACGGTTTTTACCCATCAACGAAAAAGTAATGTTAGGTGGCGAGTCGATTCTCATGAGAGCTGAGGGTTTTGTTTTTTTAATATTAAATATATAAAACGACGTCGTTTAGTTAAATTAATTAATTTATATATATATATATATATATGTTGATGGTTTTACCCGTCAACAAAGACGAAAGGCTGAGAGCGCGAGTTCGATTCTCACGGAGCGTTGAAGGTTTGTTTTTTTTATGTATATAAAACAACGTCGTTTAGCTATGTATATAAATGTTGACGGTTTTACCCGTCAACGAAGTATCTATGTTGACAGCTCCCAACTATCAATAAAACCCTTTTTGGTGACGACTAATAACCATCAACGAAACTAAAACATGAAAACTCTAAAAATTCAACGTAATTACCGTCAATAATTCTAAAATTAATGCGTCAACTTAAGTTCAAACATTTTGTGACATTAAATAACCGTCAACATATGTATTTTTTAATTAATAATTAATTTTAAAGTAAAATTGATTTTTTTATTGACAGTTTTTTGTCCCAAACGTCAACAATTTGAAAAATGAACGCGTCAATAAAGACCAAAATTGTAGTAGTGTATAAAATTGAATTTTCTATCTTATTTTCCCTAAACTTTCAATTTTGTGTCTAGTAAGTTCATGAATCTTAAAAAATGTCAACTAGGTCAAAGACTTATTAGACAGACACAAAATTGAAAATTCAAGGATCTATCGACACAAAATTAAAAGTATAGGGAGTGTTTGGATCGTAGAATTGAGTTGAATTGAGTTGGGTTAAGTTGAATTGAGTTGTGGAGAGTTGTTTTGTCAGTGACTTCAGAAAGTCTGTGTTTGAGGTGCAAAGTTGAGTTGAGTTGAGTTGAGTCAGAAAGTCTATGTTTAGGGTGGTTGAGTTATTATGTCAGGGGTATCTAGTGTAATTTTTTTGTAACTTGAATAAGTCTGATTTTTGTGACTTTTTCTTTACTTCCCCAACAAATCAACATGCAAATTTGTCTATAATTTCAAAACTCAATTATGAGATTAACTACAAAATTACAATATATATTACCATTTGTCAAATTTATGTTAGGGATATTTGCAAAAGTAATAGATATTGGGATTGATATCAATTTTTCTTTTCCAATAAAATTCATCTAGAAACATTTTTTCATATTTACAACATTGAATTCATGTGCCTACTACAAAATATATATATATATATATATATATATATTTAAAAATTAATTTTTTTGAAAAAAAATATAATTCTTTCTTTCTTTTAGAAATTGATTTTTTTTTTCAAAATATAGGCAATGTAACATTGTTTCCTCTTTTTGATATACATTAAACTTCTTTCAATTTATAGAAATCACAATATTTTTAGTACACGTTAAACTTAATTCAATTGATAGAAATCAAATGTTGTATTCTTTATAACAATAAATAACAGTTGATGAATGGAAAAAAGATAACGTACCAGTATTTTTTTTCTTCAAACACAAATTAAACTTCTATTAAAATAGAGAAATCTAATGTTTCATTGTCTAAACATATATTGAACTTCATTGAAACTTACAAATGAGAAACTTATCATGACCTTTTTTAAGTACTAATAGGGTCGTTTGTTTTAAAATACAATGACCATTACGTTTTTTTAAAAAGGAATATTGTTTGTTTATATTTGTTAAATCCCATGAATATGACAATAAAACGATGGTATATTTCAACATTAATGTCATGTAAAAGTGAATATTCACAAAATATTAACAGGTAATCAAAGACCTATTTACATGATTCACAAAACATAATTATGATATCAATGACCTATTTACATGATTCACAAACATAATTATGGTTCACAAAATATAAGTAATGACCAACAATAGATCGAGTTTGTATATCCAAAGAAAGATTGTTGGAAAAGAGAGTAAGACCAACAAGTACATGTGTGTTTCATATTATTTTGAACCATGAGAATCTTGTTGGTCACTGGAAATTATTGTTGGTGATACTCGTTGAAGAAGATATTGCTAGTTGCAAGATAAGGTCATAAACGATTGTTGTAAATCGTCAGACAAAGTAGTCGACAGTGGTCGTCGATTGCCGCATATGGTTGTCGATAGTGAAGTTCGCCTGGTAGTGGTCGTTGGAGAATGTCATCAGAGGTGTTTTCTGTTGTCGAAGATGGTTGTCGATCGTTGGAGATGGTCACCGATAGTCGTTAGAGATAGTTTTTGGTTGTCGGGGATGGTCACCGATTGACAGAGATGATCGTTAGATGTGGTTTTCGGTCGCTGGAGAAGGTCATCAAAGGTGGTTGTCGGTTGCTAAAGAAGGTTACCGGTTCAAGAGGTTTTTGCTCATTGGAGATGGTCACCGATTGTCAAAAATGGTCGTCAGAGGTGGTTTTCGATCGCTGGAGATGGTCACTGGTTGCTGGAGATGGTCATCGTCGGAGGTTTTTCGATTGTCGATCATCGAAAATGGTTGTCGGAGGTAGTTTTCGATCGTCGAAAATGGTCACAGGTGGCCGGAGATGGTCGTCGTCGGAGGCTTTCGATCGCCGATTGTTGGAAAATGGTCGCCAAAGGTGATTATCGGTCGTAGGTGGTGGTCGTTGGTTGTTGGAGAAGCGATGATAAAATATGTTAATAGGGTTACTGTACAAGTCAGTGAAGTTAATATCCTAAGTCAGTAGAGTTAATATCCTAAGTCGGTAGACTTGAGTTGAGTTAGTTTATCCATGAGCTAAACACTGGGTTGGGTTTAAAACTCAACTCAACTCAGGGAGCCAAACACCCCATAAGGACTTATTAAACACATTTTAAAGTTCAGAGACCTATTATATACAAAGTTCATGGACTTATTTGATACTTTTTAAAGTTCAAGGACCAAATAGACACAAATCTAAAAGTTTAAAAACTAATTTTGTGCTTTGATAAAGCCTCTTAAATAGTTTCTACCTAGTAGAAGTCACTAGTAGATTATGATAGGTAGTTGTCACATACTCAAACCATATTGACAAAATTCTAACATTTTTGCATTTATCAACTTTTTTTCTTCTTAAATTCTAGTGGCCATTATTGAATATTTTTGTATAACAGATTGGTTTTCTTTATATAATTGGTCATTTAACTAATATCTGGGTCAGAAAGTTTTTTTCTTTTTGTCGTCCATCTTCCTTAATTCCTCTTTATGTGGTAGAGCAGATGAGAAGCTTCTAATTAAGAGATTATGACTTATAACTTATAAGGGATGACATGAAGCTATTCCCACTAGGAGTTTACATAAGTTGGGTTAGGTTGGGTTATGTTATTTTTTTGGACCAACTCAAATTTTTGGGTTGATCATTCTTCTAACCCAAATAACTCTATTCATAAGAGTAACCCAACCCAACACTTTCGGGTTGGGTTGGGTCATCGGGTTAACTTTTTTTTTTAAAAAAAAATAAAATATAAAAAAATCCAAAACTAATATAAATATAAAGAATTAAAGAATTAAAGAACTCTAAATTTCTTTATACTAAATAACAACCATAAAACTTAAATATTCTATTATAAATTTACAATTATCCATAAACTTCTAAATAAATCTCCATCATTTAAAGCAAAGACTCTTTGTTTCTCAAAAATTGAATTAAAATTAGTCACTTAGTTTCAATTTATATTATGAGAAATTACACTCTAACGATTTAAAAAATATATTTTTAAGAGTTATTAAATAATAAATAATTATGCAATTAAATAAAAATAAATTAAATACATGTATATGTAGTTGTATGGTAGATAAAAATATAATTTTTAAAATTAATAATAAGTTCGGTTGGTCGGGTTAACCCAAATTAATTTTAGGTGAACCCACGAACCAACCAAATCCGTACATTTTAATTTATTTGAGCCAAACCCAACCCAACCCGGGTTGGTCGGGTTATTCGGGTTATCGGATTTTTTGAACACCCCTAATTCCCACCCTTTGTTAAGTGCTCTACTTTTGATTCTTATTTTATTTAGAGAAATTTTGAGCATGTTTGAGATCATCAAAGTGCTTAAAACATTTTTTAATACTATTTTTTTTTAAGCACCTTCAAAAGTCATTTTAAACAAATCTTTCATTTTATGGCAATGGCAAGTAAAATAGAATGTAGAACTAGAAGCGAGGTAGGCATCAATGGGCCGACCTTTTTCCTCTTTTTAAAAGAAATTTATAAATTATACTCTGTTGTAAAAATAGGATGAAAACCGGGTATAATTTTACCAATATTTAAATATTAATATAATATAATATAATAATAATAATAATAATATAATAGAAAATAGGAAATAGGAATTTAATATTAATATGTATAAAATATTAATAATGATAATAATGCAAGTGCTTGGAAATTAGGATATATATATATAAAATATAAATATGAGATAGTGGACTTTGTTGGAAAGATAAAATAACAATATATTAGAGAAAGTGGGGGAGAATGAATTGAATTGGAGAGGAAATTTCACCAATTGATGTATCTTACAAAGACCATTACAACAACTATTTATAGGCAATTTGGCAAGGGTGAGTTGGTACAATTGGACACCAAGCATTGGTAAGAGATGGACACATGGAGGACACTATGGCTATGGAGGTTTTGTCATTTGGCATGAGTGTTGAAGGGCACATTGCATGGGCATCTATTATGTGTAATATTTACAATACTCCCCCTTAGATGCCCATTTATATAAAATATGCCTCGTTAAAACCTTACTAGGGAAAAACCCAATGGGATAAAAACCCTAGTGAAGGAAAAATAGTACATATTTTATATAATACATTTACTCCCCTCATGACGACATCACTTGAGATCTCTCGAGTCTTCGCATTCCAATCATCAGTGAACCAATTTCTCAAATGTTGTAGTTGGTAATGCTTTTGTAAATATGTCTCACTTAAGTTATCCTTCAACAAATCTGTTTGTCTTCGAGATCTCGCCATTTTCTTCAAGGTCATGAGTGTAGAAAAGCTTTCGGAGAGATATGCTTTGTTCTATCTCCTTTGATATATCCTCCTTTGATTTGAGCTATACATGCTGTGTGTTGTCTTCGTATAATATTGTTGGAGGATGTTTACTAGAAGACCATCCACATGTCTCACGAATGTGTTGTGTCATCGATCTTAGCCATACACATTCTCGACTTGCCTCGTGAATTGCGAGAATTTCAAATGATTCGAAGAAGGGCCGTGATGGTCTGTTTCACCGATCGCCATGATATAGCAGCTTCCTCCACATGTAAATAGATAACTTTCTGAGATCTAGCTTTGTGTGGATCGGATAGATAACCGTAATGCATAACCAACTAGATCAAAACTAGATTTGTTAGAATAAAATAAACCCATATCAATCGTCCCTCTCGAGATATCCGAGTACATGCTTAACTCCGCTCCAATGTCTTTTTGTAGGACATGAACTATATCTAGCTAATAAATTTCATCAAAATGCAATATCCGGTCTTGTGTTATTAGCTAGATACATAAGTGCACCAATTGCACTAAGATATGGTACTTCAGGACCACGTAGTTCTTCATTATCATCTCGATGTCGAAATATATCTTTCTTTACATCTAGTGAACGAACCTCCATTGGAATGTTCAATGGATGTGCTTTATCCATATAGAATCTTTTTAAGATTTTCTCTGTATAAGTTGATTGATGAACAAATATCTCATCTCAAGCTAAATGTTCAATTTGCAAACCAAGGCAAAATTTTGTTTTTCCAAGATCTTTCATTTCGAATTCTTTCTTAAGATACTCTATCGCCTTGGATAACTCTTCAGGAGTTCCAATTATATATAAGTCATCAACATATACAGTTATAATAGCAAATCATGACTGAGATTTCTTTATAAAAACACACGGACATATTGGATTATTTCGATATCCTTCCTTCAACAGATATTCACTCAGGCGATTATACCACATTCGTCACGATTGTTTTAATCCATATAATGATCTCTCAGAACTTTATTGAATATAATTCCGAGAACTTGATTCATATGTTTCGATATTTTAAATCCTTCCGGATTTTCATATAAAATGTCATTATCCGTAGATCCATATAAATACGCTTTGTGACTACATCCATTAGATGCATATCAAGTTTTTCATATACAATGATCGGACCAATCAAATATCTTAATGTTATTGCATCCACCACGGAGAATATGTCTCCTCATAATCTATACTGTGCCTTTGCGAGAATCCTTGTGCAACAAGTCTCGTTTTATATCTTGTGACTTCATTCTTTTCATTTCTTTTCCTTACAAATACCCATTTGTATCCCACGTGTTTAACACCTTCGGTGTTAGGACTCTTCGGTCCAAAACCTCACGTTTTGAAAGTGAGCTCAACTCTGCTTGGATTGCTTCTTTCCATTTCAGCCAATCCTTTCTACGTTTACATTCATCGATAGATTTTGGATCAAAATCGTCACTTTCATGAATAATATCGTGAACAACATTATAAGCAAAAATGTTGTCAACAATAATATCATTTCGGTTCCATCTCTTTCCTGTTGTAACATAGTTTATAGATATTTCATTATTATCCTCAAGCGTTTGATTTTCATCAATACTCTTTTGAGTAGTTGTATCTTGGATTTCTTCTGGAACATCCATACCTTTTATCGAATCATTTTGATTCTCAACTACTTTTCTTTTTCGAGGATTTTTATCTTTGGAACCTATTGGTCTACCACGCTTCTGGCGTGCTCCAGACTCATTATTGATAACTTGTTCCTGTGGAATATCAATTTTTGATGGAGCATTTCCTGCTGGTATATATGATTTAGTCACCCTTTTAGCATCTATGAATGCATCTGGTAATTGATTTGTTATATTTTGCAAGTGAATTATCTTTTGAACTTCAAGTTCACATTGATCTCTTCGAGGATCTAAATGAGATAATAATGATGCATTCCATGTGATTTCTTTTTTCAACTTCTTAATTCCTCCCCCTAATGTTGGAAAATTTGTCTCATTAAAATGACAATCAAAAATCGTCTGATAAATACATCACCGTCCGTGGTTCAAGATATTTAATAATTGATGGGGAATCATATCCAACATATATTCCTAACCTCCTTTGAGGACCCATCTTAGTACGTTGTGGTGGAGCAATTGGAACATATATTGCACATCCAAAAATTCTCAGATGGGATACATTTGGTCAGCTGGGCATAAACTAATTGCATGGGGGAATATATACTGCACATCCAAAAATTCTCAGATGGGATACATATGATGCAGCGTGTAAAACGGCATGACCCCAAACCGATGTAGGGAGTTTAGCTCTCATAAGTAATGGTCTTGCAATTAATTGCAGGCGTTTTATAAATGATTCTGCTAGACCATTTTATGTATGAACATGAGCTACAGGATGTTCAACATTTATCCCAATTGACATACAATAATTATTAAAAGTTTGGGATGTAAATTCACCAAAGATTATCAAGTCGAATTATGTCTTAATTGTATAATCGGGAAATTGTGCTCTTAACTTAATTATTTGAGCAAGTAATCTTGCAAATGCAAGATTTCGACTTGATAATAAGCATACATGTGACCATCTGTTGGATGCGTCAATTAATACCATAAAATATCTAAATGGACCACTTGGTGGGTTAATAGGTCCACAAATATCACCTTGAATTCGCTCTAAAAATGTAGGTGATTCAATGCCCACTTTAGCTGGTGATGGTCTAATAATTAATTTCTCTTGAGAGCAAGCATCACATGACAACTCATTTGATTGAAGAATCTTCTGGTTCTTTAAAGGATGTCCATGTGAATTCTCAATAATTTTCCTCATCATTATCGATCCTGGATGACCCAGTCGATCATGCCAAACATTGAATATTTCTGGATTCATGAACTTCTGGTTCATTGTTGCATAACTTTCGATTACTCGTATATGAGTATAATATAATCCAGAAGAAAAAAGTGGCGTTGTTTCCAATATACGTTTTTATGTGAAACAATAGATGTGATATAGAGATACTCTATATTATTTTTACGATCAGTTTCAACATGATAACCATTATTACGTATATCTTTGAAACTCAATAGATTTCTCTTTGATTTGCTAGAGAACAAAGCATTATTAATTGTCAATCTTGTTCCTCTAGGCAAGATAAAACTTGCTTTTCCAAAACCTTCAATCAGGTCTGCAGAACCTGATATAGTATTGATTTTTGCTTCCAGCATTGTCAATTTAGAAAAATATTTTCATTTATGAGTATCGTAATGCGTAGTTGCGCGATCTGCTAGACATAAATCCTCATTGCTCATTTTAAGTTACTCAACATATTGAAATTGTCCATATTTCTTCATTGATAAGAAAGGAAAAGCGATTACAAAAAGTTCTAAATATATATACAAAAACAAGAAAAACATATTATAATTACAAACGATTTAATTATACATCTTCATACAAAACATCCTCTACTTGTTTGATTGCATCAATTTTCTCTCCAGAGATTCAAAATAATCACCACATCAAGATGCATCATATTGGAGGATCAAACACATCATCTTCTTTAATGGCAAGATTCACCTCCACATTCTTCCCTTTTCCCTTTTCCTTTAGGGAAGCTTGATAGAGATCAACAAGGTATTTTGACGTCATTTACAGTGCGTGACCGGTGCCAGTCATTCCAAGCACCTAAACATTTATGTTCATCACCTTTTGAACTTCTATCTTGTGGAGCTTTTCCTTTATGATCATCGGTTCGTGTGGGTTTCTTAAAATTATAATGTCCACCACGAAAATAGATATTTCTTCCTCTACCGCGTCCCGACCTGACCACGACCACGACCTCGACCACGATTATTGAAATTCACAACATTCACTTCGAGGAATGGTGTTGCTCGATTAGTCGAGATTCATGATTTTTCATTAATAGCTCGTTATTTTGTTCAAATACGAGAAGACATGAAATTAGTTCGAATATTTTTAAAGTCTTTCTCTCGATATTCTTCTTTGCTAGGAGCATATTCGAGACATGAAAAGTGGAGAATGTCTTCTCTAACATATCAACATCGTGTAATTTTTTCTCCGCATAATTTTAGTTTTGAACTAATTCTCAAGAGTGCGAATTATATTCACTTCATCGATTTAAAGTCCTGCAACCTCAGTGCATCCAATCATAACGAGCTTTTGGAAGAATAATCTGTTTTTATGATCATACCTTTCTTTTCAAGCCTTGCCATAGAATGTAGGGATCTTTTGTTGTAAGATACTCCATTTTCAATCCCTCGTGAAGATGATGGCGAAGGAAGATCATAGCTTTGGGTTTTTCTTGATTTGATGCATCATTTCCTTCTTTAATTGTTTCTCCAAGATTCATGGAGTCTAAATGGATCTCAGCATCAAGGACCCATGACAAGTAGTTATTTCCATTAATATCCAAGGCCGCAAATTCTAGTTTTGCAAGATTTGCCATAGTAATACTATATAAAGAGAAATTGCATTTACATTAGGAAATCAATCAAATATGCAAAATAACACTTTATTATTAAAAAAAACATGGCTTACCCGGAGGACCTACCTTCAGTGGAAAAATCGGCAGAGCTTCGTGCTGATAACGTGTTGTAAAAATAGGATGAAAACCGGGTATAATTTTACCAATATTTAAATACTAATATAATATAATATAATAATAATAATAATAATAATAATAATAATAATAATATAATAATAATAATAGGAAATAGGAAATAGGAATTTAATATTAATATGTATAAAATATTAATAATGATAATAATGCAAGTGCTTGGAAATTAGGATATATATATATATAAAATATAAATATGAGATAGTGGACTTTGTTGGAAAGATAAAATAACAATATATTAGAGAAAGTGGGGGAGAATGAATTGAATTGGAGAGGAAATTTCACCAATTGATGTATCTTACAAAGACCATTACAACAACTATTTATAGGCAATTTGGCAAGGGTGAGTTGGTACAATTGGACACCAAGCATTGGTAAGAGATGGACACATGGAGGACACTATGGCTATGGAGGTTTTGCCATTTGGCATGAGTGTTGAAGGGCACATTGCATGGGCATCTATTATGTGTAATATTTACAATATACTCCTCATTTTTCAAAATACTTTTGATTTGGATTATCAAATGGCTTCAAGTTATGTCCATTCTTAGTCCCTACTTTTATCATTTTTTCTATACTTGGGTTTTTATGAAAATGCGTTTTTCTAAGAGCTCTTTTTACTTTTAGTTTATTGTTTTTGGTTTCTCTTGTTTTCCATTCTTTTTTTCATACTTTTTGTGATCTTTTTAAGAATAAAAAAAATTAAGAACAGAATTGGTAAATGCTTGGTAGTTTTTCTTTTCCTTATGACAATATGTGAGATGGAGATTTGAATCTTTAGACTTTAAGTCGAGAATGCATATTTTATTTTAATTGAGTTATGTTCTTATGTTGGAGAGAGAGATAAATTTTTCAGACTAAAAATTTGAGCGGTATAAAAAACAGAAATAGAAAAAATAGTTAGAGAGTGAGAAAGTTCATTAAATAGAAAAAAAGAAGGAAAGAAAAGGGTAACGGAAAGAAATGATACATAGAGTAAGTTATTAGAGAGATATGTTAGAGAAAAAAAAGGTGGGATAGAGACAAATGTATTTTGCCCTAAAAGTTATAACAAGAAGGTAGTTAAATAATTAATATCAAATGTATCGAAATAATACTTATCTTCCTATTTTTAAAATAGACAATTAAGTATAATATAATCGAATAAATAATGGATAATAAATTTTAGAAAAAAATCAATATTTTATATGATTGAACTTTGCAGGTTATATTAATAAAAAAAAAACATAAAGTAATAAGTGTATCGACTAAAACATGCCCTTTCTAATAGAATCAAGCAGAGAGCAGTGATTTTTATTAATATTTTTAGCTTTCATCTTCTTTTCTTCCTCTACTTAATTATTTAAGAAAATTACGTGACATTAGAAGAGTAAAATTATTTAGGTTCATTGAGTTAATTTAAACCGAATGAACAGAAAATATTTATGAAATTTAAATCGAATGAACTGAAGATATTTATGAATAACTAATAGATAGTCTAAATTTTTTCACTTATAAAAGTGTAATATTTTAATTGATAAAATTATTAGTTTATAGTTTTTTTTAATTGATTGTCGCAACGTCATCACGACGCGGAGCGGCCGACTTCCTCTCTCAAGGGTTTCTTTCGAGGTAAAGGTTTGGAGTCGCCACCAATTATCATAGAATGTGATTGATCACCCATTTTAAAAAGAAAAGGTTGGTTTGTGAAACCAGCAATAAGGTTCGGGAGTTGATTAGCACCCCTACAACACCCATTTTTAAAAAACTGTTACCACATTTTATTTTAAAATTATTCTTTTATTTATCGGTTCAAATAAAAATATTTTTTTTGTATTTTATTTGAATGTACCAAAATTTATTAATCCATATTCTAAGAGAAAAATATGAATTAATAACTATGAGTGGTTCAAGGTGTTGGTTTTTTGGCCCTTAATCTAAAATTAATTAATTATAATTATTAATTAATTAATATTTTGATGATAACAAAATCTGCTATTAATTACTAATAGTTTAATTGTTTTGAAGTGTCTATTGCATAGAGCTCGGAATAATGATTCCAACGCCTCTTGAATCACTCAAATCGGAGCTAAAACGAAGAAGTTATGACCAAAATAAGTTTGAACGGAATTTTCCCGACGCGATGACGTGGCGGCCAAGTCATCATTGTAGACAAATTAAAGTGTGTCATGTGGACCCATGGAAGAGTAACATTTGGTGGACTTTTGGTTGTTTTAAAATAAAAAGAAAAGCAAATAAAAATTATATATATATATTTATATATATATAACCGTTTGAACTTAAAAAAAAAAAAATCAGAAGCAATAAATGCTTCTGACCGAAAAAAGAAAATCAAAATGTTGTTTTTCCGTTACTCACACATATATATAATAATATTATATTATTGTTATTATTATTAATTCTTTTAATAATTATTTTCTTTTTACTTTTAATCTCTACCATTCATTTCTCTTTTACCACAATCCATTGGTCCAAATTAAAATTTGATTTTTACCCTATTTCCCTCTCTTTTTATACCATCTTCTTCTCCAAATTTTTAACAAGTTTTGGTATTTTACAATCCTCCAAAAATCAAAAGCTTTCATTGTTACTCTCTCCAAGCTCTCAATTTTTTTCTTTTCATCTTTTTCTTGAGAGAGTTTTGTTGTATTGTGAGGATTATTTTGTGAGAGTTAAAATTTGTGAATCTACTCTATCAAGAGAGTGTATTAGTGTGTTTTTCAAATCTTTACCAAATTTTGTAACGGTTTGATCCTAAGCCATGGAAAGGATTGGGTTTGCTCTTCAACCCGTAAAAAGAGTGGTGTAGCGGTTGGGCTCTAATCCGTGGAAAGAGTCGGTGCAAATTTTTTTATTCAAATTTCCAAGAGGCGCTTGGGAAGTGGAGTAGGTCGAGTTTGACCGAATCACTATAAAATTACGGTGTCCACTCTTTCCAATTTATTTTTGCAATTACTAGTAGTTATTTATGCATGTTTTAATTTGTTCCTTAATTAATTGCTAAGTATTGGATAGAATTAATTTTTGTTATACTTTTTATCTATTTTGCATATTTGATTAATTTCTCTTAATTATTTTTTTTAATTATTTCTTAAAAAGTTTGTTAATTAGATAAATTGGGCATATTTAGCAAAAAGTTTAATTAAACCTTATTCACCCCCCTCTAGGGTTGCCATACCGATCCAACAATTGGTATCAGAGCGAGATTGCTCTTTTAGAATTTTGTTTATAAACTTTATTGTTTGAGCTTTATGGCAAACCTAGTAGTAAATGGTGTTATTGAAGGACAATCCACCTCTAGGCCTCCTTATTTTGATGGGTCAAATTATTCTTATTGGAAGGCTAGAATGAAAATTTATTTGCAATCCGTTGACTATAGTTTATGGTTAAATGTGGTTAATGGTCCTTATATTCCCATAAAAATTGTTAATGAAAATGATGTGCCAAAATTAGAAAATGAATATGATGAAATTGATTTGAAAAAGTGTGGTCTTAATGCTAGAGCTATAAATTGTTTTTATTGTGGTTTGAGTAAGGATGAATTTAATAGGATATCTATGTGGTGTTCGGCTAAAGAAATATGGAATATTCTTGAAGTGACTCATGAGGGAACTAATTAAGTTAAAAAATAAAAAGTTAGCATGGTAGTTCATAATTATGAATTGTTTAAGATGGATGCTAATGAATCTATTACCGAGATGTTTACTAGATTTACTAACATTACAAATACTTTGAAAGGTCTTGGTAAAATTTATACTCACTCGGAAAATGTTAGAAAAATTCTTAGATCTCTACCTAAGATTTGGGAAGCTAAGGTGACGGCAATTGAAGAAGCAAAGGATCTCACCAAACTTTCTTTGGAGGAACTTATTGGCTCTCTCATGACACATGAGATCACTATGAAGAAACACATGGAGGATGAGTCCAAAAAGAAGAAAGGTATTGCTTTAAAGACTTTTATCCTTGGAAGTTGAGTCCGAAGATGAGGGTGTTCTTGATGAAGAAGATATTGCATATTTTTCACGTAAGTATAAAAAGTTCATTAAGAGGAAGAAACAATTCAATAAACACATTTCCAACCAAAAAGAGTCAAAGGGTGAAAAGAGTAAAAAGGATGAGGTCATATGCTATGAATGCAAGAAATCGGGTCACATAAGAACGAATTGCCCTCTCCTCAAATCATCCAAGAAATTCAAGAAGAAAGCAATGAAAGCCACTTGGGATGATAGTGATGAAAGTGGAAGTGGAAGTGACAATGAAGAAGTAGCAAACTTTTGCTTCATGGCTCATAGTGACAATGGTGATGAATAAGATGATGAGGTAACTCTAGAGCCCCTTTCTTATGATGAATTATTTGAAGCTTTTGAAAAAATGCAAAATGACATAGAAAAATTTGGTTCTAAATATGTTGTGCTTAAAAAAAAATATAATACTCTAACTAGTGAAAATAAGTCTTTACTTGATGAAATTGCTTGTTTAAAAGAAAATGAGCATAATGTTGTGAAAATTGATGAAATGAATATCTCTTGTGATAAGCATGCTTTTGATTGTGATGAGAAAAATGTCTTGCTTGATAAAGTTAGATTTCTTGAGCATGATAGTTATGAAAAAGATAATTTGATTAAATTGCTTAAGGAAAATGAATTAAATGCTTTGCAAGAACTTGGTAAGGCAAAAGAGTCCATTAAAAAGTTGACAATAGGTGCTCAAAGATTGGACAAAATAATTGAAGTTGGCAAACCTTATGGTGATAAAAGAGGTTTAGGCTATATTGATGAATGTTCTACTCCTTCAAGTTTTAAAACCATCTTTGTTAAAGCATCTCCCATTGTGCCTAATCATAATATGCCTAAGATTGGGCCTATATGTCATCATTGTGGTGTTGAAGGTCATATTAGACCAAATTGCTTTAAATTAAAATATGCTCATACCTACTTCTTCAAGAAGAAATTTTTCTCAAAGAGCAAAGTTTCACAATGCTCCAAGAAAATTTCTCCAAGAAAAGTAGAGTGCATAAATTTGTCGTAAGAGATAAATCCTTGCATAATGTTGTTTGTTTCTCATGTGGCAAGTATGGACATAAAGCTTATTTTTGTTACTTGTCTAAATCCAATGCTTTAAATGTGAATGCAAAAATATGGGTTCCCAAGTTTGTAAATGCTAACCTTCTAGGACCCAAACAAGTATGGGTACCAAAAGATCAATCTTGAATAATTTTGTTTGTAGGTATGTTTGAAAGTCTCTAAGAAAAACAAATGGTACTTGGATAGTGGTTGCTCGAGGCATATGATGGGAGACCAATCCAAGTTTGTCAATCTTTCCAAAAAGGATGGAGGTTTAGTAACTTTTGGTGACAACAAGAAAGGTAAAATTATTGGTAAGGGTAGTGTAGGTAATAGTTCTTCTACTTTGATTGAAAATGTACTTTTAGTTGATGGTCTAAAGCATGATTTACTTAGTATTAGTCAATTATGTGATAAAGGTTTTATAGTTGTGTTTGATAAAAAGAATTGTATCATTGAAAATGCTAGTGATAGAAAAGTCTTGTTTGTTGATAATAGGGATGAAAATGTGTATACTATTGATTTGAATGATTGCCCTATTAGTGATAAATGTCTTTCGGCTTTGCATGATGATTCTTGGTTATGGCATAGAAGACTAGGACATGCTAGCATGCACTTAATTTCAAATATTTCTAAGAATTCTTGAGTTAGAGGTCTACCTAATTTAAATTTGAAAAGGATAAAGTTTGTGATGCTTGTCAAATAGGTAAGCAAAGCAAGTCCTCTTTCAAATCTAAAAATGTGATCTCTACATCTAGACCCCTTCAACTATTACACATGGACTTATTTGGCCCTTCTAGAATTGCTAGTTTTGGAGGAAATTATTATGCCTTTGTGATAGTTGATGATTTTTCAAGATTTACTTAGGTTTTGATGTTAAAACATAAAGATGATGCTTTGAAAATTTTTGTTAGTTTTGCAAAAAGAGTTCAAAATGAAAAAAGATTTTTTATTTCTAAAATTAGAAGTGACCATGGAGGAGAATTTGATAGTATTGTTTTTGAAAATTTTTGTGAAGAAAATGGTTTTTCTCATAACTTCTCCACTTCAAGAACTACTCAACAAAACGGTATGGTTGAAAGGAAAAATCGTACTTTGCAAGAATTTGCTAGGTCAATGTTGCATGAGTATGATTTACCTAAATACTTTTGGGTGGAAGTCGTTAACACCGCTTGTTATGTTTTAAATAGAATTTTAATTAGACCTTCTTTAGATAAAACTTCTTATGAGGTTTGGCATAACAAAATTCCAAATATTGGGTATTTCAAAATTTTTAATTGCAAATGTTTTATTTTGAACAACAAAGAAAAACTTGGAAAATTTGATTCTAAGACGGATGTTGGTATTTTTCCTAGGTTATTCATCTGCCAGTAAAGCCTATAGAGTTTTCAATAAGAGAACTTTAATTATTGAGGAATCTATGCATGTTGTATTTGATGAATCTTGCAATAATGTTTCTAATGAGTCTATTGTAGTGATGATTTAGAAAGAAATTTTGAAGATTTACTTGTTAGTGACAAAGGCAAGGAAATTGACTCAAGTAAGCAAGAAGCGAGTTTCAATGAAAAGAAGGAAAATAGTTCATCATCTATGTCTAAAAAATGGACTTATGCTCCATCCCATCCCAAGGACTTGATTCTTGGTGATCCCGAACAAGGTGTGAAAACTCGTTCCTCTCTTAATTTGTTTAATAATCTTGCTTTTGTTTCTCAACTTCAACCTAAAAGTTTTAAAGATGCGGAAAATGATGAATTTTGGATTTTAGCTATGCAAGAAGAATTAAATCAATTTGAAAGGAACAAAATTTGAGAATTAGTCCCTAGGCCTTCTAATGCTTCTATTATTGGGACTAAATGGGCCTTTAGAAACAAAATGGATGTAAATAGAAATATCATTAGAAATAAAGCTAGACTTGTAGCTCAAGGTTATTGTCAAGAGGAAGGTATAGATTATGAAGAGACTTTTGCACCCGTTGCTAGACTAGAAACTATTAGAATGTTACTTGCTTTTGCTTCGTATAGAAATTTTATCATGTATCAAATAGATGTAAAAAGTGTCTTTTTAAATGATTATATTATGGAGGAAGCTTATGTAGAATAACCTCCGAGTTTTGAAAGTTTTGATTTACCTAATCATGTCTATAAGTTGAAAAAGGCTATTTATGGCTTAAAACAAGCTCCAAGAGCTTGGTATGACAAACTTAGTAATTTTCTACTTGAGAATGGCTTTAAAATGGGTAAACTTGACACTACTCTCTTTATTAAGAGTAAGGGAAATGATATGCTTTAATGCAAATATATGTGGATGATATTATCTTTGGTTCTACTAATCCTTCTTTGTGTGAAGAATTTTCTAAATGTATGCATAGTGAGTTTGAGATGAGTATGATGGGAGAACTTAGTTTCTTCCTTTGACTTCAAATAAAAAACCTCAAGGATGGTATCTTCATAAGTCAAGAGAAATACACAAAGGATTTGCTCAAAAGGTTCAAGTTCAATGAAGGTAAAATTGTAAAATCTTCTATGAGCACTCCATTAAGCTTGACAAGGATGAAAAAGGTAAATGTGTGGACATAAAAACTTATCGAGGTATGATCGGATCTCTACTTTATTTAACCGCTAATAGACCCGATATCATGTTTAGTGTATGTCTTTGTGCTAGATTTCAATCTTGTCCTAAAGAATCTCATTTGCATGTCGTTAAGAGATTATTTAAATATTTGCTTGGGACTATTGATTTAGGTTTATGGTATCCTAGAAATGTTGAGCTTAATTTGGTAGGATATTCCGATGCGGATTTTACGGAAAGTTTACTTAACCGTAAAAGTAATAGTGGATTTTTTCAATTTCTTGGTAGCTCCTTAGTATCTTGGTTTAATAAAAAGTAAAATTCGGTTACGTTATCCACTACCGAAGCAGAATATATTGCAGTTGCTAGTTGTTGTGCTCAAATTCTTTGGATGAAACAAACTCTTTGTGATTTTGGATTAAAGTTTGATAATGTGTCTATATTTTGTGATAATAAGTGCTATTAATTTGACTAAAAATCCTATTCATCATTCTAGGACTAAGCATATTGATATTAGACATCACTTTATTAGAGAGCATGTGCAAAATGGTCATATTACTCTTGATTATGTGAGCTCTAATGATCAATTATCGGATATTTTCACCAAGCCTTTGAATGAAGAAAATTTTTGCAAAAATAGGCTTGAGCTTGGTATTATTCGTTGTGATGCCTCTTGAATCTATAATTTAGTTTTCTAAGGCATATTGATAGGGGGAGTTATGTAATTTATGTATTCATGTTCTTAGGGGGAGCTTGCATGAAGTTCTTATTTCTTCTTAATTGTGTCTTTTTTATGATTCCAAAGAGGGGGAACTTTAAGAAAAATATGTTCTAAAATTTGTATCATGTTTTAGTTTTGCATTAATTTAGGGGGAGAATAATATATTATATTTTGTTTGAGTGATTGTTCAATTATGAGCTTCAAGTTATTTTTATGAACTTCAAGTTATTTTTCTCTAATAGTTTGTCATCATCAAAAAGGGAGAGATTGTTGGTTTTTTGGCCCTTAATCTAAAATGAATTAATTTTAATTAATTAATTAATATTTTGATGATAACAAACCTATTATTAATTAATAATAGTTTTAGTGTTTTGAATTGTTCTTAGCATAGAGCTTGAAATAACGATTCCAACGCCTCTTGAATCACTCAAATCGGAGCTAAAACGAAGAAGTTATGACCAAAACAAATTTGAACAAAAAATTCCCGACGCTAGAATGTGGCAGCCAGGTCAGCATCATGGAACATTTGGAGTAGGACATGTAGACCTATGAGAGAGTAACATTTGGTGGTGTTTTCTTTGTTTTAAGATAAAAAGAAAAGAAAATAAAAATTAGATTTATATATATTACCGTTGGTTTAAAAAAAAAATTCAGAATTGACCGTTGGGGTTATAAATAAAAACAAAATAATTTTTCATTTTTTTTACCGTTGAAGGTTTATATGTATATATATATATATATTTTATTTATTATTATTATTATATAATTCTTTTATTAATTATTTTCTTTTTACTTTTAATCTCCACCATCTATTTTTCTTCCACCACAATTCAATGGTCCAAATTAAAGTTTGGGTTTACCTCACTTTCCTTTCTATTTATATCATCTTCTTCTCCAAATTTACACAACAAATTTTTACAATTTTCAATCCTCTAAAAATCTCAAAAAGCTTTCATTGTTGCTCTCTCCAAACTCTCATTTTATTTCTTTCCATCTTATTCTTGAGAGAGTTTTGTTGTATTGTGAGTATTGATTTGTGAGAATTAAATTTGTGAATCTACTTTATCAAGAGAGTGTATTATTGTGTTCTCCAAATCCTTACCAAACATTGTAACGATTTGATCCTAAGCCGTGGAAATGATCGGGTTTGTTCTTGAACCCTTAAAAAGGAGCGGTGTAGCGATTGGGCTCTAATCCGTGGAAAGAGTTGGTGCAATTTTTTTTATTCAAATTCCCAAGAGGTGCTTGGGGAGTGGAGTAAGTCGAGTTTGACTGAACCACTATAAAATTACGGTGTTATCTTCTCTAACTCTTTTCTATTTATTTTTGCAATTACTAGTAGTAGTTTATGCATGTTTTGATTTGTTCCTTAATTGCTAAGTATTGGATAAAATTATTTTTTTTTGTTATACTTTACATTTATCTTGCTTATTGTATTCTTGTTTGTTTCTAAAAAGTTTATTAATTAGTAATTTTTGAGCATATTTAACAAAAGGTTTAATTTAACCCTATTCACCCCCTCTAGATTTGCCATACCGATCCAACAATACCAACATAAATCATCACTACCAAGCATAAATTACTATTTGTGATATAACGTTGGTATACTGAATATTAACATTTTCATTTCATTTATGTATCTAAATAAATCATATTAGTAGTATATCATTGATATACTTATTTTAGATAATCTAATATACCGATTATGAATTACTATTGTACTCTTGATATAGTAAGTATTTCTTATATACATAAAGAAAATATATCGGTAGTATATCACACTGATATATACTTGATATTAGTGAAAATAAATAGATATTAGTAGTATATCGCACTGATAAATTCAAATAAGTATATCAATAGTGTATCGACATACTCTACATTAGGTATATAGTTGGTTTATCAACATTATACTATTGATAGACTAGTGAAAACTTTTTATTGAACAACTCATGTGATAAGTTTATCAGTATTGCACTTATGGATATAATCTTGAATAACTTCAAGTAAGTATATACATAGTATATCATGTAGTTACTTTTTAGTGAGGTATATCGTTGATTTATCAGACCTATCGTTGGCAAATCAATACGTAGGATAACAGTTTTGACTTTCTACTGCATATGGTTAGATAGGGTCTATAGAATTTTCTATTTTTATAAATTGGATTTATTAATGATACACATGCAATTCTCCTAATTTAAAATGTTATTTATGCAAGTGACCATTAATTCTAAGGGTACATTTATGATTTTCTTTGTATGGATTAAAAGTAATTACGTGATTATTCCTTAATTTAATTAAAATCACTAATTTTTCAATTTTTTCTTAAGTACAAAATCACCTACCTACTAGCTTTTAAAAGTAGCTTTTACCATATTCTCTAACTAACATTTGAAAATTACAATCTTATCCTACATTTCCTATCACATCTATTTCATCCCACAACAATAAAATTTTAATTATTCTCATTTTTTATAAAAAAAAAATTATTTTTCAATAAGTTTAAGATTAAACTAATTTGGCATCTAAATTATATAAATTTTTAAACAATTAACTTAGAGTAAAACAGATGTTAAATAGTCATATAAATATAATTGAAAGTGGGCATGATAGCTAAATTACAACCATTTTTATTATTTTGAAAAAAAAACTAACAATTTATTTTATGGTATAGCTATTTTTTTTTTCTAAGAAGTTGTTGCAGCTCTCCTAAAGTAAGCCAGAAATTCCACGAAGCTTCTCATGTAGCAATAAGGTTGACCGCGGCGCGCGCTTTTTTATTTGACGATTTCATACTATCCAACGCACCAAACTTGACCTTTTCAATAAATTTAAAGGACAGTTTACTTGGTTAGAAGACTAAATTGTTGAGTGTATAAATAAGAACCTTCCCATCATCATTTCTCATCCTCAATTTCCTTACTGATTTTGAATATTATAACAAAATAAGAAAAAAAAAAGCATTCTTGTGCGACCAATTAGAAATAATGGGAATGGAAAGGAAAGGAGTCTCATATACTTGAATGTAGACCACCAAAATATGAATGCTTGTTTGGATTTAATGGACTTTAATATCATATTAGATTATATGGGAGTTTCATCTTAAAACCAATTAACAATGAGAGGAGTAGCTCATGTATCTCTACTTTTTTAATGTGGATTCTTCAACCTGTAATCCCATATAATCTAATACTCCATAACTATCATACGTGCAATCAAACCTATTATTATTAAACATAACATATGTTAACTTTACTATATGCAGGTTCTCACACTATAGGAAAAGCTCAATGCTTTCTTTTCCGAAATTAGGATATACAACCAAAGTAATATTGATGAAGGATTTGCTACCAATCGTCGTAAAAATTGTCCTACATGGAATAATGGAAATGGAAATTTGGCACCACTTGATTTGGCCACACCCAATTCCTTTGACAATAACTATTTCAAAAATCTTATTCAAAGGAAGGGATTGCTTGAAACAGATCAAGTTCTATTTAATGGAGGATCCACTGATAATACAGTAGGAATCCAACCATTTTTAAATCTGACTTTGCAGCTGCAATGATTAAAATGGGAGATATCCAACCGCTCACTGGTTTACAAGGACAAATTAGAAATATTTGTGGAGCTGCCAACTAACCTTCATTCTTCTTTATTAGTTCTCTATACTTTGTGCAGAGAAGTCAATTTATTCATTTGTTATGTTATTTAATTCTTTTTTCTTTTTCTTTTTTTTTTAAATTTTTTTTCTGATGTGTTCTATTCATATATATTTTGTGTGCAAACGTACACTCTTGTTACCTATTATTATAGTATAACTAATGGGCTAAATTATAATTTAAATTCATCGGATAAAACAAGTCTGAATTTTTTTAAGCGGAGTCTATAGAATAGATTGTCAATGTAAAATAATACATACAACATTGATTCGCATAGAAATCCATCATATGCTTATAACTTGAGTAGAAAATAGATTTCTAAACATTTTGGGGAGAGTATTAGAATTCAAAGAATTCAAAATTATAAATTGATTCTAATGGGTGACATTAAAATTTGAACTACACCCTTTGATTTTTATTCAGATTTTTTTAGTTCAACAATGGAGAGAGTGTAAAGGATTGAACCATCAATTTTTGAGATGGTAATTGATGTCTTATCCATTTGGTTATGCTCAAGTTAACTATCGAAAATTTTGTTAGTTAATGCACCGATGTAGAAAATTTACTAGCTAATATAAAATCAAAGGTTTATAATTTGTGCTTCTTAAAAGGTATTATTTATTGTAAACAAACACATGTAAATGCCCATTCCACATGCCTTTTAATAACCATGCCAAATGACAACCCCTCCATAGCCATAGTGTCCTACATGTGTCCATTTCTCACCAATGCTTAGTGTCCAAATGTACCAACTCATCCATGCCAAATTGCCTATAAATAGTGGCATTTGGTGAATCATGTATATACAAAATAAATGGTGAAAACCCTCTCCAATCTCTCTTCTCTTCCTCCACTTTCTCTCAATTTTATTTCTTATTTAATTTTTCATAAATTTCCGCTATCTCATATTTATATTATATATATTCTATTTCTAAACACTTGAATTATTATTATTATTATTATTATTATTTTAATTTTGATAAAATTATACCAGGTTTCCATCCTATTTTCACAACACGTTATCAGCACGAAACTCTGCCGGTTTTTCCACTGAAGGTAGGTCCTCCGGGTAAGCCATTTTTTTTAATAATAAAATGTTATTTTGCATGTTTAATTAATTTCTTAATATACATGCAATTTCTTTTTATGTAGTATTACTATGGCAAATCTTGCAAAATTAGAATTTGCGATCTTAGATATTAATGGAAATAACTATTTGTCATGGGTTCTTGACGCTGAGATCCATTTAGATTCCATAAATCTTGGAGAAACAATTAAAGAAGGAAATTATGCATCAAATCAAGAAAAAGCAAAAGTCATGATCTTCCTTCGTCATCATCTCCACGAGGGATTGAAAATAGAATATCTAACGATAAAAGATTCCTATGTTCTATGATAAAGTTTGAAAGAAAGGTACGATCATCAAAAAACAGTTATTTTTCCAAAAGCTCGTTATGATTGGATGCACCTGAGGTTGCAGGATTTCAAATCAGTAAGTGAATATAATTTCGCACTATTCAGAATTAGTTTAAAATTAAAATTATGCGGAGAAAAGATTATTGATGTTGATATGTTAGAGAAGACATTTTCCACTTTTCATGTCTCGAATATGCTCCTGTAGCAACAATATCAAGAGAAAGGCTTTAAAAAAATATTCAGAATTGATTTTATGTCTTCTCGTGGTTGAGCAAAATAACGAGCTATTAATGAAAAATCATGAATCTCGACCAACTGGAGCAACACCATTCCCTGAAGTGAATGTTGTGAATTTTAATAATCGTGGTCGAGGTCGTGGTCGTAGTTGTGGTCGTGGTTGAGGTTGTGACCGCGGTAGAGGAAGGAATACCTATTTTCGTGGCGGGCATTGTAATTTTAAGAAACCCACACGAAGTGATGATCACAAAGGAAAGACTCCACAAGATAGAAGTTCAAAAGGTGATGAACATAAATGTTTCCAGTGCGGAATGACTGGGCACTGGTCACGTACCTATCGTACGTCAAAACACCTTGTTGATCTCTATCAAGCTTCCCTGAAGGAAAAAGGAAAAGGGAAGAATGTGGAGGTAAATCTTGTCATTCAAGAAGATGATGTGTTTGACCCTTCCAATATGATGCATCTTGATGTGGCTGATTATTTTGAATCTCCTGGAGAGAGAATTGATGCAATCAAGCAAGTAGAGAATGCTTTATATGAAGATATATAATTAAGCATTGCTTGTAATTATAGTATATTTGTGTTGTTTTTGTATATATATTTGATCACTTTTCTTTTCTTATCAATGAAGAAATATGGACAATTTCAATATGTTGAGTAACCCGAAAATGAGCAATGAGGATTTATGTTTGGCAGACTGCACAACTACGCACACAATACTTATAAACAGAAAGTATTTTTCTAAATTGACAATGTTGGAAGCAAAAGTCAATACTATATCAGGTTCTGTAGACCTGATTGAAGGTTTTGGAAAAACAAGTTTTATCTTGCCTAGAGGAACAAGATTGACAATTAATAATGTTTTGTTCTCTAGCAAATCAAAGAGAAATTTATTAAGTTTCAAAGACATACGTAACAATGGTTATCATGTTTAAACTGATCGTAAAAATAATATAGAGTGTCTTTATATCACATCTATTGTTTCACATGAAAAACGTATATTAGAAACACTGCCTGCTTTTTCTTCTGGATTATATTATACTCATATACGAGTAATCGAAAGCTATGCAACAATGAACCAGAAGTTCATGAATCCATAAATATTTAGAATTTGGCATGATCGACTGGGTCATCCATGATCGATAATGATAAGGAAAATTATTGATAATTCACATGGACATCCTTTAAAGAACCAGAAGATTCTTCAATCAAATGAGTTGTCATGTGATGCTTGCTCTTAAGGGAAATTAATTATTAGACCATCACCAACTAAAGTGGGGATTGAATCACCTGCATTTATAGAGCGAATTCAAGGTGATATTTGTGGACCTATTAACCCATCAAGTGTCCATTTAGATATTTTATGGTATTAATTGACGCATCCAACAGATGGTCACATGTATTCTTATCATCAAGTCGAAATCTTGCATTTGCAAGATTACTTGCTCAAATAATTAAGTTAAGAGCACAATTTCATAATTATACAATTAAGACTATTCGACTTGATAATTCTGATGAATTTACATCCCAAACTTTTTATAATTATTGTATGTCAGTTGGGATAAGTGTTGAACATCCTGTAGCTGATATTCATACACAAAATGGTCTAGCGGAATCATTTATAAAACGTCTGCAACTAATTGCAAGACCATTGCTTATGAGAGCTAAACTTCCTACATCGATATGGGGTCATGCTATTTTGCACGCTGCATCATTATTACGTATTAGACCAGTAACCTATAATAAATATTCCCCCTATACAATTAGCTTATGGCAGCAACCAAATATATCCCATCTAAGAATTTTTAGATGTGCAGTATATGTTCCAATTGCTCCACCACAACGTACTAAGATAGGTTCTCAAAGGAGGTTAGGAATATATGTTGGATATGATTCTCCATCAATTATTAAATATCTTGAACCCTCGATGGGTGATGTATTTACTGAACGATTTTCTGATTGTCATTTTAATGAAACAAATTTTCCAACAATAGGGGGAGAAATTAAGAAATTGGAAAAAGATATTTCATGGAATGCATCGTTATTATCTCATTTAGATCCTCGTAGAGATCGATGTGAACTTGAAGTTCAAAAGATAATTCTGTTGGGATTTATGCCCTAAACTTGTGTAATTTTGATCAATTAAATAAAGTGTTATTTGTTATGATAAAATTACAGTCTTGTTTTATAAATCCAATAAACTAAGCTCCAAGGTTATAACATTTATCTTGAACATCAGTGTAGTGGACACTATTTGGGTTGAGTTCAAGAATATAACCTAAATAGTCTATGGTATAAGAATACGGTTGGAAACCTCATTCTGGTAACACCATGGATGCGACCCACTTTGTAATTAGTGCAAATGAGGTAATCCAACTCATTCATATAGTTGACATGCGAGTGGGGGCATTCTGTATGAAGAGTTCATACAAGATCGATCGCAAATTATTAGTCTAACCAAAGATGTAACACAAGTAATGTGGATAAGACTAGTAATTTATAGATGGTCATTAGTGACTCGACCTGAATCCTGAGCAAGTTAAGAACTCCTGCTTATAGGGGTTTGTCCTTAGACTAGTATGGGTGAGAGTGGCCTACTCAATAAGCTTAATTTCTCAGGGACAAAACCTCGTAGGTAGCTGGGAACTTAACTGTGCAAGATGGAATTCACTCATTCCTACACTAAGGAATTAGATAGGTTGTTCCCTTAAGAATCGACTCGGTGTCTTGAACAACGGGGCCCGCCTCTCTATGAGGGTATGAGTCTAAGGTAGGACCTTAGGCTTGTTGTTCACTAGAGGATCAGTGGTGCTTAGGAGCAAAAAAAGATAATCATAGGGTAAAGCGATAATTTGACCCACCGTGATTACTGAACAACTGTGAAGGGTCAACTCATGAGTAATGACTATATCGGTGGACACAATATTATCTACAAAGTGAGGAGAGTGCAATACAAGTCTATAGTGGAGTGACTTGTAGTTAATGAATATTGATTAACTAGATCAAAGAGTTTGATCGGTTAATCTCAAATCATGGAGCTCATGAACCGTAGGTCCATTAGATCCTCTCAGTTGGCTCAATATGGTAATATTGAGGGTATAAAGTTAGGAATGAAATTGAAGTGTTCAATTTCATACATGAGGTGTTATATCAATTATATCAGGTGTTAATATATAGTTTTAATGTGAATTAGATTCATATATAAACTATATACTAAAGAGAGAATAAAAGAGGGGTAGGATGGTCATTTCCATCCTATTTCCCTATATATATGGTTGCATGAGATGCAACTAGGTTAAGTGATTCCAAGCTTTTGTTGTGTTGTTGGAAAGGTTCCAAGACACAAACATCTCTCTCACAAAACACCTCACCTCTCCTAAAGGGACCCCACCTTCCTCCTCACCTGAGAACAACGGAGAAGATCCTGGTAGTGTCGGTGTTCGTTCGAGTTCGTGTTGCAGAGATCTTGATCGTGAGAGAGGAGGAGCACTTGAAGAAAGGTTCTTCAAAGGTAACTTTCTTGTTGTCCATTCTATTATATGCTTAATCTAGTTATCCATGTTCTTGAATTATATCGTTGTAACTAAATCAAGAGCGCGCGATTCACAATCGCTTCCGCTGCGGGACTCGTATTCCCATCAATTGGTATCAGAGCCAGGTTGATCCTGGGACTCAAATTCTCTTTAATTAATATAATTAGATTATATTAATTAAAATTATTTTTAGGGTGCCAAAATTGGTCTAATTTTGCTATTTAAATTATGCAATTGTTGTGTAATTATTGTCATGCATATTGTATGCTTTTATTTTAGAAATCCCAACTTAGGTTAAACATTTTCAT
Organism: Trichosanthes cucumerina; assembly: GCA_036507285.1. Classification (NCBI taxonomy): domain Eukaryota; kingdom Viridiplantae; phylum Streptophyta; class Magnoliopsida; order Cucurbitales; family Cucurbitaceae; genus Trichosanthes; species Trichosanthes cucumerina. The sequence continues at coordinate 71,044,916 of CM071839.1, read as the reverse complement.
GCATCATTTATAATATAAGGAGTTATATTATATAGTTTGCATGATTAATTAATATAAAGTTGTTATATTAATTTATGGACAACATTGACATGAATTATATATCATGAGATTAATATGCTATGTATGTCTTATTATTCATGTGATGAATGATCAAGCACTATAACATAGTATGCATGTCACCTAAAGTTAATTATTAGTTTTAAAGTGTTTAGAACTTGGAAATAATAGACCTTAGGTTATCTAGTTCTAATTAGATTAGAATTAGGAACCAAGTAATTTATAAGCAATGATTAAAGAGGAACTCTGTCTAAGGAAAGTTACATCTCTAGGTTTGGGTTATTTAAGACTTTAAACTAACACCCCTACCTAGGAACTGACACAGGAGTGAAATTTAATCGAGAGTCTTATAAATTACAATGGCGTCAATGCCGTTTATTAAGGGGTTAATAAACTAGAAATCCTAGGTTTAATATAAGGAGTTATATTAACAAACTTAGGTAAAATCAATATAAGAGTTATATTGATTATCAATATAAGAGTTATGTTGATAGAGTTAGGTAAAATCATTAGCGGGTTTTAGCCTAAGAAAGATTCCTATAGACTTAAAGTATTCAAAGGGAGGAAAACGTGTATGAGATACATATTTTTCACCTACGCTATCTCCGGAAGTTCACACCGTGAGAGACTCATACTTGGCCTCGTGGCGCAAACGGGAGCGTCCCTTCCGGATGGTGTTTGTATGAGTCAATACCAAGGTGAATGGAGAGGGTACTTATAGTGAGTGAGAGCAAGTTTAGTGAAAACAAAACCTACGGTCTCTTTTTGTCCGGTTTACACCGTTAGACCACTATGGTCACTGCTAGTTTGGTGCAGTCCGGACAATCCCTTGGAGGAGGGCTTGATCATGGGGATCTAACACACAATGACACACCCGAAAGAGATAAAGATTTCCTTAAACTATTTTCTAATCTAGTCCTCCCTTCGGCGGATTTTATTGGATCGAGACTCTGGGATCTAAAGACAAAGGGTTACACTCACGGGATACATAAGTTGTGTATGTATTCAGACCGATAAATGGTAACTAAAACCTATAGGAATAAGAGTTATTCTTGTGTTAGGTTTTGGTCAAGAATGTCTTGATCCAGAGGAGGAGTGTTTTTTATTACCCTTCGGTGTCATACATTCTAAACCTTTGGAGTATCATTGCAAATTATAAATGGCCTAGGAATCATTTGATAATTAGCTAAAACATGATTGGATTAGAGTTATAGCAAGAAACTCATACAAGTTTATTTGTAAATTTTCAACAAAAATGTCTAGCTCTATGACTTCCTTATTGGGTGCGAAAATGTTAACCGGAGAGAACATAGTGACATGGAGGGATGGACTCAACACTATATTGGTAGTGGATGATCTGAAGTTTGTGCTAACTGAGGAGTGTCCTCATGTGCCAGGCTCGAATGTGTCACAAAATGTTCGTGATGCATATGATCGATGGATCAAGGCCAATGATAAGGCCAAGGTCTACATGCTGGCAAGTATGTCTGACATATTAACCAAGAAGCATGAAGGCATGATTACCGCCAAGGAAATCATAGATTCTGTGCAGGGTATGTTTGGACAACAGTCCACACAGGCCCGACATTTAAGTTCTTGTTGAGTTTGAGAGAAGCTTAGCAATGAAGGTCAGGGCTAAATCAACTTGGTGCAAAAATATCTTCATTTTTTAGGGATTCATGGTAGGAAAGGATAATCTAATTGTGTCTCATCTTCCGTTTATAGATGACAGTCTAAATAATTTCTTAGCCTTTTTTGAATCCATCTCTAGGTTGCGAATTAATAGGGGATGGTGCCAGCTTTTGAGCTTGAACTGTGACCAACGGAAGTTGAGAAGATTAGTTGATTTGGTTAGATGTGAGGTGGGCTCCTTTCCTTCTTCGTACTTGGGTCTTCCTCTTAGGCAAAACCCTAAGTCTCTTTTGTTTTGGGATTTGGTAGTGGGTAAGATCCAAAAGAGGTTGACTTTGTGGAAGTGGAGCTTTTTTTCTAAAGAAGTTAGACTCACCTTGATTCAATCTGTATTGACGGGAATGTCTATCTACTTCTTATCTCTTTTTAGGATTCTTGTTTCGGTCTGTAAACGTATTGAGAAATTAATGTATGACTTCTTGTGGGAGGGTGTGGATGAGGAGGCGAAGCTCATTTGGTTAATTGGGGCATTGTTTCTAAGCCTACGGATCTCGAGGGTTGGGGATTGGAAACTTAAGAGCTCACAATAGGGCCTTGTTGGGGAAATGGTTGCGGCTTTTTCACAACGAAACCTCCACTCTGTAGCAGAGGGTAATTGTGCGCATGTATATATGGGAGATCCCCTTTTGAGTGGAAAGCTAGTGGTAGGGTCATTGTGAGCATGTATATATGGGAGATCCCCTTTTGAGTGGAAAGCTAGTGGTAGGAGAGGTACTTCTAGAAGTCTTTGGAATGGTATTGCTAAAGGTTTTCCTTTTTTCTCTGGTCTGATTCATTGTTGCATGGCGAATGGAAAGGATAATCTCTTTTGGGAAGATAGGTGGTTGGGGGATAGACCTATTTGTTCTATTTTTCCCCATCGTTATCATTTGTCTCTATCTAAAAATAAGGTGGTGGATGAAATCTTATTTCATTCTGGTCCCCTTGTGTATCCCTCGTTGGGTTTTCAGTAATCCATATCTAATATATGACCCTCCTCTCCTTGATGGTCTTCGTTGTAGTCTAGATAGGAAGGATGTTCCATGCTGGAGTCCCAACCCAACAACGGGTTTTTCTTGTCGGTCTTTTTTTCTCTCCTTGGTTAATCCATTTCTCTCGTCTTCAAGGGGGAGTTTGTCTTTACTTCAGTTTGGAAGGTGAAAATCTCAAAGAAGGTTAAGATTTTTGCTTGGCAGGTTCTTCACGAAAAGATTAATTGTAACAACCCTAATTTCTAGACTCAAATCTCCTAGGGGTAGTTATTAAGCAACACCGTCTGCACCGAAAATTTCGGCAGCATAACGGTGCTACTAGAACAAAACAAAATTTTTCTCTGACATGTTCTAAGCATAACAACACTCCAAAAGGTTTACAAAACACCAAACCTCCTCCAAACTACATTCAACAATAGGTTGGGTTCCCAACAGATCAGAAATTCAAAACAGTTATGCAACAACATGAAGAAAACGAATAAGAGATAGTTTCACAATTAAGAAGAACAAGACCCTAAAACACCTTATGAGTCAATCAACAAGGAAATTTAACAACATATAAAAGTTCCATTATATTAAAAAGGTATAACGGAAATGTAAAGTACTAGAATAATTACTATGAGCTAAAAGACACCAAAGAACATCCTCATAGCCTCGCCAGGTTGCCACCATCGTCATCCATCCCACAGTTTAACTTTCATCTGCAAACAAAAAACATAAAATGAAATGAGTGAGTATAAAAAAATACCCAGTAAGCAACCCACTTACGTCCAAACCTATCTCAACATAAAGAAACAACGAGACTCATCTACTAAACTCAACTTCAACCCCAAAATTCATATCTAGTACACTTCACCTTGAGTCCCTGTGGTAATAACTCGACCTCTACCTTCGATCCTGGAACTTTAATTGACGATGCAATGAGAGAAAACAACTCTTACGCCACTACACATTGGCATAGAGCAGAGCAGATACGTATCCTACACATCCTATGGGGAATCGCTCCTAAGCTAGCACGAGATAATGGAAAGCAACCACTCCCTGACGGAGACGTACCCCAGACGCTCACAACACAACACGCTAGCATAGAACAATGAAGATTCAGAAAAAGAATGTATCCCTAAACAACCACAACGGGATCTAAAACACAACACAACACGCTAGCATCAAACCAAAAGCTCATAAAAACATGTTATAAACCTTTATAACTAATTTAAGGTCTAAAACTAGCACATATCAAGAATATACAAAAAAGTAAATGTTGATCGTCTTACTCCTTCATTTAGGAGTTTGGCTTAAATTTAAAATACTACTTACCTTATGTTTGAAGATTCAGAAAAAGAATGTGTCCCTAAACAACCACAACGGGATCTAAAACAAACTTAAGAAGTCGAAACTGAGCGGGTTAGATCAACTCCGGCGGTGGCGGCAATGGCATGTCCAAATGACTCTCGACTGGGCGGTCTAGTGAAACTCTGGTGGTGGTCCGGCGGGATGAAGAAAGTGAAGAAAAGAAGAAGAGGAGAGTTTTGAAGTGTGCCCTTTAAGTTGCAATTACTCTAGTTTAAATAGGTACCAAAATGTCATCATCCTTTTAGAACAAGGAATCCTAATCCTTTTTAGAAAAAGGAATCCTAAACATTTTTAAAACAGAAATCCTAATCCTTTTTTAAAAAAACTTTGAAACACCATTTCTGAAAATCTTTAGATTCCTAATCGTGATCCAATTATCCAAAGATTCAAATTTAAATCAAAATATAATTTAATGCATATGATTTTATGGGGTGTTACATTAATACTCTAGATAGGGTCACGAGAGGATGCCCTCTTTGGTCGGTCCATGGTGTTGTATTCTTTACAAGAGGGTGGCAGAGGATATAGATCATTTGTTTTGGAATTGTGATGTGGCTCTTGATGTCTGAAATTATATTTTTGAAGAGTTTAGGCTTTACATTTGTGTGTGTGTGGGGGGGTGGGGAGAGAGAGGCTGGAGGAGTTCTTTTTGCATCCCTTATTTGGGTGGAGCCCCTTGTCGTATGCTCCCCCTCGCTCTTTTTTGTGGGCTTGGTTTTTGTATACCCTTGTATTCTTTCGTTCTTTCGTTCTTTCTCACTGAAAGCTCGGTCTTTCATAAAAAAAAAAAAAAAAAAAAAGAAGAAACACAAGGAGAATAAGGGAAAGTCTGAGTTCCACAAGACTCTACCTCCAACACCAACAACCTCAATCAGAGTCGTTTCCTATGCAAAGGACCACACTTAGCCCTTGATATCCAAAACGAGAGAGATTGAATGCCTTGCTTGTCGATGATGCTACAAGAGAGACCTACATGGTCAATCCTATGCAGTTGCTGAACACATTCACCACAACACAAAAATCAATTTGGTCGGTCTTGATGCACGTTTTGTGAAGGTGAACGGAGTAAAGATTCTATCTATGATGTATATAGGTGCTACCAACAACTTTGTGATGGCTAGAGTGACTGATCGGTTGGGACTAAAGATAGCAAAAAAAGTGGTGCACGCATCAATGCTGTCAAATCCGCAACTCAACCTACGATTGGTGTGACAACAAATGGTCTGGAGGTTGGTTCCTTGGTAGACCAATGTCGGTTCACCGTGATGCCCATGGATGATTTTGATGTGATCCTAGGTATGGAATTCTTTGTTAAGGAAAAGGTGCCACTCATGCGTTACTTTACTGGCGGTGCAAGTCTCTTGAGATTACCTCGAGCCGACGCAGTCGTGAAGTCTTTGGAGGACAATGAAGTAGGTCAAAAATTCATTTCCATCCAACAACTGAAGACGGGAGTAAAGTGCAAATTCCTTACTTATGTGGCAACCCTAATCGAGATAAAGGCAGATACGTACGAACAAGTGTCAAATGTTGTGACACGTATCCTTTTGAAAAATTCACAGATGTGATGACTCCTCTCCGTCGAGTCATCGACCACAAGATTGAATTAGAGCTTGGTGCAAGGCCCCCATCTAAAGCGCCATATCGGATGGGCATTTTGGTGTTAGAAGTGCTTGGGAAGCAATTTGAACGAGTTGTTGGATGCAGGACTGATCCAACCATCCAAAGCTCCCTATGATGCCCCTTGTTCCCGAAGAATCAGGCTAGATCCATGCGCATGTGTGGATTACAGAGACCTGAAAAAGGTAACGATTAAGAACAAGTATCCTATTGTTGATTATTTCCTTATTTGTTGATTAGAATATTTGATATTATCTAGTATCTTTTATATTATTTGAATTAGATATTATCTAGTATTATTTGAATTAGATATTATCTAGTATCTTTTATATTATTTGAATTAGATATCTTTGGAAGATTATTTCCTTTTCAGTAAATAAGGGTTCTCTCCTATATAAAAGCTTTTTCCTTCTCATAGTAAATATCTGAAAATAATACATTCTACTCTTGGTATTCTACATGGTATCGGAGCGAAACCCTAAAATCTGTCAAAACCCTAATTTCTTTTCTTTCTAAACACCAAAAAATACCTAGCATACATGAAGAAAAACCCTAGCGACCGCCGATTCCTTTCATTTCGCCGTCTCCCTTACCGATTTGCCTCCTCGCCGTCATTGCCAACTTCACCTCTGTCCGGTTGGCGATTTCCTCTGTTTTTCTAAAAAAGCGATTACCTTTATGACGGGATTACTGGATCTCCTTTTGTTGGATCGCACTATTTGTTTTCTTTTGGTGATTTTTATCTCTACTTCTCTGTCCTTGATTGATCTTCGGAAAGATGTCGAAAAAAATAAATCTTTGCCCGTTATTAAAGGCTCGGATGGTGGATTCATTCCAACAACCCTACTGTCCAAATTACTACAATTCGACTCAATGGCGATAATTTTCTTCGTTTGTTGCAGAGCGTTCGAATGTATATCCGAGGACAAGGGAAGATTGGCTACCTTCTTTGAGGATAAGCTCATGCCTGCCAAAATGATCCTTCATTTCTTTGGGTGGGATCTTTGAGAACTCCATGGTGATGACTTCGGTTAGTAAATTCTATGGTAGAAGAGATTAGTTGCAATTATATGTGTTATTCTACTGCTAAGGAATTATGGGATAACGTGGCTCAGATGTATTCCGACTTAGGGAATCAGTCACAGGTATTTGAGCTCAATCTTAAACTGAGTAACATTAGACAGGGAAATAATTCGGTTACACAATATTTTCATTTGTTGAAGCGAATTTGGCAAGATCTTGATCTATTCGATTCTTATGAATGGAAGTCAACTGATGACCAAAAACACTACAGAAAAGTTGTGGAAGACAGTCGAATTTATAAATTTCTCGTTGGGCTCAATGTGGAATTTGATGAGGTTAGAGGGAGAATACTTGGTAAGACTACTCTTCCTACTATTAATGATGTGTTTTATGAAGTTCGCAGGGAAGAGAGTCGTCGAAATGTTATGATAGGTAAGAAAGTGTCTGATTTTGTTGAAAGTTCTGCGTTAATAGTTGAAGCTTCAGCTCTCAAGGCATCACACCACACACTCAAGACAAATGATAAACCTAGAGTCTGGTGTGACTACTGCAACAAACCTCGACATACTCGTGAAACTTGTTGGAAAATTCATGGAAAGCCTGCTAATTGGAAGAGTGGTAAGCAAGGTGAAAAGGGTATGAATCAACACTTATCTTATGCTAATATTATTGACTCTAATCCATTTAGCAAGGAGCAAGTTGATCAAATCCTGAAACTGTTGAAGACCACTTCATCACCTGGTAATCCTAGTGTTTTCTTGGAACAAACAGGTTGTTAGAGTCCTTATATTAGTATAATTGTATTTTGTTAATATAACTCTAAGGGTGTCCTTTATTGTCTTTTTACGCTCTTCTATTTAGGTTAACCCTGTATACTTGTATATATATATATCTTGAGTGAATGGAATAGAACATCTTGATTCTCTCCTACTTTAGCATTAACATGGTATCGAGACTAGGGTTTTCTAGGGCAATTAGGGTTCTTTGTTTTTGTTGTCCTTGGGGATTTGGAACTAATTAGGGTTTGAGATTTGAAGGTTTAAGTCCTTTGTGTGTGAGGGTTTGCTTGCCGCCACTACTATCGTGACTCTCTTCACCATAAAATCCATTTGTTGTTGTCGCCGAAACCGCCACCGCCAGAAATCAATTTTTTTTTTTTTTTTTTGGCTTCGCTCGGTTTTGCATACTCTTTCTAGTGGTGTGCTTGTTGGGGTCATATCCTCTCGGTTTAGGGTCGGTTTGAGACACCCCTCTTTGGCAATCTAGGGTTTTTGGTACAATTCTGTTTTGGGCCTTTCAATCTGTTTTTTTGTGGTCCTTTTTTCTTTTCTTTAGTTATGGTTGACAAGAAAGGTATGGTGATGACGGAGATGATCCCTATGGTGTCAAAGATTACAGAACATAAGCTTAATGGGTCTAATTTTTATGCATGGCGGACAAACATTCGTCACTACATTCGAGTCTCGATATGGATGATCATGTCACTTTGAAATTCACCACCGAAGCGATGATACTAGAAAAAATTGGTTACTGCGATGATTCTAGGCTTATTCTACAAATAAAGAACTCTATTGAGAGCAACATCGTAGGGTTGGTTAATCATTGTGAATCTGTTCACGAGCTCTTGGAATATTTGGAATTCCTTTACTCTGGAAAAGGGAATATTAGTAGAGTGTTTGATGTATGCAAAACTCTCTTTCAACCTGATCAAGGTGAGAAATCTCTGACTAGTTACTTTATGGAGTGCAAAACATCATATCACGAGTTTTAATGCCTTGTTGCCTATTAGTAATGATGTGAAAGTTCAAACTGCACAACGTGAACAACTGTTCATCATGAGTTTTTTAGTTGGTCTCACTTCTAAATATGATATGGCAAAAGATCAAGTTTTATCTAGCTCTGACATCTCCTCATTGGAAGATGCTTATACTCGCATACTTTGCTCGAGAAGTCGCGAGTAACCTTGCCACCGAGTCAAACAAAGGTTTGGTTGGTTGACAGACAGGTGAGTACAAAGGAAACAGAGGGTTGGACCCAACGCATATAAAGGTAATTCGAACACTCGAGAGCAAACTCGGGTGATATTTTTTGTCACTACCGCCATAAGCTTTGGTCATATGAAGCGTGATTGCGAGACGATTGTTGAATAGAGGCGAGAGGTTTCCATCTGCGCATGTTGCCTCTACACACGATAATCCCGATAAATCTATCTCGATTTCTGCAGAGAGTTTGCTCGATTCCGCCATGTCAAGAGTCGCTAAAGGCGTCATCCTCCACTCCTATTATCATGCGTTCTTGACACACGGTAATACATCTACGTGTCTTCTTTCCTCCTCTTCCAAATGGGTCATGAACTCTGCGCCTCGATCATATGACAGGTAATCCAAATTTATTCTCTCATATCCATCCGTATAAATCTTCACCTAATGTTACTATAGTGATGGGACCACCTCTCATGTTTTAGGGTCGGAACATTTGTCAATCTTACCAAGTCAATTTCCTTGTCTTCTGCTTTTAAGTTTACCGCATTCTCCTTTAACTTGATTTCATTAGTAAGCTCACTCGAGATCTAAATTGTTGTGTCTTATTCTTTCCTGTTTATTGTTTATTTCGGGATCTTTTGTGAAGAAGACTATTGGTAAAGAGGCACGAATCGGGAGGTCTCTATATTTTTGAACCACACATATCCACACACTGCTCCATGCTCTCTACAGTGACCTCTCCTTTTGAAGAACATTGTCGTTTGGGTCATCCATCTTTTTCTGTCTTGAAGAGTCTTCGTCCTCAATTTAATCACTTGTCTTCGTTAGATTGCGAGTCATGTCAGTTTGCTAAATTTCATCGTCTAAGTATGTATCCTAGAGTCAATAAACGAGCTAATGCTCCATTTGAGTTAGTTCATTCTGATGTTTGGGGTCCTTGTCCTGTTGAGTCTAAGCGAGGGTTTCGATGCTTTTGTTACATTTGTCGATGATTTTTCTCGTGTCACGTGGTTATATTTAATGAAGAATCGTTCTGAGTTACTTTCTCATTTTCGCAATTTTCATGCTGAAATTCGTACTCAATATCATGGTTCTCTTAAAGTTCTGCAAAGTGATAATGCTAAGGAATACTTTTCTCATGCTCTTAGTTCTTATCTAAGTGAACATGGCATTCTACATCAATCCTCATGTGTTGATACTCCGTCTCAAAAATGGGGTTGTCGAACGAAAGAATCGCCATCTCCTTGAAACAACAAGAGCCTTAATGTTTCAGGATGAATGTCCCCAAACAATTTTGGGTGATGCTATATTGACGGCTTTGTTTCTTAATCAATCGTATGCCCTCGCTCGGTTCTTAAAGGTGAGATACCTTATCGTATTTTGTGCCCCACCTCCTGCGTTCCTCTCTCCCACCGAAAATCTTTGGTTGTACTTGCTTTGTTCGAGATGTTCGCCTCTTCTCACCAAACTCGATCCGAAATCTTTAAAATGTGTCTTCCTTGGTTATTCTCGTGTCCAAAAAGGGTATCGGTGCTATTCTCCTAGTCTTGATCGTTACTTTGTCTCTCCTGATGTCACGTTCTTTGAAGATTCTTCTTTCTTTACTTCATCTTCGAATACGTGTCAGGGGGAGCATCGAGAGGACGATGATGATTTTCTTGTTTATACAATTTTCTCCTCTTGTGAGTCTTCGGGTGCTTCTTCTCCATCTCCATCCGTTTGTATTAACCCACCTATCACTCAGGTTTATTCTCGACGACGACCTCCTTCAGATGCATGCCTTGTACCAGAGGCTTCTTCGTCATTGGATTCGAGAACAAACGATGATCTTCCTATTGCACTTCGTAAAGGTAAACGTCAATGCACATATCCTATTTCCTCTTTTGTTTCATATAACCATTTGTCATCTTCTACTTGTTCATTCATTGCATCCTCCAATCTATATCTGCTTCTAAGATCGCATTCTCTGAAGCTTTGTCTCATCCTCGTTGGCGTCTTTGCAATGGTGGAGAGATGATCGCCTTAGATGACAATTGTACTTGGGATTTAGTGTCTCTTCCTGCAGGAAAGAAATCTATTGGTTGTAAGTGGGTTTTTGCGGTTAAAGTCAATCCAGATGGATCGGTTGCTCGATTGAAAGCTCGCCTTGTTGCTAAAGGCTACGCCTGACAAACTTATGGGATTGACTATTCGATACATTTTCTCCTGTTGCTAAAATGACTTCATCGGTTATTCATTTCATTAGCATCGATTCATCACCGCCATTGCATCAACTTGATATTAAAAATGCCTTTCTTCATGGTGATCTTGGGAAGAGGTGTATATGGAGCAACCTCCGGGGTTTGTTGCTCGGGGGAGAAGGGAAAGGTATGTCGCCTTCAGAAATCCTTGTATGGATTAAAGCGAGTCCACGAGCATGGTTTGGGAAATTCACTCGGGTGATTGAAAGCTTTGGAATGAGAAAGAGCAAATCGATCATTCATGTTTTACAAGCGATGAGAGTGGTGTCATCCTCATTGGTTGTGTATGTTGACGATATTGTGATTACAGGAGATGATACATTGGGCATCCAATCTCTCAAGACCTTTCTCCATAGTCAATTCCACACGAAAGATTTGGGAATGTTGAAATACTTTCTAGGAATTGAGGTAATGAGAAGCAAGAAGGGAATCATGCTATCACAGAGAAAAGTATGTTATTGACTTGTTGGTCAAACAGGGGAAGTTAGGGGCTAAGCCATGTAGTACCCGATGATGCCTAATGTACAACTCACAAAAGAGGGAGAATTATTGAAAGATCCCGAACGATATAGGAGGTTGGTGGGAAAACTCAATTATCTTACAATGAACTTTCGACCGGACATAGCTTATTCGGTGAGTATTGTGAGCCAAGACATGTCTTCTCCTACAATTGATCATTGGGTCAGCAGTGGAACAGTTTTGTGTTATTTGAAAGCGACTCTCGGGCGTGGTTTATTATATAAGAGCTATGGGCATATGAACATTGAATGTTTCTCGGATCTTGATTGGCGGGATCTAAGGAAGATAGAAGGTCAACGTCGAGGATATTGTGTATTCGTTGGTGGTAATTTGGTTTCTTGGAAGAGTAAGAAACAAAATGTGGTTTCACGATCAAGTCTTTGAGTCGAATATGAGCAATGACACAATGTGCACATGCGTGAATTAGTTTGGATACGTCAACTTCTTATTGAATTGGGATTTGATATCACAACACCGCCAAATTGTGGTGTGATAATCAAGCGACTCTACATATAGCATCTAATCCAATATTTCATGAGAGAACTAAACACATTGAAGTTGATTGTCATTTTGTGCGTGAGAAGATACAACAAGGTTTGATATCGACGGGATATGTGAAGACCGGAGAGCAATTAGAGATATCTTCACCAAAGCATTGAGCAGACACGAATTGATTACCTCTCTAACAAGTTGTGCATGATGGATATATATGCTCCAACTTGAGGGGAGTGTTAGAGTCCTTATATTAGTATAATTGTATTTTGTTAATATAACTCTAAGGGTGTCCTTTATTGTCTTTTTACGCTCTTCTATTTAGGTTAACCCTGTATACTTGTATATATATATATCTTGAGTGGATGGAATAGAACATACTGATTCTCTCATACTTTAGCATTAACAATAGGAAAGGAGTTTATTTTATATACAGACCATCAATCCCTTTGTTATATCAATTCCCAAAAACACTTGTCTAGGATGCATGCTAGGTGGATTACTTTTATCCAACGTTTTGATTTTTCCATCAAACACAAATCTGGACAAACTAATAAAGTAGTTGATGCATTAAGTAGAAGATCTCACCTATTAAATATATTGAAGAGTGACATAATTTCATTTGATAGGCTTGTTGATTTATATGAGTTTGATGAAGATTTCTCTGACATTTGGCTTAAATGCGAGGATGGACATGCTTATAAAGATTTTAGTATGACTAATGGATTTCTCTTTAAAGATAATGTACTTTGTGTTCCACGCACATCATTGAGGATGCAAATCCTTAAGGATATTCATTCGGGTGGCTTAGGAGGACTTTTTGGCCGAGACAAAGCATATGAACAAATCTCCAAACGATTCTTTTGGTCACACATTTGAAAGGATGTTGAGAATTTTGTTCAAAGTTGTCAAACTTGCCAAGTTAATAAAGGCCAAAGAGAAAATACAGATTTGTACACTCCCCTACCAATTCCAAAAAAAAATTGGGAAGATCTCACTATGGATTTTGTGTTGGGTTTACCGCGAACCCAACGAGGTAATGATTCTACCTTTGTGGTGGTTGACCGTTTTAGCAAAATGGCTCATTTTATACCATGTAGAAAAACTAATGATGCTATTCATATTGCTAACCTTTTCTTTAAAGAAGTAGTTCGGCTACATGGAATTCCTAAAACCATTACTAGTGATAGGGATACAAAATTTTAAGCCATTTTTGGAAGTGTCTTTGGCGAAAGTTTGATACCCATTTGAAGTATAGCACCACTTGTCACCCACAAACTGATGGTCAAACCGAAGTCACAAATAGAACTTTGGAAAATTTAATTCGGTGTTTAAGCGGTGATAAGCCAAAACAATGGGACATTTGTTTACCACAAGCTGAATTTGCCTTCAACAACATGAAAAATCGATCCACAGGCAAAACACCCTTTGAGGTAGTATATACTAACCCTCCTCGCTTAACTCTTGATCTTATTAGTTTGCCTAGTGCTGCAGATTTGAGTTCAGAAGCTGAATTGATGGTTGATCGGGTTCAAAGAATACACAAAGAAGTCACAGACCATCTTCAAGAAACTAATACCAAATATGCCCAATTGGCTAACATTAAAAGGAGGCATAAGGAGTTTGTTGAGGGTGATTTAGTCCTTGTACATCTTAAGAAAGAAAGATTTCCCAGGGGAACTTATAACAAACTGCAAAAGAAGAAAATTGGACCATGTCGGATCCTTAAAAGCATTGGCAACAATGCTTATGTGGTGGAACTCCCTGAAGGATACAACATATCTAACACCTTCAATATTTCAGATTTATCTACCTATGTTCCTCCCGATGAACTTCATATTTAACTCGAGGACGAGTTCTTTTTCATGAAGGGGGAAATTGATGTAGGTTAGTTAGACTATTTAGGGTTCTCTTTGTAATTTAGTTTTACTAGTGTTCTCTTTGTAATCTAGCTTAGGTATTTTTATTTGTTTTCTTAGATAGGTTGTTAGTTAGTTACTGTGGTTAATATAATTAACCACCTTTGTAATTAAAGCCCATTAGCCCAATAGCTAAGCCTATATATAAAGGCTAAGGCTTTCCCTTTTGTAACCCCTTTTTTTGGAGATTAATAAAATACTGCCTAAGGCTTTTTGGCTCCACCAGGACCCTTGTAAGGAAATCTCGTGTATGAGATTTAGAATTTGTATTTCTTGCTACTTTCATATCAATAAAGTATTCAAAGATTCCCACCATACACTTATCTCATTCTATCTCTTCTTACTTCAACACTTAGTGTGTTTGTGTTCTTGAGAGAAAAAGTAAACGACTTTCAAGTGGTATAAGAGTCAAGTTTACTTGGTTCCTTCGAATTGATTTCATTTTTCCCTTAGCAAAGTTTTCCTTTCTACCGTTCTTTCACTTTTTTAAAGAACACTTAGAAGTCAGTTGCCATGTAGGAGACACTGAGAGATCGAGTTAGCCGACTAGACGATTATTTAGGTTCCATTCCAGAGGCAGAGTCCACTTCCTTGGTGGAAACCACATGACTACATTAAGATTTGATCCATTCACTCGAAGTTCTCATGAAGGACTTCATGGAGCAAACAAAGGAACGACTAGACACCCTCAGTTTCGAAATGGGGAGTCTCACCTCTAGCCTAATAGCTAACATGGACTCAATGAAGGTTGAACTTGAAGCGACTAGCGGTGGCTTGTATCTAGTCAAGAAGGTAGTGTCGATTGCTCCCACTAGAGAAACCCCCGATTTCAAGAGTAAAGATCCCCTAGTCTTTCACATTTAAAGGCTTGAGAGATTCCAAGGAATTAGAAAATTTCCTTTAGGGCAAGGAGGAGTACTCCAAGGCGCAATGATCCCAAGCGAGGCACAAATGGGTAGTATGTACCTCGCTGGAGTCGCCAAACTTTGGTGGCATATGTAAATCACTAATTAACCCAAAAGCTTAAGCTTTTGGGTTAATTGGTGATTTACATGGTATCAGAGCCCTAGGGTTTTCAAGGTAATTAGGGTTCTTTTGTTATCCTTAAAGATTTGGAACCATTAGGGTTTGAGATTTGGAAAACTTATTGGAGGTTTAAGTTCTTTGTTGTGTGGTTTGTTCATCCCACTACCATTAGAACTTCCACAGCCATCAGAATCCGTAGTCGCTGCCGCTGTTTTCGTCGGAAGCCACCACCACTGCTGCCGTCGAGGTCTGTCACCAGAGGATTTTTTTCGTCACCGCCCACCCCATTCGAAAGCCTAGCTGCCGATCAAAAAGTATCTCAATTTTGGACAGAAAATACCATGCGCGTGGGCTTCACGCGCCGCCGATAGCTTTTGCCACCAGATTCTCGCATCGGTGTGTGGGGGCGCGTGCGCCACCAGTTTCTGCTCCGTCTTTCGTGGGTTTGATCGCCGTTGAGTCCTCTTTCTATTGCTATGTTGGTTTGGGGCAAATAGGGTCCAGTTTGTGGTGTTTAGAGTCAGACCTCATTTGAAAACTTTAAGGTTTACTGTGATTCTGATTTAAAACCCTAGTTTGACTGTTTTTCGGAAGTTTTCAGCAGTCCTGTAGCAATTTGGGTCTAATTTTGTGGTTTTAGAATTGATTCTATGATTTTACATTCATCATCGACCTATGGCAAATTGAGAATTCATAGTGATGTCTAATGTGAATCAAGCGCAGCCTCAACCCACCCATGGTTCATCTACGAAACCATTTGTTAGTTCTATGGTCGAGTCTACTAAGTTTCAACCATACCAGAAATTATGAAAAGCTTCTTCTTCATCATTTGGGCATACCTCTATTACAACCATTGTTGGGTCAGGTAACATGAATCATTGGCTTCTCTCCTCTTCTACCAAATGGGTTATAGACTTTGGTGCTACCGACAATATGACAGGTAATCCCAATTTGTTCTCCATTCTTTCTTCATCTACATCTCTTGCTAATGTTACTTTAGCAGATGGATCAAAATCGTCCGTACTTGGATCTGGCATAGTAAATCTAACCTTATCTCTTTATTTATCATCTATTCTACATTTATCTCAACTTACCTTTCATTTGATCTCTATTAGTTAACTCACTCGTGACCTTAATTGTTGTGTCTTATTCTACCCTAGTTATTGCTTGTTTCAAGATCTTATGACGAATCTGGAGGACTTTACATTTTTTATCACAATTTCATAACTTGTCTTCATTAAATTGTGACTCATGTCAGTTTTCCAAACTTCATCATCTTAGTTCGAACCCTAGAATCGATAACCGAACAAGTGCACCCTTCGAATTAGTTCATTCTGATATTTGGGGTCCTTGTCCAGTTGTGTCCAAATCAGGATTTCGGTATTTCGTTACCATTGTTGACGATTTCTCTTGCATGACTTGGTTATATTCTATGTAAGCATGAAATTCTTCATCAATCATCTTGTGTTGATACTCCATCACAAAATAGAGTTGCTGAACGAAAAAAATAGATATCTTCTCGAAACTGCAAGAGCATTATCATTTCAAATGTGTGTTCTAAAGCCTTTTTGGGTTGATGTAATTTCCACAACCTGCTTCTTGATTAATCGTATGCCTTCATCTGTTCTTAAAGGTCAGATTCCCTATCATGTTTTATTTCCAAAAAACCTGTGTTTCCTTTCGAGGCGAAAAAATTCGGTTACTTGTTTTGTTCAAGATGTTCGTCCTAATATGACAAAATTAGACCCCAAATATTTGAAGTGCATCTTCTTACGCTATTCTCGTGTTCAAAAAGGATATAAATGTTTTGTCCTAGTACAAATAGGTATCTTGTATCTCGTGATGCTACTTTCTTTGAGGACAAATCTTTCGGTTCATCTTTGCCTAGTACGAGTTAAGGGGAGGATGATGATCTTTTCATCTACACACTTGTTACACTCTCTCTCTCGATCCATCTCCTTTGACATATTTTCCTACTTGTCCACCTATTACTCAAGTCTACTCTAGACGGCAACAACCTCCATGTGAATGTCTTACACTAGAAGATTCTTCGTCATTAGATCCAGGACCAAGTGACGAGCTTCCTATTTCACTTCGTAAAGGTAAGCGTTCTTGTACTTTTCCTATTTCCTCTTTTGTCTCTTACGACCACTTGTCATCTTCTACCTATTCTTTTATTGCATCTCTTGAATCTATCATGAACGCTTGTCTCATCTTGGTTGGTGTAATGCAATGATAGAAAAGATGAATTATTTAGATGATAATGGTACCTGGGATTTAGTATCTCGTCCTCTAGGAAATAAAACTATTGGATGTAAATGGGTGTTTGCAGTTAAGGTCAACCTTGATGGTTCAGCTGCTCGATTAAAAGCTCGCCTTGTTGCTAAGGGTTATATTTAGACCTATGGGGTTGATTGCTTTGATACATTTTCTCCTGTTGCTAAATTAACTTCTGTCAGGTTATTCATTTCCATGGTTGTTTTCCAATGTTGGCCTTTGCATCAGCTTGACATTAAAAATGCATTTCTCCATGGTGATCTTCAGGAGGAAGTTTATATGGAGCAACCACCAGGAGTTGTTGCTCAGGGGGAGAATGATAAAGTGTATAGCCTTCGCAAATCTTTGTATGGTTTGAAACAAAGTCAATGAACATGGTTTGGAAAATTTAGTCAAACACTTGAGCATTTTGGAATGAAGAAAAGCATATTGGATCATTATGTCTTCTACCGACGAACTAAAAGCGGCATCATTCTACTTTTTCTATACGTTGATGATATTGTTATCACCGAAAATGACACATCGGGCATTTTATCTCTCAAAACTTTTCTCCAAAGTCAATTTCATACTAAAGACTTGGGAACATTAAAGTACTTCTTGAGCATTGAAGTAGTTAGAAGTAAGAAAGGTATTTTTATGTCAAAAAGAAAATATGTTCTTGATTTGCTATCTGAGACAGGAAAGTTGGGAGCCAAGCCATGTAGTACTCCAATGATGCCTAATCTGCAACTTACAAAAGATGGAGAACCGTTTAAAGATCCTAAGAGATATATAAGATTGGTTGGAATGTTGAATTATCTTACAGTGACACGATCAGACATAACTTATTTAGTAAGCATTGTGAGTCAATTTATGTCTTCACCTACAGTGGATCATTGAGTCATCGTACAACAAATCCTATGTTATTTGAAAGCTGCACCACGTGTGATCTTATATAAAGATCATGGTCATATGAAGATTGAGTGTTTTTCAGATGCTGGTTGGGCAGGATCAAGAGAAGATAGAAGATCGACAACTAGTTATTGTGTTTTTGTCAGAGGCAATTTGGTCTCATGGAAAAGTAAGAAACAAAATGTAGTTTCCCGATCGAGTGTTGGATCAGAATACAGAGTTATGGCACAATCATGATGTGAAATAATGTGGTACATCAATTGTTGATTGAACTAGGCTTCAATTTTACAGTTCCGACCAAGTTGTGATGTGACAAGCCAAGTTGCTCTTCATATTGCATTCAACCCAGTTTTTCATGAGCAAACTAAACATATTTAACTTAATTGTCATTTTGTTCGTGAGAAAATACAACAAGGTTTGGTGTCTACTGGTTAACATATATGCTCCAACTTGAGGTAGAAGCTTATTAACCTTTTGTCCTTTATTGTCATTTTACATTTATTAGTTTAGGGGCTTTCATGGCATCAGAGCATGAGGTCTTGTGTTGGGCCTTTGTTCAAATTTCTAAGCCCACAAGTGTGGGGGAGTGTTGGCCCAACAAGTGCAAATCAATAATTGGGAGAAAACGACTTCACCAGGGTTCGAACACATGACCTCCTGTTTGATACCATGTAAATCACCAAATCACCCAAAAGCTTAAGTTGATAGGTTGTGGTAAATTTAATTATATCAACACTAACATTCCCCCTCACTTGTGGGTTTGGAAATTTGAACAAAGGCTCAAACGAGTGGAAATCAAATAATCCACATCATTATGGATAAGGACAATCATGATTTCATCTTGTAGTGTCCTTTTAAATTCTTTGCAACTATTCTCTCTCTATTGTGTGCAAAGGTGAGAGAAATGAGAGTTGGGAAGGGTCTTTCCCTTTCGGTGAAAGTTGAATGGAAGAGGTTAGACTTTAAGGTGAGTAAATTGGAAAGGAAGGGAGGTGGTTGAATGGAGAGGCAGGTTTTCGTCGGAAGTAAGTTGGTTATTAGGTATTGTTGTGTGGGTGAGAGATTGTCTAAGGGAGTTAGGGTCTCGTGAGAGGGTAACATGACGGTTATTCTCAGTGTATAAGACCTTTCTACAGTAACATAGCGGTTATTCTAAGTGGTGTTGCCAATTTAAAACAGAGTCTCCTCGAGTTTGGAAGAGGGACGATTGTTGACTGCACCTTGTCCCTTTTATGTTGGAATGAGAAGAAGGTGGCAGAGGAGAGGTGTTTTGATTTTCAGAAAGGTTGGGTGAAGGTCTTGGATGTTCTTCCTCATCTTTGATCAGAAAGGGTTTTATCAAGACATGTTGAGTTTTATGGAGGCCTAGACGATGAGTTTGATTCGGCGGTGTGGGGGTCCGATTGGGCAGATGATTTGTGGTTTTTGGTGAACAGTCGGGAGGATGGGTATATACCTCTAGAGGTTGTTTTTTAACTTGGGAGGGAGCCAAATTCGAGGTGAGATTCGTTCTGTGGGTCGTTGCTGGCAACTCGGAGAAGTAAGGAGATGTGCCGAAAGAGAAAGGAAACACCGTTGAAAACGATCTGTTTGTTTTGTACGAATAATCAATCTCTTCACTCACCTCGATCTCAACCTTCTTTTACATTTTCATCTCCTTTGTTCTCTCTTAGACCACTGCACCAAAATAGAAAAGATTTGAAGTTAGTAAGAGTAAATACAACTACACAACACCCTCTATAGCACTGCCACCTGTTAGAACATTTAGGTTATCGTTGAGCTTGGGAGAAGCTTTAGCAATGAAGGTCAGAGCTAAATAAACTTGGTGCAAAAATATCTTCATTTTTTATAGATTCAGGATAGGCAAGTATAATTTAATTGTATCTCATCTTCAGTTCGCGAATGACGCTTGGAATAATTTCTTAACCTTTTTCAAATCCATCTCTGGGTTGCAAATTATTATTAATAGGAGCAAGTGCCAACTTTTGAGCTTGAATTGTGACCAAGGGAGGCTGAGACGATAGGTTGATTTGGTCGAGTGTGAGGTGGGATCCTTTCTTTCTTTGTACCTCGGTCCTCCTCTTAGGCATAGCCCTAGACCTCTTTCGTTTTGAGATCTGCTAGTGGGTAAGATCCACAAGAAGCTTCTTTTCTAAAGGAAACAAACTCACTCTGATTCAATCTGTTCTGAGTGGAGTGCCTATCTACTTCTTGTTTCGGTGTGCAAACATATTGAGTAATTAATGTGTGACTTCCTGTGGAAGGGTGTGGAGGCAGGGGTGGGGCTCATTTGGTTAATTGGGGCAATTTTTCTAAGCCTACAGATCTCGTGAACTAGGGATAAAAAACTTGAAAGATCGTAACAAGGCCTTGTTGGTGAAATGGTTGTGGCGTTTTCACAACGAAACCTTCACTCTGTACCATAGGGTCATTATGGGTAAGTATGGGAGATCCCCTTAGTGGAATGCTAGCGGTAGGAGAGGTAATTCTAGAAGTCGTTGGAATGGTATTATTGAGGGCTTTCCTTTTTCCTATGGTCTGGTTCATTGTTGCGTGAGGAATGGGAAGGATACTCTCTTTTGGGAAGATAGGTGGTTGGGGAATAGACCTCTTTGTTCTGTTTTTTTTCCATGTTTATCATTCTCCCTCGTCTCCAAAAGGGGAGTCTGTCTTTACTTCCGTTTAGAAGGTGAGAATCTCAAAAAAGGTTAAAGTTTTTTGCTTAGCAGGTTATTCACGAAATGATTAATTGTAACAACTCTAACTTTTAGACCCAAATCTCCTAGGGTAATTATTAAGCAACACCGTCTGCACCGAAAATTTCGACAGCATAACAGTGCTACTAGAACAAAATCAAATTTTTCTCTGACCTATTCTAAGCATAACAACACTCCATAAGGTTTACAAAACATCAAACCTCCTCCAAACTACATTCAACAATAGGTTGGGTTCCCAACCGATCAGAAATTCAAAATAGTTATGCAACAACATGAAGAAAACGAATAAGAGACTAGCTTCACAATTAAGAAGAACAAGACCCTAAAACACCCTATGAGTCAATCAACAAAGAAATTTAACAACATATAAAAGTCCCAATATATTAAGAAGGTACAACGGAAATGTAAAGTACTAGAATAGTTACTATGAGCTAAAAAAGGAAACACAAGGAGAATAAGGGAAAGTCTCAGTTCCACAAGAATCGCGGAGACAAATACAAGAACGATAACAAGTCTTTTGACTCTACCTCCCACAACCCCCAATCAGAGTTGTTTCCTACGCAAATGATCACACTTAGCCCTTGACTATCCAAAACGAGAGAGATTGGATGTCTTGCTTGCTGATGATGCTTCAAGAGAGACCTACAAGGCCAATCCTATGCAGTTGCTGAACACTCTCACCACAACACAGAAATCAATTTCTCCAGTCTTGATGCACGTTTTGTGAAGGTGAACGGAGTAAAGATTCTATCTATGATGCATATAGGTGCTACCAACAACTTTGTGGCAGCTAGAGTGACTGATCGGTTGGAACTAAAGATAACAGAAAGTGATGCACGCATCATTGTTGTCAACTCTGCAGGCCAATCTACGATTGGTGTGACAACAATTGGTTTAGAGGTTGGTTCCTTTGTAAACCAATGTCGGCTCACCGTGATGCCCCTCGATGATGTTGATGTGATCCTAGGTATGAAATTCTTTGTTAAGGCAAAGGTGCCACTTATGCGTTACTTATTGTTGGGATTTATGCCCTAAACTTGTGTAATTTTGATCAATTAAATAAAGTGTTATTTGTTTTGATAAAATTACAGTCTTGTTTTATAAATCCAATAAACTAAACTCCAAGGTTATAACATTTATCTTGAACATCAGTGTAGTGGACACTATTTGGGTTAAGTTCAAGAATATAACCTAAATAGTCTATGATATAAGAATAAGGTTGGAAACCTCATTCTGGTAACACATGGATGCGGCCCACTTTGTAATTAGTACAAATGAGGTAATCCAACTCATTCATGTAGTTGACATGCGAGTGGGGCATCCTGTATGAAGAGTTCATACAAGATCGGATCGCAAATTATTAGTCTAACCAATTGTAACACCGCTAATGAGATAAGACTAGTAATTTATAGATGGTCATTAGTGACTCGACTGATCTCGAGTAAGTTAAAAATTCCCGCTTATAGGGGTTTGTCCTTGGACTAGTATGAGTGAGAGTGGCACATGGCCGACTCAATAAGCCTACCTTCTCGTGACGTAACCTTGCAGTAGTAGCTGGGAACTTAATCTGCAAGATGGAATTCACTCATTCCTACACTAAGGAATTAGATAGGTTGTTCCTTAAGAATCGACTCAGTGTCTTGAACAATCTGGGCTCCGCCTCTATGAGGGTATGAGTCTAAGGTAGGACCTTAGACTTGTTGTTCATTAGAGGATCGGTGGTGCTTAAGGAGTAAAGAGGTAATCACGGGGGTAAAACGGTAATTTGACCCACCGTGATTACGAACAACCCGTGAAGGATCGACTCATGGGTAATGACTATATCGGTGGACACAATTATGATCTACAGTGAGGAGAGTCAGCTACAAGTCTATAGTGGAGTGACTTGTAGTTAATGAATATTGATTAACTGGATCAAAGAGTTTGATCGCTTAATCTCACATCATCGATAGAGCTCATGAACCGTAGGTCCATTAGATCCTCCGTTGGCTCAATATGGTAATATTGAGAGTATAAAGATTAGGAATGAAATTGAAGTGTTCAATTTCATACATGAGTGTTATATCAATTATATATGATATAGTTGATATAATATATAGTTTTAATGTGAATTAGATTCATATATAAACTATATACTAAAGAGAGAATAAAGGAGGGGTAGGATGGTCATTTCCATCCAATTTCCCTATATATATGGTTGCATGAGATGCAACTAGGTTAAGTGATTCTAAGCTTTTGTTGTGTTGTTGGAAAGGTTCCAAGACACAAACATCTCTCTCACAAAACACCCCACCTCTCCTAAAGAGAACCCACCTTCCTCCCTCACCTAGAGAACAACGGAGAAGATCCCGTGGTAGTGTCGGTATTCGTTCGGGTTCGTGTTGCTGAGATCTTGATCGTGAGAGAGGAGGAGCACTTGAAGAAAGGTTCTTCAAAGGTAACTTTCTTGCTGTCCATTCTATTATATGCTTAATCCAGTTATTTTGTTCTTGAACGAAATCGTTGTAACTAAATCAAGAGCGAACGATTCACAATCGCTTCCGCTGCGGGACTTCGATTCCCTTCACTTATATGGGGTGCAAGTCTCGCACGAGATTGCGCAGAGCTTCGTACGAATTGTGAAGCCTTTGGAGGAAAAGTAGGTCAAAAACTCATTTCCATCCAACAACTGAACACGGGAGTAAAGTGCAGATTCCTTACTTATGTGGCAACCCTAATCGAAATAAAGCCAGATAGTACGACCAAGTGTCAAATGTTGTGACATGTATCCTTGGCAAAATTCATAGAGGTGATGCCTCTCGACCTACCCGAAATCTTCCTCCTCGTTGAGTCATTGACCACAAGATCGAATTAGAGATTGGTGCAAGGCCCCCATCTAAAGCACCATGTCAGATGGGCCTTTTGGAGTTAGAAGAGCTTAGGAAGTAGTTTGAACGACTTGTTGGATGCAAGACTGATCCAACCATCCAAAGCTCCCTACGATGCCCTAGACTTGTTCCTGAATCAGGTTGGATTCATGCGCATGTGTGGATTACAGAGACCTAAACAAGGTAACGATTAAGAACAAGTATCCTATTTCCAACGCCACAAACTTGTTCAATCATTTAACTAAGGCCACTTACTTTATCAAGTTGGAACATAGGACAGGGTATTGACAGGTGAGAATTGCCAGTGGGGATGAACGGAAAACTACTTGTGTAACCTGATATGGGGCCTATGAATCTCTGGTTATGTCGTTTGGGTTTACTAACGCCTCAGCTAACTTCTGTAACTTGATGAACGATGTGCTATACAGATATCTACTGAAGTTAAACCTTATGTTAAGTGGAACATTCCTTCCAAGATGTCAGAGTTGAGATCCTTTCTTGGACTAACCAATTACTGAAGGGTATTCGAAGAAAGTTTGCTGGAAGAGTTACTGAAGAAAGACACAAGGTACACATGGAAAGCACAGTGTCAGCATGCTTTTGACCATGTCAAGGAAGCCATAGCCTAAGAGCCCATCTTTACGCTTCTGAACTTCTCCTTGCCCTTCGAAGCGCAGACAGACCGATGCCTTTAATCGAGCAATTGGAGGAGTAATTGTCAAATCAGGACGCCCCATCGCATTCGAGAGTCAAAAGCTCAAAGACGTCGGGCAAAGGTACTCAACCTATGAGTAGGAGATGACGACAGTTGGGCATTGCCTGGACGTGTGGACGCATTATCTACTTGGAATAATGTTTGTCATTATGACAGACAATGTTGCCAATACCTACTTCACCACACAGAAGACACTGACGTCTAAGTAGGCAAGATGGTAGAAGTTTCTATTAGAGTTTGATTTCACCTCGATGCACAAACCAAGAAAGCAAAACTCCGTAGTTTATGGCCCGAGTCGAAAGGGAGTGAGTATGTTGCAACACTTCTGTAGAGTAACCTTCTTGACAGACTAAAAGACCAAGCAAAGGCACATGATTCTTACATCAAGCTATGAAAAGAGATCGATCAGGATGGTGCACGGTTTTCAGGTTGGTAGAGATAGAGTATCTCATCTTTACTTTGGGGATGATACTTTGTTCTTTTGCTCTGCTAGGGAGGATTCCTTTTTGAATTTGAATCAACTTCTCTGATTCTTTGAGGCTTTGTCCAGGCTTAGTATTATTAATAGGAGAAAGTATCAAATTTTGGGAATCCATAGTGATCAGGGAAAGTTGGCTAGATAGACCCCGTTTGTTGGGTGTGAGGTGGGTAGTTTTCCTTCGTCTTACCTAGGGTTTTTTCTAGGTGGTAACCCTAGAAATCGGGCAAGGTGAAAGAGTCTATATTAAAAAAGTGGAAGTAATTTTGGATCTTGAACACTCTAAGTTGATCAATTTTACAAAATATAAACACATGCTCAAATCTGGAAAAACAGAGAATAAGAACTCATACCTTTGTAACTCAAAATTCTCCTAATTCGTGGGCAATTTCTTGTCGCAAACACTTTGTAGACAACCTCTAGTGTTTTCCCTACTATCCTTAGGCCTTAGAATTGATTGGGATCCTAGGTTGCTAATTTGGAAGAAGAGTGACAAATAGTAAAAACAGAGAATCCAGAAAAATTTCTGCAAAATTCCCTTTATCCTCTTTAATTCATCTTCAATTAAAACTTCAATAAGCTCTGGGAAGATGCCAACAAATGTGTGATGAGGACAATTCAAGAAGGAGGTGTTGAATTATGGTGAATTTGACAATCAAAGGAGTTTGTTCACGCTTTTAAGTTTGGTCCAACTGAAACTTCAAAATTCAATTTGAATTTTCATTTAATTTTAATTCAAAATTAATATAAAATTAATTTTAAATTAAAATCAATTTATTAATTTAATTAATTAAACAATTAAATTAATTAATTTTAAATAATTAATTAATTTAATATCAAATATCAAATTAAATAATTTGACCAATCCCGATTTCTTAATCATGTTATAAACCGAACCAATATTTAAATATTTCCACCTCTTTTTTTATCATAGTTTAATTCATAATTAAACTGTGAAACGTTAAATATATCGCATATAATTAACGCTCTCTCCCAAAACATAATTTGAACAATTCAAACTCTTTTCTCTCAAATGTTACAAGGCTTAGCCCGAGCTGGTAAGGCGACCTAATGGACCTACAGATCATGAGCTCCAATGATACGAGATTAACCAGCTAAACTCTTTAGTCTAGCTAATCAACATTCGTTAACCATTGGGACACTCCACTAAAGCCCAGTGGTTGCACTCTCCTCACTGTAGATATATTTCTGTCTACTCGATATAACCATGATTAGTAAGTCGATCCTTCACAGGACATTCATAATTACAGTTGGGTCAAAATCACTGTTTTACCCCTGTAATTACTTCTTGTTCCTTAAGTCCCACTGATCCTCTAATGAACAATTGGTCTGTGGTCCAACCAACAAACTGAATCCCTCTCGGGCCAATGAGAAGGGTGGGCCATTTGTTCAAGACCCGAGTCGACGACTAAGGGAAAAACCCTCAACTAATCCCTAAAGCGCGCGCAGTGAGTGAATTTCATCTTGCGTAACTATGTTCCCACTATCTACCCACCTTATCCTCAAATGGGGAGACTTATTGAGTCGGAAATCTCAGGTCACTCTTACCCATGCAAATCTAAGGATAATCCGAATAAACAGGAGTTCATGGCACGCTCATGATTAAGATCGAGTTACCTAGGTCATCGTATGAATATAGTCAGTCAAGACAATAAACAGAGTTATTAAGTCTAAGTGACTATTTCTCGGTCCAGTCTTATGCAAACTCATTGTATAAGACACCCCCCACACGCATGTCTCCACATGAACGATTCAGGATCACATCGTTTGTACTTTACAAAATGGGTCGCGTCCATAGTGTCCCCAGGATAAGGTACCCAACCCTATCCCTATACTGTAGACCGTTCCAGCTATAACTTGAACTTGATCCACTTTTATGTCACACATAAAGTTCAAGTATACATCCTATAGCGAAGGGTTCTTTATTGAATTAGGGTTTCAAAAATATACCATTCACTTTATTCAATAACACTTTTACTGAATAAATCTCAATAACAACTTTATTGCAAAATAGAATATACATTCAGTTTACAAAACCACGAGTTTTAGGACATAAAACCCAACACAAGGTTCGTAAGAGATTTGCTAACTGGAGGAAGAGCTATTTTTCAAAAAGGGGTCATCTCACTCTTATCCAGTTAATTCTAAGTGGGATTCATTTGCATTTTTTGTCCCTTTTCGGATGTCGGGCAAGGTGAGTAAGGTAGTGGAAAATCGTATTAGGAATTTTTTGTGAGAGGGGGTGGATGAAGGTAAAGGGATTCATCTTGTTAAGTGGGAGCTTGTATTGAGGCCAGTTGACCTTGGAGGATTAGGCATTAGCAATGTTCAGATTAGGAATAAGGCCCAGTTCACTAAGTGGCTCTGCCGTTTCTACCATAAAGTCGGTACCTTGTGGCATAAAGTTATTGTTAGTAAATACGGTCCTCATCCTTCTGAGTGGACATTTAGTAGGGTGTGTGACACCTGTAGAAACCCTTGGAAACAGGTCTCTTCTGTGTTTCCTATGTTCTCTTAGTTCGTGCGTTGTGAGGTGGGGGATGAGAAGGGAACTCTATTTTGGGAGGATAAGTGGTTGGGGGACCGTCTCCTTTGTTTAGCTTTTCCCCAATTGTATCATTTATCCAGTTTCAAAAACTAGTCTAGGGCATCTACCTTGCAGCTGGACAATCATTCGTCTATCTCTGGAAGCTCTTTCTCTCTTTCGTTTGGGTTTTGTCGTGTGTTGACCTCGAGGGATACGACTGAGGTTATTGAGTTGTTGTCTCTTCTTTCTGGCGTTTATCTTAGACCCAATAGGGTTGATGTGCGTTTATTGCGTCCCTGTCCTTCGGTAGGTTTTTCCTATGCATCTTTCTTAAAGTCACTTGTTTATTCCCATCCCTCGGGGGGCTTCTGTTTTTTCCTCGTTGTGTAAGGTGAAGGCTCCAAAAAAGGTTAGGTTCTTGATGTGGCAAGTTTGGCAAAGTTGGATTAATACCGGTTCAGGTTAGAGGTACCCACTTGGTAGGCCTTTTTTGTTGTATTATGTTTAGGAGGGTTGTTGAGGATTTGAACCACATCTCTTGGGAGTGTGACTTCGCGCGTGGGGTTTGGAGTCGCTTATTATCGGAGTTTGCTTACAGCTTTGTCTGCATCCATAGTTGCACGGACTTGTTCGATGGACCTTCTTTTTTGTTCTCGCCTTTTCCTGGTCAAGGGCTTTTTTTATGGCAGGCGGGGGTTTGTGCTACGATCTGGTGCTTGTGGACGAAGAGGAATTATGGAACTTTAAGGGAGCATGAGAGATCTTGTAGTGACTTGAGGACCCTTTTTAGATTCTATAGTTCTCTGTGTGCTTTGGTATCAAAGCTTTTTTGTAAGTATTCGCTTCGTCTTATCTTGTTAGATTGAAGTCCTTTTATTTAAGTGGCTCACATTTTTTGTAGGCTTTCTTTTTTTGTATGCTCTTGTATGCTTTCATTTCTTCTCAATAAAAGTGTGATTTCTCATAAAATAAAAAAATAAAAAATCATTACGGATAAGGACAATTGATCTTATCCATATGGATAAGTCCAAATCAGCTTATCCTTATCTTCATGGATAAGATCAAACAAACTTATCCTTATCTAAGTGGATAAGGACATACAACCTTATCCAAATAGCCTAAAAGATAAGGATGACTATCATATACATACCTTGGTCGAAATTCCTTGTCTCCAAATGAGTCACTTCTCACTCGCCTATAAATAGATTACCTTTGCAAACTTGCAAAGGGGCCATGTAACAAAATATCGTGTGTGAAATTTAGAGTGTGTATTTCTGCCCTTGAATACTTTAGTGTTGTAATTCATTCCCAATATGGCGCCAAGCCCCAGGATTACCCGCCAAAACTGTCAAAGACAATTTGGAAAAAGAAAATCGGAAATATAAAGAATTAGCTGATAATCATAGACGACATAAAGAATTTCATATTGGAGATCTAGCTATGGTGCATCTTCAAAAAACTCAACTGCATTCTGGATTACACAACAAACTTATTAATAAGAAAGTTGGGCATTTCCTACTTTTGTCGAAATTGGTTCTATGAAGATCAATTTAACGTTTAATGTTTCATATACAACACCATATTATACTCTCGTGAGTTCTCTTTAACTTAATAAACCTGTGGTCGAGTTCTTTTAGGTGGGAGGGTTTAATGTAGAACATCTTATGTTGACTTATTTCTAGGGTTGTAACTTCTATTTACATTTTTATAGAAAGGCTTAAATTCTTTTATAAACTTTTTTCTACTGGTCATTTGACTGTTAAGACGACTTAGTTAGGATTTTTTAAAGTCTTTTTAGAGCTATAAAAGGGAAACAACATTCCTTTGTATTCAGACCATCTTTTGACAATGAATAAAATTCCTCACTTGATCACATCACTTTGTCTAGATATTATTTGGGGCACAAGTTTGTTGAGGAAGGGAAGGGAGAGAGAAAGGCGAGAGAGGGAAAATGGGAAGAAAGAGAACGGAACGTGAGAGGGAAAGAGAGAACTAGATCCAAAATTTCCACTTATAAAGTTTGAAGGTTTAGGCCCATATTTGGTTTTTGGTATTTGTTTTGGTTTTTGGACTTTAGCCTAGGAATTCAAATATTCCTATAAGACGATGAAAACTATTGTAATGAAATGGTAAGAAAACAAGCACTAATTTCAAAAACAAAATGGTCAAACAGGGTCAAGATTAAAATTTAGGAGTACAATTTTATAATTTATGAAAAGTAGAATAGTTCAATTTTTAACATTGAAATCTAGAGTACAATAGCAAAAACCATTATAAAAAGGGTGGTTTGTGCAATTTGCTCAAATAATAATGAGCGAAAAAAAAAACTTACATCACAAGGTAATAAATTTGTTATGAAATGGTATCATGCAATTGTAAAAACCAAATGTTGGTTTGTGCAATTTGCCTAAATAATAATGACGGGAAAAAAGTTACATAAGAAGGCAATATATTTGTTATGGAAATAAATCATTGCATAATCCCATCAAACATACGTAAGTAGTTCATGCCGAAATACTGGAAAAAAAAAAGAAAGAATAGTTTCTCAAAATATATAACAAAACCCGAACAACATAAAATACAACAATAATATAACAAAGAACTACATATCGACTTTACTTGGACAGAAGAAAGTACATGGATTGCATTTTAGAGAATACAATAAATAATCAATCTCTACACTCACCTCGATCTCAACCTTCTTTCACATTTTCATCTCCTTTGTTCTCCCTTAGACCACTACATCAAAATAACAAAGATTTGAAGTTAGTAAGAGTAAATACAACAACACAACACCCTCTATAGCACTGCTACATGCTAGAACATTTAAGTTCTTGTTGAGTTTGAGAGAAGCTTAGCAATGAAGGTCAGGGCTAAATCAATTTGGTGCAAAAATATCTTCATTTTTTAGGGATTCATGGTAGGCAAGGATAATTTAATTGTGTCTCATCTTCAGTTTATAGATGACAGTCTAAATAATTTCTTAGCCTTTTTTGAATCCATCTCTAGGTTGCGAATTAATAGGGGATGGTGCCAGCTTTTGAGCTTGAACTGTGACCAACGGAAGTTGAGAAGATTAGTTGATTTGGTTAGATGTGAGGTGGGCTCCTTTCCTTCTTCGTACCTGGGTCTCCCTCTTAGGCAAAACCCTAAGTCTCTTTTGTTTTGGGATTTGGTAGTGGGTAAGATCCAAAAGAGGTTGACTTTGTGGAAGTGGAGCTTTTTTTCTAAAGAAGTTAGACTCACCTTGATTCAATCTGTATTGACGGGAATGTCTATCTACTTCTTATCTCTTTTTAGGATTCTTGTTTCGGTCTGTAAACGTATTGAGAAATTAATGTGTGACTTCTTGTGGGAGGGTGTGGATGAGGAGGCGGAGCTCATTTGGTTAATTGGGACATTGTTTCTAAGCCTACGGATCTCGAGGGTTGGGGATTGGAAACTTAAGAGCTCACAATAGGGCCTTGTTGGGGAAATGGTTGCGGCTTTTTCACAACGAAACCTCCACTCTGTAGCAGAGGGTCATTGTGAGCATGTATATATGGGAGATCCCCTTTTGAGTGGAAAGCTAGTGGTAGGAGAGGTACTTCTAGAAGTCCTTGGAATGGTATTGCTAAAGGTTTTCCTTTTTTCTCTGGTCTGATTCATTGTTGCATGGCGAATGGAAAGGATAATCTCTATTGGGAAGATAGGTGGTTGGGGGATAGGCCTATTTGTTCTGTTTTTCCCCATCGTTATCATTTGTCTCTATCTAAAAATAAGGTGGTGGATGAAATCTTATTTCATTCTGGTCCCCTTGTGTATCCCTCGTTGGGTTTTCAGTAATCCATATCTAATATATGACCCTCCTCTCCTTGATGGTCTTCATTGTAGTCTAGATAGGAAGGATGTTCCATGTTGGAGTCCCAACCCAACAACGGGTTTTTCTTGTCGGTCTCTTTTTCTCTCCTTGGTTAATCCATCTCTCTCGTCTTCAAGGGGGGAGTTTGTCTTTACTTCAGTTTGGAAGGTGAAAATCTCAAAGAAGGTTAAGTTTTTTGCTTGGCAGGTTCTTCACGAAATGATTAATTGTAACAACCCTAATTTTTAGACCCAAATCTCCTAGGGGTAGTTATTAAGCAACACCGTCTGCACCGAAAATTTCGGCAGCATAACGGTGCTACTAGAACAAAACAAAATTTTTCTCTGACCTGTTCTAAGCATAACAACACTCCAAAAGGTTTACAAAACACCAAACCTCCTCCAAACTACATTCAACAATAGGTTGGGTTCCCAACAGATCAGAAATTCAAAACAGTTATGCAACAACATGAAGAAAACGAATAAGAGACTAGTTTCACAATTAAGAAGAACAAGACCCTAAAACACCTTATGAGTCAATCAACAAGGAAATTTAACAACATATAAAAGTTCCAATATATTAAGAAGGTATAACGGAAATGTAAAGTACTAGAATAATTACTATGAGCTAAAAGACACCAAAGAACATCCTCATAGCCTCGCCAGGTTGCCACCATCGTCATCCATCCCACAGTTTAACTTTCATCTGCAAACAAAAAACATAAAATGAAATGAGTGAGTATAAAAAAATACCCAGTAAACAACCCACTTACGTCCAAACCTATCTCAACATAAAGAAACAACGAGACTCATCTACTAAACTCAACTTCAACCCCAAAATTCATATCTAGTACACTTCACCTTGAGCCCCTGTGGTAATAACTCGACCTCTACCTTCGATCCTGGAACTTTAATTGACGATGCAATGAGAGAAAACAACTCTTACGCCACTACACATTAGCATAGAGCAGAGCAGATACGTATCCTACACATCCTATGGGGAATCGCTCCTAAGCTAACACGAGATAATGGAAAGCAACCACAACCTGATGGAGACGTACCCCAGACTCTCACAACACAACACGCTAGCATAGAACAATGAAGATTCAGAAAAAGAATGTGTCCCTAAACAACCACAACGGGATCTAAAACACAACACAACACGCTAGCATCAAACCAAAAGCTCATAAAAACATGTTATAAACCTCTATAACTAATCTAAGGTCTAAAACTAGCACATATCAAGAATATACAAAAAAGTAAATGTTGATCGTCTTACTCCTTCACTTAGGAGTTCGGCTTAAATTTAAAATACTACTTACCTTATGTTTGAAGATTCAGAAAAAGAATGTGTCCCTAAACAACCACAACGGGATCTAAAACAAACTTAAGAAGTCGAAACTGAGGGGTTAGATCAACTCCGGCGGTGGCGGCAGCGGTGGTCCAGCGACTCTCCGACGGCGGTCTAGTGAAACTCCGGTGGTGGTCCGGCGGGATGAAGAAAGTGAAGAAAAGAAGAAGATGAGAGTTTTGAAGTGTGCCCTTTAAGTTGCAATTACTCTAGTTTAAATAGGCACCAAAATGTCATCATCCTTTTAGAACAAGGAATCCTAATCCTTTTTAGAAAAAGGAATCCTAAACATTTTTAAAACAGAAATCCTAATCTTTTTTAAAAAAACTTTGAAACACCATTTCCTAAAATCTTTAGATTCCTAATCGTGATCCAATTATCCAAAGATTCATGTTAGAGTCCTTATATTAGTATAATTGTATTTTGTTAATATAACTCTAAGGGTGTCCTTTATTGTCTTTTTACGCTCTTCTATTTAGGTTAACCCTGTATACTTGTATATATATATCTTGAGTGAATGGAATAGAACATACTGATTCTCTCATACTTTAGCATTAACATGGTATCAGAGCCTAGGGTTTTCTAGGGCAATTAAGGTTCTTTGTTTTTGTTGTCCTTAGGGATTTGGAACTAATTAGGGTTTGAGATTTGAAGGTTTAAGTCCTTTGTGTGTGAGGTTTGCTTGCTGCCACTACTATCAGGACTCTCTTCACCGCCGAAATCTGTTGTTGTTGTCACCGGAAACCGCCGCTCCGCCGCCGGAAACCGCCACCGGAAATCTGTTTTTTTTTTTTTTTTTTTGGCTTCGCTCGGTTTTGCATACTCTTTCTAGTGGTGTGCTTGTTGGGGTCATATCCCTCTCGGTTTAGGGTCGGTTTGAGACACCCCTCTTTGGCAATCTAGGTTTTTTGGTACAATTCTGCTTTTGGGCCTTTCAATGCTTTTTTTGTGGTCCTTTTTCTTTTCTTTAGTTATGGTGACAAGAAAGGTATGGTGATGACGGAGATGATCCCTATGGTGTCAAAGATTACAGAACATAAGCTTAATGGGTCTAATTTTTATGCATGGCGGACAAACATTCGTCACTACATTCGGAGTCTCGATATGGATGATCATGTCACCGAAATTCACCACCGACTCGATGATACTAGAAAAAATTGGTTACGCGATGATTCTAGGCTTATTCTAGAAATACGTAACTCTATTGAGAGCAACATCGTAGGGTTGGTTAATCATTGTGAATCTGCTCACGAGCTCTTGGAATATTTGGAATTCCTTTACTCGAAAAGTGGAATATTAGTAGAGTGTTTGATGTATGCAAAACTCTCTTTCAACTCCGATCAAGGTGAGAAATCTCTAACTAGTTACTTTATGGAGTGCAAAACATCATATGCGAGTTTAATGCCTTGTTGCCTATTAGTAATGATGTGAAAGTTCAAATCGCACAACGTGAACAAATCTGCTTCATCATGAGTTTTTAGTTGGTCTCGCTTCTAAATATGATATGGCAAAAGATCAAGTTCTATCTAGCTCGACATCTTCTCATTGGAAGATGCTTATACTCGCATACTTCGTGATCGAGAAGTCGCAGTAACCTTGCCACCGAGTCAAACGAAAGCCTTGGTTGGACAGACAGGTGAGTACAAAGGAAACAGAGGGTTGGACCCAACGCATATAAAGGTAATTCGAACACTCAGAGAGCAAACTCAGGTGATATTGTTTGTCACTACTGCCATAAGCCTGGTCATATGAAGCGTGATTGCGGGCGATTGTTGAATAGAGGCCGAGGTTTCCATCTGCGCATGTTGCCTCTACACCTGATAATCCCGATAAATCTATCTCGATTTCTGCAGAGGAGTTTGCTCAGTTCCGCCAGTATCAAGAGTCGCTAAAGGCGCCATCCTCCACTCCTATTATCATTCATTGTTGACACACAGTAATACATCTACGTGTCTTCTTTCCTCCTCTTCCAAATGGGTCATAGACTCTGGCGCCTCTGATCATATGACAGGTAATCCAAATTTATTCTTTCATATCTGTTCGTATAAATCTTCACCTAATGTTACTGTAGCTGATGGGACCACCTCTCATGTTTTAGGGTGGCTTCGCACCACATCAATCTTACCAAGTCAATTTCCTTGTCTTCTGCTTTTAAGTTTACCGCAGCTTCTCCTTTAACTTGATTTCGCTTAGTAAGCTCACTCGAGATCTAAATTGTTGTGTCTTATTCTTTCCCGGTTATTGTTTATTTCGTGATCTTTTGACGAAGAAGACTATTGGTAAAGTGGCACACGAATCGGGAGGTCTCTATATTTTTGAACCACACATATCCACAAACCATTCCATGCACTACACAGATGACCTCTCCTTTTGAAGAACATTGTCGTTTGGGTCATCCATCTTTTCTGTCTTGGAGAGTCTTCGTCCTCAATTTAATCACTTATCTTCGTTAGATTGCGAGTCATGTCAGTTTGCTAAATTTCATCGTCTAAGTATGTATCCTAGAGTCAATAAACGAGCTAATGCTCCATTTGAGTTAGTTCATTCCGATGTTTGGGGTCCTTGTCCCCGCTGAGTCTAAGCGAGGTTTCGTACTTTGTTACATTTGTCGATGATTTTCTCGTGTCACGTGGTTATATTTAATGAAGAATCGCTTAGAGTTACTTTCTCATTTTCGCAATTTTCATGCTGAAATTGTACTCAATATCATGGTTCTCTTAAAGTTCTGCAAAGTGATAATGCTAAGGAATACTTTTCTCATGCTCTTAGTTCTTATCTAAGTGAACATGGCATTCTACATCAATCCTCATGTGTTGATACTCCGTCTCAAAATGGAGTTGTCGAACGAAAGAATCGCCATCTCCTTGAAACAACAAGAGCCTTAATGTTTCAGATGAATGTCCCCAAACAATTTTGGGCTGATGCTATATTGACGGCTTGTTTCTCAATCAATCGTATGCCCCCGTCGGTTCTTAAAGGTGAGATACCTTATCGTATTTTGTGCCCCACCTCCTCCTGTGTTCCCTCTCCCACCAAAATCTTTGGTTGTACTTGCTTTGTTCGAGATGTTCGCCTCTTCTCACCAAACTCGATCCAAATCTTTAAAATGTGTCTTCCTTGGTTATTCTCGTGTCCAAAAAGGGTATCGGTGCTATTCTCCTAGTCTTGATTGTTACTTTGTCTCTCCCGATGTCACGTTCTTTGAAAGATTCTTCTTTCTTTACTTCATCTTCGAATACGTGTCGTGGGAGCATCGAGAGGACGAGGATGATTTTCTTGTTTATACAATTTTCTCCTCTTGTGAGTCTTGGTGCTTCTTCTCCATCTCCATCCGTTTGTATTAACCCACCTATCACTCGTGATTATTCTCGTTTACGACCTCCTTCGGATGCATGCCCTACGCACTGCAGGCTTCTTCATCATTGGATTCGGGAACAAACGATGATCTTCCTATTGCACTTCGTAAAGGTAAACGTCAATGCACATATCCTATTTCCTCTTTTGTTTCATATAACCATTTGTCATCTTCTACTTGTTCATTCATTGCATCCTCTCAATCTATATCTGCTCCTAAGATCGCTTCTGAAGCTTTGTCTCATCCTCGGTTGGCGTCTTTGCAATGGTGAGGAGATGACCGCCTTAGATGACAATTGTACTTGGGATTTAGTGTCTCTTCCCGCAGAAAAGAAATCTATTGGTTGTAAGTGGGTTTTTGCGGTTAAAGTCAATCCAGATGGATCGGTTGCTCGATTGAAAGCTCGCCTTGTTGCTAAAGGCTACGCACAAACTTATGGGATTGACTATTCTGATACATTTTCTCCTGTTGCTAAAATGACTTCATCAAAGTTATTCATTTCATTAGCATCGATTCATCACCGCAATTGCATCAACTTGATATTAAAAATGCCTTTCTTCATGGTGATCTTGGAGAAGAGGTGTATATGGAGCAACCTCCGTGGTTTGTTGCTCGTGGGAGAAGAAAAAGGTATGTCGCCTTCAGAAATCCTTGTATGGATTAAAGCGAGTCCACGAGCATGGTTTGGGAAATTCACTCAGGTGATTGAAAGCTTTGGAATGAGAAAGAGCAAATCAGATCATTCTGTGTTTTACAAGCAGTCTGAGAGTGGTGTCATCCTGTTGGTTGTGTATGTTGACGATATTGTGATTACAGGAGATGATACATTGGGCATCCAATCTCTCAAGACCTTTCTCCATAGTCAATTCCACACGAAAGATTTGGGAATGTTGAAATACTTTCTAGGAATTGAGGTAATGAGAAGCAAGAAGGAAATCATGCTATCACGAGAAAGTATGTTATTGACTTGTTGATCAAACAGTGGAAGTTAGGGACTAAGCCATGTAGTACCCGATGATGCCTAATGTACAACTCACAAAAGAGGAGAATTATTGAAAGATCCCGAACGATATAGCGAGGTTGGTGGAAAACTCAATTATCTTACAAGAACTCCGACCGGACATAGCTTATTCAAAGTGAGTATTGTGAGCCAAGTACATGTTTTCTCCTACAATTGATCATCAATGCAAAGCGAGTGGAACAGATTTTGTGTTATTTGAAAGCAGCTCACGGGCGTGGTTTATTATATAAGAGCTATGGGCATATGAACATTGAATGTTTCTCGAGATCTTGATTGGGCGGATCTAAGGAAGATGAAGGTCAACGACATGAGGATATTGTGTATTCGTTGGTGGTAATTTGGTTTCTTGGAAGAGTAAGAAACAAAATGTGGTTTCACGATCAAGTCTTTGAGTCGAATATAGAGCAATGGCACAATGGCATGCATGTGAATTAGTTTGGATACGTCAACTTCTTATTGAATTGGGATTTGATATCACAACACCGCCAAATTGTGGTGTGATAATCAAGCGACTTTCTACATATAGCATCTAATCCAAAGATTTCATGAGAGAACTAAACACATTGAAGTTGATTGTCATTTTGTACGTGAGAAGATACAACAAGGTTTGATATCGACGGGATATGTGAAGACCGGAGAGCAATTAGAGATATATCTTCACCAAAGCATTGAACGGAGCACGAATTGATTACCTCTCTAACAAGTTGTGCATGATGGATATATATGCTCCAACTTGAGGGGGAGTGTTAGAGTCCTTATATTAGTATAATTGTATTTTGTTAATATAACTCTAAGGGTGTCCTTTATTGTCTTTTTACGCTCTTCTATTTAGGTTAACCCTGTATACTTGTATATAGATATATCTTGAGTGAATGGAATAGAACATACTGATTCTCTCATACTTTAGCATTAACAATTCAAATTTAAATCAAAATATAATTTAATGCATATGATTTTATGGGGTGTTACATTAATACTCTAGATAGGGTCACGAGAGGATGCCCTCTTTGGTCGGTCCATGGTGTTGTATTCTTTACAAGAGGGTGGCAGAGGATATAGATCATTTGTTTTGGAATTGTGATGTGGCTCTTGATGTCTGGAATTATATTTTTGAAGAGTTTGGGCTTTACATTTCTGTGTGTGTGTGTGTAGGGTGGGGGGTAGAGAGAGGCTGGAAGAGTTCTTTTTGCATCCCTTATTTGGGTGGAGCCCCTTGTTGTATGCTCCCCCTCGCTCTTTTTTGTGGGCTTGGTTTTTGTATACCCTTGTATTCTTTCGTTCTTTCTCACTGAAAGCTCGGTCTTTCATAAAAAAAAAAAAAAAAAAAAAAAAAAAAAAAAAAGGAGAATAAGGGAAAGTCTCAGTTCCACAAGACTCTACCTCCAACACCAACAACCTCAATCAGAGTCGTTTCCCATGCAAAGGACCACACTTAGCCCTTGATATCCAAAACGAGAGAGATTGAATGCCTTGCTTGCCGATGATGCTACAAGAGAGACCTACATGGTCAATCCTATGCAGTTGCTAAACACCCTCACCACAACACAAAAATCAATTTAGTCGGTCTTGATGCACGTTTTGTGAAGGTGAACGGAGTAAAGATTCTATCTATGATGTATATAGGTGCTACCAACAACTTTGTGATGGCTAGAGTGACTGATCGGTTGGGACTAAAGATAGCAAAAAAAGTGGTGCACGCATCAATGCTGTCAAATCCGCAACTCAACCTACGATTGGTGTGACAACAAATGGTCTGGAGGTTGGTTCCTTGGTAGACCAATGTCGGTTCACCGTGATGCCCGTGGATGATTTTGATGTGATCCTAGGTATGGAATTCTTTGTTAAGGAAAAGGTGCCACTCATGCGTTACTTCTAGGCGGTGCAAGTCTCGCACGAGATTACCTCGAGCTTCGTACGAGTCGTGAAGTCTTTGGAGGACAATGAAGTAGGTCAAAAATTCATTTCCATCCAACAACTGAAGACGGGAGTAAAGTGCAAATTCCTTACTTATGTGGCAACCCTAATCGAGATAAAGGCAGATACGTACGAACAAGTGTCAAATGTTGTGACACGTATCCTTTTGAAAAATTCACAGATGTGATGACTCCTCTCCGTCGAGTCATCGACCACAAGATTGAATTAGAGCTTGGTGCAAGGCCCCCATCTAAAGCGCCATATCGGATGGGCATTTTGGTGTTAGAAGTGCTTGGGAAGCAGTTTGAACGAGTTGTTGGATGCAGGACTGATCCAACCATCCAAAGCTCCCTACGATGCCCCTTGTTCCCGAAGAATCAGGCTAGATCCATGCGCATGTGTGGATTACAGAGACCTGAAAAAGGTAACGATTAAGAACAAGTATCCTATTGTTGATTATTTCCTTATTTGTTGATTAGAATATTTGATATTATCTAGTATCTTTTATATTATTTGAATTAGATATTATCTAGTATTATTTGAATTAGATATTATCTAGTATCTTTTATATTATTTGAATTAGATATACTGGAAGATTATTTCCTTTTCTGTAAATAAGGGTTCTCTCCTATATAAGAAGCTTTTCCTTCTCATAGTAAATATACAGAAATAATACATTCTACTCTTGGTATTCTACATGGTATCAGAGCAGAAACCCTAAATCCTGTCAAAACCCTAATTTCTTTTCTTTCTAAACACCAAAAGAAATACCCTAGCAGCCCGCCGATTCCTTTCTCGCCGCCGTCTCCCTTACCAGTTGCCTCCTCGCCGTCGCTGCCAACTTCACCTCTGTCGGTCGATTTCCTCTGTTTTTTCTAAAAAAAGCGATTACCTTCAGTCGGGATTACTGGATCTCCTTTTGTTGGATCGCACTACTATTTGTTTTCTTTTGGTGATTTTTATCTCTACTTCTCTGTCCTTGATTGATCTTCAGGAAACATGTCAGAAAATAAATCTTTGTCCGTTATTAAAGGCTCGGATGGTCGGATTCATTCCAACAACCCTACTGTCCAAATTACTACAATTCGGCTCAATGGCGATAATTTCCTTCGTTGGTCGAGCGTTCGAATGTATATCCGAGGACAAGGGAAGATTGGCTACCTTACTGGGGATAAGCTCATGCCTGCCAAAGATGATCCTTCATTTGCTGGATGGGATGCTGAGAACTCCATGGTGATGACCTGGTTAGTAAATTCTATGGTAGAAGAGATTAGTTGCAATTATATGTGTTATTCTACTGCTAAGGAATTATGGGATAACGTGGCTCAGATGTATTCCGACTTAGGAATCAATCACGGTATATTTGAGCTTAATCTCAAATCAATGACATTAGACGGGAAATAATTCGGTTACACAATATTTTCATTTGTTGAAGCGAATTTGGCAAGATCTTGATCTATTCGATTCTTATGAATGGAAGTCAACTGATGACCAAAAACACTACAGAAAAGTTGTGGAAGACAGTCGAATTTATAAATTTCTCGTTGGCCTCAATGTGAAATTTGATGAGGTTAGAGGGAGAATACTTGGTAAGACTACTCTTCCTACTATTAATGATGTGTTTTATGAAGTTCGCAGGGAAGAGAGTCGTCGAAATGTTATGATAGGTAAGAAAGTGTCTGATTCTGTTGAAAGTTTTGCGTTAATAGTTGAAGCTTCAGCTCTCAAGGCATCAGACCACACCCCCAAGACAAATGATAAACCTAGAGTCTGGTGTGACTACTGCAACAAACCTCGACATACTCGTGAAACTTGTTGGAAAATTCATGGAAAGCCTGCTAATTGGAAGAGTGGTAAGCAAGGTGAAAAGGGTATGAATCAACACTCATCTTATGCTAATATTGTTGACTCTAATCCATTTAGCAAGGAGCAAGTTGATCAAATCGTGAAACTGTTGAAGACCACTTCATCACCTGGTAATCCTAGTGTTTCCTTGGCACAAACAGGTAATTACTCTCGAGCCCTCTCTTGCCTTAACTCACCCCCATGGATCATAGATTTTGGGGCCTCTGATCATATGACCAGTTCCTCCAAAATATTTGAATCATACTCCCCGATGTACTGTAATGAGAAAATTCGAATTGCAGACGGTAGTATTAACTCAATTGCAGGGAAAGGAACTATTAAATTGTCCTCAAAAATTGCTCTACACTATGTTCTGCATGTTCCTAAACTAGCCTGTAATTTGTTATCTGTTAGTAAAATCTCCAAAGATGCTAATTGTCGTGTTATCTTTTGTGACTCCCATTGTATTTTTCAGGATCAGGAATCGGGGGAGATGATTGGGCGTGCTAAGATGCTTGAAGGTCTCTACTATTTTGAGGAATCTCCAACTAGTCATAAAAAACCTCAGGGCTTGAGTAGTGTTAGTTCTTTCCCTGTTCAAGAAACTATATTGCTCTGGCATCGTAGATTAGGACATCCTAGTTTCTTCTATTTAAAGTATTTGTTTCCAAATTTATTTAAAGGAATTGATTGTTCTTTCTTTCATTGTGAAAGTCAGTATTTTTGCGAAAAATCATCGATCCACTTATTTGCCCAAACCTTACCGTGCTTCCGCTCCTATTTACTTGATTCATAGTGATGTTTGGGGTCCGTCTAAAGTTTTAACTCATAGTGGAAAACGATGGTTTGTTACCTTCATTGATGACCATACCCGTTTAACTTGGATTTATTTCTTGAAAAAAGTCGGATGTGAAGGAAATCTTTATTCGCTTTTACAACATGATTGAAAATCAATTTCAAACAAAAATTAGCATTTTGCACTCTGATAATGGAACAGAGTATTTCAACGAATACTTAAATGAGTTTTTAAAGTTTAAAGGGATTTGTCATCAATCTACATGTTGGGACACTCCACAACAAAATGGCATTGCTGAAAGAAAAATAGACACTTGCTTGATGTTGCTCGTGCCCTTATGTTTTCTATGCACGTTCCGACCTATTTGTGGGGAGAGGTTATCCTTACGGCAGCATATCTTATTAATCGAATGCCCACAAAAGTGTTGGATTTTAAAACGCCCCTGGATTTACTTAAAACTTTTTTTCCCTCAGTCCGATTGTTTTCTGACTTACCACTCAAAGTATTTGGGTGTACTGCTTATGTTCATCTTTCGAGTCCTTCTCGGTCTAAACTTGATCCTAGTGTTGTTAAGTGTGTTTTCTTAGGATATGCATCCAACAAGAAAGCCTATAAAAGTTTTGACCCAATAACCAAAAAATACTTTGAAAGCATGGACATCTCCATTTTGGAAAATCAATCTTTTTTTTCAAATTCTCTTCAAGGGGAGATAACACCTAACTTAGAAGATAATTTCTGGGACACGTCTCCTCTTCCCACACTTATTAATCCTTAGGTTACGAGTTCTAGTTTTCCAATGCCACGTATGGAAACCTCTTCTTCAGGGGGAGAAACACTAGAAAATAAACCTGAGCTTCAGGTTTATACTAGGAGGACATTGAATCAAAAGAACTGGGACCAGATAGTAGACTTGCCACAGAACCAATCTGATACTCCGATGAATGATTCTGAAGATCCAGGTAACACATCTTCTATTCCCAATTTTTCTTCTAGAATGAATCATTTACCTGATCTTGATATTCCGATAGCTCATAGGAAAGGTACTCGTAATTGCACCAAATACCCTATTTCGAATTATCTCTCTTACCATAGACTATCTGATAACCACAAAGCTTTCACATCTAGGATAACCAATTTGTTGTCCCAAGGAATATACAAGAGGCCCTGAATGATTCGAATTGGAAATCAGCAGTTATGGAGGAGATGAATGCTCTTAAACAAAATGACACATGGAACATAGCAGAATTACCAAAAGGTAAGAAGACAGTAGGATGTAAATGGGTGTTTAACATAAAATGTAAACCTGACGGCAGTATTGAAAGATACAAGGCTAGACTTGTTGCTAAAGGCTTCACTCGCAGACCTATGGGATTGATTATCGAAAACATTTGCTCCTCATTGCTAAAATTAACTCTATTAGAGTTTTGTTATCAATTGTTGTCAATGCAAATTGACCTCTCTATCAACTTGATATCAAGAATGCATTTCTCAATGGGGAGCTTGAAGAAGAGGTATTTATGGATTTACCACCTGGATTTGAAGAAGAACTGGGACTTAACAAAGTGTGCATGTTGAAGAAATCTCTATACGGCCTCAAACAATCCCCTAGAGCATGGTTTGAACGGTTTGGAAAAGTAGTCATGAATTATGGATTCTGTCAAAGTCAAGCAGATCATACTATCTTCTATAGACATACTGAAAATAACAAAATTGTTGTGTTAATAGTATATGTCGATGACATTGTTCTTACAGAAATGACGAGGCGGGATTGACAACTTTGAAAAAACTCAGCTAATGAATTCCAAATCAAAGACTTGGGTACCTTGAAGTACTTTCTAGGAATGGAATTTGCTAGGTCAAAGGAGGGCATTCTTGTAAATCAAAGGAAGTATATCATTGATT
This sequence comes from Trichosanthes cucumerina, assembly GCA_036507285.1. Taxonomy (NCBI): domain Eukaryota; kingdom Viridiplantae; phylum Streptophyta; class Magnoliopsida; order Cucurbitales; family Cucurbitaceae; genus Trichosanthes; species Trichosanthes cucumerina. The sequence goes on along the minus strand of CM071839.1, from coordinate 71,001,505 downwards.
TACTTGAAGAGACAGGCCTACTTGGTTGCAGAACAACAGAAACTCCTATCGAACCAAACTTGAGATTACAAGTTGCAACGGGAAAAGAGGTTAAGGACAAAGAAAAATACTAGAGACTTGTGGGAAGACTCATTTATTTATCTCACACACGTCCTGACATTGCATTCACAGTAAGCGTAGTAAGCATATTTATGCATGCCCCGGGATCTTCTTATTTTGAAGTAGTCTACAGGATCCTAAGATACTTAAAAGGTATACTGTTTAAGAAGCATGATAACTTACATGTTGAAGTTTACACCGATCTTGATCGGGCGGGAGTACGACAGATAGGCGATCTATCTACGGATATTGCTCGTTTGTTGGAGGTAACCTAGTTACCGCCGTAAATCTGTGGCGAGTAGTCTTTGAAAGTCTAATTGAGCCTTAGCTCATGGAATTTGTGAAGGTATATGGATAAAAAGATTACTAGAAGAGTTAAAGTTTCCTCAGAAACAACCAATGCGTATTTATTGTGACAATAAGGCAGCAATTTCCATTGCCCACAATCCAGTCCTTCATGATAGGACAAAACATATTGAGGTTGATAAACATTTCATAAAAGAAAAGATTGATCACGAGGAGTCATATGCATTCCCTATCTCCCTACTGATGTAACAAATAGGCGATGTCTTTGACAAAGGGACTTCCTAAAGTACAATTTGACAAGATGATCACCAACCTGGCAATGGAAGATATCTTCAAATCAGCTTGAGGGGGAATGTTGATTATTTCCTTATTTGTTGATTAGAATATTTGATATTATCTAGTATCTTTTATATTATTTGAATTAGATATACTGGAAGATTATTTCCTTTTCTGTAAATAAGGGTTATCTCCTATATAAGAAACTCCTCCTTCTCATAGTAAATATATCGAAATAATACATTCTACTCTTGGTATTCTACACCTATTCCTAACGTCGCAGACTTGTTCGATCGTTTAATTAAGGTCATTTACTTCATCAAGTTGGAACATAGGACAGGGTGCAGGCAAGTGAGGATTGCCAGTGGGGATGAAGGGAAAACTACTTGTATAACCCGATATGGGGCCTATGAATCTCTGGTTATGTCGTTTGGGTTGACTAACGCCTCGGCTACCTTCTGTAAATTGATGAACGATGTGATATACCTCAATGATATTGTCATCTTTAGCACTTCTTTAAATGATCATCTCAAATATCTAAGGAAGGTATTTACCAAGTTATGAGAGAACCCGTTGTATGCCAAGAAAGAGTAGTGCGAGTTGATGGATGAGAAGAAGGTTAAAGCTTATGTTGGGTGGAACATTCCTTCTAAGGTGTCGGAGTTGAGATCCTTTCTTGGACTAGCCAATTACTATAGGCCGTTCATAGAAGGATATTCGAAGAAAGTAAGTCCACTTACAGACTTACTGAAGAAAGACACAAGGTGACCATGGAGAATACAGTGTTAGTATGCTTTTGACGACGTCAAGGAACCCATAGCCTAAGAGCCCATCTTTAAGCTTCCCGACTTCTGTCTCGCTCCTATTACTGACCAAAAATGTACGAAGGCATAAAGGTGTATGTCAAGACATGTCTAGTATGGCAACTAGATAAGAGAGAAAAAAGGAAGGAGGTTGGCTTGCTACAACCCCTTTCCGTTTTAAAGAAGCCATGGATATCGATTTCTATGGGCTTCATTGTTGGTTTACCAAAGGTGGAGAGATTTGCCTCGATACTTGTGGTGGTGGTAGGTTCTCCAAATATGCAATTTTCCTGGTTGCACCACATGCTTGTCAAGCGAATGTGGCCACGAAACTCTTCTTAAAAAATGTGGTAAAGTATTTTGGTTCTCCGAAAGATGTCATCACTGACAGGGATGCTAGATTCACGAGAAGATTTCTGGACTAGTCTGTTTAACACACTAGGCTCAGAACTAAAGTTTTCCACGACGAATCACTCTCAAACAAATGGCAAGTCAGAGCGCACCAATGGACGGTTGGAAAAATATTTGAGGCACTACGTTACGGCTAGCCAGAAGAGTAGTTATCCATATCATAAATTGGATAAGGATAATGGATCTTATCCACATCCTAAGTGGATAAGAACAATTGATCTTATGCACATCATTATGGATAAGGACAATTGATCTTATCCATATGGATAAGTCCAAATGATTGTATCCTTATCTCCGTGGAAAAGATCAAACAAACTTATCTTTATCCAAGTGGATAAGGACAAACATCCTTATCCAAATAGCCTAAAAGATAAGGATGACTATCACCATACCTTGGTCGAAATTCCTTGTCTTCAAATGAGTCACTTCCCACTTGCCTATAAATGGATTACCTTTGTAAACTTGCAAAGGGGCCTTTTCAAGCATTCTCGTGTGTGAGATTTAGTGTGTGTATTTCTAGCCTTGAATACTTTAGTGTTGTAATTCCTTTCCCTTATGAAGAAAAAGGGTGTTGGCCCCAAAAAAGGGTGTTGTTCATTGTGTTCATAGATCATTGTGAGAAAAGAAAGGTCGTTCTGAAGGTTGTGCTAAGGTTTTGTTCCTTACTTCGCAACTAACCTACAAAGCGAACTATCGGGATAGTGAAGAGGTTGTACTTAGGTGTGCTACCCTTAGGCCGCACGAGAGAGAAAAATTTGATGTCAGAATTTAGCCTCGTGACAATTGATATGGCCATCTTCGTATGCTTCCACGTGTGCCTTCATCCAAAACAACCCATTTCAATGCATAACCGCATCAAAACGGTCATTCCAGGCATTTCCCGCCATATGGCACCATGCCCAGGGTTATCCGCCAAATCTGTTAAAGACAATTTGGAAGAAGAAAATCGAAAATATAAGAATTAGCTTATAATCACAGACGACATAAAGAATTTCATATTTGAGATCTAGTTATGTTGCGTCTTTTATTTGACAAGGAAACAAAATAATTTCATTGATATAACGAAATAATACAGAAACTTGAAGTACATGACAAAGTAAGATAGATAGGAACCAAGATAAACCAAAGTCGTCTAAAGTATGAGAAAAACAAAAAGATCAACAAAACTTTTGTTGGTTATTTTCCTTATTTGAAATATTGGTTATTGCCTTATTTGTTAATACAAATTTCTTTGTATAGATGCTGGAATATTTATTTCCTTATAAGTGAAGGTAGGTTTCTCCTATATAAGAAACCTTTTACGCTCATTGTGAATAAAATATTCTACTTTTGATATTTTCTACATGGTATCAGAGAAGAAACCCTAATTTTGTCAGAAACCTTTGTTTCAAACATCTAAGCCCTAGTCGTTCTGCCCATCGCCGACCACCCCTTAAAGTGTCATCGGTGAAAACCCCTTGCCGACAATTTCAGTGGCTTAAAATCGAAGACCCACAGTTTAAATCAAAGATCCTTGTCGTTTTTTGTTCAAGTCGAGAAGACATACTACTTTGTTGCATTGCCGACTTCAAAGAAACCCGTGAACTCCTGACCTGACTCCATAGAACCTGCGAACCGCAACCCACGAGATTGTTTAGTGTGTTGTCGTCCACTGGTTCCTTCGGTGCTATCAATCTCTTCGTCGGTTTCTTCCTCACCATCGTTGTTCACTGGTTCTTCTCCGATTGACTGCTATATTTCATTTTTTCTAGCTTCTTTTGACCGTGTGCAGTATCAGGGCAGCCAATTATTGATCTTCTTTTGGGTTAAACCACTCACAGTTTAGGTGTATGACATATTGTCTTTGTTTGGCATCCCTCTAACTAATAACTCTCTATTTGTATTCATTGTGTTTTGATCGTCAACAATATATTAGAAAATAAATCTTTACCAATTGTAAAAGCCTCAGATAGTCGGATCCACGCCAACAACCCTATCGTTCAAATTACTACAATTTGACTTAATGGCGATAACTTTCTTCGTTGGTCGCAAAACGTTCGAATGTACATCAAAGGACAAGGAAAGATTGGATACCTTACAGGAGATAAATCCATGTCGGTTGATGACGATCCTCTGTTCACTGTATGGGATGTTGAAAACTCCATGGTGATGACCTGGTTAGTAAATTCCATGGTAGAAGATATAAGTTCTAACTATGTGTGTTATTCTACTGCTAAGGAATTATGGGAGAATGCGACTCAGATGTATTCCGACCTGGGAAATCAATCACAAATATTTGAACTCAATCTTAAACTGGGTGGCATGCGACAGGGAAATAATTTTGTTACACAATACTTTCATTTGTTTAAACAGATTTGGCAGGATCTGGATTTATTTGATACGTATGAATGGAAGTCAACTGATGATCAAAAACACTACAGGAAAGTTGTGGAAGACGGTCGGATTTATAAATTCCTCGTAGGGCTCAATGTTGAATTCGATGAGGTTAGAGGGCGAATATTGGGAAAAACTATTCTTCCAACTATTAATGATGTGTTTTCTGAAGTTCGCAGGGAAGAAAGTCGTAAAAGTGCTAGATTGGCAAGAAAGTTATTGATTCAGTTGAAATTTCGGCTCTAGTAGTTGAAGCTACAACACATAAGGCATCAGATCAGTCAACCAGGACTCATGAAAAGCCTCGGGTCTGGAGTGATTACTGCAACAAACCTCGACATACTTGTGAGACGTGCTGGAAACTTCACGGAAAACCTGCTAATTGGAAGAGTAATAAGCATGGCCCCACTTCATTTGGTGACATAAGTATAAATCAACACTCATCTGGTAATCAATCATCATCTTCTGCTAATGTTCTCGATTCTAATCCATTCAACAAGGAGCAAGTCGATCAACTCCTAAAACTGTTAAAGGCCAATTCATCATCGGCTAATCCTAGTGTTTCCTTGAAAAAAACAGGTACTTATCCTCAAGCTCTTTCCTTTCTTACTCATCTTCATGGATCATAGATTCTGGGGCTTCTAATCACATGACCAGTTTCTCAAAATTATTTGAATCATACTCTCCGATATACTGTAATGAAAAAATTCGGATTGCAGACGGTAGTTTCAATTCCATTGCAGGAAAAGGAACTATTAGACTGTCCTCAAAAATTAATCTACACTTTGTATTGCATGTTCCAAAACTAGAATGTAATTTGTTATCTGTCAGTAAAATTTCTAAGGATGCTAATTGTCGTGTCATCTTATATGGGGTGCAAGTCTCGCACGAGATTGCCCTGAACTTCGTATGAATCGTGAAGTCTTTAAAGGACAAGTAGGTCAAAAACTCATTTCCATCCAACAACTGAAGAAAGGAGTAAAGTGCAAATTCCTTACTTATATGGCAACCCTAATCAAAATAAAGTCAGATAAATACGACCACGTGTCGAATGTTGTGACATGTATCCTTGGCAAAATTCACAGAGGTGATGCCTCTCGACCTACCCGAAATCTTCCTCCTCGTTGAGTCATTGACCCAAGATCGAATTAGAGCTTGGTGCAAGGCCCTCATCTAAAGCACAATGTCGGATGGGCCTTTTGGAGTTAGAAGAGCTTAGGAAGCAGTTTGAACGAGTTGTTGGATGCAAGACTGATCCAACCATCTAAAGCTCCCTATGGTGCCCTAGACTTGTTCTCGAATCAGGCTAGATTAATGCGCATGTGTGGATTACAGAGACCTAAACAAGGTAACGATTAAGAACAAGTATCCTATTTCCAACGCCGCAAAATTGTTCGATCATTTAACTAAGGCCACTTCATCAAGTTGGAACATAGGACATGGTACAGGCAGGTGAGGATTGCCCGTGGGGATGAACGGAAAACTACTTGTGTAACCTGATATGGGGCCTATGAAACTCTGGTAATGTCGTTTGGGTTTACTAACGCCTCGGCTAACTTCTGTAACTTGATGAACGATGTGCTACACAGATATCTAGACGATTTCATTGTGGTGTACCTCAATGATATTGTCATCTTTAGCACTTCCTTAAATGATCATCTCGAACATCAAAGGAAGGTATTTACCAAGCTACAAGAGAACCAGTTGTATGCCAAGAAAGAGAAGTGTGAGTTCTATCGCAAGGAAGTCATGTTTCTTGGTCACTATGTGAGCGGGAAAAAATCTGAATGGATGAGAAGAAGGTTAAACCTTATGTTGAGTGGAACATTCCTTCCAAGATGTTAGAGTTGAGATCCTTTCTTGGACTAACCAATTACTAAAGGCAGTTCGTTCATAGAAGGGTATTCGAAGAAAGTTTGCTTGAAGAGTTACTGAAGAAAGACACAAGGTACACATGGAAAGCACAGTGTCAGTAGGCTTTTGACCATGTCAAGGAAGCCATAGCCTAAGAGCCCATCTTGAAGCTTTTGAACTTCTCCTTGCCCTTCGAAGCGTAGATCGATGCCTTTGATCGAGCAATTGGAGGAGTAATTGTCAAATCAGGACACCCCATCGCATTCGAGAGTCGAAAGCTCAAAGACGTCGGGCAAAGGTACTCAACCTATGAGTAGGAGATGACGACGGTTGGGCATTGCCTAGACGTGTGGACGCATTATCTACTTGGAACAATGTTTGTCATTGTGACCGACAATGTTGCCAATACCTACTTCGCCACACAGAAGAAACTGACATCCAAGTAGGCAAGATGGCAGGAGTTCCTAACAGAGTTTGATTTCACCTCGATGCACAAACCAAGAAATCAAAACTCCGTAGTTTATGGCCTGAGTCGAAAGGGAGTAAGTGAGTATGTTGCAGCACTTCTGTAGAGGCAAACCTTATTGACAGACTAAAAGACCAAGCAAAGGCACATGATTCTTACATCAAACTACGAAAGGAGATTGATCAGGATGGTGCACGGTTTTCAGGTTGGTAGAGATAGAGTATCTCATCTTCAATTTGGGGATGATACTTTGTTCTTTTGCTCTGCTAGGGAGGATTCCTTTTTGAATTTGAATCAACTTCTCTGGTTCTTTGAGGCTTTGTTCGAGCTTAGTATTAATAGGAGACCGTGTCAAATTTTGGGAATCCATAGTGATCAGGGAAAGTTGCCTAGATAGACCTCGTTTATTGGGTGTGAGGTGGGTAGTTTTCCTTCGTCTTACCTAGGCTTTTTTCTAGGTGGTAACCCTAGAAATCTCTCCTTTTGGGAGCCGGTTTTGGGCAAGGTTCGTAAGAGATTTGCTAACCGGAGGAAGAGTTATTTTTCAAAAGGGGGTCATCTCAATCTTATCCTAAGTGGGATTCCTTTGCATTTTGGTCTAGGTGAGTAAGGTAATGGAAAAGCTTATTAGGGATTTTTTGTGGGAGAGGTTGGATGAAGGTAAAGGGACACATCTTGTTAGGTGGGAGCTTGTCTCGAGGCCAGTTGACCTTGGAGGATTAGGCATTCACAATGTTCAGATTAGGATTAGGAATAAGACCCGGTTGGCTAACTGGAGCTGGATTTCTACCATGAAGTTGGTACCTTGTGGCATAAAGTTATTGTTAGTAAATAAGGTCCTCATCCTTCTGAGTGGACAGTTAGTAGGGTTTGTGGCACCTGTAGAAACTCTTGGAAAGAGGTCTCTTCTGTGTTTCCTATGTTCTCTCAGTTCGTGCGTTGTGGGGTAGGGGATGAGAAGGGAACTCTATTTTGGGAGGATAAGTGGTTGGGGGATCGTCCCCTTTGTTTAGATTTTCCCTAGTTGTACCACTTATCCAGTTTCAAAAACTAGTCTAGGGCATCTATTTTCTATCCTGCAGCTAAACAATCCTTCGTTTATCTCTGGAGGCTCTTTCTCTCTTTCGTTTGGGTTCTGTCATGCGTTGACCTCGAGGGATACGACTGAGGTTATTAAGTTGTTATCTCTTCTTTCTGACGTTCATCTTAGACCCAATAGGGTTGATGTGCGTTTATTGCGTCCCTGTCCTTCGGTAGGGTTTTCCTGCACATCTTTCTTAAAGTCTCTTGTTTATCCCCATCCCTCGGGGGCTTCTATTTTCTCCTCGTTGTGGAAGGTGAAGGTTCCAAAGAAAGTTAAGTTCTTTATGTGGCAAGTTTGGCAAGGTTGGATTAATACCATAAATCAGATTCAGGTTAGAGGTACTCTCTTGTTGGGCCCTTTATGTTGTATTCTGTTTAGGAGGGTTGTTGAGGATTTAAACCACATCTCTTGAGAGTGTGACTTCGCGCGTGGGGTTTGGAGTCGCTTATTATCAGAGTTTGCTTAGCTTTGTCCGCATCCAAAGTTGCACGGAGATGCTGGTGGACTTTCTTTTGTTCTCGCCTTTTCCTGGTCAAGGGCTTTTTTATGGCAGGCGGGGGTTTGTGCTACGATCTGGTGCTTGTGGATGGAGAGGAATTATAGAACTTTAAGGGACCATGAGAGATCTTGTAGTGACTTAAGGACCCTTTTTAGATTCTATAGTTCCCTTTGGGCTTCGATGTCGAACCTTTTTTGTAAGTATTCGCTTAGTCTTATTTTGTTAGATTGGAGTCCTTTTATTTAAGTGACTCACATTTTTTGTGGGCTTTCTTTTTCTGTATGCTCTTTTATTCTTTCATTTCTTCTCAATGAAAGTGTGGTTTCTCATAAAATAAAAAAAATCATTACGAATAAGGACAATTGATCTTATCCATATGGATAAGTCCAAATCAGCTTATCCTTATCTCCATGGATAAGAACAAACAAACTTATCCTTATCTAAGTGGATAAGGACAAACAACCTTTTCCAAATAGCCTAAAAGATAAGGATGACAATCATATCCATACCTTGGTCGAAATTCCTTGTCTCATTAGCAAACTTGCAAAGGGGCCATGTAACAAAATCTCGTGTGTGAAATTTAGAGTGTGTATTTCTAGCCTTAAATACTTTAGTATTGTAATTCATTTCCCATATGGCGCCAAGCCCCCAGGATTACCCGCCAAATCTGTCAGACAATTTGGAAAAAGAAAATCGAAAATATAAAGAATTAGTTGATAATCATAGACGACATGAATTTCATATTGGAGATCTAGCTATGGTGCATCTTCGAAAAACTCAACTGCATTCTCGATTACACAACAAACTTATTAATAAGAAAGTTAGACATTTCCTACTTTGGCCAAAATTGGTTCTATGAAGATCAACTCAACGTTTAATGTTTCATATATAACACCATATTCTACTCTTGATGAGTTTTCTTTAACTTAATAAACCTATGATCGAGTTCTTTTAAGTGGGAGGGTTTGATGTAGAACATCTTATGTTTACTTATTTCTAGGGTTGTAACTTCTATTTACATTTTTATAGAAAGGCTTAAATTCTTTTATAAACTTTGTTCTATTGGTCATTTCACTGTTAAGTCAGGTTAGTTAGGAGTTTTTAAAGTCTTTTCAGCGCTATAAAAGGGAAACAACATTCCTTTGTATTCGGATCATCTTTTGACAATGAATGAAATTCCTATCACTTGATTACATCACTTTGTCTATAGATATTATTCGGGACACAAGTTTGTGGAGGAAGGGAAGGGAGAGAGAAAGGCGAGATAAAGGGAAAATGGGAAGAAAGAGGAGAGAATGTGAGAGGGAAAGAGAGAACTCGATCCAAAATTTCCACTTATAAAGTTGGAAGGTTTAGGCCCATATTTGGTTTTTGGTATTTGTTTTGGTTCTTGGACTTTAGCCTAGGAATTCAAATATTTCTTTAAGACACTGAAAACTATTGTAATGAAATGGTAAGAAAACAAGCACTAATTTCAAAAACAAAATAGTCAGATAGAGTCAAGATTAAAATTTAGGGGTGCAATTTTATAATTTATGAAAAGTAGAAGGGTTCAATTTTTACCACTGAAATCTAGAGTGCAATAGCAAAAACCACTATAAAAAGGGTGGTTTGTGCAATTTGCCCAAATAATATAATGAGCAAAAAAACTTACATCACAAGGAAATAAATTTGTTATGAAATGGTATCGTGCAATTGTAAAAACCAAAGGCTGGTTTGTGCAATTTGCCTAAATAATAATGACTGGAAAAAAAATTACATAATAAGGCAATATATTTGTTATGGAATTAAACATTGCATAATCACATCAAATATACGTAAGTAGTTCATGCCGAAATACTAGGAAAAAAAAAAGAAAGAATAGTTTTCCAAAATATATAACAAAGCCCAAACAACATAAAATACAACAATAATATAACAAAGAACTACATATCGACTTTACTTGGACAGAAGAAAGTATATGGATTGCATTTCATCAATAATGAATAGAGCATACAATAAATAATCAATCTCTTCACTCACCTCGATCTCAACCGTCTTTCACATTTTCATCTCCTTTGTTCTCCCTTAGACCACTATATCAAAATAACAAAGATTTGAAGTTAGTAAGAGTAAATACAAAAACACATCACTCTCTGTAGCAACTGCTACATACTAGAACATTTAAGTTCTTGTTGAGTTCGGGAGAAGCTTAGCAATGAAGGTCGGGGCTAAATCAACTTGGTGTAAAAATATCTTCATTTTTTAGGGATTCATGGTAGGCAAGGATAATTCACCTATCTCATCTTCAATTTACGGATGACACTCTAAATAATTTCTTTGCCTTTTTTGAATCCATCTCTAGGTTGCGAATTAATAGGGGATGGTACCAACTTTTGAGCTTGAACTTTGACCAAGGGAAGCTAAGAAGATGGGTCGATTTGGTCAGATGTGAGGTGGGCTCCTTTCCTTCTTTGTACCTGGGTGAAATCTTTGTTTGTCTTGTTCTAAGAAGGATAAGATTACGAGTGTGAAGGACTTTAGACCGATAAGTTTAGTGACCAACGTCTATAAGATCATTGCTAAGGTCTTGGCTAATAGGTTGAGAAGAGTTCTTCCCTCAACAATCTCTAAAACTCAAGGGGCCTTTATTGGCCATCGTCAGTTGGTAGATCAGGCCCTGATAGCTAATGATAGCTAATGAGGCGATTAAGGATTACATATCAGCAAATAAGGAGATTATGTTTAAGATTGATTTCAAGAAGGCCTATGACCATGTGGACTGGGCTTTCTTGGATAAGGTTCTTGCCAAAAAATGTTTCAAGTATAAATGGAGATCTTGAATGTGAACCTGTGTTAGGACAGTTAATTATTCCATCTTGGTCAATGGCAAGCTTAGTGATGTAGAATGTGGTTTAATTCTTGTAACTAACTAAGAAGTAGTTGGGTTAGTTAGTTAGTTGTTTGTTAAAAGAGTGGTTGTAATCTTGTTATAAACAGAACCTATTGTTCTCATTTTTCTATAACTAAAGGTCATCTCCCCTCATTTTGAGGTAGAGATTGATTTCATTCAAAAGTAAACTTTGAATGAAATCAATCTCTTCTCGCCAAACTAGATCCGAAATCTTTAAAATGTGTCTTCCTTGGTTATTCTCAGGTCCAAAAAGGGTATCGGTGCTATTCTCCTAGTCTTGATCGTTACTTTGTCTCTCCTGATGTAACATCCTTTGAAGATTCTTCTTTCTTTACTTCACTTCGAATACGCGTCAGGGGAGAGCATCGAGAGGACGAGGATGATTTTCTTGTTTATACAATTTTCTCCTCTTGTGAGTCTTCGAGTGCTTTTTCTCCATCTCCATCCATTTGTATTCACCCACCTATCACTCAGGTTTATTCTCGACGGCGACCTCCTTCAGCTGCATGCCCTGTACCAGAGGCTTCTTCGTCATTGGATTCAGGAACAAATGATGATCTTCTTATTGCTCTTCGTAAAGGTAAGCATCAATGCACATATCCTATTTCCTCTTTTGTTTCATATAACCATTTATCATCTTCTACTTGATTGCATCCCTACAATCTATATCTGTTCCTAAGACTATTCCTGAAACTTTGTCTCATCCTGGTTGGCGTGCTGCAATGGTGGAGGAGATGACTGCCTTAGATGACAATTGTACTTGGGATTTAGTGTCTCTTCCTGCAGGAAAGAAATCTATTGGTTGTAAGTGGGTCTTTGCGGTTAAAGTCAATCCAAATGGATCTGTTAGCTCGATTGAAAGCTCGCCTTGTTGCTAAAGGCTATGCACAAACTTATGGGATTGACTATTCTGACAACTTTTCTCCTGTTGCTCAAATGCCTTCTATCAGGTTATTCATTTCATTAGCATCCATTCATCATTGGTCATTGCATCAACTTGATATTAAAAACGTCTTTTTCATGGCGATCTTGGGGAAGAGGTGTATATGGAGCAACCTCTAGGATTTGTTGCTCACGGGGAGAAGGCAAAGGTATGTCGTCTTCGAAAATCCTTGTATGGATTAAAGCAGAGTCCACGAGCATGGGAAATTCACTCAAGTGATTGAAAGCTTTGGAATGAGAAAGAGCAAGTCAGATCATTCTGTGTTTTACAAGCGGTCTGAGAGTGGTGTCATCTTGTTGGTTGTGTATGTTGACGATATTGTGATTACAGGAGATGATACATTGGGCATCCAATCTCTCAAGATCTTTCTCCATAGTCAATTCTACACAAAAGATTTGGGAATGTTGAAATACTTTCTAGAGGTAATGAGAAGCAAGAAGGGAACCATACTATCACAGAGAAAGTATGTTATTGACTTGTTGACTGAAACAGGGAAGTTAGGGGCTAAGCCATGTAGTACCCTCGATGATGCCTAATGTACAACTCACAAAAGAGGGAGAATTATTGAAAGATCCTAAACGATATAGGAGGTTGGTGGGAAAACTCAATTATCTTACAGTAACTCGACCAGGCATAGTTTATTCAGTGAGTATTGTGAGCGAAGATATATGTTCTCTCTCTGATTGATCATTGGGTTGCGATGGAAATGCAGATTTGTGTTATTTGAAAGCAACTCCTGGGTGTGGTTTATTATATAAGAGTTGTGGGCATATGAACATTGAATGTTTCTCAGTTGTTGATTGGGCAAGATCTAAGGAAGATAGAAGGTCAACGTCAGGATATTGTGTATTCGTTGGTGGTAATTTGGTTTCTTGGAAAAGTAAGAAACAAAATGTGGTTTAACAATCAAGTGCTCAGTCAGAATATAGAGCAATGGCGCAATCTGTCTGTGAATTAAACTGGATACGTCAACTTCTTATTGAATTGGGATTTGATATCACAATACCGACCAAATTGTGGTGTGAAAATCAAGCAACTCTGCATATAACATCTAATCCAGTATTTCATGAGAGAACTAAACATTGAAGTTGATTGTCATTTTGTACGTGAGAAGATACAACAAGGTTTAGTATCGACAGGATATGTGAAGATCGGAGGCAATTAGGAGATATCTTCACCAAAGCATTGAACGGAGCACGAATTGATTACCTCTCTAACAAGTTGTGCATGATGGATATATATGCTCCAACTTGAGAGGGAGTGTTAGAGTCCTTATGTTAGTATAATTGTATTTTATTAATATATCTCTTAGGGTGTCCTTTATTGTATTTTCACGCTCTTCTATTTAGATTAACCTTGTATACTTGTATATATATATATATATATATATATATATATATATAGATATCTTGAATGAATGAAATAAGATGGGTTGATTCTCTCACACTTTAGCATTAACAATATTACACCAAATTGGTATCAGAGCTCCAAGATTCCTTGGATTGATGGCCGAAAGAAGGGTAGCTAACCCGAATATGGGTGACCTACATGCGCAAGACCAAGAGGGGGAAGAAACGATGGAGGCTTTGGCAAGGAGAGTTGAAACACTCATGGCAGCCCCTAATTTCGTTGAAAACAACCCCGTGGATGATCAAGAAAGGGGAAGGAGGAAAATGAATGCTCACGGACAACCAAGACATTTTCAAAATCAGCAAGATGTTGTACAAGAAAGAGGTCAAGGCAACTACTTACCTCGAAAGGCGGTTCCAAGAATGCTATGAAAGGCTCCAAGAACACCAAGGACCACGACCAAACCTTCAAGAAAGGTATCAAGAATTCCAAGAATGAGATTCATCAAGCGAGGAAGAACAAGAAGATGATTTTGTTGATCAAAGAAAAAGCCAAGGAGGGCCATATGAGGCGAGAGGAGATCCTTATGACTACAAGATGAAGATTGACTTGCCATCTTATAGTGGAAAGCGTGATCTTGAAGCATTTTTGGATTGGAGTAAAAATACTGAAAATTTCATTGCATATATGAACACACCCGATCATAAAAAGGTGAAATTAGTGGCTTTGAAGCTAAAAGTCGGTGCCTCGGCGTGGTGGTATTAACTTGAGGTCAATAGGAGGAGAAATGGCAAGAGAATTATCCGCACGTGGAAGAAGATGAAATGTTTGATGAAGGAACGATTTCTTCCACCAAATTATGAGCAAACGCTCTATAATCAATATCAAAATTGAAGATAAGGCTTGCGGTCCGTAGCTGATTATATTGAAGAATTCCATAAGTTGGGAGCAAGAACGAACTTGATTGAAAATGAACAACATTTGATTGCAAGATTTGTTGGTGGCTTGCAGATGGACATTAAAGAGAAGGTAAAATTGCAGCAATTTCATTTTTTGGTTGATGCAATTTATTTTGCTGAAAAAGTGGAGGAATTGAATGAAGTTCGCTCCAAGAAAGCTTCAAGAAAGGCCCCATGGGATGTTTCATGAAGTAGAAAGAAAGTACTTCAAATCGTGTATCTACTACTCACCCTCCTCCACCAACAACAACCATAGATAAGACCAAAGAAAGGCAAGAAGATGATAATGAAAAGAAAACAGAGGTTGTTTATAAGAGGAGAAATCAAAATCCTTACAACCGGCCCACATTGGGCAAGTGCTTTAGGTGTGGCCAAGCTGGCCACTTGTCCAATGAGTGTCCTCAACGAAAAACAGTAGCATATGCGGATGATGGAGAGGATTCTTTGGCTGAAGGTAGCGAAAATGATGAGGAAGAAACCAATCACATTGAGCCGATGAAGGAGATATGGTGTCATGTGTTCTCCAAAGAGTATTGATTGCTCCCAAAGGAGATTCTAATGTGCAAAGGCATTGCCTCTCTAAAACACGATGTACGATTAATGGCAAAGTGTGTAATGTCATTATAGACAGCGAAAGTGGTGAGAATTTTGTCTCCAAGAAGCTAGTGGCAGCCTTAAATCTTAAGGTGGAACCAAATCCGAATGCTTATAAGATTGATTGGGTGAAAAAAGGAGGAGAAACCCAAGTAAGTGAGATTTGCACCATTCCTCTTTCCATTGGGAGTGGATACAAGGACCAAATAGTATGTGATGTGTTAGAGACGGATGTATGTCACATTCTATTGGAAAGACCTTGGCAATATGATACTCGAACCTTGCATAAGGGGAGAGAAAATGCATATGAATGGGCAAGAAAGTAGTGCTACTTCCATTGAATAAGAAAAATGATGAGGGAGTTAGTTCAAAAAAGGTGGCAGCAATCAGTTGTTTACCACAATCAGTGGTAAAATGTTTGATAAAGAAAGAGAGGCTGATATATGATATATTGGGGCTCGTAGTTGCTGAAAAAACAGAAAATACAAAGAACAGTGAAATTCCTATAGAAGTCCAAAAATTGTTTGATGAGTTTCCAATGCTCAAAAGAGGAACCATCAACATTACCTCCTTTGCAAGACATTCAACACCATATTGACTTAGTTCCGGGTGCTACAATCCCTCATCTTCCTCACTATAGGATGAGCCTAAGGAGTACGAGATCCTTCACCAACATATTGAGGAGTTGCTAAATAAAGGGCACATAAAACCGAGCCTTAGCCCATGCGTGGTACGAGCTTTACTCACACCCAAAAAAGATGGTAGTTGGAGGATGTGTGTTGATAGTAGAGCTATCAACCGGATTACAATGAAGTATCGCTTCCCAATCCCTCGAATAGGAGACTTACTTGACCAACTTGGAGGAGCCTTGATTTTTTCGAAGGTGGACTGGAGGGGTGGATACCACCAAATCCAAATAAGGTCGGGGGATGAATTGAAGACTGCATTTAAGACCAACGAAGGGTTATTTGAACGGCTTGTCATGACATTCGGATTGTCTAATGCGCCTGATGACTTTCAGTTGGCATACTAACTATCATTCTCGTGGTCGAGTCTAATTTTGAGCGGGTGGAAAATAATGTAGAATGTGGTTTAATTCTTGTAACTAACCAAGAAGTAGTAGGGTTAGTTAGTTATTTGATTGTTAGTTGTTTGTTAAAAGAACTGGTTGTAATCTTGTTATAAACAGAACCTATTGTTCTGATTTTTCTATAAATAAAGGACATCTCCCTTCATTTAGAGGTAGAGATTGATTTCATTCAAAAGTAGACTTTGGTATTACACCACTTAGGGGGAAGATTAAAGCTTCTAGGGTTCTTAGGCAGGAAAACTCCTTATCCCCTTTTCTTTTATTGGTGGTGGTGGACACTCTGAGCAAATTAGTGTCTAAAGGGGTGGAGGCAAATATCATCTAGGGTTTTAAGGTTGGGAGGGATGAAGTATCCCTTTCTTATCTTCAGTTTGCGGATGATACTTTGTTCTTTTGCTCTGCTAGGGAGGATTCCTTTCTGAATTTGAATCAACTTCTCTGGTTCTTTGAGGCTTTGTCAAGGAAGGCTTAGTATTAATAGGAGCAAGTGTCAATTTTGGGAGTCCATAGCAATCAAGGAAAGTTGGCTGCGAGGTGGGTAGTTTCCCTTCGTCTTACCTAGGTTTTTCTCTCCATGGTAACCCTAGAAACCTCTCTTTTTGGGAGCCGATCTTGGGCAAGGTTTGTAAGAGATTGGCTAACTGGAGGAAGAGCTATTTTTCAAAAGGGGGTCGTCTCACTCCTATCCAGTCAATTCTAAGTGGGATTCCTTTGCATTTTTTGTCCCTCTTTTAGATGTCGGGCAAGGTGAGTAAGGTCGAGGAAAAGCTTATGAGGGATTTTTTTGGGAGGGGGTGGATAAAGGTAAAGGGACTCATCTTGTTAGGTGGGAGGTCGCCTCGAGGCCAGTTGACCTTAGAGGATTAGGCATTGGCAACATTCAGGTTACGAATAAGGCCCTATTGGCTAAGTGGCCCTGGCGTTTCTATCACAAATCCAATACCTTGTGGCATAAAGTTATTGTTAGTAAATACGATCCTCATCCCTCTTAACTGATAGTTGGTAGGGTGGTGTGGCATCTATAGAAACCCTTGGAAAGAGGTTTATTCAGTGTTTCCTGTGTTCTCCTTGTTTGTGCATTGTGTGGTAAGGGATGGGAAGGGAACTCTGTTTTGAGAGGATGAGTGGTTGGGGGGTCGTCCCCTTTGTTTAGCTTTTCCCCAGTTGTATCACTTATCCAATTTCAAAAACCAATCTGTGGCCTCTATCCTGCAGCTAGACAATCCTTCGTTTATCTCTATAGGCTCTTTCTCTCCTTCGTTTGGGTTTTGTCGTGCGTTGACCGATAAGGATACGACTGAAGTTATTGAGTTGTTGTCTCTTCTTTCTGAGGTTCATCTTAGACCCAATAGGGTTGATGTGTGTTTATGGCGTCCCTGCCCTTCGATAGGTTTTTCCTATGTGTCTTTCTTCAAGTCACTTGTTCATCCCAATCCCTCGAGGGCTTCTGTTTTGTCCTCGTTGTGAAAGGTGAAGGTTCCCAGGAAGGTTAAGTTCTTGATGTGGCAGGTTTAGCATGGTTGGATTAATACCATAGACCGGATTTAGGTTAGAGGTACTCTCTTGGTTGGCTCTTTTTGTTGTGTTCAGTGTAAGAGTGTATTTGAAGATTTGAACCACATCTCTTAGGAGTGTGACTTCGCGCGTGGGGTTTGGAGTCGCTTATTATCGGAGTTTGCGTATAGTTTTTAGAATGACCCCCATATAATCTAATATGTTATCAGAGCTCATTATACCAAAACGGGCATCCAATAAAAAAAAATTGAAATTGAGATTCAATCGAAGAATGGTGAACCCAAAGAGGCACCATCTTAAGGGAACATGTTGAGGATCCCACATTGGAAAAATAGAGAGAAACCTCACAACATATAAGATATTTGAGCTACTCCACCCATTGCAATTGGGTTCGAGATGGAACCCCACATAATCTAATAGTTTACTTATTTCTAGGGTTGTAACTTTTATTTACATTTTTATAGAAAGGCTTAAATTCTTTTATAAATTTTGTTTTGTCGGTCATTGGACTGTTAAGACAGGTTAGTTAGGATTTTTTTAGCCTTTTCAACCCTATAAAAGGGAAACAATCCTTTGTATTTGGATCATCTTTTGATAATGAATGAAATTTCTCTCACTTGATAACATCACTTAATCTAGATATTATTTGGGGCACAAGTTTGTTGAGAGAAGGGAAGGGAGAGAAAAAGGCGAGAGAGAGGGAAAATGGGAAGAAAGAGGAGGGAATGTGAAATAAGAGAGAACTCGATCCAAAATTTTTACTTATAAAGTTGCAAGGTTTAGGCCCGTATTTGGTATTTTTTAAGAGGATGAAAACTATTGTAATCAAATGGTAAGAAAACAAGCACTAATTGCAAAAACCAAATAGTCAAATAGGGTCAAGATTGAAATTTAGGGGTGAAAATTTTTCTTTTTTGAAAAGTAGAAGGGTTCGATTTTTACTATTGAATTCTAGAGTGCAATAGCAAACCCCACTATAAAAAGGGTGGTTTGTGCAATTTGCCCAAATAATAATGAGCAGAAAAATTACATCACAAGCCAATACATTTGTTATGAAATTGTATATTGCAATTGTAAAAACTAAAGGTTGGTTTGGGCAATTTGCCTAAATAATAATGACTGGAAAAAATTACATAATAAGGCAATATATTTGTTATGGAATTATACAACTACAAAATCCCATCAAACATACGTAAGCAGTTCATGCCAAAATACTCGAAAAAATAGAAGAAAGAATAGTTTTTCAAAATATATAATAACCCCCAAACAACATAAAATACAACAATAATATAACGAAGAACTAGATTCAACTTTACCTGGACAGAAGAAAGTACATGGATTGCATTGAATCAATAATGAATAGAGCATACAATAAATAATCAATCTCTTCACTCACCTCGATCTCAACCTTCTTTCACATTTTCATCTCATTTGTTCTCTCTTAGACCACTGCACCAAAATAGAAAGATTTGAAGTTAGTAAGAGTAAATACAACAACATAACACCCTCTATAGCACTACTACCACCTGTTAGAACATTTAGGTTATCGTTGAGTTTGGGAGAAGCTTTAGCAATGAAGGTCAGAGCTAAATCAACTTGGTGCAAAAATATCTTCATTTTTGAGAGATTCAGGATAGGCAAGTATAGTTTAACTGTATCTCATCTTCAGTTCGCGAATGACACTCGAAATAATTTCTTAGCCTTTTTCAATCCGTCTCTGGGTTGAAAATTATTAATAATAGGGGCAACTGCCAACTTCTGAGCTTCAATTGTGACCAAATGAGGCTGAGACGATGGATTGATTTGGGCAAGTGTGAGGTGGGCTCCTTTCCTTCATCGACACAAGGCTAAGTGCGGAAAATTGGCATGACTCGTTTACTAATTTGGAGTAATATTATGCCTTCCTCTATTCATCATCCCCCTACACTGGCTTCAACACACAATGCAACTCACTTACAAACTAAGCCTTAAGCCTATCGGAGTGACAACAAACTTCTAGAAACCATAATACTCCTCCAAATTTTCAACTCATCGACACTAGGCTAAGTGCTGAAAATTGGCATGACTCGTTTACTAATTTGGAGTAATATTATGCTTTCCTTCATTCATCTCCCCCCTACACTGGCTTGAGCACACAATGCAACACACTTACAAACCAAGCCTAAGACTATAGGAGTGACAACAAACTTTCAAAGAACATAATACTCCCCCAAATTTTCAACTCATCAACACTAGGCTAAGTGCTGAAAATTGGCATGACTCGTTTACTAATTTGTAGTAATATTATGCTCTCCTCCATTCATCTTCCCCCAACACTGGCTTGAACACTCAATGCAGCTCACTTACAAACCAATCCTTAAGCCTATCAAAGTGACAACAAACGTCTAGAGAACATAATACTCCTCCAAATTTTCAACTCATCAACACTAGGCTAATGGCTCAAGATTAGCAAAAATCATAGAACATATTAATTTCACCTAGATTTTGGCATACTCAAATTCCATACCTAAATGCAAATGTAATTTACTGAAAAGCACATACCATAGACTTTCATCACCATTCCACATGCAAAAACTTACAACACACCGTGTCAATTAAGATAAAAATTTTCAATCAAGACCCATATCCAAACAAATTCATCAAAAATATAATCAATAAGCTCAACAACTAAGTCCATCCTCATGTCCTCAATATTCAATTTAGCAATTAAAGTGCAAAATGGTAACGGTATTCCACTGAATTGAAGAGAACTCCACTCTTGAGCATTCCCCTGTCCTCAAATTTTAAACTCATCGACACTAGGCTAAGTGCTGAAAATTGGCATGACTCGTTTACTAATTTGGAGTAATATTATGCTCTCCTTCATTCATCTTCCCCTACACCGGCTTGAACACACAATGCAAATTTACAAAACCGACCTCAAGCCTATCGGAGTGACAACAAACTTCCAGAGAACATAATACTCCTCCAAATTTTCAACTCATCAACACTAGGCTAAGTACTGAAAATTGGCATGACTCGTTTACTAATTTGGAGTAATATTATGCTCTCCTCCATTTATCTTCCCCTTACACTTGCTTGAACACACAATGCAACTCACTTACAAACCAGCCTCAAGCCTATCGGAGTGACAACAAACTTCCAGAGAACATAATACTCCTTCAAATTTTCAACTCATCGACACTAGGCTAAGTGCTGAAAATTGGCATGACTCGTTTACTAATTTGGAGTAATATTATGCTCTCCTCCATTCATCTTCCCCTTACACTGGCTTGAACACACAATGCAACTCACTTACAAACCAGCCTAAAGCCTATCGGAGTGACAACAAACTTCCAGAGAACATAATACTCCTCCAAATTTTCAACTCATCGACACTAGGCTAAGTGCTGAAAATTGGCATGACTCGTTTACTAATTTGGAGTAATATTATGCTCTCCTCCATTCATCTTCCCCCTACACTGACTTGAACACACAATGCAACTCACTCACAAACCAGCCTCAAGCCTATCGGAGTGACAACAAACTTCCAGAGAACATAATACACCTCCAAATTTTCAACTCATCGACACTAGGCTAAGTGCTGAAAATTGGCATGACTCGTTTACTAATTTGGAGTAATATTATGCTCTCCTCCATTCATCTTCCCCTTACACTGGCTTGAACACACAATGCAGCTCACTTACAAACCAGCCTCAAGCCTATCGGAGTGACAACAAACTTCCAGAGAACATAATACTCCCCCAAATTTTCAACTCATCGACACTAGGCTAAGTGCTGAAAATTGGCATGACTCGTTTACTAATTTGGAGTAATATTATGCTCTCCTCCATTCATCTTCCCCTTACACTGGCTTGAACACACAATGCAACTCACTTACAAACCAGCCTCAAGCCTATCGGAGTGACAACAAACTTCCAGAGAACATAATACTCCTCCAAAT
The DNA here is from genome assembly GCA_036507285.1 of Trichosanthes cucumerina. NCBI lineage: Eukaryota > Viridiplantae > Streptophyta > Magnoliopsida > Cucurbitales > Cucurbitaceae > Trichosanthes > Trichosanthes cucumerina. The sequence continues at coordinate 70,980,047 of CM071839.1, read as the reverse complement.
TTTCAACTCATTAACTCTAGACTAAGCGCTTAAGATTTGCAAAAGTCTCAAAACAAATTGAGTTTGGCTTGCTCAAATTCCTTACCTAAATGCAAAAACAATTTACTCAAAAGCACATACCATAGAATTTCATCACCATTCCACATGCAAAAGCTTACAACACACCGTGCTAATTAAGATAAATATTTTCAATCAAGGCCCAATTCCAAACAAATTCATCAAAAATATAATCAATCAGCTCAACAGCTAAGTCCATCCATTTAATTTAGCAATTAAAGTGCAAAATAATAACGGTATTCCGCTGAATTGAAGAGACCTCCACTGTTGAGCATCCCCCTTTCCTCAAATTTTCAACTCATCGACACTAGGCTAAGTGCTGAAAATTGGCATGACTCGTTTACTAATTTGGAGTAATATTATGCTCTCCTTCATTCATCTTCCCCCTACACTGGCTTGAACACACAATGCAGCTCACTTACAAACCAGCCTCAAGCCTATCGGAGTGACAACAAACTTCCAGAGAACATAATACTCTTCCAAATTTTCAACTCATCGACACTAGGCTAAGTGCTGAAAATTGGCATGACTCGTTTACTAATTTGGAGTAATATTATGCTCTCCTTCATTCATCTTCCCCCTACACTGGCTTGAACACACAATGCAGCTCACTTACAAACCAGCCTCAAGCCTATCGGAGTGACAACAAACTTCCAGAGAACATAATACTCCTCCAAATTTTCAACTCATCGACACTAGGCTAAGTGCTGAAAATTGGCATGACTCGTTTACTAATTTGGAGTAATATTATGCTCTCCTCCATTCATCTTCCCTTTTACACCGCTTGAACACACAATGCAACTCACTTACAAACCAGCCTCAAGCCTATCGGAGTGACAACAAACTTCCAGAGAACATAATACTCCTCCAAATTTACAACTCATCGACACTAGGCTAAGTGCTGAAAATTGGCATGACTCGTTTACTAATTTGGAGTAATATTATGCTCTCCTTCATTCATCTTCCCCTACTACTGGGCTTGAACACACAATGCGGCTCACTTACAAACCACCTCAAGCCTATCGGAGTGACAACAAACTTCCAGAGAACATAATACTCCTCCAAATTTTCAACTCATCGACACTAGGCTAAGTGCTGAAAATTGGCATGACTCGTTTACTAATTTGGAGTAATATTATGCTCTCCTCCATTCATCTTCCCCTTACACTGGCTTGAACACACAATGCAACTCACTTACAAACCAGCCTCAAGCCTATCGGAGTGACAACAAACTTCCAGAGAACATAATACTCCTCCAAATTTTCAACTCATCGACACTAGGCTAAGTGCTGAAAATTGGCATGACTCGTTTACTAATTTGGAGTAATATTATGCTCTCCTTCATTCATCTTCCCCCTACACTGGCTTGAACACACAATGCAGCTCACTTACAAACCAGCCTCAAGCCTATCGGAGTGACAACAAACTTCCAGAGAACATAATACTCCTCCAAATTTTCAACTCATCGACACTAGGCTAAGTGCTGAAAATTGGCATGACTCGTTTACTAATTTGGAGTAATATTATGCTCTCCTTCATTCATCTTCCCTTACACACCGGCTTGAACACACAATGCAACTCACTTACAAACCAGCCTCAAGCCTATCGGAGTGACAACAAACTTCCTGAGAACATAATACTCCTCCAAATTTTCAACTCATCGGCACTAGGCTAAGTGCTGAAAATTGGCATGACTCGTTTACTAATTTGGAGTAATATTATGCTCTCCTCCATTCATCTTACCCCTACACTGACTTGAACACACAATGCAACTCACTTACAAACCACCTCAAGCCTATCTGAGTGACAACAAACTTCCAGAGAACATAATACTCTCTCCAAATTTTCAACTCATCGACACTAGGCTAAGTGCTGAAAATTGGCATGACTCGTTTACTAATTTGGAGTAATATTATGCTCTCCTCCATTCATCTTCCTCTTACACTGGCTTGAACACACAATGCAGCTCACTTACAAACCAGCCTCAAGCCTATCGGAGTGACAACAAACTTCCAGAGAACATAATACTCCTCCAAATTTTCAACTCATCGACACTAGGCTAAGTGCTGAAAATTGGCATGACTCGTTTACTAATTTGGAGTAATATTATGCTCTCCTCCATTCATCTTCCCCTTACACTGGCTTGAACACACAATGCAACTCACTTACAAACCAGCCTCAAGCCTATCGGAGTGACAACAAACTTCCAGAGAACATAATACTCCTCCAAATTTTCAACTCATTAACACTAGACTAAGGGCTTAAGATTTGCAAAAGTCTCAAAACAATTTTAATTTCACCTAGAGTTTGGCTTGCTCAAATTCCTTACCTAAATGCAAAAACAATTTACTCAAAAGCACATACCATAGAATTTCATCACCATTCCACATGCAAAAGCTTACAACACACCGTGCTAATTAAGATAGATATTTTCAATCAAGGCCCAATTCCAAACAAATTCATCAAAAATATAATCAATCAGCTCAACAGCTAAGTCCATCCCCCAGTCCTCAATATTTAATTTAGCAATTAAAGTGCAAAATAATAACGGTATTCCGCTGAATTGAAGAGACCTCCACTGTTGAGCATCCCCCTTTCCTCAAATTTTCAACTCATCGACACTAGGCTAAGTGCTGAAAATTGGCATGACTCGTTTACTAATTTGGAGTAATATTATGCCCTCCTTCATTCATCTTCCCCCTACACTGGCTTGAACACACAGTGCAACTCACTTCAAACCAAGATTTAAGCCTATCGGAGTGACAACAAACTTCTAGAGAACATAATACTCCTCCAAATTTTCAACTCATCGACACTAGGCTAATTGCTAAAAATTGGCATGACTCGTTTACTAATTTGGAGTAATATTATGCTCTCCTCCATTCATCTTCCCCCCTACACTGGCTTGAACACTCAATTCAGCTCACTAACAAACCAATCCTTAAGCCTATCGGAGTGACAACAAACTTCTAGAGAACATAATACTCCTCCAAATTTTTGTTTTGTTGCCTTGTCAAAAAAATGATATTCACAACTTAATTGTTAACCGGTATTGATTAAATTTTTTTTTTTTACAGTGAAACAAAGATTTCATTGATATAATGAAAAGAGACTAATGCTCACAATACAAGCTCCAAACAGGAGAGAAAGCCAAAAAGAAGAAATTGGAATCCGAATCACAAAGAAAACATACCAAAACAAACTAAAAACATAACATGAATATAACAAGAAAATCCTCATGAAGGGAGACCAGTCAGAGAACCCAAAGAGAGAGGGGAAAGATCACACCAAGAAGAGACTTAGTGAAGAAACAAGCAACCAGAGAACCAATATTGATTAATTATGTGTTGGTTTCCATCAATGTCTCGAATTTATAATTTTCCTCTGATATACTTGAAGCACACAATGGTCAATTTTATGGAGAGGGAAAATGATTGCTTAGTCTAAACGTTATTTGTGCAACAACAACTTTGCTGATGAAGGGGCGGGAGAGAAAGGAGAGAGAAGGGAAAAATTTGACGACAAGGACATTTGAGAGAGGGAGAGGATGTAGTAAAATGGATCCAATTTTTTCACTTATAAAAGTTTGAAGAAGGCCCACCCCGTTTGTTATTTGGTTTTTTGTTTTTGTTTTTGGAATTAGCCTAGGAATTCAAATGTTTCCTTAGGTAGTTGAAAACTTATTGTAAAGAAATTGTGATAAAACATACACAATTTTCAAAAACTAAATAGTGAAATGGGGGTTGTAATTCTTACCATCAAAATTTAGGGGTGCACTTTTTTCAATTATGAAGATTTTGAGGGTTTCATTTTTACTATTTAAAGTATCAAGTACCATATCCCATCATATAAATAAGTGGTCCATGTCGAAATACTAAATAAAACAGGATAGTTTTCCAAAATATATAACAAATCCCAACCAACATAAAATACAACAATAATATAACAAAGAACTAGATATCAACTTTACCTGGACAGAAGAAAGTATACATATTGCATTTCATCAATAAGAAGTAGAGCATATAATAAACAGCCAATCTCTTCACTCATCTTGAACCCAACCTTTTCCACATTTTCATCTCCCTTATTCTCTTTTAGACACTGCATCAAAAATAGAGAAGCTTTGAAGTGAGAAAGAGTTAACTACAACAGCACCCTCTATAGTATTGCCACCTGTTAGAATATTTAAGTTGATTTCTCCATGGTTGAGTTTGGGAGAAGCTTTGACTATGGAGGTCCTGACCTTCATCAACTTGCTCCAAAAAAATCTTCATTTTCACAACACAGGCCTCATCAAACTAAAGGAATTTCAACATAGAAATTATCATCTTTAAACGTGCAAAACATTATTGATTTTTATTTGCAAACACAGAAACAAAAAAAAAATAACCGTGTAGTCCCGAAAAGGAAAAATATGAAGAAAAAACAATCTACGCACTAGCTATGTAGTTAGGTTAGCTTGTAATGAGCTTTCCTATGGGCACGGATCCCAACTTGCTTACTAAACCAAAATTAACTAACAGCTATGACCTTAATATTCATATATAAAATGTGATCAAAAGTACCATAAATTTAAATAAAGGAATGACAGAAATTTTTAACATAAATATCTCAACCAAACACTGGTACAGAAATTCATTTCTACTACAAGCTTGCAACCAACAAAATACTTTCTATAAAACAAGAAACTAATAACTCTCCCAACGCTAGATGTGAGAAAAAATAAGTATTCCTAACATGTATTACTCAAGGCATAAAATATCAAAATTGTGTTATAAAATGTTAAAACTATTGCAGTACCCAACTATATTATAAAGGGCAAAGATCTTGATGTTTTTTTCTCTTAAAGAGGCAAAGCATGAGCTTGAGACAACAAAAGAGCTCCCTAAAACCAAAAATAATTTACATGATACCAAGGCCTTCTATCATTTTCTTTAAATTTAATCTTATAGAGAAACTTAGTTGCAGGTGTGGGGGAAAAACCTCTCAAAGTGTTTCTTTCAAAAAACGAGAAAATAACAGTTATGGGAGGATGCTAATCTCACCAATTATTTGAATTGTTATGGGAGGTAGTTCACGGATGGGTTCCTCTCCCAGTTGATTCCTTCGAAAAGTTGGAGAAGGTACGACACCCGGATTTTGTTACCATTCTTCATTTTTTGTTGTTCTTTGTTGGTCCTGAAACAGTACAGAATCCATTTCGATTCAATTCGAATACAAATATGAAAACTTTTGCATCTTATCTCATTGAATTGAACCTAATCTATCATGATTTAGTAGGAAAATGAATGTAGAAACAAGGAGGGAAATTTCCAGATGACATCACAAAAATCGGTGTTTTAAAAAGCCCATTCGAGCATGCACCTAGGCTCAAGGTCCACCTTTAGCACCTCGCCTCTTATCGCGCGCGTCTTCTATGAAGCCCAAGAGGCGCACCAGGCACGCGCCTCTGGGGCTTCTTCAATTTTATTTTTTTTTTCAGTTTTAAAAGTAAAACTTACTGTTTTACTTATTTTAAATATATTTAGTTAAGAAGAGATTGATATTTAAGGTTTTAATCTTGTATTGTTTATTAGTCTTGCATTGTTTCATGTTTTTTAATGGAGTATTGACTCTATGTTCAAAGACTAATATTTGAACTTTATTTCTTTTACCTATTTTTCTTGGTTAAAACTTAATTTCTTTCCATGAAGGGTTTTTTCTTATTGTGTATGTATACATATATATTTTATATTTTTTATACATAGTGCACCTTAGAAAAAAGTCCGCGCCTTTTGGTGTGCCTTGCGCCTAAGCTCCAAAGGGCTATTGCGCCTTGAGCCTTTAAAAACACTGACAAAGATGGTCATTTACATTTTGCCTCAAAAGCCATAGCATTGATGTAAACAGCAAAATGAACCATTATCCCTTCTAGAATAATTGGAACATTACCCCCCAAAAAGGGCATGCTCCCTAGAGACAAGGTACATACAGTAGCGTGTTCCGTGCTCGACAAGTTGAGACAGCTGGAAGGATAGTTGCCTTGAAGAACGTTCGTTTCGACAATTTTCAACGAGAGAGCATTAGGTTCATGGCACAAGAGATAATGATTTTGCGCAGGCTTGATCACTCAAACATCATGAAATTAGAAGGCATAATTACTTCCAAAATGTCTAGCAACATTTACCTCGTATTTGAATACATGGAACATGATCTTGCAGGGCTTGTGTCTTGTCCTGATATCAAATTCAGTGAGGCACAGGTTAGTTGTTGGTCCACTAATTTTACTTCCAAAAGCAATAGCATTGGCAATAATACATCATCTTTTGTTCTTCATATGATACTGCTCTAATTAGAACAAAAACAATTAGAAAGTCTAATATCACGAGAATGTCCTTAATAGTCGAAATGTTAAAAACAATAACAGTTTTGGGAGGATGCTAATCTCACCAATTATTTGATCAAGAATATGAGTGATCAAAGGAAACAAAGCTAGATGACTATCCTAAACATGCATAGACACAGGTTGGAAGATTACCAAAAATAGATGATGATAATAATAATAGTAAACAAAGCTATAAGTAGAAGTCTTGGCAATAGGAACCCAAAGAGTAACTACAGACTCTCCTATGCCATTAGTTAACTATACTTATGAAATTTCAGCTTTTTTCACTAAACTTGGAGGTACTTGGCAACTCTAGCCCACTAAAGCTCTAAAATAGAAAAGGAACCAAAGAAAGGTGTTGTCTACAACACAGGTCGAAAGTTCCTAACTTTCCCATGAGTATACCTCATGAAATATGAATGCATCATTCATTTTCTCGCTTTTTTGGAGAGAGAGAAAGAGACTCGTTCATTTTCACCACTCATGTTACAAATAAGATTAATCGAAGGACACCTTCGAACTCAATGGTTGGGTTGAATGACCTAACAAGAACTTGAATAAACCTTCCATTATTCCATATGCGTTTCTACACAAATAAGAAACTAAGTCCCTTTTTCTTGCAAACCCGGTTGGGGTGATTTGCAAAGAACAAATAAAGAACAAAGGAGAAGAAGCTACAAGTAGAATCCAAATTTGAAATGATCAGTTGAATCCAACTTAACAAGAAACAAAATGTAGCAAATCCTACCATAGAAGTATCGATTGAAACATCTAATCTGGTAATTATGCTCGTTGTCTATCATTGAGGGATTCAATCTCTACCAAATAAGTGCATAAGGGTTCTCAAAGGGAGTAGAATTCAAGCAGAGAAATGTCAGTATTCGCATACAAGGGATATAGAAAAGGAATTGTTTTTCACCAAAACCAAGCTCATGAAAATCAACTTGAAGCATCTGAGTGAAAGTTCTATCTGAATAAAGACTGCTACAAGATATAGAAATTGCAAAAGAAACCCAAGCTCTGATCCCCAACAATCTAGGGAAGCTTGTCAAACATTATAATTGATCAGCTAAATAAGAATTGTTCATGAGCAATAAAATTCCATACTATATCACAAAAGGCTTTAATAACAAAACCTTATAATAAGATTCAATTCAGCCTACTAACCTCTACTTTCATGTTATATTATAAAAATTACTCGGTCGAAGAATAACACTAAAACCTACTTTTTCATCGGACCAGAGAGATTATTACAAGTGGAAAAACAGCATAGAAAATTTGGATTTCCTATGTTGTCAATTTGAATCGTAGCGTCATTTCTTCTTCCTAGAAGTAAGAACAATATACCTCTAACAAGGTCCAATCAAGGCAGGTCAAGCAAACTATTGCAACATCAAAGATAAAAAATAAAAAATAAAAAAATAAAAAAACACATGGGGATCGTCTCTATCTCTGCAACAACAAAATTCAAAGCGTGTGGGAACGAAAAATCTCTAGTTTGTCAAGTTTGACAAACAAAATCAAAGATGTGAAGAAAGATTAATGCACCTTTGTGTTCAGAATTCAATTAAATGGCGAAGATAAAAATTTCATTTAATTACGAGGAAGAAGAAAAGTCTTTAGAGTACCTTGGCCGGAGACTCGGTGATACGATAGGTGTGTGCTGTAACCTTCGTCCAACCACAGTCCCGAAAACATAGTCTGAGAGACAAACAAGAACTCAAGAATCAAGAAAGAGAATAACGAAACCATTTTAGTACCACCAAGCAGAAATGGAATGGTAAGAAATTTTAGGAAAATTCATATATCGAGTTGCTTCTCGACATTCTTAGGTCTCTTCATTGGCCGTCGGAAAGGTCTAGATCCAGTCGTCTGCTCTTCCGGTGTAATGGTGAAGCTCCAGCGTGGTACCCAACACAAACTTTCAGACATGACGATGCAATGGTGAAGCTCCGGCCGATCTGCCTTTGACGGCGAACGATGCGTTCGAACTTTTGGCAACAGATCGGTGAAGCTTCGGCCGATCTGCCTTTGACGGCGAACGATGCGTTCGAACTTTTGGCAACAGATCTCATAACAGAGTTCCACGGCGACCGATGACGATGAACTAACCGGCGACTTCGGCGAACGGTGGCGATGAACTCTACTAAAGCGAACGGCGGCGACAGAGTGAGACGGAGGGTTTCGGGGAGAGAGAACCAGCGTGAGGGAGAGAAAAATGCACATTTGAAATGAAATTTGATATTAAAGGGCTATGAAATTCAAATTAAAGGGCATTTTAAGAGCATTTTCAATATCGGGCAATGCCGAACACTCTACCCTTTCTTTTTAATTGTCGGGGATTTTTTTTATGTCCGTTGTTATTTCCTCGGCGTTTTTCTTGTCTATCATTATTTTCGTGATGTGTTGCAGTGAAAGAAAATGTGTAACAACAATCCAAGATAAATGCATAAACATTTAAACAAAAGATAAAGTACTTTAAATCGAAAAACATCTTTGGTAGTTTATACTTCTTCATAAAATTAAATGGAATTTTCCAAATAAGAAAATATCATCCCTTCCACATTGGAAAAATTCAAAAATTCTGCTACACAATTGACAAGTTATAGTTTATGAATGAATGTATAATGTCATTTATTTTGTTTTAATATGGCAATTGAACTTAACCTAACGTCATACCTACTAGAGAAGGAATACGCATGTAAAAGTGGTTGGTGTAGAGAGAGCAAGAGATGATAGATGGTTGTTGAGTTCGACTTCCAAAAGTTTGGCATGGCTTACAACGTCCCCAATCACTTGTGTAGATGTCATTGATGTGTTTTTATAGCCAGTAAATGCTTTGCACTCAATAAGAGGTGATATTTCCTACTGCAAAACAAAAACAACTAACAACCAACATTCAAAAAATAACCAACCAATATGCTAATAGACTTCAATCATGAAAAATAACCATTGGTGATAGACGTTGATAGAGTTCAATCAGTGATACAAATTTAATAACAGAGGATATGCTTGAAAAAAATATTTGGAAAAAACGTGGTAACCGACTACAAGTAGAATATAAGTGTTAATTAACACTACTAGATATCTTGTTTCCGGAAAATGCAATGAACATTCCCAATAACCAAGAAAATCTATCCCTTGAAACTCAAGATCTATCACTAATAGGTGCTATCAAACAATCAAGAATTGGTTGGCTTCTATCAGTGATAGGAGTCTATCACTGATAGACATTAGAGATCTTGGTTGTTTGATAGTCTTTTATCTGTCATAGAAGTCGGTCAAATGCAACTAAATAGTTATTTTAATCAACCCAAATTATAAACAGATAGTGATTCAAATAGAACCAACAGTGCAATGATATATTAGGGCATAAAATCAGTTAACTGTATAACTGATATCAGTTATGACTTCTACCACTAATATTAGTTATACAATGATATATTAGGGCATAAACTCGATCAAAACATAACCAACAATGCAAGAAGGACTCATGTGTTAACCCTAATCTTTGTTAATGCTAACAAAGGAAAAAAAAAATCAAAACAACAATGCAACAGAACCAATAATCAACAATGAAAAAAAAACTCGTTCATAGATAATGATAGAAGTTGTTGTTCGTGTAGTGATATCAGTCTATCATTTAGGGCAAGAAATTAATTAAAAGACACTTTCATCATTCAACAAAAAAGAAATAGACATGATAGAAGAAATAGACTCTGATAGAAGAATCGAAAAGAAAAAAACAAAGAAATCCGAAGGAATCAACTGTGACAAAGAAAATCGAAAATGGTAGTAGAAGGAAACGAAAAATTTAATCTAAGAAATTTTACCGTAGATTTTCTCATTTGAAAGCACGACATCGACTGTTAGGTAAATAAAAATGGTGAAGACTTCAAACCGCTGAAAAATGGTGAAGACTGAAGAAGGGGAAGAATAGGGAGCGAGAGAGAATCGCGTGTTGTTGAAAAACTGAAGGAAAATCAAAGAACGTTAAATTGGTGGGCTTTTGGTAATTTTCAATATTCTTTTCGAATTTTTGCTATTTTTGCAATATGGTTGGGCGCTTTGCTATATGACCAATTATTTTGACTCATTTTGCTACCAACTCAATTGCCCCTTTTTTCTATAGTCATTTTTAGCATTTCTTTAATATTTTAGTGGATTTGATAGATTGTAAGGATGACTTTAATAGGAAGATGTTTTTCTATTATTCTATTTGCTTTTTTTTTAATTCTTGGAGATTTGTTAGATTTTATGGATTTTCATTAGAAGTTATTTTATTTTTCTGCTTTTAAGAGAATAAATTTATCCCTTAAATTCTTATAGAAATTTATTTTATTAAGATTTTATCATAGGTTAGATTTTCCTTAATTCCAAAATCCTTCTGCATTGTGCATGATCGTTTGCAAGTCCATATTAACTCAGAGAAGCCTTGTAGTTCCTCAACTTCTTTTTATCAATAAAATTTGAGTTTGTTTCTTAAGCTTGTACATGTTCCTTTCCAAGTCTTAAGTAATTTAGTCTGGCATGTTAGAAATATTTAAGCCTCATTTCATAATTACTTGATTTTTCGTTATTGAAAATTAAGCATATAAACATTACTTCTCTCTATGAATTTCTTTGTTGGTTATCCACATGTTTCAAATATTTTCAAAATCTCAATCCAAATTTTGATTACTTAGGTCATGTTTGATAATCATTTTGTTTTTTGTTTTTTGTTTTTGAAATTTAAGCCTAGAAATACTACTTCTATCAATGAGTTTATATGTTTTCTTATTTACTTTTTACCTATGTTTTCAAAAACCAAACTAACTTTTGAAAACTAAAAAAGTAGTTTTAAAAAACTTGACTGTATTTTTTAGAATTTGGTTAAGAGTTTAAATGCTTTCTTAATGGAGATGATCCCTATTGTAGAGAAAAATTGGGTGAAAATAAGTTATTGGGTGAAAATAAGTTTAACTATAAAAAAATAAATAATAAAATAGTTATCAAACGGGACCTAACAAAGTCATTCTTAAAAAAATTGTTTTGTTTTTTGGACTTGGCTACGAATTCAAATGTTTTCTTGAGAATAAGATGAAAATTATTGTAAGAAAATTGTGAGAAAAAAAAATTTAAAAAACCAAAAAGTAAAATAAATGGTTATCAAATAGAACCCCAATTATTAAATGGTCACAAAAATTGTAAAGTGTTTCAAGTTTGATATAAGAATAAGATTCTCTTTGCCTTGTAGTTTCTGAACTTTTTTTTATCAATAAAATTTGAGTTTGTTTCTTAAACTTCTGCCTAGTACACGTTCCTTTGCAAGTCTTAGGTTATTTAGTCTGTTTCATAATTACTTAATTTTTCGTTATTGAAAATTAAGCATATAAACATTACTTCTCTCTATGAATTTCTTTGTTTGTTATCCACCTCTTACAAATATTTTCAAAATCTCAATCTAAATTTTGATTACTTAGGTCTTGTTTGATAACCATTTTGTTTTTGGTTTTTAGTTTTTGAAAGTTAAACCTAGAAATACTACTTCTATCTATGAGTTTATATGTTTTCTTATTTACTTTTTACCTATGTTTTCAAAAGCTAAACTAACTTTTAAAAACTAAAAAAGTAGTTTTAAAAAACTTGATTGTGTTTTTAGAATTTGGCTAAGAGTTCAAATGTTTCCTTAAGGAAAATGATCTCTATTGTAGAAAAAAAATAGGTGAAAATAAGCTTAACTATAACAAAAAAAAAAAAAAAGGTTATCAAACGGGGTCTAACAAAGTAATTCTTAAAAAAATTGTTTTGTTTTTGGGACTTGGCTAAAAATTCAAATGCTTTCTTGAGAATAAGATGAAAATTATTGTAAGAAAATTGTGAGAAAAGCTAGCACAACTTTAAAAAACCAAAAAGCAAAATAAATGGTTATCAAATAGAATCTCAATTATTAAATCGTCACAAAAATTGTAAAGTGTTTCAAGTTTGATATAAGAATAAGATTCTCTTATCTTCACGCCCTTTGACCTAAGGGGGTGTTTGGATCGTGGGGTGGGGTTGAGTTGTGCAAAGTTGTTTTGTTATGGAAATCAGTGTTTGGGGTGCAGAGTTGAGTTGAATTGAGTCAGGAAGTGTTTGGGGTGCTGAGTTGAGTTATAGGTATCTGGTGCAGTTTTTTGTAAAGTGAATAAGTCTGATTTTTTGTGGCTTTTTTCTTACATTTTTTGTTTCCACCAAATTAATTGCAAATATATTTGTCTACAATTTCAAAACTTCATTATGAGATCAGCTACAAATTTACAATATATATTATCATTTGCAAGATTCATGGGATATTTAGAAAAATACTGGATATTATGATTGATATCAATTTTTCTTTTCCAATAAAATTCATTTTTATCTCATGTTATTGAGAACATATTATTCAATATGGAGTTTCTTCTTTTGAAGCACACGTTCACTATTACTCCATTTATTTTAATGTTCTTAGGTATTAGTATTAATACTTTGCAAGAAAAATGTGTGTTCATTGTCTACAAATCAAATACAAATACATTTGTCTACAATTTCAAAACTCAATTATGTGATCAATTATAAAATTACAATATATATTACTACTTGCCAAGATGTATGTTAGGGATATTTGCAAAAGTAATGGATATTGAATTTGATATCAATATTTCTTTTCCAATAAAATTCATTATTTAGAACTTTTACTCTTCAATATGAACTTTATTTCTATTTTTATGCACATGTTCACCACTACTTTTTTATTTTATTTTAGGTAGGTATTAGTACTAATACTTTGCATATGAAGAATGTTTATTTAAATTTGTCTAAACACTTGCGTTGTTTGTGGACATCTTTAGAATGGAATATATAGTTTACCTTGTGAAGATGTTAAAAATATGTCAACATACTCAAATATTTTATGTCATATTGAAATTGCATATCTACAAAATATTAGATATGTCATCAAGGTCCTAGCAACGTCGTTATGTTGCCGAAATTTTCGGTGCAGGCGGTGTTTCTTAGTAACGTTGGTTCGTTACCGTTGATGTCAGAGCATGGGTTTTAGATTATGCATACTCGCCTACATCACAGGCAACAATCCTTATAGCCTATCGCTGGAAGTCGCCTCGTCATCTCCAGGTTTGCTTTTATTTTGCAAACTAGTTAAAGTTATTTGAGTTGCTTGTATGTTAACACTTGTTATGTTATGTTGTTGACTTCTTTGTTCTTATGCTAAGGTAGTTTAGAGTTTAAGTTTAAATTATGGCTCGAGAGCATGGTCATTGTAAAGTCCTAGCAACTTTCGAGGACGATGTTTTTCTTAGATGGGTATATTGTAACACCCCGTAAAATTAAGTGTTTTAATTGTATTTGTTTTAAATTTGAATATTTAGATAATTATAATAAGGACTAGGAAATAGTGTTTTAAAGTTTAAAAAAGGATTAGGATTTATGTTTTAAAAAAGTTTAGGATTCCTTTTTTCTAAAAGGATTAGAATTCCTTGTTCTAAAATGATTAGAATTTCTTGTTCTAAAATGATTAAAACTTGTTGGTGTCTATTTAAACGAGTATTATCAACTTAAAGACACACATCAAAACTCTCATCTTCTTCTCATCTTTTTTTTTTCTCCACTTTCTTCATCTCGTTGGATTGTTGCCAAAAAGTCGTCGAAAAATCGTTGGACCGCAGTCGGAAAGTCGTCGGGCCGCCGTCAGAAAGTCGTGTGGGCCGTCATTGGAAAGTCATCGGACCACCACTGGAAAGTATTGTACAGTTGAGATAATAACTCAACTTCATGGAGTTGAGTTATTAAGCCATCGATTATAATTGTTGGTAGGCCAAATAAAGAGTTAGGTTATTAACCCAACCCAACTCCATCAACCAAACACCACCTAAAGGTAACCTTTCATTTAACTCTCATAATTGTAAGTTAATATTTTAATTAGATATTGAATCACTTGGTTTGTGTACTAGAGGCCAATAAGGGATTCTTCCACAATTGTTAGTGTCAATTCTATTAGGTATGGTTCTTATCATTTGGTATTAGAGTTACTTTGATCTTTTAACACGGGATACATTTAAAACAAGACAACTGTAGTTAATTTTATTAAGAAGAAAAGGTCAAGAAAGAGTCTTCCACCACGTAAAAAATTAGTATGGATAAAATTAAGAGTCAGTGTTTTATGCGCATAAGACGCAGGCTCTTTAGTTGATTCCATTGTTAAACAAAGTAAGCTTTATCTCTTTGCTCTCCTTAATTCTCAGCTTTATTGAAAAAATCTTCGTTTACATTACACGTTCAATTTTGGATAAAGAAAAAAGTCAATATGACAAAAGGACAACATCTAATTTATTTGAAACTTTTCATATGCTAAAGTCTTTTGCAGGTGGGAGGGAGTAATTGAGGTCGCATCTAAAATTGAATAATTTCTCCTGCACTTTTGTTAAGAGTGAATATAAAAAAGTATCTTCTCCGGTATATTATTGCAGTGACCCTTTAATTGTTGGTTTGTATGGCTGGTTGATCCAGAACTTTTAAATTAGGGGAGATGTTTGAATTCATATAAAAATTATTTTGAACACATTAATATTGGTTCAATATAATCTTATTCCATTTTTATGGTTTATTGAAATTAAGAACTTGAACTTTGAAAATATAGACTAAAATAAAACAAATCACAAAGTATATGGATGAAAAGAAAATCTCAATATAATAGTTTATATATTTTGATATAAGAAATATGACTAATTTTTTTTAAATAAAACAAATCACAAAGTATGTGGATGAAAATAAAATCTCAATATAATAGTTTATATATTTTGATATAAGAAATATGACTAATTTTTTTTAAATAAGTATATGAGAAAAAATTAAAAATAATAAAAAAAAATCATAAGAATTCCTAGAATCTTATTTCCTTTTATGTAATTAATTTTGAAAAATAATTTTTTAAATATTAAAAAATATTCACATTCATTTTAATTTATATTCGATACTAAGAAGAAAAATATATTCTTAAAAAATAAATAATTTTATGAATAGATTACAACAAAAAAAAGTGAAAGATAGTATAAGTCAACTGACATATCGAAACCTTTCAATTTCTATTGTACTTACAAAAGATAAAAAATATGGTATATTATTTTAATTAAATATATTTAAATTATTTACCAGAGGTAAAAAAATATAATTTAGTGAAATATAT
Source organism: Trichosanthes cucumerina (assembly GCA_036507285.1). NCBI lineage: Eukaryota > Viridiplantae > Streptophyta > Magnoliopsida > Cucurbitales > Cucurbitaceae > Trichosanthes > Trichosanthes cucumerina. The sequence goes on along the minus strand of CM071839.1, from coordinate 70,964,427 downwards.
ATAATAAAATGTAAAAATTATACGCATATTCTAAAAGTTGGGAATTGAACCTAGGCGTACAGAAAAAAAAGAAAAGAAATAAGGAATGATTTGTCACTAGGCCAAGATAAAACTTTGAAAATTAATATAGCATTATATATATATAAACTAAGCTTCTCAAAAGTTGAGGGGACTAGAGCCCTTCTTAAGTCCGTTCTTGTTTATGACCTCCTTTATGTTAAATATTATAACTTCTTTAGTTCAAAAGAGATTAACAAGAGTTTGAATATATATAACGTAAGGTGTGAAATGGAAACTTCAACTTCTAACAATATCTTTATCCACTAAATTTTGGAACTAGGATTTTTGAAGTTGTAATTAAATTACCGTCCATTATTCTCTTAGAAATTCCAAATCCACTCCAACTAATCATTAAATAATGGAAAAAAATACATTTTTAGTTATTTAGTTTGCAAGTGAATTTCTATTAAGTGTTTTAAAATCGAAAATCAAGTCTCATAAAATAGTTCAATTGGGTCCCGGTAGGTTACAGATGATTGATGTGATAATTTTTAATATTAAAATTATTATTATATTATAATAAAATAATAAAATTAAAAATCAAAACATTTCTTTTCCCCTAAACCCTAAACATTTCTCTCTCCTGCCCTTTCCCCTTCTCCCTCCATCACTCGACTCCCCTCTTTCCCTTCACTTCCTCATCCTCTTCCTTTTTATCTTCTACATTAATTCCCAATTCCCTCTCTCTCTTCATGGTCGACTCACAGTGACGAACTTCCGCCACCGGCTCCACCTCACAGCTGGCGTCCCTACAAATCAACCGCTCCGATTGGAAGGTCACCATCCCTCTCTTATCCCCACTCGTCTCTCCCTCGTGGATCGAGTTCTTCATCTCAGCATCATCATCAACATAAAAAATCGGAGCTAGAGAAGCTGCCGGTTTTTAAGAAATGGCAGCATCAACGACACTCTTTCATTACGATTTGGATCCTAGGGTTCCCAAATTCGTACCCGTTTTAGAATTTTTTTAATAAACTCGACTTGGATGGATCAGAAGAAATTGTAGTTTGTAGAAGAAATTGGAAGAGAGGATGAGGAAGTGAAGGGGAGGGGAGTCGAGTGATGGAGGGAAAGGGAAGGAGAGAGAAAAGTTTTTATTTATTTATTATTTTGATTTTTAATTTTATTATTTTTGTATAGTACAATAATTATTTTAATATTAAAAATTGTCACAATTTAACCTAAAAAGATCTAATTGAACTATTTTATCAAATTAAAGGATTTGATTGAACTTAATTTGGATTTGATTGCTCGATTTTGAAACTGGAGAACTGGATAGAAACTCACTTGCAAACTGAGGGACCAAAAATATATTTTTCTCTTAAATAATATGGTTTACTACTAATCAGATTATCAAAGTTTATCAATAATCTCCCTCCCATCTGCCTTTGTATTCTGCAGTCTTTTCAGTTTCGAAAAATGGTTAATAAATTAATCAATGGTATAGAAGTTATGAATGCTAATGTCATTAATCAATTGAAAAATGAAAATAGTCATTTGTACTAAAAGTTAAATGAAAAGTCATTTATTATCATTAAAATTTTAAGAGAGAATATATCGACCTTACAGTTTAGTTTATCTTCCCACTTATCCCACGTGTTAAAAAGCAGTATTAAAACATAATTTGATTCCATAATTTTCAAAAATAATTATTAATATAGAAACTATATGATGATATATTGAAATGGACCTTGACCTACCCAACGAAATGAATAGATAATGCCGAAAAAATAAAGAGAATTTTTAAGTGATTTTTTTTTTTTTGGAAATTTTTAAGTGATTTTTTTTTTTTTTTGGGGAAATTTTTAAGTGAAAAGTTGACAAACGGTATTAAATTCTAATTTGTCCCATAGATTTTTTTTAAAAATATTTATTAATATAAAATCTATATCACATACTCTTAAATGGGCCTTGAAATTCATTTCAGGGCCCATGAACCTAAAACCTTGCCAGCTGATCTCATTCGCATACCCCCAGCCCCAAAAAGAACGCAAAATAAATAAATAAATATAAGTGAGAAAGAGAACTCAAGAAATAATGAATTGATATTTGGGAGCGAAAAAGATATATTTTCTCTCTACATGAACTAAAAATTACCTAAAACCGAAGCTTGAGACAATATACAGGCAAGGCAAGCACAGTCAAAAAATGGTGTTGACTGCAGTTAAGGACGGCTGAACATCAGTTCGGTTCGGTTCGATTCTGTCGGTTTTGGTTCGCCAATTTTCGTGTTCGTCATCTCATATTGCAACACTCAGGCTTGACTTGTCTCTGTAATTTGTTCCAGAGGCATATCATCTGTCTGGGAGACTGGTAATGGGCTGTGTAATATTCTTCAATGCATCCAAACTGGCAATACTTGAAACTGTGCACGTATTTCACTGCTTTTGAGCTGTTGAATTGCTCCACCCACATCCCCATACTCACGTCTTCCATCTTAAACAACTGTCAAAAACAATGGATTCATCTCTTTAACATGTTTCTTCCCAATTCAAACACAGGTTTTGCTTCGAGTTTTATGCGAAAAAGTTGAATTTGAATTAATGTTTAAAGTGAACGTACCCTTAATTTACGTCTCTCAAAGTTCGATATGACGAAATGAGCAATGTCGGAGGACACGATGTAGCCCGGTCCATTCGCATAAGGAGGATAATCTTCTTCTGGCCATTCCTGAAGCCACCCACCACCATTAGAGCAGGAAGATAAAGAGTTTGTAAATGGCGTTTCACATAGCAATGAAAAACTCTTTTATGGTGAATCGAAAACTATGTTGAAACTTACCTCATATGTGACAGCCCATTTTCCATAGCGCAGGGGCTTATGGTAGTAATTTATATTGCCAATGTACACGCTCCCAGCTCGAGCTACTTTCTTAACTTCATTCATGACCGAATCTACTTTTACAAATGTATCGTCGTCACATTTCATAATGTACTTTGCAGACACGGCACGAACCTATGTAAACGATAGAACTCACCGGATTAATCATAAGACAAGCTTTCTTGGTATCAATATTTCAGCATCAGACTAGTACAAGAACTCACCCCATATTCACAGATGGCCACAGTTTTCAAAACCACAAGGTCATAGTTATCCATGTAAGGAACTATGACTATATCACCAAAAAACTCAGCTTCTTTCTTCAACTCAACATTTACTTCCTTTCTTGCATGCTGCATAAATATGAACTCAGAATGGTTATATCAATATAACAATACAGATTAACCTGGACTCGAACGAAAAACTGTTGTTGTCACTTACAAGTGCTACGAAAAATCGAGCTACAATCTTTGACGACTTTATAAGTTTATGCTGCATCCAAGACTTCCTTACAGCCATCCGTTCAGCAAAATGGTTGCCAGCAGAAAGGATACCGATGAAAAGATCTACCTCACCATCAGGAAGAGGCGGTGCTTGCCACCTTCTCGACATCTCGAGGTGCTGCTGAGGTGCAAAACTAGGATGTGATCTTGGCAACGAAGCAGCCAACACAGACTGAACGTCGATGTCCCCAATGACAGATAGTCCAGTGGCATCTTCAAGGGCAAATCCCTATAGTATAAAAATCAACCATTAGAGAAGGAAGAAAAGCTTTTGGTAAAGGTATCCGCCATTTCTAAAGTATCTACTCACAGTGCGATAAGGGAAAGAAATGACATGTTTCCCATCAACATTCACGTGGTAACCTTCAAATCCTGCGCTAAGTGTTAGAACAAAGAGCTTGTCTTCAGCAAAAGGATAAGGCCAGTCTATATCCATTCTTTTCGTTCTACCAATGAGTCGGTTTAACCACCATGTCGCCTTCGACTGCTCCGAGTGCCCCTCGTCATCTCTGATCCACTTTTCACACTTCACCTGGCCATCAACTGTAGAAATCTTAAGAATTACTCAAACTACTGCTGCCATAGCAAGTATATCATGATTCAGCATTCTCTAAGAATGATATTCATAATGCTCTCAACTAAGCAGAGCAGAACAATACTCTATTGTGATATACAGACTAAGGAAACAGAAGATAATAATGGGAGCCAAGAGATCAAAATCCATCAGCATTCCAGGATGGGAAAACATCAAACTCTTGCAAAATAACAATGTTTTACTCATATGAAGTCAATAAAATCCAATGCTCTGGCCAGCTATAAAACTATGGACAATGCTAATATTCACTATACTTTGTTAAATTCTTCATAGTCCTTTACCTGTCTCTTCATTGGCCTTGGACTTCCAGCCTTCACACCGAACAGCCGAGCCCCACTGCATCCTGTAACAAGTATTCAGTTCAATCACTGGCCTCCCACTCCAATCCCCCTTCAACCTTGGATTGAAATGCAAAATCCTCGGAGGATCTTCACCCTCCACAGTGTTCAAGCCCTGCAACTCCATTATAAACTGAGAAACCATCACAGACTCTTCACCATTTCTCACCATGGTTATCTGAGGATCGTACTCTGGATGAGCCAATCTCGGCTTACCCACAAGCGTTATGTGCGATCCCAATGTGAGTCCACAAGGCAGCATCATAACTCCACCATGAGCCAAAAATTCAGACCCAGATAAAGAAATCGAATGTGGGCAAGAGGAGTTTGATCCTTTTTCAGCCTTCTTCTTCGCCATATGTTGAGTCTTTCCAGATTCAAGCTCGTCCCAGAACTTCTTCCCTACCTCTGAAGCGATCTTTGCAGACCTGTAAAACTCAGAAATCGCATCTTCACTCCCCGATTCGAAAGCCTCCATTTCCAAGGCCAAACCAGAGACGATTTGATTGAACTGAGTCAGTCGACTCGGAGTCGGCTGTAACGAATTTCTCGAGATATTTTCCAAGGGGCGAGATGGGGCTTCTCTTTCTTCCAAATCTTCCTCACTCTCAAGCGGAGGAGAACGAGACAAAGAATCTGGAGAAACTACGCCGGACCCAACTCTGAAAACAAGAGGAATTTCTAAAGAAACAAGAAGGAGATACAGAAACCCAATGAACAAAAGTATTTGAATCGATCTCTGTCTCGTTAAAGAGACGATCATATCGACTTTTTCCGATTTCGCTCTCTTCATCTCTAGTACGAAGGCGGGGATTTACAGAGAACCCCCACCCCCAACTCTCAAAAAAGAAAGAAGAAGAATCTTCCTTAAAGAAGAACTTCAAATCGAGTGGATTAATCGAAATCCCTCAGTCGTTAATTCTTCTTTCTTTTTGGGCCAAAGAAACCCTGATGATCAGCTACACGATTCTAAACAGAAATTTCTTCCGATTCTGCAAAATGGAAAGAGACCCAACACTCGAAAAAACGAAAAGAAGAAAAAGGGGAAGGAAATCAGGTCCACAAAATGGAATAAACCCGCGTAAGAATGGAAATGGAGAGGGTTGAAGTTGAAGTCGGTGACGAAGATGGACCAAACTATACTTTCCAGGAAGATGAGAAATTGAATGGTGGAATAGAATAATGGGTTTTAAAGCGTGAACAATGATAAAAACTTTTGAAAGGAAAAGCAATGGATCTCCAACGGAAACAGAAAATAGATCGAATCTTCCAATGAGAATTTGAAAATGAGAGGAGGCGGACTTGGTCTCAGTCAGCTGCTGTCTACACAGTGTTTCTAAGGGAAAACATCTCTCAACGGCTCATCCTCGTCGCTTTCAATTCTCTGTTTCTTTTGTTTTTGTTGCCTTCTAAGGTCCCTTTTGCTTCTTTTTTGTGCCGTTTGGTGAATGTGATTTATAGTTCTACCATCTATATGTGATATGTATTATTGTGTTTTTTAAGCTTAAAAAAAAAGTATTATTGTGTTTTCATTTTTAATTCCATTCCCCTTAGACCCAAAAGTTAGATCAACAACTTCTTCCACTTGTTGAAGCCATTGATTTAGTTCCAAAGTTGTGATTTTTAGTTCAAATTCACTTGCCCAACTAAAAGGGAAAAATATGAATGACAATAGATTCACTCTCGATTTTCAAGCAATCTAGTCTAATTCATGTTTAGCTAAAACCTTAAGAATTATGAATCAAAAATGTTTTTTTTTTAAGTTTAACCATATGTAGAGATGGATGAATTCGAATAAAACTAGTTTTTCTCCTAATTTTGTGAAGTGTAAGGTTTGAGTTGGTCTAGTTTAATCCATGATTAGCTAAGAGTCTTATGAAATTCATAGTCTAGTCAAAACTGTTTTCTTAGCAAAATAATATGTGGAGATGAAAATTTAAACTCTTGACATTTTGTTGAACTATGCTCAAATCGGTCAAAAATGTTCATAAAGTTTTTTTTTTTTAATTATTGTAAATGGAGAAATTCAAACCTCAACTTTTTTTCATAATAATTAAATTAATATTTGAAAAAAATAATACTTAAGAAAATAGATTGAAAATAATATTGTTCAGTTAGAAAATAAAAGAATATGTCGATTTCAAATAATTACTCCATAGGTTCTATTATTTTTAAAGAGGGTGGGACGTACACTACAACAATGGCTATTAATCATTAATTTAGATAAAAACTAGGATAAAAACCTCTTTAAATCAATATAATTGAACAAGTTAGAATGATTAAGAAAAACTCCAAAAAGAAAATGACAAATGCAATTTAACGTTACTGTTATCAGAAAATCTTGTGGCTTAGGCTAATGCTATATATATATATATATATATTTGTTTATTTATAAGAATGATAGTGGGTAGAAAGGGTTGTTTGGAAACAGGGTTGGAAAAACCAATAAGGTTTGTTTTGTTGGATGTGGTTGTCATTTGGCATATCTTAGGAAGAGAGAGACAGCAAACCAAACAAGGCAAAACCAAAATAGTACAACAATATCAAATGATGATGTTGTTGTTATATTAATAAGAAAAAATTACATATAAAGTATACAATAATAATAAGATTAAATTATCAAAAAAATACTCATGAATAGGGTTATTTCAAAATTATACTTCTAAATTTTGAAAAGTTCCATTTTAATCCTTAAATTTTGATATATTTGTATATATTTTGATTTATTTTTCAATGTATATGTTCAAATATGTTTACATATGCAATAATTTAACGAAAAGAGTTTTTAAAGTTTGTTTTGAAATAAACTTCAAGATTTAAGGGTTAAAATGGAACTTTTAGAATGTTTGGAGTGCTGAGTGGATTATAATTATCTGTGAGTTATTATAGTATGTCTAAATTATAATTATGTAGTGTTATTTAAAATAAAGTGTTGTTTAGTATGATGTTATAATAATATGTGTTTGAAAGTATAATTTAAATTATTTTATGGTGAAATCATTTTATGGTTAAGGGTATTTTCGACCATTTAACCTAATAATAATAACAATAAAGTGCTTTTTAAAAAAGTAAATAATAATAAGTGGGAATATTCTTGTGCAGGCTTATCTCACACCTTTCTTGCCGTCTCTCTATTCTCTATGCCCTTTTCGTGTTCTATTTTGAAAAGTATTGCAATTGTGGGAGAGAGAGTTCTTTTTTATTTTTAAATGTAAGTTATTTATTGTATACTTTTTTTGGAATTAGAAGTGGGATTTATAAATACTTGACTTGTAAACATTTTTGGAGAAAAATAAGGAACTGACGATTTACCATTATTGTTTCGAATTAACTAAAAATAAATTTGATTAATTATTATGCTTCCTAATTTTTCATAATATGTGACGTATGAACTTATCTAGATGGATTAATAGAAATTTTGAAAATGTGGGGATAAGATTTGTAGAATGCGGTTTGATAACAATTTTTTGTTTGAAAATCGAGTTTGTTCTTTTCGTCATTTGTCGATCTCATTTTTCTTAAAAAAAACACTTGAATTTAGTTTTAAGATTTTTTCTTGATTTTTGAAAACATACGTAAAAAGTAGGCAACAAAACAAGAGAAATAATTGAAAATAGTATTTGTAGACTTAATTTTAAAAAACCAAATGGTTGTGGGGCCTTAATCAATTGTGTTAGGCAAAATTAAATTTCTCACCAACACTTTGTTTGGTAAATTAATCAACATAAAATCTAGTTTTTTTTTTTTAATTCAAATTAACCAAATTAAAGACCCTATATTGGGATTATGTTTTAAAATTACCAACGTACCACGTAAGATTTCTTTACCTATAGAACAAAATATTAAAGAGAAATGTTGAGATAAGTAGATAGTAGACATTTTTATTAATATGGGCACTTGTTGTTGTTTTAATCTTAACTTATCCCCTATTCCGTTTTTTTATCCCAACTTATCCCCCTATTTCTTTTAACTTGAAAAATTGTTGTGATAATTTTTTTTCCGTACTTTCATAGGATTTTGGAAATAAAATAACATTATTTAGGTAATTTTAGATTTATTTAAATGATACTAAATGAAAATAGTTACAAATCATTAGTATAAATTGATTCATTCATAAAAGTTTATAGTTTTAATTGATATAATTATTAGTTTAAATTTTTTATTGATAAATCTCTAAAGTTTAAGTATATAAATAGGTGAAAGTGAGGTTAACTTATTAGTAATTAGTATGTACCAAATATGTACCATAGATCAAATCAGAGGTTTAAAATTTTTTATTGATAAATCTTTAAAGTTTAAGTATATAAATAGGTGAAAGTGAGGTTAACTTATTAGTAATTAGTATGTACCAAATATGTACCATAGATCAAATCAGAGGTTGAACCCATCCCCTCCAAATGTTGTTCAATTAAATGATGATGATGATGGAGGATTTTCTCCCCCATTTTTTAAAAAAACATGCACCAGACACGGCATTAGTTAGACAGGACTTCATGAACTAATTAGTCCCAACATGGACCGACTGGGCTGGGTTGTCTTGGGCTGCGGCCCATAGGTGGTAATTACGTGTTCTTTAGTCCTTTTCGGCTCAAATTAAAATTTCAGATTCTATAATAATAATAATGTTTTTTTTTATATTTATAATAATATATTTTTTTAATTCAACAATATTTGAATGAATGGGAAGTATATATACTAATTACCATTAAACTAATAACTATGGTATGTTTGATAATCATTTGGTTTTTGAAATTGTACTTGTTCTCTTACCATTTCTCTACAATGGTTTTTATATTCCCTATCATGGTTTTCATCTTTCTTAAGAAATTATACTTGAATTCTTAGCTAAATTTTAAAAACAAAAATAAATTTTTGAAAAATTACTTTTTTTAGTTTTCAAGATTTAACTTGATTTTTGAAAACACATCTAAAAACTAGATAATAAACATGAAAAGTTGAGGAAGAAAGTAATATTTATAGGCCTTACTTTCAAAAACTAAAAATAAAAAACTAAAATGTTATGAAACGAGCCCTACAATACCAATTTTTAATTATACTTATGACCTTAAAAAAAACTAACCATTATACTTATTAACTTGCGAAATCATAGTCAAATCTCGCAAATAAAAAATACAATTTGGGGATTTTTTTTCTTCAGTAAAAAATGCATTTGGGGTGGAGATTTGAACTCATGACCTCTTAGTTATAAATATTACTCGATGACTGTTCATCTTTTGTTGGTCAATTTGAGGATAAATAAACTTACTAATTTACTTTTTATGGTAATCCACTTGGCCATAGTGATTCTCTGACCACATACCATATATTATATGAGTGAAAAATAAGCAACAATGCTATGTATATTAAAGAATACTATATATATTTGTGTGTGTATATAAATTAAAGAGAGAAACATAAATAAAGGTTCAATATAAGAATCGTAATTTCAGTAAAAAGATGGATCATTTATTTATGATTAAAAGTACAAGACCCATTGAAAATATAATTTCAACAAAATTGCTAATTTAAAAACAACTGAATTAAAAAAAAAAACACAAAACTCAGTTGATTTAACTAATATACATTTGCCTTTTAAAAAAATTAACGCAACTCAAACTTATTAGATGGAAATTGCTCGTGACAAAATCTGGCACTGAAAATGTCATTAGAGCAGATAACAATTTAATTAAGCGTTAATAAACTCGTCTTTATTTAATCATGGAACTAGCTGTTAGGCTTTGGAGTCAGAACAATTAAAAAAAAAAAAAGGAAAAGGGCCCACCACCCATTACATTTTTTTAACCTAATTAACACATACATATATATGTGTGTGTCTGCGACAGTGTAAAAGAGGGTGTGTTTTTTTGTTTTTTTTTGCAGCAGAGTGTGTACTTTGCGGGAATTAGACACACCGAGAGAGAAAAAGAAAAACGGCAGAGAGAAAGGAGAGTTTGCGGGTCTCCTTTCTTTGGCCTTGTTTTTCAAGAGTGGTTTTTTTCTATTATTGAAGAGTTTGGTAAATAGAGAGTGATTCGTGAAATTCTTTTCTCGAGAGGTGCCGAGAGAATCACCAGAGAAATCAGAAACGCTTATCTCTTATTTACTCTCTCACGACTGATTTATAGTGGGCACTGCGTCGAGTGAGAGAGAATTGGACGTAGCCATCATTAGGTGAACCAGTATAAATTTGGTGTCAATTTCTCTATCTCTTAAACTTTTTTTATTTATAGTTTAAAGGTTTAGGTTGGTTTATCTACTCTTTTAGGCTTGCTAATTCCAGATTGATTATTCCGTAAAATATTTGGAATTATAACCTGATTTGGAATTTGGGATAAAATATATATTGTCATAGAATTTAGATGGATTGTATTTCGTCTCATTCACATCCTAACACTAGCTTGTTGAACGAGATTTTGTTTTTAAAATTCAAAAATTCAAAACTCACTTTTAAATTTTAATACGAGAGAAGGCTTAGTGGTAGGTGTTTTTTTTTTTTTTAAAAAAAAATAAAATTGGTCTAAAAGGCAAAAAGCAAAAAAAAATTATCGGTCAAACACGTCAGTGACCTAACGACCGTCACAGACCTCTCCTCGACGTCCACGTCAGGCGCAGGTTAGAACACAGCACAAAATTTCACTGTTCATTCACACAAAACAACACAAGTCCCCATCAAATGAATCCCTCATTTCTGACCCAAAAATGGCATCTCATCTCTCTAAAGCACAAATCCCCAAATTCTTCTTCGTCAAACATTTCCCCTTCTCTTTCCCATCCCACCATTTTCTTCCCATTTCTCTCACAGAAGACCTCCAATGGCGAAACCCACCAACCATCTGCGTATTTTAGCACCTCCTGAACCCGATTCTCCTCCCCTTAAACCCCCTTTTCCCAAAGCTCCTTCCTTGGATTCAATGGCTAATCATTCCACACCTCCAAAGCCTGAATCCGCCATGGCTGCTGCTGCTGTTCCGAAGCTCTCTCCCTTGTCCAACCACATCCCATTTTCCAAACTCCACAGTCAGACTGTTGTTTCATCTCAAAGACCAAAGAGTTCTAACCCACCTCCAGTTATGACTGTTTCTTCCATGGTCAAATCGAAACCCCATCTCCAAAAAATGGTTTCTGGTGGGGATGAGAAATTGAGTAAGATGTGTAGAGAGTTGGGTATGAAGAAGTTTTTTGATGAGAAGAAGGGAGTTAATGAAGGGGTTGATGATGGGAAAGCTTGTCTTGTGGTGAAGGAGAAGGACCAGGAATTGAAAGAGCCTCAAAAGGGGCATCGGCTTGACAGTTTGAGAGTCCCAACAGTTTCTTTACTTCGAAAAGGTGGGAGAAGAAAGTCCTTTGCTGCTTCCCAAGTTGAATTGGCTGATATTTTTGCAAAAAATGGTGTAAAAGTGGTTTCTGTTGATATGCCACCAGCTATGCAGATCCATGCTGTGGATTGTGCAAGAAAGGCTCATGATAGTATGGAGAAGTTCACTTCTAAGACTCTTGCTTTATCTCTCAAAAGGGTAATTGGTTTAAGGTTTATGTGCAATCTTGAAGTTTTTAGAATGATTAGTTAATAACTTCTCTGGATTTGCATGTGATTTTTCAGGAATTTGATGGGGCATACGGTCCGGCCTGGCACTGCATCGTGGGGACAAGTTTTGGGTCTTTTGTGACTCATTCAGTAGGTGGTTTCTTATATTTCTCAATGGACCAAAAGCTGTATATTCTATTGTTCAAAACTTCCGTACAAAGAGCTGATTGAAGTAGATGTCCAAAACACAGCTGGGAAATCTAATAAATTTGGCATATTAGAGTTTAAGAAAGGTAATAGAGACCGTCCATCCTAATACTTGTACATTGGTTATGATAAGAAACACACCAGCAATACAAAATATTCCCCCTACGATTTGTTTAGGGATCTCTTACAAGCTGTTCACAGAACAATTTTTGTTGCGATTATTGAGGTTTAGTGATAGAATAACCCCTTTGGATTGCATACGCATAAATCTTTCTGTTTGGATTGCATACACATAATTTCTCTATTTCTCTAACCATTTCAGTGAATGAAACAATGTTCTTATTTATGTAACCGATCGGTGTCGAATCTTTTTCACTCAAATGGTCTGTGATTCTTCATTATCAAAGGATATTTTACAAGATTGAGGAGACTAAATTATGCATTCTTTGTTTCTTGTGTTGAGATGGGATTTTTGTAGAGCTTTCACTTCACCTTCTTATTTTGTACGGGCCAAGGAGAAATCTCCTTACCCCACCTTTTTTTTCTCCCTTAACTTTCTATGTTGTAAAGTTTCTTTCTTCAGCTGCTGGTCATATGAGCTATTACTTAGCTGAAAATGATTGTAATGGCAGGCCCACAGCTTTTATGTTTGATATTGGATGCAGATTCTTCTTTGACCGATACATGTGCTTTCTTATTTCTAGCTCCTTATTTTGAAGATTGGACTATTGATTTTTGTCTCTTTCTGGAAGTTGGAAAAACTACCCTTTAGTTTTGCATTGTTATTGAATTTGGTAGGAGGATGGGACCCTAAGGTCGGTTCTGTCCCTAGTCAATATTAGACTTCTTTTGTTCAAAATTTGATGGCCGTGGACAAAAGTGACTAAGCATTGTTAGTTGAAATTCCTTCTTGCTAGAACAATTAATGACAAAGAAAAAGATATCTATCTGCATTAAAAAAGATTGGCCTCTTCCCCTTTCCAAGTTTCCAATTAGTAAATGGGATGATACCAATCAGAATTCCTTGCATATTGCTGTCATTTAATAAACTCAAAAAAAAAAAAAAAACATTTAGGGGAGGGGATTATGACTTTAAAAAACTCTTGAATCATACAACTCTAACATTTTTGTCTCATTGTAAATGGGATGAAAGCTAACCAAACTCCTTGCCTTTCTGGTTTCCTTGAGGTTCTATCATCGATCCAGCTATGCCCTCAAAAAGAAGGAATATTGGCCTTTTTCCTTCCCTCTTCTTTTGCTTTTGATGTGTAAATCCAAAAGCACTTTCTTTAACACCATTTCCACTCTTCTGAATTTGATGGGTCATCATGGGAAAACCAAAAAAAAAGAAAAAAAAAAGAAAAAAAAGGCCTTCTACACCCATCGCTCACAGCTGAATATTTTTTTTAGCTCAGCACCTGCAAATTCAAAACCAAACGTCATTGTACCCTTAGTTTGTTGGTTGAAGGTTTTACAAAAAGCATTAGAGAAAGCAACTTTAGAAAAAAAGGGAAAGAAAGTCTCTTACTGCTATGGAAGAAATTAGCAGTTGCAGAGCTTCATGAAGAGCTTGATATCTATATCCAGCATGTCATACAACACTATGTACATCCTAGAAAGAAAGAAGCTGCAAGGAAAGAAAAGACCCACCTAAAATTCAAACTCTCTATAGTTGAAACCTGTCTAATTACCAAGTACTTTACCAATATCAGAAGTTAAGAATCACTGTTCCCGTGGACGAGGTTTTGAAGTTTCCTTAAATTCTTAGGAATCTCAGCTAAAACTCTTTTTCCTTCCTGCTTGGAGAGATCATCATCTGCTTCGCGTGCTCTCACCATGTTGTTAAGATGCGAGAGTTGCCGGATCGGTTCATTAGTTCTTCCCTTTCCTGCCAGATTAGAAATGGATATCAATCATCTCCTAGAAAGTTTCATGTTCATTGTTGATATAACACAATACCTGTATCTTCATCTACTTGATTGACACTGCCAGAGCTTGATAAGGTGTTGTTCTTTCCCTTTTTCAAGCGGCCTAAAAGATATGTTTTTTCTCCTTTAAAGTTTGTCACTGGTTCATTCTGGTCGTCTACCACAGCCTCAGCCTTCCCTTGGGAGAATGGCAAAACTACCCCATCATTGTTTGTACATGGCAAAACTACCCCATCATTGTTTTTACTTGGCAAAACTACCCCATCATTGTTTTTACTTGGCAAAACTACCCCATCATTGTTTGTACATGGCAAAACTACCCCATCATTGTTTTTACTTGGCAAAACTACCCCATCGTTGTTTGTACATGGCAAAACTACCTCATCATTGTTTATACTTTCTTCTTTGCTATATTCTCCTTCAATCTTCAACGCTGAGGGTATAATCATCACGTCAAAATTGTTAAAATTTTCCTTGTTATTCTCTCTCCCAGTGAAACTAAAAGGTGTACTACATTCAGACCTCTCATCAGAAGACAAACATGATTGTGACTTGATTTCTTGGTAATCTTCATCAGATATCTCATCTTCAGACATCTTAAAACTATCTTCCCCAAGATATCCATATTTTCCTCTGTAAGCTTCAAGTTCAGCTTCCAAGACCTTGATTTCTTCCTCTCTCTTAGTAAGCAGATCATTTGTAGCTTGCAAGGCTTCCTGGTCATACTCTGCCTGTTCTTCCATCATTCTTTGATACTGTAAAGCTTCCATCTGAACAGCCGCCTTCTCGGCTTGTAAGCGAGTAATCATGGCCATTGCGTTGTTCGCTGCCACGGCTGAAGCGCTTCTCTCTTCGTCGAGTTCCATGTACAACTCCATGAGCGATTTTCGATCGATTCGGACTTGCCTTTTCAAGCAATTCAAAATGGAATCATTGTCTCCTGGCCCCATCATATCTGCCTCATAAGTCTCTGCGGTATGCTCTGTTCTTTCTAGTGGTGATTTTCTGGAGATTCTAATGGCCCACCTGGGACTGTTATTAGCAGAATCTGTGAGTGGAATACCAAAAAATTTGTTTCCTCTACCAAAAACTGGGGTCCTGGAACTGTCATGAACATCTTCAGTTTCAGGTAACAATGGCATTTTAACAGCTTTGACATCCTCCTTAACTGCGCTCAAATCCAATCCAGATGCTAAAATTATTCACAAATAAACCAAAAAGGTGCAGTGAAAGGATGTTGTGGAGAAAGAGAGTCCAGTCAATTTTTCAAACATAAAAGAAATTGCTAACTATGATAATTTCATGTTATGAAAAAGGGTACTCCACAAACTCGAGAAAATAGAAACTATTTTCTAAAAAGTTGTTGGAGAGCAAACATTCTAAAAGGATTTATTGAATAAAATGTATATTAATAGTGGGTTTGGAATAGTTTTTGAAAGAAATGCTTTTTAAACAAAATCATTTTTTCTATAAATGTCTTTAAAAAAAGAAATTTTAAGTGTGCTTAGTATAACTTCGTAAAAAGTAAGTAGAGTTCAACGATAATTAGAGAGAAGACATTCCAAATCCAACATAAATTAGATTTGAGTAAATTAGAATTTTATGGTTGGATTGGTTCTTAAACTTTCTAACTAGTTTGATGTCAGTTCATCAACGAAAATTATAACTCAATTCAAGCCGTGCGGTTTATATCGAGTTAGATTGATGGGTATATTTTTAAACTTGGAAGAGATAGAAATTGGATAATAAATCGAACAACTTACATGGATGAGCATCAAGATTCCTTCCATGTAACCCTTCATCATCTTCAACAAACTCCGATTCAGTATCAGACAACAACTTGAGTTCAGTATAACGAATGTGCGGCAATTCCAACCCAGTTTTCTCCTCATTTCTCAAACTGGCAAACGCCGCTCGCGGCGAAGGCGCCGGCGCTTGCGAAAACGTACTCCCATTTTTCCCTTTCGAATTCGACGACTTCACCTTCAACGGCTCCCCACAACACGAACAACAACAAAAATCCCCTCCGACGCCCTTCCCGGCCATCGGCAAGCTGCTCACAACCGACCGATTATCATCCTCGACAAAACATTCAAGATCCTTATGCAAAATCCCGACCAGCGATTTGTAGGTGTTGCAATCGGATTCCTTCTCGGTGGCAAAAGACAGAAGACAGACCTCGCACATCTTTCGAATGTCGGAGAGTTTCTTGTGGTTGTGGCAATATGCGAGCGACGAAATGTCCTTTTTGTGGCCTTCGCAAATGGAATTGTTGTAGTAGAAATTGTCTGCTTTGTTTTTGTGGACGAAAACATGGTCGATTCTGGTGCAGAACAAACAGGGGACTCGCAATTCGAAGAATTTGGCGAATTCGTTGGCTAAAAATGCAACGAACCCATCAAGGAAAAGCAAAAATATGAGAACCCATTCGAGGACGGCGCAGACTATGAAATGTGGGAACTTTCCCAGTTCTTGTTCTACATAACGGGTGAAAGAACGATTTCCCATGTTTGTGTTTGAAGAAAATGATTTTGGATTCTGAATTATTACTATTTTTTTTTTTAAAAAAAATTATGGAAAAGAAAAGATCATGATCTTGGTGGGATGGACCAGACCTAGATCATGACCTTTTTTTTTTGTTGGGGGGATTTTTTGTTTTTGTTTTTGTTTGTCCCCTGTTCTTTTTCTTTCTCTTTCTGGGTTGTGTTTGTTCTTCCAAAACAGAGGCGACAAAGCAAGAGGTTATGAGCTAAGTTAGGAGGGTGAGCCTTATTGGGATTTATGTCCTAATTTTTTGGAGGAAATTGAGGTTGTCTTTCTTCACCATTTACCTGAATTAACGGTCATTCCTACACTTCCCAACCAATTCACACAACCATCATATCGTCTCCAATAATAAAACTTTATTACAATTTTGACCTTCTTGCCACCTCTACATTCCATAACTTTGTTTCATTCCAAAAACTAGCCCCTCTATATTTTGGTTTACGAAGAAAGTAAAGCATTGTATGGGAGAGTATTATAATAACATGTGAAATACTTTACCTTTAAAACATAAACTATTATAATCTTAGACTAAACAATTC
The DNA here is from genome assembly GCA_036507285.1 of Trichosanthes cucumerina. Lineage (NCBI taxonomy): Eukaryota > Viridiplantae > Streptophyta > Magnoliopsida > Cucurbitales > Cucurbitaceae > Trichosanthes > Trichosanthes cucumerina. The sequence goes on along the minus strand of CM071839.1, from coordinate 70,947,365 downwards.
TACATTTTAAATAATCTTATATAATTCCACGTACTATTATAACTCATTCAACAACCCAAACAATTCTAAGTATTTTTTACTCCATGACGATGCTTGTGAGGTAAAATTACTTTTATGCCTCTCTTTTATGATGGTTAAATTATATAATGGGTCTCAAAATACTTGGTTGCATCACAATCATCATCATGGATTAGAGATAAGAATAGAAGTCAAAGAGTAAAATGGTATTTTTCTATTTTATGTGAAAGTCATGGGGTCCCAAAATATTGGTTTTCTAAAAGGGGTATTTCTTTTTCTAAATCAAAACATAGGGGTTACTTTTTTAAATTATCCTTGTTTCTCTTGTGGGGCAGTTTGTTTTAGCTTTTAATGGCTTTCATTTAGTAAATTTTGAAATAACTTTATGTATTTTCCAACATGAGCCGAGCTTATTATGAATATTCTAAATTACATTTGAATATCTAATTAGATGCCTATAATCTCATAGATTACATATCTATATCTATTCCTTTCATTATCTTCTTTAATTATCATTCTCATTATCTTCTCCAAGATTCATAGGTTACAATTTTGAATTGTGTGTATATCTTAAAACCTAACTCCTTGAAAATCTTAAAAATAGTGGTGGCTGGAGCCTTTGAAAGTTACAACTTAAAAGAGCTATATTTAATCTCTACTTTGCTCTCTAATTGCTTATTGTTGCTTTTGTTTTATATGATGTTTTCTGCACGAATCATTGTGGGTTGGTCTAGTGGTCAAAAAATAGACATGGAAAAAAACAAAGGGCTTAGAGAGAATGCGTTCAATTTTCTGACATCAAATGTAGTAAAGTTAGATGGTTGGCCAGTGAAATGTGGAGCGGGATAGGCATTCTCCGGTCTCGCTCCGCACCGTGGACATCTCTACATACATAAGCATATCTCATCTCTTCCTAGTTCGTTTACCGTTGTAAAATAAACTTTTATGATATATATGGTTAATAACTATCAACACAATAATATCATCACTACTAAAATGAGAATAAATAAATTAACTTTTGTAAAAGTTCAACTACATGTAGAGCCTAAGGGTGAAGAGATTAAAAATAGAACATCTACCAAAGTCAAGGACATATGCCCTAAAATAAGAGTAACTTTAACCATTTCAATTATTACTTGGTTCTTTGTTATACTGTTAACTTTTTTATTTTTTATTTTTATTTTGATAGTAGGATAGCAAATTTCTGTGCTTAAGAACCATTAAAAATTAGTTTGAATAAATTTAAGTAAACATAATAAAAACTATTACTTTTAGAACATAACATATGCCCTAAAAGCATATATATAGATAAAACAAATCACATTCGAATAAGTCATTTTGTTTAAACAACTCTTTTGGATTGTACTCCATAAAAATTTCGGTTTTTTTCCCCTCGAGAATACAAATTTGACATATGTCTAGATAAGAAAATTTGGTAGATTACTGTCGCACATTTCTTGATAAATATATTTACAGAGAATGAACTTATCGTTTCAATATCTGTACATGCGCTTGCTTGTTTGGCAAAATGTTTGCTGACATGTAAGGAGACATGCATCCCTTAACTTGCAACAAAATTGAGGTTTTCGTACGGATAACTCATTTTTTCGCGCATTAATGACATTTAATCTGACATTTTAAAATAATGAAATATGACCCATTCTGAAATGGCAATGCGCACAAAATTACTCATAAGGCTAATATGAAGCGGTGGTCTTTCTTGTTCACGCTCTCGTACGCGGAAACACTCTCGCTCCCGTTGTCTTGTTCTCGTTGTCTCGCTCAAATGAGTGACCGAAAATATAAAGAAAAAAGGACAAAAAAAAAGTTAGAGAAGTGCTGGAGTAGCAGAGGTAGAGCGAGAGCGAGTCAACTATAGTGTGATTTTTGTTGTTTTTTTTTTCTCCAGAATTTTGACAACTTTATTACTATCATGAGCGAGAGCAAGAACGAGACTTGAGCGAGAGTCAGAGTATGGTGTCCTTACGATAATTTGGACGAAATGCACCGTACAAAAAGAGTCATATGTCATTAATTTCAGAACATTGGTAAAATCACATCAATGCGTGTGAAAATAAGTTTCCCTGCAATTTTCTCACCAAAATTGCCCATAAAATTTAAAACAACAGAAATAATGTTTTCATGTTTCCATTGCATATGAAACAAATGGAGACATTAATCCGAAACTAGCTATCACTAGAAAAATGAAACTAATTGCAAATCCTTGGGTTTTCTTGGCATCATTTTATCACACTGCTAATAACAACATTTACTAAACTTTCTGGTGAGGAATCTGAAACTTTTTCCTTTTCTTTTAGCATCATAGTTCTGACGAGTGCCGAATCCAGGATTTTATGGAGGATTTTATGTTAGGAGGGTTTGATATATTTTGATAATATTGATTCAGAATTTTATGTTGGATTTATAACTTGAATATTAGTTTGTTTAATCAAGAATATGACGCCAAAAAAAGTATAATTCAACTGAGATCTTGAATGTATTAACTATCATTACATATGTGGTTGGGGTTCTCCCAATCTCTATTGTACTAAAAAAAATATATCAAGAATATGATTGATATTTTTTTTATATAAATATATAATTATAATTTTTTTTAATAATTATAAACTTGGAATAATAATCATATTTTTTAATAATTATTTTTTTATAATAATATAGTTTCTTATAGAATTATTTATTAAAAAATAATTTACTTAACATTTAAAAATATTTTAAAAAGGATAGTTTTATTAAATTTTATTTACATTTGATATAAAAAAATTAATTTAAAGAAGATATTAAAACAAAATAATAATAATATTATTATATATTTGTTACTTATTTATATTTGTACTGTTAAATTACAAATTTAGTCTGTGAACTTTAAGGTTGGTGTCCATTTAATACCTTAGTCATTGAATTTTCAAAGTTTTTAAAAATTCACAAATCTACTAGAAACAAAGTTGAAGGGTTACATTAGACATAAAATTCAAATATATATTTACTACAACAATTAATTTTAGGGGCACTCGCATGAATAACAAAAAAAATATATAAATATTGCACCCATATCACTCCTTAATTCAATTTGCAAAAATAGCAACAAAAAAAGACCCAACCCAAGCGGATGACGTGCAAAGTAAAAAATATACCCTCATATTTTTCGCGCGCGTTTTTCAATCTGAACTATATTAATAGGCTATCAATAGTGTTGGGGTTTGTGCCCTAAAACTTGTAGTTTGTAATTCTTGTTCTAATTATTGTAATAAACTGTTATTACTTCAATAAAACGTTATTGTTCATTATCTACGAATTTGCATTTGTTTAAACCCTAAATCCAATAAACTAAACATCCAAGGTTGTTAAATGTATCTTTAACTGAATGTAGTGTACATATAAAAAATCTCGGTTCGAGATACAACCTAAATGGTCTATAGTTAGGGGATAAGATTTGGGTACCTTACCCTGGTAAAACTATGGATGTAGCCCACTTTTGTATATGATACAAACACTGTGATCCTAACGTGTTCGTGTAGATGACATGTGAGTGAGGATATCCTATGTAATGAGATTACATAAGACCGGACCACGAAATAGTAACCTCTAGATGTAACTCCGGTTGACTAGTTAGGTTTCTATTTCACTAGGATGACCTAGGCAACTTGATCTCAATCCCAGGCAGTTACTGAACTCCTTTTGCAGTGATTGTCCTTTGACTAGTATGGGTGAGAGTGGCGATTCGCCGACTCAATATGCCTACCTTCTTGGGGACAAGACCGAGTGAGCGGTGAGAACTTAACTTAGCAAGATGGAATTCACTCATTCCCGCCTCTTACTAGGGTAAGTAGAGGAATGTTCCCTTAAGTGGTGTCTTGGATCGAACAAAGGCCCCGACCCTCTCATTGGCCCGAGGACTCTCTTTTGTTGGTAGGACCACACACAAATTGTTCATTAGAGGAGCACTGGTACTTAAGGTACAAGATGTAACCCAAGGGTAAAACGGTAATTTGACCCAGTTGGTATTACGAACATTCGTGAAGGATTGACTTGCTGTTATTGGTCAATATCCGTGGACACAGAAATATATCTGCAGTGAGAAGAGTGCAGCTGCGGGACTTTAGTGGAGTGTTCCCGCAGTTAACGCATGTTGATTGGGAGGTTAATGAGATTAACCGAGCAATCTCGTATCGTTGGAGCTTCTGATCTGTAGGTTCATTAGGTCCACCTTCTAGCTCGTAAAGGGTTCTTAGATCGTTTGAATTTAAAATGTTCAAATTCATTAGGGAATAAATTTAATGTATATAGATATGATATAATATATAGTTTTTGAACTATATATTATAAATTTAATGTGAATATGATTCATATTAAATTATATGAGAGAATTAAATATTTGAAAGAGTTCAAATATTAAATTCAAATGTGAATGTGATTCATATTTGAAAACTATAGATTATAATTTAATGTGTATAAGATGTGTATTAAAACTATAGGTTAGAGGGAAAATTGATTAAATGTGATTTAATCTAAATTAAATATATGATATTTAATTTAATTAAATAAGATTTAATTGATTTATTAATTAATACGATTAATTATTAATTAAAAATAAAAAATAGAGAACGTGTAAGGAGGACACGTTTCCCATCTTTCCCAACTCCCTAATCGATAGGGAGTGGGAGATGCCCTTGGTGCTCTTCTCCTGGTGAGAGGAGGACAATTAGATTGATGCTGCAATTGCAATTTGGAATTGTTTTTACTAAAAAATTCTCTCTCTCTCACATTTTCCAAATTCTTCCAAAAGTTGGATCCCTTCCCACCTAGGGTGATCTAAGTACTTAGAGGATAGAGGGTTCTCCAAGTGGTAGTGTCTTGCTGGAGAAAACAGAGAAGTCCTTGTTCTGTTGAGTTGCTGATTTCTTTGGAGCAAGGAGTTGCTGTGCTGAGGAAAAACTACAAAGGTAACTTTTCTTCCTTTTAGTTTAATTTTTAAACTTAGTATGTTTGCATGATTTTTCTCCATGTCTAATTAGATTAGAATATTGTATGCTTATTCTGTATTTTTACCAATGTATGGGTATTTGATTTTCAACCAAAACAAACTAGCAAAATTATGATTTCTATCACGTTTCCGCTGCTCAAGGGGATCAGATCTCCATTAATTGGTATCAAAGCAATGCTTGTTTTTCTTTGGTTGAAACAAATTTGCATTGGTTAGGTGAGATTTGCATTTGGTTTGCTGTAAAACTAGTTTAGGAAAAATTTGGCCATAGTTTACTTTTGATTTGATCAAATTATATGTAAAGGCCCCTGTTTTTTGGGCAATTAAGTGCATTATCGAGTCTGTAATCGAGTTAAGAGTCGTTCGGGACCAGTTTCGTGGATTTTGGTTGAGAATCGAAGGAGAAATTGAAGTTTGTTGCTGCTGTGTTTGAAAGAAATTGTTGTTGCCGAAGCAATAACATTGCAACGCCGTTCATCAGCGTTGCAACGCTGAGGAACGGCGTCGCAACACCATGCCTTTCTATCGACGCGGGAGCTCCAGGGGTCAGCGGCGTTGCAACACTGCCCCTCAGCGTTGCAACGCTATCCCGATAGCTGGCGCGGACAAAGCCGGCGTTGCAATGCCCTCATCAGCGTTGCAACGGGCGTTGCAACGCCGTGATGCCATTACAGAAGGTGCAGACCGGTTCAACATTTTAGTTGGTTTTCGGTCCGGTTCGAACGGTTCAAGCCCGGTTCAAGGAGTTTTGGACCGGTTTATGTAATAAAATTAGAGTAATTTTATTATTTTACACTTTAGGGGCCAAATTATTCCGGTTCTATAGCTGTATTTCTTTATGAATGTCATTTAAAATTTTTCCCAACTTAGGATAAGCATGTTCATGCATTTTTTATTTGTATAAATGTTATATAAATATGATTTAAATGCATGATTAATTTATTTTTCATGGGTAATTAATTATAAATGTTATAATTAGATTATATGGAAAATAAATTGCATGGAGCATGTAATTACTTAGTTTAAAAATAAATGTTATTTTATTTAAGTAATTTTAGTTATTCAATTAGTTGAATATTTTTTATAATTCCAATATTGGTTTTATAATATAGTTCCTTGTTATAGGTTAATTATTAAATTTATAAAAGTTATAAATTAAACGAGTTTTAGAAACCATAACCTATAACAAAGAATTGCATGCAAACATAGGAACTTGGGTTAAAATTAAAATTAGTTTTAAATTGTTTAAAATTAATTTAGACCTAAGTTTTAATTTTTAATAGGATAGAAGTTAGTCTTACATAGTATTTTAAATAGTTTAAAATATAGTAGAACATTAGAACTTTGGTTATAAGGGAACTCTACTGGTGAAGTTCTGTCTAAGGTTGGGGGTACTTAAGCTGACGGTTAACGGAACACCTCCTACCTGGGAACTGACCCAGAGCTTGAGTTGAATTAACTTTAGTTCTATTTTATATCTAGGTAATTAAATGTTTATTCACCTAGACATAAGGTTAAAAGACCTAGTTATAACAGTTATAATAGGCATAGAGTTAGATAGATTCTTTTAACCAGAATCCAACTAAGTTAAACCTATACCCTAACCTTAGGAGCTTCAGTGGGAGAAAACGAGATGTTCGCATCAAGTTTACTCTCACGTTCTCAAGAGTTCACACCGTGAGTTACATGCTCGGCTACGTGGCGTCAATAGGGCGTCCCCTACGGTAAGTGTTTGCATGGTTCAATACCAAGGTGAATGAGGGAAGTATCCATAGTAAATGGGAGCAAGACGCGTGTCAACGTATCCTACGGTCTCCTCTATTAGGTCGCACCGTGAGACTTCTATAGTCAGCCTGCTAGGTTGTCCTGGAACAGCCAAACCCTACGGAGGGCCTGACTATACCAATGATATATCTAACCAAAAAATAACTAATAGCCGCTGATTTCACTAACATTAAGTATATATTGGTGTGATATACTACCAAAATACTTTATTCAGTATATCAACGATATATCAGAAATAGTGATTTATGTTTGATAGTGATTTATGATGATATACTTATTCAGTAATATTAAGTATATCAACGGGATCTCAAAAGTTATTTGTAATGTCCGACAATTCAGGTAGAGTAAATTTCAGGTAGAATTCATAATTTAAAACCAAATTTGGGTTGCTATATCTTATTATGTGAGATGTGCTATTGTATAGAGTATATCACTAATATACTACTGATATATGTATATGAAGTTAGTTAAGAGTATATCAGTAACTCGCATATGATATATGTTCATTTCACTAATATACTAATGATATACTAAATGTTAGGTATATTAGTGAAATAAACATATCTAAAATGAAGTATATTAGTGATATACTAATATGCAAAATATCTCTAATTTGCTACGGATATATAGGAAGAATATCATTCTAAATGATATACCTAAAAGAAGGGTATCCGTAGTATATCAATAATATACTATTAACATACTTCGTTTTAGGTATATATTAATATATAAAAATAAAGTATATCAGATATACTTCTAATATACCAATATAAAGTATATCAGATATACTTTTGATATACTAATATAAAGTATATCAGATATACTACTGATATACCAAATGTAAAATATATCAGATATAGTACTGATATACCTGCTGCTACACTAATCAGGGTAAATATGTAATAATAAAAAAATAGAAATCAGATTTAAAAAAAATTGCTAGATTTGCAAATCTAAAAAATCATAACTAAGTTTGCAAATATGATAATATTTTGTGCTACCCATTACAATTTCCCTTAATTTTTTTAAAAAATCTAATTTTTAGGGATCTATTAGATAAAAAAAATTAAAAATTCAGAGACCTATTTAGATATTTTAAAAGTTCAAAGACTAAATACATAGAAACTTCAAAGGTCAGAGATTAAACTTATAGTTTAACCTATTTATAAATTTTAAATGTTTTATAGATAAATTTTTTAAAAAAGAAATGTGACTTGCCATTCAAATTTATAAACAAATGAAAATTTAAATTATTTTATTTACATTAAAATAATATTTATATATATTTGTAAGAAGAATTAACCTGTACTGGAATTACCGTAAAATAATATATAAAAAATGAAAAGAAAAAGAAGGGCCCACTGGAACCGTAGCCCATGGAATCATATATTACTCCTCCCAATTCCTTGTTTGGCCCAAGGAGTTATTAACTCCTCCTTTCAGGTCCCACAACTTTATTAACTCTTTCCTCAACTCTTTTTTATAGGCTCCACAAATTTTTAACTCTTGGTGTGTACATAAGCCGTGTTGGGTTGGGTTGAGGGAGTTTTTTGGACCAACCTGAAAATTGGGGTCGATCATTCCTTCAACCCATCCAACCATATTCATGAGGGTAACCCAACCCAACCCAACCCAAGATTTTCGTGTTGGGTTGGGCTGGGTCACCACATTAATTTTTCTATTTTTTTAATTTTTGTTTATAATTTTTTAATTATTTAAAATATTTTTTTGCTTGAATTAATAACTAAGTATAGATATAAAAAACATAAAAAATTGACAAATAATTCATTTATAAGTATAGATATAATTAAAATAAAATAAAAAAAATATAAACTTTGGGTTGGGTTGGGTTAACCTGAGACTAAAAGGCCTAACTCGAGAATCGACCCGAACTTTTCGGTTCTCCAAATTTCTAACCCAACCCAAACCGAAATAAACTTAACCTAACCCGGTTGGGTTGAGTTGGGTAGTCCGGATTGCTCAGGTTACCGGGTTATTTATACACTCCTAGGCCCCACAGACTTCTTTACTCCCACTCCCTACAACTTTTACTCCCCAACTCCTCAATCCAAACGACCCCTAAGTATCAAACTAGGGAATGAAGGGGGTTGAACACCTTGTATACCATTGAGGTAAATATGGTTTATTGAAAGTAGGTTGTTGATAGCACACAAAATGTGTTATCCTTAAGCTTAATTATTAATAGTTTTATGTTAATTTCAGAGCTTTTATGTGTGTTAATCATTGAATTTCAGGTTAAGAGCTTAAACAGGACAATTAGAGACATTTTGGATCACTCGGGATCAAATCGAGGCTTTTGGAGCTTAAAATAACATTAATTGGAAGTAGAAGGACCAATCCAAGCTAGAGGACCCGAGGTGATGGCGTTGCAAGGCCAACCGTGATTGATGTTTTCATGCCTAGAGGGATTATGCCGATAGCATTGCAACGCTGCTTTGCAGCGTCGCAAACGCTATCTCGATAAGAAACCAAGTAGAAGAGCTGTGGTGAGGGCGTTGCAACGCTGCCTTTAAGTGTTGCAACGCCAGATTGATAAGGACGCGCGCGTTAAGGTAGCAGCGTTGCAACGCCATCGAGACTTTCATTATATGCCAGCCGCCTAGGACACAACGTTGCAACGCTGTCCCTAGCGTTGCAACGCCGTGCCGATAAACTCTATAAATACAACATGATTTCTTCAATCAAAGGGACCCAAATTTGATAGAGATTTTACCCTAATTTCGAAATACACTTTGTGAGGAGAGAAAAGTGAGCATTCCTTGGGAGCCAAAGCATTCGTGGAGGTTCGAGATCGAGACAGGAGCTCGGAGACGAAAGACCGACATTGACACATAAGTTTTTTTTCTTTTTCTTTCAGATTGTAACACCATTTTAAGACGTTTTCTACACTTTTAGTTTGGTTTTATTGTGATTTAGAGTAGCTAAATATTGTAGTTAGGATTTGAATTACATGCTTATTTGCCATATTTTAAAGTATGTTTTGTTATTTATTTTTGACAATTCGTTCTTTAATTCTCTGGTTTTTGACAATTTGTAAAAACTCTCAGAAGTATAAGCATGAGAATGACCCAGAAGTCTAAGGGAAACACATAAATAAGTTGCTTAATGTCGTGCATGCTTTAGATTCATATGGAGACTATAGAATTCATTGTGTGTGCGAGGCTCACTAAGAATCGAGAGATTTTCTTGAGTATTCTACTTCTTGTTTATAAATTCATCACATTAGTTCATTGCATGTGTAATATAAGTGTTAACTTGTAAAGTCAATTTCCTCCAATCTATCATATTCGTGTCTCCACTTGTTTGTTTGTCGTTTATCTTTATTTTCATCACCTATCCATGTTATGTTACTTTAGCTAAAATTGAGAATTAGTATCTTGGTAATTGATTAATCTAGAAACCCATTTTCGAGGACGATACTTAGACTCTTAAATCACTATACTAAAACTTGACCCGTACACTTGCGGTATTGCAAAATATTAAATTTTACGCAACAAATTTTTGTTGAGATTTTTGTCCTAATCTCGTGTTTGTAAATTACTGTCTGAAATTAATAAAGTGTTATTCATTTCATTATTTTGTGTCTCGCATTTTATACAACTTTGACCAATAAAATAAGCTCCAGGGTCATTGAATATATGAGAGAACTTGAACTTGAACGGTGTGTAGTGGACACAAAGGGAGGATCACGTTCGAGTAAATGACCCGAACGGTCTACAATATATGGATAGGGTTGGAGACCTAATTCTGGATACACTGTGGATGCGACCCGCTTTGTATTAAGATACAAACGAGGTGATCTGACTCGTTCATGTGGTTGACATGCGAGTGGGGGCATCCTGTGCAATGAGATTGTACAAGATCGGGCCGTGAATTATTAGACCTCACGATGTAACACCGCTGTGATGAAGGGACTAATAACTTCGTTGATGACCATTAGTGACTTGACCTAAATCCTGAGCGTGTTACGGACTCCTGTCTGCGGGGGTCTGTCCTTTGACTAGTACGGGTGAGGGTGGTCACAGTTACTCGCCCAATATGCCTATTTTCTCAGGGACAGGACCAAGTAAGGAGCTGGGAACTTAACTACCCGAGATGGAATTCACTCGTTCCCGCCTTTAAGGAAACTAGAGGGGTTGTTCCCTTAAGTGGTGTCTCTAGGGCTTGGACAACGGGCGCCCACCCTCTCACTGGCCTGAGAGGGATGTTGTTTATGGTTGAACCATGCAACGTTGTTGTTCATTAGAGGAGCAGTGAGACTTAAGGAGCAAGAAGTAGACACATGGGTACAACAATAATTTGTCCCAACAGTGTCTACGAACAATCTGTGAAGGGTCGACTCACGGGCATTGGTTATATCGATGGACACAACTTGTCCTACAGTGATGAGAGTGCAACTACGAGCTTTAGTGGAGTGTTACCGTAGCTAATGAATGTTGAGTAACCGGGTCAAAGAGTTTGACAGGTTAGTCTCGGATCATTGGAGCTTTTCATCTGTAGGTCCATTAGGTCCCTCGGGTGGCTCAAACTGGATAAATTGAGGGTTTACAGTTTGGTGTGGATTTGAAGTATTCAAATTCATTAAATGGGTATTTATGTCATTTATATATAATATGATTGACATAATATATAGTTTGATGTGAATGAGATTCATAATAAACTATAGGTTAGCCTAATTGATTAATTAGTGCTAATTTAGAGAAATTGGATTGAGAGAAATTAAATTAAATGTGATTTGTATTATAAGGTATGAGATATCTTATTATATGAGTTGTGTAAATATGATTCGTATAACCTAATGTTGTGGTAAAATGATAAATAAGTGGAGATTTCAACTCCACCTCTCACCATTATAAAAGCACATTTGCAAGAAGGATTGCTTAATGCATTTGTCATTTTTTTTTTGGAATCTCACCAAAGAATCATTCTCTCTTCTCTCAAATTCTCTCTAGAATTTCTCTCTATCCCTAAATCAAAGGGAGTCCCACCACTCTCCATCAACTGATCGAGAACAACCGAGAAGACCATTTTGGAGGTGTCCAAATTGTTCGGTTCGAGAGTACGTGATTGTAGAGATCAAAAGCACGAAGAGTTCGTGATCGGAGAAGGAGATTTTGAAGAAACGTTCTTCGACAAGCAAGTAACTTTTCCTTACTGTTTTTCCTTCTTAAAACAACATGTTTAGCTTAGGATTTATGTGATAAATTCGGTTTTAAGAAACATTTTTCACAACGAACATCACGACAATTCAAAGTCGTTTCCGCTGCGGGATTTCATTCCCCTCAATTGGTATAAGAGCCAATCATTGGCTTCTTCGTTGTGCAAACTGTTTTTCTTAAAATTAGGTGGGCTATGCTTTAATTCATGTGATGAATTGAGGGTTGTATGTTGGATGTTTTCGGTTTTGACACATTTTAGATTTACATTTTTTCGTTGATGAGATCAATGTAAAGGCCCGTTGTTGTGGACAATTATTATGTAAATCGAGTCTATAAGTCCGTGTCGTTCGTGGCAAGAGTTGCTCTGAATAAATCAAAGCGGAATCGGGTGAAAAATGATGAATAACAATAAAAGAGTTTGTTGTTTTGTCGACGACGTGGAAACGCTGTTCTTCGGCGTCTCAACGCTCTCCGTGTGGATCCAGGCGCGCTGCAGGCACAACGTTGCGACGCCAGGCGCGACGTTGCAACGTTGCGGGCGTTGAGAAGGCGGTCTTGACGCTGGGCGCTGCAGCGTTGCAACGCTGCGAGCATAGTGGGCAGTTCACGAGAGTTTTTCGTGCGAAGTGGCATTAAGGGACAGTTTTTCCATCATGGGTGGTTATTTATTATTTTTTAATTATTTCTTTTTGTAAAGTGTATTTAATTATTAATTAATTTAATTAAAGTCCCTAGGGTGCCAAAACCGGTCCAATATTGCTATTTAATTTATTTTATGCATGTGATGTATGAAATTTATTATTCTATGCGCATAATGTATGTCATATAGATTAAAATCCCACCTTAGGTTAAACATTTCATGCATCATGTTTATATTATAAGAGTTATAATATATAGTATGCATGATAGGATTATATTATAAGTGTTATAATATAATGTATGTTTTTAATTTATTTAATATAAGTGTTATATTTCTTAGATTAAAAGCATAGACCTGCATTTATTCATGTGATGAATGTATGTTATATAGTTTATTATTCATGTGATGAATGTATGTTATATAGTTTATTATTCATGTGATGAATGATCAAACACTATAACATAGAAATGCATGTTGTTGGGATGTATGTCCTAATCTCATATTTGTTTGTAATATTCATTATTGAAATAATGAGAGTTATTTTTTCATTACTGGGTGTAGCGTTGTAATGCTGAGGCGTTGGGCGCGCTGAGGACAACGCTGGCCACGACGTTTCAACGCTGCGAGCATAAAGGGGCAGTTCGCGAGAGATTTTCGCGCGGAAAGTGGCAGATATGGGCAATGCTCATCGTAGGGCATTTTTTTAATTAAGTTTATTTTATTTTTAATTTGTAAAATGTAATTTTAATTAATTTTATTAATTAATATTAATATAAAAGTTATATTAATGTTAATTAATTCATTATTAATGTCCCTAGGGTGCCAAAATCAATCCAATTTTACTATTTAATTTATTTTATGCATGATATGTATGAAATTTATTATTTCTATGTGCATAATGTATGCCATATAGATTAAAATCACACCTTAGGTTAAACATTTCATGCATCATATTTATATTATAAGTGTTATATTATATAGTATGCATGATATGATTATATTATAAGAGTTATAATATAATGTTTGCATGTTTTAATTTATTTAATATAAGTGTTATATTTCTTAGATTAAAAGCATGCACATGCATTTAATTCATGTGATGAATGTATGTTATATAGTTTTATTATTCATGTGATGAATGATCAAACACTATAACATAGAAATGCATGTAACCTAAGTTAATTATTAGTTTTAATTTTTTTAAAACTTGAATAATTAGATTTAGGTTTTCTAGTTCTAATAAGATTAGAATTAGGAAATAAATATGACTTATGAATGGTAACTGATTAGTAACTCCATCTAAGGAAGGTTCTGTCTAAGGCTGGGGTATTTGAGCTGACGCTTTGCAGAACACCCCTACCTGGGAACTGACCTCGGAGTGAATTCGGTCGAGAGATTCATAGGTTATATTCTTGTGAGTGCCGTTAATTAAGTGTTAATTAAATTACTCACTTATACCTAAGATAATAATGTGATTATAGACTTAGGCTAATCCAATATAAGTGTTATATTGGTAGACTTAGGTAAATATTAGCCGATTTATCTAGGTCAATCCCGATTAACTTAAAGTGCTAAGTGGGAAGAAATAAAGTGTATGAGATACATTTGATTTTTCAACCACAAATCTCCGTTAAGTTCGCACCGTGAGATCCATACTCGGCCTCGTGGCATAAATGGGAGCGCCCCCATTCGGATGGTATTTGTATGGGTCAATATCAACGTGAATGGAGAGAGTACTTATAGTGAGTGGGAGCGGGATCTGTGAAAACGGAACCCATGATCTCTTTTATCGATTCACACCGTGAGACACCTATGATCCGCCTGCTAGTTTGGCCTGGACCAGACAATCCCTTCGGAGGGCCTTGATCATGAGAGTTGGAACACTGTTAAATTCCCGAAAGGGATGTAGTTTCCTTGTTGGTTTTCCTTCTTGGTTCACCCTTCGGTGGCTATTGTTTGGACGAATACTTGAAAATTTAAAGATAGATGATGCCACTCACGGGATTCATTAAGTGTTAATGGATTTAGACCGAAAAATGGTAACTAGATGCTTAATGGAATAAGAGTTATTCTGGTATTAGGGTCTGATCAAGAAAGTCTCGTCCCAGAGGAGGAGTGTTTCTGTTCACCCTTCGGTGGCGGTCATTGTAAACCTTTGGGGTATCATTGCAAATTTTAAATGGCCTAGGGATCATAGGAGTAAAATTTGCTAAAAATGATTGGATTTTCAAAGTTTTTGCGAGACTAATACAAAGTTTTTACTTGTTTTCAGTAAAAATGTCTAGCTCAATAGTAGCATTACTAGCTTCCGACAAACTAGTAGGTGATAACTACCAAACGTGGAAAAATAATATCAACACAATTTTAGTAATTGACGACCTAAAGTTCATGCTCACTGAGGGATGTCCTCAGGTGCCAGGCTCGACTGCATCACGAAGTGTTCGTGATGCATACGATCGATGGATCAGGGCCAATGAAAAGACCAAGGTCTATATCATTGCCAACTTATCTGAAGTCTTGGCAAAAAAACATGAGGTGATGGTCTCTGCTAAGGAGATCATGGAGTCTCTGCAGGAAATGTTTGGACAATAGTCCTTTCAGGTCCGACATGATTCCCTCAAACACATCTTCAACGCGCGGATGAAAGAAGGGACGTTTGCCCGTGAACATGTTCTGGACATGATGACCCACTTTAATCTGGCTGAGATGAACGAGGCTTCGATTGATGAGTCGAGTCAGGTCAACTTTATCTTGGAGACTCTTCCGAAGAGTTTCCTTTAGTTTGGTAGCAATGCTGTTATGAACAAAATTAGCTACAATCTGACTACCCTTCTTAATGAACTACAAAACTTTCAGTCTTTGATGAGGATCAAGACACCGGAAGCTGAGGCAAATGTTGCCTTCAGGTCCTTTCACATGGGTTCGACCTCTAGGACTAAATCTATAGGTCCTTCTCACCCGAAAGGGAAGAATAAGAGAATGAAAAAGGGCAAAGCTGACCGTGTTGCCGCCCAAAAAGGCAAAAAGGTCAAAGAAGTTGCAGAGAAAAGAAAATGTTTCTACTGCAACGGAGATGGACACTAGAAGAGGAAATGTTCCAAATTCCTTGTCGAAAGGAAGAAGGAAGGTAAATGTGATTTACTAGTTACAGAAACATGTTTAGTGGAGAGTAATGACTCAGCTTGGATACTTGATTCAGACGCCACTAACCACAATTGTTCTTCTTTTCAGAGAATTAGTTCCTGGCAGCAGCTGCGAGAGGGTGAGATAACACTACGGGTTGGATCTGGGGAGGTTGTCTCTGATGCAACAATCGACACGGTGAAGCTGTTTCTTGGCAGGAACTACATTTTATTGGATAATTTGTATATAGTTCCAGGGTTTACTAGAAACCTAGTTTCTATTTCCTGCCTACTTGAACACTGTATTTATGTCAATATTTCTAGTAATAAAACGTTTATTTCTAGAAATGAAAATTTGTTGTGTTCTGCTTCACTTGAGAATAATTTGTACGTTTTGAAACCTAATTCGGTCAAAAGTGTTTTGAATACTGAATTGTTTAAAACGACTGAAACAAGAGAGTAAAAGTTTCTCCAAAAGAAAATGCCAATCTTTGGCATCTACAGTTGGGCCGCATTAATCTCAATAGGATTGAGAGACTAGTGAAGAGTGGACTTCTAGACGAGTTGGAAGAGACCTCTTTACTGGTATGTGAGTCATGCCTTCCGTTTGGTGAACAATGATATAGAGCCAAAGAGCCTTTGATGCTTATACATTCTGACCTTTGTGGTCCAATGAATGTTAAATTACGAGGAGGTTACGAATACTTTGTATCTTTTATAGATAACTATTCGAGATATGGGTATATTTACCTAATGCATAAGAAGTCCGAAACTCTTGAAAAGTTCAATGAGTACAAGACTGAGGTTGAGAACCTGTTAGATAAAACCATTAAAACACTTTGATCGGATCGAGGTGGAGAGTATATGGACACTGAATTCCAAGACTATATGATAGAACAGGGAATTACGTCCCAACTCTCAGCACCTGGTATGCCAAAGCAGAATGGTGTATCAGAGAGGAGAAACAGAACCCTGTTGGACATGGTTCGGTCGATGATGAGCTATGATCGTCTCCCTGATTCTTTTTGGTTACGCAGTGGAGACTGCGGTTTACATTTTGAACAACGTTCCATCGAAGAGTGTTTTAGAAACAACTTTCGAACTCTGGAATTGGCGTAAAGGTATTTTACACCATTTCAGGATTTGGGGATGCCTGACCCATGTGTTGGTGTCAAACCCGAAGAAGTTGGAACCCCGTTCGAAGTTGTGTCTCTTTGTAGGTTACCCAAAAGAGACTAGGGGTGGTATGTTTTATGATCCTAAGGAAAATAGGGTGGTTGTGTCGACAAACGCCACTTTCCTTGAGGAAGACCACGTCAGGGATTACTTACAAAGTAGTAATATTGTGTTAAATGAAATGGGCAGTTCATCAACAAGAGTTGTTGATGGGGCTAGTACGTCAACAAGTGTTGTTGATTCTAGCTCGTCTAGTCAAGACCGTTCTCAAGAGTTGGGAAAACCTCGACGTAGTGGGAGGGTTGTGAGACAACCTGAACGTTACATGGGTTTGGCTGTCCACCCAAGTCGTCACCCCTGATGATGTCTGCGAGGATCCATTGATCTATGATCAGGAAATGACAGACATTGACAAAGACGAATGGGTTAAAGCTATGGACCAGGAAATGGAGTCGATGTACTTGAATTCCGTCTGGGAGCTTGTGGATCAACCGAATGGGGATAAAACCTATTGGTTGTAAATGGATCTACAAGCGTAAACATGGCGTAGATGGGAAGGTGCAGACCTTCATAGCTCGGCTAGTGGCAAAGGGGTTTACCCAAGTTGAAGGGGTTGACTATGAGGAAACTTTTTCTCCTGTTGCCATGGTAAAGACGATTAGGATCCTTCTGGCTATTGCCAGATATTATGACTATGATGTATGGCAGATGGATGTCAAGACATCCTTTCTGATAGGCAATCTTGATGAGACCATCTACATGGACCAACCCAAGGGGTTCATTGCCCAAGGCCAAGAGCAAAAGGTTTGCCGGCTTCATAGGTCTATTTATGGACTGAAACAAGCCTCGAGGTCTTAAAATATAAGGTTTGATGAGGCAATCAAATCTTATGGCTTTAATTAGAATGTTGACGAGCCTGCTGTCTACAAGAAAATTGTCAACAACACTGTTGCATTTCTGATATTATATGTGGATGATATCCTTCTCATTGGGAATGAGGTAGGATTTCTTACTGACATCAAGGAATGATTGGCTTCGCAATTCCAAATGAAAGATTTGGGAGAGGCCCAATATGTTCTAGGTATTCAGATAGTCCGAAATCGGAAGAACTAGCCATGTCTCAGACGTCTTATATTGACAAGATGTTGTCTAGATATATGAAGCAGAACTCTAAGAAGGGCTTGTTGCCTTTCAAGCATGAGGTTCACCAGTCTAAGAATCAGTGTCCTAAGACTCCTCAAGAGGTTGAGGATATGAGACGAATCCTTTATGCTTCAGTTGTAGGGAGCCTCATGTATGCCATGTTGTGTACTTGGCCGGACATCTGTTATGCAGTTGGGATTGTCAGTAGGTATCAATCCAATTCATGATTAGATCACTGGACAACCGTAAAGGCAATCCTCAAGTATCTTAGGAGAACGAGAAACTACAACCTAGTGTATGAGAGTGAGGATTTGATCCTTACGGGATACACAAACTCTGACTTTCAGACCGATAAGGATTCTAGGAAATCCATTTCGGGGTCAACCTTCATTCTGAATGGAGGAGCTGTAGTGTGACGAAACATCAAGCAGGGATGCATCGCTGATTCCACGATGGAAGCCGAGTACGTTGCGGCTTGTGAAGCTGCAAAAGAAGCTGTTTGGCTTAGGAAGTTCATGATGGATTTGGAAGTTGTTCCAAATATGAACTTGCCAATTACCCTGTTTTGTCACAACAGTGGTGCAGTAGCCAACTCCAGAGAGCCTCAGAGTCATAAGAAGGGTAAGCACATTGAGCGAAAGTATCACCTGATACGGGAGATTGTGCACCGCAGAGACGTGACAGTCACACAGATAGCGTCGGAGCACAACGTTGCTGATCCATTTACAACCCTCAAAACTAAGGAGTTTCAGGGTCACCTAGAGAGTCTAGGTCTTCGAGTGCTTCCTGACTAGGGCAAGTGAGAGTATTGTAAACGAGTATTCAATGCCCTAGTTTATTGTAATTTTACTGTACATTTGAGAAATGTATTTTGTACTCCACTAGCTTAGTCCAAGTGGGAGTTTGTTGGGATGTTTGTACTAATCTCGTATTTGTTTGTAATATTCACTATTGAAATAAATAAGAGTTATTTTTTCATTGCTTTGTGTCTCGCATATTTACAAACTTTGTCCAATAAACTAAGCTCCAAGATCATTGAATTATGAGAGGGAGGATCGCGTTCGAGTTAATGACCCGAACAGTCTACAGTATACGGATAGGGTTGGAGGCCTAATCCTGGATACGCTGTGGATGTGACCCGCTTTGTATTAGATACAAACGAGGTGATCCAATTCGTTCATGTGGTTGACATGCGAGTGGGGGGGGCATCATGTGCAATGAGATTGTACAAGACCGAACCGTGAATTATTAGACCTACTTATGTAACACCGTCGACAATATAGGACTAATAACTTCATAGATGACCATTAGTGACTCGACCTTAATCCTGAGCGTGTTACGAACGTCTGTCTGCGGGGGTTTGTCCTTTGACTAGTACGGGTGAGGGTGGTCACAATTACTCGCCCAATATGCCTATCTTCTCAAGGACAAGACCACGTGGAGAGCTGGGAACTTGACTACGCGAGATGGAAATCACTCGTTCTCGACTTAGGGAAACTAGAGGGGTTGTTCCCTTAAGTGTTGTCTCCAGGGCTTGGACAACGGGCGCCTACCCTCTCACTATCTCGAGTGGGGTGTTGTTTATGGTTGGACCATGCAACGTTGTTGTTCATTAGAGGAGCAGTGATGACTTAAGGAGCAAGAGGTAGACACATGAGTAAAACGGTAATTTGACCCAGCAGTGTCTACGAACAAGTTGTGAAGAGTCGACTCACGGGTATTGGTTATATCAATGGACACAACTTGTCCTATAGTGATAAGAGTGCAACTACGAGCTTTAGTGGAGTGTTACCGTAGCTAATGAATGTTGAATGACCAGGTCAAAGAGTTTGACAGGTTAGTCTCAGATCATTGGAGCTCGTCATCTGTAGGTCCATTAGGTCCCTCAGTTGGCTCAAACTGGACAGGTAGAGGGTTTACAGTTTAGTGTGGATTTGAAGTGTTCAAATTCATTAAAAAGATATTTATGTCATTTATATATGATATGATTGACATATTATATAGTTTGATGTGAATGAGATTCATAATAAATTATAGGTTAACCTAATTACTTAATTAGTGCTAATTAAGAGAAATTGGATTGAGAGAAATTAAATTAAATGTGATTCAATTTAAAATCCACAATTATACAAATGTGATTTGTATTATAAGGTATGAGATATCTTATTATATGTGGTTATGCAAATATGATTTGCATAACCTATGGTTGTGGTAAAATGGTAAATAGGTGGAGATTTCAACTCCACTTATCACCATTATAAAAGCTCATTTGCAAGAAGGAGTGTTAAAAGAATTTGCTCATTTTTGGATTTCTCACCAAGAGTGATCTCTCATACTCTCTCAATCTCTCTCAAATTTTCTCTCTTCCCTTTACCAAAAGAGTCCCACCACTCTCCCTTTACCAAAGGAGAACAACCGAGAAGATCTTTCGGAGGTGTCCGATCGTTCGTTGTTTGGAGAGTTTGTGAACGTGGAGATCGAGAGCACGAAGAGTTTGTGACCAGAGAAGGAATTCGTGAAGAACGATTCTTCAACAAGTAAGTAATATCTCTTACTGTTTTTCCTTATAATTCAACATGTTTAGCCTAATTTCTTTAGGATAGATTTAATTTTAAGAATTGATTTCACAACGAAAACCACGACGATTCAAAGTCGTTTTCTGCTGCGGGAGTTTTATTCCCTTCACACGTAACCTAAGTTAATTATTAGTTCTAAATTGTTTAGAACTTGAATAATTAGACTTAGGTTTTCTAGTTCTAATAAGATTAGAATTAGGAAATCAATATGACTTATGAATGGAGACTGATTAGTAACTCTGTCTAAGGAAGGTTCTGTCTAAGGCTGGGCTATTTAAGCTGACGCTTTGCGGAACACCCCTCCCTGGGAACTGACCTGGGAGTGAATTCGGTCTGGAGATTCATAGGTTTTATTCTCGTGAGTGTCGTTAATTAAGAGTTAATTAAATTAGTCATATAAACCTAAGTTAATAATGTGATTATAGACTTAGGCTAATCCAATATAAGTGTTATATTGGTAGACTTAAGTAAATATTAGCCGATTCATCTAGGTCAATCCTGATTAACTTAAAGTGTTGAGTGGGAGGAAATAAAGTGTATGAGATACATTTGATTTTCCGATCACAAATCTCCGTTAAGTTCGCACCGTGAGATCCATACTCGGCCTCGTGGCGCAAATGGGAGAGTCTCTCTTCAGATGGTATTTGTATGGGTCAATATCAACGTGAATGGAGAGAGTACTTATAGTGAGTGGGAGCGGGATCTGTGAAAGCGGAACTCACGATCTCTTTTATCGATTCACAGTGTGAGACGCCTATGATCCGCCTGGTAGTTTGGCCTGGACCAGACAATCCCTTCGGAGGGCCTTGATCATGGGAGTCAGAACACAGTGAATTCCCGAAAGGGATATAACTTCCTTGTTGGTTTTCCTTCGTGGTTCACCCTTCGGTGGCTATTGTTTGGACGGATACTTGAAAATTTAAAGATAGAGGGTGACACTCACATGATTCATTAAGTGTTAATGGATTCAGACCGACTAATGGTAACTGGATGCCTAATTGAATAAGAGTTATTTTGGGATTAGGGTTTAGTCGAGAAAGTCTTGTCCCAAAGGAGGAGTGTTTCTGTTCACCCTTCGATGGCGGTCATTCTAAACCTTTGGGGTATCATTGCAATTTTTAATGACCTAGGAATCATAAGATAAAATTTTCTAAAACCAGATTGGATTTTCAAAGTTTTTGCGAGACTAATACAAACTTTTTCTTAATTTCAGCAAAAATGTCTAGCTTAATAGTTGCGCTTTTAGCTTCTGATAAACTCGTGAGAGATAATTACCAAATGTAGAAAAATAATATTAACACGATACTGGTAACTGACGACCTAAAATTCGTGCTCACTGAGGAGTATCCTCAGGTGCCGGGCTCGACCGCATCACGAAGTGTTAGTGATGCGTACGATCGGTGGATCAGGGTCAATGAAAAGGCCAAGGTCTATATCATTGCCAGCTTGTCTGAAGTATTGGCAAAGAAGCATGAGGTGATGATCACCGCCAAGGAGATCATGGAGTCTTTGCAGGAAATGTTTGGACAACAATCCTTTCAGGTCTGACATGATTCCCTCAAACACGTCTTCAATGCGAGGATGAAGGAGGGGACGTCTGTCTGTGAACATGTTCTGGACATGATGACCCACTTTAACCTTGCAGAGATGAACAGGGCTTCGATCGACGAGTCGAGCCAGGTCAGCTTTATTCTGGAGTCTTTTCCAAAGAGTTTCCTGCAGTTTCGTAGCAATGTTATTATGAACAAAATTAGCTACAATTTGACCACCACTTCTCAATGAACTACATAACTTCCAGTCCTTGATGAGGATCTGGACATCAAAAGCTGAGGCAAACGTTGCCTTCATGTCCTTTCACAGAGTTTGACCTCTGGGACAAAATCTGTAGGTCCTTCACACCCGAAAGGGAAGAAGAAGAGATTGAGAAAGGGAAAAGCTGACTGTGCTGCCGCCCAGAAGGGAAAAAAGGTCAAGAAAGTTGTAGAAAAATGAAAGTGTTTCTACTGCAACGGAGGCAGACACTGGAAGAGAAATTTTCCCAAGTTCCTTGCTGACAACAAGAAGGAAGGTAAATGTGATTTACTTGTTACTGAAACCTATTTAGTGGAAAGTAATGACTCTGCTTGGATAGTTGATTCTGGCGCCACTAAGCATGTTTGTTCTTCTTTTCAGGGGATTAGTTCCTGGCAGCAACTATGAAAGGGTGAGATAACACTGCAAGTTGGATCCGAGGAGGTTGTCTCTGCTGCAGCGATCGACATAGTGAAGCTCTTTTTTGACAGGAATTACATTTTAGTAGATAATTTGTATATAGTTCCAGGGTTTACTAGAAACCTAGTTTCTATTTCCTGCCTGTTAGAACATTGTATTTCAGTTTCTTTTGAAGGTAATAAAGTGTTTATTTCTGAAATGGAAACGTATTGTGTTCTGCTTCACTTGAGGATAACTTCTACATTTTGAAACCTAATTCGGTCAAAAGTGTTTTGAATATTGAATTGTTTAAAACAGCTGAAACACGAACTAAAAGAATAAAAGTATCTCCTAAAGAGAATGCCCATCTTTGGCATCTAGGGTTAGGCCACATTAATCTCAATAGGATTGAGAGACTAGTGAAGAGTGGACTTCTAAGCGAGTTAGAAGAGACCTCTTTACCGGTATGTGAGTCATGCCTTGAAGGTAAAATGACCAAACATCCTTTTAATGGAAAAGGATATAGAGCCAAAGAGCCTCTGGAGCTTATACATTATGACCTCTGTGGTCCAATGAGTGTTAAAGCACGATGAGGTTACGAATACTTTGTATATTTCATAGATGACTATTCGAGATATAGGTATATTTACCTAATGCAAAGTAAGTCTGAAACTCTTGAAAAGTTCAAGGAGTACAAGACTGAGGTTGAGAACCTTTTAGGTAAAACGATAAAAACACTTCGATTGGATCGAGGTGGAGAGTATATGGATACTGAATTCCAGGACTATAGATTTCCTAGAATCCTAATCGGTTTGAAAGTCAAAGTTTGTGTATCCTGTAAGGATCAAATCCCTATTTTCATACACAAGCATGTAGTCCCTCGTTCTCCTAAGATACTTGAGGATTGCGTTTATGGTTGTCCAGTGATCTAATCTTGGATTGAATTGATACTTACTGACAATCCCAATTGCATAACAGATGTCGGGCCTAGTACACAACATGGCGTACAGTTGAAGCATAAGAGATCCGTCTCATATCCTCAACTTCTTGAGGTGTCTTAGGACACTGTTCCTTAGACAAGTGAACCCCATGCCTGAAAGACAACAAACCATTCTTGGAGTTTTGCATCTTATACTGTACCAACATCTTGTTGATATAAGTCGTCTGAGAAATGGCTAGCATTTTGTTCTTCCGGTTCCAGACAATTTGGATACCTAGAACATACTGCGCTTCTCCCAAATCTTTCATTTGGAATTGCGTAGCTAACCATTCCTTAACGTCAATAAAGAACCCTATATCATTCCCAATGAGTAGGATATCATCCACATACAATATCAGAAATGCGACAGTATTGTTGATGATTTTCTTGTAAACACAAGGCTCATCAACATTTTGATTAAAGCCATAAGATTTGATAGTCTTATCAAACCTTATATTCCAAGGTCTCAAGGCATTTTTCAGTCCATAAATAGATCGTTGAAGTCTGCAAACCTTTTGCTCCTGACCTTGAACAATGAACCCTTTGAGGTGGTCCATGTAGATGTTCTCGTCAAGATTGCCATTCAGAAAGGCGGTCTCGACATCCATTTGCCATACCTCATAGTCATAATATGCGACAATAACAAGAAGGATTCTGATAGACTTTACCATGACAATATGAGAAAAGGTTTCCTTATATTCTACCCCTTCTCGCAGGGTAAAACTCTTTGCCACTAGTCTGACTTTGAAAGTCTGCAACTTCCCATCTACACAACGTTTACGCTTTTAGATCCACTTCCAACCTATAGGTTTTACCCCATTAGGTTGGTCCACAAGCTCCCAAACAAAATTGAAGTACATAGACTCCATTTCTTGATCCATGGCTTTAATCCACTCGTCTTTGTCAACATCATCCATTGCTTGATCATAGGTCAATGGATCCTCATAGTCATCATCAGGTATGACGACTTGGATTTCAGCCAAACCCATGTAACGTTCAGGTTGTCTAACAATCCTCCCACTACGTCGAGGCATTCTCAACTTTTGAGAAGGACGTACTTGACTAGACAAGCTAGGATCAACAACACTTGTTGATGTACTAGCACCATCAACAACTCTTGCTGATGAACTACCCATTTTACTCAACACAACCTTACTCTTTGGTTTGTGGTCCCTGATGTGATCTTCCCCAAGGAATGTGATGTTTGTCGACACAAGCACTCTATTTTTCTTAGGATCGAAAAATAGACCACCTCTCATTTCCTTTAGGTAACCTTCAAATAGACACAACTTCGAACGAGGTTCCAACTTCTTTGGGTTTGTCATCAACACATGGGTCGGGCATCTCCAAATCCTGAAATGACGTAATACGGCCATTCCAAAGTGAAAGGTGTTTCAGAAACACTCTTCTATGGAACGTTGTTCAAAATGTATACCACAGTCTCCACTGCGTAGCCCCAAAACGAGTTAGGGAGATGAGCATAACTCATTATCGACCGAATCATGTCCAATAGGGTTTTGTTTCTCCTTTTCGATACACTATTCTGCTGTGGCATACCAGGTGCTGAGAGTTGGGACGTAATTCCATGTTCTATCATATAGTCATGGAATTCAAGGTCCATGTACTCTCCACCTCAATCCGATCGAAGTGTTTTGATCGTTTTTCCTAATTGGTTCTCAACTTCAGTCTTGTACTCCTTGAACTTTTCAAGAGCTTCAGACTTATGATGCATTTGGTAAACGTACCCATATCTCGAATAGTCATCTATAAACAAGATGAAGTATTCGTAACCTCCTCGAGTTTTAACATTCATCGGACCACAAAAGTCAGAGTGTATAAGCTCTAAAGTCTCTTTGGCTCTATAACCTTTTCCACTAAAAGGTCGTTTGGTCATTTTGCCTTCAAGGCATGATTCTCACACCAACAAAGAACTTTCTTCTAACTCACTTAGAAGCCCATTCTTCACTAGTCTCTCAATCCTATTTAGATTAATGTGACCTAACCTTAGATGCCAACAATGGACATTTTCTTTAGGAGAAACCTTTAATATTTTTGTTTGCATTTTTGTTGTTTTAAACAATTCAGTATTCAAAACAATTTTGACCGAATTGGGGCTTAAAACATACAAATTATTCTTAAGTGAAGCAAAACAAATTTCTAGACCTCTGATAAAAATAAACGCTTTATTCATATCAAGAGAAACAAAAATACATTAGTTTATAAGACAGGAAATAGAAACAAGGTTTCTAGTAAACCTAATACTATATACAAATTTTCTAACAAAATATGTTTCCTACCAAAATGCAGCTTCACCGTGCCCACTGCGACGGTTGAGACAACCTCTCCGGATCCAATCCTGAGTGTTATCTCCCCCTTCTTGTAGTTGCTGCCAGGAACTAATTCCCTTAAAAGAAGAACAAACATAGTTAGTGGCGCCTGAATCAAGTATCCAGACAGAGTCACTACTCTCTACTAAATAAATTTCTACCACAAGTAAATCATATTTACCTTCTTTCTTCTTGTCGGCAAGGAATTTGGGGCAGTTCCGTTTCTAGTACTCGTCCCCGTTGCAGTAGAAACACTTTCCTTAATTTGCAACCTCTTTGACCTTTTTTGCCCTTATGGGCGACAACATGGTCAACTTTCCCAGCCTTCTTCATCTTCTTCTTTTTTCCTTTCTGGCCTGAAGAGACCAAAGTTGCAGACTTGGTGCCCGAGGTCGTACCTCTGTGGAAGGATCTGAAGGCAACATTTGCCTTTGCTTCCCGTCCCTTGACTTTCATTAAGGTCTAGAAGGTCTGCAGTTCAGTAAGAAGGGTAGTCAGAATGTAGCTTATCTTGTTCATAATAACGTTGCAACGAAAATGCAGGAAACTCTTCGGAAGAGTCTCCAAGATAAAGCTGACCTGACTCGACTAATCGATAGAAGCCCATTCATCTCTACTAGATTAAAATGGACCGTCATGTCGAGAACATGTTCCCGGACAGACGTTCCTTCTTTCGTCCGCACATTGAAGATGTGCTTGAGAGCATTGTGTCAGACCTGAAAGGACTGTTGTCCAAACATCTCCTGCAACGAATCCATGATCTTCTCAGCGGTGATCATGCTTTCGTGCTTCTTAGCCAAAACTTTAGATAAGCTGGCTAAGATATAGACCTTGGCCTTTTCATTGACCCTGATCCACCTATCGTATGCGTCACAAACACTTCGTGCCACAGTCAAGCTCGACACCTGAGGACATTCCTCAGTGAGCGCGAACTTTAGGTCGTCCGTTACCAAAATTGTGTTGAAATTTTTTTCCACGTTTAGTAATTGTCATCAATTAGTTCATCTGAGGCTAGAAGAGTTGTTATAACTTGACATGTTTGCTGAAATTATAAAAACCTTGTATTCATTTCTCGCGAAACCTTTTTGAAAAATTCAATCATTTTTTAGCAAATTTAATCTATGATCCCTAGGTCATTTATAATTGCAATGATACCCCAAAGGTTTAGAATGACCGCCACCAAAGGGTATACAAGATCACTCATCCTCTAGAACGAAATTATTTTGACCAGACCCTAATTCCAGAATAACTCTTATTCCTATAGGCCTCTAGTTACCATTTTTCGGTCAGGACTCATTAACTCTTAATGATCCTCGTGAGTGTAACCCTCTATCTTCAGATTCCAGAGTTCCCACCCAACAAAATCCGTCGAAGGGAGGACTAAGTTGAAAGATAAACTAAGGCAACCATATCCCTTTCGGGTATTCACGGTGTTTCGACCCCAATGATCAAAGCCCTCCGAAGGGATTGTCTGGTCCATGCCAAACTAGCAGACAGATCATAGGTGTCTCACGATGTGAATCAATAGAAGAGACTGTGGGTCCCGTTGACACGAGTCTCACTCCCACTCACTAACCTTGAATTTTGACCCATACAAACACCATCCGAAGGGGGACGCTCCCATTTGCACCACGAGACCGATTATGGATCTCACAGTGTGAACTTAAGGAGATTTGTAGGTAGAAATTAATTGTATCACATACACTATATTTCCTCTCACTCAACACTTTAGTTTAACGGAATTGACCTAGATAAACGGACTATATTTACCTAAGTCTACCAATATAACACTTATATTGGATTAACCTAAGTCTATAACAACTTATTAACTTAGGTCTATGTGAGTTTAATTTATTAACTCTTAATAAGCGCCACTCACGAAAATATAATCTATGAATCTCCGGATCAAATTCACTCCCAGATCGATTCCCAAGTAGGGGTGTTCCGTTAACCGTCAGCTTAAATACCTTAGTCTTAGACAAAACCTTCCTTAGACAGAGTTAGTAATCGATCACCATTCATAAACCATATTGTTTCCTAATTCTAATCTTATTAGAACTAGAAAACCTAAGTCTAATTAATTTAAGTTATATACCATTTAAAACTAATTAATAAACTTAGGTTACATGCATTTCTATGTTATAGTGCTTGATCATTCATCACATGAATAATAAACTATATAACATATTTCATCACATGAAATAAATGCATGCCAATGCTTTTAATTTAATTAATATAACACTTATATTAGTTAACCATGTATACTATATATTATAACTCTTATAATATAAAATGATGCATGAAATGCTCAACCTAAGGTGGAATTTTAAATATATATGACATACAATATGCATATAAATAATTATACATCAAATGCATAAAAAAAAATAGCAAATTGAACCATTTTTGGCACCCCTAAACACATTAATTAAATTAATTATAACCAATATATCATATATATATTAATTATAATTAATATTAATTAATAAAACTTAACCAAAATTACAAAATATAAATAAAAAATACAAATATTTCGGTTAAGCAACTTCCCACTATGCCATCTGCCAAGTTCTTGTGGTTGCGTGCACATCATCCTTTCCCATGACGCAGGGCGTTGCAACGCCGTGTCACTCAACGCCTTGCAAGCGACGCAACGCACGACATTGAGATGTCGTTGCACAACGTCTCAAAGTCGTGCTCTATACAGAACAAAACACTTCTGTTATTAGCTCGTTTTCGACTCCGTTCTTTACAGCAACTCCTTGCCACAACTGACACAGACTTACAGGCTCGATATACAACTAAAAAGTCCAACACAACGGGCCCTTACATTGAACTCTTCAATGAAATTGCAAATCTAATCTAGGTGCCAAAAATGAAACATTCAATTTGTAAAACCTCAAACATTCATCACATGAATTAAAGGTTACCCACCTAATTTGATGTAAAATTCAGAACACAACGGTAAGCAAAGATTGGGGTCTGATACCAATTGATGGGATTGAATCTCACAACAGAAGCGATACGAATTGCATTGCCCCGTTGTGCTACTCGAAATTACTTAAAATTGAACTAGATCTCATGCATCCTAGGTTAAAAAAAGGGAGAAAGAAAGGTTACAACAACTACATACCTTTGAAGAACAAGTTTCTTCTCGTATTCCTCCTCCCGTATCACGATTTCTACGATCTCTAGATCTCCAAAATGAACTATATGTTGGAACACTTCCAAAAGATCTTCTTCGTTGTTCTCCAACGGATGAGGGAGAATAGGTGGGATTCCTTTTGGAGTTTAGGATATGGAGAGAGTTGAGAAAAAATAGAGAGAATTTGAGAGAGTTCTTTGTAGGAATTTAAAAAAAAATGATGGAATGACTTGTGAGATTCTTCTTAAAGCATCAGGTGAAGGGTGGAGACAAATTCTTCACCTATTCACCATTTTACCACAACCATATAATATGCAAATCATATTTGCATACTATCTAGTATAAGTTATCACATACCTTATTATACAAATCTCATTTGCATTGGAATTAAAAATTGAATCACATTCAATTTTATTTCTCTCAAATCAATTTCTCCAACTTAAGCCTTAATTTCATAATTAGGCTATAGTATAGTTTAGTATGAATCTCATTCACATCAAACTATATATTATGTTAATTATATCTCATATAAAAGACATAAATACCCTTTATGTGAATTTGAACACTTCAAATTCACTCCAAACTGTATACCCTCATTGAATCCATAATTGAGCCAATCAAGGGACCCAATGGTCCTACAAGTCATGAGCTTCAATGATCTGAGATTAACTGACCAAACTCTTTGATCCCGTTAATCAACATTCATTAACTACGGGGGCACTCCACTATAGACTCGTGGTTGCACTCTCCTCACTATAAGACAAGTTGTGTCCATCGATTTAACCAATATCCATGAGTCGACCATTCATAGGTTGTTCGTAGTCATAGTTGGGTCAAATTATCATTTTACCCCTATGCCTTTCTCTTGCTCCTTAAGTACCACTGATCCTCTCATGAACAACTTTGTTTATGGTCCTATCATAAACAACGTCCCTCGAGCCAGTGGGGGGGTGGAGCCCCATTGTTCAAGCCTTAGAGTTAACACTTAAGGGAAACCCTCTCTAGTTTCCCTAAATTGGGAACAAGTGAATTCCATCTTGCGTAGTTAAGTTTAAGCTCACCACGTGGTTCTTCCCTGAGAAGATAGGCATATTGAGCGAGCAACACCAACCACTCTTACCCGTACTAGTCAAAGATAAACCCCCCCGTAGACAGGAGTTCGTAACACACTCAGGATTAAGAATGAGTCACTAATGGTTATCTACGAATTTATTAGTCCTAAACTGTTAACGGTGTTATAGCAGTTGGTCTGATAATCCAGTCTTATACAATCTCATTGCACAGGATGCCCCCACTAACATGTCAACTACATGAACGAGTTGGATTGCCTTGTTTATATCCAATACAAAGTGGGTCGCATCCACAATGTTACCAGGATGAGTTTCTCAACCTTATCCATATACTGTAGACTATTCGGGTCAACTACTCGAATGTGATCCTACCTTTGTGTCCACTACACACCGTTTAATATTTAATAAATGTGAATGAACCTAAAGCTTAATTTATTGGATTAAGTTTAAAATGCAAGATACAAGGTTTGATGATAAAATAACTTTTATTTATCAATACAACAACTTGTTGGGTTTGTGCCCTAAAACTCGTAGTTTGTAATTTTGTTCTAATTATTGTAATAAAAAGTTATCATTTTCAATAAAGAGTTATTGTTTGATATTTATGATATTGCCCTTATATTAACCCTAAATCCAATAAACTAAAAATCCAAGGCTGTAAGATGTCTCTTGAATTGAATGTAGAGTACATATAAAGGATCTCGGTTCGAGATACAACCTAAAGGGTCTATAGTAAGGGGATAAGATTTGGGTACCTTACCCTGATACGTAATACTATGGATGTAGCCCACTTTGTATATGATACAAACACTGTGATCCTAACGTGCTCGTGTAAATGACATGTGAGTGGGGATATCCTATGTAATGAGATTGCATAAGACCGGACCATGAAATAGTAACCACTAGGTGTAACTCCGTTGACTAGTTAGGTTTCTATTTCACTAGGATGACCTAGGCAACTTGATCTCAATCCTGAGCAGGTTACGAACTCCTGTTTGCAATGGATTGTCCTTTGACTAGTATGAGTGAGAGTGGCCATGTACGCCGACTCAATATGTCTACCTTCTGGGGACAAGACCGAGTGAGTAGCTGGGGACTTAACTTAGCAAGATGGAATTCACTCATTCCCGTCTATTAGGGTAAGTAGAGGAATGTTCCTTTAAGTGGTGTCTCCGGGATTTGAAAAACGAACCCGACCCTCTCATTGGTTCGAGAGTGACTTCTGTTTGTTGGTAGGACCACAAACAAATTGTTCATTAGAGGAGCATCGATACTTAAGGTACAAGATGTAACCTAGGGGTAAAACAATAATTTGACCCTGCTGGTGTTACGAACATTCGTGAAGGATTGACTTGTTGTTATTGGTCAATATCCGTGGACACAGAAATATATTTGCAGTGAGAAGAGTGTAGCTGCGGGACTTTAGTAGAGTGTTTCCGCAGTTAACGAATGTTGATTAGGAGGTTAATGAGATTAATCGAATAATCTCGTATCGTTGGAGCTTCTAATCTGTAGGTCCATTAGGTCCACATTTTAGCTCGTAAAGGGTTCTTAGATCGTTTGAATTTGAAATATTCAAATTCATTAGTGAATAAATGTTAATGTATATAGATACATTATAATATAAAATTTTGGAACTATATATTATAAATTTAATGTGAATATGATTCATATTAAATTATATGAGAGAATTAAGTATTTGAAAGAGTTCAAATATTAATTTAAATGTGAATGTGATTCATATTTAAAAACTATAAGTTAAAATTTAATGTGCATGAGATGTGCATAAAACTATAGGTTAGAGGAGAAATAGATTAAATATGATTTGATCTTAATTAAATATATGATATTTAAAGATTAATTAAATATTTGGTATTTAGTTAAATAATTAATTAAATTTGATTTAATTAATATTAATTAATGGAAACGTGTGAGGAGGACACGTTCCCATCTTCTCCACTAACTCCCTATCGATAGGGAGTGGGGGAAGAGTTCCTCGACCTTTAACTTCTCAATTGAGAGAAGTTGAGGTTGATCAATGCTTTTGAGCAATTAGTGAATTGCTGGAAGAAAACTCTCTCTCTAAAATTCTCTTCTCTTCCAAGTGTTGGAATACCTTCCCACCAAGGTTGGTCTAAGTTGAATCAGAGACATAGAAGGTTTACTTTGTAGTTGTGTTCTGTTGGAAAAGAAGAACATAGGAGGTTTTGCTTATTGTTGTATTACTGTGTAATTGGAGCAAGAGTTGCTGATTTGATCTACAAAGGTAATTAAACCTCTTCATTTTAGTTGAACAATTACATAGCATATGTTTGCATAATTTGTTTCATGCCTAATTAGATTAGATTGTTGCTTATTCTCTGTTTTTACCAATGTATTGGTATTTGGAATAAATCGAAATAAACAAGTAATTGATCCGGAAAACACGTTTTCGCTGCTCAAGGGGATCAGATCTCCATCACAACTGTTACAAACGACACGAGTTTAGGGCATAGACCCCAACACTCAGACCGTTCTTCAGATATGAAAATATTGAGAGATGAGTTTTCAAGTTCTTAATGAGAAACATGAGTAGAGTTTATCCCCTCCCCAACTTTAAACAAATTCAGTTGACACACCTCATATGTAGACTATAGTGCTTAGTCAAAGAAGTTCAGTCAAAAAATTGAACTTCTAACCCATTCGCTGACCCTTTGGGGCCTAGGCGAAAGGCGCACTATGAAAAATAAACATTGGTTAAAGAAAAATAAACAAAAAAGAATTATTTCTATGGGTTTTGAAAACAAATCAATAGAAACCTATGAAAAAATAAAACAAAAATATAAAATCAATATCTCAAACCTAAAGGTTTGTTTAAATTTGGATGAATTTAATTTTTATTTTCTTCTCCTGAATTAAAACTCTTGCAACTCTTTTTATTATTTTTTTTTTTACAGTAATGATGGATTTAATAAGTTCATTTATTTTGATTATATTGTATATTTTCATCGTTATATGTATTTTACATTGTTATTTGATATTAAAATATTTTGTTATTAATAAAACAATTTCCTCCAAAATCATAAGGGCATAATATTAATATTATCTTTCTTTTCATTTCTCGTGAGCATCCAAATAAAAAATTTTAATTTTGAGAATTTTAAGTCAACTCAGTTATGTACGCAAATAATAATTTAAAATCATTTCCATATTTTAAAATTCTGAAATTTGAAATCATTTTTTTATCAAATCCGTATGCGAAACAGAATATAAGATAGGGGTATGAATGTGTTCATACAATCTTTCATGATTGCATGAATTTGAAAGCAAATTTTCGAATGATATATTTTTGGGGCAACAAGAAAAAATCTAAATCTTACTCATCTCACTTGAAAAATGTCTAAAATAGTTTCAATTGTTAAAAATGACAAACGATTTTTCCATGAAATTTAATAAAAGTCTTGAGACGAAAATACCCTTATTGCGAATATTTGGGAGTTGCACCTAACTATGACTAACAAAAATGAGTGAATCAAAGAATAAAATAAAAGCCTAAAAAAAACAAGATTTTAAGGGGAGAGAGAATTAACAAAATATAAAAATAGAGGATTCTAATGGGAGAGAGAAATATTAGCTAACAAGCCATTCGTTTGATGAGAAAGAAAAAGAATATAGAAAATTCGAGTGGCTTAAGCTGAAGCAGCTACTTTCGAAGTAACAGAAAGAAAAGCAACGACTGGAGTGGAATATAAAAAACTTGAATCAAATCTAAACTATTAAGTTAACATTGTTTAATGAAGAAAATAATGCATGGGTTACATAAATGAGCAAAATGATCTAAATAATGCATGGAAATGTGTAATTACCTATAAAGCGAGTAAAAATTAAATTTAATATAAAAATCGATACCTCATACATGTAGGTTAATCGAGGTAAAAATGTCATCATTAACCATCTCCCATAATTAATACTCCACCTAAACCCCATGCTTCCTGTTGCTTATACCGTAGCTTTTTGTTGGACCACTAGGTATTTCATTTTATTTACTGGTTCCTTTTGATGATCCACGGTATACATAATGACCTCTCTTATTGGTATTTTGACCACGATATACACAAGAAACTCTTTTATTGATATTTCCTCTTGTTTTCTAGTTTCTCTAGGCTTGCTTTCCATGTGTGTATTAGTATCTACAACGCTTCCCTATTGTTTATATTGTTGAACCATTAGATATTTCCTTTTATTTACTGGTTCCTCTCGATGACCCACAATATACACAATGATCTCTCACATTTCCTCGTATTTCCTAGAATCTCTAGTTTTCCTCGTCCCTCTGTATATTAGTATCTACAACACAAATGTTTTCTATCTACTGTCGTTTTTACTTTTGAAAATTGAATGTATTTGTTCAATTTTTTCATTCCTACTACTTCTTTTTTGGGGGACGACACATGGTATATACAAAGACTTCTTCGGTTGGTATTTCCTTTTGCTTACTGTTTTCTTTAGGCTCGTCTCGCCCTAGGTATATATTTCTATCCACTATCGTTTCTACTTTCGAAAATCGAATGTGCTCAATCGACTTTTATTATGCAACCTCTTTTTCAGAGTTCTTTTTTGGATTTCTTTTCCTTCCATTTATCCGAGAACAATTTTTATTTGTGAACTGCTAGATCTTAGAAAATTAAAAAAAATGACGAAAAATGGTCCTTATCTTCCCCGACCATTTCATTTGAAACTCTCGTATTTTCTTCGATCTTCAATGTCGTTTCATATCCCTTTGGTCTCTATGAACTTTGCCAACAATGTTTCATCATCTCCCCTTGCCCTCTCAAAAACCATCAATGGGATGGAATCTAGTTTCGTGCAACCTTCATGAGAGGGAACCAACAACACATTGAATAACTATTTACAAAAAAATTGATGGGAGCTGCCAAAAATGGGGAGTCGAACATTAAGGAAAATCGGTTGGAACGAATTTAGGATGAATTAAGTTTGACTGTAAATATAATTATATACCAGGGGCAAAATGGGCATACAATTTTCTTCACTCTCCTTCCTGAAAAATAGGCAGACAAAATCGCAATATGAAACATTTTTAGACATTTTTCATTATAGACTATTTATTTTAGACATTGGTCACAATTTCTCAATATTTTTTCCATGTCAACAGGGACTTAAGGGCCTGTTTGGTACGCAATCTGAAAACAGAAATTTGAAAACAAGGGATTCAATGAAACAGAGTTGTATTTCATGTTTTCAGATATGTGTTTGGTAGCGTGATTTAGAAATTTGATTTCATTCTAAACCGTTGTTTAAATCATACTGCCTATAACATATTTATAGATCATGAAATTAGTTGTAGATGCAAAACTAATTATTATATTGAATATAAGTCATTATTAATTAATTTAGGAAATGATTTTGCAAATTTTATAGAATTATCTTTTTATAATATAATATTCTATAATTTATAATATATTATATTCTACATATTTTAATTTAACAAAAGTAAATTGAATTCATAACATGAAATATTGTATTTATTATTTTTATCTTTGTTTAATATAATTCGCATTTTTTAAAATTTTAAATTCGAGAATCTGGATACAATGAAAACATAAAAATGTTGTTTTCTGCAATTTCTACTATTTGGATCCTAATCCAAAAATAGTTTTGAAAACACATCTGCCAAACACATATTCACTGAATTCAGTGAATCCGAAAACATAAAACAGGATCCAGATTGCATACCAAACAGGCCCTAAATGTCTTAGCCCATGAATTAGCCAGAATTACCATTCATCCATCATTTATCTCATAAATTGGAGAATGACTTGGGCCCAAGGCCCAAAAGTCACATGGAAAAAATGGGTGAACCATTGTCCCACATTGAAAATTTTGTAAGGGGCGTTTGGTGCACATAATTGAGTTGAGTTGGACAGAGTTAGTTTGTCAGTGAGTTCAGAAGTCTGTGTTTGGGGTGCATAGTTGAGTTGAGTTGAGTTAGAAAGTCTGTGTTTGGGTGCAGAGTTGAGTTGAGTTGAGTTAGAAAATCTGTGTTTGGGGTGCAGAGTTGAGTTGAGTTGTCAGGGATATATGATACAATTTTTTTTCCCAATATGGAGTAGATTGATTTTTAATTGACTAATTTTTTCTTTTATTTTTAATTTTTTCAATCATTCATCTAGAAACCGTTTTTTTTCTCCATATTTTAAATACTGAATTCAATTCAGATGTCTACTACAAAAAAAAAAAAAATCAACATTGATATTTTTTTAAAATACCATTATTTCTTTCTTTTATAAATTAAATTTTTTTCTTCAAAATATAGAAAATGTAGCATTGTTTCCTCTTTTTGATATGCATTAAATTTCTTTCAATTTATAGAAATCATATATTTTTAGTACACATTGAATTTAATTCAATTGATAGAAATCAAATGTTATATTGTTTATAACAACAAATAGAAATTGATGAATTAAAAAAAGACAATGTACTACTATTTTTTTTCTTTAAACTCAAATCAAACTGCTATTAAAATAGAGAAATCTATGGTTTCATTGTCTAAAGATATATTGAACTTCTTTGAAACTTACAAATGAGGAACCTATCATGACCTTTTTTAAGTACTAATAGAGTCGTTTGTTTTAAAATACAATGTCAGTTACGTTTTTTTTAAAGGAATATTGTTTGTTTACATTTGTTAAATCACATGAAGATGACAATAAAACAATTTATATCAACATTAATGTCATATAAAAGTGAAATATTCACAAAATATTAACAGGTTATCAAGTACCTATTTACATGATTCCCAAAACATAATTATGGTATC
This sequence comes from Trichosanthes cucumerina, assembly GCA_036507285.1. Classification (NCBI taxonomy): domain Eukaryota; kingdom Viridiplantae; phylum Streptophyta; class Magnoliopsida; order Cucurbitales; family Cucurbitaceae; genus Trichosanthes; species Trichosanthes cucumerina. Next base: position 70,910,195 of record CM071839.1, on the reverse strand, counting down.
AAGGATCTATTTACCTGATTCACAAACATAAGTATGGTTAACAAAATATATGTAATGACAAACAATGGGTCGAGTTTGTATGCTCGAAGAAAGATTGTTGGAGAAGAGAGTAACACCAACTATACATATGTATTTCATATTATTTTGAACCATGAGAATCTCGTTGGTTGCTGAAAATTATTATTTGTGATACTCGTCGGAGAAGATAAGGTTGGTTGAAAGATAAGGTCATCAACGATTGTTGTAAATCGTCAGAAAAGGTAGTCGACAGTGGTCGTCAATTGTTCAATATGGTCACCAATAGTGAAGGTCGCCTGGTAGTGGTTGTTGGACAAGGTCATTAGAGGTGGTTGTCTGTTGTCGAAGATGGTTGTCGATCGCTGGAGATGGTCGTCGAAGGTAGTTTTTAGTTGTTGGAGATGCTTACCGATTGCCAGAGATGATCGTCATAGGTGGTTTTCGGTCGCAGGAGAAGGTCATCAAAGGTGGTTATCAGTTTTAAAGGAGGTTTTTAGTCGCTGGAGATTGTCATCGATTCTTGGAAATGGTCGTTGGAGGTGATTTTTCGGTCACTGGAGATGGTCTTCAAAGGAGGCTTTCGGTCGCTAGAGGTGGTTACCGATTGCCAGTGGTGGTCGTCGGTTGTTGAAGAAGCAATGATAAAATATGTTAATAAGGTTACGGTACAAGTCGGTGAAGTTAATATCCTAAGTCGATAGAGTTGAGTTAAGTTAGTTTATTCATGAACCAAATGCTGAGTTGGGTTTAAAACCCAACCTAACTCAACTCAACTCAGAGAGTCAAACACCCCCTAAGAGTGAGAGTAGTTTTTATTTCATGGACTACATGGGAGTTGGCGAAAAATGGATGTAGTGATATCAAAACATCTCCCCACACGCAGCCGCCACCGTCGTTTGTCCGAGCGGGCGCGTTTGGGTAAATGTGCTTACACAAAAAGGAAAATAATTTTTATTTCCTTCATCTTTCTACAAATCCCTTTAAGAAATACATGATCGTAACTCCAAATTCCTTTGCCTCGAGTCAGCGTAGAATCAGCTTGAACCAGTTCTTGACCCAAAAACCTGCATTCACCAACCTCGTCCCAATTAATAGGAGTCCAACATCTTGTATATATATAAAAGTTCCATTTTCAATTTCCTATTATTATTATTATTATTATTATTATTATTATTATATGTTTTGGTAAACTTTTGGTGTCTGTTTTTGTCTCTCAATTTGACAACAATTTGGTATTTTTAATACATAAATAATCAAATAATTAATTATATTATTTTATACTATTTATTAATAATAAAATAAAATGAATTATTAGAACAATATAAATTTAAAAGGCAAATGAGCTAGTTTTATATTTGTGCCTCATCAATGTGAATGAACTCTGTGTTTTTCTTAACAAAGGGGACTTTTGAAACAATGAACTTTTTCTACTCACATTCTTTCCCTATTAACGATATTTTGAATTTGCTGAAAATAATAGCTTGTATAAATTATTTTATTATATCTTAGAATAATTCACCATTTTCGATGCATCAAGGTAGTACCAAAATGTATCAAGATTTAAAATAACTTTTTTGGTGACGCAATAGGAAGAGAGATGTGGCAGACTATGTCAACAAATGTATAGTTTGTCAACAAGTGAATGCACCAAGACAAAACCCAACAACCAACAGGTTTATTGCAACCTTTGAGTTTATCGTAGTGGAAATGAGATGAAATCTCTATGGATTTTATAGTCGGATTGTCCAGAACTTTGAGAGGTTATACAGTGGTTTGGGTCATCGTTGACAGGCTTACTAAGTCGACGCATTTTCTCCTAAGGAAACCCATCTATTTCACTGATAAGTGGGCACAATTGTATCTAAATGAGATAGTCTGTTTGCATGGAGTTCCTACCAGGATTGTTTCAGAAAGAGATCTTTGTTTTACATCTAACTTCTAGAGCAGTTCGCAGAAGGCTTTAGGTACTCAATTAGACTTCAACACGTCTTTTCATCTCCAGACTGACGAACATACTGAATGCTTGAATCAGATACTAGACGATATGTTGCGTGCTTGTGCGTTGGATTTCCCTGGTAGTTGGGATACTCACTTACATATGATGGAGTTTGCCTACAATAATACATATCAGGAAACCATTGGCATGACATTGTTTGAAGCTTTGTGTATATATATATATATATAGTAAAATTATATGGCAAAACTAAATAAAGACTAAATTAGGGAGAAAGTGGGAGAGAAGAGTGAAGATTGAAGGGTTTTTTTCACCAATTGTATGCATTTTATTTTCCACTATAAGCCACTATTTATAGGCAATTTGGAGAGCATGATGTGGTCCATTTGGACACCAATTATGGGTTTTGTTGGACATGGAAGACACTTTGGCTATGGAGAATTGGTCACTTGACATGGGTATCAATGTGGCATATGGAATGGACATTTATATGTGTGATGAATTTACAATACAAATATATATTTCTATCAAATATAAATGATACAATGATATAAACAATTCTAAGATATATTCTTTTTCACATGAATAGTTCTTTTTCTGGAGGGTAGGAATGTGACCTATATGTATAGTTATTTCATTATACTATATACATAAATTTTCATAAAAATGATGAGAATATGAAAAGATTAAACAAAGAATTATTGTGCTACACATGATTAAAATCAACATTATTGCAAAAAATAATTAATAACATCCATCTATCGAAATTGCACCAAAGGATGTGTAATGGAAATGCTAACTCAAAAGAGGTAATACAACACAATTGCGTCAAATTGCAGGCAACCAAATTGAACGTGTTATCCGACAACGCAATTGCATTAAAATTGAGTGTCGTAGTCTAAGATCAAGGAAGGCAAAATAACGCAATTGCACTACGAGAAGTCGAAGCCACGATGAGGGAGACAAGGAAAATGAGCAACAGATGCATCGAATGACAATTGCACGAATGCAGATGGAAGGCAATTGCAGAAAAAAAAGAAGAAGCGCGCGATGGCAGGAATTTGACCTAGGTGAAATCTATTTAAATTCCTCAGCCCCTTCTTACAGCATTCAAATTTCCAACTGGCCTCCACCGACCAACACATTCTCTCTCTCGAACCCTCTGAGAAACCCAAAAACTTCCTTCACCGTCGACAATGAGAAACCCTAAGCAAACTGAATCAAGCAAGAGAGACAAAAGCAGAGGGTGCCGACTTGTTCTCTCTAAGGCCAGGATCTAGAGAGTTGGTCCAGAAGCTTCGAGAACTCTCCGACGACCATCGTGAAAAAATGCAGGAATGGGAAAAATCGGTCAGTGTACATAGACCCATCGATACAACAACAGAAACACAAGAATCGAAAGGGGTTCGAGAACCAAAAAGAGGAACCCAGAATGGATAGAAGCAATCTGCATCATGCATGCGCAAAGACGAGCAACAAAACTTGAAAGAGAGTTATCGGAAGCTAGGAAAACCTAGAAAGTGGAAGAGGAAGAACATCGGGAAGAAAAAGACGAACAAGAAGGGCAAAACGCAGCAAGCCAAGCAGCGGAACAAAAAAAGGTACACATGGTGTCACCCTCTGAACCTAAATGACCTAGGGTTAAAATTTTGGTAAGAAAAAGAGTTCCTCTTTGGATGATAGAGGAAAAATAGGAGAGACAAAAGAGAAGAAAGATCGAAGCAGAAGAAGAGAAGGGAAGAAAGGAGGAAGAAGAAGAATTGAGAAAGAAGGTGAAGGGGGAACTGCGGAAAAAGAAAATGGAATAAGAAGCTTAAAGGAGAAAGCAAATTGAAGAAGAAGAAAAGAAGAGAAAGGAGACAGAAGAAGAAGTGTTGCGGAAAAGAAAAGAAGAACAAAAAACGGCTTCAGAACGAGGACTGGGTGAAAGAGGCAATTGATAAAGTCCAGAGGATTGCAACACAATTCACCCAACAATTGAAAGAAGCTGGAGAACAGTCAAGAAGACCTTCCAGATGGTCTTCAAGTGATCAAGACGAGCAGACATAAAAGAAGGAAAAAATGATGAGCAACGATTAATCAACGTGGTAACAACATCTGGTTCACTCTCGTTTAATATAGAAAATTTTGTACGCAATTGGGAATCCAGGGAGGAAATCTCCCACAGTTCTTCATCCATTCAGATAAGAACACCACAGAAGGGAGCTTTAGAAGAAGAATGAGAAAAAGAGAAGATACTCGAGGCAGAAAATGAACAAGAGGCAACACGACAAGAGTCTGAGCAGGAGGTTGAGGTTACCTTGAGAAGGGAAGAAATGGAAGGACAAGAGCAAATTAACCAGTCTGTAGGCAGTGAACAGAGAAGGGAAGAAGAGATTTTGGCGAACAAAAGAAAGGAGTAGAAGAAGAAGCTGGAGAAGAAGAACCAGCGAAGGAAAAAGAAAACAAAAATTGGGGGGACAGGAGTGGCTCAACAAGTGGCAGAAAGTGAAAAATGGGAAGAAAAAAGGGAAAAGTAATAGAAGTCTCCGATAATACTAGTAGAACTGAGACAGAAATCGAGAAGAGAAAGGTGACAATAGCTAAGCTGGGGTTTATTGGAAAACGAGGATTTTCGACTCAAGCAGGGGCTTTCCCTAGATTTATCACTGAAATGATCAAGGCACAAGGCTTGGAGAAGCTCTGCCAACACCCCCCACCTGCAAACCTTCCTTTGGTGACTGAGTTTTATGTGAAGATAGTAGAAGGTGTTGACAAAATCACCATAAATGGGAAAAAGGTAAATTTCTCTACCAAGGCAATTAACAAACTATTTGGGTTGCCTTCCTTGAAGAATGCTAGGGGCAACAAGGCCATCGAAGAACCTACTGAAGAACAATTGGAAGAGGCCTTGATGATGTTGGCACCAGAAGGCACGCAATGGCAGATGGCCTAATGTGGGAAGAAACATTTACTGCCAGGGGACTTAAAGAGTGAACTAGCTGTGTGGTTGAATTTTATCCGCAATCAGATATTACCAACCACGCATGGAGCAACCATTGCGTAGGAAAGAATTATGCTCCTCTACTGCATCTACAAGGGGCTAAAGATCAATGTTGGAAGAATAATCACGAATGAGATTAGATTCGGGGAAAAGAAAACCATGGGGAAATTATTCTTCCCTTCATTGATCACTGAGCTTTGCAGATCGGCAGGGGTCGTTGCTACTGAACATCAGCTGTCCACCAAGCCTCTAGAGATGCCACATGAATTCTCCCACTACTCTTACACAATGACAGGAAGATGAGGAAGCAGAACAAGGCTCATGGAAAGAAGAAGATGGAACCTGATAATGCAATTGCCTCGCAATTGCAGTCTCTGCAAGCAGCTGTGATGGAAATGGAGAAGAAGAATGAGATCTATTGGACTTATATTCAGTAGAGGGATGATGCAATGCGACAAAATCTCGCATTATTAACGAAAAGAAAGGGACCACCAATCCCAGATTTCCCTGAAGAGCTGAGGCAAGACCACACTCATCAGCAGGAGGAAGAAACTTCATCAACCGCTTAAGGAGTTTTCTGCTTCTTTAATTCATCATTGTCTTTTGTTTTACAATTCTTTTGGTACTGTTGTTATTGGTTTTCTTTTCTTTTGACTTCGTTAAGACTAGTTGTTGTTAAGTTTCATTTGATTATTGCATCTCTCTGAAGTTGTTGTTCAATTCTACTGGTTGTTGATATTGCTTTTATTTGACTATAAAAAGAGAAAAACAAAAATCATGGTTTTGTCTGAAACAATGCTTACCCTTGTAAACATTTGTTGTCCCAATCAGTTTTTAACAAGTTAGGAAACTCGAGTTACAGATTTTGGAAGTCTCAATGATGAAATTAGGGGCACCTCCTCTTTAAACACCATCCACCTACAACATCAGTTTTAAACTGATCCTTGAGCCAAAGTTACCTTGCCCTATTTGCAAACGTTATCCTCAGAACTTGTTAACAAGGGAAAAATGTTCTACCTTTGAATGAAGATCCAGTAATCAGGGAAAGTCATGACACCCTTGATTAACCTTGCATGAAAAATCAACTGAGAAAAGAGCAGCTGAAGCAAGTTTCACTCAGTAATGTACACTCATAGTCAGACATCGATACCACAAAGTATTGGTGAGTTAGAGCGAAGGTGCAATTGTCTAAAGAAATTGTTTTCCCATAATCCTTGAGAATAATAAGGTTGGAAAAGAAAATCGTCTTAGAAAAAGAAGAAAAGGCAAGGAATATCAAATGACGAGGAGAAGTTAGGATTGATGTAGTAGAAAAGTGTTAAGAGGGGGAATACCATCTGAGAGGCCGAAGGATAGGTAGTCGGGTTCCTTGAAGTTGAAAAATGATTGAGATTGCAAATGGATTGCTTGAGGACAAGCAATGGTTCAAGTTTGAGGGCGTGATAACTCTCAAATATGAGAGTTATTTGACCTATTTTTGTTGACTTATTACTTGTATTTGAGCGTTAATTAGGAAAAAGTGTAAGGATTTGATACAGAAATTGCAACTTTGTTTAAAAGCAAAAAGGAGAACTCACGATTTATGATTTTTACGTAGGAACGCAAACTGACGCAATTGCCTGGACAAAGAAAGACCTTTTTTCTTATTTGAGAAATTTGTGGAAATATTAGCTCACGGAATTCAAGTCGTGTTTCGAGGTTGTCGGTTGGAAACCCTAGCGGCAGACAACTCTATAAATAGAAAAGGAAGTGGTTGAGAATGTATGTTGTCTTTGGAAAGGAATACTGCGATTTTCTTTCGTCTACTGCCATCGTTTATGTTTTGTTTTCTTCGTTTGATTCAGAGTAGAGTTTTTTTGTATTGTTTTATTCGATCCACTGGTTGTGTGGGACTGAACATCTCTTTACCTTTCTTCTACGTTAGATTCTGGATTCTGGATTTTGCATTATTGTATTTTCAATTCAGTTTGATCTTCTTATTTACAGAGATACGTTGTGTTGCATTTAATAGAAATCTACTGTTTCCTCTTTATTTACAAGTGTTCTCGGGTTGTGTTTTAGCCTCCTCTACAACTTATATTAACAATCTGAAGTCGTTCTCTCGGTTCTTGCTAAATTGTGGTAGATTGAGAGAAAGCTTGGAATTTATGTTTTCAATCGTTATGTTCAAGTTTTCATTTATTGTTTTCTCCATGAGGAGCTAAATTTCCTTAGGGATTCAAGATGTGAATGCCCTAAGAAAAGACAATGAACTCCAAAGCAAGAGTAAGTCGACTAACCTCTAATGAAGTTTACTTTTGGTGAGTTTATTGCGGGTAGCCTTAGCCGGCCATCTAAAGTTACCCATCAAGCTTTAGCTTGGCACCGAAAGGGTTTAACTCCCAAAAGTAATGGAGTAAAAGGGCTTAGACATAAAACCTGAACTTTGACCCTAGGCATAGGGCAAGACTCCAAAACCTAAGAGTTGAGTGCATAATATCTGGGATAGATTAACCATAGAAATATAGGATTAATCACTCAGCCTCCTGAAGATACTTCAAAGAAGGTCAAATAGGAGTGGAACTCGGTTTATATCATTAGAAAGTTAGATCGAATCACAATGTATTTGCAGTTGCATTGTCGTTGTCGCATCATGCAATTGCGTCGTAATGGAAGAGTGGTGTAGCGCAGTATTGTGCAAATTGAGTTAGCGCAATAACACTGTGCAATTGCATCGTAAGCGGTAGTCAACGCATTTATGTGGTAGTGCAACATGACGCAAATGTGTTGTTTTTCCTTCTCACGTAAGTGTGGTACGCTGTCGTGCTACACATCGGGAATGTAACTGCAATGTAAGGCAATTGCATTGGAGTTGCGTTGTCTTTCCAACTTAGTGGCCCCAACATTTTGAAACCCTTACTTTCCCATTTTTGTCATCTATTTTAGTCACAACCACCACAAAATTTACTCCACTTAGGGTTACCGTGTTGAGTATATTTGGTCGACAAGTCGTGAAAATATTGGTTGATTTTTTTAATCTACTCCCTTGGGTTCGATACTCTAGAATACTTCTAGATTTATATTACTTCGATCGCGTGCGCTTGCGTATTTCGCTATCAGACACCTACTTAGAGATGGTGAAAAGGATAAGGGGAATTGGTTCCCTAGGTAGAGGGATGGGTTGATCTGGCTAGAGTAAAGAGCCCCAACACACAGATTGGAGCCATAGCGAGAGTGAGGAATGTTAGAATTTATTAACAAAATAAAGTTATAATTATTCAAGAATAAAAATATATATATCAAGAACAATCATGACAAATTCGTTAAAATGATCTACACATGGAAGAAAACTTAAATTAAAGAAGATTAGAATTACTTGGAACCTTCAAACATGTTGAATCCATAAATATTCGGGGTTTATGGTCTTCCTCAACTATGCAACCTAGTCTAGAATGGGAAAACCTCTCTATTAGATGGGGAATAAGAGGCTAAGGAGGCATTCCTAGGGTTCCCATAATCCCTTAGGATCAATAGGCTAGTTTCTGCTCAGCAGGCCACACCACATATGGGAAGTTTAGGGCCCATTATCAAGACCACACAATATGCCCATTTAAATAGCCCAAACATAATTGTTATCTAATTTTTTACCATATATGAATTAATTATTAAATTAATTCCAACAATCACCCACTTGGGTAACAATTCTCTTATCAACAATTATCCATTTATTGTATAGTGCACAACTTAATGCTATTTTAAAAATAAACTTCCCTTTAATCACAATCCGATTCATTTTGTATACTAATGAGGAACCAAGGTGACTTTTGTCACATGTATAGTCGCAACTCAACCTACAATGATCACCACACCAAATATACTTAATGGCATGGATCAAGTGTGGAAGATCAACATTGAAATTACATGTAATGTGATCTAAACATGCCTATTTCCAACTGGTCCTACTTTATTCTTTAGAGAGATCAAACTGTATTCTTTGTAGCCTTATGTCAAACTACAATTAGAAAGAAAATCATTTAGAGTAACAAAAGATAATTCATCTTCCTTATTCTACAGAAAACAAAGCTTTGTGTCTACTTTACGTAGTCATAAACTCTCACTCAACTGTCAACCATAGTTTTCACACCTGTATGCGTGTTATGCTCCTGAAACTACGTGAAAGTTCATAATTAGCGGATCTTCAATGATGAAGTTGTATTTCTTTAGACACAATCAACAATCTGACAACTTTAGACACAATCAACAGTCTGAATTTTCTTTATCAGCTTATAATTCTCATATAAAAGCTTTTGTTGTTGTAATATGGAAAAACAAATTCTTGTCAAGGCAACCTAATGACAAGGTTAAAAAATTTATGAGTTTGTTGCCATACAAAATGCTACGAACAAAAACTTCAATTGTGAAAACTATTTGTCAAGATTATGAGAGTAGTACATTTTAGCCAATTAGTTAACCTCAAAAATGGTTTTTGTTGGCAATTCATATTATCAAAATCAATTTGCCTTATGATCTCTACTTTATCTGATTTTGATAAGTGAGCATGTATCCTTTTGTTAAGCACTTTAAAACTCTTTAAATCCTATTAAGAGTTACCAACATAATCGCCTCTTATTCTTGATATGAATAATGAACCGGAATCATTTAAACTTCATCATGAAAATTCTTCATTGTTGTATTCAAGGGACTTTTGTCTTCGACAATTTTTCTAGTGCATAAAACTTTATGCTATGAAACTTGAAAAATTTTCTGACATAACCTTTTATGAAATCTCAATGCTACTTGAGATTGATCTAACAATATCATTTCACAATAAAAGAGATGCCTATATGAATTTATGTCTCTTGTTCCATAACCTTACTATGTCATAGACATATTATACGGGAAAATATACTTACACCCACTGGATCTGAAACTCATAGCTATCACTCTCAAGATCCTAAATGTGATAGTTACTGGTTAGAACTTATAAAATTACATATATCAATTCTTTATTGAGATCACAGATGAATTTTAACATTTATCATTTTGTGATACTGAATCAAAAGTTTTGACGTCATAGAACATATAATCAAGAAATCAATTCTTATATTAATTTAACATAACTCTAAGAAAAATTAGTTGCTTAGAGTTGTCATAAACTTACTAGAAAAATCTCCTAATAATTAATGGCACTAATAATAATTGAAACAAAACAAACTTTATATCTCTCAACATTTTCTTTTAAAGCCAATACGACAATTTACCAAATGTTATTGATGTCTGCTACTTCACCTAATTCTTTATGACATCAGTTCTTCTTTTAAGAGATATGTCCTTATTTAACTTTAGGGGAAGTTAATTGAATCCTCTTCATTTTACTTTTAAGTCAAATTACAAGCATTTAAGTGTATTTTTCCTATCTCTTGTAATTACTGTAATAATACTTTTAATAATGTTGAGTTTGTTTTACTTAAATGAGAAGAACCTTTACTAATGATATCACAAAGAGAAAACAACTCAATTTCTCTTTTCCTAATGACAACATTCTTCATTTTATGTTCCCCTTCAAAACTCAACATTCTTGATAAACTTTAAAATCTCATGCAGACAAACTTTCAAGTGGGAATTAATTTTACAAATTATGAAAATAATCAGTGTACCTATATTGACAACTAATAATCTTTAAATCCAAGTTTTCCTTATTAACCCTCAAGACCAAATATTAATTGGCCATCCCTAAATGCAAGACCTAATTTTAAGCTCTTGCTTAACCTTGAATTGTTAAAGATTCAGTTGTTTCTTTATCGATACATTACTTAAGCCTTATGGTGCAATCTTGAGTACTTTTCTCAAAGTAACTGAATGTAAAGAAAAAGTGATATTTGACATTCTTCTAACCACATCTTTATGAGCTTTGAATTATTTTGTAAGCCACAAACTTCTCATGTTTACCTAAACATCACGTATTATTCATGGCTTTATAAAACTCTCAAGGGAGTTAGCAAAATGTCCTAGATGTTCTTCTCCTAACCAATCATATTTTCATAGTGTTGCACCACAATAATATGATCTATGACTTTTAAGATATCTATAACTAAAGACTCTTATTTATCGAATATGGGTGCCTTCAAAGAGAATTTAATTTCTTAGAAAATTATTCAATCCTATTAAGCATTGCAAGAAGTCATAAGGAACAGGCTATGAAAGACAATTCCAAGATGTTAAAGCACTCAATCTCACTTAATTAGACTATTTTATTATTGTCCCCTTGATTAGACCTGTTGCGTAAAATTATTTTGATATGCAATACCGTAGTGTACGGGTCAACTTTTAGTATAGTGATTTAAGAGTCCAAGTATCGTCCTCGGGAATGAGTTTCTAGATTAATTAATTACTAAGATACTTATCTTCAATTTTAGCTAAAGAAACAAAACATGGATAGGTGATGAAAGTAAAAACAAACAACAGACTAACATGTGGAGACACGAATTGATAGATTTGAGGAAAGTGATTTTACAAGTTAAAGACTTAACTAACACATGCAATGAACCAATGAGATGAATTTATAAACAAGAAGTAAAATACTCAAGAAAATCTCTTGATTCTTAGTGAGCCTCGCACATGCAATAAACTCCATAGTCTCCATATGAACCTACGACATGCACGACATTAAGCAACTTCTTTATGTGTTTCCCTAAGATTTCTAGGTCATTCTCATGCCAGATTTCTAAGGATTTTGACAACTTTGCTCTAATTCAAGTTTTATTTCTCGAGTCCACTTAAACCAACAATTTAAGAATTAAAAATGAATTGCCAAAAATAAGAACAAAACATGCTTCAATTCATAGTAAAAAAGTCTTAACAAGTAAATCAAATCCTAACTACAACATTTATCTACTCTAAATCACATGAAAATCAAGCTAAACATGTAGAAAACGTCTTAAAACGGTATTACAATCTGAAAGAAAAGGAAATTAAACTTATGTGTCGATGTCGGTCCTTCGTCTTCGAGCTCCCGTCTTCGATCTCGAACCTCCACGAATGCTTTGGCTCCAAAAACGCTCTCCTTACAAAGTGTATTTCGAAAATAGGGACAAAAATCTACCAAATTCGGCTCCGTTTGCAAGAGAATGTAAGGACATAATTATAGTGTTCTTTGGTACAGCGTTGCAATGCTTGGGACAGCGTTGCAACGCTATACCCTAATTGCGTGGTAAATATGGAAATAGCCGGCAGCGTTGCAACGCTGCTACCCTAACGTGCGCGCCTTTTATCGATCTAGCGTTGCAACGCCCTCGCCACGGTTCCTCATACTTGTTCCCTTATCAAGATAGCGTTGCAACGCTACCTGCATAAGCCTTCAACGCAGCAAAGCAGCACGCTCGGCGTTGCAACGCTATGGACAACGTTACAACGCCATCACTTCGGGTCTTCTAGCTTGGGATAATCCTTTTACTTTCAATTGATTTTATTTTTAGCTCCAAAAAGCCTCGTTTCGATCCCGAGTGATCCAAAATGTCTCAATTGTCTTGTTTGTACTCTTAACCTGAAATTGAGTAATTTAAACACATAAAAGCTCTGAAATCATTACAAAACTAGCAATAATTAAGCCTAAGGATAGAACATTTTGTGTGCTATCAAACACCCCCAAAATTAAACTTTTGCTAGTCTCGAGCAAAAACAGAATTAAACATCGGATTGTTCTTATAAATACATTTGATTCAAGCCTCAAAGATTTAAGAGAAAATCTAGTAATCACAAGAAACATTCAAACATAACACTTCAACAAGCAATTTAAAACTTTTCCTAAGTGTTCCTACGTGTGTGTGTGATTAGCCTATGTTCCCTTCATTTTTACTAAGCACGGATCAACTTTATTAGGCTCTCCATTCAACTTCCCCCTACACTGGTCATAATTACTAATCTTTTGAGCCTCCCCACATTCAAGAACTAAATAACTCTACTCAGCATTTACTCATTTTTTATCACTTTTTCTATTTTCTTCTTTTTTTGTGTCAGGACACTAACTTTCACACATCCACTGCAGGGACCCTTACCTAGAGCACTCGCTCAATGAGTGGCCTAACTGATCACAATGAAGGTAGCTCTTTTTCCCTTACGATTTTTTTTTCTTTAGCTAACAAACAACAAAAACAAACTATTTCACATACTATACAGGCCATGCACTTTATAATGTCATTCACCCTATCCTGCAGTTTAATTCTCAAATCAGTTCTTAGACCTATCGAGGTGACATCAAACTTCTAAGCCTAATAACTTTATTCTAAGCATTTCAAAACTACAAGAACACAGGCTATGTGCATAATAATGCAGGAGAAACTCAAGACAATTTTTAAATTAACTCAAATTCATATCATGCTCTCAAGTTTCAGCAGAATCACAAAAATTTTCAATTAGTACTCATCCTAGGCTATCATAATCATACTTATGCAAAAAAACAATCAACAATCCAACATATACTCAGGACAGTCACAACAAATAAACAACATCTCACCCCCAAACTTAAACTAAACATTGTCCCCAATGTTTGCAGCAATAAACACAAATTAAGTATAAGGGTAAGAGTGAACAATACTGTCATGGGTGATGGAGATCTTTCTGAGTTCCTTGGATAGCCAAAACATATATGTTGGAGTTCCTCAGAACGGGAGCATGGATTTCAACGAAGGATGACATCATCACAACCAACAAAACAAAATAAACAAACTAGTAAACAAACTAAGAACTGAAAAGCAACTAGAACAACTAAAGACAGAAAATAACAAAGATGTAAAGCTTGGGTTGCCTCCCAAAAAGCGTTTTCTTTAACGTCTTTAGCTAAACTGTACTCCCTCAACGTGTTTCTTTCCTTGCTTGCAGTGCCTTGAGTGATGTGTTCATTTGGCCAATTTGAGTCTCTATATTCTTTATTGCAGCTCCTTAACTAGTCACTCTACCAGATAGACTGGTGACTGCATTCTCCAGCTGGTTGGACCGACTTCTGGATTCAGCTATGAAGGAGTGCAATGTCTCTTCCAGAGATGGTTTCCTCTCTGATGTAGAAGCATACCCTATAGGGGAATTCAACACATTTTTGTTGTTAGCATAAGAAAAATTCTCATGATACCTCAAACCTGGATTGTAATGTGTTGGGAGGTTATTCTGAGTTTGACTTCCTCCATAGTTGTTGCTTCTGTTGTTCAGGTAGTGTAGTTGCTCCAAAGTGGATTCTCCATTTGGCTGGGAGCATTGAGAGAGCATCACTATTTGTGGTGATCCTGCAAAATTATTCAAGGCATGAGTGAGAGATGCCATATGAGATCTAAGAGAGGTTACCTCATCAAGTTGATACAATCCAGCTACTGGCTTAGATCTGTCATTGTCTGTGGGCCATTGGTAGCTGGCAGTTGACACTTCTTCGAGGAGGGCACAGTGCTTCTGGCACAGTCTTCACCATGAAAGCCCCTTCGGCAATAGCATCCAGAATGGTCATGGTATTACCTTCCAGTCCATTATAAAACAGTTGTACCACGAGCCAATCTGGGTAGCCATGTTGTGGGCACCTCCTGAGCATGTCCTTGTATCGTTCCCATGCCTCAAATAGTTGCTCTCCCTCCTGTTGCCTGAATGTTCCTATCTCAGTCCTTAACTTTGCAGCTTTCACAGGTGGAAAGAATTTGGTCATGAAGGTTTGGGCCAACTCCTCACAAGAAGTGATACTGCATGAGGGAAGGGACCCTGGCCATTCTTTAGCTCTACCCTGTAAAGAGAAAGGAAAGAGATGTAAGCGAATATTATCAGCAGAGATACCATTCATTTTAAATGTACCACAGATTTCTAAGAAATTCTACAAGTGTGAGTTAGGATCTTCTGTGGCTAAGCCTCCAAAAGCACCTTCCCTAACCATCTGTATAAGCCTTGTCTTAAGTTCAAAATTATTAGCATTTATAGGGGCATGGACTATTCCAGCCTGCTCAGAATTAAACACAGGTTGGAAATACTCTCTGATAGGTTTAGGGTTATTGATGAGCTCCTGATCAACCATAGTCTGAGTTTCTGCCTTTCCTTCCCTTAGGAGTCTCCTACAGGTCCTCTCGATCTCAGGATCAAAAGGGTGTAAGTCTGCAGCTCTCCCCTTGGGCATACACCTGGGGGTACAAAAAGAAAGAAATTAGACAAAAACACAAAAACTATAAAATAAAATAAAACATAAAAGAAGACAAATACAAAAATAAAGACATGAAAGATAAAACTTGGGTTGTCTCCCAAGAAGCGCTTTCTTTAACGTCTTTAGCTAGACGGTGACTTATCAGGGCACATAAAACTGCTCATGTTTCTTCGGGCCTTTCTTGCTCGAATCGATATTGCCTTCTAAGTCTAAAAGGCTATCCTGTTTTTCATGGGCACCAGAAAGAGAATTATTTTTGGTATTTTTGTTTATCAAAATAAAAGAACAAAAATCAAAACAAGACTTGTGAGTGTAGGACAAATGGATATAAAGATTAAAGGAAATTTCTCGAGACAAAAGGGGGAAAGACTTCTCAGCCTCAACCTCTATCACCTGAATCTCCCCTGTGGAAATGGTTGTATCACCAATGTCTACCTCACTATCATGTTTATGGTGTATCTCAGTCTCCCCCAAACTATCCTCACTATCGTATGAATAAGTCCTCCTAGGGTGCACATTCTCAGTGGTAAGGATAAGAAATTGTTCCCGTAGGGCCTTAAGGGAAATTACTAGCTGGTTAAGATACTGAGCTCTATCCTGTACTATTTTCCAAAGTCCTACCACCTCAGTTTCTAACCTATTCAACCTTTCTAATTCATTATGAACCAAATTTTTAATTTTCAATTCTAAGGTATATTCCATTAATTGATCCACAAGAGAAGATTTTTTTATGGGTTGGTCAAGGTACGAAAAATTATGGTTCCAACTGCCTAAATAACTACCAATGCATGAATGTTTATCAATTTTAGGTACAGAATGGTAAAAATTAGACAGATGAAATTCAGAGAAATCATGATGCACATACCTAGGGTCCTAGGAGGGACAATAGACAGATGGAGAATCAAAATCATGCAAAGTCATGCTTGAAAAATTAGTAATTTAGATCAAGACTTCTACACAATAGCAACACAACCAAAAACAGGGGACAAATACTAAAAAACACAAAAAACTAAAATAAAACAAATAAGGAAACAAACGAACACACAAAAATAAATAAGGAAAGACACACAAACACACTTTAGTCTAAATATTCAAATTTTCTCCTAATATTAATTAATCTAAATAATCGTCATTCCCCGGCAACGACGCCAAAAACTTGTTGCGTAAACTTCTCATGTTTTTGGCGTCGTTGCCAGGGAATGGCGATTATTCACGGCGCCAAAAACTTGTTGCAAACACCCTAACGCGCGCGCCTCTTATCGATCTGGCGTTGCAACGCTAAAAGGCAGCGTTGTAACGCCCTTGCCACGGTTCCTCATACTTGTTCCCTTATCGAGATAGCGTTGCAACGCTGCCTGCATAAGCCTTCAACGCAACAAAGCAGCACGCTTGACGTTGCAATGCTATAGACAGCGTTGCAACGCCATCACTTCGGGTCTTCTAACTTGGGATGATCCTTTTACTTCCAATTGATTTTATTTTTAGCTCAAAAAAGCCTTGTTTCAATCTCGAGTGATCCAAAATGTCTCCAATTGTCTTGTTTGTGCTCTTAACCTGAAATTGAGTAATTTAAACACGTAAAAGCTCTAAAATCATTACAAAACTAACAATAATTAAGCCTAAGGATAACACATTTTGTGTGCTATCAATACCTAATACCGATTTGAAGATCCATTAAGTCAAAAGAGCCAATCACCAATGAATTGAAGTAAAAGAGTTTATTCAACACATGTAAGTCTTGATATATGAGCCAAACTGACTTAGTTCAAATTAAAGTGAGAAGTCATATTTTCTTTATGCATCATGTAATGATGTACTAGGAACATATTTTTCTTCATAATTTTATAAGAAAGTATTATGGGAGATCTTACTCTTAATTCTTAATGACTTGAACTAATATGTTCCAAATGCAGCATTGTGTCAACTTAATTTCTTCCCTTAAGAAAATAGTTAATTGAGTACCATTGTCTTTTCGTACTTAACTTAATTTTCTTTGAACATACCATCAAAGATTAATTCATTAAAAGTTTATCTATTCTATTAATTCATTAAAAGTTTATCTATTCTTATGAGTTTCATAATTTATTGTAGATTGGCTACATAGTGTTTAAAAAAAAACATCAAATGCAAAAGCCAATTTTAAATTATTATAAATTTAGTGCATTTGATCCTTTAGGTGTACCCCTTTATGTTCCTTTGTTCTTATGACACATTCAACCAAAAGTTTATATGTCTCTTCCTTTATGTTCTTTTAGAACAATCCTTATCTTTTAAAGGAACTTCCTAATTATTTCCTTATAACACATAAGTCCCTTGAATATTGCACCTCATCATCATAAAACTTATACAATTAAGATAATTCTATTTTTCAAAGTCTCATGTAATCTTAAAGGGATGTTGCTAAGTGAAAAATAGAAGTGTCTTTATCTTTATCACAAGTTTAAAAGATGGAATTTAAACAAAAAAAATATTCTTGAATCCAAAAATAAGGCAATAATTTAATATTAACAATAACTCAATCAATAACAAAACATGCTCAGAAATAACATCAATATTTATAAAATAAAATAGCTTTAAACTTTGTGAGGACAACAAGATACCAAACACAACATTGACAGTCTTTCTTTGGGTCGACTATCAACTTGTAAACAAGACTCTCAACATGATGATAAAAAACATAGATAACCAAACCTGTCAAGTGAAAGTCTTCCTTTGGGCCGACAATCACTCACAGGACATAACTTTATATTATCTATGTTTATCACTAGTTAACCACAAGTGTACCTATTATTTGGCCATACTAACACCTTCCTTTGGGTCGACAGTCAGAACGTATAAACAACAGATCCACAAACATCTAATTAATTTTGAAGATGTCAGTATCAGAAATCAGAGGCTAATTTGGCAGCATGATCCATCAAACCAATACCAACAAAAAAAAATATTATACAAAATATTTATCTTTAATTATTGTTAATTTTATCTTCATGAAAAGGAAATTACCAAAACCATTTTTAAAATTAAGAACAAATGTCTTTACTTACATAATTTAATAATGGAAAAAAGTACTTAAACATAAAAACTGAATTACCCAAAAGAAACTTTATTGCTCTTTCAACCCACCTGATCTTTTCATAGATATTGAGTATCAATTTTTTTTTAAAAAAATCAATAATTAAATATTAATAACTTATCCCTTTTAGGTGAAAGTCTTCCTTTGGGTCGACTAACAACCTCAAGGGCACAACCTTATGTTATTCATATTTTATTGTATGTGTCTTTGTTGTTTGGCCAAATTGTAACCTTCCTTTGGATTGATTACAATCCGCATAACCAACAAATACACTACATCTTTCAATTTAGAAACATTCAAAAGAATTATACAAATTGTGATAAATTCTTGATATCTTAATAAACACCCCATAAAGGAAAAATTTTAGAATTCTCCCTACTTTATTAAGTTAGGCCTAAAACATAAAACATAAGATTCATAACAGATATATAATCTAATACTCTTTATTCATTTATTATTTATATAAATCAAAAAAATAATAAAGTTAAGGGGAATTGTAATGGGTAGCAAAAAAAGAGTAGGATATTTACAAATCTAATAAGATTTGTAAATATAACAAAAAAATTTAAAATCTAATTTTCATTTTTTTATTATTCCAATTTTACTCTTATTGGTGTATCAGTGGAATATTTGATATACTTAATATTTGGTATATCAGTAGTATATCTGATATACTTTATATTTGGTATATCAGTAGTAAATAGGATATCTAATATACTTAATATTTGGTATATCTATATCAGTAGTATGTCTGATATACTTTATATTTGGTATATATTAGTCAACTAGTATATACCTATATATTTGCAATGCCCTAGGTCCATGATTCAGATCAAGATTTGAAATCTGGATTTGGCCCTAACATAGGATTTCTCCAAGCCAAACAAGCTTAGCATTGGAGTTCCTATGATTGAGCCACACCGAAAATTAGGAAGGTGCACATTGTTGGTATAGGTAGTAGCTATCAATTCTTTTAAACCTCTTGAACCGACCGATCTCCTCCTTCATGGGCAAAGGTTACTTCTGAATCAAATAAGGGTTAGGGTTTCGACGATCTCCTCCAAGGGCTAAGATTGCTCGAATCGAATAAACGAATTAGGTTTCGAATCATCATTGCCCACATGCATGGATTTCGTAGTTCATTTTGTGGGACGACTCTTCCGATAATTTTCATAGCAAAACAAATGAAGGGAAATAGCAAGAAAATGGTTGAAGATGAGGTAGAGGTTAGGGGTTTGAGAAATTTGAAAGTTATTGTCGTTGTCACGTAAAAATTCAAATTCAGTATAGACAGGTTCTTCTACTTCAATTCAGTAAGAGTGAGAATGTATTGTTCAACTTCAATATTTATAATCAAAGACGATAAATCGTGACGCCTACAAATTACGCTATTATTTTCTATTTTGTTAATTAATGTATGATGAACGTCTGATAATATACTAATGTTTGTCAATTATTTTTTGTTACATCTATGATAAACATCCAATTTTATTTAACTTGTTGATTGATGTATGATAAACGTCTGATATTATACTAATTTTTGTCGATTTCTCTTTGATAGATTTATGATGAACATCCAATTTTATCTCTTGTTGATTGTTGTAAGATAAACTTCTGATATTATACGAATTTTTGTTGATTGGTTTTTAATAGATCTTTGATGAAACACCTGATTTTTTTCTATTTTTTTAATTGAAGTCTGATGAACGTCTGATAATATACTAATGTTTGTCAATTATTTGTTGGTACGTCTATGATGAACATCCACTTTTAATTAACTTATTGATTGATGTCTGATAAACTTCTGATATTATACTAATGTTTGTTGATTGCTCTTTGATAGATCTATGATGAACATCCATTTTAATGTAACATGTTGATTGTTGTAAGATAAACTTATGATATTGCCATCTATGCAAGTGCCCCTTAATGAATCACTGTTATACTTTTGATATAACTAGTTGTTTCACCACGTGCTATGCACGTTTATGCTTTTTAATTTATTCAATTTTTCCTTATGGTTTAAACAGTTTTGATTAAGCCTTTTTTTTTTGTTTATTAATGTTTTCAAGTTTATATATGTTTTATTTTTATAACAAATGATTAATTTATTTTATGGTAGATACTTTTTAACATGATTTAAAGAACAAATGTGTAAGTTTAAAATGTAGATCACATTAATCACTAATTAATATAGTATAATTTATATTTTGTTAAAAATAAATATTAATTGATGTATTTCTATTTAAAATAAAATGTTAATGTTTCGTAAAAATTTATACATTATAGATTAAAAAATAAAAATAATCTACCAAAGATTAAAATATTGAACTAAACAAAATAAAAATTTTAAATAGTATGTGCAAACATTTGAATTACAAAAAGGAGTAATCATAAAAGTAATTGTAAAATAATCCTAAATAATAACGATAGTGAAGAAAAAATATACTTCTTATCAAAAACTAAAAATATTTAGTTTTCTAGTATATTAATGTTAGAGATTCCAATAAATATACATTAACGTTAGAAACCCCACTAAAAATAAAATGTAAAGAGAGAGGAAAAAATACAACTCAAATTGTTTATATATATGAATGGAAATTATAATTTTATAATGGTAGAGGATCATAGAGTTACAACAATTTTAATTAGTGGTAGTAATATTCTCATTTTTTTTTAATAAAAGAAAAATTTTTCATATTCTATCATTTATACTCCATTGATATTAACCGTAGGACACCTTTAATTTTCATTCTCTCAAACTCAACTTTCTAACAAATTTATATTTTGTATATTAAAAAATTATGGAGTATTAAATTAATTTTATATTTCTTTTAACTTTAATTAAAATTAGAAATATAAAATGAAAAGAGATTAATATGTAAAACTTTAGCTATTAAGAATCTTAATTTTATAATTTGTGTATGATTTTGGACTGATAATTTTTTCATATTTCCTGCACTTATCAAGTTATGGGTGTATTGAAATTTTGTTTATCTAAATTAAATTTAAATGTCTAATTATTTTTTTATTTTGTAAGACTTGATCAAAATTTAATAATTATTGATGAAAAAATGATGAAGAAAAACCTCTTTGTATAGTGGTAGAGAATTACAAGTTACAACTTTTAGAATTCCAAAAGACTTTAAATTATATTATTAATTACAATTAAATTCCAAATATTTAGTTAATTGAATTTTTTTTGTATTCTAACTCCTCATATTCCAAATAATTATTATTACCATAATCAATTAATAATTGATTATCAATAAATTAACTAATTAATTAATCTACTATATATTTGATAAAAAAAATTTACAATTTGTAATTAATTTGACATATTTTGTAATTAAGAAAATAAAGAAGGATGGTCTTCACTTTTTAAATATTTCAAATTATCAAATAATATATTTTTTTTCATAAAACACTTTTACTACAAATTGAATTTTTTTAGAGAAATAAAATCTAACTTATTTATAAAAATTTATTTAGTCTATCCTATCAATTATGAAATTTAAATATAATGGTAGAGATCTTTTAAAAAAATTATAGAAATAATTCATTCATTATTAATAATCAATCACAAATGACATGTTTTAAATTTAGAAATTAAAGTAGAAGTATATTTGTAATTTCCTAAAAGTGTAAAACGGTCAAAGATTTTTTTTTGAGATCATTGCTTTTAATATCGTATTGATATAAATAGAGATATAAACTATATAGATTATAGATTAAAAAATATTTTAAGTGGTAGAAAAAACTTTTTACATTCCAACTATACATTTATAGATAATTAACTATTAATTAATTAATTTTTCATTTATAATTAATTATCAATGGTATATTTTGTAAATATATAAATTAAAGAAATAACATAATTGTCCAAAAAAGTTTTTCATGGATGGTAGTTTTTTAATAGATTATAGATTATAGATATAGATTATAGATTATTTCAAGCTAATTTCATATTATAGTTATAAATAAAATTAAAGAAACACTATTCTAATTATTGGGAATGAAATAATAAAATTCTTTAAATTCCAACTCTTTAGATTTCATACAAATTCATGTTGATTGATAATTTTAATTTATTTTTTATGATTAATTTTTAATTTATTATTGGTAATTTATTAATTCATTAATTCAATATTTTATAGTTAATTAAAAACGTTGTGGCACATTAAGTTACACATGATTTTTTTTCAAACAAAATAAACATAAGTTGTAATTGATCATTAACTTCTTAGAAAATAACAAAAAAAAATTGTATTCCAGCTCTTTAGATTCTATACAAATTATTGTTGATTAATAATTTTTAATTTATTATTGGTGATTATTTTTAATTTATTATTGACAATTAATTAATTAATATAATATTTTGTACTTAATTGAAAATTCTTTGAGACATTAAGTTACACACGATTTTTTCTCAACAAAAGGAGACATAAGTTTGTAATTAATGGATAGAATTTTTATTAGTTGATAAATATTTTAGATTAAAAAAAACAATACACAATTATAAATAAACAATAAAAAATAATACACAAATAGGAATAGTAAAAAAATAGTAACAAAAGAATCCAAATATCCTAGATATGCACTCATTTCATTAAAAAAAACACAATGCATTAATATATCACTAAAATACATGCAACCCTTACGATTCGAATATGCCACCAACGTTTGAGATATTTTGAAGATTAAAGAAAATTTGAGAACAAATAGAACAAAGAAAACAAAAAATAAAGATAGAATGAAACTCGAAGTGTGTTGGTGAAAAATGATGAAGAAAACCTATTTTATAGTAGTAGAAAATGAGAGTTATAAAACGTTTTGAATTATATAACTTCTAATTCAATTATGAATTATAATTAAAGAAAGTGGTAAAGAAAACTTTTTATATTCCAACCTATTATTGATAATTAATTACTTTATTATTTACAATTAATCAATAATAACATTTTTGTAAATTAGTAAATGAAAGAAAGGACAAAAGTGTCCAAATGTGTTTTTTCAACATCCTCACTTTTTAATATAGTATAGGTAATTATAATTTTAATTATAGATACTGAACTTTTCAACTTCAATAAAGATTAATTAGTTTACTAATTTTATTTTATATTATAATTATAATTATTAATTATAATTTTTTTAAAAAAATAATTTATTGGAGAAAGAAATCACAATACTTTTTCTAATTATTCATATTTAACACAAATTATTATTGATAATTAATTAATTTATTGTTTATAATTAATAAAAACTTTTTGAGCCTTTAGGCTACATAATTATTTTCTCAACAAAAGAACATAAAGCAAGGAAGTATATTATTATTGGTGTATCAGATTTTCAGTTCATTTATATAAGGTTCAATAGTGATTCATTATTGGTGTATCAGATTTTCATTTCATTTATGTATCTAAACCAAGTATATCATTAGTATATCATTGATATACTTGTTTTTCATAATCTGATACACCAATAATGAATCACTATTGTACTCTTTATATAATAAATATTTCTTATTTTTATATAAGTATATCGACAGTATATCACACTGATATATACTTAATTTTAGTGAAATCAATGGATATCAATAGTATATTACTTGATATATTTAACCAAAATTAAGTATATATCACACTGATATATACTTAATTTTTGTTAGATATATCGTTGGTATATCAGATGTAACATTGATAGACTATTGATTTCTTGATATTGTGAAACACGGAAAGGACATTTCAGACTTTTTGTTTCCTGTTGTTGGGTTGGGCTTGTACATTTTGTTATTTATGCAAATCAGATATCTGAATGATGTAGTTGCAAATAACATAAATAATATTGTCATCTATGCAAGTCCCCCTAAAGCTAAAATAGTAAACTATAAATTAAATTAATATATAGTTTTTTTTAAAACATGATGTGGGTTAAGCCCACGACAAATGTTGACTTAGTGCAAGGGCGCAATTGAATGCCCTAGCACCTGGCTGGTCCTTGATGCGGCAATTGCCGCAACTTTTTTTTTTTTCCATTTTCTAAAGAAAAAATTAAAAAAAAATGCTCAATGATTCTTGTTAACTTAAAAAAAATCTTAAATCATGTTGTCTAATGGTTATTGAAGGAAAAATAACCCATGAATTTAATTACAAATCAACATGCCAAAAGAAAAATAAAGATTCAACCAACAATTATGCAAAACATAGCTCTGATACCACTTGTTGGGATTTATTAACAAAATAAAGTCATAATTATTCAAGAATAAAAATATACATATCAAGAACAATCATGACAATTTGTTAAAAGGATCTACGCATGGAAGAGAACTTAAATTAAAGGAGATTAGAATTACCTGGAACCTTAAAAAAATGTTGAATCCATAAAGATTCAGGGTTTATGGTCTTCCTCAACTATGCAACCTAGTCCAGAATGGGAAATCCTCTCTATTAGATGGGGAAAAGGAGGCTAAAGAGACATAGTATATTGGGGACCATAACCTACTATTTATAAATTATCCTAGGGTTCCCATAATCCCTTAGGATCAATAGGTTACTTTCTGCTCAGCAGGCCTTACCACATATGAGAAGTCTAGGGCTCATTATCAAGAACACACAATATGCTCATTTAAATAGCTTAAATGTAATTGTCATCTAATTTGTTACCCATATATGAATTAATTATTAGATTAATTCCAACAAGGAAGAGATAGTGGAGGGGGAAAGATCCAACCAAATCACAACAGATAGAACGAAAAATTCATCGGTCGACCAAGACCATACCAAACAAATGATCGTCGACAAAGAGTACCTCTGAGAAAGTACGACTAATCAATTATGGATGGTAAATCAAATCCCACGACAAAATGACACAAGGAATTATGAACAAGGACAAAAAAAACAAAAGGAAAAGAAAAGGTATTAGATTGCGCTATGACCCATAAAAATCTGGAGAATGCTACCGTTGAGAAATAAACAAGTAAGGAGAACAAAACAAGCATAGAGCCTATAGTAGAAGATTCAAACAAAGTGGGCCAACATGGAGAATTGGGTCAGCTTGGGCCAAAGGCCAAGTCATAAGATTTAGAACATCCTCACACTAAGGAACAAGATATAAACAATCAAAAATTGAAAACTACGAAGTATGGTAACTGATGGAGATCTGATCTCCTTGAGCAGCAGAAACGTGTTTGGGATCTTAATTACTTGATTGTTTTGCTTAAAACAAAAACCAGTACATTGATAAAAAATACAGAACAAGCATGGATTCTAATCCTATTAGACATGGATTAATTGCATACAAACATGCTACAAGTTTAACGATTAAACTAATAAAAGAGAGCGATACCTTTGTAGACTTTCTCCAAAGAACTTGTTGCTCAACGGTTATCTGACAAATCAATTGTCCAGTGACTTCTCTGCTTTTTCCAAAGAAGAACACAACCACCGAGAGATCACCTTCTATATCTCTCGAGTTCTTAGATCTTCCTTGGTGGGAAGGATCCAACAATTGGAGCTTTTAGGAATTAGAGAGTGAGAGAGAGAATTCCAGGAAGTTGCAATTCCTCAATTGCAAAAATCATCGATCAATCCCATTGAGCAACCCCCTTCTCCCTGTTAAACTGTCGATAGGGAGAAGGGGAAGGGTAGTGGGGAACGTGTCTGGATGACACGTTCCCTCATTTATTATTAAAATAATAATAATAATAATAATAATAATATAATTAAATCAAATTTAATTATTCATTTAAATCATATTTAAATAATACAAATTAAATATCATATATTTAATTTGGATTAAATCTCATTTAATCACATTACCCCTTTAACCTATAGTTTTAATGTACAACTAGTGCACATTAAATTTAATATAATATTTGAACTCTTTTAAATATTCAATTCTCTCATATAATTTAATATGAATCATATTCACATTAAATTTATGAATCATATTCACATTAAATTTATGAATCATATTCACATTAAATTTATAATATATAGTTCCAAAACTATATTATACCGTATCTAAATACATTAAATATATTCTCTAATGAATTTGAACATTTCAAATTCAAATGATCTAAGAACCCTTTACGAGCTAGAAGGTGGATCTAATGGACCTACAGATCAGAAGCTCCAACGATACGAGATTGCTCGGTTAATCTCATTAACCTCCCAATCAACATTCGTTAACTGCGGGAACACTGCACTAAAGTCCCACAGCAGCACTCTTCTCACTGCAGATGTATTTCTGTGTCCATAAATAGGGATTCGTGTTCGAACGATCGATTTAAGAAATCAGAATTTGTCCAGTTATTTAATTTGATATTTAATATTAAATTAAATTGTTTAGTTAATTGAATTAAAAAATTAATTTTATATTTATTTTTCATTAAAATTAAATGAAAATTCAAATTCATTTTTGAGTTCAAAATGGACCAAATTCACAAATTAGTGAATAACCTCCCTGCTTTGTCAAATTCACAAATTTAAAAGCCACCTTTTTCTTGTTAATCATTCTCATCTCTGAGTTGTCTTCTTCACCTTGCTTGTAAGAGCTTGTCGTTTGCTTTAGTTAGAGAAGAAACTCTATAAATTTAGGATTTTGCCAAAAATTTTCTGGGGTTTTCGGTTTTGAACCATTACCCTTTCTCTTCCAAATTCTCTCAATCTAAGATCTCACAATCTGTTTCAAGGCCTGAGGATAGTAGGGAAGACACTAGAGGTGGTCTACAATCAATTTTTGTTCAAAGAAAGCCCTCGGATTGCTTCAATTTTGAGCTTCAAGGGTTGTATTTTTATTATCTATTTTTCTAGTTTTGAGCATGTTTTTTATTTTCTAAAAATTGATCAAATTAGAGTATTCAAGATCCAAATTTGCTTCCTCTTTCTTAATATTAACTCTTTCAATCTTGAGCCTCTACGAAAGGGTCTCGGGTCAAAATATAAACCTTGAGAAATCATTCTTCATGCCCAGCAGGAATGTATCCAAGGAGAACTGGGAATTATGTGAAAAGGTCCAAGGGGCCTAGAAAACCAACTCTCTAGGTCAATACCTAGGGATGCCTTCTCAAAATAGCCGCAACAAAGGACAATTCTTAAAAAGAATAAAAGAAAAAGTTAACAAAATTCTCCAAGGTTGGAAAGAAAAATTGTACTCCATGGGAAGGAAAGAGGTTCTAATCAAATATCACCGAGTAGTCAGTCATCCGGTGGAGAAGTGCTTCGTACTAAAGGAGTTGATCCTAAGGCTGGCACGCGAAAGAAAGATTGAGCTAGATCTAGACGAAGTGGCTCAAGCAAATCATGCGACTATAACGATTCATCCCAGAATTCAAACATCAACAAGACTGCCTCATGATAGAAGAGGAAGCCTAGTTCAGTTCGGATCCTTTGAACCTATCGTTGTGTGGATGAATGATGAACCCTTGAGTAAGAATTCTCAAGAGGGAGGCATCCAAAAGCAGTACGTCCAAGAAGAGAATAAGCGGACCGAAGATGAAAGCGAAGGTTGGACTGTCGTGACTCGTCGCAAGAAGCGACAACAAAGTTACGCACAGAAGGAATCGCGACTATTCCGACACCATAAGAGAAAAAGCAAGTCGCAAAAGAAGAAAAGAAAACAGGTCACAAAGAAGCCTGTTTACGCCATGAGGGAAGACGAAAACCTCTTCCGCCCACGACAACTGGTAACTTTGGAAGAATTCTTCTCAAAGAATTTCCTAAGTAAAGGCCGGGAGGAGGCATTTGAGGAAAGTAGTTGCGTGTCACGCGTTACGCATTGCGATTGAAGATCCTTCATGCTCGTATGATGAGACGACAACAGAGTTAGGAAACTCATCCTCATTCAAGATATAGAGGACTTGTAGTCACTCCTCAAGCGACCAAGAGTGCTCTTATCGAGGCAGCGATGAGACTCGACAATGCAAGTGCCCCAATCTCTATGACACGCACATGCACGTCATGTTGCATGTCCATAAGTTTTACTTGATGAGGACTCATTCTTTGGGTTCAAAGCCCCATAATAGACCTCTGTTTGTCTCGTGGTACATTCGAGAGCGGTGGGGTGGTCGGATCCTTATCGATGATGGATCACCATTAACATAATGCCTAAGTCAACCATGAAGCAAGTAGGCATCCTGGTAGAATAGTTATCAAGCAGCAAACTTGTGATCCAAGGCTTCAACCAAGGAGGCCAGCGAGCTATTGGCATGACACTCTGTTCCACGTCATAGACTCCAAGACTACCTATAAGTTGCTACTAGGTCGTCTTTGGATTCATGGAAATGGAGTTGTAACTTCTACGTTACACCAGTGCTTCAAGTTTTACCAAGATGGCATCAAGAAAGTGGAGGCAGATACCAAGCCATTTTCAGAAGTTGAATCCCATTTTGCTGACGCAAAATTTTACATGAAGGGTGACGGTATAGGGGAGACTGTACCAACAAAGATCCCTTTAATAAAGAGCGGCAGTCGGCCTAAGGAGGTACCGCAGATTGACGTGAAAGAAGAAACTATCAAATGTACAAATGGGCCTACTCTGAGAAACAACGAAGTCTCTACGAATTTCGCAAAGTCTGAAACTTTGAAAGATGAAGGAAGCGCAACCTCCCCTGTTTTGCGTTACGTTCCTTTGTCTCGATGGAAGAAGGGCGAGTCACCATTTGCAGAGTGCATAAAAAGCCTGACTG
Organism: Trichosanthes cucumerina; assembly: GCA_036507285.1. Classification (NCBI taxonomy): domain Eukaryota; kingdom Viridiplantae; phylum Streptophyta; class Magnoliopsida; order Cucurbitales; family Cucurbitaceae; genus Trichosanthes; species Trichosanthes cucumerina. Next base: position 70,881,336 of record CM071839.1, on the reverse strand, counting down.
TGGGTGAAATCGAAGTTTTGAAGGGAAGCTTCACAATGCCGCTCACGAAGATAACGAAGCAAGAGGTCAAGAAACTTGAAGATGACCGATTGGAAGCAAGTTTGCCTAAGAGTCGAACGAAAGATGGGTTTGACCTAAGGCATATAAACTCTTATCAAAGGCGGATATACGACTTCACAACTCACACTGAGTTCAAAAGTCTAAGGATCTTCGACGAGAGACACTGAACTCTCTTTAACACAAAAGAAGCTCCCGAAAAAGGTTATACCATACCACCATCAAGGAAAGGACTGGGATATAAGTCTCCGAGAGCGACCCGCATAATAAGAAAAGGGAAGGCAAAGGTGGCGGACTCAAACCACATAACGATGGAAAGAGGTAGACAATTCAGATGAAAAGGAAAACATCACTCGAAGGACTTCTGTTTTTAGCCGCGTTGGGTCGTTGGTGGCACGACCTTCAGCCCTCCAACGATTGGGCACCACTCAAGTAGAAGAAGAGCAGTCACCTCCCGTTTACGGTTCCACTCAAACCTCGACCCTCATGAGGATAAGGATGCCCACCAAAATGTATGAGAGCGTTTTACCGGCCTTTTTACACTGACTGCTCGACCTTCCGTCCGTCGAGAGGCTAGTGTGCTTCTTTGGTGAAAGAGAAGGTATGACATCCACTCCACCATAAGTGACGACCATAAGCATTACAAAGGTTAGGTGCGCTGCGAAGAAAAAGAAAAATGTACCTTCGACCTCAAACGTGACGCGCCCTTCAAATTTTCAAAGGCTAAGTGTAACCACTTCAAAAAAAGATGGGCCATCCGCATCAGTTTTTGATAGGATTCACCATGATTGCCCAGTGAGAACCTCGAAGGATGACTCCTTTGTAAAAATAAATATGGACGGAGAAGTTCACAGTACTATTCCTTCTCGGATGAAGAGGAAAACATTCATTACGGTAAATACAGAAGGTTCATTGAAGGTAAAACGGCGGGATGTCGTCATAACCAATCCCCCAAGGGAGGATTCAGAAAAGGAGGAGAGTGAGACCTCTTGCTACCATATTACAATTGAAGAAGAAACTAAAGCTGAATTGTCCGATGAAGATGCAGAAGAGGCGCCATCCTCGCTTGAAGATTGTAGCCAATCAACAGTGGATGAGCTTAAAGAGGTGAACCTCGGTACACCAGAGGAGCCACGCCCGACCTTCGTAAGCGCATCCCTCACTTGCGAAGAGGAAGACAAATATATGAGTCTGCTTACGTCATATAGAGATGTTTTTGCGTGGTCCTATAAAGAGATGTCAGGACTCGATCCAAAAGTAGTTGTCCACCATCTTTCCATCAAACAGAGTATCGCCAGATGGAAGCAAGCGCGCAACGCCGTTTCGACCGAGCTTATCCTCAAATTGAGATAGAGGTCAATAAATTGATCAAGCGGGATTCATACGTGAGGTGAAGTATCCAACTTGGATAGCCAACATTGTTCTGTCGCCGAAAGAAGAATGGCGAAACCGGCGTTTGCGTCGACTTCGTGACTGAATAAGCGCATGCCCAAAGGACGACTTCCCATTGCCCATCATCAAGTAATAATGGTGATGCCACTACCGCCATGAAACACCGCCCTTCATGGATGGATCATCGGGTTATAACCATTCGAATGACTTTGGGCGATGAAGAGATGACACTTTTCGAACTCCTAAAGGGATATCTTTGTTGCAAGGTGATGCCATTCGGGTTGAAGAATGTCGGTGCCACCTATCAGCGTGCCATGCAAAAGATTTTTGACGACATGCTACATAAGCATGTTGAATATTATGTCGACGACCTGGTGGTTAAGTCCAAGAAGAGACAAAACCATTTGGAAGATCTGAAAGTGGTCTTCGATCGGCTAAGAAAGTATCAGCTGAAGATGAACCCTCTCAAGTGCGCATTTGGCGTCACTTCAGGAAAGTTCCTAGGGTTCGTTGTAAGGCACCGAGGATTGAAATAGACCGATCTAAGATTGATGTTATTCAAAAGATGCCAAGGCCAAGGAATCTACACGAGTTGAGAAGCCTTCAAGGTCGCTTTTTGGCCTATATTCGGAGGTTTATTTCCAACTTAGTCGGTCGATGTCAACCTTTTCAAAGGTTAATGAAGAAAGGGAAAACTTTGAATGGGATGAAGCATGTCAGAATGCTTTTGACAGCATCAAAAGGTACTTGCTTAATCCTCCAGTCTTAGGTGCCCCTATTGCAGGAAAACCACTCGTCCTCTATATTTCGCGCAAGAAAGGTCACTAGGAGCACTGTTGGGGCAAGAAGGGGAGAAGGGTAAAGAACGACCCCTTTATTACTTGAGCAGGATTTTGAATGGGGCTGAGACAAATTACTCCCTGATAGAAAAGATGTGTTTGGCTCTCTTCTTCGCTATCGATAAGTTGAGGCACTACATGCAAGCTTTCACAGTGCACTTGATAGCAAAAGTTGACCCTATAAAGTACATCTTGTCGAGACCGATTATCTCTCGGGCGGTTAGCTAAATGGGCGATCTTGCTCCAAAGAATATGACATCGCTCTACGCACTTCGAGGTCAGCATTAAAGGGCGGCGTTAGCGATTTCTTGGCAAATCACTCAATTACATTAGATCGGAAGTTATGTGAAGACCGCCAGATGATGAAGAAGTCTTCTATGTTGAAATTATGAGCCTTGGATCATGTACTTTGATGGCGCGACACGAAGGAGGAGGTCTGCGGGGCGAGCATTATCTTCATCTCGCCTGAGAAACACATGCTCCCTTATAGCTTTACACTTAGCGAGTTGTGCTCAAACAATGTAGCTGAATATCAGGCTCTAATTATTGGTCTCCAAATGGCCATTGAGATTGGCATAATGTACTTAGAAATTTATGGCGATTCAAAATTGATCATTAGTCAACTCATGCTTGAGTATGATGTGAAGCACGAAGACTTGAAACCTTATTTTGGCTATGCAAGACAGCTGCTGGAAAAGTTTGATGCGTCACATACTGGAACACGTGCCAAGATCGTAAAAATAAGAAAGCGATGATGCATTAGCAAATTTGGCCACCGCTCTAACGACCTTAGACGATGTGACAATAAACATATCACTTTGTCAAAGGTGGGTCGTGCCACCAGCTAATGATGAATACGAGGAAATAAACATGATCTCGGTCTATGCCATTGAAGAGGAAGACTGGAGACAACCCATTATAGAGTACCTTCAACATGGGAAGCTCCCCACTGATCCTCGGCACAAAGCTGATGTACGAAGAAGGGCCTCTAGGTTCATATACTATAAAGAGACTCTCTATCGTCGTTCTTATGAGGGACTCTTCCTTTGTTGCCTTGGAAAAGAAGAGTCGATTAAGGCATTAGAGGAGGTGCATTCAAGTATTTGTGGGGCTCACCAGTCAGGTCCGAAGCTCCAGTTCCAGTTGAAAAGAATGGGCTATTACTGGTCTACGATGATCTATGACTCGATGGAATATGCAAAGAAATGTGAAGCTTGCTAATTCCATGCAAACTTCATCCATCAGCCGCCAGAACCTCTGCATCCGACCGTCGCTTCATGGCCTTTTGAAGCGTGGGGACTTGATCTTGTTGGTCCGATAACACCAAAGTCGTCGGCAGGTCATTCTTATATTCTCGCAGCGACAGATTACTTTTCAAGGTGGGCCGAAGCGGTTGTACTAAGAGAAGCTAAGAAGGAAAATGTTGTAGACTTCATTCGAACACATATCATCTACCGCTACGGTATTCCACATCGTATCGTGACAGATAATGGGAGAGCCTGATGGATAAACTCTGTGAGAAATTCAAGTTCAAGCAGTATAAGTCATCCATGTATAACGCTGCAGCAAACGGTCTGGCAGAGGCATTCAATAAAACCTTGTGCAACCTACTAAAGAAGGTAGTCTCTAAGACAAAAAGAGACTGGCAAGAAAGGATTGGTGAAGCACTATGGGCTTATCGGACTACGCATCGCACTCCCACTGGGGTTACGCCATATTCCCTCGTCTATGGGGTGGAGGTTGTACTCCCTCTGGAAAGAGAGGTTCCGTCATTAAGGATGGTCATACAAGAAAGGTTGACTACAGAGGAAAATGTGAAGCTTCGCCTTCAGGAGTTGGAAGCGCTTGATGAAAGAAGACTTGATGCTCAACAAACACTGGAATGTTACCAAGCCCGAATGACCAAGACCTTCGATAAAAATGTCAAGCCTCGCTCATTTCAAGTCGGTGATCTAGTGCTCGTTGTTCGAAGACCTATCATAACAACACGACACACGGGAAATAAATTCACACCAAAATGGGATGGACCCTATGTCATTAAAGAAGTCTATACCAACGGAGCATACAAGATCGTTGAAAAAGATGGTTTGAGGATCGACCCCATCAACGGAAAGTTCCTCAAGAAATTTTATGCTTAAAACATTGTAAACACTCCTAATCGTAAGAGTATAAACTACACGATGCTTTTGAACTACGTTATGACTTGATCCCTTACATTCAAGGTACGTAGGCAGCTTAAAGTAAAAAAAAAAAATAAGTTTTAAGTTCAGTCAGATCAATAAATAAAAAAATGCAAGTTATGAATTGAATGCTAAATTTTATTGCATAAATAAGGAAAACAGGACAACATGTTGCTACAAGTAAGCAACCCAAGAATTAAGAAAAAAAATGTACATAAAAAAAAAAAAGATGTATGGGAAGAGATCTTTGAATCATGGCGTCCATCTGAACTCCTTCAACTCTTCTCGTGAATGTTCTAAGAGCCCGTGAATTGTTGCTGAGGCACGAATATCTTTATCAAGAATGTGAAGCGTACATTCAATGTGACTAATCCTTTCACGTACTCGCGAAACCTCAAGTCTCTCTCGGTCCACGTCTTTCTCCCCTCCGGATATTGTGGTGGGCCGATCTTGCTGATTCAGATTTTATGATATGTAACTTTGTTTCTTGTTCAATAACCTTCCTTTTTTTAAGCCTACAATCTCATCTTCCAACACCGCAGACTTCCGTCTGATTGAGCAAGTTGAGTTCGAAGAGTGTTGTTCGCTTCAGTGCTTGGTTTTCTTTAGACAATGCACGTTCCAATTCAACCTTCGTGTCATCCAGGTTGTCGAGCCTTGTCTCTTTGAAGTTAGCATAGTTGATAAAGTAGATTGCATTTCGTTGTACTCCACCACCTTTTGGAAATAGTAAGATGTGATCTCTCGCAACGGCTCCACATTGCTTGTACAGATATCCGTAATGGCATCAAGTATCTTGCGTGTCTCTTGAGTAAGTTGAGCGACGTTCTCAAAGGGAGTTCGTGCGATCTTCTCTTGTATGCTTCTCCACATAGATATGGCGAACTGTCTTCGATGAGAAGAAATCACGTCATCTGCACAGTAATGAGATTCTTCGGAAGTTGAAGCAACTACATGTTGAGGGACAATTGCAGTCTGCGACACAACTGCATGCTGCAAGGTAACTACGTTCTACGGATTAGTTACGGGCTGCCGAGAAACTGTGTTCTGTGAGCTTTGATGTCTTTCAGCTGGGACTGGAAGCGAAGTCACGACTTGCTCTACCTCGGAGGCTGGAACAACATTTTCTGGAGTTGCCATGGGAGGGTATGAAGTCACGACCTGCTCTACCCCGAGAGATGGGATGATTGCAAGTGCCAAAGTTTGCTAAGGGTGCTCATTGATAGGGTGGAGAGGAGAAGTCATGGTTCGCTCATTCACGGGTCCTTGCAAGCTCCCAATCAACTGGGGGGGAAGGTCTAAGGCATACGGTCCTTTCAAAGATTGATCACTGTGTTGAGCGGCATTTTCTTCTAGACCATCGGTCAGTTGGAGCTGCAATGATATTAAAAAAAGGGTAGTCAGACTAAAAAAAATAAAAAAATAAAAAAGAGACAAAAAAAAGGATGAGAGACTAACTAGAGCCTCAATGTTGTCGGGAATGGGAGAGGCGCTAGGAACACCTTGGAAAAATTGGTCGTCAAGGTCAATGGTCTTCTTTGATTTTCTGGGTCTTTTCTAATGACGGTTTCCTGTACTACTCTCGCTCCCGTCATCTTGAGCGGGCCTGTCAGGAGACATTCTACCTCCGATCAAGCGAATTTGTTTCCCACCAAGAGTGGCCCCACTAGTGTTGGGTAGCTTAGGTTGGGGTTTAGGTCTTGTAGCACTATTCAACAGGTCGTTTATACCCAACTTTAGGTAGTCACCATGCTTATTCAACCACCAACTTCTGAAGCGGGAGGTGACGTGAATCTCTGGGTTTAATGTGCGAGCGGGGAGGAATACTTTAGAACCCTCGTTGGTCCGAAGGCAAACCCTCCAGTGATATAGGATGTTGTCCAAGCTAACTAAAGGTCAAGTTTCCCCTAAATCATTTGGGATATCCTGATGAAATCCAAATTGGCGACCAAATCGACACGGACTATAAGGCTCGATGACCTGTAAATTTTGGCAACACACACGATAAATAACATGAGCGCAAAGCCGGAAAAAATACGAGGAATGAAAAATCTCATGGTACCTTCTGTTTCAAAACTTCGTGCTTATTTCTACTCTGGAGACTCGCATGCCAGGACACGGAGGTACCCCTATGGATTAGTTTGCGGGCCTCCAATTCATTGAAGTATATAGCACCACCCTCTCCAGAAAAGTAAACCATGCCAGGGCCCCGAACCATATGGGGAGTCTTATAATTGGTTTTGAAATAGTGAGCGAGCCAACCAAAGATGTGTAGTGTGCTGGAAACAACTCTCCATGCGCCCAACTGGTGTGTTAGCATTCGCGACTTTACCCAACCCATGATAGATATTGGCCAGCACAGGGACTGCAAAACTCAAAGTTTCCTCCCCGACCATTAGATTGGCAGCTTTAAAAACACTGGGGCGGACGTGGTTGCCATTCCCTTGAGGAAACACGAAGGCGCAAAGCCAACAAGATAGAAAGGCAGCCAAGTATGTTTGGTCTTTCCATTCCTCCTCGATGTTAAGGTCATGAAACAGTTTATCCTCTTCAGCCAACCACTCACGGAACTTGATGCCCGTGCCGTCTGGGTTGTGAGTTAGAGAAGAACGAGATGCTCTTTTAGGTCTTCGATGAGGAGGTTTCCCATACACTCGATCACCTTTAAACCAAAAGTCGATCCAGGAGTTGATCGCGATGTGAGAATGTTCAGATTTTGAAGCACTAAGCACATATAATGCATGGAAAAGGTACTCGCAGCTTTTCGGTAAGTGTCTGCCTAACTCGTTAGAGCCAGTCAAACTTTCGAGACTAAGGATTACCTCTTCGTAAAACATGCCTTTAATGGGTAGGCCTCCAAAGGTCCCATAAGAAGATTGAGAGTTCTCCCGCTTGAGTATGTAGAGTATTGGTTGCAGGACACCATGTTTCGCAAAAAGCTCGGAACACGTCATTGATACAGTCATAAGTATAAAGGGAGGCCACCACGATGTCCAGCAAACGAGATGTACGAAGTAGTTCCTCGTTTCGACCGACAGCATATTCCAGCCATTCCCAGTAGCGTGGCACAAAAAGGAATTCTCCTGGAATTTTTAAGACGGAGTCCCAACGTGCTGAGCCATTTATTATCCGACGACCTAGGGTCATTTCTAGGTCTTGAGTGGGGTTTTGATTATGAATAGGAGATTCTAGGAACCATGCTTTAGAGGATGAGTCATGATCTAAAGGTTTCTCTGTAGACCAGCGATTAAGGTATTTGGGAGGTGTAGCCTAGGCCATCCGTCTGCATTTATGCGCCCGCTTTTGGATCTTCTACGACAAAACTAATGTCACTCCTTATTGGTTGGTTGGGGTCTTTCAAGAGGACAAGTTGTCGCTTGTTAGATGAGAGATTCTCTCGCAAAATGCACCATGATCCTGTAAAAAAATGGTCATGGTCAACAAAAAATAAAATAAAATAAAATAATAATGAAAAAGGAGACAAAGAGTCCTATCATCAAGTGCGCCCGCAAACCGCGCAAAGGGTCCCACAAAGCGTACATGAGCCGAGAACCAGAGAGTCTCATTGTTGCAAGTAAGTCGCCCGAACAGACAAGGGTCCCACAAAGCGTATATGAGCCAGAACCGTAAAGTCCCATCGCCGCAAGTACGCCGGAATCAAACAAAGGGTCCCACAAGCGTACATGAGTCGAGAACCGAGAGTCCTATCGCGCCGCAAGTACGCCCAAACCGGCTAAAGGGTCCCACAAGGGTACATAAGCCGAGAAACAGAGAGTCCTATTGCTTGCGCAAGTACGCCCGGCCCGACAAGGGTCCCAAGTGTACATGTGCGGGAACTCGAGAAAAGTCTCATCGCCGCAAAATACGCCCGTAACAGGCAAGGGCCCCACAAGCGTACATGAGCCGAGGAACCGAGAGAGTCCTATCGCCGCAAGTACGCTTTCGGGCCGACAAGGGGTCCCACAAACGTACATGAGCCGGGAACCCGAGATAGTCTATCGCTCGCCGCAAGTACGCCCGAAACCGGCAAAGGGTCCTGGCGTAGCGTATATGAGCCGGAAACCAGAGAGTCCCATTGCTTTGCAAGTACGCTCGAAACCGGCAAAGGGTCCTAAAAGCGTATATGAGCCAGAACTAGAAAGTCCCCTCGCCGCAAGTACGCGCGGGCCGACACCTGCCGTACATGAGCCGGGAACCGAGAGTCCCATTGCCGCAAGTACGCCCGGGGCAGACAAAGGGTCCCACAAGCGCATACATGAGCCAGAACCGAGAAAGTCCCATCGCCGCAAGTGCGCCGGGCAGACAAGGGTCCCACAAGCGTACATGAGCCAGAACCGTAGAGTCCCATTGCTTGCAAGTACGCCCGGCAACCGATAAGGGTTCCTACAAGCTCATATGAGCAGGGAACGAGAGCCCCGTCATTGCAAAGTACGTCCAAAACCGACGAGGGTCCCATAAGCGTACAAGAGCCAAGAATCAAAGAGTCTCGTAGCTACAAGTACACCCGGAACCGACGAGGGTCCCACAAGTGTACTTGTTCTAAGAGAACACTATAGCTGCAAAAAAAAAGAAAGAAAAAAAAAAGGGAAAGTTATGAAAATTAAAAAAAAAAAAAGAAAAAAAGAGGTAACCTACACTTCCTGGTGGTTGAAGAGAGAGATGGGATAGTTTTCAAGAAAGAATGAGACCAAATAAAGTTTTCCTAAAAATAAAAAAAGAGAAAAAAAGAGAAAAAAATTAGTCTGAGTCTCAAATTTTGATTCACTTCGAATTATGATTATGACAAGATGTGGATAAACTTAAAGATTTAGTCAACAAATCTGACTCGTTATTTTGACTTTGAATCCACTTGAAAATCACAACACAATATGACTTCTTTATTTGTACCAAAAAAAAAAAAAGTAGGAACCCATAAAAAAATCTTCTGTTTGTATAACAAAATAGTCAATCTCCCACCTCACCTCTCCCGTTTCGCTACCACGTAGTGACACCCAAAGCTTGAAGATTCGGCTGCGACGTTGTAGTTGCTTCAAAGATCCAAGGCTAGATGCAGTGCGTAACGACAATGGGAGTCTAATGATTTCAGTTTTGAAGGTTCGGTTTGAAGCTTCTGCAACAAATCGTAATTTGAGTTTTCTTTTGGAGTTTTCCTGAATCTTAAGCCAAAAAAGAATTGTGATCTATTCAAACTTCTCAGATTATCGGCATTTGGAAGATTAGATGTTTTTTTTAGAAAAAAGATTTGCGGTGGTTCAAAATCTTGTGATGCACAAAAAAAAAGAGAGATTTTGTGTTGAAAAGTTGCGTAAAAAAGAAAAAAAAATCTAAAAAGGTTGGGTTATTCATTTAAAAAAAAAACTCACCTAGCCCAAAGGAAGAAGAGAAGAAAGTTAAAGAAAAATGGGAAAAATTGGTGAATGAAATTGGTATGAAAAAAAAAGTCTTAATTTATTTGGATTTTGAGTCAATTCTTGTACTCAATTTAGAATCCTTATCGAATTAGGAATTGTTATTTAAGTTGTTTCTGTATCGTAATTCAAATTCGAAATCAAATTGGATTAAGCTTGAACGAATTTTGAATTTAATTCAATTTGAGCCAATTCCTTATCGAAATTGGTCGAATTAAAATTTGGGCATAATCCAAATTTTATCACAAATCAAGATTAGATAAAGTTAATTCTATCAAGTTTAAATCATGGTAGAATTTTAATTTTATCTGGCCAAACAAAATTTGGGCATAATCCAAATTTTATCCCAAATCAAGATTAGATAAAGTTAATTCTATCAAGTTTAAAATCAGGGTAGAATTTTAATTTTATCTTGTCAAACAGAATTTGGGCATAATCCAAATTTTATCCCAAATCAAGATTAGATAAATTTAATTCTATCAAGTTTAAATCATGGTAGAATTTTAATTTTAGATTAGATAAAGTTGATTCTATCAAGTTTAAATCATGGTAGAATTTTAATTTTATCTGGTCAAACAAAATTTGGGCATACTCCAAATCTTATCACAAATCAAAGTTGATGAATTCTATCTAAATCAAAATCATTATAGAATTTCAATTTTATCCCACAAAATTTAAATCTGGGCATACTCAAGATTTGCCAGATTTTATCACAAATCAAGGTTGGAGTGAAATTCAAGTGTCACTCCAAGTTCAAAAAAAATTGGGTAGAACTCCAAATCTACTCCAATTTGTCCAAATTTTATGTCATGCAAGAAAATCAAAATACTGACACAAATTCATATTTTGATTTTGTTGGCATGAAAATGTGTCAAGTAAGAGAAAAATCTAAATTATGAACCAAATTCAATCAACTTAGGAGCAAACATCTTAAATTTTGATTCCAAATTATCTTTTTTTTCGAGATTCACTCACACATACTTTGCCTAAATCTCGAAAATGGGCATTTGTTAACATAGAAATTTCGATCGATCCCTAGTCGACACGTCATTTTTCTAAATTAATGACAAAGTTATAAATAATTAAATTTCGGACCAGTTATAAATTGACATGTGTCCTAAATTTAATTTGGAGACAAAAATTGGCAAGTTCTAAAAATTAAAATGTCATATGTCTTCCTTAATAATTTGACTAAATAATTAAATTTATTTTGGTCAGATTGGGTTTATAAAATTAGATAAGTTAAGTGATTGGGTTATATAGAATTGGTCATAAAACCCAAATCCAAATGACTAAGCCCAAAGCCAACAAAGCCCAAATCCAAGTGGTCGGGCCCAAAAGTCACTCAGGTCCAAGCCCACACGTCTTGGGAAGCTCTATAAATAGAGAGCTTTCCCTCCATTCCAAAGGTTCAGAAACTTCACTCCTAAAAGAAATTCAGAGAGAATTCAGAGCAAAGTCCTCAAGTGCTGAAAACTCCATGAAGTCCTTGGTGTTGAACGCTGCAATACGAGTCTTCAAGTGCTGAACGTTGTAAGACAAGTCCCAAGGTGCGGAACACTACAAGTCCATAGGTGTTAAGCACTCCGCGAAGACCAAAGATTCTTCCAAGTTTCCAACCTCGAGAACAAGCACTTTAGCCCTCGACTGACATACGTACAAGAGAGAGAATCAGAGGATCATACTTAGAGATTGTATTTCATACTCACAAAATTAATATAATACAAAGTTTATTACACGTGTCTCGTTGTTATTCCTTCGCTGAATTCACGTGTAAACATAAATATATATATATTTATGTTGGAAAAAATCCATATTAAAGAAAAAAACACACAATTGCTCTAGTTCGGATTTGAATATGCAACCTGCAAGCAAGATAAAGAGATATAGACATGCACTTAACCAACAAACCAATAATGGTATTTAGAAAATTTTGGGAATGTTTAGATATAAGAAGAAACAAAAAAGAAGAAACTACTATTTGTAGTTTCTAAAATTTAGTCCAAATTTCAGAAACGTTTCTCAAATTTTTGGAACAAGAAACGGGATAGATTATCAAACAAGTCTGTTTCTTAAAAAATGAGAAAGAGAAACAAGAAATAGGAAACGAGAACGTTATCAAACAGAACCTAAGATACTAATTCCCCAATTTTATCTAAAGAAAACTAAAGTGTCAAAGATGGAATGAAAGTAACACTAAATACGAATGCAGAGACACAAATATGAGAGAAATATTAGGGAATTGATTTTACCAATTAATTCATTATTTAGCGCATGGAATTGACTTTGGTTGTGAGATTATAAACAAGAAGATAAAGGTAATCAAAAAACTCTCTCGAGCTCAATTGACCTCAAGCAACACGATAAACCTAAAGTCTCCATTTAGATTTTAAAATCATACAAGGCATTAAGAAACTTATTTTAAAAATTTCCCAAAGAATCCTTCACTCTCGTGCAAGGATTTACTAAGGGTTTTGGTAATCTTATCCTTGTCTAAAGTTTATTCTCTCGAATTAAACCCAAACTAAATAATCATGCAATTCTTGGCCAGAGAAAAAGAGGCATTAAGAACAATTTACCAAAAATAATTCAACACAACCAAATCAAAAAAATTGTTAGAATAAATCCATAAAAGGCTACATCAATCCCCTAACAATGAATTTAGTTAATCATAATCACTACGAAACAACCTAAATCCATGAAAGAATCCATAAAACAAAACTACAAAACTAAGGGAAAAGAAAGAAAAACTCTTTGATGTCGATATTGGTCCTCGCCTCCGAGCTCCCGTCACAATCTCGAGCCTCCACCCTCGTGCTTGGCCTCCAAAGAATCTTCTTTAGCTCCCTGAATAATATATGTCTCGAAAATTAGGGTCTAAGTCTCTCAAATTCGGCTCTCCCTTCAAATGAGGCAAAAACTTACTACGCAATCGTCGTGCAACGCTAGGCACAACGTTACAACTTCATGCCCTAGGCGCGCGATTATTTAAGGAAAGTGATGCAACATTGAGACGCTACGAGCATCTTTGGTGCAAGGCAACACGTTTCAACGTCTCAACGTCGACTGCTCGAGTTTTTAACTTGATTTTTCTGTCGTAAACTTACTTAGCCAAACTGCCTCTTTAGTCGCTTCACAAGCTGCTACATATTCGGCATCCATCATGGAGTATGTGATGCATCCTTGCTTGATGCTTTGCCAAACCACAACTACTCCATTAAGAGTAAACACTGACACCGACATATATTTCCTAGAATCTTTATCGGTTTGAAAATCATTGTATGTGTATCTCATAAGGATCAAATCCTTAGTTTCATACACGAGCATGTAGTCTCTCATTCTCCTAAGATACTTGAGGATTGCCTTAACTGATGGGATTGAATCCCGCAGCGGAAGCGACGTGAATTGCATTGACCTGTTGTGTTACATGAATAGTGCTCAAAATTAAACATACATCACATGTAGTCTAAGGTTAAGCATAGAAATGGGAAGGAAAAAACAGAAATTACCTCTTGAAGAACACCTTCTTCTTGCATTCTTTCTCCCGCGATCTTCCTCGTTCTCAACGATCTCTCGATCCCTATCAACGCCTCGAATTCGGACACCTCGACTCGGTTTCTCGGTTGTTCTCCGTTGGATGAAGGAGGATTGTGGGATCCTTTTGGTAAAAGGTGTGGAGAGAGTTTTTGAAAGAATGGAGAATTTTTGGGGTCTCAAATCCAAAAAAATGGAAATCCTTGTGTAAGAATGCTTCTCCAAGCACTCTTATATAGTGGGTGAGGGTGGAGAAATTCTCTCCACCCCTTTAGCCCACTAAATGCATAACCTTATATTATACAAATCATATTTGTATAATATAAGGTACCATAATCCTCATTATGCAAATGTGATTTGCATAATGTGGAATTAAATTGAATCATATTCAATTTTTCACATCTCTCAAATTAATTTCTCCAACTATGTCATAATTCCATAATTAGGCAATAGTATAGTTTAATATGAATCTCATTCACATCAAACTATATATTATATCAATTATATCACATATAATTGACATAAAGACCCTTTATATGAATTTGAACACTTCAAATTCATTCCAAACTTTATACCCTTATTAATTCCATAATTGAGTCAATCGAGAGACCTAATGGACCTACAGATCATGAGCTCCAATGATCTGAGATTAACTGACCAAACACTTTAATCTCATTAATCAACATTCATTAACTATGAGTCATTCCACTATAGACTCGTAGTTGCACTCTCCTCACAGTAGGACACATGTATCCATTGATATAACCAATACCCATGAGTCAACCCTTCACAAGTCGTTCGTAGTCACAGTTTGGTCAAATTACCATTTTACTCTTGTGCCTACCTCTTGTACCTTAAGTATCACTGATCTTCTAATGAACAACTTGTTTATGGTCCTACCATAAACAACGACCCTCTTGAGCCAGTGAGAGGGTGGGGCCCTGTTGTTCAAGACTTGGAGTCAACCCTTAAGGGAACAACCCATCTAGATTCCCTAGTGTGGGAACGAGTGAATTCCTTCTTGTGTAGTTAAGTTCCCAACTACCCACGTGGTTCTTCCCCTAAGAATGTAGGCTTATTGAGTCGGCGTCTCTAGCCACTCTCACTCGTACTAATCTAAGGACAGACCCCCACAAACAGGAGTTCTTAACCCGCTCAGGATTAAGGTCACGTCACTAATGGTCATCTACGAATGTATTAGTCCTAAACTGTTAACAGTGTTACATTAGTTGATCTAATAATTCACGGTTTGGTATTGTACGATCTCATTGCACAGAATGTCCTCACTCGCATGTCAACTATATGAACGAGTTGGATCGTCTTGTTTGTATCAAATATAAAGTGGGTTGCATCCATATTGTTACTATGATGGGGTTCCCAACCTTATCCATGTACTATAGACCATTCGGGTCATTTACCTTAACATGATCCTATCTGTGTGTCCACTACACACCGTTCAAGATCTCATAAATATGTATGACCTTACAGCTTAGTTTATTGGATTAAGTTTGAAATGGGAGGTACAAGGTTTGATGGAAAATAACTTTTATTTATATACATCAAAATGTTACAAACTTCACGAGTTTAGGGCATACACCCCAACATTAACCGTTATCCAATGATCTAATCCTGGATTAGATTGGTACCTACTGACAATCTCAACTGCATAACAGATGGCGGGTCTAATACACAGCATGGCGTACATCAGGCTACCTACAACTGATGCATAAGGGATCCGTCTCATGTCCTCAATTTCTTGAGGTGTCTTAGGACTTTGTTCCTTAGATAGATGAACCTCGTGCCTGAAAGGTAACAAGATCTTCTTGGAGTTTTGCATCTTATATCGTGCCAACATCTTGTCGATATATGATGCCCGAGACAAGGCTAGTGTCTTGTTCTTGCGGTTCTGAACAATCTGGATTCTGAAAACATACTGCGCTTCTCCCAAATCTTTTATTTGGAATTGCGTAGCTAGCCAGTTTTTAATGTCAGTCGAGAATCCTACATCATTCCCAATGAGTAGGATATCATCCACATACAACACTAGAAAAGCGACAGTGTTGTTGATAATTTTCTTGTAAACACAAGGCTCATCAACACTTTGATCAAAGCCATAAGATTTGATAGTATCAAACCTTATATTCCAAGACCTAGAGGTTTGTTTCAATCCATAAATACATTATTTAAGACTGCAACTCTTTTGCTTTTGGCCCTGTTCAATGAACCCTTTGGGTTGGCCCATGTAGATGTTTTCGTCAAGGTTGTCATTCAAGAAGGTTGTCTTGACATCCATCTGCCATATCTCATAGTCATACTATGCGACAATGGTCAGTAGGATTTTGATAGGCTTAATCATGGCAAGAGGAGAAAAGGTTTCCTCATAGTTTACCCCTTCTCGTTGGTTATAACACTTTGCCACGCGTCTAGCTTTGAAGGTTTGAACATTCTCATCTACACGTCGTTTTCTCTTGTAGATATGTTTGCAACCTATAGGTTTGATCCCATCAGGTTAATCCACATGATCTCATTTCCTGGTCCATGGATTTAATCCATTCGTCCTTCCCAACTTCTTCTTTTAATCCTTCCTTTTGATCCTCTCGTTCTCTACAATCTCATCACAATCTCGTACCGAACACCTCCACTTGATTTTCTTGATTGTTCTCTAGGAGAGGGAGAATGGTGGAAGTTCCTTTTTGGAGAAGGGGAGAGCTTTTGGAGAGAAGTTGAGAGAAAATTGAGTTATGGAAATCTCTATTTCCAAAAAGTGAATACCTTAGTTGCATGCATCTCAATGTATTCTTTTATACGGAGTGAGGGTGGAGATAAATTCTCCACCCCATTATCTCACTAAATGCATATATTATGCATTATGCAAATCATATTTGCACAATTGCATAATATAAGGTATGATATACCTTGTTATGCAAATCATATTTGCATAACATGCATAATAAATTGAATCACATTCAATTTTCATATCTCTCAAGTTTAACTCCTCTAATTATGAAATTATTTCATAATTAAGCAATAATATAGTTTATCATGAATCATATTCACATAAAACTATATATTATATCAGTTATATCACATATAATTGATATAAGTCCCTTATATGAATTTGAACACTTCAAATTAATTCCAAAATTTTATACCCTATTTATTTCCATATTGAGCCAACCGAGGGACCTAATAGACCTACATATATGAGCTCCAATGATACGAGATTAACTGATCAAACTATTTGATCATGTTAATCAACTTTCATTAACTGATCAAACTCTTTGATCCTATTAATCAACTTTCATTAACTACGAGTCACTCCACTATAGACTCGTAGTTGCACTCTGCTCATTGTAGGTCACGTTGTGTCCATCGATATAGCCAATGCCCGTGAGTTAACCCTTCACAGGTCGTTCATAGTCACAGCTGGGTCAAATTAGCATTTTACCCCTGCGACTACTTCTTGCTCCTTAAGTATCACTGATCCTCTAATGAACAACAAGTTTATGGTCCTAACACAAACGATGTCTCTCTTAGGCCAGTGAGAGGATGGGGTTATGTTGTTCAAGACCTGGATACAGTCTTTAAGGAACAATCTATCTAAATTCCCTAGCTCGAGAACGAGTGAATTCTTTCTTGCAAAGTTAAGTTCCCAACTCCCTACGAGGTTTCGTCCTTGAGAAGGTAGGCGTATTGAGTCGGCAACTCTAACCACTCTCACCCATACTTGTCTAAGGACAAACCCCCGCAGACAGAAGTTCGTAACTCACTCGGGATTTAGGTCGAGTCACTAACGGTCATCTACGAATTATTAGTCATAATCTATCAACGGTGTTACTACAGTAGTTTAATAATTCTCGATTCGGTCTTGTACAATCTCATTGCACATGATGCTCCCACTCGCATGTCAACTACATGAACAAGCTGGATCGCCTCGTTTGTGTCAAAGACAAAGTGAGTCGCATTCATATTGTCATCAGGATGAGGTTCCCAACTCTATCCATGTATTATAAACCATTCATGTCATTGACTTGAAGATGATCGTATCTGTGTGTCAACTGCACACTGTTCAAGGTCTAATAAGTATGACCCTGGAGCTTAATTTATTAGATTAAATTTTGATTGTGAGACTATAAGATTTGAGGAAAAATAACATTTTATTTATTACCATCAAATAAGTACAAACTACACGAGTTTATGGCATAAATCTTAACAGTGGGGATCCGTGGGTGATAAAAAGAAATATCACCGGACGGGTTGGGACAAAATGTGCAAGAACAAGGATAATGGGGGGATGGGATTTGGGGACACTGAAGCCTTCAACCAGGCTATGCTCGCAAAACAAAGCTGGAGAATCCACGAGAACCCCGACAACCTACTCTCCAAAGTGCTAAAAGGAAAATACTTTAAGGATGGTGATTTCCTTAAAGCCCATCAAGGAACCAATCCTTTTATCTCTTAGAGGAGTATTTGTTGGGTGTGTGAGCTTTTCGCTCAAGGTTATCGGTGGAGACTAGGAAATGGACGACACATTACGACTCGCAACGATCCTTGGCTCAACCGTCCTGACAATTTCCTCGTGATGGTTATACATGAAAGTTTGAAGGACCAAAGAGTTTGGTCCCTGATTAATGACAATAACTCTTGGAACGAAAGACTGATTAGACAGAGGTTCGCATCCAAGATGCTGAAGAGATCCTTAAATTACCGATCGGGCCTAGGACATGCGATTTCCTTGAAAAATAGGGACTCTGCTTCCTCTTCAGAAACTCTAAACAACAACCAACTTTGGAGGAAATTGTGGCCAACAACAGTTATTTCAAGGGCCAACGTATGTGCGTGGAGAATCCTCTATGACTTTATCCCTACTAGAGCTAATATTTATTCTAGAGGGATTGATATCAACCCAACCTGTCTAGTTTGCAGGAAAAGGAAAGAGACCACATCTTTTCTGGAATTGTAAATCCCTAACTCATTTCCCCTCTTTAATGTCAACAGGATCACTTGGATAATTAAAGACCATTGGAGATGGTTGAAAATCTAAACTAGGATGAGATCAACAAAGCTGTTAGGATCCTATGGAGCATATGAAATTTCCGAAACAAGTTCGAGGCTCATCTTACTCAAGGCAACCCCAAAGTTGAACTCATTCTCTCTAATTGCTTATTGTTGTTCTTGTTTAATAATATGTTTTCTACACGAATCATCATGGGTTGCCTAGTGGTCAAAAAAAGAACATGGAAAAAAACAAATGGCTTAGACAGAATGGGTTCAATTTTTTAAAATCAAATGTAGTACAATTTGACAGTTGGCCCATGAAATGGGAGGCAAGGGCTCTTCCCAAGGACACGTCTACATACATCACATCTCAATACAATAATATCATTATTAAAATGAAAATTAATAAATTAGTTTTTTTTTAAAGTTCAACTATAAGTACTGCCTTGAGGTTAAGAGATTGGAAATAGAACCTCTGCCAAGGGCAAGGACATATGCCCTAAAATAAGAGTAACATAACCATTACAACAATTACTTGGTTCTTTGTTACACTGTTAACGTTTTTTTCTTTGTTTTGATAGTAGGGCAGCAAATTTCTGTGCTTAAGAATCATTAAACATTAGTTTGAATAAATTTAAATAAACATAATAAAAAAGATTACTTGTAGAGCATATGTATCAAACATGCCCTAAAAGCATATATATAGATAAAACAAATTACATTCAAATAAGTCATTTTGTTAACATTTTACATTGAGGAACTTGAACTTCCAACCATATAAATGAATAAAACAAATCCCTCCCTCCCCCAACACCCACTTTGACATATGTATAAGCAAAAATGGTAGATTAATGTTGCACATTTAATGATAAATATATTTATAGAGAATGAACTTATGCTTTCAATATCTGTACATGCGCTAGCTTGTTGGCAAAATGTTTGCTGACATGTAAGGAGACATGCATCCCTTAACCTGCAACAAAATTTCACAGAAAACTTAAAACAACAGAAATAATGTATTCATGTTTCCATTGCATATGAATCAGATGCCATTGAATTATGGAGACATTAATCCAAAACTATCACTAGTAAAATGAAATAATTGTAAATTCTAGGGTTTCCTTGGCATCATTTTATCATTCACTGCCTACATGAACTGAACTTTCTGATGAGGAATCGGAAACTTTTCTTTTTCTTTAAGCATATCATAGTCCTGACATTCAAATTCCTCCTAAGAATGACAACATCTTATACTAAGTAAGAAAAATTACGTAATTCAACCAACCAACTAATTGAGACTCGACCTCTTTGGACTTATGTTCATCAAGCTACAACCTTATTTACTCACATTACCAGATCCTATCAACTCTGTCATGCGCTTCAAAATTTAAAAAGGAAAAAAAATGTTCCAGTTGCTACTAAGTTATGAACCGAGAAGCACCTAAACGATTTTGACAAAAAAAAAAAGATGATAATGATAATGATAATAATAATCAGCAGGTACACTTGACTGGTAGGCACAAATTGGAATATGAAAAGAAGCAGCAGTTAGTTATTCTCACAAGTATCTATTACCTGCAATAAACATGAAGGAATTTGGATAAAACCCTGCAACAGAAGGTCAACCTTTTCCAAAGTGCCATGGGGGACGGGTGTTATAACATATAGCAGACCTTTAGATGTATCAATGCCTCTAACAATTCCTGTTCCACGAGATATTAGTAAGAGCATCAAGCAAATGACACAGAGTATTCCTGGGGATGAATTTAAAGCCCAAAACAAGCAAATAACTCAAAAATATAGAAGTAACCTACCAAGGCCAACACACCATGATAGATTTTCAGAATTTTTGGGGCATATGGCTAAGCCAACGATTGTTGCATTCAGACTATAGAAGATTTGATCGCTTGGGACCTAAGTAAATAAATGAAGACAAGATTAATACTGGTATGTTGTGTGCATGCAGGGGTGGTGGTTTAGTATGATAGAGGTGCATCAATTAAATTAGTGATAAACATTGTTGATGTTTAAAGCTCAATGGTAGGAAATGTGAAGAAAGAAAGAAGAAAGAAAATCGGTGAAATTGATTTTTGTACCAACCTGACAGTGCAAGTGTCTAATCTTAATGCTTGATATTGGAACTTGATAAGGAGGGTGAGATGCCAGTGCCTGTGCAAGCTCTTTAATTGTGCTAATATTGCAATCTCTAGGAAGGCACGGTCTAAAATAAGCCATTAATCGCAAATTTCGCATGAGACTTGCATCCTTTTGTACTAGTATCCTAACAAAAAAGAAAGAGATGTAAGAAATATTATACTTTCAAGTTTCAAATACATTGACTGAAACGAAATGTGTCTATGAAACACAAGTTTATGTGCAACAATGTAACAATAACTTTATGACTTTGTTTAAGATAGAAACAGTTGGCTACAGCAGACCACATATACAAATACAACAGAAAAGACAAGGAGTAGATACTAAAATGCACGTAAGGATATAAAAAATGATCATAATAATAACAGTCACCAACACTATTAAAAGTCGTTGTGTTAAAAGATATCCTGGTAGGGATAGAAGGAGAATTTAATACATCAAAATCACAAAGGAGATGAGAATGAAAATCAACCTTCAATCTGCATAAATACATGTTTTTTAAATTAAAAATAGCAAAGAACTTACGATCTATTAAATGCATCTTGCCGAGCAGAACGTATTTCTATTAGATTGGTCAGCCCAAAATCTTCCTCCTCTTCCCGCCAAAATTTCCCCGTCGGAAGGTTCTTACTCTCAGCAGATATATTTATTTTGACTACATGTGATGGAGAAATATAATTTAACATATCTACCAATATCTCATAGCCAATACCTGAGACATAAGCAAATCAAAGTTAAAAAGTAGGGTCCACATAAATATGTCAGTTGTCCAAGACTCTTTTCAAAGCGATTAAAGCAGGAAAAGTGTTGTTTGAGCCATATATAGAATTCAAAAGAGTAGGATACCTTTCACCCAACCAGGTGTATTTACAATAAGAGGCAACTCCATCTTGGCGAGTTCTTCAGTCTTGTTAAAAGAATGGTACTCTTTGCAGTAATAATCGTACAAGCTACTTGCATAACTTAAATATGCTGGTGGATCTCTTTTTGAGGAAATATCACCAAAGAAAAAACATCTAAGAGAATAAAAAAACACATGGTGAGAAAATGGAATTCTTCCATACTTAAAAAAAAGGGGGGGAAGGGCCATAGGATACAACAAAATCATCCTTGGTTTATTAAGATTTAGAATACGTTTTTACGACATTCAATAACAGAAATTAAACGCCAACATTAAAAAAAATGGATTCAACAGACTCAGATAGCAAATTATAATATTTATTATAAAAAAAAAGAATGAATTCAACACAATTTACCTCTCTGGCGTCTTTAGGCATGGAGTCGACAAATCTAATTTAAAAAATAAGAAAAAAAAATTACTTTCAGTCAGGAGACTACCACTAGAGAAAATTTTATTAAATTCGGTACACAAGAATCTATCGACATCACAAAGGACCTTAACAAAATTACCTAGAGTAAGTTTGTCAACAACGGTGAGGGACAGAAAACCTGGTGGAGTAAACTCAGGCTGTCCAACATCTGAATCCAGGTAGACCACTTTTTTATGCCTGCAAGCAAAAGTAGAAGAAACCCATATTGTGAAAAACATTGGCAGCTTGGGGAAGTAAAGAGGTATCCAAAAAAACACACCTCCACTTTTGAATTTTGAAATCATCAATACACGAAAGAAGAATAAATATCACCTTTGAAGGAAAACATTGAGAAGATGGCGCGAGAAAGTACTTTTGCCACAGTTCTTGGCACCGCAGATAAGAACAACAGGAGGCGGCGAGGTGGGAGAATAAAAAACAATGGACTCTACAGCCTCAGACCATTCTTCAGGTATGAAAATATTGGGAGATGAGTTTTCAAGTTCAAAATGAGAAGACATGAATAGGTTTGATCGAGTCCCCTGAATCTCTAGCAAGTGTAAACAAATTCATCAATTCAATTGATACTCTCATATGTACAGAGTGCTTAGTCAAAAAGTTGAACTAAACTACAAAAAACAGAAACAAAAAAAGGCAATATACTCCCCCCTCCCCTACAATCTCTCAGTAGTCCCCACAGTCTAAGTGTTGCTCAAGATTTCTACTGTAAACAAATTTCCTACTATAAATTAAGTTTTCTCAATGTAGGATTCGTGCACTCTAATATGGTGGTATCCAGACTTTAAGTCTATTTTGGAGTACACCTCGGATTCATGTAGATCATCTAATAGCTACTCTACCACGGGAATGGAAACTTTGTCTGGTATGGTCACATTATTTAAGGCTCTATAGTCGACACAGAATCTCCATCCGCCATCTTTCTTCTTTACTAGGAGTACAGGACTCGAGTATGGGTTGCTACTAGGCCTTATCATTCCACCAGTCAGCATTTCATCAACTAACCTTTCGAACTCTCCTTTCTGTATTTGTGCATAGCAATATGGTCTCACATTCACTAGGCCCCTTGTTTTAAATGTATGTGATGATCTAATCATAGATGATTCCAATTCTTCCCCTCCCTCACTACTTGCTTCCTCCTTGCCTTCTGGCTTTGTCTCTAACATTTTTAATTCCACCAAGAAGCCTTGGTCATGGTCCTCCCAGGCTTTCATCTTCTTGAGGGACACCTTGGACTTAGTTGAGCTTGGGTCACCTTTCAAAGTAATTACTCGGTCCCCCACCTCAAACTCTTGACAGTAAGTTGCAATCCTATTTTGTCATGGGGTCCCAAAATATTGGTTTTCTAAGTAGGGGTTACTTTTTGAAATTATCCTTGTTTCTCTTCTCTCTCTTGAGGGTTTGTTTAAGCTTTTAATGGCTTTCATTTAGCAAATTTTGAAATAACTTTATGTATTTGCTAACATGAGCATGGCTTATTATGAATATTCTAAATTACATTTGAATAGTTAATTACATGTTTATAATCTCATAAATTACATATCCATATTTATCCCTTTCATTATCTTCTCCAATTA
Organism: Trichosanthes cucumerina; assembly: GCA_036507285.1. Classification (NCBI taxonomy): domain Eukaryota; kingdom Viridiplantae; phylum Streptophyta; class Magnoliopsida; order Cucurbitales; family Cucurbitaceae; genus Trichosanthes; species Trichosanthes cucumerina. The sequence goes on along the minus strand of CM071839.1, from coordinate 70,857,869 downwards.
CCCTTCTCGTTATCTTCGCCAAGATTTGGCATACAACTTTTAATTGTGTATATCTTATAACCTACATCCTTGAAAATCTTAAAAACGGTGGTTGTTGGAGCCTTCGAAAGTTACATCTTAAAAGAGCTATATTTAATCTCTATTTTTCTCTCTAATTGCTTATTGTTGCTCTAGTTTTATAATATGTTTTCTGCACGAATCATCCTCGGTTGGTCTAGTGATCAAAAAAGGGAGCATGGAAAAAAAAAGGCTTAGAGAGAATGGGTTCAATTTTCTGACATCAAATATAGTAAAGTTAGACGGTTGGCCAGTGAAATGGGGGCCAAGGATGGGGACAGGGAAGCCAATTGTAACGCCCCCAAATTTCAAACCTAACTTAGGATTGTTACTAAACCTACACCGCATGTGCTCCAAAAATTTGGACAACATAACTACTAACTAGGACATTCCCAAAATTTTTACTGCATCTGTTAAGCAAGGAAAACACGCTTCTAAGGCAGGTAACCAACCAACACCCAAACTCCACATTCTAACTACAGCTCAAACCCCAACACTTCGAAAAAAAAAAACATAAAACCTTAACAGCCAAACACTTATTTAAATTTAACAACGCAGCAGAAACATAAGCAACATTTAAACTTAAAGCCAAAAGAACCTATCTAGGCAACACACAACGACACAATAACCAAATGACCAAAAAGGCTTTACATGCCCTTATTCAAGGAGCCATCTAAATCCTTATCCAAGCTACCCTAGCAATTTCAAGTAACATAAAGGAAAAACTTCTAACGTTGTTCCCTTAGTGTGCCTCCTCATCAGCATCACCATGATGCTCGTAGTAATCATCACATGCACAATTTGGTGGTGGGTCAGTACATAACACGTACTGAGTAAGTAGCTCACACTCGGTGAACCACCCATCAACAAGCAACAAACAACATGCTAACCACACGCATCCAATCATGCTTTTGCAAATAACTAACTTAAACATCATGCTTTGCATACAAACACAAGCAAAAGAAACCAGAGACCACTCTAATGCATACATTCCGCATTATGCTATGCCTGTAACACATGAATTCCATCACGCAATGCACAACACCATAACACATGATTTCCACATCATGCTTCGACTCTCACATAATTTACGCGTCATGCTCCACACTCACTTGCATGTGTTACGCGCCATGCTCCGCACACTCACCCTATACATGATTTAAGCATCATGTTCCGCAACCCTTACATGATTTATGCGTCATGCTCCGCTCTCACACACATAATTTACGCATCATGCTCTGCACACTCAACCCACACATGATTTACGCGTCATGCTCCGCTCACTCACCCATCAGCTCCAAGAATGCATGCTCATTCGTAATCATTAAGTTAAGTAATCTAGCATGCTACCTAACACCACAAGTTCAGGTCTAAGCATGCTCATCACAAATCACAATCAAGATAAGATAAGAAACAGGCACCGAACAAGCAAGAAACATAAAGCGTGCATCATGCATTCAAGCAGGCCCACCAAGTAGAAACTACTTACCTAGAGCACTTCTATAGGTGTTCCAAGACATTCCTAAACCAAGAGATAAGTTTTTAGAACCTAGACGTAGTCAGAAACTTAACCAAGTAGAACAAGCTTAACGAGAAGCAAACTTACTCGCTTTAGCGTTAGAAGCTACTTCAACCACCCAAGATTAATCCGAAACCACTTAATCATTACTCTAAGGACTAGGGTAATAGCTAGAAATGACCAAAGACTCCAAACCGGCTTGAAACTACAAGTAAAAGGGCGCCAAGCAATCGAGACTGATTTAAGGCCCTTAAGCGAGTCTAAAATGATAAAAGGGCTCAAAGACTTACCAAAAAGGATCCCCAACCTTGTTGGTCGGTGTTCAAAAGAGTTCCACTTATTCGAAGCTACTAACGTTCACCAACCGAGTTGAATGCTTGCTAGAAATCTGCTCGAATCTAAAATAGTGACTTTTCAAATAGATAGAGACGAAGCTAAGGCATTTAAAAGGTTTGCAAAAAAAAGTCTAAACTAATTCTTTTCACCAAAACTCACTAGTACGAACTTGATTCCTTGTTGGAAGGTTGCTCAAACGAGTTCAAATTCTGCAAACTACCTAACGAAAAGTTCTTGTGATTAGAAACTTAGCTAAGGTACTTTCCATGAGTTAGAAAGGGTTCAAAGAGCTCTTTACCTACTTAACTCACCAAACGATATTGAGCTCTTGCTGAACTGTATTCGAAACTAGAGAAAATCTACAAAAAAAAAAGCTTCCAAATATTAGGAACAATTCTAAAGCACTTTATTTGAGTTCAGTAAGGGTTGAACAAAACTTTACTACCTTAAACTTATCGAAACAGACTTGAATGTGTGCTGAAAAGTATTCGAAAGCGTCCAAAATGGTTCCGAACTACAGACCAAAGGCCTTTACAAGTAGGACTTACCAAAGGCCATTTTATGAGAACCGAACTAAAAACCCACGAACCGATTGAACCAAAACTCAAAGGGACTTTTCAAGAAACTTACCGGCGGCCAAAAGCTCGGCGTGGCGTCGGCGGCGCGAGGAGGAACGACGGAGCGAGGAGCTTGCGTGGACGTGGGCTGGTCGGAGGCCTTCTGCCGGCGACCGAACGACGGAGGGGAAGGACGAAAGACGAGAGCAGCCGAGGCTCGTGCTGCCGCTACGACGGGGAGAAGGAACCACCAGCTTGCGAGGAAGCTACTGCCGGCACGTGCTGGTCGGAGAACGAAAAGACGGCGACGGGGAGAAGGCTGGTCGGCGGCGAGAAGGAAGTCGGAGGAGTTGAAGAAACCTAAGGATGGGGGTTGTGATGCTGTGCAGTTCGCGTTTTTTTTTCTTTTCTTTATTTAACACTTTCCTTTTCCTTTTTCTAAAAACTTTACTTCCTTATCTAGTTTAAATTTATTTTAAAAAATTGCGATACAGGTCTAGAATTAATTTCTAAAAATTTCACATGAATTTTTAAATTTGTCACCTTTAAACTTATCCCTCGTTTGTTAACTATTTTGTTGTTTGTTTTTTGTTTTTTAAAGTTAAGCTTATTTTCCCTTAATTTTTCTACAATAGAGATCATATCTCTTAAGTAAGCATTTAAACGTTTAGCTAAATTCTAAAAACAAAATCAAGTTTTTTAAAACTATTTTTTTTAGTTTTTAGAAGTTAGCTTGGTTTTTTAAAACATAGACACAGAGTAAATAAGAAGACATATAGACTTGTTGGTAGAAGTAGTATTTTTAGGTTTAAATTTCAAAAACTAAAAACCAAAAACAAATTTGTTATCAAACAAGCCTTAATAAAAATTATTAAGTTACAGATTTATTAGACATTAAATTGAAAACTCTTAAACTTTATCAACTCCCCCATGTACTTCAAAATTTAAAAAGGAAAAAAAATGTTCTAGTGCTACTAAGTTATGAACGGAGAAGCCCCAAAACAATTTTGACAAAAAAAATGATGATGATAATAATAATTAGTAATACTAAGGGTGTACAACTAACTCAGTAACCCGAACAACCTAGGCTATCTAACCCAAACCGTAAGGGTTGGGTTGAGTTATATTTTTTTTTGTTTGGGTTGGGTTATAAATTTGGATAACTGAAAAGTTCGGGTCAGTTCTCGGGTTTGGCTTTTTAGGCTCGAGTTGACTCAACTCAACCCAAAGTTTATATTTTTTAAATTGTATTTTAATTACATATATACTTATAAATGAATTATTTGTCAATTTTTTATTTTTTTTCTAGACTTCTAACCAGTGTTAAGATGTTATGAATTTTAAAGTTTGATATTTGAATTTCATGTGATTTTAGTTATTAATTAAAGAAAAATATTTTAAATAATTAAAAAATAAAAAATTAATCCGACGACCCAACTCAATCCAACCCGAAAAATATTGAGTTGGGATACTCAAGAATAGGGTTGGTTGGGTTGAAGGAATGTTCGGGTTGGTAAAAAATATCTCTCAACCCAATCCAACTCATGTACACCCGTAGCAGATACACTTGGCTGGCAGGCACAAAATGGAATATGAAAAGAAGAAGCGAGTAGTTATTCTCATAAATATCTATTACCAGCAATAAGCAAGAAGGAATTTGGCTAAAACACTGCAAAAAAAAGGTCAACCTTTTCCAAAGTGCCATGGGTGGCGGGTGTTATAACATATAGCAGACTTTTAGATGTATCAATGCTTCTAACAATTCTTGCTCCACGAGATATTAGTAAGAGCATCAAGGTAAACGACACAGAGTGTATTCCTGGGAATGAATTTAAAGCCCAAAACAAGCAGATAACTCAAAAATATAGAAGTAACCTACCCAGGCCAACACATCATGATAGATTTTAAGAATTTCTAGGGCATATGGGTAAGCCATTCGGACTACAGAAGATTTGATCGTTGGGACCTAAGTAGATAAATGAAGACAAGATTAATACTGGTACATTGTGTGCATGCAGGGGTGGTGGTTCAGTATCAATTAAATTATTAATAAACATTGTTGATGTTTAAAGCTCAATGGTAGAAAATGTGAAGAAAGAAACAAAATCAGTGAAATTGATTTTTGTACCAACCTGACAGTACAAGTGTCTAATCTTAATGCTTGATATTGGAACTTGATAAGGAGGGTGAGATGTCAGTGCCTCTGCAAGCTCTTTAATTGTGCTATTATAAAATCTCTAGGAAGGCACTGTCTAAAATAACCCATTAATCGCACATTTCACATGCTTTTGTATTATCCTAACAAAATGAAGGAAGAGATGTAAGAAATATTATACTTTCAAGTTTTAAAGTACACGTTGTCTGAAACAAAATGTGTCTATGAAACACAAGTTTATGGAAAACAACATAACAATAACTTTATGACTTTGTTTAAGATAGAAATAGTTGGCTACAACATACCACATATACAAATACAACAGAAAAGACAAGGTGTAGATACTAAAATACACGTAAGGAAAGGATGATATAAAAAATTATCATAATAATAACCGTCACCGATACTATCAAAAGTCGTCGTGTTCAAAGAGATCCTGGTAGGGAAAGAAGGAGAATTTAATGCATCAGAATCACAAAAGAGATGAGAATGAAAACCAACCTTCAATCTGCATAAATAGTACATGCTTTTCAAATTAAAAATAACAAAGAACTTACAATCTATTAAATGCATCTTGCCAAGCGAATTTCGATTAGGTTGGTCAGAATTCTTCCTCCTCTTCCAACCAAAATTTCCCAGTCGGAAGGTTCTTACTCTCGATAGATATATTTATTTTGACTACATGTGATGGAGCAATGTATTTTAACATATCTACCAATATCTCATAGCCAATACCTGAGACATTAGCAAATCAAAGTTAAAAAGCAGGGCCACATAAATATGTCAGTTGTGCAAAACTCTTTTCAAAGCGATTAAAGCATGAGAAGTGTTGTTTAGGCCATATTTAGAAGTCAAAATAGTAGGATACCTTTCACTCAACCAATTGTGTTACAATAAAAGGCAACTCAATCTTTGCAAGTTATTCAGTCTTGTTAAAAGAATAGTACTAAATAATTGTACAAGCTACTTGCATAACTTAAATATGTGTTGAGGATTCCACATTGAAAAAGTGGAGATAAATCTCATAATATATATGATATATGGGCTACTGCTCTCATTACCAATTGATTTTGAGATGAAATCTCATATAATCTGTATCAGAGTCCATTAAACCCAAACGAATATTCGTTGAATATACATGTAAGAAAAGAATAAAAAAACACATATTGAGAAAATGGAAGTCTTCAGTACTTAAAAAAATGGGAAAGGACCATAGGATACATCGAAATCAACAACTGAATCCAGGTAAACCACTTTTTTATACCTGCAAGCAAATCCAAAATAACACACCTCCGCCACTTTTTAATTTTGAAATCATTAATACTCGAAAGAAGATTAAAGATCACCTTTGAAGAAAAACATTGAGAAGGTGTCACGAGAAAGTACTTTTGTCACTGTTCTTAGCACCGCAAAGAAGAACAATAGGAGGCGAAGAAGTGGGAGAATAAAAAACAATGGACTTTACAGCCTCAAACCATTCTTCAAGTATGAAAATATTGGGAGATGAGTTTTCAAGATCTAAATGAGAAGTCATGAATAGGGTTTATTGAGTCCACTGAATCTCTAGCAACTGTAAACAAATTCATCAGTTCAGTTGACACACTCATAAGTACATACTACAATGCTTAGTCAAAAAGTTGAACTTTTGGCCCATTCGCAATGACTCTTTTAAGGCTTAGGCGCACTAAAAGAGGGTTTTTTTTTTTTTTATAAAACCCACTATATAAAACACATACACACATATATATACGTATATATATACACATATGAACGTATATACATATATATATTATATATATATATACATATATATATACACATATATGTATGTATATATACACATATATATATGTATGTATATATGTATTTATGTATGTATGTATACATGTAGCAATGCCTTGAATTGTGGACGAGTTAGTATTTTGAACCTCTACGAACACGCCCAAAACCTAACCTAAAAATTTAAAAAAAAAAACGAAAGTGTGCAATAGGTTTTGCTAAAAAAGGGAAATTCATTCCTTCATGCCAGACATAGATATTTTTTGTTTATTTTTTAGTCATTCAACATATGAAAACTGTCTATATTTCTTTAGTGGGAAAAATGATAGAGGCTCGTGTTGATAACGTGTTCTAAAATTGAAAGGAAAAATCAGACATCAAAACTTTACCAAAACATATAATAATATAAATAATAATAATAATAATAATAGAAATTGGAAATTGAGATATATATATATAATGAAGGAAATGACAAAGTGGAGAAAGTTGGAGAGTAGTCTATGATTTCACAAATGGTGTGTTTTTCATTATTCACCAAAAGCCATTATTTATAGACAATTTGGAGAGCATGATGTGGTTCATTTAGACACCAATCTATGGGCTTTGTTGGACACATGAGAGACACTTTGGCTATGGAGAATTTGCCACTTGGTAGAGGTATCAAATGGGCATGTGGAACGGGGCATTTACATGTGTAATATTTATAATATTTACATCAAATTCCCAAATTGGAATAGTTTAGGTTAAATTACAAGTTTAGTCCCTGAACTTTGAGGTTTGTGTCTATTTAGTCCCTAAAGTTTAAAAAGTGTCAAATAGGTCCCTGAATTTTTAATTTTGTATCTAATAAGTCCCCGAACTTTAAAATGTCTAATTAGTCCTCGAACTTCTAATAGGTCCCTAACATATTCAAGATTTTTTTAAAATTAATCGATCTATTATATATAAAATTGAATTTTTTATCCAATAGAAGCTTAAGCTTTCAATTTTGTGCCTAGTAAGTTCATGAATTTTAAAAAAACGTCAACTAGGTCAATGACCTATTAGATACAAAATTGAAAATTCAAGAACCTATTGGATACAAAATTGAAAAATTGAGGACTTATTAGACACATTTCAAAGTTTAGGGACCAAATAGATACAAAATTGAAAGTTCAGGGACCTATTTAACACTTTTGAAAGTTCATGGACCAAATAGACACAAAACTCAAAGTTTATGGACTAAACTTGTAATTTAACCAATAGTTTATTATAGGCTAAATTATAGAAAATGCCCCTAAACTATGGAGTTTGTGTAAAAAATACCCCCAAACTTTAAAAAGTTTCAAAAATACCCTTGAACTTTCAGAAAGGTTAAAAAATACCCTTTGTTGGGATTTATGCCCTAAACTTGTTGGGATTTATGCCCTAAACTTGTGTAATTTTGATCAAATAAATAAATGGTTATTTGTTTTGATGAAATTATAATTCTTGTTTTATAAATCCAAGAAACTAAACTCCAAGGTTATAATATATATATATTGAACATCAGTGTAGTGGACACTATTTGAATTGTGTTCAAGAATATAACCTAAATGGTATATGGTATAAGAATAAGGTTGGAAACCTTATTCTGGTTACACCATCGATGCGACCCACTTTGTAATTAGTACAAATGAGGTAATCCAACTCATTCATGTAGTTGACATGCTAGTGGGGGCATCCTGTATGAAGAGTTCATACAAGATCGGACTGCAAATTATTAGTCTAACCAAAGATAACACCGTTAATGGTAAGACCGATAATTTATAGATGGTCATTAGTGACTTGACTGAATCTGAGCAAGTTAAGAACTCCCGCTTATAGGGGTTGTCCTTAGACTAGTATGGGTGAGAGTGGCACATGAGTCGACTCAATAAGCCTACCTTCTCAGGGACAAAATCTCGTAGGTAGCTGGAGACTTAACTGTGCAAGATGAAATTCACTCATTCATACACTAAGGAATTAGATAGGTTGTTCCCTTAAGAACTGACTCCATGTCTTGAACAATGGGGTCCACCCTCTATGAGGGTATGAGTCTATGGTAGGACCTTAGACTTGTTGTTCATTAGAGAATCAGTGGTGCTTAAGGAACAAAGAGGTAATCACATGGGTAAAACGGTAATTTGACCCAACAAAGTTCTTACGAACAACTGTAAAGGGGTCGACTCATGGGTAATGATTATATCAGTGGACACAATATAATCTACAGTGAGGAGAGTGCAACTACAAATCTATAGTGGAGTGACTTGTAGTTAATTAATGCTGATTAACTGAATCAAAGAGTTTGATCAGTTAATCTCACATCATTGGAGCTCATGAACTGTAGGTCCATTAGGTCCCTTCGTTGGCTCAACATGGTTATATTGAGGGTATAAAGTTAAGAATGAAATTGAAGTGTTCAATTTCATATATGAGATGTCATATCAATTATATGTGATATAATTGATATAATATATAGTTTTAAAGTGAATTAGATTCACATATTAACTATATACTAAAGAGAGAATGAAAGAAGGATAGAATGATAATTTTCATCCCTATCTCATTATGTATATAGTTGCATAAGATGCAACTAGGTCAAGACAAGGAAGACAAGTTTTTGCTAACCCTAGTGTGTCATTTGTTGTGTTGTTGGAAAAGTTCCAAAACATAATCTCTCTCACAACATCTCATCTCACCTAAAGGGAACCCACATTCCTCCCCCACCTAGAGAACAACGGAGAAGATCCGGTGGTAGTGTCGGTGAACTTTTGGGTTCGTGTTGCTGAGATCGTGAACGTGGGAGAAGGAGCACTTGAAGAAAGAGTTCTTCAAAGGTAATATCTCGCTGTCCATATTGTTATTTGCTTAATGTAGATAGTTTAGTTCTTGAATGTAATCCTCGTAACGAAATTAAGAACGCGTGATTCACTATCGCTTCCGCTGCGGGATTCGATTCCCTTCACCCTTGTCGTTAAGTTTTGGATGGAAACCGTTAAAGTTTTATTTCAAAAATACCCCTGAACTTTTAAAAGTTTCAAAAATGCCCCTGACCTTAAAAATATTTTTTTAAAAAATACTTACCATTAAGTTTTGGATGAAAAATGTTAAAGTTTCGTTTCAATAATACCCTTAACCTTTCAAAAAAGTTCAAAAATAGAAAAATGCAATATCGTTAAATGTATGGATTAAGTTTTAATATAGTGTATAAGAATTTTATAGTGTCTATATAGAATTGGTATTCTAGTTCACTTAATTACCATGAATATAATCACCCAATTTTATTTGAAAAAAGAAATAGAAAAATGAATAAGAGTAAAACAAAATAAAAACATAAAATAAATGAGGGAGAAAACAATCAATTTTAAGGAATTGATTTCATCAATAATCATATCAATAATTCAATTAATTAAACAACTAAGATTGACATGCAAATATTTCATAAGTCAGGAAGACAAAAGTAAAGAATATCTTTTACGAAAGCAAGTGGATGTTTTGGATCTTCCACATCATTCTTGGGGAGGCCCGGACAAATTTTTAAAATTTCTAAGAGATTGATTAAATGAAATCTCAAAGAATCTCATTAAATACCATAGGAATTATTGATTTTTTTTTTAAGTTTTTTTAAGGCCAAGGATATTTTTGATTTTTTTTTTAAGTTTAAGGGTATTTTTGAAACAATCCATCAAAAAATTGACGACAAGAGTATTTTTGAACCTTTTTGAAAGTTCAAAGATACTTTTGAAACTTTTTAAAATTTAAGTGTATTTTGACACAAACCCCATAGTTTATGGGCATTTTCTATAATGTAGGCTTTATTATAAATAGTTTGGTAGAAGGGAGAGAAGAAACATCTATACTCCACGTGGCACAAAACCTAGAAAGAGAAAAAAAATCAAGCAGGACTTGAGTGTTGCTTTGCTTGAACAACACCTAAATTTGTGTTCCCCACTTATTCACCACACATTTTTTTTTAAAAAATACACACAAAAAAATTTGTGGGACCATCAAATGAGTTGCATCATATTTGGGAGAAATTTGCATGGAAAACTCATTTTCACGTGCATTAATGTGATTTGACCCATGTTCTGAAATTAATGACATTTGACCCTTTTTGTACTGTGCATTCCGTTCAAATTACCGTAAGGGCATCATGTTGCGTAAAATTATATTGCAATACCACAGTGTACGGGTCAAGTTTTAGTATAGTGATTTATGAGTCCAAGTATCGTCCTCGGGAATGGGTTTCTAGATTAATTAATTATTAAGGTACTAATTAATTCTCAATTTTAGCTAAAACATAACATGGATAGTTGGTTGAAGTAAATACAAACAAACGAACAAACATGTGGAGACACAGATTGATAGATTTGGGAGAAGTGATTTTACAAGTTAAAGACCTAACTAGCACATGCATTGAACCAATGAGATGAAATTATAAACAAGAAGTGAAATACTCAAGAAAATCTCGCAATTCTTAGTGAGTCTCACACATGCAATAAACTCATAGTCTCCATATGAACCTACAACATGCATGACATTAAGCAACTTCTTTATGTGTTTCCCTAAGATTTTTAGGTCACTCTCGTGCCAGACTTCCAAGGGTTTTGACAATTTTGCTCTAATTCAAGTTTTATCTCTCGAGTCCACTTAAATCAACAAATTAAAAAGTAAATAACGAATTGCCAAAAATAACGACATAACATGCTTCAATACATCACAAGAAAGTCATAACAAGTAATTCAAATCATAACTACTATGTTTAGTTACTCTAAATCACATGAAAAACAAACTAAACAAGTAGAAAACGTCTTAGAACGCTATTACAAATTGAAAGAAAAAGAAATAAACTTAGTTGTCGATGCCGGTCATTCGTCTCCGAGCTCCCGTCTTCGATCTCGAACCTCCACGAATGCTTTGGCTCCCAAAATCACTCTTTTCTCTCTTCTTACAAGGTGTATCTCGAATTTAGGGCAAAACTATACCAAATTGTGCTCCCCTTGCAATGAAATCATAAGGATATATTTATAAAAGGCATTTGTGCAGAGTTGCAACGTTGCACCCAGGGCGGCTGGCAATTTAAGGAAATAATCGATGGCGTTGCAAACGCTGAGGCGGCGTTACCGCGCCACTACCCTAACACGCGCGCTTCCTTGTCGAAATGGCGTTGCGGCCGCTGCAAAGCGCGGCGTTGCAATGCCCTATGCGCGGCTTCTCACGCGTGGCTTCTTATCGAGATAGCGTTACAACGCCCTAAGGCAGAGTTGCAACGCTATCGCCTGGAGTCTTCAAAGCCTTTAAACAGCAAGTATGGCGTTGCAATGCTCTGCATGGCGTTGCAACGCCATCACCTCGGGTCATCATGCTTGGATTGGTTCTTTTTCTTCCAATTGATGTTATCTTTAGCTCCAAATAGCCCCGTTTTGATCCCGAGTGATCCAAATTGTCTCCAATAGCTCCGTTTAAGCTCTTAACCTGGAATTGAATGGATTAACCACGTAAAAGTCCTGAAATCATCATAAAACTAGCAATAATTAAGCCTAAGGATAACACATTTTGTGTGCTATCACATCATACTCTGACTCTAGCTCTCTCGCTCTCGCTCAAGTCACGTTCTCGCTCTCACTCTCGCTCAAGTCTCGTTCTCGCTCTCGCTCTCGTTTATGATAGTAATTATGTTGTCAAAATTCTGGAGAAAAGAAAAAAAAAATCGCACTATAGTTGACTCGCTCTCGCTCTCGCTCTATCTCTCTCTACTCAAATTCTTCTCTGTTTTTTTGTCATTTTTTCTTATATTTTTTTCCATTCATTTGAGCGGCCAGAGCGAGACAACGAGAGCGAGACAGTGGGAGCGAGAGCGTGAACAGCGTGTGAGAGCGTGAACAAGAAAGACCGCTTCATATTACCCTTATGAGTCATTTTGCGCGCATTGCCACGTCAGAATGAGTCATATTTCATTATTTTGAAATGTCAGGTGTCATTAATGCATGGAAAAATGGATTATCCATACGAATACCCCATATTTGGGTGCAGGGAGCCCTTAAGTATTTTTACATATTCATTTCCATTATCATATTATTATTATTATTATTTTTTTGGCAATCCATTATCATATTATTAAGCTAACTAAATATCTGAGTTTCCAACTTTCCCATGGCCATGTATTCTTCTTCCTCCTCCTCCTCCTCCCTAGATTACGTAGTCCTTAGCAAGTGAGAAAGGGATCCATCCACTTGCAAAAAGCCCTAAATTATTCTTTGAAATTTTGAACATGGAATCTCCTTCTAACGAACCCTAACCAAAATTAAACTAAATTCACTCATCTCTCTCTCTCTCCCCCTCCCAAAAAGCAAAGAACCTCAAGACAAAACAATGCTTATTATACTATAAATACAACACAATTTCATCTCTGTTTCTTCATTCCAATCCATTCCATTACAGCTATGATCGGTAAAGAAAGCAGATCCAGCGAATCGCTCTGCGAGAAATCGATGCTGTTGGTAGCGAATTTAATCAAGCTTTCCAGCTCTATTTCTTTCGCCAAGACGGCGGATGAAGGATCTAGGGCGGCTGGGCGGCGATCGGGAGGAAATCCGGCGGCGACGCCTCTAATTCCGGGAAGTAGACGGCTGCAGGAGCCGCAGAGCCGAGCGAAGCCGATCTACTTGACGAAGCCGGGCGGAGGCGGCTTCCAAATCGGCCATGGATCGCCGAGGTATTCGTCGTCGTCTTCTTCTTCTTCGTATTTGATTCACGAAGAGAGTGATTTTGATGAGGCGAATGTGGATGGTTGGGCGTCTGAGTACATAGAGAAAGTTCATAAGAACAGGAAGGATTTGGATGAATCGACGATGAAGAAACCATATTCAATTGCTAAAAGTCGTCTTCGAAGAGCCTCCTCTGTTCTGAACTAATTAACTAGGTTTGGGGGGGTGCAAAATAAACCTATCTTTTCTGAATTTAATCACTGTTTATTAATTTCTAATTGCTGGTAATTGATTATTATGCTGCTTTTGATGAATTATATCTTTTATGCCAATTAGTTTTGATAGTCAAGTTATCTCTATGTGAATAATAATGGAGTTGGTATGAAACTAATGGTCAAATTTAGCATAATTTACTCGTAAGTACTCTCAATCAAAAGCTCTGATCCGAACTCACCTCCAAATGTATTTAAATGGAATAAATGGTTGAATTAATTATTCTCCATATAGTGACAATAATAAGTTAATAGAAAAGTCTCTTTGATCTAGTATATTACATATTCATGTAATAAAGTAGCTCAATTAAAGGATATAAATTTTTTTGGGTAAAATAAACTTATATTCCTAAACATTAAAATTGTGTCAATTAAAATCCTAAAATAATAAATGTATTAATTAAATTCATAAATTTCCATAATTGAATGAAGGGAAAATTACCTTTTTGATCCATGAGTTCAATTTTAAAGAATAGGTGCATTTAGTCACTAAATTTTCAAACTAGATCTTTTTAGTCCAGTTTTGAAAAATATATTTAAAAGATCTTGTATGATTTTTTTAAAAAAATTATTTTAATGTTAATAAAAAATAATAAAAACAAAAAATCTCACTCTCTCTCCTCCCTCTCACTCTCCCTCCTTCTCTCTCATCTTTCCTATCTCCCTCCTCCGCTTCTTCCTTATGAAATTCCAAACTGACAATAATCACTAAGTGGATATATCAAACTTTTAAAATATGATAATGAAAGATAACCAAGGAAAATAGATACAAAGAAGACATAATACGAGCTCAATGAACATCAATTTTACTTTGTCCATGTGAAAATTGCTTAAACTTCTTTAAGAATTTTAAGTATTTGAAACAAGTTCTCTCTTTTTTGATATCGCAAATGTGAAGGAGGGAGAAGAAATGTGAAGGAGGGAGAAGAGGGAGAGGGAGGGAGTGATTGAGAGGAGAGAGAGAGTTTATTATTATTATGATGATTATTATTATTATTATATTTTATTATTTTTAATTTTTCATTAACATTCAAATAATTTAGAAACCCAACCCTTTTAAATCTATTTCTCAAATTTCACGGACTAAAAAGGTCCATTTGAAAACCCTTAGACTAAATGTATCTACTCTTGAAAACTCAATGACTAAAAGGGTAATTTTCCCTTTGAATCAAATTAGAACCTCAATTTGAATGTTGTCTATGCATCAATTCTCACATGTGAAATTTAGATCTTTCACTTGAAAATCGTCAATGCATTTGAAACGAGAATCTAAATTGATTCATTTAGGGAAGTTTAAGAGTTTAGTTGATACAATTATAAGTTTGTCCACGTGTGGACTAACGTTTTTCAAATGGAATCTCATGGAGGATCTAAATTGATACATTTATGAAAGTTTATGGCTTAATTTGATATAATTATTATTTAGATTTTTAAATGATACAATCTTCTAAGTTTAAGAGTATAAATTGATTTTTTTCTTAAATTTTTATCGGTGCATTTTATTGAAGTTTGTATCCACAAACAGTATTTGATTGTCACATTAACTGTAACGACATGAAAAATGATTGTTGTTCTAAAGGCTATCCATATCGAAACACGATAGAAAAAGTCATACTTATGCTACATTTGATGTCATTTGTGTCGTTTTTTATAAAACAAATTAAGTTTATGATAGCAGTTGAAATTTCATTTTTTTTAGTACATCAACAATTGGGGATGGGGAATTCGAACCCATGAAATTCCTTTTTTGTTATTGAAGAAAGGTGGTGATGTACTATTAGGAGTTGTTTGGGGCACAAGTTATAATAACATGTGGAATACTCTGCACCCCAAACATAAATTATTATAACTCCTGACTATATTACTCTACATTTTAAATAATATTATATGATTTCATAGACTATAATAACCCACAGACTATTATATTCTCCATGTTATTATAACCACTCAGCGCCTCAAACAGACTCTTACTTACCATAAATGCCGTTTTAAACCATAAATCATTACATAGTCCAGATTGTTGTTACTTATAACTTAATTAACTATGACTTATAATATACACCAACTTGGGTATAACTCAATATAGTTATTAAATGCACTTATATATCTTTTGACCATAACACCTATCTCTACGATTACATTTGTTGAACTAAGGAATATATATTGAGTTCAACAATTGTGGGATTAGAGATTAAACTATCGACCTTAGGAATGGTCATTGATATCTGATCTAATGAGCTATGCTTGAAAATGATTCATAAATGTTAAGGTATTGTTTGATAATCATTTGGTTTTTGGTTTTTGAAATTTAAACCTATAAATACTACTTTCACTTATGGTTTCTACCTTTTACATGGGTTTTCAGGAACCAAGCCTAGTTTTAAAAACTAAAAAAAAAAAAAAACAAAAAGAAAACAGCTTCCAAAAACTTGTTTTTATTTTTGAAATTTAGCTAAGAATTCAAGTGTTTTCTTGAGAAAAATGAAAGTTATTATAGGGAGATGAAAATCATTGAGACATGGTGAGAAACAAACACAATTTTCAAAAACTAAAAACAAAAACAAAATGGTTATTAAAGAGGGTCTATTTTTTTTTCTTTTTTGATGTGTTTAATTCTAAAGATGGTTTAAATGGAAAGTCTCAAAAGAGATACCTAACTTTTGAGTGTTATCCAAGTTTTGAGCAACCAAGGCAATGGCATCCCCTTTTGTTGAGAATCCTTAGTACCAAAACAGCTAGCAATTCAAGAAAAGTACACTATCGGTCTTAATTAATCAAAGCTATAAACTTTCCAAAGCAATGAGCATGAGAATTAGATCCCATTTTTTTTAATTATTGACATATTTTTGCATGTGCCTTCTAGATATTAGTATTATGTAAAATGGTATCCATTTTTTTTAACAACATTATTCCCACTTTGTACTTATTTTAATAAAAATTTTAACTACCCATTGTTATAGATAAGAAACTGTTTTTTTGTTTTAAAAAAATATCAATATTTTCAATTAATTTCATTGTAAAATTCATATAAATAAAAATAAAATTAGTATTGATTATTCAAGATTAGAATAAGGAAGTAGTATTTTTTTTTTTCAGTACAATAGGAAGAATTTGAAGTACGAATTTCATGGTTATTAACACATATCGGAAAGAATTTGAACTACGGATTTCATGGTTATTAACACATTTGATATGTCAGTTGAGTTATATTCTCATCGGTAAAAGAAATAGTATTAGAAATAGTATTAGAGAAGCATAAAAGTATTTAAATATATTTTCAATTCCGCGGAAAAATCACCGAAACTAAGATAAAGAAGATTTCTCCTTTTTTTTTTTCCTAACAAGAAATTTTAGTAGATTGTAACAAGACAGTAAAGTAAGAAGAATCCTATTTTTCTGCTACATTTGAAACATTCGATCAATTATGTACGAGAGAGTTTTTTTTTTAAATCATAATAGATATTATTGAAACCCTTCATTTTAATTGCTTGATAGCCTTCAAATATGTTCACTATTATCGAAATTAAGAAATAGAGGTTCATGCCATGTGCTATCCATGTATTCAAATTTAGCATTGTCAAATGACAAATTTCTCATAGTCAATGTGTCTCCCATGTGTCATTTAAACACCATTGATTGGTGTCCAAAATGAAACACATCATGCTCTTCATTTGCTTATAAATAGTGATTGTAATAGCTTTTGAAGTAGATAATATTGGTGAATCTTGACCAATATTTTCCATCATTCTCCACTTTCTCATTCTCTTCATTTTATATATATATATATATATTCCAATCTCCCATTTTCTTTTTATTATTATTATTATTATATTATTAGTATTAGTATTTAAATATTGGTAAAATTATACCTGATTTCCATCCTATTTTTACAACACGTTATCAGCACGAAACTCTGCCGGTTTTTCCACTGAAGGTAGGTCCTCTGGGTAAGCCATTTTTTTTATAATAAAATGTTATTTTGCATGTTTAATTAATTTCCTAATGTAAATGCAATTTCTTTTTATATAGTATTACTATGGTCAATCTTGCAAAATTAGAATTCACGACCCTTGACATTAATGGTAATAATTATTTGTCATGGATGTTTGATGTTCAGATACATTTGGATGTTATGAACCTTTGAGACCATTAAAGAAGGGAATACGACATCCAGTCAAGAAAAGACTAAGGCCATGATCTTTATTCGTCATCATCTCCACGAGGGATTGAAAATGGAATATCTGACGATAAAAGATCCCTATGTCCTGTGGAAGAGTTTGAAAGAAAGATATGATCATCAAAAAACTGTTATTCTTCCAAAAACTCGTTATGATTGGATGCACCTAAGGTTGCAATATTTTAAATCAGTAAGTGGGTACAATTCCGCATTATTCAAAATTAGTTCAAAATTAAAATTATGTGGAGAAAACATTACTAATGTGGATGATAGCACACAAAATGTGTTATCCTTAGGCTTAATTATTGTTAGTTTTATGTTAATTTCACAGCTTTGATGTGTTTAAATCACTTAATTTCAGGTAAAGAGCTTAGACATGACATTTAGAGACATTTTGGATCACTCAGGATAAAATCGAGACTTTTTGGAGCTTAAAATAACATCAATTGGTAGTAAAATGACCATTCCAAGCTTGCAAACCTGAGGTGATGGCGTTGCAACGCCACTGTTGTTGCATTCACGTTATGAAGAACAATGTCGATGGCGTTGCAACGCTGCTTTGCAGCGTCGCAACGCCCACTACAAGAAAAACTATATTTCTTGACATTTGTAACTTTAATTACTTGACGTTTTTATGAGAAAACATCAAGTAACATGTATTTTAAACAAAAGAACGTCAAGAAAATGAAAAAAAAAGCAGAGGTAGACGGACCTTTTCGAATTTTTCACACTAATCGTATACCTGACGTTTCAAAAATGTCAAGGAAATAAGGTTTTAAAATAAAATATTAAAAAAAGAAAAGGTGTTTCACTAAAACCCTCATTTTCGCGAGTTCTTTTTCTTCTTCTCTTCAAATTGCGACACCGACAACTCCTTGGAGTCTCCTTCCCCTGTGTTTCGTGCATACCAAAAATGTCGTCGGCCTTACGTTCGTCTCCTCCTTCGTATTGCAGCACGCACCGCACACCCGTTAAACGCCAGTCTCGTACGTCTGTCTGCCGTTAGCTTTTCTCCTCGTCGCCAACAGCGAAGTCGCTCCTTTTCTCTGTTGCAGCAACTCTGTCGTCTCTTCCTTCACTGCCAGCTGCAGGTCGCTTCGTCGCCGACAACACGTCTCAACCAGTCCACGCCAACAACAAACCCAATCAACCGTTGGTAAGTTAAACCCATTCTTCTCTCTCTGTCTCTAAAAAGTTTGCAAATTTTCATTCCTCTCTAAGTTTTTTTCTTATAATTTCTCTTTGTTGGGGTTGTAAGAGATGAGATTGAAAAACCGCAGATTTTATTTTTTTTTCATATCTCACTCTCTCACTAAAAAGTTTGCAAATTTTCATTCTTCTTTTTGTCTCTCTCTCTTTCTAAGTGTTTCTCTTCAAATTTCTTGCTTAGTCTTGTAGGGAGATGAGATTGAAAAACCCCAAACTTTATATTTCTTTTTCATTTTTCACTCTCACTCTAAAAAAAGTTTGCAAATTTTCTAAGTTTTTCTTCCAATCTATTTAGTTTAAGTTTGTAAGAGATAAGATTGAAAAACCCCAGATTTTGTTTTTAAAGTTTCTTGAGGAATGATGGATGGAAGTGGTGGCAAAAATCTCCATTAAAAAGTTTATGATTTTCTTTTGCAATTTCACCTTTTTTTTTTCTCTATCATTTTCTGCTTTTTTTTTTGTTGCCTTTGTGTTATAGTACTATACAATGACCTAAACATATATGTAATTTTTTTTTTTAATAATTTTGATTTCTCAAAACTTTTCCCTTTTTTTTTCCATTTCATTGCACTGCATTCCATCTTTTACCAAACAGGTAAAACAAGCGAGAGAAAGAGAATGAGAATTTTCCGAAAGGAAAAAAAATGAAACATTCTTTCTCGAAGGCTTGAATTGAACTGTTCTAATTTAGTATCTGAAAATTTATCATTCATTTTTCGATGTAAGATTTGATTATTAGGAATAATGCTTTTAAATAAATTACTTTTTTGGAATAATGCTTTTGTTGAAAATTGGAACAAAAATCTTTGTTGAGTAATTAATGCAACAAAGCTATCATTTCAGGCATAATGGGCGAGTTTACTACAAAACTTGTTGCAGCAGAGGCATCACTATTTGTTCCTGCACGGTGAGTGTCCAATTTTAGTTTCAATATGTTTGGTTGAACGTCTCCTTGTTCTTAGCTCTGCCCCTATCTAAGTAGCTCTTTTGGTAAGACACTTCATCATTTTGTAGAATAGTGTGTGGTATCTATTTATATCTAAATGTTATTTTTCTCACTTCATCATTTTGCTTCAATGGTGAAAATTGTTAATTGGTTGCCCATGAAATCTTCCATAGTGAAAAAAAATTATATTTGAAGTGCTACAGTAAAACTCTTATTTAGTCATTGCTTATATGGTCTAAGTATGTCAAATGGATTGAAATGTAGCTAAAGGGTAAAGATGGTGGTGTTTTTGTTGGTTGTCTGGCTTAGAAGTGTGTTTTCTTGCTTCGTAGGTATAAGGACAAATTTTGGGAACATCCTAGTTATGTCGTTATGCTGTCGAAATTTTCGGAGCACATATGATGTAGGTATAATAATGACCCTAAGTTAGATCTAGAATTTGTGGGCATTACATGTTATGTTCATGAATTTTTGATAAATTAGTTTAGTTTTTATTATTTATGTTCAATAAAGTTTTATAACTTTAGTTGCGTGTGTTAATTTAATTACATCTCTTGCATACATTTTGGGGGCATTATATGTTTATGATGGGTTGTCAAGATTTCAACCTTTTTTCCTATGTTAATGTAGGGTCATTGCCAAATAATGTTGCTTAGGTTAATGGGTATATTTTATAGATAGAATTGGTTTTTTTTCAAGGTTCTACATGTGTTGACAACTCTGATTTACCAAGTTCTACATTTTAGCCATCATCATATTTTTTAAGCTATTCATTCAATTTTGAATAATTGTGTTTGTTTCGATAAGAAAATTTTCTTCATCTTACTTTTGGCAACCATGATTTGGATGGTGAAATCTTCTCGAGTATTTCAACTGATTAAAATTATCAGTTTGTTGATGCCAATGGCTTGATAGAGGAAGACAATGCTTGCATTTTGTATTGTGGGAGGTTCATGAAGTCTCCTGATTGACTTTGTAAGTTAACTTTATAAGTTAACTCCCTACAAAGAGGTATACTTAAATGTTGTGACCATGATATGCATCATATATGTTATTCAAACTCCAAATTTTAATTCTTTTACTTACATTATTTGCATTTGTTCTTATGTATCAGATATGATCTTATGCAATATTAATGGCTTCAAGTACAAGTTGCAACATGCTCGATCAAACTTCAAAAAGTTAGTTGATTTTTTGTTTTTTTTTTTTTTTGCAATTGACAATATTGTACTTGACAAACACCATAATATTACTGAAATTATATTTGGTCATGTTATACTTATTTTATGGGTATAATAGTTATTGTAACCTTTTTAATTGTTCATATGTATTCTTATAATTTTATAATTGTTTATGGGATTAATACTTTAGTAATGTTGAAGAACTTTGTTAAAGTTATTGGTGAAAATTTAATTGATGGATCTTGAATGTATATTGTTTATTTGGTTGATGATGTTATGGGACCTTCAATATATCGAATTATTGGAACACAATGCAGTAGATTCAAGATGACAGAGAACGACATTTATTAGAATTGAAAAAAAATAAAATAAAAAACAAACATGACATGTCAAATGCGTCGAGAATGAATTAAATTGACACTTCCACAACGTCAAGATAAGATTATATTTTATGAATAAAAAACGTAAAGTGTTAACAAGAATTTGACATTTTTTTAAAGTCAAGATAAAACTACATTTGACTAAGAAAAAATGTCAAGGTTTCATGTTAAAAATGACACAGTATAAACGTCAAGAAATAATATACATAACACTTTATAAGTATCAAGTATTTTATACTGTTCTTGACGGTGGATTCCTTGACGGTTTGAAAAACGTCAAGTAAATCAATATTCAACATTTTATAAACGTCAAGAAATATAGTTTTTGTAGTAATGGCCAGATCGATAAGGGTGCACGCACTTAGGGTAGCGACGTTGCAACGCTGCCGATACTTTCCATATTTTCCTGACACCTAGGACACAACGTTGCAACGCTGTCCCTAGCGTTGCAACGCAGTACCGAGAATTCTTATAAATACAACATGTTTTTCCACTTTCAAAGGGAGCTGAAATTGATAGAGATTGTACCCTAAATTCAAAATAGACTCTTTAAGAAGAGAAATGAGAGAATTCCTTGGGAGCCAAAACATTTGTGGAGGTTCGAGATCGTGACGGGAGCTCGGTGACGAGGGACCGATATCGACACATAAGTTTATTTTCTCTTTCTTTCAAATTGTAACACCGTCTAAAGATGTTTCTATAACTTTAGTTTGGTTTTATTGTGATTTAGAGTGGCTAAACATTGTAGCTAAGATTTGATTTGCATGTTTAAAACTTATTTGCTTATGTATTGAACTATGTTTTGTTATTTATTTTTGGCAATTCGTTCTTCAATTCTTTGATTTTGTTGGTTTAAGTGGAATCGAGATAAAAAAACTTAGATTAGAGTAAAGTTGTCAAAATCCTTAGAAATCTAACATGAGAATGACCTAGAGTTCTTTGGGAAGCACATAAAAAAGTTGCTTAATGACCTAGAAATCTAACATGAGAATGACCTAGAGTTTCTAGTAAACCATGGTATCACTAATATATCTTGCCAAAATAAAGCTTCATCGTGCCTACTGCTACAGCTGAGACGACTTCTCCATTTCCAACCCGGAGCATTATCTCTCCTTGTTGTAACTGCTGCCAGGAATAAATTCCTTGAAAAGAAGAGCAAACATGATTAGTGGCGCCTGAATCAAGTATCCAAGCAGTTTTATCATTATCCACTAAACAAGTTTCTAGGCAAAGTAAATTATATTTACCTTCCTTCTTCTTTTCTGCAATGTACTTCAGACAGTTCCGTTTCCAATGTCCGTCTTTGTTGCAGTGGAAACACTTTCCTTTGTCAGCAACTTCTTTGACTTTCTTGCCCTTCTGGGCGGCAGCTTTGCCAACCTGTTTCCCTTTACCAACATTCGTCATGTTCGTCTTCTTCCCTTTCAGGTTAGAAGAAGATGAAGCCACTGGCAACATTTGCCTCACTTTTCGATCCCTGAACTTTCATCAAAGATTGAAAAGTCTGGAGTTCATTCAGAAGGGAGGTAAGGTTAAAAGTAAGCTTGTTCATAACAACATTACTTCTAAACTGCAGGAAACTATCTGGAAGGGTTTCCAGAATGAAGCTGACTTGACTCGATTCATCGATGGAAGCACCATTCGACTCTGCGATGTTGAAGTGCACCATCATATCCAGGACATGATCCCGAACAGATGTACCCTCTGGCATCCTTGAGTTGAATATGTACTTTAGGGCATTGTGTCGGGCCTGTGTGGACTGTTGTCCAAACATACCCTGCACGGAATCCATGATTTCCTTAGTGGTAATCATGCCCTCATACTTCTTGGCTAATATGTCAGACATACTTGCCAGCATGTAGACTTTGGCCTTATCATTGGCCTTGATCCATCGATCATATGCATCACGAACATTTCGTGGCGCATTCGAGCACGCACCGAGGACACTCCTCGCTTAGCACAAACTTCAAATCATCCACTACCAATATAGTGTTGAGTTTGTTTTTCCATGTCATCATATTCTCTCCGGTTAACTTTTCCGCACCCAATAAGGAAATTATAGAGCTAGACATTTTTGCTGAAAATTTACAAACAAACTTATATGAGTTTCTTGCTATAACTCTAATCCAATCATGTTTTAGCTAATTATCAAAATGATTCCTAGGTCATTTATAATTTGCAATGATACTCCAAAGGTTTAGAATGTATGACACCGAAGGGTAATAAAAAACACTCCTCCTCTGGATCAAGACACTCTTGACCAAAACCTAATACCAGAATAACTCTTATTCCTATAGATTTTAGTTACCATTTTTCGGTCAGGATACATACAAAATTTATGTATCCCGTGAGTGTAACCCTCTATCTTTAGATCCCAGAGTCTCCATCCAATAAAATCCGCCGAAGGGAGGACTAGATTGAAAAATAGTCTAAGAAAATGTTTATCCCTTTCGGTGTGTCATCATGTTCGATCCCCTATGATCAAGCCCTCCCAAGGGATTGTCTAGTCCAAAGCAAACTAGCAGTCGACCATAGTGGTCTAACGGTGTAAACCGAACAAAAGAGACCGTAGGTTTTGTTTTCACTAAACCTGCTCCCACTCACTATAAGTACCCTCTCCATTCACCTTGATATTGACTCATACAAACTTCCTGGAGATAGCGTAGGTGAAAAAATATGTATCTCATACACTTTTCCTCCCACTGAATACTTTAAAGTTATAGGAATCTTACTTAGGCTAAAACCCGGCTAATAGTTTTACCTAACTCTATCAATATAACTCTTATATCGATAATAAATATAACTCTTATATTGATTTTATCCTAAGTTTGTTAATATAACTCTTTATATTAAACCTAGGATTTCTAGTTTATTAACCCCTTAATAAACTCATTGACGCTCTTCAGAATTTATAAACTTTACGATTAAATTTCACTCCCAGTCGGTTCCTGTAAGGTGTTCCGCTTTCAGTCGACCTTAAATACCTCAGCCTAGACAGAAGCTTCCTTAGACAGAGTTCCTCTTTTAATCATAACTTATAAATTACTTGGTTCCTAATTCTAATCTAATTAGAACTAGATAACCTAAGGTCTATTATTTCCAAGTTCTAAACATTTTAAAACAAATAATTAATTTTAGGTGACATGCATACTATGTTATAGTGCTTGATCATTCATCACATGAATAATAAGACATTCATAGCATAATCATCTCATGATATATAATGCATGTCAATGTTGTCCATAAATTAATATAACAACTTTATATTAATTAATCGTGCAAACTATATAATATAACTCCTTATATTATAAATGATGCATGAAAATGCTTAACCTAAGGTGAGATTTCTAAAATAAAAGCATACATTATGCATGACAATAATTACACAACAATTGCATAATTTAAATAGCAAAATTAGACCAATTTTGGCACCCTAAATTTAATTTTAATTAATATAATCTAATTATATTAATTAAAATTAATTAATTAAATATAAATTAAATATAAAACATTTTTATATTTAATATATAATAAAAATCTGCTTACGCGTTCTTTTGCTTTGCGTGAAACGCTCTTGCGTTACTGTGGCGATAGCAGCGGCTGGTAACGCCGCTTTTGTCTTCTTCTTACGCGGTTGAAACGCGCCTCTCGCTGCGCTGCACGCCGCCGCCTCCTCTCGCGCTCGCTCGCGCAGCGCAGCTGTTGCAACGCCGCACACGCATGACAGGCACATGGAATCCGCTATTCCTTGCTCGTTTCGCTCCGATCTTCTCAAAGAACCACTTTGCCTCAATCGACACGGACTTACAGACTCGATTTACAATTAAAATTGCCCAAAACACCGGGTCCTTACATTGAACGATTCAATGGAAATTGCAAATCTAAGTGCCAAAATTGAAACTATCTAATTTGCAAAACCGTTCATACATCTCATGCAAAAACAGTAAATCCCACCTCGTTCTTGAAAAATCCAGAACGTAAATCAAGAACGCAATTGGGCTCTGATACCAATTGAAGGGAATCGAGTCCCGCAGCGGAAGCGATTGTGAATCGCGCGCTCTTGATTTAGTTACAACGATTTCATTCAAGCACGAAAACAAATAGATTAAGCATTTAATACTAAATGGACAACAAGAAATATTACCTTTGAAGAACCTTTCTTCAAGTGCTCCTCCTCTCTCACGATCAAGATCACAGCAACACGAACCACGAACGAACTAAGACACGACCACTGGATCTTCTCCGTTGTTCTCTAAGTGAGGGAGGAATGTGGGTTCCCCTTAGGTAATATGAGATGTTTTGAGCGAGAGAGATTGTGTTTTGGAACTTTTCCAACAACACAACAAAGGCTCAAATTGCTATACCTAGTTGCATCTCATGCAACCATATATATAGGGAAATAGGATGGAAATGACCATCCTACCCTTCTTTTATTCTCTCATTAGTATATGGTTTATATGTGAATCTAATTCACATTAAAACTATATATTATATCAATTATATCATATATAATTGATATAACACCTTATGTATGAAATTGAACACTTCAATTTCATTCCTAACTTTATACCCTCAATATTACCATGTTGAGGCAACGGAGGGACCTAATGAACCTACAGTTCATGAGCTCCAATGATATGAGATTAACTTATCAAACTCTTTGATCCAGTTAATTAATATTCATTAACTACAAGTCACTCTACTATAGACTTGTAGTTGCACTCTCCTCACTGTAGATTATATTGTGTCCACTGCTATAATCATTACCTATGAGTCGACTCTTCACAGGTTGTTCGTAATTACAGCTGGGTCAAATTACCGTTTTACCCCCGTGATTACCTCTTTGTTCCTTAAGCACCCTGTGATCCTCTAATAAACAACAAGTCTTAGGTCCTACCTTAGACTCATACCCTTATAGGGCCCCGTTGTTCAAGACCTGGAGTCAGTTCTTAAGGGAACAACCTATCTAATTCCTTAGTGTAGGAATGAGTGAATTCCATCTTGTACAGTTAAGTTCCCAGCTACCTACGAGGTTTTGTCCCTGAGAAGGTAGGCTTATTGAGTCGGCTACAAGCCACTCTCACCCATACTAGTCTAAGGACAAACCCCTATAAGCAGGAGTTCTTAACTTGCTCAGGATTCAAGTCGAGTCACTAATGATCATCTATAAATTACTAGTCTTATCCTGTTAATGGTGTTACACTGGTTAGACTAATAATTTGCGGTCCAGTCTTGTATGAACTCTTCATACAGGATGCCCCCACTCGCATGTCAACTACATGAATGAGTTGGATTACCTCATTTGTACTAATTACAAAGTGGACCGCATCCATGGTGTTACCAGAATGAGGTTTTCAACCTTATTCTTATACCATAGACCATTTAGGTTATATTCTTGAACTCAACCTAAATAGTGTCCTCTACACTGATGTTCCAGATATATGTTATAACCTTGGAGCTTAGTTTATTGGATTTATAAAGCAAGACTGTAATTCTATCAAAACAAATAACCCTTTATTTAATTCATCAAAATTACACAAGTTTAGGGCATAAATCCCAACATTGAATCCCTGATGAAATCAAAAGGAAAAGAGAAGAAGGCAAGTGTTGTCACTTCGAAAAAGTTCCTAAAAGGATCGTCCTCAGGGACTAAGTCTGGTCCTTCTTTTACCAAGAATAAGGGTATTCAGAAGAAAAAGAAGGACAAAGGGAAGGGACCAACTCCCACACCAAGGCTAAGGCCACAGAAAAATGTTTCCATTGTGGTGGTGACGGACACTGGAAGAGGAACTGCCCAAAGTAGCTTGCAGAAAAGAAAGCTGAGAAGGAAAAGCAAGGTAAATATGATTTACTTGTTGTTGAAACATGTTTAGTGGAACATGATGATTCCGCCTGGATATTAGATTCAGGAGCCACTAACCATGTTTGTTCTTCTTTTCAGGAAACTAGTTCCTGGCAGCAGATTGCTGATGGGGAGATAACTCTCAGGGTTGGAACGAGAGAGGTTATCTCAGCCAAAACAGTGGGAGCAGTCAAGTTGTTGTTTAGAGATAGATTCATTTTATTAGAAAATGTACTTTTGATTCCTGGAATCAAAAGAAATCTTGTATCTATCTCTTGTTTACTTGAACATATGTATAAAGTATCTTTTGATCATAATGAAGCACTCATTTGCAAAAGAGGTGTACGAATATGTTCTGCTAAACTTGAAAACAACTTATATGTGTTAAGACCAACAGAAGTAAAACCTATTTTGAACACCGAGATGTTTAAAACAGTTGATACTCAAAATAAAAGGCAGAAACTTTCTCCTAGTTCCTATCTTTGGCACTTGAGACTAGGCCACATTAATCTCAATAGGATTGGGATATTGGTCAAGAGTGGTCTCCTAAGTGAGTTAGAGGACAACTCTTTACCACCATGTGAGTCCTGTCTCGAAGGAAAAATGACTAAAAGACCTTTTTCTGAAAAAGGTTATAGAGTCAAAGAACCCTTGGAACTCGTGCATTCGGATCTTTGTGGTCCTATGAATGTCAAGGCACGAGAAATGTATGAATATTTCATCAGTTTCATTGATGATTATTCTAGGTATGGCTATCTTTACCTAATGCATCATAAGTCTGAAACCCTTGAAAAGTTCAAGGAATATAAGGCAGAAGTTGAGAACACATTAGGTAAAACGATTAAAACACTTCGATCAGATCGAGGTGGAGAGTATATGGATTTGAGATTCCAAGACTATATGATAGAACGTGGAATCGTATCCCAACTCTCACCACCGCAGACACCTCGTGAGAATGGTGTATCCGAGAGAGAAATAGAACCCTGTTAGACATGGTTCGATCCATGATGAGCTACGCTCAGCTGCCTAGTTCGTTTTGGGGAAATGCAATAGAAGTTGTTGTATTTATTTTGAACATGGTTCCCTCTAAGAGTGTTTCAGAAACACCCTTTGAGTTATGGAAAGGGCGTAAATGGAGTTTACGTCACTTAGGATTTGGGGATGTCCAGCACATGTGTTGGTATCCAATCCAAATAAATTGGAACATCGTTCAAAATTATGCCTATTCGTAGGATACTCCAAAGAAACGAAAGGTGGTTTATTTTATGATCCTCAAGAGGACAAGGTGTTTGTGTTGACAAACACCACGTTCTTAGAGAAACACCACATGAGAGATCATCAGCCTCGTAGCAAAATTGTCTTAAGTGAAATTTCCAAGGAAGCTACAGATAAATCAACAAAAGTTGTTGATCAAGCTTGTCATTTTCAAGTGTTGAGAATGCCTCGACGTAGTGGGAGGGATGTTAGACAACTTGACCGTTACATGGGTTTGACTGAAACCCAAGTCGTCATACCTGATGATGACGTTGAGGATCCATTAACCTATAAACAGACAATGAATGATATAGATAGAGACCAGTGGATTAAAGCCATGGACCTTGAAATGGAGTCAATATACTTCAATTCAGTCCGAGAACTTGTAGATCAACCACATGGTGAAAGACCTATCGGTTGCAAGTAGATCTATAAGAGGAAACGAGATCAAGCCGGTAAGGTGCAAACCTTTAAGGCTCGACTTGTGGCAAAGGGTTATACTCAAAGGGAAGGGGTGGACTATGAAGAAACCTCCTCCCCTGTTGCCATGCTTAACTCCATTAGAATACACTTGTCCATTGCCACGTTTTATGACTATGAAATTTGGCAAATGGATGTCAAGACAACCTTTCTGAATGGCAATCTTGAAGAGAGTATCTATATGGATCAACCAGAGGGGTTCATAGTTCAGGGTCAAGAGCAAAAGGTTTGCAAGCTTAAACGATCCATCTATGGATTGAAACAAGCATCTAGATCCTGGAATATAAGATTTGATATTGCGATCAAATCTTATGGCTTTGAACAGAATATTGACGAGCCTTGTGTTTACAAGAAGATAGTCAATACCACTGTAGCTTTCTTAGTTCTATACGTAGACGATATCTTGCTCATTGGGAATGATGCAGGGTTCCTGGCTGGCGTTAAGAAATGGCTAGCGACCCAATTTAAAAAGAAAGATTTGGGAAATGCTCAGTTTGTTCTTGGAATCCAAATTGTTCGGAATCACAAGAACAAAATGCTAGCACTGTCTCAGGCATCTTATATCGACAAGATATTGGTTAGATATAAGATACAGAATTCCAAGAAGGGTGCATTACCTTTCAGGCATGGAATTCATTTGTCTAAGGAACAGTGTCCTAAGACACCTCGAAGTTGAGGATATGAGACGCATTCCCTATGCATCTACCGCTCGGTAGTCCGATGTATGTCATGCTATGTACTCGACCCGACATATGCTATGCAGTGGGAAAATAGTCGCAGATATCGTTCTAATCCGGGATATGATCACTGGACAACTGTTAAGAACATCCTCAAGTATCTTAGGAGAACGAGGGACTATATGCTTGTGTATGGCGCAAAGGATTTGATCCTTGCAGGATACACTGACTCTGATTTTCAGACTGATGTAGATTCGAGAAAATCCACATCAGGATCAGTGTTCACTCTTAACGGAGGAGCTATAGTTTGGAGGAGTATAAAGCAAGGTTGTATTGTTGACTCCACTATGGAGGCTGAGTACGTCGCAGCTTGCAAAGCAACGAAGGAGGTTGTATGGCTTAGGAAGTTCTTGAATGTTTTGGAAGTTGTTCCAAATATGAATTCGCCTATTACCCTTTATTGTGATAATAGTGGTGCAGTGGCAAATTCCAAAGAACCTAGAAGCCATAAGCGCGGAAAGCACATAGAGCGCAAATATCATCTCATCAAGGAGATTGTGCAACGAGGAGACGTGATCATCACGCAGATCGCTTCGGAGCACAACATTGTTGATCCGTTTACAAAGTCCCTCACGACTAAAGTATTTGACGGACACCTAGAGAGTCTGGGACTACGGGTTTTACAGTAGGGCAGTTTTTCTTTACTCAACATATTTTACCCCATAGACGTTTTAGTCCAAGTGGGAGTTTGTTGGGTTTTAATGTCCTAAAACTCGTGGTTTTGTAAACTGAATGTATATTCTATTTTGCAATAAAATTGTTATTGAGATTTATTCAGTAAAGGTGTTATTGAATAAAATGAATTGTGTATTGTGTAACCTTAATTCAATAAATAACCCTTGGCTATAAGATGAATACTTGAACTTTATGTGTGATATAAAAGTGGATCAAGTTCAAGTTATAGCCATAACAGTCTATAGTATAAGGATAGGATTAGGTACCTTATCCTAGGGACACTATGGACGCGACCCACTTTGTAGAGTACAAACGATGTGATCCTAAATCGTTCATGTGGAGACATGCGAGTGGGGGCGTCCTATGCAATGAGTTTGCATAAGACTGACCGCGAAATAGTCACTTAGACTTTATAACTCCGGTTTACTATCTTAACTAACTATATTCATACGATGACCTAGGTAACTCGATCTTAATCCTGAGCGTTCTATGAACTCCTGTTTATTCAGATTATCCTTAGATTTGCATGGGTGAGAGTGACTCGAGACTGCCGACTAAATAAGCCTCCCATTTCAGGGATAAGTCTGGGTAGATAGTTGGGAACATAGTTCTGCAAGATGGAATTCACTCCTATCCGCTTTAAGGATTAGTAGAGAGGTTGTTCCCTTAAGTGCTGACTCCGGGTCTTGAACAAAGGGCCCACCCCTCTCATTGGCCCGAGAGGGATTCGGTTTGCTGGTTGGACCACAAACCAATTGTTCATTAGAGCATCAGTGAGACTTAAGGAACAAGAAGTAATTACAGGAACAATGGTAAAACGGTAATTTTGACCCAACTGTAATCACGAACAACCTGTAAAGGATTGACTTACTAATCATGGTTATATCAAGTGGACAGAAATATATCTACAGTGAGGAGAGTGCAACCACTGACTTTAGTGGAGTGTCCCGGTGGTTAACAGATGTTGATTAGCTAGGCTATAGAGTTTAGCCGGTTAATCTCGTATCATTGGAGCTCATGATCTGTAGGTCCATTAGGTTCCCCTTACTAGCTCGGACTTAGCCTTGTAACATTTTGAGAGAAAAGAATTTGAATTGTTCAAATTCGAGTTTGGAAGAAAACGTTAATTGTATGTGATATATTTAACGAATCATAGCTTAATTATGAATTAAACTATGATTAATAGGAGGTGAATATATTTAAATATGATTTAAATATTAGATCGGTTTATAGCACGAATAAGGATTCATGTTCGAAAAATCGATCGGGATCGGGAAATTTATTTAATTTAATATTTGATATTAAATTAAATTTAAAAATTAATTAATTAAATTAATTTTGAATTATTTACTTAATTATATTAATTTTAATTAAAAACCAATTTAATATTGATTTTAGAATTAAAATTAATCAAGAAAATCAAGTTGCCAACTTGCCCAATCCTCCTCATTTTCAAAATTCACCAAAATTAGCCAGCTCCATCTCAAACCATCCTCATCACACTTGAGTTGTCACTATAATAAAGCTTAATGAAGTTTTATATAATGATTATTTGAGGTGTTTTCAGAGAATTTTGCAGAAAAAAAAAAGAATTCCCGAGTTAGTGATCTTTGAGGTCTTTTCTTCCAAATTCTCTCAATCTAGGATCCCACAATCCGTTCCAAGGCCTGAGGATAGTAGGGAAGACTCTAACAGTTGTCCACGAAGTGTTCGTGTTGAAAACCATCCACCGGGTGAAGAGAATTTGATCTTCAAAGTTGAGTTTACTATCCCTTTGTTTTTTCAGATTTGAGCATGCATTTTATTTTACAAAATCGATCAACTTAGAGTGTTCAAGATCCAAAATTGCTTTCGCTTTCTTAATCTAGACTCTTTCAATTATATCTATTGAAAACTATATATCTGTAAAGCATGAGCTTCCATCCTTGTTAAGGATCCCACATTGGAAAAGTGGAGAGTAATCTCACAATATATAAGGTGTATGAGTTACTCCTCTCATTGCCAATTGGTTTTGATATGGAACCTCATATAATCTAATATGGTATTAGAGCCCATTAAACCCAAATGGGTCACTTCAAGAATTTTGAGATTTTTTTACGTAAAAAATTATCGAAAAACCCCCAAAATATCGTCGGCATATCTCCGTTGGGGAATCTTTTGCCGACCATTTATTTTTAACCGTTGGCATTGTTGGATTTTATAGGAAACAAAATATGAAAGAAAGTGTTGATTTTAATGATGAATCCAAATAGGCACCATCTTAAGGGGGTATGTTGAGGATCCCACATTGAAAAAGTAGAGAGAAACCTCACTATATATTAGATTATATGAGGTTTCTCTTGAGGATCCCACATTGAAAAAGTAGAGAGAAACCTCACAATATATAAGGTATATGGGTTACTCCTCTCCTAGCCAATTGGTTTTGAGATAGAACCCTATATAATCTAATATGGTATCAGAGCCCATTAAACCCAAACGGGTATTCGATCCAAAAAAAGATTGAAATTGGGATCCGATCCAAGAATGGTGAACCCAAAGAGGCACTATCTTGAGGGGGCATGTGATGGAGATCTGATCTCCTTGAGCAGCGGAAACGTGATTGGGATCGTAATAGCTTGATTGTTTTGCTTGAAACAAAAACAGTACATTGACAAAACAGCGGAAACGTGATTGGGATCGTAATAGCTTGATTGTTTTGCTTGAAACAAAAACAGTACATTGACAAAAAAATACAGAACAAGCATGAAATTCTAATCCTATTAGACATGGATTAATTGCATACATGCAAACATATGTTAAGTTTAACAATTAAACTAAAGGGAAGAAGAATACCTTTGTAGATTCGCAGAACAACAACTCCTAGAGAAATCAAAGAAAGCGGCCCAACACACAGCACTCTCCTCTCAGTATTTCCAAGCGAAGACACCACCAACAGAGAAAACCTTTTATAACTCTGAGTTCTTAGAACAAAATCCTTTGTGGGAAGGATTCCAACAATTGGAAGGTTTTGGGAATTCTAGAATTGAGAGAGAAAGAATTCTTGTAGTCTTACGACGAATTAATCGATTGATAATCCAAATGAGCAACCCCCTTCTCCCTGTTAGACTGTCGATAGGGAGAAGGGGAGGGGTAGTAGGGAACGTGTCTAGATGACACGTTCCCTCATTTTATTATTAAAATAATAATAATAATAATAATAATATAAGTAAATCAAATTTAATTATTCATTTAAATCATATTTAAATAATACAAATCAGATATAATATATTTAATTTGGATTAAATCTCATTTAATCATATTACCCCTTTAACCTATAGTTTTAATGTACATCTAGTGCACATTAAATTTTATCCTATAGTTTGCAAATGTGAATCACATTCACATTTAATATAATATTTGAACTCTTTCAAATATTCAATTCTTTCATATAATTTAATATGAATCATATTCACATTAAATTTATAATATATAGTTCCAAAACTATATATTATATCGTATCTAAATACATTAAATATATTCCCTAATGAATTTGAACATTTCAAATTCAAATGATCTAAGAACCCTTTACGAGCTAGAAGGTGGACCTAATGGACCTACAAATCAGAAGCTCCAACGATACGAGATTGCTCGATTAATCTCATTAACCTCCCAATCAACATTCGTTAACTGCGGGAACACTCCACTAAAGTCCCACAACTGCACTCTTCTCACTGCAGATATATTTCTGTGTCCATGGATATTGACCAATAACAGCAAGTCAATCCTTCACGAATGTTCGTAACACCAGCTGGGTCAAATTACCGTTTTACCCCTAGGTTACATCTTGTGCCTTAAGTACCAGTGCTCCTCTAATGAACAATTTATTTGTGGTCCTACCAACAAATAGAGTCCCTCTCGGGCCAATGAGAGGGTCGGGTCCTTTGTTCAAGTCCCAAAGACACCACTTAAGGGAACATTCCTCTACTTACCTTAGTAGGCGGGAAGGAGTGAATTCCATCTTGCTAAGTTAAGTTCCCACCCATTTCACTCGGTCTTGTCCCCAAGAAGGTAGGCATATTGAGTCGGCGAATCGCCACTCTCACCCATACTAGTCAAAGGACAATCCCTCGCGAACAGGAGTTCGTAACTCCGCTTTCGAGATTGAGATCAAGTTGCCTAGGTCATCCTAGTGAAATAGAAGCCTAACTAGTCAACGGAGTTACAACTAGAGGTTACTATTTCGTGGTCCGGTCTTATGTAATCTCATTACATAGGATATCCCCACTCACATGTCATCTACACGAACACGTTAGGATCACAGTGTTTGTATCAAATACAAAGTGGACCACATCCATAGTTTTACCAGGGTAAGGTACCCAAACCTTATCCCCTAACTATAGACCCTTTAGGCTGTATCTCGAACCGAGATCCTTTATATGTACACTACATACAGTTAGAGATTCATTTAACAACCTTGTATGTTTAGTTTATTAGATTTAGAGTTTAAATAAAGGCAAACTCGTAGATAACGAACAATAACACTTTATTGAAATAATAACACTTTATTACATTAATTAGAACATAATTACAAACTACGAGTTTTAGGGCACAAATCCCAACAGCATGTTGAGGATCCCACATTGAAAAAGTTGAGAGAAACCTCACAATATATAAGGTATATGGGTTACTCCTCTCCTTGTCAATTGGTTTTGAGATGGAACCCCATATAATCTAATAGATTTGAAACATCAAATTCAATTGATGTTCATGTTACTTAACTTTAAATTCAAAAGTTTCAAAATGGTTTGAAACATCCAAATGTGTTGATGTTTCTTATACAAATTTAACTTAAAAAGTTAAGTTTGTGAGTTTTGTTTGAATTTCAACAAGTAACTACACAATTGAGTTACTTTTGATGTATGTTTTACATTCTTCATATTAATTTGATTTTAGAAAGTTACTAAGTTGCTAGCCTATAAATAGCAACTTGTTTCTTCATTTGGAGTATCCCATTCCATTTTAAAATATCTCATTCCAAGTGAAGAGTTTTCTCTCTTTTCTTTCTTCTCTTTAATCTTGAGTCAAGTTGAGAGCAAGTGTCCAAGAGTTCTGTCAGATCCGAGTAGTTCGAGGTTGTTGTTTTATCGAAGTTAGTCGTTGTATCCTGTTGAGGCGATCGCTATAGTCTGCTTGCAACCCGTGCAGAGCGAATAATTGTCTTCAGGACAACGCTTAGTAAGCGTGCCTCGACTATTTACAATTCTTTGTTCTTGAGTTTTGAGTTGTTATATACAATACATTGTAATTGTTTGTAGCCAGTTAAGTTGTAATCTATTTGCTAGTGTTACTCAGTTTTATACACAACAAAATAGCATTATTTTTCCAACAATCTAAAGACAATTAGCAAAATGGTTGCAAGTTCCTCCACTAATGGTGTTGCTCCTACAATGATAGGATCAACCATCCTCAAAACTCATGCTTAAAATCCAGAGAAATTCAAGGGAGAAAACTTCAAGAGATGACAACAAAAGATGATCTTCTACCTCACAACATTGAACCTTGCTCACATCTTGAAGGAAGAATGTCCAATTACCCCACCAGAAGTTGTCACTCCTGAAACTGAAGTTGTCAAGCAAGCATGGATGCATTCAGACTTCTTATGTCGCAACTATATACTAAGTGGTCGTGAAGACACCTTGTATAATGTCTACTGCAATGCCTATAATACATCAAGGCAATTGTGGGAGGCATTATACAAGAAGTATAAGCTGGAAGATGTTGGTACTAAGAAATTCTTTGTAGGAAAATTCTTAGATTATAAAATGATTGATGCCAAATTGTTAGTTAATCAGATGGAAGAATTGCAAATTATCATTAGTGATTTGCAAAGTGAAGGATTGGACATCAGTGAACCATTCCAAGTTGCTGCTGTGATTGAGAAGTTGCCTCGTTCCTGGAAGGACTTCAAATTTTATCTCAAACACAAGCGAAAGGAATTATCCATGGAGAATCTTGTTGTTAAACTCCGAATAGAAGAGAATAATAGAAAATGAGTTAAACTTCGCTAGAAGTTGAAGCCAAAGCTCATGTTGCTGAGGCTTTAAGGCGTGAACCCAAGAAACAACAATCCAAGAAGAAAAATGTGAATCTTGGACCGAGGAATGACGTCAACAAATGCATTCGTGGAAATTGTTGGGTTTGTGGTAAGTCTGGCCATATAGCTGCAGCTTGTCGACACAAGAAGGGACAGAGCTCCAATCATCAGGCTAATGTTGCAGAAAATGACGATCTAGTTGCTGTCATTTCTGAGGTAAATATGGCTCTGACACCAAAGGTTGGTGGATTGATATTGGTGCTACTAGGCACATTTGTAAGGACAAGTCATTGTTCACCTCGTATGAGAAGCTAGATGGTAGCGATAAGCTATACATGGGAAATGCTTTGTCTGCCTCTGTGGAAGGCAAATGGAAGATCCTGTTGAAGTAGACTTCTGGAAAGATACTTACCCTCAATGATGTGTGGCATGTGCCAGAGATTCGAAAGAATCTAGTGTTAGGAACTCTACTTAATAAGAATGGGTTCAAGCTTGTATTTGAGTCAGATAAATTTATTCTGACAAAAGGGGGTATGTATGTGGGAAAAGGCTATCTAAATGATGACACGTTCAAATTGAATGTATTGGCACAAATGTCCAATAATAATAATAATAATAATAATAACTCTTCTGCTTATATCCTTGAGTTGTGTGATGTATGGCATTCTAGGTTGGGCATGTCAATTATCATTCTTTAAGGGGAATGATAAATTTAGGACTGTTGCCTAATTTTAACATTGATAATAGACACAAATGCGAAGTTTGTGTTGAATCAAAGTTTTCTAGAAAATCACTTCTTCTGTGGAAAGAAGTAATGAGGTTTTTGATTTAATCCACAGTGATGTATGTGACATGAAAAGTACCCCTACAAGATGCGGTAAAAAGTATTTTGTCACATTCATTGATGATTGTAGCAAATATTGCTATGTATATTTATTACATAGTAAAGATAAAACCTTAAATGTTTTTAAAGCATATAAGGCAGAAGTTGATAATCAACTTGAGAAGAAAGTAAAGGTGCTTAGATCAGATAGAGGTGATGAATATGAATCATCATCACTTTATGAATTCTGTGAAATTAATGGTATAATCCATCAAACTACAGCACCTTATACACCATGAAAATGGTGTAGCTGAAAGAAAGAACCGAACTTTCAAGAAGTTGTGTCATCTCCGGATGCACCTTATTGGAAGGAAGCTATCAATAGTGAGATAGAATCCATTTTACATAACAATACTTGGGTATTGGTTGATTTACCTCCTGGAAGTAAACCAATTGGTAGTAAATGGATTTTTAAAAGAAAGCTAAAGGTTGATGGCACTATTGATAAATACAAAACTCGTTTAGTAGCTAAAGGCTTTCGTCAAAAGGAAGGGTTAGATTTCTTTGATACCTATTCTCCAGTGACGAGGATTACATCTATAAGGATGTTAATCGCAATAACATCTTTACAAAATTTGGAAATATACCAAATGGATGTAAAAACTGCGTTTTTAAATGGAGATTTAGATGAAGAAATATATATGGAACAACCTGAGGGGTTTGTTGTAAAGGGGTTTGAAGATAAAGTTTGTAAACTAGTTAAGTCTCTTTATGGGTTGAAACAAGCACCCAAACAATGGCATAAAAAGTTTGATCACACTATGTAATCAAATGGACTCAAGATAAATGAGTGTGATAAATGTGTCTATGTTAAAACCATAATTCAAGACTATGTCATTATTTGGTTATATGTAGATGACATGTTCATAATGGGCACAAATAGAAGTGTCATTGATTCCACTAAAAGGATGTTAAAATCTAATTTTGATATGAAAGACCTTGGTCCTGCTGATGTTATACTTGGAATCCATATAACTAGAAACTCTAGTGGATATGTACTTTCTCAATCTCACTATATAGAGAAAGTGTTGAGAAAATTTGATCAATTTGAGAGTAAACCAGCTGTTACTCCATTTGATCCAAATTGTAAGTTAAAGAAGAACAAAGATGAAGGTGTGTCTTCTCTAGAATACTCTAGAGTTATTGGTAGTTTAATGTACATAATGAATTATACGATATTGCCTATTCAGTAGGAAGGTTAGCAAGATACACCAACAATCCTGGACATGATCATTGAAATGCTTTAGTTAGAGTTTTAAGGTACTTGAAGTACACTCTAGACTATGGATTGCATTATACGAGGGATCCACATGTACTTGAAGGATTTAGTGATGCTAATTGGATTTCTGATAGCATGGAGACTAAATCAACCAATGGGTATATATTTACCTTAGGTGGAGCAGTTGTATCATGGAAATCTTCAAAACAGACGTGTATAGCACGTTCGACTATGGAATTAGAGTTTATAGCTCTTGATAAAGCTGGAGAAGAAGCTGAATGGCTTAGAAACTTTCTTTAAAATATTCCATTATGGCCAAAACCTGTAAGCGCAATATGTATTTATTGTGACAGTTTGGCAGCCTCTATGAGGGCCAAGAATAATGTCTATAATGGAAAGTCGCGACATATAAGACGTAGACATAATACGATAAGACAATTGCTCTCTAATGGAGTTATTTCCATTGATTATGTGAAATCAAAAGAGAATATTGCAGATCCTTTAACGAAAGGATTGTCAAGAGAGCAAGTGACATATACATCGAAGGAAATGGGGCTAAAGCCTATGAAATAAATTATCTGATGGTAACCTAACCTAGTTGACTGGAGATCCCAAGATCTAGGTTCAATAGGCAAACTAGTTGGATAATTTATAGTTGACACACTAAGAAACTTATGGTTTATTCCCATTTCTATGATATTGTAGAGTGTGTGATCTGTTGTTGTTGAGGTTGTGTTGATATCTTGTTTACAAGAGGAGTAATGACAGAATATTCTTAATCAATATCACCTATGTGAGAGTAGAAGTTGGGTCGCTTCTATGAGGACTTTAAAATGGCTTATGTTCTCTAAAACTCTCATGAATTCGAGATTTTGTCCACGACCAAAATGGACACAAACGTATAGAGCTCAAAGACACAAGATGAGTTATGTGTGATGTTTGTTGTCTCAATTTACCAATGAGAATGATAGTTCCAGAGCTAGTCTCACTATTTCTTCGGTAAGTTCGATAGATATTCACTAAAGAAGGTTCAAGTCCAGAAGACACCTATCCTGATGCATAGCTTATTTGTTTGCTCTCAACGATTGTGTTTGATTTTCAAACTTTCTTTCATGTGGGGGATTGTTGGATTTTATAGGAAACAAAATATGAAAGAAAGTGTTGATTTGAAACATCAAATTCAATTGATGTTCATGTTACTTAACTTTAAATTCAAAAGTTTCAAAATGGTTTGAAACATCCAAATGTGTTGATGTTTCTTATACAAATTTAACTTAAAAAGTTAAGTTTGTGAGTTTTGTTTGAATTTCAACAAGTAACTACACAATTGAGTTACTTTTGATGTATGTTTTACATTCTTCATATTAATTTGATTTTAGAGAGTTACTAAGTTGCTAGCCTATAAATAACAACTTGTTTCTTTATTTGGAGTATCTCATTCCATTTTCGAATATCTCATTCCAATTGAAGAGTTTTCTCTCTTTTCTTTCTTCTCTTTAATCTTGAGTCTCTTTTCTTTCTTCTCTTTAATCTTGAGTCAAGTTGAGAGCCAGTGTCCAAGAGTTCTGCCAGATTCGAGTAGTTCGAGGTTGTTGTTCTATCGGAGTTAGTCGTTGTATCCTGCTGAGGCGATCGCTACAGTCTGCTTGCAACCCGTGCAGAGCGAATAATTGTCTTCAAGACAACGCTTAGTAAGCGTGCCTCGACTATTTACAATTCTTTGTTCTTGAGTTTTGAATTGTTATATACAATACATTGTAATTGTTTGTAGCCAGTTAAGTTGTAATCTATTTGCTAGTGTTACTTAGTTTTATACACAACAAAGTAGCATTATTTTTCCAATAGGAATTTCTTCCATATGTCGAACAAATATGTTTTGGTCGGCCTTTTAAGGAAATGTCGACCAACTTTTGGTCGACCTTTCGAGGAAATGCCGACCAAATCTCTTTTGGTCGACCTTTGGAGGAAATGTCGACTAAACATTCTTAGTCGGTGTTTCTAAGAAATGTCGACCAAGTTGTTATAGTCGGTCTTTCGAAGAAATGTCAACCAACTTGGTTTTGGTTGGCATATCTTTGAAATGCCGACCAATACATAATTATGGTCGGCATATATTGATATTG
This sequence comes from Trichosanthes cucumerina, assembly GCA_036507285.1. Taxonomy (NCBI): domain Eukaryota; kingdom Viridiplantae; phylum Streptophyta; class Magnoliopsida; order Cucurbitales; family Cucurbitaceae; genus Trichosanthes; species Trichosanthes cucumerina. The sequence continues at coordinate 70,817,308 of CM071839.1, read as the reverse complement.
CCTATTGCCTATATTTTATATTTTACATATTCAAACAGGTATTTATCTGGATTTTCACTATAATTCGAATCTTCTGTACATGAAATAAAGTATACACAAATTGAATAAAAAAATTTCTTACATTAAACTAAAGTTTATTACATTTAGTTCATATACAACACATAAGAAGTCCTATAACATCACTTTAGTGTGATAAAATGTGCAATACTGATTATTTCAATGAACATAACTACTCAATGTTGAATATGTTAAAATTTGGCCTAACATTGTCCACAAGAACAAAAGAACTCAACAAGAAAACAAAGAAAAGAGTTCACCAAGATGACGTCTCAAAGTTCAATAAAGGCAACACATAAGAACATAACCTAAAACACGATTCAAGCTAAGACTTTAGAAACCTTCTCGTCATCTCCATAACTCGCTAAGCTGACACCTTTGTCTCGACTCGTAAGCCTAGGTACCTTCTGCAAAAGAAATAAACAAAGGATTAATGAGTTGTGTTGATTAAAAATAGTTTGGGATGTACCTATAACCTAGTATTTTAACACCTCTTATTTTTACAAATCAACTCAACTTAGTCCACCAAAATTATGCCATCAAATATATACAATTTTAGAAAATGAAAAAAAAAAGTAAATTAAAGAATACATTAGCAAATGCATGAAATATAATTCCAAAAAAATCCAAAAGTAGAAACGAAAAAGTAACAATAAATAAATAAATTAAAAGTATCACTCAACTGTTGGTATTCATATATTAATTAAGCTAGCTAATCTGATACCCACACCAATCTCTTCAAGCAATCATTGTTATTCATATAATTAAGCTTTTTTCATGTGAATTACGACATTATATTCTAAATCAAAAGGTAGGTTTGAATCTTCATCCATCCTTACATTTTTAAAAACATGTTGGACAAAAACAACACAATATTCCAGTGTCGTGCACACACATCAATTTAGGCTACTAATCAAAACACATTAAAAGAGTCACAAGACAAATCTTATAACGTTTAATTAAAATATAATCCATTATATGAACTCGACCAGAGTCTCTCTAAGCTTCTCTCCAAGTTTTGTCGTTGTCATGCAGAAACCAACATCCATCTGCAAATTATAAAAGTGTGTCCAATATTAATTCAAATTTGTCCAAATAAAAAAAAAAAAAAACTAGTATTAATAGAGAGAGGGATATATTTTACCTAAGCAACAACCATACTTGTCAACAACAGACATGGTCGGGAAAACAGAACTTTACGAAAGTTCATCATGCACCCAAAAGATTCTCAAGACCACACATCAACAAGCAAGAATACACGAAATATAGATGATGCCAATCCAAAAACAAAACCCCATCGAACATAACTTTCAGGACAACCCCCACCGAAAACAAAACTCCCACCGAAATTCTGGCAGCATAACAACGCTACTTGGACAAATCCAAAAATTTTCTTAATCCGAAATAAGCCTGTAAACACTTCAAAATAGTCCAAATACGCCCAACCTCCTTCAAACTACAAAAAATCACTAGGTCGAGCTCCAACAAAGTCACAAATAATAGAAAAGGCAGAACAACTATTTTGAACCAAATGACAAGCCTTTCAACAACGACATCTCAAAATTTTATTAACATATCACATATAAACTAACTTTACTATATCTCCTCAACTCCTTGTTTGACCCAACAATGTTTTAACTCGAGTTTTGGATTCTACAAACATTTTAATTTCAACATGGAAAATTTCTAGTACTGAGGATAAGAAACGAGCAAGAAAAACTTCCAACAAACTCAATTAAACTCTATGACTATCTTTACTGCAGGATAGTCATAGACAACATAGTAGTAGAAAGATAATTACCTATGTAAACGGTTCTCCTTGTGAGTTTAATAGTTGTGTAAGCATTGATCGAAGGCTGACCAACTCATTTTGTGTTCGGGTTTCAACTTCATCTAATTTCGTTCACGTACTCGTGATTTCAGCCTTGGCACGATTTAACTCTTCCTTTGTCTCATTCAACTATGCCTCTTGATCTGCATTCTTATCTCGTAATTGAGCCAATTCTATGTCGAACTCGTGCTCTCGTTGAGTCTCTTCAGTAGATGATGAGTTCTTTTGTCGCTTCAACCTTGGCCCTCAACCTATGCCTTTGACTTGGCTCGATCTACTACCAAAACTGTTTGGACAATCACAGCCTCAGCAAGTAGTACAAACCCTTCTTGAGTGGATTTCTCTTACAACTCTATCATTTGACTCTGTGGAACAAATTAAAATAAGTATTATTGAATATACAAGTTTATAATGCAACTGTAGAAGTAGGAAACTTACATGAGCATTACTAGCTTCTGGATTCATCCACCATTTGCCTTCTTTGTACCTAGTTTGTTTGAACAACTCAATGGGTCCTACTTCAACACCTTTTGATTTCTATAAATCTCAAGTATTTAAGTTATTATTAATGTTGGTAAACAAGCAATAATAAGTATAATGACTAGCCACTCAAAGTTATAAACAACACTAGGATTACTTAGAACGTTGCTAAGACATCTCATACTTCTTATTAACAAACTATCACCTATAAACTCCACAACTAAGAACATTTGAACAAACCAAACTAAATTAGATTGCAACAAACTAAAACTAACTTAACGAGACTAAAAAATGCCTTACACAAGCAATAATAAGTATAATGACTAGCCACTCAAAGTTATAAACAACACTAGGATTACTTAGAGCGTTGCTAAGACATCTCAAACTTCTTATTTAAAATCATTTGAAATTTGTTTAAACAAAAGTCTGCCCGAAAATCGAGATACCATGGAAGTTTCTTTTTTTTTACAAGGTAACAAAGATTTCATTTAAATAATGAAAGGAGACTATCGTTCCAAGTACAAATCTTACAACAAAAAAAGAACAATAAAACCAAAACAAAGCAAACCAACAACGACAAATGACAGCCGAAGCGAAAGAAACAAGAAGCAACCAAAGAAGTTACACTTAACCACAACAAAACCAAACAATAACAGAACTAACCCAAAAACCAATAGAATTCTACCAAGACAAACCGCTAAAAAAAAACGACCAAAGAACTACCTCAATAACCAACCAATAAAAACACAAAACAAAACACCCAAGCACTACCCAACTGCAAGTCGAACGAACTACTGAGGACAAAACCCCACACAAACACACAGGCTCCAAAAAGACTTGATACTTAGAATCAAAATAAAACCAACTTTGATTCCTAAAGCAACCTCTCAATCTAACATAATCTTTAGTCCAACCAACTTGGAAACACCCCCCAAACCAACCCCTTTTACGAGAGAGAATTCAATGAGTCAAAGCAACCTCTCTTACTTTGAATACCCTACTTGTTGTACTTATTGAGATCAATGACACTCAGTTGTGATCATCAATAGAAATAGACCAAACAGGTTTGTCTGATAGAGAAAAATCACACAACGTTGGCAACTAATATGAATTCAATACCTAATAAACCTTTTTCAATCAGAAGAACTAATATAATCTCCGTACCAAAATATATATTACATTTGAAAAAAAGAAATCCCATCCATGGCAACAATTAAATAAATTGATCTTTGAAGTTCTAATTTCTAACTGAACAAACTCTCTAGCACAGTTACAAACTCTCACAAAACATAATCAATCATACCAGTTTGTTAATATACCATGTCTAAAACATCTAGAACATAAAACTCTAGAAATTAAAAAGGATTACTCAGTTCGGCTTAACAAACCTAGGATTAAAGGGGAAAACGCAGTAGAGATAAACTAGCGGTGCCCAGTAAGAAAAGCAGTAATAGAAAAAGAAAATGCATATCGATCAACATTCTGATAAAACTAAAATCAAGTGAAAGGAGACGTGAATTCCTTGCTATTCTTTTGCAGGAATCGGAACATCGACTGAAATTTAAAATATAAGAATCTTCTAACGGAGATTACCGTAGCCAATCTTCTAAGCGGTGCAATTAGGTTAAGTAGACAGTGATTGTACGAAAATACCTAGGCGTACCTCTGAAGAACTACGATCTCCACTGTGTTTTTCCGCTGGAAAATGTTTGGCTTCACTCCAGAATCGAGAAATCTACCAAATGGGTCACTGTTGCGGTGGCGACGTGAGGAGTTGTTGGTCGGCGGCTGAAACCGATCGGAGAGGGAAAGAGAAATAGAGAAATGGGGGAAAATCGGAGAAGGCGAGGGAAAGGAGAACTAGAAATCGAGAGAGAAAAGTGAAATAGAGAGAAGGAAAATCGAAGAGGGAAAGGGAAAAAAAAGAGAAAGGAGGAATTTATTTTTGCGTTGAATTCCTGACTGTTTTTAAGAACAACCGGGAATTCCCCGCATTTCTGCCGACCATTTTAAAAATGGTCGGACTTTCCCATTTCTGGCAACCAATTTAAAAATGGTATGCCTTTCCCCAAACTTTTGTCCCTCACTTTCCCCAAATTTTTTTCGACTGTTATAAAAAATGGTCAGCCTTCCCGAAATTTTTGTCGACCACAATAGAAAAGGGGAATTATAGTAGGTAGCAAAAAATATTGAGATAATTACAATTTTAGCTATGGTTTTTGGAGATTTACAAATATAGCAAAAAAAAATTAAAACTAATTTCTATTTTTTTATTGTTCCAGTTTTACCCTCATTAGTGAAACAATAGATATATCAATAGTATATCTAATATATTTCATATTTAGTATATCAGTAGTATATCAGTAATATATCTAATATGCTTTTCACTTTTGATATATAAATCAACTTATATTTAGATAGTTTGCATAATTGGTATATAACTAATATACCTAACACGGAGTATATTCGTAGTCTATCAGTAATATAATTCATTTAGTGATAGGATTCATTACTTTTTTTTTAATAATGATTCGTTACTTTAAGTGATGAATAATGTATCATTCATTCACTATTAATATAGTGCATCAACAAAAAAAAAATTAGTGACAAAAATTATTAATAAAGTCAAAAACTAAAATAAGTTATATCAGTGGTATACCACTAATATACCTACCACGGATATACCTTATATTACATATATCTCATTTTACGGATATACTTAAGTATAGTATATCAGGAGTTTATCGATAATATTCATGTTAGATATATTTGATATATTGAACTATTTCATATTAGTCATTTTTTATATACGGATGATAATTTGAATATTAGAATTCAACTTCATTGATATACTTAAATAATGTACGTCAATAGTATATAACTGATAACTTCATGCTAGGTATATCAGAGATATATCAACAGTTTACCACTGATGATATACTCCTGATAGACTATCGATATACGTCATATTGCAAACACGGGAATTAAACGTGAAGGTTATTTTGGATATTTCGCAAAACAGTTGACACGCCTGCAATTTTTAAAAAAACTGATGACACGCCCACAATTGAGCTTTTTTCTTTTGCTAATGATGCAACTCCCCCAATAGAAATTGGACGACATTACTCGTTATTTTCCAACCAATTATTTTTTGGTCGGCAGTTCGCTTATGCCGACCAATTTAACATGTGGTCGGGCGTTCCCCAAACTTTTGTCGACCATGTATAAAACAGTCGAGCTTTTTCGAAACTTTTGCCAACCATGTATAAAACAGTCGAGCTTTTTTAAAACGGTCAGGATTTCTCCCACTTTTCTCAAATTTTTTCCAACTGTTATACAAAATGGTCGACCTTTCCAAAATGTTGGTTGACTGTTTTTAGAAACAACCGGTCATTCCTAACTTTTTACCGACCACACTGCCCCTCAAGATGGTGCTTTTGGGTTTAATGGGTTATGATACCATATTAGATTATATGAGCTTCCATCTCAAAACCAATTGGTAATGAGAGGAGTAACTCATATATCTTATATATTGTGAGGTTTCTCTCCACTTTTCCAACATGAGATCCTCAGCAATCCTAACATTTTCGAACTTACTAATCATAAATATATTTGAATGTTAAATAACAACCCCATTTGAATTAAATATCTCTCTTCTTTTCTTTTGGTAGGTGGATGAAGTGGATTCTCTATTCAACTAGTATAGTTTTAGTTAAAATATTATTTTAGTTTTTGTACTTTCAGTTTCGTTTCATTTTAGTCCATGTACTTTCAAAGGTCTAATTTTAGTTTATATATTTTTAATAAATCTTAAAATTGGGTTCTATATATCGTTAATTTCCCAAAAAAAATAGTTTCTATAGGTATTATTTCAATAAATTTTTGAAAATATGTTCACTTATGTATTTTCTTACATGAAAATTATTATAATTATTTGACCAATTTAAAAAAAATAAATTAATAATAGAGACCAATTTTAAGTTTTACAGAAATTACAATCACTAGAATTGAATATTTAAAAATATATAAACTAAAATGAAAGGAAAGTTAAAGTATATAAACCAAAATAATATTTTAATCAATCATTTTTCAATAAGATAGGGGAGAAAAAAATTGAAAAAAAAACGTGTAAAGGTTGAAAGAGAATAGGTTTATTCTTCTGAAAAAAAATATATAAAAAGATACATGGGGCCAGGAGGAAGCAATAATGGATGGAAATAATTAATCCGGATCGTCAAGCGGACCCCACCGAATCCGCATGGAACTGATTTCCGTGTCCCACACAAACTCTTCATTCTCAAACAGTTAGAATCCCTTTCAACTCTTCAGTCCCATCAATTTTTATCGCTTCTTAGTTTTTTTTTTTTTTCTTGTTTTAAATTCGGCATTTGTCATAGTGATAATTAATATTTTATTTATTGTGTTATGCTTGAATAGATTCTTAAGGTCGGTTTGACTCACTAGTTATTGTAACGCGTGTTATAATAAATTGTGAAATATTTTGCACCTCAAACACAGACTATACTACTCTGCATTTTAAATAATATTATATGTTTCACAGACTATTATAACTCTCTGTTATTATAATTCACTCAGCGCCCCAAACAGTCAATGGCGGATTTAAGAAGGGCCCATAGGGGTTCGAGCCCCCCCTCAACTTCTGAACAGCTTAGTTTGTATATATAAAATGCTATATTATTTTGCAAATTTTATCTTGGCCCAATGGCAAGCCCCTCCTGATTTAGGGGTTAGGAGGTTTTAAAAAATATAGTAAATCATATTTCTTTTTTTAGTACAATAGATCATATTTCTTTACTAAATAATTTAAATATATCTAATTAAAAAATAATATATCATACTTTTTATTTTTTTATGTCAGTCTCTATACTTTGTGGTTTGTGGTTTGTTTAAGATTTCATTTTCATCTATGTACGGTTTGTTTTATTTTACTCTCGATACTTTCAAAGTTCAATTTCTTAATTTTAGTAAACCATAAAAATAGAATGAGACTATATACAACTAATATTAATGCGTTAAAAATAATTTTGATATGAATTCAAGCCCCCCCTAACTTGAAGTTCTGGATCCGCCAATTGAGAAGTTTGGAGGAGTAGGAGTTGCAGGTAGTAAGAGTAAATAAGTCTGAGAAATTTTGAAGTTTGTGTTTGAAGGGCAGAATTGTTTACGGAGTTTTGAGAACTATGTATGGGCAAGGAATTGCAGGAAGTAGGAGTTGGAAAATGAGTTATAGAAAGTTGGAGAATGAGTTAATAAATCTGTGGAGTCCATAAGAAAGATCTGGGAAAAGAGTTAATAAAATTGTGGGACCTACAAGAATGAGTTAATAAATCTGTAAACCCACAATGAGGAGTTAATAACTCCTTGGGTCAACAAAGAGTTAGGGGAGTTATTAACTCCTGCCAACTTCATTCTCTCCAACTCCTCAATCCAAACGACCCCTTAAAAGTCCTTTGGAACATTGGGATAAATTACATTCTAAATACATACTATTATAACTTAGACTAAACCTTCTAACTACAAATTACATAACTCTATTGACTACTATAATTCATGTTATTATAGCTCATTCATCACCCTAAATATTCTCTTGTTAATTATTTGTTAATTTTCATCTAAAAACTAAAAACATTTAGGGTCTGTTTGGGGCACAAATTATAATAACTTGTGTTATTATAATCTATGGAATACTTTGTATCCCAAACATAGACTATTACAACCCCAAACTACATTACTTTGCATTTTAAATAATATTATATGATTTCACATACTATAATAATCCACATACTATAATAACCTAGACTATTATAATTTCATGTTATTATAACCCACCTAGCGCCCAAAACAACTCCTTAACTTTACAGGATTTAGGGATTTGAACCAAAGACTCATGGTCATTAACATATTCATTATGTCAGTTGAATTATGCTGATGTTTTTGGCAAAACATATCTACTCCTTGAGATGTAATATTCTAAAATAATAATAATAATAATAAATTTACTTGTTTTAACCCAGTAACTTAATTTAGAATTTTGAATATGTTAGAAATAAAATTGAGGATTTTAAAAGATTAAAAACAAATTTAGAGATTACTTACCAGATTAGGGACCTCATCATATATTTACCCCCTTTTTTTTTTTTTTTTGTAGTAAAACTAGTTTCACACTTTTGAAAAATAAATCAGTTGTCTAAGTTTAAAAAATTAACTAAGAAATTCATCATACAATCAAAAATTCATCATCAATCAATCATTTTCTGGTATTAAAGGAAATTGAATGTGAGAATCTTATATTTTTTATGTGATCCCAAATGGATAGGTAATTTATATTTAAGATAATACCAAAAATTGAAGTTTGAATTAATTAAAGGGACAAGATTGTATTTATAATTTAAAAAAACAAAAACAAGATGTGTTAATTTCGAATTAGATTGAACACCGCAATTTTATTTCGAGAATTAATTGTTCACATGCATCACTTGAAAATATCTTTTATTCAAATGATTTTTTTTTCGCGGTAATGAAGCATCAGCCAAACTTTTTTATTGTCCAAATCTATAATTTAATAATAAAAACTAAATTTCTTATTTGTATATATATTTTTACCAAATATATTCTATATTTTACCAACTCAATTATTTTGTTTTTACATTCAGCGTTATGATAACATTATTTTAGGCTAAAGACATTGTTAAAAATTGAAAAACACAAACATATTTTAAATACTTACATTCGCTAATATTTAAAATAATATTTTTATCAAGAATACGACAAAAAGCCATCCAAGACTTTTTTTTGTTTGAAACAATCCAAGAATATTTTTAGTCAAAGAAGAAAAATGAAACGACATATTTACCGAAATGGCTTTGAATAAAAAAGCTTTAAACATGATTTCCAAAAAAAAAAAAAAAAAAAAAAAAAAATGATGCTTATTTTAAGATTGGACTTGAAGAGCCTCAGTACAAATTCCAAATGAAAGTGTAATTCTATAGGGTGCCATTCTAGAAAACATGTAGGAACAAGACCATGTGGTGGTTTTAAACAAAAATTCAACCCAATTTGATCAATCATGTAGGTGTATGTTTGGTTGGATAACTATTTAATTTTTTTAGTTTAAATTTTTTAATTCAAATCTATAAATACTACTCTTATCTATATTTTTATTTCTTTGGTTATATACTTTTTACCTATGTTTTGAAAAACAAAGTCATGTTTTGAAAACAAAAAAAAAAAAACAGTTTCTAAAAATTGATTTTTGTTTTTAGAATTTTGTTAAGAAATTAACTGCTTCTTTGAGGAATATGAAAACTATTGGTAAAACAAGTTTAATTTTCAAATGTCAAATGATTATCAAATGGGGTCGTAATACTTAGATTACATTGAATCATTCGATGAATGTGATGATCAATTATGTGAGAAAACGTTGAAGAGTAAAAAATCCAGAAGTGTTAGTGATTGAATTATAGCAAAACCATGCATATCATGAACATAGAAAATGACACAATAATAAATTGGTTAAATTATAAGTTTAGTCTCTTAACTCTTGATGTGTGTCTGGGACTAGGAGGTCCTTGAATTTTATTTAGTATTTAATGGATTCCCAAACTTTCAATTTTGCGTCTATTAAATCTCTAAACTTTAAAAAAATGTCTAATAGATGAAGTGTCAATTACCTATCTCATAAATCTTTGATGTAAGATTGAATTTTAAGACTTATTAAATAGTTTGAGGACCTATTTAGACAAAAAAAAATCAAAAAATAAAAAATAAAAAAACATCACAAAATAGAAAGTTTAAGACCGGACATTTTTTAAAGTTCAAGTACGAAAAGAACACAAACCTAAAAGCTAAGGACTCTACCTGTGATTTAACCTAATAAACTTGAATTGATTCATATTAGTCCAAACTTTTTTTTTTTTAATCTCACACGAATTTAAGCCAATTCAAACAATTTGATAACTTAACTCAAACAATTTGTTATCTAGATAACTTTGACTTTTACATTGTTGTTACTCGAAAGCAACAAATATGAGAATAATAAAGAACTTAGAGGGAATGAGTTTAATCCATGATGGATACCTACCTAAAATTTAATATCTTCTAAGTTTTTTGTAACTAAATATAGTAAGATCAGATAGTTCGGGTGATTAAAAGTTGATCTGTCTGGATATATATAGAGACAGTCAAAATAGAGTCCACAAAAAAACTGAACAAAGAATGAAAGAGACTGGACTTGAAAAAAGATTTAAGTATTTCCCAAAATACTAATACATTTCATAATCAAAGACACCATAGCAAGGGAAAGGAAACTAATATGGTTACCAAAGCTATAAATGAAACTTTGAGCAATTTGCAAAATGAAGTTCAGCAGAAATTTTTGAAAGCAATATCTACAAAGAGGGCATATTAAATAAAATCAGGCATTGGAAGAGTATGAGCTTCACATTTAAGTAAATGACAGTACAACCACCTTGACCCACAATAGTGGATCAAATGCTATCCTCAATCACAAGATGCACCAACCTAATCTAATCAAAGATGGAGAAAATATGAGGCAGCTATATCACCATCCCCTGATCAAACTTGATATTTTCCTTATTCAAAACATTCTAAGGCCACAAAAAAGATACCGAAAAAACCGAGACGTTATCGTTAAGCAGTAGTGAGCAGAGACTGCTTGTTAGGTTCAGTTATACAGACAAACACCAAATGAAGAAGAATCCAAAGGTAATGACATAATAAACAAAGTAAACAACAAGGCATGGCAGTTCTATCTCTCTTTTTTTTTTTCTTTTCTTGCCCCCTTTTTTGGGGGTGGGGGAAGGGGATGTACAACTACAACAAACAACTTTAGTTAGTCGCCTAATCGCTTTGCCTCCAGATCAGAAAACATACCATTTATGCCAACAAAGTGATTTTAAGCAACACTGATAATGCTATCCCCGCCACTCATACTTGAGATTCCTGGGAAAGCAGGGTGTTTCATCGACGAATTGGCCGAGTCTGAAGGCAAAGCAAGGTTAAGAGAAAGCGCTCCAGAGTTCATTGTTGACTTCAAATTCAAGTTTATCTCAGGTGTGGTTGCATTGAGCAGCAAAATTTCAGAAGAAAGAGAATGGACCTGCTTTGATGATGTATCATTCTCCAGGTTTTCATGCCCAAGTGTTAGATTTTCTATTGGAATTGGCACAGGTAAAACTGCAGGGCAAACAGATAAAGGGAAAGTTGGCATCACATGATGATATCCATTTATGTTGCAAGTTTCAGGTGGTGGAGGCGGCAACAAGGATTTCAATTGGGAGGAATTATCTTGAAGTTGAATTTGGTCTTCCTCAGCAGCCACCTTTACCTAATGAACCCAGAAAAGGAACTATAAGTAAAGGTCGATTTCAACTTGCACTTATTGGAGTATTCTATTATTAGAACCCCAAAACTATTCATCATATCGTCTTGTTCGGTTTTGGCCATCCCCTTTGCTACAAGAAATTGGTGGTTTCCTTTTTCTTGGTGGGTTAATTAAAAAAAGCAAGAACAGAGAAGCAAATTCAAAAAGGGGGCAGGTCATCAAATTTCACTATCTAAATAAACTCATCAACCCGTTGACTGAAATCTCAATTCGCTTACCCAAATGAATCACTATTACAACTGAAAATCTTAGTTTGGAACCCTAAAGGAATCAACCAACAGAATGCAAAATACTTGAAAACCAATTCACAGGTATTTCTCACCATCCAAACAGAAGTTCTAAATTTAGTAAAGATGACAGTTACCGTATCCGTGGTGATATCAAAGAGGCTGGATCTGCGGCGGCGACGATTAAGGTTGCTTCGACGTAGAAAGTATTTCTGGGCGTGACTAGCCACCTGAGTTGGGGTTCGTGTCTTAACAAAATTCCTCGAAATTCCTCTCCAATCCCCTTTCCCCACTTTCTGCAATCCCAGCAAGAAAAGTTTGTGCTCTTCCTCCGTCCACGGTACTCCTGAAATCATCCACAAACAAACATCCCCAAAATTAACTTCAAATACAGAATAAATTGAAGTAATCTATAAGATTCCAAGATAAACCTAATAAAAATTCTCAATCTATTAAGTGAAAACCCGCTGATTGTCAAAATTTCCCAAAAATTCAATCGAATGAAAACTACTCAGACGCATAACAAATAGTATCTCAAAATCACTCCAAAACCACCATCATCATTATATCGACGACACGATTCTATTCTATCTGCCTAATAACGTGAAGAAAAGACAAGAAAAACAGGGAAAGAATCGAACCTCGCTTGCGTTCGCGTTCGCGATTCCCAGCGGAATTGGGAACGGCGTCGTCGGCAGAAGCGTAACCAGCAGCGGAATCTTCCTTCCTCTCGGCGGCGGAGTTGTTACTCTTATCATCATTGGAGGCGTCAGGAGGATGCTCATACTGAGAGAGATTGTTCATACTGACGCTCTTCCTCATCGGGTCCACCACGACTCTGACTCCGAACAGCATGATCTCCTTGGTAAGTCCGCCGGAGACGGGAACGTCGGTCGTCATCGGCATCTTCGACGACGAAGTACAGAGTTCAGAAAAGGAAAAGAAACCCACCGAAATTAAACAACAATATCAAGAGACAAGTGGTGCGGTGGAAGTTTTTGCTTTCGTCTATATATAATGCGGCGATGACAATCATGGGGTGGCTGTGGGAGTGAGTGTATAAAGCAACACGTGGCTTTTTCTGATTGGGCGTTCAGGGTTTTTTTTTTTTTGTGTATTTCCTGTTGTCCAATTATCACCCCCTTCTTTAAAATATAAACCAGAGATGGATAATATGATTTTTGAAAATAAGGCTAGTTTCCTTTCTTGTTTATTATTTCTTTTTTAATTAAAGACATAATTGTAATTTGCATTTAGTGATTTATTTTTATTTATTTAGTACAATTGGGAGATTCTAACTCCTAATCTTAATGAATTCTATATATTTGCTCTCTTTCTATTTATTTATTTTTAAACAGAACTGTAGTGGGTAATTTTTTTTTTTCCGTTCCCTCAGGTTTTAAATTAAAAAATAAAAGCTTAACATGAAGATTCATTTTTAAAAGTGATCAAATAATGCTTTTATTTATATTTTTTAAAAACCCTAAACGTTGGACCAAGAAAAAAAAAAGGTAAATAAGAATTGTTACCAAATATTTATTCTCTCTAAACCTAAAAATAAAAATTGGGAAACAATAAGTAAAACATTATCTAATTTAACACATATTATATATATATATATGCCCTAATGTAAGGCAAATAAATTAATTTTAGAAAAAGAGATTATTTTATGAAGTAATATGAACTCTTGCAAATGAGAGTATATAAATCAACATGAATATAATTTAATTCGTTAAGACATATATCATCGGTGAATATGTTAGAAGTTTGAATCTTTTACTCTAAAATGTTGTTGAACTAAAAAAGGTATATAAGATTATTAATAATCCACGTAGATATCAAAGTGTAATTTTCACTACATGTTTTTTAGTGCATCAACAATTCGAGGTGGGGGGATTTGAACCTTGGTCATAAGTTATACTTGAATCAGTTGAACTATTCTCTTGTTAGCGTCACTACTTAATATACTATTAAATGAACAACTTTCATATTAAATATTTTTTCTTGTTAAATTACAAGTTTAGTCTTTCAAGTTTATGTAAAAAGAATTCAAACGTTAAAAAAAATGTCTAATAGGCCCCTCGAACTTTCAAAATTGTATCTAATAGGTCTTTGAACCTTAAAAATGTATTCTTAAACTTTCGATTTTATGTTTAATAGCTCTGACATATTCAAAAGTTTTAAATTAATTAAAATATTAGTTTTAGTATTGAATTTTACATGCAGTAGAATTCTAAAGTTTCAATTTTTTATTGAGTAGGTGAGTGATTCCTCAAAAATGTCGAATAGGTCAACAAAATTGAAAATTAAAGGACCCATTAGTCACATAATTGAAAGTTGAAAGACTCATTATACATTTTTTAAAGTACATAGGTCTATTGAATACAAAATTAAAAGTTCATAGATCTATTAGATACTTAGTTTTTAAAAATTTATAAACCAAATAGACACATGATGAATTAACTTGTAATTTAACTTTGTTTTTTCAATGGTTACAAATAAATATTCTAGTTGTTAGGTTACCATATATAAATTTCTACATGTGACAAAAACTTTGAGTCATCCACTTAAGGATAGTTTAGTTTATTGCTTGAAACTTCCCCGTCAAGCGGAAAAAAAAAAGAAAACCATACTTCAAGAAAAACATTTTTCTTCTTTGTTTAAAGACGATGAAGACATTAGTCAAATAAGATGATAGAGAAATAAAAACATATACAAAATATTGTAATTCTAATCACTACACTACCCAACTAACTATTTTATAAAAATAAAGTGAATTTTACAAGTGAATGTAAATGAAGAAGACCAACAAAGTCTTTATTGAAAAGGAAAAGTTCCATTAGGTTAAAGTTTTTTGGATGAGATTTTTAAAAGGAATAAGGAGAAAAAAAAAAAACCTAGGAATGTAAAAAGATGAGAAAAGGAAAGGATGGGTCAATTGGAGGCATCAACAATATATGGTTAAAATCTTTACACAAACCCCAATGTGAGATGTGTGGGACAGAGCATTAAAAAACAATATCACATCACATGTCGAACAATACAACAAGAACAATATTTGTTTTACAATTAATTTTTTTTTAATTATTATTATTATATATTTTTGGGCAAACCTTTCTGGTTTATCAATTTTGTATTTAGTTCCTTTTTAGTTTCTCAATTTTCAAACTCAACAATTTAGTTTTGCATTTAGCTTCTGTTTGTTGAGTCCATCCAATCCAATTTCTCATATTCACTCACTGTAAATCTGACGTGACACCTATTTTTTTTATATATAATAAATTATTTTATTAATATTTAATTATATTTTATTTAAAATTTATTTTTTATTTGAAAAATACTTTTTTAATCTCCCAATTTGTATTTGGTTCTATTTTGGTCTCTAAGTTTTCAAAAACTAAACAAATTTACCCTCAAGTTTTGCATTTAGTTACACTATTAGTCATTCCATTCAATTTTTCGGTAGTATAAAATAGTGATGTGGCACCTATTTTTTAATAAAAATATTATTTTAGTAATATTTAATTATTTTTAGTCTTTAATTAAAATTTTATTTTTTATTTTTTAGTTCGTTCTCCTTTTTTGATAAGTTTTTGATAGTGATGTAACACCTATTTTTTTATTAAAATTATTATTTTATTAAATTATTTTTAGTCTTTAATTACAATTTTATTTTTATTTTTTAGTTCGTTCACCTTTTTTGATAAGTTTTTTATAATTTAATTAAATAAAAAATTAAAAATAATTAAATAGAAGAACTAATAGCGTAACTAAATGCAAAACTTGAGGGTAAATTTATTGAGTTTTTGAAAACTTAGGGATCAAAAGAGAACCAAATACAAAATTAGGAGATTAAAAAAGTATTTTGTCAAATAAAAAATAAATTTTAAATAAAATATTAATAAAATAATTTATTATATATAAAAAAATAAGTGTCACGTCAGTTTTCCGTTAGGGACTAACATAAAATTGGATGGGAGGACCAACCGTGTAACTAAATGCAAAACTCACTACAGGATAGAAGGTCTACTGCATCGGTTATTTTAAACTATTGTAACACATATAGACCATTTACTAGATCATTGCAGCAATGCATACATAACCGCCGCAAAAGCCGTGTGTTGCAAAGGTCTATTATGACGGTATACAAAACCATTGAATCGAGATCCACAAAACCGCTTCAATTGGTATTCGAATTGCAGCAGATTATTTATGTTATACTTTAATGCTTTTATTGGTCGATGCTTAGTATGTAGCGGTTTTGACACCACTCGCAATCCTTTAAAAATCACTGGTAATGTAATTTTTATAGCAACAGTTTTATATTTGCATTAGGAGCAGTTGATAATTGTTGCAACATAACCATATTATGGCGGTTTGTGGTTGTTGCAATAGTTTCACATATGTAATAGTACTGTTTCTCTATTGCGATGTTTATAGCGACTTTTAATTACTATTTTTGCAACAATTTATATAAACGTCAAAACCCTTTGATAACGATTTGAATAATTGGTCTAATAACAACATTTTTATTTGTCATATCGCAACAATTTTATAGTCTATTTCATAACAATTTTATAATGTAACTATAATTTAAATCAATTTTATATTTAACATTTGTTAATACAAATTTGATTCATAATTGTCAGAATTATTAGAAGGGAACACGTTGTCTTTTGTTATATCAATTAATTTTAAAACTATAAAACAAAAAAAAAAAACCAACAATAATAATCAAAATTATGCAATAAAGATAAAAGTCCTAATTTATTGATAATTTTCTTTTTCTTTTTCTACCCATCTTGAAGTCCCACAAGTCATGCATGATTCATCATTTATATTGTCTTTCCAATATAACATACAATCATTAGAACATGCATGAATCTTTTCATATCCAAGTCCTAATTTATTGATAATTTTCTTTGTTTCATAAAAAGTTTTGGGCAACTTGATTCCCTCTGGAAATGCTTCACATACTAAGTCAAGAAGTAATGAGAATGACTTATTACTCCAACCACTCATACATTTGATATGGTAAAGGCGTACAATAAATGAAAGTTTGGAAAAAATTTTACATCCTGGATATAACTCACAATTACAATCTCTAACTAGGTCATTGAAATTCGATACATCAATATTTGGTGTTTCTCTTGGCAATTCACCAACATTCACTCCCACTCCTTGGGACACATTTTCACCAAAATGTCCAAAAGCCTCTTGCAACATATCTTGCATATTACCACGTTCATCTACATCTAAACTTTCATGGATAGAAGATTCATTCAAAACTTGATTTTGGCTAACTGAGCGATCTAGAATAGATTCACCATGAAACACCCAACAAGTATAACCTTCAGCAAATCCATTACACACTAAATGATCATATACATTAACTTTGTCAAACCAGAACGTGTTTCCACATTTTTTGCAAGGGCATAAAATATTTCCATCTTGCGATGCTTTCTCAAATGGAAAGTTCAGAAACGAAGCTACTCCTTCTAAATATTCTTTACTTACTCTAGATTTACCAATCCAAATCTTGTCCATTGAAATGATTAATCTAATACATCAATAGTAAAGTAGTCAATACTTAAACATAAAAATAAAGTAAACAAATTAAAAAAAAAGAGAAATATATTATCAAACAATTCTATGAATTATGAACTCTATATTATATAGCTATCATAGCTGCAGGATAGCTATATCAAACACATTATTATTCAAGAACAAATCCTCTTTTATTTTTTTAGACCTATACACAAAACAATTAACTGACATATATAATGAAACAACCAGGGGGGAGGGAGAGACTTTAGGCCATAAATTTCCTTTCAAGCACCAAGTTATATAGAGAGAAGGAAGAACAATCCTCTTACCATTGTCATTTGTATTGTCTCTGCCACTTTTCTATTTTTGTCTCTCTAGCTGCTTATTTTGAAAGGTCTCTCTCTTTCTCACACATGTTGTTGGTCTCTCTCTTTCTCACACATGTTTTTTCTTACACATCTTATTTTTAAAGGGACTTTGAAAAAGCAACATTAAGGGCTTAATCCAAAGTTTTTTAGGAAGTGTTTACAGAGAAAATTTCAAGAAGGTGAGTTCTTTGTTTGTTGATGTAGAAAGATGAGAAATATGTGGTTCTTTTACCCTTTTTCACATCAAACAACATCAATGTATAATTTTATAAAGAAATCGAAGAGGGAAGAGTAAGGAAAAATATTCACCTTAAAAACGGGATAAAATTCCTCTGTTTCTAAAACCCCAACCAATCACGAGTATGGTTGTGCCAGTGCCGGCGAAAATATACACCTGTGGTGGTGAGAAGATTGGTCTGTGATTGAGGCGTGGTGGAAGCGGCAATAGAAAGATAAAGGAAGCGGCGTTCCTTTTGTTTTTGAAACTGAAGCGACATCCCAAACTCTTTTTTTTTTTTATGTTTAATTTTAAAACGAAGAGAGGGAAAATTTTTGTATTGGAGCCAAAAAAAAACAATTAATTAATTTTCACCTTTTATGTAATAAAATCTGGTATTAGCAAATGTATATGAAATACTTATGTAAAATTGTTTATAATTGAAAAATTCATTTATATATTACAACTATGTAATAATTATTTTAATTAAATAATATAGACTTTAAATTATGATTAAACTTTTGCAACTAATATGGCCTTGGAATAATTTAAACAACACTACCACAAAATTGTTACAAACGATTTTTTTAGGTGTTGCTAACGATTTTCTTAGGTGTTGCTAGTAATATGTTTTAGTTGCATTAAACTATTGTGACGATATTTTAAATGTTGCAACGTAGTTGTTGCAATAGACCCTATAACAACAATTATTAAAAATGCTACCACTTAAGCATTGCAATAAATATATTTTGTAACGGTTTGTGAATACGTTGTTAGTGAATCGCTGCAATTGAACATATACTGCAACAATTTTAAAAATGTTGTGAAGAAAATGCTTCAATGTATATACGTATATACAGTAGCAATTTCGTTATGTGTTGCTACAAACTGTTGCAGTTGAATGAATCTTTGCAACACTTTCTAAACCCCTGCAAAAAAACTCCCGCGACAGACTCAAATTCTTGTAGTGACTCAAGAGCTAAATTGTTGGGTTTAAAAACTAAAATTGAGCGACCAAACATGTATTTTGCCTCTTTTTTTTAATTTTACAATTTTACTTGCACATTTGCCCTTTGCTTTTACCAACCCAAGTGAGTGTGGCCAACACCCAAATTGTCAATCCCCAACAATCTTCAATTCAAAATCCCAACCAGCTTCATTGAATCTATGTCTTTTTCTTTTCTTTTCTTTTCTTTTTTTTTTTTGAGAAAAAAGGAAAATGCATAAAAAACTGCCCATTTGCTGTTTAAAAAGATGGATATTTGATGACAACCACTTTTTGAGTTTGTTTGGGTTTTACCATGTGTATTCAAAAAAGTAGGAGAATCTCACTTTAGGTTTTTAAGGTAAATATTTTATTGGGGGGTAAAAAATTATTTTAATCTAAGTTTAGGGTGTAGTACACATTTTAATTGATCATAGAAATGTTAGAATATGTTTGGGAGTGATTTTGAAATGGTTCAAATCAATTTTGTTGTATTTAAAATCACTTGAAACCTGTTTTTAATTATTCATAATTATTTTTTATGAAACGGAAATTGCAATTAAAAGTGTAAAATCAAATACTAAATTGATTTTGAAAAGATTAAAGACATAAAATCACTTACAAAATTAAATTAAAAGTTTAGGATTCTATTAGACAAGAGAAAAACTACTTTTATATCTAATAAGTCAAATTTTCAATTTTTCAAATATATTTGAAATCTATAACATACAAATTTGAAAGTTTGTCAACTAAAATCAAAACTTAACTTTTGATATTATATTTTAGTTGCTAAACCTATCACTATTCTAATTTTATCAAAACTTTACTAATTCTAAATGAAAAATATTAGGGTCACTTGCATAAATAGTAGAAAGAATACATATATTGTAATTATGTTATCCGTTTATTCAATCTGTAAAAATATAAGAAAAAAAAAGTTCTCAACCCAAACAGACAAAGCAAAAAGTAAAAAAAAAAAAAAAAAAAAACCATATATCTCTACGTGTGTTTTTCAATATGAAGTATATCAGTAGTGTATCAGTAGTTTATGAATGATAGACTAACGATATACCTAACAAAGAGTAAATTATTGATATACTACTAATATATGTATATGAAGTTAATCATGAGTTATATCAGTAATTCGCATATGATATATACATAATGTATGGCATATCACTGGAGCACGATAATCGTTGTTCAATATGAAGTTTATTAGTAGTGTATTAATGGTGTATTGTCGATAGACCGATAATATACCTAACATAGAGTATACCATTAACATACTACTAATACACTTATATAAATTTTATCAAGATGAAGCAACTCACGTATGATATATGTTTATTTCATTGACGTACTACTCATATACTCAATGTTAGGTATGTTGATGAAATGAATATATCTAAACTGAGTTATATCAATGACATACCAAATATGTAAAATATTTTTGATATACTACTGATATATATATAATCTACCATTTAATTGATATATCTAAAAATAAGTATACATGTAGTATAACACTAATACATTACTATTATACTTCATGTTAGGTATATATCAGTTGACTAATACATAAATATAAAGTATATCAGATATCCTATTAATATACCAAATGTAAAGTATATCAAATTGATATACCTGTTGATATACCAATGAAGGTAAAATTGAAATAATAAAAAAATAGAAATCAGATTTTAAAAATTATGGTTATATTTACAAATCTAAAAAACAATAGTTAGATTTGCAAAGCTTCTCGATATATATTTTGCTATCCATTACCATTAAAAAAAATTAATTTAGTTCTAGTTTATTAGAATTATTTATTTAACAATAACATAAATTTTTATCCATTTTCATCAAATATCTACCTGTCAAATTGTCATGTAATGTTTTTTCGAGGTACAAAAGTTCTCCGGTAAATATTTAAAATATGAGAACCCATTTTCATTAATTAATTATCTACTTGTCAAATTGTCACGTAATGTTTTTTCGAGGGACAAAAGTTGTACAATAAAAATGTTTAAAAATATGGGGGGGAAAACCTACCGACTCACCATTTATATTTGCACGTTGTGTTTGTTCACTTTCAATATTGGTCTATCAATTATTTATAAGTTAAAATATTATCATTTTAACCATTTAGTTTAGAATATTAATTATAATTCTTTGAAAGAGGTTTAAATTTAAATCCTGCTCTTTCACTGAATTTTAAAATTAATTTTTCTCATTAATTTATTGGTACTGTTTAAAAAATCTCTTTTATTAACATTCTTTTATAAATTTAAAAACATATTTACACGAGTCTTTTCTTAAATAGAAATTGTTGTTGTTGTTGTTATTATTTTACAAAGTTCTCTAACAAGTAACTTCAAATTAACAACGAGGTCTAATTTTAAGATTTATGAAAAACATAAATAGTAAAATAGAAGAAAACCCAAAGTATATCATTAAAGATACATCTTTTAATCTTATTTATATTAGATTAATTAAGGTCTCAATTGATACCATTGGTCCATTTAGGTCCAGTTTAATAATCATTTGATTGTTGGTTTTTGAAAATTAACTAAGGTCTATCTTCATCTCTGAGTTCCATTTATTTAATTTTTATCTATGTTTTGAAAATAAAAAAAAATCAAAAAATTAATTTTGTTTTTAAAATTTGGCTAAGAATTCAAATGTTATTTTTAATAAAGATAAAATTCATCGTAGAGAAATAACGAGATAACAAACACAATTTTCAAAAACCAAATAGTTATCAAACGGAGGACTTTTGTTTTCTTATTTTTTGTTTCTAAAAATTAAGTGTTAGACTATGTGATATAATTAAATTTACCTCAAACTCTTAGCTTAAGCTTTTAGTTTGATTGGTGATTTAAGATGGTATCAGAGCAGGTGGTCCAGGAGATCCTGTGTTTAAGCTTTTAGTTTGATTGGTAATTTAAGATTAAGCTTAAAAACATTACCATCTATGAGTTTGTTTGCTTTGTTATCTGCCTTTTAGGAATGTTTTTAAAATCAAAGCAAAAATTTGAGAACTAAAAAATGTAATTTCTTAAAACTTATTTTTGTTTTTAGAATTTGGTTAGAACTTTTTAAATATTTCCAAGATGGGAACATGCAGAGAAATGGTGAGAAAATAAGTATAATATTTAAAATGAATAAATAATAAATAAATGGTTATCAGACCTAAATAAATGGATTTTGCTTAGGTTTTGTTTGATAACCATTTTTAAAAAAAAAAAAAGTGTACTCATTTTTTCATCATCATTCTTAAGAGAACATTTAAATTCTTTGTCAAATTCTAAAAACAAAAACAAGTTCTTAAAAACTACTTTTTTTTTTATTTATTTATTTTCAAAATTTAGCTTGATTTTTAAAAACCCACATAAAAAGTAGATAACAAAACAAATAAATTCATAAATAAAACTAGTATTTTATAGGTTTGATTTTTATAACAAACAATAAAAAATAAAATGATTATCAAACGGGATCTTCCATTTTGTAATCACATCCAGAAATAAACATGAGCTGCTACAGATCAAGTAAATTTCCTCAGAAAATATGTGTACATGTGAAATAATTACAAAGATTAAAATGGTTTGTTAATATAAATTAAAGTTTAAACATGAAATAAGGAAAAAAAAAAGTTTGGAAGTGAATGTACGGATTATATAATATAATAATCCACTAAGTCCAGCCTTCTTGTGTTTGCTTCACAAAACGCCAATAAAAACAAACCTTTTTTTTGTACATTTTAAATATGAACCGTTGGGTAAGCATATTCGATTTTTGTCTATTCAAAAAGCAAAATAAGAAGAAGAAGAAGAAAAGGTTTTTCTTTTTCCTTTTTAAAATTATTTATTTATTTATTTATTTATCTATTTTTGTCTCTTACATTATTTATATATATATATATATTATTTTTTTAATGTTGTTGGTATTGCTTTTAGTAATGTAAGCTTTTAATGGTGGGTGGTTCTTGGAAGATAAGATGTTGTGGGGGTTCACACTTCACCCACCATTAGCTTATAATCATCAATTCACCACTCACTCTTATTACTCCCAAATTATTTGACCTTCAATTCTAATGACAACATCAACCAAAGAGGGAGCAATTACCAACAAATATTTTCTTCTTGGTTGACTTATTCTCTACCACATAAATTTTTTTTTTTTTGACATATAACAGAGAAATGTACCAGAGAAAGAGACGAGAAGTTAGACCTAACTCATTTCGTTTTAGTTCTTATACTTTCAAATGTCTATGATTAGTTTCACTACTTTTTAATAAATCTTTAAATTGATTTTTATGAGTAGTTTGAAGTTATAAATTTTTATTGAATTCAATAAAATAATAATAATAACAATTTCCATTTAAGAAAAGACACATCATAGGAATATCTTAATTTAAAATTTGTAGGAGGAAGTGATGTGATCCACCAAAGGCATCAAATTATTATTCGTATTTTATTTAATAATTTAGATATAAGTTTATTGTTTTTCTAACTTTATCCAGGCTAATTATGGCATACTAATGTAAGGATATTTTTGTCATTTTTGTTATGATCAATGATGTGACATTTAGAAGTTTTGGAGGCTATCTAAAGGGGATGTTTATTTTTTTTTACGATGAAAGGAATTCTAGCTTTGAATGTTTTTCTATCAAGTTTAATCAAGAGAATCTTGAATTTCATATTTCATGTGTTGAGTTTGAAGTGTTTGACTCTTAGGCCAATTTTTTTTTTTATTTGTCTCAAAAATTTTTGATCTTAAGGCAATATGTGTCTAACCTAAACCTTAGGGTTGATATCAAAATGGATTTGAGGGTTTAATTAGTGTTTACAAATTAGGAGTTCACATATCCAAAGAGTTTCCGATTTCAATTCACTAGGTTTTTCACAAGACAAATGCTAATAAAGATTTTTTTTTTTTTTTAGAAGTTAAATATAAACTACCAGTAGAGACTAATTCAAAAATTATGAAAATATAAGACCTAAATTTAAACTTTGAAAGTATATAAACTAAAATAGAACAAGTTCCAATGTATATAGACTAAAATGATATTAAAAAAAAAAGAAAAAGAAAAAAACACCAAGTCAATATTTAATGCTAGTGAGTGGCTAGTGACACATTCCCACTTCTCAAAGGGTTTCTCAAAGGATTTGAAAGTGATTGTACGACACTTACTCTCAGCTACAAGTAAGTCAACCAACTCAAATTCGGATTAGCAGTAGCCCAGATGACCTATCTTGCAACCTCTACCTCCATTCTCGAGAAAACAATTTTAGAAAAAAACAAGGTTAGAGAAAGTTTGTGAAAACGTTTTGAAAAGCGATTGAACACATTTGAGAAAGTTCGTTATACATTGGTAAGCATGAAAGTCTGATGGCTTAACTAGCATATAACTCTTGATAGGAAGAATTGGTGAGCAGTCGCATCCCCCTATTGTACAATCTACGAATTCTAACTATGACACCCTTACACATCAATTTGGCGATGAGTTATACATTAACAAAATACAAGAAAACTAATCTAACACACAACAAGGACTAAAGCAAAGGGAAAGCAAGGTAAAAAGGGTTAGAGCGAGCATATAGCTACGAACAACAGATCTGGACAAACATGATCGTGACAACTAGCGACCATAAAATTTTTACTACCCTATTGCACAGAGAAATATGGTTCGCAATTTACTATGTACTATTTATTATTTTTTAGCTCGTCTTAAATTTAAAAAATTAAATTAATTTTAAAGTTTTCTATTTAATTTGCCTCCTCAAATTTCGACGTTAAAAAGTTTCAATAGAGACATTTGATGGTAAAATTTTGTCCCATTTGGAAATTTATGCTCCACCAATGAATGGCAATTGAAAATTTATGATAAGCCTACGGGTCCTTTTCACATCTATTTCTTTTTCATATTCTGTTTTCAACGTTTTATTTTTCCCTTTTCCATCTTTTTTTTTTTTTTCTAATCGACTTATCATGTTTTTTCTTAGTGTCAAAGAAAATATATAGAAACAAATATAATGCACTTAAGAGTGTGAAGATGGATGACATGACTAACATTTCTAGGATTGATCTTAGTCACGTACAATACGTAAAATTTGTACCAATCCATAAGGTTTTTCATAGAAAAATTGAGGCTAAATTACAATTTTAGTTCAATGTTTAATTTAGTTTCTTATACTTCTAAAGTTACTAATTTAGTTAGTTCCATGGTTTTAGTCCTTGAATTTTAGATTTAAAGCTAAATCTCGCATAATGTATAAGTCATAATCAAATAATGTTAACAATTTTTTTTAGAATATATGGAGTGAAGGAATCGAACCTTTGACCTCGAGTTGATAGTATAAACTTAATGATTGAACTACGCAAACTTTCGCAAATGTTAACTTGTACACATGGCACAAAGGCAGTTTCTTTATGCCACATCTACACTATGTGATAACAAAAGTTTTAATGTCTTGAGAAATTCTTCCAAAAGTTTGTAACAATGTGATCGACAATTTTAATCACTTTGAATGTAGGAGAGAATTGAAAATTGGATTTCAATACAGTGTCCAACAAACAATTATCGAGAAATAAATTTGTTTATATATATATATATATCAAGAAATAAATTAATTTTAAATTTGTATCCCACAGTTAATAGATGTTTATCCCATTGAATAATTTTTTTATGTCTTAAGAATTTAACCAAATCATATGCATCAAATGAATTACAACCACAATTTAATTAAAAAAGAGCTTTTGGAAAAAAATAATAATAATTTATGACTCTTGAGGTGTAGCCATTTTCACATGTTTCCATTTAAAATCAGCTAAAAATCACCCAAATAGAATTATTCTTCTCCCAAAATTCTACCAAGTTGAAAGAAAAATTATCATGTAATTCTTTCCAAATAAATAGAGGAATACGAGAAAATAAAAATTTGTAAAAAAAAAAATTACTATTATCTATTTGATTTCAACATTTATCTCTAATTTACATTTAGTACTAAAAAAATCTTATATACATATGAAAATTATGAATCAATGATTTTAAAATGAAATTCTAAATGAAAAAATTAAATTGATTTGCTTATAAAAGTTTAAATTTTTAATTGATGCCATTATTAATTTTAAATTTTTCTAGTAATAGTCTCCAAAATTTATTTAAAAAAATATATCCAATCAAGAAAAGTAAAAAAAGAAAAATATCTTAAGTGATCTCTCTAGTCAAAATCATATCTTAAGGAGAAAAAAGAGGAGAAAATGAAAAAGCATCTTAAGGAAATGTGTGTGTATGGGCAAAGCGTGAAAGAGGAACATCCCATCAAAAAGTACTTTAGTTTTGTTATCAAATATATCAAAGGATCTTTTACTTTCTTCTTTCTTCCATTTCATATCTTAAAAAAAAAAAAGTATAAAAGAACCACTCCAAAGTAAGCTAAACCAACTTTTTTTTTAATCCACATTTGTGACAATTCCTAATTATTAAATCTCTCCATTTCACGCCCATTGACTTATATAATATTCTAAAACAAAAAAGAAAGCCTCAAGAACAATTTTTTATGAACCAAAGTGAGTTTAATTCAATAGTAATTGACATGCACATTCAATCAAACAATCAAGAGTTCAAATTTTTCACTCTAAAGATTGTTGACTCAGAAGAAAAAACAATTTTTATGACTTTTTTAAACGTAGAAGATAAAATAAGAATGAATTGACATCGTCATACGAGTTTCTATATTTTTTTTTTCCGTAAAAGATAATGAACTAAGAATGAACACATTGTGAAATTAGTCTTAGTTTGATTTTCAATTTCAATAGCCATAATTTACTATACTACCACTTGATCACAAAGGTTATGTCATTTGATTTTTAAAAATTAAGCTTATAAATACTAATTCCACCTATGTGTTCTCTTTGTTTGTTATCTACTTTTTACCTATATTTTTTAAAGTCAAGTGAAATTTTGAAAACTAAAAAAAATGTTTCTCAACAACTTTTTTGAAAAAATTTGCCTAAGAATTCAAATAATTGGAATGATTTTTCATGTGCTTAAAAATATTTTTTTAACACTTTGAAAACTTTTTTTAAGCAATAGAGCTTTATTGGGCCTAAAATGAATTCAAGGAAAGTTGGTGGGTGGTGACTAATGAAGAAATAGGGATGAAAGTCTATCAACAAAATCAAGTCAAGACATGAATTCAAAATTAGGTAAAAAATATCTTGAAGTTTCAAGATAAGAATCTAGTTAGCGTTGAAGAAGGAAATTTTAGTCTAGGAATACATGACAAATAAGCAAATATTCTAATTAATTTTCATGGAGGAAGAATTTAGAGAGACAGGTCAAAGAAAAAAAAAACGTTTTCTGTTCAATACCTCGAGTATTAATGCAATAATTTTAAAGTTTAAAAGTTTTTTTTTTTTTAAAAAAAACGAGGTACAAACTTCAAGATTTTTTTAGATGCTCTTTGTTATTCTGGAAGCTAGATTGTTGCACTTTCATGGGCTTTCTTTTTTCCACTTTCCCCTTTTCCAAGCTACCTATTATATTGGGCTATTCGTGGACTTATAATTTGTATGCTATTTTATCTTATAAATTTTTGAAACGACCTATAATTTCAAGGAAAATCATTTTTTAATTTTATCATATTACTCGATCAATGATATATGTTTTAACCAATTCAACTATACTCAAATTTACTTTATTTTAATTTATCATTTGATTGCTTGTATTATGTTTCATATTATTTGTAAGTGAAATTATGATTAAATTTTCAAACTATCAAAAAACGAAAAACATAAACAAATTTATAAGTACAAGAACTAGAATGAATCAACATATCGACATGTGCCCAAGCATGTCTTTTAAGAAAAGATGTCACATCTACAAACTTAAGATTAAAATAGTATAGGGATTTTGTGTGAATTTGTGACTACTCTAAAACATTGATTATAATTTTTATGTATGTAGGTGACTGAAGTTTGCATAAATAAAGCTAAGGGGTTGTTTGGGGCACAGATTATGATAACATGTGTTATTATAATTTGCGTAATAGTTTGCACCCCAAACACAAACTATTATAAACTCAGACTATATTACTCTGCATTTAAAATAATATAATATGATTTCACAAACTATTATAACTCTTGTTATTATAACTCACTCAACGCCTCAAACAACCCCTAACTGTATTCCTACAATGGTGAGAACTATCAACATGAGCATAGTTTAACTGGTATAAAGTATAGCCTTGACCTAATGGTTAGAAGTTCGAATCCTCCATACCACACATTAAAAAAAAATGTCAAATAATATCACGTATGTCTTGTCATTTTTATAATAGCTACCACGTCAATTTTCATCTCTTATTTTAACAAAAAAGACATTTTCTTAAATAAAATTTAAAGTTTAAGAGTAAAATTGCCATACCCTAAAATTCAAGGGTATTTGGTATAAGCTAACTTAAGTTTTTTTCTTCAAGTTTTTTTCTTTTTTGAGTTCAACTTGGGTTAGAGGATTCTCTCAAACCCGATTATACACTTCCCGATTATACACTTCGGCAACCTAAAAAGTTTCAACTTAGGAAACAAATGAATATTTAATATATAAAATTAATGACGAAACTTCGCAAACAAACAGACCTAAAATGTAGAAGAAGAGACTGCAAATAGGTGAAGGCACTTAGCTAATCCTCATATTTTCTATGCATAGCTGTGGAATTCCAATTCTAAGTGATATTATATCTCCCTAATTAGTTCACAGATATCCTGCTCTAACAATTACCAATAAACGGCTTTTTCCAGAAAAGAATACTGATTCTACAGCTACAAAAAAAAAACACTGACCTCTTCCTTGGCCATGCATCTTCTTCCTTGGATCAAGATCAAATTGGCTTTATATGTGAATCATCGCAAGCTATGCTGCAACAAAACTCTGCTATCGCCTGAATGCTGTGATACTATCATTTGGTGAGTTCTTCCCAAAGTCAAAGAGCAGGTATGTGGTATGGTGGGAACTATGGATCACGTCCTTCCAATTAAAAATGGGAGGTGATGAGTTTCAAAACTTGAAAACTAGATGTTCAGCCTTTTATTTCTTTCAAACAGTTGTAGTCAGAAGCTCAGTTCCTGTCCTGTTGCTTGATTTGGAATCAACATCTTTGTATTTGTCATTATTTAGACCAGATCTGGATATCTTTGCATCTGGAAGATTTAAAGGGGAGTTATTTAGAGTAATAATTTCACCAGATGATGCTTCTGCGTCGGAGAGGAGCTGCTTCAGTTGAGACTGTTGGCAGACAATTCGGCCGTTGTTCCACCCCGGAAAAGAGAAGGATGACGACACGTTATCCTGCAGGAATGAATAGACAGCCTTTGCGATAGGCAAGTTTTGTGCAGTTGAGTCTTTCTCTAACCAGCCCCTTCTGGAAATTTGAAAAATACACGGTTGACAAAACTATCAATGAACCCACGTAAAAGTAAGACAAGGCAAGTAAAATTCCGTGATGTGAGAAAATAGTTGATTTCTCCCGACTTGGCAACTGGCTTTCATATCATGTAACTTCAAAGTATAACAAAAGGCAACAAAATATCTAATCAAACAAAGGCATTTCAGGCACTCTAACTAGTAAACATAATTAACCCGGACAATGCTATTTCACAATTTATTGCTGTTTAAACCAATGGTCAGAAGTTTATGGTTGGCTTCCATTCGCTCCTCCCTTAAAATCAAGCATATACAAACAACGTCTTGTTATGAACTAAAAATTTTAATTTTTAATCTACTTTAATTGCAGTACAATGTTTGGACATTTCAGTGATAACCTGGATGCCAAACTAAAGCGATCATTTTTTAACCAGCCTATTAGCAACGTGCACTGGAATCCTTTCATAATCATATATGCCTCCACCATGCACGACACTTCAATTAAAAAAAGTTAACCTTGATTAAATTGACTGCAAGATAAATGAAGCTTACCCAACTACAACAGCTGCAAGCTGAGGGAGATCCTCCCCATCCATAAGCATTTCATTCATTTCGTTAACCCAAAGTGATATTGCTGTATATGCACCTCCTTCCCACATTCTGTAGAAAGTCCAGACATACGAATTAGTATAAACTTGAGCACAGGTATCAGCCAGCCAGCATGGAAGAGAAAACAACTCCTATTGTACCTGTGCACATCCACGGACCACACAAGTTTGCTTTTGCGGAAAAGTTCAGGGAAAAGGCCTCGTTTTGTTGCTTCAGTGAGAACCCTTGCAGCACGCCCCTTCTGGCCAAGCCACCAAAGTGCTTCCAACAGTGTATTGTAAAATCTCATTCCCAATCCACACCCTTCAGCGTTAAGTTTGTCAAAAACATACTCAACCATCTGCCAATTAGAATCATCATCATAATCTCCCTTGATCATCTGGCCAATCACTTGATGAATACTAGATACCCTGTTTGTAATCATCTCATTGAGTAATTCATAGGCATCATCCCACCTGGGAAGAATGGACTCAGAGATGTAAGAGAGAGAATTAAAATAAAGTAGTTATGAATTCAATCAACCAGAAGAGCTTCTGATAGTTAATTAGTGATAATTGCTGGGGAAAAAATCAATAAAAAATGTCAACACTGAGGAAACACCTTATGTTCTTACAAGGTAAAAAGTAAACAACCTATGACAACTGACAAACTCTTCGCTATAACTCTAACGTGGTGCACTTCTATATATGACCATTGACTTCATGGTCAATGCAATGAATTTCTTTTTTACACGAGGCAAATAAACATGCCAAGGTCATGATCATGTTGCATGATATGAGGGATTTTAGGGAAGAAGAATGTTTTAGAGTCAAAACAGACTATTTTGAGGACGTTACCATACTAATAGAAAAAGGGAAACTGAAGGATGTTTATCTAAACTTTGGCATCCATTAGCCTGCAATATTAAAAAGTAAGAGGATCCATCGATGATCGACCAGTAATTACTAATACAAATGTGATAATGCAGAAAGTTTAAGCCAGAAAGGTTAAGCTTTTCCCTCTACAACAAACTATTTAATTGATACACTAAAGAAGATGAAGGAAACCCTCAATCCAAACCAAGGAAGATACAAAAAGAATCCAATTAGCACAAACAGAGGTTGAGCTATAATTACAAAAAGAAACTGTTATGCTTACACCTAGTAACAACCACAACAATAATCTCATCAAGAGCAGAGAAAAGGAGAAAGGTTTCTCTTCATCTAAGAAAGCTTTTTGTTTTTGGTTCCTTTCATTCCAAACGATCTATAGTGAAGATCTTGTAATGTTCAACTAGAGGAACTTAGTTATATTTTCAAAAAGATATCCTCCAAAGAGGAAGTGCAGCAGGTTGGTACTATTGCTGAGAAACGGAGTCGGCCATCCAAAACAACCAAAGTGTAATTGCATAGTCGGAAGGCCATGGGGGCAAGAACAATCAGATGTCTCCTGTTGGTTTTCCACATAAAACAGCAGAGGGATAATATCCAGAGGCTTGAACCTTTCCTTTGAATTTTACCTTGGGTATTTTTCCTTCCATATCTATTTCCAAAGATTCCGGTTAAGAATTCGAGTACTCTTAGTGAAGTCTTCAAGACAACATTTGCAACCAAAAGAATAGGTGAAATCACAAATCCATCTACATTTGTATTCCACCGGCCTAAATAGAAGTCACCAATGGTGTCCAGAAGGAATATCCATCCTCTGACTTCCAAGTCATCGGATTCCTTCTCAAGTTTAATCCAAGTCTAACTTAAGGAATTCCATACTAGATTGATATCATAAAGTGCAAGATATAGTGTAGACTGTAGAGAGAGTTTCTGTATCCTTCCCATTGTCTTCCCAGAATTTGGTCTTTTCTCCATTCCCCACCATAATTCTTACTCTTGAGGCCAATTACTATTTCAGACAAAAAACGCCATTCTAGGACGACTTGCAGGATTTAGGAGCAGAGGACAACGAATCTTCCTTAGAGATTCCATACAGTGCTGCCACTGCCACCTTTCTCCAAAGGGATTCTTTCTCAAAGACAGATCTTCACAACCACTTGGGTTAAGGAGGGAGAGACATTTGCTGTGTGTTACCAACGCCCGGGCCCTGAGAGGGTAGGAAGTGTAACTGTAGTCTATTCCCACTAGATGAAAATTTCATTCAAAATTGGCATGCCAATCCCGGCAGAACATAAGGTGTTTCCTCAGTGTTGACATGTAAGAGAGAGAATTAAAATAAAGTAGTTATGAATTCAATCAACCTGAAGAGCGAAGGTTCAAAAATCAAATTTATGCGTCCACCAGAAGAACGAAGGTTCAAAAATTGGCATGCCAATCCCGGCAGAAATCCCTAGTGGCCTTGTCGACATTGAGCTACCTTATAGGCATCCAGAAAGTAGGAAGACATATAATATGAAGGTAGATTTTGAAAGAGAAGCTTGAATTATATTAAGGCTGTTAGCCTTGGGAACGAGGTTTCACTTCCAACATTGTATAGTTTATCCTGAATTTTATTAATAATTGAACCCTGAAGTTGATTCGTTCTTTCCTTTCAAAGGAAGACTGAATAAAGCACAGGCCATTTATCTACTATATAGCCCCAGGCATCTTCCAATTCTTTAAACACATTAATGCTTTAGTCGATGTCCACCAATTTTGATTTCGAGAGATTGACATCCAATGCCAAGGCTACCTGAAGAAGATATATGATTTTGAGAAGATTGCCGATTTTCTCTATGGAGGAGAAGAGAATATTTTATCCACAATCCGGAGAGGATTGATAATGAGGGAGTTTCTCCCAATTCATCACCCTCCAAGATGCGTTCATTAACCTCTTATTAGCATTCTACTAAGGCAGTCAGCCGCAAAAAGTTTATGGCTTGGCAAAGGAAGAACGCCAATTTAAGAGCCAGAATAAGGCATCCAACTTCAAGCAGCTCCCGCAGATCTTCTTATGCTCTGCAATAAAGTCAAAGTTGACAGCTGGGAAAGAGAACAAGATCTTGCACATAAACCTCCTTTATCTTACAAGTTGACAAGACACTCCTGTTAATAAATTAGCTCGCCATAATGTATCACATCCTATAATCGGTAGTCTCATATGGTAATTTTCATGCTATAGGCCAAAGCTGATTTGTGGAGCGTGGATCAATCTCCAAGTTCTCAAGATCATATTAAGACTATGAATAAGTGTTATCTACATCAAAATTCAAATATAAGTGTTTAATTTGAGAAACTCGAATACCTCTCTCTTGAATCCATCCCCCCACACACACACACACCCACCCACCACCCACCACCACCACCACCAATTCCCCCTGAAAATCGCTAACAAGCTCCACCCATCTCATATAACTACACATATTCTAACTAACCAACCTCCAATGCCTGGCAGATTTCTAGATAGAATAAAATTCTTGATTAGACTGAATTTCGAGCACAAAATGTGTTTAAAAGAAAAGTGACTTGTGCAGTTTATATCAACTGGAAATAAAATTAAGAAAACAGAAGTTGATTATGGACATAACTTTCATAGACAAATATATATATATATATATATATAGTAATTATTACCTGCCATTCTTGGCATTAACTGCCAGCATCATGCAGTAGCACAATACACTTGGCAATATTCCTGAAGCTTTAATCTCATGAAACTGCTCCTTACTCTCATCAACAAGACCAGCAAAGCAATAAACACCCAAAACTGCCTCGAGGGTCTGCTCATCGGGTTCACATCTTGACTTTTCCATCTCAACAAAGGATTTTATAGCTTCTTCAAACTGACCACTTTGCCTATAACCTTCAATAATACCACTAAATGACTTCACATTCCTTGAAATGCCGGATTCCCTCATTCTCAACAAGATTGCTTCAAACTCCTTGTAGAGTCCGCCTCTAGCAAATGTGTGAATTAGCGAATTGTAGGTATCAACAGTTGACTTACTTCCCACTTCGTTCATTGTGTTAAAGGCAACAAGAGCATCATCATACAATGCAGCCTGTCCGTATGCTTCAATCAGTCCACTATATGCTTTAGAACTTGGAACTATTCCTTTCTCATTCATGTGAAGTAAAATTTTCTTGGCATCCTCATGCAACCCTCCCTTTCCACAAGAAAATACTAACCCCTCGTATGTCTCCATATTTGGGTCAATCTTCTCCTCCACCAAATCATGAAACAAAGTTACAACCTCCTTGAAGTATCCACCCTCTCCAAATACTCGTATGAGAATGTTGTAAGTAGTTGCATCTGGCTCTGCATTACTCTCTTTCATTTCAAGGAAAAGCTCTCGAACTTCATCATACCTCCCATGCTTCCCATATAAATTCAACAGAATACTGTAAGTGGACGCATTTGGCACGCATCCTGCTGCTTGCATCTGCTTAAACACATCCATTGCCTCCTTAATCGACCCTGATTTTGCATGTGCCTCTATTAACACATTGTAGGATGATATATCAGGCAAATACCCTTCGGACTCCATTTCTTTTAGCAGCATAGCAACTTTCTCGAGCTTACCCAATTTTCCAAATGTTTCCACAATATAACTATATGTTGTTATCTCCGGGATTATACCTCCCTCTATCATAGTCTTGAAGACCATTTCTGCCTCATCATCTAAACCCCGGGCAGCACATGCACTAAGCAAAGTGTTATAAGTAACCAGATCAGGTTGAACCCCTTCATGCCTCATCTCAGCAAACAATCCCAACAATCCCTCCCAATCCAAATCACCTCTAGCACATGCATTTATCACGGTATTGTAAGTCAATATATTAGGCGACACCCTCTCTCTCTTCATCCTTTCAAGAAGTTCAAGTGAGGTTTCGTACTGACCATTGCGCCCGTAGGCATTTATCAAAGCCGTATAAGAAAACACGCTACGTATCACGCCCTGGCTCGCCATTTCATCGAATATCTCGCTACATTTCTCTAGCAATCCTTCGCGGCCGAGCAAGCTGATCATGATGGTATAGATGTGCTCGTTTGGCTTGCACCATATCTGACGCTGCATGTATTTGAAAAGCCGTAATGACCGTTGCCAGTCCCCTCGCGCCGCGAATTCCTTGAAAACCAAGCTGAAGTCATTGAGCGATAACCTATTCTTGAAGATATCGAGACAACGAGCTATGCTACCTCGTGGCGGGAGGCTACTAAGCTTGTTAATTAGGGTTTCAACGTCATAGCTGTACTTTCCCTTCTCAACAATTACCGACGGATTTCCAAGAACAAGATCCTTCGGCTTCGCTCTGCACTTCCCCGCGTTGGAAGACAAGCTCCAGTCATCTGAGAAAAATCTACGTCGAACACTGAAATTGGAAAGTTTGGAGAGAAATGGAAGTTGGTGAGACTCTAAATACCGTTTTTGAAACGTCGTTGAAGTTCGAAAAGGATTTGGCACGGACAAATACGGTGAGAGCGCCATTAGAGGAAATTAGTTCTCATTAGCTCCGTGAGTACATGAAATTATCGAAATGGAATTTCCCAATCGTAATCGGTTTCCTTCAAGATTAAGAACGATTAACGAGCAACGAAGAACAGATTGAGATAAAACCAGTGAAAATTTCAGAACCGAGTTCTCCGATTTGCTAATTGATTTCACAGAGAGACTTGCAGTTGCAGCAGCGAGGAACAACGGGCGGGAGCAGATGAGAGCTGAAATTGGCTTGGTGAAAGCCACGTGGAGAAGTTTTGGATAACAGTGACGTTTCGAGTTAAGAAGACGGGCGGTTTCAATACGGGTACGGGTTAACCGGTTTACCCGCCCTGACCCGAATTCTTTAGAGAAGTGGCGGGAAGAATATCATTTTGGTATTTTAACTCTAATTTTCATTCTATTTTAGTCTTATAAAGAAAAAATTAATAGAGATTAAGTTCTTTATAAAAAAAGTAAATAATAAACTTTTAAGTTTTATTAAAGTATATGAACTAAATTTGTACTTTTTAACTTAAAAAAAAAAATTAAATTTATACATTTAAAAGTATAATAGTTACAATTGAATAAAAATTAAAGTACATAAATGAAATCGTAATTTAATTTCAAAAAATAGCCAAAATTAGGGAATATCTTGATTCTGGGCTGTATGTCGTCTTTAAATTTCTATCTTACTCTTTTTTTTTTTCTTTAACTAACTTTTCCATTGTCGGGTTTTATTTTAATTATGATAATCTCGGAATGTTTTCCAGACAAGGTATAAAGATATAATATATTATGGGGCAACTGATTTTTTTATTTTTTATTTTTCTGAGATAATGGGCCAATTGAAATTTTTGATGCGATTTAAATAAGACTTTCTATTTATGGTTGTTAGTTTTCTTTTCTTTTTTTTAATGTCGTGGTAGTTCATTTTCATAACTATATATTTATATTACAATTACTTAATTCTTTTCAATTGTTATTGAATTTTAGTTATCGTTTGGATTCTATTTTAATTTATAAAAAAAAACTAGAAAAATGATATTGGTTGAATTTTACTTGATGATTCGACATTCATTCAACGGAATTGACATATATACTCGATTGAAATGTTAGAGGTTTGAATTTCTAACTCTCAAATGTGATAAAATAAAAAGAAAATACTAGTTCATTGTATTGGCTTCATTGTTTATCGATTTTTTTTGTACAATAAAGGTTGGATAAATTCAAATCACCGAGCTTGTGGTCATTAATGCATCTGACACAGATGAGTTATGTTCTATTTGGCCCATTATTTATTGAATTGTTGACATTAAAAAAATATTAAGATTGTTACAGTGGTAGATATGCATATATGCTATGCGACCTAAATAATAAAACTCTTTAAAATTAACCAAGAAAAAAGATTGTGTGGTAAATAGTTTGTCTTTTGTAGTACAAAGAGAGAGAGTTAGAACTTTTAGGATAAAAAAAAGAAAGTTGTTTATCGATTGAGTTAAACTTGCATTGACACTCATTATTCGCTTATTTTAATTTCGGTCATAGAAATATCAAATGTTCAAAGATTTGAATGTGTTTAATACAATAAACCCTTATTTAGATTATAGGTTTAGTATATAAAGTTTGAAGTTTGTGTTTAATAGTTTTGTGAACTTTTAAAAGTGACTAATCAGGGTTGAGGATCCCACATTTGAAACGTGTAAAAAAACCTCACAACTTGATAATATGTGATACTCTTTTTATTAACAATTGGTTTTGAGATAGAACATCGTATAATCTATCATATATATTAGATAAAATAATGAAATGATTTTTTTTAAAAAAAAAAGTCAGATGCTAGGAATATATTAGACAATGTAATTGGAGGTTTATAATCTATTAAATACATACACTACACCAATTTGGGCATTCTATGACACCACATATAAATAAAAAATGTGGGAGGGAGTGAAAAAATGTCATAAAATGGTTGGAGACACTTTTTTGGCGGGAAACGGTGGAAATATATTATATAATTGGAGGTTTATAATCTATCTGACATTTTTAAGATTTAGAGACTTTGACCCGTTTGAGAACTGTTTGATTTTTTTTTTTTAAATCAAACTTGTAAGTACTACTTTCACCTATTGGTTTTTTCCATCTTGTCATCTAGTTCTTACATATATTTTTCAAAAACTAATCCAAATTTCGAAAACTACAAAATAAATAAAAACTTGTGTGTTTCTTTTTGAAATAATTTGGTTAAAAATTCAAATGTTTTGTTAAAAAATATGAAAGTCACTGTAGATAAATAATGAGAAAACAATATCACAATTTCTTAAAACAAAAAATCAAATAGTTATCAAATAAGATCTTAATTATTAGATACAAAATCGAGTGTTTAGGCACTTGTCATACATTACTTTTTTTTTTTTTGGTCATATTAACAAAAGTTTTTTTCATATATTGATCATGATCAGGAATATTTCTTTGCTTACAACACAACAATATAGTTGGAGATTTCCATTGTTGACTTAAAAAAAAAATAGTTTAACTGATCAGCTATAAGTTATAACTGGCATGTTTGAGAATGATTCTAGAAATATTGATATACAATTGATTTGTTTACAATTGATTTATTAAAAGCGATTCTCATATAATCATTTTTCATGTTCGGTTCTACAGTTTTAATAGTGATTTTTATACGATTAAGTGATTTTCAAAATACATGTTTGAGAGTGACTTTAAAATAAGTGTTTTAACCTAATAATTTAATTATAATTATTTTTTTTAAAAAAAATATTTAGTTATAAATTGTTTTAATATTTAATTAAAACATTGTAAAAGTGAATTTAAAATTAATTAAAAATATTTTTTTAAAAAAATGATTAATGTTTGTTTTCAAAAGGGATTTTATAATCATAAAGTCAGAGATATAGAGAAATTAAAATATTAGAGAAATAAAGATAGAGAGATAAAAAAAAAGGGTAAGATGATAAAAAATTTAGGAAGAAAATTTATAACGAGTATTAAAGAGAAAAAAAATTAAGAGTTAGGAACAAAAATACAAGAACAAAAAATGGTAGAGTAAGAGATAAAAAAATTAGTGAGAACAAATTTTAAAATATACGAAAATGATAGGGAGAAACAGAAAAAGATAGAAATAAAAAAATTGAAAGAAAGTTAAAACCATTATAGAGAAAAATGAATGAAAAGTTTAAAATATAATAAAGTAAGAGATACACATTATAAAAACTTTAGAGAGAAAAAACTTGTCATTTTGTAAAAAATGACGGTTTTGAGAAAATTCATTTTTTGATGGATGATGAATTTTTACAAAAGATGACGGATTTTTCATGTCACCAAAAGTATACATTTTTCTAAAATGAAATAATAGTCATTTTAAATCACAGTTACTTGATAAAAATCACTTGGGAATCACCTCCCAAGTGATTGATAGGAAATCACCTCAATTCCAAAATCACTTATTCAATATTGCCAAACATCATACTTTTAAAAAGAAAGTGATTTTAGATATGTCAAAAGTGAATTTGGTCATTTCAAAATCACTCTCAAACATGTCCTAAGTGATGTTTTCAAAATAAGAACGGGTCAATGAGGTCATCTCTCACTGTGCAAGTGAACGACATCCACCTAATCTCAAGATTGGAAAATTATTTATTCTTTTTACATGGTCCCATTCAAATATTTAATTTAATCACTCGATAAGGTAAGCCAACAAAAAGAAGAGAAACAAAAAGTACTATTCTATTAAAAAAAAGGTATGACCTATTAACAAGCATATGGAATCATCTATAATATATACATATATATATATATATAAAAGAATATTGATATAACTAAATTTACCACAATCTATCAAGGTATGTTTTTTAGTTTATTAATGATTTAACATAACAGCAAAACAAGGGAATCCCATGTGTCGAATCGTTTTTGTCAAATTAATAAGAACAAAGTCCACGAGTGAGAAACAGTGGTAGCGGCAACAACGAGGAGTTTGTGTGGCGGCTTAGCAAAGTGTCAACATAGAAAAAGAAAAGAAGGCAAACAAGGAGGTGTGAAAATTAGGACTCTATACCATGTTGTTTTTAGAGAATGAAAGAGAAAAGAGTGAGAACACAAAGACGACTGGGGTTTACATAGTATATTATTGACTTAACAATATACAAACCTAAAAAACCTATTTATAAGAGTGATAAAATATCATATCATATAAAATAAAAATCCATTGCAATAAAGTCTAATATAATAAAATCCAATATAATTTAACATTCTTGAGTGATGTACAAAAATTTTCCTAAATTTTCTAAGCATGGTCCCTAGTCTCAGCACGAAAACTGCTCATGTCGAGCTATTTTTCAATTAGTTTAAACCATACGTATTAATTGATTTAATACATGTAATATTTTTTAATTTGATAGGTTCGATTTTGAAATGAATCGTTAATTTTCCTTACTTTAATATACTAATTATCATTTTTCAAAATATATTTTATTTCCTTCCTTTCGAATTTAATGACAAAATATTCGAATCATTAACCTTTTCATATATTCTTACTCCCTTATTATTATTATTATTAAATGCCCTTGAAATTTTATGAATCTATGACGAGGCTCCCGTCCAAACCGAGCCAACCAATCACCACCCAAGCATGCTCCATCGCTACGTTATGACCAATCCAGTGGATCAACAGTCAACGTCTCGTCGCACGAGGATCAACGACATGTCGTTTAAGATAAATTAGGTAACGAACGACGCCAATAACGTATTGTCGTTAGACGCCGCGAGTCCCATGGGCCATGTTGGCGGTCCACTTTCGTCAATATTTGAGGTTAGGAACAGAGATTCCTAAACCCCGAAAAATAAAAATTCAAAAAATTCAAATAGAATAAATGGTTTCCTTTTTAATTATCTAAAATTAAAAAAGAAAAGGATTTGCTACTCTATTCGCTACTCACAATAGACCCAAAATCACAACCGTCCAGCTGTCCATCAGACGCACTGTGATCCAATGCATTAAAACGCGTGTCCATCTGTCAGGCTCGATACGTCCACGTCAGCATTCCACTGTGTGGGACCACTCCCATGGCGCGAGCTGATACGTGCGAGGAGAAAGAGAAAAAGAAAAAAGAAAAAGAAAAATCCAAAGGCGAAATTAAAAACACCGGCGTTGTTGCGGTTAGCCACTGAAGTGGCAGGTGGTGTAATTACGGGAGGGTAGCGAGGGTAATATGGTAATTAGGGTTGGACTTTAGTCTTTCAGTTCGTAACAGACAGCTGATGTAAAAGCGAGGGGGGGAAACAGAACAAACCTCCCCCTTATTCTTTCTCTTTTCTTCCTTATTCACAACTCGGGCTAAAAAAACCAGCAAACAGAGAAGAAGACTCTTAACGCCTCACTGATAATGGAAGACTCTGAGGTAAATTTTTTTGAAATCGCCTTTCTTTGTTGTTCGACTTTAATTCTATTGAGACTGCCCTCGCCGCTTTAACCAACTTCCTTTGTTTGTTTGTTTTTTTTTTTTTTTCCTTTTTGTTTTGGGTTTCCTTTTTCTGGGATTTGTGGCTTTTGGGGGGAATGTGTGAGCGGGGGTGATTTTGATCTTATTGAAGTTTGTTTTACTGCCTTCAACTGGGTATTTGGCGGTGTGTTTCGTTTGATTTTGTAATGGGTTTTGTTTGTTTTCAGAAATTGACGGCCCTGAAGAAGGCCTACGCCGATATAATCCTCAATACAGCGAAGGAGGCGGCGGCGCGTATTATGGTTTCTGAGAGGAACGCTATTCGGAGCCAGCAGGAGCTGTCCGCGACTAAAGATGAGGCGTTTCGGATACTGCTTAGGCTTAAGCAAATGTTGGATTCTAAGGTTTGATGCTTTTGCAGAATGGGATTGATTTTTCTTTTTGTTTCTTTCTTGCCCATTTCTTGTTTAGAATTGTTGTGTTCTTCGTCTTCCGATCACGTTCTGATGCGGTTGGCTAGGTGGGTTCATCTGTACTGGGTTGCTGTTAATGGTTTTGGGATGAAAAAGTTTGATCTTTACGCTAGTTGGTTATCTTTAATGTTGGATAATGGATGTTGTCCTTTCGCAATGCTCAAAGAGTCCTTAGTGTTTGCATCATTTGTAGCCATTTTTTTTAAACAGCCATTCAATGAGTAGTCGATATTTGCTGCTGTTCGTTGCTTAAATCAACTATTGCTTAGTAAACAATTTAAGTCGGCAGTTGCAAAACATCGCCAAACATTTTAAAATGAAGTGCACAAAAGAACGAGATTGAAGAGAGCAAGGACCACATGATGTTTTGCTTGTGAATTGACGATTTCACCAATAGTCATTTAAATTTTTAATAAGGAAGTTGGACAGAATGTTTGTTTGTAACTCATGTGAAATCCTCTTGGGTTTGTTTATTGAACTATTGTGTATTGGTTAAAATTCCTGAT
Organism: Trichosanthes cucumerina; assembly: GCA_036507285.1. Classification (NCBI taxonomy): domain Eukaryota; kingdom Viridiplantae; phylum Streptophyta; class Magnoliopsida; order Cucurbitales; family Cucurbitaceae; genus Trichosanthes; species Trichosanthes cucumerina. The sequence continues at coordinate 70,775,307 of CM071839.1, read as the reverse complement.
GAATCTGCATCTGCACATTTCACAAGAGATAACTGTTTTCTCCTTGTGGATTCTTCAAGGTCATCGCTTTAATGCTGATGGTCTTATTCCAATCATGTTCAACTTTGGAGGCGGAACTAAAATTGGAACTGAGATATCATACTACTTTTGTAGAGCTGCATAACTAAATGCCAAACCAAACTGCTCAGATTGATTAGTTGTTAGTTCAGTTTAATAGTGCTTGAATGAAGTTCTTAATAGTTGTATCTTTCTCAACATAACTGAAAAAAGAAACTTCAGCTACTTCTTGTGCTTATCTAATTTTTGTGAACAAAGTGTGGAGCTGAAATATGCAATGTTTTCAGGCCAGCGAGGCAGAGATGGTGTCTTTAAATCAAAAGAAAAAGATCGAAGAGCTTGAAGCGCAGCTTGAGGAAGCTGAGGACATAGTGAGGGAACTTAGAGCTCAGTTGCAGGAAGTTCAAAATGAATTGGAACATGTGAGGAACAAAAAAGTAGAGCCCCAAGATAAGCAAAACTCAGCCAGTAATGTTGCACCTCGAGAGGACTTGCCAAACTCACACGAGAGGAATGCACCTTCTAACATAAGCTCAACTCTAAATGGGGCATGCCTTGACAGTTGGCCTGAAAGTAAGAATGACTTGCAGATGGATAATGGCCAAGTTCATAGAGATTTTGCCTCCATGGTGATGAGAAGCAAAGAACCCGAGCTTTACAGAAATGGTTGCACTCAGAGAGTACGCGCATTTGAAAGAAAATTGTTCGATGAAAAAGTGTGTCTGACTGGACAAGCTGAAGATGTCAAGAATAAGGTCTTCAATATGGGTGAAGAAGAGGGTAAACTTATGTGTAAAACAAACATTACCAAGGCTGATAATATCTGTGGAGAAAGGAAGAATTCTAATGAGATCAAGGCATTGCCTAAGCTGTTAAGCAGGGATACTCAAGTACCAATTATTAAATCCCTCCGCCGGAAAAGAAAACGAGCTACTAGATACAACAAGAGGAAAGCTTTACCGGTTCTTGATGACATTACTAAACAATGCAAGTCACCTGATCTTCACTGCCCAGAAAGTCTTTCAGTGGATAACGGCGATTCAGGGAAATTTCTGTCCAAAAAGGAAATTGATAGTCAGAATGGTCTCATTTTGCTCTCGACCCCCGTATTGTCTGAAATAAATGAAATGTCAACACCTTCAGGATGTCCTGATGCCAGTGAGGGAGATGGAGCAGTAATAAATGATTGTCCTCTTCGGAACATGACAGACTATGATACAGCAGTTGTAGGTAAATCTGGCTTCACTGGCCAGGAAAGTTTATGTGGGGAGAACGTGGAGGCTTCTGCTTATAAAGTAGGCATTGATCCAGTTAAGGAGTCGTCAGTTAACTTGGAAATGAAAAACTCTAATGTACTTGATGAGATTCCTAGTCAACAGTCAAATAATAAAGTTCTCAAGTATACATTTCAAAGAAAGCGAAAGAAGGAATCTTTGAGCAGCCCTGATGGTAAATCATCAATTGATGAAAGCATATCAAAGAAAAGGATGAAGGATAAACAAAGTGTATCATCAGAATCAGACAAGTTTAGCTTAATGACAGAATCATCTCGGGACAACCGTCGGTTAGCACAGGTTGCTCGGCAGGTTAGTTTTATATCTACTTTAACATGCTGGTATACTCTTCTGATTTGTTTCTGAGCATCTGGAATTAGTTACTTGCATACTCTGGTGGTACTGGGTGAGTGCATAATACTTGGTCTCTCTGAAAGAGTGAACTTTTTTTTTTTTTGTCTGGTCTAGACTGGCAATAAGTCTATTTTAATTCCATGTTTGGAGTTATTATAATCAGTTGCACTATCTCATTCAGGTAATCAATGTCCGTGAACTTTATTTTGCCATACTGCTTGCCTCTCTGGCCATTTCTCAGGATTAAGTTTTACCGATGCATCTGTTCTTACAAATTACTAATAGCCTGCTATGATATTAAAATTCACTGGGAGAAAATTCATATTTAGTATCTGGAGGAGATTTTAAGTTCGACTATTTACAGGCATAGCTGGTGTAGCATACAGTATCTCATTTAGCCAAGTAGAGAAATAATGGTTAGAAACGCACATCATGTGTTACATGCAATTCCATGTGTAAGATAACTTGTTATTTCATAATTTTATCCCTGTCGTTCAAATTGTTTCTTCCTTGGTTTTGATTCCATCATATGGTTGTCAGTCATTTTTGTTGATTTGATATTGAATCCCTTGATATGCATTAATGACTTTTGGATACCCTCCCTGCTTTCAAAAACCATAGAGGCATAAACTCTTATAAAATTTAAACTTCGAGAAGCTGAGAACTCAAAACATTGAGAAACCTCTCATAAGTGATGGATGGGGGCAATATTTGGACACTTTCTTGACTCTGATGCCTTGTGTTTCCCGAATATTTGAACTCCTTTTGGTTGGTCATCATAACCTATAGAAAAACATATAACTAGATAGTTCTAAGTATTCCATTAAATCACCTATAAGTTTGCACTTTTTCACTTATTATGAGGAACTCCAATTATATATAAATAAAACAACCATCTTCCCGTCGTAGGCCATAACCTCCAACTCTGACTTGTTTATCAGAAAAATGCTGACATTCCATTGCTAGACCACAAGACTTGCTTCACCTGCAACTAAGGGGGTGGCTTCCCCCTAACCAGCAACCCGTCATTGTTGCAGTTTCCACCCTTTTTTATATTAGCGTTAGCTAACATACTGGTGCATTGTGTTTGGTTTGTTTTCATGTACAAGGAAAATGATAACAAGAATCTTTATATCCACCTCCCTCCCCACCTGTTAAAGTGTTGATATATAATTAAATTTACCATAATCCATTAGTTTAAACTTTTGGGTTGATTGGTGATTTAACATGGTATCAAAGTAGGAGGTTTTGTGTTCGAACCTTGGAAAGTGTTTCTCCTCAATTAATATCGATTTCTACTTGTTGAGCCTTTCTCAAATTTTCAAGCCCACTAGTGAGGGGAGTGTTAAAAGTGTTGATATTAATTAAATTTACCCTGGTATTAATTAGGTGCTCAAAGTTTTATCTCTGTTAATTAAATTTACCCTAACCTATCAGTTTAAGCTTTTGGGTTGATTATTGATTTAACACAATCAATAAAAATAAAAGAAAAATAAATAAGATTATTGAATTGAAGCTCATCTACTTACTCAAATAGATGACCAAAAAGTGAAATTCACTGTAATTGTAGACTATTTGGTATATTATCAAAAGGTAGAATACAACACAAAAACCTTGATGAAACCTTACTGGATTTGGGATCTTTTCACCTTTTTTTTTCTTTCTTATTTGCCATTTCAACATCTTTCATGTAATGAAAAATGAGAGGTTTCATGCCAAAAATCCACCTTATTTACTAATTACTAATGTAATCCTGAAATTGTGTTTCTGCAGCTCATATCTTTGTCTGAGAAGAAGTGGCGGTAATAGAACTCTGGCTGTCCTGAAATTCATAATTGTTGCTTGAGAAATAAAACCGAACTGCAACAGGGAAAAAAAAAAAAAAAAACCCTGAATGAGCTGTTTAGCAAGAAAAGTATTGGTTGCTAAGCAAGTGAAATGCTTACTTTTCCCAGGAAGTTCCAGAGGCCATGAGCAAGCTAAGTACCATATGGGCGCTATATATGGTCCGCTAACTTAAGAATGTTTATGTAATCTTTATATCCTTCCCTTCATTACTATATATTAAAAACTTAAATATTTGCATTTTTCTTTCCCTTGGGAAAGCTTAGTTAATTATATTCCAATTTTCACATGGTATTTATTTCTCTGTAATGTTTTTTCTCCGAGTTGTTCCTCTGTAGCTTATAACGATGTCTGCTAGAGACGTTCCGCCGTTATGATATTGCAAGGACTGAATGAAAAGGAAAAAGGAGATTCTAAATTCTAATGGTCCAAAGTTCAAAGTTCGAACTGGTTGGGGTTACCTGAAAAAGAACTGCCATTGAAGCTAACGGCCAAAGCTTGCAGCTTTCTCTCTGCCCTTTCTCCAATTCCTTTTGGATAAAATCCTCTTTTTGGTGATTCCCCTGCTGGTCTTTTTCTTGGTGTTTTGATTAGTCTTATATTGTGCTTTTTGGTCATACAAGTCCATCTTTGCAGTTGGAATATCGGTAGATTGATGTTAAATCTCATCTTCAGTTCGATGGAAGGATGTGAGATGGTTTATTCCTGTTTGATATTCAGTTTTTTTACGATTCTCCTATGAATTTCTTTGTTTTGTTATCTATTTTCTAAGGATGTTTTCGAAATATAAGCTAAGTTTTGAAAACTAAAAAAAAAAAATTTAAAAGTTTTTTCTTTTTAGAGTTTGATTAAGAATAAGAAATGTGAAAATCATAGTAAAGAAATTGGGAATGAAAAACTAAAAACAAAAATTGTTATTATTGCAAATTGAGATGCCTGAAAGGTGATTGAGATGCTTCTAAAGTCATGAGTTGAAATATAAGATATTTGAGTATTGAACAAGTTTCTTGAATCCAAATAGTAGAGTAAAGGAATTGATGAAATTAGTCAAATAGGCACAGATTGACCGGTTTAATGTCTACAGTCATTTTAAAAAGTAATTAGTATAAATTTAATTATATGTCTAAGAAATGTCTATAAATACTAATGGGACTTGGAAATTGATATTTGGGTTGATCAATTTGAAGTGAATTGTTTCAAGACAGTTTCAATTAAACTTTCAATAGATTCATGAATATACTTAGAAGCAAACTAAGTATATAGTAGATAATAGGATTCAAGTTTCATTCTTAAACTTTCATGTCAATTAGATATCTAACATATTCAACATTTTTAAATTAACGAATATATCAGATATAAAATTGAATTTTTAATCTACTAAGATCTTAAACTTTCAATTTTATATACAATAGATTCATGAATATAAAAAAACACCAAATAGATCGATGGCCTATTAAAAATAAAATTAAAAATTCAATGACCATTTAGATATTAAAAGAAAAGTTTAGGCCACTATTAAGTATTTAAAGATTTATTGGATACAAAACTGATTTATTGGGATACAAAATTAAAAGTTTGGAGGTTTATTAAAAACTTTTTAAAAGTTTAAGTTATATTATATACGAATTCAAAAGTTTGGGACTAAAATTTTAATTATTATTATAATCTTTTTTACAATATCGGCAATTTCTTAACATTTTAAAAGAGTTTCAGCAACGAAATTAACAATATTTTTCTTTTAACGGTGACTGGCAGTTGGGACTTGGGAGAGACGGCTGAGATCATAGAGAGATTAAAAAAATATCCATAAATAAATTTTATATATATATAAAAAATATCCATAAATTTTGCTTCTTATTTAAAAAATATCTCTATATTTTCAAGTCATCCTCACGTATTGGAGATTTTTTAAACAACCGCAAAGTTTAAGGGTTTTTTTTTTAAAAAAAAAATTATTTATTTTTTTTTTATTATTAATTTTAGGCTTAAAAACCAGAAATTAAAGTGAAGAAAACCGAACGAAACGAAACCGTTCCTTAAGGAATCGAAACGACGTCGCTGAGAGGGCTTAATTTGCATTTCTAAGCAAATCAAACTCGCAAAGCTCAGTTCAGTTCTTATTGGGAGCTCTGAGGTCGCTGACGATCAAAGCTTAGCTAAAAGGTCGAGCGGCGGAGAACGGAGAAACGTTGAAATCGAAAATGGGAGCGGCGAGTAAAGCGGGCGATTGGGCGTTCAAGGCCTTAACAGCCGGTCTCGGTGTCGCCACCATTTACCTCACCGCTACCTTTTCAGTCAACGTCTACAGAGGGCTGTCTTGGCACAAAGCTCAAACCGTATTATTCCTCTCCTTCGCTTTATGTATTTGTTGATTCAATCCATACCCTATAGCTTATTATTGACAATTTCTCTGTTTTTGATCAACCCCCAATGTCGTTTAGCTTTTGGTTCATAGTCAATTTATCGCGTTTTAGTAATTCGGACTGAATTCTCGACATTGGGGTTGAGCCATCACTTCGAGATTATTGCAAATCAAATGTTGGAATTGGGAGAGGATATGGGGAACATAGTGATGTGCGTCAGAATTGTAGTTTGTACCGACAGTTACGGTGGTTGGTTCTGTATATTTCGTTCTAATCTATATGTAGGGCATAGCTAATTACTAATCAGCATAATCTTAATACTTGAACGATGGAAACGATCTTCTTCTCACTCAGTTTCCTTGGGGGCGTGGTAGTTTACAGCTCTAGAGGTTGACGGGACTAAATTTGTGTAGTCTGAGACTCTGAATTGCAGAATTGAGTTTGCATATCTGTGTTTTTACAGCGAGTTGACATATTTAAAAGTTATTATATGGTTGTGAGTTAAATTTTAGTATTCAGTATGATTCTAATCTTTTCATACGGGGAATTAGTAAACTGATAGTTTGGGATAAGATAATAGCTATTATTTATATGTTAGACAAGACTTTCCAAAGTGTAGGTGACCTCAACTTTTAGCTACTTATTTGAGGATTTCTGGGGATAATATAAAAGAACTGCTGAACTGGATTTCATGCTCTTGTGGATTGTATTTCTGCTTGGGAAAAGCTGAAGCAATGCCTATTTTGCTATCTGGTTTCATGGACTCTCAGTTTTGCTGTCGTTCATATAGTTTAGCATATCATTCTCTGATAATGTTTATTCGATACTTCAATGCTATTTAGCATATTCAAGAATACAAGTTCTTCTGCAAAATGTTTGCATCATGATACCTCTCTCTTGAAGTGCTAAAAGGGTTCTGGCTTCTTTTTCTGCAGAAAATCAACGACACTACCAATGATGAGGCTGCATAATTTGAATTTTCAAGCCATGGGATATCTGCAAGTTCAAATTTTATTGGTCTAGGAATTTTGTATGATCAGGTTCTATATTGATTTTGACACTTCAGTTTATCTTTATACCTCATCTTTCTTGGGAAGAGAATAGGAATACTTTCTGTTTGGGCATACATTTCTATGGGTGTGGTTATGAAGGGTATTATTCATACAAATTCAGCAATTTACTGCGGAACATTTCAACTATTCTAATGGGAATTGCTTTGGATTCGTACTTGTGTATCATGTTCAGAGGTGTGAATGAGCAGGTTCTTCTTATTCAATAATTTTATGATTTATGATTTATGATTTGATCTTTTATTCTTTGTTGTCCCCTGCATTTCTATCCTTATGTATCATCTCATTGGCAACATATGATATCGATGAGTACTAGTACTATTCTATTTGAGGATGATGATTGTTGGACTCTTGTAGGGAACGTTTGGGATAGATTTGTGAAATCGAGTCTTTATGTGACGTTGATTTCAAATTATGAATTTGTTAATGTTATGAATCACATAAATTTGTAAGTACACAAACTAAACCTAGATAAATTCAGGTTTTTGTACCTTATTTCTCTATACCAATCTCAACACATGCTAAACAAACTTACATTTTTCCATTCAGGTCACTTCTAAATTACTGGCATACATCCCTTTAAATTTTCACTTGTAGGGGAGCAACTGGAAACATTTTGTCCAGCTTTCTTGAACAATGACTGCAAAGGGGAGAGTATTCATCAGTGAGTATTTACCATGGATCAAAATACCATTGTTTGTATGGTGTATATAGAATACCTATGAACTCAAAAGCTCATCTTTGGTGTTGCTTGAATTTGAAAGAATACTAAGTTAATGAAGAACTCTCGTTCTTTATTATTTATTATTTTTATTTTTTGGTTTTCTTGCAGAATGTATCAACTAGAATATTTTAATTATTATCTTAAATCACATATTCTCAAAGCAAAGAGAATTGTATGGAGGCAAAAAGGAGGACAAAAAAGAATTTGTGAGCCATTAAGAATTAGGATGTTGGTAGATGCTTGACTTGCTTTGCTTCGGGAAAGAATGAACGATCTTTAAACTCTTGCAAAAATTTGTCGAAGTTGTTGCAAACCTCCAATTTAGGTTTTCATTTTACTTCAAAAGAGTCTGTCTTAGGCTTTTTTGGAGTTTTAGTAAAGAATCTTGAGCAGTTTTTTTTTTTAAAAAAAATGGAGATTCAAACTTCTGATCATTCAATTAATTGTAGGACATGTTAATTATGACGAATTAAGTATACTTTGACGTTTTGAGCGCAATTTAAAATTGTAATAAAATATTTAAATTTTCAATAAAAATAAATGGAATATAGTGTAGTCCATTAAACTAAATTATACTATATTATTAAATCTAAGGTTAAATGACAAGTTTAGTCCATGTCTAATAAGTATTTAAACTTTTAAAAAATATCTAATGGGTCCTCAAACTTTCAATTATGTGTCAAATAGGTGCTCGAATTTTTAATTTTGCATCTAATATGTCATTGACTTATTATTATTATTATTTTAAATTAGCGAATCTATTAGACATAAAATTGAATTTTGTGTCTAATAGTATATTAGACTTTCAATTTTGTGTCCAATAGGTTCATGAATTTTGGAAAATGTCGAATAGGTCAATAACCTATTAGACACAACTTTAAAAATTGAAGGACTTAAAAGATACAAAATCTTAAGTTTAGGAACTTATTAGATACTTTTTTAAAGTTTTTTTAGTATAAGAAACAATTTCATTGATGAATGAAATAAAGGCTAATATGCCATGCACCTTATGGAGAATTACAAAAACATATTCCAATTGAAAGGAAAAAAGACAAAGTATAATTACTAAAGGATTGAACAGACTTGTACCAAAGAAAAACATTAGCTAAGACGTTATCCAGAAAATGAGAAAAAGTATGAGATACTCCCCTAAAGCTCCGACCATTCCTCTCCAACCATATACTCCGAAGAAAATTACGAACCATAGCAAGCCAAAGAATCTTCTTATGTCCTTTGAAAGGGTGACTAACCAATGTGGAAGAAGAAAAACAGAGATATCATTTGCGAGAGTTAAAGCCCATCCAAACTCTGTTAAGACTTGCATCTAGAATTGGTATGCATAGCAGCAATGCACAAAAAGATGCTCAACCGACTCGGAACTTGCATCACACATAACACACCAAGAAGGAGAGATAGCCAAGAAAGGCATTCTTCGTTGGAGACGACCATGTGCATTGTTGTGCAAAAACTCACTACGCAAGCATATGCAATCGTAGGTAGTAATTGGTGAACAAGGTCGATCCCACAGGGACTAATGTTTGCAAAAGTTTGAGAAGATAAGTAATGCTAAACTAGACTTAAAGCGCCTAAACAACTCAAAAGCAACAAAAAATGAGCTTAGCATAAGAGAGATTGAATCTAGCTATCTAAGAGCGATAAACAACTCAAATGGACAATAAACAAGTTGAGGATGAAGTAATAAAAACGTTGGAATTTATGGAAATTAACTTCTAAATTCTGCTGTCTAATGTTGTAGCAATGCTACCACATTCTTTGCCACATTATTTAGATTGTGAAGAAGCGGAAATTATGCGAAATTCAAAAATTATTTCTAACTTCGAATTTTAGCCTAAAAGTAGAGTTTAACATATGTCTATGAATACCCAACTTTCAAACATAAAATTAACACAAATTTTCCCAAGTTTACAAGCCAAAAACATATGTCTATACCTTTGGAGCCTTTTCTTTTTCAAGAGAAAGACACACATGCATTGCTCATGCTTTTTCCATCCATTTCAACCTTTTCAGAATTAAAACAAACTAATATTCAATCCTAAGGTGATCAATCTTAAGAAGAACATTAAACAACAAATACCCATAAGCAAACTTCACAAGTACAACAATCCTCCAACAAAAGACTTCAAAAACTAGAGTTTCATTCCATAAATTCCAACCTAAAAGAGTTAGTTCATGGTTTCTACAAAAGGAAACAAAACAAATCTAAAAATCATGAACACCATAAATTTGTCTAAAAACAACTTTAAATCAAGCTAAGATAAGAAAATGGTGGAAGAAATGCTATAAAAAGAGAAAGATAAGAGAAAACTAGGGCAAAAGGGAAGGTTGCAGCAGCTTTTTGAATCAATCTCCTATCTTCTTCTGCTGTAATCTTCTTCTCCTAGCTGCCTCCTTGTGGGTTTTTCGATAGATGAGTCCCCTTTTTTCTTTTCAATCGATTTCTACCCTTTTCTAAATTAGGGTAAAACTTTTGTTTTCTTTCTTTTGCACCCAAGCCCCTAAACCTTCTTCTTTTCCATAAAAAACTATTCCTAATCTTTAAAATTAGATTTTTGGCGTTAAAATCGCGTCATTCCGAGAGGTGGGCCCCAGATTTGACTTTTTCTCGCCTGAATTCAATGCTGCAAACAATGTTGTGACATTGCTTTGCCACATCGTGCCATCTCCTGCTCTTTAAAGCTACTGCGATGAGGGTGCTAAATCAAAGGTGTGTCACAACCTTCATATTCTTCCTACACACACCAAACAAAACTCAAAGCACAATGACCACAAAACACGGTCATGAACAATAATTAAACACACAAAACTCAACACACAACAAACATAAATCAAGCAAACTCAACAAAACAAAAAAAAAAGGCACAAAATACTAAAATTAACCTAACACACCCAAGAAAATAAACAATTAGACACTAAACATACTACACTCCAAAACTCAACAAAAACACGCTAAGAAAACGACTTAAACACACCCACCAATGAATTTTGAGTAGAAATAAGCAATGGAAAGTGCCAAAAATAATCCCATTTCATGGGATTATCACACCCCCAAACTTATTTCATTACTCGTCCTCGAGTGATGCACTAACAACTATCACAACAAATAAACAACTGGCTAGGCGCCATAGAGGTTTAGATTATCAAACCTTCAGGTAAACTCCCACAATTCACAAGCATAAACACAAACAAGGTATGACAAAATCGTTCACAAGTTAAAGCAACCCCTTAAGTGCGTGTGTGCAGTCTTAGCTCACTCACCTGCATCATCTAAGTCGCCCTAAAGCTTAAATCATAGAACTTAGTTTAACGAGCATCAAATGACTTAACATGGAGTCCATCCAAGATACTAAAGTTTACAACAAGCTCAAAATGTAAAATCAAATGAACTCTCCTTTTTTTTTTTCAAGAGCAAATAACTCTTCCATCAAAAGCATAATGAAAGAGAACAACGGGAGAACCAATCTCTTCTTCTTTTTCTTTTTTTTTTTAGATTTTATTTTGTTTGCTTTTATTTTTTTTTCAAGGGAACCTTTCTAGTCATTTGTACCTTCGATCTAAACGCCAACATTGGTGATGAAGACGCCTAACAACGAGCACTATCACATAGATTGGTTGCTTTTGCATACTCATATCCACTGTGACCGTTTGACTCAAAACTAAGCATGGGTGTCATGCCTAGCCCTGGTTTACTAAGCCACAAGAGATAGAGGAGTATCCCTTTTTTTTTTTTTTTTTTTTTTTTTAGAAATCAGAATTGACCTCCCTAAACTTTGATTTTACAAACATGAGATATTAACAATTTACACATGATGCCTTAGACTCAATTCAAGAAACCGCGCCAACTCACTTTAGCCCCTAAGCTCTCCTTAAGACTATAAAACATTTTAGAATCAACAAGCTCGATAGCTAAGACTTAAGTGTGAAGGCTACTTTAGCTTAATCACTCATTTGTCAAACTTAAAGTGTTATATGCAAATGAAATGCGAGAGTCTAAAGTATCATCATTAGCAATAAACTAACCACCAAGAAGCACCTAACCAATCAAAACAACAACTTAGCAAAACAACAACAAACCAGGCAGATAAACACACCAACCATAGGTTAACACAACAAACGCCCTTCTCCACAGCAGCAAAGTAAAAAACAAGCCTCCACCCCCAAACTTCGAGACATGTTGTGTCCTCACAACAATCGCCATTCAAAAACAAAAGCAGGGCAGGATTAAACAAGATACACAAGCAAGAAAATGAAAAGCCAACGAGAATATAAAAGAGACAAAAGGAATGGATAACTCCCCTCACTGCTGCTCCTCCTCGTCCTCGTCATCAGAGGCTTGTTCCCGAGAGCCCTCTCGAGCTAAGCTCACGCTTTTCTTTTTGCTCTTGCTTGCTTTTCAAACTAATAAAAACAACCAGAATTTTCCAAATGCACCCAAATAACACAAAGCTAACAGAATTCAATGTTAACTAGGAACACAACCCAAAGCTTTAACAAGGCAAACCAGGGCTAAGCATGACACGCGAATGAATACAAAGCCTCTTCTCTGGCGAACAATCGAAAATTAGCTCACAAAACCAACTTGAAAAGAAGTTTCGAGGAACTTTTTTGACGCGAACAATGGCAGACGAGCGCGACAAAAGTGACTAAAATCGATGAGGTTGGTCAACGAGCTCGAGCTCCGTTCACCGCTGCACTAGTGACTCATGCAGCAACGTAGCAACAATGCTACCACATTGCTACCACAACTGGGCGAAAAATTCAGTTCTGCCAAATCTTCTTTTCTTTGCTCTCTTATTCACCTGATACCAAACAAATCGGATGGGCGACCTCCCATCAAGCGCTTGATTTTGAGTTCTCAGCCTGACTCTTTTTTTTCTTCATTTGTCATGAGACTTTGGGAGGACTTGAAGTTGCCCTCCACTCCTTTTTCCTTTCCTTTTTCCTCTTTCTCTTCCTTTTCTTTTTTGGAACTTTCGTTCTTTGATTTTCCATTCTCTTGAGATCACTTGATTCAACGTAAGACACCCACTTATTATTTTCTCTTGCAATTGGATAACACCTCTTTTTTTATGAACTCATTACTTCCAAATCTTTTCCTTTTATGGATGGTTGTTCATTCTCCAACAATGAGATGTGCCCATTCTCAGCTTCATTTTCTTCCACAACATGTTTAAAAAAGTTTTCATTCTCTAAGCTCTCCTTGAGACTTTTGCTCATTTCAACATTTTCAGATGAATTCAGAACCCCAATAGCAGAACATTCTTCTATGTCATCAAAAGATTGCATGGTATTGAACACATTAAAGGTTACCTGTTGATCATTAACTCTCATTGTTAGCTCTCCTTTCTGAACATCGATAAGTGTTCTCCCTGTGGCTAAGAAAGGTCGCCCAAGTATGATTGACACGTCTCTCACAAATTTCATAGTCAAGGATAATAAAATCAACGGGAAAATAAACTTATCCACACTTACCAACACATCCTCTATCTTACCCTCTGGATAAACTCTTCGAGCGATCGACGCCAGTCAGTAATGAAACTGTGGTGGTCTTGCCTCTCTATGCCGAGTCTTTTAAAGATGGACATGGGCATTAGATTGATGCTACCCCCTAAATCGCACAAAGCTTGCCCACAATAAGTGTTCCCGATGGTGCAAGGTATGGTGAAGCTTCCTGGATCTTTTAACTTCTGAGGGATCTTTTGTTGAACAATAGATGAACATTCTGAGGTAAGTGCCACCGTCTCAAACTCTCCCAACCTCCTCTTTTTGGTCAAAATGTCTTTCATGAATTTCGCATAGTTGGGCATCTGTTTCAAGGCTTCCACTAAGGGGATGTTTATGTGTAGCTCCTTCAGAATGTCCAAAAACTTATCGAATTGTTCATCTTGTTGCTTCTTTTGAAAACGTTGCGGGAATTGTGGTGGTGGTCTCAAAACAACTGGTTCAGCTGGTTGAACTTGCGGAAAAACTGTTGTATTCTTCTTACGCTTCGCTTCGATGTCTGGCATTGCTTTGCCACATTATCCTCTGCCTGCTCTATCTCAGCCTGATATTTCGGAGTTATTGCTGCATCTCCTTGTGTTTGCTTGCCTTTGTCACTAGCAACTTGGATTGAAGTGGGCTCTTTTCCTTTAGGAACCTTGGGTTTAGCTACCTCTAACCCTTTCCCACTTCGAAGTTGCACTGCCTTACAAGTTTCCTTGCCTTTGCCTCTTGGATCTTCAGTGTCGCTAGGCAAAGTACCTTGAACTCTATTGTTTAAGGTCAAGCTAATTGACCCATTTGGTTTTCTAGGTTCCTTATTCTGCGCAGCTGGCTTTGCATTATGGCATCGATTTTAGTCATGTGCTCTTTCAACAATGATTCTAATGAGGATGTGGGCTCATGAGTTTGTACCTTAGGGTTTTGCAAAAAATCTGCTTTGAGGCATCCTGTTGTTGAAACCCCGAGGCACTTTGGAGGTCTCACTTGCGATTTGAAGGCCCAGCCCTTGATTGTTCCATGCAAAGTTCGGATGATGCCTCCATCCCGGGTTATATGTATTCGAGTAGGGGTGAAGTTCTTGTTGTACCCCACATAATTCACAGACGCCGGATTGGATGGACAAACATCAAAAGTATGTCCCTCTCCACAATACACACAAGAGATTGACACTGGAGGCCCAAACTGATTTCCTGAACCCATATTCATCGACTTCAGTGTATTGGTGAGGGTGGCAATTTGTCCGCCAAGCTCATCAGACTTTGCATCTTGCACCACCGTGCTACCGACGAGTAGGATTAAGGCGTGACGTAGGCCACCGTAGTTGTTCTTTGCAATCTTTTCTAGGATTTCATATGCATCATTATATGTCTTTGACAACAAGGTGCTCCTCCAAATTGAATCAACTACCATCCTTGTATGGGTATTCAACCCATTATAAAAGTTTTTGCATCCCAATGCCATAGGGAATACCGTGATTCGGGCTTCTTGCGAAGCAATTCTTTAAACCTCTCCCAAGTTTCATATAGAGACTCATCATCCTGCTTCACAAAGGAAGTAATTTCACTCCTGAGCTTTGCGGTCTTGGTGGGTGGAAAATACTTTATCGAGAACTGCTCCACCAACTCATTCCAACTTGAAATAGCTCCGGTGGGTATCGTGTTCAACCATTCAAGTGCTTTCCTCTTAGTGAGTAAGTAGGGTTGCGTTAACCTCGTAGTATCCTCACTTACCCTCTCGATTACAAAGGACTTACACACACCCATGAATAACGGAGATGTAAGTGAGGATCCTCCATTGGCGTACCCCAAACCGCCTGTGTGTTGGAGCATTTGAAACATTATCGTTTTGATTCAAAATGCGGTGCCTCTATCTCTCGTGGCATGATCCCCGAATCGAAATTGCACTGCATACTCTCGAATAACTCTATCTCTCTCATCTTCCACCGCTCTAGCACCACCATTATTATCAATTCTCGGGTGGGTTCAACCATACCTTCAGTTACGCTGTCCTCTTTGTTCCCTTCTTCGACGGTGAAATGTACGTTCGATCTCTGGTCAAGAGGTCGCATTCGAGATCGTGCTTCTCGTTCATATAAGGAATTCAAAGACACTAGCACGATATAAAGGTAACCAATCAAAGTTTTGAGTGAGTTAACTAAAACAAAAAACAACAAATAAAAGTACTCAAATTCACAAAATTCACAAACAAATAGTCTCCGGCAACGGCGCCAAAAACTTGTTGTGCAAAAACTCACTACGCAAGCATACGCAATCGTAGGTAGTAATTGGTGAACAAGGTCGATCCCACAGGGACTAATGTTTGCAAAAGTTTGAGAAGATAAGTAATGCTAAACTAGACTTAAAGCGCCTAAACAACTCAAAAGCAACAAAAAATGAGCTTAGCATAAGAGAGATTGAATCTATCTATCTAAGAGCGATAAACAACTCAAATGGACAATAAACAAGTTGAGGATGAAGTAATAAAAACGTTGAAATTTATGGAAATTAACTTCTAAATTCTGCTGTCTAATGTTGTAGCAATGCTACCACATTCGCTGCCACATTATCAGATTGTGAAGAAACGGAAATTATGCGAAATTCAAAAATTATTTCTAACTTCGAATTTTAGCCTAAAAGTAGAGTTTAACATATGTCTATGAATACCCAACTTTCAAACATAAAATTAACACAAATTTTCCCAAGTTTACAAGCCAAAAGCATATGTCTATACCTTTGGAGCCTTTTCTTTTTCAAGAGAAAGACACACATGCATTGCTCATGCTTTTTCCATCCATTTCAACCTTTTCGAATTAAAACGAACTAATATTCAATCCTAAGGTGATCAATCTTAAGAAGAACATTAAACAACAAATACCCATAAGCAAACTTCACAAGTACAACAATCCTCCAACAAAAGACTTCAAAAACTAGAGTTTCATTCCATAAATTCCAACCTAAAAGAGTTAGTTCATGGTTTCTACAAAAGGATTCAACAAAACAAATCTAAAAATCATGAACACCATAAATTTGTCTAAAAACAACTTTAAATCAAGCTAAGATAAGAAAATGGTGGAAGAAATGCTATAAAAAGAGAAAGATAGGAGAAAACTAGGGCAAAAGGGAAGGTTGCAGCAGCTTTTTGAATCAATCTCCTATCTTCTTCTCCTAGCTGCCTCCTTGTGGGTTTTTCGATAGATGAGTCCCCTTTTTTCTTTTCAATCGATTTCTACCCTTTTCTAAATTAGGGTAAAACTTTTGTTTTCTTTCTTTTGCACCCAAGCCCCTAAACCTTCTTCTTTTCCATAAAAAACCATTCTTAATCTTTAAAATTAGATTTTTGGCGTTAAAATCGCGTCATTCCGAGAGGTGGGCCCCAGATTTGACTTTTCTGCCCGAATTCAATGCTGCAACAATGTTGTGACATTGCTGCCACATCGTGCCATCTCCTGCTCTTTAAAGCTACTGCAGTAGTGGTGCTAAATCAAAGGCGTGTCACAACCTTCATATTCTTCCTACACACACCAAACAAAACTCAAAGCACAATGACCACAAAACACGGTCATGAACAATAATTAAACACACAACAAACATAAATCAAGCAAACTCAACAAAACAAAAAAAAGGCACAAAATACTAAAATTAACCTAACACACCCAAGAAAATAAACAATTAGACACTAAACATACTACACTCCAAAACTCAACAAAAACACGCTAAGAAAACGACTTAAACACACCCACCAATGAATTTTGAGTAGAAATAAGCAATGGAAAGTGCCAAAAATAATCCCATTTCATGGGATTATCATGCATTAACTGCACCCAAACTGAGTTCCCATAAAAAAATTTGACCTTCTTAGGATAAGCATCACTCCAAATCACTAAGTACAAATCCTTTAAAGAAGGATTATCAACTCCCAACAAGCTATCTGTGTGAGATTTAACAGAGAAGTTACCAGATGACTTCAATGACCAACGAAAAGCATCAGGGGAATTTCGAAGAGTGATTGTCATTAAAAGATGCGAGAGATGAGCCCATTCAACCACTTCCAATTCATCCAAGTTCCGAAGAAGTCTCAAATTCCAAGCCAAAGTATCATCATTCCATACATTGGCTACTGTAGCCTCTAGACGAGTAGTAAGACGGAATAAACTCGGGCAGGGTGCCGCAATGGAACCACAATTTAACCAAGAGTTTGTCCAAAACAAGGTAGAACTTCCATCCCCAATGCACCTTGTAGTACGAGAAGAGACCAAATCCCTTACTTCGCTAATATGTTTCCAGGGAGATCTGTGCAAAGAAACTACTATAGCTTTAAGCCAAACAATCCCTAGTTGATTATCATAATATTTAGCAACAATAAGATTTCTCCAAAGGCAGCGAGTATCATGGACGAATCGCCAAATCCAACCATTAAAGCATAATTTCGCTGCTTGAAGTTACCTATACCCAAACCACCTATTAGTTTAGGTAACTGCGTTGTCTCCCATTTTACATTATGAACATAACTCTTGCCCCTTCCCAAAAGAAATCACAAATAAGCTTAACTAAAGATTTTATCACCCTCAACGACATCTTTAAAAGAGACATAAAATAGGTGGGCAGGCTAGAGAGGAGACTTAAATAATTGTATGGTGACCACCTTTTGAAATAAAAGCATATTTCCAATTGTGGAGCTTCTGCTTAATTCATTCAATCACTGGTTGCCAAAAAGAATAAGACTTGGAGTTGCTTTCCAAAGGTAAGCCCAAATAAGTTGAAGGCTAAGAACCTCTTTTGCAACCAAATATAGATAACATCCAATCCATTTCAGAATCATCAATATGAATACCCAACATGAAGCAGATTCACCTTCAAACCAAAAACTCTCTCAAAAAATTAACAACCTCAAAAAGATTATGTAAAGTCACTCTATCAACAGTATAGAAAATGAGAGTATCATCAACAAATTATAGGTGATTAAGTTGAAAAGAGGAAGAACCAATCAAGTGTGTTAAAATGGTTCCCATATTAACACAATGATTCAAAGTACGACTAAGGCAATCAGAAACCAAAATAAAAAGGAAGGGGGATAACAGATCACCTTGTCTAATACCACGGGTTGGAATTATCTTCCCCCTAGGACGACCATTTATAATAATCGAATAATTGACACTTGAGATACAACCTCTAATACATTTTTCCCACAATTGCCCAAAGCCTTTAACTTCCAAAATAACATCTAAGAAGTCCCAATCAACTGTATCAAAAGCTTTCTCAATATCCAGTTTCAGAACCACACCTTGTCGATTATGCAAATTTCAATAATCAATTATTTCATTAGCCATTAACGAAGCATCCGGGATATGTCTATTCTTAACAAAAGCAAGCTGATTCTCATCAATAGTAGACGACAAACAGTTTTTAGTCTATTGGATAAAACTCTAGCAATGATTTTGCACGCACATGAGATGAGACTAATAGGTCGAAAACCACTTACTGATTTTGCATCAAACTTCTTTGAGATTAAACAAATATAAGTTTCATTAAAAAAAACATTAATAATACCAAAGAAGAAAAAATCATGAATCACCATCATTATATCATTCTTAATATATGCCAAAAAATTTAAAGAATTTAGCAGTGAATCCATCAGGACCTGGAGATTAACTCGATCTCAAAGAAGATACGACATAAAAACCCTCATCTTCAGTAATAGAACATTCTAATTTGTTAGCCTGATCTGAGTTGATCGGACTCCAATCGAGATTCGAAGGAATACGACGCAAACCATCTTCTTGGGTGACACATGGTCTTATAGAAATCAATAAATTCAAATTCAATATCTTGGCCCGTTGCAAGACTATTACCCCTCATAGATAAAATTTTAGTGATCGATTTCTTCCGTCGTTTGGCTGCAAGAATCTGATGGAAGAATTTCGTATTTTCATCCCTTTCTTTGAGCCATTTTACTTTACAGTGTTGCTTCCAATAAATATGATCCTGAACTACCAAAGCTTCAAACATGAAGCGAAAATCGTGTTTGAGCGGTTGGGGAGTTAATTGAGCATTATCTCCCAAAGTATCCAATTGTTGCAGTTGGATAATAAGGGGTTGCATAGTGTCCCCCCTGTAAACTCTATGAATTATGTCAATATCTCAAAATAACTTTTAAGCCCTTAAGATTCATCATCAAACCATGTCCGAGCCAACTTATTAGGTATTTTGGAGCCACCAAGAATCAACAACCTCCTTTAAGGATTTTATTTGCAACTACGAATTTTCAAAATGGAAAGGACAAGGACCCCAACTAATGCTGCCCAAATTCAAAGACAGAGGAAAATAATCAACTGTGATTCTATCTAACCGTCTGAGAATAGCTGAGTCGAACCTATTAATGCAATCCTCAATAAGCAAAAACTTATCTAGAAGGGATGAGTATTGAATTGGGCCAGAGGCATACCACGTAAAGCCACCATTTTGCAGAACATCCATCAGGTGGAAATTATAAATCCATTGGTTTGAAACAAACATACTCGATTAGTCTAACGATCATGAGATTTTTTTCAAGTCCATCGAGTGACATTAAACTCACCACCAACATTCACATACAAGACTAGCTAAGTCATCCAGTTCACACCAATAATCCTCATGAAAACCGCTCCTAGACGACCCATAGACTGCCGACAACCAGAATGGAAACCCATCATCCAAGATAACACAATTAACAAAAAGAGTATACATACCTTGAATCACTTCTGCAATTGTAAATTCATGTTCGTTCCAAAGAATAAAAATTCCTCCAGCGGATTCAATTGCATCAAGTGGTGTCCATCCAATATGAGTAGAACTCCAAATATATTTTACTAAAAGATAGTCAACAGATGAAAGTTTAGTCTATTGCAAGAGGATTTTGTTAAAGAATTAATTTCTTAAATGTCTGCTTTCGCCACGAACCGAGACCTCTCACATTCCAAGTAATTATTTTCATTTGTTTACTATATCACCCTCCAAAATAACTAAAGTATAAGTCTTGTCATAGTGAATTGAAGAATGTACATTTTTAACTTCTCGATTCATTCGATTTTTCTTCCTATTAGTTGATAAGTTTTAATGGATTTTTTGGGTGGAGGGACAACCATGATGCATAATCAATGTTTATTAAGAAGATCGGTTATGTCCTTAAAATCAAGGTTTAGGGATGAAAAAGGGTTCTGATCGGTTTGAGGTGTAGGTGACAAGTCCAAGGTCATACCGTTCAATGGTACAGGTTGGTTGAGGGAAAGAGCTATCGGTTGAGGGCTTAAGTTTGGTGGAATCAGTGAGAGAATTTCTAAGGGGTTTGCGAAGTCAATTGATGGGTTATCCCCGAAAATTGTTAGGTCAAAAGGTTGGGCTTGGAAGTCAACAATTTTGTCATTAAAACTCTAGAAGGGTAGACATCCATATCTTATGTGTGGAAGGGTGGGTTGTTGGTGAGGTGAATTGATCCATATTGTAATGTTGGGAGAATTGTTGGGCTTTCTTAGAAAGAGGTGAATGACGGTTGAATTAGGGTCGACGATAAAGAATTAATGGGACCTTCGATTATTTTAAAGGAGGATGAGGTAGGGTGAGTTGACCGATCAAGATTTGGAAAGAGGGGAGAAAAATCAGGAATTAAAGGTTGCTTACCTTTCAATTGCACCAAATTGGGAATTAAAAACGGTTGATTCTGCTATGTTTTATCTAGATTCACGATCTGCGCCTTTATCGATAGACTTTCCAAAAATGAACCCGTCGTCAATCCTTTGATTCGAACGGAGATGACTGCACCGACCATGAATTCCGACAACGAAACGATTACTGGAATGAAACCAATGTTATTCTGTTTGATTTTCAATTTTGCAACACAGAGAAATAAACCTCTTTTCGATTGACTGGTGACTTGGACAAATCCATCACAATAATCTCCAATATATTGACAAACTTCCATTGCCCACAAATGAGGGGGGAGATCAAGGACCTCAATCCATCTACCAAATGAAGCGATCATCCGATCATGCAAAAAGGAATAGTTAGTCAATCTGTAAAATGTAAGATTGAAACTCTTTACCAAAATCTAATCGGTGATGTTGCAGAGTGATTAAGCCATTTGTTCGTCGTGGACATGGATTAAAGCCTTGTTAGCATGGAATGGATTGATCGAACAACGAGTGGAGTGGAACGATTGAATAGCTTCCTTAATATGAGGCCAAGAATCTTGGTGGCGCGATCGCTACACCACTAAGATTTCCTTCAAATCATTTGAAGAATCGAATCGATGGGATGCTTCAAGGCCAATTGCAGTCGATTTGTTGTTGCTCTATTTAGATTGTTCAACTGCCTCTTTATAGGATTGCAACTTTGGTGTTGGAGTCCTGTTTGCCTTTGTTGGATAATCAGATATAAGGAGAAAAAAGAGAACCAAACTTGTTTGCTATTTTCAGACGGGATAAATAATTTCTTCCTTTCTCTGGAGTGGGAGAGTTAAGTGATTTCAACATAGTATCCATACTTGTTGCTCAATTTCTCAACCCATGTCAGTTTCAATGCTTTTGAAAAAAAAGAACCAAGGTTTCTTACCGAGAATATTAAAAAAAGAAGCCAACCAGTGTAATGAAATCCATGGGAGAGACACCACGTGTGAAGAATGTTTCCTAAATTCAGTGATCTAAGCACTACTCTCCTTTGACAGGACATCGAAAGCTATAGAGAAGGTTTTTCGATCAATTAGGACAGAGCATGTGGAATAACTCTAAGGCACTTGCTGTTTTTTGGTGACGGAGTTCATTGCAAACGGAAGAGGAGAGATGTCTCACCGGAGGTGTTGGCTATGAAGTTCATGGAACCGTTGTTCGGAGGTCACTCTCTTGCTCCTGCTCTTACAAAAAGATGGGTCTTGGATACAAAAAGAGCATTCTGAACTTTTATTCCTTCATCAATCATGGTTATACTTGATAGTGTGTACTTGACCAACCTTTACTTGCTTAGAAAATATAGTTAACATGTTAAACATGCTGACTTGCAGGGCATATCATGCAAAGTTTGTTATATCTTGTCAGAAGTATGTGAAGAGCATCAATAATCCAATGACCGTAGGTACAAGATTCAAAATGAGATTTGAGATGGATGATTCGCCAGAAAGAAGGTTTATCCATACACTATCAAGATCAATAGGTTTTTTTTTTTTTTTACGAACTTGCTAGACACAAAATCGAAAGTTTAGAAATCTGTTAGAAAATTTTTAGGCCCCATTTAATTTGATAACGTTTCCGTTTCCTGTTTCTTGTTTCTTGTTTCCCATATTTTAAGAATAAGAAACAAGAATACGTTTGATAACTATTTTTGTTTTTTGTTTCTTTCTTGTTTCTTGAAAATAAGAAATAGAAACAGAAGTTTTGTTTGATAACTATTTATTGTTTATTGTTCTCAAATGTTTTTTTCTTCTTCTTTTTTTTTCTCATTTTTATAGATTTAAAAGAATTTATTTATATAATATAAAATATATGACATGCATTAAAACATATAAAAATATAATTAATTATTTAAAAAATTATATAATCTAATACCAACAAGTCTCGATGCTAAATTAACAACAATAAATAATAAAATCAAATATTGTCCAAATTTGATAAGCAATCAAATATACAGCGCGTGTTTCACCAACAAGACAAGAGTGTTTTCTGGATTTCTAAGGAATGTTTATAATAGAAAACAACGAAACGGGGAGAAACTATTATTTGTAGTTTCTAAAATTTAGTCCCAATTTTAGAAACGTTTCTCAAATTTTGAGAACAAGAAACGAGATGTATTATTAAACAGGTCTATTTCTTAAAAAATGAGAAACGAAAATAAAAAACAAGAAATAAAAACATTATCAAACGAGCCCTTAAAGTTTGAACTTATCTAATACAAATGTGTAAGTTTATAACTAAATTTGCAATTTTACCTAAATCTAATTATTGAACGTTAATTGTTAATCTTCTTTAAAAATGAAATCAAGCGAGTTTTAAAGATCTCACGTCTTTGCGAACGGTCCCATTTCTGTATTCGAAAAGTGGAATGGGCTTAAGATGTTCAACTTCATCGGAAATGGAGCAACGACTTAACAGTCTCCGACCCCGTTTTGTCATCGTCATTCACTCTGATTCGCGCAGGCCACTGCTCCCAAATTTCTAACATTTCACATCCTCAAGCACAGGAACCAAATTTGGAGCCGAAATGGAGGAATCGAAAGCAGCGGCGTACTACGACGAGCTCACTCGTAAAGGAGAAGGGGCGGCAAGGTTCAAACGAGGCCTCGGTTTTTCCGCCCCCGACTCCAACAGCGATGTGGTCTCTGCATCCAAGGGCTCCGCTCTGCCTTCTTCGTCTTCCTTCCTCAGTTCCTTTGTTAAAGCTTCAAGCCCTTCCAAGGCCTCCGAGTTAGAAAAGCAAGCGCAGCTCGAGGCCATTCAGAACAAGCTCAAGAAGAAGAAACCAAGCTCTCCCGACGAGGAGGAGAGGCGCCCCAGGGCTTTGGAGAGAGAGCGTCGGAAATCGAGCCCTAGACGAAGGTCTTTGAGTAAGGAGAGGGAGAGACATTCGCATTCGAGGAGGCGTAGTTCGAGTAGAGATAGAGAGAGGCATTCGAGGCGGCGAAGTAGGAGCCGAGATAGATACGGGGATAAGTATAGGGACAGGGATAGAGAGAGGAGGAGGAGAAGTAGGTCTAGGAGTGATTCAGATAGGGACAGGCGGCGGCGGCGGAGTAGAAGCTCATCGCGAGAGAGGAAGAGGACGGGCGTCAATGGAAGTAACGGAGGGGACAGAAAGAAAGGCCGTAAGGTTGAAAGACAGAAGTCTGGAAGTGTTGATTATTCAAGATTGATTGAGGGATATGACAAGATGGTATGCTTCGAAATTTGTAAGCTTGGATATTTCATTTTTCGTAATTGAATCAATTTATATGCATAAATCATAATTCTGTTTTTCATTATAGATCTCTCTGAATCGAAGTGCTATTTCTCCTCAGATTGTCATTGGTTTCACCATCATATTGCTGTTCTAGGATCATCCCCTCCCCGCCTCTGAATGCTCATGCTGTATTTTTGTGTAAAAGCAACTAATAGTTTGAAACAACACTTTTATATTCTTATAAATGATTCCTACAACTCGGAGCACAATGATGGTTTCTGTCATTATTTTTGCATCCTGTCGGTCGATGTGAAAGTGCTAGTATGAACTTGGGTTGTTGGACACACGTACAATCCAAAGGATATGGAGGCTTCCTTACGTAGACCCTTTGGGACAATTTGTAGAAGTGTTGCTCAAATCTGACAAACTTGGGCTTGAATTGTTAAGTCAGTGTCAGACATAGTTATCTCACACTTCACTGTTCGGGGAAAATTACAAATGGCACCATGTAGCTTGTCTAGTTTATAAACTATGATGCTATGTTTTAAAAATAGTTTCGAACGCCCATATCATTTGCAAAATCCAAACCATTCTGTTAAATATACCAATTTGGTACATGTAGCTTTTTTCTAGTTATGCTGCCAGAAGATATGATTTGCAAAGATGTCTGCGACCATTTTTTAAAACATGAGACTGAGTCTGTGATGTACAAAATAGGCTAATTTGAGTGTGTAGTTTGCAATTTTTCTTTGAAGTTAATTTGTGCTATAAAAGTTTGGTCTCAAGTGGATGATATTCTTTTATTTGTATTACATAAAAACAACGAAATAATATATTCTCCTAGTAATTCTCCTTGCAACAAACAAGTGCCTAGTACTGGCTTTCTTAATGGTGATTGACCTGAAAGTACTATTACTTCCCCACCTATGTCATCTCTCTGCACAGTTCGGGCATGGTATTCTTTTAATTGGAAATTGATATAAAGCTTTCTTTTGTTTTCCACCAGACTCCAGCCGAAAGAGTCAAAGCAAAGATGAAACTACAACTTGCTGACACTGGTAACTTATCAATTGATAAATAATACTTTGTTTTACCGTGAATTACACGGAGCTACATGTTCTTTATCAAAGAAGTCTTAATGAACGAGTCATTGATCCAAATTGAGCTGAAGCTATTTACACTCTGACTTGAGATTACTGAAGAATGGATTAACTTCCATTTCCATTTTCTTTCTCTTTCCCAATTGTACCATGGACCTTGGCACACAAACAAAAATAGCCATTTGATAACTAAACTATTGTATCTGACTCTTCATATTCAAAACACAGCTAGAATGGATGATACAAAAGGCACAGGCCCAGGTTGGGAAAGGTTCGAGTTCAACAAGGATGCTCCACTTGATGATGAAGAAATTGAAGGTAAAAATTTTAGCAAAAATATCTTCTAATTTCTTTTTCAAATCAATAGTTGATTTGTAAACCAAGACTCAAATTGCTTCCTGGAAGTAATCATCATTTATACTCACCATATGTTGTAACAGTTTTTATTGTCATTATATGTTATACTTTTTACTTCAAGTGATTTTTGTTTTAAAGATTAAAATTGGTATTATCTCAATTGCGAATTGTTGACCGTATACCAATTACCACATGCATTTTAATTTTTCTCCGAAGTATGAATATAGGTAATTGGAGTTCTATGATCCTGTTGGTTTTAGGTCAATTTCTGATCATATTTTGTATTGTGCCGATAGATACTTTGTTTGCTACTGCTGTTCACGCCCCTTGCTTGAGGATTTTGAGTTTTAAAATGAAAAAAAGCGCAGGGGCCAGTGTGATGCTTAGATCTTAGGTGTGTGTGTGTCTGGTCTGACGGAGGGTGCCTAAGGTGCGGCCATAACACCTAAGTAACCCTTCCAAAAAGAAATACGCAGTAGATGCGTACGAAAATCAAGGAAAGATGTAAGTATTCATTAGACATAAAAGATCTTCAAAATATCATGTGATTTTCTTTAAACTAGACTAGAATACTTCCCTCATATATAAAATCAACGCTATTGACTACTAAGCCCTTTATTATTTACATGACCCTTATTGACCACTAGGCAACTTATGGTGGTTAGTGAACCACCTCTACTAACCTAAGGAGTTACTGAAAGCTCTCTATTTAATATAGATATAAAAGAAAATATTAATTACAATTTTTTATGGCGCATATACTATCTTGAGGTCCAAAAGATAACACCATTACGCTCTTAAATGTTTCTTTGCTGCATTCGAACTTGGTGACCTATAAAATAGCCCCGATGATCATAATCTTTTAAAAGGACCTTGTCTTGCCACAAAAGCCCTACCAAAGGTGCTTTGCGCGCTAAAAATAGCTTCATAGAACCACCACTGTGCAATCATCTCTATCAACTAATATTAACATATATCTGTGGTGTAATACCAAAGTCTACTTTTGAATGAAATCAATCTCTACCTCTAAATGAGGGGAGATGACCTTTATTTATAGAAAAATCAGAACAATAGGTTCTGTTTATAACAAGATTACAACCAACTCTTTTAACAAACAACTAACAAACAACTTGTAACAAACAACTAACAATCATCTAACTAACTAACCCAACTACTTCTTGGTTAGTTACAAGTATTAAACCACATTCTACATCATATTCCACCCCCTCAAAATCAGACTCGACCACAAGAATGATAGCTAGGATGCCAACTGAAAGTCATCAAGAGCAAAGTAAGGCTTGAGATCAGCTACATTGAACACCGGATTGATGTGCAACTTAATGTGGTATGCATTGGAGCCATACCTACGTAACACTTTGAAAGGTCCCAGATGTCGATCTTTCAATTTGTTGTAAGTTCCGGTTAGAAATCTAGCCTTGCGTAGATGAATCATGACAAGGTCCCCTTCTTGAAACTCAACCAACCGCCGTGATTTGTCCTTAGCTTCTTTATAAGACGAAGAAACCTTATGCAAATGATCATGGATCTCTTGGTGAAGTTCACTTTCAACCATGTGCTCAGCCTCCAGGCTAACATCCAAAAGGGAAGGAAGGTTAGCAAGGTCAAAAGTGAGGTGTGGTGCACGAGTATAAACCACCACAAAAAGACATCGTCCAGTAGACCGATTCTTCATATTATTAAATGCAAACTCAGCTTGCGCAATGGACAAATCCCATTGCTTTGGCCGTGAACCACTCAAACACCGAATAAGATTTCCCAAAGTTCGATTAGTAACTTCGGTTTGGCCATCAGTCTGCGGATGAGAAGTAGTGCTAAACTTCAAGGTGGTGTCAAACTTACTCCATAGTGTGCGCCAAAAGTGACTAAGGAACTTCACATCCCTATCCGAAACAATAGACTTGGGAACACCATGAAGATGTACAATCTCCCTAAAAAACGAATTGACAATATAAATGACATCATTTGTCTTCTTACAAGCCAAAAAATGGGTCATTTTACTAAACCAATCACAACCATCACAACATCAAACCCACGCTGAGTTTTTGGTAACCCAAGCACAAAATCAACAGACAAACCCTCCCAAATAGTTGTAGGAATAGGCAATGGAGTATACAAGCCAACATTCGACGATGTACCCCTAGCTCTTTGACAAATAGAACATCATCGGACAAACTTATGGACATCCTTCCTAAGCTGTGGCCAATAAAACCGTGATGATACTAACTTAAACGATTTATCTTGGCCAAAATGACCTGTCAAACCACCCGAATGTGCTTCTTTTATAAGCGCTTCTCGAAGAGAAGTATGAGGAATACACAATTGCTCTCCTTTAAACAAAAATCCATTCACTATATGGAAGTCTTCAACCTTTAAATAATGAGTACACTTGTACCAAATATCCGAAAAATCACAATCATCCAAATATAAATCTGGAAGGTGGGAGAAAGCAATGACTTCTATGGATAAAATAGTGAGCAAAACATCCTTACGACTCAAGGCATCCGCTAGCTTATTTTCCTTGCCCGATTGATGCTTAATCAAAAAAGTCAAATCGTTGGATAAAAGAGATCCATCTTGCATGCATGCGGCTGATATTTTTTTGGGATTGCAAATACTTTGTGAGACCTCCAATTGTGATTACCTATTCTAGGAAGGGTAAAAAGGGTACTTAATGGCTAAAGTTAGTTATGATAGGCAGAGAATGGGGACCACAAGGTCTTCTTTGTGTGGGTTTTTGGGTGCGTCTTTGAGGGTTTTGTATGGGATTGTTCCCAGGGGAGAGTAGGTTGGAATTAGTGGTAAGACGAGTGTCTTGGGAGAGAACCAGCTTTCTCTAAATAGCCGGGAGTGTTTTTCCTTTTCCTTTCTTGCAAAGATTTCCTTTATATTCTTTGTATTTCAAGGTTATCTCAATGATATAACCGCCGACTATTGCAGAGCGCACAATAGATCGTTGTTTTTCCGGTTGTGTGGGTCTTTTCTGTGTGTTTCACGGGAAAGGCGGAGGATTCCTAACATCTTGGTATCAGAGCACGTGACATCCTGGGGCGAACTAGGCGAATGATGCAAAAACAAATGGAGGAGAGGGTAGAAGGAACCGAGAGAGAGATTGTTGACCTTGAGGGCAAAGAATCATGGAATTATCTCGCAACATGGGAATTCTATCGGAAAGAGTAATCGAGAGCCAGAAGAGTGCTGAGGAGACTAGAGAAAATCATCGAAAACAGATGGAGGAGGTACGTGAAAACAATAGGCTGTTGACTTCGATGCTGGCAGGAAACGAAAGAGGACAAGGAGGAAGTTCAAAGAACCATCACCAATCGTGTCCAAGCCGGATTCCGATTAGGTGAGAGCTCGAACGAGCGGAGAAAAATATAGAGTTGGGAGAGCAGACATACCCGAAACCAGAACCCCCTAGTGATCGAGGTAAGTTTAAGAAGTTGGAAATGCCGGTGTTCGATGGGTCTAACCCGGATTCATGGTTGTTTAGGGCGGAAACATACTTCGAGGTCCACCAACTTAGCGAGGTCGAGAAGATTAATGTGTCCATCGTAAGCTTCGATCCGAACGTGATTGATTGGTACAGATATACCAACGCACGATCCAAGATAGTTTCCTGGGAAGATTTGAAATCGCGGATTTTCGAACGATATCGACCAACGCAGGAAGGAAGCCTCTGTGCTCGATTCCTCGCGATTAAACAGGAGGGGTCCCTTGCAGAGTTCCGAAAGAAGTTCGAAATTTATTCGGCACCGGTGCTGCATCTGTTGCCGGAAGACGTGCTCGAGAACACGTTCTTGAACGGGCTAAAGCCGACCATTCGAGCGGCGGTGGTGAGTCGGGAGCCAAAGGGCTTGGATGAAATAATCAGACAGGCCCACTTAATTGATGATCGAGAATTGGCCTTTAAGCTAGCCCAAGAAGAAGAAGCCCAGTGTTCATTGGGGATGCAAAAAAAGGGAATGGGCCAAGCCCAAGGAAATGGTTCGAATGTGTCCGGGGTAAGTGGGGTCAATAAAGCCAACCCCCTTCCTTATGGGAAATACAATTCGAAACCAGCTGAGTACATGAAGACAGTTTCGGTTCCGGAGAAGCGAGAAGGAATCCGCCGGGAGCCTATGAGGAGGTTGTCCGATGCGGAGTTCCAAGCAAAGCGGGAGAAGGGGTTATGCTTTCGATGCGACGAAAAGTATTCCGCCAATCATCGATGCAAAAATCGGGAAGTGCGAGAGTTACGAGTAATGCTTGTCGGAGATTTTGGTGAAATTGAGCTCATCCAGGGGATCGAAGAAGGGGTCGAGGAAATAAATGAACCAGTAGAACTTCAAACAACAGAATTAGTTGAAGTAGCCGAGCTCGATCTGAAATCAGTTCTAGGGTTCTCCACTCCAGGAACGATGCGAGTTAGAGGAAGGGTGGGGGAAAGAGACGTTATCGTATTGATCGATAGTGGGGCCACGCACAACTTCCTTTCGCAACGGTTAGTTGACGAACTGAATTTACCCGTTGAAGAAACGGTGAATTACGGCATTCTCATGGGCAACGGCAAGGCAATCAAAGGTAAAGGTGTGTGTAAGGATGTCGCGGTCCACCTGAAGGAAATGTCTATAATTGAGGATTTCCTTCCTTTTGAGTTAGGACGAGTGGATGTAGTGTTGGGTATGCAATGGTTGAAGACGATGGGATATATGGGAGTGGATTGGAATCAACTCACGATGACTGTGGGAACTGGCGATACGCAAGTCACTATACAGGGAGACCCGTCCTTAACCACCACAGAGGTGTCCCTAAAGACCATGACTAAGTCCTGGACCGAACAGGACCAAGGCTATATAATTGAATTTCGAGGGATGGTGGTTGATGAAGAGGATAGTGACTCGGACTCAGAGAACGTGCAGAGAAATGAAGAACTAACCAGAGGAGTCACTGGGCTCTTGGAAGAGTACGCAAAAATTTTCCACTTGCCTCAAAGGTTACCCCCTCAGAGGAAAGTGGATCACCGTATTATACTGAAGGAGAATGATCAAACGATAAATGTCCGACCATACCGCTATATGCTCATGCCCAGAAGACTGAAATTGAACGATTAATTGGGGAGATGTTGGTGGCGGGATAATTCGAATCGATAAATGACCATTTTCGAGCCCCGTGGCTTCGTAAAGAAAAAGACGGGGTGGAGATTTTGTGTTGACTACGGGGCATTGAACCAAGCAACGGTCCCGATAAATTCCCTATTCCCGCCATTGAAGAGTCATTGGATGAGTTACATGGCTCCCGGATTTATTCAAAATTAGATTTGAAGTCCGGGTATCATCAAATCAGAATGTGTGAGCAGGACATACCAAAAACAGCCTTTAGGACTCATGAGGGCCATTACGAGTTCTTAGTCATGCCTTTCGGCTTGACCAATGCACCAGCTACATTCCAATCGTTAATGAACCAGGTATTCCGCCCTTTCTTAAGAAGATTTATACTAGTTTTCTTTGATGATATCCTGGTATATAGTCCCGATTATGACACACACCTGAAACACTTGGCCATTGTTTTCGATACTCTGCGCGAAAATTCCTTATTTGCTAATCGAAATAAATGTGTCTTTGCACGGGACCGCATCGAGTACCTGGGGCATTGGGTGTCGTCAAAAGGCGTGGAAGCGGATAACGATAAGGTCCAAGCCATGGTGAACTGGCCGCAACCACGAACGATAAAAGAACTAAGAGGATTTCTTGGCCTCACGGGGTATTATAGGAGGTTCGTGTTGAATTATAGCTTGATTGCTGGCCCCCTAAATCAGTTATTACGAAAAGACTCCTTTGTGTGGAATGATGATGCCTCCCGAGCCTTTGAACAACTTAAAATGGCAATGGTCACTCTTCCCGTTCTTGCTCTACCAGACTTTTCATTACCTTTTGTCATAGAGACCGATGCTTCGGCAAGGGGAGTTAGAGGCGATGCTTTCTCGTAGCAAAGACCCATTGCCTATTTCAGTCAAGCTTTATCGGCGAAGTCCAGGCTCAAATCAGTTTACGAGAGAGAGTTGATGGCCATTGTGCTGGCAGTTCAAAAGTGGAGACATTACCTTCTGGGTCAACGTTTCACGGTTCTTACAGATCAACGGGCACTAAAACATCTTCTAGAATGGTCGAGGTCCAACCGAGAGTATCAAAAATGGCTTACCGTTATTGTTGATATGATTTTGAAATCGTGTACCACCCGACTTCTAAACAAAGCGGTGATGCATTATCTCGAATGCCCGAGCGGGAGAAGGTCCCGGACACGGGGAGTTGAAGCTACTCTCGGCTCCATCCCTCCTAGACTATTCAGTCATCCAAAATGAAGTTCAACAGGACCCTGAGTTGGTACAAATTAGGAAGAATATCGAACTAGACCCTTTATCACACCCTAAATTCTCATGGCAGCAGAATCAGTTACGTTACAAGGACCGGATAGTTCTCTCTCACAAATCCTCCTTGATACCAACAATTTTGGCTACTTTTCATGGCTCTGTTTTGGGCGGACATTCAGAATTTTTGAGAACCTACAAAAGGTTAACAGGGGAGCTCTATTGGAAGGGAATGAAAACCGACGTCAAGAAATATGTGGAAGGGTGCTCCACTTGCCAACGCAATAAGGCGGATTCCATCTCCCCGCCGTCCCGCTTGAACCCACAGCGGCTCGAATGGCATTTGGGAAGAATTGACCATGGACTTCATTGAAGGGTTGCCCAAATCTCAAGGAAGAACTCGATCTTTGTGGTGGTGGACCGCTTTGAGTAAATATGCTCACTTCACGCTCTTGAAAGACCCCACTTTCAAATGAGAGGTGGCTGCTACTTTCATCAAAGAAGTGGTGAGACTCCATGGTTTCCTAAAACCATCATTTCGACAGAGAGACAAGAGATTTTGTGAGTCGGTTCTGAACGAGCTCTTTCAATTGCAAGGCACTCTTCGGTTGCGTCGGAGCACATCCTTTCACCTCAAACCGATGGTCAAACGGAGAGAATTAATCGTTGTCCGGAGAACTATTTACTGCTTGCTTTTTGCAAAGTGAGAAACCGATCACAATGGGCACAAAGGGCTCCATTGGGCGAATCATCGTATAACACCACTTTTCATATCTCTCTCAACACCACCCCTTTTAATGTTGTTTATGGACGACACCCCCCTCCACTACTTTTTTATGGTGAGCGTAAGACGACCAATGACTCCCTAGATCAAATGTTGATGGACCGTGATAGAGCATTAATAGCTCTTAAGGAACACCTGAGGGTGGCACAAGACCGCATGAAGAAACACGCAGACAAAAAGAGGAGAGACGTTCGGTTTCAAGAAGGGGACATGGTGTACCTCAAACTTCGGCCTTATCGACAGAAATCAATGGCCAAGCGACGTTGCGAAAAGTTGTCCCCTAAGTACTACGGTCCTTATCAGGTGTTGGAGAAAATTGGAGTGGTCGCTTATAAGCTCAAATTACCCCCAGAGGCTGCCATTCATGACGTATTTCATGTGTCCCAACTAAAACGAGCTCTCGGTTCGGAGGAAATCATTCAGTCAGGACCTCCTCTTTTTACTCCTAATATGAATGGACAAACACACCAAAGGAACGGAACGCTTTGGTGCGCTTGGAATGAAGATCTCAAGGAAGAACAATGGCTAGTTAAATGGCATGGGGGTACTGAGTGTGATGCAACGTGGGAATCGACCATCGCCTCTTGCAAGATCAATTCCCAATCTTCACCTTGAGGACAAGGTGCCTCAAAAATCCGGGGTATTGTGAGACCTCCAATTGTGATTACCTATTCTAGGAAGGGTAAAAAGGGTACTTAATGGCTAAAGTTAGTTATGATAGGCGAGAGAATGGGGACCACAAAGTCTTTGCTTGTGTGGGGTTTTTGCAGTGCGTCTTTGAGGGTTTTTGTATGGGATTGTTCCCTGGGGAGAGTAGGTTGGAATTAGTGGTAAGACGAGTGTCTTGGGAGAGAACCAACTCTCTAATAGCTTTAGTGTTTTTCCTTTTCCTTTCTTACAAGATTTCCTTTATATTCTCAGTATTTCAAGGTTATCTCAATGATATAACAGTGACTATTGCAGAGCGGACAATAGATCGTTGTTTTTCCCAGTTGTGTGGGTCTTTTCTGTGTGTTTTACAGGAAGAAGCAGAGGATTCCTAACATACTTTAATAAAAGTGATCAGTCAATAAAAGAAACTCCTTGGAAAGGAGATAATGCTCCCACTGTTTTAAGGCCCTAACAAGAGTATATAACTCTTGTTCATAAGTGCTCCAATTTTGCCTTGAACTACTAAGCTTCTCATTGAAATATTCAATAGGGTGGCCTTGTTGAGACAAAACTCCACCAATTCCCGAGCCACAAGCATCCACAACAACTTCAAATGGAATTGCAAAGTCAGGCAGTTTTAAAACAGGACTAGTACTCAACTTCTCCTTAATGCAATCAAAACTGATTTGTTGTTTCTCTCCCCACATAAAGCTTCCTCTCTTCAAACAATCGGTGATAGGAGCAACAATAGAGCTGAAATTCTTGGTAAAC
Source organism: Trichosanthes cucumerina (assembly GCA_036507285.1). Classification (NCBI taxonomy): domain Eukaryota; kingdom Viridiplantae; phylum Streptophyta; class Magnoliopsida; order Cucurbitales; family Cucurbitaceae; genus Trichosanthes; species Trichosanthes cucumerina. The sequence continues at coordinate 70,741,196 of CM071839.1, read as the reverse complement.
TTCCTATAAAACGAAGCCAACCCAAGAAAAGCTTGGATATCTTTCACAGTAGAAGAAGTTGGCCATTGTACAACAACTTCAATCTTCTTTGGATCCACTTTCACTTGCCCTTGGCCAATTAAGAAACCAAGGAATGAGATCTCTTTCACAAGAAAATTGCACTTCTTGTGATTGATATGTAATTCATCATCTGCCAATGCTTGAAACAAGCGATGAAGGTGTTGTAAATGTTCTTCAACATCCTTGCTATACACCAAAATGTCGTCAAAATATACCACAATAAACTTGTTGAGAAAGGGTTTTAATACTTGGTTCATTAGGCGCATGAATGTGCTAGGCGCATTAGACAATCCGAATGGCATGACAAGCCATTCAAATAGCCCTTCGTTGGTCTTAAAAGTAGTCTTCCATTCATCCCCCGACCTTATTTGGCTTTGGTGGTATCCAGTCCTCAAGTTGACCTTCGAAAAAATCAAGGCTCCTCCAAGTTGGTCAAGTAAGTCACTTATTCGAGGGATTGGAAAGCGATACTTCACTGTAATTCGGTTGATAGCTCTACTATCAACACACATCCTCTAACTACCATCTTTTTTTGGGTGTGAGTAAAGATGGTACCGCCCAGGCTAAGGCTCGGTTTTATGTGCCCTTTATTTAGCAACTCCTTAATATGTTGGTGAAGGATCTCGTACTCCTTAGGGCTCATCCTATAGTGAGGAAGATGAGGGATTGTAGCACCCGGAACTAAGTCAATATGGTGTTGAATGTCTCACAAAGGAGGTAATGTTGATGGTTCCTCTTTGAGCATTGGAAGCTCATCAAACAGTTTCTGCACTTCTATAGGAATTTTACCGTTCTTTGTATTTTCTGTTTTTTCAGCAACTACGAGCCCCAATATATCAACCTCTCTTTCTTTATCAAACATTTTACCACTGATTGTGGTAAACAAGTGATTGCTGCCACCTTTTTCCGAACTAACTCCCTCATCATTTTTCTTATTCAATGGAAGTAGCACTACTTTCTTGCCCATCCACTGAAATTCATATACATTTTCTCTCCCCTTATGTAAGGTTCGAGTATCATATTGTCAAGGTCTTCCCAATAGAATGTGACATACATTCATATCTAACACATCACATACTATTTGGTCCTCGTATCCACTCTCAATGGAAAGAGGAACCGTGCAAATCTCACTTACTTGGGTTTCTCCTCCTTTTTTCATCCAACCAAAAGCATTCAGATGTGGTTCCATCTTAAGATTTAAGGTTGCCACTAACTTTTTGGAGACAAAATCCTCACTACTTCCGCTGTCTATAATGACATTACACACTTTGCCATTAATTGTACATCGTGTTTTAAAGAGGCAATGCCTTTGCGGATTAGAATCTCCTTTCGGAGCAATCAATACTCTTTGGAGAACACATGACACCCTATCTCCTTCATCCGACTCAATATAATTGGCTTCTTCCTCATCATTTTCGCTACATTCATCCAAAGAATCCTCTCCATCATCTGCATATGCTACTGTTTTTCGTTGAGGACATTCATTGGACAAGTGGCCAGCTTGGCCACACCTAAAGCACTTGCCCAATGTGGGTCAGTTGTAAGGATTTTGATTTCTCCTCTTGTAAACAACCTCTGTTTTCTTCTCATTATCATCTTCTTGCCTTTCTTTGGTCTTATCGATGGTTGTTGTTGGTGGAGGAGGGTGAGTAGTAGAAGCACGATTTGAAGTATTTTCTTTTCTACTTGCGGAAATATCCCATGGGGCCTTTCTTGGAGCTTTCTTGGAGCGAACTTCATTTAATTCCTCCACTGTTTCAGCAAAAGAAATTGCATCGGCTAAAAAATGAAATTGCTGCAATTTTACCTTCTCTTTAATGTCCATCCGCAAGCCACCAACAAATCTTGCAATCAAATGTTGTTCATTTCAACCAAGTTTGTTCTTGCTCCCAACCGATGGAATTCTTCAATATAATCAGCTACGGACCGCAAGCCTTGTCTACAATTTTGATATTGATTATAGAGCGTTTGTTCATAATTTGGTGGAAGAAATCGTTCCTTCATCAAACGTTTCATCTTCTCCCACGTGCGGATAGGTCTCTTGCCATTTCTCCTCCTATTGACCTCAAGTTGATCCCACCATGCCGAAGCATTGACTTTTAGCTTCAAAGCCACTAATTTCACCTTTTTATGATCGGGGGTGTTCATATATGCAAAGAAATTTTCAGTATTTTTACTCCAATCCAAAAATGCTTCAATATCACTTCCACTATAAGATGGTAAGTCAATCTTCATCTTGTAGTCATAAGGATCTCCTGTCGCCACATATGGTCCTCCTTGCCTTCTTCTTTGATCAACAAAATCATCTTCTTGTTCTTCCTCGCTTGATGAATCCCATTCTTGGAATTCTTGATACCTTTCTTGAAGGTTTGGTCGTGGTCCTTGGTGTTCTTGGAGCCTTTCATAGCGTTCTTGGAACCGCCTTCGAGGTAAGTAGTTGTCTTGACCTCTTTCTTGAACAACTTCTTGCTGATTTTGAAAATGTCTCGGTTGTCCGTGAGCATTCCTTCTCCTCCTTCCCCTTTCTTGATCATCCACGGGGTTGTTTTCAACGAAATTAGGGGTTGCCATGAGTGTTTCAACTCTCCTTGCCAAAGCCTCCATCGTTTCTTGCATGCTTCCAATTTTACATGAATATCTCTCAAAGAATCTTCAACAGACAACAAACGTACTGTTGTTGTTCTTGGAGAGAGGACGGTTGTTTCCTCCGCCTCTTGGTCTTGCGCACGTAAGTCACCCATATTCGGGTTAGCTACACTTCTTCCGACCATCGGTCCAAGGAATCTTGGAGCTCTGATACCAATTTGGTGTAATACCAAAGTCTACTTTTGAATGAAATCAATCTCTACCTCTAAATGAGGGGAGATTACCTTTATTTATAGAAAAATCAGAACAATAGGTTCTGTTTGTAACAAGATTACAGTCAACTCTTTTAACAAACAACTAACAATCAACTAACTAACTAACCCAACTACTTCTTGGTTAGTTACAAGTATTAAACCACATTCTACGTCAATCTGCCTTTGGCTCGTCTAACATAGCATGTTGAGCATGTTTATCAACCTTCCTAGCCATGGTAGATCTAAACCAAGTTTTCACAAGGCTTGCTCGAGAACTTTTTGGCTTAAAAGTCCCCAAGTATCATCTGGGTGTGCCACCAAATTTCAACCACAGCACCTTGTTAAGTGGTAAATTTGTATTCTAAAAGTCGTAGGTTGATTTTACTTCTCTAGTAATTTGGTCGTCAACAGCCTAGGATGGGCATTCTTATAATAAATTGGATCTCCTTATATGGCTTCGTGCTTGCCTACAGCTGCAGAAGATGATGCAACGTTAGTAAAGCATATTGGACAAAGCTTTCGATTTTCTGCGATTGAGGTCGTGCCTTGTGCTGCTAGCAATCACATTACTTGTTTGACTCTCCCGTATTATTGGCGGAATTCATTTATTGTTATTTTAGGCTAGAAAAGAGGAGCAAATCAAAGCTGCTCATGACGAGGCCATGTTTGGAGCACCAGTGGGTCAATTATCAAGTACAACCGATGATGAGGTTGAGCTGGAGGACGAGAAATCAAAGGAGTCATGTGATGGCGGTCTGGCAACAAATCTATTGAGTGAGAAGGTATTTCTGCATCTTTTGTCCCTCTTTATTTGATGAATTTTGGGTGTTGAATGGGAGTATGATAGGCCGTCCTATCTTTTTGAACCTCAATATAGATAATTGCAAAACAACAAAGTTCTTGGCGTGACCGTGCTCGTAAAGTTTAGATCAACAAGTTGATAATTGTAAGGTTAGAAAACTGCATTGAAAATTTATTGCCAATTATCGATGTTGATAGCTGCCGCAAAGTTTAGATCAACAAGTTGATAATTGTAAGGTTAGAAAACTGCATTGAAAATTTATTGCCAATTATCGATGTTGATAGCTGCCGCAATGGATTTGTTGCATCGGTGAGAAGTGAGAACTACATCAAGGAACTGCAACTTAGGAAAAAGTGTACCTATTGTATTGAGTGTTAAATGAAGCATATTAGTACCAGTAGTGACTTTATATAACGTATAGCAGTCTCCTACTTTTGTTTTAAGAGTTTGAAGATGATAAATGTGAGAGATACAATAAAATCAATGTAAGCCTAAATTATAGGAGGCAATATCGAGCATTCTTAACTATACTCTTCTTTTTAATTACTGCTAGCATAGAAAACATTTGGTGGCACTCATTCACCTCTCTTGGCAGATTCCTTATACTGACTGAATGCAGAAATTGGAGGATTAGAATGTGTTTTTTTTATGTCAATGTTTGTCAAAATAAAATACAATTATCCAAAAGTCATTCCAATTTTTTTCCCCTCTATGTATTTGTATATAATTCATGCTTACATTATCGTTTGACACTTGACACAGACATATATTACTTCTCAAATTTTCAATGGTAAAAGTATCGTTAAGAGTCTTCTGCCATATTGCAGCGTGGATCGTTAAAGGCAATAAAGCTAATACCGGGTTAAAAGATTTTATGCTGTTCAGATAGTTTTAGGTAAAACAAAATTTCCTGAAAAAAGATTGATCTCAAGCATAGTACTATTTGTTGATGTGTCGATATTTCCACATGTCTAAGGATTCGACATCGGGTGAATCGACATTTTCATTATATCGTAGAAAATTGATGAAATATTCAAAGAATAACAATAAAATGTAACATCATGTGAATATAATATTAAAATTTTAACTCATTTAAAAAATGTGAAATGTTTGTTTTCTACTTTAAATATATTTTTAAAATTTTTCTAGAAATATCCCTTAACATCGACATTTTCATCAAATTGAGACCTCAACATTTCTATTGAGGTTGACATTTTAAACTTTGATCTCAACAATGACTTGGCATAATTAAGGTGGTGAAAGTATATGTTACCCTGAAAAAATTGTTAGAAGAGTTTTTTTTCCTTCCAAGAGATGAAACCTACACAAAGATGATCTCTTTAATAATAGATGATTTGTCCTCACTTCTTAATAGGTTTTTAATAGGTTAAATTTCAAGTTTGGTTTGTTTTTGTGTCTTATAAGTTATTTTTAGAATTTACTAACTTATTGAACACTTGAAAATTTGATAAGAAATCTTATCAAATGTACAATTCAACTAATATTATTATTATTATTATTATTGTAGTTCAACAATATTTTGAGATTGGAATTGGAAGATTCGAACTTCTAACTTATTGATTGAGGATATATACTTACACCATGGAACTATGTTTAAGTTAGCACACATAATTCAATTTTGTCTGATATATTCGTTGCTTTTTTCTTACAATAAAGTATATTAGGAAAAATTAAAAATTCAAAGATTTATTTGACATTTTTTAAGTTTATTCTATTAGTAAAAAAATTTATAGTTTAGAGATCTATTATATAACTTTTTAAAATTGAGAAACTTATCAGATAATAGAGAGTAAATTTATAATTAAACCTTTTTTTAGTATTACTTTATTTTTGTTTATACTAGTGAAAATTTAAAATCAAATTATATTTACATTATTTTGAAAAATTAAAAGGTTATTGAGAAGAACCAAAAAGAAAAAGTGAAAAATCCCTATTTAATAATACCCACAGGCGAAGGAAATTAACCTAGGAACCCGTGGGCGCAACTCCAGCATTTGTCCACTTGTCAAATTATGATTGGCAGAATGCCACTAAAAAGGCCGCACCGAAACAGCCAATAAGCTTCGAGTATAATTTTATATAAAAATGAAAATTCATAAATATATATTTATAAATTATAATTCCGATTTTCTCATCCCCTCCTCCCCAAAACTCTCCGATTCAGTTGCGCCTCAGTCTCATCGATCCGCTTCCTCCACCGAAATTCATCAATGGCTCCTTCCACCCTTAGTCGATGGCTGAGGCCTGAGGTAATCTTTCAGATCTGCCGTCTAATTAATTTTCTGATGATGTCTGTTTCCATGCCGTCTAACAATCTGAATTCCTTTTTAGGTTTACCCACTATTTGCGGCGGTAGGAGTGGCCGTCGGAATCTGCGGATTTCAGTTAGTCCGTAACATCTGCATCAATCCTGAAGTCAGGTCTCTCCGAGTTTTCTCTATTTTTAACTTTCCTTTTGTGTTTTAAGTTCCATATTATTTTGTGGTTTTATCTGGATATTCTTATGGTATATAGATGAATGATAAGAAGTTTTGAACATGAGTGTGTGGGGGGAATTTTTGAGATTATAATGCATGTATAGTATACTAATGTATAATCTTGCACATAAGCGAATTTAACCGGTTGAAAGATGATTTTTTTGCATTTGTTGTTTGCTGAGGCATAACTGTAAAGGAATATTAGGTTTATCTTTTAGCAGTTATCTGCAGCAACATAGACAGTAGACCCGACCCAGATGATATGTCAAGGTTTAAATTGATGTGCAATTAGTTTCAGTCCCCTAACGAGGAAAACTGAAACTGACAAGATTTGTAAATGAAACTTAACAAGAAATTCGAAGTGATTAGTCTTTCCCCTATATTTCTTATCTGTTTTAATATTTGGTGGGCTGTATCAGTGTGCCCTGTGAAGAAGGGAGTCAGATAATTGGCTTTCAGTGAAGTGGGGTGTAAATACAATCTCTCTACTTGTTAAAGTATAGCTTCATCGAAATAGGTTGTTTTTCATTCTTAATTCAGAGTTCTAGAACCTTATTTAGTACGCTTTTTCTGATCCTATGCAAATCAGAGTAAGCAAGGAGAATAGAGCCGCTGGGGTCCTGGATAACTTTGCTGAGGGAGAGAAGTATGCCGAGCATTTCCTGAGGAAATTCGTCCGCAACAAGTCCCCAGAAATTATGCCATCAATCAACAACTTCTTCACCGACCCAAGTCGAAACTAAGATGATACATGAATCAACTACACATTAGTTTGGATATAGATTCAAATTTGGATTGTTGGTGAGTTGGTGGCTGTAAACTATGCTGCTGCTGTTACGTTTGCTTTTATTGTTGATCTGAGAAAGTTTGAAAACAGTGGTTTTGATGAAATAAACTGTACTGAACCCAAATTTGATTTCAGTTATTGTGAAATTCTGCTGCTGGTCTTTGATGGATATGTAAATTGTCTCATCCTATATATATTTTTTTTCTGATAATATGTGAGGTGAAGGGATTCGAACCTTTAGCCTCTTGGTCGAAAATTCATATTTTATGTCGGTTGAGAACTTGAGTTATATTTTCGTGTTGGTGCCTGATTCTATATTGGTTATAACTGTGTTTGTAGTTTCACTGTTTCAAAGTCTAGGAGTGTAACATTCTTTTCAAGGGAATAGGAAATTTTTTTGAGAATTCAATTCAATTGATAGAACTTTCCATGCTCATTCAATTCATACAACAGATGTTTATTGCTAGTATATTTTCAAATTTGGATGGACTGTCAACAATGGAATATGTTATCACTTGAATGGAATTTGATAAATTAGAATACCTGAAAGAACAAGAACTCACTTTTAGTAGTTATTCTCTTTACCATGACTTTGGTCTATCTTGGTTGACTCCAAATTGCATGGGACAAGATTAAGAGATTCTGGTTGCATCGTTCTCATTATTATTAATTTACTACATTATTTGATTTATTAATTTTGTTATTGTTGTTATGTTTAGTAGTATGTAGCACAGAGTTTTCCTATACTACTGTTGGTAGTATTGGAATATTTTCCAACATAAGGTTAAAATGTTGTGTGAAATGACCTTTAGTCTTCATTTGCTCCAATTTCTGCAAAATATTATATGGTGGCATACAACATTAAGATGTTGACTTCAATTGACAAGCCTATGAAAATGTTCTTATTTACTCCATTCAACTCAAGCTAATTTTATTCTTATATCAAGGGGTTGTTTGGAGCGTTGGGTGGGTTATAATAACAGGGGGTTATAATAGTCTGTAGATTATTATAGTCTGTGAAACATATAATATTATTTAAAATACAGAGTAGTATAGTTAGAGGTTATAATAGTCTGTGTTTGGAGTACAGAGTATTTCACAGGGTTATAATAACCAGTGGGCCAAACAGGCCCTAAGAGATTAATTCTATTAACTCAATCTATAATCCAACATAGCTCAGAAGATTAAATGCAATTGTTCATGAGTCTTGAAAAAATTGACGGTTCAATTCACATCCAGTCATCCACAATTGTTGAACTATTAAAAAGAAAAAGACTAAGACTCAAAAGGTGGTTAGAGAACTGGTTCCTATCATTACCAATTACACCATTCTTTCCCAATGTGCATAGATTGCCCAACTTCTCGTATTGCACATTAAAATGATCACAAAAAATGTTGTTTGAAATAATTAGAATAATTTCTAACTTCAGGCTACAGCAATTAATCGACAATGGTACAACAGAAACCCGATTCCACAAGGCAGGAATGAACAGCCAGCCTAGGGTCGGCTGAGCTAAAGAGTAAGAGCAATACAATTGGATAAAACATTGAATAGTGAAGACACCAAACCTCGATGTTGGAACTTCAAAGAAATGCAGATCACTAGGCCAAACACTTTGCAGTATATATTGTTCGATATGGACCGACCGACCTGTATTTGTTTCTGAATGTTGGAAAAAAAAGAGGTTAGAAAATCAGGTGTCGCGATGGAGAAAACTTAAGGAGGAAAGAGCTCAACATCCATGGATGGAAAGCTAGATTGTGCTAGTCTCATTCCTCTGAGTAAATTCTTAGCCGTTTCCTTCTCCTGCAATGATAGACACCAACAAGAAAATTGTTGTTGAGTGAGACTTGAATTAATGTTGGTGAAGAAAGCATAAATGACGAACGCGCAAAACCAGTAATACTCACCGGACCAGTGTAATCCAAAAGGCGCGTACAATATACTTCTGCTTCATCAAATTTCTTTTGTGCTTTATAGTATGTAGCAAGAAAAAGCAGAGCTTCAACCATATTCGGTCCTTCCCTCTCTTCAGCTTCCATTCTTTCTAAATCCTTCTTGTAGTAGAATGCTGCCTCTTCAGACTGCCCCAACTCAGAATGCAGTTTAGCCAACTGGTGCAGAGCAATTGCTTCTCTATCATTACAATTTGCAGCCCTTCTGTAACACTTGATTGCCTCCTCCAGCATTCGTAGCTGTTCGCTTTCATAACACTGAGCCATGGCAATCCACACCCGAGAATCGTTTGGCTGCAAAAATACAGCTTTCTTGAAGTAATGGAGAGCGTAGAAGGGCATGCCCATCATTTCATAAGCTTGCCCTAACCCGTACCAAGCTCGATAATCACATGAATTTATATCTACAGCCCTTCGATAGGCATCAATGGCAGCAGGAATGTTCTTCATCTCCACAAATTCGTGTCCCATCAGAGTCCAAGCAGATAAATAATTTTTGTTCAATTTGAGTGCCCTTCTGAAATACACAACTGACTTCTCGTGCTGTCCCTTCAAACTATAGTAATTTCCAATAATGCAGCAAGATTCAGGTCTATATTTATCTGTCATGAAAACTCTATGAGCAAGGTAGCTCAAGGCAGAGAAGCATTCCTTAGCATAGAGCACATTTGAATACATATCCATGTCTTCCACCCGATATGGATCATTCCGAAGAAGTTCTTCGAATATTGCTTCAACTTGATCAAATTCCCTCAAACTATATTGGGCTTTTGCAATTTGAGCTTGTATGTAATTACTAAAACTAAAAGTACCTTGTAAGTTCTCATATTTTGCCAAGGATTCATTATGCATCCTAAGTTCTTGGTAAGCACTGGCAAGAAAAAAGTCCTTCATCCAATGGTTATTGAGATTAAGGTTGTTCAATATGTCACTTGTAGTGCACAAGGATTGCAGCTCTGACCACGCACTCCAGTTCCAAGGGTAGCTATTCACCGACTCCACAAGAGCTGTGCGTGCAAGATTTTCACTGCCTTTCTGTTTGAGTACAAGTCCATATAAGTACAGTCCAAATGGGTCAACTGTGCCATTTTTTCGGAGTGTTGATAGTTCCCTTTCCAGTGAAACCAATTCTTGGTTTACAGCATCGCTCTTACCCAATGATCCCTCAAGTTCTACTACCTCCTCTTCTTTCCGCTTTTCACCAGCCTACACGAAAGTAAGACACCAGCTGTCAGCTTGTGCGAGGAAGAAAAAGAGAATTACAGTGAAAAAGAAGAAAAACCAAGAAAATATATGTGCAAGTATATGGAACACTAAAACAAGAAACGTCAAAATATTCATTGAAGGATGGAAGAAAAGCCTTGAACCTTTATCTGCTATAACGAATAGCAGTACTTAAATACAAGAATTTCATGACAGTCCCCCCCACCCCGTTTTCAAAAAAAGTAATTGCTTTGAATGTAATTCAGATGGAAGCCCATGAATTGGCACTAAAGTGTCGCAAATAAAAACTAAAGTTGTGTTTAGGGAGTACTCAATAAAATATTTCAAAGAACTCCAAAAACGATTTTGAGAAAAACGGACATCTATTGTTTTCTATTATTAAAAAAGTTTTGAATAAATTTCTATTGTGCTTCTAATTGGTCTTCATTCATCAATCAAATATAAAGAAAGCAACTAGACCTAGCCCAGCAAAAGAAAATATTAGTAATCCTCGTTGTATATGAATGGTTAGTGTAGAAAGCATATCTAACTTGTTATGTTTTCAACTTTCTATTTTTAAAAATTTGTTATTAGAATACGCATAAGTTTTTTAGTAATTTCAAAATGGGCTCTTATTCATCTATTAATCAAATACAAATGAAAAGGTCCGGCATCTATATAGAAAGAGTTGTAATAGACATTTTTCAATTTTCAAATATCGATTTACTGGATGATTATATGAACTATTAACAAATCATGAACAATGGAGCAATAAGAACATGTTCGATAAGTGAATGACAGGTTTAGAATGTCTCTTCTCCAAATAAAACCTCAAATCAGAAGTACCTGATGAGTTTCCACGTGGTCTAAGCTAACACGATCAAGAAGATTCACAAGTACCAAATTCAAATATGTGCATTGCATTTAAGCTGGACTTCTAAGTGAAGTCACAAATGAAAAATAACACGGGCAAGATGGCTATCACTTAATTGACATTAGCAGGTTAAATGTGATGACTGATTTAAATCAACACCACGCACTCTTGTAACTAAAGACTCCAGTATGGTGTATTCTAGACTTTGATTACTTAAATGAATACGTTATGAACATTTCATTCCTGATTCGGGATTTAAATTGACAAAACACGTTCAAAGAATTTCAATAAGTATCAATTTAATTTGTGTTTCACCTCCAATATTCTTGTGTACAACCATATAAACCATGATTGTTGTTCGAACATGTAAAATAGGAGTTCTTAAACATGAAATTCTCCTTATACTATCAAATTATAGTGTTTTTGGATTGAAATCTTGAAAACATACGACTTTAAAAGGAAAACGAAAGTTGTCAGGAAATGAAAACCTTGCAATAGATCTATATATAATCAGAAGGATATAACAGGAGAGTAACAAATCTTTTTTTACTATTTTTCATCTGGAAGCTACTTATGTATAGAAATAGACTGAGCAAGGCAACCTTCATCAATACTTCTTGCAAATGAAAAAACATTTCTCTTACGTTCCTCTACTTGATTTCTAACTAGTACTAAAAAACTGGCCAATCTGCAACGGAACAAAATTTAATCATATAGTAGACATCATGGCAACTGAGTATGTATGGACTGATGCAATCGAGTGAACTAGACTTTAGCCTATCTTGTATTCACCCATTAAGTCTGATTACTTTATGATAATACATAACAGGAACTTAAAATCACAAATAAAGATTATAGATGGAAAGGATTAACGGACCAGATAAAGAGCATACAGCCGCAAGAACACAGATTTCTTTCCATTTTGCTCTCGAAGAACATGAGCAGCCCTATTGTACTCGCGGCAATCAAAATACGACTTGGCCAGAAGGTAAAAATCACCATCCACAACCTCATCCTCCTCCATCACCGGAGTAGATACATAAGATAAGCCAGTAATTGGGGTTGAACAACCCTCATTTGTGTGAAATCTCCGCCGAATACTTGAACTACCACGCTGAAACCTGGTGTTTGAAGGTGTGAACTTAGCTGGATCCTGCTCGATACCCACCAATTGCTCTGCTGCCCTGTGAAGGCAAAGGCATGGAAAACCTCAATGAAATCTTTTAGCCATATTACAATGTACGGAGATTAATTGTTACAAGAGCTTGCAGATTGTTTAAAAACGAGATACCAAAACTTGAACTTTGATTAATTACAACGATTGCAATAAAAAATCTATCATATATTAAGCATGTGGCTTGTCAAAAGAGCATGCATCCAGTAACAAAGACACGATTCAAAATCACCAATTCGTTCTTTCCCGCTGATTTCTCAGAAACCATGTAACATTAACGTCTAAACTTCAAGAAAATGGACTCTCGAGATCAAAATTATTCACATCAACTAGCACTTGAGCAGTTCAAACAAGATTGAATGCAAAAAAACAGATCAGAAGAACCAAGACAGAGACAGAGAGAGACAGAGAAATTTTAGGGCTATGGAACTGTACCATTTAGAAGCAGAGTAGAGACAACGATCACTGAGCTGCCGAATTGCAGTACGAAGCTCGTTTCTACAATTTTCTTTCGAACTCATTGAATCTCCGCCCCTATGGCGCCCTCCTTGCGCTCTTCCTTGTAACTCAAACTTCAAATTGTGAGCGTCGCTAACATGCGCCTTCTGTTCGTTTCGCCCCACCACATTCGGAGGCTCCGGCTCCTGCCCGCCCAAACTTTTAAAATGAATCAAAATTAAACTTCAACATCGGCTCTTCAGTGTTTGTTTGTTCACACTCATGGGCCAAATACATCGAGCCCACTTGCGGGTTAAAGCCCAAACCCCAAAATTATATCGAAAGATTGATTTTTTTTTCTGTTTGGGCAGCGAGAAAATACGAGGGAAAATCGAGGGGAAGTGGGAAAAAAAAAAGATGTTTCAATCACCTGCAAGTGCCCCCTTTTCGCTATGTTTCAAAGAAACATTGTTCGAAGAGTGAACAAGACTAAGACGAAGACGAAGGTTGTTTTTCTCCATCTTTACCCACCAAAACGCAGCTTGTTGCTTTCATGTCGCAACTACACTACCCAAAATAGCTCCGCCCTAGACGCCGCCGCTGCCGATATTGCCAATCTTGTCCTCGAATCTGATCCGAAGAGCTTGAGGGGAACCCTCCATGAATTACAAGTTCAATTTACGCCTGAACTTGTCGACAAGGTTCTCAAGCGCCTATGGTTTCATGGACCGAAAGCGCTGCAATTCTTCAAACACCTTGAGTACCATCCATCTTATGCCCATTCCTCGTCTTCCTTCGACCATGCCATCGACATTGCAGGCCGTATGCGCGACTACAAGACCCTTTGGGCTCTTGTGGCTCGAATGCGAGCTCGCCGGATTGGACCCAGTTCGAAAACCTTCGCAATTATATCCGAGAGGTTCGTAGGCGCTGGAAAACCCGACAGAGCGATCAAGGTTTTCTTGTCAATGCGGGAGTATGGCTGTGGCCAGGACCTGCATTCTTTTAACACTATTCTCGATATTCTCTGTAAGTCAAAACGTGTAGAAATGGCTTACAACAATCTTTTTAAGGTTTTGAGAGGAAAGTTTAAGGCTGATGTTGTTAGCTATAACATAATTGCAAATGGGTGGTGCTTGATTAAGCGTACACCGAAAGCACTGGAGATTTTGAAGGAGATGGTGGAAAGGGGTTTGACTCCAACTATTACTACTTACAATATACTTCTAAAAGGGTATTTTAGAGCTGGTCAGATTAAGGAAGCTTGGGAGTTCTTTTTGCAAATGAAAGAGAGGGAAGTTGAAATTGATGTTGTTACTTATACTACTATGGTTCATGGGTTTGGTGTTGTGGGTGAAATCAAAAGGGCTCGTAAGGTTTTTGATGAAATGGTTGGTGTAGGGGTCCTTCCTTCAACAGCAACATACAATGCTATGATTCAGGTTTTGTGTAAGAAAGATAGCGTGGAGAATGCAGTGGTGTTGTTTGAGGATATGATGAAAAAAGGTTATGTGCCAAATTTGACCACTTATAATGTGGTTATAAGAGGATTGTGTCATGCGGGCAGTATGGAAAAGGCTATGGAATTTATGGAGAGAATGAAAACTGATAGGTGTGAGCCAAATGTTCAGACATACAATGTTGGCATTCGGTATTTTTGTGATGCTGGTGATATAGAAAAGGGGTTGAATGTGTTTGAGAAGATGAGGCAGGGGGGTTGTTTACCAAATTTGGATACGTATAATGTTTTGATTAGTGCAATGTTTGTGAGAAAAAAATCTGAAGATTTAGTGGTTGCTGGGAAGCTGTTGCTTGAGATGATTGATAGGGGATTTCTCCCTCGAAAGTTCACTTTCAATCGAGTTCTCAACGGGCTTTTGCTGACCGGTAATCAATCTTTTGCTAATGAGATTTTGAGATTGCAGAGCAAATGTGGACGTCTTCCTCGCAAATTTAGGTTATGAAGCCATCGTGGGGTTATGAATTATGCGAGTTTCAGCGCCCTCATTTGATCTTGTTGTGAAGCTGGTCTCTATTAGATTATATGGGGTTCCATCTCTAAATCAATTGGCAATGAGAGGAGTAGCCCATATATCATATATATTGTGAGGTTTCTCTCCACTTTTCCAATGTGTGATCGTCAACAGTCAGTTCAGAACTGGTTTCATTCTTGTTGAGGATGTCAAACAAGATTTTGATCTACACTAATGGATGCGGAAGTGTATTGAATGGGCAAGTTAGTCTCTGTGAAGCCCTGGTTAAGAGATGGAATGACAATGAAGTTGATATCTTGAAAGTCTTCCATCACTAAACTATGCGCTTTCTTGAGAGATTTCAAGTACACATTACAAAGCAGCAGGTTACCTTCTTGCTAGTTGCTACCTCGTATCAGGACTAGATGAATTTAACCATAAGTTTGAATCATTTGAGGTGGGAATATTTTTCTTTGATAGACATTCTTGCTGATAATCACTGAGGGATGGAACGTACTCGGACAAGATAATGTGGCAACTACCAGAACGATCGGATGCCAAACTCTTCACATTAAACATGTAAGATTACATGATCATATGCTAATGTTAATCTAAAACACATACATCTTTAGTTGGATTTTACTTGTTGGTATGTTGAATTCCTTACTTCACAGCATTGACCTGGCTCTATTCTATACCCATTTGATTACCGGCTGCCTTGTGAACATTGCTTGTCATATTTTAAATAAGTTTTTGTTCGATAACCATTTTGCTCGTGGTTTTCCATTTTTGAAAATTAAGCTTATAAACACTGCATTTATCCTTGTTTTACTATCTATTTTTTTAAAACATTTTTAAATCTAAGCCAAAATTTGGAAACTAAGAATATTTTTTGAAAACTTTTTTCCCCCTAAAATTTGGCTAAGAATTCAAACGTGTTTTTAAGAAGTGGGAAAAACATCCTAAAGAAATTGCAGGGAAGCTAACATATTTTTAAAAACATAAAACTAAAATTGAAATTGTTACCAAAGGGTCTAAACTTTCATGTTTCACTTTCAACCTCCATGTTGTCAAACATGTAGATGTACATTTGCAATATCACATACTCCATTGTAAGAACTTTTATGGTCTGACATTAAAAGGGCAGAGTTCTTATTGTCATTCCTAGAATCGAAGAACATTACCATTCCAGGAATACAACAGCATTGACTGGATTAAAGCTAAGTTGTATTCTGCAGCATTCAAGGCAATTTAATTCAGGTTCTTATGCCAATTATTCTATCCAGAGTTCTTCCTCTGTATTTAGTTTTGGGCCTAAAAATTATTCTATTCAGAGTTCTTGTTCTGTTTTTGGTTTTTATACTTTTCATGGCTCTATTTAAGTCATTTGATATTGTATTTACTAGAAATCTAAAGCTGTCTGCTTTCAGATTTGACATGAGACTCGATAACTATGATGACCAAGATCCCAATTCTTTGTTGTAATATGTAATAGTTCTGCTAAATGCAATACAAGATTTAGCTTATAAAATTGTTAGGTTAACCGTAAATGATATGAACCACCTAGTACTTTAAATTATGATAAGTAGGGGTATCTTAGTCTTTTTACCATGGTCGATATTGTGTCATTTAGAGTTTAGCTTAGAGACAAGGTAAAGCCTTATCATTACGCTGATCCAAAGAGATCATATTATAAGTTAATTTTGGCCTTCGAGTTTTTTATTTCAAGTTTAACCGAGAGCTTCTTAAGCTTTTTGCTCATATAGGACTAATCATCTTATCTTGTGAAGTATTCGACTTTTGAGGCAAGGAACTTGTTCTTCATCCCAACAACTTTAATCTTATGTCAATTTGTGTCTAACCTAAACTTTGAAGTTTAAATTGAATTGATTGGAGGTTCTAGTGATCATAGATTATGGGTTTGTAAACTTAAAGAGTTTGTAATTCCAATTCGATATAATTTTCATGCCAATGATGTTCATTTGTTGACAATATAATGTAAAATTGGGTAAGTTCGTTGACAACATGATGAAAAATATGAGAATGTTTCTTGACAATATAATGAAAAGTTTCCTAAAAGAAAAGGGGCGAGCCCCATTAAACATGAGATATTTGTACGGAAGACCCCTTTTTATTATCATTAATGTTGAATGACCTGGCGCTCGAAAATAATGAAAACTGACCTATTCGACGTGGTAACACGCGCAAAAATACGCCGAAGGGTAGCTTCGCCTCAGAACGCCGCACGCTTTCTCGAAAGGAACGCGCACGACACGCTTTCGGAAGGCGAACGCGCACGCCTTACTCGTAGGAACGCCACGGCTACTCGTAGAACGCTTCCTAGAACGCCTCGCTTACTCGTAGGAACGCCTCCGCGCACTTCGTAGGAACGCCATCCTTACTCGAAACGGTGACTCGCCATGCATGCATACATACGATGCGCCACGCCGCTCGCTCTGCTACCTTCGTAAACGCTCGAGAAATACGCATTGTATGATAAGACATCAGTATGAAATGACATGCCAATTTATTAGTCGAATACTCGACAAAGGAATGATGATAATAAAATTGTAAAATAATATAATACGTATAAAACTCCATTGTGTGTTCGATAATTACTACTATTGTTCCCATTAAGCTTAAGATACTTGTTCTATACTCTTATCTCATTTTTCTTCGTCAAGCCTTCTCGTAAAACCCTAAATTGTGCGCGATCTATCGTTCGTAAGAGGTACGCTATAATGTTAATGGGTGCATACTTTATTCCTTATACGTTTGATCAAGATGAAAACATCCATAGGATCACACCGTTGTTTTCAAGAATTTAATTGTAAAAACAAGAAATGAAAGTGTTTGAAGCTTGAAGCATTGAGTGGTGACATTGTTAGTAACGTGCGGAGGTTATTATGAGATTACCGAACGTGATAGCGAGAGCGCGAAGCGGCGAGTAGTAGTAACAAATAGTAAAAGTGCGTGAGCGAGTGTGTGCTGAGAGCGAGACGACGGAGCGGGGACGACGTGAGCGCTCTGAGAGCTATAGTGACACCCAATTTCCAGTATATCTAGGTTCATTCTTGTCGCTTTATTAATGTCGCTGACACCGAATTACCGCTTATTTCAACTTGTTTTATTGCGCAGATGGAGAAGAAATCTCTATTCATAAGATATGGTGGATGTTGGGATGAAATTCAAAATTGTTACATTGGAGGTTGTCTAACCTGGTGTTGTTGTGTCCGACACCATTAGGTTATTTGAGTTGAAAAACCTTATATATGATGTTACAGGAACTAGCCAGACGATGGTGGACATTATAATAAGGGTGAAGATGCCGTTGTTCGAGGAAGCACCTCCAATGTACATAAGGACTGATCGGGACCTTGAGTTTCTTCTACTTCAGGAAAATGTATCAAGGATGCAACTATTTATATCGACATGAGAAATGTAAACAGAAATGATGGTAATGTACATCCGAATGAGGTCGTCCCCCATACGAGTCATGTGGTTCACCAATCATTAGATGCTGACACACTCAATATACCACGAGTAGAGGTGGATATATCACCCAACGAGATGGGAGTATCATTAGTGAACGATGATGTGAACCCTTGGGAGTCAGAACATGGTCACGATGTTTTTGGACAATATGAGATGGATAATTGTGAAGCATGGTCGATTCCAAATCCCACTCCAAATCCAACACTAACTCCAACTCCAACTCTAAATGGAAATCTAAATCATTCACCCAATCCAACTCCAACGCCAACTCCAACTCCAACTCCCACTCCCACTCCCATTCCCACTCATACCCCTACTCATACTCCACCCTTTTATCCCACTCCAAATCCAAATCCAAATCCAAATCCAACATCCAATCCAACTCCATCTCTAAATCCAACTCCATCTATAAATCCAACTACAACTCCAACTCCAACTTCAACTCCAACTTCAACTCCAACTCCAAATCTAATCCCAACCTCAACCTTAACTCGATTGGACAATCTTCATCCATTAATAATCAGAATGAAGATGTTGGGGTTGGTCGCTTGTTTGTAAATAAGAAAGAGTTGAAGAAGCGATCGCCCATGCCGGGCAATGAATAATAATTTTGAATTTAGGGTTAAAAATCAACGAAGGATTTGTACACGCTGGTTGTTTGGAGAAGACTTGCACATGGAGGTTACGTGCGAGTGATGATGGAAGGAACAAGCTTGTTTAGAATAAACAAGTATGTCGCCAACACTCATGCTCAATTGAATTGTTGAATCATGATCATAGGCAAGCAAGTGCGTAAGTCATAGGTCATTTAATAAGAAGCAAGTTTGCGGAGTGGGTCGAATTTACAAGTCAAGCACATCATCGAGGATGTTAGACAACAATATGGTGTGAACATTAGTTATTATGATAAAGCATGGCGTGCTAGGGAGATGGCACATGCATTAGCCAAAGGTACTCCAGAGGAGTCGTATGCCATGCTCCATGCATATGGCGAAAGCCCTAAAATTGTCAACCCGCACTATTTTTTTGATATAGAGGTTGAAGATGAAAACAATTTTAAATATGCATTCATGGCACTGGGGCATGCATACGAGGCTTTTCACGCATGCGGGATGTTGTCATTGTTGATGGCTCACACCAAAGGAAATATAAAGGTTGTATGTTGGTTGCGTGGGGAGAGGATGGAACAATCAAATTTATCCACCGCCTATGCGATAAAGGATAGTGAGAATGATCGGTCATGGACATGGTTCATGACGAAACCAAAAACTTTGTGAGTGATTCCGATACTTTGGTGGTTGTATCCGATCGCAATGCAAGCATAGCCAACAAGATGTTAAGATCAGATTCCCACATGCATTCCATGGAGTGTGTACTTATCACTTGGAGCTAAACGTCATGAATAATTTCAAAGATAAGGCCGCAGCTTGAATTATTTAAGAGTGTCGCGCGGGCGATCACATCCAATTTAGAATGTATTGGGATCAACTTGTTCTATTGCGTGGAGGTGCAGTGAGTCTCGATATCTAGAGACCATAGGTATGGGCGTTGGACAACATGTTTTCGTGTAAATGACGATATGACAACATGACGCCCAACAAATACCGAGTGTTTCAATTCACTCACTGGTTGAGGCACCGCGCTGCTCCCAATTGTTGCGTTATTTGATTTTGTGCGCGAACACCTACAAGGATGGTTTTATGAACGACGTAATTATTGGGGCACGCGCGACAACCTTGCTTTCTCGACTCACGCAGAGAAACGACTTGCCACGAGTGTGAGAAAGGTAGACGCGTTACGCGCGTGACCCTATTGATTGTTACAATTATCACGTGAGGATGGTCATTTAGGGGTATCGTCAATCTTCAAACACGCCGGTGTACATGCAGGAGTGAGATTTGTATGAGATACCTTGTGCCCATGCTATCATGGCGCTGGGGAGCGCAACATTGCTCCATCAACCCTTTGCGCAACCGCATCTATTTTTTGTGAAGCGCTCTCGCCGGTATATGAAGAACCAATTTTCCCACTTGGTCATATATCCGAATGGTCGGGCCACTTGGTTTTGTGGATGTCCGGATACAACCCCAAACGTGTTGTAAGGGTTGGTCAAGACGTGTACAACGGATCCCATCGGGTGGAGAGCATAGGCGTGGTAGAAAAAATGTGGTCGATGTGGTAATGCTCGGACACAATCGACAATCATGTAATCAACCCCGAATCGATGAACATGTATGAAATCAATGTAATTGTACAATGTGTTATTAGTACCACATCTTAATTTGCATACCGTGTTGCCTTGTAGGAACATGTATGAAATCTGACGCCGCTTTATCGCGCCGCGAGAACAAACTTGATGGATCGCTCACGTTGGATCGCTCTCGTTTGATCGCTCACGTTGGATCGCTCACGTTTGATCGCTCACGTTGGATCGCTCATGTTGGATCTCACACACTGTGGAACATTATATCTCCTAATTAACTACCATTCACGATAGATATGCATTGTACAAAACATTCGCTTATATGAATCGTATATACAATTAATCAATGAATTAATGTTTTACAATCGGTCGATTTACATTAAATAGTTATACATAAAACATATATACATCAATGAATCAATTAATCAGATGTGCAAATGAGAATTAGTGTCAAAAAAATTCATTCCCGCACCATAACCGATGCGTAGTGTGTCCTGAAATCAGTCATTCGGTCTTGGATGAATTGGGATTTGTCCGCGCCAGTGACGAGGTATTCAATCCACTTCGTGCAAAATATGTCGCAATCAAGTGAGTTCCATTGCAGATTTGCAGTCTTCGAACGTAATAATTTCCACCTATCCGTTTGTATCTCGTGCTTGTGACGCTGGACATCGCAGCAATAAAGCAAAGACGGCAGAGTATACGCCAATGGCTCTAAGAACTCGCCCACTTCTTGGGGCTTGAGATACGATGGATAGGAGTCAAATATCATTATGCAACCTCTGTTAATGTCCAAACATAGTAGAAACCAATGCTCCTTCATGTTTGTTGGACAAAAACGAAATCCACCTCATGCCACCGATTTGTATGCATCGTGCTCACCTCGTGACGCACTCTCGCGTCACGTGTCTTCTCAGACTCAAAACCATGGTCGATTTGATTTTCGGCTTGCCTTTGATCCTCCGGAAGAGACTATCCTTCCTCGTGCATTTAGGTGAGATCGTATATGGTACATAGTAGTAAGACATAGTGAGTGGAAAACCGTAAATAACTTATATAATTAACTCACCAATATCCCGGTTGGAAGCACCGTGAACTTGTTTATACACATCTCTGGTCACAGACAACTTGTTCTTCACGAACATGCACAACGTGTTCATAGTCTATGAACAACAACATTGAAAACATATTAAGGTGTACATTAGTTTAAAAAAAGAATATACGTTAGCGGATGTGAGTAACGAACGAATGAAGTAACACTTACGCCACACTCTCGACCCATGAGCTAGGTGTAAGGAGATCGGTGAAGAACTTTTTCCCCATTGGGATCGACATCGCCCCAACCCCGCCTAACATCTCCCGCCGTGGAGGATCCTCGAATCCATGACATCATCGACTCGAACACCTCCTTATCAACACCATGCGTGCGAGATTGTACTTCACGTAGGGTTATGAAGTATAGGTACCCTACCGAATAGGATATTTGGCCTTCTTGCGCTCTGGGAGTGCTCGCCCTCGACATATTCTATGATAGTCTTACCATTTGGGAGAACGACGAACTCGTGGTACTCTCTTGCGCGACTACCGCCCGCAAACCCTCTGTTCGTCGGTTTGTTGGACCGCAGAGGGGACGGTGACGCCAATATCTTCGATCTCCAACGCCGGGTTGTGAGTTCCCCACCAAGGGGGCGAGAGATGGCATTTTCTTCAAACTATCCAATGTCGTGGTCGCATCCGCAACGATATTAGATAGGATATCCTCCCGATCATCGTTAAATCGGATTGGATGGGATGTGAGACATCCGTCATGGCGATAGTGCCGATCGGTTTGTGGAAGGGTCCGCTGGCTCGTCAGGGATGGAAGGGTCGGATGGAATGGGAGATGGCTCGGGTGGAGTGTGGATGGTGGACGGCTCGGGTTGAACGGAAGGGTCGGATGGAGTGAGAGTGATAGATATCTCGGGTGGCTCATTAGAAATGAGTGTGGGAGTGAGGTTGGTGTGGGTGTGGTGGATGGCTCGGATGGCTCATGGGGAATGATAGTAAGTGTGTCGGTGGTGGATGGATCGGGAAGGAGAGTGGGTGTGTGGGTGGTGGATGTGGTGGACGTCGTGGGTGGAATGAGAGTATGTGATGGCTCGGGTGGAACGGAAGGGTCTGGACGGAGTGAGAGTGGTAGATGACTCGGGTGGGTCATTAGGAATGTGAGTGGGAGTGGGGTGTCGGTGGTGGATGGATCGGAATGAGAGTGGGGGTGGGAGATGGCACATGTGAAGTGGGAGATGGCTCGGGTGCATGATGGCTTGTTGTGCAATCATCGCCCCGCAATGTATGGAATCCATGTAAGACATACTATTTCCAAATAAGGATGACAGAAAAGCAAGATACTACAAGATGTAATGTACCTTCATCATCCTAGACATGAACTCGCGTAGCCATAGCAGATGGGTTTTAACCTCCCGCCTCGCTTCTCATTTACATCCTCATGTCCGGATGTCTGCGCTTCGTGTTAACAGACATCTCGACGCTTTGAACGCGCATTTCTATACCCCAATGTAGTCAACACCGGTTGTTGCGGTGGGCATATCAATGGGTTGATCGTGTGAAGGCCGGACAATAGGGTCGTGGATCGGACCGGTGATCGAATGGGGATCGGCGGGAGACTGATATGCGAACGAATCGAAAAGCGGTCGTGTGTTCCGAGTCTCTCACTAATGTTCTCCCGATCCTCGACCGCGACATCCTCAACATCGACATCCATATGCCGGACTCTCAAACAAATCGTCATCTTCCGCAGATCCCAACTCATCTTCTTCATCATCGGACGCCGGTTAAGAGTCTATCGTGTGCAGTGCATCACGATATCGCATTTCGATTCGATGGGATAAGGTTCGCGACGACGACTAACTAATAACAAAGAATGCACAAACACATGTAGAGTGGTAAGTAAGATGAGTCATGCATACACATTAACGTGAATCATATCATATTAGAGGTTATAAACCTTTTTGACGCGAAGACATCTCGCTCCAAGGCCTTGTGCGTAATGCAGTGTGTGCACGACCATCTACGAATACGTGGCACCGCTGTCGTCATCGACGCGCGAGTAGCTATCCGATCCGCCATCGGTAGTAGTAGGTCTCGTATGCCCACACCTATTAGATATTCATTAGCCGTCAGAGCGTATTAGAATGTGATAATAAGTACATTTTACAACATGTATTACCCGCGGGAGGGAATCCGTGAAGGTTATACTTAAAAGTATAACGCTTGTTAGTCTTCGACTTCATTTTATACGCTTCGAGCTTCCTCGCAAGGCGCCTTCAACCCACGTATGGTCCTTTCCCATATTCTAGAACCCCAATCAATACCGTTGAAGTATTCGAGGTCCTCCACGTCTCCAAACAAAGAACCGCCGACGCAGCGCTTTTGACTTGTTCTTCCCCATCATTCACGCCTCACACGAGAATATATAGCGACACCTTCACCGCATCTTCGTCGGTGTCAAATTTTATCGCCTTGTAGGCGGACTCAAAAGCATCTACATGGATGTCCGTCCTCATGCCATCGAAATACTTCTCCCGAAGAGCAACCGACGGTTCGGGCGTTCACGTGGATCGTGGGGATTGCCACAATCCTCGCCATTAGAATGAACTCATCCTTACCAAACTTGGCTCTTGCTCCATTGATAGAGAACAACATCGATTCATTGCCTTCGCCTCCATCCTCCACTCACCTCCCTCGTAAGAATGTGATGGACTAGTGGACTATTGAATACGAGGTCCACATCAACGAACGAACCGAATCGTCCGCTTCAATAGTCCAAGCTGTAGATGTCACTGTTTAATACTTTGTTAGCACTTGTGATGTGTGCTAAACTAGATGCTTGACTGAAACCGCTTTTCATGCTATCTTCGTGAGCGCTTGTCATTCTAAACTCATGCATAATAGTTGAACATCATTTTAACAAAATGCACGAACACCGATATATTAAAAACGATTGTGTGTAATAATACAACAAGATATACAAAATGAAATCGATCAATCGCGCTCATCAACTCGCTCCGTGACTTCGCTCCGCTTCACTCGCACACGCCCAATCGCTCACGTACTTTCGCCATCTTCGCCCTTGCGTTCGATGAACGTAACAACCCCAAACTAGACAGATATAACTTAAACCCTAGCAACCTATCGTCGATTTCCAAATAAAACTAGACAGATATAGTACATGCACCCTTTCGATCGCTCGATCAGAATAAGCGCTTCTGAATATAAAAAAAAACAATACAATGAAACCACATGACGGTGGAATATCGACGGCTAATACGGTAGAAGGTCGACGTAAAACCCTGTGGATCGCCGACGACAAGCGGCGGTGGAACGGAGTGCGCGACCAACGCTCGGGAACCAAGAGACTAGAGAGAGAGTGATAGTGTCGAGAACTTAGAGAGAGAGTAAGAACTTGTTAGTGAGATGTAGAAATGAAAAACTCTTTTTATATGAAATGAAAAAACGCTTGGCTCGCTCACACGCAGATCGCTCTCGTTGGATCGCTCTCGTAGATAGGCTCTCGCTTTCTTGATATCGCTCTATTTCAACTCGCGTTATTGCTCCCGGCGTTCTTGATTGCTCGCTCTCGAAGACTCGCTCGCGTCGGATCGCTCTCTCGCTTTCTTGCTACCGCGTATATATTCTCCCGCGTTTGCTCCCGCTGAATTGCTTTGATTGCTCGCTCGCCTCGATAACTCGCTCAGATTTCTGCTACTCATTGGCGTGGATACACTCACGCCGATCGAGTATTTTCATGATTACAAAAACAAGAAGTAATTTCTAATTGGAGAAACAAATAGGCGCATTAATTAGTGATCGAGCGCTTTTAAGTTCGACCGCTGAGTTTTTTAGTATTAATATAGGGTGTGGCTTATACAAATTTCATCCTAAACGACAATTAACCTCTATTCATCTTCTTCACCCTTTCTTTCATATTCTTCCTTCAAAATGAATTCAAACACAACCGAGTACAGCTTCAGACAAATCGATTTACGACAATGAAGAGGTAGAAAATCGTTTTACTTCTCCACACCACAATCATCGAGGATAGTTTTTTCAACTATCCCGACAACCACCGAGCAAGTCCTCGGATGACTCCTCCGGGAGGAATCCGATGAGTCCTCGTAGGAGTCATCCGAGGAGTCCTCCGAGGACCCCATCGAGGCAACCGACGCCACCCACGGTTGTTGATTCTCGACATCCTCCTCGCGCGCAACCGACGCGCTTTCCGAATGTTTCGTTAACATTCCTACTGAGAGAAGAGCGCCCAAGAAGAGGGCCGCACTGGCCGCCCCCTGGTCGTAATCGACTCCTCCAGTGGAGTCGATTAGGAGATCAGAGCTTCCTTTCCCTTCCTTATAATGTGTTTTTTATTTTTCTTAATGTACTTTTTTTGTGTCATGTGAATGAATGAATATATTATGGTTGTTTAGATATTTGCATCTTCTGCTTTCATTATTTCCAAAGCGAGAGCGAAGTTTAAGCGTGAGGGTTCCTACGAGTAAGCATGCATGAGCGCATCAGATGTATGCATGAGCGAGTCACCGCTTTCGAGTAAGGATGAGCGTTCCTACGAGCACGCGGGAGCGCTCCTACGAGTAAATGCGGGAGCGTTCCTACGAGTAAGCGGGAGCGCTCCCTACGAGTAAGCGGAGCGCCTCCTAGGAAGCGCTCCTCGAGTAACCGTGAGCGCCCTACGAGTAAGGCGTGCGCGTTCCTTCGAGAAGGCGTGTCGTGCGCTGCCTTTCGAGAAGGCGCATGCGCTCTCGCGAGGCGAGAAGCTACCCTTCGGCGTAATTTTGCGCGCGTGTTGCCACGCCGAAATAGGTCGGCCATTATTTTCGAGCGCGTGTCATTCAACATTAATGATAATAAAAAGGGTCTTCCGTACAAATATCTCATTAAACATGTAAAAATAATTGTTTTTTTTTTAACTAAAATAAAAAAATCGCATAAAGAATGGGCAATAATTGCCTCCATTCCATTCCATGATCAGTGCAATGCATGTGCTTTGACTTCACATTATTGGTTCATTTTGTTTCAAATTTAAAATATTTGAGAGTCTGTCTCCTCCCTCCCTTTGTTATTCGATCACATAGTTGAGTATGTGGATGTGTTTGATATAATAATTTTAACGAAATATAATGTAAAATGATATTAAAAAAAGAAACAGATGAATTAAAGTGAAGTTTAAATAAACCAGCTCCATACAAAAAGTAAAAAATGTTCATTTGTGTAAATTAATTTGATTTGTAATGTTATATAACAACAAAGTAATGGAATGATGCTAATGTGATATAGCTTAAAGGATAATGCATCAATTATCATCTCAAAGGTTGGTAGTTTTTTTTGAAAAAAAAAATCTCTTATCTAAACAGGGAATAGTTGTCCCTAGTCGAAATATAATCAATCCAATTAGGAATATTCGAACACTAAACAACAGGGCCCTCCTCCGAAGTGGAGGAAGACGACCAAGAAAAATTACAAAATTTAGGACAGTAATGAATAGAACAACAGTGTTCGAAATACATGGTACCTATAAAGCGCAAGGTTGAGACAGCCTCCTGAGAATCAGACTCAACGATGATGGATTGAGGTGATTTTAACACGAGGTCCATTAGAAAACAAAGACCCATGAGAATGGTCGCAGCTTCGAGGGATTTGATCGATCACCTCCTTGTCTATTATTGAAGCCCAACACATATGGAAGACCCGTGGGAGTCACAAACAATCCATCCAATCTCACATTTACTTGTTGCTTCACACCTCAAGGCATCGACATTAAGCTTCAAAATATTGAGTGAAGGGGGAATCCAAACTGTCTGACTCACAAAACTCTCAAATTTTTAGACGGCAAGTCATCACCCTTTCCAATTTGTGAAAGCTCCACTAGGCTCTTTTCAATAACTCTAGATAGTTGTCTACATTTAAGATGAGCATAAGTTAGGGAAGGCTTTAAAGAGGAATGGACGAAATTCTTGAAGCTCCATCTACACCACATGATTATAGTTCAATCTTCACTCTATCAGATGTTGAATTAAAAAAAAACAAAATTATTAAAAAAAAAACATTTGAATGGTCGGTGCATTTAACAATTTTATTAAGTTCTTATTGACCAAAAAAATAGTTCTAAATTAACTATTTTATAAATTTTGAGATTGTTCGAGTAAGAGATTGCATGTAATAAAAAAAAAGGGAAATGAAAAAGTAAGATATGGAACTTTAACTTTTATAATGGCTAGCATTAACATACTTGATTTTCTAATTTTTGAAACCCAGGTTGGATTGACTATAATTTGAATGAAACTTTGAGTGAGAGTATTTGATTTAATTGTAAAGTTATAGATAAGAAGTGGAATCTACCAACGAACTTATAAATTGTTTCAAACTTTCTAGTAAATAACGGGTTATCCTTATAAGTTGGTGTTATCACCATAATCTCTCTTCCACTATCTCTTTGGGTCTACCTTGAATGTATGATACAACATCCTTGCATACTGGTTCAAACTCTCCCTCCTAAATTAGTGGTGTTATATTATAAGAAAAAATAACTTTCAGAATAAAAATATCAACAGTTCGATTATCTTGTTCAAATAAGTGTGAAGGACAAAAAGGATCATGTAAATATTGAAGAGTTTAAAGGTAATGGATTCAAGTCGAGGTAGCCATCTACCTAGGTTAGGATTTAATGTCCCCGAGTTACCTCAACAACCAAATGTATCATCAACTAAGTGGCCAAAGGTTTGAATCCTCCCACCACCAGTTCTTATTAAACTCACACATATATACAGACAGATAGATAAATAGATAGACTATCAAATATCAGTAATTTCAACTTTAAAATAAAATTTACATTTAACTTAAGAAAAAAAACATTAATTTTCAAACATCGGGTCTCTTTTACTCAACCTTTTCAAATAGGTATATTTAGTCACGAACTTTAAAAGGTATATAAAATCATTGATTTTCAGTTTTGCATCTAATATGTCATTAACATTAAAAATATTTAATATGTCATTTTTTTTAGTACATCAACAAGGTAGTGGTGAGAGATTCGAACTCATGACCTCTTGGTCATAAGTCATACTTGATGTAGTTGAGTTATTCTCTTGTTGACATTTAATATGTCATTAAACTTTCAATTTTATATCTAATAGGTTTTTAACATATTCTAAAAATTTAAAAATCATATGGCTACTAATAAAATCAGACTAGAAACCAAAAACCAAACGGAATAGTAGGTATAAAGCAAATTGCCCAATGTGTCCAAATTAGTCCAACTTCGTAATGGTATACTAGACATACAATTAAATTTTAAATTGAATAGAACCCTAAACCTTAAATTGAGTATTTAATAGATTTGTGAATTAAAAAAAATGTCAATAATCTATTAGATATAAATTTAAAAAATATAAAATATATTAGACACAAAATTGAAAGTTTAAAGGCCTTTGTTGGACACTTTTACTACTAAAATATATCTACTAAATACTAACATAATTTACCTAGACTAAACTTGTAACTTAACGAACCTGAAACAATAAAAAAAAAACACATGAATTTGTTAAAATATAATTTAAAAACTTTGATTCAATTTTTCTATAACACATAATAGTAATATATTTGAAAAGAAATTCCAATATACATAAGAAGAAAATCTCACTTGAAAACAAAAGTTCTCAGAGTGTGAAGGGCCCTGAATGGTCGTGTTTGGGACTGGACTGGTCGTTTAGGGTTCTGGGTTGAACTAGGAGGGCAGTGTCATTCTCTCTGGTGGTACGGATTGTCCCTGTTCCATTCACAATGGTTGATGAGGAGTTCAATAGGTCTATGGCGAAGATGAAATTAGTAGAGAAAGACATTGTTACGACCAATATAACATATGAAGACATCGAGAATTATTGCCTTGAGAGGGGCTTATAAGCTATTAACTACTAGAAAGTTTTTTTGTTATTTAATCTGACTTTTTCTATACATATTATTAAAGGTAAAAATTTGAGGGGGCTCATGGTAAATCCGCCCCTACCACCAGCACAAAGATTGTGAGGTGCACAGGAATACACCTGAGAACGATCTCCACTTCGGACCATGGATGAGACATATCTCATTTTGGAAAATCTGAGGCATAAGGAAAACGAGAAAAAAAGACCAGACTGGAATCGAATGGGAGGATTGACCTGAAGCTTCAGAGACACACATAGAGAGGCATTCGAGCTTGCCGGAGGGAAGCTCGTCGGATGGGGGTAAGATCTAAAATTCCAATGAAACTAAATGTTTGCTCGCAGATCATGGCCAAAATCGAGGACGATCGGCGGCGGAAGTGCAACAATTGAGGCAATCAGACAGGAAAGGTACAAGAAAGTCAAATCAAGGGAAATAGAAAATAATCATAGTTTCTACAGTGACTGATCAGTACGATGTTATTTCATAAAAGACAAAAAAGGATGTTGGTATAAATGAAAAAAGTGTAGGTGAGATACTTTTATCAAACATAGAAAATACAAATTTGGGCCTTGGAAGCGGGCTTTTAAACCCACAACCCAAGTCATCTTAAGTGTCTAAGGGGCAGATATCCAAAGTCTTACACTCAAGTGGGATGAAAAAATAATCCAAATTAATTAAAAAAAAGGGAGGAAACTGATGAACTTTTCCCCTCGATACATTGGACAACACCAACCCAGTCAATTACTCGGTGTTAAGGAAAACAGAAAACACAACCTCCCTACACTCAATGATCTCAAAAGGGATGGTGAGAAAATGAAAACGGATGGCAAGGTTAGAAAAGATAGAAGACAACACAAAAGGCAAGCCCATTATTGGAAAAAAGTATGATTTGACCCTCTTTGAATTTCCTTCAGACAGTAAAAGGATTTGTGCAGATGGTAGATCTAATATGTTTGTATTGGTGGATGTTGCGAAGCAGCCCTACCGGGAGCCATGAAAACGTTATGTTGGAACGTCCGAGGGTTGGAAAACCCTCGGGCTCTCCGTCAATTACGACTATTGGTCGAAAAAGAATTTTTCATTGTTATTTTTTTTTATCTGAAACTAATCTTTTTGGTGATCAAGAAGGAAGAATTAAATCAATGTTGAATATGGATGGTTGCTTCAGTGTGGACTGTGGGGTAGAAGCGATGGGCTAATGCTCTTTTGGCACGAGACACTTAAAATGGATGTTAGATTTTTCTCCATTGGTCATATTGATGCAATGATTTCAAATGAGGAGGGTTGTTGGCGCTTTTACGAGATAATATGGTCAACTTGTGATGGATGAAAGGATGAATTCCTGGAGACCTTTTCGAAGACTTAGTGAGAATTGTAACTCTCCTTGGCGGGTGATGAAGGGAATGAGAATCTCCGCGCAGCGGAAGACGATCGAATCGTCATGGTATCATCATGCAACGTGTTTACTAAAATTGATCTACCTATTAGATCTAGGCTAAACATGCTGAAAAGATTACAACGGTTAGAATAACTTACTTGTTGTAGATCGATTCAAAGAACCTCTCACTGCAGATCACGAACTCTTCGCGCTCCTCGATCTCCACGAATTCTTCCCACGAACGGATCTCGAACACTACCAAAATAGATCTTCTTGTTGTTCTCTTTAGGAGAAGGGAAGTTGGTGGGAACTTCCTTTTGTTTTGGAAGAGGTGGAGAAATGAGAGAATAGAGAGAAAGCACTTTTGGATTCTTAGGTCAAAATCCAAAAATGACAACTTAGCTTTTCTTTTTGCTTCACCTAAACCCATCTAACAAAGGGTTTAAATAGTGGAATAATGAAGTTCACAACTTCACATAATTACCACTTTACCACAACCCTATGTTATGTAAATCTCATTTACATAATTTTATAATATAAGATATCTCATATCTTATGTTACAAATCTCATTTGCAATAGTTGTGGATTTAATCAAATTGAATCTCATTCAATTTATTTTCTCTCTTTCAATTTCTCCAATTAGCCTTTAATTCAACAATTAGGTCAACACATAGTTTATTATGAATCTCATTCATATTAAACTATATACTATATCATCTATATGATATAATTACTCTTAAAGTGAAATTGAACACTTCAATTTCATACCAAAACTTTAACCCTTCTTTTATCCCAGTTGAGCCAACCAAGGGACCTAATGGACCTCAAAGTGACGAGCTCCAATGATCCGAGGTTAATCACCAAACTCTTTGACCCGGCCAACCAATATTCATTAGCTACGATGAACACTCCACTAAAGCCTCGTAGTCAGCACTCCCATCGATTGTAGAATATTACGTGTCCACCGATATAACCAATTCTCATGAGTCGACCCTTCACAGTTTGTTCATAGACACCGCTAGGTCAAATTACCGCTTTACCTCGTGTTCATATCTTGTTCCTTAAGTCTCCACCGCTCCTCTAATGAACAACATATTGTGATGGTCCAACCATACACAACACCCTTCTCGGGCCGGTGAGAAGGTGGGTGCCGCTTGTCTAAGCCCCGAGACAAAGACTTAAGGGAACAACCCCTCTAGTTTCCCCATAAAGCGGAACGAGTGAATTCCATCTCGCGTAATTAGGTTCCCACTCTCTACTTGGTTCTCGTCCCGAGAGAAGATAGACATATTGGGCGAGTGGATCGGGACCACCTCACCGTAGACTAATCAAAGGATGCACTCCCGCAGACATGGAGTCCGTGTCACGCTCGTGATTCGTGTTGAGTCACTAATGGTAATCTACGAATTTATTAGTCTTTTCCATTAATCGGTGTTATATCGCAAGTCTAATAATTCACTGGTCCGGCTTTGTACAATCTCATTGTACAGATGCCCCACTCGCATGTCAACCACATGAACGAGTCGATCACCTCGCTTATATCTAATACAAAGCGGGCCACATCCACGGTGTATCCGTGGATTAGGTCTCCAACCCTATCCTTATATCAGAGACGTTCGGGTCATTAACTCGAACGTGATCCTCCTTGTGTGTCAACTACACACCGCTCAAGTTCTAGTTTTCTCATATATTCAATGACCTGGAGCTTAGTTTATTGGAAAGGTTTAAAATATTTATGAGACACAAAGTGAAGAAATAAATAACTCTTATTAATTTCAAAACAATATTTTACAACCACGAGATTAGGACAGTAAATCCCAACAAACTCCCACTGACTAAGCTAGTGGAGAAAGTACATTTCAAAATGTATTTGAGTTAAATAAAAACTAACAATAAACTAGGGCATTGAATACTGCTTACACATCTCCCACTTGCCCTAGTCGTGAAGCTCTCGAATACCTAGACTCTCTAGGTGACCTCAAACACTTTAGCCGTGAGGGGCTTTGTAAATGGATCACTACATTGTGCTCGATGCTATCTCTGCGTGGATCATCACGCTCTCATGATGCACAATTTCCGTGTCGGATGATACTTGCGCCAATGTGTTTACCTCTCTTATGGCTTCGAGGCTCACGTGAATTGGCATCGCACCACCGTTATCACGAGCAGCGTGATTGGCAAGTTCATATTTGGAACAACTTCCAAGTCTCGCTCATGAACTTCCTTAGCCAAACAGCCTTTTCCTTTGCAGCCTTCACAAGCGCAACATACTCGCTTCCATAGTGGAATCAAGCATGCATCCTCGTTTGATGCTTCGCCATACTACGCCTCCTCCATTCGTAATGAAGGTGACCCGAGGTGGATTTCCCGCAGAATCCTCCTTATCGGTTTGAAAATCGTAACTGCGTATCCCGTAGCGATCAAACCCCTACTACCATACACTAAGTCGTAGTTCCTCGTTCTCCTAAGATACTTGAGGATTGTCTTTACTACCGTCCGGTGATCTAATCTTGGATTGGGTGATATCTACCGACAATTCCTACGGCATAACGTATGCTCGGGTCTAGTACACAACATTGCATACATCGACTCCTACACCGAGCATATGGAATGCGCCTCATATCCTCAACATCTTGAGGAGTCTTGGACACCGATCCTTGACAAGTGAACCCCATGCCCGAAAGCGCAAGAAGCCCTTCTTGAGTTCTCAGATCTTATATCTTGACAACATCTTGTCAATATAAGACGCGTGAGACAAGGCTAGCATTCTGTTCTTCCGGTTCCGGACTATCTAGATACCTAGAACGTACTGAGCTTCTCCCAAATCTTTCATTTGGAATTGTGAAGGTAGCCATTTCTTAATGTCAGTAAGAAATTCTACCTCATTCCCAATGAGAAGAATATCGTCCACATACAACACCAGAAATGCGACAGTTTTGTCAACGATTTTCTTGTAGACACAAGGTTCGTCGGCATTTTGATCAAAGCCATAAGATTTGATTACCTCATCAAACCTTATATTCCAAGACCTCGAAGCTTGTTTCAGTCCATAAATGGACTTATGAAGCTTGCAAACTTTTTGCTCTTGGCCTTGGGCTATGAACCCTTTGGGTTGTTCCACGTAGATGGTCTCGTCAAGTTTGTCATTCAGAAAGGTTGTCTTGACATCCATCTGCCATACCTCGTAGTCATAATACGCGGCAATGGCCAGAAGGATCCTGATCGACTTTACCATGGCAACAAGCGAAAATGTTTCCTCATAGTTAACCCCTTCAACCTGGGTAAAACCCTTTGCCACTAGTCGGGCTTTGAAGGTTTGCACCTTCCCATCTACGCCACGATTACGCTTGTAGATCCATTTACAACCAATAGGTTTTACCCCATCCGGTTGATCCACGAGCTCCTGCATGCACTGAAGTACATAGACTCCATTTCTTGGTCCATAGCTTTAATCCACTCGTCTTTATCAACATCAGCCATTGTCTGATTATAGGTCAATGGATCCTCACAGTCATCGTTAGCAGCGACAACTGAGGTTTCAGCTAAACCCATATAGCGATAAGGCTGTCTCACAGTCCTCCCACTACGTCGAGGCATTCCCAACTCTTGGGAACGGATTTGACTAGACGTGCTAGGATCAACAACACTTGTTGATGTACTAGCCCCATCAACAACCCTTGCTGATGAACTATCCATTTCATTCAATACAATTTTACTTCTTGGTACATGATCCCTGACGTGGTCTTCCTCTAGGAAAGTGGCGTTTGTCGACACAAGCACCCTATTTTCCTTAGGATCGTAAAACAGACCACCCCTAGTCTCTTTAGGGTAACCTACGAATAGGCACAATTTCGAACGAGATTCCAACTTTTTCGGGCTTGACACCAATACATGGGCTGGGCATCCCCAAATCCTGAAGTGATGTAAACTGCCTTTACGTCCACTCTAGAGCTCGAAAGGTGTTTCACAAACACCCTTCGAGGGAACATTGTTCAAAATGTAAACCGCAGCTTCTCACTGCACTACTTCGAAAGAATCGGGGAGACGAGCATAGCTCATCATCGACCGAACCATGTCCAACAAGGTTCTGCTTTCTCTCTCCGATACACCATTCTCACTGTGGCATACCAGTGTGCCGAGAGTTGGGACGTAATTCCGTGTTCTATCATATAGTCCTGGAATTCATTGTCCATGTACTCTCCACCTCGATCCGATCGAAGTGTTTTTAAGCGATTTACCTAAGAGGTTCTCAACCTCAGTCTTGTACTCCTTGAACTTGTCAAGAGTTTGCACTTCCTATGCATTAGGTAAATGTACCCATATCTAGAGTAGTCGCTCATAAAAGACACAAAGTACTCATAACCGCCCCGAGCTTTAACATTCATCTGGACCACGAGAGGTCGAATGTACTAACTCAAGAGGCTCTTTGGCTCTATATCGTTTTCCACTAAAAGGACGTTTGGTCATTTTGCCTTCAAGGCATGACTCACATACTGGCAAAGAGTTTTCTTCCAACTCGTTTAGAAGTCCACTCTTCACTAATTTCTCAATCCTATTGAGATTAATGTGGCCTAACCGTAGATGCCAAAGATGGACATTTTCTTTTGGAGAAATTTTTGCTTTCTTAGTTCGTGTTTCCGCAGTTTTAAACAATTCAGTATTCAAAATACTTTTAACCGAATTGGGTTTTAAAACATACAGATTATTTTCAAGTGAAGCTGAACAAATAACATTCCCTTTGAAAGAAATAAACGCTTTATTTAATTCAAATGAAACGGAAATACAATGTTCAATTAGGCAGGAAATAAAAACAAGGTTTCTAGTAAACCCTGGAACTATGTACAAATTGTCTAACAATAAGTACTTTCCGCCAAAATTCAAACTTTCATGCTTGCGATTGTTTGCAGCGAGAGACAAGCTCCCCGATCCAACCCGTAGAGTCACCTCACCTCTCGCAGCAGGCTGCCAGAATCAATCCCCTGAAAAGAAGAACAAACGTGGTTAGTGGCGCCTGAATCCAATATCCAGGAAGAGTCACTACTCTCTACTAAACATGTTTCTACCACAAGTAAATCATATTTACCTTGGTTCTTCCTCTCGGCCAGGAATTTGGGACAATTTCTCTTCCAATGTCTGCTTCCATTGCAGTGGGAAACATTTTCCTTTCTCTGCAACCTCCTTGACCTTCTTGCCCTTCTCAAGGCGCGGCTTCTGGTCGGTTTACCCTTTCATCCTCTTCTTCTTCCTTTCAGCGTGAAGAAGAGGCAACAGTTTTGTCCCGCAGGTCGAACCCCGTGATAAGACTGTAGGCAACATTTGCCTCGATTCCCCGACTGCTCAGTGGACCGAAATTCTGTAGCTCATTAAGGAGGGTAGTCGAGTGTAGCTAATTTTGTTCATAACAAAGATTGCTACTGGCCCGAAGGAAACTCTTCTAAGAGTCTCCATGATAAAATCGACTGCTCGACTCGTCGATCGAAGCCCCATTCATCTCGGCCAGATTAAAGCGGGTCATCATGTCTAGAACATGTTCACGGACGCATTTACCCTCTTTCATCCGAGCGTTGAAAATGTATTTGAGCGAGTCATGTCGGACCTGAAAGGACTGTTGTCCAAACATTTCATGTAAAGACTCCATGATTTCCTTAGCAGAAACCATTAGCTCATGCTTCTTTGCCAAGACATCAGACATGCTGGCAATAATATAGACCTTGGCCTTTTCATTGGCCCTGATCCATCGATCGTACGTATCGCGAACGACACGCGATGCGGTCGAGCCCACATCCGAGGACACTCCTCGCATAAACACGAACTTTATGTCGCAATCACCAAAATTGTATTAATGTTGTTTTTCCAGCTCTGGTAATTATCTCTCACTAACTTATCGGAAGCAAGTAATGCTATAATAGCGCTAGACATTTTTAGCTGAAAATTTAAGAAAAACTTTGTATTAGTCTCGCAAAAAACCTTTTGAAAACCAATCTAATTTTATCAAAAAATATTTCATGATCCCTAGGTCATTCAAAATTTTTGCAATGATACCCTAAAGGTTTAGAATGATCACCACCGGGAGGTGAATCAACACTCTCTCCTTTAAGACGAAACTTTCTCGATCGGACTCTAATCCCGAATAACTCTTATTCCATTAGGCATCCAATTACCATTGTTCGGTCAAATTCATTAACACTTAACGAATTCTGTGAGTGTCACCCTCAATCTTTAAGTTTCCAAGTATCCGTCCTAACAATAGCCACCGAAGGGTGAATTAAGGAGGAAAACCAACAAGGAAATCAGATCCCTTTCGAATTCATCAGTGTTCCGACTCCTATGATCAAGCCCTCCGAAGGGATTGTCTGGTCCATGCCAAACTAGCAGGCAGATCATAGGTGTCTCACGGTGTGAATCGAAAGAAGAGACCGTGGGTCTCGAATTTACAAGTCCCGCTCCCACTCACTATGAGTACTCTCTCCATCCACGATGATATTGATCTATACAAATGTCATCCGAAGGGGGACGCTCCCATTTGAGCCACGAGGCCGAGTATAGATCTCACGGTGCGGACTTATCAGAGATTTGTGGTTGGAAATTTAAATGTATCTTATACACTATATTTCCTCCCACTCAGTACTTTAATTTTTAATAGGGATTGACCTAGATAATTGGCTAAAATTACCTAAGTCTACCAATATAACTCTTATATGGTATTTATCCTAAGTCTATAATCACATTATTAACTTAGATCTATGTGAGAAAATTAATTAACACTTAATTAACGGCGCTCACGTAAATATAATCTAAGAATCTCCTGACCGAATTCACTCCCGTGTCGGTTTCTCAGTAGGGGGTGTTCATGCAAGCGTCAACTTAAATACCCCAGCCTCAGACAAAACCTTCCTTAGACAGAGTTACTAATCAGTCACCATTCAAAAATCATATTTGATTTCCTAAAATTCTAATCTTATTAGAAAATTAGAAAACCTAAGTCTAATTATTCAAGTTCTAAACACTTTAAAAACTAATAATTAACTTAGGTTTGCATGCATTTCTATGTTATAGTGCTTGATCATTCATCACATGAATAAGTATATACCATAATTACCATTCATCACATGAATACAAATGCATGAGCATACTTTAATCTAAAAATATAACACTTATATTAATTAAATTAAATATGCATTTAATTACATTATAACTCTTATAATATAACCTATCATGCAAACTATATTATAACTCTTATAATATACATGATGCATGATTATGTTTAACCTAAGGTGGGATTTTAAATCTATATGACATACATTATGCACATAGAATTTAATTAAAATCATACATCTCATGCATAAAATAATTAAATAGCAAATTGGACCGATTTTTGGCACCTAGGGGCAATTATTTAATTAAATAAAATTAATATAACATTTATATTAATAATATTTAATAAAATAATTAATAAAATAAATTAAAAACCGTTTTTATAAAAAAAAAAAAACCAAAAATTAATAATATAAAAACTGAAAAACGGCCATCCTCGCGCGCTATTACTCCCGCAACGTACACAGCCACAGCGTTGCAACGTTGTCGCCTATAGCGTTGAGGCGCGTCCTTAACGCCAGCGGCGTTGCAAGGCTACATCCAGCGTTGCAACGCCACTCTGCTGCAGGGCCTTCGTCCGCGAGCACGGCGTTGAGACGCCGTTGGGCAGCGTCTCAACGCCATTGACAGACAGCAACATCTTTGCTGTTTTCCGCCCGATTTTTCGCCTGTATCCGCTCCGATTTCTTCACGACAACTCTTGCCACGAACGACCCGGACTTACAGACTCGATTTACATGAGAATTGCCCAAAACAACGGGCCCTTACATTGATCTCATCAACATAATTGTAAATCTAATCTAGTGCCAAAAACCGAAAACATCCAATTCGCAAACCATACATTCATCTCATGAAAACATGGTAAATTACCCACCTAAATTTTTAATAAAACAGTGCATAGATGAAGAACCATTGAGATGGCTCTGATACCAATTGAAGGGAATGAGAATCCCGCGCAGCGGAAGACGATCGAATCGTCATGGTATCATCATGCAACGTGTTTACTAAAATTGATCTACCTATTAGATCTAGGCTAAACATGCTGAAAAGATTACAACGGTTAGAATAACTTACTTGTTGTAGATCGATTCAAAGAACCTCTCTCTGCAGATCACGAACTCTTCGCGCTCCTCGATCTCCACGAATTCTTCCCACGAACGGATCTCGAACACTACCAAAATAGATCTTCTTGGTTGTTCTCTTTAGGAGAATTGAAGTTGGTGGGAACTTCCTTTTGTTTTGGAAGAGGTGGAGAAATGAGAGAATAGAGAGAAAGCACTTTTGGATTCTTAGGTCAAAATCCAAAAATGACAACTTAGCTTTTCTTTTTGCTTCACCTAAACCCATCTAACAAAAGGTTTAAATAGTGGAATAATGAAGTTCACAACTTCACATAATTACCACTTTACCACAACCCTATGTTATGTAAATCTCATTTACATAATTTTATAATATAAGATATCTCATATCTTATGTTGCAAATCTCATTTGCAATAGTTGTGGATTTAATCAAATTGAATCTCATTCAATTTATTTTCTCTCTTTCAATTTCTCCAATTAGCCTTTAATTCAACAATTAGGCCAACACATAGTTTATTATGAATCCCATTCATATTAAACTATATATTATATCATCTATATGATATAATTACTCTTAAAGTGAAATTGAACACTTCAATTTCATATCAAAACTTTAACCCTTCTTTTATCCCAGATTGAGCCAACCAAGGGACCTAATGGACCTACAAAGGATGGCGAGCTCCAATGATCCGAGGTTAATCACCAAACTCTTTGACCCTGGCCAACTAATATTCATTAGCTACAGAACACTCTCAATAAAGCTCGTGTTGTACTCCCATCGAGTGTAGAATATTACGTGTCCACCGATATAACCAATTCTCATGAGTCGACCCTTCACAAGTTGTTCATAGACACTACTGGGTCAAATTACCGCTTTACCCACGTGTCTATATCTTGTTCCTTAAGTCCCCACCGCCTCCTCTAATGAACAACATATTATGATGGTCCAACCATACACAACACCTTTCTCGGGCGGTGAGAAGGTGAGCGCTGGGTGTCCAAGCCACAAGACAAGACTTAAGGGAACAACCCCTCTAGTTTCCCTATAAAGCGAACGAACGAGTGAATTCCATCTCGCGTAATTAGGTTCCCGCTTCTACTTGGTTCTCATTCCCGAGAAGATAGGCATATTGGGCGAGTGGCGGGACCACCCTCACCAGTATTAATCAAAGGATGCACTCTGCATGTGAGTCCGTAATACGCTCGAGATTCGTGTCGAGTCACTAATGGTCATCTACGAATTTATTAGTCTTTTCTTTGTTAATCTGTTATATTAGTAAGTCTAATAATTCACGGTCCTGGCTTGTACAATCTCATTGTACAGATGCCCCACTCGCATGTCAACCACATGAACGAGTCGATCACCTCGCTTTGTATCTAATACAAAGCGGTCACATCCACGCAGTGTATCCGAGGATTAGGTGTCCAACCCTATCCTTATATCAGAGCCGTTCGGGTCATTAACTCGAACGTGATCCTCCTTGTGTGTGTCAACTACACACCGCTCAAGTTCTAGTTTTCTCATATATTCAATGACCCTGGAGCTTAGTTTATTGGAAAGGTTTAAAATATTTGCGAGACACAAAGTAAAGAAATAAATAACTCTTATTAATTTTAAAACAATATTTTACAACCACGAGATTAGGACAGAAATCCCAACAGGTGAAGGGTGACTTTAATGAGATTTTGGATCACGAGGAAAATGAGGGAGGGCCTTCCTAGAAAGGTCTATTTCACGAATGCATCCAGAGACACCATTGATTACTGCAACCTTCTGGACATAGGGAGTGAGGGTGACTCGTTTACATGGACTAATTAGAACCAGAAAGGCTCTTTAATATGGGAACGCCTCAACAGATTTTTGGTTAATTCTGAAACGCTAACCTTTCAACTTTGATTCGTATGGAGAATTTGGAGTTCCACCGGTCATACCATAGACCCATTGTAGGTTCTTGGGCCCCCAGAAGACACATGGGTTCGTCTAAGGGCAAAGGAAGCGTTGGTCACAGAGATTTGAGGAAAGATGGAGTAGTCTTGCATACTGCAAAATCATTATTGATTCCACGTGGCAGAGAAACAAATCTAGAAATTGTGAGAATTTTCAGGCTAAACTTAGACACTATTTGGGAGAACTGAATAGTTGGGATAAAAACATATCAAATATGTCTTTCAAAGGAGCAATCTCTGAGAAGGAAGTCGAACTTCAGAACATTAACATAAGCAAAATATGAGAGTGGCGTCGGGACTCTGTTATGATATAAAGGGAATTGGAAGACCTCCTGAATGAGGAAGAGAGGTATTGAAAGTCTAGGTCTAGAGAAGACTGGCTTAAGTGGGGAGATTGAAATACGAAATGGTTCCATCACAAGGCATGAATTCTATTGATGACCTGATGGACGAAGATGGCATATGGAAGGAGGAGGATAGTGATCTCCAGTCTATTGCTATCAATTACTTCAAAACTCTATTCACCTCTGTTAATTCTTCGTATGAAGCAATAAACAAAATCACTGAGTGCATCGAAAGGAAGATTTCTGACCTCCAGAATGTTGATCTTTCAAAGGCTTTTTCTAGGGTCGAAGTGGAGCTAGTTCTCAAGGATATGCACCCTACAAAAGCTCATGGTCCTGATGGTATGCAAACTCTTTTCTATCAAAAGTATTGGAATGTGGTGGGTCAGGAGACAGTGGATATTTGCCTCAACGCTCTTAATGGGGGGTATGAATTTCAGGGTCCTAAATCAAACATACATCTTTTTTATTCCAAAATTCAAAAAACCAAAGAATATGTATGATTTCAGACCAATCAACTTATGCAATGTGACGTACAAGTTGATTGCAAAAACTCTAGTAAACCGCCTCAAGAAAGTTATGGGTGACGTGATTTCTCCAAATCATTTAGCTTTCGTTCCAAGTCGGTATATAACGGATAATGCGCTCATTGGTTTTGAGTATTTTCATGCCATTAAAAGCAGACGAAAAGGCAAGAAAGGGTGGGTGGCTATGAAGACAGATATTAGCAAAGCATACGATCGTGTGGAGTGGAGCTTCCTTCATGCGGTGATGAGGAAGATGGGCTTCGATCATCTTTGGATAAATCGAATTATGAGTTGTGTGGAGTTTGTGAGTTTCACTGCACTTATGAAAGAGACTCCTGGATAACGCTTCTCCCTTCTTCGTTGAGAAGGTTTAGGCAAGGCGATCCCCTTTCTCCTTACCTCTTAATTCTTTGTGCTGAAGGACTTTCGACTCGTCTAAACAGGGAAGTCTCTCTTTCACGTATTACTGGTTTTCAATTAATAAATTTTGTCCTCATATATCCTACCTTTTATTTGCTGATGTTAGTCTTTTCTTTTTTAATGACTCTTTACAAGATAGTCAAACCATTAATGAAGTTCTCCACGATTATGAGGAAGCATCAGGGTAATCCATCAACAGAGACAATTCTATGTTTATGACTAGCCCGAACACCAGTCAAGACAAAATCAAGAGGCTCTAGGATATTTTGGGAGTGAACTATAGAGAGTTTTTTGGCTTCTACATGAGCCTCCCCTCGTTGAATGCTCGCAACAAGTCGCAGGTTTTTAAGGAAGTCAGAGGTCGAGTCTGGAATACTATACAAGGGTGGAAAGAAAAACTTTTCTCTGCTGGAGGGAAAGAGGTTTTTATAACGGCCATTGTGCAAGCCATTCTAGATTACACTATGAGCTGTTTTTAAACTGTCTGGTAGCATTTGTAATGATCTTAGTGTTATGTGTAGCCGGTTTTGGTAGGGATCTTCTGATAAAAAACAAAAAAAAAAATAAATTGGAGGAGTTGGAATCGTCTTTATGTTAGCAAACATGAAGGAAGGCTTGGCTTTAAAGACTTCAAAACTTGTAACCAAGTGATGTTAGCTAAACACAGCTGGACGATTCCGAAACATCTAAATAGTTTGTTAGCAACTCTCCTGAAAAAGGCAGGTACTTTAAAGATGGCAACTTCCTTACGACGAATCTGGGATCTAACCCATCATTAACTTGGAGGAGTATATTATGGGGTCGAGATCTCTTAAAAAAGGGATACATATTGAGGGTAGGCAATGGGCGTCATGTATTCATTGGGGAGGATTCTTGGATCCCTAATCACGGAAACCACAAGCCTATCCAAGATACGAGCCATTTCAAAGACAGACGAGTAGGATACTTGATTAATCACGAGGGATAGTGGGACGAAGACAGAGTCAAATAAGCCTTTCTTCCTTCTGATGCGGTAGAGGTTCTTAGTATCTCTCTGGGGGATTCTCACAGAAACGATGAAATCATATAGATTCCAAACAAGAAAAGGAAGTTTTCTATTAATAGTGCTTATCACTTGGACTTTTATTTTTCTCGCTCTTTGGTGGCCTCATTTTTTGTTGCAAGCTCTATTAATCCTATGTGGAAGGCTCTCTGGGGCTTGGAGGTCATGCCCCATATCAAAATCTCGGTTTTGGAGGATTGTGAATGATGTTATTCTAACTGCTCTCAATCTAGCAAAGAAAGGGATATCTGTTGATGTTGCTTGTATTTTTTTTTTTTGCAGGAAATTCCCTAAATTCACAACTCGTCTAATGTGGGAATGTAAGTATGTGAAGAACGTTCGGGAGCATTTTTTCCCTTCTAACTCGCGATCTTTTCCTATTGGCAGGGTTTGTTGGAGTACGTTGAACTATGGGGATTACCTTAAGAGATTTACACTGTCCATAAATCTTGGCAAGGCAACTACAACTCGCTGGAGCATTTGGCGGTACAGGAATGCTATTCGCTTTAACAAAGTTTCTCCCTCGATTAT
Source organism: Trichosanthes cucumerina (assembly GCA_036507285.1). Classification (NCBI taxonomy): domain Eukaryota; kingdom Viridiplantae; phylum Streptophyta; class Magnoliopsida; order Cucurbitales; family Cucurbitaceae; genus Trichosanthes; species Trichosanthes cucumerina. The sequence goes on along the minus strand of CM071839.1, from coordinate 70,697,534 downwards.
TGATCTTATTCGGGCGGTTGAGACGTCATGGACGAACTACGACCATCGTCCTACTAATAAAGATACAACAACCTCTCCTTTGGTTACAACTCACTCCAAGCAGAAGAAGCCTCGGGAGGGAGCTTGGAAGATCAACATCGATGCATCTTGGTCTGATAAGCATAACGTGGAGGGATCAAGTGGATAGTCAGAGACGGAAAATGAGTGCCCTTGTTCGGAGGCAACATATCAATTCCTTATTCGTGGCCTATTAAGTACCTTGAGGCGCTTGTCATTCTCGAGAGTCTTAAGGTTACCCTTGTTAGAGGGGTGGACGATCTCCCCCCCTTTATTAGTTGAGTCAGATTCCAATGAGGTTATTAGTCTCCTTAATCACCTTGATTCTGATATGTCTAAAATTTCTTACCTCATTGAGGATATTTACGTGCTTGTTAAGAGGTTTAGTTCTATTGTCTTTTTTAAAATCCCTAGAGAGGAGAATAAAGCGGCCCATCTGCTTGCCGCTTTGACATCTTATTCGGGGTGCTCTTTGGTCTGGAATGATGACTTTCCAACGGACATTCTCCCCCTTATTTCTGAATGGGCCGGATTGATGTAATTTGGTTGATTTTTCTTTATGCATATGTTGTTGTAGTCTTAAAAAAAGGGAAAAAAAATACATTTTTGGTCCCTTAATTTGCAGGTCGATTTCTATTGAGTTCCTGAGTTTCAAAATCGAACAATCAGTTCCCTTAATTTGATAAAATAGTTTAGTTGAGTCCCTAAACGTAAACACTGTTAAATCTTTAATAGATTGCTGACGTGACAAGTTTAAATATTAAAATAACGATTTTTAAATAAAAGTTATTATTAATATAAAATAATAAAAATAATAATTTTAAAAAAACATTCTTCCCTCTCATTCCCTTCCCCCTTCTCCCTCAGTCGTGTTATTTTTCCCTCTCCGTACAACAAGACCCACAAATCTGTCGACCACCACAACTTACTTCCATCACCGCCATCACCGTCGATAACCTGGTTCAGTGCCAACTTCAGACAAGCCATCGCATCGCAAAGCCGATCAATACAGAAACCTATCGCACCCCTTTATTCTCCGTGAATCTCCGACCACTAGTCATGCATCGCCACCGCCCACGCCGGCTGCGTCCATCATGTTGTAGGACTCCCCGAACGCCACTAGTCACTCATCGGTGGTCCGCCCACACGGCCGCCGATCGCTGTGGACTCCCGAACGCCAGCCAACGTCAATCGCCTACCCCTTACCACCCGATCTAAAGCCCCATCGAAGCTACGATGAATGCTAACCGACCATCCAGATATGCAACCAAAACACAACAAACACATGTTTCGACCTGCCGCTGTGCACCTGATCCGTGGGCATTGATATCGACGAAAAAATTTCTAGCAAAATCTTAGAAAGAAAAGAGAGACGAGGAAGGAAGAGAGGAGGAGGAGAGGGGGAAGGTAGTCGGGCAATGAAGAGGGGCAATGAAGAGGGAGGGGAAAGGAAGTAGAGAGAAATGTTTTTAAAATTTATTATTTTCTAATAATAATAATTTTTATTTTAATATTAAAACCTTACACGTCAACAATCCGCTAAAGATTTAACGGTGTTTAACGACTCAATTGAACTATTTTATTAAATTAAGGGACCTAATTGTTCAATTTTGAAACTCAGGAACTCAATAGAAATAGAGATGCAAAATGAGGGACCAAAAATATATTTTTTCAAAAAAAAAAAAACCGTAAATCGGATTACGTTTATTGAGAGTTCGTAAATCGTACATAAGATCAGCGATCAATTTGGGATATCGACAGGTAGGATACAAAAGGGTCCCACTAGAAAAGGTCCACGTTTCCTAAAATTAAAAATTTAAAAATAAAAAAAAAAACCGATGCTAAGAAATCACGTAAGGCGGAGGCGCGTAAAGATTCAACTTCCCGCTTATTCAAAAATATTCGAAAGGGAAAAAAAGAAATAATAATCCAGTGATAAAAGCTCACACAAAAAATTTCAAAAATTACGAAAGACCCGCCCCCCACCCCGCCCAAAGTCTAAAAAGTCCTTTTTCTCCCTCCATCTCTCTCTCTCTCATCTCTCTTCTTAATCTCAACGGTCCTTATTCACTCTCTCTCTCATCGCTCATTTCTCTCTTCCCTCCAATTCCTAACCCCACTTCCCGCATATTTTCTTCAGCAGTTCTTTGCAGATCTGCGGCGGCGGCGGCGGAGACGGTCACCGGTGACTACTTGATGGCGGCTCTGCCATCCTCTTCTGCCTTACCGGATTCTTCTTCTTCCAGGCACCATACTTACAGTAGGAAGCAGAAATCCCTTGGTCTTTTATGCTCAAAGTATGGTTCTTTTGCTGTCGGTGTAATCGGATGCCTTTTTGCTTGATGATTTCCAGCTCTTGATTTGTTTTTGTGTACTGTGCAGTTTTTTGAGCTTGTATAACCACGATGGAGTTCACTCGATTGGGCTTGACGATGCTGCATCGCGATTAGGTTTAATTCTAGTTCGAATTCGTTGTGTGAAGGGTTTAGTTTTTTGGTTTTGGCTGTTTTTTCCTGAAATCTGGGGGTTTTGGTTTGTGCAGGTGTCGAAAGGCGGCGGATCTATGATATTGTGAATGTATTGGAGAGCGTCGGGGTGGGAATTTTGTTGGTTCATCTGTTAAGTTTTTTTGTGTTTAGTCTAATTTCTTGTATGGTATGTGCTGATTTATTCTAGTGTTTGCCCCCTTGTAATTTAGGTTCTCTCGAGAAAGGCGAAGAATCAGTACAGTTGGAATGGGTTTGGGGCAATCCCTAAGGCCTTACAAGATCTTAAGGTAGGTTGAATCGGGTTTTCTAGGGAAAAATGGAGTTGGGTTGATTTCATTTCTTCTGCTGTTTACTTCATTTTAAATTGTTTGATAGGAGGAGGGCTTGAAGGAGAATTGCAGCGCATCTGATGGTAACGATTACGCAAAAGTAAGCTAATTAGTTATTGTACAGTTCCCACTACCTCATTGCCCTTATTAATTATGCGTGTTTGGGTTTCGATGTAAAGTTTCCTCTTCTTACATTTTGTCACATTTAGGTCTCGGATGATGAAGATGACGATGAAAGATTTTCCAATCCAACTGGAAGCCAAACCTCAACTGCAGCCGTTCCCAAATCTTCGTCATCTTTAAAAGCCGGTACGCATTTTCCTTGTTACTTCAATTGGGCCGAATTATCTTTGGAAGTTGCGCATCTGCCTATTTTCGGTTTGGTTTTCTGAGTGTTTGAATTGATACTGTGTGTTTAAGTTGGCTGTCATCACGGCATTTACTCTTTGGAGGTTCAAGTCCCTACTCTCATATTTGTCGTGTTAAAAAGTTGGCTGCCCTTCTCGATCTGGCTCCCTCACACTTTCTATTAGCATATGCAGACAATAGGAGGGAAAAGTCATTGGCGCTTCTGACGCAAAATTTTGTTAAGCTATTTATTTGCAGTCATGTGAGTGGAAAAATTGATCCACCCTATCTTTTGCCTGTAAGCATGTTCCTCTGCAAGCTCTATTGGTTGACAGAATAAATTTTGGCCATATAGGTGAATATGATTTCCCTCGATGAAGCTGCAAGGCTCTTATTAGGAGATGGCCACAATTCATCAATAATGAGAAGTGAGTAATCCTAAAACTTGCTTTTGATTTTAGATTTAGAATGTGATCTGGGAAATGCTTGATATTGACACATCGTTAATTATATGCAGCAAAAGTGAGACGGCTATATGACATTGCAAATGTGCTGTCTTCCATGAATCTAATTGAAAAGGTACCACATTCTTGCTTACTAACAACATTAAAAATATGAGACATTGATCTGTGTCTGTTTTTTTTGTTTTGTTTTGACTTTTTTTTTTTGGAATTTTTTTGGAATCATATGCAGACCCATACAACTGACACAAGAAAGCCCGCTTTTAGGTGGTTGGGAGTGAGGGGAAAAGTCAAGAATGAACCTACCGTTCTTCCAGAGTCCAGAAAAAGGGCATTTGGAACTGACTTAACAAATGTCAGTTGTAAGAAGACCAAGTCTGAAAATTCAACCTACCAGAGTTTAAATCATTGCCTCAGCATGCAAAAGCTAGTGCAGTGTGAGAATTCTTCGCAAGAGGACAGCCAGAACAGTCAGGATCAGGAATGTGAACGAACTTCCAAGAGCTATCAATTTGGACCATTTGCTCCTGTAACAGTAGCTAAAGTTGGTGTCTCAGACAATAACAATGTGAAGCGGACTCACGATTGGGAAAGCCTTTCCTCAACATTCCGGCCTCAGTATCACAACCAAGGTAAAACCCCTAATTAAACATAGTTGAACAAAGTGCTGCTTTATTTTGAAATGCCACAGTGGATCTTAATGACCAATTGGTTGAATGTCCAAACTCTGTTCACCTTTTCATTATTTGTTCAGCACTTCTACTGGTTTACAATTTTCAATCATACTTCAGCACTCTTCTCATGCTTGATATTGTAACCTTCATTGGTCAATATTAGGCGAAAAGTTCAGAATTTTTGAGATGATCTTCAAACTGGATACAAACTAATGTTGTGGTCTTTGTTCTTGGAATCGTTCAGCCTTAAAAGAACTTTTCTCCCATTACGTGGAAGCTTGGAAATCATGGTATTCTGAAGCAGTGAAGAAACCTATACAAATATCTTGATGTGCTTTGTTTCGTGCTCGAAATATTTAATAAGCTTATCTCGATTAAGCGCTGTTTCTACTGCAATTAGTCAAAAAAATTTGACCTTTCTTGGTTGCATTTTCTTAATGCACCAACGCAAGAAGGGTTCATCTTTGAAAGTGCAAAACATTCCCAATAGGTTCATGTTTGTTTGTATTATTCTGAAAACAAGCCTAACATAGTTGTTAGTTTTTATTTCTCTTCATTCTCACCATGTTCGTATTTTATTGTAGCTATCTCCTTCCCCCTACAGTGTTCAATGAAATTGGCAACTTCGCCTTTGTTGAAAATTGATTTTGAATTGGAACCAAAATAATATACAAATTGGAGTTTTCTTCTAGAAATCTTATTTTCTTGCTTGTCTGTCGACATCATCCTAGGTTTCTGGATGCAATTCTTGTGAAAGTAAATGAATGCAAAGATAAATTCCAATCAGAGAAGTTGGCTTATCGATACTGGATGGTCTTCTGGTACTTGTTCTTTATCTACCGCTCACTGTCTGTTTCTTCCACTTGCTTCATGCCATATGATTTCTGAAGTACAACAGAAACTTTTTCCCTTTCATCCCGCTGAACTAACTGGGAAAATAAACTTGCAGAAATCCAGTGAAAGTTGATGGCAATGGTTAATGGAATGATTCAAAAGCAGTCAGTTTAGGGATTTTTTTTTTTTTTTAATCATGCATGGTTTTGAACTTTTGATCGTTTAAGGTTATTGAAGGTTGTTTTGACTAATTAAATTGTGTTCAAATTGACTTAGATGGATCAGTTTAACTGAGTATGCTGGGATTGAAAGGAGACAAACAATTGTTATATCCATTTTTCTTAAAGCTCAAAAATATATGCTCTGATATGAGGCTTTTCTTCCCAGTAATTTCGTACAGCATCTTGGATTTGTCTTTTGAACTTTTGATCTTTAAACAATGTTTTTGACTAGTTAAACTATGTTCAAATGTGCTTAGACAGATTCTTTTAACTAGGAAATGCTGAAATCGCATCCAATTCTTGTAAGGCCCAAAATAATATACTTTGATATAAGGCTTCTCTTCTCGTATGGCAGCTTGAATTTGGCCTTTTGGACTTTTGATCTTTAAAGAAGGTTATTGATATTTTGACTAGTTAAATTATGTTCAAATGAGATGGATTCGTTTAGCTAAGAAAATGTAGGGATTAAAATGATACAAACAATTGTGGCATCCATTTTTCTTAAGGCTAAAAATATGTGCTTTCATATAAGGCTTCTCTTCTCTTGCTGTCAGCAAAGAGGTTGTCAGTAATTATATACAGCACTCTCTATTTGGACAAAATTATTTGAAACTGCCTTAGATCGACAGTTTTACTTGATTGGATGTACGAGAAAAAAATTATAAAAGTACTTTGATTTTATATCTTATAGTTATAGACAACTTTAAGATCTACCTGATAATTTTAAAGAAATAATTTCATTGAATAATTTGTCTAGACTTTGTCTTTTTTAAATGATCTAGAAGGCCCTAGGATAAGCCACATAAGATGACCGATTTGGATCTATTAGTCCCAAATGATTGTCATATTTCTAGCAGAAATGACCTTGTTTGGTGCTTCATTATTTTCCTTTTTAACCTTGGCTCACTTCCTTTCTTTCAAATCATTTAATACCTCAATTATGTCCCTTTCATCAGTCACATATTTTATACATGTCATTAGATTGTAATCCTTAAAAAAAAAATTGGATTTTTCAATTTTAAGTTTAATATTGACCTTTTATATAGTTTAAGGAAATTTGATGGTAAGTTATAGGAGCATTTATATTTATTCTAAATATATATATATTTTTTAAAATTCAAATATGAAAGTGAGGAAAGGAACCTTTGACATTGAAGCCGATGCAACTATTTTGACAATCAGTTATATTGGAGTTGATATTAGTAATTCTAAAAATTGAATTGACAAACAAATTAAAAAAACTTATTTTATTTTTCACAAAACTTGCATTTTTAAGCTTCACATCCTCATTTTTAAAGTGAAATTAAGCAAAAATTAGTAGTGAAAATATTTTTACCTCTAAAAAACTGTTATATGTGTAATTGTCATGTAACTCTGGGACAAAGGGAGAGTTTGAATTCGAGTTAATATTCTTCATTAATTTCCTAATTTACTCATCTTTCTTTTATCTTTATTTGAGGACGGTGAGAAAGAGGATAATTAAAGGTCATGTTTGATAATCGTTTGGATTTTTGTTTTTAATTTTTTTAAATTAAATTTATTTTCTTACAATTTCTCTATAATAGTCTCATCTTTCTTAATGAAACATTTAAATGCATAGCAAAATTTTAAAAGTAAAAGTAATTTTTAAATTTGTTTTTTTCTAATTTTTAAAACTTGGACTTGAATTTTAGAAATATTGGTAAAAAAAATAGATAAACCAAAGAAAGCAGAAGTAGTGGTTCTAAGCTTAAATTACAAATACCAAAATCTAAATATTTAACAACTAAACGGAATTATTTTGGATTTTTGGTAGAAAAAAGACAGTTGAGAGATGGGGGTAAAATAGCGAAGATCAACATTCGCAGATTTTCATCTTCTTCACCCACACGTAGAGGGTTTCATAATTGATTACAGATCGAGCAAAGTTTGATGTAAATTTTCGCCAATTTCCATGTGAGTTTCTCTGTTTGTTGATTTTTACAACTTGTAGTAATTTCTCTTTCTTTTTAGAACCAAACATGTTCTCTGCATTCAGAAAACTGAATAATAGAAAGAAAGAACAGAGTAATTCAAACTGATTTCAATTCTAAGCCCTTTCTTCTACAATTCGCAGCTTGAGAGATGAAAAATCTGACAGGAAATCGATGGATTTGATGTAAATTTTGATTAGAAGTTGCTGACTCCATTGCCACTGTCACGTATGGGACCAACATTCAGAATTTGGATAGGGTTTCCAAGCTGTAACCAATTGGGCATTGTCTGGTAATCAAATCTAAACTAAAACCCCCATTATTTCCATATCGTATTGTAAAGAAAAATCCGATTATCTCATCATTTATATTTTATCATCATTTTGTTAATTTTCAACCATTTCTTTAGCTTTATTTATTCATGTTACTGAGAATTTATATTAACAATCCATCCTGTTAGCAGAAGCCTGATGCGTGCATTTTTTGTCCCATATCAGATTGGATAAATTTATCCAAAAACTTGCTAGCTAATTGGGAATTTAATGAAGAATTAGGGCTTTTGCTAAATTGGGTTTTTAGTGTAAATTAGGTTGGGAATTATGTAAGCTTGTTGTTGGTGGGGTGGTGGCCAATATTGATGATGTGAGTTTGTTTTTTCTTACTATCTTCCCACTATAATTGATACACTATTTTTCACGGTCAAGTGGCAATCACAACATGTTTTGCTTTGAAAAGTTCATGAATAGTTTTATGCCACCCAAAATAAAAGTTCAAGTTTACTTTTAATGTTTCAAACTGTTTAGTTTGTTTGAAGAACTGTTTTCAAAATATTTCTTTGTTTTTTATAGTACAGTATTTCTTCGTTTTTCCCTTTTAGAATAAACTTTTACAAGCATGGTGATTATACGAGGTTAGTGTTCTTGTATAGATTCAAATTACCATTCATAAATCTTGGATTTTAGGATACCAAAACCTTACGGATGCAAATATAACCTCGCATGAATTAGAAGTGAAGAAGATCTTTGGTGTACAAGCAAGAAAAACTATCCCAGTAGTATAATGATGCCTTTTAGGTAGAGTCCAATAACAAAATCATATGAGCTTAAGTCCAAAATGGACAATAACATACTATTATAAAATGTGGGGACTCGTTATCCTAACACCATATTTAAATACATAATAAGTAAATTATTTTATATATGCAAGAATAGTTGACTATTTTGGTCAAGTATCATGAAGGTATTATACACGGTTTTACAGTGAGTGAAATCAGTTAAAAGGGAAAATGAGTGAAAAGGAAGTGAAAAGGATTTTAAAAGAGCAAATAGGGTGGAATGTCGATTTCCTAGACGATTTTTGTGTCTTTTGTTTTGTACTTTGACATAATTTCCTAGGTTCAAAGATGCATACCTGAAAGGATCACATTAACCATATATGTTCAAATCCTTTTATGATGCATCTTTTTGAAAAGATGGGGAGGAGACATTTGATAAAATGCCAATAATTCATCCAACAAACACCATATTATCTAATTGGGAACAATCTAGATTTCTTAATTAATTAATTATTTTCTTTTATTAGTCCTTTTCTATTGCTGGTGAGAATTGCTAATATTAGGGGTGTGTATTGCGAATTGTTGTCGTAACTTGAAAGTTTGTAGTGCAACTGTCTAGGTGAGAAAAACTAAAGTTTGTGTTGGCAGTGGAGGGACCGAGTTGGCGGAATCTAGGATTTCTTTTATGCATACATAGTATATTTTTGTAGCTATGTATTGTGCTTTTTTTTTTTTTCCAATCGCAGTGATAGTTTCTTCTCTGCTTTATAATTTTTGACCTTAAGAGTTTCTTAGTAGAATCTATGTTATTTATATTTTCTTTTTGTTCTATTTGTTGATTATCATTATTGATTTTCAACTGTGATTCTAAGTCTGTTCATGCAAGTTTAGGATCTTGAACAATTGATTTGTACACTATCTGAAAAAGAAAATCACCGTAATCTTCTGGAGACTGTAGAAAGTTCAACAAAGAAATGCAAGAAAACGTCGTCGTTGACCTGACCTAGTCATGTGGTCAGCCATTTGAAAAGTAGGAGAATCGTAGTAGTTCGTGTAATACTGCAGCAGATGGACCTTGGCTTGAAAATTGGAGCAAGAAGCATTTTGCAGTTCTTGGTGGAGCTTATTTATGATTTTGTGGCAATCATTGCTTCACTTATATAGTTCAGTATGTTTGATGAGAACAATAGTCTAAAGTACTAAAAAGACTTGACATTTAGGCGAGCCATTCAGTGGAGATGAGGAAACTAGAATAGGAACAAAAGTCTCATAATCTTTTGTGTATCGAGATAGTCGGTAACCTAGCTTACAACAAATTTATTGAGTTGATGAAGGGAATGAATAGAGTCCCCAAGGAGGGAAGCCCAACGAATGTCAAATACAGAATCTCACACCTCATTAAGATCATATTAGCATATCTCCTACTTGTATATATTTTTCTCTTGGCTAAATATAAAGCGAAAATAGGTTGTGTTTGTGCCCCTTTTGTTGAGAATACTATAATTCAATTAGATACTCGTCCTAAAGAAAGATTCAGAGATTTCTTGGACTCATTTTCATTTATTTCATAATTAACAACCCTTCAACTTAACGATCAAATTTGTTCAAAGATACCATAAGATCTGGAGATATAGTTTAATATACGATTTGAGAATTTGAAAGTAGAGATGGCTGTTCTACTATACAAAAAAGTTAGAAATGGTTAGATCATGGATGAAAAAGATTAAATTAGTCTTGACCCAAAAGCATAGAATATGAAACTAAAGCCTACCAGCTACAAAACGAAAGCCTTGAAAAGAAGCATAAATGATAGGCACTCAAGGAAGAGGAAGAAATCAAGGGGAACCAAGCAAAATGAAAGAGTACTCTAAGAGAAGAGGAGCCAAACACTTGGCATCAAATGAAGGGTTCAAAGGAAGCAATGGGAGGTGTCCTTTAGCAGACACACAGAGAGATCAACTGTTCAAAAAGGATATTCCTACCAAAGACATTTAACAGATTTCCCATTCAGTGGAACACTAAAGGGGGCAGCTGAAAAGGGCCAAAATGCAATCTCTTGGAAAGTTACAAGCTTGACCCATGTGCTTTGCTCTGTTCCCATCCTCTTATTCTCCATTATTAATCTTTCTTTCTTCCTTTTTATGTCAAAATATTACCACTCTGTCTGAAAGTATGCAACTTCTTACCATGTTGCTTTTTACTTTTACCCTCACCTTTTTGCCTAATGTTACCAACTTTACCATTCCCTTTTTCCATATATTTGAGTTGGATGATGTTCTTGAAGGTTCTCTACTTCAAAAAGGATATTTCGTTTTCTCTGACAAAGATAAAAGTCGAATCTCGGGTAACTCTTTTTTTTTTTTTTACTGTATGAACTTTTGCCTAAAAAACTGTCATTAGTGAATAAATCCCTCATCATTTGAGCAGAAGTCAAGGATTTTGGGACAAATATTTCTTAATTATTGAATTAGTCAATATTATAGGACTAGAGTCAAGATATCTAGGATTAAATCCATTATGCCCGCCTAGAAAATAAAGAAAAAAAAAAGAATTAAAGCAAGATAAAATATAATTTCTATCAACTTTCTAAGACCAAGTCCAAATTTTTTAGTAAAAAATTATGATATCCTTTTCCTCCTCAATTTTTTTCTCATGTTATTCTTGTTCAAATGTATGCCATCAACTACTGAACATCATCCATGAGATGGGAAGGTTTAGTTTATCAGTAAATACATAAACAAATAAATTTGCCTTTTTACCTTTTCATAACAAAAATGGAGGATGAAACATTATTAAGATTTCAAAACTCTACTTTGAATTCATTTTTTCTTATATAGAACTTGAAATATCTTTTCAAAATTTGCGAGAAACTAGCTTTTCTGAATGAAGGGAATATGAAGAAACAAAGGACCAGAAAGGAATAAAAGGGGGTAAAGGAGGAATATTTTTGTCCAAAATAAACCAAAATTAGTTAAAACTTTCATCAGGTACAAGGGAAAAGTGGGTATTTTTTTGGGAAAATAAACCATTTTTCCCAAATAATTTCAATGATTTAAAAAACACTTGCATTTTAGCCTTTTAAGGCTGCCAAGTTATAAAGATATGTTCCAAAAGAGCATATGCTATATATGTACATTAATTTAGATATAGTCTATGGTTTTTTTTTCATATATAATTATTAATTGGCCAAATTATAAAAAATACTCCTGAACTTTGCTCCTTGTTTTAAAAATATATTTAATTGTTCAAAAGTTGCAATATTACCCTTGATTTTTCATAGATGTTTTAAAACTATCTTTGAAATAGAAAACTTGTTAGAATGGTTGAATGAAAAGTCGACCCGTCTGAATGTCGTTCTTTCACACTTAATCAAGATAAATATTCTACTGGCCATAACGTTATTTTAGGTCATCGTTACGTCGACTTTCTATCTAACATTCTAATAGATTTCTACTCCAATGACAATTTTTTAAAGTTTATAAAAATTAAAGGATAATATTGCAACTTTTGAAAGTAATATGTACATTCTATTTTTTTATTATTATAATTATTATTTTATTATTTAGCCTTATCAATTTTACTTTAATGGGTGGAGAAGTAAAGAATCATCCCCAAATCCTACCAGAAAAGCCATCAAAATATTGAGAGAGAGAAAAATCCCTTTTAGTTCCAAACCTTTCCCCTCATTTCTTCTTCACATTTTTTTAATTAAATGTGGAATATTAATGCCCCTCTTTGCAATCAAATCTTAGCAGATTAAAGAAAAAAAAACCCATCAAATATGGATCCTGATTACATTGAGTTGTCTTCCACTTTTAATTAGGAGAGCACAAAAAACAGAAAAAGAACAAAAGAAATAGAAACTTTATCTAAAATTGAAGACCAAAATTTAGTATTAATCCTGATTAATTGAATTGCTAGTTTTAAGGAAATAGGGGTTGTCCGTTTTCTTGGAAGCTGATTTTTGGTTCATGGAGAGGCCCCAGAAGCCATCACTGTCAATAATTGATCCTACTAAACCCCATTAGTTGATTTCTCAGCCAAAATGGATAGAACCCATCTCAGATTTTCATGTTATAAAGTTTTTGATTCAGTTTTTTGGCTTGTCTATAAAGAATCTGGGCCGTCAATTGGTTGGTAGAGAGATTATATCGAAATGGGATGATGTCAAATTTGAAGATGGTGAATCTGTAACAGGGAAAAGCAAGCTCTGCTGTAGCTTCTATGCATGGCGGATTGAGAGAGAAAACTAGAAGTAGAGTCAATTAAAGGCTGTTTATTAACCATTTTCTACGTTTCATGTTCACCAAAATTATACAGAGAGAAACAAAGTGGGGCCATGTCTTGTCTCTCCCACTTTTTCCCAACAGAAAGAAAAGAAAAATCATCTATAAAAAGTTGCCCCAAGTCATCATCTGCCTCGAACAATCAGTTCTTCCAAATGGGAATTATGGAATACCATCAAACTTTTCATAATTCTGACCAATTTTCTTCTTCTTCTTCTTCTTCTTCTTCTACTTCTTCTTCATGTCTTACCACTTTCAAGGGTCATTCTTCTTACATCTCTTCTCTAACTCTCGCCGGAAAATTCCTCTACTCTGGTTCCTCCGACAAGGAAATCCGGTCATGGAGACGAAACCCATCACAGGAATTTGAACAAAATCATCAAGAGTTTCAAAACAATATGGTTACTGCCGGACATGGCGCAGTGAAATCGCTAGTGGTTTCATCTGACAAACTCTACAGTGCTCATCAGGACCATAAAATTCGCGTTTGGAAAATCTCTAACGATTTTGATCACCACCAAAAGTACACGCGCTTAGCCACGCTCCCGACGCTCGGCGACCGGACGGCGAGGCTTTTGACGCCCAATAATCAAGTCCAGATCCGCCGGCACAAGAAATGCACATGGGTTCATCATGTCGATACAGTTTCAGCTCTAGCTCTATCAAACGACGAGTCGCTTCTTTATTCTGTTTCGTGGGATCGGACCCTCAAAATCTGGCGGACTTCCGACTTCAAATGCTTGGAGTCCGTCGCTGGAGCTCACGACGACGCCATAAACGCCGTGGCACTCGCCGGCGACGGCGACGTGTACACCGGATCGACGGACAAGAGAATCAAAGTGTGGAGGAAAAACCCAGATGGAAAAAGGCATTTTTTGGTCCAAACACTCGAGAAGCACAGCTCGGGGATTAATGCCTTGGCCGTCGCCGGAGATGGGTCGGTTTTATTTTCCGGCGCCTGCGACAGGTCGGTTCTGGTTTGGGAGAAGGAGGAAGAGGGTGGGTTAATGGAGTTGGTGGGTGTGTTGAGAGGCCATTCAAAGGCCATATTGTGTTTGGCTGTGGTATTGGATTTGGTCTGCAGTGGCTCTGCGGACAAGACGATCAGAATTTGGAGAAGGGCAGTCGCCGGAAATTATGTCTGTTTGAAGGTTTTGGAAGGGCATAACGGTCCGGTGAAGTGTTTGGTGGCGGCGGTTGATCGGTGCAACCAAAACGACAAGTGGTTAGTGGTTTACAGTGGTGGTTTGGACTGTGATATTAAAGCGTGGCAGATTTGTGTTCCTCTTGTTTAGATTGAGACTTTTGTGGATTTTCCTTTTTTTTGGGGATTGAGTTTTTTGAGGGATTTGTGTATATATTATGAAAGAGTTTAGTGCATTTTTTAGTTTTCTTTTGTGTTTTTGGAAAGTGTTGGTTGGTTTGAAAGTGAGAGAGATTTATATGGAAAATTGGAAGAGGTTTGCTCTTGGATTGATCAAATATGAAGAGTTATAATACGAAAAGTGTTTATAGTGTTTAGTGGTATTGATATTAAAAGTTTCCAAGACTGTTTCAATGAGATTAATATGTTACATATATTTTGTTTTAAAAAAAATATTTTGGTTTAGATCTTACTCCGGTGCAAAGCTTATCTCTTGAATTGAAATCATTACGACGATCAAAATATCAGAATTACCAACCTAACACAATTCAAATGATAAAGTCTCTCTTTATTATAGGACAATAATTGTCTCTTTCTTCTTATTTATAATATATGTAAAATTATTTAGTCCTTAAACTTATCTTTGTATTTAATAGGCCTCTAAATTTTAAAAAGTGGAAAATAGATTCTTAGGGTTGTTTGAGGAGATGAATGAATGATAAAAATAGGGGTTATAATAGTCTGTGAAATCATATAATATTATTTAAAATGCAGAGTAATATAGTCTGACTGTCTGAGGTTATAATAGTTTGAGTTTGGGGTGTAGAGTACTCTACAGGTTATAATAACACAGATTATAATCTGTGCCCCAAACATGCCCTTAAGCTTTCAATTTTATGCTTATAAAATAGATTCATAGATTTTCAACTTTATATTTGATAGATTGTCTAACTTTTAATTTTGTATCTAATAGGCTTTCGATTAAATCAACATTTTTAAAATTCATGAACTTATATTAGATACCAAATTCAATTTTATGTACACTATATCTTTAATTTTAAAATATCGAGGACTTATTAGAAATAAATTAAAAAATTAAAAATTTATCATACATATTTTAAAGTTAATTAGACACAAACTTAAAATAGTCTATAATTTATCTAATAATATAATATTGGAAGGAAAAAGTTAAAAGAAAAAAAAGCCTCACAGAAGTCTTTTTTTTTTTTTTAATTAGATATTATCTTGTGGCCTTTTCGTTTTTCTCTTTCTCTATCAGTTGATTTTGATAAGACAATAGAATGAAATAAAGTTGGATAAATGGTAATCACTTTTGTGTCTTACAAATGAACAAAGCTTAAATTGTGGAATTATAATTGTTTCTTAGTGGCTTAGTTAGGCGTGGACCTTATGGCAAGTTAGATATGGGTTGTGTCGTCTAAATTGTAAGTTAGCGAAGTTATCTTATGGCATTAATGGAGGACTCTAAAGTCTAACATGGTTGCAATTAAAGAAGGTTCGGTCGGATCTAAAAGGACTAGAGCTACCTTAGACAATGTCTCACTCACAATTTTAATAAATTTGAATTTGTGAAACTCGAGAATAAAAAAATTTGAACTTGTATGATTTATATTCAGATACAAAAAGAATAAATTACAAAATTTAAGTTGTATAAACTATGTTTGATTTATAGGTTTATGATTTATAAGAGTTAGTATATGATAAATGTCTTCATTTTTTTATTTGTTTTTTTTACGTCAACTAGACTAGTGGAAAAAATCTCAAATAGTTAAAGAGTTACTTACTGCCTACTAATTGAACTATATTCATTATTCAAGTTGATGATATTCATTTTATACATTTTATGTAAAGATGCCTTGAATCTGTTATCTGCCGGTTCGAATGACCAAGTATATTGGGCCTATTGGACCAACTCTGTATTAGGGTTTAGGAGAGGTGCCATATGTAAACCCTCCAAACACAAGTTAATCTGTTCTGTGTAATTTTGTTATCTCAGTTAATAAACTTACTCTCTCCCTCTACTCGTGGATGTAGCTAACACAACGTTAGTGAACCACGTAAATACTGTGTGTGATTTTCTTCGATTATCTACTGCCTTTGTTTTAACATTTTAAAAGGTTTGATTATTTTTGTTTGTTTCTTATTAAAGTTACAACTCATTTTCTAACTTTTTTATTTTCTTTGTTATCCATTGTGGTTATAAATATTGCACGATTATGATAGACACTAAAATGAAATGAAGTTAAATGAATTGTTAGTATATATTTTAGATATAAGCAAAATTTGTCAAAGTGAATTTTGCTCAACGAAAATTGATATATCTTCGACTAGAGGTTAGATATTCGAATTCTACCACCTCCAAACGTTGTTAGGCTAAAAAAAAAATATAAGCAAAACTTAGGGTGAGTTTGGCTAATATACATTTTTCTTTAAAAAGTTAAGTCGTGGGTACAATCAGAAACAAAATTCAATAAATGATCGTTTAATTTTTCTTTAGTCATAGATATGGAGCGGCAAGGAAGAAACTAACATGCTAATTTTGTTTCCAACATCGAACTAAAAGTCAAAAAAAAAAAAAAAAAAACTTTAGAAACAAAATACAATGTATTACTTTGCACCAAAAAAGAAAATCCAATGTATCTGAAATACACATATAAACCCGTGAACATCACTTCTTAAAATCCATAATGTTGAAAACAATTATTTAAAAATAAATGTATCATTCAATTCTAAGTAAAACGGTAAACCCAAGTAAGCGAATAAATAAAAAACATGTCTATTTTATGGAAATTAGTAGCAAAGACAAATGATTAATTATGCAAAGTTCAACGGCAAAAATAAGACATTAACGTTCCATTTAATAATTATTTGAGTTTTGATTTTTAAAATTAAGTCTATAAATACTACTTTTACGTCTAGTTTCCTTGTTTTCTTATCTGCATTTTACCTAGGTTTTATAAAACTAAACAAAATAGATCTCATTTGATAACCATTTCATTTTTTGTTTTTAAAAATTATGTTTATAAAAACTATTTCTACCTATAAATTTCTTTATTTTGTTATCTATTTTCTATCTATGTTTTCAAAAACCAAGCCAAATTATGAAAATTAAAAAAAAAAAAATTTAAAACTTGTTTTTATTTTTTGGAATATGACTAAGAATTCAAATGTTTACCTAAGAAATATGAAAACTATTATAAAGAAATCATAGGAAAACAAATTTAATTTTCAAAAACTAAAAACCAGATGATTATAAAATGAGATCATAGTTTTCAAAAAAGTTATTTTTTTTTTTTTTAAAAATTGTCTAAGAATTCAAATATTGAAAGATATAAGTCATAACAAAAAAAAAAAAAAAGAGAAAACAAACCTAATTTTCAAAAATAAAATACCAAATACTTATCAAATAAACCTTAAGGGGACGTTTGGACTAGAGGAGTTAGGAGGAGTGGAGTTGGAAGAAATTAATAACTCCCCCAACTCCTTATTTGACCCAAGGATTTATTAGCTCCTTCTTATGGGTTCCACAGATTTATTAACTCATCCAACTTTTTCTTATGGGCCTCATAGATTTATTAAGGGGTTTCATGACCCATTTTCTATTTAAAATTGGGGTTTGACCACTAGTCTTGAAATAATGAAATTTATCTTTTTGTTGACGCCACGAAGGTTGGTGCAGGACATTAATAGCCTTCCGTGCTCGCGTGCAGACTCTCGAACCTGAGCTCGAGTTGGGATCCATCGCGAACACGAATGACATTTTGGTGAAGTCATCGTGAGCAAACTTATCGTGTTCGCGTATAGGGAGCACGAACGCGAAGTATGCTTCAACGCGAGGAAACTTGTCGTGTTCTCGTGCTCGCGTATGTCATAACCCAACGCGAACACAAACTTTATATAATAATACGTGGACAACAAACCACTAATGCAGACCTTTATATAATTGTGTTGATAAACGAGTAGACAATGATGTGACATTTATAAATCTAACTCGTTCTTCCATTTAAAGAACTAGTTGAGATTGGTTGATTGCACGTTGTTCTGTTATGTCCACTATTCCCACATCGACCACATCTTGGAGATGGACGGTGTTCGCCTACAGATGGGATCCTTTGTACCGTACGCCAACCTACTCGAGACACTCTTATTGGTGGGAGGATGGTCATCTCTATATATCTTGAAGGTCTCCTCCATTCTGAAATGTGACCTACCGGATTCAATGGCTCAGTGCACACAACTATCAAGGATTCGACGGTGTAGTAACGACTGTAAAGAGTAAATGAATTAATGTTCCTATGTTTGACAACAACAATAACATGCGAACATGGAATCTCCATAGCTTAAAACTCTTTGCATGTGCATTCACGTGCGTTTAGGTCAACAATACCATATAACCGACCATCTCGTACATTAAAATGGTAACAGTCGATGAGGTCGACCTGATATTGTCTGGCTCTATCACAGTCTGTGACCATCTTCATTAACACGTAATCTAAGTAAATTGCATCTGCCGATGACCATTTGTTTGTCTATCATGAAACCATTGTTGCAGATGGTTCCTTACAAACTCAAGTAAGGATGTGCTAGCCAAGAGTCTCACATCTTTTGTTAAAGAATTGAAAGACTCGTTCGTGTTGTTGGTCATATTGTCGTACCGTCGCTGCGTTTGATGAGATCTCGCCTACGTTCGATCCAACCTCCTCCAAATATTGTGCCACTGTTCCATTGCGGAAGAGATACAGTTGTTCCCAATAAACATCAAATTTTGTCACCCTAAATGCTCGACTTGCCTTCTCAAACAACTTTAGTATTGCTTGATTATTCTTGAAGTTTTTTATTAAATTTTTTCTCAGGTGGTGGACACAAATTCCATGGAAAGCCGTTGGAAACACGACACTAACTGCATTTGCAATGGAGATGTGGCAGTCAGAAATAACTACGAGACTCGATGCATCTCGAATCATATGGTTCTTCAATATTGTCATGAACTACGTTCACGACTCGTCTGTCTCATTATCAACAATAGCATGGGCAAAATGGTACAACTAGTCGTTACCATCCATTGCTACAACAACCAACATGCAACTTTTATACTTTCCTTTCAAGTGGGCCCAACCCACAACTATTATATTACGACAATGTGCGCACCCTCTTATACAAGGTCCTAGGGCCATGAAAACATACTTGAAATGAATAGAATCATGTAGTTTAATTTCAAATATCATTCTCAATTTTTAACGTTTCTCCGTAAGCATGCAACCTTGCATATGATTCTTCTGGAGTCCCCATTGTAAGAGCGTACGACGTTTCCTGTGAACGTCATGTCTTGTCGTAGCTTATATTTACACCATAATCTCTCCTGATGTCCTCGATTATGTGTTTCGGCTTGTACGAGTGACCCACACAAGAAAACTTATCCTTTATTATGTTTCAAATAACGTTCGCTGCTGCGTGTCTATGATCGTGATTTAAAACCTCAATCGTGCACGTATGTGAAACAAGATATTACAACCCTACAAGCGCAGTGCACGAAGCCTCCATGTACATGTTTCTTCGATGCATCGTACAATGTATAAGTCCTTGGATGATTTTTTAACCCTAAATTTAAAATTGTGTGATTGCGAACAATGAAAGTTGATGTTTCAAATCCCCCTTGCATAAGAAGATTTGACCATCTTTAATTGGAACAAGTCCTTGCATTACAATGTTGAAGCGATATTTTCTGTTGACATAGAGGTTGAAACCGGAATATTTACATTGGGTAGTGGTGTATCTTCAAAATCGATTTTCTAATATTCCATCCTCTAGTATTCATGGAAAACGTCGTTCGAATCACAACCTGTCTGATCGTCTCATTGATGTCCAGACGTGACCCATGGATTATTGTCATCGTTTTCTAAGGACACAACTTGTGGGATGTCGATGGTTGGATTCAGTTCATCACACATTGGCAGGGTTTGAGGTAGTGTTCCATTACCAGTTACATCATCCACATGTCTAAATTGAGATGGTATCGTCTGCATGTAAATTTGCAATTACGATAGCTCGGGTTGATGTAGAAGGAATTGAACTTCCTTGTCATCCTCAATGTAAATAGGAGGTAATCCCTCCATCAAGCTAAACTGCACCCCAATTAGAAGATTGGACGCGGATTGACTAACTTTGACGATGTTGTACAATCGTTCTTTCAATTGGTGGGACATTATGGAGCTCGACACCATAGAGTACGAGTCTCTGGTATGAAGAAGAATGTCGAATGTTCCATAAAACGAAACAAACAGACATGAAATGTTTTTAAATGCAAATGTCGTTTGGCATGTGTGTAACTCCACTCACAATTTGTTCGTTTAAAAATATTTCATACACGTTTGTTTCTCGTGTTCGACGTCTCACTTTATTATGCTCACGTTCGTGTTATCGGTATTCTTGTGCTCGTGCTCGAGATCAAATACTGAGTGCGACTACGATTGATTATAATCGCGTTAGTGCTCGCTACTTTCGCGCTCACTCGCGTTTGTTAACATGTGTAAGGTCAACATGAAAAATTCACCGATCGCAAGTACACTTATGACGTCAGCAAAAGGATATACATAAAAAATTTAAATGACTGAGGTCAATCCTCATTTTACCATTATCATTTGGGTCCTTAGCGCAAATACCTCATTTATTAACTCTTATTGCAACTCCACATAACTCCTTTTCTAACTCTCCATAATTAATCCCACAACTTTTCCATCTCATTTTTTCTTCACCCCATCCCACTCC
The DNA here is from genome assembly GCA_036507285.1 of Trichosanthes cucumerina. Lineage (NCBI taxonomy): Eukaryota > Viridiplantae > Streptophyta > Magnoliopsida > Cucurbitales > Cucurbitaceae > Trichosanthes > Trichosanthes cucumerina. The sequence goes on along the minus strand of CM071839.1, from coordinate 70,676,899 downwards.
TACCTTTCTACTATTCTCTCCTTTCTCTCTCTATTTTTTTTTAAAAATTTCTTAATTAACAAAATTATTTAATATATATATATATACATACATATTGTTATTATCACTAATTACTAATTATATATAAATATTTATTTAAAAAATCTTTTTATTTTTATCTTATAATTTTAATATTTTTTTAACATAAAAACATATTTTAAACTAACTCCTATTTAAACAATGTATTAAAAACAAACTGATATTCAAATTAATATCAAATTAACCATGTTCAAAATAAAATGCCAAACAGTTTTTCATTCCATATAGTAATCTAAACAAAGGTATATATGATATTGATTTTGCATGGTGCTAAAAAATATATTAATTTTGAACTTAATTGTTTTAAAATCAATATTTTATATTTTTTATACTTAGGTATTTAAAACTTCAAATAATATATTATACAAAATAATTAATATGAGAGATATTGAAAAGATAATGTAGGGTAATTCTTATCATAAACAAATATATTATTTTTGTGTTGGAACAATGAAGTTGACATGCCTTGTGCATTCACTATTTATTGACAACAGGAAAGTTTTCCGGTTGTTTTTTTTTTAAAAAAAAAATTAATTGAAATTCTTAAGGTAAATTTGATTGATTAATTATCAAAGGTTAAGTAATCAACTACATTGATTAATTAGAAATATTAAATATTAAATTTTACACCAACAAAATATATTTGGCTAAGGTTGAATAACAAATCTTACATTAAAGTTTTCAAATTGATGTAAATATTTTATTAAACTTCAAAAAATAAATCTATTACATTAATGGGATATTTATACCTTTTCAAAATTTTGTTTTCTTTTAAGTAAAATTTTAAAATAAAAATAAATTAATCGAAATAAAAAATACATATAAATCTTAGTTCACAACTCCAAACATAGATATTTTGAGAAAGTGTAGAAATTGTAGATATATAAAAATTAATATATATTTTGCAATAATGAAAATTTGAGAAATTATAGAAAAATTTGAGGATTTGACACAAGAACTCCAAATTAATAAATATGCACCAAACCACATACTTCAGAACTCTTACTTCCTGCAACTATTTGCCTCAAACATAGTACAGACTAAACATTCATTGGGCCAAACAATCCCTAAGGGGGCGTTTGGATCGCAGAGTTGGGTTGAGTTAGGTTGAGTTGTGCAGATTTGTTTTGTCAGTAAGTTCTGTAAATTAGTGTTTGGTTTGCAGAGTTGAGTTATTATGTCAGGAGTATCTGATGCAGTTTTTTGTAAAGTGAATAAGGCTGTGACTTTTTTCTTTACTTTTTTTTGTTTCCACCAAATCAATTGCAAACATATTTGTCTACAATTTCAAAATTTCATTATGAGATCAATTACAAATTTACAATATATATTACCATTTGCAAGATATATGAGATATTTACAACAATACTGAATATTGAGATTGATATCAATTTTTCTTCTCCCCTAAAAATAATTTTTATCTTATGTAAAGTGAAAGGTTTGAATTTTTTTGTGACTTTTTTTCCTTACTTTGTTTTCACAACAAATCAAATACATACACATTTGTCTACAATTTCAAAACTCAATTATGTGATCAATTATAAAATTACAATATATATTACAATTTGCCAAATGTATGTTAGGGGTATTTGCAAAAGTAATGGATATTGGGTTTGATATCAATATTTCTTTTCCAATAAAATTCATTATTTATAACTTTTACTCTTCAATATGAACTTTATTCTTTTTTTATGGTTCACCACTACTTTTTTATTTTAATTTAGGTGGGCCTTAATTTAGTATTAATACTTTGCATATGAAGAGTATGGGTGTTCAAAAAATTCGATAACCCGAACAACCCGACCAACCCAACCCAACTCGACGGGTTGTTGGGTTGGGTTATAAATTATTTGGGTTGGGTTGGGTTCAAATAAATTAAAATGTATGGGCTGGGTTGGTTCGTGGGTTCACCTAAAATTAATTTGGGTTGACCCGACCAACCCGAACTTATTATTAATTTTAAAAATTATTTTTTTACCTACCATACAACTATATATACATGTATGTAATTTATTTTTATTTAATTTCGTAATTATTTATTATTTAATAACTCTTAAAATATATTTTTTAAGTCGTTAGGGTGTAATTTTTCATAATATAAATTAAAACTAAGTGGCTAATTTTAATTCAATCTTTGAAAAACAAAAATTTGTAATGGGATATTTAAGTTTTATGATTTTTATTGAGTATAAAGACATTTGGAGTTTTTTAATTCTTGAATTTTTTATATTTATATTAATTTTGATTTTTCTTTAAATTTTAAATTAAAAAAAAAAGAAAAAAAGAAAGCTAACACGATGACCCAACCCAACCCAACCCGAAAATGTTGGGTTGGGTTGGGTTGGGTTACCCTCATGAATAAGGTTATTTAGGTTGGAATAATGACCAACCCGAAAATTCGAGTTTGTCCAAAAAACTAGCATAACCCGACCCAACCCGGCTTATGTACACCCCTATGAGGAGTGTTTATTTAAATTTGTCTAAACACATGCATTGTCTATGGACATCTTTAGAATGAAATAAATAGTTTACCTTGTGAAGATGTTAAAAATATGTCAACATACTTAAATATTTTATGTCATATTGAACTTGCATATCTACAAAATATTAGATATGTCATCAAGGTCTTAGTAGCGTCGTTATGCTACCGGAATTTTCGTTGTAGGCAATGTTGCTTAGTAACGTCCCTAGGAAATTTTGAGTTTGAAAAATTAGGGTTGTTACAGTTGGTATCAGAGCATGGGGTCTTAGATTCTGCATACTCGCCTACATCGTAGGCAACGATCCTTATAGCCTCTCGCAGGAAGTCTAGTTAAAGTTATTTGAGTTGTTGGTGTGTTGACACTTGTTATGCTAGGATTTTGACTTCTTTGTTCTTGTGCAAATGTAGTTTAGAGTTTAAGTTTAGAAGATGTGACCGTTGTAAAGTTCTAGCAACTTTCGAGGACGAAAGTTTTTCTTAGATGGGTATATTGTGGCGCCCCGTAAAATTAGATGTTTTAATTGTATTTGTTTTAAATTTGAATTTTTGGATAATCAGAACAAGATTAGAAAATGGTGTTTCAAAGTTTAAAAAAGGATTAGGATTTCGGTTTGTTTAGGATTTCTTTTTCTAAAAGGATTAGAATTCCTTATTCTAAAAGGATTAAGACTTTTTGGTATCTATTTAAACTAGATTATTAGCAACTTAAAGACACACTTCAAAACTTTCCTCATCTTCTTCTTTTCTCCATTTTCTTCATCTCACCGGATAGTCGTCAGGGAATTCGTCGGAGAGTCACCGGACCGTCGTCGGAGACTCGTCGGACCATCGTCGGAGACTCACCGGATCACATCGAGTCTCGTCGGAGACTCGCCGGACCATCGTCGGAAGGTTCTTTGGATCACCGCGCCGGAAAATGCAAATGCGGTTGAGTTAATAACTCAACTCCATGGGGTTAGGTTATTAAGTCACCTGATTATAATTGTTGGTGAAACAAACAAGGAATTGGATTATTAACCCAACTCAACTCAACCCAACCCCATAAACCAAACACCCCCTAAGAATTTAAGAACCTAAAAAAAAAACAATTTAAAAACCTCAATAGAACTAACAATGGATTTCTTTTTTTAAAACTAATGGACACTAAAATAAAATTTAAATCAAAATTAATCCGCCATCATTTAGTTGCAATTATTTAGAAACAAAATACTTTTAAAAAGTTGAAACTCAATGTCAAATCGGATTTAATCGGTGGGTCCGACCGGTTGAAGTTAATGGGGGCATGTTTTTTCGTAACATGGTACACTACATGCATTAAAATGCTAAATAACCAACTAAAGCCTAAAGGATACATTAATCAATAAAATAAAAATCACAATTAATATTCTTTTCAGTGAAACGAAACCTATTACCATGGGAATGATTATATGCAACTTGCTCAAAAACACCGACCCATAATTTAAAGTACCAATTAGATCTCAACTTGTTCTGTTCGACTCATTTTTTCCAGATAACCAATTCGTTTATTTGTTATATATTGATAAAAAGAAACATCAATTAAAGGATTATTTAATTATTTTGGAGGGGTTCAAATTGAAAAGGAAAAAATAATGCCAAAAAAGAAAGGAAAGCTAAATGACCTTCTTTAGCAACATATTTTTAAGACTTTCCCTTTCAATCATACCTTTCTTGTGGAAGTGGGATTGATAAAAATTATGCAAATAAGTTCTTTACAAACAAGAATTAGTTGGATTGTGGGGCTCTGTTGGTAAAAAGAAATAATATAGGGCATGGACCATGATTAAATTACTAATGGTGACATTCATGCATATAATAATCTTATTTTTAGAAGTGTCAACATTTTCAGCATCTACCCTCTTTATCCAGAAAAAAGAAAAAAAAACAGAGAATTCACCCTATAATTAAACAAAATGTTCACATCAAACTCTGACTTCAAAATTTAGCAACACAAAAAGAATATGCAAGACTATGGGGAGGACTAGTGAATTTCATCTATCTAAAAAGTCGGACAATTAAACATAATTAATTATTGAAAGAGGAGCTGACATCAAATGCCTCTTTTTTTAAAGTAAAAAAGCAAAGGAAATTATGCCTAAAAAAAAAAAGCAAAGGAAATTAATAAGGGTTATTATTGTACTATGCAAACGTGGCAGCTCAATTTCACAAAGATCTACTGAAAATATCTTCACCCGAAACAATATGTTATAAAAATAAATCTCCAAAGACTTTGCCTATTGCTTTAGCTTATTACAAATTTACAGGTCGAGGGTGGTTAGGAAACGGTCATTTTTCATATACCAACCTAATTCCCTATGGTTTTCCACCATTTATTTGTCTTATGCAAAAAGAGATTAGTCGGTCCAAAGAAGCCTTGAGATCAATTAATTCATAACCTTCTAGTCGCTACATAGTTCATAGTTTAACGTACCAATATCCTGTCTTAAGGTTGAAAATTTAAATTCTCACCTCCATAATCTTGAACTAGAAAAAAGAACATAATCTTCTAACTGGATACATGTCTACTATATTTCGTATCATACATCTACAAATCACTATACTAGGGAATTAAATTATATCAAACCCAAAAAGTACACCTATATCTAGAGAAAAAAAATACATTATCTTATCCTCATCATGAGGGCTAAATTGTAGCCCAACATTAACCCATAGAGGGAAAATAAAATTCACCTAAAATACAAAAACTCAAATAGAATACTTGGAATGCAAGGACTGAAATGATATATTCACATTTATATAACAATATAAAAACAAAAAAGTGACCGTCAGAGAAGTCACAAAAAACAATAATAAGATAAATGGATGGATACAAGTCTTCCAAACATAACCTGTCCCCTAAAACTAGAAGATACTTGCATGCTGTTTGAAATAAACAAGATTATCTGCCATAATAATTTCGTTACTTTTGACTATAGACGGTGTAAATTAATTCCAAACTTGACTGTTAGCTAAAAATTGTCATCGAATAAGACATTGCATTCAAATTTCTATTATTAATGAGTTTCATAATATACTTAAACTCAAACCAAGTTAATCTAACAATTAGAAGTACAGTCTATGCCCTTTATACCTGGCGACACGGTTTATCAAGCTTTTCCACCGGGCGAATCTTTCCAGGTTGGGTTCGGCAAGGTTTATTCCTTTTTGTCCTTGGTGCAGTGCAAGAATAGATAACTTGTCATAAGAGAAGCGATTAGATGGCAAATCAATTTACAGCATCGCATCCATGAAAAGCTATGAGGAAGATTAAGAAACATCCATCTTTTTGGATGATCAGAAGTTTTTACCTATAAAATATTCCAAAAAGCAACTCCCCACGCCTCAACAAGGATTATGGCAAGCAAATGGCAAATGATTGACATAACACACTTTTTTCTAGTAATATATTTTAGATACTCTCTAAATGAAATAATGACGATCCTTTTTGCCCTTCTGTCACCAATTTTACAGAAACTTAATTTATTTTATACTACTCTTAGAACAATAAAGAGTTCATACGCAAGAGTAAATTTTGTACAAAGTTTACCTGTAAAGTCCATGATATGATCAAATGACCTTGAAGGCATCTCTAGTTTTACAACTTAGAGCTAAACACATATATATAGTCACTAGTAGAGCAGTATAACTTACAAAATAGTTACTTTTAAGTTGAACTACAAAAGTACTCATCTTTTTAGAGGAAAGACAACAACGCGATTGATAAATTTCTAAATACCTGAATTACCATCTACTCACTGTATATAAAATTAAATTAGTTAATAAATAGACAAGCAAAAGAGAAGGATTTTCACCCATTTTTAAGAATCCCTTTTTCATGCACATTAGAACATTTGAGCCGAACAGCATTTTTCCTTCACTCTGGCTTCCCCGCCCCTTCACGCAAAGCTCTTATGCAATTCTCTTCAACCATTGCCACCCAAGTACTTGTATTCAAATTCTAACTACAGCAAATCTGATCCAACCATGAACACCCTTAACCATTATCATGTCAATTTTAGGAACTCCAAATGGGGTGCAAAAGAAAGTTTGTGGACAATAGGGTAGATATGCTAAAGCTAAGTCATTTATACTATCTGCTGTGGTATCCATTCATTTTTTACCAAGGAAACTAAGGACGAGAAGATTCTCGTAACTAGAGAAATTGATTAATTTGGTGGAGATATGTGGCGAGAGGGAGAAAGAAATAGACACGCGTATCCTTAAGTGGATGTTGAAGAAATAAAATCAGCGTCTAAATACCAAGGTGGGTTTGTGGAATAAATGATTAATACTAATTTAGTAGTCAAATCTGTCAAAAATAAATAAATAATAATCGGGGTGGAACGATATTTGTTATGCACAACAACCAACACGGTGTGAAGGTGAGAAGGACAAATTCTTGAAGCATTTTGCACAATAAATGACTGGTTTACGTTGAGGACGCCTGAATCGAAACCAAATTGGACCAACGGATGTTTTTTTTTTTTAATAATGAGATATTCTTGTGAATGCTCATTTTCTCTTTGCTAGGGGGATTTTTTTTTTTTTAATTAGATTTGGATATTTTGGTATTGGGTTGAACATTTCTTTTCCCCCTTGATCATTTGTTTGTGGTCAAGTATTTTGGGTAGCGGTTTTGAGGCCAGATTTTAGGTATTCTATTGTTTAGATTTTGGATAAATTTTTAGCAGCGGTACTAATTTCATCGTCGCTTCCTTTTCGCAGGTGGAGTTAGATATGTCAATATAGAGAAAGAGATGAATTTGGTGGGTGTACGTGTCGGGAGGGAGAAAGACCCAAATCCCGTTGAAGAAATAAACGCTTGATACTAATTTAAGAACCAATGTCATGTAAGAATTATTCGGGGCGGAATGATATTTGATATGCACAACAAATAACAATGTCAATGTGCCTATCTTCATGTAACAATCAGATCCACATTCTTGAAGCATTTTGCACAATAAACAACTGGTTTACGTCGAGGACACCTGAATTGAAACCAAACCGAAGGCCCAGACAATCTATAATGGGGCTTTTGCTGGTGTACCTGGATCACGAGGATACTTCCTCGGAGTATGCCGCTCTTTTAAACAAACAACGGCAGTTCGCTGCCCGTACGGACTATGTGATTCCACTGCATAAATAAAAATGGGAACATTAGACAATATTTACAAATTATAAATAGCATTATTCAGTATGGTAGTTAAGAAAATAGTTCTAAATCAAAATAATGCTACAGAAAAAGTTTTTTCCACAACACAAGAATGCTATATTAAGTTCCGCATGCAAATTAGACTAACAACCCATATCTAAGGATCAAAGCAAATCCAGTCAAACCAAACACTAGAACAAAGATTCCGATTCTTGCAAACAGAACATAAGCCAAGAAACAAAATAAGTGGAACAAAATTCACGAAAAGGGTGTAAGTTCGAAATATTCAATGTTAAATCTAACTGTTAAAGTAGACATCACGTTCATATGGATAAGGTAGCAGAAATTGCCAGCGTCAGAAAGTTTCTTGCAGTTTAAGTACATATTGGAATATCTTAGTAGGAGTTTCTAGAAAACCAACTAGCATGGGCTAAATGTAGAAGTGTCTTTTCAGGAGAGGCCTCTGTACTATTGTTTACTTTAGAGCAATCTTCAACGACACACAAATCTGTTAATTTTCTAATTGTACACTTGGGAGTATGACATTGCAAGAAGACCAGTAGAAATACAAGACAAACACACCTGGGCATATTTGCAGTAAGGAGGCACCCATCATCTCAATTGCCTTTTCTGCATTTGTGACTTCTGCCTGTCAATACGAAAAATTCTAGAATAAAAGCAAACAAACTGAAAATCAACAAGATTATTTAAAATTAAAATCCAAAGGAACAGCAATTATGCAAGTGAACTTTCTCATAATGAAGTAGATATATTCCTTCCAACTCTAAATAATTCAGTTAAGAGAAATCTCCACAATTAAAAACAAGATTCTTCATTGCATCATTATCACGAAGGGAAGTATACAGGAGGTCTGACCTAAATCAAAAGGAGTCTATTTAAAATGGTAGTAAAAATACAATTACCACCTATCGGCAACCGCAAGATATATTTTATATTTATATCATTCATTACAATATTGAGTAGCATTTAAATGTATGCTTCCCATTGACCATCTTAGATGAACATCCTGTTATGTGTAATAATTTGTCAATAGGGACTACTTTAAAAAATGGAAAGTAAAACAAGAAACTGCAAATAATTGAAGTGGAATGGGTTTCACATCAAATGCCTCCACCTCAAAAAAAAGTAATAACAGCTTCAGTGATGGCAACGAAGTCCATCATGCAGTCCAAATAAAATAGGACAAGCCAAACAGAAAGTAGACATGCAAAATGTTAAAGGATAGAGAACATACAAGCGGATCATGTCCCTTGGCAGCTAAAAACAAACCACCAACACGAACCATCGGAAGACAATATTCAGCTGAAAGAAAAAATATCAAAGAAAAATAATAAGCAAAAGTACACAACAAATATCTTGGAGATTCGTAGAAGTTATATATATCAAATTTAGATGGTACCTAAAATTCTCATTTCTGCAACAGCTCTAGCCACTACTACATCAAATTTCTCTCGTAAGCAAAGATCATGTCCCAAATTCTGTCCTACATCAGGATATATCATTGCCACATTAAATATTAAACAAATGGAGTTTGAGAAGCCATGATATGTCTTCTTCCCCTTCTCTCTCAAAAATAAATCAAATACTCAATATGAATAAAAACCGATCGTAGGGGGAACCCTCATTTATAAGTTATAACTATAACTTCTTCAAATATTCACAATACAATGAATATAATGATGAAATCGAGACTGCTGCCAGCTCTACCCTCGAGGAACTGTTGAATATGCAAATCACTCTACCATCAAGCAAAAAAAAAAGTCTCTTCCACATTTTTGACGAAGGCAAGTGCTAATGGTACATCACAAAATCCAGAAACTTTTTCCATTATTTAATAACATCGATACTAATTACCAAGTATATGAACTAATCAATAGAATCAAACTTTAACGGATAAACAGGCCAGGCCAGGCTGGTTTATTGGGTAAACGATAAATGTTGATGTACCTCTGCTCTTCCCCGCACAACTTGAACATTTGACAAGCCGGTATGACCCACCGCATGCTCCAGGAAAAGACACCGTTTGTTCATAGACTCCATCAACGTGACTTGCCATTCTAGTCCATGCAAATATTGCCCAAATTAAGCCCCCAAAAGAAAAGAAAGGAAATGGGAGCAAGAAATGTTCGTTAAATCACAAAGAAATCCCTCGCGTACATAATGTATTTTCATCATCATAGTAATCGATTGTGTTCACCTGGGCAAGCAATAGCTATGATCAATCCAGGAAGCCCGGCCCCCGTTCCAACATCAACGAGTTTAATGTCATCGCAAGGAACCGCCGTACAATGCGACAAGTACAAATTCCGAATCGGTGGTATAATCGCGAGAGAATCCTCGACATGCCTTTCCATCACTTCGCTTACTTCCGTAACTGCCGTAAGATTCATTTTCTACAAGAATTCAGCAATACGGCCATCAAATTAAAGTTAACGACAAGAAATACCGATAAAACTTAAGGAAATGAAACCAGCGTAAGAGAGAGACCAAGCACCTTGTTCCATTGGAGAAGAGTGTCGACGAAAAGATGAACCTGGTCTTTTTGGCGGGAAGTTAGGGTTTCGAAATGGAGACATCTCGGAGTATTAAAGGTAACTCTGAGCCGCTTAACGCTGGTTCTGATCGGAAAAACGAACGGCGATCCCTTCGAAAAAGCTGCAAACTGTTTGATAGAAGTCCTCAAAGAGAACGAGACCGTACTAATCATCTTCCCGCGCTCTTCGGCCTCGCTTCAGCAACCTGTTTTCCCTTCTGGTATCTTAACGACCTGTCGTCCGATACGCTGTCCACTGGGTTTTTCCGTCTAGGCCCACTTACAGCCCAACTAGTTGATCCATAAAGGTCCAAAACTCTAGTCCGTTAAAAAACCCCAACCCGGGCCCATAACGCCAAAAAAGACCCGACCCAACGACAACGAACCTTTTCTCCACTTCTTTTACACGTTTTTTTCACCCTTAAAACACAGATAGAAAAAGAAATTAATGATTTATGTCGTCATCTTCCATATTACCACTTTGATTTTTTAAAAAAATATTTTTAATAAGATTCAATCCGTTTATTTGTTATCTATAGTTGGAGGAGTGGTTTAGGTATGAGTTATAATAGTATATAGAATATTCTGAATTTCAAATACAAACTATTATAATCAATATTAAATAATTTTATATTCTAAACACAAATTACATAAGTCTATAGATTATTCTAACCTACAAACTATTATAATTCACTTATCGACCCGAAATTTCATATCCAATAAGTCAATGTTGTGTTAATATCACTAACCAAATTATTACACACTTCTTAAATAAAACAATAGACAAAAAAAAACTATTAGATGTAAAATTGAAAGGATAAAGATGTTTTACAAATTGTGTTTAAGTACACAAATATGGCAACTTTAAGAGATAAAAAGATTGAATATAGAGAGGGGAGAGACACAAATTCAAAAGGTGAAAGACTTGTGATTTAAAGTTAAATGGAAATAGGGGTTTAGGGAGGAAAGGAAAAGGAGTTGTTAAAAATGGAATCATATATAGTGCCCACAAAGGACAGTGCAGAAGCCACACTTTCTACCAAGTAATGATGACAACCCAACTTTTGTAACCAAACAGGTCATTTGGCCACAGACAGATTCAACCTTACTATTATTTTTATTATTTTTAATTACATACACCTAAAAAAAAAAAAGATAAGACATTATAAAATGTTGCATAGTCGTGGGGGCCTCGCCACCTACAGACAGCAGCATTAAGCTGAGGAATCATTAAAAAAAAAATGATGGGCCAGATAGGGCCCACAATGTTCACTTCCTCTGGCCATTAATTTCAGGGGGGGGGGGATTGGGAGAATTGTTGAATTTAGATGGGTTTAAAATCTAAATTCAAAACGTTGTTCCGAACGTTGAGTTCAAAACCTAATAGGTTTGAAATACAATCTCATAGTTTTGAACAATACATTTTAAACATTATTTTCTAATTTTCAGACTTCAAAATATTACATTTCAAACATTATTTTTTTATTCTTAAGGTTTCAACCTCTTAGAGTTTAAATTCTAAGAGTTTTGATTCCGAATGATGCTTCAAATGTTCTCTTTACTTTTTTTCAGTACAATAGAAGTTGGGGGATTCAAAGTACAGATCTTATGATGGTTAATACTTGCCAAAATTTTTTGGTTAGGCTTATGAAGTATTTGAACAAAATTTTAGTACTATCAGAGCATCATGCTTTTTTTTTTTCTTTAGTTTAACAATAAAAGATTTGAAATTCTAACCTCTTAATCAATAATATATACTAATTATCGTTGAGCTAAGCTCACCTAAAAATATTTTTGTTAGTTAAAATATCATTTTAGTCACCAATTCCACCATAGTTCATTGGATAAAATACAAATTATCATCTCAAAGGGCAATTGTTCGATCTTCTACTCCCATAATTGACGAACTCGAAATAAATAAATAAAATATCATTTTGATCCCTTTGTTTGAGTAAATCTTAAATTAGCCCTTTTTTTTATTAGTTTAAAGTTAATTTTTATCAAACTCTTTAAAATAATAACTTTCACTCAAAAAGTACATACCACTAAGAATATGTTTCCAAAATTCTGGAGGGAATGCTAATATAATAGAAACTAAATATTGTGGAAAAATTAACAATAAAATTAACCGTTAAACTAATTTTAATTTTTTTTTTTTTTTTTTGAACGGTGAATAAAATATATGATTTTTTAAAAGATACTCGTATGGAAGGAGTATCCATGGTTCGAAATTTACTCGATTTTTTTTTTATGGAAAAAAGTTGAATGAATTTAAATTGCTGGTTTTATTGGCTACATAAACAAACAACGTTTTGTGGGGGCTATGTGGATTTTATTCTTTTCGATCATCTTCGGGTTTGAACTTTGTTTGCTTGTTCTTCTTTTTTCATTTTTTTTAATATATATATATATATATATATATATGTAATGATATAAGTGTTGAAATTTTTGGTCTCTTTTTTTGTAGTGTTTTGATTTGCTTTATATCAAAACTAAGTATAATTTGGGCCTTGATGTTTTTGTTTTGCCATTTTCTTAAGGCAAAAAAGTGGAAGGGAAAAGGAGGAGTTGGTTCGTGGGGTTTGTTTGAGGGGGTGAGATGTGACCTTAACAAAGGTCAACCATGGAAGTGATTACATTATTAATTAGGGTTTTTTAGGGGTAATTAGTTTAAATAATATAGGCATTATATCTAATCATGTATTCCTATTCTTTTACTTTTAAGTTCGAATTTTGTGCCAAAGTTTGTTTTGATTGAAAAGAATTACTGTTTCGACAAATTAGAATAGAAGTGCCTTTAAATATAATTTTTAAAAAGTCATTTGGGTTGAGTTTTTTAAATTGGAATTTTGGAGCATTTAAAAATAAAAACACTTAAAAGTCCTTTGTGAAATAAAGCAAGAGTTTTAAGTGCTCTATTATATGATGGTCAAAAATGTTATCATTCATCTTAGGGAACACTTTTTTCTCCATTTATTTCGGGTTGCTTTTGAATGATTTTTGAAAATTCAAAGTACTTTGTACGTTAGAATACAATTTCAAAATTTATATAGTATTTGGTTAAATAATTAAAAATAATTTTTATAAAATACTATTTCAAAAATCATTTCAAATTCACTTAAGAGTTGTTTTGGGTGCTGAATGAGTTATAATAACATAAGGTTATAATAGTCGGTGGGTTATTATAATCTGTTGAATCATATTATATTATTTAAAATGCAAAAAAAATATAGTCTAAGGTTATAATAGTCTGTATTTGGGGTGTAAAATATTGCACAAGTTATTATAACCTGTACCCAAACAACCCCTAGTAATTAATTTAATCACCGTTAAAAAGTTAAAATATTCACGGATTAAGAATTCTTTTGATTATCTCATATTTAAGGTTTATTCAATAATTGAATATGATGAAAACAAGACAAAGAAACACTTATCATTTAGCTAAAATAAGTATAAACAAAAATCGAAGTAAAGTAATTCTATTTTGGTTAAATAAGTGTAAACATAAACGAAAGTAAAACTAATACTATTTTGATGTAAACCTTTACTTTAGTAATAATTCATCAACCTACTTAGATCTAAAATAATAACATCACATCATTAGCTTTGTGTTTCAAGGTTATCGAGAGTGTGACCAAAGTCTCATATTAACTAAGCAGAAGATCAAGATATATATATAAGCAAAGAATAAATACATCTCCACTAGTACAAAACATTTTTAATGAGACTTAATTAAAGCAAATTAAAATTTATTAGGGCTTATGCTCGCCCACAATTTCATGTCGTTATAGGAATGTATGGACTGTGGAGGGCGATCACTTTGTCTTTAACAAGTGGTGTTAGAACCATGTTTCAAATATAGTCATGTCTATATGCAATCCTCAATTAACAAACGTCAAAGGTGGCAAGCCTCGAAAAAGGTCAAAAAATGTGTCATGTGTGATCTGTGTGATCTATGGGAGTAATAGATTGCAGAGGAGTTGACTGGGATATACACAATATGTTTAGAGTGGACGAATAAATGATTATTAGAAACGAGATTTATGTGATGATCAATAAGAAAATGGAAGCTCATGAGTTATAAGCACGAAACAAAAAAACATCACCATTGATATATATAAGGTTTAAAATGTCGATGTCTCAATTTTATGAAAATGTTGATGGAAATATCGATAAAATATTGATGTCGATTGATATTTCTGATTTTTTTTAAAACAAAAAAATTAAAAAATATATTTAACTTAAAAAATAAATATTCTACACATGAAATAAAATACTTGATATAATGTTATATTCACACTATGTTACATTTTGTTGTTATTTTTTTTTTATATTTCATCAATTTTATATGGTATAATAAAAATGTAGACTCACTTTTTTATGTCGATGTCGAATCCATAAACATATGGAAATGTTGATGGAAATATGTCGACAGAAATGTCGATGGAAATTTAAATACGATGGACATATATAAGAACTTTTTGGATAAAATTATCTAAAATAAAGTTATAAGAGTTTATAAAACTTAAAAATAAATATTTAATTAAGGATAGTGTTTAATTTCTTTCAAGTTTAAGGTGACAATTGCTCATAATGTAAGGTTGTAAAAACACATTGATTCCATATGCATAGGGATGATTTATCATGTACTTAAAAATAAATAAATAAATAAGGGATTATCGTATTTATTGACAAGGATGAAGTAGGGTAGATTATAAGGGTGTGTTAGGAAATGACACGTAGAGGAAAGTATAAATTTTTGTGGGAATCTAATTGATTGTCCCCATGAAGACCGAATCATTATTCTCAAATTGATCAATGACTTTGATTTGTTTTTTTTTTTTTTAAAAAATAATAATAATAAATAAAAATAAAAATTGCTGCCAATATTTCAGTTCAGGTAATTTTTCAGTACACTCAGTCTGTTTATTCTCTCAACCCCTCGAAACTACCACTTCCACAGGGACAAACTAGCACATTCATCCACTTTCTACAAATTTTCACTTTTTTTATGTACCATTTCCTTATTTTTCATACTATTATTTCAATTTCAACCCACATCCATATTCCAAAATGTGATTTTATAAAAATAGCATTAGAGTGGGGTTGGAATAATTTGAGAGAAAAGTGTTGTAAAATTGGGAGGTAAAATTGGATACCAAAACATATAATAATAATAATAATAAAAAAAAAAAAAATAATAATATAAAGGAATGGAATTAAATAAAACTATAAATAATAATGCAAATATGGGAAATGGAAAGTGGAAATTTACATATATATATATGTATATAAACAAATAAAAGAGAGAAAATAGAGAATTCCACCCCAAAAAAATATGTGTTCATCTTATTTCCCACTTATAACCTCTATTTATAAACGATTTGGAGAGCATGATGTGGTTTATTTAAACATTAATTAATGGTATTTGCTAGACACATGGGAGACACTTTGGCTATGGGAATGTTGCCACTTGACATGGGTATCATAGTGACATATGGAATGGGCATCTACATATGTGTAATATTCATAATACTCCCCCTTAGATGCCCATTTATATAAGATATGCATCGTCAAAATTTTACTAGAGAAAAATCCAATGGGAAAAAAATCTCTAATGAAGAAAAAAGAGTACATATTTTATATAGTTTACTATAATACATTCACTCCCCCTCATTGAGACATCACTTGGGATCTCTGAGATGCTATGTACTAATTTTTCAAAGGTTGCATTTGGTAATGCCTTTGTAAATAAATCTGCCAGATTATCCTTCGAACAAATTTGTTGTACAGTGATGTCGTCATGTTCTTTAAGATCATGAGTATAGAAAAGTTTTGGTGAGATATGCTTCGTTCTATCTCCTTTGATATATCCTCCTTTTTTATGTGGGCTATAAAAGTTGTGTTATCTTCGTATAATATTGTTGTAAGGTGTTTACTAGAAGACAAGTCACATGTTTCAGGAATGTGTTGAGTCATTGATCTTAGCCATACGCATTCTCGACTTGTTTCGTGAATTGCAAGGATTTCAACATGATTTGAAAAATTGGTTATTATTGTTTGTTTCACTGAACGCCATGATATAACGGTACCTCCACATGTGAATAGATAACCTGTTTGAGATCTAGCTTTGTGTGGATCAGATAAATATCCAGAATCTGCATAACCAACTAGATCAAAATTTGATTTGTTAGAATAAAATAACCTCATATCAATCATTCCTCGGAGATAATTGAGTACATGTTTAACTCCATTCCAGTGTCTTCTTGTGGGAGAAGAACTATATCTTGCCAGTAAATTTACTGAAAATACAATATCTGGTCTTGTATTATTAGAAAGATACATAAGTGCACCAATTGCATTTAGATATGGTACTTCAGGACTAAGTAGTTTTTCATTAGGTCAAAATATATCTTTCTTTACATCCAGTTAATGAACTTCCATTGGAATGTTCAATGGATGTGCTTTGTCCATATAAAACCTTTTTAAGATTTTCTCTGTATAAATTGATTGATGAACAAATATTCCATCAGCTAAATGTTCAATTTGCAAACCAAGACGAAATTTTATTTTTCCAAGATCTTTCATCTCGAATTATTTCTTAAGATATTCCATTGTCTTTGATAACTCTTCAGGAGTTTCAACTATATATTTAAACCATCAACATATATACAGTTATAATAGAAAATCCTAACTGAGATTTTTTTTATAAAAACACATGGGCATATTGGATTATTTTGATAACCTTCTTTCAATAAATATCCACTCAGTAAATTATACCACATTCGTCCTGATTGTTTTAATCCATATAATAATGTTTGTAACTTTATTGAATACAATTCTCGAGAATATGTATCTGACATTTTAAATCCTTCTGGGATTTCATATAGATGTCATTATCTAGAGATCCATATAAATATGTCGTGACCTACATCCATCAGATGCATGTCAAACTTTTCATATACAGTCAGACCAATTAGATATCTCAATGTTATTGCATCTACCATGGGAGAATATGTCTTTTCATAATCAATATCAGGCGTTTGCGAGAATCCTTGTGCAACAAGTCTCGCTTTATATCTTGTGACTACATTTTTTTCATTTTTTTTTTATAAATACTCATTTGTATCCCACAGGTTTGGCATCTTCTGGTGTCTGGGCTACTGGTCCAAAAACCTCACATTTTGAAAGTGAGTTTAATTCTACCTGGATTGTTTCTTTTCATTTAAGTCAATCCTTTCTATGTCGACATTTTTTAATGGATTTTGGATCAGAATCATCACCTTCATGAATAATATCATGAGCAACATTGTAAGCAAAAATGTTGTCAACAACTATATCATTTCGGTTCCATCTTTTTCCTGTTATAATATAGTTTATGGAAATTTCATCATTATCCTTAAGTATTGGACTTTCAACAATACTTCTATTAGTAGTAGTATTCTGAATTTCTTCTGGAACATCCATATCCTTCATTTTATCATTTTGATTATCAATTACTTTTCTTTTCCGAGGATTTTTATCTTTGGAACTCATAGGTCTACCACGCTTTCTGGCGTGCCCCAGACTCATTAGTGACAACTTGTTGTATTGGGATATTAATTTTTGATGGAGCATTTGCTGCCGGTATATATGATTTATTTAACTCTTTTAACATCTATAAATGCATCTGGTAATTGATTTGCTATATTTTGCAAATGAATTATCTTTTGAACTTCAAGTTCATATTGATCTCTGCGGGGATCTAAATGAGATAATAAAATGCATTCCATGTAATTTCTTTTTCGACCTTCTTAATTCCTCCCCTTAATGTTGAAAAATTTGTCTCGTTAAAATGACAATCAACAAATCGTGCAGTAAATACATCACTCGTCAGGGGTTCAAGATATTTAATAATTGATGAGGAATCAAATCGAACATATATTCCTAACCTACTTTGAGAACCCATCTTAGTACGTTGTGGTGGAGCAATTGGAACATTCCAAAAATTCTCAAATTGGATATATTTGGTTGCTTGTCATAAGCTAATTGCATAGATGAGTATTTATTATAGGTTATTGGCCTAATGCGTGCCAGTGACGCAACATGCAAAATAACATGACCTCATACAAATATTTGTAGCTTTGCTCTCATTAACATTGACCTAGCAATTAATTGCAATCTTTTTAATAAATGATTATGTTAAACCATTTTGTGTATGAACATGAGCTGCAGGATGTTCAACATTTATCCTAATGACCATACAATAATTATTGAAGATTTGGGATGTAAATTCACCAACATTATCAAGACGAATGGTTTTAATTGTATAATCAGGAATTAAACTGTGCTCTTAACTTAATTATTTGAGCAAGTAGCCTTGCAAATGCCAGATTTTGACTTGATAATAAACATACATGCAACCATCTGTTGGATGTGTCAATCAGTACTACGAAATATCTAAATGGTCCACCTGGTAGGTTAATATGTCCACATATATCACCATGAATTTGTTCCAAAAATGCAGGTGATTCAATCTCCACTTTAGCTGGTGATGGTCTAATGATTAATTTGCCTTGAGAGAAAGCATCACAAAGACAATTTCTTAGATTAAAGAATCTTTTGGTTCTTTGATGGATGTTCATGTGAATTCTCAATAATTTTCCTCATCATTATTGACCCTAGATGACCCAATCAGTCATGCCAAATACTGAATACTTTTGGATTCATGAACTTCTGGTTCATTGTTTACATAGATTTCAATTACTCGTATATGAGTATAATATAATCTAGAAGAAAAAACAGACAATGTTTCTAATATACGTTTTTCATGTGAAACAATAGATGTAATATAAGAACATTCTATATTATTTTAACGATCAATTTCAACATGATAACCATTGTCACGTATATCTAAAACTCAATAAGTTTCTTTCCGACTTGTTGGAGAACAAAACATTATTAATTGTAAATTTTATTCCTCTAGGCAAGATAAAATTTACTTTTCCAAAACCTTCAATCATGTTTGCAAAACCTTATATAGTATTGACATTTGCTTCAAGCATTATGAATTTGGAAAAGTATTTTTTATTTTTGAGTATGGTGTGCGTTGTTGCACTATGTACTAAGCATAAATCTTCATGATTCATCTTTGAGTCACTCAACATATAGAAATTGTCCATATCTCTTCATTAAACAAAAATAATTATAATAAGAGAAACATAACTCATAATATAAAAATTCAAAGTGAAAAAGAACAAAAAAAAATAGAAGACAAAAAACACTAGTTATATATTCTCAAAATCAAAAGAAGCATTTGTTATCCCATCAGTTATGGCGATCTTTTCTTCAGGAGATACAAATGAGTATGTCACATCCCAATTTTCATACTGGATGGGCTGAATATCATTATCTTGATAAACAAGTTTTGCTTCTACATTTTTCCTTGTTCCTTCAGGGAAGTTTAATAGAGATTAACAAAGTGTTTGGACGTACAACATGTATGTGACTAATGCTTAGTCATTTCACTTTGGAAGCATTTATGTTCATAATCTCTTGAACTCTTATTTTGTGGAGTTTTTCCTTTATAATTATCATTTTGTGTGGTTCTCTTGACATTTCAATGATTATAATGACCACCGCGATTGTTAAAATTCATAGCATTCACTTCAGAGAATAGCGTTGCTCCAGTTTGCCAAAATTTATGAGTTCAAAATATTTTTAAACCTCTCTTTCGGTATTGCTACTGTAGGAGCATATACGAGACATAACCAATAATGTTTTCCATTATTGTCAAGTGTTGTTGCCAAATTTTGGACAGGAGAATGCACCTGACCTTTACGTGACAACGACGATAAATTTGTAATTCTTGGGGGAAGAGCGCAACCTGCAAGACAAGAAAAACCTGGACACCGGTGTGGTGTAGGCCACACCGACTCCGATGCTTAAGTCAAAGAGAGTTTAAAGAGAATTTTAGAGTTGTAGGGGGTTTTGATGGCTAGAATGAAATTACCTTACTCTCCTTTCCTTAGAGAGTTTAAATAACTCATCCCTAGGGTTTTCCGTGGGTTTCCGTTGCTTAATGAAAAAAGGAAAGGTCGGAAGTGGGTTGGAACCGGGCCTACAAATCAAATGGGACCGATGTAAGGGCCCGAAGTGGGCCTTGCATCTGGTCGGCCTCGGCCTCGGGCTTGGGTCAAGTCCTAAGCCCGAGTCTCCCTTTTGGCTTATTGGGCCAAGGTAGAGCCCAATTTGGGGCTCTACCACCTGGTCGGTCTCAGCCTCGGCTGAGGTCGACCACGTGCTTGGGCCAAAGCCCAAGCACGCCCTCTCATCCTTTTTCGCCTCGGGTCAGTCCCTGTTCGATTTCGGTCCATTTGGACTTCATATTGGGCTTCTTTCCTCGTTTGACCTTTCGTTGCAACCCTTTAACCAACCCGTTCATTGTTGATCCAATTTCACCCATAACATTAGCCCCCACTCCCTAGTTAGGATTCTAGATGAAGAGCATGTGAAGTAATTGTATGGAGTCTGACTTGGGAGTAGCCTACTAAGCTTTTTTGGAGTCATTGTCGATCTTTCAAGGTGTGCCTCGAATTCTCTCTAGTTATTGTTGTCCATCCTTATGAGTTATGAGGGTATTTAGTCTTCTAGAACGTCAATTCCTCTAGAATTCTTCTTTGGATTCACGATCTATATCGTTTTCGTGGAGAGAATGTGTAGTTTTGAGGTGGTCTTCAAATACGTAGCTTCAGGCATCCTTGTAACTTCAAGCTTTTCATAAGCATTTCTGGTATGAGTGTTCAAAAAACCCGATAACCCGATAACCCGACCAACCCAACCCAACCCACGGTTGGGTTGGGTTATGAATTTATTTGGGTTGGGTTGAGTTCAAATAAATTAAAATATATGGGTTGGGTTGGTTCGTGGGTTCACCTAAAATTAATTTGGGTTGACCCGACCAACCCGAACTTATTATTGATTTTAAAAATTATATTTTTACCTACCATACAACTACATATATATATGTATTTAATTTTTTCCACAAAAAAAAAAATATGTGTTCATCTTATTTCCCACTTATAACCTTTATTTATAAGCAATTTGGAGAGGTCCATTTGGACACTAATTTATGGTGTTTGCTAGACACATGGGAGACACTTTGGCTATGAGAATGTTGCCACTTGGCATGTGTATCACAGTGACATATGGAATGAGCATCTACATATGTGTAATATTCATAATAAAAAGTACTTTTTAAATCAAATCTGTTTTTCTGAAAGCATTTTTTTTAAATTAATAATTTAAAGTTTATTTTAATATAGCTTATTAAATCATTTTAGATAACGAAAATCTTAAAAAATATGGAGTAAAAAAATAAGAAAAAAATTTATAATCAATAGAATCACTTTTATTAAAAATATTTTTTTTTTCAAAAGTATTTAAACTAAAAGATATTCCTATTCAAAACATGACACATAGCTCACTTTAGTTAGTGTTTTGTAAGGTGTTGCATTTTGGTGAGTTTTGACATGCATTTGATGCATGTAATTGCTTTATAAATAGGATTAATTTTAAAACAAATGGTTCTTCTGGCTGAATTTTTAGTCTTTTCAAAAGAAGTCTCACCAAAAAGTACTTATTTTCCTTTCCTCACATTTCTTCCTTTTCAATCCTTCATTCACTGGGTCTCACAACCCGATTCTGAGTCCAGAGGATAGCGGGGAAGCTCTAGTGGTGGTCCGATTTGTGCTTTGGCAAGGAGATCGTGAAGAAATCAAGCTACAAAGGTGATACTTTTTTCCCTTTTTAATTCATTGTTTTGTGGCTTGTTTGCATGTTAATTTCTATTAAGTTAGATGCAATTAGAGTGTCATTAGATCATTTTTCCGCTGCGTATGTCTCGTGTTCCATCATGTGGTATTGATGGATTATATCAATAAGATAGAACTAATGTTTTAAATGTCATCGTGTGCAGAATATCGAAGTCTCAACTTTATAGAAATATTGATAAAATATCAATTTAGTGAATATTTCTAAAAAAATTACAAATATAAATATATTCATAAAAAAAATATTAAAATTAACACAACCATTTCATCCTTTTAAAAAAGTTTAAATTAGACTTATTATCAATACAAGGACCATATTAATATATTTTATATTTCGTCAAATTTAAATTTGGATTCATACTTTTTAGCGATGTCAAATTCATATATACACGAACGTGCCGATACAAATTTAAAACTTTGATTAAGGCTTTAATTAATTTAAAAAACAGACCACTAAACCTTAAAAAATAAGGAGAAAATCATACTTTAAAAAGCACTTATCTAAACACACATCATTAAAAAAAAAAAAAAGAAAGAAAAGCAAAGGGCTGAAAAGAGGTTTTGTGGTTTTGTATTGTTGGAGTTTCGAAGAATGGCTCATGATTTCTGTGTGGGATTTGTTTAATACAAACTGACTACAAAAATATTCCCTTTCTTTAACAAAACCCAATAAAGGTTTCAAATAAGGGATTTTATCTACACAAGATACAGTCACAAACAGCCTTTTACTACCATCAATTAAAATAATGAGTACAAATTACACCCAATGAACACTATTTTTTTTTTTTTTAAAAAAAAATTATATTCTTCTTCCCAAGCTAATTAATTCCCTTTTTAAAGGGAAAAAATGAGGAAAAAAAAATGGAAGCTTTGGTGAATCCCAACGATTGTGCATATTCTCTAGACCCATGACATTTTGCAGAGCTGAGCTGCCATTGGAGGCAGCTCCATTTTTGCTCTTTCATCTCCTCTCTTCTCTTTATTCCACACGATTTTGTTTTTTAAGCTGTTTTGAGAGGCGATTTTGTCAAGTCTCAAAATACAATTTAATTTTTTTTCTTTTCATACATTCAATTGTGTATATAAAATTCTTAGGCACATATAATTATTTTGACCCCTCAAAATTACTTATTGCATAATTAGGGTTTAGAGATAGAGGATAGTTATGTAATACTGCTCATTCTTTAAGCCTCTAAATTTGATAAAGTAGGTTTTAATTATATAGGCTCCGTTTGATAACTATTTTGTTTTTTTGTTTAAGAATACCACTTCTACAAATTAGTTTATATGTCTTCTTATCTATTTTGTACCTATATTTTCAAAAACCAAGCTAACTTTTGAAAACTAAAAAAAATAGTTCCCAAAAACTTGATTTTGTTTTTAGAATTTAGCTAAGAGTTCAAATGCTTACTTAAGGGAGATAATCTCTATTTTAGAGAAATTAATTGGAAATAAGCTTAACTTTCAAAAATTAAAAATAAAAAACAAAATAATTATCAAACGGAGCCATAATGTTTCATTTTAATCTTTAAACGCTTTGAGATTGTTGCAAAAGAATCCTTTAAAAAAATTGGTGTTAAAATAATGGATTATAATTAATATGACAACTGATGTGTATACACTAGTAGGAAAAAGGGTTTTAATGACGAGCGCGCGCCCGTCATCTATGCGAGTGTCATTGTATGTTACAATGACGGGCGACTTACCCGTCATTAAAAGTCGGCCCGTCATTGTAACATGGGTTGGAAACCAGCTTTTAATGACGGGCATTGCCCGTCATAAAAAGTGATTTTCAATGACGAACATATGTTTGTAATGACGGGCATTGCCCGTCATTAAAACTCTTGGAAATTTTTTTTTAAAAAAAAACCTATTGTCCGTCATTATATCATCTCATTATTTTAGTTCATAATTTTTATTATGACAGCAATGCCCGTCATCGTTTTTTAGCATAATTTAATAAAAAAAAAAAATTCGTTAATAGCCGATGGCATCAACAATATTTAATAACTAATTACCTGAAATATTGCAAATATATTAACTTCTATATTGAAACCACACATGAAATCACTATACAAATTTACAAACATGAAACAAAAACACTTTTATATCCAAAACATACATCAAATCACCCATAACAACATCCAACAAAATTCTTTTTCAACCAAAACAATGCACATAGAAAACTTTTTATATCCAAAACCATAAACTACTATATTACAAATCATAAACTCCTATATCACAAACCTTAACCATAACTCATATATCAAAACCTTAACCATAACTCTAAAATCATAGACTCCTATATCATAACACTGAAACCATAACTCCTACATCACAAACCTTAACACCTATATCACAAAATTCAGTAAACTCTAAAACTAACACGAAATATCAAGCCATAAGAAAAAATTTCGGCATGACCTCTAAAGAATATCAACTAACCATAACCTGAAACATTGCAGAACACTTCTATATCCAACAAAACATGAAATCACTAAGTCATCCATAAACATCCAACAATCATTCATTTTACAAGAAGAACATAACTTCATTATAAATAATACACATGAGACGATCTCTACATGTCCTTAACACCTATATCACAAAAACAGTAAACTCTAAAACTAACACGAAATATCAAGCTAATAAGTAAAAATTTTGGCATGACCTCTACAGGAACATCAGCTAACCATAACTCAAAACATTGCAGAACACTTCTATATATCCAGATTCAGAAAAATGAGACCACCCGCCTCTCCACATTCAACAAACAAGTATATACATCTAAAAACACATTCATTCATACATAACATCCAACAAACTCCAGTCCCAGATTCAGAAAAATGAGACCACCCACCTCTCCACATCCAACAAACAAGTATATACATCTAAAAAC
Source organism: Trichosanthes cucumerina (assembly GCA_036507285.1). Lineage (NCBI taxonomy): Eukaryota > Viridiplantae > Streptophyta > Magnoliopsida > Cucurbitales > Cucurbitaceae > Trichosanthes > Trichosanthes cucumerina. The sequence goes on along the minus strand of CM071839.1, from coordinate 70,651,906 downwards.
ACATTCATTCATACAAAACATCCAACAAACTCCAATCCCAGATTCAGAAGATTGAGGCCACTCGCCTCTCCACATCCAACAAACAAGTATATACATCTAAAAACACATTCATTCATACAAAACATCTAACAAACTCCAATCCTACATTTCAGAAGAATGAGGCCACCCGCCTCTCCACAAACTACTAAATATAAATACACTTCTACTATATACATTATAAACAAGTATATTGTACACCCTAACAAAATGTAGTAAAAATTTCACAAAATTCAGATATTCACAAATGGCTTACTCAAATCTGCCAACAAAATCCGCCCATTCTACTCGAACCTCGTCGATTTCTTCTTGTGTGTATGCAGTTTTTGTGTTGAACTACAAAGAAAAATAATATAATAACATTAGACTAAATTATGTTTTGAATCACAAACCAGATAAAATAAGAGTACTTACGAGGTTCATTATAGGAATACTAGAATTATATACTATTTCTCGTATATACTTACAGACATATAGTACCCGCACTCCACAGAAACTTCGGTTGTGAGGCACTATATGCAAAATAATTTAAAAAATAGCATATTTGATATGTAGAGCTAGGAAGTTCATTTGGACTTGGTAAGATGTCACGAACCAATGCTAACAACTCAGTGAAATTCTTATCGCTCCATCCAAACTTTGCTTTCAAATTATATAACTTTATCAATGCAGATATTTTGGTAAAATTGTTACAATTTAAGTACAATGGTTTCTTGGCATCATCTAACACTTCTTCAAATATTGGAGACTTGTCATTGAAATAGTTATGTGCAACCTTAAACATTCCTATTGTGTCGTCAACATCTTCGTCCCCAACTTCAGCTTCCTCTTTTCTCTCATTCGGTAGTGACTCACCATGCCAAATCCATGTTCTATAGCTTTCATCAATGCCATTAATATATAAATGGTCTCTTACGACATTCGCATTTTGAGACTTTGCATTCACACATTTCAAGCATGGACAACAAATGACATCTGACCTATTTGAATGTCGTATGCCATTTTGGATAAACGTCTCAACTCCTAAACGATATTCTGATGACATTCTATTCTTTGACATCCACGACTTATCCATAACGATATTTTGAAAGTTTAATCTACAAGAAGAATAATAGTTACTTAAACTTATGTACTTACTATGTCTTTAGGAAATTAGCGAAGAACAAAAAAAAACTATCAAGGAGTTCACTGCTTACTCAATTTCACGATGTTGATTCAAAAACCAACATCATGATATTTTGGACTAATACCATTTCCTCTATTCCACAACCCCACTACTATTATTAAGAAAATTAAACATATGATTATTCTAACCAAACACGCTAAACAAAAGATCTCAATCATTCCTCAATCACTATTAATATTAATAAAATTAAACATATGAAATATAAACTCATAAAACTTAACACAAACAAAGAATTATAATTAAGAAAAATTTAGGAAATTCTCACTTTTTCCTCAACAATGTAATACAAGTTATTAACCTCCTTCCATTCATCCCCAATATAAAAGTAAATTTATCTATTTTCATAAAAAATTATAGCATAATCAAAGCAAATAAATTAAAATGAGACATCCGATTATGAAAACCAAAAATCAATGCCATAAGTTTTAACTAATTAAAATGAGTTAAGTTTGAGATTCAAATTTTAAATTGGGTAGAAAAATGAAAATTTGAACTTGATAGTAGTAATCAAGAATGAACTTTTAAAGTCATGAGAGAAGTTCCTTCATATGTTTCTTGGGTAGCTTCCACAATATTGAGGCTTTTGAGACTTTTTCAACTACCTAAAGATGGGGTCAGCTCCAATTTTCTAATGCCAATTAATATCAGCAACACTTGCATCACATTTTTAATAATGTTTCTAATGCCAATTACCTTCGATCCATAAAAAATGTTTCTAAAGCCATTAATTAAACTAGGCTTAAATTAGGTAGAAATTGAACACATTTTCACTTGAAAGAAAAAATAATGCATAACAAGTAGCTTTGAACGCATTTTCTTACAACCTCAACCTATATTATATATATTTTAAAGTTTTTAAGGCTACTTAAAAATTGCATAATCCATAAAATGTGACTTCCATTTCAACTTTGTGCCCTTCAACATTTCAAGAGCTTCATCATTTCAAGAGCATTTCAAGATAACTAACAAAAAAACAAGCTAAACTGACATAAAAACAAGCTAAAGGGATGATTTGGACCTCAATGAAGCAGATCTACAAAGGAGGTGTAGATCCGGACCTCAAGCTTCGTGATCTGGCCGGCCGGAGAAGAAAGACGGTGAGGACTCCCAAATGGACGGCGGCGATTTGGTGCTACGTGGACGGCGGTTTGGTGCTTCGTGGCCGGCGGTGATTCCCCAAACGATCGACGGTCGACGGTGGACGGCGGTTTGTGAAGAAGAGAGTGAGACTCGACGGTCGAGGTGACTCCCCAAACAGACGGTCGGCAGTGACTCCCCAAACAGACTCGACGGTCGGCTGCTGTGAGATCAAGTCTACGGTCGGCGGCGACGAGGCGATTAGGCGAAGACCAAACAGACGGCGGGCGGCGATGAGATGGACGGCGGTTTCGACTCCCCTAACGAACGGCCGGCTGGAGATGGGTCGTGAACAGAGATGGAGAGATGAGATCGAGGAAAGAGTCTCGTGAGTCGGGAGGAGATGAGATCGAGGGTGTTGAGAGACGTGAAGAGAGAGAGTGAGTTGTCGGGTGTGAGGTGTCCGAATTTTTTTTTTTTTATATATATCATATAATGACGGGCAAAGCCCGTCATTAAAAAGAATTTACAATGACGGGCAATGCCCGTCATTGTATGTCCGGCGAAAAAATTCCAGCGCGCCTTCTTCCCGTTCGTCATTGTATCTCGCCCCTTGATTTTTTCGTCCGTCATTGTAGCCTTATTTTCTTCTAGTGATACGTAGAAATTGAAAAGACATATATGACATCAACCCCACATCATTCTCATAAATTGACATGACACTCAATAAATAATGTTAATTTCACCAACGATGTTGCAAATGATGTCAATAATATGTTTTGAGTTGAAATAAATGATAACAAATGATCTTAATACTTCCACATATATTGTTAAAATTGAGTTATAAATGATTTTACGTATGTCTTAATTTCAATTTTTGCACATAAATTGCTACATTAATTCCATTAATCATTTTAATTGAAGATTTATTTTTTTTTCCTTAAAACTGACCCTAAAGTTAAAGAGTGTTTTTGTATAACTTTTAACACATATAAAAATACAACGAAAACTATACCGATTAGGTCAGATTAGTCTCACTCCTATACATCTAGCAGACTAACAATAAAAAACTGTCGGTTGCATTGTGTTAAACGCCCTCGAATAATTTCAGGTAGGATTGAAGTGAGAGAGCTAGGTATATAGAAGATAGCTTTATAGTTTATATACTAGTAGTACTCTAGAGCTCTGATATTCTCTTTTCCATGGAAAATAATGAAGTTGACACATTTCCTTTATTTGAGAAAACAAGGTCTCTTAAGAGAGAGAAAAGAAAGAAGGCAACAAAAAGCTTCCACTCCATCCATTTCCTTTTCCTAATAATTTCTCTCTCTCTCTCTCTCACTCAAAGAGAGAGAAAGAAAGAGAGGAAGTAATAGTAGAGAGGCAAGCCAAGGGTTAATAATCAATCTCTCTTTCTTTCTAATTTCTTTGTTTGTGTTCATTAAGAGAGAGTGAAAGGAAGAAATGATGATCATCATTTCACCAAAGGCCTTGGATTTTTCTCCAACCTTTCAAAGAAAACACCCAACAAAAATCATCATCATCATCATGATCTCTTCTTCTTCTTCCTCCTTCACCTCCTTCATCATCATTACACCCTCACCTCCATTTCCCTTCCTTCTTTTTCTCTCTCCACACCCACCCAAATTAATCTCAACTCCCAAAAACCCCATCATCATCATCATCACCATCAACAAAATGAAGGGTTGTTGTTATTATTCCTTTTCTGATCTTCACCAAAAGGAAAAAACCCTAATTATAATCTTCATCATCTTCTCATCCTCCTCCACGAAAGGATCTAAAGGAATCCTCTCATAAATTTAAAGCTTGCTCTTTTGGGGAATCAAGCATCTTGGTCCGAATTTGATCCTTCATTCCTTTGATAGAGATCAAACTTCAAACTTCAAACACATCATCATCATCTTCAACAACAACAACAACAACTTCTCATCAAATCTCTCAAGTTTTGATTCTTGTTTGTGATCAGCTTGCCTTCAAATTATTATATGGGTTTTTTTTTTTTTTTTTCTCTTCTTAAGTTTCTTACTCTTTTTTTTTGTTTGTCATATGATTGTTGATTACTTGTAGTAATTTTCTTCTTAGTTGTTAAAGTTTCTGTCTTTTTGTGCTAAAACTCATCGATCCCATCTGGGGTTTGTCTCTTTTATGATCATAAGTTAAACAATTACACAGTTTCTTTCAATTTCCCATCTGGGTTTTGTGTCTTTTTTTTAGGATCATCTCCATATATCTTCAAAAGAAATACACAATTTTCTTCTCTATTGTGTTCATCTGGGTTTTGCAGAAACTTTGCAATGTATCGTTGAATGATCTTGATATGTAAAATCAATAGCCAGTTTCAGCTTTTGTTCGAAGCACTTGCAGCCTAGCAGCCGCCCGCCCCCCACGTTCAGAAGCACTTTTCCTTTTGGCTTCTAGGGTTTGCAATTATGACGGTATGTTCTCATAATTATCAAATTTCAATTATTTATTTTCATGGCTTATTCGGTTCGATCATGACATGTGAATCAATGATGTGTGTACTTACATGCATACATAACATAACATACATACATGATCCACTCAAATTAACATGCATCTACAACAACAAAATGGCCGATTCAATCCTCGTACATTTGTTGTTAACTCTTCTTTTTTATCATTTTTTTTCGGAGTTTTTCATGTAATAATCATCGAGAGGTTGTCCTATTTTACTTTTAATTCAATTGAACTAGTTTAAGCGGATGAGTTACAGTATTTTGAGTGTTTTTCATCCTCAATTGGGAAGGAAATGATTTTAAAGGGTTCGAATCCATAATCTTTTGTTATGATACCATATTAAATTATCACTTAAACCATCTGATTTTTTATTTTTTGAAAATTAAGCCTATAAATACTACTATCATCTATAGATTTACTTTTTTTTAATTATCTATTTATTATCTACTGTTTACCTATGTTTTCAAAAATCAAATCATATTTTGAAAACTAAAAAAAATAGTTTTTAAAAATTTGTTTTTGTTTTGAGAATTTGGCTAAGAATTCAAACCCTTTCTCGAGGGAGATGGGAACTATAGTAGATAAATTGGGAGAAAACAAGTTTAATTAAAGTTAAAAACAAAAAACCAAATGGTTATAAAAATAAGCCTCAGTTGTTAAATCTAATTTGTTATCCATTCGATCTTCTTACTATTGTTTCTAAAGCATGTTCATGCTTTGACATCATATGATGATATCATATAATATAAAATCATCTGTCATCCATCAACCCAAAAATTTAAAACGATGGGTATTAATCGATCTAATAGTTTTTATCAATAGGATCTTTCTTATGAACTCATAGAAAAGATTTAATAGTGTTTTAACCAGCTGAGCCAGCACGAAACTCGAAATTTGAGTTCATGGATTGGATGAGAAAGTTAACAACTTTAGTAGTTGACTACTATTACTAATTATTTTTCTTTTCTGTTGTTTTTTTTCTCTGGGTAGCTCACTAGAGTCTAGAAGATTTAAATCTTTGTAAGAAAAAGAAACCCATCTTAGTAATAAAGAAGAAAATAATGATAGTACTTTCAAAATAAGTGTTTTCTCTTTTTTTCAAAATCACTTTCAAAAGGGTAAGGCAAAAATTTTCTCGAGGGTTTCTGTTTGTTTCCTAGGAAAGTGGTTTAGTGGTAGGAGCTAGCAAAAAAATTATGAGTTTGTGTGCATACTTTTGTTTTGAGAGAGAGTTAAAAAAAAAAAAAAAAAAGCTTCAAATTGACAGAAGCAGATAAGTCGTCTCTTTGGTTTCTCGGTATATTCGGTTAATGACAAAAGTGAAGAACTTTTTTCCTTTGAATTTTACTGATAAAGCTGTCTTCTTTCTTCTTTGTTATTGATGAGAAACGCACATGCAATTATTTATTTATTTATTTTTGAATGAAACTATTTTGAGAGAGAAAGAAAGAGATGTTTAATTTATTTTTTGTTTTAAGGAGGTAGCAGCTCAAATTTATTCAATGCATTTTCAGAAAATTTTCAGAAGTGATTCTTCTTTTGATGGCCTGCTCACATTTTCGTATAAAGTTGTGTTGGATAAAAAAATGTCATGTTTTAAATTCCCAATGGAATTTTGACTTGCATAAAATATGTTTTCATCATATATTTGAAGAAGGTAAGTTTCAAGTGGCCATTATAAACTATATATGAGACTGTCAAATTTTAGTTGATTTTTTTTTTTTAAAAAAAACTTTTTCGATTAATCAATTTGTACCCCTATGTTAATTTAGTTCGTAAAAGAGATTAATATGTATTGACCATCTTAGAAAAATTGTTGTTTCTTGAACGAGTCAAGTAAATTTACTTCGGACAATACGTCTATACATAAGTGTTGATATAATTAAATTTATCATAACCTATAAGTTTAAGTTTTTGGGTAAATTAATTATTTAACATGATATCAAAATAGAATGTTGTTAGTTTGAACTCATGTAATATCATTTCCTCCTCCATTACGGTTAGTTTCACATTTGGGGTTTTAAGAGAATTTAGATTTGAAAATTGGATTTTAACATCTGAATTTCAAGATTAGGATATTTAAATGATTTGACATGATAGATAGAAGAAGATAAGATTCCTTTGTGATGATGGTTGATTAAGAAACTTTACTTATAAAATTGAACTATTAAAAAAAAAAGGAGAGAAAGAAAAAGAGCCAAATTAGAAAGGGCTTGAATCTAATCTAATCTAATCTAAAGGGAGAGTGAACGGACCACAAGATTAAGAAAAAACAAAATAGAGAAGCTTTTGTTTTTTACTTTTTGAAATATTACACAAGAAACATGTTGCAAGAAAATCAAATTAAAGTTGAAAAGAGAGTTGAAGAAGCTGGTCTGGTTAGTCTTTGTTTTGTGTTCTTTTATTTACATTTCAATTTTTTTTATCGCTAAAATATAAAGTTTCCTATATATACTAAACAAATTTGATATTAACCCACTTTTTTTTTTTTTAATCTCAACCACATATAGGAGTAGTAGAGATTTAAACATTGGAGTTAGAATAATAAGCACTTAAAGTATACAAACAAAACTGATAATAATAACAAGCATATGAAAATAAAGTAAATTTTACTCTAAAAATATCATTTGCCAAATTTTTTTTTTTAAAAGGGAAAATATCAATTTATACCCCTAAAATTTGGGTATTGTATCAATAAAAATCTTAAATTAATAATGGCATAAATTTAAATTTTGAAATTTTATAAGTGTATTAGTTTACCTCTTTTGTTAGACTCCATTTGAAAAATGTTAGTTCACTCATCTGTAGATTTATAATTGTATCGATTAAACTCTTAAATTTTCATAAATAAATCAATTAATTTAGACTCTCCGTTTCAAATTTCAAATGGGGGTTGTAAACTTTTTAAGAAGCCTACTCACAAGTGAGAATGAAAGCATAGATAATTTTCAAATTGAGAATTTAAATTGATTCATCTATAAAACTTTGTGGGTTTAATTGATACAATTATAAGTTGGGCACGTGTGAACCAGGGGCGGATTTAGTTAAGGCCCATAGGGCTTCAAGCCCCCCTCAAATTTTTAGGAAAAATCAAATTAAAATACAAAAAAACCTTCTAGCTTAGTGGTTAGTATGTCGTTCTCTTGATAAAAATTTTGGATTCACCACTGGTATGAACTTACGTTTTTCAAACGAAATCTAATTATCGGTATAAATTGATACACCCACAAAAGTCTAGGGTTTAAATTATAATTATTAATCTAGAATTTTAATTGATACCATCTTAAAGTTTAAAGTATAAATTGATTTTTGCTTAAAAAATAATAAAAAACAATAAAATGAAAAAAATGAAAACTAGCATTTTTCATCTGACTCTAGGGATCTTGATTGGGCATGGTGGCTGCCGGCCGGCCTTCTCGGCCCATTTGACATGTGGGCCTGTGGGCCCACTAAAATACGAAAGTGGGCTATCAGTAGGCCTATCTACCCATTTAGATCATTTTAATGAAAAGGAAAACATTAAAATTTAAAACAAAAGTTCATTTCTTTTCAAAGTTTTTTTCTTTAAAAGGTAGAATTATGAAAATTAAGCCCCAAGGGATGTTTTATTTCTTGTTTGATGAAAGGCCCAAGGGAGGTTGATCAAATCAAATTAAAAAATTTATCTTTCTACACGACACTGTGCGATTATGATGTGTAAAATAGGCCAAAATACCATTTTAGTTCTGAAAATTTGAGTCTAATTTTATTTTAATCTATATACTTTCAAATATTCTAATTGAATCCATATACATTTAATACACCTTCAAATTAGTCATTATTATTGGTTTGAAATTAATTTTTTTAATCAAATTTCGTTAAATAATAATAAAAATTCTTGGACAAAAAAAGATCCAATATAAATATATTTCTAAAATTTCTAGAAGAAAGATTTTTTTTTTCCAGAAAATTAAAAAGAAACTAATAGCGGAGATTAGGCTAAAGTATAATGAAATATAAAGTATAGGAATAATATTTTAACCTAACCGACCACGATCATTAGGATTTTTTTTTATTAATATTGTACATTTTTAAATTTATTATAAAGATATTATATTTTTCAAACTATTTATAATAATATCGTAGGGTTGTTTGAAGTATTTGTGTGGGTTATAATAATGGGTTTATAATAGTGCATGAGTTATTATAGTTTGTGAAACATATAATATTATTTAAAATGCAGTAATATATATACCTCAGAGTTATAATAGTACATGTTTGGGGTGCGAGAATATTTCACAGGTTATTATAACACGAGTTATAATAACTAGTGGGCCAAACAGGCCCCTAGTGTTAATGAGTTGGCTATGGTCGTCTCTTGAAGAGACGACCATCTCATGCGTGGATAATAGTCGTCTTTTGAAGAGACGACCAAATTGTCATTTGTCGCATAATTTAAAAAAATTTAAGGATGCTCATCTCTTCAAGAAAAGACCATCTCAAGATTTTTAACAAAAGTTGCTTCTGGCATGATGATTGTCATGGTTTTGAATAAATTCGTGTTTTTGGTATCGAGTCTGAGTGAGTGCAGGTTTCTAACCATTTTTTTTTCTAATTATACATTTTTTCTCTATTTTTATATTTTTCTTTTTTTTTTATTTATTTGATCTAAAAATAAGATATCTTCATTTAATATTGTAATTTTTACTTTTTAACATTTTAAGTAACCTCAATATTATATTATATTATAATTTAAAATAACGTTATAATTTTATTTAAAATCAACTTAAAATGACGTAAATGAAAATGTTCTTTTCTCAAAACAATAAGAAAATTTATCTATTGATTTTTTTTTAAAAAATAAAAGATGACAATATAATATTCAATTTACTTAAAATGTTAAAATATAGTAAATAAATAATAAATTACAATATACTATTCAATTTACTTAAAATATTAGAAAAAATTATTTAAAATCAACTCAAAATGACGTAAATGAAGATGTTTTTCTTCCAAGGTCTTATCAGAGCAATGAGACAAATTATCAATTTACTTTAAAAAAAACTAAATTGTAATATAATATTAATTTTATTTAAAATATTCAAAAAATGCAGATATCTTATTCAATTTAAATAAAATAAATAGAAGAGAAAAAATGATTTTTTTTTATTTAAATCAAGTAAGATTTTGAGAAAAGAACATTTTCATTTACGTCATTTTAAGTTGATTTTAAATAAAATTATAACGTTATTTTAAATTATAATATAATATAATAATTGAGGTTACTTAAAATGTTAGAAATAATAACAAAATAATAAACTTAAAATGTTAGAAGTAATAACAAAATAATAAATTACAATATTAAATGAAGATATTTTATCAAGATTCACTCGGACTCGATGCCAGGACACGAGTTTATTCAAAACCACAACAACCATCATGCCAAAAGCAACTTTTGATGGTCGTCTCATCCACAAATTTTTAAAAATATGGGACATATGACAATTTGGTCGTCTTTTGAAGAGACTTCCATTATCCAAGAGATGACCATTGCCAACTCAATAAAACTATAATATTATTATAAATAGTTTGAAAAATACAATATTTTTATAATAAGTTAAAAAATGTACCATATTAATAAAAAAAAACCCCGATAATTAAGGGGAGTTTCTTTTTTCTTTTTTAATTTACAATTGGGGCTACCGAAATGAAAATTTTAAAAAAGAAAGAGCACGCAATTGTATGATCAAAGTCAAAACTAACATTCTAGCCATTTGTTTTGTTCTTTAGATATACAATAGAAATCTCAACGTTAATACCACACATCTTCCATATCACAACATCTATATGTAATTTAGTCAACCGGCGCAATTGAATCTAGGACCATTTATAAAAAAATCTTAAGGATTACTGTTAAGCATAATTATTTATTATCATAATCATTATATATATATATATATATATCTTCAATTAATTATGGTTATATTTGAAAAAATTAGGCAATGTCAGTATATATCAATCGTAATTAGTCTATATTCTCGACCAAGACCTCAAGTTAGAGGTTCAATTTCTTCAACTTTTTAAATAAAAAATTAAAATTTTGGACTAAAAAAAAGAAGAAAATTTTGATTAAACAGTTTCTTCAACTAGCTTCTATATTATGCGTCAGACATAAGTCGAGTTGGGTTGGGTTGTGGGAGATTTTTGGACCAACTCAAAAATTCGTGTTGGTCATTCCGACCAACCCAACCAACCCTATTCCTGAGAGTAACCCAATCCAACCCAACCCAATATTTTCGGGTTGGGTTGAGTTGGGTCGTCGAGTTAATTTTTTTATTTTTTATAATTTTTTAAATTGTTTAATTTTTTTTTCTAGAATTAATAACTAAAATCACATAAAATCCAAACATCAAACTTCAAAGTTCATAACATTTTAACATTTGTTAGAAGTCTAGAAAAAAAAACATAAAAAATTAACAAATAATTCATTTTAAGTATATATATAGTTAAAATAAAATTAAAAAAAATGTAAACTTTGAGTTGGGTTGGGTCAACCTGAGCCTAAAAATCTCAACCCAATAACCGATCCGAACTTTCGATTCTCTAAATTTCTAACCCAACCCAAATAAAAAAAACACTAACCCAACGAAACCCTTCGGTTTGGGTTGGGTAGTTCAAGTTGCTCGGGTTATCGGATTAGTTGGACACCCCTAGCGCCAGCTGTTATGGCAAAAAATAGGATCCGGTCCAACAGCACCTGCAATCCCGAGAGAGGCGGATGAATAGTCGACCGGTTGGAATCGGAGAGCCGAAGCCGGCCCCGGTCAAAGGAGAACTGACCCCAAGGGGTCGGCCCCGAGCATGTGGGAGCCGACCAAAAGGGGTCGATCCCGGTCGAAGAGGGGCCGACCTCGAGCGAAGCCGACCACTATGGGTCGACCACAGATCGCGAAACCGACCCCCAAGGGTCAACTCCGCCACGATCGAGGATCGACACCTCGAGGAAGCCGACCCTATGGGGTTGGCCCCGAGCACGCGGAAGCCGACCCCAAGGGGTCGGCCCGGCTTGAGGAGCAGGCCCCAAGGGGTCGGCTCCGACCGGTTCAAGACTGGGAGAAGAAGTAAAGGCGTTGTGAAACGGTTCCCTTCCCGTAACCGCTGTCATTAAGCACGCACAGTTATGGAGAGTTAGTGGATAATCAAACCTTGAAAGACCATTACAATGGCAGGGCTATATTACCTCGTTGGTGGTGCCAACGAAAGGTAAGAAATCATTTTGGCCTGTGTTCTAGCTTGAGATTTACTTCTGTGCGAAATTATCCTCTCTAACTTGAGCATCGGAGTGTGTGTGGCAGAACACCACACCGGTGTTAGTTTTCTTTCTTGCAGGAGATCGTTGTCCCCAACGATACAAATTCACCGTTGATCCGTCTAACCAAATTCCGGCATCAACAGTTGGCGCCGTCTGTGGGCACATTTTTTCTTGCAAAGTGCCACGTGTTTTGAAACCCTAACACCGTTTACTATGAGTAACCACTTGAATCAAGTCAACCCGATGAATGATGGAGAGGAGTCCGATAATGACCGACATCCTCGCCGGATACCGGCTAGGATGCAGAATGCCCAACCTGAGGAGGTTAACCAACGTCTTTGCCTGCAGAGGCGGATCGATCTGCTGGCGCTTCAGAGCAAATGGGTCCGAGGCACGACAAAAACATCGCAAGAATTCTAGAGATACTGAATCGTCCAAACCCGATTGTGGAGACTCTAAAAGCTGGACCGGAGCAGAATCTCAACGACGTCCGACGCGGAAAACAGGTTAATACTCTGGCACCACGTAAGTCCTTGCATTCAGTCCGAGACCAGGCCAAAGGTAAGGGCCCGGTGGAGGAGGGGCAAGGAGAATCTCGGGTCCCACCTCGTAAGTTTGATGACAAGCTACGATTTGGAGCAGCAAAGGGCCGCATCCCGAGTGGGAGAATCCCAAGTCAGGACTCAGGTGATCCACAAAAACCGAGGATACAACAACCACCATGCGTCTGAAGTCAAACGACAGCAGAACCGAAGGGACGACCGATCAAGGAGACCTAGTACGGGGTCAGATCTTAGAGAATTGATCAACCAGAAGCGAAAAGAATTGGAGGTCGAAAGTCAACCTTGGGCATCAGAATTAAGGAGGATCCAGAATAAGCTCGGAGATATGAAGAAGGCTCAAGACCACGACGGATTGGACTTGGAGATTCTTGTTGACCAGGTAGACCCTCATTTTACTGATGAAATAATGTAGGAGGAAGTCTCCCCGAAGTTCAAACTACCAACGATCAAGGCCTACGATGGATCGAAAGATCCAGTGGAGCACCTTGACACATTTCGGTCATGGATGGAACTCCATGGAGTCCGAGATGCGATCAAGTGTAGGGCGTTCTCATTTACGTTGACGGGACCAACTCGAAAGTGGTTCAGACAGCTTAAGAGAAAGTCGATCGCTTCCTTCCGAGAGCTGGCTCGAGCCTTTGTGACCCAGTTCCTCGAAGGAAGGGATCAGCGACGCCCCGCGACACACCTCTTGACCATTAAACAGGGCAATAACGAAACGTTGAGGGAGTATGTATCTTGTTTCAACAGCGAAGCCCTACAGATTGAAGGGTATACCGATGGGGCAGCCCTAACGGTTATCGTAGTCGGTTTGTGAGACGAGAGGTTCTTGTGGTCACTAGGTAAGAAGGCTCCTACGGGTTATGTTGAGTTACTAACCACGGCTCAAAAATACATGAGTGCAGGGGAATTGCTTCGCTCGAGACGTGCGCCAGACGACAAGCAGGGCAGGGACCGCGAGAAAAATAAGGGTCGATCGGAGGAAAACCGAAGCGACTCTCGAAAGAAAAAACACGAGGAGCGGTCTGACGTCAGCGAAAAACCTGTGAGGAAGGGTTTGCCACCGAGCATATTTGAGCGGTACACCCTGACAAGTGTACCTATCGAGCAGATCCTGATGGAGGCACACGACAAGAATATTCTTAAATGGCCAGCTAAGTTGAAGGCAGGGTCCCATAGGAGGAATAAAGATAAATATTGTCTATTCCACCGCGACCATGGACATTCAACTTCAGATTGTTACGACCTGAAGGAGGCCATAGAAGCACTGATCCAGACCGGACAGCTGAAAGAATACGTCGGTGAAAGTGGACGACGTGAGGCCAGGTCAGATCAGCAAGAGCCAAGCAATAAGGGAGGAGGGTCACCCCCTCCCTGAGAAATTCGGACTATTCTTGGGGGATCAGCCGGAGGTGACTCAAATAGAAAGAGGAAGGCGAAGGCTCGTGTAACGACCCTACTTTTTAAGACTCTTTTCCTAGAGTCGTTACTAAGCATGCATTCATTTGAGGCTAGAAACAAAGAGTTGAGAAGTAAAACAGAGAAAGAAATACTTTCTTTATTGGGATCCCAGTTAAAATTAGGGATGTCCATTTTCCCCCATGCGGCCCCATGAGACCCGCCCCATGGGGCGGGATCCCGTTAGGCGGGGGATGGGGAGGAGCGGGGAGGATTTTTTCCGTTAGCTAAGCGGGGATGGGGACGGGAATGTATTCCCAGCCCAGGCACCCCCCACCACCCACCCCGACCCCCACCTCCCCCCGTCCCGCCCCGATATATTATTATTATTTAAATATATATTTATGTATATACAATAAAGAATAAACCATAATTCTAAATTTTTATTAAATCTCATTTTACTTTTTTAAGAAAATTGAAAAAAAATGTCTCTTAAATAAAAATTTCCAATTAGTAATTAGTCATTTAAATAATTTTTTTTTTTAAAAAAAGAATTATGTAATAAAATTTGGAAAAAGAAAAATGCTAAACGGGGAATTATTCCCCACGGGGGCCCGATCCCCGCCAATTCCCATGAGGAATCCCCCCTTCCATTAAAATTAAATGGGAAATTTCACGGGGATGGGAATGAAATGGGACGCGAGGGACGGGGCGGTAAGTCATTCCCCGGCCCCGCCCCGCCCCGTGGACATCTCTAAAAACGATCATTTAAAACAAGGTTCACTTGAAATAAAAATAACGAAAGCTCAAATCTGGCCTCTGTTCAATGAATTTCAACACTTGACAAAAGAATTTTTAAATAAGAATGACTTAAAACATGGAACAAAGTTTTTAAATATGCGGAAGACATGACTTCTATTCCCATGGCCTTCACAACGCATTCCCGTCATTCGCCCTGTAAGTCCTTGCTTTACCTGAAAACATTTTTTTTTAAAGAAAGGGTGAGTATTATGAAATAATACTCAGTAAGTGTCCCATAAACACAAAAAAAAAAAACATTCATGGCTTTTCTGGTTCAAGAAACATGGGCCCATAAACACATAAAAACATTCATGGCTTTCCTCTTCGGCTTTTTGTGGGAATTTAACTTCCTGTTCCATGGCCTCCATTATGGGTCGACCCATTATAATAATCACACATTCATTTAATAGTGGGAGTTAGTTGTCAAGCCTTCGTAAACATTTTCGTTTAAAGTTAAATTTCTCTCGGCCTCTAATGAACAACTAGTCCTCCCAAAATATGGCCTCTAAATGGGTCGACTCAAGAATCATAAAATATGTAATAACATCTACAGAAATTTCACCACACCCTTCATGAAATAATTCAAAAAAAGCAATATTAAGGTCCCCAATTACATAAATCATTTTATTTAGAACACAATGAATCTCATGGCATTAACATAGTTAAATCAACATGCATAACATCAGGGACGATAATAGTCTAACATTCATGGCTTTGGAATGGTTGGCAGTCCAACCCAATCATGGCATTCACAATAATAATAGAAAATCAGAACTCAATCCAACATGGCGTTTTAATCCGAAATCTCCAACGATATAGGATGTTTTCAGCAAACTTTTCAATTTAGATTTAAAATCTCGTGTGGGTTCCATTACCTTAGCTTGAAACTCCTTAAATTCGCTTTCTAACTCAAGGTTTACGCTCGATCGTGCTCGATAGTTGAATCCCCTAAATCAAAATCATCAATTCCTTATTAAATCACATAATTAGAAACTTATTTTGAATCCAACCATAGTAAGGCTAAGTTACCACCAACGGATGCCTAAAACAGACTGGGGAAACGAAACGGATGAAATTGGCAAGGTCTGGGGAGCGGCGGCGCGTGGAGGTGGCGCAGCGGTGCGTCTCAGAGCGTGGGGTATACCGTTGAAATCATCGTGGCCCGATCTATCCAAAACCGGTCCTAACTCACACAAAACCGGTCGGAATGCCCATCAAAAGCTCGAACCAAAACATGAACCGATTTGTGAGATAATCGGAACTTGGTTGTTGAATGACGGCGGGCGTTGAGGTGGCGGCGTCCGGTCTGCAAGCGAACGAGCGGTCTGTGCGGCTAGCTGCAGCGCGAACTCCGTCCGGTCGGCTGACACAAGCCGTCCGTGGCGCGAACTCATCCGGCGCAGACAAATCTCGTCGCGATCAGATGAAGCGCGCGCGAACACCATTCGACGACACGATCTCGTCGCGATCAGATGAATGCGCGCGAACTCCTCGAGCGGATGTGGGCGTGCGGCGGGCGGCGATCAACGCCAGTCGACGACGTGGAGTGGCGGCTCGCGAGGACTCCGGGCGGATGGCGCCGCAACAACACCGGCGTGCGCGCTAGCAGCGGCGGGTGGGGAGTAGATCGTTGAGAGAGGAGAGGAGAAGGTCTCTCGATTTGCATGTGCCTAAAGGACAAAATGTCCTTTATGAAACCCTAATTCCAACAATTACCAATATGCCCCTTTGCTTTAATCAAACCTCAAGAATGCCCTTAAACTTAATTAAATAATCCAATTCATATATATATATGGTTAAACCATGTATATATATTCGCTTAAAATTGCAACACTTAACTTAAACTAATAAACTTCAAGGCCCGATTAATTTATTTCCATTAATCCAAGTACAACCTAAGAGGTATTGAAAATCATGTGGCGTTACAATCTTCCCTCCTTAAGGACTTTCGTCCTCGAAAGTTTCTAAACTTGAAAAGTTCGAGATGACCCAAACGCATCTCAACCTCTCATGCCTAAGTAGTTTCCTCCGTTTGAAGGTTTTGTCATGCTATTTTAACTGAATTGGTTTTCCGGTTATGAAAGGTCTTCTAATCCCTTGCGAGGATTCACACAAGTCGTTCCTCATAAGCTCAAATTCTCATTTAACTACAAGGGCTTGAAATCAAAAGCATGTGACGGGTCTGACACACACTTTCTTAGCATAGAATCGTGGAACACATCGTGACCTACAGAGATATGGCAACAATGGCAACCTATAAGCCACGAAGTAAATTCACACTAGAATTTCAAACGACCCTGCAAAGCATGGACTTGACTTCCCTTTGTGGCCAAATCTCAAAATTTCGTTCAAAGTATCGTGTACGCTAGCATTTCTGTCAAGACATGACTCAATCGTCTTCTCATTTTTTTTTTCCAGAGATGTGACTCATTAAGAGTAGAGTTTTAGCAACCTCGTTTGGTAGTTTAGGATTATCTAAATTGTCGAGCAATCTTTCACGGTCCTTGGTAACCTTATAAAGAACGTTGTAGAGACAGTCTCCCTCTCAATTTAAAACACCTAAGGTTGCATGAACCCAAAATACCTTTGCCCCATAGCCTTCACTTGGTACAATGGCTAGTTAGCCACTAACCGGGAGATATCTTTTCTGATGAACCTCAGTCGTGTAATCAATCAACTCTGAGCCTTTCTATTGACCATCAATAACTCGTTGCAAGCTTAAAGTCATGATTGCAGTAGGTTAAATTTAGGTCTCTTTGATTTTTATGACCCATGGATCATTCCACAAATCTTTACCAATCTTACAACTAAAATGCTCCAAAAAATTTCGGCAGCATAACGACATAACTACAACAATACCAAAATTTTCTCTAACACCTGTTTAATAGAAATTGCACTTCTAAAATCAGACAACCAACCAATCATGCCTCCAACTTCATTTCAGATTACTCAGGGTCCAGAAGAAAAAAAAACACAATATGCAAATGAACAAACCAAAACAAAGGTGAAACTAAGCTTCTTTAGCAACTTCAAACAATAACGTTTAAGAGACAAGATAATCTATCAATTCTATTTTAACCTCAACTCTGAAAAGAAATACAGAAGAGTGTAATACATCCTTCTTAATTTATTAAGTTTTGGGTGCTTAACCAACTAAGGAATATCATGTCAAATATTAGTAACTTTATTGCAAGTTCTAGACCATGCATGAAAAAGCTTAGTCTATGCCCCTTACCAATCATCAAACATAGAAATGAGCTTTTAGTAACGTACTAAGGCATAGGTTAACCCCTTCTTAGCAATACCATCACGAACCGTTAATCCTTAGTACCACTAAAATAATAAATTCTAAAGATTGGAGGCAATTATTCTTCTTTCTTTCAATAACCTTGGATAAATTTTATTTCCAACTTTCCTAAGTTTTTAACTTCTCTGACTATGAAGTCTATGAAGGTTTCATCTCATTTCCACCTATGAATTACAATAACTCTGTTGGGTTCTGTCCCCTTGCTTTTACTTACTGCCAACTAGACACCTCAACTCTTACGGTCTGCGATTCTAGAAACTTGTTTCGCAATGCTCACCCCAAACAATGAGTTGCCTTTCCGAATAAATTCGTTTGAGAACGATTACTTTCGAGAATTTCTGAACAGTTACCTATAGTATCCTACTATATCCGAAAAGCTTTTTACTTCAGTGACCGTTGTTAGACGAAGTCATCGAGTCACTACTTTCACCTTTGCATGACTCACAACGACTCTTGCCCTTGACCACACATCCCAGGAGGGACACTTGTCTCAGTCAAGATTCATTTTCAAATAGCTTTACATACGGCTCATTTATCCTCAACAATTTACAAACCCTTTAAGTTGCTCTTCATGTTCCTCATCGAACTTAGAATACGCCAAGTTATCGTTAGACAACACGACCACCAAGGAATCCAAGACTTCCTTGAGTACTCAATCCAATAGTCTCATAAACATTGTGGGCTTAATAGCCAACCCAAACAACATCATTGTACACTCATACGTCCCATAATGCGATCTTGTGTTTTGGGATGTAATAATTTCTGATTCAAGATTAGCAATAATCTGACTTCAAATCCTTTTTAGAGTATATCGTTGTTTCGTGTCATTGATTGAAAATATCGCCCCACCGAGGAAGGAGATATTTCTTCTTAGCAACGAATTTCTTCAATTCTCTGCGATCTATGTACAAACACATAGATACATTTTTCTCCTTTAAAGACAACATTAGTACACTTTAGGGTGATACGCTAAAATGATCTCTTATCTCAATGATCATGTACTTATACCTTGAGCTCTTTTGACTCTGATGAATCATCTTGTAAAGGATAATAGAAGGAATTGATGCCTTCTACCTTAACTTCATGTTGAAGCTTACTTTTTGTACTAATGGTAGTCTCGAAAGAACAAACTTACTTTTCCCGAACTTGATTATTTTTTTTTTTCGAATTGAGAACCTTTTCAGTTCCTTATACTAATTCCAAAAGCTTAAGCACACGAATGACCATGAGAATGTCAAATTGCACCCAAGTATTTCGGAACACTTTGAAAGATTAACTTCCACTTCATACTAGCAACTCATATTCCATTTAAGTCTCAAGACCTTTTTCACACTACTTTGACTTTCTGTACCTTGCATCAATTAGGGTGAATCTTGTAAAGAGAATTCTTCGTAGTATCGCTTATATTCTATCTTCAACTTTTCCTCTTACCTTGGCATGCCATAATATTCATACATATTCCCTCTTTAAAAGTCTCATTCAAAAAGCATGGACTTCTATGTCAAGTGACCCTTTGAAAGACAACTTCAATCCTTCATAGCACTTCTTCTCCTTACCATTCAACTCTTTAAATTTCATGCTTTTGCACTCAATTTGGGGTGAAGGAACTTTCTTTAAGACTAACGAGTGGGACACTCCATAATAACATACATACTACAACCCTTAATCTCTTTATCCATTTAGTCCGACATGTATAAATACGATCAAAACATTTTACCTCACTCATTCAAACCTCAAACTGCTCAAGGGTAGTCATAACATCCATTTTCAAAGTTCTACTTAATGAACTTAGTTGCTTAGCAACCCCGAAACAACTTTAGTCTCGTAAGACATACTCTTCCCTGCTCAGCCTAGACCGAACCTCTTCAATAATGCATAACATGTGTTTTATGTCAATAACCTCCCTTTAAGTATGAACATCCTTAACTCTTTCATTTTATTTACTATCCTCAATAATAGGGCCCACATCTAATCATTTTTCCTTAGCTTAGAGACACATCATGGTCGCATCATAGGGATATAGCTTCACATATAAGCATTTTCTTTCTATAAACAAATAAATCTGAGATCATACATTCTCATTCTTTCATAGCTCAAAAGTAATTTAATCTCGTATATTATATACGCATGACTTTTCATGTAAAACTACATACATTTCATGAATAAATCGAAACTTTGTTTCAAGGGCATACCTGGCGATGACGGGGAATTTATACTTGGCCATGGGATCCCTAACGCTTACGATGTAAGCAAGTCTACAGAACCAATAAACTTGGGCTTTGATACCAACTGTAACGACCCTACTTTTTAAGACTCTTTTCCTAGAGTCGTTACTAAGCATGCATTCATTTGACGCCAGAAACAAAGAGTTGAGAAGTAAAACAGAGAAGAAAATACTTTCTTTATTGGGATCCCAGTTAAAACGATCATTAAAAACAAGGTTCACTTGAAATAAAAATAAGGAAAGCTCAAATCTGGCCTCTGTTCAATGAATTTCAACACTTGACAAAAGAATTTTTAAGTAAGAATGACTTAAAACATGGAACAAAGTTTTTAAATATGCGGAAGACATGACTTCTATTCCCATGGCCTTCGCAATGCATTCCCGTCATTCACCCTGTAAGTCATTGCTTTACCTGAAAACATTTTTTTTTTAAAGAAAGGGTGAGTATTATGAAATAATACTCAGTAAGTGTCCCATAAACACAAAAAAAAAAACATTCATGGCTTTTCTGGTTCAAGAAACATGGGCCCATAAACACATAAAAACATTCATGGCTTTCCTCTTCGGCTTTTTGTGGGAATTTAACTTCCTGTTCCATGGCCTCCATTCTGGGTCGACCCATTATAATAATCACACATTCATTTAATAGTGGGAGTTAGTTGTCAAGCCTTCGTAAACATTTTCGTTTAAAGTTAAATTTCTCTCGGCCTCTAATGAACAACTAGTCCTCCCAAAATATGGCCTCTAAATGGGTCGACTCCAAGAATCATAAAATATGTAATAACATCTACAGGAAATTTCACCACAGCCTTCGCAAATAATTCAGTAAAGCAATATTAAGGGCCCCAATTACATAAATCATTTTATTTAGAACACAATGAATCCCATGACATTAACATAGTTAAATCAACATGCATAACTTCAGGGACGACAATAGTCTAACATTCATGGCTTTGGAATGGTTGGCAGTCCAACCCAATCATGGCATTCAAAATAATAACAGAAAATCAGAACTCAATCCAACATGGCGTTTGAATCCGAAATCTCCAACGATATAGGACATTTTCAGCAAACTTTTCAATTTAGATTTAAAATCTCGTGTGGGTTCCCTTACCTTAGCTTGAAACTCCTTAAATTCCGTTCCTAACTCAAGGTTTCGCTCAATCGTGCTCGATAGTTGAATCCCCTAAATAAAAATCATCAATTCCTTAATTAAATCACATAATTAGAAACTTATTTTGAATCCAACCACAGTAAGGCTAAGTTACCACCAACGGATGCCTAAAACAGACTGGGGAAACGAAACGGATGAAATTGGCAAGGTCTGGGGAGCGACGGCGCGTGACCGGAGTGCGGCGGCGCGTGACCAGAGTGCGGCGGCGCGTCTCGGAGCGTGGGGTATACCGTTGAAATCATCGTGGCCCGATCTATCCAAAACCGGTCCTAACTCACACAAAACCGGTCGGAATGCCCATCAAAAGCTCGAACCAAAACATGAACCGGCGGCTGAGATAATCGGAACTTGTGGTTGTTGAACGACGGCAGGGGCGTTGAGGTGGCAACGTCCGGCTCGCGCAAGCGAACGGTGGTATCGGCTGCGTTAGCGGCAGCGAACTCCTCCGGCCGGCCGCGACAAAGCCGTCCGGCGGTATCTGGCGGCGCGCGAACTCCATCCGGCGATACAAATCTCTCGCGATCAGATGAGTCGCGCGAACACCGTCCGGCGGCACAGATCTCGTCTGGCGACTGTACGAGCGACGCGAACTCCTCGAGCGGATGTGGGCGTGCGGCGGGGCAGCGGTTGAACGCAGTCGACGACGTGGAGTGGCGGTTCGCGAGGACTCCGGGCGGATGGCGCTGCAACACCGGCGGCGGCGGCTAGGGCAAGCGGCTGGGGGAGTAGACTGTTGAGAGAGGGAGAGGAGAAGGTCTCTCGATTTGCGTGTGCCTAAAGGACAAAATGTCCTTTATGAAACCTTAATTCCAACAATTACCAAAATGCCCCTTTGCTTTAATCAAACCTCAAGAATGCCCTTAAACTTAATTAAATAATCCAATTCATATATATATATGGTTAAACCATGTATATATATTCGCTTAAAATTGCAACAGTTAACTTAAACTAATAAACTTCAAGGCCCGATTAATTTGTTTTCATTAATCCAAGTACAACCTAAGAGGTATTGAAAATCATGTGGCGTTACAGCTCGGGCCGCCCGGTCCCCGCCGGCTGACTGGGAGGTTTGTTCGACTTCCTTATCTAAGGAGGTTGTTAGTTTTTCAGAAGGAGAAACAGTCAAGTTGCACCAACCTCATAACGACGCATTGGTGATTTCTCTACTGGTTGCCAACATCAAAGTCCGTCGTATCCTGGTCGACGGAGGAAGTTCTGCTGACGTGCTATCCTTAAGCGCCTATGACGCCATGAAGTTAGGACGAGATCGGCTCAAAGTTAGCATATCTCCCCTAGTGGGGTTCGGGCAAGTAAGGTGTATCCCAAGGGGAGCATCGAACTGTCGGTGACGTTTGGCGACGGATCGACGTGTGTAACGACTATGGTAGAGTTCCTGGTGGTAAATCACGACTCAACCTATAATGCCATCTTGGGACGTCCCACCATACACGCTATGAAGGCGGTAGCTTCGACTTACAATCAGATGCTGAAATTTCCAACTCCCAGCGGAGTCGGGGTGGTATACGGAGAACAACAAATGTCTCGAGAATGTTACCACAGGGCGATGAGAGAATCAAATGGGGAAGTAGAAGAGGTGGCAACCATTGAAGGGCATCTAGAAAAGTTTAACGGTGCAGGAGAGGCCGAGATGGACATTGACATCTCGGCACCGGCATCGATTGAACCAGGAGTCGCAGAGGACGATACGGAGGAACTTCCCACGCTCGAGCGAGGCGAACCTGCCGAAGCGCTGGAATCTGTACAACTACTATCCCCGGAGCAATGTGTCAACATTGGAACCAAGCTATCGCCTGATCAGAGAACGAGCCTTATCGAGTTCCTCCAAAGGAATGTCGACGTATTCGCGTGGAAGACATGTGATATGCCAAGTGTAGATCCAAAGGTAATCACACATCGACTAAATGTTGACAGGGACTACAAGCCTGTCCGACAGAAACGGCGAGCCTTCAACCACGCTCAGAATGAGATTGTAGCCAAGCAAGTGAAGGATCTCTTGGAGACCAAGTTCATCTGGGAAGTTAATTATCCCCAGTGGCTCTCCAACGTGGTACTTGTGAAAAAGGCTAACGGGAAGTGGCGGATGTGCGTAGATTTCACCGACCTGAACAAAGCATGTCCAAAAGACAGCTTCCCGCTACCAAGGATCGACCAGCTGGTTGATGCGACTGCAGGCCACGAAATGCTCAGTTTCATGGACGCGTACTCCGGGTATAATCAAATACGGATGTACACTCCAGATCAGGAGAAGACATCCTTCATTACTAGCAGAGGATTGTATTGCTACAATGTTATGCCCTTCGGGTTAAAAAACGCGGGGGCAACATATCAACGGCTGGTTAGCAAGATGTTTTCTCATCTTATTGGCAGAAGCATGGAGGTCTACGTCGATGACATGCTCGTAAAGAGCAGACATGCTAATCTACACCAAATCGACCTGGCGGATGCCTTCGCAACATTACGGAAGTACCAGATGAAGTTGAATCCCAGCAAGTGCGCTTTCGGAGTAACTTCTGGTAAGTTTTTGGGGTTCATGGTCAACCAAAGAGGAATCGAGACGAACCCCGACAAAATCCGAGCGATATTGGAAATGGAGTCTCCAAAAACTATGAAGCAGCTGCAGAGTCTGAATGGGAAGATCGCAGTGCTGAATCGCTTTGTAAGTAGAGCGACCGATAAATGTCTTCCATTTTTTAAGCTCTTACGCAAGAAAGCTAATTTTGAGTGGACGGATGAATGCGAACAGGCATTCGAGTCACTGAAAAAATACTTCAGTTCAACTCCGTTACTGTCCAAACCAACGCCAGGGGAGGAGCTCGTCTTGTACCTATCCACCTCCGACACTGCTGTAAGTTCCGTCTTGATAAAGGAGGTAGACGGTCGACAGTCCCCTGTCTACTACACGAGCAAATCCATGATAGGGGCGGAGTCTAGATATCCGCTGGTAGAGAAGTTGGCTTTGGCCTTAGTGATTTCTGCATGGAGATTTCGCCCGTATTTTCAAGCTCATAAGATAGCAGTATTGACTTACTATCCATTGAGACAGGTTCTACAAAAGCCAGAGGCTTCCAGACGATCGATGATGAAATGGCGCGTGGAACTCAGCGAGTACGATATCTCGTTCGATCTCGAATCGCCATGAAAGGGCAAGCCGTGTAGCGATTTCGTGGCGAGAGATGACCCCGTCGCGGAGATAAATTTAGTCCAACTACGTAAGGCCCGATCTCCCCTCGCGATCAGACGTCGATGGATCCTCAAACAGTCGTGGATGCGGAGCAAGATTGCTTATGATATCCCCGGACGGGGAAAGGTTCGAATATGCCTTAAGGTTTAAGTTTCGAGCATCGAACAACGAAGCAGAGTATGAGGCATTGCTAGCAGGGCTGAGAATCGCCAAACTTTTCGAGGTGAAAAACTTAATCATTCTTAGTGACTCTCAACTTGTTGTGAACTGTAGCGAGCGTGTCGTGCCAAAGAACACGCGCATGATCGCCTACCTAGCCAAGGCAAAACAGTACTTGGGGACGTTCGATAAGTTCGAAATCAGGGGGATCCCAAGATCTGAGAATTTTAACGCTGACTCGCTCGCAAGATTGGCCGCGACGTACGACACTGAGCTACGGAGAACCGTCCCGGTTGAGATCTTGGATGAACCGAGTGTCGAAGTGAGTAAGGTCATGGAGTTGGATGGTACGTCGTCCGGGCAGCGAACCTGGTTATCTCCCTTGGTCGAGTTCCTTAAGGACGGGAGACTCCCTCCTGATACACTTGAGGCACGCCGGCTAAAGTATAAAGTGACGCGATATGTCCTACGAGATTGTAAGTTATATCGGAGAAGCTACTCTATGCCGCTCCTCAGATGTCTCGAGCCTAACGAAGCAACGTATGTCTTACGGGAGATACACGAAGGAATATGCGGTAATCATTCTGGTGCTCGGTCTCTTGCGCGCGACGATGCGCGGCGGGGTTACTCTTCGCCCACGATGCATGACGACACACGAACATTCGTCAAGTCGTGTGACCAATGCCAACGATTTGTGGTAATACAGAGGCAACCTTCTGAACCGCTCACCAGTGTGATGAGTCCCTGGCCTTTTGCTCAGTGGGGGGTAGACCTCATTGGACCTCTTCCGCAAGGTAAGGGACAAACAAAGTTCGCAGTGGTCGCAGTAGACTACTTTACGAAGTGGGCAGAGGTAGAAGCACTCGCAACTATTACCGAGAAAAAGGTGACTAATTTCATATGGCGAGATATCATATGTCGATTCGGCATACCTTATGCTTTAGTGACTGATAACGGGCGCCAATTTGACAATGAGGCATTTCGAAAGTTTTGCTCTGAGTTGAATATCAAGCATTTCTTCTCTTCTCCAACCCACCCACAAGCCAACGGTCAAGTGGAAGCAGTGAATAAGATCCTCAAGAGAAACCTCAAGACCAAGTTGGAAGGGTTGAAGGGTTCATGGGCGGAGGAATTGCCTAACGTCTTATGGTCCTACAGAACGACGTCTCGAAATTCGACTGAGGAAACTCTTTTTTCCCTCTCGTTTGGAACCGAGGCTGTTATTCCAGTGGAAATTGGACTCCCATCTCCCCGGGTAGAACATTTCGATCCCAGTATGAATCTCGATTCCCGAGTGCGCACTCTAGATCTATTGGAAGAAGGGAGGGAAAAAGCCCAGTCATGCGGACGGAGAAGAATACAAGTGTAGGGTCGCTCGGTACTACAACTCCCGTGTAAAGCGGCGTAGCTTCAAAGAATGTGACCTCGTACTCTGCCGTATTATGCAGAACACCAGAGATTCGACCTCTGGCGCTTTGGGTCCCAATTGGGAAGGCCCGTACAAAATTACAAGGATAGTTCGTCCTAGAACTTATGAGATTGTTGACATGAGCGGAAAACGGATGCCACATACGTGGAACGCCGAGCATCTAAAGATTTATTATCGTGAGTTACTTATTTCTTCTTTTCTTTGTTTTGTATTCGGATTTGTTTGTTATCATTAATGTAAATCTTTCTACTCAAGCAATTTGCTATGGATCAAACTGCGTGAGTGGGGGTTGGTACGTTGCAATAAAGATAGAGTTCAAGTAAGATGCAATAAGAGTGCAAGCAAAAGAAGTCCATGTTGAAAATTAAAAAAGATACATCCCAAGAAAAGACAATTAAAGACAACACTAATACGACTGAAGTACTCAAATACATCTAGGGGTCAGGCAGTTGGTCCATGGAGATGTCGTCGAGGAAGTTCACGTCTAGAACCACGTTCTCTAGAGCAGAAGCTTGATCCCTAGATTCAGAAGTTTGGTCGAGGTCAAATCCAGGGGGGTTACAGGCCTCAATGCATTCCAGGAAGGAGGATTTGACACACGCCAGATCAGTCTCAGGATGTCGTTCTTGGACCTTCCGAATTGACCAATTTACATCGCAAAGCATAGCTCTATTCGAGAAGTCATTGTACGTATCAGAGCGCTTGAAGGCTTCAGTCAGGTAGCCAACATCGTTGAGTTTATCTTTGACCCCTTTCAGTTGAGATCGGAGTAAGGATAGCTCAGACCGAAGTGAGGACAACTCGCCTTCAGTATGCGAATGATAGTCCTGATGCTCAGCCTGCAGAGATTGATGTTCGGCCTGTAGAGAGTCGAATCTCGCTTGCAACGATTGAAGAGACGCGACTCTGACGAAGGTGAACGAGTTCGCTCGACATACGACGAGAAGCCAAGGTTGTGAGAATAAAAGCCTGCACATATGAGGCAAGTTAGCAAAAAGTGAAGAAGAGAAGGGAGGTAATGAAAGAAAAGCGCTCACCTCGCGGGTATAGTGTTGCGGCATTCAGAGTAGTCTCTGGGCAGTGGTTGACATCAAAGCGCTCGGAAGAACCGCGGGAGGAGCCATTGTCAGAAAGGCCACCCCATAGAGCGAAGGCTCACTCTACTTCGACAGTCGTATCAAAAGGAGAATCATAAGGTTCGGCGTAGGTGAGGCTGAAAGTGCCCCTATCGCCGATATTCCTGAGAAGATCAGGTTGATCGAGCCTACCCCCCAGATTGGTAGGGGGAGGGGCGGGATCAGGTAAACTCTCCGGGAAAGAGGAACGTGTGGGGGACGATCGCCTGCAAGGGCACCTGGTGGCACGAATATCGATGTTTGAAACGTGATTGGCTCGAGGGACGCCTCCAGTTACTGCAAGCTCCCGTTCGGTCAGGAGCTCCTGTTCCTGTTCCACCATATTCGACGTCATCTCTGGTAGAGAGAGTATTGTGAGAGAGTGTCATAAGAAGATGTCATGCAAAAACATTGTAGAAGGGGAGCCTGACCTTCTGGTATGTCAATTAGAGGAGGAATAAGATTGTACGTCGAAAGAAGTTCGTTCGTGACTAGCTCAGGACCCCAACGTCGAGACTCGGCAATCCTCTAAGTGGAAGCTCGAAAGGCAAGCGCAGTAAGGGTCGGCTCCGATCTGACGTCGGCTGCCAAGGAAAAAGAAAGTCAGTTAGCATAGTGTCAAAGAACGAGAAAAATAAAACCATAAAGCAGAGTCGTAAACGGCAGGGTAACGGTCTCGTTCGCGTATCAAGAGCGGAATCGCCTAACGTTCCGAAGCTGGTTGGAACTTGGAGGGTAGACCCTGCCTCGTCGGGACACAGCCAAAGCCCACCCACGAAAAACCATGGTTTCTTCCAGTCTTTGACTGATTTGGGCTCCTTGACGATAGCCTCAACGTAGGACGGGGGGCAGGTATAGTATAAAGGCTTGGATCTGTCTTTTTGTTTGAAGATATGAAGGGAAAGGAAGTCGATGGCCGACATGGGAGTTGAGTTCCAAGTCTGGTGCCAAAGGACACAACATCCCATGAGCGAGCACCAGGAGTTTGGTAGTATCTGAAAAGGTGCCAATTTTGTGAGAGTAAGGAAGTTCTGAACTATGAGAATGAGGGGCAACCTAACTCCACTAGCAAGCATGTCAGGGTAGAAAGCAACCTCTCCTAGGGGAGGGGAACCAGGTTCCTCTCCTCTTCTGAGAACCCTCATGGTAACATAGTTAGGGTGCCGTAAAAGGAACGAAGGTCTTCTAAAGCAGAGTCGGTAATTGTTCTAACTCTACTAGGGGCTCTACCGGGCAGACTCCTAGAGACTCGAGGGTTTCAGACCCTAGGGAGTTGGCTAGGATCGAAATCTACATCCTCCGGATCAGAAGAACTGGCGTGAACAACAAAGGGTGCACTACTAGCCATCGCATAGAAACGTAAGTAGGGTTACCTGGAAAGGCGCCTTGCTGAAACGCCGAGGAAGTCGGGAGAGAGTATGACCTTGGAACTAGGGGTTTTGGAATGGATTGAAGGTGTGAGGAAAATGAAGTTGAGTTGAGCTTTTAAAGCTTTGCAGACACGTCTATCGAGGTGGAAGGAGGATCGTCCGAAGGGTATGTCCGCTTCCTTCAAGTCTAAACTATAAGAGGAGAAATCCATGAGATTAGACTAGAAGTGGGGGCAACTGTTATGGCCAAAAATAGGATTCGGTCCAACAACACCTGCAATCCCGAGAGAGGCGGATGAATAGTCGACCGGTTGGAATCGGAGAGCCGAAGCCGGCCCCAGTCAAAAGAGAATTGACCCCAAGGCGGGGTGGCCCGGCCGAGGAAGTCGACCACTACGGGTCGGCCTGCACGCGCGGGCCCGACCCCGGGTCAACTCAGGCGGGGGCCGACCCGTGTCGGGCTTGCTCAAGGAAGCCGACTTGGCGGGTCGACCCCGCACGCTGTGAGCCGACCCGGTCGGCCGCCGACCGCTCGAGATCGGAGGCCGACCCCAAGGGGTCAGCCCGGCTCGAGGAAGCTGACCCTATGGGTCGGTCCCGAGCACGCGGGAGCCCACCCCAAGGGGTCGGCTCCGGCCGGTCGTAGAGGGATCGACCCCATGGGGTCGGCTCCGACCGATTCAAGACCGGGAGAAGAAGTAAGGGCGTTGTGAAACGGTTCCCTTCCCGTAACCGCTGTCATTAAGCACGCACAATTATGGAGAGTTAGTGGATAATCAAACCTTGAAAGACCGTTACAATGGCATGACTATATTACCTCGTTGGTGGTGCCAACGAAAGGTAAGCAATCATTTTGGCCTGTGTTCTAGCTTGAGATTTACTTCTGTGCGAAATTATCCTCTCTAACTTGAGCGTCGGAGTGCGTGTGGCAGAACACCACACCGGTGTTAGTTTTCTTTCTTGCAGGAGATCGTTGTCCCCAACGATACAAATTCACCGTTGATCTGTGTAACCAAATTCCGGCATCAACACCAGCTATGACAATTCTCACAATTTTTTTTAGTGATGGTGTGTGGAGATTTGAAAAGTATATCGAGTGTGTTAATGACTTAAAGAATATGGTTTGAATCCCTCAATCCCCTATTGTACTAAAAAAATGAGAGTATAATGTACTAACTAATTGAGTTATATTTAAATTGACATGATTCTGACACTTTTTATCTTATAAGTACTAAGTAGTAGGATGCAAGATTCTTGAATTTTTTTCTACAAAAATACACTTCTAGTTTCTAGAATTTTAAGTTAATTTTGACTTGATCCTTAAATTTTCCAAACTAATATTTTTGGCTTTTGAGATTTGAATTTAGTTTTAATTTGATTCTCAAAATTTCAAAAGTGACATGTATGGTCATCAACTTTTGAAATTAATTTTTAATTGGTCCCTATAGTTTGAAACTGATTTCTAATTAATTCGTCTCTGAAAATTGAAATTGATTTTTAACTGGTCCATAAGTATAAAAAATAATATGTATGTATGTATATATATAAAATAATAATATGTATCGGCCTGTTTGGGGTGCATGTTATAATAACCCATGTTATAATAATTTGTGGAATACTCTACACTCCAAACGTATATTATTATAACTCAGACTAAATAATTTTTCATCCTAAACACAGATTATATAACTCACTCAACTCCCAAAATAACCCCGGTGTGTGTAAGAATCTTTTCTCTTTTAGTTTTTTTTTTCCAAAAAAAACTTCTATTGCCCAACAAGGGGACAACTGTCCCTAGCCAAAATACAGTCAATCTAACTAGAAAAGTTCGAACACCAAACAACGGGGCCCTCCTCTGAAGTTGAGGAATGCAACTAGTCCAAAAGCGCAGCTCGCGCAAGAGAGTGACCGACAAAATTACAAGATTTAGGACAATAATGAATATTAAACTCGATCTACAAATAGGAGAGGGACCTAATCTCATTCAAAACAGAATTAGTGTTCGAAATATTCGTAAAGCGCAAGACTGAGACAACCTCCTAGGAATTACATTCAACGATGATTGATTGAAGTGATTTGAGCTCTCTTTTAGTTTTTTTTTCAATAACATTTCATCTCTTCTAATTTTCTTAACGTTATTGGTTGTTTCTAGACTTACCATTATTAATTAATGCTTTGGTATACCAAGTCAACGTAGTACATTTCTAGCTCCAAATTCTAGAACAACATCTATTATTTCATCATTTGCGAAAATGGAACTATGAAAAGTAGTCTTTTCAAAAAGAAAAGAAAGAAAGGAAAAAAAATGTTTTTTATCCCTCAAATTTACCAGTTGTATTAATTTTAACCCTGAACTTTTTAATTTCATCAATTTAAACCTCAAATTTAGAAGATTGTGTCAATTTTAACCATGAACTTTTAATTTAATCAATTTAAATCTCAAATTTGGCAGATGGTATCAATTTTAACCATAAACTTTTAATTTTATCAATTTAAATCTCAAACTTGAATAAGTGTATTAATTTACATCCTCAATTAAGTTTATGTTTCCATCACCGTTAGGAAGGTTCTCCACACATGCCCAAAGTCACGTCTTGCTTATGATATGTACTTGTTTGTTATTTTTTTTAAACAAAGAAAATCACCTAAAAAATTATTAAATTATTCCATATTGGGTTGTAACTATCATGAAAACACGAACTCGACTCTTGAAAGTAGGAACCACACAAAAGCAAACAAACTCTTTTGTTTCTCTTGCATTTGGTATTGATATCAATGACGACGAGTGTGAAGAAAATCCAGGTGGTGATGTCATTGAAGGCAACAATGATCATGGTGATTTTGTTGACTTCGATGGTGAGAGATGTCAGCTCGACTAAAATGCGGAAGAAAACAGAAAAGACGGTGGTGAACATAGTGACACCCATGAACACAATGAACTGGTCATAACCGACCTTGTTAATCTCAACATAAAAGGATTAAGTGACAATGATATTGGAGAAGAAGGAAATAAAGATTCTAACGAGGGTGATTTCGAAATTCTAACTTCTACTGTAGTAGATGAAAGACAAATCAAGCTCGAGACTAATGAGAAATTAAAAAAATCAATATTGGTGACCGATTCAAGAATGAAAGTACCGTTGGGTTTTGTGTGGAGACAAAATAAAAGGCCAATGGGCCAAGGCCCATTTGGATATTAGGTTTTTGTAAACACACATATATATATATGATGTTTTGTGTGTAGCCACCAACTACAGAGAGGGAAAAACTGAGTGTGACCAAAATAGCATTTGTGAGAGAAAAAGAGTTTTTCTCTGGTGGGGTTGAAGGTTTTTCTTGATTATCCCAAGCTATCGGGTTGTGATACTTGGAAGTCAATAGCCATTGTTGGGCTATTGAGGGTTAGTTTGTGGCGCTGAATTGAGAGTTCTTTTGTAATCTCCCATTATAGTAGAACCTGCAGTTGCAGAAGACTGGACGTAGTCCCAAGTTTAGAAGCGAACCAAAGATAAATTTCTCGTGTCGTTCTCTTTTCCCTATCTCGTTATATTTAATATTTTGTGACTCGAGTTTATTGGTTGACTTATCCTGTGGAAGGGGAGATTTAATATTATAATAATTTTATTGTGGTGATTATTATTATTATTATCATTATTTTTTTTCCCAACAAGTGGTATCAGAGCTTTTGGTTCAGGAGTCATGGGATACGTGGAGCCAACAAGTTTTGATGGAGTCATGAAGTTTAATGGGGACAATTTTGAATATTGGAAGATGATGGTCAAAGACTACTTGATCGTTAAAAAATTTGGGTAAAGGCTTTGAAAAAGAGACCTAAGGAATGAGAGATGGAGATTAGGAGATTCTTGATGAAGAAGCGATTCTTTAATCGTAATGTGTCCGCTGATGGACGTGGCGATCAGTAGCCAATGAGACAATCTGCGATTGAATTAATGAAAGCGCTTGCAAGCAGTATGAAAAACCCCTGCACAAATAATAAGATCTATCTCGCTTAGGAAGTTTTTCAATATGCGTATGGTGAGGATGCTTCAGCGAATTCCTATATAAATGAGGTAACCACTTTGATAAATCGGTTGAAATCGGTTAGAATAGAGTTCATCGATGAAGTAAATGCTATTCTGTTATTAACCTCTTTGCACGATAGTTGGAAAACCATAAAGACAAAGATGTGTAATTCAAGAGGTGAAAATACTCTACACTTTTTTCTCGTGTTTGTAATTTAGCCATAGTGAGGAAATTCGTAGAAAAGATAGTAGTAAGTGAGTCTACTATAGGATCTCGCTCTGGTTGTGACTAAGGGAAAAGAGAAGATTAATGAGGAAAATACATCGAGTAGCAGAGTAGGAAGAAGTGGAATAATAGGAATAAAGAGATAAAATGTTTTTACCGCACAAGAAAGGTCACTTTAAGAGTCAA
This sequence comes from Trichosanthes cucumerina, assembly GCA_036507285.1. Taxonomy (NCBI): domain Eukaryota; kingdom Viridiplantae; phylum Streptophyta; class Magnoliopsida; order Cucurbitales; family Cucurbitaceae; genus Trichosanthes; species Trichosanthes cucumerina. The sequence continues at coordinate 70,618,641 of CM071839.1, read as the reverse complement.
TGTAGAAAATTGAAAGAGGATCTGGAGATGAGACAAAATCAAGAGGCAAATGTAGTGCTAGATGCATGTGTGCAGTGTTTGGAGTGACACAGAGAGTAGTAATAGTTCATCTGAGTGGATTTTAGACAACGCAGCTCATGCTCACATAGCTTGAGATAGGAGTTTGTTCACATCGTTCACGGAGGCCGCCATGGTTTAGTGAGGATGGGGAATGGTGAAATATCCAAGACCAATGGGATTGGAGAGGTTAGTCTGGAGACAAGAATGTGGGAATAAATTGGTCCGGTGAGATGTCGATTTGTGCCCAGTGTCAAGATGAATCTTATCTCTACCGGCAAGTTGGCGGATGATGGCTACATTTGTGAGTTTGGCGAAGCTTGATGTAAACTCAGTCGAGATTCCGTAGTGGCGATTGGCCACGAAATCTACATTGTACAGATGTCGGTTAAATGTTGCCAAGAAAAGTTTGAAGAGACAGTGGATGCCAGTTAAAGCTGCAGATGGTTATAGTAGAGGTACAGTTGAGCCAGCAGCAATGATAGCCAAGTTTGATCACCGATCGGTCGATCCTTGATTCGAGAACAATTGGGAAGTCCAGAGAGAAAATTGATGGCTATCATGAACCCCAATTGTCGACGGACGATTGAATTGAAGAAGTCGCCTAGGCTAGTGGAGGCATCAAAGTGGAAGGCCAAAGCAGTTGCTAAGGTCAAAGGTAAAGTCTCTCAATTGGCAGCAAGCTTGAATAGAGGATTCAAGCCCTTCTCAGAGTGTATCTTCTTCAGGAATAATGGTTTAGGGTTGAAGAAGATGTTAGTTGGTACCACTTAGCTGAAGTGGGAGTACGTGTCTGTCTTTTTTCAAATGCAGGAGACAGATCCACGTAGTGAGCCCATACCTCGAGGCAAACACAGATGCACTACAGTTTATATTCTGATGGTTGCCTGGTTTTTGTAAGTTTATTGTGTTTTCAGGTATCTTTTATTTGAGCCTTGAAGTTTGCCAAGAAGATCGAAATACTTGATTGTAGTGGGAGTTGTGCCTTGAGTTTACCAAGGTGATCAAAGCTTTGTTGCGAGATGAGGCAAGATTGAAGTTTTGTCTCCAAGTGGGAGATTGTTGGGTTTTGTGTGGAGACAAAATAAAAGGCCAATGGGCCAAAGCCCATTTGGATATTAGGTTTTTGTAAACACACACATATATATATGATGTTTTGTGTGTAGCCACCAACTACAGAGAGGGAAAAACTGAGTGTGACCAAAATAGCATTTGTGAGAGAAAAAGAGTTTTTCTCCGGTGGGGTTGAAGGTTTTTCTTGATTATCCCAAGCTATCGGGTTGTGATATTTGGAAGTCAATAGCCATTGTTGGGCTATGAGAGGTTAGTTTGTGGGCTGACCAAATCGAGAGTTCTTTAGTAATCTCCCATTATAGTAGAACTCGCAGCTTTCAAGATCGGGCGTAGTCCCATGTTCAGAGGCGAACCAAAGATAAATTTCTTGTGTCGTTCTCTTTTCCTATCTCGTTATATTTAATATTTTGTGACTCCAGTTTATTGGTTGGCTTATCCTGTGGAAGGGGAGATTTAATATTATAATAATTTTATTGTGGTGATTATTATTATTATTATCATTATTTTTTTTTCCCAACAAGTACTCCATTGAGAAAAAATTTGGTACAGATAAGTTTTTACCGAGGGTGTAAATTGATAATTGAGGTTTAAATAATGAAATTGAAAGTGTATGGTTTTTAACAATATATTAGTAGTGAAAATTGTCTCACATCAAAAAAGTGCAAAGAAGTGATGGGCTCTTGGTCGTATAAAAGGAGCGTATGACTTTGATTTCAAAATATCTTAGTCAGAAACACTTTAAGTTTGAGGTTTAAATTGATGAAATTGAAAGTTCAGGGTTAAAATTGATACAACCTGCAAAATTGAAGAGTCAAAAATGCTTTTTTTTTTCCAAAAAGGAGTACACATGTTCTAGGTATTTTCACATCAAAATGAAACGAAATCGACATGCAATTTTTGAGAGAAAAAATAATTTGATAAAAATACCATTTTTTCCTTAACTTCGAGACTTGTTCTATTATAGTATCTATATTTTTAAATGTCTAAATTATTTAGTTCTTATTTGATAATCATTTATTTTTTTAAAATTTTAAAACTATTATTTTTTAATCATGTTTTTCACTTTTCTTTAAAAAAAAATATTTGAGTTATAAGTCAAATTCCATAAACAAAGGCTATTTTTTTAAAAATTACTTCTTTTTAGTTTTCAAAACTTCACTAGGATTTTTAAAACATGGGTAGAAAGTAGGTACCAAAACAAATAACATCATAGATATAAGTTTAATTTTCAAAAAGCAAAAACTAAGGCTTCGTTTTGATAACCATGTGATTTTTTGTTTTTGGTTTTTAAAAATTAAGCATATAAATACTACTTCCATCTATGGATTTTTATGTTTTTTTATCTACTTTTTCCATATGATTTCAAAAACCAAAGTTTGAAATTTTGCTAAGAATTCAAATATTTTCTAAAGAAAGATAAAACCAATTGTAGAGAATTGAAGAGAAATGACAAGAAAACAAACATAATTTTTAAAAACAATATGGTTATCAAACGTAGCCTAAATGGTTATTAAATGTAGTCTTAGTCATCATAATTTCAAAGAATCTTAAATTTAGTATCTACTATTAGTTTAATTATAGTTAACTTTTTTTTTAAAAAAAAATAGTCTTTCTCAACCTTCCCTCTATAGAACTTGGAAATATATTCACATTATGTATTTTCTTTAATAAAAATTATCAAAAGCACAATGACTAAATTTACACATTTAAAAATACTAAGATTAAATGAAATAAATCTCAAAATAAGGGATAAATTGATATTCTAGTCAAATGATTTTAAGTTATTTTAGAATCGAATGAAGAAAAAAACTAAGAAATATAGAGTAGACAAAGCTTTTTTTTAAAAAAATAATTCTAAAACAAAAAGAATATAATATATAGTATGTTATTTGTGTTTAGGTTGTATACAAATGGTGATTAGTGTATAACACGTGTAATGGGAGGAAGAGATGAAAACGTGATATCATTAATCCATCTGTGATGACACATAAATACACAATGGAAGATAACAGAAAGTAACTAATACACCTGTCTAACAGCTTGTAAAAACTAACTAAATTCTCTAATATTCCCCCTCAAGATGGGAAAAAAAATGTTTACAACACCCATCTTGGACAAGTATGAAAACAAGACAGAGGCAGACAAAGGCTTAGTAAAAGCATCTGCAAGCTGAGAATGAGTTCGAATAGGAAGAAGCTTAAAAAACCTATTGACAATTTGATCACGTACAAAATGACAATCCAGCTCTATATGTTTCGTACGTTCATGAAAAGAGGGATTATGTGCAATATGAATTGCGACCTCATTGTCACAACATAAGAGTGTTGGGGGCTGTGAAGAAACCTGTAAATCATTTAACAAGTATGACAACCAAAGAAGTTCACAGGCTGCTAGTGCTAGAGCCCTGTACTCAGCCTCCGCAGATGACCTCGATGTAGTGGGTTGCTTTTTGGACTTGAAGATTAAAGACTCCCCCAAGAAAATGCAATATCCAGTAGTTGACCGCCTTGTATCAGGGCAAGATGCCCAGTCAGAATCAGCAAAGGCCCTTATCTGGAAGGAAGTTGAGGCCTTAAGGAGAATTCCTTGACCAGGGGCTGACTTTAAGTATCGTAACAGATGATGGGCTGCTGCGAGATGTGACTTGCAAGGGCGAGATACAAACTGACTGAGTTTGTGGACGACAAACGTAATGTCTGGCCTTGAAACAGTTAAGTATAAGAGTTTTCCAACTAATCCACGGTAGGCAGAGGGATCAACCAAAGGATCATCATTCGAGAGACATAGCTTGAGTTTGGGATCCATAGGAATATGTTCTGGTTTCACAGCAAGGAGACCTGCATCCTCGAGGAGCTGCAAGGTGTAGTGTCTCTGAGATAGAAAGATTCCTTTGGAAGAACGAGCAATTTCAAGGCGAAGAAAGAACCTGAGATTACCCAAATCCTTGAGTTTGAAATGGTCATTGAGAATGACTTTCAATCTGTCAATCAAACCAGTGATAGCCCCAGTGATAATAATATCATCAACATATACTAAGAGTACCACAAAGTCAGAACCAGATCCCCGGATAAACATAGAAGCATCAGCCTTGGATTGTCGAAAGTCAAGGGAAATCAAAGTTTCTGAAAACTTTGCAAACCACTGGCGAGATGCTTGACGCAACCCATATATGGATTTGTGCAATTTACACACGATCCACTCCCCCTTGCGAGAAACATGGTCCTTTGGCAGATAACCCAAGGGCAAATCCATGTATACCTCCTCAAAGAGATCACCATGGAGGAATGCGTTATTAACATCCAACTGGACTAATGGCCACTGACGTGAGACAACAATAGTGAGTAACGTTCTTACCGTGACTAACTTGGCAACCGGGGAAAATGTCTCAATGAAATCCAACCCTTCTTATTGCGTATAGCCCTTGACAACCAAGTGCGCCTTATAACGCTCGATTGATCCATCGACCTTATGTTTTATCTTGTACACCCATTTACAACCAACTGAGTGTTTATTTGCTGGAAGGGGAACAAGGGTCCACGTTTTATTCACCTCCATTGCAGTTAACTCTTCCTTCATTGCCAATCGCCAATGCTTATAGGGCACTGCTTGATGATAGAACTGGGATTCAAACTGGGAAGAGATGTTGAGGGAAAAAGTCCAAAAATCAGGAGAGAGTTTGTCATAAAAGAGGTGATGGTGGATGGAGTGTCTAATAGATGGGTTAAGAGGTGGTTGAGAGAAATTTAAGAGACTGTGATGATAGTGTTGGAGATATGGTGGGGGCTTGTGTATTCGAGAGGACCGACAGATATTTGGAGGACCAAGTTGGTCAACAGGGGAGGGTCTAGGGGACAATGGCAAAGTAGATGGTTGGCTGTCAATCACAGGACAACTCGAACCATCGGTTTCTGGATTTGAAGGACAAGGTAGCTCAGATTGGTAGGGCAAGGGTGATGTAGGTACTGTGTGTACAAGGTCATAGGTTGTACCAGTATCAACTGGCTTGGGCAGAACCAGATCACTGAAGAAATCAGGTTGGCTACTTGTGTTGGTGACTTGATGAAAAGGAAAAATATCCTTACGAAAGACTACATCTCGGAGATGAACACCTTGCGATTTTCAATGTCATAAAGCCTGTAGGCTTTCATCCCAAAAGGGTATCCAATGAATACAACAGGTGTGGCCCGAGGGGAGAACTTTGATCTGCCGGTTGATAACGTGGAAGCGAACCCCAGACATCCAAAAACTCTGAAGGAAGCATAATCTGGTAAGAAGCCTTGAAGCAGAAAATTAGGTGTTTGCCATTGCAAAACATGAGACGGAGTTCTATTTATCAGATACACAGCAGTTAAGACACATTCATTCCAAAAATGTATTGGGATACGAGATTGAAAATACAAGGCTCGTGCAACATTTAATATATGTTGGTGTTTCCTTTCGACAACGGAATTTTGTTCAGGCCTAGCAACGCATGAAAACTGATGTATGACAACCTTCTCTAGAAAAATTTTTTCAAACTTTAACTCTGAAGCATTATCTGACCAAAAAACTTTGATACATTTGTCATATTTGGTATGAATTAATTGAAAAAATCGAGGAATGATCTCCAAAACATCATACCTATGCTTTAGCATGTATATCCAAGTAAAACATGTGCAGTCATCCACTAAAGTTAGAAAACTAGTATGACCCATATGTGAAGCGGTGGAAAAGGGCCCCTAAATGTCAGTATGGAGCAAGTCAAAAGGATGAGCAGACATACGATTATTTGAAGTAAATGATAACCGCCTTTGTTAGCTAGAGGGCAAACATTACAATGTGCATTATGTTTATGCTTATTGGAATCTATATGCAAGACATCTTTTAAAGCATATAAGCGAGAAAAAGATAAATGTCCAAGCCTGTAATGCCAGATGTCCGAAGATGGTTGTCGTTGAATTGTAGTTGAACATACAGAGGAGGGAACTCCAACATCTACAACATATAAACCATCGCGCACTTCACCCCTGCCAATCATCTTCAAAGTGGATTTGTCCTGAACGACACAACCATCAAAGTAGAATTGAACCAAAAGAGAGTCGTTGGAAGTTAGAGCACTGATAAAAACTAGGTTGTACTGGAATTGAGGGATGTACAGTACGTTGTGTAAAATTAAAGAACCAAATAGAAGAACAGTCCCAGCTTGTTTCACATGGATTCGAGTACTATCAGGCAACACAACTGAAGTTGAAACCGCTACAAGAGTAGTAAAGGAAGCTCTATTATAACAAATATGAGCTGAGGCCCCAGAGTCCATTACCCAGAAAGATTGAGATAAATAAACGAAACTTTTTAGGCATGTACCTGATATATGTGCCTTATCATCAGACTCATTCTTGATGGAAGCAAGCTTTGTTTGCAACATAGTGAGAATACTATGGCATTGCGCGATTGCATCTGAGGTCCCAACAAGATCAGATGAGTTGCTACTTTCAGAGTTCTTTGTTATTGTATTGACCGAACTCTGAGTTTGAATATTAGAACTTCGGTTGCCACCTTTCGGTCGATAGCGAGGAGGATACCCATGAATCTTGTAACAACGGTCAACGGTATGGCCTTGAATATTACAATGTGTGCAAATTGGACGATCCCTGCGCTGTCGCGAATTTCCCTGATTGTCAGAATGTTGCGGATTCGATGGTTTGACCAGCTGGGCAGCAAGGCCAACTGCGGATGGTAATGGGAGAATTGGCAGAGACCGTTGATGCTCTTCTTGCGCTATCAGGGAAAAGGCCTTATTGACTGGGGGCGACGGATCCATTAGGAGAATTTGTGATCGGATAGGACCGAATGACTCGTTCAATCCCATAAGAAATGTCATGAGGTATTCGAATTGAACGAAAGCTTCAATTTGTTGGATACCCCCACATTCACACTTACCACAGGTACAACTTGGGCGATAGATCAAATATTCATCCCATAAACTTTTCAATCGCGAGAAATAGTTCGAAACAGAGTGCTGATCTTGAGTAAGAGTGGCCATACTGCGTTTGAGTTCAAAAATTCGAGGTCCGTTCTTTCGCTGAAACCTGTCCTTGAGATCGAGCCAGATTGCTCGTGCCGAATATGAAAATATGATGCTAGAGGAGATACTCTTGGAGACCGAATTCAGAATCCAGGCGATGTCAACGTTGTTGTTACGAATCCAAGATGGGAGAAGGTCGCCGACTGGTTTTGGCAGGGTGCCATCAACAAATCCGATCTTGTTGTGAATCGACAAAGCCAGTAGCATAGAACGACTCCATGTGACACAGTTATCATCAGTGAGAGGTTCTGAAACCAGAACAAGATTGGCAGTATCGTTGTGGTGGAGAAAGAATGGATTCTGAGGATCCAAGTTCGCAAAGGAGATCTGAGGAGATGAGGGGTTTTGAGAGGTTTCAGACGCCATTGAAGCAAAAAGAAGAGGAAATAGAGAAAGAGGAAATGCAGAAGAAATTTAACTCTGATACCATAACATGTGTAATGGGAGGAAGAGATGAAAACGTGATATCATTAATTCATCTGTGATGACACATATATACACAATGGAAGATAACAGAAAGTAACTAATACACCTGTCTAACAGGTTGTAAAAACTAACTAAATTCTCTAATAGTGTACCAATAATCTTGTTTAGAGGAAGTCATAGCAAATGTCCACATCATCTTATGCTTCTTAAATGTGTAGCTTTAATGTGCACATATTGCATTAATTAAAAATAAGTAAGATATAATTATTGATGTTGAAGCTTCTAATTTATTAAAACAGCTTGTTAGCCAAAGTCCAAATCAATGGATAATGCCAACTATTAAACCTCATTATTTTTGTTCTTATATTGGCCTTTTGATTTTCTTTTAGATTCAGCCAATAATTCTCAGCTGACCAAACCAAACACATTTTATATTGGTGAAAGGGCTGCATCGATGATTCGATATTATTTTTATATAAATATTTTTCAAATCCGAGACAGGAAATCAATTTGAAGTTTATTAAATATATTTTTTTAGGGTTATAAAGACTGCTCTTAGCTAATAAAAACATTCTTTAAAATATTTTATGATATTTAATACTCGAGCATAAGCATCTTTTTAAAATATGCGATTAAAATGTATCTAGATGAAATACCTATCTTTTAAAAAATGTTTTATAGAAAAAAATGTATTTTACTAAAAAGAAAAAATTAGGTTAAAATACCATTTTGGTTCATATACTTTGAGCATGTTCCATTTTGATCTCAATACTTTTAAATGTCCAAATTTAGTCTATGTACTTTCAATAAAGGTTAATATCAGTCCTATGATAAGTTTGAAGTTAATTTTTTTTTACCAAAATTGGTTAAATAATAGTAATAATTTTAATACAAGAAAATGCATAATGTGGATGTACTTTCAAAATTTGTAGAAGAAAAACTAATAGAGGCTATTTCTTTTAAGAAAAAGTAACAATAAACTAATAATAGGGACCAAATTTAAGTTTTATGAAAGTACGGGGACTAAATTTAGACATTTGAAAGTATAGGGACCAAAATGGAACATGCTCAAAGTACAGGGACCAAAATGATATTTTAACAAAAAAAAAACAGTAAAAAATCGTTGTAGAATTTCAATTTTGTGATTTTTTTAGTATTACAATTCTAATAGGGGAGGGATTCAATTCAAAGTTACAATTTTTTTAACCGGAAGACTCTATGACTTGATTAGTTGAGCTACGTACATAAGTTTGTTCAATTTTTGTGATTTAATTTAAGAGAAAAAGAAAAAAAATCACATAATGTGTTTTTTCCTCTCTTTCATCAAATTCTATTCGATAATATGCAATTCCACTTTTTATCCTCTTCTCAAAGTTCAATATTCACAATTATATTGCAAAATGACAAGACATTTTTTTAATTCAATAACATCTGGAGATTCTAACCTTCGATCGAGCTAGGCTCATTTTGATTAATAGATAAGACATTTGTTACCTTTATTCAAAGTTCGATTCGACATCAGGTCAGGTAGTATAACTAAAAAGAATCAAAATTAAATTCCTATTTAATAATAACAATAATAATTGGAGAACATTTGTATTCATTAAAAATGTTAAAATACTTTGAAATTGAAAAATATGTACATGGTGGGATGAAAACGCGGTGTAGGAATTTTCTTACAATATCTCAATCTCATAGGTCAAGTTTTGATGTCCGAAATTTAAAATAAGATAGGAACGATTCGTCCAATTAAATTAATACATGGAATTAAACTACAATTAAATTAATACATACAATTAAACTAATACCAAGTTGTTGCTAAAAAAAAATAATTACCAAGTTGCTGTTCTTAATTAGACTCGGTCGAGTCTCTTCCACGACAGCACCATACTCATATATATACCTATTTGTTTCTTTAATCCAAAATTTTAAATTATCGTATTCATTTAAAAAAAAACATCTGAAATGTTTAGAGCACACTTTAATATACTACTTTAGTTTAAACATAAATTAAATTTTTACATATAATCATCGTCAAAATATAGTAATAATGATATGGACAACAAAATTTCTTCAATTTCTTCAAAAAAAAAAAAAATGATATCATACAAGACTAAATCAAATAAGTATTGGACAAATTAAATAATTTTCAATCTTGATATTCTTTTTCAAATTTTTATTTAATCTTTTCAATCTTGATATTCTTTTTCAAAGTTTTCTTTAACCTTTTTCATGTTCTTCTTTTACTTATTTATTTATTTATTTTTAATCAAATTAGCCTAATCAAAAGAAATCAGATGTGGTGTATAAAGTATTTGCTTTGGTATATCCACGTCATTGAACAATTAATTATGCTTAGTTAATGAAATAGTTGGAATCATTTTCTTTTCTTTTTTTAGTTGCATTATAATTAAAATTTTAAGACTAAATTATAAAAGATACTCCTTAACTTTGTCCATTATTTTTAAAATATTTATATTCTTTTAAAAGATTTAATATTATTCTGAACATTTCATAAATGTTTCAAAACTAACATTAGAGTAGAAAATTCGTAAGAATGTTAGACAAAAAGTCAACATGTATGAATGTCATTTTTTATAAACCTAATCTAGACAAGTGTTCTAGTCATTGTTACATCGTTCTAAGTCATCGTTATTTTTATATTTTGTCCAACATTTGAGTAGATTTCCTTTTCAAATTTAGTTTTGAGACGTTTATAAAGATCAAGAATAATATTGTAACTTTTTTAAAAAAAAATAGGTGATATTCTGAGTATTTTTTTTATATTTTAGCCAAAATTTAAATATGAAAAATAAAATATGAGGACATAACAAAATTTCTTGTTGTTACTTTAAATAGAAGAAGTAGGTTAAAAGATAACATTTTCACAATGAAGCCATGTTCACATATTATTTAAGATCATTTCGAATGAAAATTCCTTTTCCGAAAATGTGTTGGATACGCAAATAAGATCATTCAAAAAAATATATTCAAATAGTTAATATTTTTCAAGAAAATCACGATGCTGATGTGGTTATTTCCAACGGCATCGTAGCATTTAACGGTAACGGGAGGAAGAACTTCGAAAATAATAATAAATAGTTGGGACCAAAAGGATGCTGACGTAACCTTGCCAAAATAAATTTGATGCTGACGTAAGCTCGTTTACGTAATATACAAATTCTTTCCTCTGTTTTGCCAAAAAAGTTATTCTTGCCCTGTAAAAATTGGATTTTTTTTAATATTACAAATTTCTAAACTTTTTTTTAAAAATAGGTTAGTTTTCAAACTATTTTTAAAAATATAGGAATGTCGTCTCTTTAAGAGACGACCTACGTGGTAATGAAGAGAAGAGACCCTCTTACATCACAAGCTAATGCACAAGCCACTACACCAATTGATGTTGTGTGTTAAAATTCGGTAAGATACGACCTTGTCCAACTCATTAAAAGGTCGTCTCTTGAAGAGACGACCTTTCTCCACGTACATAAAAATCGTCTCTTGAAAAGACGACCTTTATCTACGTATACGAGGACGTCTTTTGAAGAGACGACCTCCTACCACGTAATGTAAGTCGTCTCTTGAAGAGACGACTTTGTTATATTTTTAAAAATAGTTTGAAATCTACCATATTTTTTAAAAAAATTTAGAAATTTGCTATATTAAAAAAATTGTCCTATAAAATTTAGGTTAAATTATAAAAAAAATAATCGTGAACTTCGTAATTTCTTTCAAAAATATTTTTTAACTTTTAAAAGTTTCATAAATAGGTTTGAACTTTCAAAAAAAAAAAAAGTTAAAAAATATCCCTATGACTAGTTTTGGATGAAAGGGTTAAATATTCTTAAACTTTCAAAAGTTTCATTAATATTTTTAAAATTAAAAAAAAATATAAAAAATACTCTTACTGTATAACCACAGAAATCATTAGTACTCTTTAAATACTTCAAACTTTCAAAAGTTGTATTAATACCCTTAACCTAAGAAAAAGTTACCAAATGCTCTTATTCTTCTCTATTTTTCTTTTTTCCTTTATTTTTCAATACCCTCTTTACTCTTTTCTTATATTTTCAATTCTAAAACTACCTCATTCAATCAAGTTATATAAACCTTAACAAGAAAAAAAAAGAGAGAATAATGGAACCACCAAACAACCTTAGGACTTTAACAACGGTCGTATAATTTGAGTTAGTACGTATTGAGAATTTGGGTCAGAATTTGAGTGAGTACATTTGGGTTTAATACACAGAGAAATGTTGAGAATTTGGGTTATAATTTTGAAGACATCTAGTGGGAGGGAAAAGAAGAGTAACATATTGATAACTAAATTTAAATCGAATGGAAATTTTAAAAACGTTAACTATTTGGGTGTTGAAATTTCTTGTATTTATGTTTGGTCATGCTTAGAAATGAGAGATCTCCCTCTGTTTATTTAAAGTTTCTAATATTTAAGAAGATAGTAGAAATATTGAAAAATGGAAGAAGAGAGTAAGAGGGTATTGAAAAAAAAAAGAAAAAAAAAAGAAATAAAGAGAAATAAAGAAGTGTTAGGCTATAGATTGAAGCAATCAGGAGAAAGTGGGAAATAGAAACAGTGTAAATAAACGGTTGTCGTCCATACACTAATGGTAATGACATATTTTAAACTTTTGTTTTTTAAAGGTTAATGGTATTAATACAATTTTGAAAGTTTTGAGGTATTTTAAATCGAGACGTACTAACCATTTTTATCCATATACTAATCGTAAGGGTTCTTTTGAACTTTTTTTTTTTTAATGTTTAAGGGTATTAATGAAACTCTTGAAAGTTCGGGAGTATTTTTTAAACAAAGTACCTTTCCATCCAAAACTAATAGTAGAAGTATTTTATTTATTTTATTTTTTTTTTAAGTTTCAAGATATTAAGGAAACTTTTGAAAGTTTAAAGATATTTTCTATAAGTTAGCTTATAATTTAGGGGAAAGAAAATTTGAGAAAGAATTCCCTATTTATACTAGTAAAATATAGATTAAAATACTATTTTCATCTATGTACTTTGAATTTCATTCTACTTTAGTATCTGTAATTTCAAATGTCGAAATTTGTCCCTACCGTTACTTTTTTATTAACTTTTCTAAAAGAAAATTACTCTCTATTAACCTTCCCTTTACAAATTTTAGAAATATGTTCACATTATGTATTTTCTTACCTGAAAATTATTATTTAACCAATTTTGATAAAAATAACTCCAAACTAAATGTACAAACTAATTTTAAGCTTTATTACAAGTATAATAACTAAATGTGAACATTATTTTTAAATTCAAATAAGAATATACAAGACAAATGTAATTTAAATACGAGTACAAAACTAATTAAAATGATATATAATCTGAATCAATTCAAACATAACATTTCTATCTCGAACTCAACATATGTTATTCCATATGCCAATTTCTAATAGTTGGATAGCATCGGTTCGATTTTTTGGTACCTTTCCTCAAAAAAACCGAAAAAAATTGAACCGTGGCCCAACCCACATTTTTAATTTCTAAAAATTAAACATAATGTAAAGAAGCCTAACCCAAGAACGATTTTCTTAATAGAAGTATAGAACCCTAGTTTCTTCTTCTTCCACGATTTCTCTTCTTCTCACAGGCGCACAATCCACAATTTCTTCTTCTTCTCATAGGCTCACAACACAGTCCACTCAATAGTCGACACTCACGTTTTCTTCTTCTTCTCAGTTCTCACTGTCCCTTCACGCTTCCGACGAGCAGGCAGACCACCGGTTTCCTTCCCTTCACGATTTGGATCTCCTTCTTCGCGCAAGCACAGTCAGTAGTAGCAGAGGTTAGGCTTCACGATTTCTTCTTCTTCTTCTCACATTTGAATTAATTAATCTTGCATTTGAATTAATTTCTCAGCCCACATTCCTCCATAGTAGATATTTGCATCTGTAATCATGGGGTATTTCCATAAACATTAGAATTTCCTTCAGATTGTTATTGTGATTGTTGTGATTTTTGTTTGTGTTGTAGTTTAATTTCTTATTCTCAAGGCTGATTTTTGTTATGATTTAGTGGTTTGGGTTGTGGGAAAAAACTGGAGAAAAAATTGTTTTAAACCGAACCGAACTGCCCATAACCAAACTAGGTCGTTCGGTTCAATTTTGATTTAGAATTCAGTGGAACCGACCTGTTCGGTTCGACCCTCGGTTCAACCGAAAATCAGATCGAACCGAACCGTGCACACCCCTACTTCACACCTTCCATTTTCATATGATCCAAAATACAAATCGAAATATATCTGTAGAAAGTAGTATTTTTAGGTTTAATTTTAAAAAATTAAAAAATAAAACCCAATGATTATGAAATGAGTCCTAAATCATTGTACTCCGCTGCTTTAGCATCCAAATTAAAATACTTCCAACCATCCAAATCTTAATCTTATGGTCAACTTCACTGACTCGTAAAACTTTTCTTAATTATTCAAATTATTTCCAATCTTATTTTACTACTAACTCAATTGAAGTTTTACACACGTGTGAGAATCACACCTTAATAATTTTAAAACGAAATTGTGAAAGTTTAATATTTTAATTGATTTAATGTACAAAATTTATATATATAAAGTGATTTTGTTTTTTTTTTCAAACAATTTAGGCATTGTTGGATAACCATTTAGTTTTTTGTTTTTGAAAGTTATGCTTGTTTTTCTATAATTTCTATTCATGTTTTCTCTAATAGTTTCTGTTGTTGCCAAATTTTGGACAGGAGAATGCACCTGACCTCCACGTGACAACGACGGTAAATTTGTATCTCTTGGGGGAAGAATGTGGCCTGCAAGACAAAAAACAAACTTGACACCAGTGTGGTGTAGGCCACACCGACTCCGATGTTTAAGTCAGAGAGAGTTTAGAGAGAATTTGAGAGTTCTAGAGAGTTTAGATAGTTGGAATGAACTTACCTGACTCTCCCCTCTTGAAAAAGCTTAAATAACTCATCCTTAGGGTTTTTTCGTGGGTTTTCGTTGCCTAGTAAGAAAGGAAAAGACCGAACTGTGTTGGAACAAGGTCTTCAGGCCATGAGGGACCGATGTAAGGCCCAAAAGGGGGTCTCATCATCTGGTCGCCCTCTGGGCCAACCACAGGCTTGGGCTTCGACCAAAGCCCAGGCCACTATCATATGATCTCGGATCATGGTAAGTCCTAATTTGGGGCTTTAGCGTCTGCAACCACGTGCTTGGGTTTCCATCCAAGCACATTTTCGTCTCTTCTTACCTTGGGTCAACCACCTGTCGGTTTCAATCCATTTTGGCTTCGTATTGAGTTTTTTTTTCTCGTTTGGCCTTTCGTTGTAGCCTTTTAACCAACCCGTTCATTGTCAATCTAATTTCACCTATAACATTAACCCCCACTCCCTAGTTAGGATTTTAGATTAATGGCACGTGAAGTAATTGCATGAAGCCTGACTTTGGAGTAACCTACTAAACTTTTTTGGAGTCATTGCCGACATTTCGAGGTTTACCTCGAATTCTCTCTAGTTATTGTTGTTCGTTCTTACGAGGATATTCAATCTTCTAGAATGTCAATTTCTCTGAAATTCCTCTCCGGATTCATGATCTGTGTCGTTTTCCTTGAGAAAATGTGTAGTTTTGAGGTTGTCTTCAAATGCGTAGCTTCAGGTAGCCTTGTAGCTTCATGCTTTTCATACACATTTCTGGACTGATGTAGCTTCATCTCGAGTCGATACCGAGAGAGGATAAGAGAAAATAAGCAATGAAGTGAGAATTGAGGGTTGGGCAATGGACTGGATCGTCGGTTTCAGCCTCGATCGGTCTGGTCGACCTCAACTCTTCTGGTCAGCCTCGACCTATCTGGTTGGCCTCGGTCGGTCTAGTCACCCCAACCCTTACGAGTTTTGTTTCGTCTACCGTGAACACGTTCTCCTTAACCTCTGCATCTTATTTTTGTGATCATGGAATTTTCTCAGCTAATCAACTTGATCTCTGCTTCTCTGTTTTTTGCTTCTCATTTTATTTTGTGAAACTTATTGCGAGACTTAGCTCAGATTTTTTGGTTGGTCAGATTAATTAATTAAGTCTCTTTTATGGACCTAACTAATTTTCTGTGTGTGCGTCCTCTACACCTAAGCGGAGTTTTGCATTCATCACGTTCTGCTTGGCTCTATGTAGCATGCTTCGTCATGCTCAATAGAGACCCATCGTGAGTTTTCTCCAGATTTTTGGGTTGCCAAGATCAGTTAACCAAACCCTTTTGTGGTTCAATCAACCTTTTGGGTTTCTTCCTCTGCACCTAAGTGCTCAAGAGTTTTGCATGTTTCGTGCTTTGTTCGCACGACATAATCTGCCCTATCTGGAGTAGGCTCCAGATTTTGGATCTAATTTTGATGATCGATTTTGCCTTCCTTGTTTCTTTTTGTGATTGAGTTCTGAAAAGAGCTCGACTACAACATGAGAGTGTATTCTAATGACAGTGGTAAGCCTCGACCAGGGTGGTCAGCACCACCCAAGGTGGTCGGCCTCCGCCATATGTGGTTGGCCTCGACCATGTGATCAGCCTCTCTTTTCCAACCCCTTATCTCGTGTGTTTTCTCTAACTCACGATTATGTTGCTTCTATTCTCCAGATATCTCTAATGGGAATGAAAGAGTATATGAATGAGAGTTGGTTGTATTTTGCTCACACTTTTTTTTTTATCTTTTTAATCTCATCACAAGACGTTTATTTCTCTATTTATCGTCCTTATTTCTCTTTAATGAATTGTACTTCAAAAAGATCAACTCTGACAAATAGAATTATAAGTTTTACTAAGCGTGATAAATCAATAAAAACGTGCAAGCTTTATAAAAAAAATTGGCAAACATGTCTTTCATTCATGAACTCAAATTACAAACCCAAAGAGATAACTTACTTACAGTATGGTTGTGCTCGGCCTGTGAGGTCGACCTCGACCGTAGACTAGAATTCGCCTTTTGGGTTTGTATTGTGTAGCTTTTGCTTTTTGTTCGATAGAGAGACATTTCTCCTATGTAGCTTCTACCTTTTGTTTAATAGAGCGACATATCTCCTATGTAGCTTCTGTTTTTTGTTCGATAGAGAGACATATCTCTTATGTAGCTTCTGCTTTTTGTTTAATAGAGAGGGATATCTCCTATGTAGTTTCTGCTTTTTGTTCGACAGAGAGACATATCTCCTATGTAGCTTCTGTTTTTTGTTTAATAGGGAAACATATCCCCTCAGTAGCCCCTACTCAAGCAGGAGTTTTTGTAGAACTCAAGCTTGAGTGACACAACTTGTAGCTTAAAGAAGATAAGTCTATTTCTAATAGAACTTCAATTTTACATGAATTGATGGAATTAACAAAATCAAATCTATCTTAAGGAAAGATAAACAAAATGAAACCCCCCTAATCAAGGAGAATATTGAGCGTAGGAAGATTTATTTTGCTTGAACACAAATTTGTTTTCAAAACATAACTTGTATTAATCAACTAAAATTGAGTAAGGACTAACCTAGCCTATTACATGATACTTGTGAAATTGAATTTAAAGAATTTAAGCTCAACAAATATAATTTGATCAAAACAGAAAATAAATTACTTTTATGAGAAGATTGAGGTCGACCTCGGCTTCTCATGAGGTCGGCCTTGGCCTTTTATGGGGTTCGCCTTGACAATTTTTTAGTATGCAGATTAGTGTATTCCCTCAAGAAACCATTTCGGATTAGAGCCTCAACTTCGTCCTTCAGCTGGAAACAGTCTTGAGTCATATGACCATAATCTTCATGGTAAAGACAATATTTTTGTGTATCCCTCTTGTTTGATCCTGTTTTCATCTTTTCAGGTCGTTTCAATAAGTTTGAATGACGTACCTCCGTTAAAATATGTTCAAGGGGAACTATTGTTGGGGTGTACTTTTCAAACTTTCTGGACGGGTGGCCAAGTGGAAGTGGTCTCTGGTTGTCCATCTCCGGTCTCTTGACTTCTTGATTTAATGTTTCACTTGATCTTTTTTCAAGTAAATCAGTCTTCTTCTTCGTATAAAGCAATTCTTCTGCACACACGTTCTTTTGAGCTCGTGATGAGC
Organism: Trichosanthes cucumerina; assembly: GCA_036507285.1. Classification (NCBI taxonomy): domain Eukaryota; kingdom Viridiplantae; phylum Streptophyta; class Magnoliopsida; order Cucurbitales; family Cucurbitaceae; genus Trichosanthes; species Trichosanthes cucumerina. The sequence continues at coordinate 70,600,934 of CM071839.1, read as the reverse complement.
TCTACATACGATGCATGTTTTATTTTTCCCAAAGATCATATGAGTCTTCGATCTCTGAGTCCATTAACTATGACCATTAATGTCCGTCAGTGCAATCTTCAACACCTAAGACTTCACTATTGAACCGAGCAATATATTCTCGCAGAGTTTCTTTGGATCCTTGCTTGATGGAGAGCAGATGAGTTGTTGGCTTGTGCTGATTTCTTCCTCCTAAAAACTTTATCACAAATGCTGGAGCCAATTCCTTGAATGAACATATAAATCCTCTTCTTATGCTGCGAAACCAATCTCTTGCTGGTCCTACTAGAGTTAACGAGAAGGCTCTGCATCTGATTGCGTCGTTCACCCCATGAAGTTCCATCCACGATTTGTACATATCTAGATGCACCATAGAGTTTTTGTTTCCATCATAGGGTTTGATTCCTGGAATTTTGAATGTGGGAGGTAGTTTTACATTCATGATTTCATCAGTAAAAGGTGGATCTATATGTTCTATTAAAGTTTCAATGTCAAACCCTTCGTTACGCACTTGGTATAAATTACCTTATATGTAGTCTTGTTAGGATTTATGCCCTAAAACTCGTAGTTTGTAATTATGTTCTAATTAATGTAATAAAGTGTTATTATTTCAATAAAGTGTTATTGTTCGTTATCTACGAGTTTGTCTTTATTTAAAACCCTAAATCCAATAAACTAAACATCCAAGGCTGTTAAATGAATCTTTAACTGAATGTAATATACATAAAAATGATCTCGGTTCGAGATACAACCTAAAGGGTCTATAGTTAGGGGATAAGGTTTGGGTACCTTACCCTGGTTAAACTATGGATGTGGCCCACTTTGTATTTGATACAAACACTTTGTGATCCTAACGTGTTCGTGTAGATGACATGTGAGTGGGGATATCCTATGTAATGAGATTACATAAGACCTGGACAACGAAATAGTACCTCTACAGTGTGAACTCAGCTGACTAGTTAGGTTTCTATATCACTAGGATGACCTAGCTAGGCAACTTGATCTCAATCTGAAAGCGGTTACAAACTCCTATTCGCGAGGATTGTCCTTTGACTAGTATGGGTGAGAGTGGCGGTTCGCGACTCAATATGCCTACCTTCTTGGGGACAAGACGGAGTAAGCGGTGGGGACTTAACTTAGCAAGATGGAATTCACTCCTTCCCGCCTACTAGGGTAAGTAGAGGAATGTTCCCTTAAGTGGTGTCTCCGGACTTGAACAAAGGGCCCAACCCTCTCATTGCGAGAGGACTCTTTTGTTGGTAGGACCACAAACAAATTGTTCATTAGAGAGAGCACAGTACTTAAGGCATAAGATGTAACCCGGGGGTAAAACGGTAATTTGACCCAAATGGTGTTACGAACATTCGTGAAGGATTGACTTGTCATTATTGGTCAATATCCATGGACACGAAATATATATCTGCGGTGAGAAGAGAGTGCGGTTGTGGGACTTTAGTGGAGTGTTCCCGCAGTTAACGAATGTTGAGTGGGAGGTTAATGAGATTAACCAAGCAATCTTGTATCGTTGGAGCTTCTGATATGTAGGTCCATTAGGTCCACCTTCTAGCTCGTAAAGGGTTCTTAGATCATTTGAATTTGAAATGTTCAAATTCATTAAGGAATAAACTTAATGTGTATTGATACGATATAATATATTGTTTTGGAACTATATATTATAAATTTAATGTGAATATGATTCATATTAAATTATGTGAGAGAATTAAATATTTGAAAGAGTTCAAATATTAAATTTAAATGTGAATGCGATTCATATTTGAAAAAACTATAGGTTAAATTTAATGTACATTAGATGTGCATTAAACTATAGGATAGAGGGATAATTCATTAAATGTGTTTTAATGTAAATTAAATATAAGATATTTAATTTATATTTTGATTATTTAATTAATGTGATTAATTAAATAAGGAACATGTCAGGAAGACACGTTACCCCTCTCTCCCAACTCCCTATTCGATAGGAAGTGGGGAGTTGCCCACTGAAGCTTCTTCCTCTCCTGGTGGAAAGCAGAAGATGATCAATCGATCATTTTTTATTAAGAACAAAGAATTCTCTCTCTCTCTCAATTCTAGAATTCTCAAAAAATTATCCAATTGTTGGAATCCTTCCCACCCAGGAAGATCTAAGAACTCAGAGATATAGAAGGTGATCTCTGGTGGTTGTGTTCTTGCTGGAAGAAAACAGAGAAGTCACTGGACAATTGATTAGCTGTACAACTTTTGGAGCAACAAGTTGCTGGAGAAAGTCTACAAAGGTATCGTTCTCTTTTATTAGTTTAATCGTTAAACTTGTAGCATGTTTGTATGCAATTAATCCATGTCTAATAGGATTAGAATACATGCTTGTTCTGTTTTATTTATCAATGTACTGGTTTTTGTATCAATTAAAACAATCAAGCAATTAACGATCCCAATCACGTTTCCGCTGCTCAAGGAGATCAGATCACCATCAATTGGTATCAGAGCATGCCTTTATTGTTTTGTTTTGAAACAAAATTGCATTGATTTGGTGGGAATTGCATTTGGTTTGCTGTAAAACTTGTTTATGAATGTTTTGGTCTTAGTTTACTTTGATTTTGATCAATTAGTATGTAAAGGCCTCTGCGTTTTTGGGCAAAAAGTGAAAAATTGAGCCTGTAATTTAGTTACGAGTCATTCGGGACAAGTTTCAAGCAATTCGGTGGAGAATCGAAGGAGAGATTGCAAGATGAAGTCTTCTTTGTATTCGTGGAAGAAAGTTGTTGCCGAAGTGAAGCGTTAACGCCGAAGAAAAACGCCGTCGCAACGTCGGTAGCTCCCTATCGACGCGGCGCGCTCGAGGGTCAATGCGTTACCGCGCCGCCCTCGGCGTTGCAATACCATCCGATACGGTAGCGCGCAAGACGACGAAGCGGGAGCGTTGCAACGCCGTGGGGCTTTCCAGCCAGAATGCACCAGGTTCGGTCGTTCGAATGCTTATGTCCGGCCTCGAGCGGTGCAAGGCCGGTTCAGGGTATTTTTGGTCCGGTTTCATGAAATAAATTAATGTAATTTTTTTTTTTTTTTGCACTTTAGGGGCCAAATTATTCCGGTTTTACAGCTATTTATCTATGTGAATGTCATTTAGATGATTCCCACCTTAGGATAAGCATGTTCATGCATTTTATTTATATAAATGTTATATGAATATGGTTAAATGCATGACTAATTTATTTTTTTTTCATGAGTAATTAATTATAAGTGTTATAATTAGATTATATGGAAAATAAATTGCATGGAGCATGAAATTATTTAGATTAAAATAAATGTTATTTTGTTTAAGTAATTTTATGATTCAAGAAGTTGAATATCTTTTATAATTCCAATTTGAATATTGATTGTTGGATTTATAATATAGTTTCTTTATCATAGGTTAATTATTAAAATTTATAAAAGTTATAAATTAAAGGGATTTTAGAAACCATAACCTATAATAAAGAAATGCATGCAAACATAGGAACTTGGGTTAATTTTAATTAGTTTTAAATTGTTTAAAATTAATTTAGACCTAAGTTTCAATTTCTAATAGGATTAGAAATAAGTCTTACGTAATATTTTAAATAGTTTAAAATATAGTAGGACTTTAGGACTTTGGTTATAAGGGAACTCTCACCGTGAAGTTCATGCTAAAAGGTGAGAGTACTTAAGTCGACTGGTCAACTAACACCTCCTACTGGACCGGCCCTTAAACTTGAGTTGAATTAACCTCAGTTCTGTTTTATCTCTAGGTAATTAAAATGTTTAAGACCTAGTTATAATAGTTATAATAGGCATAGACTTAGATAGATTCTTTTAGCTAGAATCCGACTAAGTTAAATCCATACCCTAATTTTAGGAACTTCAGTGGGAGAAAACGAGATGTTCGCATCGAGTTTACTCTCACGTCCTCAAGAGTTCACACTGTGAGTTCCATGTTTGCATGGTTCAATACCAAGGTGAATGAGGGAAGTATCCATAGTAAATGGGAGCAGGACGCGTGTCAACGTATCCTACGGTCTCCTCCATTAGGTCGCACCGTGAGATTTCTATAGTCCGCCTGCTAGGTTGTCCAGGAATAGCCAAACCCTACGGAGGGCCTGACTATAGGGATCGGAACACCGCGAACTCCAGAAATGGATAGGGTCTCTTAGGTTGTTTGCCAGCAGTTGTCTTTCTTAATAGTAGCCTGTTGGCTCGGGCCTATTGGATCTGAAAATGGTAGGGTCACATTTACGGGATGAGTTAAGTTAGTTAACAAGTTTTTGACCAAACAAACGGTAGCTAAAGACCATTGGGACATGAGATGTTCTGGTATCGTTGCAAAATTAAAGGTTTAACTTAAACAATAGGTTTTAGTTTAAACACTAGGGTTCTTTAATAATTTTACTAAATTAGATTGGTTTTTACAATGGGTTTAAAAGGCATAACTAATTAGAACTATTTTGGATTTTCAGCATGTCGTCCTCAATAATAGCCTTACTTAAAAGCGGCCGCTTTAATCGGTGAGAATTTTACTACGTGGAAGTCCAACTTGAATACGATTCTCGTTGTTGGCGACCTTCTGTTCGTACTAATTGAGGAATGTCCTCGATTCTCGCTCGTAACGCCCTCAATCAATTGTTAAGGAGGCGACGGTCACCGGATCAAGGCCAATGATAAGGCCAAGGTCTACATTTTGGCTAGTGTTTCGAAGTTCGCCAAAAGCACGAGGCATGGTCTCATCTCGTGAGATCATGAGTTCACCTGCAGAAATGTTTGGACAACCGCCGGGCGATTCGGCACGAATTCCTCAAATACGTTTATAACTCTCGTATGAAGGAGGGGGCCATCGGTGAGAGAACACGTTCTTGATCGATGGTCCACTTCAACGTGGTTGAGATGAACGGAGCGGTCATTGACGTAGTAGAGTCAGGTATCGTTCATCCTGGAATCTCTTCCGAAGAGTTTCCTGCAATTTGCAGCAATGCGGTGATGAACAAGATAAAATATAACCTGACTACTCTCCTTAATGAACTACAGACTTTCCAATCTCTTATGAAGAATAAGGGACAGGCTGATGGAGAGGCAAATCTGTTTGCCCATTCCGAAGGTTCCATAAGGGGTTCATCCTCCGGGACTAAGTCTTGTAGCTCATCTTCTCTCGGGATTAAGAAGACCCAAAAGAGAGAAAATAAGAGGAAAGGGAAGGCACTGCTGCATTGACGACAAAGGCAAGGGAAAAGCCAAGCTTGCGAGATAAAGGAAAGTGTTTCCACTGCAACATGGATGGGCACTGGATGAGAAACTGCCCAAAATACCTTTTTGAGCTCAAAGAGAAGAAAGGTAAATTAGATTTACTTGTTCTTGAAAGTTGTTTAGTGGAAAATGATGATTTAACTCGATACTTGATTCAGAGCCACTAATCAAGTTTGCTCTTCATTTCGTGAAACTAGTTCCTTCAAGGAGCTCGAAGAGGGTGAGATGACGCTCGTGGTCTGAACGAGAGGCGTCGTCTCGGCTTCGTGCGATGGGAGATGCCAAGTTATTTTTCTGAGATAGATTTCTTTCTTTAAAAATCAGATATAGTTCCTAAGCTTAAAAGGAACTTAATTTCTATCTTTTGTTTAATAGAACTTGGTTATTGTATTTTTTTTTCAATCAATGAAGCGTTCATTTTGAAAGAGGGTATCAATATTTGTTCTGCTAAATTGAAAAATGGTTTGTATGTACTCAAACCGAATAAAACCAAAGCAATTTTAAATCATGAGATGTTTAAGAATGTTAACACTCAAAATAAAAGGCAAAGAACTTCTCCAAATAATAATACCTATCTCGTGACATCTTAGACTTGATCATATTCATCTCAACCGGATTGAGAGACTTTCTAAGAATGGACTTCTAAACAAGTTAGAAAATGATTCTTTCTGCTTGCTGTCTCTTGCTTGGAAGGTAAAATGACCAAACGACCTTTTCTTTGGAAAAGGTTATAGAGTAAATAGAACCCTTAGAACTTATACATTCGGATCTTTGTGGTCCGTGAATGTTAAACCTCGAGGAGAATGCGAATATTTCATCTCTTTCATAAATGATTATTCGAGGTATGGTTATCTATACCTAATGCATCACAAGTCCAAGCTCTTGAAAAGTTCAAAGAGTATAAGGGTGAAGTAGAGAATGCATTAGGAAAAGCATTAAAACACTTCGATCCGATCGAGGTGGAGAGTATATGGATTTGAGATTCCAGGACTATATGATAGAACATGGAATTAAATCTCAACTCTCTGCACCTAATACACCACAGCAAAATGGTGTGTCAGAAAGAAGAAATAGAACCTTGTTAGACATGGTTCGTTCTATGATGAGTTATGCTCAATTGCACGCCTCGTTTTGGTGATACGCATGCGAGAGATCGTAGTTCAAATCTTGAATGGTGTTCCACAAAAAGTGTTTGAACACCTTTTGAACTTTGGAAGGGCGTAAACCTAGTTTACAACACTTCAGATTTGGAGATGTCCGGCACACGTACTCGTGACAAACCCAAAGAAACTGGAACCTCGTTCAAGATTGTGTCAATTTGTTGGTTATCCTAAAGAAACGAGAGGTGGTCTTTTCTACAACCCACAAGAAAATAAGGTGATTGTATCGATAAACGCCACGTTCTTGGAGGAAGATCACATGAGAAACCATAAACCGTGTAGTAAATTGGTACTAAATGAAACTACACATGAACCAACAAGAGTTGTTGATCAAGCTGGACCCTCATCAAGAGTTGATGGAGTAGTCGGCACCTCAAGTCAGTCTCGTCCTTCTCAATCGTTGGGAATGCCTCGACGCAGTGGGAGGGTTGTTTCCCAACCTGACCGCTACTTGAGTTTAGCTGAAACTCAAGTTGTCATACCAGATGACGGCGTAGAAGATCCATTGTCTTATAAACAGGCAATGAATGACGTAGACAAGGACCATTGGATCAAAGCAATGGACCTTGAAATGGAGTCAATGGACTTCAATTCGATGTATGGGAACTTGTAGACCAACTCAAGAAGGGTTAGACCCATAGGGTGTAAATGGATCTATAAGAGAAAGAGAGATGCAACCAGGAAAGTACAGGACCTTTAAGGCTAGACTTGTAGCAAAAGGGTTTTACCCAAAGGGAAGGAGTTGACTATGAAGAAACTTTTTCCCTGTTGCTATCTTTCAAGTCTATAAGGATACTCTTGTCCATAGTCGCGTTTTATGATTATGAAATTTGGCAAATAGACGCGTCAAGATCGCCTTTTTGAATGGTAATCTTGACGAGCAGCATCTATATGTCTCGGCCCAAAGGGTTCATAGCACGAGGTCGAGAGCAAAAAGTTTGCAAGCTTAATCGATCCATTTATGGATTGAAACAAGCATCAAGATCTTGGAATATAAGATTTGATACAGCGATCAAGTCTTACGGCTTTGACCAAAACGTTGATGAGCCTTGTGTTTACAAGAGGATCATCAACGGCAAAGTAGGTTTGTTAGTACTTTATGTGGATGATATCCTACTCATTGGGGATGATGTAGGATACCTTCTTGATATAAAGAATTGGTCATGCACCCAATTCCAAATGAAAGATTTGGGAGAGGCGCAATATGTTCTTAGGATTCGTGATCTTGAGAATCGCAAAGAAACGAAACGCTGCACTGCCTCTCAGCGTCTTATATCGATAAAATGTTGTCCGGATATTCGATCACGCGAGAATTCCAAGAGGGCTTATTACCCTTCGTGCACGGAGTTCATCCGCTCAGTGAACAGTGTCCCAAGACACCTCAAGAAATTGAGGATATGAGACATATTCCCTATGCCTCTGCAGTAGGTAGCTTAATGTATGTTATGCTGCACGCGAGGTCGGACATTTGTTATGCAATGGGAATAGTCGGTAGGTACCAATCCAATCCAGGTTGAGACCAATTTGGACAACGCTTAAAAATATCCTCAAGTATCTAAGGAGAACGAGGGACTATATGCTTGTGTATGGGTCTAAGGATCGATCCTTACCGGATACACCGATTACGATTTTCGCACCGATAAGGATTCTCGAAAATCCACATCGGGATCAGTTTTCACCCTTAACGGGGGAGCTATAGTATGGCGAAGCATCAAGCAAGGATGCATCGCTGACTCCACAATGGAGGTTGAGTATGTCGTTGCTTGTGAAGCAGCTAAGAAGGCTGTTTGGCTAAGGAAATTCCTTATTGATTTGGAAGTTGTTCCAAATATGGAATCAATTTTGGACAGGAGAACGCATCTGACCTCCACGTGACAACGACGATAAATTTGTATCTCTTGGGGGAAGAACGCGACCTGCAAGACAAGAAAAACCTGGATATCGGTGTGGTGTAGGTCATTCCGACTCTGATGCTTAACTCAGAGCGAGTTTAGAGAGAATTTGAGAGTTCTAAAGAGTTTAGATGGCGTGAATAAACTTACTTGACTCTTCCTTCCTAAAAAAGCTTAAATAGCTCCTCCCTAGGGTTTTTTCGTGGGTTTCCGTTGCCTAGTGGGAAAGGTAAAGACCGAACTGCGCTGGAACAAGGTCTTCGGGCCATGAGGGATCGAGGCAAGGCCCAAAAGGGGGTCTCGTCATTTGGTCGGCCTCGACCGAGACCAAGGCCGACCACGGGCGTGGGCTTCGACCCAAGCTTAGGCCACTATCATATGATCTCGGATCATGGTAAGTCCCAATTTGGAGCTTTAGCATCTGGTCGGCTTCAGTCAGGCCGAGGTCGACCACGTGCTTGGATTTTCACCCAAGCACATTTCTTCGTCTCTTCTTGCCTTGGGTCAATCCCCTTGTCGGTTTCGATTCGTTTTGGCTTCGTATTGAGTTTTTTTTCCTTGTTTGACCCTTCGTTGTAGTCCTTTAACCTGCCCGTTCATTGTCGATCGAATTTCACTCATAACAGTTTCCATCTTTCTTGAGATATCATTTAAGTTTCTAGCCAAATTTTAAAAACACACACAAGTTTTTGAAAACTACTTTTTTTAGTTTTTAAAACTTTGTTTGGTTTTTGAAAACATAGGTACAAAATAGATAAAAAAAACATAAAACCTCATTGGTAAAAGTGATATTTTTAGGATTAATTCTAAAAAAACCAAATGGTTATCAAACGAGACCTTAGGTTGTTCGTTTATATATTTGACCCGAAGCATGATAAATGGACATGTAATTGTCTGGATAAATGGACGTGATTTAAATTATGCATGAAAATCTATGTATATACTAAAACATATATTAAAAAATTTGGACTTAAAAAGATACAAATTTGATGCTTATAACGGGGCTTGGTTTAAATTTAGTCGTAATTTTAAATTTTTTTTATTTAATCCCGACAATTTTGCCTTAATTTTAATCTAGTTTCATAATTTAAAAGGTTTTATTTTAAAACAATAACTTATTAGTCAAATTGTCGTGTTTATGCATTCTATTTGGCTTGGAGCTAAATAAAAATAGTGGGTTTGCAGACTACGGATTGAGAAAAGTTAAAATCGTACTTTTAGTTAAATTACTGCATATTTTTTTTCAAAATAAATTATTAGCAGGCAGTAACGAGATGAGTTTAAATACAAACCGACAAAGAGGCAATTAAAAAATGAAAATGACAGAAATCCTAATCGTCTTCGATTTAGATGGTTTTAGAATCCAAATATAAAACGTTGTTTGGATTATTGTGTTCAAAATCCAATGAGTTTGAAACATAATCCCATGATTTTATTTCATTAATTCCAACACAATTTTGTTAATTTTCAGACATCAAACACTGTATACTAAACATTATTTTTTTATTCTCAGGATTTCAAACTCTTAGAACAAACTCCTCAGGGTTTCGATTCCAAGGTTTTTGATTCCGAAACGGTGCTCCAAACGCCTCTTTTTTTGTTCTTCTTGTCTTCTTTTTCTGGGTTCGATGATTTCTTTTTGGTGAGGTCTGAAAATAAATAAAAATATCAATAAAATGTCAACGAATATTTTTGAAAAAAAATCATAAAAACTAAAAAATCTTTAAAATACTTAATAAAAATATCGATAAAATGTCCACATCAATAATTTTTGTTGTTCTTATCTCTTTTTAGCGTTCCTCAATTTTTTTTTTTTACAATATAACAAAAATGTTTATTCGCCCCTTACGTTGATGACGAACCTATAGACATGTGGAAATGTCGAACATGTCGATTGAAAATTTAATACTATGGTTGATATAAATAAAACATTTGTAAAAGAAAAAAAATAGTTAAATCACAAGTTCAGATAATCATTTAGGCCCCGTTTGATAACCATTTTGTTTTTTAAAGTTAAGCTTATTTTCACTTAATTTCTCTACAATAGAGATCATCTCCCTTAAGTAAGCATTCGAACTTTTAGCCAAATTCTAAAAAAAATTTAAGTTTTTGAAAACTACTTTTTTTAGTTTTTAAAAAGTAGTTGGATTTTTGAAAACATAGGGGTACTAAGTAGATAAGAAAACATATAAACTCATTGGTAGAAGTAGTATTTTTAGGTATAAATTTCAAAAACTAAAAACCAAAAACAAAATTGTTATCAAACAGGACCTTAGTTTTTAGTTTTTGGTTTTTAAAGCTTAAGCCTAAAAGTACTACTTCTACCCACGAGTTTTTATGTATTTTTTTTATCTACTTTGTACATATGTTTTCAAAAACAAATTATTTTGAAAACTAAAAAATAATTTTTAAAAACTTGTTTTTGTTTTTGAAATTTGCTAGTACCTTCAAGAAAGATGGAAAAAAAGTGTAGAGAAGATGAACAGAAATAGTAGAAAACAAACCTAATTTTCAAAAACAAAAAATAAAAAAGTAAATAGTTATCAACTGGAGCTTTAGTATCGATAGTTTCAAATTTGTGTCTATTTGATCATAGACTAGAAAAATATCTAATAGACTTCAAAACCTTTTGTGTCTAATAGATCTCTAAATTTAAAAAATATTTAATAGGTAATTGAACTTTCAATTTTGTCTTGACTTATTTAAATTTTTTAGAAATTAATTTAAATATATTTTTTTTGAAATTAATTACTCGATTAAATATAAATTAAATTTTATGTACCATGGTTAACTTTTAATTTGTCAAATTAAAAAAAATCAAATAAGTGAGAATTTGATTATACAAAATTAAAAGTTTAAAAACTATCGATATGGGGTGAGACATTCAAGTGTATTTTTAAAAGAAGAAATAAATAAAAAAAATATCAAAGTGAGAGTCGGACCTCGTGTTCAAGAAATTTAACGGCCGAGGGGCCGGGTAAATGCCGCCGCGGCGGCCGGCGGTTAGTTGATTCTTAAGGGAAGACTTAACTCACCAATCATCTCTACAAATTTCTTGTTCAGGAAAAAAAAAAAGAAAAATTAACAAAGTCAAAACCAATCCGACCCAGTCTTCATCCCAGCCTCGCCAAAAAAAAAAAAGAAGAAGAAATCTTCTCTCTCCGCGCAGACATTTTCCATAAATCAAACTCCCCAATGTGAATTCCCAACACCCCATTTCATCAATACAATCCATTTCTCTCTAAACCTCTCAGATTTCTGGATTCTGTCCCTGTTTTAGACTGTGAAATGGTCGGACAGGGAAATCACAGGTTGAAATTCTCAATCTTCCACCACCGATCTTCCTCAGATTCCAAACCCGAACGCCCAAAAGAGTATCCCGAAGAGTACCTCTGTGGAATTTCCAAGTCATTAATGGCGGACCCAGTTGTCGTCTCCTCTGGTCAAACCTTCGAGCGGCTCTGCGTTCAAGTCTCTCAAGATTTGGGGTTTTCGCCGAAGGTTGAAGACGGGTCCAGGGCCGATTTCTCCTCTGTTATTACCAACAGAAACATGAAATTCACCATTCTCAAATGGTGCGATAACAACGGAATCGAACACCCACAGGCGCCCGATTACAGGTCCATTGAGCTTATTGTTCGTCAGTTAATGGAGAAGGAGATGCAAGAGAATCGATTTCTGGCTTCGGATAGCGAGTTGTTAAGGGGCGTCGCCGATAAACGGCCGGGCCTTGCGGTTCACGCGGCCACGGAGGTTGGGCTCCGAGTCAACCGATTTCAACTGAACTCGCCGCCGCAGACGGAGGAGATCGTACGGGAGAGTACTCTTTTGCCATTCAAAACGCAACCGTCTTGTTATGCTGCTCATTTTTCTTCTTCTTCTTCCTCTTCACATCGAAGCTTCGACAGAGAGGCGAATCACGGAGGAGATTCATATTCCCCGAATTCAGAAGAAGAAGCTCGAATCATCTCGAAAATCAGAAGCGTTGAGGAATTCGAGCAACAAGAAGGAGTAATTTCCCTAAGAAAATTAACGAAATCGGACGAATCGATTAGGGTTTCGTTATGCACGAAGGAACTACTTGCCGCGCTACTCCCTCTGGTTTCGTCCCGATCTACCAACATCCAAATCAACGCCGTAGCTTCCGTCGTGAATCTCTCTCTCGAGAAATCGAACAAATTGAAGATCGTACGAGCCGGATTTGTTCCGTCATTAATCGACGTTTTAGACGGCGGATCCACCGAATCACAAGAACACGCCGCGGGTGCTCTGTTCAGTTTATCCTTGGACGACGAGAACAAAATGGCGATTGGAATCCTCGGCGCGTTACCGGTGCTGATGAACGCGCTCCGATCCGACAGCGAGAGGACTAGGAACGATTCAGCCCTTTGTTTATACCATTTGACTCTAAACCCTAGCAACCGAGTCAAACTCGTGAAACTCGGCGCCGTTCCGATTCTGCTATCATCGACGAGAATCGAAGGCTCTGCGAGCCGAATACTGTTGATTCTTTGCAATATCGCCGTCTGCGTGGACGGGAGATCGGCGATGCTGGATGCGAATGCGGTGGATTGTTTGGTGAGGATGTTGAAGGATAAGGAGATGGATTCCGAGTCGACTCGGGAGAATTGTGTTGTGGCGCTTTACGCACTGAGTCAAGGAGGATTCCGATTCAGAGGATTGGCGAAGGAGGCCGGCGCGGTGGAGGTTCTGAGAGAGGTTGAAGAAAGGGGAAGCGAGAGGGCGAGGGAGAAGGCCAAGAGAATCTTGCAGATGATGAGAACCGGCGGGAGCGGTTCGGTCGAGATGGAAGGGGTCGGCCGACATGGACTTGATACCGCTGGAGTCAGCTGGACCGGTCGGGTTGGTACTGGCTTGAACCGCTACTCTACAAATACCACTAAGTTTTGATTAGTTTTTTTCCCTCCTTGAAAGTGAATTTTATTTGTAGGATGTAATTGTTGTATAGTTATAATTATTTATTGATGTCAAAAAAAAAAGGCCAAAAAAGAAAGAAAGTCAACCTTTTCAATTTCCATTAGAATCCAAGTTAGCATATAAAGGAATCATTTTGAGCGTAATTTATTGGATAAGATCCCAATTATCATTCTAAAAGTTAATTATGTTATTACACCCATTATTAAACTTGAAAAAAAAGAGAAAGGAACTTAATAGGTAAAGAGATGTATTTGACGACGATATTGTAAGAACTTGTCCTTCTCTTAAAGTTGTATCTCATTGGTTGGGAGGGAGAAGTGGTTTGTAGGTGGGTTTTGGTTCTGGCGGGTACGTTGGGGTAAATTATCCAGCTTCTTGTACTTTGTTTTATTATCAGTTCTTTTTTGTTCCAAATTTTATTTGTGGAATTTATTGCTATCCTAGTTGTATGCAACAGTGTGTTTAAATGAATGGGTAAAATGTAAAAGAATTGTTTATCATCCACCTTTTAAATTTGTATTTAATAATTTAGTAATTCTAATAGACACAAAATTTGAAATTTAAAAACTTATTTATACGCTTTTTAAAATTTAGGGCAAAATACATTTTTGGTCCCTGGGATTTGAAGTTGATGTCTATTTGGTCTCTAAAGTTTCAAAATGAACACTTCAGTCCCTGAAGTTTGGAAAATAGTTCTAAATGATCCTTGCAATTAGTTCACACTAACGGAAAAATGATGTGTCAAAATTTATATTTAAGATTATGTAATTTTTTTTATTTATATTTAAGATTATTTCTTTTATTTTCTTTTGGGATTTCTCATGTGCATTTTTTTCGGTATTCCATTTCTTACCTATGCATTTTGTTTTTTCTTTTTATCAAACCACAACTCTACATAATAAAAAAAATAGAACCACAAAAAAAAATAAGAATCTCATCGCAAAAATCAAATCAATTAAAGAAAAATTAAGACGTGGGTACTTCAAAGTTGTGGACAGAGACGTTTTTTTAGGATTTAAGAAGGTGGACTGAGTAAGGCGCCGCATCAATGCGATGAAAATTGATTAGAACTATTTTTAAAATAATTTTTTTAAAAATAACCACATAATGTTGAAATAATATAAATTTTAACACCTCATTTAAAAATTATCAATTCAATAACATGCCATATCATTTTTCCATTAGTCAACTAACGGTCAACTTAACTCCATGGACTATTTAGAACTATTTTCATCGTGTTGATGCAGCGCCTTACTTAGTCCACCTTCTTAATCCTAAAAAAACGTTTCTGTCCACAACTTTGAAGTACCCACGTCTTAATTTTTCTTTAATTGATACAATTTTTGCGATGAGATTCTTATTTTTTTTGTGGTTCTAGTTTTTTATTATTATGTAGAGTTGTGGTTTGATAAAAAGAAAAAACAAAATGCATAGGTAAGAAATGGAATACCGAAAAAAATGCACATGAGAAGTCCTAAAAAGAAAAGAAAAGAAATAATCTTAAATATAAATTAAAAAAACTACATAATCTTAAATATAAATTTTGACACATCATTTTTTTCGTTAGTCAACTAAGTTTAGGGACCATTTAGAACTATTTTCCAAATCTCATGGGCTAAAGTGTTCATTTTGAAACTTTAAGGACCAAACAGACATCAACTTCAAAAATGTATTTTGCCCTAAAATTTATGAACTTATTAAATCATAAAATAAATGCATATAATTAAAGAGACGGACACTTTCTTTAATAAAGTTCAAATCTTCCATGATTCTAGATACAAATACAATCATTTTATAATGAAGACTTTAATTTTTTTTTTTTTTTTTTTTTTTGAAACGTGAAGACTTTAATAATTATAGAAACATAAACAGAAAACAAAAATTAAAAAAAGAGAGTTTGGTGAGGGGTTGACTAAAACATCGTGGCGATCAACGACTGGGCGTTTCCAAATTCCATGGTGACAGCGAGAATCGTAGCATACAAAATTAGATTCTAATTTCTCGGTCAACTTTCTCGGGAAACAAACAGACAAAATCCAAAATTTATTATTTATAATATTTTTAGTACAACACATTAATTATTTATACGTATACGTTTAGTGTCCATATCATCGTATGGATGATCTCATTTCAGCTTGATTATCGATAGAAGACCCACATTTTAGATTTAACTAGGAATGACTCTTTGATGTCATCAACCACTCTCGATTTAGATACAATGTTGGTTATTTTGGCATCATAAATGACTACCAGTCTCGTTCTCCCGTCAACTCTCAAACTATGCTAACGGGGCGCTTGATGACGCCGTAACTAGAGCGAGGGTGCCACAGGTAAATTGTAGGTGTCACTCTCGCTCTAGTTACCTATGACACGGGATTTCGAGACTCTCGGTCTCGGATGAACACAACAAATTGTAGGTGTCACTCTCGCTCTAGTTACCTATGACACGGGATTTCGAGACTCTTGGTCTCGGATGAACACAACAAATTGTAGGTGTCACTCTCGCTCTAGTTACCTGTGACACGTCCTTAAAAGAATGTGTGGATCTTAGAATGTGTTGTCAATTCACTTCCAACTAGTAACGTGTTTGCCTTACATGTAGTCTCCCATTATAATCACAACGAATTAATGGTATGCAGAGCACCTCGTGTATGCATTGTACTTGTGATTTTTTTTCACTAAATTGTTCCTTCAGTGATATATAGGTAATATGGAACAAAATTCAATGTTGCATAAAACAGATGATACAAATAAAAGACATTATAAAAATTGAGAACCTCCACAAGAAGCGAGACTCTAGATCTGGACTATCATCGACATTCTAGAGAGTAACGATATCGGTAACTGAGTCACTAGTTGGAAGAAGTGAATTGACAACACATTCTTTTAAAGAACCACACATTCTCTTAAAGACGTGTCACAGGCGAGAGTGACACCTACAATTTGTTGTGTTCATCCGAGACCGAGAGTCTCGAAATCCCATGATGGTAAGTCAATACGATTTCCTTCGGAACGCTTCTTCCAAGACGTGTGTTCCTAAAGAACAACACATTCTTTTAAAGACGTGCCACAGGTAACTAGAGCGAGAGTGTCACAGGTATCTAGAGCGAGAGTGACACTCGCTCTAGTTACGACGTCATCAAGCGTCCCGTTAGCATAGTTTGAGAGTTGACGGGAGAACGAGACCGGTGGTCATTTATGATGCCAAAATAACCAACATTGTACCTAGATCGAGAGTGATTGACAACATCAAGGGTCATTCGTAGTTAAATCTAAAATGTGGGGTTTCTATCGATAATCCAGTCGAAAGGAGGTCATCCGTACAAAAACCCCGTTATATTATATCATGTGCTAAAGTCTTAGAAATTTTGTTAAAATATTTATATTTTGTTCCCTAAGAAAAAAGTTTGGGCTACTCGTTTGTTGTTTGGTGAAACGACATAATTGATTAATTTTTTTTCGCCTAGATTGCAATTACGAGGACTAAAAAAATTTAGATTTCAGTCATTTTGATGATGCTGAACCAAAAAAAATCAATTTTTATTGGTAGGTTGTATCAGTTTGTTGTCACAAACTTTAAGGTTGAGAAATGTTGTAATTTTTACCATAGGTTCAGTTTATGTTAATTTACCCAGTAATGTTATATAAGAAAACAATGTAAAATTTTTGAAAAATTCACTGATTTTGAATAAAACAATACTTTGCACAAAACGAACCATTGAATATCTCATCCAAATCTCACAATTTTCAACAAAAAAAAAAATTGGATGGTAAAAATTACAATACTTATTCAAATTTAAGATAATTTTTTCAACAATTATCTAAGTTTGGGGCAATTTGATTAATCCAAAAGTTTATAATAAATATTGATACACCTTGCCAAGTTCATGGTAGAAATTGATATTTCCCCAAAAAAAAATCCATAGAGAAGAGAATTGTATTTACAAAAGGAAAAAAACTACTTCTAAAATAACCAAACTTTTAGAATAGGGGACAAAAAAAAAGGGAATGACTAATATGAGAATATTTAACAAGCAAGATATTATATTTTACTTGTTTCATATAATGAAACTAGAGAATATTTCACGATGACATTATTGAAAATTACAATAATGTTGTATGGTAGACCATGACCAACTCGTCCAGTCAAGTTGCAAAATTTTATACATGCGATAATTAAAAAATTAAACAAAAATATAAAATTTACCGAAAGAAAAAGTCAAAGTCGTTGCCCTTTTTACAAATTGGGCCGAACCATTTTGTTTCAGAGTTAAATTGGGCCGTTCTAGAAAGCCCATATTGAAAAAGCCCAAAAAAGGGCTCAATACGATTAGTGGAACGAATCGGCTTCGAAAACGCTCGGCATTATGAAGAAGACGACCGGTAAAAAGAGGCGTCTTCAAAAACCAGAGCCAGTGGCCGATCCTCACTCGAATGGACCTCGAGCAAAATCAATCAGAACTGTTAATGGCTTCAGTTTCTCAACCAGTGACCCGTTTCCGGCTCATTCTTCGCCCAGTTCAGACCAATGTCTGTCCGTAAGAGACGATCTGTTGAGTCTTCATGGGTTTCCTCGAGAGTTTGTGAAGTATCGGGAGGAGAGAGAGAGGTTGAGAGAGTGCTGCTCCGTCGTGGACGGCGGTGGCGGTGAGGGATCGGATAATGTGAATTCGGAGCTGGTCGATGAGAAGGAGAGCGTTTTGGATGGGTTAGTGAGAACTGTGCTTTCGCAGAACACTACGGAGGCTAATTCTGAGAGGGCTTTTGCTTCTCTCAAGTCTGCTTTTGCTACCTGGGAAGATGTGAGTCTTCTGATTTCTTTGAATGGCTTCTAGCGCTTTTACTTGGATTTTGGCTGTTTTTTATGTTGGAAGAAAATGTTCTTGGTGTCGATTATACTATTGATTTCTATTTGCAATGGATAATTGATGAGCAGGGTTTAGGCAATTGAAACTGGATGCTCTTAGTTCTTGGTTAGTGAATACTCGTTACTCAATACTTGAGATGTGTTGCTATTTGTCTTCTAACTTATCTGTATTGTCAATGCTAGCTTTTGAAAATTTTGACTATCATTTCCGAGATGGACAACTGATTGAAATGAAGCTTGTCTTGATGTGTTTCTGGATGACCATAAATTTTATTAGTTTTAGTTGTGTTATCACTATCAGTAATGGAAGACCTCAAATCAGTAAGTATAGTTCTTTTTGTCTTTAAACTATAACTGTATTTCAATTCTGCTCTTGAGCATTTCTATTTTCTGATAATTTTAAAATCATCTTCATATAGTTTAGGGGCAAAATTGATGTCTAAAATTGAAATATGGATAATGAGATTGGAGACTTGGAGTATATATATGACAGGAACCTTCAGTGAGTTTTTCCTGAAATCCTTCTGATTTATGTACTCTTATTTTGCTGTAGGTTCTTTCAGCTGAATCCAAATGCATAGAGAATGCCATAAGATGTGGAGGATTAGCACCTACAAAAGCCTCTTGCATTAAAAACATATTGAGTTCTTTGTCAAAAAGAAGAGGCAAATTATGCCTGGAGTACTTGCACAATTTATCCATCGATGAAATAAAGGCAGAGCTGTCCACTTTCAAAGGAATTGGTCCCAAAACGGTAATGTTTCTAAATAAGAAAGCCTTCATAGTCTAATTTTAGTTTAATTGTTAGACGGAGCTATAGCTTACCTGTATCTATTGGGATCCTAGTTGTGAAGGCTTCTACTGAAAAATCTTTATTCTAATCACATCTGTTCTGGCTATCTATGGCTTGTTAAGGCATCATAGATTATAAACCAGATTGCATCGGTTTGCGTCTTGATTGCCTAGCATTTTGAATGAATTGAATCAATCATACAAGTTATAATTGACAGGTAGCCTGTGTTTTGATGTTCAATCTTCAGAAAGATGATTTTCCAGTTGACACCCACGTGAGTAATATGCAGAGTTGTAATTGAATTCTCATTTCTGATGAGTTTGTTTCCTTTTTCTTTAAGACCATTGGAAGATTTTGATTCTCCGAAATGTTTCCAGGTTTTTGAGATTGCAAAGTTTATCGGTTGGGTCCCGGATGAGGCGGACAGGAACAAAACATATCTTCATCTCAACCAAAGGATCCCAAATCATCTCAAATTTGATCTCAACTGTCTTCTTTACACTCATGGCAAGCTCTGTTCGAGATGTACGAAGAGAACAGGCGCCCGACAAAGAAAGGGATCCGAGGACCAGTCTTGTCCCTTGTTGAAGTACTCCAAGAACCCTTGAATCTGTGAATACAAATGTTTTTACAAGAGTTTCTTTATGAATGCCTCTAATCCTCGTTTTATCATCCCTTTTGCCCCCACAAAAGTAGAAAATGCTATGCTACAATGTCTACATTTGGGGATGCTTTTTCTTTAAATAAAACGATGCTTTTTAAAACACTAACCATGTTTGAGAGTGATTTTGGAATGAATCAAAATCACATTTGTCTGGCCTTTTTTGAAGCCATTTGAAAATTAATTCTAGTCATTTAGTCAGCTTGTAGTTACTCAAATCTTTTAACTTGTTACAAGCTTCATAACACTCTAGGGCTAAAATTATACACAAGTGCATAGATTAGGTGGTAAACGTTTTGTATAATTTAGCCTTAGTGAATAATATGCCAGGAAGTTGACCCGTAGAATTAGTCAAAGAGAATTCTGTTTGAGACTTTAAAAAATAGGTTAAATCACTTCTTCAACTTTGGTGTGGGTTTCAATTATGCCTCTAGACTTAGAAAAAAATTATTTATATCCTTAAATTTTGAAATTTATTTTAAAAATTATCATTGAAGATATTTTTTTTCCCTTCATTTAAATTGATGGGAGGGCTAATGTGTAACAATTGGAAGACATAGTCTAATTCACAATTGTAGATAATATCATATATGTTTTAGGATATTTATACATGTTATGGCGAGTTTCATCTTTTATTTTTTTTTATTTAAAATTTGAAACTTGAAGCATAAATGAAATATATCCTAAAAGTAAAGGGATTTTTTTATATAATTTAGCCTAAAAAATGTATATATATGTAATGGACAAAGCGCACGCCGAAGGCCAAATTCTAAAATACATAATCTAAGACCGACCGAACTGAAAGTACAATAAAAAAAAAAAAACAAAATAGATAAATAAAGATATAGGAAATATTCATATAATGGGAAATACATCATGGCCATGAAAAGCACCGTATAATTCCTTATACTACACCATCACAACTGATCACGATTCCCGTCGTAGAAAGGAAATCCAAAACAAACAAAACACCAATTTCTGAACCAAAAATAAAAATAAAAATAAAAATAAAATAAATAATAAATAAGAAGTTCAAGAAGTCAAAAAAATTGAATTTTTTCCTCTTTTTTTTTTTTTTTTTTGCCCTTCTTCTTCTTAGAGAACAACATTGATTTGCAAATTCTTTCCTTCTTCCTTTTTTGCTTTGTTTATTTTGGTAAGAAATGAAAAAAAGAACAGAAAAGAAAAAAAGAAAAGAACTCAATCCAAATATCTAACACACACAAATTTCATGTTTGAATAGAATTGAAGAGGTCACACCTTCGCCGAACCTCCCCTTTCCTTCCCATCTTAACGCCGTAAATGCTTAGCTTCTCCATAGCGTGAGCGAAGTCGTTAAAAAACGCAGTTTGGTTAACGGCATAAAGATCTACAAAGGGCTTGGTCCTAGGATCCTTAATGAGGGCATTGTCAGTGGCCAATAGTCCAAGGCCACGTGCGAGGTTTTGGAAGTACATGTTGTCGAATTTGCCAGGTGTCATGACGTCGTTGAATGCTGACATGGCGGTGTCCGTTCGGTAGTTGGCACACATGGCCTTGAGTTTCTCGGCGAATTTAGGGTAAATGTCGGGGTCGGTATATGAGGTGGGGCTGAAATTGAAGAGGCGATCGGTAAACTCCTTGCAGTGGGAGAAGCCGATGGTGTGGCCGCCGGAGAGGGCGACCAATTCTTGGGTGGTGAAGCCTTTAGCATTGAAGAAATTAATGAGTTGGTCTATGGTGTGACTCACTTTTGGGAGGTTCCCTTCCACGTTTCCTACTTTTGAAATCAACCCATCTTTTCGGCCCAATCGAACATTGTAGAATGGGCCTCCCACCATGACCACCAAATCTCGAGTCGCCTAAATGAATGAATCAAGGACAAGACTTAGTTTAAAATGAGTTGTAAAAGAAATAAATTATAAATAAATGGGGTATACCTGTGCTAAGATGTCGGAACAAGAGACGATGCCGGGGCAGGAGAGTTCGAGGTTAGTCTTGGCATGGACGACGACATCAAAGGCGTCGCCGGAGAGGGAGTGATTGATATCGGCATCACGCTCAGCTTGGTTGAAGGCATTGGAGGAAATGAGGATAGAAGCATCACAGCCATCGACCATGCAATCATGAAAGAAAAGACGAAGGGTTCCAGCAGCAGTGACAGGGCTAGTAATTTGCTTACTGGTGACCGTCTCGCGAATGATCTTCTCAAAGTCAGGACATGTTTTTTGGTAATAACCGGCGGTGAGTTTGGAGTCGACGTCCGAGATAGTGATGAGAAAAAGGAGAAAAAGTAAAGGGAAAGTCATGGCTATGGTGGAAATAAATTTTAATTTATGTTTTTTTTTTCTTTTCCCTTAGAATTTATAAAAAAAAAAAAAAAAAAACACGAATTAGAAGAGGAAGAAGAAGAGAAGTTTTTGCTTCCTCCTTATCTATTCCTCAATGGGGAAGCCTCTTCCGATGGAGGGCAATGAAGAATAAGAACAGGAGGAAGGCAATAAACCAACCTAACCAAAATTATTAATCTCAGAAAAAAATGGGATCCAAGATTAGATTAAATGCTTCTCATCCATTGGACACGAGAAGATTTTGGGACTTTCTGTTATCATCAACACTAAACCCCCCCTTTTTTTCTTTTAAATAAGTTTTTTTTACACATTCTCACAATTTTCTCTTATTAAATAAATCACCCTCCTCTTTTCTATTTTCTATTTTCTATTTTCTATTTTTTTCCACTCATGGATCTCATTCCTCTTTTCGTTCCGACCATTCTGTTCTCTGATCTGCTTTTTCTGCCTTTTTTTTTTCTATTTTTGCATTTGCTGAATTTTTCACCTTTCTAATTTTTCAATCTATATTTAGTTTCCCTTTTTTTTTTCTTTTTCTTTTTTCAGATTGGTATGTGGGATGTTCATTCATTTTTTCCACATGCAATTCTTAACCTTTTCCTTTAAATGGTTAATTAATTAAAAGTGTTCAACTAACTAGTTTTATTATAACTCATTAGTTTGACTTTTTAGGTTAATTTAGGGTTGTTTGGGGGTACTCATAGTATGTGGGCAATAATAAGAAAAATACTTGGGTGCAATACTTAATATGCAGCTCACTGAAGAGCTACAAAAAAATGATTTTTTTAAAAAATTATTTATAAAAGAATTTTTTTTAGTTGGAAAATGGGTTGCACCCAACCCAGGCTGCACCTAAGTACAACTCTTATAATAATAGTATGTAGATTTCTACAATATTGTTTAAAATGCAAAGTTGTTGAGTGTAGGTTATAATAGTCTGTACTTTGGATGCAGATTATTTCACATATTATAATAACCTATATACCCCAAACAACCTCTTAGTGATTTAACATATTATGTATCAAAGCAAGAGATTAATTCTGTGTGTGAATTCCTGTAATGTCATTTTCTCTTCAATTATATAAAGTAAAGTGAGGGAAAGTGTTAAAGTGTTGATATAATTAAGAAAAATTGTGACGAATAGCTAAGGGTCTGTTTGGTAGGCAATCCAAAAACAGAAATTTGAAAACAAGGGATTCAATGAAAACAAAGTTGTATTTCATGTTTTCATATATGTATTTGGTAGCAGATTTAGAAATTTAATTCCATTTTAAATAGTAGTTTAAAGTGTGTTCTATAATATATTTATAGATCATAAAATTAGTTGTAGTTGCAAAGCTAGATATTAGGTTGAATATAAGACATTATTAATTAATTTATGAACATGTGTGTTTTTTAATAAATTTTATATAATTATTATTTTATAATATATTATATTATACATATTTTAATTTAACAAAAGTAAATTAAGTTTATAAATATGAAATATTATATTTATTAAGATTTTATCTTTGTTTAATACAATTCTACATTTTAAAATTTCAAATTCAGAATCTGGATACAATGAATACAATGAAATCATAAAAATGTTGTTTTCATAATTTCTACTATTTAAATCACAGAATTCAAAAACAATTTTAAAAAACATGTCTACCAAACATGTATTCACTGAATTCAGTGAATCCGAAAACATAAAACAAATTCGAATTGCCTACCAAACAAGTCCTAAAGATTTTAGGTTGATTAGTGAATTTTGAAGTTGGTTGATTTCTAAATTTTTTAACAAGTTAGTATTTTGATTTTTTTATTATTTATCTTCATTTGTTTAATAAAGGGTCAACGCGACATCAAGTATAGTCACATATATGTTAAGTGCTTATTTGAATATGTATATGGGCGTCCCATATATAGGTTGGTTGAAGTAAGGATTGAGTGGAGTAAAGATTAATGGCAATGACTAAAATAATTGTATGTTAACAGATATTTTAATATACATACACCAAAATAAAAGAATGTTTAAATAAAGTTGAATTACTAAAATGAGATTTAAACCTACCACTTTAAAGGAAACTGCAGTTTCCCTAGAGTAACATTTTTCATTTTAACTTTTTATATTAACATCATTTCAATTCTAAAAATTAGGGTGCACTAAAGGAAAACAAGAATTAGATAAACTACATGGATTGGTCAACTTTGAATTTTTGACCTAAAAAAAGAATAAATGTCAATTACTACGAACCCGAAGTTATAATCATTTAGGGGTTGTTTGGGGCGCATGTTCGAAATCAGAATTTTAGGAATCAAAAGTTTGGGGGTTTGTCCTGAGGGGTTCTGAAACATGAGAATTAGAAAGCTGTGTTTGGGTGGAGTGTTCTGAAACTTGGAAATCAGAAAACTATGTTTTGGGTGCAGTTTTTGAACTCTGGGTTCGATACAGTTTTGTTTCACATTTTTCTTTTTAGATATTTTAATTCTTTCAACTTTTGTAGTGTGAATTGTAGAAGCTACTATTTAACATGGATCAATTTTTTAAGTAACTTTTCGATGAAACTTTTCATTTATATTGTAGTTGAAGAATAAAAAAAGAGTTTTAAACATTTTAGAACAATTTTTAGCATTCAAAGAGAAGATAAAAGCATAGCATGCCACAAGTTAGAGGTGTTCGTAGATTGAGTTGGGTCGGGTTGAGGTACTTTTTAGACTCAACCCAACTATTCGTGTTGCAAATATGTTCAACCCAACTTTTATTAAGTGATGAACCAAACCCAACCCAATCATGAGGTTGGTTCAGGTTGGTCGGGTTATATACTTAAAATTTTATTTTTTTTAAAAAGTTAAGTGTTGATATGTAAAATATATATATATTTATTTTTTATTATTATTATTTTAATATTGAATTTAGATTAACAACTTCATCTTAATTTATATTATTAATTTTTACCTTCCAAAGGACTAAAAAATTATTTTAAAAAGTTATTAAAGAATAAATAATCTAAAAATAAGTATAAAATTAAAATAAGTATATGTACCTATAGTTGTAATATAAGCACAAAAAATACAAAGTTGTTTTTCTTGTTTTTTTTTTTAAAAAAAATAAAAAATTAAAGGTTTTGAGAGTATAATTGCATGTTATTATGCAAAAAAAAAAAAAAATGTTTAGTAGCAATTTCTTAGTTTTATTTTAACCATTTAAAAAATTGACTAGATTCTCGAGTTATTGGGGTGGTCGAGTTGGTGAGGTGGTTAGATTATCAAGGAGGCCGCCAAAGTTGTCGTTGTCGGTGGTGATTTTTTGTCGCTGGAGTTGTTGTCGAAGAGGTCGCCGAAATGAAAAATCAAGTGTTCGCTTGAGGCAGTCGTCAGTGTGACGAGGCGCCAGTGTGGTCGTTGGAGTTGTCGTTGTCCGTGGTTGCCGAAGTTTTCACTGAATTTGTTGTCAAAGTGGTGATAAAAAATGGAAATGAAAATGAAATCAAGTGGTCGGAAGAGGCAGTTATCAGCGGTGGTCGGAGTTGTCTTTGTCGATGGTTGTCAGAGTTGTCATCAGAATTGTTGTCGAAGTGATTACCGAAAATGGAAAACAACAAATTGAAGAGGTAATGGAAAATTAAGTATTCGTCGGACGCAGTCGTCAACGGTGGTCGAGTCGCCGGTGTAATCGTTATCGATGATTGTCGGGTGGTCGCCAGAGTTGTCATCGGAGTTGTTGTCGATATAGTCGTCGAAAATGAAAAATCAAGTGGTCGCCGGAGGCAGTCGTCAAGCGATGGTTGAGTCGTCGGTGTGGTCGTCAGAGTTGTCGTTATCGGTGTTTGTCGGGTGGTCGTCGGGGTTGTCACCAGAGTTGTTGTCGAAGAGGTTGCCGGAAATGAAAAATCAAGTGGTCGCCGGAGACATCCGTCAGCAATGGTCGAGTCGCCTGTGTGGTCGTCGGAGTTGTCGTTGTCGTTTGTCGTCGAGTGGTTGCTAGAGTTTTCATCGGAGTTGTCGAAGAATCGACAAATGAAGGAGAAAAACATGGAACAAATTCCATGATATTGCACTGTTGAAACTCATGAGATTGCCCTGATGTATGTAACCCTGGGATTTGGTTCCAAAACCAAAGATTTTAAACACTTTACTCCAAACATGGGTTCAGATTTGGAACACAAACTCATCCTAATCGAAACTCAAATTCATGGGCCAAAACACACCCTTAGGTGGTTTCGTCGTTTTTTCCTGGGCCTCACCCGTGGATGACGGATATGGAGAGACAAGACTTGAAATGAGATGATTTCTGAAAGTTCTATTTTTCGTTTTTTACAGTATGATATAATTCTTTCCCATAATTTCTTGCCAACTCTGTATTTAATAATTGTAAAATTATTAATTACATCATGAGGAAAAAAAATTCTCAATCTTGTGTTCGTTGTGGAGCCACACATTTCTTACCCATTCTACGTTGGTGAAAGAAGATTTCCAGCCAAAAATTGAAAAATAAAATGAAGATTTCGAACCTGTTTGGTACGCAATCTGAAAACAGAAATTTGAAAACAAGGGATTCAATGAAAACAGAGTTGTATTTCATGTTTTTCGGATATGTGTTTAGTGCGATTTAGAAATTTGATTTCATTCTAAATGATTGTTTAAAGTGTGTCCTATGACATATTTATAGATCATGAAATTAGCTGTAGTTGCAATACTAATTATTAGATTGAATATAAATCATTATTAATTAATTTATGAAATGATTTTGTAAATTTTATAGAATTATTTTTTTATAATATAATATTCTATAATTTATAATATATTATATTAT
Organism: Trichosanthes cucumerina; assembly: GCA_036507285.1. Classification (NCBI taxonomy): domain Eukaryota; kingdom Viridiplantae; phylum Streptophyta; class Magnoliopsida; order Cucurbitales; family Cucurbitaceae; genus Trichosanthes; species Trichosanthes cucumerina. The sequence continues at coordinate 70,574,227 of CM071839.1, read as the reverse complement.
ACATATTTTAATTTAACAAAAGTAAATTGAATTCATAACATGAAATATTGTATTTATTATTTTTATTTTTGTTTAATATAATTCTGCATTTTAAAATTTAAATTCAGAATCTGGATACAATGAAAACATAAAAATGTTGTTTTCAGAATTTCTACTATTTGGATCCCAGAATCCAAAAACAGTTTTAAAACACATCATCAAACACATATTCACTAAATTCAGTGAATCCGAAAATATAAAACATGATCCAAATTGCATATCAAACAGGCCCTTCACTTTTTGGGACCATTAAAAAAGAAAGAATAATTCTAGTTCTTTTTAGAATATAACATATTGTAAATGTAGACAAAAAAAAATGATTGACATGCTAATATCATATATATATATATATATATATATATATATATATATATATATATATCCTACCCATTATTCAAATAAGTTTCTAAACACTTTTAATTATAGGTTGAAATCTTTGCTTGTGGTACGAGACCCAGAGCCATTTAAAATAATATTGCTTCAATTTTTTTTTTCTTTCTGTATATCAATCCAACTACCACCTCAATACTCACATGTCTTCTAAAAACATCTTTATTTGAATTTGAATCAAAGCTATTTATAAAAATCCAAAACATCACCACGCCCATATAAAAATGAAAATTGGAGATAAAAAACACTTTAAAAAAATCATCAACCAAAAGGTTCCAAACCCACATTTATAAAATAATTGTTTTTATTTATTTCAGTAGCATGGAGAGTGAAAGAATTTGAATATCTAATCTCTTAATTAGAGATGCACATTTTTCCTGTAGGTCTGGTAGACTCGCCTCTAACAGGATCACTACGGGGCGAGAATCCCCATTTAAGTGGAGAATAGAGATGGAATGGAGAATAATTTTTTAAACGGCGACAGAGATGAAGAATACATTTCCTGTTGAGGATCTCACATTGAAAAAGTGGGGAGAAACCTCACAATATATAAGGTATATGAGTTACTTCTCTCAATGCCAATTGGTTTTGAGATGAAATCTCATATAATCTAATATGGTATCACAGCCCATTAAATCCAAACGGGTATTCGGTCCAAAAATTGAAATTGCGATCCGATCCAAGAATAGTGAACCCAAAAACACACCATTTTGAGAGGACAAGTTGAGGATCCCACATTGAAAAGGGGGGGGGGGGAAACCTTACAATATATAAGATATATGAACTACTGCTCTCATTGTCAATTGGTTTTTGAGATAAAACTCCATATAATTTAATATTTCCAAACTCATCACCCCTTGCTCCGACTTTTTTTAAAATATATATATATATATATTTTTGTATATATATATATATATTTGTATGTATATAATAAACAATAACACTAAACTTTTATTAAATACTATTTTTTTAAAAACAAATACCCCCATTAAGAATCTAATTCCATTCCGTATTAAATTAAATGGATAATTTTGTGGAGACGAAGAATGCAATGAGAGAAAAAGACGCTCTATCCTATAGATATCTCTACTCTTAATCTTAGTGAAAGCGTATATATCTTAATCAATTGAGTTAGTTTGATTGAGCATACTTAAACAATAAAAATGAGAGGGAGAGGAAGAAGTGGCATTGTCTTAGCCTGACAGGTCAGAATTCAAATTCCAAGTAAAAACAGAGGGGATTCATTTTTCAGCAACTTTATTGTCGTTTTTATCAAAACAGTGGAAGACAGCATGTTCGTCCCCCAAGCTGGTTTCTATTACATTTACAAATACCAGCTGGCTCTCTTCACTTTAATCCTCTCCCTTTTGTTTTTCTCAATTTCAAAATTTATTCCACTCCTATAATTAAAAAACATCTTTTAAATCTTATTTTCTCACCCTTTTAATATCTAAGAAGTTATTTGAAACAAGTTTATTATAATAATTTAGAGAATACTCTACCTTTCAAAAATAAATTATTATAACTCAACTTAAACATAAATTACATAATTTTACAGACTATATAATCTATGTTATTGTAATCCACTCAACACTCCAAACAATACTTAAAAATAGCCATTTTAATACTTATTTACACAATTTTGTGAAAAAAATTATACAAAACTATGACGGTGTATTTCAAAAAATTTATTGAAGGTGACACTATATTAAAACTTTGATGGTAGAAAATGAGATTAAAAAAAAATAGTTAAAATACCATCTTGATTTTTTTTACTCATTATTCATGTACTTTTAAATGTCCAAATTTAGTCCATACACTTTTAAAATCTTAAAATCAATCTTTGTGATGAGTTTGAAGTTAATTTTTTTTTTATCAAATTTGATAAATTAACAATAATTTTATTGAGAATATAAAGATTAAATTTAGACATTAAACATATAAGAACTAAAATAGAATAAGTCTCCAATTACAAACACGAAAATGATAGTTTAACCAAAAAAAAAATTCTAAACTTTTAGATTACACGAGTACAAACACGGTTGACATTTTAAAAGTATAGAATATTAAATAGATAAAAATTAAAAATAAAAATGATGGATGTTTTAAAATGGTAATTAGTGTTTTATGTAATAAGGTAGGTTGGTTAAATTATAATCAGGTTGAAAGAGGCATCTGGCGTGGGATTCTTTCCGAGTAGTCACTGCAATAAGAAAGGGTCTATTTTAGCGAATCCAATGACCCAAATGACCCCACGCCGTGTCACTGTGCTGTAATTTACCCCACAAATCATGTCCATTTTTGGAAATTCACCACACCAAACAGTGACAGAATCTCTTTATATGAAATGACTCGAGAAGAGGTTGCAGAATGTTGTCTCGTACATAACGTTTTGAAAAGCCATGGCGGTTCGTTTCCTTCTTCTTCTGGGAGTTTTCATCTTCCTTTGCCTTTCACAGGTAAATTTTCTCTCTTTTTAATTTCCACCAAATTTTCCAATTAACTCCAAGAAAATGTTTTCTTGGTAATCATTTTGATTTTTTTAAAAAAATAGATAATAAAATAATTGCGAGTGAAAGTAGTATTTATAAATTTAATTTAAAAAAAATTAAATGGTTAGGTAATAGAAACTTAAATTTCTTTTTACAGATATTTCTCTTCTTTTTTTTTAATAGAGAATGAGAAGTCTCTTTCTTCTCTCCCTCACTCTTTCGTGTTAGAAATTGCCCCTCAATTGGCAAGGACGAAGCATTGTTCTTGTTCTTGTGTTTGAAATTGTCCCTCGGTTTACAAGGAAGCATTGTTCATTTTTAGTGTAGTTTAACAATATTGCAAAGGACAGAGAACCAAAATCATCAAACATTTGGAATGATGATAGATAGTCGACTTATAATATTTTCTAAGTTAAGTTTGAATGGGCAGTGAAACATTATTCCACACAAATATAGTTTCAAAACAAATTCAAGAGACCAAGTATAATTTTTCTTTATCCTTTCTATTTGGAGCCCTGAAATCTGAGGGAGCGTTTGGAACACTGTATTAAGTTTTAGATGGTTTTGGAATCTAAATTTAAAACGTTGTTTGGGCCATATGTTCAAAATAATCTAATGGATTTGAAACATAACTCATGATTTTAAACAATGTACTCTAATTTCGCTAGTTTTCAAGCTTCAAACACTGTTTTTTTTAATTCTCGGAGTTTCATTTCGATTTCAAGCGTCTTGGGTTTCAAACCCCTCAAAATAAACTTCCACGATTTCGATTTCAAGCGTTCTGATTTCAAAACAGTGCTCTCCAAACGTCTCTTGAGATTCTGAAACCCATAGAGTTGATTGGCTTGATTTGGCTGGAATCTGAAACCCCAACTTAAGTTTTACTCATTGGATTTTTTTTAGTTCAACAATTGTGTAAGTGAGATATGAAATCTTAAGGCCCCATTTGATATTTGATATTTTTACTCTTTACATTTCTCTGCCATGAGGTTCATGTCCCTTGAGAAAGCATTTGAATTCTTACCCAAATTCTAAAAACAAAAACTTACCATTTCTTTTTACTTTTCAAAATATGGCTTGTTTTTGTAAAACATAAGTAAAAAGTAGATAACAAAACAAGTAAATTCATGTATGAGAGTAGTATTTATAGGTTGAATTTTCACAAACTAAAAACTAAAAATAAAAAAGCTATCAAACAAGAATGAATTAAAATAAGTCAATTAAGTATCTTTTCCATTAATTAAACTAGGTTGGATTTGACGCAGGTATCTTCTGATGGATACTCAGAAGAACAAGAAGAGATGGGAGAGTATGAGGAAGTGGTGAGAGGGCCAAACAGAAGGCTGATGCAGAACATAGGTGAGAAGTATATGAATATAATGAATGAAGAAATAGAGTTTAATTAGTGAATGTGTGAATTTTAATTAGCAGATTGTGGATGGGAGTGCAAGCGGCGGTGTGGGGCGCATTCGAGGCCGAAGCGGTGCGTAAGGGCGTGCGGGACGTGCTGCTTGCGGTGCAAGTGCGTGCCGCCGGGGACTTCAGGGAACCGTGAGATGTGCGGCACTTGCTACACCACCATGACCACACATGCCAACAAGACCAAGTGCCCTTAATTCATCTCCCCTTTCATTTCTCTTTTATGTTTTATCTTCTTTTAAATTATATTTTGATAATACAACTTATATCTTTCTTATCATCTCTCTTTAAAACCTCCTCTCAAGCATGTAGTTTAATATAGCTAGCTTTGTAGCTTTCAATCTATGCCACCTGTTATTTCAATGTTTTCTGCAAAATGATTGGCTGATATTACCAATTTGGTCTTTACTTTACTACAAAATGTTGCATAACTTTCTGCTTCTTGCTGCTTTAATACTTTCTATATCTTTAAATTTAAGCGTTCAAATCAATAATTAGTATGGGGAGAAATAATCCATGTATCTTATAAAATTGTGATGTCACTCTATATTTTTTCAATGTGGGATTCTCAACAACGATGTTATTTATGGTGACTGAGATACTTTCCTAGAATTAGTTTGAAAGAATGGTGTTTCACCACATTGAATTTTCGTTTACTATTCTAACGAATTTTTTACTTCAAAAGTAGTTTTGAATTGTTTATGAAAGCTCAAATGTATTATTGCAATTTTTTTAGAAAATATGAGTACTTTTTAAATATAGGGCAAAGTTCATGATTATTTTTTTGTAATTTAGCATTTTTTTTAAAATAGTTTTTCAAATTTTTAATTTTGCGTCTAATAAATATTTGATTTATTTTGAAAATTAAAAATTATAGATAACATAAAATTAAAAGATCAACCAAAATTAAACGGGTTAAAATACTATATCTTCAATTTAAAAAATTAAATGTTTCATTTTTGACCACGCATTTTGAACTAAAAAATAAAAATAAATAAATAAAATGTCAATAGTCTATTAGTTACAAAACTGAATTTTGTTGAAATGTCAACTAACTCAGAAATTTACTAGATACAAAATTGAAAATACAAGTCGTCTCTTTGTTCCACGTCATTAAATCAATATTATTTTGCTAAAAAGTTGCTAATTATTTTTCTAATAAGTTTAAAAAAAAAACATTATTAATAAAATTTGTCCTTAAAATTTATATTCTGAAATTAAAATTAATTTTGGGCGTCATGTGGTTTCGTCTCGTCGTCATGTCGTTTAGTAGGTTCCGTAAGATAGCAGCCCATAGATGATAGAACCCAAGTCCACTTAACGATCTTGATTCGGTCCACATTTCATAGTGTCTTTCAAGTTCCAATGGATTAGAAGATTTTTCTTTCCTTTCCTTTTTAATTCTTCTTATTATTTTTGCAAAGCAAGAAGTTTTCTTTTCAATGGTAAAATTTGTGCATTCAGACGTAATGATCTATATTTATACACAAAATTTTGGATCAAGAAAAAATATAATGAAACTAAATATCTTTAACTTTTTTTCATTCACAATCATTCTCGTGAAACAAAATATTAATTAAATTTCAGAGTGAAAATTTGTCAAAAACTAAGATAAAAGAAATCAAATCTTAGAAAGATGTTAATCTCTTAAAAAGCGAGTCGTTGAAAGGGAGCGGTGAGTTTCTTTCTTTAAAAGCAAGCAAAGGGCAAGTGGAGAATTCAATGGTAATCATTTTGGAAAATGGTTGCCAAAGATTGAAGAATTATTCTCTCTTAATCCACAAGCTCTTCCTATATGCTATTTATGAAAACATTCATCAAGTTGAAAGAAGAAATATAAATATTTATTTATTTCCATTATTGTGGGATTTGATTGTATCATGAATGAATTCTATGAACTTTTTTGTGTGAATAAATATGGTCAAATCTTTTGTACCTATTGATTCATATTATTGCTATTATATAGGATATATTAGGACTAATATGGCTATTTCTAGGTATAAATTATTTGCTCTAGAGTCTATATGGACTTTACAATTCTTTTTATAATATGATTGAATATCTTTTCAAATTTATCATTTTGAAATATTCTTTGACCTATCAATTCAAAATAATTCCCATTAAATCCCTATAACAAATTTCTCTCTCAAAAGTTCCTACTTTTATAGCTTTAATTCTTCTAATTAAAATGGTTAAGACAATAAGCTTCTATTATTCCTCTATATTAATAAAACTTTTTTCTCTACTTCAAAATTAAGTTAGATACAATTTTACTTTTGGATCACTTCTGAAATATTTCAAAATAATGGTGTCGTTACTTACAAGCTTGTAACTTATTTACTTTTAATCATCAAGGGAGTTTGATTGCACCCATGTCCTTAATATGGTTAACTCTAGGATTGTTTTTACTACGTAGACTACCCTCTCTCACACAAAACTATGAGTAAATTATGGCTATTTATGAATAAGCTGCTAAACCACAAAAAAAAATCAGATGGGCCACATAACAACCAAAATGATTCAGGGCAAGAAGTTATTTACGACTTAAACATATGATAGAGAGTAAAAAAGGGTATGAAATATGATTCAAAGGAAAACTCGATGATGACAAAGGTGAAATATAATGTTGTGGAATATAAATACACACAAAGCTAGAGTGAGTCCAATTTTGTCAACACTTGAAGCATGATGAGGGGTAATGAATGAATTGAAAGTGTGTATGCTACAAACAAAAGCAAAAGTGAAACATATATGTTGCTTTGTCTTTGAGAATGCATAGTGATTGGCACTTATGGGGTATGTTTGAGCATGCATGGCACAGAAAGACAAGCAAAAAGAGCACGCACTCTCTCTTTCTTCCACTCTCAATGGCAATCGATTCCATTTTTTTGGTCAAAATCCCATCCCCTTAGCTTCATTATTTCCTTTGCTTAAACTATCTCAAACATTCTATGCCCCACTTCCCATTCACTTTGTCCCTAAACTTTTGCTTCCCTTCTCATCTTTTACCTATCATAATCGAAACCAAACATGCTATCGGTCTCGCTTATGTCACTCATCTTTCAAATGTATTTCATATTCTAGTTTTTGTATTGGAGATGTAAACATAAGTCTCACGTTAGTTGGCAACGTGAACATTATTAATTAAAGTGTTGATATAATTAAATTTACCACAACCCATCAACTTAAATTTTTGGTGGATTGGTGATTGTACAATCGTTTCTTCCCAATTAATGTTGATTTCCACTCGTTGAGCTTTCTATTAGTTTTTTAACTAAAAAAAAGTGATCTCACACGTTTGCTAGAAAAAGGAAATTGACAAAATTAGTAAATTGATATGAGGATGATTAGGCAATATCACACAACCATTATTGTTGAAGTGAGAAAATTATTCAAGAATATTGAAACAATGTAAATGGTTCATATAGTCAGATGCAAGAACAGAAGCTAAAGATTATTGTTTCACTAAACATCCGAGGTCGAGTTGAAAGAGGTGCAATCACATTTTAGCAATCACATTGAATAATATATATATATATATATATATATATATATATATGTATGTATATATATATATATATATATATCGTCGTAGGTATGGTATTAAATTTCTATTAACATGTCGACATTTCTACATGTCCATAGGTTCGACATCGACATAAGGAGTGAATCGACATTTCCATTATACTTTACAAAATTGATGAAATATTAAAGAAATAGTAACAAAATATAACATAATGTAAATATAATATTGTAACAAGTATTTTAACTCTTTTAAAAAGTGTAGAATGTTTATTTTCTAATTTAACTATGTTGGATTTTATGTCTTAAAACTCATAGTTTGTAATTGATAGACATTTTTCGTGTTTCTTTTTCGATAAAATTGTTATTGAATTAGTATGCTATAGTCTTGAATCCAATAAACTAGGGTCTCGAGGCTATTTAATGTAGACTTGAACTTTATGTGATGTGATGACATAAAACATGGATCAAGTTCGAGTATATAGCCTGAAATGGTATATAGTATAGGGATAAGGTTGGGCGCCTTATTTTGGGGACACTATGGATGCGACCTACTTTGTAGTTAGTACAAACGATGTGATCCTTCATATAGAGATATGTAAGTGGGGGCATCCTATGCAATGAGTTTGTATAAGATTGGACCACGACTTAGTCACTTTTGCTTTATAACACCGTTTACTGTATAAAACTGACTAATTCAATTTTGATGACCTAGGTAACTTCATCTCAATCCTGAGCTTAACTATGAACTCCGGTTTATTTGGGATTATCCTTAGATCTGCATGGGTGAGAGCAGCTCAACAGCGCTGGCTTAATAAGCCTCCCATTTCAAGGGTAAGACCGGGGTAGATAGCTGGGGACATAGAGTGCAAGACAGAATTCACTCCTACCCGACTCTAGGGATAGTAGATAGGTTGTTCCCTTAAGTGTTGATTTTGGAACTAGAACAAGGGGCCCCACCCTCTCATTAGGCTGAGATAGACTAGATTTCAATTGTTTTCTAGAGGTTCAGTGAGACTTAAGGAACAAGAAGTGTTCTCGGAGGTAAAACGTTATTTTGACCCAGTCGAGACCACAAATAACTTTGTGAAGGACCGACTTCATCGTTACTACGGTTATATCGGTGGATGTAAATATATCTCAACGTGAGGGAGTGCAACTACGGGACTTTAGTGGAATGACCCGTTAGTTAACAAATGTTGATTAATTAGGTTAAAGAGTTTGACCGGTTAATCTCAGATTATTGAAGCCCATGATCTGTAGGTCCATTAGGTCCCCCTGCTAGCTCATATGGATTAAACTTAGAACAATATGATGGATTAATTCGAATTGTTCGAATTAGGAAAGAAGTTTTAAACCGACAAGTATATGTGATATAGCTATCGATTTTTTATTACACAATATATTAAAATTTGATTTGAATTTTAAAAATATGAATGCGGATTCATGTTCGGGAGGTCAAAATTAGTCAAGAGGGTCAAAATCATAAAAAGTCAAAGGGTTGACTTTTTGGCTCGGGAAAAGTCAAGTTTGACTTTGACCAAATAGAAAAGACTATTTTAGCCTTGACTGAGTTAGTGGAATTATCCAACTTTTTGTTAGATAATCCCACTAACTTAAGTGGACTATGTGTAAACATTATATAATGACACATAGCCCACTTTAGTTAGTGTTTTGTAAGGTGTTGCATTTTGGTGAGCTTTGACATGCATTTGATGCATGTAATTGCTTTATAAATAGGATTGGTTTTAAAACAAAAGGTTCCTTTTGTTGAATTTTTAGTTTTTTCAAAAGAAGTCTCACAAAAAATTTTCTTCTCCTTTCCTCACTTAAAGCTAATTTGAACCTCTCATTCTTCCTTTTCATTCCTTCATTCACCGGGTCCCACAACTCGGTTCTGAGTCCAGATGACAGCGGGGAAGCTCTAGTGGTGGTCCGGTTTGTGTTCGATTTGTGCTTTGGAAAGAGATCATGAAGAAATCAAGCTATAAAGGTTGTACTTTCTTCCCTTTTTTAGTTCACTATTTTTTTGGCTTGTTTGCATGTTAATTTCTATTAAATTAGATGCAATTAGAGTGTCATTAGATCCTTTTTTCGTTGCATATGTCTCGTATTCGATCAAACTATATTTTAAAAAAATTTCTACAAATATCTATCGACATCTACATTTTATCATATTACCATCGATATTTTCATAAAATTGATAGCTCGACATTTCTGTCAACATCGACATTTTAAACTTTAGCTGTGAGTTGTGAGTGTGGCTTAGAGCAAAAGAAAGAAGGATGACGACGAGATGAGGATGGATGTGAGGGATGTGGGGTGCAAAAAGGAATAAACATTCAAAGATTTTCGAAGTGTAATTATGAAATGTTGTTAATTAGAAGAAGGGGGTTGGGTTGTCCATATCCAACGTTGGAAATGGAATGGTCCCATGATTTTCTTTGCCGAAAAGTAGAACATAAAATTTATGACTCCATCTCCATCTCATAATCTTCTTCTTTTTTTCTTCTTCTTATGTTCAATTTTAATTTGGATAATCTTCTTCTTTTTTTCTTCTTCTTATGTTCAATTTTAATTTGGATGTACTCAATCCCAATTCTTTTAGGAATTGCGTTGAGTGAGTTATAATAACAAGAGGTTATAATAATCTGTGGGTTATTCTGTGGTAACTTTGTGTGTATTTTTACTTTTATGGTAAGCCATTTACTCACTCCGCCTTGTAATTTACTTCGTTTAAGAATTTAGCTAAAATAAAAAATTTAAGAAAAATAAAGAATTGCTATTAATATTATGGTTGAGAATAAGTTTTAAAATGTTGCTATTATTATCGAAAATAAATTTAGAGGTTGTTGGAAATAATTGTTATTATTGTTGAGAATAAATTAAAAAAAAATTTTAAAAAAAATTCATACATGAATCTAATCCTTACGAATTTTAGGGAAGAAGAATTCCTGTAAAAATGAATAGAAGTTTCAAGTTGGCCTAATAACATTAACATTAATGTTATTATATATAGCTCATAAATTACTCACACAAAATTTAAAAGCAACTTTCATTCTTATTCTAATGCATCAGTAATGGATATGTAATGCCATAACTAAAATTTCGTTAGAAATTGGAAGAAAAAATTATGATATTCCAATTTGTTGTACTTAAAAAAACATTTAACTCCAAAATAGGTGACAAACAATTGATTTTTTCCTTTGAAGAAAGTAATTAAAAGGAGAAAACAAAAACAGGAAATGTTCTTCTATCACAACAAGAATCAAAAAACAAATATGAATTATTTCAATCTTCAAAACCCAATTTTCAATTCCTCAAATGAAATTCAAAGTACAATGTTTCCTTTCCATATATCAACTCCTCTCTCATTTCCCTTTGTTTTTCCTCTGTTCTGTTTCTGTAATAAACTACTTCTTCCCTATGCACAAATCTCACTCTAAAATTCCCACAATTTCTTTCCATCAAATCACAAATCTTCAGCTTCCACCCTCTGAAATGCTTTGCAGAGATGGCTGCCACCCTCTAGATTTTGCCCCCGACGACACTGTTGAATTCGATTTGTTCACTCTGTTTCTCTCATTTTTCATCACCTGAAAAAAAGTCAAAAAAAATCAGATTCCTCCCATGAATAATGAATTTTCCAGGAATCCAAATGGAAATTTTTGAAAAAATATCGACCTGATTGATATCTCCTTCAGATCCCTTCTCCAAATTTCCCACTTTTCCTTCAAAATCCAATGGATTTTTCTTCATTTTCGCTTCCTGTTTGGCTCTCAAACCCTGCAAAACATCTAACCCACAACGCGAAATTAAGAACCCAGTTCAAAAATCAGAGGATTTAATTGAATAAACATAAACGATTAAAGAATTGAACAGACCTTGGGTTGTGACGAGGCGGTAAATTTGGCCGACAACGAGGGAATCGGTGGGTTTGAGAAGCTTGATTCGGGTCAATCGGACCGAGTTGAAATTGGTGCTGTTTGTTTTGGGGTCGTTATCGCGGCGGCTGCGGTGGCTTTCGGTGGTTTCCGATGAGCAGATTTTGGTGGAGATGAGAAGAGCGACGTAGTGGCCGGGATTTGACTTCATGATCTCGCCGGCGTTTACTGGCCAGTATAATCGGTCGACTTTTCCGGTTGGATGTTGTATGATTAGAGATGCTGTGTCTACGGCTTGGCAATTTCCCATCGGGTTTTGTTTTGTTTCTCCCTCTACTGGTACTCTGTTTCTCTCTCTAAGAACTGGGAACTAAACTATGGCTATGGCGGCGAGGTTGAAGAAGAAGATCGAATTTGAGAGTGAATGGATGAGCACCGACCTGTTTTATAGCCTGTTAAGTGGCCGTAAAACGGTGCGTTTTGGTTGAGTTGGGTAATTTGGTAATTCCATTGAAGGGGAAATGCGTCACTTCACTTCCTTTTTATTAAAAAAAAGCGCTTGGGAGGAAAAGGCGTCTGTTTTGTTTTCTCCTTTCTTTTAGTAAAAATAAAATTAAGTTGCCTAAATTATAAATTTAGTATGGTAAAATTAGAATTTACTTTTTATAATTTTAAAAGTTTAATAATGTCCTTATAATGGTAGAAATTAAAATTTAATTTTAGAAATTTAATTTTTTTTTTAAATTATAAGGACTGTATTTAATTTTATTTTTCTTCTATATTTTTTTTAATAATTTGTTTCCTTTTGAATTTAGAAGTATTTAATCATTTTATTTCTTTGACTTTTATATATTATTATGCGGTTAGTTTTAAAATGATGTTTATTTTTTATTCAGTATCTAATACATTTTAAATTTATTTTATAACTTATCCTTTAATTTACAATATATTATATAGCTTTTAACATTTGTTTATTCATTACATAAATGGTTGAGACATTTATCTTTAATTAAAATATAAATGTTTGAAACTTCAATCTTACATGTATTGAATTTAAAAAATATATTTTCCTACTTATGGATGAATTTATATATTTAAAAAAAACTAAAACTCTTTTTTTTCTTTTTTAAATTTATCATTTTTTATTCAACAATTTATTTATTTACTTATTTTAAAAAGGGGAGTCAGTCTTTTGTCAGTTGACCAAGAAACATTGCAGTTATTTATGTCTTTATTACCTTCACACTTTTTACCCTTTTGAGTTGACCAATTTCTTATATGGAAAAACATTAATGCACTATGTGACATCAATTATCTTATATTTATGTAACTGCCAACATAAGAGCATGGGATTTTCATGAGAAACATTTCAAGAAATTCAAAATTTTTAATTGGTTTCTATTTGAATAAGATTATTTTATATTTTTCCTGTCTAATCTTGCAACATGTAAGGAAACTTATCTGTGTTTCTAACTTTGGTTTAATTTTATATTATATCCACTTTTTTCTTTTTCCTTTTTTGAATGTTGAATCAATGTGAACACCAATATATCCTAATTGCTTAAAACATGTTAAAAAAATAACTCTTTAAAGGTTGTACCTTATGTCATAAAAATATAGATTAATTAAATTATATGACATTTAAATTTTCAATTTTTCTTAATATACTTTAAAAGTTCCATTTTTTTTCACAAAGGAGTTTAATAGTTGCACAAAATACCTATAAATGTGGATAAAAAGTGTGCTAATAACTTTTTTTAGTTTATCAACATATGATAGTAGAGATTCAAATCTCTAATCTTTTAATCGAAAACATATGCGTTAAATAGGTTGAAATTTGTTTAAATTGGCAATTTTTTTTTAAATCTATATATCTAAATTTTACTCAAATACTCATTATATTCTTTATCATTTTATTCCTCATAATATATTTAGAAAGAAAAAAATTATGCGAACCTCTTTTTTTTCTTTTTCCTTTTTGAATATTGAATGAATGTGAACATCAATATATCCTAATTGCTTAAAACATGTTTAAAAAAAAAACTCTTTAAAGGTTGAAAATTTGAATTTTTATACCTTATTATGAGAACACAAAGAAAGATGAAATTTTATTTTATTTCTTTTACAAAATGATACACTTTATACACAATTGATGAAACATAAAAAGAAAATTATACAACAAATTATATCTAATTAAGACAGATCATAAAACTTGAATCATGGAGAGAGATATGTTTTAATACTACTTATGTCATAAAAAATAGTTTATTAATTAAATCATATAACTTTTTAAATCGGTGGGCCTCACAGACTTCTTTACTCCTACTCTTTATAACTCTTACTCCCCCAACTCTTCAATCCAAACGACCCCTAAGAGTTCAATTTTTTTTCATCCTTAGAAAAGGAGTTTAGTAGTTGCACATACCCATATATAAATGTGTGTAAAAGCTATGTAAAACAGTAAAAAAATGTGACGATAATTTTTTTCTAATTAACATATGAGAATGGAGATTTAAACTTCTAATCTCTCAAATGCCTTAACTAATTAAATTATACTTGAGTTTGACAATTTCTTTTTAAATCTACATATATGGAACTTTACTTAAATATTTATTATAGTCTTTGCCATTTTATTTCTCATGATATATTTAAAAAGAAAAAAAATTATGTGAACCCCACTCCAACTAGTGACCTAATTTCTGCTAGATCATTAAATATGAAATAGAAGACCATGCTAAGAGTCAAACCTATCAACTTTTATTTGTTTGGTTTAGTCTCTTTAGGACAATAGGGTATTTTATGTTTCAATTATAGTATTATATGGTCTATTATTCAAGATTATACTCATAGCTAATCTAAACATAATTTAATAGTAAATAAACTAGTAAATTTTCAATCTTATTTTTCTGATCTTTAAAGTTTAAGGGCTAACTATTTTACGAGTATTTCAATTTTTTTTATTTTGAATTTCTACACAACAAAAATTACATACGTTGGGTAACTATTAAAATAGATAACCAAACATATTTGATAACTACTTTTGATTTTCTGTCTTTGATAGTCATCAAGTAGTCTATGTTTGTAGTTGATTTAAACATAATTCAACTATATTTAAAGATAATAAATTTGAATCTCCTTTTTTGTTTGAACAAAAATTCTAAAACAAAAGTGGAAACGTGCATAATTTTAAAAGATGTGTATCGAAAATGAAATTAAAGTGAATGGAAGAAGAGTGATACATCTTCTCCATGTCCATCATTTTTTTAACAGTGGACCAACACAATGTCACAGTAATATGGGATTAATGGGGACCCATTAACAAAGGTTCATTGCCAGGTTGTAGCAGGCATTGGGAACCAACAAACAAACATTCATTAAAAAAATATCTGATGCTAAAGTCCACTCAACCAACACTCTTGTCTGATTTTCTGTCTTCCCTAAAATCTCTTTTATCTCTTATTAATTATATGTTCTTACAATATTACTAACTAATTAATCTATCTTTCTCCAAAATTGTCTTGTTTTCTTTTTGAAATACCAACTAATCTTTATTAAGATCTCATTAAAAGTTGGTTATCATTGCATAATTTGACACCCAAATTCCCAACCCTTTTCTGCTTAAAGGGGATTTAATTATTGTGTATTGAACCTAATCTTTTCTTATATTATTAAATCCTGCAAGTACATGGAATTTCACTATTTCAAACGTTCCATTTTTGCTTGTTTATTTAGTACTATTTCACAGCTAAACAGTTTGAATACTCATTTTCAGAAGTTTTATGAAAAGATAGGAATGTTGATGAATCTTTTTAAAACATATAAAAACTAGTTAATTTGGGTTAGATTACAACAATTTAGTTTGTTTGGATTTAGTCTCTGATGGTTTACCAGTTTCAATTCAATCTCTACCATCTAAGTACAATTTGGTTCATATAATTTGAGTTTAGTTTTAATTTAATTCGAATGGTTTTTAAAGTTTCAATTGGTTGGTCCTATGGTTTGTTAAATTTTACAACTCATCCATGCTCTTACCATATTAACAAAAAAAAAAAAAAAAAGCAAAATTTCCAAGTGGGTAACACAATTTAGGACGAATAGATGAAAATATCGATATTGGAATTTCAATATTACGAATTTGTCGATAGATATCGATAAAATATTGATATCGACGGATATTTATATAAATCAAATCATTTTTAAAAATTGTTTAAATTAATAATTAAAATTTTATATTAGTGTTTAGATTGTTATTAGTGTTATAGAGATCTTGCTATTATTGTTTATATCTATATTGGAGTTAATAGATGATATATATTTATGTTTTATGGGTACTTATAAAAGATATTAAAGATATCGATTAATCTTTAAAATCCACGTCGAACCATTCAATTTACCTCTATATCAGCATATCAACAAATATTTTCATCCTTAACTCCCATTTTATAGAGACCAAATTGAAATCAAGTCAAAATTATATAAGTGAATTTACAATTAAGCCCAAATCATAGAGACCAAGATAGAAGGCCAAAGTGAGCATAACTTAATAATAATGGATATGTACTCTCTACCATAAAGTTAGAGGTTCAAATCTACACCCTTAAATGTTGTTGAACTAAAAAGAAAATTAGAACTTTTAAAACTATGAGCATCAAATTGAAACCGAGTCTAAATAAAAAACTTTTAAACTATAGAAATTAAATTGAAACTATATCCAACCAATGGAAACGAAATTTATAATTTAACCGTTAACTCGGTCGGATTTTAAATTTTTGTAATAGAAATTGGAGTAGCATTAGGTGCATAGAAGTGGGTAGGGGTCCTTAATTAAGGCCATCCAACATTCCTTGCCATTGTACCAAACAGCACATTCACTTAAAAACCACTTTGAAAGATCTTCAATTATTTGGTGCTACAACTACAAAGGCTTTTGAATTTCAAAAGTTCTAACCTTTTTTTTTTTTTTTTTTTGGGGTTGGTTGGTTTTTAACGATATGCAATTGTAGGTCTAACAAAGGACATAACCCAAGAATTTAGCTTTGTATTTTTGTGCTGGAACTGTTCATATTACAAAAAGGGACCAATAAATAAATAAATACCCAAAAATTGGTTACGAGCAGAGGAATCTGCTTTTGCAAATTGCAGAGAATGTTCTTTGTATAATCCAAATCTTAATTAAAGAGCTGCCATTTCTGTGTTCTTTCATGGATTGTCTTGTAACCCTTTTTCGCAGAAATACTGTTCCTTGTTTTTTTCGAACTGTTACTTCCAGAAATTTGTATGAAGCCTCAGGATTTTGTTTTTTGATTCATTTTTTAAAATCTTTCGATTATATGAGTGGAAAATGAAGAAGGAAGAAGGAGCAATTTTACTTTCCTTAATTTGTTTTAGATTAAAAAATATATATATAGAAGATTAAGACTTTTTTTTTTTCCTTTTAATTTTTCCCTGAAATTTTAAGATGGAAAGATTATATATATAAGTTAAATTACAAAATTAATCTATGATTTATTAAAAAGAAAGTTAGTATTTAATCCCGGTGGTTTTTAAAATTAGAATTTTGTCTCTATAATTTGATAAAATCTAAATAGTTCCTACCATAAAAATTATTTATGAGGATTTTGTCAAATCATAGAGAAATATTTTAACTTTTAAAATTTTAGGAACTAAATTTTAATTTTTTAAAAAACATACAACCTAATTTCTAATTTAACCTTTTATATATAACATTTGACCTTTGTATTGGAAAAAAGTAAAAAAAAAAAAAAGCTTTTGGCCTTTGCAATTTTTTGTGGGTATATAAATAAGTTTAAAATATGGTTTGGGTTTGCTATATTTTGAGGCTCATTTCATTTTAGTCCATATCCTTTTTAAATGTCCAAATTGTCAATAAATATTAAAATTAATTTCTATTAATATGGTTTGGGTCCACTGCACTTTAAGCTTTTCTCTATAAATTTTGGAAGTATAGTCATATTGTGATTTTTGAAAATTAGTTATAATTATTTTACTAAGGTTGATAAAAATTAATTTCAAATTAACAACAATGATTAATTTTGAGATTTAGTGAGCCAACAAAAGCATAACTCAAAATGAAATATGTGCCTCTGACTAAAATGTAATGAGTTCGAATCTCTCTACCCTAAGGCCTAAATATTGTTGAATTAAAAAAAAAAGATTTTATCGAGGCTACATGGACTAATTAAAAAAAATGGTTTGTGCTTTTAATTTTATAAATGAGATGTAAAGGCATGTTTGGGTGCATATTACAATAACATGTGTTCTAATAGTGTATAATAAACTCTACACCTCATACTAAATAACTCTGCATTATAAACATAAATTATATAACTTGACAGACTATTATAATTCACTCAATACCCCAAATAGCCATAAAGTGAATTTTGTGATGTGATGTTTTTTTGCATTTGTAAAAGGTTAAATTGCAAATTTGATCTCCATAATTTAAAAAAAAAATTAGTTCTTATTATTTTAAATGTTAGAATTTCGTCTGTATGATTTAATAAAACCTCATAATAAAAATAGTTTTATAGTTTGATAAAATCTTACAAAATAGTTATATGGAATATTTATGAGAATTTTATCAAATCAGGACTAACTTCTAATATTTAAAATTATAGAGATTAAATTTTAACTTTTTCAAAATCATAAAATTATAGAGATTAAATTTTAACTTAAAATTATAGGTACCAAATTTACAATTTAACTAAATTAAAAGCAAATATTCCATATTTCATTATTGGAAAGGTCAATTTTCAATCCTACCTTTTTAAACTTAAAATTGAAAGATATACCATGATTCTTATGTTACTACTTTTTTTAAAATCTCACGAACAATTTTTTTTTTTTTTTCTAAGTAACGAACAATTGTTAAACATGATAAACATTAAACATGTTTCATTTTTTAAATTTAATAACCGTAAAGGGCATAAGAATAATGGAGGAAGATTTTGATTCTAGAATTGAACACATATATGGTGAAAAGTAAAATCACTATTATAGAATCAACCATTAATTATTTTACTTTCGTGGGTTTTACTAAAATTCTAGAACCAAAAGATTCTTATATTCTTTTTACGCCTATTACGGTTATTAAATTAGAAAAAAAAAATTACGTTTGATGTTTACCTTGATTTTTACCGTTGATATTTAATAATGATTAACTAGTCCAAGACATTATATGCTCAATCAAAACTTAGATTCGAACTTCAGTGTACCTTCACATTACATGTGGTTTGAACTTAAAATTAAAAATGACATTAATATAATAGGTAAATATAGAAATTATATCAAACTGAGCCTAGCTCAATTAATATAAATAATTTGTCCTGAGAAACAGATCAAAAGTTTAAATCTTCCTTCTTAATTAGGGTCAAACTCAAGAAAAAAAAAAGAAAAATATAGGGATTATGGTAGAATATTATCCATATGTATGTTAATCTTTGTAAATTTCGAGTCGGCCTCCGGCTTGTCTGAATGGTCATTATTGATTATTGGGCTAGTCTTCGGCCTGTGGAGAGTTATCATGATTGGGCCTAAAGTAGTTACTTTTGGGCCCGTTCGCAGAGGCCCAAATTTTATGATATTTCTGTCTCAGCAATGCATTGCAGAGTTGATTGATAAGATGTTGAAAAGAAAGAAATGTTGACGATGGTGCTTGCACTTTAAATGTATGAAGTGTGCAGTAAAACTAAAAATGTATGAAGTGTTGTTTATTATTTATCCAGATCTATTTTGGACACATGTTATAATAATTTGTGTTATAATAATATGTGGAGTACTATGCACCTCAATCACAGACTATTATAACTTTATGCTAAATAACTTTGTTTTTAAATAATATTATATAATTCTACATACTATTATAACTCATGTTATTATAACTCACTCAACATCCCAAATAACCCATTTGTTTATTGTCTACATTCTTTTAAATAATTACTTTTACATAATTATTTGCTTTTGTGTAATTTAATGAATTTTTGTGTTTTTTTTTTAAGTTCAACAAGTAGGGCTAAAATTTTAACCTCTAATTTTTACATTGGTAATATAATATCTTAATAAGTTAGCCACAATTTAGTGGCTAAGCGATATCTAATTTCTGTTTTAATAAAAGAAACTTATTTATAGTCAGCTTAGGTCAATTAATTGAATTCCAACTTTCAAGTGCAATTAATCTTAAATAATAGTTGAATATGAATGGATTGCATAGAAACTACTATTAAAAAAGAAAATTAGTCCAATAAACTCTCAAATATACCCTTATAGTAGGAGGATCACTCCATTCCTTTTGTCCAAAAAAAAAAAAAACCACTCCATTCCAAATAATTTGTATAAATTTTCCTTTCATACATTTTTTTTTTCAAGTTTCAATAGCAATAATGATTTTTTTCCACTTGATTAGGAACGAATCCTTATCCAGTTAAGCTAGGTTGAATTTGACAATATTAAATTGTTTAGTTATTTAAATCAAATGTTATAACTTTAAGCTCAAAAGGATACGCATGTACATGGTTGCAAGTAGGGGTGTGCAGAAACTGGTCTAAACCGAGGAACCGAACCGGACCAGACCGAATCGAGACCATCGGTTCGTTTTTTTAAAAAAAAATCGGTTCTTCGGTTTACCTAAAGAAAAAATCGATATTCTCGGTTCGGTTTTCGGTTCATATCCTTAAAAAACTGAAAAAAACCGAACCGAGAGATTTTACTTATAATAGACTAGCCCAACCCACTATTTTAAATTTCTATTAATGTATAATGTAAAGCCCAAGCCCATTAACCCAATTTAATGAAACCCTAAACCGCAACTTCTTTCTCACTCTCAATTTTCTTCTATTCATTCGCCTCTTTCACAATTTTTCTTCTTCTCATAATCGATTTCTTCTTCTCACTTCCCCTTCACGCCACGACCAGAAGAGAACACGACCAGCCGCCGCCACCCACCTGTTTCGACCAACGCAGCCGCCGCCTCCGTCCTAACCGAAGCAGACGCCATCCCCACCGACCGACGTAGTCGGCGCCTCCACTCGTTCTGACCGACGCACATATGTAGATGTTGCCCCCATCGACCGACGCAACCACCGGCCCCCATCTGTTCTAACCGACGCAGACGCCACCACGAACCACCTGTTCTGACCACGCAAGTAATTTTTTTTGTGTTATATGATTCTGTATATTGACCCATTGCATTTGTGTTTGCATTATCCTTAAACACATGCCCCATAAGTTCTTATTAGGGTTAATAGAAGAAGAAAATAATGTTGGTTTCTGTTTGGACTGGGGAAAAATGGGCAAAAAAATAAGAAATAAAAACGGTTTTAACCGAACCGAACCGTCCATAACCGAACTCGGCGGTTTGGTTCAAAAACCGAAATCGAAAAAATCGATTCAACTTCGGTTTAATATTATGTAGAACCGACCTGTTCGGTTCGGTCCTTGGTTCAGCCTAAAACCGGACCGAACCGAACCGTGCACACCCCAGTTGCAAGAGAAGTAAATGTGCAAATAATGTTTGAATATAATAAGAGTAAGAGTTCGAATTGAAAATACAACAACATTAAGGGATAGGGGATTGAAACTCATGACCTATTGGTCATAAGTCTTACTTGATTCCAGTTGCGCTATGTTCTTGTTGGCCTTGACCTAATTGTTTGAAGCCCGATAGAGGGTTGAATTTACCTATACTCATGATTTTTTTAATCATTACAAATTAAAAAATAAAAAATGAGGTATGAATGAAATTATATATAAATGCCATTATGAAACTAAAAATATTATATTTTAAAAAATTAAACAGGTAATAAAGGGATGAAACGTTTGACATAAATGAAAAGTTGGATGAATTTTTCAACTATAAAATTTTGAACATTGTGAAGGGAATCAAGTCCTCATGCAATGAGCGATCATGAATCGCGGGCTCTTGATTTAGTTACAATGATAAATTCAAGAACATACATAACAAGATTAAACATAAAATCAGAATGGACAACAAGAAATTACCTTTGAAGAACCTTTCTTCGAGTGCTCCTCTCTCCCACGATCACGATCTCAGCAACAGGAACTTTAACGTGCGAAGACACGACCACCGGATCTTCTCCGTTGTTCTCTAGGTGAGGGAGGAAGGTGGGTTCCCTTTAGGAGAGGTGGGGTATTTTGAGAGAGATGTGTGCTTTGGAACTCTTCCAACAACACAACAAGAGAGCTTGTGAAACCTTAGAATGACTTAACCTAGTTGCATCTCATGCAACCATATATATAGGGAAATGGGATGAGAATGTCCATCCTACCCCTCCTTTATTCTCTCTTTAGTATATAGTTTATATATGAATCTAATTCACATTAAAACTATATATTATATCAATTATATCATATATAATTGATATAACTCCTCATGTATGAAATTGAACACTTCAATTTCACTCCTAACTTTATACCCTCAATATTACCATGTTGAGCCAACGGAGGGATCTAATGGACCTACAGTTCATGAGATTCAATGATGTGAGATTAACTGATCAAATTTTTTGATCTAGTTAATCAATATTCATTAACTACAAGTCACTCCACTATAGACTTGTAGTTGCACTCTCCTCACTGTAGATAATATTGTGTCCACTGATATAGTCATTACCCATGAGTCGACCCTTCACAGGTTGTTCGTAATCACACCGGTCAAATTCTTTATTTTTTTACCCTGTGATTACCTCTTTGCTTCTTAAACACCACTGATCCTCTAATAAACAACAAGTCTAAGGTCCTACCTTAGACTCATACCCTCAAAGAGGTTCTATCCCTGAGAACAACCTATCTGATTCCTTAGTGTATGAATGAGTGAATTCCATCTTGCACAGTTAAGTTCTCAGCTACCTACGAGGTTCTATCCCTGAGAAGGTAAGCTTATTGAGTCAGCTATAGGCCACTCTCACTCATACTAGTCTAAGGACAAACCCCTATAAGCAGGAGTCCTTAACTTGCTCCGAATTCAGGTCGAGTCACTAATGACCATCTATAAATTACTAGTCTTATCGTGTTAACGGTGTTACACTGGTTAGACTAATAATTTGCGATCCAGTCTTGTATGAACTCTTCATACAGGATGCCCCCACTCGCATGTCAACTACATGAATGAGTTGGATTACCTCATCTGTACTAATTACAAAGTGGGTCGCATCCATGGTGTTACCAGAATGAGGTTTTCAACCTTATTCTTATACCAAAGACCATTTAGGTTATATTCTTGAACTCAACCCAAATAGTGTCCACTACATTGATTTCAAGATAAATGTTATAACCTTGGAGCTTAGTTTATTGGATTTATAAAAGCAAGACTGTAATCTTATCAAAACAAATAACACTTTATTTAATTTATCAAAATTACACAAGTTTAGGGCATAAATCCCAACAATCTCCCACTTGACCTAAAGTTTGTGGAGTACTAAACATTACAGTAATGTAAATACAATAAACTAGGGCATTTATACTCCTTTGTACAAAATACTCCCACTTGCCCTAGTTGGGGAAGACTTGTAAACCTAGACCTTCTAGGTGACTCTCAAATACTTTAGCCGTGAGAGCTTTTGTAAAAGGATCAGCAATGTTGTGCTCTGAGGCTATCTTCGTGACAATCACGTCTTCTCTATGCACGATCTCCCGGATGAGATGATACTTCCGCTCTATGTGCTTTCCCTGCTTGTGACTTTGGAGTTCCCTCGAATTTGCCACTGCATTACTGTTATCGCAATACAGCGTGATGGACAAAGTCATATTTGGAACAACTTCCAAATTTAGCATGAATTTCCTTAACCAAAAGGCCTCCTTAGCTGCTTCACAAGTTGCTACATATTCGGCCTCCATGGTGGAATCAGCGATGCATCCTTGTTTGACGGTTCGCCATACTACAGCTTCTCCGTTAAGAGTGAATACTGACCCTGATGTAGATTTCTGAGAATCTTTATCAGTCTGAAAGTCAGAATCTGTGTATCCTGTGAGGATCAAATCCTTAGCCTCATACACAAACATGTAGTTCTTTGTTCTCCGAAGATACTTAAGGATTGTTTTAACCGTTGTCCAGTGTTCAAGTCTTGGATTGGATTGATACCTCATCGACCATCCCAATCTGCAAAAAATGATGTCGGGCCTAGTACACAACATGGCATACATCAAGCTCCCAACAGCTGATGCGTAAGGAATCCGTCTCATATCCTCAACTCCTTGAGGTGTCTTAGGATACTGTTCCTTAGATAAATGGATTCCATGTCTAAAGGCAATAAGCCCTTTTTGGAATTTTGCATTTTAAACCTTGACAACACTTTGTCTATGTAAGATGCTTGAGACAAGGCTAGTGTTTTGTTCTTACGGTTCCGGACAATCTGGATCCCAAGAACAAACTGCGCATCACCCAAATCTTTCATTTGGAATCACGTAGCTAGCCATTCCTTGATGTCGATAAGATAACCTACATCATTCCCAATGAGTAGGATATCATCCACATAGAGAATTAGGAATGCGACAGAACTATTGATGATTTTCTTGTAGACACAAGGTTCATAATCATTCTGGTCAAAACCATAAGATCTGATTGCCTCATCAAATCTTATATTCCAAGACCTAGAGGCTTGTTTCAGTCCATAATTGACCTTTTAAGCCTGCAAACCTTTTGCTCTTGTCCTGGTTCAATGAACCCTTTGGGTTGGTCCATGTAGATGGTTTCCTCAAGATTATCATTCAAAAAGGTTGTCTTGATATCCATTTGTCATACCTCATAGTCATAATATGCGACAATGGCAAGAAGGATACGAATGGACTTTACCATAGCAACAATGGTGAAAAGGTCTCTCATAGTCAACCCTTCAACACAGGTATAACCTCTTTGCTACTAGTCTAGCTTTAAAGGTTTGCACCTTCCCATCTACACCACGCTTTTCTCTTATAGATCCACTTACAACCTATAGGTTTTACCCCATCAGGCTTATCTACAAGATCCCAAACAGAATTAAAGTACATCGACTCCATTTCTTGGTCCATGGCTATGACCCATTTGTCTTTGTCTTTGTCAACCATTGCTTGATTATAAGTCAATGGATCCTCGTAGTTGTCATCATCGGTATAACAACTTGGGTTTCAATAAACCCATGTAACGGTCAGGTTGTATCACAACCCTCCCACTACGTCGAGGCATACTCAACTCTTGAGATGGACTCTCTTGACTAGAAAAACTAGTATCAACAACTCTTGTTGACGTACTAGTGTTCTTGTTAGCAACCTTTGCTATTGTTCCGTCTAACTCACTCAACACTACTTTGCTTTTTGGTTTGTGGTCCCTTATGTGGTCCTCCTCCAAAAAAGTGGCATTTGTCGATACAAAAACCTTATCTTGCTTAAGATCATAGAATAAACCACCTCTTGTTTCTTTTGGGTATCCTACGAATAGGCATAATTTTGAACGTGAATCCAACTTCTTTAGATTTGTCACAAGCACATGTGTCGGACAACCCCATATTCTGAAGTGACATAAACTACCTTTACGTCCTTTCCAGAGTTCAAAGGTATTTCAGAAACACTTTTGGAGGGCACATTATTCAAAATGTATACTGCAGTCTCCACTGCGTAACACCAAAAGGAACTAGGGAGATGAGCATAACTCATCATTGATCGAACCATGTCCAACAAGGTTCTATTTCTCCTTTCCGATACACCATTTTGCTATGGTGTGTCGGGAGCTGAGAGTTGGGATGTAATTCCATGTTCTATCATATAGTTCTGAAATTTTAAATCCATGTACTCTCCACCTCGATCCGATCGAAGTGTTTTAATAGTTTTACCTAATTGATTTTCAACCTCAGTCTTGAATTCCTTGAACTTTTCAAGTGCTTCAGTCTTGTGGTGCATTAGGTAAATATGCCCAAATCTAGAATAATCATCTATAAAAGAGATGAAATATTCATATCCTCCCCGGCTTTAACATTCATCTGACCACAAAGGTCCAGATGTATAAGCTCTGTAAGTCTTTGGCTCTATAACCTTTTCCACTAAAAGGTCTTTTAGTCATTTTGCCTTCTAGGCATGATTCACATACTGGCAAAGAATTTTCTTCTAACTCGTTTAGAAGTCCGTTCTTTACCAATCTCTCAATCCTATTGAGATTAATGTGACCTAATCTTAGATGCCAAAGATGAGCATTTTCTTTAGGAGAAATTTTACGTTTCTTAGTTTGTGCGTTTGTAGTTTTAAATAACTCAGTGTTCAAAACCATTTTGACTGAATTAGGCCTTAAAACATACAATCCATTTTCTAATGAAGCTGAACATATTTCTAAACCTTTCTTCAAAATAAACACTTTATTCATAGAAAAGGAAACAAAAATACATTGTTCAATAAGGCAAGAAATGGAAATAAGGTTTCTAGTAAACCCTGGTATCACTAATATATTGTCCAACAATACATATTTCTTGCCAAAATAAAGGTTCATTGTTCCTACTGCTACAACTGAGACGACTTCTCCATTTCCAACCCGAAGCGTTATCTCTCCTTGTTGTAGCTGCTACCAGGAATCAATTCCCTGAAAAGAAGAGCAAACATGATTAGTGGCACCTGAATCAAGTATCCAAGTTGTCTTATCATTATCCATTAAACAAGCTTCTAGGCAAAGTAAATCATATTTACCTTCATTCTTCTTTTCTGCAATGTACTTCGGACAATTCCGTTTCCAATGCCCATCTTCGTTGCAGTGGAAACACTTTTCTTTGTCAGCAACGTCTTTGACTTTCTTGCCCTTCCGGGCGCAACTTTGTCACTGTTTTCCTTTACCAACCTTCTTTCATGTTCTTCTTCTTCCTCTCGAGGTTAGAAGAAGATGAAGCCATCGCTTTTGTCCCGCAGGTCGAACCTCCGTGATAACTCCTACCGCAACATTTACCTCACCTTTCGATCCCCGAATTTTCATCAAAGACCGAAAGGTCCGGAGTTCATTCGTATGGAGATAAGATTAAAAGTAAGGTTGTTCATAACAAAGATTACTTCTAAATCTGCAGGAAACTATCCGGAAGGGGTTTCGAATGAAGTTGACTGGCTCGACTCATCGATGGAAGCACCATTCGACTCGCGATGTTAAAGTGCACCATCATATCCGACATGATCACGAATGATGTACCCTCCGGCATCCTCGAGTTGAATATGTACTTTAGGGCATTATGTCGGGCTTGTGTGGATCGTTGTCCAAACATACCGCACACAAAATCCATGATTTCCTTGGGATAATCATGCCCTCATGCTTCTTGGCTAATATGTCAGACATACTTGCCAGCATGTAGACCTTGGCCTTATCATTGACCTTGATCCATCGATCATATGCATCACGAACATTTCGTGACGCATTCGAGCCTGACACCTGAGGACACTCCTCAGTTAGCACAAACTTCAGATCAACCACTACCAAATTAGTGTTGAGTTTGTTTTTCCATGTCATCATATTCTCTTCGGTTAACTTTTCCGCACCCAATAAGGAAATTATAGAGCTAGACATTTTGCTGAAAAATTTACAAACAAACTTGTATGAGTTTCTTGCTATAACTCTAATCCAATCGTGTTTTAACTAATTATCAAATGATTCCTAGGCCATTTATAATTTGCAATGATACTCCAAAGGTTTAGAATGTATGACACCAAAGGGTAATAAAAAACACTCCTCCTCTGGATCAAGACACTCTTGACCAAAACCTAATATCAGAATAACTCTTATTCCTATAGGTTTTAGTTACCATTTTTTCGGTCTGGATACATACACAACTTATGTACCCCGTGAGTGTAACCCTCTGTCTTTAGATCCCAGAGTCTCGATCAAATAAAATCCGCCGAAGGGAGGACTAGATTGAAAAATAGTCTAAGGAAATCTTTATCCCTCTCGGGTGTCTACTGTGTTTGATCCCCTATGATCAAGCCATCCGAAGGGATTGTCAGGTCCAGGCCAAACTAGCAGGCTGACCATAGTGGTCTAACGGTGTAAACCGACAAAATAGACCGTAGGTTTTATTTTCACTAAACCTGCTCCCACTCACTATAAGTACCATCTCCATTCACCTTGATATTGACTCATACAAATACCATCCGAAGGGGGACGCTCCCGTTTGCGCCACGAGGCCAAGTATGAGTCTCACGGTGTGAACTTCCCGGAGATAGTGTAGGTGGAAAAATATGTATCTCATACACTTTTTCCTCCCACTTAATACTTTAAAGTTTATAGGAATCTTACTTAGGCTAAAAATCCGGCTAATGGTTTTACCTAACTCTATCAATATAACTCTTATATCGATAATCAATATAACTCTTATATTGATTTTATCCTAAGTTTGTTAATATAACTCCTTATATTAAACCTAGGATTTCTAGTTTATTAACCCCTTAATAAACCCGCTGACGCTACTGTAATTTATAAAGCTCTTTGATTAAATTTCACTCCCGTGGTTTCCTGTGTAGGGTGTTCCATTTCATCGGCACTTAAATACCCCAAATTTGACATGAACTTTCCTTAGACAGAGTTCCTCTTTTAATCCTAGCTTATAAATTACTTGGTTCCTAATTCTAATCTAATTAGAACTAGATAACCTAAGGTCTATTATTTCCAAGTTCTAAACATTTTAAAACTAATAATTAAGCTTAGGTGACATGCATATTATGTTATAGTGCTTGATCATTCATCACATGAATAATAAGACAATCATAGCATATTCATCTCATGATATATAATGCATGTCAATGTTGTCCATAAATTAATATAACAACCTTATATTAATTAATCATGCAAACTATATAATATAACTCCTTATATTATAAATGATGCATGAAAATGCTTAACCTAAGGTAGAATTTCTAAAATAAAATCATACATTATGCATGACAATAATTACACAACAATTGCATAATTAAAATAGCAAAAATTAGATCAATTTTGGCACCTTAGAAATAATTTTAATTAATATAATCTAATTATATTAATTAAAATTAAATATATTAAATATAAAACGTTTTTATAATTAATATATAATAAAAAATCCATTTTCTGCCTGTTGCTCCTTTGCGTGAAACGTATCTGGCGTTGCAATGTCGATAGCGGCGCAACGCCGCTCGCTTGTCGTCTTCGCGAGAACGCCATA
This sequence comes from Trichosanthes cucumerina, assembly GCA_036507285.1. Taxonomy (NCBI): domain Eukaryota; kingdom Viridiplantae; phylum Streptophyta; class Magnoliopsida; order Cucurbitales; family Cucurbitaceae; genus Trichosanthes; species Trichosanthes cucumerina. The sequence continues at coordinate 70,545,316 of CM071839.1, read as the reverse complement.
CGTTACAGTAACGCTTAGAGGCGCGCGCAGCAACGCCGCTCTCCGTGCGCGCCTTCTCCCGCAAGTGCAACGTTACAACGCCGATGAACAGCGTTGCAACGCTGCACACAAACAACAATGAGAATCCACTATTACTTGCTCGTTTTCGCTTCGATCTTCTCAACAACCGCTTTGCCTCGATCGACACGAACTTACAGACTCGATTTACAATTAAAATTGCCCAAAACACCGGGCCCTTACATTGAACGATTCAATGGAAATTGTAAATCTAAGTGCCAAAATTGTAAACATCTAATTTTGCAAAACCGTTCATACATCTCATGCAAAAACAGTAAATCCCACATTGTTCTTGAAAAATCCAGAACATAAATCAAGAACGCAATTGGGCTCTGATACTAATTGAAGGGAATCGAAGTCCCCGCAGCGGAAGCGATTGCGAATCACGCGCTCTTGATTTAGTTACAATGATAAATTCAAGAACATACATAACAAGATTAAGCATAAAATCAGAATGGACAGCAAGAAATTACGTTTGAAGAACCTTTCTTCGAATGTTCCTCTCTCCCACGATCACGATCTCAGCAACAGGAACTTCAACATGCGAAGACACGACCACCGGATCTTCTCCGTTGTTCTCTAGGTGAGGGAGGAAAGTGGGTTCCCTTTAGGAGAAGTGAGGTATTTTGAGAGAGATGTGTGCTTTGGAACTCTTCCAACAACACAACAAGAGAGCTTGTGAAACCTTAGAATGACTTAACCTAGTTGCATCTCATGCAACCATATATATAGGAAAATGGGATGGGAATAATGACCATCCTACCCCTCCTTTATTCTCTCTTTAGTATATAGTTTATATATGAATCTAATTCACATTAAAACTATATATTATATCAAAATAGTGTCCACTACACTGATTTCAAGATAAATGTTATAACCTTGGAGCTTTGTTTATTGGATTTATAAAAGCAAGACTGTAATCTTATCAAAACAAATAACACTTTATTTAATTGATCAAAATTACACAAGCTTAGGGCATAAATACCAACACATTGACGGTAAAAATGAATTAATTTTTTTTAAAATTATAATTGTGTCAAAATGATGAATTATTATGTGCAAGGATTAAAACAATATGTTTTTTAAAATAAAATTTAACATAGTTATATGTGTTATGGGTTAAATTGGACCAACGAGAATGAGTTGGTTAAAAGATTACGACGAAGGGCCAAATGAGGTAAGAAGCCTAATACGAAGTCAAAACGGATCAAAATCGACTAAGTCCAAGCACGTGGTTAACCTCAATAGAGCACTAAATTGGGCTCTACCTAGGCCGAGGTCGACCAGATGGTAGAGCCCTAAATTTGGCTCTACCTTGGCCCAATAAGCCATAAGGGGGACCCAGGCTTGGGTCGAAGCCCAAGCTTATGGTCGGCGTGGTGCAAGCCCTCTTATGGGTCTTGCATCGATCCCTTGTGGCTCGTAGGCCGATTCCAACCCACTTTCGGCCTTTCCTTTTCCCATTAGACAATGGAACCCACAAAAAACGCTGAGGAGTGGTTATTTAAGCTCTTTCGGGAGGGGAGAGAAGGGTAAGTTCATTGCAGCCACTTAGAACTATCAAATTATCTTTAAACTCTCTCTGACTTAAGTATCAAAGCTGCCACACCCGTGCCTAGGTAAAGAATACAAATTCACCGTGGTTGTCACGTGAAGGTCACGTGTGTTCTCCTGTCTAAAATTTGACAACAACAGTTGACGTCGTTTGTGGGGACGATAATGCTTGCTTAGAAAACCTTATGATTGAGTCAATCTTCCTATGAAAAGATGAGCATAATTTGTGGAAACATACATCAGAATGAGGATATAGACGATTCCAATCAAGATCATCATCCACGATGAACGAGAGAGGTCTCTCCTCCTTGGCCTCGTATTGACACAGGACGACTAAAAGAGGAGATGATCGAGTTTAAGAAGAAGGTCGACAACATGGACAAGTACCTGTTGAAGATCCTCGAAAAACTCGACCAACAAGACTTCAGAGAGAATAACAACACGAAGAGAAACCATCTCTCATACGAGATCCAAGAAAAGGAAAAAAAAAGTGGTTGAGGAGATGAGAAATTCAAAATTCCATACCCAAAAACCAACAATAAATCGATCCTTGGAGGAAACAATAAGTCACGCCAGCCATTGGTAAAAAATAAGGCGAGGAAGGTAGGTAACTGAAATCTGTTGTGCATGTTATCTCGCATGTTGATGCCCGAGGTCGACCAAGCTTTGTTGGAACGACAATCGCAAAAAGCACTGAAGCGACATCCGACTTACATAGTCTAATCAATAAAAAAAAATGGAGAAATACACTCCTAGGAGACTGAATACCCTCACAAGGATGGACAACAATATGTAGGACCATATGGCAACACTAGAGGGGGTGAATAGGGTTGTCTACCAACTTTTTGATTTATTAAAAAATTAATTTCAACACTTTTTAGGCATTTTTTCACACAATAAGAAATTTAAGAAATTTGCACTCAATCAATTTTAATACAATAAACTTTAAACAAAAAGTAATTCAATGATAGAAAGATTGCAGACAAAACAATTAAGAAAAGCAAATCCTAAATCATGCAATCTAAAAAAAAATGCTAGAGCAGAAAATAAAGTGCAGAAATTAAAAAAGTTAAGGAAAAAAGGACACCAAAAATTTTATAGTGGTTCGGCAAATTTCCTACTCCACTCCCCAAGCTGCTCTTGGGTATTTCACTAAATTCGATCCTCTTGCGGGTGAGAACCAAACCGCCATGACCCTCTTTTTCTTAGGCTAAAGAGAAACCCAAATCCTTTTTCTGGTTCAGGATTAAACCAATTGAATTTTCACACAACCCAAGGTGTACCCACACCTTAATACAATATTTCCAAAAGAAAGAAAATTGAATAAAAGAAAATATTGCTTCAAAAAGCAAGATTACACAAATTTCGGATCACACTTCAATTCCAAAATTCTCACAACAATTGCAGAATTTGTCGGTTTAGAGGATGGTGAGAATTCTTGAAGATTAGAGCCTTAGAGACTTTTTGATGGCTTTTTGGTTGCTGGAAATTTTTCGAAAAGTGAGTCAAAGATGATGTTTTTAGGGTTAAAAAAGATTTTGAACAAATGGAAGATTGTCCATTGGATTTAGGTCAAAAGGATGGATGGTTGTGATTGAATAATTGAATTTTGCAAAGATTAAAGTCCATAATTGGAGAGAAGAGGAGAAAATATTCTTCTCCAAAATGTCCATGTGTGACATTCTTCTTTCTTTTTTTTTTTTGTTTTGTTTAATTGATTTAAATCTCAAAAACTTGAATGTTTGAAAGCTTCTCGCCACATGTATGTTTTTTATTCGTCCACGTATGTCACGTCAATCACCACCGTCAGCTACCATGTCATCGCCACATCAGTCGCCGCCACGTCAGCACAGTACCACATGTCACTGCCTTATTAGTTTCCCTTTTCAAACTTCTTTTGCTCATATCTCCTTAGTTTGAGCTTTGATTTGAGCGATTCAAATTGTCTTGTACTCATCTTTTCAAGTTCTACAAGATAGACCCTTTGAAATACTAAAAAAGATTAGTACAAAAATTTGAGTTTGTTATCATCAAAATATTTAGTTTGATTGAAGCCTTAAAGCTAACACAATAACTAGAGAGAATTCGAGCCAAACCTCGAAATATCAGCAATGACTCCAAAAATTTGATAGATTACTCCCAAATGAGTATCCATGCTAATAGCCCATGACAACAAAGCTAAACCATGAATCCTAATTACGAGAGAAATCAGATAAGATCAACATTTTTAAATCTCATCCCAAAATAAAAGGGGGAATCTATTTAAATCCTAATCTAAAAAGGAATAGGAAAGTCAAAGATTCTATAAATAGGTACTCAAAGACAGAGAGTTCAACTTAACCCCCATTCTCTAAATTATAGCTTGCTACACTTTTCTTCCTTTTTTACGTAAGTATCGGAGCCGCTGTGGCAAACGCCACACTGGTGCCCATGTTTTTCTTTGAAGGGATCGAATCCCGTAGTAGAAGCGTTGGAATCTCTTTTGCCCGCAATTATGTTATGAAATCATACACAAAACAAAAAGTTAAGCATAATTAAGAAGAATAAATTTACCTTTGAAGAAAATTCTTCTTGTAATCCTTCTCTTATTGCTTTCGATCTCAACAATCAACTCGAACACTTCCAACAAGTCTTCTCCGTTGTACTCTAGGAGAGAGAGAATGGTGGAAATCCTTTTTGAGTTTTTGGGAGAGAATGGAATGTAGAGAGAATTTGAGAGAATTTGAATGATTTGGAAATCCTTATTTTCAAAATTATGACAATCAAGCTCCAAAATGCATCTAGACGCATTCTTATACTGGAAGTGAGGGTGGAGATAACTTCCTCCACCCATTATCCCACTAAATGCATAAACTATGCATTATGCAAATCACATTTACATAATATAAAGTATCTTATACCTTATTATACAAATCATATTTACATAATTGCATTATTGAATCAAATTCAATTTTACTCTCAAATTCATTATTTTCTCAAGAATTTAATATGAAACAATTTCATACTAAAATAATATTTAGAAATTAAGCCGAATATAGTATATAGTTTATTATGAATCATATTCACATTAAACTATATATTATATCAATTATATCACATATAATCAATATAACTCCCATTAACGAAATTGAACTCTTCAAGTTCATTCCAAAACTTTATACCCCTCGATATTTCCATGTTGAGCCAACGGAGGGACTTAATGGACCTACAATTTATGAGCTTCAATGATACGAGGTGAACCGATCAAACTCTTTGACCTGGTTGACCAATATTCATTAACCACGAGTCACTCCACTATAGACCTATAGCTGCACTCTCCCCACTGTATGACAAGTTGTGTCCATTGATTTATCCAATGCTCATGAGTCGACCCTTCATAGGTTGTTCGTAGTCACAACTGGATCAAATTGTCGTTTTACCCCTGTGATGACCTCTTGGTCCTTAAGTACCATTGATCCTTTGATGAACAACTAATTTGTGGTCCTACCATAAACAATATCATTTTCGGGCCAGTGAGAGGGTAAGGCCCCGTTGTTCAAGACATGGATTTAGCCCTTAAGAGAACAACAAATCTAATTTTCCTAGCTGGGAAACGAGTGATTTCCATCTCGCGGAGTTAAGTTCCCAGCTCTCCACGAGGTTTCGTCCCTTAGAAGGTAGACATATTGAGTTGACAGCTATGAACACTCTCACCCATACTAGTCTAAGGACAAATCCCCGCAGACAAGAGTTCGTAATTCGCTCAAGATTCAAGTCGAGTCACTAATGGTCATCTATAAATTATTAGACATAATCTGTTAACGGTGTTACATTAGTTGGTTAATAATTCGTGGTCCGGTCTTGTACAAACTCATTGCACATGATGCCCCTACTCGCATGTCAACTATATGAACGAGTTTGATCACCTCGTTTGTATCAAATACAAACTGGGTCGCATCCATAGTGTTACCAGGATGAGGTTCCCAACCTTATTCATATACTATAGATCATTTGGGTTACAGACTTGAACACGATCCTACCTATGTGTCTATTACACACTGTTCAAGTTCTCATAACCATAACCCTAAAACTTAGTTTATTGGATTTTAAGTTTTAAATGTGAGAACACGATAAATGATGAAAAATAACCATTTATTAATTTCATTGGATAATTACAAACTACACGAGTTTAGAGCATACAATCCCAACAATCTTGTCTTGCAGGCCACGTTCTTCCCCCTAAAGATACAAATTTATCGTCGTTGTCACATGGAGGTTAGATGCATTCTCCTGTCTAAAATTTGACAGCAACAGTTTCCGCCGCTTGTAGGGAAGCAAGTGACAACACTTTCCCAACAAGCCAATGGAAAAAATGACGAACCAAACTCATATTTCGATTAAATTGACTCATCAATTGGAGTTCAAATTAAAAGCAAATATTCTGAATTTTAACTCCAAGTTATCTTTTTCGAGATTCACCCACATATAATCGTGCCTAAATCTCGAAAAAGGGACATTTGTTGACAGATAAATTTTAACCAATTCCCGGTTGCCACGACATACTCCAAATTAATGACGAAATTATAAATAATTAAATTTGAGACCAATTATAAATTGACATGTGTCCTAAATTTCATTTGAAGACAAAAATTGAAAAACTCTAAAAAGGGCAACATATAATTTTACCAAATAATTAAATTTAATTTTGGTCAAATTGGGTTATATGGAAGTAGGTAAGTTAAATAAAATCTAAATCCAAATGCTTAGGCCCAAACCAACAAAGCCCAAGTCCAAATGGATGGGCTCAAAAGTCATTAAAGCCCAAGTCCACATGTCCTAAAAAGCTCTATAAATAGAGAGCTTCCCCTCCATTTTAAAGGTTAAAAAATTTCACTAACTCAGAGAGAATTCAGAGGAAGGTGTCGTAACAAGTTCCGCGAAGCTACAAGTCGAAGACCTTCAACAAGCTTTCGCAGATCTACAAGTTGAAGACTTTCAAGAAGCTATAAGCCAACTACAAGTCAAAGGAAACTATCGAAGATCTTTATCAAACTACATGTCAAAGACCTTCAAGAAGCTATAAACTGAAGATCTTCAACAAGCTGCAAAGCCCTTGTCCAAGCTGCGAAGCCCTCGAGACAAGTCTATACTTGAGAACAAGTTGCGAAACCCTCCAGACAAATCTACGTTTGAGAATAAGCTGCAAAACCCTTGAACAATATATTGTATCGGAGAGAAAAAGAATTAGATGGTTAAATTAGAGATTGCACCATGACCACATAAATAAATTCAAATTCAAATTCATTTACCTGTGTATCCTTTTTATTGCTTTACTGAAATTACATGTGAACAAATAATTTTTTGTACATAGAAATATTATTATTACATAACCCGTTTCAATAGAAATTAACTTCAAATTATAAGAAATTTAAGCTTTTGAAAGTACATATACTAAATTTGAGCATTTAAAATAACAGACACTAAATAGAATTAAATTCAAATTACATCAATTAAAATTATATTTTAAAATTATTTTATTTATTCCCTTGAAACATAAAAATATTATTTTAAACATGGAATGAAACATGTATGTATATGGTTGCAAGAAAGGCCAAAAATTTGCAAAAGTATGTTTGACAAATATGAGCTACAACGACAGTTTAAAAATTGAACTAAATTTAAAAAATAATTGACAAGTAGTTCAAAGTGAAAAAAAAAACAAGTAGTTCAAAGTCTTCTCTCGAGTTAAAAAAAGGACTTAAAATTAATCCCACAGGAGAAAAGAATTCATAAAAAAAAAAAAATTAGAAAAGAAGAGTTTGGTAAATTTAAATAAAGAGAGTTTTCTTATTAAGAAAAAAAGGGTCAGAAAGTTGATGTATAAATTTAAGAGATGGAAAGAATATATAAAATGAGACTTACAAACAGAGGAGCTATTTGATTTTGCGCTCTCCGATCCTCCTTAAGCGTATTCTGAATTTCAGGGTTCAGCGGAACAGCGGAAATTGAAAACCCATTTTTTCCGTCCGATAAACCCTCAATCTCTCCCCTTCAATTCGTCGGAAATGGGAGAAACCAAACGTAAAAGAGGCCGAAAACCGAAAGATTCCAAGCCGGAGGCCCTAGATTTTCCTCCGCCGACCACCGCCACTGCCACCAGTGTTGCGATGGCCATGGACGACGTTTTTTCAGTCAGCAACGTCGAACTTATGGACCCAGCCTCCACTTCCAAACACCACCAGAACCGCCGTGGGAGGCCGAAGAAGCTTTCGAAGCGTGTGGAAAATCCCGACAAGTTCCCGCAATTGCCTCCCTCTCGACGTGGCCCTCGCGGCGTTGAAAATGGCGAATTTACTGCTTCCGTCGACGTTTTGTCGCCTGCTATCGTTTCGGAACGGGCGCAGCCGGAGTGGCCAGGCATCGCGCGGGTCGTGCCGGCGATGGACGCTGTGGTAAAGGTGTTTTGTGTGCATACGGAGCCGAATTTCTCGCTTCCTTGGCAGAGAAAGAGGCAATATAGCTCGAGTAGTAGTGGATTTGTGATTGGTGGAAGGAGGGTTCTCACTAATGCTCATTCCGTCGAGCATCATACCCAGGTTAAGCTTAAGAAGCGTGGGTCTGATACGAAGTACTTGGCGACCGTACTAGCGATCGGGACTGAATGCGATATCGGTAATGACATTATTTTTCCTCGACTCCTCCTGCTTCCTTTCATTTTCTTGGGTTTTTATTCAATGGAATTTGACGGCGAAATCTTCACACTGCCATATTTGACCTATTTTCTTTGTTTATGTTAAATCTGATATTGTGCGAACGCTATCATGCATTGCGGTCGTTCGAGATTTTATTGTTGCTAGTGTTGAGAATATTACTCATTTCTTTGTGGGCTTCAGTGCACGGGAATTCATTATTTAGGCTTAGGAAATGGCGAAATGCATGTTGATCTAGGAAATGCACGAATATATGTTATAGACACTAAACTTGGTTACTTTAGACGAGATTTATAGTGTGCATTTACGATTGAATACTGTTAAGAAACTTGATAATACACAGATAAATATGAAAGCTTGATAAGAAATTGAAAGACAAGGATTGATTATTCTCTTCTTCATTTAAGGTGAATGATGTAACTGGATTGGGATCGGGGTCGGGATCCATGTAATTTTGTGTTTCAAGTTTAAACAAACCATTTATCTCATTATCTTGTTGTACTTGCATGAATTTATTGTTCCGTTTACTTATTTTGTTGTGAACTCAAAGCATTGAGTATTATGACGCATGATGTTGCAGCAATGCTTACTGTTGACGATGATGAGTTTTGGGTGGGAGTTTCACCTGTAGAATTTGGGGAATTACCTGCTCTTCAAGATGCGGTAACTGTTGTTGGTTATCCAATTGGAGGTGATACAATTTCTGTCACAAGTGGGGTTGTATCGCGGATAGAGATCCTGTCTTATGTTCACGGGTCTACTGAGCTTCTGGGTCTGCAGGTTTTGAGCTTTTGAGACTAAACCCAATTGGCTGCTATTTAATTCTTCAGGATTAGGGATAATATGGCTGATGTTTGCTTCAACTATTTTCTATTGTAGATAGACGCTGCTATAAACTCTGGTAATTCTGGTGGGCCTGCATTTAATGATAAAGGCAACTGTGTAGGCATTGCATTTCAGTCACTCAAGCATGACGATGCAGAAAATATAGGTTATGTCATACCAACACCAGTTATCTTGCATTTTATACGGGACTACGAGAAGAATGGAGCATATACAGGTATTTGGGCACTTGAAGTAGGATGAAGATCAGACTGTGGTCCTTTTAAGTTGCAGTCATTGATTGGCTCTGGTCTTTGTTATGATTTACTTGGTTCTTTACTTAAAGCAATAATATTTCTTGGATGCCAGGGTTTCCAATTCTTGGTCTTGAGTGGCAGAAAATGGAAAATCCTGATCTTCGTGAGGCCACAGGTATGAAACAAGATCAGAAGGGTGTCCGTATTAGGCGTATCGATCCCACCGGCCCAGAATCCAAAGTTTTGAAGCCTGCAGATATTATTCTCAGCTTTGATGGGGTTGATATTGCGAATGATGGAACTGGTAAATATTTGTTTTATCATTTTTACACAATGTAAAAACATCATCCTTGAACTTGGTTCAACCATGTATCGATTAATTTTGCCTCTCCTTGAATAATAGTTTACATCTTTCGATTACTTCCATTAACACTGACAAGATTAGCAAAATCTACCTATATACATATAAAGGCTTTCTCATGAAGATTCTTTTTTTGAGAAAGAAACACGTTATATTTATATTCGCTAATTACCAAAAGTACAAAGAAAGGTAGATAAAGTATATTCACACAGACTAACCTAACCAATAGGATTACGAAGTATCTGCTGATTAGCAATATGTGAGGGTGAGTGACTACAATGTTCATTCCAAAGTACATCGAAACGAAGTCAGAGAAATAGAAACCTCCTATTTATAGCCCCCCCCTCTCTAGCTATAATTCCCAAAGCCAAGACAACAGCACTTTGACTTTCTTCAAGAAGGGTAGACCACCAATCAATTGAGTAAAAAGCTCTCCTATGGTAAAAGGACCAGGTTAAAGCATAATTGCTGACTACCGTTATTTCTTTGTGGCAATGGTTTAAAAAAGCAAGCCTTTCTCATCTTTGTTTTTTTTTTCTTCTTCTAACTAAGAAAGAAATATGTTTGAATGCCTATTTCTTTAGAAAGTCTCTTATATCATTTCTTTAAATTTCCTTCATGTCATGCTTAATTGTACATTATTTTTCATATGATTTCTATTCTTTTCACCTCACTTCACTGAAGCTGGTTTTGTTTTTTTGGCATCTTCAGCACTCAATATGCCTGGTGCCTTTAGAAAAAACTGATTTGCGGGTCTAATGCAAGTGCATGGCAGAATCTAACCCTTAGATTGTTGCTTCTGTGTCTATAAAACATACAAGTTATAACCTTATTTTGTAAAAGGAGTTCTGTAGACACCTCTTCTTATTTAATTGATAACCCACTCTCTCATTATTTTGCAGTTCCTTTCCGACATGGTGAGCGTATTGGTTTCAGCTACCTTGTCTCTCAGAAATATACTGGTGATAGTGCAACAATAAAAGTTCTGCGCAACTCTGAGACACTCAGTTTTACCTACCAGCTTGCAACTTACAGGAGGCTCATTCCTGCACATAATGAGGGCAAACCCCCTTCTTATTACATTATTGCAGGATTCGTTTTTACTACTGTATCGGTTCCTTATCTCCGGTCTGAGGTTTGTGACCCAACATACTTCCCCTCCTCCCTCAAATGATTTTTCTTGATGATTTTCTCTTCTACTTTTTCTAGATTTTACATGATGGATGCTAAAAGGCTATAAAATACAATTTTAATGTGTTGGAAGTTCTGTTAACCAAATTTACCTAGAATTTTGAAGTTGATCGGTTATAGCAATCATTTTGTTAGGCATGATTCTCTTATTATCTGTGCAACTGTTATTGCTCTCAGCTATCTATGTTCAGTTTTTTACCTTCTTTCTTTTTGGTACTATTTCATTATTTTATTGTGAGTACACTGTGAATGTTGAAACTTGTAGCAACAGCATCCTCCAAAACGTCATAGCTGTCTTGATGTGTCGGATTTTAGTCCTATTAGCTTTGCCTCTAAACCCTAAACTTAAAATAAAACTCCCTAAACAAAGGGCATCATAAGGTCCTCCATTCTTAGTGATTCAAAGAACATTTCATTTATGGAATACCATTCAGTTTCTCAAGCGGCTTTCATTGAAGTTCGTGAAATCATAGATCCCATCTTGATTACTAATGAAACAAGACGAAGGGAGAACAAACAACAAAAGAGGTTTCGTTTGCAAGATAAACTTTGAGAAAGTGCATGCTAAATTGGTTGTGTACTGAATTAACGTTCACTGTCATTGCAGGAGAAAATCTCCAGCTTGTATAAGGCTGTCGTGTGGGAAGTTTCCCTATTGTTTATTATTTGTGTTGGGAATATTAATAAGGAAATATTGGGGATATTATCAGGATATTAGGACATATTTTTCATCAATAGGAGGGAGTTGGTTTGTGTGTTATACGTAGGGTGAGTTAGGGTTTGGAGGTAGGCAGAATTTGGAGAGAGGTTTTTTTTGAGAGAGTCCAGGTCTCACAAGTGCTTTAGAATCGTTATTTTTCTTTATTATTTCAATAATATTTTCTATTCATCACCGTTGCAGTTTCTGGTTCCTATCATTTGGAACCGTTTTAAGAAGATATTATTTAACGAAAAAGGTCAACAAATAATGAGCTAGGATCCTGTGTAGAAAGATTCACTCCTGTTGTCTGTTCTCTTGAATTTTCTAAGGAATTGGATGGGTTTATCGGGGATTTGTTTTGGAAGGAGCTAATTTGGTTGGTGGTTTTCATTGAGTTGGTTGGAGGATTACATGCTGTTGAAGAAAAAGGGAGATTTAGCATTAGAGGAAGTAAAGGAAAAAGAAACATTGGCCTACTCCGTGAAAGGGATTTACAGGCTAAATAGACAACAGGATTCTATATAGCATAGGGTGATTTGTTCTGTTGAAGGAAAATCCCTGTTTTGACCCGAGTATATGAACGTTTTGGAGCACTGTTTTACAACAAGTTGTCGGAGGAGCCACTTTATTTTTGCGGTTATGATACACATTGATGGAACGATCCTGAGTGTTTAAGGCTTAAGCAAAGAATTTCGGATCAGTAGTGAATGGTGACATCACAGTACAAAATGGAATAAATTTGAGTAGAGATCGCCAAAATCACTATTAATTCATAAATGTATACTTTTACGAGTTATGATGTATGTGTGTGTGTGTGTATATCTTTCAGCATCCCATCCCTACAAAAATGGTGATTTGTAGTCTTTTACTGATTTGATGTTAAATTTTCATACACATTGACACTGAGCTTTCTGAAAATGCTTGGAATTGTAGTACGGAAAGGATTATGAATACGAAGCCCCAGTCAAACTTTTGGACAAGCTATTGCATTCAATGCCACAATCACCAGACGAGCAGCTTGTAGTGGTTTCTCAGGTCTCTCTTTTACTCTCTGCTCTTCACCTCAGTGCTCTATATAATGGTGTATATTTTTCTCAAACTTTTTACTTCTCAACATTTTCTTCTTGTATCTTATAAATGTCTTGTCAGGTACTCGTGGCAGATATCAACATTGGATATGAAGACATCGTTAACACCCAGGTTTGGACTATATCTTGCTAATAGCCTTTGGAAGGATATCATTATAATTGTAAGTAATAACGGTTCTTGGTTAATTTGTGCATCATAGGTTCTTGCTTTCAATGGTAAACCTGTGAAGAACCTCAAGAGCTTGGCCAACATGGTCGAAAGTTGTGATGATGAGTTTTTGAAGTTTGATTTAGAATATCAACAGGTTCTATCCTCCCCTCCTTCATTAAGGATTATCTCCTCCATTTTTTTGTCAACGATATCTCGAGTCTCATTATTTGTTTGCTGCAATCTTCCAGATAGTTGTCCTCCGTACAAGTACAGCCAAAGCAGCCACTTTAGATATTCTCTCAACACACTGTGTACCCTCAGCTATGTCTAACGATCTCAAGACCTAACTTCAGATTGAAAAATTAGGTATACTTGATTACATAGTTTTTCGTACTCTGTTTTCCACCCTGCTGAGTATGTCAAGGTTCTGAAGGGTTCCATTTGAAGTATGTGTAAGCTTCCCTTTTTCATGACGTTGGATTTACTGCGAATGGTAGGAGGTAGATGTTCAGAAGGATTAGAATGAATCAGGTGTTAGAATTGCATTATATTAACTTCTCAGCTCTGGGAAGTTTTGATTACATGATATTAATAGTCGGTTAGGCGATTTCGATATCTTGCTTAGTTTATGAAAATGCACTCTACTATTCAAACTTTTAACCATGATAATGCAATGAAAATTAGCCAGTTGATATTGAAACTTTTACCATTTGGACTTTGCTACCTCTGCTGGGACTGGATAGACCCAGTTTGTAAAGCTTCTAAATATTTGCCATTTGCATTGGCGCAATCGCTATTTCTTCCTTCCATGGTTTCAAGTCAAGCCGATGTGAACATGACATTGTGAAGTAATATAGAGGCTTTCCTTTTGCTGCGAAAACATTCTTCAATTGTATTTTTCTAAACATAATATTTGTTACATCTTTTTACAGTTAAAAATGTTCTTTCTTCCTATTTTTTTATTATTATTTCTTGTTTTGATAAAGATGTGGAGGTGGGCCTCTGGGGGATTTGAATTTTAGATGGAAGCTTCAAATCAACTGTACGTATATATTATAGTTCAATTGTGTGACAAATAAAGCAGAGTTTTTGTATAGATGACTTGGGGCTTGGGGCTTGTTTGGTAGGCAATCCAAAAATAGAAATTTGAAATAAAGAATTTAATGAAAACAAACTTATATTTCATATTTTCGGATAAGTGTTTGGTAGCAGATTTAGAAATTTGATTCCATTTTAAACAATTGTTTAAAGTGTATTCTATAATATATTTATAGATCATAAAATTAGGTAGTTTCCAAAATTAAATATTAGGTTGGGTATAAGACATTATTAATTAATTTATGAACATGTATTTTTTTTATAAATTTTGTATAATTATTATTTTATAATATAATATCATATTATTTATAATATATTTTAATTTAACAATAGTAAATTAAGTTTATAACATGAAATATTATATTTATTTTAATATAAATTTGCATTTTAAAATTTCAAATTTAAAATATTGATGCAATGAAAAAATAAAATTGTTGTTTTCAGAATTTCTAGTATTTGGATTACAGAATTCGAAAACACATTTGCGAATCACATATTTATTGAATTTAGTGATTCTAAAAGCCTAAAATAGGATCTAGATTGTCTACCAAACAAACTCTTATTTTTACGCACTTTAATGTTGTCTTACATGCTTTTTAAAAATAATGTAATATGAACTATTTTGATGTGATAATGCATGTAAAATTACTCAGAGGATAGTATGAATTGTCTTGCTTGCTCTCTCTCGAATATTAATGTTCTTGCTACTAGGTTTCGTTCTCACTTGTCATGCAAACAAAATTATTTGGATCTTAAAAGATCCTTGAGAGCAAGTTTGAAAAGAAATAAAGAAATAAAATTAAGTCGAGAGTGAGAGCCGTGTGATTGAGATTGAAGAAGAAAATGTTGAAAAGATTGAGATTGACGAAGAAAATGTTGAAAAGAAAGAAACGAGGCCATCAAAAATGGGATTGAAGGAGAAAAGATTGAAAAGAAAGAAAGAAGATAAAATTAAGTTAAACAAGAGCGATAGTGAGTGTACAGGAGCGAGAGTTTATCTCTATACTTTAAAGTTTGTGTCAAATAAGTTTTTGAATTTTGAATTTTGTGTTTAATATGTTTTTGAACTTTAAAAATTATTTGATAAATTAATGAACTTTAAAATTTGTGTCTAATAAGTCTCCGTCCTACCTAACTTTTTTTTTTCTTTTAAATTTATGAACATATTGGACATAAAATTGAAATTAGGCTTAAATTCAATTTTATGTCTATTCATTTATTTAAAAAAAAATGTAAAATATGCTAGAGACTTATTAGATATAAAATTAAAAGTTCAAAATTTTATTTAACCTTTCTAAATTTTGTGGATCTATTAAACTCAAAATTAAAAGTTAAAAGACATATTAAATATTTTTTAAAGTTGAGATATATGACAATTTATGGACTAAACTTGTAATTTAACATCATAATAATAATAATAATAATAATAAAATTAGTGTTCTTTTTAAACGGAAACCAAAAACAAAATTATTTCTGTTTCTAAATTCGTTCTCATTTCAATTTTTAATCGAAGAGTTGTACAATACTCAAGTTAGCATTAATTTTTAAATTTTGTTCTTTTGGTACGATAAAGGTAGGATATGAGAATTTGAATATACTTCTTCTATTTATTACTTACCACATCAACTTTCTTTTAAAAATGATGTGGAGTCTACTAATATTAGAAGAATATTTATGAAGATAAAATTCTAATGTAAATAAAAGAGAGTATGGTACTACCCTAATACTAACAAGTTGATTATCGTTGATCAATGCTTACTTTGATCATGAATACGATACCTCTTTACAGGTTGGTTCCTCTCCTATTTCTCTCAAAAGGGAAGTAGGGTTTTTAGACGCCGTCTATGTGCGTTTTTTTGGGTAATTCCTATTAAACTATATGGAGAGAACACTATTGAAAGAAAGGAAGAAGGAATGAGTGAAAAGTGCTTGATGAATTTGATTAGAAACAAAGGCCTTTATATAGGCTTTAATACACAAAAAATAGACTTACCAAAAATTAGTAAAAACTTAAGAATAGGCAACTACCCTAAAGAATTGGTAAAACTTCGAATAAGTTTAACATCCTCCCTTAAACTAAAACTATAACATTAGTATTTAGTTTAAACTAAATAAAGAGACAATACCAAGAAAATTCTGAAGCTTCACAAATGTTGCTAATTTGAGAGGATTGGTCAAAATATCAACAACTTGATCTTCACTCCTGCAGTAGTAGCTTAGTTTGATGGTTTCGTCATTTGTAAGATCCCTTAAGTAATGATATCTTATATCAATGTGTTTGTTTCGTCCATGCAAGATAGAATTCTTTGAAAACTTGATTGTTGAAGTATTATCACAATAAATGATAGATGTTTCTTATTGCTTATAATGCAACTTCTCAAGAATGTTCCTCAACCAGATGGCTTGACATGTACATGATGTTGTTGCTATAAATTCAACTTCAGTAGTAGATAATGTGACGATTGGCTACTTTTTCGAAGACCATGAGATAACTCTTGAACCAAGCATGAAAACATACCATGAAATACTCTTTCTGTCATTTAAATCTCCTGCATAATCATTATCACTAAAACCAATAAGGTTTAATTCTCCTCTTTTTTGATAAAGAATGCCAAGATCAAGAGTCCCTTTTAAGTAACGTAGGATTCTTTTAGCAGTAAGAAGATGAAGTTTAGTTGGAGATTCCATAAACCTGCTAATTAAACTTACAACATACATAATATCTGGCCTTGTAGCTGTCAAGTACATCAAGCTTCCAACAATTTACTTATAGATAGTATCATTGATTTTCTTTCCTTCATGGTCCTTTATGAGCTTCAAATTGCATTCAACTAGAGTTGTAGTTGAGTTGCAATTCTTCATTTGAAACTTGTCCAAAATCTCTAGTATATATTTCTTCTGATTGAGGAAAATTCCAACTGTTGATTACATTACCTCAATGTCAAGAAAATAATGCATTGTCCCTAGATCTGTCATTTCAAACTCTACCATCATGGATTGCTTGAATTCTTCAAACATAATCGAATCATTGCTTGTATAGATCAAATCATCTACATCAAACATACTATCAAAATCTTGTTTGCAGGTTGAAATTTAATAAAGAGAGTATTTTCAAATGGACATTTTTCAAATCCAACTTTAATGAAGTAGGCTTCAATTCGACTGTACCAAGACCTAGGAGCTTGCTTCAAACCATATAAAGCTTTCTTTAGCCGATATACCTTTCCTTCGTTGCTTTGTTGAATATAGCCAGGAGGTTGATCTATGAAAAACCTCTTCATTCAAGTTTCCATGCAGAAAGACTGATTTTACATCCATTTGAAGAATTTTCCAATTATTTTGTGCTGCCAATGCTACCACCATTTGAATGGTATTGTGTCTTGCAACTGGAGCAAAAACTTCATTGTAATCAACGCCAATTTGTTGTTTGTACCCTTTTGCAACGAGACGAGCTTTATACTTATCTACTTGCCCATCTTTATTCAACTTTGTTTTGTAAACCCATTTAACACCAATGGATTTTTGCCCTTCAGGAAGTTCTGATAGCTCCCAAGTGTTGTTTTTTCTATCGACTTAATCTCTTCATCCATGGCCTGCTTCCACTTTGTATCTTTGACAACTTCTTCAGAAGTTAATGGATCACATTCTGATAATAAAGCATAATGGACAAGTGCTTCATCAGAAAAATCACCACTAAACTCATAATCTTCCATCCAAGTTGGTCTTCTTCTAACTCGTTGTGTTCTTGAGCTTGTACCTTCTATTTGAGTCTTAGTAGTCTCAACTGATTGTTGTACTGGATCTTCAGGTTACGGAGACAAAGATACATCATTGTCTTCTAAGTTCACTGGTATTGATTGTTGCTCTATAGTGCCTTCTGTCCAATTCCAAGTGTTTAATTCATCAAATCTAACATCTCGACTAATTACAATTTTACCTATGATTGGATTGAACAATTTGTAAGCTTTTGATTGCTCACTGATGCCAAGAAAAATACATTTTTGGCCTTTATCATCTAGCTTCTTCCTTTTCTCGTCAGGAATGTGTGCAAATGCAATGCACTCGAACACCTTAAAGTAATCAACAAATGGTTTACGCTCATCCCAAAAGCTTCTTGAGGAGTCATGTTTTTAACCGAAAAAATGAGACTTCGATTCAAAATATGAACACCCCAATTTACTGCTTCTGGCCAGAATTGCTTTGGAACTCTTCCATTAGCAAATAACAATCATACTTCGAACCATGTTGAGGATCGTACGATTCTTTCTTTCAGCAACACTATTTTGTTGAGGTGTGTTGTGTCAACTATCGTCGAATTCCATGCTCGACACAAAAATTTATAAATTCTTGTGACATGTATTCTCCTCCACGATCCATTCGAAGGGTTTTGATTTTCCTCTCAATTTCATTTTCAACTCTCGCCTTAAAGCTCTTGAAAATTGAAAACGCCTCTGACTTTTCCTGCAAGAAATAAATCCAAGTTTTTCTGCAAAAGTCATCGATAAAAAAAATAAAATATTTCTTGTTCCCATTTGATATAGGGTTTATTGGGCCACATATGTCGGAATGGATCAACTCCAAAGGATTACGAGCTCTCCATGCTTTGCCTTTTGGAAATTTCTCACGATGTTTTTTGCCAACAACACAATCTTCACATATTTTTGTAAGAGGTGAAATTTGGGGAAGACCAACCACCATTTGCTTTTGAGAAAGGACCTGCAAACCATTGAAATGCATGTGGGCATATCGCAAATGCCAAAGCCACGTGGGGGTCTTGATCTATGTTACTCTTCAAGCATAATCTCAAGCCTTCTAGTTTGAGTGGGAACAACCTATTTGAGGTCATTTCAACACGAGCTATCAATCATCTCCTTGGATCATATATCTCACAGGCGCATTCTTTGATGGTTGTGACATAACCCTTCTCTTGTAGTTGTCCAACACTCAATAAATTGTTTCTCAAATCAGGAATATAAAATACATTTGATATTGTTTCAACATTTTCTTTTTTGGTTCTGATTTGAATATTGCCTTTACCCACTACATCTATTTTAGAACTATCACCAAATGAAACAGTGGAATAATAACTTTCATCCAAATGAGAGAATAAAGATTTGTTACCACACATATAATTATTGCAACCTGTGTCTATGTACTATATGTTTGGTCCAAGTTCATCGTTGTGTTGACACACCATCAATAGGGTTTCTTGCTCATTTTTCTCAATGAAATCGGACTGCTCTACTTTTTTACGATTAAGTTTAGTCCTGCATTCAGACTTGTAATGGCCAAACCTCTGGCAACGATAACATTGAATGTTGGACTTATCAAACTTCGAGTTGCTGGATGTTTGCTTCTGTTGATCATGACCATCACCTCTTCCTCTTCCTTGCCATTTTCCACGACCTCGACTACGACCTCTTCCAGTTGAGTTTTCACCATGAGTTGAAGACTTCAAGGTTTGTTCTTCAGTTGGACTTGCATTTGACGTCATTCTCTACTCATGCACAAGTAAATAACTTTGTAATTCATCATTTGATAAGTTATCGATATCTTTTGATTCCTCAATTGAACAAACGACATATGTAAATTTATGATCCATTGACCGAAAAATCTTTTCAACTACGACTACATTTTCAATCTTCTCTCCATGGATCCGCATCTTGTTTACTATAGCCAAGGTCCGTTAGAAATACACATCCACGAACTCACCTTGCTTCATTTGAAGAATCTCGAACTCTTTGCGAAGAGGTTGAAGTTGTTGTCTTTTCACCCTCGTCGTGCCTTGATACTTTTTCTTCACGGAGTCCTAAATTTGCTTACATGTATCCTTTTGCAAGATGGTCTCCAAGATGGCACGATCAATGGCTTGGAATAAATAATTCTTTGCCTTAAGATCCTTCAATTTACGTTCTTCTAGCTTCTTTTGTTCAGCTTCTGACAAGACAACTCCAACAGCTAGTTCATCTACTCCTTCTTCGACAATGGCCCAATACCCTTTGGACCGCATAAAATTTTCCATCAACATGCTCCAATGATCGTAATGACCATCAAAGCGAGGAATTGTTGGTTGCACATAGTTGTTAGAACCTATAACTATTGCTTGCTAGCTTTTGAAGATAAAGGAATGAAGGTTGGTTTTATGGCTAAGAAAAGATGTCACAACTAGGTTCTAATACCACTTGTTAAACTATATGGAGAGAGCACTATTGAAAGAAAGAAAGAAGTAATGAGTGAAAAGTGATTGATGAATTTGATTAGAAACAAAGGCCTTTATATAGGCTTTAATACACCAAAAATAGACTAACAAAAAATTAGTAAAAACTTAAGAATAGGCAACTACCATAAAGAATTGGTAAAACTTTGAATAATTTTAACAATTCATTTGAAGATTCTGAAGGATTTGCGAATCGAAATCCCCTAGTGCGATTTTCTGTCGTTTTCTTGAGAAAATTTCAGAAGATTCACGTCGGGCTGGAGTATCCGATGATTTTAAATTTAGGAATCAAAATGATTTTTTGGTTTATTTGGGAGGATTTTCTCTGGGCTATTTATTCCAAGCTCTATTACTTGGTTCTGTATGCAAATTTCCTGTGTCTAGAGTCTATGGAGACTAAACAATTGGGAATGATGATTGATCTGAAGAAGATGAGTGTACAAACATGGTGGAGGATGACGACGTCGATGAAAACGCCTGATCGCTTCTTAATACTTTGATTTGCTAGAGTCTCACACCTAAACCGATCCATATTGATATGTTTCGACAGACTATTCTGAAAATTTGGCATCTGAACTCACCAATTAATATTGATAAGGTGGGCAATAACTTGTTTTTTTATGCAGCTTTCACAATCTTAGTGACAGACGTAACGTGTTGGAGAATGAGTCGTGGTTCTTTGATCGATCCATTCTTCTTCTGGACAAACCAAGAGGAACGTGTCGATTCCCAGATCTAGAA
Organism: Trichosanthes cucumerina; assembly: GCA_036507285.1. NCBI lineage: Eukaryota > Viridiplantae > Streptophyta > Magnoliopsida > Cucurbitales > Cucurbitaceae > Trichosanthes > Trichosanthes cucumerina. Next base: position 70,524,390 of record CM071839.1, on the reverse strand, counting down.
TTTCGGTATGTTAATTTTTGGGTTCATATACACAATTTGCCACCTGCAGGACAACTCAAGAAAATGGCTCAAATCTACGAAAACCGACTGGAGTTTTTTTGAAGGTCGACATGAATGATTTGAAGAATTGTTGGGGAAGTTCCATAAGACTGAAAGTTCGGATTGATGTTAAGATACCTCTTAAAAGAGGGTTGAAGGTGAAAATAGGGGTTATGACTTAGGAAATATGATGTCCTGTTACCTATGAGAAGCTGCCGGATTTTTGTTATCACTGTGGAAGGATCGACCATCTAGATTGTGACTGTAATTTCGAAAGACAACTAGGCTCAGAAAGCAAACAATTTGGATTGGGGCTCAGACACTCTATTACCAACCACAGATCTCATATCTGGGGAAAGATGAGATCGATTGAGGCCAGGGGAAGAGGCAGAGACCGTCAACGAAAAGGACAAATGGATTTGAAGAAGGTCCTTAAGGATGAATCGGAAGATGAACCAACTTTGAACTCAAGTTCTGGGATGATTCTTTTGTCACAATCGAATAAGAAGACATAGGAGATCAGTCAACGACGACGAACAGGGACAGAGGAAGACGGTGATGTTGGGATATGTGCTCTACAACTTATGTAATTTTGGTCAAATAAATAAAGAGTTATTTATTTTGATAAAATTATATTCTCGTTTTATAAATCTAATAAACTAAGCTCCAAGGTTATAATATATCTTGAACATCAGTGTAGTAGACACTATTTGGATTGTGTTAAAGAGTATAACTTAAATGTTATATGGTATAAGAATAAGGTTGGAAACCTTATTCTAGTAACACCATGGATGCGACCCACTTTGTAGTTAGTACAAATGAGGTATTCCGACTCATTCATGTGGATGACATGCGAGTGGGGGCATCCTGTATGAAGAGTTCATACAAGACCGGACTGCAAATTATTAGTCTGACCAGTATAAACGTCGTTAACAGGATAAAACTGATAATTTATAGATGGTCATTAGTGACTCGACCTGAATCCTGAGCAAGTTAAGAACTCCTGCTTATAGGGGTTTGTCCTTAGACTAGTATGGGTGAGAGTGACCTGTAGCCGACTCAATAAGCCTACCTTCTCAAGGACAGAACCTCGTAGGTAGTTGGGGACTTAACTATGCAAGATGAAATTCACTCATTCCTAAACTAAGGAATTAGATAGGTTGTTCCCTTAAGAACTGAATCTAGGTCTTGAACAACGGGACCCCGCCCTCTAAACTAGTTTAAGAGGGTTTGAGTTTATGGTAGGACTATAGACCTGTTGTTCATTAGAGGATTAGTGATGCTGAAGGAACAAAAAGGTAATCATAGGGGTAAAACAGTAATTTGACATAATTGTGATTACGAACAACCTGTGAAGGGTCGACTCATGGGTAATGATTATATCAATGGACATAATTGAATCTACAGTGAGGATAGTGCAATTACAAGTCTATAGTGGAATGACTTGTAGTTAATGAATATTGATTAACCGGATCAAAGAGTTTGATCAGTTAATCTCACATTATTGGTGCTCATGAACTGTAGGTCCCTCTGTTGGCTCAACATGGTAATATTGAGGGTATAAAGTTAGGAATGAGATTAAAGTGTTCAATTTCATATATGAGGTGTTATATCAATTATATGTGATATAATTGATATAATATATAGTTTTAGTGAATTAGATTCACATATTAACTATATACTAATGAGAGAATGAAGGAGGGATATGATGGTAATTTCCAGCATATTTCCCTATAAATAGTTGCATAAGATGCAACTTTGTAGTTGAGTTTTTGTGGTAACCCTAGAGTTCCAAATTATGTGTTGTTGGAAAGAGTTCCAAACACAATCTCTCTCAAATTCCACACCTCATCCTAAAGGAACGCACATTCCTCCCTCACCTCACCTAGAGAACAACGATCTACACACGTGTTGGGTTCGCGTTGCTGAGATCATGATCGTTGGATGAGAAGCTCATGAAGAAAGTGTTCTTCAAAGGTAAATATCTTGTTGTCCTATCTTTAGAATTGCATGTTTAATCTTAGTTATTTATTCTTGCATGAGATCTATGTAACGAAATCATGAACACGCGATTAATAATCGATTCCGCTGCGGGATTCATTCCCTTCAAGTGAGATAAGGGAACGACGAGAATGTGAAGATTTTTAGAAAATATTAAATGCCATTAATTTTTCTATGCAAACGGCTTCAAAGGAAGATTCTTCGGCCGGTTTTCAGGGGAATTCAAAGCAGTCTCAGAAGATCAACTCACCAGTGAAGCTTGATGCTACAAAATGCCTCATTTTTTATGACGAAAAAATTGAAGGAACGAGAAACTCTGATGGTCTGAAGGAAATTCTGAATAAAAAAGAAGATGGGCCTACACCATCTGTTGGTTATGAAAACCAGGAGACTAAAAGAGGGTTGAAGGAATCTGGGGCGTTGGATATTGGGTTGATTTCTAGGTTGAAGGAGGCTGAAGGATTGTGTTTAGGGGTGTTCAAAAACCCTGATAACCCGAACAACCCGACCAACGGATTGGGTTGGGTTATGAATTTATTTGGGTTGGGTTGAGTTCAAATAAATTAAAATATATGGGTTGGGTTGGTTCATGGGTTCACCTAAAATTAATTTGGGTTGACCCGACCAACCCAACTTATTATTAATTTTAAAAATTATATTTTTACTTACCATTCAACTACATATACATGTATTTAATTTATTTTTATTTAATTTCATAATTATTTATTATTTAATAACTCTTAAAAATACATTTTTTAAGTCGTTAGGGTGTAATTTTTCATAATATAAATTGAAACTAAGTGGCTAATTTTAATTCAATCTTTGAAAAACAAAGAGTCTTTGTTTTAAATGATGGCGATTTATTTAGAAGTTTCTTAGGATAATTGTAAATTTGTATTAGAATATTTAGGGCTTGTTTGGTAGGCAATCCGAAAACAGAAATTTGAAAACAAGGGATTAAATGAAAACAAAGTTGTATTTCATGTTTTTCAGTTATGTGTTTGGTAGCAGATTTAGAAATTTCATTTCATTTTAAACAGTAGTTTAAGGTGTGTTCTATAATATATTTATAGATCATAAAACTATTTGTAGTTGCAAAGCTAAATATTAGGTTGAATATAAGACATTATTAATTAATTTATGAACATGTTTTTTTTTAATAAGTTTTATATAATTATTATTTTATAATATAATATAATATTTTATATTTTATAATATATTATATTATACATATTTTAATTTATCAAAAGTAAAATAAGTTTATAAACATGAAATACTATATTTACTAAGATTTTATATTTGTTTAATACAATTATGCATTTTAAAATTTCAAATTCAGAATTTGGATACAATGAAAACATAAAAATGTTGTTTTCAGAATTTCTACTATTTAGATTATAGAATCCGAAAACAGTTTTCAAAAATACGTCTGTCAAACATGTATTCACTAGATTCAGTGAATCCGAAAACATAAAACAGAATCCGGATTACCTACCAAACAGACCTTAAGTTTTATGGTTGTTATTTAATATAAAGACATTTGGAGTTCTTTAATTCTTGATTTTTTTTATATTTATATTAATTTCAGATTTTTTAATTTTTTTTTAAAAAAAGAAAAAAAAAGCTAACTCGATGACCCAACCCAACTCGAAAATGTTGGGTTGGGTTACCCTCATGAATAGGGTTATTTGAGTTAGAAGAATAACTAACCCGAAAATTCGGGTTGGTCCAAAAAACTAGCATAATCCGACCCAACCGGGCTTATGTACACCCCTAGTTGTGTTTCACTATGGGGTTTTCCCATCCTACAATTCAGACAAAAAAAGAGAAGAGATCAACTTCAAATGTGTTGTCTACTAACAAAAGAAAATTTATTGCATCATTGGTTAATAAGAAAAAAAAGAATTTCCTAATATTTCAGGTAAAAAATAAGGACAATAGCAAATTGCATCTGTAGGGTTGACCAAAAAGGCTCGAGTGGATGATGGATTGAACATAAAAAGGAAAGTTATCACTGTTTTGGCAGAGGCTGGAAACCAGCCCCTCCAACTACCATGAATCTTTTATGCTAGAATGTGCAAGGACTAGGGAACACTCGTTCATTCCAAGCCTTATGCCACCTAGTGCAAAGACAAAAACTTCATATTGTTTTCCTTTCTTAAACTAAATCTTCTTCTAATTTTCATATCAAATAAAAATCAGTCTCCATTTCAATTATTGCTTTTCAGTGCCTAGTTTAAGAAAAAGTAGTGCCTAGTTTAAGAAAAAGTAGTGATTTATGTTTAATGTGGAATAAAGATACTGACTTGTCCATAACATCTTTCTCACTAGGTCATATTGATTCTATTATCACTAGTGTTGATGGTAAATGGCGATTCACTGGTTTTTATGGTAACCCCATCACAGACCAACATCATTATTCCTGAGATTTGTTGCGAAGACTTCATATCAATTTCAATTCCCATGGATTTTTTTTTGGGAGGGTGATTTTAATGAGATAATCTCAGATTCTGATAAACAAGGAGGGACCCTTAGGAGAGAATCTCAAATGGCAGCATTCCGAGAAGTGATAGATGACTGTAATCTAGTAGATCCAAGTTATAAGGGTGATGATTTTACTTGGATGAGACGTTTGCAAAATAACCCCACTATTTGGGAATGTTTGGATCGTTTTTTACTGAGTGTAGATTTGATTGATAAATGGAGGGACTTTCAAGTCTCACATTTGGGGTTCTATTCTTCCAACCATAGGGTTGTTGGATTTTATGTCATAAAACTCATGGTTTTGTAAACTGAATGTATATTCTATTTTGCAATAAAGATATTATTGAAATTTATTCAGTAAAGGTGTTATTGAATAAAGTGAATTGTGTATTTTACAACCATAATCCAATAAGAACCCTTGGCTATAGGGTGTATACTTGAACTTTATGTGTGACATAAAAGTGGATCAAGTTCAAGTTATAGCCAGAACGATCTATCATATAGGGATAAGGTTGGGTAACTTATTTCTGGGGGCACTATGGACGCGACCCACTTTGTAAAGTACAAACAATGTGATCATAAATCGTTCATGTGGAGACATGCGAGTGAGGGTGTCCTATACAATGAGTTTGCATAAGACTTGACCGCGAAATAGTCACTTAGACTTTATAACTCCGTTTACTGTCTTAACTGACTATATTCATACGATGACCTAGGTAACTCGATCTTAATCCTGAGTGTACTATGAACTCTTGTTTATTCGAATTATCCTTAGATTTACATGGGTGAGAGTGACCCGAGATTGCCGACTCAATAAGCCTCCCATTTCAGGGATAAAACTGGGTAGATAGTTGGGAACATAGTTCTGCAAGATGAAATTCACTCCTATCCACTTTAGAGATTAGTAGAGAGGTTGTTCCCTTAAGTGTTGACTTCGGGTCTTGAATAAAGGGCCCACTCCTCTCATTGGCCTAAGAGGGATTCAGTTTGTTGGTTGGACCACAAATTAATTGTTCATTAGAGGATTCAGTGAGACTTAAGGAACATGAAGTAATTATAGGGGTAAAACGGTTTATTTGACCCAGCTGTAATTACGAACGACCTGTGAAAGATGACTTACTAATCATGGTTATATCGAGTGGACAGAAATATATCTACAGTGAGGAAAGTGCAACCACCGGGCTTTAGTGGAGTGTCCTGGTGGTTAACGAATGTTGATTAGCTAGGCTAAAGAGTTTGGCCAGTTAATCTCGTATCATTGGAGCTCATGATCTGTAGGTTAATTAGGTCGTCCTTACTAGCTCAGACTAAATCTTGTAACAATTTGAGAGAAAAGAATTTGAATTGTTCAAACTCGATTTTAGGAGAAAACGTTAAATATATGCGATATATTTAACGTGTCATAGCTTAATTATGAATTGTAAGATTAAGAAGATGTGGACATATTTAAATATGATTTAAATATTGGATCTGTTTATAGCATGAATAGGGATTTATGTTCGAAAAATCGATTTCGAGTTTAGGATTGAGCAATTTATTTAATTTAATATTTGATATTAAATTAAATTAAATTAAATTAATTAAATTATTTATTTATTTAAATTATATAATTAATTAAATTAATTTTAATTTAAAATAAATTTTATATTGATTTTAGAATTAAAATTAAAAGGAATTTCAAATTTTATCTTGAAACTCAACTTGCCAACTTGCCCAAGATGAGTCAATCTCAAAATTCACCAAAATTGGCCACCTCCTTCTTTAATCATCAAGAGATTTATTTAAACAAGGGTACAGGTGGAAAGTTGGGAATGGTGATCAAGTGAGCATTAAAGATGACCCATGGCTTACGATGGAAGGTCGAGAGAAACCATTAGCGATAGATCCAATATTATCGTCTTGTATGGTTAGTTCACTATTAAAGGAGGATGAGTCATGGGATATAGGAAAGGTACAACGTTTCTTCTTGCTTGCTGACGCCGAAAATATCACCAAGATCCCACGTTCAAGGTCATTACGTGAAGATGAAATTGTTTGGAATTGTCATAAATGAGGCAGTTTCACTGTAAAGAGTGCTTATCAACTAGGTTTACGTATTCAGAACTCACATAATGAGTCCAATTCGAATAATTAGGAGTTTCAACATATATGGACGACTCTATGGAGAGCTTTAATTCCCAATAAGATCAAGATTTGTGGTTGAAAAATTGTTCAGAATATTCTTCCTGCTAGAACAAATCTGATTCAGATGAGTTTAACTCTTGAACCATGGTGCCCATTTTGTGATAAACAACCAAAAACGAGTTGTCACATCTTTTGAGGTTGTAAGGTAACTAGAAAACTATGAAGTTATTTTTTACCTTCTAATGCGAGTCTGTTTTATGATTTCAGGAATATTTGGAGTGCAACTGACTACTTTGGGTGGATGGTATAGAGTAACAATCGTGGCAAATTCAATGTTTTCCTGATCTTCTGTGGAAAATATGGTCTTAGAGAAACTTGAAGATTAGGAATTGTGGTGATCTTGATTGGCGGGAGATGATTAGAATTACACAATCGCAAATCCTTGATTTTACCCACAACTCTTTGGAGCAAAATCTTCAACTCCCCTTAAGCTTAATAATTCAGATATTTGGCACCCGCCAGACCAGGGATCGTGGAGTCTTTGCACAGATGCTTCATGGTATCCAAACCAGAATTGGGGTTGTCTGGGATGGATACTTCGAGACTGGGAAGGAAAGGTTGTCAGTGCAGGGCATCATCTTATTCTCAGGGATTGACTTATCTTGATTCTGGAACTTAGTTGTATCATTAAAGGACTACGATCTATTCTAAACAAGAATATGCCACGTGTGGTAGAATTTGACTCATTGGAGGCTATACTTCTGATTGATGGGAAGATTGTTAACTACACTGAGGCTCGTGACTTCGCTAATGAAATTCTTTAGTTAAAAAACAAATGATCACAGATATCCTTCAAACATATTCCTCGACTCTTAAATCAAGCAGCTCACAAACTAGTCAAACGAGCTTCCAAATTACGGAAACATGAAGTTTGGATGAATGGTTCGTCCTCAGAACTTTTAAATTTCCTTTCTCAAGTGTAATTTTATCTTTATTTCTCCAAAAAAAAAAATGCTTACTTTGATCATCAATTTCTAATTCTGCCAATCTTCTATTTTTCAAATTTTCCCTGATTAAAATAGGTGAATGGGCCCCCGACCCGCTGATTCGTGCCCCATTTACATCCACACCCGGTCGCACTTGTACGAGAGGAGGAAGCAAAGCCAAAGCGTCTACCTCTTCCTTCCAATTCCAAACCAATTCATTCTGGTTTCTGGGTCAGTAGCTTTAATCCTCTGCGTTTATTGTTTTTTATTCAGATTCTTCTCTCTTCCCACATCAATCTACACAGAAATGAACTCAGAGGAGCCCAATTTGGACGAATTCTTCGTAGAGAAGAAGCGCGCCAGGAACCCTCTGGTCCCCGTTGGTAATTACCCCAACTTCTTCCTCCTTAGTACTGCTACTTCTTCAATTTCTTAGGATACTTTTTTCCGCCTTTGAATTTTGTCAGTGTTGTATTGGACGTGCTGAATTGTGGGTATTTCGGAATGTTCTTTATTGTTTTTCATTCCCCCTTTGTGCATTATAGAGCTCCTGGCCGATTCGGAGTTGTTTAGCATGTTCGGTGAAATGAAATGGGGGATTATAACTACAGATTGTTTTGTAAATAAATCTCATAGGCCTTTATGTTGTTACTTGAACTAACGAAAATCAATTAAACGAAACGTAATTTGGAGCCGAAGTAAATTGAAGAAGTATTGTGAGGGTAATTTAAGCTTTGTTTTCCAGTTATGGTTCCAAAAGCATGGAGATTTTAAGCAGATTGTAGGAAATGGGAGATTTTCCCTCGCCAATATTAGCACAAAAGATTTCATTTTAGTGCTGTATATGAGTAAAATTGCTTGGGGGAATCAATGGTTGTTAATTCTAGGCTATAGAGCTGTGTTCTCTTTTCTGTGTGGCAATGATGTTATGTGTTTTCCTCTTTTGGTTTGTGTTTGATAGAATTTAATATTCAGGTGCACTTGTCACTGCTGGAGTTCTCACGGCTGGATTAATCAGCTTTAGGCAAGGCAACTCTCAATTGGGGCAGATGCTAATGAGAGCTCGTGTGGTTGTCCAAGGTGCTACAGTAGCACTGATGGTTGGCTCGGCTTTCTACTATGGAGAGAATCCCTGGCGAACAAGTTAAAATGTTCATGTACTGCTCTTTATGATTTTATTTTCAGCATCTTGTTTTGCTTGGGTAACAACGAAAGATTGTTGGCTTGCAATCTTTCTTTAGGTATAGCATGTTTTTCAGTGATTTGGTGACAATATTTATATATACTCGAAATAATTCTTCAGGGAAAGCAAATGTATTATGTATTGCCTTCAAAGATATCAATCTTGGTATATGTTGGAACATTGAAATTACAAGAGAAAATCATTGGGTACATTCTCAATGTCTTCATCTTATTTTGATGAGCATCGATATATTATATATATGCTTCTGTTGTCTACACGAAAGGATGAAATCTGATGGAGGAGCTCACTTATTCTAGTTTTCTTCTTCTCTCCTTTATATTGAGCATACAATATAGCTATTTGAAGAAAGTTGTTCAAGACTCTTGGTCCCTTCCGAAAAGCAAGTGGCCTTATCAACATTTGACCCTTCTCATGCCTTACCCCCCAGACCTTGCAGCCAAATTGTCTTCTCCCCATTGGATCCAGATTTTGTTTTAACCAAAAGAGTTGTTCACTTGACAAAAGACCCTACTATTCGGTACGATTCTTCTCCCTCACATGGTGACGATTTTGATGTTGAATCCATTGTTAGCATGAGTAGTGTGGATTCTGTTTTACAGCCTTTGGATCCTAACGTGGATGATGTTGTTATTGAAGACCCTTATTCTGAACCTTTTGGTCCATTATTTTAGGATTGTGTCAAGGAAACCCCTCATCGTCCTCTATCATCAGTACCTTGCAAATTTGCTTCTCTCATTGAAACTTGTGGTCTCGAGTTGCACGAAACTCCTCCATTGATATTAGAAGGAAACCATGTAGGGGTTTAGTTAAGCTGAGATTTACTTGGATTATATGAGGTTTTTGGAGTTTACCCCTTTAGTGTTGCTTCGTTGTCTTTTCTCAAGCTTCTCTGCCCTGTTATGGGCTTATTTTTTCAAGCTTCTAAGTGCTTTTCATTCGTTTGTTAGCAAGGTTGATAGCTCAGCTTTTATTACAGATGCTCTTTCTTTTTGGCTAAAACTTCGATTAAAGTTTCTTTTCAGCTTGTTTGGTTGTTGATCTCCCTATTTTTTGATCATTAAGTCTTTAGAGCTTCCCGGTGAGGATTTTTTTCTCGTCTTCGGTGGCTTTTTTGCATTTTTTCAGAGGGCTTTCTTTCGTGTTTGACTTTGGAGGTTTCTTTCTTTGCAAGCATTTTCTTTGGTTCTATTCTCTCTTATTTGTGGGGTTTCAAGTTTCAAGGTTGGTTCAAGCCTCAAGATTGGTTCAAGGCCCAAGATCTCCGCAAGCTTGTTCTGTTCAGTTTCTTGGTTCAATATTGGGGCGTGTTTATTTATTTTTTTTACTTTTTCGTTTTGTTCTTTTTCACTCTCTGGTAGAGTTTGCATCTCTTGAGCGTTAGTCTCTTTTCATTTTTTTCAATGAAAAGTTTCATTTCTTATTCAAAATAGAGATAAAAGGGAAAGAAACAGACAAGTTATAAGCTAGACATGTGGATGTTTCACTTCCTTTCTGGTATCTATTTGGCAGCATTGAAGTTGTGGCTGTAGATATGCAATTCTACATCTTATTTTCATGTCAAGACCAAGAACTTTATTATGAGATTTCGACTCGAGATCTATCACTGCATCTTTTTTCTTTGGACTCAACAAATGGGAATGTCTCATTATGAGGTAGGGCCCTGTTCCTCCTCTAATCTTCTCAACCTTCTCATTAATGTTATGCTTCCACCTGGTTCTGAATAATTGAGGATGGATACTGCATATCGTCTTCTCCACATGTTCTCATCTGGTAGTCCATTGAGCGGCTTTATTAGTTTTCTCTATTTGCTTTCAGCATTGAATGAAATTTGTCTCTCAATCAGTCAATACCGATCTGTAGAGGTATTTGTACAGATTAATGGAAATATGGTACATTGTATATAATTAGAAAGACCCTTAATTATGCCTGATCGATGAATCACAAACAACTTGTAATGTTATGTTCTCTGAAATTTGTGGTTTTGACTAGAATCTGTAAGTTGGAACTGTTTTAGATCCATCCCTTGTGTTACTTTGTTATATCTGTTAAATATGGAATGAATCTACTAGATCCCATAATGTTTGTTTATATCTATATTCATGTGGTTTGCTGAAATTTTGTGGCTAGGAAGTTTAGGAAGGAAATGATTGCTGATAAGAATTGTGTAACTTTTGATAATTTTGCAATGTTTGAATTGATTCATTCATCTGTTGTCTTACATTCTTTCATGTGTAACCCAAATAGTTGTAGAAAACAGAATTCCACTTCCCTTCTCTTCAAGGAATTGGATAAGCCACGGGTAATGGGTGATGTAAGTAATCCCGACGGCCGACGGCTGACGTGCACAGGCCGAATATGCCAGCACATGAGCTGAAGGACAGATGTCGGAATTCTGGGAGGTGCAGTGGCAGTTGTCTGTCAATATCTGGCAAACAAACTAGTGGCCATGATGTTGCATTCAATCGCTGCCTTACACGTGTACAGAACCCCTCCTCCACACCCATACAATATTGCCAACTATTTGCCCACATGGAACTACAATCCCCCACCTGAAACTTCATCTCTTGTTCTTATAAATACAAAGCTCAAATTCAGTTCCATTTGTCCTTCCCTTTCTACTCCTTTCATTACCTTTTTGTATTGGGTTTCTTCTAATGGCTTCACCGGATTTGATGGCTAATTCCAGTTCCTCTTGCCATCACAGTGTGGCTGCTTTGAGCTTGAAGAGGAAGAGGAAAGAAGCACGAGAGGTTCGTCGGAAAGTGCAGAAGCTCCGGTGGGTGGTGCCCGGAGGCCGAGGATTGCGACAGGAACATCTCTTCGCCAAGACGGCTCATTATATATTGCATTTGAGATTGAAAGTTTGTGCTCTTGAAACCATTCTCAAATTGCAGGACGGGGCTTGACAATTTGTCATATGATATGATTTTTCTGTCTTTTTCTCTTCTTCAACTTCAAGGCTCTTCTTTTATATAAATTTGTATATTTTTCTTTAGTTTTGTTTCCTGTTGATCTGGTTCGTCACATTGTGGAGTGTTTATGTGCATAGATAAACATTTTCTTACTTTGTTTAACCTAAACTCTTGGCTTGTCTTTAGCTCTAAGCACGTTTGGTCTTTCATGTGGCATGTCATTTTGTGCCACCTGGTTTTAGTGAATTTAACCCTAAAGCATGTCTTTATTAGCTTAAAATGGATGGAAAAGAAAAACTCAAAACGTTCATATATTTATAACCAATAATACTTGGGCACATAGAACAAATTTGGGCTACAATTTTGCATCTTATTCATTAAACTATGGTCAACAAAGTACTTTGCTAAGCTTTTTTTGTCTTTTAAAAAATTCAACAAAGGTCAACAGTGTTTTAAACTTTTTATGAATTCGAACTTCTGACTTTTTAGTGGTCGAAGGTATATATTTTATGTCGGTTGAATTACGCTCATGTTGGTGAGTGTTTCAAACTTTTATAAAAGATAACTAATATCATAATTAATAATTATTGAGTTGTGTGCTCAAATTAGCAATTTTTTCAATTAAATTGATATAGTATTAACACTTTAATCGAAATCATGTTAAGATATTATTACAAATATAAATAAATGTATTAAAGGTATTAAATAAATTAACAAAATCTAAAAAGAAAGGTCTGCTTTTTTTTCCCTTTTCTAGTTTAATAACATAGGGAGTGAGAGGATTTGAACTTCTTTCAAGTCGATAATATATAGTTTAACCAGTTGAGTTATGCTTAAGTTGACAAATAATGTCTACTATAAATATCATCGAGTTATGCTTAAGTTGACAAATAATGTCTACTATAAATATCATCTATGATATTTATAAAAGAAGGAAATCTCAAGCTTATATTAGTTTTGGATTGAGAGCAAGAATTGAATTTAAAAAAGATCAACATTGATAAAAAGTTTTTTTTTATAAAGTGACATAAAATACAATAGATTTCATTTTTTATTTTCTTATAGAATATAAGGATTACTTCCTTAAAAAAAAAAATAATAATAAAGGTACTTTAATGTTTGATCTGACATATTTCCTATCCCTACTGTCTTAACCAATTACCATTACTTACCCTTGAGTTTGTTTAGTTGCCCAAAATTTTGAGTAATTTCAATTTTTTTTTTTTAAAAAAAATTGTTGTTTGTTATCATGTAAATGATTTGAAATTTTAAATAATTTTAAATCATGTTTTTTTATACAATTCTTTTACGAAGTTTCAAGATTTCATATATTTTATAGGTAAATTACTTACGGATAATACTTGGCTACTCCCTAGAGGAGCAACCTACCACTCACATACACCAAGAGTAGCCACCCACCACTCACATATACCAATACAATGGAGATATGTGCCCATTTTATTTTTATTTTTATTTTATTAAATATCAAAATCTCAATTAATATATTTACTCTCTCCTTTCTCTCCTTTTCATGTTCTATTGAAAATAATGGTACTATTTAAAAATTTCAATTTAACTATTGAAAATAGATAATACTATTTCATTTAAAAGATAAGAAAAAAGGTATATGAAAGATAGTATATTAAAAAAAAAAAAGTTCAATGGTTACCGTTAACTTGTGCAAACAAAATACTGAAATTTTCTTCTTGTCGAGAGAATGGTAGAGGAAGGAACAATGAAAGAAAGAAAGGGAGAATGTGAAAGGAAAAAAGTAAAGAATTTGAAGCATTGATGATAGCTTTGATGTGAAAAAGAGAATGAGAAAGTGAAAATGGATTAGGTATGATTTTGATGTGATTTTGTCATTTAATAAAAAATAAATAAAAATAAAAATGGATACATGTCCTTATTATAGGAGAAATTGGACGGAAAATCCCAAATCGGGGGCTAATGGAGTTTGACCCCATCTTAAAAGTTTTGTGTGCGTATCATTTTGCTTACGTCAAAAATCCTAGTCAGCAACATGAATTTCCTATATTGCCTTACAGTATTTATGCTATCGCAAATTCTCTTCGAAAAAGTCGCGATGGATATCAGAAACTAACGGTAACCGAGTACGAACGCGAGCAATCGAACGACATATTAGTATACCAACCAAACACGGACAGGGCCACCACAGTGTACTATCTTTCTTCTATTGTCAACATCGATTCATCTTTACAGATTTGTTTCTTAAACCCTAAAACTACTTAACATTTCTTAATAAGCTTACGAACCATAGAATAAACATTAACTAACATTTGTGATGAATCATGCATACATATATGAGTCTAGAATAACTACAAAGTACAAGATTCTATGCCGTGAGGAAGCATGCATACCTGTAAATATGGGATTAACTAGTTCGAGTCTCGTGAAATTGTACGGGGGGGAGGGGGGACGTATTGGGTCCTTTGGTCGGAAGCAAGAGGAAGTGTTCCGTAGGTCGATCAGAAGTATTATTAAGAATGTCGTTCAGAAACAAGAGGAATGGTTGGAAATGTCGGTTGGTAGCGAAATTACAGTTGTGAAGGTGTCGAAGGTCGCCTATGGTAGATTCGATGAAGAAACGGGTTCAGGAGGCATGATTTAAACCTTTGTTCGCGAACAGATGCCTCGCTTGTTGTGCTCACGATCGCACTAAATTTTTATTTGCGTTCACAATAACCCTAATCCCTTTAATCGATAAATTGCGATTGGGTGAAGGGTTTAATTAAGTGATCACGTTAAGAAGTTTTTCGGGATCACAATCTATTAGACTACGCGATATCGAGGGGTATTAATGGACTCCAACAACCTTCGTGACATCAACAAAATGATAGATTTTATTATTTTAAAAATGTCGGTCAATCACAATTTTTTAGATATAATTGGGGTCATCCGTACAAAAACCCTCTTATTATATTGCTATGTGGGAGATAAACAAACCGTTTGACAACCATTTGGTTTTTGAAAATTAAACCTACAAATACTATATCTACCTTGTGTTCTATGTTTTCTTATCTTGTTTTTACATATGTATTTAAAAACAAAACTAAAATTTGAAAACTAAAAAAAAAAAAAAAAGTAGTTTTCAAAAACTTGTTTTGATTTTGAAATTTGGCTAGAAACTCAAAAAGTTCATGAAAAGGATGAAATCATTGTAGAGAAGATGGAGAAAAAGTGTGGAAAAACAAACATAATTTTAAAAAACAAAATGGTTATCAAACGGTTAAGCAACCAAGTATGAACCACAAAACTAGTGTCGTTAACACATTTCATATGTTAGTTGAACTATGCTCTCTTTTGACTAACAAACAAAAAATGTATTATTATATTCTTTTCAGATCTTTCTCAACATAAAAAAAAAATTCAAATCACAAAATTTAAAATTATTTCTTGAAGTTTATTGTTTGCAAATATAAGGGTTAGTTTATGGGTAAGAGTTTTAAGTCTCATTGTTTCGAATAAGATTTGTGAGCATAGCCATGAACATCACTTATTCCCATGCAATACTTTTTCCCATAATGGATGAGTTTTCTATACCTTAAAAAATGATAAGTTTTCTTTATACTTATCCATCTTTCTCTTCTTTATTAATATTTAAATATATATTTATAGATATTCATTCTCAATAATCATAATTAATTATTTAATTAAAATATTTATAATTTATTAGTTGACATTAATTTTGATTAATTAATAAATAATGTTTTTAGGATTAATTTCATAAAACAAGCATAAACATTCCTTATAAATTTCATTAAGAAAATATTAAATTACTAATTAATATTATATTTAATCAATTAATTACACATATTATTAATTTATCATAAGAATAATCATCATAATTAATTATTCATGAATTATTTGTGATCAATTAACAATTAATTTTCATAAAACAAGCATAAAATTCATTAGGAAAATATTAATCACTAACTAATATTATATTTAATTAATTAATTATAAATATTATTAATTTATGATAAGAATAATCATTATAATTAATTATTCATGAGTTATTTGTGATCAATTAACAATTAATTTTTCATTAAAAAATATTAATTAATTAATTTTTAAAATTTAATTTTATTATTTTATTAAAAATAAATCATAATTATATAAGATTTATAAGATGAATCTCTTAAAATAAATTTTAATTTCATCAAACAAATATAAATATCATTTGTTTACATAAAAATCTGATAGCATTCTCATGTAAAACCAAATACAGTAATTTTATTCTCAAATATTTATTATTTCTAAATAACTTATTTCCATACATTTATTATCCATAGGCATCTAATAAAATCTTAAACCAAACGACTTAAATAGAATAAAATTAATTAAATACATACATCGAGAAAGTATAAAAGGCCACTCCTTCATTGCCAAGTTGTATTCCCTTTCAGTTTCAATGCAATTGACAACAATTCTTTTTTCTTTTAGTGTAATTAATTGACAGCAATTTTAATGTACAATATATTTAAATTTTTTTATTTTAAGAAAATATATATTTAAATTTTGAAAAACAAAAATTCAAGCATTTACTAAAAGTCTAAAACCAATATTTTATCCGACTTTTCGAATAAAAGTCTGCCTCTGATCCATGTGTCAATAATGAAAAATTTATTACTCCCCCTCCCATTTCTGTACTTTGTTCTCTGTTGCCGATGAAACCTTTCTTCTTTGCCATTCCAGAGTTTTGCCCTTGTCTTCTGAGCTTTCGTCATTGAGCTGGGATTTTCTCGCCATTGGAGGCTGCCCTTGTAAGAAACAAGCCTTCCCTTTTCTGTTTTTTTTCTTAGGCCAAAAAGAACCATTTTCAATCAAAAATCAATATTGGGTCAAGTGGGTTGGACATGGATCTTCGAACAAAGCCTGTTTTTAGCCATTTCCAAGGGGCTTAAATTCTGGGATGTCTGTATAAAATTGTTTCCTTCTTGTTGGTTGGATGTCTGGTGTAATGCTTCTGTTTGGTTAAGTGGAGGAGGAGGAAAAGGCTTATTTCTTTATTTACTATTGTTGATGATGTTGTCCTTTTCTCATTGTCTAATAAGTTAAACAAGGGGCTATTTGTTTAGAAACTTTATTTTGGATGATGGATTATACCCTTTGAGTCTGCCATTGCCGAGGCATTGGAGTCATCTATCAGACAACTTTTAATATAATTTTCTGCTGTATAAGATGTTGAAGATTGAATTCTGATCCGTCTGTCTAATTTAGATCTTAATGGAAAAGGGGATCCAGTTTCTTGTAAGGCTTTGTAATTAGATGATTTATTTCAAAAGTTACATCATTTGTGGAGTTATATAAGAGTTACTGTAAGTTTGCTTTATTTGTTTCTGTGGATGCATTTGGCAACTCTAGTTGCATGATACAGCCCCTTGATTATCATGTTTTTTTGTTTCTGATATTAGATCTCTGTGGAATTCTTGTATTTAAGGTTGTCTCAATATTTTGCTTCATTTGGTTCATGGAAATGTTTGGCTTCTGGTGAGAGATTATGATGCTATAGTTTTACTTGTCTGAAAAGTGAAGTGATTCCATTGAACAATTCTTGGCAGGCTTTCTTTTGGACTCTTTGAGGTGTTGGAATTCAAAATGTCGTCCCCGAACAAGCGGAGAGATATGGATGTCATGAAATTGTGAGTTGCTTGTTCATAAGTTTTCTCATTAGTTTCTGTTTCATTGCTGCTACAATTGCTCTCTAGTTCTCTTCTTGCATGTTAATATGTTCATACAATGGTATTGACTGCAAGAAATTAATGAAAAAAATATTATGAAGGTGCTAATACCTGATCATGAGAAATTATAATGGAATCCGGGATTTCAGATATGCAATAGTGGGATAAGAATCAACTGGGAAAAATAGAAGTATTTCTAAAGTTTAAATCACCTTGAAACTTTAAAGTATGTGGTGTTGGTGCTAATGCAAGAGTCTTTTTCTTTTTCTAGAAATTTATTTTTTAACAGGTAGATAAAAATGCTGAAACCATTTACCCTTGATGAATTGTAAGAGAAATTAATGAGTAATTTACTTGCATATGGTTCCCTGGCCTACCATTATGAGGTAAGAGGATCTTAGGGAACTTAGTTTAGACATAAATTTGGAGTAGTGATTAACTAAATTTTTATCTTAATATCCAAGCATCAGCTGGAGAGAAAAAATAGTTACCTATATTTACAATGAAGAAAAATAAGATTTGAATCTTATCTTGAAATCCACATGGGAAAATAAGTATTGCACGTAATTGAACTTTGGATGGGCATGATGATTGAATCATTTACAAAGTTTGTCAGTTTATTTGATCAATGGGAGAAAATTTAGAGGTAATCCACTATATACTGCAATAATGAATGTCTCTTTTATGCATAAAGGTTTGTAATTCTCTTCTCATATATTCCCATTATACTTTCTTGTGTTGAAGGTTTGATATTATTTCTTTGTTTCAATTCTCATATGCTAAATTAATCAATGCTAAATCCAGGATGATGAGTGATTACAAAGTGGAGATGGTAGACGATGGGCTCAGTGAATTTAATGTCGAATTCAACGGTCCAAAAGAAAGTATTCCCCATTCTCATGCTTCTGCTTCTATTACAATGTATTTCTAATTGCTCCTATCCTGTGGGTAGGGTTTGTGCTGAGTACCTACAGGTTCCAAGTGCTTTTTCCATTTCTTGAGACCTTTAATTTCTATGATTATGCATATGTATGGATAGCAGAGTTTTCCCCTTAACTAGTGGTGCCACTTCCAAATGACACTCCATAACCATTACCTTGTTAAATGCTTTTGGCACCAACCGTTTTGACTTAAATTAGTCTCGTGTAGAACTTTTTTGTGCATATTTACATACATCATCCTGAGCTTTATATAGGCTTCATAACACCCACAAGTCTTGAAATATTTGACTTTTATGGTGACTTAAGATTCAGATGAAGTTCTCATATGTTTACTTCATATACATTACCCATGAATTGTTTATTTGCTTCAAACCTTCTTGGAAGTTTAATGTCATTACTTGAACATTCTAAAATATGAAATGCCTGCATCAATGACAGGCTTGTATGAAGGTGGAGTTTGGAAAATCCACGTTGAACTTCCCGACGCATATCCATACAAGTCCCCTTCTATTGGGTTTGTGAACAAGATATATCATCCAAATGTTGATGAACTGTGAGCAAACTAGACCTCACATATTATGGCTCCCAACTTCTTTAAGATTGTTATGTTTTCACTCTAGATGCATTACTGATTCTTATTTTTATAAGGTGGAAGCTTTCCAATGGTTTTAAAACTCCTTTCTACTTGCAGATCTGGTTCTGTATGCCTGGATGTGATTAACCAAACTTGGAGTCCAATGTTTGGTAACTTTAGACCAACTTTCATTTTAGTTATTCAAGCTCAAAACCTGACATGAATGCTGACTAACAAGTTTTTTTTTTTCTTCTTTACTTCTTTTCTGTTGCATACTTCCATTTTTCAGACCTATTGAATGTTTTTGAAGTTTTCCTTCCACAGCTTTTGCTCTATCCCAATCCTTCAGACCCCCTTAATGGCGATGCAGCGTCTTTAATGTTAAAAGACAGAAACCAGTACGATCAAAAAGTCAAAGGTATGAATTTATTTTGGGAAGTATAGAACAAATGTTATGTTATAATAATACCATACCAAGATCGTAATGGACGTCTGAGAAACACAAATGTTCATTTGTATGCTTCTTTTGATATCTATATACTTGGTATTGTTGAATGTGCAACTCCTCCATAAGATATCAACTTCCCCTGTACAATTTTGGTTATGAATCTTTACACTTATGCTGTTCGTCCTATACTTTAAAATCCTCTAGTGTGATCTTGAGTTTTGCGATAGAAGCCTATTTTGATCATTGTTATTAAATTTCTACGTCGCATTTAACAAGAATATTGAATAGCGTCATGTAGTTTAGGAATGAGCAAGTTAGGATTTTGTTTACAATACATGTCTAGGACTAAAAATGGATTTTTATGCAAAGTTTAGGATGAGAACAAAGATCTTTGAAAGAGTGAGAATCAAGTAATAAGTGTGAATATTTAGAGAGAGAGATAAGATTTAAATCTAAAATTTTATGACATCCAATTAGAAGTTTTGCATATTGTTAGCGTGTTGTTTGGTATGACAGAGTACTGCGAACGCTACGCTAAAAGGGAAAATGTGGCGAATATGACCGCAGAAGATGAGAGTGAAGAAGAAGTAAGTGAGGAGGAAAGTGATTCAAGTGACAATGATATTGCTGGTCATGTTGATCTCTAAATGCCTTACTAGATTCACATTATCCCTCATTTAGACAAAAAAGAAAGGAAAAAAAAAAAAACAGGGAATTGAAATGTTCCATTACATGGCTTGTTTTTTTTTTTGTCATAAAATGATACTGCTGGTTGCTTTGGCAATTTACATTTAGGCTGTAAAATTATGAATGGTTTTCATGTTTTGGGGTCAGTGAAAGAACACAAATAGATAATGTTGAAATGTTGACTCTGTTTTGTTTGTTTGTTAATGGCATGGACTCTATTTTGCTTTTCTAATATTTTAATAACTTTTGGCGAAAAAAGGGATCTGCCCTACTTGTTTTTCGACACGTGGAAGATTATCTTTTTTATTGAAATGATGTTAGAAAAATAGAGAAATGTTGAATCTAAATATAAGCTTATGGTATTGTATTTGAAAATATTTGGGTTAAATTACAAATTTGGTCCTTAAGATTTGAGAAAAATTAGAAATTGTTCCCTATGGTTTTAAATTTTAGAATTTATCCCTATAATTTGAGAAAATCTTCATAAATAGACCTTTGTATAAAGACTATTTATGAGAATTTTATCAAACCATAAAAGCAAAATTCTAACTTTTAAAACTATAGGGGTTATAGTCTAACTTTTTTTCAAACTACGTAGACTAAATTTGTAATTTAACCAAATATTTTTTGTGTAGAGCATATTGGAAAATAGCATTTGGTAATGATTTCTTATGTTACCTCATCGTCGAGGCTAAATTTTAGGCACTCACACACTTGTGTTTGTATAAACTTAGTTGAAGAAAAATTCAGACTTGTATTAATATTTATTCTTTCAATTGCACTTCAAATTTAGATAAATGTTGCAACTTAACTTTAACTTGGAAAAGTGTTGTAATTTTTACTTTTTTTTTTTTAGAATTTGTAATTTTTACTTTTTGATAAGTCTTTTGTTTGAAAGATTGTTAAAAAAAAAAATAGTTTCATATGCTTTCAATGAATTTGACAAGTCTTTTATTTGAAAAATGATTTTTTTTAAAAAATATTTCCATACGTGTTCTAATAGTTAGCGAGAGATAATAGCAATTTAACCTCAAAATTTGTTTTAAAAAATATTTTTGTGTTATAGTAGTTAGTGAGAGATAATAGCAATTTAACCTGAAGTGAGTTTATGACATTGTTTGATTAAATAAAACACCTCGTTTGATTGAGTAAAGCATTAGTAACTTGAAAGGTATTTTTTTAATTGAAAAGCAAGCAAAAGAATAATTACTCTTTTTGAAGAGAGACCATAAAAATATTTTGTAATTATTTTCTTTCATTCAAGTGTCTGAGTTCATTTTGGTCATGGTACAAGGAGAAGTAATCCAAAAAGGACACCTTAGAGTTATATCTATACAATTTGTAGAGATAATTCATATTATAATTTTTTTTTACAAGGAAGAAGACAAATAAGATCAGGTAGTATATTGAAAATCATGTCCAGCAAAGTCAGTGAAGTGGCAGAAAATCATTGTTCTGGTCTATTGCATGTTTGGCAACAATATCAGCCATTAAATTACTCTCTCTCAAGAGTGTGGATAAAGGAAACAACCTACCTATCCAGTAGTAAATGCTGAAATTCAAGAGCACAATTTTGGCTTTTGTTAGGTCCTCATCTTTCCCCAAAAAATAGTGGAGGACCACATATAATTTTTAAAACTGGCGTGACAAGTCATCAATAGAAATGTTAAAGAAAATTTTCGATACTACCGTGGTACTAGAGTTTTTCCCACCTTTCTCGCTAAGGCAAATGGCATATATGAAGTCTAATTTATCGATAACAGGGACTTAAGCCCTTCAACCATGGCAGCCAAATCCAAAACTTTGATCTCCCAAGTGCTAGAGATCGCTTTTTGTCCAGCTCGAATGAGGCCACCATTACGATCTCGAAGAACACCTCTTAGGCCCCCCGACCCATTTCGCTATTCCACGACACATCAATATTTAGCTTCCAGTGACCCGTTGGAGGCGGTTGCCATCTCGTTGTCGCTCTTGCCATGGCATTTTGCCTTGCTTGTTGTGGCATCACTTCCAGGAGTAGGTCGTAGATTGAGTTTTTAATGAGAATGGAGGGAGGTTTGGACTCCATGAAAAATGACTTGAATACTTCCAAATTTTTGAAAGTGTGATCATAAATTTCTGTCTTGCCATCTTCTTTGTGCTCCCAGAACCACACAAAATAATTCATTGTGCTCCATTGTTCTCTATGATACAAAAAAGCACAAACGTTAGGATTCAAAAAACACTTTCCACAGCTTTTTGGCCACTTACTGTGCCAAAACAGGTGTGCAGTCGTTTCAAGCTCCTTCTGGCATATTCTGCACCAAGGTTCTATACTCAACCCTTTCAGGATTAAATTAGTGCATGTTGGAAGAGCATTAGAAAGCAACCTGCAGTTTCATATTATGTCTTACTACAACTATTCATTTTTTTAATCGAAGGCATGTGTTTTAGTTTTTGATGCAACAAGTCGGGGAAATTATTCTTACTTGTTACAATAATTAAAGCAATGGATTCAACAGCCCAAGCTGAACAAAGGCTCAGTGTCGTTATGTTATTAAAAAATGGTTAACAAATTGGTCTATAAAATGGCCACTATGATTTGAACTCAAAGCCTCTTGAAAATACTTTTTCTGTTTCTTTTTAATTGGCCTCAATGGCAACCCATGGGGTAGTCATAACTTTAATCAAATAATGAAGAAATAATGCCACTCTAATGAATCAAATTGAAGTTAAGGTTAAAACATGTTAAAGTGAGCATAGCTAAGCACTAATTGACATGTATCCTCGACCAAGTGGTTAAAAGTTCGAACCCTAATCTCCAATTATTGTTGACTAAAAAACAGGTTAAGATTAAAGCATAAATAATAACTACGTATTTATAAAATAGAGAGGGAAATAGCATGTATGTGAGAGAGAAAAATAAAAATCACTGTAATTTGAAAAAGTTGGCGAAAACTCATATAAATATTCAAATTAATCGATAAAGTTTGGATGGTTCTAAAATCAAATTTGATTATGAAACAGCATCAACACCAAGATAGAATATTTTAATATAGATCATATTCATTATGTAATACCATGACCACCAAAAAAGTCTCCAAAAAGGAGGAAAAAAAAGTTAGGAACACCAAAAAGACCAGATTGCAAGGCATTAAATTAAAGTCACGTCCAAATCATTATACTTCTATAGCACAATGATCTTTTCTTCTCCAATGAAACAAACAAAAGAAATAATTATTTCTTTGAAATAAAGAAGTTTGACCTCTTAATTCTCACGAGATTTCTACCATCAAGTTCATAGAAAAGCCAAAAGTTCTGCCAGAGGTGGGGTGAACAAATTTAAGAATCCCGAGAAACAAATAAAAACATTTTCAACTAAACTACATCCTCTCTCTAGTATACATATATATGTAGATATTTTCTTAATCAGGTCAGTTCTTCCATAATATGATATTGGTCCCTTCTTCCCTAATATGATATTGTTCACCTTAACTTTTAGGTCGTATAGTTTGACTTTAAGATTGCGTGCAACTCGACTATTTTTACAGGACAACCGTCTGACTCTACCATATTTAGTTGTTAAGATAACTCGTAGGATATTAAATGCTAGGTAGATGGTTGCCATACTTTTACTCATTTTTTCTAAACCCTTTATTATTTACATGACCTTTATTGACCACTGGACTAATCTATGGTAGTTTAGTATCCAGATGTTTTTGTTTATACATCCAAGATATTCTCCACTTCAAACCATTTTACATTAAGTTTGTATTTTTGACATCTTTTTTTTTTATCTCTCACTGGACAATAGAGACAAGGGTGATACAGAAGGCGCATGGTGAAGGGTGTTTGAATGGTCATAATCAAAGAGAGCATTTTGAAGGCCATGCGTGCAAGGGAAAGGCACAAAGACCCCACATATCACCCATTTCTCTAAGCCCTTCATTTTATTCCTTTGTCATATTGCTTGAGTTGTAGTGACATATCAATCAAAATTCTTGTGTTCTATACGATACTTTCAAATCTCTGCTCTGCCCACATTTCTCTCCCTGGTCTGGTCACTCTCCTCTTTGCACCTATTCATTTTCTCCTCTCCAATTATCCCTTTAGGATATTTTCTTTTTTAGTTTTTGACTTTGTCTTATATCACATGGAAATCAAAGTAAAGGTTTTCAGTTTTCACCTGCTGACTTTAGATTCATCTTCTCAGTTAATGATGTTGTCCAACTCCAAGTCACCATTAGTGGAGAGAATGTTGTGGTTAGCAGGCTATAAGACGGGAAAATCATCATTGAAGGTTGATAATTTTATTGTTTCTGATAAATAAAGAGAACACAGGCTCCTGTGAGCAATCAAGTTGCTATTTTAATGGTGGACCTCCTCTCAACTCACTCATTCCCCATTTTCTTCACACATCCTTTACCTTTTTCTACCATTTTTTTCCTAACCAAAAACTTTGACATGCGAGGAAACAGGATAAAGAAAATGACTCAAATATCAGGTTTTTGTTGAGAGCAGGTGAAAGAAAGTTGTACCTTGTGATAGTTTGGTAGAAAATGGGCCTTCAAAATTGGGAGTTGTTTTGTTAAAATGTATGAAATTCTCTGGTCTCTTCATGTCCTGTTGGAGCTTTGGTTGTTACAATCACTGTAGGGCTCAACTGCCACTTTGATGGCCAATCTCAGCCTCACCCACCTTGGCTTTAACACTAAAAAAAAAAGGCCAATCAAATCCCCACCCTCTTCCTCTTCTTCTGTGGCGCATAAACAATGGAAATCTGCAGACCCCATCTTCACCAGCCAAAGACTCCCTCAGTTTTTTAATGGCTTCCTTCATTTTCTGCATCAAATGGTAGGTTAGGCACAATGCAACCTCCTGCAACTTAACATTCTTTCTTCTCTCTCTCCTTTTCTCTTTCAGCTTTTTTCACTCAAAAAGCAGAAAGTTTCATCATCCATTACCTGGAGAAAAGAAACAGGAGTGGTTATTGAGTATTATGTCTCCTGAGATGTCAAGATTTTCAAATGAAATGAAGCAAAAAGATGGTAATCTCATATACCCATCTCCTCTTTCGCCTTTTGATGGTGGCACTGATCCAACATCAAATGATTCCACACCATCATCATCTTCTTCTTTCAGTAGCATCAGCCCAATCCTTCTTCTAGTTATAGTAATTCTAGCAGTCATCTTCTTCATCTCTGGTTTACTCCATTTGCTCGTTCGATTTCTGCTAAAAAGATCTTCCCCATCAATCTACCATCCGTC
The DNA here is from genome assembly GCA_036507285.1 of Trichosanthes cucumerina. NCBI lineage: Eukaryota > Viridiplantae > Streptophyta > Magnoliopsida > Cucurbitales > Cucurbitaceae > Trichosanthes > Trichosanthes cucumerina. The sequence continues at coordinate 70,499,038 of CM071839.1, read as the reverse complement.
CAATCGATACTCAGAAAGGCTTGGATCTCACACACTCCAAAGACAGCTCCAGCAGCTCTTTCGCCTTCACGATTCAGGCCTCGACCAATCCTTCATCGACGCTTTGCCCGTGTTCTTGTACAAAGATATTATGGGTTTGAAAGAGCCCTTCGATTGCGCCGTTTGTCTCTACGAATTTTCCGATCAGGACAGGCTGAGATTGCTCCCCACCTGCAGCCATGCTTTTCATATCAATTGCATAGACACATGGCTGCTCTCGAACTCCACTTGCCCTCTCTGCAGAGCCTCCCTTTTGGGCTCTAATTTTCCTCTCGAAAACCCTAATTTCAACGAGATTTTAGAGCAAGGAAACGGCTCTCACAGACACCCAGAAAACACCCTTTCTGGAAATCATCAGAAACGAGTAACAACAATCGAGGAATCTGCAAGGGAAATGAGAGTCTTCTCTGTGAGACTCGGCAAGTTCAAGAGACTCAACAGCGAAGAAGAACAAGAAGACGAAGAACAAATAGAAGAGAAAGGAGAAAGCAGCAGCCAAAATAACCTAAACGCGAGAAGATGTTACTCAATGGGGACTTACCAATACGTTGTTGGGGATTCTGATTTACAGGTGATGAAGGAGAAATTGAACACTGAAAATTTTCTGGGAAATGGGGAAGTTGAAGGAAAGAAAATCAGTGGAAGAAGTAAAGGGGAAAGTTTCTCGGTGTCGAAGATTTGGCAATGGTCGAAGAAAAGTGGGTTGCCAATTCCGAGCAGCTCGAACACTCAATGGAAGCCGGAATTCGTCTGAAATCTTCTTCGGTTGTGATCGATATCAATGGAACTTCGATTGTATCAGAGAAATGAGATCAAAATGATTTGTTTCTTCTATTTGATTGGAACTTGATTTTCTGAGAGATGGAAGAGATTTCAAATGGTGAGGCTTCAAAGTTTAAAATGATCGTCTCTCTGTACGCCATGTGTAGAATTGAACTTAGCATTCTTGATGAGGAATTTGCACTCAGAACATGAAGAAGATTATGGTGGTCTTTCATATTAATTTCTTAAGATTTATTTTTATAAGTTTACAACATGCGTAGGAGTTGAGATTTTTATTTTTTTTTTTTATTTTTTTTTAAGTATGGATGTGGGAGATTCAATTTTTTTTTAGTGTTATCTCAAGTTAGCTATGTTCAATCGACTATCAATTCAAATTAGATAGACTAGAAGATCAAACTATCAAATTTTATGAATGATAGTTCTTTCAATAAGTTCATAACTGAAAGAGGTTGACAATAAGTTCTTTGAAAATTGACTCACAAGATCTATTTCGTTCAAGTAACGGATTCTAACCAATTGAAAGGATCTTCTGATCAATCCAGAGATCATTTCAATTCCGAATTTGCACCCGCTCGAAATTTTCGAGGGCATGTGAAAAATGATAATAGATCTCGTCATTAATAATTAATATTAGTAAAAAAAGTGAATATAGATATGAGCACGAGTTTTTGTCGGTAAAAAAGAAATCAAATGTATTCAAGGGGGCTTTTATAGAACGTATCAATAAGCTAAACTCATGCTTCGAGTTGTTTCATGACATAAATAAACGCGAACACTCAAGAAATATGTCGGACAGGGATTGGTCGATCAAGTAAGGGAAACTCGATGGAATTCATAACTGTCTCAATGTTTTTTTCAATTGTCTGTATATTCAAAAACATGTTATTCTATCAATTCCAATAAAATGCAATGAGATCAAGTATGGATAGAATTTATAAGAGGATCTAAAAAAATCAGCATTTCTGCTGGGCATTTATCCTTGTTTTAGGAGAAACATAAACGTACTCCTATCAATGTGGAAAATATACCCGATTAGTCGATTCGAATTCAAATGAATTTTTAGGCAGTTCATACCATCCATACATAATGTTTTGATCTAAGATTTCAATTCTTCCATGTTTCAACAGTAGTATATTGTTCCATGGAGTTAAGGTCCAAAATATGGAAGAAACTGGTGTTTTCACGACTCTACCACCCAGTTAATAAAATGTAATTATGCTATCTTATTCTCTATTATTTAGCTAGTTTTGATGATGACTATATGAACTTTTATGCCTATTTCTCTTGATTTTGTAGAAATCGAGCTTAAAGAGCAAAATTGAGTATTCGTGAGTATTTTGGTGAAGTTTGAAATCTTTTTTGAAGCTTAATTGAAGATTCAAGAAAATAGAGATGTAATTTGAGAATAAAACACATTCTAAGAGATTGTATATCGAATCACGGTTCCAACACATCAAATCGGAGGTCATTTGGACGCTCGAGTGAAGAGATATAGCAAAAACAGTTAGGACTGTCTGCAGTTGTGCCTAGGCACTCAAAACCGAAGCGTGATTGTCAAAACGAAGCGCCTAGCCGCTGTTTTCTGCGCCTAGGCGCTACAAATCTGGTCCTTTGCCAATTTTAGGGCGCCTAGGTGCTATTTCGACACCCCTAACTTTAATATGATTTTTAGTCGTCTTAGGGGTTCAAAAACCAATTCTTGGGGAGGAGACAAAGAAGGTGTTGGGATTTATGCCCTAAACTTGTGTAATTTTGATCAATTAAATAAAGTGTTATTTATTTTGATAGAATTACAGTCTTGCTTTATAAATCCAATAAACTAAGCTCCAAGGTTATAACATTTATCTTCAGTGTAGTGGACACTATTTGGGTTGAGTTCAAGAATATAACCTAAATAGTCTATGGTATAAGAATAAGGTTGGAAACCTCATTCTGGTAACACCATGGATGCGGCTCACTTTGTAATTAGTACAAATGAGGTAATCCAACTCATTCATGTGGTTGACATGCGAGTGGGGGCATCTTGTATGAAGAGTTCATACAAAACTGGATCACAAATTATTAGTCTAACCAGTGTAACACCATTAACATGATAAGACTAGTAATTTATAGATGGTCATTAGTGACTCGACCTGAATCCTGAGTAAGTTAAGAACTTCTGCTTATAGGGGTTTGTCCTTAGACTAGTATGGGTGAGAGTGGCTCAGTGGCCGACTCAATAAGCCTACATTCTCGGGACATAACCTCGTAGGTAAGCCGAAACTTAATCGTGCAAAGATGGAATTCACTCATTCCTACACTAAGAAATTAGATAGGTTGTTCCTTAAGAACCACTCTGTGTCTTGAACAACGGGGCCCCGCCCTCTATGAGGGTATGAGTCTAAGGTAGGACCTTAGACTTGTTGTTCATTAGAGGATCAGTGGTGCTTAAGGAGCAAAGAGGTAATCACAGGGGTAAAACGGTAATTTGACCCAACCGTAATTACGAACAACCTGTGAAGGGTCGACTCATGGGTAATGACTATATCAGTGGACACAATATTATCTATAGTGAGGAGAGTGCAACTACAAGTCTATAGTGGAGTGACTTGTAGTTAATGAATATTGATTAACTAGATCAAAGAGTTTGATCAGTTAATCTCACATCATTGGAGCTCATGAACTGTAGATCCATTAGGTCCCTCCGTTAGCTCAATATGGTAATATTGAGGGTATAAAGTTATAAATGAAATTTAAGTGTTCAATTTCATACATGAGGTGTTATATCAATTATATATGATATAATTGATATAATATATAGTTTTAATGTGAATTAGATTCATATATAACCTATATACTAAGGAGAGAATAAAGGAGGGTAGGATGGTCATTTCCATCATATTTCCCTATATATATGGTTGCATGAGATGCAACTAGGTTAAGTGATTCCAAGCTTTTGTTGTGTTGTTGGAAAGGTTCCAAGACACAAACATCTCTCTCACAAAACACCTCACCTCTCCTAAAGGGAACTCACCTTCCTCCTCACCTGCTGAGAACAACTGAGAAGATCCGGTGGTAGTGTCTGTGTTCGCTTCGAGTTCGTGTTCTTTGAGATCTTGATCGTGAGAGAGGAGGAGCACTTGAAGAAAGGTTCTTCAAAGATAACTTTCTTGCTGTCCATTATGTTCATATGCTTAATCTAGTTATATATGTTCTTGAATATAATCGTTGTAACTAAATCAAGAGCGCGCGATTCACAATCGCTTCCGCTGTGGGACTTCGTTCCCTTCAGAAAGAAGATAAAAAAACACCATTGGGAAGACGAGAGCCATCAAACGGAGCGAGAGCTACGCTTGGATACTCACCAAATTACATAGATTTGTTTTATTTTCTCATTTTTCTTTCTCTTTATCCCTTGTAATGATCTCTTTAATAGATTTAGTTGGTTTTGTAGTTTTTTCATTATGAACTAAGTTTTCTTTCTAGAGGTTTGATGTAGCCGACATTCGAATCTTATTCTTCAATAGTTAATGGTTGATGTTTCTATTCCAATTGTGGGTGTGAGAATTTTCTAAACATAATGCATGTTTGTATCTGACCATTCTTTACATTGATATTATGTCAATAATTTGAGGTTGAGAGACACAAATTGTTGATGAATTGAATTAGTTTCCCTAATTTACACTTGAGATGGAGATATCCTTGTGGGTTTTGTGGTAACTTAAGTTCTACATATTTAATAGTTGAATTGTTTGAATTGTTTGAATTGTCATAGGGAGTTTAGTGGGGAAGTGGGAAACGTGTCCTCCCGACACGTTCCCTTTTCTATTATATTATTTAATAAATAACCAAATTAATTATTAAATAATATAATTAATCAATTAAATCCTATTTAATTAACTTTAAATCAAATATCATATATTTAATTTATAATAATTAAATACCATATATTTAATTTAGATTAAATCATATTTAATCAATTTTCCCTCTAACCTATAGTTTTAATGTACATCTTATATACATTAAATTTTAACCTATAGTTTTTAAATATGAATCTCATTCACATTTAAAATAATATTTGAACTCTTTCAAATGTTTTAATTATCTCATATAATTTAATATGAATCATATTCAAATTAAATTTATAATATAAAGTTCTAAAACTTTATATTATAATGTATCTTTATACATTAGTGTTTATTCCTTAAATGAATTTGAACATTTCAAATTCAAATGATCTAAGAACCATTTACGAGCTAGAAGGTAGACCTAATGGATCTACAGATCAGAAGCTCCAACGATACGAGATTATTCGGTTAATCTCATTAACCTCCTAATCAACATTCGTTAACTGTGGGAACACTCCACTAAAGTCTCACAACTACACTTTTCTCACTGCAGATATATTTCTGTGTCCACGGATATTGGCCAATAATAGCAAGTCAATCCTTTACGAATGTTCGTAACACCAGCTGGGTCAAATTATCGTTTTACCCCTAGGTTATATCTTTTACCTTAAGTCCCAGTGCTCCTCTAATAAACAATTTGTTTGTGGTCCTACCAACAAACAGAAGTCCTTCTCGGGCCAATGAGAGTTCAATTCCCAGAGACACCACTTAAGGGAACATTCATCTACTTACCCTAATAGGCAGGAATAAGTGAATTCCATCTTGCTAGGTTAAGTCCCCAACTGCCGACGAGGAGTTCGTAACCTGCTCAGAATTGAGATCAAGTTGCTTAGGTCATCATAGTGAAATAGAAACCTAACTAGTCAACGGAGTTACACCTAATGGTTACTATTTCGTGGTCCGGTCTTATGAAATCTCATTACATTGGATATCCCCACTCACATGTCGTCTACACGAACACGTTAGGATCACTGTGTTTGTATCAAATACAAAGTGGGTCATATCCATAGTATTACTAGGGTAAAGTACCCAAGCCTTATCCCCTTACTATAGACCCCTTTAGGCTGTATCTCGAACTGGGATCCTTGATATGTACACTACATTCAATTCAAGAGACATGTTACAACCTTAGATGTTAGTTTATTGGATTTAGGGTTAATGGCTAGATAGTAAATAATGATAAACAATAACCTTTATTGAAAGTAATAACTCTTTATTGATAATTAGAACATTATTTACAAACTACGAGTTTTAGGGCATAAATTCCAATAGATATAACCAATGCCCGTGAGTCAACCCTTCACAGGTTGTTCGTAGTCACAGTTGGGTCAATTTACCGTTTTACCCCTGTGACTACTTCTTGCTCCTTAAGCACCAATGATTCTCTAATGAACAACAAGTTTATGGTCCGATTATAAACAATGCCCCTCTCGGGCGAACGAGAGGGAAGGGCCCTGTTGTTTAAGACTTGGATATAGTTCTTAAGGGAGCAACTTATCTAGTTACCCTAGGTCAGGAACGAGTGAATTCCTTCTTGCGAAGTTAAACCCTCAACTCCCCACGATGTTTCATCCCTGAGAAGGTAGGCATATTGAGTCGGCAGCTGTGGCCACTCTCACCCGTATTAGTCTAAGGATAAACCCTCGCAAACAAGAGTTCGTAACTCGTTCAGGATTCAGGTCGAGTCACTAATGGTCATCATTGAATTATTAACCATAATCTATCAACGACGTTATTAGAGTGGTCTTATAATTCTCGATTCGGTCTTATACAATCTCATCACACAGGATGCCCCTGTTAGGGTTTATGCCCTAAACAAGTGTAGTTTTGTAATAATGATATTTCAAATAAATAAAGAGTTATTTACTACATTCTCGCACATAAACCTAAATCCAATAAACTAAATTTCGAGGTTATAATGATCGATCTCGAACAATTGTGTAGTGGACACAAGTTGGATGAAGTTGTTCAAGTATAACCTGATATCGTACATGCATAAGGTTGAGAACCTTATACTGGTAACACCATGGGTGCAACCCGCTTTGGATTTAGTACAAACGAGGTAATCCAACTCGTTCATGTGGTAGACATGCGAGTGGGGGCATCCTGTATAATGAGATTATACAAGACCGGGCCGCAAATTATTAACCTACTAGTGTAACACCGTTAACAAGATAGGTCTAATAATTTATAGATGATCATTAGTTACTTGACCTCAATCCTGAGCAAGGTACGGACTCCTACTTATGGGGGTTTGTCCTTAGACTAGTATGGGTGAGAGTGATCTGTAGCCGACTCAATAAGCCTACCTTCTCAGGGACAAAACCTTGTAGGTAGCTGAGAACTTAACTATGCAAGAAGGAATTTACACATTCCTAAATTAGGGAATCAAATAGGTTCTTCTCTTAAGAACTGAATCTAGGTCTTGAACAATGGGGCCCCGCCTTCTTACTGGCTTAAGAAGGATTAAGTTTATGGTAGGACCATAGACTGGTTGTTCATTAGAGGATCAGTAGTGCTTAAGGAAAAAGAGGTAGTCACAGCGGTAAAATGGTAATTTGACCCAACTGTGATTACGAGCAACCTGTGAAGGGTCAACTCACGGGTATTGATTATATCAGTGGATACAACACAATCTACAGTGAGGAGAGTGCAACACGAGTCTATAGTGGAGTGACTCGTAGTTAATGAATGTTGATTAATTAGATCAAAGAGTTTGATCGATTAATATCGCATCATTGGAGCTCATGATTTGTAGGTTCATTAGGTCCCTCTGTTGACTTAACATGGAAATATTGAGGGTTTATTGTTTGGAGTGAAATTGAAGTGTTCAATTTCATATATAAGGAGATATATCAATTATATGTGATATAATTGATATAGTATATAGTTTAATCTATATACTAAATGAGAAATATATTATAAGAGCACTATAGGGGTAAGATGGTCATTTCAACCCTATTTCCTTATAAATATGTGCATGAGATGCACACTTGGCATGCATCCAAGGCATTTTTAAGAAACCCTAAGTACTCCTCTTGTAAGTGTTGTTGGAAAAGTTCCAAAACACTCATTTCTCTCAAAACCCCTCCTAACTCCAAAAAAGGTTTCCCACCACCTTCCCTCTCCTAGAGATACAACGAAGAAGATCTAGCGGTCGTGTCAAAACTAGTTCGAAACTTATTGAGAATGCGAGATCATTGAGATCATGAGGTCGAGAGGAGTGAAGGTGCATATGTTGTTTTAAGTCATCAAAGGTAATATACTTGTTGTCCAATTCTCTAGTTTACATGCTTAATCTGTTTTATATATGTTTTTGATTTGATCTACGTAACATATTACAAGAACACGCAATTAAAATCTTTCCGCTTTGGGATTCGATCCTATCAATTGGTATCAGAGCAAATTGTGTTCTTGTTTTTTGTTCTAGATCTTTAAAAAACATAGGGGAGATTGCATGAAATTAATGAGATGAATGTTCGGTTTGCAAATTAGATGTTTTCATTTTTGACACTTAGATTTACAATTTTTTTCATTGAAATGTTCAATATAAGGGCCCGGTGTTTTGAGAAATTTTAATTGTAAATCGAGTCTATAAGTCCTTGTCGATCGAGGAAAAGTGGTTGTTGAGAAGAACATAGCAAAAACGAGCAAAAACAGAAGAAAATCTTATTGTTCTGTGAATGGTGTTGCAACGCTGTTCATTGGCGTTGCAACGCAACTGCATCAGATTTTGGCTGAGGAGACGACAACGTTGCAATGCCATCATCGGCGTTGCAACGCCGAAGCGTTGACGCTGACGCAAGGTGAACCAACGTTGCAACGCCGCAGCAGTTACGCGTGCAACAACGGGCAGAAAACAAAATTTTTTGCATTTTTTTAATTATATTTGATAATAAAACGTTTTTTTTTCATAAAAAGGTTTTATATTTAATATTTAATTTATTATTATCAATTTTAATGAATACAATTAGATTATATTAATTGAAATTAATTTTTAAGGTGCCAAAAATGGTATAATTTTGCTATTTATTTTTATGAAATTGTTGTGTAATTATTTCCATGCATAATGTATGCTATTTAGAAAAATTCCACCATAGGTTAAGCATGTTCATGCATCATATTATAATATAAGGTGTTATATTATATAGTTTTCATGATAAATTGATATAAAATGTTATATTAATTTTTAGACAGCATTGACATGCATTATGATTCATGAGATGAATATGTTATGTATGTTTATTATTCATGTGATGGATGATCAAGCAATTAATTAGTTTTAAAATGTTTAGAACTTGGTATTAATAGATCTTAAGTTATCTAGTTCTAATTAGATTAGAATTAGGGACCGAATGATTTATAGACTATGATTAAAGAGGAACTCTGTCTAAGGAAGGTTTTGTCTAGGCTAGGGTATTTAAGCTGACGGAAACGGAACACCCCTACTTGGGAACTGACCTGGGAGTGAATTTAATTTAAGAATCTATAAATTATTAAAACGTCAGCACAGTTTATTAAGGGGTTAATAAACTAGAAACCCTAGGTATACATACTTAGGTAAGATTTAATATAAAGGGGTTATATTGATAGGTTTAGGTAAAATCATTAGTCGAATTTAACCTAGGTAAATTTCCTAAAACACTTAAAGTACTTAGTGGGAGGAAAAAGGTGTATATGATACATCGATTTTTTCACCAACATATCTCCAGGAATTCATACCGTGAGATCCATACTTGGCCTCGTGGCGCAAACGTGAGTGTCCCCCTTCGAATGGTGTTTGTATGGGTCAATATCAAGGTGAATGGAGATGGTACTTATAATGAGTGGGAGCGGGAACTGTGAAAACAAAACCCAAAGTCTCTTCTATCGGTTCACACCGTGAGATCACTATGATCAACTTGCTAGTTTGGCCTGGACTAAACAATCCCTTCGGAGGGCTTTGATCATAGGGATCGGAACACAATGTACACCTGAAAAGGATAAGTGTTACCTTAGTTTATTTTCCAACCTAGTCCTCCATTTGGCGGATTTTGTTGTATCGGGACTCTAGAATCTAAAGATAGAGGGTTACACTCACGGGATACATTAGTTGTAATTGTATCCAAACCAAATAATGGTAACTAAAGCCTATAGGAATAAAAATTATTCTGGCATTAGGTTTTGGTCAAGAATGTATTGATCCAGAGGAGGAGTGTTTGTGATTACCCTTCGGTGTCATGCATTCTAAACCTTTGGAGTATCATTGCGAATTATTAATGACTTAAGAATCATTAGATAATTAGCTAAAACTGATTGGATTAGTTAAAGGTTTAGCGAGAAACTAATATAAGTAATTTGTATTTCAGCAATATGAATAGCTCAATCATTTCCTTATTGGCTACCGAGAAATTAACCGAGGAAAACATGGTGACTTGGAAGAACAACCTTAACATAATCTTGGTTGCACATGATCTTAAGTTCGTTCTCAATGAGGAATGTCCTCAAGTCCCTACTCAAAACGCGCCTCAATCTGTTAAGGAAGCGTATGACCGTTGAACCAAGGTCAATGAGAAGACAAAGGTCTACATCCTGGCTAGCATATCTAATGTTTTGGCCAGGAGGCTGGAGGGAATGGTCTCAGCTCATGAGATCATGAGTTTTCTACATAATTTGTCTATACAACCGTCTGAACAAATTCGACATGAATCCCTCAAATACGTTTATAACGCGCACATGGAGGAGGAAACTTCAGTAAGAGAACATGTTCTCGATCTGATGGCTCACTTCAACATAGTGAAAATGAACGGGGCGACCATAGATGAGAAAAGTCAGGTATCGTTCATCCTTGAATCTCTTTCGAAGAGTTTTCTGCAGTTTCGAAACAATGCAGTGATGAACAACATAGAGTATGATCTGACTTCTCTCCTAAACGAGCTACAAACTTACCAGTCTCTTATAGATAATAAGGGACAAGAAATTGAGAGGCAAATCTGTTTGTCCATTCCAAAAGGTTTCAGAAGGGTTCATCCTCTGGGACTAAGTATTGCAACCATCCTTCTGGACTTAAGAAGATACAAAAGAAAAGGAAAAGAGAAAAGGGAAAGGCTTTTGCTACTGTTGACAAAAAGGAAATTAGTTCCTTGAATAAGCACGATGACGAGAGATAACACTCAGACTTGGTGCTGAAAATGTTGTCTCAGCTATAGCAGTAGGCACTAAAGAGCAATTGTTCGACAAGAGAATGTTGTTATTAGATAACATGTATGTAGTTCCATGGTTTATTAGAAACCTTATTTCTACTTCTTGCCTTATTGAACAATGTATTTCAATTTCTTTTCAATTAAATAAAACGTTTATTTCTTTGAAAGGTGTTGAACTATGTGTTGCTCTCCCTGAGAATTATTTGTATATTTTAAGGTCTAATTCGGTTAAAAAGGTTTTAAACACTGAATTATTCAAAACAACAAATACATGAACTAATAAGAAACGTAAAAATTTCTCCTAAAGAAAATGCTCAACTTTGGCGCCTTAAGTTAGACCACATTAATCTCAATAGGATTGAGAGATTGGTAAAGAGTGGATTTCTAAATGAGTTAGTAGAAAATGTTTTACCAGTATGTGAGTCCTGCCTAGAGAGTAAAAAACTAGAGGAGGGTATGAATATTTTATCTCATTTATAGATGATTATTCAAGATTCGAAGATATTTACCTAATGCATCACAAGTCTGAAGCACTTGAAAAGTTCGAGGAATTTAAGGCTGAAGTTGAAAATCAATTAGGTAAAACTATTAAAACACTTCGATCTGATCGAGGTGAAAGTATATGGATTTGGAATTCCAGGGCTATATGATAGAACATGGAATCCCAACTATCAGCACCTGGTACGCCTCAACAAAATGGCGTATCAGAAAGGAGAAATAGAACCGTGTTAGACATGGTTCGATCAATGATGAGTTACGCTCATCTCCCTAACTCGTTTTGGGGTTATGCAGTGGAGACTGCAATTTATATTTTGAATAATGTTCCATCAAAGAGTGTTTCAGAAACAGTATTTGAACTCTGGAAAGGACGTAAAGGTAGTTTACGTCATCTCAGAAATTGGGGATGTCCAACACATGTTCTTGTGACAAATCCAAAGATATTGGAATCACGTTCGAAATTATGCCTATTTGTAGGCTACCCAAAAGAAACGATAGGTGAGTTATTCTATGATCCTAAGGAAGATAAGGTACTTGTATCGACAAATGCCACTTTCTTAGAGGAGGACCACATGATGGATCATAAACCAAGAAGTAAAGTTGTGTTAAGTGAGTTAGACGGAACAACAACAAAAGTGTTGATAACACTAGTAGATCAACAAGAGTTGTTGATATTAGTTTGTCAAGTCCACCTCAAGAGTTGAGAGTGCCTCGACGTAGTAGGAGGGTTATAACACAACTTGACCGTTACATGGGGTTAACTGTGAAGGGATTTTGAATTCCCGCAGCGGAAGACGTTGTGAAACGTCGTTGATCCATTGTGTAAAACGTGTCTTAAAATTGAATCTATCTCATAGATCCTAGGCTAAACATGCAAAGAAGAAGAAGAAAACAGTAAGTAAAAGGTACTAACCTCTTGAAGAACTCTTCTTCAATGTTTTCTCCTTCTCCAGTCACGATCTCTCTCGTACCAACGAACTCCTCGAACTCGATCCTCGATCCGAACAGGGAGACACCTCCAAACGTCTTCTCGGTTGTTCTCAGGAGGTTGAGGGAGAGTGAGAGGGACTCCCTTTGGTTTTGGGTGAGGAGAGAATTTTGGAGAATTGAGAGAGGATTTGAGAGAGAATCTCTTGCTCTCTTTGGATGGAAATCCAAAAAATGGCAAGATGGCACACCAAAGGCTTCTTGCAAAGCCTTTAAATACTATTGTGTGATGGAGTTAAAACCTCCACCAAATCACAATTTTACCACAACCATATAATATACAAATCACATTTGCATATTATATAATATAAGGTATCTCATACCTTATTATACAAATCTCATTTGCATAAATGTGGAATTATAAATTGAATCACATTCAATTTAATTTCTCTCAATTCAATTTCTCCAAATAGCACTAATTAATCAATTAGGCTACTATAGTTTATTATGAATCTCATTCACATCAAACTATATATTATGTTATCTATATCTCATATAAACGACATAAATACCCAAATAATGAATTTGAATACTTCAAATTCACACCAAACTGTAAACCCTCAATTTGTCCAATTTGAGCCAACCGAGGGACCTAATGGACCTACACGTGACGAGCTCTAATGATCCGAGACTAACTCACAAACTCTTTGACCCTGTTATTCAACATTCATTAGCTACTGGTAACACTCCACTAAAGCTCGTAGTCGCACTCTCATCACCGTAGGGACAAGTTGTGTCCATCGATATAACCAATACTCATGAGTCGACCCTTCACAAGTTGTTCGTAGTCACAGCTGGATCAAATTACCGCTTTACCCCAGCGTGTCTACCTCTTGCTCCTTAAGTCCCACTACTCCTCTAATGAACAACTACGTTGCATGGTCCAACCATAAACAACAACCTCTCTCACCCAATGAGAGAGTGGGGCCCCCGTTGTTCAAGCCCCGGAGACAACACTTAAGGGAACAACCCTCTAGTTTCTCTAAGTCGGGAACGAGTGAATTCCTTCTTGCGTAGTCAAGTTCCCGCCTCCCCACGTGGTCCCGCGCCCGAGAAGATAGGCATATTGGGCGAGCAACAAAGTGGCCACCCTCACCCGCAGTACTAGTCAAAGAACGCACTTCGCGCAGATGCGAGTCCGTAACACGCTCAAGATTAAGGTCGAGTCACTAATGGTCATCTACGAATTTATTAGCTCTATACATTAACGGTGTTACATCGCAAGTCTAATAATTCACGGTCCGGCTTATACAATCTCATTGCACAGATGCCCCCACTCGCATGTCAACCACATGAACGAGTCGATCACCTCGTCAGTATCTAATACAAAGCGGGGCGCGCATCCACGGTGTATCCGTGATTAGGTCTCCAACCCTATCCATATCATCGAGACCGCTTCGGGTGATTAACTCGAACGTGATCCTCCCCAGTGTCCACTACACACCGCTCAAGTTCTTAGTTCTCTCATAATGCAATGACCACGGAGTTTAGTTTATTGGATTAAGTTTATGAAAAATGCGAGACACAAAGTTTAAATAAATAACTCTTATTTATTACACAATGTTGAAATAAATAACTCTTATTCATTTACAACTTGGAATATTACAAACTACACGAGATGAGGACATACATCCCAACAAACTCCCACTTGGACTAAGCTAGTGGAGTACATGATACATTTCTCAAATGTACAGTAAAGTACATTTCTCAAATGTATAGTAAATTAATACAATAAAGTAATACAATAAACTAGGGCATTGAATACCCTTTTACAATACTCCCACTTGCCCTATTCAGGAAGCACTCGAAGACTTAGACTCTCTAGGTGACCCTCAAACACCTTAGCCGTGAGGGCCTTTGTAAATGGATCAAGAACGTTGTGGTCCGGTTATCTCGCGTGGTGTCACATCTCTCGGTGCACAATCTCCCATATCGTGTGATACTTACGCTCTATGCTGCTTGCCCTTTTATGACTCCGAGGTGCTCTCTCGGTTACTCTCGCACCATTGTTGTCACAAAACGATGTGATTGGAAAGTTCATATTTGGAACAACTTCCAAATCCGTCATGAACTTCCTGAGCCAAACAGCTTCATTTGCAGCTTCACAAACCGCAATATATTCGACTTCCATCGTAGAATCAGCGATGCATCCCTGCTTGATGCTTCGCCACACTACAGCTCCTCCATTCAGAATGAAGGCTGACCCCGAAGTGGATTTCCTAGAATCCTTATCGAGTCTGAAAGTCGAAATCAGATATCCCGTAAGGATCAAATCCCCACTCCCATACACAAAGTTGTAGTTCCTCGTTCTCCTAAGATACTTGAGGATTGCCTTTACGACTGTCTAGTGATCTAATCCTGGATTGGATTGATACCTCACCGACAATCCCAATCGCATAACGTATGTCGGGCCTAGTACACAACATGGCATACATCGTGCTCCCTACAAATCAAGCATAGGGGATTCGCCTCATATCCTCAACCTCTTGAGGCGTCTTAAGACATTGATCCTTAGACACAGTGAACCCCATGCCCGAAAGCGCGCAAAGAAGCCCTTCTTGAGTTCTCGCATCTTATATCTAGACAACATCTTGTCAATATAAGACGCTTGAGACATGGCTAGGGTTCTGTTCTTCCAGTTCCGGACAATCTGGATACCTAGAACATACTGTGCCTCTCCCAAATCTTTCATTTGGAATTGCGAAGCCAACCATTCCTTAATGTCGCTAGAAGAAATCCTACCTCATTCCCAATGAGAAGGATATCATCCACATACAATATAAGAAACGTGATAAGATCATTAACGATTTTCTTGTAAACACAAGGCTCGCCAACATTTTGATCAAAGCCATAAGATTTGATCGCCTCATCAAACCTTATATTCCAAGACCTCGAGGCTTGTTTCACCATAAATAGACCTTTTAAGTCGGCAAAATCTTTGCTCTTGGCCTTGGGCAATGAACCCTCAGGGTGGTCCATGTAGATGGTCTCGTCAAGGTTGCCATTCAGAAAGGCGGTCTTGACATCCATCTGCCATACCTCATAGTCATAATATGCGACAATGGCTAGAAGGATTCTAATCGACTTTACCATGACAACAGGTGAAAAGGTTTCCTCATACTCAACCCCTTCCACCTGGGTAAAACCCTTTGCCACTAGTCGAATTTTGAAGGTCTGCACCTTCCCATCTACGCCACGCTTACGCAGTAGATCCACTTGCAACCAATAGGTTTAACCCCATCCGTTTGGTCCACAAGCTCCAGCACGGAATTGAAGTACATCGACTCCATTTCTGGTCCATAGCTTTAATCCATTCGTCTTTGTCAACGTCAGCCATTGCCTGATCATAGGTCAATGGATCCTCACAGTCATCATCAGGAGTGACGACTTGGGTTTCAGCTAAACCCATGTAACGTTCAAGCTGTCTCACAGTCCTCCCATTACGTCGAGGCATTCCCAACTTTTGGGAACGGACTTGACTAGACGAGCTAGGATCAACAACACTTGTTGACGTACTAGCACCATCAACAACTCTTGCTGATGAACTGTCCATTTCATTCAACACAATTTTACTCCTTGGTAAGTGATCCCTGATGTGGTCTTCCTCAAGGAAAGTGGCGTTTGTCGACACAAGCACCCTATTATCCTTAGGATCGTAAAAGTAACCACCTCTAGTCTCTTATGGGTAACCTACAAAGAGGCACAACTTTGAACTGGGTTCCAACTTCTTCGGGTTTGACACCAACACATGGGTCGGGCATCTCCAAATTCTGAAATGACGTAAACTGGTTTTACGACCATGCCAGAGTTCGAATGGTGTTTCACAAACACTTTTCGACGAAACTGTGTTCAAAATGTAAACCGCAGTCTCCACTACGTAACCCCAAAAAGAATCAGGGAGACGAGCATACCTCATCATCAACCGAACCATGTCCAACAAGGTTATGTTTCTCCTCTCCGATACACCATTCTGCTGTGGCATATCAGGTGCTGAGAGTTGGGACGTAATTCCATGTTCTATCATATAGTCCTGGAATTCAGTGTCCATATACTCTCCACCTCGATCCGATCGAAGTGTTTTTATCGTTTTACCTAACAGGTTCTCAACCTCAGTCTTGAACTCCTTGAACTTTTCAAGTGTTTCAGACTTCCTATGCATTAGGTAAATGTACCCATACCTCGAATAGTCATCTATAAAAGATACAAAGTATTCATAACCACCTCGTGCTTTAATATTCATCGGACCACAGAGATCAGAATGTATAAGCTCAAGGGCTCCTTGGCTCTATATCCTTTTCCACTATAAGGACGTTTGGTCATTTTGCCTTCAAGGCATGACTCACATACCGGTAAAGAGTTTTCTTCCAACTCGCTTAGAAGTCCACTCTTCACTAGTCTCTCAATCCTATTGAGATTAATGTGGCCTAACCGAAGATGCCAAAGATGGGCACTTTCTTTTGGAGAAACTTTTAATCTCTTAGTTCGCGTTTCGACTGTTTTAAACAATTCGGTGTTCAAAACACTTTTGACCGAATTAGGGTTTAAAACATACAAATTGCTCTCAAGCGAAGCAGAACAAATCAAATTTCCATTTCGAGAAATAAACGCTTTATTGCTCTTGAAAGAAATGAAAATATTTTGTTCTAATAGGCAGGAAATAGAAACTAGGTTTCTCGTAAACCCGTGAACTATGTACATATTATCCAATAATAAGTACTTCCCGCCAAGAAACGACTTTCTGAGTGCCTATTGCCGCAATCGAGAAAACTTCTCCGGATCCAACCCTGAGTGTTATCTCACCCTCTTGTAGTCGCTGCCAGGAACTTAATCCTTGAAAAGAAGAGCAAACATGGTTAGTGGCGCCTGAATCCAATATCCAAGCAGAGTCATTACTCTCCACTAAACAAGTTTCTGTGACAAGTAAATCACATTTACTTGTCATCTTCTTTTGATCAAGGAACCTGGGACAACTACTTTTCAGGTGTCCATCCCCGTTGCAGTAGAAACACTTTCTGGCAACATCCTTGATTTCTTTGCCTTTTAGGGCGGCAGCGCGGTCAACACTATTCTTTTTCAACTTCTCCTTCTTCCCTTTAGGGCCTGAAGAGCCTACAAACTTTGTCCTAGAGGTCATACCCCTGTGAAAAGGTCTTAAGGCAACACTTGCCTCAGCTTCTTGTCCCCTAGTTTGCACCAAGGACTGAAAGGTTTGTAGATTTTTGAATAGGACTGTTGAACCGGGCACCTGAGGACCCTCTTCAGTGAGTGCGAACTCTTGGTCGTCATTTACCAAAATCGTGTCTGTATTATTTTTCCACGAAATACTATCGCCGACTAACTTAACGGAAATTAAAGGAGCGTTAAAAGCGTTTGACATTTTGTTGCTGAAATAAAATGAAAAACTTTGTATTAGTCTCACAAAAACTTTTGAAAATCCAATCAGGTTTTAGCAAATTTTTATCCTATGATCCCTAGGTCATTCAAAATTTGCAATGATACCCTAAAGGTTTAGAATGACCGCCACCGTAGGGTAGACAAACCCACTTCTCCTCTAGGACGAGACTCTCTCGACCAGACCTTAATACCAGAATAACTCTTATTCTATTAGGCATCCAGTTACCAATTTTCGGTCAAAATCCATTAACTCTTAATGAATCCTGTGAGTGTCACCCTCAATCTTAAATTTCCAAGTATCCGTCCAAACAATAGCCGCCGTAGGGAGGACTAAGAAGGAAAACCAACAAGGAAATCGTATCCCTTTTGGGAATTCACGGTGTTCCGACTCCCATGATCAAGGCCCTCCGTAGGGATTGTCTGGTCCAGACCAAACTAACAGGCGGATCATAGGCGTCTCACGGTGTGAATCGAAAGAAGAGACCGTGGGTCCCGTTTTCATAGATCCCGCTCCCACTCACTATAAGTACTATCTCCATTCACGTTGATATTGACCCATACAAATGCCACTCGTAGGGGGAGCTCCCATTTGCGCCACGAGGCCGAGCATGGATCTCACGGTGCGAACTTAAACAGAGATTTGTGGATGAAAAATTAAATGTATCTCATACACTTTATTTCCTCTCACTCAACACTTTAAAATATTCGGGATTGACCTAGATAAACCGGCTAAAATTTACCTAAGTCTACCAATATAACTTTTATATTGGGTTAGCCTAAGTTTATAATCACATTATTAACTTAGGTCTATGTGAGTAAATTAATTAACTCTTAATTAACGACACTCACGAGAATATAACCTAAGAATCACCTGACCGAATTCACTCCTGTGTCGGTTTCGTAGGGGTGTTCATAAGCGTCAACTTAAATACCCCAAACTTTAGACAAAACCTTCCTTAGACAGAGTTACTTATCAGTCTCCATTCCAAGGTCATATTTGATTTCCTAATTCTAATCTTATTAGAACTAGAAAACCTAAGTCTAATTATTCAGGTTCTAAACAATTTAAAACTAATAATTAACTTAGGTTACATGCATTTCTATGTTATAGTGCTTAATCATTCATCACATGAATAATACTATACTATAACATACATTCATCACATGAATTAAATGCAAGAGCATGCTTTTAATTTAAAAATATAACACTTATATTAAATAAATTAAATCATGCAAACATTATATTATAACTCTTATAATATAATCTTATCATGCATATTATATATTATAACTCTTATAATATAAATATGATGCATGAAATGTTTAACCTAAGGTGAGATTTTAAATCTATATGGCATACTCTATGCACATAGAAATAATTAAATCATACATGTCATGCATAAAATAATTAAATAGCAATATTGGACCGATTTTTGGCATCCTAGGGACATAAAATTAAATTAATTAACATTAATATAACTCTTATATTAATATTAATTAAAATAATTAAATAAAATACATTTATAAAATCAAATTTACAAATAAATAAATAATAAAAAATAAAACAACAATTGCATAATCCCAGGCTTAAACCGCCGCTCACATAGCATGTCCTCGAAAATTCTCGCACTGCACACACCACTACGCCACAACATTGCAACGTTGTTATTGCGTTGCAACGCTATAATGTATAGCGTCGCGCCTAGCGTTCTGAACGTTGTGGAGTTGAAACGCCACCGCTAGTGTTGCAACGCTGCACTGCAGCAGCCTCCAGCAACATGGATGGCGTCGCAACGCTGATGAACTTCCAGCAACACAACTTTTGTTGTTTTTCATCGAAATCGCATGTTTTTGCTCCGTGTTTTTCACGACAACTCTTGCCACGAACGACACGGACTTACAGACTTGGTTTACATTAAAAATGCCCAAAACAACGTGCAACTTTAATGTAAATCTAAAAAGTGCCAAAAACTGAAAACATCCAAAATTGCAAACCATTAACATTCATCTCATGAAAATTAATGCTACCCACCTAATTTTAAGAATTCACAGAATACACAACGAAGAGCAACGATTGGCTCTGATCAATTGAAGGGATTTTGAATTTCCGCAGCGGAAGGCGTTGTGAAACGTCGTTGATCCGTTGTGTAAAACGTGTCTTAAAATTGAATCTATCTCATAGATCCTAGGCTAAACATGTAAAGAAGAAGAAGAAAACAGTAAGTAAAAGGTACTAACCTCTTGAAGAACTCTTCTTCAATGTTTTCTTCTTCTCCGGTCACGATCTCTCTCGTACCAACGAACTCCTCGAACTCGATCCTCGATCCGAACAGGGAGACACCTCCAAAACGTCTTCTCGGTTGTTCTCGAGAGGTTGAGGGAGAGTGAGAGGGACTCCCTTTGGTTTTGGGTGAGGAGAGAATTTTGGAGAATTGAGAGAGGATTTGAGAGAGAATCTCTTGCTCTCTTTGGATGAAAATCCAAAAAATGGCAAGATGGCACACCAAAGGCTTCTTGCAAATCCTTTAAATACTATTGTGTGATAGAGTTAAAACCTCCACCAAATCACAATTTTACCACAACCATATAATATACAAATCACATTTGCATATTATATAATATAAGGTATCTCATACCTTATTATACAAATCTCATTTGCATAAATGTGGAATTATAAATTGAATCACATTCAATTTAATTTCTCTCAATTCAATTTCTCCAACTAACACTAATTAATCAATTAGGCTATACTATAGTTTATTATGAATCTCATTCACATTAAACTATATATTACGTCATCTATATCTCATATAAATGACATAAATACCCAAATAATGAATTTAAACACTTCAAATTCACACCAAACTATAAACCCTTAATTTGTCCAATTTGAGCCAACCGAGGGTCCTAATGGACCTAAAGATGACGAGCTCCAATGATCCGAGACTAACCTGCCAAACTCTTTGACCATGTTATTCAACATTCATTACCTACGGTAACATTCCGCTAAAGTCCGTAACTGCACTCTCATCACTGTAGGACAAGTTGTGTCCATCGATATAACCAATACCCATGAGTCGACCCTTCACAGGTTGTTCGTAGTCACAGCTGGGTCAAATTACCATTTTACCCCTGTGTCTACCTCTTGCTCCTTAAGTCCCACTACTCCTCTAATGAACAACTACGTTGCATGGTCCAACCATAAACAACAACCCTCTCAGTTCAATGAGAGAGTGGGGCCCGTTGTTCAAGCCCTGGAGACAACACTTAAGGGAACAACCCCTCTAGTTTCCCTAAGTCGGGAACGAGTGAATTCCTTCTTGCGTAGTCAAGTTCCCAGCTCCCCACGTGGTCCCGCCCCGAGAAGATAGGCATATTGGGCGAGCAACAAAGGCCACCCTCACCCGTACTAGTCAAAGGATGGACCCATGATGCGAGTCCGTGAACACGCTCAAGATTAAGGTCGAGTCACTAATGGTTATCTACGAATTTATTAGCTATATCTGCATTAACGGTGTTACATCAAAGAAGTCTAATAATTCACGGTGCGGTCTTGTACAATCTCATTGCACAGATGCCCCCACTCGCATGTCAACCACACGAACGAGTCGATCACCTCGTCAGATCTAATACAAAGCGGTCGCATCCACGGTGTATCCGTGGATTAGGTCTCCAACCCTATCCATATATCAGACCGTTCGGGTCATTAACTCGAACGTGATCCTCCCCGTGTGTCCACTACACACCGTTCAAGTTCTTAGTTCTCTCATAATGCAATGACCCTGGAGCTTAGTTTATTGGATTAAGTTTATGAAAAATGCGAGACACAAAGTTTAAATAAATAACTCTTAATTATTATAAAATGTTGAAATAAATAACTCTTATTCATTTACAACTTGGAATATTACAAACTACACGAGATGAGGACATACATCCCAACATACTGAAACCCAAGTTGTCATACCAAATGATGATTGTGTGGATCCATTGACTTATAATCAAGCAATGGTTGACAAAGATAAAGACAAATGGGTCATAGCCATGGACCAAGAAATGAAGTCTATGAACTTCAATTCTGTTTGGGATCTTGTAGATAAACCTGATGGGATAAAACCTATAAGTTCACTACTACAAAAACTATATTTCTTGACGCTTATAAAATGTCGAATTTTGCTTTACTTGACGTTTTTCAAACCGTCAAGGAATCCACCGTTAAGAATAATATACAATACTTGACACTTATAAAGTGTTATGTATAGTCTTTTTTTACGCTTATAATGTGTCATTTTGAACATAAAACCTTGACATTTTTTATTAGTCAAATGTAGTTTTATCTTGACTTTGAAAAAGTGTCAAATTTGTGTTAATACTTGACGTTTTCAATAGGTCAAATATATTTTTATCTTGATGTTTCAAGAATGTCAAATAAAAGTTACTTGACGATTTTTATACATCAAATATAGTTTTATCTTGACGTTGTAGAAATGTCAATTTAATTAGTTCTTGACGCATTTGACATGTCATGTTTGTTTTTTAATTTATTTTTTTAAAATTCTAATAAATGTCGTTCCCTATCATCTTGAAGCTCCTACGTTGTATTCCAAAAATTAGATATAATGAATGCTCCATAACATCATCTACCAAATAAACAATACATAGTCAAAATCCATCAATCAAAATTTGATCAATAGCTTTAAGAAAGTTCATATCTTTAACATTACTAAAGTATCAACCTCATGAACAATTTCAAAATTTCAAGAATACGTATGACTAAATAAAAAAGATACAATAACTATTATCCTCATAAAATAAGTATAACATCACCAAATATAATTTCAGTAACATTATGGTGTTTGTCAAGTACAATATTGTCAAAAACCTCAAGTAACTCTTTGTAGTTTGATCGAACATGTTGCAATTTGTACTTGAAGCCATTGATGCATAGGATCATGTCTGATACATAAGAAAAAATGCAAATAATGTAATCAAAAGAATTACATCTCTTCCCCAGTATTGATGGTTTGACATATGAACTTACATCTCTTCCTCTTCCCCACTCTTGAGAGTATTTTTTCTTTTGATGCACACCAAGCTCGTGCCTTTTTTTTCTGAAACCTGAAGTACTATTAAGAAAAAACATTTCAATCTACTATCCCATGAAGATAGAAAGAGGAACGATACCGAATGAGGGCATATATGGGCACCTAGCCTCAATAAAAACGATAAATTTGGGCAAGTAGCTACTATGATTTAAACTCATTCTTTGACTTTTCATTACCTTAATATCCTCTAAATGTCGACTAGTGTCAAGGTCACTCTTCCTTGGACTTTAAATTTGGGCAAGTAGCTACTATGATTTAAACTCATTCTCTCCAAATGGACAACAAATTATAAAGGGTGTGAGAGAGGTGTAGGAAGAAATTGTAAGATACAACAATGTCACAACTAAGCAACCTTAACATGCTCAAAATATGGCTTATCCCATCAGGTTGGTTGGAAAATACATATATTATCTAACCTTGGATGAGAATGGCGAGCGAACTCCTTCTTGAGTGAAAACGCTTTGCATGATGAAAACATGCTGGAGGAGATCCGAACTGAAAAAGGAAATTCAGAAATGTAATAAAGTCATAGTTCTTCAAGCTTAATACATAAAATAATTTGTCTAGGAGGTCGAGTTATGATGACCATGAAAGTTTAGAGTACAAAAAATCGAACATACAGTACCAACTTAAGATTATAAGATGTAAAATATGTAAAACATTTAGAAAACTCCCTATGAGAATATTGAAAAAGCCTACTATAAGCGTGAACATCATTCACTAAACTAAACATAGCAAAACTTTTTTTTTGAAACATAATATGCATTAAAAAAACGAGAACCAACATTATCTGCACCCCTTGTTCCAGTGAGAATCATTCACTAAGATGGACAGTGGGCAAATACAGCAAGCCCATCACCTGAAAGAAGTTAAAAGATATAGCAAAAAGAAAAGGAGCTACAAGGATAAAAAAACATAATAAATAAGACATCTTATAGAGATAATATACATCAGAAGGCAATCTAGACATTCTGAACAAGTAGTAATATTTCAAGAAAAAACAGGGAAAGATCTTTAGAATGAAGTTCCTAAACAACTTAATCATAAAACCTTCACCAAATACATAATTTATCCTCCAAGAATTGACTCCATATGAATTCAACGAGATCCAAAATTGAATGCTTGTATAAATAAGATGTATTTTGTACAGTGATGTTCCAGAGCAAGCAACAAATAGGTTTTGAGCTGGAACCAACATATCATATGCAGACGCAAAAATATAAGAAAGTCCAACAAAGCTACTAAAGATTACTGAAAATAATGTCCCTTACCAAAGTGCAGGGTAACCAGTCTTTTAATTTTCTCCTTTTCATATATAGTAACCTTATTGTTCAACTTAAATAACAAGAAATAGGGTAAAGAGGTGGGTTGATCAAATACAAAAAACGATTAAACTATTTATAAAGTAAATACACATTAATGTTTTCTGGAAATTATGTGGATGAGTAATAGACACTATTTGGTCGTGTATGGCATTGAGACTCAAAGATGTCTGTGAAATTTAGAGGATAGGAAAAAGTGGTCAGCTAATCTCCAGTGCCTTGTGTAGAGAAACATAGACAGGGATAAGGCATTGGAGATACTTGGTTCGACTATTTTTAGAACATTTGTTCTAGCCTTACTTTCATTCATTATAACACTATTATTTATAATAATGCACCATCTAATGAACCTTGAAGTCGAATAGATCAATATTCTAGAACTAAAACCGGTAGATTTAAATTGGACACCATGACTTGTATGGTGTATCTTACACTGAGAAACAAATTTCTTCTGGAGAGGATTTAAATTGATAAATTTCAAGATAACAAGCCAGGGAAGTACAAAACTAAAGTAACCAGACTAACAGAATCAGAATATTGACAATTATACATTCGTTTCCTTGAATAACTCGTGCAAAACATTTTGAGAAAGAGGTGGAAGGGGGAAAGAAGCCGAATGATCTAGCAACATGAATCATAACCCATAATCAGTTGGCAAAAAATACACAAATCCTACAAAATTTTGAGAGGAATAAAGAGCAAAAGTTGGAAATTTACGGATGAAGAACCAGAAATAATTATGAATCATCAAAATCCATGTGGAGTATAAAATTTTCAGTCGTCATCCACAAATTCTAAAAGAAGCTAGTTCGAAAGAGTTAGCTGAACATTCCAATTCACTAACATTCAAACTCAAACAAATATCATACAATACACAACAACAGATGATGACGAAAAATTCAAGAGAAAGCAAAAAAAGCAACGGGGTTTGCTATGATGAGGGTTACCTTCAGAAAAACATGAATGAAGGGAGAAAGAGCAAACGAAGATAAGACAAACCCAAGTTTGATTCGTCCCCAAAATCTCAAAGTAAACATATAGATTCGTCCCCAAAATTTGAGATTTAAGAAAAAGGCAACTGATGACCTGTTCGTGAAATGGTGCAGTCGGTGGGACGCGATTGGCGAGGGGCGACCGACGTGGGGCGGTCGGCGGCTGGGAGTTGGGAGAGACATCGTGAGATCGATGGAGGGAAAGGGAAAAAGTCGCACAGTGAGATTTAAGGAGAAAAAAGTTGGAGGCATCGACGATTGGGGGGTTCGAGCAACCGGAGGTGTCAACAGTTGAGGGACGGCGAGGTTGCAGCGATGACTATTCGCGTAGGGCGAGGTTGCGACGGCGACTGTTCGCGAAGGGTTTTTCTGAGCGTATAGGGTGAAGGAGTAAGAAGGGTGAATGACTCGCGAAGGGTTTAAGTGATCTGCTCATTAGTTTTTTTTTTAAAAAAAGTAGCGCCTTTTCTGCCTTTTCCATTTTGCTACACTTGACGTTTTGTAAATGTCAAGAAACTGAAAGCGAGAAAAATCCAAAATCTTTGTCAAGCTCCGTGTTTTTTTTTTAATTTTTCTTGACGTTTTTCTTTTAAAACTTCATCTTTAAAAACGTCAAGTATTTAAAACTTGAAAGTGTCAAGAAATCTATAATTTGTAGTAGTGGTTGTAAGTGGATCTACAAGAGAAAATGAGGTGTAGATGGAAAGGTGCAAATCTTCAAGGCTAGACTAGTAGCAAAGGGTTATACCCAGGTAGAAGGAGTGGTCTATGATGAAACCTTTTCACCTGTTGCTATGGTAAAATCTATCTGTATCCTACTTGCCATTGTCGCATGTTATGACCATGAGGTATAACAGATGGACGTCAAGACAACATTCTTGAATGATAATCTTGACGAAAACATCTACATGGACCAACCCAGAGGGTTCATAGAACCAGGACAAGAGTAAAAGGTTTGCAAGCTTAAAAGTCCATTTATGGACTGAAAGAAGCTTCTAGATCCTGGAACATAAGGTTTGATGAGGCAGTCAAATCTTATGGCTTTGACCAAAATGATGATGAACCTTGTGTCTACAAGAAAATCATCAAAAGTTATGTCGCTTTCCTAGTCTTATATGTGGATGATATCCTACTTATTGAGAATGATGTAGGTTATCTAACTGACATTAAGAAATGGCTAGCTACGCAATTCCAAATGAAAGATTTGGGAGAGGCGTAGTCTGTTCTTGGAATCCAGATCATCCGGAATCGCAAGAACAAAACTCTAGCATGTTGGAGTGTTTGCCTTAATCTCGTGAAGTTTGTAATACTTGTTGATTTAATAAATAAAGGTTGTTTATTTATCAAACTTTGGATCTTGCATTTTATAAACTTAATCCAATAAACTAAGTTC
Organism: Trichosanthes cucumerina; assembly: GCA_036507285.1. Lineage (NCBI taxonomy): Eukaryota > Viridiplantae > Streptophyta > Magnoliopsida > Cucurbitales > Cucurbitaceae > Trichosanthes > Trichosanthes cucumerina. The sequence goes on along the minus strand of CM071839.1, from coordinate 70,472,459 downwards.
TAGGGTCATATTATATGAGAGAACTAGAACTTGAACGGTGTGTAGTGGACACACGGGGAGGATCACGTTCGAGTTAATGACCCGAATGATGTACAATATATGGATAGGGTTGGAAACCTCATCCTGGTGACACTGTGGATGCGACCCGCTTTGTACTCGATACAAACAAGGTGATCCAACTCGTTCATGTGGTTGACATGCGAGTGGGGGCATCTTATGTAATGAGATTGTACAAGACCGGATCGTGAATTATTAGACCTACTGATGTAACACCGTTAACAGTATAAGACTAATAATTTCGTAGATGACCATTAGTAACTCGTCCTTAATTTTGAGCGTGTTACGAACTCCTGTCTGCAGGGGTTTGTCCTTTGACTAGTATGGGTGAGGGTGACCAAAGTACGCCCAATATGTCTACCTTCTTGGGGGCAGAACCACGTGGGGAGCTGGGAACTTAACTACGCAAGATGAAATTCACTCGTTCCCGAGCTAGGGAAACTAGAGGGGTTGTTCCCTTAAATGTTGTCTCTAGGGCTTGGGAAACGGGGCCTTACCCTCTCATTGGCACAAGAGGGATGTTGTTTATGGTTGGACCATGCAACAAAATTGTTCATTAGAGGAGCAGTGGGACTTAAGGAGCAAGAGGTAGACAAAGGGGTAAAACGGTAATTTGATCCAACTTTGACTACGAACTACCTGTGAAGGGTCGACTTCCGGGCATTGGTTATATCGATGGACACAACTTGTCCTACAATGATGAGAGTGCAACTACGGGATTTAGTGGAGTGTTATTGTAGTTAATGAATGTTGATTAACCGCGTCAAAGAGTTTGATGGGTTAATCTCGTATCATTGGAGTTGTAAACCCGAGATCTTTCTTTGGAACTTCCTTATTATCAAACAACAAAAAGAAAGAAGAAATGAATGTTTAAAACTTGGTTTTCCATGTTTTAAAAAGGAAAGAAATGAAGTGAAAGGCAAAAGGAAAACAAGGAAGGAAAGTTTAAACCATTTTGGTTTGGATTGCTTTAAAGACAAAAGAAGAAAAGGAAATGAAATAAATGTTTAATATATTAAGTTTGTTTTGTTTTGCAAAGAAAAGATAAGAAATGAAAAGATAAAGGAAGGAAAAAGGAAAAGAAAAGAAAAGAAAGGAAAGGAAAGGTGGATGGTGGGACCCCCACCATTGTTATCTTTTTAAAAATACATGATCCATCGATTTTCTTCTTCATTTCTCAAAGAGGAGCAAGGATTTTCGTGGGAGAAGCAGAAAGGAAGAGGAAGAAGGTGGTTTTTGGAGTTGAAGTTGCAGAAGAGAGGAGAAGAACTAAAGGTAAGTCTTTATGACAGCAAGTTAATCAATTCAATCCTATTCTGGTTTTCTGTTCATCTCGAGCTCCACAGGAAGAGGTAAGATTTTAGGTTTTGTTTCGTGAAAGTTAACTCATATTGGAACAAAATTCATGAAGGAAGCTCGAGCAAATTCGGATCTTAAGCTACTGATTTGTGAAGAGGAAGACAGAAGACAGAATTTGCTGTCAAATCTGAGAAGTCTCTGGTGTTTTGGTTGTACTGGTCTGTAGAGTTGAAATCAGAAGCTCTAATAGGTATGGTTGGAAAGCTTATTGAATTTCCTACAACTTTCATGAATAAATCATGAATAGAAAATGATTGGAAGATGTTGTAAATAGCAGGTCAAGTTTTGGGTTGCAGCAGAAAATCGAATCTGGAATAGCAGAAGTTAGTTCCTGGGAAAGAAGTTTTCGAGGTATTTCTGAACCAATCTATTGGGAATTTCAATTTCATATCTTCATATTAATTTTAGAGGATTCAAAAAGGAAGAGTTTGGTATAAATTTCACCCTGTTTGGCTAAGTAATGAAGAAGTTATGGTTGTCTGAAAACAGGGCAGAAATTCTGAAAATGCTGGAAAATTTGAAACTGTGTTTACTTGTAATTTTAAGGTTAAAACGCATGAGCTCGAGGTTCTAATGGTTGAATTTGGTTTGTTTGACAGGCCAAGAGGAGATAGGTCGAGTGTACAGGCCAAGGTTCTAGTTTAACACTGTGAGTGACAAAACGAACCTTGGAAATGGTTTATAGGCTTGTATTATGCTTATGAAAATGCAAGGTTTTGCTAAAACGAAATGGTTTAAATGCTTAATGTTTTCCTTGGAACACATGTTTATGAGTATTTATATTTTATAAGAAATGATTTCAAATGCTCGTTGTGAGCCTAAATGTCTTGATGAAATTTATATATGAGCATATGTTCTTGATTGTCGAAATTTATGGAAATGTTATGATTTCGAGCAAGTATGTTTAGCAAGTATGTTTTTAAAGATTTCCAGTTTTATGAACAAGCTAAGTAAGCTTGAGTTTTATGAAAGAGAAGATAAGCAAACATGTTTAAATGTATTTATGTATTTTTCTGAGTCTTGAATGAGTAAATGACTGAGACATTGAGCCCGAGGCTATATAGTACTGTGTGCACACAGGTCTTTTCTGTTGTTGACGTTGAGTGTACTCCGTGACAACAGCGCTGTCGTGAGTGCTGGGCGGGTCCCACTACGACAAAGACGATAGGAGTGCTGGGCGGACCCCACTACATCGTAGAACAAACGTTGGTTGTACTGGGCGTGCCCTACACAACGTATATTGTGACATGTTTTAAAAAGAGTTAATACCATTTACATGCCTTACGAGTTTTTAACGATATACTTGCTGGTTTTCATGAAAAGCTATTATGATTACACAGTTACTTTTAACATTTGATTACAGATGCATATGCTCATAGATTGCCAGGTGATATGATTTACGAGTTAATAGTTTTCTTCTAAACTCAAGTCACTCACTGAGCTTCATAGCTCATTCTTTCAGTGTTTTCCCCACTTTTCAAGTAGAGATCGAGCTCCCGGTGCCTGAAAACCTGCCATAGTCTGCTGAAGCTTCATAAGTTTGATATTTTGTACGTGGCGGTGTTGTATAGCAAGTCCATATGTTTTGTAAATTATTTTGAGAGAACTATGTAATCATAGTCGTATGTGCTTTAGAGGTTGTGGTTATTTAATTAGTGGTTTGGACTGTTTGTGGTTCTGATGTTCTTGCTCGTTTTAGTTTCCAAGAGAGACTTAAGAAGAGTTTCTCCTCATGTATGTTTAATAATTGTCCAGTTTCCGCTGTGTTAAGTTTAAAGTGTTCCATATGCGAACATAGTTTGTTGATCAGGTAAAGCAGTGTCAGCAGGTATTGTTAAGAGGTAACAATGTCTGTTGGCTTCATGCCGCCTCCGCTAAGTTAGCGGTAGTTCGGGAGGGTGTGACAACTTGGTATCGAGAGCGATTAGCTCCATGGGAATGAGACAGGGCAAGTTAGCTCTGAGAATAAGTAAAAGTCATAGCAAGTTATTGAGTTAGTACAGATCGAACTAGTAGAGTATGGTTCAAGTAAGGATAAGAGCAAGTCCAGTTAGGGCTAAAACGTGAATAGAAGTTTAGTATTGTGTATTTGAGATAAGTATCAATAGCATGTCTAATATGTTGATATGTTATAGGAGTCATGCCACCACGTCTTGCGAGCAGCACGCAGCAGCGAGATCATGGCGGGGACGCAAGATCCTACCCAAGGCCAACTGAGAGGGGATCTAGTGCCCCGAGAGTCCAAACCGAGGCCGAGATCGCCACATGCCATTTCCTCACGGGAGGTAGGCGGGCCGAGAGAGCGAGGCCAAGTGATCCGTAAAACGCGTATGGAATAGAACGTCCGAAGAAATTGGGAGCCACGGTGTTTGAGGGTTCCACGATCCACCGGTGGCGTCGAGGTGTGGCTGAATAAGCTTGAGAAATGTTTTGACGTGATGAGTTGCTCACGAGGAGCGAAATGTTAAGTTGGCCACATTCTTGCTTTGCTAAAGAAGGCGTAAGGATGATGGAAATCGATGTTATCCAGGTTGTAGTGATGCACGTATTTCACACCGCAAACTTTCGTATATATTTGAAAATAAATATTACCCTAGCACGCACTCTGCAAAAGCGAGCAAAGAGGGATGAATTTTTAGAATCAAACAAGGGACACTTTCGGTGGTGAGTATGAGAGAAGATATACCGAGTTTTCGCGGTATGTTGATGTGATTGTGGCATCTGAGAGTGACAGGTGTCGAAGATTTGAAAGAGGGTTACGACCTGAGATACGTACTCCCGCCACAACCATTGCTAAGTGGATTTATTTCTCCCACTGGTAGAGCACGCTTCTACGTGTTGAGCGTGAGTATAATGCGGCGCGATCAATAGTGAAGCCTAGTTGTTGAGGCTTCGACAACAAGCGATTTCAAGGTCGTGAGCAATGAGGTTCACACTTGGAGTAAATGTTTCCAAGTCAATATGACTTTAAGGATCGAACTAGTAGCCGGGCATCGAGGCAGATGAATGTTAGTGGTGCCTATCAGAGGCAAAGTCAAAGAGCACCTAGTCAATCGCGGATCCACAGCAGCAAGACCACGGCAAATGCAGAGTCGGGCTTGCCATTGCGCAGCGGAGAACTCCATGTGCAAATTGTGGTAAGAATCATCGAGGCCAATGTCTTGTTGGTGTCGGTGTGTGTTTACCGATGTGGGACACCAGGGCATTTCAAGAAGGATTGTCCACAACTTAGAGCGAGCGCCGCAGAGGACCAGGAGTTGGATCCCGCATAGTTGAGCGCAAATGAGAGTTGCATGAGGCTGTAGGAGAGGGCACCAAAGTGGTGCAAAAGCAGAAGGGAGTTGTAGGGAGACCTGGGCAACAGGAAAGGTCTACGCTATGACTCAAAGAGAAGCAGAGGGATGCACCAGACGTGTGATTATCGGGTACGATTTCTATTTGTAATGTACCGCATGTGTTTTGATAGATCCAGTGCTACGCATTCCTTTGTTTCCAGTATATTCCTAACTAAGCTTAATAGGAAGCTAGAGCCTTTATTTGAGGAGTTAGTTATATACACTCCAGGTTGGTGATGCTTTACTAGTCAATTCGATGTTGCGAGATTGTGAGGTCTTAGTAGAAGGTCTCAATATGTTAGTGGATCTTCTTCCACTAGAGTTGCAGTGTGTTAGATGCAATCTTAGGGATGGATTTCTTATTCACTCATTATGCTTCCATGGATTGCCATAGAAAGGAAGTTGTTTTCAGGAAACCAGGATTGGCTGAAGTGGTTCTCAGGGGTGAAAAGAAGATTATTCCTACGAGTTTGATTTCAGCATTCAAAGCTCAGAAGTTGTTGAGAAAAGGTTGCACGACGTTTCTTGCACACGTAGTGGAGGTGCAGGAAGAAAAGTTAAAACCAGAAGATGTTCTTGTTGTGAACGAGTTTCTTGATGTTTTTTCAAAGAGATCCGCATCGAGGTTGCCACCGATAGGAAGTAGAGTTCACTATTGAATTGCTACTAGGAACATCACCTATTTCGCAAGCGCCGTATTGAATGGCTCCAAGTGAGATAAGGGAGCTAAAGATGCAGTTACAAGAACTAGTTGATAAGGGGTACATCAGACCTAGTGTATCGCCTTGGGGAGCTCCAGTGTTATTAGTAAGAAGAAAGATGGTACCCTTAGATTATGCATTGATTATAGACAGTTAAGCAAAGTCACGATACGTAACAAGTATCCTTTACCCTGAATCGATGACTTGTTTGATTAGTTAAGAGGTGCATCGGTGTTTTGTAAGATTGATATAAGATCAGGATATCATCAGTTAAAGGTCAGAGAATCAGACATTCCTAAGACATTATTCAGAATGAGGTACGAATATTATGAGTGTTTAGTAATGTCATTCGGTTTAACAATGCACTAGCAGTTTTCATGGACCCCATGGACAAGTTTTTCACCAGTATTTGGATAAGTTTGTGATAGTATTCAATGATTATATACTAGTTTATTCAGTTGACAGGAAAGCCTACGAGGAACACATGAGTATTATTCTACAAACACTACGCGATAAACAGTTGTACGCTAAATTCACCAAATGTGAGCTTTGGTTGAATCAGGTAGTGTTTGGGGTAAGTTGTTTCAACAAATGGAGTTGGTATGGATCCGCATAAAGGTAAAAGCTATGGTCAACTTAGAGAGACCAGTTAATGCGACAGAGGTATGTAGTTTCCTAGGCTTGGCGGGATACTACAGATGATTTGTTGAGAATTTCTCACGTTTACCATTACCTTTAATAGCTTAAACAAGAAAGAATGCTAAGTTTGAATGGTCAGATAAATGTGAACAGAGTTTTTCAGTGGCTGAAAAAAAAAAGATTAGTTACAACATCTATAAGAAGAGTTTCTCCTCATGTATGTTTAATAATTGTCCAGTTTCCGCTGTGTTAAGTTTAAAGTGTTCCATATGCGAACATAGTTTGTTGATCAGGTAAAGCATTGTCAGCAGGTATTGTTAAGAGGTAACAATGTCTGTTGACTTCATGTCGTCTCCCGGGCTAAGTTAGCAGGTAGTTCGGGAGGGGGTGTGACAATTGGAGCTCATCATTTGTAGGTCCATTAGGTCCCTCGGTTTGCTCAAATTGGACAAAATGAAGGTTTACAGTTTGGAGTGGATTTGAAGTGTTCAAATTCATTAAAAGAGCATTTATGTCATTTATATGTGATATAGTTGACATAATATATAGTTTAATGTGAATGAGATTCATAATAAACTATAGTATGACCTAATTAATTAATAGTTAATTAATAGAGCTAATTTGGAGAAATTGAATTGAGAGAAATTAAATTGAATATGATTCAATTTAAAATTCCACAATTATGCAAATGTGATTTGTATAATAAGGTATGAGATATCATATATTATATGATATGTAAATATTTTGCATATCATATGGTTGTGGTATTTTGGTGAATTGGTGGAGATTTTAACTCCACCATATACCATTATAAATAAGTGCTTGGAGAAGCACTTGGTATGCAATGGTTCTCATTTTTTGGAATTCCATCCAAAGAAAAAGCAAAAATTCTCTCTAGCCTCTCTCTCAATTCTCTATAATTCTCTCCAACCCAAAATTCAAAAGGAGTCCCACAACTCTCCCTCTACCTCCCGAGAACAATCGAGAAGATCAAGTGGAAGTGTGCGGCTTGATCCGTTCGTGTTCGTGGAGATCGTTGGATCGCAGAGATCGTGATCGGACAAGAAAACATCGGAGAAGTGTTCTTCAAGAGGTATTTATCCTTTACTTACTGTTTTCTTCTTGTTGTAAGCTTGCTTAATATAGATTGTATGTCGATACATTCAATTTTAAGAAAATTAGAACGTCAACAAAATAACGACGATTCGCGTCGCTTCCGCTGCGAAAAATCCATTCCCTTCATAACATTGTCTCAAACATCTAATGTCGACAAAGTGTTGTGAAGATTTAAGATGCAAGACTCCAAGAAAGGACTATTATCTTTCAGGCATGGAGTTCATTTGTCTAAGGAACAGTGTCCTAAGACACCTTAAGAAGTTGCATGAGACGAATTCCTTATACATCACTGTGGGAAGCCTGATATACGCTATGTTGTGTACTAGGTCGGACATATGCTTTGCAGTAGGAATGGTCAGTAGATATCAATCTAACCTAAGACCAGAACACTGGACAACGGTTAAAACAATCTTCAAGTATCTTTGAAGAACGAGGGACTACATTCTCGTGCATGGAGCTAAGGATTTGATCCTTACAGGATACACAGATTCTGACTTCCAAATAGACAAAGATTCTAGGAAATCTACGTTGAGGTCAGTTTTCACACTTAATGAAGGAGCTATAGTTTGACGAAGTATCAAACATGGATGCATCGTAGATTTAACTATGGAAGCCCAATATGTAGCAGCTTGTGAAGCAGCTAAAGAAGTCGTATGGCTAAGGAAATTCATGGTGGATTTGGAAGTTGAGTATTCCAATCACACTTTATTGTGATAACAGTGGTGTTGTGGAAAATTCAAGAGAACCCCGAAGTCACAAGAGGGGTAAACACATTGAGCGAAAGTATCACCTAATTAGGGAGATAGTGCATCAAGGAGACGTGACCGTCACGAGAATAGCTTCTGAGCTCAATACTGCTCATCCATTTACAAAGACTCTCTCATCTAAAGTGTTTGAAAGTCGCCTAGAAGGTGTAGGACTACGTATCTTACCCTAACTAGGACAAGTGGGAGTATGTTGTACAAAAGGTATTCAGTGCCCTAGTTTATTGTATTTACATTACTGTAATGTTCATTATGTACTCCACTAGCTTTAGGTCAAGTGGGAGATTGTTGGGGTTTATGTCCTAAACAAGTGTAGTTTTGTAATAATGATATTTCAAATAAATAAAGAGTTATTTATTACATTCTCACACATAAACCTAAATCCAATAAACTAAGTTTCGAGGTTATAATGATCGATCTTGAACAATTGTGTAGTGGACACAAGTTGGATGAAGTTGTTCAAGTATAACCTGAATGGTCTATGGTACATGCATAAGGTTGGGAACCTTATACTGGTAACACCATGGATGCAACCCGCTTTGTATTTAGTACAAATGAGGTAATCCAACTCGTTCATGTGGTAGACATGCGAGTGGGGGCATCCTGTATAATGAGATTATACAAGATCGGACCACAAATTATTAACCTATTAGTGTAACACCGTTAACAAGATAGATCTAATAATTTATAGATGATCATTAGTTACTTGACCTGAATCTTGAGCAAGTTACGGACTCTTACTTATGGGGTTTGTCCTTAGACTAGTATGGGTGAGAGTGGTCTGTAGCCGACTCAATAAGCCTACCTTCTCAGGGACAGAACCATGTAGGTGGCTGGGAACTTAACTCTGCAAGAAGGAATTCGCTCATTCCTAAATTAGGGAATCAGATAGGTTGTTCTCTTAAGAACTGAATCCAAGTCTTGAATAACGGGGCCCACCTTCTTACTGACCTAAGAAAGATTAAGTTTATGGTAAGACCATAGACTGGTTTTTCATTAGAGGATCAGTAATTCTTAAGGAGCAAAGTTAGTCATAGGGGTAAAACGATAATTTGACCCAGCTGTGATTACGAGCAACCTGTGAAGAGTCAACTCACGGGTATTGATTATATCAATGGATACAACATAGTCTACAGTGAAGAGAGTGCAACTACAAGTCTATAGTGGAGTGACTCGTAATTAATGAATGTTGGTTAATTAGATCAAAGAGTTTGATCGATTAATCTCGTATCATTGGAGCTCATGATCTGTAGGTCCATTAGGTCCCTTCGTTGGCTCAACATGGAAATATTGAGGGTTTATAGTTTGGAGTGAATTGAAGTGTTCAATTTCACATATAAGGAGATATATCAATTATATGTGATATAATTGATATAGTATATAGTTTAATTTATGTACTAAATGAGAAATATATTATAAGAGCACTATAGGGGTAGGATGGTCATTTCTACCCTATTTCCCTATAAATATGTGCATGAGATGCACATTTGGCATGCATCCAAAGCATTTGTAAGAAACCCTAAGTGCTCATTTTGTAAGTATTGTTGGAAAAATTCCAAAACACTCATCTCTTTCAAAATCCTTCCTAAATCCAAAAGAGGTTTCCCACCACCTTCCCTTTCCTAGAGATACAACGGAGAAGATCTAGCAGCCGTGTCAAAACTAGTTTGAAGCTTGTGGAGAATGCGAGATCGTTGAGATCGTGAGGTCGAGAGGAGTAAAGGAGTACGAGTTGTTTTAAGTCTACAATGGTAATATACTTGTTGTCCAATTCTCTAGTTTACATGTTTAATCTGTTTTATATATGTTTTTGATTTGATCTACGTAATATATTACAAGAACACACGATTCAAATCGTTTATGCTTCGGGATTCGATCCTATCAATCCCCACTCGCATGTCAACTACATGAACGAGCTAGATCGCCTCTTTTGTATCAAATACAAAGTGGGTCGCATCCATAGTGTTACCAAGTTGAGGTTCCCAACCTTATCTATGTACTATAGACCATTCAAGTCTTCTACTTTGAACTTGATCCTAGCTATGTGTCAACTACACACTGTTCAAGATCTCCTAAATGTGCCCCTGAAGCTTAGTTTATTGGATTTAAGTTTGTAATTGCGAGAATACAAGGTTTAAGAAAAAATAACACTTTTATTCATCTCCTTAAAAAATTACAAATACACGAGTTTAGGACATAAATCCCAACAAACAATGCTTAAGCTTTAAGGGGAAAATGCTAGTAATAATGTGATACGGACATACTAACCTAAAGCTAGTGGAGTACATGAACATTACATTAATGCAAATACAATAAACTAAGGCATTGAATACCCTTTGATACATAATACTCCCACTTGCCCTAGTCAGGATCTAATATGTAAACCTAGACTTTCTAGGTGACTCTCGAACACCTTAGCCGCGAGAGTCTTTGTAAATGGATCAACAACGTTGTGCTCCGATGCTATCTTCGTGATGATGATGTCTTCTCGATGCACAATTTCCCATATCAAGTGATACTTTAGTTCAATGTGTTTTCCCCTCTTGTGACTACGAGGTTCCCTCGAATTGGTCACTGTACCACTGTTATCACAATAAAGGATGACTGGGAGGTTCATATTTTGAACTACTTCCAAATCAGACATGGACTTCCTAAGCCATACTACCTCTTTAGCCGTTTCACAAGCTGTTACATACTCAGCCTCCATAGTGGAGTCCGCGATGCATCCTTGCTTGATGCTTCGCCAGACTACAACTCCTCCATTAAGAGTAAACACTGACCCCAATATAGATTTCCTATAATTCTTATCGATCTGAAAGTCAGAGTCCATGTATCCAGTAAGGATCAAATTCTTAGACCCATACACGAGCATATAGTCTCTCGTTCTCCTATGATACTTGAGGATTGTTTTTAACGTTGTCCAGTGATCTAATCCTAGATTGGATTGATACCTACTGACAATCCCAACTGCATAACAGATGCCGGGCCTAGTACACAACATGACGTACATGAGGCTACCTACAACTGATGCATAAAGGATTCGTCTCATGTTCTCAACTTCTTGAAGTGTCTTAGGACACTATTCCTTAGACAAATGAACCCCGTGTCTGAAAGACAATAGACCCTTCTTAGAGTTTTGTATCTTATATCGAGCCAACGTTTTGTCAATATAGGATGCTTGAGACAAGGCTAGTGTCTTGTTCTTGTTGGGTTTTATGCCCTAAAACTCGTAGTTTGTAAATAATGTTCTAATTAAATCAATAAAGAGTTATTGTTTATCATTATTTTCTATATTGCCTTAAGTTAACCTTAAATCCAATAAACTAACATCCAAGGTTGTTGCATGTCTCTTGAACTGAATGTAGTAGACATATAAGGATCTCAGTTCGAGATACAACCTAAAGGGTCTATAGTAAGGAGATAAGGTTTGGGTATCTTACCCTGGTAATACTATGGATATGGCCCACTTTGTATATGATACAAACACAGTCCTAATGTGTTCGTGTAGATGACATGTGAGTGGGGATATCCTATGTGATGAGATTGCATAAGATCGAACCACGAAATAGTAACCACTAGGGGTAACTCGTTGACTAGTTAGGTTTCTATTTCAACAGGATGGCCTAAGTAACTTGATCTCAATCCTAAGCAGGTTACGAATTCCTGTTTATGAGGAATTGCCCTTTAACTAGTATGGGTGAGAGTGGCCCGAGTCGCCGACTCAATATGCCTACCTTCTTGGGGACAAGACCGAGCAGGTAGCTTGGGACTTAACTTAGCAAGAAGGAATTCACTCATTCCCGCCTATTAGGGTAAGTAGATGAATATTCCCTTAAGTGGTGTCTCCGAGACTTGAACAAAGGGTCCGACCCTCATTGGCCTGAGAGGGACTTCTGTTTGTTGGTAGGACCACAAACAGGTTGTTCATTAGAGGAGCAATGGGACTTAAGGTAAAAGATGTAACCCAACGGTAAAACGGTAATTTGACCCAACTGGTGTTACGAACATTCGTGAAGGATTGACTTGTTGTTATTGGTCTATATCCATGGACACAGAAATACATCTATAGTGAGAAGAGTGCAACTGCGAGACTTTAGTGGAGTGTTCTCACAGTAACGAATGTTGATTATGATGTTAATGAGATTAACTGAATAATCTTGTATCGTTAGAGTTTCTGATCTGTAGGTCCATTAGGTCCACCTCCTAGCTCGTAAAGGGTTCTTAGATCATTGAAATTTGAAATGTTCGAATTCTATTAGGGAATAAGCATAATGTATAGAGATGCATTATAATATAAAGTTTTTATGTGCATTAAAACTTTATAGTATAATTTATTTTGAATATGATTCAAAGTAAATTAATTGAGAGAATTAAATATTTGAGAGAGTTCAAATATTAACTAAATGTGAATGAGACATATTTAAAACAATAGGTTAAAATTTAATGTACATAAGATGTGCATTAAAACTATAGGTTAGAGGGAACTTTGATTACATGTGATTTAATCTTAATTAAATATATGATATTTAATTTAATATTAATTTAATATGATTTAATTAATTATATTACATTTAATAATTAATTTGATTAATTATTAATTAATTAAATTAAAAAAAGTGGGAGCATGCCCCACGTCTCCCAACTCCCTATCGTTAAGGGAGTGGGGAAGTGTCCCTCTTCTGCAGTTTTCTTCTTCCCTTTCCAGAGGGGGAAGGATCAATTGATTGAGTTCAAGGTGTTGAATTGTAAAATTATTCACATTCTCTCAATTCACACAATTTCCTGTACTTCCAAATTGTTGGAATACCTTTTGGTGGAGTAAAAGAGCCTTAGGCAGTATTTTATTAATCTCCAAAAAAAATGTTACAAAAAGGGAAACCTTAGCCTTTATATATAGGCTTAGCTATTGGGCTAATGGGCTTTAAATACAAAGGTGGTAAATTATATTAACCACAATAACTAACTAACAACCTATCTAAGAAAACAAATAAAATACCTAAGCGAGATTACAAAGAGAACCTTAGTAAAACTAAGTTACAAAGAAAACCCTAAATAATCTAACTAACCTACATCAATTCCCCCCTTCATGAAAAAGAACTCGTCCTCGAGTTAAATATGAAGTTCATCCGGAGGAAAATAGGTAGATAAATCTGAAATATTGAAGGTGTTAGATATGTTGTATCCTTCAGGAAGTTCCACCACATAAGCATTGCTGCCAATTTTTTTAAGGATCCGACATGGTCCAATTTTCTTCTTTTGCAGTTTGTTATAAGTCCCCCTAGGAAATCTTTCTTTCTTAAGATGTACAAGGATTAAATCACCTTTAGCAAACTCCTTATGCCTCCTTTTAATGTTAGAAAATTGGGCATATTTGGTATTAACTTCTTGAAGATGGTTTGTGACTTCTTTGTGTATTCTTTGAACCCAATCAACCATCAATTCAGCTTCTGAACTCAAATCTGCAGCACTAGGCAAACTAATAAGATCAAGAGTTAAGCGAGGAGGGTTAGTATATACTACCTCAAAGGGAATTTTGCCTGTGGATCGATTTTTCATGTTGTTGAAAGCAAATTCAGCTTATGGTAAACAAATGCCCCATTGTTTCGGCTCATCACCGCTTAAACACCAAATTAAATTTTCCAAAGTTATATTTGTGACTTCGGTTCGACCATCAGTTTGTGGGTGACAAGTTGTGTTATAATTCAAGTGGGTATCAAACTTTCGCCAAAGCCACTTCCAAAGTGGCTTAAAAATTTTGTATCCCTATCACTAGTTATGGTTTTAGAAATTCTATTAAGTCGAACTACTTCTTTAAAAAGAAGGATAGCAATATGAATAGCATCATTAGTTTTTCTACATGGTATAAAATGAGCCACTTTGCTAAAACGGGCAACCACCAAAAAGGTAGAATCATTACTGAAGGGATTTGAAATTCCCGCAGCGGAAGACGTTGTGAAACGTCGTTGATTCGTTGATCCTAGGCTAAACATGCATAAAAAAGAAGAAAAAACAGTAAGGAAACAAGTTACTTACTTGTTGAAGAACTCTTCTTCAACGCTTTCCTCCTCTGGTCACGATTTCTCTCGAACCGACGAACTCCTCGAACTCGATCATCGAAAAGTAATGCAAGACACTTCCAAAATGTCTTCTCGGTTGTTCTCGAGAGGTTAAGGGAGAGTGGGTGGGACTCCCTTTAGCTTTTGGGTGAGGAGAGTATGAGAGAATTGAGAGAGAGTTGAGAGAGAAGTGATTGCTCTCTTTGGATCAAAATCCAAAAAATGGCAATTTGCTTACCAAAAACTTCTTGCAAAACCTTTAAATACTATTGTGTGGTGGAGTTAAAACCTCCACCAAATTACAATTTTACCACAACTATATGATATGCAAATCATATTTGCATATCACATAATATAAAGTATCTCATACCTTATTATACAAATCTCATTTGTATAATTGTGGATTTTTAAATTGAATCACATTCAATTTAATTTTTCTAAATTCAATTTCTCCAATTAGCACTAATTAATCAATTAGGCTATACTATAGTTCATTATGAATCTCATTCACATTAAACTATATATTACGCCATCTATATCTCATATAAATGACATAAATACCCAAATAATGAATTTGAACACTTCAAATTCACACCAAACTGTAAACCCTCAATTTGTCCAATTTGAGCCAACCGAGGGGTCCTAATGGACCTAAAGATGGCGAGCTCCAATGATCCGAGACCAACCTGTCAAACTCTTTGACCCTGTTATTCAACATTCATTAGCTACGGTAACACTCCACTAAAGCCCGTAGCTGCACTCTCATCACTGTAGGACAAGTTGTGTCCATCGATATAACCAATACCCATGAGTCGACCCTTCACAGGTTGTTCGTAGTCACAACTGGGTCAAATTACCGTTTTACCCCTGTGTCTACCTCTTGCTCCTTAAGTCCCTCTGCTCCTTTAATGAACAACAACGTTGTATGGTCCAACCATAAACAACAACCCTCTCGACCCAGTGAGAGGGTGGGGCCCCGTTGTTCAAGCCCTAGAGACATCACTTAAGGGAACAACCCCTCTAGTTTCCCTAAATCGGGAACGAGTGAATTCTTTCTTGCGTAGTCAAGTTCCCAGCTCCCCACGTGGTCCTGTCACTGAAAAGATGGCATATTGGGCGAGTAACTGTGACCACCCTCACTCGTACTAGTCAAAGGATAGACCCCCGCAGATAGGAGTCCGTAACACGCTTAGAATTAAGGTCGAGTCACTAATGGTCATCTACGAATTTATTAGTCTTATACTGTTAACGGTGTTACATCAGTAAGTCTAATAATTTACGGTCCAGTCTTGTACAATCTCATTGCACAGGATGCCCCCACTGGCATGTCAACCACATGAACGAGCTGGATCACCTCGTTTGTATCTAATACAAAGCGGGTCGCATCCACGATGTATCCGAGGATTAGGCCTCCAACCTCATCCAGATATCGTGAGACGATTCGGGTCATTAACTCGAACGTGATCCTCCCCGTGTGTCCACTACACACCGTTCAAGTTCTTAGTTCTCTAATAACACAATGACCCTGAAGCTTAGTTTATTGGATTAAGTTTATGAAAAAATGTGAGACACAAAGTTCAAATAAATAACTTTTATTTATTTACAACTTGGAATATTATAAACTACACGAGATGAGGACATACATCCCAACAATTACCTCGTTGGGTTTGCGGTAAACCCAACACAAAATCCATAGTGAGATCTTACCAAATTATTTTTGGAATTGGTAGGGGAGTGTACAAACCTGTATTTTGTCCTTGGCCTTTATTAACTTGGCAAATTGGACATCTTTGAACAAAATTCTCAACATCCTTTCGAATGTGTGGCCAAAAGAATCGTTTGGTGATTTGTTCATATGTTTTGTCTCGGCCAAAATGTCTTCCTAAGCCACCCGAATGAATATCCATAATGATTTGTATCCTCAAAGATGTGCGTGGAACACAAAGTACATTATCTTTAAGGAGAAATCGATTAGTCATACTAAAATCTTTATAAGCAATGTCATCCTTGATTTAAGCCAAATGTCAGAAAAATCTTCATCAAACTCATATAAATCAACAAGGCTATCAAATGAAATTATATCACTCTTCAATATATTTAATAAGTGAGATCTTCTACTTAATGCATCAGCTACTTTATTAGTTTGTCTAGATTTATGTTTGATGGAAAAATCAAAATGTTGGATAAAAGTAATCCACCTAGCATGCATCCTAGACAAGTGTTTTTGGGAATTGATATAACGAAGGGATTGATTGTCTGTATATAAAATAAACTATTTTTCTATCAAGTAATGTCCCCACTGTTTTAAAGTTCTAACCAATGCATAAAGTTCATATTCATATGTAGACCATTTTTGTCTTGGTTCACTAAGTTTCTCACTAAAATATTCAATTGGTTTATTTTCTTGACTTAACACTCCACCTATTCACAAACCCGAAGCATCAACTTCTACAACAAAAAGTTTATCAAAGCTAGGTAATGCTAAAATAGGTGTTGAAGTCAACCTTTGTTTTAGGGCTTCAAAACTGCTTTGTTGATTTTTGCCACAATGGAACCTTTTCTTCTTAAGACATTCGGTTAAAGATGATGTTATAGTGCTGAAATTTGGAATAAACCTCCTGTAGAAAGACGCAAGACCATGGAAGCTTTGAACTTATTTGACATTTGAAGGGGTTGGCCATTCACTTATGGCTTTAGTCTTGAGAGGGTCAACTTCTATCCCATGCTCGCCAATTATAAAGCCTACAAAGACAAGTTTGGGTACTCCAAAAATACATTTCTTCAAGTTAATATACAAGGAATTAGTTTTAAGAGTGGAAAAAACATGCTTTAAATGAATAACATGTTCATCGAGACTTGTGATATATACCAAGATATCATCAAAATAAACTACCACGAATTTGCCAAAAAAATGGTTGTAAAAGTTTGTTCATAAGACGCATGAATGTACTTGGTGCATTAGTAAGTCCAAACAGCATTACAAGCCACTCAAACAATCCCTAATTAGTTTTAAAGGTGGTTTTCCACTCATCCCCCGACCTTATACGAATTTGGTGATATCCACTTCGAAAATAAATTTTAGAAAAGATTTTTGAACCATATAATTGATCTAGATGGTCGGGTATCTAGGAATTGGGAACCTATATCTAATTGTAATTTTATTTATCGCACGACTATCAATACACATCCTCCAAGTTCCATCTTTTTTAGGTGTAAGTAGGGCAAGAACCGCACAAGGACTCATACTATGACGTATTAATCCTTTTTTTAAGAGGTCATCAACTTGATCATGCAGAATTTTATA
Organism: Trichosanthes cucumerina; assembly: GCA_036507285.1. Taxonomy (NCBI): domain Eukaryota; kingdom Viridiplantae; phylum Streptophyta; class Magnoliopsida; order Cucurbitales; family Cucurbitaceae; genus Trichosanthes; species Trichosanthes cucumerina. The sequence goes on along the minus strand of CM071839.1, from coordinate 70,455,128 downwards.
TTCAGTTGCACTCATTCTATAATGTGGTAAGTTTGGTAAAGATGCACTAGGAACTAAGTCTATATGATGTTGTATATCTCTCAAAGGTGGAAGTTCACTAGGCAATTCTTTAGGATATAAGTCTTTGAAATCATACAGTAAATTAGTAATGACTTGTGGAGTTTTGGTGTCTAGAACATCCTCATTATGACCCTTAATAACAAGTGCAACTAAGTTTTTGTTATGTTCACCTAAAAACTCATTTGCAGGAATAATAGAAAAGAGTTTAAAAGATGTACCCATTGAATTTACCTCTTTTGGTTTGCTAGATAGTAAAACTATTTTCTTTCCAAGCCAAGTAAATTCATATGTGTTTTCTCTCCCTTTGTAGGTGGTCAAAAGATCAAATTGTCAAGGTCTTTCAAGTAAGATGTGGCAAGCATCCATGTCGATAACCTCACAAGTGATTTGGTCTTTGTAATGCTTTCCAATGGATAATGGAATAGTGCAAATGTCGGTAATGGTTACCTCATTTTTCTTGATCCATCTTATTTTATAAGGTTTAGGATGAGGTTCTATGTTTAATCCAAGAGCCTTTACTAATGCTTTGGACACAACATTTTCACAGCTCTCACTATCTATTATTACATCACACACCTTGTTATTCACGGTGCATCTTGTCTTGAATATTGAGTGCCTTTGAGTTGTATTCATCTCCATTCTTGGATTTAGTAAAAGCTTTTGAAGTACGCAAATTACTCTTTCTCCTTCATCACCTTCTTCAAGAATTTCTGGTTCATCTTTTGAGTTTCTTTCTTCATGTTCGATGCTATAATTTTCTTGTTCGAAGCCTTCTTCTACCAAAGCAATTTTTTTTCTTTCCAGACATTCATTAGAAAAATGACCAGTTTGTCCACACCGATAACATTTCTTTGAACTTGATGTTCTTGCATATGGATTTTCTGGTTTGCTGGTTGTTTTCTTGATATTCGTAGGTTGCACACTATACCTTTCACTCTCATTCTTTGTGTGGTTTGATCTAGATGTTGTCTTTGATTCTACTCCCTCATAGGCTTCGTTAGTTTGTTTCCAATTTCTGTTGGCTTGACTAGGATCTCTTCTTGAATTAGATATCGTGCGACCAAATGGTGTCCTTCCTCCTCTACTCCAAATTTAATTTCTTGGATTATCATTCCATCTTGGTGGCCCATAGCCTCCACTTCTTTCTTTCTTGATTTTCTTCTCAACCTTCAAGGTCATTGCTACTGCTTCCCATATTCCTCCTAAAGGAAATAAGTCGATTCGATCTTGAATTTCTTCTTGAAGGCCATGAATGTATCGTGCTACTTGTTGATAGTCGGACTCTGACAAATCATTTCTTGCATTCAATCGGTACCACTCACCTGTATACTCGTCTACTGACCGGTTATGTTGCTTGCATTCTTGATATGATTGATACAAGATTTGCTCATAATTGTCAGGTAAGAATCTTTCCTTTAACATCGTTCTCATTTTTTCCCAGTCTTCCACTAGTTTCTTGCCCATTTTTCTTCAATTTGAGGTTAGTTGGTCCCACCATGTTGTTGCCCCTCCTTTCAATTTGTATTTTACCAATTTATCTTGTCTTTTTTCGCAGATATGCATGCATTCGAAGTCTTCTTCTTGTTTGATCCAATCTAAGAAAATTTTCATGTCTAATCGCCCATCAAAGTACGACAAGTCGATTTCCAACTTGTATCCTTCATGCTTCTCTTTATATTTTCGCCTAGGCCTTGTTTTTGAACTGCAATTGTTGTTGTCTTCATCACTTGAAAGGTAAAAACTATCACTGCTTGTTGATGAATCTGATTCTTTGAGATTTTTCTTCTTTTTCTTGGATTTTTTGTGATTCTTGAAGGATTTCTTGGATTTTTCTCTGCTGAAAATTTCTGCTTCTTGCCCAGAATTCTGTCCATTTTTTTCTTCTTGATGTTTTGATCCTTTCTTTTTCTTCTTTTCATACTTCTTTGCAAATAGATCAACCGATTCTTCCTCCTTGTTTTCTCATGTTTGGCCCTCTGATTTTTTTGCAGCTTTCTCTTTTCCTTTGTAAATTTGTGCACTGATTTTTGTATGTTCCCTCATTAATCCTCTAAGACTTCTTTGTAGATCTTCAATATTTTCTTCTACACTTGTCATCGGTTTGGTTAAACCCTCCAAAGGAAGGATGTGATGTTGGATATCGAGCACAACCGCATAAAGCTCGCTGGAATAGGTTTCTTCCTTACCCGATTCCACATTCTTGGTGTAGGTCATCTTTATTGGTCGGATCTTAGTCTCTGATACCAATCTTGGTGGAGCCAAAAAGCCTTAGGCAGTATTTTGTTAATCTCCAAAAAAAGTGTTACAAAAGGGGAAGCCTTAGCCTTTATATATAGGCTTAGCTATTGGGCTAATGGGTTTTAAATACAAAGGTGGTTGATTATATTAACCACAGTAACTAACTAACAACCTATCTAAGAAAACAAATAAAATACCTATGCTAGATTACAAAGAGAACCCTAGTAAAACTAAAGTTATAAAGAGAACCCTAAATAATCTAACTAACCTACATCACTTTCCCACCAAGGTTGGATCTAAGGATTCAGAGGATAGGGGGTTCTCACTAGTTGTGTTGTCCCGCTTTACAGAGGAAGAGAAGGTTGTTGTGTTGCGAAATTTTCTGCAAGAGGAGGCAAGGAGTTGCCGATTCGAAACTACAAAGGTAATATGTTTTTCTTTTTAGTTTAGAACTTAAAGCATGTCTATGTTGCTTTAATCCATGCTTCGATTAGGCTTATCTCTGTTAGTTTATCCAATGTATTGGTTTTTGCAGTAAACCAAAACTAAACAAGCAAATACAATTTAATCCACATTTCTGCTGCTCAAGGGAATTCGATTTCCTACAGTTCTTACGGTTCCGGACAATCTGGATCATGAGAACATACTGCATTTCTCCCAAATCTTTCATTTAGAATTGCGTAGCTAGCCAGTTTTTAATGTCAGTGAGGAATCCTACATCATTTCCAATGAGTAGGATATCATCCACATATAACACTAGAAAAGTGACAGTACTATTGATGATTTTCTTGTAGACACAAGGTTCATCAATATTTTGATAAAAGCCATAAGATTTTATAGCCTCATCAAACCTTATATTCCAAGACCTAGAAACCTGTTTCAATCCATAAATTGATCATTTAAGCCTGCAAACCTTTTGCTCATGGCCTTGTTCAATGAACTCTTTGGGTTGGTCCATTTAGATGTTTTCGTCAAGATTGTCATTCAAAAAAGTTGTCTTGACATCTATTTGTCATACTTCATAGTCATAATATGTAGCAATGACAAGAAGGATTCAAATAGACTTGAACATGACAACAGAAGAAAAGGTTTCCTCATAGTCCAACCCTTTCTCGTTGGGTATAACCCTTTGCCACGAGTCTAGCTTTGAAGGTTTGTACCTTCCCATCTACACCTCGTTTTCTCTTGTAGATCCATTTACAACCTATAGGCTTAATCCCATCAGGTTGATCCACAAGTTCTCAAACGGAATTGAAGTACATAAACTCCATTTCTTGGTCCATGGCTTTAATCCCATCAAGTTGATCTATGTCATCCATTTGCTTGATCATAAGTCAATGGATCCTCACAGCCATCACCAGGTGTGATAACTTGGGTTTCAGTTAAACTCATGTAACGGTCAGGCTGTATAACAACCCTCCCACTACGTTGAGACACTTTCAACTCTTGAGAAGGACAATTTTGACTGGACAAGCTAGGGTCAACAACTTTTGTTGACTTCCTACCATCATCAGTAACTTTTACCGACGTACTGTCTAACTCATTTAACACAATTTTACTTTTTGGTTTGTGATCTCTGGTTTGATCCTCCTCAAGAAAAGTGGCATTTGTCGACACAAACACCCTATTTTCCTTAGGATCGTAAAATAGGCCACCTCTCGTTTCTTTAGGGTAGCCCACAAATAGGCACAATTTTGAACAAGGTTCCAATTTCTTCGGGTTTGTCACTAGCACATGGGTTGGACATCCCCAAATTCTAAAATGACATAAACTACCTTTACGTCCTTTCCAAAGTTTGAAAGGTGTTTCGGTAACATTTTTCATAGGAACGTTCTTCAAAATATATGTAGCAGTCCCCACTGCATAACCCTAAAACGAGTCATGGAGACGAGCATAACTCATCATCGACCGAACCATGTTCAACAGGGTTCTGTTTCTCCTTTCTGATACACCATTTTGTTGTGGCATACCAGGGGTTGAGAGTTGGGACGTTATTCCATGTTCTATCATATAATCCTGGAATTCAAGGTCCATATATTCTCCACCTTGATCAGATCAAAGTATTTTGATGGATTTACCTAAAAGGTTCTCAACCTCAGTTTTAAATTCCTTAAACTTTTCAAGTGCTTCAGATTTGTGATGCATTAGGTAAATGTATCCATATCTTGAATAATCATCTATGAAAGATATGAAATATTCATTCCCACCTCGGGCTTTAACACTCATCGGACCACAAAGGTCTGAATGTATAAGCTCTAACGGTTCTTTGGCTCTATAACCTTTTCCACCAAAAGGTCGTTTATGTTGGGATTTGTGCCCTAAACTTATGTAATTTTGATCAAATAAATAAAGAGTTATTTGTTTTGATAAAATTATATTCTTGTTATAAATCCAATAAACTAAACTCCAAGGTTATAATCTATCTTGAACATCAGTGTAGTAGACACTATTTGGATTGTGTTCAATAGTATAACCTAAATGGTCTATGGTATAAGAATAAGGTTGGAAACTTTATTTTGGTAACACCATGGATGCAACCCACTTTGTAATTAGTAAAAATGAGGTAATCCAACTCATTCATGTGGTTGACATGCGAGTGAGGGCATCCTGTATGAAGAGTTCATACAAGACCGAACTACAAATTATTAGTCTAACTAGTATAACGCCGTTAACAGGATAAGACTGATAATTTATAGATGGTCATTAGTGACTCGACCTGAATCCTGAACAAGTTAAGAACTCCTGCTTATAGGGGTTTGTCCTTAGACTAGTATGGGTGAGAGTGGTTTGTAGCCGACTCAATAAGCCTACCTTCTCAGGGACAGAACCTCGTAGGTAGCTGGGGACTTAACTATGCAAGATGGAATTCACTTATTCCTACACTAAGGAATTAGATAGGTTGTTCCCTTAAGAACTAAGTTCAGGTTTTGAACAACGGGGTCCCGCCCTCTAAATTGACTTAAGAGGGTATGAGTCTATGGTAGGACCATAGACTTGTTGTTCATTAGAGGATCAGTGGTGCTTAAGGAACAAAAAGGTAATCACAGGGGTAAAACAGTAATTTGACCCAGCTGTGATTACGAACAACCTGTGAAGGGTCGACTCATGGGTAATGATTATATCAATGGGCACAATATAATCTATAGTGAGGAGAGTGCAACTACAAGTCTATAGTGGAGTGACTTGTAGTTAATGAATATTGATTAACTGGATCAAAAGAGTTTGATCAGTTAATCTCACATCATTGGAGCTCATGAACTGTAGGTCCATTAGGCCCTCCAGTTGGCTCAACATGGTAATATTAAGGGTATAAAGTTAGGAATGAAATTGAAGTGTTTAATTTCATATATGAGATGTTATATCAGTTATATGTGATACAATTTATATAATATATGGTTATAATGTGAATTAGATTCACATATTAACTATATACTAATGAAAGAAAGAATGAGGGATAGGATGGTAATTTCCATCCTATTTCCCTATAAAAGGTTTGCAACGCTGTACCGAATTCATCTATAAATAGAACACTATGCATTCTTGCAAAAGGGAGCCAAATTTGGTAGACTTTTGACCATAATTTCAAAATACACTCTATAAGAAGAGAAATGAGAGCAATTCTTGGGAGCCAATGAGGTAATTGTTGGGATGTATGTCCTAATCTCGTTTTTGTTTGTAATATTACCATTGAAATAAATAAGAGTTATTTCTTTCATTACTTTGTGTCTCGCAAATTTTGCAAATTTTGTCCAATAAACTAAGCTCCAGGGTCATTGAATTTATGAGAGAACTAGAACTTGAACGGTGTGTAGTGGACACACAGGGAGGATCACGTTCGAGTTAATGACTCGAATGGTCTACAGTATATGGATAGGGTTGGAGACCTAATCTTGGAGACACTGTGGATGTGGCCGGCTTTGTATTAGATACAAACGATGTGATCTGACTCGTTCATGTGGTTGACATGCGAGTGGGGGCATCCTGTGCAATGAGATTGTACAAGACCAGACCGTGAATTATTAGACCTACTGATGTAATATCGTTGACAGTATAAGATTAATAACTTCGTAGTTGACCATTAGTGACTCGACCTTAATCCTGAGCGTGTTACAGACTCCTATCTGTGGGGGTCTGTCCTTTGACTAGTACGGGTGAGGGTGGTCACAGTTACACGCCCAATTTGCCTATCTTCTCAGGGACAAGACCACGTGGGGAGCTGGAAACTTAACTACGTGAGATGGAATTCACCCGTTCCCTCTTTTAGGAAAACTAGAGGGGTTGTTCCCTTAAGTGTTGTCTCCAGGGCTTGGACAATGGGTGCCCACCCTCTCACTGGGCCGAGAGGGGTGTTGTATATGGTTGGACCATTACAACGTTGTTGTTCATTAGAGGAGCGCGCAGTGGAGACTTAAGGAGCAAGAAATAGACATAGGGGTAAAACGGTAATTTGACCAAGTCGTGTCTATGAACAAACTGTGAAGGGTCGACTCATGGGTATTGGTTATATCAATGGACACAACTTGTCCTACAGTGATGGGAGTGCAACTACGGATTTTAATGGAGTGTTACCGTAGCTAATGAATGTTGATTAACCGGGTCAAAGAGTTTGACAGGTTAGTCTCGAATCATTGGAGCTCGTCATCTGTAGGTCCATTAGGTCCCTTGATTGACTCAAACTGGATAAATAGAGGGTTTACAGTTTTGGTGTGGATTTGAAGTGTTCAAATTCATTAAAGGGTAATTATGTCATTTATATGAGATATGATTGACATATTAGCCTAATTGTCTAATTAGGGATAATATGGAGAAATTGGATTGAGAGAAATTAAATTGAATGTGATTCAATTTAAAAATCCACAATTATACAAATGTGATTTGTATAATGAGATATGAGATATCTTATTATATGTGGTTATGCAAATATGTAGTGGTGGTTAAATGGTAAATAGGTGGAGATTTCAACTCCACCTATCACCATTATATAAACCCTTTGTAAGAAGGATTTCGTAAGCTTGTTGTTCATTTTTTGGAAACTCACCAAAAATAAAAAACACTTCTCTCTCAACCTTCTCTCAATTCTCTCCTCCCCTTTCACCAAAAAGGAGTCCCACATACTCTCCTTCTACCTAAAAGAGAACAATTGAGAAGCCTATCGGAGGTATCCGGTTCGTTGGTTCGTTAGAGGAGATCGAGTTCGTCGAGTTCGTGTTCGCGAAGAGCTCGTGACCGGAGGAGAAAAACGTGAAGAATGGTTCTTCAACAAGTAAGTAATTCTTACTTTTTTTCTTCCTAAATGCATGTTTAGCCTAGTTACTATGTGATAGTTTCAATTTCAAGAAAGCATTTTTCACGACGATACCACGACGATTCAATCGTCTTTCCGCTGCGTGGGATTTTCATTCCCTTCAATTGGTATTAGAGACAAATCGTTGGCTTTTCGTTGTGCAAATATTTTTTCTTAAAATTAGGTGGGTATTGCTTCAATTCATGAGATGTAATTGTTGGTTTTGCATAATTGGATGTTTTCGGTTTTGACACTAGTTTTAGGTTTATTTTCTGTTGATTAGATCAATGTAAAAGCCCATGTTTTTTGGGGCATTTAGAAAATAAATCGAGTCTGTAAGTCCGTGTCTTTGTCGACAAGAGTTGATATGAAGAAATCGAAGCGGAAACGGGCGAGAAACGACGAAGAACAGCAAAGGAGCTTGTTGTTCTGTCGACGGCTCTGAGACGCTGTTTTTCGCCATCTCAACGTTGTCCGTGCGGTACCAGGCAGATCTACAGGTCAGCGTTGCAACGCTGCGTGTGTTGAGGAGTAGTTCACGAGGCAGTTTCGCGCAAGACGTGGGCATGAAGCATTGAGTTTCAAAACGTAGGGGGGCAGTTTAATTATATTTTATATTATTTTTAATTTCTAAAATGTATTTTTTATTTTATTAAATTAAATTAATTAATTAATATTAATATAAAAGGTATATTAATGTTAATTAATTCATTTAATGTCCCCTAAGTGCCAAAACCGGTCTAATTTTTGCTATTTATTTATTTTATGCCTGAGATGTATGAAATATTTAACTCTATGTGCATATTGTATGTCATATAGATTTAAAATCTCACCTTAGGTTAAACATTTCATGCATCATATTTATATTATAAGTGTTATAATATATAGTATGCATGATAGGTTATATTATAAGTGTTATAATATAATGTATGCATGTTTTAATTTATGTAAATATAAGTGTTATATTTTTAGGCATGGGGTTCATACATGTCATACATATCTCATATAAATGACATAATTACCGTTTAGTGAACTTCAACACTTCAAATTCACACCAAAACTGTAAATCTTCTATTAATCCAGTTTGAGCCAACCGAGGGACCTAATGGACCTACAGTGACGAGATCCAATGATCCGAGACTAAGCTGTCTAACTCTTTGACTCGGTTAATCAACATTCATTAGCTACGGTAACACTCCACTAAATCCCGTAGTTGCACTCCCATCAGTGTAAGACAAGTTGTGTCCACTGATATAACCAATGCCCATGAGTCGACCCTTAACAGGTTGTTCGTAGACACTGTTAGGTCAAATTACCGTTTTACCCCTGTATCTACTTCTTGCTCCTTAAGTCATCATTGTTCCTCTAATGAACAACAACGTTGTAATGGTCTAACCATACACCACACCCCTCTCTGGCCAGTGAGAGGGTGGGTGCCCGTTGTCCAAGCTCTGGAGACAGCACTTAAGGGAACAACCCTTCTAGTTTCCCTAAAGGCGGGAACGAGTGAATTCCATCTCGCGTAATCAAGTTCTCAGCTCCCCACGTGGTCCTGTCCCTGAGAAGATAGGCATATTGCGCGAGTAACTGTGACCACCCTCACCCGTACTAGTCAAAGCGGACGTGACCCTCACGCATGTGAGTCCGTAACACGCTCGGGATTCGTGTCGAGTCACTAATGGTCATCTACGGTTATTAGTCTCCTATCATTAATGCGGTGTTACATCGATGGGTCTAATAATTCACGATGCGGTCTTGTACAATCTCATTGCACAGGATGCCCCCACTCTCATGTCAACCACATGAACGAGTCAGATCACCTCGTTTGTATCTAATACAAAGCGGGCCACATCTACAGCGTATCCAGGATTAGGTCTCCAACCCCATCCATATACTGTAGATCGTTCGGGTCATTAACTCGAACGTGATCCTCCTTGTGTGTCCACTACACACCGTTCAAGTTCTAGTTCTCTCCTAAATTCAATAACCCTGGAGCTTAGTTTATTGGACAAAGTTTGTAAAAATGCGAGACACAAAGCAATGAAAGAAATAACTCTTATTAATTTCAAATGGTAATATTACAAACAAAACGAGATTAGGACATACATCCCAACAGATGCATCGTTGATTCCACTATGGAAGCTAAGTACTTTGCGGCTTGTGAAGCTGTAAAAGAAGTTGCTTGGTTTAGGAAGTTTGAAGGGAATTAGAATCTTTGTGCAGCGGAAGACGATTGAATCGTCATGGTATCATCATGCAACGTGTTTATTAAAACAGATCTACCTATTAGATCTAGGCTAAACATGCTGAAAAATGTACAACAAGAAAGTTAACTTACTTGTTGTAGATCGATCAACAACTTCTCCTCATGAGATCACGAACTCTTCGCGCTCCTCGATCTCCACGAACTCTTCCCACGAGCGAATCCAATCCCTAACACTACCAAAATAGATCTTCTTGGTTGTTCTCTTTTGGAGAAGGAAGTTGGTGGGAACTTTGTGTTTTGGAAGAGGTGGAGAAATGAGAGAATTGAGATAAAGCACTTTTAGATTCTTAGGTCAAAATCCAAAAATGACAACTTGGCTTACCAAACCCATCTTACAAAGGGTTTAAATAGTGGAATGATGAAGTTCACAACTTCACATAATTACCACTTTACCACAACCATATGTTATGTAAATCTCATTCACATAATTATATAATATAAGATATCTCATATCTTATGTTACAAATCTCATTTGCAATAATTGTGGATTTAATCAAATTGAATCACATTCAATTTATTTTCTCTCTATCAATTTCTCCAATTAGCCTTTAATTCAACAATTAGGCTAACATATAGTTTATTATGAATCTCATTCATATTAAACTATATATTATATCATCTATATGATATAATTACTCTTAAAGTGAAATTGAACACTTCAATTTCATACCAAAACTTTAACCCTTCTTTTATGCCGATTGAGCCAACCAAGGGACTTAATGGACCTCTGACGACGGGCTCCAATGATTTGAGGTTAACCAACAAACTCTTTGACCCTTGGTCAACCAATGTTCATTAGCTACCGTAACACTCCACTAAAGCCTTGTGAAATTTGTACTCCCATCGATGTAGAATATTACGTGTCCACCGATATAACCAATGCTCATGAGTCGACCCTTCACAGTTGTTCATAGACACGGCCGGGTCAAATTACCGTTTTACCCCCTGTGTCTATATCTTGTTCCTTAAGTCCCCATTGTTCCTCTAATGAACAACATATTGTGATGGTCCAACCATACACAACACCCTTCTCGGGCGGTGAGAAGGTGGGCGCCCGTTGTCCAAGCCACGGAGACGAGACTTAAGGGAACAACCCCTCTAGTTTCCCTATAGGCGGGAACGAGTGAGCTCCATCTCGCGTAATTAGGTTCACAGTTCTCTACTTGGTTATGTCCTTGAGAAGATAGGCATATTGGGCGAGTGACTGGGACCACCCTCACCCGTACTAATCAAAGGATGCCACGACGGCATGCGGAGTCCGTAATACGCTCGTGGATTCGGTCGAGTCACTAATGGTCATCTACGAATTTATTAGTCTTTTCTCATTAGCGGTGTTATATCGGTAAGTCTAATAATTCACGGTCCCTGTCTTGTGCACAATCTCATTGTGCGGGATGCCCCCACTCGCATGTCAACCACATGAACGAGTCGATCACCTCGTTTGTATCTAATATAAAGCGGTCGCATCCACGATGTATTCGAGTTAGGTCTCCAACCCCATCCTTATATCAGAGACGTCGTTCGGTCATTAACTCGAACGTGATCCTCCTTGTGTGTCAACTACACATCGTTCAAGTTCTAGTTTTCTCATATATTCAATGACCCTGGAGCTTAGTTTATTGGAAAAGTTTAAAATATTTGCGAGACACAAAGTGAAGAAAATAATAACTCTTATTAATTTCAAAACAATATTTTACAAACACGAGATTAGGACAAAAATCCCAACAGTTCATGACAGATTTAGAAGTTGTTCCAAATATGAACTTGTCGATCACGCTGTTTTGTGAAAATAGTGGTGTTGTAGCCAACTCGAGAGAGCCTCGGAGTCATAAGAGGGGCAAGCACATTGAGCGAAAGTATTATCTGATACTGGAGATTGTGCACCGCGGTGACGTGACAGTCACGTAGATAGCGTCGGAGCACAACGTTGTTGATCCATTTACAAAGGCCCTCACGGCTAAGGTGTTTGAGGGTCACCTAGAGAGTCTAAGTCTTCGAGTGCTTCCTGACTAGGGCAAGTGGGAGTATTGTAAAGGGTATTCAATGTCCTAGTTTATTGTATTACTTTATTGTAATTTATTGTACATTTGAGAAATGTATATGTACCCCACTAGCTTAGTCCAAGTGGGAGTTTGTTGGGATTTTTGTCTTAATCTCGTTTTGTTTGTAATATTACCATTGAAATAAATAAGAGTTATTTCTTTCATTACTTCATGTCTCGCAAATTTTACAAACTTTGTCTAATAAACTAAGCTTCAGGGTCATTGAATTTATGAGAGAACTCGAAGCCCCATTCATCTCAGCCAGATTAAAGCGGGTCATCATGTCTAGAACTTGTTCACGGACAGATGACCCCTCTTTCATCCGAGCGTTGAAAATGTATTTGAGCGAGTCATGCCGAACCTGAAGGGACTGTTGTCCAAACATTTCCTGCAAGGACTCCATGATTTCCTTAGCAGAAACCATCAGCTCATGCTTCTTTGCCAAAACATTAGACATGCTGGTAATTATATAGACCTTGGCCTTTTCATTGGCCCTGATCCATCGATCGTACGTTTTGCGAACGACACGTGATGCGGTCGAGCCTGGCATCTGAGGACACTCCTCAGACAACACGAACTTTATGTCGTTAGTCACCAAAATTGTATTGATGTTGTTTTTCCAGCTCTGGTAATTATCTCCCACTAACTTATCGGAAGCAAGTAAAGCTATAATAGCGCTAGACATTTTTAGTTTGAAATTTTAAAAAAACTTTGTATTAGTCTCTTAAAAACCTTTTGAAAAACCAATCTAAATTTAGCAAAAATGTTTTCATGATCCCTAGGTCATTCATAATTTTGCAATGATACCTAAAGGTTTAGAATGACTCACACCAGAGGGTGAATAGAACATTCCTCCTCTGGGACGAGACTTTCTCGATCGGACCCTAATCCCGAATAACTCTTATTCCATTAGGCATCCAATTACCATTGTTCGGTCGAATTCATTAACACTTAACGAATTCTGTGAGTGTCACCCTCAATCTTTAAGTTTCCGAGTATCCGTCCAAACAATAGTCACCGAAGGGTGATCTATGAAGGAAAATCAACAAGGAAACTGTATCCCTTTCGGGAATTCAACTGTGTTCCGACTCCTATGATCAAGCCCTCCGGAGGGATTGTGCGCCCAAAGCCAAACTAGCGAGCGCGATCATAGGTGTCTCACGGTGTGAATCGAAAGAAGAGACGGTGGGTCTCGATTTCACAAGTCCCGCTCCCACTCACTATAAGTACTCTTTCCATCCATGATGATATTGATCTATACAAATGTCATCCGAAGGGGGACGCTCCCATTTGCGCCACGAGGCCGAGTATAGATCTCACGATGCAGACTTAACGGAGATTTGTGGTTGGAAATTCAAATGTACCTTATACACTATATTTCCTCTCACTCAGTACTTTAATTTTTAATAGGGATTGACCTAGATAATCGGCTAAAAATTACCCAAGTCTACCAATATAACTCTTATATGGTATTTAGCCTAAGTCTATAATCACATTATTAACTTAGGTCTATGTGAGAAAATTAATTAACACTTAATTAATCTACACTCACGTAAATATATCTAAGAATCTCCGGGACCGAATTCACTCCCGGGTCGGTTTTCAGGTAGGGGTGTTCCGCAAGCGTCAACTTAAATACCCTAGCCTTAGACAAAACCTTCCTTAGACAGAGTTACTAATCAGTCACCATTCAAAGATCATATTTGATTTCCTAAAATTCTAATCTTATTAGAAAATTAGAAAACCTAAGTCTAATTATTCAAGTTCTAAACACTTTAAAACTAATAATTAACTTAGGTTTGCATGCATTTCTATGTTATAGTGCTTGATCATTCATCACATGAATAAGTATATACTATAACATAATCACCATTCATCACATGAATATAAATGCATGAGCATACTTTAATCTAAAAAAAAATATAACACTTATATTAATTAAATTAAATATGCATTTAATTACATTATAACTCTTATAATATAACCTATCATGCAAACTATATTATAACTCTTATAATATACATGATGCATGATTATGTTTAACCTAAGGTGGGATTTTAAATCTATATGAAATACATTATGCACATAGAATTTAATTAAAATCATACATCTCATGCATAAAATAATTAAATAGCAAAATTGGACCGGTTTTTGGCACCTAGGGGCAATTATTTAATTAAATAAAATTAATATAACATTTATATTAATAATATTTAATAAAATAATTAATAAAATAAATTAAAAACGTTTTTATAAAAAAACGAAAAATTAATTAAAATAACGAATTAAAAAAACGTCCACGTCGCCTGCATTCAATCACGCAACGCCTACGTCACAGTAACGTGCAGCGCAGCTGGCAACGGCGTTGCGCTGCCGCTTCAGCGTTGAGCGCGTCCTCAACGCGCCGGCGGCGCGTTGCAACGCTACGCCCGGCGTTGCAACGCCATGCTACTGCGAGAGCCTAATCGCAGCGAGCACACGCGTTGAGACGCCGCTGGGCGGCGCTCTCAACGCCATCGATGACGCGAACATCATCCTTGCTGCTTTCACCTGTTTTTTCTCCGCTTTCGCTCCGATTTCTTCACGACAACTCTTGCCACGAACGACCGGACTTACAGACTCGATTTAAAACAAAATTACCCAAAACCACGGGCCCTTACATTGATCTCATCAACATAATTGTAAATCTAATATAGTGCCAAAACCGAAAACATCCAATTTGCAAACCATACATTCATCTCATGAAAACATGATAAAACACCCACCTAAATTTTAATAAAACAGTGCATCGATGAAGAACCATTGAGATGGCTCTGATACCAATTGAAGGGAATTAGAATCCCGTGCAGCGGAAGACGATTGAATCGTCATGGTATCATCATGCAACGTGTTTATTAAAACAGATCTACCTATTAGATCTAGGCTAAACATGTTTGAAAAATGTACAACAAGAAAGTTAACTTACTTGTTGTAGATCGATTCAAAGAACTTCTCCTCATGAGATCACGAACTCTTCAAGCTCCTCGATCTCCACGAACTCTTCCCACGAACGAGATCCCGAACACTACCAAAATAGATCTTCTTGGTTGTTCTCTTTTGGAGAAGGAAGTTGGTGGGAACTTTGTGTTTTGGAAGAGGTGGAGAAATGAGAGAATTGAGATAAAGCACTTTTGGATTCTTAGGTCAAAATCCAAAAATGACAACTTGGCTTACCAAACCCATCTTACAAAGGGTTTAAATAGTGGAATGATGAAGTTCACAACTTCACATAATTACCACTTTACCACAACCATATGTTATGTAAATCTCATTCACATAATTATATAATATAAGATATCTCATATCTTATGTTGCAAATCTCATTTGCAATAATTGTGGATTTAATCAAATTGAATCACATTTAATTTATTTTCTCTCTATCAATTTCTCCAATTAGTCTTTAATTCAACAATTAGGCTAACATATAGTTTATTATGAATTTCATTCATATTAAACTATATATTATATCATCTATATGATATAATTACTCTTAAAGTGAAATTGAACACTTCAATTTCATACCAAAACTTTAACCCTTCTTTTATGCCAGATTGAGCCAACCAAGGACCTAATGGTCCTACAAATGACGGGCTCCAATGATTTGAGGTTAACCAACAAACTCTTTGACCCGGTCAACCAATGTTCATTAGCTACGATAACACTCCACTAAAGCCCGTAGTTGTACTCCCATCGATTGTAGAATATTACGTGTCAACTGATATAACCAATGCTCATGAGTCGACCCTTCACAGGGTTGTTCATAGACACACTGGGTCAAATTACCGTTTTACCCACCTCGTGTCTATATCTTGTTCCTTAAGTCCCCACTGTTCCTCTAATGAACAACATATTGTGATGGTCCAACCATACACAACACCCTTCTCGGGCGGTGAGAAGGTGGGCGCCGTTGTCCAAGCCACAGAGACAACACTTAAGGGAACAACCCTCTAGTTTCCCTATGGGCGGGAACGAGTGAGCTCCATCTCGCGTAATTAGGTTCACGCTTCTCTACTTGGTTATGTCCTCCAGAGAAGATAGGCATATTGGGCGAGTGGCTCGGGACCACCTCACCCGTACTAATCAAAGGGCGCAGACCCACTGGATGCGAGTCCGTGTCGCTCGAGATTCGTGTCGAGTCACTAATGGTCATCTACGAATTTATTAGTCTTTTCTTTTAATTAGCGGTGTTATATCGCAAGTCTAATAATTCACGGTCCTGGCCTTGTACAATCTCATTGTGCACAGATGCCCCCACTCGCATGTCAACCACATGAACGAGTCAGATCACCTCGTTTGTATCTAATATAAAGCGGGTCGCATCCACAGTGTATTCAGGATTAGGTCTCCAACCCCATCCTTATACTGTAGACCGTTCGGGTCATTAACTCGAACGTGATCCTCCTTGTGTGTCAACTACACATCGTTCAAGTTCTAGTTTTCTCATATATTCAATGACCCTGGAGCTTAGTTTATTGGAAAAGTTTAAAATATTTATGAGACACAAAGTGAAGAAAATAATAACTCTTATTAATTTCAAAACAATATTTTACAAACACGAGATTAGGACAAAAATCCCAACAGTTCATGACAGATTTAGAAGTTGTTCCAAATATGAACTTGTCGATCACGCTGTTTTGTGAAAATAGTGGTGTTGTAGCCAACTCGAGAGAGCCTCGGAGTCATAAGAGGGGCAAGCACATTGAGCGAAAGTATTATCTGATACTGGAGATTGTGCACCGCGGTGACGTGACAGTCACGTAGATAGCGTCGGAGCACAACGTTGTTGATCCATTTACAAAGGCCCTCACGGCTAAGGTGTTTGAGGGTCACCTAGAGAGTCTAAGTCTTCGAGTGCTTCCTGACTAGGGCAAGTGGGAGTATTGTAAAGGGTATTCAATGTCCTAGTTTATTGTATTACTTTATTGTAATTTATTGTACATTTGAGAAATGTATATGTACCCCACTAGCTTAGTCCAAGTGGGAGTTTGTTGGGATTTTTGTCCTAATCTCGTTTTGTTTGTAATATTACCATTGAAATAAATAAGAGTTATTTCTTTCATTACTTCATGTCTCGCAAATTTTACAAACTTTGTCTAATAAACTAAGCTCCAGGGTCATTGAATTTATGAGAGAACTAGAACTTAAACGGTGTGTAGTGGACACACAGGGAGGATCACTTCGAGTTAATGACCCGGACAATAGTATATGGATAAGGTTGGAGACCTAATCCTAGATACACTGTGGATGCGTCCCGCTTTGTATTAGATACAAACGAGGTGATCTGACTCGTTCATGTGGTTGACTTGCGAGTGGGGGCATCTTGTGCAATGAGATTGTACAAGACCGGACTGTGAATTATTAGACCCATCAGAATAACACCGCTGATGATATCGACTAATAACTTCGTAGATGACCATTAGTGACTCGACCTTAATCCTGAGCGTGTTACGGACTCCTGTCTGCGGGGGTCTGTCCTTTGACTAGTAAGGGTGAGCGTGGTCACAGTTACTCGTCCAATATACCTATCTTCTCAGGGACAAGACCACGTGGGGAGTTGGGAACTTAACTACGCGAGATGGACTTTACTCGTTCCCGCATTTAGGAAACTAAAGGAGTTGTTCCCTTAAGTGTTGTCTCCAGGACTTGGACAACGTGTGCCCACCCTCTCACTGGCCCAAGAGGGGTGTTGTATATGGTTGGACCATTACAACGTTGTTGTTCATTAGAGGAGCAGTGGGGACTTAAGGAGCAAGAAGTAGACACAGGAGTAAAACAGTAATTTAACCCAGTCGTGTCTACGAACAACCTGTGAAGGGTCGACTCATGGGTATTGGTTATATCAATGGACACAACTTGTCCTACAATGATGGGAGTGTAGTTACGGGCTTTAGTGGAGTGTTACCGTAGCTAATGAATGTTGATTAACCGAGTCAAAGAGTTTGACAGGTTAGTCTCGGATCATTGGAGCTCGCATCATCCAGTAGGTCCATTAGGTCCTCGATTGGCTCAAACCGATAAATAGAGGTTTACGATTTTGGTGTGGATTTGAAGTGTTCAAATTCATTAAAGGGTAATTATGTCATTTATATGAGATATGATTGACATATTAGCCTAATTGCCTAATTAGGGATAATATGGAGAAATTGGATTGAGAGAAATTAAATTGAATGTGATTCAATTTAAAAATCCACAATTATACAAATGTGATTTGTATAATGAGATATGAGATATCTTATTATATGTGGTTATGCAAATATGATTTGCATAACCTATGGTTGTGGTTAAATGGTAAATAGGTGGAGATTTCAACTCCACCTATCACCATTATATAAACCCTTTATAAAAAGGATTTCATAAGCTTGTTGTTCATTTTTTGGAATCTCACCAAAAACAACAAACACTTCTCTCTCAACCTTCTCTCAATTCTCTCCTCCCCTTTCACAAAAAAGGAGTCCCACATACTCTCCTTCTACCTAAAAGAGAACAATCGAGAAGCCTATCAGAGGTGTCTGGTTCGTTGGTTCGTTCGAGGAGATCAAGTTCGTCGAGTTCGTGACCGGAGGAGGAAAACGTGAAGAACAGTTCTTCAACAAGTAAGTAATTCTTACTGTTTTTCTTCCTAAATGCATGTTTAGCCTAGTTACTATGTGATAGTTTCAATTTCAAGAAATCATTTTTCACAACGATACCACGACGATTCAATCGTTCTTTCGCTGCGGGGGATTTTCATTCCCTTCAGTAATCACAGGGATAAAACGGTAATTTGACCCAACTGTGATTACGAACAACCTGTGAAGGGTCGACTCATGGGTAATGATTATATCAATGGACACAATATAATCTCTGATGAGGAGAGTGCAATACAAATCTATAGTGGAGTGACTTGTAGTTAATGAATATTGATTAACTGGATCAAAGAGTTTGATCAGTTAATCTCACATCATTGGAGCTCATGAATTGTAGGTCCATTAGGTCCCTCTGTTGGCTCAACATGGTAATATTGAGGGTATAAAGTTAAGAATGAGATTGAAGTGTTCAATTTCATATATGAGGTGTTATATCAATTATATGTGATATAATTGATATAATATATAGTTTTAATGTGAATTAGATTCACATATTAACTATATACTAATGAGAGAATGAATAAGGGATAAGATGGTAATTTCCATCCTATTTTCCTATAAATAGTTGCATGAGATGCAACTTTAGGTGAGGACTTTCATACAAATCCTAGAGTTCTCTCATTTTGTGTTGGAAAGAGTTTCAAACACATTTCCAAAAAGATCTCCTCATCTCATCCTAAAGGAACCCACCTTCCTCCCTCACCTAGAGAACAACGGAGAAGATCTAGTGGTGGATCTTCACAAGGTTCGGGTTTGTTGCTGAGATCGTGATCATTGGAGGAGGAACTCGTGAAGAAAGTATTCTTCAAAGGTAATATCTTGTTGTCCTAATTAGAAATGCATGCTTAATCTTTGATTTAGTTCTTGTATTTTAGATCTATGTAACAAAATCATGAACACGTGATTCATTATCGCTTTCGCTGCGGAATTCGATCCCTTCATAAACCCCCGCAGATAAGAGTTCGTAACTCGCTCAGGATTCAAGTCGAGTCACTAATGGTCACCATTGAATTATTAGCCCTAGTCTATCAATGGTGTTATTAGAGTGGTCTTATAATTCTCGGTCCGATCTTGTACAATCTCATCGCACAGGATACCCCCACTCGCATGTCAACTACATGAACAAGTTGGATCGCCTCGTTTGTATCAAATACAAAGTGGGTCGCATCCATTGTGTTACCAGGATAAGGTTCAACCTTATCCATGTACTATAGACCATTCGGGTCATCTACTTTGAACTTGATCCTACTTATGTGTCAACTACACACTGTTCAAGATCTCCTAAATGTGACCCTGAATCTTAGTTTATTGGATTTAAGTTTGTAATTGTGAGAATGCAAGGTTTAACACTTTTATTATCTCCTTAAAAAATTACAAATACACGAGTTTAGTGCATAAATCCCAACAAACAATGCTTAAGCTTTAAGGGGGAAAACGTTAGTAATAATGTATACGAACATACTGAATGAAGTACGAAAATTACTTGAGTTTGTAAAATAACAACAACTAAAAGGAAGAAAACCCTTAGAGCCCCCTGTTCATCGATTCCAAAAACCCACAACGAGAGTTATAGATCTTCACTTCCAATATTCTCATAAAGGAAGGATCAACCGAGGGCTTACTAAAGCTAAAATGAAGTAGAAAGCTGGCTGAAATGAAAGATAATAAAAACCCTAAAACACTTATGTCTAACACTTAAGAAAATGAAAGAAAAGAGAATAGGAAAAGTTGCAATCGTCCCTCCTGTGATCCCTTCCTTCAACCCATAAAATGTCCTCCTTTTATAAGTGGTGCAAGTAGGGTTTCCTTCTAAATTTATCCTTAATCTATGAGTAATCAATTGGGCATTATTCTAGCCTATATTCTTTCCAAAAATGAATGAGAATCTCCCAAAATCTCGAAATTCTGAAACTTATGGCGTGTTCTCGAAATCTAGAAATTCGACAGTAATTTGTCTAGCAATTTTTCTTGCATTCTAGCTTGCTTGTCTGGTCACTTTGTTGGTTCAAATGCGTCTGCAATTTCCTTAGTATTTTTTCTACTCTTCTTTTCCTTCACAAAAACACACTAAATTAGCTTGTTTTCCATCATTTTTCAATCATTTCTTATTTTTCACAAATTTTAGCAAGCTTGAACAATTTTACTCATGAATGATATTTTTAACTTGCCACAAAATAAATAATTACAATAAAATGGATAAAAATGACCAAGTTTATATATAAATAATCCTTATAAATGAGAATTATCACATGCTATTAAGTATTTTGATTGAAGTTATTTTCTTTCTAAGAGGTGGAATAGAATAACTTGGTTGAAGCGTGCTACAAGCTTCTGGAATACCATGGGATCTTCGTAAAGTGGATCTTTATGATTATTATGACGAATTTGATTGGTAGAGTGGAGTCAACTAGATGTATTGAATTGAATAGCCTGCAGAATCTTCTTGAACATATTTTTTGTGGTTTGAGAGAGTTGATTCAAAGGATTAATATTTGGTCTATTCTTTTAGTAATAATTGAGCAATTTTATTCTATTCGTAGGAACAAAAAGAAGCAGATCTATTCTATACTCGTATGCTTTGGAAGAAGCTTGTACAGTTTGGAAGAAGAGTCTACTTCAACCATTATGCTCCGGAGGTCCTGCGGAAAAATAGTTCGACGCTAGAATGATAAAAAGCTTAACACTTGTACTTAATTTTAAGTAATGTATTAGTTAATGTAATGCATCATTGAATTGAATATGCAATTTCGGAATTCTCACACATTTTTTTACAAACAAGAGAGGTAAAAATACGAAAAAAAAAATTGGAATGAAAAGCGTCCATTGTCTAATGGATAGGACAGAGGTATTCTAAATCTTTATCGTTATGTTTCTCACTCATTCTACTCTTCCATAAGCGTATTTGAGCGAAAAATTTATTTCTTATGACAAGACTTGTGATATATCTTATATATGATACCAGACATTCTCAACATTATGCCTTGAAGAGGACTCGAACCTCCACGCTCTTTAGCACGAGATTTTGAGTCTTGCGTATCTACCATTTTACCACCAAGGATCATCATTTGTCAGGACTATTCAGAGTAAGTTCCTTGGCTTAGACAGATTCTTTTCTGTATTTCAAATACTTCAGATAGTGACAAATAAGTTATTGAGTGTTCTTTTAATGGTTTTCGTACCTCCAGAAAAAGCATGAAAAAAAAGGCTTGAATGGTACGCTTCACTTAATTTCCTCCACAGTATTGGATTTTGGTGGTATTTATCATGCACTTCTGAGATACAATTACTCTTTAATCTCTAATCAAGTGATTTACTTATTTTATACTTAAATTCGAGGCGAATTCAAAAGTGTTCTAATTATATAATCATCAACTATTGACATTGATAAACAACCCAAAAAAATTGATTATAATTTAATTCGTGACAATCATAAGTAGAAAGTTCATATTTTTTTTCTAGCATCTGACTCCATACCACTGAAGGATTTAGTCGCACACTTGAAATATGAAGACCGAGAGCTAACTATCAAAACTTTGGATTATCTGGACACATACTTCATGAAATGGTTCAAGGGGAAAACTTGCTTATTTGTTTAATAATGTGTGTAAAAAAGATTTAAAAATTCTAGCTTTTTTTTCACTAGGATCTATAATTTTGAAAAAGAGAAATTTCATTAAGATGTCGTAGAATGTGAACCTCAATACAAGGAATATAGGCATTGTTTTTTTTTTAAGTGTTATTCCTTTAACCAAGGTCAATACATATATGATATGTCTTTTTTACTTTTTCAATGAGCATATCATACTTAAACGTCAATCTTAACATAATTCAATTTATTAAAAGCATATATCTTTAATTAAGATGTCAGAAGTTTGAATCACTCCAATCCACATATTGAATTTAATAATAATAATAACTATACAATAAGAAGAAAAAAAAAGTTATTTTTGATAGTTGGATATCATATTCTTCATGTTATGAGTTAAAATTCCTCCTCTAGGACTACGTTGCTCTTTTACATTAATTTCTTGTTTTTTTAGAATATTATAGTTATATTTACCTTATCAACTTCTTAGATAAAGTAAATATGCTTAAGTTGCTATTAATTTTTTCTCCTCCTTATTTTAAAGTTAAAAAATTATGAGATTGTTTAGGATCAAACCATCAATAAAAATGACAATAGTTGATTTATTCACTAAGTTATATTTGAATGTAGCATTAATTTCTTAAGATGAAAGTGCATAAAGCAATAGATGATCTACTTATATAAATTAAAACATTTATGCACTAGATGATCTACTTATATAAATTAAAACATAGCATTTACAGGTAATTTCGTTCGCCAACATTGTTTATAGGAGATTTAAATATCTGGTATAATAAATATTTGTATTTGGATGTGCAATATAATTAATATCTAGGAGTTAAATATTTGTGTTTGGATAGGTAGAATAATTAATGTCTAAACCCTAAATGTCAGTGTTTATTTTATAATAAATACTTAAGATAATATAAAATAATAATTATAATATATTAAGTCTATATTAATATTAATTACAACTTCCAGGTAAAAAAAATCCACCCATATAAAGGGTATAAAAAACTTATGTTGAATGGATTTTAAAGTTTCCTAAATAATAATATCCTAAATTTTGAAAAGTGAAAATGAGTGAAACAAACCCGTATTGAAAACCTAAGGCAAAACTCATCAAACAAACCTTTTTTTTTTTTTTTGAGAAAAAATTATTATTATAAATTTTCTAACCATTTTTTTTTAATTTATTTAAGATTAAAAATTATTAAAAATAATTTTTTTTCGATAATTTTTTTACTTCAACAACATTTTGAGTAGAGAATCAATCTTTAACGTTGTGTGGGGTATATATCTTAACCAATAGTCTTAATTAGAAAAAAAAGAATTATCATTAAATAATAATGTACATATTTTCTAAAAATAGAAAGATAAAAAAAATGTAAATGTTACCAAATAATTTTATTACTAATTATTTAGTAACTCCAAATTTTATAACACAATAGATTTTATTTTTTGTGTGCTCACAAATGGATGATGTTAGATACTGAAATCTAGATAAATTTATATAAAGGTGGAAATCGAGTGCAACAAGGTAAAAGAGTTGTGTACTAGTGTGGTGTTAAGTCATACACACTCCGACGCTCAAGTTTGTATTAAATTTTTGAATAACTTAAATATGATTATTTTGGATGTATCCATTTATAACATCTTTTTCATGTATTTATAGGGAGACTTAGTAGAGTAATGAATGTCATTATAAAAAAAAATCGAGATACTTTTATGAGAACACCGAAAAAAAATACTAAACAAAGCTCAGGGTATGATTCTAGTCATGGCCAACACCTCATGTAGGTCAACCTTTTCGGCCTTGGTCGACCTTTTGGTTGGTGGTTTCGAAGAATCGATTGCACAGGGGAAGCCAATTGGATTGTTTAACTCGTTTTTCATTTGGAACCAAAATACCAGTACATTGGAAAAAACTATCGATAAGCAGTAAAAGCATGCTAGCAATACAGAATCAATTCAAAATTAATTCTAAACTAAAAGGATTGAAAATTCTTACCTTTTAACTTCTGGAAGTTTTGATGTCGCAAGTATTCTTCAGTAGCAAGTCTGCAATTGCCAAAACCCAAAATTCCTTTTGATTGGGAAAAATAGCAGAACACTACCACTTGGAAAAACTCCCTATTCTCTGAGTTCTTTAAGATTGAGGTTTTGTGAGAAAACTTTATCAATACTATTTGGGAAGAAATTAGAGAGTAACAATGATTTCACTTTTCCAATAGGAAAAAATCATCGATCAACTATTCAACTTCCTCTGTTTTATCTATAGAGAAAGGAGAAGATAGAGGAAGTGAGGGAGAGATTGGAGAAACGTGCTTAATTAATTAATTAATTAATTAAAATTAATAGTAATTAATTAATTTAATTGACCATTAATTAAATTAATTTACATTTAAATCATATTTAAATGCACATTTATCATAACCTATAGTTTTAATCAATTTAATTAAATTTAATTTAATTTAATTAACTTAATTAAACTTACAAATTAATTAATTATATAATTTATTTATTTAATAAATTAAACATCATATATTTAATTTAAGTTATTATGATTAAATCACATTTAATAATTCTCTTTTAACTTATATTTTTAATGTACATCTTATGTGCATTAAAATTTAATCTATAGTTTTTAATATGAATCCTATTCACATTAAAACAATATTTGAACTCTTTCAAATATTTAATTCTCTCACAAATTAATTTCGAATCATATCAAAAAATTAGATTTATATAATACAATTTTAATCAGCATAAAAACTTTATATTATAATGTATCTTCATACATTAAATTAATTCCCAAAGTGAATTTGAACATTTCAAATTCCAATTAAGATCTAGCAATCTCATAATCCTTTACGAGCTATGAAGTGGACTTTCCACTCATGACTCCACTAGAGACCCGCAACTGCACTCTTCTCATTGCAGATATTTTTCTGTGTCCATGGATAAAGACCAATAACAACAAATAAATCCTTCACGAGTGTTCATAACACCACCTGGGTAAAATTATCATTTTACCCCTATGTTACATCTATGGCCTTAAGTATCAGTGTTCCTTTAATGAACAATCTGTTTATGGTCCAATCAATAAACAGAAACTCCTCTCGGGCCAATGAGAGGGTAAGGTCATTTGTTCAAGTCCCGGAGTCACCACTTAAGGGAACACTCATCTACTTACATTAAGTTGGGAAGGAGTGAATTCCATCTTGCTAGGCTTATTGAGTCGGCGTCTCGGACCACTCTCACTCATACTAGTCAAAGGACAATCCCTCGCAGACAAGAGCTCATAACCTGCTCAGGGTTAATATTAAGTTGCCTAGGTCATCCTATTGAAATGGAAACCTAATTAGTTAACGGAGTTATATCTATCAGTTACTATTTCACGGTCTAGTCTTATGTGAATTCATCACATAGGATACCCCTACTCGCATATCACCTACATAAACGCGTTGAATCATTGTGTTTATATCAAATACAAAGTGAGTCGTATCCATAGTGTCACCAGGATGAGATACTCAACCTCATCCTTATACTATAGACCCTTTAGGTTATTTCTTGAACCTTGATCCTCGTATGTCTCCACACATAGTTCAAGACACATAATACAACCTAGGATGTCAGTTTATTGGATTTAGGGTTAATTTAAGGCAAACTACATAAAATTCAACAATATTTGAACGAATAGTGACAATAATATTTTATTGATTAAATTGGAATAAGTTTACAAACTACAAGTTTTAGGGCATAAAATCCAACATTGGCCTCATGAGGATTAGACCTTTGGCCTTGGTCGACTCAATAGGTTTGAGTCAGTTCATTCCCTTGGCGACCCTGTGGGTCGTATCGTATGGGCTAGATCCTTTCTTGCTTGGACCTCTTGTGGGTTTGACCCTTTCTTGCTTGGACCTCTTGTGGGTTTTAGACATAGCCCTGATTGACAATCTCACTTCTAATAGATGACACTTGTTAAAAAGAAAAAAATAATTTTAAAATTAATATCACGCCATTAAAATCTAAATCTTCAATTTTAATTTTTAGTAGAGGTCAATTTTCTTGTTGTCAGCACAAGCATAGATTGCTAATATGATCATACATTATAGCTTTCTATCATGCATACATGTAAAATTTTACTTTCTTGCTTGTCATTTATATTTTTTAAAAGAAAGTTGTTGGCAAATTCTAAAAAATTACCCCTTAGAAGTTTTTATTTGTAAAAAAGGACCCCTATTTAAAATATGTTTATTGTGGATCCCATGGGCATGTGAAAAGACGAAAATGCCCTTAATGTTAATAAAAACAAAATAAGAAATGTTTGAAACGTTTTCTTCCCTCTTCATTTCTATCTCTCAAATGTTTTTCTTCCTTCTTCACTGTGGGATTGATCTGCAGGGCTTGGAACGTATTTGAAGTTGTAGATTCGACTAAAATCACAACAAGAAGTGAATGTTGATTGTTTTGGGTTGATTTCTAGGGTTTTAGATGAAATTTTTTAATGAATTTGTAAATTTAGGTTGTTCGGTCTATTTTGCGTGTTTAATCTCATTTAATATTGTTTTCGTATAGTTTTGTAGGTTTATATTGAGTTGTTTGTTGAAAAAACTGGGTTTTTCAATGTGTTTCTGGAATTCTGTCGACTGAAAACGATGAAACTCGGTCGAAATCCCGACCTGGATGCATCGTTTTCGGTATCGAGTTTCCCTTTACCAAAATCCCAGCTTGGATACTGAGTTTACTCGAAACCGAGACTGAGTTCACCCAGTATCCCAGCCGGGATTTTTGACAGTTTTATAAAAAAATAATTTTTATCTTCCCTTTGTTTGTTTATTCATTAATTTTTAAAATTCCATACAATAATGGATATGGTTGATAAAATTCCATTAGATGACCATTTTCCTGTTGCATTGACTTGTTGTTCTCACTTAAGTATAACTAGTAAGAACATTAAGTCAAAATTAACCTCATCCCAGTTAGAGTTATTCAAGGAAACATCCTTTGACCCTCTATTAGACACGTCTATTATATTTAATGGTCAGCTAGTCCACTACATTTTGCTTACGAAGGTTAATGAAAGTAGGTCGGATGTTATGAGTTTTAACTTGTTAGGGAATAGAGTTTCTTTTGGAAAGGCAGAGTTCGATCTGATATGCAGACTTAGGCATGGCAGTAGACTCTTGAAGATGAATGTATTTAGTCATAGACTTAGAAAATTATATCTGAGGGATAATGAAGCAATGAGGGGAGATGAATTAGATAAATTAGTTCCCACCATGCAATTTGAGAACGATGAGGACGCGGTGAAGATCGCCTTATTCTATTTTATTGAGTTGGCGATGATGGGGAGGGAGAGGAGGCAACAAATGGACACTAGCATGCTGGATATTATTGATGACTGGGAGACGTTTTGCTGCAATGACTGGAGTACCCCTAATATTAAATAAGACGATTAAAAGCTTGAAAAAAGCTTTGAAGGGCAAAGCACAGTCGTACAAGGAGAAACAAAATACTATCGAGAAGTCAGAGACGTATAGCTTATATGGATTTCCATACGCGTTTCAGGTTAGCTGAAACAAAAGTTTGAATTTGATATTTACTCGATAACATCGTTGAACTTTTTTTAATACTTTGCTAATACAGATATAGGCATAGAGATTGTCTCAACATTGAGAGGGTGTGTTGCTAGTCGGTTAAATGACACATCCATTCCAAGAATTTGTAGAGGGTCATGTGTGCACTCTCCTTCGTATTTACGACTCACCAACGAGATATTTGCATCTAATGTGGTTAGTAGTATCAATTTTTAATTTACTTCAATATATTCGACATTTGATTTACTTTTGTATTGTTTTTTTATGCCACCATCTATCCCGATCTCGTCGCTTCTGAGGACGAGGTTCGTTTCATCAATAGAAGGATTGAGCCCCCACGTGCACCACCAGCAGCATCTGCTCCCTTGCCACCAGCAGCACTTGTTCCCTTGCCACCAGCGTCTGATCCTCCTTCTTCTCCTACCTATTTGCTTGAGTCATCAAATACGGTGAAAGATGAGGGGAAGAAGGAAGATACTTTGGAAGAGAAGAAGGAGACTGAAATAGAGAAAAAAAGATTGGCGACGAGGAACACACTACCTAGGATGTTGAGATAGTGGATAAGGACACGGTATTCGAAAAGAAAAAGAAGAAGATGAAGTTCAAATGCAGAAAGTGGATGCATAGTATGGGTGGTCGCATGCACAACATGGAGTCTGAGTTGAAAGACATTAAGAGGTTGTTGCATCGGCTTGTTAAGGTACGTCAACTCTCGAGGTTGTTACAATGCTTACCTTATTATTTGTTGACTTTCGAGAACCAAACTAGTATTTTGTGTTGCAGGCAAAAAAGGCTGACTCACCGAAGGATATTGGGCCACCGTTCGAGAGGAACGATGATGTTGGTAAAGGGAATCGAAGTCCCGCAGCAGAAGCGATTGTGAATCGTGCGCTCTTGATTTAGTTACAACGATTAATTCAAGAACATAAAACAGTAGATTAAGCATATAAAATATAATGGACAACAAGATAATTACCTTTGAAGAACCTTTCTTCGAGTGCTCCACTCTCCCACTATCACGATCTCAAAGAATGTAAACTCGAGCGTCACGCGAGAGACACGACCACCGGATCTTCTCTGCATTGTTCTCTAGGTGAGGGAGGAAGGTGGGTTCCCGTTAGGAGAGGTGAGGTATTTTGAGAGAGATGTGTGCTTTGGAACTCTTCCAACAACACAACAAGAGAGAGCTTGTAATTCCTTAGAATTGACTTAACCTAATTGCATCTCATGCAACCATATATATAGGGGAATGGGATTGAAATGACCATCATACCCCTCCTTTATTCTCTCTTTAGTATATAGTTTATATATGAATCTAACTCACATTAAAACTATATATTATATCAATTATATCATATATAATTGATATAACACCTCATGTATGAAATTGAACACTTCAATTTCATTCCTAACTTTATACCCTCAATATTACCATATTGAGCCAACGGAGGGATCTAATGGACCTACAGTTCATGAGCTCCAATGATGTGAGATTAACTGATCATCACAGCTGGGTCAAATTATCGTTTTACCCCTATGATTACCTCTTTGCTCCTTAAGCACCATTGATCCTCTAATGAATAACAAGTCTAAGGTCCTACTTTAGACTCATACCCTCATAGAGGGCAGGGCCCCGTTGTTCAAGACGTGGAGTCAGTTCTTAAGGGAACAACCTATCTAATTCCTTAGTGTAGGAATGAGTGAATTCTATCTTGCACGCTTAAGTTTCCACTACCTACGAGATTACGTCACTGAAGGTAGGCTTATTGAGTCGGCTACAGGTCACTCTCACCCATACTAGTCTAAGGACAAACCCCTATAAGCAGGAATTCTTAACTTGCTCAGGATTCAGGTCGAGTCATTAATGACCATCTATAAATTACTAGTCTTATCCTGTTAACGGTGTTACACTGGTTAGTCTAATAATTTGTGATCCGGTTTTGTAAGAACTCTTCATACAGGATGTCCCCACTCGCATGTCAACCACATGAATGAGTTGGATTACCTTATTTGTACTAATTACAAAGTGGGCCGCATTCATGGTGTTACCAGAATGAGGTTTCCAACCTTATTCTTATACCATAGATCATTTAGGTTATATTTTTGAACACAACCCAAATAGTGTCCACTACACTGATGTTCAAGAAAAATGTTATAACCTTGGAGCTTAGTTTATTGGATTTATAAAAGCAAGACTGTAATCTTATCAAAACAAATAACACTTTATTTAATTGATCAAAATTACACAAGTTTAGGGCATAAATCCCAACAATCTCCCACTTGACCTAAAGCTTGTGGAGTACTAAACATTACAGTAATGTAAATACAATAAACTAGGACATTTAAACCCCTTTGTACAAAATACTCCCACTTGCCCTAGTTGGGGAAGACTTGTAAACCTAGACCTTCTAGGTGACTCTCAAATACTTTATCCGTGAGAGCCTTTGTAAAAGGATCAGCAATGTTGTGCTCTGAGGCTATCTTCGTGACAATCACGTCTCCTCTATGCACGATCTCCCGGATGAGATGATACTTTCGCTCTATGTGTTTTCCCCTCTTGTGACTTCGGGGTTCCCTCGAATTTGCCACTACACCACTGTTATCGCAATACAACGTGATGGGCAAAGTCATATTTGGAACAACTTCCAAATTTAACATGAATTTCCTTAACCAAATGGCCTCCTTAGCTGGTTCACAAGTTGCTACATATTCGGCCTCCATGGTGGAATCAGCGATGCATCCTTGTTTGACGCTTCGCCATACTACAGCTCCTCCGTTAAGAGTGAATACTGACCCTAATGTAGATTTACGAGAATCTTTATCATCGAAAGTCGAATTGTATATCTGTAAGATCAAATCCTTAGCCCCATACACAAGCATGTAGTTCCTTGTTCTCCAAAGATACTTAAGGATTGTTTTAATCATTTGTCCAGTGTTCAAGTCCTGGATTGGATTGATACCTCATCGACCATCCCAATCGCAAAAACAGGATGTCGGGCCTAGTACACAACATGGCGTACATCGTGCTCCCAAATGGCCGATGCATAAGAAATTGCCTCATATCCTCAACTCCTTGAGGTGTCTTAGACACTGTTCCTTAGACAAATGGATTCCATGTCTAAAAGGCAACAAGCCCTTTTTGGAATCTTGCATCTTAAACCTTGACAACACTTTGTCTATGTATGATGCTTGAGACAAGGCTAGTGTTTTATTCTTGCGGTTCTAGATAATCTGGATCCCAAGAACAAACTGCGCATCACCCAAATCTTTCATTTGAAACTGCGTAGCTAGCCATTCCTTGATGTCAGTAAGATAACCTACATTATTCCCAATGAGTAGGATATCATCCACATAGAGAATTAGGAATGCGACAGAATTATTGATGATTTTCTTGTAGACACAAAGTTCATCATCATTTTGGTCAAAACCATAAGATCTGATTGCCTCATCAAATCTTATATTTCAGGACCTAGAGGCTTGTTTCAGTCCATAAATTGACCTTTTAAGCCTACAAACCTTTTGCTTTTGTCCTGGTTCAATGAACCCTTTGGGTTGGTCCATGTAGATGGTTTCCTCAAGATTGTCATTCAAAAAGGTTGTCTTGACATCCATTTGCCATACCTCATAGTCATAATATGCGGCAATGGCAAGAAGGATACGGATAGACTTTACCATAGCAACAGGTGAAAAGGTTTCCTCATAGTCAACCCTTCAACCTGGGTATAACCCTTTGCTACTAGTCTAGCTTTAAAGGTTTGCACCTTCCCATCTACACCACGTTTTCTCTTTTAGATCCACTTACAACCTATAGGTTTTACCCCATCAGGCTTATCTACAAGATCCCAAACAGAATTGAAGTGCATAGACTTCATTTCTTGGTCCATGACTATGACCCATTTGTCTTTGTCTGTGTCAACCATTGCTTGATTATAAGTCAATGGATCCTCGCAGTGTCATCTGGTATAACAACTTGGGTTTTAGCCAAACCCATGTAACGGCCAGGCTGTATTACAACCCTCCCACTACGTCGAGGCATACTCAACTCTTGAGTTGGACTCTCTTGACTAGACAAACTAGTATCAACAACTCTTGTTGACGTACTAATGTTCTTATTAGCAACCTTTGTTATTGTTCTGTCTAACTCACTCAACACTACTTTACTTTGTGGTCCCTTATGTGGTCCTCCTCCAAGAAAGTGACATTTGTCGACACAAAGACCTTATCTTCCTTAGGATCATAAAATAAACCACCTCTTGTTTCTTTTGGGTATCCTACGAATAGGCATAACTTTGAACGTGAATCCAACTTCTTTAGATTTGTCACAAGCACATGTGCAGGACAGCCCCATATTTTGAAATGACATAAACTACCTTTACGTCCTTTCCAGATTTCAAAAGGTGTTTCAGAAACACTTTTGGAGGGCACATTATTCAAAATGTATATTGCAGTCTCCACTGCGTAACCCCAAAAGGAACTAAGGAGATGAGCATAACTCATCATTGATCGAACCATGTCCAACAAGGTTCTATTTCTCCTTTTCGATACACCGTTTTGCTGTGGTGTGCCGGGAGCTGAGAGTTGGGATGTAATTCCATGTTCTATCATATAGTTCTGGAATTTTAAATCCATGTACTCTCCACATCGATCCGATCGAAGTGTTTTAATAGTTTTACCTAATTGATTTTCAACCTCAGTCTTGAATTCCTTGAACTTTTCAAGTGCTTGGACTTGTGGTGCATTAAGTAAATATGCCCATATCTAGAATAATCATCTATAAAAGAGATGAAATATTCATATCCTCCCCAGCTTTAACATTCATCCGGACCACAAAGGTGCAGATGTATAAGCTCTAGAGAAGTCTTTAGCTCTATAACCTTTTCCACTAAAAAGGTCTTTTAGTCATTTTGCCTTCTAGGCGGGATTCACATCTTGACAAAGAATTTTCTTCTAACTCGTTTAGAAGTCCTTTCTTTACCAATCTCTCAATCCTATTGAGATTAATGTGACCCAATCTTAGATGCCAAAGATGAGCATTTTCTTTAGGAGAAATTTTACGTTTCTTAGTTTATGCGTTTGCAGTTTTAAATAATTCAAAGCCATTTTGACTGAATTAGGCCTTAAAACATACAATCCATTTTCTAACGAAGTTGAATATATTTCTAAACCTTTCTTCAAAATAAACATTTTAATCATCGAAAAGGAAATGCAAATACATTGTTCTATAAGGCAAGAAATGGAAATAAGGTTTCTAGTAAACCTGGTATCACTAATATATTGTCCAACAATACATATTTCTTGCCAAAATAAAGTTTCATTGTGTCTACTGCTACAGCTGAGACGATTTCTCCATTTCCAACCCAGAGCGTTATCTCTCTTTTGTTGTAGTCTTTGCGAGAATCAATTCCACAAAAGAAGAGCAAACATGATTAGTGGCGCTGAATCAAGTATCCAAGTTGTTTTATCATTATCCACTAAACAAGCTTCTAGGCAAAGTAAATCATATTTACCTTCCTTCTTCTTTTTTACTCGCAATGTACTTGAGCGATTCCCGTTTCCAATGCGTCGTCTTCGTTGCGGTGGAAATACTTTCCTTTGTCAAAGAACGTCTTTGACTTTCTTGCCCTTCTAGGCGCAGCTTTGTCACTGTTTCCCTTTACCAACCTTTCTTCATGTTCTTCTTCTTTCCTCTCGGGTTAGAAGAAGATGAAATATCATTTTTGTCCCAAAGGTCGAACCTTTGTGATAACTTCTCTATCGGCAATATTTGTCTCACCTTTTTCGATCCACGAATTTTCATCAAAGACCGAAAGGTCCGGAGTTCATTCGAAGGAGGTAAGATTAAAAGTAAGCTTATTTATAACAGCATTACTTCTAAACTGCAGGAAACTATCTGGAAGGGTTTCCAGAATAAAGCTGACCTGGCTCGACTCATCGATGGAAATACCATTCGACTCCGCGATGTTAAAGTGCACCATCATATCCAGGACATGATCCCGAACAGATGTACCCTCTGGCATCCTCGAGTTAATATGTACTTTGGGGCATTATGTCGGGCTTGTGTGATCGTTGTCCAAACATACCACCGCATGAAATCCATGATTTCCTTGGCGGTAATCATGCCCTCATGCTTCTTGGCTAATATGTCGGACATACTTGCCAAAGATGTAGACCTTGGCTTTATCATTGGCCTTGATCCATCGATCATATGCATCACGAACATTTAAGTGTCGCATTCTAGCCCGCACCGAGGACACTTCTCGGTTAGCACAAACTTGGATCATCCACTACCAATATAGTGTTGAGTTTGTTTTTCCATGTCATCATATTCTCTCCGGTTAACTTTTCCGCACCCAATAAGGAAATTATAGAGCTAGACATTTTTGCTGAAAAATTTACAAACAAACTTGTATGAGTTTCTTGCTATAACTCTAATCCAATCATGTTTTAGCTAATTATCAAATGATTCCTAGGCCATTTATAATTTGCAATGATACTCCAAAGGTTTAGAATGTATGACACCGAAGGGTAATCAAAAACACTCCTCTTCTGGATCAAGACACTTTTGACCAAAACCTAATACCAGAATAACTCTTATTCCTATAGGTTTTAGTTACCATTTTTCGGACTGGATACATACACAACTTATGTACCCCGTGAGTGTAACCTTCTGTCTTTAGATCCCAAAGTCTCCATCCAATAAAATCCACCGAAGGGAGGACTAGATTGAAAAATAGTCTAAGGAAATCTTTATCCCTTTCGGGTGTCTACTGTGTTCGATCCCTATGATCAAGCCCTCCGAAGGGATTGTCTGGTCCAGACCAAACTAGCAGGCTGACCATAGAGGTCTAACGGTGTAAACCGACAAAAGAGATCGTAGGTTTTGTTTTCACTAAACCTGTTCCCACTCACTATAAGTACCCTCTCCATTCACCTTGATATTGACTCATACAAACACCATCCGAAGGGGGACGCTCTCGTTTGCGCCACGAGGCCAAGTATGAGTCTCACGGTGTGAACTTCCCGGAGATAGCGTAGGTGGAAAAATATGTATCTCATACACTTTTTCCTCCCACTGATTACTTTAAAGTTTATAGGAATCTTACTTAGGCTAAAACCCGGCTAATGGTTTTACCTAACTCTATCAACATAACTCTTATATTTATAATCAATATAACTCTTATATTGATTTTATCCTAAGTTTGTTAATATAACTCCTTATATTAAACCTAGGATTTCTAGTTTATTAACCCCTTAATAAACCCGCTGACGCTACTGTAATTTATAAAACTCTCTGATTAAATTTCACTCCCAAGTCGGTTCCTCACAGTAGGGGTGTTCCGTTTTAAATCGAAAATACTTAAATACCCAGACCTAGACGAACTTTTCCTTAGACAGAGTTCCTCTTTTAATCATAGTTTATAAATTACTTGGTTCCTAATTCTAATCTAATTAGAACTAGATAACCTAAGGTCTATTATTTCCAAGTTCTAAACACTTTAAAACTAATAATTAACCTTAGGTGACATGCATACTATGTTATAGTGCTTGATCATTCATCACATGAATAATAAGACATTCATAGCATATTCATCTCATGAAGTATAATGCATGCCAATGTTGTCCATAAATTAATATAACAACTTTATATTAATTAATCATGCAAACTCTATAATATAACTCCTTATATTATAAATGATGCATGAAAATACTTAACCTAAAGTGAGATTTCTAAAATACAAGCATACACTATGCATGGCAATAATTACACAACAATTGCATAATTAAAATAGAAAAATTAGACCAACTTTGGCACCCTAGAAATAAATTTAATTAATATAATCTAATTATATTAATTAAAATTAAAAATATTATATATATTAAATATAAAACGTTTTTATAATTAATATATAATAAAAAAAAATGTTTTCTGCCCGTTGCTCCTTAGCGTGAAACGTATCTGGCGTTGCAACGCTGCTGTTGCTTCTTGTCGTCTTCTGCCAAGCGTTGCGCAACGCCAATGAGAGCGTTGCAACGCTGTCGTCTTCTGCGCGCTCCTTCCACAAGCGCAGCGTTGCAACGTCGATGAACAGCGTTGCAACGCTGCACACAGACAACAATGAGAATTCATTATTCCTTGCTCGTTTTCGCTCTGATCTTCTTAGCAACCGATTTGCCTCGATCGACACAGACTTACAGACTCGATTTACAATTAAAGTTACCCAAAACACCGGGCCCTTACATTGAACGATTCAATGGAAATTGTAAATCTAAGTGTCAAAATTGAAAACATCTAATTTTGCAAAATCGTTCATACATCTCATGCAAAAATACTAAATCCCACCTTGTTCTTGAAAAAATCCAGAACATAAATCAAGAACGCAATTGGGCTCTGATACCAATTGAAGGAATCGAAGTCCCGCGAATGAAAGCGATTGCGAATCGCGCTCTTGATTTAGTTACAACGATTAATTCAAGAACATAAAACGATGAGATTAAGCATATAAAATATAATGGGCAAACAGATAATTACCTTTGAAGAACCTTTCTTCGAGTGCTCCACTCTCCCACGATCACGATCTCAGCAACATAAACTCGAACGTACGAAGACACGACCACCAGATTTTCTCCGTTGTTCTCTAGGTGAGGGAGGAAGGTGGGTTCCATTTAGAAGAGGTGAGGTACTTTGAAAGAGATGTGTGCTTTGGAACTCTTCCAACAACACAACAAGAGAGAGCTTATAATTCCTTAGAATTGACTTAACCTAGTTGCATCTCATGCAACCATATATATAGAGGAATGAGATGGAAATGACAATCTTACCCCTCATT
Source organism: Trichosanthes cucumerina (assembly GCA_036507285.1). Lineage (NCBI taxonomy): Eukaryota > Viridiplantae > Streptophyta > Magnoliopsida > Cucurbitales > Cucurbitaceae > Trichosanthes > Trichosanthes cucumerina. The sequence goes on along the minus strand of CM071839.1, from coordinate 70,418,556 downwards.
TATTCTCTCTTTAGTATATAGTTTATATATGAATCTAATTCACATTAAAACTATATATTATATCAATTATATCATATATAATTGATATAACACCTCATGTATGAAATTGAACACTTCAATTTCATTTCTAACTTTATACCCTCAATATTACCATATTGAGCCAACGGAGGGATCTAATGGACCTACGGTTCATGAGCTTCATGATGTGAGATTAATCGATCAAACTCTTTGATCCAGCTTAATCAATATTCATTAACTACAAGTCACTCCACTATAGACTTGTAGTGCACTCTCCCCATCGTAGATAATATTGTGTCCACTTGATATAGTCATTACCTATGAGTCGACCCTTCACGGGTTGTTCAATCACATCACGGGTGGGTCAAATTACTTTTACCCCTGTGATTACCTCTTTTGCTCCTAAGCACCACCGATCCTCTAATGAAAAACAATTCTAAGGTCCTACCTTGAACTCATACCCTTATAGAGGTGGGGGCCCGTTGTTCAAGACACGAGTCGGAGTTCTTGGGAACAACCAATCTAATTCCTTAGTGTAGGAATGAGTGAATTCCATCTTGCATAGTTAAGTTCCCGGCTACCTACGAGGTTACATCCCTCGGAAGGGTAGGCTTATTGAGTCGACTCTGGCCATGCCCACTCTCACCCATGCTAGTCTAAGGACAAACTCCTATAAGCAGGAGTTCTTAACTTGCTCAAGATTCAGGTCGAGTCACTAATGACCATCTATAAATTACTAGTCTTATCCTGTTAATGGTGTTACACTGGTTAGACTAATAATTTGTGATCCAGTCTTGTATGAACTCTTCATACAGGATGCCCCCACTCGCATGTCAACCACATGAATGAGTTGGATTACCTTATTTGTACTAATTACAAAGTTGGTCGCATCCATGGTATTACCAGAATGAGGTTTCCAACCTTATTCTTATACCATAGACCATTTAGGTTATATTCTTGAACTTAACCCAAATAGTGTCCACTACACTGATGTTCAAGAAAAATGTTATAACCTTGGAGCTTAGTTTATTGGATTTATAAAATCAAGACTGTAATCTTATCAAAATAAATAACATTTTATTTAATTGATCAAAATTACACAAGTTTAGGGCATAAATCCCAACAGTTGGTCCATCAGAAGGTGGCGAGGGGGGCCAACCTAAAGAAAAGATGGAATTGGATGACAAGAATTATGGTGGAGAAGGGAACCCTCATAACAAGGACTCTGAGCAAAAGCAAAGCGACCTGCAACCATCGCACGAAGACACGCATGATGACTCATATGAAGATCCTTTCTCGGTATGCTCTATGACTACTTATTTTAGTATAACGTTCACTTACAACGCAATCTAAATATTCACAATCTTTTCATTCTTAGGGTGAGGTACATGTAGTGTGCTCACAATCGACGATGGATACGACAAACGATGTTTAGATTATCGAGCCGAAACCCGAGGTAGTAAACATTTTTTCTTTTTTATAGCATGTTGCATAGTATCTAATTCACTGTAATCTTGTGTAGCACACGGAAGCTGACTCGGATGTCGTTGAAGTGGTAGCGAAGGTTGACGATGCCCAACCTCGTCGATCGAAGCGCAAGCGAAGAACTAGTTACAAGTTGCGTTCCCCATGGGCGGACACTAGGCCAGATGGTAGGCGGAAGAGGGTGAAGGCATACGACCCGATGGCAGCTATACCTGAACACATGGACAAGAAGTTTATGATGTGGATGGATGATCCAGAGACTGATTCATTGTTACGCACAATGACATATGCATCCCACGACAAGACATGGTTTAGGACGCTGATAACGTCATCCCAGTGGGCTACTGATGAGGTAATTAGTACTCTATATCATGTTTGTCTATTTAGTACTTTACCACGACAAGACATGGTTTAAGACGTACTCTATTTTATGTAGGTCATTGACGTGTTGTTTATGTTCCTCTGGACGAAGACTAGCATTCATCCACACTTACTTCGTAAACAATTCACCACGGGGGACATTGTAGTTGCGGTAAGTTATTCCCAAAGTTATATCCATAGTGTCTCTTTTACAATTATACTAATTATATCTATTCTATTGCAGGACTTTCTACAGCGCACGGATGTGTACGATGAGTTCATCCGTAACAGTTTGACGAATGCCACATTCGATTGGTCTCGGTACAGCATATGAACTATGCTATGGGCGACCACTCGGATCACACTATTCCATGGAGCGAGGTTGGCGTTGTTTACCTGTCCTTCAACCTATATCGAACTCACTAGATACTGTTATGCATCGATTTCGAGGTAGGAGAGTTGAGCATAACAGACTCATACATCGCACTCGGGTCAGATGTAGATGTCGAACAGGAGCGTGACATACTCATTATCTATAACTGCGACCGACCTCTTCAAACTTCGATTTGAGCAAATTACCAATGACCCAACTTCTGGCTTGCCTATGATCATGATGCTTACATGTATGCGTATTAGAGTACTTGGTCACCTTAAAAATAGCGGACCCATTTAACTTCATTGCCCGAAGTCTCCATCCGCACTCGGCAATAATGCATACAACTTTGTTGAGTTTTGGATTCGACTTTTTTACCCTAAACTCAAAGTTATCCCTCATTGCTAAGACCGACAACTTCATCACCAAATCTTTTTTCGATAAAAATAATTCTTCAACTTCAATATCTTTAACAGAAGAATACTTACATGGCATGATTATTTGCTTGCTTGAGAATGTTGTCACGCTAGGTGTCACATGGGTCATTTGAGGTTCAATAATATTTACATGTTCATGGCCAGATACATCTTCATCTTCTATACCCCTCTCGCTTTCTACACTTTCCTCATCACCTTCTGTTGGAATATGTGCCCTAAACTTGTGTAATTTTAGTTAAATGAATAAAAAGTTATTTGATTTGATAAAATTATCTTCTCGCCTTATAAATCCAATAAACTAAGCTCCAATGTTATAATGAATCTTGGACATTAGTGTAGTAGACACTATTTGGATTGTGTTAAAAAATATAACCTAAATGGTCTATAGTATAAAATTGAGGTTGGAAACCTTATTCTGGTAACACCATGGATGCGACCCACTTTGTAATTATTACAAATGAGGTAATCTAACTCATTCATGTGGATGACATGTGAGTGGGGGCATTCTGTATGAAGAGTTCATACAAGACCGGACTGCAAATTATTAGTCTAACCAGTATAACGTCGTTAATAGGATATGACTGATAATTTATAGATGGTCATTAGTGACTCGACCTGAATCCTGAGCAAGTTAAGAACTCCTGCTTATAGGGGTTTGTCCTTAGACTAGTATGGGTGAGAGTGGCTTGTAGCCGACTCAATAAGCCTACCTTCTCAAGGACAGAACCTCGTAGGTAGCTGGAGACTTAACTCTGCAAGATGGAACTCACTCATTCCTAGACTAAGGAATTAGATAGGTTGTTCCCTTAAGAACTGGGTCTAGGTCTTGAACAACGGGCCCCACCCTCTAAACTAGCTTAAGAGGGTTTGAGTTTATGGTAGGACCATAGACTTGTTGTTCATTAGAGGATTAGTGGTGCTTAAGGAACAAAAAGGTAATCACATGGGTAAAACGGTAATTTAACCCAACTGTGATTACGAACAACCTGTGAAAGGATCGATTCATGGGTAATGATTATATTAATGGACACAATATAATCTACAGTGAGAAGAGTGCAACTACAAGTGTATAGTGGAGTGACTTGTAGTTAATGAATATTGGTTAACAGGATCAAAGAGTTTGATCAGTTAATCTCATATCATTAGAGCTCATGAACTGTAGGTCCATTAGGTCTCTCCGTTGGCTCAACATGGTAATATTGAGGGTATAAAGTTAGGAATGAAATTGAAGTGTTCAATTTCATATATGAGGTGTTATATCAATTATATGTGATATAATTGATAATATATAGTTTTAATATGAATTAGATTCACAAATTAACTATATACTAATGAGAGAATGAAGTAGGGATAAGATGGTAATTTTCATCCTATTTCCCTATAAATAGTTGCATAAGATGCAACTTTGGGTAAGACAATTACATACAACCCTAGAGTTCTCTTATTTTGTGCTGGAAAGAGTTCCAAACACACTTCTCAAAGACCACCACATCTCATCCTAAAAGGAACTCACCTTCCTCCCTCACCTAGAGAACAACGGAGAAGATCTAGTGACGGATCTTCACACGGTTCGGGTTCGCATTGCTGAGATCGTGATCATTGGAGAAGAAGTACGTGAAGAAAGTGTTCTCAAAGGTATGTTTTTGTGTTGTCCTAATTAGATAAGTATGATTAATCGTAGTTATTTAGTTCTTGTTTAGATCTATGTAACAAAATCACGAACACGCAATTTACAATCGCTTCCGCTGCGGGATTCGATCCGTTCACCTTCTTCCTCCCAATCATCATTCTCTGCTTCCCAATCATCATCATCGTCTTCCTCTGCAATATCGTATGTCGTCTCATCCAATTGATGATCTTCTATCTAATCATTTTCATTATGCCCAACCATATGCTCATGGTCTTCCTCACACACTCTATCGTCTCTCAAATTATAATCCCCCCAATTATTGAAATTGTAATAGTCTAAATTATTTTCAAGTAAAGATGTAAATGGCATATGTGGGAATATAGATGGAATCACTTCCGAATCTTTATTACTTGAAAATGTTGAAGGAACAATATATTCGCCTAAATCATGCAAACAGGGTAGTGATGATGATGGAATATCTTGATCATCTTCCTTACTTGGGAATGTAGATGGAACTACATATTCATCATTTCTAAATGTTGGTGGAATGGTTGCTGGAATAACATACTCACATACGTCATGTTCTAATGGTACAGATGATAATGGAATATCTAACACTTTTTTTTGGTCTGAGATGTAAGTAAAAGGAATTTCTTGACCTACGTTAGGTGGGAATCATGTGCTTGTGGATGGAAAACTTTCAAAATTTTGAACACCAACGAAATCTTTATTCGGTATCTTGAATGTAATGGGATATGGCCGACATGCGTGGTGGCTAGTAAACTCCGACTAAGTGGATACATAAATAGGGATTGAGGATACTTGTTCTCAAGTCAAGAAACTTTTAAGTCTGCATCATTTCTAATGACAAATGCGGGAGCTTTCGACCTCAGTTGTAGTAAACATCGTATAATAAGTTTGAATTCATTAGGGTTTATGTTGCTTAATTCATATATTTTCCCTATGAAATCCTCAAACCCTACATCAATGTTTACATCCAAACCTCGCACTTCTCCACCATCATAATCTTTTTCCCTTCTATTCCATACACCACCAAAACAAACTCAAACACGTGGCATGACTGCAGCAAAATAATAACGAAATAAGTATTTTTTAAAAAAAAATAAACTAGAAATCCCGGGATTCCCCTTAAGAATCCCGACCGAAATAGAATCTCGGTCGGTGTTCTTATAAACTCGACCAAAATTCAATTTCAATCGGGATTCTTAATGGGCATCCCGAGATTCCCCGAAAAAACTCAAATAAAACCTTCCAACATCAAATAAATTACCTTTTCAACCTCAAATAAATTAAATCCCCATGACAAAAGCATTGCACGTGACAATCCAAATACATCAAACTTAACTCTAACATATATACATACCTTAGATCGTTTATTCTTTGTGGGATCGATTATAGTATTGTATATGTGAGATGAGATTTGTAAAGTTGATATTTTTGAAATTGTGAAAATGTGTTGGATATTGTATTAGTGAGATGAGATTTGCGAGGTTGTTGGTGGTAATTGAATGTGTTAGTTGAGTTGGTTAAGGGTATTAAATGGAGTGAAATTGATTTGTTATGTTTTAAAATACAATGAAAGTATTGTAGTAATTACACATTATATATTTTCTCTTTCTTAACTTATCTTCATTACCAAAGGATCCATCATAACAAGTTTTTTAAAGTGAGGCCCTCAAATCCAAACAAAAACTTCTAAGGAATCATTTTTGGAATTTCCCATAATAGGTACTTTATGAAGTTTTGGACTTTTAATTTCAATTAAGAAATAGAAAATTTTGAAAATTATTAAATATAAAATTAAAAATTGAATGGCTTATGAGATATTTTTAAAAATTTATGATATATTAGTTAAATTCTAGTGCCTAAATTTGTAATTCCACCAAAAAAAATTATATATATATATATATATATATATATATATATATGTGTGTGTGTATGTATGTATATATATTTTTCACGCTATAAGAATTTATATAAATAAAAATCTGTTTGAATTATACAAATTTAATTGAATAAAATAAACAAAATCATATCAACTATAAGAATATAAACACCAATTTTTTTGCTACACGTAAGCGTAGCCCCCACGAAAAAGTAAACTATTTAGTGAACATGTGTACCGCCGCCATTGGCGCCTCCTAATTCATTGCAAACGGTCAACGTCCAGCTCATCAGTTGAAAAAAGATGCGTTATAATCCCACCACCGGTTCAACTTCACCAGAAAAATAAAAAAGACCGCTGCCGCCGCCGCAGCGCCCTATCCAGTCACCGAAGCCGACGAAGACTTCACCGGCGCCTGCACGGCAGCAAACCGGCCGGAGAAGTTTTGAAACCCACCGTTGTATTCCTCCCCTTCGAAATCCACATCACCGTTATTGCCCTCGTCGAAATTCAAAGCGTAACTGATGGGATCGTACTGGAATTTCCCAAGCTTCACGGCGGCGGGCCGGTTCCGGTTGAAGCGCCGAATGAAGGTCTTCCATCTAGGACCGGCAACGATCTCGGACCATTCACGAAGCTTCTTGAGGGATCTGATTCCGCCGGTCCACCAGTGATCGTCGCCGTCGAACTTCGTCGTTTTGGCCTTCGCCTTCGCCCGTTCCCACCAAGAGAGCTCCTCGGAAGCCGACCGGCGAGGTCCAAAGCAAGGGAAGCACAAACAACTATATCGTCTAGAAGCCAAAAGAGCATCGGCGCCGTCGATTTCGCCGGTGGATTCAAATTCTTTGAAAGCTCCGTCACGGTCCCCCATGGCCGCAAAGAGTGAGATTAGGGATTCAGAGTCCGATTAGGCTCCCGTATATAGAGCCAACGGGTTGAAAGAAACAAAGAAACAGTGGGCGACCGGAGACTGCCGGTAAAGTGGTGGGGCCCAGTGTTTGTTAGCCGGTAGTTGGACTCGGATTATCCGAAAGCTACAGAGCCGTGACAAGGAGCGAGAGCACTAAAGAGTAATTAATTATTTATTATTGGGAAAAAAATGAAAAACGGGATTTATTTTTTTATAGCCGTTGTGGGAGGTGGGATATGATCTGGTGCTTCGCGGACAGAATGAGACAGTACAAAAACGGTGGGGCCCGAGGATGAGCTGGCATCAGAAGGATGTGATTAGAGAAAAGGGAGATGTAGGGTCCCACTTACGGAATCTAATTTCGCTGGCGCTGCTATCCACTAACTAATATTCACTATTTATTTTCTATATCTTTTTTATTGATTATTATCTTTTTTTTTCTCGGTTCTTTATGTTGGATATTTTAAGTTTTTTTTGGATTTTTTTTGGGGTTGAAATATTGACTTTTAAATGTTATTTAAGAGAAAAGGAAAAAAAAAAAAAAAGAGCTATATCTCAAGTAGACGGAAAGTGGACGGCTTTTAAATGTTGTTAGCTTCTGTATTATTGGTGATGGGAAAATAAAAGTAGTAAAAGTAATAATAATGAGCTACGAGAAAAGGAAAAGGAATTGGTGGAAATTATAGCTGGGAAGTTGGGCCGTGGGCCGTTTGGGGTGGCTGAAGTTTGGGTTCTCTAAAAAGCCCAGTTCAATATTCATAAGCCCAAGAGGGTGCTCAGAAAAAGCCCAGAAGGCAGATGAAAGTCAAAACTCTGGCATCATAATAAAGTCAAACATCATGTTGAATACTTCTTTCCTATATTGTTTGTTTATGACATCAACCTTTTTTAAAAAATGATATAGGGTTTTTAGCATTAAACTTATTTATAAATATTAATCATAACCTGAACAAAATGAGTATGGTACTTTCGTAAGAAAATCATAGTATTTTATTGTTTCTATTTTTAATGAAAAGCAAAGTTTATAGTAACTTATTAATTTATTGGACAAAATATACTTTTGAAAATTGAAATTTGTGTTTATTTGTTTTCTAAGATTTTAAAATGTACTCATGATTCGAAAAAATGATTCTGAATGATTTCTTAGCTTAAATTGATAATTAGTTGATTGATGACAAGATTATTTACGCATGTAGTGATTTTTAAAAAAAAATTCAAATTCACTTTTTTTGTTTGCGTTTGAAAAATAATTTTATTATTATTATTATTGGATAATAGGAGTTAACATCTTCTTGTTCTCTATTTTTTCCTTCTCTATACCTCTTATTTCTTAATCGTTAACACATTTGATATGTCAATTGAGCTAAGCTCACTTTGACAACTATTCATATATTTTTTAATGTTCGAAATTTGAACACCTCCCTCAAACTTATCAAATTAAAAAATAATTTCATTACAACTAACCTACACCTAGTGGAAAAAAAAATACATGAAAATTATGGCAAATCATTGTGAGACGGATGCTTCGATTTAGGAAGAAGATGATGTTTTGATGATAACCTAATTGTAAAGAGGGATTATTATTTTGATTTTACAAATTTATTAGAAAATTTTGAGATTATCTAATCTTTGGTAATAAATGTTGGTTACAATTACTTTTCATTTTTTAATTTAATTGAAGTAACAATTATTTAATTTAATGATTTAGTCCCTAAACTTATTAAAATCAATAGTTGAATAATTGACATATATTCTATTCAAATTTTATAGTCTAACCTTTAATATTTTGATGTCTTTGATATTTTTAGGTGGACACAAATGTTAAATTGTTACGAATTTTAGAGTGGAGGAGTAAATCAGTAAAGTTGAGGGACTGAAGTTCAAAACGTATTTTAAAGTTTCAAGCTTTCACAAAAGCCAAATGGAGTTGATGGCTTCTTCTTCTCGGCTCCATTGACAGAATTCTAAAGATCGGAGACTTGGGTTTGGGTACTGACGGTGATTGCCCGGACGGAACCATGCCTGGACCTGGGCCTCACATGCTCTATGCCATGGGCTCAGGCATGGCTCTGACCACTCTCAGCGACAGCAAATTCAGCCCCCATCATACCCTCATTTACACCGTCAACGCCTTCTTCGGCCCCGACATCGGCTCCTTCTCGGAATGGCTATCCTCTGTTCTGGGTTTCTCAGGATCTTCAATTCCCGACGCCATTCACCATCCCTTCTTTTACATCCTCATTCTGGGTCTTCCTCTCTGCCTCTTCTACTCTTGGCTCTCCTCTCTTCTACTTCACAAGGGGATTCTCGATTCCGTCTTTGGGGTGAGTCAATTCACTCAATGAGTTCGTCGGAGTTCTTAGAACTTTGTCTTGTGGATGATATGGGAAGATTTTGGAATTCTGTGTTCAATTGATGGATCATTGGTGTGGAATACCTAATTGGGTCTTTCATTTTTTTTCCCACATAATTTCACTTGTTCTTATGGTTTGATTTGTTGTTGATTGATTCTATTTTGTTTTTGCTTTGTTGTTTGATGATTCTAAAGTTATCCTCATGTGGGTTGATTGCTAGCATGATGATGAAATTTGTAGAACGATGTTGGTATTTGTTTTGTTCATATGGTCTGAAATTGTGCTGTGAAATATACTCTTCCTTTCTTTTAATAGCAAGTGGATTACTTCATTGACATCTTTATGAGTTGGTTGCATTCTGTGACAAGAAATGGAAAATTTTGACCTTCATACTTGTTCATTTTGATCTAATGATGTAGGTTCCTCTTAATAGGAGGCAATGCTTGTTGTTGATCTCAGCGGGTTCTTTTTCACACTTCTTTCTTGACCATTTGTTTGAGGTAAAGTTTACATCAACAATTTAAATTGCCCCATCACCAACCTTTCTGTCTCTATAGGTTCTGTGACGCCCGAGATCCTGAGGATATGAAAGTATGGTACCCGAGGAAAAGGGGTACATGCGAGTGACCATGAGGATATGAAAGTATAATTGAGAAAGGCTTAAAAAAATTGACAGCTACTACCTATACAAACAAGGTGCACCTTCCTTTTCGGTGGCTCAATCATAGGAACTTCATAGTTAAGCGTGCTTGGCTTGGAGCAATCCTATGTTGGGTGACCTCCTAGGAATTTTCCTAGGGAACATGTGAGTGAGGACAAAGCATGCTGAAAGGACCCCGTGTTGGTTTGTGGGGATAGTGTCTTCAATCTTACAAGAAGTCATGGATGATATGGTGACATGGTCAGGTCGCAGGGGATCCTGGGCCTGAAGCGTTACAAATGGTATCAGAGCGGAACCTCTCCCAGTAAGATGTGGTTCGAGGACGAACCAAGGCGGAAGCTGGTGGGCATGTGACGCCCGAGGAAGAGGGGTACATGAATGAACCGAACCCACATCTGAATGAGAGGGATCCCCGCGAGTGACCATGAGGATATGAAAGTATAATTGAAAAAGGCTTAAAAAAATTGACAGCTACTACCTATACAAACAAGGTGCACCTTCTTTTTCGGTGGCTCAATCATAGGAACTTCATAGTTAAGCGTGTTTGGCTTGGAGCAATCCTATGTTGGGTGACCTCCTAGGAATTTTCCTAGGGAGCATGTGAGTGAGAACAAAACATGCTGAAAGGACCCCGTGTTGGTTTGTGGGGATAGTGTCTTCAATCTTACAAGAAGTCATGGATGATATGGTGGTGCGTGGTCGTGGTCGTCGTCGCGGGGATCCCGGGCACAGGGCGTTCTGAGTTCTTTACCTCATTTTTCCTCATTGCCTACTGTCTCGAATGATTTAAACAAATACATATTCTTGCTTAACTTAATAATGCCGCAAAATTAAGCATCTCCTCTTGTGAAGCACCTGTCATGAAGAGATGTGACTTGTGTTCAAATTAGAAGTTTTCTCATTATCGAGGATGCAAGGGAAAGTCAACCTTGTTATTACTATCTGGTTAATAGTGTTTGAGGTTTTTTGTTGTTTGAACAAGTTACTTGAAAAATGTTGTCTGATATATTTGAACTGTTTAAATTGAGAAGTAGGTAGTTATGAAAGTGAGAGAGACAGGGGGGGTAGGGGTTGGCCATCTTCAAGCCGAGGTCTAGAGTGGGATTGTTCTTGCCTGTTTTCTATTGCCCAGAAACTTTTGTAATTAAACAATATGCGACGTACTATTATATCTGTATCGCCAAATTTGCAGGAAAACGGGCATTCGTCGATGTACACTTGGATATTGAGCACTGGTTGGTGGGTGAACCGAGCGCCAATCAACCCAGATGCTGTTATGGTTGTTGGATTCTTGTGCACTTGTTTAATTGGCGGTTTTGTTTACATTAACAGGTTTGTGAATACCAAATATATTCTTTATATTCCTTTATTCCGTTTCGTGTGCCATTTGAGTTTTAATTAATGTTTAGCATGCCCTCACTATACCATTCATGCTTCTTTATGAGACAGAGTGAAGTCCGCAAAGTCCATTTCGAGACAATCGTATCAATCAGTAAAGCTTATCGTAGTAGTAGCTACCTTGTATTCTATGTGGTGTGCAAGCCAGATTTACTGGGCTAACCCTCGTCGACCTGCAGTCGGTGAAGAGGCTGACCTTGGAGTTTTAGTGTTTCTAGCTGCCTTTTTTTTTCTACCCCATTATCTTTGTATAAAGTCTATGCACCCAAAAGATCTTGAAATCAGACAACTCCCATTATGATTATTTCTCAATTGACAAGAGTTCCTTTTTTCACTTTGAGATTACAGGTGAGAAACCACTAAATTTGCTGGACTGTAGTGTGTAGCCTGTATAGCTAAACTCAGCCTTTTGTTTTCCTTAATCGATGGTCATTGCAAATACTAATATGTAAACATGACATCTCATATTGATAGAATACAACATTCATGCATAACTTGTTATTATACGTTCAATCCTGAGTTTCTCATGCATACTTGGAACCCATCGCCAACTTTGCAAAAGCGGGCAGACAAAATGCAGCAGTATGGATCTAAACAGCAGAATTAAACAACCAAGTTAGAATGGGTATGCATAGCATAGGAAAGTTAAGTGCAGAAACAAATCTTATGAACAGATGCGGGCAAAAGAAGCCACCTCTGAGTTGTAGAACTTGGGGGGTCCTTGTGCAACACCAAAATTTTCTGAATCCAACAGGTTCACTGGGTTTTTGAAGTCGACTGAAGGACCTTTGGTTGAACAGAGCATGAAGCCGATCGCCCCACTGGATTTGGATCATTTAGCAGGGAAAATAAACCATCAGAAAAATCCAGATTTTGCAGAAACAAAAGTAAAGAACTTTGGAAATCAAAGCTATCATTTTTGGTTGGTTTGCCTTGGATATGAAGGGACAGAGGTCCAAGCGTAGTTTACAGAGCCCTTAAAGATGTTACGACAGAGAGCTATGGTGTCTTCCATGGCGAAATTCTCGAGCCACACGCTGTCTGCTGGAGTTGACATTACTCCACCGGGCTTCAGAGCCTTTGCTATTGATTTAAGGAAGTCTTCATTTGAAAGCTCAATTGCATATGCCCCTGATATCCACATCAAATAATAGCATGACTTCAGCTACTCTTAAAGGTAAGAGGCAATCATCATATTGAAGTAGTTTTGAGTTTGAGGTTTCTTTTTAGAGTATGTTTGATAACTATTTTGTTTGTAGTTTTTCGTTTTTAGAGATATGAAGTTGGGAAGAAAGGGGTGAAAAAAAAGGCATACCCATGCCCTGAAATGCATCAAGTATAATAGCATCATAAGTGGAGGGAGGAACAGACTTGATGAAAGCCACACCTAAAACGGCAAGCTTTACGATAATTAGACAACCATATGAAGGACGAAATTCGACAACAATCTTTGAATGACAAGCAGTTTTCCGTTTCCTACCGTCGCCTATGCATGCATTCACACGAGAATCCTTGTATCCGATAGCAATGTCTGGGAAAAACTTCTTGTAAACCTAAAGTGAAACCGTTTCGTAAGGGAAAAAGTTACTTGTTATGAGTTCTTGATATTAAGTTATAGGATATTTGGGGAGTATAACTTACATCTATCACCATTTTGTCGAGATCACAAATGTCGATTTGTTCCACGGAAGAGTGTCGAGATATTTCTCGAAGAATTCCTCCATCCCCACCTCCAATGAGCAAAACCTAGAAGTACAAAATTTTGAATTCAAATTAGCTTAGAAAATTTAACTCACAAGACATTTCAAATCAAGTTATCATATGAAAGAAAATTACCTTTTTGGGGTTGGGAATTGAACAGAGTGGGAGATGAGTGAGCATTTCTTGATAAGCAAACTCATCCTTCTCTGTTAGTTGAAGAGAGCCATCCAAGACAACAACCTTCCCATGTGTTGGTGACTAAATTCAATTACAAAACTAAAAAACTTAGTAAAATTAATCATCAACAATAATCGATTAAGTAAAGTACAATAAACATAAAAATACCTGAAAAACAAAAAGATCTTGATGCTGAGATTTTCCCTGGAAAATAACCTTTTCTACCTTGTAAACATGTGCCTCATCTATTCATAAAAAAAGTGGATAAGAAAGGAATGTAATAGACAAATATATATATAGAGAGAGAGAGAGGGACTTCTTATTGTTATTTGGTGTAAATTTCGTAGTAATTGTGAGTTGGTTCATACAAGATTTTGAATGTCAGTAGAGTCAACTTGAGCATAGCTCAGAATATGACTAAAAGGTCAAAAGTTTGAATCCTTACAACTAAAAAAATGTCAAGTAGAGAGAATACCAGGCCAACCGGGGGCAAGGTCAACATAGCAACCAGGAAACACGGGTGAAAAAGAAACTCCATTTTGAGTATCATTTTGAGTTGGAGAAATAGAAACGATTTTTATAGGGTTAATATGGTTAGTCCCAACATGGAGTTGAGCTTTTGTGGGGGAAGAAACTTCATTTTGAAACGCCATTTTTGAAGGATTAGTGGAGTTTTATGTATGTATTTTGATGAGTGAGTTCAATTTGGTGGCTGCATTTATATAGTAGTTGAAAGCTTGGAGTAAACAATATTTTGGATAGAGAAGAAAAAAAAGAAACTTGAAAAAGCAACCTGTCAATGCATGAAATGTGAGTGGTGGATTAGAAGTTTGTAATCAGCTACTTTTTCTTTCTTACTGCCTAATGCCTAAGATGGAATGGGCAAAGAGTTGGTGCAAAATCTCCCCACATTAAATTTCATCTTTGTTTTTTTCTTCAAGGTGAGTTGCACTTTATTTTTGGGTTTGGATTTCCATGTTGAGTTGATTGCTTTTTGCCTTGTTTTCAGTTAATCAAAAGTTGATTCCATTCCTAAATAAGAAATTATTTAGGATTTCAATTTTATGTCTACTATATTCCTCAACTTTAAAAAGTATTTAATAGCCTATACGTTCTTAAATTTTCACTTTTATATCCAATAGATCTCTGAATTTTTAATTTTATGTCTACTAGGTCTTTGACCTATTTAACATTTATTAAAATTCACGAACTTAGTGGATGCAAAATTGAAAGTTTTTTGTCTCATTAGACATGAACTTCAATTTTATATCGAATTTATCAGGGACCTATTAGATATAAAATTAAAAGTTCATGAACTTACTAAACATTCATAAAGTTTAGGGACCTATAAACACAAAATTCAAAATTCAAAAAACTTATCAAACACATTCTAAAGTTCATGGACCAAATAGAGACAATTGCTTTTGTGTTTTGACGAAATGGAAACTACTCACTCACTCCTAAAGTTGTTTATAGATTACAATGTTTCAAATATATATGTTAACGTATGTAAAAGTCAAATAAACTGGTGGAGACGAACATTTTGTCTCGAATACAACCTGATTGTTGTTTTAAAAATCGGTTTCAATTACGTTCATTAGAGTCAAATTTGCGTGTGTTAGAATAAAATGAGAAAAATGAAGAGAAGGGATGAGATAATTATAAGAGGAGTCTCCCATGAAAACTAAGTCAAAATTGCCTACTTATTCTATTAACTCCCCTAGGTCTAACAAACTACTTAACACGTCTCCCTATTACAAATAAGGGGTTTAACTTTACACACATACTTGTTTCTCATGCAATTATCTATGTTCTTCTTCTTGTCAACTTTGAAAAGCATAAAAATAGTCTTGTATCTCTAACTCTTTTTTAGGGCAGTTTGTTAAAGTGGAGATCTGAGATTCTCTTAGGGATGGTTATCTAGATTTTTATGTTTGTTTGACAAAAATGTTGAATTATTTGGATGTCTAAACAAACTTCAAACACCCTACTGAGTCTCGAGTTTTTAAGGGTTGTATGCAATCCAGATTCTATTTTATATTTTCAAATTCACTTAATTCAATGAATATGCGTTTGACAGATGTGTTTTCGAAAACTGTTTTCAGATTCTGTGATCCAAATAATAAAAATTTTGAAGAACAACATTTTTATATTTTCATTATATCCAGATTCTGAATTTGAAATTTTAAAAGGGGAATTGTAATGGATAACATAAAATATTAGCATATTTGCAAGCTTAACTATGATTTTTTAGATTTGCAAATCTAGCAAATTTTTTTAAATCTGATTTTTGGTTTTTTTATTATTCCAGATTTACCCTCATTGGTGTAGCAGCAGGTATATCACTAGTATATCTGATATATTTTACATTTGGTATATAGTATATCTTATATACTTTATATTAGTATATCAAAAGTATATCTGATATACTTTATATTGGTATATCATAAGTATATCTGATATACTTTATTTTTATATACCAATATATACCTAAAACGAAGTATGTTAATAGTATATTATTAATATACCACGGATACCCTTATTTTAGGTATATCATTTAGAATGATATACTTCCAATATATCCGTAGCAAATTAGAGATATTTTGTATATTAGTATATCACTAATGTACTTCATTTTAGATATGTTTATTTCACTAATATACCTAACATTTAATATATCATTAGTATATCAATGAAATGAATATATATCATATGCGAGTTACCGATATACTCTTAATTAACTTCATATACATATATCAGTAGTATATTAGTGATATATTCTATACAATAACACATCTCACACAATAAGATATAACAATCCAATTTGGTTTTAAATTATGAATTTACCTAAAATTTAAAAGAATAACCTGAAATTTACTGTACCTGAAATGTCAGACATTACAAATAGCTTTTGAGATTCCGTTGATATACTTAATATTACTGAATAAAGTATATCATCATAAATCATTATCAAGCATAAATCACTATTTGTGATATATCGTTGATATACTGAATAAAGTATTTTGGTAGTATCAGTATTAGTAGGATATCTGATATACTTAATATTTGGTATATCAACCGTATATCAGTAGGATATCTGATATACTTTATATTTGGTATATCGGTAGTATCTCAGTAGGATATTTGATATCCTTAATAATTGGTATATCAATAGTATATCTAATATACTTTATATTTTGTATATATTAATCAACTAGTATATACCTATATATTTGTAACGCCCTAGGCCCAGGTTTCAGATCAAGATTTGGAATCCGGATTTGGCCTTAACATGAGATTTCTTCGAGCCAAACACGCTTAGTTTTGTTGTTCCTATGATTGAACCATAGAAAATTAGGAAGGTGCATCTTGTCGGTATATCAATTCTTGCAAGCCTTTTTCATCTATATTTTCATAACTTCGAGATCGCTCTCATTCGGATGTGATCTCGATTCATTCATGTACCCTTCTTATTCGAACATCACAATATTAGTTGTATACTACTGATATACTATCGATACACTTCTTTTTAGGTATTATTCAAATGATATACTTTATATATATCGTAGCGTATTATGAATATTTTGCACATTTGATATATTACTGATATACTTTATATTACGTATGTCTCATTTCATTTTGATATGAGTGAAATGTATCAGTAACAAATCACTAATATACTTCATATTAGGTATATTTGATACATTGAATATAAATCACTATTATACTCTTGATATACTTCATATTAGCTATTTTTGATATACTGTTGATATACTAAGTATCGGAAATTCAAGTTCATTGATATACTTAAGTAAAGTGTATCATTAGTATATCACTAATATACTTCATATTAGGTATATCGTGGGTATATCAACAATATATCATCGATAGACGATTGATATACACCATATTACAATCACGCAAGATTACACAGGAAGGGTATTTTGGACATATCGCTGACTCCAATTGGGTTGAACCAATTTTTTTTGCTAGAAATAAATGGTAGACACACTTGCAATTCAACATTTATTTTTTGTCATTTGTGCAACTGATCCTTTTTTATTTTAAATAATATTATTAGATTAAATTGTCGAAAATAACTGGAAACTTTTATTTTAATGTCTAATAAATTCTTAATATTTTTTACATTTTTTTTTAATTTAATGGACCTATTAGACATACAATTGAATTTTGTATATCTGAGTATCAATAGTATATCTCTCGTGTAGTTACTTTTGGTTAGATATATCATCGGTATATCATATATAAGGTTGATAAACTCCTGATATATAGTTAATGTTAGTGAAATCAACGTATATCACTCGTGTAGTTACTTTTTGGTTAGATATATCGTCGGTATATCAGATATAAGCTTGATACACTACTGATTTTCTAAAACACATAAGGACATTTTGGACTTTTTCTTTCCTGTTGGGTTGGGCTTGGACATTTTTCTATTTCTGCAAAACAAATTAATTAATGATGGGGCTGCAAATAGATCAAATCTTATTGTCATTTGTGCAACTACCCCATTTTAAAATGCAAAATTATATTAAACAAAGGTAAAAAAAAAAACTTAATAAATATAATATTTTATGTTATAAACTCAATTTATTTTTGTTAAATTAAAATATGTATAATATAATATATTATAAATTATATAATTATATTATAAAATGACAATTTTATAAAATTTATAAAAATCATGTTCATAAATTAATTAATAATAACTTATATTCAAACTAATATTTGTTTTGCGACTACAACTAATTTTATGATCTATAAATATGTCCTATGACATACTTTATACAATTGTTTAAAATGGAATCAAATTTATAAATCTGCTACCAAACACGTATATGGAAACATGAAATACAACTTTGTTTTCATTGAATCATTTGTTTTCAAATTTCTGTTTTTAGATTGCTTACCAAACAGGCTCTAAGATTCTCAGGATGAAGGTATTTCAGGACAGTTTTGTCATTATTTTCCATTGGGTTTATATTTTATTTTACTCATTTACTTCATTTCTCAATTTTATTTAAAAAGAATTTGATATATTCATTCATTAATAAAGAACTATATGCAATAATATAGATTTAATATGATGACATGATCAAATATACCACTAAAAAAACTCCATCAATTATACAATTAATTTCTGTTGAAAAAAGTTTGAAGTTAAAATTTAAATTAATATGTAGTACTAGTACTACATATTTTGTAAGAATCTCAATTCTCAAACTAATATTAATTAACTTATTTTACAAAATAACATATAAAATTAATATAGACTAAATTGATATAAAAACAAAACATTAAGCTCCATGTGATAAAATTTGATTTTTGAAAATTAAGCTTGTTTTCTAAAAATTTTGCTATAATAGTTTGCATCTCTCTTGGGTAGACATTCAAATTCTTAGTTAAATTTCAAAAATAAAAATGATTTTTTTTTAATTTTCAAAAGTTGACTTTGTTTTTTAAAACATGGGTAGAAAAGAGATAATTAAAAAAAAAAAACTTCAAAAATAGTATATATTCAAATTAAATAAATTATTTGACCATTTGTAAGAGCATTGTTGAAATAATACACATTTTTCAAACATTTTTATACATAGATCCTCCGAAATAAACATAGTTATATATTATTAAATTTTCTTTAAAAAAAATTGTAGTAGGTAGCAAAAATATTATGATATTTACAAATATAGCAATGGTTTTTGGAGATTTATAAATATAGCAAAATTTTATAAATCTGATTTTCATTTTTTATCATTCCAATTTTACCCTCATTGGTGTATCAACAAGTATATCAGTAGTACATCTAATATACTTTATATTTGGTATATCAATAGTATATCTAATATATTTTAGATTTGATATTATCAATCAACCGATATATACCTAAAACGAAATATATTAATAGTATGTTACTTATATACTACTGATACATTTCCTTTTAGATATATCACGTAAATGACATACTCTATATGAAGTATATCAATAACATATTAAGGATATTTGTATATTTGGTATATCACTGATATACCTAACAACATTGAGTATATCAGTAGTATATCAATGATATACTTCATTTAGTGATATGCTTAAGTTGTTAGGTATTATATCACTTAAGTTTTTAAAACCTTAAGTGACGAATAACTATTGATAAAGTCAAAAACTAAAATAGAGTATATCCGTAGTATATCTAGTATAATAAATATGTAGTATTGATATACGATCGACATACTTCATATTAGATATATCAGTGAAATAATATACCTAAAATGAAATATATAGTATTATATCATTCATTTACTATTGATATAGTACTAGAGGAGTGTATCGACTAAAAATCAATGCATCAACAAAAAAGTGATGATCAAAATTCATTACTAACGTCAAGAACTAAAATCAAGTATGTCAATAATATATCATCGATATACTTCATATTATATATATATCTCATATATGAATTACCGGTACATGCTTGATATACTTCATATAGGTTTATATGATATACTGATAATAAATTTCCAATGTATTGTTGATATTTTATATTAAGAATGTCATTTCATTGATATACCTAAATAGAGTATATCAGTAGGATATCGTTAATATACTTCATATTAAGTATATCTAATATAGTTAATTTAAATTACTATTATATTCTTGATATACTTCATATTAATATATATTTTTGATATACTAATGATATATTGAATATTAAAAATTTCATTTAATTGATTTACCTAAATAAAGTGTATCAGTAGTATATCACTGATGATATACTTCATATTAGGTATATCAACATTACATCATTGATAGACGATTAATATACTTTATATTAAAAAAATGCGGGATTAAAAAAAAAAATAAAATAAATGGTCATTTTGGACTTTTCATAAGTTCTGTTTGGGTTGGACTGACTTTTTTTTTTTTTTTTTTGCTATAGTTGCAAATAGGATAAAGAAGAGGCATGCCTACAATTGGTCAAATTTTTGCCATTGTTGCAAGTGCCCCTTAAAAAATGGACAATTAGAAAAACATAATGGACAATTAGAAAAAAATAATGGCTAAAATCTAATAGCACAAGTTGAAAAAAAAAACTACAAATCTATTTTTCTAAAAAATGTCTAAACTTAATTTTTAATTATTTTGTTAGACGCAATTAACAACTTTAATTTTCCTTCAACACTTTCAATTAACTCAAATTAAACAAACACTAGAAAATGTCATAAAACTATTAAAAACAAGTAAAAACACACAAATTAGAGATGACTGAAAATGAAAACAATGGTCTTTATGTAAGTAAATATAATTGTATGTATCTATCTGATTGTATCTACCCCATGTCTCTACCTCCAACAGATTCTAAGAAATGTTTATATTTTTTAGCCTCCCACTTTTGTTCTTCATAACCAATAAACGTAACTCCGACTCAATTTATGGTAGTTCCTGTGTATATTAGTATCTACAACACAATATCAATGACAAAGCAACAATTCTTGTACATCTCACTTTCGAGTTTCGATACCCCGACCTAATATACAAGGGTTTCTTTTGATGGTATTTCCTTGTGTTTACTAGTTCCTTTAGAATTACCTCGTTCTTCTATATATTAATATCTACAACACAATATCAACGCCCTTGTATATATTAATATCTACAATACAATATCAACGACAAAACAACAATCTTTGTACAACCCTTTTGACACCCCCTGACAAGCATCCAAACTCTATCCTAAGATGTTTTCACTTATCTACTAAAAGCAAGTAAGAAATCCATATTTAAAATCCCTAAATCACAACCATCGCCTATCAAATTTTGATTAGTGGTAAATAAGAATAATTATATTATTGTCCTCTATTAATGATGTATTTGAAAACCTCGTCATCTCTTCCAATGAACCTTGTTTTTGTTTATACATTTGATCAGTCATAAAATATGTCATGCATTTAAACCCTATCATCATACCTTTACACTTGAGATCGAGGGTTCCCGATTGTCTTGCTAAATGATTTTGAGGTCCTCAACTAACTTCTTTAAGTGCTCATTTGCCTTATCCAGTTAGTCATTTTCTTCCATTGCTTATTTTCTTTTGTGCTTGATTCCTTCGACCAAATCATTTTTTATGATATATATAAAATTAGTTGAAGTTGATTTTTTTTTTCAAAATCGTTATTTTCTTTCAAAATGGAAGGAAGAATTTAGTTAAAGTTATAAATATGATGACATGGTTGTATATATGAATGTCCATCAAAGGTATTTTAGAAAATTAATATTATATTAACTTCTACCTACAAATGAGGTAGTCATAAACACAATATTGAAATTATTTTAGATATATTTCATTAACCTCTTTTATTTGTAAACATTCCTCACAATTAAAAAACAAACCACCAAAGTTATCCAAAAATATCATACATCTATATTTTCCAATATCTAAAATTCCAAATCTCCTTGAAAACAAACGTCACCCATGAACAAATACCATAGTTTTTTTTTTTCTCTCTCTCTAATTACCCACACATTTTATTTTTTTCTCTTTTTCACATGAGGGAAAAAAACAAAGGAGAGGAATTCAGTTTGTTACGGTGTCGAATGAAATATATTAGCGCGTTTGAAGTGTCGAAAAGCTATTGGATATCAAATTCAAAATCAATTTGTTTTTGTTTTTTTTTTCCTAAGATTCAAATCTGTTGCTTTCTCTTTTAGCAACATCAAATGTAATTTTGTTATTCAAATCAATGCAACAAAATTCAGCGACTACGTCTTATTACTAGAATCTTCTCTACTCCATTATTATTATTATTATTATTATTTATTTTATATAATTTTTCGTTATTGTTTTTCTTTCTTTTTTGATTTATTGAAAATGACAACTCTATGCTCATGATATTACATATAATAACGTTCATTACTATAGGACCCACACACTTATAAATCAACTAAAAATATCTAATTCAATTTTTTTTTTATTTTCAATTTATCTCTTATTAAATAAATTATTATTATTATTTAGTATAAAAGAGTTTCTATTCTCTTAAACATTAGAACGCAATACTTCCTAGTTGTTGACCTTATCAATTTTTTAATCTTTCTTTGGTTGAAAAATGAAAATTTTAATGTTTATTTGAAAGAGGCTCGATGTTTTTTTCTTCTCCTTCCTTTTAAACATTTGAAAACGAAGGATTTTTTTTCCTTCTTTTCGAATATGATTTACTTTGAGTGAAATTATAAAATTGATTCTTATGATTTTAAAAGTGTCAATTTACTTCCTATAATTTAAGTTGAGTAATTTCACTTTAGAAAGTTTGAATTTAATTCTAGTTTAGTTCCTATGATTTTAAAAAGTTATAATTTAGTTTCTATGGTCACAAGTTGTCTAATGGTCTCTAATGTTACCATATTGATAATTTTTTTTTTACCTGACAATAAGTTAATAATAATTTCTATATGACTAACTATATTAACCGACAATATTAGAGTTTATGAATGAATAAAAAATATAAGAAAATAAATGGACTTTTCAAGTCACATAATTTAAGTTATTTCATTTAAAAAAAAACTATGAAGAATATTGGTAAAGTTTAGGCAAATTGAAACTAAATTCAAACTATGAAAAATGAACTAAAATTCTTAAATCAAAATATCCTGAAATGATAAGGATTAAATTAAAATTATGGCCAAATCAAAGTAACCTTTATTTTATATTGTTGTGTGTTGAAACAAATACCCAAGTCTATGTTGTAAATAAATGCAACGAGGTAGCTAGCTGTCCTTAGACAAATTCAGGAACCTATCAATTATAATTAATTAATGATTTGAAGGCAACTTTACTTGAAGCTTTTAATATATGCTTCTGATTAAATAATTTAATTAAGCACTTACAGAGACTTCTGATTTAATATATCCCAACCCATTACCTACCGACAGCTTAAATGGTTGGAAATCTCCTTTCAAAAAAAGGAAAAAAAAAAAAGAAAAAAAAAGGTTGGAAATCTAATGCAACCTTTTTTAAAAAAAATAATTTTTTCTGACTATTTGGTTTTACAATTAATATTCTAATCTAAAACTAAAACACTGTTTAAGTCAATACTCACGAGCGTACAAATCAATATTTGCTCCTCATATAGTATAGCAAGAGTCTCGTGTCATTTGCCTTATTACTTTCACTAATTAGTTTTGTTTTCAAATAAATTTAGATTTTTTACTCTTATAATGTTTTGGTTTTTATTTTTAATGTAACTTTATTTCTTAAATATATAATTAAATTATATGAAAATCAACCAAGAGGATTTAGTCCATTGAACACCGTTTAAATATTTAGATATATTGGTTTTTTTTTTTTAAAAAAAATCTCATTTTGGTCTCTCAAGTTTTTTCTATTTTGATTCTTACACTTCAAAACAATCTATTTTGGTACTCTGAATTTTTTGTTTTTTGTTTTTGAAAATTAAGTATATAAATACTAATTCCACATATGGTGTTTTATGTTTTTTTATCTAATTTTTACATGTATTTTTAAAAACTAAGTCAAATTTTGAAAACTAAAAAAAATTATTTTTTAAAAACTTGTTTTTGTTTTGAGAATTTGACTAGAAACTCAAATGTATCCCTAAGATGAAATTTATTGTAAAGAATATGAAAATAATCGTAGAGAAATTGTGAAAAAAAAACAAGCCAAATTTTTAAAAATCAAATGGTTATCAAATGTGTCCTAAAATTTTAATTTTAATTTTGTTTTTGATTTGTAGATATTTAAAATATGTCTATTTTAATTATCAAGCTTTAAAAACAGACACATTTTAGTTCAATTTATGTGTAGGAAAGTAGAAGTATTAATATAAGCTTGTATGGAAGTTAAATAAGGTGAGTAAAGATAAGAACGAATAAAAAGATATCAGATGAAAAAAGTAATAATTGAAGATAAAAAGAATGTTTATTTTTTTTAATTTATAAATTAAAATAAACATTTTTAAAAGTTCTTTTAATCAAAATAGAAAAGTTTGGAAAGTTCAATAATCAAAGAAGATTTAAATCTTTTTCTTTATTTTTAGTTCAATAGTTATTGGAATGGTAAGTCTAATCATCTAGTTTGAGAAAGTAATTGGTGCTTGTTCAAACTGATTTAAACCAAATTTCTTTTTATGGTTCACATTTATAATATTAATATGCCTAAACCTTAATTATATTTTCTAAAATTTAATATTTTTTTAAAAGAATTATTTAGGTTAAGATTTAAATTTGACTTGAGCTAAACACGCGTCCAGCCACGAGTCGGGTCTGACGTTGCTTAGACCAAGCTGACAATACCTTTGCCGCAAGTAACATGTCGTCATCTCATTCGTCCACGTCTTCAGGTCGGTTTGTGGTCCCCACAATATCCATAAACCCGGACCCGAATCCGACCTCCGATGCCGAGCAGGATCCACGAAGCCACCCATGCCCAACCATAACCCGCCACATGTCGACCTACACGTGTACATATTTTCGCGGCAAATCCAACCCACCTCCATCCTTTTCACTTCAATTGAAAAATCCCATAATCCATCCATGATTCTCCATTTCTTAAATTTCGAACTTGTTCTCTAATTCTTCTGTTCAGTTACAAAGCTGATTCATTTTTGGATTCTTCAATGTTTCAAAGTTCCGGCCACTCTGACCGTCGGATTCTCACTTTTCCGGCGGTTCATCCATGTGAAGCAATTTCTCCGGCCACCCTTTTGGCCTCGTTGATCGATCTCTGCCGTCAAATATGCAATCACCAAACGAAAATCTTCGTAACCCAAAAACGGAACGCTCGAGAAACGATTCGACAAATCGGAATCTTGTTGATCTTCTTCGAGGAGCTTCTCGACACGTCGTCGGTTCTTCCGGATTCCGTCGTGCTCTGTTTTTCAGAGCTTCATCTCACGTTTCAGAAAATCTTGTTCTTGTTCGAAGATTGCTGCCGTTCAAATGCGAGGATTTTGATGTTGATGAAATCCCAATTCGTCGCCACGCAGTTTTGGGTTCTGATTCGAGCTCTCGCGACAGCTCTCGACGTTCTGCCGTTGAACCGGATCGATGCCAGCGATGAAGTGAAGGAATTGGTTGAATTGGTAGTGAAACAAGCTCGAATTGCGAAGTTTGGATTGGATAAAGATGATGAATTGACGATGAAGCGTCTTCAATCGATTTTGCTGCAGTTCGAAAAAGGGATTGAGCCGGATTTGACCGCCATTAAAAGGGTTCTTAATTACCTCGAAATTCGACGGTGGAGTGATTGTAACAAAGAGATCAAATTCCTTGAAGAGGAGATTGATTTTCAGTATTCGGATTTGAAAGAACGAGATGTTCAGATTTTGAGCAGTTTGGTGGGTTTTATGAGCTATAGCAGAGTAACTCTATTCGAAGCTCTGGATTTTCGAGACAAAAACCAAGGGGATTTGAAGTGCAATCCCGACATTCTGAGTTGTTTAAACCCAGAAGATTTCCGTTGCCCAATTTCTCTTGAACTCATGATTGATCCTGTTACTGTATCCACTGGACAGACTTACGATCGAGTTTCGATTCAAAAATGGCTTTCCGCCGGGAATTTGATCTGCCCCAAAACAGGGGAGAGGCTAACGAGCTCAGAGCTGGTTCCAAATTCGAGTCTCAAGAAGCTAATCAATCAATTTTGTGCTGATAATGGAATTTCGTTGGCCAAATTCAACAGCCGATCTCATGATATAACTCGAACTATAATTCCGGGCAGTCCGGCTGCTGCCGAAGCCATGAAATTCACGTCGGAGTTTCTTGTCCGGCGACTGGTTTTTGGGACGAGTACAGAGAAGAACAAAGCGGCATACGAGATTCGTCTGTTGGCGAAATCGAACATTTTCAATCGGTCTTGTTTGATTACAGCCGGTGTAATTCCGCCATTGTTGAACCTTATCTCGTCTTTTGACAAATCCACGCAGGAAAACGCCATTGCTGCTGTTTTGAAGCTCTCAAAGCATTCGATGGGGAAGATTTTGGTGGTGGAAAATGGAGGATTGATGCCGATTCTCTCCGTTTTGAAATCTGGGTTTTGTTTGGAATCTCGTCAATTAGCGGCAGCCACATTGTTCTACCTCTCGTCGGTGAAGGAGTACCGGAAATTGATCGGCGAAATTCCAGACGCCATTACAGGGCTGATCGAGCTCATCATAGAAGGAACAACTTGTGGGAAAAAGAACGCAGTGGTCGCCATTTTCGGACTTTTACTTTACCCCAAAAACACCAAAACCGTTCTTAATTCCGGCGCCGTCCCGGTGCTAATCGACATAATCACCACCACCGACAACGGCGAGTTGATTTCCGATTCACTCGCAGTTATAGCAGCGTTGGCGGAGAGTTCAGAAGGAAGCAATGCAATTCTTCAAGCTTCGGCTCTGCCTCTGCTTATAAGGACTCTAAATTCTGCGAGTTCGTCGACTGGAAAAGAGTACTGCGTTTCGGCGCTACGTTCTCTGTGCAGCCACGGCGGGGAGGAGGTGGTGGCGGCCCTCGCTGGAGACCGGTCCATTACGGCGGCGCTATATTCGGTTGTGACGGAGGGAAGTTCGGCGGCGAGCAAGAAGGCACGGTCGCTGTTGAAGATTCTGCATAAGTTTAAGGAAAACGATGCGGTGGTTGATCAAGAACGTTCAGTTCAAGTTTGGTGATTCGATTGGAAAATTGGATTATTGATGATTAAAGTTTTGTTTGTTATTTGATTCATATCAGTTTGAAATTGAGCTCGATTTTTAGAAGAGCTCATTGTCGTGTTTGTTTAGGTTGAAAATAGTGTGTTATATATTTGTATATAAAACCATACTTTTATATTGAGAAATTCATCAGAGTTCATTAAATCTTTTTAGTTCACTTATCAAATCTACGATGGAAGATGTTCTTGATTTTGTATCCAATTTGTTTGGAGCAGAGTATTGGTCAAATGTTCCACTTCATTTTTTTAGTTCAATAATACTTGAGATAGACATTTAAACTCAGGAGCTCTTATTATAAGTCTATCAAAGCTAATTAAGTTGTTTCATTTTACTAAATAACGGCATATATAACATTTTTATTTAATGAAAGGTCAAATAGGTATTTAATGTTTTCTTATATGTATTTCACTCCCTCCTTAAAAAAAAAAAGAGCAATTAGTTACTAGTTTTTTTTTTTTAAAAAAAATGTGATAGATATTTACAATTCTAATTAGTATACATACAAGAACAATTTGAAATTCGTCAACAACTACAAAGACACCTCATAATTAATTGAGTCATCTAACTAAAATGGGAGCTCCATAGCCTATGTCTTTGTGATGTCTCCATCTATCGTCTTTTTTGTTAGAACAATTACATCACTAGCAAATTTATTTAGTAATGGACCACACTTCTTTGATGAAGAGTTTTGTTAGAGAACCATATCCTCGTGTTCTAGAAAGTGAATTCTTTTTAAATAATTTGATTCCATATACAATGTTATGGTTGGATTTTATTTATTGAAACCAACTAATTTTAATATAGTGCTATAAATAAAATATTTTTTATTTTGTCGAAATTCGAATATTTAATCACACAACCTTCCTTTTATTAAACTAAAAAAACATTTTAAAGCTACCCATCAAAATTAAAAATATGATAAAATATAAGTGTTTTTTTTTTTCTAAACAAGGAGAATTTTTTAAAATAAAGTTTTACAAAATTTCATGCCTATAGGCTATAATTTAGATTTGAGACTAGTAATTGAAAAGAAAGAGAGAAAAAAAATTAAAAAAGCAAGTGAAAATTTCTAGACTCGAACACAAGAACGCAACGCAGCGTCAGTGCTTTGACCTGATAATTAGGGCAAAGTATCCATTTGCTCCAAACAGCAAAATTCTTCCACTAGCTTTCTGTCTCTCATCTACGTCCTAGTAGAACGAAGGTAATGGTCTGCAATGTTCTCTAAAATCTAAATCGATGTGCATTCTTGCAATTTTGCGAATTCTTTGCTTAGATCTGTAATTTTCTCTGGAGTTCTCGAGTAATTTTATTCGCAGTCAATTTCGGTTCGGATGTACTGATTCGATGTGTTTTGCTATTTTCATCCCTTTATCCCACTTAGAACGAATAAGTGTTCTATTCACTATGCAACTCTTCATAATTTTTGTTCATATTTGATTTTAATGCTGAATCTTCAGGAGGCATTTTGTATATTTTCTTTTAGGACATTGATGATACTTGTTTTGTGAGATTCTGCAAAATACATTACCCAATCCGACCTTCATTGGGTTTTTTTTTACTCTTGTGATTGGCATCTTAGATTTGAAAAGTTAGGGTTCACTAGATTTCACTTTGTTATTTTAATGAACATTCGTCATTTATAACTAGCCAACTAGGCATCTGATTTTATTTCCTTCTCACCGTAAACCGAGTTCATTGTCGTGCAACCGGCTCAACACGGCGTCTGATTTGTATTTTTTTACTGACTAATGTGATTTATTGCTGATTTTTGTTGAATACTACATCCGTAGATAGTTCAAACTTTGTGATGGCGACTGAATCCAAAACTGCGACTGAGGAAGTTAAGATTGACCTCTTTGAAGACGATGATGAGTTTGAAGAGTTTGAGATTAATGAAGGTACGGTTTATGATTTACTACTTTCTTTCAAAATTCATCCCCTTATTTGGATCCACACTTCCTGTGTACACTCTTTCTCATTCATGGTTGCCCAACGGGCAATTACTTGCTCGATGTTCCAGCCAAAAGAATGTGAATGCAATACACGGTCTGGGCAATCCTGTTAATGACTTGGTGATAACTGCTATAGCATTCTTTATTTGGATCACCATACCTAATAACTATTTCTTGTTCATCCACGGCCACTATTTTGTATTATCTGATACAATAATTACCTGTACTCTAAAACGAGCCGGAATTGCGTACACTAATAATAGTGATTAATGAAGGAAACTGTTCTTTAGGGAGAAGGGTCAGAATAACCTGCATTTAGGATTGAGTTATGTCAGTGCCTAGTTCAGAGGAATGCGAATGTCCTTACTATATCCCACGTTGGCATTCTACTGTTAGGATCTAGGAAGTCCTTTGGAAGTCTTAACCTGTGGCATAGTTTTCATGAAATTTGAAAATTACTGTGTGCTGAAGAATTCCAGGAGTTCTGGTTGTATATAAGATATGTGGAGGAATGATTGTTGTAGAAGGCTCCTGGTTATTTATAAAATTTTCACCTTCAACAAAGAGGCAAATACATCACTCGAGGGCACTCGAGGGAGAGGGATTAACCAAGCAAAGGAAGAAGGATTTGCAAGAAAATCCTTTAGACGGATAGGGACTCCATACATGAGTACCCCTTCTCCTTAGACTGCAACGTAACTCCTGTAACAATGAAAGGAGGGTAATGATATCCGAGTTTCCCTATTTGATAAAGGACATCGAAACCCCAAGATGGGCGAAGAAGAGGACGGATCGAAAGGCAAAACATCTTCCACCATGAGATTCTTCATTGAGGATAAATGATATAAAAGGAAAATAAGAGCAAAGGGGTCTATTCCCCAACCATCTATCCTCCCAGAAAGATGTATCTCTCCCCTTCCCCACTAACAAACTCTGTTACAGGTCCTTTAAGTTCCCTATATCTAAGCCTCCATCATGGACATGTCTAGTCACCACCTCCCACCTTACTAAGTGCAACCCTTTTCCTTCGTCAATCCCTTTCCCATAGAAAATCCCTCATGAGCTTTTCAATAGACTTACTCAACCACTGAAATCCTAAATACGGACATTAAATAGCTCGAAATACCACTTAACACAACCTAAATATGAGTAAGCCTTACCCCCCTTCGAAAAAAACTCTTCTTCCACAAAAGGAGCCTTTTGCGAATCTTCCTCACTACTGGATCCCAAATAAGATGCTTCCAGGACTACGACCCAATGAGAGACCTAAATAAGACGAAGGAAACGACCCAACATCACACTCAACCAATGCAGACCACCTACTCACCTTAACCTCGTCATAATTTGGATCCAAGAGTTGGCACTTGTCTCTGACTCTCTATTAATCTCCAGCCCTGACATAGCCTCAAAGGAAGCCAAAAAAGTGTTCAGATTTAGGAAAGAGTCCTCATTGCCACAATAAAAAAAATATCGTATCATCAGCAAATGGTAGATGAGAAAGAGACAAGTCCTCCCTCCCAACCTTAAAGCCTTCAATGATACTCTGTTCCAGTCCTTTTGACACCATTCTACTTAAAACGTCCACAACCAACAACCAACAAGAAAAGGAAGGGAGAGAGGGGATCCCCTCTTCTTAGCTGGAACTCTATCCAAGAAAATCCAGTTTGTGTTATCATACCCTTTCTCAAGAGGGCGTATCTGTTTCTTAGATTCTACCTATCCTTAAACAGAAAGAGCTAAAGTGATGTGGAAATGTTGGAGTTGTTTATACGGAGCATTTTGAATTATTGTGTTAGGGGTAGCTATATTATATATTAAATCCTTGACAATGCCTATTTTTCTTGATATATCTAGTTGATTTTTCTCCCAATTTCTAGCTCCCTAAAGATGCGCTATAGCTGTTTAGTAAAAGCTCCTATGTTCTGCTTGTCTCATTTGTCACATGAACTTGTATATACCTTGAGTTCTTGAAAGATACAGAAGTTGTGTATGTGCTAAGTTGCTAACTGATGTGTACTAACCTGATAATAAAACTACTTGTAAAGCGTGGAAGTGATGTATTAGCATAGCATGCTATCGTGAATAGATTGTTTGCTTCACCACTTAGAGATGAAGTCGTTAGAGACAGAAAGAGAGAGAGCTTCTTATGGGGGCACTTACTTTTTATTGGTTATTGCAGTTAGTTACTGGGTTGATCATACAAGGGATCACACTGTGATACTCTGATATATGTCTAATCCTAGTAAATCGATTTTAACAACAAGTAACTGGAGCTCATATCTCTGAGACCTTTCTCTTCAATGCATGTGTAGAGCTTGTTACTCGCGGCTTCTTATTCTCCCACTCTCTCTTGATAAAAAAAAAATCTGCTTGTTCTCTATGGGTTTGATAGAAATTTGGTTCCATAGAGATGCCAATCTAAGCATTCTGTTATTGTAAACATTTGTAATGTTTTATGCTCATATCATATCAATTACAGAGTGGGAAGTCAAAGAAGAAGGGAAAGAAATTACACAACAGTGGGAAGATGACTGGGATGACGATGATGTCAACGACGACTTCTCGTTGCAGCTTAGGAGAGAATTGGAGAGCAATGCCGAGAAGAAATGAGAAGAATTTATGTCCTTGTATGTTTTCATAAGATCTATGTTTTAACTAGGTCAAGACCCCAATGTGGTTTTATGTTCTATCCTTGTACATGATGGTATTACGAACATGCTTAAAAGTCTAAAACACTGTTACCTTCTCAGATTAGAAATTTGAAAAATTTAGACCTTTGGCACTGAAGAAAACAACATTTTTTGTTGTCACAGACCACGATGTTCGTTCACGAATCTTGCTATGATTTTCTTGAGATTTTATGATATGTTTCGTCTAAAAT
Source organism: Trichosanthes cucumerina (assembly GCA_036507285.1). Taxonomy (NCBI): domain Eukaryota; kingdom Viridiplantae; phylum Streptophyta; class Magnoliopsida; order Cucurbitales; family Cucurbitaceae; genus Trichosanthes; species Trichosanthes cucumerina. Next base: position 70,386,589 of record CM071839.1, on the reverse strand, counting down.
GTTGGCCGAAATTGAAAATAGTGTTTGTATTATGTGGTGGCAGAAAAGAAATGGGTGTTTGTGTTGTTGAACACCTTTGAATTAGTTTTAAATATGCTCATTCATGTCACATTTTCGAGCTTATCATAAGATATCCCTCTATATATTAATGTTAAGCTTTCTCATTAATTTTTTTTGCAAATCGAGATTATCAACATTGTAAAGGAATCTTTTGCCAAATAGATGTCCAAAATGTTGCTGAAATGTCAAAAATGTCAGAAATTTGAAAACCAGTTGTTGGAGTGTTGACAAATTGTCTTAACTTAGTCACGAGAGTAGTAGAAAATGGGGGAAAAATAAGAGATGGCACACATATATATATATATATATAGTATTTTTCCTTCATATTCTTAGCACGGTTTTGAATTTGTGCTTTTGTTTTTGGTTTCCTTTCAAGCACACATGTTCAACCACTATTAAAATATCGATAGTTAAAGAGAGGCGATATAAAAAGGTCGTTTCAATTTTTCATTTTCGACTTCTTCTACTGCATCTTCACTTTTTCTCGATTATGCCCTCAATTTTATAAATTCAAAGCAACAAAAAGTGAATGAAGTGAAATTAAAGGAAAAAAGCTTCTCAATACTAACCTTTTCTCTTTTTTTAATAACAAGATATTTCAAATTACTAAAATGAGCATAATTTAATATTAAAAAAAATAGAAAATTAGAGGATCGAATCTTCTGCACCTTTATTTTTATACCGATAGAACTAAAAAAAAATAAAAATATTTCTAAAAGGTAAAATCAAAATGGACATAATCATTATTTATCTATTCTTTTCATTGTTGAAATAAGAGCCGCAGATGGCAGTCTCGTGAGACCGCGTCCGAGAATCCACTGCCATAAACCTCAAATCACAAAACCGAAAAGAAAAAAAAAATAAAAAATAGACCACAATCTCCCAAATTCCTCATCTTCAACATTACAAAATAAAATTTAAATTAAAAAAAAAAAAAAAACAAGAACAAATATATAACCAAAAAAAAAAAAAGTTACAGACAAGAAAAATATTCGACCACAATCCCCATCCACAAAAAATTCTCCATTAATACCACTTTTTCCCCCTTCTTTTTCTTCTTCTTAGCCCCTCCCCTTTGCCAAATTCTTCAAGTTTTTTACCAATTACAGTAATAACTTCCAACCCACTTACAAACGGCGGCAGCGGCGGCGCTCCTTCTAAACTTCATCTTTCTCCGGCCACCGCACACGGCGGCGGAACTGGCTGTCACTTTGTCAGCTGAGCTTGATTGAAAAACCTTGTTGAACCACTGACAAAAAAAAAAAAAACACACATACCCTTTTCATCTTCCACTTATAAAGGGTCATCAATGAATTGAGTTAAGCTCAATTTGGCGGCGAGCCCCAGCATTTGGCTGCTCCAAAACCAAGCCAATTTTAGGCACAACAGCACAAGTTCTGCAAATTGGGCAAATGGGTGTCTTCAAAAGCCAAGAATCTATGCACTGAACATGGAAACTATGGCGGCAATTTGGCAACAATCTGCATCTTTCCCCCATTTTGAAATTCTCCAAACAAACCACACATTCCAAATCCAAATCAACTCCATTATTTGTTCTCTGTTTTTCCCCCAATTTGTACTCATAACAAGGAAGCTTCTCCAAATCCTCATTTGAAAGTCTCTTTCCAAAATTGCTTCTCCAAATAATCCCTTCCCCTTCTCCTCTGAAAGCTCTCCCAACAATACATACATGAATCACTACCAAAACAGCGATCCCAACCAGCAACAGAACAGCCGACACCACAATCTCCATAACCATAGTACTTGAATTTGAAAAACCAACCAACCCCAAAAGTTTCTCAGGGGAAAAAATAGAAAACACAGAAAGGTTTTGTGGGTCTGTTTTTTGGTTTTGTTTTTGTTGAGCTTTGTGTTTGAAAGTCTCTGTCAGTACTTGTGGAAATCACTCATCTTGGATCTTCAATCTTACAGCTTTTGCTTTGTTTTATTGACGAAGAAAAGGGTTGGAGAAATCACTGTAGTAAAATCAACATGTGATGGTGATGATTCTATTGAGTTTGGTGGGTTTAAGTTTTAAGCAGAGAGAGAGAAAAAGAGAGAGAGAGTGAGAGAGAAGAATTTGGTAATGAATGAGTGTTCTTCTGGCTCTGTCCTTTATTGGGTCACAAATTTCTTATATTTCTCAAACACCCTTTTGGAAGCTCTTTTGTTTGGTTCATTTAAGGGCAGTTTTCACCACAGGAAATTACAGAACCACCCTCCATGAAATCCAAAAAAGTCAGACATAGACAGAGTAAGTGACAACTAAAGTTCCATCACCTGCTTCTTAGTAGAATGCCATCACTTTAAGGTATCTTAGGGAGGTAATAACATTAAAGTTTTTGTTTAATAATCTCATGCTGCAAATAAAGTCTGCTTCTTTTTTGGTTTTGTGTAAACAATTGATTTGAAAGACCGAAAAAAAAAGCAGTTAATTTGTTAACTTAAACATATCTCAACTGGTTAAGTCACACATCAACCAAAAAGTCAGAGATTAGAATCTCCGCACTCACATACTGTTGAACTAAAAAAAAACATTCAAATAAAGTGTAAAAACCAACTTTGTAAAGTCGATAATATTTTATCGTAAAGTCAATCTATTCTTATGAAATACATCCTTAGAAATTGCTGTTTGGATTCTCTCAATCATACGCTTTGTACACATTTATTGAAATTTTAACCCTTTTAATCCTTTTAGTTGTAGGGTCATCAACTGGCCCACATGATGTTAAACACAAGTTAGAAATGGACAATACTTTACCATAAAGACAACATCTCCTCTAAATGCGAAGCCTTGTAGTAAAATTTAAACTCGACAATATCATATCTATCGATAGAAATACAAAAAGATCTATGGTTTTAAAATCATAAGAGAAAAGAGAATTTACAGTAATGTTTATGGTAAAACTTATAAAACGTTGGAAAGGCGAGATTCAGCAATGATTGGAATGGTCCTTTTCTAACACCAAATATGTGCAAGAAAAAACAGGTATGCAAAGAATTGGATGCCAAATTGAAGGGCATCATAGGCCAATGTCTTTAGTATATAAACACAAACCATTATTCATAGCCCCACATGACATGAACTGATTGGAAGAACTTAAAAAGAGACAAGTGGAAGAACTTACGCGACATCTCTGAATTTGAATAGTTTTTAATTGTAAATTAGGAGAATCTAATCATGTGTACAAAGTCTTAATGATTGAGAGAATCCAATCATTTATATGTACATCAAATTTTCGATTGTGATTGGATTATTGTCTATGAGGTCATTAACTGGCCAAAATTTGGATCATACATTTTTTTTCTTTATAAAATTTCTGCCATGAAATTTCAGTTTTTTTTTTTTTTTAAATAGTATTGGGTTAATGTATGTTGTTAGTTTTGGGACTTAGTGATTTATGTTTTGTTAAGAAAGTATTTGATATTTTGTATTCATACATTTATTATTACTAGTGTACTAGTGTTCTACTACGTGTAAATGCACGTAATGTTTTCTTTTATATTTTATTTAAATTTATAATAATATTAATAAAAGGAAAAATAATAATATCACTAATAGTAAAGAGAAAGACAACAATAATCCAAACAAAAAAAGTAAGGTGGGCCTATACAAATTTCCTTAGAATATACCTATTTCTTATTTAAAAAATGTAAAATGTATTTATACCTTACTTTATAATTACTATACAAAAAAATATCACTATACAATTCCATCAAAATACAATTGCAATGTCTCCTACTATAATTGGATTGACACATGCATGCATTTTATGCTTTTTGAATCCATCACAAAATATCTTGAGTTGCTTTCGAGATTAAAGAGATATTAAAGGTGAATTAAATGAGAGATAACTAAAAGTAGAGAAAACAAATGAGAACTCAGGTTAGTGAAAAATAGTGGAAGAATCTTTTTATAACTGTATAGTTAAAGAGTTATAAAACTTTTGAAATTCTAAGTAATTAAAATTATATATTGAATTATAATTAAAATTTTAAATATTAAGTTTGTAGATAATGAAAAGAGAAAACTTTTCATTTTCAAACTTTCATACACTTGTCAACTTAATGGTGCACTTAATTTTTATTTCGTAAAAGCTAAATTTCTAAAATTATATTTTGTGTATTACAATCTTAATAAGTTTTTTGGTCAATTTTTATTATTATTAGAAAATAACATATAATAGAATTTCATAATATATTAATAACATTAAATACTTGTGGTTAGGAATTGAGTTATCTATTTATAAATTTAATTCATGAAAAATAAAAATGATAAGATCTAATTTTTTTTCTTTTCATAATACTTGTTTTTTATTTTTTATTTTTTTATTATAGATTATAGATAGAGGTAGAGAAGAGGAATGGACATATGAAAGAATTAAGGAAGAGAGAGGGAAAGAGATTTTAAGGAGGTAGTGGGAGAGATCTAGGGAGATAGTGGGGAAGTTTATTGGAATGGTTGGTTTTAATGGTTAAGTGACTATGGTTTTTTTTTCTTCCTTTATTTTAATTTTAATTTCTTAATTAAAAAACTCTTAAACCCATTTTTAAGAAATGATACTGGAGAAAAATTAAAGTTAATAATAAAATTTGAAATCACTAATTTAACCTAGTATTTATGTACTACATGTTTTAGCTTACTCGCTTAAAAAAATATTAATTTAAGGATAGATTATGTATTATAAAAAAAAAAGGTTAATATTGTTCAAATAAATGTTCAATTTGAAAATTTTGTGTTCAAATATCATATTTATATAAAAATTTATCAAATGGTAAATAATAAACTCCTATTCGCCAATTTTAATTTTCTTAACCGGTTAATATAGTTATGCTTTTAAATAGTCTATTTTAAGTTTTTTTTCCATATTTAATTCAATTATATTTGTTTCAAAAAGAATATTTATTTGATATAGGTAATATAATTTAATACAAAATAAATTATAAATTAATATAATATATTTGTTTTGTTGATATTATTGATGTTTATTAGAAAATGAAAGAGTAAATAAAATAAATCATGGCTAGATTTAAATTAGCATGTGAAAAATCAAATTAATGGATGGTACATACGAAATAAACATTCAAAATAATATAAAACTATTATTATAAAACTATATGAAAAAAACTAAATGCAGTAGCAAGCAAAAGAAAAAAAAATTAATACATACAATATGCAATTAATTTTAGAGTACAAAGGTAAAATGTCATCCTAAAAAAACTTATACATAACTTTCATTAAGTTTTTTGAAGTCTTATAAGAATAATAGATATAGTTTAAATTCACCTATTAAATTTCTTATAGAATTTGAATATATAGAAACTAAGTTAATGAATACAAAATATTTCAAATTGAAAAAAAAAAATAACAAAAAAAAGTAAGGATGAAGAAAATCAAGACATGTCTATACGAAATTTCCTTAAAATAAATTTAAATTTCACTTGATAATCTAAAACAAATATCATCATACAATTCATCAAACATATAATTGAAAATATGGATATGAGTGATTTCGGCATATGCATTCTATACTTTTTGAATGTATCTTCTAATATATTGAAGTATTTTCGAGATTGAAGAAATTTGAATAGCAATGAAAGAGATCTCTAAAAGTAGAGAAAGGAAGGAAAGAAAAAAAAAAAAAGGAAGAAGACAAGGTTCTTTTTTCTTATTTTTTGAAATATAACAAAAATAATAATTAAAAACAAAAGCAAATTAAAAGGGTTGGAGTTTCATTTGCTTCAAGTTCAATATTTGTCCACAAAAGCTCGGAGAGGAAATATTCCAACCATGCTAGATCAATTTTGTCTTTCATCACCATTGAACCAAGCAAGTGCATGACTTCCCAACCATGCTAGATCTTCCATCATCCATAGCCATTGAAGCAAACACGTGCATGACTTCATTTTTCTATTTTGTTTGTAGAGCTTCTAGTCAAGTCGTCTCAATCTATTTTCACATGTAACGAAATAAGAGTTTGTTGATAATATAAAAAATGAGGAAAGAAACTCTACTTTTATAGTTAAAGCTAATAGAAACATTACAAAACTTTTGAGATTTCAAATCATTTAAACTTTACAAATTAATTATACAATTAAAAGCCAAATATTAAATATTTTAAAAAATGAAAAGACAAAACTTTTCATATTCAAGTTTTCTAAATTCCATATAATGTATATGTATGGTGCATTGAAATTTATATTTAATCTAAATTCATTATATATATATATTTAAATATTATGACTTTTTAAGATATTATAGATATAGATTATTAATTATTAATTTTAATGACATAATTGTAAATCTAAAAATTAAAGTAAAGATATAGTGGTTTAAAATGTTTATCAATCATTTTTGCTTTTTAATATTTTATTTTAATTTAATATATTATAAATATTCTATGATTTAAATTCAATATACTAATTTGTTGAAATGACAAGACTTTTAAAGTTTCAAAAGAATTTTATTTTTTAATTAAATTATATGAGTAAAGATAGTAGTTAGATAAATGAAGAGAAACCATTTATATTGCAACTAATTAAATATCATGTGAATTAAAATAAATATAATTTATTAATAATTAATGGTGTGTGGCATGCTTTGTTAATTCAAGATTTATTAAAGGGTAATATAGTCCAAAAAAGTTTTTCAAAGATGGTGGCTTTTTAATATATTATAGATTTTCAAACACTACACCATAAATATAAAGTGGAAGTTCGAAATTATGTCTTTTTAGAAGATAAAAAAGTATTTTAACTACTTAATTAGACTCATTTTGACAATACATTTATAGATTTTTCTATCAATATTGCTTTTTTAAAGACATGTTGAGTAATTAAAAAAATTGTATTGACGAACACAAATTAAATTAGACATAATGGTGATGTTAAAGATTAGAAAAGAATTATCACGGTGTTGATGTATTTAATAATTGAGCAATTATCCCAAAAGAGAAGTATAATGGACTCTCAAAATATGATATTTGAATTAACATGGTTAAATTTTATGAGAAAATGTCATTGATGCCTTACCTATTAAACTATATTTAGGTTAAAGAACCATATTTATGTCCATTGGTTGTCATGTTTGAAGAATATATATGTAATGTTGGAAAAGAGTTGGTATATTTGCTATTAATTAAGAATTTCTTTAAATTTTCTCTTTTAACTTTTATATTTGGTCTAGTGGTTCAAATTGAAACTTGAATGAGTGATGAATTAGTCTATGCAATTAAGTTGTTTACTTTTTATTTTTTTAAAAAGATTTTGTGGCTAAGTTTGGGTAATTTAAATTGTTTATTTTTAAATTTTTCCAAAAGATTTTGTGGCTAATTACTACAAGAAATACAGGCTTTAGCGAAAAAAAAAAAAACGTCGCTAAAACTAAAAAACCGACACAAAAGCGTTATAGAGACGAAAATATATGTGTCGCAAAAAATGTCGCTGAAACCTAGTCTCAGAAGCTTTTTAGCGACGTTTTTTTAAAAACGTCGCAGGTTTGCAACACAATAGCTAATGTGTTGCAAGTTACGACGAAATTCATATTTCGTCGCAAGCAAATATGCGACGAAAAATTTCTTTCGTCGCACAGAGTCCTGCGACATAAATGCACTTTCGTCGCAAACTCCTGCGACATAATTCTAATTGCGTCGCAATGTGTCATGCGACATAAATGTTATTTCGTCGCATATACATGCGACATAATACTATTTTCGTTGCAATGATTTTTGCGACAAAAAATGATTTCGTTGCAAATTTTTCTTGTTGATAAAAAAATTTATTTTCTCTCAATATATTCTAACAAAAACATATATAAATAATCAAATAAAATAAGATATAACATAGTTATAATTAACGATAACATTTACCATGTTGGGTTTTATGTCCTAAAACTCGTGGTTTTGTAAAACTGAATGTATATTCTATATCACAATAAAGTTGTTATTGAAATTTATTCAGTAAATGTGTTATTGACTATTGTGTATTATGTAACCTTAATCCAATAAAGAACCCTTGGCTATAGGATGAATACTTGAACTTTATGTGTGACATAAAAGTGGATCAAGTTCAAGTTATAGCCGTAATGCGATCTATAGTATAAGGATAGGGTTGGGGACCTTATCCTCGGGGACACTATGGACGCGACCCACTTTGTAGAGAACAAACGATGTGATCCTAAATCGTTCATGTGGAGACATGTGAGTGGGGCGCCTATGCAATGAGTTTGCATAAGATCGGACCGCGCAATAATCACTTAGATTTTTTAACTCAGTTTCTTCGTCTTAATCGACTATATTCATACGAGACCTAGGTAACTCGATCTTAATCCTGAGCGTTCTATGGACTCCTATTTATTCGGATTATCCTTAGATTTGCATGGGTGAGAGTGGCTCGAGACTGCCGACTCAATAAGCCTCCCATTTCAGGGATAAAACCGAGTAGATAGTTGGGAACATAGTTCTGCAAGATGGAATTCATTCCTACCCGCTTTAGGGATTAGTAGAGAGGTTGTTCCCTTGGTCACGACTCGGTCTTGAATAATGGGCCCACCCTCTCATTGGCCCGAGAGGATTTCGGTTTCTTTGGTTGGACCACAAACCAATTGTTCATTAGAGGATCGGTGGGACTTAAGGAACAAGAGGTAATTACAGGGTAAAACGGTAATTTTGACCAACCAGAATTACGAATGACCCGTGAAGGATCGACTTACTAATCATGGTTATATCGAGTGGACGAAATATATCTACAAATGAGGAGAATGCACCCACTAGGCTTTAGTGGAGTGTCCCTGGTTAACGAATGTTGATTAGCTAGGCTAAAGAGTTTGGCCGATTAATCTCGTATCGTTGGAGCTCATGATCTCAGAGGTCCATTAGGTCCTCCTTACTAGCTCGGACTTAGCCTTATAACATTTTGAGGAAAAAATTTGAATTGTTCAAATTCGAGTTTGGGAGAAAGCGTTAATTATATATGATATATTTAACTAATCATAGCTTAATTATGAATTAAACTATGATTAATAAGAGGTGGATATATTTAAATTTGATTTAAATATTGGATCGATTATAACATGAATAAGGATTCATGTTCTAAAATCGATCGGGATCGGGTTATTTATTTAATTTAATATTTGATATTAAATTAAATTTAAAAATTAATTAATTAAATTAATTTTGAATTATTTAATTAGTTATATTAATTTTAATTAAAAATCAATTTAATATTAATTTTAGAATTAAAATTAAATGCAAAATGAGGGATTTTCATGATTTTCACGAAAATCAAGTTGCAAACTTACCCAATCCTCCTCATTTTCAAAATTCACCAAAATTAGCCACCTCCATCTCAAACCATCCTCATCACACTTGAGTTGTCACTCCATTGAAGCTTTTTGAAGCTTTATATAATGGTGATTTGAGGTGTTTTGAGAGAATTTTTCAGAAAATTCAATATTTCCGAATTAGTGACCTTTGAGGACTTTTCTTCAAAATTCTCTCAACCTAGGATCCAACAATCCGTTCTAAGGCCTGAGTATAGTAGGGAAGACTCTAACGGTCATCCACGAAGTGTTCGTGCTGAAAACCATCAGTCGGGTGAAGAGAATTTGATCTTCAAAGTTGAGTTTTCTATCCCTCTATTTTTCCAGCTTTGAGCATACATTTTATTTTACAAAATTGATCAACTTAGAGTGTTCAAGATCCAAAATTGTTTCCGCTTTCTTAATCTAGACTCTTTCAATTGGTATCAGAGCAATTTTGAGCACTCAATTTGATCTATTTTGTTGTGTGGTGGGTGTTTTTTGAAAAACAATTTTTCTGGGCGTCTAAAGTGTTCTTCTGGTTTTGACATTTAAATTGAGCATCAATTTGTGCTTTATTTTCAAATTGCTCAAGTGTGTTTGAGCATTAATGTGTGTAGAATAAGCTGTAAAAATTTTGGATCGATTGGAGTTCGGGAAGGCCTTCAATTTGACGTTTGAAGTTGAAGAGGTCCTGAAAACAGGAAACAGAGTAGCTGCTGGAATTTTTTTTTTCAAATTCTGCTACAGTAACCAAATTCCTCCCGCCCGTGTTTTCCAAATTTAAGAAGAAGACATTGACTTTTGATTTTGACCATTGACCGGTTCGTTGACTTTGACCGGTTCAATGGTTTTTAGGCCGGTTCAGCTCGTTTTCGGTCCGGTTCGGGTGGTTTTAGGCCGGTTCTGACTATTTCGATGCCGGTTTTTCCATTTTGGGGGTCCGTTTCAACAATTGGAGGCCCGATTCAGCCTTTTACAGTCCGGTTTAACCTTTTGAAGGTCCGGTTCACACATTTGCAAGCTGGTTCGACCCAAATTCGAAGAGTTCGAAGTGACTCGATGTTAATTCTAGATTATTATTGTAATAATTTAGTAGTTTGCTTGCATTAGATGCCAAAACCAGTCCACTTTAGTGTGTTTAATTAATTATGCATTGTGAATGTGTGTTTTAATTAAAATCCCTGATTATAAGTGCATAAAGTATGCCATATAGATTTTAAAATCCCACCATAGGAAGCATGCTCCATGCATTGAAAGTATGTTATAAGTATTATAATATATTGTATGCATGTTTATTGGGTTTCATAAGAATTAATATAAGTGTTATATTAATTTATGAAACAAATATTATATGTTTTAATTATAATTAATATAAGAGTTATATTAATTAAAAATTAAACATATAATTGCTATCCATTTATTCATGTGATGAATTTGTTATAAATGTATGTTTATTCATGTGATGAATGATGAAATAATTTATAACATAGAAATGCTTGTAACCTAAGGTTAATTAATTAGTTTTAAAATGGTTTTAGAACTGGAAATTAATTAGACCTTAGGTTATCTAGTTCTAATAAGATTAGAATTAGGAAACCAATAATTTATAAACTTTGATTAAAGAGGGACTCTGACTAAGGAAGGTTCTGGCTAGGTTGGGGTACTTAAGTCGATTTGAAACGGAACACCCCTACTCGGGAACCGACACGAGGAGTGAATTTAATCCATAGGTTTATAAATTATCTTTCGTGAGTGGCGTTTATTAAAAGTTAATAAATCAAACTCATAGACCTAGGTTTATTAAAAAGGTTAATAGACTTAGGTAATTCCAGTATAATTGTTATATTGGTAGACTTAGGTTATATTGTTTTAGCCAAATATGCCTAAGTAAAAGTATACCCAAACTGTTTAAAATACTTAGTGGGAGTGAAAAGGTATATATGATATATCAATTTCTTCTTACGCTCTCCACGAAGTTCACACCGTGAGATTTATGCTCGGCCTCGTGATGTCAATAGGGCATCCCCATTCGGATGGTGTTTGCATAAATCAAGAGCAAGGTGAATGGAGAAAGTATTTATAGTAAGTGAGTGAAGGAAGTGTGTCAACACATCCTACGGTCTCCTCCATTAGGTTGGACCGTGAGATTCCCATGTTGCGCTGCAGTTGCGGAGTAGCACCATCCATTCGGAGGATGTAACATGGGATTCTAAACAACTCAAACTCCGAAATGGATAGGTCTCTCTAGGTCCATTCCCAGCTTTGTCTCTCCAGTTCGGTAGCATTGTTGGGGCCGACCTCTGAGGTCTGAAAATGGCGGGTCACACTTACAAGAATTGCTAAGTGTTAGTAAGTTCTTGACCAAAGTAGCGATAACTAGAATGTTATAGGAATAAGAGTTATTCGGTATTAACATTTAGTCAAGAATGTCTTGGTTCGATGAAGGAGTGATTGATCGCCTCTCGGTAGCGGTTGCTCGACTCACTGAAATATCGTTGCAAAAACAATAATGAGTTTATGGGTACATTATTACTTTTGCTAAATTCTTAAATTGGATAGGTTACAAACAAATTCTCTAATAGAATTCATTCTTTTCAAAGATGTCGAACTCTTTTATCCAATTACTCGCCTTCAATAAACTTAGCGGCGATAATTATGGAACCTGGAAATCAAACTTGAATACGATTCTTGTTCTTGATGATCCGAGGTTCGTCTTAACGGAAGAATGTCCTTCCTCCCAAAATCATTGCAAAACCGAATTGTTCGGGATGCTTATGATGAGATGGATTAGGGCTAATGAGAAGGCACGAGTCTATATCTTAGCCAAAGATATCCGATGTGTTGTCTAAGAAACATGAGACCATGGTCACTGCAAAGGAGATCATGGGATCATTACAGCGATGTTTGGACAACCGCCGTCCTCATCGGTCCATTATGATGTTTGTCAAATATGTTTACAACTCCCGTATGAAGGAGGAGCTGCTGTTAGGAACATGTCCTTGACATGATGACCCACTTCAACGTGGATCAAGTAAATGTGGCGATCATAGATGAGAGAAGTCGAGTAACCTTTATTATGGAATCTCTTCCGAAGAGTTTCCTGCCATTTCGCACAAATGCGGTAATGAATAAAATAGAGTATAACCTGACTACTCTCCTCAACGAGCTACAGACTTTTGAGTCCCTCATGAAATCAAAAGGAAAAGAGAAGGAGGCAAATGTTGTCGGTTCAAAGAAGTTCCTAAGAGGATCATCCTCTGGGACCAAATCCAGTCCTTCTTTTCTAAGAATAAGAGTATTCGGAAGAAGAAGAAGAAGAAGGACAAAGGAAGGGACAGTTCCCACACGAGGCCAAAGCCACGGAAAATGTTTCCACTGTGGTGCAGACGGGCACTGGAAGAGGAACTGCCCGAAATACCTTACAGAAAAGAAAGCTGAGAAGGAAAACCAAGGTAAATATGATTTACTCGTTATTGAAACATATTTAGTGGAACATGATGATTCCGCCTGGATATTAGATTCAGGAGCCACTAACCATGTTTGTTCTTCTTTTCAGGAAACTAGTTCTTGGCAGCAGCTTGCAGATAGGGAGATAACTCTCATGGTTGGAACGAGAGAAGTTGTCTCAGCCAAAGCAGTGGGAGCTGTGAAGTTGTTGTTTAGAGATAGATTTATTTTATTACAAAATGTACTTTTGGTTCCTAGAATCAAAAGAAATCTTGTATCTATCTCTTGTTTGCTTGAACATATGTATAAAGTATCTTTTGATCATAATGAAGCGTTCATTTACAAAAAAGGTGTACGAATATGTTCTGCTAAACTTGAAAACAACTTATATGTGTTAAGACCAATAGAAGTAAAAGCTATCTTGAACACCGAGATGTTTAAAACAGCTGATACTCAAAATAAAAGGCAGAAACTTTCTCCTAGTACCTATCTTTGGCACTTGAGACTAGGCCACATTAATCTCAATAGGATTGGGAGATTGGTCAAAAGTGGTCTCCTAAGTCAGTTAGAAGACAACTCTTTACCACCATGTGAGTCCTGTCTTGAGGGAAAAATGACTAAAAGACCTTTTCCTCAAAAGGTTATAGAGCCAAAGAACCCTTTGGAACTTGTACATTCTGATCTTTGTGGTCCTATGAATGTCAAGGCACGAGGAGGGTATGAATACTTCATCGCTTTATTGATGATTATTCTAGGTATGGTTTTCTTTACCTAATGCATCATAAGTCCAAACCCTTGAAAAGTTCAAGGAATATAAAGGCGTGGTTGAGAACACATTAGGTAAAACGATTAAAACACTTCGATCGGATCGAGGTGGAGAGTATATGGATTTGAGATTCCAAGACTATATGATAGAACATGGAATCGTATCCCAACTCTCAAACCCCCAGTACCTCAGTGAGAATGGTGTATCCGAGAGGAGAAATAGAACCCTATTAGACATGGTTCGATCCATGATGAGCTACGCCACCGCACGGTTGCCTAGTTCGTTTTGGGGATATGCGAGAAGTCTGCTGTATATATTTTGAACATGGTCCTCTAAGAGTGTTTGAAACACCCTATGAGTTATGGAAACGACGTAAAGGGAGTTTACGTCACTTCAGGATTTGGGGATGTCCGACACATGTGTTGGTGTCCAATCCAAAGAAATTGGAACATCGTTCAAAATTATGCCTATTCGTAGGATACTCCAAAGAAACGAAAGGTGGTCTGCTTCATGATCCTCAAGAGGACAAGGTGCTTGTGTGTCGACAAACGCCACGTTCTTAGAGGAAGACCACATGAGAGATCATCGATCTCGTGGCGAGGATTGTCTTAAGTGAAATTTCCAGGAAGCTACGGATAAATCAACAAGAGTTGTTGATGAAACTGGTCCTTCTCAAGAGTTGAGAATGCCTCGACGTAGTGGGAGGGATGTTAGACAACCCGACCGTTACATGGGTTTGACTGAAACCCAAGTCGTCATACCTGATGATGGCGTTGAGGATCCATTGACCTATAAACAGGCAATGAATGATATAGATAGGGACGAGTGGATTAAAGCCATGGACCTTGAAATGGAGTCAATGTACTTCAATTAAGTCTGGGAACTTGTAGATCAACCAGATGGTGAAAGACCTATCGGTTGCAAGTGGATCTACAAGAGAAAACGAGATCAAGCTTCTGTAAGGTGCAAACCTTTAAGGCTCGACTTGTGGCAAAGGGTTATACCCAAAGGGAAGAAGAGGTGGACTATGAAGAAACCTTCTCCCCCATTGCCATGCTTAAGTCCATTAGAATACTCTTGTCCATTGCCACGTTTTATGACTATGAAATTTGGCAAATGGATGTCAAGACAGCCTTTCTAAATGGCAATCTTGAAGAGAGTATCTATATGGATCAACCAGAAGGATTCATAGTTCAGGGTCAAGAGCAAAAGGTTCGCAAGCTTAAACGATCCATCTATGGATTGAAACAAGCTTCTAGATCCTGGAATATAAGATTTGATACTGCGATCAAATCTTATGGTTTTGAACAGAATATTGACGAGCCTTGTGTTTACAATAAGATAGTCAATACCACTGTAGCTTTCTTAGTTCTATACGTAGATGATATCTTGCTCATTGGGAATGATGCAGGGTTTCTGACTGGCGTTAAGCAATGGCTAGCGACCCAATTCCAAATGAAAGATTTGGGAGAGGTTCAGTTTGTTCTTGGAATCCAAATCGTTCGGAATCGCAAGAACAAAACACTAGCATTGTCTCAGGCATCTTATATTGACAAGATGTTGGTTAGATATAAGATGCAGAATTTCAAGAAGGGGTTTTTACCTTTCAGGCATGAAATTCATTTGTCTAAGGAACAGTGTCCTAAGACACCTCAAGAAGTTGAGGATATGAGACGCATTCCCTATGCATCCGCCGCATGATAGTCGATGTATGCCATGCTATGTACTCGACCGACATATGCTATGTAGTGGGAATAGTCGGTGATATATCGATCTAATCCGTGATATGATCACCGGGACTACCGTTAAGAACATCCTCAAATATCTTAGGAGAACGAGGACTATATGCTTGTGTATGGTGCAAAGGATTTGATCCTTGCGAGATACACCGACTGATTTTTCAGATCGATGTGGATTCGAGGAAATCCACATCAAGATCGATGTTCACTCTTAACGGAGGAGCTATAATATGGAGGAGTATAAAGCAAGGTTGTATTGCCGACTCCACCATGGAGGTTTGAGTACGCGTCGCTCTTGGCAAAAGAAGAGAGGTCAGTATGGCTTAGAAAGTTCTTGACCGATTTGGAAGTTGTTCCAAATATGAATTTGCCTATCACCCTTTATTGTGATAATAGTGGTGCAAAGGGCAAATTCTAAAGAACCTAGAAGCCATAAGCGCGGAAAGCACATAGAGCGCAAAATACCATCTCATCGTGAGATTGTGCAACGAGGAGACGTGATCGTCACGCGGATCGCCGAGAGCACAACATTGCCGATCCGTTTACAAAGCCCCTCACGGCTAAAGTGTTTGAGGACACCTAGAGAGTCTAGGACTACGGGTTGTACTGAAAGAGATGCGCTTGTTTTCTTTGCTCAAAGATGTTTTACCCTACGCACGCTTTTAGTCCAAGTGGGAGATTGTTGGGTTTTATGTCCTAAAACTCGTGGTTTTGTAAAACCCGAATGTATATTCTATATCACAATAAAGTTGTTATTGAAATTTATTCATAAAAGGTGTTATTGACTATTGTGTATTGTGTAACCTTAATCCAATAAAGAACCCTTGGCTATAGGATGAATACTTGAACTTTATGTGTGACATAAAAGTGGATCAAGTTCAAGTTATAGCCGTAATGTCATATAGTATAAGGATAGGGTTGGGGACCTTATCACGGGGACACTATGGACGCGACCCACTTTGTAGAGAACAAACGATGTGATCCTAAATCGTTCATGTGGAGACATGTGAGTGGGGCGCCTATGCAATGAGTTTGCATAAGACCGACCGCATAATAATCACTTAGATTTTTTAACTCCGCATTCGCCTTAATTAAGCGACTATATTCATACGAGACCTAGGTAACTCTCGATCTTAAATCCCGAGCGTTCTATGGACTCCTATTTATTCGGATTATCCTTAGATTTGCATGGGTGAGAGTGGCTCGAGACCGCCGACTCAATAAGCCTCCCATTTCAGGGATAAAACCGAGTAGATAATTGGGAACATAGTTATGCAAGATGGAATTCATTCCTACCCGCTTTAGGGATTAGTAGAGAGGTTGTTCCCTTAAGTACTGACTCCGGGTCTTGAACAATGGGCCCACCCCTCTCATTGGCCCGAGAGGGATTCGGTTTCTTTGGTTGGACCACAAACCAATTGTTCATTAAAGGATCGGTGGGACTTAAGGAACAAGAGGTAATTACAGGGGGTAAGCGGTAATTTTGACCACCAGTGTAATTCTGAACGACTGTGAAGGATCGACTTACTAATCATGGTTATATCGAGTGGACAGAAATATATCTACAGTGAGGAGAATGCAACCACTGGGCTTTAGTGGAGTATCCCGGTGGTTAACGAATGTTGATTAGCTAGGCTAAAGAGTTTGGCCGGTTAATCTCGTATCGTTGGAGCTCATGATCTGTAGGTCCATTAGGTCCTCCTTACTAGCTCGGACTTAGCCTTATAACATTTTGAGAGAAAAAATTTGAATTGTTCAAATTCGAGTTTGGGAGAAAGCGTTAATTATATATGATATATTTAACGAATCATAGCTTAATTATGAATTAAACTATGATTAATAAGAGGTGGATATATTTAAATTTGATTTAAATATTGGATCGGTTATAGCATGAATAAGGATTCATGTTCGGAAAATCGATCGGGATCGGATTATTTATTTAATTTAATATTTGATATTAAATTAAATTTAAAAATTAATTAATTAAATTAATTTCGAATTATTTAATTAATTATATTAATTTTAATTAAAAATCAATTTAATATTGATTTTAGAATTAAAATTAAATGCAAAATGAGGGATTTTCATAATTTTCATGAAAATCAAGTTGCAAACTTGCCCAATCCTCCTCATTTTCAAAATTCACCAAAATTAGCCACCTCCATCTCAAACCATCCTCATCACACTTGAGTTGTCACTCCATTGAAGCTTTTTGAAGTTTTATATAATGGTGATTTGAGGTGTTTTGAGAGAATTTTTCTGAAAATTCAATATTCCCGAATTAGTGACCTTTGAGGACTTTTCTTCAAAATTCTCTCAACCTAGGATCCCACAATCCGTTCTAAGGCCTGAGGATAGTAGGGAAGACTCCAACGGTTGTCCACGAAGTGTTCGTGCTGAAAACCATCAACCGGGTGAAGAGAATTTGATCTTCAAAGTTGAGTTTTCTATCCCTCTGTTTTTCCAGCTTTGAGCATGCATTTTATTTTACAAAATTGATCAACTTAGAGTGTTCAAGATCCAAAATTGCTTCCGCTTTCTTAATCTAGACTCTTTCATACCAAGATTTTTATTCGACAATATAAAGTTACAAAGTATTCAAATAAGTGAGAACAAGTATTGTTATTATAATTCATTTATTTATCACAAAACAACAAACATAAACTATTACAAAACATAGAAAAGTTTTAAAGTGGAATTAAATTCCTTAATTACCCACTAAACAATCTCAAAATGAGTGAAAAGATGATACCATATTGTATCTTCACCAAAAATCAGTTTTTAATCTACACATAAACAAGAAATATACATAAGTAAGGATGAATAATAAATTATCCTCTTAATAACCACAAATAATATTAACCCTCTCCCTCTTCCTCTCTCCTTAAATCATCTTCACAACAAGATTAAAACATTCTCTACCAAATTCACTAAAGAAAAGCACACGCATAATGTTCACAAATTAAAACAAACAACTTGAAGCTAAAAAAGTCACATTCCTTCTCAAAGACATAAGTTACAAGTCATTCTTAAATACTCTATCTCACTCTCTCCCTCCCCTATCCAATAAAGCAAAAAAAAAAAAAAAAACCACAATATAATTTTAACTAATATATAAGATCCCCATCCCTCTCTAAATCATACTCAACATAATTTTGCAAATTCACAATATGTCTAATAATAAAGAAGCAACATATTACCATCAGCAACACAAACATGCACTCTCACTCTCATCTCCTCTCAAAAAACTTAAAAGTCATTTTCTTTGTCAACATACATATATACTCTCTCTATATAATCACAATCAAAGTCTCAAACATAATCAAAATCCCAACAACTATATAATCATATACTCAATAAAAAAAATTTTAAAAATAATAATCACTAAATGGATAAGGAAAATTCCAAAAATATTTTTAAATCAATATGTAAATAATTTCAAAGTTATAAAAACATACCTTATTAAGTGACGGATTTGCACTACAAATCGTCATTCATATTCTAAGTTGCATCTAATTATATTTACTAAAAAGAAATCATAATATACCTATACAATCACAATCCACTACTCCAACCACATTCTCTATTTAAAAAAACACAAGCATAAACTCAATAAATTCAATACTCTTTTTAATCATAAAACTAAGAAAATAACATTGATCTAAATTCAAACTTTAATTAAACCCAACATACTCAATCACATGAATAGTCTTTCAACACAATTTGTTACTTTCCTTAAGACATATCAAATACATAAGAAATTTCCCAAAAATATACACAAGTATTTTACTTACCTCCAAGTACTTGACCAAGAACAAATGCAACCTTTTGCAACTAAATTTCTACACAAAACAAACAAAAGATATTGAAAATGGGAAGAAAACAATTACATTCTAAACCCCAAACAAAATTATATTGAAAATTAGAAGAAAACTCCAAACTAATCTACCAAAAAAGTACATGCAAACCTTTTCGAAAGCAATCCACTATTTTCATAACAAAAAATCTAAACACCTCATACTCCAACTACATTCTCTAGAAAAAACACAAACATAAATTCAATCCATATTATATTTTAAATACATAAAACATCTCCACAAACAATCTAACCAAAAGAGACTAATAACAAAATCAAACTTTATCAAAAGAGAGACTAATATCTAACTTTACTTACCTCTAAATGCTTGACAAAAAACAAAATCAAACTTTATCAACGAAGTTTCTACACAAAATAAACAAATGACTAATAGCTTTAGTAAACGACATTCTAATCTCAACCAAAAGAGATTGAAATGAGGAGAAAATCAAGCAAAAATGCATACAAATCTTTTTAAATCAAGCCTATGAAGAGGATGAAGGAAAATGGGGACTCTCCGATGACTTTTTGGCGAATTTCCAGTGACTTTTCGAGCCTTCCCCCTCCCCCCGAAGTTCTCCTCTGTGCAAAGTGAAATGAAATGGAGGGGAATGCAAAGTGGAAACGAAAATGAAACCTAAGAAGTGTTGTTAAAAACTCTTTTGCGACGAAATTAGTGTTTCGTCGCAAATACCTGCGACGCAAATAACTTTCGTCACAAAAACTTGCGACGAAAAATAGCTTTTGTCGCAAAGCCCATTGCGACATAATCACATTTTCTTCGCAAACATCATTATTACAGCCTGTAGTTTGGTTTGTATGTTGCGACGAAACGTCAATTTCGTCGCAGTGTAAGATGCGACGCTAAGCTCCGTTCGTCGCAATGTGTGCGACGATTTGTATTTTCGTCGAACGTCATGCGACTTTAAGTTCTTTCGTCGCAAGTTTTGCGACGCTTTAGCTTTTTCGTCGCACAATTTGCGACGCTTTAGCTATTTCGTCGCAAATCTTGCGACGCTTTAGCTTTTTCGTTGCAAGCTGCGACATATATTTTTTCGACGCTGACATTTCGTCGCTAAAACGATTATTTCTTGTAATTTTAGCGACGAAATGTCAGCGACGAAAAAATATATATAAGTTTAGAATTTTGACGCTGACATTTCGACGCTTTAGCTTTTTCGTGGCAAGCTCTACGACATATTTTTTCGTCGCTAACATTTCGTCGCTAAAACGATTATATATAAGTTTGAGCAATTTTATGGTCTAATATATTGTTTCTAGACTAGCTAGTTTTTAAATCTTTGATGGAATGTTTTTGTGTAGTTATTTTGGATGATTGCATGTGAAAAAAAAAATTAAATTTTTTTAAGACTTTTTTTATATATAAAAATAGTTTAGAATTGAAATATTCATATGTTTGGTTATATTTTCTCGAAAATATTTTTATTCACAATTCTATTCGATTTGCTTAACACTCAAAATGACTCAATAAATATCAAATTTACTATAAAGGACGACTATCAAACACCATGAACAAATAAATTTAAATTTGTATTGGTGGGTGACAATGAGGTGGATGGCAAAATTGGTGGTCGTGATGGTGAGGTGGATGTTGCTAGTGGTGGCCATGAAGAAGTGAAGGGAGTGAGAGATTATTTTGCTTATTTTAAACACATAAAAACAATTTTTCTAGAATTTAGATTTAACTATTTCACTCCAAATAGCTTATTTTTCATACTCATTTTTTTTTTTATAAAAAAAATCATTTTGAGTGGTTGTCTACAAATCTTAAGAAAATAATTTTTTTTTTTCAAAATTAAACATTTGAAAAGTCAATCCAAATACATCATTCATCTTTACCCATCTATTTTGGCTACTCAACCTTTTGTGGCTAGTATTCAACCTTTCATAGCTAGCATTTTCTGTGATTATATTTTGAATATTTTAATACGGCCAAGTGATTTTGATTAAATTATTAAATCTTTCCGATACTAAATGAAACTAGTTAATCTAGTAGTTTCTAAACTATATGTTTGTGGTCAGGTCGGTCGAGGAGGTATTATCTCATATGTTGTTGAACTTAAAGAAAAAAAAAAGTTTCCTTCATTATAGTGTACTAGTCAAATTAATCAATATTTTTACTGTCTAATATTAGTAATGATGGATGAGTAGGATCTCAGCCCCTAAACTTTCTTTTAGATATCCAAATGGCTAAAATACATCACAAAAATTCAAAACCACAAAACAATAAAAGAAAAATGCACTTTAATCCATGTTATGTTAGTGAGTAATTAATGGACAATTAAGGAGATAAAAAGTCTCTAAGATCTCACCCAAAAAAAATTGACTTTGTCTTCAGTCAAACAACATTATCACTCTCTCAGCTATTTACGTTTAGCCAAGTTTGGTCTTCAAAAAAACTCTCAACCACTAAATCCCAACTCCCAAATTTACCTATAAATACACCCACAAACATGATCATTTTCATAACCAACTTTATTTTTTTTAAACAAAAAAATCCACCAAAAATCTACTTTAAAAAGAAAAAAAAATTGCATTTTCAAGTTTTTTTTACAAAACATACATTTTTTTCCCTTTCTTGCTACAATGGTGAGTACAGATACAGCAAGAACAGTTGTTGGGATTATAGGTGAGAACTCTAATCAAATCATTATCATCGTAATCTACCATCAGTTTGAATTTGTAATCATAACAACAAATTAATTGGTTTTTATATATATTTTTTTTCAGGAAATATAATCTCTTTTGGTTTATTTACCTCTCCAATGTAAGCTTTAATTTCTTGAGTCAAAGATTGTTAGTTTATTGTGTTTTGTTATGGGTGAGATTGTTAATTTTTGAGAAACCAAAAAATGCAGCCCTACATTTGTTCAAATAGTGAAGCGCAAGGCTGTAGAAGATTTCAAGCCTGATCCTTACTTGGCCACAGTCCTCAATTGTGCTATGTGGGTGTTTTATGGCATGCCATTTGTTCATCCCGATAGCATTCTCGTCGTCACCATTAATGGTATCGGTTTTGTGATCGAGATCATCTACGTATCCATCTTCTTTATCTACTCTCCATGGGTAAAGAGAGTAAGTAAATTGATCGTTTTTAATTTCTCTTTGTAATTTTTTAAGTAGTGGACATATCTTGTTTTCTCATGGTGTGGTGTGGATTTCTTTCAGAAGAAGATATTGATCGTTCTTTTGGTTGAAACTATCTTCTATGCCGTCGTTGTCCTCATTACACTCCTCGTTTTCCACACTACCGTCCATAGATCTTACTTCGTTGGTATAATATGTATTATCTTCAACATCGCCATGTATACTTCTCCATTGACCGTCATGGTACTACTATATCTTCTATCTTAATGATCTTGTGTTTTTGTTTCTTTATTAAAGAATAAGAATTTGTTTTGTGTGTTTCTTTTTCAGCGACTTGTCATCAAAACAAAGAGTGTCAAGTACATGCCATTCACTCTCTCGCTTGCCAACTTCTGCAACGGCATTGTCTGGGCCATTTACGCCATTCTCAAATTCGATCCTAACGTCTTGGTAAAGCCTTCCATTCCTAAAAATTCAACATGGTATCAAAGCAACAGATCCTGTCTAATTATTATTATTATTTTTGTTTTTGTGTGTGCAGATTCCAAACAGTTTGGGAACTCTTTCTGGGTTGATACAGTTGATTCTGTATGCAACTTATTACAGAACGACAAATTGGGACGATGACGAGAGATCGTCGAGGAAGCCAGAAGTGCAAATGACCGACGTGTAGTTTTGGGAGGTGGAATAAAAATGATGGGATATGTTGCAAAGTCGACATGTCGTTTGCCAATTGATTTTACCCTCCTTTTTCGAAGCCTCAGCTAAATAATTTGGTGTAATCTAATTAATTGCATCGATTCTCTTATTGCTGTGTACTTCTTTTCCCAACACCCCAAAAAAAAAAAAAAAAAAGATCGGTTCAATTTCACTTACTTGTTCCGATCGAAATTTTTGTTTGCTCTTATTTTATTGTCTATTTCCTTTATCTTATAAAATGTAATATTATTCCACTACCTTTCTCCCCATCAAACTTTTTACCTTCTTATTTTATTCTCTACTGCCTTCTCTTACTTATTCATTTAATTCGTAGGTTAAAAAAAATAATTATAATTTTAAAAATTTATAATAGTTTAATGTATGAGGTAACAATTTAGTCTTTATACTTTTAAATATATTACCATTTAATTTTTGTTGTAAAACCTAAATCCTTATAAATTTTAAAGCTAAATTGTTGATTAAATTTTATTATAAATCAAATTTTAGGGATTAAATTGTTACTTCTATGAAATTTTATGGACTAAAAGTGATTTTTAAACTAATATTAGTGCATGTTTGGGAATGATTTTAGAAATATTGATTGATTTTAGCACAATTGATTTGTTTATAATTGATTTATTAAAAGTGTTTTTCATATAATTATTTTAATGTTTGGTTTCTACATTTTTAATAGTGATTTTCAAAAGGCATATTTAGAAGCGACTTTAAAATAAGTGTTTCAAGCTAAATGATTTAATTATAATTAGTTTTTTAAAAGTATTTAGTTATAAATCATTTTAATATTTGATTCAATTTTTGCAAAAGTGATTTAGATTTAACTAATGTATTTTTTAAAAAATTAATTAATGTTTGTTTTCAATAGTGATTTTAAAATTAAAGTTACTAAAAAAATATTGCATTTCAGATTAAAAAAATACAAGGTGTTAGACAAAAGTTAGAACTCAAAAATTAAAAGAGATAAAATATAAAACTAGAAAAAATTTTCAAAGGAAAAAAAATGTTATAGACATGGAGGGGGAAAAATTTTAGAGCAAAATTGTACAAAATAAAAATTAGGAAGAAAAACTTTAATGAGGTGATAAAAGTTAAGAATGACAAAAAAAAAAAAAAAAAGTAGAACAACAAAAAAAAATAGAAGAACAAAAAAAATTAGATCGAGAAGTAAAAAATTAAATAGAAAAAAAAGTTAAAAAGGTAAAAAAAAAAAAATTATAGAAAGGAACAAAAATTTAGAAATAAAAAAATGAAAGAGAGTTAGAAAAAAAGTGAATAAAAATTTAAAAAGATAATAAAGTAAGAGACACAATAAAATCTCTGAACACTTTTTGATGGAAATTTATAAATTTTTACAAAGATGATAGAAAAAGAATAAATCACAATCACTTGGGAATCATCTCCCAAATAATTGACTGGGAATCACTTCAAGTGATATGTGATACTTCCAAAATCACCTAGGTCTATCAAAAGTAATTTTAGCTATTCCAAAAATCTCACTCCCAAACATATTCTTAGTATTTAACTAACGATGCCAACAACTTAAATTTTATTAGAATCAAAACAACAAAAATTTAAGAACGTAAATCAACTTGTTTATTTAGATTGTCTAAATTGACAGAGACATTCAAGCTTCTAGTTTTTTTTTTTTTTTTTTATTTAAGTAAACAAAATTTCCTTAAACTATATATCATGATTTACCGTAGAAGACAATTCAAATTAAAATTTTCACTCATGTCAGAAATTTCGTAGTCCATAACATTGGAATTGGACTATTAACCTATCAACTTATCAGCTAGATAATTCAACTCTCTTTACACATGAAAAAATTTAACCGTGAAAAAATTCTTATAGAGCATGTTAATATCATAAACGATATTCTAAACTTTAGAGGTCGTATTCCACCATCCATTCAAGATGGAAACAAAAGAAAGAATCAAAGATAATTTGTACTCGGTGAGAAGTCCAACCTCTGAGAAAAGCACTGCACATATTTCTGAGAGACAAAAAAATTATTTTTGTTTGCTAGAGTTGCACAAGTCTACTATCAACGTATCATATTGCCGCACCAACTCCCATTGAAAGATAACGTTCATTAAATTTGTTTATTAAGATAAGAGTCTAGAATATGCAAATGCTAAATGTTTTGACTTTTAGAAAAAAAAAAAAAAAACATGAAAATAGTGTTAATTTTTCTTCCTCCTATGATTTTTCCTATGTTAGGTACTGAAAGGTGCCTTTGGTTAAAATAAGTTTTCTTAGACTGGATAAAATAAGTTGATCTTCAATGTTATAGTTAGTCGTCTAATTAATTAATTAATATACATTAGTATATATATGGTTGATGTAGAGATCTCGTTGATAAGAGCTAATGTGATTGGTTCGATAGTTAGAAATCTCGTTTGTGATTCCTTTTGGCCGTCCAAAGTTGTCTTCTATAGAAGAGATCTTACACTGATGTGAGACCTGGCCAACACTTTCTGATCCTTAAATTAGCAACGAGAATGAAATGGCATCAAGCTGAACTCAGATTATCTCAAAATTAATAGGATTATTAATTACTAATACAAAATATATAACGA
Organism: Trichosanthes cucumerina; assembly: GCA_036507285.1. NCBI lineage: Eukaryota > Viridiplantae > Streptophyta > Magnoliopsida > Cucurbitales > Cucurbitaceae > Trichosanthes > Trichosanthes cucumerina. Next base: position 70,361,016 of record CM071839.1, on the reverse strand, counting down.
TTATTTACCTATGTATATATAATATATATGTTTGTGAATATAACTATAATTATTGCATTTATAAAATGTAATAGAATTGTAACAGTCGGTTTTAAGCTTTAAAAAAAAAATAAAAGAGAAGAAGTCGGAGGGGGCGAACGACTCGCCCCCCCTCTCGCGTGCGTGCAGGCGAAACGGCCGCCGGCCATGCCCGTCTTCTTCTCTCCCTCCCTCTCGTTTTTCTCTTCTCTCCCCCGACCCCCCTCTCATTCTCTCTCCCTCTCCATCTCTCTCACTCTCCGTCTCTCTCACTCCCCGAGCTCTCTCTCTCCCTGTCCCTGTCCCTCTCGCCCTCACCATTTCTCTCTCTCTAGCCTCTCAGGTCGTTCAACCTCGCCGCCTCAGCGCCGTCCAGCCGCCGCCGCAACGCCGTGGGAGCCGAAGTTGTCGGCGTGCTTAGGTCCGCAAGACAACCTCGATCGGTTCAGCTGGTTCAGGCCGTTTTCGGTTGGTTTTCGACGAACGGAGTCCGGTTCCGTGTAGATCGGGTTGCGAGGATCCCAGATCTGCTACCCACGCGCCGTCGTCGTCATCTTCACGCGCCGCCGCCGCCGGTCCACACGTCGCCGCCTGCAGGGCCGCCGTTTGTCTCCTTCCGTCCGGTCGCCTCGGTTCGTTCCTTAACTCGTTTGGAGTTCCGTTGGGTGAGTTTTTACTCCTCTTAATTAGATTTGTTGTGTTAGGTTCATTGTGTTTCAGTTTACTAATATTGTGCGTGTTCTTCGTTAGGGACGATTTGGAAGTAGAAGTACCTTGGAGTATGCCGCATAACCCAAGTCCTCGTTGTGTTCGGATTACCTGTAAGTAGTCGTTGGACTAAACTACCCCTAAGTGTAGGGCTTAGGGGCACCGTTGCATGTTGTATTGTTTTGAATTGAATGTCTTAGAATCTGGTAGTGTACCTTAGTCAGATTTGGCCTTGTAGCAGCATGCTAGGTTGTGAGAGTCGAAGTTGTGCCTGAACTGAAGTCCGTCTGTTCTTATTGATGTGAACCTGTGTTGAAATATCGTGCATGTTATATCGAATGTTGTTCATACTTCATGGTGGTTATCCCTTCATGCTTAGATGTGATCTGATTTAGTAGAGTTGATGTAAGCTTGTGCTGAGATTTCTGAATGTGCTAATGTGCTTTGTTGTGTATCCCGAGCCTAATAGTCTCGTGCTTAGTTTCGAAGTAACTCGAAAAGTGCCGTTGAGCTTTAGGATAGTAGTTAGCACAACTAGCCCTAGTGTAGGCCCAAGTCTCTGTGTAACCCTTAATAGGCTGAGACTCGAGGTTGGCGAGGTGACGATGATGTTATGGGATGTGATGGTCCGCCCTCCATCCAGTTGTGCGACTCGGGGTGTGATCCTTAGAGTCGAGGGGTTGGATAGAGTCCTTCGCCCTAAATGCACAGCCCTAAATGAGCCCGTGAGTGGTCGATTGTGCGCGCGTGTAGTACCGCCTTTGATGCTTTATGGGATGTGGTGGTCCGTCCCCCATCCAGTTGTGCGACTCGGGGTGTGACCCTTAGAGTCAGAGGGGTTGGATAGAGTCCTTCGCCCCGATGCGAGCCCGAGAATGAATCTCGTGGTCGATGGTGCCAACCTAGTCCGAGCTAAGGTAGGGACAAACCGAGAAATCTGAGTGAGTAATAGGGCCGAGGATGCTTGGTGAGGTTGTGAGACGGGCTGGGTGTGTCGTGCTTAGCTAGGTCCAAGGTCATTTCTTTCATGTTCTTTATTATTGGACGAAGTGGGTACGCACTTCGAGTATTTTTATACTCATTCCTTCTTTATTTCTTCTTTTGTTGCGAGGTAAGGCAAACCCGGTGAGATGACCACCGATCACTTACGAGACTCTGTGTGAGGATATGGAAGACTTGTAGGACTTAGTTAGGAGTTTTCGATTAGGAGTTGTTGTTTTCATTTCTCTTTCTTTTGTTGCGTTCTGCTGTTTCCGTTCATGTTTTAAGCTTTAGTCTGTTTGTTGTTCATTTCTCGAATCGAAGTATGTTCAGTTATGTTTTCTTTCGCGTTCAAAGCACGCTACGTTGTTTGGTGGATTTACTAACTCAGAGGACCTGAGTCCACTGTCGTTTCTTTGTAGTTTGGTGGAGGCTGGGTGCCCTCGTGAGTCCTTTTGAAGTGTTCTTGTTTAGGTTTAGGTTTCATAAATTTCTGGTTTGTCCAGTTGCTTGTGTTATCTTTGCACGGATTTTCGGTCTGCAGCGGCAGACAACTTGGAAGTAATGCCCCGAGTAGGAAGTGTGCAAATTACGGGGAGTTACAGTTGGTATCAGAGCGTAGGTTTTAGGTCTTGTATACTGCCTACATCGTAGGTGTTTAGTCTTTCATAGCCTCTCGCAAGGAGCTCGTCGGGTCATCAATAAGTTTGCTTTTATTTAGTAAGTGGTAGGAAGTTCGTTGTTGAGGTTGATGTGTTCTCTTCTGTGCTGTACTTCTTGAATTGTTGTTGATGTGCTCTGTTTCTTTTCGTTTTAGATTATGGCACGTGGTAGAGGTCGTGCAAGAGCAGCTGCTGGTGGTCGAGGTCGGGGTGGTCGCAGGGGTCGAGGTCGAAGGTCCGAGACTAGGAACCGACCGTCGATGCACCAGAGGTTGAGCACTTCGAGCATCGAGAGGGGCTCAACCAGGATGTCCCAGTGGTCGAGGAATCAGCTGGGCAAAATGTAGGAGCCCAGGAGAGGGCAAATGTCCAAGTACCGAACGCGTGCGAGGCCGTGCCGATTCTTTGAACTCATGGCGGGCATTCAAAGAATCGATCCAGCGAATATAACGAGTCAAGCTAACCAGACAGCTATGTTCACTCAGGCCATGGAGGCCCTAGCAACCCGAAATCAGGAGCCAGCGCCTGCGCAGAATCCAAGGGCTGCATCGACTTTTACATTTGGGGCAGCGACCGAAGAGGCGGGATATCTGAAGGATTTCAAGAAGTACGACCCGCCTTTCTTTGATGGGCCGGTAGACCATGAAGCTTCCGAAGCATGGTTTGCAGCAGTGGACGATATTTTGAGTCGAATGGGTTGCCCCGAGCACCAGAAAGTTCAGTGCGCAGTCTATGCGTTAAGGGGAAGTGCTCTCCTATGGTGGCGAGCTGCTGTACGGTCCATCTGTTGGGATTTATGCCCTAAACTTGTGTAATCTTGATCAATTAAATAAAGTGTTATTTGTTTTGATAAGATTACAGTCTTGCTTTTATAAATCCAATAAACTAAGCTCCAAAGTTATAACGCTTATCTTGAAATCGATTAGTGTGAACACTAATTGGGTTGAATTCAAGATTATAACCTAAATAGTCTATGGTATAAGAATAAGGTTGGAAACCTCATTCTGGTAACACCATGGATGCGGCCCACTTTGTAATTAGTACAAATGAGGTAATCCAACTCATTCATGTAGTTGACATGCGAGTGAGGGAATCCTGTATGAAGAGTTCATACAAGAATGGATCGCAAATTATTAGTCTAACTAGTGTAACAATCGCTTAATGAGGATAAGACTAGTAATTTATAGATGGTCATTAGTGACTCGACCTAAATCTGAGCAAATTAAGAACTCCCCTTATAGGGGTTTGTCCTTAGACTAGTATGGGTGAGAGTGGCACATGGCCGACTCAATAAGCCTACCTTCTCGGGACGTAACCTCTCGTGGTAGTTGGGAACTTAAGCAAAGATGGAATTCACTCATTCCTCTCTCGAGGAATTAGATAGGTTGTTCCCAAGAATCCGACTCAGTGTCTTGAACAACGGGGCCCGCCTCTATGAGGGTATGAGTCTAAGGTGGGACCTTAGACTTGTTGTTCATTAGAGAATCAGTGGTGCTTAAGGAGCAAAGATGTAATCACAGGGGTAAAACGGTAATTTGACCCAGCGGTATTACGAACAACTTTGTGAAGGGTCGACTCATGGGTAATGACTATATCAGTGGACACAATAATATCTACAAATGAGGAGAGTGCAACTACAAGTCTATAGTGGAGTGACTTGTAGTTAATGAATATTGATTAAGCTGGATCAAATAGTTTGATCGATTAATTTCACATCATTAGAGCTCATGATCTGTAGGTCCATTAGATCCTCTCGTTGGCTCAACATGGTAATATAGAGGTATAAAGTTAGGAGTGAAATTGAAGTGTTCAATTTCATACATGAGGAGTTATATCAATTATATATGACATAATTGATATAATATATAGTTTTAATGTGATTTAGAGTATATACTAAAGAGAGATTAAAGGAGGGGTAGGATGGTCATTTCCATCCCAATTCTCTATATATATGGTTGCATGAGATGCAACTAGATTAAGGATTTTTCATAGAATTCCTAGCCTCCTTGTTGTGTTGTTGGAAGAGTTCCAAAACAAAAATCTCTCTCTCAAAATACCTCATATCTCCTAAAGGGAACCCACCTTCCTCCCTCACCTAGAGAACAACGGAGAAGATCCGGTGGTCGTGTTTTCGCACGTTGGAGTTCTTGTTGCTGGGATCGTGACCGTGGAGAGAGGAGCACTTGAAGAAAGGTTCTTCAAAGGTAAATTCATGGTGGATTTAAAAGTTGTTCCAAACATGAATTTGTCAATCACACTTTATTGTGATAACAGTGGTGTTGTGGCAAATTCGAGAGAACCCCGAAGTCACAAGAGGGGAAAACACATTGAGCGGAAGTATCACCTAATCAGGGAGATAGTGCATCGAGGAGACGTGATCGTCATGAAGATAGTGTCGGAGCACAATATTGCTGATTCATTTACAAAGACTTTCACAGTTAAAGTGTTTGAGAGTTAGCTAGAAGGTCTAGGGCTACGTATCTTACCCTAACTAGGGCAAGTGGGAGTATGTTGTACAAAGGGTATTCAGTGCCCTAGTCTATTGTATTTACATTACTGTAATGTTTATTATGTATTCCACTAGCTTTAGGTCAAGTGAGAGATTATTGGGGTTTATGCCCTAAACAAGTGTAGTTTTGTAATAATGATATTTCAAATAAATAAAGAGTGATTTATTATGTTCTCGCACATAAACCTAAATCCAATAAACTAAGTTCCAAAGTTATAATGATCGAACTTGAACAATTATGTAGTGGACACAAATTGGATAAAGTTGTTCAAGTATAACCTGAATGGTCTACGGTATATGCGTAAGGTTGGGAACCTTATACTAGGAACCTTATACTGGTAACACCATGGATGCGACCCGCTTTGTATTCAATATAAACGAGGTAATCCAACTCGTTGATGTGGTAGACATGCGAGTGGAGGCATCCTGTATAATGAGATTATACAAGACCATACCACAAATTATTAACCTACTAGTGTAACACCGTTAACAAGATAGGTCTAATAATTTATAGATGATCAATAGTGACTTGACCTGAATCCTGAACAAGTTATGGACTCCTGCTTATGGGGGTTTTTCCTTAGACTAGTATGGGTGAGAGTGGCCTGTAGCCGACTTAATAAGCTTACCTTCTCATAGACAGAACCTTGTAGGTAGCTGGGAACTTAACTTTGCAAGATAGAATTCACTCATTCTTAAATTAGGGAATCTGATAGGTTGTTCTCTTAAGAACTGCATCCAGGTCTTGAACAACGGGGCCCCGCCTTCTTACTGGCCAAGAAGGATTAAGTTTATGGTAGGACCATAGACTTGTTCATTAGAGGATCAGTGGTGCTTAAGGAGCAAGATGTAATAACAGGGGTAAAACGATAATTTGACCCAACTGTGATTACGAACAACCTGTGAAGGGTCAACTCACAGATATTGATTATATCAATGGACACAACACGGTTTACAGTGAGAAGAATGCAACTACGAGTCTATAGTGGAGTGACTCGTAGTTAATGAATGTTGGTTAATTAGATCAAAGAGTTTGATCGATTAATCTCGTATCATTGGAGCTCATGATCTGTAGGTCCATTAGGTCCCTCCGTTGGCTCAACATGGAAATATTTAGGGTATAAAGTTTGGAGTGAAATTGAAATGTTCAATTTCATATATAAGGAGATATATCAATTATATGTGATATAATTGATATAATATATAGTTTAATCTATATAAAAAATGAGAAATACATAATAAGACCACTATATGGGTAGAATGGTCATTTCCACCCTATTTCCCTATAAATATTTGCATAAGATTCACATTTGGCAAGCAATCTAAGATAAGAAACCCTAGTGCTCTCAAAGTTGGAAAAATAGTTTTTCCTTCTCTCAAAAGTCTCCCAAACTCCAAAGTGGAGTCCCACCTTCCTCCCTCTCCTAGAGATACAACAGAGAAGACTTAGTGGTGAAAATCGGTTGCGTCAGGTTTGTTGGAAACGTGAGATCGTGGGGAGCAAAGGAGCACGTGGAGTTCGTTGAAGGAGGTCTACAAAGGTAATATATGTTGTCCATTCTCTTGTTAGTATGCTTAATCTATATTATTTATTGTTTTTGATTGGATCTATGTAACACATTACAAGAACACGCGATTCAAATTACTTCCGTTGCGAGATTCGATCCCATTATTTTCTGCATATGACAATCTGCGTGGTTGTACAGTAAAAGGATATCATGCATGCCCAATATGTGGGGGAAAAACGTCATCCACTTATTTACCAAAAGGGAAAAAGATGGCATATCTTGGACATCGAAAATATTTACCTCGTAATCATCCATATAGAAGACAAAAGAAAGCTTTTAATGGTGAACAAGAATTGAATTTTTCTCCTGAACCGTTAAATGAAGAGGAAATTCTTGCGAAAATTAGTAGACTTCAATACTCGTTTGGTAAGAAGCCAAGAAAGGAAAAAAAAAAAAATAAAGGAGATCCTTCAAGCACTTATTGGAAGAAGAAGTCTATTTTCTTTGAGTTAGAATACTGGAAACATTTTGACGTGCGACATTGTTAGATGTGATGCATATTGAGAAGAATGTGTGTACAAATATTATTGACACGTTACTTGATATTTCTGGCAAGACAAAAGATGGATTAAAAACTCGTCTAGATTTGGTTGAATTGAACATTAGGTCAGAGTTGACCCCTCAATTAGGAGAGAAAAGAATCTTCTTACCTCCAGCATATTATACACTATCGTGGATGGAGAAATTGAATTTGTGTAAGACAATATCAGAAATTAAAGTACCTGAAGGTTATTCATCCAATATACAGAGTTTAGTGTCGCTCACAAATTTGAAACTTTATGGGCTTAAATCACATGACCACCATGTTTTTATGCAACAATTATTACATATGACTATACGTGGTATTTTACCAAAGCATGTTAGATATGCAATTATTCGCCTGTGTTTCTTTTTCAACGTCATATGTAGTAAGGCGATCGATTCATCTAAGTTAAAAGGCTTGCAAGAGGATGTAGTGGTTACTTTATGTTTGTTAGAGAAATATTTTCCACCGACATTCTTCACGATAATGGTACATCTTGTGGTCCATCTTGTAAGAGAGATAGAATTTTGTGGACCAGTTTATTTGAGGTGGATGTATCCTTTTGAACGATATATGAAAGTCCTGAAAAGTTATGTACGAAATAGAAACCGACCAAAATGATGCATTGGAGAAAATTATATTGTAGAGCAAGTTGTAGAGTTTTGTTCTGAATTTCTCTCTAGGGTTGAGTCTATTAGGGTACGTTCAATGACAAGGAAAGAGAAATCAGATTTTGATAGACCATTGTATAATGTTATATTTATACTTATTTCTCTTTTTAGTTTAACACAAAAACTACATATAAACAAGAAGAAATCGACAAGATTCAAGTAGAATGTGTGGATTTTGTTGGGAGATTTGTGTAAAGCCATTTGTGAATTTCTGAATTTTGTGAAATTTATGTAAGTACTAGATTTGTATGAAATTAGGTAAGTTAATATGTTCTTATTGTAATTAGGTGTACAATGTATATACTTGTTTAGATGTATATAGTAGAAGTGCATATATTTGAATATTATTAAATGTAATTATTGGAGAGGCGGGTGGTCTCATTCTTCTGAATCTGGGGTTGGAGTTTGTTGGATGTTGTTTATGAATGGATGCGTTTTTTTGATGTAGAAGTGAAATATGTGCATTGTTTTAGTGACTTCATGTGTGTTTTGGATATAAAAGTGTCATTTATGTGCAATGTTTCAGGTTAGTAGTTAGGCAGGGTTTTGTAGAGGTCATGCCGAAATTTTCACTTATTGGTTTGATTTAGTGTTAGTTTTAGAGTTTATGGTTTTTGTAATATAGGGATTAAGGTTGTGTAGAGATCGTCTCATGTGAGTTCTTTATAATAAAGTATTCTGTTGTTCTGGTAAAATGAATCTTGTTGGATGTTTGTGGATGGATTAGTGATTTCATGTTTGTTTTGGATATAGAAATGTTCTTTATATGCAATGTTTCAAGTTAGTGGTTAAATGATGTTTTGTAGAGGTCATGCCAAATTTTTCACTTATTGGTTTAATTTAGTGTTAGTTTTAGAGTTTATGGTTTTTGTGATATAGGGGTTAAGGTTGTGTAGATATCGTCTCATGTGTATTTTTTATAATGAAGTGTTCTGTTGTTCTGGTAAAAGGAATCTTGTTGGATATTTGTGGATGGATTTGTGATTTCATGTTTGTTTTGGATATAGAAGTGTTCTGCAATGTTTTAGGTTAGTGGTTAAATGATGTTTTGTAGAGGTCATGCCGAAATTTTCACTTATTGGTTTGATTTAGTGTTAGTTTTAGAGTTTATGGTTTTTGTGATATAGGGGTGAATGTTTGTGATATAGAAGTTTATGGTTTTAGAGTTATGGTTAAAGTTTGTGATATTGGAGTTTATGGTTTGTGATATCGGAGTTTATGGTTAAAGTTTGTGATATAGGAGCTTATGGTTTTAGAGTTTTGGATATATAAGTGTTCTTTATGTGTGTTTTTATATTGAAGTGTTATTCTATGTGCATTGTTTTGGTAAAAAGAATTTTGTTGGATGTTGTTAGTGAATGAATTAGTGATTTCATGTATGTTTTGGATATAAAAGTGTTCTTGTTGGATGTTTGTGAATTGTTGTAGTGATTTCATGTGTGGTTTCAATATAAAAGTTAATATATATGCAATATTTCAGGTAATTAGTTGTTAAATATTGTTGGTTAGCCATCGGGCTACCAACTTTTTTTTTTAATTAAATTATGCTCAAAACGATGACGGACATTGCTTGTCATTAAATAAAAAATTATAAAATAAAATAATGACAGACAACATATAATGACGGACAACGGGTATTTTAAAAGTTTTTTTTTACCAAATATAGTTGACGGGCAAAATCTGTCAATAAAAGTGAATGTCACCCCACCTTTTAATGATGGGCATTGACTGTCCTTAAAAATGCACTTTTCATGACGGGCAAAATCCGTCATTAAAAAAGGATGCCAACCCACTTTTTAATGACAGTCAAAAGCCTTTAATGACGGGCATTGCCCGTCATTAAAAACCGACCGTCATTGTAACATACAATGACACTCGCTTTGACGACAGACGCGCACCCGTCATCAAATCCCTTTAATGACGGGCAAAACCCTATTTTCTACTAGTGTATGGATGGTTCTATAGATTGCGCAAAATTGTAATTTTTTTCTCTTTTTTTTTCAGTTCAACAATATAGGAGATAGAGATTCAGACTTTTGACTATTTTGATCGAACATATATATATCTTAACCAGCTAAACTATACTTCGTGAAACAATTATATTTATTTTATAAATGTATTGATGGGAGTATGATAAAATGTCACCCGTTTTAATAATATATACCTATATAATTTTAGTTCAACCATATAAGGAGTGGAGTTTTGATTCACCCTCAATCAATTTATATTATCTTCTATATCATTTTAATTGAGTGATATCTCACAATAGAGTAACTTAAAACACATATTATATTATGATGTATTTTTGTCCTCAATGTAATGTAATATTTTATTTTATAAATCATTTCATGTTAATATTTCATTTTATGTAAATTTAATTTAAGTCTAAATCTTATTTTTGATATTTTGAGCTTTTATGTTTATCTTGTGTTAGTTTTTAAAATTTCTAAGATTCAAACTACAAAGTTCGTGATTGTTAACTCATTTGATATATCAGTTGAACTATACACTTTTTAGCAAAAAAAAAAAAAAAAAGTTTAAATTAAACATTGTATCATGAACTATTTTAATTTGGTTAATTATCCATAAATCATTTAATATAAAAATAATTGAGATGACATGCCTTTTTTTTTCATGCATGATGCAAGGTGTCTACATGGAAAAATGTTTGGTATCATACGTAATGAGAATTGGGTTTTAGATTATGTAACAAGTCAATATTTCTACTAAGTATTTAATTAAAAAAATAATCATGAAAAATTTAAATTTAGAGACTAAGATATATATATATATATGTATATATATGTATATATGTATATATATATATATATGTATATATATTAGAAGAATAGCTAAGATATTGTGAATGTTAAGAGCCTAAAATTTAATATAATTATCAATTTTGTGTCTAGTAGATCCTTAAACTTTAAAAATGTTAATTTTGAGTCTAATAAATCGTTGATGATATGAATCCTACCATGCTAGAGAAAAACTTCAAAATTGAGTTGAATTAAATGTTGTCCAACTTCATTTATGACAAACAAAAGATGCATTTAATGAACTCAAGTGCAATAAATGCTTCATTAAAGACAAGTCAAGCTTCCTTTATGCAACAAGAGTTTCAAGCTACATCAAGCGGGATTTATTTATGCATGAAAGGTTACAAACTTTATGTAGGATCATTAGAAAAATCAATTCTCAAATTTATGGATATTTTGATGTAATTTCAGTTTTAAAGTGTTGTTTTCAATTATTTAGATTACAAAATAGCTAGTGAGCATCATGGTATTGAAGGGGATGAAAGTTTCAACTTTTCAATTGACCATAGGTTCCTCTATAGTTGATTTTGAGGCTATATAAAACATTGTAACTTGTAGAAAAAGAAAATGAAATGATTTAAAATGTAATAAAAAAAGGTCTTTGTGCTTTATTATAACCTATGTTTCTTTGCAATTCTATGTAGATTAGGTTGCATGCTTAGAATCATTCAAGCTTGACTTGATCAATCTTGTGGTTCGAATCTCATACAAGTTCTCTTGCCTTGAGATGTTTGATCGACAAGATAATCCGATTTTACTTTCCTTGAGTTGATTTTCAAAATTTGTTTTGGGTCTTTGAGATTGAGTTATCTAAAGGTCTTGTTTCTTTAAACAAGGTTGTTAGATCAAATTATCAATGGTTACTTAACATTTTGACATTAGAATCTTTGGCTTCTTTGATTTCATTTTGATTTGGAGTTTTTGGATTTGTGATATAAAGGTCTTGTTTTATGAACTAGGTTGTTAGATTTTTACATTCCTCTTTTTAAATTTCTTATCAGTTGATATTTTTAAAAAATTAGCGGACTTATAAATTGAATTTCGTATCCAATATTAGAATCATTTTTAGGACAACAAAAAGAAATATAGAGATTTAAACCTTTGACCTCAAGGAAAAAAATATATGTCAATTATTGTTGAACTATGCTTATGTTGGCATCCAATATTAGAATCCTAAACTTTCAATATTATATCTAAAAAATTTATAAATTGTAGAAAAAGATTCAAATAAGTCAAGAATTTATGACAAGATTTATTGAATACAAAATTAAAAATTTAAGAACTGTGATATTTTTAAATTTTGAAAACTTATTAAACACAAAATTAAAAGTTCGAAAATTTATTAGACACTTTAAATTTAAATAACTATCCCACACAAATTTAAAATTTTGGGGAGTGATCTTGTAGTAATTCAACCGAAATTATAAGTTTATAATAATAATAATAAAAAAGCAACTTTTCATTTGCATTTAACAAATGGGATAAATTAAAAGTCAAATGTGTCAAAATTGGATGCTAATTATAATGATATGGAACTAGACGTGGGCATCTAAGTAACCTCATAATTCGAAGTTTTTTTTTTTTTTTTTTTTTTTTTTTTTTTTTTTTGAAATTGACATCTACTGATAGGCATGAATTAAATATGAAAAACTACCTTGATTTATAGACGAACCAAAATAAGAGGGTTTGATTTTATCTTTTATGTCTAATTTGACATATTTTACTTCATATCAAACAAAGCGATTTCCCCCCTTTTTTTAATCATCAAAACATGGGGTTTGGTTTATGTCCCATCTCGTCTTTAATTGTACGGTTTTAAAATTGAATTTGTTTATATTAAAAAATTTCTTTAATATTTTTCTGTTTTTTCTTTTACTTCTTTGAAGGTACTTTTAACTTCTCAACTAAACAATTTTTTTTTTTTTTTTTTACAATTTCACACAAAATTTTAAACATATTTTAAATAACTGATTAAAAGACAAATGAATTATGCTAACAAAAGCATAGCTCAACTGACATTAAGTATGACTCGTGACTAAAGATCATGAGTTCGAATCTCCCTACCACCAATTGTTGGTAGGTTAAGTATATTATTTAGTCTTTTTTTAGTTCCTATTTGACCCTAAAGTATATATGACTTTTTGAGTTTTTTCGTGTTCTACGAGAAGTATTATTCGGCTGTGCTTAGAATCGACAAGAAAGCTGAGTTCGTACAGCTAAAGCAAGGGTCGAACCAGACGGTCGAGGAATATGAGCATGAGTTCACTTCATTGTCTCGGTTCGCCCCTGATATAGTGGACACAGAGAAGAAGAAGGTGGAGTGCTTTCTCACAGGTTTGCGAGGAGGCGTACGATGTTTTTTTGAAAGTTTTAATTTTACTTTTAATTGATCTATTCATTTTCTTTTTTAAAAAAACTTCCATAATTAGATGTATCATTATAGAAATCTATTGCGTTTCACTCTTTTCATTCCATAAAAAAAGTAATAATTTTTAAATGATATATCACTATTTGCTATTGAATTTCAATTCAAAGAAAAAACCAAAAATTTTAAAATATTGCAAATGAAATTAAAGGATAATCTTGTTCTTACTTTATACACCAAATCATATATTTGACCTAACTTTTAAAAGAAACCTCTACTCTTTTTTATTTGAAATTAAAGCATGCAAAAATATGGAATCGTTCAACGAACCACCAAAAAAATGTGTTCAATTACTTTAAAAATGCTACGTTCAAAGCTCATGGTGAAAGTACTAAAAAAAAAAAAAAAAAAAAAGCTCATGGTGTGCTCAATCTTCATCCTAAAATTCATATCAAAATCATAATTATAAACTTGAAAGTTGTCCATGAGATAAAGACTCATAAATATAATTTTCAAACTATAGAAAACTGATTTTATAATCCTTGTAAAATAATAACTAGATAATTTTTTGGCAAAAATATACAAATTGGTTCCAACTTTTTTAGATAATTCTCAATTTGGTTTTAATTCTTTTTTGAAAGTTTCGGTTTTATCTTTAATATTATTAAAAATAATCAATTAGGTTCTTACAAAAAACAAATGTTAAAATTTGTTGATGTATCATTAAATTGTTATTACTCAACAATTACTTAACATATTTGGATAGGGTGTTCACAAAATTCGATGACCACCAACCCACGTTTGAGTTGGGTTAACCAGGATTGAATTGGGTTAAGTTCAAATAAATAAAAATATTATGGGTTGGATTTTAGTTTATGGGTTCACTTAAGATTAATTAGGGTTCGAACCAACTCGAATCTATTATTAATTTTAAAAATTATTTGTTTACTTACTATACAATTATGTATGTATGTATTTTTATTTTTATTTAATTTCCTAACTTTTTTTTTTAATCATTTATCCTTCAACAACTCTTAAAAATACATTTTTGAATTTTTAGAGTGTAATTTTTTATAATATAAATTAAAATTAAGTTGCTAATTTTGATTTAATATTTGAAAATAAATAAATAAATAAATACATGATTTACATATTAACATTTTACTTATTCTTAAAACTAAAATTTTGAATAAATGAAACAAGTTGAACCAACTCAATTCAAATGTTTCATAGTTGGGTTGGGTTGAGTGTGCCTCTGCTCGACTCAACCTATAAACACCACTATATGTGTGTGTCTAATTACACATGAAAATACATCCACACCCGTCATAAAAACAATTCAAATCATTCGTTAACAAATCTATTTGTTCCAAGTGAAATTATGTGTCATGCTCACATGCCTAAATATATTATTGAAACAAAACAATAATGTAATAAAACACATACTTTTTGTCAATAAATTTTATTTTATTTTTTGTCGAAGGACTTAATTGTGAATTTTTAAAGATTAAAGACCAAGTTAAAAATTATCTAAACTATTAAGAACCATTTAATGTATTTTACCTTTTTTTTTTCTCGAGTTCAACAATAGAAAGAGTGAGTTTTTTTAATAACTACGAGGGCGCGTGAGAGATCACCCATTGCATTTTTTAGATGATAATATGTATTTTATTTATTGAATTATTTCGGAATTGAGATTTCACACACTTACCCTAATTAAATTAGAAGTCATCACCAAAAAAAAAAAAAATCAAACAGTACGTGAAATCAATTCAGGTTCACAGAACTTTTTGCCCCAAAATTTGTTGGGACATAACAGGGACATTATTATTATTATTATTTTTTGCTTTCATATATATGCTATGAGACAGTTGCCATACATTTCCTGACAAAATTTGAAAAACATTGGACGCAATCTTAGTCCTAGAACTACATTAAATACTACGCGTGGACCAGCTGGAAAATCAAGTTATCTTAAATTTTCCTACTTCTTTTTTTTTTTTTTTTTTTTAATCAAACTTCATATTCTATATTCATCTTGAAGGAGAAAAAGTAGAAGAGATCTCTTTCAAATCCTTTTGTTGATGATTAGTTAGTCCATTGATCTTTTCTTCAGCTGTTTATCAAATTCTGTAATCTTTTTTGTACTCTCGAAGTCTCTATTCCAACTCTCGAAATTTTAGCCTGAAACAAAATAACAAGAATAGGAATAATAGGATTAAGTTTATTATAACTCAATAAGTTATCACTTCAACTTGTAGTATGATATCTTACTTACTATTAAATCATCAAATCAACCCAAAAATTTAAGTTAATGGGTTGTGGTAAATTTAATCTTATATCGATACTTTTGAAATTTGTAGAATGCCCCATAAGTGAAAATCAATATTAATTGGAGAGAAAATAACATTATAATGATTCGAACATAGAACTTTTGCTTATATGACACTATGTTAAATCATCAATGAACTCAAAAGTTGAAACTAATGGGTTATGGTAAATTTAATCTTATATCAATACTTTAACGCTTACTTCGATGTGAAGGGAGTGGAAGACCTTGTTGCCGAGTGTCGAGAAGCTAGCGCTGACGACTTGGCCACCTTCCTCTTCAACGACACTGATAATTTGGTAGAGCATGGCGCTTCTATTGATGCTACTAACGAGCATTATGTGAACGATGTTGTTGCCCAAGTCTATCAGCTCAACTACCGGCGATGTAGAGTCATTGGGTGTCGCCGTCGCCGTCGCGGCGGGGCCGAGATTAGCTTGATCATTATGAGGATGAGTTTGTAATTGTAAAGCCTGTTTCTTTTTCTCCAAATTCTCCACTCTTTCTTTCAATTCATTTATGTAAGCAATCACATAGGAGATTTGATTCTGTTGTGATAGCAAATCCTGTGAATAAATATTTATATATATATATATATAAAAAAAGGGTCAATAATGTACAATAAGTGTAGAAGCCAACTTCAATCTAATTCAACTCTCTAGAATATTTTTACAATTTAGTCTCTCATTTATTAGTGAAGGTTAAAATTGACGGATGATAAGCTTATTTGTCATAATATTTATTATAAGTGAATTGACAAAAATTTATTATCGATCGCTCTTCACATTCTCTAGACTAAATTGAAAAATGTTAATTAATACATAAAATAATAAATTAAAACATTTTAAACAAAAAAGGACAAAATTGAAGGAAAAAAAAAGGGGCAGGGGATTTTTTTTCCACACTCCCTCTTGGCCCATTCTGAGCCTAAACAGAAATCATTTTCCACTCATTAGAGAAAATGAACATCTTTACTGATCTTTATTATTTATCCTTATATAACATTCTTCAATTTAGCTCTCATTCCTCATTGAATGTTGGAATTGACTGATGATAAACTTATAACTTGTCACAATTCTGAGTGAGAAGCAGCGAAAACTTATCATCCGTGATTCTTAACATTCTCTAGACTAAATCGAAAAATGTCATAAGGGGCTCAATTGAAAAAAAAAAAAAAGAAAAAATATAATGAAAAATTGTTGAGGATTTCACACTTCTTATCCTAATCAATCGAAACAAAATATATTTAGGGGATTGGAAAAAGGAAGTAAGAGGAAAGGGGAAAGAGAGAACCTTATCGATTTTGAAATGGGAGGGAGGAACAAGATTAAAAAGTTTAGAACAGAGAGATTTCATATGAATTCTTCTATTTTTCTCGACAGTTTTGCGATCGAGTTTGAAAGAAGTTTCACCATTGCCAGACTTCGCCATTAAAGGGACTTGAAAGTAAGCAAATGAAGATAAATATTTTAAAACAAAACAGAGAGTCGAGTTTATGAATTAACTAGAAATTTGGGTGTAAAGAGTTAAATATATAGACAGAGAAAAAACTGAGAGAGAGTTGAAGAGGAAGAAGAAGGAAGGAAGGAAGGGGGCAGTGACTTTCATAAATGGGGAAAGGGGCAGGGATTGAACCTGCCCGTGACTGCCCGGGGCCCGATCAGGATATGATTTGATCGGGATTCCATGCACCAGTTCCAGTCACCCGGTTGGCCTCCGGTCTCCCATTTTGACTTTTCACTCCCACGACGTCGTTTTTGCTTCCCCGCGGCCCGCGCTTTCATTTCACTTCACCGACCACTTATTTCATTTTTTACTTCTTATCCTTTCTCTCTCTCTTTTTTATTATTTTATTTTATTTTATCAAATTATCCTTTTCTTTTCTTATATTTATTTTTGTTCCAGATGTTTGACCCCATTTTTCATGTAGAATGGTTAATTCAATTTTTTTTTTTAATTTTGAATTAAAAACGTGAAAGACAAACAATCCAATTCTGTTTTAATAAAATTTGAAATTAAATTTGTTTATGATGATTTAATTGATGTAATTAAGTCAATTTTAAAGAAATATTTTTGGTCTAAACAATATTGTTAAAAAATTCTTGTCTTTCAATATATTATAATTTTTTTTTTTGCTCAATCAATATATTATAAATTATATATTATACAAAGATGGAAACAAAATTAACATCCAACCTTGTAACTTAATAGCATAACAATTATAAGAATTAATAAAAACTATTGTAAATATTATCATGTAAATGCCAATTCTACATGCCCCTTTAATTTTCATAACATGTGGCAAATTATCCATAGCCAAAGTGTCTCCTATGTGTCCATCAAAGGCCATAGATTGGTGTCCAAATGGATCATATCATGCTCTCCAAATTGCCTATAAAGAGTGGCTTTTGGTGCATAAATAAAACACATCAATTGGTGAAATTTTAGAACAATTCTCTTCTACTTCATTCACTTTCTCTCAATTTTATTTCTTATTTAATTTGTCATATAATTCGACTATCTCATATTTATATTATATCTATTCTATTTCCAAACATTTATTATTATTATTATTATTATTATAATATATTGGTAAAATTATACTCGATTTCCATCATTTTTTTTGGTTGTTGCCCCTCAATTTCATAACACGTTATCAGCATGAAGCTTTGTCAATTTTTCCACTGAAGGTAGGTCCTCCGGGTAAGCCATTTTTTTAAATGTTATTTTGGATGTTTAATTTATATTAATTTTCTAATATATAATGTCTTTTGATAGCGTTACTATGGCAAATCTTGCAAAATTAGAATTCACGACCCTTGACATTAATGGTAATAATTATTTGTCATGGGTGCTTGATGTTGAGATCCATTTGGATGCTATGAACCTTGGAGAGACCATTAAAGAAAGGAATACGACATCCAGTCAAGAAAATGCTAAGGCCATGATCTTCGTTCGTTATCATCTCCACGAGGGATTGAAAATGGAATATTTAACGATAAAAGATCCCTATGTCTTGTAGAAGAGCTTGAAAGAAAGGTATGATTATCAAAAAGCTGTTATTCTTCCAAAAGCTCGTTATGATTGGATGCACCTAAGGTTGCAAGATTTTAAATCAGTAAGTGAATATAACTCTCATTATTCAAAATTAGTTCGAAATTGAAATTATGTGGAGAAAACATTACTGATGTGGATATGTTAGAGAAGACATTTTCTATCTTTCATGTCTCGAATATATACTCCTGCAACAACAATATTGAGAGAAAGGCTTTAAAAAATATTCAGAATTGATTTCATGTGTTCTCGTGACTGAGTAAAATAACGAGCTATTAATGAAAAATCATGAATCTCAACCAACTGGAGCAACATCATTCCTTGAACTGAATGCTGTGAATTTTAATAATCGTGGTCAAGGTCGTAACCGCGATAGATGAAGGAATACCTATTTTCGTGGTGAGCATTGTAATTTCAAGAAACCCACACGAAATGATGATCATAAAGGAAAGGCTCCACAAATAAGAATTCAAGAGCTGATGAAAATAAATGCTTTCGATGTGGAATGACTGGGCACTGGTCACGTATTTGTCATACATCCAAACACTTAATTGATCTCTATTAAGCTTCCCTGAACGAAAAGGGAAAACAAATGTAGAAGCAAATCTTGTTTATCAAGATAATGATATATTCGACCCATCCAATATGACAAATTTGGATGTGGAAGACTTTTTTGCATCTCCTAAAAAGAAGATTGAAGCAATTGATGGATTAGCAAGTGCTTCTTTTGATTTTGAGAATGTTTAGTACTAATGTTTATTTTTATGTTCTTTTAGCTTTAAACTTTTTGTATGATGTATCTCTTATTGTAATTATTTTTGTTTAATGAAGAAATATGGACAGTTTTCATATGTTGAATGACTCAAAAATGAACAATGAACATCTATATCTGGCAGACTGCGTAACTACACACACAATACTTATAAATAGAAAATATTTTCTAAATTGGCAATGCTGGAAGCAAAAGTCAATACTATATCAGGTTCTGCAGACCTGATATATTGAAGGTTTTGGAAAAGCAAGTTTTATCTTGCCTAGAGGAACAAAATTTTCAATTAATAATGATTTGTTCTCTAGCAAATCAAAGAGAAATTTATTGAGCTTCAAAGATATACGTAACAATGGTTATCATGTTGAAACTGATCGTAAAAATAATATAGAGTGTTTGTATATCACATCTATTGTTTCACATGAAAAACGTATATTAAAAACACTGACTACTTTTTCTTCTAGATTATATTATACTCATATACGAGTAATCGAAAGCTATGCAACAATAAATCAGAAGTTCATGAATCCAGAAATATTCAGTGTTTGGCATGATCGACTGGACCATCCAGGATCGATAATGATGAGGAAAATTATTGAAAATTCACATGGACATCCTTTAAAGAACTAGAAGATTTTTCAATCCAATGAGTTGTCATGTGATACTTGTTCTCAAGGGAAATTAATTATTAGACCATCACCAGCTAAAATGGGGATTGAATCGCCTGCATTTTTAGAACGAATCCAATGTGATATTTGTGGACCTATTAACCCACCAAGTGGTCCATTTAGATATTTTATGGTATTAATTGACGCATCCAACAGATGGTCACATGTATGTTGATTATCAAGTCGAAATCTTGCATTTGCAAGATTACTTGCTCAAATAATTAAGTTAAGAGCACAATTTCCTGATTATACAATTAAGATTATTCGACTTGATAATGCTGGTGAATTTACATTCCAAACTTTTAATAATTATCGTATGTCAATTGGGATAAGTGTTGAACATCATGTAGCTCATGTTCATACAAAAAATGGTCTAGCAGAATCATTTATAAAACGTCTGCAACTAATTGCAAGACCATTGCTTATGATAGCTAAACTTCTTACATCGGTCTGGGGTCATGCTATTTTGCACGCTGCATCATTATTACGTATTAGGCCAGTAGCCTATAATAAATATTCCCTCATGCAATTACCTTATGGCCAACAGCCAAATGTATCCCATCTGAGAATTTTTGGATGTGCAGTATATATTCCAATTGTTCCACCACAACGTATTAAGATGGGTCCTCAAAGGAGGTTAGGAATATATGTTGGATATGATTTCCCATCAATTATTAAATATCTTGAACCCCTGACGGGTGATGTATTTACTAGACGATTTGCTGATTGTCATTTTAATGAGACAAATTTTCTAACATTATGGAGAGGAACTAAGAAGTTAGAAAAAGAAATTATATGGAATGCATCATTATTATCTCATTTAGATTCTCGTAGGGATCAATGTGAACTTGAAGTTTAAAAGATAATTCATTTGCAAAATATAACAAATCAATTACCAGATGCATTCACAAATGCTAAAAGAGTGACCAAATCATATATACCAGCTGCAAATGCTCCATAAAAAATTGATATCCCAAAGGAACAAGTTGTCAATAATGAGTCTGGAGCACGCCAGAAGTGTGGTAGACCAATGGGTTCCAAAGATAAAAATCCTCGAAAAAGAAAAATTGTTGAGAATCAAAATGATTCAATAAAAGGTATGAATGTTACAAAAGAAATCCAGAATACAACTACTAAAAAGAGTATTGATGAAAATCAAACGCTTGAGGATAATAATGAAATTTCTATAAACTATGTTACAATAGGAAAGAGATAGAACCAAATTGATATCATTGTTGACAACATTTTTGCTTATAATGTTGCTCACGATATTATTCAAGAAAGTGACGATTTTGATAAAAAATATATCGAAGAATGTCAACGTAGAAAGGATTGGCCAAAGTGGAAAGAAGCAATCCAAGCAGAGTTGAACTCACTTTCAAAACGTGAGTTTTTTGGACTAGTAGTCCTAACACCAGAAGGTGTTGAACCTGTGGGATACAAATGGGTATTTGTAAGAAAAATAAATGAAAAGAATGAAGTCACTAGATATAAAGTGAGATTTGTTGCACAAGAATTCTCGCAAAGGCCTGATATTGATTATGAGGAGACATATTCTCTTATGGTGGATGCAATAACGCTAAGATATTTGATTGGTCTGACTGTATATGGAAAACTTGATATGCATCTAATGGATGTAGTCACGACGTATTTATATGGATCTTTAGGTAATGACATTTATATGAAAATCCCGGAAGGATTTAAAATACTAGAAACATATGAATCAAGTTCTCGAGAATTGTATTCAATAAAGTTACAGAGATCATTATATGGATTAAAACAATCAGGACGAATGTGGTATAATCGCATGAGTGAATATTTGTTGAAATCTCAGTCAGGATTTGCTATTATAACTGTATATGTTGATGACTTAAATATAATTGGAACTCCTGAAACGTTATCCAAGACGATAAAATATCTTAAGAAAGAATTCGAGATGAAAGATCTTGGAAAAACAAAATTTTGCCTTGGTTTGCAAATAGAACATTTAGCAGATGAGATATTTGTTCATCAATCAACTTATACAGAGAAAATCTTAAAAAGATTCTATATGGATAAAGCACATCCATTGAATATTCCAATGAAAGTTCGTTCACTTGATATAAAGAAAGATATATTTCGACCTCGAGATGACAATGAAGAACTACTTGGTCCTGAAGTACCATATCTTAGTGCAATTGATGCACTTATATATCTGGCTAATAACACAAGATCAGATATTGCATTTTCAGTAAATTTATTAGCTAGATATAGTTCATGTCCTACAAAAAGACATTGGAACGGAGTTAAGCATGTACTCCGATATCTTCGAGGGACGATTGATATGGGTTTATTTTATTCTAACAAATCTAGTTTTAATCTAGTTGGTTATGCAGATTCTGGTTATTTATCTGATCCACACAAATCTAGATCTTAGACAAGTTATCTATTTACATGTGGTGGAACTGCTATATCGTGGCGATAAGTGAAACAAACTATAATAACCACTTCTTCAAATCATGCTGAAATCCTAGCTATTCATGAAACAAGTTGAGAATGTGTATGACTAATATCGATGACACAACACATTCGTGAGACATGTGGCTTGTCTTCGAGTAAACTTCTTCCAACAATATTATACGAAAACAACACAGTATGTATAGCTCAAATCAAAGGAGAATATATTAAAAGAGATAGAACGAAACATATCTCTCCAAAATTTTTCTACACCCATGACCTTGAAGAAAATGGCGACATCTCAATACAACAGTTTTGTTCGAAGGATAACTTGACGGACATATTTACAAAGGCAGGGATGCGACGACTCAGAGATCTCAAGTGATGTCTTCATGAGGGGGAGTAAATGTATTATATAAAATTTGTACTCTTTTTCCTTCACTATGGTTTTTATCCCATTGGGTTTTTTCTTAGTAAGGTTTTAACGAGACATATTTTATATAAATGGACATTTAAGGAGGAGCATTGTAAACATTATCATGTAAATGCCCATTCCACATGCCCCTATAATTTTCATGCCATGTGGCAAATTATCCATAGCCAAAGTGTCTCCTATGTGTCCAACAAAGACAATAGATTGGTGTCCAAATGGATCACATCATGCTCTCCAAATTGCCTATAAATAGTGACTTTTGGTGGATAAATAAAACACATCAATTGGTGAAATTTTAGACCAATTCTCTTCTACTTCCTCCACTTTCTCTCAATTTTATTTCTTATTTAATTTGTCATATAATTCCACTATCTCATATTTATATTACATATATTCTATTTCCAAACACTTATTATTATTATTATTATTATTATATATTGGTAAAATTATACCCGATTTCCATCTTTTTTTTTTTGCCCCTTAATTTCATAACAAAAACTATAAAAACTTCACTTCAGTTTTAATATATAAAAGAACTTCAGTTTCAGAAAAATAATTAAAAAAATATAAGAAATAAATGAAAAAAACATAGCTGAAGAACTCTAGTTTGAGGGAGAAAAAGGGACATAAGAACTTCAGTTATTTTATTTTTAAACTCCAATATCAATTCTTTTTTTAAACTTCAATTTCAAAAATAATTTGAAGAAAAACTATAAGAACTAAATGAACAAACGTACTTAAAAAAGAACTTCAATTTTAGAACATTAAAAAAAAAAAGACTATAAGAACTAAATGAAAAAAAATGCACTTAAAGAAGAACTCCAGTTTGAAAAAATTTTAAAAAAAAATTAAATGAAAAAAAATTTACCTGAGTAATTAGATATAAGAATTGTGTATGATAATTAGATACAATTTTTAGAAGCAAATTTGATTTAATTTTGAATCAAATTGCTTTTCAAAATTCACCAATTTGAAATTAAATCAGTTAGTGATTTTGATTCAAATTATCTCAAATAGATTAAGATGATTTCATTGATGTAATTAACAAAAATTTAAAAGGGCATTTTAGTCTAAACATATTTTTCAGAAACTCTATTTTTTTTAGAACAAAATAAAACTTGTATTACGAAGATAACAATCCTGAATTACAACTCTCGCCCGTCCAGACTTGAGTGCACTGATGAGTTTGTACCCTCTTAGCAAACATATGAGCCATTACATTAGTGCTACAATAACAATAAACAAAACATATACAATCCCAACATTTCGATTTATCCTTCACCTCTTGCACATAGTCTTGGACCTTCGTTAAATCAACCCATGTGCCATTGATTGTGGAAATGGCATTCATTGAGTCAGACTCAACCATTAGAGGAATGGAACAGTCCACAATGTTTGATAAACCAAGAAGAATAGCAGCAAGTTCGCAGATTAGTATCGACCATCTTAAAGAAAGAAATTTGTGTCCCACACTTATAATATGTTCATTACTATCACGAAGATCCAACCCAGACCCCCATACAAATGTGCTTCATTCCAAGATGCATTCGTGTTAAGTTTCCACCATCCTTGTGGCAGAGTCAACCAATGCAAAGGTGTCGTGCTCATTACCTCACGTTGTGGATGAGGGGTACTTTGATGTACCATCTCTCGAAGCTGAGTCTCGGTAGTGGTCAACATCACGTCCTAAGATATCCACCTCGCCCCATGTTGATGCACCCCATGTCGTTCCTGTAACTCCAAAGTTTCCATACGATAAACATCAATTTGCATATATTCTCGCATAAGCCATGATCTTGAATGTATTGGAAAAAATCAGCAACCGCCCAAGAATTCCTGTTAACATAAAACATACCCGCATAAGAAGGCAAAAATAGCTCCCAAAATTTAGAGGTTACCTGACATCCCATAATATATGAGTGATTGTTTCTGGATGCTTGTGACAGAGGGGACACTTCAATGGTACATCAACACCTTTCTTCGCAAGTGCACACCTAGTCGGCAAAATATTATGAATGGCACGCCAACAACAGATCTTTATTTTTGTTAAAACCATGGTGTCCCAATGTCTCTTCCAAAACCGATCTACCCGATCCGTATTTGAAGAGGAAGGTAGATCGACGCTCGCCAAAGTAACTGCTAACTTAAACGCACTCCGGACCAAAAACATACCAGTTGGAGTAAGTCTCCAAATGATCTCATCATTTCCTCTAACCCGTGCAATAAGTATATTACGAATGATATCAGCATCCTCGACCACAAAATTTGTGCTTATGACCTCATTCTTCCATGTCCTATTATCATTTATAAGCATTGCAACATTTCAATCAACACACTCAACACCAACCCATATAGTCTTAACCCTTTGTCCATGTGGGAGCCACGAATCGTTTTTAATAGTTTATTACCACGTGCAATGCACATATAGCTTAAATTACAAATTTCAGTTTACTACAAAAAAAAAAAAAAAATACAAATTTTAGTTCTTATGGTTGTGAAAAAGTTACAATTTAATTCTTATGATTTTAAATGTTAGAATTAGTTCTTATAATTTGATAAAACTCTAAAAAATAATCCTTACCGGACTATTTATGAGAATTTTGTCAAACCATAGACTATGTATGAGGTTTTATCAAATGGGATGAAAATCTAACTTTTTTAAAACCATATGGACCAAATTTATAATTTAGCCAATATCTATATTTAATTTTTTAACATTAAAATAATTCAAGTTTAACATTATGAAATACAATTTTTTTTTTCTTATTTATACTATGATTTTAGTGCTTTTAATCTCACTCATTTTAATATAATAAAATTATTTTTTTATTATAATATAAGTTTTTTAATATTACATAATTTAAATATAACATTTTTTTAAGTTTTTAAAATTTTATTTGTATTATATTATTATTATTTATATAATATATATTTTATGACACATAGTATAGTTTTTTATCTTTTGAAGTTTTTTTTTTAAAAAATTATCTAAGTGCATTTTAGATTAGAAAATGAAAATGGTTTGCAAGTATAAGTTTTCATGAGTTTCCTTTACATACAAGAACATTGAAATTATAATTTTATCTGATAATTTGAATTGATTTTTTTTTTTTGTATTTCGAATATCGAATCTAAAAAATATTACTCTTGACTTGAGAGGATTATGATTTGATTAAGAAACGAAATATAATGTATTAAAAAATTGACCAATCAAATTCAATTTTAATGGGTTAATTTGATCAATTTTATTTATGGAAATGATTCTCTCCTTAATCTTTAGTTTGATGGATACAAATTCTATTGAAAATAATTTAAATGATGAAAAGATAATTAAATATTGGTTATGATTTTGGCGACATCTTCTATTTTTTAAAAATTGAATTGGCATTTTAAAGTATTATAAAATAATGATTGATGAATTAATTAACAAATAAATTTTAAAAACTTAGGAAAAAAATACTTTTAATGAGTTAGTTATAAATCTCAATCCTATATTATGAGATTATGTTAAAAGATTAGATCAAAAAATGGTTGTTTAAAGATATTAATTTGATTTTTAGATTAAAAAAAAGGAATGTGTATGTGTTTTTTTTTTTTAAAAAGGAAAAGTAATACGCATATTAAAAAGAAGAAGAAAGAGAAAATATTTAAAATAAATAGAAAATTAGAAATGTAAAAAAAATTGTGGTGTAATTTAATTGGAAAATTTAGATTCAAATAGTAATTTGATTTGATTTTGAATCCAATCATATCTTCAATTGAAAAAAAAAATATGTGAATTCAATTTTAAACTTGAAATTAATTTGATTTTGAATCAAATTATCATATCTTCCATTGAAAAAAATTATGTGCATTAAATTTTGAATGCGAAATTAATCGGATTATGATATGAGTTTTGATTAATGTAATTAATTGAAATGAGAGGTATTTTAGACTAAAAATATTTTCTACAATAAGGAGTATGGTAGAAGCACTCCGACAATAACACAACATTGTAGAATATTAAAGATAATTTTGTAATTAATCAAAATTTAAATTATTGAATTATAATTCTACATCCTTCTATACATGGATTTATATGTCCATTGGATTTGTATATTAAATTTTCAAATTAAGCTATGAATTAGCTAAAATAAATACCACCTTTATTATTATTTTATTTTTTTCAACTTTTATTTTATTTTTATGTTAATTTTTCATTAAATATTATATAAATAAATGAGATGATTTTAGATTCAAATTATAATTTGGTCTGATTTTGAATCAAATTATTATATTATAGTGGTTTAAATTATAGCATTCCCAACTAGGACATTTTTTTTTAATATTACAAGTTATAAAACTTATTATAGAAATATTACACATTTCGAACTAATTTTAAAAATATTGCAAGGTCGTCTCGACCTTCATGATCTGGCAGAAGGTCGAAGGTCGTCTCTACAAGAGACGACTTTATATTTTTTTTAAAAATTAGAGACGACCTTCACAGAACCCTTTCATCTTCCGCCCTTCTCTCTCCATTCTCACTCTCTTCTTCTCTCTTTTAACATTTTCACTTTCTACTTTCTTACTTTCTCTCATTTTCTCTCTTCTTTTTTCATTTTCTCTGTTCACTCTTTTACTTTTTATTCTCCATTTTAGGTAAAAATTCAATTCTTTGTGCCCCACTTAGATTTTTTGTCGCATTTGAAAGAACTAACACTCTTTTTGTCGTTTTTGAAGGAATATGGAAGGTTTCGTTCACTATTTTTGTCGTTTTTGAAGGAAGAAAGCTTTTATTCACCATTTTTTTCACAATGTAAGTTGTTTTTTATTTTTTTAATTAATTATTGTAACTTTATATGTTTTTTAATTTTGGATGCATTTTAGATTTGTTAAGTATTTTGATTTTTTGTACATGCATTTTACATTTGTTAATTATTTTGATTTGTTGTAGATTCATTGTAAATTATTTTAATTTTAGATTCATTTTAGATTTATTAATTATTTTTATTTTTTTAGATGCATTTTAGATTTGTTTATTATTTTGACGTTTTTTAATAGATGCATATTATGTTTATTAATTATTTTTATTTTTTTTAGATGCATTTTAGATTTGTTTATTATTTTTATTTTTTAGTTGCATTTATTAGATTTGTTAATATTATTTTGATTTGTTTTAAATATTTTTTTTAAGATTTATTACTTATTTTGATTTATTTTAGAGGATTAAGTAATAGATCATAAAAAATTTAATTCTAATTATATATGGTTAATTTGTTTTTAATAGAAAATGGGAGATAAATCATTCGAATTTGTTTTGCATACAAATGAGTCTATGATTGATGGGGTAGATGATGTAGATTATGACCAACCAGGTGGTGGTTTTTCTCTGAATGTGAATAGTGGAATAGCCTTTGAATAGTTCCTAGAAATGATATGCATGTCACTTGGTGTAGATGTGAAGGCAAATCATATTGACATAGTTTATAGACACCCTGAACTAACGCTATCTGGATCAGTAAAATTTATGCCAATATCAATCCCTAACTATCAAGCAATGAACTTAATGTTCTCATTGCGATGCTAATCACAAATTTAGTACATTTTTATATCAATGTAAGAAGGATGAATGTGAATGTACAAAGTTTTGAAGAAACACCTATTCAATCTATTGATCCTAGCCTAGGTGTTGAATTCAGCCAATGTCTTGATCCAGATCCTCAAATAGTTGCTACACCGTGTGATGATGAAGATATGGTTACAGATAATACATATAAAGAGTTTAGAACTGAAACAGATGATGAATTTGAAGAGTTGGATTTTGATAATAGTGTACATGACATCCCTTCAAGCACATTTAATGAGTTGGATAGCAATGTATTAGATAACACTACCGAACATGATCCTATCCAAGAACCAGTAGTTGTTGAAGGGAACAGGTTGTATACAGGTTTAGTATGCAACAATAAAGAAATCCTCCAGCATATAGTTAAGTATCATGCACCATATAAGGTTGTGGAATCAACACCTACGAAGTGGGCAGTACGATGTAAAAAGTGGGAAGATGGGTGTATATGGCGACTTCGTGCCTCGAAGAAAAGGTCTCATGAATTTTTTGAAATTACCAAGTACATTGAGCAACATACTTGTTTTTATTCAGAGATCAATCAAAGTCATGTGCAACTGGATTTTTCAATGATTGCAATTGAATTTTGTGAAACGGTAAAAAATAACTCCTCAATTCGTGTATCTCAACTACAGATTGATATAAAAGAAAAGTTTGGTTACCATGTGCCTTACGGTAGGGTGTGGGATGGGAAAAATAAGGCTTTGACCAAAGTATTTGGTGATTGAGATGATTCTTATAAGCTCCTACCAAAATGAATGTACATGGTTAAGCAAACAAATCCTTGCACACGTGTGGAGTGGAAAGTAAAGTTTTATGGAAGTGCAGGTCATGCTATACTGACATCTGTCTTTTGGGCTTTCGGTCCTTGTATAGAGGCTTTCAAAAAATGTAGACCCATCATCCAAATCGATGGCACCCATTTGTATGACAAGTATAGAGGTAAGTTACTAATTGCAACGGCTGTAGATTCCAATGAAAAATTGCTTCCTCTTGCATTTGCTGTTGTAGATGAAGAATGTCGTGAAACATGGGGTTGGTTTTTGAAACATCTAAGACAAATTTGTACACATGAAGAGATATGTTTAATATCAGATCGACATGGTGGGATAATTTATGCGGTTAATACTCCACAGAATGGTTGGGCGAATGAGAAATGTCATCATCGATTTTGCTTACGACATATTGCTAGTAATTTCAACAATAAATATAAGTCTCAGAAGTTGAAAGACATGGTTTATCGTGCTGGATGTCAACACCAATTTCGTAAGTACAACAAATGTGTTGAGGAGATAAAAGCCATAAATAGTTATTGTTTGAACTTTTTCAACAACATTGGTGTTTATAAATGGACCTAATCTCATGATGGAGGTTTTAGGTATGGGTGGATAACAACTAATCTGTCAGAGAGCATAAATGGAGTCCTTAAAGGTGGTCGCATGTTGTCAATCACTGCTCTTGCCCAACTTACATTCTATAGCTGTGTACAATATTTTGAAAAGAGGAGAGCTGAAACGAGGATTGAGTTGGCACAACAATCGAAATATACGAGGTAATATTACAATTTTTTTCATGCTAGTCACAATAACCTATGTTCAATATACTCACCATCTTGAACTCACTCCTTATTAGGTATGCACTTGATGAAATTGTGAGGTGGGAATCAAGATCTACGAAACATGATATAGTGGACTACGATCGAGAAAACGGAGTGTTCCATGTGAAAACTCGGTTACATTATTTCAATGCTAAGGGAGGAAATATTCAAACTCTGAATTTAACTCGAGAAGGAGATAGGGTTGTTCATTATTGTTCATGCAATAAGTGGCAATCTTATAGAATTCCATGTTCACATTTCATGGCGATTTGCTCACACTTGAAGTTGAATTTCGAAAGTTTTATTGAGGACACCTATAAACTTTTAACCTACGTTGAATGGTACTCACCTAAGTTTTAACCAATCCCACACGAAGACTATTGGATAGAGCCTCCCAATATGCCTGTTTTATATGTTGACCAAAAATTGTTGAGAGAAGCTGGAAGACCCAAGAGTTCTCGATACCACAATGAAATGGATTGGAGAGAACCTAGTGCTCAACAACGATGTGGCTTATGTAACCAATTGGGTCACAATCGAAGGAGTTGTCCAACCAGACAAAAAAAGGCACCTTGGAGAAATTTGTAATTTTGAGTTTATGGGGTAATTTTATATTTGAATGATGATGTTTCTTTAATTGTGTGCATCATGGATTGTAAACGAGAATGTTTAAATGTTTGATTATCATTTATTTATTTATTTTATATGCATTAATTTAATATTTTATCTGTTACTAAATATTGATGTAATTATTTTTCTTTAGATCATGGATGTTAATCTAGGACCAATTGACACATCAGTTTTATACGCACAACAATCCC
Organism: Trichosanthes cucumerina; assembly: GCA_036507285.1. Classification (NCBI taxonomy): domain Eukaryota; kingdom Viridiplantae; phylum Streptophyta; class Magnoliopsida; order Cucurbitales; family Cucurbitaceae; genus Trichosanthes; species Trichosanthes cucumerina. Next base: position 70,330,477 of record CM071839.1, on the reverse strand, counting down.
ATCGATCACAGCTTATCTGGCAAGATCCAAATGTAGGCGAGCTACACATCAGAGGCGAGAGGAAAGCGGTGGTTGGTCGCACTATCCCATTACATCGCCTAATTTTACCCCACCTTCGTAGTGCAGGATTGGAGGGAGTGACCAGGTTAGGATTTATTCAATTGGACTGGCACTATATAACTGCATTAGTGGAAAGATGGAGGCCAGAAACTCACACATTTTATGTGCCTGGAGGAGAGTGCACTGTCACTTTAGAAGATGTTGCAGTTTTACTAGGTTTACCAATGGATGGTGAACCTCTTACTGGACTCATGAGCTATAATTGGAAACGGACGTGTGCTGAATTGCTCGGGGTGACTCCACAGGACAACCACATTAAGGGCTTGAGGTTGAGCTTACCTTGGTTAGCAGCCCAGTTCCTAGGGTTGAACGATTATGCTGATGATGTTGCTGTAGTGAGGTATGCTCGAGCATATATATTGCACATATTTGGGGGAAGTCTCTTTTGCGATAAATCTGGGGATAAAGTTCATTTAATGTTTCTCCCACTCCTACGAGACTTTGAGATTGCTGGAAGATATTCATGGGGTGGGGCCTGTTTGACATGGTTATACAGACAATTATGTAATGTCAGTCGGTTGGATGCACGTGATATTGCCGAACCTGTAATACTTCTTCAACTGTGGGGTTGGGAACGATTTCCCACGATGGCTCCTCAGAGTCGGTATATGAATCTTGCTACATAAGTGGGGCGACCACTTGGTGCTCGATATGATTTTCAAAATTTACTTTTTATAATTTAAAATCTTCGAAATTTAGATTTTAAGGACAAATTTTGAATTTGTAGGTGGAGAGACCAATTATGTGTTACAAGATCATCCACCCATGTGATCAGACAATACAGATATATGTTTGATCTTCTTAGACCCAATTTGGTACGAATGACATAATTAAATTTCTTTTCTTTTATGTTATAAGTCACTAATCAACTAAATATTGGTATTTTCAGATGATTTGGGAGCCATACAACAATGTCATGGACACATTACCACAATATTGTAGAAATGGTCATGACATGTGGCGTTCAGTGACTTCACTCGTATGCTTCCATATTATAGAATGACACTTACCCAATCGAGTGATGAGACAATTTAGGATGAAATAGTGTATCCCAGACGTGTGCAATACCGACCCAAACCTGCATGTTATCGACCTCTGACATCAAGATTGGGCGTACGTGTTGACACCATATGTGGAGCAGTGGTATTTGCGCAGACAACACGTAGCGGAAGCTCCGCCAGTTGATGCCTTCGGAGATACCACTCTAGACTATGCAAATTGGTATTTGAGCATTACAAGGCGTTTCATCACTGCTGAAGGAGCATCATATGGGCAAGCGGTAAGAATTGCATTTATTTTTTAAATATATCTACTTTAAATTTTCAATAAATATTGACTATTTTTTCCCTTCAAAATTAAAGAGATCATGCTTTAGACAGATTCGAGATCTCTCGGAGAATATGGAGATACTGAATCTGTGTGATGTTGGAGAAAACAATTTAGATAATCTACATAACATGTACAACATTCCTACTGCTCCTCCTCCTGGTCCTCGACATAGAAGACGTGTTCAACAGGAGGATATTGAAGAAGAGGAGCTGCCCATACCTGTGCCGGATGAGGTTGACCCCAATGTCTGTGCATATTCTTTTGATGCTGGACAACTTATCTCCACCCCGATGATAATGATCCCCACACCTGGTACGAGATATATTCATACTCCTGGCACACATGATTTTGAGGCAGGTCCCTCATTATCACATGGTGTCGTTCGTGCCCGAGATGATAATGATGATCCATCTTCACATGAGGAAGAATTAGATGAACCACCGGTGCAATAAGAGGAAGCCCCGAGGGGTCGTCGTCGACAACCCCCTTGTAATAGACGACACCCACCTTGTGGCACACACTGAATATGGATATTTTTAATCAATTTATAAACTTTAACTTTTTATTACGTACGAATGCTTGTCAATTTCTCCTGATTATTATGAAGTTTATTTTTAAGCAATTTGTTAAATTTTTATAACTTTGAAATTTGCAAAATTTTGAAAACTTTGATTTTGCTAAAAAAAAAAAAAATAAAACAATCTTAGAAAATCCGTGCTTTGCTAAAAGAAGAAGAATAAGAAATAGAAGAAGAAGAAAAAAAAACAAAACAATCTTAGCAACTTCGTACTTTGCTAGAAGAAGAAGAATAAGAAATAGAAAAAAAAAAACAAGCATTCTGTGAAGGTCGTCTCAAGAGACGACCTTGCTCCACATATACAAAGGGAGATAACCTTGCAATATTTTTAAAATTAGTTTGAAATGTGTAATATTTCTATAATAAGTTATAAAACTTGCAATATTAAAAAAATGTCCTTCCCAACTATACCGTGAATTTTCTAAAAAAAATAAATTAGAAAAAGAAAAACCTTCAACTAACTCAATTTATATATATATAATTGAGGAGATGATTATTTTGGAACTGAAAAAAAAAACATCGGCAACATGACATCAATAACATGCTTAAAAAAATTTTAAAATTGTGAAAGAAAATACATAGGCTAACGAAATTTCAAAAAAAAATCCATAGATAGAATTCTAGGGGATTTTTTTTTTAAAGATTGAAAAATATAAAGAGAAAAAAATAGAAATATGACCCACAAAAGTTAGGCCAAAAACATATAATTTGGAGAATAGAAAGTAACGATACCTGACATCAAGTATGACTCATTACCAAGAGGTCATGGGTTCAAATCCCCCCACACTCAATTGTTGATGTACTAAAAAAAGTAACGATAAAGAAAATTGCAACAAAAAAAGAGATACATGATGAAAAATGGAGGATAGCTAGTTTAGGACCTCAAAAAATAGTTATTACTTAAAACTTACGCCCACATGAAAAAATAATAATTCGATGCAATGGGAAGAACTAAACGACAAAAATACATGAAAAAATTGTTTGTATAAGAACCATATGAAATAAAAAGTACTTGAAAAATTTAAAAATTGGAGAAATGTATTATGAAGATGAACACCAATTAGAATTAGAAGAGAATTTGAGAGATGTAAAAAAATTAATGAAATCAAAATCAAAAGATCAAACTAAAAAAAGAAAAAAAAAAGATACCTGAAAAAAAATTTGGATGAAACGTGTTCTGAAGATACAAACCAATTGGAATTAATCCAATATAAATTTAGATTCAACCACTAATTGATTTTAAGTTCAATTATCAAATCGGATATTTGATTGATAAGAATTAATTCAAATTATTTTTTTAATGAATTTATCTTGTTATTATTGTGGATTTGTAATTAAATCGAATTAGAACTATTTGATTAATGCAATTAACTAAAGTTCAAAAGGGTGTTTTAGTCCAAAAATGTTTTTCAGAAATTCTAATTTATTTATTATTGATAAACGAGAAAAAAATTTAAAAAAATTTAAATAATAGATTGTATATTTAGTACTCTCATTTTTTTATTTTTTTATTTTTATTATTATTATTTTGTACAGTTTTAATTTAGTTTAAAAGTTTTGCTTTAATTTGGATGCAGTTTCAAGTTAGACATTATGGTTAGTTTTAGGGAGGAAAAAAGAGAGAACACAAAAGGTGAATAATGTCTAATATGAAAGAAAACTTATTTATTCCCATCTATATTTAATGTGTGGAAAAAATATTTACTAAATTTAAATAAGAATTTGAAAAAAATAAGTTTTACAACAAAGATAGAATATGGGATTCAAACCTCAAACCTTAAAAGAAAAAGAAGTACATGTCAATTGTTGTGGAGCTATGCTCACTTTGGAAATGTTTCATATATTTGTTAATATATATATAAAAAATTAAATAACTGTTGTGAAAATAGGATGGAAACCGGGTATAATTTTACCAATATTTAAATACTAATATAATATAATAATAATAATAATAATAAAGTGTTTGGAAATAGAATATATATAATATAAATATGAGATAGTGGAATTATATGGCAAATTAAAAGAAATAAAATTGAGAAAGTGGAGGAAGTACAAGAGAATTGGTCTAAAATTTCACCAATGGTATGTTTTATTCATCCACTAAGAACCACTATTTATAGGCAATTTGGAGAGCATGATGTGGTTCATTTGGACACCAATCTATGACCTTAGTAAGGAAAAACCCAATGGGATAAAAAATCCTAGTGAAGGAAAAAAAGTACATATTTTATATAATACATTTATTCCCTCTCATGAAGACATCACTTGAGATCTTTGAGTCGTCGCATCCCAATACTGTGAATCAATTTCTCAAATGTTGTAGTTGGTAATGTCATTGTAAATATGTCCGTCAAGTTATCCTTCAAACAAATCTGTTGTACTGAGATGTCACTGTTGGGATTTATGCCCTAAAACTTGTGTAATTTTGATCAAAGAAATAAAGAGTTATTTGTTTTGATAAAATTACAGTCTTGCTTTATAAATCCAATAAACTAAGCTCCAAAGTTATAATATATATCTTGAACATCAGTGTAGTGAACACTATTTGGATTGTGTTCAAGAATATAACCTAAATGGTCTATGGTATAAGAATAAGGTTGGAAACCTCATTGTGGTAACACCATGGATGCGACCCACTTTATAATTAGTACAAATGAGGTAATCCAATTCATTCATGTAGTTGACATGCGAGTGAGGGCATCCTATATGAAGAGTTCATACAAGATCGGACCGCAAATTATTAGTCTAACTAGTGTAACACCGTTAACAGGATAAGACTATTAATTTATAGATGGTCATTAGTGACTCAACCTGAATCCTGAGCAAGTTAAGAACTCCTGCTTAAAGGGGTTTGTCCTTAGACTAGTATGGGTGGGAGTGGTGCATGGCCAGACTCAATAAGCCTACCTTCTCGTGACGTAACCTCGTAGGTAGCTGGGAACTTAATTGTGCAAGATGGAATTCACTCATTCCTACACTAAGGAATTAGATAGGTTGTTCCCTTAAGAACTAACTCCAGGTATTGAACAACGGGGCCCCGCCCTCTATGAGGGTCTGAGTCTATGGTAGGATCTTAGACTTGTTTTTCATTAGAGGATCAGTGGTGTTTAAGGAACAAAGAGATAATCACAGGGGTAAAACGGTAATTTGACCCAACTGTGATCACGAACAACCGGTGAAGGGTCGACTCATGGGTAATGACTATATCAGTGGGCACAATATAATCTACAGTGAGGAGAGTGCAACTACAAGTCTATAGTGGAGTGACTTGTAGTTAATGAATATTCATTAACTGGATCAAAGAGTTTGATCAGTTAATTTCACATCATTGGAGCTTATGAACTTTAGGTCCATTAGGTCCCTCCGTTGGCTTAACATGGTAATATTGAGGGTATAAAGTTAGGAATGAAATTGAAGTATTCAATTTCATACATGAGGGGTTATATCAATTATATATGATATAATTGATATAATATATAGTTTTAATGTGAATTAGATTCACATATAAACCATATACTAATGAGAGAATAAAGGAGGGGTAGGATGGTCATTTCCATCCTATTTCCCTATATATATGGTTGCATGAGATGCAACTACGTTAAGGTTTTTTTAAGCCCTTTGTTGTGTTGTTGGAAAAGTTCCAAGACAAAAATCTCTCTCTCACAACATCTTATATCACCTAAAGGTAACCCACATTCCTCCCTCACCTAGAGAACAACGAAGAAGATCTAGTGGTCGTGTCTTCGTCCGTTCGTGTTCCAATTGCTGAGATTGTGATCGTGGGAGAAAGGAGCACTTGAAGAAAGGTTCTTCAAAGGTATATTTCTTCCTGTCCATATTCTGTTTTTATGCTTAATCTATTTATTTTAGTTCTTGAATGTAATCGTTGTAACGAAATTAAGAACGCGCGATTCACAATCGCTTCCGCTGCGGGATTCGATTCCCTTCAATTGGTTTCAGAGCCCAATTGCGTTCTTGATTTACGTTCTGGATTTTTCAAGAACGAGGTGAGATTTACTGTTTTGCATGAGATGTTTGAACGGTTTGCAATTTAGACGTTTTCAATTTGGGCACTTAGATTTACAATTTTCATTGAATCGTTCAATGTAAGGGTCTGGTGTTTTGGGCAATTTTAATTGAAAATCGAGTCTGTAAGTCCGTGTCTATCGAGGCAAGGTGGTTGCCAAGAAGAACGGAGCAAAAACGAGCCAAAACAATGAAGATTGTTGTTGTTATGTGAATGGCGTTGTAACACTGTTCATTGGCGTTGCAACGCCACTGCGGCAGGCGCGCGACTGTAGAAGACGACAACATTGCAACCCTGCCCTCAGCATTGCAACGCTAGACGAGAGGCGCGCTTCAACCGTTGGATGAGGACAAGATGCAGCGTTGCAATGCCACAAACGTTTTCACAGCAAAGAAAAATCGCGTAAACAAATTTTTAATTATATATTAATTATAAAAACGTTTTATATTTAATATATTTAATTTTAATTAATATAAATTAGATTATATTAATTAAAATTGAATTTAGGGTGCCAAAATTGGTATAATTTTGTTATTTAAATTATGCAATTGTTGTGTAATTATTGCCATGCATAATGTATGCTTTTATTTTAGAAATCCCACCTTAGGTTAAACATTTTCATGCATCATTTATAATATAAAAAGTTATATTATATAGTTTGCATGATTAATTAATATAAAGTTGTTATATTAATTTATGGACAACATTGACATGCATTATATATCATGAGAGGATTATGCTATGAATGTCTTATTATTCATGTGATGAATGATCAAGCACTATAACATAGTATGCATGTCACCTAAGGTTAATTATTAGTTTTAAAATATTTAGAACTTAGAAATAATAGACCTTAGGTTATCTAGTTCTAATTAGATTAGAATTAGGAACCAAATAATTTATAAGCTATGATTAAAAGAGGAACTCTGTCTAAGGAAGGTTCTGTCTAGGCAGGGTATTTAGCTTAAGGACTTTAAATGGAACACCCCCTACACGAAACCGACTGGGAGTGAAATTTAATTAGAGAGTTTATAAATTACAGTAGTGTCAGCGGGTTTATTAAGGAGTTAATAAATTAGAAATCCTAAACTTAATATAAAGAGTTATATTAACAAACTTAGGATAAATTCAATATAAGAGTTATATTGATTATCGATATAAGAGTTATATTGATAGAGTTAGGTAAAACCATTAGCCGGGTTTTAGCCTAAGTAAGATTCCTATAACTTTAAAGTATCCAGTGGGAGGAAAAGCGTATATGATACATATTTTTTCACCTACGTTATCTCCAGGAAATTCACACCGTGAGACTCATACTTAGCATCGTGGTGCAAACGGCAGCGTCCCCCTTCGGATGATGTTTGTATGAGTCAATATCAAGGTGAATGGAGAGTATACTTATAGTGAGTGGGAGCAGGTTTAGTGAAAACAAAACCTATGGTCTCTTTTGTCGGTTTACACCGTTAGACCACTATGGTCAGCCTGCTAGTTTGGCCTGGACCAGACAATCCCTTCGGGGGGCTTGATCATAGGAGATCGAACACAATAGACACCCGAAAGGGATAAAGATTTTCTTAGTCTGTTTTTCAATCTAGTCCTCCCTTCGGCGGATTTTATTGGATGGAGACTCTGGGATCTAAAGACAGAGGGTTACACTCACGGGGTATATAAGTTGTGTATGTATCCTGACCGAAAAATGGTAACTAAAGCCTATAGGAATAAGAGTTATTCTGGCATTAGGTTTTGGTCAAGAGTGTCTTGATCCAGAGGACGAGTGTTATGATTACCCTTCGGTGTCATACATTCTAAACATTTGGAGTATCATTGCAAATTATAAATGACCTAGGAATCATTTGATAATTAGCTAAAACATGATTGGATTAGAGTTATAGCAAGAAACTCATATAAGTTCATTTGTAAATTTTTCAGCAAAAATGTCTAGCTCTATTATTTCCTTATTGAGTGCGGAAAAGTTAATCGAAGAGAATATGATGACGTGGAAAAACAAACTGAACACTATATTGGTAATGGATGATCTGAAGTTTGTGCTAACTGAGAAGTGTCCTCAGGTGCCAGGCTCGAATGCGTCACGAAATGTTCGTGATGCATATGATCGAAGGATCAAGGCCAATGATAAGGCCAAGGTCTACAAGCTGGCAAGTATGTCTGACATATTAGCCAAGAAGCACCAGGGCATGATAACCGCCCAGGAAATCATGGATTTTGTGCAGGGTATGTTTGGACAACTGTCCACACATGCCCGACACAATGCCCTAAAGTACATATTTAACTCAAAGATGCCAGAGGGTACATCTGTTCGGGATCATGTCCTGGATATGATAGTGCACTTTAACATCGCGGAGTCGAATGGTGCTTCCATCGATGAGTCGAGCCAGTCGACTTCATTCGAAACCCTTCCGGATAGTTTCCTCTGATTTAGAAGTAATGTTTTGTTATGAACAAGTTTACTTTTAATCTTACCTCCTTCTCGATGAACTCCATACCTTTCAATCTTTGATGAAAATTCGGGGATCGAAAGGTGAGACAAATGTTGCTTGATAGGAGTTATCACGAGTTCGACCTGCGGGACAAAAATATGTGGCTTCATCTTCTTCTAACTTTGAAAAGGGAAGAAGAAGAACATGAAGAAGGTTGGTAAACGGAAACGAGCTGACAAAGCTGTCGTCCAGAAGGGCAAGAAAGTCAAAGAAGTTACTGACAAATGAAAGTGTTTCCACTGCAAAGAAGACGGACATTGGAAACGTAACTGTCCGAAGTACATTGCAGAAAAGAAGAAGGAAGGTAAATATGATTTACTTTGCCTAGAAACTTGTTTAGTGGATAATGATAAAACTGCTTGGATACTTGATTCAGGCACCACTAATCATGTTTGCTTTTCTTTTTAGGGAATTGATTCTGGCAAGCTCTGAAAAGGAGAGATATAACGCCGGGTTGGAAATGGAGAAGCCGTCTCAATTATGCAGAGAGGCACGATGAAGCTTTATTTTGGCAAGAAATATATGTTGTTGGACAATATATTAGTGATACCAGGGTTTACTAGAAACGTTATTTCAATTTCTTGCCTTATAGAACAATGTATTTCTGTTTTCTTCTCTATGAATAAAGTGTTTATTTTGAAGAAAGGTATAGAAATATGTTCAGCTTCATTAGAAAATGGGTTGTATATTTTAAGGCCTAATTCAGTCAAAATGGTTTTGAACACTGAATTATTTAAAACTGCAAACGCACAAACTAAGAAATGTAAAATTTCTCCTAAAGAAAATGCTCATCTTTGGCATCTAAGATTGAGTCACATTAATCTCAATAGGATTGAGAGATTGGTAAAGAATGAACTTCTAAATGAGTTAGAAGAAAATACTTTACCTGTATGTGAATCCTGCCTAGAAGGCAAAATGACTAAAAGACCTTTTAATGGAAAAGGTTATAGAGCCAAAGACCCTCTAGAGCTTATACATTCAGACCTTTGGGGTCCGATGAGTGTTAAAGCCAGAGGAGGTTATGAATATTTCATCTCATTTGTAGATGATTATTCCAGATTTGGGCATATTTACCTAATACAACATAAGTCTGAAGCACTTGAAAAGTTCAAGGAATTCAAGACTAAGGTTGAAAATCAGTTGGGTAAAACAATTAAAACGCTTCGATCAAATCGAGGTGGAGAGTACATGGATTTAAAATTCCAGAACTATATGATAGAACATGGAATTACATCCCAACTCTCAGCTCCTGGCACACCACAACAAAACGGTGTATCGGAAAGGAGAAATAGAACCTTGTTGGACATGGTTCGATCAATGATGAGTTATGCTCATCTCTCTAGTTCATTTTGGGGTTACGCAGTAGAGACTGCGGTATACATTTTGAATAATGTGCCCTAAAAAAGTGCTTTGAAACACCTTTTGAACTCTGGAAAGGACGTAAAGGTAGTTTATGTCATTTTAGAATTTGGGGTTGTCCAGCACATGTGCTTGTGACAAATCCAAATAAGTTGGATTCACATTCAAAATTGTGCCTATTCGTAGGCTACCCAAAAGAAACAAGAGGTGGTTTATTCTATGATCCTAAAGAAGATAAGGTTTTTGTGTTGACAAATGCCACTTTCTTAGAGGAGGACCACATAAGCTACCACAAACCAAGAAGTAAAGTAGTGTTGAGTGAGTTAGACGGAACAATAGCAAAGGTTGCTTATAAAACTAGTACGTCAACAAGAGTTGTTGATACTAGTTTGTCTAGTCAAGAAAGTCCACCTCAAGAGTTGAGTATGCCTCGACGTAGTTGGAGGGTTGTAACACAGCCTGACCGTTACATGGGTTTATCTAAAACCCAAGTTGTTATACCAGATGACAACTGCGAGGATCCATTGATTTATAATCAAGCGATGGTTGACAAAGATAAAGACAAATGGGTCATAGCCATGGACCAAGAAATGGAGTCTATGTACTTCAATTCTGTTTGGGATCTTGTAGATAAGCCTGATGGGATAAAACCTATAGGTTGTAAGTGGATCTACAAGAGAAAGCGTGGTGTAGATGGGAAGGTGCAAACCTTCAAAGCTAGACTAGTAGCAAAGGGTTATACCCAGGTAGAAGGGGTTGACTATGAGGAGACCTTTTCACCTGTTGCTATGGTAAAGTCTATCCGTATCCTACTTGCCATTGTCGCATATTATGACTATGAGTTATGGAAAATGGATGTCAAGACGGCCTTTTTGAATGACAATCTTGAAGAAAACATCTACATGGAATAACCCAAAGGGTTCATTAAACCAGGACAAGAGCAAAAAGTTGGCAGACTTAAAAGGTCAATTTATGGACTGAAACAAGCCTCTAGGTCCTGGAATATAAGATTTGATGAGACAATCAAATCTTATGGTTTTGACCAGAATGATGATGAACCTTGTGTCTACAAGAAAATCATCAATAGTTCTGTCGCATTCCTAATTCTCTATGTGGATGATATCCTACTCATTGGGAATGATGTAGGTTATCTTATTGACATTAAGGATTGGCTAGCTACGCAATTCCAAATGAAAGATTTGGGTGATGCATAGTTTGTTCTTGGGATCTAGATTGTCCGAAACCGCAAGAATAAAACACTAGCCTTGTCTCAAACATCTTACATAGACAAAGTGTTGTCAAGGTTTAAGATGCAAGATTCCAAAAAGGGTTTGTCTCCTTTTAGACATGGAGTCCATTTGTCTAAGGAACAATGTCTAAGACACCTCAAGGAGTTAAGGATATGAGACGGATTCCTTATGCATCAGCTGTTGGGAGCCTGATGTACGCCATGTTGTGTACTAGGCCTGACATCTGTTTTGCAGTTGGAATGATCAGTAGGTATCAATCCAATCCAAGACTTGAACACTGGACAACGGTTAAAACTATCGTTAAGTATTTTCGGAGAACAAGGAACTACATGCTTGTGTATGGGGCTAAGAATTTGATCCTTACAGGATACATGGATTCTGACTTTCAGACTGATAAAGATTCTCGGAAATCAACATTAGGGTCAGTATTTACTCTTAACGGAGGAGCTGTAGTATGACGAAGCGTCAAGCAAGAATGCATCGCAGATTCCACCATGGAGGTCGAATATGTAGCAGCTAAAGAGGCTTTGGTTAAGGAAATTCATGCTAAATTTGGAAGTTATTCCAAATATGACTTTGCCCATCACGCTGTATTGCGATAACAGTGGTGCAGTGACAAATTCGAGAGAACCCCGAAGTCACAAGAGGGGAAAGCACATAGAGCAAAAGTATCATCTCATCCGGGAGTATCATCTCGTGCATAGAGGAGACGTGGTTATCACGAAGATAACCTAAGAGCACAACGTTGCTGATCCTTTTACAAAGGCTCTCACGGCTAAAGTATTTGAGAGTCACCTAGAAGGTCTAGGTTTACAAGTCTTCCCCAACTAGGGCAAGTGGGAGTATTTTGTACAAAGGGTTTAAATGCCCTAGTTTATTGTATTTACATTACTGTAATGTTATAGTACTCCACAAGCTTTAGGTCAAGTGGGAGATTGTTGGGATTTATGCGCTAAAACTTGTGTAATTTTGATTAAAGAAATAAAGAGTTATTTGTTTTGATATAATTACAGTCTTGCTTTATAAATCTAATAAACTAAGCTCCAAGGTTATAATATATATCTTGAACATTAGTCTAGTGGACACTATTTGGATTGTGTTCAAGAATATAACCTAAATGGTCTGTGGTATAAGAATAAGGTTGGAAACCTCATTCTGGTAACACCATGGATGCGGCCCACTTTGTAATTAGTACAAATGAGATAATCCAACTCATTCATGTAGTTGACATGCGAGTGGGGGCATCCTGTATGAAGAGTTCATACAAGACCGGACCGTAAATTATTAATCTAACCAGTGTAACACCGTTAACAGGATAAGACTAGTAATTTATAGATGATCATTAGTGACTCAACCTTAATCCTGAGCAAGTTAAGAACTCCTGCTTATAGGGGTTTGTCCTTACACTAGTATGGGTGAGAGTGACTTGTAGCCGACTCAATAAGCCTACCTTCTCAGGGACAGAACCTCGTAGGTAGCTGGAAACTTAACTGTGCAAGATGGAATTCACTCATTTCTACACTAAAGAATTAGATAGGTTGTTCCCTTAAGAACTGACTCCAGATCTTGAACAACGGGACCCCGCCCTCTATGAGGGTATGAGTCCATGGTAGGACCTTAGACTTGTTGTTCATTAGAGGATCAGTGGTGCTTAAGGAACAAAGAGGTAATCATAGGGATAAAATGATAATTTGACCCAGCTGTGACCACGAACAACCTGTGAAGGGTCGACTCATGGGTAATGACTATATCAGTGGACACAATATAATCTACAGTGAGGAGAGTGCAGCTACAAGTCTATAGTGTAGTGACCTATAGTTAATGAATATTGATTAACTGGATCAAAGAGTTTGATCAGTTAATTTCAAATCATTGAAGCTCATGAACTGTAGGTCCATTAGGTCCATCCGTTGGCTCAACATGGTAATATTGAGGCTATAAAGTTAGGAATGAAATTGAAGTGTTCAATTTCATACATGAGGTGTTATATCAATTATATATGATATAATTGATATAATATATAGTTTTAATGTGAATTAGATTCACATATAAACCATATACTAATGAGAGAATAAAGGAGGGGTAGGATGATCATTTCCATCCTATTTCCCTATATATATGGTTGCATGAGATGCAACTAGGTTAAGGTTTTTTAAGCCCTTTGTTGTGTTGTTGGAAAAGTTCCAAGACAAAAACCTCTCTCTCACAACATCTCATCTCACTTAAAGGGAACCCACATTCCTCCCTCACCTAGAGAACAACAGAGAAGATCCAGTGGTCGTGTCTTCATCCATTCGTATTTCAATTGCTGAGATCGTGATGGGAGAAAGGAGCACTTGAAGAAAGGTTCTTCAAAGGTATATTTCTTGTTGTCCATATTATGTTTTTATGCTTAATCTATTTATTTTAGTTCTTGAATGTAATTGTTGTAACGAAATTAAGAACGCGCGATTCACAATCGCTTCCGCTGCGGGATTCGATTCCCAAGTCACCATTTTCTTCAAGATCATGAGTGTAGAAAAGCTTCGGTGAGATATGCTTCGTTCTATCTCCTTTGATATACCCTCCTTTTATTTGAGTTATACATGTTGTGTTGTCTACGTATAATATTATCGGAGGATGTTTACTAGAAAACATGTCACATGTTTCACGAATGTGTTGAGTCATTGATCTTAGCCATACACATTCTCGACTTGTCTCGTGAATTGCGAGCATTTTAGCATGATTCGAAGAAGTGGCCGTGATGGTCTGTTTCACTGATCGCCATGATATAGCAGTTCCTCCACATGTAAATAGATAACCTGCCTGAGATCTAGTTTTGTGTGGATCAGATAGATAACCAGAATCTGCATAACCAACTAGATTATAATTTGATTTGTTAGAATAAAATAAACCTATATCAATTGTCCCTCAAAGATATCGGAGTACATACTTAACTCCGTTCCAATGTCTTTTTGTAGGACATGAACTATATCTAGCTAATAAATTTACTGAAAATGCAATATCTGGTCTTGTGTTATTAGCCAGATACATAAGTGCACCAATTGCACTAAGATATGGTACTTCAGGACCAAGTAGTTCTTCATTGTCATCTCGAGGTCGAAATATATCTTTTTTTACATCCAATGAATGAACCTCCATTGGAATGTTCAATGGATGTGGTTTATCCATATAGAATCTTTTAAAGATTTTCTTTGTATAAGTTGATTAATGAACAAATATCCCATCTGCTAAATGTTCAATTAGCAAACCAAGACAAAATTTTATTTTTCCAAGATCTTTCATCTCGAATTCTTTCTTAAGATATTCTATCGCCTTGGATAACTCTTCAAGAGTTCCAATTATATTTAAGTCATCAACATATACAGTTATAATAGCAAATCATAACTGAGATTTCTTTATAAAAACATATAGATATATTGGATTATTTTGATATCCTTCTTTCAACAGATATTCACTCAGACGATTATACCACATTTGTCCTGATTGTTTTAATCCATATAATGATCTCTGTGACTTTATTGAATATAATTCCCGAGAACTTGATTCATATGTTTCTGGTATTTTAAATTCTTCCAAGATTTTCATATAAATGTCATTATCTAGAGATCCATATAAATACGTCGTGACTACATCCATTAGATGCATATCAAGTTTTTCATATACAGTCAGGTCAATCAAATATCTTAGCGTTATTTCATCCACCACAGGAGAATATGTCTCCTCATAATCAATACTAGGTCTTTGTGAGAATCTTTGTGAGAATCTTTGTGCAACAAGTCTCGCTTTATATCTTGTGACTTCATTCTTTTTATTTCTTTTCCTTACAAATACCCATTTGTATCCCACAGGTTTGACACATTCTGGTGTTAGGACTACTGGTCCAAAAACCTCACGTTTTGAAAGTTAGTTCAACTCTTCTTGGATTGCTTCTTTCCACTTTTGCCAATCCTTTCTACGTTGACATTTCTTCGATAGATTTTGGATCAAAATCATCACTTTCATGAATAATATCGTGAGCAACATTATAAGCAAAAATGTTGTCAATAATGATATCATTTCAGTTCCATCTTTTTCTTGTTGTAACATAAATCATAGAAATTTCATTATTATCCTCAAGTTATTGATTTTCATCAATACTCTTTTGAGTAGTTGTATTCTGGATTTCTTCTAGAGTATCCATACCTTTTATTGAATCATTTTGATTCTCAACTACTTTTCTTTTTCGAGGATTTTTATGTTTGGAACCGATTGGTCTACCACGCTTCTGGCGTGCTCCAGATTCATTATTGACAACTTGTTCTTTTGGGATATCAATTTTTGACGGAACATTTGCTGCTGGTATATATGATTTAGTCACTCTTTTAGCATCTGTGAATGCATCTGGTAATTGATTTGTTATATTTTGTAAATGAATTATCTCTTAAACTTCAAGTTCACATTGATCTCTACGAGGATCTAAATGAGATAATAATGATGCATTCCATGTGATTTCTTTTTCCAACTTCTTAATTCCTCCCCCCTAATTTTGAAAAATTTATTTCATTAAAATGACAATCAGCAAATCGTGTAGTAAATACATCACCCGTCAGGGGTTCAAGATATTTAATAATTGATTGGAATCATATCCAACATATATTCCTAACCTCCTTTGAGGACCCATCTTAGTACGTTGTGGTGGAGAAATTGGAACATATACCGCACATCCAAAAATTCTCAGATGGGATACATTTGGCTACTGGCTATAAGCTAATTGCATGAGAGAATATTTATTATAGGCTACTGGCCTAATACGTAATAATGATGCAGCGTGCAAAATAGCATGACCCCAGATCGATGATGAAAGTTTAGCTCTCATAAGTAATGGTCTTGCAATTAATTGCAGACGTTTTATAAATGATTCTTCTAGACCATTTTGTGTATGAACATGAGCTACAGGATGTTTAACACTTATCCCAATTGACATACAATAATTATTAAAAGTTTGGGATGTAAATTCACCAACATTATCAAGTCGAATAGTCTTAATTGTATAATTAGAAAATTATGCTCTTAACTTAATTATTTGAGCATACATGTGACCATCTGCTGGATGCGTCAATTAATACCATAAAATATCTAAATGGACCACTTGGTGGGTTAATAGGTCCATAAATATCACCTTGAATTGCTCTAAAAATGGAGGTGATTCAATCCTCACTTTAGCTGGTGATGGTCTAATAATTAATTTCCCTTGAGAGAAAGCATCACATGACAACTCATTGGACTGAAAAATCTTCTGGTTCTTTAAAGGATGTCCATGTGAATTCTCAATAATTTTCCTCATCATTATCGATCTTGGATGACTTAGTCGATCATGCCAAACACTGAATATTTATGGATTCATGAACTTCTGGTTCATTGTTGCATAACTCTCGATTACTTGTATATGAATATAATATAATCCAGAAGAAAAAGCTGATAGTGTTTCTAATATACATTTTTCATGTGAAACAATAGATCTGATATAGAGATACTCTATATTATTTTTACGATCAGTTTCAACATGATAACATTATTACGTATATTTTTGAAACTCAATAAATTTCTCTTTGATTTGCTAGAGAACAAAACATTATTAATTGTAAATCTTGTTCCTCTAGGCAAGATAAAACTTGCTTTTCCAAAACCTTCAATCAGATTTGCAGAGCCTTATATAGTATTGACTTTTGCTTCCAGCATTGTCAATCTAGTAAAATATTTTCTGCTTATGAGTATCGTGTGCGTAGTTGCGCAGTCTGCCAGACATAAATCTTCATTCCTCATTTTCGGCTTACTCAACATATTGAAATTGTTCATATTTCTTCATTGATAAGAAAAGAAAGCGATCACAAAAAAGTCTTAAATATATATACAAAAACATACTATAACTACAAACAGTACTTAATTATATATCTTCATACAAAGCATCCTCTACTTGTTTGATTGCATCAATTCTCTCTCCAGAAGATTCAAAATAATCAGCCACATCAAGATACATCATATTGGAGTGGTCAAACACATCATCTTCTTGAATGGCAAGATTTACCTCCACATTCTTCCATTTTCTTTTTTCCTTCAGGGAAGCTTGATAGAGATCAACAAGGTGTTTTGACGTACGACAGGTACGTGACTAGTGCCCAGTCATTCCGCACCAGAAACATTTATGTTCATCACCTTTTGAACTCCTATCTTGTGGAGCGTTTTCTTTATGATCATCACTTCGTGTGGGTTTCTTAAAATTACAATGCCTACCACGAAAATAGGTATTTCTTCCTCTATCGCGGTCACGACTTCGACCATGACCATGACCACGACCTCGACCACGATTATTAAAATTCACAGCATTCACTTAAGGGAATGGTGTTACTCCAGTTGGTCGAGATTCATGATTTTTCATTAATAGCTCGTTATTTTGCTCAGCCACGAAAAGACATGAAATCAATTCTGAATATTTTTTAAAGCCTTTCTCTCGATATTGCTGCTGTAGGAGCATATTCGAGACATGAAAAGTGGAAAATGTCTTCTCTAACATATCAACATCAGTAATCCCTTCTCTGCATAATTTTAATTTTGAACTAATTCTGAATAGTGTGGAATTGTATTCACTTACTGATTTGAAGTCCTGCAGCCTCAGATGCATCCAATCATAACGAGCTTTTAGAAGAATAACTGTTTTTTTATGATCGTACCTTTCTTTCAAATCTTGACATAGAATGTAGGGATCTTTTATTGTAAGATACTCCATTTTCAATCTCTCGTGAAGGTGATGGCGAAGGAAGATCATGGCTTTTGCTTTTTCTTGATTTGATGCATCATTTCCTTTTTTTAATTGTTTCTCCAAAATTCATGGAATCTAAATGGATCTCAGTGTTAAGAACCCATGACAAGTAGTTATTTCCATTAATATCCAAAGCCGCGAATTCTAATTTTGCAAGATTTGCCATAGTAAGACTATCAAGAGGCATTATATTTATATTAGAAAATTAATATAAACTAGACATGCAAAATAACATTAAAAAAATGGCTTACTTGGAGGACCTACCTTCAGTGAAAAAACTTGCAGAACTTCGTGCTGATAGCGTGTTGTGAAAATATGATGGAAATCGGGTATAATTTTATCAATATTTAAATACTAATATAATATAATATAATATAATATAATAATAATAATAATAATAATAATAATAAAGTGTTTGGAAATAGAATATATATAATATAAATATGAGATAGTGGAATTATATGACAAATTAAAAGAAATAAAATTGAGAAAGTGGAGGAAGTAGAAGAGAATTGGTCTAAAATTTCACCAATAATATTTTTTATTCATCCACCAAAAGCCACTATTTATAGACAATTTGGAGAGTATGATGTGGTCCATTTGGACACCAATCTATGGCCTTTGTTGGACACATGGGAGACATTTTGGCTAGGGATAATTTGCACATGGCATGGGAGTCAAAAGGGCATGTGAAAATGGCCATTTACATGATAATGTTTAAAATAATAACTAAATATTATATATTTGTTAATATTTCTATAAATTAAATTTTATTAAAGAAAATATGATTTACCAATCAAATTTATAATAGGTAAAAAAAATAAATAATTTAATAGAAAAATATATTATATATAGAAAAATTTGTAAATAATCAATGAGTAATATTTTACTATAAATAAATAAATAAATAAATATAGATATATATATGCACGCACTTTATAAGAATAAGAAAATAAGGGGCGTATGGAGTATCGTCTTGGGTTTGGATTGTTTTGGAATCCAAATCCAAAATGTTTGTTTGGGTCACTGTGTTCAAAATCCAATGAATTTGAAACACAACCCTATGGTTTTGTTTCGCTAATTCTAACACAGTTTTGCTAATTTCAGACATCAAACACTGCGTACCAAACACCGTTTTTTGATTCACAGGGTTTCAAACCCCTTAGAACAAACCCCTCAAGATTTCGATTCTAAGGATTTTGATTCTGAGTGACGCCCGGAGATTTTCAGGTAATTCTCTAAAATTTTCGAGTTTTAAAATTTTCTTATTTCGTATATCTAGAAATAAGTTTAAGCAAATAAAAGGAAAATGAATTCATTTGTTTTAAAAAGGAAAGTATTTTGTTTCAGAGATCTTTTGAATAAAAGTTAAATAATAAGAAAAGTGAAAGTAAATAGAAAATGAAATAATTTTGTTTTAAGAAAAAAAAGAGATCGTGAATTGTGCCCCCCTTATTCTCCTTCTTCTTCTTCGTGTAGCCACCCACACCCTCCTCTCCTTCTTCGACTCCAACACAACAACCGACCGTCTCACATCGTCCGACCAGCGCCCAGCTGGCAACCGACGTCCAGCCAGCAACTTCGTTCGTCGTGCGTCTCATTCGTCCTCCCCTTCGGTCTTCTTCTCGCTGTGACATCCCTTTTCCCTTCCTTCGTGACGCCGCCGACCAATCGAGTCTCCAACGTCTCTCCTACTGGTTGTATTCCTTGCCGCCGTCGACAACAATTGTAGATCGCCGATGAGTTTTTCTAAAAAAATCCATTAGTTTGGTTTGTTTGGTTTGTGTCTTTGTAATTTGGTTCTCTTAAAATGGATGTTGGTTTTGAATAGATCGACCAGCGCAATCCTGGAGCTGTGCTCCACTTGCCGAACGCTGCCGTAGTCGAAAATCGCCACCGCCGCCGTCAGAAACTATCGCCGCTGCCGGCGCTGGTCAGGTACAAACAACCGCTTCCATTTTCTCGATCTCGTTTTAAGCTTCCATGTGTTAGTTGTTGCTTTCAAGCGAATTAAATTGGTTTGAGTGTTGGAAATTGACTTTTAGGTTCTTTGTTGTCTATTAGGGGCTTGAAACGTATTAAGGAAGCGTGTGGAACTCGGGATCAGACTTTTCGGACCTTCGTTATCCAAGTAAGGAGTCATTTGGATTAAGCCCCTAAAGTTATCAAATGCTTGTTTGGTTATGGTAATTTGTGAAAGTTAATTTAATGCGCTGAGATGGTGTTTTGATGCATACCATTAATATCGAGTTTGTGCTAGTGTTGTTTGGATTATGAATGGACTAAAGAAGTAATTGTTAAGGAGATAGGGGCTTAAGGCTTAAGTTAAGGGTGAGACTTAAAGCCTTTGATCGTATGAGCTGAGAACGAGCATCGTGGGTCTGAGATAGATGCAATGGAAAAGTAGTACTATGCTCGGGTTCCACCTCGAGATTTGTATTTCGAGTTTGTGAATCACGAGTAAACCTTATCTGGGCAAGTGCCCAAGGTTTTGGAATGACATTGACGCTTGGGGTTCAAAAAGGCTTGGTGAACCATTGAACTCAAATAATCACACGTCCGAAGAGTCAGGTGAGGTTTGGTTCCCCTGGCACGTGTTTGTGGCGAGGGTTGCCACTAGTTAGAAATGGAAGGTGAGTTGGTGGGACCCCGACCCAAAGTTAGTGGTCATTTGGACTATACTACACCTAAGTGTAGGGCTTAGGGGAACCATTGCATGCAATCAACTGGTTAGAGATAGAATGATTTGAAATTTTGTGGCGTACCGTCAAGATCGTAGAATAGTCGGTTTTAAACTTGTAGTAGCATGTCAGGAGTTGGTGTTTGCTGTTGTGCTTGGATTTAAGTTCGCCTGATCATGTTTGATGTTTATCTGTGTTTAAATACCGTTCATGTTAGATCGAAGTCTGAATTGTTTGTTATTACTTCGTACTTGGATGTGATTACATCTAGTAGCATCGATGTAAGCTTGTGATGATGATTCTGAGCGTGCTAGTATGGCGATGGATGTTTGTTCCCTCAAGTAGGGGCTTGATAGTTTTGTACCTATTTTTGTGGTAACCCGAAGATGGATGTTTGTACCCTCAAGTGGGGGCTTGATTGGTTCGTGCCTAATGTTGAAGTAACCTGAAAAAGTGTTGTGTGGTCTTAGAATCGTAGCTAGCACAACCAGTTCTAGTGTAGGCCCAAGTCTGTGTAACCCTTAGCAGGTTGAGACTCGAGGTTGGTGAGATGATGATGATGTTATGGGATGTGGCGATCCGTCCCCCATCCAGATGTGCGACTCGGGAAATGATTCCCAGAGTCAGAGGGGTTGGATACAGTCATTCGCCCTAGTGCAAGCCCGGGAGCGAGCCCGTGGTCGGTTGTGCGCGGTAGTACCACATTTGATGTTGATATGAGATGTGGTGGTCCATCCCCCATCCAGATGTGCGATTCGGGAAACGATTCTCATAGTCATAGGAGTTGGATACAGTCCTTCGCCCTAGTGCAGACCCAAGAATGAGTCGTGTGGTTGGTTGTGCCAACCTAGTTCAGAAGCTAAGGGTAGGACAGGACTGAGAATCTGAGCGAGATTAGGGTCGGGGTGCATGTGGAAGTTGTGTAGCGGCTAGGTGTCGTGTCTGGATAGGTCTAGGCCTGTTCTTTTGTGTTATTTGCACTTGGACGAAGTGGGCTGCTTACTGAGTATTTTTATACTCACTCGCCTGCTTTTATGTTTTGGTTGCATGTAAGAAACCCCGAGGCAGTTGACGACGACGACGACATGGCGAGGCTGTGGACACTTTCTTTTTCTTTTTTTTAGGCTTAGTTTACTTTCTTGAGTTTATCGTTGTCATTGCTTGTTCAATTAGTTGCTCGACAATCCTGTTCTCTTTTTTGTGTTGGTTCTCTTTGTCTTAGGTAAGTTTCTGTTGCACGTATATTTAGCTGAGAAGTTGTATTGGAACTCTGGTTGTTGCCCAACCCATTTTTTTTAATTGAAGTTTGGTGGGGGTTGGGCATTCCTTGAAACTCTTTGAAGTGTTTTCTGTTTAATAGTTTCCAGGAAAATTTTTAGTTTTCTCCTTGCTATATCGTTATGCTGCCGAAATTTCAGCGTGAACGGTGTGGCGGAGTAACTTCCCTATCATAGGTTCGTCTCGAATTTTAGGGTCGTTACAGTTGGTATCAGAGCCTTAGGTTATAGATTTTGTAGACTCGCTCACATCGTGAGCTTCCTGTTCTTCATAGCCTCTCGAAGGGAAGTCGTCTCGTCGCTGCCAGGTTTGGTATCTGTTAACTAGTTAGTAAAGTAGATAGGGGTTAATATGTTTGCTCATCTACTGTTCTTACATTGCTATGCGCTGAATTTAGTTGACCTCGCTATTAAAGTGGGTAGTCGTGAGGTGCTTGCTTGCTGACTTGAAATTCAGGTTAATGACTCGTGGAAAAGGTCGTGGAAGGGATGCCGCCGGCAGGCGTGGCCGGGGTGTTCAGGGAGGTCGTGGTCATGGAGGCCATGGACGAAACCTAGTAGTAGACCCATCCTTGGCCACTGGATCTTTGTTTTATTTGTTGAGTGGAAGGTCGCTCGTTGGAAGTGACTTTGATTGTCTTGGAGATGAGCGACTTTGATATGATTCTAGGTTTGGTTTGGCTTGTTGTGAATCATGCCCACATCGATGGTCACCGCAGGGAGGACGTGTTTAAACCTCCGTCAGAACCAAGCTTCAAGTTCAAGGGGACCAAGTCAGGAAAGGTTCCAAAGGTGATTTTGGCCCTAAGGCAAGCAGGTTGGTTGGCCAAGGAGCTTGGGCTTTCTTGGCAAGTGTGATAGACCTGAGGAATGAGAAAGGGGACGTGTTGACAGTCCTAGTAGTCATAGAGTGTGCAAATGTGTTTTTCAAGGATTTACTCGATTTATATCTAGTCAGGGTGGTGGATTTCAGTATTGAGTCGGAGCCAAACACTGTACCTCTATTGAAAGTCTTGTATCGAATGACCCAACCGAGTTAAAAGAACTCAAGACCCAGTTGCAGGAGCTTTTAGACAAGAACTTCATTCACCCAGTGTTTCATCGTGGGGTGCGTCGTACTCTTTGTGAAAAAGAAAGAAGGATCAATGCGCTTGTGCATTGATTACCGAGAGTTGAACAAGGTAACTGTAAAGAATAAGTATCCGCTTTTTAGGATCATCGATCTGTTGACCAGTTTCAGGGAGCAACAGTGTTCTCCAAAATCATTTTGCGCTCGGGCTACAACCAGATGAGATTAAGAGAGGTAATCTTTTCAAAGACGGCTTTTAAATCCAGGCTTGGACACTACGAGTTTACCGTGATGTCGTTCGGTTTGACAAATGCTCTGGTTGTGTTTATGAACTGGATGGATTAAGTGTTCAAGGAGTTCTTGGACACCTTTGTTACTCTGTTTATTGGCGACACCCTAATCTACTCAAAGTCGAGTGAGGAGCACGAGGACCACTTGAGGAGAGTCGTGATTGCTTTGAGGGAAAATCGATTGTGTGCTAAGTTCTCCAAGTGCGAGTTTTGGTTGAATTAGATGTCCTTTCTAGGGCATGTTGTATCTAAGGAAGGCGTTTCAGTAGACCCGATAAAGGTGGAAACAGTTTCCAAATGGCCTTGACCCAGGATCATTATCGAAGTTCAGAGTTTCTTGGGACTAGTTGGTTATTATTGACGATTCGTGAAAGACTTATCCAAGATTGTTGCACCTCTCACCTAGTTGACACGGAAGGGGAATGCCTTCATTTGGGTTGACGAGTGTGAGTCGAGTTTCAAGGATTTGAAACAGGGGTTGATCTCGACGTCAATACTCATATTGCCTGATGATTCAAGAGTTTTCGTGGCATATAGTGATGCTTCCAAGAAAGGTTTGGGTCGTGTTTTGATGCAGAATGGGAAGGTCATCGCTTATGTTTCCGTCAGTTGAAAGATTATGAGCGGAAATACCCGACTCATGACTTGGAACTAATTGCGGTACTCTTTGCTTTAAAAATCTGGAGAGTGACCTTTACGACGAGGAAATTCAGATGTTTAAAGATCAAAAGAGCTTGAAGTACTTGGTTACTCAGAAGGAACTGAGTATGAGACAACATAGGTGGTTGGAGCTAGTGAAAGATTACGAGATCGATAGTTGTACTCCTCAGAGGTACCGCAGTGGAAATGAGAAGAGATTTCAATGGATTTCAATTTCGGCCTCTCCCAAACCGTTAAAGGGTTCTCAGTGATTTGGGTAATTGTGGATAGATTGACTAAGTCTGTACATCTCTTTCTGGAGAAACCGACTTATACGGTGGAAAAGTGGGCGAAGTTGTTTTTGAAAGAAATTGTCAGGTTACACGAGGTTCCAGTTCAGATAGTCTGCGACAAGGAGTCTCGTTTTGCATCTAGCTTTTGGTTGAGCTTTTAGAGAGCCTTAGGGGTTGAGTGTAGTTTCAGCACGATGTTCCACCCACAGATAGACGAGCAAACTGAGAGGTTGAATCAAATCTTAGAGGACATGCCTCGGGCTCGTGTCTTAGAGTTTGCAGTTGGGGGGATTACGTTTTTTTAAAGGTTGCACCTATGTGAGGCGTGTTGAGGTTTGGCAAGAAAGGAAAGTTGAGCCTTAGGTTCATTGGGCCATTCGAGATTTTGGGACGGATTGGCTTAGTGGCGTACCTTTCGGCTTTGCCACCATCTTTAGCAGTCGTGCACGATGTGTTCCTTGTGTCGTTGTTGCAAGCCTATGTGCCAAATGCATCTCACGTGTTGGATATCGAGCCACTGCAGGTCGATCAGGAATTGAGTTACGAGGAAAGACCAGTGGAAAATTTTTAGCACGTGAGAAGAAAGTGTTGAGGAACAGAGAAATCGACCTTGTCAAGGTCTTGTGACAAAACCATCAGTTCAAGGAAGCTACTTGAGAGCGTGAGGACGGGTTGAGGGCGAGCTACCCTGAGTTGTTCGAGAACTAGCCACTTTTGAGGACGAAAGTTCTTAAGGTGGGGAGGATGTGGCGCCCGGAGATTTTCAGGTAATTCTCTAAAATTTTCGAGTTTTAAAATTTTCTTATTTCGTATATCTAGAAATAAGTTGAAGTAAATAAAAGGAAAAGGAATTCGTTTGTTTTAAAAAGGAAAGTATTTTGTTTTAGAGATCTTTTGAACAAAGGTTAAATAATAAGAAAAGGATTGTAAAAAGAAAATGAAATAATTGTTTTTTTTAAGAAAAAGAAAAAGAAAGTGAGATCGTGAATTGCGCTCCCTTCTTCTCCTTCTTCTTCTTCTTCTTCGTGCAACCACCCATGCCCTTCTCTCCTTCTTCGACTCCAACACAACAGTCGACCGTCTCACATCGTCCGACCAGCGCCTAGCCGGCAACCGACGTCCAGCCAGCAACTTCATTCGTCGCGCGTCTCATTCGTCCTCCCCTTCGGTCTTCTTCTCGTTGTGGCATCCCTTCTCCCTTCCTTCGTGACACCGCCAACCAACGAAGTCTCCAACATCTCTCCTACCAGCCGTATTCCTTGCCGCCGCGATGATGCGTAGCAGATCGTGAGTGAGTTTTCTAAAAACTTCGATGAGTTTGGTTCGCTTAGTTCGTGTCTTTTTAATTCAATTCTCTTAAAATGGATGTTGGTTTTGAATGGATCGACCAACGGGTATCCCGGAGCTGTGTTCCACTTGCCGAAACGTGGATCCCTGTCTGATATAATCTTGACTGGGATTCCATGTAAACGGACTATCTCTTCCGTAAAAGTCGCGCCCACTTATCTCAGAGAATAGGTGGGTTTCCACAGTATAAAATGTGCCGACTTTGTTAACTTTGTCCCACTATGACCCAAATCACCGTGTAACCTCGTAAAGTTCTAGGCAATCCAACTATAAAATCCATAGAGATCTCCTCCCATTTCCACTGAGGCACATGTAATGGTTGCAGCAATCCTGCGGGTCTCTGTCTAGGTGCCTTCACCTGCTGACAAGTCAAACACTTGTTGACAAACTCTGCCACGTCGCGCTTCAGGTTGCACCACCAAAACGATCGCTTTTGGATCTCGGTACATCTTGGTAATGCTGCCAGATGCATAGAAAATGGTGAGTTATGGGCTTCGTTCAAGATCTCGGTTCTCAGCTTGTCATCGTCTGGCACACACAATCGTCCCTGAAACAACAATCCTCCATCTGTGGATAGGGAAAACTCAGTCAACTCACCTGCAGTTACTGCAGTAAGTTTTTCCACTAGCTGAGAGTCCACTTGCCGAGCCTCTATAATACGTTGCCTCAAGGTGGGT
Organism: Trichosanthes cucumerina; assembly: GCA_036507285.1. Taxonomy (NCBI): domain Eukaryota; kingdom Viridiplantae; phylum Streptophyta; class Magnoliopsida; order Cucurbitales; family Cucurbitaceae; genus Trichosanthes; species Trichosanthes cucumerina. The sequence goes on along the minus strand of CM071839.1, from coordinate 70,304,245 downwards.
TGCCAGCACTTAATCGGGCTAACTGAGTCGTGGTCTTTCCTACTAGCATCGCAATTTCAGCTCGAGCAAACTCTCGCAGTAACTCTGCGCTGCCACACTCACTCGTGCGGCGATGCACTGCTTCTTCTCTGCCGAGGCATCGGCCACTACATTAGCCTTACCGGGATGGTACTGTATGTCAATATCATAATCTTTCACCAATTCCAACCATCATCTGCGTTGCCTCATGTTCAATTCCTTCCGGGTGAATGGATACTTCATACTTTTATGATCTCAGTAAAATCAATTTTCTCGCCATACAGGTAGTGTCTCTCCATTTTTAACGCAAACACCACTCACGGCTAGTTCCGTGTCATGAGTTGGATAGTTCCTTTCGTGCGCGTCTTCAATTGTCGGGAGGCATACGCTATTACCTTACCGTCTTTGCATCGATTACATGTACCAATCCTTTCTTGGAAGCATCACTCAGTAAACCACAAAGCTCCTCGCTCCCTCGGAACTGTAGAATCCTGGGCCGACACTAATGCGTGCTTGAGTTCCCGGAAACTCGCTTCACATGCATCATCCCAAACAAAAGAGTTTCCCTTACGCGTCACCGAGTCATAGGCATGGCTATCTTGGCAAAATCTCGCACGAAACGCCTATAGTATCCTGCAAGACCCGAAAACTACGCACCTCAGAATCGTGGTGGGACGAGGCCACCGCGTGACGGCCTCCACTTTTGCTTTGGATCAACGAGACTCGACTTGCACACCACATGCCCTAGAAAAGATAATTGCCTGAGCCAAAATTCACACTTGGAGAATTTTGCATAAAACTTTATTCTCTCTCAAAGTGAGTAAGACTTTCCTCGTGTGCATTTCATGTTCTTCATCACGCTGGAGTATATCAATATATCATCGATGAACACAATCACGAACGTATCAAGAAACTCCTTGAACAAACGGTTCATCGTGTCCATGAAAGCGGCGGGAGCATTGGTCGACTCAAAAGCGGCATCACTTTGTGAACTCGTAATGCCCATACCGTGATCTCAATGCCGCTTTAGGGATATCCCCTTCACGATCCTCAATCCGATGGTAGCTTTGATCTCGGATCGATCTTAGAGAACACCGCCGCTCCTTGCAAATCGATCGAACAAATCATCTATCCCGGGGAGAGGATATTTATTCTTGATTGTAACTTTATTCAACTCCTCATAGTCTATACACACGTGCGCATGGATCCGCTCTTTCTTTTCACGAACAATACGGTGCTCCCAGGGTGAAACGCTGAGCGTATAAACCCTTTGTCTAGCAAGTCCTGTGAATCGCATTTCTTTTAGCTCTTTCAACTCTGCTGGTGCCATTCTGCAGACGGCCTTGGATATCGGGTCGTCCCCAATTCCAATCTGATGTTAAAATCTACCTCCCGACCGGGAGGTATTCCGGGAGGTCCTCGGGAAGACATCTCAAACTCATTCACTACATGAGCACCGATGTCACTTTGAGATCTCTGTGCACCTTGCATCTAGTATGCAAAGCTAAGACGCCCAAAGCTCCCCGATGCAATAACTTTCTCGCCTTAAGGCGGCAGAATTACCTTAGGCCTACTTCCTCGCTATCAGTGCCTCTGAACTCAGAGCGGGTTGGTTAGGAGGAGTGAACACTACCTCCTTCCCCGAAACAATCAATACAAGCATGGTTCTGCGCTAACCACCCATTCCTAAAATTACATCAAAATCAAACATATCTAAGACCACTAGGTTCACTTTGCTAACACATGGTCTCGATGGTCACACTACCATCCTTGACTTTCATATTGGCCAACAAATTTATTCCCATGCAGGAGTGGAGACAGATAGGGCATCACAGAATCGTTTCTAGTTCTAACTCGACTTGACTTACAAATGATGCGAAAATAAAAGAGTGCGTAGAGCGTAATCAAATAAGACGAAGGCGAGGTGCCCCAAATAATGGAAGTGTACCAGAACCACCGAGTCCGAGCCATAGATGTCTCGACCGGGTGCTTGCATAAAGCTCTCCCATGTTGTATGGCGGCTTCACAAAGCAGCCCACTACTCATAATCATGGTCAGCTAGTCTTTGGCTTGATTCGAGCGGATATTTGCTCTGTGCCCTTCCTTTCCACACTTGAAACACGCTCCGGACCGCCATACATTTACCTAGTGCGACTTACCACATTCCTTTCCTTTGCTGCGTGGCTATCTCCGCCGCTATTACCCGATCTTGTTGACCGTGGTTTCGGCCGGAACTTGTACGGAAATGCCTGGTCTATCATGGTGTACGCTGGGGCGCCGCGTGAGTCGGAATGGGCCGGTCCCACTTCCTCTTGTGATTCGCTATGGGTTGCCCGAGTTAACTATCACCTGCCGTGCGATCCGAGCTCGCACCCAACCGCCTCCGCCACTCTCACCGCGGAGGCATAATCGAGAGGTGCTAATGCTTGAATAAAGCCTCGTACATTCTCATCTAGCCCCATGATGAAGCGCTTTCGGTCTTCTTTGCTTCAGTATCCACCACCTGGGGCAAACGGGATAGACGGGTAAATTCCCTCTCATATATCTCCACGCTTGCTCCTGCTGCGCATGCACTGCCGCAAGAATTCGCCGCTTCTTCTCGTGAACGAGTGCAGCAGGATAGAATTTCCGCGTAATGCTTCCTTGAATAGATTCCAAGTAATCGTCTCTCCGCTGCAACAATGGTTCCTTGGCGGACTCCACCACAAGTCGCGTCATCCTCGGCATGAAGGTCGCGACAGACACCCTCGGTCCTCGGGGCGGTTCATCATCTCAAGATGGTCTCAATGGAGGACACCACAACTCGCCACGGTGGGGTCACTGGAAGACCCATTGAAAGATCTCGGATCATACTTCACGAAGTCCTTCGTAACGGACTCGTGGTTGCGTCGCTTCGCCCGATTTGCTTGGGCGGTGGGTGGCTACTGTGGCTCGCACTAGGCTCTGCATGGCCTCCACCATCATAGTCATAACATTGGCGTTCCCCTGGTCTGCCACAGGGGCAACTGCAGGTATATTCTCCTGACGTTCAGGCGGGTCTTGGGGGAGGTCTCGAACGGGTGGAGTAATCTCTTCCTGATCCAGGGGTAATTCCGGTTGGGCGTCGATGTTTTCCCTTGCCCTCCCGCCCTACCACGTCCCCTACCTCTCCCCAGGCCTCTAGGTGGCATTATGTCGAAACTACAAAGATAGAGAGTTTCTAACTCTCGCTTTTCTTACTTTCAAATCATAAGATAGAATCACCCCGTGGGGCTTTTAAGGTTATGTATGCATAAAACTGTATCATATCATAATCATTTACTTTCTTAATGAAATGTCGGAACGTACCTGGCGGTGACTGGAAGCGTTGTTAAACCATGGGAACTACTCACTCTGTGCTTACTCAGTAAAGCAAGTCTCATGAAACCCTTAAACCTGGGGCTCGATACCAACTATAACGCCCTACTTTTTATGACCAAATTCCTAGGGACATTACTACACATGCATGCATTTATAGGCCGACAGATAAAAAGAACTTAAAAGCCATTTCTAATTAACGTAAATAGTTCTAGGGATCCCAAAAAAACAAAACATTCAAATCATTTAAAACATCTCATCAGTTTGGCCTATTAAAAACTGTAAGTAAGTTTAACTTCAAAGGAAAACATAAAGACAACAATATTTCAAATCATGAGTATGCGGAAATCAATGCTGGTTCCCATGGTCCTAATCACGCTCTCCGTCACACGCCCGCACGTCCTTCCCTTTACGAAAAAACATTTTTAAAAGAAAGGGTGAGTATTGCATAAACAATACCCAGTAAGTAACCTCGCTACCGAGGTTTGGGATATACATACACATACAATCATGATCTTTAAATTCATTCATAACATACATAGATGGGAATTAAAACTTTCTAAAGTTGCCAGGTCTTTAATCCATGGCTGTATATTTAAATGTCAGGCCTTTAATCCATGACTGTTCATATAATTGCCAGGTCTTTAATCCATGGCTACACATTCAATTGCCAGGTCTTTAATCCGTGGCTGTACATATAATTGCCAGGTCTTTAATCCATGGTTTATTCATATAATTGCCGTGTCTTTAATCCATGGCTACACATTCAATTGCCGTGTCTTTAATCCGTGGGTTGCATATATAATTGCCGTGTCTTTAATCCATGGCTGTTCATTCAGTTGTGAGGCCGACTGGTCATCCTGAGTCATCTCAGCGACCTCAGGATAACCAATGTCCACACTATTCATTAATTCATTTCGTGGCATGCATAAGGTCCCATCAGTCACATAATCATGGTGTATATCTCACAACTATCATTATCAACATATCATTCATACTTTCTCATGGACAGGGTGATAAATCATACTTTTGTAATAACATGCAACATCCTCATACACACTACTGTCCTATTTTCACATGAAATAATGGGATCTTTATACATAACATACGAGAATACTTTCACATAAAATAACGAGTCATTTTCACATAATACTTCGAAATATTTGCACATAAAATATCACGTATTCTCAAATTAATATCTGTGGACTTTCATGTGGAAAAATACGAACTATTTCACATAAAATCATGAAAATCATTTTCATTTACTCCCATTTAAAAGTTCGGCACGAGGTCCCTTACCTCAAGCTTCGGTTTTTAATCCACAATCTAATCGAACTCCTTGCCTATTCTCCTTTTTGCGAAACCTGATTCGCATCATAAATTTCGAAATTAAACTCCAAGTATTCACCCTTACACCCTAAATCATGCGAAACTCGAAATACTGTCTTACGATGTCGTGTCCCGCTTACCTCGGTTTTCACGCGAGAACTCGATAATCCTTAGTTTGCTTGGCAATCGACCTCCAATTCCGTTCCAAGTTCGGTTCCTACAAGAGATATTCGAACACGTAACCTAGGTTCTTAATCGGAACGCTCAAATAATCGACGGTATACAAATTATTCTCAACCGAACTCGATACCTAGCACGATCGCTTACCGACGACGAATCCTCGCTGCTGTGAAGGTCCCGACGGCGGTGAAGGAGCGGGAATTTCGTCTGGCCGCCTCCTCCGTGGCTCTCGCCGTGCAGTGTGGGCGGCGGCGGGGATGAAGATCAATCTTCGTGGCGGCGGCGGCTGTGAGTCGAGATCGTGAAGGTACACGCCGGCAGTGTGGCGGCGTCCGAGTGGTTCTTTGGTCGGACAAAGACGCGTCGGCGTGGAGTGACAAGATGGCGGTCTCGTCTTCCGTGAGTCGGTCGGCTCGGAGGGATGCGCCTAACGTTCTCGTGGCTTGATCGGCGGTCAACCCAGCGTTCGAGCGGCGACGCAGGCGAGGTCCACGAACGGCCGATCACGTCGAAGATAGTTGGACGACGAGCCGACGCGAAGGAATGGCACGCGAGGCTCGCGGTACGACGCGGCGACTCTGCGAGGATCGGTGCTGCCGTTCGGAGGGTCTCGGCCGCGCGCGTCTCGCAGCTTCACTCGGCCGCGGGAAGATGACGGCAAGGTGCTCGGCGGCGTGTTGTCTTCCAAAAGTCGAGTAGCCTAGGGTTTCTTTTGGGGTTGGAGAGTTCACGAAGAAGGAGGTGGCTCAGGGTTTAGATTAGGGCAACGGTATAAGGAGGAGAGAACAATCCGGCGAGCTTGCGGCGGAGGGGGGGCACGGCCAGGAGAGGCTGCAGATCCTCTTCTTGCCGACGGCTAGGGTTTAGTGAAAGGAGAAAGGTTTGAGTTCTTAAGGGTTAGGGTTTGCAATTCAACAAGAAGGAAAGAATGTGTGTTCTTTTAGGGCTAGGGTTTGGGGTTTGATAAAATGAAGAGTAGTTGTGGAGGCTAGGGTTTTCCCATGATATATATATACCATCTATCTAGGTCAAATTGTGTGCTATTGATCACCCTAATTTAGAACTAATTCACCAAAACGCCCTTAAATTACCTCCCCTTTAATTTTCATAACTAATCACATCTTAAAAGAAAACAATTCACGTAAGACAAACCAAATTTCGGCCTCCACCTCGCCAGAGCTTGATTAAAAATCACTAATCCAACTAACCACAGCGTTTACAAGGCGTTAAATAAAAATAATAATAATACCGTGATGACGGTCGTCACAATCTTCCTCCTAAGAACTTTCGTCCTCGAAAGTTCCTATTCTTGGAATAGCTCGTGATATTTAGCGCGTGCTTTCTTCTTCTTCTCGCTCCCAAGTAGCTTCCTCGTGTGCGGTGGTTACCGCCACAATACCTTAACTAAGCCGATCTCACTGCGGTTCTGGGAGGGTCTTTCGATCTCTTGCAATAATTTGTACCGGTCGTTCACCATAACTCGGATCTTACATTAATCGTAATGGTTCAAGTTTATGACATGAGTCGAGTCCGGGCGTACTTCCTCGACATGGAGACATGAAATCGTTATGAACCATTGAAGAGAAGCGCGGCGGTGCTAATCAGAGGCCACCGCACCAATCCTCTCTAAGATCTCAAATGGTCCGATGAATCGCGGACTCAACTTCCCTTTACGGCCAAACCTTAGAATTCCCTTCATTGGGGCCACCTTAAGAAATACGTGGTCCCCAACATCGAATTCTAGGTCCCTTCGTCTCGTGTCGGCATAATTCTTTTGTCGACTTGGTGATTGCGTTAGTGCCACGATCTTTTGCATTGCCTTATTCGTGACTGTACTAATTCGGACCCAACCAGCGTTCACCAACCTCCTCCCGAAATCTTGGAGTTACGCAACGCTTCCCATAGAGAGCTTCAAATGGAGCCATTCCGATGGTCGACTGATAACTGTTGTTATAAGCAAACTCCATCAGATGTAAATGAGTGTCCCAACTGCCTGGGAAATCTAAAGTGCAAGCTCGCAACATATCCTCTAATATCTGGTTTAAACGCTCAAATCTGTCCCATCCGCTCTGTGGATGAAAAGGCATCTTGAAGTTCAATCGCGAACCCAACGCTCTCTCGTAAACTTCTCCGTGTTGGAGGTGAAACGTGGATCCTCGCGATATAATCTTGACCGGGATTCCATGTAAACGGACTATCTCTTCCGTAAAAGCCGTGCCCACTTATCTCGTAGAATAGGTGGGTTTCCACAGTATAAAATGTGCCGACTTTGTTAACTTTGTCCACTATGACCCAAATCACATGTAACCTCGTAAAGTTCTAGGCAATCCAACTATAAAATCCATAGAGATCTCCTCCCATTTCCACCGAGGCACATGTAATGGTTGCGGCAATCCTGCGGGTCTCTGCTCTAGGTGCCTTCACTGCGACAAGTCAAACACTTGTTGACAAACTCGCCACGTCGCGCTTGAGTTGCACCACCAAAACGATCGCTTTGGATCTCGGTACATCTTGATCTTGCCAGGATGCATAGAAAATGGTGAGTTATGGGCTTGTTCAAGATCTCGGTTCTCGGCTTGTCATCGTCGCGGCACACACAATCGCCCCTGAAACAACAATCCTCCATCTCGTGGATAGGGAAAACTGCAACCAACTCACTGCGATTCTTTGCGGTAAGTTTTTCCACTAGCCGAGAGTCCACTTGCCGAGCCTCTATAATACGTTGCCTCAAGGTCGGTTGCACGCGTTAATCGGGCTAAGCGAGCCGTGGTCTTTCCTACTAGCATCGCAATTTCACTCGAGCAAACTCGCGCTCAGTAACTCTGCTCTCATTATCACTCACTCGTGCGGCGGTATGCCGGCTTCTTCTGCTGCGAGGGCATCGGCCACTACATTAGCCTTACCGGGATGGTACTGTATGTCAATATCATAATCTTTCACCAATTCCAGCCATCTGCGTTGCCTCATGTTCAATTCCTTCTGGGTGAACAGATACTTCATACTTTTATGATCTGTAAAAATCTGAATTTTCTCGCCATACAGGTAGTGTCTCCAGATTTTTAACGCAAACACCACTGCGGCTAGTTCCAGGTCATGAGTTGGATAGTTCCTTTCGTGCGTCTTCAATTGTCGGGAGGCATACGCTATTACCTTACCGTGCTGCATCAGTACACAGCCCAATCCTTTCTTGGAAGCATCACTGTAAACCACAAAGCTCCCTGTTCCCTCGGGAACTGTAAGAATCGGGGCCGACACTAATCTGTGCTTGAGTTCCTGGAAACTCGCTTCACATGCATCATCCCAAACAAAAGAGTTTCCCTTACGCGTCACCGAGTCATCAGGCATGGCTATCTTGGCAAAATCCCGCACGAAAACGCCTATAGTATCCTCTGCAAGACCCGAAAAACTACGTACCTCAGAATCGTGGTGGACGAGGCCCCGCGCGTGACGGCCTCCACTTTTCTTTGGATCAACAGAGACTCGACTTGGACACCACATGCCCTAGAAAAGATACATGCGAGCCAAAATTCACACTTGGAGAATTTTGCATACGACTTATTCTCTCTCGGTGTGAGTAAGACTTTCCTCGGTGCATTTCATGTTCTTCATCACGCTGGAGTATATCAATATATCATCGATGAACACAATCACGAACGTATCAAGAAACTCCTTGAACAAACGCGGTTCATCGGGTCCATGAAAGCGGCGGGAGCATTGGTCGAGACCAAACGGCATCACTTGTGAACTCGTAATGCCCATACCGTGATCTCGAATCTTTGTTTTAGGGATATCCTTCACCGATCCTCAATCGATGGTAGCTTTGATCTCGGATCGATCTTAGAGAACACTGCCGCTCCTTGCAGCAATCGATCGAACAAATCATCTATCACCGGGAGAGGATATTTATTCTTGATTGTAACTTTATTCAACTCCTGTAGTCTATACACAGCGCATGGATCCGTCTTTCTTTTCACACGAACAATCACAGGTGCTCCCGTGTGAAACCCTTGAGCGTATAAACCCTTTGTCTAGCAAGTCCTCAGAATCGTACTTTTAGCTCTTTCAACTCTGCTGGTGCCATTCTCAGACGGGGCCTTGGATATCGGGTCGTCCCCAATTCCAATCTGATGTTAAAATCTACTCCTGATTGGAGGTATTCCGGGAGGTCCTCGGGAAGACATCTCAGAAACTCATTCACTACAGACACACCGATGTCACCGAGATCTCTGTGCACCTTGCATCTAGTATGCGAAGCTAAGACGCCCCAAGCTCCCCGATGCAATAACTTTCGCCCTTAAGGGCGATGAATTACCTTAGGCCTACTTCCCATCTCAGGCCTCTCAACACAGTAGCCGAGTTTGGTTAGGAGGAGTGAACACTACCTCCTTCCCGAAACAATCAATACAAGCATGGTTCTGCGCTAACCACCCATTCCTAAAATTACATCAAAATCAAACATATCTAAGACCACTAGGTTCACTCGCTAACACATGGTCTGCGATGGTCACACTACCATCCTTGACTTTCATATTGGCCAACAAATTTATTCCCGCAGGAGTGGAGACAGATAGGGCATACTGTAATTGTTCTAGTTCTAACTCAGCTTGACTTACAAATGATGCAGAAATAAAAGAGTGCGTAGAGCCGAATCAAATAGTCTGAAGGCGAGGTGCCCCAAGAATGGAAGTGTACCAGAACCACCGAGTCCGAGCCATAGATGTCTCGACCGGTGCTTGCATAGGCTCTCCCACGTTGTATGGCGGCTTCACACAGCAGCCCACTACTCATAATCTGTGGTCGGCTAGTCTTTGGCTTGATTCGGCGGAATATTTGCTCTGTGCCCTTCCTTTCCACACTTGAAACACGCTCCGGACCGGGCCATACATTTACCCTAGTGCAGCTTACCACATTCCTTTGCACCGTGGCTTTATCTCCGCCGCTATTACGATCTGTTGATCGGTGGTTTCGGGGCCGGAACTTGTACGGAAATGCCCTGTCTATGCGGTGTCTGTTGGGGGCGCTGTGGAGTCGGAATGGGGCTGGTCCCACTTCCTCTTGTGATTCGCTATGGGTTGCCCAGAGTTAACTATCACTCGCTGTGCGATGCGATCTGAGCTGCACCCAAATCGCCTTCATACCACTCTCACCGCGGAGGCATAATCGGGAGGTGCTAATGCTTGAATAAAGCCTCGTACATTCTCATCTAGCCCCATGATGAAGCGCTCGAGTCTTCTTTGCTTCAGATCCACCCACTCGGGGCAAAAGCGGATAGACGGGTAAATTTCTCTCATATATCTCCACCGCCCTCTGCTTGCGCACATTGCAAGAATTACGCCGCTTCTCTTAATGAGCCGCTGCAGCGGGATAAATTTCCGCCGAATGCTTCCTTGAATAGATTCCAAGTAATCGTCTCTCCGCGGCAACAATGGTTCCTTGGGCGGACTCCCACCACAAGTACGCTGCGCATCATCCTCGGCATGAAGGTCGCACAGACACCCTCTCGTCCTCGTGGCGCTTCATCGATCGAAGATGGTCTCAATGGAGGACGACCACAACTCCGCCACAAATGTGGGTCACTTGGAAGACCCATTGAAAGATCTCGGATCATACTTCACGAAGTCCTTCGTAACGGGACTCGGGGTTGCGTCGTTTCGCCCGACGATTTGCTTGGGCACCGGGTGGCTACCGTGGCTCGCACTAGGCTCTGCATGGCCTCCACCATCATAGTCATAACATTGGCGTTCCCACAGTACGCCACGGGGGCAATCTGCAGTATATTCTCCTCGACGTTCAAAGCGGGTCCCGGGAGGTCTCGAGCGGGTGGAGTAATCTCTTCCCGATCCAGGGGTAATTCCGGTTGGGCGTCGATGTTTTCCCTTGCCCTCCGGCCCCTACCACGTCCCTACCTCTCCCGGCCTCTAGGTGGCATTATGTCGAAACTACAGATATAGAGAGTTTCTAACTTTCGATTTTCTTTACTTTCAAATCATAAGATAGAATCACCCCGTAGGGCTTTTAAGGTTATGTATGCATAAAATCAGTATCATATCATAATCATTTACTTTCTTAATGAAATGTCGAAACGTACACAGCGGTGGATCGGAAGCGTTGTTAAACCATGGGAACTACTCAGTGCTTACTCTGTAGAGCAAGTCTCTGAACCCTTAAACCTGGGGCTCGATACCAACCGTAACGCCCCTACTTTTTATGACCAAATTCCTAGGGACATTACTACACATGCATGCATTTATAGGCCGAAGCATATAAAAGAACTTAAAAGCCATTTCTAATTAACGTAAATAGTTCTAGGATCCCAAAAAAAAAAAACATTCAAATCATTTAAAACATCTCATCGGTTTGGCCTATTAAAAAGCGTAAGTAAGTTTAACTTCAAAGGAAAACATAAAGACAACAATATTTCAAATCATGAGTATGCGGAAATCAATGCTGGTTCCCATGGTCCTAATCACGCTCTCCCGTCACACGCCCTGCACGTCCTTCCTTTACACGAAAAACATTTTTAAAAGAAAGGGTGAGTATTGCATAAACAATACCCAGTAAGTAACCTCGCTCTGGAGGTTTGGGATATACATACACATACAATCATGATCTTTAAATTCATTCATAACATACATAGATGGGAATTAAAACTTTCTAAAGTTGCAGTCTTTAATCCATGGTCAGATATTTAAATGTCGAGCCTTTAATCCATGATCATTCATATAATTGCGTGTCTTTAATCCATGGCTACACATTCAATTGCCAGGTCTTTAATCCGTGGCTGTACATATAATTGCCAGGTCTTTAATCCATGGCTGTTCATATAATTGCCAGGTCTTTAATCCATGGCTACACATTCAATTGCCAGGTCTTTAATCCGTGGCTGCACATATAATTGCCAGGTCTTTAATCCATGGCTGTTCATTCAGTTGTGAGGCCGACTGGTCATCCTGAGTCATCTCAGCGACCTCAGGATAACCAATGTCCACACTATTCATTAATTCATTTCGTGGCATGCATAAGGTCCCATCAGTCACATAATCATGGTGTATATCTCACAACTATCATTATCAACATATCATTCATACTTTCTCATGGACAGGGTGATAAATCATACTTTTGTAATAACATGCAACATCCTCATACACACTACTGTCCTATTTTCACATGAAATAATGGGATCTTTATACATAACATACGAGAATACTTTCACATAAAATAACGAGTCATTTTCACATAATACTTCGAAATATTTGCACATAAAATATCACGTATTCTCAAATTAATATCTGTGGACTTTCATGTGGAAAATACGAACTATTTCACATAAAATCATGAAAATCATTTTCATTTACTCCCATTTAAAAGTTCGGCACGAGGTCCCTTACCTCAAGCTTCGGTTTTTAATCCACAATCTAATCGAACTCCTTGCCTATTCTCCTTTTTGCGAAACCTGATTCGCATCATAAATTTCGAAATTAAACTCCAAGTATTCACCCTTACACCCTAAATCATGCGAAACTCGAAATATCGTCTTACGATGTCGTGTCCCGCTTACCTCGGTTTTCACGCGAAACTCGATAATCCTTAGTTTGCTTGGCAATCGACCTCCAATTCCGTTCAAGTTCGGTTCCTACAAGAGATATTCGAACACGTAACCTAGGTTCTTAATCGGGCGCTCAAATAATCGACGGTATACAAATTATTCTCAACCGAACTCGATACCTAGCACGATCGCTTCTCGACGCGATCCTAATCGCTCTTTGTGAAGGTCCCGACGGCGGTGAAGGAGCGAGAATTTTCGTCTTGGCCGCCTCCGTGGCTCTCGCGTCACGGTGTGGACGGCGCCGGGGATGAAGATCAATCTTCCGCGCGGCGGCGGTGTGAGTCGAGATCGTGAAGGTACACGGCCGCAGTGTGGCGACGTCGAGTGGTTCTTGGTCGGACAAAGACGTCGGCGTGGAGTAGCGATGGCGGTCTCTCGCTTCCGGTGAGAGTCGCGGCTCGGAGGATGCGCTAACGCTTCGTGGCTTGATCGGCGGTCAACCCAGCGTTGAGCGGCGACGCGCGCGAGGTCCACGAACGGCCGATCACGTCGAAGATAGTTGGGCGACGAGCCGACGCGGCGAATGGCACGCGAGGCTCGCGGTGGACGGCGACTCTGCGAGGATCGGTGCTTCGTTCGGAGGGTCTCGGTGCCGCCGCGTCTGCGAGCTTCACTCGGGGGCGAGGAAGATGACGGCAAGGTGCTCTGCGGCGTGTTGTCTTCCAAAAGTCGAGTAGCCTAGGGTTTCTTTTGGGTTGGAGAGTTCACGAAGAAGGAGGTGGCTCTGGGTTTAGATTGGGCAACCAGTATAAGGAGGAGAGAACAATCCGCGCGAGCTTATGCGGCGGAGGGGCACGACCGAGGTCTGCAGTCCTCTTCTTCTTGCCAGCTGCTAGGGTTTAGTGAAAGGAGAAAGGTTTGAGTTCTTAAGGGTTAGGGTTCGCAATTCAACAAGAAGGAAAGAATGTGTGTTCTTTTAGGGCTAGGGTTTGGGGTTTGATAAAATGAAGAGTAGTTGTGGAGGCTAGGGTTTTCCCATGATATATATATACCATCTATCTAGGTCAAATTGTGTGCTATTGATCACCCTAATTTAGAACTAATTCACCAAAACGCCCTTAAATTACCTCCCCTTTAATTTTCATAACTAATCACATCTTAAAAGAAAACAATTCACGTAAGACAAACCAAATTTCGGCCTCCACCTCGCCGAGCTTGATTAAAAATCACTAATCCAACTAACCACGGCGTTTACAAGAGCGTTAAATAAAAATAATAATAATACCTGTGATGACGGTCGTCACATTAAGGGTTTAAGTTAAGGGCGAGACTTAAATTTTTTGATCGTATGAGCTGAGAACGAGCATCGTGGGTCTAAGATTGATGCAGTGAAAAAGTAGTACTATGGTCGGGTTCCACCTCGAGATTTGTATTTGGAGTTTGTGAGTCACGAGAAAACCTTAGTTGGGCAAGTGCCCAAGGTTTTTGAATGACATTGACGCTTAGGGTTCAAAAAGGTTTGGTGAACCATTGAGCTCAAATAATCACACGTCCGAAGAGTCAGGTGAGGTTTGGTTCTCCTGGCACGTGTTCGTGGCGAGGGTTGTCACTGGTTAGAAATGGAAGGTAAGTTGGTGGGACCCCGACCTGAGGTAAGTGGTAATTTAGACTATACTACCCTGGGGCTTAGGGAAACCATTGCATGCAATCAACTAGTTAGAGATAGAATGATTTGAAATTTTGTGGCGTACTGTCAAAATCGTAGAATAGTCGGTTTTAAACTTGTAGTAGCATGTTAGGAGTTGATGTTCGTTGTTGTGCTTGGATTTAAGTTCACTTGATCATATTTGATGTTTATCTGTGTTTAAATACCGTGCATGTTAGATCGAAGTCTGGATTGTTTGTTATTCCTTCGTGCTTGGATGTGATTGTATCTAGTAGCATTGATGTAAGCTTGTGATGATGATTCTGAGCATGCTAGTATGAGGATGGATGTTTGTTCCCTTAACTAGGGGCTTGATAGTTATGTACCTATTTTTGTGATAACCCGAGGATGGATGTTTGTTCCCTCAAGTGGGGTTTGATAGGTTCGTGCCTAGTGTTGAAGTAACCTGGAAAAGTGTGTGCCCTTAGAATCGTAGCTAGCACAACAAGTTGTAGTGTAGGCCTAAGTCTGTGTAACCCTTAGCAAGTTGAGACTCGAGATTTGCGAGATGATGATGATGTTATGGGATGTGGCGATCCGTCCCCATCCAGATGTGCGACTTGGAAAATGATTTCCAGAGTCAGAGGGGTTAGATACAGTCCTTCGCCCTAGTGCAGGCCCGGAAACGAGCCCGTGGTCGGTTGTGCGTGGTAGTACCACATTTAATGTTGATATGGGATGTGGTGATTCGTCCCTCATCTAGATGTGCGACTCGAGAAATGATTCTTAGAGTCAGAGGGGTTGGATACAGTCTTTCGCCCTAGTGCAGACCCGAGAATGAGTCTCGTGGTCGGTTGTGCCAACCTAGTTCAGAAGCTAAGGGTAGGACAAGACTGAGTATCTGAGCGAGATTAGGGTCGAGGTGCATGTGGAAGTTGTGTGACAGCTAGGTGTCGTGTCTGGCTAGGTCTAGGCCTGTTCTTTTGTGCTTGGACGAAGTGGGCTACTTACTGAGTATTTTCATACTCACCCGTCTGTTTTTATGTTTGGGTTGCAGGTAAGAAACCCCGAGGCAGTTGACGACGATGACTACCTGGCGAGGCTGTGGACACTTTCTTTTTCTTGTTTTTAGGCTTAGTTTACTTTCTTGAGTTTATCCTTGTCATTGCTTGTTCAATTAGTTGCTCGACAATCCTATTCTCTTTTCTGTGTTGTTTCATAGGTGTTGGTTCTCTTTGTCGTAAGTAAGTTTCCATTGCATGTATATCTAGCTGAGTAGTTGTGTTGGAACTCTGGTTTTTGCCCAACCCATTTTTTTTAATTGAAGTTTGGTGGGAGTTGGGCATTCTTTGAAACTCTTTGAAGTGTTTTCTGCTTAATAGGTTTTAGGAAAATTTTTGGTTTTCTCCTTATTATGCTATTATGTTGCCGAAATTTCAGCGCGAATGGTATGGCGGAGTAACTTCCCTATCATAGGTTCGTCTCGAATTTTAGGGTCGTTACAGAAACAATGCTTCAAACGCCACCTAAAAGCATTGTTTGAGACTCCCATGAACCCTAGTTTTATCTCTAACTTTCTATCTAATTATAGGAACCAAATTTATAACTAGACAAAAAATAAATAAATAAATAGATAATAAAACATATTTTAAACTTACTTTTGTATATTGATAGTTTGTATTTGTTAATTTATATTGAATTTGATAAAGAAACAAATCTTATATAGAAGCCAAGTTATACTCTAACTTTGGTTCAACCTAAATCATAGGAGCCAAATTTATAACTAGACAAAAAAGATAATACAATTTATTTTAAACTTACTTTTGTATATGTATTATTTGTATTTTTTAAACCTTTAGAAAAAAAAGAAATAAAGAAAGAAAAGGTCCTTTTTAAATTTTTTCATCATCATATATAGATAAGGAGATCACTACTCACTGATGGATACATGAGTTTTAACGTGTTTTACTTATTCAGTAACGAGTTGTTTAGGACGCTGAGTGAGTTATAATAACATGAGTTATAATAGTTTGTGGGTTATTATAATCTATGGAATCATATAATATTATTTTCCTGTAGTATATAGTATGAGGTTATAATAGTTTGTGTTTGAGGTGTCAGAGTATTCCACATGTTATTATAACACGTTTTTATAACTTGTTCCCCAAACATCTCATAAAGGGTTATTTGAGACGCTAAGTGAGTTATAATAACACGTGTTATAATAGTCTGTAGGTTATTATGATATGTGAAACATATAATATTATGCATAGTTATTTAGTCTAGGATTATAATAGTTTGTGGGTACAGATTACTCTAATTTGCTTCGACTACAAATAGAATTTTGAAAAGAATTGTAATAGGATGGAATGCCATTCAACGTATACAGAAGAACATCTCCATCATCAATGTTCATAGTAACATTGGTTAATTGATCAAGAATCTTCTTGATGCGAAGGAGAGAGTCTTCAACAGATTCCGTAGCAATCTTTAAAATATTGTGAAGAGTAGACTTGCGCTCATGAATATGAGACCGAGTGAGAGAAGAAAGACGTTTTTCTAATGTGATCCAAATATCTTGTGTAAACTTGCAACCAACAACAAAAGATAACACATCCTTCGATAACATAACATTAATCAAAGTGATCAAAGTATGATCCTATATAATTTATTGAGTATAAGCGGGATTGATAATAGTAGATCGCAATCTATCTTCTCCAAGAAGAAATTTATTGAGACATAGGATCATTTAAAAGACAATAAATTATCAGAAATCCTTCGATCCCGCCTCTCTCCGTGTACATCTCTATATCTAATCTCAAAAAGTAAATAAATATCAAGCATTGCTAAACTATTTTTACTTTGGCAAAATAAATCTTTCAAAGATTTATTAACTAACAACAATAAAATATTTTAAAAATCGCTTAAAAATAATAAATTACTAAGAAAGTACAAATTGTGTAAGGTAGCACGTAAGTGCAAACGTCATCGTAAAAGAACTCCTCAAAAAAGGCAAAAAATATCATTGAAAAAACCGAAAGATTAGAGCTTCAGCTGCAGTGGGCTCCACCAGAATCCCAAGTGTAGGGGAAGACTTTTTTTTTTTTCTCTTCTTCTTCTTCTTCTTCTTTTTGTTTTTTCGTCTTTACAGATTGTAAAAAGTTGTGTTATAATTATTTGGTTTTCTTGCTTTTTCTTTATGAAATAATTATTTAGTTTTCATTTGTGAGAATTGTGCTTTTTTGTTTTTATCAAATTTTTTATACGAAATTTTAACAAAATATTTGAATTCTTAATTAAATTCTAAAACTATTTTTTTAATTATTCTTTTTAATTTGCAAACATAATAATATAATAATAATCTATAAGTAACAATAGTATTTATAAGTTTAATTTAACAAAAAAAACTAAATGATTGTTAAATGAGGGTTAAATTTATAGTGAAACATATAATTTAATCAATTGAGTTAGCTTCTTTTGGCCAAAAAAAAAAAACTTCTTGTGGTTTTTATTATAGATATAGACTTTAATTTAATTTCATTATTAATTCTTTTGGTTTTATATATTTTAAACTTTAATAATAACAAATAATTTTTTTTTATGCCACTATCTCAAGCTTCTAGAGTCTTTTTTAAAGTATGATATAATTTGTTCTTATTTTCCCATTTCAAAAATTCTCTTTTGATCACTCGTTTTGTTGAATATTATTTTGGCTTTTTTCCAAAGAAAATTTATCGATAACGAGTATGAACTTCCCTTTCATTATTACTTTGATTCTTTTCCTATATTTTACATAGTGTTTTCAAAAGTAGAAAATAGAACGGAAAAAATGTACTAGAGATAATATTGTTTTTAAATATTAAATTTGTTAAGGAAACAAGATCTAACGGTGATGGAGCAGAAAAAAAAAGAGTTTAAAATGTCGATTTCGACCTGAGATAAAAAATGTTGATACTTAAATAAAAAAAAATTAAAAACATATTTAAATCAATAAATTAATAGTTTATACTTTTTAAATGAGTTAAAATAATTGTTATAATATTATATTCACATTAAGTTACATTTTCTTGCTATTTTTTTAATATTTCATCAATTTTATATGGTAAAGTGAAAATATCGACTCTTTCGATGTCGAACTCAAAGATATTTGAAAATGTCGATGAAAATATTGACATGCCAATAAAAATTTGATACCATAAGAACAATCATCATATGATATAGTAGATAAAAATTAAGGAAGATAAAGAACAAAGCGTGTATAAAGAATAATAAAAAGATGGTAGTAAAACAATATGTAAAAAAACGTTTAATAAAAGAAAAATGTTTTTTTAATAAAAAAATTAAATTTAATAAGAAAATCCTTTTGTAAAAATATATGGGAACAAGAAAAGATAAAATATAATTAAATAATAAATGAAACATTCCCAGCTAAAAGTCACAAATAAAAGTGAAAAACATAGTCATCTTGTTGAATTACAAAAAAATAAATAATATTTGAACATATAACAAAATCACTATTTTACCTCCACGTTAAGTATCTGTTTTTTTTTATTAAAAAAAAAGTATCTGTCTTTTTGCAATTATTATTAATGTGAGTCTCTGTTATGCCTGCCAGCATAGCTCGACTGACATCAAGTATACTCATGGTCAAGAGATCATGGATTTAAATCTACTCATGATACGAATATTATTTTTATTTTGCCAACAAGAGCATAACTCAACTGACATCAAATAGGTTCGAACCCCCACCCTAATCATAGATGTACTAAAAAAAAGATTATCAGGATTCAAAGCTTCCTATTATAGAATTCAAAGACTTGTTTGATAGTATAATTTCACACCCCCATACAATTCTCCCTCAAATATTAATCAAAACTTGTGAAAATATTTCAAAATTTTTATTAAAAAACTCAAGGTTTAAAGTGTATTTTATCGATATTAACTTGAGCATAATCTAACTAATTAAAACATATATATTATTGACAAAAGGTTAAAGATTTGAATTTCCAATTGTTTAACTAAAAAAAATTGTATATACTAATTTGAAACTTATAAGGACGCGTTTTGACACTAAACTTTTAAAACATAAAAACATGATTATTGTTGTGAAAAAAGGATGAAAACCGAGTATAATTTTACCAATATTTAAATACTAATATAATAATAATAATAATAATTCACGTGTTTGGAAAATGAGAATATATATATATAATATAAATAAAAGATAGTGAGAATTTATGGAAAATTAAATAAGGAATAAACTAAAGAGAATGTGGGAGGAAGAAAGCATATTGGGGAAAAATCACCAATTGTGTTGTATTAATGATCCACCAAATGCCACTATTTATAGGCAATTTGGCAAGGATGAGTTGGTACATTTGGACACTAAGCATTGGTAAGAAATGAACACATGGAGGACACTATGGCTATGGAGGGGTAATGAGCATTTACATGTGTTTGTTTATAATACTCTCCCTTAAATGCTCATTTTATATAAAATATGTCTCGTTAAAACCTTACTAGGGAAAAACCCAATGGGATAAAAATCCTAGTGAAGGAAAAAGAGTACATATTTTATATAATACATTTACTCCTCCTCATGAAGAAATCAGTTGAGATCTCTGAGTCGTCGCATCCCAATACTATGGGCCAATTTCTCAAATGTTATAGTTGGTAATGCCTTCGTAAATAAGTCGGCCAAGTTACCTTTTGAACAAATCTGTTGTACTGAGATGTCGTCATTTTCTTCAAGGTCATGAGTGTAGAAAAGCTATGGAGAGATATGCTTCGTTCTATCTCCTTTAATATATCCTTTTTTGACTTGAGTTAGACACGTTGTGTTGTCTTCGTATAATATTGTTGGAAGAGGTTTACTCGAAGACAAGCTACATGTCTCACGAATGTGTTGTGTCATTGATCTTAGCTATACACATTCTCGACTTGCCTCGTGAATTGCAAGGATTTCAGCATGATTCGAAGAAGTGGTTGTGATGGTCTGTTTCACTGATCGCTATGATATAGCAGTTCCTCCACATGTAAATAGATAACCTATCTAAGATATAGTTTTGTGTGGATCAGATAGATAACCAGAATCTGCATAACCAACTTGATCAAAACTGGATTTGTAAGAATAAAATAAACTCATATCAATTGTCCCTCGAAGATATCGGAGTACATGCTTCCGTTCCAATGTCTTTTTGTAGGACATGAACTATATCTAGCTAATAAATTTACTGAAAATGCAATATCTGGTCTTGTGTTATTAGCCAGATACATAAGTGCACCAATTGCACTAAGATATGGTATTTCAAGACCAAGTAGTTCTTTATTGTCATCTCGAGGTCGAAATATATATTTCTTTACATCTAGTGAACGAACCTCCATTGGAATGCTCAATGGATGTGCTTTATTCATATAGAATCTTTTTAAGATTTTCTCTGTATAAGTTGATTGATGAACAAATATCTCATCTGCTAAATGTTCAATTTGCAAACCAAGACAAAAATTTATTTTTCCAAGATCTTTTATCTTGAATTCTTCCTTAAGATATTCTATCGCCTTGGATAACTCTTCAGGAGTTCCAATTATATTTAAGTCATCAACATATACAGTTATAATAGCAAATCCTGACTGAGATTTTTTTATAAAAACGCACGGACATATTGGATTATTTTGATATCCTTCTTTCAACAAATATTCACTCAGGCGATTATACCACATTCGTCCTGATTGTTTTAATCCATATAATGATCTCTGTAACTTTATTAAATATAATTCCCAAGAACTTGATTTATATGTTTCTGGTATTTTAAATCCTTCTAGGATTTTCATATAAATTTCATTATCTAGAGATCCATATAAATACGTCGTGACCACATCCATTAGATGCATATCAAGTTTTTCATATACAGTCAGACCAATCAAATATCTTAACGTTATTGCATCCACCACTGGAGAATATGTCTCCTCATAATCAATACCATGCCTTTGCGAGAATCCTTGTGCAACAAGTCTCGTTTTATATCTTGTGACTTCATTCTTTTCATTTCTTTTCCTTACAACTACCCATTTGTATCCCACGGGTTTGACACCTTCTGGTGTTAGGACTACTGGTCCAAAAACCTCACGTTCTGAAAGTGATTTTAACTCTGCTTGGATTGCTTCTTTCCACTTCAACTAATCCATTCTACGTTTACATTCTTCGATAGATTTTGGATCAAAATCGTCACTTTCATGAATAATATCGTGAACGACATTATAAGAAAAAATGTTGTCAACAATGATACCATTTCGGTTCTATCTCTTTCCTGTTGTAACATAATTTATAGAAATTTCATTATTATCCTCAAGCGTTTGATTTTCATCAATACTCTTTTGAGTAGTTGTATTCTGGATTTCTTCTGGAACATCGATACCTTTTATTGAATTATTTTGATTCTCAACTACTTTTATTTTTCGAGAATTTTTATCTTTGGAACCCATAGGTCTACCACGCTTCTGGCGTGCTTCAGACTCATTAATGACAACTTGTTCGTTTGGGATATCAATTTTTGATGAAGCATTTGTTGCTGGTATATATGATTTAGTCACTCTTTTAGCATCTGTGAATGCATCTGGTAATTGATTTGCTATATTTTGGAAATGAATTATCTTTTAAACTTCAAGTTCACATTGATCTCTACGAGGATATAAATGAGATAATAATAATGCATTCCATGTGATTTCTTTTTCCAACTTCTTAATTCCTCCCCCTAATGTTGGAAAATTTGTTTCATTAAAATGAAAATCAGCAAATCGTGCAGTAAATACATCACCCGTCAGGGATTCAAGATATTTAATAATTGATGGGGAATCATATCCAACATATATTTCTAACCTCCTTTCAGGACCCATCTTAGTACGTTGTGGTGGAGCAATTGGAACATATACTGCACATCCAAAAATTCTCAGATGAGATACATTTGGTTGTTGGCCATAAGCTAATTGTATAGGGGAAAGGCCTAATACGTAATAATGATGCATCGTGTAAAATAGCATGACCCCAGACCGATGTAGGAAATTTAGCTCTCATAAGCAATGGTCTTGCAATTAATTGCAGAAGTTTTATAAATGATTCTGCTAGACCATTTTGTGTATGAACATGAGCTACAGGATGTTCAACACTTATCCCAATTGACATACAATAATTATTTAAAGTTTGGGATGTAAATTCACCAGCATTATCAAGTCGAATTGTCTTAATTGTATACTATAATCAGGAAATTGTGCTCTTAACTTAATTATTTTAGCATGTAATCTTGCAAATGCAAGATTTCAACTTGATAATAAGCATACATGTGACCATCTGCTGGATGCGTCAATTAATACCATAAAATATTTAAATGGACCACTTGGTGGGTTAATAGGTTCACAAATATCACCTTGAATTCGCTCTAAAAATGCAGGTGATTCAATTCCCACTTTAAGTGTTGATGGTCTAATAATTAATTTCCCTTGAGAGCAAGCATCACATGACAACTCATTGGATTGAAGAATCTTCTGGTTCTTTAAAGGATGCCCATGTGAATTCTCAATAATTTTTCTCATCATTATCGATCCTGGATGACCCAGTCGATCATGCCAAACACTGAATATTTTTGGATTCATGAACTTCTGGTTCATTGTTGCATAACTTTCGATTACTCGTATATGAGTATAATATAATCCAGAAGAAAAAGCAGGCAGTGTTTCTAATATACGTTTTTCATGTGAACCAATAGATGTGATATAGAGACACTCTATATTATTTTTATGATCAGTTTCAACATGATAACCATTATTACGTATATCTTTGAAACTCAATAAATTTCTCTTTGATTTACTAGAGAACAGAGCATTATTAATTGAAAATTTTGTTCCTCTAGGCAAGATAAAACTAGCTTTTCTAAAACCTTCAATCAGGTGTGCAGAACCTGATATAGTATTGATTTTTGCTTCCAGCATTGTCAATTTAGAAAAATATTTTCTGTTTATGAGTATCGTGCGCGTAGTCGCGCAGTCTGCCAGACATAAATCCTCATTGCTTATTTTCGAGTTACTCAACATATTGAAATTATCCAGATTTCTTCATTGATAAGAAAAGAAAAGCGATTACAAAAAGTTCTAAATATATATACAAAAACAAGAAAAACATACAATAATTTCAAGCACTACTTAATTATATATTTTCATACAAAACATCCTCTACTTATTTGATTGCATCACTTCTCTCTCCAGGAGATTCAAAATAATCAACCATATCAAGATGCATCATATTGGAGGAGTCAAACACATCATCTTCTTGAATGACAAGATTCACCTCCACATTCTTCTCTTTTCCTTTTTCCTTCAGGGAAGCTTGATAGAGATCAACAAGGTGTTTTGACGTCATTTACGATCGTGACCAAAGTGCCACCATTCAAAGCACTGAAACATTTATGTTCATCACCTTTTGAACTCCTATCTTGTGGAACCTTTCCTTTATGACCATCATTTCGTGTGAGTTTCTTAAAATTATAATGCCCACAATGAAAATAGGTATTTCTTCCTCTACCGCGGTCCCGACCTCAACCACGATTATTGAAATTCACAACATTCACTTCAGGGAATGGTGTTGCTCCAATTGGTCGAGATTCATGATTTTTTAATTAATAGCTCGTTATTTTGTTCAGCCACGAGAAGACATGAAATTAGTTCTAAATATTTTTTAAAGTCTTTCTCTCGATATTATTGCTGCAAGAGCATATTCGAGGCATGAAAAGTGGAAAATGCCTTATCTAACATATCAACATCAATAATCCCTTCTCTGCATAATTTTAATTTTGAACTAATTCTGAATAATGTGGAATTATATTCACTTACTGATTTGAAGTCCTGCAACCTCAGGTGCATCCAATCATAATGAGCTTTTGGAAGAATAACTATTTTTGATGATCGTACCTTTCTTTCAAACCTTGCCATAGAATGTAGGGATCTTTTATTGTAAGATACTCCATTTTCAATCCCTCGTGAACATGATAGCGAGAGAAGATCATGACTTTTGCTTTTTCTTAATTTGATGCATCATTTTCTTCTTTAATTGTTTCTCCAAGATTCATGGAGTCTAAATGAATCTCAGCGTCAAAGACCCATGACAAGTAGTTATTTCCATTAATATCCAAGGCCGCAAATTCTAATTTTGCAAGATTTGCCATAGTAATACTATATAGAAAGAAATTGCATTTATATTAGGAAATTAATTAAACATGCAAAATAACATTAAAAAAATGGCTTACTTCAGTGGGAAAATCGGCAGCTCTTCGTACTGATAACGTGTTGTGAAAAAAGGATGAAAATCGGATATAATTTTACCAATATTTAAATAATAATATAATAATAATAAATAATAAATAAAAATAATAATAAAAAAATAAAAATAAAAATAATAATTCAAGTGTTTGGAAAATGAGAATATATATATATATAAAATATAAATAAAAGATAATGGAAATTTATGGAAAATTAAATAAGGAATAAACTAAAGAGAAAGTGGGAGAGAAGAAAGCATATTGGGGAAAAATCACCAATTGTGTTGTATTAATGATCCACCAAATGCCACTATTTATAGGCAATTTGGCAGGGATGAGTTGGTACATTTGGACACTAAGCATTGGTAAGAAATAGACACATAGAGCACACTATGACAATGGAGGGATTGCCATTTTACATGGGTATTAAAAGACATGTGTAATGGGCATTTACCTATGTTTATTTATAATAATTACGTCCTTTTTAAAAAGTGATTCATAATTACTTAATGTAAGAATGAAATTGTTGAAGGGAATCGAAGTCCCCGTCGCGGAAGCGATTGTGAATCGCGTGCTCTTGATTTAGTTACAACCGAAAATGTAAGAACGTAAAACATAGATGAAGCATGAAATACAGAAATGGACAACAAGTATATTACCTTTGAAGAACCTTTCTTCAAGTGTTCCTCTCTCCACGGTCACGATCTCAGCAACAAGAACTCGTACGAATACCGACACCACCACCGGATCTTCTCCGTTGTTCTCTAGGTGAGGGAGGAAGGTGGGTTCCCTTTAAGAGTAGTGAGGTATTTTGTGAGAGAGATTTGTGTTTTGGAACACTTCCAACAACACAACAAGGAGGCTTGTAAAAACTTTCTCAAAGTCTTGACCAAAGTCTTAACCTAGTTGCATCTCATGCAACTATATATATATAGGAATGGTATGGAAATGACCATTCTACCCTCCTTTTATCTCTCTTTTAGTATATAGTTTATATATGAATCTAATTCACATTAAAATTATATATTATATCAATTACATCATATATAATTGATATAACTCCTCATGTATGAAATTGAACACTTAAATTTCACTCCTAACTTTATACCCTCAATATTACCATGTTGAGCCAACGGAGGATCTAATGGACCTACACGGATCATGAGCTCCAATGATGTGAGATTAATCGATCAAACTCTTTGATCAAGTCAATCAATATTCATTAACTACAAGTCACTCCACTATAGACTTGTAGCCGCACTCTCCTCACTCGTAGATATTATTGTGTCTCACCGATATAGTCATTACCCATGAGTCGACCCTTCACGGGTTGTTCGTAATCACGGTTGGGTCAAATTACCGCTTTTACCCCCGTGATTACCTCTTTTTGCTCCTTAAGCACCACCGATCCTCTAATGAACAACAAGTCTAAGGTTCTACCTTGGACTCATACCTCATAGAGGCGGGGCCGTTTTTCAAGACTTGGAGTCGATTCTTGAGAACAACCTATCTCGATTCCTCGGTAGAGGAATGGGTGAATTCCATCTTGCAGATTAAGTTTCCAGCTACCTACGAGGTTCTCGTCCCTCGAAAGGTAGGCTTATTGAGTCGGCTACAAGCCACTCTCACCCATACTAGTCTAAGGACAAAACCCTATAAGCAGGAGTTCTTAACTTGCTTAGGATTGAGTCAAGTCACTAATGACCATCTATAAATTACTAGTCTTATCTTGTTAACGGTGTTATCTTTGGTTAGACTAATAATTTCATGATCCAATCTTGTATGAACTCTTCATACAGGATGCCCCCACTCGCATGTCAACTACATGAATGAGTTGGATTACCTCATTTGTACTAATTACAAAGTAGGCCGCATCCATGGTGTTACCAGAATGAGGTTTCCAACCTTATTCTTATACCATAGACTATTGAGGTTATAATCTTGAAGTCAACCCAAATAGTGTCCACTACACTGATTTCAAGATAAACGTTATAACCTTGGAGCTTAGTTTATTGGATTTATAAAAGTAAGACTGTAATCTTATCAAAACAAATAACACTTTATTTAATTGATCAAAAGTACACAAGTATAGGACATAAATTCCAACAATCTCCCACTTGACCTAAAGCTTGTGGAGTACTAAACATTACAATAATGTAAATACAACAAACTAGGGCATTTAAACCCCTTTGTACAAAATACTCCCACTTGCCCTAGTTGGGGAAGACTTGTAAACCTAGACCTTCTAGGTGACTCTCAAATACTTTAGTCGTGAGAGCCTTTGTAAAAGGATCAGCAATGTTGTGCTCCGAGACTATCTTCATGACAATCACGTCTCCTCTATGCACGATCTCCCGGATGAGATGATACTTCTGCTCTATGTGTTTTCCCGTCTTGTGACTTCGGGGTTCCGTCGAATTTGCCACTGCACCACTGTTATCGCAATATAGTGTGACGGACAAAGTCATATTTGGAACAACTTCCAAATTTAGCATAAATTTCCTTAACCAAACGACCTCCTTAGCTACTTCACAAGCTGCTACATATTCAACTTCCATGGTGGAATCAGCGATGCATCCTTGCTTGACGCTTTGCCATACTATAACTCCTCTGTTAAGAGTGAAAACTGACCCTGATGTAGATTCCCGAGAATCTTTATCAGTCTGAAAGTCAGAATCCGTGTATCCTGTAAGGATTAAATCCTTAGCCCCATACACAAGCATGTAGTTCCTTGTTCTCCGAAGATACTTAAGGATCGTTTTAACCGATGTCCAGTGTTCAAGTCCTAGATTGGATTGATACCTACTGACCATCCCAACTGCAAAACGGATGTCAGGCCTAGTACACAACATGGCGTACATCAGGCTCCCAACAGCTGATGCGTAAGGAATCCATCTCATATCCTCAACTCCTTGAGGTGTCTTAGGACACTATTCCTTAGACAAATAGATTCCATGTCTAAAAGGCAACAAGCCCTTTTTGGAATCTTGCATCTTAAACCTTGACAACATTTTGTCTATGTATGATGCTTGAGACAAGGCTAGTGTTTTATTCTTGCGGTTCCGGACAATCTGGATCCCAAGAACAATCTGCGCATCACCCAAATCTTTCATTTAGAATTGCGTAGCTAGCCATTCCTTGATGTCAGTAAGATAACCTACATCATTCTCAATGAGTAGGATATCATCCACATAGAGAATTAGGAAAGCGACAGAACTATTGATGATTTTCTTGTAGACACAAGGTTCATCATCATTCTGGTCAAAACCATAAGATCTGATAACCTCATCAAATCTTATATTCAGGACCTAGAGGCTTGTTTCAGTCCATAAATCGACCTTTTAAGCCTGCAAACCTTTTGCTCTTGTCCTGGTTCAATGAACCCTTTGGGTTGGTCCATGTAGATGATTTCCTTAAGATTGCCATTCAAAAAGGCTGTCTTGACATTCATTTGCCATACCTCATAGTCATAATATGCGACAATGACAAGAAGGATACAGATAGACTTTACCATAGCAACAGTGAAAAGGTTTCCTCAAAGTCAACCCTTCAACTCTGGTATAACCCTTTTGCTACTACTAGTCTAGCTTTAAAGGTTTGCACCTTCCCATCTACACCTCGTTTTCTCTTGTAGATCCATTTACAACCTATAGGTTTTACCCCATCACGCTTATCTACAAGATCCCAAACAGAATTGAAGTGCATAGACTCCATTTCTTGGTCCATGGCTATGACCCATTTGTCTTTGTCAATGTCAACCATTGCTTGATTATAAGTCAATGGATCCTCGCAGTTGTCATCTGGTGTAACAACTTAGGTTTCACTAAACCCATGTAACAGTCAGAACAGATCACAACCCTCCCACTACGTCGAGGCATACTCAACTCTTGAGATGGACCATCTTGACTAGACAAACTAGTATCAACAACTCTTGTTGATGTACTAGTGTTCTTATTAGCAACCTTTGCTACTGTTCCGTCTAACTCACTCAACACTACCTTACTTTTTGGTTTGTGGTCCTCCTCTAAGAAAGTGGCATTTGTCGACACAAAGACCTTATCTTTCTTAGGATCATAGAATAAACCACCTCTTGTTTCTTTTGGGTATCCTACGAATAGGCACAACTTTGAACGTGAATCCAACTTCTTTGGATTTGTCACAAGCACATGTGCTGGACAACCCCATATTCAAGTGACATAAACTACCTTTACGTCCTTTCCAGAGTTCAAAAGGTGTTTGAAAACACTTTTGGAGGGCACACTATTCAAAATGTATCTGCAGCCTCCACCGCATAACCCCAAAAGGAACTAGGGAGATGAGCATAACTCATCATTGATCGAACCATGTCCAACAAGGTTCTATTTCTCCTTTCCGATACACCGTTTTGCTGTGGTGTGTCGGGAGCTGAGAGTTGAGATGTAATTCTATATTCTATCATATAATTCTAGAATTTTAAATCCATGTACTCTCCACCTCGATCCGATCGAAGTGTTTTAACTCTTTTACCTAATTGATTTTCAACGTCAGCCTTGAATTCCTTGAATTTTTCAAGTGCTTCAGACTTGTGGTGCATTAGGTAAATTTTCCCATATCTGAAATAATCATCTATCAAAGAGATGAAATATTCATATCCTCCCCTGGCTTTAACATTCATCGGACCACAAAGGTCTGAAGGTACAAGTTCTAGAGGATCTTTGGCTCTATAACCTTTTCCACTAAAAGGTCTTTTAGTCATCTTGCCTTCTAGGCAGGATTCACATACTGGCAAGGAATTTTCTTCTAACTCGTTTAGAAGTCCGTTCTTTACCAATCTCTCAATCCTATTGAGATTAATTTGACCCAATCTTAAACGCCAAAGATGATCATTTTAGGAGAAATTAGTTCGCGTACTTGCAATTTTGTAAAATTCACTTGTTAAAACTATTTTAACTGAATTAAACCATTTGCAAATAATTCTAAAGAAGAGCAACACATAGTACAATACTTTTCCAATGAAATAAACACTTTATTTAATTGAAAAGTAAAATAAGTACAATGTTCTTTAAGGCAAGAAATGAGGTTTCTAATAAACCCTTAAGCCACATGTTATCAAATAACAGCTTTTCTTTGCCAGACAGTTGCTCTTTATCTACTCCTTTTCCTCTTCTTTTGTATCTTCTTAAGTCCAGAAGCATGACTGCAGTTCTTAGTCCCAGATGATGAATCCTCCTGAGAACTTTTGGAATGAGCAAACAAATTTGCCTCTCCATTTCGTTGTCCCTTATCATCCATAAGAAACTGATAATTCTGCAGCTCATGTAGAAGAGAAGTCAGATCATACTCTATGTTGTTCATCGTTACATTGCTATGGAATCGTTGAAAACTCTTCGGAAGAGATTCTATGATGAACAAAATCTGACATTTCTCATCTATGATCGCTCTGTTTATTTCCGCTATATTGAAGTGGGCAATCAGATTGAGAACATGTTCTCTTACCGATGTACCTTCCTTCATACGTGCGTTATAAACGAATTTTAGGGCTTCATACCGAATTTGTTTGGACAGTTGTCTAGACAAATTTAGCACAAAATCCATGATCTCTCCAGCTGAGATCTTGCCCTCCAGTCTCCTGGCTAAAGCATCAGGTATGCTAGCCAGGATATAGGCTTTCGCCTTTTCGTTGGCATTAATCCAGCGGTCATACGCATCCTCAACAGCTGGAGATGCATTTTGAGTAGGAAATTGAGGACACTGCTCATTGAGAACGAACTTAAGATCATGTGTAACCAAAATTATGTTGAGTCCATCCCTCCATGTCACTATGTTCTCTCTGGTTAACTTTTTCGCACCCAATAAGGAAATCATAGACCTAGACATTTTTGCTGAAAATTTACAAACAAACTTGTATGAGTTTCTTGCTATAACTCTAATCTAATCATGTTTTAGCTAATTATCAAATGATTCCTTGGCATTTATAATTTGCAATGATACTCCAGAGGTTTAGAATGTATGACACCGAAGGGTAATAAAAAGCACTCCTCCTTTGGATCAAGACATTCTTGACCAAAACCTAACACCAGAATAACTCTTATTCCTATAGGTTTTAGTTACCATTTTTTGGTATGAATACATACACCACTTATGTATCCCATGAGTGTAACGCTTTGTCTTTAGATCCCAGAGTCTCGATCCAATAAAATCCGCCGAAGGGAGGACTAGATTGGAAAATAGTCTAAGGAAATCTTTATCCCTTTCGGGTGTCCATTGTGTTAGATCCCCTATGATCAAGCCCTCCGAAGGAATTGTCTGGACCAGGTCAAACTAGCAGGCTGACCATAGTGGTCCAACGGTGTAAACCGACAAAAGAGACCGTAGGTTTTGTTTTCACTAAACTTGCTCCCACTCACTATAAGTACCCTCTCCATTCACCTTGGTATTGACTCATACAAACACCATCCGAAGGGGGACGCTCCCGTTTGCGCCACGAGACCAAATATGAGTCTCACGGTGTGAACTTCCCGGAGATAGCGTAGGTGGAAAAATATATATCTCATACACTTTTTCCTCCCACTTAATAGTTTAAGTCTATAGGAATCTTTTTTAGGCTAAAACCCGGCTAATGATTTTACCTATATCTATCAACATAACCCTTATATTGACAATCAATATAACTCTTATATTGATTTTATCCTAAGTTTGTTAATATAACTCCTTATATTAAACCTAGGATTTCTAGTTTATTAACCCCTTAATAAACCTGCTGACGCCATCTTGTAATTTATAAGACTCTCCGATTAAATTTCACTCCCGTGTCGATTCTCGAGATAGGGTGTTCCGCTTTCACACACTTAAATACCCCAAACCTAGATAGAACTTTCCTTAGACAGAGTTCCTCTTTTAATCATAGCTTATAAATTACTTGGTTCCTAATTCTAATCTAATTAGAACTAGATAACCTAAGGTCTATTATTTCCAAGTTCTAAACACTTTAAAACTAATAATTAACCTTAGGTGACATGCATACTATGTTATAGTGCTTGATCATTCATCACATGAATAATAAAACATACATAGCATATTCATCTCATGAAATATAATGCATGTCAATCTTTGTCCCAAAAATTAATATAACAACCTTATATTAATTAATCATGCAAACTATAAAATATAACTCCTTATATTATAAATGATGCATGAAAATGCTTAACCTAAGGTGGGATTTCTAAAATACAAGCATACACTATGCATGACAATAATTACACAACAATTGCATAATTAAATAGCAAAATTAGACCAAATTTTGGCACCCTAGAAATAATTTTAATTAATATAATCTAATTATATTAATTAAAATTAAAATTATTAAATATATTAAAATAAAACGTTTTTATAATTAATATAAATAATAAAAAAAACGTTTCTGCCCGTTGCTCCTCGCGTGAAACGCGCCCTCAAGTGCTGTAACGCTTTTTGTCGTTTACGTAGAAGCGTTGCGAAACGAGGCGGCGCGGCGTTAACGCCGCCTCCTCGTGGCGCGCCTTCTCCCGCAAGCGCGGCATTGCAACGCCGATGAACAGCATTGCAACGCTGCACGCAGACAACAATGTGAATCCACTATTCTTTGCTCGTTTTTGCTCCGTTCTTCTCAGCAACCGCTTTGCCTCGATCGACACGGACTTACAGACCGATTTACAATAAAATTTGCCCAAAACACCGGGCCCTTACATTGAACATTTCAATGAAAAATTGTAAATCTATGTTCCAAAATCGAAAACATCTAATTTCGCAAAAACTGTTCAATATCTCATGCACAAAACAGTAAATCCCACCTTGTTCTTGAAAAATCCAGAACATAAATCAAGAACGCAATTGGGCTCTGATACCAATTGAAGGGAATCGAAGTCCCCACAGTGGAAGCGATTGTGAATCGCACGCTCTTGATTTAGTTACAACCAAAAATGCAAGAACGTAAAACATAGATTAAACATGAAATACAGAAATGGACAGCAAGTATATTACCTTTAAAGAACCTTTCTTCAAGTGCTCCTCTCTCCACGGTCACGATCTCAGCAACAAGAACTCGTACGAACACCGACACCACCATCGGATCTTCTCCGTTGTTCTCTAGGTGAGGGAGGAAGGTGGGTTCCCTTTAGGAGTGGTGAGGTATTTTGTGAGAGATATTTGTGTTTTGGAACACTTCCAACAACACAACAAAGAGGCTTGTAAAAACTTTCTCAAAGTCTTGACCAAAGTCTTAACCTAGTTGCATCTCATGCAACTATATATAGGGGAATGGTATGGAAATGACCATTCTACCTCTCCTTTTATCTCTCTTTAGTATATAGTTTATATATGAATCTAATTCACATTAAAACTATATATTATATCAATTACATCATATATAATTGATATAACTCCTCATGTATGAAATTGAACACTTCAATTTCACTCTTAACTTTATACCCTCAATATTACCATGTTGAGCCAACAGAGGGATCTAATGGACCTACAGATCATGAGCTCCAATGATGTGAGATTAACTGATCAAACTCTTTGATCAAGTTAATCAATATTCATTAACTACAAGTCACTCCACTATAGACTTGTAGCTGCACTCTCTCTCACTCAGAGATATTATTGTGTCCACCGATATAGTCATTACCCATGAGTCGACCCTTCACAGGGTTGTTCGTAATCACGCTTGGGTCAAATTATCGTTTTACCCTGTGATTACCTCTTTGCTCCTTAAGCACCACTGATCCTCTAATGAACAACAAGTCTAAGGTTCTACCTTAGACTCATACCCTCATAGAGGGCGGGGCCCCGTTGTTCAAGACCTGAGAGTCGATTCTTGAGGAACAACCTATCCGATTCCTCAAGAGAGGAATGAGTGAATTCCATCTTGCACAGCTTAAGTTCCCGCCACCTCACGAGGTTACGTCACCCGAAGGTAGGCTTATTGAGTCGGCTACAAGTCACTCTCACCCATACTAGTCTAAGGACAAAACCCTATAAGCAGGAGTTCTTAACTTGCTCAGGATTCAGGTCAAGTCACTAATGACCATTTATAAATTACTAGTCTTATCCTCGTTAATCGATTGTTATCTTCGATTAGACTAATAATTTCATGATCCATCTTGTATGAACTCTTCATACAGATGATGCCTCCACTCGCATGTCAACTACATGAATGAGTTGGATTACCTCATTTGTACTAATTACAAAGTAGGTCGCATCCATGGTGTTACCAGAACGAGGTTTCCAACCTTATTCTTATACCATAGACTGTTTAGGTTATAACCTTGAAGTCAACTCAAATAGTGTCCACTACACTGATTTCAAGATAAACGTTATAACTTTGGAGCTTAGTTTATTGGATTTATAAAAGCAAGATTGTAATTTTATCAAACCAAATATCACTTTATTTAATTGATCAAAATTATATAAGTATAGGACATAAATTCCAACAATTGTACACCTGTCACTTTCATTTTCTTATTGATGCTTCTTTAGATTGTTTGACCATGTATTAAAGTTTTTTCATAATGTACCTTTTTTAATCTCATATTGTCCAAAAATATAATCATTCTACCTTTCATTTTCTCATGTATAGAATTCCTATCAAAACAAAAATTCACTCCTATCATTTCCATTTCCTTTCATTTTCACATTGCAAGGAGACCAAATCTTAATTGAACACTATGTTCACCCATCTATTTGTAGTAATATATCCGGATGGATTTGTCAGGTTTTTTATTAATTAGAAAAATGATACATCTATAATGTTTAATAACCTCAAAATACTCTATTAATTAACCTCAAAATACTCTATTAATAGGTAAATGAGAGTCTTTTTCCACCATTTTCATATTTTAAAATTAAAAAGTTCACTTTTTTTTTAACCAAGTATGATAAGTAAAGTAAGCAAACTATAAAGACGTATCCAATTTTAAAGTAACAAAGTTGATCCTCTATTCCTGCTATTGTTGTACTCAAACTATAAATATAATTTGTAATATCAAATCAAAATGATCAATGTATAGTTAAAATAGATATTACTTGTTTTAAATTATATTTCCATATAGACAAATAAATTACATACAAGACCTACACAATATAATGATTCTTTTTTTATCACACGGTAATAATCATTATAGTTAAGATTACTATACTTTAGGTTAAATTATAAGTTTAGGACTTCCAATTTTTAAAGTCCACTTTAACAACTATATTATTATTATTATTATTATCATTATAATAATAGTACAGATTAGAGGTGGATAATTCGAATTCATGATCTCTTGGTCATAAGTATTACTCGATGCCAGTTGAGCTATACTCTGGTTGGCAACTATATTATTTAAATTAAATATAGATTAAATGATTAAAACATTAATGTCACGTTTCAATTTTATAAAAAAGAGAAGAGAAATTTTAAAAATAATTTTGTTTTTGGAAAAAAGAAAAAGACATTAAAGTCTCTCTCTCAATGGTTTGTACACATGGAATTAAATGACACAGATCTAGGAAAAAGAATTTTATAAGTTTTCCATATATTGGAGTTGGAAAATCTCAAATTGAGTGAGAACACACTTGGTTTTGTTTTGAATTCTAATAACTTAAGAGAGAGAATAATCATAATCTATTCCCTTCTTAAGATAAGGATGACTAATAACATCTTCAAAGTAAACAAATAGACCCACAAAATGGGGGAAAAAAATACACACACAAAAATAAAATTAAAAAAAAAAAAACCAATCCAATAATTTGATCGACATATAAATCCTTCTTTTTTTCCAGAATTGCTATTTGGGTTAAATATTCACTCCCATTGAGCTAATGTTGCCGTGATGAAGAACACCCTTTCCCTTCTACCTAACTCTTTTTCTCCACTTTTTTTTTTTTTTTGTTAACCATAGGATCAACCAAATATTTTCCAACTCTTCTCTAATCTCTGGAATCTATTTCAAATCTGTTGTGCAAAAACTCACTATACAACCATCTGCAATCACAGATAATAAATGGTAAACAAGGTCGATCCCACGAGGATTAATGTAAGTAAATTTGTTGAAATTAAGCACAAACTCACCAACACAAAACTAAACCCGAAAAATAACTAAAAACAAGTACAAAAGTGACTACTCAACTAAGATAGACTTAAAAAAGTAAATTCCAAATTAACAAAGACTAGAGAAGCTAATATTTGTACTAAAATGATAGAAACAGAGGGTTGGAATTTAGAAAAGCATTGTTTCTTTTTGCCCAGTTGAGGTCAACAATGTTATAACTTAAACACCACATTGCTATATAGAAGGGAAAATTTACATGAAACTGACTCGAAAAAATTAAACTTCTCGAACTTGTTTTAAAATTCACATGAAACTGACTTGAAAACTTCTCGAACTTGTTTTTCTTGACTTTAATGTTGAGTTGAGCATATGTTTATGAAAACTCAATGTTAACGAACAATAATAAGACCCATGTATGTTTACACCATATAACTTCTACCTCCTGAGAAGTCACTTGCTTCATTTGTGTTAATCTACAAACTCTTAACCCCTTTTAATATTAAGAACTAATGTGTGTCTTACCTAAAGTGATCAAACTCAAATAAGAACTTGCTGTTGACATAGAAATTTCGACCAATCCCCAGCTGCCACGCCGTTATTTCAAATTAATGACGAAGTTGTAAATGATTAAATTTGGGACCGATGATAAGTTGACAGGTGTCTTAAATTTAGTTTGAAGACAAGAATTGACAAATTCTAAAAGTTAAGGGTCAACATGCAATTTTCCAAAATAATTAAATTTAATTTTGGTCAAATTGGATTATAGGGAATTAGGTAAGATAAATAAAACCCATATCCAAATGACTAGGTCCAAATTCAATAAAGCCCAAGTTCAGGTTGTTGGGCCCAAAAGCCACTGAAGCCCAAACCCACATGCCTTGGAAAACTCTATAAATAGAGAGTTTCTCCTTCATTCCAAAGGTTCAGAAACTTCACTCCTAAAAGGA
The DNA here is from genome assembly GCA_036507285.1 of Trichosanthes cucumerina. Lineage (NCBI taxonomy): Eukaryota > Viridiplantae > Streptophyta > Magnoliopsida > Cucurbitales > Cucurbitaceae > Trichosanthes > Trichosanthes cucumerina. The sequence continues at coordinate 70,267,889 of CM071839.1, read as the reverse complement.
ATTCAGAGAGAATTCAGAGAGAATTTAGAGCAAAGTCCTCAAGTGCTGAAAACTCCCTGAAGTCCTTGGTGCTGAACGCTGCAAGACGAGTCTTCAAGTGCTGAACGTTGTAAGACAAGTCCCTAGGTGCAGAACACTACAAGTCCACAGGTGTTAAGCACTCCGCGAAGACCAAAGATTCTTCCAAGCTTCCAACCTCGAGAACAAGCACTTTAGCCCTCGAGTGACATACGTACAAGAGAGAGAATCAGAGGATCATACTTAGAGATTGTATTCCATACTCACAAAATTAATATAATACAAAGTTTATTACACGTGTCTCGTTGTTGTTCCTTCGCCGAATTCACGTGTAAACAAGATCGTAAAGTTGATCGAAGGATCCTCCAAGGATAGAGTGGTCGTCAAAGATAACCCGCTGTTTGACCAGTTTACCCCTGCTGTCGGTCAATCAAAGGAGGCATCAAATCAAGATGTGATGTCTGTGATGATGGCCGATGTGGAATCCAACGAAAGGATGGCAGAGATGGAGAGAAAGATTAGTCTCCTGATGAAGGCGGTCGAAGAAAGGGATCTAGAGATTGCATACTTGAAGAATCAAATGCAGAATCGCGAGACTACTGAGTCAAGTCAAACCCCTGTTGCAAAGAAGATTGACAAAGGGAAGGTTGTTGTTCAAGAAGAGCAACCACCAAACTCGGCCTCGGTAGCTTCTCTGTCCGTCCAACAGCTACAGGACATGATCATGAGCTCCATCAGAGCTCAGTACGGTGGACTCACCCAAAGTTCTTTCATGTACTCTAAGCCGTACACTAAGAGAATAGACAATCTGAGGATGCCCGTCGGATACCAACCTCCCAAATTCCAACAGTTCGATGGGAAAGGAAACCCGAAGCAACATATCACTCACTTTGTGGAAACATGCGAGAACGCTGGGACTCGCGGCGACCTTCTAGTCAAACAGTTCGTTCGTACGCTGAAAGGGAACGCCTTTGACTGGTATACCGACTTGGAATCTGAGACGATCGACAGCTGGGAACAGTTTGAAAGAGAGTTCCTTAATCGCTTCCATAGTACGAGGCGAACTGTTAGTATGATGGAGCTCACGAGCACGAAGCAACGAAAGGGTGAGCATGTCGTCGATTACATCAATCGTTGGAGAGCTCTGAGTCTAGACTGCAAGGATCGACTCACCGAACTGTCTGCTGTAGAAATGTGTACCCAAGGCATGCATTGGGGGTTGCTCTACATCTTACAAGGTATAAAACCTCGTAGTTTCGAAGAGTTAGCAACTCGAGCTCATGATATGGAGTTAAGCATTGTTGCTAGGGGAAACAAAGACTTGCTAGTCCCAGATGTGAAGAAGGAAAAGAAAGAATTGAAGAGCACCGAAAAAACTTCGAAGGGTGCTACTACTAAAGAATCTATGGTCGTCAATACGACTCCGTTGAAATTTGTGTCTAAGGGAAAAGAAAAGAAAGCCGAGAAGCGCCAAGATGACGGCGAGAGGCGTCGTCTGACCTTGAAAGAGAGACAGGAAAAGACCTACCCTTTTCCAGATTCTGACATTCCAGATATGTTGGAGCAATTGCTGGAAAAGCAACTCATACAACTGCCGGAATGCAAACGACTGGAAGAGTTAGGCAAAGTGAACGATCCTAACTACTGCAAATATCACCGAGTAGTCAGCCATCCGGTGGAGAAGTGCTTCGTACTAAAGGAGTTGATCTTCAGTGTGCACGCGAAAAGAAAGATTGAGCTAGATCTAGACGGAAGTGGCTCGCTTAATCATGCGACTATAACGATTCATCCCAGAATTCAAACATCAACAAGACTGCCTCATGATAGAAGAGGAAGCCTAGTTCAGTTCAGATCCTTTGAACCTATCGTTGTGTGGATGAATGATGAACCATCGAGTAAGAATTCTCAAGAGGGAGGCATCCAAAAGCAGTACGTTCAAGAAGAGAATAAGCGGATCGAAGATGAAAGCGAAGGTTGGACTGTCGTGACTCGTCACAAGAAGCGACAACAAAGTTACGCACAGAAGGAATCGCGACTATTCCGACGCCATAAGAAAAAAAGCAAGTCACAAAAGAAGAAAAGAAAACAGGTCACAAAGAAGCCTGTTTACGCCATGAGGGAAGACGAAAACCTCTTCCGCCCACGACAAGTGGTAACTTTGGAGGAATTCTTCCCAAAGAATTTCCTAAGTAAAGGCCAGGAGGAGGCATTTGAGGTAGTTGCGTGTCACGTTACCGGTACGATTGAAGATCCTTCATGCTTGTATGAGATGACAACAGAGTTAGAAAACTCATCCTCATTCAGTATAGAGGACTTGTTGTCACTCCCTCAAGCAGCCAAGAGTGCTCTTATCGAGGCATTGATAGACTCTGACAATGCAAGTGCCCCAAGCTCTATGACACGCACATGCACGTCATGTTGCATGTCCATAAGTTTTACTTGATGAGGACTCATTGTTGAGTTCAAAGCCCCATAATAGACCTCCGTTTGTCTCGGGTACATTCGAGAGCGGTGGTCGGTCGATCCTTATCGATGATGGATCACCGTTAACATAATGCCTAAGTCAACCATGAAGCAATTAGGCATCCCGGTAGAAGAGTTATCAAGCGAAGAAACTTGTGATCCAAGGCTTTAACCAAGGAGACCAATGAGCTATTGGCATGATACGCTTAGAGCTTATCATTGGGGACCTCAAGGCCGACACTTTGTTCCACGTCATGCACTCCAAGACCGCCTATAAGTTGCTACTAGGTCGCCCTTGGATTCATGGAAATGGAGTTGTAACTTCTACGTTACACCGGTGGTTTCAAGTTTTACCAAGATGGCGCCAAGAAAGTGGAGGAAGATACCAAGCCATTTTCAGAAGTTGAATCCCATTTCGTGCTGACGCGAAATTTTACATGAAGGGTGACGGTATAGGGGAGACTGTACCAACAAAGATCCCTTTAATAAAGAGCGACAGTCGGCCTAAGGAGGTACCGCAGATTGACGTGAAAGAAGAAACTATCAAATGTACAAATGGGCCTGCTCTGAGAAACAACGAAGTCTCTACAAATTTCGCAAAGTCCAAAAATTTCAAAGATGAAGGAAGCGCAACCTCCTGCTTTTGCGTTACGCCTTTGTCTCGACGGAAGAAGGGCGAGTCACCATTTGCAGAGTGCACAAAAAGCCTGTCTGTGGGTGAAATCGAAGTTTTGAAGGGAAGCTTCACAATGTTGCTCACGAAGATAACGAAGCAAGAGGTCAAGAAACTTGAAGATGACCGATTGGAAGCAAGTTTGCCTAAGAGTCGAACGAAAGATGGGTTTGACCCTAAGGCATATAAACTCCTATCAAAGGCAGGATACGACTTCACAACTCACACTGAGTTCAAAAGTCTAAGGATCTTCGACGAGAGACCTGAACTCTCTTTAACACAAAAGAAGCTCCTGAAAGAAGGTTATACCATACCAGCATCAAGGAAAGGACTGGGATATAAGTCTCCTGAGTCGGTCCGCATAATAAGAAAAGGGAAGGCAAAGGTGGCAGACTCAAACCACATAACAGTGGAAGAGGTAGACAATTCAGATGAAAAGGAAAACATCACTCGAAGGACTTCTGTTTTTAGCCGCGTTGGGCTGTTGGTGGCACGACCTTCAGCCCTCCAACGATTGGGCACCACTCAAGTAGAAGAAGAGCAGTCACCTCCCGTTTCTAGTTCCACTCGAACCTCAACCCTCCAACGATTGGGCACCACTCAAGTAGAAGAAAAGCGGTCACCTCCCGTTTTTGGTTCTACTCGAACCTCAGCCCTCATGAGGATAAGGATGCCCACTGAAACAGAAGGAAGCGTTTTACTAGCCTTTACACCTGACTTTGTTCGACCTTCCATCCGTCTTGAGCTAGGTGGTGTGCTTCTTTGGTGAAAGAGAAGGTATGACATCCACTCCTATCAGTAAACGATCATCATCAACATTACAAAGGTTAGGTGCGCTGCGAAGGAAAAGAAAATGTACCTTCGACCTCAGACGTGACGCGCCCTTCAGCTTTTCAAAGGCTAAGTGTAACCACTTCAAAAAAAGATGGGCCATCCGCATCAGTTTTTGATAGGATTCACCATGATTGCCTAGTGAGAACCTCGAAGGATGACTCCTTTGTAAAAATAAAAATGGACGGAGAAGTTCACAGTACTGTTCCTTCTCGGATGAAAAGGAAAACATTCGTTACTGTAAATACTGTAAGGTTCATTGAAGGTAAAGCGGCGTGATGTCGTCATATAACCAATCCCCAAGGAGGATTCGAGAAAGGAGGAGGGTGAGACCTCTTGCTACCATATTACAATTGAAGAAGAAACTAAAGCTGAATTTTCCGATGAAGATGCAGAAGAGGCGCCATCCTCGCTTGAAGATGGTAGCCAATCAATAGTGGATGAGCTTAAAGAGGTGAACCTCGGTACACCAGAGGAGCCACGCCCGACCTTCGTAAGTGCATCCCTCACTTGCGAGGAGGAAGGCAAATATATGAGTCTGCTCACGTCATATAGAGATGTTTTTGCGTGGTCCTATAAAGAGATGCCAGGACTCGATCCAAAAGTAGTTGTCCACCATCTTTCCATCAAACAGGAGTATCGCCCAGTCAAGCAAGTGCAACACCGTTTTCGACCGAAGCTTATCCCTCAAATTGAGATAGAGGTCAATAAATTGATCGAATCGGATTCATACGTGAGGTGAAGTATCCAACTTGGATAGCCAACATTGTTCTGCCGGAAAGAAGAATGGCGACTTGGCGTTTCGTCGACTTCGTGTGACTGAATAAGCGCATGCCCAAAGGACGACTTCCCATTGCCCATCACCGAGATAATGGTCGATGCCACTCACCGCCATGAAACACCGTCGCTTCATGGATGGATCATCGGGTTATAACCGATTCGAATGGCTTTGGCTAATGAAGAGATGACAGTCTTTCGAACTCCTAATGGCATATACTGTTACAAGGTGATGCCATTTGGGTTGAAGAATGCCGTGCCACCTATCGCGCCCATGCGTAAGATTTTTGACGACATGCTACATAAGCATGTTGAATGTTATGTCGACGACCGTGGTTAAGTCCAAGAAGAGACAAAACCATTTGGAAGATCTCAAAGTGGTCTTCGATCGGCTAAGAAAGTATCACCAAGATGAACCCTCTCAGTGCGCGCATTTGGCGTCACTTCAGAAAGTTCCTGGGTTCGTTGTAAGGCACCGAGGATTGAAATAGACAAGTCTAAGATTGATGCTATTCAAAAGATGCCAAGGCCAAGGAATCTACACGAGTTGAGAAGCCTTCAAGGTCGTTTGGCCTATATTCTGAAGTTTATTTCCAACTTAGCTGGTCGATGTCAACCTTTTCAAAGGTTAATGAAGAAAGGGAGGACTTTGAATGGGATGAAGCATGTCGAATGCTTTTGATGAAGATCAAGAGGTACTTGCTTAATCCTCCAGGTCTTAGGTGCCCATATTGCGGGAAAATCACTGCGTCCTCTATATTTCTCACGCAAGAAAGGTCACCGAGCACTGCTGGCGCAAGAAGGGGAGAAGGGTAAAGAACAAGCCCTTTATTACTTGAGCAGAACTTTGAATGGGGTTGAGACAAATTACTCCCCCATAGAAAAGATGTGTCCGCACTCTTCTTCGCTTATCTCGAAAAATTGAGGCACTACATGCAAGCTTTCACAAAGTGCACTTGATAGCAAAGACTCGACTTATAAATTACATCTTGTCGAGACCGATTATCTCTCGGGCGGTTAGCTAAATGGGCGATCTTGCTCCAAAGAATATGACATCGCCTACGTACCTCAAAGCGGCGCTTAAAGGACAAAGCGTTGGCGATTTCTTGGCAAAACACCCAATTCCGCCGACCGAAGTTATGTGAAGGCTCGCGATGAAGAAGTCTTCTATGTTGAAATTGCGAGCCTTGGATCATGTACTTTGATGGCGTGACACGAAGGAGCGGTGTGGGGGCAAGCATTATCTTCATCTCTACTTTGAGAAACACATGCTCCTCTTACGACTTTACACTTAGCGAGTTGTGCTCAAACAATGTAGTGAATATCGAACCCTAATTCTTGGTCTCCAAATGGCCATTGAGATTGGCATAATGTACTTAGAAATTTATGGCGATTCAAAATTGATCATTAGTCAACTCATGCTTGAGTATGATGTGAAGCACGAAGACTTGAAACCTTATTTTGGCTATGCAAGACAACTGCTGGAAAAGTTTGACAAATCACGGCTGAACACGTGCAAGATCGAGAAAATAAGAAGGCGGATGCACTAGCAAATTTGGCCACTCGCTTCTAACGACCTTAGACGATGTGACAATAAACATATCACTTTGTCAAAGGTGGGTCGTGCCACCACTAATGATGAATGCGAGGAAATAAACATGATCTCGGTCTATGCCATTGAAGAGGAAGATCATGACAACCCATTATAGAGTACCTTCAACATGGGAAGCTCCCATCGATCCTCGGCGCAAAGCTGATGTACGAAGAAGGGCCTCTAGGTTCATATACTATAAAGAGACTCTCTATCGTTGTTCTTATGAGGGACTCTTCCTTCGTTGCCTTGGAAAAGAAGAGTCGATTAAGACATTAGAGGAGGTGCATTCAGGTGTTTGTGGGGCTCACTAGTTAGGTCCGAAGCTCCAGTTCCAGATGAAAAGAATGGGCTATTACTGGCCTACGATGATCTATGACTCGATGGAATATGCAAAGAAATGCGAAGCTTGCCAATTCCATGCAAACTTCATCCATCACCGCCGTAACCTCTCAGCATCCGACCGCCGCTTCATGGCCTTTTTGAAGCGTGGGGACTTGATCTTGTTGGTCCGATAACGCCAAAGTCGTCGGCAGGTCATTCTTATATTCTCGCGGCGACAGATTACTTTTCAAGGTGGGCCGAAGCGGTTGTACTAAGAAGAAAAATGTTGTAGACTTCATTCGAACACATATCATCTACCGCTACGGTATTCCACATCGTATCGTGACAGATAATGGGAGACAATTCTCCAATAGACTGATGGATAAACTCTGTGAGAAATTCAAGTTCAAGCAGTATAAGTCATCCATGTATAACGCTGCAGCAAACGGTCTGGCACAAGCATTCAATAAAACCTTGTGCAACCTACTAAAGAAGGTAGTCTCTAAGACAAAAAGAGACTGGCAAGAAAGGATTGGTGAAGCACTATGGGCTTATCGGACTACGCATCGCACTCCCACTGGGGTTACGCCATATTTCCTCATCTATGGGGTGGAGGTTGTACTCCCTCTGGAAAGAGAGGTTCCGTCATTAAGGATGTCCATACAAGAAGGGTTGACTATAGAGGAAAATGCGAAGCTTCGCCTTCAGGAGTTGGAAGCGCTTGATGAAAGAAGACTTGATGCTCAACAAACACTGGAATGTAACCAAGCCCGAATGACCAAGGTCTTCGATAAAAATGTCAAGCCTCGCTCATTTCAAGTCGGTGATCTAGTGCTCGCTGTTCGAAGACCTATCATCACAACACGACACACGGTAAATAAATTGACACCAAAATGGGATGGACCCTATGTCATTAAAGAAGTCTATACCAACGGAGCATACAAGATCGTTGACAAAGATGGTTTGAGGATCGACCCCATCAACGGAAAGTTCCTCAAGAAATTTTATGCTTAAAACATTGTAAACACTTCTAATCGTAAGAGTATAAACAACACGATGCTTTTGAACTACGTTATGACTTGATCCTCACATTCATTCAAGTACGTGGCGCAAAAAAAAGTAAAAAAAGCTTTAAGTTCAGTCTGATCAATAAATAAAAAAAAATGCAAGTTATGAATTGAATGCTAAATTTTATTGCATAAATAAGGAAAACAGGACAACATGTTGCTACAAGTAAGCAACCCAAGAATTAAGAAAAAAAAATGTACATAAAAAAAAAAAAGAGATGTCTGGGAAGAGATCTTTGAATCATGGCGTCCATCTGAACTCCTTCAACTCTTCTCGTGAATGTTCTAAGAGCCCGTGAATTGTTGCTAGGGCACGGATATCTTTGTCAGCAATAGCAGGCGTACATTCAATGTGAATAATCCTTTCGCGTACTCGCGAAACCTCAAGTCTCTCTCGGTCCACGTCTTTCTCCCCCTCAGATATTGTGGTGGACAGTCTTGCCGATTCAGATTTTATGATATGTAACTTTGTTTCTTGTTCAATAACCTTCGCTTTAAGCCCTACAATCTCATCTTCCAACACCGCAGCTTCCGATACAGATTGAGCAAGTTGAGTTCGAAGAGTGTTGTTCGCTTCGAGTGCTTGGTTTTCTTTAGACAATGTACGTTCTAATTCAACCTTCGTGTCATCCAGTTGTCGAGCCTTGTCTGCTGAAGTTAGCATAGTTGATAAAGTAGATTGCATTTCGTTGTACTCCACCACCTTTTAGAAATAGTAAGATGTGATCTCTCGCAACGGCTCCACATTGCTTGTACAGATATCCATAATTGCATCAAGTATCTTGCGTGTCTCTTGAGTAAGTTGAGCGACGTTCTCAAAGGGAGTTCGTGCGATCTTCTCTTGTATGCTTTTCCATATAGATATGGCGAATCGTTTCTTGATGAGAAGAAATCACGCCATCCGCATGATAAATGTGATTCTTCTTCAAAGTTGAAGCAACTACATGTTGAGGACAATTGCGATGCAGCGACACAACCGCATCTTTGCAAGGTAACTACGTTCTGCGGATTAGTTACGGGCTGCCGAGAACTGTGTTCTGCGAGCTTTGATGTCTTTCAGCTGGGACAGGAAGCGAAGTCACGACTTGCTCTACCTCGGAGGCTGGAACAACATTTTTTGGAGTTGCCATGGGAGGGTATGAAGTCATGACCGCTTCTACCCCGGGGAGATGGGATGATTGCCGGTGCAAAGTTTCTTTGAGGGTGCTCATTGACAGGGTGGAGAGGATAAGTCATGGTTCGCTCATTCACGGGTCCTTGCAAGCTCCCAATCAACTGGGGGGCAAGGTCTAAGGCATACGATCCTATCAAAGATTGATCATTGTGTTGAACGACATTTTTCTCTAGACCATCGCTCAGTTGGAGCTGCAATGATATTAAAAAAGGGTAGTCAGACTAAAAAATAAAAAATAAAAAAAGAGACAAAAAAAGGATGAGAGACCAACCAGAGCCTCAATGTTGTCGGGAATGCGAGAGGCGCTAGGAACACCTTGGAAAAATTGGTCGCCAAGGTCAACGGTCTTCTTTGATTTTCTGGGTCTTTTCCAATGACAGTCTCCTGTACTACTCTTGCTCCCGTCATCTTGAGCGGGCCTGCCAGGAGACATTCTACCTCCGATCAAGCGAATTTGTTTCCCACCAAGAGTAGCCCCATTAGTGTTGGGTAGCTTAGGTTGGGGTTTAGGTGTTGTAGCACTATTCACCAGGTCGTTTATACCCAACTTTAGGTAGTCACGATGCTTATTCAACCACCAACTTCTGAAGCGGGAGGTGATGTGAATCTCTGGGTTTAATGTGCGAGCGGGGAGGAATACTTTAGAACCCTCGCTGGTCCGAAGGCAAACCCTCCAGTGATATAGGATGTTGTCCAAGCTAACTAAAGGTCGAGTTTCCCCTAAATCATTTGGGATATCCTGATGAAATCCAAATTGGCGACCAAATCGGCATGGACTATAAGGCTCGATGACCCAGGAATTTTGGCAGTGCGTCGATAAATAACATGAGCGCAAACTGGAAAAGTACGAGGAATGAAAAAATCTCATGGTACCTTCCTGTTTCAAAACTTCGTGCTTATTTCTACTCTGAAGACTCGCATGCCAGGACACAGAGGTACCCCTATGGATTAGTTCGCGGGCCTCCAATTAATTGAAGTATATAGCACCACCCTCTCTAGAAAAGTAAACCATGCCAGGGCCCGGAACCATATGGGGAGTCTTATAATTGGTTTTGAAATAGTGAACGAGCCAACCAAAGATGTAGTGTATAAGGAAACAGCTCTCCATGCACCCAACTGGTGTGTTAGCATTCGCGACTTTACCCAACCCATGATAGATATTGGCCAGCACAGGGACTGCAAGACTCAAAGTTTCTCCCCCGGCCATTAGACTGGCAACCTTAAAAACATCAAGGGCGTGGTTAGCATTCCTCGAGGAAACACGAAGCGCAAAGCCAACAAGATAGAAAGGCGACCAAGTATGTTTGGTCTTTCCATTCCTCCTCGATGTTAAGGTCATGAAATGCTTTATCCTCTTCACCAACCACTCACGTAACTTGATGCCCGTGTCGTGCAGGTTGTGAGTCGAGAAGAACGAGATGCTCTTTTAGGTCTTCGATGAGGAGGTTTCCCATACACTCGATCACCTTTAAACCAAAAGTCGATCCGTGTTTGATCGCGATGTGAGAATGTTCGATTTTGAAGCACTAAGCACATAGAATGCATGGAAAAGGTACTCGCAGCTTTTCGGTAAGTGTCTGCCTAACTCGTTAGAGCCAGTCAAACTTTCGAGACTAGGGATGACCTCTTCGTAAAACATGCCTTTAATGGGTAGGCCTCCAAAGTTCCAAAGGTCCCATAAGGAGATTGATAGTTCTCCCGCTTGGGTATGTAGAGTATTGGTTGCAGGACACCAAGCCTCGCAAAAAGCTCGGAACACGTCATTGATATGGTCATAAGTATAAAGGGAGACCACCACGGCGTCCAGCAAACGAGATGTATGAAGTAGTTCCTCGTTTCGACCGACAGCATATTCCAGCCATTCCCAGTAGCGTGGCACAAAAAGGAATTCTCCTGGAATTTTTAAGACGGAGTCCCAACGTGCTGAGTCATTTATTATCCGACGACCTAGGGTCATTTCTGGGTCTTGAATGGGGTTTTGATTATGAATAGGAGATTCTAGGAACCATGCTTTAGAGGATGAGTCATGATCTAAAGGTTTCTCTGTAGACCAGACAGTTAAGGTATTTGGGTGGTGTAGCCTAGGCCATCTGTCTGCTGTACGCCCCGTTTTTGGATCTTCTACGACAAAACTAATGCCACTCCTTATTGGTTGGTTGGGGTCTTTCAAGAGGACAAGTTGTCGCTTGTTAGATGAGAGATTCTCTGCAAAATGCACCATGATCCTGTAAAAAAAAAAAATGGTTGCGGTCAACAAAAAAAAAATAATAATAATAAAAAAAGGAGACAAAGAGTCCTATCGCTGCAAGTACGCCCGAAACCGACAAAGGGTTCCACAAGCGTACATGAGCCAGGAACCAGAGAGTCCCATTGCTGCAAGTACGCCCGAACCGACAAGGGTCCCACAAGCGTACATGAGCCAGGAACAAGAGAGTCTTATCGCTGCAACTACGCCCGAAACCGACAAGGGTCCCACAAGCGTACATGAGCCAGGAACCAGAGAGTCCCATTGCTGCAAGTACGCCCGGAATCGACAAGGGTCCCACAAGCGTACATGAGCCAGGAACTAGAGAGTCTCATTGCTGCAAGTACGCCCGAATCGACAAAGGGTCCCCTGGCGTACATGAGCCGGGAACCGTAGAGTCCTATCGCCGCAAGTACGCCCAAACCGACGAAGGTCCCACAAGCGTATGTGCCAGGAACGAGAGAGTCCCATTGCCGCAAGTACGCCTAGAACCGAAACAAAGGGCCCCACAAGCGCGTACATGAGCCGTGAACCAGAGTCTTATCGCCGCAAGTACGCCTGAAACCGGCAAAGGGTCCTACAAGCATACATGAGCCAGAACTGAGAGTCCCATTCTTGCCGCAAGTACGCCTCAGAATCGACAAGGGTCCCACAAGCGTATATGAGCCGGGAACTGAGAGAGTCATATGGCCGCAAGTACGCCCGAATCGACAAGGGTCCTGGCGTACATATGAGCCGAAACTAGAAAGTCTTATTCTTTGCCGTACGCCGGGCAACCGAAGGGTCCTGGCGTACATGAGCCGTGAGAATCGAGAGTCTCATTGCTTTGCAAATGCGCCGGGCAAACAAGGTCCCACAAGCGTACATGAGCCAGAAACCGTAAAGTCCCATCGCCGCAAATACGCCCGAACCGACAAGGTCCCACAAGCGCATACATGAGCCAGAACCGAGAGTCCCATTGCTGCAAGTACGCCAAACCGAGCGGTGTTCCCATAAGCGTACATGAGCCAGAAACCAGAGAGTCCCGTCGCTAGAAGTACGCTCGAAACCGACGAGGGTCCCACAAGCGTACAAGAGCCAAGAATCAAAGAGTCTCGTAGCTACAAGTACACCCGGAACCGACGAGGGTCCCACAAGTGTACTTGTGCTAAGAGAACACTATAGTTGCAAAAAAAAAAGGGAAAGTTATGAGAATTAAAAAGAAAAGGAAAAAAAAAAAGAAAAAAAGAGGTAACCTACACTCCCTGGTGGTTGAAGAGAGAGGTGGGATAGTCTTCAAGAAAGAATGAGACCAAATAAAGTTTTCCTAAAAATAAAAAAAAAAAAAGAAAAAAAATTAGTCTGAGTCTCAAATTTTGATTCACTTCGAATTATGATTATGACAAGATGTGGATAAACTTAAAGATTTAGTCAACAAATCTGACTCGTTACTTTGACTCTGAATCCACTTGAAAATCACAACAAAATATGACTTCTTTATTTGTGCCAAAAAAAAAGAAGAAGTAGGAACCCATAAAAAAATCTTCTGTTTGTATAACAAAATAGTCAATCTCTCACCTCTCTCGTTTCGCTACCACGTAGTGACACCCAAAGCTTGAAGATCCGGCGGCGACGTTGTAGTTGCTTCAAAGATCCAAGGCTAGATGCAGTGCGTAACGACAATGGGAGTCTAATGATTTCAGTTTTGAAGGTTCGATTTGAAGCTTCTGCAACAAATCGTAATTTTAGTTTTCTTTTGGAGTTTTCCTGAATCTTAAGCCAAAAAAAAATTGTGATCTATTCAAATTTCTCAGATTATCGGCATTTGGAAGATTAGATTTTTTTTTTTAGAAAAAAATTTGCGGTGGTTCAAAATCTTGTGATGCACAAGAAAAAAAAAAAGAGATTTTGTGTTGAAAAGCTGCGTAAAAAAAAAAAGATCTAAAAAGGTTGGGTTATTCATTTTAAAAAAAAAAACTCACCTGGCCCAAAGGAAGAAGAAGAGAAGAAAGTTAAAGAAAAATGTAAAAATTGGTGAATGAAATTGGTATGAAAAAAAGTCTTAATTTATTTAGATTTTGAGTCAATTCTTGTACTCAATTTAGAATCCTTATCGAATTAGGAATTGTTATTTAAGTTGTTTCTGTATCGTAATTCAAATTCGAAATCAAATTGGATTAAGCTTGAACGAATTTTGAATTTAATTCAATTTGAGCCAATTCCTTATCAAAATTGGTCGAATTAAAATTTCGGCATAATCCAAATTTTATCACATTAGATAAAGTTAATTCTATCAAGTTTAAATCATGGTAGAATTTTAATTTTATCTGGCCAAACAAAATTTGGGCATAATCCAAATTTTATCCCAAATCAAGATTAGATAAATTTCATTCTATCAAGTTTAAATCATGGTAGAATCTATGAAGTTTAAATCGTAGAATTTTGGCCAAACAAAATTTGGGCATACTCCAAATCTTATCACGAATCAAAGTTGATGAATTCTATCTAAATCAAAATCAGAATAGAATTTCAATTTTATCCGACAAAGTTTAAATCTGGGCATACTCGAGATTTGCCCAGATTTTATCACAAAAGGTTGGAGTGAAATTCAAGTGTCACTCCAAGTTCAAAAAAATTGGGTAGAACTCCAAATCTACTCCATTTTGTCCAAATTTTATGTCATGCAAGAAAATCAAAATACTGACACAAATTCATATTTTGATTTTGTTGGCATGAAAATGTGTGTAAGAGAAAAATCTAAATTATGAACCAAATTCAGTCAACTTAGGAGCAAACATCTTAAATTTTGATTCCAAATTATCCTTATCCTTTTTCGAGATTCACTCACACATACTTGTGCCTAAATCTCGAAAAGGGGCATTTGTTGACATAGAAATTTCGACCAATCCCCAGTTGACACGTCGTTATTTCAAATTAATGACGAAGTTGTAAAGGATTAAATTTGGGACCGATGATAAGTTGACAGGTGTCCTAAATTTAGTTTGAAGACAAGAATTGACAAATTCTAAAAGTTAAAGGTCAACATGCAATTTGCCAAAATAATTAAATTTAATTTTGGTCAAATTGGATTATAGGGAATTGGGTAAGATAAATAACACTCATATCCAAATGACTAGGTCCAAATTCAATAAAGCTCAAGTTCAGGTTGTTGGGCCCAAAAGCCACTGAAGCCCAAACCCACATGCCTTGGAAAACTCTATAAATAGAGAATTTCCCCTTCATTCCAAAGGTTCAGAAACTTCACTCCTAAAAGGAATTCAGAGAGAATTCAGAGCAAAGTCCTCAAGTGCTGAAAACTCCCTGAAATCCTTGGTGTCAAGTGTTGAACGTTGTAAGACAAGTCCCTAGGTGCAGAACACTACAAGTCCACAGGTGTTAAGTGTCACGGTCGCACCTCTCGGACCGTGCGGCGCCATGATTCATCCCTCGAACATGGCCAGCCTTGAGGGGAACTCCTGCCCCATCGTTATGATCGCAACGCTTTGTGGCCTCGTCGGGTCTTTAGGCGAGGTTCTTCAGTCCTCAACCAAGCATCAAGTAAATAAGCAGCGGAATATAACTTGGTCGTACACGTCGCCCGTCCGTGTACTTGCACTTGTCTTTCCCATGAGTTGGCTTTGACGGGACATTCTCGGATCGCTGGCCGCTAACGGGCCCTATAGCCAAACCTCCACCCCATGGGAAGGGCGCAATGTCGGCACACACACTGCGTTGTCCCCGACACCGTCCCTTGAAAACCCGTTACAAAGAAACGCCCAAGACACCTTCTTCTTGGACGCTCGCCCCAACCATGACACGCGAACGTGTCCCAGGGGTGACTCACTTAGGCCCACAAGCCCAGGGGTGGTGGAGAGTCGACACCATGGTACCCCCTATAGTATATTATGTGAAATATTGGGTCTTCCTCCCTTGCACGTCATTTTGGCGAGGAGTCATACGCCCATACATCGACCCCTCCGACGACACGGTTGGCCCCAGTCTCACATGCCTTCGAGCCCACCTATCTTGGTGTGTTAGATGATGCATCGTCCTCCTCGATCGCATCATGGCACGACTTGTCACTGTGAGGTTCACAAACATACGTTCTTCTAGTATGATTGTGACATTAAGCACTCCGCGAAGACCAAAGATTCTTCCAAGTTTCCAACCTCGAGAACAAGCACTTTAGCCCTCGAGTGACATACGTACAAGAGAGAGAATCAGAGGATCATACTTAGAGATTGTATTCCATACTCACAAAATTAATATAATACAAAGTTTATTACACGTGTCTCGTTGTTGTTCCTTCGCTGAAATCACGTGTTTACACTTGCAATAAACACCACAAATGAATGTACAACTTCAAAAAAATGCATTGAGTCGAAAGAGTTCAAACAACCACTTCAATCCTTGAATTCCAATCCTAAAAAGACTTAACTCATCAACTAGAATAAAAAACTAGCAAGAAAATGAGGAAGGAGAATGATGAAGTTTCTACTTCATCTGCCAAAGAGCTTCAAAACCACAACTTCCCTCCTTCATTATTATATTTTCTATGGGGTTTTCTTCTTTTGGCACTCTCTCCTTTTCTCACGAAGGCTTTCTCTTTTTCGTCTCTTCTAAGGGTTGATTTGGCTCACTCATTTCATGTGGTAACTTAGTAATGGTCTATTTTTAACAATTGTTAGCTCACACGTTGATGTAAGATTTAAATTTTGCTTAAAATTATACGCGATTTAAATTTTGCTTAAAATTATGCGTCAAGTTGTGGTTTGCAATAATATTTTAGCATTGATGATCACATTAGAAATGTGGTTTGCATGTTGTAGGCTTCCAACTCATAAACTTAGTCCAAGAGTCCAAAATTTCTTTAGCCAACTTTATATTATGGAAAAACTTGTTCAAATAAGAGAAAAAACCACAAGAATAAAGGAAGAATGTATGATTTATACTTGCTTAATTAACCAAATAAGACCCACAAAACTGATAATAAAATGCAAATAACTCGTTTTTTAGCTAGATCTAAGAATTAAATTGTAATAATCGATTCTCATTTCATGTGATTATTAAAATCTAAAAATATTTTGGCTAGATTACAAGAAAATACCCCTGAACTTTATACTAATTTGTTTCAACAATATCCCTGAGCCTTCAAAAAGTTTCATTAATACTCTTAAAATTTCAAAAAAAAAGTTTAAAAATACTTGTATCGTTAGTTTTAGATGGAAACTGATAAGCCTTAGAATTAAAGTTTATTTAACTTTCATTAAGCTTAATTTATGCTTAATTACTTTGCTTTTAGAAATCATAAGAGAAAGTTGGCAAAAATTTGAAAAACTTCAATAATTTGTGAAAAGTGTATGTGAAAAAACGAAAAAGAGAGAAAGATAAACTAAGAATAGTTTCTTTTGTGCAACAAGTTTGGAAATTGGAGAATTAAAGTTGGAGGACCTATATTTCTTTTACATCCTTGCCTTTTTACCTAACTCTTTTTCTCCACATTATTTCTTTTTTTTTTAATCATCTCCCATCAACTAAATATTTTCCAACTCTTCTCTTTTATCTCCAAAATTTATTTCAAATTTGTTGAGCAAAAGTTCATTACGTGCAATCGTAGGAAGTAAATGATAAATAAGGTCGAAGGACTAATGCATGTAAATTTGTTGAAATTTAAGCACAAACTCACTAACTCAAAACTAAACTAAAGAATTCAATTATATATACTCGTAAGATGACTAAGAATAAGCACAAAAGCGACTACTCAACTAAGAAAGACTTGAAAATGAAATTTCTAACTTCAAACAAAGACTAGAGAGGCTAAGACTTGCACTAAAATGATAAAAGTAGAGGGTTAGAATTTAGAAAAGCAGTGCTTGTTTTTTCCCAGTTGAGGTCAGTAATGTTATAACATTAAACACCACACTGCTATACAGAAGTAAAAATTCACATGAAACCGACTTGAAAACTTCTCGAACTCATTTTTCTTGCTCTAACACTGAGTTAAGCATATGCCTATGAAAATCCAATAATAAGATCCAATTTTCCAAAATTACAAGTTTAAAATGTATGTTTACGTCCTACAACTTCTACTACTTGAGAAGTCATTTGCTACATTTATGTTAATCCACCAACTCCTAACCCTTTCAGTATTAAGAACTAGTTTGTGTCTTACCTAAGGTGATCAAACTCAAATAAGAACTTGCAATAAACACTACAAATGAATGTGTACAACTTCAAAAAAATGCATTGAGTCAAAAGAGTTCAAACAACCACTTCAACCCTTGAATTCCAACTCTAAAAAGATTAACTAATAACTTTAAAATAGAAAACAAATCAGTAGAATTCAGAAACAACAAATGTCTTTAGAGTAATCTAAGAGTTACACCAAAAGGGCTACAAAAGTATGTTAACCTAACTCAAAACTTAAGAAAACCTATGGGCAATACAAATATCAACAACTAGAATAAAAAACTGGCCAGAAAAAATGAGAAAGGAATAGTGGAGAATGATGAAGTTTCTTCTTCATTTGCCAAAGAGCTTCAAAACCTCAACTCTCCTTATTTTTCTTCTAATATTTGTGGATTTTCCTTCTTTCGACACTCCTTCTTTTCTCACGAAGGCTTCCTCTTTTTCTTCCCCTTTAAGGACTGATTTGGCTCACCTATTCAACGTAGTAGTTGATGAATGGTCTATTTTTCTCATATGTTGATGTAAGATTTAAATTTTGCATAAAATTTTATGCCCAATTTTAGTTTGCGATGTTGTAGTATTGTTGATCACATTATAAACGTGGTTGGCAATGTTGTAGTATTGTTGATCACATTATAAACGTGGTTGGCAATGTTGTAGCTTGCCAATTCCTAAACTTGGCTAGCCCAAAGTTTCTTCTGGCCAACTTTATATCATGGAAAAATTTGTTCAAATGAGAGAAAAATCTACAAGAATAAAGGAAGAATATATGACTTTTCAATACACATGCTTGCTTAATTAAAACCCCAAATAAAAGCTACAAAACTGATAATGAAATGCAAATAACTCGATTTCTAGCTAGGTCTAAGAATTAAATTGTAATAATTTACTCCCATATCATGTGATTATCAAAATCTAACAACATTTTGTGGCTAAATTACTTGTACTTCGTTTAAAAAATACTCTTAACTTTCATAAGTTTCGTTAATACTTTTAAATTTAAAAAAAAAAAAGTTCAAAAATTCTCTTACCGTTAGTTTTGGATGGAAACTGATACACTTTAACATTAAGGTTGATTTAACTCTCAAAAGCTTAATTTATGCTTGCTTCGCTTTAGAAATCATAAGAGAAAGTTGGTAAAGATTTGAAAAACATGTGAAATGTGTATGTGAAAGGAAGAGTAAGGAAAAGAGAAAGATAAACTAAGAAGAGTTTCTTTCGTGCATGAAACTTGGAGATTGCAGAATCAAAATTGGAGGACTAATTTTGCAATGTGCAACAATAAGAAAGAGAAGGAAAAATTGCAAAACCAATTATGAAAACCATAAAAGGGGAGCAAAGGCAACACAAAATGGGAGGCTTTTTGGAGCTTAACAAAAGATTTCTTCGTAGGTTTTTGTTCTTTATTTTCCTTTGTTTTTCCATCTTAAAAATAGCTGGGATTGGATCGATTGAAATCCAAGGGAAACAATGGATTTTATTGAATTCCTTTTGTTCCAGCTTTGCTCTTAGTTTAGATTATTGAATTTGAATTCTGTTTTAGTTCAGATTTGATTGTAATATTTTTGTTTTTTTGCTTCTATGTTTTATTTATTAAACTTTGAATGTGAACTTTTTAGTCCTCAGTTTTTGTCCGGGGGCTTGTTTTGATTGAAAGAAATCATTTTTTTATAATTAATTTTCTTTTCATCTTTAAGTCCAACAGCAAGCACAAGCACGTTTTGTTTTCTTATTGATAATTCTCATTTATGATGATTATTTATACCTAAACTTGATTATTTTTGTCTATTTTATTACAATTGTGTATTTTGTGGCAAGCTAAAAATATCATCCATGAGTAAAATTATTCAAACTTGCTAAAATTTATAAAAAATAACAAAATAGTTGAAAAATGGTGAAAAACAAGCTAATTTGGTTTGCTTTTGTGAAGGAAAGGAGAAGCAGAAAAAAATGCTTAGAAAATTGCAGACGCATGTGAACCAACAAAATAATCAGACAAGCAGATCAGATTTCAGAATGCAAAGGAAAAGTGTTGGACAAATTGTCACTGCATTTAAGAATTTCCAGACACACGCCGTAAATCTCGGGATTTCGAGATTCAAGGGGATTCTTGATCAATTTTTGGAAAGACCCAGCTGAAAATCACGCCCAAATCATTCCCCATGAATTCAGGGATGACTTGGAAGGAAATCCTAGCTCAAGATGGGTATATAAAGGGATCTTCAATGGGTTTTAGGGAGAGGCTTTTCTTCTTCCTCGTGATAATTCTCATTTATGAGAATTATTTAGCACTTAGTTATTCTTGTTGTTTTATTCTTGTTATTTGATAAAAAAGGCTAGCAAAATGTTGGGTTAAATTGAATTATTATTGAAAGCCTTTTAAATTAAGTGGATAAATGAAGCAAAAGAAAATAAAAAACACACTTACTTGATGTTTTTATGCAGGAAATCAAGGATTGCAACATATTTTAACTTTTAAGGAAAATCTACAACTCTACCAAAAATATTGAAATTTTGTGAGATCTTGTTTCCACGATTTTAGCTATGATTGATGGCATAATTATGCATCTTTCAAGAAAGAAACCTTAGTCCGCATTCTCTATAAATAGGGGAGGAGAATCCACAAGAAGAAGTATCGTTTCAAGTCGTTTTCAGCCCTAAGTGTTGTTGTTTTCATGATTTTATGTTGTTTTTATCATTTTCTGTTGTATTTTTCTGTTGTATTTATGTTGTATTTTCTGTTGTTTTCAAGATTAGGAGTTGCTGTTTTTTTTTTTAATTTTTCCAGCCGATTGAACTTCAAAAAAACTCAATCCTTCCTCAACGAAAGTTGAAGGAAGTAAAAACTCGAATCTCTTTTAGAAAAGAAGGATTAAATCGATTGAAAGAGAAGTAAAAGAGGCTCTTATTTGTCGTTTGTTTTATAATTTAATTTTTACATTTGTCTAAAGTTATTTGGTTCAATTTTTAGGGATCGGATTTAGTTGATGCAATAGTTTTAAATTTTCAGTTGTATTTTTATAATTCGAACAAGTTGTTAAAGTTCGTTAAATTTTGACATTGTGTTTATTTATTTCAATAAGATTGCTAGTTTTTTCTATTCTTTTCTTTTTACTCAAGTCCATTCTATGTTATGTTCTTTAAGTTTGGGTTATTTTATTTTCATTATTATATTTTGGATTTTTTTTTTATCTTTTAAATTCAATTATGTGTTTCTATTACTTTAAAACTTTGTTTTTCAATTTTCCTATAATGAGCTAATTCTCTTTTAGGGATTCAAGTTTGTGAATGCCCTAGAGGAAAAATGTAAAGTTCGACAGCAAAAACAATCTAGCTAACGCTTGAACCAAGTTTGCTTTTGGTGAGTGAAATGTTGGGTAAACCCTAGTTGGCCAGCTAGTGTTGCTTATCAAGCTTAAGCTTAATACCGAAAGGATTAAGTGAAACGGACGTCACAAAAGCAATGGAGGAAAAAATGCTTAGGCATAAGTCCGGAAACTTCGACCCTAGACATAGGGCGAGACTCCAAAACTACTAGAGTTGTGTGCCAAATTACCTGAGTTAGATTAGTCATATACATATAGGTTTAATCCCTCAACCTCCTAAAAATACTTCATAGAAGGTCAAATGGAAGTAAAACTCGGTTTACTTAGTTCTTGTGTTAGTTAGAATTGCAATTGCATTCTAGTTGCATTTCTTTTCAAAAGGGCATAAGCATTCTTGAATCCCTTACTTTCCCACTATCCTTATTTTTTATTCTAGTTAAAATCATCCAACAAGCATTTTTGTATTTTTGGTTATCTTTTAATTGCGATTTGTTAACCATTTGTGTTTTCGCAATTTTTGTTAAAATTCATTCACTTGGGTGCGATACTCTAGAATACTCCAGTTTAATATTACTTCGATCACGTTCACTTGCGTGTAGCGTTATCAAGTTTTTGGCGTCGTTGTCGGGGAACAACATTTTTAATAAAATTTATTGTAGAGATACGCAGATTGTAAGCAGATTGCAATTCAACTGCAATTGCATTGTCATTCGGTTGATCAAAATTGTTATTACATTGCAAGTCGATTGCAATCTTTCTATTGAAGGAGACTCGAACTTAATTTGCAGGTACTTGCAGGTTGGGTTCAGTGTATGCAAAAGGATTTTTGTCTCTTGGAGCTAGATCCCGAAACAGAGAGGACCTTCCACCAACGTCGTAGGCAACAAAAGAGGAAGAAATTGCAGGAGTTGATCGCACAAGAAGTTTGTGAAAAAACTATCTTGCAGAAAGAAGAAATAATGGACCCTCCTATAGTTGATCCTCGTGCAAATCCAATCAATGGAGGAAATCCCCAAAATGTCAAAAATATGCATCAACAACAAGGAATTCCTCCAGCAAACCCCATATTCATTGCAGATGAAAGAAATAGAGCAATAAGAGATTATGCAGGTATAACTTTCCAAAATTTGAATACAGAAATAACCCTGAGCTAAAATTCAGCATGTAAATCTCATGTTTTCTTATTTCAAGGTCTCTAAAATTCAGCACGTAAATCTCATGTTTTCCTTGGTTTTAACCCTGAGCTAAATCTCTCTTTAGAAGTTCAAGTTGTGAATGCTCTAGAAGAGAGATGCTAAGCTTAAAGTAGCAAGGTAATTGTGTCGGCCCTTAACCCTAAGTTTGATTTTATTGAATAAATTTGGACAACCCTAGTCGATCATTAGGACTTGTTCAACAAGCTTGAACTTGATACTGAAAGGGTCAAGGAAAAATGGATCTCATAAAATCAACGAAGGAAAGGACTTAGACACAAGATCCGAAACTTCGACCCAAGACATAAGACGAGACTCCGAAACCAAGAGGGTTGTGTACAAAACTATCTAAGCTCAATTAGTCATAGACATATGAGTTTAATTACTTAGACTCCTAAAGGTTTTGAGAGCAAAACTGAATAGGAGAAGAACTCAGTTTACTTAAGGTGAATAGGAGAATAATTCGGTTTACTTAAGGCGAATAGGAGAAGAACCCGATTTACTTAAGGTTTAAGATTGTTGACACAATTGCAGTTGCATTTTCAGCAGCATTTTCTCCGAAGGAGTAAGAGCAACTTGAATTCTCTTCCTTTTATCATTGATTTTGTTTTTTGTCTTCAGTAATTTAGAACACTACCCTCTCATCAACAATTTTACAACCCTGGTTACTTCTCTTGCATCTTTCATTACAATTATTGTTATTTCGATTAAGCTTGTGAACCCGTTCCCTGTGGGTACGATACCCTAGAGTATTCTAGTATTATTACTTCGATCACGTGCACTTGCGTGTAGCATTATCACTCATAACTTTTTTTTGTTTGATCTCAAGTAGGTTAGTTACTTTTTTTTTAGCATGGAAATTATTTTTAGAATTTGTTTTTTATGGTTTTTGAGATAATTATAAGCTAAACTTCTTAGAGGTTCAAGGATGTGAATTCTCTAAGAAGTAAATCTAGACAATGAAAACCAAGACTACATTTCTATTGTTTGCTTTTGTTGATTAAGATATTCGTTGTGATCCGAGATTGATAAAAAAAACATCAGTAGTTTGTTTACAAAAATACATCTACACTTTCAAAAGTTTCATTAATACCCTTAAACTTAAAAAAAAAAAAGTTTAAAAGAAATAGAAGAGGAAGGTAATTAGGTGCAGATAAATGGTTTTTTGCTTAAGGATACTTTTGAATTTTTTTTTTTTTTAAGTTGAAGGGTATTAATGAAACTTTTGAAAGTTGAGAATATTTTTTAAACAAATTACTAACGATTTCCATTCAAAATTATTTTTTAATTTTTAAATTTAAGGGTACTAATGAAACTTTGAAAGTTTAGGAATTTTTTGAAACAAAATACAAAGTTGAAGTGTATTTTTTATAATCTAGCTTTTTCTAAATTCAAACATTAATCGTTTTCAAGATTTATAATCGAATATTTTCGCCATCATTTTTTTCTATCAACAAAATATATTTTAAATTTGACAAGAAGTAGTTTTCAAAATTTATAAAAGAATTTGGGAATTCCATGTTTTCTTTTTTTTTTTAATTAGCAAACACGGTTTCAAATTTAAACATTTTCTCAATACAAATATTAATTGTACTTTTCAAAATTTACAGTGAAATGAGAATTCTATATTTTTTTTTATTTGAGGTTGAATTTTACTAGTTAGACCAAGCTCAAAAATCATGAAGATTTGGGCTTAAATTGAGTAAAAGGAAATTCAAGCCCATCATAATCCAACATGTGTGTGTACATTGTCCTCTTTAGTATACCTGAGGTGGAATTGGTTACAATGATTTAAGTCACAAATTAAGCTTAAAGAAAGAGTGATTTAGGTCCTCAATGGTTGGTTGTGTAAAAGAATGATTGAGGAGATGATTGAACAAGATTCTTTAAAGCTAATTAAAGTGATCGTGATCAAAATAATCGATTGGGTAATTATTTGAAAATAATCAATCGAGTTTCCATTGTAAAAGAGTGATGTTATATAAGTAAAAAGGGGCGTCATTTGCGAAAAAGTGTGTTGTTATCTTCACCCGATTTCAATTGACTAAGCTCTCTAAAACTCTTATTGTCAATTCTAAGTTGAACATCAGAGTTCAAGTGGCTTAGCACCTTACCAGTTTGAGATTCTTTGTTTCGTAGGCAACTTTTGGTTTTCAATAATACAGATTTACTAGTAACCTGACAATCTAAATTTCGATATCAACATTATAGACTACTTAAGGGGTGTTTGGCCCTTTGAGTTAAGTTGGGTTTTAAACTCAACTCACTATTTGGCCCATGGAGAAATTAACTCCCCACTACCAACTAGCTACAGTGTTAGGATATTAGCTCCACTGACTTATAACCTTGTAAACATATTTTATCACTATTTCTCCAACGACCCGCGACCACCGCTGACAACCAACGACCACCTCTGACAACCTTTTATGGCAACCACCACTAGTGACCACCTCTGACGACCGACAACAATGTGCAACAACTAATGACCACTACCGACTACCTTCTTCGATGATTGACGACAATCATTAGCGATTGTTAGCTCTTAGAATGAGAGCTAAGATTGAGCTTTTATTGTGATTATTCCTTAGTATTTCGAGATTTCTTGACTGTTTTAACCCCTGGATTAAGTACTTTGTGCGTTAATTTCTACATATTACTTTTGAAATACCAAAAGGTCATTAGAGTACTTTTGATTGTTGGAATGCTATCTTTTGGCCATATTTTCAGGAGTTTTGGGTAGATGGACGTTATGAAGTGTGGAAGGTCTGCTTCGAGCTGTTGTAGCTGTGAAATGGTTGAAGGATAAAGATTGCTGGAGCTCAATGCTAATATCAGATGCAGAATGCACACGTGGACAAAATTCATTAATTGAGCTGGACAGAAACTGCCCTATCAGATGCCGTGAGCCAATGAGAGGTCGTCTTGTCATTACCCTTTTGTCTATTCAACCCTTAATTCGAGGTGGATACGGAATAAATGTCTCTTTTTGGCTGTGTAAGAAAGAGGAGAGAGAGGAAGAAGAAGAACCCGATTGGGAAGAAGACAAAGGACGAATTTGTAGCAAGCCGTTTTTGGGAAGCTTTCTCCTTCTGGAAAGAGGCTGGTGTGGACCGAGAAAGGCTTGAGAATTTCACCATCTGTTCATTCTTCATTCTCCCTTACTCTTACTCTTCTATTTTGTAACTAAGACTATTTTCAGTATGCTTAGCACTAGTTTTACTGTTTCATTATTGTCCTTCCTTTTTATTATGAACTAATCACCCTTGGGGTGAGGATTAGGAGACTTTATGTGGATGTAATTTTAATGAAAGAGTAATTTGTTGCAACCTCTCTCTTGTGCCTTGTGATTTTACTGTCTAACTAAGGTTTGTTTGGCCATCTCATCTTAGTAGTGTTTATTCCAACTTGGAAAAGGGAAGAGTAAATCGATTTCAAGGCATGACACTAGTTCTGATTAAGAGATTCACTTCTCTCAGGTGATTGAGGAGTCTAGGAATAGTCACTCACCTAGTGTTAACAACAGGAGCTAAAATTAAGGGTGTTTAATGGAAATTAAGTGCCTAATTCGCGAGGAAATCTGGAAAGATTCCGTGAGATATATTGTTTTGAGCTCTGGTGCAGTTTTGAGCTCTAGCATAAAGATTATTGAAGCATAATTTCGTCCCTAATCCTAGCCCATTTTTACTATTTGGTTAAACTTGTGTTGCTGCTGCCTTACGGTTCCTAAACTTCTTTTGCATTACTTTAGCAATTCAATTGTTATCCTTAATTCCTAATTTCAATATTCATTTCCTTAATGTTGGTTACTCTTACTCATTAAATTTAACTCAATCTTGTAAATTTCCTACAACTAATCCCTGAGGAGGCGATTAAAATACTTATCACTTGCTGCTTAGATTGTGTATGCTTGCACAGTTAGGAGTGTTTTCTTGATAATTTCACACACCCCCTTTTAAGCAAACAAGTTTTTGGCGCCGTTGTCGGGGAATAGTTTTTGATTTTTACTTTGTTTGAGTTGTCTTTAGTGATTTTTGAGCTGAAAGAAAGGTCTAACTAGGGTGTTCTTTGTTTTTCAGGTGTTATAATTGTGCATGAATGATTTCCCAGGTTTAGAATTTTTCTTAGATCCTGAACCTGAGAGAACATTTCATAGAAGAAGGAGGATTCAAAAGGAAAAAATGGCAGATTTTCGTGGAGGTCCTGTAGATCCTAATAATCCTCAGAATAACCCTGGAAACCAACCACACGGCCAAGAAGGCTTTAGACCACCTCTAGTTGAACCCCAAGCTATGGTCTCTGCCAATGTTATTGTTTTAGCAGATGACGGGGAGAGAGCCATTAGAACCTATGCCAATCCCTTGGTTGAAGAGCTAAATCCTGGGATTATTAGGCCAGAAATCCAAGCCCCAACGTTTGAGCTTAAACCTGTCATGTTCCAAATGCTCCAAACCATAGGACAGTTTCATGGACTATCATCTGAAGATCCTCACTTGCATTTAAAATCCTTCCTAGGGGTTAGTGATTCTTTTAAACTGCTAGGAGTGTCCAAGGATGCCCTAAGGTTGAGTTTGTTCCCTTACTCCCTTAGAGATGCAACCAAGACATGGTTGAATACACTTCCTCCTGGGGCAGTTGACTCTTGGAACACCCTTGCTGAAAAGTTTCTCATTAAGTATTTCCCACCAACTAGAAATGCTAAATTTAGAAATGAAATTGTGGATTTTCAGCAGTTGGATGATCCCTGAGCGAAGCCTGGGAGAGATTTAAGGATTTGCTCAGGAAGTGTCCTCATCATGGACTCCCTCATTGTATCCAAATGGAGATATTTTACAATGGGTTGAATTCAGCCACTAAACAAGTTCTTGATGCTTCGGCAAATGGGGCTCTTTTGTCAAGGACCTATAATGAAGCATTTGAGATATTGGAAAGAATATCTTCAAACAACTGTCAGTGGGCTGATTCAAGGAGCTCCCAAGGTAAAAAGATCAGGGGCATGTTGGAGTTAGATGCTTTAACCGTTCTAAATGCACATATGGCATCAATGGCCAATATGCTGAAAAACCTAACCGTGAGAAACGCAACCCAGATTTCCCCTAATGTTCAGAATGCAGCCGTGGTAAACCAAGTAGTAAGTTCTGAGTCATGTGTTTATTGTGGCGAAGGACATACATTTGAATGTTGTCCTAGTAATCAAGCCTCAGTCTACTATGTTGGGAACCAAGGTACTCAAAGGAACAATCCTTATTCTAATACCTATAACCCAGTGGAGAGAAATCACCCTAACTTTGCTTGGGAGGTCAAGGAAGCAATTCTCAAGCCCCCAAGTGCGTGAAAAGGTGAGTTATCCACTGTGTTTTGGGCGCCAGAATCAAGCAGCCTATGGAAATCAAAGAACCAATGCTCCAAAGATCGAGAGAAATGTGAGTGACCCCACAACATATTCCAGGTACTTCTCTTGAAAGTTTGTTGAAGGAGTATATGGCTAAGAATGATGTTGTCATTCAAGGACAGCAAGCTGTTATTCAAAGTCAGCAAGCTTCGATGAGAAACTTTGAAGTGAAATTGGGACAACTTGCTAATGAGATAAGATCTAGGCCTCAAGGTAAGCTTCCTGCAGATACTGAACTCCCAAAGAGGGAAGGGAAGGAACAAGTGCAAGCTATAGAGCTAAGGAGTGGAAAACCTTTAGCTAAGCCGGAAGAGAACAGTAAGAAAAACCATAAGGGGAAGGACTTTGCAGTGGAATTCGAAGAAGAAAGAAAGGAAGCACAGATGGAACCTAATGAAGTAGAGGGTGAGGAAGGTGAAGAATTACCAAGAGCACAACCTTCAAATCCATCTGGATGTATACCTCCTGCCACCCCTGAGTTCGTACCACCTCCTCCACCTTTTCCGCAGAGGTTGAAGAAAAAGAAAAAAAATGAAGTCCATTTTGAGAAATTCATGGATATTCTCAAGGAAATTCATATAAACATCCATTTGGTAGATGCTCTAAAACAAATGCCTAACTATATGAAGTTTCTTAAGGACGTCCTATCTGAAAGGGAGAGATTTGAGGAGTTCAAAGTAGTGTCTCTAAATGAAGAATGTAGTGTCATGCTAAGAAGAAGGATTCCTAGTAAGGAGAAGGACCCAGGTGCCTTCACTATACCGGTGTCCATAGGAGGAAAACGGCTGGGAAGGGCCCTTTGTGACTTAGGCGCAAGCATAAACCTAATGTCATTATCGATTTACAAGAAATTTGGCATAGGCAAAGCTAGGCCCACTACTGTCACATTGCAGCTCGCGGATAGATCCATTACTCACCCTGAAGGTAAGATTGAGGATATTTTGGTTCAAGTGGGTAAATTCATATTCCCTGCTGATTTCATTATTCTGGACTATGAGGCAGATAGTGAGGTACCTATCATTCTAGGAAGACCTTTTCTTAAGACTGGAAGGACAGTTGTGGATGTCTATGAAAGAACAATCACTCTAAAAATGAATGACCAAAAGATTGAGTTCAGCATCTATGACACAATGAAACATCCTACAGACGTGGAAAACTGTTTTGTTCTTAACATGCTGGAGGAGATTGTTGATGAATCCATTGAACAGGAATTGCTGGAGCATCACATTCAGGGTTTGGGGCAGACTTAATAAGGCCACCCGTAAGGATCATTTCCCTCTACCCTTCATTGACCAATTGCTAGATAGGTTAACTGGCAAGGCTTACTACTGCTTTTTGGATGGTTACAGTGGTTACAATCAAATCACAATAGCTCCTCAAGATCAAGAAAAAACCACTTTTACCTGTCCTTATGGAATCTTTGCCTTCAGGAGAATGCCCTTTGGCCTTTGCAATGCCCCTGCAACCTTTCAGAGGTGTATGATGGCCATTTTTGCTGATTTAGTGGAGAATGTCATGGAGGTATTCATGGATGATTTTTCAGTTTTTGGTGAATCATTCGAGAGTTGCTTGGACAATCTAGGGAAGGTGTTGACAAGGTGTGAAGAGGCTAATTTAGTTTTGAATTGGGAAAAATATCAATTTATGGTGAAGGAAGGTATCGTTTTAGGCCACAAGATTTCAAGAAAAGGTATTGAGGTGGATAAAGCAAAAGTGGAAATCATTGAAAAGCTGGAGCCTCCAACATCAGTGAAGGGAATTAGGAGTTTTTTAGGACATGCTGGTTTTTATAGGAAGTTTATCGAGGATTTTTCCAAGATATCCAAGCCTCTGTGTGCTCTCTTGGAAGCCAATAGACCTTTTGAGTTTAACTCTGCATGTTTGGCTGCATTTGTAACTTTGAAAAGAGCTTTGATTACAGCCCCCATTATGAAAGGACCTAATTGGGACTTACCTTTTGCAGTGATGACTGATGCAAGTGACTATGCAGTAGGAGCCATGTTAGGGCAAAAGTACGAGAAGCTTCTTCACCCTGTGTATTATGCTAGCAGAACTCTCAATGAAGCCCAACTAAACTACACCACTACAGAGAAAGAATTGTTGGTTGTAGTTTTTGCATTGGAAAAATTTCGAGCTTATTTAGTGGGTTCCAGGGTCACTATTTTTACAGATCATGCAGCCATAAAATATTTATTGGCAAAGAAAGAGGCCAAGCCAAGGTTGGTGCGATGGGTGTTGCTGTTTCAAGAATTTGATATTGTCATAATTGATGGAAAGGCTCAAAACCGTGTGCAGCACCATCATCTCTAGATTGACACCAAAGACACCATCACCGCCATCACAATCGCAATTAGGGATGAGTTTCCTGATGAACAACTGCTGACAGTAGCTCAAGTGCACGAAATTGGAACCCCTTGGTTTGCAGATTTTGCCAATTATGCAGCCAGTGGCATCCTACCTTTAGACATGTCGGGGCAATCATTGAAACGGTTCATTCATGATGCTAGGACTTATTTTTGGGATGAGCCTTACCTTTATAAACAATGTGCTGATGGATTATTGAGAAGACGTGTCACTGAAGCTGAATTTACTTCCATTTTACAGCATTGCCACACTTCACCCTATAGAGGACACTTTGGTGGCCAACGGACAGCTGCCAAGGTTTTTCAATCTGGTTACTATTGGCCTTCCATTTTTAAGGATGCACATTTGTTTAGTAAGGCTTGTGATAGGTGTCAAAGAAGAGGAAACATAGGAAGGAGGGATGAGTTACCCCTCTCCTACATTTTGGAAGTTGAGCTATTTGATGTTTGGGGCATTGATTTCATGGACCCTTTCCCCCCCCCCCCCTCTAATGGAAATATATATATTTTGGTGGCTGTGGACTATGTCTCCAAATGGATTGAAGCAATAGCCTGCCCCGTGAATGATGCCAAGACAGTCATGCAGTTCTTACATAAGCATATCTTCACTAGGTTTGGAACTCCTCGAGCCTTAATTAGTGATGAAGGCTCTCATTTTGTGAATAAAGCCATGACTGTACTCTTAGGTAAATATAATGTCAAACACAAGATTTCAACTCAATATCACCCGCAGGCCAATGGACAAGCTGAAATCTCTAATAGGGAAATCAAGAAGATTCTGGAAAAAGTAGTAAATCCTAACAGGAAGGATTGGTCCTTTCGGCTCGAAGACTCTTTGTGGGCCTATAGGACAGCTCTTAAAACTCCCTTGGGTATGTCTCCTTATAGGTTAGTTTATGGAAAGGCCTGCCACTTACCTCTTGAGCTTGAGCACAAGGCACTTTGGGCCCTGAAGGAGCTTAATCTGGATCAATCCGCAGCTGGAGCTTTCAGGATGCTCCAGCTTAATGAATTGGAAGAGCTCAGATTATTCTCCTATGAAAATGCTAAGTTCTACAAGGAGAAAGTTAAGTTGTGGCACAATAGAAAAATTGTGCGCAAACATTTTGAAAAAGGACAGAAGGTGTTGTTGTTTAACTCCCGGTTGAAATTGTTTCCTAGTAAATTGAAATCCAAGTGGTCCGGTCCCTTTACCATCATGGAGGTGTTCCCCCATGGTGCTGTTATGCTTAGGGATGAGAGGAACGGACGAGACTTCAAGGTTAATGGTCAGAGATTGAAACATTATTGGGGGGAAGAATTCCAAAGAAGTATAGCCTCCCAGAGGCTAATTGATACTTAATCATGTTTTTCAGCAAGTGTTAATAATTGGGAGTGCAATTCCAAGCTCTGCCTTCCTCCCATTTCCTTATCTTTTTTTCGAATAGTTTTTCTTTGTTTACGTCCATTTCATTAATTACTTTCTTAGTTGATTTGTTCTTTCCTTTTTCAGCTCTCTTTTAGCAGATTAATTAAGAGTTATTTCATACCACCTCTGGCGTCAGGTCTCAATGCTCGACAGCTGCAGGCCATTGCTGAAATGCATCCTCTTTGCTGGAGCTTTTACTGTGACGTTGACAGCACTGGCAAAAAAGGGAAAGAAATCTGAATTGTATCAAACTTGTCTCCTCGGTAATAAATGAAGCCTTCCGGCAGTTGGCTACAATACAAATTAAGAGATTTGGGCTGATTTGGTTGAACTCTCCACGATTGTGACACGTAGACCCTTGTTCGAGGATTGGAGTCTTTAAATTACCCAACTCATTAAGCATTCTTCATCTGCCCAAGAAGCACCTTGCATGCTTTAGCTTTTGTACTCGAAGTTGCTGCAAGCATTCCATTCCCATGGCTCCGAAGAAGGCTAAGATTAAGACGGCTAAAGCGGTAACTCTTGTTGCAGCATCTGACGACCACGTACAGGATGAGTCTGCTCCAGTTCTGCTACCTCCCCCTCCTCCACCTAAGGCGTCTAAGCAAACCAAAGCAAAGGGCAAAAAGAAGAGTGCCAAAGCTACAGAGCCAGCCGCCGAACCATCTGAGGAGCTTATCCCTCAGTTGGCAGGAGGGGACATTGCTGAGGAACCACCCGTCGAATCGCCCGAACCTTCCACCCCTCGTAGGAAGTCCTCAAAGAGGAAGGAGCAACCTTCCCATGTCCGCTCCACCCAGACTCCACCACGTTTCATCACTGAGCAGGCTTGAGAGCGGTTTGCCATATTACAATCCAATGAGCTCTTCTTAGAACGAGGTTTTGCTGCTCCATTCGCCGATTTTCCTCATTTTATTAAAGCAAACATCATTAATCATGGGTGGTCCTTTTTCACAACTAACGAAACCAAATGTTGGCTCTTTTTGCACGGGAGTTTTACGCCAACTTTGAAGATACGGGTGAATTTCGTGTTCTCGTTCGTGGAAAATCGGTGGATTGGTCTCCTGAAGCCATCAACAAGATGTATGAGCTGCCCGACATCCCTCGGGCCAACTACAATGGGATGGTGTTGAATCCTTCAACCACTCATCTGAATGCAGCCCTGCGGCTGATAGGATTGAAAGGTGCTCGATGGATGGTCTCCGCCACCGGTTCGAGGTCTTTTCAAGCAGCTTACCTGACGGATGAGGCGAATGTGTGGCTTTCCTTCCTCAAGAACAGACTACTTCCAACAACCCATGATTCCACTGTCTCCAGTGCGCGAATGTTGGTGACCTATGCGATCTTGAAGGTTCTGAGCATTAATGTGGGACGAATTATTGTGGAGGAAATTTGAACTCACGCCAAGAAAACTGCTGGCAAACTCTTTTTCCCTAACACTATCACTAAGCTTTGTCTGATTGCAGGTGTAGATGTTGATCCTTCTGAGAACAGGCTGACTGATTCCTCTATGTTTGATAATGCTGCTATTGAGAGACTGCGTCGAAGAGATCATAAGGGAAAGGGTGGTTTAGCTGTGGGGCTCACGAAACTTCTTGAACAACAAGAGACCATGTTGAAGCAATTGGAATACTCCAGTGCACACCAATTAGTATATTGGCATTATGCTAAGGCCAGAGCTTTCAGGGACGCACTGACAGCTAACTTCCCTGCTCACCATACTGATTTCGCTACCTTCCCAGAGACTGTCTTAAATCCTTGGGCACCCTCATCGTCTGTGGTGGATGAGGAAGTAGACAATCAAGATCACATACCTGGAAACGAAGACTGATCCAACAGGGAAGTTCTGCCCTTTTTGTTCAGCTGGTAGTGGTCTCTTTGGTAGTTAGCGTGTTGTGTTTTTCATGTTCTGTCTGCCCTATGTGTACCTACTTGTTGTTGCTTTGTCAATTTTTAGTCTAGACAATGTGCTTTGTCCGTCTTTTCCATTTTATGCCTTCTTTTGTGCTAGTTTAGGTGGTTGATTGTTGTGACGTCTGCTAGGTTATCCACCGACAAAAGAAAAGAAAAAATTTTGTAACTAATGGTCGTTGGTGAGCTCGCCATTGCTTCTGATGCGTTTAACGGTGCTTAAGCTGTTTGCCATAATCCCTTTAATTTAACGTAATGTCTATAGCAACCTTATGGTGCCCCTAGCTTGCTAACCACCAACTCTTGAGAATTTGCTCCTTTAAACTTAGATTAAAGCAGTTTGGACGCTCATTGCCCATAGTTTTTTTTTACTGAAAAATAACTAAGTTTGGGGGGACCTTCCCTTGCTTCTTTACTCATTGGGGACAATGAGCAATTTAAGTTTGGGGGTAAGGCACCCTAGTAATAACAAGTTATCACTCCTAGGAGCATTCCTCTTCTCTTATGACTCGCGTGAGTCCAAAAAAAAAAACAAAAAGAGAAGAAAAGAAAAGTGAAGTTTGAGACTTATTCCTCTACCCAAGTTGCCTATTAAACCAGAGTTGGACATGACACCCATGCTCACCTTTGAGTTGAACAGTAATAAAGTGATATGAATATGCCTAGGCAACCCAATTTAGTAGCAGGGCTCGTTGTTAAGTAGCCTTCATCACAAATGTTGGTGCTTAAATCGAAGGTTATGTTTACAAGAAGGGTTCTCTCTAACTTCTTTAGTGAAATAAGTTATAAAAAAAAAACAAAGAAAAGAAAAGGAAAGTTAAAGCCTAGTATAAAGTTCTCGTTGCTTAGGTGAGTTGCATCATCAATGTGGCCATTCTAAGAACTAAGGAGAAGTTTATGCAAAGGTGAGTGGCTAGGAGAGCCTAAGGGAATGAATGTTTGCCTACTTAAGCACAAGGTTAGCTTTGTAGGATTCTTAGGAGTGATAGCTCTTGTTGCTGTAAAAAAAAATGCTTTGTTGAAAAAAAAAAACTAAAGGCAGTAGAACTCATTCTTCTTTTTGTGAGTTTATGGGGTGCATAGTGAATTCAAAGATGGATTGAGTGCTAGTGGAGTTGTGGGGTTGTTTGTGAATTTATTTGAAAGAAAACAAATTGATTATGGCAAATCTTGTGAAGGCTAAGTTTTGATGAACTTTGGAAAGAAAAAGAAATGGGGTTGCTATATCAGTAACCATTTGTATCATTTAACTGCTGAATCATTCTCTTTTGAGCTAGTGGTGATTGTTGCTTCTTGGTGGGATTAGAATGTTTAAGCATTACTCAGGGACGAGTAATGATTTAAGTTTGGGGGTTTATTAGCTCTTAGAATGAGACCTAAGATTGAGCTTTTATTGTGATTATTTCTTAGTATTTCGAGATTTCTTGACTGTTTTAACCCCTGGATTAAGTACTTTGTGCGTTAATTTCTACAGATTACTTTTGAAATACCATAAGGTCATTAGAGTACTTTTGATTGTTTGAATGCTATCTTTTGGCCATATTTTCAGGAGTTTTGGGTAGATGGACGCTATGAAGTGTGGAAGGTCTGCTTCGAGCTGCTGTAGCTGTGAAATGGTTGAAGGATAAAGATTGTTGGAGCTCAATGCTGATATCAGATGCAAAATGCACACGTGGACAAAATTCATTAATTGAGCTGGACAGAAACTGCCTTATCAGATGCCGTGAGCCAATGAGAGGTCGTCTTGTCATTACCCTTTTGTCTATTCAGCCCTTAATTCGAGGTGGATACGGTATAAATGCCTCTTTTTGGCTGTGTAAGAAAGAGGAGAGAGAGGAAGAAGAAGAACCCGATTGGGAAGAAGATAAAGGACGAATTTGTAGCAAGCCGTTTTTGGGAAGCTTTCTCCTTCTGGAAAGAGGCTGGTGTGGACCGAGAAAGGCTTGGGAATTTCACCATCTGTTCATTCTTCATTCTCCCTTACTCTTACTCTTCTATTTTGTAACTAAGACTATTTTCAGTATGCTTAGCACTAGTTTTACTGTTTCATTATTGTCCTTCCTTTTTATTATGAACTAATCACCCTTGGGGTGAGGATTAGGAGACTTTATGTGGATGTAATTTTAATGAAAGAGTAATTTGCTCAACCTCTCTCTTGTGCCTTGTGATTTTACTGTCTAACTAAGGTTTGTTTGGCCATCTCATCTTAGTAGTGTTTATTCCAACTTGGAAAAAGGAAGAGTAAATCGATTTCAAGGCATGACACTAGTTCTGATTAAGAGATTCACTTCTCTCAGGTGATTGAGGAGTCTAGAAATAGTCACTCACCTAGTGTTAACAGTAGGAGCTAAAATTAAGGGTGTTTAATGGAAATTAAGTGCCTAAAATTCACGAGGAAATCTGGAAAGATTCCGTGAGATATACTGTTTTGAGCTTTGGTGCAGTTTTGAGCTCTAGCATAAAGATTGCTGAAGCATAATTTCGTCCCTAATCCTAGCCCTTTTTTACTATTTGGTTAAACTTGTGTTGTTGCTGCCTTACGGTTCCTAATCTTCTTCTGCATTACTTTAGCAATTCAATTGTCATCCTTAATTCCTAATTTCAATATTCATTTCCTTAATGTTGATTACTCTTACTCATTAAATTCAACTCAATCTTGTAAATTTCCTACAACTAATCCCTAAGGAGACGATTAAAATACTTATCACTTGCTGCTTAGATTGTGTATGCTTGCATAGTTATGAGTGTTTTCTTGATAATTTCACACACCCCTTTTAAGCAAACAGCGACCATATCTGGCAACCGATGTGTTTTCTCCAGCGACTATCACCGATAAAAAATTTCAGCAACCAACGATACTCCCATGGTTCAAAAAATATGAAATGCACATATGATCGACTTTACACGCAAGTGCACGTAATCGAAGTAATAAAAACTAGAAGTATTCAAGAGTATCATATCCACAGGGAACATATTTTAACAAATCTATTTGGATGATAAAAACATGCTAACAAAATGGCAATTATGGTAATGAAGTGATATAAAGATGAGTGAATGTAACTTTGTTACTGAAACTAAAGAAAATTAAATGATTACAAAAAAAAGGAAAATCAAGTCGTTTTGCCCCCTTTGGAAAGATTGTTGTTAAATTCCAATTGTAATCACAATCAACAACATGAATCTAAGTAAACTGGATTCAAATCCTATTCGGTTTTGCTTCTAAAACCTTTAGGAAACTAAATAATTAAACCTATATGTTTATGACTAATCTAGCTTAGATATATTCGCACACAATCCTAGTTGTTTTGGAGTCTCGCCGTATGTCTAGGGTCGATGTTTCAGAACTTATTTCTAAC
This sequence comes from Trichosanthes cucumerina, assembly GCA_036507285.1. Taxonomy (NCBI): domain Eukaryota; kingdom Viridiplantae; phylum Streptophyta; class Magnoliopsida; order Cucurbitales; family Cucurbitaceae; genus Trichosanthes; species Trichosanthes cucumerina. Next base: position 70,231,612 of record CM071839.1, on the reverse strand, counting down.
CTTTTCTTCCATTGCTTTTACGACATCTACTATTCTTTTACCTTTTCAGTATTATGTTATAGCTTTGACGAGCAAATACAAGTTGGTCGACTAGGTTTACCCACTTTAAGTTCAATAAAAGAAAACTAGGGTTCAAGTGTCTACCCGATCAATTTTTGCTAATTTAAGCTTAGCATCTCTCCTCTAGAGCAATCATAACTTGAATCCCTAGAGGGAAATTAGCTCATGATGGAAAAGAAAAAAAAAAAAGGGCAAAAAATTAATTGGTGAAAATCTCATGGTATCTGAAAATATAAAAGAAGCAAAAGGATAATAAAAACTTGGAATGTACTTTCTTTGTTACTTACTTAACTTACATGTAAATAAATGGAAAATAAAACAACCCTCAAACATCTTATGGAAAACAAAGCTTAAAACCTACTGTAATTTCACTAAGAAAGAAACTAAAGGCTAACAACTTAAAGTAAAGATGTCTTGTTATTAAGGAGAGAAACTAAACAAAAACTCGAGAAAAATTTCAGCTTAAAGTTGCAGAAAATTACAAAATTCAACAATGAAAACATCCTACTTTTCGTTGTCTTTGATCGATTCAAATACCCGTTTAAGAGCAAATAAATCTTCACCTCCTCTACCTTTCATGGATGAGAAACGAATCTTAATAAGTTACCTGACTAAAAGATGAAGAAAATGATTTGAAAAAATATAAAAATGAAGAACACAAGTCGTTGTTTGTAAACTTAGAAGAAAACCCCATAAAACTGCGACACTTCTTTTGACCTCATTTCATCTCTTTTTATAGGTGATAAACTAGGGTTTCCATGTATAAATCATCCTCAATTAATGGACTAACATCTAGGCATGATTTTGGGTTGGATATGTTCCAAAAATGAGCAAGATTTCATCAATAATCTTGTGATTCTCGGGAAAAATCTGCACTTTCCAAAATTTTCAGTTGCAATTGCATTTTCTGTTGCACTCTGTGCTAGGTTACTGTTAAAACCTTAGTCTAATGCGCAACGGAAATAAACTAGATTTTAATTATGGTAATAACAAAATAGATAAAAAGAGAGAAGAAAAACACACAGAACTTACGTGGTTCAGACTATGCCTACATCCACGGGCGAAGACGACGAGAATATTTCTACTAAAGTTCAAAAGATGGGATTACAAGAGAGCACTCAAGCACTCACCAAATTCCCAAAGTGAGAGTAATAGAAAATTCTCAAAACTCTCAAGCTCTCACACACACAAAAGGAGAGAAAATGGGCTTATTTATAAAGCCAAGGGAGGCACTACACAACCATTTTTATCAATGTGGGACAAAAGAAAAATAACGGCACAACAAATCTTCACCTTGGCGTTAATTTATCTAAGCCACCAAATGAAAACCTTCAATCGCCTTCTCCAAATAGTTAAGTGGCATAAGAATTGCAAACACCGACCAAACTCAAGCAATGCTTAAATTTGCTCAGTGGAAGAGATTTAGTCATCATATCAGCTGGATTATCGTTGGGGTTTATCTTGCTCACGATAATATCACCTCGGGAAATGACCTCACGTACAAAATGGTACCGAATATCAATGTGCTTTGTCTTTTCATGAAACATCTGATCTTTTGTAAGGAAGATAGCACTTTGGCTGTCACAAAAGACTGTAGTAATCTGTAAATCTTCGCTAAGTTCACCAAACAACCCCCTCAACCATATAGCTTCTTTACAAGCCTCTGTAATGGCCATATACTCAGCTTCATTAGTAGATAATGCAACTGTATTCTATAATGAAGCTTTCCAACTAATAGCAGAACCACCAACAGTAAACACATATCCTGTAAGAGATCTTCTTTTGTCAAGATCTCCAACATAATCAGAATCCACATAACCAATGACTCCATCTCTAGTTCTCCCAAAATGCAAACAACCATCCACAGTACCTCGTAAGTATCTCAATATTTACTAAACTGCTTTCCAATGTTCTTTACCAAGGTTACTCAAATACCTACTCACTGCACTCTCATCGTATAGGATAAATCGTATAGTAGTACACTATTGCATACATGAGAGACCAAATCAGACCGGAGTAAGGAACTCGAGACATATAATCAACCTCATCATTTGACTGTGGACTCAAAGCAGATGACAGCTTGAAATGTGATGCTAAAGGAGTACTAACTGGCTTCGATTATGCATATTAAATCTGGACAGAACTTTCTCAATATACCCCTTTTGGCTCAAATGAAGCTTTCTCGCCTTTCTATCTCTCACAATTTCCATACCCAGTATTTTCTTTGTTGCCCCCAAATCTTTCATATCAAACTCCTTATTGAGTTCTAATTTGATTTGTTTGATTTCTCTTATATTTTTAGCAGCTATCAACATATCGTCAACATATAAGAGAAGATACGCAAATGACCCATCATGATGCTTCTTGAAGTACACACAACTGTCATAACTACTTCTCTTGAAATCATAAGTAGTCATGAAAGAATCAAATTTCTTGTACCATTGTCTTGATGATTGTTTCAGGCCATAAAGAGACTTATTTAATTGACAAACATAGTCTTCTTTTCCTGATACTATAAAACCCTTTGGTTGATGCATATAAATATCTTCCTCAAGTTCTCCATGTAATAATGCAGTTTTTACATCTAACTGCTCAAGTTCAAGATCATGAATAGCTACAATACCAAGTAATGCACGAATTGAGCTATGTTTCACAACTGGAGAAAACACATCAGTATAATCAACACCAGGGATTTGACTATAGCCTTTGGTAACTAACCTTGCTTTATATCTGGCTTTTACAATTCCTGGAATACCTTCCTTTATTTTAAAAATCCATTTGCAACGAACTGGTTTCTTACCTTGAAAAAGTTTCACAAGATCCCATGTATCATTCTTATGTAAAGACTATATTTCTTCTTGCATTGCAATCATCCATTTATCAGAGTTGTTACACTTTACAGCCTCTGAAAAATTAAATGGTTCCTCACTATAATCAATGTCTTCAGCGACATTCAAAGCATAAGCAACTAAATTAGCCTCTGCAAATCTCTGTGGAAGTCTAATTTCTCTTCTAGGCCTATGTTTAGCAATACTAATTGCGATGGTACCTGCAAGGGTGAAGAAGTATCACTAATGTGAGGAATCTCTGAAAAAGTACCGGAAGTAGAAGTACTAGAAGCATCGTCTTGATTCGATCTGGAAGAAGACTTTAACCCAAACTCCACCTGCACAGGCAAACTCTGTTGAATCTTATCTGAAGACTCTTCTTTAGAAAACTGCTTATTCAACATAGAAGATTCATCAAATATAACATCTCTACTAACAACTACCTTTTTAGTCTCAGGGCACCACAACTTATATCCCTTAACACCAGACTTATGACGAAGAAAGATACATTTCAATGATCTTGGTTCAAGTTTACCATTATTTACGTGAGCATAGGCAGGGAACCAAAAACCTTTAACTCTGAATAATTGACAGGAGAACCAGACCACATTTCTTGCGGTGTCTTTTTCTGAAGAGATATATGAGGAGAGCAATTGACAAGATGACATGCTAAAGCAGCAGCTTCAGCCAAAAAAGATTTAGATAAGCTTGCATTTGATAACATACAACACACCTTACTAATCAAAGTCTGATTCATTCGCTCTGCTACTCCATTTTGCTGCGGAGTATGACGAACTGTTAAGGGCCTGTTTGGTAGGCAATCTGAAAACAGAAACTTGAAAACAAGGGATTCAATGAAAATAAAGTTGTATTTCATGTTTTCAGATATGTGTTTAGTAGCAGATTTAGAAATTTAATTCCATTTTAAACAGCAGTTTAAAGTGCGTTCTATAATATATTTATGATCATAAAATTAGTTATAGTTACAAAACTAAATATTAGATTGAATATAAGACATTATTAATTAATTTATGAACATGTTTTTTTATATAAATTTTATATAATTATTATTTTATAATATAATATTTTATATTTTATATTATTTTATATTATACATATTTTAATTTAACAAAAGTAACAAGTTTATAAACATGAAATACTATATTTATTAAGATTTTATATTTGTTTAATACAATTTTGCATTTTAAATTTTTAAATTCAGAATCTGGATACAATGAAAACATAAAAATGTTGTTTTCAGAATTTCTACTATTTGGATCACAAAATCTGAAAACAGTTTTCGAAAACACGTCTGCCAAACACGTATTCACTGAATTCAGTGAATCCGGAAACATAAAACATAATTCGGATTGCATACCAAACAAGCCCTAAGTGTCTAACAATGCCCTCGGACTTGCAAAAGGCATTAAACTCACCAGAACAGAATTCCATTATCTGTACGAAGGTATTTTACATGTTTCCCTGTCTCTTTCTCAATCACGATCTTCTAATTCTTAAATGTAGAGAATACATCACTCTTTTGCTTCAAGAAAAATACCCAAACTTTTCTAGAGAAATCGTCAATGATGGTTAACATATAGAATGCACCACCTTTAGAAGGTATTTTAGTTGGTCCCCAAAGATCAGAGTGTATATAATCAAGTGTTCCCCTTGTATTATGAATACCTTTCGAGAATTTGACTCGCTTATATTTTCCAAACACATAATGCTCACAAAACTCTAGCTTGCAAACTTTCTGTCCATCAAGAAGTCCTCTCTTGCTTAACTCAACCAACCCGTTTTCACTCATATGCCCAAGCCGCATATGCCAAAGACGAGTAATATCATCATCAGATAGAGAAGGTGTAGAAACTGTTACATCACCCATAACTATAGAACCCTGTAATGCATAAAGATTTCCAGAATTTTTCTGTCCTTTCATAACTGTCAATGCACCTTTACTAACCTTCAAAGCTCCACGTTCACCAGTGTACTTGTACCCTATTGAATCAAGAGTACTCAAAGAAATTAAATTTCTCTTCAAATCTGGAATGTGTCTCACATCAGCAAGTGTTCTGACAACTCCATCAAACATCTTGATTCTGACTGTTCCAATACCAACTATCTTACAAGATGTATTATTTCCCATCAACACTGTACCTTTGGACATTGTATCATATGTTGAAAACCAGTACTTATTAGGACACATATGAAATGAACATCCTGAATTAAGAATCTATTCAGAAGAAATATTTAAATTGTTATTAGAAGCAACAAAGAGATCACCATCACTATCATCACCTTCAAAGAACACCACTTGACTGAAACTTTCGTGTTGTTTTTCCTTTTGAAATTCAACAGCTCTTTTGTTCTTATTCTGTAACTTGTAGCATTCAAATTTAACCTGACCCTTCTTCTTATAATAATTACATGTTTTATCTTTATTTCTAGATTTTGACCGACCTCTCTGATCGCCATTATTTTTCTTCAGTTGTGTTCTCCCTCGAGCTAATAACCCCTCTGCTGAAATCTCACCACCACTAGTAATATATTTATTTTCTCCTTAGAGATCAAATTATCATATACTTCATTCAAAGTGAGAGTATCACGACTATATAATATCGTATCTCTAAAATTTGCATATGAGGGAGGAAGAGAACACAATAGAATTAGAACCAAATCTTCTTCCTCATAACTAATCTCCATAGATTCTAAATCAGAGACTATTTCCTTAAAGCCAATTAAATGGTCATCTACAGATGCTCCTTCATTCATACGATAAGAAAATAATTGTTGCTTCAAATGTAATTTAGTAGTTAGAGTTTTCGTCATGCACAATTGCTCTAATCTTAACCATAAACTAGCAACACTTTTCTCTTTCAAAACATCTTGCAAAATTTCATTTGACAAATGAAGATGTATTAAAGAAAGAGCTTTTCGATCTTTGCTTTGTTTTTTTCTTGTGTCCAAGACGCAGGCATTCTAGTAATTCCTAGTAAAGCTTCTTCTAAGTCCATTTGGATAAGCATTGCCCGCATTTTAGCTTGCCATAATAAAAATCTAGTATTGCGATCCAAAAGTGGTACATGGTGTTTCACAGTTGTCATGTTCAAAGAATCCCAACCAACGAAACACAAGTAAATGTAAATCAAGTTCTAATAAATCAAGCTCTGATACCACTTGTTAAAACCTTAGTCTAATGCGCAACGGAAATAAACTAGATTTTAATTATGGCAATAAGAAAATAGATAAAGAGAAAGAAGAAAAACACACAGAACTTACGTGGTTCGGACTACGCCTACATACATGGGCGAAGACGACGAGAATATTTCTACTAAAGTTCAAAAGATGGGATTACAAGAGAGCACTCAAGCACTCACCAAATTCCCAAAGTGAGAGTAATAGAAAATCCCCAAAACTCTCAAACTCTCACACACACAAAAGGAGAGAAAATGAGCTTATTTATAAGGCCAAGAGAGTCACTACACAACCATTCTTATCAATGTGGGACAAAAGAAAAATAACGGCACAACAGTTACTCTTATGTTCTTTAGGAAGGATGCAATTGCATTTTTCCTGTCTGCTCCAAATCTACACAAAAACAACGAAATTAGTTCAAATTCATGTTTTTCTCAACTATTCTTCATTTCTCACCATTCTTAGCAAGATTTCAAGAATTTTACTCATCAATGTTATTTTAAGCTTGCTCAAAAATCAATAAAGCATACAAAAATGACAAAAATAACGTAATTTAGGGTTAAATAATCTTCATAAATGAGAATTATCAACATATACTTAAGTTGATTTGACTCAATGCTCCAGCGATCTTTCTTCGAACTTATGAACTCGACCCATTTTTTACCATTACTTATATTTTATCAACCATAATTATGTTTTGTGAATCATGTAAATAGACCTTTGATGACCTACTAATATTCTATGAATATTTCATTCCTACATTAAACTAATGTTGAAATATATTGTCGCATTCTTGTCATCTTTAAAAAGTAAAATAATGGCATACTCTTTTTCAAAGATGTTCAATTTAGTACACGTGATTAAACAAATGTAAATAAACAATATTTCTTAAAAAAAATGTAATGATCAATGTGTTTAAAAAAAACTCCTTCATAATAAAGACCCTATTAGTATAATTGAAAAATATCATAATAAGTTCCTCATTTGTAAGTTTCAAAGAAGTTCAATATGTGTTTAGAAAACGAAACCTTAGATTTCTATATTTTGATAGAAGTTCAATTTATGTTAAAAGAAAAAAAAAAAGGCAAATTTCCTTTTTTTTCAATTCATCCATTGTTATTCATTGTTATAAAGAATGCAATATTGAATTCCTATTAATTGAATCAATGTGTAATTCAAATATTTGATTTCTATAAATTAAAATAAGTTCAATATGTAGCGGAAAGAGAAAACATGACTATATTACCTATAGTTTGGAAGAACTCGATTTCTAAAAAAAAAAAATAATAATGATGTTTTTTTAAAAAAAATATATCAATGTTGAAATATATTGTTTTTTTTGAAGTGGACATTTGAATTCAATGTTGGAAAGTTGAGAAAATATGTTTATGAATAATTGAAAAAAAATAAAAATAAAGAAAACAAAAACAGTCAGCTAAATCTCTAATAGCTCAACTCAACTTTGCATCTCAAATACAAACTTCTGAACTCGATAAGCTAACTATATCCGACTCAACTCTACGCGTCAAATACTCATAAAAATGGAAGCGCAAAGGTCATTATTACTATGTATATTGCTAACTGAGATGGTGATGTAAATAAAAAATTTGCACCAATCATTGCGGTGTAAATAGTAGATAACATAGTAAATATTATGGTTTGCTTCTCGTTCGTTGACGCCCTTTAAAATAACGGAATATTTAGATATTTTATGAAACATTTAAATAGAAAGAACTCACCAGACAAATTATTCAATGAGGTTGTCGAAATATGAATGGTTCATAATAACCGTTAGATGTGAATCTAATAATTTTCATATCTCTTAGTAACCATGATATATAAATTCAAATTACTTTTCTATTTTCATCCAACGATAAAAAATGATCAGTCACACTGTGACCACCCCACCGAATAATTTCTCAATAAATAGATAGACGTCAAAATGCATGGTTGCAACGACAGCTACAAATTCTCACTTATAAACTACTAAAAAAATTTGGAGATTTTATTGATATAAATCTTTTTATATCAATATTTACATTTACCATTTTGTACTTTATTTACAATTTTATTTTTTATGAAAAAAAAATTAAATGTAAACGATATTCTTTTTTTTTTCTGCTCTTTTTGGGTCTTTTTTTTTAGCGCTTAATTTACGTAAATTTATTTCAAATTTTAGAATAGGAGAGAAGATTGTTACAATGATATATTTGTCCTATAAATAAATATTAAAAAAATACGATTGACTATATTTGAAAATTTGGATTCCTTTAATCATTTAATAAAATCTAAAAAAAGAGAAATTCAAGTCTTCGACTTCTTTATCGAAATTATATGTCTTAACTAGTTGACGGTGGAGCTATACTCAAGTTAGTTGGTTAAGAATTTAGTTGAAATTGCTCTTTATTTCAATTTTTATATATAACACTAATTGAGACATCTCTTTTTCTTTTAATGATTATCATTGAATCATTTCTCTTAAAGTTATGATGTAATATTTTAAAGAAAGAAATCAAACCAAATTCAAAATTAACATACATTACATCAATAATTTCATAGTTCAAAAAATAAAGAGAAAAAAAATTGAGCAACAAACTATTAGAGAGTTAAATCATGTCTTGATTAATTGAGTTGCATTCCATGTCAACAAAATAAATAAACAAATAAAATATATTAACATAATTTTAACGAATTATAATTTTAACAAAAAAAAAGTTAATTTATATCTTAAATTTGGTAGGGTTGTATCCATTTTCATCATATTTTCAATTTCAACCCTTTGAGTTTTCTTCAACCAAGTGTGGAAAATTTTATCTTTTGTTTAAATTTCACTAATTTTAATTAAAAAAAAACGTAAAAGCCTTATAAAACTCACGACTTCTTACAAAAGTGAAGTTGTTGAGGAACTCCAACATATCTTCCAAAAAAAAAAAACAAACTTTATGTTGCTTTTCTCTAAACTCTAAAAACCCTCAGAATCAAAATTCGGGGAGTTGTTTGGTCCTCTGTTTTCGAACCAAAACCGTGGGAATCAAAACTCTAGGGGATTTGTTCTGGGGTGTTCTGAAACCTAGAAATCAGAAAGCTGTGTTTGAAGTGCAGTGTTCTAAAACCTGGGAATAAGAAAACAATGTTTGGGGTGCAGTGTTCTAAAACCTGGGAATAAGAAAACAATGTTTGGGGTGCAGTGTTCTGAATTCTGGGTTTATGCTGTTTTTTTTTTTTTCCTTTTTTCTTTAGTTGTTTTGTTCTCTTGTTTTTTAGTGGATGTTTTGTCAATTGTAGAAACCCTTGTATAACATAAATGGGTTACAAAATTGAAACTCTATTTTAGAAATTAAGAAATTGGAAGTGTATGTAAGAAATTAGGGAATTTAAAATTCTATTTCACAAAGTATTTAGAAAAGTATTATTGGAACTCTATTTTAGAAATTGAAAAATTGAAAGTTCATTTAAGAAATTAGGGATTTAAAGCTCTATTTCAAAAAATATTTAGAAAAGTATTTTTGGAACTCTATTTTAGAAATTTAAAAAATAAAAGTTTATTTAAGAAATTAGTGAATTAAAAACTCTATTTCACACATAGTATTCTGAAACTATTTTTTGGAATTCTACTTTAAAATTAAAAAAATTGGAAGTCTATTTAGTAAATTAGGTAATTTGAAACTATATTTTATAAAGTATTCAAAAACTTATTTTTGGAATTCTATTTTAAAAATTAAAAAATTGGAAGTCTATTTAAGTGATTATAAAATTTAAAATTTAAAATTTTTGGAACTCTAATAAGAAAAGTGGTGATTGCGCACAAGTTAAATCGTTAGGGTAGTTTATTGCTCGAGTGATCGGGTTGTTGGGGTAGGCATATACAAGTCTCTTGAGTGGTTGTCGAAAGTAGTCGTTAGTAGTGGTTAGGTCATCGATGTAGTCATTAAAGTTGTCGTCGAAGGTAGTCGTCAGCGGTGGTTGAGGTCGTCGGTGTGGTCGTCGGAGTTGTCGTCAGCGGTGGTTGGGGTCGTCAGTGTGGTCGTTGGAGGTAGTCGTCAGCAGTGTCGGGGTCATCAGTATGGTCGTCAGAGGTAGTCGTCAGCGATGGCAGGGGTCGCCGGAGTTTCCATCGGAGGTAGTCGTCAGCGGTGGTTGGGGTTGCCGATGTGGTCATCGGAGGTAGTCATCAGCAGTGGTCGAGGTCATCGGTATGGTCGTCGAAGGTAGTCGTCAGCGGTGGCATGGGTCACCGGTATGGTCATCAGAGTTGTTATGGGCGGTAGTCGTCAACGGTGGTTAGGGTTGCCAGTGTGATCGTCGGAGTTGTCGTTAGGGTAATCGTCAGCGGTGGTTGGGATCGTCGGTGTGGTAGTCGGAATTTTCGTCGGAGGTAGTCGTCAACACTGGTCGGGGTCATCGGTATGGTCATTGGAGCTGTCGCTGGAGGTAGTCGTCAGCGGTGGTAGGGGTCATCGGTGTGGTCGTTGGACTTGCCATCGGAGGTAGTCGTCATCGGTGGGGGGTCGTCGGTATAGTCGTCAAAATTACCATCGGAGGTAGTCGTCATCGGTAGCGGAGTCACCGGTGTGGTCGTTGAAGTTGTCGCCGGAGGTAATTGTCAGCAGTGGTCGGATCGCCGGAGTTGTTGCTGGAGGTAGCCATTAGTTGTAGTCGGGTCGCCGGTGTAGTTGCTGGAGTTGTCACCGAAATTGTTGTTGAAGTAATCACCGAAAATGGAAGATGACAAATAAAATTAGAAAACATGGAACAAACCCATAGGGTTGCACGGTTGTAACCCATGGGGTTGTGTTTCAAAACCAAGGGTTTTGAATACATTGGGCCAAACATGGTTTTGGATTTGGAATCCAAAACCATCCAAATCTAAAACAGGGGGCCAAACGTCCCCTAAAGCTTCATCAAACTTAAACTCCTGTCTAATATACTTCATTTGTCAAACACACATCAGAATATGTTTTTCTTAATGATTTTTCAAACCAAAATCTTTTAGAAAGTCAAAATTGTTGTAAAATTGAGGGGCAAAATCGAACACCAAAAACTTTATCAAAATTTATAATAATGATAATAATAATAATAATAATAATAATAAATAAATAAAAAAGAAAATTGGAAATTAGGATATATATATATAAAAAAAATAAGGAAAATGAGAAAGTTGAGAAAGTTGGAGAATATTGGTCTATTATTTCACCAATTGTATATCTTACATGATCCACCAAATGTCACCATTTATAGGCAATTTGGTAAGGATGAGTTGGTACATTTGGAGACTAAGCTTGGTAAATATTGGACACATGGAGGACACTTTGGCTATGGAGGGTTTGCCACTTGGCATGGGCATTAAAGTGGTATGGTCATTTACATGTGTAATGTTTGCAATAAAAATTGCAATATTCACTCAAGTTTGTAAAAATTGTAACATTTATGGAAGTTAAAAAATAGGTTAAAATATCATATTCATCTCTATATTTTAGGTTCCATTACATTTTAGTCCATGTACTTTTAAATGTCCAAATTTACTCCAACTTAAAATTGATTTCTATTACAACTTTGTTGTTAACCTTTTTTTTTAAAATAAAAAAAAAACTCTATTAATCTTCTGTAAAGCCCCTAGTCTTTAGGCCAACTCAAACCAGGGACGTCACTAGGCAGCACCCTCAGCGCCGAAATTTTGGCAGCATAACTGTGTTATCCAGACGAAACCAAATTTTTTTTCCTAACCTGTTATAAGCACAAAACACTTCAAAACAATCCCACGGGTACCCAACCTCCTTTGTTGGGTATATGCTCTAAACTCGTGTAGTTTGTAACATTTGATGAATATGAATAAAAGTTATTTTCTATCAAACCTTGTATCTCGCATTTCAAACTTAATCCAATAAACTAAGATCCAGGGTCACACATATTTATGAGATCTTGAACGATGTGTAGTGGACACACAGGTAGGATCACGTTCGAGTAAATGACTTGAATGGTCTATAGTATATGGATAGGGTTGGGAACCTCATCCTGGTAACACTATGGATGCGACTCACTTTGTATTTGATACAAACGAGGTGATCCAGCTCGTTCATGTAATTGGCATGCGAGTGGGGGCATCCTGTGCAATGAGATTGTACAAGACCGAACCGTGAATTATTAGACTAACTGATGTAACACCGTAAACAGTTTATGAAAAATAAATTTGTAAATAACTATTTAAGCGAGTTACAAACTCTTATCTACGGGGGGTTGTCCTTAGACTAGTACGGGTGAGAGTGGGCCTGAGTCGCCACTCAATAAGCCATCTTCTCGGGGGTAGAACCACGTGGGTAGTTGTGTTGGGATTTATGCCCTAAACTTGTGTAATTTTGATCAATTAAATAAAGTGTTATTTGTTTTGATAAGATTACAGTCTTGCTTTTATAAATCCAATAAACTAAGCTCCAAGGTTATAACATTTATCTTGAAATTAGTGTAGTGGACACTATTTAGGTTGAGTTCAAGATTATAACCTAAATAGTCTATGGTATAAGAATAAGGTTGGAAACCTCATTCTGGTAACACCATGGATGCGGCCCACTTTGTAATTAGTACAAATGAGGTAATCCAACTCATTCATGTAGTTGACATGCGAGTGGGGGCATCCTGTATGAAGAGTTCATACAAGACCGGATCACAAATTATTAGTCTAACCAGTGTAACACCGTTAACAGGATAAGACTAGTAATTTATAGATGGTCATTAGTGACTCGACTGAATCATGAGCAAGTTAAGAACTCTTACTTATAGGGGTTTGTCCTTAGACTAGTATGGGTGAGAGTGGCACATGGCGACTCAATAAGCCTACCTTCTCGTGACGTAACCTCGTAGGTAGTGGGAACTTAATCTGTGCAAGATGGAATTCACTCATTCCTCTCTTGAGGAATTAGATAGGTTGTTCCCTTAGGCCCGACTCGTGTCTTGAACAACGGGGCCCCGCCTCTCTGAGGGTATGAGTCTAAGGTAGGACCTTAGACTTGTTGTTCATTAGAGGATCGGTGGTGCTTAAGGAGCAAAGAGGTAATCACGAGGATAAAGCGATAATTTGACCCAACTGTGATTACGAACAACCTGTGAAGGGTCGACTCACGGGTAATGATTATATCATTGGACACAATAATATCTACAGTGAGGAGAGTGCAGCTACAAGTCTATAGTGGAGTGACTTGTAGTTAATGAATATTGATTAACTGGATCAAAGAGTTTGATCAGTTAGTTAATCTCACATCATTGGAACTCATGAACTGTAGGTCCATTAGATCCCTTTGTTGGCTCAATATGGTAATATTGAGGGTATAAAGTTAGGAGTGAAATTGAAGTGTTCAATTTCATACATGAGGTGTTATATCAATTGATATAATATATAGTTTTAATGTGAATTAGATTCATATATATACTATATGCTAAAGAGAGAATAAAGGAGGGGTAGGATGGTCATTTCCATCCCATTCCCCTATATATATGGGGGCATGAGATGCAACTTGGTGAAGTCATTCTAAGCAATTCTAAGGAATTACAAGCTCTTTGTTGTGTTATTGGAAGAGTTCCAAAAACACACATCTCTCTCAAAAATACCTCACCTCTCCTAAAGGGAACCCACCTTCCTCCCTCACCTAGAGAACAACGGAGAAGATCCTGGTGGTGGTGTCTTCGCACGCTGGAGTTCCCATTCTTTGAGATCGTGATCGTGGGAGAAAGGAGCACTCGAAGAAAGGTTCTTCAAAGGTAATTTCATGTTGTCCATTCTATTATATATGCTTAATCTAGTGTTTTATATTTTTGAATAAATCGTTGTAACTAAATCAAGAGCACGCGATTCGCAATCCTACCATGCATGGGACTTGATTCCTACAATTGGTATCGAGCCCAATTATGCGTTCTTTATTTATGTTCGGATTTTTCAAGAACAAGGTGGGATTTATTGTTTTTGCATGAGATGTATGAACGGTTTTGCAAAATTAGATGTTTTCAATTTTGGCACTTAGATTTACAATTTCCATTGAATCGCTCAAATGTAAGGTCCGTGTTTTGAGCAATTTTAATTGTAAATCGAGTCCAGTAAGTTCGTGTCGATCGAGGCAAAGCGGTTCTTTGAGAAGATCGGGCGAAAAACGAGCAAGATTTGGAGAAATCTCATTCTTTATCGTGGTGCGCGGCGTTGCAGCCTTCTAACTTGCTTGAGAGAAGCGCGCCACGCGGAGAGGCGTTACCAGCAACGCACCTCTAGCGTTACCAGCGTTGTGGCGTTGCTCAATGCTCGTGAAACGACATGGAGCAGCGTTGCAACGCCAGATACGTTTCACGCAAAAGCAACGGGCAGAAAATATTTTTTTATTATATATTAATTATAAAAATGTTTTATATTTAATATATTTAATTTTAATTAATATTATTAGATTATATTAATTAAAATTATTTCTAGGGTGCCAAAATTGTCTAATTTTTGCTATTTTAATTATACAATTGTTGTGTAATTATTGACATGCATAGTGTATGCTTTTATTTTAGAAATCCCACCTTAGGTTAAGCATTTTCATGCATCATTTATAATATAAGGAGATATATTATATAGTTTGCATGATTAATTAATATAAAGTTGTTATATTAATTTATGGGCAGCATTGACATGCATTATATATCATGAAATGAATATGCTATGAATGTCTTATTATTCATGTGATGAATGATCAAGCACTATAACATAGTATGCATGTCACCTAAGGTTAATTATTAGTTTTAAAATGTTTAGAACTTGGAAATAATAGGCTTTAGGTTATCTAGTTCTAATTAGATTAGAATTAGGAACCAAGTAATTTATAAGCTATGATTAAAAGAGGAACTCTGTCTAAGGAAAGTTTTGAAAGAGTCTAGATTAAGAAAGCGGAAGCAATTTTGGATCTTGAACACCCTAAGTTGATCAATTTTGTAAAATAAAATGCATGCTCAAAGCTGGAAAAACAGAGGGATAGAAAACTCAACTTTGAAGATCAAATTCTCTTCACCCGGTGGATGGTTTTCAACACGAACACTTCGTAGACAACCGTTAGAGTCTTCCCTACTATTCTCAGGCCTTAGCACGGATTGTGGGATCCTAGGTTGAGAGAATTTGGAAGAAAAGACCTCAAAGGTCACTAATTCGGGAATATTGAATTTTCTCAAAAATTCTCTCAAAACACCTCAAATCACCATTATATAAAGCTTCAAAAAGCTTCACTGGAGTGACAACTCAAGTGTGATGAGGATGGTTTGAGATGGAGGTGGCTAATTTTGGTGAATTTGAAGATGAGAGGGATTGGGCAAGTTGTAATTTGGATTTTATGAAAATCCAAGAAAATTCTCTAATTTTCATTTAATTTTAATTCAAAAATCAATATTAAATTGATTTTAAATTAAAATTAATTTAATTAATTAAATAATTCAAAATTTAATTTAATTAATTAATTTTTAATTTAATTTAATATTAAATATTAAATTAAATAAATTGTCCAATCCCGATCGTTTTTCCGAACATGAATCTTTATTCATGCAATAAACCGATCCAATATTTAAATCATATTTAAATATATCCACCTCTTTTTAATCATAGTTTAATTCATAATTAAGCTATGATTCGTTAAATATATCACATATAATTAACGCTTTCTTCCAAACTCGAATTTGAACAATTCAAATTCTTTTCTCTCAAAATGTTACAAGGCTTAGTCTGAGCTAGTAAGGAGGACCTAATGGACCTACAGATCATGAGCTTCAACGATACGAGAATAACCGCCAAATTTTTAGCCTAGCTAATCAACATTCGTTAACCACCGGACACTCCACTAAAAGCCCGGTGGTGCATTCTCCTCACTGTAGATATATTTCTGTCCACTCGATATAACCATGATTAGTAAGTCGATCCTTCACAGGTCGTTCGTAATTACAGCTGGGTCAAGATTACCGTTTTACCCCTGTAATTACCTCTTGTTCCTTAAGTCTCACTGATCCTCTAATGAACAATTGGTTTGTGGTCCAACCAGCAAACCGAATCCCTCTCGGGCCAATGAGAGGGTGGGCCCATTGTTCAAGACCCGAGTCGATGCCAAAGGGAACAACCTCTCTACTAATCCCTAAAGCGGGTAGAGTAAATTCCATCTTGCGTAACTATGTTCCCAACTATCTACCCGATTTTATCCACGAAATGGCAGCTTATTGAGTCGGCGGCCTCTCGAGCCACTCTCACCCATGCAAATCTAAGGATAATCCGAATAAACAGGAGTTCATAGAACGCTCGGGATTAAGATCGAGTTACCTAGGTCATCGTATGAATATAGTCGATTAAGACGAGAACGGAGTTATAAAGTCTAAGTGACTATTGCGCGATCGATCTTATGCAAACTCATTGCATAGGCGCCCCCACTCACATGTCTCCACATGAACGATTTAGGATCACATCGTTGTTCTCTCTACAAAGTGGGTCGCGTCCATAGTGTCCCCGTGATAAGGTCCCCAACTCTATCCTTATACTATAGACTGCTCTGCTATAACTTGAACTTGATCCACTTTTATGTCACACATAAAGTTCAAGTATTCATCCTATAGCCAAGGGTTCTTTATTGGATTAAGGTTACACAATACACAATAGTCAATAACACCTTTACTGAATAAATTTCAATAACAACTTTATTGTGATATAGAATATACATTCAGTTTACAAAACCACGAGTTTTAGGACATAAAACCCAACAATCTCCCACTTGGACTAAAACGTCGTGGGGTAAAACATCTTGAGCAAAGAAAAACGCGCCTCTTTGTACAACCCGTAGTCCTAGACTCTCTAGGTGTCCTCAAACACTTTAGCCGAGAGGGGCTTTGTAAACGGATCAACAATGTTGTGCTCCGAAGCGATCTGCGTGACGATCACGTCTCCTCGTTGCACAATCTCCTGATGAGATGGTATTTGCGCTCTATGTGCTTTCCGCGCTTATGGCTTCTAGGTTCTTTAGAATTTGCCACTGCACCACTATTATCACAATAAAGGGTGATAGGAAAATTCATATTTGGAACAACTTCCAAATCGGTCAAAGAACTTTCTAAGCCATACTGACCTCCTCTTCGCGCTTTCCATGAGTCGCGACGTACTCAGCCTCCATGGTGGAGTCAGCAATACAACCTTGCTTTATACTTCTCCATACTATAGCTCCTCCGTTAAGAGTGAACACTGATCCTGATGTGGATTTCCTCGAATCCACATCGACCTGAAATCGAGTCGATGTATCCTGCAAGAATCAAATCCTTTGCTCCATACACAAGCATATAGTCCCTCGTTCTCCTAAGATACTTGAGGATGTTCTTAACGGCAATCCAGTGATCATATCCTGGATTAGACTGATACCTGCTTATTATTCCCACTGCATAACATATGTCGGGTCGAGTACATAGCATGGCATACATCAGACTACCGACAGCTGAAGCATAGGGAATGCGTCTCATATCCTCAACTTCTTGAGGTGTCTTAGGACACTGTTCCTTAGACAAATGAATTCCATGCCTGAAAGGTAAAAACCCCTTCTTGGAATTCTGCATCTTATATCTAACCAACATCTTGTCAATATAAGACGCCTGAGACAATGCTAGCATTTTGTTCTTGCGATTCCGAACGATTTGGATTCCAAGAACAAACTGAGCCTCTCCCAAATCTTTCATTTGGAATTGGGTTGCTAGCCATTGCTTAACGCCAGTCAGGAACCCTGCATCATTCACAATGAGCAAGATATCATCTACGTATAGAACTAAGAAAGCTACAGCGATTTTGACTATCTTCTTGTAAACACAAGGCTCGTCAATATTCTGTTCAAAGCCATAAGATTTGATCGCAGTATCAAATCTTATATTCCAGGATCTAGAAGCTTGTTTCAATCCATAGATAGATCGTTTAAGCTTGCAAACCTTTTGCTCTTGACCCTGAACTATGAACCCCTTTGGTTGATCCATATAGATACTCTCTTCAAGATTGCCATTGAGAAAGGCTGTCTTGACATCCATTTGCCAAATTTCATAGTCATAAAACGTGGCAATGGACAAGAGTATTCTAATGGACTTAAGCATGGCAACAGGGGAGAAGGTTTCTTCATAGTCCACCCCTTCCCTTTGGGTATAACCCTTTGCAACAAGTCGAGCCTTAAAGGTTTGCACCTTACCGGCTTGATCTCGTTTTCTCTTGTAGATCCACTTGCAACCGATAGGTCTTTCACCATCTGGTTGATCTACAAGTTCCCAGACTGAATTGAAGTACATTGACTCCATTTCAAGGTTCATGGCTTTAATCCACTCGTTCCTGTCTATATCATTCATTGCCTGTTTATAGGTCAATGGATCCTCAACGCCATCATCAAGTATGACGACTTGGGTTTCAGTCAAACCCATGTAACGGTCAGGTTGTCTAACATCCCTCCCACTACGTCGAGGCATTCTCAACACTTGAGAAGGACCAACTTGATCAACAACTTTTGTTGATTTATCTGTAGCTTCCCGGAAATTTCACTTAAAACAATCCTTGCTACGAGGCTGATGATCTCTCATGTGGTCTTCCTCTAGAACGTGGCATTTGTCGATACAAGCACTTTGTCCTCTTGAGGATCATAAAACAGACCACCTTTCGTTTCCTTGGAGTATCCTACGAATAGGCATAATTTTGAACGATGTTCCAGTTTCTTTGGATTGGACACTAGCACATGTGTCGGACATCCCCAAATCCTGAAGTGACGTAAACTACCTTTACGCCCTTTCCATAACTCATATGGTGTTTCTAAAACACTCTTAGAGGGAACCATGTTCAAAATATATGCAGAGCCTTCTCTGCATATCCCAAAACAATTAGGCGGTGAGCATAGCTCATCATGGATCGAACCATGTCTAACGAGGTTCTATTTCTCCTCTCGATACACCATTTTGCTGAGGTGTACTTGGCGCTGAAAGTTGGGATACGATTCCATGTTCTATCATATAGTCTTGGAATCTTAAATCCATATACTCTCCACCTCGATCTGATCGAAGTGTTTTAATTGTTTTACCTAATGTGTTCTCAACTTCGCCTTATATTCCTTGAACTTTTCAAGGTTTTCGGACTTATGATGCATTAGGTAAAGATAGTCATACCTTGAATAATCATCAATAAAGCGATGAAGTATTCATACCCTCCTCGTGCCTTGACATTCATAGGACCACAAAGATCCGAATGTACAAGTTCCAAGGGTTCTTTGGCTCTATAACCTTTTTGAGAAAAGGTCTTTTAGTCATTTTTCCTTTGAGACATGACTCACATGGTGGTAGAGAGTTGTCCTCTAACCGACTTAGGAGACCACTCTTGACCAATCTCCCAATCCTATTGAGATTAATGTGGCCTAGTCTCAAGTGCCAAAGATAGGTACTAGGAGAAAGTTTACGCTTTTATTTTGAGTATCAATTTGTTTTAAACATCTCTTGTTCAAAATAGCTTTTACTTCATTGGTCTTAACACATATAAGTTGTTTTCAAGTTTTGCAGAACATATTCGTACACCTCTTTTTGCAAATGAACGCTTCATTATGATCAAAACATACTTTATACATATGTTCAAGCAAACAAGAGATAGATACAAAATTTCTTTTGATTCCGGAACCAAAAGTACATTTTCTAATAAAACGAATCTATCTCTAAACAACGGTTCATCGCTCCCATCGCTTTGGTTTGAGACAATCTCTCCTGCTCCAACCACGAGAGTTATCTCCCCATCTGCAGTTCTTTGCCAGAACTAGTTTCCTGAAAAGAAGAACAAACATGATTAGTGGCTCCTGAATCTAATATCCAAGCGGAATCATCATGTTCCACTAAACATGTTTCAACAACAAGTAAATCATATTTACCTTGGTTTTCCTTCTCAACTTTCTTTTCTACAAGGTATTTGAGCGCCTCCTCTTCCAAAGCCCGCCCTGCACTACAATGGGAAACATTTTCCTGTGGCTTTGTCCTTGCGTGTGGGAGCCTGTCCCTTCCCTTTGTCCTTCTTCTTCTTCTTCTGAATACTCTTATTCTTAGAAAAAGAAGTCCCAGAGGACGATCCTCTTAGGAACTTCTTCAAAGTGACAACATTTACCTCCTTCTCTTTTCCTTTTGATTTCATCAGGGACTCAAAAGTCTGAAGCTCGTTGAGGAGAGTAGTCAGGTTATACTCTATTTTATTCATCACCGCATTTGTGCGGAATGGCGAGAAAACTCTTCTCTAAGAGATTCCATAATAAAGGTTACGACTTTTCTCATCTATGATCGCCCCATTTACTTGACCACGTTGAAATGGGTCATCCTGTCAAGGACATGTTCCCTAACAGAGGCTCCCTCCTTCATACGGGAGTTGTAAACGTATTTGACAGCATCATAATGGACCGAAGAGGACGGTTGTCCAAACATCGCCTGTAAAGATCCCATGATCTCCTTTGCGGTGACCATGGTCTCATGTTTCTTAGACAACACATCAGATATGATGGCTAAGATATAGACTCTGGCCTTCTCATTAACCCTAATCCATCTCATCATAAGCATCCCGAACAATTCGGTTTGCGATCGGTAGGGAGGGAAGGACATTCTTCCGTTAAGGCGAACCTCGGATCATCAAGAACAAGAATCGTATTCAAGTTTGATTTCCGAGTTCCATAATTATCGCCGCTAAGTTTATTGAAGGCGAGTAATTGGATAAAAGAGTTCGACATCTTTGAAAAGAATAAATTCTATTAGAGAATTGTTTGTAACCTATCCAATTTAAGAATTTAGCAAAAGTAATAATGTACCCATAAACTCATTATTGTTTTTGCAACGATATTTCAGTGAGTCGAGCAATCGCCATCGAGGCGATCAATCACTCCTTCATCGAACCAAGACATTCTTGACTAAATGCTAATACCGGAATAACTCTTATTCCTATAACATTCTAGTTATCGCTACTTTGGTCAAGAACTTACTAACACTTAGCAATTCTTGTAAGTGTGACCCGCCATTTTCAGACCTCAGAGGTCGGCCCCAACAATGCTACCGAACTGGAGAGACAAAGCTGGGAATGGACCTAAGAGACCCTATCCATTTCTGGAGTTTGAGTTGTTCCGAATCCCATGTTACATCCCTCCGAATGGATGGTGCTACTTCGGGCAACCTGCAGGCGTAACATGGGAATCTCACGGTCCAACCTAATGGAGGAGACCGTAGGATGTGTTGACACACTTCCTTCTCCCACTTACTATAAATACTTTCTCCATTCACCTTGCTCTTGATTTATGCAAACACCATCCGAATGGGGATGCCCTATTGACATCACGAGGCCGAGCATAAATCTCACGGTGTGAACTTCGTGGAGAGCGTAAGAGGAAATTGATATATCATATATACCTTTTCACTCCCACTAAGTATTTTAAACAGTTTGGGTATACTTTTACTTAGGCATATTCCGGCTAAAATAATATGACCTAAGTCTACCAATATAATAATTATACTGGAATTACCTAAGTCTATTAACCTTTTAATAAACCTAGGTCTATGAGTTTAATTTATTAACTTTTAATAAACGCCACTCACGAAAGATAATTTATAAACCTATGGATTAAATTCACTCTCGTGTCGGTTCTGGTAGGGGTGTTCCGTTTCCGCGACCTTAAGTACTGAACCTAGCCGAACCTTCCTTAGTCGAGTCCTCTTTAATCAAAGTTTATAAATTATTGGTTTCTAATTCTAATCTTATTAGAACTAGATAACCTTAGGTCTAATTAATTTCCAGTTCTAAAACCATTTTAAAACTAATTAATTAACCTTAGGTTACATGCATTTCTATGTTATAAATTATTTCATCATTCATCACATGAATAAACATACATTTATAACAAATTCATCACATGAATAAATGCATAGCAATTATATGTTTAATTTTTAATTAATATATATCCCTTATATTAATTATAATTAAAACATATAATATTTGTTTCATAAATTAATATAACTCTTATATTAATTCTTATGAAACCCAATTAACATGCATACAATATATTATAACACTTATAACATACTTTCAATGCATGGAGCATGCTTCCTATGGTGGGATTTTAAAATCTATATGGCATACTTTATGCACATATAATCAGGGATTTTAATTAAAACATACATTCACAATGCATAATTAATTAAACACACTAAAGTGGACTGGTTATGGCATCTAATGCAAGCAAACTACTAAATTATTACAATAATAATCTAGAATTAACATCGAGCCACTTCGAACTCTTCGAATTTGGGTCGAACCAGCTTGCAAATGTGTGAACCGGACCTTCAAAAGGTTAAACCGGACTGTAAAAGGCTGAATCGGGCCTCCAATTGATGAAACGGACCCCTAAAATAGAAAAACCGGCCTCGAAATAGTCAGAACCGGTCTTAGACCACCCGAACCGGACCGAAAATGAGCCGAACCGGTCCAAAAACTATTGAACCGATCAAAGTCAACCTAACCGGAGTCAAAGTCAACGGTCAAATGGCTGGTCAACTCTTTCTTCCACAAATTCACGGGCTGAAGCTTACTTTACTGTAGCAGAAAAAAAATCCAGCAACTCTGTTTTCAGATTTCTTGACCTTTCAATCTTCTTTCTTCAAATTGAAGGCCTTCCTGAACTCCGATCGACCCGAAATTTTTATAGCTTATTCAACACACATTAATGCTCAAACACACTTGAGCAATTTAAAAATAAAGCACAAATTGATGCTCAATTTAAATGCCAAAGTCAGAAGAACACTTTAGACGCCCAAAAAAATTGTATTTCAAAAAACACCCACCACAGAACACAATTAATCAAATTGAGTGCTTAAAATTGCTCTGATACCAATTGAAAGAGTCTAGATTAAAAAAGCGGAAGCAATTTTGGATCTTGAACACTCTAAGTTGATCAATTTTGTAAAATAAAATGCATGCTCAAAGCTGGAAAAACGGAGGGATAGAAAACTCAACTTTGAAGATCAAATTCTCTTCACTCGGTGGATGGTTTTCAACACGAACACTTCGTGGACAACCGTTAGAGTCTTCCCTACTATCCTCAGGTCTTAGAACGGATTGTGGGATCCTAGGTTGAGAGAATTTAGAAGAAAAGACCTCAAAGGTCACTAATTCGGGAATATTGAATTTTCTCAAAAATTCTCTCAAAACACCTCAAATCACCATTATATAAAGTTTCAAAAAGCTTCACTGGAGTGACAACTCAAGTGTGATGAGGATGATTTGAGATGGAGGTGGCTAATTTTGGTGAATTTGAAGATGAGAGAGATTGGGCAAGTTGTAATTTGGATTTTATGAAAATCCAAGAAAATTCTCTAATTTTCATTTAATTTTAATTCAAAAATCAATATTAAATTAATTTTAAATTAAAATTAATTTAATTAATTAAATAATTCAAAAATTAATTTAATTAATTAATTTTTAATTTAATTTAATATTAAATATTAAATTAAATAAATTGTCCAATCCCGATCGTTTTTCCGAACATGAATCTTTATTCATGCAATAAACCGATCTAATATTTAACTCATATTTAAATATATCCACCTCTTTTTAATCATAGTTTAATTCATAATTAAGCTATGATTAGATTAAATATATCACATATAATTAACGCTTTTTTTCAAACTCGAATTTGAACAATTCAAATTCTTTTCTCTCAAAATGTTACAAGGCTTAGTCCGAGCTAATAAGGAGGACCTAATGGACCTCTGCATCATGAGCTTCAACGATACGAGAATAACCGCCAAACTCTTTAGCCTAGCTAATCAACATTCGTTAACCACCGGACACTCCACTAAAGCCCGGTGTCGCATTCTCCTCATTGTAGATATATTTACGCCCACTCGATATAACCATGATTAGTAAGTCGATCCTTCACATGTCGTTCGTAATTACAACTGGGTCAAGATTACCGTTTTACCCCTGTAATTACCTCTTGTTCTTAAGTCCCACTGATCCTCTAATGAACAATTGGTTTGTGGTCCAACCAGCAAACCGAATCCCTCTCGGGCCAATGAGAGGGGTGGGCCCATTGTTCAAGACCCGAGTCGATGACTTAAGGAACAACCTCTCTACTAATCCCTAAAGTGGGTAGGAGTGAATTCCATCTTGCAGAACTATGTTCCCAACTATCTACCCGATTTTATCCCTGAAATGGCAGGCTTATTGAGTCGGCAGTCTCGAGCCACTCTCACCCATGCAAATCTAAGGATAATCCGAATAAACAGGAGTCCATAGAACGCTCAGGATTAAGATCGAGTTACCTAGGTCATCGTATGAATATAGTCAGTTAAGATAATAAACGGAGTTATAAAGTCTAAGTGACTATTGCGCGGTCCAGTCTTATGCAAACTCATTGCATAGGGCGCCCCCACTCACATGTCTCCACATGAACGATTTAGGATCACATCGTTTGTTCTCTACAAAGTGGGTCGCGTCCATAGTGTCCCCAGGATAAGGTCCCCAACTCTATCCTTATACTATAGACTGTTCTGGCTATAACTTGAACTTGATCCACTTTTATGTCACACATAAAGTTCAAGTATTCATCCTATAGCCAAGGGTTCTTTATTGGATTAAGGTTACACAATACACAATAGTCAATAACACCTTTACTGAATAAATTTCAATAACAACTTTATTGTGATATAGAATATACATTCAGTTTACAAAACCACGAGTTTTAGGACATAAAACCCAACAAGTTTTGTCTAGGTGAGGGTATTTAAGTGACTGACTTTAAACGGAACACCCTACTTGGAACTGCATCACGGGAGTGAAATTTAATCGAGAGAGTCTTATAAATTACAATGGCGCCAATAATGTTTTATTAAAGGGTTAATAAACTAGAAATCCTAGGTTTAATATAAGGAGTTATATTAACAAACTTAGGATAAAATCAATATAAGAGTTATATTGATTATCAATATAAGAGTTATATTAATAGAGTTAGGAAAAACCATTAGCCGGGTTTTTTAGCCTAAGTAAGATTCCTATAAACTTTAAAGTATTCAAAGGGAGGAAAAAGTGTATGAGATACATATTTTTCCACCTACGTTATCTCCGGAAGTTCACACCGTGTGAGACTCATACTTGGCCTCGTCAGCAAACGGAGCGTCCCTCTTCGGATGGTGTTTGTATGAGTCAATATCAAGGTGAATGGAGAGGGTACTTATAATGAGTGGGAGCGGTTTAGTGAAAACAAAACCTATGGTCTCTTTTTTTCGGTTTACAGTTTAGACCACTATGGTCACCGCTAGTTTGGCTCGGACTGCACAATCCCTTCAGAGGGCTTGATCATAGGGGATCGACACACGATGACACACCGAAAGGGATAAAGATTTTCTTAGACTATTTTCCAATCTAGTCCTCCCTTCATGGATTTTATTGGATCGAGACTCGGGGATCTAAAGACGTAAGGTTACACTCACGGGGTACATAAGTTGTGTATGTATCCGGCCAGAAAAATGGTAACTAAAACCTATAGGAATAAGAGTTATTCTGGTATTAGGTTTTGGTCAAGAGTGTCTTGATCCGGAGGAGGAGTGTTTTTTTATTACCCTTCTGTGTCATACATTCTAAACCTTTGGAGTATCATTGCAAATTATAAATGGCCTAGGAATCATTTGATAATTAGCTAAAACATGTTTGGATTAGAGTCATAGCAAAAAACTCATACAAGTTTGTTTGTAAATTTTCAAAAAAATGTCTAGCTCTATAATTTCCTTATTGTCATGGAAAAGTTAACCGGAGAGAATATGATGACATGGAAAAACAAACTCAACACTATTTTTGGTAGTGGATGATCCGAAGTTTGTGCTAACCGAGGAGTGTCCTCGGTGCGTGCTCGAATGCGCCACGAAATGTTCGTGATGCATATGATCAATGGATCAAGGCCAATGATAAGGCCAAGGTCTACATGCTGGCAAGTATGTCTGACATATTAGCCAAGAAGCATGAGGACATGATTCCTGCCAAGGAAATCATGGATTCTGTGCAAGGTATGTTTGGACAACAGTCCACACAAGCCCGACATAATGCCCTAAAGTACATATTCAACTCGAGGATGCGGAGGGTACATCCGTCGGGATCATGTCCTCGATATGATGGTGCACTTCAACATCGCAGAGTCGAATGGTGCTTCCATCGATGAGTCGAGCCAGATCAGCTTCATTCTGGAAACCCTTCCAGATATTTCCTGCAGGTTTAGAAGTAATGTTGTTATGAACAAGCTTACTTTTAATCTTACCTCCCTTCCGAATGAACTCCGTGCCTTTCGGTTTTGATGAAAATTCGGGATCGAAAGGTGAGGCAAATGTTGCCGGTAGGAGTTATCACGGAGGGTTCGACCTGCGGGACAAAAATGATGGCTTCATCTCCTTCTAACCTAAGAGGAAAGAAGAAGAACATGAAGAAGGTTGGTAAAGGGAAACAGGCTGACAAAGCTACCGCACAGAAGGGCAAGAAAGTCAAAGACGTTGCTGACAAAGGAAAGTGTTTCCTTTTGCAACGAAAAACGAGCATTGGAAACGAAATCGTCCAAGTACATTGCGAGAAAAGAAGAAGGAAGGTAAATATGATTTACTTTGCCTAGAAGCTTGTTTAGTGGATAATGATAAAGCAAATTGGATACTTGATTCAGCGCCACTAATCATGTTTGCTCTTCTTTTCGTGGAATTGATTCTGGCGCAGCTACAACAAGGAGAGATAACGCTCCGCGTTGGAAATGGAGAGGTCGTCTCAGAAATATGTATTGTTGGACAATATATTAGTGATACCGGGGTTTACTAGAAACCTTATTTCCATTTCTTATCTTATTGAACAATGTATTTTTGTTTCCTTTTCTATGAATAAAGTGTTTATTTTGAAGAAAGGTTTAGAAATATGTTCAACTTCATTAGAAAATGGATTGTATGTTTTAAGGCCTAATTCACCAAAATGGTTTTGAACACTAAATTATTTAAAATCGCAAACGCACAAACTAAGAAACGTAAAATTTCTCCTAAAGAAAATGCTCATCTTTGGCATCTAAGATTGGGTCACATTAATCTCAATAGGATTGAGAGATTGGTAAAGAAACGGACTTCTAAGCGAGTTAGAAGAAAATTCTTTGCCAAGATGTGAATCCCGCTAGAAGGCAAGATGACTAAAAGACCTTTTAGTGGAAAGGTTATAGAGCCAAAGACCTCTGTAGCTTATACATTCGGACTTTTGTGGTCCGATGAATGTTAAAGCCAGGGGAGGATATGAATATTTCATCTCTTTTAAAGATGATTATTCTAGATTTGGGCATATTTAGCTAATGCACCATAAGTCCGAAGCACTTGAAAAGTTCAAGGAATTCAAGATCAGGTTGAAAATCAATTAGGTAAAATCACAAAACACTTCGATCGGATCGAGGTGGAGAGTACATGGATTTAAAATTCCGAAAATATATGATAGAACATGGAATTACATCCCAACTCTCGACTCCCGCACACCACAAAGAAAGCGGTGTATCGGAAAGGAGAAATAGAACCTTGTTGGACATGGTTCGATCAATGATGAGTTATGCTCATCTCCCTAGTTCCTTTTGGGGTTACACAGTGGAGACTGCAGTATACATTTTGAATAATGTGTCCTCCAAAAGTGTTTCTGAAACACCTTTTGAACTCTGGAAATGACGTAAAGGTAGTTTATGTCACTTCAGAATATGGGGTTGTCCGGCGCATGTGCTTGTGACAAATCCAAAGAAGTTGGATTCACATTCAAAATTATGTCTATTCGTAGGATACCCAAAAGAAACAAGAGGTGATTTATTCTATGATCCTAAGGAAGATAAGGTTTTTGTGTCGACAAATGCCACTTTCTTGGAGGAGGACCACATAAGGGACCACAAACCAAAAAGCAAAGTAGTGTTGAGTGAGTTAGACGGAACAATAGCAAAGGTTGCTAATAAAAACACTAGTACGTCAACAAGAGCTGTTGATACTAGTTTGTCTAGTCAAGAGAGCCCATCTCAAGAGTTGAGTATGCCTCGACGTAGTGGGAGGGTTGTGATACAGCCTGACCGTTACATGGGTTTAGCTGAAACCCAAGTTGTTATACCAGATGACAACTGCGAGGATCCATTGACTTATAATCAAGCAATGGTTGACAAAGACAAAGACAAATGGGGCATAGCCATGGACCAAGAAATGAAGTCTATGTATTTCAATTCTGTTTGGGATCTTGTAGATAAGCCTGATGGGGTAAAACCTATAGGTTGTAAGTGGATCTATAAGAGAAAACGTGGTGTAGATGGGAAGGTGCAAACCTTTAAAGCTAAACTAGTAGCAAAGGGTTATACCCAGTTGAAGGGTTGACTATGAGGAGACCTTTTCACCTGCTATGGTAAAGTCTATCCGTATCCTTCTTGCCATTGCCGCATATTATGACTATGAGGTATGGCAAATGGATGTCAAGACAGCCTTTTTGAATGGCAATCTTGAGGAAACCATCTACATGGACCAACCCAAAGGGTTCATTAAACCAGGACAAAAGCAAAAGGTTTGCAGACTTAAAAGGTCGATTTATGGACTGAAACAAGCCTCTAGCTCCTAGAATATAAGATTTGATGAAGCTATCAGAT
Organism: Trichosanthes cucumerina; assembly: GCA_036507285.1. Classification (NCBI taxonomy): domain Eukaryota; kingdom Viridiplantae; phylum Streptophyta; class Magnoliopsida; order Cucurbitales; family Cucurbitaceae; genus Trichosanthes; species Trichosanthes cucumerina. Next base: position 70,202,856 of record CM071839.1, on the reverse strand, counting down.
CTTATGGTTTTGAACAGAATGATGATGAACCTTGTGTCTACAAGAAAATCGTCAATAGTTCTATCGCATTCCTAATTCTCTATGTGGATGATATCCTACTCATTGGGAATGATGTAGGTTATCTTACTGACAAAGGAATGGCTAGCTACGCAGTTCCAAATGAAAGATTTGGATGATGCGCAGTTTGTTCTTGGGATCCAGATTGTCCGGAACCGCAAGAATAAAACATTAGTCTTGTCTCAAGCATCTTATATAGACAAAATGTTGTCAAGGTATAAGATGCAAGATTCAAAAAAAGCTTGTTGCCTTTTAGACATGGAATCCATTTGTCTAAGGAACAGTGTCCTAAGACACCTCAAGGAGTTGAGGATATGAAACGGATTCCTTATGCATCGGTTGTTGGGAGCCTGATGTACGCCATGTTGTGTTTTGCAGTTGGGATGGTCAGTAGGTATCAATCCAATCTAGGACTTGAACACTGACAGCGGTTAAAACAATCCTTAAGTATCTTCGGAGAACAAGGAACTACATGCTTGTGTATGGGGGCTCAGGATTTGATCCTTACAGGATACACAGATTCTGACTTTCAGACTGATAAAGATTCTCGGAAATCTACATCGTGTCGATATTCACTCTTAACTGAGGAGTCGTAGTATGGCGGCGTCAAGCGAGGATGCATCGCTGATTCCACCATGGAGGTTGAATATGTAGCAGCTTGTGAAGCAGCTAAGGAGTCCGTTTGGTTAAGGAAATTCATGCTAAATTTGGAAGTTGTTCCAAATATGACTTTGCCCATCACGCTATATTGCGATAACAGTGGTGCAGTGGCAAATTCGAGGGAACCCCGAAGTCACAAGAGGGAAAGCACATAGAGCAGAAGTTTCATCTCATCCGGGAGATCGTGCATAGAGGAGACGTGATTGTCACGAAGATAGCCTCAGAACACAACATTGCTGATCCTTTTACAAAGGCTCTTACGGCTAAAGTATTTGAGAGTCACCTAGAAGGTCTAGGTTTACAAGTCTTCCCCAACTAGGGCAAGTGGGAGTATTTTGTACAAAGGGGTTTAAATACCCTAGTTTATTGTATTTACATTACTGTAATGATTAGTACTCCACAAGCGTTAGGTCAAGTGGCAGGTTGTTGGGATTTATGCCCTAAACTTGTGTAATTTTGATCAATTAAATAAAGTGTTATTTGTTTTGATAAGATTACAGTCTTGCTTTTATAAATCTAATAAACTAAGCTATAAGGTTATAACATTTATCTTGAAATCAGTGTAGTGGACACTATTTGGGTTGAGTTCAAGATTATAACCTAAATAGTCTATGGTATAAGAATAAGGTTGGAAACCTCATTCTGGTAACACTATAGATGCGGCTCACTTTGTAATTAGTACAAATGAGGTAATCCAACTCATTCATGTAGTTGACATGCGAGTGGGGGCATCCTGTATGAAGAGTTCATACAAGATCGGATCGCAAATTATTAGTCTAACCAAATTGTAACAATCGTTAAAAGGATAAGACTAGTAATTTATAGATGGTCATTAGTGACTCGACACAATCCCGAGCAAGTGAAGAACTCCCCTTATAGGGTTTGTCCTTGAGACTAGTATGGGTGAGAGTGGCACTGTGGCCGACTCAATAAGCCTACCTTCTCGGGGACGAGGAACCTCGTAGGTAGCCGGGAACTTAACTGTGCAAGATGGAATTCACTCATTCCTCTACTGAGGAATTAGATAGGTTGTTCCCTTAAGAACTGACTCCAAGTCTTGAACAACGGGGCCCCGCTCTCTATGAGGGTATGAGTCTAAGGTAGGACCTTAGACTTGTTGTTCATTAGAGGATCAGTGGTGCTTAAGGAGCAAAGAGGTAATCACGAGGGTAAAGCGGTAATTTGACCCACCGTGATTACGAACAACTGTGAAGGGTCGACTCACGGGTAATGATTATATCGATGAGACAATAATATCTCACAGTGAGAGAGTGCAAACACAAGTCTATAGTGGAGTGACTTGTAGTTAATGAATATTGATTAACCTGGATCAAAGAGTTTGATCAGTTAGTTAATCTCACATCATTGGAGCTCATGAACTGTAGGTCCATTAGATTCCTCCATTGGCTCAATATGGTAATATTGAGGGTATAAATTTAGGAGTGAGATTGAAGTGTTCAATTTCATACATGAGGTGTTATATCAATTGATATAATATATAGTTTTAATGTGAATTAGATTCATATATAAACTATATACTAAAGAGAGAATAAAGAAGGGGTAGGATGGTCATTTCTATCCCATTCCCCTATATATATGGTTGCATGAGATGCAACTTGGTGAAGTCATTCTAAGCAATTCTAAGGAATTACAAGCTCTTTATTGTGTTGTTGGAAGAGTTCCAAAAACACACATCTCTCTCAAAAATACCTCACCTCTCCTAAAGGGAACCCACCTTCCTCTCTCACCTAGAGAACAACGGAGAAGATCCGGTGATCGTGTCTTCGCTCGTTGGAGTTCCTGTTGCTGAGATCGTGATCGTGGGAGAAAGGAGCACTCGAAGAAAGGTTCTTCAAAGGTAATTTCTTGTAAATCGTTGTAACTCAATCAAGAGCGCGCGATTCGCAATCGCTTCCGCTGCGGGGACTTCGATTCCCTACAAGTTGGGAACTTAACTTCACAAGATGAAATTCACTCGTTCTCGCGCTAGGAAAACTAGATGAGATGTTCCTATTGGGTTTTATGTCCTAACACTCGTAGTTTGTAACATTGTTCTAATTAAATGAATAAAGTGTTATTGTTTGTTTCATGATTTTCTATATTGCCTTATTTTAACCTTAAATCCAATAAACGAACATCCTAGGTTGTTGTATGTCTCTTGAACTGAATGTGCTAGACATATAAGGATCTCAGATTGAGATACAGTCTAAAGGGTTTATAATAAGGGGATAAGGTTGGGTACCTCATCTTGGTAATACTATGGATATGGCCCACTTTGTATTTGATACAAACACAGTGATCCAACGTGTTCATGTAGATGACATGTGAGTAGGGATATCCTATGTGATGAGATCACATAAGACCGGGCCACGAAATAGTAACCATTAGATGTAACTTCGTTGACTAGTTAGGTTTCTATTTCAATAGGATGACCTAGGCAACTTGATCTTAATCATGAGTAGGTTACGAACTACTGTTTGCGAGGGATTGTCCTTTTACTAGTATGGATGAAAGTGGCCCGAGACGTCGACTTAATATGCCTACCTTCTTGGGACAAGACCGAAAAGGCAACTGGGGACTTAACCTAGCAAGATGGAATTCACTTTTTCCTGACTTTAGGGTAAGTAGATGAATGTTCCCTTAAGTGGTGCCTCCGAGACTTGAACAAAGGGTCCGACCATCTCATTGGCCCGAGAGGGACTTCTATTTATTGGTAGGACCATAAACAGGTAGTTCATTATAGGAGCATTGGTACTTAAGGTATAAGATGTAACCCAGGGGTAAAACGGTAATTTGACTCAGCTGGTGTTACGAACATTCGTGAAGGATTGACTTGTTGTTATTGGTCAATATTCATGGACACAGAAATATATCTGCAGTGAGAAGAGTGCAACTGCGGGACTATAGTGGAGTGTTCGCGCAGTTAACGAATGTTGATTAGTGGGTTAATGAGCTTAATCTAATAATCTTGTATCGTTGGAGCTTCTGATCTATAAGTCCATTAGGTTCACTTCCTAGCTCGTAAAGGGTACTTTGATTATTAGCATTTGAAATGTTCATATTCGATTCGGGAATAAGTATGATGTATGGAGATACATTATAATATAAAGTTTTTATGTACATTAAAACTTTATAGTATAAATTTAACTTGAATATGATTCAAAGTAAATTAATTGAGAGAATTAAATATTTGAAGGAGTTCAAATATTACTTAAATGTGAATGAGATTCATATTTAAAACTATAGGTTAAAATTAATGTGCATAAGATGTACATTAAAACTATAGGTTAAAGGGAATGTGATTAAATAACCAAAATAAACATATGATGTTTAATAATGAATTAAGGAATTAAGGAATTAATTAATTGGATTAATTAAAGGTAATTTAATTAAAAGGTTATTTATATAATTAAATATGATTTAATTAGTTTATTAATTAATCAATTAGTTTATTAATTAATATTTTATACATTTAATAGTTTTTATTATTAAATATAGGGGAACGTGTGAATGATACGTTCTCCATTTCCCTGTTCTTATCCCAAATTTCCCATCGATAAGTCTGGGGATTGGGAGAAGGTTTAGTTTATCGATGAATTGGCAGTTTTTGTGAAAAACTGGTGCTTCTACCAAATTCTCTCTCTCAAACAATCTCTTCTTTTTCCTAATTGTTGGAGGCTACCCACCTAGCCTGGATCTATGAAGTCAGAGGATAGGAAGTTCTCCTCTTTGGTAGTGTCCTATTGAAAGAAGAAGAATTGTTGTGTTGTAGAAATTGTAAGGAGCAAGGTGTTGTTGTTCTAGAGAACTACAAAGGTAAATTACTAATATTTTTAGTTTAGGAACTTATTACTGTTTAATCCATGCTTAAATTTCTTATCAATTTTTATTTTTACCAATGTACTGGTATTTGATTTTTAGCTAAAACAAACCGAGTTTAAGATCCACATACGTTTCCGCTGCTCATTGGAATTCAGATTCCATCAGTTCCTTTAAGGGTTGACTCCAGGGATTGAACAACGGGGCCCACCTTCTCACTGGCCCGAGAGGGACGTTGTTTATGGTAGGATCATAAACAAGTTGTTCATTAGAGAATCAGTGGTACTTAATATGCAAGAGGTAGGCACCGGAGTAAAACGGTAATTTGACCCAGCTGTGACTACGAACAATCTGTGAAGGGTTGACTCATGGGTATTGGTTATATCAATGGACACAACTTATCCTACAATGATGAGAGTGCAGCTACGGGTCTATAGTGGAGTGACCTCGTAGTTAATGAATGTTGATTGACGGGATCAAAGAGTTTGATCAGTTAATCTCAGATCATTGGAGCTCATGAGCTGTAGGTCCATTAAGTTGCTCGGTTGGCTCAATTATGGAATTAATGAGGGTATAAAGTTTGGAATGAGTTTGAAGTGTTCAAATTCATATAAAGGATATTTATATCAATTATATGTGATATGATTGATATAATATATAGTTTGATGTGAATGAGATTCATATTAAACTATACTATTACCTAATTATGGAATTATGGCATAGTTGGAGAAATAAATTTGAGAGATATGAAAATTTGAATTTGATTCAATTTAATCCCATATTGTGCAAATGTGATTTGCATAATAAGGTATGTGATACCTTATACTATATAATTATGCAAATATGATTTGCATATTATATGGTATGTGTTAATGGGCAGAATGGGTGGAGAAATTCTCTCCACCCCATCCCATTATAAAAGGATGCTTGTAGAAGCATTCTTACTAATCCTTTTTTCTCATTTTTTGGAATTGAGTTTCAAAAGCTCTCTTTTTTCTCTCAAATTCTCTCTACCTTCCTTTACCAAAAGGGAACCCACATTCCTCCCTCATCCAACGGAGAACAACTTAGTAGCCTCGTGGAGGTGTTTGATTTGTTGATCGGATCGAGGAATTGATCGAGATCGTTGAGATCGTGGTGGATACGGGAGAAGGAACACGAGAAGAAAGACGTTATTCAAGAGGTTAGTTGTTGTAACTTTTCTTTTGTCCCTATGCTTAACCTTAGATTACAAGAGTTATATGTTAATTTTAAGTAGATTTTAAGTAACATAACTATGCATCACGATTCACGTCGCTTCCGTTGTGGGATTCAATCCCATCATCCTCCATACTACAACAAGTAACAGGTTGGGCTCTAACAGAACACAAACAAGAGAGGCAAGCGGAAAACATTCAGAAGCAAAATAAAACAGAGGCATTCGAGGATTAACTCAAGACCACGAGCATGCTAACCAAGTTCAAGGGAGTGGAGCATGCAACCAAAATTCCAAATAACTCCAATCATCCAACAAGTGTACAAAATTGAAACATCATGAAAGCCTAGCCTTAAAACAAAAAGTCCTAGGCACGAAAGAAAAGTCCTCCAAACTAAAAACGGGGTCCAATAGCCTAGCCATGTTGCCCTCCAGCTCACTTTTTTCCCTTACCTGCAACCAAAAATATTAAAGTAGGCGGGTGAGTATAAAAATACTCAGCAAGTAGCCCGCTTACGTCCAAGCTACTACCTCGCAACAAAACAATCATCAAAATCTAGGACTCTTCACACAACTAGGCATTCCACTACGCATACCTCTTCTCGAGTCCTACCAGCGATCCAGGAACCTAGGTGGCTATAATGAAGGTGCACTCCAACGCAAAAGAGCCAGGCTTTGAACGTAAAAGGGAGCACGACCCTAATGCCACACAATCCGCAAAAGGATGCTCGACCCTAATGCTACATATCCCGCAAATGAGTGCTCGACTCAAATGCCACATCTCACAGATGAGTGCTCGACCCAAATGTCAATCTCGCAAATGAGTGCTTAACCCAAATGTCAATCCCACAAATAAGTGTTCGACCCAAATGCCACTTAAAACCGCCAACCTAAAGGTCTGGACTCGCCCGGGGTGATTTAAAGGTTTGGATGCTAAGCTAGCGAATTGAGCTTTCTCACGACTCCCGAGGCTCCTCTAAGCCCATCTAGTTGCCCTATTTGGTGTATGTCCTAGGAGTCCTAACCATCATCTCCATCTAACCAACTTTAGCCCGCTCGATCCACCCTGACCAACCATCCACACCAACTAAGTCTTACAGCTCCCAGACCACCACACAGAACCCTACCACTTGACTACCCAGTCCTGGGATAGCCAAACGACCCAAAATCCATGCAATCCATAACTCACAACATGCCGAAGGTTCAAACACTTGTATATCACGCATTCGCAACATAATCAACATTTCCAAACATGTCAGAAGTTTAAAATACAAGCAACCCTATGCGTATCAAACCATTCTAGAAGTCCACACAACATACAGAGATACAACACAACAAGCAAGCGACACACACCAAGCCCTCTCACTCATGAGCTTGATGTTTAGTCCAATTGGCTACTTACCTTCAGGTGAAGACTCGAGTTCGACCCTCCAAAACTCCTAAGGACAAACAAAGGAAAACGAAATGTCATAAACATTGGCTACAAGCAATCAAACAACCCAAATTGGAGTTAAGTATTAAAATTCTGCACCTATAGGTCACACTTGGCCATGTTCACAAAAAACAATCTTTCTAACAAAGCTAGAGCATAAGGTTTAGGAGTCATGTTCACAAAAAACAATCTTTCTAACCAAGCTAGAGCACAAGGTTTAGGACTTACTCGCACTATCAAGACGAGAGTTCCGACACCAGGCCACTTGAAGATCCACACCAAGGCTACAACTACCACGGCTCCTTCGCCCACTCGTTGTCCTAAGCAATCGAATTGATCACTCGAGATACAACCGCAAGGTATATAAAGCAAAAAAAAAAAACAAAGTTTACAGAAGCTTACCCCACGCGAACGTGCCACACGAGTTCTCAGAACCCAAAATTCGTCAATCTCGAGTCTCAACCTTCTCTAGGACAACCCCTTCGCTTGAATTCACAAATTTGTCCAAACAAAAAGGGAGGCAAGGTTGGGGAAAGAGAGAGAGAGAGAGAGAGAGAGAGAGATTGAGGACGTGCAGCAGTGGTGGACCTTCGAAAGCCGAGGGAGAGGAGGATTGGAAAAAGGGAAAGGTTCGGCTTACGCGACAGAGGGGAGGCAGAAATGGGAGAGGAGAGGCTCGACAAAGGTTGCCTCGAGCGTAGGGACGGCGGCGAACGACGCCTGGGATTGGTGCTGGCAAGGACTCCGACGAGAAGGGTGTGGTGGTGGCATAGTCGAAGGAATAAGGAAGACGAGTTGGCGGGTCGGTTGCTTCAAGCAGTCGAATTCTCTCTTCTTTCGTATTTTCTTTTTTTTTCCAATACAAAAACAACCTTAAATTAACAAGAAAGGGAGAAAGGGAAGGTTACCTCGATTCCTCCAATTGAATGCTCAGTACGAGTTTTAGAGGTTGCTGGCAGCCTGAATTTATAGACAAGGTTATTAACTCGAGTCCCTACAAAGTCCGACAATTAACCACCTGGCCCAAAATTCTTAAATAATTACGAAACGAACTTAGAACGAAGTTTTACAAATTAAGGAATTTACCTAAAATTACCAAACGTCACATCTTCACTCTATAATTTTTGGAAATGTATTTCCTTATATGAAAATTATTAAATTATTATTTAACTAATCTTGATAAAATTATCTTCAGATAAATCTACACTCAAAAATTCAAGCTAACAAATTATAAACACATACTTTATACTAGTTCTAGTTGATTTATGTTCTTCTTACCTCAGTTTAGACATTCAAAAATAAATGCAACTCAAAGTTAATAAAATAAATAGTATTTTAATCTCTAAAATACAATTTAATAAAATTCAAATCTGATACCGTATGAAGCTTTATCTGTATGTACAATTTGCACATAAAAGTCCATTATAATTTAGAAGGTCAATACCCCCACGTGAAGAGCATAACAACCCTGACAAAACAAATAAATAAAAGATTAAAATAGTATCTTGATTTCTCTATTTTGGAGTTCACTCTATTTTCATCACTATATTCTTCAATCAATTTTAGTTAGTATGCTTTCATTAAAACTTAAAATCGGTTCTTAGATAAGTTCGAAGTTAAATATTTTATCAAAATTAGTTAAATAGTACTAATAATTTTAATATAAAAAAAGATAAAATGTGAATCTACTTCTAAAATTTATAAGGAAAGCTAATAAAAATACTATTGTTTACACGTGATTTCAGTGAAGAAATAGAAATGAGACACGTGTAATTGAACGTTGTGTTTGTATTACTTTGAATGTAGTGGATTACAATCTCTAATGTTTCTCCTCTGATTCTTTCTCTCTCTCAATTGTAATTTGTCTGAGGGCTTTACAGCTTATTCTTCAGACGTAGATTTGATTCGAGGACTTCGCGGCTTGTTCTCGAATGTAATTTGTATTGAGGGCTTTGCAGCTTGTTCTCAAACGTAGACTTGTCTTGAGGGTTGCAGCTTGTTGAAGGTCTTCGGCTTGCAGCTTGTTGAAAGACTTCGGCTTGCAGCTTGTTGAAAGTCTTCGGCTTATTGCTTGTTGAAGGGTCTTCGGCTTGTAGCTTGTTAAAGGTCTTCGGCTTGTAGCTTGTTGAAGGACTTCGGCTTGTAGCTTGTTGAAGGACTTCGACTTGTTGCTTGTTGAATGCCTTCGGCTTGTAGCGTGTTGAAGTCTTCAGCTTGTAGCTTGTTGAAGGACTTCGGCTTGTTGCTTGTTGAAGGGCTTCGGCTTGTAAGGACTTCGGCTTGGAGCTTGTTGAAGGCATTCGACTTGTTGTTTGTTGAAGGACTTCGATGCTTGTTGCTTGTTGAAGGCCTTCGGCTTGTAGCATGTTGAAGTCCTTCAGCATGTAGGTTATTGAAGTCTTTTAACTTGTAACTTGTAAAAGTCCTTCGTGAAACATTTCAAGACTTGTCTTACAGCATTGCGCCCTTAAAGACTTGTCTTACAACGTTCCACACTTAAAGGTTCGTGTCCCAACGTTCCGCACCTGGAGACTCGTCTTGTAGCGTTCCGCACATGGAGACTCGTCTTGCAGCGTTCCGCAGTTGAAGACTCGTCTTCCGCACTTGGAGTCTCGTCTTCCGCACTTGGAGACTCGTCTTCCGTACTTGGAGACTCGTCTTCCGCGCTTGGAGACTCGTCTTCCGCGCTTGGAGACTCGTCTTGCAGTGTTCAGCACTAAGGACTTCAGAGAGTGTTCAGCACCTGAGGATTTTGCTCTGAATTCTCTGAGTTCCTTTTGGGAGTGAAATTTCTGAACCTTTGGAATGAATGGGAAACTCTCTATTTATAGAGTTTTCCAAGGCATGTGGGTTTGGGCTTAAGTGGCTTTTGGGCCCAACAACCTGAACTTGGGCTTTATTGAATTTGGACATAGTCATTTGGATATGAGTTTTATTTATCTTACCTAATTCCCTATAATCCAATTTGACCAAAATTAAATTTAATTATTTTTGCAAATTGCATGTTGACCCTTAACTTTTAGAATTTGTCAATTCTTGTCTTCAAACTAAATTTAGGACACCTGTCAACTTATCATCGGTCCCAAATTTAATCATTTACAACTTCGTCATTAATTTGGAATAACGTCGTGGCAACTGGGGATTGGTCGAAATTTCTATGTCAACAAATGCCCCTTTTTCGAGATTTAGGCACAAGTATGTGTGAGTGAATCTCGATAATTTGGAATCAAAATTTAAGATGTTTGCTCCTAAGTTGACTCCATTTAATGTATAAGTTTAATCAAACTATGAATTTGGTTCATAATTTAGATTTTTTTTACTTGACACATTTTTATGTCAACAAAATCAAAATATGAATTTGTGTCAGTACTTTGATTTTCTTGCATGACATAAAATTTGCACAAATTGGAGTAGATTTGGAGTTCTACCTTTTTTTTTTTTTGAACTTGGAGTAGCATTTGAATTTCACTCTAACCTTATTTGTGATAAAATATGGGCAAATCTCGAGTATGCCCAAATTTTGTTTGGCAAGATAAAATTAAAATTCTATTTAAACTTGATAGAATCAACTTTATCTAATCTTGATTTGGGATAAAATTTGGATTATGCCCAAATTTTGTTTGACAAGATAAAATTAAAATTCTACCATGATTTTAAACTTGATAGAATTAACTTTATCTAATCTTGATTTGGGATAAATTTGGATTATGCCCAAATTTTGCTTGACAAGATAAAATTAAAATTCTACCATGATTTTAAACTTGATAGAATTAACTTTATCTAATCTTGATTTAGGATAAAAATTGGATTTTGAGATAGGATTTGCAGACGATTTTCGATTGGAGATAAGATAAATCAAATTTTGATTTGAGATGAAATCCTATTCCAATTCCAATTCTAACTCCTATTTGAATTCTAACTTTCCTTTTGGAATCTGACCTTTATCCTCTTCTCAAGTATAAATAGAGAAGGTTAGACTTCTATCAATTCACCCCAACAGAGCGCAATACCTTCATACTATGGTGTGAGGCGAGTCTCAAACCTTGACTCTCTTTTTTTCTTTTCCCTTTTTTTTAATCATTTATGTACTTACCCCTTTTTTTTCTTACAACTTAATAATTGCAGTCTTGCAAGCATCTCCCTCCTAAAACAAAAGGCTTCATCCATTGGAAGGTAAATAGCTAAATAGTTTTTTTTTTTTTTGTGATACGGTGCCCTCTTAGCACAAGTGCACTTGTGGGACCCTCGTCGGTTTCGGGTGTACTTGTAGCTGCCAGATTTCCTTGTTCCGAGCGCATATACACTTGTGGGATCCTTGGCGGTGCCGGGTGTACTTACAGCTACAGAACTTCCTCGTTCCGAGCGCATATACACTTGTGGGACCCTTGTCGATGTCGGGTGTACTTGCAGCTACAGGACTTCCTTATTCCGAGCGCATATACACTTGTGGGACCCTTGTCGGTGTCGGGTGTACTTGCAGCTACAGGACTTTCTCGTTCCGAGCGCATATACACTTGTGGGACCCTTGTCGGTGTCGGGTGTACTTGCAGCTACAGGACTTCCTTGTTCCGAGCGCATATACACTTGTGGGACCCTTGTCGGTGTCGGGTGTACTTGTAGCTACAGGACTTTCTCGTTCCGAGCGCATATGCACTTGTGGAACTCTTGTCGGTGTCGGGTGTACTTGCAGCTACAGGACTTCCTCGTTCCGAGCGCATATACACTTGTGGGATCCTTGTCGGTGTCGGGTGTACTTGCAGCTACAGGACTTCCTCGTTCCGAGCGCATATACACTTGTGGGACCCTTTTCGGTGCCGAGTGTACTTGCAGCTACGGAACTCCACATGTTCCTCTCTTTTCTTTGTTGACTGCAACCCCCCATTTTTTTATAGGACCCTTTTCGAGGTTTGTTCAGGAACACTCGACCCTAACGAGGCTTATGGTGTTCCTGCAGCTCTGCTGCTCTTCAATGTTAAGTCAGAGACAACTTTCAAGGTACGTCATGCCTTACATCTACTTTTTCTTCTTTTTTTTTGTTTTTTTTTTTGTATTTGTATTTTTTTCTACTGGGTTTATCAGTATTTTCTCCATGATGTTACTGTTGGCATATGAAACCTCCTAACTTAGTGAAAGAGTGAGTAATGGTTGGTGAAACCTTAATCTTGATATAACGAAGAAGCGAACACCAACAAGTGAGATCTCTTAGCATGGAAAATGTCGACTGATGAAACCTCCTGATTTGATGGAGGAACGAGTGTCGAAGGATGAAGCATCCTAGCTCATGAAGGAGTGATACGTCGAACTTGAAATGAATGAATCACTTATCGTGAAATAAGCAACGCTTGCCTTTGAAAAGCAAGCTCGAAACAAGTGGAACACCAATCTTGAAGCGCCACACTAGTTCTTGAATCTGCGGTATTTTTGAGGTAGAACAGCCCGAACTTGTAAGCGATCAACGCTCAAACTTAAACTTTAAGAGAGCGAAGTGTAGACTTGAACTCCAAGTGGGAAATGCTTGAACCTAAGTTTGAGATGGGTCAAACTCGACCTCAAAGTGGATAAGCAACGAACCAAATTTGAGGGGAACGAAGCTCGAACTAGGGTTAGCGATGAACTATACTTGAGGGGGTTCAAGCTCAAATTTTAGGAGAGTCAACGATGATCCATAATTGAGGGGTATGTAACTTGGACTTTAGGAAAGCGACATACCAAACTTGAGGAGAATGAAGCTTGAATTTTAGGAGAATGAACGACGAACCGAATTTGAGCGGAACGAAGCTCAACTTTAGGAGAGAACGACAAATCAAACTTGAAGGGGTCAAAGCTCAAAGTTTAGAGGGGTGAGCGACGAACCAAACTTGAGAGGGACGAAGCGGGTACTTTGGGGGTGAGCGACGAACCAAACTTAAAGAGGTTGAAGCTCAAAGTTTAGAGGGTGAGCGACGAACCAAACTTGAGAGGAACGAAGCCGGTACTTTAGGGGTGAGCAACGAACCAAACTTGAAGAGGTTGAAGCTCAAAATTTAGAGGGTGAGCGACGAACTAAACTTGAAGGGGGATGAAGCTCGAACTTAGGAGAGAGCAATGAACCAAACTTGAGAGGAACAAAGCTCGAACTTAGGGGAGAGCGACAAACCGAACTTGAAGGGGTTGAAGCTCAAAGTTTAGAGAGGTGAACGACGAACCGAACTTGAAAAGGTTGAAGCTCAAAGTTTTAGAGGGTGAGCGACGAACCAAACGTGAAGGGAGATGAAGCTCAAATTTAGAAGAGAGCAATGAACCAAACTTAAGAGGAACAAAGCTCGAACTTAGGGGAGAGCGACAAACCGAACTTGAAGGGGTTGAAGCTCAAAAGTTAGAGAGGTGACGACGAACCGAACTTGAAAGGAACGAAGCCAGTACTTTAGGGGTAGCGACGAACCAAACTTGAGAGGAACGAAGCTCGAACTTAGGAAAGAGCCATGAACCAAACTTGAGAGGAACAAAGCTCAAATTCTTAGGGAGAGCGACAAATAAAGCTTGAAGCTCAAAGTTTAGAGGGGTGAGCGACGAACCGAACTTGAAGTAGTTGAAACTCAAAGTTTAGAGGGGTGAACGACGAACCGAACTTTAAGAGGTTGAAGCTCAAAGTTTAGAGAGGTGGGCGACAAACCAAACTTGAGAGGAACGAAACCAGTACTTTAGGGGTGAGCGACGAACCGAACTTGAAGAGGTTGAAGCTCGAAGTTTAGAAGGTGAGCGACGAACCAAACTTGAGAGGAACGAAACCAGTACTTTTGGGGTGAGCGACGAACCAAACTTGAAGGGGAACGAAGCTCGAACTTAGGAGAGAGCCACGAACCAAACTTGAAGAGGTTGAAGCTCAAAGTTTAGAGGGTGAGCGACAAACCAAACTTGAGAGGAACGAAGCCGATACTTTGGGGGTGAGCGACGAACCAAACTTGAAGAGGTTGAAGCTCAAAGTTTAGAGGGTGAGCGACAAACCAAACTTTAGAGGAACGAAATCGGTACTTTGGGGGTGAGCGACGAACCAAACTTGAAGGGGAATGAAGCTCAAACTTAAGAGAGAGCAATGAACCAGATTTGAGGAGAACGAAGTCGATACCTTGGGGGTGAGCGACGAACCAAACTTGAAGGGGAACGAAGCTCAAACTTAGGAGAGAGCGACGAACCAAACTTGAGAGGAACAAAGCTCAAACTTAGGGGAGAACGACAAACTGAGCTTGAAGGGGTTGAAGCTCAACTTTATAGGGTGAGCGACGAATCGAACTTGAGAGGAACGAAGCCACGAACCAAACTTGAAAGGAACGAAGCCGGTACTTTAGGGGTGAGCGTCAAACCAAATTTGAAGTTGTCAAATCTCAAACTTTAAGAGGTGAGCAACGATCCGAACTTGAAGGAAATGAAGCTCGAACTTTAGAGAAAAGTCAACGACGAACCAAACTTGAGGGGAACGAAGTCAATACTCTAGGGGTGAGCGACGAACCAAACTTGAGAGGAACAAAGTCAGTACTTTAGGGGTGAGCGACAAACCAAACTTGAAGAGATTGAAGCTCAAAGTTTAGAGGGTGAGCGACGAACCAAACTTGGGGGAAACGAAGCTCAAACCTAGAGGAGAGCGTCAAACCAAATTTGAAGTTGTCAAATCTCAAACTTTAAGAGGTGAGCAACGATCCGAACTTAAAGGAAATGAAGCTCGAACTTTAGAGAAAAGTCAACGACGAAACGAACTTGAGGGAAACGAAGTCAATACTCTAGGGGTGAGCGACGAACCAAACTTAAGAGGAACGAAGCCAGTACTTTAGGGGTGAGCGACGAACCAAACTTGAGGGGAACGAAGCTCGAAGTTTAGAGAGGTGAGCGACGAACCAAACTTGAGAGGAACGAAGCCAGTACTTTAGGGGTGAGCGACAAACCAAACTTGAAGAGGTTGAAGCTCGAACTTAGGAGAGAGCCACGAACCAAACTTGAGAGGAACAAAACTCAAATTCTAAGGGAGAGCGACAAACAAAGCTTGAAGTGGAACGAAGCTCGAACTTAGGAGAGAACCACGAACCAAACTTGAGAGGAACGAAGCCAGTACTTTAGGGGTGAGCGACGAACCAAACTTGAGAGGAACGAAGCTCGAACTTTGGAGAGAGCCACGAACCAAACTTGAGAGAAACAAAGCTCAAATTCTAAGGGAGAGCGACAAATAAAGCTTGAAGCTCAAAGTTTAGAGGGGTGAGCGATGAACCAAACTTGAAGTGGTTGAAGCTCAAAGTTTAGGGGGGTGAGTGACGAACCGAACTTGAAGTGGTTGAAGCTCAAAGTTTAGAGAGTGAGCACAAACTTGAAGGGGAACGAAACTCGAACTTAGAAGAGAGCCACGAATCAAACTTGAGGGGAACGAAGCTCAAAGTTTAGCGGGGAACAAATGAGCAACAAATCGAACTTGAGAGGAATGAAGCTGGCATGTATGCATCCAACTTGCAATGTCTTATTTTCATGAGGATGGATTTTTTAGACATTGAACTTAAAAGTTTTTTTTTTAAAGTTGCCTACGTACCCTTTGAACAAAAGGGATTAAGTCATAACGTAGTTTAATTTTTTTTTTTTTTTGCCATTCACCTTTTAAGCTCATGCGGACCAGGAGCATCATGCAGTTTAGGCTCATGCGACAATGAGCTTTCTTTACATCTTAATGTTGTTTTCATCATCATGGTCTTGATCATGTCCTTCATTTGAAGAATTTGCTAAGACGATGAGATTTTTCTTCACTTTCAAGGAACTCTCTGCGTTTATGAGAACAGAGAGCTTCCTTTTCATACGCGAAGGAACAAGACTGTGAATCTTTTGGTCGTTGTTCACTTCATCGAACAATTCTACTTTTAAGGATTTCATCTTTCTTTCATGTTGATCGCTTGTTAGTTTAAGGCGATCAAGATTGATGTTGAAGGTCGATCGTTCTTTGGTGTGGAGACACTTAACCTTTGGAAGGTTGAAGGTCGAGGTGAGGAAGGAGTTGGACCTTGGTTTTCTTCTTCTGTCGCGACCATACTCATCCTTTGGAAGACTGAAGGTTGAGTAGTTGAAGGCTTAATGCGATCGAAGACGGAAGTCCTTTGCTTGACTTCTTTTGTGTCGTCAGCTTCATTTATCTCAATGTAGTATGAACTTACAGAGTTTTCTTCTTCTCTTTCGCTAGGAAGAAAATCTCTCAAGAAGAATTCTTTCAAGGTCACTAATTGGCAAGGTTGAGGATAATTTTTTTTCACTTCCTTTCAGACTTAGGTTTCCTTGGATTCTTCTTTCTTCGATATTTGTCCTTGCATTTGAGGCTTCTAAATTGACAAGAATTGTTTGAAGCTAAACTTTGTCTTTGCTTCTTCAAATGAGTCACCAGAACCCGACCTTTGCCTTTATCATTGGTAGGTTTGATCGCATATTGAGGTTCATTTCTTGGCACCTCATGTTGAAACCAAACAGCTACAGGTTCCATGGTCCCAAACTGGGCTAGGCACACTTCTTGATCTTGAAGCGAACTAGAGTGTGTTTGACTGCATGTACTTGTTGTTACTGCAACATGATTTGATTGAGCTACTTCATTAAGGTCTAGCTCAATTTTTCCTTCTTTACCTGACCTTAGAATTAACTCCTTTAGGACGAAACATTTCTCCACCGGGTGACTGACGACTCGATGATATGCAATAGTTGGGATCATCGACTTTGTCCATCTCTTCCGTCCGCTTACACTTTGGAAGTTCGATCAGTCTTATGGCCAGTAGTTGTTCAAACATGTTAGGAATGTCATAATCTGGAAAGAGATAGACTTTATTCCATATTTCCTTTAGACTTAAGCGACGTCTTTCATTTTCTTGTTGCTTTTCGATCTTCTTGTACTTTTGCTTTGAAGACAACTTGAGAGGGGTTGTACTGACAACCATAGACTCCTCTAGAGTCGTCTCAATGTCACTTCCTTCTTCCTTTATGCTAGGAGTTAGAAGGTTTTTGTCTCCCCGACTAGCAATACTCAACTTCATATCGTGGGCGCGAGTTACTAGCTTTTCAAAGGTGCGAGGCTTTATACCTGGGAAGATGTAAAGCAGTCCCCAATACATGCCTTGAATGCACATTTCGACAGCTGATAGTTCAACGAGACGATCTTTGCAATCGAGACTCATGGCTCTCCAACGATTTATGTAGTCGACAACGGGTTCACCTTTTCGTTGTCTAATGTTGGTGAGCTCGAACATGTTGACGGTGCGTCTTGTGCTGTAGAATTGGTTGAGAAACTCTTTTTCAAGTTGTTCCCAACTGTCGTTGATTCGGGTTTCAGATCAATGTACCAGTCAAAAGCATTCTCCTTAAATGTTCGAACAAACTGTTTGACTATTAGATCTCCTTGCATGCCAGCATTTTCACATGTCTCAATGAAATGCACAACATGTTGCTTAGGGTTTCCTTTTCCATCGAATTGTTGGAACTTTGGTGGTTTGTATCCAATTGGCATTCTCAAATTTTCAATTCTCTTAGTATATGATTTAGAATACAAGAGAGAACTATGAGAACCCCAATCATATTGAGTTCTGACGAAATTAGTTATCATGTTCTACAGTTGTTGGACTGATAGTGAAGTGATCGAAGTAGATGGTTGTGGTTGATCTTCTTGTACAACAACCTTCTCTTTGTTTCGATCTTCGACAATAGGAGTATGACTTGATTTAGCGGCATCTTGATTCTCAATCTGATTCTTTAAGTATGCGATTTGAGAATCTCTTTCTTCAATCGCTTTCATCAAGTTATTGGTTCGCTCTTGCATCTTTGTCAATCTCTCTTCCTTAGTGTTTGTTTCAGTCATCATGACAGACACTACGTCAGAATAAAAAATCGAACAAAGGGTTACACTTGACCAGGAACTTGTTGTTAGTTGATGCCCCCGACAGTGTTGTTACTTCATCGTCTTCCAACCTAAGTTCATTAGAGCAACTATGGGTAGTAGAACCCGTGTACAAGTTGCTCATGACGACGATCATCGAAGGAGTCTTGAACAACATCACTTTACTTCTGCTTTGAGGTGAGAGAAAGAGATGAAAGGTAGAGATTGTCCCACTGGGCGTGCCAATTTGTTTACACGTGATTTCAGCGAAGAAATAGAAATGAGACACGTGTAATTTAACGTTGTGTTTGTATTAATTTGAATGTAATGGATTACAATCTCTAATGTTTCTCCTCTGATTCTTTCTCTCTCTCAAGTGTAATTTGTCTGAGGGCTTTACAACTTGTTCTCGGACGTAGATATGATTCGAGGGCTTCGCAGCTTATTCTCGAACGTAGACTTGTCTTGAGGGTTTTGCAGCTTGTTCTCATGTGTAGACTTAGAAGAGTATTTGGTTTGCAGCTTGTTGAAGAACTTCGGCTTGTTGCTTGTTGAAGGCCTTCGACTTGTAGCGTGTTGAAGTCCTTCATCTTACAACTTGTTGAAGGTCTTCTGTTTGTAGCTTGTTGAAGGACCTCGGCTTGTTGTTTGTTGAAGGTCTTCGGCTTGTAGCAAGTTGAAGGTCTTTGACTTGCGACTTGCATCGTGTTGAAGGTCTTCGGCTTGTAGCTTGTTGAAGACCTTCGGCTTGCAGCTTGTTGAAGGACTTCGGCTTGTAGCTTGTTGAAGGCCTTCGGCTTGTAGCGTGTTGAAGTCCTTCAGCATGTAGGTTATTGAAGTCTTTTAACTTGTAACTTGTAAAAGTCCTTCGCGAAACATTTAAGGACTTGTCTTACAGCATTCCGCCCTTAAATACTCGTCTTACAGCGCTTGTCGAAATTTCTATGTCAACAACTATTTTTTAATGAAAATTTAACTAAGAGTAAGAATCAATTTTAAAGAAAAACAACAAAGATTTTAAAAATGGTTAAATTACAAGTTTAGTCCTCGAACTTTTAGATTTGCATGAGATAGGTCTCTAAACTTTAAAAACTTTATAATAGGTCTCTGAACTTTTAATTTTATGTCTAATAAGTCTCTAAAGTTTAAAAAAAATTTAATAAGTTCCTAAACTTTCGCTTTGTATTTTTTAAGTCCTTCAATTTTTAATTTTGTATCTAATAGGTCCTTTGACCTATTCGACATTTTTCAAAATTCATGAATTTGTTGGGCACGAAATTGAAAGTTTAATATACTTTTAGACACAAATTTTAATTTATGTCTAATTGATGCATTAATTTTAAAAAATCTGAATATGTCAATGACCTATTAGATACAAAATTAAAAATTTGAGAACTTATTTAACATTTTTAAAGTTCAAAGACTTATAAGACACGAAATTGAAAGTCTAGAGACCTATTAGATATATTTTAAAGTTCAGGGACCCACTAAGTACAAAGGAGTTTTTGTACGGATGACCTTCTTTCGGTTGGATTATCGATAGAAGGCCCACATTTTAAATTTAACTACGAATGACCCTTTGATGTCGTCAGCCACTCTCGATCTAGATACAATGTTGGTTATTTTGGCATCATAAATGACTACCGGTTTTGTTCTCCCTTCAACTCCCAACCTATGCTAACGGGACGCTTGATGACGTCGTAACTAGAGTTAGAGTGCCACAGGTAAATTGTAGGTGTCACTCTTTCTCTAGTTACCTGTGCCACTCTCGCTCTAGTTACTTGTGGCATGTCTTTAAGAGAATGTGTTGTTCTTTAAGAACACACGTCCTGGAAGAAGTGTTCCGAAGGAAATCGTATTGACTTACCATCCCGATATTTTGAGACTCTCGGTCTCGGATGAACACAACAAATTGTAGGTGTCACTCTCGCTCTAGTTACCTTCACTCTCGCTCTAGTTACCTGTGACACTCTCGCTCTAGTTACCTATGGCACCCCTCACTCTAGTTATCTGTGGTACTCTCACTCTAGTTACCTATGACATTCTCACTCTAGTTACTTGTGGCACTCTCACTCTAGTTACCTGTGACACTCTCACTCTAGTTACTTGTGACACGTCTTTAAAAGAATGTGTTGTTCTTTAGGAACACACGTCCCGGAAGAAGTGTTCCGAAGGAAATCGTATTGACTTACCATCATGTGATTTTGAGACTCTAGATCTCGGATGAACACAACAAATTGTAGGTGTCATTCTCGCTCTAGTTACCTCCTTTGTAGATGACGCACAAAATACATCACTTTACATACGACCCTACATTCGACCTCCACCTCAGCCAACCAATAAATTAATTAAAAAATCCAATAAACTGAAGACTGTTAACTTTTCTTTTATTAAAGAATTAGACTTTTTCTAAACTTATAGATCGAACTTCTTTTAAATCTATTCTTGATTTATGAATCTTATAATATTTTAGAATTATTGATAATTTAGTTTATAATATGAACTGATGTTGAAATATTATTACCAATTAGTTTTGTGTGAGAGTAAATTATGTATTCTTAAAATTTTCAACTTGATAACTTTTGTATCTTTAACTTATTTTGCTAGTTAATGTTTTGTTCTGAAATAAACTTTCAAAAATTTTCAACTTATGAATCGTACAATTTTTAAGTGATATATGTTTACCTAAAGTATTTAGAAAATACAAAGAACATAAATTATAGAGCTTATGTTAATATGAATTATATAAAAATTATAAAGTGTTTTGTACAAATTTGAAATTTCAACATATATAATAATAGTACAGAATAAAAAATATAAATTACATAGTACCTAGATCATGCATGTATATAAAAATAAAAACTAAATTGAGTTAAGAAAAGAACGTGAAAATATAGTGTATTTGAATTATATAAAAATTATAAAGTACTTCCTACAAATTTGAATTTTCAACCATATAATATTAGTACACAATAAAAAAAATATAAATTACATAGTAACTAAATAATTCATGCATAGAAAAATAGAAATTAAATTGAGTTAAAAAAAACTAAAAAATACCATGTATTTGTGAAAAATAAATGAAAATTTTAAAAAGATTAAGATAACTGTAATTGAACCTTCATTATTGAAAATAATATGAAACATATATAATGTAATTCTATAAGTTAAACTTATGATTCCACCCTAAAAAGAACACGATATTTAGAGAGAAAACAAAATCGATGAAAATATACAAATAATCAAACGTGTAAAAAAATGTAATTCTTTTAAAGACGTGTCACAGGTAACTAGAGTGAGAGTGCCATAGGTAACTAGAGCGAAGTGACACCTAAAATTTGTTGTGTTCATCCGAGACCGAGAGTCTCGAAATCTCGTGATGGTAAGTCAATACGATTTCCTTCGGAACACTTTTTCGGGGACGTGTGTTCCTAAAGAACAATACATTCTTTTAAATACGTGTCACAAGTAACTAGAGCGAGAGTGCCACAGGTAACTAGAGCGAGAGTGACACCTACAATTTACCTATGGCACTCTAGCTCTAGTTACGACATCATCAAGCGTCCCGTTAGCATAGTTTGGGAGTTGATGGGAGAACAAGACCGGTAGTCATTTATGATGCCAAAATAACTAACATCGTACCTAGATCGAGAGTAGCTGACGACATCAAAGAGTCATTCGTAGTTAAATATAAAATGTAGGTTTTCTATCGATAATCCAGCCACAATGAGCTCATTCGTACAAAACACCCCAAGTACAAACATAAAAAGTTTATACACTAAGGGTGTGTTTGGCCCATGGGTTTGGATTTGGATGGGTTTGGCATCCAAATCCAAACCCATGTTTGGAGTAAGGTGTTCCAAATCCTTGGTTTTGAAACTCATTCCCATGGGTTACAACAATACAACCCCATGGGTTACAATAGTGTAATCTCATGGAATTTGTTCCATGTTTTTCTCATCCATTTGTCGACTACTTCGACAACTCCGATAAAAACTCCGGCGACCACCGACGACCATCGATAACGACAACTCCGGTAAAAACTCCGGCGACCACCGACAACGATAACTCCGATAAAAACTCCGACGACCGCACAGGCGACCACTTTGGCAACAACTCCGGTGATAACTCCGACGACCACTCAACAACAAACGACAACGACAACTCCGACGACCATACCGACGACCACTTTGGCAACAACTCCGGCGACAACTCCGGCGACCACCCGACACCATCGACAACGACAACTCCGACGACCACACCACGACTAGAGCTGATCATGACTGCCTCCGAAAAACACTTGATTTTCCATTTCCTCTTCAACAACTCCGGCGACTAGCCACCACTGATGGTTACCTCAACGACCTTTTTCAACAACAACTCCGACGACCCGATGACCACCAACAACCAAAAATCCAACGACCACCTCGACAATCCCACCACCTCATCAACTCACTACTCCAACAATCCGACAATCTAGTCAATTTTTAAAAGGTTAAAATAAAACTAAAAAATGGCTAATAAACATTTTTTTATGCTATTCTCAACACGTTTGAATTTTGTGAAATTTTTATCTAAAAAAAAATAAAAACAACTTGGTATTTTTTTTTAATGTACACTCAAATGGCTCTCAATTTGTAATTTTTTTTTTTAAGTTAGAAAAAATGAAAAAAATTTCTTTCGCACAAAAAGACGCTTTATGTTCTTTTGTTTCGTGTTAGTTGCAACACTTTTTTGATGATGTATTTGTATGTGTAAACTCGTGGTAGGGGTGTTCAAAAACTACCTAAATTGAAAGCTTCATGAAAAAGTTACTTAAAAATTGATCCATGTTAGACATTAATTTCTACAATTCACATAAGATCAATTACAAAAATTTGAAAGGAATAAAATAGCTAAAATATAAGAAAAAGGTGAAACAAAATCAGACTAAAACTGCAGAGTTCGTAAAACTGCACTCCAAGACATACATTCTCTGATTCCTGAGCTTGAGAACACTGCACTCCCAAACACGCTGATTTTCTCGCGCTCGTAACCCCTCGACAAACCTCCGCGCTTCGATTAAGGATTCGATTACGACTCATAGCGCTTCCAAATAAATTTCTAAGTTTGTTTTTTTTTTTAATTATTAAAAAAAATAACTGCTCCCCATTTCGTGGCGGCCGCTAAAACATGAAATCATCACGATAATAAAAACCCAACCGATCAAACATGGACAAATAATGGATGAAAGAAAAATGACAGATAAGGCTGAGATTGAAGAAAGCTCCATTGACGATTCTTCGCCAACACGCCGCCGCCTGCTAAAATGTACGCGTTGTCCTCCGTTTCGATTGCTGGCCTTCCCCGTCAACGCGTGCTTGGGCCACCATTCAAGCCGCGCTTTCAAACTTCTTTCAACCGTCGCCATTTGATTACCACTTTGGTTTCTATCTTTACCCCCTCTTTTGCTGATTTTACTCTGCCCTCTTCTTCCGATTTTGCTGTAGCTCGTGGTCTGTTTCAGATGCCCCCTGTTCGTCTCCGTCAATCGGTGATTTCACTAACCCAGATTTTTTTTTTTTTTTTTTGCCGTTTTATTTGGCATTTGGAGGATGATTAAGGGGTTTAGTGGTTTCAAGGGTTTGAACTCTTTTGCATTTTCATTTGTACGATTCAAGTTTATTGGGGAATTGGGAAAGAGAGATCGAATAAAACCCATCTATTTGATAACTATTTGATTTTTAGTTTTTGAAATTTGCGTTTGTTTTCTGGTCATTTCTCAACAATTATTTTCATTTCTCTACCATGGAACATTAATTTCTAGCCAAATTCTAAAAATAAAAACAAGTTTTAAACAATTTTTTTAGTTTTGAAGCATGAGTTGTTTTTGAAAACATATCTAAAATAGAAAAGAAAATATGGAACCAACAGTATTTATAGGCTTAATTTAAAAAAAAAAAAAAGACTCAAATAATTATCAATTGGTACTGAATTTTCAATTCTGATGCTAGTAGTTATCCAAATTTGTTTCTAATGTTCGTTTGAACATTTTTGTGGGGGTGAGAAGATACTTTTTGGTGAGGGCAGGGGAATCTGAATTCGACAGCTTTGGAATAATTAACACAAACCCAGTTGCAAAAACATCTGTTGATAGTGGATTGTCTGAGGAAGGGAAGAAACAAACAGTTAAAGCGGCTTTTAAATTGAAGGAAATGGGGGCCTGTGAATATGGTTGCTGGATATGGCCCTCCATTACACAGAGAGCTTATCAGGCAGCGGAGATTATTGCTTCAGTTAATGGCGTGAATCGAAGGTATGTCCATCGGTAAAGAGAAAATCGGTCCATTTTTAACTTTTATCCATAAATTGAAGTTCATGTCACCATGGAATCAGATCTTGTTATTGCTGTTTGAAAATTGTCTATGCCAATTGTCTTATATTGTGCTCTACTACTAGATTGAAGGACTGCCCTGAAATGAATAGTTAGTTTAGCTATTACATTGATATAAATGACAATCTATGGTTGCAAAGCAAATGAACGGTCTTGTTCAAAGTGAAGGTTTCATTCGCTCGAAGCTTGGCTTATGATATTTGTTACTGTATTCCTGTTCACGCGTTTTTCGTCTGTTCTTTCGTTGTTGCTGCGATTGTTGTCAATTGTTGGATGAAAATTCTTTGGCTTACCAATCACTTCTGTTGGTTTCAGTTATATAGTTCCTGAATACAGTTTTCTTGATGCCCGTGGGCTTGGAGCTTATGAAGGCAAGAGTTTGGAGTCTGTGTCAGAAGTATGATTTCCAATCTTTTTGTTAATATATAAGAGTTAATATGATGTTAACCACCATGGGTTGATTTAGTGGTCAATAAAGGTTAATATAAAGGTTTAGAGAGTATGAGTTCAACAAAACGTGGTGGTCATTTACTTAAGATTTTATGGCAACCAAATGTAGTAGGATGAAGCAGTTGTCTTGTGAGAATAGTTGAGGTTAGTTGGTTTTGATGGAACACTCACGGATATAAAAATAAGAATTGACATGATGTTGGTTTAGCAACTCTTCATTTTCCTTGTAAACGACCTAGAGTGAATGGATTAGATGGATGTAAAAATAAAACTTGATATGATGTTGATTTAGCAAGTCTATGAATTAGAAAGAATGAACAAGAAATGGGACAACACTTCCTTGAAATATAGCATAAAAATATCTTCCTTTTTTAACAAATACAACCAATGATTTGTTTGGAACTTCTACCCAGAAACAATTTGTTTCATTTTTCTTATGAAATGTGTTTGAAAACAACAGGTATATGCTTCAGATACCATCTCTTCAAGTATCAAACCTCCTCCAATAGATGATGGAACCCCCAACGAGAGCGTATCCGATGTCTTCGTTCGTGTAACACAACTGATGTCGATTCTCGAAACTCAATACTCTGGTGATACTATCATCATTGTCTCACCAGATTCTGATAATTTGACAGTTCTTCAAGCTGGTTTAATCGGCCTCGACTTGCGAAGGTAAGCTGCATATCTGAAACTTCGTCTCATAAGCATAATCTTTTTATTGTGTAATCTGAATAATCAACAAGCTAACCTTCTTTTCGTCCCGAATTCAGGCACCATGATCTTTCCTTTGCTCCGGGCGAGGTTCGCTTTGTTGACAGAAGTAGCATCCCTTCCTACAAACAACCAGCTTCAGCTGTATATAAATGTTTAAACCCTCCTAATTGTAACTGACATAGCATTCGTGTCTGTATTATTACACACAAGGCCAAGAAATTATCACAGATCCTCTGATTATGATGAAATACAATTGTTCATTTTCATCATATTGATTCAATTTAAGCTGCTGAATCTGAGTGTTCTAACATAGAATTTAAACTAGCAATGCAAGACCCTACCGGCTATATTTGATAATTGTGGAATGGTTTGGTAATAGATTCAAGCAAGAATCTAGAACCGGTAAAAAGAAATTCTAAAAGATTTAAGGTTAAGTTAAGTTTGTATTTAATAAATTCTTGAATTTTAAAAAATTTCTTCAACTTTTAACTTTATGTCTAATAGATCCTTAAAATTTTAATTTAGTGTCTAATTGGTTATTAAACTAATAATTTTGTGTTGAACAAGTCTTTGATCTATTGGATATATTTTAAAATTCAGAGACTATTGCATATAAAATTGAAAGCTTATAGTCCTATTAGATATAGAATTCAAATTTATATCTAGTAGATTTGTCCATTTTTTTAAATGTCAAATATGTTAGAGATCTACTAAATACAAAATTGAAAGTTCAAACATTTACTTGACGCTCTTAAAGTTTAAAGACTTATTAGACATAAAATTGAAAATTAAAAAATTTATTATACTCTTATATCCAACACAAACTTAAGGTAAAAGAATTAAAAGTAAAATGAGAATATGGAAACAGTGAAACTATATGAATGAATAATTTGGTTGTTTGGGGCGTTGGGTCAGTTATAATAACAAGGGTTATAATTGAGTTATTATAATCGGTGGAATCATATAATATTATTTAAAATGCAAATTAGTATAGTCTGGAATCAGAATAGTGTGGGTTTATGGTATAAAATATTCCACAGGTTATAATAACATAAGTTATTATAACATGTGTTCCAAACAGACCCTAAAGATGGAAATCCATGGCATTCACACATTTATTTTTAGAATATGAATCTAGTTTCACATTGACTAGAAACAAAAACCTCCAACCTTGGATTATAAACAAAAACATATTTCTTATGAATACCTTAAAATGTTACATAGTTGTCGCAGTACAAACAATGTAACACAGACACTGAATTCATCCCAGTTTTAAACTTACAGCCGACAATTTCAAAGAGAAAAGTTAAAAAAAAAATTGGTTGGCTGATTAATCACATCTTGATCAGTACTAGATGGTGAAGAAAGAAATAAAAGTTTAATTTTTTTTTTTTTTTTAAAAAGTAATCTTAAAAATCATTCCTTTTTTCCTGTTACATCACTGTCAATTATTTCTGATTCTGCAAAATCTCACATTCACACCTTACCTGTCTTCTAAATAACTAGCATTCATTACCCTCTTTTGCTGGACCAGTGCCATTGATTTTGATAGCTAAGTTTGCATGCAATCTTCTTATTTTATTTCCTCTCCCTTTTCATTACTAATCATTGCTAATTGCTCTAATTTAGCATTTTACTAAACTTTCTCTAACTCTCTACTTTTATGGAACATTATTCAATTTGATCTTAAATAATTTGTGAGTGATTATTTGATAACCATTTAATTTTTTAGAATTCTGTTGGTTTTCTCATCATTTTTTATGATGCGTTTTGTCTTTCTTAACAAAATATTTAAATTTTTAGTTAAATTCTAGATAACAAAATAGGAAAACTATAGAAAGTAGCAGTATTTATAGGCTTAATTTTTAAATATCAAAGTAATTATTAAATAGGGTCTTAGTTTTTTATTGGTAGAGTTGATTTCCAAAGCTTGGAGGGGCTCTACTCTGTTGAATTGTGGGCACGTTAAAAGTGAAGAGAAGATGAAAAAAGAAAGCATTTTGGAGGGGCTTTTTTGTTGGGCTTGGAATAAAGTCACTATTTTAGTTTTTGCATAATCCATTGATGAAAGCAACTTGCATCTGCTGCATTTCTTTGTGACCCCACACATCCAACTGTTGCAGATAAATCTTCTTCTCTAATCCCATCTCAGTTTTAAACTTTTTTGTAACTGCAATTTCAAATTTTGGGTATTGTTGATTCAGCCCCTTGAACAACTTGTAATTTGTCATTTGTTCTTCTTAATGTTTTGTTTAATTTGAAATTTACTTTTTTATTTTGCATGGAAAAGAATAAAAAAAAGAAGGGAAAAAAGTTGCATACAGACTTTAATAAGGGTAGATATTTGAATTTGCAGACTTGTGGTTACAATTATGCTCTGAAAATGGCAGTCATATTAAGCTTTACAGTTGTACAAGCAACGCTGCAGAGAAGAAATCAGTTAACTGCTCAACCCCATGGCCGAATCGGGATCCATTGTAGCCCTCTCTCTGTTTCTTCACCTCCTTCAATCTCTTTTTCACTTTTTCACTCGCCATAATCGTCTCTTTTTCCATCTCTCTGTTCATCGATGATTCGACCCCAGAAGAAATTTCTGCCCAAAATTTCGAGTTCGTCTACGATTTCTCTTTGCCTTGCGGTTCAATCGTTTTTCTGCCCTCACACGGCGACCCTTTAGCCATTTTTTACCGTTCCGAGTGTTCTTGTTTTTGTTTTTGGTTATGGCTATTCGAGGAGTCGATTTCAAATGGTAAATCTCTTTCCCATCGTTTCATTGGAATGTAAATTTTCCCATGTTGATGGGTTTTTTTATTTGCTCGAGTATTTTGGGGGTTTTCAGGTACGATGGATTCTTCTTGTCGATGCTTGCTACTAGCATGTATCCTTTGCCGTATTAATGGAAGCTGTCGTTATTTAGGCTTTGTCTTAACTTTGTTAATCGGATTTCGTAGGTTACCTTTCGCATTCAATGTGTGATCAATCTGTTTTATCAGAAGCTCTGTCTTCGTTTTTCAATTGTAATATATAATTTGAGATTTATAGTACGTGAAAACACTCTTTTTCTTTACTAGTTTTCTTTCAGTTAGTCAAACAACGTAGTAGTAACTTACCAAAACAACACTCATAACTATTAGATGTATGGTTGATCATTCGATATCGGTCCTCGAAACAACATCCCTTTTTTGCTTTTCCTTTACCCCCAATTGTGTTTTACATGAACATTTTAATGATTACATATGGGGTGTAAAGTTTCATTTTATCTCTTCGTTTTCTTTAACTGTTTTGCTTGTTAGAATAATTGTGACCATCAATTGGAGGCGGTACAATACGTGTACATATCCGTTGCACATATGGATTGTGGTATGCATTCGAGTTTTGAAGAGGTGATACATGTCTAAGATATATTTATGATTGCTTGCTTCTCATGGCTATGTATTTTACTTTCTTCATTCAGGTTGATTATACCTCTGTGTTTGCTTTTCGCCTTTTGCTGTTCATAGATAATGCACTTTCAGCTGGAATGGGATTGTAAGGCCTTCTCTTTCTATCTCTCTAGGATTTTTCCCCCCTAAATTGTTTTTAAAGATCAGTTTCTGTTCAATGAGTTCAATTAGGATCAAATAGGCAACCAATTCATTGTTGCAAATCTTACTTGTGGATTTTTTTTTTTTCTCTTTGAAATCATTCAAGGAGACACCTAAATTCCTCTGTTTATGGTGTCTTTCAGATTCATAAGTGGTGCCATATTCTTACTGTTAAATTTAAATTTCATTAGGGATTTTGGGTGGCAGCAACAATATGCTCGGTTTTGTGGAAGAGTTGTGGTTCTTTCTATTCTCTCTATATTGCTCTACCCATTTTTATGTGCGTGGACTGTAATTGGAACTTTATGGTTTAGAGATGCTAAAGACTGTGTAAGCTATATTATTCCTCAGTTAACATTGGCCAAATTATCTATTTACAAGCTTTGATGATTTAGTTCGTCTTGTCGATGCTTGCAGTTGCCTGAAGAAGGACAGAAATGGGGTTTTCTCATTTGGTTGCTTTTCAGCTACTGTGCCCTTCTTTGCATTGCCTGCATGTCAGTAGGAAAGGTTATTCATTTTCCCTGTACTCCTTCATTCTTTAACTTGAAGCTTTGCTTGTTTGTTACTTAACTGAACTCTAAGTCTAGGCCATTAATTGAGGGCCTGAGGCACACACCATGTAACAGTGCTATTCTACTTAGTTTGTGTATGACTTGAACTTTTTTGCTTCAAAGTTTTCTTATTTAATACTAAATGTTTTTCTTGTTGCTCCTAAAACTGTTTTATGCAGTGGTTAGCACGTAGACAAGCACACTTGATACGTGCCCAACAAGGCATACCCATATCAGAATATGGGGTAAGCTCGAAAAACTTCTTGTTGTTGAACCATCGAATGATTGGTAATGTCCAACAAGGCATTCATGTATCTGTTTGTTTTGTTTTCTTGCCATTGTCATACACATTTCATCAAATACTCTATTGAAAAGATAATGTAAAAATTCTTTGACTTGGGATCATAGGCCCTTTTACTCTTAAATATAAGTTTTAACTATCAATCATTGAATTGGCTAGCATTTTTCTGAAAACCAGGTACTGGTGGATATGATTAGGGTTCCTGATTGGGCATTTGAAGCTGCAGGACTGGAAACACGAGGAATTGGCCAAGATGCTACGGGGTACCATCCCGGGCTTTTCTTAACCTCAGCTCAGGTAAATACACGTGTGTAGCTTAATTCGATGTATATGGAAAACTTTTGCCTTTGGCTATGGCTCTGCTGTAATAACATGTAGTCAAGTAAGGCCACTTCTCAATCAACTTTTATAATCGTTATTTCACGAACAGTATGTTGACGGGATCCCGTGTTACATACGCAAAATTTGAGAGTAAAGTGGTACTTCTTTACCTTAAGAATATATACTTAAAAATCAGTAGGCTTGCTTTTTCTTTGCTTGTTATGAAGCAGTGGTTTGTCACAGTAATCAATAATCATCGGCGCGAAGTTCTTACAATAGCGCTATTTTTCTGGAGTTTGTGCAGAGGGAAGCTGTGGAAGCTCTCATCCAGGAACTTCCAAAGT
Organism: Trichosanthes cucumerina; assembly: GCA_036507285.1. NCBI lineage: Eukaryota > Viridiplantae > Streptophyta > Magnoliopsida > Cucurbitales > Cucurbitaceae > Trichosanthes > Trichosanthes cucumerina. The sequence goes on along the minus strand of CM071839.1, from coordinate 70,172,191 downwards.
TCAGGCTGAAGGCGGTCCCAACTGATTGCAGTGAATGCCCGATTTGCCTCGAAGAGTTCCATGTAGGGAATGAGGTAAATTGTTTGCTTCATATTTCATAATTCATCTTTAAATTATTACTTCGTTTTTAACTTCTATGATGCAATTGTATTCATTCTGTTCAAACATAAACGGAAGAAATTATTGGCATATCCATTTGATTTTTGTGATGAACTTTTGTCATGAGACAAATGAATGCAAACTGTCCTGTTCTCCCTTGGTGCAGGTTCGTGGTATGCCGTGTGCTCACAACTTCCACGTCGAATGTATCGACGAGTGGCTTCGTCTGAATGTTAAATGTCCCCGATGCCGCTCCTCAGTCTTCCCAAATCTCGACCTCAGTGCTCTTTCTAACCTGCGCTCGGACACAGAACAAACATCTTCCAACGGTTTCATAACAAGCCAACCTTCAAGTCTGTTGAGATCCAGTCCAAGCCCCACCGCTCATATGGACGGTGCCTTAGATGCAATGGAGAATGGGAGCTCACCCGTGCCATCTGGTTCTCGACATTAATCGTGTACAGAACGAACCCAGCCTTTTTTGTCACTCAAGTTACAGTTATTACAGCCACCCTTTGAACCATCTTAACAAAAACTCCTCTGAAACCTGCCCACCATGAAAACCCCTCTGCATTCCTCAGAAAGCTCCAAGCTTTCTCCCCTTAAAGTAATCCCCACATTCACCACTGATAAACAAAACAAAAAGAAAAACTGACATTTCCTTGTAAAAACAAGCCATTTCCATTTGTAAAAGGAGGAGGAGACAAATTTGGGCAATGAGTTAACTTTTTGTTAGGTTTCTAAAGATGGTTATAAAATGTTTATGAATTCTGACAGTGAGCTTCAAAGGTTCAGTCATGGAGGAAAGAAGAGTTTTCACGTGGGTTTCTTCCATTAGCCCATGTTCATGGCTCGTGGTTCGTACAGATTCCTCACTACTTGACAAATATTCCCCATCAGAATCTCCCTTTCCATTTCCAACCCATCCCTTTTGTCTTCTTCTTTTTTTTTTCTCCCTTCCTTTGTTTTAAGGTTACATATAGTTTTTATGTGAAAGATATGTGTGAGGTTGTAACATTGTATTAATCATAGACTTTATTACAAGCTAAAATGCCCTTTGGTGTATGCGTCACGCTCGTCACGGTTAATATCATATCGATTGTAATCTTGTTTTGTTTTGTGAGGAGATTGGAATGAAACTCGTAATTTGTCTATAACTCTGAACAAGCTTGTTCTGAGCAATGTGTTACATATCTATATTTTCATCGACATTTTCATATGTCTATGAGTTCGACATTGATGTGAGGGGTGAATCGACATTTTCATTCTACTATAACGAAATTGATAAAATGTAAACAAAATAACAACAAAATATAATTAATGTGATGATAATACTAATAAATAAGTATTTTAACTCATTTCAAAATGTAAAATATTTATTTACTGATTTATTTATTTTTTAATTTTTTGCTTTAAATATATTTTAAAAAATATTCATTCATATTGACATTTCATTGCTATTTCTATTAAAATTTCTATAAAATTGAGAGCTCAACCTTTTCGTAGACATCGATATTTTAACCATTAGTTATGAGGAAGTGAGAATCATTGAACATTCGACCAAACACAAAATCATCACTAACTGAGACACTAAGATGAGTATAGCTAAGCGAACAAAGGCAGCAACCTGGGTTATATTCTAAATTAAGAGGTTAGAGATTCACGTCTCGAGGTCAAAAGTTTAAATCTCACCCCAGTGTTGTTAAACTCCAAACAATTTTTTTTAAAAAAAAAATAGTAATTAAAGGCATCACTTCCCCTTTTTTAGTTCAAATCTGCATTATATTTTTCCGCATTGAAGTGAAGGAAAAAAGCAAAATCACTAAATCAAATGGAAAGTAGTAATTTTTTAGTGGGTAATTTAATTTTTAGTGAGATTATATTCTTAATATCTTCATCTTATTTTTAGTGAGTAATCTAAGAATAGTGGGTAAAAAACGATAAGGAAATGAAAGCATTTGAATGTTGATAAACACTAATATAATTATATCATTATAATACTTGATCCATGCATGTGCATTATCACATTTGACACAACGTTTTATTTATTTTTATTTTTATAATGTACTTTAGTGGACCAACTAGGAAATAAATAAATGAAGAAAATCAAAGGATGAAGATTATTATTATTACAATTATTATTATTGTCATTGTCATTATTTTGGATGAAGATTGGTTTGGTTAATACATATCTATTTCTTTCGATAATGAAAATGATATATTTAGTTGATAATATAGGCTGGAGTTAGGCTCAGCGACAATAAAGGAGTGGGAAAAAAAACAGTTAATAAATTAATTGTATAGAGATAATGATTGAACCTTAAAATTATTGAGATCCTAAACTCTTTTTATTCATTATTTTATGTAGCCAACTTTGGGATGTCAATCTAATCCCTTCATTTTAGATGTCTTAAATAAACAGCCCAATTCTAAAGGGAGGAATCATATCGACAAATCAAAAAAGAAAAAAACAAATCTTTTTTCGTTTTTCAAACATTAATTACAACTCAATATCTCCATTATTTAAAAATAATAATTAATGTTTTTTTTTAAAAAAATATCATATTGGTCCTTTTCGTTTGAATTTCATTTTATTTAAGCGGTTATACTTTTGAATGTCAAAATTTAATATTTATATTTTTATAAATTTTAAAATTAATCTCTACCGTCAATTTGAAGTTAAGTTCGAAATTGATTAAATATAATAATAATAAGTTTCATGCAAAACAATAATGTGAACACATTTTCAAATTATAGAGGGAAGATTATTAAAGACATTTTTTTTAAAAGAAAAGTTAACCATAAACTAACCATATGAACCAATTTTAAGTGTTTTTGAAAGTACATGTGCTAAATTTAAACATGGAAAGTACATGGACTAAATTGAATTTGAAATCTAAAGTACAATGATCAAACTAGTATTTTTTTTAAAAAAAAATTACAAAACCCACTCTTGAACTTTTAATTTGATCAGTCAACCCCTTATATTTTATAAAATATTGCAATCACATTCCTAAACTTTTAATTATTTTGTTAAGAGTTACAATAAACTCCCTATATTTCTTTTTTTTTTTTCAAATCTATCAATAATAAGTTTGCTCTTGTGTACTAACATGTGAGTAACATATATGGAACCCAATTAAACGGTAATTTAAGAACTAATTGAAATGACTGATTGCAAAACTTTACTAAATATGAAGCTAATGGTTCAAAATTCAAATAAGTTCAGATATATATTGCAAATTTATCGAACTAAAAATTTAGGGATGTGATTGTAATAAAGAAAGCTCAGGGACGAGTATGCAATTTAGTAAAGAAAGCTCAGGGACGAGTACGCAATTTTTTGGGGGGATAAAGTTCTAAGATCACATGTCCACGTCAAAGAGAAGGTTTGCGCGTGGTAGTTGATGATGATTAATAATTGAATATTGGGTAAAAAGAGGTTAATTAAGGAGATTAGTTTTAATTAATTAAAATTAGAGGAAGAACTAAGAAGGAAAAAAGATTCTGCTACTGTAATGTACGGACAACTTTTTTTCCCGCAGTGAGAAAACAAGACATTGTCCTTTCTTTCTAGGTTAGGGTGGGTCCCACTCTAGGCCTACTTTTAGGTCCTGTGAACTTTATGGACCTATCTAGGACATTTAAAATACTGCCTAATTTTTTTAACTTTTATATCTTATATGCTAAATTCAATTCAATTCCATGTTCTTTTTCCTCCTTTATTTCAAACATTTAATCATCCTTTTCAAATGCTTATCTATTTGTATTGTTTTAGGATTGATTTATATTATAATCATTGGTGAATAATTTTTCATCCAATTTTAGATTATCATAATTTAAACTAAATTACTCTATCTACTAAACATAAATTATATGACTTTACAAACTATTATAACTTACCGTTTACATATTATTATAATCAACTCAACCCCAAACAATCTTTATTGTACGTTATCATTTATGGTAGCTTTGTTTCACAAAAAAAAAAAAAAAGTTAACCGGGCAATAGATATGAATTTTGATCAATTCATTATAACTAAATTCAAAATCTTAATTTGGAGCTAAACCTAAATTCTAAGGATGTAATTAGAACTCTTCAAATCATAGAAACTAAATAAAAAATATTTCTAAACTCAACCTTAAAATAATAACTACATAAAAAGTAATCCTAAACTCAACCTTAAAATAAAAATGGGTTTCCCTTTTTAACATAGACAAACTGCTTTTTTATAATTTAACTAACTTACTTGACTTTAAAAACACAATTTAAATTATGGATACCGAGTAAAAAAATTATTGAGATATGAATCTAAATCTAAGAATCTTGTCAGAACTTATGTTTTAAATTTGAAAGTGGTCCAAAGAACCAAACAACTCCGATCCACATATTATAATAGAAGTAAGCTTTTTAGTTCTATAAATTATAATTAAGACCTTCAATTAAAATTACACTCCTTTTTGCATGGGATTATTCTAAAGTTAGTTATGACTACAATATTTTCCTCAACTGTCAAGTTAAACAATTCATTAGTATTATTTTAACAAACAAAAAGGTTAGGTGGAAAAGAAAACAAAATGGCACCCTAACCAAAATAAAATAATATTAATCAATGTCTAGTCCATCTACATTTTTACATAGACATGGATCTAACATCGACATGAATAACGAACCAACCTTTCATTAAATAAAACAGTAACAAAATATAATTAATGTAGATATAATATTAATAATATTAAATTAAAAATCAATTGGCAATGAGAGAAGTAGTCAGTGTATCTTATAAATTGTGAGATCACTCTACATTTTTTAATGTAGGATCCTCAACATACCCCTCAAGATGGTGTCTTTTTTAGGTTTACTATTTTTTGGTTGGAATCCAATTTTTAGACCACATATATATGAGCTATAGTATCTTATAGTATCATATTAGATTATATGAAGATTTATCTAAGAAATAATTCATATATGTTATAAATGTTAAGAAGATCACTCTATCTTTTTTAAGGTGGGACCTCCAAGCCATAATAAGTATTTAACTTATTTAAAATGGATAAAATGTTTATATATTAATTTAATATTTTCTCAAAATTTCTTGTTTTAAGATGCTAATAGAATCGGTAGCTTAGCTCTCCTACTTCATAGCGAAATTAAATGGCACCAATAATTAAAAGGGAAAAACGAAAGAGGGACAAAATCGAAAAACAAAAAGAAAAAGTTTAGAGAGAATGACGGTTTTATCCCTGAAAATAAAGGGAGGTTTGTTTAAGTACCTTGCTGAGATGCGGGAGATATTTGGCACGCGACCAAAAAGTTGATGATAGGGCCCACGGCAGCTTTTTTGAGGTGGTGATTTAAAAAGAATATAATAAAATAATTTTTTTTAAAAAAATAATGATGATAATCATAATAAATTAATAACCGGTCAGGGTTGAGGGGTAATAGTGGTAAATCTAGAGAGAGAAACACGCGCAATGGGGGAAGAGAGAGAAAGGCCGTATACGGAAGAGGACCATACGGCTTTGTCCGACAAACCCACGGATACCTCACTGTAAAGTGGGCCCCACGCCCACGCCCTAAACACACACAATTAAAAAAAAAAAAAAAAACCATTCCCTCTCCTTTCTTTGTTCTTCCTCTTCCGTTTCTGTTACTTCGCCTAACTACCTCTCTCTCTCTCTTTTTTACCCCTACCGTTTTCCCCTTATCCCCGTTTTACCCTTCTACTACTTTGGCATTAACAATTTGATTCTTTGTTAGGTTTTTGAAGGGGATGTATTGTAACAATCTTGGTAAGTAGTTTTATAATCATACATTCAATGATTAGGAGAGCAACAACTGGAATTTTACAATCATTCAATGGTTAGAAGAGCGATAGTTAGGTTGGTCGAGACAATTTAACATTTATGTATAAGAATATGATCATTGGATGAGTTTTTGATGAGTTGAAACAATAATATGACAAGTAATTTACAATCATGTATTCAATGATTAGGAGAGTTGTAGTTAGGTTGCAGGGACTACATGACATTCACTGGCAAGAATTTGATTATCTAATGCAAGGTTTTTGAACCATTAGAACAATACGACCAATAGTCTTAACCATCAAATGTTCAATGATTAGGAGAACAATAGTCAAGTTGCAAGAACTACTTAAGCATTCATTTGTATGAAGTTCATCCTTTGATGAGTCGAAGGGTTTGAACAATGTGATTGGTAATTTTACGATCTTATACTCGACAATTACGAGAGCAACACTCATACTGCTTGTACTACTTGGCGTTTATTTGTAAGGATTTGAATACTTGATCAATTTTTAAAGGATTGAAATAATATGATCGATACGTTTACAATCATGTATTCAATTATTAGGGGAGCGGTAGTCGGGTTGCGGGATGGACTTAATTTTTGGTAGACATGGGAGGAGGGGAGTAAATAATTGAGTGGCAAGATGGAAAAAAAGGAGAAGGTAGGGGGTGAAAAGGGGAAGATGATAGGGTAGGGGTCATAATCAAAGAGGACCAGGGTTGTCCCCTAAGGAGAGGATCTTTACACGTTATGAATGTAAAGAGTGTGTGAAGTGAAGGGCATAAGCCATTGGCATTAGAGCTTTGGCTTTGGCTTACAGCAAACGAAGGAGACGAGTCTTTACGCACACACAGACACACAGACACACAGAAAACCCGCCAGCTCTTCCCATATGCTTTCACTGCACCACCAGAAACAACAACTACATCTCAACCGACCCTTTTTTTTTCTCTTCCTTTCCCCCTCTCTCTCTCTCTCTCTCTCTTTCTAGCTCTTTAGCTGTAAACCCTTTCTCTCTCAATCTCTCTCTACTGGGGAAGAAAACCCAAGTGAAAAAAAAACTTCCCATCTTCTTCTTTTTTTCCTTTCTCTCTGTTTCAGCTTCGAATTTGGATTGTGGGTTTCAAAGAAGCGAGTGATTCTGTTTCTAACAAAGAGCGAGTTCTTTGCTTCTGCTGAATCCGAGATATGTATATGAATATGTGTGTGTAATTTGAATGAAATTTAGCTTCATCTGTATCTGATGCGTGAGTTTGAGGGAGTTTTTTTTGGGGGGATGAGTTTCATTCCACTAGCCTTTTCTTTATTCTTTCTTGCATGAGTATCGCAAAAGGAAAATGTAGTTAAAATAGTGAATGCATTAAACGAGGTGGGTTCTGTTTTCTCTTTATTTCCAGCTACAGATCTCGTTCTTGCCTCGATTGATTTACCCAAATTTCGGGTCGATTTAGAATCTACATTGGGTGGGGAGGGATTGACGGGGGGAGATTGATGATTTTGTTAAAATTTGGCCACACCCCATGAGGAATTTGAACTGGTTCAAGCCAATTTCGATCAATGGAAAGCCTGGGAGGAGGCTTTCTCTTGGAGAGTACGAGCGGGCTGTGTCGTGGTCTAAGTACTTGGTCTCGTCTGGTGCAGAGATCAAGGGAGAGGGAGAAGAAGAATGGAGTGCAGATATGTCCCAGTTGTTCATTGGCTTCAAATTTGCTACTGGAAGGCACAGCAGGATTTACAGAGGCGTGTATAAGCAGAGGGATGTTGCAATTAAGCTGATAAGCCAGCCTGAGGAGGACGAAAACTTGGCTAACTTTCTTGAGAATCAGTTCATTTCAGAGGTGGCATTGCTGTTTCGTCTGAGACATCCCAATATCATCACTGTATGTTTCATTACTTGGTTTCCTTTATGTGGGTCTGTGCTATTGGATGTTTTCATGAAAGGGAATAGTAATGTGTTGTGATAAATTCCTTCTTGTGTTTTTTAACTTTTTTTGTTGTGTTATGTTATGTTATGTAATGTATGTCCAATTAACAACCTCATTTCTGAAAAGGGTTTCTGATTAGTTCATGTATTTTACTGATTTCTGTAGTGCCTTTTTATGGCAGTATGCAAATGATAAAGATAATCTCTTCTTTTACCATGAGGAACCTCTACTACATAATGCCAGATTTCCCTTGGAGATTCCTTTTCTTTATCGAATGTGATTTAGTTTTAAGAAGGAGATGAACCCTAATCTTAGCCCAAATAAAAAGATGTGTTGCTGCTCCCCCAAAGATAAGATTGAAACTTAAGCTACTTTATACACTACAACACGACGATCTCCAAAACAGAACTATTGGATATTAGAGCTAAAGAAGACAACAAAAAAATCTTTGTTGCAAAATGAACCATGGGAAACTAAGTAAACCATTGATCTAAAGTTCATTTGTTACAAGGGGTTATCAGCAGTGGTTTTACTAGGACTTAACCCCACCTAGGAATTTTCAAATTACTGTTTTTGGTTCCCATTTCATGTAATTTTCATGGTTGATTGCATAAGATTTGTCCTGCTTTATGAGAACTGTTGTTTGTTGTCGATTGATTTGCCCTGTTGGTTGATACTTGCATTTCTAACCTGTTATATTAAGAACTCTGAATTAGATCTACATACTTTTGCATAATTGCATATATGTTGCTTTCAAGTTTTGATAGGCTTTAAAAACATGGATAAGATCTCTATTATTGCTAACAATGGTTGTTTCTGCCTTCGTCCTGCAGTTCATTGCAGCTTGCAAGAAGCCTCCAGTTTTTTGTATTATCACGGAGTATATGGCAGGGGGTTCGTTAAGAAAATATCTCCATCAGCAGGAGCCACATTCTGTTCCGCTCGACTTGGTTCTGAAACTAGCCCTTGACATCTCTCGTGGGATGCAGTACCTTCATTCTCAGGGAATACTTCACAGAGATCTCAAATCAGAAAATCTCTTACTAGGTGAAGATATGTGTGTTAAGGTAGCAGATTTCGGTATCTCATGCATAGAATCCCAGTGCGGAAGCGCAAAGGGATTCACCGGAACTTACCGCTGGATGGCACCTGAAATGATCAAAGAAAAACATCACACCAAGAAGGTTGATGTTTATAGCTTTGGCATTGTCTTGTGGGAGCTCTTAACTGCATTGACACCATTTGATAACATGACTCCTGAACAAGCAGCATTTGCAGTCTGCCAGAAGGTAAACAGTTCCTTTCTTTTATGTTTCTTTAATCAACAATGTCAATCCTAATCTAAGAAAGCCCTTCATGTGCTAAATTAAGCTTCAGTCCATAAGGATTTCGTTCCTAGTTCGTCGTTAGCATTACACATTATACATATCTTTTACTCGGTGTAAATGATGATATTAGCTGACGTCTATGTTCTACAGAATGCAAGACCCCCTCTACCTTCAGCGTGCCCACAGGCATTTCGTCATCTGATCAAGAGATGCTGGTCGAAAAATCCCAACAAGCGACCGCATTTTGACGAGATCGTTTCAATTTTGGAAACTTATATGGAGTCTTATAATGAAGATCCAGAATTTTTCTGTCACTATGTGCCTTCATCTAGATATACTGCTTTACAATGCTTACCAAAATGTATTACCAAACAATTGTCTGCTTCCCTGAAGTCTAGGAATTCATCATCTTGAATCTTGTATAATTGCCAAATATAGCAATCTTCTTATCTTGCAATCAAGTCTTGGGTATTATTATTAAATCAAGGTTGTGAATTTTTGTGGCCTTTTGTTATGTGTTTTAAAGGAACAGTTATTTTATTTTAATTATGCAAATAGATTCCATTTTCATTCTTATTCATTTATTTTTTTAAAAATTCCTATGTTTCCTTATATGATAAAAGTACTTTACATTATATATAATTAATATTAAATCTTCTAAGCATGTAGACAGTTTGGCCGAGTGGTCTAAGGCGCCAGATTTAGGCTCTGGTCCGAAAGGGCGTGGGTTCAAATCCCACAGCTGTCAAAGTTTTTCTCCTTTTTTAATGGGTCTTTAAATAATGAAGCCCATGAAGATTAGGCGGTGGCGGCAGTGATTAAATTATTAATTAATGGTTTGAATAAACAAACTAATCCGCTTCGAAATGAGCAGTGCGAGGCTCTGTTTTCGCCTTCGCGATGTTCATCGTCATTATTATCTTCTTCTTTTTTTTTTTTTTTTGATAAAAATCTCCGTTTTAATCTAGTGGGAGCATTTGCATTACTCGAAATTCGTACCTTCACATTTGTTTGAAGCTTTGATCAGTCCGTTCCGCCATTACCGGTGTGCTTCTATCTATGTTCATTTTGGGCCAGTGATTTCTAATGTGATTCTGTTCAAAGAAGGTCATTATTCTTGCGTCTCAATCAGGAACTCCTCCGATGACGGTTGAGAATGTGCAGAATTCAGGTTGAAAGATCTCTTGTATCTTTTCAAGATTGAGTTTCTTTTTCTTTTTGTTTGTTGTGACTGTTTATTGGAACTTTCAATTTGAATTGTTCTTAGTGATTCGGCGAGGAGTTTTAGGGCAATGTCGGTGTTGAGTGAGAGTTGGTGCTATCTTTTTTGAAATTGTGAAATTTCTTCGAGTTGTTTAATTGGCGTATCGCTTACTTTTCAAGACTGTTTGTCGGGATTCTTGTTTAGCGTCGGGCCTGTTAAGACATGATTTCCTCTGTTGTTTGTACTTCTCTTGTAACTCTGTTTCTATTGCTCAACAGTAGGATTAGGTGGTAGTTGGTAGTTGCATTGTCTTGTCAGTCTTCTCATTCTATCTTTATCACTGCTTATTTATATCCTTATGGTAAAAGGTCTCAGCAGCTAATACATAATCCTTTTCAACACTGCTTTGATCTACATCTTTGCTCTCTCTCGAGTTCTGCTTAGTTTGAGAGATACTCAAACTTTATCTTGGTATCAGAGCAAAAAAAAAAAAATGGCTAACACCGATCAGTCCTCTATCTCTTCCAAAGCACCAATGGCTGAAAAACACTCAGTCATTCACCTCTCCTAAAGACTCCTGGTCCCGTTCACATCACCAAATCCCCTGACTTACCACAGGTTCGTTACAAGGGAACTCCAATCGGAACCCCAAGCTTTATGAACCTCCTAAATCAGTCTACCTCCATCAAATTAGACCGCAACAACTTTCTGCTGTGGCAGAACATAGCACTCCCTCTTCTTAGAAGCTATAAGCTTGAGGGACACCTGAACGGAAAAGAACCTCGCCCTGAGATGACCATAGTGATACCTCCCTCTGAAGAAGAACCTCAAGGTTTGTTAATGGCCAATCCTGAGTATGATCTATGGGAAACGGCTGATCAGTTACTGACAGGGTGGCTCTACAACTCCATGACTCCGGAAGTAGCCTCTCAGGTTACACATTGTGAATCGGCTGAGCAGTTGTGGAGTGCTCTTCAGGACTTCTATGGAATTCAGGCTGCAAGTCAAAAAGACTACCTCAAACGTTTAATGCAGCAAACTAGAAAAGGGAGTAAGAAAATGACAGAGTATCTTAGTATTATGAAAAGTTACTCAGACAATTTGTGTTTGGCAGGTTCACCAGTGGAAGAAAGAGATCTTATCTCCTATGTTACAGCTGGGCTTGACGAGGAATACACACCTATCGTGGTAGTGATTCAAAACAAGGACATGACTTGGAACCAAGTGCAGTCACAACTTCTAAACTTTGAAATTCGTCAAGAACAACTTTCAGCTCTAAAGGGTGTTATCTCTATAAATCAACCTTCAGCTAATGTAGCTACTGCTCATTCTCAAAATGCTTATTCTGGAAGAGGATACAACCACAGTTCAGGAAGGTCTGCTCGTGGAAGAGGAAAAGGAAGGTCTCTGGGAAATACTAAACCTATCTGTCAGATTTGTGAAAAAAACGGCCACACTGCATCAGTATGCTACTTCCGTTATGATAAGGCTCAGAATTCGTCTTCTAATTTCCAAAGCTCTCAGGCCAAAACCTCTGTAGGCAACTCTTCTGCCTTAATAGCCACTCCAGAGCATGTAGGAGACAACACTTGGTACCTAGACAGTGGGGCAAGTAACCATCTCACATCAGATCTGAACAATCTGTCTCTAAAGAACAACTATACAGGTATGGATCAAATTATGGTTGGAAATGGTTCTAAGTTAAATATTGAATACATTGGCAGTGCTCTAATTAGGTCTCAGGTCAGGAATCTAGCTTTGAAAGAAATGATGTATGTTCCACAAATTAGCAAAAATCTGATCAGTATTTCTCGCTTAACTATGGATAATTCAGTTATTGTTGAATTTCATGACTCGTTTTGTGTTGTTAAGGACAAGAAAACGGGGAAGGTTCTTCTGGAAGGAAGTCTTAAGGATGGTCTGTATCAAATCAAGTCGTTGGAAGCCTCATCATTCAGTCAAGCCTCTGAAGTTCCAGGCAAGAAGTCAGTTTTTGTTGCTTTTGTGTCGAGACTGACCTCTTCGAATCAGGTTGAATCTATGTTGTTAACTTCACCTGAGGGTCCAGTCGCTTTGTTTTGTACTAAGAGTGTTTGGCACAACAGACTTGGCCATCCCTCTTCTAGAATATTGAATCAAGTGTTGACCTCTTGTAATCTTAAGACTGATATATCTAAAAAGGTTGTGTTTTGTGAAGCTTGTCAATATGGGAAGGCTCATCAATTACCTTTTTCTTTGTCTAAATCTCATGCTACTCAACCTTTACATCTTATTCATACTGATTTATGGGGACCAGCTCCTGTGGAATCCGTAAATGGTTTTCGTTATTATATTAGTTTTCTTGATGATTTCTCTAGATTTACCTGGATCTATCCTTTAAAGCAGAAAAGTGATGCAATTATCGTGTTTAAACAATTCAAAAGTCAGGTCGAGAATCTTTATGATAGAAAGATTAAAGCTATTCGTTGTGATGAAGGGGGAGAGTTTAAACCTTTGATCAGTCTTGCTTCAACAGAGGGCATTGCTGTTCAGCTGTCTTGTCCGTATACATCAGTACAAAATGGTAGAATAGAACGGAAGCATCGGCACATTGTGGAAACTGGCTTATCTCTCCTTGCACAGGCAAAAATGCCACTTTCATATTGGTGGGATGCCTTTCATACTGCTGTCTACTTGATCAATCGCATGCCTACTCGGGTTCTGCACAACCAAGCTCCCTTTACTGCCTTGAATCAACAAGTTCCTGATTACACCTTCCTAAGAGTTTTTGGCTCAGCTTGTTATCCTTGTCTTCGGCCCTATCAGCAGCACAAATTTGACTTTCATACCACCAGGTGCGTTTTTCTTGGCTATAGCAATAATCATAAAGGCTATCGTTGTCTCAGTTCCACAGGCAGAGTTTATGTTTCCCGACATGTATGCTTTAATGAGGATGTGTTTCCTTTCACTGATGACTTTCTTATTCGCTCCCCTCCTAGTTCGCCTAGCTCCTCCCCAACCATTTTATCCTGGTTGCCAATCACCCCTCCTCCTGGTTTGCCTAGCTCCTCCCCACCCATTCTGCACAACCAAGCTTCTCCCCAACCATTTTGTCTTGCACCTTCCCTCCAACCTCTCTCCCCACCTCTGCTCCCCACACACCGACTCTCCAGTGCATAATGTATCTAGTCCTATTACACTGCCCTCCCCCTCCTCCTCCCCCTCCTCCTCTCCTTCCACTTCACCTATATCTGCCTCCTCACTGTCTCTTTCTCCATCTTCTCCTTGCCCACCGCAACATCCTATGGTCACTTCGAGTCGAGTTGGTATCATCAAGCCTAAACGCTTTCTTTGGTTGTTTGGCTCAATCCACTCACTCGATTGATTGGTCCCCGATTGAACCCCTCAAGTATCGGGATGCTTCCTCCATTCCTTCCCCGCGTCTTGCTATGGATGAAGAATTTCTTTGCTTTGATACGAAACAATACTTGGGATCTCGTTCCTCCCGATAAATCTCAAAGATCTTGTGGGCAATAAGTGGGTGTATAAACTCAAACGTGATTCATCTGGCGCCATCCAACGGTACAAAGCTCGCTTGGTTGCACAAGGTTTCTCTCAGACTCCTGGCATTGACTTCCATGATACCTATAGTCCCGTTGTTAAGCCCGTATCTATTCGACTGATTCTCACTCTCGCTGCTACATGGAACTGGACAGTTAGGCAACTGGATGTCAGTAATGCCTTCCTCAATGGCACTCTTCATGAGACTATTTTTATGCCTCAACCTCTTGGTTATGTTGATCCTCACCGCCCGCACCATGTTTGCAGACTCAAAAAGGCTCTTTATGGCCTTCGCCAGGCGCCTCGGGCTTGGTATGACAAGTTACGCTCTACCTTGCTTCAATGGAACTTTGTTCAGTCGAAGTCAGATACCTCACTTTTCTTTTCTCGCACTGCTCATAGTCTTACTGTTATGCTCGTTTATGTGGATGATATTCTGATTACTGGTTCCCACACGACTATGGTTCATCAGTTAGTTGATCGCTTGCAACATGCCTTTGTTCTTCGGGATCTTGGCCCTCTGCAATATTTTTTGGGCATTCAAGTTGAACGCCACCCCTCTGGTTTCTCTCTGTCCCAAGCGACTTACATACGTGATCTCTTGGCTCGCCTCAATTTGCTTCATCTGAAATCCGCACCTACTCCTCTTGCCACTGCTTCTGCTACAACTGCTCTCAACAGCCCTCCTTTCTCTGATCCTTCTCTCTACCGCAGCACTCTGGGTTCTTTACAATATGTCCTTCTCACCCGTCCAGACATCGCCTTTGCCATCAACATGTTAAGTCAACATGCTCATTCTCCGTCGACTGCTCATTGGACAGCTTTGAAACGAGTTCTTCGCTACCTGTATGGTACGATTGATATTGGTCTCTCTATTCAGCCGGCCTCATCCCTTGATCTCACTGGCTTCTCGGATGCCGATTGGGCTGCTTGTCCTCTTGATCGCCGCTCTGTTGGTGGTTATTGTGTTTTTCTTGGTTCCACATTGATATCTTGGTCTGCCAAGAAGCAACATGTCGTTGCTCGATCCAGTACCGAGTCTGAATATCGTGCACTTGCTCACGTTGCTTGTGAACTCAAATGGATCACTTCTCTCTTGTCTGAGCTGGCTATTCCAATCTCTGCTCCGCCTGTTACTTGGTGTGATAACCTTAGCGCCGCTGCCCTTGCTCGCAATCCGGTTGTTCATGCTCGCACAAAGCACGTCGAAATTGACATTCATTTTGTCCGTGATCAAGTCCTTCGCCGCCAACTCGACATCCGTTATGTACCTTCTGTTGATCAGGTTGCTGACTGCTTCACGAAGCCCCTATCTGTCAACCGTTTTCACTATCTTCGCGACAAACTTGGCCTCGTCTCTACGTCGCCGCGTTTGAGGGGGGATGTTAAGACATGATTTCCTCTGTTGTTTGTACTTCTCTTGTAACTCTGTTTCTATTGCTCAACAGTAGGATTAGGTGGTAGTTGGTAGTTGCATTGTCTTGTCGGTCTTCTCATTCTATCTTTATCACTTTGCTTATTTATATCCTTATGGTAAAAGGTCTCAAAGAGCTAATACATAATCCTTTTCAACACTGCTTTGATCTACATCTTTGCTCTCTCTCGAGTTCTGCTTAGTTTGAGAGATACTCAAACTTTATCTGGGCCAAATTTCTATTTTGGAATGTAGATAGAAACACGTGTTACTGTTAGAAAAGGACATGATCTTGTAATCTTGGAAAAAAAAAATGCATCACACGTAAAATTCCACGATAGTTTCGTCAGCTTCTTACCTCGGTTTTAAGTATCACACAAGATTAATATTCTGTACGAAGCTTGTTGGACTCTGATAACTAATTTATGAAGTTCAGTGGACTGACCTATGTTATGTACAAGCTTTAGAATTGAGGGACCATGTGCAATTGTGCATCTTGCCTCTAAATTAATCGATATTCCATCAATGAATTCATTGTACTTTCTTTTAATTTGTAACTGTTATTTCTAGGAATTAGGTATGCCAGCCTTCGGCATAAAGTATTCATATCCATTCCTTCTGGTTCATTTTTTCGATGGGATCTTTCTGCACGATGGGGCAATTTGTGCCGTTATATTTGCATTTGCAATGGATTACTACTTCAACTTTTAACACCGGAAGAATTAGTTTTTTTATTGCATCCCCCAAGTATAGTTGTTGACTTTGTTATAGCATTCGATTTTATCAGTATATCAGTTATGCCATTCTTAACTTGGATGACCATTCTGCCTGTAGGCCTCTTAACCTCTTTCAAAGAGAGAGAGTTTTGCTAACTCTGTTCTTCAAATCGTCAAGGATTGATTTTCATACCTAGTAGTATTGGCAACACTTTAAGATATCAGACGGGTCTTTTTAGCACTCATCTACATTGAAAACTATCAAACTAATAACTAACAAAATTATTGATTCTGGACCATATATTGTGAATATAATATAATGCTCGGAGATGCTTCTCTGCCACTTCAAAAGTCTTATACTTTACGTGATAAAAGGACTTAATCTCTTTATTTTGGCTACAGGGCTTCACGAATCACAAAAAGAGGTTCAGCAAGATGGGGAAACTGAAGTTGATGAACTAAATACAACCCCCTTGCGTGTCAACCCTGAACCCATGCGAGAGGAACAAGTACAAAATGCCGTGAAGTTCCTTGCACACCCCCAAGTAAGGGGCTCTGCTGTCATCCATAGAAGATCTTTTCTTGAGAAGAAGGGCCTTACAAAGGAAGAGATAGATGAAGCATTTAGGCGTGTGCCTGTAAGCAAATGTTTTATTCTATCAAGTCAGATATGCATGATTTTTTATCCTAATCTTCTTGTACCATGAATTGGAAAGTAACATGCTTCTCAGCTATCTATTAATATTGCAGTTAGATGCTACTGATATTAATATTGTATCTGACTTTTATTTTCATGGGCAAATCCCAGGACCGACCTCCAACAGAAATAGCATCTAATGCAAGTCAAGGTAATAAATGCACTTTAGAAATTAGCTTGGTCTTTTACCATACATTTTTGGAATTACTTCAAAACGTCGCTATATAATGAACAGATGGACAGGTGAAGTCACCTTCAAACTTTCACTGGTCTCATGTAATTCTAGCTGTTGGACTGCTCATATCAGGTGCTGGAACAACTTTGGTAATTAAGGTACCTGTCCGGTATAAATTCCTTCTGAAGTTGGGCATTCTAGAGAATTCTATTTTATTTTCGGTAAATTTTATGTTACTGTAGTCTGTAGCTTCTCTGATCATTTGAGGAACTCCTGCTAACACTGTTAAGGAAGATTGCAATACATCTTCGATGGGTCGGAAATTCATTAATGCCTATGTGCTTGCACAGCATCTGATTTCACATTCCCTGTTTCAGAAAAAAATAATTCCAAGATTGAAATCCTGGATACGCAAGTTTGTAAAGGATGGAGATGAAGAGCCTCTGAAGAGAGAGAACTCGAGACCAAGTTTGGAAGAAGAAGCAGCTGCTGCTGCGAAAGCGGCTTCAGAAGCGGCAATTTATGTAGCAAAAGCAAGCCAAGAAATGTTGAACTCAAAATCTGAAGGTAAGACATGGATTATCTCATATTCTTCAAAATACTAGCCATCTATCATCTTTAACCTAGCCCTACCCTCTTTTCCCAAAAAAAAGAAAAAGAAATCTTACTTATCCCTTTTCTGTAAATTGAACTGTCGGAGGTTAATTATTTTCTGATGATTGAACCTCATTTTGTACGTTGTCAGAGATGAAAAAATTTGAGGAAATTGTTGGTTTATTAAATATGCAACTATATGAAATGAAGAAGCTGACAAGTGCCATATCGAGATTGGAAGGTAATGCAGTTATATATGATTGAACTCCTAAACTACTTTCGTGCCATATCGCGATTGGAATATGTTTTCCCTAGTTATCATCTATGCCATTTTGAGAGAAATACTTGAAACCTAGCTAATTTCCTCTTAACCCTCCACGTTCAATATCCTAGGCAGGATTGTTGAACTTGAGATTAGGACTTCTACATTGGATTTTGAATAAAACACTACATCTTTAAGCGTCCATAATTGCTTGTGAGCTGCAGATAAACTTGATAATTTGTGAACAAGTACTTTTAGAAAAGGTCTTAATCAATATACTAGGAGCCTAGGAACTCGACCATTGAATGTCCTCTCTTCCTTTCACGGTATCAGGGGATTCAGGACGGACAAATTCCTCTGGAAGAGCCTCTGTTGCTGAAGAAGAACATCATGTTAATCTTGCCGTTCCAAAGGTGGGATGAAACTTGATGGGCTTCAAAATTCTTTATGATCTTTGGAAAAATATTTTTAGCATTTAGGCTATAAAATTTTTCATGTACTTCGCTTTATTGTCAATTTGTTTCTGAGTTTAACTTCTCTACAGCAGCTATCTGCAAACGGCAAGATGGACTATGACTTTTCCGCAGGTTGTTAAACATTTATCTTGGTTCAGAGGTATATTATTTCTTTTCTGGTCCAACTTTCCATGTCATATAACAATATTTATGTGTGCAGTGAAATCATCCACTCCTCAAACGCAAGTGAAATCCTCAACTGTGCCTCATCCTAGTGCGTACATGGGGGTAATTGACCTTCCAAAGAAAAATCCCTTAAAGGTTTTCTCATTAAAAAAAAAAAAAAAAAAAGAAAAGGCAACCCTGTAAATAGATAAAACCTCTCAACTATGTGCATATCTTTTTTTCATGTGCTTTCTATGTTAATTCAATTTGCTACAGAAACATGCAAAGTTGCAAACTACAGACTTGATTGGTTTTTTTTTTTTTTTTTGGGAGAACTTTTTATGTCAAATGAATGTTTCTGCTTATTAGTAGGTACAAGCAGCGGGTATGCAGAAAGACTATGCCGTATAGGTTATTAAATGATGTGAATGAATATTTTTTGGTTTGATTCAAATAAGGGCAGTGGATACTGCATGAACGGAAATATTTTAGTGTTCTATCTATTTCATTGCTTTGACTTGCGAATGGGGTGTCAACTTGCTTTTAGACGACTCTGGTGGTTTAATATTTTTCTCATGCACTTTTTAGAGATTTTCTTTTCTGGTTAACGAACCCCCTCAACCCCTATGGAGAGGAGTTAAAATAAGGAGAGAATTAGAGAAAAAATGTATATCTGAAAGGAGGGCATTTATGTCTTTTTTGGCATCTTGCATTTGAATTCCCTGAACTGATGCCCTATCCATTACATCATATTTTAAGTATGTTATTTGTGGTTTTTGCCTATTTGTAGTAGTAACCAAATATAACAAAGAATAACTTTTTTCCATTTCGATGAAATGAGACTAATCTTTATTGTGTCCACTATTGCAGCCCCCTTGGAAAGTCAGCCATGCCCCTTGTTACTCTAATCCTTCACGCGAATTGCAAAGACAAGGGGGAAGTTATTATTCCACCACACAAAATTATGGGACAAACTATCTGCGAAACGGTGACGGTTCAGCATCTTGGAGGCAGCAACATAACGTCAGAATACATGAGCAGCCAATATTGCAGTCATGGGTTCCTCCTCAGCCACCACCGGTCCCAATGCCAGAAGCAGCTGAAGCTATCCGCAGGTTTAAATCAACTGTCCAGACTGAAACATTGGCCAACAATCAGTTGATCAGGCCTCCACTTTTGGCTAGGTAGTTGCAAGGGATTTCAAAAAATAGTAAAGCAGTTTTAGGACGAATTCAGGAGAGTGAAAAACGAGGAGGTATAGTAAAAAAGTTTTAGTAGTAAAAACAAGGCGATGTTCAGATTTCAGAATGGTTTAATCTGATCAGTTTGGACACTTCTCATCTGTCATAGCGCAATGGATGCTTCAAATCAAGCCTGAATACTGTGAATGTACTTCTATTGCAATGTAAGTATCAAAATTTCTATTCAACATCAGTCTATAGATCTCATATTTCTATTCACAATAAACTCTATAGATCTCAGAGCAGCTCTCTATTAGTTTGTAGTTGCAAGGTCACCATCATGCATATGATTAATCTATTACTCCATTCTGGTGTCGCTATCCATTTAGATGGTGCTAATTATACCATTTTTCCTTAACTACTACTTTCTTGTTTAGAATTTGAAAAGTAGAGCAAAATCCTAGATAAAGCGAAGATCTTTTTCATTTGTGGAAAATTTATAAAGTTAATTTAGTCCAGCAACATTTAATTTGATCAGTTTGACTTGATTATTATTGCAAATTGCAATCTCTTGACTTTTTTGTTAATACTTGTTACTCTTTTTTAGTGCCAATTGGATCCAGCTTATCTCAAGTTATTCATGATCATAAATTGTAACCCTGTTAGATATCAGTTATTATTATTTTTTAATAATATATGGGATAAACTCTTTTTAGGTAATAGTTGTCTGTACGTTGATCTATTTTTAGGTAACAAGTGTCGGTATGTGAATTGACATGTTGGTTAATATGCATGCTATACAACATGGGACAATTACATTTTTCTCACATAGATATTTGACATCTTTAAATACTCTGCTGGGGTCTTAGTCTTATTCTAAATAAGCCAAATATGTTTTTATGTTTTTTTAGGCCAGTTGAGACCTTAGAAAATAAAGTGAGAATTTAGGGAAAAGAGAAAATGGGAGAAGTGGGGCTGCTTCTGCAGATGCACATGGGTGGGTTTTTGGTAATTGACTTTAGAAAATCTGGAAAACCAAAAAAAAAAAAACCTTTAACTTTTAGTACAGAATCAGATATTGGAGCCATACAGTTTGGAAAGAAACTTCATTATTCCCTTCCCTTAACAACTGCGTCTCTCTCTACATGATTGACGCTAACCAGACGACAATTGAGGCTTTTTCACTCTTACTAGTCTTCTACTACTACTATTGGAAATTGTCATAAACAAATATGTCTGTCTTTTATACCCTTATTTGACTTCCTATCTTTTCTACAGACAAACATTCATTTCAAGGAATTAACCCAATGCCAAAGAAAGATCCTGACTTTAGTGGTTTAAGACTGCCCACCCCTAGCCTTTACTCTTTGAAATTTGAATGCTTCAATAAATTATGAGGGTAGGCTTTGCATTGCCAAAATTGTGTGTTGGGTCTCTAAACTTTCGATTTTATATCTTTAATGGTTATCAAACGAGACCTTAGAGACCTAAAAAACACTTTTAGAGACTGTTAGGGGCACATGTTATAACAACTTGTAGAATACTCTGCAGCTCAAACACAGACTATTATAATTACAGAGTAAACCACTCTCTATTTCAAAGTCTATAATAACCTACAGACTATTATAATCCATGTTAATATTATTTAAAATATAGAGTTGTTTAGTCTTGGGTTATATTAGTCT
Organism: Trichosanthes cucumerina; assembly: GCA_036507285.1. Taxonomy (NCBI): domain Eukaryota; kingdom Viridiplantae; phylum Streptophyta; class Magnoliopsida; order Cucurbitales; family Cucurbitaceae; genus Trichosanthes; species Trichosanthes cucumerina. The sequence goes on along the minus strand of CM071839.1, from coordinate 70,150,942 downwards.
GTGTTGGGGTGTAGAGTATTCCACGAGTAATTATAACTTGCTCCAAATAGACCCTTAGTTTAGGATCAAATTAGACACAACTCAAAGTTCGAAAACTTATTAGAAACAGAATTGAAAGTTTAGGGATCTATTGAACACAATTTTGAAAATTTAGAGATTACTTGTATACTAACTAAAAAAAGAAATATAGCGTTTTATTATATATTTTTTTTCCTTCTCTTTCAACCCAAACGACTGGATTTGAAGTTGTTTAGTTTGATAAGATGGTCACATTTTTTAGGACACCCAAACCCAGTCAAACCATATTACAAGTTTCAAAATTTGTAAAACTTTCATAAGGTCAAGAATTAAATTCTAAAAGTAGGGAGACAATTTTTTATATTCCAATGGTCATACTGTGGGTGGACATTTGTCCAATTCCAATGGGAAAACTTTTATAATACAGGGAATAAAATCAGTGTGTTGATCTTTTTTCACCACCAAGCCTGTTCTGTTCTGTTCTGTTCTGTTTACCATTATCTGCAGAGATGAGATGTGGCGGTGGACGGCGGCGCCACCACTTTGGCCGCAGCCGGCAGCCTTATTTTAGGAGAAAAAAATCTTAAAAATGGTCATATAATTTTGGACTTCCCCCCGCTTGCTGCTGCAATTTCAAGAGGCCACCGTTTTGTAATTTTCAACACAGAGATAGAGAGAGAGTCTTATATTCTTTAACGTCCCATTTTCCAAAGCACAGATAAGCTTTTGCTGTCGGATTATTGTCTTTGTCTTTATTAATAATTGTGATTACTCCTTTAATCTTCACGATAAGAATATAATTGTACTTGAATTTATGAACTATTAACTAATGTAGTGATATTTTAATTACTGAACTATGACCATGATGTAGTATATAGTTTGTAACTTCGATTAAGAGATAATAGGTTTGGATCATTTACTGTAAAAAAAAAGAATTATGTTTAGGGTGGCTTGGTGTAATTGTTAATTACAAATATAGAAGATGCAAATGTATTTTTTTAATATAAATTAGAAGTAAAATTATGTAAACTTAGATGTAGTTTGGATAATGTTACCATGAAGATATAGGATTGTCCATGATCTAACAAATTATTCCACACCCTTGTTTAAAATAGAACATCGTCATTCGTTCATCCTAGACATAGATATATGTAGAGAATTTATTGACTATAGAGAATTTTTAGGAGTCAATATTTAATCATAGTGGATGAAATATTCCTATGTCAGATAAAAAGTGATAAGTTTTAATGATTCTTAGCATGTTTATAGGTCACAATAAAGCTTTATCAAAGGAACGCTAGCCAATAAAGATTGTTAAGAAGAAACCAATTCTTTGATTAGAGGCTCATAAAAAGTAAGAAGAGTTGGTGATGATTAGTTTGATTGAATAGTAATATATTTTGAAGAAGATAGTTAACCTAATTAAAGATAAGCTATCGATGTGTATTAAAAGTTGAGGTGAATGCATGATTATTTGAAAGAAGGTTAATTAATCTTTGTTTTTAGGGAGAATTCTAATGGATATAAAAACATAATGTCATATCAATCAAAACGGAAGAAAATTTTAAACATATGAAGACATTTTCATTTAGGTTGGAGTTTGTAGTTTTCTCTTTGGTAGAAATAAGTAGTAGAACTATATTAGATTAAACGAGTGATTTGTTTATTATAATCATTGCTATTCCTAATTAGATTACTTTCTTTTACGTTTATGTGTTTTAGAGAGATTTTTGGCAAAAATTAAATGGGATAGCGTTGATATCAAATAGTCTATTTTACAATAAATACAATAAAAATTGAATAATTCGATCAAGAATTATTAGATAAAATATCATACATATTATAATATAAAGATTGAATCATAGTTCTACCTTTCTTAAACTTTCGTGTTCACTCACATAAATTTAAACCCGCCTACCAAACTCAATCCTAATAAATATAAACTCATTAAATTCATTAATTAATATAGAAAACATATTAATTAGTATGTAAACAGTTCCTTTCATTATAATGGAGACCTACACATCCGCCAAAGAGAGCATAGCTCAACTGAAAATTTATTAGCGACCACGAGGTCAATGGTTCGAATCCCTTAATCCCCCATTATACTAAAAAAAAAAAAAACTACACATCTTGGTTTAGTTGACAAGGATAAGAACATGAAAAATACCTACCAAATTAAATGATAAATTTTGGAATTCTTTAATTTTAAAGATCTATTTAATTACTTTTTAGAAATGCATAGATTAAAAGAAAAATTAGTTTTGAGGATGAGAAGATTGAACCAGAACCATCAACGTTTAGGATGGTATATTGGTGTTTTATCGAGTTCAGATTGACCTTAAATTAAACCTTATATTCTTATCTTTTTCCATTTCTAGTTAAATTTATACTTCTATTCATTTTACATAATACAAATACCATACCTTTTTATCATCATAATTACACAATATTGCCTTTTCTCTCTCTTTTTTTTATAAAAAAAAAATAAATGCAGTATTTCTCATTTTATATTTAAGAAGCAAAAGTAACAAACATGGTTAAATCTTTATTCAATTTAAGTTAATTCACATGAAACTCCCTAATAGATTGAGAATCATTTTTTCTTCATTCCTCTTTCTTTTTTTCAATTATGAACCTAAAGATTACATGGATCATACAATTATTTCTTGTTTATCCATTCTTAATTTTTTTTTAAAGGAAAGTCACAAAACACATATGTTACACTATTTATTGCTTTAACTTACTAGAATAGATATTCACAAACTTTTATTATTATTATTGTTGTTGTTATTATTATCATTATTTATATAAAATAAACAATAGGATATTATTCCATAGTTTGAACTTTAAAGCAATAATCCAATTTTATTTCGCAAAACTATAGAATAAAATTGTTAAAAAAGCAACTATACACTTTCAATCAACCGAAAGTGTTCTACTTTCAAGCTTAACACAACTTTTCGAACATTATCAAAGAATATTATTAGACATATCTATTTCTTAAAAAATAATAATAATAAATAAATAAATAAATAAATAAATAAAGTCGTACGGTTCAAAGCATATAAAAGAATAAAAACAAAGCATATCTAAAGAATATATACAAAAAGCTACATGTCCAACACTTCACTTTTAACCTCATTTTAAACGAGTGGCTAAATTGATGCCCTCCTTAAAATCATATTAAAAACTTGCTCATAATTTTTTTAAAAAAAAAATGACATAAAAAATAAATTAATTAATTTCAACACACACTAAACTCAATCTCGAAAATATTCAAGCCCAATCTAAAAGAGTTGGTTGCAAGGATGTCAAAAATTAATGGGTTGATTGCATACGTATCTTCTGCCTTTTTAGTTTGTAAATATGGCAAAAAAAAAAAAAAAAAAAACTAAAATATCTTTCCAGACATTTTCACGTGTTTTACTATTATGAAATATATAAGAGATATACCGTTAATATACTACTGATATACCTAAAATAAAATATATCACTTTAAAATGATATTTTGTATATCAACAATATATCTTTATTTTATATCCAATATATAAAAAATACGTAAAATGTAGTATATCATTGACATACTACTGATATACTTTACTATGATATATTAATAGAATGATATTCTGAATAGAGTATATCAGCAATATATCAATATTTCATATTCAATATATCACATGTACATAAAATGAAGCGTATCACCTGTATATTACTGATATATCTAATATGAAGTATCTTAATAGTATACCAGTATTTCATATTTAGTACATATATACCTAAAATAAAGTATACATTAATATATAGGTATATCAGTGGTTTATATTTCTAAAATGAAATATATCAATGATAGATTGAATATGTAAAATATCTCTATATGTTATCGATATACTTAATATAGAATATATCATTTAACTAATAAACCTAAAAAGAAGTAGATTAATAGTATATCAATAATATTCTACTAATATAGGTTCATTTTAGATATATATCAATTGATTGATATACCAAATATAAAATATATCAGATATGTTATCAATACACCACATATACACCAACGTAAGTAAAATTGGAATAATAAATAAACGAAAACTAGATTTAAAAAACTTTGCTATATTACAAATCTAAAGAGCGATGGGTAGATTTGTAAATATATTAATAATTTTTCCTATCCATTACATTTCCCCAATCTAGAAAGGTAAAATCATGTCCCAATACAAGACAAAAAGAAAAAAAAATACGACTTCAAAGAAATAGACCTCAACTTGTCAACATGAACATAGTTTAACTGGTTAAGACATTGTATTAAAAACAAAATAGTCAAGGCCCCGTTTGATAACCATTTTGTTTTTAGATTTTAGTTTTTGAAATTTAAACCTAAAAGTACTACTTCTACCATGAGTTTATATGTCTTTTTATCTACTTTGTACCTATGTTTTCAAAAACTAAGACAACTTTTGAAAACTAAAAAAATTAGTTTTTAAAAACTTGACTTTGTTTTTAGAATTTGGCTAAGAATTCAAATACTAATTAAGGAAAATAATCTCTATTGTGGAGAAATTAGATGAAAATAAGCTTATCTTTCAAAAACTAAAAACCAAAAACAAAATAGTTATTAAACGGGGCCTAAAATATTATATTTTTTATCGAGGTTAGATGTTGAAAATTCACATATTATTGAATTTATAAAAAGAAAAAGAAAACATTTTTTTTTGTTAAATTTAAATTTTTCTTCTTGCCAATCGTCTCTCAAAGACAAGGTTCAAATTTTTATCACACATTTATTGTACTATAAAAACACAAAATCATTAAAGTACCGAACATTCAATAGGTTAATTTACAAGCATAGTTTAGTAGATGAGATATCAATTGATAATTCATTCTCCATCTCACAATTGTGAAACTGAAAAGAAAAAAGAACATTCAACCAGAGTAAATCAAATTTGATAACTTATTTGAGTGGAAGGCTTAATTCAACGGGTATTTTTTATTAATATTGTAATTTTTTAAACTTATTATAAAAATATTGTTTTTTCAAACTATTTATAAAAATATTGTTGTTTTAATGAGTTGGAGATTGTTGTCTCTTGAGAGACGACCATCTCCTGCGGGGATATTGGTCGTCTCTTGAAAAGACGACCAAAATGCCATCTGTGACAAAATTTTAAAAAATTTGTGGATGGTCGTCTCTTCTCCAAATTTTTAACAATAATAGCTTATCGCATAGTGGTTTACGACAGTTTATAAAAATTTGTGTGTATAGGTTTGAGTCCAGGCCAACTTAGATTTTTAACATTTTTATTTTTTCTCTTTCTTTACTTTTTCATTTTTTCTATATTTTCTATTTTTCTTTCTTTTATTTATTTTACATTTTTTCTCTATCTTTCATTCTTCATTTTATCTATAGTAAATAATAAATATAATATTCAATTTACTTAAAAAATTAAAATATAATAAATTATATAAACTATTCAATTTACTTAAATCTTGTACATGGAAAATGGCCGTCTCTTCAAAAGACGATCAAATTTGTCATTTGTCGAAAAATTTTAAAAATTTTGTGGATGGTCGTAGAGACGACCATTTGATATTCAATTTTCTTTCCACAAAATTTTTTAAATTTTTTGACAAATGACAAATTTGATCGTCTCTTGAAGAAACGACTATTTTCCACACATAAGATTTAAGTAAATTTAATAATTTATGTAATTTATTATATTTTAATTTTTTAAGTAAATTGAATATTATATTTATTATTTACTATAGATAAAATAAAGAAGGTAAGAAAGAGAAAAAAATGTAAAAGAAAGAAAAGAAAGAAAAACAGAGACTATAGAAAAAAAATGAAGAATGAAAGAAAGAGAAAAAATGAAAATAAAAATGTATGTTGCCTGGATTCGAACCCATACACACAAATTCATATAAATTATCGTAAACTACTATATCTGTTATTGTTAAAAACTGGGAGATGGTCAACGACCATCCACAAATTTTTTAAAATTATGTTGGCATTTTGGTATGCTGGCATTTTGGTCGTCTTTTCAAGAGACGACCAATATCCACGCACGAGAGAGACGGACACCTCCAACTCATTAAAACAACAATATTATTATAAATAGTTTGAAAAAGACAATAATTTTATAATAAGTTTAAAAAATTATAATATTAATAAAAAATGCCTAAATCAACAAAATAACTTAAAAATTAAGTTTGTACAGAGGAGAAAACATAATTAAAAAGAAAGAAAAGATAGAAAGAAGATTATGCTTCTAATAAAGCAATACAAACCACCCCCAAGGTGGGTGCATGTTTGGTTAACCAAGAAGATAAATAATTTTTTAAAAAAATAAAAAATAAAAAAGGAAGGACAAATTGTAAAGTTGAAGGAAATGCTTTTAGAAATAATAATAATAATAAAAATAATAAAAATAATAAAAAGTTCAAGGAAATGCAGGACCTAAATGTCATTTTCTCAGCCCTTTCATGTGATGCACCAATTTGCACCAATTTTGCCTCTTTCTATTCATCAAAAACCCAAATCCTATAAAACTAATTTTTATTTATTTTGGTCCACAATTTTACAAAATTCCCTATCCAAAGGAAAAAAAAAAAAAACCAAGCTCCCTAGATACCTTGGTTTCTTTGAAGAGGAACCCATGGCCATGAACTCCCATTTTTAAATCGGGTTTGGGATAATTTACAAATATTTCTAAATAATATATAAAAACAATGAATATAATTATATATATATAAAGATGAGCCACGGCACAAAGTTTTGGTAAGTACAGCCAATATTTCATTGCCTTTTATATATTTTGTCGCATTTCTCAAGCTTTTGACCCAAAAAAACAAGGTCAAAATTAAATATTTGATATTCAGAGATATATCATATCTATATATATATATATATAGTTATCAAAATAAATGTACAATATTACAACTCATTCCAACCATTCACACATAATATTGGCTATTTCTATTTGGTAGAAGTTTGTCGTTTAACAAATTAATTATTCAAATTAACGATGATTTTTCGCACACCACTAACAGAGTAAAAAAAAAAACTCATAATTAATTTTTTTTTTCCGAGATTAGGTTTTCTTTTCTTCAATCTCTTCTTCCCCAAATCAATCTTATTTCAAACCCTAATAATGTTCAGAATTGATGTGAGTTTTTGTTCGTACCATTGACATTGTTGGACAAATCCACCATTTCTTGTCTGTGTGGAATTGATTGACTCTTCTTATCCGCTCCTTTCGACGTATTCTTTACGTGTTGTCCTTCGTCAGCTGCCGTAGGAGTGACATTAGCAGCCGTCGCCACGGCGGCGGCGGCGGCGGCGACTCTGCTAGGTTTTACTTTTCCGCCGGTCTTTTCGTCTCCGGCCTCAGCGATTTTCTCAACTCTCTTGCTTGGTGCTAAAAACACGAAGGTGTCCTTTCCGTCGCTGTTGCTTCTGTATAGAAGATCTCGGAGTTTCCATCTCTTCGACGATCCCATCGAATTGCTCTTTTTGCATCTCTCAAGCGATTCCTTCGGCGACCAGACGCAGTACGTTCCTGGAAGGACTCCATCAAGGTCGTCGGCCTCAGACGACGAGCACGAATTCGCCTCGCGCTCTTCGCTCATCAGTTTTCCGAGCGACGGACGATGGACTCTCTTCGGCTTAGGTTTCTTCAAGTGTCCGTCGTCGTCCTCGCCGTCAACGTTACTGTTCTTATCGTCAATCGAACCGCTCAACAACAGATTCGTGTTGAAAACGGGATAAATCGGTCTAATCTGGCCGTTGTAGAAGATATCCTCCGCTGAGATCGTTACCGCCTGTGGCTCTCTAGGAACAACCGCGAATTCGAACTCATCGTCTCCGATTTCACCTACGACAGTCTCTGTTCCGCCATTACCATCGTGTTGAGGTTCTTGGTTGAATACCTCCGGTTCGTGTCCGTGTTGGAGAGAAGAGGCGGCATCAGGTTTCCAGTCGAAAATATCGGGTTCAGAATCAGATTCTTTACGGAATTCCTCAACGACACGAGCGGCAATTTCTGCAAATCTGCTGGAGGAGTAGCTGCTGAAGCTAGGAGAGAGGGAAAGAAGTAGTGGACCTTCACCGCCTTGCATCATTATAGTCCCTGAGATTCTTCAAGCCGCCCCTAATTGTCTGCAACTGCAACTTCCATTTTTTCACAGAGAGGTGAAGGAGAAGAAGAAGAAGGAAAGAGAGAGAGTAGGGAAATGACCAAAATGTAAATTGTTGAGAATTATATAATGAGCAGTCATTTGAAATTTATTTTTTCTGATAATCTTTTTTTCACTTTTTGAGTTTTCTTCTAACAACTACGCGCCACTAAAACGCTGCGTTTCAAACTTTCCACCTCTATAAATTTTATTTTATTTTATCTTTTTACAAATATCAATTTATACCCTTATTAAAAGAAAGCTATAAATTAATAATTATATCACTTTAAACTTCTCAACTTTATTTATATTAACTAAACTTTTAAAATTTCACATTTAAATCCATTTAGAACTTCTGTTTAGAATAACTAATTTTAAATAGCAAATCTAATTTTTTTTAAAAAATCTACATACAAGTAAGATTTGATATAATTTTTAAATTGAGTGTCTAAATTAAATTATAGTTTAGAGATTTAACCGATATAATTTTAAATTTGTAGATATATAAACTAACATTTTTTTAAACGAAATGTGACTGATAATATAAATTGATATAATTATAAGAGTTGATGATTTAAATTAATACACAATTATTCGATTAAAATTTAAGAATATGATTTTTTTTTTATTATTTAACAACCTTTGAACAAGAGAGATTCAACTATTTTACTTTTTCTTAAATTACCAATCAAAAAACTAAAAGCTTAAACTAAGAGTTTGGGGTAAAACTAAATATTTTTTTTTTGAAAGAGTCAAACTAAATGTTGACTCTAATTAATGTTGTAATTTTTATCTTATAAAAATGAGTTATAATTTTTACTTTTTAATAAATTTTCATTTGAAACATAGTAAAAAAAATATAGTTTTACGTGCTTTCAATTAATATAAAGCATATTTAGTATAAAATTGATGAGCCTAAAAAAACAATATTAGACTTCGGCCTGTATCGTAATATGCGAGTTTTGAGAAACATATTCAATGTTGATATATAAATATATATAGTCGAGTTCAATGGTTTTGATTTTGTACCTTCAATAATCATTTGTGCCAAACCAAAATGGATTTTTATTGGAATTGATGAGTTAGGAATTTTTTATGTTATTTTTTTTTATTAATGTGAGTGGATAAATAAACGTTGCGTTCAATTTAATGAAATTATATATTGATTAGGTCAAGGTAAATTTTTTTTTTAAATTAGATTACAAATTTAGTTTTTATATTTTAAAATTTATGTCAACTTTAAAAATACCTAGTAAATCTTGAACTTTTTAAATGTTGTATCTAATAAATTTTTAAGTTTTAAAAATATTCGAAAGACTCCTAAATTTTTAATTTTGTGCCTAATAAATATTTAATATATTTATTTTTTTAAAAAAATCAATTCATCTATTAAATATAAATTTGCAATGGTAACTTGAACTTTCAATTTTGTATTTAGTAAATCCATAAAATTTTTAAAAAATGTCGAATAAGTAAATGATCTTTTAGACACAAAATTAAAAGTTCAAAATCTTATTAAATACAAAATTGAAAACTTAAAACTTATTAGACATTTTTTAAAATTCATTTATCAAGGACAAATCTAAAAGTTTAGGCTTTGTTGGTTAATCATTTAGGCATCGTTTGATAACCATTTTGTTTTTTGTTTTTAGTTTTTGAAATTTAAACCTAAAAATACTACTTCTATCAATGAGTTTATATTTTGTACGTATCCTTTCAAAAACCAAGCCAACTTTTGAAAATTAAAAAAAACAGTTTTCAAAAACTTGACTTTGTTTTTAGAATTTGGCTAAGAGTTCAAATGCTTACTAAGGGTGATAATCTCTATTGTAGAGAATTTAGGTGAAAATAAGCTTAACTTTCAAAAACTAAAAATAAAAAACAAAATGGTTATCAAACGGGACTTTAGTTTTTGGTTTTTTAAAATTAAACTTGTTTTTTTTTCAATTTCCCATAAGAGAGCCTTTAAATTCTTAGCCAAATAATAAGAAAAAAACACACAAGTTTTTTAAAACTATTTTTCTTAATTTTCAAAACATTATTTGATTTTTGAAAATATAGATAAAAAGTAAATAACAAAAAGTAAATTTATAGGTAAAAGTAGTTTTTATAGACTTAATTTTCAAAAAATAAAAACAACAAATTAAATAGTTATCAAACGGCATCTAAAAACTATACTTTTTTTTTATAGATCTTTGGATTTAAAAAATGCTTAATAGGCCTCTAAATTTTTAAATTTGTGTCTAACGGTTCTTTGACATATTCAAATGTTTTAAAAAAATTAATCGATTATAAAAGTAAACTTTATGTCTAATAGCACTTCTTTTAGTACAACAAAAAATCTAATACTACTTTAAACTTTTCATTTATATTTAATAAATTGATAAACTTAAAAAATATCGAATAAATTTAACGGCATATGAAACACAAAATTGTACGGTTAAAAATTGAAAGGTTAAAATATTTTTAAAATTTTATTTACGCACAAATTTAAAATTTAGTAGGTATACTTTTTGTAAATTAAATAGATACAAAAGACCTAACTTATAACTTAACCCTAAAATTATTAAAAAGAAGGAAAATGGAAAAAAAAGTTCACAACTTTATTGGTTATTAGTATTTAAAATAAATAATGCGGCCTTTTTAAAGTTCTTTACCTCCGAGACACGTAACGAGTAATCAGTACACGTGGGGGATGGATATAGTTCGTACGTGTTGAGTAGATATTTTGTACGGTTTTATTTAAATCGTATAGGGATCAGGGAACAAAAGCATTTGTATAGTTTCTATTTTCTGTTGTATACAAACTGGAATTTTGGAATAATTTATTTAACAAGCTTTTGTTTTTTGGGGTTTAATTTTTTTTTAAAAAAAAAAAACAGAGTAACTGGTTTTGGAAATAATTTTATTGTTTAATTGTATGTTTCTAACTATATACTTGTTAAAACCTTACCCAACGAAAATAGACTAAATCTTAATGATGACAATAGCAAAAATAAATAAAGAGAGAAGAAAAACACATCTACATACGAAGACCACGAAAATATTCTTACTAAAGTTTAAAAGATGGGATTACAAGAAGAGCACTTAAGCACTCATCAAATTTTCTATATAAGGGGTGAATCTACCATGAGTCCAGAGCCCTCTCAAATTTTTTACTTCTTATAATATATATAGGAAAAGTCCGATCAAATAATAAAAAAAAACCTTCTGGCATAGTGGTCAACTCCTCCTTAAATCTCAGGTTTAAGCTTTACTTTGTATAATTTTAAGGGTTGAAAGATTTTTCTTATAATCAATTAAAAAATTTTGAATTGGTTAGATTGACTATCCGAATCATTTTTTCGACTTAGATTGAGTCGAGTTGCCAAGTTAATTTATTATTATTATTTTTAATGATTTTCTTAATATATAGAGAGGTTAGATTAGATTTTTTGGGTCAATTCGAGTCTAAAAAGGCCAACTTGAAAATCAGTTGTCCAAAATTCTAACCTAATCTAAATTAAAAAAAAAAACTAATTCTAGATATTCCAAATTACTCTAATTATCAAATTATTTGTACACTCTTGCTTCTACATTAATATATCTATACTCCTTTAATTTTATGGTCTCAAATTTACAAACTCAATACAATTATATAGATTCAATTTTTTATTTAAATATGTAAATAGAGAGAAAAATTAAACTTATATGTTAATGATCGAGTAACAATAATATTCAGTCACTTAACTCGATTGATTTTTTTTTCTAATTTAGTTAAATAATGCCCAACACAAAAATCTAAAATCAAACGCCACAATTGTAACTTAAGAGATGCCAACAATTTATACCCTTAAACTAGAAAACCCTATTCTAATTAAACATAGTTGGGACAATGAAAAGAAAATAAAGATGGGTAGAAAAGACTTTTCCCTACTATAATTATAGTCTTTAGATATGTAATTTTTACATTAATTTTTATTTGATAAAATTAAAACACCGAGACTTTTAAGAAAGATTCATCAACTCGACCCTAATTCTTAATTACAAAGAATAAGATAGAGATCGAATGAAATATTATTTAAAAATAATATATGTCGAAGACGTTAAAGAATTATTTATGAAGCAAAATTTACAAAGTGAACGGAAGGAATATGTACTAGAGAAATACTAAAAATTTGTCCGTCTTATTAAAAAGAAATTGAAATTCCATATTTGCCCTTTTGGTTTATACTCGAGAAAATACTGAAATATATCAATATCAAAGGGAACCTTTTTGGGTTGTTAAAATTGGAAAACAGGAGAGCTCCGTGTGCCGCCAGAAAGAAAGCCAATTGGGTTAAAGTAACATGACATGGACGGTGAGGTAATATATCACTATCATCCATTCAATGATCGACACGTGTAAACTTTTAAGCGTTTAAATACGTGTACATTCTACGCGTACATGTAATCGTATCACTTCCCTTTTGTTACTAGACTACGTCGTTTAGGGAAAATGACTTGACAAATTATTCCCTCCTCAATATTCTTAATATTATTCTCTACAGGTTACAAAAGTAAAAGGGCAAAAACAAAAAATAAAGTAATTTCTTCCTTTCTTCTCTTCTTTTGCTTTGTAATAATGTCATAAGGAAATAAAATGTCCATTTTATTCCGGCCCAATACAAATTTAGATTAAATTACTAATTTGATATTTATAATTTATATTTAATTCTTATAATTTTTTAAAAAAATTAATTTGCTTTATGTTTTTTTTAAAAGTTTTAGTTTAATCCTTATAGTTTGGTTAAATTCTACAAATGAGTTATTTCTTTATACTATATTGAATATATGACACATTTTCTATTCATGTGACGATGCATTGTTAATTTTTATTTTGACTGATTGTGTGAATTGATTATATTAAGAATAAACGTTGGGTAAACGCAATAGGAGAAAATGGTAGTTTGGGGGAGGGGGGTAAAGAACGTTTTAGGAACAATTTAGGAGAGTTTACTAAATTATAGAAACAAAATTGAAACATTTGAAATAGAGATGAAATTGAAACTAATATTAAACACAATAGAAAGCAAAACTTAACCAAAGATACCAAATTGGAACTATGTCTAAATTATAAATACAAAATTTTCTATTTAACTTAAAATTTGGTAAGAGATTGATTTAAAAGACATGATTTTGAAGAAAATTTCAATTTCTATCTTAAAACTCAGCTATGCAAGTCAATTTTATTATAAACTTTCCATTTTCATTAAATTAAGTGAATTGTGATGGTAGGTAGCCTCAATCTTCTGTTAGGGCCTTTATTTGAAAACTCATTAAAAAATATTCTTATCTATATTCAATAAATTATAATATAAAGACCTCATACGAAATTAATGAAACTTAAAAAAAAAACTATAATAGAGCTAGATTTCGTAATACTTGATTTCTCGGAGTTCTAAAAAAAAAAACAAAAGCATATATTATTAATCAATTAAAAAAATAAAAGGAATCAAGGATCAATGTCGGTGGCTTTAGGAGCACTTAAAAAATAGAAAGAAAAAAAACAAAAGGGAAGAAACCATATATTATACCCAATAGAAGAGACAATTTTTGCGAATATTTTTGGACAATGATTTGAACAAGAATATATCTCAACCATGCCCAAAGCTTCTTCTTATTCCCTCTTCTTTTTCAATTTTTTTATATAAAAAAATATAATTAATGAAGCAACTTTAGAAATAATAATAAAAAAATTTATCTCGAGGTTGAGTTGTTGTCACGCTCTTCATTGTCCACTTTATGAATCTAATCCCAATATATTTTTTTAAGGAAAAAAAAAAGCAAACAAAGAAAAATGAAATCTTTATTCACAAGTTTTTGAAATGAATTATCATTACTACTACAAGTAATAGTTTTTTTGGTCATTATTTTGAAAGCAAACTTAATTGGCCTTGGTACTCATAATTCATCATTTCTTTTTATTCACTTGCATTTGATTGTTGATTTTATGTTAATAATAATTTCATATAGGAGTAAATTAATTACCTAACATGCCATGAAAATAAAAATAATAATAATCAAATCCAACAAGGTTGACGTTGGATTGAAGCCTTTTCCATTTGAAATTTTCCCAAAATTTATAATTGCAAGTGCTACTTTTATATCTATCACTTTTGAATCTATGCTAATTAAGATTTATGGGTTTTATTATTATTATTTTTTAAACTAAGGTCTCATTCATAATGATTAGACCTTGAGCATAAGTATTTTATATCATAAGGCTTTGTACTATAAAAACCTAAATTAAATTTATTAGCACAATATATTTTATTTTTTGAGTATTTGTATAGTATAAAAGGAGTTGAAAATGGATTTTAATGTTGTGGACAAACTTTTTATGTCTTATGCACTTAGTTAATTAATTGATTGAAAGAAAAATTATGGGGATAATAATAAGTAGGTGCACCCCAAAACAAAAACTAATGATTTTTTTACATACACATCTAAGCCATCTCATTATATTATTAGAAAATATATATTGTTGATGTCAAAATTCGAAGAGGATAACAAACCTTCATGTAATAATAACTGTAATATTTGTATTTAAGAAAGAAGAACGTGACTTGCAAAACCAGAGAAACCTGCAGATTAGTGTGGTGCTTCCCCCACAGGTTTTGATGCGTAAGTCCGAAAATCTTTTAGGAATGTATAACAAGTGAGTATGAAATGAGAATTTACCTCTCCCTTCTTAGAAAGAGAGCTTAAATACTTTTTTCTGCTAGTTTTTTTGGCAGGTTTATCGTAGAAATTGGACGAAAGAAGATCTGATCGAGTTGGATGAAGATCATTCCGGTTAAGAGGAGAAGATACAAGGTCCGTGATAGGGTTATGAGGTTGGGTCGACCTCGGCCCAAACCGAGGCCAAGTAGGTCTTGGGTTATGGCCCAAACCAACTCTTTTGCTCTCTCACATCAAACGTCTCTTTGTAGACATAAGACGAAAAGAAGATCGAACTGGGATGTATGAAGAAGTGCGAGACAAAGAGAGAAGAAGCAAGGCCCAAAATGAGGGCCTTAGCAAAGTGGGGTCGGGTCGACCTCGACCCCAAACATTTGGACTTCGACCCAAATTATTCTTTCACTCCTTATTGCAGCAGTCCTGTCTTGATTTAGTTTCGACCCATCTTGATCCGTATTTGCCTTTTTAGTTTTGTTCATTTTTTTATTTATGTTATTTTTATGGTCAATCTTTGGTCCAATTTCACTCCTAACATATATATAAAAAGGGATCATTACGAATAAATAAATTAAAATAAAATATACTACAAATCTCCAACTAGTGGTAGTAAAATTTTGAATACTCCGTCACCTAATCATCTTTATAGATTAGTAGAGAAAAAAATATATGTAAAAGAAAGAATCGCTACAAATAAAATAAAAAGTAGAAGAAATTAAGTTTATAAAGTATCATTTTGTTCCTTATATTTTGGAGTTTTCGTCCTTTATTTTTAAATGTCCAAATTTTATTCTTATACGTACTTTCCATAAATCTTAAAATTAGCTTGTAATATAACTTAGGATTATTATTATTTTTTTAAAAGAAGATTGATCTTAATTAGCTTTTCCTCACTAAAATTAGAAACATATTCATGAGTTCTCTGGAACAAAAAGGTTTTATAAAAACTAACTTTAAACTAGGAATCGAGACTACGGTTAAGATTACCTAAAAGTAGAGAAAGAAAATTTAGACATTTAAAATACAAAAACTAAAATGAAATGAGTCTTAAAGTACAAAGAATCGACATAGTATTTTAACCAAAAAATATTACGATTGTTCTTGTGGGACAATAATAAGCCCTTATTTATTACAAAAATCAATTCATTGATGACAATTTGATTAATGACTGCTTATTTTACAAATAATTCACATTCGAGAATCAAATAAAGTTGTCAAAATATAATAATTTCAATCTCTTTACAAGACAAAACATGTTTATTGTGACAAATAAATATGAAAAATTGAACATTTCCATCAATGTGACAAAGTTGTTTGGATATGTTGTGATTTCTAAGTCAACTTTCAAAAAAGTTTGCTCAAGTCAATGGCTTAGCATTATTTTTTAGAATGAAAGATGTTTTACGAGAGTCATTAGTAATATGTTTTTATAAGGATTTTGGTGTCCTTAAAAACTTGGATTGGGCCACAGACCTTGGAATTGCAATTTGGGTCTTTTCACTTCTCAACTCATCCTCTCCACACTTGGACATCTCTATTCTTCTTTCACAACACAACTCACTTATACGATTATACCTAAGATTTAAAATGTCGATGTCGATAGAAATATCGAAATCTCAATTTCATGAAAATGTCGATGGAAATATCGATAAAATGTTGATGTCGATAGAAATATTTCTAATTTCTTTTTTTAAAAAAAATTAAAAATATATTTAAATTAGAAAATAAACCTTCAACACTTTTTAAATGAGTTAAAATACTTGTTATAATATTATATTCATATTATTTTACATTTTGTTGTAATTCTCTTTAATATTTCATCAATTTTGTACGATATAATGGAAATATCGATTCATCTATAGTGTCGATGTCGACCCATAAAAATGTGAAAATATCGATGGAAATGTCGACAGAAATTTAAGACCATGATTATATTATTTTCTGTTTCTTAAAAAAACTATAAATTTCATATAAATTTAGTCTATCTAAGTATAGCTTTAATTTCATCTCTATAAGTTTAAAAGTTTCAATTAGTTTGGGTGGCATATTTTACTTGGCCACGAGGGAAAATCTTTCTATTTCTTTCTAACTTTTTTACCCAACCAGCTTGTACTCTAATATAATGAATTCTTAAAAAAAAAAAAAAACCCTAATATAATTTGTCAGATAAGAAAATTAGCTAATGCTATGTAAAAAATGGTCAATGTGGTAATGACAAAACACGATTTGTGATATAATCAAATTATATGAATCAAATTGAAACTAAACTCAAAACATAGAAACTAAATTCAGTGTCAAACCATGAAATCCATGGATATGATGGCCTCTCAAAAATTTTGGCCCAGTAATTTAATCTATTTCTATGAATAATTAGTTATAAAGAAAATATGATTTTTTTAAAAGAAAAAATCGAAATACATATCAAATACATAATTCTTTTAACATTCTTCTCTTATAAAAATTAGTTTCTAGTAGTTATTTTAATTATATTATTTTTTTAAATGTAATTTTAGTTTTTAGTATAACTATATACACTATATAAAAACTATGACCCTGTTTGATAACGTTCCTGTTTCTTGTTTCCTATTTCTTGTTCCCTGTTTCTTATTTCTTGTTTTTCATTTTTTAAGAATAAGAAACAAGAATATGTTTGATAACTATTTCTGCAAGAAATAGAAACATAAACTTGTTTGATAACTCTTTCTTGTTTCTTGTTCTTGAATGTTTTTTTTATCTCATTTTTTTGTCATTTTTTTCAAATCGTCAAAGAATCCACTGTCAAGAATAATATACAATACTTGATACTTATAAAATGTTATGTATATTACTTCTTGACGCTTATACTGTATCATTTTTAACATGAAACCTTGACATTTTTTCTTAATCAAATGTAGTTTTATCTTGGCTTTAAAAAATGTCAAATTCTTGTTAACACTTGATGTTTTTTATTCATCAAATATAATCTTATCTTGATGTTGTGGAAGTGTCAATTTAATTAGTTATTGATGCATTTGACATGCCATGTTTGTTTGTTTTTATTTTATTTTATTTTTTAATTCTAATAAATGTCATTCTCTGTCATCTTGAATCTTTTCTGCATTGTGTTCCAATAATTGGATATATTGAAGACCCTATAACATCATCAACCAAATAAACAATACGCATTCAAGATCCATCAATTAAATTTTCACCAATAGCTTTAACAAAGTATCAACCAAATAAACAATACACATTACTAAAGTATCAACCTCATGAACAATTTTAAAATTATAAGAATAAATATGAACAAATAAAAAAGTTACAATAACAATTATCCCCATAAAATAAGTATAACATGACCAAATATAAATTTCAGTAACATTATGGTGTTCGTCAAGTACAATATTGTCAATTGCAAAAAGAAATGAATAAAAAAACCTCAAATAACTCTTTGAAGTTTGATCGAACTTGTTGCAATTTGTACTTGAAGCCATCGATGGATAGAATCATATTTGATACATATGAAGAAATGAAAATAATGTAAGTACCAGAATTAAAATTTGAGGTTTGAATAACATATATATACACTATAAAGGAACATAAACAACTAATTAAACTCATCAAATTAACACAAACAACTAATATTAAACTTTATTGAATATAAATACAAAATTAAACTAAGTTATGAAAAATTCATGGACATAAACACTAAACTAAACATAGCAAAAAAATAAAATAAAATAAAAAGGAATCCATTACAAACCCAAATTTGTCTATGAAAGGAAATATATTATAACAACCAAACTTATCATGCACACAAATTTTATAGCACAAACCTTATAACATAGCAAATCTTTAAAAAAAAATGATAAGCGAACTAAAACAATCTTAACTTTATAAGCATAAAGTCAAAACATATAAACAAAAACATCTGAATTGAACTAACTTTTCAAAAGGAATAAATCACCAAAACTTAATTAAGTATTCAAAATTACAAAGTACAGTAGATTTACCTAAAACTTTTCAAAATTTATGAAAATAGCAACTAAATCTAAACAATCATGAACATAAGCATCAATCTTAACAAAACTGATGAATTATATCTCTAAGCACTAACTCACTCATGCACTCAACCAGTATCCCAAGTCAATCTCTAAGTATCAACCTACGCTTAAAAAAATTTATTGTAGTCATTAAGGAGATAATTCTTTTCTCTCTTATATAAATTTGATAAAATATTATTAATTTTTCTTTGAATATTTAGTATTTAATTATTCATTAAATTATTTTCAACCTTGACATTTTTTAGTTCTATAGTTGTCATGAATTGAACTAAAACTCTTGAAATTATAAAGACGAACTTGAAACTAGATCCAAATTAAAAGAAAAAATTTAGTTTTTTTTCCTACTAAGAAGAAAAAAAAAACAAGTACAATCATAATAGCCTTGTGCTATTTAGAAATGATAGTCTATTTTGAAAAAAATGGTAGAAAAGAGTGAATATAGAATCATAATCTTTGATGGGTATGTATAGTACTAGAGTAAATTTGGAAGAGAAAATGAGAAAAATTTTGAAGTGGAAATTCAATTGGATGTTAAGATTGTGGGGTTTAGGAAACAAAATTGAAAGACAAGCACAGCACAGCAGAGGGCATTGAGAATGAGACAATGGCATGTGTGAATGTGTGACAATGCCATTCATCATTTTCTCTAAGATTAATTCAACTTCTCTAGTGGATCCTACACTCTTTCTTCTCTTGTAATTTCATTTCATACTTTATAATATAATATATTCTTTTTTTTTTTTTTAATAAACCATAGTTCTAAAAATATGTCATGGGTTTATACAATACATGTGTACATATTGATGGGCGTAAAACATAAATCTATTTTCTTGAAAAATCTAGGGTAAAATACACATTTGGTCACTGAGATTTGAACATAGTTTCTACTTGGCCGTTGACTTTTCAAAACTAACACTTTTGATCCTTGAGATTTGAATTTCGACGTTTCTATTTGGTCTTTGAGATTATAAAAAGTCATATTTTTTGTTCTCGAGGTTTGAATTTGATTTCTAATTGGTTCCTAAAGTTTGAAATTAGTTTTTATCTAGTCTCTGAATATTAAAAATTAAAAAAAAAAATATTTAAAAATCCAATTCATTTGAAAAAAAATACATATCAGTAAAGTTTAGTCCACATAATTCCAACTCATTTAAAATATATATATCGATAAAGTTTAGTAAGCATATGTTACTTGCAATGTCATCTTTTCATTAGGTCAATTAATGATCAACTTTGTTAAAAGACTTTCATAAACTAAATTTTAAACTTTAGGGATTAATTAGAATTCAAATTCGAACCCCAGAGACCAAATCTAACATTTTTAAATTCTAAGGATCAAATAGAAACTCACTTTAAATTTGGAAGATCAAAACTATTAGTTTAGTTTTGAAAACTTAGAGACCAAATAGGAACTATAAGTTTAATTTTTAGAGACAAAAAATGTATTTTATCCAAAAAACTATCAGTGCTATACTTCAAACTCACTACGCAGCTGTGATAAGTATGGAAAATTTGCCAAAAATACATATTGAAAACGAAATATTATGGTAGCCTTTGTGAACAAGTTAATAGTTTATATAGACAAAGGAACAAGGACAAGGTCTAATTACTATTTTGATCATGGAAGTTTTAAAATGAGCCATATGATGGAGCAAAAATAATAATAATAAAAAAGCCATATGACAATCAATTTCAACATTTGATATTGAAAAAGAAACTTCAAGCTCACAAGTCACAATATAGTTGTGAAAAATATGGAAAGTTCATCAAATAAATTTTGAAAAGGAGATATTATGTGAGCCTTAGTAAACAAGTTAATAATTCGTATCAATGAAGAAACAAGGATAAAGTTAAAGTGCTATTTGGATGATAGTGGTATTGGTATGAAGAATATTACAATACATTTGATACTAAAAGAATTCTCTTTTGAAAATACCTTCGAAATATGTTAAGAAAATTTAGAATATCATCTATGTGAATATAAATATTGATAATGATGATTTAAAATCGCCATAAAAGATTGGAGTATTTATAAATTGTGTGAGTTATCATTGATGCATCTTTTAATTTTTTTAACGAGTTAAAAACAAAAGGAGGTATAACTAGTTGAATTAAGATTTATGATATCAGCTATGCAAAAGCTTCAATATTTGAGTGCATATACATGTGCCAATAACAATTTTTTAGCTTCTTCTTTATGACAATTTAGATTATACGTAGATTTGTTATCACAAATTATAAATTTCTTAGTCTCAAGCTACATGAATTCACACAAACCAAATAATTACTATCATGTTTACAAATCATAAACTCACAAACCCAATACAATCTAACCTAAATTTGTGTTCTAAATTGTTTTTTTTAACGCCATGTACAAACTTTGAACCAAACAACTCCAATTTGGCCTGAGATCAAGTTTGGTTTGATCAAAGTGTAAAAGCCTGCTCTGATCTTCTTCATTAAACCATATTCACCTCTAAAATTAACCAGAAAAAGATGTTGACAACAAGCACAAACAATTTCTTATTCTCTTAAGTAGAAGCAGTAACAATAACATTGCTGATAATGCTACATCTTCCATTCGAAAAACCAAACTTTTGCTGTACAGTATGGTTGATGAAGATACATGTTAGTTTAGCCACTGGTTTCGATTCAAACTCGTTCCTCGAATTCCCGTCTCCTTCGCGCTCCCATTTTGTTGTAAACAGAACAGAAACTGCAAACTTCCAATCCAACTACTCTAACAAAATTGGTGAATCTACACTCCCTGCTGCTTTCTGTCCATTTCTTGCTCCATTTCTGCTTCCCTTTTCTTCAAATCCAACATCATCCCCATTACTTTGCTGCACAAAGAAAAAAAAAAAAAGGCCTTTTCATGATTCATGGAATCTACAAATGACTTTTCCATATGGAGCTTTCTATCTGGGTTGCATTTGTTTTCTAGACCCACATTGAAAATTCAGAGTCACAAAAGGAAGAAATAGATAGAACTTTAAGGGCCAAAAAGCAAGGAATTATTAATACATCCATGATGCCAAGGAGAGGTGATTGATGAAGACTTTCTACAAGCAAAAGTAAAGATTCTACATAGCTTAGCAGGTAAGCATAGAAAAGTTCTAGGCCAGCCTTTTGCTATATATTATGATATGGAAGGGAACAAGTGTTTGGATTACAATACAAATAATTTCTCTATTTTTATTTGAGTGAACAATATGATACCAAGTCAAAAGGATCTAACTCTATAGTTGATGCCTAAGCTAAGCTGATAATCATTTACATTGGCACAGAACTAAATCCCACCCTTCTTTTCATATTCCATGAGCATATAAACAAATTCCAAAGCAAAAGACACAATGAAAAGGAAGAATTGAATACCTGTGCCCTGAATGATTTGATTACATGTATCAACAGCTTGTCGCCCGCTATCTGCCTCACTCGCTTTATCAGCTCATGCCTCGAAATTTTATGATCCTAGAATTTAGAAGTTGAACAAAATGAGATCACCATAGCCGTAAAAAGTTACTTTAAAAATGGAAAACAAACACTTACTGCATAGATAAACAGAAGGGACCAAATCAAATTCTACATACCCTGTGGTCTTTGTGATGCTTGGTAATCATAGCAATTTGAGGGGCAGGTAGAAACTTGGATAGAACAGAAATCAGAGTTGGAAATGGCATCCAAGGGGAGGTTGGCATTCTCAAAGACTGTTTGGCCTTCAAAGTACCTAAATTAATTGAAAACGCCATTAAAATTAGAATCAAACCATGATCATACTTTTTCCTTACACCCCCAATTTACAGAAAGCAAGTTCCAAGAAGATTACTAACCTTTCAAGCGAGGAGGAGCTCTGAAACTAATTAGATACTCAGGCAAGATATGAGTGTTCATGTGTGTGCTCCAAACTATGTATTTCTTTGGTGCAAAGAGATTGTCAACACCAGAGTCAAAGGCTTCAGAGCTTGGATGACTCTGTCGAGAACCAGGATGCACAAGCTCTGATTTCCCCAATATAACACGGCAAAGCAATAGATGCCTTAATCCATCTTCATCAACAACAGTGTCTTCCAGACTAAAAAATTGAAACAAACAATCAGATGGGGTTCAAAATTCACAATCAGAACATGAACTCAAAAGGGCTAAAAGAGGTGAACATGATTGTGGATGTTAAGTTTAAAACTAACCTTTCAAGTGGATGATTATCAGGGGAGAGATAAATGCCACAGCCAAGAAATTGAGAACTCTCAGGCTTGTTGCAATGGGCAAAACCATAGCCCAGAATATTGTTAATTTGATCCTTTGAAGCCCCCAACCAAGCGTACTTGACATTGGCATCTCCCCCATTTTTCTTCTCTATTGCTTGCGAGTAAATCTGAAACGTGTGCAGACGGGCTTGCCCAATGTGGGTTGAATGACTATTCTTGTAAACGGCGGAGACCGTAGTTTGCGGGCCAAGTAATCCGAAACCGGTAACGAATCTTCTCTTGATTAGGTCGTAAATTTTGTCTTCTTCAACAAGTCTTACCAATCCCTCATTGATCCATTCCAATTGCTCCATATTGGGCCCTGAAATCCCGCTTTCAGAGTCGGAAACCATCGAGTCCTGATCGGGACCGGTCGAATCTCCGGCGTCGGAGAATCGGTCGGAGAAATCCTGGTTTTCCGAAGTCTTGGAAGTTACTACAGCCTCAACACCATTCGAAAGACAGCGATCACTTCCAAATTGCTGAAACCGTAACCGACATTGATCCTGATTGTTCTCCATCGATTGAAATATACAACTAACAACGAAAACAGAGTACTAAAACGAAGAAGAAAAAGAAACCCAGATATCTAAAACAGAGACATCCCAAACTGGGCTATATAGAAACCGAAAAAAATCGTTAACTCAACAATGGCGTTTCCAATAGACAAATTAGTGAAAGGAATCAAATATACCCTGAACCCAATTCAAGAAACACGAGAAACAGAGAAAAAAAAGATCACAGAAGAAGAAGAGAAGAAGAAGAAGAAGAAACAAACAAATAAATGGAACCCAGTAATCTTATGCGATAAGAAAACAAACCCATCGCCGCCAAACGGAAGTCGGTTAACTACAAAAGCTTAAGACCCAAGAAATGAAACGGGTACGTAAGAAACTGGAAGTTGAATTTGAATGCAAACAGATGAGAGTGGGAATTTGAAGTGGGAGAAGAATGAGAATAAGAAGGGAGGGAGTTACTTGGAGAAGAGGAAGAAGAAGAGAAAATTGACAGTTATAAACTTTTCGAAGAAGAATTGGATGGTTTCTGGGATTATGATGGGCGGTGCGCTATTTGTTTTTGTTCAAACCCATTTGATTTTTTTTTCAAAGCTTCTGCTCGCGAGGCGGTAACTCCGTAACCCAGTAGGCGACCCCCCCTGTTTTTTTTTTCTTAAATTTTTCTTGTTTTTCTGAGATTTGCGCAATTACCTTTATACCCTTGTACGTGTCAGTTTCTTAATTACCTTTATACCCTCGTATGTGCAAGATCTGTCAGTAAATATTCTAATGCACGGTGAAATGGAGGGTTACTCTTTTGTAATTAGAAATTTGAGTCTTTTTTTTTTAGAAAAAAAAAAAATTGAGTTCAAGTCAATCACGCTTGGTGAATAAATTTTCTTTTATAGATATAATTGTTTTACTTTTACCATATGATTTGTGTCGTGCATTTACGGGATTTTTTTTTTTTTTTGGGATGGTGAATTGCAAACACGTATTTTTGCTCTTTTATTGCATATTTTAGTTTTGATTATGTTTTATTTATTTATTTTAGTTTTTTCCCTCTATTTAGTTCAATATTTGTAAGGGAGATTGAAACCTTTAGAATGATCAACAGGTGTATTTCAAATTGACTTTTTGTCTTCATTGTTCAGAAATATTGACATGATATATTTATTATTCTATTGGGTTATTCACCGCATCAATTTTTTTTAAAAATATTTCTAATCCATTTGAATTAGGTTTAACTCGATTACTATATTAAATGAATTCAATAAAAGTTTATGCTTATACTACTCTAAATATGTGACATCATTTTTATCTTCATTTAGTCAACATAACTTAATTGGTTAAAACATATACTTTTGATTAAGACAAACAAACAAAATTCTTATTCTTATGAATTACAAAGCACTAAAAAAACTTGTGCATATAGCTTGCTATCTTTTTTTTTTTCTTTACTCAAAGTCAAATAAGAAATAAGTGAGGTTCAAATTCTCTCATTCCCACATGTTAAACTACAAAAAAAATTTGTCAACTTGAATATAGATCATAGGGTTGATCATCGATCGGTTGGGGTCGATCAAAGTCGGTCGGTTCGATCGACCTATTTTTTTTAAACTGACCAAAACCGATCGACCGACTGGTTAGTTCCGTTGGGTCGATTTTTATATATATATTTTTTAAATATTATTTAATAATTTATAATAATTATTACTTAATATATTTTCAGAAAATCTTTATAGTTTTTATTTTTTAATTATTATTAATTTAATTATTATTATTTATATTATTATTATATTTTTTTAAAAAAATGGGTCGGTTCAGTCGGTTTGGAGCTTTTTTCTCAAATTGACCGAACCACTCAGTCGAATCGATTTTCGGTCTTTTTTGCTCACCCCCAATAGCTCAACTAATTAAAACATTATATCTTCGATCAAGTAATTAAAGGTTCAAATCCACACTCTCGCAGAATTGTTGAACCAAAAGAACAAACAAATAAAAAACAAAACCTTCTTCACTTATTTACCACGATTTAATTTTCTTTAATTTGCATAGATATAGCCAGTCTAATGAAGCACAATTCAATTGATGAATACATTAGTGTAAGAAAAAAATCAAATATTCTTCATAATTTTTATAATGGTATGATATTGTCTACTTTAGACATAAGTTCGATCTCACGACTTTGCTTTTAGTTTTACCCAAAAGACTTTTTACTTATATACTCATGATCTTGTCCTTTCGTAACCAATATGAACTTTGATTGTATTCTTAAAAATTATCCTCTTAAAAAAGTACCACCAAACTTTTCTCAAATAGTCATCATCCATTCATCCACTCTTATTTAAGTCAACTATTCTCGTCTAGAGTAAATTACCTATCTCATAGAACTCTACTACAAATCTTTATAATACTATATTGTTGAGGCTTACTACCTCTTTTATCCACCTATCTATCAAAGATTCAACTAACACAATTTTAGTACAATTTGTGTTAGAGATGATTAAACCTTCTCCATAATTTTCATAATTATATGATATATATATATATTATTAACTTTAAGAATAAACCCATAGTGATTTTACTTTTAATCTAATTCTAAAGGTCTCGTACCAATAGTAATGACGTTTCATTTATCTCCCTTTAATTTTCTCTACTCATTGCTAATATAAAACTTTAGTTGTAATCTTAACCATGAGTTACCTCTTTTGGAAGTTGAAGATCTCATCTCTCTTTCTTCTGAATTTTAATATTTTTTAAAAAAATTGTTCAGGATTTTATTAAAAAAAAAAAAAGAAGACACTCCTAGAACTTGGAACCAAACCATTTTGTCAGCCCAAGTTGACAACTTTAACTGTATAGACAATTTGATTTGTATGTTTATATGTATATATTTAGTGAGAGAGAGAGAGAGAAATTTTATTTAAAAAATGAAAAAAAATGGAAAGAGAGAGAAATTCCCCACAGATTTAGAAAGAAACAGTGGTGGAGATAGTGGTTCAAATAATTAAATACCAAAAGATGGAGCCCTTGGTCAGGGGGTTCTCTTATGTGGAATCATATAATTCACCCACATTTTTCATTAAATTATTGGGCTTTTATCTTTATAATCTTTTTCCTTAATAATATTAATTCAATAATAATTCTTATGACTCATCCCCTTCTTTTTTCATAAATCAATCTTGTAGATATGCTTTCAAAATTAAAAAAACGAAGAAAAAAAAATCTTGTAGATGGGTTTTTATTAAAAATTAATACACCACACATCGCCAGAAAAATCTCTCTTTCAGATTGAGTCTTAGTAATAATAATAAATTAAGTTAAATATCATTAAATCAACATTCACACTTAATTTTACTTCAAATCTCTAAACTTTCCTATGTTCTATTATAGATCTAATTTTTTAAATATTATAATACAATATACTTAATCGAAAGAAAAATTGTTATCTGAATTTTTTTTTCGAAAAAGAAAACTATTTAATTAAAAAATAATTTATTCTTTATCACATATCTCTTATTAATCATTTAACAAGAAGTCAAATTTACTTTGAAATTCAACCCCTAATTTACTACTTTACGTATAGTTTCAAATATTTGCTTCCGCAAACATTTTTTTTATTTGGTAAGAAAATAATAGATGTATATATGTCAAATTTCCATCCAATGATTGTTAAAAAAAAAAAAATAATAATCACAAATGATTTATTAAAAGAAATTACAACAAAGGATAGAATAATATTTATGTAAAGTAAATTTTAACTTGAATGAATAATGTTTTGTATATATTTTAGGTTGAATTAATTTCATTTATTCTTATATTGGTCAACAAAAGTAGGTTCTTGTTCTGCTTCTGTGTGCCTTGGAGACGAAGAAAATACCATTTATATTTTACGTGTGTAATCCGTTTTTTTTTTTTTAATAAATTAATGCTGCACATGACCAACCCATTAAAAACAAATTAATACTATTTAATAAATAACACCTCCAACTTATTATTAAGTTTATCATTTATATTAAACTAATAAATACACATTTTGGGTGAGAACGTTCTTAAATTTTTAATTTGTTAAGCATGCTATATATATAAATTTGGATAATCACATATTTAAATGTTTTGGATAGTTTGTAATTTTGATGAACAGATTTGTATATATTTTCTTTTAAATGAACGAGATAACGAGTGAGAATAACTTTTAAAAGATAGTGTTTGACAAAATAGATTCTTCATAACTTATTTATTTTCGAAAGATGAAAAAAAATCTTAAATTACTTGGATATTCTTGATCAAACATTCTTAAATATATGGAATATATGGAGGTGAAATATTTTTATAAAATGTTTCACACCTTCTTGGAGGATTCATAAAAAAGTTTTGTAAGTGAGGACTCAATTCTCAACTTGGGGAGATGGAATAAAAAAAAAAAAAAATACAAGAAAGAAAAAGAGAGAAAATAAAAGATAAAAAGGAAAATCAATTTATATGTACATTTTTATTTGCTTCTTAACTTTGATATATTTTTTGGTCCCTCCCCTAAGTTTTCTTATCAATGTTTGCCATTGATGGAGATTCCTTTTTCTTTTGTGTTATCACTCTCAAATATAAACCTATGGTAGGAAAAGAAAAGAATATTAATTTAGGGATAAAATTGATCATGCTTCGTTAGATATCTTTTCATATAGGTAAACTTCGTTGGCAAGAAAAATAATGCATCAAAAGTACAATATTGTATTAAATTTTCTTCAATAAATATTTTGCTGACTAATTAACAACCAAGCTCACTTATTTAATGAAAAATTGAGCTATAAAGAAAAAAAGCAAAAGAAAATACCTAATTTTAGCTCAATCTTGACTGACATGATGAAATATTATTGTTGGTTAGCATGTTTGTTAGTAGTGGGAAGTTTTTTTTTTCTTTTAAGTTATAATATATGTGTGTTTTAGTTCTCATTTTTTTTTCCTTAAAAAAATGAGATTATAATCTAGAAAAAGATAAAGCTTATTTCAAAAGATCATTTTATGCCTATCTTTTTAATTATTCAATTGAAATATTTTCTTTTTATTTCTTTCTATGATAACCCAGGGAGAGGTCTTCGTAACTAAGAAAATGAATATCACTTTTTTTCCAACCATTGATTTATCAATCATGTATGTTTTTTAATCAAAAGCTTCTTTGAGATATTATAAATTCGAATCTCTTTTCAACTTTAAAAAGTAACATTCATATTTATGTTTTTGTTACGTCATACATAGCATAATGTGCCTCCAGATTCTCAATATTCATATTGAAATAACATATATTGTAATGTATATACAATAAACTAAAAGGGTTTAGGGAAATAAAAGGTATAAATTTGAGAAATAATCTTTGAATTTATTTTAAATAGCTTTTCTACAGAATAATTACAAAATATATCCTATAAAAAAATACACTCCCAATGGTATAAAAATGTAAATACTTACAATAAATAATTTTATCTTATTGACATGAAATCTAACTATAAGGAGAATATACTTTTGATTGTGTTAAAAATAAATAATAATAATAACAAAAAAAAAAAAAAAGTAGAGAAGAAAAGTGCATTTTGCATATTATTTTTTAAAAAGTGTATTTTGCATAAATGAAACTGATGCTTTTATCAACATGAGCCATCAAACCAACTACAAAGTGAGAAAGAAAAAGGGAAAAAGAAAAAAAATAATAGGTTAGATCCAATTAACTAAAATACATCTGAATTTGAAATTGTATAAAATCTGAACTAACATACACTAATAAACTGAAGGGATCTTTTTTTTTTATTATTGAAAAAGAAGGGATCAAATTTACTTGGTTGGGTTGGTATTTTTTTTTAATAATTAATTTAAAATCAAAGGGCAAGGTTTTATTTTTAGAGAAAAATATGGTGAATTGAATTGTTCTGTCTTCTATTCTAGATTCTTCTAGGCTTCTCTTTTTGCATGTTGGATCAAACCAAGAAGCCCCACTCCTTGAATGTCCCCTCAAAATTTGGAAAAGTGAACAAATTGGGAAATATTTTGAAATATTTTGTTCTTTCATATGGGCTTCAATTTCATAGCCCAATATCCTTCAAAGCCTTTTTACCTAAACCAATCAGAAAAGCCCATAACTCATCTCAACTAAATTGGGCCACTAGTTGAACTCAACTTCCTCAGCCCTTTGAGACCTATGTGGACAAAAATGATAATCAGTTTTGATTTCTTGGATCTCATAAAACTAAAACCCATCAAATTTGTCCACCAAACATACCTCAACTGATTATCTTTCTAAAAATTTGAGGTTTAAATTTTTCACCCGTTGAACTCAAAATACTACCAACTTTAATTCGTTAAAATATTAAAAACTTTTATTTTAAATTGTAGGTTTGAACCTTCACTCCTTTATTTAAATCTTAATATTCTTAAGAAAAAAAAATGTAACTTAGCATATTTTTACTCGAGCAACATAACCTTGTTGGAAGGTTTAATTGAATAGTTCATTAGATTTGAAATTTAAGTACAAATCTGATCTCATCGGGTTCATTTTTTTTTTCTTTCAATATCCCTAAAGGATAAAAACTTAAATTTGTGTGGGTGTGTTTTTTTAAGTGGTGAATAAGTTTATACGCACCTCTACCCATCTCAAGAAACAATCGTTTGATCCTACAATACATAAGTAGGGGTGATAATCTTAATCGAAAATCAATCAAACTGAACCAAACCAAATCGATCCATGGTTTGGTTTGGTTTTTTAGAAAAAATTTGGACGTCTCGATATTTATTTTAGAAAAATTGAAAAATATTGGTTTGATTTAGTTTTCGTTTAGAAAAATCATTAAAAACCAAACCAAACCAAAGTATAAATATGTACCTCAAAAAACCACAAATTGAATCTCTATCTATTCTTGTATCGTTTCATCCATTTTCTTTCAATTAATTTTAAAGTAACAAAATGAGATTGTTACCTCTATGAATTCTTATTGAGGTGTTGAGAAATTTAGGAGCAAAAAATATTAAAATAGGGGATGAAACTAAGAAATAAGATAGTATAAGATTTGTAAAAAAAATAAAAAATAAAAAATCGAACCAAGAAAAAACCAAACCAATGGACAACCGAACCAATAGTTTTGTCCTTTATTGGACTTTGGTTTGGTTACTCTTTTGATAAAACCGATCGGATCGGTTCGGTTTCTCGGTTTAGCCTAAAACCGATGAAAATCGAACCAATATCACCCCTATACACAAGTGTCAAGAAATCTATAGGGAGCGTTTGAGGAAAGATACAATCCCTTCAAAGAGACTAGAGGGGTCATGCCCCCGACTTAAACTTTTAAAATAAAAATACCATAACTAATTTTTAAAAATTACCTTAATTAACACAAATGAACAATTTTAAATGATAAAATCGCCCGGATTCAATCAATACCTTAATTAATCAACTTTTAAAATATTAATTTCTTAAAATTTATTTAACTAAATATAATTATATATAAATCTTATGAAGGTTGTCATTTGATTTCAATTTATTGCTTAAAGTAAATTTGACACTCACACATTAAATGCAGGTTAAATTACAAGTTTAGTATCTAAACTTTCAAGTCTATGTCTACTTGGTCCTTAAACTTTGAAAACTGTCAAATAGGTCATTGAACTTTCAATTTTGTATCTAATAAGTCCCTAAACTTTAAAAATATCTAATAAGTTCTTGAACTTTCAATTTTGTGTCTGATAAGTCTTTGACATATTCAAAATTATTGAAAATTAACTGATCTATTAGATATAAAATTGATTTTTATGTCTATTAAATATAAAATTGACATTTATTTCTAATAGGACCTTAAACGTTTAATTTAGTGTCCGGCAAGTTCATGAATTTTAAAAAATGTCAACTAGGTCAAAGACTTATTACATACAAAATTGAAAATTTAAGGACTTATTAGACACAAAATTAAAAGTTTAAAGACTTATTAGACACTTTTTAAAGTTTAAGTATCAAACAAACACAAACTTGAAAGTTCAGTGACTAAACTTATAATTTGACCTAATTTTTTTTTAGTTTCATATACCATTGGTGTTATCTATTCAAATTCATACTATTGTTGTGAATTTCTTTTTTATTTTTCATGTTGCGTCGATATTTTTCTATTTCTCCAATTAAATATCTCTAATTCGAACACAACTCTCAATTAATAAAACATCTATTGTTAGTTCAAACGTTGATGGTTCGATCTTCCATCCTTGTTAACTAAAAAAATCTATTTTAAATCTTTGACCTATTCTGCATTTTCTAAAATTCACAAATCTATTATACACAGAATTGAAAGTTTAAAGTCTCATTAGACACGAAATTTAATTTTATGTCTAATTAACAACTAATTTTTTAAAATTTCACATATGTCAAAGATTTATTAGACACAAACTTGAAAGTTTTAAGGGCCTATTAGACACGATGTTTAAAGTTTATGACTTACAGACACGAGATTGAAAGTTTAGGGGCATATTAGACACTTTTTAAAGTTCAAAATCTATTCGACACAAACTTGAAAGTTTAAAGGGCTTACTCACAGTTCAACTTATTATTATTATTATTAATTTGATAAGAAATTGAAATGAGCTAAATTATGAAGATACCAAGGTTAATCGATCTTAGTTGGGAAGTCTTTGGTGCACTTATATATTGTTATCACTAATATAACTTAAATGGTAATTAAAAGTTCTTATTATATTTATATAACATAATTTGTCAACCCCAAATAACACTATCTAGGGTCGCCTCCTTATTTGGGATATGAGTTCTGTTAGCTTTACGAACTTCAATCATAAAATCATATATTTTGATGATAACAAATATTTAAATTACTAATTATTTCAGTGTTTTAAAGTGTCCACAGTGTAGAGCTCGAAGCGACGATCCCAACACATTTTGAATTGCTCAAATCGAACTTCAAACGAGAAAATTATGACCAAAACAATATTGTGAAAAACTGTTATTTTGCAGTGACGCGAATGAATTACATGACGACATGTGACCCTTTTTAAACAAACAATTTAAAATTATTCTTTTAATCTTTCTTTTGCTATTTTTATCCCAAATTACCTCTACCCTTGATCCATCTTAACCTAGAACCAATGACCCAAATTTTACCCTAAATTTAAACCTTTAAATATCATTTTCCCTCTCATTTTAAAAAGAACTCTCATCTCCAAGTTGCTGAAATTTTCTCTCCAACATTCTCCATTCTTGATCATTCTTAAAAGTTACATCTATACTTCTTGTGAGAGAATTTTATATGAGAGATTAGATTGTGTTTTTAGAGTTTAAAATTGTGTAGCTACTCTTGTGAGAGATCTTTATTTGTGAGATTTGTATTTCATCTTTTAAATTATTGGGTGTTGTATTAAAGTGTAGGTACACCTTGAGATTTTGAGTGAGCGGTTTAATCCTGAACCGAAAAAGGATTTGTAGAAGTTTAATCATGAACCCGAAAAAAGATTTGTAGTGGTTTGATCCTAAACCAGTTCAAAAGGATCATAGTGGTTTGATCTTGAACCCGTTTAAAAAGATCAATATAGGTTGGATCCTGAACCTGCAAAAGGATCGGTTGGAGATTTACTCTTGAACCTTTAAAAAGAGTGAGAAGTCAGTTTGGTTCTCACCCATAAGAGAACTGTGACAATAAAATACCCAAGAAGGCGTCTTGGAGAGTGGAGTAGGGATTTCCGAACCACTATAAAAATCTTCAATTTCATTTCTTCCTCTCTGCTCATTTACTTTGCTTTGTTCAATTATTTATTTGAATAGATTGCATGCTTAGAAAATTTGTTCTATATTTCTAGAATTTTTAGGGTGCTTATTTCGATCTATTTAAGATATTAATCTAGTTTAATTCTTAAAAAAAATATATAATTTTTTAAGCAACCCTATTCATCTTGTTGTCATACGATCCTATAATTGGTATCAGAGCGGGTAACCCAATTTTTTATTAAAAAAAAGTTTTTGAAATATTGTTTTCAATATTTGAAAAAGTATTTTTATTTTTTGTAAATCTATTTTTTTTTTCATTTTTGAAAGAAAAGCTTGAAAAATTGAGTTTTAAAATCTATTTTCCCTATTAAATTATTTTTCTTGAAAATTGCTTCTTAAAAACTTTTTTTCTTAACTTTTTAATTCTGATTATTTTGTGTAGAAGAAACTTTTTGAAAATTACTTTTTCCTTGAAATTCAAATTTTGAAAGAGTGTTGTGTTTGGAAAGATTTTTTTTTAAAAATTATTTTTCTTAAATTATTTTTCAAAACTACTTTTCTTGAAAACTTAATTGTTTGAGCTTATGACAAATATTAGAGTTAATTATGATTTGATTGAATTTGCATCTTATATTTCTAATGATTTTCTTGATGTGAAGGATATTTCTAAGATTAGAAATCAAGAAAATTGTCATAAATCAAAGAAAGAAGATTTGCAGGAATCACATTGGTGTTTGATGGCTCACACCGACGACGAAAGTGACGACGAAAAGGTAAATAATGAAAATCTCTCTTATGATGAGCTTATGGATGCCTATAATGAAATTAAGCATGAATTTGAAAAAGTATGGACTAAATATTTTTCTCTTAAAAAGAAGAACTCTAAATTAGCTTATGAAAATATTGAGTTATTACATGAGCTTAGTAGTGTGAAGGAAGAACATGAGAAAATTAATTCCGTATTCTTAGAAATGAAAAATGACTTGAATGTTTTAATTGTTGAAAATAAGTCATTAGTTGAGGAAAATGCATGCTTGAAACTAAATGTCAGTAATGTTGTAAAACATGATGATGTTAAGAATTCATGTGATGAAGAAAAATGTGCTATGCTAGATAAGATTAAATTTCTTGAGCATGATATCTTTAAATTACATGAACTTGTTAAAACTTTAAGAGAAAAAGAGTCAAATCTTATGAATGAGCTTAGTTGTGCCAAAGAGTCTATTAAGAAATTGACAATAGGTGCACAAAAATTGGATAAAATTATTGAAATGGGCAAACCTTTAAATGATAAAAGAGGTATTGGTTATGTTGACGAGAGTGTTACTTCATCTAGTTCTAAAACTACTTTTGTCAAACCATCTTCTATGTCTAATAATATTTTGCCTAATGTTTTACCAAAATGTGATGTGCATAAGCATAATACACCAAATCATGTGCATAAGCATGATGTACCAAAATTTATGTATAACTATGGTGTATCAAAATTTGTGAAAAAGTATTCTCATGTTAAGTCTAATTTTGTGCATAATGCTAAATTTGTAGATAATGTTAAATTTGTGCCTACATGTCATTATTGTGGAATTAAAGGTCATGTTAGACCAAATTGCTACAAATTGAAAAATGTTCTTAATGGTTATGAAAAGAAAAATGTTCCTTATAAAGAAAATTTCCAAAATAGTTATAAAAGGAACACTTATGCGAAAAGGAACATGCATATATATTATGTGAACAAAACTTTTATGCAAAATGTCTATTGTTTCTCTTGTGGCAAATTTGGCCATAAATCAAATTCATGTTATAATTTGTCTAAATCGAATGATATAAATGTTATGAATATTGGAACTAAAAAGATATGGGTTCCAAAGATTGAAACTAACATACATGGACCCAAATAAGTATGGGTACCAAAGATTGCTTGCTAATTTTATTTTGTAGGTGTGCTCCAAAAGTCAAAATTTGAAGATTAACTCAATTTCAAAAGGAAACAATTCAAAATTCAAATGGAATTCCATAAATTTCTTGGTGCTTCAAAAGGAAATATTCATATTTGGTAACTTTATCTTTTAAATGATTATTGAATTAATTTGAATTTGAATTGTTTTATTGGAAAGTTGTATATTTGAAATTTGAAATTGATTTTTTTAAGTGTTTGAATGGAAGGTTATTATTTGTTTTATTGTGATATTTTTTTGGAATTGAAATTGGATATGATTTTCTTATTATTATTTTTTTTTTGGATAGTTGAATGTTTCTTTTCATAATGAGCTTCAATTTCACATTTTTGATTTATTGGTAAAATAGATTTTTATTATTGTTGAATGATTGACATGGTAATTATTTTTTTAAAGATATTTACTATTATTGAATTTTTGTTTATTTACCATATTGATATTAAATCTATTTGATTGATTATTATATATTAAATGTCTATGAGATATTTATGAAATATATTGTTTGACATTTGTCTTTATTGTTTCTCTAGTTATAGACTACAAGATTATGTGCTCTTGAGAAAATTAAATTTGATTTATCCTTTTTCCCTATTGTTTTGTTATTTGTTTTATAGAATTACATATCATGCATTACTGTTTTGAATTTGAAATTTGTCCAATATAATTGATATGTTGGGTGCTTGAAATATTTTGATTCCTTTATAATTTCTATGTTGGGTTTCAAATTTGAAATATTGATGTTTGAAATTATTTTTGGAAACTTGTTTGGATTCCTTTATTGTTGGATTATAATTAATTCTTGTTATTAATTTGATAACTTGTTTGAAAATATTTTTTTTAACTATCTTTCTTTATACTTTATTGTTAGAGTTATACTCTTACAATTGGTATTAAGTTTTGTTAGTTTAAAAATAGTGATTGAACGCTTTATAAACTTGAATATCTATTGCTTGATTAAAACATGATGTTTTGACATGGAAACGAGTTATTAAATTCCTTTTAATAAGAGAAGTGTTTGAAATTATTATTATTTTGCTTTGAATCCCTATTAGTTATGAATTTGAATCTATTTTTTTTTATAGAATTTGATTTGCTTGTAATGTTATTGATGTGTTGTAACACCCTGTAATTTTGAACACATACTACCCGGGGCATTACTTCCAAGGTACACCGCTCGCGCCGAAAATCCGGCAGCATAACAACACAACCTTGACAAACCAAAAATTTGTAATACCTGAACTTGAACTAAAGCACTTCAAAAACGCTCACAAGGGTACCCAACCTCCTCCAAACTACACAGAAAACAATAGGTTGGGATCAGGTCCCTCGGAGATCTCAGACAACATACAACAACACATGCTTGAACCCGAGAGAAAATAAAACATAACATACTTCAATTCTACGAATAAAGAACGAGACATGCTAAAGTTTAAAACATGAACTCAACGGAACAGAGTGCAACAGAGGAACAAAAATAAAAGCAACTACTAAAAGATAACTCCTAACTAGATCCTACAAGTCTTCCATAGCCCCGCAGGGGTGTCGCCGTCGGTGGTCATCTCACCGATTTGCCTTACCTGCAACAAAAGAAGAAATAAACGAGGGGTGAGTATAAAATACTCAGTAAGCAACCCACTTCGTCCAAGAATAAAGAACACAAAGAACAATCTTAGACCTAGCTAAGCACGACACCTAGCCCGTTTCACAACCTCATCAAGCATCCTGACCCTATTTCTCACTCAGAATTCTCAGTCTTGTCCTACCCTTAGCTTCTGAACTAGGTTGGAAAAAACTGACCATGAGACTCATTCCCGGGCCTGTACTAGGGCGAATGACTCTATCTAACCCCTCTTACTCTAAGGATCACACCCTGAGTCGCACAATTGGATGGGGGACGGACCACCACATCCCATAAAGCATCAAAGGCGGCACTACTGCGCACAATCGACCACGGGCTCATTCCCGGATCTGTACTAGGGCGAACGACTCTATCTAACCCCTCTGACTCTAAGGATCATACCCCAAGTCGCACAACTGGATGGAGGACAGACCATCACATCCCATAACATCATCATCATTTCGCCAACCTCGAGTCTCAGCCTACTAAGGGTTACACAAAGACTAGGGCCTACACTAGAGCTAGTTGTGCTAACTACAATCCTAAGGTTCAATGACACTTCGCGAGTTACTTCAAACTAAGCACGAGACTATCAGGCTCGGGACAGACAATCGTAGCACACTAACACATTTAGAATACTCAGCACAAGCT
Source organism: Trichosanthes cucumerina (assembly GCA_036507285.1). Classification (NCBI taxonomy): domain Eukaryota; kingdom Viridiplantae; phylum Streptophyta; class Magnoliopsida; order Cucurbitales; family Cucurbitaceae; genus Trichosanthes; species Trichosanthes cucumerina. The sequence continues at coordinate 70,113,297 of CM071839.1, read as the reverse complement.
TACATAAACTCTCCTAACAAGATCACATCTAAGCACGAAGAGAAAACAACCATGAAACATGAACAAACGTTCAATCTAACATGCACGATATTTCAACACAGTTCACATCAAATAAGAACATGCATACTTAAATCCAGGTGTCGTTGCGACTACCACAACATAACATGCAACTACAAGTCAAAGTCTGACTAAGGTACGCTACCAGATTCTAAAACATTCAATTACCGCATGCAATAGTGTAACCCTACACTTAGGGGTAGTTTAGTCCAAACGACTACTTACAGGAGATCCAACCACAACGAGCGACTTGAGTAACGCGACGTTCCAAACGTGCTTCTACTTCCAAGTCGTCCCTAATGAAGAACACACACAAGATTAATAAACCGAAACACAACGAACCTAACACAACGATCCTAATTAAGAGGAGTAAAACTCACCCAACGGAGTTCCAAACGAGTTAAGGAACGAACCAAGGCGACCGCACGGAAGGAGACAAAGGCAGCTCTACAGGCGGCGGCGCGTGGGTAGTAGATCTGGAATCCTCGCGACCCGATCTATCTGGAACCGGTCTCTGATCCACGGAAACCGATTGAAATAGGATCAAATTGGCTGAACCAAAATTTGGGTCTCACGTGAACTGGTGGCAAACACCTTCTTCTCCGACGACGGCTTGGCTACAAGAACGTGTTGTGGCGGCGTCGGGGTGCACGGACGACCTTCCAGTGAGACGACGACGACAGAAAACGGCGATCTGAGAGACAAGAGAGAGCAAGGTTGTGTGTGTGTGTGAGAGAGAGAGAGAGAGCCAAAGAGGGAGAGGGAGAGAACTCACCGGGAGAGGGACTGCGCTTCGCTCGCGGCATGCAAAAGGGAAAAGGAGGGCAAAGCCCTCCCCGACTTTTACTTTCTGTTTATTTATTATTATTTTTTAAAAAAACCGTCATTTACAGTCTACCCACCTTTGGAACTTTCGTCCTCGAAAGTAGCTAGCTCTCGAACAGCTCTGGATAGTTTGCTCGCATCTCCTCCTCGCGCTCCCAAGTGGCTTCCTTGAGATGATGATTCTGCCAAAGGACCTTCACAAAATTGATTTCCCTGTTCCTCAGAACTTTGCTATCACGAGCAAGAATTTGCACTCCAGCGGCTCAAAGTCGACAACGTGCGAGGCATCTGACACATACCCGCAGCATAGACACATGGAACACGTTATGGACCGATGCAAGGGACGGCGGTAGGGCCAACCGGTAAGCCACTTACCTTATGCGCTCCAGGATCTCGAAAGGTCCAACGAACCTAGGGCTCAACTTTCCTTTCTTACCAAACCTCATAACACCCCTCATAGGTGTAACTTTCAAGAATACGAAGTCTCCAACGGCAAACTCCAACTCTCGATGCTTGACATCAGCATAACTCTTCTGCCTACTTTGTGTCGTTAACATCATTGCCTGATCTTCTGTATGGCCTCATTTGTCACTTGAACCAACTCGGGTCCCAAAAATTTTCGTTCGCCAACCTCTCCCCAACACACTGGGGTCCTGCACCTTCTCCCATAAAGGGCTTCGAAAGGGGCCATACCAATAGTTAGCAAACTCCATCAGGTGAAGGTGTGAGTCCCAACTACCTATGAAGTCTAACGCACATGCCCGAAGCATATCCTCAAGAATCTGATTCACCCTTTCCGTCTGACCATCGGTCTGTGGGTGAAATGTTGTACTAAAGTTACTCTGAACCCCTAGGGCTCTCTGAAAACTCACCCAAAAGTTCGAGGTGAACCGTGGGTCTCTATCAGACACGATCTTCACTGGGACTCCGTGCAACCTTACTATCTCTTCCATAAACAAATGTGCCCACTTCTCAACTGTATAGGTTGGCTTACCAGGCAGAAAGTGAGCGGACTTGGTTAGTCTATCCACAATCACCCAGATCACTGTGAATCCTTTCGTTGTTCGGGGCAATCCCGAAATAAAGTCCATGGAGATCTCCTCCCACTTCCACTGAGGTACTTCCAATGGTTGCAATAACCCTGCTGGTTTCTGCCTCGGTGCTTTAACTTGCTGGCACACTAAACACCTGCTGAAAATCTCTGCCACATCTCTTTTCATTCCACGCCACCAATAGAATGATTTCAAGTCCTGATACATCTTAGTGCTTCCTGGATGTACTGAAACAGGAGAGTTATGAGCATCAGACAAAATTTCCTCCTTGAGACTACTCTCAGCAGGAACACACAACTGTCCCCTGAACAGTAGTCCACCATCTGCTGTCACAGAGAACTCGCTTTCCTCACCACTTCTTGCCTGACGCCAACAGTCCTCAAGACTTGAGTCTCCCTGCTGAGCCTCAATGACTCGCTGCCTCAAGGTCGGTCGTACAAAGAATCGTTCGGGCTTGTCTTTGTGACTGACTCACCACAACTGCTATCTCTGCACGTTCCATCTCTGAACGCAAAGGAACTTGCCTCGTGACACAGGCTGAGGTGTGAGCCACCTTCCTGCTAAGGGCATCAGCAACAACATTTGCTTTGCCTAAATGGTACAGTATCTCAACCTCATAATCATTTACTAACTCCAGCCATCTGCGTTGCCTCATATTCAACTCCTTCTGGGTAAATAGATACTTGAGGCTTTTGTGGTCCGTGTACATCTGAATCTTTTTCCCATACAAGTAATGTCGCCATATCTTCAGAGCGAAGACCACGACAACCAACTCCAAATCATGGGTTGGGTAATTCCGCTCATAATCCTTCAACTGACGAGAGGCATAGGCGATCACTTTTCCATTTTGCATCAACTCGCATCCCAAACCTTTCTTGGAAGCATCACTGTAGACCACAAAACTTCCTGAGCCATCAGGTACCGCAAGCACAGGTGCAAAGACTAGCCTATGCTTGAGGTCCTGAAAACTCGCTTCACAAGCTTCACACCACACGAAGGGATTTCCCTTCCGGGTTAACTGAGTCAAGGGTGTAGCTATCTTGGAGAAATCCTTGACAAACATCCTATAGTAGCCTGCCAAACCCAAAAAGCTTCGCACTTCAGAAATGGTCTTAGGGCGAGGCCAATCTATCACTGCCTCAATCTTGGCGGGGTCCACTGTTACACCTTCTTTAGACACCACGTGTCCTAGGAAGGCTACTCATTTAACTGTAACTCACACTTGGAGAACTTTGCATACAACTGGTTGGTTCTCAAAGTTGTCAACACTTCCGTCAAATGAACTTCATGCTCCTCCTCTAACTTGGAGTACACCAAAATATCGTCGATGAAGACGATCACAAAGGTGTCTAAGAACTCCTTGAATACCCTGTTCATTAGCTCCATAAATGATGTTGGGGCATTCGTCAAGCCAAAGGACATCACCGTGAACTCATAGTGCCCGTACCTAAACTTGAAGGCAGTCTTCAGAATGTACCCATCCTTGAATCTCAGCTGATGGTACCCTGACCGCAGGTCGATTTTTGAAAACACTATCGGTCCCTGCAGTTGGTCAAACAAATCATGGATCCTGTGTAAAGGGTATTTGTTCTTCACTGTTACCTTGTTCAGCTCTCGGTAGTCGATGCATAACCGCATCGAGCCATCTTTCTTCTTCACAAACAACACCGGCGCACCCCAAGGCGAAACTCTAGGACGGATGAACCTCTTATCCAGGAGTTCCTGCAACTGAGTCTTAAGTTCCTTCAATTCTGCTGGCGCCATTCGATAGGGAGCTTTAGACAACGGAGTCGTCCCGGGCTCAAGCTCAATACTGAAGTCTACCTCACGGACGGGGGGTAGACCAGGCAACTCTTCAGGGAATACATCTGCAAACTCTCGAACAACAGGAATCGAACTCAACTCTGGTCCCTTGTTTCTTGTATCAGCAACACTAGCCAAGCGGGCCCAAGCCCCTTCACTTATCAACTTCTTTGCTTTGAGAGCTGAAATCATCTTCAGAATCTCTCCAGTCTCAATTCCCTTAAACTTGAAACTGGACTATGCCAGAGGCCGAAACACCACCTCTCGGCAATGACAGTCGATGTTGGCATGGTTCGCAGACAACCAATCCATGCCCAAGATTACATCGAAGTCGCTCATGTCTAGCACAACCAACGTCACATCTAGCACATGACCCGTTACCACTACCTGACCAGATTTAACCTTTTCTCGAGCTACTAACTCTCTACCCACCGGGGTAGCTACTGCCAAATCAACATCTAAAGGCTCTACTTCTAACTTGGCTTGCCTCATAAAAAAATAGAAATAAAAGAGTGCGAGGAACCAGATTCAAACAGAACAAGAGCCAAGTGGCCAAGAACGGGTAGTGTACCTGTCACCACAACACCGAAACCTCATGCGTTCCTGTTCGCACTCACATAGACTCCACCTCTCTGGTGGTTTCAAGATTCGTCTTTCTTTGTTGTGCAGGCTTTGGCCAGGTGCCCAGGCTTCCCACAGTTATAACAGACTCGTTGATTTATGGCTCTCTGCTTGCACACAGGCGACAAATGGCCCAACTTCCCACAATTATTGCAGATCTTGCTAGCTGCATGACAGGTCTCGTTGTGCTGAACTCCACATCTGTAACATGAACCCCTGCTTGGAGCCTGTTGGGGCTGATGTCCCTGAGTTCAAGATCTGTTTGGCCTAACAAAGGCCTGCTCAAACTTCATCTTCTGGCTGGTCCCAGAACTCTGACCTGCCCCTGAACTCTTGGCAACAACGAACCCATGCAGCCTACAGTTTGTATCAATAAGGGATGCCGCTTGGACTACTGCGGCGTAAGTCTTGGGATCGTGAGCAGCTGCCGACCCACGTACGCCTCAACGCAAACCTGTGAGGAAACACTTTACCTTCTTCTTCTCTGTATCCACCATATAAGGGTCGAACCGAGACAAGGCAGTAAACTCTTACTCGTACTCTTCGACCGTCTGGTTCGACCCTTGCTTTAGCTGTGTGAACTCATCTTTCTTCTCGATTCTAAGCACAGCCGGATAGTACTTCTCGTAGAACACCTCTTGGAACTGTGTTCAGGTTATCGATCCTACACTGACATCTATGGACCGTACAACAGCTAGCCACCATAGGAGAGTACTTCCCCTTAACGCATAAACTGCACACTGAACCTTCTGGTGCTCGGGGCAACCCATTCGACCCAAAATATCATCCACGACCACAAACATGCTTCAGCAGCTACATGGTCCACCATCCCATCAAAGAAAGGCGGGTCATACTTCTTGAAATCCTTCAGATATCCCGCTTCTTCGGTCGCTGCCCCAAATGTATGAGATAGTGCAACCCTTGATTCTACGCAGGTGCTGGTTCCTGATTCCGAGCTGCCAGGGCTTCCATGGCCTTAGTGAACATAGTTGTCTGATTAGCCTGACTCGTTATATTCGCCTGAATCAGTTGTTGAATGCCTGTCATGAGTTTGGCAACTGGCGACGGTCCTTGCACGTTTGATACTTGAACATTTGCCCTCTCCTGGGCTCCTACATTTTGCCTAGCTGATTCCTCGACCACTAGGACATCCAGGTTGAGCCCCTCTCGATGCTCGGAGTGCTCAACCTCTGGTGCATCGACGGTCGGTTCCTGGTCTCGGGTCCTTCGACATCGATCACCCCGACCTCGACCACTAGCAGCTGCTCTTGCACGACTTCTACCACGTGTCATAATCTATAACGAAAGTAAAACAGAACATCAACAACATTTCCAGAAGTACAACACAGAAGAAAACATAACAACCTCAACAACGAACCTCCTACCACTTACTAAGTAAAAGCAAACCTGTTGATGACTCGACGAGCTCCTTGCGAGAGGCTATGAAGGACTAAACACCTACGATGTAGGCAGTATACAAGATCTAAAACCTAGTCTCTGATACCAACTGTAACACCCCGTAATTTTGAACACTTACTACCCGGGGCATTACTTCCAAGGTGCACCGCTCGCGCCAAAAATTCGGCAGCATAACAACACAACCTGGATAAAACAAAAATTTGTAATACCTGAACCTGAACTAAAGCACTTCAAAAAGGCTCACAAGGGTACCCTGCTGTTGGGATTTGTGCCCTAAACTTGTGTAATTTTGATCAAATAAATAAAGAGTTATTTGTTTTGATAAAATTATATTCTTGCTTTATAAATCCAATAAACTAAGCTCCAAGGTTATAATGTATCTTGAACATCAGTGTAGTAGACAATATTTGGATTATGTTCAAGAGTATAACTTAAATGGTCTATGGTACAATAATAAGGTTGGATGCTACCTTATTCTGGTAACACCATGGATGCAACCCACTTTGTAATTAGTACAAATGGGGTAATCCAACTCATTCATGTGGTTGACATGCGAGTGGAGGCATCATGTATGAAAAGTTCATACAAGACCGGACTGCAAATTATTAGTCTAACCAGTATAACACCGTTAACAGAATAAGACTGATAATTTATAGATGGTCATTAGTGACTCGACCTGAATCCTGAGAAAGTTAAGAATCCTGCTTATAGGGGTTTGTCCTTAGACTAGTATGGGTGAGAGTGACCTGTCGCCGACCCAATAAGCCTACCTTCTCAGGGACAGAACCTCGTAGGTAGCTGAGGACTTAACTATGCAAGATGGAATTCACTCATTCCTACACTAAGGAATTAGATAGGTTGTTCCCTTAAGAACTGACTCCAGGTCTTGAACAACGGGGCCTCGCCCTCTATGAGGGTATGAGCCTATGGTAGGACCTTTAACTTGTTGTTCATTAGAGGATCGGTGGTGCTTAAGGAACAAAGAGGTAATCACAGGGATAAAACGATAATTTGACCCAACCGTGATTACAAACAACCTGTGAAGGGTCGACTCATGGGTAATGATTATATCAGTGGACACAATATAATCTACATGTGAGAGAGTGTGCAAATACAAGTCTATAGTAGAGTGACTTGTAGTTAATGAATATTGATTAACTGGATTAAAAAGTTTGATCAGTTAATCTCGCATCATTGGAGCTCATGAACTGTAGGTCCATTAGGTACGTCCGTTGGCTCAACATGCTAATATTGAGGGTATAAAGTTAGGAATGAAATTGAAGTGTTCAATTTCATATATGATGTGTTATATCAGTTGTATGTGATATAATTGATGTAATATATGGTTTTAATGTGAATTAGATTCACATATAAACTATATACTAATGAGAGAATGAAGGAAGGATAAGATGGTAATTTCCATCCTATTTCCTTATAAAAGGTTGCATGAGATGCAATTTGAAGGTGAAGTAAAATCTTGGAAAACCCTAGATTGTAAGTGTTTTGTCTTGTTGGAAAAGTTCCACAAAACAAAAACACAACCTCTCTCACAACCATCTCACCTCATCCTAAAGGAATCCACATTCCTGAAGGGAATGAAAATCCTCGCGCAACGGAAGACGATCGAATCGTCATGGTATCATTACGCTACTTGATTTTGTCTAAAAGATCTAACTTTTAGATCTAGGCTAAACATGCAAAAGAAGGAAGAAAATACAGCAAGATATAAATACTTACTTGTTGAAGACTCTCTTCAAGATTTCTTCCTTGGATCACGAACGCTTCGTGTTTCTCGATCTCAACGAACGCTTCCCACGAACGTAATCCGAACACTACCACTTGGAGTCTTGGTTGTTCTTCCTTTGGAAAGGAGGAGAGTTGTGGGACTCAGTTTTGGAGAGGGAGGAGAGTTGAGAGAGTAGAGAGAATTTTGATCTCTTCACTTTGATCAAAATAAAAAAAAATGAGAGAATGCTACCCAATCCCTTCTTGCAAAGGGTTTAAATAGTTGGAATGATGGAGTTAAAATCTCTACATTATTACCACTTTACCACAATCATAGGTTATGCAAATCTCATATTGCAAATCTCATTTGCAATAATTGTGGATTGATTAAATTGAATCACAACCAATTTAATTTCTCTCAATTAATTTCTCGAATTAGCCCTAATTCAACAATTTAGCTAACCTATAGTTTATTATGAATCTCATTGACATTAAACTATATATTATATCATTCATATCTCATATAAATGACATAAATGCCCTTTATAGTGAAATTGAACACTTCAATTTCATACCAAAACATTAACCCTTCTTTTAATCCAGTTGAGCCAACCGGGGACCTAATGGACCTCTGGTGGCGGGCTCCACGATCCGAGATTAACTCACAAAACTCTTTGACCCGATTAATCAACATTAATTAGCTACGGTAACACTCCACTATAGCTCGTAGTTGCACTCCCGTGAGTGCACGAGAATATTACGTGTCCACTTATATAACCAATGCCCATGAGTCGACCCTTCACAGGGTTGTTCGTGAGACACGGCAGGGTCAAATTACCGCTTTACCCAGTGTGTCTACCTCTTGTTCCTTAAGTCCCCACTTTGCTCCTCTAATGAACAACATATTGTGATGGTCCAACCATACACAACACCCTTCTCGGGCGGTGAGAAGGTGGGCGCCCCGTGTCCAAGCCACGGAGACAACACTTAAGGGAACAACCCTCTAGTTTCCCTAAAGGCGGGACGCAGTGAATTCCATCTCGCGTAGTTAAGTTCCCAGCTCCTACTTGGTCCTCGTCCCGAGAAGATAGGCATATTGGGCGAGTAATCGTGACCACCTCACCCGCATTAGTCAAAGGGACGGACCACTGCAGCACGAGGAGTCCATAACACGCTCGAGATTCGTGTCGAGTCACTAATGGTCATCTACGAACTTATTAGTCCTCATCACAATCGCGGTGTTACATCGTGAGTCTAATAATTCACGGTCCGGTCTTGTACAATCTCATTGCACAAGATGCCCCAACTCGCATGTCAACCACATGAACGAGTCAGATCACCTCGTTTGTATCTAATACAAAGCGGGCCGCATCCACAGTGTATCCAGGATTAGGTCTCCAATCCTATCCATATACTGTAGACCGTTCGGGTCATTAATTCGAACGTGATCCTCCCTGTGTGTCCACTACACACCGTTCAAGTTCTAGTTCTCTCATAAATTCAATGACCCTGGAGCTTAGTTTATTGAAAAAGTTTATAAATATTGCGAGACACAAAGTAATGAAATAAATAACTCTTATTAATTTCAAACAGTAACTTACAAACACGAGATTAGGACAAAAATCCCAACAAACTCCCACTTGGACTAAGCTAGTGGAGAAAATACATTTCTAAAATGTACATAAATTACAATGAAGTAATACAATAAACTAGGGCATTGAATACCCGTTTACACATCTCCCACTTGCCTAGTCGTGAAGCTCTCAAGACCTGCACTCTCTGGTGACCCTAAAACACCTTAGCCGTGAGGGCTTTGTAAATGGATCACCCACGTTGTGCTCCGACGCTATCTCTGCGTGGATCATCACGTCTCTGCGGTGCACAATCTCCCGTGTCGATGATACTTGCGCTCAATGTGTTTGCCTCTCTTATGGTTCCGAGGCTCACGTGAGTTGGCTCATCGCACCTGTTATCACGCAGCAGCGTTGTGATCGACAAGTTCAAATTTGGAACAACTTCCAAATCATCATGAACTTCCTGAGCCAAACAGCTTCCTTTGCAGCTTCACAAGCCACAACATACTTCGCTTCCATAGTGGAATCAACGATGCATCCCTGCTTGATGCTTTGCCATAATTCAGCTCCTCCATTCAGAATGAAGGTTGACCCCGAAGTGGATTTCCTAGAATCCTTATCGGTCTGAAAGTCGAAATCCGTGTATCCCGTAAGGATCAAATCCCCACCGCTATACACTGTCGTAGTTCCTCGTTCTCCTAAGATACTTGAGGATTGCCTTTACGGTACGTCCAAAGATCTAATCTGGATTGGACCGATACTCACCGACAATCCTCATCGCATAACGGATGTCGGCCTAGTCCACAACATGGCATACATCAGGCTCCCTACAGTTGAAGCATATGGGATCCGTCTCATATCCTCAACATCTTGAGGAGTCTTAGGACACTGATCCTTAGACAAGTGAACCTCATGCCTGAAAGGCAGCAAACCTTTCTTGGAGTTCTGCATCTTATATCTAGACAACATCTTGTCAATATAAGACGCCTGAGACAAGGCTAGCGTTCTGTTCTTCCAGCTTTGACAATGCTGATACCTAGAACATACTGAGCTTCTCTCAAATCTTTCATTTGGAATTGCGAAGCTAGCCACTTCTTAACGTCAGTAAGAAATTCTACCTCATTCCCAATGAGAAGAATATCATCCACATACAACACCAAAAATGCAACAGTTTTGTCAACGATTTTCTTGTAGACACAAGGCTCGTCGACATTTTGATCAAAGCCATAAGATTTGATCGCCTCATCAAACCTTATATTCCAAGACCTCGAAGCTTGTTTCACCCTATAAATGGACCTATGAAGCCGACAAACCTTTTGCTCTTGGCTTGGGCAATGAACCCTTTGGGTTGGTCCATGTAGATGGTCTCATCAAGTTTGTCATTCAAAAGGTCGTCTTGACGTCCATCCGCCATACCTCGTAGTCATAATACGCGGCGGCAATGGCCGGAAGGATCCTGATCGACTTTACCATGACAACAACAGTGAAAAGGTCTCCTCATAGTCAACCCTTCAACTCGGGTAAAACCCTTTGCCACTAGTCGGGCTTTGAAGGTGCACACCTTCCCATCTACGCCACGCTTACGCTTGTAGATCCATTTGCAACCAATAGGTTTGACCCCATCCGGTTGATCCACAAGCTCCCGCATGCAATTGAAGTACATAGACTCCATTTCCTGGTCCATAGCTTTAATCCACTCGTCTTTGTCAACATCAACCATTGCCTGATCATAGGTCAATGGATCCTCACAGTCATCATCAGGAGCGACAACTGAGGTTTCAGCTAAACCCATGTAGCGATCAGGCTGTCTCACAACCCTCCCACTATGTCGAGGCATTCCCAACTCTTGGGAACGGATTTGACTAGACGTGCTAGGATCAACAACACTTGTTGACGTACTAGCCCCATCAAGAACTCTGGCGATGTAATCGCCCATTTCATTTAACACAACTTTACTCCTTGGTAAATGATCCCTGACGTGGTCTTCCTCTAGGAAAGTGGCGTTTGTCGACACAAGCACCCTATTTTCCTTAGGATCGTAAAACATACCACCCCTAGTCTCTTTAGGGTAACCTACGAATAGGCACAATTTCGAACGGGGTTCCAACTTTTTTGGGTTTGACACCAACACGTGGGTCGGGCATCCCCAAATTCTGAAATGGTGTAAACTGCCTCTACGTCCACTCTAGAGCTCGAAAGGTGTTTCACAAACACTCTTTGACGGAACATTGTTCAAAATATAGACTGCAGTCTCCATTGCGTAACCCCAAAAAGAATCAGGGAGACGAGCATAGCTCATCATCGACCGAACCATATCCAACAGGGTTCTGTTTCTCCTCTCGATACACTATTCTCACGTGGCATACCAGTCTTGAGAGTTGGGACGTAATTTCGTGTTCTATCATATAGTCCTGGAATTCAGTGTCCATGTACTCTCCACCTCGATCCGATCGAAGTGTTTTAAGCGATTTACTTAAGAGGTTTTCAACCTCAGTCTTGTACTCCTTGAACTTTTCAAGAGTTTCAGACTTCTTGTGCATTAGGTAAATATACCCATACCTCGAGTAATTGTTTATGAAAGACACAAAGTATTCATAACCGCCTCGAGCTTGAACATTCATCGAACCACAGAGGTCAGAATGTATTAACTCAAGAGGCTCTTTGGCTCTATATCCTTTTCACTAAAAGGACGTTTGGTCATTTTGCCCTCAAGGCATGACTCACATACTGGTAAAGAGTTTTCTTCCAACTCGTTTAGAAGTCCACTCTTCACTAGTTTCTCAATCCTATTGAGATTAATGTGGCCTAACCGTAGATGCCAAAGATGGGCATTTTCCTTTGGAGAAACTTTCGCTCTCTTAGTTCGTGTTTCTGCAGTTTTAAACAATTCAGTATTCAAAACACTTTTGACCGAATTAGGTTTCAAAACATACAGATTATGCTCAAGTGAAGCAGAACAAATAAGATTACCATTTCTGGAAATAAACGCTTTATTACCATGGAATGAAACGGAAATACACTGTTCTAAAAGGCAGGAAATAGAAACTAGGTTTCTAGTAAACCCTGGAACTATATACATATTGTCCAACAAAATGTAGTTCCTGCCAAAATGTAGCTTCACCGTGCCGATCGCTGCAGCAGAGACAAGCTCCCCGGATCCAACCCGTAGAGTCACCTCACCCTCTCGCAGCGGCTGTCAGGAATCAATCCCCTGAAAAGAAGAACAAACATGGTTAGTGGTGTCCGAATCCAAAATCCAGGTAGAGCCACTACTCTCCACTAAACAGGTTTCTGTCACAAGTAAATCACATTTACCTTGATTCTTCCTCTCGGCCGGCCGAGAATTTGGGACGATTCCTCTTCCATGTCCGCCCCATTGCAGTGGAAACACTTTCCTTTCTCTCTCGCAACGCCCTTGACCTTCTTGCCCTTATGGGCGTGTAGCTCGGCCGGTTTACCCCTCTTTGTCCTCTTCTTCCCTTTCGGGCGTGAAGGGGCAACAAGTTTCGTCCCAGAGGTCGAACCCCTGTGATAAGACCTGTAGGCAACATTTGCCTCAGATATCGATGCCTTGACCTGCTCAAGGACCGAAATTCTGTAGCTCATTGAGGAGGGTAGTCGAGTGTAGCTAATTTTGTTCATAACAAAGATTTGCTTCTGGCGAAGGAAACTCTTCTAAGAGTCTCAAGAATAAATCGACTTGGCTCGACTCGTCGATCGAAGCCCCGTTCATCTCAGCCAGATTAAAGTGGGTCATCATGTCTAGAACATGTTCGCGGACAGACGACCCCTCTTTCATCCGTGCGTTGAAGACGTACTTGAGCGAGTCATGTCGGACCTGAAAGGACTGTTGTCCAAACATTTCCTGTAAGGACTCTATGATCTCCTTGGCGGTGACCATCAGCTCATGTTTCTTTGCCAATACATCAGACATGTTGGCAATAATGTAGACCTTGACCTTTTCATTGGCCCTGATCCATCGATCGTATGCATCGCGAACACTTCACGACGTTGTCGAGCCCAGCATCTGAGGACACTCCTCAGACAGCACAAACTTAATGTCGTCAGTTACCAAAATTGTGTTAATGTTGTTTTTCCAACTTTGGTAATTATCTCCCATTAATTTATCGGACGCGAGTAGAGCTATTATTGCGCTAGACATGTTTTAAGCTGAAAAATTAAGAAAACTTTGTGTTAGTCTCGCAAAAAAAACTTTTGAAATCCAATTAAGTTTTAGCAAAAAAATGTTTCATGATCCCTAGGTCATTCAAAATTTTGCAATGATACCCTAAAGGTTTAGAATGACCGCCACCGAAGGGTGAATAGAACACTCCTCCTCTAGGACGAGACTTTCTCGATCAAACTCTAATCCCAGAATAACTCTTATTCCATTAGGCGTCCAATTACCATTGTTCGGTCGAATTCATTAACACTTAACGAATTCTGTGAGTGTCACCCTCAATCTTTAAGTTTTCAAGCATCCGTCCAAAAAATAGCCACCGAAGGGTGAACGAAGAAGGAAAACCAACCAGGAAACTGTATCCCTTTCGAGAATTCACGGTGTTCCGACTCCCATGATCAGGCCCTCCGGCGGGATTGTGTCCGTCCGAGCCAAACTAGCGGGCGGATCATAGGCGTCTCACGGTGTGAATCGAAAGAAGAGACCGTGGGTCCCGTCTTCACAAGTCCCGCTCCCACTCACTATAAGTATTCTCTCCATCCACGATGATATTGACCCACACAAATGCCATCCGAAGGGGGGACGCTCCCATTTGCGCCACGAGGCCGAGTGTAGATTTCACGGTGCGAACTTAAAGGAGATTTGTGGTTGGAAATTCAAATGTATCTCATACACTATATTTCCTCACACTCAGCACTTTAATTTTTATTAGGGATTGACCTAGATAAACCGACTAAAATTTACCTAAGTCTACCAATATAACTCTTATATGGTATTAACCTAAGTCTATAATCACATTATAACTTAGGTCTATGTGAGTAAATTAAAACACTTTTAATTAACGACACTCACGATAAGTATAATCTAAGAATCTCCGGACCGAATTCACTCCTGTGCGGTTTCCTGTGTAGAGGTGTTCATGCGTCAACTTAAATACTCCAGCCTTAGACAAAACCTTCCTTAGACAGAGTTACTAATCAGTCTCCATTCATAGACTAAACTTTGATTTCCTAATTTCTAATCTCATTAGAAAAAAGAAAACCTAAGTCTAATTATTCAAGTTCTAAACTCTTTAAAACTAATAATTAACTTAGGTTGCATGCATTTCTATGTTATAGTGTTTGATCATTTATCACATGAATAACTATATACTATAACATAAGATAATTCATCACATGAATATAAATGCATGAACATACTTTAATCTAAAAAATATAACACTTATATTAATTAAATTAAACATGCATTTAATTATATTATAACTCTTATAATATAACCTATCATGCAAACTATATATTATAACTCTTATAATATAAATGATGCATGAAATGTTTAACCTAAGGTGGGATTTTAAATCTATATGACATACAATATGCACATAGAATTTAATTAAATCGTACATCTCATGCATAAAATAATTAAATAGCAAAATTGGACCGGTTTTGGCACCTAGGGGCAATTATTTAATTAAATAACATTAATATAACACTTATATTATATTATTTAATAAAATAATTAAATAAATAAAATAAATGCATTTTACAAATAAAGAAATTAAAAATACAAAAAAAAAATTCGGATGAAAAACGCCCCACTAACTCCAAAAGCATACGCCCACGTCTGCAACTGCTCGCGAACTGCCCCTCAACGCGTGTAGCGTTGCAACACCGTGGGCAGCGTTGCAACGCTGTCGCTTCCAGTGTCGACCCAACGTTCTCAACGCCAAGTATCGTTTAACGCTATCTGCGCAAGAGACGCTTGCACCGGCCGGCACACAGCGTTAAGACGCCAAGGAGCAGCGTCTCAACGTCGTCGCCTGTACAACAAACACCTTTGCTTTTTGTGCTTCGAAATTCACCCATTTTCGCTCCGATTTCTTCATAGCAACACTTGCTACTAAAAACTCGGACTTTACAGACTCGATTTACAACAAAATGCCCAAAAACAACGGGCCCTTACATTGATCTCATCAACATAAATTGTAAATCTAAACTAGTGGCAAAACCGAAAACATCCAAATTCGCAAACCAGCATTCATCTCATGAATTCAAAGTAAATTACCCACCTATTTTAACAAAAACAGTGCATAATGAAGAACCATCGAAATGACTCTGATACCAAATGAAGGGAATGAAAATCCCCGCGCAGCGGAAGACGATCGAATTGTCATGGTATCATTACGCTACTTGATTTTGTCAAAAAGATCTAACTATTAGATCTAGACTAAACATGCAAAAGAAGGAACAAAATACAGCAAGATAAAAGTACTAACTTGTTGAAGACTCTCTTCAAGATTTCTTTCTTGGATCACGAACGCTTCGTGCTTCTCGATCTCAATGAACGCTTCCCACGAACAGAATCCGAACACTACCACTTGGAGTCTTGGTTGTTCTTCCTTTGGAAATGAGGAGAGTTGTGGGACTCTAGAGTTTTAGAGAGGGAGGAGAGTAGAGAGAGTAGAGAGAATTTTGATGTCTTCTCTTTGATCAAAATCAAAAAAATGAGAGAATGCTACCCAATCCCTTCTTGCAAAGGGTTTAAATAGTGGGAATGATGGAGTTAAAATCTCCACATTATTACCACTTTACCACAATCATAGGTTATGCAAATCTCATTTGCATAATCACATAATATAAGATATCTCATATCTCATATTACAAATCTCATTTGCAATAATTGTGGATTGATTAAATTGAATCACATTCAATTTAATTTCTCTCAATTAATTTCTCCAATTAGCCCTAATTCAACAATTTGGCTAACCTATAGTTTATTATGAATCTCATTCACATTAAACTATATATTATATCATTCATATCTCATATAAATGACATAAATGCCCTTAAAGTGAAATTGAACACTTCAATTTCATACCAAAACATTAACCCTTCTTTTAATCCAGATTGAGCCAACCGAGGGACCTAATGAACCTACAGTGACGGGCTTCATGATCCGAGATTAACTCACAAACTCTTTGACTTTGGTTAATCAACATTCATTAGCTACGGTAACACTCCACTATAGCCCGTAGTTGCACTCCCGTCAGTGCAGAATATTACGTGTCCACTTATATAACCAATGCCCATGAGTGTCTTCACAGGTTGTTCGTAGACACGGCTGGGTCAAATTACCGTTTTATCCCTGTGTCTACCTCTTGTTCCTTAAGTCCCCACTGCTCCTCTAATGAACAACATATTGTGATGGTCCAACCATATACAACATCCTTCTCGAGCCAGTGAGAAGGTGGGCGCCTGTTGTCCAAGCCACGAGACGACTTAAGGGAACAATCCTCTAGTTTCTCTAAAGGCGGAACGAGTGAATTCCATCTCGCATAGTTAAGTTCCCAGCTCCCTACTTGGTCCTGTCCCTGAGAAGATAGGCATATTGGGCGAGTAACTGTGACCACCCTCACCCGTACTAGTCAAAGGACAAACCCCCGCAGACAGGAGTCCGTAACACGTTCAGGATTCAAGTTGAGTCACTAATGGTCATCTACGAACTTATTAGTCCTTCATCACAATCGTGTGTTACATCGATGAGGTCTAATAATTCACGGTCCGGTCTTGTACAATCTCATTGCACAGGATGCCCCCACTCGCATGTCAACTGTTAGCTCTTAGAATGAGAGCTAAGATTGAGCTTTTATTGTGATTATTCCTTGGTATTTTGAGATTTCTTGACTATTTTAACCCCTTGATTAGGTACTTTTGTGTGTTAATATTTACAAATTACTTTTGAAGTACCTTAAAGTCATTGAAGTACTTTTCATTGCTGAATTTTGTCATTTTGGCCATGTTTTCGTGGAGTTTTGGGAAGATGGATGTTATGAAGTGTTGAAGGTCCGCTTCGAAATTCTTTGTCAGTGCAATTGTTGAAGGATCAAGATTGCTGGAGCAAAAATTCAGTACCGATTCGCGAGAATACGCACGTGGGAGAGATCTCATTAATTGAGCCGACGAAAAACGCCACATCACCACCCGAAACCAACCAATGGGCGTGCATGGGACCGTTTTTTCCTTGTCTATTCAACCCTCATTTCCATATGGGTGTGATATAAAGGCTTTCTTAACCATTTTTAGGGCAAGAGGGAGAGTGAGCAAAGAGAAAAAGAGGAAAACTCGATTGGGAGAAGGGACAATAAGCGAAATTGAAGAAGAGCCAATTTGGGAAGCTTTCTCCTTCTGGAAAGAGGCTGGAGTGGACCAAAGGAGGCCTTGGAACTTCACCCATTTGTTTATTCTTTTGCTTTCTTGCTGTTTACTCTTTTGCATTGTAACTAAGACCATTTTAAGCATGTTTAACACTAGGTTTACTGTTTTATTGTTGTCTTTTCTTATCACCATGAACTAATCACCTTTGGGGTGAGGATTAAGAGACTTTATGTAGATGCAACTTTAATGAAAGAGTAATTTCTTGCAATCTCACTCTTGTGCCTTGTGATTTTACTTTGCTTGCTAAGGTTTGTTTGGTCATCTCATCTCAAGTATTGTTTATTCCAACTTGGGAAAGGGAAGAATAAACCGATTTCAAGGCATGACACTAGTTCTGATTAAGAGATTTACTTCTCTTAGGTGATTGAGGAGTCTAGGAATAGTCGTTCACCTAGTGTTAACAGTTAGGAGCTAAATTAAGGGTGTTTAATGGGAATTGAATGTCTAACTCGCAAGGAATTCTGGGAAGATTCCGCGAATTAAACTGTTTTGAGCTCACAGTGCGCTTTTGAGCTCTAGCATTAAGATTGCTGAAGCATAATTTCATCCCTAATCCTATCCCCTTTTTCTTTTTTTGGTTAAACTTGAGTTGTTGTTGCCTTATTTTTATTAATCCTCTTCTGCATTAGTTTAGCATTTCAATTGTTACTTTTAATTTCTAATTTCAATATTCATTTCATTTATGTTGGTTACCCTTTACTCATTAAATTCAACTCAACCTTGTGTAATTTCTACAACTAATCCCTGAGGAGACGATTAAATTTACTTATCACTTGCTGCTTAGATTGTGTATACTTGCACAGTTTAGGAGTGTTTTCTTGATAATTTCATACACCTCTTTTAAGCAAACATCAACCACATGAACGAGTCAGATCACCTCGTTTGTATCTAATACAAAGCGGGCGCATCCATAGTGTATCCAGGATTAGGTCTCCAACTCTATCCATATACTGTAGACCGTTCGGGTCATTAACTCGAACGTGATCCTCCCTGTGTGTCCACTACACACCGTTCAAGTTCTAGTTCTCTCATAAAATCAATGACCCTGGAGCTTAGTTTATTGAAAAAGTTTATAAATATTGCGAGACACAAAGTAATGAAATAAATAACTCTTATTAATTTCAAACAATAATTTACAAACACGAGATTAGGACAAAAATTCAAACAATTCCTCCCTCACCTAGAGAACAACAGAGAAGATCCAGTGGTGGTGTCCGTGATCGTTCGGGTTCGAGTTGCTGAGATCGTGATCGTGGGAGGAGGAGCACTTGAAGAAAGAGTTCTTCAAATGTAATATTTTGTTGTCCATCTTGTAGAAATGCATGCTTAATCTAGTTAGATTTGTTTTGATTGATATCCATGTAACAATATTAAGAACACGCGATTTACAATCCCATCCGCTGCGGGATTCGATCCCTTCACCAGCCTCCTCCAAACTACACAGAAAACAATAGGCTGGGCTCAGGTCCCTCGGAGATCTCAGACAACATACAACAACACATGCTTGAACCTGAGAGAAAACAAAACAGAACATACTTCAATTCTACGAATAAAGAACGAGACATGCTAAAGTTTAAAACATGAACTCAACGGAACAGAGTGCAATAGGGGAACAAAAATAAAAGCAACTACTGAAAGATAACTCCTAACTAGATCCTACAAGCCTTCCATAGCCTCGCAGGGGTCTCGCCGTCGGTGGTCATCTCACTGGTTTGCCTTACCTGCAACAAAAGAAGAAATAAACGAGGGGTGAGTATAAAATACTCAGTAAGCAACCCACTTCGTCCAAGAATAAATAACACAAAGAACAACCTTAGACCTAGCTAAGCACGACACCTAGCCCATCCCACAACCTTATCAAGCATCCTGACCCTATTTCTCACTCAGAATTCTCAGTCTTGTCCTACCCTTAGCTTCTGAACTAGGTTGGCAACAACTGACCACGAGACTCATTCCCGGGCCTGTACTAGGGCAAATGACTCTATCCAACCCCTATGACTCTAAGGATCACACTCCGAGTCGCACAACTGGATGGTGGACGGACCACCACATCCCATAAAGCATCAAAGGCGACACTACCGCACACAATCGACCACGGGCTCATTCCCGGGACTGTACTAGGGTGAAAGACTCTATCCAACCCCTCTAATTCTAAGGATCACACCCCGAGTCACACAACTGGATGGAGGACGGACCACCACATCACATAACATCATCATCATCTTGTCAACCTCGAGTCTCAGCCTGCTAAGGGTTACACAAAGACTAGGGCCTACACTAGAGCTAGTTGTGCTAACTACAATCCTAAGGCTCAATTACAATTCTCGAGTTACTTCAAACTAAGCACGAGACTATCAGGCTCGGGATAGACAATCGTAGCACACTAACACATTTAGAATACTCAGCACAAGCTTACATCAATTCTCCTAACAAGATCACATCTAAGCACGAAGAGAAAACAACCATGAAACATGAACAAACGTTCAATCTAACATGCACGATATTTCAACACACTTCACATTAAATAAGAACAGACAGACTTAAATCCAGGCGTCGTTGCGACTACCACAACCTAGCATGTCACTACAAGTCAACGTCTGACTAAGGTACGCTACCAGATTCCAAAACATTCAATTACCGCATGCAATTGTGCCATTAAGCTCTACACTTAGGGGTAGTTTAGTCCAAACGATTACATACAGGAGATCCAACCACAACGAGCGACTTGAGTAACGCGGCGTTCCAAACGTGCTTCTACTTCCAAGTCGTCCCTAACGAAGAACACGCACAAGATTAATAAATCGAAACACAACGAACCTAACACAACGATCCTAATTAAAAGGAGTAAAACTCACCCAACGGAGTTCCAAACGAGTTAAGGAACGAACCGAGGCGACCGCACGGAAGGAGACAAACGACGGCTCTGCAGGCTACGGCGCGTGTCACCGGCGGGCTGCGACGCGTGAAGGCGGCGGTGGCGGCGCGTGGGTAGCAGATCTGGAATCCTCGCGATCCGATCTATCCGAAACCAGTCTCTGATCCACGAAAACTGATTGAAATAGGCTCGAACCGGCTGAACCAAAACGTGGGTCTCACGTGAACCGGTGGCAAACACCTTCTTCTCCGGCGACAGCTTGGCTGCAAGAACGTGTTGCAGCGGTGCTGGGGTGCACGGACGACCTTCCAGTGAGACGACGACGACGAAAACGGCGATCTGAGAGACAAGAGAGAGCAAGGTTGTGTGTGTGTGTGTGAGAGAGAGAGAGAGCCAAAGAGGGAGAGGGAGAGAACTCATCGGGAGAGGGACTGCATGAGAGAGGGTTAAAAGAGGGAGAGTGGGGGAAGGGGCGTGGGTCGGCGGCCGCTTCGCTCGCGGCATGCGAAAAGGAAGGGGAGGGCGAAGCCCTCCCCGACTTTTACTTTCTGTTTATTTATTATTTTTTAAAAAAAACCGTCTGTTACATGTGTTTTCCCATTGAGTTCTATTCATGGAAGAAAATTTTCATTGATTATAATATTAATATCTTATTTTGTCTCTCAGTCGATATCTTATTAATTTAGTATAATATACCTTTGTATGAACTATATTTGATATTTTACCAAAATTCGATGAGTTTGACTATTTTGATTGATATTTATAATTTGTCAATCCTCATGTGAAATTCTTTGGGTGTTGAATGTTTAAATATTTTTTGTATCCTATTCTTTTTAATTGGTATCTTGTAGTGTTTAAATGTTAAAAATTTTATTTATGAGATTGTATGTGTTATTAATAAATTGATTTAAATTCTATTTTTGATATGTTTTAAATTGATTTAAAATTAATTTGTTATATCAAAATCTCTTATCTCGTGTCTCACTTATTTTGGTTAGTTGAGCAATTGAAAAAGTGATTAGAATTTAGACGGTGCTTTTTATTGATTTATTAAACTCCACGAAAAATATCCTTTTTAGAGTATGGTTATTTTTAAGGGGAGCAAATGCCTCTTAAAAATGATATTTCTTGCTTAACTGAAAAAAAAAAATTACCTTGTGATATTTGTGATTGATATTGATTTATTAATTGTGGCTTATCTAATCATATTTATTATGAAAAAAATCATATTGTTGATTAAATAACTAATTATTTGTTCTTTTGAAAAGAATGTGCTTAATTTTTGCTTAAGAAAATTTGTTGAATTTTAATTTATAAATGGAATATATTATAGAAATAATTTATATTATTGAATTACCTTTAGTATTTTTCTCAAATTTGGTATAATTTCTATTTGAGATACTACCATGCTTATATTCGTTTGATAATATTCTCCTTATGTGTTATCTAAAATGTTCATGTTATTTTGCTATTATTTGATATCAATATTTGACTTGATGTTTATTTTCTAACATTTAATATTTTGGTATCTCATATTTGAATTTTATTTGGATTTGATAAGTTGATTGCTTTGAGATTAATTTGCTTAATGTACCTTTTATAGATATGGTAATTTAGTACATATTCATGAGTATTAAATTACTCTCATAGAATCTTATTAATTTATCTTATGTCATATTCTTCTTGAATGAGTATTTCATTGAAAAATATTGATGAATTATTTGAGATAGATAGAACTATACCGTGATCTTTCTAGAATTAAATCGTGCAAAACAAAGTAATATTCTTAGATGAATTCACTTTGAATGATTTATCTCTTTGGTATTTATTGATCATTGCTTATAAAAAGAAGAATGCATTCTTTAGGAGGAGTAATACCCATTATGTAAATTAATTTGATAATGAATTTATATATTTTGATGAGTTGATTATATTTCTGGATCATTTTTACTAAAATTGACCGACTTCATTTATTTGAGGAGTTTGAATTAACTTATTATTCATAATCTCTTGATTATAATGTTTTGAAAAAAAAAAATCTATTAATTATTATTTTGAGGGGGAGTTTATGCCTTTAATTGTTATCTTTTGAGGGGGAGAATTTGTTATCTTTTGTGGGGGATGTTCAGTGATTGAATGTGATGTTTACAAATTAAATTCTTTCAATATTATTGTTCACATTCTACTTTGAGAATATTTTTCTTGAGTAGTTTGTCATCATAAAAAAGGGGGGAGATTGTTAGCTTTACGAGCTTCAATCATACAACCAAATATTTTGATGATAACAAATATTTAAATTACTAATGATTTCAGTGTTTTAAAGTGTCCACAGTGTAGAGCTCGAAGAGACGCCAACGCATTTTGAATTGCTCAAATCAGACTTCAAACGAGAAAGTTATGACTAAAAGAAGATTGTGAAAAACTGTTATTCTGCAGTGACGCGAACGAATTACAAAGACCGTTGGAAACAATTTAAAAAATTATTCTTTTAATCCTTATTTTGCCATTTTTATTCCAAATTACCTCTACCCTTGATCCATCTTAACCTAGATCCAATGACCTAAATTTTACCCTAAATTTAAACCTTATTTAAACATCATTTTCCCTCTCATTTCAAAAAAGAAGTCTTATCTCCAAGTTGCTGAAATTTTCTCTCCAACATTCTCCATTCTTGATCATTCTTAAAAGTTACATCATTTTCTATTCTTTTTGTGAGAGAATTTTATATGAGAGATTAGATTTTGTCTTTAGAGCTTAAAATTGTGTAGCTACTCTTGTGAGAGATCTTTTTTTGTGAGATTTGTATTTCATCTTTTAAATTATTGGGTGTTGTATTAAGGTGTGGGTACACCTTGGGATTTTGAGTGAGCAGTTTAATCCTAAACCGAAAAAGGCTTTGTAGAGGTTTAATCCTTAAACCCAAAAAAGGATTTGTAGTGGTTTGATCTTGAACCCGTTTAAAAAGATCGATATAGGTTGGATCCTGAACCTGCAAAAGGATCAGTTGGGAGTTTACTCTTGCTCTTTTACTTTGCTTTGTTCAATTATTTATTTGAGTAGATTGCATGCTTAGAAAACTTGTTCTATATTTCTAGAATTTTTAGGGTGCTTATTTTGATCTATTTAAGATATTAATCTAGTTTAATTCGTAAAAAAAATTATAATTTTTTAAGCAACCATATTCACCCCCTCTAGTGTTGTCATACAATCCTACAAGTTCAATGTCTTAAATGTAGGAATGTTAAGCCGGAACATTTAAGTAAGGAATTCAATTAAGAAGCTTGAGTTTAAGAAAATGGTGTGAGAAGGTGAATTTAGGGGAGGAAGTTTGAAGTCTTGTTAAAACTTATGCGTTGAACCATCAAACTCCAAAGCTTGATAAACTCACAAAGGCAAACCTAAGTTTGACGTCTTAAACATAAAATCCACCCAGATCCAAACAATACTCTTCTCAAACATAATCCAAAGATTTTCAATCCTAAATAGACGACCACCACAAAGTTTGAACCCATTCTCCCAAAATTCCTTTACTGCAAACCATTTCTCATCCCCATCAATTCAACATAAACCAAAAACAAGACCCACAAACTTGAATTGATCACTTAAAAAAAGAAAAGGAGAGAAGAGTCATAAGATTGGTGATTTAGAGAAAGAAAAAAAAAACACTTATGGAATTCAAAGAAATGGGACCCAAAACCAAAACTCCCCAAATCCAACTAACCAAAAATAATAACACAATAACAACAACAATGCAATAAACAAAACAAACAAACACTAAAAGGATATTAAAAAAAAAAAAAAAAAAAAAAAAGCAATGTAGAATCAAAGAAGAAGAAGAAGAGTTAGAAAAAGAAAGAAAGAAAGAAGAGGAAGATTATTGTCCACCAACATGAGCCCCCCCAGATTTTGTAAGGCTCTAGCCTACACTTCCTTCTGCGCCGCTGTCTCCGTTTGCTTGTGTCGCGCATGCCCTCAACATGGCCCCATTTTTTTCCCCTTTCCTTAATTCTATTTTCCTATACCCTTTTTTTTTTCAATCTCTTTAATTAATTCTATCCACATATATAACATTAATCACCATCTTTTTTTGACTTCATACATCACGTTTCACTTCTCTATCACCCAACAACATCTCCTGTTTCAATTTCAAACCCGATTTTCGAAACCGTTTCCAACATGTTTTCGTCTTGGTCGATATTGTATCGATCGAATAGGTCACGAGTGATATTTTGTTGTTTTTTGTGTGGTTGTTGGTTTGATATGGTGATGGTTTGGTTGCATTTTGGATATGTATTGTACAACAATGTGTTTTGAATTGTCTCTATCTATTGTGTTGTTTGGAGACGGCCTTTTGATGGATCTCGTTAAATCTATTGCCTTATGAGAGAGATGTTGTTGATAATGTAAAGAATATAGTTCGTCTAGTAGCTCAACATGATTATTATGTATTGATTAAAAGTGAAAAAGAGGTTAGATTTGTAAGTAACGATCTTATCTCTGTTGGAATAAAGCCTTGAGCTTAAAAACGAAACAAATTAATTCTAGACTTAACTAGATATACAGGAGAAGGGGGATCGGTTTTCATTCAACTTTTTGGCTAACATTAAGGACTATCTCTTTTTTACAATATGTTGAAGTAAGAAATTCAAATTTACAACCTCTTCTTTTTTTAGTTCAACAACATTTAAGAGTGTGAAAGATTCGAATCTTTAACCTCCATGGTCGAGAATATATGTCAATTACTGTTAAGCTATGTTCACTTTGAACCTCTGATCTCTTTGTTGATATATATCTTAACCACTTGAATTAATTATGCTCAGATTGAGAATCTATCATGTACAATCTCGAGAGAATAATAATTGTCGAAACAAGAATAATATAACTGATTAGATACAAGAAGATAGTATCAAATCAATTTTTCTCTTTTGGAGAACATTACATCATATGTGAGTATAACGATTCAAACCTACAACCTCTTATAAAAAAAACATATTTTAATTATTAAATTATGTTTATGTTGATAGTATATATCGAAAAATCGTAGACATACCAAAAGCAACATCTCATTCATGTAAAGTGTTCATAGTTGAATTAAAATGAAATTGACAACTTAGATCTAGAGAGATTAAAAATATCATTCTTAACATTAAAATTAAAAAAAATAGCGACAAAAGGCATATGTTGAAAATTTAATATATAATATAATACAATATTGAGGGAACAATCCTTATAGTTATAGTAGGTATATGAGTGAAAAATAAAGCCACGTTGACTGCAGCCATAACGAGGTTGCAAAGTTTGACCAGCATCGTATGAAAATCAGGACCACATTTCTAAATCTCATCTTCATGATGAAATCTACACCGTTTGATCGACATCCTTTAATCCCTTTAATTCTTCAAATTATAATTCTCATTTACATCATTTTAATATAATGTCTTTTATATTATCAAATTTAATCATTTAATTAAGAATATCATTGTGGACCAAAAGTGAAGGCTTTAAAGTTACCGTCGGCACCGCCGCCGGCGCCGGCGAGGGAGTAAAAAGAAAAAAAAATGATCACAACCCAATTCCCCTCTTACAAAAAATTGAAAAAGGAAGCACAAAATACAACATTTTGCAAATCGAAATTTTTAAAAAAAGAAAATAGAAAAATTCAACTTTTGAATGCGTCGATTATTTATTGGCCTTTAGGAAGCTTTCTTTCCCTTTGGGTTTTTTTTTTATTTTTAATTAGTGGGGTTTTTTTATAAAAAAGAATTAAGAAAATGAATGGAGTTTTTAAAATTGAGAAGCAAAAGGGCACGAAAATTGAAAAGAAAGAAAGGGGAGGGTTAAAAATGCAAACTAAAGTTCATAACTAAAGAGAGATCAAAGATGCCAGCATCTTGGAGGTTGCTTGAAACTCAAGATTTTGAATATTTTTAATCTTATTTTATAATTATTTACATTGACAGAAAAAAAGTTGGATCCAAGTGATTTTGAATCATGATGTGCCACTGCCTACAACCTATTTATGTATGACCGATATAATTATCCAAACATTTTATAGAAATATTTTAAATTTTAGATTGGATACTCAAAATTAAGTTCAAGTTTTATTGCTATTCATAGGGTTTTTTTTTTTAAAAAAAAAAATTTTTTAGTTCAATGAGGTGTTGGGAGGGATTAGAACTATAGATCTCGTGGTCATTAACACATTTGATAGTCAATTGAGGTAAGTTTTCTTTTCCTATTATTCATAGGCCTAAAAATAGCTAATGAATGATGTCAAAATTTCATATCTAGCGCTAAATCAACATTTCCTACAAAATTAAAGATTACATGTGGAGGGTTCTTTTTTATTTTCAAAATGGATAAGGATTTGAAAATAACCTTTCAATAGCCAAAGAGAGCCTAGCTCAACTGACATGATGTATATGTTAACAACTACGAAGTTTGTGGTTCGAATTCTCTCAACCCTAATTATACTAAAAAAAACATTTCAATAGAAATAAATATATCTTAACAACTAAATTATGTATGTGTTAGCATTGAACAATAAAGAACGAGCCAAAAAGTTTCATCCACCTATTTCTCTCTTATGAAGCTTATAACAAATAGAGCTAAAATACAAATTTAGTTCATGAACTTTGAGGTCGGTATCTTTTTAGTCTATGAACTTTGAAAATTACAAATTTAATCCTTTAACTTTCAAATTTTTTAAAATTCACAGATCTACTAGACACAAAATTGAAATTTTAAGATTCCATTAGACATAAAATTCAAATTTATTTCCAAATAGATCAATTATCTATCCGACACAAAAATTAAAAGTTTAGAAATCTATTAGGCACTTTTAAAAGTTATCAGAATAAATGGACATAAAACTCAAAGTTCAAGGACTACACTTGTAGTTTAACCTAACAAATATCAGAAGGTTTTACCTTAAAATTGAACTGTTTCATGGTTAAACACAATCACCATTTCAATCGATGTCTCAATATACTACCAGACGATTTTAGATATGGAATCAAATGTTTATAACAAGATTTTGAACAAATATGAGAGAGGAACGATATGCGCCTAATCCAATAGTTAAAGCACAACTCCATTTCTTTGAAGTCAGAAGTTCTAATCTCTACCCCACACATATGGAAGTAAAAACAAGTTTCGAGGGAGAGAGAATACACATGATTGGATGATAATTACTTCATGTATCCAAAAAACACTTGAAAATAATGATGAAATTAGAAGCAAGAGAGAGAAATAGAAAGAGAGGTGAATGAGTGATACATTAAGAATAAGAAGAGAAGAAGACAAAAGTGTAAAAAAAAAAAAAAGAAGGAAGAAGAATAAGTTTGTAAACAGTACAAAATTAATGAATATGAGATAGGGAACCAACGTGGGGGCGCAGACTCCACTTTTGTTTTTTAAGTTTGACAGTGACTTCTCTCTTTGGCCCCCCCTTTCCTTCTTCAAACTAAGTGTGTTCCTCAAGCTATTTCTTTCACATGCTCCTCATTTTTCCCCTCCTTTACATTTCTATATCTTCAATCTTCTCTCTAATTTCATCCCGACTCGGTTCATTCAAGAAACTAATCAATGAAACCGCTAACAATCTGACGATTTCTTAATAATGATTAGATATGCTACGAATTCAGGAATCCAACTGTACAAAACTACCCATCACATTCAATTATTTTCTTCAATTTCACCTCATTTTATTTCAACCTCTTTCAACGAAGCCACTAAAATCTGGTTGCCACTACTTTTTAATAATCGTTGGATGCAAACCCTTAAATAATTAACGACTAGATACGAATTCAATGATTTAACATTGTAAAACTACTAGCTACACATTATGCATGGCGGCATCGCTTTGATTGGATCCATGAAAAGACTTCCTAAATGACACTTTACATCTCTATATTTGCCATTAAGTCAAACTTAATTAACTTTAAAAACATGGTGGGTTTTCAATGCAAAACTTATCCATATACATATCCAAAGGAGAGGGGCATTATAATTCAATAATATTGCATATATATTATCATATGTCAATCTCTTTGGTTGGTTCTAAAGTTGATTTAGAAGGTTTTTGAAAACTTGTGTCAAACAAAAAAAACACACACATAAAACAAAAATGGCAGTGCCCCCCAACAAAAAGAAGAAGGGGGGAAGAGAAGAATGGTGGTAAAGCAAGATTTGGATGGAAGGGAATTAGTGTCATAAGATTAGGAGGCACGTGACTTACATTATGGAAGAATTTTATAGAGAGAGAAAGAATCTATCCTTTGCTTGTAGGAGGGGGAGGAAATAAGGGTCCCACACACCCTCCATTTTTTGGGCCCCCCAAGTGGAGTGCTCTTTGGGGATGCTTTCTTTAACGAGGACCCAAAAATTCTCAACCCATCACCATTTTTACTTCCACGTCAGCTTCATTTTAAACTCATCCAATCACTCCCCTCCATTTTGCCACCTTGTACTTCTTCTTCTTTTGGCCTCTTTAAGTCTCCCCTTGTGGGGTACCCTACAGACAGTGTAGGTCCCACCTCAAATGTTTTAACAGTAGAAATTATTCGATCAAGCTGTCATAGTGCAGCCGACAGTGACAGAAGTACGTCGAATTTATATCTAATAGTTATTAGAGAGTATTGAAATTATTAGTTATTATCAGTCAACTACATTGAACATTCAATTTGTTTTAAAACAGTGGCAGCCAACCCCTTCCCTCTTCCATGTCTTCAAATATACCCCTTTTTTTTCTTCCTTCTTATTCACATCCCCAATTCTCTTCTTCTTCTTCTTCCTCTCAAACTATCCAGAAAAATCCTCTTTCTTTCTTTACTTTCTTATCTCTTTGGGATTTAATGAAGCTTTTTGTTGTTGTTGTTGTTCATCTTATAAGTATAGAGCAAGTGAAAGAGAGAAATTAAATGGAGTAACTGTCAAGTGAAGTGAACTGAAGTTTGTTTGTTTGTTTGGCTGACTTGAAACATTTTCATTCTCTCTCTTTCTCTCTCTTTCTCTTTGTTTCTTCTTTTGGGGTTTCTTTTGTTTTGCTCAGCTCATTCTCAATGGGTCTTACTTCTCTTCAAGTCTGCATGGACTCTTCTGATTGGCTACAGGTATATTTCATCAAACTCTTTCTAGTTCAGAACATCAATTGAGGAATGTCTCAGTTATAACTCTAAAACTACACTCCCTTTCACTTCAATTCTCAAAACAGAACAGAACAAAACAAAACAATACAATAGGTTCATGTTCATGTTCATGTTCATTCTAGCTACATTCTAAAGGAATGTCAGTAACTCTAACTAGTAGAACTAAGCTGAAACGAACCGAATCAAACTGAACCGAACAGGGTCACATTGAACTGACTTTGTTTGTGTGTGTTTTGGTATAGGGAACTATTAACGAGGAGTCTGGAATGGATTCTTCATCGCTATCAGGAGACATGTTATCATGTTCAAGGCCGCTGACAGAGAGGAGACTGAGGCCACAACATGACCAAGCACTGAAATGTCCAAGATGTGACTCAACTCACACCAAATTTTGCTACTACAACAACTATAGCCTCTCTCAGCCTCGCTACTTTTGCAAGACTTGCCGCAGGTACTGGACTAAAGGCGGCACTCTTCGCAACATCCCTGTTGGTGGTGGCTGCAGAAAGAACAAAAAAGTTGCCACTACTAAAAAATCCAACAATGACCCAATTCAGAATCATCATCATCAACAACAACAACAACAACCCATTTCCCAAATCCATCATCATCATCATCATCAAGCTTCTTCTTCTTCTTCCCTTCACAATCACAATCACAATCACAGTCCTACTGATCTCCATCTCTCATTTCCAGACCAAGTACATTTCCCCCATCATTTCAATCCCCTCATTGGAACCCCTAATTTCATTTCTACCATTGGAATGCTCGAAACTCACCATCACACAAATCGACCCATTGATTTCATGGACACCAAAATGGAAGCCATTGTTGGAAATCCCCATTACAATCCCACCAACCCTGACCATTTGGCCATGGTGGGTGGCCTCGCCGGAGACCACATCGCCGCCGCCGCTGCTGCTGCTGCCGGCCATGCCCTGTCCCCGAGTTTCCATGGCCTCTGCTCCCCTTATGGACTCTCACTCGATGGAAACGCCGCCGCCGCCGCCGCCATGGGACAAGGGCTGATGATTCCTTATGAACATGAACCAAATGAGGATCCGAATGCGATGGATGTGAAGCCGAATACGAAGCTTTTGGCTTTGGAATGGCAAGATCAGGGATGTTCAGAGAAAGTTGAATCGTCCTATGGATATATAAATGGAATTGGATCGTCTTGGAATGGGATGATCAATGGATATGGACCATCAACAACCAACCCATTGGTGTAAAATTTGATAAAGGGAAATCAAATGGGCACTCGAATGAAATCAAGAACTATTTGCCTTGATTTGTTTTTTTTTTTTTCTATCAGTTTCTTAAAAATGTTTCTGATTTTTGTTTTATTTTCAATCTTCTCTCTAATTTGGAGTGTGGCTTTGGTTTGGGATTGTCTCAGCAAATCCAAGGCTCTCTGTTAGGATTTTGTTGTATTATCGAGGAAGATTATCTAGGGAGTGCCTTTGTAGTATAAAAAAAAAAAAAGAAGAAAAAGAAGAACAAGTGTGATTTGGTACGTAATTATCATATAATTAGACTTGTTTTTTTTTATAAGTAAAGAGCTTATTGACTTATTGTTAAATATTAAGTGTGTATGATAATTAAGATGGAAAATCACTTGCATTAAATATTCCTCTACATTGTATTGAAAGCTTCTTCATGCATGTCTTTTGGCTCTAAAATATGAGACATTTGTTTGTAAGAAAATAAGAATAAATAAAAACGAAATGGCTTTTGAAAAATTAGTGCAAGAATATATTTTTGAACGAATTTTGTTTTGAAAGATAGAAACTAGAAAGCTGTTTTTTTTCAAATAAATCTTAATTTGCAACTCCTCTTATTATTCTCTTAGACCCCCCAAAAAATAATAATAATAAAAAGATAGAACTTTTCTGAAAATAATAAAAGGGATATGTAAAAAAAATTATAAATTTGTTATGGCTGAGTCTTGGATTTTGAATTTTGCTAAGTGGAGAGGAGTGGAGGCAATAAATGTAATAAAGTTATATTTAGGAAAAATATATATGGGGAATGATTAAAAAGAGTTTTAATTTTTTTCCTTTCTTTCTTTGGTTACAGAAGAGGTTTCTTTGGACAGTACAGTACTTTATTTCTAGAATAAGAAAAACTATAATCTTTTTCTTTCAATCTCAATTTTTCATCTTTTATTATTATTTTTGTTTTTTCAAATGCAAAAGGTAAATTTCAGTTCTAGAATTTACCACCTTGTCTTCATTCTATCATTTCAATCTGGACCCCAAGATGAGATGGATCTTGTGCCATTGTTACTTTTATATGTGTATATTAATTCTTACATGTAGAAGCCTTTTATTTATCGTTTTTTTCAATAATATGTAAGGTAGAGATTTAAATTCGAATTTTTTTGGTTGAGAATATATGTTTTAACTAAAAGAATTATGCTTAAATGGTTTTTTTTATTGTAGTTTAAGTACGTTAGTTTAATAGTGTGATAAATATGATATTACAATCCATAAAAGAGATTTGAAGACATTGTTTTAATAGAAAAAAAGATGAAACAAAATAGTTATGTACCACTTTATTTCGTATTTGAGTTATTGACTTATTGTCCATTCAAATGTTTGTCCAATGAATCTGTTAAGATTAAAGATAAAATTTATCTAAAATTGAAAGGGTGTTATCTTATTAGACATAAAGTTCAATTTTATGTGGAATTAACTCTTGAATTTGAAAATGCAAAAGTATGATTGAGACCTATTAAATACAAATTTCAATAACCTATTAGACACACATTTAATTTAAAAGTTTAAAGAACTATTAATTAAACATTTTTTAATAGTGTAAGTCAAGAGACATTAAACAATATTAAAAATTGATGGACTAAACTTGTAATTTAACCAGAAAATTAACATACCATTTTATTTTGAGTTGTCCACGTTTTCTACTATGCCAAATTTGCAAACATTTGTCCAATAATCCTGTTAGGGATTAAAGATAAATATTTATATAGAATCAAACTTCAAAATTCAAAGGATAATTATTGAACTCACCCGACACTGATCATTGAAAAATGGTGTACGAAGGAAGTTAACATTCCTCGTTCGGTCAAGGATGGAGATAGGGAAGGCATCCTCGATCCGAGCCCCCGACCTGAATGGCATGCCACACAATAGGGCAATGTGTTTAATTCACTATTCATATTTATCGAAAAAGCTCCTCGTTTGCAGTCGACTAAATAGTACATATAGTCGTGTGTGGTGATGTTCAATCTGAAGGCTTTCAACAGTGTAGGTTTCCTCTTTGATTTCATTTGTCAGCCCAATTATGTTCCACCATCGCATTATTAATATTATTTCGGACCTTCGCTTGCAACCTGTTTGTGATAATGCTCATGTGAAGTTTCAGGGTGGGTTTGAGCCAGTGAATTCTTGTACTCTTCTCTTGAGGGTTTTGAGTTACATTGGAAGAACTGTTAAGACTTGATCGGGGATTTCTGACGACACTATTGGATGTGTGAGTAAAACGATGAAGACTGTATTTTTCTGTGAAGAAATTGAGAGAACCTTCAGAGTATTCAAATTATGCTGTGTTGGAGGGAAGCTTGATTGCTTATCCACTACATGGGGGAGTTTATCTGATTTTTCAGGTTCAGTGGTTTGATAGATCTGAACTTGTATGGCTTCAAAGTTGAGATGCTAGCATGAATTTGGATTTGCTTTAATTCAAATGGTTTGTAAGCATGAAACATAATCTATGGAACATGCAAATCTTGTAATTCAATGGCTAGTAGAAGCAAGATTATTAAATACCTCAAGAAAGCTTGACCAATGCCATGTGTGCAAGTTTTCCTGCTTGTGGCTCGTCTATGATCACTTCGATGAATCTACAGAAATTGATAACGCAAATAAATATATTGTATATACCTTGAGTCCGATACTCGTTGATTTAACAGAACCAACTTTACCATTCAAACGGGCCCTAAATTCTTTGCTCATTGCAAAGACCATCTTGCTACTTTTGAGGCAATATTGATCCATAGAGAAGCTGGGGCTTGGAGTGGGGGCTTTGGATTAGATGTAGTTGGTCACTGAAATGTGTGATGGTTCAGAAAAGTGAGAGCTACAAAAATGCCAAGCGGTGTGATTCATGGGACGATGCCAAGGCAAACCAGAAAGCTCATTTCTATGGACACACAACGTCGTCTGATTCAAACTGCACTGAAAATGTTGGATTTCCACATGGATTTCTTGAACTATATATGGAATTTGATCCTCGAATGCATACTAAGCTTGTGCGCATGTTTATACTAGAATGTGAGATAAGCACACAGTTACAAGTTAAATCCATGGCTAAATTCCTTGCCTATACAAGGAAAGAGATTGTCAAAAAGTATGAGACTAAATAAAGGTGGTAGCCGCCAAATTCATCTCATGAAATACAAAGGCTCCACATTGCTTATACGATTCTGTAACCAAAGAAAAAAGGGGAAAACTAGAAGTACTATTAAAAACGAGAAGCTCCACGAATTGCATAGGTTAATATATTTGTGTCCTCGGATACATAAACTACACCTACAATACATCAACAAGACTAACGAGGGGCTTGATAGAACCTGATCAAAGAAAATCCACAGTGGTTCCATTACGTTGAGGAAGAACCCGCCATGGAACTCACCTTCTTGAGGAGGCCTTCAATATCGCTCTCCAATTTGGCTCTCATATCTGGGGAGAGATTGTCTCCAGACTTCTCCAGCATTGATGTCATCATCTGAAGATTCTTCCTAATAAACTCTATAGGCGGTGCCTCACCTGCTTGAGACCCTAATTCAGCAGACTTTGATGGGTTCAGGGTGCCCTCAGAAGCTGGATAGGCCAGTGCCGTGCAAGCCCTGTCCGAGTCCGACGTCCTGGGGGGAGCTGAAAGATGATAGAGCTGGTATTTTAAAAGAGTTGGGCCAAAAATGTTGTTCTTCTTTAAACTCCGAACAGATTCCATAGCATCAGCGCTTCGGAGGAAGACTATCTCAACAGTTGAATCTTTCAACTGGATCTCTGATTCCTTCAATGATCCAAACTGGCTAAACGTAGTAATAACTTGCTCCCGGGGAGGTAAGGGAGCTTCCGAAGAGAAAGTCAAGAGAAGGAGAGATCCTAAACCTTCACCATCAGTTTCAACTTTATTATAAATATATGGTCTGTCAGAAGGATTTGGTTGGTTTAAACTAGCTTCACCTTTTCTCCTCCTCCTCCTCTTAGGTTTAGTCTGATGCGGGAGGTTATTAGTCAACTGGGAATCTTTCCCCTGACTAGATTCAATACCCATTCCATTTAAATCTGGTATATCAGAAGATAAGATTACCTTTGGATCCGCCAATGGTGGTTTCTCCTTCCTCTTTCGCCTTTTGACCCCAGGCTTGCTCTGATCCTGGGCAATTGTCTGATCTTTCACTGACTGGTTGAGCGCTCCGGCAAAATCCACTTGAATTTTCTCTGGAATCACACCAAGTGGTTGTGGAGCTGTGACCTGTAGATCAATGAAAAACGAACCAGGTTTATTGCTGTTATTCACATCTACAAATTCAGTAGACACCTTTGAATGCTCCTTAGCAGCTCCAAGTTTCCTTCTCTTCTTTGGCTCTGACTTTTGTTGGGAAGCAACCTGGCCAACAGCCTGCTGATCTTCCACCAACAAGCCAGGTACCGAACCACTTCCATTTAAATCTGGTATCTCCGCTGTTGGTTTACTCTGGGGATGTGATCCGTCATTCTTTCTCTTCCTTCGCTTTGGTAAACCATTGGGGGAGAGGGGTCCAGGTCCAATCTCTGATGAATCTTTTGTGAGTGGGCTACTGGAAGAAATGCTAATGTTCACATCTGACAAGGCAGAAAGGGATTTAGTCTTCAATCTCCCCAAGCTTTCTCTATCTTTTTTCGACTTAACACTGGAAGATAGCGGGCTTTTTTTCTGTGCGTCTCCTGCAGGACATATTTCATCTTTTCCAGTCAAATCCACATCATCAGAGACTGGTTTGGATTTCATCTCTTCCATTTTCGTAATAGAACTTGCCTGACTTTTTCTTTTCTTGATCCCAGATTTAGCAGTAGAAGGATGCTTAACCTCAGACACCTTTCCCCCAAGAAAAAATAAATCGGCAGCCATCGCCTCATTTTGACCAGCATTGACAGATTCATCATGAAACATCAAAATTCTAAATCTGGAGAAGAACTGAGCAACCGCATCAAAGTTGGTATTTTCATTTGGATAAAGACAATTCACAGCAGTAAAATGAAGCTCGGAGAGAAACTCAGCTGGTGATACACTCATCAACTCTTGATTATCAGCGGCATCACTCCCACTGGTGATATTCCGGAACCACTTCTTCCAAAACTTGCCACTGCATTTAGATAGCAAAGGGGTTTCATTCTCGCCCTCAACTGCATTTTCATCCTCACCTACGCCAGAATTTTTTAGAGCCTTATCTTCTGTTTCAGCTGGCATACCTTTCTGCCCCCAGTTTATGTATGGAAAAGATAAATACTTGCTCTTCTTCCGCTCTCTTGTCTCAGATCTCTTTTCAGACATCGCTTTCCTGGCATCATCAAAGTCTCCTACACCAGAATCCTTACCTTCATATACTAATGGATTGATCACCTCTCCCTTTATTGAAGAATCAATTTTACTAGATTCAAGATCTTCAAATTTGTCACTTCTTTTTCTCTTTACAGATCTTGATTCAATTCCTCCATTAGCAATAGTCTTTCTTCTGGAGCTCCTTTTCCCTCCTTCCATGCTTCCATCAAGTACCTTATTTGGATCTCCATTCTTCCCTTCCATCTTTTCGCATAGAACATCTGATCCTATGGATTGTGTCTCTAATGGTGAGCTCTGTGTGCCACCTTCTACCTGTTCTTCATCATTTTTCACTGTAACACGAGCTTTGCTTTTTCTCGCTGATCTGCCCACCACATTATCTTCAGCATCATGAGTTTCCAAGAGTTGATGCAAAGGTAACTGCTGGTGCCCTATTGAGCTTTGGAAAGCCGCTAATTGATTGTACAGGATACTCGACTCTAGTGCTCCACATAGGGAAACAATCTGCGCAAGACCCTTAACACGTGCTAGGAATGTTTTGGGTTCATACTGATCAACAGAATATTTAGCAAGGAAACCAGAATTGCGCCTAGGCAGAGAAGTTGCATCCTTCAGTCCATCATCACCTTCTAATGGACGGTTTCCTTCTGGAATACAGGAACACATCATCTCCAACTTCACACATCTACCAAACTCATCCACAGCTTTCTCTACAGCTCCAAGGAAACTTCGAGACTTGTACTTCCCAGACATCTGCTCAAAGTTTTCGGCGAAGGTTATCAACTGAGATGGAGAGCACCATGTCATATGGCTGCTCCCAAAATAACCAACTAATAGACTATCACTCTGGCTACTTTCTTCACTCTCTGCTGCATCGGAGGGATATATCTTTCCAGGCCACCATGTCTGACTTTTGGTCTTGACCCATATCACATCACCAACTGAAAAATTGTGCTCTTGACCATTTTCAATAACCTGCTTTTCATCTCCAGCTTCTATCGACATTTCTTCCGTTTCTGTAGACTTGGAAAGTTCTGGGTCTTCTGGCTGAATATGCGAGAAGTCCACACTAAGTGAAATACCATCTCCAGAAACTTCCATGTTCTTCGCTGTAGAACCACCATCTAATTCCACCGCGTTGCCTTCGTTCTTGTCATCCTCAACCCCACCACCATTCCCACCGTCTTCTTCAGCACCAGCTACTGCAACCGCACCACCATCCAAAACTTCTCTCTCTAAACCGTCTATTCCCTTTTCATCCTCTTCATTCCTCAATTCGACATTACCAATCTCAGCTTCGTTACAGCAAGCACTAACCGCTACACCATTCTCAGAAACCGGAATCTCCACCGCTAACCCAGCACTCAAATCAACCAACCCAGAAAACCCAGAAATATCCTCACTAATCTCATTCGCAGGGCTTTGGGATTTTAGGGTTTCTGGGGTTTTGGGGTCTTCCATTCTAACTCTAAACACGTCTCCCCCAAATCACCAAAACCACACCATCACATCAATGAAGCTGACCAAGTAGAAAGAGAAAAAAATTAAGAGACAAACAAACCAAAAAAATAAAATAAATAATAATAATAAAATCAGACCTATAGCATTAACAACACTGATAGAAAACGATCAAATAAACCCATTCTCCGATTAAAGAACATCGAGAAATAAAAAAGTTATAGAACAAACTCCAGCTGCAAAGACAGTGGAAAAAGAGAAAAACAGAAAGCGAGAATCCAAAATAAGCGATTTGAAATCGGAATTTACAGAGATCAAACTCACCCGAGTTGAAGGCGCAAGGAGAGGGACTATAGGATTATTATTACACAACAGAGAGGCATTCGAAGAGAGAGAGAGAGAGAGAGAGATGATTTGGATAATAATTAGTAAAGTGGGAAGAAGAAGAAAAAGAAAGAGAGAGAGAAAGAAAACATACAAGTTTTTATTTGCAGGCGCTGAAAAGCTGAAGAAAAAGGCCGAGGATTCCACAATTACGTTGAGAGACAAAGACACAGAAAAATATATAAACAAACAAACTAATTAATTTAAAACCATTTACCCTTCCTCTTCGCTTGAACGGTGAGTACAAATCCATTATTATATTTTTCTTTTTTCTTTTTTCTTTTTTCTTTTTTTTTTAAGCTAATCCATTATTTTTCATCATCCAAAAAGTCGGCTTCTAAGTTCTTCATCCTTCTTCTCTGTTATTTTTCTTCATCTACTTTTTTTTATAAGAAAAAAAAATAACGATAATAATAATAGAGTTTTTTCTTTCTTTTTTTTTTTTATGATTATGGATTTGTATAAATATTTTTTGGGATGATGGCGTGAGAAATAGAATGGTTTAATTATAGAATATTAACTCGCCTACCACTGAAAGAATTAATGAATTTTTTTCACAAACTTTGCTTGAAAATTTGCAAAGTTAAAGAATTAATGTGTAGCGTGATTAATTAATAAATTTATTATAAAAAAAATTATAGAACACAGATTGAAGACACATATTATCTTTTATTGTCAACTTAACAAGGTCGTAGTGTGCTTTTAGATTATTAATCATTTATAAAATGTGCTTGTCTTCCATGATTTTTTCAACTAACAAAATTCAAATTAATTTAGAACAAAATTGATCAAAAAGTGAAAATTGCGAAACAAAAAATTAAATGAATTTCAATTTAATCTAATTATTCCATAAAGACATTTTGTTTACATTTTTTTTTTTGCTTAAATTGCAAGTTTAGTCCCCGAAATTTGAGATTTGTATCTATTTAGTCTCTAAACTTTCAAAAGTATCAAATATGTCCATGAACTTTCAATTTTGTATCTATTTAATCCCTAAATGTTGAAATGTGTATAATAAATTCTTAAATTTTCAATTTTGTATCCAATAGATCCCTGAATTTTCAATTTTGTGTCTAATAAATCCTTGACCTAGTGGACGTTTTTTAAAACTCATGAACTTACTAGGTATAAAATTGAAAAGTTAAACTTCTATTTGACAAAAAAAATCAATTTTACATATAATATATCGCTTATTTTTAAAAAACTTATGAATTTGTTTGGGACTAATTAGACATTTTTAAAGTATAGAGATTTATTGGATACAAAATTGAAAGTTCGAAGACCTATTTGACATTTTTTAAAATTTAGGGATTAAATATACACAAATCTCAAAATTTATGAACTAAACTTGTAATTTAATCTTTTTTTTTTTTCACAAACAGTTTTAAATACTCATAGGATTTTTTTCCCCCTTTTTCTTTAGATACAAATAGAGGTTTAAATTTAATTACCTTGTAATTGACTTTTATCTAAAATGAGTCAAATCAACCAAATCAGGCCACGTTGGATAAGCAAAGCCGTACTTAAAAAAAGTTAAAAATAAACCCAAAAAATAGGAAAGAAAATTAAGACAGTATTGTTTGTACTTGGCAGTTGAGACATCAATTTGAATGACGATAATAAAATGAAAATATCATTACACTGAAATTCTCAACATTCCAGTATAAATAAATAACATTTGTTTGGAGTTCATTTTCCGCAAATAAATAACATATGTATATAAGTTCAAATAAGTTTTATTCTAAAAAGTTTTTTTAAAAAAAAAAAATTATTCTAAAAGTTATACTATAATAATCTCTTTTATTTGTTGTGATGGCAAGCAAATATGTAAATAAACAAAAAAAGCTACTTAAAATTCTAAATACAATTTCATATATTCATTGATTCAACCTACGAGTGAATTGACATTTCTACCGTACCATAAAAAATAAATTAAATATAAGAAAAACATCAATAACATATCACTAATGTGGCCCTAATAATAATAATAATAAATTAGAACTTATTTTTACAAAATGGAAGACTTATTTGTTAATTTGATTTTTTTTTAAATAGATTTTGAAAGAAATATCCATTGTTATTGAAATTTTATCAATATTTTCATTGACATTTTCATAAAACTGACATCTCCACATTTTCGTGACATCGATATTTAAAACTTCTAGACTAAGAGATATATGAGGTCGTAAAACTACGAATTTTGATGTATTCATCTTCTAAATATTCGCATTAAAAAGATGAAGAATATTTCCAAAATTCTGATGAAGAAAGTGAGAGTAACAACTTGAAAATGGTAAAATGCCTTCTTCAGGGTGATGGTTGGTATCTGCAGATACAGTCGTATATGTTTCCTTTTATCAATTTTTCTGCCAGCCTCTGATTTTTCACCATCGCAAGCTGCAAAAGCAATCACTTTTTTCATGAAAATTTGAAGAAAAATATTCTTAAAAGACTTTAATTGTTCGAGACTCCCTTTTTTTAAAAATTCTAGATGATGATAAACAAAGCCAATGAATGTCACCTTCAAAGCATCACATTTAAACTGCGCATTGAAGTTGGTATGAAAGGCTCTTCCCATCCCTTCTAAAATAACCTGCATCAGAACAAACTCGGATATCATGTGTTTTCTCTTCCATTTTCGTTTTTTTCATTTTACAAACAGATGACAACCCAAATTCTTCTTGATAGTTGACACAAAGTTTCAGTTTATAACTTTGTTCTAGTGGTCTAAAAGAGTCGTTTTATATTACCCTCGCTGTCCCCTAGGCTCGTCGGTGGTAATATTTCGATCCCCGAGACAATGATGGTTTGCTACTCACTACCCCTACGTTTTTTTAATTTAACACAACATTTGAGAATGAGGGATTCAAACCTCTGACCTCTTAGTCGATGATACATGTCAATATGCTCACTTTTTTGAATAGATTTGTTACTATAACTTTTGAAATGGAAGAATATATTACCAAATCAGCATCTTTAGCTGCAGCAGCCAGCTCGGAGCTGACCTGTCTTAGATCTATACATGGACCACCACAGCCATTTTCAACAACCATTAAGGGAACAGATGCTGAACTTTCTTTAGAACCATCCGCAGAGTTAATCATGGCATCCACAATCAATCCCCCGGCTTCAGCAGCTCTACGTAGTATGTCACAGTGCTGCAAACAAAATTTTGTTGGTTAAATTGACTGAACGGCAATTTGAGATTTGACCAAGATGTTGAATTTTCCTCCCATTAAACTGAAAGATTTCTTTAAATGCCTCTTTGTGGTATTTCAGAGTCCAGATGTTTGATGCCATACAACACAGTAGAAACAAGGAAACTGCAAAAACCTAGGAGGAAGTAGCTATAGTATGAAAAGTTAGAAGAAAATTGAGCGTCTGAGACAAGGACTTAAGAATAGACAAGGTAATTAAATACTCATGCATACAGGTTGAACGTGCTGAATTCCAAGTTTCTGAT
This sequence comes from Trichosanthes cucumerina, assembly GCA_036507285.1. Taxonomy (NCBI): domain Eukaryota; kingdom Viridiplantae; phylum Streptophyta; class Magnoliopsida; order Cucurbitales; family Cucurbitaceae; genus Trichosanthes; species Trichosanthes cucumerina. The sequence goes on along the minus strand of CM071839.1, from coordinate 70,071,931 downwards.
GCACAGGGAAGAAAAGTACCTTGGCAGCCTCAGCTATAATATCAGGAAGCTCCATTGCGGTAACATCATTTAGGGCAGGAAGGGAGTTTGCAACTAAAACAACCTGGAATAAATACTCCCAATCACTACTGAGGGCGTACTTTAATTGAGAATAAGTACGGAGAACAAGATGTTGCATGGAAGGGACTAGACATAATATTCTCGAGATGCCATTAAGAATTTCCTCAGAAAAGACAATAAACAGTACTAAACTTAAGTAGGACTCCAACCTATAGAATTAATTTTTCATTCAGCATCACGACGAAGTAAACTTACTTCAGTTCCACGTCGGAGGAGTTCCCTCGCCAGGGGAAGCATCCCTAGAACAACATCAGCACCTGAGTTGTCTACAAAGAGAAGAGCTCTTTTATGTGGAAGGGGTTTCTTATCCCCAAATCCTAACATTCTCTCCCTGAAGACATCAAAATCATCGACCTAAATCACAAGAAAAAAAATCATTAGAAAAAAGCAGTAGAATCAGCTCTGATATGAAGATTTAGCAGTTAAGGACAGTTGACGTTTTTCACAACATGAGCTCCTAAACTTAAATTTGATTACCCGCCATGGCCTCTGCATCTTATTGCGGCTCATTCTGTAAATCTCAATTATTGTCCCCTTGTGATAGAGATCAACACAGGCACGAGAGCCCCAATCAAAAATGTTTGCAGCAAGAACACCTTCAATTAGGGTCAGCAGTCTTGCTTCCTGCAAATTAACAAGCAATTTGTTTTTTTCCAGATGTCATAGAATTCGCTAGGCTAAGTGCTAAGTTAGATGAACAAAAAATTGTTCAGCAAGAAAAGGAAGAAGTGCATTGAAAACCATGAAGCAGGTAATTTGGATATGTTATTATAAGCAGATATTTAGGGGTCGTTTGGCCCCCTATTTTGGATTTTGATGGTTTTGGATTCCAAATCCAAAACCATGTTTGGTCCAATGTGTTCAAAACCTTTGGTTTTGAAACACAAACACATGGGTTACAACAGTGGAACCCCATGGGTTTGTTCCATGTTTTCTTATTTTTTTGTCATCTTCCATTTTCGGCGATTAGTTCAACAACAATTTCGGTGACAACTCCAACAACTACACCGGTGACCCGACTACAGCTAATGTCTACCTCCGGCAACAACTCCGGCGACCCCCGCCACCGCTGACGACTACCTCCGGCGCAATTTCGACGACCTCGACCATCGTTGACGACTACCTCCAACGACCATACCGCGACCCCAACCAATACTGCTGACGACTACCTTCGACGACAACTCTGATGACTACATCGACGACCTAACCACCACTAACGACTACTTTCGACAACCACTCAAGAGACTTTGTATACGTCTACCCAACAACCCGATCACTCGAGCAATCAACTACCCTAACGACCTAACTTGTGCGTAACCACCACTTTTCTTATTAGAGTTCCAAAAATAGGTTTTTGAATACTTTGTGTAATAAAATTTTAAATTTTCTAATCACTTAAATAGACTTCCAATTTTTTAATTTCTAAAATAGAATTCCAAAAATAAGTTTTTGAATAATCTATAAAATATAGTTTCAAATTACCTAATTTATTAAATAAACTTCCAATTTTTTTTAATTTTAAAGTAGAATTCCAAAAAATAGTTTTCAGAATACTATGGGACATGAAATAGAGTTTTAAATCCCCTAATTTCTTAAATAAACTTCTATTTTTTTAATTTCTAAAATATAATTCCAAAAATACTTTTCTAAATATTTTTTGAAATAGAGTTTTAAATCTCTAATTTCTTAAATGGACTTTCAATTTTTTAATTTCTAAAATAGAGTTCCAAAAATACTTTTCTAAATACTTTGTGAAATAGAGTTTTAAATTCCCTAATTTCTTACCTAGACTTCCAATTTCTTAATTTCTAAAATAGAATTTCAATTTTATAATTCATTTATGTTATACAAGGGTTTCTACAATTGACAAAACATATATCCACAAAAAAATAACAGAAAATAAGGGAACAAAACAACTAAAGAAAAAAGAAAAAAAAAACAGCATAAACCAAGGATTCGGAACACTGCACCCCAAACATTGTTTTCTTATTCCCAGACTTCAGAACACTGCACCCCATACACAGCTTTCTGATTCTCAGGCTTCAGAACCCCTCAGAACAAACTCCCCAGTGTTTTGATTCCAAGGCATGGGCCAAACAACCCCTTAATTTTTCGTTTGATAACCATTTGATTTTTGGTTTTTAGTTTTTGAAAATTAAGTTTGTTTTCTCCTAATTCTTAGCTAAATTCTAAAAATAAAAACAAATTTTTAAAAACTACTTTTTTTAGTTTTTAAAACAAGCTTAGCTTTTGAAAACATAGGTAAAATGTTGATAATAAAACAAGTAAATCCTTAGGTGGGAGTAGTATTTCTAAGCTTAATTTTCAAAAACCAAAAACCAAAAACTAAATGGTTATGAAACGGGGCCTAAGTTGTTGATTTATAACTGCTGGACATCTATTGCACCATGGACAGGGTAGCAGTGTAAAGTATTTAAAGATACCTCATTCATACTATCAAGTTCCAACAGCAGATCAGGTAAAACAGCAAGTGAGGCCTCATTCTCCCTGTTCAACCGAGAAAGGATAGTGCGTGAAGGGGGGAGGGGAAATCAAGACTCCAAACAGCTTTCAATAATGATATGGAAGTATGAAAAATAGCTGTATAGAGAAATACACTTACCTCTGTTTTATGCTTCTATAGGCATCAAAAAATTGGAACTCCCTCAAGCACTCTTCCCTCAGTTCCAGTAGATTAGCCAAACCCAATTTTCCGTATGCTGTAGGCTCCTCCATCAACCTATTTAAAGTTAGAATTTGGTAGGATATAAAATTTTGAGCGAAGAACAAGTAAGACTAAGACATAAAAGTAAGAGGTGAATAGAGTTGAATTATACTCAGGTTAGCAGCACCTAAAGCTTTATGATGTAAGCTTTTAAGTCAATGATATTTACTCACCACTAATAACTATTTGTAATAACTTTTTTCAGTTGACTGGTTCAAATGGCTACTGGGTCAACCTTTGTAAAAAAAACACTTAAAAATATCTTTTGTTTTAGAGATATATCATAATAAAAATTTCCATTCTCCTAGGTTGGATTGATCATTGTGATTATCACAGGTCTCAGCAATGGTTCAAGGCCAGATGACAGTAATAGGTAATGGCAATGGAGACAGGAAGATCCAATAACCGAGAGTGAATTTCTACTACGAAAAGTAGCTGAGCATTTACCGTCAGTAAAAAGCCTATAAGAAGAATTGCAACATGGTATGGTTCTAAAAACCCCTTCAATTAATAAAGCAAGATTGGGTTGAGGATTATGGAGGTCGTGAGCAAACCTAAGGAAGACAAGAGCACAAGAACGACTTCTGAAGGATTGACATGAGTAATCCATATAAGATACGCAAGAACAACGAGATTGGCTGATAAAGAAATTTGAAATGGATCACCCATATGAAAGAGTAAAAGTACGATAGTGAAAAGAAATTGAGCTTCAATACCCATAGGGGATCTTAAGGTCAAACTCAAGGTGTGTGCCCCAATGTTGGGAACTCGAGACTCAAACATTTGACATGGTTGGACCAGTGCCTTGCACTTGTCAAGGTCATGGGATGTGATTGGGAAGCACATAGGTTAATGGCAAGGCATGCAGCATACCAACCGCAACCAACAAAGGGCACACAAGGCAAACTGTAGGGTTAGCAGGGGGCACTGACACTAGCAGGTTGTTTAGAGGTTAGCATGGGCATGCTTGTGCACACCCACACGGTTGACGGGGGCGAGCATGGCCCCAAGCAGGACGGCAGGCAAGCTGGGCACATGGTATAGGATGGGCATTAGAAGTTGGCAACGCACGCACAAAGCAAACGGGTGCACAAGGGGCGCTTGCAACAAGTGCTACTCACGGTAATCGCATGTACGCGCGACAAACACATGTCACGCGGTCGTAGGACGTGCATGGTGTCACAATCATACTAGAAGAGCGTATCTTTATGAACCTCATAGTGATAACATGTGTCACGATGCGATCGAGGAGGACAGTGCATCATCTAACATACCAAGATAGGTGGGCTTGATGGCTAATGTGAGGACAAGCAAGATTGGGGACAACCGTGTAGTCGGAGGGGTCAATGTATGGGCGTATGATCCCTCGCCATTTTGACGTGCAAGATTGGGGATACCATGGTGTCGACTTTCCACCACTCCTGGGCTCGAGGGCCTAAGTGAGTCACCCCGTGGCACGTTAGCGTGTCATGGCTGGGGCGAGCGTTACAAGACGAGTGTCTTGGGCGTCTTCCTTTGTAATGGGTTTTCAAGCGACAGTGTCAGACAACACAGGTGTGCCAACATTGCGCCCCCTCCCATGGCTTGGAGGTTCAGATATAGGGCTCGCTAGCGGCCAACGATCCGAGAATGTCTCGTTAAAGCCAACTCATGGGAAAGACCGAGTGCATGTACACGGGCGAGCGTCGTGTACGACCAAGTTAGATTCCGCTGCATATTTACTTGATACTTGGTTGAGGATGAAAGAACCTCGCCCAAGGCCGGCGAAGCCACAAAGTGTTGCGATCATAGAGATGGGGTTGGAGTTCCCCTTAAGGTTGGCCATGTTCGAGGGAAGAATCATGGCGCCGCACGGTGCGAGAGGTGCGACCGTGACATTTGGTATCAGAGCCAACCTTTGTGTGTGCAGTCGGACAAAAGTTGAATGGGATCCATTGTGGCAATAATTGTGACTTTCGTGGGATGAACCAGTTGGCTGGCATCGTGCAAATCGAGATCGTCTTGACATTAAATTACGAGGATGTTCCTGGGTAATGTTAAGCACTGTCACTTTCTTGGAAGAGCCTGGGTGAAGTGTTGGTCGTCAATAGTCACTTTCGAGGAGAGACCTGGGTGATATCGGTTGGAAGACCTTGACGAGTCGGGAAAATCACTTTCGAGATGGAGTCTGGGTGATGTTTGTTCGAGTTGCCTGAAATCGATGTTTAGTTGAATTGAATTGGTGTTAGGAAGAGAAATCATATGTCAAGCAAGTATGGGCAACAGTTTGATATATGAGGACAATGTTGGCGTTAGTTCAGTTCAAGAGAGTTATCAAACGAGACGCGACTTCCAAATGAAGCCCAAGAGGGGCAAGTTGAGCAGTTGGCGTGTGCAAGCCAACGAGTGGGTTGTGTGGGCGATGGTGCCCGAGTGAAGCGCATGAGTGCGCAGATGATGGTGGTATGTCCAGGAGTGCCAGTGTGGAAGTGCTCGTGCGGAGTGAGCACTTTGCGGGAAGAGGAGAAGCACTGAGGCCCTGTGTTGTGGTGTCACCAGGGAGTGCGGCCGAGCTGGGAGTTGGCTAGAGAAGTGCCAACCGAGAGAGAGTTTTCTGACTTTGCTAAAGCTGTATGTCGCTCAGAGCATACGTGTGTCGTAAAAGTGTAGTCGACAATGTAAAAGTGTCACGGTCGCACCTCTCGCACCATGCAGCGCCATGATTCTTCCCTCGAACATGGCCAGCCTTATGAGGAACTCTAGCCTCATCTCTATGATCGCAACGCTTCGTGGCTTCGCCGGACCTTGGGCGAGGTTCTTTCATCCCCAACCAAGAATCAAGTAAATATGCAGCGAAATCTAACTTGGTCGTACACGACGCCCGTCCGTGTACATGAACTCGGTCTTTCCCATGAGTTGGCTTTAACGGGACATTCTCAGATCGTTGGCCGCTAGCGGGCCCTATATCTGAACCTCCAAGCCATGGGAAGGGGTGCAATGTCGGCACACATGTGTCGTCCGACATTGTCCCTTGAAAACCCATTACAAAGGAAGTCGCCCAAGACACTCGTCTTGTAATGCTCGCCCCAATCATGACACGCTAACGTGCCATGGGGTGACTCATTTAGGCCCTTGAGCCCAGGGGTGGTGGAGAGTCGACATCATGGTACCCCCTATAGTATATTATGAGGATTATTAGGTCTGACACCCTTGCACGTCAAAATGGCGAGGGATCATACACCCATACATCGACCCCTCTGACTACATGGTTGTCCCCAATCTTCCTTGTCCTCACATTAGCCATCAAGCCCACTTATCTTAGTGTGTTAGATGATGCACCGTCCTCCTCGGTCGTATCATGGCACATGTCATCACTGTGAGGTTCACAAACATATACTTTTCTAGTATGATTGTGACACATGGCACAAGGCATCACACATCTTGCAAGAACTAGCAGGTGTGCATGCGTTTTGGCAAAAAAAACAGGGAAGGCTGTTTATTGGTGGAAATGACTTCTTTCCGCCCTATTTTGACATAGGGACACATGGATTCCATGAGGGTGGCAGATATGGAAGTTGATGGACAATTACATGCATTTTGTGAGGCTGTTTGACACGTGGCAATGCAAGGACAAGTAGCACCTTTTGGATGACTCCTACAACCACAAGGTAGTTATTTAACTACCTTATAGATAGACCATGTAGTTAAAAACTACCATCCTCATTGATAAGACTACATAGTTATGAGTAGTTATTTAACCGCTCGTTGTTATTTATCCACCCTCCCCACGTTTATATAAAGTCAACTCTATCGATAAGACCTTTGAGCTTTTGAGTTAATAAAAGTTAACAAGAGGATTTACCAACAATTGTTCTCGTGTTCTTCTGCATCTTTTTACTTGTTCCTTGCAATTGTGAGAGAGGTAATTGAGACTTAATCTTAAGCCGCATGAAGTGAGAAAAAAAAATCTAGGAGGGATTATTGGCTCCCTGACGCTCAACATGATGGAATCAACTTCAATTGAACGAAAAGATGGATTAACTAGCAACCAATATGTACACAGTCACGTCTACAGAAACCAATTAGAGATGCTTCTCTCCAATAAACTACAAAGGCTCTTATATGAGCCATATGTGAGAGTACTAATAGGGATATCTTGAGAATAGTAGTAAGGACATTAGTGGTAATTAGCTAGAGGTAGTTTGGTTATAAATAGAAGGAGTGGGATGGGAGCAAAGGAAGAATATTTTGGTAAGAGAATTAGGGCTTGAGAGAGATCTCATGAGGGGTGGGTCCAAGTACCTCGAAAAACTCGGTTTATCTTGTAGTTTACCATTTATATTGCAATACATTGTGGTTAGGTATTCTTGTTAGGGGTATCCTAGCACAATATTAGATTTGTAGGAAAGGAAAAACATTATCGACCAAGTATACATAGAGAAATTTCATAAGAATTGACACATGAGATTGATCAACAACTTAACGAAGCCAATACAAGATTTATAGAAAGAGAAAAAATACTTGGGGTTTGGGAATGGTAAGAACTAACCAACAGGACAAAAGTAATAAAACTAATCATATCATTTAAAACTAACCACGTCACCATAACCATGGTATCATCTAATATGTGTAGTCATCTTTTTATTAACATAATTACCGTTACAATGATTCTAGAGATGAATTTGAACCATCTTTCCAAACAATGGCCCATTCTAAAATTTACAAGCCAAACTGAAAATTTTATTTTACTTGATAAGAAACAATTTCATCGATATATGAAATTTACAAAAGGAATGTAGGGTCTATAACAATTACAAAAAGCTTTTCCAAATTTTATCAAATTCAGCAAACGGAAATTATAAATTTTCCAAAATAGAATGAGGCATTAAATTTGAAGTTTTATGTTTTGAAACCCCACACTATCCATTCTCAGGAAATATAACCATGCAGCATGAACATCAATCTAAAGTTAATGTTATGGATATACCTCCTCAAGTGGGCAGAAAATGCCCGAGCAAATGCATCACCCCTTCTCTTGGCATCATCAGTTCCACCTTCGCTTGCAACAGCCTTACATATCCCAATAGCAATTTCCCCGATCAGTAAGAAGAAATTTAGAGAAGTGTAAACAAAACTGTTATTAACAACCAATATCTTGCTCATGAAAAAGTCAAAAAGGGGAATAAGATAGACTGTTTCTTATGATAACAGAAAATCAATGCACAACATCTGTAATCAACATGGATCATTAGATTCATAAGAAAATGCAAAAATTTCTTCATATAACTAAAGAAATGAGGGAGAACTTCGGCTTTTTATGAGCCAACAAGGGACTTCATATGAGTCAAAGCTCAAGAGCTTCTAAATGCTGGAAGAATATAATAAAATAATAGGGTTTTGTCCCTTTTACTTTCTCCAAGAACCATCAGTCATATAGCAAGGACCCTCATATACTAAAAGACAAGTCAACCCTAAAAAATATTTTTTGATTTGGTAAAAAATGAAAATCATCATGAAATAACAAAGTTGGTCCTTGTTATTTTGTACGAAATGAGGTATATATTGATTATGAAGAACTGTGTGTGTTGTGAATGAGAGAGAGAGAGAGAGAGAGAGCACTTAAGGCTCAGTGTTTGCCCTTGCCTTATCAACAAGGTCTGCTAAATGCCCTGAAAGCACGGTGAACCAGAACCTGAAGATGGATAAATATGAAAGAGTTTTTAGTTGGCACTCTTAACAAATGTTCAAGTAAAATATCGTTGGCTCATATGCATTCTCAGGAATGTTGAAATGAGCTTTATTCATGTACTTACTCCAACTCACTGTGATCAGAGAGATCAATAGTGTTAGGTTCATATCTGCAAAACACACAAGTATGAGAAAACTACAAGAATATATAATATAATCAAGAGAAAAAATTTTAACTAGACACTTTCATGCAATTTTTTCATCTAAGCAGAATTAGTAAATGAGTTTGGAAAAACTAGGTGCCGCCTTCTTTCATTTGGTTTTTCTTCACGTAGCTAATTCAGCAAAACCCTTAAACCAAAAATAATCTACACATGCACCTATTGCATGGCATAATCTTAATTCCTAGAAAGGAAGTGACAAAATTTGTAGTAGATAGAACCCACTAAAAGTACTGAAAAATAATAAAAAAAGACAAAAAAAAAAGAAAGAAAAGAAAGATAGAGAGAGAATAGAAAGCATGCAAATAGCTTTAGAAAGACTCTGATAGGAAATTATTCAATGCAATAACGAAGGGAGTAGAATATGTATAACATACGTTTTTGGATCACCCAACAGAGGGAACACCTCCAAAGTGGGTACTAGATGGAGAACGCCAACATTTAAGGTACTTGCATCAGATCGCAGGATCCCTCCTTTGGATAAAGGGACTTCAAAGCCTCCAAGTCCAGTTGTTCCAGGGGGAGCCATAGGGACAGGCGCAGTTATTTCAGTTCCCTTCTGCAAAAATTTCTCCATCCAAGAAATCTGCAGTTTTCATACATGCCAAATTTACAAACTCATGGTAAAACCATAAAACCTAGTTCCACTATAAGATGGATTCGCAAACCTGTCATGTCCTCTTACCTTGGGTATCAGTAGAAACACATAAGAAGAAAGAATAGAATATATTTCCCCATTGCACCACAGATGTACTTGAATCTAGAAAAAGATCATACAGGCCTACCAGTATTTAGGTATCCAATCATTCATCATATCATTAATGGAATTATGGTTTTCACAGACCAACCACAAAAGCCTGCATGATTTATATAGAAATATTTTTATTAGAAGCTGTAAAAAGCCAGAGTTGTGTGTAGAATTTGCTCAAATACACCACATTGGTTGGTGAACTTAAAAGTCATTCTTTTCACCAAAAAGGTCCTCTTTCTTGTTCAATAATATCTAAACCTTCAGTTTTAAACACAGTGGCCACTAATGGTGCTATTTTGAATTTTTGTAAGAGAATATTTTCTTGGCATTATGATTGGTTAGGAGCTTCTCCTTCTAAAGATTGTTATCCCCTCTTTTCAAGGTGTCTATTCTCCCTAGTGGTGCTATTTCAAACTTTTGGAATGTTTCTTGTCAATCTTGGAAAATTCCAGATAGAAAACACTTGAAGGATGAGGAATTCGTTGAACTAAGTTCTCTTCCAGGGGATTTGGCAAATATCAAACTGGTAGAGCATGATAATTCAAGAAGACAGACCATTGATATTTCAGGCATTTTATCTGTCAAGTCCCTCACTAGAAAGCTTGATATTCCTTCTTCTTTGCCAAAAGACCTCTTCTCAGTGTTATAGAGATCTAGAAGCCCTAAAAGGGTTAATACCCTTATGTGGATTTACTGATTGTACTTTAAAAGAAGATGCCTTTCTAGGTTTTGATGCCTTCAATTTGATTGTTATGTCTTGTCTTGGGGATTCAGGGAGACACAACCATTTATTCTTTGAATGTCGTTAAGCATTAGTAGCTGGTTTATGTTATTTCAAATATTCAATTTGAAATGGGCCTTCCCCAATAATTCAAATTTCAATTCTCTTCACCTTCTACTTGCGCCTTCCTTGAATCAAAAATCACATTTGATATGGTCTATTGCAGTAAAGGCCATTGTTTCAGAAATTTGAATTATTGGGGAATTTGAAAGCTTCTGGATGGTATTCTCTTTCTAAACTATTTTCTACTATTTTCTGATTTTTCTTTCCAAGGTATTTGTATGAATTTGGAAGTATTTATTTCTTATTAATTTGGTTCTTTCTCTCTTTTTATCCCGGCTTGTACTTTTGAGCATTAGTCTCTTCTTATTATTTCAATAAAAAGTTTCATATCTTTTTCAAAAAAAAAAACACCGGGGGCCACTAATAAACCCAGCAATATGATTCCAAAGAGAGAGAAAAATTGATACCAAGTGGTAATAAAATTTAAATCATTCTATAGAGCACTTGATTGGAAAGAAATAGCATGATTTCCAACGGCAAGGCAAAAACATGGTGAGAGGAAGTGCTTGAGTCATCTAAATTTCATGCTTCACTCTAAGGTTTTAAATAATGAGTTTAGAAATTATTCTCCATTCGAAATAAATTCAAATTGGGGTGAAAAGTAGAGTTACAGAGGGGAGTCTCTATTTCATTGTAATACTATTTCATTGAAATATTGTGATAAAATCTTTAGATAAGCTTATTCGTGATTTCTTTTGGGAAGGGGCAAGAGGCGAGGGTGGTGTTCATAATATGAAGTGGGAGACAACACAGTTGCCTAAACTAATGGATGGTTTGGATATAGGTAACTTTAAGTAGCAAAATTCCACTTTACTGACCAAATGGATTTGGCGATTCACCCATGATACTCGCTCTCTTTGGCAGAATCTTATTATTGCTAAATATTATGATACTCAGCTTGGGAATGTTTGGCCTCAATCTATAGCAAGTACTTCGCACAGATCTCACTGGAACACATTAGTGAAGTAAGGGATTTGGTCCCTTCTCATACTACCAGGTGTATTGGTGATGGAAGCTCTACCTTGTTTTGGAAAGACTCTTGGTTAAATTGTAGTTCCATTGCGGCAACATGTCCGAGATTATTTCGTCTTACTACACGTCCTGAGGCTAGATTAGTTGATGTATGGAATGAATATACTTTGGCTTGGAATTTGAGGGCTCGTCGGAATTTGAACGAATTGGAAGTGGTTGAATGGGCTCATCTCTCACATCTTTTATTGATGGTCACTCTTTGAAATTCCCCTGATACTTTCCGTTGGTCTTTGGAGCCATCTGGATACTCCTCTGTTAAATCTCTCACAAATAGCTTGTTGGGAGTTGAGAAACCCTCCTTAATGCTTATCCAAAGAAGATTAAAATTTTTCTATGGAAACTCAGTTTGGGTGTAGTTAATACATATGATCATCTCAACAAAGAATGCCTTATATGGCTATCTCTCCTTCTTGGTGTGTTATGTGCGAAGCAAGTTCCGAGTCGGCTGAGCATCTTTTTGTGCATTGTCGCCATGCATATCAGTTCTGGATGCTTGTCTTAACAGAGTTTGGATGGGCATTAACTCTTCCAAATAATATCTTTGTCTTTCTCTCATCCATCTTGGTCGGTCACCCTACGAATCTAAGAAGATTCTTTGGGTTGTTGTGGTTCGTAATTTTCTCTGGAGTATTTGGTTGGAGGAATGGTCGAAGCTTTAAGGGAGTCTCTCATACTTTTTCTCAATTTATGGATAATGTCTTAATTAATGTTTTCATTTGGTGCAAGTCTATTCAACCCTTTAGTTATTATACTTTGTCTTTTTTCTTTCCAATTGGAAACTCTTTTTGTAATTCACACTAAAGTGTATGGTGTTCTAGCGTTTATTTCATTTATCAATGAAATTGATTCTTATACCAAAATAAACTTTGTACTTTTTACTTATCAACGAAGAGTGCATTTTTTGTCCCAAAAAAAAGTATACATAGATGACAACAATTATTGATTAATCTAAATCTGTTATAGATCATAGCAAGCCAACTTATAACCCAAAGGGTAAGTCATGATGCTAGAAACCAATTGTTGATTAATAATGTTATTAGTTACGTATGTAGATCAAAACCCCATGATATACATACCTAAGATTTTAAATATCTTCCAAACTCTTTTCTATTAAACATTAAATATTCGGATCCCAATCTGGCTCGTGATCATAGAAAGGTTAGAAAAGTTTGAGCTACGAAAAATAGAAAATAGATAACAACAGACACTCAAATGAACTTTACAATTACTCAAGCTTGATGACAGAAGACACTCAGATAATCCAACACAATTCCAAAGTAAACTCTAAGATCTAATTGAAGATTTTCAGTGCCAACTGTGCTTACCTTCTCATTCAAATCACCAAGTGGAGGCCCATGAACTTTCCCTCCTGTATATGGTGCACCCATAGGGAACCTTTCAACTAACTGATGGGCCAATAGATCATCGAGACCATGCTTTTCATAGCTCATGAATGCACCTAAGGCTCCTAAGAACCCTTCATGACGCAAAAACATTGCTTGTGCTTCTCCTTTTGACCTAAACAATATGTACAGTACAAGGTTAAAAAACAAACAAACAAACAGAAGAAGTTAATGTAACTAAAAATGATAATGAGAAACAGAAGATTTGTTAATGAAGATTACCAAAAGTGAACCGCAAAGGAAATTGTATCCATGGTATAAGCATGTCCCCTGATAAAGAATCCTCCAAAAAAGATTCTCTTAAGTCCAAACCGTAGAGCATTCAAGTACGATATCTACCAGTAAAAATTTAAATTAGATTTCATAGTGGGAAATGCTATTTATACTCCTAATCTAACAAGTTATTCCAATAGATGATGTCAAATGGCTAATTTAGAGAAAACGTGACCTCCAACAATCCTTTCAATCTATTCAGCTCTTTTTTCTCCTTTTCTAACATCAGTTGAGAATGGGAAATTAGGAGTGGCCAACTTAAGCCAGAGGCAACAAGAAGTCCATCCAGACAGTAGTAAAGAGGCACACAGCCTTGGTCCATGTCTAAATTATCATCTCATTTAACTCCTTTAGTTTATTTATATTGCCGTATGCACAAATGAACTCTTAACACTTAATACAATTTTATACACTTGGATCAAAAGCTGATCCTTCATATGGAGTGTTTTTTTGGTATAAGAAACAATTTCATTGATAAATGAAATGGAGTGAACTCCGAGCACCCATAGGTGAATTACAAGAAAGAACGCCAATTCGAAATAAAAAACGATAAACCATAAAGGCCACAAGATGGTAAAGATTTGCACCACAAATAAACAATAGAAAGAACATGGTCCATAAAACGTTCAAAAGTATAACAAGCATCCCAGAAAAGGCGACCATTTCTCTCCATCCAAAGGTTCCATAGAAAAACACGAACAAAGGCCAGCCATAGAGTCTTCTTTGTTCCTTTGAAAGGATGGCCCACCAAGACGAAGGAAAGGAAATCGAAGATATTTTTTGGTAGAGCCGTAGACCAACCAAAAGCATCCAAAAGACACCACCAAAACCTTTGAGCAAAAGAACAATGCACAAACAGATGACACGTTGTCTCTGAATCTAATCCACACATGATACACCAAGAAGGAGAAAGACTCATATAAGGCATTCGTTTTTGCAACCTATCAGCAGTAATTAATAGCTTCCAAGCTCCTAAAGGAAAATCTTTATCCTTCATATGGAGTGTAATATAATCATTCCTTACAATTTAATTAACCAGTTAAACATCTCCAGTTCTCCTTCATCTCAAACCTTAATCGTGCAGATACTGAAGTTGAAATCTGTCTTTATTGTGAAAATGCTAGACACAGCCTTGGACAAGGAAAGTCGGTATTCATAAGCCAAATAACTACCATAGTTACCAATTGTCTCAGTAACATTAAAAGATAACCTAAATCTGCGGGCCATTCGTTCATGCATTGCCCTTTTGCTATGCAGTTTTGGTGGTGTGTTTTGGATGGTCAATGCCTCTTTCTTATAATATTTTCAACTCTCTTTCTTGCGTTCGGGTGGTTCATCCTTTCAAAGGTGCAAGGAAGTTCCTTTAGCTTGCCCTAGTTCATGCTTTCTTTTGGAATCTTTGGATTGAGAGAAATAGTCAACACTTTAGGGATGTTTCTTCTACTTTTGATCGTTTTATGGTCAATGTTCTTTCTATTTCCTTTTTGTGGTGCAAAAAAGTACAAGTTTTTGGTCTTTTCATCTTATCTTTTTTTTCATTTCTAATTGAAAATTTTTCTTGTGATTCACGTTTTGGTGCTCAGAGTATTCTTCATTTCATTTATCAATGAAATTGTTTCTTCTCTAAAATAAAAACATTAAAAGATAACCTACCCCCATGGTACAAGGTAATTTATCTGAATGGTCATCTTAATAATAATTAGAATTTTCCAAAGTAAACACATTACACCCTACATCACATAATAATAAGGTCGAGGGACTACTTGGAAGTGTTCTGAAAAAAAATTTTCTGCTTTATATAACAAAAATATGAAAACATGCTTGCGTATCCATTTTTTAGAAATTATTTTATTTTATTTTTTTGGCAATATCAAAAATTTTTCAATAGCGATTTCAAAGGGTACAATAACACAAGTTCATAACATTAACAAAGCCCCCAAAAGTTTTACTTAGTTTTGAAAATTAAAGAAAACCATTTTTTCTTAGAATAACGTCCAAATAATTCTTAAACGTCCATAGCAACTATTTATCAATAACAATAGCATAAGATATGAAAACCAGAGAATAACAGAAATCAGTTGCTAAGCCTGAGTTAAAAATGAGGATTTAGTATTTGATGATTTGGCTGATTTTGTTCGGTAAACTTTTGCATGATAACGCAATATATTGCCAAGAATGATTACCATAGCAAAGCAGAATCAGGTATCTTGATTTACTTATACATTAAGATAATTCCACTTTGTAGAGAGGACCCCTAGTAAATTTTGATTAGATCCTAAGGAATTTGAAGTACTTTTTCCATTGCAGCACTGACCTGTCCAATATTATATGAGATCATTCGCAAGAGAGACAATGAGATATCTTCTGGTCTGTAGTCCTCAAGCTCCTTGTTCTCTGAGATGGTCTTGCCAAAACTAGATGCAATTGTTGATGCAGAAAGACCAATCTAGATCAGTAAAAGAGAATAATAAATAAGAGATCTTTTGACATTGTTATCATAAAGAACAATGAACAATCATCCCTCGATAATTGACATATTATGGCAGAGACACACGAGGAAAAATAATAAGAAAAAACAAACAAAAGAACCACAATCTGCACATTTTTACAGGAACAGCACGTTGAACCAATGACACAAATTTGGAAGAAGCACAAAAACACACGGAATTTAAGTTTACATTTAACGCACCTTAGAGTAATCCATGCCACCATATATGTCCCCAACAAGCATGTCAATTGCACTATTGTCTCCCTTTTGACTAAGCTCTAACAACTCATCAAAACTGGAACAGGATAAATAAATGTCAAATCTTCACGAATTTTGTAGAGAGAAGATATGCTCAATATATAACAGCATAATTACCTATTACATTTTGTTAACAGCCTTCCTAAGCCCCAGTAAGTACCCCCTCCAACATTTGTCCCACTAACTCTCTGAAATTTCCCATCACCATCAACCTTAAAAAATGTAAAGCATAGCATGCTTTAGTCATCCTTAAGATGAAGAGCAAGAAAATTGAGTGAGGGAAAAACAAAAGTAGAGATTTGCAGCATACCTTGATCATGCTGACACCAGATCCAATGTTAACAAGCAGAAAAGGGAACAATTCATTATGGTCAAGTTGCACGAACTCTTTTTTACCCTCCATATGAGTGAAAGCTTCATGACGTATTGCCTACTAAAACATTGTTAACAGCTAGTAACCTTTGGTGTACTATTCATCTGAGAACAGGATGAGTAACAATGCTCCAAAGAAAAGATATATAACTTAAGATAACAATATAGAATTTAGTAAGTTATACATACACATATACAACTTTTTAACCAGCAACCAATGACTCAAAATCTAGGAAAAATCATGTGATTATACAGCCATTGTTAACAGCTAGTAACCTTTGGTGTACTATTCATCTGAGAACAGGATGAGTAACAATGCTCCATAAAAAGATATATGACTTAGGAATACTATATAGAATTTAGCAAGTTATACATACACATATACAACTCTTTAAGCTGCAACCAATGACTCAAAATCTACGAAAAATCATGTGATTAGACAGCAATAGATTCATAATTTGACCATTAGAATACATCCCTTGCTATGCAAATTATTCCTGCACATTCTGCAATTTAAAAGTCCCAAGATTTGGAATTTTTACACCAACAATTGTCCTTTGCAGTTACCAACCGAACTTCCTCAAAGAGACATCTAGGCATTCAAGTGTGACTGTTATTCCATAAGTGAACTACATATTTGAGATATTAAAATAATCAATAATCAAGCTCAAGGATCAAGCCCTCAGACCTTCTGAATCATTAGCATGCCATCAACAAAGAAATGTCAAAAGTAAATACACGATAGTAATTCAACATGTAACTCAGACAATCTTTAATTAAAGGATCGAAACAACTGGCATGATGTAATCAAGAGATTTATGGGCACAAAGAAGCAAATAAAACTGTGACATTCAAAGCTTTCAAGTAATCGAAAACATAGGTAGGTAGTAAAAGAACTGATGAAAATGAAGGCATAATTTAACTTCTTTTTTACCATATTGAAAATAAATAAATATACCAAAAAACCTTTATACTAGCAAAAAAAAATAGTGTTTGAAATACACCTTAAGCAGAAAATTTGCTCCAGCCACAAGACAATCCATTTCATCTTCTTTATCAAGGCTAACTCCAAGTCTTTCCTTAAAAAGATCCGCAAACTTGTATGCCCCTCCACCTGTAGCCTTCTTGCAATAATTGTTACAGGGTAAGAAGTATTTTCTAAATAAATGGTGAATCACATTAATTAAGGAACACACCCTTCCAAACTCTAACACCCTTTTTTTTTCTTTGGTTCATCAAGACAAATGAAAACATAAAAACTGAGAACAGAAAAGACACAAGGCACAGGCACAAAAAAAGATGCAAAAGAGTACCCCCGGGGCAGGGGCGAATCAACCCAATGTGCAAAAGTTTTTCCATTTGACGATTTAATGCAGGCTGATACATGCAAATGAATCCTAAGAAAGAACGTCAATAGCTGAAAGTAAAAGTTATTACTGTAGAATAGTAGTTCTTTGTTAACCTCATTTACAGAAGAGTAGAAAAGAATCTGAAATATGCATCAAGTCCTGAAACATATTACTTTCCGTTCTGCAGCTACTCATATTTTTGGGTTTTTTTTTTTTTCTCTGACACAACAGATCTGGTAGGAAGTGATATGCAGTATTATCGAAAGAACATACCTTAATGATGGCTTTTTCATTTGCCGGGCCATCTGAATGCCAATGAGGTAAATCCTTGCAAGCTGAAAATGTTCGGACATTGCCAGAAAACAAAAAACTCAGATTTTCTAAAAATTATGAATAAACTAAAAATATGATGACAACATACATACCACCACGATGTAGCTGCTTGGAATGAATGAAGTCTAAACACTCGTTGATCTTGCATGTCTCAAACTTCACAAAATGAAGCCTTCCACCGAGAACTGGATAGCTTCTCCTATTACCATTTGAAAACCCCAGCCTCTGCTTCATGCTCCACCTCCTCTTATCATCAACCGATTGATCTTCATGCCTTGAAAAGTACACCAATTTGATGAGAGATCCTGCAAATTACAAATTAATGCTATCATCAATTTATTAAAGAAACCGAAACTGTAAAAAGCTATGTCCTGTATCAACCATAATAAACTATACATTTCTACACCTTCTTATCTTATTCACTTCACAATTGATAATGTACAAGACTAGATTCAATGATGATTAGTCAAGAAAAAAGTTACACCAAATGTAATATAAGTCAACAGTTAGATAATAACTAAAAGAAGAAAATGAGCAACCAAAAAAAAAGAATAACCCTTTTCATTCAAAAGCAAAACTCGTATTTTGCCTATTATCTGAATGTGAGTCACTCCATACTATATTATACCTTTCAATCCTTCTCCTGTTTGGACATTCAAAAGCAAAACTAGTATTTTGCCTATTATCTGAATGTGAGTCACTCCATACTATATTATACCTTTCAATCCTTCTCCTGTTTGGACATTCAAAAGCAAAACTAGTATTTTGCCTATTATCTGAATGTGAGTCACTCCATACTATATTATACCTTTCAATCCTTCTCCTGTTTGGAATCAGATTCTCTAAAAAATTTCCGCAATAATTATTTATCCAAGAAATGTAAATGGGTTCATTTTACTGGAGGAAACAACAAAATATGTTTAACCATAACTAAGTTCATCTTTGGAAGATTTCCAAACAATGGAAACGTGAAAAGAATATACGTTACACATTACCCAAAAAACAAAAAACAAATCCGAGCACACATATGAAATCTGTCCAACTAAAATCATCTTGATCATAGTGGCACATGTTTACGTGCTCACGTAAGCAAATTTTTTTCAATTTCACTTTTTCTTTACACCCTTCAGAAAGATCCCTCACCAAAAACTCATAATAAGAATTAACCAAAAGTAAACTTTTAACAACGAAAAGGGAGGAAAGAATAAACAAATAGATAGAATGAACCAATCCATAAAACACGAATGCACATGAATATATACCGCCGATGTCGAGAGCCAGGTGAGATATATCATCAGACTGATTAGGCAACAGAATTGTAGGGTGTCTGTCCTCGAAATTGCCCTGAATTGCAGCTTTACTGAGGTCAAGCTGCGGGCGAGAACCTGACCTGTGAATGGAATTGCCAGTAACCGAAGCCATGTCCCTCTCGCCGCCACTCAGACCACCCTCTTTGTCAACATGCTGGTTTTTATCCCCAGCTTGCTGATTGTTGTCTTCCTTTATACCACGAATTTCAGGATGTAGGTTTTCCCCAGGACCAGCCATTAATACCAAACCTTCAACACCCAGCTGCCTAATCAACAACTGGACTTTACTTAACCACCACTTGTCGTACACCTACAAACCAACTAAAATTTATAGATACTTGTCGTTAAGAAGAAGAAACGCCATCCAACAATGACGATCCCTTTATCGTCATTAAAAAAGGAGAAGAAAACCCATCAATTCAAACCTTGAAAGTGGAATTCCTGCTTTCTAACTTGTAAGGCCCACTTTGAAAAATAACTTGCTTTTTACTCTCTGACGTAGACAAAACAAACTCAAACAAAAATGGACAATTGAAAACCTCTTCAATTCTTTGACTAAAACGGATTGGGTATGGAAAAAAAGAGCCCGGTAAGCAATCAAAAGTAAACGGAAGTACTTAGTAGTATGAATCCGAATTTTGGCTAACCTCCGGGCGAGGAAGCTTGCGGCGACGGTGGTTTTAGAAAGAACGGAAGTAGTATGGAATTCGGATTCCGATCAACCGACGGCCGGATCGGCAATTTGCAGTGAATGGTTCAAGGAATTCAATGACTCTCAGGTGAAATGGAAGTTTTGGTGAATATGAATTTCGGTGAAGGTACAGCCGGCGCCGGAGATCCGACAACCGGCGAGCAACTTGTTTAATTCCACACAAATCGCGCGCACGAAAAGTCGTGGTAGCTTCAAACTAATGGTCCACTGTATGGCTCTCCCCTAGAAGCGGGTAATAGATGCAGGACTTTTCTTTTTTTATCCTTTTTTTTCCTAAAATTTTATAAACATGTTTTTTTTTTAAAGATAAATATGTGTTCTAACTTCTAATCTAATAAAAAAGAGTATTAAAAATTTTCATAAATATTTTTTTAGTCCAGGAAAATTCAAATATATAAACCTTTTTTTTTTTTAGGAATATAATCCTTTTATTAATTGAACATACTTATATATACTCATATATGTAATAGATAATTGCATTTTAATACACAGTATCATAATTGTGAACTTAATCAAAAAAAATATCACTCTTTTTTTTTTATTTATTTATATCTAGGTAATTGCTGATTAAGTTAACTTAATGTTAATGTACTAAAAAAATGCTTAACCATGACAGTTTTTGTTTTTTCCTATTATAGGCACTTGCATGAATAAAGAAAAATATATATAAATATCAGACCCACGCCACTCCTTAACGCAATTTGCAAAAAATAAAGAACAAAAAAAGTCCAAATTTCAAACAGATGGCATGCAAAGTCAAAAATACCCTTATATTTTTCACGCGCGTTTTTTCAATCTGAAGTATATTAATAACCTATCAATAGTCTATCAAAAACATATTGATGATGTACTTATGATATACTATTGATATACCTAAAATGAAATATACTATTGATATACTATTGATATACCAAATATTTATATCGATATACTATTGTATCTAAAAACTATTGCTAGATTTACAAATACCTTCACCGTGTTGTTCGATATCGAGAAAATCAAGAGTTTCATCAACAATAGATCTAATATAGCAACGATATATCTAACCAAAAAATAACTGCATAAGTGATATACTACTGATTCTATTGATTTCACTAATATTAAGTATATATCTATGTGATATACTAGTGATATACTTTATTTAGTATATCAACATTATATCACAAATAGGATTTATGCTTACATACTTTATTCAATAATATTAAGTATATCAATGGAATCTCAAAATCTATTGCTAGATTTATAAATGTTCTCCTTGTGTTTTTCAATATCGAGAAAATAAGTAGTTTATCAATAATGGATCTGATATACCAATGATATATCCAACCAAAAAATAATTACATGAATGATATGATATATGTTGATTTCACTAATATTAAGTATATATCTTAATATATCAACGGTATATCACAAATGGTGATTTATGCTTGACAGTGATTTATGCTAATATATTTTATTCAAGAATATTAAGTATATCAACCTGATCTCAAAACTATTGCTAGATTTGGAAATGCCCTCCCGTGTTTTTCAATATCGAAAAAATCATTAGTTTATTAACAATAGATCATATATACCAATGATATATCTAACCAAAAAAATAACTAATAACCGTTGATTTCACTAATATTAAGTATATATCGGTGTGATATACTACCAAAATACTTTATTCAGTATATCAACGATATATCACAAATAGTTATTTATGCTTGATAGTGATTTATGATGATATACTCTATTCATTAATATTAAGTATATCAACGGGATCTCAAAAACTATTTGTAATGTCCGACATTTCAGGTAGAGTAAATTTCTGGTTATGCTTTTAAATTTCAGGTAGAATTCATAATTTAAAACCAAATTGGATTGTTATATCTTATTGTGTGAGATGTGTTATTGTATAGAGTATATCACTAATATACTACTGATATATGTATATAAAGTTAATTAAGAGTATATCAGTAACTCGCATATGATATATGTTCATTTTACTGATATAATAATGATATACTAAATGTTAGGTATATTTGTGAAATAAACATATCTAAAATGAAGTACATTAGTGATATACTAATATGTAAAATATCTCTAATTTGCTACGGATATATAGGAAGTATATCATTCTAAATCATATACCTAAAAGATTTTGTATCCATAGTATATCAATAATATACTATTAACATAATTTGTTTTAGGTATATATTGGTATATAAAAATAAAGTATATCAGATATACTTTTGATATACCAATATAAAGTATATCAGATATACTACTGATATACCAAATGTAAAGTATATCAGATATACTACTGATATACCAAATGTAAAGTATATCAGATATACTACTGATATACCAAATGTAAAGTATATCAGATATACTACTGATATACCTGCTGCTATACCAATGAGGGTAAATCTGGAATAATAAAAAAACGGAAATCAGATTTAAAAAAATTTGCTAGATTTGCAAATCTAAAAAATCATAGCTAAGGTTGCAAATATGCTAAAATTTTGTGCTACCCATTACAATTCCCCAATTTTAAATTTGTGGTAGTGAATACATTAATTTAAAACATATTGAATAGGTCAATGATCTATTAAACACGAAATTAAAAATTTAAAAACTTATTAAACACAAAATTGAAAGTTTAAAGACGTATTATACACTTTTTAAAGTTGATGGACATATTAACACAAATATAAAAGTTAAGAACTTATTAGATACTTTTTAAAGTTTACAGACTAAATAGATACAAAACTAAATATTTAGGTCATGTTTGATAACCATTCAGTTTTTTAAAATTAAGCCTATAATTACTATTTTTACCTATGGTTTTTCATGTTTTTTTTATCTACTTTTTAGACATGTTTTCAAAAACCAAACTAAGTTTTGAAAACTATAAAAAGTAGTTTCTAAAAACTTGTTTTTTGTTTTTGAAATTTAGCTAAGAACTCAAGTGTTTTCTTAAGAAATATGAAAATCATGATATGATAGATGAAAACTATTGTATGAAAATGGTGAGAAAACAAGTACAATTTTTAAAAACCAAAAACTAAAAACTAAAGTCTCGTTTGATAACTATTTATTTTTTGAAAATTATGGTTGTTTTTTCACAATTTTTATTTATCTCCTCTGCAATGATTTCCATCTTTCTTGAGGTATCATTTAAGTTTCTAACCAAATTTAAAAAACAAAAACAAGTTTTTTAAAATTACTTTTAGTTTTCAAAATTTAGCTTAGTTTTTTAAAACACAGATAGAAAGTAGATGAAAAGCATAGAAACTCATTGGTAAAATTAGTATTTTTAGGCTTAATTTGAAACTTAAATAGTTATCGAACGAAACTCGAGGACTAAATTTTTAATTTAACTATTTTTCTTCTTTTAAATATACTCCACTTGGCTGTTAATACTATCTACACGAGTGTCAAAAAAAAAAAAGATGAAAAATATGCACCGCTATATTGCTTACCAATCATCACCCATCTAAAGTAGACCGAATTTGTTGTCAATTAAAGCTAAATAAAGAGACTTTATGTACTTCAAATCCAAAATTACTTCAACTTCTTACCTGTGAAACCATAATTATTACTCCATCATTTTCAACACAAGGAATAAGTATAAATCTCATCTGTTAGAAACATAGAGGAATGTTAGTAATGACATGGATTAATTGGCTAATGAATCTCCAAGATAGTCCATCTCAACTTTGCTCAATTATAAATGTTCTATACCTTTGAATCCTCATTCTCACTTGGTATTAAAATTATTAATTATTAAATTAAGAAAAATAAAAAGTAATCTCTAAAAATAGTTACATTTAACCTTGATTCAAAATAGACTAGTGATTATTAATATTCTTACCTAGACACGAATGACATGTGCACTCTCATATTTAGTTGAGTCTATCATATTCCACCAAAATACAAGTTGACTACTTTTAACCAATCCGTGTAGAGTACCAAAGTTTTTCTCTTTGTTTAGATCAAGAGGTTTAAACCTCTGACCTTTTAAGTCGAGGACTTAACTAATTAAGTCATGTCTCACACCCCTCATCATTGACATAATGTACATATTTCAGTAGAAAGAGGCAAGACTTATTGCTTGATGGGAGTTGCCCCGTATAAACAAACCTTACGACTAAATACCAAACCCTTCAAACTTTGGTATAAGGTATAGTACTGCTTTTTTTTAACACCGAGCCCATTAACTTCAGAATAATTGTAAGAGATGTGTGCAAGCATGCACTTAAATATTTTCAATCCATATTATTCTAAAAAAATGTGGAGAGAAACATATAAATTTCATTCCATCATCAATGGCATATTACAAGAAAGACTTTGAATTAAAAATTAAGGGAGAGAGACTATAGTCCTTAAAAAGGTGTAAACATTTATATGAAGAAAGAGCATTAAACAAAACTAATCGACAAGGCCCTCAATTTAAAAGACCAAAAGAAGGATGGATTAAAAGTCAAACATAAAATTTGCACTATCTCAAGAGATGACCTGCGAAAATCAGTGATAAAAAGATGAAATACAAAAAAAAAAAAAAAAAAAAAATGGTGTCAGGCATAATCAAACACCACACAAAACTTTCCAAGACAAATTTCCAATTCCAATACTGCTGAGCAAAAGAGCAAGAAAGAACCAAAAAGATGGCAATGAGATTCTAAATTTGTTTTGCAGATAATACATCAAGCAGGTGAGAGAGTGAAATAAGGCATTCGTTGTATCGATGCATCCATGACTAAGTTTCGATCAAAAGACTTTAATTTTCTTTTGGATAGAAACCTTCCCATATCACTAAATAAGGATTAATGATAAGATCTTACGGCTTCATTAAAGCTTCCATCTCGATTGTCAGCATTTTGTCACATTGCAAGATAGCCATGGTAGTATCATAAACCCAAACATCATGCCAAAAAGAAAGTGGGAAAACCATTTCCCAACACTCTTCTAATAATGAAGTTTAAACGGATGAAATCGATCTCCTACTAGAAGCTTTGAAGGATCCTAAATTGGAAGAATTCAGTCACGTTTGAACGTTTGCCATAGGATAATAATTTGCTTTAATAGTTTCACGCCAGAGGACACCATCTTCTTCAATAAGAAATCCATTTGGACAAAAGAGCTTCATTCCTGAACTTATGGTTTCTAATACCCAACCTGCCCAATTGAATAGGAAGCTAAGTTTTTGTCCTACTGCATTCCACCATCCTCCTTAGCACCCCTTCCCAAAGAAAGTTTCAATGGACTTTGAGGCCACTTGCATAACGATAAATAATATAAAGGCATATTAGAAAAAGGGTATTTATAACTGTATAAGCGTATGCTTATCTCCTTTGAAAATAAAGGACAACTTTCAATCATGTAGCCTTTGTTGGATTCTCTCCACACATTTGTTGAGCTACCTCCCAATGGAAGACCAAGATAAATGGATGGCCAAAGTCCTACTTTGCAACCAAATTGTTGTGCCAAGCATTCCAACGCCTCCTGAAGACACATGTATGACTAAAAGTTCAACTTTGTCATAGTTTATGTTCAGCCTCACTGCCTTCTCCAAGATATGAATAATATCAAAAGATTCCTTACCGCCAAATCATCCACAGAAGAGAATAATAATGGGTCATCAGTAAAGTATCAGTGATCAACCATTAGAGTAGAACTTCCAACAGTGAGAAAAGATCTAACCCAAACTAACTCCATTGTATAAAAGGCGATTAAAGACAATCTGAGACAATATCAATGAAGAAAAGAGAGAGAGTCTTCTTGTCCAACACCTTTTGATGGACAATAAACAAGTAATTAGCACCGGAGTCACAACCCCAAGAATTCATTCGCCAAAGAGGACCAAAACCTTCAACTTGTAGAACCGTATGAAGAAACTTCCAATCAACTTTATCAAAAGTTCACTATGTCAAGACAAGTTTAAGAATCAAACCTTTTCTCTTGCGAGCTCACCAACCATCAATGATCTCATTTTCCAGAAGAGAAATCCAAAATTTGTCTATATGCTCTACAAAAGCGATCTATAATCTTATAAGCACATGAAATGGGATTATATTAGCAAAGAAGTCCATACATTAGAAGCTCTATTAGAAAAGCAGACTTTAAAAACGCTAGGCAGTCCTTCACAATAGCTAATAGCCAATGAGCCATGATCATACTCAATCGTCCAAGTAAACCAACACATAACACCTACCCTACCTTGTAAGTTGTACCTAAACTTCTATCTATCAATACACACATACACACACATCTACATAATGTACAACATAATTGTCAAGTAAAAACAAAACAGTCAATATCAAGCACAGTTTAAAAGACTTTGAATCTAATTAACAGAAACATTATTTAATCAAAATGCCACATGGATCGTTACCCCGCATCTCCACCGAAAAAATAAATGCCACATTAATCGTCTCATTTTACAGTTTTTTAAACCAAAACCGGCTTAATGAAGATAGAATCAAAACTGCAGTCCGAATCTGTATGCCAATAATATACAATGATCAAAATAGTGCCTATCGATGGAATTTCAAACGTGGGCTTGAAGAACCAGTAATCCAACGGTCTAACACTTCATTCCAGTTCCCCAGAAGGAGGATATCGAAGAAAACATTTAAAGTAAAATAAGGTGATAATTATGATTGACATGCCATATTAAAAACTGGACAAAGAACTCGCACCTTGGACAGCAGATATTGATTATAACAGTTTTTACATCATTTACAATCATTAGTTAGCTAAGCACTCGAAGCCTTCTCCATGGGGGGAGATTCAGCATCACCAGCCAATTTAGCACGCTTCGCTTCATAATCTTTAACAGCAGCTTTGATAGCGTCTTCAGCGAGCATGCTGCAGTGCAACTTAACAGGCGGTAGGGAGAGATGTTTTGCAATTTCCCTGCAGCATTGAGTACACACCCACGTTATAAGTCAAAACCTCAAAGCATAAAGGGTAAACTCAATAATGCAATCATCAAATTCGGTATTCACAAATTCACCAATAACTAAAAGGAGAATAGTTCATTGACAGAAGGGAGTGGCTGCCTAAAACCAAGTTTGATATTATTTTTTTATTTTGTTATTATTCTTTTAAAGGGTCTCGGGAGCATCTAAAACTGCAAGCTTGTTCTGGTTCATCTTAAAACTTGCTAATTATGGCATAACTACCGCTGTACTGGGAAAAGAGACCAAATGCTTAGAAGTAAAAACAGTACAATTTTTAATAGAAATCTCATACTGTAATGTGCAAGTAAAAAATATAGGAACCTTCAATAAGGCAAAACACCAACTGATGTATATGGATCATTCAGTGTACAAAGAAACAAAAATTGTTAGTAGTTTGTTGTTTGGCCAACAGAAACAGATTCAAATTTTAGATATCATATGTTGTAAGTGTAAAACTTTGAAATTTTAAGATGGTCGGCAGTGGTAGTGGACATACCACAAATAATCCAACATATATTAACTTTAAACCTACCTATTATTTGTAGATAATGGTTGCAGAAAACATACATTAAAATGACTTTTGAGAATGCTTACATGCACTTTTAAAAGAAAAGGAAATAAACACACCAATTAAAAGCTCCACCAAAAGCACTTATAAAAAGTTTGAGTCTTTCTAAAAAACATTTTAGGCCAAGTAGCCAAACATCACGATGGTTTTCACAACAGTAGAAATAGCTAAACACACTTTATACCAATTTATGAAATTATACTACCCTCTATCGTTACCCCAAAACCCATTCAGATTCTTCACCACCTAAGCGTCCCCCACCCCCAAAAAAACCCAAAAAACCGATGGAAAAAAAGTTCAGGTATGTGCAAGATCAGGATTCAAAGCCTACCCAAAGCCTAACTATGAACGCATAGTAACATGACAATAAAGATAAGAATAAGAAATACAACATGCTACTACTACAATGAGGAGAAAAAACATAAAAAAGGGCAGGGATAAAGAACTAGCAGACAAATTGCCAATGACACCAAAGTGAAGTGGCAATTTCAATGCTAAAAAATTATTGTTCCAGTATGGCAACTAACAAAAAGGGAAGGATAAAATACAAGAGAAAAACAGATGATATAACTAATAGATAAACATCAAATGAAGGATATAAGGAAAACATGTTGAACAATAATGAGATGAAAAGTTCATGATGAATGTAACTTACGAATTTTTAATGGTTAAGGCTTCTTCCATTTGCTTCCCTTTCACCATTTCTGTAGCTGCAAGGTCAAAATCCACATATTAATAAAGGTCTCTCTACGCATATGACCTAATGTGACCAAAAGATTCACAATTCACCTCCAGTACAAAAAGAATAAGAGATAACCCCCTCACAACTCTTTAAGAGGGCATAAATACAATTTACAGAACTCGGTAAAAGTACCAAAAGCTTGTATAGAAACAAATACACAAAAGCAGATTTGGAGAGAAACCAACCCACTCTACCCCATGTAAAGAGAAACTCAAAAGCTTAATTTACTCACTAGTTACTCCTAATCCTAGGAAGGCAAGAGACAACGAGACCAAGATTTTCATTTTGCATATTCCTGAACAGTAAAGAGAGAGAATGGCACTCCCGTTGGTCTTGAGCCACATCAGATGGCCATGACAAGACTCCCAACGTCCATGGAGAGTGACAAACAATGGTGGGACTCACTATGGTGACATTTGTCACGATAACTTCAGTAATAATTTTATCCATCCAATGAAATTGAGGAGCAATTTATCCGAAAACCAGGCTACAGAAATTCCGAAGCCGATCATACAATTGACATACATTCCAACGGAAAATGGAATCCAGATATCAATTTCACAACAACGATTTAAAAGAAAGATATGACGTTTAAGAGCTCGCCCCCTTATCCTCGAGGGCAGGAATCAGACAAAAACCTCTCCGAACAATTATCGCCCGTCAAACATAGAGTACAGCTAAAACTTCAAAACAGAAGACCTAAAGAGCAATTTCAAAAAATCGAGCACAGCAATGACGATTTGAGAAATATATTCACATCACACAATCCAGCACTAATAAAATAAAAATAATAACAATAACAACGCGTTCCCAATTTTATCCCCTCGTTCCAGAAACCATAACGAAAACGCAGGATAACCAATATCAAAGGAAAAGAGAAGAAAAACGAACCCAACGACGAGGAAGCAATCGCAGAACCGCAGCCGAACGTCTTGAAGCAGGCATCTACAACCTTACCAGTCTTCTCATCAACTTTGATCTGAAGCTTCATAACATCGCCACAGGCAGGCGCACCGACGAGGCCCGTGCCGACGGTCGGATCATTCTTATCAAACGATCCAACGTTTCGAGGGTTATTGTAATGATCAATAACCCTCTCGTGGTACAATCGCGGGAAGATTTGAACGGCCGGCGACGGCGAATCCCTAGACACAATCCCTAGAAGCCTCTTCGAACTGAACCTCAACATATTTCACCGCTTTCGCTCTCTCCTGGAGTTCGGGAGACTGGTTTTTTAATTGTTATTTCTTATCTGCACGATTACAGAGCTTAATTAGAAATTTGGTTTATATATACTCCTTGCGATGATGGCGGTGATAAGTTATCCGGTAAACACGTGGATGGCTGAGATGAATTGGAATTTTACACTCCTTTGGCGATATCATCGAATCTTTTTCCACGTTTCAGCTGGATGGGGTTGGTAAATCGTGGGCTTGATTTATATGGGCCTAGTTTCGAAATCTTTTACATATGGGCCCCTAAATGGGCTTGGTGGGCTTGTTTGAACTGCCCAGTTCTAAAATCTTTCATTGATGGGCGTGAAATAAGAAACAAATAATATTAATCAAACCGGAAGGTTAGAACCTGCTAAATTCCTCTGGCGAAATAGAACCTGCTAAATTACCAATCCACAAACAAAATCTTTTGTCCAAAGCGTCGTTTGCTGTCAAATTCCCCCACCCACCACCCATCGAGAGTCAAAGTATGAGACCGCTAGTTTGAGAATTTCTCTTACGCAAAACTAGATTTTTATCATGACTTTGATATTATATTAGATTACATAAAATTCCATCTAAAAATCAGTTAGCAATAAAAAGAGTAACTCATATATCTTATAAGTTGTGAGATTTCTCTCCACTTTTTCGATATTGGATCCTTAACAATTTTCTAACATTAATGTAGAGATGCTTGAATCTGTTATCTGGCGGTTCGAATGACCAAGTACGGAGGTCTGCTCGGTCAGTGGTCGGGTCGTCCCTGAAACCTAAATCAGTTTATATTTTCGTATATTGGGCCTATTGGGTCAACTCTGTATTAGGGTTTAAGAGAGGTGTCATATATAAACCCCTAAACTCCTATATGAAATTAATATGTTTTCTGTGTAATTTTGTTATCTCGTTTTCTTCCTCAATTAATAAAATTACTCTCTCCCTCTGTCCGTTGATGTACCTAACACAACGTTAGTGAACCACGTAAATTCTGTGTGTTGATTTTTCTGTGACTTTTTGTTATTACTATTTTCGCTTTTAACAAACTATTGTTGGGATTGTTGGAGTACAACCAAAGCCCCACATTGGCTAGGGGGCAAATCATGGGTTTATAAGTGGGGGCACTATCTCCATGGTATGAGGTCTTTTGGTGTAACAAAAAATAAAACCATGATAACTTATACTCAAAGTGGACAATATTATACAATTGTGGAGATCTGTCGGAATCGGTAGTCCCTAACAATTAATTTGATAGTAATTGACATCTACATCCCTCACTATCGATGTTTTTATACTCTTTGTTGGGTGTTAGCGGTGTTACAACAAGTATATATAGGGTATTAATAAAACTTCTTTTTAATTAATTCGGCAATTATAGGATGGAGATTGAACCATCGATCTTTATAATAATAATCGGTGTCTTATTCACTAAACTATACTCGAATTAGGAGTAATAAAACTTTTGTGCGAGGGTATTTATGAAAATAACTTCAATTTGAGGACTTAATTTTAAAATTTTCCATGAAAAGCTTTCATGTTGAAACTATAAGGTATAACAACTTCAAAGAAAATGGAAAGATGTGAGTGGTAGGGTCCTATATGTTTTGAATGATTATTGTGTGAAAGACTAATGCGAATAATATTGTTGTGTCACGAAAATAGTGTGACAGAGTGAAGTTGCAAATTTAGTTCATATTCGTCTGTCTATTAAAAAAAATATTTTTTTTATTATTAACAAAAGTAAAAAGTTTTTTTTTGAAAAAAAAAAGTCTCACTTTTCATTATGAGAATTGGAATTTTGCAAGGATCAAATATGCTGTCTTGCCTCACTAAAGTTGTCTAATTAAAAAATTTTAGTCCAATTTATCCATCATAACATGCTAAACAAATATCACATTAATATCTTAAATGTGATGATATTAATTTATTGTATAGAGATTAACAGTAAAGAACAACAATTTTTGTCATAAAAAAAAACACAATAACAACAATTTTGACCATTTTTGTCATAAAAAAGGGTAAAATGCACTTTTGGTCTCCCAGATTTAGAGTTATGTTTATTTGGTCCCTGAGATTTCAAAAAATACATTTTAGTCCTGAGGTTTGTAAAACCATTCTAAATGATCCATGACTTAACTTTAACCTAACGGAATGCGGACTAAACCGTTGTGTGATGATGTGAACAGGATGACAAGTCTATATTTGTTGATGTGGATGTTGATTACTTGACAAATTAATTAAAAAAATCAATTAAAAAATATTAAATTATTAAGTAAATTTTAAAAATGTTTATAATATAATTTCAACTGCCCTAATTTATTCTTTTTTTTTTTTTTTTTTCGATATCTTCTCGTGGTTTAGAATATAATTTCATGTGCACTAACTTATAAATTTAATTTCGTTTCTAAAAATATGAGTCTTTCTCAGGGGTTCATCTCAACAATTTAGTTGATGCAAAGGACTCAAATGAAATGATTAGAGTAACAATTTCTTTTAAGGCCAAGCTGCTACAATTTTTTAGGTCTATAAAACAATTTAGCGAGAAGGATCTAGAGAGGAAATCTGTCATTGATATCAGAATCAATGCAGATAGGGAGAAAATACCCAACAAGGTTGTCAAGGAAATCGGGATGCAGTGACAAACTTAAGGAATGCAATGTCAGAAGATGACATTGAAGAGATCAAGTCGAAACTCCATGAGAAGCAGTGTTCGACAAGCAGAAGATTTCAATGGGCGACGGCCACGGGTGGACAGTGAAGACTTGCAGGCGACAACGACAAGCGGAAGAAGTCGATGTGCGCATACGCTGTAGCAAATAGGGCAGATGAAATTATATTCTAAACATTTTTAAATTTTACTTAATAATTTCATGTTTTTAATTAATTTGCTAAGTAATCAACATGCACATCAACAAATATAGACTTGTCATCCTATCCACATCATCACATAACGGTTTAGTCAGCATTCCGTTAGGTTAAAGTTAAGTCATGGATCATTTAGAATGGTTTTACAAACCTCAGAGACTAAAATATATCTTTTGAAATCTCAGAGACTAAATAGACATCAACTCAAAACCTGGGGACCAAAAGTGCATTTTGCCCTAAAAAAAACGACACAATAACAACAATTTTGACTTTGAGCCTAAATTTATTTGACTTTTGGATTCTGACTAAAAAGTTCCTTATATGTATCACAATATAAAAGAGCCATACTACATTGAAGAGGGAAAAAGTACGAATTCATCCCATGAGCCAATTTATATATCCCTACTCGTGAAAAAGAACAACTTTTTTTTTTAACACAATCACGAACAAAGAATTTTCTAGTTTGTTCAAAATCTAAGATCATCACTTCGATTATGAGCATGGCTTAGTATTGATCGGAGAAATTGAGATAATTAACTCATTTTTCTATGCATTTTGTAAGCTCGATCTCTTTTCACAAATTATTATCCAGATCTAAAACAAGAACTCACATCATCTTTTTTATCCCAATAATTGCTTTAAAAGTGTGAGGAGAGCATACATTAAAGAGAAATTAGTTAGTTGCAGGTACTTTTTCAGAATTCAATTCAATTAATTAATAACCAAATCATATACTTTCCCCTCTTATCAAATAAAGTACTATCGAATCTCGTTTTAAATAATCATTCATTTGTCTACTCTTAATATATCACATCGAGTTTATTTTTTTCTAATATCAATTTTTTTTTTTATAGAACAAACCCCCTTTGCAATAATATTCAAACTTGAAACATGAGTATCACTAAACAATCAATCTTTGTCATGGGATGACTTATGAGCATTAGATGAGAGCGTTTGTGAATGGAAGTTTGAGAAATGCGCAACACCTGCAAAGGTAGAACAAAAAAGAAGAGACCATGACCAATGCATCTTTAACAAAGCTCCCTAGTAAAAGAAAAGGGAAAGGGATCAAACAAAAGTTCATTATCTCAAGCTTGGAAGAGTCCTCTTTTTCTTTCTGCCCATTGATTTGAATGCCTTCACTTTTATGCATTATTAAAGACCTATCCATATACCAAACCCATCCCCATACACATACACTCGAAACATCCGCTACTCATTTATATTCTTAATGTGCTCGATCGGTATGATAAGGTTGTTCTCGATGATTTGATTGATAAAAACTAGGTGATATGAAAATTACATCTAGAGTTCGAGTTTTCTTCAATTCTTTTACTAAAAAAACTACAAGTTGCAATTGAATAACGTGTAAAAACAAATGAATTTGTTAAGAATCAAATCGATTGTCATCTCGAAAAATGAATGGAATTAACTATAGGAGACAAGAATCCACCCTAGTCAAAATATTTTTTAGTCAGTTTTTGGATATGTTGTGTCAATTCCATTAAAAAAAAGTATTTCTAATTTCTCATTATGATTTTGGGCTTCAAGTTTGTCGGTAAAAGATTGAAAGAGAAATTCAATATCGATAATATTATGATGTTATGAGGTGATTGTCGTGTAGCTTGTGTGTTCAATCTTCATGAGAGACTTTCACGTTTTATCCAAATCGAAGTTTTGAATAACTGAAAGACCGTGGAAGGATTAATGTATCAAATAAAGCACGTATCTCTAGGCTTTTCTCAAAGTCTCATGTTGCCTAGTTCTTAGACTTTCCCTTCATTGTTATCATTGACCTAACTGTATCGGTATGCATTCTCTACCCTATTTTATATAATTGAGACAAACTTAAGTGTTAGTATTTTTTTTCTCTATTAGATTATATGGGGTTTCATCTCAAAACCAATTGATTATGAGAATAGTAACCAATTGACAATGAGGTTTCTCTCCACTTTTCCAATGTGGAATCCTCAACATGTTCCCTCAAGATGGTGTCTCTTTTGAGCTCACCATTCTTGGATCGCATCCCAATTCTAATTTTTTTGGACCGAATACCCGTTTGGGTTTAATGGGCTCTGATACCATATTAGATTATATAGGGTTCTATCTTAAAACCAATTGACAATGAGAGAAGTAACCATATATATCTTATATAGTGTGAGGCTTTTCTTCACTTTTCAAATGTGGGATCCTCAACATTCTCTCATTTTTTTTCTTTTAGAAAGTTTATCACACTACGAAATAGAAGAAGAGATAGAAACAACTCAAATTCTCACATAAAAGAAAGAAGACATGATCCCAAAACAAATGAACTACCCATAAAAGTTTAATTGATTAATGCCCAAAAACACAAGAGGCCAAAATCTTGAGGAAAGAAAAAAGTTATAAAGAAAGTGTTAGCTATCTTCAACTCAATCATGCATTATTATCATCATGAACAAATCACACCACACATCATTGGCCCTTAGCATTGCTAACTATCTTTTAGGTTTGCTTTTGTCCTTTGCATCAAGATGGCAATAGAATTCAAAGCCCACTACTAATGAATAATTGATACAATGGTCTTGACTTTTGCATCAATGAACTCTTGGATATTATTTACCCTCATTTTTTCCTCCATTCTTTTGTGATATTAGGTTATTGTGTTTTAACTTTCAAATCACAAGTCAACAATGGATGATCATGACTTTGAGGTTTTTATGGTAAATAGTATTGCTTTAGTGTTACAATTATTTTGTATTTAAAGCACGATAAAAATCAAATAATTCATATATTGACTTTTATTAAAAAAAATTATGAAAAAAATAATTGTATAGGCATCGCAAACATGTATTTATTTGATCAACACATGTAAAATTTGACAATAATTTAAAAGTGTTACTTTTAAGTTTTGATCAAAAGACTATTATAATGACGTTAATTTTAAAGAGAGATTGGAATTGGAGTTACTTTTGCAAAATGATTGAACTTAAAAATATGACTAGAATAAAATTTTATAAAGTGCTAAAACAATAAATTTATAGAGCCAACCATTAATGACTCACTTTATTTATATATATATATATATTAGTCTTCCCATGCATACCTTTATCTTATTTTATTTATATTGTTGGACATTATGTTTATTCCTTAATTTATCATTTAGACTCTCGGAGGAATCAATTAATTTTTAAATTAAATTCCTTTTTTTTTTTTTTGCCTTTGTCGAGTAACAACTAATTTTCAAAATTCAATTTGGATCAAATGCTAGATTATCTTTATCAATATAATTGATGCATTGAGGACTTGATTTTGCTATATAATTTGCATAACATTTATCTTAGTAAATTAAAGATTACTTAATTGAATTGGCCAACAACGATATATATTTCTCTCTGAAGTTACCATACTAATCTAATCAAATATTGCATAGAAAAATAAAATTAAGTTTGGTCGAAATTATTATTAATTTAAGAATTATGGACAGATAACATTACTCTAAGAGGTTATCCAGTTACAATTCTTATGATTGTTAATGCATATGAAAAAATATTTTAAAATGTGTTTCATAAACCTAAATCATAGTTGCTAACATTAAAAAATTATGATCTTACGCCCACCGCTTATAAATCGAAGCTACCATATAGACATAAATTTGATAGCGTAACATCTTTTAGAAAGAATCTAAAATTATTTAAAAAGTTATAATTAAACTATTTATGGAGTTGCATCCATTGTAACCTAACCATTGACCTAAACTTTCCCTCACTATAACTATTGTAACAATATTCTCATATCCCAATCTCACTATAAAACAACTAGCTTTTGTCCAATACCAGCCACCATTGCACATTGCTGCCCCCCTCTTGCTTTCTTTAAATGGCTTAGCATTTTGGAATTCAATATTGACAATTTCAACCCCACTTTAATTTGGCATACATAGAACAATAGGCTTTGTCCAAAATTATGTAACCCACTCCACCTAATCTAAATCGCCACGTCACATTTTAATTCATATATTTTATAAAATTAAAAAAGAGTAGTCAGCGCGACGTAAATTAACTTTATAACATAAGTTAACTACCAGTCTAAGCAAAATTTAACTGTTTAAAGCATATATACCCTTGTTCAAGAAATCAGAGATTCAAATCTCTCATCTCCACATGTTGTTGAACTAAAAAAAAAAGACGAAGGTCAAGTATAACTCAACCCACTAAGATATTAATAATCTTTGTTATAGTTTTCACCACTATATTTATAATGCAATAAATATTATAATAAAAGTTTTATAACAAAATAAAAGGAAGAGATTCCTATTAAAAATATCAATATTCGACTCTTTAAATTATGGGCTTGTTTGGTATGTAATTTGGATTCTATTTTATGTTTTTTAAATTCACTGAGTTTAGTGAATATTCGTTTGGCAGATGTGTTTTCAAAAATTGTTTTCAGATTCTGTGATTCAAATACTGGAAATTCTGAAAACGACATTTTTATGTTTTCATTGTATCCAGATTTTGAATTTGAAAATTTAAAATGCATAATTCTACTAAAAAAGATAAACTATTTAAATATATAGTATGAGAAATTGTAATGGGTAGCATAAAATATTAGCATATTTGCAAGCTTAGCTATGATTTTTTAAATTTGCAAATCTAGCAAATCCAGATTTACCATCATGTTAGGCTGTTAGATTGTTAGACTGTTATGTAACTACTAATGGTTATTGTTATTGTTAGGTTGTTTAGATTTGTTGAGTGTTTGTTATTATTTTGAACTAATAGTTAGTTAAGAGGTTAGAAGGTTGTTAAACATACCTTCTATATATATGAAGGTATTCTGTAAACATTTTCCAAGAGGTGTGAATAAAACTCTCATTGAAAGTTCACTGCTATTTCATGGTATCAGAGCCCTCTTGACAAACATCCAAATCTGAAAATTACAAAGGACACTCTCAAGCAGTTCCACCACTTCTCAATCCTCTGCTCTATCTCACAACTCCCTGCCCATCCTCCTTCACACAAAACGCTTTGCAATCTGATTTCAATCAAACTTGATTCCAAAATTACTCCCTTTGGAAGCATCAAATCTCTCCACTTCTTCATGCTCACAAATTGTTCGGTTTTGTTGATGGATCGGTGCACGAACCCCACGATATCTTCTTGATGATCAAGGAAGAACAACATCGAGAGGCAAATCCACATTATGGAGATTGGCTTATGCAAGATCGTGCCATTGCGGCCTTGATAAACTCCACTTTATCTTCTCAAGTTCTTGCTCTTGTTGTTGGATGCTCCATCGCACGAGAAACATGGCTTTGCCTCAAAACAAGGTTTTCCTCTATTTCTCGCTCTCATATCATTCATTTCCGCTCCACATTACTGATTCTCTCCAAGAAAGTCGATGAATCACTTGATAATTACGCTCAACGTGCAAAAGAAACCAAAGACCGACTAGCCAATATGGGTATTGTGATTGATGATGAAGAAATGTTGATCTATATCTTAAATGGATTGCCTAGTGAATATCATGCTTTTCGCACATCACTTCGAACACGGGCTGATGCAATTTCCTTTGAGAATCTTTATTCTCTATTAAAAATAGAGAACAAACCCTTGAAGCTCAACACAAAGTCATCGAAAATCGGTGCTCGCTGCATCGCAATGCTTTCGCCCCAAAGAAATCAAGGGTCAAACGGAGGTGGTAACTCCAATAATCATTCCAAAGGTGGAAGGTGGAATGCAGGTGGAAATTTCGGAGGTGGTGGCAGGGGGTCAAACAACCGTGGTGGCCGCACCAATAACTACCACCAAAGAGGAGGTTTCACTCCAAATCCAACTGATCGAAGCAATGGAAATCGGCCTATGTGCCAAATATGCAATCGACCTAGTCATTCGGCCTTGGATTGCTTTCACAGAATGGACTATGCATATCAAGGCAAACATTCACTGTTCCAACTTGCGTACCATGGTCGCATCCTATCT
Organism: Trichosanthes cucumerina; assembly: GCA_036507285.1. NCBI lineage: Eukaryota > Viridiplantae > Streptophyta > Magnoliopsida > Cucurbitales > Cucurbitaceae > Trichosanthes > Trichosanthes cucumerina. Next base: position 70,033,777 of record CM071839.1, on the reverse strand, counting down.
TGTCAGACTCAAATAATAACGGCCAAGTATGGCTGGCAGATTCCGGCTGCAATGCCCATGTTGCACAAGATATGGCTCTTATCAACTCATCTGTTCCTTGTCATGGTGATGACCAAATGATCATTTGGTGATGGTCAAGTGGTCGCCAGGTTACACATAATGGTAAAGGAATCCTTCCCACACCCTCTTATACTTTCAATCTTCACTCAATTCTTCATGTTCCTTCAATGTCAGCTAATCTACTTTCGGTTCATCAATTGTGCAAAGAGAATAATTGCTCAATTCTTTTTGATAAAGATTCTTTTCTCATTAGAGATAAACGTACTCACAAAGTTCTTTTTCAGGGTCCTTCTAAGAATGGTCTTTATCCCGTCTCACCCAATTCAAATCGGACTCAAATTTTTCGAACAAACCAAAGTGAAGCTTTGTCAAGACAAAAGTCTCTCATCCCACCGCACAATCGCCTAGGTCATCCATCAGACCCTATACTAAGGGCAGCCTTATCAAAATCATGTATTTCAATTCCTTCTACTCATTGTACTTGTGTTGCCTGTTTACAAGGTAAAATGCATAAGATTCCTTTTCCTTTATCAAAATCTCACTCAACTGTTTCACTTCAACTTTTACATAGTGATGTGTGGGGTCCTAGTCCTGAAAAGTCTTGTTCTGGCTATCGTTACTATGTTTCGTTTATAGATGACATGTCTCGTTACACTTGGATTTTTCCAATGAGCCATAAATCTCAAGTCTCAAATTTTCCAAACCTTCAAACCCTTTATTGAAAAACATATTGAATCCAATATTAAAATCCTAAGATCCGATGGGGGAGGAGAATACACAAGCAATGAACTCGAAAAATATCTAGCCAAACATGGGATTGTTCATCAAAAGACCTGTCCACACACCCCCCAACAAAATGGGGTAGCCGAGAGAAAGAACCGTCATCTACAAGAAGTTGCCCTTACCTTAATGTCCCATGCGTCCTTACCCTTAAAATTCTGGTTCCATGCCTTTTCTGCTGCAGCCTACCTAATAAATCGTTTGCCTTCACCATCTTTACAAAACAAGTCACCTTATGAGCTACTATATAAATGTATACCAGATATATCAATGCTCCAAACCTTTGGTTGTGCTTGTTATCCACTTATGAAGCCATACACAATTCATAAACTGCAACCTAAAACGTGCCAACATGTGTTTCTCGGCTACACTCAATCCACCAAAGGTTATGTGTGCTATAATCCCAAAACAACCAAATTCATTGTTTCAAGGCATGTCATCTTTGAAGAAACATTGTTCCCTTATGCTCACAACACTCACCGGTTTACTCATTCATCGCTCCTCAAACTCAGTCCTTCCAGCTCAGACCATCAGTCCCTCCATACTGCCTCTTCTCTCCTATCCCCAACCCCTATCTCAAATGTCCAACCCTGATCTATCAATTCCACCCACAAACACCGATCCTCTTCCTGTACCTTGTGTGGCACCGACTCCTTTACCTATCAACAATACTCATTCCATGACCACTAGGTCAAAATCTGGAATATCAAAGAAGAAAGTGTATGTTTCCCTTTGTAAGGATAATGATCAATTACACAATGAAGAGCCATCAAGCTTTTCCACTGCCCATAAACATGAGAAATGGAGAAATGCTATGGCTGAAGAATTTACAGCATTACAGAGGCAAGACACTTGGGCATTAGTTCCCTTGCCTACTAACAAAAGAGCCATTGGCAACAAGTGGGTGTTCCGAATTAAAAGAAATCCAGATGGTACTGTGGCTAGATACAAAGCCCGCCTTGTAGCAAAAGGGTTCCACCAAGAGTGTGGTGTTGACTATGATGAGACGTTCAGCCCAGTTGTTAAACATACTACTGTTCGAATTTTGTTTTCCCTAGCTGTAAGTTTTAATTGGCCCCTAAGACAACTAGATGTAAAGAATGCATTTCTACATGGTGTGCTAAAGGAATAGGTTTATATGACTCAACCGCAAGGTTTTGTTGATAAGGAGCATCCCAATCATGTCTGCAAACTAAATAAATCGTTGTATGGATTAAAACAAGCTCCTAGGGCTTGGTTTGAGCGATTCACAGACTATCTCTTGCAACTTGGCTTTGAGGCGTCAAAGGTTGATCCATCCTTGTTTCACAAAGTGACCTCATCATCCAAAATCTTTTTACTACTTTATGTAGATGACATTGTCATCTCTGGCAACAATACCTCATACATAGATGAGCTCATCAATGACTTAAAGGCTGAGTTTGAAATGACTGATCTTGGAGAACTAAAGTACTTTCTCGGCCTTGAGGTAGCCCGAACATCAACCACTCTCACAGTTTGCCAGAAGAAATACACCAAAGACTTACTTCAGCGTGCTGAAATGACAGGATGTAAGCCTTGTCTTACACCATGTGCAACTACAGTTCCTCAAATCTCTCCTGATTTACCTACGGATGTTCAAAAATATCGCAGCCTTGTTGGAGCGTTACAGTACCTAACATTCACTCGCCCAAATATCTCCTTTGCTGTGAACAAAGTATGTCAAAGGATGTACTCACCTACAGAAAAAGATTTAACTGCAGTCAAGCGCATCCTACGCTACCTGCAGGGTTATGTTGACATGACACTTAGTTTTAAAGCCAGTCCTATTGATTTGCAAGTATTTTGTGATGCAGATTGGGCTAGTGATTCAGTTGATAGGCGTTCTATCACAGGTTATGTCATCTTTCTGGGTCTCAACTCCATTTCCTGGAATGTTAAAAAGCAACCCATCGTGGCAAGGTCGCCAACAGAGGCCGAATATAGATCGTTGGCCCATGCAATGTTAGAACTCATGTTGGATACGTCAAATACTATGTGACTTTCATGTCCCAATACCTTGTGTGACAACACCTCAGCAATAGCTTTGGCCAACAATCCTTTGTTCCATGCACACACCAAGCATATCGAAATTGACTATCACTTTGTTCGAGAACGAGCCACAAGAAAAGACATCCAAATCAATCACATTTCTACTACGGATCAACTTGGTGATGTCTTTACCAAGCCATTAAGTCACACTCGCTTCTTGTATTTTATTTGGTCCAAACTTAATCTCAAAGAGATTTAAGTTTGAGAGGCTGCATGTTAGGTCATTAGATTGTTAGACTCATTATGTAACTACTAATGGTTATTGTTATTGTTAGGTTGTTTAGATTTGTTGACTGTTTGTTATTATTTTGAACTAATAGTTAGTTAAGAGGTTAGAAGGTTGTTAAACATACCTTCTATATATATGAAGGTATTCTGTAAACATTTTCCAAGAGGTGTGAATAAAACTCTCATTGAAAGTTCACTGCTATTTCACATCATTGGTGTAGCGGCATATATATCAAGAGTATATCCGATATATATTGTACATTTTGGTATATCATCGAGTATATATCGATATACTTTATATTAGTATATCAAAAGTATATCTTATATACTTTATATTGGTATATCAGAAGTATATCTGATATACTTTATTTTTATATACCAATATATACCTAAAACGAAATATGTTAATAGTATATTATTGATATACCACAGATAACCTTCTTTTAGGTATATCATTTAGAATGATATACTTCCTATATATCCGTAGCAAATTAGAGATATTTTGCATATTAGTATATCACTAATATATTTTATTTTAGATATGTTTATTTCACTAATATACCTAACATTTAGTATATCATTAGCATATCAGTGAAATGAACATATATCATATGCGAGTTACTGATATACTCTTAATTAACTTCATATACATATATCAGTAGTATATTAGTGATATACTCTATACAATAACACATCTCACACAATAAGATATAACAATCCAATTTGGTTTTAAATTATGAATTTACCTAAAATTTAAAAGCATAACCTGAAATTTACTCTACCTGAAATGTCGGACATTACAAATAGCTTTTGAGATCCCGTTGATATACTTAATATTACTAAATAAAGTATATCATCATAAATCATTATCAAGCATAAATCACTATTTGTGATATATCGTTGATATACTGAATAAAATATTTTGGTAGTATCAAGATCGTTAGGATATCCGATATACTTAATATTTGTATATTAATAATAGATATAAGTAGTATATCCGATATAATTTATATTTGGTATATCGGTAGAGTATATCGAAGAGGATATTTGATATCCATAATAATTGGTATATCAATAGTATATCCGATATACTTTATATTTGGTATATATTAATCAACTAGTATATACCTATATATTTGTAACGCCCTAGGCCCAGGATTTAGATCAAGATTTGGAATCCGGATTTGGCCTTAACATGAGATTTCTCCAAGCCAAACACGCTTAACTTTGGAGTTCCTATGATTGAGCCATAGAAATTTAGGAAGGTGCATTTTGTTGGTATATCAATTCTTGTAAGCCTTTTTCATCTATATTTTGATAACTTCGAGATCACTCTCATTCGGATGTGATCTCGATCATTCATGTACCATTTTTCTTCGAACATCACAATATTAGTTGTATACTACTGATATACTATCGATACACTTCTTTTTAGGTATCATTCAAATGATATACTTTATATATATCGTAGCGTATTATGAATATTTTGCACATTTGATATATCACTGATATACTTTATATTACGTATGTCTCATTTCATTTTGATATAAGTGAAATGTATCAATAACAAATCACTAATATACTTCATATTAGGCATATTTGATACATTGAATATAAATCACTATTATACTCTTGATATACTTTATATTAGCTATTTTTGATATATTGTTGATATATACTAAGCACCAAAAATTCAAGTTCATTGATATACTTAAGTAAAGTGTATCATTAGTATATCACCAATATACTTCATATTAGGTGTATCGTGGGTATAACAACAATATATCATCGATAGACAATTGATATACACCATATTACAATCACACAAGATTACATAGGAAAGGTATTTTGGACATATCGCTGTCCAATTAGGTTGAACCAATTTTTTTTTTGCTAGAAACAAATGGTAGATACATTTGCAATTGAACATTTATTTTTTGTCATTTGTGCAACTGACTCTTTTTATTTTAAATAATATTATTAGATTAAATTGTCGAAAATAGCTGGGAACTTTATTTTTATGTCTAATAAATTCTTAATATTTTTTACATTTTTTTTTAATTTAATGGACCTATTAGACATATAATTGAATTTTGTATATCCTTATCAATAGTATATCCTCGTAGTTACTTTTGGTTAGATATATCGCCATGATATATCGGATATAAGGTTGATAGACTCGATATATACTTAATGTTAGTGAAATCAACGAGTATCAATAGTATATCACTCGTGTAGTTACTTTTTGATTAGATATATCGCTTCGTGATATCGATATAAGGTTGATAGACTAATCGATATATACTTAATGTTAGTGAAATCAACGGGTATCAATAGTATATCACTCGTGTAGTTACTTTTTGGTTAGATATATCGTCTTCAGATATCGATATAAGGTTGATAGACTACTGATTTTCTAAAACACAGAAGGACATTTTGGATTTTTTTTCTTTCCTGTTGTTGGTCTGAGCTTGGACATTTTGCTATTTCTGCAAAACAAATTAATCAATGATACGGCTGCAAATATAACAAATCTTATTGCCATTTGTGCAACTGCCCCATATAGTATTTCATTTATAAACTCAATTTATTTGTGTTAAATTAAAATATGTATAATACAATATGTTATAATTTATATGATATTGTAAAATAATAATTATATAAAACGTATAACAAAAAGTATGTTCATAAATTAATCAATGATGGTTTAGATTCAACCTAATATTAGTTTTGCAACTACAACTAGTTTCATAGTCTATAAATATATTATAGATCACATTTGAATAATTATTTAAATTAGAATCCAATTTCAAAATCTGCTGTCAAATACATATCTGAAAACATGAAATACAACTTTATTTTCATTGAATCCCTTGTTTTCAAATTGTCTACCAAACACGCTTTATATTTTTGAATTCCCTAATTTTACTCAAACTTTTATATATATATATATATATGTGTGTGGTATAGTTGTTATATGTATTTGTGTGTGCTTTTTTCAAAAGAACGATAAATTTAGAGAAATAAATTGTAAAAATAGCATATGTTTTTTTTTTTTAAAAAAGAGATAATATCAATGGGTGACTAGTTATCATTTTAACTTTAACCTTTGAACATATAATCAATTATATATTTATTTACCATATATTTAAGGTCAACTAACATGATAAGAATAACAAACAATTATTAACAATCAATCAATATATATATATATATATATATATATATATATATATATAGGAAAATATTACAATCAATTAATAATGTAAATTGGTAAGTCAATTATGTATAATATATTAATTAAAATTTGTTGAAAAGTAAATCAATGATTTATAGTAATAATAACAACTATCGTTTACTTGATGTTTGAAAAAGTAATAATATATTATCTTCTAATTAGGTGCTGTTTTGACTTTCGTTACTTACAAATAATTAATATACAAATACATGCAACCACAAAAAATAATAATAATTAATAAAAGGATACCCTTTTTTTTTAAATAATCATATAAAACCACCTTTATATCTTCTTATCCAATAAGTTCAATCATAACTTTATGGTCTCCACTATGTGTAAATTTAGCTTTTATTTTACTTCCATTTAAAATATATTTCACAGCATCTTATTCATAATTAAATATATATTAAGGTTAGGTTAGTGCATTCATCATATTTGGTTATGAATTATAAAATGGAACGGCCATTAGTTTCAAAAAAAAAAAAAGAATGGGCATGGCTGGCAGGCGCACCTACGCTTATATATCAAACTTGAAATTTTAGGATAGACATTTTGTTTTTAGTCATCGTTTTTTTTTTATAATTAAGCCTATATATGCTACTCAAGTCTTATCTACTTTTTAGATGTGTTTTCTGTTAGGAATGACTATGGGCCATTAGCCCATTACAAGTATAAAGCATAAAATGTCCCACATGGATAGATTTTCAAGTAAGAATGAGGTTTATATGTGTAAGCATGTTAAGGGGTTTTCAAATAATGCATGGAGTGGTAATAAGATCTCTCCCCACATGCATGTCGCTGCCACTGTCCGTTTGGTCGGATGGGCGGGTTTGGGTAAATGTGCTTGTGCGAAAAAAAAAGGAATTTTTTATTACTTCTCACATTTTGCTAAAGTATTTTCTGAAGAAAGATGAGAACAATTATAGGTAAGATGAAAACCATTGTAGAGAAATAGGAAAAAACATGTACAATTTTCAAAAATTAAATGAGGTCTTAGTTTTTTATTTTTTATTTTTGAAAATTAAGCCTAAAAACATTATTTCTACCCATGAATTTCTATGAGTTCTTATATATTTTGTACCTATATTTTCAAAAACCAAGCTAAATTTTGAAAACTAAAAGAAGTAGTTTTCAAAAACTTGTTTGTGCTTTTGAAATTTGGCTAGAAACTTAAATGGAATCTCAAGAAGATGGAAACCATTGCAGAAAAGATGATGAAAAATTGTAGAAAAACAAGTATAATTTTCAAAAACCAAAAACTAAGGTTGCGTTTGATGACCATTTAAGCTCTATTTGATAACCATTTGGTTTTTAGTTTTTGGTTTTTGAAAATTGAGTCTAAAAATACTATTTCTATCAAGGGGTTTCTATGTTTCTATATTTTCTATCAAGAGATTTCTATATTTTCTTATCTATTTTGTACGTATATTTTTAAAAACCAAACTAAGTTTTGAAAACTAAAAAAAGTAGTTTTCAAAAACTTGTTTTTGTTTTTCAAATTTGGCTAGAAACTTGAATGGTACCTCAAGAAAGATGAAGACCATTGTGAAGAAGACGAAGAGATTATAGAAAAATAAGCATAATTTTCAAAAATAAAAAATCAAACGGTTATCAAATGGGGCCTTAGTTTTTTGTTTTTGATTTTTGAAAATTAAGGCTAAAAATACTACTTATACCAATAAGTTTCTATATTTTCTAATCTATTTTGTACCTATGTTTTCAAAAACCAAGCTAAGTTTTAAAAACTAAAAAAGTAGTTTTCAAAAATTTGTTTTTGTTTTTGAAATTTAGCTAAAATTTTAATGCTACCTCAAGAAAAAAGGAATCATTATAGAGAAAATGAAAAGAAAGGGTAGAAAAACAAGCATAGTTTTCAAAACCAAAAATTTAAAAACCAATCGGAGCCTAAATGGTTATCAAACCAACCTTAGCTAAATATATTTAAGTCTCTGTTATTTTAGTTATTCTCATCTTTAATCTTTTAAAATTTTCAATTTTATTTTTTAATGTATTAAAAATTTTCAACTAGAATCTTCTCGTAGAAAAAAAGTATGTTAAGACTTACTAAAAAAAAAAAAAGAGTGAATGTGTATAGATTTTAAATATTTCAAAAAATCTACATTTTTTTTTTCAAATTATAATCTTTTTTCTTTTTTTTTTATCGGGTACATCAACAATTGAGGGTGGGGGATTCAAATCTATGACCTCTTGATATATGAATAATACTTGATGGCAATTGAGTTATGCTCTTGTTGGTATATAATCTTTTTTCTTAATCCCAATTAAAATGTGCAAATTTAAGATTTGGGATAGTTTAAAGTTTCGTTTGATATCTTTTTAGTTTTTTATTTTTGAGAATTGCGTTTGTTTTTTAAAAACTTTTTAATAATATAGTTTCTATCTTTCCTAAGGAAGCATTTGAGTTTATAACCAGATTCAAAAAATAAAAGTAAGTTATTAAAAATTATTTTTTTAGTTTTCAAAACTTTCTTGGATTTTGAAAACATATATAAAAAAGTGGGAGTAGTATTTATAGACTTAATTTTCAAAAACCAAAAATAAAAAACTAAGGGCTCATTTGATAACCATTTTGATTTTTTGTTGTTTAAAATTACGTCTATAAATACTACTTTCATCTATGACTTTCCATGTCTTCTCATATACTTTTAGATATGTTTTAAAAATCAAACCAAGTTTTAAAAACTAAAAAAAAATAATTTCAAAAATTTATTTTTGTTTTCGAAATTGCTAAGAATTCGAATGATTTTTTTTTTAAGAAGGATGGGAACCATTGTAGGAAAGATGAACCATTGTAGAGAAATGGTAAGGAAAAAAAAGTAAAATTTTCAAAAACCAAATGGTTATCAAACGAGACCTTGGTTTTTTGTTTTTGAAAATTAAATTTGTTTTCTCATAATTTCTCTACAATTGTTTTCATCTTTGTAAGAAAACATTAGAGTTCTTAGCTAAATTCTAAAAGCAAAAACAAGTTTTGAAAACTAAGGGTCTGTTTGGTAGGCAATCCGAAAACAGAAATTTGAAACCAAGGGATTCAATGAAAACAAAGTTGTATTTCATGTTTTAAGATATGTGTTTGGTAGCAGATTTAGAAATTTAATTCTATTTTAAACAGTAGTTTAAAGTGTGTTCTATAATATATTTATAGATCATTAAATTAGTTGTAGGTACAAAGCTAAATATTAAGTTGAATATAAGACATTATTAATTAATTTATGAACATGTGTTTTTTTTAATAAATTTTATATAATTATTAATTTACAATATAATATTTTATATTTTATAATATATTATATTATACATATTTTAATTTAACAAAAGTAAATTAAGTTTATAAACATGAAATACTATATTTATTAAGATTTTATCTTTATTTAATACAATTCTGCATTTTAAAATTTAAAATTCAGAATCTGGATACAATGAAAACATAAAAATGTTGTTTTCAGAATTTCTACTATTTGGATCACAGAATCCGAAAACAATTTTCAAAAACAGGTCTGCCAAACATGTATTCACTGAATTTAGTGAATCTGAAAACATAAAACAGAATCTGGATTGCCTACAAAACAGGTCCTAACTTTTTTAGTTTTCAAAACATGGCTTGTTTTTTGAAACATAGGTAAAAAGTAATTAACAAAACAAGTAAATTCATAGGTAGAAATAATATTTAAAAACTTAAATTTCAAAAAATCAAAAACTAAATATCAAATACTTATCAAAAGAGTCTAAATAGTTATCAAATAGGGGCTAAAAACTTGCTTTTAAAATTTTATTTTTGCTATTGAAATTCGGCTAAAAATTCAAATGTTTCTTTAAGAAATATGAAAACTATTTGTAAAAATATGGTGAGAAAACATTAAAAAAAAAATTATCAAACGAGACATATACCAAAAATGTTATGATTTACTCTTCAACGCAAATATATCTCTTATCACAAAGTTTTGAATATGTCTATCACTGTCAAATTAATTAAAGTATAATCTTTCATTTAAAAAATAAATAAAATATCATCATAAAATAATTCATTACTTGTCAAAATGAGTCGGTGATTAATATATACTCTTGACTAAAAGATTAAAAGTTTAGATTTTCTCGTCCTAAATGGTTGAACTAAAAGACAAAAATAATCACTCACTCTTTCTCAAGAAAGTGGATTCATACTTAAGATAATAATTAAAAAAAATTAAAATGAATTATTTAAATATATTTGGACTTCTTTTTATTATGATTATCATGCATGGACGGATTTACCATGGGCCTAGGGAGCTCGAGCCCCCCTCAAATTTTTTATCTTTAATAATATGTATAGAAAAAGTCAGGTCAAATAACAAAAAAATCTTCTGATATAGTGGTAAATATGTCATCAGTTTTCTCTCAAATCTTAAGTTTAAACTCTGGTTTGTATGATGTTTAATATTTTTTTCAATGTCATATTCAAGTGCTCTCTTGATACAAATTCTGAATCCGCCACTAGTGTAATGTGTGATGTGTTTTGAGTCAAAATAATATATTTTTAAGATAAAATATGGTATGGAGAAAAATATGACCTAAAGATTTTAGAAAAAGGGGTCGTAGCAAAAAATTAGGCCTCTTGTCTTAGGAATAGGATATACAATGGACGATGCATAATGTTCGCCAACGCAATAAAGAGTTCAAATTATTTATGGCCCACGTGCAACCAATTAAATGGTGACATGATTCTCGTACCCTCGAGTCTCGATGTGGGACCTACTACTTACACTTTAATAATAATAATAATAACAAAAAATACGATACTTTGAATAAATTTTAAAATTATTTCTTAGTGCTAGTTTGAAGCTTTTATCAAATTTTGTAAGACTATGATAGTAATTTTGCTTTTAAAAAAAAACATGACGTGAACATGTTTCTAGGTTTTATAGAATGAGGGTCCATAAGAATTATTTGTTTTAAAAAAATAATACTAAATTAAGAGTAAATACTAATTTGGGGCAACAAGAAAAATGTTTAAATCTAACCCACCTCACTTGAAAAATGTCTAAAATAGTTTTAATTCGTAAAAATGACTAAAACGATTTTTTCATGAAATATAATAAAAGTCTTGAGACGAAAATATCAATATTTTGGAGTTGTACTTAACTATGATTAACAAAAATGAGTGAATCAAGGAATAAAATAAAAACCTAAAAAAAAAAAAAAAAAAGATTTTAGGGGGAGAGAGAGTTAACAAAATATAAATGCTCTAAGGGGAGAGAAATATTAGCTAACAAAATATAAAAAACTTGAATCAAATTATCTAAACTATTAAGCTAATATTGTTTAAAGAAGAAAATAATGCATTAGTTACATAAATGAGCAGAACAATTTAAATGACTACTTATTGGATATATCGTATATATTGGACATACATCTATGTTGATTTAATGAAATGGAAATATGTAATTACCTATTAAGCGAGTAAAAAAGAAACTTAATAGAAAAATCGATACCTCATACATGTAATGACCTCTCTTTATTGGTATTTTGACCACGGTATATACAAGAATCTCTTTTATTGGTATTTCCTCTTGTTTCCTGGTGCTTGCTTGTCCATGTGTATATGTGTATATTAGTATCTACAACGCTCCCCTTTGTTTATATTGTTGAACTATTAGGTATTTCCTTTTATTTATTGGTTCCTCTCGATGGCCGACAATATAAACAATAACCTCTCTTGTTGACATTTTCTCTTGTTTCTTGGATTCTCTAGTTTGCGTCGTCCCTGTGTATATTAGTATCTACAACATAAATGTCAATTTTAAGGTAATATATTTCTATCTACTGTCGTTTTTGCTTTCAGAAATGGACGACACACAGTATATACAAAGACTTCTCTAGTTGTATTTCCTCTTGCTTACTGTTTTCTTTAAGCTTGTCTCGTTCGAGGTATATATTTCTATCTACTGTCATTTCTACCTTCTAAAATCGAATGTGTTCAATGACTTTTATTCTGCAACTTCTTTTCAGAGTTCTTTTCAGGGTTTCTTTTCCTTCCATTTACCCAAGAACAAATTTTATTTGTGAACCGCTAGATCTCAGAAAATAAAAATAAAAAATGACGAAAAATGGTTTTCATCTTCCCCGACAACCATTTCATTTAAAACTCTTGTATTTTCTTCGATCTTCAATGTTGTTTCATCTCCCTTTGGTCTCTATGAACTCTGCCAACAATGGTTCACCATCTCCCTTGCCCTATCAAAAACCATCAATGAGATAGAATCTACTTTCATGCAACCTCCATGAGAGAGAACCTACAACACATTCAACAAAAAAAAAATTGGTGGGAGCTGCCAAAAATGGGGATTCGAATATTAGGAAGAATCGAACAGATTTAGGATGTGTTAGGTTTGACAGTAAATATAATTATATACCAGAGGCAAAATAGGCATACAATTTTCTTCACACTTCTTCTTGAAAAATAGGTAGACAAAATTGCAATATGAAACCTTTTTAGACATTTTTCATTATAGACTATTTATTTTAGACATTGGTCACAATTTTCCTATTAATTTTAAGATTTAATGACTAAATTAAGACATTTGAAAGAATGAGTCTCAAAACATAGAGACCAAAATGATAGGGTAACTTAAATAATATAATCATAAAAATAATTGTAATTATAATTACATAAATAAAAGAAAATTCAATTTTTTATATATAAAAAGAATAAAACATTAGTTAATCAATTATCATAATAATTACTAAAAAAACATAACTCAACTGACATCATTTATGACCAAGAGATCATGGATTCGAATCCCACTCACCCCCAAATGTTGTTCTACTAAAAAAACGATCACAATAATTATAACTAATGGATATAATATATATATATATATATATATATATATATATATATATATATATATATATATATATATTTATACATTAATCAATCATTGCTATAAATTTTACCATGGGGGTTTGTTCTAAGAGTTTGAAACCCTAAGAATCAGAAAACGACGTTTAATATGCAGTATTTGATGTATGGAAATTAGGGAAACTATGTTCGAATTAGTGAAACTGTGTCGGAATTAGCGAAATAAAACCATGAGGTTGTGTTTCAAACCCATTAGTTTTTTAACACACGTTTTGGGTTTGGATTCCAAAACCATCCAAATCCAAAACGGTGCTTCAAAAAAGTAATAATTATGGAACAAAGTTCAAATGGAAAATAATGGTTATAATTGTTATAACTATAATTCATCTATAGTTAACTTGGATTATATACATAAAATAAAAGGATATTAAAAAACACTACTATCAAAAGTTTATAAATGATGGACGAGTTTTATATATTATATTTACACAATTATTATTATAAAAATATTACTTTTTTTTATTACCTTATAAAAATATATATTTGCATGATACCAAATATAGTTGAATAAGCTAATGCATTATTTATTTACCTCTTTAAAAGTTAGAATTTGTTGTGAAAATAGGATGAAAACTGGGTATAATTTTACCAATATTTAAATAATAATAATAATAATAATAATAATAATAATAATAATAATAATAATAATAATAATAATAATAATAATAATAATACAAGTGTTGAAATATAAAAGGAGTATATATATTATTAATAAAAGAAAGTGGAGTTTTATGACAAATTAAAGAAGCAAATGAAATTAGAGAAAAGTGGAAGAAATGAGAGAATATTGGAGAGAGTTTTCACCAATTGTGTTGTGTATTCATGATCCACCAAATGACAAGGCAATTTGGCAAGGATGAGTTGGTACATTTGGACACTAAACATTGGTAAGAAATGGACACATGGAGGACACCATGGCGATGGAGGGGTTGTCATTTGGCATGGGTATTAAAAGACATGTGGAATAGACATTTACATGTGTTTGTTTATAATACTCTCCCTTAAATGCCTATTTTATATAAAATATGCCTCGTTAAAATCTTATTAGGGAAAAATCCAATGGGATAAAAACCCTAGTGAAGGAAAAAAGAGTACATATTTTATATAATACATTTACTCCTCCTCATAAAAACATCAATTGAGATCTCTGAGTCGTCGCATCCCAATACTGTGAACCAATTTCTCAAATGTTGTAGTTGGTAATGCCTTTGTAAATATGTCCGCCAAGTTATCCTTCGAACAAATCTGTTGTATTGAGATGTCGCCATTTTCTTCAAGGTCATGAGTGTAGAAAAGCTTTGGAGAGATATGTTTCGTTCTATCTCCTTTAATATATCCTCCTTTGACTTGAGCTATACACGCTGTGTTGTCTTCGTATAATATTGTTGGAAGAGGTTTACTCGAATACAAGCCACATGTGTCACGAATGTGTTGTGTCATCGATCTTAGCCATACACATTCTCGACCTGCCTCGTGAATTGCGAGGATTTCAACATGATTCGAAGAAGTGGCCGTGATAGTCTGTTTCACTGATCGCCATGATATAACAATTCCTCCATATGTAAATAGATAACCTGTCTGAGATCTAGCTTTGTGTGGATCAGATAGATAACTAGAATCTGCATAACCAACTAGATCAAAACTAGATTTGTTAGAATAAAATAAACCCATATCAATCGCCCCTTGAAGATATCAGAGTACACGCTTAACTCCGTTCCAATGTCTTTTTGTAGGACATGAACTATATCTAGCTAATAAATTTACTGAAAATGCAATATCTAGTCTTGTGTTATTAGTCAGATATACATAAGTGCACCAATTGTACTAAGATATGGTACTTTAGGACCAAGTAGTTCTTCATTGTCATCTCGAGGTCGAAATATATCTTTTTTTACATCCAGTGAACGAACCTCCATTGGAATGTGTTGGGATTTATGCCCTAAACTTGTGTAATTTTGATCAAATAAATAAATAGTTATTTGTTTTGATAAAATTATTTTCTTGCTATATAAGTCCAATAAACTAAGCTCCAAGGTTATAATATATCTTGAACATCAGTGTAGTGGACACTATTTGGATTATTTTCAAGAGTATAACCTAAATGGTTTATGGTATAAGAATAAGGTTGGAAACCTTATTCTTGTAACACCATGGATGCGACCCACTTTGTAATTAGTACAAATAAAGTAATCCAACTCATTTATGTGGTTGACATGCGAGTGGGGGCATCCTGTATGAAGAGTTCATACAAGACCGGACTGCAAATTATTAAGTCTAGTCGAGATAACACCGCTAATGTGATAAGACCGATAATTTATAGATGGTCATTAGTGACTCGACCAATCCCGAGAGCAAGTTAAGAACTCCTGCTTATAGGGGTTTGTCCTTAGACTAGTATGGGTGAAAGTGGCCTGTAGCTGACTCAATAAGCCTACCTTCTCAGGGACAGGACCTCGTAGGTAGCAGGGGACTTAACTGTGCAAGATGGAATTCACTCATTCCTACACTAAGGAATTAGATAGGTTGTTCCCTTAAGAACTGACTCCAGGTCTTGAACAACGGGCCCCACCCTCTATGAGGGTATGAGTCTATGGTATGACCTTAGACTTGTTGTTCATTAGAGGATCAGGGGTGCTTAAGGAACAAAGAGGTAATCATAGGGGTAAAACGGTAATTTGACCCAACCGTGATTACGAACAACATGTGAAGGGTCGACTAATGGGTAATGATTATATCAGTGGACACAATATAATCTACAGTGAGGAGAGTGTAGCTACAAGTCTATAGTGGAGTGACTTGTAGTTAATGAATATTGATTAACAGGATCGAAGAGTTTGATCAGTTAATCTCACATCATTGGAGCTCATGAACTGTAGGTCTATTAGGTCCCTCCGTTGGTTCAACATGGTAATACTGAGGGTATAAAGTTAGGAATGAAATTGAAGTGTTCAATTTCATGCATGAGGTGTTATATCAATTATATATGATATAATTGATATAATATATGGTTTTTAATGTGAATTAGATTCACATATAAACCATATAATAGTGGGAGAATATGAGAGAGATAGGATGGTAATTTCCATCCTATTTCCCTATATATATAATTGCATGAGATGCAACTAGGTTAAGTCATTCCATCTCTTTGAGAAACCCTAGAGAACTTTCTCCCACATTGTGTTGGAAGAGTTCCAACTACAATCTCACAAACATCTCACCTCATCTCACCTAAAGGGAACTCACCTTCCTCCCTCACCTAGAGAACAACGGAGAAGATCCGGTGGTAGTGTCTGTGATCATTCGGGTTCGTGTTGCTGAGATCGTGATCATGGGAGAAGGAGCATTGGAAGAAAGAGTTCTCAAAGGTAATATCTTGTTGTCCATCTTGCTATTATATGCTTAATCTAGTTAGATTTGTTCTTGAATGTAATCCATGTAATGAAATTAAGAACGCACGATTCACAATCGCTTCCGTTGTGGGATTCGATTCCATTCAATTGGTATCAGAGCTCAATTGCGTTCTTAATTTACGTTCTGGATTTATCAAGAACGAGGTGAGATTTACTGTTTTTCATGTGATGAATGAACGGTTTGCAATTTAGACGTTTTCAATTTTGGCACTTAGATTTACAATTGTTCATTGAATCGTTCAATGTAAGGGCCTGGTGTTTTGGGCAATTTTAACTGTAAATCGAGTCTGTAAGTCTGTGTCGATCGAGGCAAAGTGGTTGCTGAGAAGAACAGAGCGAAAACGAGCAAGGAATGGAGATTCCACTTGCTGTTCTGTGAATGGCGTTGCAACGCTGTTCTATAGCGTTGCAACGCCACTACGGTAGGCGCGCGACTGGGAAGACGACAGCGTTGCAACGCTGGAGCTGAGGCGCGTCTTCGACGGGCGGAAGAAGACAAGATGCAGCGTTGCAACGCCACAGACGTTTCCGTCGAAGGCGTTTCGCAACGCGCTCCAACGGGCAAAAACGGACAAGGCGCAGCGTTGCAACGCCGAAGGCATTTCAGGACTTCTTCAAACGGGCGGAAAAATGTTTTTTAATTATATATATTAAATATAAAAATGTTTTATATTTAATTATATTTATTTTTTATTTTATTTAATATAATTAGATTATATTAATTAAAATTAATTTTAGGGTGCCAAAATTGGTCTAATTTTGCTATTTAAATTATGCAATTGTTGTGTAATTATTTACATGCATAATGTATGCTTTTAATTTAGATATCCCACCTTAGGTTAAGCATTTCCATGCATCATTTATAATATAAAGAGTTATATTATATAGTTTGCATGATTAATTAATATAAGGTGTTATATTAATTCATGGACAACATTGACATGCATTATATTTCATGAGATGATTATGCTATGTATGTTTTATTATTCATGAGATGAATGATCAAGCACTATAACATAGTATGCATGTCACTTAAGGTTAATTATTAGTTTTAAAATGTTTAGAACTTGGAAATAATATAACTTAGGTTATCTAGTTCTAATTATATTAGAATTAGGAACCAAGTAATTTATAAACAATGGTTAAAAAAGGAACTCTGTATAAGGAAGGTTCTGTCTAGGCTGAGGTATTTAAGTTGACGGAAACAGAACACCCCTGCCTGGGAACTGACCTGGGAGTGAAATTTAATCAGAGAATTTATAAATTATAGTAGCGTCAGCGAGTTTATTAAGGGGTTAATAAACTAGAAATCCTATGCTTAATATAAAGAGTTATATTAGCAAACTTAAGATAAAATCAATATAAGAGTTATATTGATTATCAATATAAGAGTGATATTGATTATCAATATAAGAGTTATATTGATAACTTTAGGTAAAATCATTAGCCGGGTTTGGCCTAAGTAAGATTCCTATAGATTTAAAGTATCCAGTGGGAGGAAAAATGTATATGATACATATGTTTTCACCTACGTATTTTCGGGAAGTTCACACCGTGAGACTCATACTTGGTCTCGTGGCGCAAACGTAACGGGAGCGTCCCCCTTCGGATGGTGTTTGTATGAGTCAATATCAAGGTGAATGGAGAGGGTACTTATAGTGAGTGGGAACAGGTTTAGTGAAAACAAAACCTATGGTCTCTTCAGTCAGTTTACACCGTAAGATCACTATGGTCAGCCTGCTAGTTTGGCCTGGAATAGACAATCCCTTCGGAGGGCTTGATCATAGGGGATCAAACACAGTAGACACCCGAAAGGGATAAAGATTTTCTTAGTCTGTTTTTCAATCTAGTCCTCCCTTCGACAGATTTTATTGGATGGGGACTCTTGGATCTAAAGACAGAGGGTTACACTCACAAGGTACATAAGATGTGCACGTATCCTGACCGAAAAATGGTTACTAAAACCTATAGGAATAAGAGTTATTCTGGCATTAGGTTTTGGTCAAGAGTGTCTTGATCCAGAGGAGGAGTGTTTTTTATTACCCTTCGTCATACATTCTAAACTTTTGGAGTATCATTGCAAATTATAAATGACCTATGAATCATTTGATAATTAGCTAAAACATGGTCGGATTAGACAATTGTAGCAAAAAACTCATACAAGTTTTGTTTGTAAAATTTCAGCAAAATGTCTAGCTCAATTATTTCCTTACTAGGTGTGAAAAAATTAACCGGGGAGAACATAATGACTTGGAAGAATAGACTCAACATAATCTTGGTTGCACATGATCTTAAGTTCGTTCTCAATGAGGAGTGTCCTCAATTCTCTGCTCAAAACACACCTCAATCTGTTGAGGATGCGTATGACCGCTGGATCTTTGCCAATGAAAAGCCAAAAGCCTATATCCTGGCTAGCATACCTGATGTTTTAGCTAGGAGGCTGGAGGACAAGGTCTCTACTCGTGAGATCGTGGGTTTTGTGCTAAATTTGTCTAGACAATCGTCCAAACAAATTCGGCATGAAACCCTAAAGTTCGTTTACAACGCGCAAATGGAGGAGTGAACGTTAGTGAGAGAACATGTTCTCAATCTGATTGCTCACTTCAACATAGCGGAATTAAACGGAGCAGTTATAGATGAGAAAAGTCAGGTTTCGTTCATCCTAGAATCTTTTCCGAAGAGTTTTCTGCAATTTCGCAACAATGCAATGATGAACAACATAGAGTATGATCTGACTTCTCTGCTAAATGAGCTGCAGAATTATCAGTTTCTTATGGATGATAGGAGACAACAGAATGGAGAGGCAAATCTGTTTGCCCATTCAAAAAGTTCTCAGGAGGGTTCATACTCTGGAACTAAGAACTGCAGTCATACTTCTGAACTTAAGAAGATACAAAAGAAAAGGAAAATGAGCAAATAAAGAGCAATCGTCTAGCATGAAAAAATTGTTATTTGATAACAAGTAGCTTTAGGGTTTATTAGAAACCTTATTTCTATTTCTTGCCTTAGCGAACATTATACTTCAAGTTCTTTTCAATTGACTAAAGTGTTTATTTCTTTGGAAAAGTATTGTACTATGTGATGCTCTTCTTGAGAATTATTTGCAATGGTTTAATTTAGTTAAAATAGTTTTAAACAGTGAATTATTCAAAATTGCGAGTACACGAACTAATTTCTCCTAAAGAAAATGCTCATCTTTGGCATCTTAGATTGGGTCACATTAATCTCAATAGGACTGAGAGAATGGTAAAGAATGGACTTCTAAATGAGTGAGAAGAAAATGTTTTACCTGTATGTGAATCCTGCCTGGGAGGCAAAGTGACTAAAAGACCTTTTAATGGAAAATGTCATAGAGCCAAAGAACCTCTTGAGCTTATGCATTCAGACCTTTGTGGTCCGATGAGTGTTAAAGCCAGAGGAGGTTATGAATATTTCATCTCCTTTGTAGATGATTATTCTAGATATGGGCATATTTACCTAATACAACATAAGTCTGAAACACTTGAAAAGTTCAAAGAATTCAAGACTGAAGTTGAAAATCAATTGGGTAAAACAATTAAAACACTTCGATCAGATCGAGGTGGAGAGTACATGGATTTAAAATTCCAGAACTATATGATAGAACATGGAATTACATCCCAACTCTCGGCTCCCGGTACACCACAACAAAATGGTGTATCAGAAAGGAGAAATAGAACCTTGTTGGACATGGTTCGATCAATGATGAGTTATGCTCATCTCCCTAGTTCATTTTAGAATTACGCAGTAGAGACTGAGGTATACATTTTGAACAATGTGCCCTCAAAAAGTGTTTCTGAAACACCTTTTGAACTCTGGAAATGACGTAAAGGTAGTTATGTCATTTCATAATTTGGGGTTATTCAACACATGTGCTTGTGACAAATCCAAAGAAGCTGGATTCACGTTCAAAATTATGCCTATCCGTAGGCTACCCAAAAGAAACAAGAGGTGGTTTATTTTATGATCCTAAGGATGATAAGGTTTTTGTGTCGACAAATGCCACTTTCTTAGAGGAGGACCACATAAGAGACCACAAACCAAGAAGTAAAATTTTGTTGAGTGAGTTAGACGGAACAATAGCAAATGTTGCTAATAAAACTAGTACGTCAACAAAAGTTGTTGATATTAGTTTGTCTAGTTAAGAGAGTCCATCTCAAGAGTTGAGTATGCCTTGACGTAATGGGAGGGTTATAACGCAACCTGGCCGTTACATGGGTTTATCTGAAACCCAAGTTGTTATACCATATGACAACTGCGAGGATCCATCGACTTATAATCAAGCGATCGTTGACAAAGACAAAGACAAATGGGTCATAGCCATGGACCAAGAAATGGAGTCTATGCACTTCAATTCTGTTTGGGATCTTGTAGATAAGCCTGATGGGGTAAAATCTATAGGTTGTAAGTGGATCTACAAGAGAAAGCGTGGTGTAGATGGGAAGGTGCAAACCTTTAAAGCTAGACTAGTAGCAAAGGGTTATACCAAGGTTGAAGGGGTTGACTATGAGGAAACCTTTTCACCTGTTGCTATGGTAAAAACTATTCGTATCCTACTTGTCATTGCCGCATATTATGACTATGAGATATGGCAAATAGATGTCAAGACAACCTTTTTGAATGGCAATCTTGAGGAAAACATCTACATGGACCAACCCAAAGGGTTCATTGAACAAGGACAAGAGCAAAAGGTTTGCAGGCTTAAAAGGTCAATTTATGGACTGAAACAAGCCTCTAGGTCCTTGAATATAAGATTTGATGAGGCAATCAAATCTTATGGTTTTGACCAGAATGATGATGAACCTTGTGTCTACAAAAATCATCAATAGTTCTGTCGCATTCCTAGTTCTATATGTGGATGATATCCTACTCATTGGTAATGATGTAGGATATCTTACTGACATCAAGAATTGGCTAGCAACACAATTCCAAATGAAAGATTTGGGTGATGCGCAGTTTGTTCTTGGGATCCAGATTGTCTGGAACCACAAGAATAAAACACTAGCCTTGTCTCAAACATCTTATACAGACAAAGTGTTGTAAGGTTTAAGATGCAAGACTCCAAAAAGGGCTTATTGCCTTTTAGACATGGAGTCCATTTGTCTAAGAAATGTGTCCTAAGACACCTCGAGGAGTTGAGAATATGAGATGGATTCCTTATGCATCGCTTGTTGGGAGCCCGATGTACGCCATGTTGTGGTACTAGGCCCGACATCCGCTTTCTGCAGCTTGGAATGGTTAGTAGGTATCAATCCAATCCAGGACTTGAACACTGGACAACAGTTAAAACAATCCTTAAGTATCTACGAAGAACAAGGAACTACATGCATGTGTATGGGGCTAAGGATTTGATCCTTACAAAGATACACGGATTCTCGACTTTCGGGCGATATAAAGATTCTCAAAATCTACATCGTGGTCGATGATTTACTCTTAACAGAGGAGCTGTAGTATGGCGAAGCGTCAAGCAAGGATGCATCGCTGATTCCACCATGGAGGTCGAATATGTAGCAACTAAAGAGGCCGTTTGGTTAAGGAAATTCATGCTAAATTTGGATGTTGTTCCAAATATGATTTTGCCCATCACGCTGTATTGCAATAACAGTGGTGCAGTGGCAAGTTCGAGTGAACCCCGAAGTCACAAGAGGGGAAAGCACATTGAGCGGAAATATCATCTCATCCGGGAGATCGTGCATAGAGGAGATGTGATTGTCACAAAGATAGCCTCAGAGCACAACGTTGTTGATCCTTTTACAAAGGCTCTCACGGCTAAAGTATTTGAGAGTCACCTAGAAGGTCTAGGTTTACAAGTGTTCCCCAACTAGGGCAAGTGAAAATATTTTGTACAAAGGGTTTAAATGTCATAGTTTATTGTATTTACATCACTCTAATGTTTTAGTACTCCACAAGTTTTAGGTCAAGTGGGAGATTGTTGGGATTTATGTCCTAAACTTGTGTAATTTTGATCAAATAAATAAATAGTTATTTTTTTTTATAAAATTATATTCTTGCTATATAAATCCAATAAACTAAGCTCCAAGGTTATAATATATCTTGAACATCAGTGTAATGGACACTATTTGGATTATGTTCAAGAGTATAACCTAAATGGTTTATGGTATAAGAATAAGGTTGAACCTTATTCTTGTAACACCATAGATGCGACCCATTTTGTAATTAGTACAAATGAGGTAATCCAACTCATTCATGTGGTTGGCATGCGAGTGGGGGCATCATGTATGAAGAGTTCATACAAGACCGGATCGCAAATTATTAAGTCTAATCAAGATAGCAAGCATAATGTGATAAGACCGATAATTTATAGATGGTCATTAGTGACTCGACTAATCTGAGCAAGTTAAGAACTCCCGCTTATAGGGGTTTGTCCTTAGACTAGTATGGGTGAAAGTGGCACATGGTGACTCAATAAGCCTACCTTCTCAGGGACAGGACCTCGTAGGTAGCAGGGGACTTAACTGTGCAAGATGGAATTCACTCATTCCTACACTAAGGAATTAGATAGGTTGTTCCCAAGAATCGACTCAGGTGTCTTGAACAACGGGGCCCGCCCTTTATGAGGGTATGAGTCTATGGTAGGACCTTAGACTTGTTGTTCATTAGAGGATCAATGGTGCTTAAGGAACAAAGAGGTAATCATAGGGGTAAAACGGTAATTTGACCCAACCGTGATTACGAACAACATGTGAAGGGTCGACTCATGGGTAATGATTATATCAGTGGACACAATATAATCTACAGTGAGGAAAGTGCAGTTACAAGTCTATAGTGGAGTGACTTGTAGTTAATGAATATTGATTAACAGGATCGAAGAGTTTGATCAGTTAATCTCACATCATTGGAGCTCATGAACTGTAGGTCCATTAGGTCACTCCGTTGGCTCAACATGGTAATACTGAGGGTATAAAGTTAGGAATGAAATTGAAGTGTTCAATTTCATGTCTGAGGTGTTATATCAATATATGGTTTTAATGTGAATTAGATTCACATATAAAGCATATAATAGTGGGAGAATATGAGAGGGATAGGATGGTAATTTCCATCCTATTTCCCTATATATATAGTTGCATGAGATGCAACTAGGTTAAGCCATTCCATCTCTTTGAGAAACCCTAGAGAACTTTCTCCCACATTGTGTTGGAAGAGTTCCAACTACAATCTCACAAACATCTCACCTAAAGGGAACCCACCTTCCTCCCTCACCTAGAGAACAACGGAGAAGATCCGGTGGTAGTGTCCGTGATCATTCGGGTTCGTGTTGCTGAGATCGTGATTGTGGGAAAAGGAGCATTGGAAGAAAGAGTTCTTCAAAGGTAATATCGTGTTGTCCATCTTGCTATTATATGCTTAATCTAGTTAGATTTGTTCTTAAATGTAATCCATGTAATGAAATTAAGAACGCGCGATTCACAATCGCTTCCGCTGTGGGATTCGATTCCCTTCAGAATGTTCAATGGATGTGCTTTATCCATATAGAATTTTTTTAAGATTTTCTCTGTATGAGTTGATTGTTGAACAAATATCCCATCTGCTAAATGTTTAATTTGCAACCTAAGGCAAAATTTTATTTTTCCAAGATCTTTCATCTCAAATTCTTTCTTAAGATATTATATCGCCTTAGATAACTCTTCAGGAGTTTCAATTATATTTAAGTCATCAACATATACAGTTATAATAGAAAGTCCTAACTGAGATTTATTTATAAAACCACACGGACATATTGGATTATTTTGATATCCTTCTTTCAACAGATATTCACTCAGGCGATTATACCACATTCGTCCTGATTGTTTTAATCCATATAATGATCTCTGTAACTTTATTGAATATAATTCCCGAGAACTTGATTCATATGTTTTTGGTATTTTAAATCCTTCCGGGATTTTTATATAAATGTCATTATCTAGAGATCCATATAAATACGCAGTAACTACATCCATTAAATGCATATCAAGTTTTTCATATACAGTCAGACCAATCAAATATCTCAGCGTTATTGCATTCACCACAAGAGAATATGTCTCCTCGTAATCAATACCAGAACTTTGCGAGAATCTTTGTGCAACAAGTTTCGTTTTATATCTTGTGACTTCATTATTTTCATTTCTTTTCCTTATAAATACCCATTTGTATCCCACAGGTTTGACACCTTCTGGTGTTAGGACTACTGGTCCAAAAACCTCACGTTTTAAAAGCGAGTTCAATTCTGCTTGGATTGCTTCTTTCCACTTTGGCCAATCCTTTCTATGTTTACATTCTTCGATAGATTTTGGATCAAAATCGTTACTTTCATGAATAATATCGTGAGCAACATTATAAGCAAAAATGTTGTCAACAATGATATCATTTCGGTTCCATCTCTTTCCTGTTGTAACATAGTTGATAGAAATTTCATTTTATCCTCAAGCGTTTGATTTTCATCAATACTCTTTTGAGTAGTTGTATTCTAGATTTCTTCTAGAACATCCATACCTTTTATTGAATCATTTTGATTCTCAACTACTTTTCTTTTTCGAGAATTTTTATGTTTGGAACTCATTGGTCTACCACGCTTCTGGCGTGCTCCAGACTCACTATTGACAACTTGTTCCTGTGGGATATTAATTTTTGATGGAGCATTTGCTGCTGGTATATGTGATTTAGTCACTCTTTTAGCATTTGTGAATGCATCTGGTAATTGATTTGCTATATTTTACAAATGAATTATCTTTTGAACTTAAAGTTCACATTGATCTCTACTAGGATCTAAATGAGATAATAATGATGCATTGCATGAGATTTCTTTTTCCAACTTCTTAATTCCTCCCCCTAATGTTGAAAAATTTATCTCATTAAAATGACAATCAGCAAATCGTGCAGTAAATACATCACCGGTCAGGGGTTCAAGATATTTAATAATTGATGGGGAATCATATCCAACATATATTCCTAACCTCCTTTGAGGGCCCATCTTAGTACGTTGTGTTGGAGCAATCAGAACATATACTGCACATCCAAAAATTCTCAGATGGGATATATTTGGCTGTTGGTCATAAGCTAATTGCATGAAGGAATATTTATTATAGGCTACTAGCCTAATACGTAATAATGATGCAGCGTGCAAAATAGCATGACCCTAGACCGATGTAGGAAATTTAACTCTCATAAGCAATGATCTTCTAATTAATTGCATACGTTTTATAAATGATTCTGCTAGACCATTTTGTGTATGAACATGAGCTACAGGATGTTCAACACTTATCCCAATTGACATACAATAATTATAAAAAGTTTGGGATTTAAATTTACCAGCATTATCAAGTCGAATAGTCTTAATTGTATAATCAGGAAATTGTGCTCTTAACTTAATTATTTGAGCAAGTAATCTTGCAAATGCAAGATTTCGACTTGATAATAAACATACATGTGACCATCTGCTGGATGCATCAATTAATACCATAAAATATCTAAATGGACCACTTGGTGGGTTAATGGGTCCACAAATGTCACCTTGAATTCGATTTAAAAATGCAGGTGATTCAATCCCCACTTTAGCTGGTGATGATTTAATAATTAATTTCCCTTGAGAGCAAGCATCACATGACAACTCATTGGATTGAAGAATCTTATGGTTCTTTAAAGGATGTCCATGTGAATTATCAATAATTTTCCTCATCATTATCGATCCTAGATGACCCAGTCGATCATGCTAAATACTGAATATTTCTGGATTCATGAACTTCTGGTTCATTGTTGCATAACTTTCGATTACTCGTATATGAGTGTAATATAATCCAGAAGAAAAAGCAGACAATGTTTCTAATATACGTTTTTCATGTGATATAAAGATACTTTATATTATTTTTACGATCAGTTTCAACATGATAACCATTATTACATATATCTTTGAAACTCAATAAATTTCTCTTTGATCTGCTAGAGAACAGACATTATTAATTGAAAATTTTGTTCCTCTAGGCAAGATAAAACTTGCTTTTCCAAAACCTTCAATTAAGTCTGCAGAACCTGATATAGTATTGACTTTTGTTTCCAGCTTTGTTAATTTAGAAAAATACTTTATGTTTATAAGTATTGTGTGCGTAGTTGCGCACTCTGCCAGACATAGATCTTCGTTGTTCATTTTTTAGTCATTCAACATATGAAAACTGTCCATATTTCTTCATTAAAGAAAAATAATAACAATAAGAGATACATAATACAAAAAGTTTAAAGCTAAAAATAACATAGAAATAAACATTAGTACTAGGCATTCTCAAAATCAAAAGAAGCACTTGCTAATCCATCAATTACTTCAATCTTCTCTTCAGGAGATGCAAGGAAGTCTGCTGCATCCAAATTTGTCATATTGGATGAGTCAAATATATTATTATCTTGATAAGCAAGATTTGTTTCCACATTTTTTCCTTTTTCCTTCAGGGAAGCTTGATAGAGATCTACTAGATGTTTGGATGTACAACAAATATGTGACCAATGTCCTGTCATTCAACATCGAAAATATTTATTCTCATCACCTTTTAATTTTTTTTTTTTGTGGAGCTTTTCCTTTATGAACATCAGTTCGTGTGAATTTCTTGAAATTTGGATAATTATAATGCCCACCACGAAAATAATTATTTCTTCCTCTACCGCGGTCATGACCTCGACCATGATCACAACCTCGACCTCGACCACGATTGTTAAAATTCACCACATTCACTTCAGGGAATGGTGTTGCCCCAGTTGGTCGAGATTCATGATTTTTCATTAATAGCTCGTTATTTTGTTCAGCCACGAGAAGACATGAAATCAATTATGAATACTTTTTAAAGCCTTTCTCTCGATATTGCTGCAGCATGAGCATATTCGAGACGTGAAAGGTGTAAAATGTCTTATCTAACATATCCACATCAGTAATGGTTTCTCCACATAATTTCAATTTCGAACTAATTTTGAATAATGCGGAGTTGTACTCACTTACTGATTTAAAATCTTGCAACCTCAGGTGCATCCAATCATAACGAGCTTTTGGAAGAATAACAGTTTTTTGATGATCATACCTTTCTTTCATGCTCTTCCACAGGACGTATGGATCTTTTATCGTTAGATATTCCATTTTTAATCCCTCGTGGAGATGATGACGAATAAAAATCATAGCCTTAGCCTTTTCTTGACTGGATGTCGTATTCCCTTCTTCAATGGTCTCTCCAAGGTGAATAGCATCCAAATGTACCTCAGCATCAAACACCCATGACAAATAATTATTACCATTAATGTCAAGGGTCGTGAATTCTAATTTTGCAAGATTTGTCATAGTAACGTTATCAAAAGGTATTATATTTATATTAGAAAATTAATATAAACTAGACATGCAAAATAACATTTTAAAAAAAAATGTTATTTTGCATGTCTAGTTTATACTACTACTACTACTACTAAAAGAAAGTGGAGTTTTATGACAACTTAAATAAGCAAATGAAATTAGAGAAAAATGGAAGAAATGAGAGAATATTGGAGAGAGTTTTCACCAATTGTGTTGTGTATTCATGATCCACCAAATGCCACTATTTATAGGCAATTTGGCAAGGATGAATTGGTACATTTGGACACTAAGCATTGGTAAGAAATAGACACATGGAGGACACTATGGCTATGGAGGAGTTGCCATATGGCATGAGTATTAAAAGGCATGTGGAATGAACATTTATATATGTTTGTTTATAATAGAATTCTCTATTTTTATTGAACTAAAAAATAGTATATATTTGTAAGTATTTTGGGTGAGACTAATAAGTACAATATTATCATTAATTAACAACTTAGCACATTTTTATTATTTAATTTTGTTTTAAAAGTATCAAATTTTGTCGTGCACCTTGAAAAACTTATTAAATCTTAACACAAAGGGGATGTTTGGTGTAAGGTTTTGAGGATCAGAATGGGTAAGAGTTTTAAATCTCCTTGTTTGGAACAAGGTTTGTGAGCATGAGCATGAACATCACTTTTTTCCATGATGGATCAGTTTTCTATACCCTTCAAGAATGATAGTTTTCTTTATACTCATTCATCTCTCTTTCTCTCTCTTCTTTATTAATATTTAAGTATATATATATATATATTCATTTTCAATAATCATAATTAATTATTTAATTAAAAATATTTATAATTAATTAATTTATTTTTATTAGTTGACATTAATTTTGATTAGTTAATAAAATAATGTTTTTCGGATTAATTTCATAAAAAAGGCATAAACATTCATTATAAAATTCATTAGTAAAATATTAAATAACTAATTAATATTATATTTAATCAATTAATTACAAATATTATTAATTTATGGTAAGTATAATCATTATAATTAATTATTCATGAGTTATTTGTGATCCATTAACAATTAATTTTCATAAAACAAGCATAAAATTTATTAAGAAAATATTAAATCACTAACAACTATTATATTTAATCAATTAATTATAAATATTATTAATTTAGGGTAAGAATAATCATTATAATTAATTCATCCTGAGTTATTTGTGATCAATTAAAAATTATTTTTTTCATTCAATAATTAATTAATTAGTTTTTTAAAATTCAATTTTATTATTTTATTAATAATAGATCATAATTATATAAGATTTATAAGATCAATCTCATAAAATAAATTTTAATTTCATCAAACAGATATAAATACCACTTGTTTACATAAAAATCTGATAACATTGTTGTAGGATCGTATGACAACACTAGAGGGGGGTTAGACGGGGGTGAATAACGTTGCTTAAAATTTTAATTTTTTTTTCAGGAATTAAACTAGATTAATTCAATCTTAAATTATCAAAATAAGCACCCTAAAATTTATAGAAATATAGAACAATTTTTCTAAGCATGCAATGTACTTAAAAAAAAATAAACAGCAAAAAGTTAAAGTTGGAGAGATAGGAAACGACACCGAAGATTTTTATAGTGGTTTGGAAATTCCTACTCCACTCCCCAAAACTCCTTCTTGGGTATTTTATTGCGACAGTTCTCTTATGGGTGAGAACCAAACCGATTTCTCTCTTTTTAAAGGTTCAAGAGTAACCCCCGATCTTTTTAAACGGGTTCAAGATCAAACCACTATTATCCTTTTGAACAGGTTTAGGATCAAACCACTACATAAATCCTTTTTTGGGTTCAGGATTAAACCTCTACAAATCCTTTTCCGGTTCAGGATTAAATCGCTCACTCAAAATTTCAAGATGTACCCACACCTTAATACAACAACCAATTTAAAAGATGAAATACAAATCTCACAAATAAAGATCTCTCACAATTTTAAGCTCTAAAAACACAATCTAATCTCTCATATAAAATTCCCTCACAGGAAAAATAGAAAATGATGTAACTTTTAAGAATGATCATGAATGAAGAATGTCGGAGAGAAAATTTCAGCAACTTGGAGATCAGAGTTCTTTTTGAAATGAGAGGGAAAATGATGTTTAAATAAGGTTTAAATTTAAGGTAAAATTTGGGTCATTAGATCTAGGTTAAGATGGATCGAGGGTGGAGGTAATTTGGATAAAAATGGCAAAAGAAGGATTAAAAGAATAATTTTAAATTATTTTCAACAGTCTTAAAAAGGGTCACGTGGTAATTCGTTCGCTGTCACTGTAAAATAACTGTTTTTCACAATCTTCTTTTGGTCATAACTTTCTCGTTTAAAGTCCGATTTGAGCAATTCAAAATGCGTTGGAATCATCTCTTCGAGCTCTACATTGTGGCACTTTAAAAATACTGAAATCATTAGTAATTTAAATATTTGTTATCATCAAAATATATGGTTGTATGATTGAAGCTCGTAAAGCTAACAATCTCCCCTTTTTGATATGACAAACTACTCAAGAAAAATATTCTCGAAGAAGAATGTGAACTTATATTGAAAGAATTTAATTTGTAAACATCACATTCAATCACTGAATATCCATAGATTTTTCTAAGCAAATTCTCCCCCTTTTGTTATCATCAAAAGATAACAATTAAAGGCATAAACTCCCCCTCAAAATAATAATTAATAGATTTTTTTTTTCAAAACACTAATCAAGAGATTATGAATAATAAGTTAATTCAAACTCCTCAAATAAATGAAATCGATCAATTTTAGTAAAAATGATCCAGAAATATAATCAACTCATTAAAACATATAAATTCATTATTAAAATGTAAGTAATAAATCAATCAGTATCATCTTAGAAAAATAATCAACATACTTTTTTTTTATAAGGAAATAACTCTCCCTAAGCATGTGGATTATGTAATAAGTGAACCAATAAATAAGTACTCAAAAAACAATAACTCTCCTCAAAAAATAAATAATAAGCACAAGAGGGTTACATTTCAATAAAGCAATTTTGGGAATCAATATCATCAAATTAATTTACATATAAAGAGTATTACACTCCCCAAAAAAATGCATTCTTCTTTTTATAAGCAATGATCAATAACTACCAAAAAGATAAATCATTCAAAGTGAATTCATCCAAGAATATAACTTTGTTTTGCACGATTTAATTTTAGAAAGATCACGGTAATTCAACTTATCTCAAACAAATCATCAATATTTGTCAATTATAAAATACTCATTCAAGAAGAAATGATATAAGATTAATAAGATTCCTGGAGAGCAATTTAATACTCATGAATATGTACTAAATTACCATATCTATAAAAGGTATATTAAGCAAATAAATCTTAAAGCAATCAATTTATCAAATCCAAATAAAATTCAAATATGAGATACCAAAATATTAAATGTTAGAAAATAAACCTCAATTCAAATATTGATATCAAATTGTTCACACGAGATTTCAACCAGCGAATGGAAATGAGACACGTGTAAATGAATTTGTATTTGTATTGATTTCAGGTAATTGTGAGTACAATCTCTAGTATTTAATCCTCTGATTCTCTCTCCTACTTATGTGCTTGGATCGAGGGTTGAAACAACTTGTTCTCGAACGTAGATTTGTCTTGAGGGCTTTTCAGCTTGTTCTCATGTGTAGAAAGTTGAAGGTCTTTGCTCGTAGCTTGTTGAAGGTCTTCGGCTTATAACTTGTAGCTTGTTGAAGATCTTCGGCTTGTAGCGTGTTGAAGGTCTTCGGCTTATGGCTTGTAGCTTGTTGAAGATCTTCGACTTGTAGTTTATGTTGAAGATCCTCGGCTTGTAGCGTGTCGAAGGTCTTCGGCTTGTAGCTTTTCTCGAGGGCTGAAACAGCTTGTTCTCGATGTTGGAAACTTTAATGGATTCGTGGTGTGTTCTTGACGATTCCCTTGAAGCGTTCTTCGTTCAGATGGTGTTTGATCTTCAGGAGCTTCTAGAGATTTCACAGCTTTGTTTCTGAATTCTCTCTGGAGTCTCCAATTTCTGAACCTTGAAAATGAATGAGGGAGGTCTCTATTTATAGAGTTCCTCTAGGCCTCCATATGAGCTTGGGCTTGTTGGACTGGGCCCGATTGAAGTTGGGCCAACCATTTGGCTTGGGCCTTTGCCTCTGGACCGAACCTTATTGATGTTAGACCTTGAGCCAGACTTGGATGATTTGGACCTTCCCTTCTTGACTTGGCCTGGTTGATTTCTTGGGCCTCGTCTCTAAACTGGGCTTGGACTTTGGGCCAACTTTCTTGGGCTAGGTTTGGCTAATTTGGGTCTTCAATTTGGGTTTTATCCTTCCAAATCTTAAAGAGCCCAAATATGTACCTGGATTTGTCATAATTTAATTTAGGGATTCTTACAAATTTAATTAATCTCTAATTAAGTATAACTCTGCCATCAATGTTGGGTGATGACGTGACAAATTTGGATTTGTCAAAATTTCTATTCCAACACAAATAATAGCAAAATAACATCAATGTATATTAGACAATATATAATGAGAATATTATCAAACAAAAATAAGTATGGTAACATTTCAAAATGAATTATTATACCAAATTTGAGCAAAATGTTAAAAGAAATTTAATAGAATAAATTATTTCTATAAACATACTCTCCCTTATGAAATAGAATTAAAAAAAATCTTCTCAAGCATATATTGAGCACAACCTTCTTAAAAGAACAACCAATATATACAAAATAATTATCATTCAACAACATATTTCATTTAAATAAATATATTAAATATAACAACATTCAAATATCAAATATTAAAAAAATTATCACAAATCACAACCTATTAAATCAATTATTAATAAGAATATTCCAAACCTTAATCCACCAATTCAAACATCCATAACATAACAAGCAATTCAAGATATTTATTAACACACAAAGAATTTTATACCACATGCTAATTAATGAGGATCAAATCAATATATATCAATTAAAACAATCAACCCCATGTAATTTAGACATAATATCAAATTTATTTCATACAAAGATATATTATACAAAAAAATTAACAAGATATCAATATGAGAGATAAAATGAGATATTAATTAACGATCATAATTAAAGTAATTGTGTTCAATAAATGAAATATGTCAATAACTAATACAATCAAAATAAATTTCATTTATGAGCAAAATAAATTGGAATTCACAATCAATGGGTATTCATGAAAATAAACAATTTCAAACACTCCCCCTACTAAAAGGAATTTAACAACCCTTTTTCATGTCTCATAATACTATTAAAGGAATCATCAAAAAATAATGTTTTAAATGAGGAGTAAACTTTCAAGCTCATAAAGCATTTAAATAATTCAAAATATTTTCAAACTCAAAGACTTAATACTAATTGTAAGAGTGAACTCAAACAAAAAAGTATCAAGTTAAGATAGTTAAAAAAATTTAAAACATTTTTTTTACAATTTAATAACAATAAACAAATTCAAATCAATTTCAATAATCATGCACTACGTAAATCACACAAGTTTCCAAAAAAATTTAAACATCAACAATTGAATTATGAAAATCAACATGCAAACTATAAAGAAATCAAATATTTCAAACACTCAAAATAAATCAATTATTTGAGACCAATTTCAAATTCAAGACAGTAATGCATGATATGTAATTCTATAAAACAAATAACAAAGCAATAAGGAACAAGGATAAATCAAATTTAATTTTCTCAAGAGCACGTAATCTTGTAGTCTATAACTAGAGAAACAATAAAACAAATGTGAAACAATATATTTCATAAATATCTCATAGAAATTTAATATATAATAATCAATCAAATAGATTTAATACCAATATGGTAAATAAACAAAAATTCAATAATAGTAAATATCTTTAAAAAAAACAATTAGCATGTCAATCATTCAACAATAATAAAAATCTATTTTACCAATAAATCAAGAATGTGAAATTGAAGCTTATTATGAAAAGAAACATTCAACTATCCAAAAAAAAATAATAATAAGAAGAAAATCATATCCAATTTCAATTCCACAAAAAATATCACAATAAAACAAATAATAACCTTCCTTTCAAACACTTAAAAAAATCAATTTCAAATTCCAAATATACAACTTTCCAATAAAACAATTCAAGAGTAAATTCAAATTCAAATTAATTCAAAGATAATATTATAAAATATCTCAAATTAATTCAATAATCATTTAAAAGATAAAGTTACCAAATATGGATATTTCCTTTTGAAGCACCAAGAAATTTATGAAATTCCATTTGAATTTTGAATTGTTTCCTTTTGAAATTGAGTTAATCTTCAAATTTTGACTTTTGGAACACACCTACAAAATAAAATTAGCAAGCAATCTTTGGTACCCATACTTGTTTGGGTCTATGTAGGTTAGTCTCAATCTTTGGAACCCATATCTTTTTAGTTTCAATATTCATAACATTTATATCATTCGATCTAGGCGAACTACAACATGAATTTGATTTATGACCGAATTTGCCAGAAGAGAAACAATAGACATTTTGCATAAAATGTTCATTCACATAATATATATGCATGTTTCTTTTTCGCATAAGTGTTCATTTTATAACTATTTTGGAAATTTTCTTTATAAGGAACATTTTTCAATTTGTAGCAATTTGGTTTAATATGACCTTTAATTCCACAATAATGACATGTAGGTACAAATTTAGCATTATGCACAAAATTAGACTTAGCATGAGAATGTTTTTTCACAAATTTTGATACACCATAGTTATACATAAATTTTGGTACATCATGCTTATGCACATGTTTTGGTGTATTATGCTTATGCACATCACATTTTTGTAAAATATTAGGCAGAATATTATTAGACATAGAAGATGCTTTGACAAAAGTAGTTTTAGAACTAGATGGAGTAACACTCTCATTAACATGACCAATACCTCTTTTGTCATTTAAAGGTTTGCCCATTTCAATAGTTTTATCCAATTTTTGTGTACCTATTGTCAATTTCTTAATAGACTCTTTGGCACAATTAAGCTCATTCATAAGATTTGACTTTTTTTCTCTTAGAGTTTTAACAAGTTCATGTAATTCAAAGATATCATGCTCAAGAAATTTAATCTTATCTAGCATAGCACATTTTTCTTCATCACATGATTTCTCAACATCATCATATTTTACAACATTATTGACGTTTAATTTCAAGCATGCATTTTCCTCAACTAATGACTTGTTTTCAACAATTAAAGCATTCAAGTCATTTTTCATTTCTAAGAATGAAGAATTAATTTTCTCATGTTCATCTTTCACACTACTAACCTCATGTATTAACTCATTATTTTCATAAGCTAATTTAGAGTTCTTCTTTTTAAGAGAAAAATATTTAGTCCCTACTTGTTCAAATTCATGCTTAATTTCATTATAGACATCCATAAGCTCATCATAAGAGGGATTTTCATTACTTTCCTCTTCGTCATCACTTTCGTCGTCGGTGTGAGCCATCAAACACCAATGTGATTCCTGCAAATCTTCTTTTTTTTTTTTTATTTATGACAATTTTCTTGATTTCTAATTTTAGAAATTTCTTCACATCAAGAAAATCATTAGAAATATAAGATGGAAATTCAATCAATTCATAATTAACTCTAATATTTTCCATAAGCTCAAACAATTAAGTTTTCAAGAAAGGTAGTTTTGAAAAATAATTTAAGGAAAATAATTTTTGAAA
Organism: Trichosanthes cucumerina; assembly: GCA_036507285.1. NCBI lineage: Eukaryota > Viridiplantae > Streptophyta > Magnoliopsida > Cucurbitales > Cucurbitaceae > Trichosanthes > Trichosanthes cucumerina. The sequence goes on along the minus strand of CM071839.1, from coordinate 69,997,942 downwards.
AAAAAATCTTTCCAAACAAAACACTTTTTCAAAATTTGAATTTCAAGGAAAAAGTAATTTTCAAAAAGTTTCTTCTACACAGAATAATCAGAATTAAAAAATTAAAAAAAAAGTTTTTAAGAAGCAATTTTCAAGAAAAATAATTTAATAGGGAAAATGGATTTTAAAACTCAATTTTTCAAGCTTTTCTTTCAAAAATGAAAAAAAAATCAGATTAAAAAAATAAAAATAATTTTTCGAATATTGAAAACAAGATTTCAAAAACTTTTTTTTTAACAAAAAATTGAGCTACCCGCTTTGATACCAATCATAGGATCGTATGGCAACATCGAGGCGCGTTGCAACGTCATTGACTCGCGAGCGCGCATCGATGATAGGGAACGTGGCGTTGCGACACCGTTCTTCAAATACAGCAACATCGATGAACGGCGTTAACGCCGCTTCTTTCTCAGCAGCCTTTCTTTCTCTTCAAAATGCAGCAGCTTCGTTCTTCAATTTCTCCTTCGATTCTCAACCGAATTGAATGAAACTGGTCCCGAACGACTCGTAACTCAATTACATACTCAATTATGCACTTTATGCCAAAAAACGCAGAGGCCTTTACATACAATTTGATCAAAATTAAAGTAAGCTAAGGCCAAAAAATTCTTAAACAAGTTTTACAGCAAACCAAATGCATTTTCCACCAAATCAATGCAATTTTGTTTCAAAACAAAACAAATCAAGCATTGCTCTGATACCAATTGATGGAGATCTGATCTCCTTGAGCAACGGAAACGTGTTTGGGATCGTTAATGTGCTTGATTGTTTTGCTTAAAACAAAAACCAGTACATTGATAAATACAGAACAAGCGTGAAATTCTAATCCTATTAGACATGGATTAATTGCATACAAACAAACTAAGTTTAACAATTAAACTAAAGGGAAGAAGGAATTACCTTTGTAGACTCGCAGCAACTCCTTGCTCCAAGCAAATTCTAGTAAATCAGCAACACAACAACTCTCTGTTTTTCAAGCAGGAACACTACCACTTGGAAAACCCTCTATATCTCTGAGTGCTTAAATCTCTCCTTTGTGGGAAGGATTCCAACAATTGGAAGGTTTTTGGGAATGAGAGTGAGAGAGAAAGAGTTTTTGCCTTCTATCAATTGAAAAATCAATCGATCAATCATCATTGCTTCACTTCTCTCCAGGAGAAGTTAAACCCAGTAGAGGGCATCTCCCACTTCCTATCAAATAGGGAGTTGGGAGAGAGAGGGGGAGCGTGTCCTCCTGACACGTTCCTTATTTATTTAATTAATCATATTAATTAAATATCTATTAAACACATTTAATGAATTATCCCTCTATCCTATAGTTTTAATGCACATCCAATGTACATTAAATTTAACCTATAGTTTATAAATATGAATCACATTCACATTTAAATTTAATATTTGAACTCTTTCAAATATTTAATTCTCTCACATAGTTTAATATGAATCATATTCACATTAAATTTATAATATATAGTTCCAAAACTATATATTATATCGTATCAATATACATTAAGTTTATTCCCTAATGAATTTGAACATTTCAAATTCTAATGATCTAAGAACCCTTTACGAGCTAGAAGGTGGACCTAATGGACCTACAGATCAGAAACTCCAACGATACAAGATTCCTCGGTTAATCTCATTAACCTCCCAATCAACATTCGTTAATCTGGGAACACTCCACTAAAGTCCCACAAACGCACTCTTCTCACCGCAGAGATATATTTACGTGTCCATGGATATTGACCAATAACAGCAAGTCAATCCTTCACGAATGTTCGTAACACAGGATATCCCCACTCACATGTCATCTACACGAACACGTTAGGATCACAGTGTTTGTATCAAATAAAAAGTGGGCCACATCCATAGTTTAACCAGGGTAAGGTACCCAAACCTTATCCCCTAACTATAGACCCTTTAGGTTGTATCTCGAACCGAGATCCTTTTTATGTACATTACATTCAGTTAAAGATTCATTTAACAGCCTTGGATGTTTAGTTTATTGGATTTAAGGTTTAAATAAAGGCAAACTCGTAGATAATGAACAATAACATTTTATTGAAATAATAACACTTTATTACAATAATTAGAACATAATTACAAACTACGAGTTTTAGGGCACAAATCCCAACATATACAAGTCTCTTGAGTGGTTGTCGAAAGTAGTTGGTAGCGATGGTTAGATCGTTGATATAGTCATTTGAGTTGTCGTTAGAGGTAGTCGTCAATGGTGGTTGGGGTCGTCGGTGTGGTTGTCGGAGGTAGTCGTCAGTGGTGGTCGGGGTCGTCGGTATGGTCATTGGAGTTGTCGCCGGAGGGAGTCGTCAGCAGTAGCGAGGGTCGCCAGTGTGGTCGTCGGAGTTGTCACCGGAGGTAGTCGTCAGCGGTGAGGGGGTCGTCGGTGTGGTCGTCGGAGTTATAGCTGGAGGTAATTGTCAGCAATGGTCGGATCGCCAGAGTTGTTGTCGGAGGTAGCCATCAGTTGTAGTTGGGTCGTCGGTGTAGTCGTCGGAGCACCAGAATTGTTTGGCCCCCTGTCTTGGAATCAAAACCCTGGGAATCAAAACCTTGTGGGGTTTGTTCTGGGGGTTCTGAAGTCTGAGAATCAAAAAGTTGTATTTAAAGTGCAGTGTTCTGGAGCCTGAGAATAAAAAAACAGTGTTTGGGGTGCACTGTTCTAAATCCTAGGTTTATGCTTTTTTTCCCCCTTTTTTCTTTAGCTGTTTTGTTCTCTTATTTTTTTCTTATTTTTTACTGGATTTTTTGTTGGTAGAAACACTTGTATAACATAAATGGGTTACACAGTTAGAACTCTATTTTAGAAATTAAAAAATTGGATGTCTAGGTAAGGAATTAAGGAACTTAAAACTCTATTCACGAAGTATTTAGAAAAGTATTTTGGGAACTCTATTTTAGAAATCAAAAAATTGAAAGTCTATTTAAGAAATTAGGTATTTAAAACTATATTTCAAAAGAATATTTAGAAAAGTATTTTACAACTCTATTTTAGAAATTAAAAAAAATAGAAGTCTATTTAAGAAATTAGAGAATTTAAAACTCTACTTCATCACAAAGTATTCTGAAAATTATTTTTTGAAATTCTACTTTAAAAATTAAAAAAATTGGAAGTTTATTTAATATATTAGAGAATTTGAAACTTCATTTTATAAAGTATTCAAAAACTTACTTTTGAAATTCTATTTTAGAAATTAAAAAATTGAAAGTCTATTTAAGTAATTAAGAAATTTAAAATTTTATTCCACAAACTATCCAAAAATCTGTTTTTGGAACTCTATTTTAGAAATTAAAAAATTAGAGGTTTATTTAAGAAATTGAAAAATTTAAAACTCTGTTTCACAAATTATTTAGAAAACTATTTTTAGAACTGTATTTTAAAAATTAAAAATTAGAAGTCTATCTAATAACTTAGGGAAACTAAACTTCTATTTCAAAGTATTAACCTATTTTTGGAACTTTATTTTAGAAATCTAAAAAGAAAAAGTGTATTTAAGAAATTAAGAAATTTAAGACTTTATTTCACAAAATATTCAAAACACTATTCTTGAAACTCTATTTTAGAACTTTAACCTTTAAAAAAAATTAACTTGGTGATCAAATCATTGGGGTGGTTGGGTGTTAGCTCTTAGAATGAGAGTTAAGATTGAGTTTTTATGTGATTGTTTCTTGGCATTTTGAGAATTCTTGACCATTTAACTCCTTGATTAGGTACTTTTGTGTGTTTAAATTTACAAATGATTTTTGAAGTGCGTTAAAGCCATCGAAGTACTCTTCATTGCTGAATTTTTTCTTTTTGGCCATGTTTTCAGGAGTTTTGGGAAGATGGATGTCATGAAGTGTGGAAGGTCTGCTTCGAGTTGCTGTAGCTGGGAAATTGCTGAAGGATAAAGATTGTTGGAGCTCAATTCGATATCGGATCACGGTAATGCACACGTGGGACAGAAATTCATTAATTGAAATTTGGATAGAAATTGCCCTATCACCGCTTTGTGAGCCAATGAGAGGCCTTCATGTCATTGCCCCTTGTCTATTCAGCCCTTAATTCGAGGTGGATACGGTATAAATGCCTCGTTTTGGTCGTTTTAGGAGGAGAAGGAGAGAGCAAGAGAAAAGGAAGAAGAACCCGATTGGGAAAAGAGACAAGAGGCGAATTCATAGCAAGTTGAATTGGGGAAGCTTCTCCTTCTGGAAAGAAGATGGGGTTGATCGAGGAAGGCTTGGGAACTTCACCCATCTGTTCATTCTTTCATTCCCCTTGCTTTGTACTCTTCTATTGTGTAACTAAGACCATTTTAAGCATGTTTAACATTAGTTTTACTGTTTTATTGTTGTCCTTTCTTATTATCATGAGCTAATCACCCTTGGGGTGAGGGTTAGGAGACTTTATGTGGATGCAACCTTAATGAAAGAGTAATTTGTTGCAATCTCACTCTTGTGTCTTGTGATTTTACTGATTAACTAAGGTTTGTTTGGTCACCTCACTTTAGTATTGTTTATTCCAACTTGGGAAAGGGAAGAATAAACCGATTTCAAGGCATGACACTAGTTCTGATTAAGAGATTTATTTCTCTCAGGTGATTGAGGAGTCTAGAAATAGTCTCTCACCTAATGCTAACAGTTAGGAGCTAAAATTAAGGTGTTTAATGGAAGTTAAGTGCCTAATCATGAGGAAATCTGGGAAGATTCCGTGAGTTATACTGTTTTGAGCTCTGTGCAGTTTTGAGCTCTAGCATTAAGATTGCTAAAGCATAATTTCGTCCCTAATCCTGTCCCCTTTTTACTATTTTGGTTAAACTTGTGTTGTTGCTGCCTTACTGCTTTTAATCATCTTCTGCATTACTTTAGCATTTCAATTGTTACTTTAATTCCTGTTTTCAACATTCATTTCATTTATTTTGGTTACCCTTACTCATTAAATTCAACTCAACCTTGTGAATTTCCTACAACTATTCCCTGAGGAGACGATTAAATACTTATCACTTTCTGCTTAGATTGTGTATGCTTGCACAGTTAGGAGTGTTTTCTTAATAATTTCATACACCCTTTTAAGCAAACATTGGGTTACTGAGTTGGTCGTCGGTAGTAATTGTAGGGTGGTTAGGTTGTTAGAGAGTGGACATTGGGCGATCGTTTGCACTGGTTGTCGGGTGGTTAAGTCCCTAGAGTAGTTCCAGGGTGTTTGTCAGTGTGGTCATCAAGGTAGTCGGATTGTTAGGTGATTGGGTCATCGGAGTGGTCGCTAGAGTGGTCATTGGCGGTGGTTGTTAGGGTGGTCAGGTTGTCGAGGTGGTCAGTGATAATGGTTGTCGGGTGGTCGAGCCACCAAGGTTGTTGGATGGTTGAGTTCATGAGGTGGTAGTCGAATAATTATCGAAGTGGTCGGGTCACTGGAGTGCGGTTACCAGGTGTTGATCGACGGTGATTATTGGGTGGTCGAGTTGTCAGGTGGTCATCAGTGGTGATTGTCGGGTGTTGGGTCACTGAAGTGGTTTGTCGAGTGGTCGTTGGTGGTGGTTGTGAGCAAATTAGGTCGTTAGAGTAGTTGATTGCTCGAGTGGTCGAGTTGTTGGGTAGGTGTATACAAGTCTCTTGAGTGTCATTGAAAGTAGTTGTTAGTGGTGGTCAGGTCGCAGGTGTGGTCATCAAAGTTGTCATCAGAGCTAGCCGTCAACAGTGGTCGGCGTTGCCGGTGTGGTCGTTGGAGGTAGTTGTCAGTGGTGGTTGGGGTTGTCGGTGTGGTCGTCGGAGTTGTCATTGAAGGTAGTCGTTGGCAGTGGCGGGGGTCGTCGGTGTGGTCATCGAAGTTGTTGTCGGAGGTAGTCGTCGGCGGTGGCAGGATCGCTGGTGTGGTTGTTGGAGTTGTCGCCGGAGGTAGTCGTCAACGATAGTCGAGTCGCTGGTGTGGTCGCCGAAGTCGTCACCGAAATTTTTATTGGAGTAGTCGTCGAAAATGGAAGATGACAAATAATATAAGAAAACATGATACACACTCATGAGATTGCATTGTTGTAATCCATGGGGTTGTGTTTCAAAACCAAGGGTTTGAATACATTAGGCCAAACATGGTTTTGGATTTGGATATCCAAATCCAAAACAGGGGGTCAAACGACTCCTAAGAGTGTACATAAGTTGGGTTAGGTTGAGTTGTTGGAGTTTTTTGGACCAACCTGAAAATTTGGGTTGATCATTCCTTCAACCCAACCAACCTTATTCATAAGAGTAACCCAACCCAACTCAATCAAAAAATATTGGGTTGGGTTGGGTTGAGTCGTCGGGTTAATTTTTTAAAATTTTTATAATTATTTAAAATATTTTTTCTTCAATTAATAACTAAAATCACATAAAATTCAAATATCAAACTTCAAAATTCATAACATCTTAATATTTGTTATAAGTCTAGAAAAAACATCAAAAATTGACAAATAATTCATTTATAAGTATATATGTAATTAAAATAAAATAAAAAAAATATAAACTTTGAGTTGGTTGGGTCAAACCGAGCCTAAAAAGCCCAACTTGAGAACCGACTCAAATTTTTCAATTTTCCAAACTTCTAATTCAGCCTAAACAGGAAAAAAACTTAACCCACGGGTTGGGTTGGATAGTCCGAGTTGCTCGGGTTATCGAGTTATTTGCACACCCCTACTTAACACTTTATTTGAAAATTTTATTGCATTATTAGTATTAGTTTGAAAAAAAATATTAAAAAAATTACCTTTATTTACATGTATAACTTTTTCAGTAATTATTAGATGAAATCAATATTTTTTTTTCAAGGACTGACGGTAAAATAACAAATTTCATTGGAGCTTGATTAGTTTAGGGAAATTTTCCTTAAAAAATTATCAAGATGTTAAGTTGTGTTTCTATATTTATTTGAAAATACATATTTATTTTATGTTATTTATACAAAATGCTTTTTTTTTTCTTTTTTTATGTGGAAAGGAAATATATCAATCCTGCAACGTAAAGATTTTAATTATAAATTCAAAATGAAGGCACTAAATAAACAACACAAAGCACACAATAATCAACACAAAAAAACATACAAAAGAAAGAAAACAAGTTTATGAAAAGAGATATCCTATAAAAGAACAGGATTCGAGACATCACTCATTCGAGAGAACAATGAATGGACACATTCGATTAGATAATACGCAAGATAGTATATAAAGGAAAAAAAACTCGAACCATGAAGATATGAATTTCGTTTTCTCCCCATATGAGAAATAAAATGCTCGTTTTTGCAATACTATTGTTTAGCACATTAAAAATATTTGCAATAAATTATTAATAATACATGTCAAATCATTAAATTAAGGCATTATGTAATTATTAACTAGAAGTTTTTTTTAATTGATATATATTTTTTTAATTCAACAATAATTCAAATTGAATTTTGATTGATGAGAATATTTTATGCTAATTGAGTTATGTTGCGTTTAGCTACGGTTAATTTTTATGCACACCATTAACGAAACAAAATAATTGATTTTTTTTTTTTTTACATTTTGATATTTTATAAGTAAAAATTAATAATTATCATATGTAATGCTCAATTTAATAATGGTCAAATTGTTGTCTTAACTAGTTGTTCCACTTTTAGAGTTTCAACAAGCAATTATCACTTTAGGGGCAAACCAAATCCATTTGAAGTTGATAATGAGATTTAGGATCATATCATATACGAATTTTAGATTTTCCCACTCAACCAAGTTGTAGTGTTGATATTTATTTATTTATGTGTTTTGCTTTATTTGCCACTAATTGGAATAAATTAATCACGAGGTGATAAATTTTACTTAGCAAAAATTACAATTTAAATTGTGCTGAGATAATTGTGTGTATAAATTTGTTCTGTGAGATTTTTTTTTTTTCCCAGATTTTCTGCCAGCCTACACTTGAAACTGCTGTTTTTATGATAAATCAGCATCGTGCTTATAATCAAATATGTAGTAATTTTTTTTATGGTCAAATATATGTGAAGTTTCTAATGTTTAAGTATCAATTTTTTTTTCAATAAAAACATAATTCAACTGTCATCAAGTATGACTTAATGACTAAAATGTCATGGGTTTGAATTCCCCACACTCAATTGTTGATGTAATAAAAAAAAAGTATGAATTTTCTTTTAGTTATTTTAATCTCTTATATTTTAACATTTTTTAATTAGTCTAATATTATTCATGATGATAAATTTACATCCCACAATATTTACCGAACTAGCTAAAGTTCAAGAAGAAAAAATCATATAGGAGAAAAAAATTTCTTTTTTCTTTAAAATTTTTAAGAAATTAGTATATATATATATATATCCAAATATATTCTAAGAAATGTAATGGATATCTAACATATACAAAATGTATTATAAATAAACACATGTAAATGCCCATTACACATGCGTTTTAATATCCTTGCCAGGTGGCAACCCCTCCATAGTCATAGTATTCTCCATGTGTTCATTTCTTACCAATGCTTAGTGTTCAAATGTACCAACTCTTCCTTTGCCAAATTGGCTATAAATAGTGGCATTTGGTGGATCATGAATATACAAGACAATTGGTGAAACTTTCTCTCCAATTCAACTTCTTCTCTCCCACTTTCTCTAGCATATTATTATTTTATTTTTCCAACCAAGTCCACTATCTTCTCATATTTATATATTATATATATATATCATATTTTCAAATACTTGTATTGTTATTATTGTTATTATTATTATTATTATAATATTATATTAGTATTTAAATATTGGTAAAATTATACCCGATTTTCATCCTATTTTTATAAAAAAAATGAATTTTGTTTCTTTTTTACAATGAAATTATATTTTTATTAGTTTAAATTATAAATTTAGTCGAAAACTTTCAAGTTTTAAGTTCATGAATTTTAAAAAGTATCCAATAAATCTTTAATTTTTTTATTTGTCTAATAAGTCTCTCTAAACTTTCAATTTTATGTCTAATATGTCTTTGACCTATGCAAAATTCTTAAAATTTATGAACTTATTGGACACAAAATTGATAGGTTAATGTCTAATTTTTTTGTCTATTATAGATTCGTTAATTTAAAAAAATATTGAGTATGTTATACATATATTGAAAGTTTAGAGTTTTATTTGACATTTCTAAATTCAAAGATTTATTAAACACCAAATTCAAAAGTTCACAGACTTATTAGATATTTTTTTAATTTGTGAGGATTGGAGTGGAAATTTATGTAGAAAATTATTTCCGTTTAGTTTTTAAAAAATAATTAAAATAATATATTCTTTTGAAAAAAATTTAATTAAATAATTAATTTTTCATTGAAAAATTTTCATTTAAATGGTTAATTTCCTAAAGAGTCCTCATCTAAAGAAAAATCTCTTAGACCCCCTAATAGAATAAAATAATATTACCTGTCAAATAATTTAACTACACTTATATATAGTTTAATGTTCAACCATGGTTCAAATCTATCAAATTGTTTTAAGTCAATAAACAATAAAGCTAATAAATTTAAATATTATACATTCATAATAATAATATTAAATTAAAAAACAAAAAGGGCGAGGTTTTCTGTCCCTTGGTTCCATGGAAGAAAATTTCGGTCGACATTTCGACATGTCGACAACCTCGATATTTCCATGGGGGGAATGTCGTTTCCCCCCCCCCCCTTTCCACGATATGTCATCGACATCTCGACATTTCGAGATGTCGACGACATTTCCATCATTTTTAAAAAAAAAAAAAAAAAAAATTTGCCAAATGTCCATCTCACATATGCCATCAATAATAAAATTTTTAACTTAATAGGACTTGATTTATGAAGTCCAGCCCAATAGATTTTGGAATTTCTTTAATTGTGAATTTTAACAAGAGTGAGTGTGGTTTTATATGTGAGAGAATGACTTCATCCTTCATAACCAATGTGGTACAAATCTTTTTTCTCACAAGCCACACCCTCCACTCTCTCCCTTACTTTATTATTATTTTTGTATTTATTTCCTCTTTTATTATTTCTTTTTTTTTGGAAGAAAACTTAACTAAAAAAATATATTTTTTAAAAATTTGATTTTGTTTCTTTTTTAAAAAACAAATGGTTATGTATTTTAATTAAATTATGTTATTAGCTAGTATCTTATCTCTTTTTCAAATTCCTGCTTATCATCGCATGTCAATCGATATTTGTATCTAAATATTGTGTTAATTTTTAAATGTGATGCTTAAAAGTGGTTCATTATAGTCTAATTAACCCACAATCAAAGTTTCATTGGTTAATTCAAACAATTTCCATAATTTCCGTAAATTTTCCCAAAATTTTCATCGACATTTCCACTTCCATCGACATTTCCATAAAATCTGGACCTCGACATTTCCATCGACATCGACATTTTAAACCTTGCTCGGTTCACGGGGACTTCTCCCATTTCCTACGATAAAAATGGACATCTTTAATCTTTACTTTAAATATGAAAAAATTTATACAGAAGACTAATTTTCACGCATTTTAATGTCGTTTTGACTCGTGTTTTAAAATTAATGACATATCACCCTTTGCATTCCGCCCAAATTACCATGAGAGTATCGTGCTCTCACTCTAGCTCTAGCTCTCGTTCTCCCTCTCGCTCTCGTTTATGATAATAATGAATGATCAAAATTCTGGAGAAAAGAAAGATACAAGAAAAATTGCTCTCTTGCTCTAGTTCTCACTCTCGCTCTTGATCACGCTTTCGTTCACACTCTCGCTCTAGCTCCGTTGCTTTAGCTTTCTCTGGCTTAATTTTTCTGGTTTTTTTTTTTTTTGTAAATTTTTCGACAACTCATTTGAGCGAGAATGAGATCGAGAGTGAGAGTCATGTTGTTTCTGCATACGAGAGTGTAAATAAGGAAAACCGTTTCATGCCCTCATGTGTAATTTCGCGCACATTGTCACATTGAGCTATATTTCGTAATTTTCAGAATACAGGTTATCAATCGTTAAAATGCATGAAAAATAGGTTATTCGTACGAAAACTCCCCAAACATGGATTAATTATTGCGATTTGGAGTGATTAAGCACGGTCCTTCGACAGTTCGACTTTGAAATTTATATGATAATAGTAATAATAACAAAATGGAACTTTCTTTTTCAAGAAGAGCAGAAAAATGGGTAAAGCCAAACAAGGAACAGAACAAGTGATGGGATTTAAAACTTAATGAAAGAAGTGATTAAAAAAAATTATTGATTAATTATTTCTTTATCACCAAACGCGTGATGGATCTATATTTTGAGGACCTAACTCAAAATGATGAGTTGGTAAAATTTATTTATGAAAATGACACTGCAATCCATTGTTTCATAATAAATTGAATTATTATTCCTCATTTAAAGGCTTCACATCACTATTTGACACGCCATTTCTTCAATTAATTCATCTTTATTTCTCCTTTAACAGTGTTGATAATAATTCTCAAAATAATAAAAAATAAAAACAGTCTTGAGAATACTTTATTTTTAGTTCAGGGAATACCATTTTCTTGAATTAATTTCACTTTTTTAAAAATTTTATTGTATTATGTTTTAGGATATTCTTTTTAAATGATATTTTAGGAGGTTTGAAGCTAAATCTAGGGAAAGAAACACTCATACTTGCAGATTTATTTACATAATTTATCCTCGTTTTAAATTACTTATTTTCCAGTCCAATTTCTTTTTATCAAATTTGGTGGAAATTCATCCATTCCATAGACTTTATTTTTGTATAAGTTATAAATTATAGTTAACGTGAGGGCTAAAAAATTCTTTATTTTTATTAAATATATCTTAGTTTTGTTGTGAAAATAGGATGAAAATCGGGTATAATTTTACCAATATTTAAATAATAATAATAATACAAAGAGAAAATGGAAATGAAAGTGGAATATATATATAATATATGAAATAACAATATGTTAGAGAAAGTGGGAGAGAAGAAATGGAATTGGAGAGAAAGTTTCACAAATGGTATTGTATATATGATCCACCAGATGCCACTATTTATAAGCAATTTGGCAATGATGAGTTGGTACATTTGGACATTAAGCATTGGTAAAAATTAGACACATGGAGGACACTTTGGTTAAGGGGTATTTGTCACTTGGCATGGGTATCCAAATTACATATGGAATTGACATTTACATTACACATTTTACAATATAGTCATTTTTTTTTTAAAAAAAACTGTCTTGATACCTACATTACAAGTAAAAACGTGTTAATAAAATAAATATTTTTTTTATACAAACATACATACATGTCTTGATACCTACCTTACAAGTAAAAACGTGTTAATAAAATAAATATTTTTTTTATACATACATATATATCAATTGAGTTAGGTTAAATTTGGTAGCTAGTGACATATGTTAATATTGAAACGGTTATAATGATTTCATTAGAGATTTCTACCATTAATTTTCAACTAGGAGTTACCAAAAAGTTAAAGGTTGAAAGTCTCATATCCCTACCTATTGTATGACTAAAAAAATTGTGAAAAATAGTATTATAACAATGCAATAATTTCGTAATTTTGAATGGGTAGTCTTCCATCTTTTAAGACAAAAATTAAAGACGTAATTTACTTCTATATTTTAGGGAAAAAAAATCAAAATTATCTTAAACTTGTTAGGTTTATCAATTTGGATTCTAAACTTTCAATTTTATCTAATTCGACCTTAAATTTGAATAAATATTGTAATTTTTACCATCGAATTTTTGCTAATTCACCCACTGTTTTTCTTAAAGTAGTGTAAAAATATTATAAAACACACTAAATTCAATAAAATAAAAAGTTGTTCAAAAATAAGTTTGATCAATGTACAAATTAATAATTAAATAATTTCTCCAAAATTCATAAATTTTTTTTAAAAAGTTATAATGTCATTTTTCTCTAAAACTTTATCAATTTCATATCATAACTATGTTTTATAATTTATTAAACGTATAAGAAAAAACTTCTTTTAATGATATTTAGAGCGAAAATTATTAGATGGTTGAGGGTACAACAGTTTTTAAAGTGTGATGTTAAAATTGCAATACTTATCTAAGTTTAGTGTGTAATTTGATGAAATTTAAAATTTAGGGGGCATTTGGAGCATCATTTCAAAATCAGAATTCTTGTAATCGAAACTCTAGGGGGTTTATCTTGAGGGGTTTGAAACACTAGGAATCAGAAACAATGTTTGGTATGCAGTGTTTGGTGTCTAAAAAATAGCAAAACAATATGTGGAGTGCACTGTTCAAAATCATGATATTGTATTTCAAACTCATTAAATTTTGAACACAGTGAGACAAACAACGATTTGAGTTTGGATTCCAAATCATCTCAATCTAACCAAACCCTCCCTTAGAGTTAAAATTAATACAACTAATTTAATCAAAATTATTTTTTTAAAAAAAAATTATTTATTTGTATTTTATTATTAAAATATAATGATGAGAAATAATCAACTCGAGGTTGAACTTTCCACCATACATTTATTTTCACTATAAATAAATAAATACATAGTGAAAAATTAAACCATCAAATCAAGGGGTCGGATGGAGACGGCGAGGGGAGGGGCCAATGGCCATGGCTTGGCTCCCTCTTCGATGAAAAGGCTTTTCCACCCAGAAGATTAGGTATCATATTATAAAGTTAAGTTTTATTGTACCATATATATATTTTTATATATATATATATTATAAAGTATTATTATTTTACATTCTAATGGATTTCTTTTAAATTATTATTATTTGTTCTTTTGGGGGTTGCGTTGCTTACTTTACGTCTCAATAAGAGGCCACCAGACAACATTTTTTAAAATTTTGAACTATAGATTTATATTGTAAGTTTGTAACAATGATATATGTTAGGCTTTAAATTTATTAATATTTCTTTTTTAAGTTTTAGATTATATTTAATATTTATTGACCAATTATCTTACGCTTTTTCAAAAGCAGACTAGATATAATATTATATTTTATCAAGAATATAAATTTTTATAACGTTTATGCATTGTTTTGCATAACCATACAGTATTATTTTAATGAATTCGTAGTCGTCTTGTAATTAATTACTTCATATAATATTTTATAACACAAGCTTCCAAAAAAAAAAAATGATTATTGGGTCTGTCCAATCAAATCAAACCTTATCTTAACAATTAGAAACTAAAATTACAATGTTTTAGTTACGTGTGTTTGCCATCAATGGGCAAAATAATATTAATAGATAACATTAGGGTTGTTATTTAACAAAGCTATATAGCTATTACATCGTCCAAAATATATATATATTTCTTACCCCGCATTGGGATAAGATGATAAAAAATAACGTGAGATTAAATTTATAAGGCCCCATTTGATAATTATTTAGTTTTTTATTTTTATTTTTTTAAAAATTGTGCTCGTTTCCTCACTATTTATTTTCATCCTCTCTTTTTCTTATGAAAACACTTGAATTCTAAATTCTAAAAACAAAAACAATCTTTTGAAAACTAGTTTTTTTAGTTTTCAAAACTTGGTTTAGTTTTTGAAAACGTAGGTTAAAAGTAGTTAACAAAGCAAGGGAAACCACATGTACAAGTAGTATTTATAGACTTAATTTTCAAAAATAAAAAACTAAAAATCAAATGGTTAATCAAGTCTCGTTTGATAACCATTTTGTTTTTGAATTTTAGGAATACCACTTCTACAAATGAGTTTATATGTCTTCTTATCTACTTTGTACCTATGTTTTAAAAAACTAAGCTAACTTTTGAAAACTACAAAAAAAATAGTTTCCAAAAACTTGAATTTGTTTTTAGAATTTAGCTAAAAGTTCAAATGCTTACTTAAAGGAGATAATCTCTATTGTAGAGAAATTATGTTAAAATAAGTTTAACTTTAAAAAACAAAAAACAAAAAACAAAATGGTTATCAAACGGGGCCTAAATATTCACAGATTGTACTATGGTTTTATTTTTATATATCTAAAAATAGACAAAACTTTGTTCAACTTCATATCTATGACACGTTCAACCCTTTTAATGAGCTACATTATGAGGAGTGTTATGCATCTTTAATATCATTGATGTAAATCGTCAAAAGCGATAGAAATCATCTCAACTCTTATATTGTCTTTATATATAGAAGCTTGATAGAAAAGAGATTAAAATATAGTCTTTACTACACATCTCTCAAACACAAAATTCAAATTGATTTAAGCAACAATGAGTACTTGATCATGTGCACGTATGCCCTTTACCTTTATGAGTACCATCCAACTATATACATTCAATTAGAAAAATGTAAGTTATTGTTCTAAGTCTTTTTAAAAAAAAAAAAAAAATTGTATGTGTAATTATTTCTTAAAAACAACTAATTAATTTAATAATATTTGATGAGTATTAGAAAGTAGTGTTCAACGATATACACAAGCTATTTGACCACACACACTTAGAAAAATATATGTAAGTTACCGTTCTATTTTTTTTAAAAAAATTTATATATGTAATTATTTGTTAAAAAACAATTAATTAAATAATATTTGATGAGATTTGGCACTAGTACTAAAAAAAGTAAAGAGAAAATGGGGCTTTATGGTTTTCAGTCAGCTTTTTTTTTTTCAATCTTACTTTCCAACAACTGATATTAGTAGGGGCAGGGCAGAGACCTTTCTGTTGAATGGCTCTTTCTGTGTGTTCATTTTTTGTAATGATGATTATTAATTATTATTTTTAATTTGATTATTATTGTTATTATTATTATTATTATCAATTATCATCACTATCATTGTCTCTTAAATATCTCTTTCACAACCTAAAATCTTCTTTTGTTGCATGTTCATGTCTAATTTTATTTCTTTATAATAAAACAAACAACACTATAGGAAAAGAAAAAATATTCTCTCACATTTTATACCATTCATCCTTCTCAAATATCTTTATAATTAAAATTTGACTTACCAGTTCATAAACTATGGACTCAATCTCTCTTAAAAAAAAAAACTATAGATTCAATCTAAATCATATTTCAAGAGTTAAAGACACATTCTTTCAAAACTAAAAGGTCGGAAGTCATATTTCCACCTTCACATGGGATTGAACTAAAAAAAGTAAGGCCCCGTTTGATAACCATTTTGTTTTTTATTTTTAGTTTTTGAAAGTTAAGTTTATGTTTACCTAATTTCTCTACCATATAGATCATCTCCTTTCAGTAAACATTTGAACTCTTAGCCAAATTCTAAAAACAAAAATAAGTTTTTGAAAGCTATTTTTTTAGTTTTCAAAAGTTGACTTGGTTTTTGAAAACATAGGTACAAAGTAGATAAGAAAGACATATAAAATCATTGGTATAAGTACAAGTAGTATTTTTAGGTTTAAATTTCAAAAACTAACAACCAAAAACAAAATGGTTATCAAATGAGACCTAAATAATTTGAATTTTGCATAGTTAAATGGGCGATAAAAAAAAGTTTTAAAACTTTTTTTTTATCTGTGTATTTGATTTGCTGATTATGATATTCGTGTCTGAATTGTTTTTTAGCACAACAAATATAAGAGTTAAGATTTAAACTTTATAGTTCAAGAAAAAAAATTGATACTTTGATAATTTAATTATGTTCATGTTGACATTTATTTCTTAATTATTAAGCTATGTTGAAATGTATTGAATATATTTTAGGATCTACACGATTTGAGTTATCACTTGATAATTGTTATATATATAATTGCGATAAATGTTCTTTTACAAGTGCGCAAGCATGCCGCGTTCAAACAAAAAAGTGGACATGACAAAGGAAGAAGAAAGTTAGAAATTCAGATTAACAAAAATTAAAAGTAGATTTAAGATCAAAATTACGAAATTTGATAAAGGTTGCGCGTCAAAATTGGATTTTAATTCTACTTTTTAACCGTAATCTGTTTCTCTCCTCCAAAAAGAGGGAGGAGAAATGTGCGTCTGTGTCATCACTCATCACTGAGCAGAGGAGAGTTATTTATGTGCTTTGGTTGTCACCGCACACTAACCTCATTCACGCGAAAAAACTATCCCCATTGCCCAATTTCTCTGCAGATTTCTCTCTTTGCTTTGATCCTTGTTGTTTCTTGAGTTTAAACTTGTTCTCTGTGTCTGAATCCTTCAATCCTTCGTATTTCTCGTGTATTTGCTGTTTCAGGTCATGTAATTGTGAACCATTTTCATTATTTTCTCTTATTGTTGCCTTCTTCCTGCTTTTTGAGTTTCTTCTTCTCTGAATAATGTAATCTGGGGATTTAAGCCTTCTTGCTTTAATCTTTCTCTGTTTAGTTCATGTTCATTTCCTTGAAAGTTCTGTTCTGAAGCTGTGTGTGTGTTTTCAATTATGGGTTCTCGCTAATCTTGCTGTTCCTGGTCGGTGGGACTGTTTTGTCAATGCCCATTTGCTTTCACTTGGTCTGAAACGTTCAGAATGCAGTTTGGGAATATGGGTTTTCGTTAATTTTTGAAGTCTTGCTTTTGAAGCAGCTAGTGCTCTTTTGATTTGGTATCGATTTTAGCCATCTTTAGGATGTAAATCCCCTCCCACATTACCAAGATCCAGTGTTCTTTGTGGTTTAGTACTCTTTTGGGTGGAATTAGTTGACTGATACTTAGTAGAATACTTCTGATAAGAAATATCGTTGTCAGGGATTCTAACTTCTGTTTTTCAAAGTTGACAGTTCGTTTTGATCTGAAATGATGAAGATTCGTTAGCCCAGATTACCTTAGTTATCAATGAAAAATTCCACCCTTGTTTTTGTGTTTGATGTGGAGTCTAGAGCTATTAGGCTCACTCCTAATTGATTCATTTTTTGATTTGTTCATTTGTAGCTAGCATTCATATACCCACTATTCTTTACGAACACTCTCAAACATGTAAAGTTCTGTTAACTTCATTCAACTTTATAGCGTTACTGAAGGTAACACTAAATGTATTACATTCAATTTTCTCACCTTTTGTTCAGTATCTTTGAAAATCTAGAGTTGTTTGTTTTTCTGTTCTTAGGACATCCCAAGTTATTAGTTATGAAATCTTAACCATCATGTTGGCCTCTCGAGTCCTGTTAACTTGATTATGGTTTAGCTTACATGTTACCACTTTGATTTGTCTCTTCAATGTTACTTCCACTCTCATATTCTTAATATCTCAAAAGAAAAGGGGAAAAAGAATCTGTTCACAAACCTTCTTGTTCACAAAATATTCCACTCAACATGGAAGAAACATTTTTTCCATTTCGTGGGATTAAGAATGATATAAGAGGAAGACTTCTATGCTACAAACAGGATTGGACTGGCGGACTTCGCTCTGGTATCAGGTTTGTTTGCTTGTGACAGAAGACAATCTCTATATAAACTTCCATTTTATTGCCTCACCAAGTTGGAGCTGTATATTTATGTGCAACGTTTGTTTGTTTCAGGATCTTGGCCCCAACAACGTACATATTCTTTGCTTCAGCAATTCCAGTTATATCGTTTGGGGAGCAGCTAGAAAGGAATACATGTATGGCTACGTTCTTGGTTGCTGATAAGATTTGTCTGATTTATAAACTCGTCGTAGTTTGCTCTGATACATTTCTCTCTTTCGTGTATGTCACAGACGGGACTCTAACTGCCGTACAAACTCTAGCATCAACGGCACTTTGCGGCATCATCCACTCGATCTTTGGGGGACAGCCTCTGCTCATCCTTGGGGTCGCTGAACCAACTGTTTTGATGTATACATTTATGTTCGACTTTGCAAAGGACCGAAAGGAACTGGGGCAGGAACTATTCTTAGCCTGGACGGGATGGTATCTGTTTAATTTACTGAGTATATAAATAACAATATAAGAGGTACATGTCTGGTGGTGGCAACAAAAAGTTAATCTTGTATTTTTCTTATCTGTCAATTCTAGGGTATGTGTATGGACAGCCATTTTGCTTTTCTTGCTGGCTGTGTTGGGTGCATGCTCCCTGATCAATAGGTTTACACGTCTTGCTGGAGAACTGTTTGGTCTGCTAATTGCTATGCTGTTTATGCAGCAGGCAATACGTGTGAGTATGCTTTGTGATACTCAGTTGCAATGTCAGCCTCGGTCTCATGACTAATTAGAAGAATTGGATCGTTGAATTTTTCTTATGATCTAGATAATAAATTCCACCTTCTTGAGGAAGCTACAAAATTTGTCTCATAACAATTTGATTATCTTGTATTCTGTTCAGAACAACTGCCATAGTCCAATGTACTATTTCCTTGTATAGGGTGTTGTGGAGGAATTCGGCATACCTCAGAGGGAAAATCCTAATCAGTTGGCACTTCAACCTCCTTGGCGCTTTGGCAATGGAATGTTTGCATTAGTGTTGTCCTTTGGGCTTCTACTAACTGCCCTTAAAAGTCGCAAGGCTAGATCATGGCGCTATGGGACTGGTACAACCATACATGCTTTTCTTTTGAATTCTGAAATATAGAATTTAAAAAATGTGGGGTTCATATCGATACAATTTCAATGATAGTTTTGCATAATATGTTGTGTTCCTGTAATGGTTCTGGTATGAACCTACCTTTTTCTTAATTACTTTCCATCATCATGCAAATAATGATTTGACTTAGCTTTTCTCCCCTGAAATATGATCTAAAATATAGGTTGCCTACGGGGCTTTATCGCGGATTATGGAGTTCCGCTTATGGTGCTTGTATGGACAGCCTTATCTTACATTCCAGTTAACAATGTCCCACTTGGGATCCCAAGAAGGCTTTTCAGTCCCAATCCATGGTCTCAGGGTGCCTACTCAAATTGGACGGTTGTAAAGGTTTGTCATATTTTGCTGATATCCAAGTTTCTAATAGTTTGATAGTGAGAATCTGCATAAAAGCAAAGCCATACACTTCCCTGTCTCCAGGGCATGTCTAGGTATTTACACTTTTGACATATGCAGGAAATGTTGAGAGTGCCTCCATTGTATATAGTTGGAGCATTCATACCAGCAACCATGATAGCAGTTCTTTACTACTTTGATCACAGTGTTGCATCTCAACTTGCCCAACAGAAAGAGTTTAATTTGAAAAAACCAGCTTCATATCATTATGATCTTCTTCTCCTAGGTTTCCTTGTAAGCTGTCTCATGGAAATATTATATTTCCTCTTCTTTCCCCTTTTTACTGCAAATCTAGTAGCTCTATAAAGGAGTTCTTGCCTCCCATTGAATTTGCTTTCTGATGCATGAGGAAAATGTTCTCCATCTCAATAGAAATTATCTCTTCTCAGGTTATACTATGTGGACTTATAGGCATACCACCTTCCAATGGTGTAATTCCTCAGTCTCCGATGCACACGAAAAGCCTAGCTACTCTAAAACATCAGGTAATATCTTCACTCAGTTCTCAATATATCTGATTTTTATATGGCATATATCTATTTTCTCTGCATAGAACTTTGGAAGTACAGAACTTCGCATCCAGCAGTCATTATGAACCTGTCTCTCTCTGAATGTATGTATGCACAATCCATCTCTTTTATCACCGAGATCACGGCTTCAACCATTTTCTGGGCTCATGGGGTGTTAGACTGTTTTGGAAACCAATTTCCTTTTCGAATATTCTTGACTGCATCTCCTTTTCTCTGTGTTTCACCAATCAACTTGTGCAGTTTCTATGATTGCACTCTCTCTTAAAATGTCATGTTGTTACTAAGTACAAACTTCTTTCTAACCTGGAATTAAAACAGATTGGTTATGTTTTATTTCTTCTGAAATAGCTTTTGCGGAACAAGCTGGTAGCAGCAGCGCGTCAAAGTTTTCGTAAAAATTCAAACTTGAGTCAATTATACCGGAACATGCAAGAGGCATATACTGAGATGCAGACTCCTTTAATTTACCAAAACCCACCAGCTGCGGTAATGAAGGGATTTGGAATGCACTTTCTGTTTTCTCTTTTTACTTGTTTAATCTCACATGTTTTGGCTTCAAGCAGGGGCTGAAGGAGTTGAAAGATACCACAATCCAACTAGCTTCAAGAACTGGCTACATTGATGCTCCTGTTGATGAAACTATTTTCGATGTGGATAAAGATATTGATGATCTTCTGCCAGTGGAAGTTAAAGAACAGCGTCTCAGCAATTTGCTTCAGGCAATAATGGTTGGTGGTTGTGTTGCTGCTATGCCTCTTTTAAAGAAGATCCCGACTTCAGTTCTTTGGGGCTACTTTGCTTTCATGGCAATTGAGAGCTTGCCCGGAAATCAATTCTGGGAAAGGATTTTACTGCTTTTCACTGCTCCGAACCGAAGATACAAGTTAGTTGACATCCATATACACGCATACGCACACACTATATAAGAACTTATTTGGAATGACTTTCTAAGTGCTTAAAAAGCTTTTTTTTTGCACTTAAAAACATTTCTTTAAACTCTTATAAAGTCATTCCAAACAGACCCTTTTCCAATAACTATCCACCTGAAAAAATATCATGTCAATGATAACGAAACCAAATTAAAGACCTGCCAATGCATTGATAACACCCAAGGTAGGTTTAACCAAACAAGACATGTAAAAGGAAAAAACTTCCATATTTTTTGTAGCTATAATCTTTGAAAATGGGACACTGACTTTTGCATAAATACTGTTGTTGACCAAAGATTGACTAGTGATTCCTTTCACTTTCAGGGTGCTTGAGGAATATCATGCAACCTTCCTAGAAACTGTCCCCTTCAAAACAATTGCAACCTTTACCTTGTTTCAGACAGTATATCTGCTGATGTGTTTTGGTTTAACCTGGATTCCAATTGCTGGTGTTCTTTTTCCGCTGTTGATCATGCTTCTCGTCCCTGTGCGGCAGTATTTGCTCCCCAGGTTCTTCAAAGGTGCTCATCTTCAGGACTTGGATGCAGCTGAATACGAGGAAGCCCCTGCAATCGCTTTTAATCCGTCGTTCGAAGTAAGTAGTCAGAACTCTCTGTTCATTTTAGTTAAATCTGCTGACCATCTTAGTTCAAGTAATGGTTAAGATGTCATTCGCATCTCTCATTTATTTTAATAATTTTGGCTCTATTTGGTAACCATTTGAGTCCTGTTTGATAACTATTTAGTTGTTAGATTTTTGTCTTTGAAAATTAAGCCTATAAATACCAGTTCCATGTTAGAAACCCAAATACTAGAATACGATAATGGAAATATATTGAAATATAAAGAAAACTACAAGATAAACCAAGTATAAGGCACTTGGAACCTCCCTCTTGAGTATGCTAACCCAAGCCCTAAAAAAACCACTCAACAATTGCTTGCCTTCCCTCAATCCTCCTCCTTCTATTTATAACCAAAGGCACTAACTAACTCCCTAGCTAATTACCCTTATGCCCTTACTAATACCATACTATCCCTAAATCCCTAATAGTACCCTAACATTCCACTTATAGGTTTCCTTGTTTTGTTATCTACATTTTACACTTGTTTTAAAAAGCCAAGCTAAGTTTTGAAAACTAAAAAAAATAGTCTTCAAAAACATGTTTTTGTTTTTAGAATTTGGCTAATAAATCAAATGTTGCCTTAAGAAAGTTGAAATCCATGGTAGAAAAATGATGAGAAAGCAAGCACAATTTTCAAAAACCAAATGGTTATCAAACAGAGCCTTGGTTTCTGAAAATTAAGTTTGTAAATACTACTTCCACCTATAAGTTTCTTTGTTTCGTTATCTACTTTCTAAAATGTTTTAAATCCATGCCAAAATTTGAAAACTAAAAAAAAATAGTTTTTAAAAACCTGTTTTTGAATTTGGAATTTGACTAAGAATTCAAATCTTTCTTCAAGGATGATGAAAACCATGGTAAAGAAATGGTAAGGAAACAAACTTAATTTTCAAAAACCAAATGGTCCTTCTTCATTGCATCTGATCCCATGTGAAATTTGAACATAGGAGCACATAATCATCCTCTAAAATGATGGTGTATTGAAGCAAAACAGAGGCATTCCATTCCATTTTCAGTTTTGTGGGAGGATGTTTGAACCGAGTATAATGCTTCTCCTCCGCTTTGGTATTTTTCAGGATCGAGTGGGAAGAACTCCCAACATTGATGACGGTGAAATATTCGACGAGATGATCACAAGGAGCCGTGGCGAGATTCGGCGTACGCAGAGTTCGAAAGTGACAAGCTCAACCCCAACTTCTCTAGAGGGCATCAAACCTGCATACAGCCCACAGATACCACAGAAACTGTACAGTCCAAGGATCAATGAGCTGAGAAGAGAAAGAAGTTCTCTATCTCCTGGAAAAGGACTTGACTTTAAGCTAAGTCCTCCTAGTGCAGAAGCAGGACCAGGACCATCTTTTAGAAATTAGCCTGCTTCTTCTTGAAGCACTTTGTTTGTAAGTGGTTACTTCTGCTGGGTTTTGATATTGTTAATTGTGTTCGAGAGGCCTTTTAACGTTGCTTTGGTGCAGCTAAGTGTTAGTTTGTATTGGTATTTATCTCTTTCTTTTTCACTTTTCTTCCTTTTCTTTCTTTCTTTTTCTTTTTTCTTTTTTAAATAAAACGAAGGAAAAACATACATATACTGTTTATGTAGCTTTGTTATATAGAAATTATCTGAATGTTTAAAAAGATGATATGATGTTATTTGCTTCAATTATTATTTTCTTTTTCCCATTTGATTATGTGATGTGATTTATTCATTTTTCAAATTATGAAAAAGTTAATGTGTTATATTTCTAGGTTAAGTTTTTGCAAATATCATTTAACTCTAGGTATGTTTTAATTTTGCTTCTAGATTTTAAAAAGTTTCATTTTGAACTCCTTGAATTTAGAAATTGTTCTTTGAAGAGCCTTTTTATTAAAATTATGAATTGAAATTGATGCGACGGCTATTAAGTAAAAATTACTAGATATATATGACATCATTAAATTGACATAGGAGCTAACATATAAAAACTAATTTTGTAAAGGATGTTAATGATATTTTTTTAGAATTGAATAATAGCAATGATCCTAGTAGTTGGAAATGATGGAACTTATGCCCTTCGATTTGTATTCAGCTGCTGGGTTTTAACGCCCTTCAATTTTTATTCAGCTGTCGGGTTTTTTTTAAAACTATTTCAGAGCTAAGGGTTAAAATGAAACTCTTTAGGGGTGTTTTGGCCCACCATTTTGGATTTGATTGGTTTTGAAATTTAAAATCCAAAAACGATATTTAGACTATTATGTTCAAAATTCATGGTTTTTGAAACACAACTGGATGATTTTGAACAGTGTAACTCAAACGCTATTTTATGATTTCTAAGCTTCAAAACATTGTAAAGTACTGTTTTTTTATTTTATTTTATTTTATTTTCAGGTTTTCAAATCCTCAAAACAAACTCCACAGGGTACCAATTCAAGGGTTCTGATTTCGAAAGGGTGGGTCAATCACCCTAAAGTCTTGAAACATAATTGACGTTTGGAGTATTTTATATGATTTAACCTATAGTCATCTAATTGAGAAGAAAAAGATAATCCTTATTAAAAATTCTATGTTTTTCTATATGGAGAATCATACTTTTGAATAATTTCTAATAGATGGTTGTTGTATATATTAGTTTCAAAAAAGTATTTCTGAGTAGAAACACAGGTGAGACAATTTTTTAAATATATTATTACAATTATGGAGGGAAATTCAAACATTCAACGAGATTCCTTAAAGTTATGCAGATGTGTAAAACGGGGATAATTCCAATTGAACATCAGAATTAACTAGATTCTTGAAATTAACTATAAAATCAAATCTGATAGAATTCTATCTATGTATGTCAACTTAAATTTGAAGACATAATGCGTTTTAATTATCAAGGTGGCGTTTGATTCCAATCTTACCAAACCAGAATGGACAAATTATATAAAGCCAAAATGGTTCACACTTCAGTCTCCACTCTTTCATTTTTCTCAATTTAAAATGCTAGAGTTCGTTACCCGATGCTGCATGTGTTATGTTTTCTATGCGCGTCAATACTATGGAAGTCAGTTTTTTGGAAAAAAAAAACAGTAAATACTATGTACAGATTAGTACATTCACCAAAATAAACATAGTTCACCAATAATTCATATATAAACTTTTCTTATAAACTTTTCTTTGAGGGTGGAGGTTCAAATCCTTATACCTACCTTTATTGAATTAAATAACAACAATAACAATAAATCATTAATTCACTGTATTATCCAAGATTGAGCATAGCTCAACATCAATTACCATATACCATAGTCCAAGATATCAAAGGTTCGAATTCTCCAACTCCAAATATTGTCACCGTATCAAATTTTGATGGATCAATTCTAAATTACATTCACCCAGCTATTAATTAACGACACACCATCTCTTGACTTCAAAATAGTAACTTACTGAATATAGAGATTTGTACTTTCGACCTCTAAGAGGTAGATGTCAATTAATATTGAGCTATATTCACTTTAGAAAAAATAAATATTTTTAAGTATACATTTAAAGACTAATTGGAACTAAAATGAAAATAATGATTTTTGCACATCCATAATAAAACGGCTTTAAAGGTTCGTGTTGCCAATCTACAGCGTAATGAAATAACACATCCAGAACGGTAGAATGTGGATGAAAAGGAGTTAATGAAAACGAAGATTCGCTCAAAAATGCCTTTTCCTATTGATGCAGACAGCAAAATACACAGTCGAGGAATATTCCTAACTACCATAATTATGACGAACAAACAAACAGAACTCAAATACTGTGCACGGCAACGCCAGACAAAAGTAGATGTGGGAGTACTAAATGCAAATAGATTGAAAATATTAACAAGGATATAATAGTAATTAGCTAGGCACGACTAAGTTATAAATAGAGGGAGTTAAGAGAATTATTCTGATATTTTAATTTCTCTCGAGAAGAGAAATACCCCTCGGATATTTTAATTTCTCTCGGGACATTCCTAATGGGATCCTAATGGTAAGACCACCAAAACTAGTCCAATTTCCGACCCAAAATCTTTACACCCCATCACAGGGTTCTACAACAAATTATAAAACTTCCTTCGAAGTTCGAACCAAAGTAATTCGAATCTGTATCACACTGTTATTTGAAGACAAGCACTGTGACGGCCAAATTCAATAAAGTTTCCAACTAAACTCTATAACAGACGGTTTAAATCTGAAAGCTTAATATGTTCACTAGCATTTCACTTCTAATATTGCGGGTGCTTATAAACCAAGCAAATCGTGTGGTTATTTATGCTAGGAATTTGAAATTGACACAGGGTTGTCCAGAGGGAAGGAAGATGGCTATTTATCCACAAAGAATAAAAGTCATCCTGAAGGGCAGAAAGAAATAGTACAAAACTGAAGCGAACAAAAACCTTACAGTTGTTTTCTACATGGATCGTGCAACTACTACAAACAAATTGTCGATGGATTTTTCGTCATCTGGCAAAATTTCATGGGAGACTTTTAAGCTGTCTTCGCCTTGGCTTTGATGCGCTTAACCCTTGAATACAGGAAAACCCCAGCAAGAGCTATTCCAGTGCCTGCATTAAATCCAAGAACAAGAAGTATTTTAATGCATCAAGAAGTGTTTGACACAAATATTCATCGACAGAAGACGGAAGCAGCCAATGGTACCAAGAGAGTTGATTGGAGAAACAGGTGTCTGGAAGAAGATAACAGAGCTCACGATGACCACAACACGCTTTACACAATTGCCAACTGAGTGGGTAACAGGCGATACTCTTTGCAATATCATGTAAGAAACCTGCAAAAGTCACGCCAATACTGTCAGTGAAAGCCCTTCTATGTGAAAGGGAAATGATCAGTAGGCACAGCAGAAGTTTAAAAACTGCAAGAGAGTCAATGTCGTCATGCATCTTTAGACCAGAACTACCCCAAAAGTTTTCAGCACCACGCTCCAAATTTTCTCAGAAGAACTACAACATATAATCCTTTTATGGAAATATCGAATACTTTCTCTACAAATGTAGCACATTTGGTTTTTAATTTCAAAAGTCATTTTAGCTAAATTTCAACTAGAAGCAAGATGTAGAGATTTAAAACAACTATAAAAAGAAAAGTACATGTTCAGGAGAAAGTCAGAATGCAGATATCTCACTCGTGAAATTGGAAATCTTACCTGTTGGTATGCATGGAAACAAAGGGCAGCAAGAAGAGACCTAATGTATACTTGTTTCACGTTCAATCCCTGTAATGAAGGAAATTACATTGAAGAGCAAGATATAAAACTAAAGAAAATTTCTACAGAACTCTGACTCTTGAATTACTCACAGCTGATTGAAGGTATGTAGGAGTAAACTTGACACCTTCCATGAAGATAGCCACAGGGGACAATAAGAAAAAGGACATGACTGTTATAATTGAAAAGAGGGTGATGTTGTCAATTGACTCCTGTTTCACAAGAACAAAATGTTGTTACGTTACCACTCCAAAGAGCAAAGGATATTAACGGAATGATAAGGTGTCAAATTGAACGAATATGAAAACCAGTTGGACGCATTTGCTACAAAAATATTTTCTCATCCATTGGATATAAAACATAAGTTCCAAATCAATACAACTGGTAACAGAAGCAACACAGGTAATTAGAAAGATGCAGTCTGTAGTGCTTACCTCTTTTTTCACCATGACCTTTTTGCTAAGGACATTACGAGATTGATTAGTCAAATTGGATGCCATTGCACTCCAAAATCCAGCCCTTTTATAAGAAATATGATATATCAGAAATTGCATAAATAATCCATTTTTCAGTCTTCTACTTAAGAGAGTAGACATGAATATAGACATACTAAAACACTCTGTCTTACCAGTTGAAGGAGGCCTCAGTTGCAGATGCCAATGCAACACCACCAACAATTGGCAGAAGAGATGCAACTACCCAGGGAGTAGGAGTCTTCAAGGACAGAAAGACGAACGTCAGAGTTAAAACACCACCGACAATGGGCAGAAGGGATGCAACAACACCAGCATTTTTCTCATAATTTTAAAAGGTTAATGCTTGGACCTCAAGCACAAAAAGTAATAGAACATTTAACTGCTGAAATTCAGGACTGACAATGTTCTGATTTTGACAAAATAATTAAGAAGTGGTCGCACATAAATTCATAGTCATACCTCTCCAAGAAACATTGCCGACAGGATAACTGAAAAGAACGGCTCCATAGCTTTGATTGTGTGAGTGAATGATACTGCCACTTTCCCGAGACTCATATTTGTAAAAAGATTTCCCAATGTGTGAACAAATGCCAGTGGCAGAATAGCAGCAAGCTGTTTAAGTTCAAAGAAGTTAAAACCTCATAACGAATTTCTTTTAATAGGAAACGGAAAACCTCATTACGAAATTCATTATTTAAAACGAGTTACACGTACAAAGGCACCAAAAACCTAAAAGGGGGGGAATAACAATTACCTGAGCACTACTAATCTTTGGCTTTTTGTAGAGATTAAGTCCCCACATAAGAAGAACAAGTACAGTGCCTACAGCAAATTGAACCATAGTGACAGTCACAGGGAATGGAAACACCTTGAGGACCTGTGAACAAGTGGTATCAAATATCATCAGCATTCTCATCTCCCAAAGAAGTTATCACCAATTCCAATTCATCTTAGTTGATGTAAGACAAGTTGAAAGTTGAAATGAATAAGCAGGTAAAAGGGTTGCCGAAACAATTTACTTAATCAGACACTAAGGATCTAGTTCGATAGAATCTGCTACTTACGATCATTTGCAGAGAAGAAAAAATTCTCAAGGTTATACTACTTTCAAGTATCGACATACCAGCAAGAGCTTAGTCATACCTGATCGTTCCTTTGCCATTATCAAGGCCTTCACACAAAAAATTACATTCATATGGATCTACTAGGAGATTTGATTTTACATCTTTACGAGCACAACTTAGTCGCTACTTCGTCGAAATATGATAATATCGGAAGTGAAAGGGAAAAGTTGGCGTCACTATTTCTTAAGAAAGACTCCTGGATAAATCCTCAGACAAGAATACTGACCTAGAATTTAAACACGTCTTACACCAACCTCGTGCGTATTTGATTGATTATGGAGATAATTAAAGCATAAGACTAACTTTCTTTTCTCGATAGGATCCACAAACGGAGCATTATCAAGCCTCGGTTTCTCGCGGTACAGTCATTTCATGCAAATCGACCAAAATAACGACGAATTCTAACAATCGCACCACACAAAATGCACAAACACCATAAAATTTCAAAGAAAAAGAAAACACCTAACCTGCTTGTTGTAGATGTTAAAGTAGATGTTGAACAGGTACCAGAGGCCAAACAACAACCCTAGCTCTAACGTTTTCATTAGGTTACCGCCAGCACTGGCGGCCTCTCCTGAGCTATCCGGCACCGCAGTGGCCTGAACCTTGAAATGACTCGCATCAGAATCCGAAGCAAGCAAGGGCACACCAGTCCATGGCCGGAGTTTCGCGGACGAAAAAGGAGACGACGATAGAGTCCAAGATCGCCGGGGCCAAGAGGAAGGGAAACCAACATTGTTCAGGTCTCCGAGTTCTCTGGAATTTGAGGAAGACGAAGAAGACAACCGAATTGAGTTACATCCAGAGCTGAAGGACGAACTCGAAGGCCTCCGAGGCTTGAGAAGAGGAAGAGAAGGCGAGAAAGTAACCGCAGAGCTCTGCATTTCGAAGAACTGAGCTAGAGATCTGAGATCGGAGAAGAGAACGAAGCAAAATAGAAGGGCCTCGGAGCGTCCGCCGAGGAGAAAGGTTGGTGAAGCAGTAGTTGGTGGCGCAATGCAAAAGCGAGAATGAAGGACTAATAACTAAGAAGACGCTTAAAATTGGGGAATTAACTAGTCAAAATTGAACACCCAATGACGGATATTTTAAAGCATTTTATTTCTCTATTAAAAAAATATTTTCTTTGATTTTTTTTTTGAGTAATTGAAAGGATGATTTGGTATTGTTCTCGTTTATGGTTTCTTGTTTCTTGATCAAATAGAAACGTTTGGTATAATGGGAACCAATCTATTTTTTGTTTCTTATTTTTGCAGAAATATTTCCAAAAATGCATCGAAATTTTATAAACAACAAAATTAAAGTCCGACCCCGTTTGATAACTATTTTGTTTTTTGTTTTTTGTTTTTGAAAGTTAAGCTTATTTTCACCTAATTTCTCTGCAATAGAAATTATCTTCATTAAGTAAGCATTTGAACTCTTAATCAAATTCTAAAAACAAAGTCAACTTTTTGAAAGCTGCTTTTTTTAGTTTTCAATAGTTAGCTTGGTTTTTGAAAATATAGGTACAAAATAGATAAAAAAGCATATAAACTCATTAATATAAGTAGTATTTTTAGGCTTAAATTTCAAAAACTAAAAACTAAAAAACAAAATGATTATCAAACGGGTTCTAAACTTTTTTTAATTGTTTTCAGTTTTTCTAAAAACATAAATAAAATTATTATTTTATCATTTTTATCATAATTCTTAATAAATATAACATAGTTTTTTTAATATTTAATTTAAAAAACTAATTTTTATAGATAATTTTTATATTTATACTTTAAATTTCCAAATAACCAGAAACAAAAAACCAAATATGTTTTTCTAATAGAAAATATAAATAATAAGAAATAAAAAAATTAAGCATAAATTTTTTAATTAACAAAAAGTAGGAAACTAGAAATAAAAAATCAGAAACAGAAATATTAAGCATGTCCGTCTATCTCTATATTATAATAATAATAATAATAATAATAATAATAATATATCAAACAATAATTTTTTTTTCTTTTTCTTATTATAATGTATGATGTACTATGATCTATCAGCGGACCAAATTCAACCACAGTGGGGCTGCGGGACAAAACTTTATAAAATATAAATTGCTTTTATAAGAATTGAAATAAATGAGAGAAAATACCTTTAATTTTTTAAAGGCAGAAAGCAAAAAAAGGACTAAAAAACCATTTATTTGGGAAAAAACAAAAACATGCATTTTCCATCTGCCGGCGATCAATTGGAATAAGAATACCTTTCCGTCTGATCCGATCCCTACTTTTTGCCCTTTTTCTTTGAGTTAATTTTAACAAAGAAGAAGAAACAAAAAAACTGGAGGATGGATAAGAATATCGATAAGTTATGTTTATCCTACGCTTAAATCAATTATTCCGCCTGTTTTAGTATAATTTCAGAAATATTGATTTTAGTATAATTGATTTGTTTATAATTAATTTATTAAAAGTAATTTTTTATATAATTATTTTCATGTTTGATTAAGTGATTTTCGACAGAAATGTTTGGCATTGACTTTAAAATAAAGTATTTTAAGCTAAGTAATTTAGTGCGTGTTTGGGAATAATGTTAGAAATAGTGATTTTAGCATAATTGATTAATTTATAATTGATTTATCAAAATTGTTTTTCATACTATCACGTTGATGTTTGGTTCCAAACTTTCAGAGTTGATTTTTCTATATTTAAAAGTGAATTTTAGTGAATGTTTGGGAATGATTTTAGAAATATTGATTTTAGTGTAATTGATTTGTATATAATTGATTTATTAAAATTGTTTTTCATATAATTATTTTCATGTTTGGTTCTATACTAGTGATTTTTGTTTTGAAAAAAAATCACTTTTTTTATTTAAATTTATGATTTTTGACAAAACATTACGGTTTTTACTCGTCATTAAAAGTATACTATTTTAAAAAATGAATAATAGTACAATCACTTGACAAAAATCACTTGGAATCAACTCCCAAGTGATTGAAATGGAATCACTTCAAATGATTTTGGATCCTTCCAAAATCACTTGCTTAATATTGCCAAACATAACACTTTGGGTAGGAAAATGATTTTAGATATGTCAAAAGTGATTTTGGTCACTCTAAAACCACTCCCAAACATGCCCTTAATTATTACGTTTGGTTTCAAAAGTGATTTTAGAATTACCAAATTATCTAAAAATAATATTTTATATATAATAAATTAATTAACATAATAATTATGATAAATATTTATTTTTATTATATTTTTATTTATTTTATTATTAATGCATGACTAATATGTTAAGTAAAAACACATAATAAATATTAAAATAAAATTCGAAAGACATATATTTTATTCGATCTAGAATAACCATATCATTATACATTCAATATCTATTAAATGGTTGAATTCTTCAGTATCACCATCGTCTAAAAAGCTATTAGTTGCTAACATGAACATGACTCAACTAGCATAAAATATATACTCTCGATCAAGAAGTCAGACGTTTGAATCCTCTGTTTCATATGTCGTAAAAAAAACTATCAATATTATCACTATCAATTATATAAGATAACATTTCTGTTAACAAAATAATAGTTTACAAATTCATTTAGGAATTTTTACACAAATAAATAGATTTATATTAAATATTTACATATATGTACATAATATTCCATTTATTACATCAATTGATTTTTTGAATGATACTGAGTCAATTATATACCCTTTCTCTCTTTATTAATTTACCATAAATTTATTATTTATTTTATTATTATTATTTTATAAGGTATAACAAGATTTTAAGTTTAATTCATTTGACTTTCCATATATGTTAAGTGTGACGCCCGAGGAAAAAGGGTACATGAACCGAGTCCATATCTGAGAGGGATCCTGAGGATATGAAAGTATGGTGCCCGAGGAAAACGGATACATGCGAGTGACCATGAGGATATTAAAGTATAATTGAGAAAGGCTTACAATAATTTATAGCTACTACCTATACCAACAAAGTGCACCTTCCTTTTCGGTGCCTCAATCATAAGAACTCCACAATTAAGCGTGCTTAACTTGGAGTAATCCTATATTGGGTGACCTCATGGGAATTTTCCTAGAGATCTTGGGTGTGGGGCGTTTCATTAAATATACATTAAAGTATATTTTCCTTAATGAACGGACTATTTTTTTCCATTACTCTCAGTTTTTCATTTCTCATAGAACATTTTCTTCACCAATTTTCCCCTGCTTCCATTATTTCAACACGGTCTTGCTTCCATTCTTGCCTCAAGTCATTATTTTATTCAAAGAATTCAACGGTTAGCCACAAAACTTTTAATGTTTGATTCCAACGCTCTATTATACCGAACAATTGGTATGAATTTCATAGTTTCTTCAATAATTTTATATGTTTTATTCACAACAAAATATACATTACCACTTTCTCATTTGTGACAAGAATATACAACGTATATTGACATGTAAATATCCACGTTATTATCATATATGATATAATATATATTCATATATAACATATATTCATAAATCATAATAGACTTTCAAACATTTCACAGTATATTAAATATATATCATAATAATAATTTAATGTATACCATGGTATACATTATGTTATCAATTAGTGTACCTTGTAGTATGTACTATTTTATATAACATAGTTACATATATTAACTCATTTATTCTGATATAAATGTATTGGACTTTCAAATATTTCTTAATATATTTATATATCATAATTAATAATTTATATATACCACGATACATATTATATTATTAATTATAGTACCGTTAGATTATATATTCATAAATGTAGGGAACTTATTTTCTCCTTTTTATTTGACCAAAATCACAGAACAAACGAAGTTATTTCGTTTTTGGAAACTGAAAAAAACGCTATTTACATTTCATATATATATATATATCTATATATCTATATCTATATCTATATCTATATATATATATTATTGTTGTAATAATTGCATGTAAGGGAAAAGAGGTTTAATAGTAAATGGATACTGACTTTTGTGTAAAAAAACTAAGACACGTTGATTAAACTTGTAAACAATGGTGAGTTTCGGCCAAAATTAAAATATGAGCCTCCTAATTGGATTATTCGTGTAGAAACTCATTCATCTATTCTTTTACTTGTAGAAACAAAAACAAATAATCTTAAGAAAAAAAAATAAAAAGAAAGTTGTTGCATCAAAAGTGAGTTTTGACAAATTTAATCAGTTTGAAGAGTGAAACTTTTTTACTTTTGAAAAAAAATTAAAAAAAATAATAAAAAGAATGGCAACAACTTGGCCATAAATAAAAAACACCTTGTTGAATCACCCAACTACACACATGGTGTGGAGATGAGAGAGAAGAGAGAAACTAAAAAAAGGTGATTCCCGGTCAATCACCCCACCAAAAATCACCACTCAACTAATTATTAGAAAATTAATTTTAAATGATTTTTTATTTTTCTAAAATCAATTTCAACATTTGCCAAACATCAATATTAGAAAAAAAAGTGAATTTAGCAATGATAAAAGTGATGTTGACCATGCCAAAATCACTCCCAAACATACCCTTAATTATAATTAATTTTCTTAAAAAATATTTAGTTATAAATCATTTTAATATTTAAATTTAGCACGGGTAAAAGTGATTTAAATTTGATTAAAAGTATTTTTTTAAAAAAAAATTATTATTGTTTGCTTCAAATGAGATTTTACAATCATTATTAGAGATTTTTAAAAATTAGAAAGTTGTATACAAAGTTATACAAGATAACTAAAAATTAAGAGAGAAAAAATATAACGCTAAAGATTTTTCAAAGAGAAAAAAAAAAGTTAGAGATGTGGAGCAATAAAAATTTTAGAGGAAGAGACAAAAAAATCAGTGAACGAATTTTAATAAATAGAGTGAAATTTAAAGATGAGAGACAAACAAACAAAATTGGGCAGAATGATAAAAATTTTAGAAAAAAAACTATAATTAGGAGAAAAAAAAGTTAAGAGTTAGAGACAAAAAAGTAGAGCAAAAGATTAAAGAAATTAGAGAGAAAAAACTTAAACAGATATGAAAATTATAGTGAGAAACAAAAAAAATAGAAATAAAAAAAATAAAAAAGTTAAAACCATTAGAGAGAAAAAAAAGTGAGAAAAATAAATAAAAAGACAAAAAAAAGTCAATAAAGTAAGAGATATACATTATAAAAAAACTTTAGAAAGAGAAAAATTGTCATTAAAACAATAACGGATAAACTCAATGGTGAGGGTTTTGAGAAATTTCACTTTTAGATGGAAAGTTATGAAATTTTACAAATGTACCCGTCATCAAAAGTATGCTTTTTTAAAAAATGAAATAATAATCATTTTTAATCACAATCACTTGACAAAAATCACTTGAAAATCACAAGTGATTGACCAGAAATCACTTCAAGATTTTGGATTCTTCCATAATCACTTAATGCATGTTTGGGAGTGATTTTGGAATGACCAAAATCACTTTTGACATGTCTAAAATCACTTTCCTATCTAAATGTGATGTTTGGCAATATTAAGTAAGTGATTTTGGAAGAATAAAAAATCATTTGAAGTGATTGCCTTTCAATCACTTGGGAGGTGATTCCCAAGTGATTTTTGTCAACTGATTGTAATTTAAAATGACTATTATTCATTTTTTAAAATAGTATGTTTTTAATGACGAGTAAAAACCGTAATCTTTTGTCAAAATTCATAAATTTCCATAAAAAATGATTTTTTTCAAAACCAAAATCACTATTAAAAGTATAAAACCAAACATAAAAATAATTATATGAAAATCACTTTTAATAAATCAATTATAGACAAATCAATTACACTAAAATCAATATTTCTAAAATCATTCCCAAACATGCCCTTACTCAATATTGTCAAACATCACAATTTTAGAGAAAAAATGATTTTAGACATGTCAAAAGTGATTTTGATCAATCTAAAATCATTCCTAGGGCATGTTTGAGAATGATTTTAAAAATAGTGATTTTAGCACCATTGATTCATTTATAATTGATTTATAAAATTGATTTTTATATTGTGTTGATGTTTGGTTTCAAACATTTAAAAAGTGATTTTTCTATATTTAAAAGTGATTTTGAATTATGTTTGATTTCAAAAGTGATTTTAGAATTGCCAAATTACTAAAAATGACATTTTATATTTAAGAAATCATTTAACTAAATAATTATGATAAATATTTATTTTTATTAATGTAACACCCCGTAATTTGAAAACTTCAAACTCGGGGCGTTACTTCCAAGTTGCACCGTTCGCGCTGAAAATTCGGCAGCATAACGGCGTAACCTGGACAAACCCAAAATTTTAAAGACCTGAATCTGAACTAAAGCACTTCAAAATATGCTCACAAGGGTACCGATCCTTCTCCAAACTACACAGAAATCAACAGGCTAGGCTCAGGTCTCTCGGAGTTCTCAGATAACATGCAACAACAACACATGCTTGAACACGAAAAAAAAAAACAAAACAGAACATACTTCAATTCTACGAATAAAGAACGAGACATGCTAAAGTTTAAAACATGAACTCAACGGAACAGAGTGCAACAGGGGAACAGAAAAAAACAACTACTAAAAGATAACTCCTAACTAGATCCTACAAGCCTTCCATAGCCTCGCAGGGGTCTCACCGTCGGTGGTCATCTCACTGGTTTGCCTTACCTGCAACAAAAGAAGAAATAAACGAGGGGTGAGTATAAAATACTAAGTAAGTAGCCCACTTCGTCCAAGAATAAAGAACACAAAGAACAACTTTAGACCTAACTAAGCACGACATCTAGCCCGTCTCACAACCTCATCAAGCATCCTGGCCCTATTTCTCACTCGGAATACTCAGTTTTGTCCTACCCTTAGCCTCTGAACTAGGTTGGCAACAACTGACCACGAGACTCATTCCCGGGCCTGCACTAGGGCGAAGGACTCTATCCAACCCCTCTGACTCTAAGGATCACACCCCGAGTCGCACATCCGGATGGGGGGGACACCACCACATCCCCATAAAGCATCGAAGCGGTACTCACAGCGCACAATCGACCACGGGCTCGTTCCCGGGCCTGTACTAGGGCGAAAGACTCTATCCAACCCCTCTGACTCTAAGGATCACACCTCGAGTCGCACAACTGGATGGAGGACGGACCATCACATCCCATAACATCATCATCATCTCGCTAACCTCGAGTCTCAGCCTGCTAAGGGTTACACAAAAACTAGGGCCTACACTAGGGCTAGTTGTGCTAACTACAATCCTAAGGCTCAACAACACTTCCCGAGTTACTTCAAAACTAAGCACGAGACTATCAGGCTCGGGACAGACAATCATAACACATTACACATTTAGAAACTCAGCACAAGCTTACATTGACCCTACTAGTTATAGTCACATAGCACTGACAGACAACCAGAAAGAACTAACGAGTTCGTGTCTCAACACAAATAAACATCAACAACAACAATGAACATGATTCAGGCACAACTGTGAATATCACATCCTAACATGCTACTACTAGAACATTATGTTTACTTCCAAACAAATATTGCATGCAATGCGCCTTTAAGCCCTACACTTGGGGGTAGTTTAGTCCAAACGACTACTTACAAGAAATCTAACCACAACGAGCGACTTGAGTACGCGGCGAGTTCCAAACGTGTTTCAACTTCCAAGTCGTCCCTAACGAAGAACATGCACAAGGTTAATAAACCGAAGCACAACGAACCTAACACAACAATCTTAATTAAGAGGAGTAAAACTCACCCAACGAAATTCCAAACGAGTTAAGGAACGAACCGAGGCGACCGCACGGAAGGAGACGAACGACGGCTCTGCAGGTGGCGGCGCTGTCAACGATGGGCGGCGGCGGCGGCGGCACGTGGAGTCGGCTGCAACAGCGCAGGTACTAGATATGGACTCCTCGTGGCTCGATCTATCTAGAACCTGCCTCAGATCGTCGAAAACTAATCGAAAAGACCCCAAACCGGTTGAACTAAGACGCGGGTCTCGCGTGAACCAGTGGCAGCACCTCTTCTCCGGCGGCGACTTGGTTGCAACAAGCGCGTTGACGGCGCCGGTCTACGATGTAGCACGGTGGTCTGAGAAACGAGAGAGGGAGACTGCGTGAGAGAGAAAGAGAGAAAGACGGTGAGACAGAGAGGAGAGCGTGAGGGAGAGAGAAACAAAGAGAGAGAAGGCTTGGGGGAGAGGGGGAGAAGAACTGAGTAAGAGAAAGAGGGAGGGGAGAGACGAGCGTGGCCGCCGGCCGAAACGGTCGGCGACCGTTTCGCCTGCAGGCGCGCGAGGATGAGAGGTGGGCTTCGTCGTCCCCGACTTTTCCTTCTGTTATTTATTATTTTTTTTTTTTAAAAGGTCGACTGTTATTAATTTTCTTATTTGTTTTATTGTTAAATTTTTATATGCATGAATAATATGTTAAGTAAGAAAAATGTGCATAATAAATGTCAAAATAAAAATTAAAAAACCATATATCTCATTCAATCTATAATAACTATAATAAATGATCATTTTACATCCAATTTCTATTAAATAGTCAAATTCTTGTGTGTCATTATTTTTGGAAGAGCTATTAGTATTATCATTATCAATCATATAAAATGAGATCTATGTTAACAAAATAATCATTTACAAATCTATTTATTACTTTTATCTTTAGAGATGAAAACAAATAATCTAAAAAGAAAAAAGAAAGTTGTGACAACAAAAGTGGAGAAATTACAACTATAAATTGCAATAAAATTTGTGATAATTATATATATATATATATATATAAAGATAATGGAAACCCAAAGTGACCTATAAGTCTATGACACCACCTATGGGATGGGAGAGAGGAGAGAGAAAGTAGGGTACAATAGAATGAAATGGGGACAAATTTTGGGAGTGATTCCCGGTCAATCACCTACCAAAAAACAGCAGTTTTTGTATGGATGACCTCTTTTCGGCTCGATTATCGACAGAAGACCCGCAGTTTATATTCATCGATAGATAACCATTTGATGTCCTCAGCCGCTCTCGATCTAGACATATTCTTGTATTTTTTGATGTCATGAATCACTACCGCTCTCGTTCTACCGTCAACTCTCAGACTATACGAACGCAACGTCATGTAACGTTGTCATACCTATATCACTGATGGTATTTTACCGTTTCTGATGTAAATACTACCGCTCTCGATCTCATTGTGGTTAACCCATATATAACGATCTCGATCTCGTCAACTCGACAGTGGACCGAGAGTCTAGTCAAGCAAATTAAACCGATAATTGCTTTTCTCTCGCTCTCGTCGTTTATGTTTTTAATCAACGTCGTAAGTACTACCGAAATGAGAGTATCGATTAGTAAATCAGACAAAGCATGTAAACTTCCATTGTAAAGGCAGACAAAACATGTAAACTTCAATTGTAATATATAATAGGTTTATACTATAAGATTACAATATATTTTATTCAGAATCAGAGTCAGATGAGTTGATGATCACCTACGGAAGTCGACTGCTCGTACCCAGACGTGTGTCCAAACCTTTCCTCACGTCGTCCATGCTTCGCCTAGGAGGGGGCATGTTGACTGAGGAGAAAGATTGCATGACAGGTGGTCGGGCATCCTGGTGAGGAACAGTAGGTGACGAAATTGATCGTGATCTCCGGTGATGTTCACGATCATCTTTTGGTGGTGACACCAACTGATTTATGGAATAATCTTTATCTTTCCATTTCTCCTCCAATCTGTCCAGCCTCTCTTTCAACCATTGGACATACTCCATATATGTCCTTGGTTGTCTTCGACTTGATCCAGTGTCGCGCTGACCCGGACACTGTTTGCGTCAATAACTCCCACTCTTGATCTGGTCGTCTCTTCCGAACTTGATAAATTTGAAACTTCGTCGTCGGAAGGAATATCCATTCTTCATACAATGTTGCGAGGTTAGGGTTTACATGTTAACATTACGTATTTATTTATAGTGTCAATATGGTTGACCCATTAATAAATAATAATTACACCACCAACCTTTCATCGAATCTCGATTGTACATTTAATTCTAAACTCCCTGATATTCACATACTCCCCGAGATTCACACCATGCTAAACACCAGTGTTCCCCACCTTATTTATGATGGACGACACATAATTTTCAAATGGATGCTGATGTGACAAACATTCAATGGGAGTAGTTGTATGGAAAATTCTCCATACTACTGTAGTACTTGAAATTCTCTTCCACAATACTATTATACCATGACGGGAAGGGAAATAATATTAGTATAAATAAATAGTTGTTGGATTGTTTCAATGAGCGCATGATAATAATTGATGTTTTTTAACGTGTTAAATGCGACCATTAAAATGAAAGTATCGATTTTGGGCGATTTTATGGTGTCGTTTGGAGTCACCGATGACTTGACGCATCAAGTTCATTGGTTTTTTCCTTATAAAATTCATTGTAATCCTTCCCTTCCCTCATTCCATACATTTTCCCTGAAGTGTCATTGCGTTTAACAGAGCATACAGTTGAAGCCTTAATACTCTCCCCAAAAAAAAGGAAAAAATATGTCTTTCGACGATAGTTTCTTCAACCTACTCGGTCAGCCACCATCACATTCGTCTGATGGTGATTCGTACAGGTACGGTGGGTACCCCCCATCACATGCCCTCCGATACTACCGAATACTCAAGTGACTTATCTTGTCGCGATTAACTGACCCCCACTATAACATACACCTCAATGGACGAAGATGAAGATGAGGACGATGACGAAGAGTCGGAGGAGTCAGAGGAGGGGATGAAGGAGGAGGAGGAGGATGATGAAGATGGAGATGAAGATGAATATGAAGATAACGAGGACGAGGACTACGAGGAAGAAGAAGAAGAAGACGACGACGACGACGACGACGATGAGGATGTAGATGATGAGAAAGATGAAGACGAAGATGAAGAAGACAATGAGGTGTCCGACTCCTAACCAATAAGTCTTGACACGAGTGGTTTCCGCAAGCGTGGTAACAGAGATAGATTCTCTGATACGACGGTCAATGGACCAGAAGGACTCGGATCCGACGACGACGTCGTGGGTCCTTACGCTGGAGAATCATTTACGTTGTCGATAGAAATATCGTCAGACACAGACTGACGGTTCGGTTGGCGTAACGTCTAGGATTTATTTTTCTTTTTCAAATTTTTTTATATCTTTTAATTTTTTTTTGTTTTTAGTTTTGTGTAACTAACATATTTATTTTTTTTAATGAATATATATATATATGTAATTTTTTTTTCATCCAAATGTGTCCTAACATATGTATACACTATTTCAATTACATCGATTTACTAAGTTAACGAACTACTTTGAAGCATACTAATTTAACTTAAGTGAATGTCTTACTAAGCCCTAAATTTTAATACGAGAGTCTGTCGAATGAGTACGAGAGTCTCGATTTGACTGTTCAAATATGGTGACCCGATTTTCCCGTTAACGAGAGTCTCGTTTCCCCAGATGTTTAATTCCACATTTATCGCATATGAAATTCTCGATCTCGATCCCCCATGTTTTGTATACGTACGACAACTGTTCAAATATGGTGTCCCGATTGTCCCGTGGACGAGAGTCCCGTTTCTCAGATGTTTAATTCCACATTTATCGCATATGGAATTCTCGATCTCGATCCCCCATGTTTTGTATACGTACGACAGCTGTTCAAATATGGTGTCCCGATTGTCCCGTGTACGAGAGTCCCATTTCTCAGATGTTTAATTCCCCATTTATCGCATACGGGATTCTCGATCTCGATCACCCATTTTATGTATACGTACGATAGTTGTTCTGATGTAGATACCAAGAACGAGAGCCTGACTGAAAGACGTACATGTATCGAGAACGAGAGCGATACAAATCTTTCCTTAAATCTACATCGAAAGAGTTTGACTTAAATCAAGAGTTTTGAACGCAACGCTCAAATTGATTTCCTATCAAACCGAGATCGAGAGTTTTTTTTTAATGCAACGCTCAACTACGATATTCGTGAAACTTAAATTTAAATCCCTAAAAAGCTTGTTTACCATACCCCGATTCCTCAGAACTCTCTCTCGGTTCACTCTCCGTTTTTTACTATTGAATTGACTTTGGTGTGCATTGTATATCTGCATCTCTCTCGTCGTTATTGCCACATATCCAACGGTAGTCGGAAATTTGATGTACTAGAACAAAGGTGTGGTTCTCGCTTTCATAAAACTTCAAGTTCATTTTAAATTTATGTTTGAATACTACGTGTATGGTTCATGAACTTTAGGGACAATTCTTGTTCATGCAATGTAGGTTCGAATATTTACCGTGTTTCTCTGTTTTCCATTTGTAATTTAGGGACAATTCTTGTTCATGCAATTTATGTTTGAAATGAGAGTGAAATTCAATACAGACTATCCATCACCACCAATGTACATAAGAAACAATCGAGGTGTATTTATAACGACTGTACATAAACAACTCGTCACCGATGATGGAGATACTGATGACGATACATGTGAGGACTCGGAATACAACCCTTTAGACGAAGTACAAAGCGATGATGTTTTGGAATTCGAAGAAGATGAAGACGAATACGAAGACGAAGATGAGGGGGAACATCAGGTTGCAGAGTTCGAAGAAGATGAAGGAGAAAACGAGGATGATGAGGAATACGATGATGAACAAATGGTACACGACGACGAGTATGAGACGGATTCCACGGGTCCATCGGAAGACGAAGAAGGATGTAGAGACGATGGATACGTACCGAATGATGACCTTCATTTTGATGACGTACTGGAAATAGACTGGTTTGGATTATCCGACAACTTAAATATATCTCAAGTGACTCAGTGTGACTTAAACCCTACTCTTGATGTAGTCGACCGATTTATAAGAGGTGACTTGCACGAGTGGGGTGATTACTCAGGTCACAATGTCGACATACACGATGCCCAACCCAGCTCCCAACCACAAGATTCCACAATAATGGAGAAGAGTGACACCATCAACTTGGTAAGCCACGGGTTAAGCAGTCGTTCCGGTATGTCAACCGAACAATTTGGCAGAAATGTTACAGCAGGTCTATCCACTCCGGTAAATTTCGAAGGAACATGCGACATCGTACTCCAAGGGGCGGACGGTGAGTTAAAACTAGGCTAACTATTTTTCTCAAAGAAGGACATAAAGGTTAGAATATTTATGCATGTCATGAACAAGAATTTCGAGATAAAGGTTCTAAAACTACAAAGTCTACAATGTTCGTTGCATACACGATAATTGTAACTGGAGACTCCGTGCCATACGAATGAAAGGTTGTGACATATTTCAGATCTCGAAATACACAAAGGATAACTCCTGTTCCATCGAAATGTTGAACCATGACCATAAGCAAGCTAGTGCTGAAGTTGTTGGTTATTTGATCAAGAACAAGTTTGCTGGTGTTGGTCGACCATACAAGCCTAAACACATTATCGAAGATATTAGGTAAGAGCATGGTGTCAACATTAGTTATGGGAAGGCTTGACATGCGAGGGAGATGATACACACATTGACAAAAGGCACTCCAGAAGAATCTTACGTTGTTCTACATAGATATGGAGAAGCTTTGAAGATTGAAAACCCGGGTACTATTTTTGAAGTGGAACTAGAAAATGAGTCAATGCACTTCAAATACGTGTTCACGGCCTTGAGTGCGTGCATTAGGGGGTATGCAAAATGTTATCCGGTGATCATCATCGATGGATCTCATTTGAAGGGAAAATACAAGGGTTGTCTACTAGTGTCGATGACAATGGACGGGAACTAACAACTATATCCAGTCGCATATGGTGTCGTTGACGAAGAAAACAACAGAATATGGACCTGGTTTTTAACCAAATTGAAGGACGCCATTGGTCAACATGAGGACATGGTCGTTGTATCCGATCAACACGTAAGCATCGCCCATGCAGTCAATGTTGTATTCCCCAACGCATTTCAAGCATATGCACATACCATATCTAGCTGAATCTAACCAAA
This sequence comes from Trichosanthes cucumerina, assembly GCA_036507285.1. Taxonomy (NCBI): domain Eukaryota; kingdom Viridiplantae; phylum Streptophyta; class Magnoliopsida; order Cucurbitales; family Cucurbitaceae; genus Trichosanthes; species Trichosanthes cucumerina. Next base: position 69,954,099 of record CM071839.1, on the reverse strand, counting down.
CACTTCAAGAACAAGGGCATGATCAAATTATTTAATGCGGTCGCGCGAGTGCATAGGATATCTGAATTCGAAAGTTATTAGAATCAGATCAGCGAAATAAAAAACGGTGTCGTCACACGTTACTTGACGAAAATTGGAATAGAACGGTGGGCACGATGTTACTAAAATCACCGTCGATATGATAATATGACCAGCAATGCAGCAAAATGCTTCAATTTATTGACCAATGATGCACGATTTACGCCCCATTACTTCGCTGTTCTCGAATCGTTCGAACGACTGCGCAGCAGAAGTTCCACGATCGCAGAGAGTTTTGGAACTCTCGCACAACTGCATTTTCTGACTACGCTGGGGAACGGATGACGAAACAATGCGATATGGGTAGACGATTCCTCGTTGAACCCATAGACTATTATCGATTTAATGTGAAAGATGATTTGTTTGGTGGTATCGTCGATCTGAACATGCATACATGTTCATGCATGAAGTTTCAGTGTTTTGAGATACCATGTGCACATGCTATAACGGCCGCCAGACACCGAAACATAAATCCACATAGTCTATGTAGCGCAAAGTATGGGATCGATATATTAAGGTGAGGGTATGAAGAGTCTATCAATCCAGTTGGACATATTACACTGCGAAAGAGGCGCCCAGATTACAATCCGTTGGTTATACTTCCACCAACAAGAATACCTAGAGTGAGCCGGAGACGAGTTAACAGAATCCCATCTGTCGCGCTTGTATCTAAAGGGAATCGAAGTCCCGCAGCGGAAGCGATTGCGAATCGCGCGCTCTTGATTTAGTTACAACGATTTAATTCATGAACGTAAACAACTAGATTAAGCATATAACATAATGGACAACAAGAAATGTTACCTTTGAAGAACTTTTCTTCAAGTGCTCCTCTCTCCCACGATCACAATCTCAGCAACTGGAACACGTACGAACACCGACACTACACCGGATCTTCTCCGTTGTTCTCTAGGAGAGGGAGGAAAGTGGGTTCCCTTTAGGAGAGGTGAAGTATTTTGTGAGAGAGATGTGTGTTTTGGAACTCTTCCAACAACACAACAAAAGCTTGGAATCACTTAGAATGACTTGACCTAGTTGCATCTCATGCAACCATATATATAGGGGAATAGGATGAAAATGACCATCCTACCCCTTCTTTATTCTCTCTTTAGTATATAGTTTATATATGAATCTAATTCACATTAAAACTATATATTATATCAATTATATCATATATAATTGATATAACACCTCAAGTATGAAATTGAACACTTCAATTTCATTCCTAACTTTATACCCTCAATATTACCATATTGAGCCAACGGAGGGACCTAATGGACCTACAATTCATGAGCTCCAATGATGTGAGATTAACTGATCAAACTCTTTGATCCAGTTAATCAATATTCATTCACTACAAGTCACTCCACTATAGACTTGTAGTTGCACTCTCCTCACTGTAGATAATATTGTGTCCACTGATATAGTCATTACCCATGCGTCGACCCTTCACAGGTTGTTCGTAATCACGGTTGGGTCAAATTACCGTTTTACCCCTGTGATTACCTCTTTGCTCCTTAAGCACCACTGATCCTTGTTAGCTCTCAGAATGAGAGCTGAGCTTAAGCTTTTATTGTAATTATTCCTTAGTATTTCGAGATTCTTGACTGTTTTAACCCTGGATTAAGTACTTTGTGCGTTAGTCCTACAGATTACTTTTGAAATATCACAAGATCATTGTAGTACTTCTGATTGTTGGAATGTTATTATTTTTACCATATTTTCAGGAATTTTGGCAGATGATGCTATGAAGTGTGGAAGGTCTGCTTCGAGCTGCTGTAGCGGTGAAATGGCTGAAGGATAAGGATTGCTGGAACTCAATGCTGATATCAGATGCAAATGCACAGGTGGACAGAATTCATTAATTGAGCTGGACAGAAGCTGCCATATCAGATGTCGTGGTCCAATAAGAGGCCGTCTTGTCATTACCCTTTTGTCTATTCAGCCCTTAATTCGAGGTGGATAGAATATAAAGTGTCTCTTTTCAGCTGTGTAAGGAAGGGGAGAAAGAGAGGAAGTAGAACCCGATTGGGAAGAAGAGAAGGGACGAATTGACAGCAAGCCGTTTTTTGAAAGCTTCCTTTTTCTGGAAAGAGGCTGGTGTGGACTGTTGCGTAAAATTATATTGCAATACCGCAGTGTACGGGTCCAGTTTTAGTATAGTGATTTATGAGTCCAAGTATCGTCCTCGGGAATGAGTTTCTAGATTAATTAATTATTCAGGTACTAATTCTCTATTTTAGCTAAAGAAACATAAGATGGATAGTTGGTTGAAGTAAATACAAACAAACGAACTAACATGTGGAGACACAGATTGATAGATTTGGGAGAAGTGATTTTACAAGTTAAAGACCTAACTAGCACATGCATTGAACCAATGAGATGAAATTATAAACAAGAAGTGAAATACTCAAGAAAATCTCTCGATTCTTAGTGAGCCTCACACATGCAATAAACTCATAGTCTCCATATGAACCTACAACATGCATGGCATTAAACAACTTCTTTATGTGTTTCCCTAAGATTTCTAGGTCACTCTCATGCCAGACTTCCAAGGGTTTTGACAATTTTGCTCTAATTCAAGCTTTATCTCTCGAGTCCACTTAAATCAACAAATTAAAAAGTAAATAACGAATTGTCAAAAATAACGACATAACATGCTTCAATACATCACAAGAAAGTCATAACAAGTAATTCAAATCCTAACTACTATGTTTAGCTACTCTAAATCACAAGAAAAACAAACTAAACAAGTAGAAAACGTCTTAACGCTATTACAAATTGAAAGAAAGAGAAATAAACTTAGGTGTCGATGTCGGTCCTTCGTCTCCGAGCTCCGTCTTCGATCTCGAACCTCCACGAATGCTTTGGCTCTAAAAATCACTCTTTTCTCTCTTCTTACAAGGTGTATTTCGAATTTAGGGCAAAACTCTACCAAATTGTGCTCCCTTGTAATGAAAACAACATGTTGTATTTATAGGCATTATCGGCCGCAGCGTTGCACCAACGCTTATGCCATATAAGCGGCGATACTTAAGGAAATAATCGATGGCGTTGCAACGCTGAGGGGTAGCGTTGAAACGCCGCTACCCTAACGCTCTCTCCTTGTCGAAATGGCGTTGCGACAGCTGCGAGGCGGCGTTAACGCGCCCGCCTATCGCGATTTCCTCGTGCATGCCTTCTTATCGAGATAGCGTTGCGACGCTTGCTAAGCGAGTTGCAACGCTATCGCTAAGGGTCTTCAACGCATCTTGGTTGCACATTCGGCGTTGCAACTCTATAAGCGGCGTTGCAGGCAACGCCATTGCCTCGTCATTATGCTTGGATTGGTTCTTTCTCTTCCAATTGGTATTCTTTTTAGCTCCAAATAGTCTCGTTTTGATCCCGAGTGATCCAAATTGTCTCCAAGAGCTCCGTTTTAGCTCGTCACACGAAATTGAATGGATTAACCACGTAAAGGTCCCAAATCATCATAAAACTAACAATAATTAAGCCTAAGGATAACACATTTTGTGTGCTATCAAACACCCCCAAACTTAAACTTTTGCTAGTCCCGAGCAAAAAACAAAATTAAACATTAGGTTGTTCTTAAACATACATTTGATTCAAGCCTCAAAGATTTAAGAGAAAATTTTGCAATCACAAGAAACACTTAAACATAACACTTCGACAAGTAATTTAAAACTTTTCCTAAGTGTTCCTACGTGTGTGTGTGATTAGCCTATGTTCCCTTCATTTTTACTAAGCCCGGATCAACTTTATTAGGTTCTCCATTCAACTTCCCCCTACACTGGTCTTAATTACTAATCTTTGAGCCTCTCCACACTCAAGAAATAAACAACTTTACTCAGCACTTCATCACTCATTTGATGCAACTTTTTCTATTTTCTTTTTTTTTTTTTGTGCAAGGACACTAACTTTCACACATCCACTGCAGGGACCCGTACCCAGAGCACTCGCTCAATGAGTGGCCTAACTGATCACAGTGAAGGTAGCTCTTTTTGTCCTCACAATTTTCTTTTCTAAAACAACAAAAACAGATGACAACCCTTTCACATAATGCACATATTATACAGATTATGCACTTCATATTGTTGTTCACCCTATCCTGCAGTTTAACTCTCAAATCGCCTCGAGACCTATCGAGGTGACATCAAACTTCTAAACCTAATAACTTTGTTCTAAGCATTTCAAAACTACAGAACAAAGGCTATGTGCATATAATGCAGGAAAAACTCAAGAATTTTTTTTTTTTTTAAATTAACTCAAATTCATGTCATGCTTTCAGGTTTCAACGCAGAATCACAAAGATTTTCAATTATATCTCATCCTAGGCTATCATACTCATACTTATGTAAAAGATCAACCAACAATTCAACACATAGTCAGTCGAGGTCACAACAAATAAACACAATCCCACCCCAAACTTAATCTAAACATTGTCCCCAATGTTTGTAGAAATAAGCATGAGGTAAGTATAAGGGTAGAAGTGAACGATCTTGTCTGGGTGATGGAGATCTTTCTGAGTTCCTTGGATAACCAAAGCATGTGTGTTGGAGTTCTTCCGAATGAGAGCATGGATTTCAACGAAGAAGGGCATCTCCCATGAACCTACTGAAGTAAAACAACAACTAACTAAGAATAGAAAAACAACAAAAACAACTAAAGCAAGCTAAAGACAGAAAAACAAAAGTAAGTAAAGCTTGGGTTGCCTCCCAAGAAGCGCTTTGTTTAACGCGTCTTTAGCTAGACTGCACTCCCTCAAGGTGTTTCTTTCCTTGCTTGCGATTGCACGGAGTGATGTGTTCATTTGGCCAATCTGGTCTCTATATTCTTTATTGCGGCTCCATGATCGGTCACTATACCGAGATAAATGGGTGATTGCATTCTCCACCGGTTGGACCGACTTCGGATTCAAATATGAAGGAGTGCAATGTGTCTTCCAGAGATGGTTTCCTCTCGATGTAGAAGCATGCCCTGTAGGAGGATTCAACACATTCTTGTTGTTAGCATAAGAGAAATTCTCATGATACCTCAAACTTTGGATTGTAATGTGTTGGTAGGTTATTACGAGTCCGATTTCCTCCATAGTGGTTGCTTCTATTGTTCGGGTAGTGCAATTTCTCCATAGTGGATTCTCCATTGGGTGGGTGCATTGAGAGGACATCCACATGCGTGGTGATCTGCAAAATTATTCAAGGCATGAGTGAGAGATGCCATATGAGATCTAAGAGAGGTTACCTCGTCCGGTTGATATAATCTAGCTCACGGCTTAGATCATCATTTTCTGTAGGCCACTTTGGTAGGTGGCGGTTGACACTTCCTCTGGGAGGGCACGTGCTTACAGCACGATCTTATCCATGAAAGCCCTCCAAAGTAGCATCGAGAATGGTCTGGTCTTCCTTCCAGTCCATTATAAAACAGTGTACTGGAGCGATCTGGGTAGCCATCTTTGTGGGCACCTCCCGAGCATGTCCTTGTACCTTTCCTGGGCTTCAAATAAGCTGCTCTCCTCTTCTTCTGCTGAATGTTCCTATCTCGGTCCTCAACTTTGCAGCTTTAACAGGTGGAAAGAATTTGGTCATGAAAGCTTGGGTCAACTCCTCCCAGGAAGTGATACTCCCTGAGGGAAGGGACCTTAGCCATTCTTTGGCTCTACCCTGCAAAGAAAAAGGAAAGAGACCTGCCGAATACTATCAAGCAGAGATACCATTCATTTTAAATGTACCCTGATTTCCAAAAATTTGAAGATGAGAGTTAGGATCTTACGTGGCTAGGCCTCTGAAAGCACCTTCCCTAACCATTTGTATCACTTCACTGCTTTCGGTTCAAAGTTATTAGCATTGATAGGGGCATGGACTATTCCAGCCTGCTCAGAATTAAACACAAGTTGGAAATACTCCCTTATAGGTTTAGGGTTATTGATGAGCTTCTGATCAACCATTTCTTGAGGTTCTGCTCTTCCTTTCCTTAGGAGTCTCCTACAGGTCCTCTCGATCTCAGGATCAAAAGGGTGCAAGTCTGCAGCTCTCCTTTGGGCATACACTGGAGAAACTAAAAGAAAGAAGTTAGATTAAAAAGAAAGACACCAACAACTAGAAAATAAAACATAAAATAAAGACATAAAACATAAAACTTGGGTTGCCTCCCAAGCGCTTTCTTTAACGTCTTTAGCTAGACGGTGACTTATCGGGGCACATAAAATTGCTCATATTTCTTGGGCCCTTCTTACTCGAATCGATGTAGCCTTCTAAGTCTAAAAGGCTATCCCGCTTTTCTTGATTGATCGAAAAATTATTTTTGGGATTTTTATTTATCAAAAGAAAAGAATCAAATCAAAGCAAGACTCATGAGTGTAAGACAAATGGTTATAAAAATAAAGGAAATTTATGGGGATAAAATAAAAGAAGACTTCTTAGCCTCTAACTCTATCACCCTGGAGCTCTCCCTGTATCACCAGTGTCCTCCTCACTAACTTTGATCATGGTGTGCCTCGGTCTCCCCCAAACTATCCTCACTAACATCTAAACAAATCCTCCTAGGTGGCATCTCCCGAGTGGTAAGGATAAGAAATTGTTCTGTAAAAGCATTAAGGGAAACTACTAGTGGTTAAGATATTGAGCTCTATCCTGTGCTATTTCCCAAAGTCCTACCACCTCGGTTTCTAACCTATCCAACCTTTCTAATTCACTATGAACCAAATTTTTCAATTTCAACTCTAAGGTATATTACGCCAATTGGTCCATAAGAGAAGATTTTTCCGGTGGTTGGTTAAGTACGAAAAACTATGGTTCCAAGTGCCTAAATAACTACCCTCATGTGAATTTTCATATATGTCAGGTACAGAATGGTAAAAATTAGACACATGGTAATCAGAAAAATCATGATGCACAAAACTAGGATCCTGAGAGGGACAGTAGAATGGTGGAAACTCAAAATTATGCAAAGTCATACTTGAAAAATCAGTAATTTCACAACAAGACTTCACACAATATCAACACAACCAAAACAGGAAACAAAGACTCAAAAACACACAAAACTAAAATAACACAATTAAGGAAATAAACAATCACACAAAACAATTAAGGAAAGACAAACAAACAAGCTTTAGTCTAAAATTTCAAATTTTCTCCTAATAATAATTAATCTAAATAATCGCCATTCCCCGGCAACGACGCCAAAAACTTGTTGCGTAAAATTATATTGTAATACCGCAGTGTACGGGTCCAGTTTTAGTATAGTGATTTATGAGTCCAAGTATCGTCCTCGGGAATGAGTTTCTAGATTAATTAATTATTCAGGTACTAATTCTCTATTTTAGCTAAAGAAACATAAGATGGATAGTTGGTTGAAGTAAATACAAACAAACGAACTAACATGTGGAGACACAGATTGATAGATTTGGGAGAAGTGATTTTACAAGTTAAAGACCTAACTAGCACATGCATTGAACCAATGAGATGAAATTATAAACAAGAAGTGAAATACTCAAGAAAATCTCTCTCGATTCTTAGTGAGCCTCACACATGCAATAAACTCATAGTCTCCATATGAACCTACAACATGCATGGCATTAAACAACTTCTTTATGTGTTTCCCTAAGATTTCTAGGTCACTCTCATGCCGGACTTCCAAGGTTTTGACAATTTTGCTCTAATTCAAGCTTTATCTCTCGAGTCCACTTAAATCAACAAATTAAAAAGTAAATAACGAATTGTCAAAAATAACGACATAACATGCTTCAATACATCACAAGAAAGTCATAACAAGTAATTCAAATCCTAACTACTATGTTTAGCTACTCTAAATCACAAGAAAAACAAACTAAACAAGTAGAAAACGTCTTAGAACGCTATTACAAATTGAAAGAAAGAGAAATAAACTTAGGTGTCGATGTCGGTCCTTCGTCTCCGAGCTCCCGTCTTCGATCTCGAACCTCCACGAATGCTTTGGCTCTCAAAATCACTCTTTTCTCTCTTACACAAGGTGTATTTCAATTTAGGGCAAAACTCTACCAAATTGTGCTCCCTTGTAATGAAAACAACATGTTGTATTTATAGGCATTATCGGCACGCAGCGTTACCTTAACGCTGTGCCATAGGCGGCTGATACTTAAGGAAATAATCGATGGCGTTGCAACGCTGAGGGTAGCGTTGAAACGCCGCTACCCTAACGCGCGCTCCTTGTCGAAATGGCGTTGCGGCGACGACTGCGAGGCGGCGTTAACGCGCCACGTATGCGATTCCTCGTGCATGCCTTCTTATCGAGATAGCGTTGCGACGCTGCTAGCCAGAGTTGCAACGCTATCGCCTGGGGTCTTCAACGCATCTTGGCTGCACATTCGGCGTTGCAACTCTATAAATAAAGGCGTTACCAACGCCATTGCCTCGGGTCATTATGCTTGGATTGGTTCTTTCTCTTCCAATTGGTATTCTTTTTAGCTCCAAATAGTCTCGTTTTGATCCCGAGTGATCCAAATTGTCTCCAAGAGCTCCGTTTTAGCTCGTCACCTGAAATTGAATGGATTAACTACGTAAAGGTCCTGAAATCATCATAAAACTAACAATAATTAAGCCTAAGGATAGCACATTTTGTGTGCTATCAAACACCCCCAAACTTAAACTTTTGCTAGTCCCGAGCAAAAAACAAAATTAAACATTAGGTTGTTCTTAAACATACATTTGATTCAAGCCTCAAAGATTTAAGAGAAAATTTTGCAATCACAAGAAACACTTAAACATAACACTTCGACAAGTAATTTAAAACTTTTCCTAAGTGTTCCTACGTGTGTGTGTGATTAGCCTATGTTCCCTTCATTTTTACTAAGCCCGGATCAACTTTATTAGGTTCTCCATTCAACTTCCCCCTACACTGGTCTTAATTACTAATCTTTGAGCCTCTCACACTCAAGAAATAAACAACTTTACTCAAAGACTTCATCACTCTTTTGATGCCACTTTTTCTATTTTCTTTTTTTTTTTTTTTGCAAGGAGGACACTAACTTTCACACATCCACTGCGAGGACCTGCACCTGCAGAGCACTCGCTCAATGAGTGGCCTAACCGATCACAAGTGAAGGTAGCTCTTTTTGTCCTCACAATTTTCTTTTCTAAAACAACAAAAAGCAGATGACAACCCTTTCACATAATGCACATATTATACAGATTATGCACTTCATATTGTTGTTCACCCTATCCTGCAGTTTAACTCTCAAATCAGTTCTCAGACCTATCGAGGTGACATCAAACTTCTAAACCTAATAACTTTGTTCTAAGCATTTCAAAACTACAGGAACAAAGGCTATGTGCATATAATGCAGGAAAAACTCAAGAATTTTTTTTTAATTAACTCAAATTCATGTCATGCTTTCAGGTTTCAACAGAATCACAAAGATTTTCAATTATATCTCATCCTAGGCTATCATACTCATACTTATGTAAAAGATCAACCAACAATTCAACACATAGTCAAAGTGGTCACAACAAATAAACACAATCCCACCCCCAACTTAATCTAAACATTGTCCCCAATGTTTGTAGAAATAAGCATGAGGTAAGTATAAGGGTAGAAGTGAACGATCATCGTCTCGGGTGATGGAGATCTTTCTCGAGTTCCTTGGATAGCCAAAGCATGTGTGTTGGAGTTCTTCCGAATGAGAGCATGGATTTCAACGAAGAAGGGCATCTCCACAACCTACGGTAAAACAACAACTAACTAAGAATAGAAAAACAACAAAAACAAACTAAAGCAAGCTAAAGACAGGAAAACAAAAGTAAGTAAAGCTTGGGTTGCCTCCCAAGCGCTTTTTGTTTAACGTCTTTAGCTAGACTGCACTCCTCAAGGTGTTTCTTTCCTTGCTTGCGATGCACGGAGTGATGTGTTCATTTGGCCAATCTGGGTCTCTATATTCTTTATTGCAGGCTCCATGATCGGTCACTATACCGATAAATCGTGATCGCATTCTCCAACCGTTGGACCGACTTACGGATTCACTATGAAGGAGTGCAATGTGTCTTCCGAGAGATGGTTTCTCTCGATGTGAAAGCATGCCTGTAGGAGGATTCAACACATTCTTGTTGTTAGCATAAGAGAAATTCTCATGATACCTCAAACTGGATTGTAATGTGTTGGTAGGTTATTCTCAGTCCGATTTCCTCCATAGTGGTTGCTTTCTATTGTTCGTAGTGCAATTTCTCCATAGTGGATTCTCCATTGGGTTTGGTGCATTGAGAGGACATCCCATGCTGTGGTGATCCCGCAAAATTATTCAAGGCATGAGTGAGAGATGCCATATGAGATCTAAGAGAGGTTACCTCGTCCAGTTGATATAATCTAGCTACGGCTTAGATGCGCTATTTTCTCAGAGGCCATCGGTAGTTGGCGGTTGACACTTCCTCTGGGAGGGCACGTGCTTCCAGCACGATCTTACGCCATGAAAGCCCTCTCCAGCAGATAGCATCCGAATGGTCTGGTCTTCCTTCCACCCATTATAAAATACCATGCACTGGAGCCACAGGTAGCCATCTTTGTGGGCACCTCCCGAGCATGTCCTTGTACCTTTCCCGGGCTTCAAATAACTGCTCTCCCTCTTACTGCCTGAATGTTCCTATCTCAGTCCTCAACTTTGCAGCTTTAACAGGTGGAAAGAATTTGGTCATGAAAGCTTGGGTCAACTCCTCCCAGGAAGTGATACTCCACGAGGAAGGGACCTTAGCCATTCTTTGCTCTACCTCGCAAAGAAAAGGAAAGAGACTAGCGAATACTATCAAGCAGAGATACCATTCATTTTAAATGTACCACGATTTCCAAAAATTTGAAGATGAGAGTTAGGATCTTCTGTGGCTAGGCCTCTGAAAGCACCTTCCCTAACCATTTGTATCAGCCCTGTTTTCAGTTCAAAGTTATTAGCATTGATAGGGGCATGGACTATTCCAGCCTGCTCAGAATTAAACACAAGTTGGAAATACTCCCTTATAGGTTTAGGGTTATTGATGAGCTTCTGATCAGCCATTTCTTGAGGTTCTGCTCTTCCTTTCCTTAGGAGTCTCCTACAGGTCCTCTCGATCTCAGGATCAAAAGGGTGCAAGTCTGCAGCTCTCCCTTTGGGCATACACCTGGAGAAACGAAAAGAAAGAAGTTAGATTAAAAAAAGAAAGACACCAACAACTAGAAAATAAAACATAAAATAAAGACATAAAACATAAAACTTGGGTTGCCTCCCAAGAAGCGCTTTCTTTAACGTCTTTAGCTAGACGGTGACTTATCAGGGCACATAAAATTGCTCATATTTCTTCGGGCCCTTCTTACTCGAATCGATGTAGCCTTCTAAGTCTAAAAGGCTATCCTGCTTTTCTTCAGCCCAGATCAGAAAATTATTTTTGGGATTTTTATTTATCAAAAGAAAAGAACTGAAATCAAAGCAAGACTCATGAGTGTAAGACAAATGGTTATAAAAAATAAAGGAAATTTATGGGGATAAAATAAAAGAAGACTTCTTAGCCTCTAACTCTATCACCTGGAGCTCTCCTGTGTATCACCAGTGTCCTCCTCACTAACCTGATCATGGTGTGCCTCAGTCTCCCCCAAACTATCCTCACTAACATCTAAACAAATCCTCCTAGGTGGCATCTCCTGAGTGGTAAGGATAAGAAATTGTTCTGTAAAGCATTAAGAAACTACTAATTTGGTTAAGATATTGAGCTCTATCCTGTACTATTTCCCAAAGTCCTACCACCTCAGTTTCTAACCTATCCAACCTTTCTAATTCACTATGAACCAAATTTTTCAATTTCAACTCTAAGGTATATTCTCGCTAATTGGTCCATAAGAGAAGATTTTTCCTCGTGGTTGGTTAAGGTACGAAAAACTATGGTTCCAAGTGCCTAAATAACTACCCTCATGTGAATTTTCATATATGTCGTGCAGTAATGGTAAAAATTAGACACATGGTAATCGAAAAAAATCATGATGCACAAAACTAGGATCCTGAGAGGGACAGTAGAAATGGTGGAAACTCAAAATTATGCAAAGTCATACTTGAAAAATCAGTAATTTCACAACAAGACTTCACACAATATCAACACAACCAAAACAGGAAACAAAGACTCAAAAACACACAAAACTAAAATAACACAATTAAGGAAATAAACAATCACACAAAACAATTAAGGAAAGACAAACAAACAAGCTTTAGTCTAAAATTTCAAATTTTCTCCTAATAATAATTAATCTAAATAATCGCCATTCCCCGGCAACGACGCCAAAAACTTGTTGCGTAAAATTATATTGTAATACCGCAGTGTACGGGTCCAGTTTTAGTATAGTGATTTATGAGTCCAAGTATCGTCCTCGGGAATGAGTTTCTAGATTAATTAATTATTCAGGTACTAATTCTCTATTTTAGCTAAAGAAACATAAGATGGATAGTTGGTTGAAGTAAATACAAACAAACGAACTAACATGTGGAGACACAGATTGATAGATTTGGGAGAAGTGATTTTACAAGTTAAAGACCTAACTAGCACATGCATTGAACCAATGAGATGAAATTATAAACAAGAAGTGAAATACTCAAGAAAATCTCTCGATTCTTAGTGAACCTCACACATGCAATAAACTCATAGTCTCCATATGAACCTACAACATGCATGGCATTAAACAACTTCTTTATGTGTTTCCCTAAGATTTCTAGGTCACTCTCATGCCAGACTTCCAAGGGTTTTGACAATTTTGCTCTAATTCAAGCTTTATCTCTCGAGTCCACTTAAATCAACAAATTAAAAAGTAAATAACGAATTGTCAAAAATAACGACATAACATGCTTCAATACATCACAAGAAAGTCATAACAAGTAATTCAAATCCTAACTACTATGTTTAGCTACTCTAAATCACAAGAAAAACAAACTAAACAAGTAGAAAACGTCTTAGAACGCTATTACAAATTGAAAGAAAGAGAAATAAACTTAGGTGTCGATGTCGGTCCTTCGCCTCTCGAGCTCCGTCTTCGATCTCGAACCTCCACGAATGCTTTGCCTCTCAAAATCACTCTTTTCTCTCTTCTTACAAGGTGTATTTCAATTTAGGGCAAAACTCTACCAAATTGTGCTCCTCTTGTAATGAAAACAACATGTTGTATTTATAGGCATTATCGGCACAGCGTTGCAACGCTGTGCCATAGGCGGCTGATACTTAAGGAAATAATCGATGGCGTTGCAACGCTGAGGGTAGCGTTGAAACGCCGCTACCCTAACGCGCGCTCCTTGCCGAAATGGCGTTGCGGCGCCTGCGAGCGGCGTTACAACGCCGCGCATGCGCGATTCTCGTGCATGCCTTCTTATCGAGATAGCGTTGCGCGCCATTGCTAGGCAGAGTTGCAACGCTATCGCTAAGTCTTCAAACGCATCTTGGCTGCACATTCGGCGTTGCAACTCTATAAACAAATACAGCGCCATTGCCTCGGTCATTATGCTTGGATTGGTTCTTTCTCTTCCAATTGGTATTCTTTTTAGCTCCAAATAGTCTCGTTTTGATCCCGAGTGATCCAAATTGTCTCCAAGAGCTCCGTTTTAGCTCGTCACCTGAAATTGAATGGATTAACCACGTAAAGGTCCCAAAATCATCATAAAACTAACAATAATTAAGCCTAAGGATAACACATTTTGTGTGCTATCAAACACCCCAAACTTAAACTTTTGCTAGTCCTTAGCAAAAACAAAATTAAACATTAGGTTGTTCTTAAACATACATTTGATTCAAGCCTCAAAGATTTAAGAGAAAATTTTGCAATCACAAGAAACACTTAAACATAACACTTCGACAAGTAATTTAAAACTTTTCCTAAGTGTTCCTACGTGTGTGTGTGATTAGCCTATGTTCCTTCATTTTTACTAAGCCCTGATCAACTTTATTAGGTTCTCCATTCAACTTCCCCTACACCGGTCTTAATTACTAATCTTTGAGCCTCTCCACACTCAAGAAATAAACAACTTTACTCAGCACTTCATCACTCTTTTGATGCCACTTTTTCTATTTTCTTTTTTTTTTTTTGTGCAAGGACACTAACTTTCACACATCCACTGCAGGGACCCGTACCCAGAGCACTCGCTCAATGAGTGGCCTAACTGATCACAGTGAAGGTAGCTCTTTTTGTCCTCACAATTTTCTTTTCTAAAACAACAAAAACAGATGACAACCCTTTCACATAATGCACATATTATACAGATTATGCACTTCATATTGTTGTTCACCCTATCCTGCAGTTTAACTCTCAAATCAGTTCTCAGACCTATCGAGGTGACATCAAACTTCTAAACCTAATAACTTTGTTCTAAGCATTTCAAAACTACAGGAACAAAGGCTATGTGCATATAATGCAGGAAAAACTCAAGAATTTTTTTTTTAAATTAACTCAAATTCATGTCATGCTTTCAGGTTTCAACAGAATCACAAAGATTTTCAATTATATCTCATCCTAGGCTATCATACTCATACTTATGTAAAAGATCAACCAACAATTCAACACATAGTCAGGTCAGTCACAACAAATAAACACAATCCCACCCCCAAACTTAATCTAAACATTGTCCCCAATGTTTGTAGAAATAAGCATGAGGTAAGTATAAGGGTAGAAGTGAACGATACTGTCCTGGGTGATGGAGATCTTTCTGAGTTCCTTGGATAGCCAAAGCATGTGTGTTGGAGTTCTTCTGAATGAGAGCATGGATTTCAACGAAGAAGGGCATCTCCACAACCTACGAAGTAAAACAACAACTAACTAAGAATAGAAAAACAACAAAAACAACTAAAGCAAGCTAAAGACAGGAAAACAAAAGTAAGTAAAGCTTGGGTTGCCTCCCAAGAAGCGCTTTGTTTAACGTCTTTAGCTAGACTGCACTCCTCAAGGTGTTTCTTTCCTCGCTTGCGATTACTCTGAGTGATGTGTTCATTTGGCCAATCTGGGTCTCTATATTCTTTATTGCGGCTCCATGATGGTCACTATACCGAGATAAATCGTGATTTGCATTCTCCAATTTGGTTGGACCGACTTACGATTCAACTATGAAGGAGTGCAATGTGTCTTCCGTAGATGGTTTCTCTCGATGTGAAAGCATGCCTGTGTAGGAGGATTCAACACATTCTTGTTGTTAGCATAAGAGAAATTCTCATGATACCTCAAACTTTGGATTGTAATGTGTTGGTAGGTTATTCTCGAGTCCGATTTCCTCCATAGTGGTTGCTTCTATTGTTCGGTAGTGCAATTTCTCCATAGTGGATTCTCCATTGGTTTGGGTGCATTGAGAGGACATCCCCATGCAGGTGATCCCGCAAAATTATTCAAGGCATGAGTGAGAGATGCCATATGAGATCTAAGAGAGGTTACCTCGTCCAGGTTGATATAATCTAGCTCTTGGCTTAGATGCATCATTTTCTCAGTAGGCCACCGTAGTAGTGGCGGCTGACACTTCCTCTGGGAGGGCACGTGCTTACAGCGCACGATCTTATCCATGAAAGCCCTCCAAGAAGAAGCATCGAGAATGGTCCTGGTCTTCCCTTCCAGTCCATTATAAAACAAATACACAGGCGAGCCACAGGTAGCCATCTTTGTGGGCACCTCCCGAGCATGTCCTTGTACCTTTCCCGGGCTTCAAATAATCGCTCTCCCTCTTATCTTTCGAATGTTCCTATCTCGGTCCTCAACTTTGCGCTTTAACAGGTGGAAAGAATTTGGTCATGAAAGCTTGGGTCAACTCCTCCCGGTGATACTCCACGAGGAAGGGACCTAGCCATTCTTTGGCTCTACCTCGCAAAGAAAAAGGAAAGAGACCTGCGAATACTATCAGCAGAGATACCATTCATTTTAAATGTACCACGATTTCCAAAAATTTGAAGATGAGAGTTAGGATCTTCTCGTGGCTAGGCCTCTGAAAGCACCTTCCCCAACCATTTGTATCACTCCTGCTTTCGGTTCAAAGTTATTAGCATTGATAGGGGCATGGACTATTCCACCTGCTTCGAAATTAAACACAAGTTGGAAATACTCCTTATAGGTTTAGGGTTATTGATGAGCTTCGATCACCATTTCTTGAGGTTCTGCTCTTCCTTTCCTTAGGAGTCTCCTACAGTCCTCTCGATCTCGGGATCAAAAGGGTGCAAGTCTGCAGCTCTCCCCTTTGGGCATACACACGGAGAAACGAAAAGAAAGAAGTTAGATTAAAAAAGAAAGACACCAACAACTAGAAAATAAAACATAAAATAAAGACATAAAACATAAAACTTGGGTTGCCTCCCAGAGCGCTTTCTTTAACGTCTTTAGCTAGACGGTGACTTATCGTGGCACATAAAATTGCTCATATTTCTTGGGCCCTTCTTACTCGAATCGATGTAGCCTTCTAAGTCTAAAAGGCTATCCCGCTTTTCTTGATTTGCATCGAGAAAATTATTTTTGGGATTTTTATTTATCAAAAGAAAAGAACTGAAATCAAAGCAAGACTCATGAGTGTAAGACAAATGGTTATAAAAAATAAAGGAAATTTATGGGGATAAAATAAAAGAAGACTTCTTAGCCTCTAACTCTATCACCTGGAGCTCTCCTGTGTATCACCAGTGTCCTCCTCACTAACCTGATCATGGTGTGCCTCAGTCTCCCCCAAACTATCCTCACTAACATCTAAACAAATCCTCCTAGGTGGCATCTCCTGAGTGGTAAGGATAAGAAATTGTTCCTGTAAAGCATTAAGGAAACTACTAGGCTGGTTAAGATATTGAGCTCTATCCTGTACTATTTCCCAAAGTCCTACCACCTCAGTTTCTAACCTATCCAACCTTTCTAATTCACTATGAACCAAATTTTTCAATTTCAACTCTAAGGTATATTCTGCCAATTGGTCCATAAGAGAAGATTTTTCTGGTGGTTGGTTAAGGTACGAAAAACTATGGTTCCAAGTGCCTAAATAACTACCCTCATGTGAATTTTCATATATGTCAGGTACAGAATGGTAAAAATTAGACACATGGTAATCAGAAAAATCATGATGCACAAAACTAGGATCCCGAGAGGGACAAAGTAGAATGGTGGAAACTCAAAATTATGCAAAGTCATACTTGAAAAATCGCAATTTCACAACAAGACTTCACACAATATCAACACAACCAAAACAGGAAACAAAGACTCAAAAACACACAAAACTAAAATAACACAATTAAGGAAATAAACAATCACACAAAACAATTAAGGAAAGACAAACAAACAAGCTTTAGTCTAAAATTTCAAATTTTCTCCTAATAATAATTAATCTAAATAATCGCCATTCCCCGGCAACGACGCCAAAAACTTGTTGCGTAAAATTATATTGTAATACTACCGATTATGCGGGTCGAGCTTTTAGTATAGTGATTTATGAGTCCAAGTATCGTCCTCGGGAATGAGTTTCTAGATTAATTAATTATTCAGGTACTAATTCTCTATTTTAGCTAAAGAAACATAAGATGGATAGTTGGTTGAAGTAAATACAAACAAACGAACTAACATGTGGAGACACAGATTGATAGATTTGGGAGAAGTGATTTTACAAGTTAAAGACCTAACTAGCACATGCATTGAACCAATGAGATGAAATTATAAACAAGAAGTGAAATACTCAAGAAAATCTCTCGATTCTTAGTGAACCTCACACATGCAATAAACTCATAGTCTCCATATGAACCTACAACATGCATGGCATTAAACAACTTCTTTATGTGTTTCCCTAAGATTTCTAGGTCACTCTCATGCCAGACTTCCAAGGGTTTTGACAATTTTGCTCTAATTCAAGCTTTATCTCTCGAGTCCACTTAAATCAACAAATTAAAAAGTAAATAACGAATTGTCAAAAATAACGACATAACATGCTTCAATACATCACAAGAAAGTCATAACAAGTAATTCAAATCCTAACTACTATGTTTAGCTACTCTAAATCACAAGAAAAACAAACTAAACAAGTAGAAAACGTCTTAGAACGCTATTACAAATTGAAAGAAAGAGAAATAAACTTAGGTGTCGATGTCGGTCCTTCGTCTCCGAGCTCCCGTCTTCGATCTCGAACCTCCACGAATGCTTTGCCTCTCAAAATCACTCTTTTCTCTCTTCTTACAAGGTGTATTTCGAATTTAGGGCAAAACTCTACCAAATTGTGCTCCCCTTGTAATGAAAACAACATGTTGTATTTATAGGCATTATCGGCACAGCGTTGCAACGCTGTGCCATAGGCGGCTGATACTTAAGGAAATAATCGATGGCGTTGCAACGCTGAGGGTAGCGTTGAAACGCCGCTACCCTAACGCGCGCTCCTTGTCGAAATGGCGTTGCGACGCTGCGAGGCAGCGTTGCAACGCCCGCTGTGCGGTTCCTCGTGCATGCCTTCTTATCGAGATAGCGTTGCGACGCTGCTAGGCAGAGTTGCAACGCTATCGCCTGGGGTCTTCAACGCATCTTGGCTGCACATTCGGCGTTGCAACTCTATAAACAGCGTTGCAACGCCATTGCCTCGGGTCATTATGCTTGGATTGGTTCTTTCTCTTCCAATTGGTATTCTTTTTAGCTCCAAATAGTCTCGTTTTGATCCCGAGTGATCCAAATTGTCTCCAAGAGCTCCGTTTTAGCTCGTCACCTGAAATTGAATGGATTAACCACGTAAAGGTCCTGAAATCATCATAAAACTAACAATAATTAAGCCTAAGGATAACACATTTTGTGTGCTATCAAACACCCCCAAACTTAAACTTTTGCTAGTCCCGAGCAAAAAACAAAATTAAACATTAGGTTGTTCTTAAACATACATTTGATTCAAGCCTCAAAGATTTAAGAGAAAATTTTGCAATCACAAGAAACACTTAAACATAACACTTCGACAAGTAATTTAAAACTTTTCCTAAGTGTTCCTACGTGTGTGTGTGATTAGCCTATGTTCCCTTCATTTTTACTAAGCCCTGATCAACTTTATTAGGTTCTCCATTCAACTTCCCCTACACCGGTCTTAATTACTAATCTTTGAGCCTCTCCACACTCAAGAAATAAACAACTTTACTCAAAGACTTCATCACTCTTTTGATGCCACTTTTTATTTTTTTTTTTTTTTTTTTTTTGTGCAAGGACACTAACTTTCACACATCCACTGCAGGGACCCGTACCCAGAGCACTCGCTCAATGAGTGGCCTAACTGATCACAGTGAAGGTAGCTCTTTTTGTCCTCACAATTTTCTTTTCTAAAACAACAAAAACAGATGACAACCCTTTCACATAATGCACATATTATACAGATTATGCACTTCATATTGTTGTTCACCCTATCCTGCAGCTTTAACTCTCAAATCGGTTCTCGACCTATCGAGGTGACATCAAACTTCTAAACCTAATAACTTTGTTCTAAGCATTTCAAAACTACAGGAACAAAGGCTATGTGCATATAATGCAGGAAAAACTCAAGAATTTTTTTTTTAAATTAACTCAAATTCATGTCATGCTTTCAGGTTTCAACAGAATCACAAAGATTTTCAATTATATCTCATCCTAGGCTATCATACTCATACTTATGTAAAAGATCAACCAACAATTCAACACATAGTCAGGTCAGTCACAACAAATAAACACAATCCCACCCCCAAACTTAATCTAAACATTGTCCCCAATGTTTGTAGAAATAAGCATGAGGTAAGTATAAGGGTAGAAGTGAACGATACTGTCCTGGGTGATGGAGATCTTTCTGAGTTCCTTGGATAGCCAAAGCATGTGTGTTGGAGTTCTTCTGAATGAGAGCATGGATTTCAACGAAGAAGGGCATCTCCACAACCTACGAAGTAAAACAACAACTAACTAAGAATAGAAAAACAACAAAAACAACTAAAGCAAGCTAAAGACAGGAAAACAAAAGTAAGTAAAGCTTGGGTTGCCTCCCAAGAAGCGCTTTGTTTAACGTCTTTAGCTAGACTGTACTCCCTCAAGGTGTTTCTTTCCTTGCTTGCAGTGCCTGGAGTGATGTGTTCATTTGGCCAATCTGGGTCTCTATATTCTTTATTGCAGCTCCATGATCGTCACTATACCGATAAATCGGTGATTGCATTCTCCAATTTGTTGGACCGACTTACGGATTCAATTTATGAAGGAGTGCAATGTGTCTTCCGAGAGATGGTTTCCTCTCGATGTAGAAGCATGCCTCAGTAGGAGGATTCAACACATTCTTGTTGTTAGCATAAGAGAAATTCTCATGATACCTCAAACCTGGATTGTAATGTGTTGGTAGGTTATTCTGAGTCTGATTTCCTCCATAGTGGTTGCTTCTATTGTTCAGGTAGTGCAATTTCTCCATAGTGGATTCTCCATTGGGCTGGGTGCATTGAGAGGACATCCCCATCTGTGGTGATCCTGCGCAAAATTATTCAAGGCATGAGTGAGAGATGCCATATGAGATCTAAGAGAGGTTACCTCGTCCGGTTGATATAATCTAGCTACCGGCTTAGATCTGCATTTTCTCAGAGGCCACCGGTAGTGTGGCAGCTTGACACTTCCTCTGTGAGGGCACGTGCTTACAGCACGGTCTTCGCCATGAAAGCCCTCCAGCGAAGAGCATCCGAATGGTCTGGTCTTCCTTTCCACCCATTATAAAACAAATTGTACTGGAGCCATCTGGTAGCCATCTTTGTGGGCACCTCTGAGCATGTCCTTGTACCTTCCCTGTGCTTCAAATAATCGCTCTCCTCTTCGCTCAATGTTCCTATCTCAGTCCTCAACTTTGCAGCTTTAACAGGTGGAAAGAATTTGGTCATGAAAGCTTGGGTCAACTCCTCCCAGGAAGTGATACTCCCTGAGGGAAGGGACCTTAGCCATTCTTTGGCTCTACCCTGCAAAGAAAAAGGAAAGAGACCTAAGCGAATACTATCAGCAGAGATACCATTCATTTTAAATGTACCACAGATTTCCAAAAAAATTTGAAGATGAGAGTTAGGATCTTCTGTGGCTAGGCCTCTGAAAGCACCTTCCCTAACCATTTGTATCAGCCCTGTTTTCAGTTCAAAGTTATTAGCATTGATAGGGGCATGGACTATTCCAGCCTGCTCAGAATTAAACACAAGTTGGAAATACTCCCTTATAGGTTTAGGGTTATTGATGAGCTTCTGATCAGCCATTTCTTGAGGTTCTCGCTCTTCCTTTCCTTAGAGTCTCCTCTGACAGTCCTCTCGATCTCGGGATCAAAAGGGTGCAAGTCTGCAGCTCTCCCTTTGGGCATACACCTGGAGAAACGAAAAGAAAGAAGTTAGATTAAAAAAAGAAAGACACCAACAACTAGAAAATAAAACATAAAATAAAGACATAAAACATAAAACTTGGGTTGCCTCCCAAGAAGCGCTTTCTTTAACGTCTTTAGCTAGACGGTGACTTATCGGGCACATAAAATTGCTCATATTTCTTGGGCCCTTCTTACTCGAATCGATGTAGCCTTCTAAGTCTAAAAGGCTATCCCCTTTTCTTCATTGCATCGAAAAATTATTTTTGGGA
This sequence comes from Trichosanthes cucumerina, assembly GCA_036507285.1. Lineage (NCBI taxonomy): Eukaryota > Viridiplantae > Streptophyta > Magnoliopsida > Cucurbitales > Cucurbitaceae > Trichosanthes > Trichosanthes cucumerina. Next base: position 69,932,493 of record CM071839.1, on the reverse strand, counting down.
TTTTTATTTATCAAAAGAAAAGAATCAAATCAAAGCAAGACTCATGAGTGTAAGACAAATGGTTATAAAAATAAAGGAAATTTATGGGGATAAAATAAAAGAAGACTTCTTAGCCTCTAACTCTATCACCCTGGAGCTCTCACATGTATCACCAGTGTCCTCCTCACTAACTTTGATCATGGTGTGCCTCGGTCTCCCCAAACTATCCTCACTAACATCTAAACAAATCCTCCTAGGTGGCATCTCAGAGAGTGGTAAGGATAAGAAATTGTTCTCAGTAAAGCATTAAGGGAAACTACTAGGTTGGTTAAGATATTGAGCTCTATCCTGTACTATTTCCCAAAGTCCTACCACCTCGGTTTCTAACCTATCCAACCTTTCTAATTCACTATGAACCAAATTTTTCAATTTCAACTCTAAGGTATATTCGCTAATTGGTCCATAAGAGAAGATTTTTCTGGTGGTTGGTTAAGTGCGAAAAACTATGGTTCCAAGTGCCTAAATAACTACCCTCATGTGAATTTTCATATATGTCAGTGCAGAATGGTAAAAATTAGACACATGGTAATCGGAAAAATCATGATGCACAAAACTAGGATCCCGAGAGGGACAAGTAGAATGGTGGAAACTCAAAATTATGCAAAAGTCATCATACTTGAAAAATCGGTAATTTCACAACAAGACTTCACACAATATCAACACAACCAAAACAGAAACAAAGACTCAAAAACACACAAAACTAAAATAACACAATTAAGGAAATAAACAATCACACAAAACAATTAAGGAAAGACAAACAAACAAGCTTTAGTCTAAAATTTCAAATTTTCTCCTAATAATAATTAATCTAAATAATCGTCATTCCCCGGCAACGACGCCAAAAACTTGTTGCGTAAAATTATATTGTAATACCGCAGTGTACGGGTCAAGTTTTAGTATAGTGATTTATGAGTCCAAGTATCGTCCTCGGGAATGGGTTCTAGAGTAATTAATTATTAAGGTACTAATTCTCGATTTTAGCTAAAGAAACATAACATGGATAGTTGGTTGAAGTAAATACAAACAAACGAACTAACATGTGGAGACACATATTGATAGATTTGGGAGAAGTGATTTTACAAGTTAAAGACCTAACTAGCACATGCATTGAACCAATGAGATGAAATTATAAACAAGAAGTGAAATACTCAAGAAAATCTCTCGATTCTTAGTGAGCCTCACACATGCAATAAACTCATAGTCTCCATATGAACCTACAACATGCATGGCATTAAGCAACTTCTTTATGTGTTTCCCTGAGATTTCTAGGTCACTCTCATGCCAGACTTCCAAGGGTTTTGACAATTTTGCTCTAATTCAAGCTTTATCTCTCGAGTCCACTTAAATCAACAAATTAAAAAGTAAATAACGAATTGTCAAAAATAACGACATAACATGCTTCAATACATCACAAGAAAGTCATAACAAGTAATTCAAATCCTAACTACTATGTTTAGCTACTCTAAATCACAAGAAAAACAAACTAAACAAGTAGAAAACGTCTTAAACGCTATTACAAATTGAAAGAAAGAGAAATAAACTTAGGTGTCGATGCCTGGTCCTTCGCCTCCGAGCTCCCGTCTTCGATCTCGAACCTCCACGAATGCTTTGGCTCCCAAAATCACTATTTTCTCTCTTAACACAAGGTGTATTTCAATTTAGGCAAAACTCTACCAAATTGTGCTCCTTGTAATGAAAACAACATGTTGTATTTATAGGCATTATCGGCGCAATACGTTGCAACGCTAGGGGAGCGTTACCTTACGCGCGCCTAAGCGGTGATACTTAAGGAAATAATCGATGGCGCGTTGCAACGCCGAGCGGCGTTGCAATGCCCGGGCCGTCGCGGTTCCTCGCTCGTGCATGCCTTCTTATCGAGATAGCGTTGCGACGCTGCTAGGCAGCGTTGCAACGCTATCGCCTGGGGTCTTCAACGCGTCTTGGCTGCACATTCGGCGTTGCAACGCTATAAACAGCGTTGCAACGCCATTGCTTCGGGTCATTATGCTTGGATTGGTTCTTTCTCTTCCAATTGGTATTCTTTTTAGCTCCAAATAGCCTCGTTTTGATCTCGAGTGATCCAAATTGTCTCCAAGAGCTCCGTTTGAGCTCGTCACCTGAAATTGAATGGATTAACCACGTAAAAGTCCTGAAATCATCATAAAACTAGCAATAATTAAGCCTAAGGATAATACATTTTGTGTGCTATCATGGACCGAGGAAAGCTTGGGAAATTTCACCATCTGTTCACTCTTCATTCTCCTTACTTTTACTTTGTTATTTTGTAACTAGGACTAATTTTCCAGTATGCTTAGCTCTAGTTTTACTGTTTCATTACTGCTCTTCCTTTTTAGTATGAACTAATCACCTTTGGGGTGAGGATTAGGAGATTTTATGTGGATGTATCTTTAATGAAAGAGTAATTTGCTGCAATCTCACTCTTGTGCCTTGTGATTTTACTGCTTAACTAAGGTTTGTTTGGCCATCTCATCTTAGTATTGTTTATTCTAACTTGGGAAAGGGAAGAATAATCCGATTTCAAGGCATGATACTAGTTCTGATTAAGAGATTTACTTCTCTCAGGTGATTGAGGAGTCTAGGAATAGTCATTCACCTAGTGTTAACAGTTAGAAGCTGAATTAAGGGTGTTTAATGGAAATTAAGTGCCTAAATCGCGAGGAAATCTGGAAAGATTCCGTGAGTTATACTGTTTTGAGCTCTGGTGCAGTTTTGAGCTCTAGCATTAAGATTGCTGAAGCATAATTTCGTCCCTAATCCTATCCCATTTCTACTATTTTGGTTAAACTTGTGTTTCTTTGTTGCCTTCATCGCTTTTAATCATTTTTTGCATTACTTTAGCATTTCAATTGTTACTTTTAATTTCTTATTCAAATACTCATTTCATTTATGTTGGTTCCCTTTTACTCATTAAAAACAAACTCAATCTTGTGAATTTCCTACAACTAATCCCTGAGGAGACGATTAAATTACTTATCACTTGCTGCTTAGATTGTGTATGCTTGCACAGTTTAGGAGTGTTTTCTTGATAATTTCACACACCCTTTTTAAGCAAACAAGTTTTTGGCGCTGTTGCCGGGGATTAGTTTGATTTTTACTTTGTTTGAGTTGTTTTTGGTGATTTTTGAGCTGAAAGAAAGGTCTAACTAAGGTGTTTCCTTGTTTTTCAGGTGCTATAATTGTGCATGAATGATTTCCCAGGTTTAGAATTTTTTCTAGATCCTGAACCTGAGAGAGCATTTCATAGAAGAAGGAGGATTCAAAAGGAAAGAATGGCAGATTTCCGTGGAGGTCATGTAGATCCTAATAATCCTCAGAATAACCCTCGAAACCAACCACTGCGGCCAGAAGGTTTTGGACCACCTTTAGTTGAACCCCAAGCTATGGTCCCTGCCAATGTTATTGTTTTAGCAGATGACAGGGAGAGAGCCATTAGGACTATGCCAATCCCTTGGTTGAAGAGTCAATCTCAGGATCATTAGGCCGTAAATCCAAGCCCCAACATTTAAGCTTAAACTCGTCATGTTCCAAATGCTCCAAACCATAGGACAGTTTCATGGACTATCATCTGAAGATCCTCACTTGCATCTAAAATCCTTCCTAGGGGTTAGTTTTTTAAACTGCCAGGAGCGCCTAAGGATGCCCTAAGGTTGAGTTTGTTCCCTTACTCCCTTAGAGATGCAGCCAAGACATGGTTGAATACACTTCCTCCCAGGGGCGATTGACTCTTGGAACACCCTTGCTGAAAAATTCCTCATTAAGTATTTCCCACAAACTAGGAATGCTAAGTTTAGAAATGAAATTGTGGCTTTTCAGCAGTTTGATGATGAATCCTTAAGTGAGGCATGGGAGAGATTTAAAGACATGCTTAGGAAGTGTCCTCATCATGGACTCCCTCATTGTATTCAAATGGAGATATTTTACAATGGGTTGAATACAGCCACTAAACAAGTTGTTGATGCTTCGGCAAATGGGGCTCTTTTATCAAGAACCTATAATGAAGCATTTGAGATACTGGAGAGAATATCCTCAAACAACCGTCGTGGCAATGATTCAAGGAGCTCCCAAGGTAAAAAGTCGAGGCATGTTGGAGTTAGATGCTTTAACCGCTATAAATGCACAAATGGCATCAATGGCCAATATGTTGAAAAACCTAACTGTTGGAAATGCAACTCAAACTTTCCCTAATGTTTAGAATGCAGTTGTGGTAAACCAAGTAGTAAGTTCTGAGTCATGTGTTTATTGTGGCGAAGGACATACATTTGAATGTTGTCCTAGTAACCCAACCTCAGTCTACTATGTTGGGAACCAAGGTACTCCAAGGAGCAATCCTTATTCTAATACCTATAACCTAGGCTGGCGAAATCACCCTAACTTTGCTTGGGGAGGTCAAGGAAGCAATTCTCAAGCCCCTCAAGTACAGCAAAAGGTGAATTATCCACGGTGTTTTGGACATCGTAATCAAGCAGCCTATGGAAATCAAGAAATGATGCTCCAAAGATCGAGAGGGTTATGCGACCACAAAGATATTCCAAGTACTTCTCTTGAAAGTTTGTTGAAGGAATATATGGCTAAGAATGATGTTGTCATTCAAGGACAACAAGCCGTTATCCAAAGTCAGCAAGCTTCGATGAGAAACTTTGAAGTGCAATTGGGGAAACTTGCTAATGAGATAAGATCTAGGCCTCAAGGTAAGCTTCCTGCAGATACTGAACTCCCAAAAAGGGAAGGGAAGGAACAAGTGCAAACTATAGAGTTAAGGAGTGGAAAACCTTTAGCTAAGCCGGAAGAGAACAACAAGAAAAACCATAAGGGGAAGGAATTAGCAGTGCAATTCGAAGAAGAAAAAGAAAGAAACACCAAGGAACCTAATGAAGTAGAGGGTGAGGAAGTTGAGGAATTACCAAGAGTACAACCTGCAAATTCATCTGGTTGTATACTCATTTGTACTAATTACAAAGTGAGTCGCATCCATGGTGTTACCAGAATGAGGTTTCCAACCTTATTCTTATACCATAGACTATTTAGGTTATATTCTTGAACTCAACCTAAATAGTGTCCACTACACTGATGTTCAAGATAAAAGTTATAACCTTGGAGCTTAGTTTATTGGATTTATAAAGCAAGACTGTAATTCTATCAAAACAAATAACACTTTATTTAATTGATCAAAATTACACAAGTTTAGGGCATAAATCCCAACAGTATCAAAAATGCGGCAGGTGTGGTAATGCTGGTCACAATCGACAAACGTGTAATATGTCATTGTCAACCAGTCAATTCACTTCAAATTAGTAACGTATTCATCTTACATGTAATGTCTCATTATAATCACAACGGATTAATGGTATTCAGAATACATCGACACTCACGATTCGTGTTGGATTTCATACTCCTAAAGAGACTCTCGGTCACACAATGACTATTAATATCAGAACGAGAGCGGTAATACGATTGTTAGTTTAACATAGTTGTCAAACTTATCTCATACAATGGATTTTGGTTGAGGTAATTAATAATCATTATCTCATACACACTAATCGACACTCTCGTTTCGGTAGTACTTACAACGTCGATTAAAACATAAACGACGAGAGCGAGAGAAAAGCAATTATCGGTTTAATTTGCTTGACTAGACTCTCGGTCCACTGTCGAGTTGACGAGATCGAGATCGTTATATATGGGTTAACCACAATGAGATCGAGAGCGGTAGTATTTACATCAGAAACGGTAAAATACCATCAGTGATATAGGTATGACAACGTTACATGACGTTGCGTTCGTATAGTCTGAGAGTTGACGGTAGAACGAGAGCGGTAGTGATTCATGACATCAAAAAATACAAGAATATGTCTAGATCGAGAGCGGCTGAGGACATCAAATGGTTATCTATCGATAAATATAAAAAGCGGGTCTTTTGTTGATAATCGAGTCGAAAGGAGGTTGTTGGAATAGAAATTTCGACAAATTCGAAATTGCCACGCCATCCCCCAAGATTGATGGCGAAATCATATTTAATAAGGGATTATTTAAATTTCAAGGATCCCTAAATTAAATTATGGCAAAATTCAGGTACACATCTGGGCTCTACCCAAATTAAAGTCTAGCCCAAAGTCCAAGCCTAGTCCAGAGGCGAAGGACCAAATCAACCTGGCCCAGTCCAAAAGACTGGCCCAAAGTCAAACAGGCTCAACCCAGATGACTGACCCAAAGTCAAATAGGCTCAACCCAAAAGATTGACCCAACATCAGCTGGGCCCAGTCCAGCAGGCCCAAGCACATCAGAAGGCCTAGAGAAACTCTATAAATAGAGACCTTTCTCCTTCATTTTCAAGGTTCAGAACGGAAGAAGCTTAGAGAGAATTCAGAAACAAAGCTGTGAAGTCTCCAGAAGCTCTTGAAGATCAAACACTGCCTGAACGAAGAACACTTCACGGAGATCGTCAAGAACACGCCACGAATCCATTGAAGTTTCCAACATTGAGAACAAGCTATTTCAGCCCTCGATCACAACACACAAGTAGGAGAAAGAATCAGAGGATCAAACACTAGATATTGTACTCACAATTACCTGAAATCAATACAAATACGAAATTCATTTACACGTGTCTCATTTCCATTCGCTGGTTGAAATATCGTGTGAACAGATTGCCACGCTCAGTGGGACCACTCTACCTCTCATCTCTTTTTCCTCCCAATCAAAGCAAACCAATGCAATCAAAGGAAGTTACATCAATCGTTGCTGCTTTGCAAGCAACATCTACATGGGGTCAGAACTCGTAGTCGCTCCAAAGGGTCGAGACAAGCGATGATCGAACTCACGATGCGATGGCAAACCACCTCACCAAATTACTGAATGAAGCTTCCAAAGCTAAGATTGTCATCAAAGACAACCCCTTGTTTGACCAATCAACTCCTGCTCCAAATCCATTGAAGGAGACGCTAAATCAAGATATAATGTCAGTCATGATGGTGATGTAGACCACGATGAAAGTATGGCGGAAGTGGAGAAAAAATCAATCTCTGATGAAGCGATGGAAGACAAAGATCTTGAAATCGCCTACCTCAAAAGTCAAATTCAAAGTAGGGATACAACTGAATCTAACCACACCCCTGTAGCAAGAAATGGTGACAAAGGAAAAACTATTTTCCATGAGGAACAACCATCACAACTCGCTTTGCTGGTTTTTTTTATCCAGTCCAATACCAGGACATGATTATGAACTCTATCGAACTCGATGACGGTGGACCCAGGTCAAAATCCTCTCATGTACTCCAAACCATTCACCAAGAGGATTGATAACTGAGGATGCCCCACAGGGTACCAACCTCCAAAATTTCAACAGTTCGACGGAAAGGGCAACCCAAAGCAACACATTGCACATTTCGTTGAAACTCGCGAAAAATGCGGGGGCGCGTGGTGACCTCCTGGTGAAGCAATTCGTGCGTACCTTGAAAGGAAATGCTTTCGACTGGTACACCGACTTAGAGCCAGAAACAATCAATAGTTGGGAGCGGTTTGAAAAAGAATTTTTGAATCGCTTTACAGGGCGAGGCGAACGGTGCGTATGATGGAACTCACCAATACCAAACAACGCAGCGAGAGCACATCGTTGATTACATCAACCACTGGAGGGCTCTGAGCCTCGATCGCAAGGGCCGACTCACGTAAATATCACCGTTGAAATGTGCACCCAAGGGATGCATTGGGGTCATTTTACATTTTGCGGAATCAAACCTCGCTCTTTCGAGGAGTTGGCGACTCGCGCTCATGACATGGAGTCGCATCGCGCCATTTTAGGGAATAAAGACCTCTTACTCCCGTAAGCAAAAAGGAGAAGAAAGAATTTAAAGCGCGCAGAAGACTACGAAAAGCGCCACCAAAGAATCAATGGTCACCAACACAATCCTCCGAGTTTTCCTCAAAGGAAAGGAAGTTAAGCCGGTAGGGCAACAAGAAGCGGGCGAAAGACGTCGCCTGAACTCGAAAGAAAGGCAAGAGAAAACATATCCATTTCCGGACTCAGATGTCCCGGATATGTTGGAGCAAACATCGGAAAAAGCGCCTTATTGAGCTTCCGAATGTAAACGACCGGGAGAGCTCGGAAAGATAAATAATCCTAACTATTGTAGGTACCACCGAGTTATTAGCCATCCTAAGTGGAGAAATGCTTTGTCCTCGAAGGAGCTAATTTTAAGATTGGCTCGCGAGAAGAAAATTGAGTTAGACCTCGATGAGGTAGCTCAAACAAACCATGCAAACAATAGTGACGAACCCAAGCGTCCACTCGCCCGCAGTTCCTTTCTACGAGAATGCAGAATGTTTGATCCAATTCGGGTCTTTCAAACCCATTGTGATTCAGTTCCAGAGGATTGTATCAAGGAAGGACGTTCAGGAGATAAGCTGCCAAAAACAAAGCATTCAAGAGAAGAATGAACAAATTGAAAATGACGATGGCGAATGGACTATCGTAACTCGATGCAAGAAGCGACGACAAAACTATGCTCAGAAGGAAGCACACATTTTTCAGGAGCGAAAGAGAAGAAGTAAACTCCCGAAAAGAAAAAGCAGGAAGATTACTAGAAAGTCGAAGGTGATTGTGCAAGAGAATGAAGAGTTCATTCGACCTCGACGGATCGTCACTTTGGCAAAATTCTTCCCAAGAAACTTCCAAGAAATCACCCAACGAGAAGCGGTCGAGTTTGTTGCGTGTCATGTCGTCAACATTAATGAAGATCCGAACGATTCAGTCAAGAGGAGCAACGGTGCCGAAACCTCATCTACCTTCGATGTAGAAGACTTGTTGTCACTTCCCCAAGCGGCCAAAGGTGTTCTCATCGAAGCCTTGATCAACTCCAATGACGCAAGCGCCTCAACCTCTGTGGCACGCTCATGTGTTACGTGTTGCTTGTCAATAGGTTTTACCGACGAAGATTTATTGTTAGGGTCAAAACCTCATAACAGGCCATTGTTTGTCTCGTGATACATCCGAAACGTAAGATTAGTCGCATTCTCATCGATGATGGATCACCACAACATAATGCCCAAGTCAACTATGAAACGATTAGGCATCTCGATGGAGGAGTTGATGAATAGCAAATTGGTAATCCAGGGCTTCAACCAAGAGAGGCCAACGAGCAATTGGCATGGTTCGCTTAGAGCTCATTATTGGCGACCTAAAGGCGAAACATTATTTCATGTCATCGACTCCAAAACTACCTACAAGTTATTGCTAGGTCGCCTTGATCCATGGAAACGGGGTGATAACTTCGACGTTGCATCAATGCTTTAAATCCTACCAAGATGGCGTCAAGAAAGTGGAGGTCGATACAAATCCATTTTCGTGAGGTCAATCCTATTTTGGCGATGCGAAGTTCTATTTGAAGAAGCGCGACAACATAGGGAAGTTATGCGGTGGGAGTCCTCATGATTGAAGCTAGCACAAGGAGCGAATCAGAACCTTGCTATTTGGAGAATAAGAAAGTGGCCAAAGAGGCAAATGTGACTAGCCTTGGTAAAGATCAGACTTCAACAAATCTGCCAGGGGGCAAAGTTTCAAAAGATAGGGTGCCACAAGTCTTCCTATTTTGCGTTACATTCCTTATCTCAACGCAAGAAGGACGAGTCACCTTTCGCGGAATGTTCAAAAATCTAAAAGTTGGCGATGTAGAGATCCTCGAAACAAAACTTCGTTATGCCTCTCACAAAGATAACAAAACAAGAAGCTAGGAAACTCGATGATGAGCGAGCAAAAAACAAGATGTTACGAGAGATGAACGGAAGACGGATTTGACCCAAAGGCATACAAGCTTCTAGCAAAAGCAGAGTATGACTTTTCAAGGCACACCAAGTTCGAAAAGTTGAAGATTGTCGACGAAAGGCCCGAATTATCGCGACGCAAAAGAAAGCTATTCAGGGATGGTTATGCCCTACCTACATCAAGAAAGGGACTCGAGATATAAGTCGCTTTGAGCTACCGCATAAACCGTAAGGGGAAAAGAAAAGGCGGTCGATGTGAATCACATAACGGTGAATGAAATTGATGATACAAAAAATGAGAAATACACAAGTCAAAGGATTTCAGCTCTCAGACGCCTTGGATCATCAACTGCACGTGTTCCGATCTCACATAGATTAGGTGAGACTACAACAAGTGAGGAAGAGCCATTGTCTAATGCTAACTCCACTCGACATTTAGCTTTTCAGAGGTTGAATAGGTCTGCTACGGGAGAAGGCAACATCTTAATAATCAAACTCCCGATGTTATTCGACCTTCAATATTCCGGAGGTTAAATATGCACGCAAGCAAAGAGAATAGCATCGAATCGGGCCCAACCATGGTAAGGTCATCACCTTTCAAAGGTTAAGCGAGCCCAAGAAGGAACCGAAGAAATTACTTTCAACTTCGTTTGCGTCGACCATCAACTTTTCAAAGGTTGAGTGTGACCACGTCAAGAAATGAAGGGTCTGCCGCATCAGTTTTTGATCGAATCAAACCTGAAAGATCGGTGAAGATTTCAAAACATGTGTCATATAGCAAGAAGGGAATTGATGAAGACATCCGCAACGTTGTTCCTTCTCGAATGAAAAGGAAGACTTTTGTCACGATCAACGCAGGAAGGTTCCTCGAGGGTAAAGCGGCGTGATGTGGTCATTACCAACCCCACCGAAGAAGACTTAGAGCAAGATGAAGGTGAGACGCCTTGCCACCACATCACGCTTTGAAGAGGAAGCGGAGGCCGAAATGTGCGAAGTAAATGTGGATGAAGCCCCCCATCACTCAAGACGGTAGCGATCCAACAATAGATGAGCTCAAAGAGGTAAATCTTGGGACAAAGGAAGAACCACGCCCCACCTTTATAAGTTCGTCACTTACTCATGAAGAGGAAGGTGATTATATGAATCTCCTCACCGAGTATATAAAGATATTTTTGCCTGGTCATACAAGGAGATGCGAGATTAGATCCAAAGTAGCGGTACATCGCCTTGCAACCAAACAGGGGCATAGGCCAATCAAACAAGCTCAAAGACGATTTCGACCTGAACTCATTCCCCAGATCGAAATAGAAGTTAATAAACTGATTGAGGCAGGCTTCATTCGCGAGGTGAAGTATCCAACATGGATATCAAACATTGTCCCTGTTAAAAAGAAGAATGGACAACTTCGTATTTGTGTCGACTTTCGTGATTTGAACGACGCGTGCCCGAAGGATGATTTCCCACTTCCTATTACGGAGATTATGGTGGATGCCACCATGGGCCATGAAGCTCTATCCTTCATGGATGGATCATCAGGATACAATCAAATCCGAATGGCTCTTGAAGATGAAGATGAAGAGAAGACAGCCTTTAGAACTCCAAAAGGAATATATTGCTACAAGGTGATGTCATTCGGATTAAAGAATGCAGGTGCCACTTATCAACGGGCAATGCAGAAAATATTTGACGACATGTTGCATAAGCATGTTGAGTGCTATGTAGATGACCTCGTGGTCAAGTCGAGAGAACGCCAAGATCACCTCAGAGACCTCAAAGTTGTCTTTAATCGCCTCAGGAAATACCAGTTGAAAATGAACCCTCACAAATGTGCATTCGGCGTGACTTCGGGGAAGTTCCTCGGCTTCATTGTGAGGTATCGAGGAATTGAGATAGATCAATCTAAGATTGATGCTATTCGAAAAATGCCAAACTCCAGAAACTTGCATGAGTTGAGAAGTCTTCAAGGTCGTTTGGCCTATATCAGGAGGTTTATTGCGAATTTAGCTGGCAGATGTCAACCATTTCAAAAACTTATGAAGAAAAATGCAGAGTTCGAATGGGATGAAGCATGTCAGAATGCTTTTGATAACATCAAACGATATCTGCTCAATCCTCCGGTTTTAGGTGCTCCAGTACTTGGGAAGCCAATAATACTTTATATCGCTGCACAAGAGAGATCTGTTGGAGCGTTATTAGCACAAGAGAGAGAAAAGTACAAAGAACAAGCCCTCTACTACCTAAGTAGAACTCTGACGGGAGCTGAACTGAATTACTCCCCAATCGAGAAAATGTGTCTCGCTTTATTTTTCTCCATTGATAAGTTGAGGCATTACATGCAAGCCTTCACCGTACATTTGGTGGCAAAAGATGATCCCATAAAATATATTTTGTCCAGACCTATCATTTCAGGGCGTTTGGCTAAGTGGGCAATTATACTACAGCAGTACGATATCGTGTACATACCTCAAAAGGCGGTAAAAGGACAAGCAGTGGCTGATTTCTTAGCCGATCATCCAACCCCCTCTAATTGAAAATTATGCGAGGATCTCCCAGACGAAGAAGTATTCTACGTTGAAATCGCAGAGCCTTGGATTATGTACTTTGATGGTGCATCACGAAGAAGTGGGGCAGGTGTCAGCATAATCTTCATCTCGCCTGAAAATACATGTTGTTGTTTAGTTTCACCTTGAGTAAATTGTGTTCAAACAATGTAGCAGAATATCAAGCTCTTATCATCGGCCTTCAAATGGCTTTGGAGTTTGGGATTGTGCACATGGAAGTCTTTGGTGATTCAAAGTTGATAATAAATCAACTCTTACTCCAATACGAGGTGAAACATGAAGATTTAAAGCCCTATTTCATCTACGCCAAGCAACTGTTGGAGAAATTTGACAACATAGTATTGGAGCATGTCCTAGAATGGAAAATGATGAAGGCGGATGCTCGGCAAACTTGGCCATCTTTGACAAAGGATTTTGACAATGTCACCATGAACATTAATCTTAGCCAAAAATGGATTGTTCCATCAACGGAAGATCAATGTGAAGAAGTCGACCTCATATCCGTCTACGTAATTGAGGAAGAAGATTGGTGGCAACCCATTGTAAATTACTTGCAACATAGAAAACTCCCCACTGACCTTCGACATAAAGTTGAGATACGAAAGAAAGCTGCACGGTTCATCTACTATAAAGGTATTCTCTATCGACGGTCTTATGAAGGTCTTTTCCTGCGATGCTTAGGAAAAGAAGAATCTTTAAAGGCACTAGAGGAGGTGCATTCAGGCATTTGCGGTGCCCATCAGTCCGGACCAAAGCTTCAGTTCCAGTTGAAAAGAATGGGTTACTACTGGCCTACGATGATCTATGACTCTATGGAGTATGCAAAGAAATGTGAGGCTTGCGCCCATGCCAACTTCATCCATCAACCGCGAGCCTTTACATCCGCCTGTTGCTTCTTGACCCTTTGAAGCATGGGGGCTTGACCTCGTCGGTCCAATAACACCCAAATCTTCGACAAACCACTCTTATATTCTGGCGGCGACAGATTACTTTTCAAGATGGGCAGAAGCAGTTGCGTTAAGGGAAGCCAAGAAAGAAAATGTGGTAGACTTTATTCGAACATACATAATTTATCGTTACGGCATCCCACATCGCATTGTGACAGATAATGGAAGACAATTTGCCAATAGCCTAATGGACAGACTATGCGAGAAATTCAAATTCAAGCAATACAAGTCGTCCATATATAACGCTGCGGCAAATGGTTTAGCAGAGGCTTTCAACAAGACTTTATGCAACCTACTGAAGAAGGTGGTTTCCAAGACAAAAAGAGATTGGCAAGAAAGGATTGGTGAAGCACTCTGGGCTTATAGAACTACGCATCGCACTCCCACAGGAGTCATGCCTTATTCGCTTGTCTATGGGGTGGAAGTCGTGCTCCCCTTGGAAAGAGAAATTTTGTCGTTAAGAATGACCATACAAGAGGGGTTGACAACAGAAGATAATGCGAGGTTGCGCCTTCAAGAGTTGGAAGCACTTGATGAAAGAAGACTTGATGCTCAACAGGCATTGGAATGTTACCAAGCTCGAATGACTAAAGCCTTCAACAAGAATATCAAACATCGATCATTCCAAGTCGGCGACCTTGTGCTTGTTGTTCGAAGACCCATCATCACAACGCGACACACGGGAAACAAATTCACATCCAAATGGGACGGACCCTATGTTGTTAAAGAAGTCTACACCAATGGGGCGTACAAGATTGTCGACAAAAATGGCTTGAAGATTGGCCCCATCAACGGAAAGTTTCTTAAGAAATTTTATGCTTAAAATGTTGTAAACACTCCTAATCGTAAAGAGTATAAACTACATGATGCTCCCGCCCGCATGAGCTTAAAAGGTGAACGACCTAATTGTAATGAATATACATATATTATTCACGAGTTGAATTAAGTCATGAGTTGAATAAAAAAAATAGAGAATTTAAGTCATAAGTTGAATTCAACGATATATTATGCATAAGCAAATGGGGGTTCAAATTTACAATATAAAAAAAAAAAACATAGCTAAATCATCCACTTGTAATCTTGCAATTCTTGACGAGTACCCTCTAAATATTCACGAAGCACTCTGAGACTCTCAGCGTCTTGTTCACTCGCAACAGGAGTGTTCTCAATTGTCGTTGAGCCGATAAATTTTCTTCTTCCGAAATTAGGAGCATGGCCTTTTCATGATGAGCTTCTAAAGACTTAAGTTGGGCTTTGAGTCTTTCAAGCTCAAGAAGTGTCTGCTTAGACTCTTGTTGGTACATAATTTTCTTTTTAAGAGAAAGATTATCCCTAGTCATGATGTCATCAACCCTACTCCGAAGCGCAGGTAAGCTTTGATCTTTTTGAGTTGAAGTTAATTTTGAAGAATGCAGCTGATTCAACTCGCTGTACTTTCCCACATGGCGAAAGTAATCACCTATAAATTGCTGAAGAGCCGGCAAGTTGGTCGCATCGACACCCGCGATGGTTTGAAATATTTTAACCATTTCTGGTTCAAGAGAAGGAACTTTCTCAAAAGATGCGCGAGCAAGTTTATTCCTTGCAGCCTCCCACATGGTCTGTGCAGCCTGGCGTTGTATGCTAGAAAAATGCAAGATCATCTCGTCTGCATTGAAGATGGAAGCCTCCGGACCGACAATTTGCG
The DNA here is from genome assembly GCA_036507285.1 of Trichosanthes cucumerina. Taxonomy (NCBI): domain Eukaryota; kingdom Viridiplantae; phylum Streptophyta; class Magnoliopsida; order Cucurbitales; family Cucurbitaceae; genus Trichosanthes; species Trichosanthes cucumerina. The sequence continues at coordinate 69,917,482 of CM071839.1, read as the reverse complement.
CCTCTTGCTGAGGTTGTGTATTGACAATAGTAGAGGTGATCAAAGTCGTCACTTGGTTGGTTGGTGCTTCGAATGACCCAATCTGCGCCGGAAGAACATCGAGAATGTGGCGACTTGTTGGTGACTGATCTCCCAAAGATTCCTATACAAGGTGGAAAAAGTGTTAGTATATATATAAAGACGAATCCTTGAACAACTTAAAGAAAAATGTCAAAAGAAGGAGGTGCTCACCTGAAGACTGGGAGGCTCAGGCAGAGGAAGAACGTTTGAAGCACCTTCAAGTAAGTTATTATTGGGAGTCGATAGCCTCCCCATTTTTTTCGGCCTCTTCCAATGGCGATCATCATTGCTACTTTGGCTAACATCATCACCACCAGAGGGGCCCTCTTGGTCGGTTGGTGTCTTTGTTGGAGCCTCGTGAACGCTTTTACCCTTATTACTAGCACCTAGTTCTTCAATTGTAACGTCGTAGACAGTCTCACAGACATCATTATCTCCTGGATCCCTGAGAGATTTCTGTTTACTCGGAGGAGGGGGCATGCTATTCAACAAAAGTTGTCGGCCTTCTACGAGATAGTTGCCATGCTTACGCGACCACCAACTCTTGTAGGCTTGAGTTACTTGAGAGCGAGGGTTCAACTCAAATGCGGGTAGATGCACGTAAGATGAAGTCAATTTCTTAGTGCAGAGACACCAGTGATGAATAACATTTTCCAAGCTCACGTGCGGAAGGTCTCCATGTAAGTCGTTTGGCACGTCTTGATAAAAGCCAAATTGACGGCCAAAGCGGTATGGGCTATAAGCTTCGATGGTCATCAATTGGCCATGGCGAGAAGATAAATAACATGACCGAAGACTTATAAAAAAAGAGGAGGAACCAAATGACAAACCTTTGACATCTCGCAAGGTTTCGGGCTTCTTCCTAGAGACAACATTTACATCCCACATTATGGATGCACCCTCATGGATCAGTCTACGAGCTTCATGTGGGTCAAAGCATTTTGCACCACCCTCTCCCGAGTAGTCAACCATCCAGGGCCCCTTCAACAACGCGGCAGTGTGCTTATAATGCGTGCAAAGTAATGAGCAAGCCATCCATACACGTAATGAATGGGAAAACAAATCTCTGAACGCCTGCTCGGTGGTGAGAGTGTTATAAATTTGACCAAGGCCATGGTAAATATTGGACAATACTGGAACAACAAGGTTGAACAATCTTCCATCCGCCATAAGTGATGCAGCCTTAAAAACACCAGGGCGAAGCAAACCTATGCTTTTGTAAGGGAAGACAAACACACATAGCCAACAAGAGAGAAAAGCGGCCAGGAAAGTTTGGTCCTCTCATTCTTTGTCCACGCCAAGGAGTCGAAACACCTCCTGTTCTTCGACAACCCACTCACGCATATGAGTGTTAGAACCATCGGGATTATAAGTGAAGCGAGGGCGACCCTTCCTTGGTCTGCGTGGTGGTGGCTTGGAATACTTTGATTTACCTTTAAACCAAAAGGAAATCCACTGATGCACAGAAATTTGTTGCCTTTCCATTTGTTGAGATGCAAGATGGTGATGGCATGGAAGAGGTAACTACAACTCTTCGGTAGAGAATCGGTCTGGTTGCGCATCCCCACCAATTCTCCACGAGAGGGGATAACCTCATCATAAAATCTTCCCTTGATGGGCAAGCCTCCAAACTTCCACATATCCCACAAAGATAGGGATATCTCCCTACCGCAGATATGGAGCGTGTTGGTGGCGAGGACACCAAGCTTCGCAAAAAAGCTCGGATGACGTCTTGGTTACGATCGTAAGTGTATAAAGAGGCCATCACAGCCCCTAACATATTGGAACCTCGCAGGACTTTCTGGTTCCGAGTCGCGACAAGTTCAAACCATTCCCAATAAAGGGGAATATAGCCAAACTCTCCGTTTAATTTCAAGTAGTAGCTCCAACAACGAGCCTGAGTTTCAATAATGCGACGCCCCAAAGTCGACACTGGATCGTCATTTGACTTCTTCTTGTGAAGAGAAGATCGTAAAATCCATACTCGGTCGGTAGAGTTCTCGTCTAAGGTTTTGTCGACAGATAAGGTGGACAAAAAACATGCATCATCTGACTCAAGTATCGACTCTCGACCGATTCTCCCATTTGGGAGGATGGTTCCGCTTATTTGTAGGTCGACTCGTCATCTAAAATAACGAGTCGTCTCGCCCTTCATCCAAAACTTTCGTGAAGAACACCATGACCCCTACAAAAAAAAAGGAGGTTAAAAAGAAGCGAAGCTGCGGGGAGCGTGAGCAATCCACTCACCTCCGAGGCACGAACTGAGCTACGGGGAGCGTGAGCAATCCACTCACCTCCAAGACACGAACGGAGCTGCGGGGAGCGTGAGCAATCCACTCACCTCCAAGGCACGAACGGAGTTGCGGGGCGTGAGCAATCCACTCACCTCCAAGGCACAACAGAGTGCGGAGCGTGAGCATTCACTCACCTCGAGGCACGAACGGAGTCTGCGGAGCGTGAGCAATTCACTCACCTCCAAGGCACGAACGAAGCTGCGGGGAGCGTGAGCAATTCACTCACCTCCAAGGTACGAACGGAGCTGCGGGGAGCGTGAGCAATCTACTCACCTCCAAGGCACGAACGGAGTTGTGGCTCACCTCCAAAGCACGCGACCGAAATGGGAAACGTGAGCGATCCACTCAACTCTAAAAAGCACGAACAGGGGGCAGCGAGGAACGAGCGTAAGCAATCCATTCATCTCCAAGATACGAATGACAAAGTTGCAGAAAGTGTGAACTAATTCAAAAAAAAAAAAGAGGGTTTAGATAGTTAAAAATAAAAAAAATATATTTAAAATAAAGAGTTAAAAAAAATACATTAAAAAAATGAAAATAATATATGAAAATCTTTTAAAGTAAAATTGAAAAGGAGTTGTAAAAAAAAAGTATTGGATATAATGAAAATAATATATATAGGTATTAAAAAAAGAAAAAAAAAAGAAAAAAAATGATGCTTCACGACATCCCATGATTTTTTATTTTTGTTTTTTATTTTTTTCTTTCTTTTCTTCTCTCCCCCCATCACTTCTCTCCATCATTCTCTCTCCCCATCACTTCTCTCCAATCACACTTTCTCTCTCTATCATTATTTCACTCTTTCTCCCTCCATTCTCTTTCACTTCCTCTCATTTTCCCTCTTTCTTCTTCCTTCCTCTCTCCTTTCTCACTCTCTGTTTCTTCTCCCTTTTCACTTTTTTTTTTCTTCTTCCTCACCTCAAGTCTTCCACTCCAACAACACACAGTGATGAGGAGTGGTGCCTCAACAGTTTAGATCAGCTCGAGACGAACTTCAATCCGACCCGTGACAACTTGAGACGATTCAGCAAAGACCCACACTCCGATAAAGATCTGCAGCGATTCCTCTCACACAAACTTAAATTGTGATGAGATTTGCCGGTGGCGATCGAAGAGTTTCGTGACCCCTTTAATGAAATTGGGGTTTCGACGAACTCACAAGGTTGGGTTTGTCTTCTTCAACATGAATTCGTTCAACAATCAGAGTAACTCGAGCCAAAAAAAAAAAAGAGAGCAGTATTGTTTTCCTTTACTAGAAGAGAGTAGAGAAGGTTATGCATTTCTTGAGCTATTCATCCCTATTTATATAGGTGAAATATGAAATCCTAACAAATTGCATTCAAATTTAAAAAAAAATCTCCTTAGTTAAAAAAAAATAATAATAAATTCAAAATATTTACACAAATTCATATTTTGATAAATTGGCCAAAAAAAAGTGTAAAAAAAAAAAAATCAAGTTATGAACCAAATTTTATATTTGATTAAATTGACACATAAATGGAATTCAAACTATGAGCAAAACTCGCTTCAAATTTAGAGCAAGCCTCTTAAGTATTGATTCCAAAGTAACTTTTTCAAATTCACACACATATACTTGTGTATAAATGTCGAAAAGGGGGCATTTGTTGGAATAGAAATTTAAACAAATCCAAAAATTACTACAGCATCCCCAAGATTGATGGCGAAATCATATTTAATAAGGGATTATTTAAATTTCAAGGATCCCTAAATTAAATTATGGCAAAATTCAGTGACACATTTGGGCTCTACTCAAATCAAGACCCAAATTAAAGTCTAGCCCAAAGTCCAAGTCCAGGTCAGGAGGCGAAGGACCAAAATCAACTGGCCCACCCAAAAACTCGCCCAAAGTCAACAGAGCTCAGCCGGATGACCGCCCCAAAGTCAAATAGGCTCAACCCAAAAGATTGACTCTAACATCACCGGGCCCACCCAAAGAGCCCAAAGCCCATCAAGAGGCCTGAGAAACTCTATAAATAGAGACCTTTCTCCTTCATTTTCAAGGTTGAGCGGAAGAAGGCAGAGAGAATTCGAAACAAAGTTGTGAAGTCTCCAGAAGCTCTTGAAGATCAAACACTGCCTGAACGAAGAACACTTCACGGAGATCGTCAAGAACACGCCACGAATCCATTGAAGTTTCCAACATTGAGAACAAGCTGTTTCAGCCCTCGATCACAACACACAAGTAGGAGAAAGAATCAGAGGATCAAACACTAGAGATTGTACTCACAATTACCTGAAATCAATACAAATACGAAATTCATTTACACGTGTCTCATTTCCATTCGCTGGTTGAAATATCGTGTGAACAGAGGTCATCCGTACAAAAATCCCAAAAAATCACCTATCAACTAATCATTAAAAAAAATCAATTTTAAGTGATTTTTTATATTTTCAAAATCAATTTTAACATTTGCCAAACATAAATATTTGAAAGAAAAGTGATTTGAATCATGGCAAAAGTGATTTTGACCATGCCAAAATCACTCCCAAACATACTCTTAAATTATAAAAATTAACTCTCAAATTTGTCATTTGTTTAAAAAATATTTGTATTCTTTTAAAAGTTATAATATTATTTTTAATTTTTAATTTTTAAAGATATTTCAAAACTACTTTAAAAATAGATAACCTATTAAAATGTTGAATGAAAAGTCGAAATGTTTGAATCTCGTTCTTTCAGACTTAATCCACACAAGAATGAAGGTCATCACCACGTCGTTTTAAGTCATCGCATTGGATCGAAACTCATACCCAACAACAAAGGTCAAATTATAAAAAATACTCCCGAACTATAGGGTTGGTTTCAATTATACCCCTAAACTTTGAAAAGTTTTATTTTAACCCTTGAACTTTGCAGTTTGTTTCAAAATAACATTTAAAGACTTTTTTTTTGGTTAAATGGATGAAAAATGACGTATTTGCATATGTTTTGATTTTTTTTAACTTATATGTTCAAATATGTACACATAAGCGATAATACAAATGCAAATATAATGTTTTCCGTCCATGAATTTTACGGAAAAAAACCTTCAAGGTTATTTTGAAACAAACTTCAAAGTTTAAAGGTTAAAATGAAACTTTTCAAAGTTCATGGGGTATAATTGAAACCAACCTCATAGTTCAGGGGTATTTTAGATAATTTAACCAACAATAAATGATGAGGGAAAGATTTTAGACCACTAAGCTAAACAACAATTTTATTATTTCATATAATAATAATAAAAGTGATAACAATTATGTGGTGTAAATAGAGCTTCAGAAGTTATGTCCATTCCTCTTCAAAGCTTTCGTTGATTTATGTTCGACCTGATTGTAGACAGTTATGTGGAGCTATTGATAAGAGCCTGGGGGAGCTTTCTCAAGTTGGAAGGAGTGATGACTTGTCGCCTAAATCTGAGAGTTTTGTGAGCGGGCAATTTGGACTTCCCTTTGGTGTATCGAAGCTTAATGTTGATATGCTCATGGTGTGAAGTGACTGGTAGAGGTGACATTGGATGAAATGTTTGTGACTCCCACGGGTCTCCTATCAGTGTTGGGTTTCAGCAATAGACAAAGAGGTGGTTGATCAGATCCTTCGAAGTCGCAACCATCCTCACTGGTCTCCGTTCTCTGATGGACCTCGAGCTCAAATCACCTTAATCCATCATCGTAAAATTTGATTCCCAGGAGATCGTTTCTTGAGCTTTTTGGGTATGGATATTTTGAACACTAGCTCTATTTTGAATGAGAATCGGGTCTCTCTCCTCTTTGTGGACCGAGTTTAGTATTCATTATTGTCCTATACATTGTAATTTCGTCGTCCATTCTCTTGCGCGTGCGTGTCACGGTCGCACTCCTCAAAGGGTCTTAACGCGGTCATGCAACACTTACTCCTGCTCATTAGTAAGTCAGCCAACTCAAATTCGGATCGTCGGTGGCCTACAGGGCCTATCTCGCAACTTCCATCCCTGTTCTCGAGAAAATAGTTTTAGAAAACGGGGTTGGAGAAAGTTCGTGAAAACATTTTGAAAAGCATTTGAAAGCAATTTGAGAAAGTTCGTTATACACTAGTAAACAAGTAAAGAAAGTCACAACTTAACTAACATATAACTCTTGGTATGAAAAATTGACGAATAGTCACATCCCCCTATAGTACATTGTAGAAATTTTAGCTATGACACCCTTGTACGTCAATTTGGGCGAGGAGTCATACGCTTACAAAAATGCAAGGAAATGAAAGAACAAAACTAAATGAAATACATAACATGAAACACAAGGTAAAAAAAGATTGGAATGGTCATGCGACCATGAGTAACACGCCCTGGACCAATATGACCGCGACATCCTCCCTCACTTAAATGGTTGACGTCAACCGACCTTCTTCGAACACGACGGTCTTGGGTTAGCAGTCTTCATGTCTCCGGCTCGATTCCAGCAGACTTCTGTGCCAAAGGCTTTCTTCCACTTCTCTAGGAATTGTTGCACATTCTCACCTGAGGTGTCTTTTGATTTTGTCCCTTCAGTTGGAATTTTAAATGGTTTTTTCAAATGGATCATTGGGCTCGACACTTCACTCCTCCATGTACTACACTTCCCTTGCTTCTTCCAAGACCTAGGTGATGGAATCTAGATCCCAAATGTACAACAGAAGTTTAATTGGAACGAAGAACTCGTTTTTTATTTGGGAAATACAAATACCCATACATTGGCAATTCAATCGATAAACATACAGAAACAAGAATTTTAGAACAAAAACATGCTGAATTGTTTCTCTAAACTAAAGGTTATGAAAAATTACCTTTTGGCTTCTTGAGTAACAACACCTTGTCGTTCTACGTGATACGTACAATATACTCAAACCAAAACTCCTTCAAGAAAAACAGGGCACTACCAAAGGAGAACTTCCTATTCTCTAGATTCTTAGATCAAGGTTTGTGGGAACTTTTTTTTTTTTTTTTGTGAGAAGGGAATACAAAGAGAAATTAGGAGAACAATCAATTCACAGAAGATCTCAAAAAACTCATCGATCAATCTTCTTCTCTCAACCATCCTACTCTTATCGAGAAAGAGTGGGAGAAAAAGAGGGAACGTGGCAAAAAAGAGGGAACGTGGCAAGATGGGGAATGTGTCAATTACACGTTCCCCTTTAATTAATAAATAAATAATAATAATAATCATTAATATAATTAATATAATTAAATCATATTTAAATTTATATATATATATATATATAAAAAAAACCTATTTAATTTAATTAAATCATATTTAATCAAGTTAATTAATTAATTTTTTAATTCATTCATTCATAATTAAACCAGGTTGCTAGTTTTATTAGAAAGGGTAGATTTACTAATTAATTAATAATTAACCTATTTAATTAATTAATTCATAATTAACCTATTTAGTTTAATTAACTAATTCATAATTAACCTATTTAATTAAAGAATTTGAGGGGGCTCGAGCCCCCTAGGCCTTAACTAAATTCGCCCCTGCTCCCACTTATCTTTTCAATTTCGTTAGAAAGTCAGTAGAAGCTATGGTCTCGATCTCTTTTTTCCAATCCAAGAATAAAATTACCAAACGTTTTTTTTTTTGGAAAGACCCAACTTCACATTAGTCTCCATATCCACCAAAAAGAAAAAAAACACAATGGGAAAAAAAATTAATTAAAGTCTAGTACTTGAAAATGAGTTCTCTATATATAAGCCTATATCTTAGTAATATTTTCTCCGTTATTCCCCCAAAACCGATAAAAATAAAAATGTCGGGCGTTTGGATGTTCGACAACGGGGTGATCCAGCTAGTGGAGAGGCCGGGGTGTTGGGATTTATGCCCTAAACTTGTGTAATCTTGATCAATTAAATAAAGTGTTATTTATTTTGATAAGATTACAGTCTTGCTTTTATAAATCCAATAAACTAAGCTCCAAGGTTATAACGCTTATCTTGAAATCAGTGTAGTGGACACTAATTGGGTTGAATTCAAGATTATAACCTAAATTGTCTATGGTATAAGAATAAGGTTGGAAACCTCATTCTCAGTAACACCATGGATGCGACCCACTTTGTAATTAGTACAAATGAGGTAATCCAACTCATTCATGTAGTTGACATGCGAGTGGGGCATCCTGTATGAAGAGTTCATACAAGATCGGATCGCAAATTATTAGTCTAACCAATGTAACAGATTAACGAGGATAAGACTAGTAATTTATAGATGGTCATTAGTGACTCGACTTTGAATCTGAGCAAGTTAAGAACTCCATTTTACGTGGGTTTGTCCTTAGACTAGTATGGGTGAGAGTGGCACATGGCCAGGCTCAATAAGCCTACCTTCTCGGGGACGAACCTCGTGCGTAGCCGGAACTTAAGCTGTGCAAGATGGAATTCACTCATTCCTCTCTTGAGGAATTAGATAGGTTGTTCCCTTAGAATCGACTCGTGTCTTGAACAACGGGGCCCCCCTCTGCGAGGTATGAGTCTAAGGTAGTAGACCTTAGACTTGTTGTTCATTAGAGGATCGGTGGTGCTTAAGGAGCAAAGAGGTAATCACAGGAGTAAAAGCGATGGTTTGACCCAACCGTGATTACGAACAACCCGTGAAGGGTCGACTCATGGGCAATGACTATATCGATGGACACATATTATCTACAAAGTGAGAGAGTGCGCAATCACAAGTCTATAGTGGAGTGACTTGTAGTTAATGAATATTGATTAACTTGATCGATTAATTTCACATCATTGGAGTTCATGATCTGTAGGCCCATTAGATCCCTCCGTTGGCTCAACATGGTAATATAGAGGTATAAAGTTAGGAGTGAAATTGAAGTGTTCAATTTCATACATGAGGAGTTATATCAATTATATATGATATAATTGATATAATATATAGTTTTAATGTGAATTAGACTATATACTAAAGAGAGATTAAAGGAGGGGTAGGATGGTCATTTTCATCCCAATTCTCTATATATATGGTTGCATGAGATGCAACTAGGTTAAGGGTTTTATCATAGAATCACTAGCCTCCTTGTTGTGTTGTTGGAAGAGTTCTAAAAACACACATCTCTCTCAAAATACCTCACATCTCCTAAAGGAACCCACCTTCCTCCTCACCTGAGAACAACGGAGAAGATCCGGTGGTCGTGTCTTCGCACGTTGGAGTTCTTGTTCTTTGAGATCGTGACCGTGGAGAGAGGAGCACTTGAAGAAAGGTTCTTCAAAGGTAACTTCTTTGTTGTCCAAACTCTTATTTTATGCTTAATCCATGTTTTACATTCTTGAAATTTCCATTGTAACTAAATCAAGAGGCGCGCGATTCGCAATCGCTTCCGTTGCGGGGACTTCGATTCCCTTCAATTGGTATCGAGCCCAATTGCGTTCTTGATTTATGTTCTGAATTTTTCAAGAACAAGGTGGGATTTATCGTTTTGCATGTGATGTATGAACGATTTTTGAAATTAGATGTTTTCGATTTTGGCACTTAGATTTACAATTTTTCATTGAAATGTTCAATGTAAGGGCGATGTTTTGGGCAAATTTAATTGTAAATCGAGTGCAGTAAGTCCGTATGTCGTTCGAGGCAAGGCGGTTCTTTGAGAAGAACGAGCAAAACGAGCAAAGAATAGAGATTCTCAATGCCGTTTGTGGGCAGTGTTGCAACTCTGTTCATTGGCGTTGCAAGCCGCGCTTGCGGGAGAAGGCGCGCACAGGAGGCAGCGTTGCAACGCAGCCTTTAGCGTTGCAACGTTGTGGCGTTGCGTAACTCTCGACAGAAAACGACAAAAGCAACGTTGCAACGCTGCTATCAGCGTTGCAACGCCGAAAACGTTTCACGCGAGGAACAACGGGCAAAAATCGAAAATTTTATTATTTATATTAATTATAAAAATGTTTTATTTTAATATATTTAATAATTTTATTTTTAATTAATATAATTAGATTATATTAATTAAAATTATTTCTAGGGTGCCAAAATTAGTCTAATTTTTGCTATTTTAATTATGCAATTGTTGTGTAATTATTGTCATGCATAGTGTATGCTTATATTTTAGAAATCCCACCTTAGGTTAAGCATTTTCATGCATCATTTATAATATAAGGAGTTATATTATATAGTTTGCATGATTAATTAATATAAGGTTGTTATATTAATTTTTGGACAACATTGACATGCATTATTTTTCATGAGATGAATATGCTATGAATGTCTTATTATTCATGTAATGAATGATCAAGCACTATAACATAGTATGCATTTCACCTAAGGTTAATTATTAGTTTTAAAGTGTTTAGAACTTGGAAATAATAGATCTTAGGTTATCTAGTTCTAATTAGATTAGAATTAGGAATCAAGTAATTTATAAACTATGATTAAAAGAGGAACTCATGTCTAAGAAAAAGTTACATGTCTAAAATTTGGGGTATTTAAGGTGACGGAAACTAACACCCTCTACTGGAAGCGACACGGAAGTGAAATTTAATCAGAGAGTCTTATAAATTACAAGATGGCGTCAATGAGTTTATTAAGGGGTTAATAAACTAGAAATCCTAGGTTTAATATAAGGAGTTATATTAACAAACTTAGGATAAAATCAATAAGAGTTATATTGATCATCAATATAAGAGTTATGTTGATGAAGTTAGGTAAAATAATTAGCCGGGTTTTGGCCTAAGAAAGATTCCTATAGACTTAAAGTATTCAGTGGGAGGAAAACGTGTATGAGATACATATTTTTCTACCTACGCTATCTCCGGGAAGTTCACACCGTGAGACTCATACTTGGCCTCGTGGCGCAAACGGGAGCGTTCCCCTTCGGATGGTGTTTGTATGAGTCAATACCAAGGTGAATGGAGAGGGTACTTATAGTGAGTGGGAGCAGGTTTAGTGAAAACAAAACCTACGGTCTCTTTTGTTGGTTTACACCGTTAGACCACTATGGTCACCTCTGCTAGTTTGGCTCGGACTGGACAATCCCTTGGAGGGCTTGATCATGGGGATCTAACACGCAGAGACACCCAAAAAGGGATAAAGATTTCCTTAGACTATTTTCCAATCTAGTCCTCCTTCACGGATTTTATTGGATCGAGACTCTGCAAGGGATCTAAAGACAAAGAGTTACACTCACGTGGTACATAAGTTGTGTATGTATTCGAGGCCAGAAAAATGGTAACTAAAACCTATAGGAATAAGAGTTATTACGGTGTTAGGTTTTGGTCAAGAGTGTCTTGATCCAGGAGGAGGAGTGTTTTTATTACCCTTCAAAGTCATACATTCTAAACCTTTGGAGTATCATTGCAAATTATAAATAGCCTAGGAATCATTTGATAATTAGCTAAAACATGATTGGATTAGAGTTATAGCAAGAAACTCATACAAGTTTGTTTGTAAATATTTCAGCAATAATGTCTAGCTCTATGATTTCCTTATTGGGTGCGAAAAAGTTAACCGGAGAGAACATAGTGACTTGGAGGGATGGACTCAACATAATCTTGGTTACACATGATCTTAAGTTCGTTCTCAATGAGGAGTGTCCTCAATTTCCTGCTCAAAATCCATCTCAAGCTGTTGAGGATGCGTATGGCCGCTGGATTAATGCCAACGAAAAGGCGAAAGCCTATCTCCTGGCTAGCATACCTGATGCTTTAGCTAGGAGGTTGGAGGGCAAGATCTTAGCTCGAGAGATCATGGATTTTGTGCTAAATTTGTCTAGACAACCGTCCAAACAAATTCGGCATGAAGCCCTAAAGTTCGTTTATAACACACGTATGAAGAAAGGAACATCGGTGAGAGAACATGTTCTCAATCTGATTGCCCACTTCAATATAACGGAATTAAACGGAGCGGTCATAGATGAGAAATGTCAGATTTTGTTCATCCTAGAATCTCTTCCGAAGAGTTTTCAACGATTAAAGTAGCAATGCGGCGATGAACAACATAGAGTATGATCGACTTCTCTGCTACATGAATTTGCAGAATTATCGATTTCTTATGGATGATAAGAGACAACAAAATGGAGAGGCAAATTTGTTTGCTCATTCCAAAAGTTCTCGGGAGGATTCATCCTCTGGGACTAAGATCTATGATCATACTACGGACTTAAGAAGATACGAGAAGAAGAGGAAAAGAAGCGGATAAAAGAGCAACCATATGCAAAAGAAAAGTTGTTATTTGATAACATGTAGCTTAAGGATTTATTAGAAACCTTATTTCTTGCCTTAGAGAACATTGTACTTCTTTTACTTTTCAATTAAATAAAATGTTTATTTCATTGGAAAAGTATTGTACTATGTGTTGCTCTTCTTGAGAATTATTTACAAATGGTTTAATTCAGTTAAAATAGTTTTAACAAGTGAATTTTACAAAATTGCAAGTACACGAACTAATTTCTCCTAAAATGTTCATCTTTGGCGTCTAAGATTGGGTCACATTAATCTCAATAGGATTGAGAGATTGGTAAAGAATGGACTTCTAAACGAGTTAGAAGAAAATTCCTTGCGATATGTGAATCCTGCTTAAGGCAAGATGACTAAAATACCTTTTTTAGTGGAAAAGGTTATAGAGCCAAAGATCCTCTACGAACATACATTCGGACCTTTGTGGTCCGAGTGAATGTTAAAGCCGAGGAGAGATATGAATATTTCATCTCTTTTATAGATAATTATTCCAGATATGGGCATATTTACCTAATGCACCACAAGTCTGAAGCACTTGAAAAGTTCAAGGAATTCAAGACTGAGGTTGAAAATCAATTAGGTAAAAGACTTAAAACACTTCGATCGGATCGAGGTGGAGAGTACATGGATTTAAAATTCCGAAACTATATGATAGAACATGGAATTACATCCCAACTCTCGACTCGACACACCACAACAAAACGGTGTATCGAAAGGAGAAATAGAACCTTGTTGGACATGGTTCGATCAATGATGAGTTATGCTCATCTCCTAGTTCCTTTTGGGGTTATGCGGTGAGACTGCAGATATACATATTGAATAGTGTGCCCTCCAAAAGTGTTTTACAAACACCTTTTGAACTCGGAAAGGACGTAAAGGTAGTTTATGTCACTTGAGAATATGGGGTTGTCCAAAGACATGTGCTTGTGACAAAATCCAAAGAAGTTGGATTCACGTTCAAAGTTATGCCTATTCGTAGGATACCCAAAAAAACAAGAGGTGGTTTATTCTATGATCCTAAGGAAGATAAGGTCTTTGTGTCGACAAATGTCACTTTCTTGGAGGAGGATGTTTGCTTAAAAGGGTGTGTGTGAAATTATCAAGAAAACACTTCTCGTGGGGCGAACCTCAAATGCGTAGTGGGAACTTAACTGCAAGCAAGATGGAATTCACTCATTCCTCTACCGAGGAATTAGATAGGTTGTTCCCTGGAATCGACTCGGTGTCTTGAACAACGGGGCCCCGCCCTCTACGAGGTATGAGTCTAAGGTAGGACCTTAGACTTGTTGTTCGATTAGAGGATCGGTGGTGCTTAAGGAGCAAAGAGGTAATCACGGGGGTAAAGCGATGAATTTGACCCAACCGTGATTACGAACAACTGTGAAGGGTCGACTCATGGGCAATGACTATATCAGTGGACACAATATTATCTACAGTGAGGAGAGTGCAGCTACAAGTCTATAGTGGAGTGACTTGTAGTTAATGAATATTGATTAACTTGATCAGTTAATTTCACATCATTGGAGCTCATGATCTGTAGGCCCATTAGATCCCTCCGTTGGCTCAACATGGTAATATAGAGGGTATAAAGTTAGGAGTGAAATTGAAGTGTTCAATTTCATACATGAGGAGTTATATCAATTATATATGATATAATTGATATAATATATAGTTTTAATGTGAATTAGACTATATACTAAAGAGAGATTAAAGGAGGTGTAGGATGGTCATTTTCATCCCAATTCTCTATATATATGGTTGCATGAGATGCAACTAGGTTAAGGGTTTTTTCATAGAATCACTAGCCTTCTTGTTGTGTTGTTGGAAGAGTTCCAAAAACACACATCTCTCTCAAAATACCTCACATCTCCTAAAGGGAACCCACCTTCCTCCCTCACCTAGAGAACAACGGAGAAGATCCGGTGGTCGTGTTCATGGAGAGAGGAGCACTTGAAGAAAGGTTCTTCAAAGGTAATTTCTCGTTGTCCAAACTCTTATTTTATGCTTAATCCATGTTTTACATTCTTGAAATTTTCATTGTAACTAAATCAAGAGCGCGTGATTCGCAATCGCTTCTGTTGCGGGGACTTCGATTCCCTTCACGGGGACGACGGAGAACACGACGGGGGAGGGCGGAGGAAGCAATAGTAGCAGTAGCAGTAGGCGGCGGAACAAAATTCTGATGTACACGCCGACGAACGAGGCGATGACGTCATACATGGTGTTTAAAAATGTTTTTCTCATTTTGTTAATTAATTCATAAAAGGAGTGTTTTTACGTTTTTAAAAACCCAAATAGGTTAATTAAAGAGTTTTAGGGGGACTCGAATAGGTTAATTATGAATTAATTAATAAAAGGAGAAAAACGTAAAAACGTTTTTAAAAGTAAGATTAGAAATTGTAGATTTACTGCTTCACCTTTTATTGTAGATTGACATTTGAAAGTTTTTTAATTAACTTCATAGCTTGATTAAAAATGTTAAGGTAGAAAGCAATGCTACTATTCCAAAAAAATAACCAATTTTTATGTCAATTCACTGAAGAAAAGTGTTAGCTCAATCTTTCATCAGTTTCGCATTTATTTACATCGATTACGTAGAGTAGTCTTTTTCTTTCTCAGTAAGCTATTTCAGTGTTTATTTATCTCCTATTATCTTATTAGCCTTTGCAGGTAGCCATGGAAGGCATGCACAAAATTCAGTCTCAATTAATTTTGAACCAATAAAGTAATTTCTTCCTTTAAGATGTTATTTCAGTCTATTTTCTTAATACTGTATTGTTATTATTTTTATTCTTCTGCATGATTTTATGCTTAATACTTTGTTCCTAAAGTCCTTGTGTATAAAGCTAAATAGTTTAAGAAATCTAAGGAGGTTTGGTCGATGGAGGAGTTGAAGGCTCAACTGTAATGATCCTAAAACTTAGGACGAATCTAATTAAGGAGGTTACTCAGCCACGCCGTCTACGCTGAAATTTCGGTAGCATAACGACATAACAAGGAGATAACCAAAATTTCTCTGGGACCTGTAAATCCAAACAAACACTCCTTAAGGTACAATAAATGCCCAACCTCCAACAGATTTTAACAAACATTAGATTGGGCTTCAGAAAAACAGAAACTCAACAGGCTTTACACTTACAAATAAGTGACAACCGAGTTCAACGAAAGTAAAACCTATCAAGCTAAGAGACATCTACAGAAGTTACAAAGAAAAATCATAGGTTCTGAACACACATCATATGCTTAATAAAGAGTTCCAATTCATGTTTTAGCATTTTTCAATTATACCATTTCTAAACACACATCATATGCTTAATAAAGAACACATGAAAAGATAATGGAGTAAGCAAATAATTTTGATTTACCTAAATTGTTATAAATCATAAAATTCATTTCATGCATGAATTCAACAACAAAAAAATATGGACCCAACTATTATAGTATTTGATTTAGCTAGATCTCAATGTTCTTCTTTCGGCTCCATATCCTCTTTCCACTGTTTGTAATTATTCCCCTTCGTAAGCAATAATCTAAACTCCAATTGAGGGTCCAAATGATAGTTTTGAACTTTTCATACAACCAAATCAACGAGAAGTGTTCCTTTTTCTAAAAATAAAGAATGCATCCAAATTAACTGAATTTTCTTCTTTTCCTTTGCAATATTAAATTTGAGAAAGTTATGATGTCGGCACATTTATATTTTGATTATTAAAAACATATGTTTAACAAACAGAAAGGTAGCTAAAGATTTAGTTGCAAAATTTGTTCAAGGACTTATTGAGCAGTTTCAAAAACATATGTGGCCTCTCGAGAAAATGACATATTGTATGAGGTACTTTGTGGCTACGACTTCTAAATATTTTTCAACCGGCAAATAAAAAAATCTCTTTGAATACTATGTTTTAATTCATTATTTCACAAGTTTTCTTGCCTTCAACAACAAAAACTCTCCTTTTCCATAACTATAGATGCTAGGTACAATGAATTACTTTCAAAATCTTTTGTGATATAAGAACATGAAAACTTTATCTCTATACCTACGTTCTTATGCATACCTCAATTCAGTATCACCTCCGATCCTATTACTCTTAAACATCCTTCAACCCTTACAATTTTTATCCTTTCTAATATGTAAATTTTAGAACCAACACTTTTGGCCCTCTATTCTTCAATTCTAAATGAGACAACTACCCTACCCTAAACTAAATCAAACCAAGCCAATTAGCAATTTTTCACAAGTATATTCAATTTGTCATAAATAAACAATTAATTTTAGAGTAACCTCAACCAATCTCAGATCACATTGAATTTTTTTTTATTTTCAGCCTATCTCATCAAAATTGAAACAAGGAACTAAATTATAAATAAAATTTTCAATATACCCAATCTATTATACATAGAAAATACCAAATGCTCACTAACCTGCACAACTTGGGTGAAGGAGAAGACAATCTGCACCAGAATCGATCGATGAAGAAGACAGTGGCACAAACTTGCTTAGGCACCAGACGACAATCACTGATGAAGCAGGGGCTTTAGCGATCAACACCAGAGGACAGTCACCGATGAAGTAGGGAGGTTCAACGATCAACACCAAAAAAAATTTCGATGAAGCAGACGGTGGCACAAACTTCCTTAGGCGAAGCAGACATCGACACTAGACTTGCTTCGATGAAGCAAATCGGTGAATCTTTTTTGGGCGATCAACACCAAAATAGTTTCGGTGAAGCAGACGACGAGTGCAGTAATGAAATCATTTAAGGATGAAACACTGACGTTGCCGGAGACGGAGATGGTGAAATTGAGTCGATCGAGCTGAGGGTGAATCGGCGGTGAGGGAGAAATTGAAATCGTGAGCCGTGAGAGGGGAGTTAATGTTGATGAGAGACCTGAGGGTTTTTAACTAAATTTAATTCGCATTACCAATTTCGAGAAGGAGACGACAGAGATAATGAGGGACGAGCTGAGGGTTTTATTTTCGATAATTATTTTTTTAATAATAAAATTTTTAAAACGACGTCGTTTGGTGAATAGTTTAAAAGGAACTTTCTTGACGGTTATGCACCGTCATAAATTCATTTCAAATGGTTAAATTTGACGGTCATGGACCGTCAAGAAAAGCGACCTTCCTTGATATTAAAAAACCGTCAAGAATTCGAAAAATACGCACGAATTATCTCTAATTGACAGAACTTTTCGGAAAGGTATTCCATGACGTTTAAAAACCGTCAAGTATTATAAAACACAAAATTTTCTATATTTTGATGGATATTTTCTGAAAAAACGTCAATAAAGCTACTTAAAATCCGTCAACATATGTATTTTTAAATTAATTATTAATTTTAGAGTTTAAATTAACTTTTTATTGACGATTTTTGGTCTCAACCGTCAATAATTCAAATAAGTCACGCGTCAATAAATGCCAAAATTGCAGTAGTGTAGCAAGCTTTTGGTGGGGAGATGATGATGAAAACCAAAAAATCCACTAGACAACTTGAAAGAAAGCGTGTAGCTCTAAGCTAAGAGGAGGATTAGACTTTAGGGATTTGGAATTGTTTAATCAATCCCTATTAGCAAAACAAGGTTGACGAATACTAGAATGCCCCGACTCTCTTATGGTCAAAGTTTTAAAGAGTAAATACTTTCACTCCAATAATTTCTTAAAGTGCCTAATAATGCATCTTATCTGTGGAGGAGCATTCTGTGGGGTAGAGAGTTATTAGAAAAAGGAATGAGATGGAGAAGTGGGGATGGAAATAAAGTTAAGATAGACAATGATAAATGGCTATGTAGACCACTATCGTTGAAAATAGTCCACAACTCAAATGTAAATCCCGAAGCCAAGGTTGAGAGCTTACTTTCTGAAGATGGTAACTGGGATGAAGAGATTATAAAGTGCCTATTGCATGAGGAGGATGGAAGACAAGTTCTGAAGATTCCAAGACTTAGAATGAAATGCATGGATAAACTAATTTGGTATTATGAGAAAGATGGAACCTACTCTGTTAAGTCAGGTTACAACCTTGTTGCTTCCTTGTTAGAGGAGCATCATATTCGGAGGAAGATCAAATGAGTAACTAGTGGAAAATTCTATGACATAACTCAATACCTAATAAAATAAAGGTTTTTATCTAGAGACTTTTTAATGACTATATTCCCTCTCTAGTTAATCTTAATAAAAGAGGCATGAAGATGGATATAGATTGTCCTAGATGTCATAGAAGACCTGAAACATATTTCGATGTTATTTGGGAGTGCAAATTCTAAAAAAAAACTATGGAAAGAGTCCCCTTTATACCTAATGGAATGACCTAGTACGTGTGCCTATATTGTAGACCTCATCTGGTGGTTTAAAGAACATCTAAATAAAGACCAACTCGAGGAATTCTTTGTCATGTGTTGGAGTGTGGAATGAGAGAAATGAACATGTTCTTAACAGTAAAATCGATGAATGGGGTATTCCAAATAACTTGAATTTTTGCCTATCTTATCTAGAACAATTCCGTGAAAATAATAATCAGTATAAAACAGAGAGAACCGACCGACTAGCAGAAAACATGGTATAATGGAATCCCCCAAATTTTCCTAATTTCAAACTAAATGTAGATGCAACAATTGATATTGATGAGATAAGGAGTGGCGTGGGAGTTGTATTAAGAAATGAAAAAGGGGAAACTATGCTCACCATGACTAGACCAATTCCATGGATTACGGATGTGAAGACGATATAAGCAATAGCAGTACATGACGGTATGCACCTGACCTTGGAAATGGGTTTCAATCAGATGGAAATCGAAACTGACACCACAACGATTATACATCTCTTACAACAAAAAACCCTAAATCAGTTTGAGTTAGGTCATATTATAGAAGAGATCAATAAACTCTCAAAGAGGATGAAATCGTGTTCATTTACCTGGTGCAATCGGAGGGCAAATGATCTGGCACATGCACTGGCAAAGGAAGAAACCATCGTCTTTGAGGAGAAGAAATGGATGGAGGAAGTTCCTGAAAGCGTGAAAACCATCTACATGGTTTTTAAGACTATTCTGCCTTTGAGACGAGACTTTGGTCTCCTCAGCTTTAGTTTAGTCCTTTTAGTTTTCTCATTTATTACTCATCAAAAAAAAAAAAAATCTCATTAGACATGAAACTATAAATTAGTTAATTTTTAAAAATTTTGATATATCAAGAATTTATTAGAGACAAAAGTGAAAGTTCAAATATCTATTAGACATTTTTTAAGTTGAATGACCAATTAGTACAATATTGAAAATTCATGAACATATTAGACATTTTTTAAAATGAGATAACCAAATAGAAACAAAATTCAAAATTCAAAAACTGAGCTTATAATTTAACCTAAAATAATCTAACCTTCACAACCTACTTAAATACTTTATCTAATTACTAGAGCTTTTGGTATGGTATGGTAAATCAATATTTTAGTAGTATAAAAAGCTATTAGTTTGTGCATCAATTACGTAATTATTCTAATTAAACCCGAGTCATTATTTTCTGTAATATCTTTATTTTTTCTTTTCCCAAATTTCCCGATGCAATATTAGTGACATAGGGAATCCTCTTCAAACAGGAAGGTATAATTTACCTTACAAGAGTATAAATCTAAATTCGTTTTTTATTCACATGAAATTTAATTTATTTTTCACTCTTTTTAATGAAATCTTAAACTCTAATGTAGTCAGGTTCAAAATTAGTTCAATAAAACACTCTAATTCATTATTAAGAAAACTAAAAATGTGAGATGCATTTAATATAACAACTTGTACTGGTCTTATAAAAAAAAATGTAATGACAATACAAATTTATGAACTAATTTTAATTATCATGCACATGTTATAATAATAACCAGCATTATAAGAATACTATCCGTATTATAACTCCAGATTAAACATTGAAAAAAATATTAAGAGAGTGTTGATGACATATTTACCATTACGCTAGAAAACTTTTATGTTATTTAATCTGACATTTTCTATACATATTATTAAAGGTAAAAAATTTTAGGGGAACGCCATGGTAAATCCACCCTTACTACAAACTATGTTATTATAACTCACTTAGTGTCTAATTTATTATCTGTTTAGAAAATTGATTACAAATTTACAATAATCAGAGTATTAGTAACATTTTTGAAATGTAAAGATTCAAATTCTCATCCCACATTAACATAATATTGGAAGGAAAAAAAAAATATATATATATATATATATATATATATATATTAAAAACAGATGCACGGGAGAGACTAACAATAATAAAAATAAATAAATATTAAAGAGCCGGTTAAATCAATATAAAATCAATGGCTGAGATACAAGATTGGTGCTATATTTACTAAATAGTATTTAGAGAAAAGAAAAAAGAAACTCGTGCAGCCAAAAAATTAAAAGCGTATACTAGAATCACCGGCTGTCACTTGTCTTAGACGACAAAACTACGAAGGACCACACTGTATCTGACACGTGTAAATTTCTCTTCCACGTACTTAAAAAGATATCCTTTTACACGAACAAGTATTGGGGTCACAAAAGGAAATATTATAAATGCTATTTTCCCACAAACCCTAGATCATCTCATCCATTCTAGTTTCACTCCAGGGGTAATTACGTAACTTCAATTTCCAAATTTTGTATTATAGTTGTAGAAGTTTAGTTATGCACAAGAACAGAGCGTCTTCACCGCCACACAGAATTCCATTTCTCACTTTATGTGACATTGAAGCCTATTCAGACGCTTTGAACAATTGCATCAGATCAGAATAGAGAATTTCTTGATTTGAACAGGGAGAATTTCAGCAGAATTTTGGAAGAAGAGGAGAGAATGCATTCGTTGAGCTTCAAGGTTTTAGGTGATTTTAATGCGGGATCGAGGATGAATTTACGGGGACGAGGAAGCTTTTGTGTTCCGGAAATGGAGGTCGGGCTAACGAGGTGTTTTGGAGGTCGTCAAGCATTTGGAAGAACTTGTAGGATTGTAGCATGCGCTTCAGAGAGGAATGGTGATGGTGGAGGCAGCCAGAGCCAGAGCGCGAGTACGAGTCGGAGTCGTTCGTTTCTGTCCCGCAGTGAAACTTATGCTCTACTGAAGCAGCAATTGGAGGTTGCCGCCAAGTCCGAGGTCTCTCTCTTCTTTTCTATCTCTATCATTACCATTAGTCTAGTAAATCAATGGGTTTAAGCTAATTGGTATAGAAAATTCACGCGTCTGGTGGAATTAATTATGTAGGTTTCAAAAATGATAAGGAAGTATGGACTGTTTCCCTCTTTAATTTTTATTTTGTTACACTATATTGATATGATTAAATTTGCTTCAAACTATCGGCTTAGATTTGATTGACGATTTAAGAAAATATGAGAGTAGGAGTACTTCAACTCTGCAAAGTCAGTTTGCTCCTCGTTTAATATTGATCTCACTTGTTTGGTTTTTTTATCAAATTTCCAAACCCACAAGTGAGGGTAGTGTTAGACTACATTGATATAATTAAATTGCTTATTGACTATTGCGGCCAGATCATCTTTTAACTGTTAGTTAGATTGACTTCGCGTAGATTTCTGGTTAAGGAGCCTTGTCATACTTATTTATACATCGGATTATTGACTATTGCACTCCTAACAGAAGGGACATTCACTGATTCCGTTACTTGCCCTTAATTTTATGGCCTGAAAAAGTTCAAGATGTGGCTCTATGCGTCCTAGAGTTTTGATGTTTTACCCCGCTAGAAACTTGAAGTCCCCCTCTCCTTAAAGACTACATAAGAGTAGGAGAGGTGAAACAATTGTAATTCTGCAGTTTTCAAATGCTAGGTTCATTTTATGGATTTTTCCTCTGCATATCATTTGTTAAATCTAGGATTATGAAGAAGCTGCGAGGATACGCGACTCATTAAAATTATTTGAAGAGGAAGAGCCAGTTTTGCGTCTTCGAAGACTGATGAAGGAGGCTATTTCTAGTGAGAGGTTTGAGGTACACATTGTTTCAGATCTTGTCACTTACTGCCATGCTATTCTACCATGCAATTCTCTCTCTATCCCTCTCTCTCTTTCTCTCTCTTTTTATTTTATTTTTTTTAAAGCTTCCTACCATGCAATTCATCATGGAAGTAGAACTAAAATATAAATATTCAATCCTAGTGTGATTGGCAATATTTTCCTTTTACTTAGACTTGAGAGTAGATTTTAATGGAATGTTCTATCTGCCTTTTCAGATCTTAATACTTTGTTCCAGTACTCAGTACTCAGTACTGCATAATTGTTGTTCTGGTTCGTCATAATGCTCTGGTTGGATTAGTTGCTTTGACTTTCTTTTATGCTGATGATAAATTCCTGCAATACAATGAAATAGCAAAAGCCACCTATTACTCTGTTCTATGAATGACTGATAAATATAATGACTTCAAAGCCGATAGACATATGTCTTTTTTTAGTTTTGGCCCTTGGGGTTAATAATTTGATAAATATATGTTAATAACTTCTTACAAGCTTGGCACAAGCCCGCGACTTCAACGTTGACTGACTCCACAACTTTATTTCATCTCTTGATACCATGTCTTCACCATTACCTTTTGCCATTGATCTATTTGCATTTTATTTTCAGGATGCTGCTAAATATCGTGATGAGCTGAATGAAATTGCCCCTCATTGTCTTTTAAAGTGTGCAAGTGATGCGACAACTTTGGTACATTTCTTGATCTTCTTATGAATGTTGTTGATGGATTAAATACCATACCATTTTTTCAATTTATTGAAGTAACGTCCTCTTGCCCTAATAATGTCTATTCTTCTTTAATTCATAAAGAGTTTTAAAATAATAATTATTCCCTACTTCAGAATAAACTGATTAGAGAAATGGAGTGGGTAGAAGCTAGAATCTACATGTGAGCGGATGAGAATTTTGACAATAGACTTAATTTTGATTGATTCTATAGGGTATCAGGGTACAAGTTAGGAGCATTTACATAGAAGGCCGAAGCCAACCTTCGAAGAATCAGTACTTTTTTGCATACCGAATAAGAATAACCAATAATTCAAACCGTCCAGTTCAACTTCTTAGAAGACATTGGATTATCACTGATGCAAATGGGAAAACAGAAAATGTCTGGTACGTTTGACTTGCTTCTGTACTTTCCTCCTTGATTCATTAAGCCTGTGAAGGTGATCCCCGACTCAAACTAGACATGTTTTTTTTAATCTTTGCAGGGGCGTTGGTGTTATTGGTGAACAACCAGTTATACTTCCTAAGACTGGTTTTGAATATTCATCAGCATGCCCATTAACTACTGCTAATGGCAGAATGGTTAGAATGATTTTACTTATGTGAACTTCTTGTAGTTTAAATTCTTTTTCCATCTATAATTACATCAGTTTTTTCTGATCCAGGAAAAGGACTGCTCTAGCATATTTTTTTGAACTGGTTCAGTAAAATTTATAGTCAAACCTGTTTTCATAAATAAATTTAAAATAGCCGTGACATTCTTTTACCTTGGGAATTTTTAACTCACATGTGGAGTGCACACTTCAAACATGATTTCATTAGGAATTTTATTTTTGAGACCTTTTTAGTGGGACATCGATGATGCAATATTATTTTCTTTCTTATTTATGTCTAACAAGGTAAGATGCTGTAAACTCTTGACATTTTTTAAACTCACACATGTATAACAAGCCTGAACATCCTTGATCGATGAAAAAGAAAAAGTCTCACAAGGCATTTCTCTGGAAATTGCATTGATGCTAAATAAACTATTATCTTTTGGTAATTGCTCGTTCACATTGCATACCACATCATGTTTTTTTTTAATCAAATTCTACCCATCTACTCATTTTATAGGTGGAATTTTTCATCTATGTAATATGTAAAGATATATAAGCGGTGGAAAAATATAGAATTTCTGATTTTTTTTATAATTTTACATAATTAGTAAAATCTTAATCTCACTTTTGAGTTCATACTTTTCTGGCATTTTGAATATGGGTTGGGAACCTGAGTTTTTACTGAATGTGGTGCAGGAAGGCGACTTTGAAATGAAGTACATCGACAGAGTGGGTGAACAATCATTTAACGTTGCTATTGCTCCGTTTTCTCTCTCCATATTAGGAGATAGCACAGATGCTTTCTGAAGTGTAAACTGCAACCTAAAGTCAGCCATGAAGAGATTTTTTGGGACATCGAGAAATCTGTTGAAAATGCTGTTTGCAGATATTGTAGATATTTTTTCATTGGGGATGCGGAAGACAAAAGCTTGCAAACAAATCCATGATATTCTCAAATGAATTTGGAAATGTTAGGAGCTTCTTATGTTTGTAAACTCTGGAGAGAGTTGTTGTAAAGATCAACGTGTGTATAGATTTGTTGCCACTTTTAAGTGGAATAGGTAGACCCAGTTCATTATTCCGAAGCTTCAATCGGATTGAAATTGAACCATACTATATTCAAGAATTGTCTCTATCAAGAAAACCCATCAGCATCTTAGATTAATCTTGCACCAATCTTGATGATTAAAATACGACGCAGCTTTGCTTTAAATTTTCTTTCTGGTAGGTTTTAATGCTTCTTCTTCGTCACACTGCTGCGTTGAATGATTGGTCAGCGGAGTGAATATGCTTGTTTAATTTGTTATTATTACTATCCTTTACCTTTCCACTTTTCCTCTGACTTTAGTCTATTGATTTAACTGTTTTCAGCATATAAAATTTACAGGAGCTTTGCTTGGAAATCTTGAGAGTTCAATATGGGCTTGGCGCTCTCTCTTGACCAGGGCGGCAGCGAGTGGATGGCCAATGCAGCAGTGAGTCGGTACGGTATATGAATAAATGAACATTATTTCTACCAACTATTTTGCAATTATTTGAAGACTCATTTACTATGTCTTTACACCTGTTTGTTAATGCCTCCAAAAATCAACCTCTCCCAATTAACCAATACCAGAGATTCTCAATGCCAATTAAGGTGCCTGTTCTAGCTTTTAGCCAATCAACATTCCACCCCATAAATAATACAATCAACTTCAAGGGTGAAAAGTTATATAAAATTCCCTTTGTTTTGGTTATAGGAAAGGCCACCGCCACAACATAAAAAAATGGTGTCTTTGTGTGGTTCTTGGAAAAGTGCACTTTTTTGATGAACCAATCCTTCTCATATCCTTGAGTTTTTAAAACAGTGAGCTGATGCATGCATAGTGTTTAGGTGAGTCTTTGAAGCATTGAAGAGTGTTGGTTGCAGTTTTCTTGTGCTTTTTTTGTTTTTGTTTTTTGTAGTGATTCTTTTTTTCATCTTACAGTTCATTCCTTGCACTGCACTTCAAACTCCAGAGGTTGAAGACGTGAAAAAACACAATTGCTTAGCCATTACAGCTTAGCTTTGCATTCTTGAAAGTTTTTTCAGACGCATTCTATTTATGCATTTGCTCCTCTCTGCCCTCGCATTCTGCATTTCTTAACTGCATGGGAGTTTGTTTCAGTCCCTTTACCAGCGACCACCTAAAATTCCTGGTCTCTCTCTCTCTCTTTCTCTGTGACTTATTTTTTCTTTACAAATATGCTTATTTCGATACTGAAAGTGTAAGAGGGAGATAAGAGAATAAGGGTCTGACTCTACTCTTTAACATAAGTTTGAATTTCTGTTTGGTTCCTACTTGGCTTCATTTCTAAACAAATTCCCATTTATTTGAATAGCTAAACAAGGGGGAAAAGAAACATGTATTTATTTTGAAAAAAAAATCAAAGTAATTTTCTCTTGTCATAAAGGAGATTGTTTTCTTCCCAATTAATCAGAATAACTTCGCTTTATTCTTTTTGATTTACTGTTTATGATCTTCTCTATTTTACTTTATTCCAGCTACCTGTGTGTTCTTTTTCTTTTCTCTTTTTGGCTTCAATATAGACAGCAAGAAAAAAAACAACAAATGAAGTAATTTATAGAATTCTCCAATTTCACAGGGAGAGCAGCAAGATGGAAGATGGACCTTGGAATTTGCTTACAGGTGATTAAAACATAACCTTGCTATTTTAATTTTTTTTTAAAAAAATATATATTACATAGCCCAAACATTTGCCCTTTACATTGGTAATCAATATACTCATTTTTCTGTTCTTTGAAAATATATTTTGAAATAGAAAGGCTATTCAAATTTTTGAAAATTAGATTAATCTTCTAAAAATTATCCTGTAACAAATTGATGGGAAAAGTATTATTATCTCAATACACATATGCCTACATGAATCCATGATAATAGTTCAAATGCCTATATAAATTTTTTCTACCAACTTGAACATACCTCAACTCAATCGATAACGACAAATACCAATGACTAAAAAATTAGAAGTTCGAATACGTGACTCAACATATTCTTGAACTTAAAAATAAATAAATAAATAAATTTTTCTTCTACATGACACAAAATTGAAGGAACAAATGTCAATAATACATAGTCTTCAAATTAGACCGAGGCAAAGAAATATCTACCATTACTATGATACGAAAGTCATTCATGCTATCAAAATGAGCCTAACTTTTAAATTGATATGTATTTATTGATATGTATTTTTTTAAGTTGAAAGTTTAAATTTCTATACTCTGCTTTGTTGCATTAAAAAAATTAAAAAAAAAAAAAAGTCTTTTGCACCATTATTTTTTGGATGTATTTTTTCAATCGATATATGCCTTTATACACTATTGGTTTTTTTTTAGTATTTTTTTTACCACAATACAAAAAGGTCCCAATGCATGAAGGACATGTGTCCTACAAACTCATTTTTGTCATAAATTATCAAATGAGGGTCAAGGTCACATGTTAGGGTCCCACTTCCCTACACCAAAATAAAAAACAAAAACAAAAACATAGCAATCTCATGCTTTGTCATAAAGCTTACATGATGATGGTATCTTTTAGATGTTAAAACGACATTATGCCCCCCAATCGCTACAGCAGCTCTCCTAATGCCCTTATGCTTCCATTCCAACTTTTTTTTTTTTTTTTTTTTTTATTATTTTGATCTTTGATTGATCTTGGATTGGCAAATATCAGATGGCTCAGATTCACTGGTCAAAAACCTTGGTCCCACCTCCAATTATGGAGCTTCAATCACCAAATCATTACCTCACCTTTTCAATTTCTCTGTTTTGCAGCACAAAATGCCTCACAATCATTTGTTATTATTATTCTTGTTATTATCCTTTATAAGATTTTGTAAGCTATCATAATTGGATAAAGTGTGCGTTGTTTGTTATGTTTATTTTTAATTTAATAAGTTGATTTAATTATCTTCTTTTGTTTTAATTTGTGTGTTTTTATAAATATATTGATTTAGTCTTTAGTATGAATTAGAAAATTGGCACGAAAATCATACGAAAACTAAATATATAGAAAGTATGGAATATTCAAGTTTCTAAACTTTTTGACTAAATAGCCAAGGTTGAAATTAAGGTTCTATTAGATAATTATTTGATTTTTTGTTTTTTGAAAATGAAGCTTAAAATTCAACTTCTACTTATGAGTTTATCTCTTCTTCTTTTTTTTTTTTGAAAAATTGGCTTATAATTCAAATCTTTTCTTAAGAAAGATAAAGATCATTATAAAGTAATTATGAGGAAATCACCATAATTTTCAAAAGTAGAAAACTAAAAACTATATCGTTATTAAACGAATCCTAAATGGATGTATTTACAAAAATATAAGGACTAAAATAAAAAAGAAAAATCAAAATACAAGAATCTAAAGATAAAAGAATGGCAAAAAGGGAGGGGACTAAAGTGATAATTTTACCTAATAAATTTCTCTTCTTTCTCTTCTTTTTATTTTTTTAAAAATTCAGACACTTAATAAATTTCAAATTAGAGTATTTTTAATGAAAATGTTAATTACTTTTATAAGTTTATGCACCTTAATCCATTCCAAAAAGCACCTTCAGCTTCATGCACTCCAACACAATTATATTCTCTCTCTCTCTTTCTCTCTTCAAGCTTTGATTGACACATTGAAAACGAAAACCAAGCAAAGGGGACAAAAAATTTCATGCGCCTTGGAAAATTAAAAAAAAAAACAACAAAAAAAAAACAAAACTTGCATGGAAATATGGGGAGAATTTGGGATTTTGCAGAGGATTCTGGTCTATTACTATTTTTCAAGATTCTGTAAGTTGAGGTAATGGGAAAAAGAGAAGCTTACACTCAAAGCTCCACAGGCTTTTTCTTCTCTCTCTTCTTTGCTTTATTTAATTTCTCTTCAAGCCAAAGAAGAAAAGCATCTCTCTCCTTTCTTCTTCTCCATTGTAAGTATAAACTCTTTTCTTGGCTTAGAATTTAGCTGCTTCTCCTTTTTTTTTTTCATTCCTTAACAGTATATATTATTTGTGTCTGTGAATGTCGGTTACTCGGTTTTCATATTTCTTTGCTAAAACTTGTTTAAAGTTTCGAATCTGTCTTCCCCCATTTCGAACATTTCTTTGGTCAAATGGGAAAGGAGTTGTTCTTGTTTTGAGTTTCTTATCCATCTTAATCTTCTTTCTCATACTTCCATTATTTTATTATCCATTAAATTCTTCCTTAAACTTGTCGACTTTGTCTCTGATTTGCATTTATGGATTGTGAAGATGTTTCTGCTCAGCTTTCCTCTTCGTGGGTTCTCCAGAAAGTTTGTGTTTTTTTCTTAAAATAACACTGTTGTTTCATCCTGGTGCTATCCTTGTTCTCTTTGTTTAGAATATATTCTTTTAATTTGAGTTTTCTGCTCTGGGTAGTTGGAGTTTTGATTTTGATTATTTTGTTTCTTCAACCTCTGGTTTTCGAAAGCTATTCTTTCATTTGGATTTCTCAGCCCCCTTCAATCCTGTCCTTTTCTTGCCTTCTGGTTCTCAGATTCCCTGAAAATAAGTGGTCACTGTCAATTCTTTTTATTTTTCTCTTCTGTCCCTGTTTCTCAATTTTTTCTGGAGTAACACCAGGCTTTTCAAGTTTTTACTCCCATTCCTTGAAACTAAGTGATTCTTTCTTACCCAACATAACTTCTCAATTGAAGAGGAAATTTTTTCAGTTTGTTCTTACATTTTGCATTCCTCATTCTTGGAGTATTCAAGGAGAATCACTTTCCTTCTCTAAACTCACATTTGGCTCAACCCCTTTACCAAAAAAGTTCCATTCTTCTAACCCTGGTAACAAAATGAGTTTTTTAACAGGGTCCCCCAAAAAATCTTGGCAGCCGATCATGACAGATGATACAACAACTTCCAGTTACTGGCTCAATTGGAGGGTCCTGCTTTGCATTATATGGGTTTTGCTAACACTGAGTTTTGCACTGTTCCTGATATGGAAGTATGAGGGCCGTGGGAATAAGGAATGTGACAGAGATGAAACTCAGAAAGAAGAAGCGGGAGCTTTGTATGATGATGAAACATGGCGGCCCTGTTTCAAGGGAATACATCCTGCTTGGTTGTTGGCCTTTCGAGTTTTGGCTTTCTGTGTGCTCTTGGTGCTCCTCATTGTCACTGCAATTGTTGATGGAGGCGACATATTTTACTTCTACACTCAGTAAGTTTTCAAGAGAAATGGGAAAGTTTTGTGTAGAATTTCAAGCATTTTAAGCCCAAAGAAAAGATTGAAAGTGCAAGACTTTGTTCCTTTAATGTTGCTCGGTGTTACTTATATCAGTTGTTTCTTGTTCTGTTGTGTGAAACAGGTGGACTTTTACTTCAATCACCATTTATTTTGGGGTATGCCCATCATTTTCATAGAGCCCTTTTTCTATATATGTTCTATCTCCACCTCTCCTTTTTCATTCTTTATTTTGCTTATGATCGCCATTTTTCTGTTCATAGCTTGGATCTCTGCTCTCCATTAATGGCTGCTACCAATATCAGAAGAAAGTTAGTGGTGAGAGGGTGGATAATGTGGAGGGAGATGCAGAACAAGGCACTTCTGCAGGTGGAGGCAATTCAATTACTTCAAATACAGAGAAAAATCCATCCCTTCGTGAAGAACATCATCTCAGGCGTCAACCTGCAGGATTTTGGGGTTATGTCTTTCAGATTATCTTCCAGGTTGGTGCATTGTTAAGCATCACCCTTTTCCATTTTCAAAGTTGTAAAGATTTGATTATTAGCTTGCTAACTTTTTTGCCCCTTCTGTTGTTATTGAAAGATGAATGCAGGTGCTGTTATGCTGACAGATTGCGTCTTCTGGTTCATAATTGTTCCATTTCTCACCATCAAAGATTACAATCTTAATTTTGTAAGTGCTTTACGGCTGCAAATTGAGTTTATGAAAATGCATAACACTATATCCTTGTAAACTGCTTCGGAGCTCATTTCTTGTTGTGTTTTCAAAATGCTCATAAGAAAGTTTTCAAGTGACTTGTAATTGCCTTAGAACACTCTCAACTTCATTATTCTAAAGCGCTAATGTGTTCCTTTTTCTTTACAGTTGATAATAAATATGCATACAATCAATGCTGTTTTCTTGCTTGGAGACACAGCTTTGAATTCTTTGGTAAGTGATGAAAACAACTTCATTTTGCTTCTCTTCTCTTGTTATATCATAGCTCAGTTCTTATATGTTACAACTTTTTCAGCGATTCCCTTGGTTTCGGATCGGATATTTCTTCCTCTGGACTGTCATTTATGTAATCTTTCAATGGATCGTTCATGCTTGTGTGAGACTATGGTAAAATCATTGGCCTCTCTCTTCTTTTCTTTTCAATTTGATCCTATTCATGTTGATACAGCAATGGTTTCTCCCTGCAAAACAGGTGGCCGTATCCATTTCTAGATCTTTCATCTTCATATGCACCTCTTTGGTAAGTCTATTAGAGTTTTCTTGTCAGCTCTGTTCTACATTTTCATCGAAACTTCCAACAACGAAACGAATGCTTCGATTATGCATGTGAACTCATGGTAGAAAACTGATTGCCTTATGATTTCAATGAATGTGAAGGTACTTGTCCGTGGCTCTAATGCACATTCCTTGCTATGGCATCTTCACACTGGTCATGAGGCTGAAACACCACGTATTTTCAACGCGGTGCCCTCAATCCTATCAATGTACGAGGTAATCGAGGAACGCCTGAAAGATATTGTCAAAATTCTCCGAAGGAGGAAAACAAGCATAAATGCCAAAAGCAGACTTAATATAATTGATCAATAGGGAAAAGTGTTTGATGTATATGAGTTCTGCAGACGTGCAAATCTTGATAGGAAAGAAAGGAGCAAAAGATTCAAGGTTTTCTTAGGCATTTAGATTAACAATCTCAAAAGAGTTGAATGCATAATAGATATAACTTATATGTATGTAACCACAGGAACATTTTCTATTTGGTATAGAATATAAAGAGAGCTCAGCTTTGTTCTCTATCTGAGTCCACCATATCTATCCTTTCTATTGATTTGTCAATTTTCATTTGCCCTTTCTCTTTTCCCAATATGGGGATTGTATTCCTGCCTTGCCAGCATGAAAATTGATAGATTAGATTCTTTGCATTGGAAAGACAATGTTCTTAAGTTTCAAATCATTTTAAAAAATATATGCAAATGGATGCCAGAGGAGCATAAAGTGGCAGGGGGGGTCAAAAAGGGGAGCAAGAATAAGAACATCCTTTCACTTTGGAATTTAAAGCAACCAGTAGCGAGGAAAAGTTTGGATCCATCACTGTCTGCTTTTCCCACCTTAGAAACCCATATTCAAAACTTATCCACTAATGAAAGAATGATGATTGTATCTAATTATTTCTTGTGGTGGTTATCAAAATTTACTCATGACAGAGATCTTGCAAATGATTTATCTCTACACAATCTGTTATTGGATTGAGACTATGCATCTCTAAAAAGCAAGTCAGATGATTAAAACTCATGAAGGCTCTCTCTCAATATTTCAATTCATTTGGATTCATCTCCAACTCAACGTCACTGTCTAACAAAACTGGAGAGGGAATGTTGGAAGCAAGAATCAAGTTATCAGCCCACAATTGGCTAATAAAACAAATCTTTGAAGGTATAGAACCCTGGCCAAGGAGGGTTGGGGGGGACTTTGACGGTTCGACCAATATGCCCTCCTAAAAAGAGGGACAATGAGAAGGCTAATTACTAAAGAAATGAGATTAAACGAACAAGATGAAACATATTTTCTTCCTAAATTGGTAGTCCCCAAGGATGGGCAGCTTTATTGTCTTCAAAACCACCAGAAACTCCGGCAAAAATGGTAGAAAGAAGCAAGCAAAAAGCCAAGTATCCTGGTTGGACATGGTCTGTAATATCACCCCACTTGACCTTGTTCTTGATATCTTGCTGGAAAATGGAGAGGTGATGTCATTGAATCTACTTGTTCAAGCTTTCTTCAAATCTCTCAATAGCAGCACCGACACCACTCTTTGATTCTCCCTTTTGAACTGTACTAGGATAAGCAAGTGCTTGATTACCTTCATTTGCTTTCTCTACAAGTTTTAAATGAAGCCAACCTGTCATTCAAACT
Source organism: Trichosanthes cucumerina (assembly GCA_036507285.1). Lineage (NCBI taxonomy): Eukaryota > Viridiplantae > Streptophyta > Magnoliopsida > Cucurbitales > Cucurbitaceae > Trichosanthes > Trichosanthes cucumerina. The sequence goes on along the minus strand of CM071839.1, from coordinate 69,884,478 downwards.
GTCTCTTTAGTAACAGGCACCAACGCTTTCTAACAAGCTTAACCACCACTTTTTGCTTCTTTTGTTATTATACTTGAAAAGGTTCTTATGATTCGGGGAATTTTCATGTGGAAAAGGATTCCTAAAACTACCTTATAAAAGATCACAGCCAACATATAACTTTGAAGAGAGAAATATGAATAGACCATTACCAAGAGGGAAGCAAAATGCTGCACCTAGAACAGATCCCAACACTACATTCCTAGCACGCCACTTGGGTGATCCTGGCACTGTACAGTAAGCCAAATAACAAAATAAGTTAAGGAGAAGATGCATGTTTAAGTAATTGAAACAACTCTGTTGTTCACATCTTCAAACATTTAAGATAGCTTCAAAGTAAAAAATCGATAAAAACTAAGGCATAACTTGATGCAATTAGATCCAAGGAATAGCAAGTGAGCAAACAAATTATTCTCATTTAGTATAACTGCTTACATATTAGACCAAATGTAGCAGCTGTGGCAGAACCAGCTGCAGCAACATTGAAAACATCATGCACACCACGCTTCTCAGCTAGCAGATTTTGTAGACCATAAAATGCAGCTGTAAACATCCCAAGGCGCACACCACCAACTATTGAGCCTCGTGTTACTCTGATAAACCTTTTCTCCATTGCGTCTCTGATTAACCTATATTGTTCCCGCTTATCAGGTGTGCTCCCAAGCTTCAATGTAACTTCTGCATCCTTACTCTGCCAAGTGCCATAGTCCACTCAAATTTCATCCGGTTGGAAAATTTTAAATTGAATACACGAGAGTCATTTCAGAAGGGCAAATTGCAAATGATAATGAATATATGAGGTGCAAATGGCATTTCTGCATTTTGCATCTCCTGTGTATTTGTCTAAACCCTTTTTTCTTTCCCTGTTTTTTGACATTTTATACAGCCTTGTATTTAGAAGTAAAAAGTCAAAAAGATCAGAATATATATCTGTTTGAAAACTCATAAGAGTTAGGTTAAATAAAAAAATAAATGCCTTATGTGCCTTTGTCATAAAAGAGAAGCTTATGCATAAAAGAAGTCTACTGTCTACCCTTTTGGTTTCCCAGAAATATAAGCACCATGCTCTATCGTTTGCAGATGCAATCGTTATCTGTTGCCATGCCCATTTATTCAATACCAGGATTACTCACTACTCTAAAATACATTGAATGAACAATTCGATAGTTTCCATGAAATCTTTCAAATTAACACCTTCAAAATATTTACATAACTAATGAACCTAAGGTTAGAACGAATAATGATTTCAAGGAGCACATTTTTTCATTTACACCACCCCCATCGTCGTTTCATTTCTTCCCACCTTCCAAGCAGCCAAGCAGCCAAAAAACACCACTCAAAGTTTAAAACGCAATTACAATAGAACATTGGGATTTTTTTTTTTTCACACAAAATTTAATTAACTTACCACCGAGGCTGCGGCTTCTTTGCTTCCTCCATAAAACATCCCTGCAAACACTCCAATAGTTGTTGCCGTGCCCCAGTTCACGGTTCCAGGAAATTTTTTAGTAACCTGGTTAAATGGACAGATAGAAGAGACCCTTAGATACGCAGTACATTGATCAACCGATCAGAAAAGCCGTTTCTAGACCCAGTGAATCATAAATAAACGAAAAAACATCAAGATTTAATAGAAAATTTGAATCGCCTCTTCGAATCATTATAAAGAAAAACCTAATTCAATAACCAGGCAGTGGTGGATGATCGCAAAGGAAACGGCCTTCAGATGACAAAATTGCAAAAGACTAAGACATGTTAGTTCTAAAAGAGAAATTCTTACACTTGAGGCCGTTTCTTCGGATTTCTCAGTTGCTTCCATCGTCGAATAGATCTCTAACTATAAACTTGAATCAAATGATAGCTTTACTATACCGCAGGCAAGCAAACCATTGATCGCCGACAGAATCCTTTCGCCGTCTTGTCAATAGATAGAAACAGTACCTCAAGTAAGATTCAGACACTCTCAGAAGTCGAGAGCCAAGCAGAAGTTGCTGAGCTTTGTACGATGAAGATGCAGAAACGAGATGGCTTCAGCTGAGTCGCGCCGTTAATCAAAGTTTCATATGTGTTTGTTTTTATGATTATTAATTGAGGAGAAAATATCCAAAAATACTTTTTTTTTTCTTTTTGGTTTCTACACAAAAATATTTTTTATTTGGTTGAGAATTAGAAACTCCAACGTCTTGCTGAATGATATATATAATTCAGCTCACTTTAACTGCAAAAATCACTTCAAACTTTAAAAATGGTTATAATCAAACTAATTTTTTAATTTCACCAATCAAACCTAAATTAATAAAATTTTACAAATAAGCTTTTAAATAGGATAAAAGATACAAATTACCTTAATACAAATTTAGTTGGGATTTAGAAAAAAAAAGTCATTTAAAGTTGGAATTTGTTTAAATCCTCCTTCAAATTTCTTTGAAATTAGCTAAAAATTTAACTCTTCTTGTGTTTATGTGTTTTAATTTATCCGCCAACTCACTAAACATTTTACTATGAAGGTTAACTTTCTTATGATGCCAACAAGAGCATAGCTTAACTGACATCAATTATGACTCATGACCAAGAGGTCATGGATTCAAATCTCTCACCCCCAATTGTTGATGTACTAAAAAAAAGTAACACTATCAAACTTTTATAGTTTAAAAAAGTCAAATTATTGGAGCCTAAATTTAAAAACGGTAATATTCACTATTAAAAAAATAATTTTTTTATCGATCTTGAGTTAACATCTTGATTTTTATTTTAAGTTTGATTTGAGTTTAAATGGTTCCTATGTGTGTTTTTAACAGATGATTTGTGTATTTTGGACTAAAAAGATTGGCTAAATATATGTTTTGGTTCAAAATATTTGTGTATTTTCGATTTAGTCCAAATTATTCAAATAACTTGAATCTCTGCTCTCCATTAATGGTTGCTACCAATATTAGAAGAATTTTTTTTAGTACATCAACAATTGGGGAGGAGAATTAAACCCATGACTACATAAGGCATACTATGCTCTTGTTGGCATCATAAGAAAGATAACCTTCATAGTAAAATGTTTAATGAGTTGGCGGATAAATTAAAACACATCAAAGAAGAAGAGTTAAACTTTTAGATAATTTAAAAGAAATTTGAAGGAGGATTTAAACAAATTGCAACTTAAAATGACCTGTTTTTTTTCTAAATCCCAACTAAATTTTTATTGTAAGGCAATTTCAACATGTATTGACGAAAAAAATTAAAAAATGTTAAAAGGGATTAAATCGTAACTCTTAAAACTTTGAGATTTAAACAATTTCATAAGTTTAAGATGGATCGATTAAATTTGAAAGTTTAACCCTATAATTTAGAGGTAATTTTAGAAGTTTTCTTTATTCAAGAAAGGTGGAAATGGAAATACCCTCAATTGGTAGGTCATATTTATGTCATAGAATAACGTATAAATAAAATTTAGGTTAAACATTTTATTAATAATAATAATTGGATGGAAATAAAAAGTTTATTTAAAAATTGATAGACCTTGCGAGCAAGTTCTCTTCTAGGTAAAGATGGGTTGCTCCCGAAAATAAAAAATAATAATAAGAAGAAGAACTGGAAACACTATTTTTTTTTTTATTATTATCATTTTTTGCAAAGGAAACTTCTGCTTTTGGCTGGAAAGGTTAAAACTGGGGAATCTCCCGCTTAATGGGTCATTTGAATAGGGAAAAAAGGTTGCCGATGTGTGAGAGAGAGAGCTAAAGCTAGCAGGATTTCAGAAAAAGCAGAAGAAAACCATCAACAAACAAACACAAAACCAAATCATACCCTCAAGAAAAAGCAGAAGAAAGAAGAAAAATCGATTCAAAGTCACAAATTCAATCCAAATTCTTCAACATCACACATCTGATTCTGAATAAAGTTACCCTAATCATCCCCTAAAACCCAATACCAATTTCTCCACCATCACAAGCAAAGTATCATTTCCCCCAAACCAAATCTCTCCTCCTTCAAACTCAATTCTCTCTCACTCCATCTCCATCTCCTTCTACTTCTTCAACAATGTCCACAACCACTCTCTCTCTCTTTCTCATCCTCTCATCTCTTCTCCCTCTCTCCATTTCCATCGCCAACATCCACTCCGACAGCTGCCGCTCCTTCTGCGGCAACATCACCGTCGACTATCCCTTCGCCCTCCAGTACGGATGCGGCCATCCCGGCTACCGCGACCTTCTCTACTGCATGAACGACGTCCTAATGTTCCACATCCGATCCGGATCCTACAGAGTTCTAGACATCGATTACGCTTACGAAGCCCTAACTCTCCACGACCCTCACATGTCCACCTGCGACACCATCGTCCTCGGCGGCCGAGGAAACGGCTTCGACGTCGAAGAATGGCGATCGCCGTACCTGAATCCGGCGGCCGATAACGCCTTCCTCCTCATCGGCTGCTCCGCCCAATCGCCGCTCTTCCAAGGGTTCCCGAACAAGCACCTCGTCTGTAGAAACATCTCGGGAATGGGCTGTGAGGAGTATTATGACTGTCCGGCTTGGGATTTATTGGGCCACAGACGACCGGGCCGGGTTTATGGGTCCGGCCCACCAGAGTGCTGTGCGGTTCCGTTTGGGTCCATTAAGGCTATAAATCTCACGAAGCTTCAGTGTGAAGGCTATAGTAGCGCCTACAGTTTAGCCCCGTTGAGGATTAATGGGCCTGATGAATGGGCCTACGGGATTCGTGTGAAATATTCGGTCCAAGCAAATGAAGACTTTTGCCGAGCGTGCCAAGCCACTGGCGGCACGTGTGGGTATGGTACGGATGGTGTTAGACAGCTGTGTATGTGTGGGAGTTCCAATTCTACCTCTACTTGTGATTTTGGTAAGTCAGGGGTCATTTGGTAAATTTACTTTTCGTTTTTTTTGGTAATAAATAAAGTTTGGTAATTAAAGAAAAAATTCTTTTTTTAATACATTAACAATTGGGGGTGGAGGATTTGAACTCATTACTTCATATTTGATGTTAGTTGAGTTATGTTTTTGTTAACATTGAAAAAAAATTCTTCTAAACGTTACCTAAGTAACATCAAATTTGGGTAATGGGTGACAATTTACAAATAGGAAATAATTCTCTTTCGGAACTGGATCACCACAAATTTTGTATGAGAATTCTTCGTGAATTTAAACGAGAAATTTCGAAATTTTGCACGAACAAAGATTTAACTAGAGAATTTCTAATACTATCATACTCCCTTTATTTACTTTTTAGGTATAAATGAAGTGTGGAGATTTAAATGAAAAATCGTTCTCGTTACATCGCTAGATCAATCCTACAATCTTTTAGAGAGATAGAAATATTTTAACTAGTATTTTAACTACATTAAGCTATATTTACCTTGACTATTTTATACATAATCTAATTCATGTAATTTGCAGTTATGAGCTCATTATCAACGAGGATGACATCATGGACAATAATCAAAACGATATTAGCAGGTAAATTATAAATATATGGTTGAACTTATCTGCTTTACATTTTTTTTTATATATATACAAGAATATGAAAAAAAAAAAAAAAAGGAATCGATCTTTTACCTAACCTGTAGGTTAATACCGTTATTTATAGGGCAATAAATATTTTTGAAATCTACAAACTTAAGAAGTATAAATTGTGTACAATATATGGTATTTCTTTTATAATACATAATCTATTGTATTTTGTATAATCATGATTTATTTAAATATAATTGTGTAGGAAGCTTGATGCTGATGTTACAGTAGACAGAGTCAAAGAAGAGCCAATTATGAAGTGGGGCATTGCTTGTAGCCAACCCAAAGAAAATCTGTGGTGCTAATTAATTTCTATGGGTAGCTGAATATTAATGTTTTGATTTACACGTGTATGGTCAGGAAATTGAAACCAGTTCATAAATTTTGAGCAATTTAGATTTAATTCACCAGGAGTAGAATATCACAAGCTTTTGTAATGTTCTTGTTGTGGAAAATTGAGTGATTTTTTTTATCCATTTTCAAATTCATCATTTTAGGCCTGAAGTTTCAATTTTATAGTATTTTGGTTCTTATCGCCAATTTTTTCGTTAATTGCTATTGAAAAATAAATGTGACATTTGTTTTTTTTTTTAAATAAAAAAGTATATATTTTTAATTTTTTAAAATAAAAAATGTTAAAATACTATTTTATCACTCAATTTTATTTCATTTTGATTCTTGATTAAAGAGTGGACCTATGTGTGGGGGCATGGCATGGCCTACAAAATCTACAAATTTATATATATGCATGGGAGTTTTGTAATTGGAAGAAAATTTTACATATACGTATAAAATCGTTTCTTTTAGATTTCAAAATTGGACTTTGGTTTGTTGATAGATGAGTTTAATCTCTCTTTTTGGATGCATATTAAATCCTTGAAGCACTTGTTTTTGCTGATTTTTCAAAATATATTTTTTCATACCAAAAAAATCATGGATTATATATATGTATATATATTAGTTTTTTTTTTTTTTTTAAAGTAGGTAATGTACCTTTTAAATTTAATCTAAATTATTTAGAATTTTTATCTGGTAAGTTTGCATTATAAACTATATTTTCTTTAAAATTCAAATTAATTTCTAAGGCTCCATCTAATAACCATTTGGTTTTTTATTTTTGGTTTTTGATTTTTGAAAATTAAGTTTGTTTTTCCACAATTTCTTTTCATCTTTTCTATAATGATTTTCATCTTTCTTAGAGTATACCATTTAAGTTTCTAGTTAAATTTCAAAAACAAAAACAAGTTTTTGAAAACTACTTTTTTTTTAGCTTTCAAAACTTAGCTTGACTTTTGAAAACATAGGTGTAAAATAGATAAGAAATCACTGGAACTCACTGGTATAAGTATTATTTTTGGACCTAATTTTCAAAAACCAAAAACTAAGACTCCCGTTTGATAACCATTCTGTTTTTTGTTTTTAGTTTTTGAAAGTTAAGCTTATTTTCAATTAATTTCTCTAGAATAGAGATCACCACCCTTAAGTAAACATTTGAACTCTTAACCAAATTCTAAAAACAAAGTCAAGTTTTTGAAACCTACTTTTTTTAGTTTTTAAAAGTTGGCTTGGTTTTTTAAAACATAGATACAAATTAGATAAGAAGACATAAACTCATGGATAAAAATAGTATTTTTAGGTTTAAATTTCAAAAACTAAAAACAAAATGGTTATTAAATGGGGCCAAATGGTTATCAAACGAGGCCTAAAATGTTTATAAATAGAAAATAATAATAAATATTACTTTTTTTTTGCTTTAGTTTATTTTTAAAATTTTTTTTTATCAAATATAAATAAAAATATATTTTTTTAACCTTTAATAAATGGTTAAAATTTAAATTTTCATTTTCAATTATGGTATTCTTATTTCTAATTGAATATATTAATAGGAATACAGATCAATTCGTTTAAAATTATCCTTATTTTTGTAAAAAAAATACATCTAAAATTATCTTTAAAAATGTGTGCTCCTCTTAATCTAGCATAAAATTTTAGATCTTGTGGAAAAAGGATGGAAACCGGGTATAATTTTATCAATATTTAAATAGTATAATAATATATTTATAATAATAATAATAATAATAATATTAATTCAAGTGTTTTGAAAATTGAATATATATATATAATATAAACAAAAGATAGTGGAAATTTATGGAAAATTAAATAAAGACTAAATTAAAGAGAAAGTGGAAGAGAATGGAGAGAATTGGAGAAGGATTTCACCAATTGTGTGTATTTGATAAGCCACTACTTATAGGCTAAATGACAAGAAGAATGTGGTACAATTGAACACTAAACATTGATGAGAAATGGACACATGGAGGACACTATGGCTAAGGATAATTTGCCACATGACATGGGTGTTAAAGGGCATGTGGAAATGAACATTTACATCATAATGTTTATAATACTCCCCCTTAAATGCCCATTTATATAAAATATGCCTCGTTAAAACCTTACTAAAGAAAAACCCTATGGGATAAAAACCCTACTGAAGGAAAAATAGTACATATTTTATATAATACATTTACTCCCCCTCATGACGACATCACTTGAGATCTCTGAGTCTCCGCATCCCAATACTGTGAACCAATTTCTCAAATGTTGTAGTTGGTAATGCCTTTGTAAATATGCCTGCCAAGTTATCTCTCGAACAAATCTGTTTTACTGAGATGTCGCCATTTTCTTCAAGGTCATGAGTGTAGAAAAGCTTTGGAGAGATATACTTCGTTCTATCTCCTTTGATATATCCTCCTTTGACTTGAGCTATACATGTTGTGTTGTCTTCGTATAACATTGTTGGAAGGGGTTTGCTCGAAGACAAGCCACATGTCTCACGAATGTGTTGTGTCATTGATCTTAGCCATACACATTCTCGACTTGCCTTGTGAATTGCGAGGATTTCAGCATGATTCGAAGAAGTGGCTGTGATGGTCTGTTTCACTGATCGCCATGATAGCAACTCCTCCACATGTAAATAGATAACCTGTCTGAGATCTAGTTTTGTGTGGATCAGATAGATAACCAGAGTCTGCATAACCAACTAGATCAAAACTAGATTTGTTAGAATAAAATAAACCTATATCAATCGTCCCTCGAAGATATCAGAGTACATGCTTAACTCCATTCCAATGTCTTTTTGTAGGACATGAACTATATCTAGCTAATAAATTTACTGAAAAATGCAATATCTAGTCTTGTGTTATTAACTAGATACATAAGTGCACCAATTGCACTAAGATATGGTACTTCAGAACTAAGTAGTTCTTCATTATCATCTCGAGGTCGAAATATATCTTTCTTTACATCTAATGAACGAACCTCCATTAGAATGTTCAATGGATGTGCTTTATCCATATAGAATCTTTTTAAGATTTTCTCTGTATAAGTTGATTGATGAACAAATATCCCATCTGCTAAATGTTCAATTTGCAAACCAAGACAAAATTTTGTTTTTCCAAGATCTTTCATCTCGAATTCTTTCTTAAGATATTATATTGCTTTGGATAACTCTTCAGGAGTTCCAATTATATTTAAGTCATCAACATATACAGTTATAATAGCAAATTCTAACTGAGATTTCTTTATAAAAACACACAGATATATTGGATTATTTTGATATCCTTCTTTCAACAGATATTCACTCAGGCGATTATACCACATTCGTCCTGATTCTTTTTAATCCATATAATGATCTCTGTAACTTTATTGAATACAACCCGAGAACTTGATTCATATATTTCTGGTATTTTAAATCCTTCTGGGATTTTCATATAAATGTCATTATCCAGAGATCCATATAAATACGCAGTGACTACATCTATTAGATGCATATCAAGTTTTTCATATACAGTCAGGCCAATCAAATATCTTAAACGTTATTGCATCCACCATAGGAGAATATGTTTCCTCATAATCTATACCAAGCCTTTGCGAGAATCCTTGTGCAACAAGTCTCACTTTATATCTTGTGACTTCATTCTTTTCATTTTTTTCCTTACAAATACCCATTTGTATCCCACAGGTTTGACACCTTCCGGTGTTAGGACTACTGATCCAAAAACCTCACGTTTTGAAAGTGAGCTCAACTCTGCCTGGATTGCTTCTTTCCACTTCAACCAATCCTTTCTATGTTGACATTATTCGATAGATTTTGGATCAAAATCGTCACTTTCATGAATTATATCGTGAGCAATATTATAAGCAAAAATATTGTCAATAATGATATCATTTCGGTTCCATCTCTTTCCTGTTGTAACACAGTTTATAGAAATTTCATTATTATCCTCAAGCATTTAATTTTCATCAATACTCTTTTGAGTAGTTGTATCTTGGATTTCCTCTGGAACATCCATACCTTTTATCGAATCATTTTGATTCTCAACTACTTTTCTTTTTCGAGGATTTTTATCTTTGGAACCCATAGGTCTACCACGCACTCGCGTGTGCTCCGCACTCATTATTGACAACTTGTTCCTTTGGGATATCAATTTTTGATGGAGCATTTGTTGCTGGTATATATGATTTAGTCACCCTTTTGGCATCTGTGAATGCATCTGGTAATTGATTTGCTATATTTTGCAAATGAATTATCTTTTGAACTTCAAGTTCACATTGATCTCTACGAGGATCTAAATGAGATAATAATGATGCATTCCATGTAATTTCTTTTTCCAACTTCTTAATTCCTCCCCCTAATGTCGGAAAATTTGTCTCATTAAAATGACAATCAAGAAATCGTGCGATAAATACATCACCCGTCGTGGGTTCAAGATATTTAATAATTGATGGGAATCATATCCAACATATATTCCTAATCTCCTTTGAGGACCCATCTTAGTACGTTGTGGTGGAGCAATTGGAACATATCTTCGCACATCCAAAAGTTCTCGGATGGGATATATTTGGTCACGCCATAAGCTAATTGCATGAGAGAATATTTATTATAGGCTCACGGCCTAATACGTAATAATGATGCGGCGTGTAAAATAACATGACCCTGCATCGATGTAGGGAGTTTAACTCTCATAAGCAATGGTCTTGCAATTAATTGCGCACGTTTTATAAATGATTCTCGCTAGACCATTTTGTGTATGAACATGAGCTACGGGATGTTCAACACTTATCCCAATTGACATACAATAATTATTAAAAGTTTGGGATGTAAATTCACCAAAGATTATCAAGTCGAATTGTCTTAATTGTATAATCGAAATTGTGTTCTTAACTTAATTATTTGAGCAAGTAATCTTGCAAATGCAAGATTTCGACTTGATAATAAGCATACATGTGACCATCTCACTTGGATCGTCAATTAATACCATAAAATATCTAAATGGACCACTTGGTGGGTTAATAGGTCCACAAATATCACATTGAATTAAATCTAAAAATGCGGGTGATTCAATGCCCACTTTAGCCGGTGATGGTCTAATAATTAATTTTCCTGAGAAGCAAAGCATCACATGACAACTCATTGGATTGAAAAATCTTCTAGTTCTTTAAAGGATGTCCATGTGAATTTTCAATAATTTTCCTCATCATTATCGATCCTAGATGACCCAGTCGATCATGCCAAACACTGAATATTTCTGGATTCATGAACTTCTGGTTCATTGTTGCATAACTTTCGATTACTCGTATACGAGTATAATATAATCCAGAAGAAAAAGCTGGCAGTGTTTCCAATATATTTTTTTCATGTGAAACAATAGATGTGATATAGAGATACTCTATATTATTTTTACGATCAGTTTCAACATGATAACCATTATTACGTATATCTTTGAAACTTTGATGAACGACGTTGCAACGCTGTTGCTTCTGCAACAACCAATTTCTTCGAAAAACAACAACTTCCAATGGTGATTTCTCCTCCGATACTCACTCGAATTGCATGAACTTTATCTCAAACGACTCGTAACACTAATACAGACTGGATAATGCACTTAATAGCCCAAAACACAGGGGCCTTTACACTTAATTTGATCAAGTCAAAAAATGAAACTAAAGCCAAAATTTTCCTAAACAGTTTTATAGAAAACCAAATGCAATTCCCACCTATCAAATGCAAATTTGTTTCAACCAAAACAAAACAAGCATTGCTCGGATAACAATTGATGAGAATCAGATCCCCTTGAGCAGTAGAAACGTGATTAAAATCGTAATTGCTCGTTTGTTTTGGTTTATTTCAAATACCAGTACATTGAGTAAAAACAAAGACAAGCATTTTAATTACTAATCTAATTAGACATGGAACTAAACATGCAAACATGTTATGTAAAATAACTAAACTAAAGGAAATTCGAAATTACCTTTGAAGTTTCTCAACAACAACTCCTTGCTCCTTTTGCACAGCAACACAGCAACCAAGAAATCTTCTCTGTTTTCTCCAAGCAGGACACTACCACTCAGCAAACCTTTTATTCTCTGAGTTCTTTTGATCAACCCTTGGTGGGAAGGATTCCAATAGTTGGAAGAGAAAGAAGGGAATTAGAGAGAGAGATTTTTTTTTTATCAATCCAATTGATCGATCATTATCAACCACTTCTCTCCATTGAAAAGTTATTGCACTTCCAGAGGGAAACTCCCAGTCCCTATCGATGGAGAGTTGGGAGACTTGGGGAACGTGTCCTCCTGACACGTTCCTTTTTTTTAAAAAAAAATTATTTAATTAATAATTAGTCATATTAATTATTAATAAATCAATTAAATCTCATTTAAATAAATTAAATTAAATATCATATATTTAATTTGGATTAAATAACATTTAATCAATTTCCCCTCTAACCTATAGTTTTAATGCACATCTCATGCACATTAAATTTTAACCTATATCTTTTAAATATGAATCACATTCACATTTAAATTAATATTCGAACTCTTTCAAATATTTAATTCTCGCATATAATTTAATATGAATCATATTCACATTAAATTTATAATATAAAGTTCCAAAACTTTATATTATAACGTATCTATATACATTAAATTTATTCCCTAATGAATTTGAACATTTAAAATTCAAACGATCTAAGAACTCTTTATGGGCTAGAAGGTGGACCTAATGGACCTACAGATCAGAAGCTCCAACGTTACGAGATTATTTGGTTAATCTCATTAACCTCCTAATCAACATTCGTTAACTACGGGAACACTCCACTAAAAGTCCCACAGCTGCACTCTTCTCACTGCAGATATATTTCTGTGTCCATGGATATTGACCAATAACAGCAAGTCAATCCTTCACGAATGTTTGTAATACCACCTGGGTCAAATTACCGTTTTACCCCTGGGTTACATCTTGTACATTAAGTACAAGTGCTCCTCTAATGAACAATTTGTTTGTGGTCCTACCAACAAACAAAAGTCCCTCTTGGGCCAATGAGAGGGTCGGGCTCTTTGTTCAGGTCCCGGAGACACCACTTAAGGGAGCATTCATCTACTTACCCTAGTAGGCAGGAAGAAGTGAATTCCATCGTGCTTAGTTAAGTCCCCAGTCGCTCACTCGGTTTTTTCCCCAAGAAGGTAGACATATTGAGTTAGCGAATCTGGCCACTCTCACCTATACTAGTCAAAGGACAATCCCTTGCAAACAGGAGTTCGTAACCTGCTCAGGATTGAATCAAGTTGCCTAGGTCATCCTAGTGAAATAGAAACCTAGCTAGTCAACAGAGTTACATCTAGTGGTTACTATTTCGTGGTCCAGTCTTATGTAATCTCATTACATAGGGTATCCCCACTCACATGTCATCTACACGAACACGTTAGGATCATAGTGTTTGTATCATATACAAAGTGGGTCACATCCATAGTATTATCAAGGTAAGGTACCCAAACCTTATCCTCTCACTATAGACCCTTTAGGCTGTATCTTGAACCGAGATCCTTTATATGTACATTACATTGAGTTCAAGAGACATTTTATAGCCTTGGATGTTTAGTTTATTGGATTTAGGATTAAAACAAGGGCAATATTTTAAATAACGAACAATAACTCTTTATTACAATAATTAGAACAAAAATTACAAACTACGAGTTTTAGGGCACAAACCCCAACAAACTCCCACTTGAACTAAAACTCTAGTGGAGTATAATCACAACCTAAAACAGTGCTTAAAAAGATATAAATACAATAAACTAGGGCATCCATATACCCATTACATATCTTCCACTTGCCCTAGATTAACCTATGTACATATCTCGTAGACCCAGACTTTCCAGATGACCCTCGAACACTTTAGTCGTGAGAGTCTTTGTAAACGGATCAACAATGTTGTGCTCCGAAACGATCTTCGTGACTGTCACATCTCCTGGTTGCACTATTTCTCGTATAATGTGATACTTCTTCTCGATGTTCTTGCTTCCCTAATGGTTTTGAGGTTCGTTTGAATTGGTTACCGCACCACTGTTGTCACAGTATAAAGTGATGGGGAATTCCATATTTGAAGCAACTTCCAAATCAGTAAGGAATTTCCTTAGCCAAACAACCTCTTTAGCTGCTTCACAAGCAACGACATACTCAACCTCCATCGTGGAGTCAACGATGCATCCTTGCTTGATGGTTCGCCATACTATAGCTCCCATGTTAAGGGTGAAAACTGATCCCGATATGGATTCCCTAGAATCCTTATCGGTCTGAAAATCAGAATCAGTGTATCCAGTAAGGATCAAATCCTTAGTCACATACACAAGCGTATAATCTCTCGTTCTCCTAAGATACTTGAGGATATTTTTGTAACGCCCCAGAAATTCAAGTACCTTTTAATTTGTGACTAGGGTTAATTTATTGGAAATTTAAAATTAATTGGGGTTTTGGGCCTTGTAATTTAATGAAAGGTTGTGTAAATTAAGGTGGTTGTTTAATTAAAGACATTTTGAGAGCTTTTAAATAAGTTTAGGGGCAAAATTGTGGTTTGGTTAAAGAAGAGGGACTTTTATAGATCTACTTAAAGAGATGGGCAAAAGGTAAAAGAATGTAAATTAGGGTTGTTGGAGGCCCTTTTTTTCTTTGTAGTAACACGCAAACCAAGGAACTATTCTTCTTCTTCCCATCTCTTCCTTCACGACAACAACCTCCATGGGAGGGCTTTCAAGCTTGTCCAACCAACCTCCTTGTCGGCATTACCACCCTTAGTCGAGCCACCGTCGAAGCTCACCGGCCGATCAATGCCTCCACGGTGCGAGTTCACCGCGCCATGATACCCGACCTCCATCGAAAACCCACCCACACGCGAGAACCCTTCTTCGTCTTCGCTCGGACTCGCAATCGAGTTGGTTACCGCAACGCCACGCCAAGATCTAGCCAAAAGTCGCTGAGGCGGCAGATCGACAACGTCGGGAGCCAACATCGCTGCGTTTGTCGGTTGCAACCATTCACGGACGAAGCGCCGCACACTGAAACACGCCGGACTGCGACCACGCCGACGCGTCGGCCGGTTCACAAATTTGGTTTGGTCGGTTCGTCACTTTCTAAGTTGGTTTTCAAAGGCTCGACACCGGTTTCGTGTAGATCGGCAAGTGGGCTTTCAAATGCATTTCACGCTACCCGAACCACCGTCATCGCCATCACGCCACCACCACGCCGCCGCCACGCGCCGCCACGCTCGCCGCCTGCTCGCCCACTGCTTTGATTCCCCGAGTTCGTTTTTCACCCGTGAGTAGTAATTCGACTTATCTTGTATTGGATGTGAAAAATAAGTTTACCTATTATGTGTTTAATTAGGAAAATGGATTGGATTGAAGGAATTCGAGTACCGAGCAAGTCCGATAGGAACCCTGAGTTAGGAACGGAGCATGAGGAGTTTAAGCGAAGGCTATGGTAAGGGACTTTGTGCCGAATCTTTTTAAATGGGATTAAAGAAAACGAACTTCAATATTTTATGTGAAATTAGTACGATATTTTACTTAAAAGGATTTAATGATTTTTTTTATACGAGAATATCCCGAGATTTTATGTGAAAATACTTTGATATTCTATGAGAAGATATCTCAATATTTTATGCGAGAATAATTTAGTATTTTAGGCGAGAATGTCTTTGTATTTTAGGTAAGGATATTCCAGTATTTCATGTGAGGATAGTATAGTATTATCTATGAGAATATTGCATGATTTTGTACGCGAGTATTACGCCCTATCTGATGTGAAAAGTCATGATTTGCATATTAATGATAATGGTTGTGGCATGTGCACTATAGTTATGATGAATGATGGGACCTCATGCATGTTATGTATGTCATGAAACGAATTAATGAAAAGTGTGGACATTGGTCTCACGAGAGAGCATTATGTGCATGGTCAAACATGCAATAGAGACCCTATGGGTCAAATTACAGTGGTCCGTGAGGACTCAAATTATTACAGAGTCCATGAGGACTCAAATTATTACAGGGTCCGTGAGGACTCAAAATGAAATGACTCGGGATGACCAATCGGCCACACAAATAAAAAGGAAGTCATGGATTAAAGACGACAATATGAGAAAGTTTTAGGTCCCGTATATGTACATTTCGAACAAGTTTAAAAGTCATGATTGTATGTGTATGCATATCCCAAACCTCGGTGAGCGAGGTCACTTTGTGGGTATTGTCTTTACAATACTCACCCTTTCTTTTCAAAATGTTTTTCAGGTAAGGCTAAGGACGTGCAGGGCGAGTGACGGAGGCGCGTTGCTAGGACCATGGGATTAGACATGTTTTTCCGCATATTTCTTTTATAAATGATGTTGTTCCTTTATGTTTTTGGAGGTTTAAATTCACTTTACAGATTTTAAACAGGCCATGCTAAATTGCTCCTTTTATCTGTTTCGAATGTTTTATTTGGGATCCCTAAAGACAAATTATTTCAGTTGGAGGTTTTCTTTTAAGATCTTTTATCTCTTGGCCTATAAATGCATGCATGTGTAGTAATGTCCCTAAGAGTTTAGTCATAGAAAAGTAGGGGCGTTACAAACCGCGGTCCAGTGGTCTAACCCTGGATTGGATTGATACCTACTGACTATTCCCACTGCATAACAAATGTCTGGCCTCATGCACAACATAACATACATTAAACTAGCTACTGCAGAGGCATAGGGAATACGTCTCATATCCTCAACTTCTTGAGGTGTCTTAGGACACTATTCCTTAGACAAATGAATTTCATGCCTAAAGGGTAATAAGCCCCTATTGAAATTCTGCATCGAATATCAGGCCAACATTTTGTCGATATAAGATGCTTGAGACAAAGCTAGCGTTCTGTTCTTGCGATCCCTGAAAATTTGAATCCCAAGAACATACTGCGCCTCTCCCAAATATTTTATTTGGAATTGGGTCGCCAACCACTTTTTTATGTCAGTTAGGTATCCTATATCATTCCCAATGAGTAGGATATCAACCACATAAAGAACTAAGAAAGCTACTTTGTCGTTGATGATCCTCTTGTAAACACAAGGCTCATCAACATTTTGGTCAAAGCTATAAGACTTGATCGCAGTATCAAATCTTATGTTCCAAGATCTGGATGCTTGTTTCAACCCATAAATGGATCAATTGAGTTTGCAAACTTTTTGCTCTTGACCTTGAGTTATGAACCATTCGGGCTGAGACATATAGATACTCTCGTCAAGATTACCATTCAAAAAGGTTGTCTTGACGTCCATTTGTCAAATTTCATAATCATCAAAAGCGGCTATGGACAAGAGTATCCTTATAGACTTAAGCATAGCAACAGGGGAAAAAGTTTCCTCATAGTCAACTCATTCCCTTTGGGTAAAACCTTTTTCTACAAGTTTAGCCTTAAAGGTTTGTACCTTTCCGGTTGCATCTTTCTTTCTCTTATGGATCCATTTGCACCTTATGGGTCTTACCCCTTCAGGTTGGTTTACAAGTTCCCAAACTGAATTGAAATACATTGACTCCATTTCAAGGTCCATGGATTTGATCCATTGGTCCTTATCTACGTCATTCATTGCCTGTTTATAGGACAATGGATCATCTGCACCGTCATCAGGTATAACAACTTGAGTTTCAGCTAAACCCAAGTAGCGGTCAGGTTGAAAAACAACCCTCCCACTGCGTCGACGCATTCCCAACGATTAAGATGGACGAGACTGACTCAATGTGCCGGCTTCTTTATCAACTCTTGATGAAGGTCCATCTTGATCAACAACTCTTGTTGACTCATTTGTAGTTTCATTCAATACTAACTTACTACATGGTTTATGGTTCCTCATGTGATCTTCCTCCAAGAAAGTGACATTTGTCTATACAATCACCTTGTTTTCTTCTAGGTCGTAGAAAATACCACCTCTCGTTTCTTTGGGATAGCCAACAAATTGACATAATCTTGAACGAGGTTCCAATTTCTTTGAGTTTGTCACCAGCACGTGTGTCGGACAATCCCAAATCCTGAAGTATTGTAAACTAGGTTTACACCCCTACCATAACTCTGAGTTCTTTTGATCAATCCTTGGTGGGAAGGATTCCAACAGTTGGAATAGAGAGAGAGAATTTTTTTTTTCTATCAATCCAATTGATCGATCATTATCAACCAGTTCTCTCCATCGAGAAGTTATTGCACTTCCAGAGGGAAACTCCCACTCCCTATGGATGGGGAGTTGGGAGACATGGGGAACGTGTCCTCCTGACACGTTCCCTCCTTTTTTAAAAAATTATTTAATTAATAATTAATCATATTAATTATTAATAAATCAATTAAATCACATTTAATTAAATTAAATTAAATATCATATATTTAATTTTGGATTAAATCACATTTAATCAATTTTCCCTCTAACCTATAGTTTTAATTCACATCTCATGCACATTAAATTTTAACCTATAATTTTTAAATATGAATCACATTCACCTTTAAATTAATATTTGAACTCTTTCAAATATTTAATTCTCTCATATAATTTAATATGAATCATATTCACATTAAATTTATAATATAAAGTTCCAAAACTTTATATTATAACGTATCTATATACATTACATTTATTCCCTAATGAATTTGAACATTTCAAATTCAAACGATATAAGAACCATTTACGAGCTAGAAGGTAGACCTAATGGACCTACAAATCAGAATCTCCAACGATACGAGATTATTCGGTTAATCTCATTAACCTCCGAATCAACATTCGTTAACTGCGAGAACACTCCACTAAAGTCGCACAACTGCACTCTTCTCACTACAGATATATTTTTTGTGTCCGCGGATATTGACCAGTAACAACAAGTCAATCCTTCACGAATGTTCGTAACACCAGCTGGGTCAAATTACCGTTTTACCCCTGGGTTACATCTTGTACCTTAAGTATCAGTGCTCCTCTAATGAATAATTTGTTTGTGGTCCTACCAACAAACAGAAGTCCCTCTCGGGCCAATGAAAGGGTCATGCCCTTTGTTTAAGTCCCAGAGACACCACTTAAAGGAACATTCATCTATTTACCCTAGTAGGTGAGAGGGAGTGAATTCCATCTTGCTAAGTTAAGTCCCCAGCCGCTCACTCGGTGTTGTCCCCAAGAAGGTAGGCATATTGAGTCGGCGAATCTGGCCACTTTCACCCATACTAGTCAAAGGACAATCCCTTGCAAACAGGAGTTCGTAACCTGCTCAGGATTGAGATCAAGTTGCCTAGGTCATCCTAGTGAAATAGAAACCTAGCTAGTCAATGGAGTTACATCTAGTGATTTCTATTTCGTTGTCCGGTCTTATGTAATCTTATTACATAGGATATCCACACTCACATGTCATCTCGAACACGTTAGGATCACAGTGTTTGTATCATATTCAAAGTGGGCCACATCCATAGTCTTACCAGGGTAAGGTACCAAAACCTTATCCCCTTACTATAGACCCTTTAGGCTGTATCTCGAACCGAGATCATTTATATGTACATTACATTTAGTTTAAGAGACATTTTACAGCCTTGGATGTTTAGTTTATTAGATTTAGGGCTAAAACAAAGACAATATCGTAAATAACGAACAATAACTCTTTATTGAAATAATAACTCTTTATTACAATAATTAGAACAAAAATTACAAACTACGGGTTTTAGGGCACAAACCCCAACAAATATATCTACAGTGAGGAGAGTGCAACCACTGGCTTTAGTGGAGTGTCTCGATGGTTAACAAATGTTGATTAGTTAGGCTAAATAGTTTGACTGGTTAATTTTGTATCGTTGGAGCTCATGATCTGTAGGTCTAGTAGGTTCTCCTTACTAGCTCGAACTAAGCCTTGTAACAATTTGAGAGAAAAGAATTTGAATTGTTCAAATTCGATTTTGGGATAAAGTGTTAATTATATGCGATATATTTAATGTGTCATAGTTTAATTATGAATTAAACTATGATTAAGAAGAGGTGGACATATTTAAATATGATTTAAATATTAGTTTGGTATGAAACATGAATAGAGATTCATGTTCGAACGATCGATTTAAGAAATCAGGATTGGTCCAATTATTTAATTTAGTGAATAAGTTACTTCAAGCCCAAATTCACTAAAATTGTCCATCTCCTTTTTTATCTAGCCTTATCACTCATGTGTTGTCATTCAAAGCAAGCATGAGGAAGCTAGTTGGTGGCTTTAATTGAAGAAGGATCAAAAGAATAAGTGAATTTTTCAGGAAATTCTCATGATTCTCGATTTGTGACCTCTTCCCCTTCTTCTTCCGAATTCTCTCAATCAAAGATCCCACAATTTGTTCCAAGGCCTTAGGATAGTAGGGAAGAAACTAGAGGTGGTCCAAAACTAGTTTTTGTTCAAAGATAGCCCTTGGATTGCTTCAATTTTGAGCTTCAAAGCTTGTGTTCTTATACTTTATTTTTTTTTCCAGTTTTGAGCATGCTTTTTGTTTGATAAAATTGATCAAATTAGAGTGTTCAAGATCTAAAATTGTTTCGACTTTCTTAATATGTACTCCTTCATTTACAATCTTCATTCGATACGTTAGGGTGTGTTTGATAGACAATTTAGATTATGTTTGATGTTTTCAGATCCACTGAGTTTAGTGAATATGCATTTGGTTTTCGAAAACCGTTTTTTAAGTTCTGTGATCCTAATAATAAAAATTCTGAAAACAACATTTTTATGTTTTGAATGTATCCAAATTTTGAATTTGAAATTCTAAAATGCATAATTATATTAAAAAAGATAAAAACTTTAATATATATAGTATTTCATTTTATAAACTCAATTTATTTTGTTGAATTAAAATATGTATAATATAATATATTATAAATTATATGATATTGTAAAATAATTATTATACAAATTTTATATTAAAAAATATTCATAAATTAATTAATAATAATTTATATTCAATCTAATATTTAGTTTTTTATAACTAAAACTAGTTTGCCAATAAAAACATAACTCAATTGACATTAAGTGTAGCCAGTCATAGGCTCAAATCTCCTATCCCAAATATTGTTATAACTTCAAAAAAAAAAAGTTTTTTGGTTTATAAAGATATTATAGGATACATTTTCAACTACGGTTTACATTAGAATCCAATTTTTGAATCTGCTACCAAACACATATCTAAAAATATGAAATACAACGGTGTTTTCATTGAATTCATTTTTTTCAAAATTCTATTTTTAGATCGCTTACCAAATATGCCCTTAGGCCCCGTTCGATAACCATTTGGTTTTTAGTTTTTGGTTTTTGGTTTTTGAAAGTTAAGCTTACAAAATACTAAATCTACCGATGAACTTTTATGTTTTCTTATCTACTTTTTACCAATGTTTTAAAAAATCAAGCTAAATTTTGAAAGCTAAAATAGTAATTTTCAAAAACTTGTTTTTGTTTTTGAAATTTGGCTAAAAACTCAAATGGTTGATGAAAAAAGATGAAAATCATTGTAAAGAAGATAGAAAAGAATCGTGAAAAAACAAACATAATTTTCAAAAACCAAAAACCAAAACACAAAAAATAAAAAACCAAGCCCCCTGTTTGATAACCATTTAGTTTTTGGTTTTTGAAAAATATGCTTGTTTTTCCACCATTTTTCTTCATTGTCACTACAACGATTTCCATTTTTCTTCACGAACCATTTGAGTTTCTAGCCAAATTAAAAAAAAAAAATATTGAAAACCACTTCTTTTAGTTTTCAAAACTCAGCTTGGTTTTTGAAAACATATGTACAAAATAAATAAGAAAACATAGAAATCCATTAGAAAAAAGTAATATTCTTTAACTTTGATTTTTAAAAACCAAAAACAAAAAAACTTGTTAAACAGGGTCTTAGTTATTCATTTCATAGTTAATTTGTTTTGAGACTACATATTTATGATATGGTATATTGTAAAGAGGATTTCTTAATATATTTGATCACCAATTTGGTTATTTTTAAAGAGTTCAATTTTCTGCTTTTAATTTAAAAGGTTTTCATTATTCCAAAATCCTAATTTATCTCTTAACACAACTCATCTTTTTTACTCTGATCATCTACCTAAATATTAAAATAAGTAGGTAATTAAAGTAGTAACGTAAAAAACACGCATATTGCGCCGAACATTCTTTTTTCGATTGAGGACTAAAAAAAAGATCTCTAATTTGACTTTAATACCCAATCAAACTAGAGACTACATTGAACCGTAACCGGGTCCTGCAGGACAGAAAGAAAACAAAAAAAAAAAACAAATCCAACAAAAATGAAAATGAGAAAAAAATTATTTAGAGTTGTTTATGATACTGAATAAATTATAATTATAGAGGATTATAATAGTTTGTTTGTTATTATATTCTGTTAAATATATAATATTATATAAAATATTAAATATTGAATAGTATAATTTAAAATTATAATAGTCTGTATTTAAGGTATAACATATTATTATAACACGAATTATAATAATAAGTGGGCCGAGCGAGCATTTAAACCAAGCGAAGAAAAAAAAAGGGGTGAAAACAAAAAAACAAGAAAAGAAAAAGGGGTCCCGCAACAAAAATTGAAACCAAATTCAGGTAAAAAACGAAACCTGTCTGAATTCAAAGAAAAATTGGAAACCGATGAAAAAAAACAAGTGCATGGGGTGGGGCCCAGCGGCGGATTCGGCGGATCCACGTAACGACACAACGCTCATCTCTGATTGAAAATAGTCGTCTCGTCAAATTCAGGGCCAAGGACTGGTTTCGACTTCCATTAGCAATGGCGTTTTCCTTTCGCCTATCTCCGATTTTGTTGTCGTCTTCTTTCACTTCCCATTCTGAAGCCGGCCCTCCGTGTTCTACTGTCTTCGATTGTCTAAATCCTCAAGGAAGTCGAAGCTATGACAAGTTCCGGGGTCTGAATTTCCACCTTCCGCTCCCGATTTCGGCTTCAAGAACGGTGGTTGCTGGTGTTGTGTCGCCGGCAGCACTTGCAAATTCGAGCGCGCCAATTACTTCATTTAGTAATGTATTGGTTTAATTAGTTTTTCCTCATTTTCATTTTGTTGGATTTTCCTCGTTTGAGAGTGTACTTTTTTGTTTGCCTTTAACCAGTTGATTGAATCTCTGATTAATCGCGTGAATTTGTCGGAGGATGAAGCGGAGGCCTCTCTTCAGTATCTTCTTAACGATGCCAGCGAGGCATCAATTGGTGCTTTTCTTGTGTTACTGAGAGCCAAAGGAGAGACTTATGAAGAAGTAAGTCCGTCACTTGAACTACTTTCTGAGTTTGTGTTGATCATTGTTGCAAAGAATTTGAAATACGTTCTGTTTGTGTTACTTGTTGTAATAAAGAATGAACATATAGTTAAGGATCAAATTAGGAAGAACAGCAGAGTAATTTCTATAATCAGCCAGATGTGTGTGCGTGTTTTTTTTCCCAGTTGAGGAAGAAGACTTGTTTGGCCTAACCTTTCATTGCGAATGTTAAGACCCAACCCCTTTTATTATGAATGCCAACTGTTTGATCAAAGGTCATAAGAATAAGAACGGTAGAAACATTAATGAGTAGATGGAGATAAACATGAAGGAGAGAATTATTTGAAAGCACGTTTATGATCAAGCAGATTGTGGGACTTGCGAGGGCGATGATCAAGCATAGTGTGAAGGTCGATGGCTTATTTGATGCCGTTGACATTGTTGGAACAGGTGGTGATGGAGCAAACACAGTAAACATCTCAACTGGTGCTTCAATACTTGCTGCAGCATGCGGCACAAAGATTGCAAAGGTGAGGAATAAGATTTTTTTGGGTGCGCCTTTGATGCTATAAGTTTTTTGTAACACATTTGAAAGATTATGTGTGCTAACTGGAGATAACAGTTATCAAGTGCTTATATTGCAGCAAGGAAACCGTTCGAGTTCTTCTGCGTGTGGAAGTGCTGATGTCTTAGAGGCATTGGGGGTAGTTATTGATTTGGGACCTGAGGTTTGTGCCTTGCTAACTTGGTTTTAAGCTTTTTACTCGTATAATGTGGTTCTTGTTTGTTGACTAAATTGTATAGATGCTTCTACGATAATATGCTAATGTTGACATCACAAGAGGAGGTCAATAAATTGACAGTGCTGTACTTCACTGATATTGGTTCACTATAACATGCACCAAACTTCCTAATCAGTTAAATGCAACTGTTAATTGGAAATAATAAAGATTTATTAATCATGCATCTATCCGCCCTAGCCATCATATTCATTCCGTTCCGTGATGTGACCCAGTGATTACTCTGTCGAGATTCTTTTTGTCTATTGCCGTGTAACATGTTATGAAAATTAACATATATCATAGGGTATAAATCGAAAAAGATCATGTGAGGAATCTCAAATCATGATGCCCTTCTGTTTTTCTTAACCTGTGTGGAAGAGTCAAGATTGTCATATTTTTGTGAGGAAATAATTTATATTCATTCATGCCAATAGTTCAGTTGTTCTGGTCTCTTGAAACAGGGAGTTGCTAAGTGTGTTGATGAAGCTAGAATTGGCTTCATGATGGCTCCAAAATACCATCCTGCAATGAAGATTGTCAGTCCTGTCAGGAAGAAGCTAAAAGTAAAAACTGCATTTAACATTCTGGGCCCTATGCTTAATCCGGCTAGAGTTCCTTTTGCTGTTGTTGGTGTATATTCTGAGAACTTGGTAAGTTTTTTTTCTCTGGTCTCCTCGGGCTCAAGCCCTGATTTATAATTTCATTCCTCCATTCTCTTAAAAGGGGGTGCATTTATTATTGTATGTTAAATCATCAATCAACCCAAAAGTTTAAGTTGACGGGTCATGGTAAATTTAATGATATCAACACTCTAACACTTTCCCAAAAGCTTAAGCAGATGGTTTATGGTAAATTTAATTATATCAACATTCTAACACTCTCTCTCACTTGTGGGCTTAGAAATTTGAATAAGTCCCAACATGTAGAAATCAATATTAGTTGGGGATGAAACGACTTTGCAAGGGTTCATACACAGGACCTCCTACTCTGATACCTTGTTAAATAACCAATCAACCCAAAAACTTAAGCAATCAACCCAAAAGCTTAAATTGATGGGTTATGGTAAATTTAATTATATCAACACTAATAACCTGTCTTTACTCGAGTAGCTAATTAAAAGCTACTGTAAGGCTTTAGACTAGACATTTCAATGAATGTAGTTGGTGCAGAAACATCTCATTTCATTTGCATTTAATTCACCAACTTTGAATTTGAATGGACTGTGCTGATGTATTCAATTTAGTTCCTCCTTGAGTTCTTTTTCTATGATTGTATATAGTTAAAATCTATTTGTTGGCTATCTTTCCTAATTTCATCTGAGCATGTTGTTCATTAAACTGTTCTGGATGGACAGGTCTCCAAAATGGCTAAAGCACTGCAACTATTTGGCATGAAAAGAGCATTAGTAGTTCACTCTGAGGGTTTAGATGAGATGAGTCCCCTTGGTGAGATTTCTTTTCCAGATTTTATAAACACCCATGACCATATATACTGCTCTCTCCATGTTGGTGCTATATATACAATTCATATCCTACCATTATGTATATTCAAACATATACAGGACCAGGACTAATCCTAGATGTAACACCCGAAAAGATCGAAACGTTCGCATTTGATCCACGTAAGAATCTTTTAAGTCTGTGTTAAGTTTATCATAGTATGGTGATCATCAATTAGAAAATTCCTTCTAATAGTGTTTAAAATTGTGCAATAGTGGATTTTGGCATCCCTCGCTGCACCATAGATGACCTTCGAGGCGGAGACCCGGATTATAATGCAGAGGTCTTGAAGCGTGTGTTATCCGGGGAAAAGGGGCATATTGCAGATGCACTTGTACGTTTGTTTATCTTGTAATGAAGTATTTTCCATATGTTAAGTTGAAAATATGCTGAATTGAATTGCCAAAACAATCTATTCAGATCCTGAATGCTGCTGCCTCCCTCCTGGTTAGCTGCAAAGTGACCACCTTGGCCGAGGGAGTCGAGTTGGCTCGTGAAACTCAACAGTCTGGAAAAGCCATGAAGACCCTTGATTTGTGGATAGAACTCTCCAATGTAAGTAGTAGTGTCTATTTCCTAAATGCCTATGGTAGCTTCATAGTTTTCTCATTCCCAGTTTTTTGATGATTGCAGAAACTAAAGGAAGTATAATACGAGCACTTGGATTTGAGCCGAAGAGTAAGATTAAGAAGACTGAGAGCATGTTTGTTGAACATCAGACCAGATGATTTTCCAGCATTGATCAACTTCATCCGACTGCTGGAGTATTCAAATAGTGAAGTTATAAAAAAAAAATCAAAGAATAAATTATTTGAATAAAAGTAACTCTTTGTTTCCTTTATGAAGGGTAGTCGAGGGCGGAGAGAATTCGAAATTAATTTTAAATAACTTGAGCTAGGACTATACGAATGAATATTTAAGGCCCCATTTGATAACCATTTCGATTTTAGTTTTTGGTTTATAAAAATTAAACCTACAAATACTATATCTACATGTGTTCTTAGGTTTTGTTATCTACCTTTTACTGATGTTTTCAAAAACCAACTAAGTTTTGAAAACTAAAAAAAAATGTAGTTTTTAAAAACTTGTTTTTATTTTTGAAATTTGGCTAGAAATTCAAATGATTCATAAAGAAAGATGAAAATCATTGCAAATGATGAAGAAAAATTGTGAAAAAATAAGCATAATTTTCAAAAAACAAAAATCAAATGATTATGAAACGGGGCTTGAGTCATAATTCTTCGAATTCTTCACATGTTTACCGTTGCGAATTATGTGGACAATATTCTTCATACTGTTACTATTTATAAAAATGTGTCCTTTTTTTTCCTTTCTTTCTGTAGGTAAAAGGTAAAAATTTGAACTTCTGGGCTTAAAAAAAACAGTTGAATTATGTTCCGGTGATTAAAGATATAAAGATATATTTTGTACAATGTGAAGTTGCAAACAGATTATGCTTTATATTGCTTTATCTTTACTGAGATATTTCATTTAATACAAATTCCACAATTTTTAACCATTAATCAAGACAAACATATGCTGGTGATAAAATTGTTTGCTGAAGAAATCATTTTGATGCACATAGAAGTAATAACACAATATCATAAATTCATCTAATAAATTTGAACAATTTCATGTCATGAACATACATTGTAACATATATGGCTGTGTAAAATTATCACATATTTTTAGATGATTATCCCAAAATGGTTAGACAATATTCAGAACTCAGAATATCTCAGCTTGAATTCATAAGCTCAAACACATTTCTTGGTCTTTTTGACCAGTAGATGTAGATCAACCCACAGTAATTCAGTCAACTGAAAACGGTAAAGCAAGCAAGAACGAAAACAATCCATTATTTGTGTTCCAAATATTTTTCAAAGCAGGAACTTAATTATGACCATAGATTTCTTCAGCTTCATTAAGGTGTTTCAAAAAAAAAAAAAAGTCACATTAAAGGCCTATTTGGAACGACTTTTAAAGTGCTTAAAAACCCTTTTTTAAGCACTTGAAAAGCTTTTCCAAACAAGCTCTGAAGCATTAAAAACTTTTTTAAGCACTTGAAAGTCTTTCCAAACAAGCTCTGAAAGCATAAACATTTACACAAGTTTTGGTACATCTCAAATCCACCAACAAACATTTGCTTCATTACTATATAGTGAAGCAGTGAACCAAAGTTCAGAGCTGAGCAGAGTTATTGGCAATGGCACCAGCATCAGTAAGAAGTGGCACCAGCTGACCTCTGTTGTGCTTCTCTGTAACCGCTGCAATGATACAAATAGAGATGGAAGATGAGAAAAATCTGGGGGAAGCATACACTAGCTAGGCATTATGCAAATAAATCAGCTGGTCTTACCATCGCAACCACCAATATGCTTTCCTCCGATAAACACGTTAGGCACCGTTGTTTGACCTGTCCACTCTGCTAAAGCTGACTGAATTGTATCTCCATCACCTTCACATAGATGAATTCCTCAATTTAATGTTTGAAGAACACAGTCACAAGCAGCACAAAGAACTTGTAATGGGGTAATTATACAACACAGTCATTAATATTCAATTGATGTTGATCGTCATCATAGCGACCCGAGAATTAGGCAAACACACACATCGTCTCAACAAAGAAATATTCATTTTACATTTTCATGTTTTATCTTGTGAATTGATTCGTCTAGAATCTGCACTCAATGTTTATTATTTCACTCAAAACAATGAAGAAAAGGTGCTGATAATGTATTGAGCATGAAACTCCTAGCAACTATGGGGTTTTCAAGCCCACATTTTGTTTCTTTAAAGTGTAAGTTGCAAAAGTTACTCTTGGGTTTATAATTGGTGCAAGATTATTTCCTCACTTTTGACACTTCAATACTTTTTTTTTTCATTGAGCAAACTTTTGGATTAACAGTTTAACACTAAAGAAATGTGACATGAATTCAAAAACATGATATAAGGATAAATTATTTCATGAAGGCTAGAGTTAAGTGTATTACTTGCAATTAACTCTCCTTTTAAATTTTCAGTCTCATCAGTCAACTATGAGCTCATAAGTCACAGTCACTTGTGCAGCACTATAGAAGAAATAAAAGGGGAAACTCCAATTTCCAAGTTGCAAATAGCAAGTATCTTCCAACTTCAATTTTCAGCTAATTCAAGATAGAGCAAGGCTATGTTATGGTAAAAGAACACCTTAGAACAAACATTTATAGACAAAACCATGGAAAGTTGTAGCAGAATCTCATACACAAATTACACTTACTTTTTTGGTCCAATTCAATGACCTTATAACTAGCTCCAAGCTGTGTAAGCAACTCCTTGACGCGAGAGCAAAACCCACAATAAGTCTTACTGCCATGTGAAACAAAGAATTAACGAATCATAACAAGAACAACCTTCCTAAACTTCAAGCATTCTTCAATCTTCACTACCGATAACAATGAAACCAATTTTCTTAGCAATAAGAGTTAATCATCGAACATTTTGTACGTAATTGATTATCACAGGATCAAACATAGTGATAAAAAGTAAATGGTGGGGAGAATCAATAAGAACTTCATTCGAGGAAGATCAAATCAAAACCCAATGAAAACAAAAAGGGGGGTGGGTTTGACACAATTGGGAATTCTATAGAACTTGAAATTTCTAGTTCTCGGGTAGTAATAGAACCTGAAAACAACAACAGGGTTAGAGGAGATTATCTTCTTGGCCTCATTAAGCGCCAGTTCCAGCTCTTCTTTACTGAATTTGTTTGAGCTGAACCACGACCCCATGACCTCGTTTAATCTGATCAAACGTGAGAAGTTGAAGAATTCTTCGCTATGAAGAAATGGGATTCTTCGCTAATATGTTCTCTGCTTGGAATTTTTTATGCCAATGTCGATTGCTGGAAAAGCAAAAGAATAAGCTCGCATGGCCGTTCGAACGCCCAAGATCTTCAATGCCCAGCAATACTCCATGGTCCACATTTCTTTCTTTTCTTATTCTTTTTCTTTTAAGATTTTTTTAAAGTTGACATTATAACATACCATTTTTTAGTCCATGTATTTGAGGGGATGTTTAGCGCGGAGAGTTGAGTTGGGTAGAGTTGAGATAAAGTTGAGATGAGTTGAATGTAGAAAGTCTGTGGTGCAGAGTTGAGTTGAGTTGAATGTAGGAAATCTGAGTTGTGTAGGGATATCTGGTGCTGTTTTTTTTTAAGATCAAATAGTCAGTTTTTATCTTACTAATGGTTTTTAGATATTCTATCTGTAACATTTATCTTCAAATCACAATACCACAAAGTTCCAACATTGAATTCAGGTGTGAACACCGAACTTGTGTTGTATGATAACTTCAGTGTAATGAATGTGTATAATATTATGTGTATAATATTGACTTGCATAATGATTGAACATGATGGTATGTTATCAAGTTTTGTTATTTTTTATCTTATCCATTGAATTCTCCAATTAATATGTAATTAATCGAAATTGAATATTTGTAAGGTTTATAGAAAAAGAAAAAAATAATGCAATTGGACAGATAACTTACGATCAATGTCTAAAATAAACTTCATGAACGATTGTTAAAATGGTGTTTACTATTTCCCATCATTGACGATACATTCATTCATGACAAAAGAATTAATGGCATGCTATTAAATCTTATCTCGCATGCCCCAAAAAAATTAAAGTATACACAAAATATTATCGTTCGCAAAATATATCTAACGAAATAAACTTGTGTTTGGGTCATCTTGGTTTAGTAAAAGATGGGTGGAGTAGTATTCAATCAGTCCTACCAAGAAGATGCAAGCAATATCTCATCTTAGATTGTGGTGGGACTTGGAGGAAGTCGTCCGTCTTCTGGATGTCTACGACTAAAAGGATCATCCTTGGTCAACCTTTCTATTGCATACAGTTGGTCTACAACATCTTTACCTCTAGCGGATTCCATTTCATATTTTTCTTTTCTTAATCACTTCCCTGTAACTTTTCTTTTTGTTTCAGCAACAGAACTTATGGATAATTTGTGACACCCGAGGAAAATGGGTACATGAATAAACCAAGTCCACATCTGAATGAGAGGGATCCTGAGGATATGAAAGTATGGTGCCTAAGGAAGAGTGGTACATGAACGAATCGAGTTTACATCCGAATGAGAGGGATCATGAGGATATGAAAGTATAGTTGAGAAATGCTTAAAAGAATTGAAAGCTACTACCTATACCAACAAGGTGCACCTTCCTTTTCGGTGACTCAATTATAGGAACTCCAAAGTTAAGCGTGTTTAGCTTGGAGAAATCGACAAAGCATACTGAAAGGACCCGTGTTGGTTTGTGGAAAAAGTCGACTTAAGGATGGTATGGATGATATGGTGACATGGTCAAGTCGCAGTGGATCCTGGGCCTGGGGCGTTACATAATTCAACGCCCCGTAAAATCAAATGCATTAATTACCGTTTTTTATTTAAATTTGAATTTTTAGATAATCGGATAAAGATTATGAATCAAGAGATTTTTTAGGAAAAAGTGTTTCAAAGTCTAAAAAGTATCAAGATTTATGTTTTAAAAAAAGAGGATTAAGATTTCTTTTTTAAAAAAAGAGGATTAGGATTTCCTTTTTTAAAAATAGAATTTACTGTTCTAAAAAGGATTAGGATTTTTTGTTAGCTATTTTAACTAGAGTAATTGCAACTTAAAGAGTGCACTTCAAAACTCTCTTTTTCTTCTCCTTTTCTTTTCATCTCACTCTTCATCCCGTCGGACCATCACCGAAAGTCGTCGGACCACCACCGAAAAGTCGTCGGACCTTAGGAAGATTGGTGGAGAGGTGTGTGAATTGATTTTATGGGAAGATATAAGTTGAGAAAATTAGGGGAGATATTTGGGGAAGTGGGGAGTTGAGAACTCATACCAATGAGCCAAACAACCCCTAAGTTAAAAACTTGATTTTTCCACCTCGTCGGAGCTCTGTTGAATAGAGGAAGTTCCAGTTCCTTTATTACCGCTTTTTTTAAGGGTACACTACCGAAATGTGTCATTGTAGATGACCATATTACAAAAGTGTCTAAATGTTTATAATTTTGTAACTATGTCTACCACTTTAAAAGATTAAAATATATATTGAAAGTCAATTACCAATTTGCCCACTATTTAAATGAAAATAAAATATAACTTTCATTAAATGACAAATGACATTTTAAAATAATAATAATCAATATAGAAAATATAATTTATAAAAATTCTAATAATCTTGCCCAAAATCTTTTCCTTAAATTTTGCTTCATTCCATAACGGTAGCAAATATGTCAATTGTTTTTTCCTAACAAAAATATTGCCCCAAATTCTCCAACAACCAAAATCTCTTCTTCACGCCCAATTCTCCTTTTGTTCTTTGTTTCCCTAGTTCTTCTGCATCCAACTATCTTCTGCACACTCAATCCTCCATTTTTGGTAATATTTATGTTTATAACTTCTAATAGTGGTATAATCAATTTTTGCATTTTTTTTTTTGTGAAATTTGTTTGTTGTCTGTAACCATTATTTATATTTTTCTTTTGAAATCGATTTGACAATTATAGCTACGTTTATGTAAAATTGATTCCACCTTGTTTCTTTTTTTTTTTTTTTTTTTTTGGCAATTGTGGGTGTATTCAATTCAACATTGTGACTCTACTCTCATGTTTTGTGAAGTTGATTTAGTGGGAATATTTAATTTATATATTAGGTATATTTTAGTATGTTATTTCAATTCTGGCTTCAACAAGATGGATTTTTATTGGTTGTAATATACTCTAAATTTAACAACAAAGGTTCTATATACATGGTATATATGATGACATTGTCATAGAAATTAATCTATAATTTTTTAAAAAAATGGTGATATGATAGATTATTAATATTTGTACATAATATTTGAAACCGGCCTTCCCATCAGTTTGGTTTTGCGAAGATATAGCCTCATATATCATAGACATTGAATTCTTTTGTTTGTTTCTCAACAATTTCTTTCAAACCCACATCCTATGACCACCTTTGTAGTATATTTATTTTTTAAAATTTTATATCTACTTATAACATTATATTTTTTTAAAGATATCTTATCGATGGTTGATTATTGATTTATTGATGAAGTTTATATGATCTAGTGTTTATGAATTGAGCACCAATTTATCACAATTATGGACAAATAAATATAGTACTTGATATAGATCATGAATATATAATTTATACTAGGATTAAACTTGATTCAATTCCATAACCATTTGAACAAAAAGAGAAAATGAGTATATCTACCAAATGCTAAATTTAATTATCAAGTAGGTACATCTAAATAGATGCAAGAATAATTATTGTGTAAGATTTGATATAAATGATGAATATTCATATATATATATATATATATATATATACATTTGAAAATGGCTAAAAATACAAAATATATATCACAAAATGGATATGTTGGGAAAATAATGCTACTTTGCTGTGTATAAAACTGAGTAACACTAGCAAATAGATTACAACTTAACTGGCTACAAACAATTACAATGTATTGTATATAACAACTCAAAACTCAAGAACAAAGAATTGTAAATAGTCGAGGCATGCTTACTAAGTGTTGTCCTGAAGACAATTATTCGCTCTGCACGGGTTGCAAGCAGACTACAGCGATCGCCTCAGCAGGATACAACGACTAACTCCGATAGAACAGCAACCTCGAACTACTCGGATCTGGCAGAACTCTTGAACACTTGCTCTCAACTTGACTCAAGATTAAAGAGAAGAAAGAAAAGAGAGAGAAACTCTTCACTTGGAATGAGATACTCCAAAATGGAATTGGATACTCCAAATGAAGAAACAAGTTGCTATTTATAGGCTAGCAACTTAGTAACTTTCTAAAATCAAATTAATATGAATAAAATGAAACATAAATCAAAAGTAACTCAATTGTGTAGTTACTTGTTGAAATTCAAACAAAACTCACAAACTTAACTTTTTAAGTTAAATTTGTATAAGAAACATCAACACATTTGGATGTTTCAAACTATTTTGAAAATTTTGAATTTAAAGTTAAGTAATATGAACATCAATTGAATTTGATGTTTCAAATCAACACTTTCTTTCACACTTTTTATTATATAAATTCCAACAATCCCCTACATGAAAGAAAGTTTAATTTGAAAATCAAAACAAAATCGTTGAGAGCAAATAAATAAGCTATGCATCAGGATAGGTGTCTTCTGGACTTGAACCTTCCTTAGTGAATATCTATTGAACTTACCGAAGAAATAGTGAGACCAGCTCTGAAACTATCATTTTCATTGGTAAATTGAGACAACAGACATCACACATAACTCATCTTGTATCTTTGAGTTCTATACGTTTGTGTCCATTTTGGTCCTGGAAAAAATCTCGAATTCATGAGAGCTTTAGAGAACATAAGTCATTTTAAAGTCCTCATAGAAGCGACCCCACTTCTACTCTCACATAGGTGATTTTGATTAAGAGTATTCTGTCATTACTCTTGTAAACAAGATATCAACACGACCTCAACAACAACAGATCACACGCTCTACAATATCATAGAAATGGGAAGAAACCATAAGTTTCTTAGTGTGTCAACTATAAATTATCCAACTAGTTTGCCTATTGAACCTAGATCTTGGGATCTCCAGTCAACTAGGTTAGGTTACCATCATATAATTTATTTCGTAGGCTTTAGCCCCATTTCCTTCGATGTATATGTCACTTGCTCTCTTGACAATCCTTTCGTCAAAGGATCTGCAATATTCTCTTTTGATTTCACATAATCAATGGAAATAACTCCATTAGAGAGCAATTGTCTTATCGTATTATGTCTACGTCTTATATGTCGCGACTTTCCATTATAGACATTATTCTTGGCCCTCATAGAGGTCGCCAAACTGTCACAATAAATACATATTGCGCTTACAGGCTTTGGCCATAAAGGAATATCTTCAAGAAAGTTTCTAAGTCATTTAGCTTCTTCTCCAGCTTTATCAAGAGCTATAAACTCTGATTCCATAGTCGAACGTGCTATACACGTCTGTTTTGAAGATTTCCATGATACAGCTGCTCCACCTAAGGTAAATATATACCCACTGGTTGATTTAGTCTCCATGCTATCAAAAATCCAATTAGCATCACTAAATCCTTCCAGTACATGTGAATCCCTCGTATAATGCAATCTATAGTCTAGAGTGTACTTCAAGTACCTTAAAACTCTGACTAAAGCATTCCAATGATCATGCCCAGATTGCTGGTGTATCTTGCTAACCTTCCTACTGAATAGGCAATATCAGGTCTTGTACAATTCATTATGTACATTAAACTACCAATAACTCTAGAGTATTCTAGAGAAGACACACTTTCATCTTTGTTCTTCTTTAACTTACAATTTGGATCAAATGGAGTAATAGCTGGTTTACTCTCAAATTGATCAAATTTTCTCAACATTTTCTCTATATAGTGAGATTGAGAAAGTACATATCCACTAGAGTTTCTAGTTATATGGATTCCAAGTATAATATCAGCAAGACCAAGGTCTTTCATATCAAAGTTAGATTTTAACATCCTTTTAGTGGAATCATTGACACTTCTATTTGTGCCCATTATCAACATGTCATCTATATATAAGCAAATAATGACATAGTCTTGATCTATGGTTTTAACATAGACACATTTATCACACTCATTTATCTTGAATCCATTTGATAACATAGTGTGATCAAACTTTTCATGCCATTGTTTGGGTGCTTGTTTCAACCCATAAAGAGACTTAACTAGTTTACAAACTTTATCTTCAAGCCCCTTTACAAGAAACCCCTCAGGTTGTTCCATATATATTTCTTCATCTAAATCTCCATTTAAAAACGCAGTTTTTACGTCCATTTGGTGTATTTTTAAATTTTGTAAAGTTGCTATTGCGATTAACATCCTTATAGATGTAATCCTTGTCACTGGAGAATAGGTATCAAAGAAGTCTAACCCTTCTTTTTGACGAAAGCCTTTAGCTACTAAACGAGCTTTGTATTTATCAATAGTGCCATCAGCCTTTAGCTTTCTTTTAAAAATCCATTTACTACCAATTGGATTACTTCCAGGAGGTAAATCAACCAATACACAGGTATTGTTATGCAAAATGGATTCTATCTCACTATTGATAGCTTCTTTCCAATAGGGTGCATCTGGAGATGACACAACTTCTTGAAAAGTTTGAGGCTCACCTTCAATCATATAAGTTA
The DNA here is from genome assembly GCA_036507285.1 of Trichosanthes cucumerina. Lineage (NCBI taxonomy): Eukaryota > Viridiplantae > Streptophyta > Magnoliopsida > Cucurbitales > Cucurbitaceae > Trichosanthes > Trichosanthes cucumerina. The sequence continues at coordinate 69,848,768 of CM071839.1, read as the reverse complement.
TGAAATCAGGTCCAAAAGAATTAACTTTCTTAACTCTTTTGCTTCTTCTAGGTTCGACTTCGGTTTTCGATCGTCTTTTACCTTTCAAGGAGCTAGCCTCATAATTCCTTTTGATACCACTTACTTGTGTATCTTTCCTCTTTCAAAGGAAATATATCCTCGAAGAATTCGGTTTCAATAGATTCCATGATAGTATTATTGTTAATATCGTGTATTTACGATTTAACTACTAGAAATATATAAGCGGCACTATGCATTGCATAACCTATAAATACACAATCAATTGTCTTAGGTCCCAGTTTGGTCCTTTTTGGTAAAGAAACTTGTACCTTTGCCAAACACCCCCACACTTTCAACATTTTATATGAGAGTAATTTCCTATTCCACACTTCATAAGGTGACTTATCGGTCTTCTTATGTGGAATTCTATTCTACGATAAAATTTGTTGTAAGCAAAGCCTCCCCACAAATTATGGGGTAAACTGAACTATTTAACATGCAATTAACCATGTCTTTTAAAGTTCGGTTCTTTCTTTCAATTTACACCATTTTGTTGTGGTGTATAAGGTGTTGTAGTTTGATGGATTATACCATTAACTTCACAGAATTCATAAAGTGATGATGATTCATATTCACCACCTCTATCTGATCTAAGCACCTTTACTTTGTTCTCAAGTTGATTTCAACTTCTGCCTTATATGCTTTAAAAACATTTAAGGTTTCATCTTTACTAGGTAATAAATATACATAGCAATATTTGCTACAATCATCAATGAATGTGATAAAATACTTCTTACCGCCTCTTGTAGGGGTACTTTTCATGTCACATACATCACTGTGGATTAAATCAAGAACCCCATTACTTCTTTCTATAGAAGAAAATGATTTTCTTGAAAACTTTGATTCAACACAAACTTCGCATTTGTGTCTATTATCAATGTTAAAACTAGGCAATAGTCTTAAATTTATCATTCTCCTAAAAGAATGATAATTGACATGCCCCAGCCTAGAATGTCATACATCACACAACTCAAGGATATAAACAAAAGAGTTGTTATTATTATTATTATTCTTGGGCATTTATGCCAATACATTTAATTTGAACATGTCATCATTTAGATAGTCTTTTCCCACATACATACCCCCTTTTGTCAGAATAAATTTATCTGACTCAAATACAAGCTTGAACCCATTCTTATTAAGTAGAGTTTCTGACACTAGATTCTTTCGAATCTCTGGCACATGCCACACATCATTGAGGGTAAGTATCTTTCCAGAAGTCCATTTCAGCAGGATCTTCCCTTTGCCTTCCACAGAGACAGTCGAAGCATTTCCCATGTATAGCTTATCGCTACCATCTAGCTTCTCATACGAGGTGAACAATGATTTGTCCTTACAAATGTGCCTAGTAGCACCAGTATCAATCCACCAACCTTTTGTGTCAGAAGCCATATTTACCTCAGAAATGACAGCAACTAGATCGTCATTTTCTGCAACATTGGCCTGATGATTGGAGCTTTGTCCCTTCTTGTGTCGACAAGCTGCAGCTGTATGGCCAGACTTACCACAAACCCAACAATTTCCACGAATGCGTTTGTTGACGTCATTCCTCGGTCCAAGATTTACATTTTTCTTCTTGGATTGTTGTTTCTTGGGTTCGCGCCTTGAAGCCTCAGCAACATGAGCTCTGACTTCAACTTATAGCGAAGCTTTATCTCATTTTCTATTATCCTCTTCTATTCGGAGTTTACCAGCAAGATTCTCCATGGATAATTCCTTTTGCTTGTGTTTGAGATAACATTTGAAGTCCTTCCAAGAAGGAGGAAACTTCTCAATCACAACAACAATTTGGAATGGTTCACTGATGTCCAATCCTTCACTTTGCAAATCACTAATGATAATTTGCAATTCTTCCATCTGATTGACTACCAATTTGGCATCAATCATTTTATAATCTAAGAATTTTCCTACAAGGAATTTCTTAGTACCAACATCTTCCAGCTTATACTTCTTGTCTAATGCCTCCCGCAATTGCCTTGATGTATTATAGGCATTGCAGCAGACATTATACAAGGTGTCTTCAAGACCACTTAGTATATAATTGCGGCATAAAAAGTCTGAATGCATCCATGCTTGTTTGCCAGCTTCAGTTTCAAGAGTGACAGCTTCTGGTGGGGTAATTGGACATTCTTCCTTCAAGATGTGAGCAAGGTTCAATGTTGTGAGGTAGAAGATCATCTTCTGTTGCCATCTCTTGAAGTTTTCTCCCTTGAATTTCTCTGGTTTTTCAGCATGAGTTTTGAGGATGGTTGATCCCATCATTGTAGGAGCAACACCATTAGTGGAGGGGCTTGTAGCCATTTTGCTAATTGTCTTCAGATTGTTGGATAAATGATGCTACTTGTTGGGTATAAAACTGAGTAACACTAGCAAATAGATTACAACTTAACTGGCTACAAATAATTACAATGTATTGTATATAACAACTCAAAACTCAAGAACAAAGAATTGTAAATAGTCGAGGCACGCTTACTAAGTGTTGTCCTGAAGACAATTATTCGCTTTGCACGGGTTGAAAGCAGACTACAGCGATCGCCTCAACAGGATACAACGACTAACTCCGATAGAAGAACAACCTCGAACTACTCGAATCTGGCAGAACTCTTGAACACTTGCTCTCAACTTGACTCAAGATTAAAGAGAAGAAAGAAAAGAGAGAAAAACTCTTCACTTGGAATGAGATACTTCAAAATGGAATTGGATACTCCAAATGAAGAAACAAGTTGCTATTTATAGGCTAGCAACTTAGTAACTTTCTAAAATCAAATTAATATGAATAAAATGAAACATAAATCAAAAGTAACTCAATTGTGTAGTTACTTGTTGAAATTCAAACAAAACTCACAAACTTAACTTTTTAAGTTAAATTTGTATAAGAAACATCAACACATTTGGATGTTTCAAACTATTTTGAAACTTTTGAATTTAAAGTTAAGTAACATGAACATCAATTGAATTTGATGTTTCAAATCAACACTTTCTTTCACACTTTTTATTATATAAATTCCAACCGAATATATGAACAAATTATAATTATTTAAGTATAAGATATATTTGTGTAATATAGTATGATAAAAAGATACTAGATATATGAACAAATATATACCCAAACAATTATCATATTATGGTTATATACATACGAATATATATGAGGTATATGTAGAATAAACTATTAATGACAAATTGAATAAAAAACGTTATGATAGTATGAGTATATACCTATGAGTATATATGGAGTATATATGAGATAAATTATTATTGTTAAATATTAAAATAATATATTTTTCAAAAAAAATATTGTAAAATTAAAATTTAAATGCATTGAAAATTTACTAATCTCCTAGATATAAAAAGGGAAATGAAATATCTCAAAAAAAATGAAATCAAATAAAAATGTGATTGAAACAAAAAAACATAATAATAAACATACTCATAATCTCTTTCCAACAAAAAAAAAAAAACAAAGTGACGACGAATTGACGAATAGATTGATAAACAAAAAAAATAATTAAAGTTATGGATGCTTGTAGCAGTACATATAAATGATGGATTTGAGAGCAAAAATGTAACACCCCTAAACTTAAGGTACCTTTAATTTGTATTTTTGCATTATTTTAAGAGAAATCGAATTATTGGGACATTGAAGTTTTGTAATTTAATGAAAGATTATGTGGATTGTGAAGTGTGTTTAATTAAAGACTCTTTTTTAAAGACATTAAAGGAGACAAAGGTATATTGGTAGATATGAGTGGAGGGGTATTTTGGTAAATTACCTAAAATAGGGTTTTAAGGTTTTCCTTGCTTGTCTTTTAGTGGGCATGTTTAGCAAGGAAGGGGGTACCATCTTCTTCCCAGCCGACAACCACCCCCGAGTAACTGACCGCCACTGACAAGAGCACCAGCGACCTCGGATCCTTCTCGGCTTCTCACCGGAGAGGAGGAGCCTCTCGTCGCTACCCCGCGCAATCTCGTCGAGCATCTGGCGAAGTGCCTCGTCTGCATCGAATCGCCGCCCACCTTCCGCCGTGGCCCGAGTCACCCGGCGCGGCTCTCCGCCGCTGCCGTCCATCTGGTAGAGATGGGTACTCGAGCGTTAGGTTGTTCGCGCTATGGACCGTCGACGTGAGGCGCCGCTCGCAGATCTGGGACCAACATCTACATCTTCCTCTTCGTGCGATCGTCGGCCACAAAGCTCCGCCACGCGTCGTGGTCTCGGTGCCACCAACTTTGCCAGAGGTCGCGCGCTAACAAGGAACCCAAGTCGTTAGTCAGCCAAATTCGAGCACTTCCATTTCCGATTCACTGTTGGTTCGACTGGTTCATGGCTTTTCGGCCGATTTTGTGGGAGATAGAATCGATTCTTGATATATCGGTTAGAAATCTACAAGAAAACGAACTCCACGCGTCGAACCACCGTCGACCGTCGCCGCTCGCCGGAGTTAGTATGATCCAATCAATTTCGTTTCTCCGAGTTTGCTTTTTGGTCTCCATTAGTGGTAATTTACCTTAGTTATGTTTGATTTTTCAAAAATAAGAGTATGTATGCATGTGTATGAACTAAAAATTCATGAACATGATTTTAGGGGTCCATGCATTGGGCCGGTTCGGTTTGAAAGTGACGTTGAAGCACCGATTTTAGGAGGTCTTGGAGCTAAGGCTAAAGTAAGGGACCTCGTGCCGAACCTTTTTAAAATGGGATAAAAGTCATTAATTTTGTTATGTTTAATTATTTTAAATATTTCGAAAAGTAATATGTTTTAAAGTATATTAAATGGAAAGCTATAAAAGTTATGCTATGATTTATGATTAATGGATACCTTAAATGTTATGAAAGCTATGGAAGTTATGTTATGATATTTATGATTGATTGATAACTTAATTGTTATGAAAGTATGTTATGATATGAGATTTACTATGATTTATAACATGTGCATCATAGAATATAAAAGGAAGATGGGACCTCATGCATGATTGTATGTACATGATAGAGATATGAATAACTGTGGTAATTATTCTCCATATGACAATAGGGGTTTGAGAGGACTCCACATATGATAGTGGTCTCCAGACCTAACATGCTCTCGGGGTTTTGAGAGGACCCCATATGACAGGAGTCTTCGGACTCAACATGATTCAGGAGTCTTCGAATTCAACATGCTCTCGGGATTTTGAGAGGACCCCATATGATAGGAGTCTTCGAACTCAACATGACTCAGGAGCTTTTGGACTCAACATGCTCTCGGGATTTGGGAGGACTCCATAGTACAGGAGTCTTCGGACTCAACATGCTCTCAGGAGAACTTAATTGACCACTAAAAGTCAAAAGTGAAATAGTCATGATAGTTATGAGAAAGTTAGGTCCCACACATGAGAGTTTTATAGTCATGATTGTATGTGTATGCATATCCCAAAACCTCGGTAGCGAGGTCACTTACTGGATATTATTTTTAAAATACTCACCATTTCTTTTAAAATGTTTTTCATGTAAAGGAAAAGGCGTACAGGGCGAGTGACGGGACTGAAGGAATTTGGAATTCCTGCAGCGAAAGATGTTGTGAAACGTCGTTGATTCGTTGTGTAATTCTATCTTAAAATTGAACTAAACAACTTTAATTCTAGGCTAAACATGCAAAAGAAGATGAAAAACAACAAGGTAATCGTTACTTACTTGTTGAAGAACCCTTCTTCAACGCTTTCCTCCTCCGGTCACGATCTCTCTCGAACGGACGATCTCCTCGAATCGAACCTCGAACAGTGTTGCAAGACACTTTTAAAACGTCTTCTCGATTGTTCTCGAGAGGTTGAGAGAGAGTATGTGGGGCTCCCTTTAGATTTTGGGTGAGGAGAGATTTGAGAGAGTTGAGAGAGAATTGAGGTCTCTTGGAACTTGAATTTCAAAAAAATGAGAACCAACCCTTACCAAAAGCTTCTCACCAAGCGTTTAAATAATGGTGAGATGTGGAGTTAATATCTCCATTAAATTACCATTAAACCACAACTATATGATATACAAATCATATTTGCATATCACATAATATAAGGTATCTCATACCTTATTATACAAATCTCATTTGCATAATTGTGGATTTTTTAATTGAATCACATTCAATTTAATTTCTCTCAATTGAATTTCTCCAATTAGCACTAATTAATCAATTAGGCTATACTATAGTTTATTATGAATCTCATTCACATTAAACTATATATTATGTCATCTATATCTCATATAAATGACATAAATACCCAAATAATAAATTTGAACACTTCAAATTCACACCAAACTGTAAGCCCTCAATTTGTCCAATTTGAGCCAACCGAGGGACCTAATGGACCTACACGTGACGAGCTCCAATGATCCGAGACTAATCTGTCAAACTCTTTGACCCGATTATTCAACATTCATTAGCTACGGTAACACTTCACTAAAGCCCGTAGCTGCACTCTCATCATTGTAGGACAAGTTGTGTCCACCGATATAACCAATACTCGTGAGTCGACCCTTCACTGTGAAGGAAATCGAGTCCCGCAGCGGAAGCGATTGTGAATCGCGCGCTCTCGATTTAGTTACAAAGATTACATTCAAGAACGAAACTAACTAGATTAAGCATATAAACAGTATTTGGACAACAGGAAATATTACCTTTGAAGAATCTTTCTTCAAGTGCTCCTCATCTCTCACGATCAGGATCTCAGCAACACGAACCACGGACAGACTAAGACACGACCACTGGGTCTTTCCGTTGTTCTCTAGGTGAGGGAGAAATGTGGGTTCCCTTTAGGTGATATGAGATGTTGTGAGAGAGATGTTTGTGTTTTGGAACCTTTCCAACAACACAACAAAGGCTTGGAATCACTTAACCTAGTTGCATCTCATGCAACCATATATATAGAGAAATAGGATGGAAATGACCATCCTACCCCTCATTTATTCTCTCTTTAGTATATGGTTTATATATGAATCTAATTCACATTAAAACTATATATTATATCAATTATATCATATATAATTGATATAACACCTCATGTATGAAATTGAACACTTAAATTTCATTCCTAACTTTATACCCTCAATGTTACCATGTTGAGCCATCGGAGGGACCTAATGGACCTACAGTTCATGAGCTCCAATGATATGAGATTAACTGATCAAACTCTTTGATCCAATTAATCAATATTCATTAACTACAAGTCACTCCACTATAGACTTGTAGCTGCACTCTCTCACCTGTAGATAATATTGTGTCCCACCGATATAGTCATTACCCATGAGTCAACCCTTCACAGGTTGTTCGTAATCACGATCCAGGTCAAATTACCGCTTTACCCACGTGATTACCTCTTTGCTCCTTAAGCACCACCGATCCTCTAATGAACAACAAGTCTAAGGTCCTACCTTAGACTCATACCTCATAGCTTGCCCCGTTGTTCAAGACACAAGTCGATTTTTAAAGGAACAACCTATCTAATTCCTTAGTGTAGGAATGAGTGAATTCCATCTTGCACGCTTAAGTTCCCACTACTTACGAGGTTCCGTCACTCGAGAAGGTAGGCTTATTGAGCCTGGCATTCTACAGTCACTCTCACCCATACTAGTCTAAGGACAAACCCCAATAAGCGGGAGTTCTTAACTTGCTCAGATTCGTGTCGAGTCACTAATGACCATCTATAAATTACTAGTCTTATCTTGTTAACTGGTGTTACATTGGTTAGACTAATAATTTGTGGTTCGGTCTTGTATGAACTCTTCATGAGGATGCCCCCACTGCATGTCAACTACATGAATGAGTTGGATTACCTCATTTGTACTAATTACAAAGTGGGCGCATCCATGGTGTTACTGAATGAGGTTTCCAACCTTATTCTTATACCATAGACCATTTAGGTTATATTCTTGAACTCAACCCAAATAGTGTCCACTACACTGATGTTCAAGATAAATGTTATAACCTTGGAGCTTAGTTTATTGGATTTATATAGCAAGACTGTAATTCTATCAAAATAAATAACCCTTTATTTAATTGATCAAAATTACATAAGTTTAGGGCATAAATCCCAACACACTGGTTGTTCGTAGACACTGCTGGGTCAAAATACCGTTTTACCTCTGTGTCTACCTTTTGCTCCTTAAGTCTCACTGCTCCTCTAATGAACAACTACATTGCATGGTCCAACTATAAACAACAACCCTCTCAGGGCAATGAGAGAGTGGGGCCCGTTGTTCAAGCCCTAGAGACAACACTTAAGGGAACAACCCCTCTAGTTACCCTAAGTCGGGAACGAGTGAATTCCTTATTTCGTAGTCAAGTTCCCAACTCCTCACGTGGTCCTATCCCTGAGAAGATAGACATATTGGGCGAGCAACAGTGGTCACCCTCACTCGTACCAGTCAAAGGACAGACCCCGCAGACAGGAGTTCGTAACACGCTCAGGATTAAGGTCGAGTCACTAATGGTTATCTACGAAATTATTAGCCCTATACTGTTAACGGTGTTACATCAATTCACGGTCCGGTCTTATATAATCTCATTGCACAGGATGCCCCCACTCGCATGTCATCCACATGAACGAGTCAGATCAACTCGTTTGTATCTAATACAAGTGAGTCGCATCCACAGTGTATCTAGGATTAGGTCTCCAACCCTATCCATATACTGTAGACCGTTCGGGTCATTAACTCGAACGTGATCCTCCCTGTGTGTCCACTACACACCGTTCAAGTTCTAGTTCTTCTCATTAATACAATGACCTTGGAGCTTAGTTTATTGGATTAAGTTTATGAAATATGTGAGACACAAAGTTCAAATAAATATCTCTTATTTATATCACAAGGCTCAAATAAATAAATCTTATTTATTTAGAACTTGGAATATTACAAACTACATGAGATGAGGACATACATCCCAACAGGGACGAGTTACGAAGGCCATGGGACAAAACCATGTTTTTTCGCATTTATGTCTTAATAGTTATAATTAAACGATTTTGATTATGCATTAAAATAGTATAGAATTTTAAATTGAGGTCAAACTGATTTATATGTTGTTTTTAAATGTTTTGATTTTCTTTGGGATCCCTAAATGTAGTTTTGACTGTGTTTTAAAGTTAAATTGTTCTTATTACATTTTTGGCCTAAAATGCATGCATGAGTAGTTACGTCTCTAGGAGTCGAGTTATAAAAGTTAGAGTGTTACAGTTGGTATCAGAGCCTAAGGTTATGAGTTCTGTAGACTCGCATACATCGTAAGCAATAAGTATACCATGGCTAAGTAGCAATTCCCAGTCATCGCCAGGTATGCCTTTGAAATAAAGTTCTGTTTTGTTTATGAAAAGAAAATTATGTATGTTTTATATGTAAAGTTATATGTGTATGAGATTTGAGCATAATGTATTTCTAAGTTATGAAAGAATGAAAATATGTGATTATGAATGCTTGTTTATAGAAAGAAAATTTCTATATTTGAAGTTATATGTAGATACGTTATGAAAGTGATGTGCTTCTGCGCTGAGGAAAAAGAATGCATGTGATTCTTACTATTAGTGGTAGAAAAGAAAGAGTTGAGTTAAAAAGGTTGATACCTAAAGGAAGTCTTGTTAACCTGAGACACTTGTGTGTTATTGGAAGGATTGGTTTAGACAAAAGGAGGGAAAAGTAGGTCCTAACAGGTGAAGACAGTCGAAAGGTCACTAAGGAGTTAAGTTCCCAAGTAAACTCTGAAAGCTGAGCTTGATGCATTTTGTTAACCTAAGGAAAAAAAATGTGTGACCTTAGGTGTATGTTGATAGAAAGGAAATATATGAGTTAAGAATGTTAAAGGTTAAGGGAAACTTTGTCAAGATGAGACACTTATTTGCGCGTTATTAAAAGAGTCAGTTTGGACAAATGAGAGGAAGAGTAGATCTTACGAGGTGAAAGTTTTTCAAGAAACATTATGCAACTAAGTTCTTAAGTAAAACCTTGATAGATGAATATGGTTTCTTTAAAAATTCAAAGTCTGGATGTGCTAAGTAAAGTATTCGTGTTCAAAGTCTGAATGTTAAGGTTTCATGACAAAAGAGATGAAAAAGTTATGAGATGTAGTAGATGTTATTCTAAAGTACCCAACCCTATTGGTATTAAGAAAATTTCATCACATTCAAGTGAACACTTGGACAAGATAGTAAGGAGTTGAAAAGTAAAGAAAAAAAAATGAATTTTAAAAGACTAATGTTTTTTTTTCAGAGGGTCACTTGATGACCTAGGAGATGGAAAAGTTTTGAGGTGTAGTGTATGTTCCTATGAAGTGCTTAACCTTTAAAGTGATAAAGTAGAGTTATTTCGCCTTCAAGCGAATATATGAACTTAGTATTTAAGGAGTTGAAAGGTGAATAAAAGAAGAGTTATAAGAGATTGAAGTTTGTTTTTCAAAGGGATACTTAGTATAGGAGTTTATGTCTTTTGGATGAGATTTTAAGGAGATAATAGGAATGATTGTTGTATCGTGCCATAGACAGAGAAAATGCTAAAAATAGAGTCCAAGTGGTATTATGAAGAACTTTCTTTAAAAGGTTCGTTCTTTTGATACGTGATGAATGAAACCAGAGTAGTTTGGAAATAAGAGCTTGAGATTTAAACGGAAAATAAAAGTGGGTTTCAGTTCGAAGTTAAGCTTTCAAGATACTTCGAAACACTTATATCTTAACCGTGATGAGTAATGTGGATAGAGACAACTAAGATATTGATAAGGATAGGTTTTGTACGAAGTCTTTAAAAAAATGGCACTATAAGGTAAATGACCTTATTAAAAACGAGCATGAAGTAGAAGAGTAAAGTTAGAATTTTAGCTTTGAGCATAAAGGGAATGAATATTTGGATTTCAGATACATGAATAATTTGACTTTCGCAGGGTCGTGTGTGTGCACGAGCACCCTTGGAATCGGTTTGAGGAGCATCACCACAGAATTCAAATTTTGCATTATGTTATAAGTATAAGTTGGAAAGAATTATTTGAGACATGAACCATGAACTGTCTAACAAGGTTTCTAACTCTATCTTTAATGAAGTCACAACTCTTAGAGAGGTGTTAAGGTTATGGAAGCGTTGGTCAGACGAAACGAGTGAGTCATGCCTTGAAGTAAATGCTAGTAGCTGGTACAGTAAACCTTGAAGGAGTTTTGGGAATAACCCAAAAAGGAATCAGTTTAGTAAAGCATGTGTACCACTATGCTAGAAGCAACTTTTTTTAGTAAAGCATGTCACTCTAGAAGCGTTAGACGGAAGAGACTACTTGGGGGGTAAGAGAAAAAACCGCGAGCTAATTATCCTGAGCTATTTCAAGATTATGAACTTTCGAGGACGAAAGTTCTTAAGGAGGGAAGATTGTAACACCCTTAAACTCCAGGTACCTTTAATTTGTATTTTTGGATTATTTTAAGAGAAGTCGAATTATTTGGACATTGAAGTGTTGTAATTTAATGAAAGATTATGTGGATTGTGAAGTTTGTTTAACTAAAGACTTTTTTTTAAAGACATTAAAGGAGACAAAGGTATATTGGTAGATATGAGTGGAAAGAGGGGTATTTTGGTAAATTATCTAAAAGAAGAGGGTTTTAGGGTTTTCCTTGCTTGTCTTTTAGTGGGCACGTTTAGCGAGGAAGGGGTACCATCTTCTTCCCAGCCGACAACCACCCCCGAGTAGCCGACCAACCACCGACAAGAGCACCAGCGACCTCGGATCCTTCTCGGCTTCTCACCGGAGAGGAGGAGTCTCTCGTCGCTACCCCGCGCAATCTCGTCGAGCGTCTGGCGAAGTGCCTCGTCTGCGTCGAATCGTCGCCCACCTTTCGCCGTGAACTAAGTCACCAGCCGCGAAGCTCCGCCGTTGTCAGTCCCACATACAGCCGAGGTGGGTACTCGAGCGTTAAGTTTTTCGTGCGATGGACTGTCGACATGAGGCGTCGCTCGTAGATCTGAGACCAACATCTTCATATTCCTCTTCGTGTGATCGTCGGGCGCAAAGCTCCGCCACACGCCATGTTTTCGGCACCACCAACTTCGCCGGAGGTCGCGCGCTCATAAGGAACCCAAGTCGTCGGTCATCCAAATTCGAGCACCTCAATTGTCGGTTCACTGTTGGTTCGACTGGTTCATGGCTTTTCGACCGGTTTTGTGGGAGATAGAATTGGTAGAATCGGTTCCTGATAAATCGGTTAGAAATCTATAAGAAAACGAACTCCACGCGTCGAACCACCGCCGTCGCTCGCCGGAGTTAGTCCGATCCAATCAATTTCATTTCTCCGAGTTCGCTTTTCAGTCTCTGTTAGTGGTAATTTAGCTTAGTTATGTTTGATTTTTGAAAAATAAGAGTATGTATGCATGTGTATGAACTAAAGTACGAAATTTATGAACATGATTTTAGGGGTCCATGCATTGGGTCGGTTCGGTTTAAAAGCGACGTTGAAGCACCGATTTTAGGAGGTCTCGGAGCTAAGGCTAAGGTAAGGGACCTCGTGTCGAACCTTTTTAAAATGGGATAAAAGTCATTAATTTTGTTATGTTTAATTATTTTAAATATTTCGAAAAGTATTATGTTTTAAAGTATGTTAAATGGAAAACTATAAAAGTTATGTTATGAACTTATGATTTATGATTAATGGATACCTTAAATGTTATGAAAGCTATGAAAGTTATGTTATGATATTTATGATTGATTGATAGCTTAATTGTTATGAAAGTATGTTATGATATGAGATTTACTATGATTTATAACATATGTATCATAGAATATGAAAGGAAGATGGGACCTCATGCATGATTGTATGTACATGATAGAGATATGAATGGTTATGGTAATTATTCTCCATATGACAATAGGGGTTTGAGAGGACTCCACATATAATAGTGGTCTCTGGACCTAACATGCTCCCAGGGTTTTGAGAGGACCCCATATGACAGGAGTCTTCGGACTCAACATGATTCAGGAGTCTTCGAACTCAACATGCTCTCGAGGTTTTGAGAGGACCCCATATGATAGGAGTCTTCGGACTCAACATGACTCAGGAGTCTTCGGACTCAACATGCTCTCCGGGGTTAGGGAGGACTCCATAGTACAAGAGTCTTCAGACTCAACATGCTCTCCGGATAACTTAATTGACCACTAAAAACCAAAAGAGAAATAGTCATGATAGTTATGAGAAATTTAGGTCCCACACATGAGAGTTTTATAGTTATGATTGTATGTGTATGCATATCTCAAAACCTCGGTAGCGAGGTCACTTACTGGATATTATTTTTATAATACTCACCCTTTATTTTAAAATGTTTTTCAGGTAAAGGCAAAGGCATACAGGGCAAGTGACGGGACGAGTTACGAAGGCCATGGGACAAAGCCATGTTTTTCCGCATTTATGTCTTAATAGTTATGATTAAACGATTTTGATTATGCATTAAAATAGTATAGAATTTTAAATTGAGGTCAAACTGATTTATGTTGTTTTTAAATGTTTTGATTTCCTTTGGGATCCCTAGATGTAGTTTTGATTGTGTTTTAAAGTTAAACTGTTCTTATTACATTTTTGGCCTAAAATGCATGCATGAGTAGTAACGTTTCAAGGAGTCGAGTTATAATAGTTAGGAGCATTACAAAAAATGTTAATTTTGAAAATAACTAAAGAATATTAATGATCGTAGAATACTAAAAATGATATTTAAAACATTAATTATGGTTCAAATGAATTAAAGGAAATGTATATAAGGAAATGAAAATAATGCAAAAAAAAAACATGTTTGAATTCGATAACATTAATTAACTTTCAAATAAGGAAATAACTATTTTATATAAATCCCATTTTAATTTTTATATAAATAAAAAAGATAGTAGAGGCTATTTTGTCCTAAAAAAAGAAAATAATTATTCCAATAATACTTAAAATTCATATATGTAATTTGGAAATTAAATGGACCAATTTGTAAACCCATTTTTTAAAGAATCTATTTATCACAATTACTCTTTCCTTTAGTTGGTTTGGCGTGTACCAAAAAAAAAAAGTTAAAAGCTTGATTTATTTTAGTCACTACCATTACAAATCCAGATTTAGTCAAAGTAATTTTAATAAATCTTAAAATTTGTTTGTTGGTAACTTAGTTTGAAGTTGATTTTTTATCTGATTTGAAAAAAAAAACATCTATGAGTGTAATTATGCTTACTAAATTTATAGGTAGAGGCTGATAGATATATGTTTTTAGTAGAACTTATCTATAAATGTGATAACTAATTTGAAAGTTTATTGAAAACACAAGGACTAAATTAAAAGTATAGAGACTAAATGAAATAAGTCTCAAAGTATCAAGATTTTTTTGTTTTTTTACTTTTTGTTTAAAAGAAAATAACATTTGAATTTAAACTAAGAATTTTTACAAAAACAAATAGGTTTATAATAGATATTTACATATATGTACACAATATTCTATTTATTGCATCTATAAACTTTTTGAATGATATTGAGTCAAGTACATCTTTTCTCTCTCTTTATTAATTTCGCATGACCCTAAATTTATTATTTATTTTATTATTATTATTATTTATAAAGTATAGTGGGATTTTAGGTTTAATGATTTGACTTTTCATATATGTTAAATTTACATTAAAAGTATACTTTCCCTAATCAATGACTGTCTTTTCCTTTATTCGATGTTATTATCATATATGATATAATATATATTCATATACAGCATATATTCACTTCCAAAAATTTCATAATATATTCAATATATATCATAATTAATAATATAACCATGGTATATATTATATTATCAATTAGTGTATGTTGCAAGATATACTATTTTATATAACATAGTTACATATATTAGCTCATTTATTTTGATATAAATGTACTAGATTTTCAAATATTTCTTATATATTCAATATAGCATAATTAATAATTTATATATATCATGATATACATTATATTATTAATTATAGTATCGTTGGATTACATATTCATAAATGCAGGGACTTATTTTCTCCTTATTTAGCCAAAATCATGGAAGAAACGAAGTTATTTCGCTTTTGGAAACTGAGAGAAACCGTTTACATTCCATATCTATATTTTTCTTTTCTTTTTTTTTTAATTCTTGTAATAATTGCATATAAGGGAAAACGACTTAATAGTAAATGGGTACTGACTTTTGTGTAAAAAAACCAAGCCACGTTGGCTAAACTTGTAAAAAATTGAGTTTCAGCCAAAATTAAAATATGAGCTTCCTAATTAGGTTATTTATGTAGAAGCCCTTTAAACTACAAACTGACTAATCCAAATGACAGATTTTTTATCATTTAAGTCCTTATAACTTAATCTATGTTAATATCTACCTAGCCCCTCTTTTCTATAGAGGTTAGAGGTATGAATAATTTTTTTTATAAAAAAAAATGAACTTTATTCTTTAGTAATTGCTATTATCTGGATGCTAATTTGAGTATTAGTTCAATATCAAGATATTAATATCTTTTGTCCTATGTTAAATATTTGTAATGCTATATTCTAAAAAAATATATGGCTACCATCCTAATCTAACAAAATCAACATTTATTTTAGTTAAATCATCTTATTTTCGTAACTTTGTTTATTTAAATACCTTTTATGTAGGTAAGTATCAGTCTTTCCCACTTAGATTCCATCATTTTTGTGTACTATGTACAAAGTATTATCTTTTTTTTTTTTTTACAACATGTTAGAGTAGAGGATTCGAATCTCTAACTTTTTAATCGAGAATACACTTTATGTCAATTGAGTAATGTTCATATTGGCTAATAAGACAAAAACATATAGCATATATACTAGGTGATCATTTACTATAACTTCCATTTATAGTCATTGATCTTGAAGAATGAATTAACTTTATTAAATAGAACTAAAAAAAATTAATTTTATTAAATAAATTGTTAGTAACTCAAAACTGCAAATTCGTTTGGAGAATAAACACACTTTCTATCTTTTCATTTCTCTCTCAATAGCTACAACAACATTAATATTTTATATATAATTCATTGATAATAGTTAAATATGTTATAATATATATATATTGTTGTTCTTTATTGTAATTGTCATTCTTTAGTATTAGGGTTTCTTTGTATACCTATATATATTTGTCATAGAACTCAAATGTGAATAGAACGATTATTATTCTTTCTCAATTTTGTGTTACGTGGTATCAAAGCATCCCTGAGGTTTAGGGTTTGCATTTGAAAATTAGGGTTTCTTCCTCCTAAGTAAGGTTAGGGTTTGAAGTTTGGGTCATCATCTTAGGGTGGTCGTTTTTCGACACCAACTACTTGAGGAGGAGCGCCGCCATCAGAGAAGGAGAATTGTTGTCGCCATTCGCCGGAAGCTGCCGCGAGTGAGCCTCACGCGTCGCCTGAAGATTCTGTCTCTGCTGCCACGTGCAGGCGCGTGGGAGCTCTGATCAGCGAGCGACCGCCTGGGTTTGTCTCTGTTCGTGTTTTCCGGCCTGTTTGTCACCTCGGATTCGACACTAGCATCTTTGTTTGTCTCGGTTTCTTCATTTGGGTGAGATTAGAGCACTTTTTGTTGAGGATCCCACATTGGAAAAGTTGAGAGAAACCTCACAATATATATGATATGTGGGTTACTCCTCCCATTACCAATTGGTTTTGAGATGGAACCCCATATAATCTAATATGGTATCAGAGCCCATTAAGCCCAAACGGGTATTCGGTCCAGAAATTGAAATTGGGATCCGATCCAAGAATGGTGAACCCAAAGAGGCACCATCTTGAGGGGGCATGTTGAGGATCCCACATTGGAAAAGTGGTGAGAAACCTCACAATATATAAGATATGTGGGCTACTCCTCTCATTACCAATTGGTTTTGAGATGGAACCCCATATAATCTAATATGGTATCAGAGCCCATTAAACCCAAACGGGTATTGGTGAACCCAAAATATGCACCATCTTGAGGGGGCATGTTGAGGATCCCACATTGGAAAAGTGGAGAGAAACCTCACAATATATATGATATGTGGGTTACTCCTCCCATTACCAATTGGTTTTGAGATGGAACCCCATATAATCTAATACGTTTTGGTACTGTTCAGATTTGGGTTTTCTGTTTCCTTGAAGTTAACCCACTGTTTTGTTTTAATAATGGTTGAGATGAAGCCTATAGTTGTACCCAATTTGTTCCCCTCTCTTCAAAGATCACAGAGCATAAGTTGAATGGTTCAAACTATTATGATTGGAGACGAAAAATTAGGTTCTATTTACGAAGCACTGAGATGGATGATCATATCGATCAGGATCCACCAGAGGATGATGCAAGGAGGACTTGGTTGCATGATGACACTCGTTTGTATATCAAATCAAGAATTCAATTGAGGGTGAGGTGGTTGGATTGGTAAATCACTGTGATTCTGTAAAAGAACTGCTCGAATTTTTAGAATTCTTATACTCAGGAAAAGAGCAAGTTAACCGAATGTATGAAGTTTGCACAACTCTTTATCATGCGAAACAGGAAGACCGATCTGTCACAAATTATTTTATGCAGGTTAAGAAGACATGTGCATAATTGAACACTTTACTCCATTTAGTACAAACATAAAGGTTCAACAAGCTCAAAGAGAAAAAATGGGTGTCATGAGCTTTCTTAATGGCCTTTCCTCTGAATTTGATATGGTCAAATCACAAATTCTCTCAGGATCGGAGATCCCCTTTTTGGATGAAGTTTAGTTCTCCGTACAAAAAAATTCTTCATCTGGCTCTTCTGTTTCTCTGTCCAACAGTGCTTTAGTTAGTCGCAATGATCTTAAGGTCACTAAAGGAATGAATGGTAAGTCGGGTCATCAAAGACCTGGTTCTGATCATCAGAGACATGGGTCAGTTGTCGGGAACCATGAGAGACTTGGTTCTGATCATCACCGACGACAAGAGTCACAAGAGATTATATGTAACTACTGTTGTAAGTTGGGTCACATGAAACGTGACTATTGGAAGTTGTTGAATAGGGGGGCAAAGACCCGAAATAGCTCAGCTTGCATCTACAAATGATACACCTGAGAGAACGGTAACTATTTCTGCAGACGATTTTGCTAGATTCTAGTCGTATTAGGATTCACTACAAGCATCTTCTTCATCGAATCCTATTGAAACTATTGTTGACTCAGGTAAGAATCATTGTCTTCTTACATCTTCCACCAAATGGGTCATCGACTCTGGTGCCACAGCTCACATGACAGGTAATTCCAGCCTATTTTGTATCTCTCTGTCATCTACACCTTTTTCATCTGTCACTTTAGCAGATGGTTCGACATCTTCTGTTCTTGGATCTGAAACCATTAACCTCACACCCTCGCTTTCTTTATCTGATGTCTTACACTTTCCTTGACTTTCGTTTAATTTGATTTTTGTTAGTAAACTCACTCATGACCTTAATTGTCTTATCTCATTCTTTCCTGGTTATTACTTGTTTCAGGATCGTATGACGAAAAAGATTATTGGTAAAGGATATGAGTTTGAAGGCCTTTACATTTTTTTATCAACAAATACCGAAAGTTGTGGCGTGCTCGGTGTTGCATCTCCGTTTGAGGTCCATTGTCGTTTAGGTCATTCATCTTTGCCCGTGTTGAAGAAAATGTATCGAGAGTTTCTTTCGTTGTCTTCATTGGATTGTGAGTCGTGTCAGTTTGCAAAATTTCATCGTCTTAGTTCGAGTCCTAGGGTCCATAAACGAGCTAGTGCTCCGTTTGAATTAGTCCATTCTGATGTCTGGGGTTTGTGTCCTGTAATGTCCAAAACTGGATTTCGATATTTGTTACTTTTGTCGACGATTTTTCACGTCTGACTTGGTTATATTTAATGAAAAGTCGATCTGAGTTACTCATTTTTGCAATTTCCATGTTGAGATTCAGAATCAATTTAATGCCTTTGTTAAAATTTTGTGAACTAATAATGCGGGTGAATATTTTTCTAACATGTTGGGATCTTACTTGTGTACAAATGGCATTCTTCATCAATCCTCTTGCGCTGATACTCCATCCCAAAATGGGGTCACTGAACGAAAAAATCGACACTTACTTGAAACAGCTAGAGCTTTATCCTTTCAAATGAATGTACCAAATCATTTTTGGGAAAATGCAGTTTCCACAACTTGTTTTTTGATAAATAGAATGCCTTCTTCAGTTCTTCATGGTGAGATCCCTTATCGTGTTCTTTGTCCTACTAAATCTTTGTTCCCAATTGCACCAAAAATATTTGGTTGCACTTGTTTTGCTCGAGATATCAGTCCTCATCGTACGAAGTTAAATCCTAAGTCTTTAAAATGCATCTTTCTGGGTTATTCTCGTGTTCAAAAGGGTTATCATTGTTATTGTCATAGTCTTAACAAGAATCTTGTCTCTCCTGATGTTACGTTTTTTGAGAACTTACCCTTTACCCCATCATCGTCAAGTTCATGTCAGGGGGAGGACAACACACTTATCTATGAGAACGTCTCTCCTTCATCTTCCCCTTCAGACACATGTCCTATGCCAGAAGATTCTTCGGCATCTAATCCAGGAACTTGTGATGAGCTTCTCATTGCCCTTCGTAAAGGTAAACGCACCTACACTTACCCTATTGCTTCTTGTGTCTCTTATCACCAATTGTCATAACCTACATATTCTTTTGTTACATCCCTTGATTTTACCTGTCCTCCTAACTCTGTTCATGAAGCTTTATCTCATTCTGGCTGGCGTAATGCAATGATCGAAGAGATGCATGCTTTAGATGATAATGGTACTTGGGATTTAGTATCTCGACTTGCAGGAAAGAAGGTTATTGGATGTAAATGGATTTTTGCCATTAAAGTTAATCCCGACGGATCTGTTGCTCGCTTGAAAGCCCACTTAGTTGCTAAAGGTTATGCTCAAACTTATGGGATAGAATTATTCTAATACATTCTCTCCAGTTGCTAAATTGACTTCTATTCGATTATTTATTTCCATGGTTGCTACTCATGGTTGGCTCTTGCATCAGCTTGATATTAAGAATGCATTTCTCCATGGCGATCTTTAGGAAGAAGTATATATGGAGCAACCCACCTGGTTTTGTTGCTCAGGGGGAGAGTGATAAAATTTGTCGTCTTATAAAATCTTTGTATGGATTAAAACAGAGCCCACACGCATGGTTTGGTAAATTTAGCCAAGCACTTGAGCAATTTGGATTGAAGAAAAGCACATTTGATCATTTTGTCTTTTATCAACGATCTGAGAAGGGTATTACACTGCTTGTAGTGTATGTCGATGATATCATTATCACTGGAGATGATATTTCAGGTATATCCTTTTTGAAAACTTTCCTTCAGGGTCAGTTTCATACTAAGGATTTGGGAACATTAAAGTATTTCTTGGGCATTGAAGTGATGAGAAGCAAGAAAGGTATCTTTTTGTCGCAACGGAAATATGTACTTGATTTGCTATCAGAGACAGGAAAACTAGGAGGTAAACCATGTAGTACTCCGATGATACCTAATGTGCAACTCACCAAAGAAGGAGAAGCATTTAAAGATCCTGAGAGATACAGAAGATTGGTTGGAAAGTTTAATTATCCGACATGTCTGACCGGACATACCTTATTCAGTAAGTGTTTTGAGCCAATATATGTCTTCGCCATCATGGATCATTGGGTTGCAGATTGAACAAATTATATGTTACTTAAAAGTCAAGCACTGGGCGCGAGATCTTATATAAAGATCACGGTCATACAAAGATTGAATGTTTTTCTGATACTGACTGGGCAGGATCTAAAGAAGATAGAAGATCAACATCTGGATATTGTGTTATTGTAGGAGGAAATTTGGTGTCGTGGAAGAGTAAGAAGCAAAATGTTGTATCATGTTCGAGTGTTGAGTCAGAATATAGAGTTATGTCGCAGTCTGTGTGTGAAATAGTGTGGATACATCAATTTTTGTCTGAGATTGGATTTAGTATGTCTATGCCAGCTAAATTATGGTGTGATAATCAAGTCGCACTTCACATTGCTTCTAACCCAGTGTTTCGTGAAAGAACTAAACATATTGAAGTGGATTGTCACTTTATTCGCGAGAAAATACAACGAGGTTTGGTGTCCAAAGGATATGTGAAGACTGGAGAGCAATTGGGAGATATTCTTACTAAAGCCTTAAATGGAGCAAGAATAAATTATCTGTGTAACAAGCTGGGCATGTTTGACATATTTGCTCCAGCTTGAGGGGGAGTGTTATAATATATGTATATTGTTGTCCTTTATCGTAATTGTATATTTTTTAGTATTAGGGTTTCTTTAGATACCTATATATATTTGTCATAGAGCTCAAATGTGAATAGAATGATTATTATTCTTTCTCAATTCTGTGTTACAAAATAGACAACATCTTATTGCATTAAGTCTCCCATTTAGGGGTCGTTTGGATTGAGGGAGTTGGGAGAGTAAGAGTTGTAGAAGTAAAGAAGTCTGGGGAGTAAAAAAGTCTGAAGAGTTTTGAAGTATGTGTTTGGGGTGAAAATTTGTTTACTTTGGAGTTATGAGAAACTGTGTTTGGGGCAAGAAGTTGCAGGGAGTAGGAGTTAAAAAAAGACTTATGGGGAGTTTGAGAAGGAGTTAATAAATTTGTGGGGCCCATAAGAAGGAGTTGGGAAAAAAGTTAATAAATCTGCGGAACCCACAAGGAGGAATTAATAAATCTGTGGGGCCCACAAGAAGGAGTTAATAACTTCTTGTGCCAAACAAAGAGTTTGGGGGAGTTATTAACTCTTCCCAACTCCACTCCCCACAACTCCTCAATTCAAACTGATGCTGACATGATTTGCAAATGACTAAATAACAGGGAATTATGGGTAGAGCACATAATAAAATGCAAATCTTTTGGGTAAATCTTGGGTTTCTTTTTTAAGTATAATCCATGAGAATAAGTCTGAAGCTCTTATACATGAACATAGAACTCCCACAAACAAGATGGGATTACAACTTTAGAACCCAATAGTCTGTAATCTAAACCCCAAATGACCAACTAACAATGAATGAACTTCAGAAGATCATACCAATACATTTGTGTTATAGTTTCACTTGGATGAAAAAATGGTTTCAAACTCCTTGTATAAGCCTCCTTTGGATTTAGACCTGAAATCAGATGAACTTATGGAGGAGCTTCTGCTGCTTCTGCTCCTACTTCTCCGTCCCCAAAATCCACTCCAACGTGTACCGCTTCCTGAAGGATCAGTTGAAGTCCCACCTTGCTCTTTAGTGAAGCTCGCCTTTGCCAGCTTCCGAAGTTGTTTCAACCACGGTTTCTCATTACTCGAGCTTCGACTACCAGACCTGTTCCTATCAGACGAGTTATCTGCTGTTTCGGAGTCTCCGCTAAGGGTCACTGCAAATATACTTTCCAAGTTTTTAGTGAATCTCTGTGGGAGAAACAGGAGGAGGAATCCAATAAAAGCCACTTTGAGTCCTGTAAAGAATGATTGCCCAGCAAAGTCAAGCTGCTTTGCCTGTTTGAACAAAGCATACCATTCATTGATCAGTTGTGGACAGTAGCCTATTAGGAACAGCACCAGCATGGTTATTCCGAGTTTCATTTGATCCCCGATCGAAAACACTTTCTCTAAGAGAACCGCACAAATAGCGAAAAGACCGACTTCACATGTGTTGGAAATGATCTCAACCAACTGAACTTTTTTCTTGATAAATGGCTTCTTGAGAACAAGGAAAAATAGCTGAAATGATGAGATGCATAATAAGGCAACTACTGGAGTTCTGGAAGAGACTGTTTCCTTGTAGGCACCAGCCATGATTCCAAGAGTGACTCGTCTGATCGATTCGAGGAGCGTGTAGTATATTCGAAGGATACCAAACAGCTTTTGGATGAATGGTGCTTCAGCATCTTCTGTTTCGTCGTCGGAGGCAATAATGCGATCGCCACGTTTGTTGGGATTCGCCACAGAAATCTGAGACAGCATATACTTAGGGGGACCCCTCAGATCCTCAAACATTGGCCCAAAAATGATAAGGTAAATAGAGCTTGGCTCGTTTTTCCAAGTCCATTGACTTCTCTTGCCGGGACCTAGAGTCACACGTATGAGTTCTTGATACCAATGAAATTTCTGACCTTCTTGATGAACTTCTTTGTACTGAAGTAGCTTCCCGAACGTGATGCCGACTGACAGAAACAACAGCAAGGCTAGCAAAAGTAACGACAGAACGCCGAGCAGTAAAACCCCAACTATTACTCCTGCCAGAGCTCCACCTTGCACAACCAAAATAGAGATCAAAACAAGTTAGAATCTATTAGAAATACACTCCGTCTGTTAGTACATAGACCAAACAAGACGGCCAAAGCAGAGAAACGTTCAAGAGTTACCTCTAAATAGCACGCCCGAGGCCATGGACATGGGAGATAGAGCAACAAATGTAAGGAATATCTCAAATCTAGGGAAGGTAAGTGCTCCATAACTGCCCTGTGTGTTCTTTCGACATTTCATAATAAAAAGGAAAAGTGCATGGAGGAATATCAAACTGCCAGCAAAAATTCCAAACCAGAACATGCTTCTATAAAAATCTTGCCACCTGCTAGGATAAAATCCACATGGTCATTTGTAAGGAAATCGAATCTCTGTTGAGTTTGTAAACAAGATACAAAACATGTATTTAAAGATAGAGACACCATGTCTCAACAATGATAATGGTTTCATTAGCTCAGAAGATTAGTCAACATATCAGATTTCCCTCACCCCAAATAAACACTATAGGGCTGTTTGGAGTGTTGAATGAGTTATAATAACATGGTTTATAATATTTTGTGGGTTATTATAGTCTGTAGAATTATATAATATTATTTAAAATGTAGAGTTGTTTAGTTTGGGGTTATAATAGTATGTATTTGAGATGCAGGGTACTCCACAAGTAACACGACATTTGTTTAGTTTGGGGTTATAATAGTATGTATTTGAGATGCAGAGTACTCCACAAGTAACACATGTCATTATAACCTGTGCTCCAAACATACCCTATATGATTGAACAAAATGTATAAACATTTTTTAGCTCAGAACTTTACATTAGAATGCAAAAAATGGAGAATTTTACTTTATGAGGGTCATCCTTTAATGAAATGCAGACCATTTTTTCTAATTATATTCAAAATAAAACGTTTAGAAAGTATGAGGATAAACATCTTACACTGAATTTTGACTAACTTACCTGTCTTACATCTTTATAAATTCTTATAAACTAATATTTGAGTATATTTCCATTCATTTTGATCCATAATGAGAAGAAAGAACCACTATTCCATAACAAAAAAGCAAAACAGGAGAAAAACTTACTGACTGTAACTTCCGGCTCCAAAAATATTATCAGCTTGGGGTTTGATATTTTGGCTCTGCAAATAAAAATCATTTGTACATCATAAGAGTTCTGTTTTCTTTCACATTGGATCAGTAGAAGATAAGTAATTCCTTCTTACCTCAAAAAATGATCTGTATTCCATTGGAGTAAGAGGCAATCCATATAACTGATCAACCATAGTAAAGTTATTGCCTGGAACCTTGTTTTGAAGTACTTCTGAATCAAGAGTTTTGGCAAGATAAGGATTCGATCCGGTAAAGGGGCTATAGCCACTTAAGTCAGGACGATCGTGCTCATCTTCCCATGGAACTCTAAGATAAGGAATACTCCATTGCAAACCCCTAGCAAATTCATAGTACTCAACAGGCAGCGTAACCGGCAGCCATATAGATAGCGCAAAAATTTGAATGTGGCAAGCAATTCTCTGCATATACGAGAAGCTGCTTAATATGTTATATTGGGGCGCTCTATTTTGGATGTGTATAAACATGTTTATGTTAGTAACTCGAGAAGACGGTATTTCAAAGTGGTCGATGTTTGGATTGAACATCTATCCAAGATGGTGAAGTGAGAATTTTAAGAACTTTTGGAGCTCACAAATGAAAAATTATGTACCATGATTCTTCTCTCTCTGAACCAGAAAAATCGTCTTCAAATATGTTCAGAATGAAGTATCTACTTTAAGCTATGGAATAGAAAAATGTAATTAAATGGTGAGAAACTGGTTCAAAGTTACTTACGAAAATATTTTTTGTAGGATTATATGTCAGAGAAGAGGATGATCTCACGAATACTCCCTCTGATTGAAGGCTAGCCGTCGACACAGTAAGTAGTCCTGCTGCAAGGGATGTTGCCGCAAATGAAGCAATTACAAAGATCGAAACGACTCTTGATATCGTCGGTATAGAATCTGCATATTTTGTTTATAACATATCTTATATATAACAATTGAAATAAATGAATGTAAAAAAAAAAAAAAATTATCAGTATGATGCAGACTAAAATATTTGAATGCTTACAGTGCCACACTTGCAGAACATTTGATGCTAGATTATGATTTCCAGCAACATCGGCCGTTACATTTTCAGGGACAGTGACAGATACGACTTCATCCTCAGCTTGTACTTCAACAGAGTAAACATTCCTCCCCATCTCGCGAAAGCTGGACCATAGAAAGAGTATATAAGGGGAAAGAAGCAAAGACAATCTGGCTTCACGAAGAACTTAACCTATATTTACACACAAACTTGCCTCTGCAAATGGCCTCCACGAATCGATACACAGGAAGAGTTGAAATCAAATACAGGCTTCATGAAATTCACAGTGACCGAAAATCTTTTTTCTCTTGTCCTCATAGTAGTAGGTGTACTGAGCATCACAGTGGGTCTAAGAGAATCTGAAATTCACAGTTTGTATTGAATTCTGAAATCCTCAGACTTGTGAAGTTCATAAGTTTACAAGGAGAATAGAGTATTAATTATTGCCATGGGTGAAGTAAGAAGTTCTGTGTCACTTCCTTGACTAAAACTAAAAGTATTGTTTACCATAAAGGAAAGTAACTGGTGGAAGTGGTGAAACAGGATTTCCTTGTCTGCTTATTATAGAGTTAGGCTTGAGGCTCACTGTGATTATTGCAATTCCAGAAACATTTGTAACCTGAAATAGGGAATTGCATATCAAGTAAACATATACAGATGAACATTAGAAAATGAAAACAAAAACGTTTACAATGAATATACCACTAACCACAAAGCCAAATCTGCGATTTCCGAGGCTCCTTCCACTCATAGGAAGAAGTGTGCCTTCGCTTACTTCGAGAGAATTCAAAACTTCCATAGATGAATTAAGAACTGGTTCTGAAAAGTACAAATACACCTTTAAGTTATCATGTTTGTTTGTTGCTTGTACCAGTCTGGTGTCACTGTTGAGCTGGAGTAGCCTTTCCGGAACACGAGTTTTCAGGTTGGCGAGTAGTTTTCTTCTATCTGGCAAGTTCAAAAGTTTGTGTTAAAATTGCAACAGAATACAAAAATGGGAAATAGTGATTGTCCAGTAAGCTTACCAAAGTGTACATAAGAAATTGAATTTTCTGATCTTGAGAATATATTTCCTGCTCTATCAGTACAGAAATTTTTATCCATTACTAATATAATTCTTCCATTCTGAGTGGTAGATGTCAAGGCCACAGAAAGTGAATATTTGAGGTTGGGCTGAAGAATTTTGAAAGATGATGGTATAACATGCCCTTCGCCATACACTAGAAGCTGCAATGAGTAATTTTTTGTATCAGACTAAGGTTTTTTTCCTCATAGCAAAACTAGACAATAT
Source organism: Trichosanthes cucumerina (assembly GCA_036507285.1). Taxonomy (NCBI): domain Eukaryota; kingdom Viridiplantae; phylum Streptophyta; class Magnoliopsida; order Cucurbitales; family Cucurbitaceae; genus Trichosanthes; species Trichosanthes cucumerina. The sequence goes on along the minus strand of CM071839.1, from coordinate 69,822,028 downwards.
GCATATAACTTTTTACTTTTAGATATATTTGCTTCAATATTTTGTAGTTTTGTATGATTCATGGGATAGAACATTACTTTATATCCGGTTCAACGTAAAGAAAAAGATGAAGACCAAGAAACTTCTCAGCAATATCATTAAGCAGTACGAAAATGTAAGCAGCCACCTACTCACGTTGCAGGCCTCTACAGACGAACATCTGAAACCTCCACCACCACTACAAGGTTCAGAGAAAGAAATATTTACAGAAACATTTAAAGCGTTCGTAAAAGTTGTTGAGGCCATAATAGATGCTGTTGGGCGAACTGTATCTGCAATAATGGATGGTAAAGAAATTAGCAAAGTTCTTGGGAGAATACTAACAGTTTTTTCTTTCAGTTTGTGAATGTTATGTGTGAAGAATTTACATTTCTTCAACTTATGCAAGTAATTATAGGTGCTGATTGAAATGAAAACATTATGAAACCACTTTTTATTTCCTCAGTGAGAGATTTTGACCAAATTCTATCATCTAATGTGAAGCTAAGTGGCTGATGATCCAAGTAATGTATGGACTGAGAACAATAGTGGAGATTCTTATAATCCTACCAACAGTCCAGTTGTAGCTAGAACAGCCAGCTCCTTTGGACAAATTAGTGCAGACCTTGAATTTATGCTCTCCATCCTCCAATTCAGAGTAGAAAATCTTTCTGTCATTGCAGTCTAAAGGGTGGCTGTTATCCAGCTGCAAGAGAGAAGTAGAGGAACACTTGAGTTTAATATCAATTACAAAACCACACTGAAATGAAGATAAACATGAGGAGCCACATTTGCCAAGTCTAAAAAATCTAGACCAGAATGTTCTGTTTTGAAGTTCAAATAATCTAGTAGCTAATTCTCAGTAAATGGGAGTCAAATTCTGAGATTTCCCATCCCATTCTCAAGCAGCTAGAGCTAGAGTCTTCCATCATTCAACAGACAAAAAGGCTTTAACAACCATGATCTTATCAAATCAGCCAACTAAACTGACGGATTATATCATATTGTACAAGAAGAAAAGAAATAACAAGTCAAATTTATATTCCACTGAGAGACAAAGAGAGAGCACATGAAGACAAACAACAAAGCAAACAAGCAAGCTCAAAGAACAGATAGAGTTGAAGGTACCAAGCAACTGATGTTGCAGTCCTTGCAATTATCACTGTGGCCGTTCACTAAAATCTCAAACACAAATGTGGCTGACTTTAAGTGAGAGAAAGCATTAGGGGCCTCCAAGAATTTCACAGTGACCTCAGAACCATGGCAGCGAGCTCCAAAGCACAAAAGAGAAAAGCCCCAACAAAGATAAACCAAAAGTGCAACTTTAAGCAGACCCATTTCAGAAAAGTACGAAATTTGCAGTATGAGACATGAGGCCAGGAATCAGTTGGCACAAGGATGACATTTTGGAGTTATGACTAAAGAGGTTGAGCTTTCGGCTGTGGGAGAAAGAAAGAGTGGTGAAGATGAAAATGGAAATGGAAATGGGAAGAGCTTAGGCAAGGAAACAATAAATGGTCTTTAGAAAATGTGACAGAGATATTGAAGAGGCTAATTTAGTGGTTCATGAAGCCTCAGTTAAAGAGATAGTGAACAGGACTACAAGAGAATGACATGCAGCCTACAAGATAAGCATTCTCACTGATTAATTTAGAGAGAGAAAGAGAGTTCTTTAAATGAAAAAGTGGACAGAACCCAAGACAGTGAAAGAAGCACCAACGTTTCTTAGCTTAAATGGTCGTTCAGGGGCTCTATATCCGGGCCATCCCGTTTCATTTTCTCGATCAAATATCTTCACGGAAGTAATTCGAAACAATAAAAAGATTATTAAACAGTTCGAACATTTAAAAAAAAGTTCTTTTTATTAGTTAATCTACATAGTTGCCGATCTCTTGCCCGTGGGAAAGAGCCAAAAAAGAAAGCAAACAAAACAATAATTAATAGTTAACTGATCAAAACAAGAAGTACATTTCCACATTCTTAATTCTACAAGCTATGCTATAGCTATATATATACATAAAAGCACTTCCTTTATGCTTCCCAATGGCCAGGACATTAGACCCTTGTATCAGTTCGAGTGTGCAAGGTATTTTTTTTTAATTATACAAAATAAATATTTCAATTCTTTCCGTAACAATATGTTTCACATTTCATAAAAGTTTCAAAACTATTTTTAAAATAAAAAATTTATAAAAATATTAGATGAAAAGTAAACATAATGGACCGTCAATCTTTCAAACTTAATTTAAGTAAATCTTTAAAGTCACACGTCTTTTTAGGTCACCGCCATATTTATTTTTCGCACAACATTCTAACAAATTTTTATGAAAGTTTTAAAATATTTATAAGAGACCAAAGTTAATATAACAACTTTTAAAAAATAAGTATATACCTTTAACTTTTGAAATATTTATAGGATGTAAACCAATGGCAAAATCCAAGAGTATTTTTCTATAATTTAGCTAGATTTGAATCTTTAACCCTCTTGCCTCTAGATAAAAAGTATATACCTCAACTCAACATGTTGGACTTAGCAAATTTTAATGCTTTATTCCAAAGTTCTAAATTCTTTTCGCAGGAGTTTATGAAGGACCCCAACAGTACAGATGAGGTCAGTCAAATTCTAAACTAATATGGAAGTGTTGTATCACCTCTCAAAACACCTCGTTTGAATTTTGAAAGGATCGTTTTTAGAGATTTTTCTGGGTTCCCCTTCATTTATTCTCAGACCCCTTTTGAAACAAACGGCAAATTTGGGGTGTCTGGCCCATTTAGAACTGCTAGCAGCGACCTGACATCGCCATTAATTGCAAAATAGGAACACAAGCATTCAATAAGCAGAGAAAGATTTTCAAGTCGGATCTGCTCCGTTTGTTTTGGGTCCATTTTTCAGGTACATGCAAACCCTTGTCATCTTGATGATTTAGCTTGCAATTGGCAATGGCTTGCCTTGAAAACCAAAGGACAGCCTCTGTTTCATTATCTCCTCTTACCCTATTGAAGCAGAGCCTCTGATTCATTATCTCTACAGTGTCTCAGTTTGGCTGGCCTTTGGATAAAGACTTAGAAAATGGAAGCACAGCCTCATGTGTCAATGTTGGGAGAGAAATGTGGGAATATTGACACCAAGCCAGTAGAAGGCGACAAAAAAGATAAGAATGTTGACATTAGGGAAGTAGACAAGATGTGGGTGTGAGAATTTTTGGAGGGTGTGTTGGAAAAAAATGTAACCTTTTCTGAAAAAAATATGTTAATTTACAAGTAGAAGAGGGGAAAAAATCAACTGACACTGCAAAGAATAAAGAATAATCCACGATTATCAGGAATTTGATGATGGGGTTAGTTGTTGAACCAAAAAAAGGGGATTTGGATGAAGAAGAAGCCAGTTGAATAAGGGCTTTAGAATCAGAAACATTAATGTCATTATTGCGAGAAACTGTGGATTGTCCTATACAAATGTCAGAATGTCTGGTCATTGAAAGAAAATTAATGGCATTGATGATTGAGGTGCTGGTTGTTGAGCCAGAAGGGGTGGGTTTGCGTATGTTATACGATAAAGTTGTCTAGATTTGAGCCATGGCTAAATTGAGAAAATGGAAAGGAAGTTCAGATCATTCATTGTTCATCTTCATTCCATCACTGCCTTGGTTTTGCTGTGGATTAGTCATAGTTGACTTGTTATCAATGGCTTTTCTGTTGCCTTCTTGCCTTGTTTGGTGCTTGTTTAGGCTTCATGAGGAAAGAAGGTGAGGTTTAATGAGATTGAGATGCATTAAGTCTTGTCTTGTCAACACTTTCTTTTACCAGGCCTCCATGTTCTGATTCTGTTTTGTTTAACTTTACTCTAGTGCACAGTAATCAGGTCAAAGCTTACATGGACAATTCTAGATTGAATTTCGAGTATGAAGTGCTTGAGAAGGCCATCTTTTGGTTCGATGAGTCAAGGAAGTTACCGACAACGGACGGGTGAATTCTTCAATGAGGTAAACTTGATTGGAGGAATTCAAAACAAGAACTTTGTAAAAATTCAAGTATGAACTCTGTTACATGATCTTTTATCTCATGCTTTATCGTTTGGATGTGTTTTAGACAATTTTTTCGAGCACCTGCCCATTCCCTTTTTGGTTAATCCAGTTGCAGCCTGCAAGACCGAAAGAGTTCCTTTTGCTGCAATCTATCATTCAAGCAATGCTAAACACTTCACCATTGCTTCACTGACTAGAGATTTTTCAGTAGCACGTTTCTGTCTTCTTAGTGGACTGTGATGCTGATGCCCTGATATAAGTAATACATAAGAACTTGCTGTATACTATTGGTTTGATTCTTGGAGAAGTAGATAACTTTCCGGACACGGTGGTCTATCATACCTTCACAGAGATATAAAAACGAGCAAATTCTCTCCTTGATGAGCACCTCATTCCATAGATTGCTGATTTCGAACTTGCCCAATGTATATAGCTCACAGTAGATCTCATATCAGCTCTGAGATTGCGGGGATGCTGCAGGTATAGAGAGTTCTTTTCTTGTTTGGAAGAAGATATCCACTCATCATCTTGGTTGCATGATATAAAATGATGTGTGCAGAAGATACCGCATTATATATACAGCTGATGCTTTACTTTATCAATTGGCTATAAGCTCTAGTTTTATGAATAAGAAAACTTTCACAATGTAAGCTTGAATAACGACTACCTATTGAACTGGAGAGATGAGAGCTTTGAGTTAGCACTGCAATGAACATAATTCTTCACTTAGTACATCTTGAAATATCAGATGCAACCTGAACATATTTCGGGACGTCCTCGCCTAAGTCTGGTTTCTTTTTCTCTCCAAGGATATATGGCCCCTGAATATGTGGTTTGAGGACTACTGATGGAGAAGGCATGCATATGCCTTTGGGGTTCAAGTTCTTTAGATTGCATGTGGAAAGAAGGATACAGTTTTCGCATGAGGTTTGAATTCGGTTCTGGTACACTGTAAGATTCATGTTGATTTTTATGAATGATATACATCAGTTTGCCAAAGGTGTATTAGTATTATATGCTGTGTGTCTTGGAGGACATGATTTTCATTGTTCTTGTAGCATGTACGGAGGCATTCCTCAATGCAAGAGTTTCAAATGTAGATGAGTTGATCTATCCGAAGCCATATGGAGATCACGATAGACTCGAATGGCAAAACATTCAACGAGAAGTCGACTTTTAATACTGTCAAGTCTACCTCTTTCAGCAAGACATTCCACCTGAAGTTTCTACATTTTGAAGGAAAATGTTTGTGTAAACTATAGAAAAGTGGGTCAACTAACTCGCATTCGAAGACGATCGGAATGAGAAAAGATCGCAAAAGACTACGGTTTCAACTGCAACCCTTTCTGGGTCCTGAAACTGCTGTGAAATAGGATGATGACACTCAGCCAGTTCAGACTTTTGTTTCACTCGTATTTGGAATACGGCATGTTGGTAAATTTATGAATACACTTTGCAGCGAGCAGAGCAGAAAGGAAGAAGATTAACACCATTTTCTATTCCACTTCTGGTCTCTGTGTAAAGTAAAAACGCTTGCTTGAAATGAAGATCATGCAAATGGAAGTCTGCCATACTTTTCCAATCAAGTACCCAGAATTAGAAGATTGTTAATACTGATTAAAAAAAATTGAACTTGTCTGAAAAACTGAAAAGTTTTTACAAAAAAGAAATGGTAAAAGAAAATTTGAAACGGAAAATGAAAAGAAGAAGAAGATGGTAAAGTTCTTCACTTTTCCACTACTTTCTCCTTCCTTTTACTTATCAGAAGGCACCATGATATCCTCAATCTTCTATTTTGTCTATTACATTAAGCACTCAATATTTCCCCGTGTTAAGCTTTTTCCAGCTTACCAAGGCTCTAATTGGACAGATAACTGCAAACAGTCAAAATTCCAACAGTCATACTGGGCAATTATCTACAAAGATTTCCAGTGTTTTTACATACCTTAGGCACCAAAATTCATGAGTAACATAATCTCAGGACGCCTTGAGGTTTCAGATGAAAGCTCTATAGGCACATTCACTATTCAAAGGAAAAAAAAAAAGATCTTGGAATGACCCATTAGAGAAAAACCAAAGGAAACACCTCAGCATCTTCAATCTTGCCTTATATGGAGTCTGAATCCGTCTTGAGTTGGAAAACACACCTAGTATCTGAAGATGGCTTATTCTTAGAAGGAACCAATGTCACAGAATCAACTTTCCAGTACCCTCCTACATTCTTGTCATTTCCATGAACCCATTTCTCATCTTCTCTGCCATGTTCATTCCCACCTCCATCCGAGATTGAAACAGAAACTTCTCTCCAATTGCTCCACATTCTCAGCATAATATACAGCATTATTAGACATATAACCATGGAGGTAAAAACAATAGCCACAATAATGCCTGTCACTGCAGCCTTGGATAATCTACTTGTCTCTTGCCCTGCAGATTTTGAACATGATAACAGAGGTGGGCCACAGAGTTTATCATTACCCTTGAAGGAGCTCAATGGAAATCCTGAAAAAAATTGAGGGATTGGACCTTGTAGCTGATTATGTGACAGGTTCAGGATATGCATGCTTGTCAGTTTTTCAAGTGAACTAGGGATTTCCCCCATGAGATGATTTGAAGAGAGATCCAATCTCTCCAGCTTCATTAGATTTCCAATGGAGGATGGGATTTCACCGGATAAGTGATTTTTGCTTAAATCCAGTGTTACTTGTAATTCAGTCAGCTCTCCAAGTTCTTGAGGGATCTCAGATGTCAAGAAGTTTTCAGACAGTCTCAGCTCATATAGTTTGCTGCATTTTTGGATTGTTGATGGAATGGGGCCTGAAAGGTTGTTTCTCTGCAGGTTAAGGACATAGAGGAAGGTGAGATTTCCAATCTCCAGTGGGATTATTCCTGATAAATTGTTGCTATGGAGAGAGAGCTTAAGTAATTTGGAGCAGGTTCCAATTTCTGCTGGTATTTTCCCATACAAGTTATTGGATGAGAAATCTAGCTCACCAAGTGCTTGTAAGTTTTCTATCAGTGGAGTGATAGTTCCTGTCAGTCTGTTGTCATTAAGCAAAAAGTGTTCAAGCTTGATACAGTTGAAGAGTTGAGGTGACACATCTCCTGTGAGATTGTTGTATGATAAATCAAGAAAGTTTAGCTCTTTCAATTGGCCAAATTCGGAAGGAATAAAACCGGTGAGTGTGTTGTGTGCAAGGCGAAGACGCCTCAAATTTCTAGAGTTGAACAATCTGGAAGGAATGGGACCTGAAAAACTGTTGTTTGTCAAATCCAATGCAGTTAAAGAATTTAAGCCACTGAGAGGAAAGATGGTTCCATTAAACCTGTTATTGGAGAAGTTTATTATCTTTAAGCTTTTGAGAATGGATAATAATACAGGAAGAGGGCCTTCAAGAGAGTTGTTATAAAGAGTAATGGTGCTCAATTCTGAGAGGAGCCCTAAAGTGGAAGGCAATGATCCTGAGAGATTGTTGTCAGCCAAAGCCAACAACTGAAGGCTTTTGCAGTAGCCCAAACTTTCTGGGATGGGACCCCACAAGAAGTTCTGCCTTAGATGAAGCACAACCAGGTTCTTTAGGTTCCCAATATTCTCAGGAATTGGCCCTATAAAATGATTGCCAAAGAAATCGATCTCTGTCAAGCTCGTGCAGTTTGTAAGCTCATTCGGTATGCTTCCCGACATCTGGTTTTCATAGAGGAAAATGACACTCAACTTCTGCAGCTTCCCTATCTCCTTTGGAATAGTTCCTGTGAGTTTGTTGTCAAACAGATACAGGTCCTCCAAGTTGCTCATATTTCCAATTTGAGGAGGTATAGATCCAGTGAAGCTGTTGTTGTTGAGTAAAAGATCTGTTAGGTACTGAAGATCGTCCAAAGCGGACGGAAGATCTCCTTTGAATCTGTTACCAGAAAGATCCAACTGTTGTAGTGAGGAACAGTTGAGCAACTCCGATGGGAACTGGCCGGAGAGCTTGTTTCTGGCCAGAAATATTTGTTGAAGATTTGAATTTTCAAAGCAGAAGCTGTTCGGAATGTTACCTGTTAAAGCATTATCTGATAAGACCAGAGTTCTAAGATTCTGCAGCTGTGTATTCAGTAGGCTTATGGTTCCAGAAAGGTTGTTTCTTGACAAGTCTAAATCCTCAAGGAGAACTAACTGGTTTATCTCAGAAGGGATTTCTCCACTGAATCTATTTCCAAGCAAGTTCAAGTACACCAAATTGGAAAGACCACCTAATGCAACAGGAATTGATCCAGAAAGGCTGTTGTTGGCCAAATTCAAAACTTTCAATGACCTTAATGAGCCTAGTGAATCAGGAATGTTGCCATCAAGCATATTATTCGATACCACCAAGTCTTCAAGCTCTTCATTTCCTTGAATGCTGTCGGGAATAGAACCACTGAGCTTGTTCTGCTGCAAATTAAGAGATATCAGATGCTTCAAGTTACCAATCTCAACTGGAATACTTCCATTGAATTCACAATAGCCAAGACCCAGAACGCTCAAATTAGTCAAGTTTCCAATAAATGGTGTGATTTCACCTGACAACATGTTGTTGCCTATTCTGAGAGCTTGCAAGTTCTTCAAAAGGCTTATCTCAGCAGGAAGCTTGCCAGACAGATTATTTGAGTGCACGATCAGCATCCTTAGATTGTAAAGCTGGCCAAACTCAGGAGGTATGGAACCAGAGAGGGAGTTTGAAGACAAATCTAACACTTCAAGTGAAGTGATATGCCATAACTCACTCCACTTGGAACCTGATAATCCAGACCCAGAAAGGTTTAAACTAACAATATGGGACTCATCATCTGAACATGAAATGCCATGCCAGCTACATGCATGAGCACTTGGAGACCAGTTTTCAAGGACTCCAACAGGATCGGCCAGTTCTGATTTCATTTTCAGAAGCCAGTCAGAAGCTGTCGAAACCTCTCCCTGAGCCACGGCGAGTAGAACGCTAAGAATGGAGAAAAAGAGAAGGAACTTCAGTACGTAAATGTCAGCCATGTGTCAACTGGAATAATCATATAAAAGACATGAAGTAACCAGCATTCCAGCTCTGATAGCTGGTTCTATTTGTAGTTAAAGAAGGCAAGAAAAATGAAAGGGATGATGATAAGTTGGAGAGAATATATAATCTGTGGCTTTTAGCTCTTCTGAGATTATTAAGTTGCAGTGATGCAGCGCATATAACCATGAAATCTCTCCTGAATACACAAGGAAAAACCCTCCAAAGGAGAGAATCTTTTTAAGAATCACTGATCTATTTAATGTCAGTGTCAAAAGCCAACCATTAGAATTCAGATAGGCTATTTATAGCATAACTAATCAACTCTAGAATACTAATTAACAAATTCAAATAAAACTAACTGACAACTTGATTGGACTATAACCTGAAGCTACTTATAGCCTTATAAGAAAAGTAAGTAATTAACTCTAAAATACTGATTAACAAGTGAATAGAATCTACTCAACTCAAGGTTAACAACTAGACTGTAAACTAATATATTATTCTTCTTTTCCCATCTCATATAGTCCAAATAGTTCTGAAAAGTTGGGCTGTTGATTAAGCTTAAGAAAGTTCAGAATAAGAAGTTTCAAAAAGTAAATGCACTTTTAACCACCACCTTTCTTTGTAGCTAATTGCCTTTTTCATCACCTTTCCTAGTTCTTCTAAAACTTTGTCAGTTTTTACTCTTGTTCTTGTTTTTTTTTTTTTTGAAAGGGGTTCCTAAAAACAAAGTCTTTTGTTGGATGGGAAACTCTATGGAGATAAGATATTATGATGGGCATAGCTGAAAACTATGCAAAAAGTAAGAGGGCAGTCCCACTTGTGCTTGATGTGTAAGTGTAACACACAGGCGTGGGCTTTCCTTTAGGACCTTTTAGGGTGTTCTTTTCTCCAACTCTCTTTCTGTTATCCTTTTAAAAGGAATGGTCACAACAGTAGGATTTTAACTCACATGTCACTCTTTTTCAACAATGGCTAAATTATTTATTTATTTTTTTAAAAAAAAAACTTTCAATTTTGTCCTTTATTTCAAAAATACCCTCTATTCTTTCAAAAGTTGCAATATTACCCTTGACTTTTCATAGAGCTTTCAAAACTTCCTTTGGAGTATAACTTCGTTACAATGTTGGAAGGAAAGTGAATAGGGAGGTAATCTAGAATGGCGTGATAATGGTTGGGACGCTTGCCTGAATTAAGATTGAAAGAACAGTGTTTCATCACGTCAACTTTTCATCTAACATTCTAACAAATTTTTACTTCAAGGGTATGTTTTAAAACGTTTATGAAAGGTCACGGGTAATTTTGCAACTTTTGAAAATAATAGAGGTATTTTTTATAATTTAGGTTTCATTTTACAAGAGAAAAAAAAAGGTGCAATTTTCTGATCTGTTTAATGCAATCCTGATTTTGAAGTCCAAATATCAATATCTTTTCTTCCTGTCAACCAAATCTACCTAATACCCAATTAAAATACAAGTAGAAAAAACAGAACCAAAACTACTACTATTGTTTTTACAGTAAAGGCCAGCTTCAATAGTCCTACCTGTTCAAACCCACAACACAGAGCCAAAGAAACCATGTGAGGTTTGGTGGGAGTGACTAATATAAAACCAGCCCATTTGATATCTGACTATCTTCAAGAGAGAGAGAGAGAGAGAGAAAGAGTTGCTTCAGCACAAAAATGATTCCTTTTGAAATTAAGCCAATTGGAAGAGGACAAGAAACTTCCCTCTATAGTGGGGATTATCCACTTTGATGAGCAATCCAGAAATGTATTTGTTGAGCCATCACTATAAAACTTTTTTCTTTTCTTTTCTTTTGTTACATTGCTTAGTTTCCAAAGTTTGAGAAGCCAACAAAACAAGAAACATTGGTCAAATTGAGTTATGTGTTTGTAAGTCACATCAAAAATCACAGACAAGGAAACACAAGTTTTTGCTCACTTGGACCATTTGTTGCCCATATGTATATTACCTACCTTTTGCTTTTTCTTAAGGGATCAAACTCATCCTCAAGTGCTGCCCCCATCAACACATTAGTCAGATACAACTTCCAACCTTCAAGATCTTAATCCTCTAAGATATGTCCATACCTTTGCTACTGTTACAAGTAGCCATCTGTATTGAGATTGCATATTTTGTACATTCCAATTTGTACAAGTAAATGATTGTGCATATACTTTTTTCTCATGGGATAACTAGTCTCAAGCCCATTGACATTTTCTCGTATTCAAAAGTCTTATAATGGCACAAACACTTACATCGAAGAAAAGACAAAGTTATGTTCTTAAACAATATGATCGTCACGCAATATCCTCAATCAATGTACTATTCTTCTAGTGGTTTATTGCTCGCTTTATCCAATTTCTTCGGTTGGAGGGAGCATCATCAAGCAAGAGCTATTCTAAAATTAAAAAGATTTCAGAGGTAAATTAGAGAAGAAAAGTGAGTCAAACTTAACCTTAAATGTTTCATCTCATCAAATTGAATCATAGATATAAATAAATGGTAAACATTAATATTCTCTATAAATAGAGTTTTTTTTTCTTTTTAAAAATATTTGTGGCTAAAATATATGCATTTTTTTTTAGCAAATTGAGTTTTTTTTTTTTTCAAGAAAAGATATTTGTGGAACTTTTTTGGGGGCTATGTGAGCATTTGTTTTAATTAGGTTTAGGTCTCTAGTGCTAGGCTTAGATTCTTTTTTATTACTTGGTTTTGTGGCAAGTTTGGGGGGTTTTATACTAAATTGTGGCTAGGTATCATGTTTTATTAACCAAATTCTAGCTAATTATTGATATCTTTTGAACAATTTTCTAGTTTGGTTTACAAAATTGTATTGGCTTTTCAATGTCCATGAATAAATAGTTTTAAACTTTGAAGCAATACTTGATTACTATATATAGGGATGAAAAGAGTTCCTTTACCTAAAACATGTCATTACGTACATAAAGAGTTATAATTGCCAAGCGTCCAGCCAAAGAAGAACGTGCATTATTGAAGCTACATATACTTAAATTCTTGCATTTGACAATAGCCATAAGTTCCAAGAATTAAACTAATCAAAGTCTACATAATGGATTAGAAGTTCTCAAGTCAAAGTATATGCCAACCACTAAATTGATCATATGTGCTTTAGAATCAGTCACCTTTGACCTTGTTCTGTTGGCATGTCCTTTTAATTTATTAGCCAAATCCTGCCTGAGGGAGCTTCAGTTCATCAAAATGAATACGAAACAATACAATATGGAAAGACTGATTGGTAACATTCAAGTTGACAATGCTTACACATACATCACTATAACAGGAAAAATGCAAATTAATGTGGGACCTCTTCCAATTAAAAGGACAAGAAGGAAAAAAAATTACATCCTCATCACAACAATCACAAAAATCAGACAACTCAAGTTGTTCTGATCTTTGATTAGCTCATTAAACACCAAGAACCCCACATGAAAAGTGGAAGGCCAGCCATGCTTCAGTGACAAATCAAGCTTCTTAGATAATGTGAGAAAGAAACAGGATCCAGCCTTTGATCTTGGTAAAGATTTGCCTCAAAATACAAACCATAGTCTAAATCAGATTAGCTCTCTTTAAAAACCTGATTGTTCTGCAGTAGTATGGCCAAATTGATTCCACAAAATCAAGGTACTTCTCAACAACCCATTCTCTTAACTCTATGAGCTTTCTTTGAGATAGTTCTTTGTAGTCTAGATTCTTAATGTTGATTATAGGCTGCAAGAAACAAGCTACGAACTCTTCTTTAAGTTTCCCTTGTATGATATAGTGATGCGCTGTCTGGTAGTAAGTGGGGGAGTTCCTTATTAATTTAGCAGTCTGCTTAAAGCTGAAGATATAGAGTGCACACAACCACTGAAACATCTTAATGTAGAAAGCAGTCATCACGGGCCCCAAAACCCAAAGAGGAGTCAATTCTCTCGAAACTTCAGTCCCATAAAACACGTTGACCACCAGGTACAGAGGAACACTGAAAAAAGAAGGGCATTTAGTAACAAATATAAAAAGATTTGAGACAGGTGGTACCTAGTTTATGCGATATGCAATGTATAAAATATGGTTGATACAGAAGTACTAAATATACCATGGTAATCACATTTATAAACGAATTCATATGTGACGCTACAGGTGGAAGAGATGACGGTATTGTCGAGCATGTATATTCTCGTCATAATTCATCTGTCCTTGAGAATATTAAGGAAAAGCATACTAATGTCCTTAGTCTGGAAACATAAATGTGATGAGAATGAGATTTTCTTTTCCTATTTAAAATGGGGAAAAATCTCCATCACATTTACATTTTCATACTACTGACGCTAGCATGCTTGTCCTTAATACTCATAATTTTACAAAGTTGCAGTGCAGATAAGATAACTACATAAATCTAGCATTAAATCCTTCTAAGTTAACCAAGGACCAACGACTTAGGAAGCAGGGAAAGGGGTGGGGCAAAAATTAAAAAGTTCAGTGAAACGTAAAGGGTTTGACCAAAACGAGAACAGGATCCTTTTATAGTCAAGAAACAACACTAAGATAATGTTGTTGTCTTCTCTTTCATACTCTTTTAGTACTAGCTCAACCTAAATTCAGGTGCGTTTTTGTAAACTCCTATTGGGAGATTTAACATTTTTGCTTATAACTTATTCCCTTATCAATGATAGAATGTGTTTCCTTTGTCCAAAACAAAAGCAAGATAAATCCCAACTTTCCCTTTTTTCTCTCCTCCAATTGGGTGGACCTAAAAATAGTTAGGATTAAAAATGGAAGGCGATTCAAACCCTCTGCTCAGTACGGACATCTAGGTCATTCTCTTGAAGTTCAATTTTCTCTCTATTAAATTTTAGTGATTCCCATCAACCCAAGTCCTCTTTGCTTTATTTATTGTGAATGGTTAGAGTCACCAAGAAAGGCAAATTTTTTGTCCAGTAGGTCTTATATGGAAGGCTTAACATTATTGATTTTCATTCAGATATCTTCTTCCATGCTGCCAAGGCCTTAGTCATGCGTCTTCTGCAAGTGTCTTGAGGGTTTGGATCGTGTATTGTGAGGGTGTCATCTCATGAATTCAATAAGAGAGATTTTTTTCCCTTAGATTTTTTATGTGCTTGTGGCTTGTAATCGATCATGGGAGATGTTGCTTCATCTTCCGTTTTGGGACAAGGATAGCATGGTGTCCTTGTGCATGGAACCTTTCAAGCTATTTTGTGGAACATTTGGTGGAATATTTGGCGGGAGAGAAATAGAAGAATTCTTAGAGAAGTTGAAAGCCCTCAGAGGAAAGTGTAGTCTACAACTAGGTTCAATGCCTTACTTTGGTTGTCTTTTTACCAAAGAAGTTCTGTAACTACTCTTTATCTTAAACATTGATAATCGGAAAATTTTTTGCAACTTTTTGTTTCTTTCAGGCTCCTTTTGTGGTAGGATGTTTGTTTTTTATTGACCATCAGAATTCTTTTCCTTGTCTTAATAAATCTTGGTTTCTTATTAAAAAAATGATCATTAAGAAAAGGGGACATCTATAATCTAGAGCTTAAATTAGATAATAGCATTGCTACAGAATAATCCTTTGTTAACAATGAGATAACATCAAACCATGTTATAGGAGTATGCGTCAAACAAGTAAATAGCTACTTACAATATTAGCAAAGGTATCTTCACTGCTGCATTGAGTCCCAGAAAGTGGAACCAAACCCCTCGAAAAATCTCACTGCTTTCCTTTTTATTGGACTCTTGCTGAGTATCTGACATCCCTGCCGAGGGTAGATCCTCTAGAATCCCATCCACATCTTGACTTACAGGTTGTCTGCGCAACAATTCCAACCATTTCTTGAACAAATTTTGAATTGCAGGGGATGGAGCAATATCTTCATTCGCTCCAGAGGCATAGCAAAGTGGAACATTGTTTGCCTTTGGAGTTTCTGCACAGTAATCACCATCTTTGAGCTTTACAGAGTAGTTGGGAATCTTAGATCCATTTGCTACCCCACCTGTCTCATCATCTATACGAGCACTGCTTTTGAAGGCCGAAACTCTCAAGAGATTAGGCCTTGGTCCACATAATCGAGGAGTCCCTACACTGAAAATAAGTTCCATGAGTTTGTGGGGCAAGGATACACAACACCGTTTTTCATATGTCACAAGGTTACGCATGCACATCAGAGAAACTTCAGGGGCAAGCACAACACCATTGTTTATAATGATACAAGGATCCCCATGTACATCAGAGAAACTTCAAGGGAAAGCAAGCTATATGACTGGATTAATTCAATTTAACACTCAAGAAGTTAAAATCATCTCAATATTACAAGACCAGGTCTACATTCACCACAAACGTATCCCAAAGTATATTGGCAACAAGCAACATGATAAGAGTAACTAACCAATAAAATAGGACACAGAGAAAGTTGATAATATGGAAATGTCTACTTTAGTCACAAAAGTTTTTTTGATGACCCAGTATCAAGGGCCCCACCTTCACTAATTTGGGGGCACCCATTCCTTGGCCTGGACTTGAGAAATAAGGGTTTTTCTTATTAGGCTCACCCAAAGGTTCGAAAACATGACTTTGGGGTAGGTGTAACTCAAAGACTGCATGCCTTTTCCAACGGGGTTGCCACTTGGAGTCACGTTTGTGACTAACAAAGTGAGTAGAATGACCTTTTGACTATCTCCAATGGTCTATATACTATGATGAACATTGCTTGAGGTTCAAGTTTAGTTAACTATTAATTTTTCTAATTTGATGGTTTACAGGTTAAAGAAAATGGATAACTGATACAAGAAAAAAGAGAAATTAATAGAGAGAAAACAATGTCCAAACAAAAAAAATAGCTGAAGAGATTTTCAAAGCCCTTACCTTAAACAAATATTGCTCCTTAATGGTGTACGATGTACAGCTCTCCCGACTGTGCAAACAGATGTTACACACTGTTTCAACTTCAAAGAGCCATTCCAGGATGACAATCTTGATGAAAATTCTGCATAAGAACCCTACAACACGAGCAAGGTTGTACACAATGAGGATTGCAAACGATTATGGAAAAGTGAAATGTGGGTATAAAGTCAGGTGTATATGGAAGACAATATCAAGATGAATGAGGGTAAGTATTAGTTTTAGCCAATTGATGTTGAAGAACTTTGAAAATTTCTTCATATACTATTTTTTTAAAATCTCAACAAAAGGGTTGTTTTTTTTACTTAAGAACCGATTCTTTAGATATATTGAAATAGAGTTCCCTTTAGTTCTTTTTTTTTTTTTTTGACAAAGTGACAACAAAGTTCCCTTTAGTTCTTTTATTTAAGGGTTTTCTTAGTTATAAATGAAAACAGTTACATACTAAAGAAGAAAATGAGAAGTTTTCCCTTTCTAAAAGTATGACTGGCTGAAATAGATCCCAACGTTCATGGCATGAAAAATGATACTTTATTAACTTGAAATAATAAAGAGTTAACTTTATGATTTCTCAAATACCTGAGGATGATGGGTAATTAAGGCCATCTTCTAGACCTTAACGACCAAATCATTTAATCAACACACCTGATTCGAACAAAGAGAAAAACAGACCTTCATCGTTATTTTATTACAACAGTATTGAAATACAACAGAATTGCTAAAACATGACACGGCAACATGGATAGTCATAGAACTATCTCTGTGCCTAATTATAAACTCAAAAAAGAAATAAGATTTTATAAAACATAAAACTCAAAACAGACCTATCCAGTATTGATATGAAGAATGTAATTCAACATGAAGAACACAGTCAGCTCATATTGCTCATGCTGTGGGCCTATTGCTCGTACTTTTCCAAGACTTTTTAGACTGGCTTTGAACTCTGATTTGACTGTGGCTAATATGTGGAACTTGATGGACTTGGCTTGGGATTTGAATCTTCGGCGTAACTTGACAGATCTAGAAATTGATGAGTGGGCTTCCTTATCTCATTTATTATCTAATGTTCGATTTTCACATAGAGTGGACTCTTGGGCATGGTCATTAGAGCCTTCTGGTTTGTTCTCTGTGAGATCTCTCACTGCTGATTTGTTCGATTGTAATAATTTGTGGCGACAGGACACCTACTCAGTCATATGGAAGGATTCTTACCCAAAAAAGATTAAAATCTTTATCTGGGAGCTCAGTTTAGGAGCTGTTAATACTGCTGATCATCTACAGAAACGAACGCCTTACATGCACTTATCCCCCTCTTGGTGTCTTATGTGCAACCTGAACTCTGAAAGTGTGGGTCATCTTTTTGTGCACTGCCCCTTTTCTTTAAATTTTTTGTGGAAGATTTTGAAGGTTTTTGGTTGGTCTTTGCCGCTTCCGATTAATATCTTTGATTTCCTCTCCTCTGTCTTGGTGGGGCATCCTTTCAAAGGCATTAGGAAAATCATTTGGTTGGCTCTTGTTCGTGTTTTTCTTTGGAACCTATGGATTGAGAGAAATGGGCGACTATTCAGGGACATTTCTTCTACTTTTGATCGTTTTATGGATAATGTTCTTCTAAATGTGTTTCTCTGGTGTAAGGATGTTTATCCCATTAGCTTGTTTAACGCTTCTTTTTTCATTTACAATTGGTTGTCCTTCTTGTAATTCAACTTTTGGAGTTTGGAGTTTACTCCTCTTCATTTCATTTATCAATGAAATAGTTTCTTATACCAAAAAAAAAAAAAAAAAAACTAAAGACATGTCCGCTGAAAGCATGTAACTTGGCTAGTGCATAAAGCCAACTACAGATTGCACATCTTACAAAAAATCAAGTATTATTAAACAAAACCTTCATGCACTGTGAGAAAACAAATCAGAAATGTAAAGGCGACCTGTCAGGTCGGGTGAACAGAGGCAACATTCAGAGGCAGAAGCTAGGGCTTCCAGTATCCAAAGGATAAATAAAATAAAAGCAACCGACCTTATCCTCCATTGTTTCTCCATACCCTCGCAGGTCAATTAAACAACTACCTAATTACCAGCATGCAGTATGCACCACGAAAAAAACATCGCACTTTCTGTCTTTCTGATAAAGAAAACATCAAACCGGACAGCATAGGACTTCACTATGCTAAATTTTAGCTTCCCCGTCAAATTATCCCGCTACCAACAGCAATTAACTAAATGACCAACAACCAACCCCCAAACCAAGGCAAAAACCGAAACGAAATTGGCAAAAGAATTCGCTAATTCGATTAACGAAGGCCAACATGTATAGCAGCAAGTAATTAAAATCCCAAACTAACCTTTGAATCGGAATTCATGCGCCCCTCTTGTTCGGCAGCAACAGAGAGAGGATTAAAACGAAATCAACAGCCTTCCCGTAGACAATCAAAGTTCTGGAAATAGAAAACGCATACAAAAAAGAAGAACAGCAAACGGAGGGTGGGGAGAAGAAACCTGGAAATGGGGAATTGAAGGTTTTTGAGGGACCTGACGCTGTAGACGATAAGGAAGCCACAAACCAAACCAGAGGGTAAGGTAGCGTTAATGGCTATTCCGAATGGGAAATGAGTGACCCGTTTAGGAAATTGGGTTGACCGAACTGAGTCCAAAGTCCAAACTCGGGTTCTTCCACCGAGTGAAGGAAAGAGTTACCAGTTGGGCCACGATCTATAAATTTGGGCTTTTTGAGGTCCTTCTATTTATTACATTAATTATTAAAAAGGAAAAATTATGATAAATTTGTTAATAATGGACTCATCTCACCAACACAATGAGTACCATGAATTAGTTTCAACTAGTTTAACAATTTAAATACTATGTGTTTTAATTTATTGAATTATGTACCTATTAACCTGTTGAATGAGAGTGTTGATTTAAAATATTGTTTTAAAATATTTTTACATAACTATTTTATTATACTATATAACAATTTTATGGTAGACTAAATATTATGTTAAATGGTTAGTTTGGTTTCATGAACTCTTAATTTTTAGTTGAAGTGATAATAACCTTAGTTAATTAAGTTGTGTTTAGATTGACAGAGATTCACTTAAGTTTTAGATTTTAATTGATACAATTAAGTTAAATTATAAGTTTAGTCATTCAACTTTTAAGTTTTTATATATTTGGTATCTAAATATTAAAAAAGTGTCTAATGGATCATTTTCAATTTTGTATTTATTGGATCTTTGAACATTAAAGATGTTCCATATATTTCGGACTTCAATTTTTTTTCTAGTATCTTCTTGACATATTCACAAATAAAATGATTATATATAAAATTTACCGATATAATATTTACTTATCAATAGAAAATTAAATTACGATAATATAAATATTTAATTTACTTTGAAATTCAATGAAATCTTGCAAAAATTAACAATTTTAATATGTTTATTTTTTGTAGGTATTTCGATTTCAAATTATTCTCTTTTACCTGATAACAAACCAGAGAATTTATTTAAAATTTGTTAGGATCTGAAATCCATAACCGCTAAATTACCCGTCTCTAAATTTATAAATTTGTATCTATTTAATCTTGAAATTTAAAAAATACATATTAGATTTTTGAATTTTTAAATTCATATATATTTTGTCTCTAAACTTCTAATAATTTCTTATACTCTCAATTGTGTCTAATGAGTCTTGAATTATTCGACACTTTTTAGAAGGTTAAATTACAACTTTAATCTTTAAACTTTGAGGTTGTATCTATTTAATCTTGACATTTTTGAAAGTGTCTAATATATTTTTAAACTTTCAGATTTATAACTAGTTTGTCCTGTTCACACATGATTTCAGCAAAATAATAGAAATGAGACACGTGTAATGAATTTGAATTTATATTAATTTGAATGTAGTGAATTATAATATTTAATTTGATAATCAGATTATTTATCTCTCAAGTGTAATGCATATGAGGTTTTGCAGCTTGTTGAAAATTTTCGACTTGCAGCTTATTAAAGGTTTTCGACTTAGCTTGTTCTCAAACATGAATTTGTTTTGAGGGCTTCACCGCTTGTGTTCTCAAATGTGAATTTGTTTTGAGAGCTTTGTAGCTTGATCTCGATCTCTGAGTTGTTCGAGGGCTTTTGCAACTTGTTCTCGATCTTCAAGTTGTTCAAGAGTTTTGCAAATTGTTCTCGAATGTGGATTTGTTTCAAGGGCCTTGCAGCTTGATCTCGATTTTCAAGTTGTTCGATGGGTTTACAACTTATTCTTGAATGTAAATTTATCTTGAGGGCTTTTGTAGCTTGTTCTCGAATGTAAATTTATCTATGAATCTCGAAGAAGCATTATTAATATTCGAGGTAGAGTTATTTGTGTTTGATTTCCAAAACTGCAGAGAGTTTTCTAGCGCTTGTTATAGAATTCTCTATGGATTTTCTCTCGAGTTTCCAACTTCTAAACCTTTGGAATGAAGGGACCATTGGACTAGGCTTATGATTGTGACTGACCCTTTCAGACTAGAAGGGCTATGACTTTACTGGATTTGGGTCTCCATTTGGACTTTGTCTATAATTGATCCAAATTCAATATAACTCAACTCCATATATAGAATTTATTTACAAATTTAATTAATTCCTAATTAAATAAATAACCTTGTCACTAATTTCAAGTAGTGACATGAGAATTTTTTATTGGCCAAAATTTATATTCCAACAGGTCCCTCATAAATTTAAATCTTTTAAAAATTAATTGATCTATTAAATATTTATTTTTGTGCCAAATAGATTCGTTAATTTAAATATTTTGAAAGTTGAATTTTGAAAGTTAAAGAACCAAAAAAACACAAACCTTAAAGTTTAATGACTAAATTTGTAATTTAACATTTTTAAAATCCACAAGCCTACTAAATAGAGAATTGAAAATCACAGTATCAGGCATACGATTTAATTTTATACTTAATGGACCATTTAATTTGATAAAATTTTGAATATACTAGAAATTTACCAGACACAAAATTGAAGGTTTAATATTTTTAAATTTCAAGAACTTAAAAAGAAATGAAAGTTAAACGTCTGTTTAGTAAGCAATCCACATTACCTCTTAGTCATGAGCCGTGTTTATGGTAAGTTGAGCTACTTCTGGACTAAAACTACATTATACAACATACTCTAAACAAACAAAATCAAATTTATAAATCTCCACCCAAACATACTAAAATTTGAGACTAAATTTATTATCAAACCTCAAAAATCATACTGTTATCCTCCATAGAAAAAATAAAATATTATACATCGAAAGGGGCGCGGCTGCGCGGGTAATTCGTCCGATGACCATAGCCACTCCCTCTGCGATCACTCGCTTTGGCGCGAGAGAGGGAGAGACGCAGTGGCGAACTAGAGGATTGATGGGATTCCGAAATATTGTCTCAGTAAGTTCCATCTCTCTAATGTTTCATATACTTCCTAATCAAACGACTTCTTTAGAAGTGTGAGATTTTCTGCGAATTTAGTGACTCGCCATTAGTAAATTGATGAAGTATGTGCAATTGCTGTGGTTTGTTTTGATCTCATTAGGTATTTCAGAAACAGCGATCGCAAGCCGCAACCGAAGCAGATGCCAAACCGATTTTTCTGTATATATGTTTAATGGACATGCTTGATTTTTGATCCATCAGATTTCATTTGCCCTCACAAGGCTTTGTTATTGGATGAACCCTATTCAGGGATTTAGCTGCTATTCCTTCCATGCCATTCTTGGATCTAATAATTCAGTCATCTGGCCATTATGTTTTAGCTACCATTAAGTTCTTGATATTTTTCTTCCGAAAGGGAATTTGATAGAAAATGTTGAAGGAAAATGGGTGTCTAGGAACTGTAGATCTATGCATGCTTTCATCTTGATGTTTAACCATGGATCCCAAGTCGCCTTCGAAACTTAAGATGCCACCAACGAGATTCTCTAAGCATAAATGGATAGTAAATATAACTGTTATTGTCGTAGTAACATTTGTGATTTCACGTGGTGCAATTTTAGCATTTAAATCTCGAGTTTCTAATGCACCAAAAGAGCTTTATTATACTGTGGTCGTGGACTGTGGAAGCACGGGCACACGAATAGATGTATATGAATGGACATTGGGGGTGAAGAGTGGTAGTGACTTGCCTGTTTTATTGCGTTCTTATCCTAACAATTCAACTAAAAATCCGCTTTGGAAGAAATCCTGTAATTATCACTGTATGCAAACCAAGCCAGGGTTAGATAAATTTGTCGGCAATATTTCAGGCGTAAGGGCTTCTTTGAAACCATTGATTGAGTGGGCAGAGGATGAGATACCGGTTGAAAGACACGCACTTACTCCTATTTTTGTTTTATCTACTGCTGGACTGAGGAGGTTGGCAACTGAGGATGCCAAACAGGTTTTGGAAGATATCGAGTCTGTTATAAAGGGACATTCTTTCTTGTATAGAAAAAGTTGGATAAGAGTGCTGAGTGGTACAGAAGAAGCTTATTATGGTTGGGTTGCTTTAAACTACAAAATGGGGAGCTTTAGAAACAGTTCAAGGTCAGGCACGTTGGGAATTCTTGATTTGGGAGGTTCCTCATTGCAGGTTGTGATGGAATCAGACAGTAAAAGAGAAGAAAGCGAAGAAATGCACTTCATGAGATCAAAAGTTGGGTCCATGGAGCATCAGGTTTTGGCTTTCTCATGGGCAGCTTTTGGTTTGAATGAGGCATTTGATAGGACTCTTCTTTTGCTCAATCAAACACAACAACATGGAGAAAATAACATGACTACAGTGGAGCTCAGACATCCTTGTCTTAGTTCAAGTTTTATGCAAAACTATACTTGCTACAATTGTTTAAGTCATAACCTGTTCAAGGAAAAATTGAGTCATCAAGTCCGCAAAACTGGATTTCCTTTTTATCTGGTCGGGAACCCAAATTGGGATCAGTGCAAACGAATTGCAAGGGCTGCTGCAATAAATTCCAGCACTTTAGCTTGGTCAGAGCGAATAGACGCTACAAAATGTCTTGCTAGCTTGTCATCTTCAAATGGTACGTATCACAGTGTGTTTGACCTGGTGGCAATCCTCTTTAACATGTTCCTGTTTTTACATTGGCAGAATATATACGTTTATTTTGCATATTATTCTCAAGACTCAGGAGTAAGGTAGAATTTCTTTTTATCTATTTATAAATTAGTAGCATTAATTGCCTGACGTTGTCGATTTTTATTTGGCAAATCAAATAGTGAATGGAATGCATAACTTACTATACTTATCTGTTATGTGGATTACTGTAAATATTCCTCATTTAGGACCAGTTGTTAGTCTTTTGGATATTTACACTTGTAAGAGCCATTTGGTAGGATTTCATACGAAAGGGAATTTTTGTCATTTGAAATGTTGATCATCGGCCATTTTTACCAGGTCTTTCTATTTTATTTTTCACCTTCTAATTATTTTCTTCCCCGAATGGAGAGATTTCACGAGATTCAGGTTCAAATTCTCATTTCACTTTCATTTGTGTAATCGCAGGCAGTAATAATACAGTTGTGGCCATTCCCACCACACGTTTTCATGCTTTATCAGGATTCTTTGCAGTCTACCAATCATTAAATCTGTCTACAAGAGCCAATTGGACAAACATATGGGAAAGAGGTCTGGAATTGTGCTCCTCTCCTCAAGCTGACATGCTGAGAAGTATTTCGGGAAACCAAAGTAGCTTGTGGCAATATTGTTTCCACTTACCTTATGTTGCATCACTCATTGAGGATGCTCTTTGTCTTGGCGATAAAGAAGTGATTTTTGGTCCTCCAGATGTCTCCTGGACTCTAGGAGTCGCATTGATAGAGGCAGAGTACTTATGGTCAAGTTCAAGTACAACAACTATAGCTGAGAATCACACTTCAACTTTGGGAAAAATTGAGCCTCTATATGTATTTTTGTTACTTCTGTGTCTTCTATTGGTTGTTTATTATAATCAAATCAAGCTACCTACGTTAGGCCGAAAGGCAGCTGCGGCCCGGGCATCTTTGCCATCTTATGCCCTTCCAAAACACAGGCCGAACTGATTCAGAGGTGGTCTAGTTAGTGTCATATACATTTGATTCATTCTTTAAGATTGTTGTAGTATCAAATATATCGACAATATTGAAAAACATCAAGAATGTTCTTTTAGACAGATGTAATAGTGATCATCTTGAGCAAGTTCCATTCTAAGTTTTCAAGACCCCATTATTGGAACGTTTCCATTTAACTCTGTAGACTTGTTTACAAGGATAATGTGTTAGACATGGAGTTGTCTCTGAAGTCATGGCACATAACATTTAGGACCATATGGAAGTGAAACATTTACATTGACAGATACACAGAGCAGCATGTTATCCGAAACTGAAATACATGTTCAGCAAACTTCATATGCACATAGTGAAACATGATTCTCTTTTCCCAACCACTTCAAACTTAGAATGCAGCAATGGCACTGGATTTGCATCCATCCAAATCGGCTGCATCGACATCGACCCAGACTTCATTAACTCGTCCAATCAAACGAAAAGGAGAGTTGTACTGGGCAATGGCATATGCATAACCCCTTTCAGAGGTGGGTTTTGCCGAGGGGAACCTACTCAAGCTGGTAGCAAGTTTCTCTGCCTCCTTTATGACCTTCTCATCCCTTGCAAATCCAGAGAACTTCCTAACTGCAACACAATGAGCTTCCCAACCATAGGGCTTCAGTTTCAGTTCAGGAAGGGGAAGTGGTGGTGTAGTCTGAAACTTAACGGGCAGATAGAGTTGAACAAGATAAGAGGACGAGTGAAGGGGGCCAGCCCCAGGGACAATGCTGGTCAAGACAGGAGCAGTCATGACAATCCTTGACCAATTCAGATTGGCACCTTGGATGTACTGGAACAGTCTGTGCAACATGATCAATATAAAGGTTAAACGACTGGTTTCATGATCAACCAAAGGAATTGTAGTTTGGAGATAGTGGCACCCAAGAACTGGATGGAGGATGATCACAAACAGTCAAACACAGTTTTCAGTAACTTTTAGATATGTTTTCTTCTTTCCCAAGTTTACCCAGATGCCATTTATGAACAGCTAATCGATGAGGAAGAGAAAATTTTGGAGTTGATGGGATTGAAATATGGGGTGGAAATGGAATTACCTGTGGAAACCATTTTTAGTAGCTTTCTCGAAGGATGGGTCTTCGACGGGAGCGGACATCCAAATGGACTTTCTGTAGAATCTGATTTCGAAGTCTGATTCTGAATGAACAACAGCGTATTGGGGTGACTCGATGGCGATGCAAAGGCTGAGAAAACATAAGAGGTTGACAAGAAAGATCGATAATTTCGGATCCTCCATTCCAGTTCGTCCCTCGCTTTCTGACCTCTTTCTCTCTCCGCTCTCGCCCCCCCAAATTGGCCGTTTCAGTTGTCTGTAGTTTCAGTCAGAGCAATCAGTCAAAAGCACCGTTTGGGCCGTATCGAAGTCCAACAATGTTGCAGACCCATTAACCATCGACTGCGAGGCCCATTTCAAATAAGCCCAAGATCTCTCTCTCTCTCTCTCTTTCTCTCTCGCGCGCGCGCTCTTTCTCAATCATCAATCACTGGATAGATGGAGAAAATTCTTCATACCAAGTCCCACCCAGACTGTAATCCGTCTGCTCGTTACAGATTTCAAGTAAGTTCGTCGACTCTGACTTCGTCATCTATTTCTATTTATTTAACTTTCAATTATCTTTTGAATGTTTACTCGACTCAGAGTGGTAGCATTGGCGCTAATTGATGAGGGAGAGAGTATCTTGATGCTGATAACCGTCGGAAATTGGAATACTTATGAAAATCCGATATCGTGGGAAGGTGGAACTGGGAACATTTTGTGTTTTGTGAAGATTTTAATCAATATCTGGCACCGTTGTGGTTTTCAATCAATGTTTGACTCTCTCTTCCTCTCACTCACAGATTCACTAGACGATGGTAATCTTGATTCTTGATATCGTATATCGTATGGGAAAAGTGAAATATGAAATGAAGTGTAATTATTCTTAATCTACGCTCATGATAATGCATTGCACTAAGAACTTTAAAATTTTACGTAAAACACGCGTTCGGTGGAGACTTGGGATCTATGGTTAGAAGAGTGGAAAGAAAGCGATAACTTCTCACCCACTATGAGATTTGGTCCTCCTTTACTTCGAGTGGCTGAAAATTTGGTTTTGTATCTGACTATTTTCTTTTCCCATTGTCAGTCACCAAGCTATGACTATCAATCATCTTTTTTTCGAAAGTCTGTGATTGCCAATTTTGGTGAATATTATATTTCACATGTAGGATTTATTGGAATTCCAATCACCCCACTTTTCTCTGCTTCAGATCATTGAATCATTCCTCACAAAAATGATGGGAATCTAAATTTTGTGATTATGTTTCACTTTGCTAAAGAAAAGGGAGATTGGTCAGTTGCGTCTTCGTCTAACTCTCTGTCTCCAACACCAATAACGAGTTCACCTTCAATTGAAGGCACTAATTCATTAATGGGGAAATCAGTAGCTATTCCATTGGAAAAAAATTTCACAGAAAAAGCTTTAAGTTCGTTAAAGAATTTATCGGTGAACAATCCCGTAGTACAATAAACCATCTTTTCACTAGTCTAGTACGATTACGCCTCTTTTGATCATTGGTTTTCATTCTCATTGTCCACTGTAGCTGGACAATCATTTATATTGGTAATTAATTAGCTTTAGTCTTGGTGTGTTTATTATCTATTAATGCTAGTTTAAATTTCACTTCCTCAGTACTCAATTTTTTTTCCCCTCTCTCTCTTTTTGATAAGAGGAATCAGGAGTTGCGGATTTAAACTTGGTTGAATTCTTGATACTGATCGGCCTATTGTCAGTTTTCCTGATATATCATAGCTAGACATTTTAAGCTTTGCTTGTTGAATATGCTGCATAAGATATCAGATTTTTGTGTATCCGAAAACAAAGTAGTTGCTAAACAAGAACATATTATTAAGTGCAGGTCTTATCTACGCCAAGCTATGGTGATCGTGAAAGTAAATGACATCATTGACATTCCAGAAACAGACTTGCTCTTGGGTGGAGGCCAGCATCTTTCAGAGTCATATTCATCTCATTTGTACCATATACTCTTCTTGGGAAGCTTGCTATCAATCTGTAGTTTTCAGTTCCGGGCAGGCTGAGCGAATTGATGTAACTGTAAATTGATTTCACCTTGTCCATGCTTGAAAAGCTCTTCTCTCTCTTTTCACCGTTTGGAAACCTTATTAATATCTGGAAGATGAATCACGTGTTAAGTAGACTTAAGTTCAATTTTAGAACAATCTTAGATTGAAGTTCTGCTTTTGTGCAGTTACGTACCTGGGTGTTAGGCTGAGAATCCTTTCCTTTACTTGCAGGATCCTTGTTTGGAGTTTCACGAGTAAAAGTAGATTCTTTCACTCTACCTTGCTGTTTATTTAGAGAATTCTTCTTGAGACTCTCATCATTTGCTTTCTTCGGTAACATCACCGGAGGTAGATTTTTAAGTCTTTCCCTTTCCTAGATCAGGCAACCCGGTTGATTTATTGCCAAATTTTGAGTTTAGATGGGGTGATTAAAATATTTGATTTGAGATATCACAGAAGAACATACCTTATCTTCTTGAAGAGCAGCATGATATGCTCTGTCTTGCTCGTCTCTAATCCTGCGATCCACTCTTATCTTCTCTTCTCGCTTGAGTCTGGAGCTACCAAAAGCTGACCCCTGCTCCTCAATTGTCCTCTGTAGAATCTCCACCAGCTCAGCTGGAGAAAGTGGCCCTTCAAGCTAGTTATAGATGAAGCAGCAAATCAAACTTAAGTATCATCTTAATCTTTGCTTTCTGAAACTTAATTGGTGAAATAGAAAATTTAGAACTCAAACCAGACTAACCTGTTGCAGGACGGTTATGCTTTCACCTGGAGCCGGAGCAATTACTGCACAAAATGGGAAACTGGAAGCTCCCAATGTTGTAGCCAATTGTAGACCTTCTCCTCTGTTTGCAAGTGCTCCCCAACAGATGAAGTTCGCATCAAGAAACTGCACTACTAGCTCTGAACGCAGTGTCTCCCCACAGAAAGAGGGCGTGAAAGGGTGATCTGGTGAGTGCAGATACAAGAATAAGAACTTGCGATCATCTTCTGCTATCTTCATAGCTTCTGCAAACCGACAGGCATAAAAAAAAGGGTGCATTGAGCCATACTGGTACTGGAAACTAGTCAGGAAAGACCATTCTTCCGGTACGTTTGGTGTGTCCTGCAGAATCTGATATTGGTAATTGGATGGCAGAGTCTGGTCTCTCCTTCCTCCGCCCATAACTCTTGAAAATCCTCCTAATATGCTTCTGGGAAGGCTAACCATCCGTCGGACAATACCATTAATTGAGGCCTCAGCTAATCTCGAAGTTTCCCTAATTGTTGATGACATTTTTTACAGGGAAAATGCAGTAGCAGAGAAGAAATATATCAAAACTGATGAATGAAGAGAGAAAATAGATGACAACTGCTAAATTGACTCCTGATTTTGCCTTTACTGAACTGGGATTATGGTACTGCACTGCTAGCGATGGACTGATTGACAGTGGCGGTGACCTTGCGAAGCTTAAGCAGGAAATTCAAAATATTAGTCTTTTCAGATACCGTTTGCAAGAGAATCAACTGTCACTTAGAAGAATGTGCAGGCTGCTTTCTTTCTTTTCCTTTTAGCTTGAATGAAAGTTGGATTGGATGCTTTGCTTGAAACAAAATCAACCGTGAATGCTGAAGAGATGGGTTTTTCAAGAATAAAATTCTGAAATTCCTTCTTGAAAGTTCAAGAATCAACTGTCACTTGGCATACAATTGAACAGAACAGTGTGCTAACCCTTTGCTTTTTTTGATAATTTTCACTAACAAATTTATACTGGAAAAGAGCAGGTATAAACTACCCAATCATATATTATTCTCTTTTTTATTAGAAGATAGGTTCCATACTTCACTTGTTCCCACAATAGATATGCCAACATTACAGAAAGAAACATGAACAAGATCACTGCACATGAGCCATGCTTCACCAAAGTTCATTGCTTTCTTTTAGTTGCATGTTACATGCTGCAATTAGTGATTTGTGACATAACCAGGAGTTTCAACTTGATGAAACTGCAGAGATAATTATTGATCTTAGCCTGCGTGAAGGATCTTGAGGTGGAGATCTCTTGAAAATTTTTTGGACGATTTAGAATGAAAAATCGAAGTTTGATACGTCCTTCCGTAGTGATTCTGTAGGAAGTACAGTACCGTTCGACTTTTGAGCTTAATCTGAATACTCCTCAAGATTTTTGAACTTTATGTGCCAAGGCTTAAGGAGATGTTACACAATGCTCTGAGATATTACTTGGAACTCAAAGACGCAGTTGTACAACCTATAGAATAGATACCGTTTGAATAAGGTCGTTGCTTTTGTGATATTACTTCTGAGCATTGTACTATCTAAGTTTTAACCTCACTCGAACCAAGTTGAAATCAAACACAAAATCTATACCATCTGGCTTCTTTATGCTACAGGATGTTTGTATCGCAGACAAGCAGACAAGAAATCTTCTAGATTTGTCAAAAGAAAGAAATTACTTTTATGAAAAGTGGGAAATTTTACATTCATGTTTAGTTTGTGAGAAAAAAATTACAAATGGAGGGATGTGGTCTCTACTTATTCTTCACCTTGAACAAAGCTCAAAGAAAGAGCTTTTTTTTTCTTTCTTTTCTGATTGACAAGAAATTTATTCTTTACCTAGCACTATGGAGAATCCAATTCATATTCCTACCACCTTTTTATCATTCCATAACCTGGAATTTATGCTCTTTGCACAAAACATGCTTATCCAACAAGGAAGCACATCTACTTTTGCAGTTTCATGGCAAGATCTTCTTGATTTTATACCTTGCAAACTTTAGCAATGTTCAAACGGGTGTTTAATTGCATTGCATAACTCTTGAGGGACAAGAAAGGAGGGTCTTTTCTTTACTTTTAAGCCTTGGTCAGAAGCTCATTTTCCTCTAGTTCATGATTGTTGGTTGTTGCATTTTTTAATTTGTCAAATTGGGCGGCCAAAGTAAAACCATAGTGCTTTGAGCACTAGAATGGATTAGGAAACTGAATTCAGATTATAGTTTAACTTTGCGTTTGAAATCATTTTTAAATACGTTAAAAACACTTCTTAGGTCATCTATTTTCTTTTTAATAGATGCTGCGAAAAAAGCTTGTATTACTTAATAACAAAGGATTTACAGCCAAGTGCTTTTTTTACTAGCTTTTGAAATATATGTTAGAAGAACAAAACCAGATATATATTAATTACCTTAGCATGGCACTTTTAACCCAAAAAAGGTCTATGTTCAAGAGGATGGCCAGAAAGAATTCAAATTTACTTGAGTTCTCCATTGTATATATTTGTTTAAAGTCTTTAAACAAAATTCTCTAATGATACTTTTGAAAAGTCACAAAAATTTCTGCTTTTTTCTTTCATAAAAGGTTGTAAAAAGAGCTGCAGGTTTTGTATGGCAAAGATGGCATCATGTGGTCTCCACATTCAGATGATCAGCAGAGCTCACATCACCATCTTCTTCAACTCTTCTTCAAGGTTTAGTGCCACTGCCACCAATCACAGTCCAACATTATTCTCTGTAAGTGGTCACTTTTTTTTCCAAACAAATTTCATTCCATGCTTTAAAAACAAGCATCATTTTGCTAGCAAGTGTGTATGTCTTTGTAGTGCTGCCTCATAAATAGACTCTTGAAAAATGAATATGAACACAGTGCACAAGTTTTCACTTTAGAAGTTAGGTGAACTTCCTGTTTTTGCCTTTTTTTTTCTTTTCTTAATTTTTTCCATTCAATATCCAAAAGGAATATACAGAGACCAGATGGGAGAAACACCCCAAGAAAGAAATATACCTACCCTACTTCTAGAACAAAACATTTATCACCATCCTTTTTTTTCAAGCTAATTATAATTACTAGCTAATGATGCTTTGATCATTTAAAGATGGTGAAAAGGAATAATTCTATTCTGAAAATATTCATTAAAAAACATGAAGTAAATTTATACTCATGGGTCTCACATGAGAGTCACTTGTAGCTACTGTTTCCTAGACTCACAAGTGTAATTCCACATTATCTCTTTCAGGTTAATTCTAATATATATATGTATATAATTGCAAGTTCCAAATTGGGTATATTTTAAAGGCAAAGTTAAGTTGCCTTTTACCAAAACCAAAGTCATATTATTTTATTAATTTATTGTATAATTAGTACCCAGAACTGACAATCTTATTGTAGACTGACATAATTTTGATGACATGTGTTTTTCTTTTCAAAAGGTAATCTTTAAATTAAAATAAAAAATAGTGAAGAATCTAAATATAATTCAATATAATTGTTTTTCATATTTTGACTCAGACCAACTTTAGGAACAAGGCATGGTTTCATAGTGCAAGAACTTGACAAGGCTGTTTTATGTGTTGGTTGTTGGTTCTAATGAGAATGACCCACTGGGGAATATGGACCAATATTCCTCCACTTTGTCCTTTATAGTTTCTTTTTCTGTTGCTGAGGTGTTTTGAAGTTGTAACTTGTAAGTGGGTCTGCCTGAAAAGAAGAGAGAATTTTTTTAAAAATTTAAAAACTATATAAAAAAAATCCTAGCTAGCAAATAAAGGGGAGTTCTTGAAAGTGGCAAGCATGAAGCACCACTTCCCAGAGCCCCAAAAAGAAAACTTGGGTAATGCCCATTCCCTTTTGTTCCTATGCTAGTGCCAAGCCACACTTCATGGGCATCATTACTCTCTATAACAAATGGTACTTGAATATAAACATTAGATGGATTTAGCCCTTTTTCTTGCCAAAATTTATGTAGCTAAATGCATGCCTAATGAGTGTATTTTTGTCACTATCATTTTAAATCGAGATGATGAGTTTAGCCAATAGTTTAACTTAGACTAAGTCAGCCATTAACTTTATACTATACATTTTATTTTTCGTCTTCCGTGAGGATTATAAATGAAATCTTTTATATTTATATTTGTATGATACTGTTAATTTAAATTTTCATGTTTGGAGATGTATCCTTGAATGCCGAACAACTTAACAATGTGTGACAATAGATTTCTATTAGATAAAGCAACACGATGTGCCTCATAAAGAAAAAGTTAACATGGATAAGAGTAAGTTTTCCATATGATCAAGAATAGATGGATGGATGGTTATTTGAAGGAGACTTAAAAAGCTTAGGTTGATTATTCCAACAAAATTTGATTCACTTTGAGACTGTTGGACTGTAATCGTATCCTTAACCATGTCCACCGACTTTGGAATGTAGAAGAGAAGGAAAAAAAAGAAAATAGATTTCAGAGTTGTACAGGAATAGACAATATGAATGGCAGGAAATGAAAGGCAAAAAATGAAGGACTGTTTGTAGCATCATCATAATGCACAAACATATGGGCACTCACATATGTCTATGGTGAAGATTGGGTTCTTTTTCCTCATGGAGTTGAAAGGTCCATGAGATTAAAAAGCAAAAATCCACTTGTCACTTGTGCCATTCCTAAAGTAAGTTTTGCTTTGAATAAAATCTCATTCTCTTCCAATTTACTGATCAAGACAGTGGAATTTTTTAGCTGTTAAATATTCTTTTATGCATTTCTCTTAGTTTGGGAACTCTTACAAGCTAAGTAAAAACCTTTGTGAAGTATTTTTTTAGCTTCAACATAACTCTTTCACCTTTTTGTCCAAATTGTATTTGACCCATCAATTTCACTCTTGATCTACTGTTCATATTTGTTTAGAATCCATGTAATTATTACTTGAATCAAGATGTGACAAGAACAGAATGGAAGATTTTTCAATTTGGACTGATTTAGTAGTGATATAGAGTATGGTAAAGCATTGATTACCATCTCGATGGTTCGATTTCAACCCTTGAAATTGTCGTACTAAAAGAAAATTATTGCTCAGATTGTGCTTTGATAATTTTCAATTAAAAAAAAAAGGATGCAGAGATGATCATGATATCCATTGGCCAACCATGATGATAAAATTGCAGGTGGACCAACAAAATCATTTCTCTTAGGTACATGCTGCAAACAAACATTTTACTCAATGTTCTGTGAAAATTGGGCAAATGGAAGACATGATTTAGCATTTATTTAGGATGATGATCATTCCATTTTATAAGCTACAATATCTTTAACTGATTTCTTGATGGAAATGAGCACATGGGTTAAATGGATTTGGTACATAAAAAGGTTTAATTTGATGGTAAAAAAAATGAACTGATTACATCAGAAAGTAAAATCTTTCAATCTCTCAATTCCCAACAGTGTTCTTTGATTGGTTATTAATGGAAGTGAGCAAATGGGTAACATGATTTTGCATAATCAAAAAACAAAAGATCAATTTTTGATGGTCAAAAAGAATTGCACATAGCAAAAAGCAACCTCCCACCTCTCTTCTTGGTGTGGAAATAATCATTGAAACTGACCCACCATAAAAATTGAGTTATTTTCTACATCAATCACCACTTCAATTTTTGCAAAAAAAAGCAACCTGGCCTTTTTTCCCCCAAAAGATTTTCACCATCCATCAAATTTTTACAGTTGCCCATAAGAGAGAAGGACACAACATTAATGTACTGAAAAATTGCAGAAAAAGGCATTGAATGGAAATGGAGTGGGTTTGGCCACTTGGTGTAGGTGTGTGTCTTAAAGAAAGCACAATCATTTTCAGACATAGCTGTAGTTGAAATTGAAGCAATAATAACCTCAAAGTAGGTAATTTTCATTGATATTTTAGGAAAAATCATGTCAGTGAGACATATTTGGATGTTGATTAATCAAACCCATTTTACAAAACCAGAAACCTCCATTAAAAACACAATTTTTCTGGGAAATGGAAAAAAAAAAAACAGAATTTCCAATTTAAGGCTTGAATGTGGTTTTTCCCCTTTTAGTTTCTCTTGGAATTCAAAAGATTGTTCCAATTTCCAACTGTGGTTGGCCATTCCATTCCACCCAAATCTTAACTGTCTGCAGCACAGTACAGTCTAAACTTTGAATCCCTCTCCCTCTCTCTCTCTCTCATCTCTTTCTCTCTCCACTATGGTAAGAAATGAAATTTGAAGCACTGTATTTTTTTGAAGTTTTGACTGCTTGATATGAAAAAGTACCATGGCAAGTTAAAATGGGTCTATTTTAAAACCCTCATGCCTGAAATTGTTTAGAAAGCCAAACCTTTTGAAAGAGAGAGAAAAAAAAACAGAGGAAAGAAAATAGTTAGAAAGAGAGAGAGAGAGAGAGAGATTGTTTTATATTTGATGTGTTGGGAATGGTGAGGCAGAGAAGAAGAAAACAAAACCAAAATTTGTGTTTTTGTTAGAATGGTTATTTTTATTTTGTAAGGACTTGAACAACTGAGATTAGAGAGAAATGAACTATTCTATGTGATTTCTTTTCTTTTCTTTTATATTTTTTTCTTCATCACACACACAACCAGACAACCTCAATACTTACAAATCACAAATCATTACAGTAAAACAAACGACTTCAACGAAACATTCCAACCAAATGGCTTCTTCTTCTTCTTCTTCTTCTTCCTCCTGTTCTTCTTGTTTTGTTGTTTTCCTTCTGGTTTTTACTTCTTTCACCTCTGTTTTCTCAACTGCCATATCCCATCAAATGCCACCAAAAAACCAAACTTTTTTCCACCCCACCAAGGAGCTGAAGAAACTAAAGCACATCAGAGCTTACTTACGCAAAATCAACAAGCCTCCAATCAAGACAATTCAGGTACAAAAGTACAAAAAATTTCTTCATTTTTTTTCTTAAAATCTTGATTGTTCTGTAAATTTGCCAATCTGGGTTGTTTTGTTTTGTTGCAGAGTTCAGATGGTGATGTCATAGACTGTGTTCTTTCTCATCTCCAGCCTGCTTTTGACCATCCTGAGCTCAAAGGACACTCCCCATTGGTAACCAATTCAAATCAGAATCTTCTTCTCTGTTTTTTGTTTTTGTGGGTGAAGATTTTTGGAATTTGATTGAGAGATTTGGAAGTTTCTGATGAACAGGAACCGCCTGAGAGGCCGAGAGGGAACAAATCCATGGAAGAAGTGGCAGAGAAGTTGCAGTTATGGTCAGCTTCAGGCGAATTTTGCCCTGAAGGGACAATTCCGATCAGAAGAACAACAGAGAAAGACATTTTCAGAGCAAGTTCTTTTCGAAGATTTGGAAGAAAACCCATTCGACGTACGAGGAGAGATTCTTCTGGCAATGGCCATGAGGTTAGAATTCAAAACCAAATCATAGTTATTGAAAACAAAAACAAAACCAAAAAAAACTTTAACCCCGTTTGATAACTACGTCGGTTTTTGTCTTTTTATTTTCTAAATATGTGCTTTTCTTTTTCTTCTCACAATTTATTTAAATTCTTAGCCAAATTCCAACTAGAAAACGAATTTTGAAAACATTTTCAATAGCAAAACAAATACACTAATGGGTGAAAGTGTTGTTTATAAACTTAATTTTAAAAAACTAAATCCCAGAGGTTAGCCAGTGCAAAGAAAATTGTCGTTGTTTTTTTTGGTTTGGAATTGA
Source organism: Trichosanthes cucumerina (assembly GCA_036507285.1). Lineage (NCBI taxonomy): Eukaryota > Viridiplantae > Streptophyta > Magnoliopsida > Cucurbitales > Cucurbitaceae > Trichosanthes > Trichosanthes cucumerina. The sequence goes on along the minus strand of CM071839.1, from coordinate 69,786,397 downwards.
ATGTTTAACCTCAAAAAAGATGAACTAAGCTGGAATTCACAATTCACAGATGAATGGCCCTTCCTTTTTTTCTTTATTCTTTGTTCTGGGTCCAATCTCAAAGCAACTTTATCCAAACAAAAAGGTTTTTTTTTTTTTTAAAACTGAAATGAGGGAAATTGAGCTAATTAAGAGTTGTTTGTTTGAATGATTGCAGCATGCAGTGGTGTTTGTAAATGGAGAACAATATTATGGAGCAAAGGCCAGTTTAAACATATGGGCACCACGTGTAACTGATCAATACGAATTCAGCTTATCACAGATTTGGGTCATTTCAGGCTCATTTGGCAATGATTTAAACACCATTGAAGCTGGATGGCAGGCAAGTTTCTTTATGCATGTTCTTCTCTCCCTTAATTACTTTTGCCCTTCAAATTCTTGTGCTTTAATCTTTCTTTCTTTCTTTCTTTCTTTTAGGTTAGTCCTGAACTTTATGGCGACAACAATCCTAGGTTCTTTACGTACTGGACGGTAAGTTTCGTGTTTTCAACTTGACTGTGTTATTAAGATTTTTTAAGAAGTGGAAGAACCTAGACAATTAGTGACTGTTTGAGACACGAGGTGAATTATGATAACATGAGTTATAATAATTTGTGTTATAATAGTATGTGAAGTTATATAATATTATTTAAACTTCTGAGTTATTTAGTCTTGAGTTATAATAATCTGTATCTGCAGTGCACACTTAAAACAGTCTCTTAGGGGTTGTTTGGGGCGCTGAGTGGGTTATAATAACAGAGCTTATAATAGTGATCTGTGGGTTATTATAGTCTGTGAAACATATAATATTATTTAAAATACAAAGTAGTATAGTTTGAGGTTATAATAGTCTGTGTTTGGAGTGAAGAGTATTTCGCAGGTTATTATAACACAGGTTAGAAACTATTTGTTGTACTGTGAGTTATAACTTAGTCTGAGTCATAATAATCGGTACCTCAAACACAAACACATATTATTATAATTTATACTAAATAATACTGTATCTGAAGATAAATTATATAATTCTACTTATAATTCAGACTATTATGATTCATTAGCGTTCCAAACACGATTAATGGTTTTTTTTCTTCTTCTTCTTGTAGACTGATGCTTATCAAGCTACTGGGTGTTATAATCTACTTTGCTCTGGCTTCGTTCAAACCAATAATAGGATCGCCATTGGAGCTGCAATTTCGCCTATTTCCTCTTACAGTGGGAAACAATTTGATATTGGTTTGATGGTTTGGAAGGTAAGTTCATTTACTTCTTATTTATTATTATTATTATTATTTTTTTTTAAGTTTATTGATTTTGAGTTCAATAAATGTGTGGTGGAAAACTCAAATCTTCAAGTAGGTACAAGTACAAAGTGGCTTAACTATGCTATTCTTGTTTTTTGGTTTTTTGAAAAAAGAATTATGTTTGGTACATCTTTTGTTTTTGTTTTTGTTTTGTTTTGTTTTTTTTTTTTATATAATTGTATTGGAAAATAAAAATAAAAATAATAAAAATGTGTTTCATTACTAGTTTTTTGTTCTCTCGCATTTTAAATCAAGAAAACTAACACTTTACATGATAATTGCTTTTTTTAAGTCAAATATTTTAAAAAGTTAAATTATAAATTTGGTTTTCCAACTTTCATTCTCTAAATTTTGTTGTGTTTATATCTAATTATAAGTGGTTGAAATTTAAATAAAAAGTATTTGATAAATTCTTAAACCTTCATATTTATTTATTTTAATTTTATAGACTTGTTAGATATAAAATTGAAAAGTCACGGTCTTAAATTCAATTTTGTGCTTGTCGAATGTGATAGGAACGTATTAAACACAAAATTGACATTTTAGGAATTCATGAGAAACTTTTAAAGTTTAATGACTTACTAAATACTTTTTAAAATTTAGGTATGTTTATTACACATGTTTGAAAGTTTAAGAACCAAACTTGTAATTTAACTTTTTTTTAAATTATGAAATTATATTTAGTTTTTAAATATTTATCGTAGTTACAATTTTTTAAATTATCCAAAAAACCAAAAAAAAAAAATTCCATTATCTCTAAATTTGTGTACGATCATAGAACTCTAATTTCTCATATTAACAAAAAAACAAAAATAGTTATCAAATCCCGAAGATAAAATACAAGGAATAACCATCAGAATGTTACAAAACGAATCCTTTAAAGTTTTCATTTGTTACGAGCATGACGAAGTTCAATTATACATGGACACACGAGCAGGATCCGAAGCACGGGCACTGGTGGCTCGAGTACGGGTCGGGTCTGCTCGTCGGGTACTGGCCAGCATTTCTGTTCAGCCATTTAAGGAGTCATGCAAGCATGGTACAATTTGGAGGGGAAATAGTGAACAGCAGATCCTCAGGGTTCCACACAGCCACACAAATGGGGAGTGGCCATTTTGCTGAAGAAGGCTTTGGCAAAGCTTCTTATTTCAGAAATTTGCAAGTGGTTGATTGGGACAACAATTTGCTTCCTCTTACAAATCTTCACCTCTTGGCTGACCATTCTGATTGCTATGATATTAGACAAGGCAGCAATAATGTTTGGGGCACTTATTTTTACTATGGAGGCCCTGGTAGGAATGTTAAATGCCCTTGAAATTTTAAAATTATTGTTGTTCTTATTATTAAATAATTGTTGTTCTAAAGCTTATTATTGTAGGATAGAATGTAATTTATAGTTTTTTTCTTCTTTTTTTTTTTTTTGGGTTTTTTTGTCCTAGGCCTCGAGGTATGGTTTGGGTTTGGTTTTGGCTTCTTTTTTTTTTGTTTTTTTTTTTATTGATTTCCTAATATTAATTATAGAGGATGGAATTTTTGTAATTATGGGAGAATACAAAGAATTAGAAAGGTTGTGCTCTTTCATGATTTCCTCTCCCCAATCTTTAATTTGGGTGTGTTTGGTAAAAAAAAAAAGTGCTTTCAAGTGAAAAAGAATAATATCTGGTTCACCGCTTTAGGTATTGGCTCCATGACTTTTAACTTAAATGATTTCAATTTCAACCAATTTATAGTTGATAGTCAAGGTCGTGTAATTAATACATGGCTGATATTATTAACCGTGCTAATCTTGGTATGGAAGTTATGCATGAACGTAATGCTTACAACTTTCCTCTAGACCTAACTGCTGTTGAAGTTTCATCTATCAATGAATAAGACTTCGTTCTTAGTGTATAGAGTTCTTGAAAGTAAAGGAGCAATAACCAATTTCTTGTTTCTCAAATTTTTCAGGGGTAAAAATCTCCCTGTGACAACAAGGGAGGGAAGACACAGTAATGAGAGAGAAATGTGAAAAGTATTCTCTCAGGAAGTAATGAGATTTCTATAAAAAGTACTTCAGTTGCTTGCTTTTCTAACGACACTTTTTATCAATTTTATAATTTCTCAAATCATTTTGATTATCAAAAACTAAAAAAAAGATTACTATTATCTAAAATATTAATCAAACCTATGATTCTGTTTTTTTTTTTTAAAAAAACTTTAGGCATCAAACACGGTTAGTGCAGAGAACTCCAAATGCAGAAAAAATTAAGGCCTCGTTTGATAATGATTTAGTTTTTAGCTTTTGGTTTTTAAAAATTAAGTCTAATAGTACTACTTTTATTATCAATGAGGTTCTATATTTTCCTATTTACTTTGTAGTTATGTTTTCAAAAATCAAGCTAAGTTTTGAAAACTAAAAAAAGTAGTTTCTAAAAACTTGTGTTTGTTTTTTAAATTTGACTAGAAACTTAAATGGTATTTCAAGAAAAATGGAAATCATTGTAGAGAAAATGAAGAGAAATTGTGGAAAACAAACATAATTTTCAAAAACCAAAAACTAAAAACCAAATGGTTATCAAATGGGGTCTTAAATATTACATTATAGTCTAAGATACAGAGATGAGATTCAAACTTTCTCCGGTAAGAAAAGTAAAAAGGTCTTAAAGATTAAGGTCTTATTTGACAATTATTTGATTTTTTTTTTAATTTTTAAAATTAACTTATGAGTTTTTTTATTTTATTTATCTGCTTTTTATATGTGTTTTCAAAAATCAAGTCAAAATTTGAAAACTAAGAAAAATAGTTTTTATATTTATTTTTTGTTTTTAGACTTTGGCTAAGAATTTAAACGTTTTAAAATTTCTAAAAAAATAAAAACTAAAAAACAAATAGTTATCAAACGGAATATAGATTAAACTATGTTCAAAAAGTTAAACTATGTTAAAAAAGAAAATCACTCATGGTCTCAACTAAATTTGACTTAGGACATGTTAAGCAGTGATTTTGAAATGAAAAAAAAAATTGTACTTTTATCGTCTCCAAAATTAATGGTTTTAGACATGACAATAAGGATTTTAGCCCTTTCAAAAAAACATCTCCGTGTAGCAATCAATTTGTATGAATGGGTTTTCTAATGACTAAAAAATGATTATAATGTTGGTTAATATATGGAAGAGATCAAAGCTTGCACATGCGAAAAAGTCCAGACGAAGCAACAACGGGCAAGGCCAAGCAATTTCTAAGCAAATAAAAATAATATATTAAGTACTGAAGAATATTCCAGTGCTGTGTTTCAATGCTGGAGATTAAAAGTTTTATGGGGAATGGATGATTACAGGCAAATTTAACTATAAAATATAAGGTTAAAGGCTTAAAAATGTTAAAAGAAAGATTTATGGATGGTTTGAGACACTGAGTGGATTATAATAGTCTATGAAATTATATTATATTATTTAAAATGCAAAATAATATAGTCTAAAGTTATAATAATCTGTATTTGAGGTGGAGAGTATTCTATAGATTATAATATAAAACAATTAGTTAGAGTTTTGAGTCATGACCAAAATAGAAATGGTGCAGAGAAGGAAGTACACACAGATTCTGAGAGTGGAAAAAGAACAGAAAGATATTAAAATGGGGTTTGAACTTTGAAGTGGAGAAGCATCAAAAGCTGTGATAAATGGCTCCCGCGTGCTGCTGCTCCATTACTTTGCCATTGGTATGCCAATGCCACTCTCTCTTTTTTATCCTACTTTTTTTTTCTTCATAATTTTCTAATCTAAATATGCATGCAACTTTCCACTACTTAATTGTTAGGATATCGAATCTTTTTGGATCTTTATAATGGTATTTCGAGACTAAGTCCATATAAGTTAAGTTAGGAATTGAGTGTCGAATTTACTCATTGGTACAAGACCATTCCATACATCTTTATACTAGTAAATTGGTTTTGAGATAAAATTTCATGTTTCAGCATCATAGCTCATAAAATCTAAATAGATATTCGATCTAAAAATTAGGATGCATTTGAAGAATTCTAGTAGAAAATTTTCTATATTACTCGCTCTTATTACTTGTCATGTTAGCATCATTTTGAAGATTATGTGAGGTCTACCAACATTAAAAAACTATTAATAAACTCAAAATCATAGTGCGAACAAATGAAATATGATAGGAGACGTCAAATTTCATTAAGGTGCTCTCTCAGATAAGGATTTCTCATTTTATAAGATGGGGTAGGAAAGTTTTTTTTTTTTTTTTAAAAAAATTTTAATTTTAGGGAATTCCTCCTCTCTTTGGATCTCAATCCACAATTCCTAAAAATAACAGTAATTATGTATATAACAAATCCAACCAAAAAATAAAATCTTTCCATAGAGAAATCGACCCACGACTTTTCTCGTAAGAAATCTCTACTCTTGACTCTTGATCGATCTAATTAGAGTTTTATGTTTTAGACAAAAAATGATTTGAGGACTAGGGTGAAAGATCATTTCTTGCCCCCATCACGTTGGTTGATACTCTTATGCATGAGTTCGTTTCGGGATTATATGTAAAAAAAAAAATCTCGTGTATTCAAGATCATTCTTATTTAACTATAGGAGACTATATTTCATTAAATTAAAACAAAATGCAACACTAGCTCTTTTAAAAGTTTCTTAGAGCTTTTACATATTTGAAATTCAAAAAAATCTTAGAAAAACATCTCTTACATCAGTCCAAAAGGATCTCTTTGCTTATAAATCGTGAGTGTGTACTCACACATATTGAGGTAGTAAGTAAAGTGAAGTGAGAAAGCAAAAGAGCAAAGTTTATTAGAGAGTGAATTCTCTCAAGAGCGTGATACTCATATATTTTTTTAATAAAAATTCTTTCATAAAAAAAAGGTAATTATCAAATTCACTAAAACTCTTCATTAACGCATATTCCTTTACTCACCAGAAATAGAAGGCCAATTATATGTTTTAGTCCCTATTTTTTTTATTTTATTCTTATTATTTAAAATATATATATATATATATTTATATATTTATATATGTCCGACCTAATTGAAATAAAACTAGTCAAACACAATATTCTTGTTTGATGAATAAAGTCAAATAATAGTTAACATCATTGGCAATAATGGATCTAATGATTAATGAAATTGTTTTTTGGAATGATTTCTTTTTTTAAAAAAAAATTAGATATATATTGAATAAATATCTTATTTTATTTTTTTATATCATAAAGCCTAACATAAATTAAAAAGGAGAGAATTCTTGATCTAAAAGAGTAGACTACATATTTGTAATCGATGGGTCCTAAAATTAAAGATCCATATATAAATAATTTAAGCACCACCAAAGTAAACCTAACTTAATAGTAATCGACACACACTCTTTCTTTTGAAGTCAATGTCAAAATCTCTATATATCCACATTTATGGTAAAAAAAACATAAATTTAAGTATTTCAAATGCTAACAAAAATGGAAAAGTTACTTTTTAGTCCCTGAATTTTCACCATTAGGTGCATTTGGTGCTTAAGTTTTTAAAATATACCTTTTTAGTCCTTGGTTTTTAAGAATAGGTATAAAAGGTCCCTATCACTAACAGAGATGTTAACTATAAACAGAAAGCTTTCTATACTTTTTTAATTGTCTATGTGGCTGGATGATAGTGCTAAATGGATGTTGATTGGACTTAAAAAATTGTTAAGTTAAAAAAAAAGCCATAAAATTGCAATTTCCTTCGTGGGAACGAGATTCCATTTGTGTTTCTTCCATACGAAGTATTTTGGGGTCTTCTCCATATTCTCATACATCGAAGAAGCTCTCTCATCAAGCATCGAAGAACAAGAATAAGCATATCAAAGCAACAATATGCAATTTCCATTTCCAATTAATCTCATACATGTTGAGTTTCGTCGATTTCTAGAGCACTAGGTTAAATTGAGAAATTTCATTTAGGTTTGCATCTTAGTTCTTGAATTGTTCTTGAAAAGTTTGTTTGATTATGTGTTTAAGTTAATACTTTCGGTTTGCAACTTTAGTTATTGAATTGGAGTTGAAAAAGTTTGTGTTTTCATTGTGTCTTTAAGCTAATGGTTTAGGTTTGCATCTTAGTTCTTGAATTGTGGTTGAAAAGTTTGTTTGATTATTTGTGTCTTTAAGTTAATGCCTTAGGTTTGCATCTTAGTTCTTGGATTGTGGTTGAAAAGTTTGTTTGATTATATGTTTAAGTTAATGCTTTTGGTTTGCAACTTTAGTTATTGAATTGGAGTTGAAAAGTTTGTGTTTTCATTGTGTCTTTAAGCTAATGGTTTAGGTTTGCATCTTAGTTCTTGAATTGTGGTTGAAAAGTTTGTTTGATTATGTGTTTAAGTTAATGTTTTAGGTTTGCATCTTAGTTCTTGAATTGGAGTTGAAAAGTTTGTTTTTTCATTGTGTCTTTAAGTTGAGAGTTTGTGAATTGGAGTTAGAGCAAGTGTAGTGTTTGATTTAGTAGATTTGAAGTGTGTTTATCTTCATGGTAAAATTTTCGTAATGTTGTAATTACGTCGTTATGCTGCCGAAAAAACTTACTCTATTGCCTCTCCTCCATTTTAGATTGCCAGTTAAATCAATGAAAGAAAGCATGTTTTGGAAAGTGTTCAAGCAATGATCAATCATGCTTCAAGGAATCAAGCAGTATGACTCCCTTCCTTGGGATGAATCCAAGATTTGATTGTTTTAGTTAGTTACAGAAAGTTTTTTTGATTTTCTTCCATAAGTATCCATTAGGTAAAGTAATGAATACTTAAGCAGTATGGCTCCATTATGTAAAGTAATGAATACTTCAAATTTAGTTTTTTTGTGTACAACTAATTGTTATATTTTATTATTTTTGTAAAAGTTAGCTATATGAACCGTGTGTTGAAATTTTCCTTCTATAGAAATACCTTATATATTTGATGTTTATATATAAGTTTTTTAGGTGGTACAACGTAACAAATTCTACATAAATAAATATTGAATTTTATAGCAACATTCACTTGCATTTTTTGCTAACCAGTATAAGATTGAATTTTTGGGAAAGATTTGTGTTTTTAAACTAGCCTATTAAAGAAACGCCGACGTTTTTTCAATTTAGTCGGCCATTCATTCTAAAGGTCGATGCTAATATTTGGTCGGCGATTCATTCTAAAGGCCGACTGTTTCTTATTTGGTCGGCAATTCATTCAAAAAGGCCGACGCTTTTACATTTAGTTGGCCATTCATTCAAAAGGTCGACGCTTTTCGGTTTGGTCGGCCTTCATAATGAAAGCCCGACCAAATCGAAAGTCGTCGACCATAGTTTCGAAAAGCCGACCGAAAAACACGCGTCGGCGTTTCGGAGAAAGGCCGACCACAGTAACTGGCGTCGGGGTCTTGCCTAAAAGCCGACCAAATGAAAAATACCGTCGGCATACGTTAGCCCGACGGAGTTATCCCGACCGAATCGCCGACGCTCAATTTTTGGTCGGAAAATAAACGGCCGACGCTTTTTAAGGGTTTTGTCGACCATTTTTAACGTTGGGAAAAATCAAAATTCTTGTAGTGCTTGAATTGAGAAATTTCAACGGGAGAGGGATGTCTCCTCTGAGAATTTGAGTATACTGCTGCTGCATTCTATTAGCTCAAACACACAAGCATCTCCAGATTTGTAATGATTGTCATTAACAAACTTCCTCCACTGTTTTGTGTCAAGCGCTTTACCGCGTCGGTTCCCATAATAATCTATCTTCCATTTCTTGCCCCCCACAGTAAGAACCACAGGGATCACAATAGCAGGTAAAACAGAATGGAATTTGACTAGCAAAACCTACAAATGAAGATATGATAGTCCTTCAAAATTAAGTTGATTGATATAAATGCATATGCCTAAAATCCTAATTTAAGCGTTTGACATTAGCCAATAATTGGGTACTGTCAAGTCCTAATAATTGTGATTCAGAACAGGAGACTAATGGTTGTTTTGAAAATAAAGTTTTGTCTTTGTTTTCAAAACCATTTCTTTAGACTTGTGGTTGAATGATCAGTTGATCACTAAAAGTTAATGTTAGTGGGCTAGTGATTTAGGAATGAATAACAATCTTTCAGCTAATTTTTCTAAAAAAGATCAAATACTAAAAGAACACTTTTATTCTAAACTGATGAATGCAGTTGGAATAGATGGTAATGATGGTATATACCTTATTGCATGAATTGTGGTGGAGGCGAGACAAAAGATAGTTGGACATGGTTTCTTTCCCTCCTTCAAGATGATCTAGGCAATTTCCACTCATTTACTTTCATCTCAGACAAGCAAAAGGTAAATCTATTTTTTTTATTTTTTTATTTTTAATTTGCTCCCTGCCCTTCAATTGTTTGTTGGTACTTACTATGGTTTCTCAAAAAGTTGTTTGTCTATTTATATTTCGTGCACCTGAATTATTTGTTTTTATTTAGGGTCTTGTTCCAACTTTCAACGACGTGTTCCCAAATGTTGATCACAGGTTCTGTGTGCGGCATTGTATAGCAATTTTCAGAAGCAATTCAAGGGTTTGTCTTTGAAAGATATATTTTGGGATGCTGCGAGAGCTACTACAAAGCCTGAGTTTGACAAGATTATGACAGAAATTGGTAAGTTGGATGTCCGTGCTTCCCAATATTTGAATGGTATAGCAACGAAATATTGGTCTAAACATTTTTTCTCAACACAAATTAAATGTGATCTTCTAATGAATAATATGACTGAATGCTTTAATTCCTATATTTTGCAAGTAAGGGATAAACCAATAATCAAAATGCTTGAGACGATTCGAAAACTTGTTATGTCTAGATTATCAAAAAAATATAACGTTTACACTATTTTGAAAGGAGAGTTAGGGCCTAGAGTGCAAAAGAAGTTAGATAAATGGAAGAGACAATCTAGAAATTGCATACAAAGATGGGTTGGGAACATGATGTTTGAGGTCGAGAGGGGTATTTCACAAAAGAAGGTGGACTTGAATGGAAAAACTTGTAGTTGTAGATGGTGGGATTCAAGGGGCATACCTTGTATTCATGCAATACAAAGTATACATTATCTAAAAAGAAAACCTGAAGAGTTTATACACGAGGCTTACCAGAAGCAAACATTGATGAACGTTTACTCCTACTTCATCAAACTAGTCAACGGTCACCCTTTATGGCAAAAAATCACATTAGAACCTTTACTACCACCTAAGATCCGAATGCCTCCTGGTAGACCGAAGAGGCAGAGAAAAAGGGATGTTGATGAAGTTGCACCGTCTCATAAGAATCAACGTATTCAGGTCATTACCAAGTGTAGTCGATGTAAAGGTACAACACATAATGCTAGATCTTGTAGAGATCCAATAACACGAAGTTCAACAAAGAGTAGAAGATATAAAACATTCATAGGATTGATCATTGTGTTTTTTCAGTTCACCTATTGTAAACCGTTTGTGGACACATTTCAACTCCTTTGACGAATTTGAATATAAATTTCCCTATTTTTTGAATTTGAGTGTACATTTCTCCATATGACCCAGATAGTCTAATGATTTTTTTTTAATAAAAATTTTGAGTTCAAGCTACTCATATTATACCTTTAGATGAATCCAAACAATGTTAAACAATGTTACTCATATTTAATTCTCATATAATTGAAATTTTGTAATATATTACATCAGAAAATAATGTAAAACACATTTCCCTAAATTGAGTGCATCTAAAGGCATAAAACAGAAAACTAGAAAAAACGTTCTACAAGGCTACAATCTTTACTTAATTTTCTCTTCCACGTTTTCGTTTCCGAACAACGAATACCGAGAGGGAGAAAACCAAAAAAAAGTGCAGGATTTCGCAAGTAAATCTGAATGTTGGTTGCATCGCGTCTTCTAATCTGTTAGCGTTCATCACTACAGAAACCTCCGATTGAGCCTTCAACAATGGAACCGCAAAATGGTGAAATTTTGCCCCTGTCATGCAAGCCCTACCATGGTGTTATTATCTCTAAATCGCATCGCTCCCATATATAGTATGGTAAATTTTCGCTCTCATGGAAATCACTTAGGGGCCGTTTGGTGCAAGGTTTTGTGGATGAGAATGGGTAAGGGTTTTAAATTTTCTTGTTTGGAACAAAGTTTGTAAGCATGACATGGTATCGCTTATTCTCATGCATCATTTTTTCTCATGGTGGATGAGTTTCCTATATCCTTCAAGAATGATAAGTTTTGTTTAAACTCATTCATCTCTCTTTTCTCTCTCTTCTTTATTAATATTTATATATTTTATTTATTTATTTATTTTCAATAATCATAATTAATTATTTAATTACAAATATTTATAATTAATTAATTTATTTTTATTAGTTGATATTAATTTTGATTAGTTAATAAAATAATGTTTTTAAGATTAATTTCATCAAACAAGCATAAACATTCATTATAAAATTCATTATAAAAATATTAAATCACTAATTAATATTATATTAATCAATTAATTATAAATATTATTAATTTATGGTAAAGATAATCATTATAATTAATTATTCACGAGTTATTTGTGATCAATTAATAATTAATTTTTATTAAAAAATATTAATTAATTAATATTTTTAAATGTATTTTTATTATTTTATTAATAATAAATAATAATATATAAAATTTATAAGATAAATATCATAAAATAAATTTGCACATTATTTATTAGATCGTAAGTATATATTACATAAGACTTATAAATTAATTTCGTAAAATAAATATAAAATATCATCTTTTTACATAAGAATTTGATAACATTCTCATGTACAACCAAACACAATCATCTTATTCCCAACATTTATTATTCTCAAACATCTTATTTCCAGGCATCTATTACCCATTCCCATCCAATAAAACCTTAAAGACCCCTTAGGAATTTGAGAACATTTTATGTTATAAACTAAATTGGATTATGGGTGCTTGCGTTGCAAAAACCACTAAATTTTATCTAGGAAGTAGTTGGTGTTGGGGTTTGTGCCATAAAACTCGTAATTTGTAATTTTTTTCTAATTATTGTAATAAAATGTTATTATTTCAATAAAGAATTATTGTTCGTTATTTATGATATTGCCATGGTTTTAACCCTAAATCCAATAAACTAAACATCCAAGGCTGTTAAATGTATCTTTAACTGAATGTAGTGTACATAAAAAGGATCTCGGTTCGAGATATAACCTAAAGGGTCTATACTAAGGGGATAAGGTTTGGGTATCTTACCCTGGTAAAACTATGGATGTGACCCACTTTGTATATGATACAAACACTGTGATCCTAACGTGTTCGTGTAGATGATATGTGAGTGGGGGCATCCTATTCAATGAGATTACATAAGACCGGACCGCGAAATAGTAACCACTAGATGTAACTCCGTTGACTAGTTAGGTTTCTATTTCACTAGGATGACCTAGGCAACTTAATCTCAATCCTGAGCGGGTTACGAACTCATATTTGGGAGGGATTGTCCTTTGACTAGTATGAGTGAGAGTGGCCAGATTCGCCGACTCAATATGCCTACCTTGTTGGGGACAAAACCGAGTGAGTAGCTGAGGACTTAGCCTAGCAAGATGAAATTCACTCATTCCCGCCTATTAGGGTAAGTAGATAAATGTTCCCTTAAGTGGTGTCTCCGGTACTTGAACCAAGGGCCTGACCCTCTCATTGGCCCGAGAGAGACTTCTGTTTGTTGGTAGGACCACAAACAAATTGTTCATTAGAGGAGCACTAGTACTTAAGGTACAAGATATAACCCATGGGTAAAACGGTAATTTGACCCAGTTGGAGTTACGAACATTCGTGAAGGATTGACTTGCTGTTATTGGTCAATATCCGTGGACACATAAATATATCTGCAGTGAGAAGAGTACAGTTGCAAGACTTTAGTGGAGTGTTCCCGCAGTTAACGAATGTTGATTAGGGGGTTAATGAGATTAACCGAGTAATCTCGTATCGTTAGAGCTTCTGATCTATAGGTCCATTAGGTCCACCTTCTAGCTCGTAAAGGGTTCTTAGATCGTTTGAATTTGAAATGTTCAAATTCATTAGGGAATAAATTTAATTTATATAGATACGATATAATATATAGTTTTGGAACTATATATTATAAATTTAATGTGAATATGATTCATATTAAATTATATGAGAGAATTAAATATTTGAAAGAGTTCAAAAAATGTGAATGTGATTCATATTTGAAAACTATTGGTTAAAATATAATGTGCATTAAAAATATATGTTAGAGGGAAAAATTGATTAAATGTGATTTAATCCAAATTAAATATATGATATTTAATTTGATTTAATTAAATGTGATTTAAATTAATATTTATATAATTAAATATGATTTAATTATATTATATTGTTGTTTTAATTAAATTGAGGGAACGTGTCATCCAGACACGTTCCCACCATTCCTCTCCTTCTCCCTAGATAGATTAACTGGGAGAAGGGAGATAGTTGGTCGATTGATCACTCTCCAGACTAAGCAATTGGTGAATTGAAAAAATCGACGAAACTCAAGATGTATGAGATTAATTGGAAATCGAAATTACATACCGCTACTTTGATATGCTTCTTCTTGTTCTTCGATGCTTGATGGGAGAGCTTCTTCAATGGTATGAGAATATGGAGAAGACCCCTAGCCCAGTCAACATCCATTTAACACTATCAACTAGGAGTGATCATCGGTCGGTCAGAGTTGGTTTTCGACCCTAACCGACCCCGAACCGACCAAATTCGGTCGGTTCGGTTGACTTTTTTTTTTTAAAAAAAATTGGCCTTAAACCGATCAAAACCGACCGACCGATCGGGCGATTCGGTCGGTCGGTTTGGACGGTTTATTTATTTATTTTTAATTTTTTAATTATTTACTGTTTTTACTATTTAATTATTTAATTAAAAAATATGTAAAAATGTTTACCTTCTTTATTATTTTGCAGTTTTCTATTATTATTATTAATTTTTATTTTTATTTATATTTATTATTATATATATTTATTATTTTTTTATATTTCGATCGGTTTGAGATTTTTTCCCTACATCGACCGGTTAGTTTTACCAAAGGTAAAATCGACCCTGATCGATACCTTCAATAAACCAACCGACCGAAAAATTCGAATATTAAAAAGGTCTATTTTAAAAACTCACGACGAAATGCTAGCAACAGAATAAAAAAAGATAATTTTCCCCCAAAAAAAATTCTGCAAAAGAATATTGAACTCATTACTAGCAACATTTTCTTCCCTGATAAGTAACAAAATTGTTTAAGTAAGCCCTGTATTAAAAAAATATTGTTAAGACGATTTATAAATATAAATATTAATAACATTTTTTATGAAGAATATTATTAATAAATAAATATTTTTTTTTGAAGAGATATTAATAAATATTATTAATCTGACTATTTACATTAATTATAACATAACCATCATTCTTCCCATTGGCATTCTCTATCATAATTTGTTATAAACACAAGAACCATTTGCATATTTTCCAAATAAATAGTAAGTAAAAATATAACATTAGCATTTAAATAAAAGCATTTTTATGGCGCGAAGCTCTGCAATTAGGTCACGGAATGATGGGGATTATGGGAAGAAGACGACTAAGCAAGAGAGCAGTGACTGAGAGTTCTCGCGTTGAAGATGACTAACGCGACTGAATTTCGAATCTCTTCAACCTATTACCAGGTTTGTTGCCCTTGATCGTCATCATCGTTGATTCTGTTTGAATTCCTCTCAATAATGCAGCGACATCCTTCATCGTCGGGCGATTATCGGCGCGATGATTGGTGCATAGAAGGCCGATTTCGAGGACCTGAAGCATTTCTTGGATTTCGGCGTCGGGATGGATTTTAAGCTTAGGATCTAAAAGCTCGATTGGATCGTTCAGGCTGTGTAGGTGATGTTGAACCCATTGGATTATGTGTTGGCCTTCTGGAAATGAAGGATCGGCAGGCTTTTTACCGGTAATCATCTCTAAAATCACGATTCCGTAGCTATACACATCGCTCTTCTCTGTTACTTTCAGCATACGACCATACTCTGTCAATAAATCACCATTAGCCGAAAGTTAAAATTGATTGAAAAATTAGGTTTACCAAACGGAAAAATCTGAACACAGTGCTCACCTGGTGCAATGTAGCCGTAAGATCCGACGAATAGCGGATTGGCCGACGACGAGTCGTTCAAATTGTCTTCAATAAACCTAGCGAATCCAAAATCTGTAAGGCACGCGTCGTATTCGTCGCTCAGCAGTATATTTTGGACCTTCACGTCCCGGTGCGAAATCGCCGGCACGCAGTCGTGATGCAAGTAAGCCAATCCGTCCGCCACTCCGATCGCAATCTTGAACCGAGCATTCCAGCCGATGGCATAACTGTCGGAGCATCGCTCGTGTAAGTGTAACAAATCGCCGAGGTTTCCGTGTGGCCAATAGTCATAGAATAGCAGTTTCGTTTTCCGATTCGCTGCCCAACCGAGCAACCGGATGATATTCCGGTGTCGGATACTGGCTAGAGTCGAGATTTCGGAGGAGAATGCGGCGGCGGCGGACTTCTCGGATGTCTTGAACCGTTTGACGGCGATTGTTAAACCGGGCGGGATGTTGACCTGGTAAACGACGCCGGATCGGCCACGGCCGAGGATGTTGCCAGCTTTCAGTTTCTTTACCACGTCAGAAATTGATATGTCGAGCTTCTGATAGAGCGTCATCTCCCATTCGAGCTCATTGCCAATCTCCAAGTCGCTATCGACGCCGTCGCCGTCGTGGTCACCGTAGAAGCGCCTTTGGGCCCTTTTTTTCGATCCGAAGGTCATGTATAGCGCCGCCACGAGAAGCGTCCAAGCTATGCACAGTAGCACCACCACCGCCACGCGAGACGCTGATTCACGCCTTGAGTTTTTCCCTCCATTTTCGTCGGTGCATTGGCTGCCGAAGCAGAGGTCTGGATTGCCGGACAGGACACTGGGAGGGAGTTTTTGGAAGAAGGAAGTCACCGGCACTCGGCCTGAGAAATTGTTGTCGGAGATGTTGAGTACCACGAGATTCTGCATTACGGCGATGGTTTGGAGGTCGCCGCTGAGGTGGTTGTGTGAGAGATCCAAGATTCCGAGTCTGTCTAAATAAGCGAACTCCTTCGGTATCTCGCCGCCAAGTCGGTTCCAACTTAGGTTTAGAGCGATCTCCAGCGCTGGAATTTCTCCCAGCTTTGCCGGAAGATTACCGGAAAGCTGATTAACACTGAGGTCCAGTAACTGTAACTTCAAGCAGGAACCGAGCTCACTAGGGATGGGGCCGGAGAATCGATTGTTGTACAGAACGAGTTTTGTGAGTGAGCTTAACAGTCCAAGACCAGGATCTAGATTCCCTTCGATTAAATTATTTGAGAAGTCAATGATTTGAAGGGAAATAAGGTGGTTGAGACCTGAGGGTAAAGCTCCAGTGATGGAGTTGGAGTGTATATCGATGAATGTTAGATTCTTGCAGCCAGAAATCTCATCAGGTATTACTCCATTGAACCGGTTATCTCCAAGGTCTAAGAAACTCAGATTCTTCAAATTTCCAATCTGGGGTGGGAGAGCGCCGAAGAGCATGTTGTTGTTAACTCTGAAACGATTGAGCGATGAGCAATTTCCGATCTCTGGAGGTATAACACCGGAAAGATTGTTGGAGAGGAGCATGAGGCTGTTTAGCTTCTTGAGGTGGAAAATTTCTCCGGGGATGTGACCTGTCAAGCCGTTGACTGATAAATCCATCTCTTCAAGCATCTCACAGTTGGAAATTGAAGACGGAATACTTCCCTCGAGCTTGTTATGCCACAAGAACAACATTCTCAATTTTTTCAAATTCCCTAACTCTGAAAGTATCAACCCCGTGATTTGGTTGTTGTCAAGCATCAAATGAGTAAGTTCCCTCCAATTCTCAATCTCGGCTGGTATCTCGCCTGAAATATTATTCATTCCCAAATTCAATTCTTGTAGCGAAGTCAAGTTACCAAATGTGGTTGGAATGCTTCCCGTCAAAGAATTCATTGAAATGTCAATATCTAATAATTGATAACAGTTTCCAAACTCCTTTGGCAAAGTGCCTGTCAATCTGTTTCTATATAGAAACAGATTTAGCAGGTTCCTGAGATTCCCGAAACTGGTTGGAATGGAACCTGTGAGCAATGTCTCATAGAGAAACATGTATTGCAGCTCACTGCAGTTTCCAATTTCAGGAGAAATTTGGCCAGAGAGGAAGGTTGTGTACAATGCGAGTGTCTTGAGCTTCTTGAGGAGGCCTAAACTGGGTGGCAGAGAGCCTGAAATTCTGGTTTCAGCAAAGCCTACATAAACCAAATTGGTACAGTTTCCAATTTCTGGAGGTATATTGCCTTCGATGTCTCTGTTCCCACCAGCTCTAATCACCGTAAGCAGCTTCAAGTTTCCTATGCTTCTGGGAATTTGACCGCTAAGTTGATTATCATGAAGACCAAGCTCTTTAAGGATCGTAAGATTCCCAATTCCAGCTGGGATCGAGCCCACAAGTCTATTCGAGCTGAGGTCAACTTTTTCGAGCTTATGCAAACCACATATCTCAATTGGGATTTCTCCTGTCAAGCAATTGCCACTCAGGTCCAATGTATTCAATTCCTTTAGATCGCCAATCCCTTTAGGAATTGTACCAGTGAGGTTTGTTCCCACCAAGATGAGCTTGTTCAGGGTCAACAATGAGCTAAAATTAGTGGGAGCTTTACCCCACAATTCCATGTACCTGAATTCCATTTCCACAACTTCCTGTTTGAAGTTGCAGGTGATTCCAAACCACTCACATGGAGTTTCATCATTGGAATCCCAATTGTTCAACTCTTGGGCCGATAAATTCAGAGATTGTTTCCATGATAGGAGAGCTTGGCCTTGATGGTTGACGGAAGAAGCGGTTAACGAGAAGGAGAAAAGAAGGAATAGTATGAAGAAGACGGTCCACTGTTTTGCATGCATTTCTACAGCTGTGCTTGGAACTCAAATGGGAAAAGCAGAAAAGTGTGTCTGAACCTAGGCAACGGGCGAGGACAAATCATGTCCTTTTAGCTTATCGTGTTGCTGGTTAGCTCTGAACATAACCATGTTCTCTGGATCCAACAGACCTTCCAGTCTTTGTTGTTCGAGCAAAAGCAATGAAATTACAGTTGGCTTCCGTTCATTTTTATGAACAAGCTGAGTTCTGTTCTTATAGTTAAAAAATCAGAGGGAGAGTGAGAGAGAGAGAGAGAGCGGGAAGGTCCTAGGGAGAGACTAGTGAGAGACACAGAGAGAACCTATTCAAAGCTAAGTTAAGCGATCCTGTAGAGCCGTTTTGAAACAAATAAACTATCTTAGTCTGGACAAATTGATGTCCAAACAAAAACTTACATGCATTCATTTTGTTTATAAATCATGTAGAAGAAAACCTGAAAACTGCATATAAAACTTTGAAATTTAGACAAAAAGTGTTAGTGGAATTAGGATGGATTGGTAGGTATATTATCTGTTTGAAAGTCCACTTGTACATTATTTGGATGGGTAATCATATTCTATGTAGACCCTTAAACATGTAGGTATGTCATCTTAAGATCTCTAGAGAGATCTGTTTCTGTTGAAGAAATTGTAGCAGTCACAAAACCAGTGGTAATGGTAACTCATAGACTCAGCCTATTCTACATTGCTTTTGCCCCCCATTCTTGTACTCGCTACTTTTCATTATTACATTATGGTTTCCCAAGTTTTATACATATAAACAGAGCTTGAATTTATACCCTTTCACTAGATATTTTCTTTACTCACTGTTTTGTTTTGTTAACATTGAGATTTGTATGATTCTTATTTATATTTTTCTATTTATTATGCAGGACCATACAACCAATGCAAGCTTAAAACAAGGACTTAAGTGAGAAAAGTAAAGAACTGAGCACTCGAGCACTACGGAAATGTATTTTCCGCGAAGGTAATATAAACTTCAAAACATTCTTTCTGTCACATCATATATATATTTGTTGGAGATTGATACGAACAATTATTGTGCTATATATTCAACAATAATATGGATTGTTACATCTAACTTTTTTCGGAGAGAGATTACAATATTGAAACAAAAGGCTTCAAGGCAAAAATAAACTAATTTTAAATGTGGAAGCCTGGAAGGAATATGTAGTTCAGATTCCTTTTCATGCAAAGCTATCAACTAAAGGATGAATAGGTTGGTGCCGATATACTATTTCTGGAAGTATATATATAATAATTATTTTTGCTTTGTGTTTATTTGGCTGTGGATGTCATGAAAGCCTACGTCAATGGGGTAATGTTTTGGCATTCTAAATCCACTGTTTTGTAATATCTTTTATTTTGTTGTCTCTTTCTGTTTGCTTTTGTAGTTATTGAAAATAGTGGTATTTACAAATCTTTTGTATTTCTTGGCTCTTGATTTTTTTAGAAAATCTTCTTGAAACCGTTTACGGAATTTGACTAAAAGGGGATTTTGGTTTCTTGTTATTGTTGCCCGTTTTTAGCTTTACAAAATATAAGTAGGATTTCTATTTGTTAAAAATTAGTTTACTAATCGCATTATATATGAAAGATTGTTTGTGAATGAAAAATGCAGTTCTTGATAGGTAGAAATGAGAGAAATATTAATGTACTTTGTATTATAATAAGAAACTTGAAGGTATGATAGGAATAAGATGTTTGTATATTTAAATTGCACATGAATAAGCTTTTTTTTTTGTTTTCCCTTAAATGATGTAAAACCAAGCTTCCATCAAGACAAAAGAAAGAATTACAGAAAAGTAGAAAACCTTTCTAGAATTCGGTGCTTCCATGATGGAAATAACCTATAAAAATTACAAACAATGTGAATGGCTGAGATCAAAAGATAAAAGGATAGTTGCAAAAATCCTTAGAAGTTGACATCCAAAGAGAGAAGTGAAACCTAGTCATTAGCCCACATCTCCTTTTGAAGGGACGAAATGCAACAATAGGGTAGTTTGGGAAACTAAATACAAAAAAACAATTGGTTGCAAAACTATTTACAAAAATATAGTGGATTTTTTGTCTTATTGGAATGCGTCTCTTGTAGAGACGCATTCGACCCAAGAAATGTCGCTCAAATTGACGCGTTCCGCTGCTTAACGGTGTGTTAAAGGCTAAAGAAGAATGCGTCTGCTTCAGCGGACGCATTTCTATATATATATATTTTAATTTTTTATTCTATATATTTTTAAAAATATTAATTAAATCATAACTAACAATCAAATCATTTTATGATTTACTACTTATCTATTTTTAAAAATGTAGGGATTAAGAAAATTTATCAAATATTTTTTTACGTAAACCATCCTGGTCAAAAGCAAATTTGGCCAATCCTTGCCCCTGCTTTATTATGATAATTTTTTTAATTTAGAAATCCTTTTAATTGCACAATTAAATTACCAAAAAAAGAAAAATGCAACGAAAAAAAGAATTTATTTAATCGGTGGTTCTTAAAAAAGTCGTGTTGGCCATTTTATATAAATATGTTCTATAACTTGAGGTGGGCGGTCTGTTAGATAAAATTAAGAGAAGGTGAAGAGGTGGAGCAGTGAGAAATAATGAAAAGAAGATGAAGAGAGTTGAAATTTATAGTTGAAAATAATAATGACAAAATTTTAATATTGATTCACCTCGAAAACCAACTTCTTTTGATAATTAATGGTCCTCGTAAATCAAGGCAGATGTAATTTAAGGTGGTTTGGGGAGAGTTGAATGGTTTTTTTTTACATTAATGGTCGTTCTCGAAAATGCATCCCACCTCAAAAACTAAATAAAGCTGAATGCGTCTCTTGTAAAGACGCATTCAGGCCATCAATTCGGTTAAATAGAATGCGTCACTTTAAGTGACGCAATCTTTGTTGAATGCGTATTCTCAACTGACGCATTCCAATAAAGACAAAAAATGTGCACGTTTTTTACAAATAGTTTTGTAGAAACTTTGTTTTTTGCAATAAGTTTTTAAAAAAACTCCATTTTTATAATTCACCCCCTTTTGAAGGCCTAAAAAATTCTCCTAATTCTCTCAAGCTAGATGTTCTACAAAGTTCCACATTAAAGAATCTCTCCATTGTCTCAAAATGGTGGGTGAAACAACACTTCCTCCCTAATTAGACGACAAGATAATTTATGTATGTACTAGAAAAATGTTAAAAGATTAAAAAAAATGACTCAATTGATTATGAGCGATATAAATATATTATGAAAGATAATGAAAGATAGATGTAACATTTGTTTTTTTATCAACTGACAAGATCAATTATGTTCTAGACGAATGTAAAAGTGCTCCAAACACGTCTAAATTGGATACAAGGGATAGATAAATAGGTTATGAAATATAGGTGTAATATTCGGTTTCGACCACAAGATTAAATCAAGTGGGAAAATCCACATGCGTTTGAAACTAGGTAACCAAGTAGCTGAGAGAATACTCTAAAACTTTTATTTATACTATTAATGAAAGACTATCTTAAAACATAGTCTTTGCGATCATCATCTTCCTATCAATCATAGTAAATATGGTCCCATCAATCTACATTTCATCCCATTTAACATTTTTCTCTTACAATCTTCCCTTCACATCCTCAAATGTAAATCCATCTTGTACAGCTTCTATTCTTTTTAAGGGGAAATGTTCAGTGTTTGTGTTCTTTTAACTTTTACATCATTTTTTATTTAAGAAGTGACCGAGAAAATCTTAGCTAGTTTTTTAGAGGAGAAGAAAACATGTTTGACGCTAAAGATGAGATAAACTATTGATGCATGATAATATATATTGTCTTCAAATCTTTTCAAAAATTGTTATGATCTTTGTGGCTTTATGATTGATTTTTTTGTAATATTTTCATTTTATATCGATCTTTATATAAAATTAAGAAATGAAAATGGAATATTAATCATGAGTTGGTTGAGTAGTCATTCGTAGAAGTACAAAAAGTAAAGGAACTTTAAAAGAATATGTTCAATTTCATAGTGGTCACCTAATCTCACTATTTGAATATCAATCAAATTGTATAAGATCAAACAATTATTTAATGGAATCAATCGAGTCCTTATCTAAGTTGGTTCAAATACTTAAGAAAAAAAGTGAATATAATATTTAGCCTATATAAGTTTGATGGTTTTTTTTTTTTTTAAAATTTTGTCTATATTGTTTACAAGGTTTCAATAGTACATTTTTAACCATTTTTAATTATACCATTTTTGTTGGTGAATTAGCTCATGATAGGGTTATAAAATATGGTACTTAGTAATTGGTAGAAATTTAGATGAGAAGTTAAGTTGTCTAAAAGAAAAAAAAAGTTGAAATTTTATCCAACTACTTCAAAATTTAAAGAGAATAAATTTCCCTATCTTAGATGGCTTAATTTTTCTTTCTAATTATCATTAATTTTATACCTAAACGTGATTAACAATAAAAAGCCACTCAAGTGTCAAAAGACAAGCTGACATTCAGCCCTTAAAACAATGGGGAGAGGGGGAGAGTGAAAGCTAAAGAAGAGCATAAAATTAAAAGCTAAAAGTGAATTATTTAGATGGGACATGCCTAGGGATTTGTGCATAAAAAAAAATAGTGAGTGGTGGCCTGTGGGTAGTGGAAAGAGCGAGGGAGGGGTAGGGGCGGCCTCTAAAGTTAAAAGTATGGGTGCGTGTACCATCCCCCTCCCTCTGCATTAGAGAATGAAGGGCAGAGCTTAAATTAAGGGCCAAAAAGAAACTTATATAATGTCATGTAAATCTACCTACTTTATACTATAAACTAAATATTCAATATTATTCTTTTTTTTTATCATTTTCACCTTGAACCATTTTCAATTTTCATGCATCACCCACTTACTCTCTATTGCATTTTTTATATATATTTTTAATGAATTAATTGTTCTCTTCTTGTCCTAATAATCTATATCCCATATGACATAAATCTTAGCCCTCATTATCATACCCTTTTACTTTTAAAACTAGTTATACCTATATGTTCCTTTTCTATTCTTCTGCTTACCTCCTTTTTTTTTTTTTAATATTGGTCAAATCTTAACAACATTCTAATAGGTTAAGTATATGTTTTTTTTTCTTCTTCATGCTTTATGTGGGTTGAGCTTTGTTTATATTGGTCTAATATTTCATTGTTTTTTTCTTCATTACGGTCTTTAATCTTCTAAAAGTTTTAATTTCGTAGGTTATGTATTAGTTTTTTTTAATTATGTCCTAATAAGACTAAGAATGATGATATATGAATTTAAACAAACTAATTATAACATTTTTTTTTTAATCTTTGAGCTCAACATATGAGAGTGGGAGGATTCAAACCTTTGACCTCATGGTCTAAGGATATATGTCTAAATCAATTGAGCTAAACTCAGATGGGCAATTATTATAAATTTGATGATCATTAATATACCAACATTTTAAAGGGTTAATTTTCTATAACAAAGATAATATTTTCTTTTGAGTTCAATAATTGTGGTAGTGAGGGGATAAATCATCGTCCTCTATGATAGTAATTGGTTTCTTATGAGTTATGATCTATTAGTTTTTGCTCGGATTTGACAACAATCAACCATTTATAGTCAAATAAGTTACTAAATTCTAAATTATATAAAATGAGTAAGTTTTAAATTTTATGGGTAAGTGATGCCTATTTTATCAAATAAAAAATAGAGCACTTTTTAACTAAACTTGACATTACATCATTCTTTTATTACTATAAGGATTTAATTGAAAAAATCTCAGTAACCAGAAATGAAATTGAAACTTTTGAAAGGTTAAAGACCAAATAAAAAAAAAAAACTACCCAAACATTAGGAACCACAACATATATTTAGCCTTTTGAAAAATATAAAACATACTTTTAATAGGTTAAATCACAAGTTTAGTTCTTGAACTTTTAGCTTTGTATCAGATAGGTCCATAAACTTTAAAAAGTTTCTAATAGGTCTCTAAACTTTCAATAATGTGTCTAATAAGTCTCTGAACTTTAAGAAGTGTCTAATAAATCCATAAACTTTTGACTTTGTATCTATTAAGATCTTTCAACTTTCGATTTTGTATCTAATAGGTACTTGACTTATTTAACATTTTTTAAAATTCATGAATTTGTTGGACACAAAATTAAAAGTTTAATATACTATTAGACACAAAATTCAATTGTATGCCTGATAGATTCGTTAATTTAAAAAAAAAAATTGAATATGTCAAATACAAAATTATTTGAAAGTTCGAGGATACATTTAACACTTTTAAAGTTTAGGGATCTATTAGACACAAAATTGGAAGTTTAAGAATTTATTAGATACTTTTTAAAATTTAGGAACCAATTAGACACAAACATGAAAATTTAGGGACTAAACATGTAATTTAACCTTTTTAATATTATCTATAATCTAAATTAATTTAGACCCCATTTTATAAACATTCGATTTTTGGTTTCTTATTTTTTAAAATTGGGCCTATTTTCTTTTAATGTCTATAGTATATTTTCTTTATTGATGCAAATACCTTTGAATTTTTAGCTAAATCTCCCCAACCAAAACATGTTTCTAAAAACTACAAAAATAAAAAATAATAATAATAAAAAATAAATAATAAAATAAAAAGTAGAAGGCAAAACAAAAGAGCATATAGACGGACCAGTGCCCATAAGTTCAAAATTTAAAAAAATAGAAAACAACAAATAAAAGCACGATAACTACTTGGTTTTTGAAAATTAAGTTTAGAAATACTATTTCTATCGATGTATTTCTATGTTTTCTTATCTACTTTGTAACTATATTTTCAATAATCAAGCTAAAATTCTCGTTTGATAAAATTCTCGTTTCTCGAAACAACCTTATTTGATAAACGTTCTTATTTCTTGTTTCTAAACTTTTAGAAGTATTTCTAAAAATGTGCTAAATTTTGAGAAATTACAAATTGGAATTTCTTCTTATTCCATTACTATTTATATTATTCCGTTCTTGATAAAGTGTAAAAACATTCTTTAGCTCCTTGGTATATTGTGCTTTGAGTATATATTACAAACCTTAATATTTGAATTCAAACTCACCGAGGACAAATAAGTAAAATGAAAAGTTCATCCTCTACCTAAAAAACCAACCACCAAATATATGACAGATGTACGGGAAAACATCTTGAATCAGGATGTTTTTGCTCTGCTTTCTAATTCTCTCACATATTATTGTTTTATTCTTAATTTCTTCTTCTCAGTAATGAACCATTAAAACCTTTTTCTTTTTTCTTTTGTTTTTTTTGGAAAGAATATATCAACTACAAAAAATTGCTAAACAGAAGGTACAAAATTAGTAAACAAATATTCTTTCTTTTTTGGTTTGCAATGCCATTATTGGGAATATAATTTTATTTAGTCCTCCAATATTTATATGTCAATCCAAATTAAATTTGATGTAGTAATCACAGGCAAACTTGTGAGGTCGACCTCGACAGGTCAGTCCGAGGCCCATAGCCCACGAAGGTCGACCCCAAGGAAACGATCCCAGGCCCACATGGATAGACTCCAACGGGTCGACCTGAGTTCTACAACCTAGGGAGTCGGTCCCGAGCATCTCCAGGGTCAACTCGAGTCCCCCGACCCAGGGAGGACGACTCCGGGCTACTCTAGGGTTGACCCTAAGGGGTCGATCCGGGTCTCCCAACCAGGAGAGGTCGACCCCGGGTCATTCTGAGTCGATCCTAAGGGGTCGGCTCGGGTCTCTCGACCTAGAGAGGTCGATCCCCTAGGGTCGACCCCAGGCTACTCCAAGTCGATCCTAGGGAGTCGACTCGAGTCTCCCGACCTGGGGAGGCCGACCCCGGGGTCCTCCAGGTCGACCCTAAGGGGTCGATTGGGGTCTCCCAACCTGGGGAGGCCGACCCTAAAGGGTCGAACTTGAGCCACTCTGGGTCGATTCTAGGGGGTCGGCCTCGGGCTACTCTAGGTTGATTCTAGGGGGTTGGCCCGGGTATCTCGACCTGTGGAGGGGTCGGCTTCGGAGGGTCGACTACTCCAGGCTGACCCTAGGGGTCGACCGAGGTCTCCTAACCTGGAGAGGTCGATCCTAGGAGGTCGACCCCGGGCTACTCCGGGTCAATCCTAAGGGGTTGCCCCGAGTCTCCCGACCTGGGGAGGTCGACCCTGGGGTCGGACCTAGGCTACTCCAGGCTGACCCTAGAGGGTCGACCCGAGTTGGGGTCGATCCTCTAGGGTCGGCCCGAGTCTCCCCGACCTGGAGAGGTCAATCCCTTGAGGTCGAGCCAAGCTTCCTAATCTAGGGAGGTCGACTGTGACTAAAGACCGGATCTTTCGTTATTCTGTAAATGTAGCTATGACGATTAGAAGGTGAAAGGAGTGGAGACGTTGCAAAACGTTTCCACTCACGTAACATCTGCAGTTAAGGTTGCGTAGTTATGAAGGTTAGTGGACAATGAAGTCCTTGGTAGTCGTTACAAGTGTGCAACTATATAACTTTCTAAGATGTGTTTGGGAAAGATAAGTAAACATTTCCTGCGTTCTAGCTTGTGTCTCAATTCGTTAAAGAGAGTTCACATTTCCAACTTGAGCGTCGGAGTGTGTGTAGCTCAACATCACACCAGTGTTAGTTCTTTGTTTTGCAGGTATCACTGTTCTCAATAATACAAATTTAACGTTGATATCCGACTGCCCAAATTCCAGTATCAACAGTTGCGCCGTCTGTGGGGACAACGAAAACTTTTCTTGCAATTTGCTACGTGCTAAGGAGTTTTAACGCCGTTCATCATGAGCAACGATTTAAGTCAAGTTAACCCGAGGAGAGGAGTCTGGCAATGATCGATACCCTCGTTGAGTACCAGCTAGAGCTCAAGGCGTCCAACCTGAGGAGGTCAACCAGGCGAGTGGTCTCGTTGGAAGAAATTGTGTCGATGTAGAGGAGGTTGACCAGTACGCGATGTTAGAGCAGAGAGTTTGGGGTCTGGATGAGAATATTGTACGGATATTGGAGATACTCAATCGTCCAAATCCAATTGTGGAAGCCTTGAAGGATAGCCCAAACCACCACCCTAAAGGGAGCAAGCCTAGAGAAAAGACCAAGCTCCAACTCCACGAGGTTCTCTGCCTTTCGTCCGAGACCAGGTGAAGAGTAAAGGCCCAGTGGATGAGAGGCAGAGAGAGTCCCAAGTTCGACCCCAAAGGTCGAGTGAGAAGCTGCAGTTGAGAGGCAATGATAAGAGGTCTTATCGGCCAGAAGTGCGAAGGCCTGCGTCTCAGGTAGAAGATTGTGATCCAGGACACGTGGTTCACGATAACATGAGACAAAACGACAACCATATGTCTAGAACTAGGAAGAAGCAGGGCCAATAGAATGTTCGATTAGAGAAAATCGTTTTGAGGTCAGACATTAGAGAGTTGATCAACCAAAAGCGGAAAAAGCTAGAAGATAGAGAAGCGGAAAGTAGACCTTGGGCGGTCGAACTACAGAGGATTCAGAACCAACTTGAGGATATGAAGAAAGCACAAGATTACAACGGACTAGATTTGGAGAATCTTATCGATCAGGTAAACCCGCACTTTACTGATGAGATAATGGAGGAGGAGGTGCCCCCAAAGTTCAAGCTGTCGACCATTACAGTTTATGATGGGTCAAAGGATCCGGTGGAATACTTGGATACATTTCGGTCATGGATGGAACTCAATGGAGTTCGAGATGCTATTAAGTGTCGTGCATTCTCCTTTACTATGACAAGACCTGCTCGAAAATGGTTCAGACAACTCAAAAGGAAGTCTATTTCCTCATTCGGGGAGTTGGCCCGCACCTTTGTTACTTAGTTTCTTGGAGGGAAAGATCAACGAAAGTCGACTACACACCTCCTTACCATCAAACAAGGTAGCAACAAGACTCTAAGGGAATATGGTCGCGCTTCAATAACGAGACCCTCCAAATTGAAGGATATATTGATGGGGTGGCATTAACTGCAATCAGTGGTTGGACTAAAGGATGGGAGGTTACTTTGGTCATTAGGTCAGAAAGCGCCTACGACTTATGTTGAACTAATAACCAGAGTGCAAAATTACATGAGTGCAAGAGAGCTACTTCGCTCAAGGCGTGCACCAGAGGACAAACACATCAGAGTTGATCACGAAAAAGGAAAGAGTCGAGTAGAAGAAGATCGAAGCGACTCAAAAAGGCAGAAACAGAAGGAACGGTCAGACAATCACGACAAGTCTGTAAGGAAAGGTCTACCTCCCAGTAAGTTTGAATGGTATACACCAATGAATGTTCCAATCGAGCAAATTTTAATAGAGATTCGTGACAAGAATGTGCTCAAGTGGTCGACCAAGTTGAAGGCAAACTCACATCGAAGGAATAAAGACAAGTATTGTCTTTTTCATTGTAACCACGATCACTCCATGTCAGACTATTACGACTTGAAAGAAGCCATAGAAACCTTCATTCAAAAGGGGCAACTGAAAGAGGATGTGGGTGGAAGCGGCGAGCATGAGACCGAGCAGGATCAACGGGGGCCTAGCAGAAGAGAGGATGATTCGCCTCCGCCCGAAGAGATTTGTTCCATCCTCGGAGGAGTGGTTGAAGGAGATTCGAATCTGAAAAGAAAGGTCAAAACTCGAGAATCCCAAGTTCCACCTGCAGAGTGGGAAATTTGTACTACTTCATTAGCTAATGAAGTTGTTAGTTTTACAGAGGAAGAAGCGACCAAGGTACACTAACCCCATAATGATGCGCTTGTGATCTCAGTTAACATCAAAGTTCGACGCATTCTGGTGGACAGGGGAAGTTCTGCGAATGTACTCTCATTGAGCACGTATGATGCAATGAGGTTGGAGCGGGACTAGTTAAAGGTTAGCATCTCTCCTCTTGTAAGATTCAGTGGAAATAAAGTGTACCCGAAAGGGAGCATCGAGTTGCCGGTGACATTTGTGGGTGGCATGACGTGTGTTACGACTATGGTGGAGTTCCTTGTGGTGAATGACGACTCCACTTATAATTCTATCCTAGGCAGACCAAGCATTCATGGGATGAAGGTGGTAACCTCTATTATGGGTAAAATGAGTATACTTGAAAGGTATGTCGGGTCAAGCCGATCAGTAGAGATGACTCATTGAGGGCGACTTTGGATCCAAGTGGGCCGACTCTTTGGGGTCGACCCGGGACGAACCTGCTCGAGTAGCGGACCCCTAGGGGTCCGCCCCGAGCCGAGATGAGCCGACCTTATAGGGTCGGCCCGGTTCGGGGAGCTGACCCTATGGAGTTGGCCCCGAGCCCCTAAAGACCGACCCCAAGCCGAACCGACTAGCCAAGGTGGGTCGACCTCGTGGGGTCGGCCCCGAACCCCTAAGGGCCGACCCCATGGTGTCGTCCCGAGCTGAGCCAGCTCAAGAAGCGGACCCCTAGGGGTCCACCCCAAGTCGAGCATGGGGGCGACCCCGAGCCCACAAGGGTCGGCCCGAGTCGAGCCAGCTCAGGAAGCGGACCCCTAGGGGTCCACCCCGAGCTGAGGTTAGCCGACTCGAGAAGCAGACCCCTACGGGACGGTCCTGAGCCTGTGTCGGCTGAACGTATGGTGTCAGTCTGACTCAAGAAGGGAGACGAAGAAGGAGACCAAACGGGTGCAGTCCTTCGACATTCCGTAACAGTTGAGGGAGACGAAAGAGGAGTTGTTGCTTAACGTTCTCCCTCGTGTAACGATTGTAATTATGAGCTAGATAATCATGACGAGATAGTGGTCATAAACCTCTATCAGCCGTTACGAGTCACACAGATTATATATTTTCAACGTTGCAAGTTGGAAGGGGGTAAGCAATCATTTTGGCCTGTGTTCTAGCTTGAGATTTATTTGATAAGAGAATATCATTTTCTAATTTGAGCGTCAGAGTGCGTGTGGCTCAGCACCACACCGGTGTTAGCTACCTGTTTTGCAGGAGATCATTGTTCCCGACAATACAAATTCACCGTTGATCCGTCCATCCAAATTTCGGTATCAACAGTCTCGACATATCACCAGATGCTGAAATTCTCAATCCCCAGCGGAGTTGGGGTTGTTCATGGAGAACAACTTATGTCTCGGGAGTGCTACCACAATGCCATGAGAGGATCAACAGAAGAGGTAGAAGAAATTGCAGCGATTGAGGTACGTGTTGAACGACTTGCAGATGTATGAGAGGTTGAGATGGATGTTGGAGTCTCGACACCTACACTTTCAAAACCTAAAGTCGCAGAGGACGATCAAGAAAAGCCTCATGTGATTGCTGAGCATAAAAATAGGATCACCCAATGCTATAATTCTCGAGTGAAGCGACGTAGTTTTAAGGAAGGTGATCTGGTCCTTAGGCGTGTTATGCAGAATACCAAGGATCAGAACACTGAAGCACTGGGTCCAACTTGGGAGGGTCCATACATAGTTACGAGGATCATTCGCCTAAACACTTATGAGATAACGGACCTTGGTGGAAGACGACTGCCTCATCCATCCATGGAACGTCGAACATCTACAGATTTATTTTTCAGTAAATTATATTGTCTTTTGTGGGTATACAAATCAAAATGTATTTTCTAGATTTTCATATTAATGATGATGCTTTTCTACTTGAACAATTTGTTTATAATCAAACTGTATGAGTGAGGGGTACAAGAGTCATCTAAGGAAATACAAAGTTGTATTTAAGAAAATGAAATTTTATTTCAGAAAAAGTACCATACAAAAGAGACAAAATACATGAGAGTCATTAGGTCTAGGGTTCCGACTCGTCATCTAAGGGAATGTCACTAAGGAAGTTCTCTCCCAAGACTATGCTCTCTAGTTTGGTGGCTTGATCTTCATTTCCAAGCCCGGAGGGTTGTCCGAAGTCAAACCCAAGAGGATTACAATATTCCTTGAAAGCAGATTTGAGCCATCTCAGGTCTGTGCCAGGCTGTCGTTCCCAAGCGGTTCGAATTGACTAATTTACTCTACAACGCATAACTTGGTTTTGGAAGTTGGTGTATTCCTCGGAAAGCTTGAAATCCTCGGTCAGGTACTTCGAATCGTTAAGTTTATTTTCAACCTCTACCAACTTGGATTGTGTGTCTGACCGTTGGAGTTGGAGGTTCTCAAAGCAAGTCTGATAGTCTTGACATTCGACCTAAATGTAGTCATACACAACTTGGAAGGACTGGAGTCTCCCTTGCACATTCTGCAGAGTTGGTCGCCTGAGCATGTAGAGAGTGAGCCTGTTCCAATTCCTCTCTAGAGGCATGATTTTGTCAAAGGTGAACAAATTCTCTAGCCATCTGACGCAAAGAGATGGTTGTATGAAGAAAAACCCATGTACAAGGTATGCATACAAAAGTTAATAATTGATGTAAAAAAGGTGCGAGATAGGCATTCTACCTCATGAAGGTCACACATGGCGATGGAAGAGAAAGTTTAGGATCCTGGAAGTCGCATCATTGATCGACGTTCTCATGGGAAGAGCTGTTGTCAGAGAGTCCGACCCATACAACGAAAGCTTGTTCCACTTCAGCAACCTCTTTTATGGAGATCGATAAGGTCTAGTGTAGTCTAAAGGCATGGCGAACTCGCGACTAGATCCTCCCAGTGAAGGGGCATCGTTGTAACCAGTTCCACTCACGGGATGAATGGTAGGAAATGTTGAGAAATATGAATTGGGAAATGGTTGGAAAGTGGAACGTGGTGGAGATGCTTGTGTGCATGGACGTCGAGTACGACGTTGATCGAGACCCACGTTTCTGATGGGAGATGTAACCATAGGGGCGATCTCCACAGGCTCGGAGTCTGAACCTTCAGATGACATCCCAAAGTCGTGCTCCATGACCCTGAGTCGTGAAGCCATATCTGAAAAAAAGAGAATATTTAAGTTAAAGATTAGAATATAGAGGACCTTAAGGGAGTATTGCAGGATGAGGGGAGTCAACCGAGGGATCAATCGTCGGGGTCAGAATTAGATCGTAATTTGCAAGAAGACTAGGTTGTACTAGGTCAGAACCCCAACGAAGAGTCTCAACGATTCTCCACGCAAATTTTCAAAAATCGATGGCAGTAGGAGTCGACTCCGGCCTGGTGTCTACTATCAAGAGGAAGTGAAAATCAGTGAGAGCGACGTAAAGTAATATAATAAATGCAAAAAGATAAGCGATAAGAGAAAGAGAGATGACCCTAGTTGAGTGGGGGAAGAGCGAACTCACCTAGCACTTTCAATCAGTCGGAACCAGAAGGGTAGACCACGTTTTGTCAGGAGATAGCCATAGTCTGCCAACGAAGAACCATGATTTTTACCAGTCCTTCACCGATTTGAGCTCCTTTACGATGGACTCTATGGAAGGTTGAAGATAAGTATAGTAGAAAGGTGTAGACTTGTCTTTTTGTTTAAAAGTATGAAGCGAGAGGAAGTTGGTGGTAAACATGGGAGTTTGATTCCCGACTTGGCGCCAAAAGATACAACATCCCATGAATGAGCACCAAGAGTTCGGAAGGATTTGAAAGGGTGCTAGATTAATCAAGGTCAGAAGATTTTGCACTACGGGAAGTAAGGGTAGCCTAACCCCGCTAGAGAATATCTCGGGGTAGAATGCGACTACCCTAGGCAAAGGCGCATTGGGACTCTCCCCTCGCATGCAGACTTTCATGGTGATGGAGGTTGGAATGTCGAAATGAGCCCGAAGGTTCTCTAAGGTTGCTTGGGTTAAGATTCGAACTCTTGGAAATGCCTCGTTATTACAGACCTTAGGGTGTCAGGGGTTACGGGTTCTAGGCGGCGCGACTTTGGGTCGAAATCCTAGTAATTCGGGTAAGATGAACTAGCGTGGATAATTTGTGGAACTTGAGAGTTACCTGCCATGATGAAGGAAAATTAAGTGGGGGTTACCTGAAAGAGATGTTTTGCTCGAGGCTTCGTGTTAAGAGGATAACACACTTCAAGGCCAAAGGAGTTGAGAGGTTGAGAGTTGTGGTAAAATGAGGTTTGGTTGAATTCTTATATAGACATGGAATGCACGGTTCTTGAGGCGAGGGGAGAATCACTTCGGAAACAGGGAATGTAGACATCCATAGACTTCCAAGCAAACCTTAACTTAATACTCCCAAGAGGTTAGACTAGAAGTTAGGACAACTATTATGGGTAAGAATTAGATGTACGTAATCACGAGCGAGCCTGCGAGGTCGACCTCGACGGGTCAGCCCGAAGCCCATAGCCCAAGGAGGCTGACCCCAAGGAAACGACCCCAGGCCCACATGGGTCGACCTCAAGAGGTCGACCCGAGCTCTCCAACTCAAGGTGGCTGACCCCTCGGGGTTGTTGGCCCCAGGCATCTCTGGGCCGACCCTAAGGGGTTAACCCGGGTCCCTCGAGGGGTTGGCCCCGGGCTACTCTAGACCGTCAACCTGGGTCTCCCGACCTGTGGAGGTCGATCCCTCAGGGTCGGTCCAGAGCTATTCTAGGCAGTCTCCTAACTTGGGAGGCCGACCTCCTAAGGTTGGCCTAGGGCCACTCTGGGTCGACCCGGGCCTCCCGACTCAAGGGTCGACCTCGGGCATCTCTAGGTTTGCCCTAGGGGGTCGACCCAAGCTTCCTGATCTAGGGAGGCCGATTGTGACTAAAAAACAAATATTACATTATTCTGTAAATGTAGCTACGACAGTTAGAAGGTGAAAAAAGTGGAGACGTTGCAAAACGTTTCCACTCATGTAACAGTTGCGGTTAAGGCTAACAGTTATGAAGGTTAGTAGACAATGAAGTCCTTGGTAGCCGTTACAAGTGTCTAGTTATATAACTTTTCAAGATGCGTTTGGGAAAGGTAAGCACACATTTCTTGCATTCTAGCTTGTGTCTCAATTTACTAAAGAGAGTTCATATTTCTAATTTGAGCGTCGGAGTGTGTGGCTCACTGTTTCCAATAATATAAATTTATTGTTGATATCCGAGTGTCCAAATTCGAGTATCAACACTAACCACCAAATATATGACAGATGTACGGAAAACATCTTGAATCAAGATGTTTTTTCCCTGCTTTCTAATTCTCTCACATATTATTGTTTTATTCTTAATTTCTTCTTCTTAGTAATGAACCATTAAAAGCTTTTTCTTTTTTCTTTTGTTTTTTTGGAAAGAATATATCAACTACAAAAACTTGCCAACACAGTAGGTACAAATTTAGTAAACAAATATTCTTTCTTTTTTGGTCTGCAATGCCATTATTGGGAAATATAATTAGTCCTCCAAATATTTATATGTAAATCCAAATTAAAAAATAGCTGTGTGTTTTTTTTTGTTGGCAATCCTATTAGAACGTGAGGTGTTTCCCTTGTTATTTGGTATCTCTCCCAATCATAATGATTATCCACGCGCTCCTAAGTTTTGTTTTATTGTTACTTAAGTATCACAATCATTGGCTATATTAATTTTATTGGGGAAGATTTTTTGATCTCCCTAAGTATAAATATTGAATGTTGGTCGTGTAATATTAATTATTAAAAATTATTTAAAATATTAAGCTTGTTTACTTTTTGGAAAAGGAATTGTTAAAAAAAAAAGTAATCTTAAAGTAGATAATAATATGCTCAACTTCAACTAGTTAATACATACATTTTTTATCTAAAAATTAAATGTCTAAATGTCTGCCCCACATGTCATTGAATTTTCTTTTTTCAGTTTAAAAATTGAAGAGATAGATGGTGGAACGATTTTTAAAATAGTAATTGTTGTTTTATCCACTCAGCTATGCTTGAATTCACACGGTTGAATGTAAAAGAAAGTTAAATTCGACTAAGTAACTGAGCTTAGTATAGGGTCTGTTCTTTATTGGGCCCTCATTTAAGGCCTGTTATTCTATAATTGGGCCTATCATCTAATTCGTTGATCCATTAATCGGTGGGCTTAAAAAGCAACGAGGCCCAATTTCTCCTTTCCTCTCTCTCGACTGAAAATGGAGTAGAACCAGAACAGGGGAATTTTCAGAAAAAGCGCGAAGAGGCCGTCGATGGTAGTGGAGACTGGCGAGAGAGATTTCTCTTCAGCGGCAAAGCTGCTCCATGAGACTAGGCTACGTTTCGTCCATCCTTTCATTATCCAATTGGAAGGTGTTCAATTCGGTATTAATTTGGGCGAGTTTTCCAAATTTCTCCCATTTTCTTGTTTGCAATCTGGTGGACGAAAGATTATTCTTGTTGTTTCTGATTAGTTTAGAGATACTGATGGCATGGTGTTAATTTCGATTGTTTCGTTAGGGTTTGGAAATTATTCTTCATATACAAAGTTCAACTTCTTACAGATCGAGGGTGTTGTTCAAGAAAATGGGGCTATTTTATTATGAGATCTTATTCGAGGAACTTCTCTAGGATTTCTGAGCATTTACAAATGCATAGAATTATACATACTGTTCTCTTGGTTGAAAATTTATTGATGATGAAATAGAAAGCATATTTTAGTAGCTCAAGCTGGTTCGCCAAGTTCTCTGAGAATTAGGGCACGAGTTTGCATCCATAGCGCTCGTGCTGCTAACTCGTCATTGGCTAGAGATGAACACTTGGTCTCATTACAATCTGCAAAATATTTTCCTGTTTTTCTTTCTGTTTGTGGGCTTAAAGCCACATAGCACGTTGTAGCAGCACCCTGCACGCACAAATCATTGTCACTAGCTGTTTTTATGAAAAAGCACTACCCAAATCCAAACCCTCTGCACCACTTTTACATATGAATATACCTGAGGAATGGACTTTAGTAACTTTGATGCCATGAAAAACAGAGAATCTGCAAAAGATGTTAGCATATAGTTATAATAATTAAACACCCTCTTCTGCAACTTCCTTTAGGTAGAACTAGTTCAAGATAACAGTACATCAAGAATTAGAAAGAATCAATAGTTCATGCCTGTGATAAATCCTCGATGTGCCCTGATAATTGAAGTCTTTACAATCCCTGGATGCACTGCATTAATTGTCACATTAGCATCTCTTTCCTGTACAAATGACTGGAATTTCAGAACATAGGCTATAATGTTTGTTAATTGTTTGCAGGAAATGTAGAAGGTGAAGAAACAAGCTACCTTCAACTGTCTAGCCACCTCCTTGGCATGTAAAATGCAAGCCAGTTTTGACTGAGCATAAGCACGTGTGCCATTGTATCTGAAGAAATCCCAAATCTCAAACAGGGGTTAGTTTGATTCTCTACTCTAACCATGGCTGATTTTTGAGCCAGAAACCAGCTGGAGAACTTTTTGTGTTTTGAGAAAAGAAAACGACCCTGGAATAAGAGAATCTAAAAAGGGTGCAAGTTTTCTAACTTGTTTGGAATTGGATTGAGCAGGTGACTGAAGCAGAGCCCGTCCTTCTTCACCCAGCAGTGGACAACAGAAGAGACGTTTATAATTCTTCCTTGGATGCCTGTTCTCTTTGACGTTTCTATCAATTTGTCTAAAAGCAGTTCTGTCAGAAGGTAATGCCCTGCGGGAAAAACAGACAGGAAAACAACATTTTTAAATTCATTATATGTCCTTTGATGTTAAATTTGACATTACTGCATTCTTTTTTTTTTTTGGCTAAATTTAAAAATATCCCTAAATTTTGACATTTGTTTTAAAAAAACACTACGATTCTTTCAAAAGTTGCAATATTATTAGCCTTTCATAAATGCATTAAAACTGTTGGAATAGAAAAACCATTGGAATATTGGATGAAAAGTCGATGTGTTTGAATGTAGTTCTTTCAAACTTAATTCAGACAATGACTCATGTCATTTGACAGTAGTCCACTTCGATTTTTCTTTCTAACATTCTAAAGAATTTCTACTCTAAGGGCAGTCAATGAAAAGTCAAGAGTAGTATTGCAACTTTTAAAAAGATAAGCTATTTTTTAAACAAAGAACAAAGTTCAAGGGCTATTTTTTTTTTAAAATATAATTTACCCTTCTTTTTTAGCCACTATTGAGTAAATAAAGTAATTCATTTTAATCATGGCTAACAAATGATGTCAAGGAGTTTCTAGAGTTGACAGATTGCATGGAGGGGCTTCATAAGTATGTTCCTTTTATAATTCAGTTATCTATGTTAATG
This sequence comes from Trichosanthes cucumerina, assembly GCA_036507285.1. Taxonomy (NCBI): domain Eukaryota; kingdom Viridiplantae; phylum Streptophyta; class Magnoliopsida; order Cucurbitales; family Cucurbitaceae; genus Trichosanthes; species Trichosanthes cucumerina. The sequence goes on along the minus strand of CM071839.1, from coordinate 69,749,000 downwards.
TTCTCCATTTGTTTAGTTGACATGTGAAAAACTTGTTCGACAGGTTCCTTACGCATTTAAAAGAAATACAAAACCTATTTATAATAATAATGCATCATAATGTTTCAAAAATTGAAACAATCAAATTGGAAAAAGTGTAAAATTCACTCACAAACTATTATTCCAATAAGTAGAATGACAATCTTCAAATGTATAATTTCTACAGCAATCTTTACAAATCGAAATCAAACTATTCTTCTCTGTTTGAGTTTTACGAATGACGACAAGAAAGAAAAGAAGAAAAGGGAAATTAAATTACCCAAATAATTAGTAGCAAATGTCAATTCAAATTTGTCGTCAGAATACTCCAAATTAGGAGAGAAAACTCCACCATTGTTTTTGCAAAAAAAAAAAAATTGAAAATAGATGGAGGAAAACTTGGGTGCAGCTTGAGTTGCACCTATTGAGCTGCCTTATTTTGAATTACAAATTTTTTCTTTTTAAAAGAAAAATTAATTTTTTTTGGGTTGAATTAGAAGTTTAGTCTTTAAACTTTGAGATTCGTGTCTATTTGGTCCCTGAATTTTTAGAAGTGTCAAATAGTTCTCTAAACTTTCAATTTTGTATCTAATAAACTTCTGAACTTTAAAAACGTCTAATTAGTTTTTGAACTTTCAATTTTGAATCTAATAGTTCCTTAATATATTCACAATTTTTTTAAAATTAACCGGTCTATTGGATATAAAATTGATTTTTTTGTCTAATAGAAGCCTAAACTTTTAATTTTGTACTTAGTAAGTTCATGAATTTTAAAAAGCGTCAACTAGAGACACAAAATTGAAAATTCAAGGATATATTAGACACAAAATAGAAAAATTCGAACACTTATTCTCATTTCGAAGTTTAAGGACCAAATAGATACAAATTTGAAAGTTCAAAAATCTATTAGACATTTTTTAAAATTTAGGGATCAAATATATACAAATCTCAAATTCAACGACTAAACTTGTAATTTAACTTCTTTTTTATGTGATCATAAAGTGGACAACACACCCAAATATTTTGGTTAAGTTTGAGAAGAAAAATGGGAAATTGGTTGGGAAAAGTAAAGGCAAACTCACATGAGAATGTTGAGTGGTAGCCCTAAAGCTGAAAAGTCCATACAAAACCTCCTTACAGAAGCCAAAGAGCTAAGGTCAATTTCTGACACTAAAATTTGTGAATGACTTTCTTTTTTGATCCTCTCTTTCACTTTTGCTGCCTTCTTCATGTCTCTTGCTCCCATTACTATTCTCACTCCTCTCTTTGCCAATACTCTTGCTGTTTCTTCTCCAATTCCTGATGTTGCCCCTTCAAAAAAAAACAAAACACATTTCTTAATTTGTTAATTAATTCTCAATAATCAATGTCATTTGTATAATTTTCCTATTGTTTTCCCATTATTCTTGTGTTCTTCTCTTGATGTTATGATTCTTTGGTATCACATCCCATTATATGGTTTAGTTTATGATTTATGTCAAGATTTTTCACCTTATTTCCTTGTATGTATAATTCAACTTTCTATACTTCATAGAAGTATGTACATGTATAGGTTGTGATAAGTTTTGAAGGGATAACGAGTAGTTGAACTAGACGTCGACCCCTCTTCAATTTGGTTAAATCCTTTTTTTTTTTAACATATGAACCAAATATGAAAATGAGGTCTCGACCATAAGACATTATAAATGACTGAGGATAACTCAACTAGTTAAAATATTTTAACGGCACATATTAGTAAACACAAGAAAGAAAAATTATGAGCGAAGGAAACAAGAAAAACCTAACAAAACCGCCTACGATTTGACTTAAACTTCTCTCATCCTTAGTTAACTTTGCAAGTGACCACAACTTTGAACTTAACACTATCCAAAATAACCATACTAAGATACAATAACTTGGAGAACAAAGTGAATTTAAATAAAAACAGTACAAAAAACCAACATTTAGTATGAGAAAGAAAAAGAAAGAGAGAGAGAGAGAGAGAGATTTTAATATATAGAGTTGTATAATTTGTAAAAGGTTTTTGAAATACTAACCAGTGATAATGGCAGTTAAAGGAGAAGAAAACTGATGAAAATTATGTTCAGTAACTTGCTCTGCTGTGGATTTAGAGCCATACCCACTTGGCCCTGCTATTCCAACCAAATACCTTAAAGTATCCTTCATCACTCTTTAATCTCTCAAAACATCCTCCACAAATATAAATAAATAAATAAATAAATGACCAACCCTAAATATTTATACACACTCAAAAAAAAAAGAAACCATGAAAATTTTATCTCCTACTTCCCAAGACCACCCTATTTTCCTGCTCTCTCCTAATATTAATTACCTTTATCCCATAGCCATAACTAAGTTTTGAGTGTTCCTTTTTTTCTTTTTTTTTTTAATCAAGACTTCAAATTTCCATCTTCATACAATTAATAATCATATTATATATAATACTTTGAAAGTTCAAACAAACAAGGTCAGATTTCAAATTACAGGGAAAGAAAAAAGGGATCTTTATTTCATCTATTTACGACAACGTGTCTCACTTAGTTGCATGTTTGATAATGATTATAGAAATATTGATTTTAGTGTAATTGATTTCTCTATAATTGATTTATTAAGAGTGATTTCCATATAATCATTTTTATGTTTTGTTCTACATTTTTAATAGTGATTTTCATACAATTAAGTAAATTTTAATACGCATATTTGGAAAATAACTTTAACCGAAAGTGTTTTAAACTAAGTGATTTAATTATAATTAATCTGTTTAAAAAGTATTTAGTTATAAATTATTTTAATATTTGGAGGGACAAAAATTAGGAATATGGAGGGACAAAAGATTCAGAGAGAGAATTTTAATAAAGAGAGTAAAATTCAAAAATAGAGAGATAAACAAAAAAAATTGGGCAAGATGATCAAAATTTTAGAAAGAAAAATTAAAATGAGGAGAAAAAAAATTAAAAGTTAGGGACAAGTAGAGCAAGAGATAAAAAAAAAAACATTAGAGAGAAAATTTAAAAAGATATGAAAATTATAGGGAGGAACGAAAAAAATTAGAAATAACAAAAAATTCAAATAGAGTTAAAACTATTAGAGAGAAAGGGAAATGGAAATATGAATTAAAAGAAAAAAAAAGATAATCAAATAAGATACATATTATAAAAACTTTAGAGAGAGAATTGTTATTTTATAAACAATGACGAATGAACTTAATAAGATGGTTTTGAAAAAAAAAATACTTTTTTATGAAAACTTATGAATTTTGACAAAAGATGACATTTTTTATCCATCATTAAAAGTATACTATTTCCAAAAATGAAATAATAGTCATTTTAAACTACAAACACTTGACAAAAATCACTTGGCAATCACCTCCCAAGTGATTGAAAGAGAAACATTTCAAATGATTTTGAATTCTTCCAAAATCACTTGCTTAATATTGTCAAACATCACACTTTTAGAAATAAAGTGATTTTAGACATGTCAAAAGTGATTTTGGTTCCTCCAAAATTACTCACCAACATGCTTTTAAATAAGAAACCAAAACATGGCATTTTTGTCTGTGTCTTTCTCAATTAATAATGCTTTTCCCCCCGTATCGTTTTGTGTTTGAGGGCCACCTTGAGTTCTCCTTTCATAATCTTGACTCTGTTTTTGTTTAGAAATTTTCGTACACCATCTCTAAAATTAGTCAATTTTAAGTCTCTTTCTATTTCATTTTTTATTTTAAAAAATTAAATCTATAAATACTAAATTCATGGTTCTACCAAGTTTATTTATTTTGTTATCTACTTTAATTTTTACCTATGTTTTAAAAAGTCAAGTCAACTTTTGTAGACTAAAAAATAGTTTTTAAAATTTTGTTTTTCTTTCAAAATTTGGCTAAGAATTCAATTGTTTCCTTAAAAAAGGTGAAAATGGTGGAGAGAAGATAAAATCATGGTAGGAAGAAAGAAAAAAACAAAGCATATTCAAAACTAAATTATTATCAAGCAAAACTTAACATTTGATGTTCATGAGAGGCTTTTTTTTGGCATGCATTAGTTTCAATACTAATCTTATCGTCAATATTATTTATCAGAGTTAACGAGAGGATATTACACAAGTGGTATAAAGTATGAGTCATCGACCAAGAAATCTAAGTTTTGAGTATCTCCACTCCACATATCATTCAACTTCAAAAAACAACGGGGACATTGCAAATTTTCTGGGTCAAATGCTAGAATAGGGTGTTTTTTAAAATTATTTTAAAAAAACATGCTCTCTTTAAAACTATTTATACACATAGGGTAATTTTTTGTCTTTATTGGGATGCGTCTATTGGAGAGACGTAAGTAAGAACACGTCTTTCAAAGAGACGCAATTTTGAAAAGAATGCGTCTTTTGAACAAATGCATTCTAAACTACCATATCCCACCAAATAAAAAACTCACTTAATTAAAAATAAATCATTAACTACAAAACTCATTAATATCCATCAAATCATCATTATTTCCCAACATTAACCACTAACTAAATCCTAACAAAATATCAAATCATATTTATTATCTATTTATTTTATACAATCATTCATAAATCATTTAACAATCATTCTTTAAAAATTCATTAACATATAATTATACCTTAATTATTGAGTTTCTCATCTTTATTTTAAATATAACATTTAATCATTTAGGTATTTTTCATCTTATTTTTAAATATAGCAAAATTTAGAACTTGTAGAGTTTTATACAAAAATATTTTAATATAATATTTAATCATAATAATTACTTTCACTACACCAAATTAGGCTTTCTATGACACCTCATATAAACAAAAAATGTGAGAAGAAGTGAAAAAAGTGTCATAAAAAGTCTGGAGGCGCGTTCTTGGCAGGAAACGACGGAGATTCTCGAATTTCCGAAATTTATGACACTTTTTTAATATCATAAATTTATGACACTTTTTTCGTATCATAAATTTATGACACTTTTTCAATGTCATATTTTAATGACTTAGATATGTCATAGATGACTGGAGGTTCAGTTTTTGGCGGGAAAAGACGTGTTTTGGGCAGGAAAAACGTGTTTTTTTACGGGAAAAGTCAAGAAATTTTTCAAGATTTACAATTTTTAGTGTCATAAATTTATGACAATGTTTAAATGTCATTGTTATTTGATTCTATTAGTACTTTTCATTTAAAAATGAAAGGTAAAAAAATTAAATAACAACAATTAGTCCTAATTTTTTTTCAAATATTTCACCAACGTTCCTATCTTTCTATGTATACATGAAACACTCTCTACTAATTCCTCCAATTGCTTGTTCACATTTGCTTCTTATAATTTATAACTCGAGGCTAACAATTTTGCAACCAGTGCAATCTATTCTGGATGATTGTTGTGTGTTTTAGAACTTACCATTTCTAAACAATAGTAAACTCAAGAAAGTCTAGAGAACAATTGTTGTGTGTTTTAGAACTTACAATTTCTGGATGATTTCGTCGTATATTTTTATCCCTATATTTTCTTATTTTGTTACTTATTTTTTTACCTATAATTTAATAAATCAAGTCAATTATTAAGAAATAAAAAATTATTTTTAACCCTAAAGTCCACCATCTTCTCCTTCTTCTTCCTTTTTTCCCTAATTCTCTTTCGCAGTGGATCAGATCACGCTCTTCAGGTACTCTTCAATTTTTTTGCAATGGTGATTTCCTTTTGTTTTTCTTGATTCAGACTTTTTTTTCCTTAACGTTCTAATTTAGAAAATTAAGTCATATTTCTTCTTATAATTGGACTTAATTTTCGTTAACGTTCTAATTTAGAAAATTAGAATTTTAAAGTTTAGAAAATTAAGTCATATTTCTTCTTATAATTTGACTTAATTTTCATTAACGTTCTAATTTAGAAATTAGAATTTCTAGATTTTGAGGAAGAGGATTTTGAATTAAATCTTTAAGCCTAAGTTTGAGAAGTTAATTTTTCAATTTATTCTCAAGTTTAGAAAGGACCAACCCTCATTTTAACTAGATTTTATCTCAAATATTTGGATGCCTTATTTTAGGTTTTTATTTAGGGAAAAGAGATGAAAATTTGGAAAGTTAGAGTTATTAGGATTTTCTTTCCTTTTTACTTTTGGTCTATTATTTTTTTGGGCAATTAAAAGAAAAGAAAATCAAGAGAAAGTAACCAAAGGCTTCTTCGACCAACACTGCCCAGCAAACAACCTTCTTCTTCGCCCAAACGCAGGCGTCGACCCACCCCCGTGCAGCAGAACGCCGACCGCATAGCAGAACGTCGACTGCATAGCAGAAGACAGCAAGTCCTCTTCTTCTTCTTCGCTCAGACGTCGGCGTCGACCCACCCCCGACTGTACTGGTCGGCGCGCATAGCAGAACACAGCAAGCCCTCTTCTTCTTCGTGTAGACGTCGGCGTCGACCTGGTGTCCGAGCTCCTCTTCGCGAAGGCAGCAACTCTTCGTCTTCTTTGCATAATAGAACCGGCGTCGAAGCTCCTCTTTACGGAGCAACCTACCGCCGGGTGAGTTTTTTTAGTCTTTCCATCTTTTTTGGTTCAACGGTTCTTGGGTTTTTAGGCCGGTTCTCACGATTTGGAGTTTGGTTTCGAATAGATCGGCCTACGGGCATTCCGGATCTGTGCCCCACTCACCTCTGCTCGTCGGAAGCTGCCGCCGCTTGCCGGAAGCCGCCGTCGCCGCCACTGCCTCTGCCGCTGGTTTGAAAGATACAGTGATTTTCGTTTTCTCGAGCCCGTTTTAAACCTTTGTTTTGCTACTTCAGTTTTATGGCAAGTTAACTCGATTAACTTGAAATTTATCTAGCTTTTGTCTCTTTGAATTTTACCTTGTTGAAAATTAACTTCTTGTTAGCTAGATTTTGTTTTTTTGAGAAAACTAAATTTTGTTTCTTTGAATTCAAAGTTTAATGAGGTAAAATTGAGAAGGGACATATTGGTTTGAATTTTGAGAGTAAAGTTTAAACTTTATTGAGGTTTTTTTGTAATTATTAATTTTCTGTAACTTGTCAAGGGACATATTGGTTTTTAATTCGTTTGTATCAGTTTATATTTAGTCGGAGAGGATACATAATTAAGTTTCCTAAACTCAGATAATAGACAAATCATGGATGAAGAAGAATCGATTGTCTAAGGAGTATGAGTTGGGTGTTGAAACATTCATTGAATTTAGTTTACACCATACGAATGGTTCCAACTTCATTCGATGTCCATGTTTGAAATGTGGGAATCGTGTCTCCAGTGATGTTGCAACCATTAGAAGTCACTTGTATGTCAATGGCATGGATCAAAGTTATAAGACATGGTATTGGCACGGTGAAGACTTGGAAGCAGAGTATGTAAGTGATGGAGTTAGGGATTTCATAAATGAAAAATATGTTGATGATAATGACTTGTATAATGTGATTGACATGGTTCAAGTTGCTCATGCTCAATTTTCTCATGAACCTAAGATCTTTGACAATATGTTTGAGGATGCTAAGAAACCATTATATCTACGATGTATGAAATTCACGAAACTGTCCGCTCTTGTGAGATTATACAATTTAAAAGTAAGATTTGGGTGGTCTGATACAAGCTTCTCTGATTTATTGTCTGTAATAAATGATATCCTACCTGAAGGGAATGAAATGTCAATTTCTATGTATGAGGCAAAGAAAACATTGTGTGCTCTAGGATTGAATTATGAAAAGATTGATGGATGTCCAAATGATTGTTGTTTGTATAGGAAAGAGTATCTGAGTAGAACTAAATGTCCTCATTGTAATCTATCGAGGTGGAAGTTATGTAAGAACTCAAAGGAAGAGAAAAAAGGAGTGGCGGCTAAACAAATGTGGTACTTTCCAATAATTCCAAGGTTCATAAGGTTGTTCAAGAACGCTGATCATGCGAAGAACCTATGTTGGCATGCAACTGATAGAAAAATAGATGGGATTATGCGACACCCAGCTGACTCTCCATCTTGGAGATTAATAGATCACTTGTGGCCAACATTTGGTGTAGAACCAAGAAATCTTCGCTTGGATCTTCTATCCACTGATAGGGTGAATCCATATGGAGATTTGAGTAGTAAATACAGTTGTTGGCCAGTGATAATTACAATATACAACCTTCCACCATGGTTGTGTATGAGAAGGAAGTTTTTGATGTTGTCAATGTTGATATTAGGACCAAAACAACCCGGCTACGATATAAATATTTATCTAGCTCCCTTGATCGAGGACTTGAAACTTTTATGGGAAGATGGAGTTGAATGTTATGATGCACATCGAGAAGACATATTCACTCTCAAGGGTATCCTACTCTGGACTATAAATGATTTCCCTGCATATGGTAATTTTTGTGTATGTAGTGTGAAGGGTTACAAGGCTTTTCCTATATGTGGGGAGAACACTGATTCAATAAGATTAGAACATGGGAAAAAAATGTATATATGAGACATAGAAAATTTTTGCTAAGATATCATCCATACTGGAGACAGAGAAAAGCTTTTAATGGTGAACAAGAGCATGGGATTGCTCCGTATCCATTGACAGGAGAGGCTATTTTCACAAAACTTAAATGTATGAACTTTCCAAGGGGAAAAAAGAGTGGTAAGAATTTGAATGACCGAACTGCAAATACATATTGAAAAAGAAGATCTGCATTCTTTGAGCTACCATATTGGACAAAGTTGCATGTACGACATTGTCTAGATGTAATGCATATTGAAAAGAACGTGTGTATGAATATCATTGGAACATTACTTGATATCCCGAGAAAAAGTAAAGATGGGATCAAGGCTAGATTAGACATGGTTCAAATGAAGATTAGACCAGAATTAACACCTGAAATAAGATACATACCTCCAGCATGTTATACATTGTCAAGAGATGAGAAGTATATTTTCTGTAAGATTTTATCTGAAATCAAAGTTCCTGATGGGTATTCTTCCAATATCAGAAGTTTGGTATCATTAGAACATATGCAAGATTAGGTATTGATTCTTCTTTTGCCCATTGTTTGTTGGTTGTTTTATCTAAACTTATATATGTGTCTAACTTTTTATTCTCAAAGTTAGACATATACAATACTTAGTTATAAGTATTAGTAAACTTTTTTTAGGAAAGTCATATAACTGTAGTATAAACATTATAACCTTTTCTAAATAACTCATATTGTTTCGAATTGTTGTTGATGAGAAGTTTTGAACCTTTAATGGTTATGACGATGGAGTTTGGTTTGGTTATCTGGTTATTGGGTTGTTATAAGTGTGTATTTACTTAAACAGGTACTTGTAAAAATTTTGGGTATTGTTGTAATTATGTCTTTATGCTGCTGAAATTTTGTTATTACGTAATTAGAAGTAGGTACACCAAATAAGATATCATTTCTTCCCCTTAAGAGAGTCTAGTATTCTTTAAATGGTTAAGTTAAATATTTAAATGAATATTATTTTGTCCATGGCAGGATCAAGCAGAGCCGAGCATTACATAGTGGAAGAAGCATATAACATGTAAACACATTAATGTAATATATACATTATATTATAGTTTGATTGTAAACAGAATTATTTTTGAATTAATGAGTGATAACTCTTTCGTTCATTGTAATCACTTTCATGACATTTGTTGACAACTACGAAAAAAGAAAATAAATCTTCGACACGTGAAATATGTCATAATACATTGTTTGTTGACTAATAAAAATCATCAAAGAAAATAATCTTTCTTAGAAGTAATCTACCATAATACTTTTGTTGAAAAATGGAAGATGTCATTAAATGATCTTTCTTGACACTTAAAACTATCAAAGTAACTAAATACATTACAATTCAAAACTGTCACCGAAAAAACATTTATGACAATTAAAATCTATCAAAATAGGCAATATTATGACATTGAAAAAGTGTCATCTAAACAACATGCTTGACACTAATTTTCTGTCAGAGACATAATTTCTATGACATTTAAAATCTGTCATTGTTTGATATATCTTGACGGAAAATTAGGATGAACGGGTTATTTCTTGACAATGTTTAATTGTCATACAAAAGTTTACCATGGCACTTAAAAAATGACGTGTATACGACTTTCTCGACAAGATAAAATTATCATAGAATAGTTAATTATGACAATTTTTTAAATGTGTCATGTATGGAGTTTCCTTGATGGTGGCTTCTAGGACGGATAAAAAATGTCATAAAATGTGTTCATGACACTTTTTCAATGTCATAAAATCTCAAATTTCTACTAGTGTTTTTATTTCTTTGTTTATATTTATGTAGAGAAGATGTTATTTATGAACGTAAATTTAGAAATTTCGATACACAAATGCAAAGAAGAAATATAAATTTAAACTTATTCATCATAAAAGCATTGAATCTTCTTAAATACAAAAATAATTCAACTATAGCTTGTGCTATCAAATAATTGATCGTTTTGGGTCATAATTATAATGTAGTTCAAATATATGATAAGTACATGCAACAATAATACAATATCGTTTAAAAATGTATATATAATTGTACATAATTATCACTTTAATATGATTAGAAAGTTCATAGTCTAAAAATTGCATTAAGTGGACTCGACTATTAGATTTGTCTGTGAAAAGTATACCCCCTATCAATGAAAAAATATATGCACGGGCATATCGTTGGAGGTCAACTTCATCGACGTCCTCAGGTAGATGCTCAAAATTTTTAAATTGATTAGCCAACCAAGGTAAGCTAAGTCGACCACCTTTCAACAAATCCCCATTGGTAGTGATCCCCAAAAGTTGTTGGCAGACATCTGACCATGTGAGATTGAGTGATCCAGTCAATGCATGCCCCTCAATAGGAAGTCCAAATTGGACAGCGACATCCTGTAGTGCGATCGTACACTCACCGTGTGGTAGGTGGAAAGTGTGTGTCTCTTGTCGCCAACGCTCCACTAATGCAGTTAGTACCAGTCATACTGAATGAAGTCAATGCATGAAATCCCATAGAATCCCGATGACTGTAAATAGGGTACTATGCGGGGGTCCGATTGTCTGGCCAATCTCCTAAGTACGACCTCTCGACGTTGACAATGCAATAATGCACCAGAAAATATGCCTTCCCAAGCTAGTTGAGATCGATGACTAGCCTGGAGGTTTGATACGGATGAGTTATATATGGTCCAGTTGTAATTTCGTCGTCCATCTAATAATATTTAAAAATAACAACAATTATGTTATGGAACAATTAAAGAGACATGAGAACAAATTCACAAATTTCTATAAAATTAAAATTACAAGTTTGTATAACTTTTATATTACATAAAGAACATTATCACAAGTTTCTATAAATCTAATCAAATTGTCTTGAGCGACTGAGACATTTTATGCATACTTAACACTTCATTTATAAATATGTTTTCAAAAAATCTTAACTTTTTATTTTTTTTTAGAAAACACAGAAAATCTTAAATTAAGTAAACAATGTTTAAAGTAATATCATAAGTTTTATTCCATTTCAATTTCAAAAGGATATGAAATCTCATAGGTTTTACTGGCTATAAATTTCAGTTTCCCACACATATACTAAGAGTTTTTTTTTCCCTATTTTCATGCAATAACTTTACTTAGGTTTTTTAGAGTTTAAGTTATTTTAGGGTTTTTTTTTTTACTATTTTCATGCAACAACTTTTTTTCTTCTTCATATTTTCATGCAACAACTTTCACTACAAGAAGTGTTAGTTTTAGCGACGAAAGGAAATGCGACGAATAGAATCTCGTCGCATAGGATGCGACTAATTGTCCATTTGTCGCAAATATAGCGACACAATGTCGTTCCCGTCGCAAACCGTGCGACGAAAGGCTTCTCCGTCACAATGAGCCCTGCGATGAACAAATTATATCGTCGCATATATGCGACGAAAGCGGTTATCGTCGTCGTAAAGGACAATGCGACGAATGGTCCTCCAAGTCGCAAGTCTCGAACAACCCACCCTGCATGAAGAGACGCGTCACCTCACCTCGAAGGACTAATTATAACTTTACAACGAAAACAACATAACGTCGCATGTTACGTTGCGACGAAAGCTATATTTCGTCGCATGTCGCTGCGACGGAAAGACAGAGCGTCGCACGTCGTTGCGACTAAAACGGTCTTCATCGCAAGGCCTCGTTTAGAATGAAATTAGTAATGATGATTTTTTTTAGGGCAGAAGAAGCGTGCGGCGATTTGATTATGGCGTCGCAGAGAGTTGCGACTAACGAGGGTTGCATTGTATTACTTACGACAAATAAGCGCATGCGTCGCACGTGGCATTGTGACGAATTCCTCTTTTTGTCGCAGGCCCTCGAACAAAGCACTCGTCTCTTCTTCTCCTTCTTCTCTATTTCTTCTTCTTTTTTTCTTTTTCTTCTCTCGTTCGACTCTTCGACTCTTCTTCTTCTCTCTTTCTTTCTCCTTTTTTTCTTTCATTTTTTCTAGACGAAAGGATACCGAAACAGTTGCTTCTTCTTCGCTTATTCTTTTTTCTCTCGTTCGATAAGTATTTCAGGTATGGTCCTCGGGCAAATTGCATTTTATTTCTTCTTCTTCTCTCTTTCTCTCGTATTTTTGACATTTTTAATCTCCTCTCTTTGTCTTCGCTCTTCCTTTCATTTTTAGACCACATATTGCGCTGAAACTACTGCCTGATCGGGGCGAACGACGACGACAACAATCTCTCTTGCATTGGAGCAATCTCCGACGAAAATTTTAGGTAAGGTTCTAAAACTACATTTTTCTGGATCGATTTGAGGTGTTGTACATATTTTAAATAAGTTGCTGAATAAACTTTTAAATAGGTGAAGTTTCGTGGATATGCTTCTTTTTTTATTTTTGTTCTTTTTTTATATCATATACTTTTGGTGAAGTTAAAAAAAAATGATTTAGTTGCTTAGTTAGTTGAATACCTATATTCGTGTAGGGCACGACACTATATTTTATAATTTTCTTTATTTAATTATTTTTGAAAAATGATTTAGTTCTTGAATTTGAATGATCAAATAACTATAGGCTCCTTAAATTTTGTTGATTTCTTGTTTGTATAAAATTTCAATCATTCACTCTCAAACTTGTATATATGTTTTGTAATACATTGGTGTTTTTTATTTTTGGATATCGTAATGAAAATTGTTCTCGCAGGATTTGGTAAAATTGATATATTTTTTATGATCGAATGTATGGTAGAAAATAATTTTTTTTATCGAACATAAATATTTGCGACGAAGCTCGCTATCATTGCAAAATACATATTGCATAATATATTATTAATAATCAAGCGGCGTTGCGACGAAAATAATATATTGTCGCAAGTTTATGCGACGAAACACTAGTTAGGTTGCTCAAAGCAAAGCGACGCATACGTCGTTTTCGTCGCATGGTGCTTTGCGACGAAATATTTAGGGTGTCGCAATGATGTAAGCGACGGAATCAACATTTCGTCGCATTGCTTGCGACACATCTATCCTTTTGTTGCATCGTGTGACGATAACAAGGTTTTCGTCGCAAATTATCATCTGCGACATTGTATCAACAACAATACTTGCGACGACAAAATTGTCGTCACTAAAGGTCTTTTGCGCCAAAAATATAGGCTTTAGCGATGAAATAACTACGTCGCTAATGACTGTAATTCTTATAGTGCTTAGGGTTTTTAGAGTTTTTCCTATTTTCATGCAACAACTTTTTTTTTATTATTTTTATGCAACAAATTTGCTTAGAGTTTTTAGTGTTTTTCCTATTTTTATGCAACAATGTCTAATAAAGCTTATTGTTTAAAATAGTAACTCATATCCTAATATTAATCATTGATGTAACCAGAATTTATATTTTGACATCATAATGATCACGATAAAAAATATATATATAATAAATTAAAGATAATTCATGAGATATTCATTTACCTTTTTTTTTTATTAATAATAACCTACTTTAATTTTATATTTTAATAATTACACACATTTTCAAATAGTAACTTATATCTCAATATTATGCATGCATTTTATATTTTATGTTATAACAGAGATTTTTTTTTTTTTTTTTACTTTTTTTCATACCTATGTTTTTAAAAAATTGCGAGCAAGTCAATCAAATAACTTACTTTTTCTTAATAGGGGTTTTATTTAAGCAATACTTTCCACCAATATTTTTTTCTTATAAAACAATAAGAACAACCAATCATTAATCATCAAAAAAATTAAAATTAGACTAAATAAATTAAAAGATTAGATAACTTACTTTTTGAGTGGCAATTAGACTAAATATGTTGAAAATGCAGTGGAGAGGATTTGGGATGGAATAGTTTGGTTTTTGAAGGTGTGATGAGAAAATAATAAAAGAAAACAAAAGACACAACACAAAAGAAGGAGAAGAAGCTGTGAAAAAGGGGGAAAGATTTCGTGTGGAGAGGTAAACAGAAAGGAAGGAAGCTGTGAAAAATCGAGGGAAGAAATGATCGTTTTGTGAGAAGATTTTGTTAGGGATTTAAAGGATCGTTAAAGTTGGGGATTTAAATAAGAGGGAAAAAATTTTTATTTTTTGGGAGAGTAAATATAAAACGAGTGGTTGGGGTTTGGTTGAGGTTTATTAATGCGATGAATTGGTTACTTTAAATATTAAACGAATGCGTTTTTAGAAGAAACACATTCTTCTTCCATCCCCTCAACGAACAGCGTGTCGTCAACTCATCGATCAACATGTTGTCAACTCCGTCAGTGGTGTCGACAGGGGTTGCGTGATTCCTTCGGAATGCGTCAGTCAAAGAGACGCATTCCAAACAATTTGCAAATTTTCGACTGTTTGACTCGTTTGACCAAGTTTTACACAAAATGCATTAGTTAAAAAAAAACGTATTCAATTTAGAATGCGTCTTCCCAAGTGACGCTTAGTAATAAGGACAAAAAATTACCATGTTTTTTGTAAATAGTTTTCAAAACTACTCGATTTTTGCAATAAATTTTCAAATATGCTCTATTCTTATGATTCACTCCAAATCTTATAGATCAATTTGTGGTCTTTCCATGGCTTATAAAGCTGAGAATAGGAAACTTTCAGAACCCAATTTCATAGAGCCAAATTAGTAAATGTCAACGCAATTATTCAATAACCAAATAACGATACTAATTAATGCTGTTTTTCTGTTTAAACTGTTGATATTTTTGTTGAGAGTTGTAAAAAAAGAAAATGTGAAGATGGTTTTGCTTACACGTGTGATTTGCATGCAGAAATGGAAATCATAATGGGAATCCATAAAGAAAAAAGCAATCTTTAGAGAAAATTGAGAAATATTTTTGGTGTGTGGAAAATATGAATTAATTCTTACATATATATATATATATGATATGATATGATATATGTCGTGTGGGACAGGAATTGCTTTACGCTGCATGCGGCCTTTGTCCCAAAGTTTCAATCTTTGGCCTTAAAAAAAATGATGGCTTTTGTTGGAGCCCTAAACCCTTGGTGGGTAAAAGTTGAGGCATTGAGTTTGACAACTTCACTACTACGATTTAATTTGTTTTCTCTCTCTATTTCTTCTGTATTTTATTCTAAATTATCTATTTAGAAATTTTGAAGAAAACCCTAAATTCTTCCTCCACAAAGAAACAGAAGAGAAAAGGTTGGTCTTATTTCTGCAAGCTCGGTAGAATTATTATTAATTAATGGTGAAGATTATCAAAGAAAAGAATATAATATGTACACTCTTGTAAAACTGTCTCATCGTTTTTATAGAAATATAATCATGGACTTTTTTTTTATTAATATTGTCTTTTTTTAAAACTTATTATAAAAGTATTGTTGCAAAAAAACGGAGAAAGAGACGACCATGCATAAATGTGCAGAATATGGGAGATGGTTGTCTCTTCAAGAAACAACCATCTCAAAAGTTTTCAAGCAACTCATTTTTGGCATAGTGGTTGGATAGTATTTGGATATACTCCATTTCCTGGGTCCAAGTCCAACCAAACGTTAATATTTTTAACCTTTTAAGTAAATTAAATATTTTAATGTGATAATTTTATTTAAAATAAACTAATGAAAATGTTCGTTTCTCAAAGAATTATTGAAGTTATAAGAAAATTTATCTATTTATTTTTTTTAAAAAAAATATGGCAATATAATATTCAATTTACTTAAAATGTTAAAATATAGTAAATTGAAAATTTACGTGTACTAAAATATCAACTAACCATTATGACAGAAGTGGGTTTACTTAAAATTTTTGAGATGATCGTCTCTTGAAAAAACGACCATCTCCCAGATTATGCACACTTAGACATGTTCGTCTCTTCCGCTTTTTTAACCAACTGCCACCTATAAAAAAACAACAATATTATTATAAATAGTTTTAAAATTACAATATTTTTATAATAAGTTTTAAAAACTACAATATTAATAAAAAAAACTCCACAACACTTAAATTAGAGTTTTTCCTCTCTATTTTTTCTTGAAAGTTTTAAAGTTTTAGATTACCTACAACTTTGTTCATTTTTTATGTTAAGGACAACAACTCTCGATAGAAGTTTCCCCCAAAAAGCTTTTTATTAATGGAGATGGTATCTTTTATAAACCCATGATTTTTTCCTTATCTAGCCAATGAAGAACTTTCGTTGTACTCCAACAATTCCAACAATCCTCTCCTCAAACAAAAAACTACCTTGAGTCTCCCTCAAATAGTCATTTGTTTGTCTCTGATACTACTTGTTAGTGACAACAAACTCTTGATAGATCTTTAGGTATGATATTATCCACTTTGGGGATAAGCACTCCTAACTTGTTTTTTATTCACCCGAAAGGTCTCATACCAATAGAGATAGTATCTCTCACTTATAAATTCATGATTCTCCACTTATCTAGCCAATGTGAAACTGTGATTGCACTCCAATAATTCTAACACTTGAATGCCCTATGTTTTTCCGAGTTACATTCTCAAATAGACTTGGAAATTAAACCTTCTATATACACCCAAGATTGGACTAAGAAAAATAGCACGTGAGAGATATAGTGGAATGGATCTTAAAGTAAAAAAGTTATATACCAATTGCTCTTCGCTACTTGTCTTGTTTTCCACATTAAAGAGATAAAAATACATCACAATGTTTATAAAATACATGAGTTACTCATCTCATTACCAATTAGTTTATTAAGATGGAATTCCATATTTATTTAATATTTCCAATTCGATGCTACAATATGCAACATCCTTACACTATAATATTCACTCATCTTTGAAAAGATGTTTCGCCTAAATTAAAATTATAATCGAACTCTCAAATGATTGTGTTTAAGCATATAGCGTCGCTGATTAGACTTTACGCACATTGTTGACATCTCTATTATAGAATGTCATTTTGGGACATGGAGGACCCATTATGTTTTTGAAGTTTGATTAACTTGGGTTGAAGCAATTGTGTTTAATTTGACATGTGAAGTTGGGTTTGTGTAATATTTGACATGGAATACTTTGGACAGGTCAAGTTCAAAGCATAAATATATATATATATATATATATATATATATATATATTCATGACATGTCTGAAAAAGTATGGAACAAAAAAGATTGACTAGAAAGCTGGGTATGATCTACTTTCTGCTTGGAATGCATTGTGTTACATTATGTATGCATTTTGTACCTTCTTTGATACTTACTGAACATTAAATTTTAGACTCTGTTTGATAATCATTTGGGTTTCGTTTAATAACCATTTAATTTTTTATTTTTGTTTTGAAAATTGTACTTGTTTTCTCAATATTTCTCTACAATTATTTTTATCTTTTCTACAATAACTCTCATCTTTCTCAAGAAAACACTTGAATTCTTAGCTAAATTTCAGAAACAAAAATAAGTTTTTGAAAACTACTTTTTTTAGTTTTCAAAACTAGGTTTGGTTTTTGAAAATACATGTAAAAAGTAAAAAAGAAAACATGAGAAACTATGAGAGAGAATAGTATTTTTATAGGTTTAATTTCCAAAACCAAAAACCAAAAACTAAAAACTTAGGCCCCGTTTGATAACCTTTTTTTTTTAGTTTTTAGTTTTTAAACTTTAAACCTAAAAATACTATTTCTACCAATGAATTTATATGTCTTTTTATCTACTTTGTACCTATGTTTTCAAAACCAAGCCAAATTTTGAAAACTAAAAAAAGTAGCTTTCAAAAACTTGACTTTGTTTTTAGAATGTGGCTAAGAGTTCAAATGCTTATTAAGGGAGATGATCTCTATTGTAGAGAAATTAGGTGAAAATAAGCTTAACTTTCAAAAACTAAAAACCAAAAACAAAATAGTTATCAAACGGAGTCTTGATTTTTGGTTTTTAGTTTCTAAAAACTAAAACTTATTAAATACTATTTCTACTTATGGATTTTTTCGTTTTGTTATCTACTTTTTACATATGTTTTCAAAAACTAAGTTAAGGTTTGAAAACCATTTTACATGTTTATAAACTTATAATTATATCAATAAAATTCCTCAACTTTCATAAGTAAATAAATTATTTGGACTATCTGTTTCAAATAATTGACACTTTTTAAATTGAGAGTCTAGATTTTTGTGAAGAAGCTACATATACGTGTCAGAATTTGATGCACAAAAAGTTTTTAAATTGAGGGCGTAAGTTGATTCACTAATGACAATTTTGGTATTTAATTGATAGAACTATAAGTTTGCACACGTGTAAATTAACGTTTCTCAAACAAAATCGATGATATAAATTGATACATTTATGAAAATACAAGGTTTAAATTGATATAATTATTAATTTAAATTTTTTATTGATACAACTCTTCAAGTTTAGGAGTATAACTTTTCTCCCCCTTAATTTTAGTATGCCAAGATTCCTTGTGCAAATATGGAACATAAATTTATTTTAAATTAATGAAGGGTTTCAAAGGTAGGGGTCATGGAGGGCAAAGAAATCAACGTCTTCAAAGGAACCAAAAGGCAAAAGGCAATAAATAAAGCAACCTTTTTTATTTGAATTTTATGATAAATATACAAAATAGATGCTCATTTTCCATTCACCCATGTGTCATCCTCCCATTTATCCATGTGCCTTCCATGTGTCATAAAACTACTCATGCTTGGTGTCCAAAATAGCCCACTTTCTTCATGCCAAATAGCCTATAAATAGTGGCTTTTGGTGAATAATGTAAAAATACCATTGGGAAGAAAAGTTCTCAAATCTTCTTCTTTCTCTCTCACTTTCTCTTTATTTAATTTCTCCATCAAACTCCACTATCTCTTTATTTATATTATATATATTGCTCCCACTTTCCATTATTATTATTATTATATTAGTATTTAAATATTTGTAAAATTATACCCGATTTTCATCCTATTTTCACAACACGTTATCAGCACGAAACTCTGTCGGTTTTTCCACTGAAGGTAGGTCCTTCGGGTAAGCCATTTTTTTTAATAAAATGTTATTTTGCATGTTTAATTAATTTTCTAATGTAAACGCAATTTCTTTTTATATAGTATTACTATGGCAAATCTTTCAAAATTAGAATTCACAACCCTTGACATTAATGGTAATAATTATTTGTCATGGGTGCTTGATGCTGAGATCCATTTGGATACTATGAATCTTGGAGAGACCATTAAAGAAGGAAATACAACATCTAGTCAAGAAAAAGATAAGGCCATGATCTTTATTTGTCATCATCTCCACGAGGGATTGAAAATAGAATATCTGACAATAAAAGATCCATATGTCCTGTGGAAGAGCTTGAAAGAAAGGTATGATCATCAAAAAACTGTTATTCTTCCAAAAGCTCGTTATGACTGGATGCACCTGAGGTTGCAAGATTTTGAATCAGTAAGTGAGTACAACTCTGCATTATTCAAAATTAGTTCGAAATTAAAATTATGTGGAGAAAACATTACTGATGTGGATATGTTAGAGAAGACATTTTCTACCTTTCATGTCTCGAATATGCTCCTGCAGCAATATCGAGAGAAAATGCTTTAAAAAATATTCAAAACTCATTTCATGTCTTCTCGTGGGTTGAACAAAACAACGAGCTATTAATGAAAAACCATGAAGCTCGACCAACTGGAGCAACACCATTCCCTGAAGTGAATGTTGTGAATTTTAACAATCGAGGTCGAGGTCGTGGTCGTGACCGCGGTAGAGGAAGAAATACCTATTTTCGTGGTGGACATTATAATTTTAAGAAATCCACACGAAGTGATGATCATAAGGGTAAGGCTCCACAAGATAAGAGTTCAAAAGGTGATGAACATAAATGTTTCCGATGCGGAATGACTGGGCACTGGTCACGTACCTGTCGTACGTCGAAACACCTTGTTGATCTCTATCAATTTTTCCTGAAGGAAAAAGGAAAAGAGAAGAATGTGGAGGTGAATCTTGCAATTCAAGAAGATGATGTGTTTGACCCCTCCAATATCATGCATCTTGATATGGCTGATTATTTTGAATCTCTTGGAGAGAGAATTGATGCAATCAAACAAGTAGAGGATGCTTTGTATGAAGATATATCATTAAGTACTGCTTGTAATTATTGTATGTTTTTCTTGTTTTTGTATATATATTTAGGACTCTTTGTAATCGCTTTTCTTTTCTTATCAATGAAGAAATATGGACAATTTCAATATGTTGAGTAACCCAAAATGAGCAATGAGGATTTATGTCAGCGATCGCGCGCATCTACGCATTACGATACTCATAAAATGTAAAATATTTTTCTAAATTGACAATGCTTTGAAAATCAATACTATATCAGGTTCTGCAGACCTGATTGAAGGTTTTGGAAAAGCTAGTTTTATCTTGCCTAGAGGAACAAAATTTTCAATTAATAATGTTTTGTTCTCTAGTAAATCAAAGAGAAATTTATTGAGTTTTAAAGATATACGTAATAACGGTTATCATGTTGAAACTGATCGTAAAAATAATATAGAGTCTCTCTATATCACATCTATTGTTTCACATGAAAAACGTATATTAGAAACATTGCCTGCATTTTCTTCTGGATTATATTATACTCATATACGAGTAATCGAAAGTTATGCAACAATGAACCAGAAGTTCATGAATCCAGAAATATTCAGTGTTTGCCATGATTGACTGGGTCATTCAGGATCGATAATGATGAGGAAAATTATTGAGAATTCACATGGGCATCCTTTAAAGAACCTGAAGATTTCTTCAATCCAATGAGTTGTCATGTGATGCTTGCTCTCAAGGGAAATTAATTATTAGACCATCACCAGCTAAAGTGGGAATCGAATCACCTGCATTTTTAGAGCGAATTCAAGGTGATATTTGTGGACCTATTAACCCACCAAGTGGTCCATTTAGATATTTTATGGTATTAATTGGCGCATCCAACAGATGGTCACATGTATGCTTATTATCAAGTCGAAATCTTGCATTTGCAAGATTACTTGCTCAAATAATTAAGTGAAGAGCACAATTCCCTGATCATACAATTAAGACTATTCGACTTGATAATGCTGGTGAATTTACGTCCCAAACTTTTAATAATTATTGTACGTCAATTGGGATAAGTGTTGAACATCCTGTAGCTCATGTTCATACACAAAATGGTCTAGCAGAATCATTTATAAAACGTCTGCAATTAATTGCAAGACCATTACTTATGAGAGCTAAACTTCCTACATCGGTGCAGGGTCATGCTATTTTGCATCTTTGCATCATTATTACGTATTAGGCCAGTAGCCTATAATAAATATTCCCCCATGCAATTAGCTTATGGCCAGCAACCAAATATATCCCATATGAGAACTTTTGGATGTGCAGTATATGTTCCAATTACTCCACCACAATGCACTAAGATGGGTCCTCAAAGGAGGTTAGGAATATATGTTGGATATGATTCCCCATCAATTATTAAATATCTTGAATCACGACGGGTAATGTATTTATTTCGACGATTTCTTTGATTGTCATTTTAATGAAACAAATTTTCCAACATTAGGGGAGGAATTAAGAAGTTGGAAAAAGAAATCACATGGAATGCATCATTATTATCTCATTTAGATCCTCGTAGAGATCAATGTGAACTTGAAGTTCAAAAGATAATTCATTTGTAAAATATAACAAATCAATTACCAGATGCATTCACAGATGCTAAAAGAGTGACTAAATCATATATACCAAAGAACAAATGATCCATCAAAATTGATATTCCACGGGAAACAAGTTGTCAATAATGAATGCGAGCACGCCGTAGGCGCGTGGTAGACCGATGGGTTCCAAAGATAAAAATCCTCGAAAAGAAAAGTAGTTGAGAATCAAAATGATTCAATGAAAGGTATGGATGTTCCAGAAGAAATCCAGAATACAACTACTCAAAAGAGTATTGATGAAAATCAAACGCTTGAGGATAATAATGAAATTTCTATAAATTATGTTACAACAGGAAAGAAATGGAACCGAAATGATATCATTGTTGACAACATTTTTGCTTATAATGTTGCTCACGATATTATTCATGAAAGTGACGATTTCAATCCAAAATTTATCAAAGAATGTCAACGAAGAAAGGATTGGCTGAAGTGGAAAGAAGCAATCCAAGCAGAGTTGAACTCACTTTCAAAACGTGAGGTTTTTGGACCTGTAGTCCTAACGCCAGAAGGTGTCAAACCTGTGGGATATAAATGAATATTTGTAAGGAAAAAAAATGAAAATAATGAAGTCACAAGATATAAAGCGAGACTTGTTGCACAAGGGTTCTCGCAAAGGCTTGGTATTGATTATGAGGAGACATATTATCCTGTGGTGGATGCAATAACGTTAAGATATTTGATTGGCCTGACTGTATATGAAAAACTTGATATGCATTTAATGAATGTAGTCACGACGTATTTATATGGATCTTTGGATAATGACATTTATATGAAAATCCCGGAAGGATTTAAAATACCAGAAACATATGAATCAAGTTCTCGGGAATTATATTCAATCAAGTTACAGAGATCATTATATGGATTAAAACAATCAGGACGAATGTGGTATAATCGTCTGAGTGAATATCTGTTGAAAGAAGGATATCAAAATAATCCAATATGTTCGTGTGTTTTTATAAAGAAATCTCAGTCAGGATTTACTATTTTAACTGTATATGTTGATGACTTAAATATAATTGGAACTCTTGAAGAGTTATTCAAGACAATAGAATATCTTAAGAAAGAATTTGAGATGAAAGATCTTGGAAAAACAAAATTTTGTCTTGGTTTGCGAATTGAACATTTAACAGATGAGATATTTGTTCATCAATCAACCTATAAAGAGAAAATCTTAAAAAGATTTTATATGGATAAAGCACATCCATTGAACATTCCAATGGAAGTTCGTTCACTGGATGTAAAGAAAGATATATTTCGACCTCGAGATGAAAATAAAAAACTACTTGGTCCTGAAGTACCATATCTTAGTGTAATTGGTGCACTTATGTATCTGGCTAATAACACAAGACCAGATATTGCGTTTTCAATTAATTTATTAGCTAGATATAGTTCATGTCCTACAAAAAGACATTGGAACGGAGTTAAGCATGTACTCCGATATCTTCGAGGGACAATTGATATGGGTTTATTTTATTCTAACAAATCAAATTATGATATAGTTGGTTATGCAGATTCTGGTTATTTATCTGATCCACACAAAGCTAGATCTCAGACAGGTTATCTATTTACATGTGGAGGAATTGCTATATCATGACGATCAGTGAAACAAACCATCACAACCACTTCTTCAAATCATGCTGAAATCCTTGCAATTCACGAGGCAAGTCGAGAATGTGTATGGTTAAGATCGATGACACAACACATTCGTGAGACATGTGGTTTGTCTTTGAGTAAACCTCTTCCAACAATATTATATGAAGACAACACAGCATGTATAGCTCAAATCAAAGGAGGATACATTAAAGGAGATAGAAAGAAACATATCTCTCCAAAACTTTTCTACACTCACGACCTTGAAGAAAATGGTGACATCTCAGTACAACAGATTTGTTCGAAGGATAACTTGGCGGACATATTTACAAAGGCATTACCAACTACAACATTTGAGAAATTGGTTCACAGTATTGGGATACGACGACTTAGGGATCTCAAGTGATGTTTTCATGAGGGGGAGTATAATGTATTTCTTTATATAAAATATGTACTCTTTTTCCTTCATTAGGATTTTTTTTCCCATTGGGATTTTTTCCTAGTAAGGTTTTAACGAGACATATATTATATAAAATAGACATCTAAGGGGGAGTATGATAAATACACAAAATAGATGTCCATTTTCCATTCACCCATGTGTCATCCTCCCATTTATCCATGTGCCTTCCATGTGTCATAAAACTACTCATGCTTGGTGTCAAAAATAGCCCACTTGCTTCATGTCAAATAGCCTATAAATAGTGGCTTTTGGTGGATAATGTAAAAATACCATTGGGAAGAAAAGTTCTCCAATCTTCTTCTTTCTCTCCCACTTTCTCTCTATTTTCTCTTTATTTAATTTCTCCATCAAACTCCACTATCTCTTTATTTATATTATATATATTGCCCCCACTTTCCATTATTATTATTATTATTATTATTATTATTATAATATTAGTATTTAAATATTGATAAAATTATATCCGATTTTCATCCTATTTTCACATCAAATTTATTATTTATTTAAAAAAAACATATTGATGAGAGGGATAACTATACTTAAATATTGAGATGAGTGATAAAGATAACCAAATTCAACACAATCATGAGATATTGTCAGTCACACGTGTCATCAACCAATAATGAAATTACATTTGGCAGTCAAATCATATAAGTGGTCCGACTCACCAACCCCTCTGGCTAATATATTAATACATTATCATAAGCTTTATTCATAATTAACATTTGTCATTCAATGCTTTCTTTATCATCCAAGCAATTAAATCAATAATCCTAAATCCTAACAATATTTGCACGAGAAAAAAAAATATTAATCCTAATAAGTTCAAATTACTTCTTATATTATTCTAATTTAACCAGCTAATTTGATAGATTTTTATTTTAAACTTAATTTAATAGATAGTTGAACCAATAGATAATTGGACAAATTTGAGATCAATATCTTTTTGAAAAAATAAATTAACTTACGTTTTATTAATGAAAATGAAAGCAAATTGGGATATGAATGGATAATTTTTATTTATGTGGAACAAACTCATGGCATAATGACTTCTTGTCAAATCATCTCTTGCCATGCCAACTAGAAAGTACAGGAAACTACTAAATTGAACGATTAAATTATGTATCCTTAATAAAGATGTAGAGAGTTTAAACTCCACCCTTCATATATTGTTGAATTAAAAAAAAGTGCAAACAATTAAAACATAATTTTAAACTTAGCATAATTGAAATAAAATGCAACAAAATATATCACCTTAAAGATAATTACATATATACAAAAAGGTAAAGCACACATATAGCTACAATAAATCAAATCTATGTAAATTATATCATACTAAGTCCATATCTAAATTAATCATTTATCATCAATTAAAATAAAAAAAATTAAAAAACACAAAGCCACTCTCTCAAACTTAGGACGGATGTTTATATGTTTTGGACGTAATTTTGGGCAAATAAATCGTCCGAAACACCTTTTCAAAAAAAAAAAAAAAAATCGTCCGAAACACATAATCTCGGGAAAATGAAAAAACAAAACGTAATGGGCCAAACACTTCTATGGCAAGGCCCAGAGATTGGGCCGTTGATTCCCACTTCAGATAATTGAGCAGCCCAGCCCATACCCGAAGGAGATGACACTGTGGATTGGGCTTAATATATGAAACAATATATATGTATATGTGTGTGTATATATTCTTTAAAATAAATAGATAGATAATAGAAACAAAAACTTTTCTTGGTATGTATAACACACCTATATTAAAGTCAATAAGAGCATAACTCCACTGACATCAAGTAATAACTATGACTAAAAGATCATGAGTTTGAATTCCTTCACCTCTAAATTTTGATGTACTAAAAAACAAACATATATTAAAGTTTATCTATGTGTATACACACATTTAAACGGGATGAAAATTAAGAAAATAATATATAAAAGTAGAAATATGTTTTTAAAAAGTATTGTTAAATAAAAATCAAGGTGAAAAAAAAAACACACGCAGATAGATATCTTAGATTTAATAGAAAAATAATATCTTGATGAATAAAGTTTAAAGATAGAAATTGAAAAATTAGGCCCGTTATCAAACGTTCTTGTTTCTTGTTTTTTGTTTCTTATTCTTTGTTTTTCGTTTCTCATTTTTTAAGAATAAGAAACAAGAATATGTTTGATAACTATTTCTCTTTTTTGTTTCTTTGAAAACAAGAAATAGAAACATAAACTTGTTTGATACCCCTTTTTTGTTTTTTTTGTTCTGGAATGTTTTTTTCATCTTATTTTTTTCATTTTTTATAGTTTAAAAAGCATTTAGCTATATAATATAAAATATATAACATGCATTAAAATATATAAATGCACAATTAATTATAGCAAATTTATATTATCAAATACCAACAAGTATCGATGCAAAATTAACTAATAATAAAAGTAAATAAATAAAATTGTTTTACCTTTCAAATGTTGTTCAAATTTGATATGCAATCTTATCTCTTATTCGAGTCATTCGCCTTAAATGATCTCGACTCAGATCAAACTCAATTATACTGGTAAATGTTGTGGTTGTAAAATATTAAAATGAGGCTAAATGCATGTTTTAGTAAACAAAATTTATTTATTACAAAATTACAATAATATATAAATATAAATATTGTAAAATTAAAACTCAAAATTTATAGAGATGGTAAAATTAAGAAATGAAATAAAAAAAATAAATTTATATAATAATAGTAAAAATTTATATTTTTATTGTTTATAAAAATTAAAAGTATATATTGCAAAAATTCGAAGTTGATTAAAAAAAAAACAATAATTTGTACTCCTTGGGATTGTACTCGTGACTTAGAAGGGAAGAAAATGGTTGCCAGCATGCGTTTTACCAACTGGAGAGTAGGTTTAGGAAATGCAGGAAACATTTATGAATAAAAAGAAACGAAACAGAAAAAAAAACTACTATATGTAGCTTCCAAAATTTAGTCCAAATTTTAGAAACGTTTCTCAAATTTTGAGAACAAAAAAACAGGATGGATTATCAAATAAGTTTATTTCTTAAAAAATGAGAAACGGAAACAAGAAACAGGAAACAGAAACGTTATCAAATGAGTCCTTAGATTCCATTTTAACTATTCGATTTTTAATTTTTTGTTTTTAAAAATTAAGCTTGTTTTTTTCCATAATTTCTGCTCTCTTTTCTATAATGATTTTCATCTTTTTTTTGAAAAATCATTTAAATTTCTAATCAAAGCTTAAATAATTTTTAAAAACAAAAAGTTCTAAATTAAATGGTTATCATTTGACTTTAATGGTTTATTTTTTACTGTAGAGGTGGAGAATGATAATTGTTCTTTTTGGAATAATTTTATGCAATAACATAAATTTAATATCTAAGTTTTCCTTTTCTAGTATTAGATTATTTTATTTTTATAAAATTTCCAACTTTGTGCGAATTTTGAAAATAAATATTTATTTTATAATATTTACTTTAGTTGCCGTTTTTTTTTTTTAAATTGAAAGACCTATTTGGTATGGAATCTGAATTCCCTTTTATATTTTTAGATTCATCAAGTTTAGTAAATATATGTTTGATATTTTGAAAATTATTTTTAAATTTTGTGATCTAAATAGTAAAAATTGAAAACAAAATTTTTATGTTTTTAGTATATGCAAATTTTGAATTTGAAATTTTAAGACGCAAAATTCTATTAAAAAGGACAACAATTTTAATAATATAGCATTTTATGTTATAAATTTAATTTGTTTTTGTTAAATTAAATTATGTATAATATAACATATTATAAATTATATGATATTGTAAAATAATAATCACACAAAATTATGTAACAACATACCTGTTAATAAATTAATTAATAATAATTTATATTTAATCTAATATTTAGTTTTAGAACTAAAGTTAATTTATAATTTTTTTAGTACAACAACATTTTAAAGTAGAAAGATTCGAACTTATGAGCTTTTAGTCATAAATTTTACTTAATGTTACTTAATGTCAGTTGATACTCTAATTCACCATTAATTTTCGTTTATAATTATATTATAGAATATATTTCTAATAATTTTTTTAAATTAAAATTCAATTTCTGAATATATATCTCAAAATACAAAATACAATTATATTTTTATTGAATTTTTTGTTTTTAAATTTGTGTTTTCAAATTCCCAAACACTCCTAAATTTTCTAGAGACAAAGATAGCTGCTAGTTAGTTGGGTTGACACGTTGTTGAAGCGTGGCAGAGAGTTAGCACAAAACTTTGACACGAGACACTCGAGGAAACAGCTGGATGCAAATATTATAACACTTTACAAACTAAAATTAAATTACAAATTTCAACTTTACTGTTTATTTAAATTTTCCCCTCTTTTAATTCAATAATTGTAGAGCAAATGCTCGAATCATCGCTTATTAAATGATAATTTAATTGAGATGAAATTATAAAAAATACTCTTAAATTGTGTTATTTATTTAAAAAATACTTCTATTTTTAAAAAGTTGCAACATTATTTTTTTTAACTTTTTCATAAATGTTTCAAAACTATTCTTAAAGTAGAAATTTATTAAAATGTTGGATAAAAAGTCGACGAGACGTTTACTTCTCAAAACTAGTTCTTTAGCCTGATATATTTGGACTTGTTTGTTATGCAATCTGAATTCTATTTGACGTTTTCATATTTATAAATGAATTGAGTGACTATCTAATTGGCATATTTTTAAAAAAAAATTATTTTTGGGTTCTATGATCCAAATAGTGAAAAATTATAAAAACAACATTTTAGCATTTTTTTTATTGTATCTAGAATTTGAATTTGAAAATTTAAAGTCTCGTTTGATAATAATTTGAGGCCCGTTTGATAATAATTTGATTTTTAGTTTTTTTTACTTGCTCTTCAATGATTTTTATTTTCCTTAAGCAAGTATTTGGATTTTTGGCCAAATCATAAAAACAAAAACAAGTTTTTGAAAACTATTTTTTTAGTTTTCAAAACATGGCTTGGTTTTTGAAAACATTGGTAAAAAATAGATAATAAAACAAGTAAATCCTTAGATGGAAGTAGTATTTATAGGCTTAATTTTCAAAAATAAAAAAAAAAAACCAAAACCAAATTGTTATCAAATAAGACCTTGATTTTTTGGTTTTTTATTTTTAAAAATTGTGCTTATTTCTTCACAATTTCTCTACATTATTTTTCATCTTCTCTCCTATAATTTCCATTTTTTTA
This sequence comes from Trichosanthes cucumerina, assembly GCA_036507285.1. Taxonomy (NCBI): domain Eukaryota; kingdom Viridiplantae; phylum Streptophyta; class Magnoliopsida; order Cucurbitales; family Cucurbitaceae; genus Trichosanthes; species Trichosanthes cucumerina. Next base: position 69,719,571 of record CM071839.1, on the reverse strand, counting down.
AGAAAACATTTGAGTTTCTAGCCAAATTTAAAAAACATAAACAATTTTTTAAAACTATTTTCTTTAGTTTTCAAAACTTGGCTTGATTCTTAAAAACATAGGTAAAAAGTAGATAAGAAAACATAGAAACTCAAAGGTGGATATAGTATTTATAAACTTAATTTTGAAAAACCAAAAAATGAAAAACCAAATAATTATCAAATGGGGTTTAAAATACAAAATTACATTAAAAATGATAAAAACTTTGATAAATATAGTATCATATTACAAATTTAGTTTATTTTGTTAAATTTAAATATACACACAATATAATGTAGAGCAAAAACCAAGTTAAGTTTTGAAGTTAAATTTAGTTTTCTTCCAATGGAGTTCTATGTATTCTTATCTACTTTGTATCTATGTTTTCAAAAATCAAGTTAAGTTTTGAAAACTAAAAAATGTAATTTTCAAAAACATGTTTTCGTTTATGAAATGTGGCTAGAAACTTAAATGATATCTCAAGTTAGAAATCATTATAGAGAAAATGAAAAGAAATTGTGAAAAAAAACAAACATTATTTTCAAAAACAAAAAACTAAATGGTTGTCAAACGGGACCTAATTTTTGAAGTTTACAAAATGGTTCTAAATAGGCTATGTAACTTGATATAGATTGGTAACATGTTGATTTTGCTAATTTTTGAAGTTTACAAAATGGTTCTAAATAGGCTATGTAACTTGATATAGATTGGTAACATGTTGATTTTGCTTAATTACATGGTAAATTAGTTGGAAATTTAATTTTAAATAAAAATTAAAATGGTTTAAAATATTCTAAAGCTATATTTCTTTGGACTTTTTTTTATTAATATGGTACGTTTGCAAATTTATTATAAAAATATAACATGTTTCAAACTATTTAAGAAAATATTATAAGTGGATCAAAAGACCTTTACCACGTGGCACTATATCGTTTCTCATCGTAAATTAAAAAAAAAAAGTATGCATAGAGTGGGCGACTACATAAAAATTTTAACAACTCTCTTAGATGATATAGTGGAGACATTGTTCTTTGCTAAACTTAGAGGACATAGGTTTGAGCTTGGGCTAATGTACATTTTGGTGTATTTGTTTCTTTTTCTTTTTCTCTCCATTTTACTTTTTTTTTCTTTGATTTTTATTTTTTTTCCTCACTATATTTCTCTCTTTTTTCCTTCATTTTTTTCTTTCTTTTATTTCTTTTAAAATCAAATAACATAGCTACCATTTTTTTTTTTAAAAATCATAACTATTATAAACATTATCATGTAAATGCCCATTTCCACATGCCCCTTTGATACCCATGCCATGTGGCAAATTATCCATAGCCAAAGTGTCTCCCATGTGTCCAACAAAGGCCATAGATTAGTGATGGATGAATTAACAATACCATTGGTGAAATTTTAGACCAATTCTCTTCTACTTCCTCTACTTTCTCAATTTTAGTTCTTATTTAATTTTCCATATAATTCCACTATCTCATATTTATATTATATATATATATTCTATTTCCAAACACTTTTTATTATTATTATTATTATATTGGTATTTAAATATTGGTAAGATTATACCCGGTTTCCATCCTATTTTCACAACACGTTATCAACACGAAACTCTGCCGATTTTTCCACTAAAGGTAGGTCCTCCGGGTAAGGCATTTTTTTTTAATGTTATTTTGCATGTCTAGTTTATAATAATTTTCTAATATAAATATAATGCCTTTTGATAACATTAGTATGACAAATCTTGCAAAATTAGAATTTGCGGCCATGGATATTAATGGAAATAACTACTTGTTATGGGTCCTTGACGCTGAGATCCATTTAAATTCCATGAATCTTGGAGAAATAATTAAAGAAGAAAATGATGCATCAAATCAAGAAAAAGCAAAAGTCATGATCTTCCTTCACCATCATCTTCACGAGGAATTGAAAATGGAGTATCTTACAATAAAAGATCCCTACATTCTATGGCAAGATTTGAAAAAAAGGTACGATCATCAAAAAACAGTTATTCTTCCAAAAGCTCGTTATGATTGGATGCACCTGAGGTTGCAGGACTTCAAATCAGTAAGTGAATATAATTCCGCACTATTCAGAATTAGTTCAAAATTAAAATTATGCGGATAAGGGATTACCGATGTTGATATGTTAGAGAAGATATTTTCCACTTTTCATGTCTCGAATTTGCTCCTACAGCAACAATATCGAGAGAAAGACTTTAAAAAATATTCAGAATTGATTTCATGTTTTCTCGTGGCTGAGCAAAATAACGAGCTATTAATGAAAATTCATGAATCTCGACCAATTGGAGCAACACCATTTCTTGAAGTGAATGCTGTGAATTTTAATAATCATGGTCTAGGTCGTGGTCGTGGTCGAGGTCGTGACCGCGATAGAGGAATGAATACCTATTTTCGTGGTGGGCATTGTAATTTTAAGAAACCCACATGAAGTGATGATCATAAAGGAAAGACTCCACAAGATACGAGTTCAAAAGGTGATGAACATAAATGTTTCCGATGCGAAATGACTGGGCACTGGTCACGTACATGTCGTACGTCAAAACACCTTGTTGATCTCTATCAAGCTTCTCTGAAGGAAAAAAAAAGGTAAGAATGTAGAGGTAAATCTTTCCATTCAAGAAGATGATGTGTTTGACCCCTCCAATATGATGCATCTTGATGTGGTTGATTATTTTGAATCTCCTGGAGAGAGAATTAATGCAATTAAACAAGTAGAGGATACTTTGTATGAAGATATATAATTAAGTACTGCTTGTAATTATAATATGTTTTTGTTGTTTTTGTATTTAAGACTTTTTGTAATCACTTTTCTTTTCTTATCAATGAATAAATATGGACAATTTCAATATGATGAGTAAACCGAAAATGAGCAATGAGGATTTATGTCTGGCAGACTGCGCAACTACGTACACAATACTTATAAACAGAAAGTATTTTTCTAAATTGACAATGTTGGAAGCAAAAGTCAATACTATATAAGGTTCTACAAATCTGATTGAAGGTTTTGGACAAGCAAGTTTTATTTTGCCTAGAGGAACAAGATTTACAATTAATAATGCTTTGTTCTCAAGCAAATCAAAGAGAAATTTATTGAGTTTCAAATATATACGTAACAATGATTATCATGTTGAAACTGATCGTAAAAATAATATAAAGTATCTCTATATCACATCTATTGTTTCACATGAAAAACATATATTAGAAACACTGTTTGCTTTTTCTTCTGGATTATATTATACTCATATACGAGTAATCGAAAGCTATGTAACAATGAACCAAAAGTTCATGAATCCAGAAATATTCAGTGTTTGGCATGATCGACTGGGTCATTCATGATCGATAATGATGAAGAAAATTATTGAAAATTCACATAGACATCCTCTAAAGAACCAGAAGATTCTTCAATAATATGAGTTGTCATGTGATGCTTGCTTTCAAGGGAAATTAATTATTAGACCATCACCAGTTAAAGTGGGAATTGAATCACCTGCATTTTTAGAGCGAATTGAAGGTGATATTTGTGGACCTATTGACCCACCAAGTGGTCCATTTAGATATTTTATGGTATTAATTGATGCATCCAACATATGATCACATGTATGTTTATTATCAAGTCGAAATCTTGCATTTGCAAGATTACTTACTCAAATAATTAAGTTAAGAGCACAATTTCCTAATTATACAATTAAGACCATTCGACTTAATAATGCTGGTGAATTTACATCCCAAACTTTTAATAATTATTGTATGTCAATTGAGATAAGTGTTGAACATCCTATAGCTCATGTTCATACACAAAATGGTATAGGAGAATCATTTATAAAACGTCTGCAACTAATTGCAAGACGCTTATGAGATCTAAACTTCCTATATCGGTCTGGGGTCATGCTATTTTGCACGCTGCATCATTATTAGGTATTAAGCCGGTAGCCTATAATAAATGTTCCCCCATGCAATTAGTTTATGGACAACAACCAAATATATCCCATCTGAGAATTTTTGGATGTGCATTATATGTTCCAATAACTCCATCACAACATACTAAGATGAGTCCTCAAAGGAGGTTAGGAATATATGTTAGATATGATTCCCCATCAATTATTAAATATCTTGAACCTCTGACGGGTGATGTATTTACTGCACGATTTGCTGATTGTCATTTTAATGAGACAAATTTTCTAACATTAGGGGGAGGAATTAAGAAGTTGAAAAAAGAAATTACATAGAATGCATCACTATTATCTAATTTAGATCCTCGTAGAGATCAATGTGAACTTGAAGTTCAAAAGATAGTTCATTTTCAAAATATAGCAAATCAATTACTAGATGCATTCACAGATGCTAAAAGAGTGACTAAATCATATATACCAACAACAAATGCTCCATAAAAATTGATATCCCAAAGGAACAAGTTGTCAATAATGAGTTTGGAGCACGCCAGAAGCGTGGTAGACCTATGGGTTCCAAAGATAAAAATCTTCGAAAAAGAAAACTAGTTAAGAATCAAAATGATTCAATAAAAGTTATGGATGTTCCAGAAGAAATCCAGAATACAACTACTCAAAAGAGTATTGATGAAAATCAAACGCTTGAGGATAATAATGAAATTTCTATAAACTATGTTACAACAAGAAAGAGATGGAACCGAAATGATATCATTGTTGACAACATATTTTCTTATAATGTTGCTCACAATATTATTCATGAAAGTGACGATTTTGATCCAAAATCTAAGAAGAGTTGAACTCACTTTCAAAATGTGAGGTTTTTGGACCAGTAGTCCTAATACCAGAAGGTGTCAAACCTGTGGGATACAAATGAGTATTTGTAAGGAAAAGAAATGAAAAGAAAGAAGTCACAAGATATAAAGCGAGACTTGTTGCACAAGGATTCTCGCAAAGGCCTGGTATTGATTATGAGGAGACATATTCTCCTGTGGTGGATGCAATAACGCTAAGATATTTGATTGACCTTACTATATATGAAAAACTTGATATGCATCTAATGGATGTAGTCACAACGTATTTATATGGATCTCTGGATAATGACATTTATATGAAAATCCTAGAAGGTAGAAGGATTTAAAATACCAGAAACATATGAATCAAGTTCTCGGGAATTATATTCAATAAAGTTACAGAGATTATTATATGGATTAAAAAAATCAGGACGAATGTGGTATAATCGCCTGAGTGAATATCTGTTGAAAGAATGATATCAAAATAATCCAATATGTTCATGCGTTTTTATAAAGGAATCTTAGTTAGGATTTGTTATTATAACTGTATATGTTGATGATGTAGATATAATTGGAACTTCTGAACAGTTATCCAAGGCGATAAAATATCTTAAGAAAGAATTCGAGATGAAAGATCTTGGAAAAACAAAATTTTTCCTTGGTTTGCAAATTGAACATTTAACAAATGAGATATTTATTCATCAATCAACTTATACAGAGAAAATCTTAAAAAGATTCTATATGGATAAAGCACATCCATTGAACATTCCAATGAAAGTTCGTTCACTAGATATAAATAAAGATATATTTCGACCTCGAGATGACAATGAAGAACTACTTGGTCCTAAAGTATCATATCTTAGTGCAATTGGTGCACTTACGTATCTGGCTAATAACACAAGACCAGATATTACATTTTCAGTAAATTTATTAACTAGATATAGTTCATGTCCTACAAAAGGACATTGGAACGGAGTTAAGCATGTACTCCGATATCTTCGAAGGACAATTGATATGAGTTTATTTTATTCTAACAAATCAAATTATGATCTAGTTGGTTATGCAGATTCTGGTTATCTATCTGATCCACACAAAGCTAGATCTCAGACAAGTTATCTATTTACATGTGGAGGAACTGTTTTATCGTGGCGATCAGTGAAACAGACTATTACAACCCTTCTTCAAATCATGTTGAAATCCTCGCTATTCACGAGACAAGTCGAGAATGTGTATGGCTAAGATCGATGACACAACACATTCGTGATACATGTGACTTGTCTTCGAGTAAACCTCTTCCAACAATATTATACGAAGACAACACAACATGTATAACTCAAATCAAAAGAGGATATATTAAAGGAGATAGAACGAAGCATATCTGTCCAAAACTTTTCTACACTCATGACCTTGAAGAAAATGACGACATCTCAGTACAACAGATTTGTTCGAAAGATAACTTGGCGGACATATTTACAAAGACATTACCAACTACAACATTTGAGAAATTGGTTCACAGTATTGAGATGCGACGACACAGAGATCTCAAGTGATATTTCCATGAGGGGGAGTAAATATATTGTATTTTTTATATAAAATATGTACTCTTTTCCTTCACTAGGATTTTTTCCACTGGGTTTTTTTCCTAGTAAGGTCTTAAGAGACATATTTTATATATAAATGGGCATTTAAGGGAGAGTATTATAAACATTATCATGTAAATCCTTATTTCCACATGCCCCTTTGATACCCATGCTATGTGACAAATTATCCATAGCCAAATTGTCTCTCATGTGTCCAACAAAGGCCATAGATTAGTGTCCAAATGGACCACATCAAGCTTGTCAAATTGCCTATAAATAATGGCTTTTGTTGGATGAATTAACAATACAATTGGTGAAATTTTAGACCAATTCTCTTCTACTTCCTCCACTTTCTCAATTTTAGTTCTTATTTAATTTGCCATATAATTCAACTATCTCATATTTATATTATATATATATATTCTATTTCCAAACACTTTTATTATTATTATTGTTATTATTATTATTATTATATTAGTATTTAAATATTGGTAAGATTATACCCGATTTTCATCCTATTTTCACAATACGTTATCAACACGAAGCTCTGCTGATTTTTTCCACTAAAGGTAGGTCCTCTGGGTAAGTCTTTTTTTAATGTTATTTTACATGTCTAATTTATATTAATTTTCTAATATAAATATAATGCTTTTTGATAATATTACTATGACAAATCTTGCAAAATTAGAATTCGCGGCCCTGGATATTAATGGAAATAACTACTTATCATTGGTCCTTGACGCTGAGATCCATTTAACTTCCATGAATCTTGCAGAAACAATTAAAGAAGAAAATGATGCATCAAATCAAGAAAAAACAAAAACCATGATTTTCCTTCACCATCATCTTCACGAGGGATTGAAAATGAAGTATCTTACAATAAAAGATCCCTACATTCTATGGCAAGGTTTGAAAGAAAGGTACGATCATAAAAAAACAGTTATTCTTCCAAAAGCTCGTTATGATTGGATGCACCTGAGGTTGCATGACTTCAAATTTTTTTTATTAAGTAAAACAAAAGAAAAGAAACAAATAAACTAAAATGTGCAATACCTTGAATCCAAGCCCTTTAATTTGCCAGGAGAATAAAGTCTCCACTATACCATCTAGAAAAGTTGTTAAAACTTGTTGGTTGTCTCTTGAAAGGAAGACCTACAAAAAAAATTTTAAAAAATTTTACGACAGATGACAGCATGTTGTCACGTAGTGAAGGTCATGGAGAGACGACCTTGATCCACCTAATAAAAATTGTAATATTTTTCTAAATAGTTTGAAATATGCCATATTTTAATAATAAGTTTGCAAACTTACCATATTAATAAAAAAAAAAGTCCAGGTTTCTTCCTCCCCATCAATAAAAAATTCCTTCCAGCACCCTGTTTGTCAGCGATTGCTTGTCCTACCATTTTCATGGAGTCTAATTATTTGACTTAAGGGGGTGTTTGGCCCATGGTTTTGAGTTGGGATGATTTTGAGTTCCAAACCCCAAACCATGTTTTGTACAAAGGGTTCAAAACTCTTAGTTTTGAAACACAACCCCATGGGTTACTACAGTGCAATCCTATGAGTTTTGTACCATGTTTTCCACTTCCATTTGTCGTTTTCCATTTTCGACGACCACTTCGACAACAACTCCAATGAAAACTTTGACAACAACTCCAATGACAACTCCGATGACAACCCACTGACCATCAACAATGACAACTCCGACGACTACTCCAGCAACCCGACCAACTCTGATGACAACTTCAACGGTCACCAACACCTACAACTCCGATGATTACATCGGAGACCCGACTAACCCTGATGACAACTCCGACGACTGCCCGATCACTATCGATAACGAAAACTTTGACGACCACACTGGCGACCCGACCACCGCGACGATTACCTCCATCGATAACTATGATGAAAACTCTATAGATTAATTTAACGATCATCCCTGCGACTTGACCACCCCAACAATTTGATACTTTGATGTCTCAACCACAGTAACCCGACTTGTCTGAACCACCGACAACGATCATCTGACAACCACTTTGACTACTAAACAATCCATAACGGTAGTTGACGACCACTCCGACGACCTGACAACCATAGTTGATAATCACCCCAAAAATTTGACCACCTAGCAACCACTGTCGATAACCACCTAGTGACCACTTCAATGGCCCGACCACCCTAGCAACCTGATCACCCCGATGGCTACTTCGAGGATCACCCCAACATAACAACCCAACCATTCAAAAACATTGTTGACAACCACTTGGTGACCACTTTAGTGACCACACAAAATCTCGACCACCATATTGACCACTCTGGCAACGACTCCAGCGACTCAACCAGTTGCCAACTATTGCGATAACCACCAAATGACCACTTCGATGACATGACCACCCTGATGACCACTTCAACGACCCACCCACCCAACAACCACCTATGACGACCTTACCATTGTGCAATCACCATCGGCGACCACCTCGACAACCAACCACCTCAACGACCCAACCACCTAGTCAAATTTTTAAAAGGCTAAAATTAAACAAAAATGGTTACTAATTTTTTTAATCCATTATATGCTTGAAATAGGTTTCAAATACTGTGCAAAATATAGTTTCTAATATTTTACTTTCTAAAAATTGCATCTTATTGGATGCTGCTTAGTCCAATTCATGTTGAAAAAGAGAATTCAAATTTTATTACTCATTAATCCTTGAAATATGTTTAAAAATACAATGAACAATTTTATTTAAATTATATAATTCCTTAAATAAATCTCAAATATTTTAATTTGTAAAATAAAGTTTTAAAAATAGGTCTATGAATACATTGTGAAATAGTATTTTCTCTAACATCTTATTGAAGGGAATCGAAGTCCCCGCAGCGGAAGCGATTGTGAATCGCGTTCTCTCGATTTAGTTACAACGGAAAATGCAAGAACGTAAAACATAGATTAAGCATGAAATACAGAAATGGACAACAAGTATATTACCTTTGAAGAACCTTTCTTCAAGTGCTCCTCTCTCCACGGTCACGATCTCAGCAACAAGAACTCGTACGAACACCGACACCACCATCGGATCTTCTCCGTTGTTCTCTAGGTGAGGGAGGAAGGTGAGTTCCCTTTAGGAGTGGTGAGGTATTTTGAGAGAGATTTGTGTTTTGGAACACTTCCAACAACACAACAAGGAGGCTTGTAAAAACTTTCTCAAAGTCTTGACCAAAAGTCTTAACCTAGTTGCATCTCATGCAACTATATATAGAGGAACGGTATGGAAATGACCATTCTACCCCTCCTTTTATCTCTCTTTAGTATATAGTTTATATATGAATCTAATTCACATTAAAACTATATATTATATCAATTACATCATATAAAATTGATATAACTCCTCATGTATGAAATTGAACACTTCAATTTCACTCCTAACTTTATATCCTCAATATTACCATGTTGAGCCAACGGAGGATCTAATGGACCTCACAGATCATGAGCTCCATGATGTGAGATTAACCGATCAAACTCTTTGATCCAGCTTAATCAATATTCATTAACTACAAGTCACTCCACTATAGACTTGTAGTGCACTCTCCTCATCAGAGATATTATTGTGTCCACCGAATAGTCATTACCCATGAGTCGACCCTTCCCAGGTTGTTCAGTAATCACACCGGGTCAAATTATCGCTTTACCCCGTGATTACCTCTTTTTACTCCTTAAGCACCACCGATCCTCTAATGAACAACAAGTCTAAGATCCTACCTTAGACTCATACCTCATAGAGGCGGGGCTCCGTTGTTCAAGACACTGAGTCACCCCTTGGGAACAACCTATCTAATTCCTCAGTAGAGGAATGAGTGAATTCCATCTTGCACAGTTAAGTTCCCAGCTACCTACGAGGTTCTGTCCCTGAGAAGGTAGGCTTATTGAGTCGGCTACAGGCCACTCTCACCCATACTAGTCTAAGGACAAACCCTATAAGCAGGAGTTCTTAACTTGCTCAGGATTCAGGTCAAGTCACTAATGACCATCTATAAATTACTAGTCTCATCCTGTTAACGGTGTTATACTGGTTAGACTAATAATTTGCGATCCAGTCTTGTATGAACTCTTCATACAGGATGCCTCCACTCGCATGTCAACTATATGAATGAGTTGGATTACCTCATTTGTACTAATTACAAAGTGGGTCGCATCCATGGTGTTACCAGAATGAGGTTTCCAACCTTATTCTTATACCATAGACTGTTTAGGTTATAATCTTGAAGTCAACCCAAATAGTGTCCATTACACTGATTTCAAGATAAACGTTATAACCTTGGAGCTTAGTTTATTGGATTTATAAAAGCAAGACTGTAATCTTATCAAAACAAATAACACTTTATTTAATTGATCAAAATTACACAAGTATAGGGCATAAATCCCAACACTTAGATATACTTCTATTTTTTTAAATCTCTAAAATAGAGTTTCAAAAATATATTTTTGAATACTTTAGAGTTTTAGATTCTCTAATTTATTAAATAGACTTCAAATTTTTTAATTTCTAAAATAGTTTTCTAGATATTTTGTGAAATAGAGTATTAATTATTTAAATTATGTGTCCTTACTAATATTATTTAATTTTACATTATAATAAATTAAGTGAATTAGATATTAATATACTTGTACGAACTACACATCCATATTTAAATATTATTGAAACAGTTGATCCACATAATTGGTTAAAATATTGATATGCACTTCAACAAACAATTATCAAGTAAAAAAATTGGATCTAGAAAAAAAACATCCTTAAAAAACTTTTATAAAAAAAAAAACAACCTAAAGAAACACAATCCAACCCAACTCTGCATCCCAAACACAAGTTTCAGCAAACTAGCCTAACACAACCCTGCACCTCAAATAAAGGAATCAGAAACCCTAGGTTTCTGATTCCAGCCAAGAAATCTCAGGGTTTCATAATCCTGGGTATCGTCGGATGCCTCAGTAGAACATCGTTGGAAGTCGTCGTACAACCTCATCGAAGTTGTGGGTGTCACGAATCTCATGGCTTTTGTTGGGTCGTCGATATTGTTGTCTTCATCGTTGGAGGATGTGTGTTGTGTGGGAGGTGTGAAGCTTAAGTTCGTTGGAGAAGAAGTCTAAGCGAGAGGGAAGGAGAAACGATTGAACACATGTGAGAAAGGAAAGGAGAAACGATTAGGGCTAGAGATAAGAAGGGAGTTTTGAGTAAAAATGTAAAATAGGATAAGATAATTAATACAAAACTTGACATTTTAAATATCAAGTTTTATCGCAGCGTGAAAAAATTCGAAAAACTCTGGCAACCTCCGCCTTTTTCATTTTTCTTGACGTTTTTCTTCAAAATATGCATGTTACTTGACATTTTTTTCCATAAAAATATCAATATTTAAAACTTACAAGTGTCAAGAAACATAAAATTTGTAGTAGTGATATATTCAGATATATATTATATAAATATAATTATTTCTATAGTACATATCTTACAATACAAAATGATAAATATATATGGTATGAAGTATATTGTACACATAAATATATATTCAAACATATCCAGGGACGGATCTAGAGAGTAATGTTTGGGGGGCAAAAAATTATGTTACAGAAATATAATAAAAAAAGTTATCATCAAAAGGTCGGAGGTCAGAATCCACACGTACATTACATTGAATTAAAAAAATTATTGGTGATAATAATAGGTAGGTGTACCAAACACTTCGTAGTTAAGGTTCGAATAATTTTAATACTCTCATAAACTCATCTCGATGTCTTGTCAAATGGAAAGAAAAAAAAAATACTAGAGTTTAGTTCAAAAACTTTTAAGGTTGCATCTATTAGATTCCTAAACTTTAAAAAGTATTTAATTGCTTCCTAAATTTTCAACCTTATATCTAATAAGTTTCTAATTAAGTTATAAAGATGTTGAACTTTCGATTTTGTATCCAATGTGTCTCTGACAAATTCAAAAATTTTAAACATTAATTGATTTACCAAACATAAAATTGAATTTTGTCTAATGAGACTTACTTTCAATTTTGAGTCAAAATAATCACTAAACTAATTTTTTTTTTTAATATGTGAAGAATCTATTAGACACATGGAAATTTTTGAAAACCTATTAAATACAAAATTGAAAGTTGGAAGATGTACTAACATTTTTTAAAGTTCAAATATCAGATTATATACAAAATAAAAGATTTAAAGATCTATTAGACACTTTGTAAAAATAAATATGGAGACTAAATTTAAACATTTAAAGATATAATGATTAAAATAAAACAAGTCACAAATTAATTGTAATAACATTTTAACCTATTTTTGCATAAATACATATAATGTATATTAAAAAAAACGAAACTTGAAACGTAATTAAAATTTTTTGTTTGATAATAATTATAATTTATTACATAATTATATATCAAAAAATAATTTACATAAAAAAGAAATCATTAATGAAGAAGAAATTAAAATAATAAAAAAAGGAAGCCATTAGGATTCAAACTCGTGTATAATCATTTGAAAAAATTGACAGTATGGATTACATGCCATTGAGATAAATTACATTATTTTGATAGTGAGTGAACATTTTATTATTATACTATAAATGCATAATTTATCCTAACTAAAAAAAAAGTCAAAAATTTTGGGGGGCCATGGCCCCTCCTTGTCCTCAAAGAGATCCACCCATGAACATATCTTATATAGACATTCACCTAAGCATGATCTATGAGAGTCATTAGAATATAAGATGGAGAATTATATTAATTTACCAGATTTTTGAAATACATACCTAGTATATAAATTATACATTAGAGTCTATGGTAATTATCTTCACTTTTTTCTTCTTTTTTTTTTTTTTTATCATACACATTTCTTCTTGGCATCTTCGACAATCTTTTACTTCTTCGTTTTCTATTCCCATTTGCAACAATTTAACTTTCATCATTGTTGAGTATAATAATTATTGAAGGGAATGAGAATCCCCATGCAGCAGAAGACGATTGAATCGTCGTGGTGATGTTGTGCTACTTAATTACGTTAAAACTAATTATCACATAACTATAGGCTAAACATGCAATCTAAGGAAAGAAAACAATAAGGTTAAAATACTTACTTGTTAAAGACCTTCTTCAAACTTCCTTCATTCGGTGATCACGAACTCTTCGTGCTTTTCTCGATCTCAACGATTTCGTACTCTACTCACGAACACCGAACAAACACCACCACTTGGTTTCTCGGTTGTTCTTCTTTAGGAAGAACAAGGATTGTGGGATCCTTCTTTTTGATTTAGGAGGAGAAATGTAGAGAGAATTTGAGAGAGAAGAAGAACTCTTCTTTTGGTGAGATTTCCAAAAATGAGAGTAAGAGCTTACAACCCTTTTTGCAAAAGAGGTTTATATAATGGAGATAGGTGGAGATGAAATCTCCACCTATTTACCATTTTACCACAACTATAGGTTATACAAATCATATTTGCATAACCATATATTATAAGATATCTCATATCTCATTTTACAAATCACATTTGCAATATTGTGGATTTTTAAAATTGAATCACATCCAATTTAATATCTGTCAATCTAATTTCTCCAAATTAGCCCTAATTCAATAATTAGGCTAACCTGTAGTTTATTATGAATCACATTCACATTAAACTATATATTATATCATTCATATCTCATATAAATGACATAAATACCCTCTAGTGAACTTGAACACTTCAATTCACACCAAAACAGTAAACCTTCTTTATATCTAGTTTGAGCCAACCGAGAGACCTTATGGACCTACAGTGACGAGCTCCAATGATTCGAGATTAACCTATCAAACTTTTTGACCTGGTTAATCAACATTCATTAGCTAGGTAACACTCCACTAAAGCCCGTAGCTGCACTCCCGTCAGTGCAAGATATTACGTGTCCACTAATATAGCCAATGCCCACGAGTCGAACCTTCACAGGTTGTTCGTAGACACTGCTGGGTCAAATTATCGTTTTACCCGTGTGTCTACTTCTTGTTCCTTAAGTTCTCACTGCTCCTCTAATGAACAACAACGTTGTAATGGTCCAACCATACACAACAACCCTCTCGTGCCAGTGAGAGGGTGGGCACCCGTTGTCCAAGCCCTGAAAACAACACTTAAGGGAACAACCCCTCTAGTTTCCCTAAAGGTGGGAACGAGTGAATTCCATCTCGCGTAGTTAAGTTCCCAGCTCCCTACTTGGTCCTGTTCCTGAGAAGATAGGCATATTGGGCGAGTAACTATGACCACCCTCACCCGTACTAGTCAAAGGACAACCCCCCACAGACAGGAGTCTGTAACACGCTCAGGATTCAGGTCGAGTCACTAATGGTCATCTATGAAGTTATTAGTCCTTACTATCAACGATGTTACATCAGTAGGTCTAATAATTCACGGTCCGGTCTTGTACAATCTAATTGTACAGGATGCCCCCACTCGCATGTCAACCACATGAACGAGTCAGATCACCTCGTTTGTATCTTAATACAAAACGGGCCGCATCCACAGTGCGTATCCAGGATTAGGTCTCCAACCCTATACATATACTGTAGACCGTTCGGGTCATTAACTCGAACGTGATCCTCCCTTTGTGTCCACTACACACCGTTCAAGTTCTAGTTCTCTCATATATTCAATGACCCTGGAGCTTAGTTTATTGGACAAAGTTTGCAATAAATGCGAGACACAAAAGATGAAATAAATAACTCTTTATTAATTTCAAATAGTAATTTACAAACTGAACGAGATTAGGACAAACATCCCAACAAACTCTCACTTGGACTAAGCTAGTAGAGCAAATACATTTCTGAAATGTATGTAAATTACAATGAAGTAATACAAGAAACTAGGGCATTGAATACCCGTTTACATATCTCTCACTTGCCCTAGTCAGGAAGTACTCGAAGACCTAGACTCTCTAGGTGACCCTCAAACACCTTAGCCGTGAGGGGCTTTGTAAATGGATCAGTTACATTGTGCTCCGACGCTATCAGTGTGACTGTCACGTCGCCGCAATGCACAATCTCCCGTATCAGATGATACTTCCGCTCAATGTGTTTGCCTCTCTAATGGCTCCGAGACTCTCTGGAGTTGGCTACTGCACCACTGTTGTCACAAAAGAGTGTGATCGACAAGTTCATATTTGGAACAACTTCCAAATCTGTCATGAACTTCCTAAGCCAAACAACTTACTTTGCAGCTTCACAAGCCGCAACGTACTCCGCTTCCATAGTGGAATCAACGATGCATCCCTGCTTGATCCTTCGCCATACTACAGTCCTCCATTCAGAATGAAGGCTGACCCCGAAGTGGATTTCCTAGAATCCTTATCGGTCTGAAAGTCACAATCTGTGTATCCTGTAAGGATCAAATCCCTACCGCCGTACACTAAGCTGTAGTTCCTCGTTCTCCTAAGATACTTGAGGATTGCCTTTACGGTCGTCCAATGATCAAATCCTGGATTAGATTGATACCTGCTGAAAATCCCTACTGCATAATAGATGTCGGGCCTAGTACACAGCATGACATACATCAGGCTCCCTACAGCTGAAACATAGAGGATCCGTCTCATATGCTCAACCTCTTGAGGAGTCTTAGGACACTGATCCTTAGACAGGTGAACCTCGTGCCTGAAAGACAGTAAGCCCTTCTTGGAGTTCTGCATCTTATATCTAGACAACATCTTGTCAATATAAGACGCTTGAGACATGGCCAACGTTCTGTTCTTCCGGTTCCAGATAATCTGGATACCTAGAACGTACTGTGCTTCTCTCAAATCTTTCATTTAGAATTGCGAAGCTAGCCATTTCTTTACGTCATTAAGAAATCCTACCTCATTCCCAATGAGAAGGATATCATCCACGTATAATATAAGAAATACGACAGTTTTGTCAACGATTTTCTTGTAGACACAAGGCTCGTCAACATTTTGATCAAAGCCATAAGATTTGATCGCCTCATCAAACCTTATATTCCAAGACCTCGAGGCTTGTTTCAGTCCCTAAATGGACCTATGAAGCCGACAAACCTTTTGCTCTTGGCCTTGGGTTATGAACCCCTTGGGCTGGTCCATGTAGATGGTTTGGTCAAGGTTGCCATTCAGAAAGGCGGTCTTGACATCCATCTGCCATACCTCGTAGTTATAATACGCGGCAATGGCCAGAAGGATCCTGATCGACTTTACCATGGCAACAGGTGAAAAAGTTTCCTCATAGTCAACCCCTCCGACCTAGGTAAAACCATTTGCCACTAGTCGTGATTTGAAGGTTTCCACCTTCCCATCTACGCCACGTTTACGCTTGTAGATCCATTTGCAGCCAATAGGTTTTACCCCATCCGGTTGATCCACAAGCTCCCTGACAGAATTGAAGTACATTGACTCCATTTCCTAGTCCATAGCTTTAATCCATTCATCCTTGTCAACGTCTGTCATTGCCTGATCATAGGTCAATGGATCCTCGCAGTCATCATCAGGATTGACGACTTGGGTTTCAACTAAACCCATGTAACGTTCAGGCTGTCTAACAACCCTCCCACTACGTCGAGGCATTCCCAACTTTTGGGAACAGACTTGACTTGACGTGTTAGGATCAACAACACTTGTTGACGTACTAGCCCCATCAACAACTCTTGATGATGTACTGTCCATTTCGTTTAACACGATTTTGCTTCTAGGCAAATGATCCCTGATGTGGTATTTCTCAAGAAAAGTGGCGTTTGTCAACACAAGCACCCTATTTTCCTTAGGATCGTAAAATAGACCGCGCCTAGTCTCTTTTGGGTAACATACAAATAGGCACAATTTTGAATGGGGTTCCAATTTCTTCGGATTTGACACCAACACGTGGGTCGGGCATCCCCAAATTCTGAAATGGTGTAAACTGCCTTTACGTCCATTTCAGAGTTCGAAATGTGTTTCACAAAAACTCTTCGACGGAACGTTGTTTAAAATATACACCGCAGTCTCCACTACGTAACCCTAAAAAGAATCAGGGAGACGAGCATAGCTCATCATCGACCGAACCATGTCCAACAGGGTTCTGTTTTTCCTCTTTGATACGCCATTCTGCTGTGGCATACCAGGTGCTGAGAGTTGGGACGTAATTCCGTGTTCTATCATATAGTCTTGGAATTCTGTGTCCATATACTCTCCACCTCGATCCGATCGAAGTGTTTTTATCGTTTTACCTAACAGGTTCTCAACCTCAGTCTTGTACTCCTTGAACTTTTTAAGAGTTTCAGACTTCTTATGCATTAGGTAAATATATCCATACCTCGAATAATCATCTATGAAAGATACGAAATATTCGTAACCACCTCGTGCTTTAACACTCATCGGACCACAGAGGTCAGAATGTATAAGCTCAAGGGGCTCCTTGGCTCTATATCCTATTCCACTAAAAGGACGTTTGGTCATTTTGCCTTCGAGGCAGACTCACACACCGGTAAAGAGTTTTCTTCCAACTGACTTAGAAGTCCACTTTTCACTAGTCTCTCAATCCTATTGAGATTAATGTGGCCTAACCTTAGATTGCAAAGATGGTCATTTTCTTTTGGAGAAACTTTTACTCTTTTAGTTCGTGTTTCTGCAGTTTAAAATAACTTAGTGTTCAAAACGCTTTTGACCGAATTAGGCTTTAAAACATACAAATTAGACTTAAGTGAAGCAGAACAGATAAGATTACCATTTCTGGAAATAAACGCTTTATTACCATGAAAAGAAACAGAAATACATTGCTCTAATAGACATGAAATAGAAACAAGGTTTCTAGTAAACACTGGAACTATGTACAAATTGTCTAACAATAAGTAATTCCTGCCGAAGAAAAGCTTCACTTTGCCGATAGCTGCAGCAGAGACTATCTCCCCGGATCCAACCTGTAGAGTCAACTCACCCTCTCGCAGTTGCTGCCAGGAATCAATTCCCTGAAAAGAAGAACAAACATTGTTAGTGGCACCCGAATCCAATATCCGGCAGAGTCACTACTCTCCACTAAACAAGTTTCAGTCACCAGTAAATCATATTTACCTTGATTCTTCCTCTCGACAAGGAACTTGGGACAGTTTCTCTTCCAGTGACCATCCTCATTGCAGTGGAAACACTTTCCTTTCTCTGCAACTTCCTTGACCTTCTTGCCCTTTTGGGCGGCAGCTCGGTCAGCTTTACCCTTCTTCATGTTCTTCTTCCCTTTCGGGCGAGAAGGAGCAACAGATTTGGTCCTAGAGGTCGAACTCCTGTGATATGATCTGTAGGCAACATTTGTCTCAGCTTCCGGTGTCCTGATCCTCATCAAGGACTGGAAGTTCTATAGCTCATTGAGGAGGCTAGTCAGAGTGTAGCTAATTTTGTTCATAACAGCATTGCTACGAAACTGAAGGAAACTCTTCGGAGGAGTCTCTAGAATAAAGTTGACCTGGCTCGACTCGTCGATCGAATCTCCGTTCATCTCCGCCAAATTAAAGTGGGTCATCATGTCCAGAACATGTTCACGGACAGACGTCCCTTCTTTCATTCGGGCGTTGAAGACGTGTTTGAGCGAATCGTATCTGACCTGAAAGGACTGTTGTCCAAACATGTCCTGCAATGGCTCCATGATCTCCTTAGCGGTGATCATCAACTCGTGCTTATTTTCCAAAACCTCAGATAAGTTGGTAATGATATAGACCTTGGCCTTTTCATTGGCCCTGATCCATCGATCGTATGCATCACGAACACTTCGTGATGCAGTCGAGCTCGACAACTGAGGACACTCCTCGATGTAAGCCTGAACTTCAGTGTCGCTTACAAGAATCGTGTTTATATTATTCTTCCACGTTTGGAAGTTATCTCCCACTAACTTATCGGAGGCGAGTAAAGCTATAATTGAGCTAGACATTTTAGCTGAAAAATCAAATAAAATTTTGTGTCAGTCTCGCATAAACTTTTGAAAACCAATCAAGTTTTAGCAAAATTTAATCCTATGATCCCTAGGTCATTTTAAAAATTGCAATGATATCCTAAAGGTTTAGAATGACCGCCACCGAAGGGTGAACAGAAACACTCCTCCTCTAGGACGATACTTTCTCGACCAAACCGTAATTCCAGAATAACTCTTATTCCATTAGGCGTTCAGTTACCATCATTTGGTCGAATTCATTAACACTTAACGAATCCCGTGAGTGTCACCCTCAATCTTAAGTTTTCAAGTATCCGTCCAAACAATAGCCACCGAAGGGTGAACCACGAAGGAAAATCAACAAGGAAACTGTATCCCTTTCGAGAATTCACGGTATTCCGACTTCCATGATCAAGGCCCTCCAAAGGGATTGTCTGGTTCAAGACAAACTAGCAGGAGGATCATAGGGGTCTCACGGTGTGAATCGAAAGAAGAGACCGTGGGTCCCATTTTCACAGGTCCTGCTCCCACTCACTATAAGTACTCTCTCTATCCACATTGATATTGATCCATACAAATACCATTTGAAAGGGGACGCTCCCATTTGCGCCACGAGGCCGAGTATGGATCTCACGGTGCGGACTTAACGGAGATTTGTGGTCGGAAAAATTAAATGTATCTTATACACTTTATTTCCTCCCACTCAGACTTTATAATTTTCGGGATTGACCGAGATAAATCGGCTAAAATTTACCTAAGTCTACCAATATAACTTTTATATGGTATTTAGCCTAAGTTTATAATCACATTATTACTTAGGTCTATGTGAGTAAATTAATCAACTTTTAATTAACGACACTCACGAAAAATATAATCTAGGAATCTCCAGACCGAATTCACTCCCAGGTCGGTTTCCAGGTAGGGGTATTCCGCAAGCGTCAACTTAAATACATCAGCCTTAGACAAAACTTTCCTTAGACAGAGTTACTTATCAGTCACTATTCAAAAATTACATTTTGATTTCCTAATTCTAATCTTATTAGAACTAGAAAACCTAAGTGTAATTATTCAAGTTCTAAACACTTTAAAACTAATAATTAACTTAGGTTACATGCATTTCTATGTTATAGTGCTTGATCATTCATCACATGAATAATTATACTATAACATAATAATTCATCACATGAAATTAAAATGCATGAGCATACTTTAATCTAAAAAATATAACACTTATATTAATTAAATTAAAACATGCATTTAATTATATTATAACACTTATAATATAACCTATCATGAAAACTATATATTATAACACTTATAATATAAATGATGCATGAAAATGTTTAACCTAAGGTGGGATTTTAAATCTATATGTCATACACTATGCACATAGAATTTAATTAAATCATACATCTCATGCATAAAAATAATTAAATAGCAAAAATGGACCGATTTTGGCACTTAGGGGCAATTATTTAATTAATTAACATTAATATAACTATTATATTAATATTAATTAATAAAATAATTTTAATAAAAAGAAATTACACATTTTACAAATTAAAAACTTAAATTAAAAACTAAAAATAAAAGCCTCACGAAGTGCAAACTTCCATCACGCCCACGTTGTACGTGAAACTTCCGCGAACTGCACTTCTACGCTCGCAGCGTTGCAACGTCGTGGGCAGCGTTGCAACGCTGCTAGCGTTGGGAACGCTGGCTTGACGTTGATTGTTGCAGCGTTGCGCCTTGGGTCGCAACGTTGTCCTGCAGCGCGCCCTGCTCCCGCAATTGCAGCGTTGAGACGCCGATGAACAACGTCTCAATGCTGTCGACAGAACAACAAGCTCCTCTTGCTGTTCTTCATCGATTCTTGTCCGTTTTCGCTCCGATTTCTTCACAGCATCCCATGCCACAAACGACTCGGACTTACAGACTCGATTTACATTAAAAATGCCAAAAATTACGGACCCTTACATTGATCACATCAACATAGAAATGTAAATCTACTAAAAGTGCCAAAACCGAAAACATCCATTATGCAAACCAATATTCATCTCATGAATTAAAAGCAATACCCACCTAATTTTAACGAAAATAAGTGCACAACAAGAACCATCGATTTGGCTCTGATACCAATTGAAGGGAATGAGAATCCCCGTGCAGCGGAAGACGATCGAATCGTCATGGTGATGTTGTGCTACTTAATTACGTTAAAACTAATTATCACATAACTATAGGCTAAACATGCAATCTAAGGAAAGAAAACAATAAGGTTAAGATACTTACTTGTTGAAGACGTTCTTCAAAGTTCTTTCCTTCGGTGATCACGAACTCTTCGTGCTTTTCTCGATCTCAACGATTTCGTACTCTACTCACGAACACCACCACTTGGTTTCTCGGTTGTTCTTCTTTAGGAAGAACAAGGATTGTGGGATCCTTCTTTTTGGTTTAGGAGGAGAAATGTAGAGAGAATTTGAGAGAGAAGAAAAACTCTTCTTTTGGTGAGATTTCCAAAAATGAGAGTAACAGCTTACAACCTCTTTTGCAAAAGGGGTTTATATAATGGAGATAGGTGGAGATGAAATCTCCACCTATTTATCATTTTACCACAACTATAGGTTATACAAATCATATTTGCATAACCATATATTATAAGATATCTCATATCTCATTTTACAAATCACATTTGCAATATTGTGGATTTTTAAAATTGAATCACATCCAATTTAATATCTCTCAATCTAATTTCTCCAAATTAGCCATAATTCAATAATTAGGCTAACCTATAGTTTATTATGAATCTCATTCACATTAAACTATATATTATATCATTTATATCTCATATAAATGACATAAATACCCTTTAGTGAACTTGAACACTTCAATTCACACCAAAACAGTAAACCTTCTTTTCATCTAGTTTGAGCCAATCGAGGGACCTTATGGACCTACAGTGACGAGCTCCAATGATCCGAGATTAACCTATCAAACTCTTTGACCCGGTTAATCAACATTCATTAGCTACGGTAACACTTCACTAAAGCCGTGTCAGCACACTCCCGCCGATGCAAGATATTACGTGTCCACTGATATAACCAATGCCCATGAGTCGACCATTCATAGGTTGTTCGTAGACACTACTGGGTCAAATTACCTTTTTACCCCTGTGTCTACTTTTTGTTCCTAAAGTCCCCACTGCTCCTCTAATGAACAACATCGTTGTAATGGTCCAACCATACACAACAACCCTCTCGTGCCAGTGAGAGGATGGGCGTCCGTTGTCCAAGCCCTGGAGACAACACTTAAGGGAACAACCCTCTAGTTTCCCTAAAGGCGGGAACGAGTGAATTGCATCTCGCGTAGTTAAGTTTCCAGGTCCCTACTTGGTCCTGTCCTTGAGAAGATAGGCATATTGGGGGAGTAACTGTGACCACCCTGTTGGGATTTATGCCCTTAACTTGTGTAATTTTTATCAATTAAATAAAGTGGTATTTGTTTTGATAAGATTACAGTCTTGCTTTTATAAATCCAATAAACTAAGCTCCAAGGTTATAACGTTTATCTTGAAATCAGTGTAGTGGACACTATTTGGGTTGACTTCAAGATTATAACCTAAATAGTCTATGGTATAAGAATAAGGTTGGAAACTTTATTTTGGTAACACCATGGATGCGACCCACTTTGTAATTAGTACAAATGAGGTAATCCAACTCATTCATGTAGTTGACATGCGAGTGGGGGCATCCTGTATGAAGAAGAGTTCATACAAGACAGATCGCAAATTATTAGTCTAACCAAAGGTAACAATCGTTAACAAGATAAGACTAGTAATTTATAGATGGTCATTAGTGACTCGACCTGAATCCTGAGCAAGTTAAGAACTCCTGCTTATAGGGGTTTGCCCTTAGACTAGTATGGGTGAGAGTGGCCTTTAGCCGACTCAATAAGTCTACCTTCTCAGGGACAGAACCTCGTAGGTAGCTGGAAACTTAACTGTGCAAGATGGAATTCACTCATTCCTCTCGAGGAATTAGATAGGTTGTTCCCTTGGGGACTGACTCGTGTCTTGAACAACGGGGTCCCGCCCTCTATGAGGGTGAGTCTAAGGTAGGACCTTAGACTTGTTGTTCATTAGAGGATCAGTGGTGCTTAACGAACAACCTGTGAAGGGTCGACTCATGGGTAATGACTATATCAGTGGACACAATATTATCTACGGTGAGGAGAGTGCAACTACAAGGCTATAGTGGAGTGACTAGTTAATGAATATTGATTAACTGGATCAAAGAGTTTGATCAGTTAATCTCACATCATTGGAGCTCATGATCTGTAGGTCCATTAGATCCCTCCGTTGGCTCAATATGGTAATATTGAGGGTATAAAATTAGGAGTGAAATTGAAGTGTTCAATTTCATACCTGAGGAGTTATATCAATTATATATGATATAATTGATATAATATATAGTTTTAATGTGAATTAGATTCATATATAAACTATATACTAAAGAGAGATTAAATGAGGGGTAGGATGGTCATTTCCATCCTATTTCTCTATATATATGGTTGCATGAGATGCAACTAGGTGAAGGTTTTGGAAAATCTCTTTTGTTGTTGTTGGAAGAGTTCCAAGACAACAAAAACATCTCTCTCTCAAAATACCTCACATCTCCTAAAGGGAACCCACCTTCCTCCCTCACCTAGAGAACAATGTAGAAGATCCGGTGGTCGTGTCTTCCAACGTTGGAGTTCTTGTTGCTGAGATCGTGACCGTGGAGAGAGGAGCACTTGAAGAAAGGTTCTTCAAAGGTAAATTCTTGCTATCCATTTCACTTTTATGTTTAATCTAGTTTTGTATGTTCTTGAATTTATCGTTGTAACTAAATCAAGAGCGCGCGATTCGCAATCGCTTCCGCTGCGGGGACTTCGATTCCCTTCACACCCTCACCCGTACTAGTCAAAGGACAAACCCTCGCAGACAGGAGTCCGTAACACGCTCAGGATTCAGGTCGAGTCACTAATGGGCATCTATGAAGTTATTAGTTCTTACTGTCAATGGTGTTACATCAGTAGGTCTAATAATTCACGGTCCAGTCTTGTACAATCTCATTGTACAGGATGCCCCCAGTCGCATGTTAACCACATGAACGAGTCAGATCACCTCGTTTGTATCATAATACAAAGCGGGTCGCATCCACAACGTATCCAAAATTAGGTCTCCAACCCTATCCAAAGACTGTAGATCGTTCGAGTCATTAACTCGAACGTGATCCTCCCTGTGTGTCCACTACACACCGTTTAATAGTTCTCTCATATATTCAATGACCCTGGAGCTTAGTTTATTGGACAAAGTTTGTAATAAATGCGAGACACAAAAGATGAAATAAATAACTTTTTATTAATTTCAAATAGTAATTTACAAACTGAACGAGATTAAAACAATCATCCCAACAATTATATACACATAAAACCATGTTTTAGTACTAATATGCATGATATACCATGATGATCCTTTGTGTTATTTTATAAGTTATACTTAGAACATAAAACATGTATTACAAGAACATCAACATTTCAACATAACATTTCATGTTGACGAAAATGATTTTACTCATTGAGTTAAAATACATACATGTTCTGACTTCAAATCGTTGGCTCATTCTCCAATCTTGTCTTTATACTTCTGAAATCTTCAACATATTCTACTAAATAGTGTATTATATTAATATAATGTGTATATTTTATCATTTCATAACTATAAGTTTCATTACACACACTCACAATTCTTTTTTAAAACTGTGAAATATATATTTTTCACTCAATGAATATATTCTTAAATTATACTATTGTGTTGACCATATTAAAAAAGAAACATGTATATATTGTATATATGCATTCCAACACAGTATTTAATAAATAAAATCACATGGTATTCTCCTAACATATATAAAGATAAATGAGTTTATAGTGAGTGACTCACAACACCAACAAGTATATAGCGAGTGAATTACAATACCACAAATTTAAATACACTTGGCAGAACACCAAAAATTTGAAAGAAAATAACCAAGAAAATTTTGTAAAATCATACTTTCAATAATTTTTGTAATCCAAAGAAATCGATTACTTCCAACAATTTGTTTTTGGTAAAAAACCAAAATAGAACATGCATCTTATAGTTGAAATATATATTTCAGTAAACTCTATCCCTCTAAAAACCCTCATGCATTTCTTCAAATTTTATCTCGATGAAAACTCACATACATGCATTTAACCTTCCTCCCCCTAAAAACTCACATGTATTTTTTAGTTTTCAACCAAAATACAGGTTACATTTTGTAAATAACATTGATATACTAAACACCCAAAATCTTAGATAACTTACTTTGTGATATATACTATGTATATTTGACCACAATGCAAATCAAATGGCTTTATCTCAAAGTATGTATTTTTGGTTTTTTAACGTTTGTGACGTCGATCCACTGAAAACCCTGGTCGTCATCTACATGAATGAATCTTTCAAGCATAATAATTAATCATAGAGAAATAAAATGAGTTTTGGCGAATTTTTTTTAGATATTTGCCTATTTTTAGAATTCTTTTATGACATTTGCTTATTTTTAGGAATCATTATAACATTTGCTTATTTTTAGGAATCCTTTATAAAAATAATTGAATAAGTGTTTCCTTTTTTTAGTATTTTCATTTTAGTATTTATTTTTTTTAATATATAATGGGTACAATAGTAATTGGATCTCTAAAAAAACTTTCTTTATTTAAATTGTTGGGCATGAATGCAAATTTATAGACTTTTGGACATATTTACAATTTTCCTACTTTAAATTACTCATTTATGTAGTTAACCCTAATAACTTTGAAACGTTTATAAACGGTTAAAGTTAATATTGCAACTTTTGAAAGAATAAAAGTATTTTTTTAAACAATGACCAAAATTTAGGAGTATTTTTCTTATATATAATTTGGTCTATTGTAGGATCGTATGACAACACTAGAGGGGTGAATAGGGTTGATTAAAAAATTATAAACTTTTTTTTTAATTAAACTAGATTAATTCAATCTTAAATAATCAAAATAAGCACCTTAAAATTTATAGAAATATAGAACAATTTTTCTAAGCATGCAATCTACTTTAAAGAAAATAAATAGCAAAATGTTAAAGTTGGAGAGATAGGAAACGACACCGAAGATTTTTATAGTGGTTCGGAAATCCCTACTCCACTCCCTAAGACGCCTTCTTGGGTATTTTACTGTGACAGTTCTCTTATGGGTGAGAACCAAACCGATTTCCCACTCTTTTTAAAGGTTCAAGAGTAAACCCCCAACCGATCCTTTTGCAGGTTCAGGATCCAACCTATATCGATCTTTTTAAACGAGTTCAAGATCAAACCACTATGATCCTTTTGAACGGGTTCAGGATCAAACCACTACAAATCCTTTTTTGGGTTCAAGATTAAAGCTCTACAAATCCTTTTCCGGTTTAGGATTAAACCGTTCACTCAAAATTCTAAAGTATACCCACACCTTAATACAACACCCAATTTAAAAGATGAAATACAAATCTCACAAAGAAAGATCTCTCACAAGAGTAGATACACAATTTTAAGCTCTAAAGACACAATCTAATCTCTCATATAAAATTCTCTCATAAAAAGAATAGAAAATGATGTAACTTTGAAGAATAATCAAGAATGGAGAATGTTGGAGAGAAAAATTTCAGCAACTTGGAGATGAGAGTTTTTTTTGAAATGAGAGGGAAAATGATGTTTAAATAAGGTTTAAATTTATGGTAAAATTTGGGCCATTAGATCTAGGTTAAGATGGATCAAGGGTGGAGGTAATTTGGGATAAAAATGACAAAAGAAAGATTAAATGAATAATTTTAAATGGTTCCAACGGTCTTTAAAAACTGGCTACGTGTCGTCATGTAATTCGTTCGCGTCATTGCAAAATAACAGTTTTTCTCAATCTTCTTTTGGTCCTAACATTCTCGTTTGAAGTCCGATTTGAGTGATTCAAAATGTGTTGGAATCGTTTTTTCGAGATCTACACTGTGTACACTTTAAAACAATGAAATCATTAGTAATTTAAATGTTTGTTATCATCAAAATATATGGTCGTATGATTAAAGCTCGTAAATCTAACATCTATATCATGAATTATATTATACGATATTATAAGAGATATTCATAATTATACAAAATTTTATAGCACAAAATAGGTACATAAATTAATTAATAATAGTTCAGATTCTACGCATAATATTTAATTGGTAATTATGACTATTTTTATGATCCGTAACTATATTGTCAAACTATATTGTCAAAACATATTTCGAACAATGGTTTAAATTAAAATCTACTTTCTAAATTTACTGCAAAACATATATTCAAAACTAAAAATATGAAGTCAAAGTAAGCTTAGCTCAACGGTTGACATATATACCTTCCTTTTAGTCATGAGTTATAATTAATGTCAGTTGAGTTATGCTTTTGTTGGCATATATATCTAGTATGTTTGAACTTTTTTTACTCTAAATGTTGTTGGATTAAAAAAAAATGAAAAATATGAAATACAGTATTATTTTTTAAAAAATTAAATTCCTTATTTTTAGATTTATATTTTTCGATCACAAACGAAATTATTCAAAAACTTCCTTCGAACGTGGTTTTGGTGCTTATGTAAATTAACTCAACCCGACAAACCCAAACCCAAAGCCATTGCTTGACCTTACTTGCATTTTGCAACCAGCTTCGTAAATTCCAAATGTGTGCTTTTGCATCATCTCTCGTTTGTCTTTACTTGAGTTAGTAATCACCTTTTTTTTTTTCTTTTTAATATAGGAAAATTAGAATTATTAATCAACTTTAGAATACACTTTGCTCCAATATATATATATATATATATATATATTAAAGTAGCCGTCTTTATTCTCTTCACAATAATTGCTTTATTCTAAATAACTTTTTTTTTTTAAGATGGGAGTTTTAAAATTTTAATAATCTAAAAACTAAAAAGAAGGTTAAATTACAAGAAACTTTTAGAATAATATTGCATGGCCAGTCTAATTCATTTTTAAACTTATAAACGTGTCAAATATTTATTTTAAACTTTTGATTTTATATTTTATTAGTCTAATAATTTTTTTAATATACGATTTTTTTTTCATTTAAAAATTTATTAGAAACTTTTTAAAATTAATAGCTTACTATGATATTGAAAGTTGAGAGATTTATTATAAGATTCAATAAATTATTTTACACAATTAAAGTTTTAAAATCAAATGTTTAAAAAAAACTTATAATTTAACTTGAAATAAAAAAGTGACAAATTTTAAATGAGTAGTACTCGAGTGCTGTGTGGGCAATACCTAAGTCTGTGCTCTCAATTATTCACCACACCTATTTTATTTTATTTTTCTATTCTTTTTTAAAAGTGTACACAAAAATAAAATTATTAGCCACCAAGGAAACTATCCGGACATCACTCAAATATTTTTCATTTAAAGGAAAAAGAGAGAGTGGGAAAATTGAAGAAGAGGGAGCTACCTTCACGGCTCTAAATGTTGGTGCCCAATAATTATGGGAGCTTTCCTAGAATAATGTAACATCTAGAAAAGCAAGAAGCCTCCAGAAATTACTCAATAAAGATTGATTTTCTTTTTTCCTTAGAATAATTCAAGACTATTCTTTAATTCAAGACTGGATTCTTGCAAAAAAAAAAAAAAAAAAAAAAATCCACACCCCCAATTTTATTTTTATTTTTTAATTTAACGATCAATTGATTTTTTTAGTCGATATTATATATACTTCAACCCCTTTTTTTTTTTTTGAGAACATATACTTCAACCCCTTAAACCATGTTCAAATGGATAAAAATAATTAAAATATTTATTGGTTTCATAAATTTTATTATAGCACTAAATCTTATCGTGGATAATAGAATATCAATAGGATAATTTTATTGGATTCACTTTTTCTGTTAATAATTAAATAACATTTTCATATTTTAAATGTATGCAAATTTTGTATTTGAAATTTTAAAATGGAGAATTATATTTTAATTTTTTTTTAATAAATATAGTATTTCATGTTATAAACTCAATTTATTTTTGTTAAATTAAAATATATCTAATATAATATATTATAAATCATATGATATTGTAAAATAATATTTAGACAAAATTTTATAACAAAAAATATGTTCATAAATTAATTAATAATGATTTATATTTAACCTAATATTTAATTTTACTACTACAGCTAGTTGTATGGTCTATAAATATACTGTAAAACACATTTTCAACAATTACTTAAATTAGAATCCAATTTCTTAATCTGCTACCAAACATATATATGAAAACATGAAATACAACTCTATTTTCATTGAATTCCTTTGACCTCGTTTGATAATCATTTTGTTTTTTGTTTTTAGTTTTTGAAAGTTAAATTTTTTTTCAACTAATTTCTCTACAATAGACATCATCTCCCTTAAGTAAACATTTGAACTTTGAGCCAAATTCTAAAAACTAAATCAAGCTTTTGAAAGCTACTTTTTTTAGTTTTCAAAAGTTAACTTGGTTTTTGAAGAAATAGGTACAAAGTAGATAAGTATACATATAAACTTATTGATAGAAGTAGTATTTTTAGTTTTAAATTTCAAAAACTAAAAACCAAAAACAAAATCGTCATCAAACGGGATCTTGATTTTCAAAATTCTGTTTTCATATTGACGTTTTATAAATTCGATGCTATATTTCCGATAAGATAACATCATAGGTGCTATTAAAAAATATATAATAATAAAGCTCCCGTTTGTTCCAATTTGAACTACATTGGCACATATATTTGTAAAATTACAAGTTTTTGTCTTTCAACTTAATAATATTTAGTTGTGTCCAATAAACCTCTGCATTAAATAATTTCCAGTATGTCCCTAACTTTCAAATTGGGGTTTGAATTGGGTCTGTTTGGTTAGCAATCCAATTGCTTTTATGTTTTCGATTCACCAATTGATGAATACGCGTTTAGCGACGTGTTTTAAAAATGCTTTCGATTCTCAGATCCAAATAGTAGAAATTCAAAACAACATTTTTATGTTTTCATTGTATCCAGATTCTCAATTTGAAATTTTAAAATGCGACTTATATTAAACAAAGATAAATATCTTAGTAAATATAGTATTTCACGTTTATAAACTTAATTTAATTTTGTTAAATTAAAATAGCTATAATATAATATATAATATATTATAAAATATAAAATATTATATTATATTATAAAATAATAATAATATAAAATTTATAAAAAAATAACATGTTCATAAATTAATTAATAATGTCTTATATTCAACCTAATATTTAGTTTTGCAATTACAACTAATTTTATGATATATAAATATATTATAGAACACACTTTAAACTACTCGCTTTAAAATGGAATCAAATTTCTAAATCAATACTTAAACACATATCCAAAAAACATGAAATACAACCCTGTTTTCATTGAATCCCTTGTTTTCAAATTTCTGTTTTTGGATTGCCAACCAAACAGGTCCTAATTTTCTAACGAATTCTTAACCATCATTTGATAAAATTTCGTTTTTAGTTTTTTCTTAACATTATACTTATTTTTTTTACTATTTCTTTACTATAATCTTTACCTATTTTTTAAGAAAAGTTTGTATTCTTAATCAAATTCTAAAACTAAAAATAAGGGTTTAAGAGTTACTTTAGTTAATTTTCAAATTTTAATTTGAATTTTGAAAACATATTAAAAAAGAGATAACAAAAGAAAGAAACTCAGGGTGAATAATGTTTATGAGCTTAATTTTTAAAAACAAAAAACTAACGCCCTATTTGATAGCCATTTGATTTTTGTTATCTTATCCATTTCTCTATAATTTTCTACAATACTTTCATCTTTATTAAGAAAACATTTGGATTCTTAGCCAAATTTCAAAAACAAGAACGGATTTTTGAAAACTACTTTTTTATTTTTCAAAACTTGAGTTCGGTTTTGCAGAACACATGTAAAAAGTGGATGACAAAACAAGGAAAACCTATAGATAGAAGTAGCATTTATAGATTTAATTTCTAAAAACAAAAAACTAAATATGTAACGCCCCTACTTTTTTTATGACCAAATCCCTAGGGACATTACTACACATGCATGCATTTATAGGCCGAGAAATAGAAGAAACTTAAAAGAAATTTCCATTCATCGTAAATAGTTCCAGGGATCCCAAACAAAAACAAAACATTCAAATCATTTAAAACATCACGTCAGTTTGGCCTATTAAAACTGTAAGTAAGTTTAACTTCAAATAAAAACTTAAAGACAACAATAGTTCAAATAAGAGTATGCGGAAAATTATGCTGGTTCCCATGGTCCTAATCACGCTCTCCAGTCACACGCCCTGCACGTCCTTCCCTTTACCTGAAAAACATTTTTAAAAGAAAGGGTGAGTATTGCATAAACAATACCCAGTAAGTAACCTCGCTACCGAGGTTTGGGATATGCATACACATACAATCATGATCTTTAAACTCATTCATAACATACATAGGTGGGAATTAAAACTTTCTAGAGTTGCCAGGTCTTTAATCCATGGCTGCATAGTAATTGTCAGGCCTTTAATCCATGACTGCTCATTCAGTTGCCAGGTCTTTAATCCATGGCTATTCATTCAGTTGCCAGGTCTTTAATCCATGGCTATTCATTCAGTTGCCAGGTCTTTAATCCATGGCTATTCATTCAGTTGCCAGGTCTTTAATCCATGGCTATTCATTCAGTTGCCAGGTCTTTAATCCATGGCTATTCATTCAGTTGTGAGGCCGACTGGTCATCCTGAGTCATTTCAGCGATCTCAGGATAACCAATGTCCACACTATTCAATCATTCATTTCGTGACATACAAAATCATGCATAAGGTCCCATCAGTCACATAATCATGGTGTACATATCACAATTATCATCATCAACACATCATTCATACTTTCTCATGGACAGGGTGATAAATCATACTTTTGTAAATAACATGAAACATTCTCATACACACTGCTGTCCTATTCTCACATGAAATAATGGGATCTCTATACATACCATACGAGAATACTTTCACATAAAATAATGGTTCAATTTCACGTAATACATAGAGGCATTTGCACATAAAATGTCGCGTATTCTCAAAATAATAACTGTGTATTTTCATGTGAAAACTATAAACTGATTCGCATAAAATCATGAAATTCATTTTCATTTACTCCCATTAAAAGTTCGGCACGAGGTCCCTTACCTCAAGCTTCGATTTTATTCCAAAATCTAATCGGACTCCCTGCCTATTCTCCTTTTAGCGAAACTCCGATTCACATCATAATTTCCAAATTAAACTCCAAATATTCACACTTAAACCCTAATCGTGCGATACTTAAACTACCGTATTAAGATGTCGTGTCCCGCTTACCTCGGTTTTCACGCGAGAACTCGATATTCCTTAGTTCGCTTGGCAATCGACTACCAATTCCGTTCCAAGTTCGGTTCCTACAAGGACGTGTTCGAACCTGTCACTTAAAATCTCAATCAAACGTTTAATCCAAACGATAGATCGCAATATTACTAGTTAAGCACGAAACTCGAATCAAACGCTCACCGACCAACAAACTTGCTCAGCCAGAGAACCACGGCGGCGGTAGGCGTGCGTGGGGTCCGTGATGGCGAGTGGTCGGGCTTTCTGCTGCGCGCAGCGATGGTCGGCTCGTGGGTGCTCCGGCTATGGCGGAATGGCGATCAACGGTTCTTTGGTCGACGGAAAAAAGGCGCTGCGGCGAATCACGGCCGGCGGCGGTGGCTCCAACGCAAGTGGCTAGGGTTTTGCGCGGTTTCCGGCGGAGGCTGCAGACGGCTCGCGCGGCGTGACTCTCGTGACCCGACGTGGGGCTGCGAAAGGAGGTTCCTGGGCGTCCCGAGCTCGTGGTTCGCCGGCGAGGGCTAGCGATCGATCGGGCTTGCCGGGCGCGGCGAGTCAACGCGGAGGTCGGCCGGACGCGAGCTTCCTCGGATCTGGCGCACAGCGATCTCGATCTGGGTGAAGCAAAGCTTCGATCGTGGACTTGCTTGCCGCAATCTCGGGACGCAACCGACGGGGCTTCCGTCCGTGGATCTGCGCAGTATGCGCGCGCCGATGAAGCGTCTCGCGTGTGGGTTCTGCGCGCGAGCGTGAGGTCGCTTTTTTTGCGTTCGTTCGCCGTGAGGTACCTAAAACGTGAGAGGTTGCTGCGGTAGGGTTGGTGTGACAAAAGGGAGGGTAGTCGGCTAGGTCAAACACGATAGGAAGAAGGAGAAGAAGAAGATGGCATTATAATAGGGTTAGGGTTTTTGATAAAATAAAGAGAATGGGCATTAGGGTTAGGGTTTGGGAACACTATTAGTGGTTTCACTTAAGGAGACTTATATACCAACAATTTAGGTTAACTTAAATTGCTAATTACATCCTCCATTAGATGTTAATAGCTAAAATGCCCTTGCAAATCTTCTTTTCCTTTAATTTCATAAAAATTCTTGTCTTATAGGAACCATTCACTTAAACTAAACAAAAATTAAGGTCTCACTCTCCCGAGCTTGCTTAGAACACCAAAACGACTAAATATAGTGCTAATAGAGTGTTAATTAAATTAATTAATAGTACTTTAGATGGCGGTCGTTACAATCTTCCTCCTTAAGAACTTTCGTCCTCGAAAGTTCCTATTCTTGGAATAGCTCTGGTATTTGGCTTCGCACTTCCTCTTCTCGCTCCTGGTAGCTTCCTCCGTGCGGTGGTTTCTCGCCACAATACCTTAACTAAGTTGATCTCACTACACGGAGGGTCTTTCGATCTCTTGCAATAATTTGAACCTGGTGCGTTCACCATAACTCGGATCTTACATTAATCGTAATGGTTCAAGTCTATGACATGAGTCGGATCCGGGACGTGCTTTCTCAACATGGAGACATGAAATACATTGTGGACCGCCGAAAGAGAAGGCGGCGGTGCTAATCATGAGGCCACTTTGCTCCAATCCTCTCTAAGATCTCAAATGGTCCGGATGAATCGCGGACTCAACTTCCTTTACGCCCAAACTTTAGAATTCCCTTCATTGGGGCCACCTTAAGAAATACGTGGTCCCCGACATCGAATTCTAGGTCCTTCGCCTCTCGTGTCGGCATAATTCTTTTGTCCGACTTGGGCGGTCTGCATTCGTGCCTCGATCTTCTGCATTGCCTCATTAGTGTGACTGTACTACTCGACCCAACAATCGGCGTTCACCAACCTCCTCCCGCAGAACGGGAGTTCTCGCAACGCGTCTTAGTAAGAGCTTCAAATGGAGCCATTCCGATAGTCGATCGTAAATCGTTATTGTAAGCAAACTCCATCGATGCAAATGAGTGTCCCAACCGCCGGAAATCTAAAGTGCAAGCTCGCAACATATCCTCTAATATCTCGATTTAATCGTTACGCTGCCGCCCATCCGCCTGTGGATGAAAAGCCGTCTCAAGTTCAATCACGAACCCAAAGCTCTCGTAAACTCCTCCGGAAGTTGGAGGTGAAACGTGGATCCTATCTCAAATAATCTTGACCGGGATTCCATGTAAACGGACTATCTCTTCCGTAAAGTCGTGCCCACTTATCTGTAGAATAGGTGGGTTTCCACGGTATAAAATGTCTTGACTTTGTTAACTCCGTCCACTATGACCCAAATCACATGTAACCTCGTAAAGTTCTAGGCAATCCAACTATGAAATCCATAGAGATCTCCTCCCATTTCCACCGAGGCACATGTAATGGTTGCGGCAATCCTGCAGCCTCTCGCCTAGGTGCCTTCACCGCCGACAAGTCAAACACTTGCGACAAACTCGCCACGTCGCGCTTCATGTTGCACCACCAAAACGATCGCTTTGAGATCTCGGTACCTCTTGGTACTGCCAGATGCATAGAAAATGGTGAGTTATGTGCTTCGTTCAAGATCTCAGTTCTCAGCTTGTCATCGTCTGGTACACACAAACGTCCCTGAAATAGCAATCCTCCATCTGTGGATAGGGAAAACTCTGTCAACTCACCGTAGTTACCGCAGTAAGTTTTTCCACTAATCGGGGTCCACCACGAGCCTCTATAATACGTTGCCTCAAGGTCGGTTGCAGCATCGTTAATCGGGCTAATCGAGCCGTGGTCTTTCCTACTAGCACTGCGCAATTTCACTCGAGCAAACTCTGCACAGTAACTCTGCTACTGCATCACTCTCGTGCGCAGCGATGCAGCATGCACTTCTCTTTGAGGGCATCGGCCACTACATTAGCCTTACCGGGATGGTGCGTATGTCAATATCATAATCTTTCACCAATTCCAACCATCTCGTTGCCTCATGTTCAATTCCTTCCGGTGAACAGATACTTTCAGACTTTTATGATCTGTAAAAATCAATTTTCTCGCCATACGTAGTGTCTCCGCATTTTTAACGCAAATACCACTGCTTTGCTAGTTCCGTGTCATGAGTTGGATAGTTCCTTTCGTGCGTCTTCAATTGTCGGAGGCATACGCTATTACCTTACCGTCTTTGCATCGATCACGACACACCCCCTTTCTTGGAAGCATCACCAGAAACCACAAAGCTCCTGTTCCCTGAATCGTAAGAATCGGGCCGACACTAATGCGGCTTGAGTTCCCGGAAACTCGCTTCACATGCATCATCCCAAACAAAAGAGTTTCCCTTACGCGTCACCGAGTCATAGCATAGCTATCTTGGCAAAATCCTCGCACGAAACGCCTATAGTATCCTGCAGAAGACCCGAAAACTACGTACCTCAGAATCGCGGGTCTGACGAGGCCACCGTGTGTGACGGCCTCCACCTTGACTGGATCAACAGAGACTCGACCTTCTGCACACCACATGCCCTAGAAAAGATACCATGCGAGCCAAAAATTCACACTTGGAGAATTTTGCATACAACTTATTCTCTCTCGGTGTGAGTAAGACTTTCCTCGTGTGCATTTCATGTTCTTCATCGCACTGAGTATATCAATATATCATCGATGAACACAATCACGAACGTATCAAGAAACTCCTTGAACAAACGGTTCATCAAGTCCATGAAGGCGGCGGGGAGCATTGGTCAGCCAAACGGCATCACCGTGAACTCGTAATGCCCATAACGTGATCTCAATCGCCGCTTTAGGGATATCCCCTTCACCGATCCTCAATCGATGGTAGCTTTGATCTCGGATCGATCTTAGAGAACACTGCCGCTCCTTGCAATCGATCGAACAAATCATCTATTCGGGAGAGGATATTTATTCTTGATTGTAACTTTATTCAACTCCTCGTAGTCTATACACAGCGCATGGATCCGCTCTTTCTTTTCACGAAGAATCACAGTGCTCCCTGGGTGAAACGCTTGGGCGTATAAACCCTTTGTCTAGCAAGTCTTGTAAATCGTATTTTTAGTTCTTTCAACTCTCTGCTTGGTGCCATTCTCAGACGGGGCCTTGGATATCGGGTCGTCCCCCAATTCCAATCCGATGTTAAAATCTACCTCCTCGATCGGAGGTATTCCGGGAGATCCTCGGGAAGACGTCTCAGAAACTCATTCACTCATCGCACCGATGTCACCGAGATCTCTCGTGCACCTTGCATCTAGTATGCGAGCTAAGACACCCCAAGCTCCCGATGCAATAACTTTCGGCCTTAAGGGCGTGAATTACCTTAGGCCTACTTCCCGCTATAGTGCCTCTCCGAACTCAGTAGCTGGTTGGTTAGGAGGAGTGAACACTACCTCCTTCCCCGAAATAAGCAATACAAGCATGGTTCTCTGCGCTAACCACCCATGCCCAATATTACATCAAAATCAAACATATCTAGAACCACTAGGTTCATCTTGCTAACTCATGGTCCATGATGGTCACACTACCATCCTTGACTTTCATATTGGCTAACAAATTTATCCCCGCAGAGTGGATACAGAGATAGGGCATCATCAGAATCGTTTCTAGTTCTAACTCACGGCTTGACTTACAAAGGATGCGAGGAAATAAAAGAGTGCGTAGAACCTGTAATCAAATAGTACAAAGGCGAGGTGCCCAAGTAATGGAAGTGTACCAGAAACCACCGAGTCCGAGCCATAGATGTCTCGGATCGGGTGCTTGCATAGGCTCTCCCCTGCTGTATGGTCGGCTTCACAAAGAGACCACTACTCATAATGTGTGGTCTAGTAGTCTTGGCTTGATTCGGCGGATATTAGCTCAGTGCCCTTTCCTTTCCACACTTGAAACACGCTCCGACCGGGCCATACATTTACCCAGTCGCTTTACCACATTCCTTGCACTGCGGGCTTATCTCCATTGCTATTTCCCGATCTGTTGGTCGGTGGTTTCGGGGCCGAAACTCATGCGGAAATGCCCTCGGTCTATGCGGTGTCTGTTGGGGGGCGCTGTGTGAGTGGAATGGGGCTGGTCCCACTTCCTCTTATGATTCGCTAAGAAATTTGCCCAGAGCTAACTACCACCACATTGTGCGATCCCGAGCTCGCACCCAAATCGGTCCCGCCACTCTCACCGCGCGGAGGCGTAATCGAGAGGTGCTAAAGCTTGAATAAAGCCTCGAACATTCTCATCTAGCCCCATGATGAAGCGCTCGATCTTCTTTTGCTTCAGATCCACCACTCGGGGCAAAAGCGGGACAGACGGGTAAATTCCCTCTCATATATCTCCATCGCCCTCCTGCTGCAGCACACAACAGTGTAAGAATTTCGCTGCTTCACATAACGAGCCGCAGCAGGATAAATTCCGCTGAATGCTTCCTTGAATAGATTCCAAGTAATCGCCTCTCCGCTGCCACAATGGTTCCTTGGCGGACTCCACCACAAGTCTGCGTCATCCTCAAAGATGAAGGTCGCACGCAGGACACCCTCTCGGTCCTCGGGGCGGTTCATCGATGCAAGATGGTCTCAATGGAGGACACCACAACTCGCCCGCAGTGGGGTC
This sequence comes from Trichosanthes cucumerina, assembly GCA_036507285.1. Classification (NCBI taxonomy): domain Eukaryota; kingdom Viridiplantae; phylum Streptophyta; class Magnoliopsida; order Cucurbitales; family Cucurbitaceae; genus Trichosanthes; species Trichosanthes cucumerina. The sequence continues at coordinate 69,681,258 of CM071839.1, read as the reverse complement.
ACCGGAAGACCCATTGAAAGATCTCGGATCATACTTCACGAAGTCCTTCGTAACGGGACTCGAGGGTTGCGTCGCTTTCGCCCGATTTGCTTGGGCCACCGGGGTGGCTACTCGTGGCTCGCACTAGGCTCGCATGGCCTCCACCATCATAGTCATAATATTGGCGTTCCTCGATGCGCCACAGGGGGCAATCGCAGTACATTCTCCCTGACGGTCGGGCGGGTCACGGGGGAGTCTCGAGCGGGTGGAGTAATCTCTTCCCGATCCAGGGGTAATTCCGGGTTGGGCGTCAACGTTTACCCTTGCCCTCCGCCCCCTACCACGTCCCCTACCTCTCCTCGGCCTCTAGGTGGCATTATGTCAAAACTACAATATAGAGAGTTTCTAACTCAGTTTTCTTTACTTTCAAATCATAAGATAGAATCACCCCTTGGGGCTTTTAAGGTTATGTATGCATAAAACCGTATCATATCATAATCATTTACTTTCTTAATAAAATGTCGAAACGCACTGCACAGCGGTGGTGGAAGCGTTGTTAAACCATGGGAACTACTCTGTGCTTACTCTGTGTAAGTCTAGTCTAACCCCTTAAACCTGGGGCTCGATACCAACTATAACGCCCTACTTTTTTTATGACCAAATCCCTAGGGACATTACTACACATGCATGCATTTATAGGCCGAGAAATAGAAGAAACTTAAAAGAAATTTCCATTCATCGTAAATAGTTCCAGGGATCCCAAACAAAAACAAAACATTCAAATCATTTAAAACATCACGTCAGTTTGGCCTATTAAAACTGTAAGTAAGTTTAACTTCAAATAAAAACTTAAAGACAACAATAGTTCAAATAAGAGTATGCGGAAAATTATGTTGGTTCCCATGGTCCTAATCACGCTCTCCGGTCACACACCCCGCACGCCCTTCCTTTACCCAAAAACATTTTTAAAAGAAAGGGTGAGTATTGCATAAACAATACCCAGTAAGTAACCTCGCTACCGAGGTTTGGGATATGCATACACATACAATCATGATCTTTAAACTCATTCATAACATACATAGGTGGGAATTAAAACTTTCTAGAGTTGCCAGGTCTTTAATCCATGGCTGCATAGTAATTGTCAGGCCTTTAATCCATGACCGCTCATTCGATTGCCGTGTCTTTAATCCATGGCTATTCATTCATTGCCGTCTTTAATCCATGGCTATTCATTCGATTGCAGTGTCTTTAATCCATGGCTATTCATTCAATTGCCAGGTCTTTAATCCATGGCTATTCATTCAGTTGCCAGGTCTTTAATCCATGGCTATTCATTCAGTTGTGAGGCCGACTGGTCATCCTGAGTCATTTCAGCGATCTCAGGATAACCAATGTCCACACTATTCAATCATTCATTTCGTGACATACAAAATCATGCATAAGGTCCCATCACCACATAATCATGGTGTACATATCACAATTATCATCATCAACACATCATTCATACTTTCTCATGGACGGGGTGATAAATCATACTTTTGTAAATAACATGAAACATTCTCATACACACTGCTGTCCTATTCTCACATGAAATAATGGGATCTCTATACATACCATACGAGAATACTTTCACATAAAATAATGGTTCAATTTCACGTAATACATAGAGGCATTTGCACATAAAATGTCGCGTATTCTCAAAATAATAATCTGTGTATTTTCATGTGAAAACTATAAACCGATTCGCATAAAATCATGAAATTCATTTTCATTTACTCCCATTAAAAGTTCTATTTACGAGGTCCCTTACCTCAAGCTTCGATTTTATTCCAAAATCTAATCGGACTCCACGCTATTCTCCTTTTAGCGAAACCTGATTCACATCATAATTTCCGAAATTAAACTCCAAATATTCACACTTAAACCCTAATCGTGCGATACTTAAACTACCGTATTAAGATGTCGTGTCCCGCTTACCTCGGTTTTCACGCGAGAACTCGATATTCCTTAGTTCGCTTGGCAATCGACTACCAATTCCGTTCCAAGTTCGGTTCCTACAAGGACGTGTTCGAACCTGTCACTTAAAATCTCAATCAAACGTTTAATCCAAACGATAGATCGCAATATTACTAGTTAAGCACGAAACTCGAATCAAACGCTCACCGACCAACAAACTTGCTGCTGTAGAACCACGACAGCCGGCGTGCGTGGGGTCCGGCGAGTGGTCGGGCCTTCTGTCTTTGCTGCGCAGCGATGGTCGGCTCGTGGGTGCTCCGCTTTGCGGCGGAATGGCGATCAACGGTTCTTTGGTGGTCGACGGAAAAGCGCGCGGCGAATCACGGCCGGCGGCGGCGGTGGCTCCAACGCAAGTGGCTAGGGTTTGCGCGCGGTTTCGGCGGAGGTTGCAGACGGCTCGCGGGCGTGACTCTCGGCTGAACGTGGCTGCGAAAGGAGGTTCCCGGACGTCTGAGCTCGTGGTTCGCCGGCGAGGGCTAGCGATCGACTGTGGCTTGCCGGCGCGAGGTCAACGCGAGGAGGTCGGCTGGACGCGAGCTTCCTCGGATACGGCGGCGCTGCACGATCTCAGGGGCTGAAGCAAAGCTTCGATCGTGGACTTGCCGGCGCAAATCTCAGACGCAACCGATCGGGGCTTCCGTCCGTGGATCTGCAGGTATGCGCGGCCGATGAAGCGTCTGCTCGTGGGTTGCAGGCGAGCGGTGAGGCTGCTTCTTTCTTTGCGTTCGCCGGCGAGGGTACCTAAAACGTGAGAGGTTGCCGGCGGTAGGGTTGGTGTGACAAAAAGGGGAGGGGTAGTCGGCTAGGTCAAACACGATAGGAAGAAGGAGAAGAAGAAGATGGCATTATAATAGGGTTAGGGTTTTTGATAAAATAAAGAGAATGGGCATTAGGGTTAGGGTTTGGGAACACTATTAGTGGTTTCACTTAAGGAGACTTATATACCAACAATTTAGGTTAACTTAAATTGCTAATTACATCCTCCATTAGATGTTAATAGCTAAAATGCCCTTGCAAATCTTCTTTTCCTTTAATTTCATAAAAATTCTTGTCTTATAGGGAACCATTCACTTAAACTAAACAAAAATTAAGGTCTCACTCTCCCCGAGCTTGCTTAGAACACCAAAACGACTAAATATAGCTGCTAATAGAGTGTTAATTAAATTAATTAATAGTACCTGAGATGGCGGTCGTTACAAAATAGTTATTAAAAGATACCTAAATAGTTATTAAATAGGTCAAATTTATCAACTTTTAATTTTGTTTTACAGCAGATCATTAGAACTATGCAAGTCTTAGTTCACCCTGTTTGTCAAATTAAGGATAATATACTAAAAAAAATCAATCTATTAAGAACAAAAAAACCTTCCTAACAGTATGATATTGTCCATTTCAAACATAAGCCTTCATCACTTTTTTTTTTCGTTTCACTAAAAAGCCTCAAACAAATAGAGACTCTAATCACAATCTTTTAGTTATTCTAATCAATGTGGGATTCTGGTCGTATTCTTAATACACGCAATTACATCACCCAACTTCTATTTTTATAAAGAGTTAATTTAAAAAAACATATTTACATTACAATAACACCCCATCGAATGTGAACTAAGAGCATCCATATCTTATCTATAAAAGTAAAAACATGCATGCATTTCTTTTACATATATGATATACCCTATGATTGAGCCTCATTCTCAACCTCTGCCCAAAAAATTTTAACGTCTAAGTATTACATCCTGCCCCAAATTATTCGGTCGCAACTAAAACTGTGACGAAAATAGATTTAGAGGTGATTTTATTGTCAAATCTCTCTCTTATCTTATCATTTAACTTCATTTATAAATATTATATATACAATGCAACAAGGATTACTCTTTACATATAATAGATGACATGCAATAGCAAGATTGAATCTGGTGAAACATTTTGATCATCCGAAAGAAACCTAAAAGTAACCTAGTGAAAAATTAAAGATTGTTGTAAAAATAGGATGAAAACTGGGTATAATTTTATCAATATTTATGTTGTGGGTAAAATCGGACCAACGAAAATGAGTTGGACGAATTGTCGTAGTAGAGGGCCAAATGAGATTAAAAGCCCAATATGGAGCCATAGCGGGTCGAAATCGAACAGGGACAAAATTAAGATGAGAAAGGACGAGAAGGCGTGCTTGGGCTCTGGCTCAAGCGCGTGGTTGGCCTCAGCATAGGCCGAGGCCGACCAGGATAGAGCCTCCCTCTTTTGGGCTCTACCCTCGCCCGGTGAAACGAAGATGGATTCGGGTTTGGGCCGAAGCCCAAGCCCGTGGTCGGCCTCGGTCGAGGCCGACCAGATGCAAGGCCGACCCCTGGGCCTTGCATCGATCTCACGCGACCCACAAGTTTACATTGAGCCCACTCTCGATCTTTCCTTTGCCTAGTAGGTCACGGAAACCTAGAAAGAACCCAGAAGAAAGCTATTTAAACTCTCCCAAGAGAGGAGAGAGGGGTAAGTCAATTCTAGTCACTTAAACATAAACTCTTCCTGAATTCTCTCACAAAACCCTCTCTGACTTAAGCATCGGAGCTTGTGTGGTCTACACCACACCGGTGTCCAGGTTTTCCTTATCTTGCAGGCTACGTTCTTCCCCAAAGAATTATAAATTTACCGTCGTTGTCAAGTCAAGGTCAGGTGTGTTCTCCTGTCTAAAATTTGGCAACAACAGTTGGCGCCGTCTGTGGGGAACGACAACGCTTGCTTGGAGAATCTCGTACTTGAGTCAATCCTCCTACTAAAAGATGAGTAGAACTTTGGGAAACTTGCATGGCAACGGAGATGAAGATGATTCTGACCAGGATCACCACCCCCGACGAACCAGGGAGACTTCTCCTCCTCGACCTCGTATTGGCATAGGCCAACCAGACGACGAGGTGGCCGAACTAAAAGAGAAAGTCGACAAGATGGATAAGTGCTTGTGGGAGATCTTGGAGAATCTCCACCAGCAAAGCAATCAGAAAAAGGAAGAACCACCTCTTATGCGAGATACACGAAAAGGAAAAGCAAAGGTTGTTGAAGGGAAGGAGAATCAAAATCTCACATCCCGGAACACACCGATAAGCTGATCCTCAGAGGAAACGATAAGCCTCGTCAACCCTCGGCTAGGAGCAAAACGAGAAGAACAGCCAGAAGCAGAATGAGCAAAGCAAGTAAGTTAAAATCTCTAGTACAAGTAAGCTCGTGTGCCAACAACCGAGGCCGACCAGGCGGACCAGAAGCGACAACAGAGAAAAGTTTTGAAGCAACGTCAGACTTGCGAAATCTGATCGATCAAAAACGAAAAGCACGGGCTGAGCAGGAGACAGCCGGGGCCGACCCGAGGATGGTCGAGGCCGAGGAGATAGAAGCCGAGGCCGAAGCTGGAGGTTCAAAGCCAAAGCTCAATGCACAAACCCTAAGTCCTCCCTGGAAGGCCGACATCTTGAGAATGCAGAAAGAATTTGGAGATCTCCAAGGGAACCTCCTGAAAGCTCGAGAAGTCGAGAGGTGGGATCTTGAAGCTTTGATCGAGCAAATCGACCCCCTCTTTTGTTGTCGAAATCATGGATGAGAAGATTCTGAAAAATTTAAAGTGCCAACCATCACCCCATCGATGATGGTAGTTCGGACCACGTGGAGCACTTAAATACCTACAGAGTCCTCGCATGGAGCTCCACGGAGCATCGAGAGGTAATTAAGTGCGCGGGCTTTCTCTTCACATTGACCCGGACCAAATGCAAGATTGAGTACAGAAATCAAAAGGAAGTCCATTAGCTCTTTCAAAGAGCTTGCCAGAGCATTTGTGTCGCAGTTCCTGGGAGGTCGAGACCAACGTAAGCCTCAGATGCACTTGCTCACCATAAAGCAAGGGTCAAAGGAGAGCTTACAAGACTATGTCTCCCGTTTTAACAAAGAAACTCTACAGGTCGAAGGCTTCACGGATACTACGGCATTAATTGCCATTGTTGCAGGTTTACAAGATAAAGGGTTGTTGAGATCGATCGGGAAGAAGGAACCGACTTCCTATGTTGAGTTCATAGCCAGAGCTCAGAAATACATGAGTGTAGAGGAACTGATACGATCAAAGGAAGCACCTGATCACGAGAGAAGCGACAGATACCCAGATCAAGATAAGACTCGAGACGATTCTCTTCCTGACTCGAAGAGGAAAAGAGTTTAGGATCGAGGCCGAGGCCGACCAGATCAAGGCCGAGGCCGATCAGATCAAGGCCGAGGCCGATCCGAGCAAGAGACCATCCACGACCAACACTTTGAAAGGTATACACCAACGACTCATCCTCCCGAAAAGATCCTGATGGACATGCCACCCATGATTGCTACCAGCTCCGAGACGAGATCGAAACCTTAATTAGGGAAGGATATTTGAAGGAGTATATCCAAGATGGAGCTGAGCATGCGCCAAGCGGAGATGGCTGAGGCCGACCAGAGGTAGGCCGAGGCCGAACTGGGGAAGGCGCACCCCGAGAGATCAGAACGATATTCGGCGGACCATCGGGAGGCGAATCCAGTCGAAAAAGGAAGGCAATTGCATGAGAAGCCAGATACGATCCCTGTGATCGACGTATGTATTCAGTCCACCCTGAAATTGTGAACCAAACCATAGAATTCACTGAGGCCGAAGCAAGGGTTATCCATCAACCTCATAATGATGCTTTGGTTGTAACTCTAGCTATAGCCAACGTGAAAGTTCACAGGGTCCTCATAGATGGAGGGAGCTCAACTGATGTCTTGTCTCTGACTTCCTTCAATGCAATGAAGTTAGAGAGAGGACTTCTGAAGGAGAACCTAACTCCCCTGGTTGGATTTGGGGGAGAAAGAGTTAATCCTGAAGGCAGCATCGAACTCCCTTTCACCTTTGGGGAAGGGCCAAATGCAACTACCAAAATGGTTAACTTCTTAGTAGTCGAGTGCACATCAGCTTACAATACAATCCTTGGAAGGCCAACACTCCATCAGTTGAAAGCAATAGCTTCCACATATCACCAATTACTGAAGTTTCCTACCCTAAATGGAGTTGGAACTGTCAAAGGAGAACAAAAAACTTCAAGAGAATGTTACTTCACAGCATTGAAAGAGACTAAGAAGTCAACTCGAGAAGAAGACCATAGCCTCAGCTTGGCCGAGGCCGACCACAGAATGGCCGAGGCCGACCTTGGCCCAGTGAATTACTAGGGGGCTTTCACCTTTTTTATTTTTCATTATTAGATAGGTTTAATTTCATGTCAGAAACTTATGTATGAATAAGTTATTCCTTATAAATAGAATCATTTCTTTCAAGCTACAAGCGTAACTCAAGCATGATTGTTTGACAAGCAAAAAATCCTACTTGAGTGGGGGTTGCCAAGGGAATATTCTTCCCTATTAAACAAAAAGCAGAAGCTGCAAAAGAAGATGAAGGCTCAAAACTTGAAAGGTGCAAGTTCGTATGTGACTCAGATCAGCTAGGGCGGACTAAGTGGAGGCGCCAGACTGCCGAGGCCGATCGATCTAGTCGAGGCCGACTGCGACTGGCCGAGGCCGACCAGGTCAAGCCAAAGCAAACCAGGCCAAAACAAAACTGCACACCTGACCTCTTGATGATCCCAAGTGAGTAACTTATTTTGGTTTATGGTAAACATGCATAAGTGAGGATCACGTTTGTTACTTTATCTCAATTAAGTAAGGCCATGTAATTCTGTTCATTGGAGTTTACCTCTTTAAAAATATAGTCAAGAGAAACAAAGATGATAGACAGAAAATACATTCTCATTAACCTTACAAACAAAAAGTCTTACATTGAGATAAAGAAATAAATAAAAATGAAATACATAAGAAATCAGTCCTCATTCACGTTAGCTCCTCCACTACCATTGGAATCATCTGAGTCAGGGAAAGCAAGAGGATCATTCTTGAAAGAAGCATAATCTTCTCGAATGACCTCACAACTTACACCCTTATGATGTTTGGAAAAGCGTCTCATGGTCCATTCATGTCCAGATTCAAAGATCTCATCCTGCATAGCAATGAACTCGTTAGTCTTCTTAAATTCTCTTGCCAAGTATTCAGCATTGGCTAAATGAGCTTTGGCTTCGTTCAGTTGAGCACGGATCAATTCGAGCTCAATTTTGATGGAATCAAGCTCTATTCTAACTTCAGCCAAGAGGCGATTAGCTTGGTTCACACTTGCCTGAGCTTGAACCAACTCAACTCTGGGAACACTGGTTTGTTGAAGAGAGGTGATTTTCTCAGCCATTGCAATTGCGGACATGGTAAGACGACCAAAACCCTAGAAAAGAATCAATTCGTACATGGTAAGACGGACATGGAATCAAGCTCTATTCTAACTTCACCAATTGCGGACATGGTACTCACTCCCGAAGGCTGAGGAGGGGGATGTGAAGGATGAAACGTCGAAGCACCACCCATAGAACGATTCGTTTCTTCTGCTTGCGAAGGTCCAACTCCACTTGAGACTCTCTTCCTTCTTTTCTGTTTATTAGCCTCAAAAAGAGAGAAAGTTCGTGGAGGCATATCTGAAAAGCAAAAACAATATGATCGTTAGTCACATAATTCCAACGATACATAAACAAAAACAGAGAGAGCGGAGCGGAGGGATCAAGCAACTGCATCGATCGAGGCCGATCGGGATCGGTGCCGAGGCCGACCAGACTGACCGAGGTCGAGGGTAACTTCTCTCTTGCATCAAAGTCTCAAGGAGAAGGCGCAACGAAACGTAACCTTATGAAAGGGAAGGCGGAGCAAATCCAATTCTGATGAGATTCTCTTGACTCACAATACAGAGACCGAGGCGGGACGGAGCTCCTAGGCTTTTCACAACCCTCACAAAAGCCCGAACAACAACAGGACGTTGGAACTCTACAGGAACTGAAAAGGGAAAAATGTCATATGGTTAGACACAATATATAAATGCAGTTTCCAAGAAAAGATGATATGATAAAGAGAGCAACTCACCATAATCCCTAAACTTAGTTGAAACTGCATAGACAGAATTTTGAGGCCCATGGGATAACCAATTCCCGCTAACTAGAAACCATTTATTTTTCCAACCATGGATCGAACTGGATCCATCAATCAGTTTCCCACATGAAGAACTCAAATAATAAAAGAAGCTACCAAAAGAAGGATTACGACTTAGTATGTAAAGAGACATGAAAACATGAGGTGTGAGCGGACTACCATCACCATATGTTGTCCATTATACATAACAACCTATAAGGTGACCCCAACTATTTGGCACAATTTGGGCAGGAGCCAAACCAACCAACATCAGAAAGCTTTGCGAAAATAAAGATAAAGGAAGGCGCACACCAAACCTAAACATCGCAAAGTAAAAGCAACTTCTCCAAGGGAGGATCTTCTATGCGATCATCGTGCCTAGGAACCCTCAATTGTACATCGAAGGAAATATCATACTTGTACACCGCAACCCGCCCAAGTTGAGCCTCGGTTGCCAAGGATGATATAGCCTCAGATGTCTGAGAAGACTCACCGCTATGTGATCGGAAGACGATGAAGCCTCATAATAACTTGTACTATGAGACTCCTCAAAGAAAAGAAGACTCACTAATCTCATGAGAAGTGGTGGACCATTCACCATCCATTCCAAGCAAAGAGATAAAGAAAAATGGAAGAGTAAAACTACCTCAAATAGAAGAGAATAGAAGAAGAATGGTGTGAGAAGTGGAGAGAAATGAAGACCTATTTATAGGGAGAGAAGAAGAGAAAATGGAGGGAAACTTAGATTTCAAATTCAAATTGAGATTCAAAATTAAAAAAAAAAAAAAAAAAGTCGTCGAGGCCGAGGAGGGTTGTTGCGCATGGCGCACCCTCTCCCGTGCGCGCCCGTGAAGACGCAAGCTCTGCGTCCGCGCGCGTGCCTGAGCCTATGTTGTAGGCCTCAGCCTCGACTTCGACTCCGGTTCGGTCGAGATCGACCAGGCCAAATCGGCCGAGGCCGACCAGGCCAATCCGACCGAGGTCAAGGCCGACCACTTGAACCGGCCTGGTACGTCGGACCAGGCACGTTCCAAACATGCCCAGATGCTTCTTCCCTCTGATCTCCATCCCCCTGGTCAACAATCATCCTCCCATTGGATCCCTATCCAAAATGAAGCGACATACGTCTGGAAAGGTTCACGGAAAGCATGAAGCTACATGGCTATTGAGTTGCCAAATATCTCTCCAAGAGAGCGACACAAGTCGTGAATCGGGATGAGAACCTAAACCCCAAGAAAAACCAATCTTGGGATGATCCAAGGAATACCTTGGAGCCCTAAACTCCCACGTGAGGGATAGTCTGAGGCGCATGGTAAGCGCATTAGAATAAAAATCCAAGGGGAAAGAGAGCATTCGAAATGCGAAATAAGCAGGACGGTGACCTGGAATCCCATTGAAAAACGGGGAAATTGACCCCTAGTAAGACTGAATATCCTCATAAGGATGAACAACATAAACTAGGGAGAATTCGAGGCAACCCTCGAAATGTCTAAAAAGGACTCCGAAGAAATTTAGCCAAAAGAATCGAAATGCAAGGTAAGCATGACGAGATCCTGAAATCTACATTAAAATACTGAGAAAAATTAACACATTAGGGGACATAATATATCCACCAGAGTGAACAATCCACGGAATGCCAACAGTAACTCGAAGAATTTCAATAGGGTACTCCCAAGTCAAGCTCCAAATGATTAATTCACAAGTTCCTAATCTTGAACCCTAACTAGGGAGTGGGGGCTAATGTTGTGGGTAAAATCGGACAAACGAAAATGAGTTGGACGAATTGTCGTAGCAGAGGGCCAAATGGGATTAAAAGCCCAATATGGAGCCATAGCGGGCCAAAATCGAACAGGGACATAATCAAGATGAGAAAGGACGAGAAGGCGCGCTTGGGCTCTGGCCCAAGCGCGTGGTCGGCCTTAGCATAGGCCGAGGCCGACCAGGATAGAGCCTCCCTCTTTTGGGCTCTACCCTCGCCCGGTGACACGAAGATGGATTCGGGTTTGGGCCGAAGCCCAAGCCCGTGGTCGGCCTCGGCCGAGGCCGACCAGATGCAAGGCCGACCCCTGGGCCTTGCATCGATCCCACGCGACCCACAAGCTTACATTGAGCCCACTCTCGATCTTTCCTTTGCCTAGTAGGTCACGGAAACCTGAACCCAGAAGAAAGCTATTTAAACTCTCCCAAGAGAGGAGAGAGGGGTAAGTCAATTCTAGTCACTTAAACATAAACTCTTCCTGAATTCTCTCACAAAACCCTCTCTGACTTAAGTATCGGAGCTTGTGTGGTCTACACCACACCGGTGTCCAGGTTTTCCTTGTCTTGCAGGCTACGTTCTTCCCCAAAGAATTATAAATTTACCGTCGTTGTCACGTGAAGGTCAGGTGTGTTCTCCTGTCCAAAATTTGGCAACAACAATTTAAATACTAATATAATAATAATAATAATAATAATTATTATTATTATTATTATTATGGATATATATATAATATAAATAAAGAAAGTGAAAGTTTATGGAAAATTAAAATAACAAGTAAAATTGGAAAAAGTGAGAGAAAAGAGAAAAGATTGGAGAGAATTTCACCAATTGTTGTATATTTATGATCCATCAAATGCCACTATTTATTGGCAATTTGGCAAGGATGAGTTTGTACATTTGGACACTAAGCATTGGTAAAAATTGGACATATGGAGGACACTTTTGCTATGGGGGTATTTACCACTTGATATGGGTATCAAATGGCATATGGAAGGGCCGACATTTACATTACATATGTTTACAATACTCCCCCTTAAATGCTTATTTATATAAAACATGTCTCGTTAAAACCTTACTAGGGAAAAACCCAATGAGATAAAAACCGTAGTGAAGGAAAAAGAGTACATATTTTATATAATACATTTACTCTCCCTCATGAATACATCACTTGAGATCTCTGTGTCGTCGCATCCCAATACTGTGAATCAATTTCTCAAATGTTGTAGTTGGTAATGCCTTTGTGAATATGTCCGCCAAGTTATCCTTCGAACAAATCTGTTGTACTGAGATGTCGCTATTTTCTTCAAGGTCATGAGTGTAGAAAAGCTTTGGAGAGATATGCTTCGTTCTATCTCTTTTAATATATCATCTTTTAATTTGAGTTATACATGTTGTGTTGTCTTCGTATAATATTGTTGGAAGAAGTTTACTCGAAGACAAGCCACATGCCTCACGAATGTGTTGTGTCATCGATCTTAGCCATACACATTCTCGACTTGCCTCATGAATTGCGAGGATTTCAGCATGATTCGAACATGTGGCTATGATGGTCTGTTTCACTGATCACCATGATATATCAGTTCCTCCACATGTAAATAGATAACCTATCTGAGATCTAGCTTTGTGTGGATCAGATAGATAACCAGAATCTACATAACCAACTAGATCATAATTTGATTTGTTAGAATAAAATAAACTCATATCAATTGTCCCTCGAAGATATCGGAGTACATGCTTAACTCCGTTCCAATGTTTTTTTGTAGGACATGAACTATATCTAGCTAATAAATTTACTAAAAATGTAATATTTGGTCTTGTGTTATTAGCCAGATACATAAGTGCATCAATTGCACTAAGATATGGTACTTCAGGACCAAGTAGTTCTTCATTGTCGTCTCGAGGTCGAAATATATCTTTCTTTACATCCAGTGAACGAACATTCATTGGAATGTTCAATGGATGTGCTTTATCCATATAGAATATTTTTAAGGTTTTCTCTATATAAGTTGATTGATGAACAAATATCCCATCTGCTAAATGTTTAATTTGCAAACCAAGATAAAATTTTGTTTTTCCAAGATCTTTCATCTCGAATTCTTTCTTAAGTTATTTTATCGTCTTGGATAACTCTTTAGGAGTTCCAATTATATTTAAGTCATCAACATATACAGTTATAATAGAAAATCCTGATTGAGATTTCTTTATAAAAACGCATAGACATATTGGATTATTTTGATATCCTTCTTTCAACAAATATTCACTCATGCGATTATACCACATTCGTCCTGATTGTTTTAATCCATATAATGATCTCTGTAACTTTATTGAATACAATTCCCGAGAACTTGATTCATATGTTTCTGGTATTTGGAATCCTTTCAGGATTTTCATATAAATGTCATTATCTAGAGATCCATATAAATACGTCGTGATTACATCCATTAAATGCATATCAAGTTTTTCATATACAGTTAGGCCAATCAAATATCTTAGTGTTATTGCATTCACCTCAAGAGAATATGTCTCCTAATAATCAATACTAGGCCTTTGTGAGAACACTTGTGTAACAAGTCTCGCTTTATATCTTGTGACTTCATTCTTTTCATTTCTTTTCCTTACAAATACCCATTTGTATCCAACAGGTTTGACACCTTCTGGTGGTAAGACTACTGGTCCAAAAACCTCATGTTTTGAAAGTGAGTTCAACTCTGCTTGGATTGCTTCTTTCCACTTTGGCCAATCCTTTCTACGTTGACATTCTTCGATAGATTTTGGATCAAAATTGTAACTTTCATGAATAATATCATGAGCAACATTATAAGCAAAAATATTGTCAACAATGATATCATTTTTGTTTCATCTCTTTCCTGTTTTAATATAGTTTATAGAAATTTCATTATTATCCTCAAGCGTTTGATTTTCATCAATACTCTTTTGAGTGTTATATTTTGGATTTCTTCTGGAACATCCATACCTTTTATTGAATCATTTTGATTCTCAACTACTTTTTTTTTTCGAGTATTTTTATCTTTGGAATCCATTGGTCTACCACGCTTCTGGCATGCTCAAGACTCATTATTGACAACTTGTTTTTTTGGGATATCAATTTTTGATGGAGCATTTGCAGCTGGTATATATGATTTAGTCACTCTTTTAGCACATGTGAATACATCTGGTAATTGATTTGCTATATTTTGGAAATGAATTATCTTTTGAACTTCAAATTCACATTGATCTATATGAGAATCTAAATAAGATAATAACGATGCATTTCATGTAATTTCTTTTTCCAACTTCTTAATTCCTTCCCCTAATGTTGGAAAATTTGTCTCATTAAAATGACAATCAACAAATCGTGCAGTAAATACATCACCCGTCAGGGGTTCAAGATATTTAATAATTGATAGGGAATCATATCCAACATATATTCCTAACCTTCTTTGAGGACCCATCTTAGTACGTTGTGGTGGAGCAATTGAAACATATACTGTACATCCAAAAATTCTCAGATGGGATATATTTGGCTGCTGGCTATAAGCTAATTGCATGAGGGAACATTTATTATAGGCTACTGGCCTAATACGTAATAATGATGCAGCGTGCAAAATAACATGACCCCAGACCGATGTAGGAAGTTTAACTCTCACAAGCAATGATCTTGCAATTAGTTGCATACGTTTTATAAATGATTTTGCTAGACCATTTTGTGTATGAACATGAGCTACATGATGTTCAACACTTACCCCAATTGATATACAATAATTATGAAAAGTTTGGGATGTAAATTCACCAGCATTATCAAGTCGAATGATCTTAATTGTATAATCAGGAAATTGTGCTCTTAACTTAATTATTTGAGCAAATAATCTTGCAAATGCAAGATTTCGACTTGATAATAAGCATACATGTGACCATCTGTTGGATGTGTCAATTAATACCATAAAATATCTAAATGGACCACTTGGTGGGTTAATAGGTCCACAAATATCACCTTCAATTCGCTCTAAAAATGCAGGCGATTCAATCCTCATTTTAGCTGGTGATGGTCTAATAATTAATTTCCCTTGAGAGCAAGCATCACATGACAACTCATTGGATTGAAGAATCTTCTGGCTCTTTAAAGGATGTCCACGTGAATTCTCAATAATTTTCCTCATCATTATCGATCCTGGATGGCCCAATCGATCATGCCAAACACTGAACATTTCTGGATTCATGAACTTTTGGTTCATTGTTGCATAACTTTCGATTACTCGTATATGAGTATAATATAATCCAGAAGAAAAAGCAGGCAGTGTTTCTAATATACGTTTTTCATGTGAAACAATAGATGTGATATAGAGATACTCTATATTATTTTTACGATTAGTTTCAACATGATAACCATTGTTACGTATATCTTTGAAACTCAATAAATTTCTCTTTGATTTGCTAGAGAACAAAGCATTATTAATTGAAAATTTTGTTCCTCTAGGCAAGATAAAACTTGTTTTTCAAAAACCTTCAATCAAGTCTGCATAACCTGATATAGTATTGACTTTTGCTTCCAGCATTGTCAATTTAGAAAAATACTTTCTGTTTATAAGTATTGTGTGCGTAGTTGCGCAGTCTGCCAGACATAGATCTTTATTGTTCATTTTTTAGTCCTTCAACATATGAAAACAATCCATATTTCTTCATTTAACAAAAATAATTACAATAAGAGATACATAATACAAAAAAGTTTAAAGATAAAAGGAACATAAAACTGAACATTAATATTAAATATTCTCAAAATCAAAAGAGCACTTGCTATTCCATCAATTGCTTCAATCTTCTTTTCAGGAGATGTAAAGAAGTTTGCTACATCCAAATTTGTCATATTGGATGGATCGAATATATCATTGTCTTGATAAGCAAGATTTGCTTCTACATTCTTTCCTTATTCCTTCAGGGAAGCTTGATAGAGATCTACTAGATGTTTGGATGTACAACAAACACGTGACCAGTGTCCAGTCATTCCACATCGAAAACATTTATTTTCATCACCTCCTGAATTCTTATTTTATTGTGGAGTTTTTCCTTTATGATCATCATTTCATGTGGGTTTTTTTTGAAATTTAGATAATTATAATGCCCACCACGAAAAAAATTATTTCTTCCCCTACTGTGGTCACGACCTCAACCACGACCACGACCTCGACCTCGATTGTTAAAATTCACAACATTCACTTCAGGGAATAGTGTTGCTCCAGTTGGTCGAGATTCATGATTTTTCATTAATAGCTCGTTATTTTGTTCAACCACGATAAGACATGAAATGAGTTCTGAATACTTTCTAAAACCTTTCTCTCGATATTGCTGTTGCAGGAGCATATTCGAGACATGAAAGGTAGAAAATGTCTTCTCTAACATATCTACATCAGTAATGTTTTCTCCACATAATTTGAATTTTGAACTAATTTTAAATAATGCAGAGCTATATTCACTTACTGATTTAAAATCTTGCAACCTCAGGTGCATCCAATCATATCGAGCTTTTGGAAGAATAACATTTTTTTTTATGATCATACCTTTCTTTCAAGTTCTTCCACAGGACGTAGGGATCTTTTATTATTAGATATTCCATTTTCAATCCCTCGTGGAGATGATGACGAATGAAGATCATGGCCTTAGCCTTTTCTTAACTGGATGTCGTATTCCCTTCTTTAATGGTCTCTCCAAGGTTTATCGCATCCAAATGTATCTCAACATCAAGCACATATGACAAATAATTATTACCATTAATGTCAAGGGTCGTGAATTCTAATTTTGCAAGATTTGCCATATTAATATTATATAAAAAAGAAATTGCATTTACATTAGGAAATTAATTAAACATGCAAAATAATATTTTATTATTAAAAAAAATGACTTGTCCGGAGGACCTACCTTTAGTGGAAAAACCGACAGAACTTCGTGCTGATAACGTGTTGTAAAAATAGGATGAAAACCGGGTATAATTTTATCAATATTTAAATAATAATAATAATAATAATGATGATAATATTATGAATATATATATAATATAAATAAAGAAAGTAGAAATTTATGAAAAATTAAAATAACAAGTGAAATTGGAGAAAGTGAGAGAAAAGAGAGAAGATTGGAGAGAATTTCACCAATTGTTGTATATTTATGATTCACCAAATGCTACTATTTATAGGCAATTTGACAAGGATGCATTGATACATTTGGACAATAAGCATTGGTAAAAATTTGACACATGAATGATACTTTAGCTATGGGGTATTTGCCACTTGGCATGGGTATCAAATGTCATATGGAAGAGACATTTACATTACACATGTTTACAATAAAGATAACAAAATAAGCTAAAATATTCCTCCATGAGTGGTGAGATAATAATAAAATAATATTTTCACATAATTATTCTTATAAAAAAAGAAATTCAACGCTAAATTAAACCATGTAAATTGTGAACAACTTAATAGCTCGAGATAATTAAATATAGAGAACAACTTAAAACCATGAAAATTCATATTCTCTAAAATCGTACATAATTTTATCATTCTTAAAATTCCATAATAATAGTTAAATCATGAAAAGATTTAGTAAAATAAACTATTCACAAAATTAGTGTGGTTGACGCTAGATCATAAACTATTATAATTTCTGTTCAATTTGAAATTTCAATAATCACATCACAAATTATTTTTCGAATCATATGATTAGAAAACCAATAACACCAACTAAATATCAATTAAATCGATTTTTCATTTTTTTTAATTTAGAGAGATTTCGAATCTCTGACTTCTTAGTTTTGTCGAGGGTTATATATCAATTACTATTGAGCTATGGTGACTTTGGCATCAACTCTTCAACCTTAAACCTTTACTCATTTGTTCAAACTTTAAATTGCACTTTTTCTCTCCTATATTTATTATCAAGGCATATTTTGTCCTTTTTCTCTCATTAAATTTATGAACCAATCTTTCCTTCAATAAGAATAATCTTCTCCCATATTATCATCTTAAGTGAGGCTCTACGTAGACAATAATATTTCTCTCCCCTCATTTAAGCAATGGTACCACTCACATATTTGGAAAATTTTCCAATACTACGATAGTATGAGGATTTTTTATAGTACTGGCGTCATGTCACCATCTTCTTAAAAATATTTCCTCCATGTATTTTCCTTATATTTCTAATCTTATTTTCCTTTTTTTCCCCTTTGTGTCTTGTCATTTGTCATCACCCTCTTCCACCCTCAATCTCTTCTCTTTCTTCATTTAGGGGGTGTTTGGTGCGCAGAGTTGAGTTGAGTTGAATGCAAGAAGTCTATGTTTGGGGTGCAGAGTTGAGTTGAGTTGTGCAGAGGTATTTGGTGCAATTTTTTTTAAGATCAAATAGTCAGTTTTTATCTTACTGATGGTTTTTAGATATTCTATATGAAATATTTATCTTCAAAACACAATACCACCAAGTTTCAACATTGAATTCAAGTGTGAACACCGAACTTATGTTGTATGTAACTTCAGTGAAATGAATGTGTATAATATTGACTTGCATAATAATTGAACATGATGGTCTGTTATCAAGCTTTGTTATTTTTTTCCTTATCAATTGAATTCTCCAATTAATATGTAATTAATCGGAATCAATTGAATATTTGTAAGGTTTACAGAAAAAGAAAAAAATAATGCAATTGGACAGATAACTTGCGATCAATGTCTAAAACAAACTTCATGAAGGATTGTCAAAAGAGTGTTTACTATTTCCCATCATTGACGATACATTCATTCATGACAAAAGAATTAATGACATGCTATCGAATCCTATCTCGCATGTGCCCCAAAAAATAAAGTATACAAAAAATATTATCGTTCACAAAATATATCTAACGAAATAAACATGAAGTGCCTGGGTCATCTTGGTTTAGTAAAAGATGGGTGGAGTAAGTGTTCAACCGACTACTAAGAAAATGCAAGCAGTATCTCTTATTGGATTGTGATGGGACTTGGAAGAAGCAACCCGTCTTCATGATGTCTGCGACTAAGAGGATCATCCTTGGTTAACCCTTCTATTGCATACAATTGGTCTACAACATCTTTACGTCTAGCGGATTCCATTTCATATTTTTCTTTTCTTAATTACTCCCCTATAACTTTTCTTTTCGTTTCAACCATGAAACTTATGAATAATTCAACTTAAACCCCCTATTTTTCTGTAATGCTCCGTAAAATCAAATGCATTAATTGTATTTGATTTAAATTTGAATTTTTGGATAATCGGATAAGGATTATGAATCTAGAGATTTTTTAGAAAAGAGTGTTTCAAAGTCTAAAAAGGATTAGAATTTATGTTTTAAAAAAAAGAGGATTAAAATTTCTTTTTTTAAAAAAGAGGATTAGGATTTTCTTTTTTAAAAAATAGGATTTCATGTTCTAAAAAGGATTAAGACTTTTCGCTACCTATTTAAACTAGAGTAATTGCAACTTAAAGGGTACACTTCAAAACTCTCATCTCATTCTCCTTCTTTTCTTTTCATCTCATTCTTCATCCTGCCGGACCATTACGCAGAGTTTCGCCGGAAAGACGTCGGGCCACCGTCGGACCACCAACAGAAAGTCGTCGGATCACCGTCGGACCGCTGCCGGACATTCGAAAGGGAATCATGGTTTAGGGAAATTGGTGGAGAGGTATGTGAATTGATTTTGTGGGGAGATGTAAGTTGAGAAAATTGGAGGAGATATTTGGGGAAGTGGAGAATTGGGAACTCAACCCAACTTAATGACCCAAACACTGAGTTGATTTTTTAAACCAACTCAACCTAACTCATACCAATGGGCCAAGTGTCACGGTCGCACCTCTTAGAGGGTCTCGACACGGTCGTGCGGCACTTGCTCTCGCCCACAAACAAGTCAGCCAACTCTAATTCGGATCGTCGGTGGCTCACAAGGCCTATCTCGCAACCTCCACACCCTTTCTTGAGAAAACGGTTTTAGAAAACAGGGTTAGAGAGAATTTGTGAAAACATTTGAAAAACGTTTTGAAGCATTTAGAAAGTTAGATATACAACTGATAAACAAATAAATGAAAGTCACGCTTAACTAGCATATAACTCTTGGTAGGGAGAATTGATGAATGGTCGCATCCCCTATAGTACATTCTAGAATATTTGGCAATGACACCCTTGCACGTCATTTTGGCGAGGAGTCACACGCCCACGAAAATACAAGGAAATGAAATAACGAAGCTAAATGAAATACATAACATGATAGCATGATGAAAAAGGACGGGGACGACCATGCGACCATGGGCAACATGCCCTGGACAAGCATGACCGTGACATTCTCCCCCACTTAAATGGTTGACGTCCTCGTCAATCGACACTCTTCGAAGACGATGGCCCTGGGTCAACAGTCTTCACGTCTCCAGTTCGATCCCAACGGACTTCTATGCCCAAGGCTTCCTTCCACTTTTGGAAGAACTGCTACACATGCTCATATGGGTCAACATCTGATTTCGTCCCTTCAGCTAGGACCTCAAAGGAATTCTTCAATTGGATTGGCGGGCTTGTCACTTCGCTCACCATCGCACTACACTGCCCTTGTTTCTTCCAAGCCCCAGGGTAGTTCGACCTCGACACTACAGGCTTCGTCACTTTTTCTTCAACTCTAGGAGGGGCATGTCTCTGACTAAGTCCCTCGTCCTCGCGCCTCAGCACTCCTCGCGTGCACTCTTGCACTTGAACTGTTCTCTCCCTCCACTCCCTCGGGGAGGTATACACTCGATCTCCACTTCTCTCGCAGCGATAGTCAGTTAGTCGTGGCACCTCGCCACGGTGTTCACTTGCGCCCGCCCTCAACTGCAGGGTCGATATTACTCTCGCCCCACTAGGCTGCTTCAACTTCGCATGCACTACAGTAGGGTTATCTCTTGTGATTACCAAGCAATTCGCCAGGGGAACAGGTATGAATTTATGTTGAAGAAGAAACTTCATTCTCAATACAACATCAAAGTCATCCATCCTAACGACAAAAAGGTCAACCCGACCACTTCAGTCTCCTATTTTGACTGTGACTCCCTTCGCGATTTCTGAAATATGTAGGGCAACTAAATTAACAGCTTTCATCCTTCCCGAATCACGGTTCCAAGATAAATTTAGTCGCTTTGCTTCTGTCTCTAATATGAAGTTGTGGGTGGCTCCCAAGTCAACCATGGTGCTCCTGGTTGATCCATTATTGATCTATGCATCAACGTACATGAGACCTTTAGTTGACAACTCTTTTGTTTCTCCTGCATTCTTCTGTAAAGCCGGCAAGAACTTCGAGGCACTTATACGCGGATTCTCATAGTCTTCGTCCCGCATGGACTCGACTTCACACGCAACAACTTCCTTCCATTTGTTCGCCTCCAAGGTCGTTTGCAACGCCTTCAAGGTCGCTCGATTTAGGCAGTCGCACACACGATGTGTTCCATCACACCAGAAACACCCTCGGTGATAGTTATCCTGCCTTTGTGGCCTCTGCCACGAACTTCCACTCCTCTGTGGGGACCTTCTGCTGTGCCCTCCTTCGCTTCTCGACCCATCCCCTCCCCTACTCTTGGGAGAGTTAGGCCAATAAGATCGATTGTCTCCCCGTGGGGAGGTTTTGTTCTGTCTCGCCTCTTGAGATGGTTCACCACTAAAGCCACTACTTAAGTCAAACAGTCGTTCTGTTGTCGCATACGCTTCGGTCAGGCTTTGCACTCGTTGCTCATACAACTTAGTCCTGGCCCATGGTTGTAACCCTTCGACAAAGCAGAAGACCTTGTCTTTCTCGGGCATGTCTCGAATGTCCAACATCAACCGCACAAACTGTTTGACATACTCTCGAATGGTCCCTTTATGATTCAGCTCTCGGAGCTTACGTCTTGCTATTATGATCTCCACATTCTCAGGGAAAAACTGTGAGCGTAACTCTTGTTTCAACGTATCTCATGAGTCAATGGTGTTGGGGTTTGTCCCCTAAGACTTGTAGTTTGTAATTATGTTCTAATTATTGTAATAAATTATTATTATTTCAATAAAGAGTTATTGTTCATTATTTTACGATATTGCCCCTGTTTTAACCCTAAATCCAATAAACTAAACATCCAAGGCTGTAAAATGTATCTTTACCTGAATGTAGTGTACATATAAAGGATCTCGGTTCGAGATACATCCTAAAGGGTCTATAGTAAGGGGATAAGGTTTGGGTACCTTACCCTGGTAAAACTATGAATGTGGCCCACTTTGTATATGATACGGACATTGTGATCCTAACGTGTTCGTGTAGATGACATGTAAGTGAGGATTTCTTATGTAATGAGATTACATAAGACCAGACCGTGAAATAGTAACCACTAGGTGTAACTCCGTTCACTAGTTAGGTTTCTATTTCACTAGAATGACCTAGGCAACTTCGAGCAGGTTACAAACTCCTGTTCGCGAGCGATTGTCCTTTGACTAGTATGGGTGAGAGTGGCCAGATTCACCGACTCAATATGCCTACCTTCCTGGGGACAAGACCGAGCGAGCAGCTGGAGACTTAGCCTAGTAAGATGGAATTCACTCCATCCCGACTACTAGGGTAAGTAGATGAATGTTCCCTTAAGTGGTGTCTCTGAGACTTGAACAAAGGGCCCGACCCTCTCATTGGCCCGAGAGGGACTTCTGTTTATTGGTAGGACCACAAACAAATTGTTCATTAAAAGAGCACTGGTACTTAAGGTACAAGATGTAACCCAGGGGTAAAATGTTAATTTGATCCAGCTGGTGTTACGAACATTCGTGAAGGATTGACTTGTTGTTATTGGTCAATATCCGTGGACACAGAAATATATCTGCAGTGAGAAGAGTGCAACTGCGGGACTTTGGTGGAGTGTTCCCGCAGTTAAAGAATGTTGATTAGGAGGTTAATGAGATTAATCGAGTAATCTCGTATCGTTGGAGCTTCTGATCTGTAGGTCCATTAGGTCCACCTTCTAGCTCGTAAAGGGTTCTTAGATCGTTTAAATTTTAAATGTTCAAATTCATTAGAGAATAAATTTAATGTATATAGATACGATATAATATAAAGTTTTGGAACTATATATTATAAATTTAATATGAAAATGATTCATATTAAATTATATGAGAGAATTAAATATTTGAAAGAGTTCAAATATTAAATTTAAATGTGAATGTGATTCATATTTGAAAACTATAGGTTAAAATTTAATGTGTATTGGATGTGCATTAAAACTATAGATTAAGAGGTAAAATGATTAAATGAGATTTAATCATATTTTATGATATGGTATTTAATTAAATATAATTTAATTAAATAAATTAATTTGATTCATTCAATTAATTAATTAATTAATTGGGAACGTGTCAGTGACACGTTCCCATCACTCCCTAATCCCTTCTCGATAGGGAGTGGGGATTTACCCCTTCTACACTTCTTTTTCTCCAATGGAGAAAGGTGAACAGTTGGTTGATCAATCAGTGTAATTGGTGAATTACTTTTGAAAATTCTCTCTCTCAATTCCCTCTCCCTCACTCCCAAAAGTTGGATTCCTTCCCACCAAAGGAATAGATCTAAGTAGAACTCATAGGATATGAGGTTTATTGAGTGGTGTTGTCCTGTTGGAGAAAACAGAGAAGAAACTTTCCAGTTCCTGTGTTGTTGTGCACTTGAAGCAAAGAGTTGCTGTGAAACTACAAAGGTAATATAAACTATCCTTTTAGTTTAATTTGTTTTATAACATGCTTGCATGATTATATCCATGTCTAATTAGATTAGAAATGTTTTCTTATCTCTGTTTTTTCACCAATGTACTGGTATTTGTGTTCAACCAAAATAAACTAGCAAAATTGATTTCAAATCATGTTTCCGCTGCTCAAGGGGATCCAATCTCCTTCAATGGTACATCTCTCATCTTGGATGACTATATAACGGGTCCTCCACCAAAATTTGGCATCCTCTTCCAGATGCATCGTTGCCAAGATGACTCTTTCCTCTTCAGCCACCGTACCTGTCGCCTGAAAGTATTGTTCCATATCAAATACAAAGTTTTCTAGCACTTTGGCATCTCGAACCCCACAGAAGGGTTTTGGTTCGGGAATCTTCTTCTTCCCCAACTTGGTCGCGCCCCCTGGTGAGACTTGACTTCTCATCGCTACCATGCTGAGATTTAGTTTGGCGGCCATCTCCCTCATCTCGCCCCTACAGACCTCAAGGGCAGCTCTTACATCGTCAGAAAGGTCGGCAACCATCTGACCTAATACTTTTTGAGAACTATCCAGACCATCGACATGTTCCTTAATTTGGGCAACAGAGCCCGACGAGCTATCACCACGCTTGAAGCTTCCATGTCGGTTTACTTTATCCTCGAGGGTCTCAAACCTCCCCATCAGCTTCTTGATGGGCATTCCATTGATGCGGCCAGCTATCGCATCAATCATGTTGGTCTTGGCTGCAATCTCCTCCAGACGAGATTCCAAGAATCGATTACTATCAGAGACTTCCACTAAGAAGAGCAATTGCTCTTCTATTTCGGTTAACCGCTCTTTGTCTGATTTGTTCAACTGTTTCGTAGGCATGATTATTGTGTCCTGCCTTTCCGGAGCCGATTAGGCTCTGATACCAATTGTCAGGGTCGCACCTCTTAGAGGGTCTACACACGGTTGTGCGACATTTGCTCTCGCCCACAAGAAAGTCAACCAACTCTAATTCGGATCGTCGGTGGCCGACAAGACCTATCTCGCAACCTCTACCCCCGTTCTTGAGAAAACGGTTTTAGAAAATGGGGTTAGAGAGAATTTGTGAAAACATTTGGAAAACGTTTTGAAGCATTTAGTGTTGGGTTTTATGTCCTAAAACTCATGGTTTTGTAAACTGAATGTATATTCTATTTTGCAATAAAGATATTATTGAGATTCATTCAGTAAATGCGTTATTGAATAAAGTGAATTGTGTATTATGTAACCCTAATCCAATAAAGAACCCTTGGCTATAGGATGAATACTTGAACTTTATGTGTGACATAAAAGTTGATCAATTTCAAGTTATAGCCAGAACGGTCTATAGTATAAGGATAAGGTTGGGTACCTTATCCTTGGGACACTATGGACGCGACCCACTTTGTAGAGTACAAACGATGTGATCCTAAATTGTTCATGTGGAGACATGCGAGTGGGGGCGTCCTATGCAATGAGTTTGCATAAGACTGGACCGCGAAATAGTCACTTAGACTTTATAACTCCGTTTACTGTCTTAACTGACTATATTCATACGATGACCTAGGTAACTCGATCTTAATCCTGAACGTTCTATGAACTCTTGTTTATTTGGATTATCCTTAGATTTGCATGAGTGAGAGTGGCCCGAGACTGTCGACTCAATAAGCCTCCCATTTCAGGGATAAGTCTAGGTAGATAGCTGGGAACATAGTTCTGCAAGATGGAATTCACTCCTACCCGCTTTAGGGATTAGTAGAGAGGTTGTTCCCTTAAGTGCTGACTCCAGGTATTGAACAAAGGGCCCACCCCTCTCATTGCCCCGAGAGGGATTCGATTTGCTGGTTGGACCACAAACCAATTGTTCATTAGAGGATCAGTGGGACTTAAGGAACAAGAGGTAATTACGGGTAAAACGGTAATTTTGACCGAGTTGTAATTACGAACGACCTGTGAAGGATTGACTTACTAATCATGGTTATATCAAGTGGACAGAAATATATCTACAGTGAGGAGAATGCAACCACTGGGCTTTAGTGGAATGCCCTGGTGGTTAACGAATGTTGATTAGCTAGGCTAAAAAGTTTAGTCGGTTAATCTCGTATCGTTGGAGCTCATGATCTGTAGGTCCATTAGGTCCTCCTTACTAGCTCAGACTAAGTTTTGTAACATTTTTTAGAGAAAAGAATTTGAATTGTTCAAATTCGAGATTGGAACAAACCGTTAATTATATGTGATATATTTAACGAATCATAACTTAATTATGAATTAAAGTATGATTAAAATGAGGTGTACATATTTAAATATGATTTAAATATTGGATTGGTTTATAGCATGGATAAAGATTCATGTTCGAAAAATTGATCGGGATCGGGCAATTTATTTAATTTAATATTTGATATTAAATTAAATTAAAAATTAATTAATTATTTAATTAATTAAATTAATTATTTAATTAAATTTTAATTTAAAGACAATTTAATATTGATTTTTGAATTAAAATTAAATGAAAAATAGTGGATTTTCATGGATTTTCCATGAAATCCAACTTGCCAACTTGCACAATCCTTCTCATCATCAAATTCACCAAAATTGGTCACATCCCTCTCAAACCATCCTCATCACACTTGAGTTGTCACTCAAATGAAGCTTGATGAAGCTTTATTCAAAGGTGTTTTGAGAGAATTTTGCAGAAATTAAGAAAAATCTCGTTTTGTGACCTTTGAGGACATTTCTTCCAACTTCTCTCAATCTAGGATCCCACAATCCGTTCCAAGGCCTGAGGATAGTAGGGAAGACGCTAGAGGTGGTCCACGAAGTGTTCGTGTTGAAAACCATCCACTAGGTTAAGAGAATTTGATCTTCAAAGGTGAGTTTCTTAACTCCCAGTTTTTCCAGCTTTGAGCATGCATTTTATTTTACAAAATTGATCAACTTAGAGTGTTCAAGATCCAAAATTTCTTCCGCTTTCTTAATCTAAACTCTTTCAATTGGTATCAGTGCAATTTTGAGCACTCAATTTGATCTATTTTGTTCTGTGGTGGGTGTTTTTTGAAATCTATTTTTTCTGGGCGTCTAAAGTGTTCTTCTGAATTTGGCATTTAAATTGAGGACCAATTTATGCTTTATTTTCAAATTGCTCAAGTGTGTTTGAACATTAATGTGTGAAGAGTAATCTATAAAAGTTTCGGCTCGATCGGAGTTCGGGAAGAACTTCAATTTGAAGAAAGAAGCCTTGGAGGTCATGAAAACATAGAATAGAGTAACTGTTGGAAAATATTCCTTCTTCTGCTACAGTAAAAAAATTTGTCCAGCCCGTGTTTTTCATTTGTTAAAGAAGAAGAAGTGAACTTTGAATTTTACTTTGACCGATCCAGTTGACTTTAACCGGTTCAAGTCATTTTGGACCGGTTCGGCTCGTTTTGGTCCGATTCGGGTGATCTTAGACCGGTTCTGACTATTTCGAGGCTAGTTTTTCCATTTCGGAGGTCCGTTTTACCATTTGGAAGCCCGGTTCAGCATTTTACAGTCTGATTCAACCTTTTGAAGGTCCGGTTCACACATTTGCAAGCTGGTTCAACCCAAATTCCAAGAGTTCGAAGTGGTTCGATTTTAATTCTAGATTATTATTGTAATAATTTAGTTGTTTGCTTGCATTAGATGCCAAAACCAGTCCACTTTATGCATTGTGAATGTATATTTTAATTAAAATCCTTGATTGTATGTGCATAAAGTATGCCATATAGATTTTAAAATCCCACCATAGGAGAAACATGCTCCATGCATTGAAAGTATGTTATAAGTGTTATAATATATTGTATGCATGTTTATTGGGTTTCATAAGAATTAATATAAGAGTTATATTAATTTATTAAACAAATAATATATGTTTTAATTATAATTAATATAAGGGTTATATTAATTAAAAATTAAACATATAATTGTTATGCATTTATTAATGTGATGAATGATCAAGCAATTTATAACATAGAAATGCATGTAACCTAAGGTTAATTAATTAGTTTTAAAATGGTTTTAGAACTGGAATTAATTAGACCTAAGGTTATCTAGTTCTAATAAGATTAGAATTAGGAAACCAATAATTTATAAACTTTGATTAAAGAGTGACTCTAACTAAGGAAGGTTCTGGCTAAGCTGGGGTACTTAAGGTGACTTAAAGCGGACACCCCTACACGGGGCCGACACAGGAGTGAATTTAATCCAGAGGTTTATAAATTATCATTCGTGAGTGGTGTTTATTAAAAGTTAATAAATTGAACTCATAGACCTAGGTTTATTAAATGGTTAATAGACTTAGGTAATTCTAGTATAATTGTTATATTGGTAGACTTAGGTCATATTGTTTTAGTTTGAATATGCCTAAGTAAAAGTATACCCAAACGGTTTAAAATACTTAGTGTGAGTGAAAAGTTATATATGATATATTAATTTCCTCTTACGCTCTCCGCGAAGTTCACACCGTGAGATTTATGCTCAGCCTCATGATGTCAATAGGGCATCTCCATTTGGATGGTGTTTGCATAAATCAAGAGCAAGGTGAATGGAGAAAGTATTTATAGTAAGTGGGAGAAGGAAGTGTGTCAACACATCCTACGGTCTCCTCCATTAGGTTGGACCGTGAGATTCCCATGTTGCGCTTGTAGGTTGTCCGAAGTAGCACCATCCATTCGGAGGGATGTAACATGGGATTCGGAACAACTCAAACTCCAGAAATAGATAGAGTCTCTTAGGTCCATTCCCAATTCTGTAGCATTGTTGGGGTCGACCTCTGAGGTCTGAAAATGGTGGGTCACACTTACAAGAATTGTTAAGTGTTAGTAAATTCTTGACCAAAGTAACGATAACTAGAATGCTATAGGAATAAGAGTTATTCCGGTGTTAGCATTTAGTCAAGAAAGTCTTGGTTCAGTGAAAGAGTGATTGACTGCCCCTCGGTAGCGGTTGCTCTAACTCACTGAAGTATCGTTGCAAAAACAATAATGAGTGTATGGGTACATTATTACTTTTGCTACATTCTTAAATTGGATAGGTTACAAACAATTCACTAATAGAATCATTCTTTTTCAGCATGTCGAGCTCTTTTATTCAGTTACTCGCTTTTGACAAACTTAAAGGCGATAACTACGGAACCTGGAAATCAAACTTGAATACGATTCTTGTTGTTGATGATCTGAGGTTCATTTTAATGGAGGAATGTCCTCCCCCTCCCAGCTCGACTGCAAATCGAATTGTTCGGGATGCATATGACAGATGGATTAGGGCTAATGAGAAGGCCCGAGTCTACATCTTAGCCTGCGTATCTGATGTGTTGTCTAAGAAGCATGAGAGCATGGTCACCGCGAAGGAGATCATGGGATCATTGCAGGCGATGTTTGGACAACCGTTCTCATCGGTCTGCCATGATGCTCTCAAGTTTGTTTACAACTCCCATATGAAGGAGGGAGCTTCTGTTAGGGAACATGTCCTTAACATGATGGTCTACTTCAACGTGGCAGAAGTAAATGGTGTTGTCATAGATGAGAAGAGTTAGGTTAGCTTTATTATGGAATCTCTTTCGAAGAGTTTCCTGCAATTCCACACCAATGCGGTGATGAATAAAATAGAATATAACCTGACTACTTTCCTCAATGAGCTTCAAACTTTTGACTCCCTAATGAAATCAAAGGGAAAAGAGAAGGAGGCAAATGTTGTCACTTCGAAGAAGTTCCTAAAAGGATCGTCCTCAGGGAGCAAGTTTGGTTCTTCTTTTTACCAAGAATAAGGGTATTCAAAAGAAGAATAAGGACAAAAGGAAGGGACAAGCTCTCACACGCAAGGCTAAGGCCATAGGAAAATATTTCCACTACGGTGGTGACGGACACTGGAAGAGGAACTACCCGAAGTACCTTGCAGAAAAGAAAGCTGAGAAGGAAAAATAAGGTAAATATGATTTACTTGTTGTTGAAACATGTTTAGTGGAACATGATGATTCCACTTTGGATATTAGATTCGAGTCACTAACCATATTTGTTCTTCTTTTTTGAAACTAGTTCTGGCAAAGACTTGTTGATGGGGAGATAACTCTCAGGGTTGGAACGAGAGAGATTGTCTCAGCCAAAACAGTGGGAGCGGTGAAGTTGTTGTTTAGAGATAGATTCATTTTATTAGAAAATGTACTTTTGGTTTCTGAAATCAAAAGAAATCTTGTATCTATCTCTTTTTTACTTGAACATATGTATAAAATATCTTTTAATCATAATGAAGCGTTCATTTGCAAAAGAGGTGTACGAATATGTTCTGCTAAACTTGAAAACAACTTATATGTATTAAGACCAACAGAAGTGAAAGCTATTTTGAACACCGAGATGTTTAAAACAGCTGATACTCAAAATAAAAGGCAGAAACTTTCTCCTAGTACCTATCTTTGGCACTTGAGACTAGGCCACATTAATCTCAATAAGATTGGGAGATTGGTCTGTTGGGATTTTTGTCATAATCTCGTGTTTGTAAATTACTATTTGAAATTAATAAAGTGTTATTTATTTCATTACTTTGTGTCTCGCAAATTTTACAAACTTTTCCAATAAACTAAGCTCCAGGGTCATTGAATTTATGAGAGAACTAGAACTTCAACGGTGTGTAGTGGACTCAGAGGGAGGATCACGTTCAAGTTAATGACCCAAACGGTCTACAGTATATGGATAGGGTTGGAGACCTAATCCTGGATACACTGTGGATGCGGCCCACTTTGTATTAAGATACAAACGAGATGATCTGACTCGTTCATGTGATTGACATGCGAGTGAGGGCATCCTGTGCAATGAGATTGTACAAGACCGGGCCGTGAATTATTAGACCTCACGATGTAACACCGCTGTGATGAGGACTAATAACTTTGTAGATGACCATTAGTGACTCGACACGAATCCCGAGCGTGTTTACGGACTCCACATCATGGGAAGTCCGTCCTTTGACTAGTACGGGTGAGGGTGGTCACAGTTACTTGCCCAATATTCCTATCTTCTCAAGGACAGGACCAAGTAGGGAGATGAGAACTTAACTACGCGAGATGGAATTCACTCGTTCCCGCTTTTAGGAAAACTAAAGGGGTTGTTCCCTTAAGTGTTGTCTCCAGGGCTTGGACAACGGGCGCCCACCTTCTCACTAGCCCGAGAAAAGTGTTGTGTATGGTTGGACCATCACATTATGTTGTTCATTAGAGGAGCAGTGGGGACTTAAGGAACAAGAAGTAGACACAGGGGTAAAATGGTAATTTGACCCAGTCGTGTCTACGAACAACCTGTGAAGGGTCGACTCATGGGCATTGGTTATATCAGTGGACACATAATATTTTATACTGACGGGAGTGCAACTACGGGCTATAGGGAGTGTTACCGTAGCTAATGAAGGTTGATTAACCAGGTCAAAGAGTTCAATAGGTTAATCTCGGATCATTGGAGCTCGTCATTGTAGGTCCATTAGGTCCCTCGGTTGGCTCAATCTGGGTTAAAAGAAGGGTTAATGTTTTGGTGTGAATTGAAGTGTTCAATTTCACTTAAAGGGCATTTATGTCATTTAATGTGGAATTAGGGCTAATTGGAGAAATTAATTGAGAGAAATTAAATCGAATGTGATTCAATTTAATAAATCCACAATTATACAAATAGGATTTGTAATATGAGATATGAGATATCTTATAATATATGGTTATGCAAATATGATTTGCATAACCTATAGTTATGGTAAAGTAGTAATAATGTGGAGATATTAACTCCATTAATTTCCACTATTTAAGCCCTTTGCAAGAGGGATTTCCTAACTCACTCTCTCATTTTTTGGATTCTCACCAAAAAGAAGAGAAGCTTTTCAATCTAAAATCTCTCGACTCACCTCCTTTCTCTAAAACAAAAAGTCTCACTACTTCCTTCTTTCCAAAAGAAGAACAACCGAGAAGCCATTGGTTGAGTTTGGCTTTTGTTCGAGAGAAGATTTCGTAGAGATCGAGTTTGCACGAAGAGTTCGTGATCCGCTGGAAAGGAATTCTAGAAGATTGTCTTCAACAAGTTTACTTTACTTGCTGTTTTTCTTTCCTTTGAGCATGTTTAGCCTAGATTATTTGATAATTGATTTTAATGAAATTCGAGTAGCGTAACGATACCTCGACGATTCGATCGTCTTTCGCTGCGCGGGGATTCTCATCCTTTCATGGTCAAGAGTGGTGTCCTAAGTCAGTTAGAGGACAACTCTTTATCACCATGTGAGTCTTGTCTCGAAGGAAAAATGACTAAAAGACCTTTTTCTGAAAAAGGTTATATAGCCCAAAGAGCCCTTGGAACTCGTGCATTCAGATCTTTGTGGTTCTATGAATGTGAAGGCACGAGGAGGGTATGGATACTTCATCAGTTTTATTGATGATTATTCTAGGTATGACTATCTTTACCTAATGCATCATAAATCTGAAACCCTTGAAATGTTTAAGGAGTATAAGGCAGAGGTTGAGAACACATTAGGTAAAAAGATTAAAACACTTCGATTAGATCGGGACGGAGAGTATATGGATTTGAGATTCCAAGACTATATGATAGTGTTGGGATGTATGTCCTAATCTCGTTTTGTTTGTAATTTACTATTTGAAATAAATAAGAGTTATTTCTTTCATCATTTTGTGTCCCGCAATTTTTACAAACTGTCCAATAAACTAAGCTCCAGGGTCATTGAATTTATGAGAGAACAAAAACTTGAACGGTGTGTAGTGGACACACAGGGAGGATCACGTTCGAGTTAATTACCAGAATGGTCTACAGTATACAGATAGGGTTGGAGACCTAATTCTGGTTACGTTGTGGATGCGGCTCGCTTTGTATTAGATACAAACGAGGTGATCTGACTCGTTCATGTGGTTGACATGCAAGTGGGGGCATCCTGTGCAATGAGATTGTACAAGACCGGATCGTGAATTATTAGACCTACTTATGTAACATATCGTTGACAGTATATGACTAATAACTTCGTAGATGACCATTAGTGACTCGACCTTAATCCTGAGCGTGTTACGGACTCCTGTCTGTGGGGTCTGTCCTTTGACTAATACGGGTGAGGGTGGTCACAGTTACTTGTCAAATATGTCTATCTTCTCAGGGACAGGACCACGTGGGGAGCTGGGAACTTAACTACGCTAGATGGAATTCACTCGTTCCCGACCTTAGAGAAACTAGAGGGGTTGTTCTCTTAAGTGCTGTCTTCAGGACTTGGACAATGGGCGCCCACCCTCTCACTGGCCCGATAGGGGTGTTGTATATGGTTGGACCATTATAACGTTGTTGTTCATTAGAGGAGTAGTGGGGACTTAAGGAGCAAGAAGTAGACATAGGGGTAAAATGGTAATTTGACCCAACAGTGTCTACGAACAACCTGTGAAGGGTCGACTCATGGGCATTGGTTATATCAATGGACACAACTTGTCTTACAGTGATGGGAGTGCAGCTACGGGCTTTAGTGGAGTGTTACCGTAGCTAATGAATGTTGATTAACCGAGTCAAAGAGTTTGATAGGTTAGTCTCGGATCATTGGAGCTCGTCATCTGTAGGTCCATTAGGTCCCTCGGTTTGCTAAAACTGGATAAATAGAGGGTTTACAGTTTGGTGTGGATTTGAAGTGTTCAAATTCATTAAAGGGTAATTATGTCATTTATATGAGATATGATTGACATATTATATAGTTTAATGTGAATATGATTCATAATAAACTATATGTTAGCCTAATTGTCTAATTAGGGCTAATTTAGAGAAATTGAATTGAGAGAAATTAAATTGAATGTGATTCAATTTAAAATCCACAATTATACAAATGTGATTTGTATAATGAGATATGAGATATCTTATTATATGTGGTTATGCAAATATGATTTGCATAACCTATGGTTGTGGTTAAATGGTAAATAGGTGGGGATTTTAACTCCACCTATCACCATTATTTCAACTCCTTTGCAAGAAGGATTTCATACTTGGTTGTTCATTTTTTGGAATCTCACCAAAAAACAACAAGTCTCTCTCAACTCTTATCTCAAATCTCTCCTCCCGTTTACCAAAAAGGAGTCTCACCTACTCTCCTTCTACCTAAAAGAGAAAAACTGAGAAGCCTATCGGAGGTGTCCGATTCGTTGGTTCGTTCGAGGAGATCGAGTTCGTTGAGATCGTGTTCGCGAAGAGTTCGTGATCGGAGTAGGAAAACGTGAAGAAATGTTCTTCAACAAGTAAGTATTTCTTATTGTTTTTCTTCCTAATTGCATGTTTAACATAGTTACTATTAGATAGTTTCATTTTTAAGAAAGCGTCTTTCACAACGATGCCACGACGATTCAATCGTTTTTCCGCTACGTGGGATTTTCATTCCCTTCAATTGGTATCAGAGCTAAATCGTTGGCTTTTCGTTGTGCATATATTTTCTTAAAATTAGGTGGGTATTGCTTCAATTCATGAGATGAAATTGTTGGTTTTGCATAATTGGACGTTTTTCGGTTCTGGCACTAGTTTTAGGTTTATTTTCTGTTGATAAGATCAATGTAAAGACTCATGTTTTTGGGGCATTTAGAAAATAAATTGAGTCTGTAAGTCTGGGTCTTTGGCGACAAGAGTGGCTGTGAAGAAATCGGAGCGGAAACGGGCAAAAAACGATGAAGAACAGCAAAGGAGCTTGTTGTTACATGCCGACGGCGCGTTGAGACGCCAGCTTTCTTGGCGTCTCAACGCTGTCGCGGAAGAAGAAGCCGAGCTGCGGTGCGGCGTTACAGTAACGCCGGATTAGCATTGCAAAGCTGGGTGTAGCGTTGCAACGCTGTGGCGTTGGGTGCGCTGAGGACAACGCCGGATGCTGTAGCGTTACAACGCTGCGTGCGTTGAGGAGCAGTTCGCGAGGCAGACACGCGAGACGTGGGAGGTTGCAAGAGTTGCAATCGTGGGGCGTTATTCTTCAGTTTTTATTTTATTATTTTAATTGTAAAATGTAATTTTATTTTATTAAATTAGATTAATTAATTAATATTAATATAAAAGTTATATTAATGTTAATTAATTCATTTAATGTCCCTAAAGTGCCAAAACCACTCCAATTTTTGCTATTTATTTATTTTATGCATGAGATGTATGAAATATTTAATTCTATGTGCATAATGTATGTCATATAGATTTAAAATCCCACCTTAGGTTAAACATTTCATGCATCATATTTATATTATAAGTGTTATAATATATAGTATGCATGGTAGGTTATATTATAAGTGTTATAATATAATGTATGCATGTTTTAATTTATTTAAATATAAGTGTTATATTTTTTAAATTAAAAGCACGCCCATGCATTATGTGATGAATATTTGTTATAGTATAATGTTATTCATGTGATGAATGATCAAACACTATAACATAGAAATGCATGTAACCTAAGTTATTTATTAGTTTTAAAATGTTTAGAACTTGAATAATTAGACTTAGGTTTTCTAGTTCTAATAAGATTAGAATTAGGAAATCAAATATGACCTTTTAATGGTATTGATTAGTAGCTCTGTCTAAGGCTGACGTATTTAAGCTGACGCTTTGCAGAACACCCCTACCTAGGAACCGACCTGGGAGTGAATACGGTTTAGAGATTCTTAGGTTATATTTACGTGAGTGGCGTTAATTAAAAGTTGATTAATTTACTCACATAGACCTAAGTTAATAATATGATTATAAACTTAGGTTAAATCAATATAAGAGTTATATTGGTAGACTTAGGTAAATAGAAGTCGATTTATCTAAGTCAATCCCGAATAATTTAAAGTACTGAGTGGGAGGAAATAAAGTGTATAAGATACATTTGATTTTTCGACCACAAATCTCCGTTAAAGTTCGCACCGTGAGATCCATACTCGACCTTGTGGCGCAAATGAGAGTGTCTCCTTTCGGGTGGTATTTGTATGGGTCAATATCATAGTGGATGGAGAGAGTACTTATAGTGAGTAGGAGTCGGAACACCGTGAATTCCCAAAAGGGATACAGTTTCCTTGTTGATTTTCCTTCTTGGTTCACCCTTCAGTGGCTATTGTTTGGACGGATACTTAGAAACTTAAAGATTGAAGGTGACACTCACGGGATTCATTAAGAGTTAATGGATTCAGACTGAAAAATGGTAACTGGACGCCTAATGGAATAAGAGTTATTCTGGTATTAGGGTCTAGTCGAGAAAGTCTCGTCCTAGAGGAGGAGTGTTTCTGTTCACCATTCGGTGGCGGTCATTCTAAACCTTTAGGATATCATTGAAAATTTTAATGACCTAGGGATCATAGGATAAAATTTTGCTAAAACTTGATTGGATTTCAAAAAGTTTTTGCGAGACTGACACAAAGTTTTTACTTGTTTTTTAGCAAAATGTCTAGCTCAATAATAGTTTTACTCGCTTCCGACAAACTAGCGGGAGATAACTACCAAACATGAAAAAACAATATAAACACGATTCTAGTAACTGACGACGTTAACTTCATGCTCACTGAGGAGTGTCCTCAGTTGCCGAGCTCGACCACGTCACGAAGTGTTCGTGATGCGTACGATCGATGGATCAGGGCCAATGAAAAGACCAACGTCTACATCATTGCCAGCTTATCTGAAGTTTTGGAAAAGAAGCACGAGCTGATGATCACCGCCAAGGAGATCATGGAGTCCTTGCAGGAAATGTTTGGACAACAGTCTTTTTAGGTCCGACATGACTCGCTCAAACACGTCTTCAACGCCCGGATGAAAGAAGGGACGTCTATCCGTGAACATGTTCTAGACATGATGACCCACTTTAATCTGGCGGAGATGAACGGGGCTTCGATCGATGAGTCGAGGCAGGTCAGCTTTATACTGGAGACTCTTCCGAAGAGTTTTCTTCAGTTTCGTAGCAATGCTGTTATGAACAAAATTAGCTACACTCTAACCACCCTTCTCAACGAGTTACAGAACTTCCAGTCCTTGATGAGGATCAGGACACCAGAAGCTGAGGCAAATGTTGCCTTCAGGTCCTATCACAGGGGTTCGACCTCTGGGACTAAACCTGTAGCTCCTTCTCACCCGAAAGGGAAGAAGAAGAAGATGAAGAAGGGCAAAGCTGACCGCGCTGCCGCCCAAAAGAGAAAAAAGATCAAGGAAGTTGCAGAAAAAGAAAAGTGTTTCCACTGCAATGGAGACGACCACTGGAAGCGTAAATGTCCCAAGTTCCTTGCTGACAGAAAGAATCAAGGTAAATGTGTTTTACTGGTAACTGAAACTTGTTTAGTGGAGAGTAATGACTCAGCCTGGATATTGGATTCGGGCGACACTAACCATGTTTGTTCTTCTTTTCGGAAATTAGTTCTGGCAAAGCAGACTACTGCACGAGAGTGAGGTAACTCTACTACGTTGGATCCGGGAGGTTGTCTCTCATCACAGCAGATCGGCGCGATGAAGCTATGTTTTGGCAGGAATTACTTATTATTAGATAATTTGTATATAGTCCCAGGGTTTACTAGAAACCTTGTTTCTATTTCCTGCTTAATTGAATAATGTATTACAGTTTTCTTTGAAAGAAATAAACGCTTTATTAGATTCACTTGGGTCTAATTTGCTTTGTTCAAAGGTAAATTATTGGACCATAGAGGTCAGAATATATAAGCTCAAGGGGCTCCTTGGCTTTATATCATTTTCCACTAAAATGACGTTTGGTCATTTTGCCTTCGAGGCATGACTCACACACCGGTAAAGAGTTTACACTTGGGTCTAATTTGCTTTATTAGATTCACTTGCGTTTATTTCTTTCAAAGGTAATTTGCTTTGTTCTGCTTCACTTGGGTCTAATCTATACGTTTTGAAACCTAATTTGGTCAAAAGTGTTTTGAATATTGAATTATTTAAAACGGCAAAAACACGAACTAAGAGAGTGAAAGTTTCTCCTAAAGAAAATGCCCATCTTTGGCATCTAAGGTTAGGTCACATCAATCTCAATAGGATTGAGAGACTCGTGAAGAGTGGAGAGTTGGAAGAAAACTCTTTACCGGTGTGTGAGTCATGCCTCGAAGGCAAAATGACCAAACGTCATTTTAGTGGAAAATGATATAGAGCCAAGGAGCCTCTTGAGCTTATATATTCTGACCTCTATGGTCCAATGATTGTTAAAGCACGGGGTGGTTATGAATACTTTGTTTCTTTTATAGATGACTATTCAAGGTATGGGTATATTTACCTAATGTATAACAAGTCTGAAACTCTTGAAAAGTTCAAAGAGTACAAGATTGAGGTTGAGAACCTGTTAGGTAAAACTATTAAAACACTTTGATTGGATCGAGGTGGAGAGTATATGGATACTGAATTCCAGGACTATATGATAGAACATGGAATTACGTCTCAACTTTCAGCACCTGGTATGCCATAGAGAATGGTTATCAGAGAGGAGAAACAGAACCCTGTTGGACATGGTTCGGTCGATGATGAGCTATGCCCGTCTCCCTGATTCTTTTTGGGGTTACGAAGTGGAGACTGCGGTCTATATTTTGAACAACGTTCTGTCGAAGAGTGTTTGTGAAACACCTTTCAAACTCTAGAATGGATGTAAAGGCAGTTTACACCATTTCAGAATTTGAGGATGCCCGACCCATGTGTTGGTGTCAAACCTGAAAAGTTGGAACCACGTTCAAAATTGTGCCTATTTGTAGGTTACCCAAAAGAGACTAGGGGTGGTCTATTTTTCGATCCTAAGGAAAATGGGGTGCTTGTGTTGATAAACGCCACTTTCCGTGAGAAAAATCACGTCAGGGATCATTTACCTAGGAGCAAAAGCGTGTTAAACGAAATTGACAGTATATCAACAAGAGTTGCTAATGAGGCTAGTACGTCAACAAGTGTTGTTGATCCTAGCACGTCTAGTCAAGTCCGTTCCCAAGAGTTGGGAATGCCTCGACGTAGTGGGAGGGTTGTGAGACAGCATGAACGTTACATGAGTTTAGCTGAAACCCAAGTCGTCACCTCTGATGATGACTGCGAGGATCCATTGACCTATGATCAGGCAATGACAGATGTTGACAAAGACGAATGGATTAAAGCTATGGACCAGGAAATGAAGTCGATGTACTTCAATTTCGTCTGGGAGCTTGTGGATCAATCGGATGGGGTAAAACCTATAGGTTGCAAATGGATCTACAAGCGTAAATGTGGCGTAGATTGGAAGGTGCAAACCTTCAAAGCCCAACTAGTGGTAAAGGGTTTTACCCAGGTTGAAGGGTTGACTATGAGAAAACTTTTTCACCTGTTGCCATGGTAAAGTCGATCAGGATCCTTCTGGCCATTGCTGCATATGATGACTATGAGGTATGGCAGATGGATGTCA
Organism: Trichosanthes cucumerina; assembly: GCA_036507285.1. Classification (NCBI taxonomy): domain Eukaryota; kingdom Viridiplantae; phylum Streptophyta; class Magnoliopsida; order Cucurbitales; family Cucurbitaceae; genus Trichosanthes; species Trichosanthes cucumerina. Next base: position 69,642,370 of record CM071839.1, on the reverse strand, counting down.
AGACAGCCTTTCTGAATGGCAAACTTGACGAGACCATCTACATGGACCAACCTAAGGGGTTCATTGCCCAAGGCCAAGAGCAAAAGGTTTGCTAGCTTCATAGGTCCATTTATGGACTGAAACAAGCTTCGAGGTCTTGGAATATAAGGTTTGATGAGGCGATCAAATCTTATGACTTTGATCAGAATGTTGACGAGCCTTGTGTCTACAAGAAAATTATCGATAAAACTGTCGCATTTCTGATATTGTACGTGGATGATATCCTTCTCATTGGGAATGAGGTAGGGTTTCTTACTGACGTAAAGAAATGGCTAGCTTCGCAATTCCAAATGAAAGATTTGGGAGAAGCACAGTATGTTCTAGGTATCCAGATTTTCCAAAACCGGAAGAATAGTACGATAGCCATGTTTGAGGCATCTTATATTGACAATATGTTGTCCAGATATAAGATGCGGAACTCCAAGAAAGGCTTGCTGCCTTTCAGGCATGGGGTTCACTTGTCTAAGGATGAATGTCTTCCTCAAGAGGTTGAGGACATGAGACGAATCCCTTATGTTTCAGCTGTTGGGAGCCTCATGTATGCCATGTTGTGTACTAGGCCCGACATCTGTTATGTAGTTGGGATTGTCAGTAGGTATCAATCCAATCCAGGATTAGATCACTGGACGACCGTAAAGGCAATCCTCAAGTATCTTAGGAGAACGAGGAACTACAACCTTGTGTATGGGAGTGGGGATTTGATCCTTACGGGATACACAGATTCTGACTTTCAGACCAATAAGAATTCTAGAAAATCCACTTCGGGGTCAGCCTTCATTTTGAATGGAGGAGCTGTAGTATGGCAAAACATCAAGCATGGATGCATCGTTGATTTCACTATGGAAGCTGAGTACGTTGCGGCTTGTGAAGCTGCAAAGGAAGCTGTTTGGCTTAGGAAATTCATGACGGATTTGGAAGTTGTTCCAAATATGAACTTGTTGATCACATTGTTTTGTGACAACAGTGGTGTTGTAGCCAACTCAAGAGAGCCTTGGAGTCATAAGAGGGGCAAACACATTGAGCGGAAGTATCACCTGATACGGGAGATTGTGCACTGGAGATGTGACAGTCATGCAGATAACGTCGGAGCACAACGTTCCTTATCCATTTACAAAGGCCCTCACGGCTAAGGTATTTGAGGGTCACCTAGAGAGTCTACGTCTTCGATTGCTTCATGACTAGGGCAAGTGGTAACGGATATTCAATGCCCTAGTTTATTATATTACTTTATTGTAATTATTGTACATTTGAGAAATGTATATTTACTCCACTATCTTAGTCCAAATGGGAGTTTGTTGGGATGTATGTCCTAATCTCGTTTTGTTTGTAATTTACCATTTGAAATAAATAAGAGTTATTTCTTTCATCATTTTGTGTCTCACAATTTTTACAAACTTTGTCCAATAAACTAAGCTCCAGGGTCATTGAATTTATGAGAGAACAAAAACTTGAACGGTGAGTAGTGGACACACAGGGAGGATCACGTTCGAGTTAATGATCCGAACGGTGTACAGTATACGGATAGGGTTGGAAACCTAATCCTGGATACGTTGTGGATGCGGCCCGCTTTGTATAAGATACAAACGAGGTGATCTGACTCGTTCATGTGATTGACATGCGAGTGGAGGCATCCTGTGCAATGAAATTGTACAAGACTGGACCATAAATTATTAGACCTATTGATGTAACACCATTGACAGTATAAGACTAATAACTTCGTAGATGACCATTAGTGACTCGACCTTAATCCTAAGCGTGTTACAGACTCGCATCTGCGAGGTCTCCATCCTTTGACCGCACAGTGAGGGTGTAATGATTACTCGCCCAATATGCCTATCTTCTCAGGGACAGGACCATGTGAGGAGCTGGGAATTTAACTATGCGAGATGGAATTCACTCATTCCCGACCTTAGGGAAACTAGAGGGGTTGTTCCCTTAAGTACTGTCTCCAGGGCTTGGACAATGGGCGCCCACCCTCTCACTAGCCTGAGAGGGGTGTTGTATATGGTTGGACCATTGCAACGTTGTTGTTCATTAGAGGAGTAGTGGTGACTTAAGGAGCAAGAAGTAGACATAGGGGTAAAACGATAATTTGACCCAGCAGTGTCTACGAACAACCTGTGAATGGTCGACTCATGGGCATTGGTTATGTCAATGGACACAACTTGCCTTACAGTAATGGGAGTGCAGCTACGAGGTTTAGTGGAGTGTTACCGTAGCTAATGAATGTTGATTAACTGGGTCAAAGAGTTTGACAGGTTAGTCTCAGATCATTGGAGCTCGTCATCTGTAGGTCCCTTAGGTCCCTTGGTTGGCTCACCCTAGATAAATAGAGGGTTTACAGTTTGGTGTGGATTTGAAGTGTTCAAATTCATTAAAGGGTAATTATGTCATTTATATGAGATATGATTGACATATTATATAGTTTAATGTGAATGTGATTCATAATAAACTATAGGTTAGCCTAATTGTCTAATTAGGGCTAATTTGAAGAAATTGAATTGAGAGAAATTAAATCAAATGTTGATTCAATTTAAAATCCGCAATTATACAAATGTGATTTGTATAATGAGATATGAGATATCTTATTATATGTGGTTATGCAAATATGATTTGCATAACCTATGGTTGTGGTTAAAAGGTAAATAGGTGGAGATTTTAACTCCACCTATCACTATTATTTAAACTCCTTAGCAAGAAGGATTTCATACTTGGTTGTTCATTTTTTGGAATCTCACTAAAAAACAACAAGAATTCTCTCTCAACTCTCATCTCAAATCTCTCCTCCTGTTTACCAAAAAGGAGTCCCACCTACTCTTCTTCTACCTAAAAGAGAACAACTGAGAAGCCTATCGGAGGTGCCCGGTTCGTTGGTTCGTTCGAGGAGATCGAGTTCGTTGAGATCGTGTTCGCGAAGAGTTCGTGACTGGAGGAGGAAAACGTGAAGAAAGGTTCTTCAACAAGTAAGTATTTCTTACTGTTTTTCTTCCTAATTGCATGTTTAACCTAGTTACTATTAGATAGTTTCAATTTTAAGAAAGCGTTTTTCACAACGATGGCACGACGATTCAATCGTCTTTCCGCTACGTGGGATTTTCATTCCCTTCAAATAGAACATGGAATTGTATCTCAACTCTCAGCGCCCGGTACACCTCAACAGAATGGTGTATCTGAGAAGAGAAATAGAACCCTGTTAGACATGGTTCGATCCATGATGAGCTATGCTTAGCTGCCTAATTCGTTTTGGGGTTATGCAGTAGAAGTTGTTGCATATATTTTGAATATGGTTCCCTCTAAGAGTGTTTCAGAAACACCCTATGAGTTATGGAAAGGGCGTAAAGGTAGTTTACGTCACTTCAGGATTTGGGGATATCCGGCACATGTGTTGGTGTCCAATCCAAAGAAACTGGAACATCATTCAAAATTATTCCTATTCGTAGGATACTCCAAAGAAACGAAAGGTGGTCTATTTTATGATCTTCAAGAGGACAAAGTGCTTGTGTCGACAAACGCCACGTTCTTAGAGGAAGACCACATGAGAGATCATCGGCCTCGTAGCAGGATTGTCTTGAGTGAAATTTCCAGGGAAGTTACAAATAAATCAACAAAAGTTGTTGATCAATTTGGTCCTTCTCAAGAGTTGAGAATGCCTTGACGTAGTGCGAGGGATGTTAGACAACCCGACCGTTACATGGATTTGACTGAAATCCAAGTCGTCATACCTGATGATGGCGTTGAGGATCTATTGACCTATAAACAGACAATGAGTGATATAGATAGGGACCAGTGGATTAAAGCCATGGATCTTGAAATGGAGTCAATGTACTTCAATTCAATCTGGGATCTTGTAGATCAACCAGATGGTGAAAGATCTATCGGTTGCAAGTGGATCTACAAGAGGAAACGAGATTGAGCCGATAAGGTGCAAACCTTTAAGGCTCGACTTGTGGCAAAGGGTTATACTCAAAGGGAAGGGGTGGACTATGAAAGAAACCTTTTCTCCTGTTTCCATGCTTAAGTCCATTAGAATACTCTTGTCCATTGCCACGTTTTATGACTATGAAATTTGGCAAATGGATGTCAAGACAACCTTTCTGAATGACAATCTTGAGGAGAGTATCTATATGGATCAACCAGAGGGGTTCATAGTTCAAGGTCAAGAGCAAAAGGTTTGCAAGCTTAAACGATCCATCTATGGATTGAATCAAGCATCTAGATCCTGAAATATAAGATTTGATACTGCGATCAAATCTTATGGTTTTGAACAGAATATTGATGAGCCTTGTGTTTACAAGAAGATAGTCAACTGTAGCTTTCTTAGTTATATACCTAGACAATATCTTACTCATTGGGAATGATGCAGGGTTCCTGACTGGCGTTAAGCAATGGCTAGCAACCCAATTCCAAATGAAAGATTTGGGAGAGGCTCAGTTTGTCATTGGAATCCAAATTGTTTGGAATCGCAAGAACAAAATGCTTGCGCTATCTTAGGCATCTTATATTGACAAGATGTTGGTTAGATATAAGATGCAGAATTCCTAGAATGGTTCATTACCTTTCAGGCATGGAATTCATTTGTCTAAGGAATAGTATCCTAAGACACCTCAAGAAGTTGAGGATATCAGACGCATTCCCTATGTTTCAGCTGTCGGTAGTTTGATGTATGTCATGCTATGTACTCGACTCAACATATGCTATGCAGTGGGAATAATCAGCAAATATCAGTCTAATCCAGGATATGATCACTGGACTGCCGTTAAGAACATCCTTAAGTATCTTAGGAGAACGAAGGACTATATGCTTGTGTATGGTGCAAATGATTTGATCCTTGCAGGATACACTGACTCTAATTTTCAGACTGATGTTGATTCAAGGAAATCCACATCAGGATCGGTATTCACTCTTAACGAATGAGCTATAGTATGAATGAGTATAAAGCAAGGTTGTATTGTTGACTCCACCATGGAGGTTGAGTACGTCGCAGCTTGCGAAGCAGCGAAAGAGGTTGTATGGCTTAGGAAGTTTTTGACTGATTTGGAAGTTGTTCCAAATATGAATTTGCCTATCACCATTTATTGTGATAATAGTGGTGCAGTGGCAAATTCTAAAGGACCTAGAAGCCATAAGCGCAGAAAGCACATAGAGCGCAGATATCATCTCCTCAGAGAGATTGTGCAATGAGGAGACGTGATCGTCACGCAGATCGCTTTTGAGCACAATATTGTTGATCCGTTTACAAAGCCACTCATGGCTAAAGTGTTTGAGGGACACCTAGAGAGTCTAGGACTACGAGTTGTACAGTATGAAAGTTTTTCTTTGCTCAACATATTTTACCCCACAGACGTTTTAGTCCAAGTGGGAGTTTGGTGGTGAAGGGAATCGAAGTCCCCGCAGCGGAAGCGATTGTGAATCGCACGCTCTTAATTTAGTTACAATAGAAATTTCAAGAATGTAAAACATGGATTAAGCATAAAATAAGAGTTTGGACAGCAAGAAGTTACCTTTGAAGAACCTTTGTTCAAGTGCTCCTCTCTCCACGGTCACGATCTCAAAGAACAAGAACTCCAACGTGCGAAGAGACACGACCACCGGATCTTCTCCGTTGTTCTCTAGGTGAGGGAGGAAGGTGGGTTCCCTTTAGGAGATGTGAGGTATGTTTTTGGAACTCTTCCAACAACACAACAAGGAGGCTAGTGATTCTATGAAGAACCCTTAACCTAGTTGCATCTCATGCAACCATATATATAGAGAATTGGGATGGAAATGACCATCCTACCCTTCCTTTAATCTCTCTTTAGTATATAGTATAAATCACATTAAAACTATGTATTATATCAATTATATCATATATAATTGATATAACTCCTCATGTATGAAATTGAACACTTCAATTTCACTCCTAACTTTATACCCTCTATATTACCATGTTGAGCCAACGGAGGGATCTAATGGACCTACAGATCATGAGCTCCAATGATGTGAAATTAACTGATCAAACTCTTTGATCCAGTTAATCAATATTCATTAACTACAAGTCACTCCACTATAGACTTCTAGCTGCACTTTCCTCACTGTAGATATTATTGTGTCCAGTGATATAGTCATTACCCATGAGTCGACCCTTCACAGGTTGTTCGTAATCACAGCTGGGTCAAATTATCGTTTTACCCCTGTGATTACCTCTTTGCTCCTTAAGCACCACTGATCCTCTAATGAACAAAAAGTCTAATGTCCCACCTTAGACTCATACCCTCATAGAGGGCGGGGCCCCATTGTTCAAGACACGAGAGTCGATTCTTAAGGGAACAACCTATCTAATTCCTCAAGATGAGGAATGAGTGAATTTCATCTTGCACAGCAGCTAAGTTCCCACTACCTACGAGGTTATGTCCCCAGAAGGTAGGCTTATTGAGCCTGGCTCACAGCCACTCTCACCCATACTAGTCTAAGGACAAACCCCTATAAGCGGGAGTTCTTAACTTGCTCGGATTCAAGTCGAGTCACTAATGACCATCTATAAATTACTAGGCTTATCACATTAATCTGTTATCTTGGTTAGACTAATAATTTGCGATCCAGTCTTGTATGAACTCTTCATACAGGATGCCCCCACTCGCATGTCAACTACATGAATGAGTTGGATTAGCTCATTTGTACTAATTACAAAGTGGGCCGCATCCATGGTGTTACCAGAATGAGGTTTCCAACCTTATTCTTATACCATAGACTATTTAGGTTATAATCTTGAACTCAACCCAAATAGTGTCCACTACACTGATTTCAAGATAAACGTTATAACCTTGGAGCTTAGTTTATTGGATTTATAAAAGCAAGACTGTAATCTTATCAAAACAAATAACACTTTATTTAATTGATCAAGATTACACAAGTTTAGGGCATAAATCCCAACAATCTCCCACTTGACCTAAAGCTTGTGGAGTACTAAACATTACATTAATGTAAATACAATAAACTAGGGCATTTAAACCCTTAGTCCAAAATACTCCCACTTGCCCTAGTTGGGGAATACTTGTAAACCTAGACCTTCTAGGTGACTCTCAAATACTTTAGCTGTGAGAGCCTTTGTAAAAGGATCAACAATGTTGTGCTCTGAGGCTATCTTCATGACAATCACGTCTCCTCTGTGCATGATCTCCCGGATGAGATGATACTTCCGCTCTATGTGCTTTCCCCTCTTGTGACTTCGGGGTTTCCTCGAATTTGCCACTGCACCACTATTATCGCAATACAGTGTGACGGGCAAAGTCATATTTTGAACAACTTCCAAATTTAGCATAAATTTCCTTAACCAAACGACCTCTTTAGCATTTGTTTCACAAGCTGCTACATATTCGGCCTCCATGGTGGAATCAGCGATGCATCCTTGCTTGACGCTTCGTCATACTACATCTCCTCCATTAAGAGTGAAAACTGACTCTGATGTAGATTTTCGATAATCTTTATCAGTCTAAAAGTCAGAATCTGTGTATCGTGTAAGGATCAAATCCTTAACCCCATACACAAGCATGTAGTTCCTTGTTCTCCGAAGATTCTTAAGGATCGTTTTAACTTGTGTCCCAATGTTCAAGTCCTGGATTGGATTGATACCTCACCGACCATCCCAACCGCAAAAGCAGATGTCGACCCTAGTACACAACAGGCGTACATCGGGCTCCCAACACCGGTGATGCGTAAGGAATTCGTCTCATATCCTCAACTCCTTGAGGTGTCTTGAGACACTTCATTCCTTAGACAAATGGATTCCATGTCTAAAAGGCAACAAGCCCTTTTTGGAATCTTGCATCTTAAACCTTGACAACACTTTGTCTATGTATGATGCTTGAGACAAGGCTAGTGTTCTATTCTTGCGGTTACGGACAACTGGATCCCAAGAACAAATGCATCACCCAAATCTTTCATTTGGAATTGCGTTGCTAGCCATTCCTTGATGTCGATAAGATAACCTACATCATTCCCAATGAGTAGGATATCATCCACATAGAGAATTAGGAAAGCGGCGAGAACTATTGATGATTTTCTTGTAGACACAAGGTTCATCACCATTCTCAGTCAAAACCATAAGATCGATAGCCTCATCAAATCTTATATTCCGGGACCTAGATGCTTGTTTGATCCATAAATCGACCTTTTAAGCTCGCAAACCTTTTGCTCTTGTCCTGGTTCAATGAACCCTTTGGGTTTGGTCCATGTAGATGGTTTCCTCAAGATTGCCATTCAAAAGGTTGTCTTGACATCCATTTGCCATACCTCATAGTCATAATATGCGGCAATGGCAAGAAGGATATTGATAGACTTTACCATAGCAACAGGTGAAAAGGTTTCCTCAAAGTCAATCCCTTCAACCTGGGTATAACCCTTTGCTACTAATCTAGCTTTAAAGGTTTGCACCTTCCCATCCACACCACGTTTTCTCTTGTCGATCCACTTACAACCTATAGGTTTTACCCCATCGAGTTTATCTACAAGATCCCAAACAAATTGAAGTGCATAGACTCCATTTCTTGGTCCATGGCTATGACCCATTTGTCTTTGTCAATATCAACCATTGCTTGATTATAAGTCAATGGATCCTCGCAGATTGTCATCCGGTATAACAACTTGGGTTTCAAATAAAACCCATGTAATCAGTCAGTCAGTATCACAACACTCCCACTACGTCGAGGCATACTCAACTCTTGAGATGGAACCTCTTGACTAGACAAACTAGTATCAACAACTCTTGTTGACGTACTAGTGTTTTTATCAGCAATCTTTGCTATTGTTCCGTCTAACTCACTCAAGACTACCTTACTTTTTGGTTTGTGGTCCCTTATGTGGTCCTCCTCCAAGAAAGTGGCATTTGTCGACACAAAGACCTTATCTTCCTTAGGATCATAGAATAAACCACCTCTTGTTTCTTTTGGGTATCCTACGAATAGGCACAACTTTGAGCGTGAATCCAACTTCTTTGGATTTGTCACAAGCACATGTCTTTGGACGACCTCATATTCGAAGTGACATAAACTACCTTTACGTCCTTTCCAGAGTTCAAAAGGTGTTTGAAACACTTTTGGAGGCACATTATTCGAATGTATCTCTGCGATCTCTCACTGCGTAAACCCAAAAGGAACTAGGGAGATGAGCATAACTCATCATTGATCGAACCATGTCCAACAAGGTTCTATTTCTCCTTTCGATACACCGCTTTTTTGTGGTGTGTCGGAGAGTCGAGAGTTGGGATGTAATTCCATGTTCTATCATATAGTTATGGAATTTTAAATCCATGTACTCTCCACCTCGATCCGATCGAAGTGTTTTAACTCTTTTACCTAATTGATTTTCAACCTCAGTCTTGAATTCCTTGAACTTTTCAAGTGCTTCAGACTTGTGGTGCATTAGGTAAATATGCCCATATCTAGAATAATAATCTATAAAAGAGATGAAATATTCATATCCTCCCCTGGCTTTAACATTCATCGGACCACAAAGGTCTGAATGTATAAGCTCTAGAGGATCTTTGGCTCTATAACCTTTTCCACTAAAAGGTCATTTAGTCATTTTGCCTTCTAGGCAGGATTCACATACTAGTAAGGAATTTTCTTCTAACTCGTTTAGAAGTCCGTTCTTTACCAATCTCTCAATCCTATTGAGATTAATGTGACCCAATCTTAGATGTCAAAGATGAGCATTTTCTTTAGGAGAAATTTTACGTTTCTTAGTTTGTGCGTTTGCAGTTTTAAATAATTCAGTGTTCAAAACCATTTTTACTGAATTAGGCCTTAAAACATACAATCCATTTTGTAATGAAGCTGAACATATTTCTAAACCTTTCTTTAAAATAAACACTTTATTCATAGAAAATGAAACAGAAATACATTGTTCAATGAGGCAAGAAATGGAAATAAGGTTTCTAGTAAACCACAGGTATCACTAATATATTGTCCAACAATACATATTTCTTGCCAAAATAAAGCTTCATTGTGCCTCTCTTTCACATCTGGTGAGAGACGACTTCTCTATTTCCAACCCGGAGCGTTATCTCTCCTTGTTTGTAGTCGCTTTGCGAGAATAGATTCCCCGAAAGAAGAACAAACATGATTAGTGGCGCTGAATCAAGTATCCAAGTTGTTTTATCATTATCCACTAAACAAGCTTCTAGGCAAAGTAAATCATATTTACCTTCCTTCTTCTTTTTCTCGCAATGTACTTCGGACGATTCGTTTCCAATGCCCGTCTTCGTTGCGGTGGAAACACTTTCCTTTCATCGAAACGTCTTTGACTTTCTTGCCCTTTTGGCGGCGGCGGCTTTGTCACTTTGTTTCCCTTTACCAACCTTTCTTCGTGTTCTTCTTCTTACCTCTCAAAAGTTAGAAGAAGATGAAGCCACTATTTTTGTCCTGAGGTCGAACCTCTCGTGATAACTCCTACCGGCAACATTTGTCTCACCTTTCGATCCACGAATTTTCATCAAAGATTGAAAGGTCCGGAGTTCATTCGAGAAGGAGAGTAAGATTAAAAGTAAACTTGTTCATAACAAAGATTACTTCTAAAGCTGCAGAAAACTATCCGGAAGGGTTTCCAAAATGAAGTCGACTGCTCGACTCATCGATGGAAGCACCATTCGACTCTGCGATGTTAAAGTGTACCATCATATCCGGACATGATCCCAAACAGATGTACCCTCCGGCATCCTCGAGTTGAATATGTACTTTAGGGCATTATGTCGGGCTTGTGTGGACTATTGTCCAAACATACCTGCCACGAGAATCCATGATTTCCTTTAGCGGTAATCATGCCCTCATGCTTCTTGGCTAATATGTCGGACATATTTGCCAAATGTGTAGACCTTGGCCTTATCATTGGCCTTGATCCATCGATCATATGCATCACGAACATTTAAGTGACGCATTCGAGTCTAACACCGAGACACTCCTCGGTTAGCACAAACTTTCGGATCATCCACTACCAAAATAGTGTTGAGTTTGTTTTTCCATGTCATCATATTCTCTCCAGATTAACTTTTCCGCACTTTGATAAGGAAATTATAGAGCTAGACATTTTTTGCTGAAAATTTACAAACAAACTTGTATGAGTTTCTTTCTATAACTCTAATCCAATCATGTTTTAGCTAATTGTCAAATGATTCCTAGGCCATTTATAATTTGCAATGATACTCCAAAGGTTTAGAATGTATGACACTGAAGGGTAATAAAAAACACTCCTCCTCTAGATCAAGACATTCTTGACCAAAACCTAACACCAAAATAACTCTTATTCCTATAGGTTTTAGTTACCATTTTTCGGTCTGGATACATACACAACTTATGTACCCCGTGAGTGTAACCCTTTGTCTTTAGATCCCAGAGTCTCGATCCAATAAAATCCGCCGAAGGGAGGACTAGATTGGAAAGTAGTGTAAGGAAATATTTATCCCTTTCGGGTGTCTACTGTGTTAGATCCCCTATGATCAAGCCCTCCGAAGGGATTGTCTGGTCCAGGCCAAACTACCAGGCTGACCATAGTGGTCTAACGGTGTAAACCGACAAAAGAGACCGTAGGTTTTGTTTTCACTAAACCTGCTCCCACTCACTATAAGTACCCTCTCCATTCACCTTGGTATTGACTCATACAAATACCATCCGAGAGGGGACGCTCAGTTTTAGCGCCACGAGGCCAAGTATGAGTCTCACGGTGTGAACTTCCCGAGATAGCGTGGGTGGAAAAATATGTGTCTCATACACTTTTTCCTCTCACCAATAATACTTTAAGTCTATAAGAATCTTTCTTAGGCTAAAACCCGGCTAATGGTTTTACCTAACTCTATCAACATAACTCTTATATTGATAATCAATATAACTCTTATATTGATATTATCCTAAGTTTGTTAATATAACTCCTTATATTAAACCTAGGATTTCTAGTTTGTTAACCTTTTAATAAACCCGCTGACGCTACTATAATTTATAAGACTCTCTGATTAAATTTCACTCTCAGGTCAGTTCCCAGGTAGGGGTGTTCTGTTTCCGTCAGCTTAAATACCCCAGCCTAGACAGAACTGTCCTTAGACAGAGTTCCTCTTTTAATCATAGCTTATAAATTACTTGGTTCCTAATCTAATCTAATTAGAACTAGATAACCTAAGGTCTATTATTTCCAAGTTCTAAACACTTTAAAACTAATAATTAACCTTAGGTGACATGCATACTATGTTATAGTGCTTGATCATTGATCACATGAATAATAAAACATTCATAGCATATTCATCTCATGAAATATAATGCATGTCAATGCTGTCCAAAAATTAATATAACAATCTTATATTAATTAATCATGCAAACTATATAATATAACTCCTTATATTATAAATGATGCATGAAAATGCTTAACCTAAGGTGGGATTTCTAAAATACAAGCATACACTATGCATGGCAATAATTACACAACAATTGCATAATTAAAATAGCAAAAATTAGATCAATTTTGGCACCCTAGAAATAATTTTAATTAATATAATCTAATTATATTAATTAAAATTAAAATTATTAAATATATTAAAATAAAACGTTTTTATAATTAATATAAATAATAAAATTTCGGTTTCTGCCCGTTGCTCCTCGCGTGAAACGTCTTTGGCGTTACTGTGATGATGGCGGCGTTGCCTTAACGCTTTTTTGTCGTTTCTGCGGCGTTGCGCAGCGCCACAACGTTGCAACGCCGTCGTTTTCTCGGTAGCGCGCGTACGCGATGGCGTTGCAACACCATTCACAGAACAACCATAGGAATCTCCATTCCTTGCTCGTTTTTGCTTTGATCTTTTCAGCAACCGCTTTGCCTCGATCGACACGGACTTACGGACTCGATTTACAATTAAATTTGCCCAATACACCTCGGCCGCCACATTGAACATTTCAATGAAATTGTAAATCTAAGTGCCAAAATTGAAAACATCTAATTTCGCAAAACCGCTTCATACATCTCATGCACAAAACAAGAAATCCCACCTTGTTCTTGAAAAATCCAGAACATAAATCAAGAACGCAATTGGGCTCTGATACCAATTGAAGGGAATCGAAGTCCCCGTAGCGGAAGCGATTATGAATCGCACGCTCTTGATTTAGTTACAATGGAAATTTCAAGAATGTAAAACATGGATTAAGCATAGAATAAGAGTTTGGACAGCAAGAAGTTACCTTTGAAGAACCTTTCTTCAAGTGCTCCTCTATCCACGGTCACGATCTCAGCAACAAGAACTCCAACGTGCAAAGACACGACCACCAGATCTTCTCCGTTGTTCTCTAGGTGAGGGAGGAAGGTGGGTTCCCTTTAGGAGATGTGAGGTATTTTGAGAGAGATGTATGTTTTTGGAACTCTTCCAACAACACAACAAGGAGGCTAGTGATTCTATGAAAAATCCTTAACCTAGTTGCATCTCATGCAACCATATATATAGAGAATTGGGATGGAAATGACCATCCTAACCCTCCTTTAATCTCTCTTTAGTATATAGTCTAAATCACATTAAAACTATATATTATATTAATTATATCATATATAATTGATATAACTCCTCATGTATGAAATTGAACACTTCAATTTCACTCCTAACTTTATACCCTCTATATTACCATGTTGAGCCAACGGAGGGATCTAATGGACCTACAGATCATGAGCTCCAGTGATGTGAAATTAACTGATCAAACTCTTTGATCCAGTTAATCAATATTCATTAACTACAAGTCACTCCACTATAGACTTGTAGCTGCACTCTCCTCACTGTTGATATTATTGTGTCCACTGATATAGTCATTACTCATGAGTCGACTCTTCACAGGTTGTTCGTAATCACAGCTGACTCAAATTACCGTTTTACCCCTGTGATTACCTCTTTGCTCCTTAAGCACCACTGATCCTCTAATGAACAACAAGTCTAAGGTCCCACCTTAGACTCATACCCCTCATGAGGGGCGGGCCCCATTGTTCAAGACACAGAGTCGGTTCTTAAGGGAACAACTCATCTAATTCCTCAAGAGAGGAATGAGTGAATTCCATCTTGCACAGTTAAGTTCCCAGCTACCTACGAGGTTTTGTCCCTGAGAAGGTAGGCTTATTGAGTCGGTTGCAGGCCACTCTCACCCATACTAGTCTAAGGACAAACCCCTATAAGCAGGAGTTCTTAACTTGCTCAAGATTCAGGTCGAGTCACTAATGACCATCTATAAATTACTAGTCTTATCCTCATTAATTGGATTATCTTGGTTAGACTAATAATTTGCGATCTAGTCTTGTATGAACTCTTCATACAGGATGCCCCCACTCGCATGTCAACTACATGAATGAGTTGGATTACCTCATTTGTACTAATTACAAAGTGGACCGCATCCATGGTGTTACCAGAATGAGGTTTCCAACCTTATTCTTATACCATCGACTATTTAGGTTATAATCTTGAACTCAACCCAAATAGTGTCCACTACACTGATTTCAAGATAAGCGTTATAACCTTGGAGCTTAGTTTATTGGATTTATAAAAGCAAGACTGTAATCTTATCAAAACAAATAACACTTTATTTAATTGATCAAGATTACACAAGTTTAGGGCATAAATCCCAACGGTTGGGTTTTATGTCCTAAAACTCGTGGTTTTGTGAACTGAATGTATATTCTATTTTGCAATAAAGATATTAGTGAGATTTATTCAGTAAATGTGTTATTGAATAAAGTGAATTGTGTATTGTGTAACCTTAATCCAATAAAGAACCCTTGGCTATAGGATGAATACTTGAACTTTATGTGTGACATAAAAGTGGATCAATTTCAAGTTATAGCCAGAACAGTCTATAATATAAGGATAGGGTTGGGTACCTTATCCTGGGGACACTATGGGCGCGACCCACTTTGTAGAGTACAAACGATGTGATCTTAAATCGTTCATGTGGAGACATGCGAGTGGGGGCATCCTATGCAATGAGTTTGCATAAGACTGGACCGCGAAATAATCACTTAGACTTTATAACTCCGTTTACTATCTTAACTGACTATATTCATACGATGACATGGTAACTCGATCTTAATCCTGAGCATTCTATGAAATCCTGTTTATTCGGATTATCCTTAGATTTGCATGAGTAAGAGTGGCCCGAGACTGTCGACTCAATAAGCCTCCCATTTTAGGGATAAGTCTGGGTAGATAGCTGGGAACATAGTTCTGCAAGATGGAATTCACTCCTACTTGCTTTAGGGATTAGTAGAGAGGTTGTTCCCTTAAGTGCTGACTCCGGGTCTTGAACAAAGGCCCACCCCTCTCATTGGGCCGAGAGGGATTCGGTTTACTGGTTGGACCACAAACCAATTGTTCATTAGAGGATTAGTGGGACTTAAAGAACAAGAGGTAATTACGGGGTAAAACGGTAATTTTGACCCAGCTGTAATTACGAATGACCTGTGAAGAATCGACTTACTAATCATGGTTATATCGAGTGGACAGAAATATATCTACAGAAAGGAGAGTGCAACCACTGAGCTTTAGTGGAATGCCCCAGGGGTTAACGAATGTTGATTAGCTAAGCTAAAGAGTTTGGTCGGTTAATCTCGCATCGTTGGAGCTCATGATCTGTAGGTCCAGTAGGTCCTCCTTACTAGCTCGGACTAATCCTTGTAACATTTTTTAGAGAAAAGAATTTGAATTGTTAAAATTCGAGTTTGGAAGAAAGCGTTAATTATATGTTATATATTTAACGAATCATAGCTTAATTATGAATTAAACTATGATAAAAAGGAGGTGTACACATTTAAATATGATTTAAATATTTGATCGATTTATAGCATGGATAAAGATTCATATTCGAAAAATTGATCGACATCGAACAATTTATTTAATTTAATATTTGATATTAAATTAAATTAAAAATTAATTATTTCATTATTTCATTATTTAATTAATTTTAATTTAAAATCAATTTAATATTGATTTTTGAATTAAATTAAATGAAAAATAGTAGATTTTCATGGATTTTCCATGAAATCCAACTTGCCAACTTGCCCAATCCTTCTCATCATCAAATTCACCAAAATTTGCCACCTCCATCTTAAACCATGCTCATCACACTTGAGTTGTCACTCAAATGAAGCTTGATGAAGCTTTATTTAAAGGTATTTTGAGGTGTTTTGAGAGAATTTTGCAGAAATTAAGAAAAATCTCGTTTTGTGACCTTTGAGGACATTTCTTCCAAATTCTCTCAATCTAGGATCCCACAATCCATTCCAAGGTGTGAGGATAGTAGGGAAGACGCTAGAGGTGGTCCACGAAGTGTTCGTGTTGAAAATCATTCACCGGGTGAAGAGAATTTGATCTTCAAAGGTGAGTTTCTTAACTCCCAGTTTTTCCAGCTTTGAGCATGCATTTTATTTTACAAAATTAATCAACTTAAAGTGTTCAAGATCCAAAATTGCTTCCACTTTCTTAATCTAAACTCTTTCATTTAGAAAGTTAGTTATACAGCTGATAAGCAAATAAATGAAACCCACGCTTAACTAGCATAGAACTCTTGGTAGAGAGAATTGATGAATGGCCGCATCCCCTATAGTACATTCTAGAATATTTGGCTATGACACCCTTGCACGTTATTTTGGCGAGAAGTCATACGCCCACGAAAATACAAGGAAATGAAATAACAAAACTAAATGAAATACATAACATGATAACATGATGAAAAAGGACGGGGACGACCATGCAGCCATGGGCAACACGCCCTGGACAAGCATGACCGTGACACCAAGCAGTCTCTTACTCTCTTTGAAGTTTGAACCATTATTCTTTTATTTTAATTTCTTTCAAACTCTTTTCTCTTTTCTCTCTTCATCTTTCGTTGTCCCTTTCTTCTCTTTGTTACCATTTTCGTTCCCTTAACTCGACCTCATGCATGCTCTTAAGGCCAAATCTCCTTAATTTCCTTTTCTATTTTCTCACTTTTCATTCCAACAACAATTGACCTCCATTAAATACGAAGGTAATTCCTTTTAAAGTGTTGGTATTTAAAGATACACAAGTGCTTTTCCTACCTTCACTTGGATCTTCTGGTTGATTTTGGTCTCTCAAGTTCAATTTCTCTACTTCCATCTCTCTATGGGCTTCACGACCATGGCTCGAGATTTCGAAAACAAACTAACTTTCTGAATTCTTCTTTTCTTAGTACAATTAGAATTGAAGGATTTAAATCACAGACTTCATGATCGTTAATATATTCATCAGGCTAGTTAAACTATGTTCTCTTTTTCTTTTCCTTTTTTTCTTTCCTCCATAATTATGACCCATAACTATTTTTCATTTTATTTCCTTTCATACATGCTCAAGTTTTTCCCCTTTTTTATTTAGTGAAATTAAAACCAACAAACATTAATCACAAAAAAAAAAAGAAAAAAAAAACTTTATTCAACATTATTTTCCATTCTTCCCCTTCTCCCTTACTCCCGAATTCACCTTTTTATTTCTTTTATTTTTGTTTAAAAAAAAAACCTTCAGCCACATGTCACTCCACCTACACAACACACACGCACTCCCATGAGAGCCATTTGTCTCAAATTCAACTGCCATTTTTCCAAAAGTAACCCAATTTTTTTTTCCTTTTTCTTTTTCAATTTTGATCTCTATTTATTTTTTTCAAATATTCATTTTACGCTCAATAAAACTTAAAATTAATCTATTTTAATTTACATACTTAAAACTATTATTTTTTAAATTAATTTGTTTTAATCAAAATTGATTATATAATAATAAAATTTTAATACAAAGAGAAAGAAAATATAAACATATTTTTAAAATTTATAAAGGGAAAGTTAATAAAAAATAAATTACATACTTTAGAACTAATCTTTTTGAAATTGATTTGTTTTAAACAAAATTGATGATGTAATAATAAAATTTTAAAAGATAATGTAAACATATTTTTAAAATTTATAAGGAGAAAGCTAATAAAAAATAATTTTTTTTTTATGAAAAATTAATAATCTTGTATGGACTAATTTAAAGTTTTGTTGAAACTATAGACTAAAATCCAACCTTTAAAAGTATGGAATCAAAATGAAATAGAGTCACGGTGATATTTTAACATAATTCTCATTTTTTGAACAAATCTTAAGGACAATTGTGTCCTTACATAAGCTAGAAGCTTCCCACCCCTTTACTCGTCTTTGTCACATTCTTTATACTGCACTTGTAAATTTTCCATGTCTCATTTCTTCTATAAACCCCCTTCTCCATTTCCTTCACCAACTCAACTCTGCAAATAATCTCTTCCTCCTCTCTCTCCTCTGATTTCTAAGCTCTCGCATTCTCCCCCATGGCTCCACCAAGCTTAACCAAAAACTCCATAGACGACGTACTACCCTTTCTCGACAACGCTTCCTCCATTGATCTCTCAATCACTTTAAAAGCCTCCAATTTTGTTGCCAATGGCCACCCAATTCTCACCCACGTCCCTTCAAATATCATAGCCACCCCTTCCCTATTCAACACTAACTCCCTCGCCGGCTGTTTTGTTGGCTTCGACGCCGACGAGCCCAAAACCTGCCACGTGGCTCCCATCGGCAACCTCCGAGGTATAAGATTCTCTAGTATCTTCCGATTCAAAGTCTGGTGGACCACCCACTGGGTCGGGAGCTGCGGCGGCGATGTCCAGCACGAGACCCAGATGATCATTCTCGACAGAAACGATCAGGGCCGTCCATTTGTCATCTTGCTTCCGATCATTGAAGGGGGTTTTAGATCTTCGTTACGTCCCGGTGGCGATGACAGTGGCGGCGACAGCGTGGCATTGTGGGTCGAAAGTGGGTCCACCAGTGTCCAATCATCGCAGTTTAGAAGCTGCTTGTATATGCAAGTCGGGGAAGATCCGTACAGTTTGGTCAAAGAAGCGATGAAGGTGGTCAAACTCCATTTGGGAACTTTTAAACTTCTAGAAGAGAAGACCCCACCGGCGATTGTGGATAAATTCGGGTGGTGTACATGGGATGCATTCTATCTTAAGGTGAACCCTCAGGGGATTAGGACAGGTGTCAAATGCCTAGTGGACGGTGGGTGCCCTCCAGGGATGATTCTGATTGATGATGGGTGGCAGTCTATTGCTCATGATGCGGATTCCATCGTCGATCACCATCAGGAAGCTATGGATCTAACGGCGGCTGGTGAACAGATGCCTTGCAGGCTAATCAAATTTGAAGAGAATTATAAGTTTAGGGATTATCAAAGTCCTAGGACGGGCTCTGGTGTAGGGCTGGGTGCCTTTGTGAGGGACCTAAAGGAGGAGTTTAGGACAATAGAGCATGTGTATGTGTGGCATGCGCTTTGTGGGTATTGGGGTGGGATTAGACCCAATGTTCCCGAAATGCCTTTGTCGAGGCTCATTAGTCCTAAGCTGTCACAAGAGTTAGAGATGACAATGGAGGATTTAGCTGTGGACAAGATTGTCAATAGTGGTATTGGATTGGTCCCGCCTGAGTTGGCTCACAAAATGTACGATGGACTTCACTCCCACCTCCGGTCGGCGGGCATCGACGGCGTTAAGGTTGATGTTATTCATGTAAGTTGCCAAAAACTCTCCACTTTGTTATCCCTGCATTCATATTTTCCATCAACAAAGCTCAAAGTAAATAATAGATTTATTTAGAAAAGTCAAAACATTATCCTATTTGGAACTTGATGAATACCAAAACCTATTAGAGGATAGAGCAGTTCATAGATTAGTTGAAATTGCAGGGCATAGATTAGTTAGATTCTTGCAAGCATCAATGAATTGGGAACTTACTGACGTCTTCAGTTTTCCATGAGGAATATTGTTGGTTTTTTCAGTCTTGAATCAACAAACAATCTTACAAATTTCCAATATTCCTCGCTTTGGTTGCTGGTTTCTGCGTAGATTAAGTGTAATGGTCCGTTTTTCTCCAACTCTTATGAGAAAATACAACGTTGAATCAACCTCCCTCATTATCCTGGAGGGTCCTTTTGATGGAATGTGTTGTGTTCTTTTCTCTTTGATTGCATATGTTGGAATGTTTCTTATCCCATCTTTTGTGATCGATCATGCAGTTGCTTGAGATGCTATCCGAGGAATTCGGAGGTCGAATCGAGTTGGCTAAAGCTTATTACAAGGCACTCACTGCATCTATCAAGAAATATTTACAAGGAAATGGGGTTATTGCTAGCATGCAGCATTGCAATGACTTCATGTACCTTGGAACTGAGGCCATAGCACTTGGACGTGTTGGTATGGCCTTGTGAAACCCCACTTATCCAACAAGCCTTCAGCTAAATTTTATAAACCAGCACAAGCATTTTTGTATGTTCATACTATCTCTCTGTTTACAGGAGATGATTTCTGGACGGTGGATGCTTCTGGCGATCCATATTGGCTGCAAGGATGTCACATGGTGCACTGTGCCTACAACAGCTTATGGATGGGCAATGTCATTCACCCAGATTGGGACATGTTCCAATCCAGCCATCCTTGTGCTGAATTCCACGCAGCTTCAAGGGCCATCTCCGGAGGACCAATCTATGTAAGTGACTCAGTCGGTAAGCACAACTTCAAGTTACTCAAAAGCTTAGTTTTGCCTGATGGGTCCATACTGCGATGTCAACACTATGCCCTTCCTACCAGAGACTGCCTTTTTGAAGACCCACTTCACAATGGCAAAACCATACTCAAAATTTGGAACCTCAATAAAGTAAGATGAAACAATCATTCCCTTAATCATCTTTTTTTTCAATTCATAGGCATGTATCTCGTTTTAATGCTCAACTTCTCGGTGCGGCATTTAATCAAACACATTGTGGTCAATTTCCAACAGTTCACAGGTGCATTGGGTTTGTTTAATTGCCAAGGAGGAGGGTGGTGTCCCAAGACAAGGCAAAACAGAAGGACCTCTGAGTACGCTCGCACATTAACCTGCATCGCCAGTCCAAAAGATATCGAGTGGAACCATGGGAAAAATCTCATTTGTTTGAAGGGAGTAGTGAACTTGTTTGCCATATACATGGTTCGGGAAAAGAAACTAAAGCTATTGAAGACATCGGAGAATTTGGAATTCTCAATCTCTCCATTAAATTATGAACTGCTAGTAGTTTCCCCTGTCACAATTTTATTGAAACCATACATGGAATTTGCTCCAATTGGGCTGGTGAACATGTTGAATTCTGGGGGTGCGATACAATCGTTAGAAATTGAGGAAAATGAAGGTTTGGTAAAAGTGGGAGTAAGGGGTTGTGGGGAGATGAGAGTGTTCGCTTCAAAGGAGCCTAGAAGCTGCAAAATTGACGGAGAAGATTTAGAGTTTGAATATGATGAAGATGATAAAATGGTGAAAATTCAGGTCCCATGGCCGAGCTCTTCAAAATTGTCCCTAATTGAGTATCAATTTTGAGCTTCGAAAATCTTTCTTCTTCAAAAGCCTACGATCAACATGAATGTAATGTGAGTTAAAAATCTATTAAAAAAAAAAAAACTGGTGTGTAACATCTTTTTTAATATAAAATTTAAGGTAATATGGCTAATTGAGATAAACTCATATTTGACTGAGTGTGTTATTGTTACTTTTGTTTTAGTACATGTTATTGCTCTACTAGTATGTTTGTCCCAAGCTTGAATTAGCTTCTACTTAGAAGTCCGGTCCATTAAACTGTATTAGGTCATTTTTTGGGTTCAACTTGATAGGTTTGGTCTATATTAGGTGTTACCTGGTTCTTTTGTGGAAGATGAGATGAGATGAGAGGATTAGAAATTCTTTTTTTTTTTTTTTTTTTTTGCTTTTATCGAGAATACATACATAATTGAAACTTTTTTCATGAAGGATAAGTTGGGATAAATTTGTAATATAATTTAGAATATAAAAAGTAAATGGAGTATAATTAATTGAAATTCTAGAAAATCTATGATAAGTGCTCTTTTTTTCCCTTTCATTCTTTGGGTGGATTTTTCTCCCTTTGAATTCAATGAGGAGGCATAGCTCTAACTAGTTAAACCTAGGTTTAAAATTGACATTTTTCTTGGTTGGGTTCATGATCATATACCAATGATTATGTTTCACTGATTCAATAAATATCTATTTAACATATTTAATTATAAAAATTATTTTTAGATTCTAAGATTCAAATAGTGAAAATTTTCTAAAAACAATATTTCTTTATGTTTTCATTATATTTAGATTTTAAACTTGAAATTTTAAAATACATGATAACATTAAAAATGATAAAATTTTTGATAAATATAAATACTTCAATTCATTTCATTTTTGTTAAATTTAAATATATATATTATAATATATTATAAATTATACGATATTATAAAATAATAATTATACAAAATTTATAATGTAAACATGTTCATAAATTAATCAATAATAATTGAGATTTTACCTTAATATTTAATTTATGGTTTATAATTATATTTTTAAACACATTTTAAACCACTACCAAATATATAATACAAATATTAAGTGGAGATATTCATTCTATGATAACTCTCATCACCTTATCATCTATCTTTGTTCCTTTAGTGGAGCTAGTATTTCTAAAAATATTGAAAATATGAAATATACCTCTATTTAATATTCAAATACACCTCTATTTTTTATTAGCTTTTCAAAAACTCCTTTTGAATTGAGAAATGATTTAATGTTGTTGAGTTATGTACTATTGGATGTAAGAGAGATTGTAAGAATACCTCAATATTGTATCTAATGATTATTAAAGATAAGAGAAATTTTAAAATATACATGTGATGATTTTAAAGAGACATCTACATTGTGGTGACCTATTGGATAATTTGTTCTTCAATTGTGATTTTGGTGCTCATGTAATTTTAACACAAAGCCGTTATGCTGGATTTTATGGTTACTTTACAAATTAAATACAGATGCAACTCTTAAATTCCAATCTTCCCATTCTAGCAAAGATAGTAAAGGAGAAATTATGGTTACTGTCTGTATATATGCACCAAATGCTCTTTCGGTTGATTTTGCAGGAGCAACAATGAAGGGAAGGTCTTCAGTTGCCTCACGATATGGGTATCTGGCTGATTTTGATGGAGACAACTCGTTACGTCTCTACAATTTGCTGAGTAGAGAGGTTGAAGATGAGTCCAAAATTGGAGTCTTAATGAAAAATGTCAAACACTTAAAAGCGATTTGGTTTTTGAGTTTTGATTTTTTTAAAATTTTACTTGTTTTCTCTCTATTTCTCAATAATGATTTTTCATCTTCGCTATAATGTTTCTCATCTTTCTTAAGATACCACTTGAAATTTTTATTTACATACTAAAAATAAAAACAAGTTTTTGGAAATTTCTTTTTTTTTTTTAGTTTTCAAAATTTAGTTTAGTTTTTGAAAACATATCTAGATAATAAAACATGAAAAGTTATAGGTGAAAGTTGTATTTTTAGATTTAATTTCCAAAAATAAAAAACCAAATAGTTATCAAATAGGACCTAAAAAATTTTATTTCGGATTACAGTTTCACCAAGCAATTCGAAAATGGAACGAAGTTTGGCTTGAAGAATTGCCGATTGAGGTTGCACAATGCCGAATTGAGTTCAGTTGGGTAGAGTTGAGTGGAGTTAGACAGAGTTAGTTTGTCAGTGAGTTTAGAAGTTTGTGTTTGGGGTGTAGAGTTGGGTTGAATTGAGTCAGAAAGTGGGGTACAAAGTTGAGTTGAGTTGAGTTGTCATGGATATCTGATGCAACTTTTTCTAACATGAAATAAATTGATTTTTAGTTGACTATTTTTGTTTCTTTATTTTAATTTTTACGATCATTCATCTAGAAACATATTTTATCATATTCGCAACACTGAATTCAGATGTCCACTAAAAAAACAATATATTTCAACATTGATTTTTTTTAAAAAAAAATATAATTTTTGTCTTTCTTTTTTTAGAAATTGATTTTTTTTTTTCAAAATATAGACAATGTAGCATTGTTTACTCTTTTTGATATATATTAAACTTCTTTACGTTTTTAGAAATCACATATTTTTAGTACACATTGAACTTATTTCAATTGATAGAAATCAAATATTGTATTCTTTATAACAATAAATAACAATTCAATGGAAAAAACAATGTACCTGTATTCTTTTTTTAAAACACAAATTAAACTTCTAGTAAAATAGAGAGATCTAAGGTTTCATTGTCTAAACATATATTGAACTTTTTTGAAATTTACAAATGAGAAACTTATCATGACCTTTTTTAATTACTAATAGAGTCGTTTGTTTTAAAATACAATGACCATTGCGTTTTTTTTTTAAAGGAACATTGTTTGTTTATATTTGTTAAATCACATGAAAATGACAATAAAAGGATGATATGTTGGGGTGTATGCCCTAATCTCGTGTAGTTTGTAATACTTGTTGAATTAATGAATACAAGTTGTTTATTATTCAAACTTTGTATCTCGCATTTTATAAAACTTAATCCAATAAACTAAGCTCCAGGGTCATATTTGAGAGAACTTGAACGGTGTGTAGTGGACACACATGGAGAGGATCACGTTGGAGAGGATCACGTTGGAGTTATTGACCCGAACGGTCTACAGTATATGGATAGGGTTGGGAACCTTATTCTGGCAACACTGTGGATGCGACCCGCTTTGTATTAGATACAAACGAGGTGATCCAGCTCGTTCATGTGGTTGACATGCGAGTGGGGGCATCTTGTGCAATGAGATTGTACAAGACCGAACCGTGAATTATTAGACCTATACTGATGTAACACCGTTAATAGTATAGGACTAATATATTCGTAGATGGCCATTAGTGACTCGTCCTTAATCCTGAGCGTGTTACGGACTTCTGTCTGCGAGAGTCTGTCCTTTGACTAGTACGGGTGAGGGTGATCTGAGTCGCTCGCCTAATAAGCCTATCTTCTTGGGGACATAACCACGTGGGGAGCTGGGAACTTAACTACGCATGAAGGAATTCACTCGTTCCCGAGCTAAGGAAACTAAAGGGGTTGTTCGCTTAAGTGTTGTCTCCAAGGCTTGAATAACGGGGCCCCACCTTCTCACTGGCCCGAGAAGGATGTTGTTTATGGTTAGACCATGCAACAAAGTTGTTCATTAGAAAACCAGTGGGACTTAAGGAGCAAGAGGTAGACACAGAGATAAAACGGTAATTTGATCCAACTGTGACTACGAATAACCTTTGAATGGTCGACTCACGAACATTGGTTATATCGATGGACACAACTTGTCCTACAGTGAGGAGAGTGCAGCTACGGGGCTATAGTGGAGTGCCCCTGTAGTTAATGAATGTTGATTAACCGGGTCAAAGAGTTTGATCGGGTAATCTCAGATCATTGGCGCTCATGATCTATAGGTCCATTAGGTCCCTCAGTTGACTCAACTTGGACTAAATGAGAGTTTACAGTTTGGAGTGGATTTGAAGTGTTCAAATTGGGTATTTATGTCATTTATATGAGATATAATTGACATAATATATAGTTTAATGTGAATGAGATTCATAATAAACTATAACATAGCTTAATTAATTAATTAAGGCTTATTTGGAGAAATTAATTTGAGATAAATTAAATTGAATGAGATTCAATTTTAATTCCACAATTATGCAAATGTGATTTGTATAATAAGATATGAGATACCTTTTATTATATGATATGCAAATATGATTTGCATATTATATAGTTGTGGTATTATGGTGAATTGGTGGAGATTTTAACTCCACCACACACCATTATAAATAGGTGGATTGAAAGACATTTTCCAAGTGATTCAATCTCATTTTTTTGATTTCCACCAAAAAGAGAAAAGTGTTTTTCTCTCAATTCTCTCTCAATCTCACTAATTCCTCTCCAACCCGAAATCCAAAGAGAGTCCCACATTACTCTCTCTCATCCTCCCAAGAACAACCGAGAAGATCAAGTGGAGGTGTCCCCTTGAATCGATTCGTGGTTCGTGATTTGATGAAGAGATCGTGAGATCGTGACCAGAGAAGGAAACACGAAGAAGAGTTTTTCAAGAGGTAGGTTTTTGAAACCTTTACTGTTTTTCTTCTCTAAATGCATGCTTAACCTAGATCGTAGTTAGTACTTTAAATTTTAATAAATTTAGAACGATAACGAAACAACGACGATTCACATCGCGCTTTCGTTGTGGGAAATCGATTCCCTACATGATAATATTTCAACATTAATGTCATGTAAAAGTGAAATATTCACAAAATATTAGCAGGTTATCAAGGACCTATTTACATGATTCATAAAATATAATTATGGTATCAAGGACCTATTTATATGATTCACAAACATAATTATGGTTCACAAAATATAAGTAATGACTAACGATGGGTCGAGTTTGTAAGTCCGAAGAAAGATTGTTGGAGCAGAGAGTAAGACCAACTAAGTACATGTGCATTTCATATTATCTTGAACCATGAGAATGTTGTCGGTAGCTTGAAATTATTGTTGGTGATACTCGTTGGAGAAGATACTACTGGTTGCTAGATAAGGTCACCAACGATTGTTGTAAATTGTCATAGAAGGTACTTGACAGTGGTCATCAATTGTTGCATATGGGTGTCGGTAGTGAAGGTCGTCGGTCGCCGGAGAAGGTCATCAGAGGTGGTTGTCAGTTCCCGAAGATGGTTGTCGATCGCTGGTGATGACCAATGATCACTAAAGATGGTCGTTGAAGGTCATTTTTGGTTACTGGAGATGGTCATCGGTTGCAAGAGAATGATCGTCAAAGGTGGTTTTCGGTCGCTGGAGAAGGTAATCAAAGGTAGTTGTCAGTTGCCGAAGAAAGTTGTTGGTTGCTAGAGAAGGTTGTTGGTTGTCAGAGGTGGTCATCGACTGCTGGAGACGGTCATCGATCGCCAGAGATGGTCATCAAAGATAGTTTTTCGGTCATCAGAGATGGTCACTGGTTGTTAGAAGAGGTTTTCGATCGCAAGATGTGGTCATCGGTCGTCGTCGGAAGTTTTAGATCGCTATAGGTGGTCGCCAGTCGTCGAAGATGGTCGCTGGAGGTGGTTACCGATCGTTGGCGGTGGTCGTCGATAGTTGAGGTATAACCTCAAATCTATTTCTTAATTTTGTTATTTTTTGAGTTTTACGGTAGTCAAAGTTTGTTATGATTTTGTGGAGATTCTGTTACTATCTTTGGAGTCCCACTTCTCCTATTTCTAAGGTCATGGTAGGTTAGTGGTAGAGAAGAGTGAGATCTCATTTGTATTATTTAAACTGCAACCTTTTGTTGTGAATCACAGTGAACAATATTTCCACTCAATTATTTTTCAGTAAGGAACTAAAAGTAAACTTGGTATTAGAGCCAACATCTTCCATGGTTGAAGATTCTGTTTCAACCTCCTCCCTTCCTCAAGCTTCTGTCACAAACCCTACCTATCAGACACGAGTCATTGCAAGCTCTTCTTTTGGTCACCCTCTTGGGACTGTCTTGACTGTCAAATTGGATGACAAAAACTACTCCCTATGGCGAGGGATGGTTCTTGCTATCCTTCGTGGTCAAAAGGTCGATGGGTTCGTTCTTGGCACCATAGTTAAACCAAACGAACTCATCCCCTCTGCTAAAAATGAAGGCACTTCAATTCCTTGCATCAACCCTCTATATGAAGAATGAAGAGTCACTGACCAAGCTCTACTTGGCTGGTTGATTGGGTTTATGACGCCTTCGGTAGCCTGCGAAGTGGTTGATCTAACATCTTCAAAAGCAGTTTGGGTTGCACTAGAAGACTTATATGACGCCTTCGGTAGCCCGTGAAGTGGTTGTTCTAACATCTTCAAGGGTCATACAATTGCGAACGATTCTTCCAACCACAAATAAAGGAAACATGAGAATGACAGAGTATCTCACGTTTATGAAGCAAACGTCTGAAATTTTAAAACTTGCTGGTGAGTCGGTAGGTTTGAATTATTTGATGTCCTGTGTCTTATCTGGTTTAGAGGCAGAGTATATTCCTATTGTTTGTCAAATTATTGGCAAAGACTCAATGACTTGGCATGAGATGTATGAAACTCTTCTAACCTTTGAAAACACTTTAGTGAGGCTCAATGTAGCGAGTCCAGGTGAAGAGCCAGATCAAGTACATAGTGCAAATTATGCACATACTCGGTCAGGTGGTAGGTTCAATCAAGGGGGTCAAAATCGGAACAGTTCAGGTGGAAGAGGAAATGAGCGTGGTCGAGGTAGAGGTCGATCGTCCTAAAGAAATAACAACTCAAAACCAACTTGCCAATTGTGTGGAAAGTATGGTCACACTGCGGTTGTGTGCTACAACCAATTTAACAGAGAATTTACTAGTATTTACTCAAACAATCCTTCTTCCTCAAACTCTACTAATCATGATGGTAGTACAAATGCAACTTTCATTACTACCCCTGAAATTGTGGCTGATCCCACCTGGCTTGCTGACAGTGGAGCCACAAACCACATCACATCAGATTTAGGCAATCTTAGTATGAAATCTGAGTACACTGGTAAGAAGAAACTCACAGTTGGAAATAGTAATCAGTTGAATATTTCTCACATTGGTCATAATAAAATCTGTGTACAACATGCTGATAATTCATCCCTTGTGTTGAAAGATATACTTCATGTACCTAATATAAAAAGGAATTTGTTAAGTGTAGCTAAGTTTACAGCTCAAAACAACTGTTTTGTTGAATTTCACTCTTCTTGTTGCTTGGTTAAGGACAAGAAAACAAGGAGAGTTCTGCTGCAAGGGAAGCTTAAGGATGGTCTTTACCAATTGGAGTTGCCTCTCAAAACCATGTCCACGCCTTCCATCACAAAATCTTCAACCTCCTGTCAGAGTCACAGTTGCTTTGTGTCTTCTTCTGCTAGTAATTTGAATTCCAGCTCTTGTACTTGATGGAGATCTGATCTCCTTGAGCAGCAGAAACGTGTTTGGAATCGTAATTACTTGATCGTTTTGGTTAGAAACAAAAACCAGTACATTGATAAAATAACAGAGATAAACATATAAATCTAATCTAATTAGGCATGGAGATATACATGCAAACATGCTAAAAATAACAATTAAACTAAAAGGAAAAGAAGTTACCTTTGTAGTTTTAGTTTCCAGCAACTCCTTGCTCCTATTGCAGCAACACAACAAGTAAGAAAACTTCTCTGTTTTCTTCAACAGGACATCACCACGAAGGAAAACCCTCTATCCTCTGAATGCTTAGATCACCCTAGGTGGGAAAGGTTCCAACAATTTGAGAATGGGAATTCTTGAGAGTGAGAGAGAGAGAGAATTCTACAGTGAGCAAATCACCAATTGCCAGAAGAATCATCGATTGATTCATCAACCCCCTTCTCCCTATTAACGTATCGATAGAGAGAAGGAGAGGGATAAAGGGAACGTGTCTGGATGACACGTTCCCTTATTTTAATATTAAAATAATAAGATAATAATTAAATCATATTTAATTATTAATTTAAATCATATTTAAATAAAACAAATTAAAGATCATATATTTAATTTGGATTAAATCACATTTAATCAATATGTCCCTCTAACTCATAGTTTTAATGCACATCTAATGCACATTAAATTTTAACCTATAGTTTTCAAATATGAATCACATTCACATTTGAATTTAATATTTGAACTTTTGCAAATATTTAATTCTCTCATATAATTTAATATGAATCATATTCACATTAAATTTATAATATATAGTTCCAAAACTATATATTATATTGTATCAATATACATTAAGTTTATTCCCTTATGAATTTGAACATTTCAAATTCAAATGATCTAAGAACCATTTACGAGCTAGAAAGTGGACCTAATGGACCTACAGATCAGAAGCTTCAACGATACGAGATTGCTCGGTTAATATCATTAACCTCCCAATCAACATTCGTTAACTGCAGGAACACTCCACTAAAGTCCCACAGTTGTACTCTTCTCACTGCAGATATATTTCTGTGTCCACGGATATTGACCAATAACAACAAGTCAATCCTTCACGAATATTCGTAACACCAGCTGGGTCAAATTACCGTTTTACCCCTGGGTTACATTTTGTACCTTAAGTACCAGTGCTCCTCTAATGAACAATTTGTTTGTGGTCCTACCAACAAACACAGTCCCTCTCGAGCCAATGAGAGGGTCGGGCCATTTGTTCAAGTCCCGGAGACAACTTAAGGGAACATTCCTCTACTTACCCTAGTAGGCGGAAGGAATGAATTCCATCTTGCTAAGTAAAGTTCCCAACCACTCACTCGGTCTTGTCCCCAAGAAGGTAGGGATATTAAGTCGGCGAATCTGACCACTCTCACCCTTACTAGTCAAAGGACAATCACTCGCGAACAGGAGTTCGTAACCTGCTCAGGATTGAGATCAAGGTTCCTAGGTCATCCTAGTGAAATAAAAACCTAACTAGTTAACGGAGTTACATCTTGTGGTTACTATTTCGCGGTCCGATCTTATGTAATCTCATTACACAGGATATCCCCACTCACATGTCATTTACACGAACACGTTAGGATCAAAGTATTTGTATCATATACAAAGTGGGCCACATCCATAGTTTTACCAGGGTAAGGTACCCAAACCTTATCCCCTAACTATAGACCCTTTAGGCTGTATATCGAACCGATATTCTTTATATGTACACTACATTCAGTTAAATATTCATTTTACTGCCTTGGATGTTTAGTTTATTGGATTTAGGGTTAAAACAAAGACAATATCATAGATAACGAAACAATAACTCTTTATTGAAGTAATAACAATTTATTACATTAATTAGAACAAAATTACAAACTACGAGTTTTAGAGCACAAACCCAACAAACTTCCACTTGAACTAAAACTCTAGCGGGGTACATCATAATCTAAAACAGTGGTTACAAAGATAGATATACAATAAACTAGGGCATTCATATACCCCATTACATATCTCTCACTTGCCCTAAATTAGCCTATGTACATATCTCGTAGACCTAGACTCTCCAGATGACACTCGAACACTTTAGCCGTGAGAGTTTTTGTAAACAGATCAACAATATTGTGCTCCGAAGCGATCTTCGTGACTGTCACATCTCCTCGTTGCACTATCTCTCGTATCAGGTGATACTTCCTCTCGATGTGCTTGCCTCGTTTATGGCTGCGAGGTTCCTTCGAATTGGCTACCGCACCACTGTTGTCACAAAGATAAGGTGATGAGAAATTCCATATTTGGAACAACTTCCAAATCAGTAAGGAATTTCCTTAGCCAAACAACCTCCTTAGCTGCTTCACAAGCAGCGACATACTCAACCTCCATCGTGGAGTCAGCGATGCATCCTTACTTGATGCTTCGCCATACTATAGCTCCCCCGTTAAGGTTAAAAACTGACCCCGATGTGGATTTCCTAGACTCCTTAATCAGAATCAGTGTATCCAGTAAGGATCAAATCCTTAGTCCCATACAGAAGCGTAAAGTCCCTCGTTCTCCTAAGATACTTGAGGATATTTTTAACTGTTGTCCAGTGGTCTAACCTTGGATTGGATTGGTACCTACTGACTATTCCCACTTCATAGCAAATGTCTGGCCTCGTGCACAGCATAACATACATTAAGCTACCTACTGCAGAGGCATAGGGAATACGTCTCATATCCTCAACTTCTTGAGGTGTCTTAGGACAATGTTCCTTAGACAGATGAATTCCATGCCTGAAGGGTAATAAGCCCCTCTTGGAATTCTGCATCGAATATCGAGACAATATTTTGTCGATATAAGAGGCTTGAGACAGAGCTAGCGTTCTGTTCTTGCGATTCCTGAAGATCTGAATCCCAAGAACATATTGCGCCTCTCCCAAATTTTTCATTTGGAATTGGGTCGCCAGCCAATTCTTTATGTCAATAAAGTATCCTACATCATTCCCAATGAGTAGGATATCATCCACATAAAGCACTAAAGTATCCTACATCATTCTCCATCAACTCTTGATGAAGGTCCAGCTTGATCAACAGCTCTTGTTGGTTCATCTGTAGCTTCATTTAGCACTAATTTACTACGCGATTTATGGTTCCTCATGTGATCTTCCTCCAAGAACGTGGCGTTTGTCGATACAATCACCTTGTTTTCTCGTGGGTCGTAGAAAAGACCACCTCTCGTTTCTTTAGGATAACAAAAAATTTGGCATAATCTTGAACGTGGTTCCAGTTTCTTTGGGTTTATCACTAGCACGTGTATCGGACAATCCCAAATCCTGAAGTGTTGTAAACTAGGTTTACGCTCCTTCCATAGTTCAAAAAGTGTTTCTGAAACACTCTTTGATGGAACAGTGTTCAAGATTTGAACTGCAGTCTGTACTGCGTATCCCCAAAATGAGGCAGACAATTGAGCATACCTCATCATAGAACGAACCATGTCCAACAAGGTTCTATTTCTCCTTTCTGACACACCATTTTGCTGTGGTGTATTAGGTGCTGAGAGTTGAGATTTAATTCCATGTTCTATCAAATAGTCCTGAAATCTCAAATCCATATACTCTCCACCTCGATCGGATCGAAGTGTTTTAATGGTTTTTCCTAATGCATTCCCTACTTCAGCCTTATACTCTTTGAACTTTTCAAGAGCCTCAGACTTATGATGCATTAGGTATAAATAACCATACCTCGAATAATCATCAATGAAAGAGATGAAATATCCGTACCCTCCTCGAGATTTGACATTCACCGGACCACAAAGATCCGAATGTACAAGTTCTAAGGGCTCTATGGCTTTGTAACCTTTTCCAGTAAAAGGTCGCTTGGTCATTTTACCTTCCAAGCAAGATTTACAAGGAGGTAAAGAATCATCTTCTAACTTATTTAGAAGTCCATTCTTAGATAATCTCTCAATCCGGTTGAGATTTATATGACAAAGTCTAAGATGCCATAGATAGGTATTATTGTTTGGAGAAATTCTTTGCCTTTTTCTTTGAGTATTACCAGTTTTAAAAATCTCATGATTTAAAATTGCTTTAGTCTGATTCGGTTTAAGTACATACAATCCGTTTTTCAATTTAGCAGAAAAATATTGACACCCTCTTTTAAATGAACGCTTCATTTAATGAAAAAGAAATACAATATCCAAGTTCTATTAAACAAGAGATAGAAATTAAG
Source organism: Trichosanthes cucumerina (assembly GCA_036507285.1). Classification (NCBI taxonomy): domain Eukaryota; kingdom Viridiplantae; phylum Streptophyta; class Magnoliopsida; order Cucurbitales; family Cucurbitaceae; genus Trichosanthes; species Trichosanthes cucumerina. Next base: position 69,609,198 of record CM071839.1, on the reverse strand, counting down.
TTCCTCTTAATCTTAGGAACTATATACAGATTTTTTATTAAAATAAATCTATCTCCAAAAAACAGCTTGGCTTCTCCCACTGCATGAGTTGAGACGACGACTCTCGTTCCGACCCTGAGCGTCATCTCACCCTTTTCGAGCTCCTTGAAGGAACTTGTTTCCTGAAACGAGAGGAAACGTGATTAGTGGCCCCTGAATCAAGTATCCAGGTAAAATCATCATTTTCCACTAAACAAGTTTCAAGAACAAGTAAATCTAATTTACCTTTCTTCTCTTTGAGCTCTGCAAGGTATTTTGGACAGTTTCGCTTCCAGTCCCATCCACGTTGCAGTGGAAACACTTTCTTTTTTCTGCCACCTTAGCTTTTCCCTTGCCTTTATCAGCAGCAGGTGTCTTCCCTTTCCCTCCTATCTTCTTCTTTTGGGTCTTCTTAAGCCCAGAAGATGAACCACAGGACTTAGTCCCAGAGAATGAACCCTTATGGAACCTTCTGGAATGGGAAAACAGATTTGCCTCTCCATCAACCTGTCACTTATTCTTCATAAGAGATTGGAAAGTTTGTAGTTCATTTAGGAGAGTAGTCAGGTTATACTCTATCTTGTTCATCACCGCATTGATGCGGAATTGCAGGAAACTCTTTGGAAGAGATTCTAGGATGAATGAGACCTGATTTTGCTCGTCGTGATCGCGCCGTTCATCTCAGCCACGTTGAAGTGGACCATCAGATCGAGAACATGTTCTCTCACCGACGACTCCTCCTTCATACGGGAGTTATAAACGTATTTGAGGGATTAAGTGTCCGAAGGCATCCCGAGCGGTTGTCCAAACATATTCTGCAACAAACTCATGATCTCACGAGCTGAGACCATGCCCTCGTACTTTTTTGCTAGAACTTCAGAAACACTAGCCAAAATGTAGACCTTGGCCTTATCATTGGCCTTGATCCAGCGGTCGTACGCCTCCTTAACAGATTGAGGGGCGTTTCGAGCAGGGACATGAGGACATTTCTCAGTCAGTACAAACCGAAGATCGTCAACAACGAGAATCGTATTCAAGTTAGACTTCCACGTAGTAAAATTCTCACAAGTTAAACGATCGCTTTTTAATAAGGCTATTATTGAGGGCGACATGCTGAAAATTCAAAATAGTTCTAATCAGTTATGCCTTTTAACCCATTGTAAAACCAATCAAATTTAGAAAAATTATTAAAGAACCCTAGTGTTTAAACTAAACCCAATGTTTAAATTAAACCTTTAATTTTGCAACGATACTTCAAGGGTTTAGAACAAAAGCCTCTGTCGGGCGGTCAATCATTCCTCCCTTGAATTGAGACTTTCTCAGCCAATTCTCATTACCAGAACATCTCATGTCCCAATGGTTCTTAGCTACCGTTTGTTTGGTCAAGGACTTGTTAACTAGCTTAACTCATCCCGTAAATGTGAACCTACCATTTTCAGATCCAATAGGTTCGAGCCAACAGGCTACTATTAAGAAAGACAACTGTTGAAAAATTACCTAAGAGACTCTATCTATTTCTGGAGTTCGCGGTGTTCCGATCCCTATAGTCAGGCCCTCCGTGGGATTTGGCTGTTCCAGGAGAACCTAGCAGGCGGACTATAGAAATCTCATCGTGTGAACTCTTGAGTACTGTTGGGATTTATGCCCTAAACTTGTGTAATTTTGATCAATTAAATAAAGTGTTATTTGTTTTGATAAGATTACAGTCTTGCTTTTATATATCCAATAAACTAAGCTCCAAGGTTAAAACGTTTATCTTGAAATCAGTGTAGTGGACACTATTTGGATTGACTTCAAGATTATAACCTAAATAGTCTATGGTATAAGAATAAGGATGGAAACCTCATTCTGGTAACACCATGGATGCGGCCCACTTTGTAATTAGTACAAATGAGGTAATCCAACTCATTCATGTAGTTGACATGCGAGTGGGGGCATCCTGTATGAAGAGTTCATACAAGACTGGATCGCAAATTATTAGTCTAACCAGTATAATACCGTTAACAGGATAAGACTAGTAATTTATAGATGGTCATTAGTGACTTGACCTAAATCTTGAGAAAATTAAGAACTCCTACTTATAGGGGTTTGTCCTTAGACTATTATGGGTGAGAGTGGTCTGTAGCCGACTCAATAAGCCTACCTTCTCAGGGACAGAACCTCGTAGGTAGCTGGGAACTTTTTCTGCAAGATGGAATTCACTCATTCCTCTACTGAGGAATTAGATAGGTTGTTCCCTTAAGAATCGACTCTGGTCTCTTGAACAACGGGGCCCCGCTCTATGAGGGTATGAGTCTAAGGTAGGACCTTAGACTTGTTGTTCATTAGAGGATCAGTGGTGCTTAAGGAGCAAAGAGGTAATCACAGGCGTAAAACGGTAATTTGACTCAGTTGTGATTACGAACAACCTGTGAAGGGTCGACTCATAGGCAATGACTATATCAGTGGACACACTAAATATCTCTGATGAGGAGAGAGTGCACTCAGGTCTATAGTGGAGTGACTTGTAGTTAATGAATATTGATTAACTAGATCAAAGAGTTTGATCGAGTTAATCTCACATCATTGGAGCTCATGATCCAGTAGGTCCATTAGATCCTCTCCGTTGGCTCAACATGGTAATATTGAGGGTATAAAGTTATGAGTGAAATTGAAGTGTTCAATTTCATACATGAGGAGTTAATATATATTTTTAATGTGAATTAGATTCATAGATAAACTATATACTAAAGAGAGATTAAAGGAGGGGTAGAATGGTCATTTCCATACCATTCCCCTATATATAGTTGCATGAGATGCAACTAGGTGAGGACTTAGAGAAAGTATACCTAGCCTCCTTGTTGTGTTGTTGGAAGAGTTCCAAAACACAACTCTCTCTCACAAAAAATACCTCACATCTCCTAAAGGGAACCCACCTTCCTCCCTCACCTAGAGAACAACGGAGAAGATCCGGTGGTGGTGTCGGTATTCGTACGAGTTTCTTGTTGCTGAGATCGTGACCGTGGAGAGAGGAGCACTTGAAGAAAGGTTCTTCAAAGGTAATATACTTGCTGTCAATTTATGTATTTTATGCTTAATCCATGTTTTACGTTCATGAATTTTCCATTGTAACTAAATCAAGAGCACGCGATTCGCAATCGCTTCCGCTGCGGGGACTACGATTACCTTCAAGTACGTGAGAGTAAACTCGATGCGAACATCTCGTTTTCTCCCACTGAAGCTCCTAAGGTTAGGGTATAGGTTTAACTTAGTCGGATTCTGGCTAAAAGAATCTATCTAAGTCTATGCCTATTATAACTGTTATAACTTGGTCTTACAACCTTATGTCTAGGTGAATAAACATTTTAATTACCTAGATATAAAATAGAACTAAGGTTAATTCAACTCAAGCTCCGAGTAAGTTCCCAGGTAGGAGGTGTTCCATTAACTGTCAGCTTAAGTACCCCCAGCCTTAGACAGAACTTCACCGGTAGAGTTCTCTTATAACAAAAGTTCTATGGTCCTACTATATTTTAAACTATTTAAAACACTATATAAGACTAATTTCTAATCCTATTAGAAATTAAAACTTAGGTGTAAATTAATTTTAAACCATTTAAAACTAATTTAATTACTTACCCAAGTTCCTATGTTTGCATGCATTTCTTTGTTATAGGTTATGGTTTCTAAAACCCCTTAATTTATAACTTTTCTAAATTTTAATAATTAACCTATGACAAAGAACTATATTATAAAACCAACAATTATTTTTCAAATTGGAGTTATAAAATATTCAACTAATTGAATAATAAAATTATTTAAATAAAACAACATTTATTTTAAACTAAGTAATTTCATGCTCCATGCAATTTATTTTCCATATAATCTAATTATAACATTTATAACTAATTACTCATGAAAAATAAATTAATCATGCATTAAATCATATTCATATATCAATAATTTGGCCCCTAAAGTGCAAAATAATAAAATTACTCTAATTTTATTATATGAACCGGTCCAAAACTTCTTGAACTGGGCTTGAACCGCTCGAACCAGACCAAAAACCAATCTAAAACTGAATCGGTCTGCTGCTGGTGAAATGCCATCACGGCGTTGCAACGACCGCTTCGTCTACCAGCTATCGGGGTAGCGTTGCAACGACCGCTTCGTCCGCCAGCTATCGGGGTAGCGTTGCAACGTTGAGGGGCAGCGTTGCAACGCTGCTGACTCCTGGAGCTCTCGCGTTGATAGGGATGCTTGGCGTTGCGACGTTGTTCCTCAGCGTTGCAGCGCCAATGAACGACATTGCAACGCTACTGCTTCGGCAACAGCTTTCCTCCTTCGAACACAACAACTTCAATCTTCAATTTTTGCTTCGATTCTCAACTAAAATGCACGAAACTGGTCCCGAATGACTCTTAACTCAAACACAGACTCGATAATGCACTTTATGCCCCAAAACACAAGGGCCTTTACATACAAATTGATCAAATCAAAAGTAAACTATTGCCGAAATATTCCTAAACTAGTTTTACAGCAAACCAAATGCATTTCCCACCAAATCAATGCAATTTTGTTTCAACCAAAGCAAAACAAACCTGGCTCTTAAATCCCACCTTAAGTTAAGCATTTTCATGCATCATTTATAATATAAGGAGTTATATTATATAGTTTGCATGATTAATTAATATAAGGTTGTTATATTAATTATTGGACAACATTGACATGCATTATTTTTCATGAGATGAATATGTTATGAATGTTTTATTATTCATGTGATGAATGATCAAGCACTATAACATAGTATGCATGTCACCTAAGGTTAATTATTAGTTTTAAAGTGTTTACAACATGGAAATAATAGACCTTAGGTTATCTAGTTCTAATTAGATTAGAATCAGGAACCAAGTAATTTATAAGCTATGATTAAAAGAGGAACTCTGTCTAAGGAAGGTTACATCTGAGGTTTTGGAGTATGTGTTGTGACTTTAAACTAACACCCTACCTTGGAACCGGCACTGGAGTGAAATTTAATCAGAGAGTCTTATAAATTATAGTAGTGTCAGTGGGTTTATTAAGGGGTTAATAAACTAGAAATCCTAGGTTTAATATAAGGAGTTATATTAACAAACTTAGGATAAAATCAATATAAGAGTTATATTGATTATCAATGTAAGAGTTATGTTGATAAAGGTAAAACCATTAGCCGGGTTTTAGCCTACGAAAGATTCCTATAGACTTAAAGTATTCAGTGGGAGGAAAAAGTGTATGAGATACATATTTTTTCCACCTACGCTATCTCCGGGAAGTTCACACCGTGAGACTCATGCTTGGCCTCGTGGCGCAAAACGAGCGTCCCCTCTGGATGGTGCTTGTATGAGTCAATACCAAAGTGAATGGAGAGGGTACTTATAGTGAGTGGGAGCAGGTTTAGTGAAAACAAAACTCACGGTCTCTTTAGTCGGTTTACACCGTTAGACCAGTATGGTCAGCCTGCTAGTTTGGCCTGGACCAGACAATCCCTTCGGAGGGCTTGATCATAGAGGATCTAACACAGTAGACACATGAAAGGGATAAAGATTTCCTTAGACTATTTTCCAATCTAGTCCTCCCTTCGGCGGATTTTATTGGATCGAGACTCTGGGATCTAAAGACAAAGGGTTACACTCACGGGATACATAAGTTGTGTATGTATTCAGACCGAAAAATGGTAACTAAAACCTATAGGATAGAGTTATTCTGGTGTTAGGTTTTGGTCAAGAATGTCTTGATCCAGAGGAGGAGTGTTTTTTATTACCCTTCGGTGTCATACATTCTAAACATTTGGAGTATCATTGCAAATTATAAATGGCTTAGGAACCATTTTGAGAATTAGCTAAAACATGATTGGATTAGAGTTAAAGCAAGAAACTCATACAAGTTTGTTTGTAAATTTTCAGCAAACATGTCTAGCTCTATAATTTCCTTATTGGGTGCAGAAAAGTTAACCGGAGAGAATATGATGACATGGAAAAACAAACTCAACACTATTTTGGTAGTGGATGATCTGAAGTTTGTGCTAACTGAGGAGTGTCCTCGGTGCGGCTGCTGCTCGAATGCGTCACGAAATGTTCGTGATGCATATGATCGATGGATCAAGGCCAATGATAAGGCCAAGGTCTACATCTTTGGCAAGTATGTCCGACATATTAGCCAAGAAGCATGAGGCATGATTACCGCCAAAGAAATCATGGATTACATGCGCGGTATGTTTGGACAACAACACCACACAAGCCCGACACAATGCCCTAAAGTACATATTCAACTCGAGGATGCGGAAGGTACATCTATTCGAGATCATGTCCTGGATATCTTTGATACACTTTAACATCGCGAGTCGAATGATGCTTCCATCGATGAGTCGAGCGGTCGACTTCATTCGAAACCCTTCCGGATAGTTTCTGCAGATTTAGAAATCTTGTTGTTATGAACAAGCTTACTTTTAATCTTACCTCCCTTCGAATGAACTCCGGACCTTTCAATCTTTGATGAAAATTCGGGGATCGAAAGGTGAGACAAATGTTGCCGATGGGAGTTATCACGAGGTTTGACCTGCAGGACAAAATAGATGGCTTCATCTTCTTCTAACACGAGAGAGGTAAGAAAAAGAACATGAAGAAAGTTGGTAAAGGAAAACAGGTGATAAAGCCGCCGCCTGTAAGGGCAAGAAAGTCAAAGACGTTGCTGACAAAGGAAAGTGTTTCCACTGCAACGAAGACGGGCATTGGAAACGGAATTGTCCAAGTACATTGCCAGAAAAAGAAGAAGGAAGGTAAATATGATTTACTTTGCCTAGAAGCTTGTTTAGTGGATAATGATAAAACAACTTGGATACTTGATTCAGGCGCCACTAATCATGTTTGTTCTTCTTTTCAGGGAATTGATTCTGCAACAGTACAACAAGGAGAGATATAACGCTCGGGTTTGAAATGGAGAAGTCGTCTCACATTTGTAGCGATGAGGCACAATGAAGCTTTATTTTGGCAAGAAATATGTATTGTTGGTTAATATATTAGTGATACCAGGGTTTACTAGAAACCTTATTTCCATTTCTTGCCTCATTGAACAATGTATTTCTGTTTCATTTTCTATGAATAAAGTGTTTATTTTAGAGAAAGGTTTAGAAATATGTTGAGTTTCATTAGAAAATTGATTGTATGTTTTAAGGCCTGATTCAGTCAAAATGGTTTTGAACACTGAATTATTTAAAACTGCAAACGCACAAACTAAGAAACGAAAAATTTCTCCTAAAGAAAATGCTCATCTTTGGCATCTAAGATTGGGTCACATTAATCTTAATAGGATTGAGAGATTGGTAAAGAGCGGACTTCTAAACGAGGTAGAAGAAAATTTCTTGCCAGTATGTGAATCTTGCCTAGAAGGCAAGATGACTAAAAGACCTTTTAGTGGAAAAGGTTATAGAGCCAAAGATACTCTAGAGCTTATACATTCAGAACAACACCACGAGGAAAACCCTCTTTCCTCTGAATGCTTAGATCACCCTAGATGGGAAGGGTTCCAACAATTGGAGAATGAGAATTCTTGAGAGTGAGAGAGAGAGAATTCTACAATGAGCAATTCACCAATTGCCAGAAGAATCATCGATTGATTCATCAACCCCCTTCTCCCTGTTAAGCTATCGATAGGGAGAAGGAGAGGGATAGTGGGAACGTTTCTAGATGACACGTTCCCTTATTTTAATATTAAAATAATAAGATAATAATTAACTCATATTTAATTATTAATTTAAATCATATTTAAATTAAATATCATATATTTAATTTGGATTAGATTACATTTAATCAATATGTCCCTCTAACCTATAGTTTTAATGCACATCTAATGCACATTAAAATTTAACCTATAGTTTTCAAATACGAATCACATTCACATTTGAATTTAATATTTGAACTCTTGCAAATATTTAATTCTCTAATATAATTTAATATGAATCATATTCACATTAAATTTATAATATATAGTTTCAAAACTATATATTATACTGTATCAATATACATTAGGTTTATTCCCTTATGAATTCACTACACCAAAATTGAGATACAATGACGGACGAAAAAAATAAGGGGCCAGAAATAATGACGGACAGCTCGAAAACACCCAGAGGTAATTAAAATTAACAGTTTGTTTAATGACGGACTTTGCCCAACATTGGAGGGTATATTTTTTTAAAAAAATCTTTTTCAGTCCCACTTTTTCTCTTCCTCACGACAGCTTATCGATCAAATCCTCACTTTCTCTCTTCTCCCTCACTCTCTCTCTTCTCTCTCACTTTCTCTCTTCTTCCTCACGACAGAGCACCATCGCCTGAACCCACGTTTCTTCGCCGCCGTCCGTGGTAGTCACCGACCAACGTATCCATCGCTACCGACCACCGAATCTCCATCTTCTCGCTGGTTGCCACATTCTGAAGTGGTCGTTTGAGGTTGTCATTGCAGATCTGAAGCTTTCACTGTCGGAGATGTCGTCCACCATCATCTGAAGTAGTCGTCTGTCGTCCGTGGTCGTTTGAGGTCCAGATCTGAAGCCATTGTTGGCTGCCGGTTATCGAGGTCCAGATCTGAAGCCATTGTTTGCAGATCTCATTCATTGAGGTGTCGATCTACACCGACCAGTCACCGTTTGTAGGAGTTCGTCGTTGTCGGGTTCACCGGAGGTTCTCTTCTGACCAAAAATTTCATTAAACTGACTAATAACAAATTTGCTCAGATTTTTGGCACTTTGTGAATTTCAATGGCTTGATTCTCTTAAACTGACTAATAACAAATTTGCTTAGATTTGTCTAAGACATGGCAAAGTTCTTCAATTTTTGGCAGAATTCTTCATTTTAGACTGTTGAATGATATGGATTAGTTAAATCTAAACATCTGATTTTTCAAAATGGTTTGGTAGATCTATTAAAAACTCAGGTTTGTTCTTGGAGCTTGTAAAGAAAAAGGAGTTTTTTTTATGATGTTGGATGAATTTTTATATGGTTTCACTGACCTATGAATCAAAATGATGTATTTTTTACTAGGTCACTTTCAAAAAAGAAAAAAAAAAAAAACTGGCTTGAAGGATGTATCAAGAGCTCAGATTTTCTCTTCCAGCTTGTAGTTTTTGGAAAAAAAAAAAGAAAAAGAAAGGAGCTTTTGAATGGTTTTGAATCACCTCTTTCAATATTCTTTTGTTTGTACTTCTTTCACAAGATTACGAATAATATGTTGAACGAGAAGATACATGGAAGGGTGAGTTGTGACTTTCCTGATTTCGTTTTGGGACTTTGACATGTCTGATGTTCTAGTTTTTTTAATTGTCAATATAGATGCTTTCCAAATTTTATTCACATTCTTTACCTTGCTCAGGTCTTAAATCACTTATTACATCTAATGCGTGTAGCTGAGAAGGTTGTGCAAAGACGAGTGTCTCTTGCTCTTGCTCATCTTTGTTCACCTGATGATCAGAGGACCATATTTATCGATAATAATGGTATGCCATATTCTTAGAATTTCATTATGTTTTTCTCCTTTGAGAGTGCAGTTGGGGATAAACTTGTTTGTATTGAATGGAGATTTTAATACAATGGAGATTTTAGTCTATAACAAATTCATTTGCATTTTGCAGGTCTGGAGTTACTTCTTAGCCTGCTTGGTTCTTCAAGTCTCAAACAACATCTTGGTGTTGTTGCACTATACAAGCTGGCAAATAAAGCCATGACTCTCTCCTGTAGATGTTCTCTACCATCCCCAACACCAAAGGTAGGTTGTTCGTAGATTTATTACCCCTCCAGGCTCCAACATACATCATTGAAACATACTTTACACACAAGTGATTGGACACTTAGTCCTTGAGCCTTCGAGATAGTCGCTAAATATATGCATCCCTCAAAAATATGTTTCAGTTTCTGGGACTTTGAAGAATTTGTTCTCTGCTTTAATTTTATGACCTGAAGAAATGGGCATGGGATGTATTTAAGATGGAAATTGTTGAATTTTCATCTTTTCCTCCTTCATTTTTTTCTATTTTTTTCTATATCTATTTAGGCCATTTTGAGATGAGAATTGTTGAATTTTCAGGGGGACATTCATGGTCTGCTATTAAAGGTTCTTAATTATGAAGTTCCAAAGCTAATATATAGGGAAATATATATTCTAATATTGTGTTATTGAAGAAGGAATACATTTGTCATTTAAGGGAGGTTTTCCTCAACATGCATGAGTTGGAGGAGTGGAGACCAGTTTACCATAGTTCAATAAATAGGTTGAGTTTCACTACATCTTTGGGTAACATAAAGTAAGTTCATTTATTTATTTATTTGTTTGATTCTCTTTTCGTAGACATTTTAACTTTTTATAAGCTACATTCATAGAATGATTTTGTAGACATCTTTGGGTAACATACATTTGTCGTTTATTTTAACTATTATTTTATGGCTATCCTGCAGTTATGGTAGCCAATGAATGATTTTAAGTGTAGGTTGGTGCTTAGAGATTAAATATGAGATTTTGTGTTTAGAAGTATTCTTATTTACATGTTTGTAGTTTCTTTTAAATTGTTTAATTATTATTTTGTAATATTGATACTTTATATTATGTTTGGAGTTTATTGGATATGGTAAAAAATTAATAAGCCAACTAACTATCATGGTAAAGAATTTTTGGGGATCTATGTTCTTTTTCTTGATTTTTATGTTGCTTCTTATTTTATCAAAATAATGTATATTGGACTTTCATAGGGTTTTGTTTTATGATTATGTAGGAGAAAGTTGGGGATCAGGGGAAGAAGAAATGGAGGTAAACTCTTCTCTTGCATCTATTTTTGGGTTTTGTTTTATGATAATGTATTTATGAGTGTTTTTCACCATAACTTTTTAATTTTGAAGAAAAAGAACATAGATCCCCAAATGAAGTGTTTTAATGCACCTATTAGTTGCTCGAAGAAATTGTAATTTTAGATTGATATGATTATGATTTGGTGTTGGGATTGGATCAAGTTATTATATTTATTCTCAATTGAATAAATCGACGGTTTGTAGTTTGTATTTTTTATATGAATTCTGGGCAGTGTTCATGATATTGAGTATATATAGATTGGTTTATGCGAAATTAGATAGCTTTATAATAGCTTGAAGTGTTGTTTATAGGTTTCTGATTTTGGTGTTGAGCTTCATGCAAGAAGTGCTTCGATTTGGTAGATGTGGTACAACAGTTTGATTTTCATTTGGTTGATTTTCAGTTGCTTTGTATTGAATTCCTTTTTGGTCTCATATTACTTTTTTTCCTACTATTAGTTTGACCCTACCTTTAGGCTCACTGCAGTTTCTCAATAAGTGTATTTGTGCAGTTAGATTTGTTCCTAAGCATTCTTCATCCAGAAGAGCGAAGTTGACGGTTTTAGTAAATGAGAAGGCAACTCAAATATTCTACATTCCTCCAACTCTTATAAATTTTTGTTTAGCAATTTTTTTATCCTTGTAAAGTAAATGTAGTTTGTATTTATATTTTTGTGATATGTAATACACTTCTTTTAATACATACTTTATATTTTATTAATTAAAGTTAAGTTTGTAGGATTACTTTTCTAAAAATGTATTAGTATTGAGATTTTTTATACAAAATTTTGAGAAATATTAATTTTTTTGTTAGAGCTATTGAGACAACCAACAATTTTTTTTCTTAAATTACGAACAAAACGATGACGAGCATTGCCCGTCATTAAAAACTGGGTTCCAACCCACTTTTTAATGACGGACAAAGACCTTTAATGACGGACATTGCCCGTCATTAAAAATCGCCCGTCATTGTATGTTACAATGACAGACGGTTTTTAATGACGGGCAATGCCTGTCATTAAAAACCGCCCGTCATTATAACATACAATGACACTCACATAGATGACGGGCGCGCGCTCGTCATCAAAACCCTTTCATGACGGGCATTGCCCGTCATTAAAACCCTTTTTTATTCTAGTGATTTGAACATTTCAAATTCAAATGATCTAAGAACCCTTTACGAGCTAGAAGGTGGACCTAATGGACCTACAGATCAGAAGCTTCAACGATACGAGATTGCTCGGTTAATCTTATTAACCTCCCAATCAACATTCTAACTGTAGGAACACTCCACTAAAGTCTCACAGCTGCACTCTTCTCACTCCAGATATATTTCTGTGTCTACAGATATTGACCAATAACGAAAAGTCAATCCTTCACGAATGCTCATAACATCACCGGGGTCAAATTCTTTGTTTTACCACACAGGTTACATCTTGTACCTTAAGTACCAGTGCTCCTCTAATGAACAATTTGTTTGTGGTCCTACCAACAAACAGAGCCCCTCTCGGGCCAATGAGAGGGTCGAGCCGTTTGTTCAAGTCCCGGAGACACCACTTAAGGGAACATTCCTCTACTTACCCTAGTAGTCGGGAAGAAGTGAATTCCATCTTGCTAAGTTAAGTTCCCAGCCGCTCACTCGACCTTGTCCCCAAGAAGGTAAGCATATTGAGTCGGCGAATCTGGCCACTCTTACCCATACTAGTCAAAGGACAATCCCTCGCGAACAGGAGTTCGTAATCTGCTTAGGTTTGAGATCAAGTTGCTTAGGTCATCATAGTGAAATAGAAACCTAACTAGTTAACGGAGTTACATCTAGTGGTTACTATTTCGTGGTGCGGTCTTATGTAATTTCATTACACAGGATATCCCCACTCACATGTCATCTACACGAACACGTTAGGATCAAAGTGTTTGTATCATATACAAAGTGGGCCACATCCATAATTTTACCAGGGTAACGTACCCAAACCTTATCCCCTAACTATAGACCCTTTAGGCTATATCTCGAACCGAGATCCTTTATATGTACACTACATTCAATTAAAGATTCATTTTACAGCCTTGGATGTTTAGTTTACTGGATTTAGGGTTAAAACAAAAGCAATATCATAGATAATGAAACAATAACTCTTTATTGAAGTAATAACAATTTATTACATTAATTAGAACCTTATATGGCTTAAATCAGGCTCCAAGGGCATGGTATGAGCAACTAAAACGTGTGTTGTTAGGTTGGAGCTTCAGGAATTCAAAAGCAGATAACTGATTGTTTTTCCTCACCACAGATAAGGTAACCATCTATATCCTTGTTTATGTAGATGATATTTTAATCACAGGGAATGATGTTGATGCGATAGACAAACTTGTGGTAATGCTTAACAAAACCTTTTCTCTCAAAGACTTAGGGGAATTATCTTATTTTCTTGGGATAGAAGTAGCTAGGGATAAGAATTCTATGTTCCTAAGTCATACCAAGTATATTGTTGATCTTCTTGATAGACTGAAACTCACACACATCAGACCATGCAAGACACCTGTTGTGACTGGGAAGAAATTTTCCCTTCATGAAGGTGAGGCAATGGATGATCCGAGATTGTATCGCAGTGCCATAGGTGGACTCCAATACCTTACTCAAACTAGACCTGATATTTCGTATATTGTAAACAAACTTAGTCAGTATTTGCAAAGTCCTACAGTTCTTCATTGGCAAGGTGTCAAGCGTGTTCTGAGGTATGTAAAAGGTACTTCCACGTATGGTTTGTGTATTCCCAAATCCAGTGATCTATCTATAGTAGCTTACTCTGATGCTGATTGGGCTTGTAATGTGGATGATAGAGGTCTATTGCAGCTCATTGTGTATTTTTGGGTGATTCATTAGTGTCTTGGTCGTCTAAGAAGCAATATGTTGTCGCTCGTTCATCCACAGAATCAGAATATAGATCACTTGCTCATGTGACAGCAGAAATCAGTTAGATACAAGCCTTGTTGTCAGAAATTGATGTGTCTATTGTTTGGTGTGATAATATTAGTTCAATTTTCTTGGCGTCTAATCCTGTTTTTCACTCACGTAGTAAACATGTGGAACTTGATGTTCATTTCATTAGGGACAAGGTGCTCAACAAACTTATCGATGTTCGTTACATTCCTTCTTCAGACCAGCTAGCTGATGGATTAACCAAGCCGTTGACAGAGAGCAAGTTTTCTGATATGTGTAGCAAACTCAACGTGTTACCATGTCCATCCCAGTTTCGTTTGACGGGGGCAGTTGAGATATAACCTCAAATTTGTTTCTTAATTTTTCTATTTTTTGAGTTTTACAATAGTCAAAGTTTGTTATGATTTTTTGGAGATTCAGTTACTATCTTTGGAGTCCCACTTCTCCTATTTCTAAGGCCATGGTAGGTTAGTGGTAGAGAAGAGTGTGGGATCTCATTTGTATTATTTAAACTACAACCTTTTGTTGTGTGTCACAGTGAACAAGATTTCCACTCAATTATTTTTCAGTAAGGAACTAAAATTAAACTTCGATTGTTGGAGAAGCGATGATAAAATATGTTAATAGGGTTATTGTAAAAGTCGATAGAGTTAATATTTTAAATCGACAGAGTTGAGTTGAATTAGTTTACAATGAGTCAACAATAAGTCAAACGGTGAGTTAGGTTTAAAAATCAACTCATTTTAAGGAGCGAAACACTCCCTTTAGGAATCCTCTGATTTTTCCTTCGTTTAGTTTTATTTCTGTCCAAAAACAATAAAAAAGGCCACAAACCCAAACCCATCGTGGGACTTTTTTTTTTCAAGAATGGACTTTTAATTACAACTTACAAGTTGCAGCCCAGCTTCACAAATTCCAAATTAATGTGTTTTTTGCATCCTCTCTCTTTTGTCTTTACATGAGCTACTAATCAACATGTTTTTTTTAATGAAGAAAGAGTTACTTTTTTTTTTTTGAATAAAATGAAGAAACAACTACTAATCAACTTTAAGGCACCTTTTTTTTAAGATAGGAGTTTTTAATCTCCATAATTTAAAAAAAATACAAAAAAGGTTAGCTTATAAGTGTATAACATTTAAATTGGTAAGCTAGTATCATTAACCTCTGGAGTGGGCAAAGTCAAGTTGGTCTGGTGACTAATCAACCTAAGAAGTGTGAGAGGGAGTAAAAATTAATTTACCTACTGAGTATATATTGAGCTTTGGTATCAAGATGAATTTGTGTAAGGAAAAGATACTTGTGTTGGAGAATTGATTATGTCTAGAGTTAGAACAATTAGTACTTTCCTATAATTTATCAACTAAGTTGTCACATTGATCATTGTCATAGATTCATAGGTTGCTAGTGTACATATAATATATTATTAGGAATGTGTATTATTTGTTGGCTAAACTACGCCCAATTCTTTCACCAACTAGTATGCTCGTCTTAAGCTTAAATTAACTTCTACTTCTAAGCTCGACCTAATAAGATTTATTAGGTTCACTTCATGCCACAATTTTAAATTTTGATAGGTTTAGTCCATTAGGTTAGGTATAATGTAGCTTAAGAAAACTTCACATGCAAAAACAAAATATTTAGTTCTTGAAAAGGTTGACAATTACTGTCATTACTATTAACATATTTTTAGGTTGTATTCTACGTTTTAATTGTTGTTCTACTTTCCTTTTATAATTTTTTGTAGTTTTGTTATTTATTTGTGTATTACTTGTACGATCATCAATAAAATATACCATTTTTTATATGGTATCAGAGCCTAATAATTATTTAGAATTTTTTTTCTCTGTCGTTTACCATTTCTCACCGTCATCGTCGACTCATACCAATCATCCCATCGTTTTTTTCCTCTCTAGGGAGACCCATTGACGACACGCAAACCTCCGACCCACCTAAGATCATCTTTGACCAACCCTATCTCCACAACCAAACGCATGTCTTTAACCAAATCTAAATTTGCCCCGCAAAAGACCCAAACCTAGATATGACCCCAGTCTCGTGCAAAATCTGATTTTGTTCAATTTTCATTTAGGTATCAACGTTCATCTCTGCCTTTCAAATATCAACGCCACTCATCTCCGCCCGATTCATTCACGTTTGCAAGATTGCCCTCTATTAAGAAAGTCGTTTGTCATCTTCGTTCGTTCGGATCTACGTTTGTCTCTGCTATCTCTGTATCAAAACCTCGATCGCAGATTCACTCAGCTCCTCGCTATCTAAAACCACAAATTCGCTCAACCTGGTCTGCCTAAACCGATCGGAGAGGGAGGAGAAATGAGAGAAAGTAGAGAGAACTTTCTTCTTCTCTTTGATGAAAATAAAAAAAAAATGAGAGAGTGATGTACATTCCTTCTTGCAAGAAGGGATTATATAGTGGTATAATCATTGAGTTAAAATCTCCACATTATTACCACTTTACCACAACCATAGGTTATGCAAATCTCATTTGCATAACCATATAATATAAGATATCTCATATCTCATTTGCAATAATTGTGGATTAATTAAATTGAATCACATCCAATTTAATTTCTCTCAATTAAATTCTCCAATTAGCCCTAATTCAACAATTAGGCTAATATATAGTTTATTATGAATCTCATTCACATTAAGCTATATATTATATCATTCGTATCTCATATAAATGACATAAATGCCCTTAAAGTGAAATTGAACACTTCAATTTCACACCAAAACATTAACCCTTCTTTTAACCTGATTGAGCTAGCAGGGACCTAATGGACCTACAAATGATTGGCTCAATGATCCGAGATTAACTTTGTCAAACTCTTTGACCCGGTTAACCAACATTCATTAGCTACGGTAACACTCCACTATAGCCCGTAGATGCACTCCCGTCAGTGCAGAATATTATGTGTCCACTGATATAACCAATGCCCATGAGTCGACCCTTCACAGGTTGTTCGTAGACACGGCTGGGTCAAATTATCGTTTTACCCCTGTGTCTACTTCTTGTTCCTTAAGTCCCACTGCTTCTCTAATGAACAACATATTGTGATGGTCCAACCATACACAACACCCTTCTCGGGCCAGTGAGAAGGTGGGCGCCCGTTGTCCAAGCCCTGGAGACAGCACTTAAGGGAACAACCCTTCTAGTTTTCCTAAAGGCGGGAACGAGTGAATTTCATCTCGCGTAGTTAAGTTCCCAGCTCCTACTTGGTCCTGTCCCTGAGAAGATAGGCATATTGGGCGAGTAATCGTGACCACCCTCATCCGTACTAGTCAAAGGGATGGACCCTCGCATGGCGGTCCGTAACACGCTCAGGATTCAGGTCGAGACACTAATGGTCATCTACGATATTATTAGTCCTTATTGTCAACGGTATTAGATCAGTAGGTCTAATAATTCACGGTCCGGTCTTGTACAATCTCATTGCACAGGATGCCCCCACTCGCATGTTAACCACATGAACGAGTCAGATCACCTCGTTTGTATCTAATACAAAGTGGGTCGCATCCATAGTGTATCCAGGATTAGGTCTCCAACCCTATCCACATCATCAGAGACCGTTCGGGTCATTAACTCGAACGTGATCCTCCCCTGTGTGTCCACTTTACACACCGTTCAAGTTCTAGTTCTCTCATAAATTCAATGACCCTGGAGCTTAGTTTATTGGAAAAGTTTATAAATATTGCGAGACACAAAGTGATGAAATGGATAACTCTTATTAATTTCAAACAATATATTACAAACACGAGATTAGGACAAAAATCCCAACACCTCCAAGAAAATAGTGTTTGTCGATACAATCACCTTGTTTTCTTATGGGTCAGAGAAAAGACCACCTCTCGTTTCTTTGGTGTAACCAAAAAATTGGCATAATCTTGAACGAGGTTCCAATTTCTTTGGGGTTGTCACTAACACGTGTGCTAGACAACCCCAAATCCTGAAGTGTTGTAAATTAGGTTTACGCCCTTCCATAACTCAAAAAGTGTTTCAAAACACTTTTTGATGGAAACGATGTTCAAGATTTGAACCATGCAGCTTCTCTTCACGTAACCCCAAAACGAGCCAGGCAATTAAGTATAACTCATCATAGATCGAACCATGTCTAACAGGATTTTGTTTCTCCTTTCAGATACACCATTCTGTTGTGGTGTATTAGGTGCTGAGAGTTGTGACTCGATTCCATGTTCTATCAAATAGTCCTAGAATCTCAGGTCCACATACTCTCCACCTCGATCAGATCGAAGTATCTTAATGGTTTTCCCTAATGCATTTTCAACTTCAGCCTTAAACTCTTTGAACTTTTCAAGAGCCTCAGACTCATGATCCATTAGGTATAGATAATCATACCTCGAATAATCATCTATAAAAGAGATGAAATATTTGTTCCCTCCCTCGAGCTTTAACATTCACCAGACCACAAAGATCCGAATGTATAAGCTCAAAGGGTTCTTTGTCTCTATAAACTTTTTTCCAGTAAAAGGCCACTTAGTCATTTTTCCTTCCAAGCATGATTCGCAAGGAGGTAAAGAATCATCTTCTAACTTGTTTAGAAGTCCATTCTTAATTAATCTCTCAATCTAGTTGAGATTTATATGACCAAGTCTTAGATGCCAAAGATAGGTATTGTTATTAGGAGAAACTCTTTGCCTTTTACTTTGAGTATTTGCAGTTTTAAACAGCTCATGATTTAAAATTATTTTTGTTTGATTCGGTTTAAGTACATATAAGTCGTTTTCTAATTTAGCAGAACAAATATTAACACCCTTTTTCGAAATGAACGCTTCATTGATAGAAAAAGAAATATAATATCCACATTCTAGCAAGCAAGAGATAGAAATTAAGCTCCTTTTTTAAGTCTAGGAACTATGTACAGATTTTCTAAAATTAAAAATCTATCTCTAAAAATGCGACTTCATCTCTCATCACACGCAGCCGAGACGACGTCTCTCGGTTCCAACCACAGGCGTCATCTCACCCTCTTCGAGCTCCTTGAAGGAACCAGTTTCCTGTAAAGAAGAGCAAACGTGGTTAATGGCCCCTGAATCAAGTATCCAGGTAAAGTCATCACTTTCCACTAAATAGGTTTCAAGAACAAGTAAATTGCATTTACATTTCTTCTCTTTGAGCTCAGCAAGGTACTTTGGGCAGTTTCGCTTCCAGTCCCCGCCTATGTTGCAGTGGAAACGCTTTCCTTTGTCTGCAACCTTGGTCTTTCCCTTGCCCTTATCAGCAGCGGTAGGTGCTTTCCCTTTCCCTCCTTTCTTTTTCTTTTGGATCTTCTTAAGGCTAGAAGAGGAACTGCAGGACTTTGTTCCAGAGGATGAACCCTTCTCGAACTTCCTGAAATGAGCAAACAGATTTGCCTCTCCTTCAACCTGTCCCTTATTCTTCATAAGAGACTGGAAAGTCTGCAGTTCGTTCAGGAGATTAGTCAGGTTATACTCTATCTTGTTCATCACCACATTGTTGAGGAATTGCTGGAAACTCTTCGGAAGAGATTCCAAGATGAACGACATCTGGCTTTGCTCGTCGATGACCGCGCTGTTCATTTCTACCACGTTGAAGTGGACCATCAAATCGAGAACATGTTCTCTCACTGAAGACCCCTCCTTCATATGGGAGTTATAAACGTACTTGAGGGATTCATGCCAAAGTTGTCCAGACAGTTGTCCGAACATGTTCTGCAATAAACTCATGATCTCACGAGTTGAAACCATGCCCTCGTGCTTTTTGGCTACGTCAGAAACACTAGCCAAAATATAGACCTTGGCCTTGTCATTGGCCTTGATCCAACGGTTATACACATCTTTAACAACTTGACGAGCGTTTCGAGCAGGGACCTGATGACACTCCTTAGTGAGTACAAATCGAAGGTCGTCAGCAACCAGAATCGTATTCAGGTTGGACTTCCACGTAGTATAATTTTCGCCAGTTAAACGTTCACTTTTGAGTAAGGCTATAATAGAGGACGACATGTTGAAATTACAAAATAGTTCTAATTAGTTATGCCTTTAAAACTCATTACAACCCAATAAATTTTAGGAAAATTATTAAAAAACTCTAATGTTTAAATTAAACCTTTAATTTTGCAACGATGCTTCAAGGGTTTAGAATAAAAGCTACCGTCGGGTGGTCAGTCACTCGTCCCCTGAATTGAGACTATCTCAGCTAATTCTCACTACCAGAACATCTCATGTCCCAATGATTCTTAGCTACCGTTTGTTTGGTCAAGGATTTTTTAACTAGCTTAACTTATCTCGTAAATGTGACCCTACCATTTTCAGATCCAATAGGTCCGAGCCAACAAGCTACTATTAAGAAAGACAACTGTTGGCAAATTACGTAAGAGACCCTATCCATTTCTAGAGTTCGCGGTGTTCCGATCCCTATAGTCAGGCCCTCCGTAGGGATTGACTGCTCCAGGGTAACCTAGCAGGTGGACTATAGAAATCTCACGGTGCGACCTAATGGAGGAGACCGTAGGATACGTTGACACGCACCCTTCTCCCATTTACTATGGATACTTCCCTCATTCACCTGGTAATGAACCATGCAAACACTTACCGTAGGGAAACACCCTATTGACGCCACATAGTCGAGCATGGCACTCACGGTGTGAACTCTTGAGGACGTGAGAGTAAACTCGATGCGAACATATCGTTTGCTCCCACTGATGTTCCTAAAGTTAGGGTATAGGTTTAACTTAGTCGGATTCGGCCTAAAAGAATCTAATTCTATGCCTATTATAACTATTATAACTAAGTCTTCTAAACTTGTGTTTAGGTGAATAAACATTTTAATTACCTAGATATAATGCATGCTAACAGGACTATGGTTAATTCAACTCAGGCTTCAGGTAAGTTCCCAGGTATGAGGTGTTTCGTTAACCGTTAGCTTAAGTACCCCCAACCTTAGACAGAACATCACCGGTAGAGTTCCCTTATAACCAATGCCCTATTGTCCTACTATATTTTAAACTATTTAAAATACTACGTAAGACTAATTTCTAATCCTATTAGAAATTAAACTTAGGTCTAATTAATTTTAAACATTTTAAAACTAATTTCAACTTACCCAAGTTCCTATGGTTGCATGCATTGCTTTGTTAGAAACTAATTTATAACTTTTATACATTTAATAATTAACCTATTACAAGGAACTATGTGAAAATTCCAACAATCAAATTCTAATTGGAAATACATCGCAATTCAACTCATTGAATTAAGCAAATTACTTAAATAATATAACAATTAAATTAAACTAAGTAATTTCATGCTCCATGCTTTTCATTTTTCATATAATTAAATTATAAGATTTACAATTAATTACTCATGAAAAATAAATCATACGCAAGCATACGATTGTGTATGTAGTCCTACTTTTGGGCAAAAACTCACTACGCAAGCATACAGAATCGTAGGTAGTAATTGGTGAATAAGGTCGATCCCACGAGGACTAAAGTTTGCAAAAATTTGTAAAGTTGAGTAATGTTAAACTAGTCTTAAAGCTTCTAAACAACCCAAAAATAACTAACACGAGCTTGGCACAAGAGAGATAGACTCTAGCAATTTAAGAGCAACAAATAACTCAAATGAACAATAAACAAGCTGAGCATTAAGTGATTAAAGCATTGAAATTTATGGAAATCAATTTCTAATTTATGTTGTCTAATGTTGTAGCAATGCTACCACATTGCTGCCACACTACTATACTGTTTAGAAACGGGAAACTATAAAATAACTTCGAAAATTAATTCTAACCTTCGAATTGCAGCCTAAAAACAGAGTCTTACAAATGTCTATGAAAACCCAGCTTTCAAACACAAATTTAGCTCAATTTCCCTAAGTTTACAAGCCAAAAGCATATGTCTATACTTTTGGAATCTTTTCTTTCTCAAGACAAAGACCTACTTGCATTGCTTATGCCTTTTCCGTTCATTTTAACCTTTTCAGAATTAAAACAAACTAATATTCAATCCTAAGGTGGCCACTCTTAAGAAGAACAACAACCAATAAACACCCATAAGCAAACTACACAAGTATAACAATTTCCCAACAAAAGAATTTCAAAAATTAGAGTTTCTTTCCATAAATTCCAACTTAAAACAGATAGCCCATGACTTTCACAGAGAAATCAAACACAAAGAGTCTAAAGATCAAAAACATTATGAAAATGAAGTCAAAGCTACAAGAAAACTAGCTAAAACAACCCTAGATTAAACCGAGCTTAAAAGAGGAAGAAGAAAAGCTACAACAAGGAGAAGAGAAGAGAAAACAAAAGCAAAGAGAGGTGTTGCAGCAACTCTTGATCTACTCTCTCATCCTTCTGCAATTTGCGATGAAGAACCCTATTTTTCTGATGCCTCCCTTTGATTAGATCAAGCCCCCAATCGATTTCCACCTCTTTTTCCACTTAGGGTAGGTCTTTTCTTTCTTTCCTTTTGTACCCAAGTCCTTTAATTATCAATTTCTCTAAAAAGACCCAAAATTACTGATTTAAAATAGAAAAAAGACTTCTGCTGCATCATCCTAAGAGGTGGGCCCCACTTTGATTAATTTGTCTCGAAGTCAATGCTACAACAATGTTGTGACATTGCTGCCACATCATGCATTCTCCTTCTACTCTTTAAAACCAATGTTGCAACAATGTTGTAGCATTGCTGCCACAACATGCATCCTTCTCCTGCACAACACAACAAATAAATCAAACTCCCAAACACAACAAAACATGATCAACAAACACTAAATTAAGCATACAACACAACACACAACAAACAACACAACAAAACAACAAAATACAAAACACTAAAATAGCCTAACACAATAAGAAAAGAACAACTAAACACTAAACTCACTAAACCCAACACTCAACAAACAACACACTAAGAAAACGACCAAAACACGTACACGACTCAACTTTGAGTAAAAATAAGCAACAGAAAAGTGCCAAAATAATCCCATTTCATGGGATTATCAATGACATTATAGGTTGAATTGTCGTTCACCACTAGAATTTCCACCATGGTCGTAACGTAGGTCAACCCTCCCCTGAACGTTACCGGCAACTCAATACTTCCCTCAGGGTACACCTTGCTTCATCTGAACCCTACTAGAGGAGAGATTCTCACCTTCAGCCGATCTCGCCCAAGTTTGATCGCGTCGTAAGCACTCAAGGAGAGCACAACAGCAGAACTCCCCCTGTCTACCAGGATACGACGAACTTTGATATGTGGTTATTACTAATGAAATCACCAACGCATCATTGTGAAGTTGATGTAGCTTCGTCGCTTCCTCTTCTGAAAAACTAACAACCTCATTAGCTAAAGAAGTTGAACAAACCTCTCATTGAGCTGGTGGGGCTCGTGCCTCTCGAGCTTTGGCTTTTCTTTTCGGTTTGAATCTCCTCCAGCCGATCCTCTATGGATGGATTGAATCTCTCAGGGCGGAGGAAAATCCTCTTCCCTACCGCTCGGTTCTCATCGTTTTGGCCCGGCCTTGCGTTCTCCGCTTCCACCCACATATTCCTTCAGTTGTCCCTTCTGGATCAGGGCCTATATGACCTCCTTCAGGACATAGCAATCTGAAGTAGAATGGTCGTGATCGCGATGGAATAAATAATATTTTTCCTTATTCCTCCTATGGGACCTTGCCTTCAACTTGGTCAGTCACTTGAGGATATTTTTATCATGAACCTCCACAAGAATCTGCTCTATCAGAACGTTCGTCGGGGTATACCACTCAAACTTACTTGGTGGCAGTCCTTTCCGACAGACTTATCATTGTGGTCGGACCTGTCCTCCTACTTTCGCTTTCTAGTGTCGCTTCTATCTTCCTCCATTCAACTCTTCCCTTTCCCGTGGTCGACTCTGTCACGCCGATCTACGGAGCGCGCCTCGAACAGATCAGCTCCCCTACACTCATATACTTTTGTGCCCTTGTTAGTGAAGGAGTGTAGATTAAGAAAGCGGAAACAATTTTGGATCTTGATCACTCTAAGTTGATCAATTTTACAAAACAAAAAAACATGCTCAAATCTGGAAAAACAGAGAGTATGAACACATACCTTTGTTGTTCAAAATTCTCCTAATCCGTGGGGAATTTCTTGTCACAAACACTTTGTGGACAACCTCTAGTGTCTTCCCTACTATCCTCAGATCTTGGAACAGATTGTGGGATCTTTGATAGAGAGAATTTGATGAAAGATGGGAGAAAGGTCTCAAAAACTTTTTTCTGTCAATTCTGGAAAATCCACCTCAATCTAATGGTTTCTACTTCAATTAAAGAAACCAAAAGCTTCTTCAAGCTAGGAGAAGATGACAACATGAGGATGAGGAGGATTTAGCAAGAAGAAGGTGCTCAATTTGTGTGAATTTGAAAAAGTAAGATGGTGACTCACACAATTGATTTTGGTTCAATTGAAAACCCAAATTGAATTTTGAATTTTCTTTTAATTTTAATTCCAAAATTAATATAAAATTAATTTTAAAATAAAATTAATTTATTAATTTAATTAATTAAATAATTTAATTAATTAATTTTAAATAATTTATTTAATTTAATATAAAATATCAAATTAAATAATTGGACCAATCCCGATTTCTTAAATCGATCATTTAAACATGAATCCCTATTCATGTTATAAACCGAACAAATATTTAAATCACATTTAAATATTTTCACCTCTTCTTTATTATAGTTTAATTCATAATTAAACTGTAGCACGTTAAGTATATCACATATAATTAACGTTTTCTCCCAAAACCGAATTTGAACAATTCAAATTCTTTTCTCTCAAATGTTACAAGGCTTAGTCCGAGCTAGTAAGGAGACCTAATGGACCTACAGATCATGAACTCCAACGATACGAGATTAACCGGCCAAACTCTTTAACCTAGCTAATCAACATTCGTTAACCACCGAGACACTCCACTAAAGCCCAGTGGCTGCATTCTCCTTATTGTAGATATATTTCTATCCACTCGATATAACCATGATTAGTAAGTCGATCCTTCACAGGTCGTTCATAATTACAGATGGGTCAAAATTACCGTTTTACCCCTATAATTACTTATTGTTCCTTAAGTCCCACTGATCCTCTAATGAACAATTGGTTTGTGGTCCAACCAACAAACTGAATCCCTCTCGGGCCAATGAGAGGGGTGGGCCTTTTGTTCAAGAGCCGGAGTCAGCACTTAAGGGAACAACCTCTCTACTAATTCCTTAAGCGGGTAGGAGTGAATTTCATCTTGCAGAACTATGTTCCCAGCTATCTACCCGGTCTTATCCCTGAAATGGGAGTCTTATTGAGTCGACAATCTCAGGCCACTCTCACCCATGCAAATCTAAGGATAATCCGAATAAACAGGAGTTCATAGCATGCTCAGGATTAAGATCGAGTTACCTAGGTCATCGTATGAATATAGTCAGTTTAGACAGTAAACGGAGTTATAAAGTCTAAGTGACCATTTCTCGGTCCAGTCTTATGCAAACTCATTGCATAGGACGCCCCCACTCACATGTCTCCACATAAACGATTCAGGATCACATCGTTTGTACTTTACAAAGTGGGTCGCGCCCATAGTGTCTCCAGGATAAGGTACCCAGCATTATCCCTATACTATAGACCGTTCTGGCTATAACTTTAACCTGATCCACTTTTATGTCACACATAAAGTTCAAGTATACATCCTATAGCCAAGGGTTTTTTATTGGATTAGGGTTTGAAAATATACAATTCACTTTATTCAATAACACCTTTACTGAATAAATCTCAATAACAACTTTATTGCAAAATAGAATATACATTTAGTTTAGAACACCACGAGTTTTAGGACATAAACCCCAACAAACTCCCACTTGGACTAAAACGTCGGTGGAGTCAAACATGTTGAGCAAGAAAATTGTCCTACTGAACAACCTGTAGTCCTAGACTCTCTAGGTGTCCCTCAAACACTTTAGCCGTGAGGGGCTTTGTAAACGGATCAACAATGTTGTTCTCCGAAGCGATCTGCGTGACTATCACGTCTCCTCGGGTCACAATCTCCCTGATGAGATGATATTTGCGCTCTATATGCTTTCCGCGCTTATGGCTTCTAGGTTCTTTAGAATTTGCCACTGCACCACTATTATCACAATAAATAGTGATAGGCAAATTCATATTTGGAACATCTTCCAAATCAGTAAAGAATTTTCTAAGCCATACAGCCTCTTTCGCTGCTTCGCAAGCTGCGACATACTCAGCTTCCATGGTGGAGTCAACAATACAACCTTGCTTTATACTCCTCCATACTACAGCTCCTCCATTAAGAGTGAATACTGATTCTGATGTGGATTTTCTCAAAATCAGAGTCAGTGTATCCTGCAATGATCAAATCCTTTGCCCCATACAGAAGCATATAGTCCCTCGTTCTCCTAAGATATTTGAGGATATTCTTAACGACAGTCCAATGATCATATCCCGGATTGAACTGATACCTGCTGATAATTTCCACTGCATAGCATATGTCGGGTCGAGTACATAGCATGGCATACATCAGACTACCGACAGCTGATGCATAGGGAATACGTCTCATATCCTCAACTTCTTGAGGTGTCTTAGGACACTGTTCCTTAGACAGATGAATTCCATGCCTAAAAGGTAGTAAACCCTTTTTGGAATTCTGCATCTTATATCTAATCAACATCTTGTCAATATAAGATACTTGAGACAGCGTTAGCGATTTGTTCCTGCGATTCTGAACAATTTGGATTCCAAGAACAAACTGAGCCTCTCCCAAATCTTTCATTTGAAATTGGGTCGCTAGCCATTGCTTAACGCGTCGATCGTGAATCTGCATCATTCCCATGAGCGGGGATATCGCTCTCACGTATAGAACTAGGAAAGCTACTGTAGTATTGACTATCTTCTTGTAGACACAAGGCTCGTCAATATTCTGTTCAAAGCCATAAGATTTGATCGCAGTATCAAATCTTATATTCCAGGATCTGGATGCTTGCTTTAATCCATAAATGGATCGTTTCAGCTTGCAAACTTTTTGCTCTTGACCCTGAACTTTGAACCCCTCTGGTTGATCCATATAGATACTCTCTTCAAGATTGCCATTTAGAAAGGTTGTCTTGACATCCATTTGTCAAATTTCATAATCATAAAACGTGGCAATAGACAAGAGTATTCTAATCGACTTAAGCATGGCAACAGGGGAGAAGGTTTCTTCATAGTCCACCCCTTCCCGCTGGGTATAACCCTTTGCCACAAATCGAGCCTTCAAGGTTTGTACCTTACTGGCCTGATCTCGCTTCCTCTTGTAGATCCACTTGCAACCGATAGGTCTTTCACCATCTGGTTGATCTACAAGTTCCCAGACTAAATTGAAGTACATTGACTCCATTTCGAGGTCCATGGCTTTAATCCACTGGTCTCTATTTATATCATTCATTGCCTGTTTATGGGTCAATGGATCCTCTATGCCATCATCAGGTATGACGACCTAGGTTTCAGTTAAACCCATGTAACGGTCGGGTTGTCTAACATCCCTCCCACTACGTCGAGGCATTCTCAACTCTTGAGAAGGACCAACTTGATCAACAACTTTTGTTGATTTATCTGTAGCTTCCTTGAAAATTTCACTCAAGACTATTCTGCTACGAGGCTGATGATCTCTCATGTGGCCTTCCTCTAAGAATGTGGCATTTGTTGATACAAGCACCTTGTCCTCTCGAGGATCATAAAACATACCACCTTTCGTTTCCTTGGAGTATCCTACGAATAGGCATAATTTTGAACGATTTTCCAGTTTCTTTGGATTGGACACTAGCACATGTGTCGGACATCCTCAAATCCTGAAGTGACGTAAACCACCTTTACGCCCTTTCCATAACTCATAAGGTGTTTCTGAAACACTCTTAGAGGGAACCATGTTCAAAATATATGCAGCAGCTTCTATTGCATATCCCCAAAACGAACTAAGCATCTGAGCGTAGCTCATCGTAGATCGAACCATGTCTAACAGGGTTCTATTTCTCCTTTCAGATACACCGTTCTGCTGAGGTGTACCAGGCGCTGAGAGTTGGGATATGATTCCATGTTCTATCATATAGTCTTGGAATCTTAAATCCATATACTCTCCACCTCGATCTGATCGAAGTGTTTTAATCATTTTACCTAACGAGTTCTCAACCTCTGCCTTATATTCCTTGAACTTTTCAAAGGTTTCAGACTTATGATGCATTAGGAAAAGATAGTCATACCTTGAATAATCATCAATGAAACTAATGAAATATTCATACCTTCCTCGTGCCTTAACATTCATTGGACCACAGAGATCCGAATGTACGAGTTCCAAGGGTTCTTTGGCTCTATAACCTTTTTCACAAAAAGGTCATTTAGTCATTTTTCCCTCAAGACAGGACTCACATGGTGGTAAGGAGTTGTCCTCTAACTGACTTAGAAGACCACTCTTAACCAATCTCTCAATCCTATTGAGATTAATGTGGCCTAGTCTCAAGTGCCAAAGATAGGTATTTGGAGAAAGGTTCTGTCTTTTATTTTGAGTATCAGCTGTTTTACACATCTCGGTGTTCAAAATAGCTTTTATCTCTGTTGGTCTTAACACATATAAGTTGTTTTCAAGTTTAGCAGAACATATCCGTACACCTCTTTTGCAAATGAACGCTTCATTACAATCAAAAGATACTTTATACATATGTTCAATTAAACAAGAGATAGATACAAGATTTCTTTTGATTCCAAGAACCAAAAGTACATTTTCTAATAAAACGAATCCATCTCTAAATAACAACTTCACAACTCCCACTGCTCTAGCTGAGACAACCTCTCCTGTTCCAACCCTGAGAGTTATCTCACTATCAGTAAGCTGCCTCTAGGAACTAGTTTCCTGAAAAGAAGAACATACATGGTTAGTGGCTCCTGAATCCAGTATCCAGGCAGAATCATCATGTTCCACTAAATGTGTTTCAACAACGAGTAAATCATATTTACCTTGTTTTTCTTTCTCAGCTTTCTTTTCCGCAAGGTACTTCGGGAAGTTTCTCTTCCAGTGCCCGTCTTCACCACAATAAAAACATTTTCCTGTGGTTTTAACCTTGCGTATGGGAGTTTTTTCCTTCCCTTTATCCTTCTTCTTCTTCTGAATACCTTTATTCTTAGAAAAATAAGTACTAGACTTAATCCCTGAGGAAGATCCTCTCAGGAACTTCCTTGAAGTGACAACGTTTGCCTCCTTCTCTTTTCCTTTTGATTTCATCAGGGACTCGTATGTCTGGAGCTCGTTAAGTAGAGTAGTCAGGTTATACTCTATCTTGTTCATCACCAAATTGGTGCGGAATTGTAGGAAACTCTTCGGAAGAGATTCCATTATAAAGCTGACCTGATTGATCTCATCTATGACAACCCCGTTTACCTCTGCCACGTTGAAGTGGACCATCATATTAAGGACATGCTCCCTAACAGAAGTTTCCTCCTTCATTCGGGAGTTGTAAACGTACTTGAGAGCATCATAATGGACCAACGAGGACGGTTGTCCAAACATGGCCTGTAATGATCCCATGATCTCCTTTGCGGTGATCATGCCCTCATGTTTCTTAGACAACACATCAGATATGCTGGCTAAGATGTAGACTCGGGGCTTATCATTAGCCTTAGTCCATTTGTCAAATGCATCCCGAACTATTCGGGTCCCAGACGAGCTGGGAGGGGGAGGACATTCCTCTGTCAAGACGAACCTTAGATCATCAATCACAAGAATCGTATTCAAGTTTGATTTCCAAGTTCCATAGTTATCACCGTTAAGTTTGTCGGAGGCGAGTAATTGAATAAAAGAGCTCGACATGCTGAAAAAGAATGAATTCTCTTAGTGAATTGCTTTTAACCCTTTACATGCATCCAATTAAGATTTTAGCAAAAGTAATAATGTACCCATAATCTCATTATTGTTCTTGCAATGATACTTCAGTGAGTCAGAGCAACCGCTACCGAGGGACAGTCAATCACTCCTTCACTGAACTAAGACATTCTTAACTAAATGCTAATACTGGAATAACTCTTATTCCTATAGCATTCTAGTTATCGCTACTTTGGTCAAGAATCCACTAACACTTAGCAATTCTTGTAAGTGTGACCCGCCATTTTCAGACCTCAAAGGTCGACCCCAACAATGCTACCGAATTGGAAAGTCAAGTTTGGGAATGGACCTAAGAGACCCTATCCATTTCTGGAGTTTGAGTTGTTCTGAATCCCATGTTAAATCCCTCCGAATGGATGGTGCTACTACGGGCAACCTGCAGGCGCAACATGGGAATCTCACGGTCCAACCTAATGGAGGAGACCATAGGATGTGTTGACACACTTCCTTCTCCCACTTACTATAAATACTTTCTCCATTCACCTTGCTCTTGATTTATGCAAACACCATCCGAATGGGGATGCCCTATTGACATCACGAGGCCGAGCATAAATCTCACGGTGTGAACTTCGCAAATAGCGTAAGAGGAAATTGATATATCATATATACCTTTTCACTCCCACTAAGTATTTTAAACAGTTTGGGTATACTTTTACTTAGGCATATTTCGGCTAAAATAATATGACCTAAGTCTACCAATATAACTATTATACTGGAATTATCTAAGTCTATTAACCTTTTAATAAACCTAGGTCTATGAGTTTAATTTATTAACTTTTAATAAACGCCACTCACAAAAATAATTTATAAACCTCTGGATTAAATTCACTCCCAGGTTGGTTCCTAGGTAGAGGTGTTCCGTTTCCGTCAGCTTAAGTACCCAACCTTGCCAGAACCTTCCTTAGACAGAGTTTCTCTTTAATCACAATTTATAAATTATTGGTTGCCTAATTCTAATCTTATTAGAACTAGATAACCTAAGGTATAATTAATTTCCAGTTCTAAAACCATTTTAAAACTAATTAATTAACCTTAAGTTATATGCATTTTCTATGTTATAAATTGCTTGATCATTCATCACATGAATATACATACATTTATAATAAATCCATCACATGAATAAATGCATAATAATTATATGTTTAAATTTTTTAATTAATATAACCCTTATATTAATTATAATTTAAAACATATAATATTTGTTTCATAAATTAATATAACACTTATATTAATTCCTATGAAACCTCAATTCATGCATGCTATATATTATAACACTTATAATATACTTTCAATGCATGGAACATGCTTCTTATGGTGGGATTTTAAAATCTATATGGCATACTTTATGCACATTTAATCAGGGAATTTAATTAAAACATACATTCACAATGCATAATTAATTAAACAAACTAAAATGGACTAGTTTTGGCATCTAATGCAAGCAAACAACTAAATTATTACAATAATAATCTAGAATTAAAATCGAACCACTTCGAACGCTTCGAATTTGGGTTGAACTGGCTTGCAAATGTGTGAATCGAACCTTCAAAAGGTTGAACCGGACTGTAAAAGGCTGAACCGAGGCTCCAAATGGTAAAACATACCTCTAAGGTAGAAAAACCGGCCTCGAAATAGTCAGAACCGGTCTAAACCCACTCGAACCGGATCAAAATCGAGCCGAACCAGTCTAAAATTAATTGAACCGGTTAAAGTCAAATAGAATGGTCAAAGTCAACTTTTCTTCTTCCTTTTGAATTTAAAAAACGCGGGCTGTAGTGCGATTACTGGACCAGAAGAAAAGGAAAAACAAACCAGCAGCCCCTGTTTCCAGATTTTTTGACCTTAGATTCTCTCTTCAAATTGAAGGCCTTCCCGAACTCCAATCGACTTGAAATTTTTACAGCTTATTCTAAACACATTAATGCTCAAACACGCTCGAGCAATTTGAAAATAGAGCACGAATAGATGCTCAATTTAAATGCCAAAGTCAGAAGACCACTTTCGACGCCTAGAAAAATTGTATTTCAAAAAACACCCACCACAAGACACAATTGATCAAATTGAGTGCTCAAAATTGATCTGATACCAATTGAAAGAGCGTAGATTAAGAAAGCGGAAGCAATTTTGGATCTTGAACACTCTAAGTTGATCAATTTACAAAACAAAAAGCATGCTCAAATCTGGAAAAACAGAGAGTATGAACACATACCTTTGTTGTTCAAAATTCTCCTAATCCGTGGGGAATTTCTTGTCACAAACACTTTGTGGACAACCTCTAGTGTCTTCCCTACTATCCTCAGGCCTTGGAACAGATTGTGTGGTCTTTGATAGAGAGAATTTGATGAAAGATGGGAGAAATGTCTCAAAAACTTTTTTCTGTCAATTCTGGAAAATTCACCTCAATCTAATGGTTTCTACTTCAATTAAAGAAACCAAAAGCTTCTTCAAGCTAGGAGAAGATGACAACATGAAGATGATGAGTATTTAGCAAGAAGAAGGTGCTCAATTTGTGTGAATTTGAAAAAGTAAGATGGTGACTCACACAATTGATTTTGGTCCAATTGAAAACCCAAATTGAATTTTGAATTTTCATTTAATTTTAATTCCAAAATTAATATAAAATTAATTTATTAATTTAATTTATTAATTTTAAATAATTTATTTAATTTAATATCAAATATCAAATTAAATAATTGGACCAATTTCGATTTCTTAAATCGATCGTTTAAACATGAATCCCTATTCATGTTATAAACCGAACAAATATTTAAATCACATTTAAATATTTTCACCTCTTCTTTATTATAGTTTAATTCATAATTAAACTGTAGCACGTTAAGTATACCTCATATAATTAACGTTTTCTCCCAAAATCGAATTTGAACAATTCAAATTCTTTTCTCTCAAATGTTACAAGGCTTAGTCCGAGCTACTAAGGGGACCTAATGGGCCTACAGATCATTAGCTCCAACGATACGAGATTAATCGGTCAAACTCTTTAACTTAGCTAATCAACATTCGTTAACCACCGGGACACTCCACTAAAGCCCAGTGACTGCACTCTCCTCACTATAGATATATTTCTATCCACTCGATATAACCATGATTAGTAAGTCGATCCTTCACAGGTCGTTCGTAATTACAGTTAGGTCAAAATTATCGTTTTACCCCAGTAATTACTTCTTGTTCCTTAAGTCCCATTGATCCTCTAATGAACAATTGGTTTGTGGTCCAACCAACAAACTGAATCCCTCTCGGGCCAATGAGAGGGGTGGGCCCTTTGTTCAAGACCCAGAGTCAGCACTTAAGGGAACAACCTCTCTACTAATCCCTTAAGCGGGTAGGAGTGAATTTCATCTTGCAGAACTATGTTCCCAGCTATCTACTTGGTCTTATCCTTGAAATGAGAGGCTTATTGAGTCGGCAGTCTCAGGTAGGGGTGTACAACTAACCCGGTAACCCGAGCAACCCGTACTACCCAACCCAAACCGTAAGGGTTGGGTAGGGTTAGATTTTTTTTCGGTTTGGGTTGGGTTAGAAATTTGGAGAACCGAAAAGTTTGGGTCGAGTTGGGATTTTTATGCTCGGGTTGACCCAACCCAACCCAAAGTTTATATTTTTTAATTTTATTTTAATTAAATATATACTTATAAATGAATTATTTGTTAATTTCTTAGGTTTTTCTTCTAGACTTCTAACAAATGTTAAGATATTATGAATTTTGAAGTTTGATATTTGAATTTTATGTAATTTTAGTTATTAATTCAAGAAAAAAATATTTTAAATAATTTAAAATATTATAAAAAAAATTAACCCGGTGACCCAACCCAACCCAACCCGAAAATATTGGGTTGGGTTGGGTTGGGTTACTCTCATGAATAGGGTTGATTGGGTTGAAGATATTACCAATCCGAATTTTTGGGTTGGTCCAAAAATCTCCCTCAACCCAACTCAATTCGGCTTATGTACACCCCTAGTCTCGACCACTCTCACCCATGCAAATCTAAGGATAATTCGAATAAACAGGAGTTCATAGCATGCTCAGGATTAAGATCGAGTTACCTAGGTCATCGTATGAATATAGTCAGTTAAGACAGTAAACAGAGTTATAAAGTCTAAGTGACCATTTCTCGGTCCAGTCTTATGCAAACTC
Source organism: Trichosanthes cucumerina (assembly GCA_036507285.1). Classification (NCBI taxonomy): domain Eukaryota; kingdom Viridiplantae; phylum Streptophyta; class Magnoliopsida; order Cucurbitales; family Cucurbitaceae; genus Trichosanthes; species Trichosanthes cucumerina. The sequence continues at coordinate 69,575,293 of CM071839.1, read as the reverse complement.
ATTGCATAGGACGCCCCCACTCACATGTTTCCACATGAACGATTCAGGATCACATCGTTTGTACTTTACAAAGTGGGTCGCGCCCATAGTGTCCCCAGGATAAGGTACCCAGCCCTATCCCTATACTATAGACCGTTCTGGCTATAACTTGAACCTGATCCACTTTTATGTCACACATAAAGTTCAAGTATACATCCTATAGCCAAGAGTTCTTTATTGGATTAGGGTTTGAAAATATACAATTCACTTTATTCAATAACACCTTTACTGAATAAATCTCAATAACAACTTTATTGCAAAATAGAATATACATTCAGTTTACAACACCACGAGTTTTAGGACATAAACCTCAATAGTTAGTAATTCAACATAAGTTGTGGGAGCTTTCTTACCTAACGACCAGAGAAACCTCTCATCCTTGAGTCCAGCCACAATCGCGGTCAGTGTCGCTCCATCTGTATATCCTTCGATTTGGAGTGCTTCATTATTGAAGCGAGTTACGTATTCTCTTAGCGTCTCGTTACTACCCTGCTTGATAATGAGAAGGTGCATAGTCGACTTCCTTTGGTCCCTTCCTCCGAGGAACTGAGTGATGAAGGCTCGAACCAGTTCTCAGAACGAAGCAATGGACTTCCTCTTAAGTTTCTCGAACCACTTTCGCACCGGTCCGGTTATAGTAAAAGAGAATGTGCGACACTTGATTGCATCTTGGACTCCATGGAGTTCCATCCATGATCGAAATGTATCAAGGTATTCCACCGGATCTTTAGACCCATCGTAGTTCTTAATGGTTGGCAACTTAAACTTCGGGGGAACCTCCTCCTGCATTATCTCGTCGGTAAAGGGCGAATCTACCTGGTCGATGAGATTCTCCAGGTCCAACCCACTGTGATCTTGTGCCTTTCCATATCCCCGAGCTCATCTTGGATCCTCCGTAGCTCTACTGCCCAAGGTCTACTCTCGGCTTCCAGCTCCTTCCGCTTCTGATTGATCAGTTCCCTGAGGTCTGGCCTCGTGTCGGGTTTTCCCGATCGATCATTCTTTCAGCCTTGTTGCTGCTTGGCTTCTGGCATATGATAGTCGATGTGTCCCCGATTACCGTGGGCCACCTGAGTCCTAGACTTAGAATCTCCTACTCGGGACACAGGCCTCCGTGCTTCCGAGTTATGGGACCGCATGTAGTTCCCTCATAATCGCAGTCTCTCATTAGACCATTGGGGTTGCACCCGAGATTCCCCCTGACCTTCATCCGCCGAGCCTTTACCTTTGGTCTGGTCTCGAACTAAAGGCAGGGACCCTCGTGGGGCTGGAACGTGGACCTTTTCTCCAGGTTGGGTACCCTTAGGGTTCTACCCCGGACCGTCTTTTAGAGCTTCCACAATTGGATTCGGATAGTTGAGTATCTCCAAAATCCACACAATATTCTCATCCAGGCCCCAAACTCGTTGTTCTAATGTTGCATACTGATAACCTAACATCGGTGTGGTGCTGAGCCACACACACTTTTACGCTCAAGTTAGAAAACATAACTCTCTCGCCAATTTAGTCTTAAGCTAGAATACGAGAAAATGATGTTGGGATTTATGCCCTAAACAAGTGTAGTTTTGTAATTATCATTACACAATAAATAAAGTTGGTATTTATTATATTCTCGCATATAAATCTAAATCCAATAAACTAAGTTCCAAGGTTATAATGATAGATCTTGAACATTTATGTAGTAGACATAAGTTGGATTAAGTTGTTCGAGTATAACCTAAAAGGTCTATGGTATATGCATAGAGTTGGGAACCTTATACTGGTAACACCATGGATGCGGTCCGCTTTGTATTTGGTACAAACGAGGTAATCCAACTCGTTCATGTGGTAGACATGCGAGTGGGGGCATCCTTTATAATGAGATTATATAAGACCGGACCGCGAGTTATTAACCTACTAGAGTAACACCGTTATCAAGATAGGTATAATAATTCATAGATTATCATTAGTGACTTGACCTGAATCCTAAGTAAGCTACGAACTCCTGCTTATGAGGTTTGTCTTTAGACTAGTATGGATGAGAGTGGCATGTAGCCGACTCAATAAGTCTACCTTCTCAGGGACATAACTTTATAAGTAGCTCGGAATTTAACTATGTAAGAAGGAATTCACTTATTCCTGAATTAGGGAATCTGATAGGTTGTTCTCTTAAGAACTGAATCCAGGTCTTGAACAATGGGGCCCGCCTTCTTACTAGCTTAAGAAGGATCAAGTTTTATGGTAGGACCATAGACTGATTGTTCATTAGAGGATCAGTAAGGCTTAAGGAACAAGATGTATTGACAAGGGTAAAACGGTAATTTGACCCAGCTGTGATTACGAACAACCTGTGAAGGGTCGACTCACAAGTATTGATTATATCAGTGGATACAACATAGTCTACAGTGAGGAGAGTGCAACTATGAGTTTATAGTGGAATGACTTATAGTTAATGAATGTTGATTAATTCAATTAAAGAGTTTGATCGATTAATCTTGTATCATTGGAGCTCATGATCTGTAAATCCATTAGGTCCCTCCGTTGGCTCAACATGGAAATAAGAAGGGTTTATAGTTTGGAGTGAGATTGAAATGTTCAATTTCACGTTTAAAGGGATATGTCAATTATATATGATATAATTGATATAACATATGGTTCCATCCATGAGAAATATATCATAAGAGCACTATAAGGGTAGGATGGTCATTTTCATCCCATTCTCTATAAATATGTGCATAAGATGCACATTTGTTAACCTAATTCAAAAGGCAACCCTAGTGCTCTTTTGACAAGTGTTTTTGTTAGAAAAGTTCCAAAGCACTTGTCTTCCTAAAAATCTCTCCCAACCCCAAAAGAGGTTCCATCACCTTCCCTCTCCTAGAGATACAACGGAGAAGATCTAGCGGACGGATTGAAAACTACTTCGTAGTTTGTGGAATACGCGAGATCGTTGAGATCGTGAGAATGTGAGGATCAAAAGGAGCATGTGTTGTTTTGTCTACAAAGGTAATATACTTGTTGTCCATATGATCATCTAATATGCATGCTTAATCATTTTAGGTATGTTTTGATTTGATCTATGTAATACATTACAAGAACACGCGATTCAAATCGCTTCTGCAACGGGATTCAATCCCATCAAATGATTGCTTACCCTTTCTAACACGCCGCAGAAAATATATAATTCGTGTGAGTCGTAACGGCTGACAGAGGTTTGATGACCACTATCTCGTCATGATTGCCTAGCTCATAACCACAGTCGTTACACGAGGGGAAATGTTAAGCAACGATTCCTCCTTCGTCTTTTTCCAACCGTTGCGGAATGCAGAAGGACTGCGACCACTTGGTATCCCTCTCTCATGGCTTCATCAAGTCGATCTCTACGAGTCGGGGTCGAGGTTGATCCTTTGGGAACCGATCTACACGAGTTGGTTCGCCTCTTGCCGACCCCGAGGGGTCGGCTTGCTTGGGCTCATGGCTGACCCCATGGGGTCGACCCACTCGAGCCCGGGGTCGACCCAAGGGGATCGAATCCCCGAGCCGTTGTGGGCCCAGTGTCGGTCCCAAGGGGTCGGCTCTCTGAACCGGGCTCAGTGTCAACCCCGAGGAGCTGACTCCCCGGGCATACCTCGGAAGGTCGTTTTCCACGATTGGTCTTTTGGGCCATCCTGTTGAGTCGACCCACACACCCAAGTCATCTCCGTCGATGGGCTTGACCCGACGAACTTTTCGGGTATACTTATTTCTACCTACAATAGTTGCCCCCACTTTCAATCTAACCTCGAGGGCATACTTAGTCGAGGTTCGTTTGAAATTCTATGGACGTCGCTAATCTCTTTTCTTGAGGCGATCCTCCTCTTTGAGTATACTCCTTTTGTAATCTTTTGTAATTTTGTATATGTTACTTGTATTTCTTGTGTATTGCTTGTATGATCATCATAAATACATCATTTTACAATTATATTTTTTTAAAAAATAAAAATAGTGTTGAACAAAAGAAAATAATGATCTATTTCTTTTCTTGGTGAATAAATAGCAAATTATCTTAAAAAGAAAATCCAAAAACTATTTAGTTATTTGATCTTTGACTTGAATTTTTGTAAAAAAATTAAAAATATATGTTACTTAGGACGATGATCAGAATGTTGTTCTGTCGTGGAAAACCACTACCTTGAAAGCAATTTCGGCACGACCACGGTGCTAAATCGTTATAGTCGGTTGCTCCCCAAGGTTAACACAACACCCTATCGTGGCGTGCACTCGCCAATCAAGGGTTGGAATCAAGAAAAACAAAGCTTGGAGAAATCGAGTAGAAAAAAAATTAGAATCGAAAATTCTGTGTCACTTCCATTCAGATCTGAAGAGAAACTAAAAAAGGAGAAAAGAGAGAGACGTTTTTTTTCAGATCTAGATCTGGATCTGGATCTGAATAAAAACGTTTTTAACAAAAACGTTTTTCTTAATTAAGGCAATTGATGATTTGATTTTAATTAGATCCATAATTAAAGAAAAATTAAAAGTGGAAGGAAATAAAAATATTTTCTTTTTGTTGCGCAAGCGCATTTTCCCGGACGGATGGCGGCGGCGGCGCGCGTGTTGGGAGATGTTTTGTTACCACTACATCCACTTTTTACCAACCCCCATGTGAGTCAATGTATAAAAATCATTCTCACTTCCACAATCTTTCCAATGTGGGACAAACACTCTCATTCACATATGGGACAAACACTCCCATTCTTTTGTAACTTTTGGGCCTTAGGCCCAAGTCATTCTCCACAATCCCCCACGAATGACTTGCAAAAGAAAAGAAAGATAAGAAAAGAAAAATGTTTGATAGGTAAAGAAAAGAAATTCCCAAGCTAAGACAGGAGAGTAAACTTAAGCATTAATATCTTTCGATTTGAATTGATGCATAGTGAAGTAGGGCAACAACTTAATAAAATAGAGTGAGTAACCTCTTGAACTCTCAATTATTATGGTTGAGACCCTCACAACACGTTTAGTCCTTGTGTTTTGTCTTGATTATGCGATGCTTTAACACTTCATGTGCTCTTTTATGGCTAAGCACATAGAACCTTGGGTCATCGTGAAAGCTCTAGAAAGAGACCCTAAACTCTTTCATAGAAGGCAACCACACCTTCATAATCACGTTAATTGCTTCATCAAGTCTATCAAATACAAACCACTCCATTTGAGTTATGAAGACTTTATAGTTATCCATCAAGTCCACGTTTGGACCACCCAAATAACTGGGCTATGGAAACTATACATTTTTCCATCAAGTCCTTATATGGACCACCCAAATAACTGGGCTATGGAAATTTTACATTTTTCCATCAAGTCCTTATATGGACCACCCAAATAACTGGGTTATGGAATCAGTTCAACATTTTCAAACCGATACATGTTGAAGACTCTAGAATTACTCTTCTTGTCAGTCCTTTGGTGAGAGGGTCTGCTAAATTTCTCTCAGACCTTACGAATTCTAAGGAGATAACTCCATTTTTTTAACATTTCTTTCACAACTCCATGCCTTAGGCGTATATGCCTTCTTTTGCCATTATACACACTATTTTTGGCAATTCCTATGGCAGCTTGTGAATCACAATGTAAAGATACAGGTACAGACGCCCCCCACAATGGTACGTCTCCAAGTAGGCTTCTTAACCATTCTGCCTCTTGTCCTGCTAGCTCTAGAGCTATAAATTCTGATTCCATGGTGGATCGTGCTATGCACGTTTGCTTCGATGATTTCCATGAAATTTATTCTCCTCCTAGAAGAAAAATATAACCACTAGTGGAGCTCACCTCGTCATTATCTGTTACCCAGTTAGCATCACAGTATCCTTCTAATACTGCAGGAAACTTACTGAAGTTCAAACAAAGGTCCATTGTACCTTTGAGATATCTTAACAACCAACGAAGAGCAACCCAATGATCGTTATTAGGATTATGGGTATATCTACTCAATCTGCTAACAACATATGCAATATCAGGCCTAGTATAATTCATCAAGAACATTACATTACCTATAATTTTTGCATATTCAGATTGAGAAACACTATCACCTTTATTTTTCTTAAGATTAGTACTAGCATCATAAAGCGTCCTTACTGGAACATCATTGAAGCATTCAAATTTCCTTAACAATTTTTCAATATAATGTGATTGACATAATGAAAATCCATTTTCGGTTTTTCTTATTTTAACACCAAGTATCACATCTGCTTCGCCTAGGTCTTTCATCTCGAATTGAGAAGATAAGAAAGACTTGGTATTTTTAATCACATCTAGGTTTGTACCAAAAATTAACATGTCATCAACATATAGACATATAATCACACAATCAACACCAAACATTTTCGAATAAACACATGTGTCAGAAGAATTTACTTTGAAACCCTCATTTACTAAAGTTTTCTTAAACTTCTCATACCATTGTTTGGGTGCTTGTTTAAGACCATAAAGGGATTTTCTAAGCTTGCATACCTTGTTCTCTTGACCAGTAACTACAAATCCCTCAGGTTGTGTCATATATATTTCTTCATCTAAGTCACCATTTAGGAAAGTCGTTTTTACATCTATTTGATGTATTAACAAGCCACGAATTGCTGCAAATGCAATCATTGCCCTAATGGTAGCTATTTTAGTCACAGGAGAATAAGTATCAAAGTAATCTATACCTTGTTTCTGTGTATATCCTACAACCACTAATCTAGTCTTGAATTTTTCAATTGATCCATCAGGTCTAATTTTCTTTTTGAAAATCCATTTGCATTTAATAGGCTTATTACCTTTAGGCAAATCTACCAAGTCCCATGTTTGATTCATAAATAAGGAATCTAATTCACTTTTAATTGCTTCTTTCCAAAACTTGGAGTCTATTGAGCATAAGGCCTCTTGGTATGATTTAGGTTCCTCATCTATTAAGAACATGCAAACAAATTGGTTGTCTATCTTATCTGAATTTTCTACTAAGAAAAAAGTTAAAAAATCATATCCAAAATTTTTATCAATTTTCTGTCTTTTACTTCTTCTAGGCTCATGCAAACCATCAGAAGTAGATGGTAATTGCATAGTTATCTGGTCATTGACTGTGATGTTGACATTCTTAGTATTAGTAGGTTCACTAGCTACTTTAACTATGGAAAAAGTATTTTCAAAGAATTCAACATCTCTATATTCACAAATTGATTTATCATTTAAGCACATAAACCTATATGCAAACACTATTATGAGCATAACCAATAAAAACACAGTCAAAAGTTTTAGATCCAACCGTAGGTTTCTTGAATGATGAATATGCCACTTTAGCTAAGCATCCCCACACTCTCAAGTAGCTTAGATTAGGCGAATAACCCTTCCACAGTTCATATGGTGTCTTATCCAACCTTTTGTGAGGAACCCTGTTAAGAATAAAACATGCAGAAAACACAGCTTCCCCCCACAAATTGTCAGATAACCCAGAACTTAAAAACATAACATTCATCATTTCTTTCAATGTTCTATTCTTACGTTCAGCTATGCCATTTTGTTGAGAAGAGTATGGTGCAGTAATTTCGTGTATAATTCCATTTAATTCACAAAATTCTTTAAGAAATTTATCACTATATTCACCACCTCTGTCGGATCTTAACCTTTTTATCCTTTTATCCAACTGATTTTCTACTTCAGCTTTAAATTTTAAAAACATACTACTTGCCTCATCTTTAGATTTTAAGAGATAAATTTTTGTATATCTAGAAAAATCATCAACGAACGATATATAATAGTTTTTACCACCTCTGCTTGTAGTATTTTTGAAATTAGCCAAATCATAATGGATTAGTTCAAGTAACTCTGTACTTCTAGTTGTGACAGGTTTAAAAGGTTTCTTAGTGAATTTGGCTTCTCAACATACAGAGCATTTTCCAGTTTCATGCGATTCTAATGCATTAATAAGGTTTAGATTCTTCATCCTTTTAACAGATGCAACGTTTACATGTCCTAGTCTAGCATGCCACATGTCAATAGATTCAACGATATAAGCAAAACGAGAGGTACTTTCATTCATCAATGCAACACTAACAACCGTGTTCAGAACAAATAAACCATCAGCTAGATATCTCTTACCCACAAAGTCACCATTTTTGGTGATGATAACCTTGTTAGCCTCAAACACAATTCTAAGCCCAACCATGTTCAACAGACTTCTAGACACCAAGTTCCTACGTAGTGAAGGAACATATAAACCATCACTTAATGATAAAGTTTTTCCAGAGGTAAGTTTTAAGAGAACCTTCCCTTTTCCAAGTACTCCAGCAGTTGCAGAGTTCCCCATGAACACACATTCGCCATCAGCACAATCTTGGTAGTCATGGAACAACTCTCGCTTTGAACAAAAATGTCTTGAAGCTCCAGTGTCCAGAATCCAGTCAGACTTATTCTCAACTAAGTTGGCTTCTACGACCACAACAACAATGATTTCTTCTTGTTCAGCGAGGTTGGCCTGTGGAACAGTGTTTTGATCCGCTTTCCTTTCCTCTGGTTTTTGCTTGGTATGATTTGTGTCCAGGTTTTCCACACATAATGCACCAACTTAGACTTCTTAATTTTACCATTGGAAGCCCTAAACTGATGCCCCTTTTGTGTTTTGTCTTTGACAGTTTGTTTTCCTTTGTTCTTGAACCTGTATTTTAAGGCAACAGAAAACTCAACAAAGTTAGCATTAACAGAGTTTAGAGATTGAGAATTCATCTTATCTTTCTACCTATTGGCTTCTTCAGTGCGCATGTGACAGATCAGTTCTTGCAAGGTCAGGTCCTTCTTTTTGTGTTTCAGGTGGTTGCGATAGTCACTCTAGGATGGAGAGATTTTTTCGAGCAGTACGTTCGCTTGAAGAATTTCGCACATTTTCATGCCTTCAGTCAGTACATTAGCTACCATATTTTCATATTTATGAACTTGCTCCATGACTGGTTTATCATCTGTCATCTGAAACTGCAACCATTTTCCAACAACGTATTTTCTTCTACCTGCATGATCTTTACCATATCTAGATTCCAGAATATCCCATATTACCTTTGCAGATTTCTGCGACAAAGAGATCGAACAGAGAATCAGTCATGTGATTCAGGAGATGGTCGCGGACCGTCTTGTTGTCTTTCTCAAACTTGTAATCTCCATCAGTATCCTTTTTTGATTGGGCAGAATCAATATGGACAGTTGGATCAACCTCAGCAGCAATGATGGAACTTCCCGGATCTGTCGATGTTGAAACGGAGGCCTCTGTGATTTGTCGGACAGTAGAACATAATCGACCTCCAACTGTTCGAAGAAGATCAAGAGTTTCTGAGACCAACGCTGGTAGTTTGATCCGTCAAGTGGTTCTAATTTAGACAGATCTGGCAACACCTTTCTCGATCTGATCATCGACATAGTAAAAGATAAATTGCTTTCAAATTGTTACTTAGGACGATGATCAGAATGTTGTTGTGTCGTGGAAAACCACTGCCTTGAAAGCAATTTCGGCACGACCATAGTGTTAAATAGTTACGGCCGGTTGCTCCCCAAGGTTAACACAACACCCTATCGTGGCGTGCACTCACCAATCAAGGGTTGGAATCAAGAAAAACAAAGCTTGGGTAAATCGAGTAGAAAGAAAATTAGAATCGAAAATTCTGTGTCACTCCCATTCAGATCTGAAGAGAAACTAAAAAAGGAGAAAAACGTTTTTCTTAATTAAGGCAATTGATGATTTGATTTTAATTAGATCCCAAAATTAAAAGTGGAAAGAAATAAAAATATTTTCTTTTACTATGTCGATCTGATCATCGATATAGTAAAAGATAAATTGCTTTCAAATTGTTACTTAGGACGATGATCAGAATATTGTTGTGTCGTGGAAAACCACTACCTTGAAAGAAATTTCGGCACGACCACAGTGTTAAATAGTTACAGCCGGTTGCTCCGTAGAAAAAAAAAATTAGAATCGAAAATTCTGTGTCACTCCCATTCAGATCTGAAGAGAAACTAAAAAAGTTTTCCAAGCCCATCCGACCTGACGGCAACAACACACGTGTGGAGAGATGTTTTGTTACCACTACATCCACTTTTTACTAACTTCCATGTGAGTCAATGTATAAAAATCATTCTTACTTATACAATCTTTCCAATGTGGGACAAACACTCTCATTCACATCTGGGACAAACATTCCCATTTTTTATGTAACTTTTAGACTTTGGGTCCAACTTCCAAAACCGCCTTTTAGAATGTAAGTTGGTAACATGACATATAGTTTAAAATTTATTTGAAATGCAACTTTAAAACAGAATTACCAATAAAAGTAGCATAAAAATAGTTTTTTTTTTCGATCTTTTGACTTGACTTGAGTTTTTCCACAAGATTTAAGACTTATCTGTTTTATTAACCAAAAGTGTATATAGTCTCTCAGTCTCAAAAAAGTCAATAAAAACTAACATTCAAAATTTTATTTGCGATATGTACTCAACAAAAAAAAAAAAAAATTATTTGCGATGTATTCCTTTTTTTGTTTTTTTTTTAAATCACCCGTAAAGTTTATAATAATAATTCTCTTTTAGTTTAAATTTCAAAAATTGATGAGAATTTAAAATCTAGGAATAGGTCTCTTGCAATTTTTGGTTCTACATAATTTCCTCCCTTACTATCGTTCATCCCTCGGTCTACGTAATAAATGCTACAATAATAATAAATACAATATTAATAAGCACTTCGCTCAAGAGAGAGTGGACTTTTAAATTTTGTATGTTTCTAACCTATATATTTCATCTTGGTTAAATTACAAGTTTAATCTTTAAACTTTAATGTTTATATTAATAGCTTCATGTACTTTAAAAAGTATTTAACAGGTCTCCAAACTTTCAATTTGTGTCTCTAAACTTTAAAAATATCAAATAGGTTGTCAAACTTTTAATTTTATATCTAATAGGTCTTTCACATATTCAAAATTTTTAAAATTAACGAATCTATTAGACATAAAATTGAATTTTGTGTCTAAAAGTATATATCAAACTTTCAATTTCGTGTCCAAGAAGTTTATGAATTTTGAAAAATGTTGAATAGATCAATGACTTATTAGATACAAAATTGAAAGTTGAAAGACTTAAAACATACAAAATCGAAAATTAGGGATTTATTAGATACTTTTAAAGTTTAGAGATTTATTAGACAAAAAATCAAAAGTTCATGGACCTATTAGAAACTTTTTAAAATTTAGAGACCTATCTGATACAATCCTGAAAGTTCGAGAACTAAACTTATAATTTAACAATTTGCCATCTTTTTAAAATTTATTGATCTACTATCTATCTATATATATATATATAATTGAAAGTTTAGAGCTCCGTTAGATAAGAAATTCAAATTTATATGTCTAATAAAATATCTACTAATTTTAGAAAAAATATTGAATATATAAAAAACCTACTATCAGATTAAAAAATTGAAAGTTTGAAAAAGATTCAGAAACTTATTAGAGAACAGCTAAATTTGTAGTTTAAAACATTTTTCTTTTCCGAAAGGGAAATTGGAAATTGAAATTTACTATTTAATAGGGCGGTGAAGATCTGAAACTAATATCCTTCATTGTCTCATAACGAACTGATGGGATTGAAATCCAAGAATAGAATTAGTCTGTTAATGTAACCTTCATTTTCTCTCTGTTGATTCAGATTCCAGTTCCACATTTAGGGTTTGACCTCTATTTATTCAGCTTCCGAATTTGTAAACTTTGCCGGAAAATGATTTGTGGGATTTTTATGTTCTTAATTAAGATTAATTAAGTCATAATTATCCCCTGTCAGGCCATTGGGTGGATTCTTCCACTCTCTCTCTATCTTTTTCTTTCTGATCTTAACAATAACAATTCACTCTTTAACCTCTCACAAATTATCTACTTAATTAATTATTTAGCCCTTTAATTTGAATATCGTAGAGAATATATTGAATATTCAATACAATGTTCAATTTTTGCACTTGTGTGAATTTCAAGCAAGAACTGAGGTGGGATATCTATATATACTCTTTTTTTTTTTTTTTATATTATTGTTTTGTTTGTGAAGAATAAGATCAACTAATTTATGGATTTGTTAATTTTGTTTACTGTAATTTCAGCGACGAGGAACGGCAGAGGAATTCGCCAGCGAGGAAAGGAGAGTTGAAGAAGGGTATGAAGGACACATATAATGTTCCTTTGGCTTTGGTTTCTCCATCCGAACGTCGGGATTATGGGGAGGATCGAGTTATCAATCTTGACGCGTAAGTCTTCCATTGTTTATTTTGAACTTAACCGCTGCACGTAATTACAAGTTTAAATCTCCAACATTTATGCTTTAATATTTTCTCATCTTAATTTAGGGTCTCTAAATCTTCAAAAAGATAAATGGCAAGTTTAAATTTCATTTTGATCTCAAAGTTTTAGAAAAAAAAAAAAACTCTCTCAACTCTGTATTCTTTTGTGGTCCCAACCCCTGAGAAATAATTATTTTTTTTATTAATACTTTGTATTGATTTTGATTGTGATAATATTCTCATACACAACTAAACAAACATAGTAATCGTTTTGATTCTGAACAATTTTCTTGATTTAAATTTTTTTTATAAAACCTTAAATGAAATGCTCGGAAGAGAGTAATTAAGAATAAGAATAATTACACCCACCACCATTATCTTCGATTCCTTGTTAGCATTTGCATGGTTTATATTAGAATTTGTTTAGAGAGATGATTAAGGTTTAAAACAAAAATTGCAGTGGAGACCCAACAATGTACGAAACGTTTTGGAAGAAAATGGGGAAGAAAGCAACGATAGTGATACCAGGGTGGCGATCCATGAGTTACTACTCCGGCGGCCAGAGTCTTTGCTGGTTTCTTGAGCCTGAATTGTGCCAGCAAATTCTCCGATTACACCGTGTCGTCGGTAATGCCATAACCGAAGGCCGCTACATCGTCGTCGGGACCGGCTCCTCCCAGCTGATACTGGCATCACTTTACGCCCTCTCTTCGCCTGATTCTTCCCAACCCACCAACGTCGTCTCCGCCGTTCCCTACTACTCTGTGAGTCAGTTGTTTAAAAAACTTAAACATAACTCAACTAACATTTATTTATTAATTTATTTTTAGTACCTTACCTTCGACTTCAAAGTAAGGAGTACATTTGTTGTAAATCTGTTTTTGTTGCAGTCATATCCATCAATGAGTGATTACTTAAAAACAAGTCTTTTCAAATGGGGTGGAGATGCCACTACATATGAGAAAGATGAAGCTTACATAGAAATAGTCACTTCACCCAACAACCCGGACGGTTCTCTACGCGAACCGGTGGTGAACCGGAGTGGAGGCCATGTGTTGCATGATCTTGCATACTTTTGGCCTCATTACACTCCAATTACTGCTCCAGCTGACTATGATCTCGCTTTGTTCACTGCCTCCAAGTGCACCGGCCATGCCGGTTCTCGTATCGGGTTTGTTTCTCTAAACTTTTTTTTTTTTAATTCAATAATTATAAGTAGACCATCCAACGATTACTTATACCAAACTATATTCATATTGTTTTGGTAACTTTCAAAATGATACCAACATTTTAAAATAGTAATTAAAAATGTAATCATTTTGACCATTGTTTTCACTAAAAGTATATGTTACTCTCAATTTGTTTATTAGGTTGTTCATGTGGTTTTAATATTTGTGCCTAACATGTAAATACAAATACTTAAAATCATGATATTTATTAGTTAAAGCAAAAATTTGTGAGAGTACTGCAAGTGGTAGGTTGGAAATATTAATATTTTATTAGTAAGAGCGATTAAATAAGAGACTTAAAGGTCTTAGTATGACTTGTACTTAAGTGCGGCCTGGCTGCACCCATCTATGGTGCAACCCATTTTCCAACAACAAAAATTTCTTTTATAAAAAATTTTAAAAAAATGCTTTTTTTTTTATGGCTCTTCATTGGGTTGCATATTAGATGGGTGCTCTTAGTATTGTCTCACAGACTTTGAGAGAAACATGTCCCTCATGAAAAGCTATTAACATTATAATTTATGTTGATATTGCAATATGGTTTGATTGTGTGTATTTCTTGTTAGGGGGATCCTAACAAGCTCGTGACAAAAATTGATATCTTTTTAGGGAAAAAAAAAAGCGTTTAAGGGCTAAAATATATATCTTGAAAATTAACATAGCAGATATAGAATAATCTTGAAATTAGTTTAGAAAATGTTTTGAACATGGAATGAGATATAATAGTCTGGTTGTTTAGGATACAAACAAACTATAATAACTCAGGCTACTCAAACAACTCCAGTTTAGCGTTTAGCATGAATGAAGATGGAATTTAAATTGAAATTATAGACTTAAGATTCTAGGTTATTCTGATAAATATTGATTATTGTGAGTTTCTGAATGTTGGTTCCCAAGTCCCTTTTTGAAGGAAGAGGTTAGAACAAAATGAATAATTTGTGCTGTGTCACTGTTGTATTGGTTAGGTGGGCTCTTGTTAAAAATCCAGAAGTAGCGATGAAAATGGTGAAGTTCATCGAGCTGAACACCATCGGAGTGTCTAAGGATTCCCAACTCCGAACGGCAAGAATGTTGAGCGTAATATCAACTAGTTGTGAACAAGTTGGGAGTTCAGATCATAGTGAATCCTTTTATGGATTCGGCCACCGTCTCATGACGGAGAGGTGGCGCCGCCTCCGTCAGGCCGTCAAACACGCCGGAATGTTCACTCTCCCCGACTTCCCGGCCGCTTACTGCACCTTTTTCGGCCAACATACCGAAACCCGACCTGGTAATAATCCTTCCTTAATTAATTACTGCATCGCTATCGCTAATATATATATATATTTTTTTTAACTAATTTGTTGTTGGGTTAGCTTTCGCATGGCTAAAATGTGAAGACGAAGAAGAAGACTGTGCAGGTTTACTCCGAAGCCATAAAATAATAGGCAGAAGTGGAGTAAATTTTGGTTGCACTGAAAAGTTCGTACGTGTGAGCATGATGGATCGAGACGACAACTTCGACTTGTTGGTCCAAAGAATATCAAAAATTACTGTGCCTTCTGAACACTGAACAAACGACATGTCGAATCGAATCCCATACGCTGCACTGCAAGTTTACAATTACATATCAACGTGAGAATAATAAAAGAGAACGACAAACCACCGAGCCGAGCCGAGTCGAGTCGACTCGGAGAAAAAGAAAATATTACATGGGAGTTGAAGCCCAATTATATATATATATGCGATAAATATAGAAAAAGGAAAAAAGAATAGAATAAAAAAGGTGCTCGTATCCGTAGTACTGCTCTCAAAAAATAAAAAGAAAAAACAAAAGTGCTTGTAGTATTTTACGTTGCTACCCAGTCACTTACCAGTTTACCCCCTCAATTTACCCACAAAATGATGTGGTGCCCAATATTTTCAATTTTGTTGTACGGTAATTAATATAGTAAATAAATTAGTATTTATACATGTGTTTTTTTTTTTTTTTGAATAATAATAATATATTGTATATTAATAGAAGGAGATCAAGCCCTCAAGAGTATTACAATACAAATCAAACCAAGTTTGTGTACCCATAAGTCGTTGCGCTTGTTTAGCTAGCCTATGCACATCTATGTTCGCATGACGATGACAATACATAAAACAAATCTCACTGACTAGTATTGGCGAAGGGGTATCAAAATACTTGTGGCCTGCTCCTAAAATGTTGCCTTGCGGGTCTCGCAAAATCCAAATTCAACCTCCTTTTGCATCTGAATTGTTCCAGGCCGCATCCACATTTAATTTCAACTACCCGTGTGGAGGTGGCTTCCACACTGCATAACCCTGTATAGGAACAAGGGGGCATCATTGTGCCTAGAGCTCTCACACGTTAAAAGGCCTCCTCATTGGAGAATTTCTTGCAAATAAACTTCAGTAGCTTGTAGAAGTGAATTCCAATTCCTTCCACATACCCAGTTGGACCGTGAACCACATCATTCTGATACGTCCATATTCACCAAACAACAAACATAAACTTGCACGTGTCGCCATACAATCCAAACCTGTAATCTAATCGACAACTATCCACCTCTTCCTGTTTTCAAAAAGCAAAAACGCAAGGTTAGGTAAAAAATAAGTCCACAAATGAGAGGTGCTCTTACAACCCCAAAGAAAATGTGCCTGATAGCAGATAAAATGTGCTATCCTTAGGCTTAATTATTGTTAGTTTTATGATAATTTCAGGGCTTTTATATGTGTTAATCATTGAATTTCAGGTTAAGAGCTTAAACAGAACAATTGGAGACATTTTGGACCACTCGGGATCGAAACGAGGCTTTTTGGAGCTAAAAATAATATCAATTGGAAGTAAAAGGGCCAATCCAAGCTAAAAGACCTGAGGTGATGGCATTGCAACGCCATGCAGAGCGTTGCAACGCTGAGTGTGCTGCTTTGATGCGTTGAAGAACCCTATTGATAGCGTTGCAACGCTGCCTGACAGCGTCGCAACGCTATCTCGATAAGAAGAACAGTGTGAAGGGTTGTGGCGAGGGCGTTGCAACGCTGCCTTGCAGCGTCGCAACGTCAGATCGATAAGGACACGCGTATTAAGGTAGCAGCGTTGCAACGCTGTCCCTAGCGTTGCAACGCTGTCGACACATTCCATATATGACACAACCCTAGGGTACAGCGTTGCAACGCTGTCCCTAGCGTTGCAACGCTGTCGACACATTCCATATATGACACAACCCTAGGGTACAACGTTGCAACGCTGTCCCAGAAACCCTTATAAATACTACATAATGTCTTCTTGCAAAAGGAGGCGAAATTGATAGAGATTGCACCCTAATTTCGAAATACACTCTGTAAGAAGAGAAAAGTGAGCATTCCTTGGGAGCCAAAGCATTCGTGGAGGTTTGAGATCGTGACAGAAGCTCGGAGACGAAGGACCAACATCGACAAATAAGTTTATTTCCTCTTTCATTCAGATTGTAACATCGTTCTAAGACCTTTTCTACACTTTTAGTTTGGTTTTATTGTGATTTAGAGTGGCTAAAAGTTGTAGTTAGAATTTGATTCACATGTGTAGCCATTTATTTTTGCCCGACTCATTTTTAATTAAATTGTTGGATCATAAATATCTATGATTTTTTTTTTTGCTTACTTTGATTTTTATTTGTTATTTGCTAATTTCACTTTTCTTTTTAAAAAAATGGAGAAATCATTGTTTTTGGAGAAAAGACAAGTCTTTGATTAAGTGAGTAAGTTTTGTTTTTATTTTGATTGACCAAAATGTTGTTGTTCTTTTTTAGGTGTAAGTTCTTTTTGGCATAGGTTTTCAAATTGCAACAAATTGTGGTTTTAGTTTTGTACACAAAAAAGTAATGGTTTTGGTCTTTATATACATCTCTTTCTCTTCTTCAAAAAAAGAGAACACACAAAAAACCTACTTCCATCTACACTCCCATACATCATTCTCCACCATTCTCATCCATTCTCAACTCTACAAAACTCCATAGCCATTACCTTCATAACCAAAAAAGATGGAGAGATTTGTAAGGAAAAACCCCAAAAATCTCATAACACAAAATAACCCTAGCTTAGTTGGAGGTTGCATTTGGTAGGATTTTGTTCCAAGGATTCACGCCTCAAAAAACAAGTTAGTTGGTTGTTCTTGAGATACCCACTTCTTGATTTTCATCTTTATTTTGAAATGTCTCCGAAAAATAATAGTTGAGTAAGGGTTTTATGAGTTTTTTTTTTCATTTTTGTTGTTTATTGCATCTATTCTTACTTCTATTACCATGTGAATCTTTGTGTATTTTATTGTTATGTTTTTGCTACTAACTTTATCTTCATCTCCATCTCTAAATATCCCCGAAAAATAATAGTTGAGTAAAAGTTTTATGAGTTTTGTTTTCATTTTTGTTGTTTATTACATCTCTTTTTACTTTTATTATAATGTGAATCTTTGCCCTTTTTTTTTTTTTTGCATTAATGTCCAAGATCTTTTGTTATGTTGATTTTACTAACTTTATTTTATGGTTTACTTCCCCTACTTATCTATCATTTTCTTTTCTCCATATTTCTTCTTCTTAGCTCATGAGTTCATTGTACTAAAAGAGAGAGAGAAAAACAACAAGAGAAAAAAGAAGCAAAGTGTTGTGAAATTTTAAAAAATGGTTATGTTACATACCTTAGATTAGTTGAGTATGAGTGAATAAAGTTTTGTTTCTAAAAAAATAAAAGTGTTGTTGCCTTAGAGAGCTTTTGTTTCTCATTGGAAAAAAAAACCAACAAGTTGAAAAAGACAAAAAAGTTGAAAAATGTGATCATAGGAATAATGTGAGGGAGTGAAAAGGTAATTGAAAAATTAAAAAAAAATGAAAAAGTAAATGGCTAATAAAAACAAAAAAAAATTAAAAAAGTTTAGTTTTGATTTTTTTTGTACATCTACCCATGAGTGTTTTTTTCAAAATTTGTGTATGGTCAAATCATAGATATTTGTCACTAATATTTTTTTTTTCATTTATTTCCTCTTTCTTTCTTTTATTTCTTTTATTATTGTTATTGTTATTGTTATTTTTATTTTTTCTCTTTCTCCAAAATTTGATTTTTGCATCTATTTACATACTTTATTTATAAGTCATATATCTTATCTATTTATTTATCATTTTGTTCTTAGCATTTTCATCATGTTGTTAATTTCATGTGATTGATTTTTTTTAATCTTATATTTCTCGTTATAAAAAAAAATATGTCGACGACGGAATCTAGAAATATTTGGGAGTCCGATTTTCTAGTTTTCTTGAGGTGAGAAATTGATTCTTTGGAAGTTGAAGATCAACTCCAATACATTGTTTTTTTAGAAAATTTAATCATATTTGTATATTATGTTTGTTCACTTATTTGCTATGAATAAATTATCATACATGCTCAACTTATCTTGTCATTGCATTTATTTGCTTTGCTTAACTTTGCTTTTCTTGATTTTTCTTAGTGATTTATTTTTTTTTACAAACTCTATTCTCATTTTTTGTAATATTATTTTCTCAATTTCTTTAAAATTGCCTTTTTTTTTTTACAAAGATTTGTTTTCAAAGGCAAAGTATTTTATTTTCTAAGTTTTAAAACCTTTTCTTAAAATGTTTTTTCTTTTAAGGTCGTTTTTTCCTAAAAATTCCTACGACGGAATCTAGAAATATTTGGGAGTCCGATTTTCTAGAATTTTTGAGATGAGGGATCATTATCTTTGGAAGTTCGAGATTTTGATCCCAAGAAAAAAATTGAATTAAATTAAAATATTTTTTTAAAAAAAAAACTTTCTTTTAGAAAAAGGTTATCCTATGATAGACTTGAGAAATTGTAAAATTTTCCCATATTCTTGAGGTAATATTATTTCCAAAATCTTTGAAATAATTTCAAATGTAGCCACATTGATGGATTTTCATCCACTTATTTTATGAGATCATGACTCCAAATATTAGAGAAATGAGGGGTAAAATTAGGCATTGTTTAAAAAAAAACTTTTTCTTTACCTAAATAATTTTTTTCTTCCTTAAACCTTTTTTTTGCAATTCAAGATTAAATTTGACCACCATTTTAAACGGGTGTTGTGGGGTGCTAACACCTTCCCCATACACAAACAACAACCGAATCCAAATCTGGTTTTCACATACCATTTTTTTTCTTCTTTTTTTTTTTTAAGAAAAAGGTTGTTTTATTCTATCTTGGTGCCCAATCACACCGTAACAAGATTGGTCGCGACTCCTGTTAAATCTTCCCTTTTATGAGGGGCGTCGATCGCTCCGCGTCGCAGGTACGTGGTGACAGCTTGGCGACTCTACTGGGGACGTGAGGTTCCACCTCGAGAAATTGACCATTTGTTATTCTTGATTTGTTTTTTTTTTGTTCCTTTATTTGTACATTTGTTTTTTCATTCATTACTATTTTGTTTTGTTTCACACACCCAGACAAGCCTCTTACCTGGATTTTTTTCCTAATAGGTTTAGAATCGAGAACGGAGTAGTGTCGACCTTCGAGAAGCTTATGCTTCCGTGTAGGCACACGAAAAGTCCTCACTCAATTTGGTCACATGATCATGTATGATTGGGGGACCGTTTTGGGACCTTGTATTGTCTAGGATTTTAGACTCAACTTCACTTGTTTGAAGGCCTTGTTGTTTATCTCTTTGCTTTAATTGTTTATTTACTTTGTCTCACACACTATCACAAGCCCTTTACCCGGGCTATTTTCAATAGGACTAGAACCGAGATTGGAGTAGTGTCGACCTTCAAGAAGCTTATGCTTCCGTGTAGGCACACGAAAAGTCCTCACTCAATTTTGTCACATGATCATGTATGATTGTGGGACCATTTTGGAGACCTTGTATTGTCTAGGATTTTAGACTCAACTTCACCTGTTTGAAGGCCTTGTTGTTTATCTCTTTGCTTTAATTGTTTATTTACTTTGTCTCACACACTATCACAAGCCCTTTACCCGGGCTATTCCCAATAGGACTAGAATCGAGATTGGAGTAGTGTTGACCTTCGAGAAGCTTATGCTTCCGTGTAGGCACACGAAAAGTCCTCACTCAATTTGGTCACATGATCATTTATGATTGTGGGACCATTTTGGGGACCTTGTATTGTCTAGGATCTTAGACTCAACTTCACCTGTTTGAAGGCCTTGTTGTTTATCTCTTTGCTTTAATTGTTTATTTACTTTGTCTCACACACTATCACAAGCCCTTTACCAGAGCTATTCCCAATAGGACTAGAACCGAGATTGGAGTAGTGTCGACCTTCGCGAAGTTTATACTTTCATGCAGACACACGAAAAATTCTCTCAAAATGATCATAAAGCCATTAAGGCAGTGACCACATTGAGGACCTTTGTCGTTTAGAACCTTAGAATTAGTTTCACTTGTTTAGAGTTTTTATTGCCTTTCGTGCTTGCTTTACTCTAATTTTGTCATCTTCTTATATTTGTTCTATTTGACCTTTATATTATTTGTTTCTTTCATACATGGACCCTCTCATTGGCATTTGCATGGTTTAATTAAGTTGAGAGACATTTCATTAATTATCATGCCTAATTCTAGATTGGTAAGCACTCATTCGCTTTTTGTGTCACCATTAGGCTACTTAGTCATTAGTCATTGCGGTCATTTTGTTTTAAAAAATCATCATTGAATATCAATATTGATTTTTTTTTGCATGATCATTAAAATAAGCATTAGGTTGTGAAACCTCACATGCATACACTTCATACTAGTAATAAGAAATTTGGAACTAATTCAATCATTCTCTTTCTTAAAAAAAAAGATTAAAATGTTAAAGTGTTACAAAATAACTTGAATATATCTCCATTCCATCATCATTATTAGATTAGAAGGAAAGTAATGATCATGAAAGATCAAATTAATGATCAGTCCAACCAGGCGTGGAAGAGTTAAAAGAGAAAATGGAAAATATTGCAAAAAAAAAAAAAAAAATAGTGGCAGGGGCATTGCTACAGGTAGGAATGAGATGGAACCAAGTATCAGACGATACCTCTCTTTATCCTCTTGGGTCTACATCTCGAAACTATCAAATCCAGAATCAACAAGAATGATGTCGTACCCTACGTTTCTAAAGCAAGATCTTGATCAAGTCCTTCAACAAAAGAGTCAGGAGAATGTTTTAATGTCCACTCCACACATTGAGAACTGCAGTAGAAGTTCTGGAGATTTAGACGGTATAAGAAGGTTGGGTCTTCTAGAAGAAATACTGCGAGTAGTATAAGGCACCAATGACTATGGTCTTGTTGACACAAAGCATCTGTGTTTGATCTCAGACGTGGCTATTCCTCCCAAATTTAAGCTGCCAGACTTTAAGCTATGTAATTGGGATTTCAAATAAATTGCCAATTGTCAAAGAAATGCAAGAATAATACTCATCGGTTGTGTCTAAGGTGGTGATTGATGCGTTTGTAACATGGGGCACTTTAATCTTTTGCTTAAAAGAGAATCATAACTTTTGTTTAAAAAAAGGATAGCCTCTTACATATTGCATGATTGACCCTCTGTACTTAGAAAGAATTTTGGCTTCTTTTATATTGTGCCCATTTATTCAATTTTTCTAAAGAGCTCAATCTAGTTTATGCCGCCAACCTTGGTCTTTTGTGCCTAATTTAAAAAGAATCTAGCAAGTCTCTATGTTTCATGCTTGACAGCTGTTGATCTCAAGAGAACTTGCTCTTTTAGCTTTAGACTAAGAGCTTTTAAACTCCTTATCTTTAAAAAAAAAAAAAGAAAAAAAGTTTGGAGGCTTTACTATGGATTTCAACTCATTAAGGGTCATTGATAAGTTATTTGGGATAAGGTGACCCTAAGGAAAAATAATCTATCATAAGAAAGTGCACTTCAAAGAGCACTCATCTTCTCCTAAGGACTCACTCCTCGCCCTATAACAAAAAAAAAAGAAAAAAATATTTCATAAAAGAAGGGATGAGTGATTACCTGACTGTTGCAAACCTCCCAAAGCTTAGGTGAGCTTCATACAAAGATGTCGCCACTCTGAGAATTAAGGGGAATACAACAAGTGGGTTGAGCCTAAAGAAAAGAAAGTTAGGAGAATGAGTGTCTTGCCTGATAGGTCATAAGCCTAGAAGCTAGGGTGAACTTCATCACCAATATTGTCATTTCAAGAAGAAAGGCTATGACATGAAGGATTCTTTGAGTGCATAAAAAAAACATAAAAAAAAACAAAAGTACTTACTTGAAGAGTTAAGGAATAAGGAGATTAAAAGTTCTTATAAAGAAGTTTAAAGCTTGCACAGTGAGTTCAATGACTGAGTAAATAGTTAGACAAGTTGTGAAGTTTGAGTACAAGCCAAACATTTTTATATTAAGTGCAAAAGAATGAGAACATGGGTAATAAGGAATGGTTGAGCTCCAACAAAAATTGAGTGCCCGATAGTCTAATATATTAGTAGCCACTATTCTGTAAAGAGTATATTGTGGTTATAGTTGCGTATTCTCTTTGGCAGAATTTTGTAACTAGGGAGTGAATCTGGGGCATTGAATAAGAAGGACATTAGGATTGGAAATGACATTGATTTGTTGATTAATTTCAAAGTTCATCTTTGATCTTAAGTGAAGAATGTGACATGTTGCCCAAGTAACTGAAATTAATAAAATCAGAGGAAAGAAACCATGTCATGTTAGGAACTTTTGAAAGCAGTTGAATTGACATTTTGTCTAGAAAATGTGTTTATTTGAGCCTCATAACTTCTATTCATGAGTTCAAGTATGGATACAATGATTTTGAAGCATTGTTTCTTGTGTGCTTAAAACTGAGTTGGTGTAGAGGGAGCACCTAACCAAGTATCATGAGATTTTCATCGATAAAATGGTAGTCATATAAAGACAAGTATATGGCTATTGTATGTCAATTTACACATCAACTGGGGCAGTTCCCTTTTTCCTCAGCATGAAAGTGGTTTCACCAATTGAAGCTGAAGTATCATCCTTCTAAAAAATATGAATTATTCTTCTAAATATGTGATTGTGTGGAGTAGAAGGCAACCATATTAAGGGAAATTGGCCCAAGCTCAGTCAAAAAGTTTGGAGCACAAATTTTGTATTTGAAGAGGGTTGTCTTTTTCACAATAATCATCATGAAAAAAATTATGAAGGCATTATCGGATAAAGTATTCAAGAGGACGAATCATCCAACTTGGAAAATGCAAACCTTGCTAATGAAGCATTATGCAATTGACCTGTTTTATCCACCATTTTACCATCAATCCCAAAGTTTCGAGATGGTGTTTATATGGTCATTGTAAGAGTCCTTTCGATAAATTTTATGGACTCTTATGTCAAATAACCACTCTCAATCATGTCTTAAAGTTTCAAGGCGGGAACCCAAGTTAAATCACAGTTCAAACCCATGATACATTTAGGGAGAAGTATAAATGAGCTATTTTGTACGCTATAACTTTTTCTCTTTTTCGAAAGAAATATGAAAAGGATAAAGTTAGCAGTAAATGAACATATCAATCAATCATATACATGTATGCATGCCTCCATGTGTGGTATTCATTTGTATGCTTGATCTTCTATGATGATATTTGCGTCCATCGTGTTTCCTTTTTCTTTGTCATGTGACGCTTGTTTATCCCTGGCCCTTGACACCTTTTGCTGTAGTGGCGCTTGTTCATCCCTGACCCTCAATGTGTTTTATTTTGTCATGTGGCGCTTTGTTTATCCCTGGCCCTTGACACCTTTTGCTGTAGTGGTGCTTGTTTATCCCTGGCCCTCAGCGTGTTTTATTTTATCATGTGACACTTGTTTATCCCTGGCCCTTGACACCTTTTGCTGTAGTGGCGCTTGTTTATCCCTAGCCCGCAACGTGTTTTATTTTGTCATGTGGCGCTTGTTTATCCTTGACACTTAATGTAAACCCGAGATCTCTCATTGAAATTTTCCTTACAAAAAAAAATAAAAGAAAAGAAGAAAAGAAATGTTTAAATATTTGGTTTTGTTTTAAAAAGAAAAGAAAAGAAAAGAAAAGGACAAAAGGAAAGTTAAAATGGGTAAAAGACAAAAAAAGAAACTCCACCGCCTATGTTTTATTTAAATCAATTCTCTCCATTTTCCTTCTCATTTTATCAAGTAAAAGTAGAGGGCTTCGTGGGAGAAGGTTGAAGGAAGAGGAAGGAAGGGTTTTCTGGTTTTGAGGTTGAAGAAGGAAGGAGAAAGGTTCAACTCAATTTCCATGGCAATTCTAAGATCAATTCAACCATGTTCTGATATTTTAATCATTTCGAGTTCAACAAGAAGTGGTAAGAGTTGAGGTTTGGTTTTCTTGAAAGTTAATTCATTTTTGAACAAAGTTTGTGAAGGAAGCTCGAGCAAATTCTAAGTCTAAGTTACTAATTTGTTTAAAGAAAGGCAGACGAAAGATTTTGCTATCAAATCCGAGAAGTCTCTGGTTTTTGAGTCGTACTGATCTGTAGAGTTGGAGTCAGAAGCTCTAATAGGTATGGTTAGAAAGCTTATTTCATTTCCTACAACTTTCATGAAGAACTCATGAGTATAAATCGAATGGAAGATGTTTAAAATTTCAGGTCAATTTCGGGTTGCAACAGGGAAACGAATCTGGAATAGCAGAAGTTTGTTTTTGGGGAAGAAGCTTTCGAGGTATTTTCGAACAAATCCATTGGAAATCTCAATTTAATTTCTTCACATGATTTTTAGAGGGTTTAAAAATGAAGAGTTTGGTATAAAGTACATCCTTTTTGGCTAATTAATGAAGAAGTTTTGATTGTCTGAAATCAGGGCATGAAATTTGTAAAATGCTGGAAAAATGATAGAGTGGTTTTTGTAATTTTAAGGTTGAAATTCACGAGTTCGAGGTTCTAATGCTTGGTTCTGGTTTGTTTGACAGGCCAAGAGGAAATAGGTTGAGTATACGGGCCAAGGTTCTAGTTCTAATACTGTGAGTGACAAAACGAACTTTCAAAACGATCGTTATATTTGAATTATGCTTTAAGAAATACAAGTTTTGCTAGATAGAAAGGGTTTCAATGCTTATTGTTTTCCTTGAACACATGTTTATGAGTATTCATATTTTCTAAGAAATGATTTCAAGTGCTCGTTGTGAGCCTAAATGTCTTGATGAAATTTATACGTGAGCATATGTTCTTGATTGTCGAAATTTATGAAAATGTTATGATTTCGAACAAGTATGTACTAGCAAGTATGATTTAAAGATTTCCAGTTTTTATGAACAAGCTGAGTAAGCTTGTGTTTTACGAAAGGAAAGATAAGCAGGCATGTTTAAGTATTTTATTGTGTTTTTCTGAGACTTGAATGAGTAAATGGCTGAGATATTGACCCAAGGCTATATAGTACCCTGTGCACACAAGTCATTTTCTGTTGTCGACGTTGAGTGTACTCCGTGACAACAATGCTGTCGTGAGTGTTGGGCGGGCCCCACTACATCGTAGAGTAAACGTTGGTTGTACTGGGTATGTCCTACACAGCGTAGATTGTCATACATTTTTAAATGTTTAGTAGTATCGATATGCCTTGCAAGATTTTAATGACGTACTTGCTGGATTTCTAAAAAGCTATTATGATTACATGTGTATTTTTAACGCTTGATTACAGATGCATATGCTCATAAGTTTCCAGGTAATATGATTTACGAGTTAATAGTTTTTAAACTCAGTCAGTCACTGAGCTTCATAGCTCATTCTTTCAGTGTTTTCCCACTTTTGGTAGAGATCGAGCTCCCAGTGCCTGACATCCTGCCATAGTCTACTAGAAGCTTCACGAGCTTGATATTTTGTACGTGGGTGGTGTTGTATAGCAAGTCCATATGTGTTATAGTTAATTTTGAGGGGGCTATGTAGTTATAGTTGTTTGTGCTTTATAGGTTGTGGTTGTGTAATTAATGGTTGGGTCTGTTTGTGGTTCTGATGCTTTTGCCCGTTTTAATTTTCAAGAGAGACTTAAGAAGTGTTTCTCCTTATGTATGTTTTGTAGTTGTCAAGTTTTCGTTGTGTTATGTTAAAGTGTTCTATATGCGAACATAGTATGTTTATCAGGGTCAACAGTTATTGTTAAGAGGTAAACAATGTCTGTTGGCTTCACGCCGTCTTCCGGGCTAAGTAGTGAGTAGTTCGGGAGGGGGTGTGACACTTAACACTTTTTTTGCTGCAGTGGCGCTTGTTTATCACTGGCCCTCAGCGTGTCTCTTTTACTTTGTCATGTGACGCTTGTTTATCCCTAGCTCTCGACACATTTTTTGCTGCAGTGGCGCTTGTTTATCCCTGCCTTCAACGTGTCTCTTTTACTTTGTCATGTGGCGCTTGTTTATCCCTGGCCCTTCACACCTTTTTTGTTGCACTGGTGCTTGTTTATCCCTGACTCTTGACACTTTTTTTTGCTGCAGTGGCGCTTGTTTATCCCTAGACCTCAATGTGTCTCTTTTACTTTGTCATGTAGCGCTTGTTTATCCCTGACCCTCGATACTTTTTTTTTTCTGCAGTGGCGCTTGTTTATCCCTAGCCCTCAACGTGTCTCTTTTACTTTTTCATGTGGCACTTTTTTATTCCTGGCCCTTGACACATTTTTTTCGCTGTAGTGGCGCTTGTTTATCCCTTGCCCTCAACGTGTATCTTTTACTTTGTCATGTGGCACTTGTATATCCCTAGCCCTTGATACCCTTTTACTACAGTGACGCTTGTTTATCCCTGGCCCGCAGGGTTTACCTTATATATTATACATAGTGTCAGTTGTATTTCTTGGTTTTGCACTTTCATAATATGTTCATGTTTGCATACAAACTTCGCCAGACAAAATAGTGTCTCTACCTTCGTCCACCTTCTACTTCTACAGGGATGTACGAAGGGGGGCATGCTGTAGCCACCTATTTTTGCCCGACTCATTTTTAATTAAATTGTTAGATCATAAATATCTATGATTTTTTTTTTGCTTACTTTGATTTTTATTTGTTATTTGCTAATTTCACTTTTCTTTTAAAAAAATGGAGAAATCATAGTTTTTGGAGAAAAGACAAGTCTTTGATTAAGTGGGTAGGTTTTGTTTTTATTTTGATTGACCAAAATGTTGTTGGTCTTTTTTAGGTGTAAGTTCTTTTTGACATAGGTTTTCAAATTGCAACAAATTGTGGTTTTGGTTTTATACACAAAAGAGTAATGGTTTTGGTCTTTATATACATCTCTTTCTTTTCTTCAAAAAAGGAGAACACACAAAAAACCTACTTCCATCTACACTCTCATACATCATTCTCAACCATTCTCATCCATTCTCAACTCTACAAAACTTCATAGCCATTACCTTCATAACCAAAAAAGATGGAGAGATTTGTAGGGAAAAACACCAAAAATCTCATAACACAAAATAACCCTAGCTTAGTTGGAGGTTGCATTTGGTAGGATTTTGTTCCAAGGATCCACACCTCAAAAAACAAGCTAGTTGGTTGTTCTTGAGATACCCACTTCTTGATCTTCATCTTTATTTTGAAATGTCCCCGAAAAACAATAGTTGAGTAAGAGTTTTATGAGTTTTTTTTTTCATTTTTGTTATTTATTACATCTATTCTTACTTCTATTACCATGTGAATCTTTGTGTATTTTATTGTTATATTTTTGCCACTAACTTTATCTTCATCTCCATCTCTAAATATCCCCGAAAAATAATAGTTGAGTAAGGGTTTTATGAGTTTTGTTTTCATTTTTGTTGTTTATTACATCTCTTTTTACTTTTATTATAATGTGAATCTTTGCCCATTTTTTTTGTTTGCATTAATGTCCAAGATCCTTTGTTATGTTGATTTTACTAACTTTATTTTATGGTTTACTTCCCCTACTTATCTATCATTTTCTTTTCTCCATATTTCTTCTTCCTGGCTCTTGAGTTCATTGTACTAAAAGAGAGAGAGAAAAACAACAAGAGAAAAAAGAAGCAAAGTGTTGTGAAAGGTTATGTTACATACCTTAGATTAGTTGAGTATGGGTGAATAGAGTTTTGTTTCTAAAAAAACAAAAGTGTTGTTGCCTTAGAGAGTTTTTGTTTCTCATTGGAAAAAAAACAAGTTGAAAAAGGCAAAAAAGTTGAAAAAGGTGATCATAGGAATAATGTGAGAGAGTGAAAAGGTAATTGAAAAATTAAAAAAGTGAAAAAGTAAATGGCTAATAAAAATAAAAATAGTTTAGTTTTGATTTTTTTTTGTACATCTACCCATGAGTGTTTTTTTTCAAAATTTGTGTTGAAGGGAATGAAAATCCCCGCGCAGCGGAAGACGATCGATTCGTCATGGTATCATTACGCTACTTGAATTTTGTCAAAATGATCTAACTATTAGATCTAGGCTAAACATACAAAAGAGGAAAAATTTACAGCGAGAAGAACGACTTACTTGTTGTAGACAAATCTTCTAAAATCCTTCCTTGATCACGAACGCTTCGTGCTTCTCGAACTCAACAAAACCTTATCTCGAACGAAACCCGAACACAACCACTTGGAGTCTCGGTTGTTCTTCCTTTGGAAAGGAGGAGAGTTGTGGGACTCTAGAGTTTTGGAGAGGGAGGAGAGTTGAAAGAATAGAGAGAATTTTGATTTCTTCTCTTTGATCAAAATCAAAAAATGAGAGAATGCTCACCAATCCCTTCTAGCAAAGGGTTTAAATAGTGGGAATGATGGAGTTAAAATCTCCACATTATTATCACTTTACCACAATCATAGGTTATGCAAATCTCATTTGCATAATGACATAATATAAGATATCTCATATCTCATATTGCAAATCTCATTTGTAATAATTGTGGATTAATTAAATTGAATCACATCCAATTTAATTTCTCTCAATTAATTTCTCCAATTAGCCCTAATTCAACAATTAGGCTAACCTATAGTTTATTATGAATCTCATTCACATTAAACTATATATTATATCATTCATATCTCATATAAATGACATAAATGCCCTTAAAGTGAAATTGAACACTTCAATTTCATACCAAAACATTAACCCTTCTTTTAACCTGTTGAGCAAAACCGAGGATCTAATTGACCTCTCTGATGATGGGCTCCAATGATCTGAGATTAACCTGTCAAACTCTTTGACCCGGTTAATCAACATTCATTAGCTACGGTAACACTCCCGTCAGTGCAGAATATTACGTGTCCACTGATATAACCAATGCCCATCAGTCGACCCTTCACAGGTTGTTCGTAGACAAGGTTGGGTCAAATTATCGTTTTACCCCTGTGTCTACCTCTTGTTCCTTAAGTCCCCACTGCTCCTCTAATGAACAACATATTGTGATGGTCCAACCATACACAACACCCTTCTCGGGCCAGTGAGAAGATGGGCACCCGTTGTCCAAGCCCTGGAGACAACATTTTAGGGAACAACCCCTCTAGATTTCCTAAAGGCGGGAACGAGTGAATTCCATCTCGCGTAGTTAAGTTCCCAGCTCCCTACTTGGTCCTGTCCCTGAGAAGATAGGCATATTGGGCGAGTAACTATGACCACCCTCACCCGTACTAGTCAAAGGATAGACCCCTGCAGACAGGAGTTCGTAACATGCTCAGGATTCAGGTCGAGTCACTAATGGTCATCTACGAAGTTATTAGTCCTTACTGTCAACGGTGTTACATCAGTAGTAATAAATCACGGTTCGGTCTTGTACAATCTCATTGCACAGGATGCCCCCACTCGCATGTCAACCACATGAACGAGTCGATCACCTCGTTTGTATCTAATACAAAGCGGGCCGCATCCACGTTGTATCCGAGGATTAGGTCTCCAACCCTATCCATATATCAGACCCGTTCGGTCATTAACTCGAACGTGATCCTCCCTATGTGTCCACTACACACCGTTTAAGTTCTAGTTTTCTCATAAATTCAATGACCTTGGAGCTTAGTTTATTGGAAAAGTTTATAAATATTGCGAGACACAAAGTAATGAAATAAATAACTCTTATTAATTTCAAACAGTAATTTACAAACACGAGATTAGAACAAATATCTCAACAAACTCCCACTTGGACTAAGCTAGTGGGGAAAATACATTTCTGAAATGTACATAAATTACAATGAAGTAATACAATAAACTACGACATTGAATACCCGTTTACACATCTCCCACTTGCCCTAGTCAGGAAGCTCTCGAAGACCTAGACTCTCTAGGTGACCCTCAAACACCTTAGCCGTGAGGGGCTTTGTAAATGGATCACCGCGTTGTGCTCGACGCTATCTCGCGTGGATCGCCACGCCTCTCTGCGGTGCACAATCTCCCGTGTCGATGATACTTGCGCTCAATGTGTTTGCCTCTCTTATGGCTCTGAGGCTCACGTGAGTTGGCTACTGCACCACTGTTATCACAGAATAGTGTGATCGGCAAGTTCATATTTGGAACAACTTCTAAATCCGTCATGAACTTCCTCGGTCCAAACAAACTTCCTTTGCGCACTTTCACAAGCCGCAACATACTCCGCTTCCATAGTGGAATCGATGATGCATCCTCGCTTGATGCTTCGCCATACTACAACTCCTCCATTCGACGAAGGTGACCCCGAAGTGGATTTCCTAGAATCCTTATCGGTCCGAAAGTCGAAATCCGTGTATCCCGTAAGGATCAAATCCCCACTGCCATACACTAAGCTGTAGTTCCTCGTTCTCCTAAGGTACTTGAGGATTGCCTTTACGGCTGTCTAATGATCTAATCCTGGATTCGACTGATATCTACCGACAATTCCTCTTGCATAACGGATGTGTCCGCCTAGTACACAACATGACATACATCAGGGCTCCTACACCAGTAGAAGCATATGGAATCCGTCTCATATCCTCAACATCTTGAGGAGTCTTAGGACATTGATCCTTAGACAAGTGAACCCCATGCCTGGAAGGCGCAAGAAACCCTTATTGGAGTTCTCGCATCTTATATCTAGACAACATCTTGTCAATATAAGACGCTTTGAGACAAGGCTAGCGCTCGCTCTTCCTGCCCGGACAATGCTGGATACCTAGAACATACCGAGCTTCTCCCAAATCTTTCATTTGGAATTGCGAAGCTAGCCACTTCTTAACGTCAGAAGAAATTCTACCTCATTCTCAATGAGAAGAATATCGCCCACATACCACACCAAAATGCGACGCTTTGTCAACAATTTTCTTGTAGACACAAGGCTCGTCGACATTTTGATCAAAGCCATAAGATTTGATCGCCTCATCAAACCTTATATTCCAAGACCTCGAAGCTTGTTTCAGCCCATAAATGGACCTATGAAGCCAGCAAACCTTTTGCTCTTGCCTTGGGCAATGAACCCTTTGGGCATGTCCATGTAGATGGTCTCATCAAGTTTGCCATTCAGAAGGCTGTCTTGACGTCCATCTCCCATACCTCGTAGTCATAATACGCGACAATGGCCAGAAGGATCCTGATCGACTTTACCATGGCAACAGGTGAAAAGGTCTCCTCATAGTCAACCACTTCAACCTGGGTAAAACCCTTTGCCACTAGTCGGGCTTTGAAGGTCTGCACCTTCCCATCTACGCCACGTTTACGCTTGTAGATTCATTTGTAACCAATAGGTTTTACCCCATCCGGTTGATCCACAAGCTCCCAGACAGAATTGAAGTACATAGACTCCATTTCCTGGTCCATAGCTTTAATCCATTCGTCTTTGTCAACATCAATCATTGCCTGATCATAGGTCAATGGATCCTCACAGTCATCATCAAGAGCGACAACTGAGGTTTCAGCTAACCCATGTAGCGATCGGGCTGTCTCACAACCCTCCCACTACGTCGAGGCATTCCCAACTCTTGGGAACGGATTTGACTAGACGTGCTAGGATCAACAACACTTGTTGACGTACTAGCCATATTAGCAACTCTTGCTGATGTACTGTCCATTTCATTTAACACAATTTTACTCCTTGGTAAATGATCCCTGACGTGGTCTTCCTCTAGGAAAGTGGCGTTTGTCGACACAAGCACCCTATTTTCCTTAGGATCGTAAAACAGACCACCTCTAGTCTCTTTAGAGTAACCTACGAATAGGCACAATTTCGAACGGGATTTCAACTTTTTCGGGTTTGACACCAACACGTGGGTCGGGCATTCCCAAATTCTGAAGTGATGTAAACTGCCTTTACGTCCACTCTAGAGCTCGAAAGGTGTTTCACAAACACTCTTCGACGGAACGTTGTTCTAAATATAGACCGCAGTCTCCACTGCGTAACCTAAAAAAGAATTAGGGAGACGAGCATAGCTCATCATCGACCGAACCATGTCCAACAAGGTTCTGTTTCTCCTCTCCGATACACCATTCTGCTGTGGCATACCAGGCGCTGAGAGTTGGGACGTAATTCCATGTTCTATCATATAGTCCTGGAATCCAGTGTCTATGTACTCTCCACCTCGATCCGATCGAAGTGTTTTAAGCGATTTACCTAAGAGATTCTCAACCTCAGTCTTGTACTCCTTGAACTTTTCAAGAGTTTCAGACTTCCTGTGCATTAGGTAAATATACCCATACCTCGAGTGATCGTCTATGAAAGACACGAAGTACTCATAACCGCCCCGAGCTTTAACATTCATCGGACCACAGAGGTCAGAATGTACTAACTCAAGACGCTCTTTGGCTCTATATTCTTTCCACTAAAAGGACGTTTGGTCATTTTGCCCTCAAGGCATGACTCACACACCGATAAAGAGTTTTCTTCCAACTCGTTTAGAAGTCCACTCTTCACTAGTTTCTCAATCCTATTGAGATTAATGTGGCCTATGTTGGGATTTTTGTCCTAATCTCGTGTTTGTAATATATTGTTTGAAATTAATAAGAGTTATTTATTTCATCACTTTGTGTCTCACAATATTTATAAACATTTCCAATAAACTAAGCTCCAGGGTCATTGAATTTATGAGAGAACTGGAACTTGAACGGTGTGTAGTGGCCACACAGGGAGGATCACGTTCGAGTTAATGACCCGAACGGTCTCGATATATGGATAGGGTTGGAGACCTAATCCTGGATACAATGTGGATGCGGCCCGCTTTGTATTAGATACAAACGAGGTGATCTGACTCGTTCATGTGGTTGACATGCGAGTGGGGGCATCCTGTGCAATGAGATTGTACAAGATCGGACCGTGAATTATTAGACCCACTCGATGTAACACCGCTGTGATGAAGGACTAATAAGTTCGTAGATGACCATTAGTGACTCGACTCAATCCCGAGCGTGTTACGGACTCGCCTGCGAGGATCCGTCCTTTGACTAGTACGGGTGAGGGTGGTCACGCTTACTCGCCCAATATGCCTATCTTCTCGTGGGACAGACCAAGTAGGGAGCCGGGAACTTAACCGAGATGGAATTCACTTGTTCCCGCTTTTAGGGAAACTAGAGGGGTTGTTCCTTAAGTGTTGTCTCCGTGGCTTGGACAACGGCGCCACCTTCTCACCGGCCCGAGAAGGGTGTTGTGTATGGTTGGACCATCACAATATGTTGTTCATTAGAGGAGCAAAGTGGGGACTTAAGGAACAAGAGGTAGACACACGAGGGGTAAAGCGGTAATTTGACCCAGCCGTGTCTACGAACAACCTATGAAGGGTCGACTCATGGGTATTGGTTATATCAGTGGACACGCAATATTCTACACTGACGGGAGTGCAGCTACGGGCTATAGTGGAGTGTTACCGTAGCTAATGAATGTTGATTAACCGGGTCAAAGAGTTTGGCGAGTTAATCTTGGATCATTGGGCAGCCCGCCACATGTAGGTCCATTAGGTCCTCGGTTGGCTCCACCGGGTTAAAAGAAGGGTTAATGTTTTGGTATGAAATTGAAGTGTTCAATTTCACTTTAAGGGCATTTATGTCATTTATATGAGATATGAATGATATAATATATAGTTTAATGTGAATGAGATTCATAATAAACGATAGGTTAGCCTAATTGTTGAATTAGGACTAATTGGAGAAATTGATTGAGAGAAATTAAATTGGATGTGATTCAATTTAATTAATCCACAATTATTGCAAATGAGATTTGCAATATGAGATATGAGATATCTTATATTATGTGGTTATGCAAATGAAATTTGCATAACCTATGGTTGTGGTAAAGTGGTAATTATGTGGACATTTTAACTCCACCAATTCCACTATATAAACCCTTCTTCCAAGAAGGATGGTAACTCAATCTCTCATTTTTTGATTTTGCATCAAAGAAGAGAAGAGGAATTCTCTTAATTCTCTCTCAAATTCTCCTCCCTCTCCAAAACACAAAAGGTTCCCACAAACCTCTCTTCTCCAAAAGAGAACAACCGAGAAGGTCTTTTGGTTGTGTTCGACTTCTTTTCCGTGGGAAGAGTTCGTTGAGTTCGAGGAACACGAAGAGTTCGTGATTTTGAAGAAGAAGATTTGAAGAAAGTCTACAAACAAGTAAGTAAGAATTTTTTTGCTGTATTTTTCTTCTTCTTTGAAGCATGTTTAGCCTAGATCTAGTGTTAGATCGATTTTAATAAAATCATGTTGCATATTGAAACTACGACGATTCAATCGTCTTCCGCTGTGAGGGATTCTCATTCCCATCAGCCTAACCGTAGAAGCCAAAGATGGGCATTTTCCTTAGGAGAAACTTTAGATTTCTTAGTTCGTGTTTCTGCAGTTTTAAACAATTCAGTATTCAAAATACTTTTGACCGAATTAGGTTTCAAAACATATAGATTATGCTCGACTGAAGCTGAACAAATAACATTGCCTTTGAAAGAAATAAACGTTTTATTTAATTCAAAAGAAACACAAATAGATTGTTCAATTAGGCAAGAAATGGAAACAAGGTTTCTAATAAACCCTGGTACAATGTACAAATTATCTAATAATAAGTACTTCCCGCCAAAGTATAGCTTCACCGTGTCGATCGTTGCAGCAGAGACAAGCTCCCCGGATCCAACCCGTAGAGTCACCTCACCCTCTCGCAATGCGCCAGAATCAATCCTCAAAAGAAGAACAAACATGGTTAGTGGCGCTTGAATCCAATATCCAGGCAGAGTCACTACTCTCCACTAAACTTGTTTCACACAGTAAATCACATTTACCTTGATTCTTCCTCTCGGCCGAGAATTTGGGACAATTCCTCTACGATGTCCCTAGCATTGCGGTGGAAACACTTTCCTTTCTCTCGCAACGCCCTTGACCTTTTTGCCCTTGTGGCGCAAACTCTGGCCGCTTTACCCTCTTCATCCTCTTCTTCCCTTTCGGGCGTGAAGGAGCAACAGGTTTCGTCCTAGAGGTCGAACGCCTGTGATAAAACCTGTAGGCAACATTTGCCTCAGATTTCGATGCCTTGACCCTATTCAAGGACTGGAAATTCTGTAGCTCATTGAGGAGGGTAGTCAGAGTGTAGCTAATTTTGTTCATAACAAAGATTGCTCTGGCCCGCAAGGAAACTCTTCTAAGAGTCTCCGAATAAAATCGACTTGGTTCGACTCATTGATCGAAGCCCCATTCATCTCTGCCAGATTAAAGTGGGTCATCATGTCTAGAACATGTTCACGGACAGACGACCCCTCTTTCATTCGTGCGTTGAAGACGTATTTGAGCGAGTCATGCGGACCCGGAAGGGACGTTGTCCCAACATTTTCTTGCAAGGACTCCATGATCTCCTTGGCGGTGACCATCAGCTCATGCTTCTTTGCCAAAACATCAGACATGTTGGCAATGATGTAGACCTTGGCCTTTTCATTGGCCCTGATCCATCGATCGTATGCATTGCGAACACTTCGCGACACAGTCGAGCCCGACATCTGAGGACACTCCTCAGACAGCACGAACTTAATGTCGTCAGTTACCAAAATTGTGTTTATGTTGTTTTTCCAACTTTGGTAATTATCTCTCACTAATTTATCGAAGGCGAGTAGAGCTTTTATTGCGCTAGACATGTTTTAAGCTGAAAAATTAAGAAAACTTTGTGTTAGTCTCGCAAAAAACTTTTGAAATCCAATCAAGTTTTAGCAAAATTGTTTCATGATCCCTAGGTCATTCAAAATTTTGCAATGATACCCTAAAGGTTTAGAATGACCGCCACCGAAGGGTGAACAAAACACTCCTCCTCTAGGACAAGACTTTCTCGATCAGACCCTAATCCCATAATAACTCTTATTCCATTAGGCGTCCAATTACCATTGTTCGGTCGAATTCATTAACACTTAACGAATTTTGTGAGTATCACCCTCAATCTTTAAGTTTCCAAGCATCCGTCCAAACAATAGCCACCGAAGGGTGAACCAAGAAGGAAAACCAACCAGAAATCAGATCCTTTCGAATTCACGGTGTTTCGACTCCCATGATCGAGCCCTCCGAAGGGATTGTCCGTCCAGCCAAACTAGCGAAGCGGATCATAGGCGCGTCTCACGGTGTGAATCGAAAGAAGAGACAGTGGGTCTCGTTTTCACAAGTCCCGCTCCCACTCATTATAAGTACTCTCTCCATCCACGATGATATTGACCTATACAAATGCCACCTGAAGGGGGACGCTCCCATTTGCGCCACGAGGCCGAGTATAGATCTCACGGTGCGAACTTAACGGAGATTTATGGTTGGAAATTTAAATGTATCTCATACACTTTATTTCCTCCCACTCAGCACTTTAATTTTAATAGGGATTGACCTAGATAAACTGGCTAAAATTTACAAAGTATACCAATATAACTCTTATATGGTATTAACCTAAGTCTATAATCACATTATAACTTAGGTCTATGTTAGTAAATTAAAACACTTTTAATTAGCGGCACTCACGATAAGTATAATCTAAGAATCTCTGGACCGAATTCACTCCCATGTCGGTTTCCAGGTAGGGGTGTTCCGCAAGCGTCAATTTAAATACCTCACCTTAGACAAAACCTTCCTTAGACAGAGTTACTAATCAGTCTCCATTCATAGACTAAACTTTGATTTCCTAATTTCTAATCTCATTAGAAAATAGAAAACCTAAGTCTAATTATTCAAGTTCTAAACTCTTTAAAACTAATAATTAACTTAGGTTGCATGCATTTTTCTATGTTATAGTGCTTGATCATTCATCACATGAATAACTAAATACTATAACATAATATAATTCATCACATGAATAAAAATGCATGAGCATACTTTAATCTAAAAAATATAACACTTATATTAATTAAATTAAACATGCATTTAATTATATTATAACTCTTATAATATAATCTATCATGCAAACTATATATTATAACTCTTATAATATAAATGATGCATGAAATGTTTAACCTAAGGTGAGATTTTAAATCTATATGACATACATTATGCACATAGAAATTTAATTAAATCATACATCTCATGCATAAAATAATTAAATAGCAAAATTGGACCGGTTTTGGCACCTAGGCGCAATTATTTAATTAAATAACATTAATATAACTCTTATATTAATATTATTTAATAAAATAATTAAATAAATCAAATAAATACATTTTACAAAATTAATAATTAAAAATACAAATTAATTTCGGTAAAATAAACTGCCCACTAAGAAGCTTTTAACTGCCCACATATGGAACTGCCTCGCGAACTGCCCCTCAACGCGTGCAGCGTTGCAACGTAGTGGCGGCGTTACTGTAACGCTGCCGCTTCAAATGTCGACCCGCGTTCTCAACGCCAATGACGCGTTAACGCTGTCCTGCAGCGTGCCTTGCTCTCGTTGGCACAGCGTTGAGACGCCAAGGGACAACGTCTCAACGTTGTCGCCTGTACAGCAAACTCTTTGCTATTTGTGCTTCGAAAAACTGCTCGTTTCCGCTCCGATTTCTTCACAACAACTCTTGCTACTAAAGACTCGAACTTTATAGACTCGATTTACAACAAAACGCCCAAAAACAACGGGCCCTTACATTGATTTCATCAACATAAATTGTAAATCTAAACTAGTGCCAAAATCGAAAACATCCAAATTCGCAAACCAACATTCATCTCATGAATTTAAAGTAAATTACCCACCTATTTTAACAAAAACAGTGCAGAATATTACATGTCCACTGATATAACCAATGCCCATGAGTCGACCCTTCACAGGTTGTTCGTAGACACGGCTGGGTCAAATTACCGTTTTACCCATGTGTCTACCTCTTGTTCCTTAAGTCTCCACTGCTCCTCTAATGAATAACATATTGAGATGGTCCAACCATATACAACACCCTTCTCGAGCCAATGAGAAGGTGGGCGCCCGTTGTCCAAGCCCTAGAGACAACACTTAAGGGAACAACCCCTCTAGATTCCCTAAATGCGGGAACGAGTGAATTCCATCTCGCGTAGATTAAGTTCCCAGCTCCCTACTTGGTCCTGTCCCTGAGAAGATAGGCATATTGGGCGAGTAACTGTGACCACCCTCACCCGTACTAGTCAAAGGATGACGGACCTCATGAGATGTGAGTCCGTAACACGCTTTCGGGATTCGTGTCGAGTCACTAATGGTCATCTACGAAGTTATTAGTCCCATCACAACAGCGGTGTTACATCACTAGGTCTAATAATTCACGGTCCCGGTCTTGTACAATCTCATTGCACAGGATGCCCCCACTCACATGTCAACCACATTAACGAGTCAGATCACCTCGTTTGTATCTAATACAAAACGGGCCGCATCCACAGTGTATCCAGGATTAGGTCTCCAACCCTATCCATATACTGTAGACCGTTCGGGTCATTAACTCGAACGTGATCCTCCCTATGTGTCCACTACACACCGTTCAAGTTCTAGTTCTCTCATAAATTCAATGACCTTGGAGCTTAGTTTATTGGAAAAGTTTATAAATATTGCGAGACACAAAGTAATGAAATAAATAACTCTTATTAATTTCAAACAGTAATTTACAAACACGAGATTAGGACAAAAATCCCAACATGTGTATGGTCAAATCATGGATATTTGTCACTAATACTTTTTTTTATTTTTTTATTTTATTTTTTCATTTATTTCCTCTTTCTTTAATTTATTTTTTTTATTATTGTTATTGTTATTTTTATTTTTTCTCTTTCTCTAAAATTTGATTTTTGCATCGGTTTACATACTTTATTTATAAGTCATATATCTTATCTATTTATTTATCATTGTGTTCTTAGTATTTTCATTATGTTGTTAATTTCATGTGATTGATTTTTTTTAAAAACTTATATTTCTTGTTATAAAAAAAAAATGCCGACGACGGAATCTAGAAATATTTGGGAGTCCGATTTTCTAATTTTTTTTAGGCGAGGAATTGATTTTTTGGAAGACCAAGATCAACTCTAATACATTATTTTTTTAGAAAATTTAATCATATTTGTATATTATGTTTGTTCACTTATTTGCTATGAATAAATTATCATATATGCTCAACTTATCTTGTCATTGCATTTATTTGCTTTGCTTAACTTTGATTTTCTTGATTTTTCTTAGTGATTTCTATTTTTTTTACAAACTCTATTCTCATTTTTTGTAATATTATTTTCTCAATTTCTTTAAAATTTCCCTTTTTGTTTTACAAAGATTTGTTTTCAAAGCCAAAGTATTTTATTTTCTAAGTTTTAAAACCTTTTCTTAAAATGTGATTTTTCTTTTATGGTCGTTTTTCCTAAAAATTCCTACGACGGAATCTAGAAATATTTGGGAGTCCGATTTTCTAGAATTCTTGAGGTGAGAGATCATTATCTTTGGATGTCCGAGATTTTGATCCCAAGAAAAAAAATGAATTAAATTAAAATATTTTTTTAAAAAAAACTTTCTTTTAGACAAAGGTTATCCTATGATGGACTTGAGAAATTGTAAAATTTTCTCATATTCTCGAGGTAATATTATTTCCAAAATCTTGAAAATAATTTCAAATGTAGCCACATTGATGGATTTTCATCCACTTAGTTTATGGGATCATGACTCCAAATATTGGAGAAATGAGGGGTAAAATAAGACATTGTTTAAAAAAAATCTTTTTCTTTACCTAAATATTTTTTTTTTCCTTAAACCTATTTTTTGCAATTCAAGATTAAATTTGGCCACCGTTTTAAACAGGTGTTGTGGGGTGCTAACACCTTCCCCATAAACAAATAACTCATGAATCCAAATATGGTTTTCGCATACCATTTTTTTCTTCTTTTTTTTTAAAAATGTTGTTTTATTCTATTTTTGTGCCCAATCACACCGTAAAAAGATTGGTGGCGACTCCTATTAAATCTTCCCTTTTATGAGGGCGTCGGCCGCTCCGCGTCGCATGTACGTGGCGACAACATGTTTAAGACTTGTTTGCTTATGTATTGAAGTATGTTTTGTTATTTATTTTTGACAATTCGTTCTTTAATTCTTTGATATTGTTGGTTTAAGTGGACTCGAGAGAAGAAACTTAGATTATAGCAAAGTTGTTAAAATCCTTAGAAGTTTGGCATGAGAATAAACTAGAAGTCTAAGGGAAACACATAAAGAAGTTGCTTAATGTCGTGCATGCTTTAGACTCATATGGAGACTATAGAATTTGTTGTGTGTGCGAGGCTCACTAAGAATCGAGAGATTTTCTTGAGTATCTTACTTCTTGTTTATAAATTCATCACATTAGTTCATTGCATGTGTCAAATAAGTAATTAACTTGTGAA
Organism: Trichosanthes cucumerina; assembly: GCA_036507285.1. NCBI lineage: Eukaryota > Viridiplantae > Streptophyta > Magnoliopsida > Cucurbitales > Cucurbitaceae > Trichosanthes > Trichosanthes cucumerina. Next base: position 69,534,104 of record CM071839.1, on the reverse strand, counting down.
GTCAATTTCCTTCAATTCTATCATATTCGTGTCTCCACTTGTTTGTTTATCGTTTATCTTTGTTTTCACCATCTATCCATGTTATGTTACTTTAGCTAAAATTGAGAATTAGTATCTTGGTAAATAATTAATCTAGAAACTCATTCCCGAGGACGATACTTGAAACTTTCAAATCACTATACTAAAACTTGACCCGTACACTTGCGGTTTTGCAAATATTAATTTTACGCAACAAGTTTTTGGCGTCGTTGTTGGGGAATGACAATTATTTATATTAATTAATATTAGGAGAAAATTTGAGATTTTAGACTAAAGTTTGTTTGTGTTTCATTTCCTTATTTGTTTTCCTTGTGTGTTTGTTGTTTGTTTCCTTATTTGTCTTATTTTTTGTTTTGTGTGTTTTTGAGTCTGTGTCTCCTATTTTTTGTTGTGTTGCTATTTGTGTAAAAGTCTTGATTTGAATTACTGAATTTTCAAATATGACTTTTCATGATTTTGATTCTCCACTGTTGTATTGTCCTTCTCAGGACCCTAGGTATGTGCATCATGATTTTTCTGGATACCATTGCATTTGTCTAATCTTTATCGTTCTGAATCTATGATTGATGAAAATTCTTTTGCTGGTAATCATATAGGCACCGAGAACCAAAATTTCTCGTACCCTGACCAACCTATAGAAAGCTCTTCTCTTGTGTACCTAATACTAGAATATACGTTAGAGTTGAAAATTAAAAATTTGGTTCATGATGAATTAGAAAGGTTGGATAGGTTAGAGGCTAAAGTCGTAGAGCTTTGGGAAATAGTACATGAAAGAACTCATTATCTCAATCAATTGGTAAACTCCCTTAACGCCTAACAGGAACAATTTTTTATTCTTACCATTGAGGAGGAGCCACCTAGGAGGACTTATTCGTATGGGTTAAAGGAGACTGAAACACACCAGAAACAGGTTTGTGAGGTAGACAATGGTAATACAATCACTTCCACAAGGGAGATTCAGGTGATAGAGTTTGAGGCTGAAAAGTCCTTCCCCCTTTTATCTCCAGAAATTTCCTTTAATCTTGATAGCCATTTGTCCTACACTCACGAGTCTTGTTTTGATTTTTGTTCTTTTATTTCAATACACAAAAATACCAAAAAATAATCTTCTTTATGGTGCCCAGGAAAAACAAGATAGCCTTTTAGACTTAGAAGACTATATCGATTCAAGCAAGAAAAGTCCAAAGAAATACGAGCAGTTTTACGTGCCTTAATGTCAATTATAAGTCACCGTCTAGCTAAAGACGTTAAAGAAAACACTTCTTGGGAGGCAACCCAAGTTTATGTTTTAGTTCTTTGTTTTATTTTTCTTTATTGTGTTCTCTTTCTTTTTATGTTCCTAGTTTTATTGTCTAATTCCTGTTTTTTTGGTACCTCCAGGTGTATACCGAAGGATAGAACTGCAGACTTTCACCCTTTTGATCCTGAGATTGAAAGAACCTGTAGGAGATTCCTAAGGCAAGGAAGAGCAGAAATTCAGATAATGGCAGATCAGGAGTTAATCAACAAACCCTAAACCCATCAGGGAGTATTTCCAACCTGTGTTTAATTCTGAGCAGGCTGGAATTGTCCATGCTCCCATAATGCTAACAATTTTGAACTTAAAATATGGCTTATTTAGATGGTTAAGGAAAGTGCTTTTAGAGGACAAGCCACAGAAGATCCTAATTTACATTTATAGAATTTTTTAGAAATTTGTGGTACAATTAATTAAATGGTATTTCTGCTGATAGTATTCGCTTACGCCTTTTTCCTTTCTCTTTGCAGGGTAGAGTTAAGGAATGGCTAGGGTCTCTCCCACCAGGCAGTATTGCCTCTTGGGAGGAGTTGGCCCAAGCCTTCATGACCAAATTCTTTCCACCAGTAAAAGCTGCAAAGTTAAGGACAGAGATAGGAACATTCAGGCAGCAGGAGGGAGAGCAACTATTTGAGGCTTGGGACCGTTATAAGGACATGCTCAGGGGATGCCCACAGCATGTCTACCCAGATTGGCTCTAGGTACAATTATTCTATAATGGACTTGAAGGTAAGACTAGGACTATTCTGGATGCCACTGCTTGAGGGGCTTTCATGGCAAAGACTGTGCCAGAAGCACGTACCCTCCTAGAGGAAGTGTCAACTGTCAGCTACCAATGACCCACAGATAATGACAGATTTAAGCCAGTAGCTGGATTGTATCAATTGGATGAGGTAACTTCCCTTAAATCACATATGACATCTCTCACTCATGCTCTGAATAATTTTGCAAGATCACCCCGAACAGTGGTGCCCTCTCAATGCTCCCATCCCAATGGAGAATCTACTTTGGAGCAAATACATTATCTGAACAATAGAAACAACACTTATGGAGGAAACCACACTCAGAATACCCTTCCAACACATTATAATCCAGGTTTGAGGTATCATGAAAACTTCTCTTATTCTAACAATAAAAATGTGTTGAATCCTCCTACAGGGTATGCTTCTACATCTAAGAGGAAACCATCTCTGGAAGAGACAGTGCACTCCGTTATAGCTGAATCCAGAAATAGGTCCAACCAGCTAGAGAATGCAATCACCAGTGTAACTGGCATAGTGACTAGTCATGGAGCTTCCATAAAGAATATTGAGACCCAGATCTGCCAGATGAATACATCACTTCGAGCACTGCAGGATAGGAAAGAAACACCTTGAGGGAGTACAATCTAGCTAAAGACGTTAAAGAAAGCGCTTCTTGGGAGGCAACCCAAGCTTTACTATTTTATCATTTCTGTTTTCTGTTTTAGTTTGTTTTGGTTGTTTGTTGTTTTCTTAGTAGTTTGTTTTGTTTTTCTTTGTTAGGTTGTCATTGATGTCACCCCTCGTTGAAACCCATGCTCTCGTTCTGTGGAACTCCAGCACATGTGTTTTGGCTATCCAAGGAACTCGGAAAATAATAAAGATCTCCATAACTCAGGACAATATTGTTCACTCTTACCCTTATACTTGCTTTATGCTTATTTTTGCAAACATTGGGGACACTGTTTAGTTTAAGTTTGGGGATGTGATGTTATTAATATGTTGTGACTGTCCTGAGTATATGTTGAATTGTTGATCGATCTTTTGCATAAGTATGGTTATGATAGCCTAGGATGAGATTTAATTAAATGATTCTGCTGAAACATGAGAGCATGATATAAATTTGAGTTAATTTAAAAATTTTCTTGAGTTTTTCCTGCACTATTATGCACATAGTATGTGTTCCTGTAGTTTTGAAATGCTTAGAACAAACTTATTAGGTTTAGAAGTTTAATGTCACCTCGATAGGTCTAAGAGCTGATTTGAGAGTTAAACTGCAGGATAGGATGAATGACAATATGACGTGCATGATCTGTATAATATGTGCTTTATGTGAAAAAAGTTTTCTTTTGTTGTTTGTTTGTTAAAGAAAAAATTTCGTGAGGGCAAAAAGAGCTACCTTCACTGTGATCATTTAGGCCACTCATTGAGCGAGTGCTCTGGGTAAGGGTCCCTGCAGTGGATGTGTGAAAGCTAGTGTCCTTGCACAAAAAAAGAAGAAAATAGAAAAAAAGAGTGATAAAAAGTGACTAAGTGCTGAGTAAAGTTGTTTATTTCTTGAATGTGGGGAGGCTCAAGGATTAGTAATTATGACCAGTGTTGGGGGAAGTTGAATGAAGAGCCTAATAAAGCTGATCCGGGCTTAGTAAAAATGAAGGGAACATAGGCTAATCACACGGACACGTAGGAACACTTAGGAAAAGTTCTAAATTGCTCGTTGAAGTACTATGTTCGAATGTTTCCTGTGATTGCTAAAATTTCCTTTTAAATCTTTGAGGCTTGAATCAAATGTATGTATAAGAACAATCTAATATTTAATTCTGTTTTTACTCGGGACTAGCAAAAGTTTAAGTTTTGGGGTGTTTGATAGCACACAGAATGTGTTATCCTTAGGCTTAATTATTGTTAGTTTTATGAAAATTTCAGGACTTTTATGTGCGTTAATCATTGAATTTCAGGTTAAGAGCTTAAACAGAACAATTAGAGACATTTTGGAACACTCGGGTCGAAACGAGGCTTTTTAAAGCTAAAAATAATATCAATTGGAAGTAGAAGGGTCAATCCAAGCTAAAAAACCCGAGGTGATGGCGTTGAAACGCTGCCTGACAGCGTCGCAACGCTATCTCGATAAGAAGAACAGTGTGAAGGGTCATGGCAAGGGCGTTGCAACGCTGCCTTGCAGCGTCGCAACGCCAGATCGATAAGTACGTGTGCGTTAAGGTAGCAGCGTTGCAACGCTGTCGACACATTCCATATATGATACGCGCCTAGGGTACAACGTTGAAACGCTGTCCCTAGCGTTGTAACACTGTACCGGAAACCCTTATAAATACAACATGATGTCTTCTTGCAAAAGGAGCCGAAATTGATAGAGATTGCACCTTAATTTTGAAATACAATCTGTAAGAAGAGAAAAGTGAGCATTCCTTGGGAGCTAAAACATTCGTGGAGGTTCGAGATCGTAACGGGTACTCGGAGACGAAAGACCGACATCGATACATAAGTTTATTTCCTCTTTTTGTCAGATTGTAACATCGTTCTAAGATGTTTTCTACACTTTTAGTTTGATTTTATTGTGATTTAAAGTGGCTAAAAGTTGTAGTTAGAATTTGATTAACATGTTTAAGACTTGTTTACTTATGTATTGAAGTATGTTTTGTTATTTATTTTTGACAATTCGTTTTTTAATTCTTTGATATTATTGGTTTAAGTGGACTCGAGAGAAAAAACTTAGATTAGAGTAAAGTTGTTAAAACCCTTAGAAGTTTGGGATGAGAATGACCTAGAAGTCTAAGGGAAACACATAAAGAAGTTGCTTAATGTCGTGCATGTTTTAGATTCATATGGAGACTATAGAATTTGTTGTGTGTGCGAGGCTCACTCAGAATCGAGAGATTTTCTTGAGTATCTTACTTCTTGTTTAGAAATTTATCACATTAGTTCATTGCATATGTCAAATAAGTAATTAACTTGTGAAGTCAATTTCCTCCAATTCTATCATATTCGTGTCTCCACTTGTTTGTTTATCGTTTATCTTTGTTTTCACCATCTATCCATGTTATGTTACTTTAGCTAAAATTGAGAATTAGTATCTTGGTAATTAATTAATCTAGAAACTCATTCCTGAGGACGATACTTGGAACTCTCAAATCACTATACTAAAACTTGACCCGTATACTTGCGGTATTGCAAATATTAATTTTACGCAACAGTGCCCCTATCGTTTCTGGTGAATGGTTACACAGAGGACAATTGGGTGTGATCGAAAGACCCTTCTGGGTCAGGGCACTCCTAGTTGGAAGAATACCTTGTATAACCTTCCAACAACAGATTTTCATCTTCGTCGTCACCAGTGATTTCCAAAATTTCTCACGATGCGCATCACTAGAAGTCGAAGGGAGATTTGCATTGTTAATGTCCATCCCTAACTTGTACGCGCTTTTAACTGAAAAATTGACCATTCGGTGTAAGTTTCCAAATAACCTCATCTAGAAAACGTCTTGACGGTATAGGAATGCTTCGGATCATCTCCACATCCCCTGGGAGAAAATTTATTCTAATCCTCGTTGATTTTACTATTGACCTTCTTGTCAGCAAGGTCTTGGCCCACTCAGAGAGGTTTATTGCTACCTGAATGAGGAAACCAGTGATCCTTTGAAATAGAGATTTGTATACCGCACCCCACTTTCCATCGATACCCTTTGGCGAAAAGATTCCTTGATAACATGCAAATATGCTATCTTATTTCTTATATTTTAGCTAGTTTTTTATACTTAAAACATTGACTTTCATGGCATTTTATGGTAAATTTCAGGAAACTGAGCTTTAGAAGAAAAAATAGAGTGTTTGAGACTATTTTGGTGCAATTTGGAGCATGTGTATGCTTAATTGAAGTCTCAAGAAAAATATAGATTTATTTTAAGCATAAAAAATATTTTGGGAGATTCTACATCGAATCACGACTCCAACGCATCAAATCGGAGGTCATTCGGACACCCGAGCGAAAAGATATGACAAAAATGGTTGCAACGCCGTGTCGATTACACTATGTATGCATCTTATTGTCCAACATTGAAGTGAGCCGAATTGTATAGAATTTTAGACCTATTTTCGACTCTTAACACTAAAAAATGAGCAGAATACTATTCTTCGGTAGCCAAGCACGTGAGAGGAGGCTCGAGATCGTGACGGTAGCTCAGGAACGAGGGATCGACATCTTTACCGACGAGTTTTCTTTCTTCCTTTTCGTTTTTAGTTTTGTTATAGACTCAAGACATTAACTTGTTTTGATAGTGATTATGAGTAGCTAATTGTCGTAGTTAGGGGATTGATTAGCATGTTTTGAACTTATTTAAGTATGTATTGAACTTATGTTTGTGTTGCTTATTTTTTGCAATTCTTTCTTAAATTACTTGCTTTTCTTTGGCCAAGTTTAGCATGATTTGTTGGTTTAAAGTTGATTCGATAGAATAGACTTAGATTAGAGTAAAGTTGCCAAAACCCTTAGTAATTATGGGCACAAAAGTGACTCGGGTTGTTTGGGAAACATTTGCTTAATGTCATGCATGCTTTTAAAATTCATAAGGTAACTTTAGGATTTATTGCTATGCATGAGAATCATTAGTTCTCGAGAGAATCTTTTGAATATCTTTAATTCTTGTTTATAATCTCACAACCATAGTCAATTCCATGTGTTAAATAAGGAAGTAACTTGTGAAATCAATTCCCCTAAAAATTTTTGCATATTCGTGTCTCCACTTGTATATCTATCTTTTTATCTTTATTTTCACCTTATTTCCAATTTATGTTGCTTTAGATAAAATTTAGAATTAGTATCTTGGTAGTTAATCAATTTAGAAAACCATTCTTGAGGACGATACTTGTAACTTAAACCACTATATTAAAACTTGACCCGTACACTTGCGGTATTGTAATATTATTTTACGGAACAAGTTTTTGGCGTCGTTGTCGGAGAATGACAATTATTTAGATTGATTAATATTAGGAGAAAAGTTGAGATTTTAGACTAAAGTTTATTTTTTTTTCCTTTTGTGTTTTTTCCTTATTTGTTTTTTTCGTTTTGTGTTTAGTTTCCTTATTTGTTTTTTTCCTTATTTGTTTTTTCTTTTTTGTGTTTTCTTTTCTTTTTTTGTTTCTTTCCTTTTTTTGTTTTTTGTTTCTTTATTTTTTTGTGTTTTCCTTATTTGTTCTTAATTTAGTTTTGGTTGTGTTGATTTTTTTTGTGTAAAAGTCTAGATTTGAATTGTTGTGATTTAAAATACGGCAACGGAGCTAAAAACTTGTTGCGTAAAATAATATTGCAATATCGCAAGTGTACGGGTCAAGTTTTAATATAATGATTTTGAGTTAAGAGTATCGTCCTCAGGAATGGTTTTCTAGATTGATTAACTACCAAGATACTAATTCTAAATTTTATCTAAAGCAACATAATTGGAAATAAGGTTAAAATAAAGATAGAAAAGTAAATATATAAGTGGAGACACGAATATAATAGAATTGTTAGGGGGATTGATTTCACAAGTTATTTCCTTAATTAGCACATACAAATAACTATGGTTGTGAGATTATAAACAAGAAATAAAGATATTCAAAAGATTCTCTCGAGAACTAATGATTCTCATGCATAACAATAAATTCTAAAGTTACCTTATGAATTTTAAAAACATGCATGACATTAAACAACTTCTTAAAACATTTTCCAAAGAACCCGAGTCACTTTCGTGCCCAGAATTACTAAGGGTTTTGGCAACTTTGCTCTAATCTAAGTCTATTCTATCGAATCAACTTAAACCAACAAATCATGTTAAACTTGGCCAAAGAAAAACAAGTAATTTAAGAAAGAATTGCTAAAAATAAAGCAACACAAACATAAGTTCAATACATAGTTAAATAAGTTCAAAACATGCTAATCAAAACCCTAACTACGACAATTAGCTACTCATAATCACTGTCAAAACAAGCTAATTAATGTCATATTAGAGTGTATAACAAAACTACAAACGAAAAGGAAGAAGAAAGAAAACTCGTCGGTGAAGATGTCAGCCCCTCATTCCTGAGCTCCTGTCACGATCTCGAGCCTCCTCTCACGTGCTTGGCCCCCGAAGAATAGTATTTTGCTACTTTTTTAGTGTAAGAGTCGAAAACAGGTCTAAAATTCTATACGATTCGGCTCCCTTTCGAATGGGCTCATAAAGATGTATGTATAGGAAATCGACACAATGTTGCAACCCCATGAGCGGCGTTGCAACGTTGTGCAGCGTTGCGATGCTAGGGAACAACGTCGCAACGCTGTGCTTGCTGCCAGACAACCCACTGCAACCATTTTTGTCATATATTTTCGCTAAGGTGTCCAAATGACCTCCGGTTTGATGTGTTGGAATCGTGATTCGATGTAGAATCTCCCACAATATTTCTTATACTCAAAATACATCTATATTTTTCGTGGGTCTTCAATTAAGCATACGCATGGTCCAAATTGCACAAAAATAGTCTCGAACACTCTATTTTTGCTTCTCAAGCTCAATTTCCTAAAATTAACAATAAAATGTCATGAAAGCCCATGTTTTAAGTATAAAAACTAGCTAAAATATAAGAAATAAGATAGCATATTTGTATGCTATCATTCCTCCCCCATAAGATGCTACGCCAAATATAAGAGGGATTACGACCTAACTGAGCATTTAAAAAATTCCAATCTTTAAAGTAACGCCCTCTAAGTATTCATGTGTTTATTAAGATTTATATCAAGGTGTGTGTATATATATATGCAATGGAACATAGTTGAGTATAATTTAACTGACATATATAATTGAATATTGTTCAATGGACTAAGGGTATATATTATTTAATTATTTTTTTAGACATATAGTTTAATTGGTTAAAACATATATCTTTAATTTTATGATTTAGAAATGCTTTGACTTTACCAAACAAAGTTTATACAAATAGTATGAGTGTATTTGGAAGTAATTTTGAAATGATAAGAGATGCTTTGACTTTACCAAACAAAGTTTAGGCATATATTTAGAGGGTATTTGGAAGTAATTTTGAAATGATAAGAGATGCTTTGACTTTACCAAACAAAGTTTAGACATATATTTAGAGTGTATTTGGAAGTAATTTTGAAATGATTAAAATTACTACTGTTATGTTGAAAATTATTTTGAAATATGATTTTAATAATTTATCATTTAAAATCAACTCATACCATAATTTTTTTTAATAATTAAAACATATTTAAGAGACAAAAGTGATTATTTTTTATCCTAAACATATTGTTATATTTATTGGTTTCAATTTATCATAAGCATTTAGTTTTAGATTAATTAATTAAGTTCTTGTTTAAAAGGCTTAATTAGGAATTAATCTAAATATGGTCTTTTAGACCTTGTTGATTTATGTTCTCAAATAAAAGACCCAATTTCATTGGGCCCAAAAGCTGGAGGAGCCCATTTGTGTTTTGCATTCTTGATCTCCTAAAACCTATTTTATGTGTATTCCTTTTTTTATTATAAAATGAGTGTGTGGGCCTTATTGAGATGATAGATTTTGGGTCAAGTATCATTGTTAGGGTTTCATTAATAGAGAGAGAGAAGGAAAGTTGGGGTTCACGATTTGGGGGCTCGAGAAAAGAAAAGAAATTGGGCTTGAATACTGAGGGTTATTTTTTCATTCCAAGAGAGAGAGGGAACTCGAGAACCCTTGCTGCCATTGCTCATCGGTCATTCGTTAAAGAAGAGACTGAAGGTTGTCGGAAATCGACTTAATACAATCGGTCGATTATGTTGCTGCAGATCACGAGGTGTTGAAGGCTGCCTGCGAGTTCGAAGACCTTTTGCTCGTGATCCTCTCTCAAATCTGAGAATCCATCGGGCGCGTAGCTTCTGTTTTTTTTTTAGTTTCTCTCCAAAGGTTGTATCTCTCCTCTCTTTACTTTCTTTCTAGTTAGATTAGATTCAAGATTTAATCCCAAAGGTTGTTAGACTCCCAATCTTGAATAAAGTTTGGTTGTAGTCTCTCTTTGGGCATAAATATTTGATTCTTGTTAAATCCTTTTATGTTGAATATCTCTTTGTTAATCTTGCTGTAAATTCTGTATTCTCTTGCATATTTTTAATAAAATTGTCTAGCAAAGGCTTAAAACACCTTTGCAAGTAGAGTAGGTTGTTTTATGACTGAACCACTATAAATATTGGTGTTCTTGTTACTCTTTACTGTTTTTCTGCATTTTCTGAATTCTGTCCAGCCCTATAAAGTTACCTAAAATCGCTTATAAACTCTCTGTAAACACCTCAAACTAATCTAAAATTGGTTAGACATAGGATTTGGATCTTGGCATAAAATAACATTTGGTATCAGAGCCTTTAATCCTTGTTTTTAGGGCATTCTTTCTTGAATTAAAAATTTAGTTTGTTGATTAAAATTCTTGGGTTTATAGAATCTTTAAGTTTTTAGTATTCCTTAATTCTCAAAATTTTTCTTTCAAAAAAAGTTTGTTGTCTAATTTTTGTTCCTTATTTTTTAGGATGAGTACCAAGTTCGAGGTGGAGCGGTTTGATGGGAAAGGTGACTTTGGCCTATGGAAGATCAAGATGTTGGCCCTCCTTCGTCAACAAAAGGTAGATTACACACTTTTGGAGGCAAAGGATATTCCGGACAGCATAACAGCGGACCAACTGAAAGAAATAAATAAGGTAGCTCACAACCTTATAATCCTTTATTTGTCTGACACAATTATAAGACAAATGTGTAGTGAAGACACCGCTGTTAAACTTTGGACAAAATTATAATCTACATACCAAGTAGCATCGATTTCAAGCAAAATATTTTTAAAATCTAATTTCTTTAGTTTTAAAATGGACTCTAGTAAAAGCATGAAAGATAACCTAGATGAATTCCATAGAGTAGTTTCTGAAATGGAAAATATAGGTAAATTTTTTTCTGATGAAAATCATGTTGTAGTTTGGTAGGGATACTTTGTCCACTGAAATTGTTTTAAATGCCATTAGAGTAAAAGAACAAGAACTAAAAGAAACAAAAAAGTCTAATAGTGAGACTTTGTACGTTAGAGAGAGATTAGAGAATAAGAAAAAACATAGAAGCAAGAGTAGGGGTAGTTCAAAGTTTAAGGGAGCTAGTAATAGGAGGTGTTATCATTGTAAAAAAGAAGCCCATATTAGAAGGTTTTGTCCTAACCTTAGGAATAAAAAGTTGTCGGGTAAAGGGAAAGAAGAGTCTAGTGCAGTAAATTTTAGTGAAGAGTATAACCACTCTCTTATGGTTAGTAACACTAGAGAAGATGACACTTGGATCCTAGATTCAGGTTGTTCTTTCCATATGACCCCTAATAGAGAATGGTTAGAAGACTTCCAAATCGATGTGGGAGGTAAAGTCATGTTAGGGAACCGACACTTTTGTAGTGTAGAAGGTTAAGGAACAATACGCCTTAGGCTTCATGACGGAAATATTAGGTTTCTAACTGGAGTTAGGTACGTACCTGAAGTTAAAAGAAACCTAATATCTCTTAGCATGTTAAATAAGCAAGGGTATACCATTAAGTTAGAGGGTGGTGTTCTAAAAGTCATGAAGGGCATCTTAGTTGCAATGAAAGGGCTTCTTAAAGATACCTTATACTCTTTAGAGGGTTCAACGGTCATAGGGTCAAGTGATCTAGTTAAAGAGAGTGACAATTCGAAAATTACCCTTTGGCATAAACGCTTAGGCCACATGAGTGAGCAAGGAATTAGGGAGTTAATAAAACAACAAGTAATTCCTAGCATAAAAAATGTAGACCTAGATATGTGTGAGCATTGTGTTTATGATAAAAGTAAAAGAGTAAAATTTGGAAAAAGGTGGTTACGCTGCTAATGAAAAAGTAGAATATGTGCATGTTGACTTATGGGGTCCATCTAATGTTGTCACTAATGGTGGGGCTAGATATTTCTTATCCATTATTGATGATTGTACTAGAAAAGTTTGGGTTTATCTTCTGAAAAATAAATATGATACTTTTAATAAGTTTGTTGAATGGGTAGCCTATGTTGAAAACCAAACTGGCCTTAGAGTTAAGAAACTTAGGACTAACAATGGGCTAGAGTTTTGTAACCATGAGTTTAGAAACTTTTGTAAGTTTAAAGGCATAGCAAGACACTTGACTATTGTAGGGACGCCTCAACAAAATGGGGTCGCTGAGAGAATGAATAGAACCCTTATGGAAAGAGTTACGTGCATGTTGTCTGATTCACAACTTCCTCAAAGTTTTTCGGGGGAAGCTGTTGCAACAACATGTTATATAATCAATAGGAGCCCATCTACTGCCATAGAATTAAAAACACCTCAAGAGCTTTGGCCAGGTAGTCCCCATGATCTATCACACATAAATGTCTTTGGGTGTTTAGCTTATGCTCATTCAAAAGAAGGAAAGCTAGAACCAAGGGCTAAGAAATGTGTTTTCCTAGGATATCCTGAGGGTGTGTTAAGGGATATAAACTATGGTGTCTAGACCCAAACTCACCAAAAGTCCTAATAAGTAGAGACGTTGTCTTTAATGAAGGGAAAATGGGGTATGTAGAAGAAAAGATTGAGTCTATCCCTAAAAGTCCACCTAGTTCCACTGAAACCGTTCTAGCTAGTCCTCCTTCCACTTCCCATAGTGATCAAGTAGATGAGCCAATAGTAGAACATGATGCTTTACCATCTATCTTAGATCAATCACCTACACAAGAAGTTGTTAATGAGGAAGAGGATAGTCAAGATTTAACAAATTATCAGTTAACTAGGGATAGGGTTTAGGAGAACCATTATAGCTCCCACTAGGTTTGGGCATGTTGACCTTATATCCTATGCCCTAGTTATAGCTAATGAGTTTATTAATCAAGACCCACAAACTTTCAATGAGGCCATAAATAATGAAAATAAAGATAAGTGGTGGGTCGCAATGAAAGAAGAGTATGATTCTTTGATTAAAAATCAAACTTGGGTTCTTGTTAATAAACCATTAAAAGTTAAAACTGTAGGTTGTAAGTGGATTTATAAAGTCAAAGAGAACCCTTTAGAAAACAACAAGTCTAGGTTCAAGGCTAGGTTTGTAGCCAAAGGGTTTACTCAAAGGGAGGGTATAAACTATGATGAAGTTTTTTCCCCCGTTGTAACACACACCTCTATTAGAATTTTGCTTGCCTTTGTTGCTCACTTTGATATTGAGTTAGAGCAGATGGATGTAAAGACCATTTTCTTGCATGGTGAGCTTGAGGAGACCATTTACATGGACCAACCACCTGGATTCGAAGCTCCGAAACAAGAAAAGAAGGTTTGTCTTCTTAAGAGATCGTTGTATGGCTTAAAGCAATCTCAACGTCAATGGTATAAAAGGTTTGATTCCTATATGCTATCTATTGACTTTTGTAGAAGTAAGTATGATAGTTGTGTGTGTTTCAAACAAATCTCTGAAGTGAATATTGTTTACTTGCTTTTATATGTTGATGACATGTTGATTGCTTGCAAAACAATGCATGAAATAAATAAGTTAAAGAATCTCTTAAAGAATGAGTTTGAAATGAAAGACTTAGGCAATGCAAAAAAGAATATTAGGAATGGATATTATTAGAGATAGAAAAGAGAAGAAACTATATTTGTCCCAAAGTGAATATATAACAAGACTAGTTAAAAGATTGAACATGCATGATAGTAGGAAGGTAAGTATTCCTTTTGGCAGGCACATTAAACTATATGTTGATGATTCACCTAAGACTCCAAGTGATATTGATGAAATGCATGACATTCCATATGCTAATACTGTTGGGAGTCTTATGTATGCCATGGTTTGTACTAGACCTGACCTTGCCCATCCACTTAGTGTTGTTAGTAGATTTCTTGCTAATCCTAGTAAACAACATTGGAATGTTGTTAAGTGGATTCTGAGATATCTTGCATGTCATACAAATTTATGTCTTGTTTATGGTGGAGCAAATATAGTTGATAGCAAGAATATTGAACTTGTTGGATATGTTGATGCTAATTATGCTGCTGATATAGATAAACGTAGATCTTTGACTGGTTTTGTGTTTAGATTGTTCAATTGCACAATTAGTTGGAAATCTAGTTTACTGATCTATAGTTGCTTTATCTACAATCAATCTCGAGTATATTGCATTAACTGAAGCTATTAAGGAATCTTTATGGCTTAAGGGAATTGTATCTGAATTATGTTGTAGTGATAATGTTTCTTTGACTGTGCATTGTGATAGTCAAAGTGCTCTACATTTATCTAAAAATCATTCTCACCATGAAAGAACTAAACTTATTGATGTTAGGTATCATTTTGTAAGAGATGTCATCAATGATGGTTTAGTTTCTGTTAAAAAGGTTGCTACTGATTTGAATGTTGCAGATATGTTTACTAAAGCATTACCTTGTGATAAATTTAACCTTTGTGTGAGAATGTTGCAGCTTGATCATGGATAATTCTGGATCTTATTTGAGAACTAATTATAGGTCATCTTCTTAGTTTATGATAGATTAAAATCAAGGTGGAGTTTGTTATATTTATTGGTTTCAATTTATCATAAGCATTTATTTTTAGATTAATTAATTAAGTTTTTTTTAAAGGGCTTAATTAGGAATTAATATAAAAATGGCCTTTTGGACCTTGTTGATTTATGTTCTCAAATAAAAGACCCAATTTCGTTGGGCCCAAAAGCTGGAGGAGCCCATTTGTGTGTTTGCATTCTTGATCTCCTAAAACCCATTTTATGTGTATTCCTTTTTTATTATAAAATGGATGTGTGGGCCTTATTGAGATGATAAATTTTGGGTCAAGTATCATTGTTAGGGTTTCGTTAATAGAGAGAGAGAAAAGAAGAGAGAGAAGGAAAGTTGGGGTTCACGATTTGGGGGCTCGAGAAAAGAAAAAAAAAGGCTTGAATACTGAGGGTTATTTTTCCATTCCAAGAGAGAGAGCGAAATCGAGAACCCTTGTTGCCATTGCTCATCGGCCATTCGTTGAAGAAGAGACTGGAGGTTGTCAGAAATCGACTTAATACAGTCGATCGATTATGTTGTTGCAGATCACGAGGTGTTGAAGGCTGCCTGCGAGTTCGAAGACCCTTTGCTCATGATCCTCTCTCAAATCCGAGAATCCATCGGAGGCGTAGCCTCCATCTTTTTTTTTAGTTTCTCTCCAAAGGTTTTATCTCTCCTCTCTTTACTTTCTTTCGAGTTGGATAGATTCAAGATTTAATCTCAAAGGTTGTTAGACTCCCAATCTTGAATAAAGTTTGGTTGTAGTGTCTCTTTGGGCATAAATCTTTGATTCTTGTTAAATCCTTTTATGTTGAATATCTCTTTGTTAATCTTGCTGTAAATTCTGTATTCTCTTGCATATCTCTTATAAACTTGTCTAGCAAAGGCTTAAAACACCTTTGCAAGTGGAGTAGGTCGTTTTATTAACGAACCACTATAAATATTGTTGTTCTTGTTACTCTTTACTGTTTTTCTGCATTTTCATAATTCTGTCCAGCCCTATAAAGTTACCTAAAATCGCTTATAAACTCTCCGTAAACACCTCAAACTGATTTAAAATTGGTTAGACATAGGATTTGGATCTTGGCATAAAAAAACACATATATACTTTAATTTAATAATATACCTCTTTCAACTTAATAATAATCTCTTGTTTTTCATAATTTTGAAGTTGTATTAGTTAGACACTTTTAAAAATATAAAAGTATCTCAAACTTGTAATTTAAGTTAATAATAATCTCTCGCTTTTAATAATTTTGTTCAAGCCTCAAAGCTTAGTGTTGGGAAAGAAGCCCACTAGAATATAAGCCCAAACCCAATAGAAGAGTGTTTAGTTATGTATTAGTTACCATCTTGGAAAATAGTTTTGATGTAATTAGTTGAAGTTGTTAGGAGTTTTTTCATCCCTGTTATCTTTATAAATACATTACTATTCTTAAAGATGGAGATCAGCTTTTCTGTAGTTCCTCCATTGATGATTAATAAAGATAGCAGAGATTTTTCTCCTGACAAGAATTCTTGTTGAATTTGAGATGGTATCAGAGCCATTAGTCTAAGCGGCATTGTGCTCGATTTTTTTTCCTTTCTTCTTCTTCCCGATGGACAGCTCTGAGGGAAGTTCTGAGCTTCTAGGCAATTGTTTGCTTAAAAGGGGTGTATGAAATTATCAAGAAAACACTCCTAAACTGTGCAAGTATACACAATCTAAACAGCAAGTGATAAGTAAATTTAATCGTCTCCTCTAGGATTAGTTGTGGAATTTACACAAGATTGAGTTGAATTTAATGAGTAAGAGGTAACCAACATAAGCAATGAGTAATGAATTTAGAGATTAAAAGTAACAACTGAATTGCTAAAGTAATGCAGAAGAGGATTAATAAAAGTAAGCCAGCAACAAACACAAGTCTACCAAAATAGTAAAAAGGGGATAGGATCAGGGGTGAATTATGCTTCTGCAATCTTAGTGCTAGAGCTCAAAACTACACCAGAGCTCAAAACAGTTCACTTCACGGAATCTTCCCAGATTTCCTTGCGAGTTAGGCATTCAATTCCCATTAAACACCCTTAATTTAGCTCCTAATTGTTAACACTAGGTGAGTGACTATCCCTAGACTCCTCAATTACCTGAGAGATATGAACCCCTTAATCAGAACTAGTGTCATGCCTTGAATTCGGTTTATTCTTCCCTTTCCGAAGTTGGAATAAACAATGCTAAAATGAGATGGCCAACAAAATTATAGCTTAACAGTAAATTCACAAGACATGAGAGTAGGATTGCAGTAATTTACTCAATCATTAAGCTTACATTCACATAAAGCCCCTAATCCTCACCCGAAGGGTGGTTAGTTCATGATGCTAAGAAAAGATAGCAATAAAACAGTAACCCTAACGTTAAACATACTTAAAATGGTCTTAGTTACAATGTAAGAGAGTAAGAATAAGAAGGATAAAAGAATAAACAGATGGGTGAAGTTGTCAAGCCTCCTTTGGTCCACTTCCACCCTTTTTCCCGAAGAGGAATGCTTCCCAAGGTTAGCCTTTCTTCAGATTCTTCTTCTCTGCACTTTTCAATCGGCTTCTCTCCCTTTTCTTCTTACCCACTCTCCCCCCTTTGCCAAAAACGGCCAAAGAAAGTATTTATACCATATCCACCTCGAATTGAGGGCTGAATAGACAAGGACAATGATATGAAGGCCTCTCATTGGCTCACAACAGCTGATATGGCAATTTCTATCCAGCTCAATTAATGAATTTTGTCCACGTGTGCATTCTACGAACTGATATCAGAATTGTGCTCCAGCAATCTTGATCCTTTAGCAATTGCACAGTTTCAGCAGCTCGAAGCAGATCTTCAGCACTTCATAGCATCCATCTTCCCAAAAACTCTTGTAAACATGGCCAAAATGACAAAATTCAACAATGAAAAGTAGTTCAATGGCTTTAAGGTACTTCAAAAGTACTTTGTAAATATTAACACACAAAAGTACCTAACCAAGGGGTTAAAATAGTCAAGAAAGCTCAAAATACCAAGAAATAATCACAATAAAAGCTCAATCTTAGCTCTCATTCTAAGAGCTAACAAACCCCCAAACTTAAATCATTACTCGTCCCTGAGTAATGCTTAAACATTCTAATCCCACCAAGAAGCAACAACTACCACTATGCTCAAGAAAAAATGATTCAGCATTCAAATGATACAAATAGTTACTGATATAGCAGTCCCATTTCTTTTTCTTACAAAAGTTTATCAAAGCTTAGTTTTCAGAAGATTTGCCATAATCAATTTTTTTTTCTTCCAAAACAAAAGTAGCAAGCTTTAGAAAACAACCCCATAACTCAACTAGCACTTAGTCCATCTTTAAATTCACTATGCACCCCTTAAACTCACAAAAAGAAGAATGAGTTCTACTGCAATTAGTTTTTCTTCCAACAAAGCACTTTTTTTTTTCTTTTCTTTTCTTTTACAGCAACAAGAGTTATCACTCCTAAGAATCCCACAAGGTTATCCTTATGCTTACATAGGCAAACATTCGTTCCCTTAGGTTTCTCCTAGGCACTCACCTATGCATAAACTTCTCCTTAGTTCTTAGAATGGCCACATTGATGATGCAACTCACCTAAGCAACGAGAACTTTATACTAGGCTTTACTTTCCTCTTCTTTTCTTTGATTTTTTTTTTTAAGAACTTATTTCACTAAAGAAGTTAGAGAGAACCCTTTTTGTAAATAGAACCTTCGATTTAAGCACCAACATTTGTGATGAAGGCTAACTAACAACGAGCCCTGCTACTAAATTGGGTTGTCAAGGCATATTCATATCCCTTTATTACTGTTCAACTCAAAGGTGAACATGGGTGTCATGTCCAACTCTAGTATAATAGGCAACTTGGGTAGAGGAATAACACTCAAACTTCACTTTTTTTCTTTTTTTTTTTAAAAAAAAAGAGGAGGCATGAGTCCTAAAGAGAAGAGGAATGCTCCTATGAGAGATAACTTTTTATTACTAGGGTGCGTTACCCCCAAACTTAAATTGCTCATTGTCCTCAATGAGTAAAGAATCAAGGTAAAGAGGTAACGAGCCTGCCAATCTTAATTATTTTTCATTCAAAAACTAAAGGCAATGAGCATCCAAACTCCTTAATCTAAGTTTAAAGGAGCAAATTCTCAAGAGTTGGTGGTTAGCAAGCTAGGGGCACCATAAAGCTGCTACAAGCATGATGTTACATTAAAAGGATTATGACAAACAAATTAAGCACAACTAAACTCATCAGATGTGAGAAAAAAAATGTAACACACCAGGCAGCACCATTCATTTCATTTCAACTACAATGTCAAGCTCATCAACCTTCATATTCATATATATATATTTTTTTCATTCCTTCTGTCGGCGCCAAACCTAACAGATTTCACAATAAGCGACCACTTAACCTATCACAAAAGAAGACACAAAATGGAAAGCACACTTCCAAAACCAAAGAACTGACAGAGCAACAACAGACAATTAAACATAGGAAAGACAAAAGCATGAAAAACACAAAGTGCTAACTACCAGCCAGACTACCTATTAGCCAAACAAAAGGACAAAACTTCCCTTTTTGGTCAGTCTTCATCTACAGGGATCTGATCTTGAGCTTCCTCTTCCTCATCCACAACTGACAACGAGGATGCCCAAGGATTTAAGAAATTGTCTCTATCCTTAGCATAATTCCAATATGCTAATTGTTGTGCACTGGAGTATTCCATTTACTTCAACATAATCTCTTGTTGGTCGAGGAGTTTGTTGAGTCCCAAAGCTAAACCACCCTTTCCCTTGTGATCTCTTCGATGCAGCCTCTCAATAGCAGCAGTATCAAACATGGAGGGATCAGTCAGTCTGTCCTCAGATGGGTCAACATCTACACCTGCATTCAGACAAAGCTTAGTGATACTGTTAGAGAAAAAGAGTTTTCCAGCAGTTTTCTTGGTGTGAGTCCTAATTTCTTCTACTATGATTCGTCCAACATCAATGCTCAGGACCTTCAAAATCGCATAGATAAGCAACATTCGATCTCTTGAGATAGTGGTATCATGCGTTGTTGGAAGCAACCTGTTTTTTAGGAAGGAGAGCCACACATTAGCCTCATCAGTCAAATATGCTGCTTGAAAAGACCTGGAATCAGTGGCTGAGACCATCCACCGAGCACCTTTTAACCCTATCAGCTTCAAAGCTGCATTCAGATGAGTGGTGGAGGGATTCAACACCATCGCATTATAGTTGGCCCGAGGGATGTCTGGTAGTTCAAACAGTTTGTTGATGTCTTCAGTAGACCAATCCACTAATTTTCCTTGAATGAAAACTTGAAACTCACCAGTATCCTCAAAGTTGGCGTAAAATTCCTTTACGAAAGAGCCAATGGCTGGTTCCGGTGGTTGACAGAAAAAGGTCAAACCATGATTAATGATATTGGCCTTGATGAAATGAGGAAGATGGCGAATGGAGCAGCAAAACCTCTTTCTAAGAAGAGCTCCTTGGACTTTAATGTTTCATACCTCTCTCTAGCTTGCTCAGTAATAAAACGTATTGGAGAATGGCTGGAGTGGTCATGGGAGGCTTGCCCCTTCTTCTTTGAGGCACTACAAGAATTTTACCATTTTTCGACGTTATTTACCCCGACGCTTAAAAAATGGTTGGAAAAAAGGAGTAATGCCGACGGTTTGATAAGTGGACGACAAAAGTGAGGGAATTGTCGACCGTTTGATAAGTGGTCGGCAAAAGTAAGGGTAATACTGACGGTTAAAATAAAACGGTCGGGAAAAGTGAAGAAAAATGGCAACAATTTATAAAATCACCGAAAAAAGTGTGTTACAAGGCCGACCGTTTATGAAACGGTCGGTAAAGAGAACGAATTGCCGATCATTTTTAAAATGGTCGGCAAAAGTGATAAGAAATACCTACCATTTTAAAATGATTAGAAATGCCGACCATTTATAAAATGGTCGGCAAAATGGCTCAAATATGATCGTTGAGTTTATGTTCATGATCGTCGAGTTTTGGAAGCTATCTATGTCATTGACAAATTGCTCGTAGTTGATTTTGAACTTCTTGCTTATTGTTTTGTAATATTGATACTTGCTAATATATTTAGAATTTACTGGATATGGTTGTATGACTATTGTAGTTATGGTAGCCAATGAATCGGTTTAAGTATAGGTTGATGCTTAGAGATCGATTTGAAGTTAGGGGGTGGATGAGAAATTATTTGGAGTGTGAAGGAGATACATGGATTGATGTATATAGATTGTTTATCAATCAATCGGTCCTTTGGAGTTTAGTAATTTGGTTGAACATGTTTAGCTATTTAGTTAAGCTTTGGTGGTTCATTCCTTTGAGAAGCTATTTAGTTAAGTTTTGGTGGTTGTTGCTTAAGTTAAGTTAAATGTGTCCATAAATATTCTTTAATTATGAGGTGTAGGTTTTTTTTTTTGTGGTTTTTGGGTTACATATTGAATTCTTGAGAACATGCTCCAATTGGAGATTGTTAGATACTTGATTGATTGTTGAATACATACATATATTTCACAAGGAAAGCTTGTGAACTTGGATCGTCAAAGGAGGTTAAAGATTACAAAATAAAATCCGAGAAGGAAGTTCTTAAAATTTTATGCATATGACAATTTCTTTTTGAGTAGTAATTCTATTGTGTTTTATAACTTTGGATTTTCATTTTGTTTTGTACTTTTTTGCTAAGTGTTGTTTGTAATTGTTCATTTGGTATAGACTTAGATTTAGTTAAGTGTATTAGGTGTTGTTTGTAATTGAGTTTTATGTTTTTAGTTGCCGGTTTTGTTTCTATGCTCTTATGTTTTAGTAAGTTTGAAATGTTTGGTAAGTTTGTAATTGTGATTTTTGTGTTATGTGAGTGAGAATGATACTTATGTATAGGAAGAGTAAGTATAACTTTATTGTTTAACTTTTTTTGTTTGAATTATGTTTGGCCTTAAAGTCGTTTGAAATCTATACGCTGAAATTTAAGTTTTAGTTAAAGCTTGTTTATATTGTTGATTTGGTATAACTTTTTTGCTAAGTGTTGTTTGTAATTGTTTATTTGGTATTATTTTAGATTTAGTTAAGTGTATTAAGTGTTGTTTTAATTGTGTTTTATGTGTTTAGTTGTCGGATTGGATGAAGTTTTGTTTCTATGCTCCTATGTTTTAGTAAGTTTGGTAAGTTTGTAATTGTGATATTTGTGTTATGTGAGTGAGAATGATACTTATATATAAGAAGAGTAAGTTTGAGTTTAGTTTCTTCATTGATTTTTTATGTTATTTTCTTTGTTATATGTTTATATAGTTTTGATCTTAGGTTCATGTCTTTTCATATAGGTGGATCGACTCGACATTGCTCTAAAAACAACACGAAGATCGCCATGAAGATAACGTGTAGTTAACTTGAGTTTAATATATAAAATTTTGTTTGTAGATTGGGTTATTTGGTCAAAAACTGTATTTTTATTTTGTATGAACAAAGTGTAATTAACTTTAATTTAATTTAAGTAAATTTTTTATTCAATTTGTGTATATTTTATTTCATGTACATCAAGTTTGAAATTATAGTGAAAATCTAAATAAATACCTATTTGAATAGGTAAAATATCAAATAGAAGCAATAGACAATTCCAATATATGTCGACCATAATTAAAATATTGGTCGGCATTTCGAAGATATGCCCACCAAAACTAAGTTGGTCGGCAAATCTTAGAAATGTCGACCAAATTTTAAATTTGGTCGGCATTTCTTTGATAGGCCGACTAACACCAATTGGTCGGCATTTCTTAGAAATGCCGACCAATTTTTTTTATGGTCGGCATTTCTTTGAAAGGCCGACCAAACTTTTTTGGTCGGCATTTCTTTACAATGCCGACTAAATAAGATTTGGTCGGCATTTCAAGAAATGCCGACTAAAAAAGTTTAGTCGGCCTTTCAAAGAAATGTCGACCATAAAAAAAATTGGTCGGCAAAAGGTTTCCCGACGAGGATAAGCCGACCATTTTACCGACGAGCTTTTGTCCGTCGGAAATACATTTGCCGACCATATTTTGGAGTTTTCCCGAACATTTGTAGCGTCGAAAAATCTCAAAATTCTTGTAGTGAGGGCTTCGTTCGAGGGGTGGAAGGTTCAGTCGACTCAACGGGCAACTCCTCAGCAATGTCTCCTCCTTCCAACTGAGGAATAGACTCCTCAACCCGTTCTTCAGCTGGCTTTGTAGCTACTGCACTCTTCTTTCTGCCCCTTGATTTGGGCTGCTTAGAAGCCTTAGGTTGAGGAGGGGGAGGCATAAGGACTGCAACATGCTCAATTTGCACTTGTTCGTCGGATGCGTCAACAGCAGCCATGTAAACCCGAGATCTTTCTTTGGAACTTCCTTAATATCAAACAACAAAAGAAAGGAAGAAATGAATGCTTAAAACTTGGTTTTCCTTGTTTTAAAAAGGAAAGAAATGAAGTGAAAGGAAAAAGGAAAACAAGGAAGGAAAGTTTAAACCATTTTGGTTTGGATTCCTTTTAAGACAAAAGAAGAAAAGGAAATGAAACAATGTTTAATATACTAAGTTTGTTTTGTTTTGCAAAGAAAAGATAAGAAATGAAAGATAAAGGAAAGGAAAGAAAAGGAAAAAAGAATGTAAAAGGGAAAAGGAAAGTGGGTGGTGGATCCCACCTTAGTTTTCTTTTTAAATTAACCCATTCCATCGATTTCCTTCTCATTTTCAACAAGGAGCAGCAAGGGTTTCCAGAGAGAGAAGCAGAAAAGGAAGAGGAAGAAGGAGGTTTTGGTGCTGGAATTGCGAGTAGAGAGGAGGAGAAACTCAAAGATTACTTGTGTAGCAAGCAAGGTGAACAACTCAGACCAGTTCTGCTATTTTATTCATCACGAGCTCCACAGAAAGAGAGTAAGATTTGCGATTTTGTTTCATGAAAGTTAACTCATATTGGAACAAAATTCGTGAAGGAAGCTCGAGCAAATTCAGATCTTAAGCTACTGTTTTGTGAAGAGAAAGACAGAAGACAGAATTTGCTGTCAAATCCGAGAAGTCTCTGATGTTTTGGTTGTACTGGTCTGTAGAGTTGGAACCAGAAGCTCTAATAGATATGGTTGGAAAGCTTATTGAATTTCCTACAACTTTCATGACGAAATCGTGAATAGAAAATGACTGGAAGATGTTGTAAATAGCAGGTCAAGTTTCGGGTTGCAGCAGAAAATCGAATCTGGAATAGCAGACGTTGGTTCCTGGGAAAAGACTTCGAGGTATTTCTGAACCAATCTATTGGGAATCTCATTTTCATGTCTTCATAAGAGTTTTAGAGGATTCAAAAAGGAAGAGTTTGGTATAAATTTCACCCTGTTTGGCTAAGTAATGAAGACGTTATGGCTGTCTGAATACAGGGCAGAAAATCTGAAAATGCTGGAATTTTGAAAGTGTGTTTTCTTGCAAGTTTTAAGGTCAAAAATCATGAGCTCGAGGTTCTAATGATTGATTTGGCTTGTTTGACAGGCCAAGAGCAAATAGGTCAAGTTTACAAGCCAAGGTTCCAATTCTAATACGGTGAGTGACTCTATCTTAGAACTATGTTTGACCTATGTTTTTCTTCATGAACATAAGTGTTGATAATTACATCTTGATTGAACTAGTTGTGAATGGCTTCATAGAGTTTTCTAACATAAAGTCATGATGGAACCTAAGCATGCTTTGAATTAGTTGTAACTATAAATCCAGGTATGGAAACTAAATTATGAAAGTATGCTTTCCTTTAGAGAATGTTTTGTGTAAATCCACTTGGGAACATGTATAAATGACAATGTGGAAATGTCAAGGAATTGTTGTATGTGTTATAAAGACATGATTTCCATGGTACACAAATTATGCCCTTGTTTGGGGTTAACCCCTAATCATGAAGGACATTCGAGAAGGTACTTAGGG
The DNA here is from genome assembly GCA_036507285.1 of Trichosanthes cucumerina. Taxonomy (NCBI): domain Eukaryota; kingdom Viridiplantae; phylum Streptophyta; class Magnoliopsida; order Cucurbitales; family Cucurbitaceae; genus Trichosanthes; species Trichosanthes cucumerina. The sequence goes on along the minus strand of CM071839.1, from coordinate 69,509,531 downwards.
GAATGAATCATGATATCCCGATCATCAAGGACAATGAGAAGGTATCCGGAAGTAAATAGTTTTACCTAAATACCAAGGACAATGAGAAGGTATTCGGGTAGTAAATGGTTTTACCTTAATCTTGAAGGACATAGAGAAGGTATTAAGGAAAACCAAACGACAAAGGCATTCCACGTGCACGTGAGAGAGAGAGTGGTACGAACCTTATTGGTATAAATGTAACTCTACCACCTCTATGGTTTAATGTGGTATCATGTCATGTGTTTTATTGTTATGAGTTTCTATTTTATTGATCTATCAACCCTCGATATGTTAGTACATTTCGAGTTTTGTGCTATGCACAAGTGATGACTTAAACTCAGTAAATTGGAAGCATGATTTGTTTATGTTTACAAACAGATGTTAGGCTATTTTCTACTTATAATTTGCCATTATTATGATTCACCCGTGAGCTTATAATGTTTTAAAGATAGACACTCACCGAGCTTTTTAGCTCATTCTTTCAATGTTTTCAAACCTTTTCGTGAGAGATCAAGCTTCAGTACTTTGACATCCCGCCATAGTCTGCTGGGAAGTTTCATAAGTTGATAGTTTGTGCGTGGTGGTGTTGTATAGCAAGTCGTTATGTAGTTATAGAAGTTTTGTACATTAGTGGTTGTATAAACATTGAGTTGTCTTGTGTTGTTTTGATGCACTTGACTTTTAGTTTCAAGAGAGACTTATGAAGGGTTTCTCCTTGTTTATGTTTAATAGTTGTCCAGTTCTCACAGTGTTATGTTGAAATGTTCCAAATGCGAACATAGTATGTTTATCAGGAGAACAGGGTCAACAGGTATTGTTAAGAGGTAAACAATGTCTGTTGGTTTCACACCGCCTTTCGGGCTAAGTAGCAGGTAGTTCGAGAGGGGGTGTGACAAGCCACTACTTTAGCCTTCTTGAACTTAGCTTTCTTAGGAGCCATGGTAAGGAAATGCTCGCAACCACTCTCAACACAGAAGCTAAAACAAGAAAAATGCTTCTTTGGCAGATGAAGAACTCGTAATGAGATAGTCAATTTAAAGGCTCAAACCCTCGAATAGGAAACCATGTGGCTATACTGATAAAGATCGGTCAAATCCGCCCAAATCCCTTAATTCGTTTTCTAGCCAACTGCTTTTCAGGCGACAAATCTGACACAAATCAGATTCCTTTCCCCTTCTTCCAAATCTGTCAACTCAAAATAAAAGGTCCAGCAAAAAGGATTCATGCAACTCTCGAAAATGACAATTTCTTACTATGATAAATTGCAGCAATGTGCTTCAATTGTCTTGCATGGGAGCTTGTAGCCAGAGCTGAAATTAAATAGCTTCCTTCACTACCGCCTGCCAATAGAAAATTGAAAAGAAGAAATTAACCAACTAAATGAAACTTAAACAATTAAAAGTGAAACAAAATATCCGAAAGAAGGACAAGAAAATGGGAGGAAGGACTGAACATGGAAGTGCACTCCCAATTATTATATTTCTTTCAAGAACACGTTAATTATCAGCTAGCCTCTTTGAGGCTATATTTCTTTGGAATTCTTCCCCCCAATAATGTTTCAACCTTTGACCATTAACCTTGAAGTCTCTTCCTTCTTTCTCATCTCTGAGCATAACAACACCATGGGGAAACACTTCCATGACTATAAAAGGACCTGACCACTTGGATTTTAATTTGCCATGAAATAACTTCAACCTGGAATTAAACAACAACACCTTCTGCCCCTTTTCAAACTGTTTATGCACAATTTTTCTATCGTGCCACAACTTAACTTTCTCCTTCTACAGCTTAGCATTTTCATAGGAGAACAATCTGAACTCCTCTAATTCATTAAGCTGAAGCAATCTGAGAGCTCCAGCTGCAGACCGATCCAGATTAAGCTCCTTCAAGGCCCAAAACGCTTTGTGTTCAAGCTCAAGAGGTAAATGACAAGCCTTTCCATAAACAATCCTATAAGGAGACATTCCCAGAGGGGTTTTAAATGTTGTCCTATAGGCCCACAAAGAGTCTTCTAGCCGAAATGACCAATCCTTCCTGTTAGGATTTACCACTTTTTCCAGAATTCCCTTGATTTCCCTATTAGAGATTTCAGCTTGCCTATTTGCTTGCGGGTGGTATGGAGTTGAGATCTTGTGCTTGACATTATACTTACCCAAAGGTAAAGTCATGGCTTTATTCACAAAATGAGAGCTTTCATCACTAATTAGAGCTCTAGGAGTTCCAAACCTAGTGAATATATGTTTATGTAAGAATCGCATGACTGTCTTGGCATCATTCATTGGGCAAGCTATTGCCTCAATCCATTTGGAGACATAGTCCACAGCTACCAAAATGTATATATTTCCATTAGATGGAGGGAAAGGACCCATAAAGTCAATTCCCCAAACATCAAATAGCTCGACCTCCAAAATGTAGGAGAGGGGTAACTCATCCCTCATTCCTATGTTTCCTCTTCTTTGGCATCTATCACAGGCCTTACTAAACAAATGGGCATCTTTGAAAATAGAAGGCCAATAGTAACCAGATTGAAAAACCTTGGCGGCTGTCCTTTGGCCACCAAAATGTCCTCCATAGGATGAAGTATGGCAATGCTGTAAAATGTAAGTAATTTCAGCCTCAGTAACACATCTTATCAACAATCCATCAGCACATTGTTTATAGAGGTAGGGGTCATCCAAAAAATAAGTCCTGGCATTATGAATGAACCGTTTTAATGATTGCCCAGGCAAGTCTAAGGGTAGGATGCCACTTGCCGCATAATTAGCAAAATCTGCAAACCAAGGAGTTCCAATTTCTTGCACTTGAGCTACTATCAACAGTTGTTCATTAGGAAACTCATCTCTAATTGCAGATTGTTGTGGCATTGACTCTGCTGGTGCCAGCCTAGATAGATGGTCTGCTACTTGGTTTTCTGAGCCTTTTCTATCAATTATGACAACATCAAATTCTTCAAGCAACAACACCCATCTAACCAACCTTGGCTTGACCTCTTTCTTTGCCAATAAATATTTTATGGTTGTATGATCTGTAAAGACAGTGACTGTGGAACCCACCAAATAAGCTCGAAATTTCTCCAGGGCAAAAACTACAACCAGCAATTCTTTCTCTATAATGGTATAGTTCAATTAGGGTTCATTGAGAGTTCTACTAGCATAATACACAGGGTGAAGAAGCTTATCGTACTTTTTCCCCAGCATGGCTCCCACTGCATAGTCACTTGCATCAGTTATAACTGCAAAAGGTAAATCCCAATTAGGTCTTCTCATAATGGGAGTTGCAACTAAAGCTTTTTTTAATGTTGCAAAAGCAGCCAAACATTCAGAACTAAACTCAAAATGTCTATTGGCTTCCAAAAGAGCACACAAAGGCTTGGATATCTTGGAAAAATCCTTAATAAACCTCCTATAAAAACCAACATGTCCTAAAAAACTCCTAATACCCTTAACTGATGTTGGAGGTTCCAGTTTTTCAATAATTTCCACTTTTTCTCTATCCACTTCAATGCCTTTTCTTGAAATCTTGTGTCCTAAAACAATGCCTTACTTCACCATAAATTGACACTTCTCCCAATTTAAAACCAAATTAGCCTCTTCGCACCTTGTAAACACCGTCCCTAAATTTTCAAAGCAACCCTCAAATGATTCACCAAAAACCGAGAAGTCATCCATGAATACTTCCATGACATTCTCCACTAAATTAGAAAAAATGCCCATCATACACCTCTGAAAGGTTGCATGGGCATTACAAAGATCAAAGGGCATTCTCCTAAACGCAAAAGTTCCATAAGGACAGGTGAAAGTAGTTTTTTCTTGATCCTGGGGAGCTATTGTGATTTGATTATAACCACTGTACCCATCCAAGAAGCAATAGTAAGCTTGGTCAGCTAACCTATCTAGCAATTGGTCAATGAAGGGTAGAGGGAAATGATCCGTACGAGTGGCCTTATTAAGTCTCCTATAATCCATGCACACTCTCCATCCAGTCACTGTCCTAGTAGGGATCAATTCATTTGCGTCATTTGTCACAAGTGTCATCCCACCCTTCTTCGGCACACATTGCACAGGGTTGACCCAACTACTATCAGCTATAGGGTATATAATTCCCGCATCTAACCACTTAATTACCTCTTTCTTGACAACTTCCTTCATGGCTGGATTGAGCCTTCTCTGCTGCTCAATAGATTTGAAGCTTCGTTCCTCTAAATTTATTTTGTGCATGCAAAAGGAAGGACTTATTCCCTTTATATCAGCCAAAGTCCACCCAATAGCCTTTCTATGCTGCCTTACCCTCATCTTTAGGCATTAAACTTGCTGAGACAATTATAGGGAGAGTCTGGTGTTCTCCTAAAAAGGCATATTTCAAGTGCATATGCAGAGGCTTTAAATCCAGAATGGGGGGTATCTCAATGGACGGTTGCATAGGTGGTGTTTTCTGTTCCCCCAGTTCTAAGGACTCAAATACCCTTTTGAACCTATTTAACTCAACAACAGCCTCACGCTCTTCTCCCAGCACACAAACATTCAACTCCTCACCTGTAATCTGCCCAAAGCCCTGAATATGATGCTCCAGTAATTCTTGTTCAATTGATTCATCAATTAGTTCCTCCAGCTTGTTAAGAACAAAGCAGTTCTCCACATCTGTGGGATGTTTCATTGTATCATAAATGTTGAACTCAATCTTTGGTCATTCATTTTTAAGGTGATTGTTCCCTCATAAACACCAACAACTGTCCTTCCAGTCTTAAGAAAAGGTCTTCCTAGAATTATAGGTACCTCACTATCCGCCTCATAGTCCAAAATAATGAAATCAGCAGGGAATATGAACTTACCCACTTGAACCAAAATATCCTCAATCTTACCTTCAGAGTGAGTAATGGATCTATCGTTAGTTTCATAATGTGATCAGAGTGGGCCTAGCTTCGCCTATGCCAAATTTCTTGTACATAGACAATGGCATGAGGTTTATGATTGCGCCTAAGTCACAAAGGGCTCTTCCCAGTTGTTGTCCTCCTATGGACACTAGTATAGTAAAAGCACCTGGGTCTTTCTCCTTGCTAGGAATCTTTCTTCTTAACATGGCACTACACTCTTCATTCAAAGACACCACCTTGAACTCCTCAAATCTCTCCCTTTCAGATAGAACATCCTTAAGAAACTTCATATAATTGGGCATTTGTCTTAGGGCATCTACCAAGGGGATGTTGATATGAATTTCCTTGAGAATATCCATAAATTTCTCAAAATGGACTTCATCTTTTTTCTTTTTCTTCAACCTCTGAGGGAAAGGTGGAGGAGGTGGTACAAACTCAGGAATAGTAGTAGGAATGCATTCAAATGGTTTTGAAGATTGTGCTCTAGGTATCCCTTCAATCTCCTCATTCTCTACTTCCTTAGGTTCCATCTGCTCTTCCTTTCTCTCTTTCTCAACTTGCACTGCAGAGTCCTTCTCCTTGTGTTTCTTCTTACTGATCTCCTCCGGCTTAGCTAAAGGTTTTCCACTCCTTAGCTCTAGAGCTTGCACTTGCTATTTCCCTTCCCTTTTTGGGATTTCAGTACCTGAAGGAAGCTTACCTTGAGGCGTAGATCTTATTTCATTAGCAAGTTGGCCCAATTGCACTTCAAAGTTTCTCATCGAAGCTTGCTAACTTTGAATAACAACATCATTCTTAACCATATATTCCTTCAGCAAACTTTCAAGAGAAGTACCGGAACATCTTGTGGGGTCATCATCGCCCTCTCTGATGTTGGAGCATCGGTTGCTGATTTCCATAGGCCTGCTGATTCTGATGCCTAAAACCTGGTGGGTAATTCACCTTTTGCTGCATTTGAAGGGCTTGAGAATTACTTCCTTGACCTCCCGAAGCAAAGTTGGGGTGATTTCTCCATCCTGGGTTATAGGTATTAGAATAAGGATTGTTCCTTTGATTAATTTGGTTCCCAACATAGTAAACTGAGGCTGGATTACTAGGACAAAATTCAAACGTGTGTCCTTCACCACAATAAACACATGACTCAGTACTTACTACTTGGTTCACCATGGCTGCATTTTGAGCATTAGGGGAAGCATTTCCAGCAGCTAGATTCTTCAACATGTTGGCCATGGATGCTATTTGGGCATTAAGAGCGGTTAAAGCATCTAACTCTAACATTCATTTGTTCTTTTTACCTTGGGAGCTCCTTGAATCAGCCCACTGACAGTTGTTTGAGGATATTCTTTCCAATATCTCAAATGCTTCATTATAGGTCTTTGACAAAAGAGCCCCATTTGCAGAAGCATCTACAACTTGTTTAGTGGTTGTATTCAACCCATTGTAAAATATCTCCATTTGAATACAATGAGGGAGTCCATGATGAGGACACTTCCTAAGAAAGTCCTTAAATCTCTCTCAGGCCTCCCTTAAGGATTAATCATCGAACTGTTGAAAAGCCACAATTTCATTTCTAAACTTAGCATTCCTAGTTGGTGGGAAATACTTAATAAGAAATTTTTCAGCAAGTGTGTTCCAAGAATCAACTGCCCCAGGAGGAAGTGTATTCAACCATGTCTTGGCTACATCTCTAAGGAAGTAAGGGAACAAACTCAACCTTAGGGCACCCTTAGGCACTCCTGGCAGTATAAAAGAATCACTAACCCCTAGGAAGGATTTCAAATGCAGATGAGGATCTTCAGATGATAGTCCGTGAAACTATCCTATGGTTTGGAGCATTTGGAACATGACAGGTTAAAGCTCAAACATTGGGGCTTGGATTTCCGGCCTAATGATCCCAGGATTTAACTCTTCAACCAAGGGATTGGCATAAGTTCTGATAACTCTCTCCCTGTCATCTGCTAAAACAATAACATTGGCAGGGACCACAGCTTGGGGTTCAACTAAAGGTGGTCTAAAGGCTCCTTGACCTTGTGGCTGGTTTCCAGGGTTATTTTGAGAATTGTTAGGATCTACAGGACCTCCACGAAAATATGTCATTTTTTCCTTTTGAATCCTTCTTCTTCTATGAAATGCTCTCTCAGATTCAGGATCTAAGAAAAATTCGAAACCTGGGAAATCATTCATGCACAATTATAGCACCTGAAAGCAAAGAAACACCTTAGTTAGACCTTTCTTTCAGCTCAAAAATCACTAAAAACAACTCAAACAAAGTAAAAAAAAAAAAAACAAACTAATCCCCGGCAACGTCGCCAAAAACTTGTTTGCTTAAAAGGGGTGTATGAAATTATCAAGAAAACACTCCTAAACTGTGCAAGTATAAACAATCTAAGCAGCAAGTGATAAGTAAATTTAATCGTCTCCTCTGGGATTAGTTGTGGAATTTACACAAGATTGAGTTGAATTTAATGAGTAAGAGGTAACCAACATAAGCAATGAGTAATGAATTTAGAGATTAAAAGTAACAACTGAATTGCTAAAGTAATGCAGAAGAGGATTAATAAAAGTAAGCCAGCAACAAACACAAGTCTACCAAAATAGTAAAAAGGGGATAGGATCAGGGGTGAATTATGCTTCAACAATCTTAGTGCTATAGCTCAAAACTACACCAGAGCTCAAAACAGTTCACTTCACGGAATCTTCCCAGATTTCCTTGCGAGTTAGGCATTCAATTCCCATTAAACACCCTTAACTTAGCTCCTAACTGTTAACACTAGGTGAGTGACTATCCCTAGACTCCTCAATTACCTGAGAGATATGAACCCCTTAATCAGAACTAGTGTCATGCCTTGAATTCGGGGTTTTCTTCCCTTTCCCAAGTTGGAATAAACAATGCTAAAATGAGATGGCCAACAAAATTATAGCTTGACAGTAAATTCACAAGACATGAGAGTAGGATTGCAGTAATTTACTCAATCATTAAGCTTACATTCACATAAAGCCCCTAATCCTTACCCGAAGGGTGGTTAGTTCATGATGCTAAGAAAAGATAGCAATAAAACAGTAACCCTAACGTTAAACATACTTAAAATGGTCTTAGTTACAATGTAAGAGAGTAAGAATAAGAAGGATAAAAGAATAAACAGATGGGTGAAGTTGTCAAGCCTCCTTTGGTCCACTTCCACCCTTTTTCCCGAAGAGGAATGCTTCCCAAGGTTAGCCTTTCTTCATATTCTTCTTCTCTGCATTTTTCAATCGGCTTCTCTCCCTTTTCTTCTTACCCACTCTCCCCCCTTTGCCAAAAACGGCCAAAGAAAGTATTTATACCATATCCACCTCGAATTAAGGGCTGAATAGACAAGGACAATGATATGAAGGCCTCTCATTGGCTCACAGCAGCTGATATGGCAATTTCTATCCAAATTTCAATTAATGAATTTTGTCCACGTGTGCATTCTACTTAACCGATATCGAATTGTGCTCCAAAGAATCTTGATCCTTTAGCAATTGCACAGCCAAAGAATTTCAAGCGATCTTGAAAGACTTCATAGCATCCATCTTCCCAAAAACTCTTGTAAACATGGCCAAAATGACAAAATTCAGCAATGAAAAGTAGTTCAATGGCTTTAAGGTACTTCAAAAGTACTTTGTAAATATTAACACACAAAAGTACCTAACCAAGGGGTTAAAATAGTCAAGAAAGCTCAAAATACCAAGAAATAATCACAATAAAAGCTCAATCTTAGCTCTCATTCTAAGAGCTAATAACAATCAACAAAGTGTATCCTTGGCGGTCAATCCAGGCAACAAGATTTCGACAGTCAAATTAACCAATGATAATTTTCTACTGTGGAAGTTTCAAGTTGAGTTTGCATTAGAAGGGTATGGGATTTTCGAAACACATGTTCAAGAAAGTGTCGAACCACCAACGAAATTTATCCAGGTTAGTGAAAATGAAGCTTTAGTCATGAAATTGAGTTTGTTGCATGATCAATGGCAAAACTAGGACAAGCTGACATGCTCTTGGCTACTTGGGTCGATGAATGAAGATATACTCGAACAAATGCTTCATTGTACCTGTGTGAAATAAATATGGACTTGTCTTCTGCAAATCTTCAATTCGCAAATCCTGGCGCAAGTAATGAAGATCAAATCAACACTACAAAATCTAAAGAAAGGGGGCATGCCTCTTAATGAATATTTTATAAAGATTAAAAAGTGCGTTGATGCTCCTTCAGCTGTTGGAAAATCGGTTCCCACTGAAGATCACATTCTTTATATACTTTCTAGTTTTGGTCCCGAATTTGAATCGATGGTCTCTATTATATGAGTCAAGATATGCACTGAGAGCGTCCAAGATATTATGGCACTACTGCTAGCACACGAAACAAAACTAGAGGCTAAAGCTATCAATGTTGACAACACCATATCATCTACTAATGTGGTTTCACAGAGTAATCCGAGAGATGGTGATACTCAAAGAGGAGGCAATCAACATTATAACTCAAGCAGAGGTCGTGGACGAAATAATAATAACCAAGGAGCTAGAACTCAATGGAATAATCATTGCAAACCACAATGCCAACTATGTAACAAGTTTGGGCACACTGTCACTCGTTGTTACTTCCAATATGAACCTTCTCAGCCTTAATGGAGACCACAAGCAGCGAATTTGTCTTAGTTCCAATACATGGACAATATGGCCAACTGCAATTCATGTCCTATAATCAACCAGCCAACCATATGGTTGCAATGCTTACGACCCTAAACTACAACCAAGACTGTAATTAGTACCCTGATTCTGGTGCAACGATTCATCTTACAAACAATTTGGGGAATATGGCTACAAGCTCATACTATAATGGACCAAGCAACTGGACAAATAATACTCCAAGGGGCTCTCAATGAAGGCCTCTATCGTTTCCAGCTTGACTCCAAAACACCAAAAGTAACCTCTTATCATACATATATGTCTCCTCATCCTTCTTTCTGTTATGCATCAAATACCATGCCATATAGTCTAGATTTATGGCATCAAAGGTTAGGCCATCCGACCACGCCCATTGTTCATCACATTGTAAAACGGTGTACCTCTCATTCTATAAGTAAAAAACATACAAATACTTTTTGCCAAGCTTGTACATCTAGCAAAATACATGTTCTGCCTTTTCCTTGTTCTACTAGTCTGTATAATGGTCCTCTCCAACTTGTTGTCATTGACTTATGAGGACCTTCCCACATAAACTCGAGAAATGGATTCAAATACTACATGAGTTTTGCAGATGTCTATTCAAGATACATGTGGGTCTTTTTTTTGCAGACCAAAGCTGAAGCTCCTCAAATTTTTGTCAAGCTTGTGGTCGTCCAATTCGCCTCTCTTTAAACCCTCGATTTGTAGCCTATTTATAGATGAGGAAAGTAGGATTTTCTTCCAAGAATTCGTCCTCAAATCGTGGGCAATTGATTGAGTATAACTTTAGGCCATATTCTTTCCAAAAGTTGGGTGAAAATCTCCAAAAATTTGCTTATCGTTATCCTCTACAAGTCCTCAAAATTTGTGGGCCCCGGCCCTACGGGTTAAATGGACATCTCTAGCGCTCGCGCATTCCTGATATAATACGATCACGATACGTTACTGAGCGCGAGCACGAGTTTGTTCAGATTCCTTCATTAATTCGCTTATCGTTATCCTCAGTTTACTCGTGCTCGCGTTAATTTGACATAATACGATTGCGATATATTACGGATCCGAGCACGAATCTGCGCTAACTTCATTTTAATTCGTTTATCGTTATCCCTTCATTTACTCGTGCTCGTGTTATTCACCAGGACCACAATCCTTTACTAACGATTCAGATTTCTTTGACTGTGTCGTTTGGAATCGTCGGATGCCTGATAAATAAATACCCACGACCATTGAAATCATTCCCTAAACCACAGTTAGTCTGAAATTTCAATATACTCGACGTATACCATACACTCGGCATATCATACACTGCAAATAGATGTCTTCAGACGATAGTTACTTCAACCTACCAGGCGAACCACAATCACATTCTTTGGATGGTGATTCGTACGGGTACGAGAGAAATTCCCATCACTTTGCCTCCGACACTATAGAATATTCGAGTGATGAATACAGTTACGAGGAACTGCCTCATGCTTCGGAGTACAAGTCAGGGGACAATGATGAAGACGACGATGATGAACCTCATGATGATGTCGATAAGGATAAGGATGAGGACGATAAACCTCATGATGATAAGGATGAAGAAAAGGGTGAGGACGAGGAAGACGAGGACGATGAAGACGACAATGACGATGATTATAATGAAGAAGGGGATGACGATGATGACGATGATGATGAAGATGAAGACGATGAGGAATCGACTTCACCCCCACTTAGTCCGGACCTCGGTGGAGTCAAGCGGGATAGAGGCTCCAACACGACGGCAAATGGACAAGATGATGGAGATCTTATCCCCTTGAGTAGCGAAAATGTGTTTGGAATCATAATTGCAAGTTCATTTTGGTTGAAATACAAAAACCAGTACATTGGTGTAAGAAACAGAGATAAGCATACATTCTAATCTAATTAGACATGGAATAAGCATGCAAACATGTTGTGTAAATTAAACTAAACTAAAAAAGAATTCGTAATTACCTTTGTAGTCTCACAGCTGCAACTCTTTGCTCCAAAAGATGATTCTCCAGTAACTCAGCAACAAAGAGAAAGCTTTGTTCTTCTCCAAGCAGGACACTACCAAAAGTGATAACCTCCTATTCTCAGGATTCTCCTTAGATCTTACCTCGGTGGGAAGGTAATCAAACAGTTCGATGTGAGTGAGAGGGAATTTGAGAGAGAAGAGTATTTTCCAGAGAGAATGATCGATCAAAAATCAACAACCCTTCTTCCTCTTTCTCCATTCGAGAAGAAGAGGCATAACAGGGGTAACTCCCCACTCCCTATCGAGAAGGGATTGGGGAGTGATGGGAACGTGTCATCGTGACACGTTTCTAATTAATTAATAACACAATTGATTAATTAACTTAATGTTGGATTTTATGTCCTAAAACTCGTAGTTTGTAATTGATAAACATTTTCGTGTTTCTTTTTAAATAAAATTGTTATTGAATTAGTATGTTATAATCTTGAATCCAATAAACTAAGGTCCCGAGGCTATTTAATGTAGACTTGAACTTTATGTGATGTGATGACATAAAACATGGATCAAGTTCGAGTATATAGCCTGAAATGGTCTATAGTATAGGGATAAGGTTGGGTGCCTTATTCTGGGGACACTATGGATGCGACCTACTTTGTAGTTAGTACAAACGATGTGATCCTGAATCGTTCATATAGAGATATGTAAGTGGGGGCATCCTATGCAATGAGTTTGTATAAGACTGGACCACGACTTAGTCACTTTTGCTTTATAACACCGTTTACTGTATAAAACTGACTAATTCAATTTTGATGACCTAGGTAACTCAATCTCAATCCTGAGATAATTATGAACTCCTGTTTATTCGGGATTATCCTTAAATCTGCATGGGTGAGAGCAGCTCAACAACGCTGGCTCAACAAGTCTCTCATTTCAGGGATAAGACCGGATAGATGGCTGGGAACATAGGGTGCAAGACGGAATTCACTCCTACCCGACTCTAGGGATAGTAGATAGGTTGTTCTCTTAAATGTTGACTTTGGAACTAGAACAAGGGGCCCCACCCTCTCACTAGGCTAAGAGGGACTAGATTTGTTGGTTGGACCACAAATCAATTGTTCTATAGAGGTTTAATGGGACTTAAGGAACAAGAAGTGTTCTCGGGGGTAAAATAATATTTTGACCCAACCGAGACCACGAACAACCTGTGAAGGATTGACTTACTGGTTATCGTTATATCAGGTGGACAAAAATATATCTACAGTGAGGGGAGTGCAACTACGGGACTTTAGTGGAATGACCCGTTAGTTAACAAATGTTAATTAATTAGGTTGAAGAGTTTGACCGGTTAACTCGGATTGTTGGAGCCCATGATCTGTAGGTCCATTAGGTCCCCCTGCTAGCTCATATGGATTAAACTTAGAATAGTATGTTGGATTAATTCGAATTATTCGAATTAGGTAAGGAGTTTTAAACCGACAAGTATATGTTATATAACTATCAGTTTTTTATGACACAATATATTCAAATTTGATTTGAATTTCAAAAATATGAATGCAGATTCATGTTTGGGAGGTCAAAATTAGTCAAGAGGGTCAAAATCGTAAAAAGTCAAATGGGTGACTTTTTGGCTCGGGAAAAGTCAAAGTTTGACTTTGACCAAATGAAAAACACTATTTTACCCTTGACTAGAGTTAGTGGAATTATCCAAGTTTTTGTTAGACAATCCCACTGACTTAAGTGGATTATGTGTAAACATTATAGAATGACACATAACCCACTTTAGTTAGTGTTTTGTGAGCTGTTGCATTTTGGTGAGCCTTGGCATGCATTTGATGCATGTAATTTCTTTATAAATAGATTTGTTTTCAAAACAAATGGTTCATTTTTCTGAATTTTGAGTTTTTTCAAAAGAAGTCTCACCAAAACATATTTCTTCGCCTTTCCTCACTTAATACTTTGAACCTCTCATTCTTCCTTTTCAATATTTCATTCACCGGATCCCACAACTCGGTTCTGAGTCTAGAGGATAGCGGAGAAGCTCTAGTGGTGGTCCGGCTGTGTTCGATTTGTGCTTTGGCAAGGAGATCGTGAAGAAATCAAGCTACAAAGGTTGTACTTTCTTCCCGTTTTTAGTTTACTGTTGTTTGTATGTTTGCATGTTAATTTCTATTAAATTAGATGCAATTAGAGTGTCATTAGATCCTTATTCCGCTGTGTATGTCTCATGTTCCATCACTTAATTGATTTAATTAAATCATATTTAATTAAATATCATATTATACAAAATGATTAAACCCATTTAATCATTTTATCCCTTAATCTATAGTTTTAATGCACATTAAATTTTAACCTGTAGTTTTCAAATATGAATCGCATTCACATTTAAATTTAATATTTGAACTCTTTCAAACATTTAAATCTCTCATATAATTTAATATGAATCATATTCACATTAAATTTATAATATATAGTTCCAAAACTATATATTATATCGTATCTATATACATTAAATTTATTCCCTAATGAATTTGAACATTTCAAATTTAAACGATCTAAGAATCCTTTACGAGCTAGAAGGTGGACCTAATGGACCTACAAACAGAAGCTCCAACGATACGAGATCACTCGGTTAATCTCATTAACCTCCTAATCAACATTCGTTAACTACGGGAACACTCCACTAAAGTCCCGCAGCTGCACTATTCTCACTGCAGATATATTTCTGTGTCCATGGATATTGACCAATAACAGCAAGTCAATCCTTCACGAATGTTCGTATCACTAGCTAGGTCAAATTATCGTTTTACCCCTGGGTTACATCTTGTTCCTTAAGTACCAGTGTTCCTCTAATGAACAATTTGTTTGTGGTCCTACCAACAAACAGAGTCCCTCTCGGGCCAATGAGAGGGTCGGGCCCTTTATTCAAGTCTCGGAGACACCACTTAAGGGAGCATTCCTCTACTTACCCTAGTAGGCGGGAATGAGTGAATTCCATCTTGTAGGCTAAGTCCTCAGCTGGTCACTCGGTCTTGTCTCCAAGAAGGTAGGCATATCGAGTCGGCGAATCTGGCCACTCTCACCCATACTAGTCAAAGGACAATCCCTCGCAAACAGGAGTTACATCTAGAGGTTACTATTTCGTGTTCCGGTCTTATGTAATCTCATTACATAGGATATCCCCACTCACATGTCATCTACACGAACACGTTAGGATCACAGTGTTTGTTTCATATACAAAGTGGGCCACATCCATAGTTTTACCAGGGTAAGGTACCCGAACCTTATCCCCTTACTATAGACCCTTTAGGTTGTATCTCGAACCGAGATCCTTTATATGTACACTACATTCAGTTAAAGATACATTTTACAGCCTTGGATGTTTAGTTTATTGGATTTGGGGTTAAAACAATGGCAATATCGTAAATAACATAATTACATTAATTATAACATAATTACAAACTACGAGTTTTAGGGCACAAAACCCAACAAACTTTCACTTGAACTAAAACTCTAGTGGGGTACATCATAATCTAAAACAATGGTAACAGAGATACAAATACAATAGACTAGGGCATCCATATACCCATTACATATCTCCCACTTGCCCTAGATTAGCCTATGTACATGTCTCGTAGACTTAGACTCTCCAGATGACCCTCGAACACTTTAGTCGTGAGAGTCTTTGTAACGGATCAACAATGTTGTGCTTCGAAGCGATCTTCGTGACTGTCACATCTCCTCGTTGCACTATTTCTTGTATCAGGTGATACTTTCTCTCGATGTGCTTGCCTCGCTTATGGCTGCGAGGTTCCTTCGAATTGGCTACCGCACCACTATTGTCATAGTATAAGGTGATGGGAAATTCCATATTTGGAACAATTTCCAAATCAGTAAGGAATTTCCTTAGCCAAACAACCTCTTTAGCTACTTCACAAGCAGCAACATACTTAGCCTCCATCGTGGAGTCAGCGATGCATCCTTGTTTGATGCTTCGCCATACTATAGCTCCCCCGTTAAGGGTGAAAACTGATCCCGAAGTAGATTTCCTAGAAGAAGATGAAGCCACTGTTTTTTATCCAGAGGTCGAACCTCTATGATAACTTCTACTGGCAACATTTGCCTCACCTTTCGATCCCTGAATTTTCATCAAAGATTGAGAGGTCTGGAGTTCATTCAGAAGAGAGGTAAGATTAAAAGTAAGCTTGTTCATAACAGCATTACTTCTAAACTGTAGGAAACTATTTGGAAGGATTTCCAGAATGAAGCTGACCTAGCTCGATTCATCGATTGAAGCACCATTCGATTCCGCGATGTTAAAGTGCACCATCATATCCAGGACATGATCCCGAACAGATGTACCCTCTGGCATCCTCGAGTTGAATATGTACTTTAGGGCATTGTGTCGGGCTTGTGTGGACTGTTGTCCAAACATACCCTACACGGAATCCATGATTTCCTTGACGGTTATCATGCCCTCATGCTTCTTGGCTAATATGTCAGACATACTTACCAGCATGTAGACCTTGGCCTTATCATTGGCCTTGATCCATCGATCATATGCATCACGAACATTTCGTGAAGCATTCGAGCCTTGCACCTGAGGACACTCCTAAGTTAGCACAAACTTCAGATCATCCACTACCAATATAGTGTTGAGTTTTTTTTTCCATGTCATCATATTCTCTCCGATTAACTTTTCCGCACCCAATAAGGTAATTATAGGGCTAGACATTTTTGCTGAAAATTTTACAAAGCAAACTTGTATAAGTTTCTTACTATAATTGTCTAATCCAATCATGTTTTAGCTAATTATCAAAAGATTCCTAGGTCATTTATAAATTGCAATGATACTCCAAAGGTTTAGAATGTATGACACTGAAGGGTAATCAAAAACCCTCCTCCTCTGGATCAAGACATTCTTGATCAAAACCTAATGCTAGGATAACTCTTATTCCTATAGACTTTAGTTACCATTTTTCGGTCATGATACATACTCATCTTATGTACCTTGTAAGTGTAACCTTCTGTCTTTAGATCCCAGAGTCCCCATCTAATAAAATCCGCCGAAGGGAGGACTAGATTGAAAAACAGACTACGGAAATCTTTATCCCTTTCGGGTGTCTACTGTGTTCGATCCCCTATGATCAAGCCCTCTGGGGATTGTGCGGTCCAAAGCCAAACTAGCAGGCTGACCATAGTGATCTTACGGTGTAAACTGACTGAAGAGACCATAGGTTTTGTTTTCACTAAACATGCTCCCACTCACTATAAGTACCCTCTCCATTCACCTTGATATTGACTCATACAAACATCATCCGAAGGGAGACGCTCTCGTTTACGCCACGAGGCCAAGTATGAGTCTCGCGGTGTGAACTTCCCAGAGATACGTAGGTGGAAAAATATGTATCATATACACTTTTCCTCCCACTGGATACTTTAAATCTATAGGAATCTTACTTAGGCTAAACCCGGCTAATGGTTTTACCTAAAGTTATCAATATAACTCTTATATTGATAATCATTGATTTTATCCTAAGTTTGCTAATATAACTCTTTATATTAAGCCTAGGATTTCTAGTTTATTAACCCCTTAATAAACTCGTTGACGCTACTATGATTTATAAACTCTCTGATTAAATTTCACTCTCAGGTCAGTTCCCAGGTAGGGGTGTTCCGTTTCCATCAGCTTAAATACCCTAGCCTAGACAGAACTTTCCTTAGATAGAGTTCCTCAATCATTGTTTATAAATCACTTGGTTCCTAATTCTAATCTAATTAGAACTAGATAACCTAAGGTATATTATTTCCAAGTTCTAAACATTTTAAAACTAATAATTAACCTTAAGTGACATGCATACTATGTTATAATGTTTGATCATACATCTCATGAATAATAAGATACACATAGCATAATCATCTCATGAAATATAATGCATGTCAATGTTGTCCATGAATTAATATAACACCTTATATTAATTAATCATGAAAACTATATAATATAACTCTTTATATTATAAATGATGCATGGAAATACTTAACCTAAGGTGGAATTTCTAAATTAAAAGCATACATTATGCATGGAAATAATTACACAACAATTGCATAATTTAAATAGCAAAATTAGACCAATTTTGGCACCCTAAAATCAATTTTAATTAATATAATCTAATTATATTAATTAAAATTAAATAAATTAAATATAAATAAATTTTTATATTTATTATATATAATAAATCTGTTTTCTGCCCGTTGCTCCTTCACGTGAAACGCATGTGGCGTTGCAACGCTGATACCAGCGTTGCAACGCTGCGATTTGTCCTCTTCTGCCCGTTGAAGCGCACCTCAGCTTCTGCGTTACACAACGCCTCAGCGTTGCAACGTTGCCGTCTTCGCAGTCGCGCGCCTGCCGCATTGGCGTTGCAACGCCATTCACAGAACAACAACATGAAATCTCCATTTCTTGTTCGTTTTCGCTTTGATCTTCTTAGAAACCACTTTGCCTCGATCGACACGGACTTACAGACTCGATTTACAATTAAAATTGCCCAAAACACCGACCCCCTTACATTGAACGATTCAATAAAAAATTATAAATGTAAGTGCCATAATTGAAAACGTCTAAATTGCAAACCTTTCATACATCTCATGCAAAACAGTAAATCCCACCTCGTTCTTGAAAAATCCAGAACGTAAACTAAGAACGCAATTAGGATCTGATACCAACTGCAGGGAATCGAATCCCGCAGCGGAAGCGATTGTGAATCACGCGTTCTAAATTACATTACATGGATTATATTCAAGAACTAAACTATCTAGATTAAGCATGTAATAACAATATGGATAGCGAGATATTACCTTTGAAGAATTCTTTCTTCAAGTGTTCCTTCTCCCACGACCACGATCTCAGCAACGCGAACCCAAGCGATCACGGACACTACCACTGGATCTTCTCCGTTGTTCTCTAGGTGAGGGAGGAAGGTGGGTTCCCTTTAGGTGAGATGAGATGTTTGTGAGAGAGATTGTGTTTTGGAACCTTTCCAACAACACAACAAAATGGCACACTAGGGTTTTCCAATTCTTAGGTCAAAGTTGCATCTCATGCAACTATATATATATAGGGAAATAAGGTAGAAATTACCATCCTATCCTTCTTTCATTCTCTCTTTAGTATATAGTTAATATGTGAATCTAATTCACATTAAAACTATATATTATATCAATTATATCACATATAACTGATATGACATCTCATATATGAAATTGAACACTTCAATTTCATTCCTAACTTTATACCCTCAATATAACCATGTTGAGCCAACGGAGGGACCTAATGGACCTACAGTTCATGAGCTCCAATGATGTGAGATTAACGATCAAACTTTTTGATTCCGGTTAATCAATATTCATTAACTACAAGTCACTCCATTATAGACTTGTAGTTGCACTCTCTTCATCAGAGATTATATTGTGTCCACTCGATATAATCATTACCCATGAGTTGACCCTTCACAGGTTGTTCGTAATCACGGTTGGGTCAAATTACCGTTTTACCCCTGTGATTACCTCTTTGTTCCTTAAGCACCATTGATCCTCTAATGAACAACAAGCCTATGGTCCTACCATAGACTCATACCCTCATAGAGGGCGGGGCCCCGTTGTTCAAGACCTGGAGTCAGTTCTTAAGGGAACAACCTATCTAATTCCTTAGTGTAGGAATGAGTGAATTCCATCTTGCACATTTAAGTTCCCAGCTACCTACGAGGTTCTGTCCCTGAGAAGGTAGGCTTATTGAGTCGGCTACAGGTCACTCTCACCCATACTAGTCTAAGGACAAACCCCTATAAGCAAGAGTTCTTAACTTGCTCAGGATTCAGGTCGAGTCACTAATGACCATCTATAAATTATCAGTTTTACCCTGTTAACGGCGTTATACTTGTTAGACTAATAATTTGCAGTCCGGTCTTGTATGAACTCTTCATACAAGATGCCCCCACTCGCATGTCAACCACATGAATTAGTTGGATTACCTCATTTGTACTAATTACAAAATGGGTCACATCCATGGTGTTACCAGAATAAGGTTTCCAACCTTATTCTTATACCATAGACCATTTAGGTTATACTCTTGAACATAATCCAAATAGTGTCTACTACACTAATGTTCAAGATACATTATAACCTTGAAGCTTAGTTTATTGGATTTATAAAGCAAGAATATAATTTTATCAAAACAAATAACTCTTTATTTATTTGATCAAAATTATATAAGTTTAGGGCACAAATCCCAATAACAATCACCTTATTTTCTTGTGGGTCATAGAAAAGACCACCTCTCGTTTCTTTGGGATAGCCAACAAATTGGCATAATCTTGAACGAGGTTCCAGTTTCTTTGGGTTTGTCACTAGCACGTGTGTCGGACAACCACAAATCCCAAAGTGTTGTAAACTAGGTTTACGCCCCTTCCACAATTCAAAAGGTATTTTTGAAACACTCTTTGATGGAATAGTGTTCAAGATTTGTACTGCAGTCTCTACTGCGTATCCCCAAAATGAGGCAGGCAATTGAGCATAGCTCATCATAGAACGAACCATGTCCAACAGGGTTCTATTTCTCCTTTCTGACACACCATTTTCCTGTGGTGTATTAGGTTCTGAGAGTTGAGATTTAATTCCATGTTCTATCAAATAGTCCTGGAATCTCAAATCCATATACTCTCCACCTCGATCAGATCGAAGTGTTTTAATGGTTTTCTCTAATGTATTCTCTACTTCAGCCTTATACTCTTTGAACTTTTCAAGAGCCTCAGACTTATGATGCATTAGGTATAAGTAACCATACCTCGAATAATCATCTATGAAAGAGATGAAATATTCGTACCCTCCTAGAGCTTTAACATTCACCGGACCACAAAGATCCGAATGTATAAGTTCTAAGGGCTCTATGGCTCTATAACCTTTTCCAGTAAAAGGTCGCTTAGTCATTTTACCTTCCAAGCAGGATTCACAAGGAGGCAAAGAATCATCTTCTAACTTGTATAGAAGTCCATTCTTAGAGAGTATCTCAATCGGTTGAGATTTATATGACCAAGTCTAAGATGCCATAGATAGGTATTATTAAGAGAAATTATTTGCCTTTTAGTTTGAGTATTAGCAGTTTTAAACATCTCATGATTCAAAATTGCTTTAGTTCGATTCGGTTTAAGTACATATAAGTCGTTTTCCAATTTACCAGAACAAACATTGACACCCTTTTTTTAAATGAGCACTTCATTAAAAGAAAAGGAAATACAATATCCAAGTTCTATTAAACAAGAGATAGAAATTAAGTTCCTCTTAATTTTAGGAACTATATACATATTTTCTAAAAATAAAAATCTTTCTAAAAAACAGCTTGGAATCTCCCACTGCACGAGCTGAGACGACGTCTCCCGTTCCGACTCGAAGGCGTCTCACCCCTCTTGAGCTCCTCAAGGAAGTAGTTTCCTGAAAAGAAGAGAAAACGTGATTAGTGGTTGGTTCATGAATCAAGTATCTAGGTAAAATCATCATTTTCCACTAAGCAAGTTTCAAGAACAAGTAAATCAGATTTACCTTTCTTCTCTTTGAGCTCAGCGAGGTATTTTGGGCAGTTTCACTTCTAGTGCCCATCCATGTTGCAGTGGAAACACTTTCCTTTGTCTGCAACCATGGCTTTTTCCTTGCCCTTGTCAGTAGCAGGTGCCTTCCCTTTTCCTCCTATCTTCTTCTTTTGGGTTTTCTTAAGCCCCGAAGATGAACTACGGGACTTAGTCCCAAAGGATGAACCCTTCTGGAACCTTCTAGAATGGGCAAACAGATTCGCCTCTCCATCAGCCTGTCCCTTATCCTTCATAAGAGACTGGAAAGTTTGTAGTTCATTAAGGAGAGTAGTCAGGTTATACTCTATCTTGTTCATCACCGCATTGCTGCGGAATTGTAAGAAACTCTTCGGAAGAGATTCCAGGATGAACGAGACCTGACTTTGCTCGTCTATGACCGCACCGTTCATTTCAGCCACGTTGAAGTGGACCATCAAATCGAGAACATGTTCTCTCACTGACGACCCCTTCTTCATACGGGAGTTATAAACGTATTTGAGGGATTCGTGCCGAAGCTGTCCAGACGGTTGTCCAAACATATCCTGCAACGAACTCATGATCTCACGAGTTGAGACCATGCTCTTGTGCTTTTTGGCTAGAACTTCAGAAACACTAGCCAAAATGTAGACCTTGGCCTTATCATAGGCCTTGATCCAACGATCGTCGCCGCCTCCATATGATTGAGGAGCGTTTGAGCGAGACTGAGGACTTCCTCAATCAGTACAAACTGAAGGTCGTCAACAACAAGAATCGTATTCAGGTTAAACTTCCACGTAGTAAAGTTTGCACCAGTTAAATGATCGCTTTTCAGTAAGGCTATAATTGAGAACGACATGCTGAAATTTCAAAAATAGTTTTAATTAGTTATGCCTTTAACCCATTATAAACCAATCATTTTTAGCAAAATTATTAAAGATCCCTAGTGTTTAAACTAAACCCAATGTTTAAATTAAACCTTTAATTTTGCAACGATACTTAAATGGTTTAGAACAAAAGCCACCGTCGGGTGGTCAGTCACTCCTCCCCTGAATTGAGACTTTCTCAGCCAATTCTCACTACCAGAACATCTCATGTCCCAATGATCCTTTGCTACCGTTTGTTTGGTCAAGGACTTGTTCACTAGCTTAACTTATCCCGTAAATGTGACCCTGCCATTTTCAGATCCTATAGGTCCGAGCCAACATGCTACTATTAAGAAAGACAACTGTTGGCAAATTACCCAAGAGACCCTATCCATTTCTGGAGTTCGCGGTGTTTCGATCCTATAGTCAGGCCCTCCGTAGGGTTTGGCTGTTCTAGGACAACCTAGCAGGTGGATTATAGAAATCTCATGGTGCGACCTAATGGAGGAGACCGTAGGATACGTTGACACGTGTGCTCCCATTTACTATGGATACTTCTCTCATTCACCTTAGTATTGAACCCATTCAAACACTTACCGTAGGGGGACGCCCTATTGACGCCACGTAGCCGAGCATGGAACTCACGGTGTAAACTCTTGAGGATGTGAGAGTAAACTCGATGCGAACATCTCGTTTTCTCCCACTGAAACTCCTAAGGTTAGGGTGTAGGTTTAACTTAGTCGGATTCTGGCTAAAATAATCTATTTAAGTCTATGCCTATTATAACTATTATAACTAGGTCTTTTAATCTTATGTCTAGGTGAATAAACATTTTAATTACCTAGATATAAACAGAACTATGGTTAATTCAACTCGGGTTAGGGTCGGTTCCTGTGTAGAGGTATTAGTTAACCGTCAGCTTAAATACCCCCAACCTTAGACAGAACTTCACCAGTAGAGTTCCCATTAACCAAAGTTCCAATGTCCTACTATATTTTAAACTATTTAAAATACTATGTAAGACTAACTTCTAATCCTATTAGAAATTAAAAAAAAAAAACTTAGGTCTAAATTAATTTTAAACAATTTAAAACTAATTTAATTTTAACCCAAGTTCCTATGTTTGCATGCAATTCTTTGTTATAGGTTATGGTTTCTAAAACCCCTTTAATTTATAACACTTATAAATTTTAATAATTAATCTATGACAAAGAACTATATTATAAAACCATCAATTAATTTCAAATTTGAATTATAAAATTATTCAACTAATTTAATAATTAAATTACTTAAATAAAAAAACAATTATTTTAAACTAAGTAATTTCATGCTCCATGCAATTTACTTTCCATATTATCTAATTATAACAATTATAAATAAATACTTATGAAAAATAAAATAGATCATGCATTACTACGATATTTATATAACAATTATACAAATAAAATGCATGAGAATGCTTATTCTAAGGTGGGAAAAATTCTAAATGACATTCATAAAGAAAAACAACTGTAAAACCAGAATAATTTGGCCCCTAAAGTGCAAAAAAAAATAAAATTACTCTAATTTTGTTACAAAAACCAGTCCAATACAGTTTGAACCGGGTCCGAACCGCTCGAACCCGACCAAAAATAAACTGAACTGCCCAGACCGGTATGCAGCTTCAGTTTTGGCATCACGATGTTGCAACGCTGATGGGAGCGTTGCAACGCTGGCTTTGTCCGCGCGCGCGCCTGCTATCGGGGTAGCGTTGCAACGTTGAGGGGCAGCGTCGCAACGCTGCTGACCCCTGGAGATCCCGCACCGATAGGGAGGTGCGGCGTTAGACGCTGCTTCTCGGCGTTACCGCGCTGATCAACGACGTTACAACGCTTCTTTGGTAGCGTTACCAGCGTTGTTGCTTCAAAGAAGAACTTTCTCCTTCGAACACAACAACAACTATCACCAAATTCTCCCTCGATACTCATCCGAATTGCATGAAATTTGTCTCGAACGACTCTTAACTCCATTACAGACTCAATAATACACTTAATTGCCCAAAAACACAGGGGCCTTTACAATTAAATTGATCAAATCAAGAGAAAACTAAGGCCAAAAGATTCCTAAACAGTTTTTACAGCAAACCAAATGCAATTCCCACCTAATCCAATGCAGTTTTGTTTCAACCAAAACAAATCAAGCATTGCTCTGATACAAATTGATGAAGATCTTATCCCCTTGAGCAGCAAAAATGTGTTTGGAATCGTAATTGCAAGTTCATTTTGGTTGAAATACAAAAACAAGTACATTGGTGTAAAAAACAGAAATAAGCATACATTCTAATCTAATTCGACATGAAATAATCATGCAAACATGTTGTGTAAATTAAACTAAACTAAAAGAGAATTCGTAATTACCTTTGTAGTCTCACAGCTGCAACTCCTTGCTCCAAAAGGTGATTCTCCAGTAACTCAGCAACAAAGAGAAAGCTTTGTTCTTCTCTAAGTAGGACACTACCAAAAGTGAGAACCTTCTATTCTCTAGATTACCCTTAGATCTTACCTCGGTGGGAAAGTAATCCAACAGTTGGATGTGAGTGAGAGGGAATTGAGAGAGAAGAGTATTTTCCAGAGAGAATGATCGATAAAAAATCAACAACCCTTCTTCCTCTTTCTCCATTCGAGAAGAAGAGGCATAACAGGGGTAACTCCCCACTCCCTATCGAGAAGGGATTGGGGAGTGATGGGAACGTGTCATCGTGACACGTTCCCAATTAATTAATAAACAATTAATTAATTAACTTAATTGATTTAATTAAATCATATTTAATTAAATACCATATTATATCAAACGATTAAATCTCATTTAATCATTTTATCCCTTAATCTATAGTTTTAATGCACATCCAATGCACATTAAATTTTAACCTATTGTTTTCAAATATGAATCACATTCACATTTAAATTTAATATTTGAACTCTTTCAAACATTTAAATCTCTCATATAATTTAATATGAATCATATTCACATTAAATTTATAATATATAGTTCCAAAATTATATATTATATCGTATCTATATACATTAAATTTATTCTCTAATGAATTTGAACATTTCAAATTCAAACGGTCTAAGAACCCTTTACGAGCTAGAAGGTGGACCTAAAGGACCTACAGATCAGAAGCTCCAACGATACGAGATCACTCGGTTAATCTCATTAACCTCCTAATCAACATTCGTTAACTACAGGAACACTCCACTAAAGTCCCGCAGCTGCACTCTTCTCACTGCAGATATATTTCTGTGTCCACGGATATTGACCAATAACAACAAGTCAATCCTTCACGAATGTTCGTAACACCAGCTGGGTAAAATTACCGTTTTACCCCTGGGTTACATCTTGTTCCTTATGTACCAGTGTTCCTCTAATGAACAATTTGTTTGTGGTCCTACCAACAAATAGAGTCCCTCTCGGGCTAATGAGAGGGTCGGGCCCTTTATTCAAGTTTCGGAGACACCACTTAAGGAAACATTCCTCAACTTACCCTAGTAGGCGGGAAAAAGTGAATTTCATCTTGCTAGGCTAAGTCCCCAGTTGTTTACTCGGTCTTGTCCCCAAGAAGGTAGGCATATTGAGTCGGTGAATCTGGCCACTCTCACTCATACTCGTTAAAGGACAATCTCTCGCAAACAGAAGTTCGTAACCTGCTCAGGATTAAGATCAAGTTGCCTAGGTCATCCTAGTGAAATAGAAACCTAACTAGTCAACGTAGTTACATCGAGAGGTTACTATTTTGTGGTCCGGTCTTAGGTAATCTCATTACATGAGATATCCCCACTCACATGTCATCCACACGAACACGTTAGGATCACAGTGTTTGTTTCATATACAAAGTGGGCCACATCCATAGTTTTACCAGGAAAAGAATGGAAAAGGGAAAGTGGAAGGTGGGGCCCCCACCTTTGTTTTCTTTTTAAACAACTCATTTCAATCGATTTTCTTCTCATTTCAACAAAGAGGAGCTGAGTATTTCGTGGGAGAAGGAGAGAGGAAGAAGAAGAAGGAGATTTTCGTGAGTTAGAGTTGCAGAAGAAGGGAGGAGAACTCAAAGCTTGATTGTATAGCAGCAAGGTGATCAACTCAACCCTGTTCTGATTTTCTGTTCATCTCGAGCTCCACAGGAAGAGGTAAGAGTTGAAGTTTAGTTTTCTCAAAAGATAATTCATTTTTTAACCAAATTCGTGAAGGATGCTCGAGCCAATTCTGACCTTAAGTTGTTGTTTTATGAAGAGGAAGGCAGAAGACAGAAATTTGCTGTCAAATCCAAGAAGCCTCTGGTATTTTGGTTGTCCTGATCTGTAGAGTTGGAATCAGAAGCTCTAGTACGTATGGTTGGAAGGCTTATTGAATTTCCTACAACTTTCATGAAGAACTCGTGAGAATAAATCGATTGTAAGATGTTCTGAATTACAGGTCAAGTTTCGGGTTGCGTGAGGAAACGAATCTGAATAGCGTTAGTTCTCGGGAAGAAGACTTCGAGGTATTTTCGAACAAATCCGTTGGGCATCTCAATTTCATTTCTTCATATAATTTTTAGAGGATTCAAAAAGGAAGAGTTTGGTATAAAGTACATCCTTTTTGGCTAAGTAATGAAGAAGTTGTGATTGTTTGCATACAGGCTATGAAATGTGTAAAATGCTGGAATTTTGAATGGTGTGTTTTTTTGTAATTTCAAGGTTAAAATCCATGAGCTCGAGGTTCCAAAACATGGTTTTGGTTTGTTTGGCAGGCCAAGAAGAAATAGATCAAGTGTACGGGTCAAGACTCTAGTTCTAACACTGTGAGTGACAAAACGAACCTCGAAAATGGTTTATATGCTTGTATTATGCTTATGAAAATGCAAGGTTTTGTTAAAACAAAATGGTTTCAATGCTTATTGTTTCCCTTTGAACACATGTTTATGAGTATTCATATTTTCTAAGAAATTATTTCAAGTGCTCGTTGTGAGCCTAAATGTCTTGATGAAATTTATATGTGAGCATATGTTCTTGATTGTCGAAATTTATGAAAATGTTATGATTTCGAGCAAGTATGTACTAGCAAGTATGTTTTAAAGATTTCCAGTTTTAATGAACAAGCTGAGTAAGCTTGAGTTTTACAGAAGGAAAGATAAGCCGACATGTTTAAATGTTTTTATGTGTTTTTTTGAGTCTTGAATGAGTAAATGACTGAGACATTGAGCCCGAGGCTATATAGTACCGTGTGCACATAGGTCATTTTCTGTTGTCGACGTTGAGTGTACTCCGTGACAACAATCTTTGTCGTGAGTCTTTGGCCCCCCACTACGACAAAGACGATGTGAGTGTTGGGCGGGTCCCACTACATCGTAGAGTAAACATTGATTGTACAGGGCGTGCCCTACACACATGGATTGTGACATGTGTTAAAAGGATTTCTATCATTCATATGCCTTACGAGATTTTAACGACATACTTGCTGGTTTTTCTGAAAAGCTATTATGATTACACAGTTACTTTTAACGTTTGATTACAGATGCATATGCTCATAGATGGCCAGATGATATGATTTACGAGTTAATAGTTTTCTTTTAAACTCAAGTCACTCACTGAGCTTCATAGCTCATTCTTTCAGTGTTTTCCCCACTTTTCAGGTAGAGATCAAGCTCCGGTGCACGATAACTGCCATAGTCTCACCGGAAGCTCCACAAGTTTGATATGTTGTGCGTGGGTAGAGTTGTATAGAAAGTCTATATGTATAGCAGAAGGACTATGAAGTTATGTTTATGTGTACATTCTAGGTTGTGGTTGTGTAAACCATGGTTGGGTATGTTTTTTGTTGTGATGTTCACATCCGTTTCAGTTTTCCAGAGAGTCTTAAGTAGGATTACTCCTTACGTAATTGTCAATATTCCGTTGTGTTATGTTTAAAGTGTTTCTTATACAAGTATAGTATGCTTATCAGGTAAAGCAGGGTCAACAGGTATCGTTAGAGAGGTGAACGATGAATGTTGGCTTCACGCCGTCTGCTGGGCTAAGTTAGCAGGTAGTTCGGGAGGGGGTGTGACAACTTGGTATCAGAGCAGTTAGCTCCATGGGGAATAAGATAAAGCAATGTAGCTCTAGAAGAAACTAAAAAGTAAATAGCAAGTTATTGAGTTAGTTCAATAGAACTAGCAGAGCATGATCCAAGTAAGGATAAGAGTAA
The DNA here is from genome assembly GCA_036507285.1 of Trichosanthes cucumerina. Classification (NCBI taxonomy): domain Eukaryota; kingdom Viridiplantae; phylum Streptophyta; class Magnoliopsida; order Cucurbitales; family Cucurbitaceae; genus Trichosanthes; species Trichosanthes cucumerina. The sequence goes on along the minus strand of CM071839.1, from coordinate 69,481,312 downwards.
GTCCAGTCAGGACTAGAATGTGAACACCAGTCTAGAATTGTGCATTTGAGTTAAGTATTCATTACATGACTAGTATGTTGATATGTTATAGAAGTCATGCCACCATGTACTAGCAGACAATGCAGGCAGGATCAGGACAGGACACAGGTGATAACTCGCAATAGGAGAGTTATTTTACTAGAATTTCAGTGCTTAATCAACTTGAATTGCATAGAATTCATTGAGCTTCATGTTATTTTATCCCTAAATTATGAATGTTAGTTGAAAATCTTGAATTTAAGCATTAGGTTCTAAAAGAATTAATTTTGATGATTTTGTGCTTTAATTTGGATAAATTAGCTAACAAGTAATTAAAGACCGCAATTTGAGATTTTTCTTAACTTTTACATATTTAGTTTGATTTATGAATGATAATGATGTATGAGGATTTTTCTGTGTGCAGGAGATGTGTAAAAGAAAAAAAATTACAAAAACCCATAAGGGCATTTTAGACATTTTACCCGAAGGGCAAAATGGTCTTTATACCCTAAAGGGTGTGTTTGTAATTATCAAACTAGGGCAACATCTTCTTGTGATAAAAGGAAAAGAAAAGGGGAGCTACAAAGGGGCGTTTTTTCTTTGGCGAGAGGAGAGTCTTTATTTTGCTGAAGCAATCGCGAAAGAAGAAATTCGTAGGGCGTTGCTACGTGCCGCCGGAGACGAGCGAGAGGCGGTGAGAACAAGAACAAGTTGCGAAGTCGATTCTTGTGAAGCAATCGTGAGGGGAGATCGAGGTTCGGCGTTTTGCTCACGCAAGCGGCCGAGGAGAAAAAAAGGGAGGTATCGGGAGAGCCATCCACCCTACTTTGCTGAAGCAATCGGAAGAAGGCGTCGTTGTGCTTGGCCCATCGATTGCTGAAGCAATCGCGAAGGAGGACCGAGGAGCTTGTTGTGCGCGTAGGTGCGAGGATCGCCCATTGTTGCCGCAAAGATTAGCGCGCGTGGTGAGTGTCGGCTGAGCATTGCCGAAGCAATTGCGTGGCCCGTGTGTAGTAAATGTCCGGGCGCCCCATTTGTTTGAAGCAATCGTGGCGATGACTTGAAGGCTTAATCAGAGACTCCCTTTGTGAAGCAAAAATACTTTCTTTGTCCACTGTAAACCATTCCAATCTTGAATTTGCTCTCGTTATAATTTGTGTTAATTGCACGGTTTTTGCTTGATGCTTTTCATTAATTAGGAGTCAATTTGCTCACTGTTTTAGTCTAATTATGTGGCTGTTTTGATTGACATTTTTATATGATTCCATCGATTAGAGAAAAGCATGTTTAACCTTAAGTTGTGTAATTTGACTCCAATCATGAGCTAAATTCTCCTAGGCACGGGTTAAGTTGTTCTTCAATGTATAAATTGTAATAAATTAATGGTTGATGTCATAGTTGAATTTATGAGATTTTATGTTTACAACGATGCATGAGGGTTAAAATTTGGCCACTTTAACTTCTCTTTAAATTCATGAACTTGGAAAAGCTAGTGAATTAGGAAATTAAAATTTCATTTTAGGATCTTGAGTTAATTAGGGATAATTAACCCACCTGAAACCTTGAAATCATGAGGGTAATTTAAGTCTCAATTGGGAAATTGTTGGTCTTAAAATTTAGTGATTTTGGAAAAATTCACTTGATCACATGTGTAGGTAAATTCAAGGCATCAACCACATATTTGTTATTCTAATTATACATGAAACTTCAACTTAACCCTAGCCTATCTCTCAATCTAAAAGCCCTAGTTTTCTCTCGTCTAGTTTATGTTCTTAACGTTTTCACATATTTTGAATTATTGCATTAGTTTTCGTTATACTTAACTCATCCAAATAACAAGATAAAAAAAATCAAATTCTATTATTGCATTCGTTGATTTTTTTTTTAACACAAATTTGCATGCCCATTGCATTGCACCAAAAAAATAATGACACAAATTTCTAGGACATTCATTGATTTAGATTCTACTAGTCCTCGTGGGATCGATACTTTTCTTATCACTTGCTGCACTGACCGTGTATACTTGCATGTCAAAGGAGAGTCAGAGTCTCATCCTAGATGCATTAGTTTAGGACACCTGACATTTTCTGCATCAGCAGGATCCTTCCCAAGCCCAATCTGAGAGGGGATCTAGTGCCCCGAGAGTCCAGATAGGGGCCAAAATTAAGCAGCATGCTAATTCCTCACAGGAGGTAGGTAAGCCATAGAGAGCAGGGCTAAGTGATCCAGACAAGACATATAGAATAGACCACCTAAAAGAATTAGGAGTCACAGTGTTTGAGGGTTCCAAAGATCCAGGTGACGCCAAGGTTTGACTGAATATGCTTGAGAAATGTTTTGTTGTGATGAGTTTTCTTGAGAAGCGAAAAGTCAAGTTGGCCACATTCTTGCTACTGAAGGAGGCAGAAGGATGATGGAAACCAATATTAGCCAGATGTGGTAATGCACGTACTTTAGACTGGCAAACTTTTAAAAACATATTCGAAGACAAGTATTACCCTGGCACGTACCGCGAGGAAAAGAGGGATGAACTTTTAGAATTGAAGCAAGGATCACTTTCGATGGTTTGAGTGCGGGAGAGAGTTATATCGAATCGCACACGGTATCTTTGATGTGATTGTGGCATCTGAGAGTGACAAGTGTCGAAGGTTTGAAAGAGGATTATATCCTAAGATACGTACCCAGTTATAGCTATTTCTTAGTGGATTGACTTTTCTCAGCTAATAGCGCCTGCTCTACGTGTTGAGCATAGTATAACAGAGGTTAAATTAGTAGTGGAGCCTAGTTGCGGGGCTTCGACAACAAGCAGTTACCGAGGTCGTGAACCGAGGAGGTTCACACCCGGAGTAAATGTTTTCAAGCCAAAAAGACTTTAAGAATCGAGCTAGTAGTCGGGCATCGAGGCAGATGAATGTGGGTAGTGCCTATCAGAGGCAGAGTTAAAGAAGACCTAGTTAGTTTGTTTGATTAGCAGCAAGATTGCAGAGAGGGCAAGAGTCTATTGCCAGTATAGCAAGGAAAACTCCATGTGTGATTTGTTGCAAGAATCAACTAGGCCATTGTCTTGTGAGTGTTGGTACGTGCTACCAGTGCGGACAACCAGGACATGTCAAGAGGGATTGTCCACAGTTGTGGACAGCCGCACAAAGGGACTAGGGAGTTGAGTCCCAGACAATTGAGCAGCCGAGAGTTCCAGTAGCTGCAAGAGAGGGCACCAACGGTGTTAGACTAAAGAGAGTTGTAGGGAGACCTAGGCAACACGGAAAGCTCTACGCTATGACTCAGTAAGAAGTAGAAGATGCACCAGATGTCATTACTGGTACGATTACTATTTGTAATGTACCTGCACGTGTTTTAATAGATCCAAGTGCTACACATTTCTTTGTTTTTAGTATGTTCTTAACTAAGTTGAATGGGAAGCTAGAACCCTTATGTAAAAGGTTAGTTATATACACTCTAGTTGGTGATGCTTTACTAGTCGATGCAGTGTGCGGAACTATGAGGTCTTAGTAGAAGGTCTCAATATGTTAGTGGATCTTCTTCCACTAGAGTTGCAGGTGTTAGATGCAATCTTAGGGATGGATTTCTTATTGACTCATTATGCTTCCATGGATTGCCATAGGAAGGAAGTTGTTTTCAAGAAACCAGGATTAGCTGAAGTGGTTTTCAGGGGTGAAAGAAAAATTATTCCTACGAGTTTGATTTCAGCATTAAAAGCTGAGAAGTTATTGAGGAAAGGTCGCACGGCGTTTCTTGCACATGTAGTAGAGGTGCAGGAGGAAAAGCTAAAACCAGAAAATGTTCTTGTTGTGAACGAATTTCTTGATGTTTTCCCAGCAGACCTGTCAGGGTTGCCACCTGATAGGGAAGTTGAGTTCACTATTGAATTGCTACCAGGAACAACACCTATTTACATGGCGTCGTATAGAATGGCTCCAAGTGAACTCGGGAGCCGAAAATACAATTACAAGAACTAGTTGATAAGGGATACATCAGACCTAGTGTATCGCCTTGGAGAGCTCCAGTGTTATTTGTGAAGAAGAAAAATGGTACCCTTAGATTATGCATTGATTATAGACAGTTAAACAAAGTCACGATACGTAACAAATATCCTTTGCCCCATATAGATGACTTGTTTGACCAGTTACGAGGAGCATCAGTGTTTTCTAAGATTGATTTAAGATCAGGATACCATCAGTTAAAGATAAGAGAATCAGACATTCCCAAGACAGCATTCAGAACGAGGTACGAGCATTATGAGTTTTTAGTAATGCCATTCAGTTTGACTAATGCACCAGCAATTTTCATGGACCTCATGAACAGGATATTCCATCAGTATTTGGACCAGTTTGTAATAGTATTTATTGATGATATATTAGTTTACTCAGTTGACAGGAAATCCCATGAGGAACATTTAAGGATTATTTTACAAACACTACGCAATAAACAGTTGTACGCTAAACTCACCAAATATGAGTTTTGGTTGAATCAGGTAGTGTTTGGGGTAAGTTGTTTTAATAAATGGAGTTGGTATGGATCTACATAAAGTAAAAGTTATGGTTAACTTAGAGAGACTAGCTAATGCGACAGAGGTACGTAGTTTCCTAGGCTTGGCAGGATACTACAGATGGTTTGTTGAGAATTTCTCACGATTAACATACCCTTAAAAGCTTTAACGAGAAAGAATGTTAAGTTTTAATGGTCAGATAAGTGTGAACAGAGTTTTTCAGGAGTTGAATATAAGGTTGGTGACAACACCTATTCTAACACTTCCTGTAACGGAAAAAGAGTATGTGATTTACTGTGATGCTTCGGGACAAGGATTAGGGTGTGTGTTCATTCAAGAAGAAAAAGTAATAGCTTATGCGTCAAGGCAATTGAAAAAGCACGAGTGTAATTGCTCTACTCCAGTTCTTGAGCTAGCATCAGTTGTTTTAGCATTAAAGATTTGGAGACATTATTTGTTTGGTGAGAGGTGTCACATTTACACAGATCATAAGATTCTGAAATATATCTTTGATCAGAGAAAGTTGATTATGAGACAGAGAAGATGGTTAGAAAAGATTAAAGATTATGATTGTACCATAGAATACCATCCTGGTAAGGCGAATGTGGTAGCAAATGCATTGAGTAGGAAGTCAAGACTTCCTAGGGATGTCTTGTGTGGTATTCGAGCAACATTTTTAAGTACTCTAAGGGATTCTAAGGCAGTTGTGACTGCAGAGAGTTCAAGGAGTCTTTTAGCTCAATTCCAAGTCAAGTCTTCGCTCGTAGCAGAGACTGTGAGAAGGCAACCAAAGAATAGTAACTTGCAGAAAATGTTTGGAATGTCCAAACAGGGCCCAGAGGCATAATTTGGAATGAGAACAAACGGAACCATAGTTCAGCAGAGAAGACTATGTGTCCCGAATATTAGTGAGCTTAAAGATGCTATTTTAGAGGAAGCTCACTATTCAGCTACGCTATGCATCCAGGAAGCACCAAGATGTTTAAAACCGTGAATGGGACTTATTGGTGGCCTGGGATGAAGCGGGAGATAGCCGACTATGTTGATAGATGTTTGATCTGCCAACAGGTTAAACCAGTTAGATAGAAGCAAGAAGGACCCCTTAACTCATTGCCAGTGTCGGAATGGAAATGAGAGCATATTACTATGGATTTTCTGTTTAGATTACCACGTACTTCAAGAGGACATGATGGTATTTGGTAATGGTAGATAGACTCACTAAGACAGCACGGTTTATACCGATTAAATCGACGTCTACACTTGATCAGCTTGCTAAGCTATACGTCGAGAGGATTGTGAATAAATACGGAGTGCCAGTGTCCATAGTTTCTGATAGGGACCCGATATTTACTTCTATGTTTTGGCCTAGCTTACAGAAAGCTATGGGGACAAAGTTGAGTTTTAGTACAACGCTCCATCCTCAGACAAATGGTCAGTCAGAGAGGACCATCTAGACCCTAGAGGACATGTTGAGAGCATGTGTCCTTCAAGTTAAGGGAAATTAGGATACATACCTATCACTTATGGAATTCGCTTACAATAACAGGTATCAATCAAGTATTGGCATGACACCATTTGAGGCTCTGTATGGAAGGCCATGTAGAACGCCCATATGTTGGAACGAAATAGGAGAGCAGAAGCTTATCGGTCCTGAGTTGGTGCAAGTTACGACAGATAATATTAAGGTAATTAAGGAGAATCTGAAGGTAGCTCAAGACCGTCAGAAGAGTTACGCAGATAAGCGACGAAAGGACTTAGAATTCCAAGTCGGAGATCAAGTTTTCTTGAAGTTATCTCCGTGGAGAGGTGTCCTTCGTTTTGGCAAGAAAGGTAAGCTAAGCCCTAGGTATATTGGTCCTTATCAAGTAACGGACGAGTTGGGCGACCTACTGAGGCTGGAGTTGCCAGCGAGAACTATCTCGAGTACATGATATTTTCATGTGTCCATGTTGAGGAAGTATACTCCAGATCCGACACATGTGCTGCAAGCACAACCCGTTGAGCTGAAAGAAGACATGAGTTACGTAGAGGATGCAGTTCAAATCCTCGACAGGAAAGAACAAGTTTTAAGAAACAAGACGATCCCACTTGTGAAGGTTCGTTGGAGACATCACGGAGTGGAGGAGGCAACCTGAGAGTTAGAGGACCAAATGAGGAGGAAGTACCCGACGATTTTCACTTAAAGACTGCTAAATTTCGAGGACGAAATTTCTTAAGGGGGAGGTAAGTTGTAAACCCGAGATCAATCTTTGGGATCCAAGAAAGAAAAGGTTAATGTATTATGGTTGGATTTGTTTTGAAAAGAAAAGAAAAGAAAAGAAAGGAAAGGAAAAGGAAAAGAATGAAAAAGGGAAAGTGGAAGGTGGGACCCCACCTTTGTTTTCTTTTTAAACAACTCATTTCCATCGATTTTCTTCTCATTTCAACAAAGAGGAGCTGAGAGTTTCATGGGAGAAGGAGAAAGAAAGAAGAAGAAGGAGATTTTTGTGAGTTAGAGTTGCAGAAGAAGGGAGGAGAACTCAAAGCTTGATTGTATAGCAGCAAGGTGATCAACTCAACCCTATTCTGATTTTCTGTTCATCTCGAGCACCACAGAAAGAGGTAAGAGTTGAAGTTTGGTTTTCTCGAAATCTAATTCATTTTTTAACAAAGTTCGTGAAGGATGCTCGAGCCAATTCTGACCTTAAGTTATTTTTTTATGAAGAGGAAGGCAGAAGACAGAAATTTGCTGTCAAATCCGAGAAGCCTCTGGTGTTTTGGTTGTCCTGATCTGTAGAGTTGGAATCTGAAGCTCTAATAGGTATGGTTGGAAAGCTTATTGAATTTTCTACAACTTTTATGAAGAACTCGTGAGAAAAAATCGACTGTAAGATGTTCTGAATTACAGGTCAAGTTTTGGGTTGCAACAGGGAAACGAATCTGGAATAGCAGAAGTTAGTTCCTTGAGAAGAAGACTTCGAGGTATTTTTGAACAAATCCGTTGAGAATCTCAATTGCATTTTTTCATATACTTTTTAGATGATTCAAAAAGGAAGAGTTTGGTATAAAGTACATCCTTTTTGGCTAAGTAATAAAGAAGTTATGATTGTTTGAAGACAGGCTATGAAATGTGTAAAATGCTAGAATTTTGAATGGTGTGTTTTTTTGTAATTTCAAGGTTAAAATCCATGAGCTCGATGTTCCAAAACATGGTTTTGGTTTGTTTGGCAGGCCAAGAAGAAATAGGTCAAGTGTATGGGTCAAGACTCTAGTTCTAACACTGTGAGTGACAAAACGAACCTCGAAAATGATTTATAGGCTTGTATTATGCTTATGAAAATGCAAGGTTTTGTTAAAACAAAATGGTTTCAATGCTTATTGTTTCCCTTTGAACACATGTTTATGAGTATTCATATTTTCTAAGAAATGATTTCAAGTGCTCGTTGTGAGCCTAAATGTCTTGATAAAATTTATATGTGAGCATATGTTCTTGATTGTCGAAATTTATGAAAATGTTATGATTTCGAGTAAGTATGTTTTAAAGATTTCCAGTTTTAATGAACAAGCTGAGTAAGCTTGAGTTTTACGAAAGGAAAGATAAGCAGACATGTTTAAATGTTTTTATGTGTTTTTCTGAGTCTTGAATGAGTAAATGACTGAGACATTGAGCCCGAGGCTATATAGTACCGTGTGCACACAGGTCATTTTCTGTTGTCGACGTTGAGTGTACTCCGTGACAACAATGCTGTCGTGAGTGCTGGGCGGGTCCCACTACGACAAAGACGATGGGAGTGTTGGGCGGGCCCCACTACATCGTAGAGTAAACATTGATTGTACAGGGCGTGCCCTACACACGTGGATTGTGACATGTTTTAAAAGGATTTCTATCATTCATATGCCTTACGAGATTTTAACGACATACTTGCTGGTTTTTCTGAAAAGCTATTATGATTACACAGTTACTTTTAACGTTTGATTACAGATGCATATGCTCATAGATGGCCAGGTGATATGATTTACGAGTTAATAGTTTTCTTTTAAACTCAAGTCACTCACTGAGCTTCATAGCTCATTCTTTCATTGTTTTTCCCACTTTTCAGGTAGAGATCGAGCTCCCGGTGCCTGATAACCTGCCATAGTCTGCTGGAAGCTCCACAAGTTTGATATGTTGTACGTGGGTGGAGTTGTATAGAAAGTCCATATGTATAGTAGAAGGACTATGAAGTTATGTTTATGTGTACATTCTAGGTTGTGGTTGTGTAAACCATGGTTGGGTATGTTTTTGGTTGTGATGTTCACATCCGTTTCAGTTTTCCAGAGAGTCTTAAGTAGGATTACTCCTTACGTAGGTTACGTAATTGTCAATATTCCGCTGTGTTATGTTTAAAGTGTTTCTTATACAAGTATAGTATGCTTATCAGGTAAAGCAGGGTCAACAGGTATCGTTAGAGAGGTGAACGATGAATGTTGGCTTCACGCCGTCTGCCGGGCTAAGTTAGCAGGTAGTTCGGGAGGGGGCGTGACAGTGAGAATGGAGCAAAAAACAATATACTCGTGCTCACGTTAATCAGATTTATTGCCATGACCACGATTATTACGAAGGGTGAGCACGAGTCTATTAAGGATTCCTTCATTTAATTCGTTACTCTTGCTCAATCCTGCTTGCGTTAATCAAATATGTTAATATGTGTTTAAAAAAATAGAAATTGCGATCACTATACTGAATACGTGATTTACAACTTAACGTGAGCACAAACTTAAACCTTCACCCGATCCCGATTTACAACTTAACGCGATCACGAACTTTAAAACTAGGGGTTAGGGTTTAGGGTTATTCTGAACGCGAATAAAGATTTAATGCGATCGCGAGCACAACAAGTGAGGTGACTCTTCGCGAACAAAGGTTTAAATCATGTCTCCTAAACCCGATTGTTCATCCTATCTACCATAGGCGACCTTTCCCTCCCACCGTCACTTGCTACCTACCGACATTTCCAACAATTACTCACTCGAGCGACATTCTTAATACTTCCGACCAACCTAACTTGCTCTTGCTTCCAAGACACAATACGTTCCCCCATGTATAGTTCCGCGAGACTCTACTAGTTATTCAAATTTCAGGTATGCATGCTTCCTCACTTCACATAATCCTTTACTTTCTAGTTATTATAGACTCGTATATATATATATATATATATATATGCATTCTTCATTTTTATTAGTTAATGTTAATCCTATGGTTCGTAAGCTGATTAAGATATGTTAAGCAGTGTTAGGGTTTAAGAAACAAACAAAACGAATTTGTAAAGACGAATACATGTTGAGAATGGAAGAAAAAGATAATTTATTGTGGTGACCCTGTGTTGGTTACTAATATGTCATTCGATTGTTCGCGTTCGTATTCAGTCACCGTTACTTTCTGATATCCATCACGATTTTTCGAAGGGAAATCGAGATCAAGTCACTCATAAGATCGCGATCACGAATCATATAAAATTGAATCACGATCACGAGCGCATAATTATTGGCGGGTTTTTAATTCGTATTATGCTTTTCTCTTCTCTGTGTGAATAATTCATGAAAATGGCTCGACCCCGTAAGTACAATGAGACGTTTCGTGCCCAAATTTCAAATTTATCGCACTTGAAGCAGACAAACTCGGTGGTCAAGAGAAAACTTTCGCCATCACAACTTGAAATGTTCAGGAGAACAATATTTGGGCGCTATCTTGATGTTGAATTGGCTTTCAACAACCCACTAGTACATTACATATTGGGGATGGAGGTTATGGACGAATGACACAATGTAATTATCTTTGACATTGTTGGCACACTAGCTACATTTTCTATGGAGTCCTTCCGAATGATTACTGGATTGTGGCCTTCTCCCAACAGTGTTGTTCGACGTAATACAAATGTACATCCCACCGAAAGTAGGATCCTTCAGAGATACTTCAAGGGCATAAAGCGGATGCGTCCAATAGACTTGGAAGGTTATTACACGAAAATGGAGTTCGATAATGATGATGATGCAGTGAAGGCGACTCTTGTCTATTACACCATGACTACTATGCTGGGAAAGGATAGGGTTAATACCACAGTTGACCTTTCATTGTTTAATGACGTTGAGAACATGGACCACTTCAACAACATTGAATGTGGAAAGATTATATTTGATAGGACGTTGAGTCTACAAAATGGCTTTAAGGATAAAGTCGACTATTACAAGAAGCAATCTACTTCGATGAAGGGCTTCAAAGTGAAGTACAGTCTCATCGGATTTCCATTTTCCTTTTTGGTATAACTACTCATTCCTATAATCACTTATTATGTTGTTTTATTACTGAATTTGTAATCAACGATATTGTTGTTGTGCTTTTTAGGTATGGATATATGAGACTATACCATCTTTGGAAGGAAAGGTTGTAACACGCCTTAATTCTGTCGCAGTTCCACGCATTCTTAGATGGGCATCCACTCGATCAGTCCCATTGCATACGTTACTCCAAGATGTCTTCAATTCATCCGAGGTACTTTTTGTTTCATATTTCGATCACTTAATGTTTTTGTTCAACTAATTCAACTTCATTTGTTTATGGTGGTGTACTGTAGATGGCCACTATTTTCGAAATCCGGGAGTCGGAATCTGAGAAACAATTTTGGGAGACTCGGGTTGATCAACGCCCTATACATGATATTGTTGGAGATATTGAGGCATCTCGAGTCGAACGGGCCGCAACTGTAGACACTGGCGCTCATCAATTCCACCATCAATACCCCGAACGATATATTGATGTTGGGGTTAGGGATGATGCCTCATCATGCTCAACCCACGTCGATCCACAAGGTCCTAGTACAAGGACAAATGAGCAAGGGACACAAAATCAGCTTGAGATCGACATCATTAGGGTTGAATTTACGTCAAAGCTCAATGCGGTGAAATTAGAGCTAGGGACCCTGAAGTCAGAAATTGTCACACCCCCTCTCGTACTACCTGCTAACTTAGCCCGGAAGACGGCATGAAGCCAACAGACATTGTTTATCTCTTAACAATACCTGTTGATCCTGTTTTACCTGATAAACATACTATGCTCGCATATGGAACACTTTAACATAACACAGCGGAAACTTGACAACTAAACATACATAAGGAGAAACTCTGCTTAAGTCTCTCTTGAAAACTAAAACGGGCAAGAGCATCAGAACCAAAAACAGGTCAAATCATTATTTACACAACCACAACTTATAATGCACACACAACTATAACTACATAATCCCCTCTCAAATAAACTACAACACATATGGACTTGTTATACAACACCATCCACGTACAAATTATCAAACTCGTGGAGCTTTCAACAGACTTTAACAGGATTTTAGGCACCGGGAGATCGATCTCTACTTGAAAAGTTTAGAGCACTGAAAGTATGAGCTATGGAGCTTAATGAGTGACTGAGTTTAAAATCTAAAAACTGGTAAATCATATCACCTGACCATCTATGAGCATATGCATCTGTAATCAAGCATTAAATATAAACGTGTAATCATAATAGCTTTTCAGAAAACCAGCAAGTATGTCGTTAAAATCTCGTAAGGCATATAGATAATATTAACCCTTATAAAAACATATACAATCCACGTTGTGTAGGGCACAGCCAATACAACCAACGTTTACTCTACGATGTAATGGGGCCCGCGTGGCACTCCCATCATCTTTGTCGTAGTGGGGCTCGCCTAGCACTCACGACAGCATTGTTGTCACGGAGTACACTCAACGTCGACAACAGAAAATGAATTGTGTGCACACGGTACCATAAAGCCTCGGGCTCAACATCTCAATCATTTACTCATTCGAGCCTCAGAAAAACACATAAAAATATTGAACAAGGCTATTTATCTTTTCTGTCGTAAAACTCAAGGTTACTCAGCTTGTTCATAAAAACTGGAAATCTTTAAATCATACTTGCTAGTACATGCTTGCTCGAAATCATAACATTTTCAATAAATTTTGGTAACCAATAAGCATACGCTCACATATAAATCTCATTGGGAAATCTAGGCTCACAACGAGCACTTGAAAACATTTCTAGGAAAACATGAATGCTCATAAGTATGTGTTCAAAGGAAACATGAAGCATTGAAACCCTTTCATTCTAACAAAACTTGTATTTCTTTAAACATAATTCAAGCATATAGATCGTTTTCGAAGTTCGTATTGTCACTCACAGTGTTAGAACTAGAACCTTGACTCGTACACTCGATCCATTTCCTCTTGGTCTGTCAAACAAACCAAAACCAAGCATTAGAACCTCGAGCTCATGAGTTTCAACCTTAAAATTACAAAAACCACTCTATCATTTTTCCAGAATTTTACAGATTTCATGCCCTGAATTCAGACAACCATAACTTCTTCAATACTTAGTCGAAAAGGATGTACTTTATACCAAACTCTTCATTTTTGAACCCTCTAAAACGCATGTGAAGAAATGAAATTGAAATTCCCAATAGATTTGTTCGAAAATACCTCGAAATCTTCTTCCTTAAAAATAAGCTTCTGTTGTTTCCAGATTCGATTTCCTGTAGCACCCCATACTTGACCTGAATTTAAGACCTCTTCAAGTCGTTTTATACTCACGAGTTATTCATGAAAGTTATAGGAAATTGAATAATCTTTCCAACCATACCTATTACAGCTTCTGATTCCAACTCTACAGATTAGCATGACCAAAAAACCATAGGTTTCTCGGATTTGATAGCAAATTTTGTCATCTGTCTTCCTCTTCACTAATTAGTAACTTATGGTCAGAATTTGCTCGAGCTTCCTTCACGAATTTTGTTTAAATTTGAGTTAATTTTCAAGAAAATCAAACCTCAACTCTTACCTCTTCTTGTTGAGCTCAAAACGAACTAAACATCAGAACTTGTCTGGATTGATCATAGAATTCCATGGAACATTGAATTGAACCTTCCCCCTTTCCTCTTCAATTTCAACTTCAGAAGTTCACCTTCTTCTTCCTCTCAATATCTCCATCGAAGCTGTGCTTTTCTTTGTTGAGAATGTGATGAAATAGGAAAGAAGGTGAGTTAAATAATCTAAAAAAAATCCTTGGCGGTGGTGTGCCTTTTACCAACATTCCACTTTCTCTTTTTTTATCAATTTCGTTTTACTTCCTTCATTTTCTTTTTTTTTTTAAAACAATTTCCTTTAACTTTTCTTTTCTTTTCTCTTATTTTTACAATAAAACAAAATCAAACATCTCTTTTCTTTTCTTCTTTTTTTTTCCTTCTTCTTTTAAGGAAATTTTAAGGAGAGATTTCGGGTTTACAGAAATAGTTGACGTGAAGTCGGAGCTTGTTGGGATGAAGTCAGAGTTGGCACGCGTGATTTGGATATTGAATTCACTTTCTACGGTAAACGTAATTGGTTGTTCAATATGTTGACCTCTAACCCCGTAACTATAAGTATTATTGTCGTTGATTTTTAGGGCAAAGAAGTCGGCGTAGGTAGTATGGATGAAGTTAGTTCTCAAATCCAACCAACCGATAATGCCCTTCAGTCTGAACCCAAACTCCTAAACAATATTGTCTGTGCTAGTGGTGATGTGGTCGTCAGTTTAGACACAGATGACACCGAACATGTAGGGATGATCGTTGAAGTCCCTGCTAGTGTTATTGGGGTTGTGGTCGTCGTGGTAGATACGAATGATCAAGTGTTCATAGAACATGCAGAGAGTAACTTGACAGTCACTGCTAGTGTTAATGAACCAGTGGATCATCAATCTCAGGACGATCCAATTCACCCCAAACGCATGAGGAAGCCGACGAGGAAGTTTACACCAGATCAACCCGCCAAGAAAGTCAAAACAACAAAGCAACAACAGACAGTTGACATGGGGGGAAGTCTCGAACACTTAACCGTCGTTGTACATTGGGAGGAGTACAATCAACTGTTTGACATCACAAACTCATATATGAGAGCCTTTGATAAATGGATCAGGGGTACCTCAACTGATCAAGAATAACGTGCGATTGTGTACATTACTCGAGACAAAGATTTTTTTAAGCGATTCAAGAAACATGAGTGACTTCATGTTGTTGTAAGTATTCTAAACTCATTTACACTAACAACACTACTTATTACGTAATACAAGTCATGATGGGGATATGTCATTGTGTAGGACGTTATATTCTGCTCATGTTCGTGAAACGTAAGATGCAGTCTAAACCCATTCTATGCAAACATAAATTTACGATTGTTGGCAGCGCTTTCATGGTAATTGTTCGCTTATTATTGTTTTCATACATGCGTCAATTAATTAAACATTATCGTATCGACTATGTGTACAAGAATTTTTAATGTCACTCGATGGTCCCGGAAAGGTAGAATCATGTGAAGACCCTAATGCAATTGTTGAATGGTGGGGTGGATCCGATCAATCGTTTCTAGACTACGTAGTAGGCATGCATAAGGGATATGAACCTGCATGGTCTGAGTGTCAGTACTGAAAGGATTTTGAATTCCCGCAACGGAAGACGTTGTGAAACGTCGTTGATCCGTTGTGTAAATTGTGTCTTAAAATTGAATCTATCACATAGATCCTAGGCTAAACATGCAAAGAAGAAGAAGAAAACAGTAAGTAAAAAGTACTAACCTCTTGAAGAACTCTTCTTCAATGTTTTCTCCTTCTCCGATCACGATCTCTCTCGATCCAACGTTCTTCTCGAACATGAACCTCGATCAGTGTTGCAAGACACTTCCAAAAAGTCTTCTCGGTTGTTCTCGAGAGGTTGAGGGAGAGTGTGTGGGACTCCCTTTGGTTTTGGGTGAGGAGAGAATTTTGGAGATTTGAGAGAGAATTTGAGAGAGAATTGTCTTGCTCTCTTTGGATGAAAATCCAAAAAATGGCAAATGGCATACCAAAGGCTTCTTGCAAAGCCTTTAAATACTATTGTGTGATGGAGTTAAAACCTCCACCAAATCACAATTTTACCACAAGCATATAATATACAAATCACATTTACATATTATGTAATATAAGGTATCTTATACCTTATTATACAAATCTCATTTGCATAAATGTGGAATTATAAATTGAATCACATTCAATTTAATTTCTCTCAATTCAATTTCTCCAAATAGCACTAATTAATCAATTAGGCTATACTATAGTTTATTATGAATCTCATTCACATCAAACAATATATTATGTCATCTATATCTCATATAAATGACATAAATACCAAAATAATGAATTTGAACACTTCAAATTCACACCAAACTGTAAACCCTCAATTTGTCCAATTTGAGCCAACAGGGGGACCTAATGGACCTACACGTGATTTAGCTCAATGATCCGGACTAACTTTGTCAAACTCTTTGACCCTTGTTATTCAACATTCATTAGCTACGGTAACACTCCACTAAAGCCCGTGAGCTGCACTCTCATCATCAGTAGGACAAGTTGTGTCCATCGATATAACCAATACCCATGAGTCGACCCTTCACAGGTTGTTCGTAGTCACACCGGGTCAAATTATCGCTTTACCCACGTGTCTACCTCTTGCTCCTTAAGTCCCACTTTGCTCCTCTAATGAACAACTACGTTGCATGGTCCAACCATAAACAACAACCCTCTCGGACCAATGAGAGAGTGGGGCCCCGTTGTTCAAGCCCCGAGACAAAGACTTAAGGGAACAACCCTTCTAGTTTCCTAAGTCGGGACGAGTGAATTCCTTCTTGCGTAGTCAAGTTCCCAGCTCCCCACGTGGTCCCCGCCCCGAGAAGATAGGTATATTGGGCGCAGCAACAAAGGCCACCCTCACCGTATTAGTCAAAGATGGCGGACCCCGCAGATGCGAGTCCGTGACACGCCATGATTAAGGTCGAGACACTAATGGTCATCTCTACGAAATTATTAGCTCTATCTTTAAGCGGTGTTACATCGATGAAGTCTAATAATTCACGGTCGATCTTGTACAATCTCATTGCACAGATGCCCCCACTCGCATGTCAACCACATGAACGAGTCGATCACCTCGTTTGTATCTAATACAAAGCGAGCCGCATCCACAGTGTATCCAGGATTAGGTCTCCAACCCTATCCATATACTGTAGATCGTTCGGGTCATTAACTCGGACGTGATCCTCGCTGTGTGTCCACTACATACCGTTCAAGTTCTTACTTCTCTCATAATGCAATGACCCTGGAGCTTAGTTTATTGGATTAAGTTTATGAAATATGCAAGACACAAAGTTTAAATAAATAACTCTTATTTATTACACAATGTTGAAATAAATAACTCTTATTCATTTACAACTTGGAATATTACAAACTACACGAGATGAGGACATACATCCCAACAAACTCCCACTTGGACTAAGCTAGTGGAGTACATGATACATTTCTCAAATGTACAGTAAAGTAATACAATAAAGTAATACAATAAACTAGGGCATTGAATACCCTTTTACAATACTCCCACTTGCCTTAGTCAGGAAGCACTCGAAGACCTAGACTCTCTAGGTGACCCTCAAACACCTTAGCCGTGAGGGCCTTTGTAAATGGATCAGCAACGTTGGGCTCCGAAGCTATCTGTGTGGCTGTCACGTCTCCACGATGCACAATCTCCCGTATCAGGTGATACTTACGCTCTATATGCTTGCCTCTTTTATGACTCCGAGGTTCTCTCGAGTTGGCTACTGCACCACTGTTGTCACAAAACAATGTGATTGGCAAGTTCATATTTTGAACAACTTCCAAATCTGTCATGAACTTCCTGAGCCAAACAGCTTCCTTTGCAGCTTCACAAGCCGCAACATATTCGGCTTCCATCGTGGAATCGATGATGCATCCTGCTGATGCTTCGCCACACTCTGACTCCTCCATTCAGAATGAAGGTTGACCCCGAAGTGGATTTCCTAGAATCCTTATCGGTCTGAAAGTCAGAATCTGTGTATCCCGTAAGGATCAAATCCCCACTCTCATACACAAGGTTGTAGTTCCTCGCTCTCCTAAGATACTTGAGGATTGCCTTTACGGTTGTCCAGTGATCTAATCATGGATTGGATTGATACCTACTGATAATCCCAACTGCATAACAGATGTCGGGCCTAGTACACAGCATGGCATACATCAAGCTCCCTACAGCTGAAGCATAGGGGATTCGTTTCATATCCTCAACCTCTTGAGGCGTCTTAGGACATTGATCCTTAGACAGATGAACCCCATGCCTGAAAGGCAGCAAACCCTTCTTGGAGTTCTGCATCTTATATCTAGACAACATCTTGTCAATATAAGACGCTTGAGACATGGCTAGCGTTCTGTTCTTCCGGTTCCGGACAGAACATATTGTGCCTCTCCCAAATCTTTCATTTGGAATTGCGAAGCCAGCCATTCCTTAATGTCAGTAAGAAATCCTACCTCATTCCCAATGAGAAGGATATCATCCACATACAATATAAGAAACGCGACAGTATTGCTAACGATTTTCTTGTAAACACAAGGCTCGTCAACATTTTAATCAAAGCCATAAGATTTGATCGCCTCATCAAACCTTATATTTCAAGACCTCGAGGCTTGTTTCAGTCTATAAATAGACCTTTTAAGCCGGCAAACTCTTTGCTCTTGGCCTTGGGCAATGAACCCCTTGGGCTGGTCCATGTAGATTGTCTCGTCAAGGTTGTCATTCAAAAAGGCGGTCTTGACATCCATCTGCCATACCTCATAGTCATAATATGCGGCAATGGCCAGAAAGATTCTAATCGACTTTACCATGGCAACAGGTGAAAAGGTTTCCTCATAGTCAACCCCTTCCACCTGGGTAAAACCCTTTGCCACTAGTCGAGCTTTGAAGGTCTGCACCTTCCCATCTACACCACGTTTACACTTGTAGATCCACTTGCAACCAATAGGTTTAACCCCATCCGGTTGGTCCACAAGCTCCCAGACGCAATTGAAGTACATCGACTTCATTTCCTAGTCCATAGCTTTAATCCATTCGTCTTTGTCAATGTCAGTCATTGCCTGATCATAGGTCAATGGATCCTCGCAGTCATCATCAAGGGTGACGACTTGGGTTTAGCTAAACCCATGTAACGTTCAGGCTGTCTCACAGCCCTCCCACTACGTCGAGGCATTCCCAACTCTTGGAAACGGACTTGACTAGACGAGCTAGGATCAACAACACTTGTTGATGTACTAGCACCATCAGCAATTTTTGCTGATGTACTGTCCATTTCATTTAACACAATCTTACTCCTTGGTAAGTGATCCCTGATGTGGTCTTCCTCAAGGAAAGTGGCGTTTGTCGACACAAGCACCCTATTATCCTTAGGATCATAAAAGTAACCACCTCTAGTCTCTTTTGGGTAACCTACAAAGAGGCACAACTTTGAACGGGGTTCCAGCTTCTTCGGGTTTGACACCAACACATGGGTCGGGTATCCCCAAATTCTAAAATGACGTAAACTGGTTTTACGACCATGCCAGAGTTCGAAAGGTGTTTCACAAACACTTTTCGGCCGAGGCGATGTTCAAAATGTAAATCGCAGATCTCCATCTGCGTAACCCCAAAAAGAATCGGGAGACGAGCATAGCTCATCATCGATCGAACCATGTCTAACAGTTTCTGCTTTCTCTCTCCGATACACCATTCTCATTGCAGGCATACCAGTCTTGAGAGAGTTGGGACGTAATTCCATGTTCTATCATATAGTCCTGGAATTTAGTGTCCATATACTCTCCACCTCGATCCTATCGAAGTGTTTTTATCGTTTTACCTAACAGGTTCTCAACCTCAGTCTTAAACTCCTTGAACTTTTCAAGTGTTTCAGACTTCCTATGCATTAGGTAAATGTACCCATACCTCGAATAGTCATCTATGAAAGATACGAAGTATTCGTAACCCTCTCGTGCTTTAACATTCATTGGACCACAGAGGTCAGAATGTATAAGCTCAAGTGGCTCCTTGGCTCTATATCATTTTCCACTAAAAGGACGTTTGGTCATTTTGCCTTCAAGGCATGACTCACATACCGGTAAAGAGTTTTCTTCCAACTCGCTTAGAAGTCCACTCTTCACTAGTCTCTCAATCCTATTGAGATTAATGTGGCCTAACCGTAGATGCCAAAGATGGGCACTTTCTTTTGGAGAAACTTTTAATCTCTTAGTTCGTGTTTCAGCTGTTTTAAACAATTCGGTGTTCAAAATACTTTTGACCGAATTAGGGTTCAAAACATATAAATTGTTCTCAAGCGAAGCAGAACAAATCAAATTTCCATTTCGAGAAATAAACGCTTTATTGCTCTTGAAAGAAATGGAAATATTTTGTTCTAATAGGCAGAAAATAGAAACTAGGTTTCTCGTAAACCCAGGAACTATGTACATATTATCCAATAATAAGTACTTCCCACCAAAAACAAACTTCACTCAGTGTTTATTGTCGCAAAAGTGAGACAACTTCTCCTGATCCAACCCCGAGTGTTATCTCACCCTCTTGCAAATTCCGCTGCGAGAACTTAATCCTTGAAAAGAAGAGCAAACATGGTTAGTGGCGCTCTCAATCCAATATCCAAGCCGAGTCATTACTCTCCACTAAACAAGTTTCTGTGACAAGTAAATCACATTTACCTGTCATCTTTTTTTCATCAAGGAACTTGGGACAACTCCTTTTCAGGTGTCCGTCCCAGTTGGAGTAGAAACACTTTCTGGCAACATCCTTGATTTCTTTGCCTTTTTGGGCGGCAGCGCGGTCAACACTATCCTTTTTCAACTTCTCCTTCTTCCCTTTAGGGCCTGAAGAGCCTACAAACTTTGTCCTAGAGGTCATACCCCTATGAAAAGGTCTTAAGGCAACACATGCCTGAGCTTCTTGTCCCCTAGTTTGCACCAAAGACTGGAGGTTTGTAGATTGTCGAATAGGACTGTTGAACCGAGCACCTGAGGACCCTCCTCAGTGAGTGCGAACTCTTGGTCGTGATTTACCAAAATCGTGTCTATATTGTTTTTCCACGACATACTATCGCCGACTAACTTAACAGAAGCTAAAGGGGCGTTAAAAGCGTTCGACATTTTGTTGCTGAAAAATTGAAAAAACTTTGTATTAGTCTCGCAAAAACTTCTGAAAATTCAATCGAGTTTTAGCAAATTTTTATCCTATGATCCCTAGGCCATTCAAAATTCGCAATGATACCCTAAAGGTTTAGAATGACCGCCACCGTAGGGTAGACAAACCCACTCCTCCTCTAGGGCGAGAGACTTTCTCTCGACTGGACCCTAATACGAATAACTCTTATTCCATTAGGCATCCAGTTACCATTTTTCAGTCTGAATCCATTAACTCTTATGAATCCTGTGAGTGTCACCCTCAATCTTTAAATTTCCAAGCATCCGTCCAAACAATAGCCGCCGTAGGGAGGACTAAGAAGGAAAACCAACAAGAAAATCGTATCCCTTTTGGGAATTCACGGTGTTCCGACTCCCATGGTCAAGGCCCTCCGTAGGGATTGTCTGGTCCACGCCAAACTAGCAGGCGGATCATAGGCGTCTCACGGTGTGAATCGAAAGAAGAGACCGTGGGTCCCGTTTTCACAGATCCCGCTCCCACTCACTATAAGTACTGTCTCCATTCACGTTGATATTGACCCATACAAATGCCACCTGTAGGGGGACGCTCCCATTTGCGCCACGAGGCTGAGCATGGATCTCACGGTGCAAACTTAACGGAGATTTGTGGATGGAAAAATAAATGTATCTCATACACTTTATTTCCTCCCACTCAACACTTTAAATTAATCGGGATTGACCTAGATAAACCGGCTAAAATTTACTTAAGTCTACCAATATAACTCTTATATTGAATTAACCTAAGTCTATAATCACATTATTAACTTAGGTCTATGTGAGTAAATTAATTAACTCTTAATTAATCTAAGACTCACGAGAATATAACCTAAGAATCTCCGGACCGAATTCACTCCCGTGCCTGGGTTTCCGAGTAGTAGGGTGTTCCGCATGCGTCAACTTAAATACCCAGCCTTAGACAAAACCTTCCTTAGATAGAGTTACTTATCAGTCTCCATTCAAAGGTCATATTTGATTTCCTAATTTCTAATCTCATTAGAAATAGAAAACCTAAGTTTAATTATTCAAGTTCTAAACCATTTAAAACTAATAATTAACTTAGGTTACATGCATTTCTATGTTATATTGCTTGATCATTCATCACATGAATAGTAGTATACTATAACATACATTCATCACATGAATTAAATGCATGAGCATGCTTTTAATCTAAGAAATATAACACTTATATTAAATAAATTAAAACATGCAAACATTATATTATAACTCTTATAATATAATCCTATCATGCATACTATATATTATAACTCTTATAATATAAAAATGATGCATGAAATGTTTAACTTAAGGTGGGATTTTAAATCTATATGTCATACTCTATGCACATAGAAATAATTAAATCATACATCTCATGCATAAAATAATTAAATTAATTAACATTAATATAACATTTATATTAATATTAATAAATAAAATACATTTATAAAATCAAATTTTATAAATAAATAAATAAATAAAATTTAAAAACGAAAATCACACCAGCCAGAACTCGAACTGCTACACACGTACCACATCCCTAAAATTTTCGCACTCCACGCACCACTACGCCACAGCATTACAAAATTGTTATTGCGTTGCAACGCTGTAATGTATAGCGTCGCGCCTAGCGTTCTCAAGCAGCCTCCAGCAGCAAGGATGGCGTCGCAACGCTGATGAACTTTCAGCAAACAACTTTTGCTGTTTTTCACCGAAATCGCCCATTTTTGCTCTGTTAGGATGGCGTCGCAATGCTGATCCAACGTTCTCCTCGAACACGAACCTCGATCAATGTTGCAAGACACTTCCAAAAAGTCTTCTCGGTTGTTCTCGAGAGGTTGAGGGAGAGTGAGTGGGACTCCCTTTGGTTTTGGGTGAGGAGAGAATTTTGGAGAATTGAGAGAGAATTTGAGAGAGAATTGTCTTGCTCTCTTTGGATGAAAATCCAAAAAATGGCAAATGGCATACCAAAGACTTCTTGCAAAGCCTTTAAATACTATTGTGTGATGGAGTTAAAACCTCCACCAAATCACAATTTTACCACAACCATATAATATACAAATCACATTTGCATCTTATATAATATAAGATATCTCATACCTTATTATACAAATCTCATTTGCATAAATGTGGAATTATAAATTGAATCACATTCAATTTAATTTCTCTCAATTCAATTTCTCCAAATAGCACTAATTAATCAATTAGGTTATACTATAGTTTATTATGAATCTCATTCACATCAAACAATATATTATGTCATCTATATCTCATATAAATGACATAAATACCCAAATAATGAATTTGAACACTTCAAATTCACACCAAACTGTAAACCCTTAATTTGTCCAATTTGAGCCAACTGAGGGATCTAATGGACCTACACGTGACGAGCTCCAATGATCCGAGACTAACCTGTCAAACTCTTTGACCCGGTTATTCAACATTCATTAGCTCGGTAACACTCCACTAAAGCCCGTAGCTGCACTCTCATCACTGTAGAACAAGTTGTGTCCATCAATATAACCAATACCCATGAGTCGGCCCTTCACAGGTTGTTCGTAGTCACAGTTGGGTCAAATTACCGTTTTACACCTGTATCTACCTCTTGCTCCTTAAGTCTCACTTCTCCTCTAATGAACAACTACGTTGCATGGTCCAACCATAAACAACAACCCTCTCAGGCCAATGAGAGAGTGGGGCCCCGTTGTTCAAGCCCTGGAGACAACACTTAAGGGAACAACCCCTCTAGTTTCCCTAAGTCGGGAAGGAGTGAATTCCTTCTTGCGTAGTCAAGTTCCCAGCTCCCACGTGGTCCTGCCCCTGAGAAGATAGGCATATTGGGCGAGCAACAGTGGCCACCCTCACCCGTATTAGTCAAAGGACAGACCCCCGCAGACAGGAGTCCGTGACACGCTCAGGATTAAGGTCGAGTTACTAATGGTCATCTACGAAATTATTAGCTCTATATTGTTAACGGTGTTACATCAGTAAGTCTAATAATTTACGGTCCAGTCTTGTACAATCTCATTGCACAGGATGCCCCCACTCGCATGTCAACCACATGAACGAGTCAGATCACCTCGTTTGTATCTAATACAAAGCGGGTCGCATCCATAGTGGGATTAGGTCTCCAACCCTATCCATATACTGTAGACCGTTCGGGTCATTAACTCGAACGAGATCCTCGTTGTGTGTCCACTACACACTGTTCAAGTTCTTACTTCTCTCATAATGCAATGACCCTGGAGCTTAGTTTATTGGATTAAGTTTATGAAATATGCGAGACACAAAGTTTAAATAAATAACTCTTATTTATTACACAATGTTGAAATAAATAACTCTTATTCATTTACAACTTGGAATATTACAAACTACACGAGATGAGGACATACATCCCAACAAGTACGTGTATGGGTCAATCAACATTAAAGAGCACTAGATGTTGGCAACCATTGACTTAACAAAGGCAATGGTTGGTGTGTATGACTTAATGCCGACACACGTAACTGATGATGAACTGAATCTTAAGATGAAACCATTATGTCGGGCGTTGTCATCTCTACTGTCGACGTTTGGTTTTGAATCGGCAACAAGAAGATGGTCGGTCCTAAGACAAACTAAACATAATCGGCAGACATGTGGACTAGATTGTGGGTATTACGTGGCCAAGTTTTTTTAGTACCACGTAACTGGTTCACAGTTGGAGTCACTTACCCAAAGATAAGATGTCATTTTTTAAATTACATGTTGTACAGTTATGGTCTGGTGAATATTTTTGGTGAATTCATTCAAGTAATTTGTATAATGTGTTTCAATTTTTCTAATTACTACATAGTACTCCAGTTTATCCACTCAAATTAATCAACTTATAAAATGCGCAAGCGGCTGATAAACCTTGTACTCGTGATTACTTGTGATCGCTCGTGTTATCGTGATAACGATAAAATGTGCAAGCGGCTTATAAACCTCGTGCTCTTGATTACTTGTGATCGCTCGCGTTATCGTGATAACGATAAAATGCGCTAGCGACTTATAAACCTCGTTACACATGTATGGATTATCGTGATTGTGATCGCTCCCGTTACACGTGTATGGACTAGGGTCTTTATCACGTCTAATCGTATCTCGGGATAACACGAGGTAATTAATGTTATCGATATCGTATGTTTGTATCTTGGGATAACACGAGTCATTTAATTAATCTTAGTCTTATCTGCGTCTTTGTATGCTCGCGATGACAATTACGTTCTACTAGCGGTACCACGATCACGAAACAATGGTCTATAAATAACGATTAGAAGACTTATGGCATTTCATCATTTTTTCTTAACACATCGATTCTTCTGTTACGTATTGCAATTATTGTAACCATGTCTAGAATTTGTCCAATCAACATCTCTTCCTCACCCTCAAGATCTCCGACTCCCACGCCTCCCAACTCCCCGAGTAATCGTTCTCCTAACTCTCCGACTCCATCTCCTCCCAACTATCCAAACCCTACTCCTCCAAACTCCCCAAGACCAGTCTCATCCACTCCTTCATCCCCATTAGTTACATCTGAATACTCTCTGCAGGTGTCATGGTCAAGTCCGTCAACGTACCATATACCGACTCCTCCACCCTCCCCTGAAAACTCTTATGACTGTCAGATTGTTGAACCGGTGGCTCAAATCCCCAGAGATAGTCAACATCTCACCGGACTCAGATCATGAAGACCAACATTGATGGATGGAGTGACTGGTTTCTTCTTCTTTTTTTGTTGTTATTTTGTTGGTTGGTGTTGTTTTTTTTTTTATTTTAATGTATGTAATATTTTGGGGTAATGAAAGTCATGTTAACATTAATTGATTCGACTCCATTCTGAACATGCATGCATTCATTCAATGTTTATTCATTCTGAACGTGCATGCATTCATTCAATGTTTATTAAGCCTCATTGCATAATGTAATACTGTCATTTTAACATGAATCGATCAATATTTAATTTATGCGAGTGCGAAGTGAGACATATCATGACAACGGGTTACATGTGATGTCACGATCACGATTATTCGTGGTCGCGATCGCGTATTACATGACGCGAGACGACACGATTGATTGTTCATTATGTCGCGATCGAGTATTAAATGTGATCGTGGAACTTAAATAGATGACTGCAAGGAAAAAATCCCTCAAATCAATCAATCAATCAAGATGATTATAGCACTGCAGTTGCCCACCTTCTTTCCCGCGAATTACTAAATATAATCATTATAATACATTAATTATTCCTGACATATCAACCAATAGAATACACTGATTCAAACAAACCAATGTGTGACATTCATTCAATGTTTATTATGTTGGTTGTTCAACAACCGTAATTAACCTTTAATTGAAGAGATCGGGTAACAGTCACTACGTATAATTATATCAAACCTAAACCAAACCCTTCAACAGAAAGTAAACCAACTTGTTGTTGCTTTGTTGTTGCTTCCTCAAAGACGTATTGTTTTGTGTTTAGCTTGTTTGGTACATACAATATAATGGGTACGATAATATGTATTTGTTCATCATCATGTTGAACATTTTTGAACTGCATGGGTTAATAACACCTCAATATTCTATGTCTCAGATATCTATTTTCATTCGATATGGAGGTTCGTGGGGCGTACATGATCAACATTATGTAGGTGGTCGATTGAAGGGGATTATGGTGTCGAACACATTAACAAACAACCAACTAAAACAACGGTTGTATAGTATTACCAAAGTAAGACCAGATGTGTTTGACCTACTTATCGCAGTGAAATATAACTTAGTCGATGAATCAGTCCCGATATATATCATGGACGATGAGGATGTCCATTTTTTTTTTTGCATCAACCACAGGTATCGCAGTTACAATTATGTGTGACAGTGGAACCAATTCAAATCACGGATGATCACAATGCATCTGTCCATCAAAACGTAACTCCAAGTGTCAGTGGATGTAGTGCAATGACTCCAACCAATTACATCCCATAAACTATCTCATTATGAAATGATAATACTAATCTCTGGGAAGCACGCAAAGGTCAATGTGGTGAATGGAAATCCAGTTATGCATATATGTTAGCTGTCAATCAAAGCGAATACAATGTGGTCGAGGAAACAAATATACATGGCAATTTCGAGTCATCTGATGTTCGAAATACATATATTCAACCCATTGAAAACATCACATCATTTGTAGCCACTGTGAATGTTTCTACAACATCTTCTGTACCAGTAGAAATATACCTACATCGTCCACTGGTCCAACTATACCGAGGGCAAACGTCTTAATGCAAGGACCAGTTCCAATTGAGGAAGACTAGATTTTCCTCTGCAATGAGGATTTGAAACATCAACTTTCAATGTTTGTCATCAAACAAAATTTTGAGTTTAGGGTTAACAAGTCATCTCCAGACTTATACGTTGTGTGATGCATCGGAGAGACATGTACCTAGAGACTTCGTGCAGTCCAATTAGAGGGTAGTCAGATATTTACTATCACCAAGTATGTTGGTGAACATACATGCTCAATCGAGATATTGAACCACGATCATAGACATGCATCTGCATTAGTTATTGGCAACATAATAAAAGATAAGTTTGCAACCGTCGACCGTATTTAAAAATCGAAACACATAATCAAAGATATCGAAGGGACTACGGTGTAAATATAAGCTATGACAAGGCATGACATGCAAGGGAAGCTGCATTATCTTTGGCAATATGGACTCCTGAAGACTCATATCTCATGTTACATGCTTACGGCGAAGCACTGAAAATGGAGAATCCAAGGTCCATATTTGAAATTAAACTTGATGATTCCATCCATTTCAAATATGTGTTCATGGCTCTAGGAACATGTATAATAGGGTATACAAACTGCATAAATGTAATAGTTGTTGATGGGGCCCATTTACAGGGGAAGTACAAAGGTTGTATGTTGGTCGTTGTAGCAATGGATGGGAACGGACAACTCTACCCATTCGCACATGCAATCGTTGACAACGAGACCAATGATTCCTGAACGTGGTTCATGACAGTATTGAAGAATAATATCATTCGGGACCATTCTGATCTCGTAATTGTCTCTGATCGTCATATGGCGATTGAACATGCATGCAATATTATATTCCCAACAACATTCCATGGAGCTTGTACCAACCACCTAAAAAAATCTAATTACAAACTTCTAGAATAATAAAGCAATGCCCAAGCTGTTTGACAAGGCGACTCGTGCATTTCGATTGATAGGGTTTAATATTTATTGGTGTTGGGATTTTTGTCCTAATCTCGTATTTGTAAATTATTGTTTGAAATTAATAAGAGTTATTTATTTCATTATTTTGTGTCTCGCAATATTTATAAACTTTTCCAATAAACTAAGCTCTAGGGTCATTGAATTTATGAGAGAACTAGAACTTGAACGGTGTGTAGTGGACACACAGGGAAGATCACGTTCGAGTTAATGACCCGAACGGTCTACAGTATATGGATAGGATTGGAGACCTAATCCTGGATACACTGTGGATGCGACCCGCTTTGTATTAGATACAAACGAGGTGATCTGACTCGTTCATGTGGTTGACATGCGAGTGGGGGCATCCTGTGCAATGAGATTGTACAAGACCGGACCGTGAATTATTAGACCTCACGATGTAACACCGTTGATGAGGGACTAATAACTTCATAGATGACCATTAGTGACTCGACCTGAATCTTGAGCGTGTTACGGACTCCTGTTTGTGGGGGTCTATCCTTTGACTAGAACGGGTGAGGGTGGTCACAGTTACTCGCCCAATATGCCTATATATGCCTATCTTCTTAG
Organism: Trichosanthes cucumerina; assembly: GCA_036507285.1. NCBI lineage: Eukaryota > Viridiplantae > Streptophyta > Magnoliopsida > Cucurbitales > Cucurbitaceae > Trichosanthes > Trichosanthes cucumerina. Next base: position 69,452,848 of record CM071839.1, on the reverse strand, counting down.
GGACAGGACCAAGTAGGGAGCTGGGAACTTAACTACGCGAGATGAAATTCACTCGTTCCCGCCTTTAGGGAAACTAGAGGTTGTTCCCTTAAGTCTTTGTCTCCGGAGGACTTGGACAACGGGCACCCACCTTCTCACTGGCCCGAGAAGGGTGTTGTGTATGGTTGAACCATCACACTATGTTGTTCATTAGAGGAGCAGTGGGGACTTAAGGAACAAGAGGTAGACACACGGGGGTAAAACGGTAATTTGACCCAGTAGTGTCTCTGAACAACTGTGTGAAGGGTCGACTCATGGACATTGGTTATATCAGTGGACACGTAATATTCTGCACTTACGGGAGTGCAGCTACGGGCTATAGTGGAGTGTTACCGTAGCTAATGAATGTTGATCAACCGGGTCAAAGAGTTTGACAGGTTAATCTCGGATCATTGGAGCCCATCACTGTAGGTCCATTAGGTCCCTCGGTTGGCTCAATCTGGGTTAAAAGAAGGGTTAATGTTTTGGTATGAAATTGAAGTGTTCAATTTCACTTTAAAAAACATTTATGTCATTTATATGAGATATGAATGATATAATATATAGTTTAATGTGAATGAGATTCATAATAAACTATGGGTTAGCCTAATTGTTGAATTAGGGTTAATTGGAGAAATTAATTGAGAGAAATTAAATTGGATGTGATTCAATTTAATTAATCCACAATTGTTGCAAATGAGATTTGCAATATGAGATATGAGATATGAGATATCTTATATTATGTGGTTATGCAAATGAGATTTGCATAATCTATGGTTGTGGTAAAGTGGTAATAATGTGGAGATTTTAACTCCATCATTCCACTATTTAAACCCTTTGCAAGAAAGGGATTGGTGAGCATTCTCTCATTTTTTGATTTTGATCAAAGAGAAGAGATCAAAATTCTCTCTACTCTCTCAATTCGCCTCCCTCTCCAAAACTCTAGAATCCCACCATTCTCCTTCTTTCCAAAAGAAGAACAACCAAGGTTCCAATTGGTGGTGTTCGGATTCCATTCGTGAGAAGCGTTCGTTGAGATCGGGAAGCACGAAGTGTTCGTGACCGAGGAAGAAACCTTGAAGAGAGTCTTCAACAAGTAAGTACTTTTAAATTCGTGAGAAGCGTTCGTTGAGATCGAGAAGCACGAAGTGTTCGTGATCGAGGAAGAAACCTTGAAGAGAGTCTTCAACAAGTAAGTACTTTTATCTTGCTGTAATTTCTTCCTCTTTTGCAAGTTTAGCCTAGATCTAATAGTTAGATCATTTTGACAAACTTCATGTAGCGTAATGATACCATGACGATTCGATCGTCTTCCGCTGCGCGGAGATTTTCATTCCCTTCAATTGGGACCAACTGCGTGCATTTAGGAGTGGATCAGTGGGACGATATTTAGAAGAGATTGGTTTGGATAGATGGGCAAGATCTTATCAAACAAAACGACGATATGACAATATGACAAACAAACAACAGAGTCTTTCAATTCATTAACAAAAGACAGAAGACTCTTGCCCGTGACGTATTTTCTTAAGTTCGTAAGAAATCATCTCCAACAATGGTTTCATGATCGACAAAATCATTGGTCGTCAATCACTGCATCTTACTCAGACTATGTGATGACAAGGATGACATCTACGGCAGATGTGGCCAGGCGATACCAAATTGAGCCAATTGAGTGCTACAGATTCAATGTGAAAGACGGTCAATTCAATGGTATTGTTGACCTAAACGCGCATAAATGCACATGCAACGAGTTTCAAATATTGGAGATTCCATGTTCACATGCTATTACTGCGGTCAGGCATAGAAATGTCAATCCATTTACTCTTTGCAGTAATTCTTACCATGTGGATACCTTGTTAGTTGCGTATGCTGAGCCAATTAATCCAGTTGGTCACGTTTTAGAGTGGTAGAGACCAGCGGGGTATGTAGAAATGCAGATACTTCTACCAAGAATAGTGTCTCGGGTTGGTCGTCGTAGGGTACAAAGGATTCCATCTGCTGGTGAACACCGTCCATCACCGATATGTGGTCGGTGTGGGAACGTGGGATACAATAGAGCCACATGCACCAATCCATTAACAACTACTGCATCAAATGCAAGAAGTTAGAGTCTATAGGTAAACATTAATTTGATTATGATGGAGAATGTTGAATTTTTTTGCTTCCTACTTTTCCCACGTTAGCATTTTTTTTTGTCTTCCTACATAGTACCCATATCGCGATCGTCATTACTATCGCGATCGGGGCTACTCAAGATCGCGATATATTACTGATGGTCAATTATAATCGCGATCAGTTTGTGTTAGTCGCGATCGATTACTCGTGAGTGTCAGTCGCAATCGATAATCGAGATCGAATAGTGTTAGTCGCGATCGGTTAGTGTTAGTCGCGATCGAAAACTTGTGAGCCATGATAATCGGATTTGTCTCTCGCGTTCGTGATAGTCATTAATTTTCGCAAAAGTATTTGTCGCTTAAAATACTCTAAGGTCAATATAGGAAATTCACGTTGCTAACTAGGGTTACTGACGTAAGCAAAAGGATACACACACAAATTTCTAAGGTGGGGGTCAAACTCCATTAGCACCCCTTGAATTGGGATTTCCCGTCCAATTTTTCCTCAAATATTCATATGCATATATCATCTACTTTATTCTAAACATTGCATTTAAGTTTTATATATTTTTCTTCTTTTTTTTTGTAGCATGTTGAAGTTTTGTTCTTGTATCTGTTTAATCGTGACACTCCTTCCTTATTCGCTCTATTGTTAAATTAACTTATGCATCGTTATGTTTTTTTATTAAAAAAAAATGCATTTGTGTTAATCCGAATCTAATCCTTACCTATTGATAAAAAAATTCGACGACGGAATCTAGAAATATTTTAGAGTCCGATTTTCTAGTTTTCTTGAGGTGAGGAATTGATTCTTTGTTCAAGATCAACTCCAATATTTTTTTTAAGAAAATTTAAACATATTTGTATATTGTGTTTGTTTACTTATTTTCTATGAATAAATTATCATGTATTCTCAATTTATCTTTTCATGCATTTGTTTGTTACGTTGAACTTTGATTTTCTTGATTTTTCTTAATGATTTCCATTTTTTTTTATAAACTCTATTCTTTTTTTTGTATATTAGTTCTCAATTTCTTTAAAATTGCTCTTTTTGTGTTTACAAAGGTTTTTATTAAGCCAAAGTGTTATTTTTAAAAGTCTTTAAATCTTTCTTAAAAAGTGATTTTTTTTATGGTTGTTTTCCCTAAAAATTCCTACGACATAATCTAGAAATATTTGGGAGTCCATCCAATTTTCTAGAATTCTTGAGGTGAGAGACCATAATCTTTGGGAGTCCAAGATTTTGGTCCCAAGAAAAAAACGAATTTAAAAAAAATAATTTTTTAAAAAAAAACTCTCTTTTATAAAGGCTATCCTTGATGGATTTGAGAAATTGTAAATTTTTCCCATATTCTTGAGGTGATATTATTCCCAAAGTCTTGAAAATTATTTCAATATAGCTACATTGATTGATTCCTATCCACTTATTTTATGGGATCATCACTTCAAATATTGGAGTAATGAGGGATAAAATAAGACATTGTTTTAAAAAAATCTCTTTTCTACTTAAATAAGTTTTTTTCCTAAATATTTTTACAATTCAAGATTAAAATTTGACCACCGTTTTAAACGGGTGTTGTGGGGTACTAACACCTCCTCCATACACAAACAACTCCCGAATCCAAATTTGGTTTTCACATATTTTTTTTTAAAAAAAGTTGTTTTATTTTATTTTAGTGACCAATCACACCATAAAAAAGGTTGGTGGCGACTTCTTTTTAAACTTCCTTTTTTAGGGCATCGGTCGCTCTGCGTCGCAGATACGTGGCGACAATATATATTATATCATTTAACTAACATACCTAAAAAAATGTGTACAAGTAATAAGTAATGTACTACTAATATACTTCACTTTAAGTATATATCAGTTGACTAATATACTATATGTATTGTCGATATACTATTGATATATCAAATATAAAATATGTTTGATATACTACTAATATACTTGTTAATACACTAATAAGGATAAAACTAGGATAATAAAAAAATGAAAATTAGTTTAAAAATATTTTACTATATTTGCAAATCTCCAAAAATCGTAGCTAGATTTGCAAATATCTTAAGGCATGTTTGGTAGGCAATCCGAAAACAAAAACTTGAAAACAAGGGATTCAATGAAAACAGAGTTGTATTTCATGTTTTCATATATGTGTTTGGTAGCAGATTTACATTTTAAACCGTAGTTTAAAGTGTGTTCTATAATATATTTATAGATCATAAAATTAGTTATAGTTGCAAAATTAAATATTAAGTTGAATATAAGACATTATTAATTAATTTATGAACATGTTTTTTTAATATAAATTTTATATAATTTTTATTTTATAATATAATTTTTATATTTTATATTATTTTATATTATATACATTTTAATTTAACAAAATTAAATTAAGTTTATAAACATGAAATACTATATTTATTAATATTTTATCTTTGTTTAATACAATTCTGCATTTTAAATTTTCAAATTCAGAATCTGAATACAATGAAAAGATAAAAATGTTGTTTTAAGAATTTCTACTATTTGGATCACAGAATCCGAAAACAGTTTTCGAAAACACGTCTGCCAAACACGTATTCACTGAATTCAGTGAATCCGAAAACATAAAACATAATCTGGATTGCATACCAAACATGCCCTTAATATTTTTTTGCTACCCATTATAATTTCCCTAGCCATAAAATTATTTATTTACGACAAAATTCCTTTGATATAATTGGTTATTAGTACATTTATATACTTTTGAAACTTTTTTATTTTTGTGATCATAAACTTCTATACTTCATCACTTGTGCATTTTAGTTTTGATATTTTAATTTTCATACCGATTAAATTATAGACACTTGTTAATGGTAATTGATATGTATATCCTCGACCAAGAAGTTATTAGTTCGAATCTTCCTACTAAACATTATTAAACTAACAAAAATTGTAGTACTTTAATACACAAAGTTGATAAAAGTATTAATTTAATTCTACTCTAAAAGTTCAAATTCGAGTTACCTCTAATATTCAAACTTTGAATTAATGGATCTTTGACTCAATGAAATGTTAATGTTGCATACATATTAAACAGGTATAATCAATTTAAAATGATGTAACAAATATGTTCTAAAAAAGATAAATAAAATGATGCAACAAATAAATGATAGAAAGTAATAGAAAATAATTAAAATCTTGTGATCGGAGGTTTAAATTCTCATAACCACACCTTTTTTTTTTTTTTGGTATGATTTACTAATTAAATACTTTACAAACTTTTTCGAGAAATTATTTAACTAAAATAGTTTCATAAAAAAATATTCATTATTGGTGAAAGTTATTCCAAACATGTTAAAATAATGTGCTAGATTAATTATAAGTTTGAAGCATGCTCCTAACTCTTAAGCTTCTCTAGGTAGTTAGGTAGGTAGGTGAAGTGGTTTTCATATACAATATTTTATATGTTTGATCCAAAAAGGCTTTTACACATTTAAAAAAAAGAGCTTTAAGTGGATTTCACACATTATAATTCATTTATATATTCAAGCGATAAAGTGATCAAATAAGAGCATTAATTTTTTATTCTGCTCCAATGAAGTCTTCCAATTGCATCTTTTGCAGAAACATTGCACACAAGCCCTTCTCAACCACTACAAACTTTGTATTATTGAAAAATATAAGGGCTATTAATTAAAAAGATTTTTCTTTATATTTATAAGATTGGATACCTATTTTTAAACCCTCAAAATTTGGGTTTATTTTTTTTGGATATGGAGTGATTGAATACATTTTAATCACTTAACAAATGATTGTTCAAATGGAGAATAGAAATGTGAATAAATGTCTTTACTCCCAAATGTTGATGTATTAAAAGAAAAAGGTAAATAAATGCGAAAGAAAAGGCAGTGTGTGTTGGATTTGGTTATAATGGCATGGTGTGGCTGCAATCATCATGCCTATCATTATTGATAGTCTTGACTGAGTTAATACCTACTTTCTTTACCTTAAAATATATAACAAAGTCTTGGAAATATATTATATAGTTTTTTTTTTTGGTATAAAATTTAGGCCTAAAAGACTTTTTATAGACACATGCATGTGAAAGCTTCCAAATTTGAATGGTTTTGGGCCAAGGGCACTTCTCTCTCATTGATTTGGTATTGTCAAACTAAATCTTTTAACAACCTTATGTGATCGTGATCGCATGAGTCTGTAACATCATATTTTAGACACTCGAACATTTTAATGCTATGTGATCTACATAATTTGTGTTTCTTAAATTAAGATTAGGAGTTTTAGTTCTCATGAATTCTGAGTTAATTATGAAGTTTCTTTTTCCTTCAAGAGTTTTATCTTTATTGTTACTCGTTATTTTTACTTCGTAATAAGACTTCCAATTTAACTAAGGAAATGATCAAATATATTTAGATTATTCTCTTTATAAATAAAGATTTCAATTAGTCATTCAAGATATAAATATATTATTTACGTGAAACAAATGTTGTCTTGTTCCTAAATAGCAATCTTCTGATCACTTGACATTAATTTTAACTTGATTTATATATATCACAATAGTATTAGTTCGTGAATTTTCAATTTTATAGTTCAATAAAATTGAAAAACAAAACATGAAGATAAAATTGGTATTAATTTTAGGGAAGATGTCAACGTGGATATTATCATTTATTTTAAAGAGTATTTTGGAGCATGATTAGGAGCATCTCACACTAAAGTGATCATAGCTAGATGATAATTTACATGTATCATTGACAAACAAATTTAAGGCTGAAATCTCTCATCCTAAATATTGTTGAACTAAAAAAAAATTGTGTTTGAATCATTTGTGTTCTAAGAGCCGAAAAGAAAGGAACATAAATAGTTATGTTAATTTATGGAGGGTGGGCCTAGCGGTTGCCCATGCTTGATGCTTTGCCCTTTTTTGGAAGGTTGTTACTTCTCATCACTCCTTCCCCATTTTTATTTTTTTATTTTTTTTTTTTTGCTCTTTTGCCCTCTCTCTCTCTACCTTTCAACATATTATCATATCTTTGATCTTTTAAGTCTAAGTTCATGTAATTTTGCTTTTAGGCTCTATTTAATTGTTTCATATCATATTCTCATTTATGATTCTATCACATATAATTAATGTGAGAATACAATTTCTTTTTTATTTTTCTAAAAAAAAAAAGAGAAGGTGTGTTTTATGTTCAATAAATGTGGAAATGGAAAATCAAACCTTAAAACTTTAAGAATGGCAGTGAATATCTTATCTACTAAACTATATTTTGATTGGTTACGTTATGATAGTATATGTTTACGTGCTTTAATATCTGACTAATAAAATTTTTGGTCAACTTGGATACCGTTTTTAACCAGTAAAGCATATCATTAGTTTTTTTTCTATGGTCAATGGTTTAAATCCTCATCACTCTAAAATTTGCAAAGTTATACTTTGAAGGAGTTAATATTAAGAAAGCTAAAGCAATTTTGGATTTTGAACACTCTAATTTGATCCATTTTTTCAAATAAAAAAACATGCTCAAAACTGGAAAAAAAACCAGAGTATAAGAACACAACCTTTGAAGCTCAAAATTGAAGCAATTCGGCCAACAACAACATAGCTCAATTGGCATCAAATATGACTCATGACCAAGAGATCATAGGTTCGAATACCCTCACCCCCAATTGTTGATGCACTCAAAAAGAATTGAAGCAATCTGAGGGCTTTCTTTGATAAAAATTGGTTGTGGACCACCTCTAGTGTCTTCCCTACTATCCTCAGGTTGAAATCTTTGATTGATTGTGAAAATGCCAACACATGAGTGATAAGGATGATTTGAGAACGAGGTGGCCAATTTTGGCTAATTTTGAGAATGATGAGGATGGGCAAGTTGGCAACTTGAATTTCTCTTTTAATTTTAATTCAAAATTAATATAAATTTAATTTTGAATTAAAATCAATTTATTATTTATTTAATTAAATAATTTAATTAATTAATTAATTTTAATTTAATATCAAATATTAATTTAAACAATTTGGTCAATCCCGATCTAAAAATCGATTTTTCAAACATGAATCCTTATTCATGTTTTAAATCGAACTAATATTTAAATCATATTTAAATATGTCCACCACTTTTTTATTATAGTTTAATTTATAATTAAGCTATAACACGTTAAATATATCGCATATAATTAACGCTTTCTCCCAAAACCGAATTTGAATAATTCAAATTATTTTCTCTCAAATTGTTAAAGGCTTAGTTCGAGGTAGTAAGGGGGACCTAATGGACCTACATATCATGAGCTCCAACGATACGAGATTAACCGGCCAAATTCTTTAGCCTAGCTAACAAACATTCGTTAACCACCGGGACACTCCACTAAAGCCTAGTGGTTGCACTCCCCTCACTAGTGAACCACGATTAGTAAGTCGATCTTTCACAAGTCGTTCGTAATTACAGTTGGGTCAAATAAACTATTTTACCTCTGTAATTAGTTGGGTCAAATAAACTATTTTACCTCTGTAATTACTTCTTCTTCCTTAAGTCTCACTGATCCTCTGATGAACAATTGATTTATGGTCCAACCAACAAACCGAATCCCTCTCGGACCAATGAGAGGGTGGACCCATTGTTCAAGACTTGAAGTCAGCACTTAAGGGAACAACCTCTCTATTAATCCCTAAAGTGGGTAGGAGTGAATTCCATCTTGCAGGACTCAACTATCTACCCGGTCTTATCCCCAAAATTGGAGGTTTATTGAGTCGGCGATCTCGGACCACTCTCACTCATGCAAATCTAAGGATAATTCCGAATAAACAGGAGTTCATAGTGCACTCAGGATTAAGATCGAGTTACCTAGGTCATCGTATGAATATAGTTCAGTTAAGACAGTAAACGGAGTTATAAAGTCTAAGTGACTATTTCTCGGTTCAGTCTTATGCAAATTCATTGTATAGGACACCCCCACTCGCATGTTCCACATAAATGATTTAGGATCACATCGTTGGTACTTTACAAAGTGGGTCGCGCCCATATTGTAGTCCTCAGGATAAGATACCTAACTGTATCCCTATACTATAGACCGTTCTGGCTATAACTTGAACATGATCCACTTTTATATCATACATAAAGTTGAAGTATATATCTTATAGTCAAGGGTTCTTATTAGATTAGGGTTGTAAAATACACAATTCACTTTATTCAATAACAACTTTATTAAATAAACTTCAATAACAACTTTATTGAAAATAGAATGTACATTTAATTTACAAACCATGAGTTTTAGGACATAAAACCCAACATACTCATAGGGGGAAAACCTATTAAAATTATGATAGGTAGTTACCTCTATCATAGTTTTATTTTTTTTTCATGTATGTACAATTCTTTCACTTATCATCGATATAAGAGATTTTATTTTTAAAAAAAAAATATCAGCAAATGTGAGAGTGCAGTATCAAACCTTCAAGAATGGTAGAAAATATGCTATTCATTAAAGTATATAATCGAATTGATTATGGGACTAGCTATGTTTATATTCTTTAACATATTAAGAAAAAGAAATCAGGCAACTTGGATGCGGTTTAGCAGATAAAGCATCAGTAAATTTTCTTTAAAGTCGATGATTTGAATCCTCCCCTCAAAAGTACTATATTCCAAAAAATCAATAAAATTCTGTAAGTTTCGATTCACATTATTCAATGTCTAAATTCCTTGTACTTTTTGTTAAAAAAAAAAAAAAAAGTTGTTCATAAGTGATGTTGAGATCGATTTGTCTATAACTAATTTTGACATATCAAATTAATATTCTAATGATCTAAAGTTGAGATTGATTCCTTTTTAGAAAAATAAGTGATAAAGACGACGATATTTGATTTATTATGAGGGGCTAATATTAATTAAAATGCTCCACTTTAATTGAATCGAAAAGACTTTAGCCATATTTGAATAAATTATACTATACCCTACACTAAAATATGAAGAGAAAAGAGCCAAAAAGAAAATAACAGAAACTTTGTAATCATATTTCGATGGGTAATACGTTATATATATCAAGCTAAAGCTACTGATTTTCCATTTGGTTGTCTATGGTCTATCAAAGATAGTTGGATTCTTCCTAATTTTTCAATTTCAATTTCCTAAAGAAAATAAAATAGTCAAATGTTAATGACTATGAGATTTGTGGTTCAAACTCCAATTTCTATCTTACTCAAAAAAAAAAAAAAAAAAACTAGTCCGTAAATCTTAAAAATAATAGAAAATTTAATTTTATGTTTAATAGAATCTTAAACTTTCCATTTTATATTAAAATTTGTGTCTATTTAATCCCTAGATTTTAAAAAGTGTTTGATAAGTTTATGCCATATTCATTTTTAAAAAAAAAATTAATCGATATATCAGATATAGAATTGAATTTTATGTCTAATACAATTCTAAACTTTCTATTTTATGTCTAGTAAGTTCATGAATTTTAAAGTAAGTCAAATAGATCAAAGAACTATTAGATACAAAATTAAAAATTCAAGAACTTGGACAAAAAAATGAAAATTTAAGAACCTGACAGACACTTTTTAAAGTTCAGAGACCAAATAGATACAAACTTGAAAAAAAATCAGGAATTAATCTATATTCAAGGACTTGCTAGACATCTTTCTTAACTCGTCCAAACCTAAACCATAAACAAGATAGGTTGAGTTACATGTAGTCTCTAAACTTTCATATATTTGCGGCAAATAGGTCCTTCAACTTTAAAATGTATCTAATAGATTTTTGAACATTTTAAATGGTTTAATTAACAAGTCCGAACTTTTGATTTTATGTCCAATAAGTCTTTGAGCTAATAATTTTATGTTCAAAAAGTATTTGTGCCAATTCATCATTTTTAAAAATTCTTGAACCTATTGGAGATGAAGTTGAAAGTTTAATATTTTATTAGACACAATATTATATTCAATGTTTAAATAGGCACAAAAGTAAGGGAAAAAGTGGAGAAAAGAAGAATATGAGAAGAGTTTTGAAGTGTGTCTTTAAGTTGTTAATACTCTAGTTTAAATAGGCACCAAAATGTCTTAATCCTTTTAGAGAACAAGGAATTCTAATCCTTTTAGAAAAAGAAATCCTAATCATTTTTTAAACTTTGAAGCACTCTTTCCTAATCCTAATCTGATTATCCAAAGATTTAAAGTTAAAACAAATACAATTAAAGCACCTAATTTTACGAGGCGTCACAATATACCGATCTAAGAAAAACTTTCGTTCTCGAAAGTTGCTAGAACTTTACAATGGTCACGTCCTCGAGTCATAATATAAACTTAAACTCTAAATCATCTTAGCACAAGAACAAAGAAGTCAAAAGCATAGCATAACAAGTGTCAACACACAAACAACTCAAATAACTTTAACTACTTTACAAAATAAAAGCAAACCTGGAGATAACGAGGCGACTTCCGAGATGCTATAAGGATCGTTGCCTACGATGTAGGCGAGTATGCAGAATCTACAACTCATGCTCTGATACCAACTGTAACGACCCTAATTTTTCAAACCCAAAATTTCCTAGGGACGTTACTAAGCAACACCGCCTGCACCGAAAATTTCAATCACGATGCGAGCAACAAGGTAATAGTGTCCTCGACCAAGCCGAAAAACAGATCTCATCACAACACTTGCTGCATAACGACGCTGCTAGGACCTTGATGACATATCTAATATTTTGTAGATATGCAACTTCAATATGTCATAAAATATTTAAGTATGTTGGCATATTTTTAACATATTCACAAGGTAAACTATTTATTTCATTCTAAAGATGTCCATAGACAATGCATGTGTTTAGACAAATTTAAATAAACACTTTTCATATGCAAAGTATTAATACTAAATTAATCCCTACCTAAATTAAAATAAAAAAGTAGTGGTGAACATGTGCATAAAAAATGAATAAAATTCATATTGAAGAGTAAAAATTCTAAATAATGAATTTTATTGGAAAAGAAATATTGATATCATACCCAATATCCATTACTTTTGCAAATATCTCTAACATACATTTGGCAAATGGTAATATATATTGTAATTTTATAATTGATCACATAATTGAGTTTTGAAATTGTAGACAAATGTGTTTATATTTGATTTGGTGTGAAAACAAAGTAAGGAAAAAATCACAAAAAAATCAAATCTTTCACTTTACATAAGATAAAAATGATTTTTTGGGAAGAAGAAAAATTGATATCAATCTCAATATCTACTGTTCTAAATATCTCATACGTCTTGCAAATGATAATATATATTGTAAATTTATAATTGATCTCATAATGAAGTTTTGAAATTGTAGACAAATATGTTTGCAATTGATTTGGTGGAAAAAAAATCACTAAAAATTAGACTTATAAACTTTACAAAAAACTGCATCAGATATCTCTGACATAATAATTCAACTCTACAAACCAAACACTGATTTCCAGAACTTACTGGCAAAACAACTCTGCACAACTCAACTCAACTCTACGATCCAAACGCCCCTTTAGAAATAAGAAAGTTTGGAAATTAAACTTGTAATTCAACCAACAAAATACTTAATGAAAAAGAGTAGACAGAAGTAGAGATGTTGTACTGGTTGTTGTAGTAAAGCTTATATACTATTTACATTCTTAATTATGAGACAATCAAAAAGAATTGTTTGTTTTGCCTAACAGGGTCTCCTGCTGTTACATCATAGGAGGTGACAAATGAATGTTTCTTCCAGAAAAAAGCTGCAAAAAACCATTATTTGACAGATAAATAAATAGCCAATGATGGCAGAGAAAAACAGTTATATTAATATTCGGCCAAATAGAAGCTGATAAATTAATAATTGCAACAGAAGATTAATTAATCAACAAAATAAAATATATGAATCACTCACATTATATTCAAACCAAAAAAGCTTAATTAAAAAAAACAAAAACAAGAAGAAGAACAAGATCGAGTAACTGCCTTTCCGAAATCTAAGTTTATGAGATGCCAAATGAACAACTTTAGAAAAACATAGACAAGAGCGAGTAACTAAATAGCATTTGTACTATCTTATTCGAAAGGTTGAATGTTTCGACCTCTATTTCTAAGTTTATTGTGAACTCTAAAAAGAAAGAAAAATCTTATTTGTTTTTTAAAAAAAAAGAAGAAGAAAACACGATTCTCAAAATAAGACTTCTTTTTTTCTTATGAGTTCAACCTGTGGGAGTGGAAAGATTTAAATTTATGACTTTTTGATTGAAGGTATATATATGTTTGAACCAATATAATTAAGTTATAGTCAGATTGACATAAAAAGTGAGAATAAGATAAAGATTAAAACATATAATTTAGTTAGTTGAAATAGCATACGGACTATTCTATTATATAAATAAGAGAATATTAATAACACTTCCACAAGTAGAAGCACATGCCTAGAGAGTTGGCTATTAATAATAATACAAGAAAACCCTAACAACAACAACAATCCTTTTGTAGCTAGCTACTACCCTTCAGCCACATAGAAATCTCAAATGCTGAAAGTTCTTATCAAAATATGAAACAAACCCATTTCTCAAAACTAAATTATAGAGACACAGACATAGATTTATTATTCCAGCTTAGATAGCTGCTTCAACTCAAGCCATGGAACCTAATTCCTTCAAATTCCTCCATTAAAGTACATATAGAAGAATTAGCAGAAACAACATTATTATTATTATTATTATTATTATGATGATGATGATCATTCCAAATCAGTGGAGGAGTAATAATCTGAGGCTGATGAGATGAAAAGGGAGCTGAAAAATCAGTGCAAGAGTAGAGAAAAAGGCGAGCTTTAGCTGCATCAAGTTCCTTTTGGAGCCTTTGGACCTGTTTTTGGAGGAAGAAAATTGCACCAACACAGCCATAAACAGGATCTCTTATTCTCGACTCGGCTTCGTAGGCGAGCGAAACGACGGCGTCTTGTCTTTGATGAGGAAGAACTTCATTGAGGAGCTTGGCCACGTTACTGGCTCCAAAAACCTTGTGGACATTGGCGAATTTTTGAGGTTCCTCTGGTGGAAAATACGGTGCAAATACACATCCTGGTAAGCATTTTCTTCTTAGGAATTTGCATGCTGCACAAGGACTGTAATAATGGCTGTTTGTTGTTGTTGACGATGATGATGCCATTAATTTTGATCTGCAACAACTCTATATCTTAAATACAAATTATATAATTTCACATACTATTATAACTCACTCAATATTCTAAACAACCTCTTAAAAGTCATTCTCGAATTAAAAATTTGTTGAGATTGTGTAGTTGTTATATGTTTGAATTACCCTTTTTTTTTTCTTTTTCTTGTTTGTTTTTGTTTTGAGTTTATTGAATTCCAGTTTGTTCTGTGATTTGGTTTGGTTTGGGAGTAAGTTTAACGGGAGGAATTAAAGAAAGAATAGTTGTTTTGAGTAGTAGAATAATGAATTCATAAATATTAAGAAATTATCTCAAGAACAAGAGAAAGTACATCAGAAACTACTTCTACAAAAGAAGAAAATGTTAATTATAGTCTTGTTTCATTATTAGAAGTCCTCTAATACGATAATCAAAATTTCAATTAAAGTTTAAATGCTAATTAACTAAAATTAACTTAATAAAACTAAATCAACAGACTAGGTATCTAAATATCTTCTTCCAACACCATTTACTCATACAAACAAAACAAAAAAGATGACAAACTTTATAGATTTCTTTCACATCTTCCAAATTAAATTTTGTAAAAGCTTCAAACTTTAACACCCCCAAATGAACACACTTCTAAAAACAGTCCTAATTTTTCTTCCCCTTCCCTTCCTTTTTGTTCTTTTGTTACCTTTACTCAGTGTTCATCTGAAAACTCTGACAACTCTTTAAATTCTTAGAGACCTTCTGTCAAATTAATGTAGAGTTTGTTTGTCTGGTTTTTTTTTTTTTCTCTCTCTTTCTCTCGACATGTCTGTTGAAAGGTTTCAACTTTTTAACTGGGTTTTCTCAGTAGCATCATCAGCAAGCTCTCAGAAAATATGGCAGTAATCCTCTGAATTTGAGCAGAAAAAAAGAAGGATTAGATTTGACATGTGCATGTTTTAAAAAATTTTAGCTCAATCTTTTCCACTTCAATTGAGACAGTTTCTCAAATGAACAATCACTTCCCATCAAAACCCACATTCAAAAATTGGATCTTTCCCAATACACTTCAAGAAAACAAAACAAAGTTGAAAAAAAAACAATAATAAAATCCACTCCTTTTCTAGGTTTTCATAGATCAAGGGAAAAAAAAAAGAGAGATCTAAAGAAACTACCTTTTGGGCTGGTGTCAATTTCAAGACCCTTGCTTTTGTTGCTTCTAAGAAGAAATAGGCAGGCAACTTTATTTGAAAACAGCACCCAATAAAGCTTAAATTAGATTGAATGAACTCATAGGCTTCAATTCTGAAAATGAAACTTCAAAGAGAAACCCTAATTTAGAGAGAGAGAGAAAAGGAGAAAGAGAATTTAGTGAAGTGGAAGCAAAAAAGATAGGGAAATGAATGGAAAAGTAGAGTAAAATAGGAAGAAAAGAGAATGGCACTGTCTCAAATCAAATGATATATTATTTCAGAGATATGTAATTCCATAATCAGCCATATCTCTTAACCTCCATACATACACTTAGAAATGGAGAATACAAATGCAAATAAATGCTTTTTTTTTTTTTTTGTAATGGGCAAATCTAAATTGTATATATAATTTATATAAACACTAAGTTTGAATGGAATACCAAAATCTAATCATAAGTCATTAGACTTTCCTTTATTTCATATATATAAATTATGAGGTCACTTTTTCCATAGAAGAGGCCATAAATATAGAATTTCTTTAATTTCTATCTCTCTCTTTCTGAATTGGGGAGTTAGGGTTTAGGTTAGGGAAAGGTGCATGTGCTTAGCAAAACCCATAATTATGACATTATCTTAATTAAACCATTATAGGACAAGAAACCCAATTTGAATCTTTTAACAACTTTTGAATGTTTTCTTTTTTTTTTAATAGGATGAGGATTTGCATGTGGAATTAAAAAATTCAAAATTTTAACCTTTTAGTTGAAAATATATTACTATATCTTAAGTAATTGAACTATTATTCAGATTAGCTGCAACTTTTGAATATGAATGGTTTTTTTTTAAAAAAAAATGGTATGTATATGATTATGGGAAGGTTTTCTTAAAAAAAAAATGGCATGTATGATTGACCATATTTGTAATATTTGAAGGGATATTGTTAATTATCTTTCCATAAATTTAAATAGAAACACAGCAGCTACTTTAATCATCATATTAGTTTCCCTTTTGGTTAATTAATTTCAATGATCCTCTTGATTTTTCTTTATTTGCTTCCTTTTATTGTGGGTCATGGCAAAATTGGAAAGATTTTTTAGATTAATTAAAATGGACCTAATTATTAGAGACATGCCTTTCATGGAGCCCACTTTATTTAGATGTATATTTGGTGGATCTTTGATTAGATTGTATAATTTGTATTTAAACCTAGCTTTAAATATATCTAGATTCTTTCGAACATCAGAATTTCAATGATAACGATTTTTTTTAGTACAGTGGGGGATTCGAACCCATGACCTCTTTGGTCATGAGTTATACTAGATGTTAGTTGAGCTATGCTCTTGTTGGCAATGATAACAATTTCTTAAGTTAAAGAAAAAAAATATAATTTTTTAGAAATTAGTTTCTTTTAAGAATATTACTGGAAGAGAGGATTGGAATAATAATGTACCAGGAAAAAAAATATGCAATTGAGCTATTTTTAAAAACAACTCTTAAAACTTTTTAATGTGTTGAGTGTTGATCATGCTTCATTCACAAAGAAAGAGAAAATATGATGGCGGATAAAAACCTTACATAAAATCGCTAGTATTTTACTTATAAGAATAGTGGACGATCTATTAAAAAGATTAATTAAATATATGTTAGTTCAATGGATTTTTTTATTTTTTTATTTTTACTTTTTACTCTTCAAAAGAAAGAACATTTTTTAATATAGTAAAAATCAAAATATGTGTGGAAGAGAGCATAACTCAACTGGTATAATGAATATATTAATCATCTTAAGATCTGTCATTTGAATTTTCCTATTCCAATTGAACTAAAAAAATAATAAATCAAAATATGTAAATTAGTTATTATAGTGAACTAATACGTAAATAATTATGATTAATTAAGGGTAATCAATAACTTACGATATAAAAATAACAGCATACCAATTATAATTATTTAAAATTGATCGATTATTTATATTTTTAAAAAATATTATTTTTATAGTTTTTTTTTATAGAAAAACACATATTTATACAATTTTTTTTTTTAAAAAAAAAGAAGCTACTCATTTAAATTTTTGGGTAAAATATACTTTTAATCCTTTTGGTTCCTAATTTTCAAAACTAACATTTTTTGCTATTGAGATTTAAATTTAGTTTTCATTTGGTTTTTTAGATTTCAAAAGTGACATGTTTTGACTCAATATTTGAACTTGATTTCTAACGGCTCAAAAGTGCGTTAAGTTCGGATCCTAGGACCAAAAGTATATATTTAATTTACATATTTTACAGGTCATTCACTTTTGAAAAGCAAAATTTACTACCATAAGTCAGGGCTACCCTCGCTTATCAATATCCTTTAAGAAAAAAAACTTGGAAAGCAATCTTCCACATATATATATATATATATATAGAATAAATAAAATTTCAAAATTTTGGAGGCATGTCCCCATTACTCTTACTCAGTATGTAAGTCCGCCATAAAATCAATGCTTTCTTACAAACAAATATGAGTTATTGGATGAGATTAGGTGGGCTAACTTAATTGATTAAGGCATATACCTCAAATTTGAACAAAAGGCCATATTAGAATTCCTCCGTTTTTACATATGGTTGAACTTTAAAACAGAAACATACAACATTTTTTTTTTAAAGTACTCCTCAAGTTTGGTTGGTTAGTTTTAAAAATATCCTCAATGATTTTAAAAGTTTTGATTCTACCTTTTACTTTGACATTAAAAGGAAGGATAGAGAAGTGATGTGGCTGTTAAATCATGTAAAATGAGGAGTTTGCTTGGGGTGCGAAAATATGAGAAAACGCGGCTACAAAGTTGAAAAAAAATATGTTAGGAAAAGAAAAATGTCTGTTCGGCCAAAATAGAAAAAGAAAATTTTTGTTGGGAGCTATCATGTTTAATTTTTAGAGGAATTCGAAGAAATCTAGCTGGTGATTTGGTAATATTCCTTAAAGTTGTTCTTGCATAGAAGATATTGTAGGGGTTGTTTCCGGAATAAGTGGATTATAATAGTCTATGAAATTATATAAAAAAATCTACAAACTATTATAACACAAGTTATTATAACAGACACCCCAAATAACCCCTACATAGGTTATAATAACGGTGGAATACTCAACACACTAAATACAAACTATTGCAATTCTGCATTTTAAACAATATTATATAATTACACATACTATTATAACCCTCAGACTATTATAATAACTCAAGTTCTAGTCTTTGCCCATTTTGTCTAAGTCAAATTCCAATAGGTTCAAAAGTGTAGCTCTTTCATTTTTCTATCCTTGAATAGTTTTTCACATCAAAATGGTTAACTCCACTTTTGAAATTTGTGAAAACCTACCATTTGGCACGCCATTAAATAATATATCGATTTATTTCATGGAACCGAAACTATTCATAGTTGGAGCCGGCGGCTCTATTAGGTATCCCCATCCTTCCTTCTAAGTTCTAACAGCAAGGACATTTTAGGACCTAATAAAGCAGAGTCCATCCTCTCCCTGATTGTTGCTTATAACTTGCAAGCTGAGTAAAGCAAAACCTTCACCTAAAACTGGCACAGTTCCTAGCTAAAACTCTCTACTTTAGCCTAGCAATTTTACTTCGACCAAATCCCAAATTTCAGTTTCCAAAACTACAACAATTCACATCAAACCTGTTCATCACCCAACTAGAACAAGAACACATTCCTTTTCGTCTTTGCAAATGTTAATGACTTCACAATTCAAAGATTCATACAATCATTCCTCAAAAAGTGATTCGAGATCAGATACAGAAACAAAAGAATCTTCAAAATTCTTACGTACCACTAAACAGAGTCCACATATCAGTATAGAGCCTCAAAGAACGAGGAAGTGACTTCTTCCAAGCACCAATGTCAGGCAAATCACCAGTGAGAGCCAAAGAACTGTCATCCTCACCATTCCCAAGTCTCAAAACCCACAATTTCTCTTTATAAATTTGATGCATTGCCTTCAAAGTTTCTTCCATTACAACTTTCCCATCTCTCCTCGAGTCCTCAGCCTCCACACAACTGCCCCCAACGTTCACCATCACTCTCCCGCCTTTTATCAAACACTTTTCGAGCATTCTCCATGTCTTTGGATCCTCAAGTTCCGGAATCAAACTCCCTTCACAAAACAAATCCACCAAAATCCCTGCAAATCCCCCTTTCACATTGGCTTTCAGCGCATTCCCAATGTAGATAAAAAGCCTATCCGGGTACTCCTTTTCCAGCTTCGACAGGCCGAAAAATTCCCTCCCAACGGCGATTACAGACGGATCGAGCTCCCATCCATGAACCGTTACCTCGGGATATAGCTTTAGGATCGATCGGGCGGCGGAGCCGGCGCCGAATCCGAGTATTCCGATCGGTCCCGGCGGCAGAATTGGCGGCAATGTTGCGAAAACGTCGAAATAGGTATTTGTGAGTGATTTGAAAAGGAATGAGATGCTGTGGATGTTACCGGGGCCGTCGAGAAGGAGTAATCTGGAACCTGCAAATGGGTGCTCTGCTTTTCGCGAAACTTCGAGAACTCTGATGAAATTGTGGCGCGATTTGAATTTGGCGAGGATTTTGACGTCCTCTGATGGAATTCCGTCGTCTTGGGTTCGTTTTTCAGGGTTTGAAGATTGGGTCTGGTGGAATTTGACTCTCAATCGATCGAATTGGGGGCGTTTGATCTGCTTTCGTTGAAAGGAAATCAGATTTGGAGATATGGGTTTGAAAGAATGGAGGGAATTTTGAATTGGGTGAAGACTTAAAGGGATTTCGCTCTTCAATTGAAGTCGCATTTTTGCTTTGATGGAGACGAAAAGCAAATACGAGTGATAATTTGACGAACAAGCTTTGAGGCTGTAAGAGAAGAGGATTTCTGATTTGGGCTTCGCGCCCAAAAGGTATCAGCCCAATAGGCTTTCACAGCCCAAAGATGAATAGGCCCAGTACAACATCCGCAGCCCATTTTTATTATTTATTATTTGAGAAATTTGTAGGTGGAGTTGTGAAGGGTTTCTAATTTCTATATTGTGATTCTTTTTAAGAAAAATGGAAGCATAATTTTTAATTTTTGCATAGGGTCGATTAATTAGTGATTTGTTATTTTAATCAAGTTAATCAGCATAGTAAATTATTGATTAAAAATAATTGCTTGTTTACTGTATTAAGACCAACCAACATGATAAGGAATAAAGATAATATATATAATTTATGAATTATAATATCATATCAATGAAGGAAGATTGTTATATCAATGAGTACTTTTTCTATTAATTTATTTTTCAAAACTTCCTTGGCCAAATCGCTTTATCTACTCATGACAAATTATTTTATGTGTCAGTATGTCGGTCATCTTTCCATAACAATTAGATTTATAGTTTTATAAAAATAAAATAAAAATCAACATCCTTATTTCAAAAAAAAAAACAAATACAAATAGATTTAATAAACCTAAATAGATTTAAAAAGATTTATGAAGAAATTCAAGTCATAAAGTTTCACTCCATAGGAATGAATCTAGACTATAGTCCGGTACAACCCATAAAAATATGGTCTTAATTATTTATGTACCCAAAGTTTTTCTTACCTCTAAGCAATATGACGCATATTGAATATTTTTGTTTACGATAGCTGTGATTTAAGAAACAAACTAAAAAAATGAATGAGTAGGTAATAATTATGACAGGTCCTAACCTATGATGAAAAAATAATAATAAGGAACTAGTATTGATGTAAATGGAATTAGATTGATTAAGAAAGGATTAGTGAGGAAATTATAAAGCAATTATCAAGAAATGAAAAGAAGGTAAGAGAAACAAGTGGACCAAGAAAAGAGAGGGGGTAGCAAAACGAAATTAGATTTTTTAAAAAAAAAAAAAAACTTTAATTAGAGTCAAATATTGGTGTCAAATCGGAAGCTGTTACAAATTGAAGAAATGGAAAACTTTAATCAGGATTATCACATCAATTGCTAATTGGCCCTTTGGCATTGGTGATTTGACATTTAAGCCCCTGTTTTTTTGTGTAAATTCCAAGGGCACTCTTATTGCTGCTTTTGACTTCCTTGTATAGAGTGGGACTGCCCTGGGCTCGACCAGAGGAATCTTGCAACTTTCAGGGCTTTTTTTATAATTATTTTTATTTTATTTATTACTAATAGCCTCTAAATCATGTTAACTTAACCAACACAATTATGCCTTTAAAATATTTTATTCCACTGTTGCAATTATTAATTACATCTCTTTTTTTTTCTTTAATTATTCCCCTCCCTCTTTTTTTTTTTTTTTTTTTTTTTTTTTTTTTTATTTTTAACTTATTCACCACCTTCTTCTAATGCCCTTCTACTTCTTTCCCCCTTAAACCTATTCTTTTTCATTATTGTACTTTTAATTTTTTTTTCCTCTTATTTTTCTCAAAGGAGCTATAGAATAATAAATAAATAAAAGACTAGAAAGTAGATGGAACCATGGGCGGATTTAAGAAGGATCCAGAGGCTCTGAGTACTTTAAATACTTTTAAAATATTTTTAGAATATGTATGTAATTTTACATTTTATTATATATATTTCACTCTATAAAAATAAAAGCTCTGAGTACTTTAAATTCTATTTTTTAAAAATCTAATAAATTATATTTCTTTTTATAATTTAAATATATCTAATTAAAAAAATATATTATACTTTTTATTTTTTAAGTACATTTATTATATATATTTCACTTAATAAAAATAAAAGCTCTTAATACATTAAATTCTATTTTTTAAAAAAATATAATAAATCATAGTTTTTTTATATAATTTAAATATGTCTAATTAAAAAATATAGCATACTTTTTATTTTTTAAAGTATAATAGGGATTGGAAGGATTCGATATGTCAGTTGAGTTATGCACTCATTTTTTTTGTTGTAATCTATTCCTAAAATTATTTATTTTTAAGAATATATTTTTCTTCTTGGTATCAAATATAAATAAAAATGAATGCAAATATTTTTAATTTTTAGAAAATTATTTCTAAAAGTTAATTACATAAAAGAAAATATGATTCTATGAATTCTTATGAAAAAAAAATCTTATTATTTGCAATTTTTTCTCACATACTTACGTAAAAAAATTTAATCATATTTCTTATATCAAAATCTACCAACTATTATATTAAGATTTCATATTCATGCATGTATTTTGTGGTTTGTTTTATTTTAGTCTCTATAGTTTGAAAGTTTAATTTTTTAATTTCAGTCAACCATAAAAATGGAATGAAATTATATACAACTAATATTAATGCGTTTAAAATAATTTTTATACGAATTCAAGCCCCCTAACTTAAAGTTCTAGATGGAACCGAATAAGTTTAAGCTAGAAAAATAGTCAATGCATGTGTTTGTATAGATTTGTCGATTTTGTTTGATTTTAGTTAGTTTAATTTTTTTTTTTTCTTTAACAAAAATCTTTAATCAACAGATTGGTTTGCGTTGTTTTGGTAAAAATAGACTCGAGACAACTCATTTAAACATAATACTTCAATACTGGTGCTTGATTTAAACAATTGTACATTGTACTTTGATTTCTATTTCAATTATTTAATGTTGGAAATAGTGTTTGTTTTGTCAAACGCCTTTGATTCATATAATTAATTGAGAGACAAGACTTAACCTAACAATGTTACTATTCAAGGCATATATTTATTTTATTTTTTTTAAAAAAAGCTTTATTAAAGAAAAAGAATCTACGTGGAAATTATCTTCAATCTTAGCAACATTCATGTCCCAAAAACACAAAAGCCAACTAATTTGGAGGCTACATCCATCTTAGGAACTAACAATGTTGAAGTTCTTCCTTGCATGCATGAATTTCCAAAGAGATCCCATGTTCTTTGTCAAGTGATTTAAGTGAAAATTGAAAGTTCATTATTCCTCAATCTTTTAATGGGTAAATCTTTGTTAAATTCTAATTTTAATTCTTAAATTTTCAATTTTACGTCTAGAAGGTTATTAACTAATGAAAAAAATATCTAAAAATTTATTAAAATCTAAAAACGTCTAATGAGTCCATGAACTTCTAATTATGTCTAACAAGGACATGTTCATATTCCGCATTTTTAAAAAATTCACACAGCTATAACTATAAGACACATTTGAATTTTGTGTCTTATTAAAACCACTACTATCAATTTTATGAATAATAGGTCAAATATGATAGAGACCTATTTAAACATGAAAGTTATAAAAGTTTAAGAATATATTAGACAGTTTTAAATTCAATAGATCTATTTTTACAATTGAGCTACGTACTTATTAGATAGATACTAAAAAAAAATACCTATTATTAACCAAAATGCAAAAAAAAGTTAGGGACTAAACTTACCTAAAGTCTAAGAGTAATACAAGTTACAAATAAGGGATTTAATATTTATTTGTTAAAGACATGTCACTTGATGATGTAACATCAAAAATCAGAAAGAGTGTGTTTAATAATTATAAATTAAGCCAAAATTACAAGAATATTCTAAGTGATAAATAACATATGATATATTCATTTATGTCTTCTGATATATACATCTCATGCATGATTATGTTATGGCGAATGATGAAGAATAAGAAAATACACACCAATAATGAATGAATAGCTTAAGTATGAGTTGGTGCATGTGCCTCATTTAATATGTTTAAAACATGGAGAAAAAATCTTTTTTGAAAACATGGGAAAAAAAATCTTTTTTGACCCTAAACTTGACGACGTCAATTTTTTTAACTCTAAACTTTCAATTTTATTAATTTAAACCTCAAACTTAACAGATTGTATCACAGTTTTAACCTTAAACTTTCAATTTCATCAATATAAACCTCAAACTTAGCTGAATGTATCAATTTTAACTTTAAAATTTCAATTTCATCGATTTAAACCTCAAACTTGAATAAATATATCAATTTACAGTTTCGATTAAATTTTTGTTTCAATTCTCATAAGGAAGGCTTCTCACACATGTCAAAAAACCATGTGTGGCTATATAACAAACACATATTTATTATTATGAAAACTAAATTGATGAATAAAATTGGGGTAGATTCACCATAATATTTTTCAACTTTAGATCGAGCATGGTTTTTTTTCATTTCTTAACTTTTCTCTACTGTCTTTCTTATTTTCTCCCACGTATTAGTCGAGCTCAAATCTCTCACCACTAAAGTCAACGAAATCCCTCATGGTCATCGCCGCCTTCAATGGCGTCATTGCTTGCATCTTCTTCACACTCAACGTCGCTGGTATCGACACCAAAGGCAAAGAAAACACAAGAGTCGATTTGTTTTTGTGTAGGTCCTACTTTTAAGAGTCAAGTTCATGGTTTTCATAATAGTGGTGACCTATCGAAAAGGATTTAATTAGTTTTTGGTAATTTTATAAATAAATAAATAATATCATAAAGTAACACGTAATTTTGGTCAGGTATGAGAAACCTTCTATGTTTTTGGAGAGTAACATGGTAGGTCGAACATCTACTAGATTCCGAGTTCCAACAAATCTCCGAAAAAATTCAATCGAGTTTTGATAAACAACAAGAAACCTTTTTCATTTTTCGTTCTTTCTTTCGATTGTCACATTTCTAATTAGAAATGTTGTCTTTCCATACGTCTTTGACCCCACGAGAAATTTTAATAATGTCCTCATCTCATTTTTTTTTTTTCAAATTTGAGGAATTTGTGATAGATTCAATCATTTCAATGTTGGATTCTCCCTCCAAAATTCATTATTGCTATACTTTTTTTTTAAAGGAAAAGAACAATACATCTCATAGTTTTAAAAAAGTATGAGATGAGAGGAGTAATTCATATATCATATATATTGTGAGGTTTTTCTCCACTTTTTCAATGTGGGATCCTCAACATGCCCCCTCAAGATGATGCCTCGCTTTGGGTTTACCATTTTTGGATCGGATCCCAATTTCAATTTTTGGACCGAACACCTGTTTGGGTTTAATGGGCTCTGATATCATATTAGATTATATGGTATTCCATCTCAAAACCAATTGGCAATAAGAGGAGTAACCCATATATCATATATATTATGAGGTTTCTCTCTACTTTTCTAATGTGGGATCCTCAACAAAGTCCTTAAATACTTGCAAATATGGCAAATTAATTTATGTAATCATGTATTATTATGAATAAATTCAATAAATATAGTAAAAACAAATCAGGCTTAAATGTTGTTTTAGTTCTCTTCTTAAATTTGTTCTATTTTGATTTCTAAACTATCAAAATATTTGTTTCGATCCTTAAACTTTCAATTTTGTTCTATTTGGTTTCTAAACTTTTAAAATGTCTATTTTAATTTCTAAATCATTTTAAAAGAATAATCATTTTGGTAAATTGCTTTCCCCAATGTTCATTTGGCTTGAAATCATGCTCATATCGATATGCTAATACATATTCGGAGTTTTGTCATTAATTTGTTGGAATTAAAATAAAGGTAATGATCAAAATAATTATTTTTTGTAAGTTCAAATACTAAAATAATAGACACTTTAAGAGTCTGTTTGTAGTGTATGTTATAATAATATGTGTTATAGTAGTCTATAAAATACTCTACACCCCAAACACAGACTATTATAACTCATGTTATTATAACCCACTCAACACCTCAAATAACCCCTAAAAGTTCAAGGACCAAAATGAAACAAAATCTTGAAAGTTCAGATACCAAAATGAACATTTTAAAAATCAAAATAGAATAAAGATTAATTACAAATTTCATCTTTATGCTTGAGAGAAAGTTAAAATTTAGTTATTCTTTTAAAAGTTAGAATTTCGTCAATTTAATTAGTTTGATAAAACCTAACAAATAATCCCTACCATTAGAAGACATTAACAAATTGACTATTTGGTGGTTAGTTTTCCATATGTGAATAAGGTGATCCTTTATACTTAACTGATTGTATGGGTTAAGTAGTGTTTTTTTTTATTTTATTATTAAGTGGGTTAAGTAGTTGATTACATAGAAAACGAATTACCAAATTTTCAAATAAGAAACATTAAAGTGCCCATTTTTAACTCGTTTTTATCCAACTACTTAACTACAAAATCAGCTAAAGACTATATATATATATATCCTATTGACACATGGATAATTAATCATAACGTATTCAATTCGTAAGTGATTCTTGAATGTTGAACTGTTAATGATATTTTATCCAATCATAGAAATAAAATTCTAACTTTTAAAATTACAGAGACTAAATTCTAACTTTTCTTCGAGAAAAAGGAGGGATGGAGGCAAAAACAAAATGGTTATATCAAATTGATAAAGGACCTAATCATTTGGGAGAAGAATGGAGGGAAAGAAAGAAAAAAAAAAACCAGGCTTCCTAGAAACCCACCCTTTACTTTACTATCCCACCATCATTTTTTTTTTTTTTTTTTTTGTGATCATCATATCTTTAAAAGGAAGCTTTATTGTTGGCCGATGGACACTCCCTTTTGAAAATGACCACTCCCTTTAAATCAAATACCATATACACTTAATATAAATTATATCATTTCATGATCTCATCATATTTCCAATGTCAATTCACTCTCATGTCCAAACATATATAAATTTAATTTAACAAGATTTTTGTTAGTATGAAGTCATTAAAAGACTTAGATATATCCAAAGAAATGATATTATACGAAAATATATGAAGATGACTATCGTTCCATAACATATTAACAAAAGGAGAAAAAAAAAACATTTATAACTTTACACTTTTAGATTTATATCAATTAAAATCGTAAACTTTCATAGGTGAATCAAATTAGATTTTTTGGTAGTGATATTCATACCTATTTTCATTTGATTTTGTTTAAATTCAACTCAAAACTGCATAAGGAGCATTATTCTTCTCCCAAAATCTGAATAAAGTAATTATTATGTAACTCTTTTTTAATAAGTAGAGAAAAGTAAAAGATAAAAAATCTATCATATTAATAAAAATGTTGATTTGATAATTACAACATGTTTTTCTTTAATAAGTAATGCATAAATACTATTTCTATCTATAGATTTCTATGTGTTTCGTATCTACTCTTTTCATATATTTTCAAAAACCAAGCTAAAATTTTGAAAACTAAAAAAAGTAGTTTTCTTCTTTTTTTTTTTTTAGAATTTTTCTAGAAACTCAAATGTTTAGCTAAAAAAGATAGAAACCATTATAGAAAAAATGAAAACTATTTGTAGACAAATTATGAGAAAACAAGCACAATTTTCAAAAACAAAAAACTTAAAACCAAATGGTTATCAAAACGGGGTCTAGTTTTTGGTTCTTGAAAATTATATTAATTTTATCATCAATTTTCTATAATAGATTTCTCTTTTCTTAAGAAAACTTTTGAACTCTTAAGTAAATTCTAAAAATAAAAACTACTTGTTTTAGGCCCATTTGATAACCATTTAGTTTTTTAAAGTTAAGCCAAATAATAATCATATAGGGCTTTAGTTTTTAAATTTTGGCTTAGTTTTTGAAAACATACATAAAAAGTAGAAAACTCGTAAAAGTAGTATTTATAGACTTAATTTTAAAAAATCAAATAGTTATCAAACGGAACTTGACTTATTCTACTTTGAAAAATTCACTATTCTAATTGATACAATTATTAACTTATGGTTTTAATTGCTTCAACCTATAAAATGTAGAGGAATAAATAATTTTTTTTCAAACAAAAATCTCAAATATGAATTCAATGTTGAGGATCCCACATTGGAAAAATGGAGAAAACCTCATGATATATATGATATATATATGAAATTTCTAAATGCCATTCACGATTGGTTTTGAGATGGAACCTCATATAATCTAATATGGTAATCTAATATTCAATAGACAACGATGTCGTATTTTGGAAATTTATATAATCAAACACGAGATATTATTGGGGTTTTTTTTCATCAACAATATGTTTAAATTGAAATAAAATGTATAATTAATGGTCAATTTAGCGAACTCCAAGTGGTACTTTGAAATTATGAAATAGGACATATACAATAATTAATTGTAGGTTTGTCCTTCATACAGTGATCTGTATATGAAGGAAGTTTTTCCATAATGCCATATAGACTCACCCTCAATTTCACGAAACTATTCCCCATTTTTTATTTTTATGTTACATTTAAATATTGTACTACTTTGTATTTTTGTTCTATCAAAATTAAATTAAATGAAATTAATTCTTTGTCAAATTTATTATTCCATCTCCACCATTTAATGCTATATGTAATAATGTGACCACGAAAATCTTATCCCTTCAATAAATAATAACCACCGCTCCTATGTATGGTTTTTTTTAAAAAAAATATATATATTTTTTTAAAATAAACCACGTACCATTAATCAAAATGCTATTGTACATTTTTAGAATGATAATCTAAGTTTCTTAATTTTGTTAAGTAGCTATTTTTGTCCAATAGCTAGTGAAAAAAAATGTTTTCGAAAAAAAGGTGACACGTCATTTTTTTTAGTAATTAGAGATTCTTGAAGTAGTGATCATGAATAAGTCGTTCTTTTTTTTTTTTTTCTATTTAGCTTTACTTAGGTTGTCAATTATGGGTCTTTTTTTTTAATCTTAGCCTTCTTTACACTTTGATATTTTTACGTCTTTTTGTTGTGGCTTGATCTTGGCCATGAGAGTATTTTTTTTTCCTTTTTTGTAATTTTGTGAAGGTTTAAAACTCATTTTGATTCCTTTATTTTTAAAATGAAATATAACTATTTTGGTTTTGGAATATTCTTTTGTCACCTAGTATTTGTTTACTCAACTCTCATCTTCAACATTTGTGGCTTGACTACATACTCAAAGTTAATACTTTAATATCCATACAACCAATTTGTTAAAAGAAATAAGTTATGAACTCAAAAGTGATTATTTTTCTAAAGTTTAAATATTTAAGTAGATATTTGAAAATTTTAGGGCCAAAATGGATATTTTGAAAGTTCATGGACTAAAATAGAAAAAGTCTCAAACTTCAAAGACCAAAATAAGATTTGAATCTTTTATTAAAGACTAAATAGGTTAAGAGATCCTTAATCTTTTAGATAATTCTCAATTATCTTTTGAATCTTTTTAATTGATCAACCTACACCTACGTATTAAAAATTCTCAATTAAATTAGTCTATAAAAAAATGGGGCAGTTGCACAAATGACAATAAGATTTGTTCTATTTGCAGTCGTATCATTGATTAATTTGTTTTGCGAAAATAACAAAATGTCCAAGACCAAATTTCACAACGGGGAAAGAAAAAGTTCAAAATGTCATTCGTGTTTTAGAAAATCGTTGAGTCTATCAACCTTATATCTGATATACCGACGATATATCTAACCAAAAAGTAACTACACGAGTGATATACTATTGATACCCGTTGATTTCACTAACATTAAGTATATATCAGTAGTCTATCAACCTTATATTTGATATACCGACGATATATCTAACCAAAAAGTAATTACACGAGTGATATACTATTGATACTCGTTGATTTCACTAACATTAAATATATATCAAGAGTCTATCAACCTTATATCCGATATCTGAAGCGATATATCTAACCAAAAAAATTAACTACACGAGGATATACTATTGATACCCGGATATACAAAATTCAATTGTATGTCTAATAGGTCCATTAAATTAAAAAAAATGTAAAAAATATTAAGAATTTATTAGACATAAAAATAAAAGTTTCCAACTCTTTTTGACAATTTAATCTAATAATATTATTTAAAATAAAAAGGGTCAGTTGCACAAATGACAAAAAATGAATGTTCAATTGCAAGTGTGTCTATCATTTGTTTCTAGCAAAAAAAAATTGGTTCAACCCAATTGGAGTCAGTGATATGTCCAAAATACCCTTCCTGTGTAATCTTGCGTGATTGTAATATGGTGTATATTAATCGTCTATCGATGATATATTGTTGATATACCCACGATATACCTAATATAAAGTATATTAGTGATATACTAACGATACACTTTACTTAAGTATATCAATAAACTTGAATTTCTGGTACTTAGTATATCAACAGTATATCAAAAATAGCTAATATGAAGTATATCAAGAGTATAATAGCGATTTATATTCATTGTATCAAATATACCTAATATGAAGTATATTAGTGATTTGCTACTGATACATTTCACTTATATCAAAATGAAATGAGACATACGAAATATAAAGTATATCAGTGATATATATTATATCAAATGTGCAAAATATTCATAATACGCTACGATATATATAAAGTATATCATTTGAATGATACCTAAAAAGAAGTGTATCGATAATATATCAATAGCATACAACTAATATTATGATGTTCGAAGAAGAAGGGTACATGAATGAATCGAGATCACATCCGAATGAGAGCGATCTCGAAGTTATGAAAATATAGATGAAAAAGGCTTACAAGAATTCATATACCAACAAGATGCACCTTCCTAATTTTCTATGGCTCAATCATAGGAACTCCAAAGCTAAGGCTTGGAGAAATCTCATGTTAAGGCCAAATCCGAATTCCAAATCTTGATCTGAATCCTAGGCCTAGGGCGTTACAAATACATAGGTATATACTAGTTAATTAATATATACCAAATATAAAGTATATCAGATATACTATTGATATACCAATTATTAATGATATCAAATATCCTACTGATATACTACCGATATACCAAATATAAAATATATCAGATATACTACTTATATGTTATTAATATACAAATATTAGGTATATCAGATATCCTACTGATATACGATTGATATACCAAATATTAAGTATATCAGATATCCTACTGATATTGATAATACCAAAATACTTTATTCAGTATATCGACGATATATCACAAATAGTGATTTATGTTTGATAATGATTTATGATGATATACTTTATTCAGTAATATTAAGTATATCAACGGGATCTCAAAAGCTATTTGTAATGTCCGACATTTCAGGTAGAGTAAATTTCGGGTTATGCTTTTAAATTTTAGGTAAATTCATAATTTAAAACCAAATTGGATTGTTATATCTTATTGTGTGAAATATGTTATTGTATAGATTATATCACTAATATACTATTGATATATGTATATGAAGTTAATTAAGAGTATGTCAGTAACTCGCATATGATATATGTTAATTTCACTGATATATTAATGATATACTAAATGTTAGGTATATTAGTGAAATAAACATATCTAAAATGAAGTATATTAGTGATATACTAATATGCAAAATATCTCTAATTTGCTACAAATATATAGAAAGTATATCATTCTAAATGATATACCTAAAAGAAGGGTATCCGTGGTATATCAATAATATAGTATTAACATACTTCGTTTTAGGTATATATTGGTATATAAAAATAAAGTATATCATATATACTTCTGATATACCAATATAAAGTATACTAGATATACTTTTGATATACTAATATAAAGTATATCAGATATACTACTAATATACCAAATGTAAAGTATATCAGATATACTACTGATATACCTGATGCTACACCAATGAGGGTAAATCTAGAATAATAAAAAACGAAAAATCAGATTTAAAAAAATTTGCTAGATTTGCAAATCTAAAAAATCATAGTTAAGCTTCCAAATATGGTAATATTTTATGCTACCCATTACAATTCCCCTAAAAAAAATATCTCGAAAATTAAACTTGATGTGTCAATTTAAAAAAATAAAATAAAATAAATTGTAACATGTATTTGTGAACATGTATTTGTTAACCTATTAATTTGATTTTATGTGTCAAATAATATTCGAATAACATTCTATTATATATATACACATACATACATACATGAATGGCATGTCTGCATGTCAAAATATATTAATAAAATAATAATAAATCTATAATAACTTTTTTGTTAACAAAATTTACCACTTTTTTATATCTAATGATATAGTCAAGAAATTTTAATACATTAAACATATGGTTGAGAACTAAAATGAAAGCTAAATGGAAGAAAACGTTAGCCAATCGATTGAACAATGTATCCATTAACATTTTAAATATTAATAGTTTGATTTTGTTGCTAAATTTTGAACAAGAGAGCCATTATCTGACCCCCACATGACAATGACGATGAATTTATACTTTTGATAGAAGAAAGTGACCTGCAAAACAAGAAAAAAATTGAATAATGGTGTGGGTGTGGTATAGACCACACAAACTCCCACACTTAAGTCATAGAGAATTTAAAAGCTCTAAGAGAGTTTAGATGACTAGAATTAGGAGTGTACATAAGCCGGGTTGGGTCGGGTTATGCTATTTTTTTTGGACCAATCCAAATTTTCGGGTGGGTAATTCTTCCAACCAAATAACCCTATTCATGAGGCTAACCCAACCCAACATTTTCGGGTTGGGTTGGGTTGGGTCATCGGATTAGTTTTTTTTTTATTTAAAATTTTAAAAAATTTAAAATTAATATAAATATAAAAAATTAAAGAATTAAAGAACTCCAAATATCTTTATATTAAATAACAACCATAAAACTTAAATATTCTATTACAAATTTACAATTATCCCAAGAAACGTCTAAATAAATCGCCATCATTTAAAACAAAAACTCTTTGTTTTTCAAAAATTGGATTAAAATTAATCACTTAGTTTCAATTTATATTATAAAAAATTACACCCTAATGACTTAAAAAATATATTTTTAATAAATAATTACGAAATTAAATAAAAATAAATTAAATACATGTATATGTAGTTGTATGGTAGGTAAAACGTAAAAATATAATTTTTAAAATTAATAATAAGTTCGGGTTGGTCGGGTCAACCCAAATTAATTTTAGGTGAACCCACGAACCAACCCAACCTATGCATTTTAATTTATTTGAACCCAACTCAACCCAAATAAATTTATAACCCAACCCAACCCATCGGATTTGGTTGGGTTGGTCGAGTTGTTCAAGTTATCGGATTTTTTGAACACCCCTAACTAGAATGAACTTACCTCGCTCTTCTCGAAAGAAAAAGCTTAAATATTTCATTCCTAGGGTTGTCCAAGACTTTTGTCTTCCATTATAAACAAAATGACTAAATAGGCTTGGCCCAATTTCACCATAAGTCCATAAATAATTCTCATCTTGTAATTGTATTATGAAATTTTTTAAGAAAAGAAATTTAGTTGAACGATATTTGAAGGAGAAAGTTTGAAGTTTGATTTTTTAATTGAGAGTATATCAAAAAATTCATTTGAGGGAAAAAAAAAACATTAATAAAAATGATATAATGAGGCTATATTAAAATTTGGAAAGTGAAAAAAGAAACAGTAAAAATTTAAAAGGAGAGGGTACCGCGGTGACGCAACAAGACGGTGAGAGTAGAGAGAAAGAATCGGATCGGGTCGGGTCAGGTCAAAGATGAAACCGGAAGCCACACGAGTGCGTACACGTGTCAAAAAATGTTTGGAGCGGTGACAGATTACACGCTTGCAAGGTCACAGTCGCAGTCGGAACATCTTTTTCAAATTCCGTACTGTTTTCTCATCAGTAGGCTTTGAATGTATTGGGTCCATTTCTGTTCTGTGGATTGAATGTTCTCCAAACTTTTCCAATACCAATTATCCTTTTTTTTTTTTCTTTTTTTTTTCAAATCTCTCAGGTCCTTTTCTTTCTTTTTCTTTTCCCTTTTTTTCTGTTGACTAAACTCTTTCATTTCTTTTCTCAATTTTCTTTTTTTAAATCACAGTTTCGATTCCCATTTTTTTTCTTCCTTCCCAATTTTTACACACAATACACGAGATCGCCTCTAAATTTTAGGTACACATTTGTGTTCTAACCAATATTAAATTATCTCTCTTTCTTTAATATATTAAATTACAAGTTTAGTTTCTAAATTTCTAAAATTATATTAAATAGTCCTTGATTTAAAAAGTAAGCTTTCAATTTGTATCTAATTCATTTCTAAATTTTCAATTTTATATTTAATAAATTTTTGAGCTTTTAATTTTGTGTCTAATGAATCATATTTGACTTTTTTTTAAAATTCATAAACTTATATTGAACTTAAATTTAAATTTTAATGTCATATTAGATACAAAGTTTAATTTTATGTTTAGCAGTTTCGTTGATTTTGAAAATCTTTGAATAAGTCAAGAACTTATTAAACACAAAATTAAAAGTTCGAGAATTTATTTGACATTTTTAAAATTTAGAAATTTATTAAACATAAAATTAAAAATTAAGAGACCTAAAAATTCAAAGACCAAATTTAATGACTATAAAATTTAGGTCTCGTTTCATAATGATTTTTGGTTTTTGGTTTTTGGTTTTTTGTTTCTGAAAATTGTGTTTGTGTTTTCTCTATAATGGTTTTCATCTTCTCTATGTTAGTTTCATCTTTCTTAAGAAAACACTTGAATTCTTAACCAAATTTTGAAAAAAACAACAAGTTTTTTAAAACTACTTTTTTTAGTTTTCAAAACTTGACTTGATTTTTGAAAATACATCTTAAAAGTAGATAATAAAACATGGAAACTTATAGGTAGATGTAGTATTTTTAGACTTAATTTTCAAAAATTAAAAACTAAAAACTAAAACCCCATTTGATAACCGTTTTGTTTTTTGTTTTTAATTTTTAAAATTTAAACCTAAAAATACTACTTCTACCAATGAGTTTATATGTTTCTTATCTACTTTGTATCTATGTTTTCAAAAATCAAGGCAATTTTTGAAAACTAAAAAAAATAGCTTTAAAAAACTTGATTTTGTTTTTAGAATTTGGCTAAAAGTTCAAATGGTTACTTAAGAGAGATATTTCTATTATAGAGAAATTAGGTGAAAATAAGTTTAACTTTCAAAAACTAAAAACAAAAAATAAAATGGTTATGAAAGAGGGCCTAAATGGTTATCAAACCGAAGCCTTAATGAATTTGAATGTATTTTGCAATGCAGATGTTTTACTTCTCCATTGGAGAATCCAATCGGTTTCACGCAATATCTAATAGAATATTAATTTTCTTTTCTAACTACTACAAGTCTACAACTTCGATGTTGGTAATATTGATTACAAAACTACATAAACTATATAGGTTTTGTTAGGGAGAAATTGAACCATAAAGACAAATTTGGAATACAGAATAAACAAAAAGGCAAACACACAAAAAAAGACTGAGACCATGCAAAAGGTAGAAGAAACTGGGTCTTTAAACTGTGCGAGGATTGGGCTCACCTGTCCAAGGTCGAGGCCAAGGTCGACCACGCCAGCCGAGGCCGAGGCCGACCTGGATCGATCCGTCTTCTTTTTCGCCACGATCCACATCGGAAGATGACGCTCTCTTTTTCCTGTTTCATGATGAATTAGGGTTGACACTCTAGAAAAACCTCTAAATATTTCTCTTATCAAAGGAAAGAGAACTTCTTCTCCATTCTAGAAACTCTTGTTAAACTCATCTAAACACTTTCTGACTTAAGCATCGGAGTCTGTGTGGCAAGTACCACACCGGTGTTCAAATCTTTTTTCTTCTGCAGACCACGTTCTTCCCCTCTTCAAACAAATTCACAGTGGTTGTCACGTGAAGGTCAGGTGAGTTATCCTGTCCGGATTTTGGCAATAACAGGTTTAAATATATTTATTCTCACAATTTATTCTATTTTGATATAACTTATCAAAATACTTACTTGAACTTTAAAAAATAATTATTTTAGTCTATGATCTTTTAAAATACCTATTTTAGTTTATAAACACTTTTAAGACACATTAGTATTTATACATATCTAATATTATCTCAACCAATTTATGTGGTAATCTATACATGCTCTTGTCAATACCAACATACATCAAAATCATATTATCTACTTGTTTAACAATTTAAAAAAATATATATTATGAGAACCAAAATGGTTATTTATTAAGTTTTCAAATTCAAATAGATTTAAAAAAAAAAACGTTCCATAACTGAAATAGGATAAACCTACACACCATAGGACTAAAAATGGGAAATGAAAAAAAATTCAAAGATGAAATCTTCACTTGATTTTTTTTTTTGAAACTCAATCTTCCCTTGATTTTAAAGATGAAGATATTCTTCAAATTTTAAAATGGACACATAAATAGTTCTATTACGATTTTACAGTGATTTTATACAGGGGATTTCTATTATTTGATTGTGATGGAAGTTCCCCTTCAATTTTGATCCAAATTACAGGTCTTGTAATGGTGATTTGAACCAATCAAAATTTTTTTCCCAACCAAAATGACATGTCTATAAAAAAAAAAAAAAAGTTGAAACTTGATTGATAGAATTAAAAAAATATCAATATTCTTCAAGCTGAAATAATTTCAATTATTCCCTAACTGGATTTTGTATTTTTATTTGACATTTGATAATTGATTATGACATTAGGAGAAGGTAGAATCATGAATTAATTACAACTTAATATGCCAACATGATTATCTTTTAAACTTTCTGATCATTTATTTTATTCTCGATGGAATTTTTTTAATATTGGGTTTTTGGACTCTTGCCATCATCATAATAATAATGGAAGAGGTAGGATTGTCATACATTAAATAAACCTTCAATTTTCTATGGATAAATCAAATTGAAGAAGAAAAATATTAGTCAATTAATAAATAATAATTATATATATATATATATATATATATATATTTAAATTATTGAAAGACAGATAAGAAAAAATATTTAATTAGAAATGTAACACCGACGGCGATACGAATACGTTGCTTCTTTATAGATATCGACAAGTTTTAGATTTCACGTGTGATGGCGAGATCTTATGGCCCTCAAAATATAATGTTTCATTTTTTAAAAATAAATAAAAAAATAAATATGATTATTATTATTTGAGGGGATTTCATTAAAAAGAAAAAAAAAACGACCGTGGGATGAAATAATTGAAAAAAATAGAAGGACAAAAAATGTGGGCCAATCATTGGGCCGATTCGGCGTATGAGGGGAGGGCTGAGCTGGCTACGTATTTTCGAAGATAACGAAAGAAATTGTATTTATGTCGTCCGACGTGGACGTGTCGGTTATAATTTTTTTTATAGAAAAAAAGAAAAATGGAAAAACAGGTCTTTGTTTGACAGCCTCCAATCATTGAGGTTTTCATTCAAGGATAGGAGGTCGTAGGATGTGCATCGCTCACACCGTAGTTGTTGTACATACGGAAACTACATTGGTGTGTTATCGAAGTTATTTTATACTTTTACTTTAAGGCTTGTGATAAAATAACTTTACAAAAATGGAAGCTTATTTATTATTTTTTTTCGAGAGATATAGCTAAATAATATCTGTACTTCAATGTTGGTTTTCAAGTTAGTTTATTTTTCAAAAATATTGTCTCGATCACTCAAAGTGAAAAAGAAAACAAATGAAAAAACTCACATTGTTCTTAAAAAAATTCTATAAAAACATTTAGATCTTAATTTTTTTTTCTTTTTTCCTTCGTCTTTCTTAATTTTTCAAAATTAAAAGACTATATATAGAGAGAGGTGGAAAGCTAAATTATAAGTTTCGTTGAGAAAATTTAGGATCTATTTGGTAGGCAATATGTGTTGGGAAAAAAACCTCCTACTACTACTGCGAGAATAAGCAGAAGAATTTAGGTAAATCCACGAAAAAGAAATCTCACTATATAAAAAAATTGTTAAAATCAGAATTCTCTCTCCAATCCCAATTACAAAAACACTCTCCTAAATCTTTACGTCACTCACACCTTTTTTCCCACTCTCAAACAAGAGAATATAAAGAGAATTTAACTAGAGGCTAGTACACCAAGCTTAAAGTGTTTCTAATTGGGATGCTTCGAAACCAAAGTCATAGGCTCCTTTTATAGTATCAGGAGCTCATCACTTCTTTGCATTTTTCGATGTGAGACAATTTTCACTTCTAATATATTGCC
The DNA here is from genome assembly GCA_036507285.1 of Trichosanthes cucumerina. NCBI lineage: Eukaryota > Viridiplantae > Streptophyta > Magnoliopsida > Cucurbitales > Cucurbitaceae > Trichosanthes > Trichosanthes cucumerina. The sequence continues at coordinate 69,414,459 of CM071839.1, read as the reverse complement.
AAAAAATCCTACAAATTCCACACATTAACAAGATATTTGAATAATCCACAACTCTTGTTGCATCATTGTTTTTACCGACAATCATAGTTATCAACTCAGAGAGCTATAACCTATCCCAACATAAAAGTAGACCAATTGGAATGTCATCTTCCAAGACTTTTCTTTTTCGTCACATGCCGATAAACCCTGCTGAAATTTATGGTGCAACTTCCACCTACTTGGCTTACCCAAAAGTTCTTCAGCCATCGACATAACTTCCACTACACACCTTGCATAATTGCCAAGTCAATGCCCATGTGCAAACTTGTGGAACCGCTAACATCGCATTCTCTACCATGACAAAGTGGACATACCATGAGAATAAATTATGTTTTTCTTCAAAAGAAGTCATCATCTCCTCCGACAAGAGAGACCACGTTAGCATCCGACCTCGAGCCTTTTGACGAACTTGCTCTGTTAGGACAATTATTTTTTATGTGTCCATATTGTTCGCATTCCCAGACGAACTTGCTCTGTTAGGACAATTATTTTTCATGTGTCAGACTGTCCGCATTCCCAACAACCTTTTTTTTGCACGAAATCTTTCTTCTTCTCCCAATTCCAGCTGTCATGTTGGACTTCTTAGAACCTATGTTGGAACCATCACTAGACTTCGTTGGACCACCATCACCGTTTAACTTTTCAGGAACATCACAACTCGGTCTTCTCTTTAAAGACTTGTGTAACCCAGATTGTATCAACACATCTTTGACTTGCACTTGCCACAAGCCAAAGTTCATCCTTCCGTCAAATTTCTACACGTCAATCTGTAATGGACTCATAAACCTTGACATATCTACTTCACTCCTAACGAATCTGCAAATAGTAAACAACTCACACTATTCACAATACCAGCTATAGCCCGTTTCAAGAAATCCTTTCTGATGTGGAAGCTCAGCCAATGCTGCAACTACAGAGCATACTCAGAAAACTTAAGAAACTAGAAACCTAAAGCTCTGATACCACTTGTTGGAAGAAAAAAAACCTTTCACTACTACCGCAGGAATAAACAGAAATAACTGAAAAATTAAAAGAAAGCAACAAAATAAGAAATACAAGAATTTACGTGGGAAAACTCCAAACCCAGAGAAAAAACTACGAATAGAAAGAAATTCCACTATGTGAAAAATTGTTACAATCACATAGAATTCTCTCCTCGACCCCAATTACAAAAATACTCTCCCAAATATTTGTACCACTCACACCCTTTTTCTCTTTCTCAAACAAGAGAATATAAAGTGGAAATTTAACTAGAGCTAGCACACCAAGCTTAAAGTGTTTCTAATGGGGATGCTTTGAAAGCAAAACCATTAGGCTCCTTTTATAGTGCTAGAAGTCCATCACTTCTTTGCACTTTTTCGATATAGAACAATTTTTGCTTCTAATAAATTGCCAAAAAACTTACAATCTGAAAACATAAATTTGAAAATAAAAGATTCAATAAAAGCAAAATTGTATTTCATGTTTTCATATATATGTTCGATAGCAAATTTAGATATTTAATTTTATTTTGAACCGTTGTTTAAAGTGTGTTTATAATATATTTATAGATCATGAGATTAATTGTATTTACAAAACTAAATATTAGATTAAATATTAGTCATTATTAATTAATATATTAACATATTTTATAAATTTTGCATAATTATTATTTTATAATATGATATTATATAATTTTAATACAGTATATTACACATATTTTAATTTAACAAAAGTAAATTGAAATTATAACATGAATATTATATTTATTAAATTTTTTATCTTTGTTTAATACAATTCTGCATTTTACAATTTTAAATTCAAAATCTGGAACACAATAAAAACATAAAAATGTTGTTTTTAGAATTTGTACAGAATCCGAAAATGTTGTTTTTAGGTTCCAAGGGATGTTTAAGTTCACGAAAAATTTTATTTTTTAATTTTTTATTTCCCAACATTTTGATAAATTTGATTTGATTATTATTTATTGCTATTATAAGTTTATAACTATTACTACTATTATTATTTTCTTTCTAATATATAAACGTGTATACAGATAATATATGCCCAAAAGTAATTAAAAAAGAAAGAAAGATTATAATAGCAAATTGAAATTTTAAAATCTAATATGTCTGAAACATGAAAGTAATATTAGTATACAATAACCTAAATGACATTCAAGTCAAATTTTAATGATATGAATTCTAAATTCATATAATACTTTATTTGCACAACACAATATAAAATTTATTCTTAGACCGAGAATATAAATATTTCTTACAAAATGAAACTAATGTCTTATTTATAAAAATATTTACACATATTTACATTTAAAATAAAAGTGGAGATACAAATATCTAAGCTATAGAAAGAAGCTTCTAATCCAATTATGTTTTTTTTTTCTTTTTGAGTTTCTAATACAAAATGATTAATTAAGCTATCATCACCATAAATTGAATATCTTTTAAGGAGCAAAGTAAAATATTGTTTAATTTTTTTTTTATAAAAAAGGAATAGTAAAAGAATTGTGGGAAAATGAATAAAAAATAGAAAAGAAAAGGCATGGAGCCCATGCTTGTGAACGCAAAGGTGTCGGCTGGACTTTATGATGATTAGAATTCAAAAGGGGTAAACATCAAATTTATAAAATATTTGAACAAATATTTTTTTAATACTAAAAAGAGAAAAGAAAAGAAAAACATGCGCCTAAATATTGCGTAACAGTAGATTGCACGCAATTATCTGTTTAAAGTTTTAACCCCAAAATTATTATTTAATTTATGAAAACTTTGAGTTTCAAGTAAATATTAATATATAACTACTTTTAATTTATTTTGTAGCTGTTGCTTCTAACTTAAATATCACTCAATAACTATATATGATCGGTTCTTAATAATTCACTTGTACTTAATCTCCTTTTTTTTTTGTTTTTTAAATTTAAGTGTTATAAAAACGAACCACATGATTTGATCCTCAGCTCCTTTTATTAATTGTTATTTATTTACATATTTTTAATTAACAATAAAATGTAGAAATATTTCTATTTTTTTTACATTGATATTTTTCTTAATTGCTTGCATTTGATTTTATTGTAAATAGCCAAAATGTGTACTATTAACTCCGAGATCATAGATTCAATTTTCCTACTTTATATATGGTCAAAAAATATATGTTTTATTAAGGAAAATTATTTCTAAACGTAATTTAAGTGATTACAGTTTAGTGCGTGCTCTTATAATTTGTTGTTTTGGATCTCATCTCCTTAATTTATTATGTAATATTTTTTTAAAAAATATCTATTTGTAGGGATTTTAAAGTATAATAGGGATTAGGAAATTTAAACAACAGACCTAGTAGTCGTTAACCCATGTAATATGTAAGTTGAGATAAGCTCACTTTAATTCTATCTCTAGACATTTGATGCTCTATTTAGATTTTTTCCCCACTTGTGAAATTATATTTTAGAGAATTATTCATATTTCAAATCAATAAAAATAGTTGCTCTTTCAAGTTAATTTTTAAAGGACGTAATGTATCATAATATTTGTTTTGTTAACCTAACTAATATTAATAGCCACTGATATTTTGACGAAGAATGCATAGCTCAACTAACATCTCGAATGTATTAACGGTCATGAGATCTATGCTTCAAATCCCTCAACCTTCTATTATACTAAAAGAAAAAACGACTAATATTTTAGAAAAAAATATTAACTTACATAAGTGGGTTATCTTACCACATATAGTTTTTTTTTTTTTTTTGAGTACATCAACATTTGGAGGTGAGTAGATTCGAACTCATAACTTCTTGATGATAAATCTTACTTGATGTCAGTTAAGTTATGGTCTTGTTGGCTATCACATATAGTTATATATCCACTTTAAGAATTTTTTTTTTCTTATTTTACGAACAACGATAATTTCAACACGTAGAATAACATTAACGCTTACATCTCATGTAATAAAAATGATGAAAACAATAATTGAAGCCTATTAATTTAAAAAAGAAAAAACAAACAATTTTGGAAATACTCTCTAAAATTTCATTGCATCTAGAGCAAAAGATGAATACTATTATGATGATGATGGGACTTTTTTCTATTATTATTTTAGAGGGAAAATGCATAAATAATCATAATTGTAAGCTGAAGGATTTGTCATATAGACAAAATACAACAAAAAGTTAAAAAGCTTTTTCTAGGCTATTGGAATTGGGTTAAAAAGGGGATGGCAACAGCCACTGTCTGTTGAGATTTCAAAGTCTAAACTCTCTTTTATAGTTTCTTTGCTTTGATAATTACTATTAAGAAGAAAACAAAGCCATGAAAAAAGAGGGGGAAAAAAGTTAAAATATTATTTTAATTTTAAATGTTCAAATTTAATATATGTACTCCCAATCAATCTTAAAATTAGTTGATATTGCTAGTTTGAACTTTGAAGTTAACGGTATCAAATATGATAAAATAATAATAAGGGTAAGTTATAAAAAAAATATTCCTGACATTTATCATTTGTACGAATAATATCATATTCATTAAAAAATTGCAATATTACCCTTAACTTTGAAACAATAGAAATTTATTACAATGTTGAACGAAAAGTCAACATGCCATTCTTTCACATAATGTTTCACTGTTTAAAGTCAATGTCATATCAATTTTCTATCTAATATTCTAACGTTTTTTTTCTTCAATGGTAGTTTTGAAACATTTATCAAAAGTAAAGAGTAATATTACAATTTAGAAAGAATGGAAGATTTTTGTAAACAAAAGCAATAGTTTAGGTGTTTTTTTTTTTTTTTTTATTTGGCTTAATAATATAATAATTTTCATTTAAGAAAGTACATGATGTGTATATGTTGCCAAAATTTACAGAAGAAAATAAAAGTGAGCAAGTTTAACGATAATTTGCATGTACCATCAATTATGAGATTAGATGTTCAGATTCTCCACTCCAAATGTTGTACCATAAAAAAAAGAAAAAGATTATAGAATTTTTTTTTTGAAAAAAATTAATTCTAAACTAACTCAATAAATCACTAATCAACTCAAAAGCTTAGACGGATGATTTATGATAAATTTAATTATATCAATCTTCCAACTCCAACCAATATTAAATTTAGATATTTGAAAACGTAAGAGACTAAAATAGAACCATTCTCAAATATAATGGCTAAATCGATATTTTAACCCCAAAAAAAACACATAGCACCAGCAGCCATATATTTTTTTAATCTTTCAAGTACACGTTTAAATGGTTTAAATTAATTTACTTCCTTGAGCATAATACAACTTCACCCTTTTCTCTCTTTTTTTTTTTTTTTTCGTCTATATTTCTATACATAGAGATTTCTTAAAACCCAATCTTCTACTATGCAAAAGCAGCACCAAATTTGCGTAAAATCCACTTGATTGTTCGATCATCTCTCTCTCTTTATAACTTCAATCTTAAGTATGATTTATCCTTCAATTCATTAAACCATCAGAAACTGTTCTTCGGTTTTTCTTTTTTTTTCTTTTTTGTCAACTCTTGAATTGTGACAACCAAAAAAAAAAAAAAAAATCATCATATATATATTTCTCTGTCCTACGCATTTGGAATTCGCCCATTAATTCACATAAATTTCTCTCACCACAATGGGACGCCATTCTTGCTGTCTGAAGCAGAAACTAAGGAAAGGCCTTTGGTCGCCTGAGGAAGACGAAAAGCTCTTCAATTACATAACAAGATTTGGCGTTGGCTGTTGGAGTTCTGTCCCAAAACTTGCTGGTATTTTTTACTTTTTTCAAATTTAACTCTTTTTTCTCTTCTGGGTTTGCTTCAAAATTGAAACTTTACTCTGTTTTTTTTTTGTTTTCTTTTTTGGTTTGGTTTGTTTAAAGGTTTGCAGAGATGTGGGAAGAGTTGTAGGCTGAGATGGATAAATTACTTGAGGCCTGATTTGAAGAGAGGAATGTTCTCTCAACAAGAAGAAGATCTCATTATCAGTCTTCACGAAGTTTTGGGCAATAGGTAAAAACAAAAAACTCTCTTCTTATAACGTCTTAACCAGTTGAGTTATTTTCAAATTTCTGTTTAGAATTGAAATGTGAAAAATGGGGTTTGATTTTTTTTTTTTTTTTTTGCAGATGGGCACAAATTGCGGCTCAATTACCGGGAAGAACGGATAATGAAATAAAGAATTTTTGGAATTCGAGTTTGAAGAAGAAGCTAATGAAGCAAGGAATTGACCCAAATACTCACAAGCCAATAATCAACATTCAAGAGATTAAAGAGAAGAAGATCTTCGAAGACAAGGAATTTACCCAAATCCCACCGGTTCAAGGACTTTCCGGCGGCCTTTCCACTCAAGGTCCAACATTTCTCCTCGGCGGCGCCGATTACTACGACGGTGGAATGACGGCGGCGCCGATTCGAGACCATTTCTTGAACAAACAAGCCTTCGATTCACTCTGTTATTTCGAATTCCAAACAGGGCTTGAATCCTGTGGCTACATCAACAACAACAACTCGAGTTTCGAAACTCAGTACCAATCGAATGTGCAGAATTTCTCCGACACGAATTCGAATTTCGGGTTCAGTTCAGTGCCGAGTTTGACAAATTCCGACCATGGGAGCTTGTCGGGGACAGAATTTTCAGACAATTCGGGGTCGAACATGAGCAACTATGGAGGATTCTACATGAACAACAACAATAATGGAGTGGATAACTCGACATTTTGTTCTTGGGAAAATGAGAATAAATTGGAGAGTTTTTTCCAGATTCATGTGAATAATAATAATAATAATAATAATCATAATAACGGGATAAAGTCCGAGGAATTGAAGACAGTAACAGCAAGTTCAGTGCTTGATGGGCAGCTAATTCAGAGTCGAAGCTCAGTAGATTTCAGTAGCTATCCATTAACGTCCCTGTCACAACACAGTACTGGAGGCAATTTTGATGCTTTCCACCATTTGTGAACAAAATGTAAATTCAATCTTTTTTAATTTTTTTTATTTTTTTTCTCTCTCTTTTTTTTAAAAAATATACACAGATGTTGATAGTAATAGGGGGGTTTCAAAAAAAAAAAAAAAAAAAAAAGGTTTGAGGTGAAAATATTTCCCTTTCTTTCCCTTTTTTGTTTTTGTATTTCTCTTCTATTTTTCCCCTTTTTTTGTAATATTTGTTTTATGATGAGTTGAAATAATGTGAAGAGTGACTCCTTGATTTCCATTCTTTTTATTTCTCTCTATTTATTACTTCAGAGTTATTTGTATTTGGATAAGCCCCATGTCCAAAATTGGATATAATTGAATTGGTTCACACATATTATTAGTTAAAATACTCTTATTTTATAAACGGTTATTTTTACTTACTTTCTATTATCTATCATTAATTGGTTAGTCTCAAATGTATAATATATGTATGTAGTGGAGGCTTGAGATGAATACAACAAGATGAATATATTTTTTTCCTCACTTACATGTGTTATGATTCTGTTATGGTATCAGTTGAGTAATTGTCTTGACTTCTATTGCTCCTCACAATACTACGATTGATTCATCTACTTCTCATCAAGAACAACCATTGCCTGAGGGATTTATTATAAAAAACGGAGTCTTTCCAGACGCTGAAAAACGTCGGCACAGGCTATGTTGACTCGTCTAATCGTATGCGTTGGCAGATCTTCTTGGCAGTCAGTATGCCGACGCGTTGACCACGGCGTCAGCAAATCCTTGATATGGCGACGCGATAGTGGACGCGCCGGTATACATGCTTTGAACACTCTATGTCGACGCGTTACTGTCACAGCGTCAGCATAACCTCTATATGCCGACGCAGTCCATTACTGCGTCGTCATAACTTCAGAGCTAGTCTATGCCGACACGTCCATGCACGCGTCGGCATAGCTTAGTTATTTTGTTTTAATTTTGCTATTTTATTCTTTTTTTTTACAATAATTTTTCCCAATTGAATTCTAATCTTTAATCATGTTTTACAAATATAAACTAAAGCGTAATCTAAATTGCATTTGAAATATAATATGCATTAAATAAACAAATAAAATTGTAATTTTACAAAGTTGTCTTTATATATAAAATACTGAAATTACATACTAAAATTCGAAGTTTGTAACAATAATGAAATTACATAAACTAGAGATGAAAGACACTTGTAGATACCTCTTGTAATTCCGCCAGAATAATATTAATTGATCTCGAAGTACCTAAAAATAAAAAAATAAATTGATTAATACTTTAGTTTAGAGTAATTCATAGGCAACAAACATATGCTAATGAATTGTAAAGTTCAAAAGTGTCATTAATTAAACAAAAAAGAGTTCAAGATTAGTTATTTTAGGCTAAAAGCATACAAATTCAAACCCCAACCTAACATCTAACAACTTTGCTAATCCCTCGAATCAAACACAAAAGGCATGAAAATATAATACCCTAACTAGGTTGTAACATGACATTGGTCACTATAAAAAGAAATCCAATTAAACTAAAACTCATAAAACATGTTCAACATAGATCGAACATGCTTTTTGCAACATGCTTTTAACCTAACTTAGGGAGCCTCAAAAATTTTGGCAGCATAACAACGTAACTTGGACGCTCCCAAAATTTTTCCTTACACCTGATAAGCAATAAAACACACTTCTATAACCAGATTCCATACGACGTCCCCCGAACTACAAGTAAATAATGGGATTATCTTAGATTTCTAGACAAAATGAAACTTCAGATTTCATACCATCATGTTCAACAATACATATTCATAAGAGCATGTTCAACAAGTTCAAAATATGTTAAAGAGAATACAACTCAATCAATTCTTGCATATCTATTTTGATGGTCTTCCTTGTGACTCGTCATCTTCTTAATCAATTCTTGCATTTCTGCTCGATGTTGTTGCATTTAAGCATTGAGAAGTGTTTGAATTCGTTCCTCCATCATTTCTTCAACCCTTGTTAACTTATCAGTTGCTTCAGCCAGTTGTGCCCTTAGCTCGCCAACCTCTTGACTTGAGGATGCACTTGATGAACTACCACTCGATTTTCTAGATGATTTAGGGGGGCTTAGGTCCCTAACCAAGGCCTTTAACATGGCCTGAACGACTCCCCAACACCGACTGACAAATTTCGACTTCCGAAAGTGGTTCGACCTCTTCTTGACTAGAGGCCTCTTGCAACTGGATCATTTTGTTCTGTAATATAATTGGAAAAAACACATGAGACAATTCTTTGAAAAAAACCTTAAATAATTTTGACTGAAAAAGAAACTTACATGTGCATTCTCGGCAGCCGGATTGACCCACTTTCCATTTTTCGAGTGGGTCAGCTTGAATAGGTCGACAAGTCTATATCTCGACCTTGTTTCTCTTTCTATAACTCAAATCAAAAGAAAAATACATTACCAAAGATTTGTAAACACACGAAAGAACGAGAGTAAAAGTTATTCAACCTACCGCTTCGTGTTGCACAGAGATGAAAGACTTTGACCCACAAGTGTGGTTGAACTGCAGAGCTGCCCGACTTTGTTGACTACTTTGTGATTTTTCCTAACGAAATAAATGATTAGTAAAAAACTACATGCAACATATTCTAATAACATTGTGAACATATATATACCTGATATTCAGGGTCCTCGAATCTGGTGCGTAAGACATGTCAATCTTTAATGACATTCTTTAATCGTTTAGGCGTGTTTGCACATGCTCGCTCAGGAGTGCCACATGTCTTGTAATGATGATGCAACTCAAATCTATACTCCTTAAATGTTATTTTCATTTTTCGATCGAGAAATGCAACAACTTCTAGCTTGGAGAAATCGAATGCAAAATGATTCTACACAGAAAAGAAATTTATTAAACTATTTATTTTATATTTAAAATCATGACAAACAAATATCTTAACTTACCAACAAAGTCGCTTTAGTGAAGTCTATTGCAGCTTGTGGTACAGACTCGTATGTTGGGCAGCGAACAGGAAAAGTGTCCCTCACCGTGGCACCAATAGCCAAGCTCAATGTCATAACATGTGGTCCAACTGGTTTCATCAACTCAGGGTTTATATCTTTCGAATACGCCCATGTGCGTTAACATACCGATCCAACTCCAATTTATGCATATAGCCACGCTTTTTCTACTAGTATTACTAACATATGCGGAAGAAAATGTCATTGGTTTAATACAAAATATAATATTACATAATGAATCACGTTTAATCACAAACCTGAAGTGTCACCCGTGGATGATCCTCCACCAAGATGGTCAGTACCAAAATACTCATCATCAGTATCGTTCACCTGATCTTCGGGAGTACTCATCGTCTACATACAAGTATGAAAGTTATAAATCAAAAAGTGATATATATATAGTTGTAAGGAAAAAAAACATATATACATGTTTAATACAATTACATCGCTATTCACTATCATAAAAATGTTGATTGTCCTCTTCTTCATCATTTTCAAGAGATAGTCGTGCATCCTCTTCTTCGTCATTAATGAAATCATTGTCATTATGTTGAAAAATTTATTGATCTACGATTATGGGATCAACGTCATTTCTACACAATTCGTTATCGCAATGGATTCGTCAACTTTGATTCCACCGATAACTTCTATTAATTCAAGTTGGTCATTTTGAACATCTTCAGCTTCTGGTACGTCCCATACACGTTTATTTTGAACCACTTGAACCATCTTCCAGTTAATAACATATTTTGGACCGTCAATATAAAAAACCTGTTGCGCTTGATTAACAAAAATGAAAGAGTCATCAACATACCAAGATCGAGATATATTACTCGACCTAAACCCTAAATCCATGTGTGATCTATTCTTTTTTGGTCCTGTGTCGAACCATCTACACCTAAACATAAGAACACGCCTTCTATGGGCAAATTCGAAGTCCAAAACTTCTTCTAAAATACCATAGAAGCTACCCTCATCACCTCCACTTTCACTTACTCCAGACACCATGATGCCATTGTTTTGTGTAGTGCGACGATCATCACGCCTTGTACTATAAAAACGTACCCCATTAACAATACACCCACTATAGGAACACGCCTTGGAAGCCGACCCCATTGCTAATGAGTACAAATCATCAGACGTATTTTCTTGTTCACGTAACGAGAGAACCTGTGTGTTCATTATATGTTATTAATGAAACTAATGCCACTCATCATAAAAAGGGAAAGTATTGTGCCAACTTTCAAATAAACATTCACATGTTCTTTAAACCAATTAGGAAATGTTTGTTGATGTCTCTTATACAAGTCCACAAAGCTCTGTGCTTGAGGGCGAAGTAACCTTAGATGTTGTCTATTTACAAGGAAAATCAAGAGTTGTGATTCAAAGTTTAAAATAAAATTTTGTATCTTAATTGAGCAATACATAGAGTTTAAAACACACATTCGATAAGATTGTATCTCAACACAATTATTAAACATATACCAATGTGTCATTCGTTTCTCATCCAACGATAGAGTCCTCAATGTTGATCTTCCCAGTGGTCGTGCACTCTGTCTAAATAATTCAAATTCACTACATATCTTATTCTCGAGATTTCTATCATCATTTCGTTCATCTTTGTTGAATCTCGTCTCAACTCTAGATAAATATAATGAACAAAAATTCAATGACTCATTCATTATAAAAGCCTCTGCTATATAACCCTCGGGGCATGTCCTGTTTCGTACATATTGTTTCAATGTTCGCAAACTTCTTTCAATAGGGTACATCCAACTATAAGTAACGGGTCCCACTATCTTCATTTCGTATGGTAAGTGAACTGCAAGGTGAACCATTACATCAAAGAATGCTAGGGGAATATTCTTTCCAATTTGCAAAGGATGCCTATATTATCTGCTTGTAATCGATCCAAATCACTAACATGTATCGTTTTCGCACATAAATCACGAAAGAACGAACATAGCTCGACAATAGCAGTAGAAATGTCCTTTCGTAAGTATGCTCTGATACCAATTGGAAAAAGTCTTTGAAGAAGAACATGATAGTCGTGAGTTTTCATCCCCCATAGTTTTCCATCCTTCTCGCTCACACATCGCGATATGTTCGACACAAATCCATCTGAAAATTTCACTAATTTCAAGAACTTGCAAAACTCTATCCGTTCACTAGTAGTCAATTGAATGCAGGATGTGGTTTAACAACTTTTGTTCCAACCTCTTGCAATTGCAAGTCCTTTGGTATCTTAAGATCTTTTAGATCCAATCGAGCGTTTATCGCATCCTTCGATTTTTCTCTAATATTTAACAACGTCCCAATCAAGTTCTCGCAAATATTCTTTTCAATGTGCATTACATCACATTTGTGTCTTAACAAAAGATTTGACCAGTATGGAAGTTGGAAAAAAAATACTTTTTTTTGTCCAATTTAAACTTCGCTTCTTTTTTTTTATCCCTTTTCGATTCATGCTTACTAACAATAGGAAAGTTTAACCCACTTAATTCTTGTAATATCTCTTCTCCACTCATCAACATCGGAGGAGGCTATGGTCCACCTTCCCATCATGTTGCTTACTCCGTCGCCAACTATGATTCTCTAGAAGATAACGACGATGTCCCATGTAAGAAATTTTTCCTCTTATTCTGAACGATGATGTATCTTCTCTATAAGTAGGGCATGCTTAGTAACCATTTGTACTCCATCCCGACAAGTCTCCATATGCAGGAAAGTCTTGATTAGTCTACAACAAACTTGCATGTAGTTGAAAGAACTCCTCGGTTATACAGTCATAAGTGCGCACACCATTAGTCCATAACTCTTTTAGCTCTTCTATCAATGGTTGTAAGTAAACGTCAATTTCTTTTCTAGGAGATTTCGGCCCAGGTATAAATAGAGACATGAAAAAATTTGTCTCTTTCATGCATTTCCAAGGTGGTAAATTGTAAGAAACTAACACTACAGACCACATACTATATCGAGTACTCATATTACCAAATGGATTAAACTCATCTGAAGCTGATCTCAATCGAACATTTCGTGGATCTGAAGCAAACTACAGAAACTCCCGATCAAAATGCTTCCAACCTTCAGCATCTGCTGGATGTCGCAACATATCTTCCGTTTCAACATGTTTCTCTTTATGCCAACGCATTTTATGAGCAATGTGTTTCGATGAAAACAACCGTTTCAACCTTGGCATTAAAGGAAAATCGCGTACAACTTTATATGGAATATTTTTACCATCTCCATTGTTAACTTTATATCGAGCCTCGCTGCATACTGGACATTGTTGGCAATTAGCAAATTCTTTCCAAAATAATACGCAATCAAACTTGCAAGCGTGGATGGAGTCATAATCTAACCCTAAGTCACGCAACTTTCTCTTAGCTTCATAAAATGAACTTGGTATGGATGCCCCAATTGGAAATGCTTCCTTTAACAATTCTAACAACATATCAAATGACTTGTTACTCCAACCATTAAGAACCTTTATATGCATCAACCTCACTAAAAATTGTAATGAAGAAAATTTGGTACAACTAGAGTACAATTCATTACGTGCTTCGACCATTAAATCCTCGAATATTTTTGAAGTTTCCACTTCGCGACCATTAGTGAGTAACTCATTCCCAAGGTCTACTTCATCTACATCCACCCCATCATCAATATTAGGATCATCAATAGGGACATGTAAGTCATATAGAAGATTCAATACTACATTATCTTCATTAACTAAATTACGCTCTATAGTATTTGATTGACTTGTGTGATCCGCAAACCCTCTAGACAAGTCAACTCGCTCCGTGATATACCCAACAACTATATGAGGGAGACATTCCATTTGTGAATAAATGTTGGTCTACTCCATCTAATAACTGAAGGGAATCGAAGTCCCCGCAGCGAAAGCGATTGTGAATCGCGCGCTCTTGATTTAGTTACAACGGTAAATTCAAGAATATGAAAACTAGATTAAGCATATATAATAGAATGGACAACAAGAAATTACCTTTGAAGAACCTTTCTTCAAGTGCTCCTCCTCTCTCACGATCAAGATCACAGCTACTCAAACTTGTACGAACACCGACACTACCACCGGATCTTCTCCGTTGTTCTCTAGGTGAGGGAGGAAGGTGGGTTCCCTTTAGGAAAATTGAGGTATTTTGTGAGAGAGATGGTTTGTTGTCTTGGAACCTTTCCAACAACAACAAAGAGGCTAGGAATAGCTTATAATGATTTCCAAAATCACTTCCAATAGCTTAGATTAGCTTAACCTAGTTGCATCTCATGCAACCATATATATAGGGGAATGAGATGGAAATGACCATCCTATCCTTCCTTTATTCTCTTTTTAGTATATAGTTTATATATGAATCTAATTCACATTAAAACTATATATTATATCAATTATATCATATATAATAGATATAACACCTCATGTATGAAATTGAACACTTCAATTTCACTCCTAACTTTATACCCTCAATATTACCATGTTGAGCCAACGGAGGGATTTAATGGACCTACAGATCATGAGCTCCAATGATGTGAGACTAACCGATCAAACTCTTTGATCCAGTTAATCAATATTCATTAACTACAAGTCACTCCACTATAGACTTGTAGCTGCACTTTCCTCACTGTAGATATTATTGTGTCCATTGATATAGTCATTACCCATGAGTCGACCCTTCACAGGTTGTTTGTAATCACAACTGGGTCAAATTACCGTTTTACCCCTTTGATTACCTCTTTGCTCCTTAAGCACCACTGATCCTCTAATGAACAACAAGTCTAAGGTCCTACCTTAGACTCATACCCTCATAGAGGGCGGGGCCTCGTTGTTCAAGACATGGAGTCAGTTCTTAAGGGAACAACCTATCTAATTCCTCAGTAGAGGAATGAGTGAATTCCATCTTGCACAGTTAAGTTCCCAGCTACCTACGAGGTTCTGTCCCTGAGAAGGTAGGCTTATTGAGTCGGCTATAGGCCACTCTCACCCATACTAGTCTAAGGACAAATCCCTATAAGCAGGAGTTCTTAACTTGCTCAGGATTCAGGTCGAGTCACTAATGACCATCTATAAATTACTAGTCTTCTCCTGTTAACGGTGTTACACTGGTTAGACTAATAATTTGCGATCTAATCTTGTATAAACTCTTCATACAGGATGCCCCCACTCGCATGTCAACTACATGAATAAGTTGGATTACCTCATTTGTACTAATTACAAAGTGGGTCGCATCCATGGTGTTACCAGAATAAGGTTTCCATCCTTATTCTTATACCATAGACTATTTAGGTTATAATCTTGAACTCAACCCAAATAGTGTCCACTACACTGATTTCAAGATAAATATTATAACCTTGGAGCTTAGTTTATTGGATTTATAAAAGCAAGACTGTAATCTTATCAAAACAAATAACACTTTATTTAATTGATCAAAATTACACAAGTTTAGGCCATAAATCCCAACAATAACTGCCACATCGAATGCATACACTTTTTGCATGAAGATCTTATGTTTTCTGAATTATTTGCATGAAGTTTTTCCATTTCTAAAAATTGAGCCACTCCTTCTTTGTATTTCATTGAGAATCTATCCCTTATTTTAATCCACTATCTGTTTATTCTCAATCGTGTACCACACTCAAACCAACTCCTAATTCTCGTGAAATGTTAGAATCTGTATAATTAAATAAGAAGTGAATTAGTAAACATGGTTTTTTTTTGGAAATTTAAGAGTTTCTAATTGGTCTCACTTAAAAAACATTAAATGACAAAATGAAAGAAATGACTCCTATATGAACCTTCAAAAGAAAAAGTGGATAGAGGAATCCTAATTCACTTAAAAGACATTAAATGGCAAAATCAAAGAAAATTCAATCTCACGTTTCTAAATTCTCACTTAAAAGACATTAAATGGCAAAATCAATCTCACGTTTCAAATTTTGAAATCCAACACCTAATTACACTTGCAAGATGCAGTCTCCTTGACGCGACCAGATCGACTAATACTACGTTTCTCGATTCCTCAGTGTCCACACTAAGAAAATAGACGGATCATCCTAAAAAAAACTTATGTTATCCATCCAAGTAGAACCCAAAACACAGATCTCGTCAGTAACCATTGTCAAGCAGCCACACACCAAAATCGGCGGGACAAGTAGAAGAAACTCTAGTTCAATGGTCGTTCCACTCCATCTAATGAATGCCACATCAAATTCATACACCTCTTGCATGGGCATCTAGTTCTCCCTGAATTATTTACATGAAACTTCGCTATTCCTAAGAATCGGGCTACTCTTTCCTTGTACTCAGTTGAAAACCTATCCTTTATTTTAATCCATTATCTGCTCATTCTTAATTGTATACCACAATCAACCCAAATCCTAATTCGTGGAAGGTTAGAATCTGTATAATTAGAGAAGAAGTTAATTAGGTTCTTGAATAAAAAATCTTAAATTTTATGAGTGCCAAATAGTTTTCTAAACTTTAAGCTTTATTTCTAGTACATCCCTAATTTGCTAAATAAGTTTTAATATTTCTAGTGCATCCCTAATTTAACTTGCTTAATCCTAACTTTATATGGAGAGAATGATAAATTTTAAAATTAGACTTCCAATTTTATCAGTGACCCTTAAATTTCAAGAAATGAGCCTATTGAATCTTGATGTTGTGTAAAAGAATTAGTAAATTCGGTCTCACGTCACTACACTAATTTTGCACTATCTTATATTTAACAAAAAAACAAAACAACAAAGTTATAAGTCTTCTAATTAACCTATTATAATATTAGTTAAACTATACAATATTTATGAGTAATTAAATTGGATATCCAAAATCATTTAATCTAACTTGAATTAGCATACTAATGATGAATTGTGAACCAATTAACATTTTCATCTTAAAATATCACAAAATATAACAAATATATAACAAATAATCAAAATAAAACAAACATATTCCAAAATATTAAAAATATTAAAAAAAATACTTACTGGTGGTTTCACGGCGACAACCAGCTGAAATCGGACGGAGCGAAATGAGGCGATGAGGGTGAACCGGATGACGACAAGGGCGAGGAAGAAGAAACGGTGGCGATTCCGACGAAAATTCCAGCCGTCGGACGAAATGAGGAAGAAGGGAAGAAGAAATGAGTAAGAAGAGAAGAAGGAAGGCGACGGCGACGACGTCCAACTGAGAAAGGGGGCGGTTGAGGCACGTTGACGATCGACTGAAAGACGAAGCGGCGAGGGTTTGAGAAAAAAGATGAAAGGAATAAGAAATGAGGGTTTCAGGTGTTTTAAAAACGGGTCTGTCCCAACGCTGCCTTTAAGCGCGTCGGGATAGACAACCTTTGTCGGTGCACCCTGTACGCACGTCAAGATAGACAATTTATGCTGGCGCGGGCTTCAACTGCGTCGGCATAGTGTAATTTGAAATGGGTCTTTTTCGACGTCTCTTATACGCGCGTCGACATAGTACATTTCAAATGGGGCAACCTCGACGAACCTTAAAATGCGTCAGCATAGTGTGTTTGTGCCGACGCTGAAGGGATCATATCCCACAGCGGAAGCGATTGTTAATCGCGTGTTCATGATTTTGTTACATAGATCTAAAATGCAAGAACTAAATCTAAGATTAAGCATGCTTTACAAAGTATCGGACAACAAGATATTACCTTTGAAGAATACTTTCTTCACGAATTCCTCTTCCAATGATCACGATCTCAGCAACAAACCCGAACCTTGTGAAGATCCACCACTAGATCTTCTTCGTTGTTCTCTAGGTGAGGGAAGAAGGTGGGTTCCTTTAGGATGAGGTGAGGAGATCTTTTGGAATTGTGTTTGGAACTCTTTCCAACACAAATGAGAGAACTCTAGGGTTTATGTGAAAGCCTCTACCCAAGTTGCATCTCATGCAACTATTTATAGAGAAATAGGATGGTAATTACCATCCTATCTCTCTTTCATTTTCTCATTAGTATATAGTTAATATGTGAATCCAATTCACATTAAATCTATATATTATATCAATTATATTACATATAATTGATATAACACCTCATATATGAAATTAAACACTTCAATCTCATTCCTAACTTTATACCCTCAATATTACCATGTTGAGCCAATGGAGGGACCTAATGGACCTACAGTTCATGAGCTCCAATGATGTGAGATTAACTGATCAAACTCTTTGATCCAGTTAATCAATATTCATTAACTACAAGTCACTCCACTATAGACTTGTAGTTGCACTCTCCTCACTATAGATTATATTGTGTCCATTGATATAATCATTATCCATTAGTCGACCCTTCACAGGTTGTTGGTAATCACAGTTGGGTCAAATTAACGTTTTACCCCTATGATTACCTCGTTGTTCCTTAAGCACCACTGATCCTCAAATGAACAACATGAAGGGATGGAATCCCGCAGCAGAAGTGATTGTGAATCGCGTGTTGTTTATTTTGTTACACAGATTTCAATCAAGAACGATATATCTAAGATTAAGCATGTTTTACAACAAGGACAACAAGAAAATTACCTTTGAATAACGCTTTCTTCTCGAGCTCCTTCTCCCACGATCACGATCTCAGCAACTCGAACCCGAACATATGAAGATTCTACCACTAGATTTTCTCCGTTGTTCTCTAGGTGAGTGAGAAAGGTGGGTTCCTTTAGGGTGAGATGTGGAGATTATGAGATAAGTTGTGTTTGGAACTTTTCCAACAACACAATAATATGGTACTCTAGGGTTATCAAAGATTAGTCTCAAAGTTGCATCTCATGCAACTATTTATAGGGAAATATGATGGAAATTACCATCCTATCCTTCCTTCATTCTCTTATTAGTGTTGGAGTTTGTGCCCTACAACTCGTAGTTTGTAATTATGTTCTAATTAATGTTTAAAGTGTTATTATTTCAATAAAAAGTTATTGTTCGTTATCTACGAGTTTGCCTTTATTTAAACCTTAAATCCAATAAACTAAACATTCAAGGTTGTTAAATGAATCTTTAACTGAATGTAGTGTACATATAAAGAATCTCGGTTCGAGATACAACCTAAAGGGTCTATAGTTAGGGGATAAGGTTTGGATACCTTACCCTGGTAAAACTATGGATGTGGCCCAATTTGTATTTGATACAAACACTGTGATCCTAACGTGTTCGTGTAGATGACATGTGAGTGGGGATATCCTATGTAATGAGATTACATAAGACACGACCACGAAATAGTAACCTCTAGTCAGAACTCTGCTGACTAGTTAGGTTTCTATTTCACTAGGATGACCTAGGCAACTTGATCTCAATCTCGAGCAGTGTTACTTAACTCTTGTTCATGAGGGATTGTCCTTTGACTAGTATGGGTGAGAGTGGCGGATTCGTCGACTCAATATGCCTACCTTCTTGGAGACAAGACCGAGTGAGCGGTTGGGAACTTAACTTAGCAAGATGGAATTCACTCTTTCCTGCCTACTAGGGTAAGTAGAGGAATGTTCCCTTAAGTGGTGTCTCCGGACTTGAACAAAGGGCCCGACCCTCTCATTGGCCCGAGAGGACTCTGTTTGTTGGTAGGACCACAAACAAATTGTTCATTAGAGGAGCACTGTATTTAAGGCACAAGATGTAACCTGGGGTAAAATGGTAATTTGACCCCAATGGTGTTACGAACATTAAATGAAGGATTGACTTGCTTGTTATTGGTCAATATCCGTGGACACGTAAATATATCTCTCAGCGGAGAGAGAGTGCAACCGTGGGACTTTAGTGGAGTGTTCCACAGCTTAACGAATTTTGATTGGGAGGTTAATGAGATTAACCAACAATCTCGTATCGTTGGAGTTTCTGATCTGTAGGTCCATAAGGTCTACCTTCTAGCTCGTAAAGGGTTCTTAGATCATTTGAATTTGAAGTGTTCAAATTCATAAGGGATTAAACTTAATGTATATTGATATGATATAATATATAGTTTTAGAACTATATATTATAAATTTAATGTGAATATGATTCATATTAAATTATATGAGAGAATTAAATATTTGAAAGAGTTCAAATATTAAATTCAAATGTGAATGTGATTCATATTTGAAAATTATAAGTTAAAATTTAATGTGCACTGGATGTACATTAAAATTATAGGTTAAAGGGATATATTGATTAAATGTGATTTAATCCAAATTAAATATATGATATTTAATTTGTTTTATTTAAATATGATTTAAATTAATAATTAAATTTAATTTAATTATTATTTAATTAATAATAAAATAAGGGAACGTGTCCTCTAGACACGTTCCCACTACCCCTCTTCTTCTCCCTATCGATAGTTTAACAGGGAGAAGGGGGTTGATGGATAAACTGATCGATCGATCATTTGGAAATTGAAGGATTGCAGCTTCCTGGAATTCTCTCATCTCTCTCATTCTCAAAAACCTTCCAATTGTTGGAATCCCTCCCACAAAGGATTTGATCTAAGTTAATCTCAGAGGATAGAGGGTTTTCTCTGTTGGTGGTGTCCTGCTTGGAAATACAAAGGAGGGTATGTGTTGCTGCTTTGTTGCTTTCTCTAGGAGCAAGGAGTTGTTGTTCTGCGAATCTACAAAGGTAATCCCTTTATCTATTTATTAGTTTAATTGTTAAATTAATTTAAGCATGTTTGCATGTAAACCTCCATGTTTAATTAGATTAAAGAGCATGTTTATTCTGTATGTTTTTTTATCAATGTATTGGTTTTTTATTCAATTAAAACAATCAAGCAAATTATGATCCCAAACACGTTTCCGCTGCTCAAGGAGATCAGATCTCTATCAATTAGTATATAGTTAATATGTGAATCTAATTCACATTAAAACCATATATTATATCAATTATATCACATATAATTGATATAACATCTCATATATAATTGAACACTTCAATTTCATTCCTAACTTTATATCCTTAATATTACCATGTTGAACCAACGGAGGGACCTAATGGACCTACAGTTCATGAGCTCCAATGATGTGAGATTAACTAATCAAATTCTTTGATCCAGTTAATCAATATTCATTAACTACAAGTCACTCCACTATAGACTTGTAGTTGCACTCTCTTCACTGTAGATTATATTGTGTCCATTGATATAATCATTACCCATGAGTTGACCCTTTACAGGTTGTTCGTAATCACAGCTCGATCAAATTATTGTTTTACCCCTATGATTACCTCTTTGTTCCTTAAGCACCACTGATCCTCTAATGAACAACAAGTCTATGGTCCTACCATAGACTCATACCCTCTTAAGTCAGTTTAGACGGTGGGGCCCTGTTGTTCAAGACCTGGACTCAGTTCTTAAGGGAACAACTTATCTAATTCCTTAGTGTAGGAATGAGTGAATTCCATCTTGTATAGTTAAGTCCCCAGCTACCTACGAGGTTATGTCCCTGAGAAGGTAGGCTTATTGAGTCGGCTACATGCCACTCTCACCCATACTAGTCTAAGGACAAACCCCTATAAGCAGAAGTTCTTAACTTGCTCGAGATTCAGTCGAGTCACTAATGACCATCTATAAATTATCAGGTCTTATCCTCATTACAAACATTATACCGTTTAGACTAATAATTTGCGATGCTGTCTTGTATGAACTCTTCATTCAGGATGCCCTCACTCGCATGTCAATCACATGAATGAGTTGGATTACCTCATTTGTACTAATTACAAAGTGGTTCGCATCCATGGTGTTACCAGAATAAGGTTTTCAACCTTATTCTTATACCATAGACCATTTAGGTTATACTCTTGAACACAATCCAAATAGTGTCTACTACACTGATGTTCAAGATATATTATAACCTTGGAGCTTAGTTTATTGGATTTATAAAGCAAGAATATAATTTTACCAAAACAAATAACTCTTTATTTATTTGATCAAAATTACATAAGTTTAGGGCACAAATCCCAACACAACAAGTCTATGGTCCTACCATAAACTCATACCCTCTCAAGCTAGTTTAGAGGGTGGGGCCCCGTTGTTCAAGACCTGGACTCAGTTCTTAAGGGAACAACCTATCTAATTCCTTAGTGTAGGAATGAGTGAATTCCATCTTACATAGTTAAGTCCCCAGCTACCTACGAGGTTCTGTCCCTGAGAAGGTAGGCTTATTGAGTCGGCTACAGGCCACTCTCACCCATACTAGTCTAAGGACAAACCTCTATAACCAGGAGTTCTTAATTTGCTCAGGATTCAGGTCAAGTCACTAATGACCATCTATAAATTATAAGTCTTATCCTGTTAACGACGTTATACTGGTCAGACTAATAATTTACAATCCGGTCTTGTATGAACTTTTCCTACAGGATGCCCCCACTCGCATGTCATCCACATGAATGAGTTGAATTACCTCATTTGTACTAACTACAAAGTGGGTCGCATCCATGGTGTTACCAGAATAAGGTTTCCAACCTTATTCTTATACCATAGATCATTTAGGTTATACTCTTGAACACAATCCAAATAGTGTCTACTACACTGATGTTCAAGATATATTATAACCTTGGAGCTTAGTTTATTGGATTTATAAAGCGAGAATATAATTTTATTAAAACAAATAACTCTTTATTTATTTGACCAAAATTACATAAGTTTTAGGGCACATATCAATAAGTTTTAGGGCACATATCCCAACAGACGCGCCATTGAGTACGCATCGAGAGAAGTCTCGACTTCGAGGTTTCCCGACGTCGTAACGATGGCGTCGGGAGAAACTATCTATGTCGACGTCGTTTTAGGCATCGGGTAGATCGGCATCGACAAAACTGATTTTTCTTGTAGTGATTTCAAAGCTCGTACTATCTCAATCACAACGATGTTTCCAATTTAGTTCTTCTATTTGAACTCCTCTCTGATGAAAATTATGTTACGTGTGGAGTCGCTCTATGCTAATCGCCCTATCCATTCGTAACAAATTAGGGTTCATTGATGGTACAATTCTTGAGCTCGTTGGCGATTTATTCCCTTTATGGATTCACAACAATCATATGGTGATTGCTTGGATCCTCAATTCTATCTCGAAAGGTATTTCTTCGAGTATCATGGTCACTGATTTCACGCAAGAAATCTTGCAAGAGCTCAAAGATCACTTTAAAAAATGCAATGGTCCTCGTATTTTTCATCTCAAACGAGGAATAGCAACTCTAAAGCAAGATCAAGAATCTGTTATTATGTATTTCTCGAAGCTTAAAAGCCTCTGGGATGAATACGTCTCATATCGACCATGTGACGACCACAACCACAGGTACTGACTGTTTATTGTATTTAACATCCGATCAATCTTTAAGTTGGTATCAGAGCCCTAGGTTTAGGGTTCTGTAGACTTGCTTACAGAGTAAGCACAGAGTAGTTCCCATGGTTGAGCAACGCGTTCCGGTCACCGCCAGGTACGTTCTAGTAATTTATAAACTAAGCAAATGATTATGATGTGATTCTGTGTTGTGAATATAAATGAATTTAAACCTTGAAGGTGATCCTATTTTATAGTCAGAAAGTGATGAAAACTAAGTTAGAAATTCTCTGCATTGTAGCACTGACAAAAATGCCACCTAGAGGTCGAGGAAGAGGTAGAGGACGTGGTAGGGGTCGGAGGACAGGGGGAAACGTTAACACCCAACCAGAACTACCACTGGAACAGGAAGAGATTACTCCACCTGTGCCAGATCTCCCCCGGGACCAGCCAGATCGCCAAGAGGATGCCCCTGCAGTCGCTCCAATGGCGGATCAAGGAAATCCTAATGTCATGACTATGATGGTGGAGGCCATGCAGGACTCTAATGACGAGCTACGAGAGCCACTCAATTGGCCCAAACAAGTCAGGGTCGGAACGATGCAACTCTGGAGTCCCGATATCTGAAAGATTTCAGGAAATATGATCCCAGATCTTTTGATGGGTCTTCTAATGACCCCACTGTGGCTGAGTTATGGTTGTCCTCCATCGAGACCATCTTCGGTCGATGAACTATCCCGAGGACCGAGAGGTGTCTTGTGCAACCTTCATGTTGAGAGCGATGCTTACCTATGGTGGGAGTCCGCTCGAGGAACCAGTCGTCGCCACGAGAGACGATTACAGGAATTTGTTTAAGGAGGCATTCGCGAAAATTTTACCTGCTTACCGCACTCGTTATAGGAAGCGGCGGAATTTTTACAAATTAGTCGAAACAGGGAGGCGGTTGAGGTATATGAGAGGGAATTCACCCGTTTGTCACGCTTTGCCCCGAGTTAGTAGACACAGAGGCGAAGAAAGAAGCGCGCTTCGTTATGGGCCCGGATGAAAATATTCGAGGCTTCATCTGAGCACTAGCACCCCTGGACTATGCCTCCGCAGCGAGAGTGGCGAGTTGATTTGGGTGCAGTGCGAGCACAGGTATCCATCAAGTAGTAGGCTAACCCGGCACACTGTCAAATCGAAGAGAAATGGGAACAGTAAAATTCAAGCTCGCAGCGCCCCCAGTATCGCGCCACATAGACCAGAAACTTTCGTGCGAGTTCGGGATGAAACCACAGCTCAACAGGGGCGACAGAACTAATGGTGTGGAGACAAACCACAATGCAAAGAGCGTGGTGTAGACAACATTGGGGTAAGTGTTTGGCCGGGCGGTATGTTTCAGATGTGGAAAGGAAGGACACCGAGCTAATAGTTTGTCCGAGCCAAGCCGCTGCTAGCCAACCTCAAGTTATCAATAGTGGGGCTTCTGCCAAGCCCGTAATACACCAAGGAAGAGCTTATGCGAGCACAAGTAAGAGCGTCCATGGTTCGAGACTCAAGTGGTTCTGTACACTTCCATTACTTGGGCACCTTGCCTTTGTATTATTTGATTCTGGCTCTACTCATTCTTTTATTTCTGCATCCTTCGTGAGTCAAGCTGAGTTAGAGTTAGAACAGTTACAATATGCTTTGTCTGTTTCCACTCTTGCGGGGATAGATTTGTTAGCCACCCGGAAAGTCAAAGATGGTAGTGTGACTATCACAGATCATGAGTTAGAAGTAAATCTAGTAGTCTTAGACATGACCGACTTTGATGTGATACTGGGTATGGACTGGTTAGCTCAGAACCATGCTTGCATCGACTGCTTCAGGAAGGAGGTAGTGTTCACTCCTCCCGACCAACCTAGTTACAAGTTCAGAGGCACGTTAGCAGGAAGTAGGCCTAAGGTAATCACCGCCCTTAAGGCAAAAAGGTTATTACATCGGGGAGCTTGGGGGGTCTTAGCTTGTATAGTAGATGTGAGGGGTTCGGAGATCTCTGTGTCGCTGCACTACAGAGGAATGAATTTCCGACGTTTTTCCCGAGGACCTCCCAGGAGTACCTCCGGTCAGGGAGGTGGATTTTAACATAGGATTGGAGTCAGGGACAACTCCGATATCCAAGGCACCGTATCGAATGGCACCGGCAGAGTTGAAAGAACTTAAACTACGATTCACAGACTTACTAGATAAGGGATTCATACGCCTCTAGCGCTTTACTTTGGGGAGCCCCCGTGTTGTTTGTAAAAAGAAAGACGAATCCATGCGTCCGTGTATAGATTACAGAGAGTTGAATAAGGTCACGATCAAGAATAAATATCCTCTTCCTAGAATAGATGATTTGTTCGATCGATTTGCGAGGAGCAAAGGTGTGTGTTTTCCAAGATTGACTTTGAGATCAAAGCATCACCGCTAAGAATCGATGAAGAAGATATTCCTAAGACAAAGATTCGAGATCACGTTATGGACACTACGAGTTCACAAGAAATGCCTTTTGGTTTGACCAACGCCCCCGCCGCTTTCATGGACTTGATGAACCGACTATTCAAGGAGTTTTTAGACACGTTCGTGATTGTGTTTATTGATGACATCCTGATATACTCCAAATGTGATGAAGATCATGAAAGACACACGAGAAAAGTTTTATTCACGCCGAGAGAGAATAAGTTGTATGCAAAATTTTCCAAGTGCGACAGTGCGCTCAGCGGTATCCTTTTAGGACATGTGGTGTCCGGCGAGTCTCTGTTGATCCAAATGAAGTGGAAGCGAGCCACGCAGCGGGCTCTCGTCCCACCACCGCCACAGAGGTACGTAGTTTCCGGGCCTTGCAGGATACTATAGACGTTTCGTGCAGGATTTCGCCAAGATAGCCATGCCCATGACTCAACTGACGCGCAAAGGTAATACATTTGTTTGGGATGACACTTGTGAGGCGAGTTTCCGTGAACTCAAACGGAGGTTGGTGTCGACTCGATCCATACAATCCCGAGAGGAACAGAAGCTTTGTGGTCTACAACGACGCTTCTAAGAAAGGTTTGGGCCGTGTGTTTTGATGCAACACGGTAAAGTGATAGCTTACGCATCCCGACAATTGAAGACGCACGCGAGAAAATTATCCAACCCATGACTTAGAACTAGCGGCAGTAGTCTTTGCACTAAAGATCCGGAGACATTACTTATATGGCGAAAAAAATCGATTTTTGAGATCATAAAAGTCCAAGTATTTGTTCACCCGAAAAGAATTGAACATGAGACAACGCAGATGGTTGGAATTAGTGAAGGATTACGACATAGATATTCAATACCACCCCAGTAAAGCAAATGTTGTGGTGATGCCCTCGTGAGAAAGCCGATTCATACTTCAAAGACGAGTTACCGACAGAGCTGGAGTTGCGGCGCACTTTGTACGAGCCAAATCGCAGTGCTAGTAGGGAAGGCCACGGCGCGATTAGCTCGATTAATCAGACAAACCAACTTTGAGACAGCGCATTGTCGATTCTCTCAACAGGGGATCCTCGCTTAGTAGAAAAGCTTATTGCGGAACTCACAGTGAATTAGCGGGGTTTTCGCTATCTGCGCAGATGGAGGACTACTATTTCGGGACGCGATTATGTGTACGAGTGCAACGATTTAACCGAAATCAAATCTTGAGCGGCTCATAACTCACCATTTTCTATGCATCCCGGTAGTACCAAGATGTATCGGGATCTCAAATAGATCATTCCGGTGGTGTAACATGAAGCGCGCGACGCGTGGCGAGTTTGTTAGCGGTGTTTGACTTGCCAAAGCAGTGAAGGCACCTGAGCGAAGCCCGCAGGACTCACGCGCAACCTTTACATGTACCACAGTGGAAATGGGAGGAGATCTCTATGGACTTCATTGTTGGACTGCCCAGAACTTTACGAGGTTACTCAGTGATATGGGTCATCGTGGACAGGTTAACAAAGTCAGCACATTTTGTACCAGGGAAACCCACCTACTCTACGGATAAGTGGGCGCAGCTTTACCTGGAAGAGATAGTCCGTCTACATGGGATTCCAGCCAAAATTATTTCAGACAGGGACCCACGTTTCACCTCCAATTTTTGGAGAAGTTTACAGAAAGCGTTAGGTTCATAGTTAAACTTCAGTACAGCTTTTCACCCACAGACGGATGGGCAGATAGAGCGTTTGAACCAGATCTTGGAAGACATGTTGCGAGCTTGCACCTTAGATTTTCCAGGTAGTTGGGATACCCATTTGCATTTGATGGAGTTTGCATATAATAACAGTTATCAGGCGACCATCAGAATGGCTCCATTCGAAGCCCTTTATGGAAAGCGTTGCAGAACTCCTGTTTTCTGGGAGGAGGTTGGTGAACGCCAGTTATTGGGTCCAGAACTAGTACAGGTCACTAATAGTGCAATACAAAAGATTAAGGTGCGAATGCAGACCGCCCAAAGCAGACAAAAGAGTTATGCCGATTCGAGACGAAGGGACCTAGAATTCGGAGTTGGGGACCACGTATTCCTTAAGGTGGCCCCAATGAAAGGGATTCTAAGGTTCGGACGAAAAGGGAAGTTGAGTCCGCGCTTTATAGGGCCATTTGAGATTTTAGAGAGGTTGGTGTAGTGGCCTCACAAAGCTAGCACCGCCGCTTTCCCTATCGCCAGCTTCATAACGTATTCCATGTCTCCATGTTGAGAAAATACGCCCTGCACCCGACCCACGTTGTAGACTTTGAACCGCTACGATTAGCGAGAAGATTTGAGTTATGGCGAACGACTGCATGCATTATTGCAAGAGATCAAAAGACCCTCCGTAACCGTGAAATCAACTTAGTTAAAGTGTTATGGCAAAATCACCGCACTCGGAAGAAGCTACCCGGGAGCGAGAAGAAGAAGTCGAGCTAAGTATCCGTAACTATTCCAAGAATAGGAACTTTCGAGGACGAAAGTTCTTAAGAGAGGAAGATTGTGGCGACCACGACCACAGTCTTGATCGCTTATTGTATTTAACATCCGATCAATCTTTAAGTTGGGTCGGACTAGTAAATTTTAGCATGCTCGGTGAGTTTGAACTATGAATTTCATATGATTTTAAGTGATTTGCTCTCTCTTGAAATGATTATACTTACATATAAAAATAAAGGAAAGGGAAGTGACAATGGCACTTTAGTAAATAATGCCTAAGTGAGGGCTAATTGGGACTTTTAGCAATGACCTAGACCCTCATTATTTAACCATGCTTAAGCTTGCAATCAAAAGAAAGAAAAAAAAAAAAAACCCTAAACCTAAGTTCTCCATCTCCTTCTCCCTCATTTTGCCCTAACCGAACCCCTACCTCTTGTGTAACTCCAGTGCCGCCGCAGCCCAAGGATCATCCGCGGCCGCTCGTGGATCGCACTGGCCGCCGACGCCTCGGCCGTTCGCGAGCTTCACGTCCTGACACCGCCAGCTCGTGGATCGCACCACCGCCGACGCCTCGGCCGCTCGCAAAGCTTCCCGTTCGCGGCCGCCACACCTGCGATCCACGCCAGAAGATCACGGACGGAGAAGTCTCACCGTCGGCCGGGCGCACTTCCCAGCCAGAATCGACGCGCCGGCCACGCGCCGCTGCTGCTACTGCTCGTAGAACCAGCCGCCGCCGACGGCTCGTGAACCTCACCGTCGCCGTCCGGATCTACCTTTGACGGCAGCGCCGACCAGCATCGTTTTACAGCCGCTGAACTTGCGGTCAGGTGAGCGACTCGATACGTTCCGGATTTGAGAGAGATATATACGATGACCTATTGGATATTAAAACGCTAATTTGAGAACTTAAGTTACTGTTTGAACACAACTTTTAGGGACCAAGTTTGGAGCGGAGTTGAAGGTCAAACATCAAGGCGAACTAAGGAATATTAGGTCTTCACGTTGAGCTTGAGGTAAGCGGGGCATGAAGCCTCAAGAACTTAAATTAAGTACCTATACGATTATGAATTTGGAGTATGCTCGGAGTATAATTTCGGGATTAATGTGTGAAACAGGTTCTACAAAAGAAGCGTATTCAAAGAACTAGGGTTAAGTTTGGAGTTGGAATCTAAACTAAGGTAAGGGACCTTGTCTTAGAACTTTTCTAAATGGGATTAAAGAAAATGAATTTCATTATTTTATGCGAAATTAGTCCGTTATTTTATGTGAGAATATTTCAGTATTTTATGTGAGAATATTTCAGTATTTTATGTGAGAACATTTCAGTATTTCATGTGAGAATATTGCAGCATTTTATATGAGAATATTTCATGATTTCATGCGAAAGTTTTCTACTAGTGAAAAGTTATGATTTGCATATCAGTGTTATGTTTCATGACATGTGCACTATAGTCATGTTAGATGATGGGACCTCATGCATGTTATGTATGCCATAAAGTGATTTGAGTTAAAATGTGGAAATTGGTCTCCTGAGTTCATTGTATGCATGGTCAAACATGCATTAGAGACCCTATGGGTCAAGCTTATAGAGTCTGTGAGGACTTAATTCATACAGAGTCCATGAGGACTCAAAAACACTTATAGGGGTCTGTGAGGGACTCAAAATGAAATGACTCAGGATGACCAATTAGACATTTAAAGTAAAAAGGAAGTCATGTATTACAGTCACGTTTGATACGAGAAAGTCTTAGGTCCCACATATGAAAATCTTAACCAAGTTTAAAAGTCATGATTGTATGTGTGTGCATGCCCCAAACCTCGGTAGCGAGGTCACTTACTGGGTATTGTATTGCAATACTCACCCTTTTATTTCAAAATATTTTTCAGGTAAGGCCAAGGACGTACGGGGCGAGTGACGGAGGCGCGTTGTCAGAACCATGGGGATAGTCATGTTTTTCCGCATTTTTTTTTATAACTGATGTTGTCGTTTTATGATTTCGAAGTTTAAATTTTATTTTCAGGATTTTAAGTAGGCCAAGTTTAAACTGTTCTTTTACATGTTTTGACGTTTTCATCGGGATCCCAAAAGATAATTTTGCTACAATGGAAATTTAAAGATTGTTTATGTGTTTTTGGCCTAAGAATGCATGCATGTGTAGTAGTGTCCCTAGGAGTTATGGCTAGGAAAAGTAGGGGCGTTACAGACCAAGTTGCACATGTGGACGATACTCTTGCGGTGGCCTTAAAGCTATTGAAGAGTTTGTTCAATTCGAATATTTGATGAGCTTCCTTATGGGGTCTGGGTGATGTGTTCAATCATGCTCGCTCACAGATTATTCTCATGGATCCTCCCCCGATGGTAAGTAAGGCATTTGCCTTGATTGCACAAAGAAGAACATCACTCTAATCCTCTGATTTCGACTCCTCCCACCATAACATTAGTCGTGGCTAATAATTGTACCCCTAGTCGTACCTCTACAAATAATTCTAATTCATCTCGTCCAAGAACAAATCGTCCAATTTGTATTCATTGTGGAATATAGGGATACACCGTAAACAAATGTCATAAGCTATACAGATATCTGTCTGGATATAGACAGAAAGGAAGTTAGCATAATTCTATTGGGAATTCGAATAATGGAAATCCATAGAATTCACAAAATACGAAAGGCGCAACCAATACTCATGTTGTTTCATCTAGTTATTTTGCTGGTTCTGAATTGCAACAGAACTCAACTGATGATCTTTTCATCTAATGTCATAAGATACTAAATATACTTCAATCGAAACTTGTTGCTGAAAAATGAGAAGTTAACTCTTTTACTTCACATTTAGCATGTAATTATCATCGTAAAATTTCCTTTTTTGAATCCATTTGGATCATGGACTCGGGCCCATCTACACACCTTTATTATTCTCTAGAAGCTTTTGAAAGCTTGGAACCTATTACTACTTTGGTTGTCTTGCCTAATAATTCACGAATATATGTGCATTATATCAGTTCTGTTCGCATTGGTTAATCATTGGTCCTTAAACATGTGTTGTTTGTCACGTAGTTCAAAGTATACTTTACTATCTGTAAGTACCCTCACTGCCAATGAGTCCTTCTGTGTTCAATTCTCTACTGATTTTTGTCACATTCAGGAAGAGTCCACTTTGAGGACGATTGACAAGGGTAAACTTCAAGAGGGAATATACATCCTGGACAACCGCTTTGTTGTTAGTGTTGCTCTTCCATTTATTGATAGCATTAATGTTGTATCACAGGTTCCTATTTCATTATGGTACTTAAGACTTGGTCATTCATAACGTTACACGCAAGTACACATGATCGAAGTAATATAAAATTGGAGTATTCCAGAGTATCGAGCCCAAGGGAACGAATTTTAATAAAATCAATTGAGAAAAACACAACTTGTTGGTAAATTGCAATTAGAAGGTAATCCGAAGTAACAAAAATGATTGTTTGGTGATTTTTAACTAAACTTAAAAGGAAAAAAAAAACAATGGAAAAGAAAGGGATTCATGAATGCTTATGCCCCTTTGGAAAGAAATGCAACTACAATGCAATTGCAATCTAACTAATACAAGAACTAGTAAACCGAATTCAACTCCTATTCGACCTTCTATGAAGTATCTTTAGGAGGCTGAGTGATTAAACCTATATACCTATGGTTAATCTAACTTCGATAGTTTTGTGCACAACTCTAGTGGTTTTGGAGTCTCGCCCTATGTCTAGGGTCGAAGTTTCAAAACTTATGTCTAAACCTTTTCCTCCATTGCCTTTGCGACATCAACTTTCCTTAACCCTTTCAGTATTAAGTTTAAGCTCGACAAGCAACAACAACACTAGATGGCCAACTAGGGTTTACCCAACATTGATCTCACCAAAAGCAAACTAAGTTCAAGTGTTAGCTAGACTGTTTTTACTATCGAGCCTTACATCTTTCCTTTAGAGCATTCACAAACTTGAATCCCTAAGAAAAAGATAGCTTCTCATGGTAAAAGTAAAAAACAAAGCTTAAAATAATAAAAATGCATAACTAAAAATGAAAGAGAAAATAGATAGAAATTCTAGAATGTAGTAATAAAAATAACTTAATTAAAACTAAAAATAAAACAAACACAAACTAGAAGCAAACTTTAGCAAGAAGAAAATTAATTCAAACAAGTTAAAAATTTTATTAGGAACTAAGAACTCAATGTTGATAATATAATGAAATTTGAACAACAAAC
Source organism: Trichosanthes cucumerina (assembly GCA_036507285.1). Taxonomy (NCBI): domain Eukaryota; kingdom Viridiplantae; phylum Streptophyta; class Magnoliopsida; order Cucurbitales; family Cucurbitaceae; genus Trichosanthes; species Trichosanthes cucumerina. The sequence goes on along the minus strand of CM071839.1, from coordinate 69,382,064 downwards.
TTAAATCTCAAAATACAATTAAATGAATAAAAATAAAGCAGCAACTAAGTTCCTAAAACATAAACAAATGACTTAAATAAGAAGAAAATAAATTCTAAAAATGAAAAAACACAACAACCCCTTTTTCACTTCGTACTCAATCGATTCAACGCCACTTTTTTCAAAGGGAATTGAATCTTCACTTTCTTCAACTTTCGTTGAAGATTGAGTTTTGAAGTTGAAAAGGAGCTGAAAAATATAAGGAAAAAACAGTGGTATATAGTTGACAACAGAAATTTGAAAGTAGAAATTTGACAGCAGAAAATACAACAAAAAAAACGTAAAATAGCAGCAACGAGAGGCTGGATACGGCAGAAAAATGGATCCCCCTTCTTGTGGCTTTTCCTCCCCTATTTATAGATGACTTGAGCTAGGGTTTCCTTCTTAAAGAATGCACAATTATGCCCAAAATTACAGCTAAAATCGTGGAGAGACAGATTTGAGTGAATTGCAGATTTTCCTTAAAATTACAAATATGTTGTCATCTTTAATTTCCTACATAAAAATATCAAGTAAGTTGATTTTTATTTTCTTTTGCTCTATTTTGTCCAGTTACTTAGTTTAAAGATTCTCCAACATTTATGTCAATACACTCAACCATTTTCTAATTTTCATCGAATTATATTGATAAAAATTACAAGAATAACTAAATTTAAAGGCTAAATAATTCTAATAAATGAGAATTATCAGTCATCCATCTTTTAATCATCCCACTGCTTTAAAAAAATGCTTTTCTTTTTAGCTCCTCTTATACTGATCAGTCTATGCCATGTATTGTTTTTCCTTTTGCTAAACAAAGACATCTATCATTGCTGATTTTTTACGTTCTCTTGTAACCACTTCACATGTTGGCTATAACTATTTTCTTACACTAGTTGATGATTATAACAAATATACATGGATTTTTATGCTCAAAAGGAAGTCAGATGTATTAACAATCGTTCTTGAGTTTTTTAAGCTAGTTGAAACACAATATGGTAAAACTATTTGCTCTTTTAGATTTAGTAATGCACCTGAACTATTGTTTGATAATTTTTTTCGCACTAAAGAGTTACACCTCAGTTTTCTTGTGTTGAAAGACCTAAGTAGAATTCTTGATAGAATTAAAACATCAACATATTTTAAATGTCCCTATTAAATTATAGAATGATTATGTTTTGAATGTTGTTCATCTCATCAATCAACCCCCATACCGTGTTTTAGCATAGAAAATGCCATTTTAGTTGTTACATGGGAAAGTTGTTGATTACTCTTTATTCAAAGTATTTTGTTGCTTGTGCTATGCTTATATTTTGGCCACACATCGATCTAAGTTTTCTCCAACAGCCATTCCAGTTGTATTCATGAGATATCCACCAGGAATGAAGGCTTATAAACTCTATGACATTGAGAACAATCAATTCTTTTACTCAAGGGATGTGATCTTTCATGAAGTTTTTTCCCCTTTTCATATAGTGACGAAGAAAATGAGCATACTAATTTCTTCTCTGATCTTGTTTTACCTTGGTTAGTTTTTGTTGATTTGCCTAATCCATCTTCTCACTCCACATCATCAAACTTCCTACCTAGCCTTAGCCCAAATACTTCACCAAACATATACAAACTTCCATTAACCAATCATTTCCCCAAACTAAATCAACTATCCTAAACCACCTTTTTTCCAAATAGTTAACCCAAATCTAGACATTACATCTACCCGTACTTCCCTCATACCTTGTAAAACTACCTTTAAAATAACACAGATACTTAAAATACTATCATTGCAACCTAATCTATAACTATCACCACCATCATTATCCACAAAATACTCCTTAAACCAATTTCTTTCATATCAAACTTTATCCCCCTCCTATAGAGCTTTATCCTTCAACTTTCATCTTCATATGAGCCTCAATACTATCATCAAACAACCCCATATCCTCACTTGGAAAAGGCAATGTATGAAGAACTTAAAGCAATTGAAGTCAACAATACTTAGTACATTGTACCCTTAACCTCCCAACAAACTTACTATTGTGTGTCATTAGATTTATAAAATTAAGTATCGTGCTTATGGTTCTGTGATAGCACACAAAATGTGCTATCCTTAAGCTTAATTATTGCTAGTTTTATGATGATTTCAAGACTTTTACGTGGTTAATCCATTCAATTTCAGGTTAAGAGCTTAAACGGAGCTATTGGAGACAATTTGGATCACTCGGGATCAAAACGGAGCTATTTGGAGCTAAAGATAACATCAATTGGAAGAAAAAGAACCAATCCAAGCATGATGACCCGAGATGATGGCGTTGAGCGTTGCAACGCCATGCAGAGCGTTGCAACGCCATGCTTGTTGTTTAAAGGCTTTGAAGACTCCAGGCGATAACGTTGCAACGCTGCCTTCGGGCGTTACAACGCTATCTCGATGAGAAGCCACGCATGAGAGCCGCACAGAGGGCGTTGCAACGCTGCCTTGCAGCGTCGCAACGCCAGATCGATAAGGGCGCGCGTGTTAAGGTAGCAGCGTTGCAACGCTGTCCCTAGCGTTGCAACGCTGCCGATAGTTTCCATATTTACCACGCGTTTAGGGTACAGCGTTGCAATGTTGTCCCTAGCGTTGCAACGCTGCCCCATTGATGCCTATAAATACAACATTATGATTCTTGCAATGGGGAGCACAATTTGGTAGAGTTTTGCCCTAAATTCGAGATACACCTTGTAAGAAGAGAGAAAATAGTGATTTTGGGAGCCAAAGCATTCGTGGAGGTTCGAGATCGAAGACGGGAGCTCGGAGACGAAGGACCGGCATCGACACCTAAGTTTATTTCTCTTTCTTTCAATTTGTAACAGCGTTCTAAGACGTTTCCTACTTGTTTAGTTTGTTTTTATGGTGATTTTGAGTAGCTAAACATTGTAGTTGGATTTGATTTACTTGTTGTGACTTTATTGCTATGTTTTGAAGCATGTTTTGTCCTTATTTTTGGCAATTCGTTCTTTATTTCTTAATTTGTTGATTCAAGTGGACTCGAGAGATAAAGCTTGAATTAGAGCAAAATTGTCAAAACCCTTAGTAGTCTGGCACGAGAGTGACCTAGAATTCTTAGGGAAACACTTAAAGAAGTTACTTAATGCCATGCATGTTGTAGGTTCGTATGGAGACTATGAATTCTATTGCATGTGTGAGGCTCACTAAGAACCGAGAGGTTTTCTTGAGTAATTTACTTCTTGTTTATAAATTCATCTCATGAGGTCAATGCATGAGTAATTAGGTTATTAACTTATAAAATCACTTCCTTTAATTCTATCAATTCGTGTCTCCACATGTTTGTTTGTTTGGTTGTCGTATTAGTTAAACACCTATCCATGTTTTGTTGCTTTAGCTAAATTTGCGAATTAGTATCTTAGTAATTAATTAATCTAGAAACCCATTCCCGAGGACGATACTTGGACTCATAAATCACTATACTAAAACTTGACCCGTACACTGCGGTATTGCAATATAATTTTACGCAACAAGTTTTTGGCGCCGTTGCCGGGGAATGGCGATTATTTAGATTAATTAATATTAGGAGAAAATTTGAAATTTTAGACTAAAGCTTGTTTGTTTGTCTTTCCTTAATTGTTTTGTGTGATTGTTTATTTCCTTATTTGTGTTATTTTAGTTTTGTGTGTTTTTGAGTCTTTGTTTCCTGTTTTGGTTGTGTTGATATTGTGTGAAGTCTTGTTGTGAAATTACTGATTTTTCAAGTATGACTTTGCATAATTTTGAGTTTCCACCATTCTACTGTCCCTCTCAGGATCCTAGTTTTGTGCATCATGATTTTTCTGATTACCATGTGTCTAATTTTTACCATTCTGTACCTGACATATATGAAAATTCACATGAGGGTAGTTATTTAGGCACTTGGAACCATAGTTTTTCGTACCTTAACCAACCACCAGAAAAATCTTCTCTTATGGACCAATTGGAAGAATATACCTTAGAGTTGAAATTGAAAAATTTGGTTCATAGTGAATTAGAAAGGTTGGATAGGTTAGAAACTGAGGTGGTAGGACTTTGGGAAATAGTACAGGATAGAGCTCAATATCTTAACCAGCTAGTAGTTTCCCTTAATGCCTTACAGGAACAATTTCTTATCCTTACCACTCAGGAGATGCCACCTAGGAGGATTTGTTTAGATGTTAGTGAGGATAGTTTGGGGGAGACTGAGGCACACCATGATCAGGTTAGTGAGGAGGACACTGGTGATACACTTAGTTCCACAGGAGAGATCCAGGTGATAGAGTTAGAGGCTGAGAAGTCTTCTTTTATTTTATCCCCAGAAAATTCCTTTATTTTTTATACCCATTTGTCTTACACTCACGAGTCTTGCTTTGATTTCAGTTCTTTTCTTGTGATAAATAAAAATCCCAAAAATAATTTTCTGACCGGGGCTGAAGAAAAGCAGGATAACCTTTTAGACTTAGAAGGCTACATCGATTCGAGCAAGAAGGGCCCGAAGAAATATGAGCAATTTTATGTGCCCTGATAAGTCACCGTCTAGCTAAACACGTTAAACAAAGCGCTTCTTGGGAGACAACCCAAGCTTTACTTACTTTTGTTTTCCTGTCCTTAGCTTGCTTTAGTTGTTTTTGTTGTTTTTCAATTCTTAGTTAGTTGTTGTTTTACTTCGTAGGTTGTGAAGATGCCCTTTTTCGTTGAAATCCATGCTCCCATTCAGAGGAACTCCAACACACATGCTTTGGCTATCCAAGGAACTCAGAAAGATCTCCATCACCCAGGACAGTATCGTTCACTTTTACCCTTATACTTATCTCATGCTTATTTCTACAAACATTGGGGACAATGTTTAGTTTAAGTTTGGGGGTGGGATTGTGTTTATTTGTTGTGACTGTCCTGAGTATGTGCTGAATTGTTGGTTGATCTTTTACATAAGTATGAGTATGATAGCCTAGGATGAGATATAATTGAAAATCTTTGTGATTCTGCTGAAACCTGAAAGCATGACATGAATTTGAGTTAATTTAAAAAAAAATTCTTGAGTTTTTCCTGCATTATATGCACATAGCCTTTGTTCCTGTAGTTTTGAAATGCTTAGAACAAAGTTATTAGGTTTAGAAGTTTGATGTCACCTCGATAGGTCTGAGAACTGATTTGAGAGTTAAACTGCAGGATAGGGTGAACGACAATATGAAGTGCATAATCTGTATAATATGTGTATTATGTGAAAGGGTTGTCAACTGTTTTTGTTGTTTTAGAAAAAAAAAATTGTGAGGACAAAAAGAGCTACCTTCACTGTGATCAGTTAGGCCACTCATTGAGCGAGTGCTCTGGGTACGGGTCCCTGCAGTGGATGTGTGAAAGCTAGTGTCCTTGCACAAAAAAAAAAAGAAGAAAATAGAAAAAATGGCATGCATGTTGTAGGTTCGTATGGAGACTATGAATTCTATTGCATGTGTGAGGCTCACTAAGAACCGAGAGGTTTTCTTGAGTAATTTACTTCTTGTTTATAAATTCATCTCATGAGGTCAATGCATGAGTAATTAGGTTATTAACTTGTAAAATCACTTCCTTTAATTCTATCAATTCGTGTCTCCACATGTTTGTTTGTTTGGTTGTCGTATTAGTTAAACACCTATCTATGTTTTGTTACTTTAGCTAAATTTGCGAATTAGTATCTTAGTAATTAATTAATCTAGAAACCCATTCCCGAGGACGATACTTGGACTCATAAATCACTATACTAAAACTTGACCCGTACACTGCGGTATTGCAATATAATTTTACGCAACATTCTGCAAGTATCGATATAAGGCAAGACTTGTGGTAAAAAGGTATACACAACAAGAGGGGTTTTACTTCTTCGAAATCTTTTCCCTCGTTATCGAACTTGTAACCATAAGGGTTATGTTTATCTTGGTTGTATTTCACAATTGTCGCCTTTAGTTCAACTTAATGTGAATAATATTTTTCTATGTAGGGAAACTATTTGAAGAAGTCTATATGGATTTGCCACTTGGATACAAACCTCATGTGTTTTTCCTCAGGGGGAGCATCTTATATGTTGCTTAAATAAGTCCATATACAACCTGAAATAAGCATCAAGGTAGTGGTTTGATAAAAATTTTCTGATATGTTACTATTTATTAGTTTTCACCCGTCTAAAATAGACTACTCTCTATTTGTTCATGGCATTGGTCTTGGTTTTATAGTTCTTTTGATGTATGTAGATGATATAATCATCACAAGTGCAAACCGTAAGAGCATTGACAGATTGAAGTATGTCTTGAAGGAAATGTTCAACCTCAAAGATTTAGGATCTCTCAAATACTTCCTCGGTCTTTAATTGGCATGTTCAACCAAAGACAGTTGCATTTCACAAAGGCATTATTCTCTACAGCTCCTAGAAGATGTTGGTCTATTAGGTGCCAAGCTTGAACTTGTTCCTATGGATCAATCATTGAAGTTCAAACAATCTGATATTGATATTATCTCACATCCAACTTGATGGGGATCCGATCCCCTTAAGCAGCGGAAACGTGGTTAAAAGATCGAAATTACTTGATTATTTTTTTTAAAACAAATATCAGTACATTGGAAATAAAACAAAGATAAGCATACAATTCCTAATCTAATTAAGCATGGAACCAATCATGCAAACATGTTGTAAATTAAATAAACAAATAAGGAAATTCTAAATTTACCTTTGTAGTTTTTCCAACAGCAACTCCTTGCTCCAATTTGACAGCAACACAGCAACCAGAAAACTTCTCTGTTTTTACAGAACACTACCACTAGTGAGAACCTCCTATTCTCTGGATTTCCTGGACCAATTCCTTTAATGGGAAGGATTCCAACAGTTGGAAGAGAAGAGGGAAATTGAGAGAGGAGAGAATTTTTTTAGAGCAATTCACCAATTGCAAAATCGAAAACAATGATCGATCAACCTTTCTTCTCCATTGGAGAAGAATTAAACAAGGGATAACTTCCCCCACTCCCTATCGATAGGGAGTTGGAGGAAAATAGGGAACGTGTCCTCCTGACACGTTCTCATTTATTTAATATTAAAATTAAATAATAATAAATAATCTAATTAATTACATTAATTAAATAATATTTAATTAATCAAATTAAATATCTTATATTTAATTAAGATTAAATCATATTTAATCATATTTTTCCCTCTAACCTATGTTTTAATGTACATCTTATGTACATTAAATTATAACCTATAGTTTTCAAATATGAATCACATTCACATTTAAATTTAATATTTGAACTTTTTCAAATATTTAATTCTCTCGTATAATTTAATATGAATCATATTCACATTAAATTTATAATATAAAGTTCCAAAACTTTATATTATATCGTATCTATATACATTAAATTTATTCCATAATGAATTTGAACATTTCAAATTCAAAAGATCTAAGAACCCTTTACGAGCTAGAAGGTGGACCTAATGGACCTAGAGATCAGAAACTCCAACGATATGAGATTAACCATTACTCGGTTAATCTCATTAACTCCTAATCAACATTCGTTAACTGCGTGAACACTCCACTAGAGTCTCACAGCTGCACTCTTCTCACTGCAGATATATTTCTGTGTCCACGGATATTGACCAATAACAGCAAGTCAATCATTCACGAATGTTCGTAACACCAGCTGGGTCAAATTACCGTTTTACCCCTGGGTTACATCTTGTACCTTAAGTACCAGTGCTCCTCTAATGAACAATTTGTTTGTGGTCCTACCAAGAAACAGAAGTCCCTCTCGGGCCAATGAGAGGGTCGACCATTTGTTCAAGTCCCGGAGACACCACTTAAGGGAACATTCATCTACTTACCCTAGAAGCCGGGAAGCAGTGAATTTCATCTTGTTAGGCTAAGTCCCCAACTGCTCACTCGGTCTTGTCCCCAAGAAGGTAGGCATATTGAGTCGACGAATCTGGTTACTCTCACCCATACTAGTCAAAGGACAATCCCTCGCAAACAGGAGTTCATAACTGCTTTCTGGAGATTGAGATCAAGTTGCCTAGGTCACCCTAGTGAAATAGAAACCTAGCTAGTCAACGGAGTTACATCTAGTGGTTACTATTTCGCGGTTCGGTCTTATGTAATCTCATTACATAAGATATCCCCACTCACATGTCATCTACACGAACACGTTAGGATCACAGTGTTTGTATCATATACAAAGTGGGCCACATCCATAGTGTTACCAGGGTAAGGCCCCTTACTATAGACCCTTTAGGTTGTATCTCGAACCGAGATCGTTTATATGTACACTACATTCAGTTCAAGATACATTTTACAGCCTTGGATGTTTAGTTTATTGGATTTAGGGTTAAAACAAGGGCAATCTCGTAAATAACGAACAATAACTGTTTATTGAAATAATAACACTTTATTACAATTATTAGAACAAAATTACAAACTACGAGTTTTATGGCACAAACCCCAACGCATCTATATACAGAAGACTTATTGGGTGTCTCCTATATTTGACAATAACACGATCATATATTACTTATGTCGTCAACAAACTTAGTTAATTTGTCTCAAAATCATGTTAAATCCACATGGCAGCTTCCTTACATCTTCTTCGGTTTCTTAAAGCCTCTCTTAGTCAAGAAATTCTAATTACTCCCACCAACAATTTTCAAATATGAGCATTTGTTGATTCTAATTAGGCAGTATGTCTAGAAACTAGGCGATCAACCACTGATTTTTGCATATTCTTAGGAGACTCATTAATCTCATGGAAATTCAACAAGCAAAGTATTATATCACGTTTTTCGGCTGAAGCGGAGTATCGAGCCCTTACTCTTGCTACTTGTGAGATTACTTAGTTATCTTACTTATTTTCTAGTTTGCAAGTGAAGATCAAGAGCTCTGTTGTCTTAATTATTTTGTGATAATCAAGTTGTTATACATATTATCTCAAACCCAATTTCCTATGAAAGGACCAAGCTTATCGAGTTGGATTGCCATTTCGTAAGGGATAAAGTTGTTGTTGGCTATTACTCATCCGATCTCATATGCAGTTAGCTAATGCATTCACCAAGCCACTGTCTGCAGCTGTCTTAAACCAGTTAACATCCAAATTGGGCATAATTGATGTTTACCGCCCCACTTGAGAGAGAGTATAAGTTTTTTTTTTTTTTTGATTTCTACTTTCTATTATCGTTCCATCATCAGTTGGTTAGTCTCAAATCTATATATATGTGGTGGAGACTTCAGATGAATACAATAACGTGAATATATTTTTTTTCTCACTCACACGTATTATGATTTTGTTATATATACTTTCAATTAAGAGTAGATATTCAAATCTCTCCCTCCTTAAAAAAGATCCTTATTTGACTTTTAAAGTAAGAACAACATTGGATATATGAAGGATTATTGATATGAAAAAAAGAAGGAAAGGAATATATAACGTGTTAAATTTATACGATTAGACGTTAAACTATTTGAGAGAAATTGGTGAAATGAGATGGACGAATAATGCATTATTGGAGAGATGGAAAAAAGGACTGAAAGGATAGGGAGATGGGGTCTGTGTAATATTAAGGAAATGGTGAAATTGAAATTATAAAAATCAGATTTTTGGAAATGGGTTTTGAAATTTATGGTATATTTAATCTATTTTTTGAGTTTTTTTCACTCACTTTAGGAAGAGAAAAAAAAAATGGTTATTTGGTTTTGTCTGCTAAGATCATGGCGGTGTGTTGAGAGACAAAGGGGGGCCTGATGGGCTGGTGGGGGGTTGGAAGAGAAATGCCAACCACATTTGTGTTCTTTTTTTTTTTTTTTCTTTTTACATAATCTTAATTTTTCAAACTTCAATTTTAATTAATTATTATATATTCTAATTTTATGTGATTGTTGTGAGGTTTTGAGTATTGCATTATTAATATATCAAGATGAGATTCCTCTTCACTTTCATTTTGAGAGATGATGTTCATTGTATTAGACTAAATAATTAATCAAGTGTCTTTAAATTATTCAATTATATATTATCTCTTGTCTTAATGTCTCTTTTTCGTTTCTTTATTATTAATTTTTTTTTAATTTTGATGACGACTTCTGAATTATGCCTTTTCAAAAAAAAATTATAATTTGTCTAAAAATTTACTAATATTGAATATTGTTTTAGTTCAATAATTGCGAGGGTAGGAGATCGAACGAATTTTGGGATGATAATTGAGGTATCTATCTATTGAATTATCCTCAATTTGACACTAATGAATCATCTTAAATGTACTGGTTTGATTATAGATTTTCACCGACTAAGGTATTATGATATATTATTATAAAATTGAACCTCTAATTATGTTTAAATTTTGATTTAAAAAATACCCTAAATGCGTACTCATCCAATAAAAAGGCAACGATCACTTCCACATCTAAGTAGCTAAACAAAGTTTAAAACAAACACGCAACGGAGTCCCTAGTCACTTTATAGAAAATCAACTAATTAGAGGATTGGTTTTATTACTTGCTCAAGTTGATTCAATTTAATCAAACTAATATTTTTAAAGCATAAAGGTGAAAGATAAAAATTTTCCTTCCTATATTTATTTTTATATCAAGAATTAATATCAAGGATATAAGTACTAAAAATGTGATGTTGCATTTTAGTTTGTAGAGTATCCAAAAATAAGAAAACTTAGCTTAAAAAGATCTTCACTTTTCATTTAAATAAAAGTAAACTATAGATTTACAAAAATATCTTTTCTATTTTAAGGATAATTTCTATCATCTCATGAAGTCCAAAAATTTAAATTTAAAAAGGTACTTTTTTGTTTGTTAGTTATTATATTATTTTGAGCCATAAATCCACCACCGCTCAACCTAAGATCGATGTAGTATAATTTTATTGTAAAATGGAAAAAATTTAAGTAACTTATAGAGTTGTAGGTAATGGCAAAACAAATAAAATAACTACAAAAATAGCACAGATATCTAACTTTAAGTACATCAATTATTAATAATAGCTAGACACTTAGTTATCTTACTCAAAATTTAACTGATTAATTTGTTTTTATTATCCAATTTATAACCATTATTTCATCTTTAATTTTCTTTTAACTATTTGATTTTTTTTTTAATAACCAATTAGAGGTTTACGTACCTTATATTTGAAAACAGAGTATAAATTTTGACTTATCATCCTATTTTTATACAACAACGAAAAAACAATAATAATATTTTTTAAAACAAAAAAAAAAACTTTTATGGATAGAAGAAACTTACTAGAAAATATAGAGATAAAAGTCAATTTGGGTTCTATTGATGTTGAAAGCTGATCAAACTAAATCAAGCATTAAAAGAATTTTTTAAAAAAAAATCGAATCTAACACTACAAAATATATATATATATATATATATATATATATATATATAATCTGTCCATTTCAATTTGATTTTTTTAATATAAATATCATTTTTAATTTTTTTTAAGTCTATTTTAAGTCTATTTTAATTTTTTTTAATATAAATCTGGTTAATATTGGGAATCATATTAACAATTATTATATTAAATTAGTTTGGTTCAATTACAGACTTTACTAAATTGTAGCACAAACTATGTATATTCAACCCAATTCAATTCAACCTAAAACAGATTAAAAATTCTTATGCATTAGTTTAAAATGTTTAGGATGAAGACTTATTTAATCTGAATTATAATTGATAAAGACAATAGACATCCACATATCTCCACAATGGTATGATATTGTCCACTTTGGTATCAACTCTCATGACTTTACTTTTGGTTCCTCAAAAATGTTTTATATCAATGGAAATAATTCTCCTTATTTATATATCAAGAATCTCTTCCTCCCCTAACCAATGTGGGGTTTTGTTATCCCTCCTAATAATAATAGTATGTGTTTGAGGTGCAAGATATTTCATAAATTATTATAACACAAGTTATTATAACATGCACTCCAAACAGTCCTTAAGAATTTTTTTTTAATTATTTTTCAATTCCTAAACAGATACCAGCACTTTGTAGTGAATTTCACTAATGTTGCAAGAATGTTTACTATAATTTAAAAAATGTAAATTTTGTAATATTAACTAAATATACTAAATAGCTAGGAGCGTTCAAATCAACTGTTTATATTGCATCACAAATATAAAGGTAAAGATCATTCCAACCTTTGATCTATAAGAGATGTTACTAATATCTTAACTAGTTAAAATTACACTCCAATGAATTATATTTCTATTTTTTATACAATTAAGTTCGAACTATCAATCTTTGCAATAATAATTTGTGTTTTATTCCGTGTGTTATATTTAAATTCGCAACTATTTTTCTAGTATACATTTTAAAAGAGTTATTTTCTTTTCTTTCATAATAACAATTGGATTAAAAAACAAAGAGAATTAAAGAGGAAAAAAGAGGATTAGATGAAGGCTTTAATTACACTCATTGTGATTGAATGAGAGGAGTTTTAACAGAAATTGATGTTGAAAAGTTTGGTTAGAAAAAAAAAAGAAAAGAAAAGAAAAAATGGCCCCAAAAAAACACCATCTTAACAATAACTTAAACTCAAGTTGCTTTCTCTGTTGTTAGCGTAAAAAACACAAATTATTTTTATTTTTATTTTTATTTTTCATATTTAAAAAACAGCTCAAAAGCGTGTAATTAGGGTCAGCTTGGGAATGGATCCGACATAATTAACAGCTAATTCGCAAGTCAATCAGCTAATCAAATCCCCACTTAAGCCTGATCAAACTCTTATGTCATTTCCCCTTTATTTCAATACAACTTTATTACTTTTTCTTTTTTTTTTTCTTTCTTCCTTTTTCGTCCGTTTTTAAATTTTTAGGTTCGTGTTAAATAAGTTCTTTAATTTTAAAAAATATTTAATAAGTCTTTTACCTTTTGATTTTGTGTTTAATAAATTCATAAATTTTTGCTTCTGTGTTTAATAATTCTTTGAGCTCTCAATTTTATGCCTACCAAATCTTTTGACCTATTTCACATTTTTAAAAAAAAAAAAATCAAACATATTAAACACATAATTGAAAGTTTAATGTTCTATTAGATAATTTTATGTCTAATAAAATTATTAATTTTAAAAGATGTTGAATATGTCAATGATATATTAGACAAAAAAATTTAAAAGTTTAGAGAATTATGTGACAAGTTTAAATTTTTATTAAACACAAAATTAAAATTTCAAGAACTTATTAAATTCTAAAAAAAATTAGAAATTAAATTTTGTAATTTAACATTTTTCTTTAATTGGGTGTATATATCATCTATAATTATTACCCTACTTATTTTCCAACTTTTTGTTTTATTTTTTAAATAGACACATGCAAATTATTTGTTTTAAGCCACTAGGAGCCACTAATACTATACGATTTCGTGTTTGTAACGTGAAAATCATTTTTTTATTATTGACTTTAAGAGATGAACCTGACATTAGTTTAGAAGGGAATATGGATACACATACGCCTTAGATTTTGCTTTTATTTATTTATTCATTTATTATGACAACGTACAAGATTTTAACTCCAAGTTGAGTGGATAATAGACTTTATTAATTATGAAACCATCTCTAATCAAGGAGTTATTAATACTTTAACCAACTAAATTATATTCTATTTTTTTTATGACAACTAAATTATACTCAAACATGGTATTATTAAATTCCTGTTTCATTAAAAAAAAACATGGTATTATTAGAGTAAAATATCATGTATTCAAAATTTTAAATCTCACTAGTATTGTTTTCTTCTTAATTATAAATTAGATTTATTGTCCACTTGTGTTGTGTTTCATGTTAATTTTCAAATACAAAAATGAAAATTAAATATATAAACCTATTAACTTGAGTTTTTAGATTACGAATCAAAGCATAGTTAAATAATTAAAATCTCTACTTTTTCTAAATAGAGTTGTACCTATTTATAATAAAATATTCTAAAAGAAAATACTTAAACTTTTTTGAGGAAAAATACTTGGATGCATAGCAGTAACTAAGAATTCCTAATAATAGTATAAGGTGAGAACTCAATAAATAAATAAATAAATAATTATATAATATGGTGTATGTTTAGTAGCTTAAAATTTTAGTAGAGAAAAATCGGTAGGACATCTTATTAACAGGTGTGTAAGCAAGTATTTTTTTTTTACGAGGTTATTCATGGCTTAATGAAAATAAATACTCTTGATTTTCGTATTCCTCGAATATAAAAAATTTCAAATTAACAAGATTACAAATTTTCAACAAGCTGTTTAAAAAATGGTGATATGTTTCATGTGATTGAGTTTTTTAATTAAGTTATATAGATTACATTAAAATTATTTCAACTTTTATTCAAGTTATCTCATTTTTACAATAAAATAACCTAATCCATGAAAAATTATTTAAACAAGCCGCAAGAATATGACTGTAATGTAGGATCTAGAATAGAAACAAAAAATTGTAGCTTGATTCTGAATCCAAAAATTTAGAAAGACTACTAAAGATTTTCTAAAATTTATAGTCAAAAGAATATCGATACGATACCAATGGTCCATTTTTTTTTTTTTTTTTTGAGAGATTAAAACAATATAACATTAGAAAAACAGTCCTTCAAGGACTCAACAATCTACCCCGTCCAAGTTTGCATAGTTAAGGAAACCTGCGCATTCTTTGCTAGCCTATGCACCATTACATTTGTGTCCCTATGGTTGTAAACAAAACGTAATCGATCGCCTCCGTTAGATCCTGTCGATTATTATTTATCAAAGCAATCACATTTAAAGAGTCAGATTCTACTTCCAGCAGAACAACATAATCAGTTATTGACGACAATCCCTGATAAATAGCTGCTAGCTCATAAATAAGAATTGGCCAAGAAGAATCACAAAACTTATGCCCCGCACTCATGATGCATCCTTGACTATATCACGTAGAATCCAACCTAAACCTCCTCTCGCCTTCTTATCATCCCATGTTGCATCCGTGTTCAATTTCCACCATCCTTGTTGTGGTTTCTGCCATTGTCGCACCTCCCACACAGGATTCTACGATATGCATTGCCCATCAAAGCGTCGACAATTGGTCAAATCTGCTAGGTACATTTCTATTGATAGCAAAACCGCATCCCACGTCGCGTTGCTAGTATCCTTAATTTCATGCCACACATCATTCTGAAACGTCCAGATCTTCCAAATAAGGAACACCATTGTCCCCAACAAATCCAAATCATTCTGTCTCATGATCCAGTCAAAATAATATGCTACCGTCCAAGTCTTCTTGTTCATATAACAAACTAACATAAGTAGATACAAAGTGATACCAAAATTTAAGAGTTACCGGACAATCCCAGGATTAAATCATTAAGTTCAAATACTAATAATAAAAAATACGATTAAATCTAAATCTAAGAATCTAGGCGTTGGGGAAAAAGCAACTTAATCAATGTTTACAAATCAAAAACGGTTTTTCGTTTTTATCAAAAAAAAAAAAAAGGTTTTTCGTTCTTCCTTTTAAAAAGTTAGGACAGCACATTTCTTTTTCTTTCCGACAAAAGATCTTTGCCTACCTTTAGCTCATCATAAATCAAATTACATTTAAAAATCATTTGTTACATTCGTAGAATTAACTCATGGTAAATTTCAATAGTTAGATTATGTTTTTTATATTTAGATTATGATTCAAGACTTATTTCATCTCAAATATATTAATATTAAAACTTATGTCTATTCATTTTGCTACTCTTCTTTGTTTTCTTGTTCTTCACAAGTTGTGTGAAAGATGGAAAATGTGTGTTCTCAAAGGAAATTGTTTCCTCAAGTAACCTAATAAGAAGCCAAAGAAGATAAAATGTGAACAAAATTCTCCATTTCTGTTTGCATTTTGGTCAAAATGTGGGGGAAAAATATGAGATTTCATCAATCAAATATAGAATTCCACAAATTTCAAACAAAAACATTCATCCCAACCAACAAAAACTCTACTAATGATTTTACTAGAAGCATCGAAGCGAAAGAAAAAAAAATGCTTTCTTGATACGAAAGTCATATTAGTTCTACATAATGCTTGTTTTCAAAGATATGATTTCCATTCATGTTGGTTGATTATTTATTTACTTCGTCGTATATGACTAGTATGAAAGTCATACTAGTTAGTTAAGATTTCTCGATACATCTACTAATTCAGGTCACGAGGAAAAAGACATTTAAAAGAATACGAGCGATGCACGATCACAAGATTCGGTTTATGCAGTAATAGAAGTCAATACTTTGAATTTAACAAAAATTAGGTATAACCAGAACTGGCTTCAAATTCTTTATTAACTTTGGTTGGGAGTCCTTTGCTTACAGTTGAAACAAGATGCTGGAAAGAACTTTGTGTTGTATTGGGATCTTTCTCGTTACCTGTCTCAATCTTTTGAAATGAAGAACATCCTGCAAAATTAACAGTTCTTGACCAATTATCAAGCAAAATTCACATCAATAAAGGTTTTATCCTGAAGGCCAATCGTTTGCAGTCGGAAGCGATCCAAGCAAGAGAAATCAAGAGAGTCAAAAGTATAGAAACAGATCATCCTAGAACAAGTGATTCGAGTTGAAATTTGGATATGTCAACTTGAGTATAACTTAACTGGTTAAGACATATACCCTCGACCAAAATGTCAAAGGTTTGAATCTCTCACCCCAATATGTTGTGTTGAACTAAAAAAAGTATCCTTTTACTAGCCTCAACCCCCAGTACTGCACATACAAAACTCATTATCCCATTCGTGTAATCGTATCTGCACTAGGACGTCGAAGGAACTAATCTTTCCAGGTTTAGTAATGTGGGACAGAGCCATGTTATTGTCCTCTAGATTCAACAGATATACAGTATAACTATTGAAGAGACTTGAAAACATGTTTAAAGCAACTGACTACAAATGTAACATCTTGTGTGATGTGTTCATTTCCTACTGAATTTCCTAGAAAGAATGCCTACTAAAGTAGTGATGTTGATGAAACAACACAATTCAATCAATGCCAGACAACTACACATATTGAACCTGGAAGTACAGTGTAATAACAGTAAATGAGAGAGACGAAACAAAAGCGTGATAATCGAAAGAAACAGCAGTGGAGCCTGCAATATCACCTATATTTCTCAAGTTCTAGTTTATCTCAAACTATCCATTCTACATTACTATTGAGTCAAGATACACGGCGTGTTAAAGGTTGACAAAAAGTAAGATCGTATTGCTTTTTCCTCCAAAGACCTGAAAAGCTATAAACAGCATCCAGGCGAGTGGACGAAAATCAACATCAATCTGGATCCGATGTGTCCACGGATGTAATGGCACCGAGGGACGAGCACATCGGACTTCTTTATCAAGAGATTCAAACAGAAACTTGTGGCTCCATGTTTCTCTGAAATTTATGTCTAGGAATATGCTAAACTTCAGATGATTGACAATGCTTATGCAAGGGACTTCTTAATGGATATAAACATATTAAGAAAAGCACTGAAAAACTGCACATATTTTGGACTACAAACAAGAATGAAACACAACTAAACCAAGACTACCAGCTACCAATAAATAAATCCCTCATACCAGCAGCCTACAATGTTATCAAGACTTGACATACATTGAAGACAATAGATCTAAACAATTATTTCGAAGTGGTTATCGGCTCCTCATGGACTCAAATATATCCTTTCTGTTTCCTTGTTATTGTGTAAGCAAGCAAGAATCAGAAAGCAAGAGCCAGCAAGTTAAGAGTCCTACCAAGACCTTCTTTGAGATGAAGGGCGCCAGAGCCAGAAGCAATAGGCTGTTTCATCAAGTGAAAATTGTCCTTCAATGTCTTGTCTCGATCACTACCCCGGGCCATTAACAATGCAATTCGTGCAGTCGGAGTTATGTGTGGACTGTACCCAACTTATATCAGATTGTGAAGAACTTTGAACATCCTCCAATTTGTTTTAATGTACAACAACATCGCTTGTTAAGTTGCTTGAGACAAAAATAAGCTCAGGGTGAAAAACTGTGCCTGTGGATATGATGAGCTCCAGCCTGATAAAGAGTAAGATGGTGTATGGCTTTGGCATACAACTCGTGCAAGTCGGGACGAGCGAAAACAACACGAGCCATCCTCTTCATCTCATTCAAGGCATGAGCCTGCTCTAGAGCCTTGCTATTGCCTGCACTCAGTGCAAGATAGCATAGCAGCTTTAGGCCAGACACTTGAGCAGGCTCATATTGTCTTAAAAGTTTCATTAGAGGCGGAACGCCATCAAACTCGATAATCGACTTTGAATGTGCTATGCAGTTATAATTTTCAGTGCAAGCAAACTTTCCTAATGCAACGACAGCCTCTGTGGCCACATCCATGTCCATACTCTTCATCTGCAAAACCAAAAGATTGATAATTCGTGATTCCTTTGCAGGAAAAATCCTAGCAAGAGAACCAATCGATTTGATTGCCGGAACTTGCAACCTTGGATCACTATCCTTTTGAATCATTCTCGAAAGTTGATCGAGAACCGCTTTCGGAGCTGGTGAAGTGATCTTAAATGCAGCATGTCTGAGGTCTGGCTTGGACTCTGCAACAGCCGTTACCTCCATCACTGTCATCAAGCAATTGTATTGCAAATGCCCTTCTTCACTCTCAATAATCTTCGCCAAACACAACAAGCCTTTTGTTTCCGTGATCTTTCGACTATTCAAAAAGCTCCCCTTAGAGAGTCTCCACAGAGCTTCAGCACAATTCACCTTGAGCTGAAGCTTAACTTCAGAGCTCTCAACCTCTTTCTCCTTCCTCTGATGGCCCCCTCTGCTACTACCATCAGAATGTGAAGAAGACGAATTCAAATTCAGTGAACTATTTAAAGCCTTCCCAGCTAGCTCCTTGTTAATCTCAACCAGAGAATGAAAACTCGTCTTCCCCAATTGAACTTTAGGATCATCCAAAACCATATCAATCGACAAACAAGTAACCAAAGGTTTAGTCACGTTCTCTCTAGCAAACTCCTCCTGAGCCAGAGAGCTAAGTTCCGCCATTTTTGAAACCAAATTCGCTACCACAATTTGAACCCTCATGGGGGAATCATTCAGAACCTGAACAATAATCGGAACCCCAGGAATATCCACAATCGATTTAACCCTGTCGGGAACAGAAGCGACATTGATAAGAACATTAGCGGCAGCGATTTGAGCATCAGGGGAAGCGTAATCCTTAAGCAATTTAAGCAACGGCGGAACCCCACCTTCTTCCACCACGATTTTCTGATTCCTCTCGTTCCCACGAGTGTGTAACGTCAACTGATTCGCAGCTTCGACTCGATTCTTAACCGAACCCATTTGGATGGTGGCGATATTGGGCCAAATATAAGCCAGAGTTGGGTCGTTACTCGCAATCGGAGGCAGGCCAACAGTGCCATCGGAATCAAAAATCGAAAGAAGCCATTTCATATCACCAATGGAAGATTCGAGAAGACTGGAAACCTTACGAAAATCGGCGATGGTGGTCATGGAGAAAACTTGCCTAAGAAACCCACTATGGCGGCACTTGCTGACGAAGTTCCAAGCACGATCAAGATTCTTCGAGACATCGGCCACGATCCGTCGAATTGGGCGGTCGTACAGCGGCTGCGTGGTGGTGGTGATCAGCCGAACGGTGGCCTGAAGCATCCGGTAGATTTTGTCGACTTGTTGGGCTAAGTCAACGCATTCCTGCCTGGAAGAAACTGCTTCTTGGGCTAATTTCAGAATCTTATCAGCTAACAGAATCGGAGGAGTGAACTCGTGAAGAATTGCTCCTTCTTCAGCAGCAGGCGGAGGAGGAGGAGGAGGAGCTGCGGCAGCCATTACTGCAACTTTAGAATCTGTGTGTTGCCCTGTATTTCAGAGCTAAAGTAGCTCGGTGTGAAGCTTTTTTGCAGCTTTGTTTGGAGAAATGGGTGTAAAGTCATGAGAATTGGAGGAAATGATGAAGTGGGTCAATGAAAATTTCTCAAATTGCTCTTTCTTTTTGCTTTTTCTTTTTTCTCAGTCCCTTTCTCTAGTTTGGTTCCTCGAGTCATTAAAGAAAAGAGGACTTTGGTTTAAGAAAAGAAGATGGGAAGAAATTGGGAGGAGTTGACCAGTCAACTGGTTGGGTTGTGATAAGATAATTAAGTTCATCCCAATCCAAGGACTTTTAAGTGGACTGGAAATTCAGAATTAGTCAACCTTTGAAATATACATGATCATCAATCCTAAACCTATCTAAATTCAGCTAAAAATGGTTAATTACTTTATTGAGAAAAAATAGATTAAATTTGCAGAAAATTATATTAAATAGTCTCGTGAACTGAATACTGATTGAGGAAGAGAATTTGTGTTCGTGAGAAGCTGAGGGAAATGATAAAAAGACAGACATTCTTTTGTAAAGCGTCACCGCAGAGGCATTTGTCTGTGTGCCTTCTCCGTCACCCACTCAGAAATTACCTCTTTTATACGAAAGAAATGGAGAATATGTAACTTCATGGCTCTCAGGCCATTAACATTTTTTTTCCTTTAAATTTATAAACAATTTTATTACTTCTTTGACAGAACCTTCGATTTTTAATATTTATTCCAACTTTTATATGTGTGTCTAATATATTTAACATACCTCTCAATTTTAAAAATGTCGTATAACTACTTGAATTATCAATGTCATTGAGGGATCTATTTTAAAATTTAAGAAATCAGTCATAAAATGTTGAAGTCACAAATTAAGAGATACTCAACCGGAGATATTATTCAAAATTTCTAATTCATTTTCACCTTCTTAATCTCTAGCTTACAATTTCAATATCAAAGTCAACAACACCATTAGCCTTCCAAATAATGGTCAACGATACAGCGACAACAGTAATTATTATGTCAAGTTAGGGAAAATTTCTAGTCCCACCGTAGTAGGGAAAATTTCCCTACCTCTAGTCTACCTCCCCCATTAACTATTTTAAATTATTTTTTATGTAGAATTAAATAATATTTCTTGTTTTTTTTACACGCATCTCTCCTCCTCAACTCTCTCAATATACTTTTATCTCTCTAACTTTTTTTTTCTTTTGCCTCTACTAGCTAGAAGAGTTTAGAAACTTAATCTCCAATTTACTCTAAAACAATGTTTTATTTATTCTATCAATGGTTATGTTCTCTAGTTTTGGCTTATTTGCTTAATTTATTTTTGTATTTTGTTTCTCTCTTAGAAATTTAAACCCACGTTCTATCGTTTAATAACAAAGAAAATAAAAAGAAAAATTGGTGAACTACATCAAAACCAAATCTCAACAAATTTAATTTTTAAATTTTGGGTTTAAACAATGTTTTTTATATTGTTTTATTATTTCATTTCTCACCCTAAAAAGTAACCAATGAGCCTAAATTTGGAATTGAGTAAAGTGTGACTTGTAGCCATGGTAAAATGAAGAACAAATCTATAGATTATTATTATTTTCTCTCTCCTTCAATTAATTTCTAACTTTTATTTTATTTTTATTAAAAGAGTTTGCTCTCTATTTTTATACGAAGATTTCAAAATAAATGTGATTTTTTTTTTTTTGTAGTTTCACTCTCATTCTATATTTATTATTATTATTTCAATCTATATTTTTTTTATCTTCTTTAATAATTTTCTTCTTCTATTTTTATTTTAATTTTTCATTTCATTTTCTAAAACTTTTCTCTCCCCAACTCTTTATCTTCCTTAATCATCTTTTCCTTTAACTATTACTTTAAATTATTTTACTCATCTTCAAAATAAAATAAGTAATAATATTAAAAATAATTTAAAATAATAGTTAAAGGAAAAGATGCTTAAGCAAGAATATTATTTTATGTTATGTTTAGTATTTTAAATAAAAAATTATTTTAATTCAAGTTTCTTTATGAACTTTGATTATGTATATGTTTTTGTGTGTCTTTTTTTTTTTTTACATTTTGAGTATTATTAATGTTAAATTTTAGGTTTAGTTATGATAACTTTGTTGTTAAATTTTAGGTTTAGTTATGATAACTTTGTTGTTGAATCAATAGTTAACACATAAGATCTATATATGATCGATTGAGTTTTCCTCTCTAATTTAATATATAAATTACACTTTTTACTTCATATATATTTTTTTAAACCCTATTATCATAATTCATGTAGATGATATTGACTCATTAATTATAATTAGATTTTATTTGTTATTTATTACAATATTTTGTTTTTATTTGACTTATTTTTAAAATAATTCTTTTATCCTATGTTTATCATATTATAAAACTTTAATGTGGAATGTTCATATCATATATTGAAATTTTACGCATCAAAGTCATTTGATTTTTCAGTCTCTTCCCCTTGAAAATGACAAAAGTAAAAAGTAAAAGAAAAGAAATATACACACATTATCAAAGTTGGAGTCCAAACCTTATACAAATGAAAATAATTTAGATTTTGGTGGGGGAAGAAAGTTAAACATTGGTAAACCAAAAGAAGGTAAAAGAAGATGAAGATGTTGAATTAGGGTAAAAGACAAATAAAAAAAACAAAGAGTTAAAAAGATGTTAAAAGAAAAAACGTGATGCATTTTTTTCCCAATTAGGAGAGAAACATGGTGGATATTAAATAAAGAAAGAGAAAGAAGTTAGGAGAGAAAGAAGTTATGCTATTAACTTATATTTAATTTCGTAGGACTAAGAAATTTTCCCGGCTTGAATGCGGTAGTTACAGAAGCCTTGAAAAAGTATTCTGACCTTCGCTTTAAGCTGGGAATGAGGCTGTTTCCTTTTAACATCTTAGGTCGTATATGTCATGAATGTTACATACAGCGACATTGGTTTATAAAAATATTATGAATCGGAGCTCCTAACTTCATCCTAAATTGTTATATTAATCAACATCACATATTCAACTCATCAGATAATCAAGTTCCTGTGCGACCAAATAGTCATATTAATCAATAATTTCTCCTCTCAGATGATTGTATGGAAAGAAATGAAGTTTCTTCTTATTTATTTGGAGGGCTTCCTCCAAACAACTACAAAGGGGATGATTTAGGATTTGGGTTTTATACTTGCAGCTAATAGCTATAGAATTACTGCAGAAAGAAATAGGGGTTTTCAACCTATGTTATGGAACATTAACACAGTGCAGCTTTGAAAGGGATAAACGCCCGAAAATGGAGCAATTTTAAGAAGTAGCTGCAGAACAGAGATTGATCATTCTATACACAAGGTAAAAACTTCAGGCTGCAAGATATAAACAGTAATCCATGTGTTCATGTCAATTGAACTACATTCATTTTTTCCTTCTGTTAGGATATGCATGGTGGAATGGAAACATTTAAAACCAAATAGATAGATATCGACCACAGAACACCACATACAAAAGAATACTATTACCATCAATCGTCAGTGATGTTAAATGCATATTGTGGTACGTAAAATTCCAGTTTAATTGTGGTACTTTGAAGGTTAAGAAGTCATAGTTTGTATAATAAAACAAGCAATCTTCTCGTAGGGATAAGAACAGACTTTGAGACGGAACGGTGAACCACAACTCTGCAGCTCTAATGATATGATAATATTAGTCATCTTTAAATTCGCAACCCTGAATACTTCTCACTGGAGGTAGCAACCTAAAATAACTCAGCTACTTCCAAATCTCACAAGTTTGCGGATGAAAATTAAGTTACTAATATGAATAACGCCGACAAAACAAAGACTTCAGCTGATGCTAGAAAGAGAAACCATTACAACAGCAGATATTTTTGGAGAAACAATTGCACTGTTTCCATGGAGACAAGCTAGTTCTTTGATAGTGAGACGGGTAAGATCTAACTTGAGTAATGACAGCAAAAGCCAATAAAACTAGCGAAATTAACAATGTATGGCATTTCAAGTAAAATGATAATTCAAGAAACACATTCAAAATCGACTGAGTTCACAGTAAAGAAAGAAAACTGAAACACAAAACGTTTGATAACATTAATCCAATACTTCGAATAACACCACAAGAAATATCAAAACTAATTTTGAAACAAAACCATAACTAACAATTACCCAATAAACCTAAGCCGTAAGGACAACCGCACCACCATTCTCTTTGATCTTCTTCTCGGCAATTTTGGAGATGAGCTTGGCTTTCACAACAATGGGCTGGTTCTCGGGCAAAACCCCTTTGCCCAAAACTTTGAAATACCCAAACTGGGTAACATCAACCAAAGGGACATTATCCTTAGAGGCCTTGTCCTTGACTTCCTGAGGGACGAGGGACCAGAGCTTGTCGACGTTTACAATGGGGCAATAGAATTTGTTTCGGAGCTTGTGGAAGTACCTCATTCCAACTTTTCCGAAATAACCAGGATGGTATTTGTCGAAGAGGATTCTGTGGTGGTGCATACCTCCGGCGTTACCACGACCACCGGGATGCTTACGGTGCTTGCCGATACGACCATGCCCGGCGCTCACGTGACCACGCTTCTTCCTGTTTTTCTTGAAGCGGGTCGTCATTTTGTCTGCGAGGGGTGGAGAATTAGGTTTTCAGAGTTGCAGGGAGCGGCGAGCGCGAGGAAGCGAGAATTAGGGTTTGGATGGACTTTATAGGACTGAGAAATGGAGATGGAACCCTCTGAGATTTTGGGCTTTTTCGTTCGTCTTCTTTGAAAGCCCATGAGACTATGATAACTCACCTGGCCCAAGCCCACGACTTTGGTGACCTTGGTAGGTTTAAAGGACCATTCTAACCCATCTAAAATAAAAAATGTCTAAATTAATTTTAATTTGTAAAAATGTCTAAATCAGTTTTTCAATGAAATATAATTAAAGTCTTGAGACAAAAACACCCTGTTGATATCTAGTAGTTGTAAATGGCTAACGAATAAAAGTGAATCAATGAATGCGTACAATATTTGAGATAATAAAGGCAACTAAAATCGTTTTCTTCTCCTTATTTAACTAAATAAAAGCCTATAAAAAATGAATTCTAACCTAAGAGAGAAAGAAAATATAGTTAATAAAAATATAAAAACAAAGGATTCCAAAGAAAGAGAAATATTAGTTAACAAAATATAACAAATTTGAATAAAATCTAAACTATTAAGTTAACATTATTTTAAAAATATAAGATAATGCATAGGTTACATAAATGAACAAAATCATTTAAATGGCTAGTTATTGAATTTATGGTATTATATTGATTTAATGAAATGGAAATGTGTAATTACTCATTAAGCGTACAAAAATTAAACTTAATATAAAGATCGATACCTCATACATGTCGTTAATCGAGATAAAAATGGCATCATCAGCCACTTGCCATAATTAATATTCCACCTAAAGTCCGCCATGCCTCCTATATTGTGTATATCGTACAACTGCTTGTTGGGCCATTAGGTATTCATTTTATTCTCTAGTTCCTCTCGACGACCCATCGTATATACAATGGTCTCTCTTGTTGGTATTTTGACATGGTATACACAAGGATCTCTTATTAGAATTTCCTATTGTTTCTTAGTTTCTTTAGATTTGTCTACCCTTGTGTATATTAGTATCTACAACGCGTCGTCGTTGTTTATATTGTTGGACCATTAGGCATTTCCTTTTATTTACTGGTTCCTCTTGAGCATCCACGATATAAACAAATACATTTTTTGTTGGCATTTCATCTTATTTCTTGGTTTCTTTAGTTTGTCTCGCATACAAAGGCTTCTATTGTTGTTATTTCCTCGCTTAGTGGTTCATTTAGGCCTGCCTCATCCGATGTATATATTTCTATGTACTGTCGTTTGTACCTTCGAAAATCGAATGTGTTCGATCGACTCTTTCATTCTCTAGCTTCTTTTCTGGGTTCTTTTATGAGTTTATTTTCCTTCCATTTACCTAAGAACAAACTTTATTTGTGGACGTTACATCTCAGAAAATTAAAGAAACGACGAAAAATATTTTTCATATTTTCCGTTAACCATTTCATTTGAAAGTCTCATATTCATTCAATTTTCTTCAATCCTCAATATTATTTCATCTCCTTTTGGCCTCTATAGACTATGTCAACAATGCTTCAATATTGTTTCATCTCCAATGAGAGAGACTATACTTTCATGCAATCTCCATGAAAGACTTTACAACACAGTGAACAACCACACATAAGCAAATCAGTTGAACTTCTAAAGATTTAGGATAGTTTTCTTCGCACTCTTCCCTGAAAAAATAGGTAGACAAAATTGGAAACCTTTGTAGACATTT
This sequence comes from Trichosanthes cucumerina, assembly GCA_036507285.1. NCBI lineage: Eukaryota > Viridiplantae > Streptophyta > Magnoliopsida > Cucurbitales > Cucurbitaceae > Trichosanthes > Trichosanthes cucumerina. The sequence goes on along the minus strand of CM071839.1, from coordinate 69,355,817 downwards.
TTCATTATAGACTAATTATTTTAGACATTAATCACAATTTTCCTATATTTTAAGTGTCATCTCAATCGAATTATGGCTGCCAAAATTCACTCATACAAAATATATATTATCGATATCAGTTTTAAATATATATTATTGATGTCGATTTCAACGTATAGTTTGGTCAAAACTCATGAACAAAAAATATATATCATCGATATTGATTTTAAAAATATAGTACTCACGTAAAAAAATATATATATTATCGATATTAATTTCAAATATATATTATCGATATTAATGCCATCATCTCGATGAAAATATGGCATGATCAAAACCACAAAAAGTATATATTATCGATTTCATATTATCAAAATGTAAAAAATATTATATTGATTTCATCATCTCGTCTAAAATATGGTCGAGTCAAAAATCACACATAAAAAAAATATATTATCGATTTCATCATGATCACACATAATATATATGTATATATATAGTCAAAAATCACCTCTTAAATTGGTTAAATTTTGAACTTTTTTTTCAAAATTTGTCGGATAAGTTTTTGTACTTTAAAAAATATTTGATAAATCATACTTAACGTTTGTGCCTGATAAGTCTCACCTGTCTTTTTTTAAGTTTTTTTTTTCAAAAGGAATATTTCATTAAATAGAAACAACAACAATCTTCCTTTAAGTGTAGAGGAAAAAAAAAGTGTGCAAGATTGTTAGTTGCCCACTTGCATTTGACAAAAGGAGACTCCTCCGGCCATGTCGCAAGCCAACATATCTTTAGTTTTCGAAAGATCCAACCCCATATTTAATTAAGGAGTTGTTTAGGTCGTAAGTTGGAAATCAGAATCTTGAAAATCAGAAGCTTAGGAATTTGTCCGAAGAGATTTTGAAGCCTGAGAATCAAAAAACTGTATTTGGGGTGCATTATTCTGAAGACTGGGAATGTGTTTGAGGTGTAGTGTTCTGAAGGTTGAGAATCAGACAGTTGTGTTTGTTGTGTAGTGTTCTGAAGGTTGGGAATCAGAAAGTTGTGTTTTAGATACAGTTTTCTGAACTCTGGGTTTGGTACAATTTTGTTTCACATTTTTTTCCTTTTAGCTATTTTATTCCTTTCAAATTTTGTAGTGTGAAATGTAGAAGCTGTTGTCTAACATATATCAACTTTTTAAATAACTTTTCGATGAAGTTTTCGATTTATGTTGTAGTTGAAGAATAAAAAAAGAGTTAAATATTTAGAACAATTTTTAGCATTTAGAGAGAAGAAAACATACTATGCCACGAGTTAGATCGGTGTTCGTAGGTTTGGTCGGGTCGGGTTGAGATACTTTTTAGACTCAACCCAACTGTTCGGGTTGCAAATATTTTCAACCCAAACAACCTTTATTAAGTGATGAACCCAACCCAACCATGAAACATTTGGGTTGGGTTAGGTTGGTTCAGGTTGGTCGGGTTATATACTTAAAATTTTATTTTTAAAAAAAGTTAAAGTGTTGATATATAAAATATATATTTTATGTTTTAATATTGAATTAAGATTAACAACTTCATTTTAATTTATATTATGAATTTTTACCTAAGACTAAAAAATTATTGAAGAATAAATAATCTAAAAATAAGTATATGTACATATAGTTGTAATATAAGTACAAAAATATTTGTCAACAAGAGCATAACTTAACTGACATTAAGTATGACTCATAACTAAAAGGTCATGGGTTCAAATCCTCTCACTCTCAATGGTTAATGTATGACATAACACGCCTCTGTGGCTTTGTACGAAAGAAAAAAAATACAAAATTGTGTTTCTTGTCTTTTTTGTAAAAAAAATTACAAAATTCAAAGGTTTGAGGCAGTCGTCAGTGATAACGAGGCACCGGTGTGGTCATCGGAGTTGTCATTGTCCATGGTCGCCGGAGTTATCGCTGGAGTTGTTGTCAAGGTGGTGATCGAAAATGACAAATGGAAAAGAAAATGAAAATTCAAGTGTCGGAAGAGGCAGCTGTCAGCGGTGGTCGAGTTCTTGGTATGGTGGTCGGAGTTGTCGTTGTCGGTGGTTGTCAGAGTTGTCATCGGAGTTGTTGTCAAAGTGATCACCGAAAATGGAAAACAACAAATTGAAGAGGTAATGGAAAATTAAGTATTCACCGGAGGTAGTTATCAACAGTGGTCGAGTCGCCAATGTGGTTGTCGGAGTTGTCATTGTTAGTGATTGTCGGGTGGTCGTCGGAGTTATCACTGGAGTTGTTGTCGATGTGGTCATCGAAAATGAAAAACCAAGTGGTTACCAGAGTCAATCGCCAGCAATGGTCGAGGTGTCAGTGTGGTCGTCGAAGTTGTCGTTATCAGTGGTTGTTGGGTGGTCGTCAGAGTTGTCATCGGAGTTGTTGTCGAAGTAGTCACCAGAAATAAAAAATCAAGTGGTCGCCGGAGGCATCTGTCAGTAGTGGTCGGGTCGTCGGGTGGTCGTTAGAATTTTCACCAGAGTTGTTGAAGTAATCGACAAATGAAGGAGAAAAATATGAAACAAATTCCATGAAATTTCACCAGAGTTCCTGGGGTTGGGTTCCGAAGCCAAGAGTTTTAAATACTTTGCTCCAAACATGGGTTTGGATCTGGAATCCAAACTCATCCCAATCCAAACCCATGTGCCAAACACACCCTAAGGGGGTGTTTGGCCCATTGGTTTGGGTTAGGGTGGTGTTGGGTTTCAAACCCAACACAATGTTTGGTACAAAGGGTTTCAAAACTAGGGTTTTGAAAACACAACTACCTCTGTTTTGAAAACACAACCCCATGGGTTTTGAAACACAACCTCATGGGTTTTGTACCATGTTTTCCACTTCCATTTGTCGTTTTTCATTTTCGATGACCACTTCAACAACAATTCCGATGACAACTTTGACAACAACTCCGACGACTACACCGATGACCCGACCAACTCCGATGACAACTCAAACGACCACCAACAACGACAACTCTGACGATTACACTGGAAACTCAACCAACTCCGATGAAAACTTCGATAATCACATCGATGACTCGACCAGCTCTGATGAAAATTTTGACGACCGCACGGCGACCCGACCAACTCCGATGACAATTTCGACGACCACACCGGCGACTCCGACCAATTTCGATGACAATTCCGACAACCCCGACCAACTCCGATGACAATTCCAACGACCACACCGACGACCCCAACCAACTCCGATGACAATTCTGACGACCACACCGGCGACCCCGACAAACTCTGATGACAATTCTGACGACCACACCGCCGACCCTGACCAACTCCGATGACAATTCCGACGACCACACTAGCGACCCCCCGACCAACTCCAATGACAATTTCGACGACCACACCGACGACCCCGACCAACTCCGATGACAATTTCGATGACCACACCGGCGACTCCGACCAACTCCGATTACAATTCCGACAACTACACTGACAACCCCGACCAACTCCGATGACAGTTCCAACGACCACACCGGCGACCCCAACCAACTCCGATGACAATTCCGACGACCACACCGGCGACTCCGACAAACTTCGATGACAATTCCGACGACCACACCGGCGACCCCCCGACCAACTCCGATGACAATTTCGACGACCACCAGCGACCGACTAACTCTAATGGCCACTCCGATGACTACATGATCACTACCGGTAACGAAAACTTCAACGACCACACCGGCGACCTGACCATCGCGACGATTACCTCCATCGATAACTACAATGAAAACTCTATAGATTAATTTAACGATCGCTCTTGCAACTCGACCACCCAAACAACTTGATACTTTGATGCCCCAACCACCGTCAATCCGAAAGAGTTGTTCAACATGAGACATTCATCCGCTCGAAATGTCATTGAGAGAGCATTCAGTATGCTGAAGGGTTGATAGGCGATACTAAGAGGAAAGTCTTTTTACCCAGTAGAAGTCTAGTGGAGGACTATAACTGCATGTTGTTTGTTGCACAACTTAATTATACAAAATATGGACCCAGATCCCACATTCGAGGAGGCACACACAAGTGACCCCGATTCAACTGGGATGAACACAAACAACGTTGGATTTGTAGAGACAACAGATGTTTGGACTGAATGGAAGGAACATCTCGCAAACCATATATGGATGAATTGGAATGGGAATTGACGATTGTTGAATTAAACACACACACACACACATATATATATATATTGATTAGATTTTGTATATATGCACTACATACATTGTGGTGGATAATATTTTTGCTTGTAAATTATATTAATATAATATTAGTAGCTCGAGTGAACAAGCTATATGCAAAATTGAAGGCAATCCCAGGGATGACAAGGCAGGACTGCATGGTTGTTGCAAAAACGCTTCTCTCGAATAGTATGATGTTGAACTCTTTCTTTGCATGAACCACCCCAAATTGGAAGTATGATTACTTTGTGGAAGTTATGGAGAAAGCACCGGGAACCCAATTCTATTTCCATCTACCATTCTCTATGACTTTTTTAGAATTTTATGTTTAACTGAACTTCATTGGACAACTATCGCTACTTTTTTTATTATTTATTTTAGTCAGCATAACATGTTATCTTTAACCAACATATTTAATTTCTATGCATCGACTGTTTTACTTTATCATTGGCGCCACAGTTCTTACATTACACATTACAACATATAGTTAATTGTTTTACTTTATGTCATCATGAGTGAAGTGCATTATAAATATAATATATACTCCTACAAAGTATTATAAACTTAAATTAGATACATTAGATAAATTATTGATAGGTAATTATGTAGTTATGAAGTTAAAAAATAAAGTAAGAAGACAAAATTACTATATTTAAAAAATATTAAGTATTTATTTTAGAAAAAATAGACTGCACACACCTAACCCAACACAACACTGCACCCCAAACACTGTTTTATGCAACCCATTCTAGCACAACACTGCACCCCAAACATTGTTTTCTGCAACACAACCTAACACAACCCTGCGCTACAAACACTGTTTTCTGCAAGTCCAGTGTTTCTGATTCCAACCAAGAAACCCCAAGGTTTCTGATTCCAACACAGCGCGCCAAACAACCCCTAAGGGTGTTGATTACTTCAGCAGTGTCAAATTTGACAATGATAGATTCTGATGGTGGTAACACAACCCCAATATATTTTTAACCTATTCCATATTTTTTAATTATTTTATGTCTAACAAACTTTTAACTTTTAAATTTTGTATCCAATCAATTTTTGACATATTCCACAATTTTGAAACACGAAATATCTATTAGATATAGAATTAAAAATTTATGACATATTAGACACAAATTTTAAAATCGATGGGTTATTATATATCTTTTAAATTATTAGGCCAACATACAAATTTAAAAGTTAAATGACTAAATTTGTAATTGATTTTTAATATTAATGGGGAAATTTTCACTAAATAACACAAATTATGAAAAATGTTAATTTTGTTTTTTTGAAACATAGCATAAATGAAATTTGTCTAGGTGTGTTCAATATTAAAGTTGTTGTAAAAATAATGATGGAAACCGGGTATAATTTTATCAATATTTAAATAATAATTGAAAATGAAAATAGAAATTGGAATATATATATAAATAAAGGATAGTGGATTTTTATGGAAAATTAAATAAGAAATAAAAAAGAGAAAGTGGGAGAGAAGAATGAGAATGGGAGAGCTTTTCACCAATAGCATTTTATCCACAAAAAGCCACTATTTATAGGCTATTTGGCATGAAGCAGGTGGGCTATTTTGGACACCAAGCATGAGTAGTCTTATGACACATGGAAAACACATGGATAAATGGAGGCATGAAACATGGGTATATGGGAAATGGACATCTATTTTTCAACGTATTTTTAATACTCCCCCTTAGATGTCTATTTTATATAATATATGACTCGTTAAAACCTTACTAGAAAAAAATCCAATGGGAAAAAATCCTAGTAAAGGAAAAAGAGTACATATTTTATATAAAGAATACATTATATTTACTCCATTCATGAAAACATCACTTGAGATCTCTGAGTCGTCGCATCTCAATACTGTGAACCAATTTCTCAAATGTTGTAGTTGGTAATGCCTTTGTAAATATGTCGGCCAAATTATCCTTCGAACAAATTTGTTGTACTGAGATGTCGTCATTTTCTTCAAGGTCATCAGTGTAGAAAAACTTTGGAGAGATATGTTTTGTTCTATCTCTTTTAATGTATCCTCCTTTGATTTGAGCTATACATGTTGTGTTGTATTCGTATAATATTGTTGGAAAAGGTTTACTCGAAGACGAGCCACATATCTCACGAATGTGTTGTGTCATCGATCTTAGCCATACACATTCTCGACTTGCTTCATGAATTGCAAGGATTTCAGCATGATTTGAAGAAGTAGCTGTTATAGCCTGTTTCACTGATCGCCATGATATGCAGTTCCTCCACATGTGAATAGATAACTTGTCTGAGATCTAGCTTTGTGTGGATCATATAGATAACCAGAATCTGCATAACCTACTAGATCATAATTTGATTTGTTAGAATAAAATAAACCCATATCAATTGTCTCTCGAAGATATCGGAGTACATGCTTAACTCCGTTCCAATGTCTTTTTGTAGGACATGAACTATATCTAGCTAATGCAATATCTGGTCTTGTGTTATTAGTTAGATACATAAGTGCACCAATTGCACTAAGATATGGTACTTCAGGACTAAGTAGTTCTTCATTTTCATCTCGAGGTCGAAATATATCTTTCTTTACATCCAATGAACGAACTTCCATTAGAATGTTCAATGGATGTAATTTATCCATATAAAATCTTTTTAAGATTTTCTCTGTATAAGTTGATTGATGAACAAATATCCCATCTGTTAAAAGTTCAATTTGCAAACCAAGGCAAAATTTTGTTTTTCCAAGATCTTTCCTCTCAAATTCTTTCTTAAGATATTCTATTGCCTTGGATAACTCTTCAGGAGTTCCAATTATATTTAAGTCATCAACATATACAGTTATAATAGCAAATCATGACTGAGATTTCTATATAAAAACACACGGACATATTGGGTTATTTTAATATCCTTCTTTCAACAGATATTCACTCAAACGATTATACCACATTCGTCCTAATTGTTTTAATCCATATAATGATCTTTGTAACTTTATTGAATACAATTCTCGAGAATTTGATTCATAGTTTCTGGTATTTTAAATCCTTCCGGGATTTTCATATAAATGTCATTATCTAGATATCCATATAAATACGTCGTGACTACATCTATTAGATGCATATCCAATTTTTCATATACAGTCAGACCAATCAAATATCTTAGCGTTATTGCATCCACCACCGGAGAATATGTCTCCTCATAATCAATACCAGGCCTTTGCGAGAATCCTTATGCAACAAGTCTCGCTTTATATCTTGTGACTTCATTCTTTTCATTTCTTTTCCTTACAAATACTCATTTGTATCCCACAGGTTTGACACCTTCTGGTGTTAGGACTACTGGTCCAAAAACCTCACGTTTTGAAAATAAGTTCAACTCTGCTTGGATTGCTTCTTTCCACTTCGGCCAATCATTTCTACGTTGACATTTTTTGATAGATTTTGGATCAAAATTGTCACTTTCATTAATAATGTCGTGAGCAACATTATAAGCAAAAATGTTGTCAACTATGATATCATTTCGGTTTCATCTCTTTCCTATTGTAACATAGTTTATAGAAATTTCATTATTATCCTCAATCGTTTGATTTTTCATCGATACTCTTTTGAGTAGTTGTATTCTGGATTTCTTCTGGAACATCCATACCTTTTATGGAAGCATTTTGATTTTCAACTATTTTTCTTTTTCGATGATTTTTATCTTTAGAACTCATGGGTCTACCACGCTTCTGGCGTGCTCCAGACTCATTATTGACAACTTGTTCCTTTGGGATATCAATTTTTTATGGAACATTTGCAGCTGGTATACATGATTTAGTCACTCTTTTAGCATCTGTGAATGCATCTGGTAATTAATTTGCTATATTTTGCAAATGAATTATCTTTTGAACTTCAAGTTCACATTGATCTCTATGAGGATCTAAATGAGATAATAATGATGCATTCCATGTGATTTCTTTTTCCAACTTCTTAATTCATCCCTCTAATGTTGGAAAATTTGTCTCATTAAAATGACAATCAGCATATCGTGCAGTAAATACATCACCCGTTAGGGGTTCAAGATATTTAATAATTGATGGGGAATCATATCCAACATATATTCCTAACCTCCTTTGAGTACCCATCTTAGTACGTTGTGGTGTAGCAATTGGAACATATACTGCACATCCAAAAATTCTCAGATAGGATATATTTGGCTCCTGGCCATAAGCTAAATGCATAAGGGACTATTTATTATAGGTTACTGGCCTAATACGTAATAATGATGCAGCGTACAAAATAGCATGCCCCCAGACTGATGTAGGAAGTTTAGCTCTCATAAGCAATGGTCTTGCAATTAGTTGTAGATGTTTTATAAATGATTCCGCTAGACCATTTTGTGTATGAACATGAGCTACAGGATGTTCAACACTTATCCCAATTGACATATAATAATTATAAAAAATTTGGGATGTAAATTCACCAGCATTATCAAGTCGAATGGTCTTAATTGTATAATCAGGAAATTGTGCTCTTAATTTAATTATTTGAGCAAGTAATCTGTCAAAGTAATCTTGCAAATGCATGATTTCGACTTGATAATAAGCATACATGTGACCATCTACTAGATGCGTCAATTAATACCATAAAATATCTAAATGGACCACTTGGTGGGTTAATAGGTCCACAAATATCACCTTGAATTCGTTCTAAAAATGCAGGTGATTCAATCCCCACTTTAGCTGGTGATGGTCTAATAATTAATTTTCCTTGAGAGCAAAAATCACATGACAACTCATTGGATTGAAGAATGTTCTGATTCTTTAAAGGATGTCCGTGTGAATTCTCAATAATTTTTCTCATCATTATCGATCCTAGATGGCCCAGTCGATCATGCCAAACATTGAATATTTCTGGATTCATGAATTTCTGGTTCATTGTTGCATAACTTTCGATTACTCGTATATGAGTATAATATAATCCATAAGAAAAAGCAGACAATGTTTCTAATATACATTTTTCATGTGAAATAATAAATGTGATATAAAGACACTCTATATTATTTTTACGATTAGTTTCAACATGATAATCTACGTATATCTTTGAAGCTCAATAAATTTCTTTTCGACTTGCTAGAAAACAAAGCATTATTAATTGTCAATTTTGTTCCGTTCGACAAGATAAAACTTGCTTTTCCAAAACCTTAAATCAAGTCTGAAGAACCTGATATAGTATTGACTTTTGCTTCCAACATTGCCAACTTAGAAAAATATTTTTTATTTATAAGTATTGTGTGCATGTGATTCTTGTGATCACAAACATAGATTTTCATTGCTCATTTTTTAGTCATTCAACATATGAAAACTGCCCATTTTTCTTCATTAAACAAAAATAATTACAATAAGAGATACATAATACAAAAATTTTAAAGCTAAAAAGAACATAAAACTGAACATTAGTACTATACATTTTCAAAATCAAAAGAAGCACTTGCTAATCCATCAATTGCTTCAATCTTCTTTTCAGGAGATGCAAAGAAGTCTGCCACATCCAAATTTGTCATATTGGATGGGTCGAATATATCATTATCTTGATAAGCAAGATTTGTTTCTACATTTTTCCCTTTTCCCTTCAGGGAAGCTTGATAGAGATCAACCAAGTGTTTGGATGTACGACAAGCACGTGACCAGTGTCCAGTCATTCCACATCGAAAATATTTATTTTCATCACCTCCTAAATTCTTATTTTGTGGAGTCTTTCATTTATAATCATCATTACATGTGGGTTTTTTTGAAATTTGGATAATTATAATGTCCACCACGAAAATAATTATTTCTTCCCCTACCGCGGTCACGACCTCGACCACGGCCACGACATCGACCTCAATTGTTAAAATTCACAACATTCAGGGAATGGCGTTGCTCCAGTTGATCGAGATTCATGGTTTTTCATTAATAGCTCGTTGTTTTGTTCAGCCACAAGAAGACATGAAATGAGTTCTGAATATTTTTTAAAGTTTTTCTCTCGATATTGCTGCTGCAGGAGCATATTTGAGACATGAAAAGTAGAAAATGTCTTCTCTAACATATCTACATCAGTAATGTTTTCTCCACATAATTTCAATTTTGAACTAATTTTGAATAATGCGGAGTTTTACTCACTTACTGATTTAAAATCTTGCAACCTCATGTGCATCCAGTCATAACGAGCCTTTGGAAGAAGAACAGTTTTTTTTATGATCATACCTTTCTTTCAAGCTTTTCCACAGGACATGTGGATCTTTTATCGTTAGATATTCCATTTTCAAGAGATGATGACGAATGAAGATCATGGTCTCAGTCTTTTCTTTACTGGATGTCGTATTTCCTTCTTTAATGGTATCTCCAAGGTTCATAACATCCAAATAGATCTCAGCATCAAGCACCCATGACAAATAATTATTACCATTAATGTCAAGGGCTGTGAATTCTAATTTTGAAAGATTTGTCATAGTAATACTGTATAAAAAGAAATTGCATTTACATTAAGAAATTAATTAAACATGCAAAATAACATTTTATTATTAAAAAAAATTGACTTACCCGGAGGACCTACCTTCAGTGGAAAAACCGGCAGAGTCTCTGCTGATAACGTGTTGTAAAAAAATGATGGAAATTGGGTATAATTCTACCAATATTTAAATAATAATAATAATAATAATTGGAAATGGAAATGGAAATTGGAATATATATATATATAAAGTAGTGGGTTTTTATGGAAAATTAAATAAGAAATAAAAGAGAGAAAGTGGGAGAGAAGAATGAGAATGGGAGAGCTTTTCACCAATAGCATTTTCCATTATCCACAAAAAGTCACTATTTATAGGCTATTTGGCATGAAACAAGTGAGCTATTTTGGACACCAAGCATAAGTAGTCTTATGACACATGGAAAGCAATAAATGGAGGCATGACACATGGGTATATGGGAAATGGACATCTATTTTTCAATGTATTTTTAATAAAAGTTTTATTTTAACTATGATAGTTTCCTTTTTTTTTTAGGACAATTATGCTATTTTTCTAAAATTTTAAACTTTATGTTATATTTGAAAGTGCATACTTATTTTATGCTATTCATGCAAATGCCTTGTATTAATATTATGATATATTTTTTAACTGTCTAGTGTTCTTTCTTGCTCGCTTTTATGTAGATTAATCAAACTGATATTTTATATAATTGATTAATTTTATTGTTGTGTATTAGGGTTTGTAAATAAAAGAATCACTTTCCTTTTATCATACAATTACTCTAAAATATCATCTTTAAATGACTTATACATTAACCACCAAAGAAAACATGACATATCGAATGTGTTAACTACCACGAAACTTGTGGTTTAAATCCCCTAATCCCTATTGTACTAAAAACATGACTTATACATTACATCATTAAAAAACAAGTTATATAATATAAAATAAATTATAAGTTTAGTCTCTAAAATTTAGTTCCTCAACTTTAAAAAGTTTAAAGGCCTTTTAGATATAAACATGTCGTTTATAAACTAAACTTGTAATTTAAACTATAATATAATATCATCACATGTGGTTCTTAAATGAAAGAATTTCAGTTGATTAGTTGTAAAAGCAAATGAGAGAAAATACAGTAAAAACAACTGACATGAACCAAGGCATCTCACAAAGTCGCATTAAATGAAGTCATTCGTGGAAGTTTAACATAAGTTGCATTTAATGAACTCAAGTACAACTCATCATTTATTAAAGAACAACAAGCTTCATTTATGGGACAAGGACTTCAAGATACTTCAAGATGTGCTTCATTTACTATTGGAAGGTTACAAAGAGTTACAAAGCTAGCAAAGAGACATCATTCTTGGATTTATGGCAAATTTGATGTAAATTTCAGTTTTAAACTCTTGTTTTCAATGTTTTAGGTTACAAAATAGTTAGTGGACATTATGGTATTGATGAGGATGTAAGTTACAACTCTTAAACTACCATAGGTTATCTTTAGGTTTAATTTTGAAGGCTATAAATAGCCACATGTAATCCAAGGAGAAAAAAGGAAAAAGATTGAAAATGTAATCAAAAGAGGCCTTGAGCTTTTTTATAGCCTTTGAGCTATGTCTTTGCAATTCTATGTAGATTAGATTGCATGCTTAGAATCATTCAAGCTTGACTTGATCAATCTTGCTTGTGGAGTGATTCGGATCTCAAGTAAGTTTTCTTACCTTGAAGTATTTGATCGACAAGGTAATCCGATTTTACTTTCCTTGAGTTGATTTTCAAAATTTGTTTTGGGGTCTTTGAGATTGAGTTATCTAAAGGTCTTGTTTCTTTAACCAATGTTGTTAGATCCAATTGTCAAGGGTTACTTAACATTTTTGACATTAGAATCTTTGGCTTATTTGATTTCATTTTGATTTGAGATTTTTATGAACAAGATTGCTAGATATTTCAATTCCTCTAAATTTCTTATCAACAACTGTTAAGGAAGATTCAAATTTCTATATCACATTTGTAATAACATAATTTTGTATTTTTTAAAAAAAAAAAACATAAAAGTAAGTGGATTTTAAATCAACAAAAGGAGTTTTTTCTTTTTCTTTTTCTTTTTTTTTAAGAAAACCATAAGGAATGGTGGTTAAGTTATATTCGTCCATCAAAGTAACATCGGCTCAAGAGGCACGTAATTTGAAACTATAACATCAATAAATTTAACGATTATAGAAACTCTGGCTTTCCAAAGTGACAGATTGTACAGTGAACAAAAAGAAAAAACGATTTAGTAATACACAAGCAAATTGAAGATTCTAAAGACAAGAAAGAACACAAAGATGCAGAATAGTTGTTGTAAGTTTTAACCAGTTTCCTGCTCAAATTCTTCAGCCTCAGATTCCTCAGCATTGTCAGCGTCATCATCTTCTGCCTCTATATCTTCTTTATCATTGTCAGCAGTCATTTTGCCAATGACCACCCGGTTGCTGTTTGTCTTCCTGATTTCATTGCACTGCCATGATAGTAATACACACAAAGTGAGAGAGAAGAAGTATCCATAGCTTACTAAATTGCAACAGTGCACAAGGAGATTTGCATAGTTTGTTAGTTCCTCCAACTCGAGGTTGGAGTTAATGAAAGAGTGAGAGAATGAAGTCTCCTGCCAATCTAAGCATAGTTCAACTAGTAAAGGCACAAGCTCTGAACCAAGAGGTCAGGAATTTGAATCATCCACCCCAACATATTGTTGAACAGAAAAAAATGGAGGCCTCCTCTCCTCTCTTCTTCGTCTGAGGCTTTAGGCGGGTAGTAGAATGAAAGCAGAATCACCACCACACTTATCACAGAGAAGGAAGAGAGAAGGTGTTAGGATAGAAGCCCATCGATGAAAAGACCAAAGAGAGAATTAGAAAGTGCAATTACACTTGTACCCCTGTATTGTTAAATTAAAGTTATTTTCTGTTGTAACAGTCAGGAGTTTTTCATCTATACTTGTCTATTAATACTTAGGGATTTCATTATGAAGATATGAGCATTGTATTGATCTTCTTGAAGCATTAATAAAGAAGTAGTGATTTTTCTCATGGCAAACCCTTTTCGGTATTCTCACTGAAGGTAGTTACAAAATTTCAGAATAACACATCCAAGAAACCATGATTGGCAAAATAACAAGAAGAGCTAAAACTTTTAGAAGATGTTTGGCTCGCAATTTTCATAAACTTGGGTTTATGAAGTTTGGAGCCAGGTAAGTGAATTTGTGATGTGTGTTGAATTGTAGAAAGGAATAGATTATAGAAACTTAAGTTTGCTTCAACTGTATTTGGTGAATGGATTTGTAATTGAGTATGCAATATAAGAAGTAGCCCTTGGACTGACAAAGGCCATGGCCCCAGTACAAAAAACCACTTTGTAATCTTAAGTTACACAAGCCTCGCCCATAGAAAATACCAAACTACACAATGGAACATTCCCTTTATTTCCGTTTGAACTTCGAAACCCAGGGTTAAGGATAAATATCATATTCAAGCTAATTCTAGAGTGGTAACAGATCGTGCTCTGCAACAAATTCTTCAAGTAGGGTATCAACAAGTTTTCGAATGAACAAAGTAATGATGAAGAAGAAATTAACAGCAATTCAGTCCACCTTTGAATGATTATAGCAGTGAATTCCTCATAAACCAATAGAAAATTGATCAGATGCAATTGAGAAAGGTGAAAGCCTTACAGCTATACTCAGGTCTGATTCAACAACAGTCTCTTCCCACGGTTAGTAAAGAAATAATACAATCACCCAAAACAACTAAATTCTATCACGAGTTTTGTTGTATTAATTTCTATCGTTTTGAGCAAGTGTCGAATTAAATTAATTACATTACCTCGAACAAAATGCATTCGATGTATATATGATCTTGGCACATGCATTGAGTAGTTTCTCAGAATACCGCAAAATGTCATTCGTGTACATGAAAGCAAAGAGCAGACACGCATCGAAGAATCCAGAGCATGCCGTAATTAAACCAAAGTCAACATTCCGATTATTTCGCATTCCCTACTTCTAATCAGGGGATTGTTGAAACAAAATAGCAGAGAGAAAGAAAGAGCAATAGGGTTTTTCAAAAGAGAATGTTAAATACCTTTTCTTCGAAATCAGACTCTTCCATGGCGAGCAGTAACTCTTCGTTTTGGGGTTGGGGCCATTGAGACGGCAGTAGAAACGACGTCGGAATCGTCCTTGAAGACCATGGGTACTGGGTCATGAAAGCCGGAAACTGCAGCATTTCTCTCGCCGGAGCTCGAACCTGGAGAGAGAGGAATGGACTCGCTCGCAGAATACGAAAATCTCCAACGCCGTGTTTGGCAAGTGGTTTATTTCTGTCCCAATTGCGGTTCGAGTTATGACCCTGCCCTGTTTATGCTTGTCGTCCGCTCGATTAAATCGAAGGGGATAAATTGCCTAAGGAAATTATGTTTAGTTGGAAAATGGAAGAGAGAGTGAATGTGTAGAGTCCTAAATGAAAGGGAGAATAATATATATATTTATATGTGTATATACATATCAGTGTATACATCCAAAATTTGTATCGATATTGAAAAAAATTATTTAAAATTGTACAAACCAAAAATTGAACCTGTGACTTGAACAAGGGCTTATAAGCCATTAACTATTATGCCAGAAGATTTTTTTATTATTTAATCTGACTTTTTCTATACATATTATTAAAAGTAAAAATTTAAGGGGGAGCTCGAGCCTCCTGAGCCTATGGTAAATTTGCCCCTGTACACATATCATTTAAAGTTTTATTATTCATGATTTAGATAATTAAATATGTTTGAATTATATGTATAGATTAATAAAATAATTTAATATGATATATTATTTTGTTTCGAGGTTTAATAATTTTATTTTTAAATATATATATATATATATATATATTTTATATATATTTATAGAAAATTAATTAGTTAATGATTTTTTTTTTTTGTGAATAATTATTAATCTAATTGAAAATTGATAGATATTTCCCGTGAAAAGTTAACTATTTAAAAATTTATCAAAAATTTTATTTGATACAATTGAGATTGAAAAAAGAAAAAAAGAACTAAATGATGAATAATTCAAAACAAAAATAATTCTCCATGTGGAATCCTGCCTCTGATCCCTGCATAACTTAACGGGGAATATCGCGATGAGGATTAAAATAGGGGCGGGGACGGGAAGCCATCCTCATTTTCACCCTACGGTATGAGCATTTCTACCATAAATTATGGGTGTGTGTTAGTTTGTTAGTGAAAAAAAATGTGTTTAAAAATATGTATTTTTTACGGTACTAATAACTTTACATTTGTATTTAAAACACAATAATCGTCTGACTAACGTCGACCATAGTTAGAGGAGTCAACATAAATGGTCGTCGAAGGTGCCACTGTCCCTGGAGATGGTCATCGAATGTATTTCCAATTGTCGAAAATAGTAATCGAAGGGATCGTGCAATTGTTATAGATGATTGTCGACGATTATCGAAGATCATTAGTGATTGAAAATAATGATCATCGGAGGTGGTGTCGGTTGCTGGAGACAATCACCAACGATGGTCATCGGTTACTGGAGATAGACGTCGATCACCAGAGTCAGTCATGACAGTTGTCGTGCAATAAGCGAAAGTGATCGACAACAATAGCGTGAGAATATTTTGGCAATTTTTGTATATCATGAAATTTTGGGATGAATTCTAAATTAAACACTTGAAAATCATTTTAAGTACATCAACATTTGGGGTGGAGAGATTTGAACTCCTGACCTATTGATCATAAGTTTTATTTGATACTAATTGAGTTTTATTTGATAAAACAATATAGTGATGATGGAGATCCTTATAACAAATGTAAAATACTTTAATCACCTAATGGGAATGCACACGTGCATGTACTAAATTTTACCACAAACTTTATTTGAAAGGAAAAAATAAATAAATTATGAGCGATATACTTAGAGACAAGACATTAAGTTATATTTTACCTCCTACAAAAACTTAGTAAGTATGCTTGACCAAGAGAAATAACATTTAATTCATTTTTTTTAATTGAAAAATTACCACCGAATTTCGGAATTTGTTATACTTTTTCATTTTTTTTAATTGAAAAAATTACCACCGAATTTCGGAGTTTGTTATACTTTTATTTTTTAGTACATTAACTTGTAGTTTGTTATACTCGTGCATTAACTTTTAATTTCATCGATTAATTCTCTATATTTTGTTAAGTATTACAATCACATTCTTAAACTTCTAATTTGATTAGTTAAGTTACTTTGTTAATTGTTACAATGAACCCTTATACTTTCGTTTTTTTTTTCAATTTTATAAATAATAAACTTGCTATTCCTTACTAATATACGAATCACATATGTGAAGTTAAATTACACGATAATTTAAAGTCTATTTGGTAAGCAGTTTGAAAACAGAATTTTAAAAATAAAAGATTAAATGAAAACAACGTTGTATTTCCTATTTTCAGATATGTGTTTGGTAACAAATTTAGAAATTTGATCCATTCTAAATAGTTTGTTTAAAGTGTGCCCTATAAAATATTTATAAATCATGAAATTAGTTGTAGTTGCAAACTAATTATTAGATTGAATATAAATCATTATTAATTAATTTATAAACATTTTTATAAATTTTCTAGAATTATCATTTTATAATATAATATAATATTATATATATTTTAATTTAACAAAATAAATTGAGTTTATAATCTAAAATACTATATATTTTTTAAGTTTTTTTTTTTGTTTTTTTTAATATAATTTTACATTTTAAAATTTTAAATTTATAATCTAGATAAAATGAAAACATAAAAACGTTATTTTCAGGATTTATACTATTTAGATTATAAATTAGAAACAGTTTTCGAAAACATATCTGTCAAATACATCTCGTAGAATCCAAATTGTATACTAAAGATATACTTTACAAAGGGTGACAGAAGGATGTGATTGCAATTTTTTAATTAATTTTTTTGAAGGGAGAATAAAAGAAACCGAATAAATTGTGGATCATATTTCTCTTTTAGGCACGTGAAAGCAACATTTCACATAAACCGTACCATTGGATATCCCAATTGGGAAGAAAAAGAAAAGGCAAAGGCACAGAATTTGATTCCATACGTGTTTTGCTTTGGAAAATGCAACAACAGCCACAATCACCGAAGCAAATTAAGAAGGTTGCAGAATATTTTGTAGCAGAAAACCAATCCAATCCGACCGACTACTTCGACCCTTTTAACAGTTCTTCTGCTTCCTTCGTCCCCGTGTCTTCTTCCCACATATTCCACGTCTTTCGCCATGGCCGCTCTTGATCAGTTTCTCCCCTCCTTACCGACTGCACTTTCAACCCTCTATTCATTGCTTTAAAATCCCACATACCCATCTACCCATTTGCGCTCATTTCCAATTTCTTGCTGAAAATTGAGTGTTTAATCGAGCCATGAGGCTGTATGTTTATCTGTTGGAGGCTAAGGACCTCCATGTGAAGAACTCTTTTGTGAAGCTTCGTGTTGGGAGGCGTAAGGCCAAGACGAGGATTGTGAGAAATTGCTCTAATCCTGTTTGGAATGAGGAGTTCGTTTTCAAGTTTCGTGATATTGATGAGGAACTTGTTGTGTCCGTTTGTGAGCACAGTGATGATTCCAACTTCTTCCATGGCTCATCGGGTTTGATTGGTCGGGTTCGGGTACCGATATGGAGTGTTGCTTCTGAGGATTCACTGACCTTGCCGCCCACTTGGTTTGATGTGCGAAGGTCCAAAACTGAGAAATTCGTCAATGAAGTCGCCGGTGGGTTTCTTTGTTTCTTTTATTTCTATCGTTGGTTCTGTTTTTTTTAGCCTTGTCTCAGCTTGAATCACTTGGAAGTAAAATTGAACTTTAATTGCCATGTCCATTTCTTCATTGTATATAAATGTATCATACTGCTGTTTTATAGTACAACAAATGAGGGAGTGGGAATTTGAAACTTCGATTTAAGGGAAGAAGTTGATGACTTGACCGTTGAATTATGTTCATGTTGGGATATAAATGCATTATAGTTGATGGTATGGAACTTTGTGTCTGAAAATACAAGACAATGCAGCAGAGTTTCTGTATTGTCGAGAAATGGTACCTTCTTTTAACGATCTTGCAAATGAAGGTTTCAAAACATTAATACCAAGTCTTAGTCAGATTATCACGTTTGAATTTGATCTTACTGCTATGGCATTCTTGAGATAAGAGAGTTCAAATTGCCCTCTCAGATTATCTTATAAGTAACTCTATTGCCCATGAGCTCATTGGCTATTATTGTTTATGCAGGGAAAGTGCTTCTTATTGTCTCATTACATGGAAAAGGCAATGTACATAATCAATCAAGTGATACTCATCATAAACAATTGGAAGACTCGTCTGCAATTTCACAGGATTTGGTTGCCGCCAAATCTTCATCCAGCAAGGCTGTTAAAGGGAAGCGTAACAAGAAGACAATTATGAACCGTTTGGAGGGGCTGTTCCATAAGAGTGATGAGGATACAAGAACAGATCATTCTTCAGAGTTATCAAGTGCCATGACTGACAATGAAGAGCGCATTGATGGGCATCCCTCGGAATGTAGCTTTGATGAAGCTATTGAGGCACTGCAATCGAGAAGCAATGAACAGGAAATGCCAGAGAATCTATCAGGCGGCATTCTTGTCGATCAGTCATATGTAGTTTCACCTGGTGATTTGAACAAACTTCTCTTTGCTCCAGATTCTCAGTTCAGGAGAGAACTAGCAGAGCATCAGGGAACAACAAATTTGGAAGAAGGAAATTGGTCTTGGAAACAAGGGGATGTACCATGTCTATCACGGATTGTTTCTTACCGAAAATCCCCAACAAAGGTTGTTGGGGCTATTAATGCTACTGAGGAGCAAACCTACATTAAAGGGGATGGATGGGAATTTGCTGTCTTGGTAAATGTAAGGACGCCTGAAGTTCCGTTTGGTAATGCATTCAATGTTGAGTTACTTTACAAGATAATGCCTGGCCCTGAGCTAATTTCTGGAGAAGATACTTCCCATTTTGTAGTCTCTTGGAGCATAAACTTCCTCCATAGTACAATGATGAAAGGCATGATTGAAAAAGGGGCTCGGCAGGGAATGGAGGAAAGTTTTGTCCAATTTACCAACTTGCTGGCACAGCATTTAAAAATACCGAATTCGACAGAGTTATCAAACAAGGATCATGTGTTGTCGACCTCTGAAAGTGATCGCCAATCAGATTTTGAATTGGCCAGCCAATTCTTCTGGAACTTCACTGTGGTTTCTACCATTTCCATGCTGTTGTACGTACTTGTGCATATTATACTTTCTAAATCCAAAACAATGCAAGGCTTGGAGTTCACTGGATTGGATTTGCCAGATAGTTTAGGAGAACTTGTTACTGGTGGGATTTTAGTCCTTCAGTTGGAACGTGTTTATAACATGGTCTCACATTTCATTCAAGCTAGGCTAAAAAGAGGTACAAGAAACTAATTTCTAGCTTATAGATATCGATTTAATTTTGCTGGACCTATAATACTCTGACTCTCTCATCTTGGCATCATGTCTATTGCTTTGCATGTTTGTAGGAGGTGATCATGGGGTCAAAGGCCAAGGAGATGGATGGATACTAACCATAGCTCTTATAGAAGGAGTGAACATTTCATCCTTGGATTCTTCAGGATCCTCGGACCCCTGTGTGGTTTTTACATGTAATGGTAAAAAAAGAACAAGCTCCGTTGAGCTTCAAACTCATGAGCCTCAATGGAATGGTAAGACTTTTTTGTCCTCTCGTTGTTGGCAATTAGCATTGAAGGATGAGAATCTCGCCTTCTTGATAGGGAAATTTTTCTTGATTTAATTTTCTGTTGCCTACAATATGACTTGAAAGGACGTGATATTAAGGATGAAGATACTTGCCTTCTCAACAGGGATAATTCTCTTGATTTAACTTTCTACTGTGATTAATATCATATAAGGTTCTGATTTATTATGTAGTTCTTCATCTCAATACCAATAATTTAAATGCTTGTTAACTTAAGTACTAAACCAAATTTAATTTGATGTGCAGAAATACTCGAGTTTGATGCCATGAAGGAACCACCATCAGTATTATATGTGGAGGTTTTTGACTTTGATGGTCCATTTGACCAGGCAACTTCGCTTGGGCATGCGGAGATTAATTTCTTAAAATATAAATCAACTGAACTTGCAGATTTATGGGTTCCCCTAGAGGGCAAGCTTGCTCAATCTTCTCAGTCAAAGTTACACTTGAGAATCTTCTTAGATAATACTGATGGAGTTGAAACTATGAGACAGTACTTGTCCATGAAGGGAAAAGAAGTTGGGAAGAAGGTAAAGCTCATTTCTCAACACTTCTTTTCCTTTGCCGAGTCAATTAATTGTCAGAGAGATGCAGTCCACTTCCATTTTGCTGTTGTGAAATATGAGTTACCATCTTTCATTTTATTGTGGCGTTAGTTGTTTGTGATTCTGATCTTGAACATCTAAGCGGGTCTAGTTGCTTCAATGGTGGACTTTGGCTAACTTCTTCTTGGGTGCTTAATAGCTGCATCCCAGGTCTCCTTACAGGAATTCAACATTTCAAAAACTTTTTGGTTTGCCAGCAGAAGAGTTTCTTGTCAGCGACTTCACTTGCTCCTTGAAAAGAAAAATGCTTCTCCAGGTATATTACAGTTGCTATGCCAGTTTTTGATGATTTCACAATAAAAAAAAGGGCTTAATAAAAATATGTAAAGCATGAAGATTATGGACTATTATCATATGAGGATCCTAATTATTTGATTTATCTCTTCTTTTGGTCTAAAGATTCTAACAGAACTATAGGAATTAAATCCCGTAGCTATTTCACAATTTATGAATTAGCAATTACATCACAGTGCACCCATTCGTGACAATGAAAAAATATCATCTGTATCTCTTTCATTTGCTTGCGCTTAATACCCTGATTAGAACTATTATCTGGTCTATTATAAGGATCTGATTGCTTGTGATTCTCTGGTACAGGGGAGATTATTTCTATCTGCCAGAATTGTTGGGTTTTATGCCAATTTCTTTGGACAGAAAACAAAATTTTTCTTTCTCTGGGAGGACATTGAAGATATACATGTACTTCACCCCTCCCTTTCTTCTCTGGGTAGCCCATCATTAGTCATAATTCTTAAAAAAGGTCGAGGTCTTGAAGCAAGTCACGGTGCAAAGGCTCAAGATGAACAGGGCAGACTCAGATTTTACCTCCAATCATTTGTCTCATTCAATGTAGCCAGCAGGTAACTCCATATATTTCTGTCATACTCTTAGTACTGGAACTTACTTCCATATACGTTAAAGCTGTTGTGATTCACCATTGGCAGGACTATTATGGGTATGTGGAGAACAAGAACGTCGACGCTTGATCAGAAAGCACAAGTTGCTGAAACGCCGAATAATTCGGAAGAAAGGTCAGTTTTGGTGGAGGATGTGGAATGTTTTTTGGATATAGAAGATACAAAGATGTCAAAGTTGTATGATGCAGAACTTCCTATAAATGTGGGTGGTTGGTTTTATAATGTTCTTTGTAACATCTATTGGAGCTTGAAACAAACTCAAGGTCCAATGAGATGGTTCTGCTTTAGCTCCAATAAATAACAAGTGTCTGACATTACTAGGAAAGTAAATAATCTGTTGGTTGAAAGCTCTTTTTTTTGCTACAATGTCTGCAGATAAAGTCATTGATGGAGTTTTTTGAGGGTGGCAAGCTAGAGCGCAGAGTGATGGAAAAATCTGGCTGTCGAAACTACACGACGACGCTGTGGGAATTCGTGAAACCCGATATCCTTCAAAGACACGTTTCTTACCAATTTGATCACAACATCTCAATCTTTGAAGGTAAAGTAACATGCATTCAACAAAAACTCCCCATGGGAGCAGGCAGTGAAGAAGAACAATGGGTACTAAACGAGGTCATGAGCTTGCACGACGTACCGTTTGGCGACTGTTTTCGTGTATGTAATGGAACAAAAATTTGTTCACTTCATTGTTTGTTGTTGAAACTCTCCTCATCTTGAGAGAGTGATTAATTTGTGCTGAGCATTTTTCTGGTGTTCTGCAGATTCGTTTTAGATACTGTTTTGAGGATTCTGTGCTAGCTAAAAATGCTTGCAAATGCAAGGCTTTTTATGGAATCACATGGCTTAAAAACACCGAGCTTGAGCAGAAGATCGCCCAGAACATAGCTGACGAGTTTGAGCATCGACTTAAAGTCATATTTGAACTGGTCGAGAGGGAGATTCTTCTTGCAACCCAACAAAATCTCATTTCTTAACTCGGTTTTTTTTTTTTTTACCACGACCACGTGAAAATCTAATGAGAATCAGTAATGCCGATTAAATCTGAGCTACTTTAATAGTTCAAGGCTTAGTTTAAAATTGGTATAACGGTTGACAATGGTAAAAAAGTTTGGTTAGGATGTCTGATAAATTAATACGGGTTTTTTAGTTTAACAACATGGGATTTTTTTGTTGAAATTTGATAAAAAAGAAATGACAACATAGCTAAATTTTTGTTGAAATTTGTGAGTGTTGACAAGGTTGTTCAAAGGATTATAGGTTGATTGTAATAATAATGAGTTTATAGAGATTTTTATATTAATTTTTGTTAAAATTATTGGATGAATTAGTGGGAATTAAATATGGGATAAAAATTGTAATAATTTTATCTAAAGGTTCAAAGTTTGGAATAAAAATAAAAATTAGTATAAGTGGAGGGAGAAATGACGAGAAGATATCGAATAGGAATCCATTTTCTGAAAGATTATGACTTTCGTGCTTTGGTGGATCTTCGAGATCATTTCGATGACCTATGTTGTGTTGAAGGGATATCTATATAATTTCGTATTTTCGGGTGACTAGAACAAAGCAACTTTACGTAAGGCAATGTTTTGAGGGTGATAGTTGACATATAAGTCACCTTTGTTGTCACTTCTTATCCATTCAGTGACTTTGGCATTGGACGTTCCAAAAATGGGGTACTATCGGTCTCCTTTCAGAGCCTACCTGAAAGAGAATTCGACGGGTGGGTCTTGCAATCAAGCTCCCTTTGCACTCGAGGGCCAATCTCCGTCTGGCCCAAGGAAACCTTTGCATGCCTCCGTTACCTTCGAAAAAATAATTAACCATGGTCGAGGTGGGAATAACTTTTGAGAAATTTGCACACTCACTTTTGGTGAATTAAAGATATGATTCTTTTGTGCAAAAGCGAATACAAGGAAAATCGTTCTATAGTGTTCTAGCTCTTCAACACTAAAATTTTTTCTTGTCTTTTTTTTCCTAGATTTTTTTAGCATACAAGAGCGTAAACAAACAAGATTAACACATATTGTCCTCATAAATAATTGTATTATTTATTTTCAAATGATAGGTGTCGCAACGTTATCGCGACGCGGAGCGGAGCGGCCAACGTCCTCTCCCAAGGGTCTTTTTCGAGGTAAAGGTTTGGAGTCATCACCAATTATCGTAGGGTGTGATTGGTCACCCATTTTAGAGGAAAAGGTTGATCTGTGTAACCATAAATTAGGTTCGGGAGTCGATTGAGTATAGGGAAAGTGTTAACATCCCTACAACACCCATTTTAGAAAAACGGTTATCACATCTTATTTTAAAATTATCCTTTTATTTATTGGTTCAAAGAAAAATATTTTTTTGCATTTTATTTGATTGTCCTAAAATTTATTAATCCACATTTTAAAAATAAAATATGAATTAATAACTATGAGTGACTCAATGCCATTAGAAAAACTTGAAACTTATTTTGACATTTCAAAATAAATTCCTTATTTTAAAACAAATTACTTTGTAAAAGATTTTTAAAAAGGAGAGTTCTTATTTTAGAAATGAATTTATTTATTTCAAACTTCATTGTCAAGATTTAATTTTGAAAACAATTGGAAAGTTCTTATTTAAGAAATCTAATTTTAAAAGTGTGCAAATTTGTTTTATTTCAAACTTTGATGCCAAAATGAAATTTAAAAATTGGAGTGTTCTTATTTCAAAAATCCAATTTTAAAAATGGGAAAAAATATTTTATTTCAAACTTTGATGCCAAAATGAAATTTTAAAAAAAATGGAGTATTCTTATTTCAGAAATCCAATTTTAAAATGGGCAAATATGTTTTATTTCTAACTTTGATGCCAAAATGTAATTTAAAAAAAATTGAAGTGTTCTTATTTCATAAATTCAATTTTAAAAGGGGGGCAAATATGTTTTAAGTCAAATTGAAATTAAATTATTGCATGTAATTACCACATGTTATGATATTAAAAGTAAACAAAAATTGCCAAGTAAGCATGCATGTAGTGACCAAATAAACATACATGCAGTGGCAAAAATAACATAACATTAACTACACATTAGCCAAATTAACATACATTAACTACACAGTAGACAAATTAACATACATTAACTACATAGTAGTCAAATTAACATACATTAACTACACAGTAACCAATCTCTCAACAATAATCAAATATGTAGACATTAACCAACAATGCAATTCATGAAAAGATACAGATCAAACTAACCAAATTTCAACTTTGACTAAATTTTAACAATAAGTAAATTTGTACCACAATCATGCAGTTGTCGAATAATATATAGGTCGAAATTATTTCAAACTATGTTGTGTAAGACCAGACCAAACTAAAACAAAATATGCAGTTAACGGTGAGATCAGAATGAATATTAAAACATAAACATGTAGACAAAATATAACCAAATCATTATACAGGGTGGCCAAATCAAGTCAAATCAAAATATAGTGACCAAAAAGCTAAAACCTACCAAACTTGCCACATAAAATTGAAAATAGAGGCCAACCAAAACTAAATTTCTAAGTGTCTGTTTGGTAGGCAATCCGAAAACAAAAATTTGAAAACAAGGGATCCAATGAAAACAAAGTTATATTTCATATTTTCAGGTATGTGTTTAGTAGCAGATTTAGAAAATTGATTACATTTTAAAAAGTAGTTTAAAATGTGTTCTATAATATATCTATAGATCATAAAATTAGTTATAGTTGCAAAACTAAATATTAGGTTGAATATAAGACATTATTAATTAATTATGAACATGCTTTTTTTAATGTAAATTTTATATAATTTTTATTTTATAATATTTAATATTTAATATTTTATAATATATTATATTATACATATTTTAATTATAAAAAAAAGTAAATTAAGTACTATTGTTGAATGAGAAATTTCAGCCAATTACAAATTGTCACATCATTAATTTGAATTGATGATAAAATAAATGTTGAACCAATTATAAATTTATACGTGTCCTGATCACTCTTCATTTGGAGGCATTCAGAAGAGTCAGAATCCAGAGCATCTAGCCAGAGAGTTCAGAGTCTTCCGAATCGAGTTCGTAAGAGTCGAGAATCTGAGCATCTAGCCGAGAGTTCGAGTCTTCCGTAATCGAATTCGTAAGAGTCGTAATCCGAGCATCTAGCTAGAGAGTTCAGAGTCTTCCAGAATCAGAATTCAGAATAGTCAGAATCCAGAGCATGTAGCTAGAGAGTTCAGAGTCTTCTAGAATCAGAATTCAGAAGCTTCAACTCAGATAGACAGAGAATTGAGTCCGAGCGAATCTTAAGCTTCTCACTGCATGATAAAAACTAGAGTCTTCCGAGTCGAATTGAAACCTTTTCAAAGTCAGAATTCAGAAACCTCAGCTTAGCCAGAGAATCCAGAAACCTCTTCCAGAGTCAGAATTCAGAGTCTTCCAAAGTCAGAACTCCGAAGCTTCAAATTAAGTCAAAGAGTCCAGAGAATTCAAAAGATCCAAAGATCCAGAATTCAGAAGATTCAACGACTTAAAAACTTCTGCAAATTGATCGTCTCTTCATCAACTCCAGATCGAAGATTCAATCTCCCTCCATCTGAGAACAAGTTTGCCAGCCCTCAGATCAAAGTTCATATTCCGAGAGAAAGCATCAGAGGATTACACATTAGAGATTGTAACACTTCACAAAAAATCAATAAAAATCAAGTTAATTCCACGAATTAAATTTCTCCGGAAATCTCGAGCGAACAAATTGACACGCCCAGTGGGACAGTCTCTACCTCTCATCTCTTTCTCTCTCCAAAAAATCATGACATCTAAAGAAGTTTCTTAAAAGTCTGTCGCTTCAAATAACTCCTACATGGAGCCAAGCCAATCACGCGCAGTCGCTCTAGAGAAATCCAACCTGAAGAAAGTCAAACACCTGTCATCGCAAACAAAATACTTAGACGAATGACAGAATCTGTTCAAGCTGATGTCACCATCGCAGAAAACCTCATGTTTGGAAAAACCACTTTTCCTTCTCTTCAATCGAGCGAAACATCAAGCCCTGACGTGATGTTCGTTATGATGACTGATGCAGGCATTAGTGAGGAAAGAATGACTGAATTTGAAAAAAAGATCAACATGTTATTGAAGGCAGTTGAAGAAATAGATTATGAAATCGGTTCTCTCACGAAACAGATTGAAAGTCGGGATGCTGCTGAATCAAGTCAAACCCCTGCTGTCAAAAATAAGGGAAAAACCTCTGTACAAAAAGGTCATACACAACATTCTACTTCAATTGCTTCATTGTATGTCCAACAACTCCAGGATATGATTACAAACTCCATCAGAGCACAATATGGTGGGCCTACTCAAAACTCTCTTATGTATTCCAAGTCATATACTAAGAGAATTGACAACCTAAAAATGCCTAATGGATACCAGCCGCCAAAGTTCCAACAATTCGACGGGAAAGGCAATCCCAAACAACACATTGCTCACTTCGTTGAGACATGTGAAAATGTTGGTACTAGAGGAGATCTGCTAGTCAAACAATTTGTTCGAACCCTGAAGAGAAATGCCTTCAACTGGTATACCGACCTCGAGTCAGAAACTATTGACAGTTGGGAATCATTCGAAAAGGAGTTCCTCAACCGTTTCTATAGTACGAGGCGAACCGTCAGCATGATAGAGCTTACAAATGCTAAGCAACGAAAAGGTGAACCAATCATTGACTACATCAATCGTTGGAGAGCTTTAAGCCTCGACTACAAAGATAGACTAACTAAAGTGTCTGCAGTTGAAATGTGCATCCTAGGCATGCATTGGGGACTTCTCTACATTCTACAAGGGATAAAGCCTCGAACTTTCGAAGAAATAGCAACTCGTGCTCATGACATGGAATTAAGCATAACTAGCAGAGGAAATAAAGACCTTCTCGCTTCAGATGTCAAGAAAGAGAAGAAAGAAGTTAAGAACGTCGAGAAAATTTTCAAAGGCACTACCAAGGAATCGATGGTCATTAACACAACTCCTCTCAAGTTTGTTGCCACAGGAAAAGAAAAGAAGGTTGAAAAAGTACAAGAGGGAGGCGAGAGACGCCGAATAACTCTAAAGGAGATACAAGAGAAAGTTTACCTTTTTCCAGATTCAGACATCACAGATATGTTAGAACAACTCCTCGAAAAACAACTTATTGAACTACCTGAATGTAAGCGACCCGAAGAGATGAGAAGGGTCAATGATCCTAACTACTGTAAGTATCACCGAGTCATTAGTCACCCGGTGGAGAAATGCTTTGTTGAAAGAGTTAATTTTGAAATTAGCTAAAGAAAGGAAGATTGAGTTGGATCTAGATGAAGTAGTTCAATCGAACCATGCTGCAATAGCAACAAGTCTCAGCAACCAAACATCTTCAAGCCTACGACATGACCTAGAAGCAAGCTTGATCCAATTTGGGACTTTAGAGCCTATGGAAATGGCTGCAGCGAGAATTTCCAAATACCTCCTATGGCCAGCCTAAGCATACTGAAAATGAAGATGAAGGATGGACTTTAGTAACGCGTCGAAAGATGCAAAAACAACGATGCATCCAGAGAGAACCGCACGTGTTTCGAAACTACAAGAGGAAAAATGTGTCATGAAAGAAGAACAAAAAGATCAAAAGTTGGAGGAAATGCAAGCTAGTTAAGGAAGAGAACGAAGACTTTGTTCGACCTCGACAACCAACAACGTTGAACGATTTCTTGCCAAGGGGTTTCCTTAATAACTACAACAAAGATGTCCCTGAAATTACCAGGTGTTATGTGGTTAATGTATCTGAAGAAGGGGGTTCATCCTCTAATCTATCTCAAATGACAACAAAGTCAGAAAGCTTGGCTTTACTCGATGCAAATGATTTGTTGTCACTTCCTCAAGCGACTAATGATATTGCTATTGAAGCGTCAAAAAGCTCTATTGTTTCAAAGATTTCAGGTCCTCAAGTACACCTGTGTGCCTCATGTTGCATGTCCATCAGCTTCACAGACGAAGATCTGATGTTGGGATCGAAACCTCACAATAGATCCTTATTTGTCTCGGGTTACATCCAAGAACAAAAAGTAGGTTGAATCCTTATCGACAATGGGTCTGCAATCAACATCATGCCTAAATCAACAATGACACAGATAGGCATCTCGATGGATGAACTTGCAAATAGTAGATTGGTTATCCAAGGATTCAATCAAGGGGGTCAGAGAGCAATCGACATGATTCGCTTAGAGCTCAGTATCGGAGAATTGAAGGCTAACACCTTGTTCCATATTATAGATTCCAAGACTACCTACAAACTTCTATTAGGCCGCCCTTGGATCCATGGAAATAGAGTAATATCTTCAACACTTCATCAGTGTTTCACATTTTATCAAAACGGGGTCAAGAAAGTCGAAGCAGATACTAATCCCTTCTCAGAGGCAGAGTCCCACTTCGCCGATGCAAAATTCTATATGCAGAATGATAAAGGAGGAGAGATCGTACCAACTGAAATACGTTTGATTGCAAATCACAAGGTAGAGAACCAGAAGCACATAAAGATGTCGCCACGTACCTGCGACGCGGAGCGGCCGACGTCCTCAAAATAGGGATATTTAAAAGGAGTCGTCACCAATCTTTTTTATGGTGTGATTGGACACCAAAATAGAATAAAATAACTTTTTATATAAAAAAAAATGGTATGCGAAAACCAGATTTTGGGTTCGGGAGTTGTTTGTGTATGGGGAAGGTGTTAGCACCCCACAACACCCGTTTTTAACGGTGGCCAAATTTAATCTTGAATTGCAAAAATATTTAGAAAAAAAAACTTATTTAGGTAAAAAAAAAGATTTTTTAACACAATGTCTTATTTTACCCCTCATAACTCCAATATTTCGAGTCATGATCTCATAAAACAAGTGGATGAAAATCCATCAATGTGGCTACATTGAAATTATTTCCAAGATTTTGGAAATAATATCATCTCAAGAATATGAGAAAATTTTACAATTTCTCAAATCCATCATAAGATGACCTCTTATAAAATATTTTTTTTCAAAAGAAGTTTTAATTAAATTCATTTTTTCTTGGGACCAAGATCTCGGACTCCCAAAGATAATGATCCCTCACCTCAAGAATTCTAGAAAATCGGGCTCCCAAATATTTCTAGATTCCATCGTAGGAAAATTTTTAGAAAGAAAATTGATTTTAAAAAAAAAATTACAAAAAAGTTGAAAATAACATTTTTAGTTATAGAACTTTATAAACTAAAAAAAGAAACCAAGTTAAAGGTTTGAAAATAAGTTTGCAAAGTAAGATTTGAAACCATGAACGATAATCATAATAAGTTAAGTTTGAAAAATAAAATGCAAATACAATTTAAAGATAAATAATGCTTAACATGACAAATAAATATTATGCAAAAATATGCTAACAATCACAAGAAAAAAAATATTGAAATCGATCTTGGACTTCCAAAGAATCGATTTTTCACCTCAAGAAAAACTAGAAAATCGGACTCCCAAATATTTCTAGATTCCGTCGTCGGTAAGTTTTTTTTATAACAAGAAATATAAGTTTTTTTTTAAAAAAAAATCAATCACGTGAAATTAACAACATAATGAACCTACTAAGAACAAAATGATAAATAAATAGATAAGATAAAAGTATGTAAATGGATGGAAAAAACCAAATTTTAGAAAAAAAAAAAAAAACTAAATAATAAAACAAGAAAGAGGGATTAAATAACATAAAATGAAATATGTATTAGTGACAACTATCCATGATTTGACCAAACAAAAGTTTTGAAAGGAGCACTCATAGGTAAATATAAAAAAATAAAAAAAATCAAAACTAAACCTTTTTTTTAAAACTTTTGTTTTTTATTAGCCATTTACATTTGTTTTTTTTTCAATTATCTTTTCACTATCTCACATAATGCCTATCATTTTCTTCTTCAACCATTTTCACAACACTTTGCTCATTTTTCTCTCTCTCTCTCTTTTTTTTTTTTTTAGTATAATGAAAGCAAGAGCTAAGAAGAATAAATGTGGAGAAAGAAAAATAATAGATAAGTAGGAAAGGTAAACCATAAAATAAAGTTAGTAGCATCAAGATCTTAGACATTAAAACAAACAAAAAAATGAGCAAAGATTCACATTATAATAAAAGTAAAAAGAGATGTAATAAACAACAAAAATGAAAACAAAACTCATAAAACCCTTACTCAACTATTGTTTTTCGGGGATATTTAGAGATGAAGATGAAAATAAGGTTTGTAGCAAAACATAACAATAAAATAGACAATTATTCACATTGTAATAAAAGTAAAGAAAAAAATGTAATGAACATCGAAAATGAAAGAAAAACTCATAAAAAACCCTTACTCAACTATTGTTTTTCGGGGGGCATTTCAAAATAAGATGAAGATGAAGAAGTTGGTGTCAAGAACAAACCAACTAGCTTGTTGTTTGAGGTATGGATCCTTGGAACAAAATCCTACCAAATGCAACCTCCAACTAAGCTAGGGTTATTTTTGTGCTATGAGATTTTGGAGTATTTTTTTTTTACAAAAAAAACTCTCCATCTTTATGGTTGTGAAGGTATTTGGCTATGGAGTTTTGTAGAGTTGAGAATGGAAGAGAATGATGTGTGGGAGTGTAGAAGAAGTAGGGTTTTTGTGTTGTGTTTTTGAGAGAGAAAGAGATGTATATAAAGACTAAAAGCAATTCCTCTTTTGTGTATAAAACCAAAAACCAAAATTGTTGCAATTTGAAAATCCAATGCCAAAAGAGAACTTACACTTAAAAAGACCAACAAGAATTTGGTCAAACAAAATAAACAACCAAAACTTACTCACTTAACCAAAAATTTGTCTTTTCTCCTAAAAACCAAGATTTATCAAACTTCTAAAAAACATAGAAAAAAAAAATTAACAAATAACAAATAAATAATCAAAGTGAGCTAATTTAAATACAAAAAAAAAAAAGGATATTGGTAATCTAACAATTTAATAAAAAAATGAGCCGGACAAAAATAGGTGGCTACAACATGCCCCCCTTCGTACATCCTTGTAGAAGTAAAAGGTGGACGAAGGTATAGACACAATTTTGTCTGGCCAAAGTTTAGGTGCATACATGACCATATTATGAAAGTGTAAAAGAGAAAGTTTTTAAAGTCAAGAATGCAACCAACACTATGTAAAATATATGAGGTAAACGTTGGGGGCAGGGATAAACAAGCGCCACCGCAACGAACATTTCGAATGCCAGAGAAAAATAAACGATACATGACAAGATAAAACACGTTGAGGGCTACGGATAAACAAGCACCACTGCAGCAAAAAAGGTGTCAAGGGATAGGGATAAACAAACGCCACATGACAAAGTAAAATACGCTGAGGGTCGTGGATAAACAAGCACAATCAGAGCAAAAAAATTTGGTGTCGAGGCCGGGGATAAACAAGCGCCATCTGCAACAAAAAGAAGGTGTCAAGGCCGTGGATAAACAAGCGCCACATGACAAAGTAAAACACGCCGAGGCGAGGATAAACAAGCGCCATCTGCGGCGAGAAAGGTGTCAAGGGCCGAGGATAAAACAAGCGCCACATGACAAAAATAAAACACGCCGAGGCCGAGGATAAACAAGCGCCATGCGGCAAAAAAGGTGTCGAGGGTCGTGGATAAACAAGCGCCACATGACAAAATAAAACACGCCGAGGCGAGGATAAACAAGCGCCATCTGCAACAAAAGGTGTCGAGGGCCGAGGGATAAACAAGCGCCACATGACAAAAATAAAACACGCGAGGCCGAGGATAAACAAGCGCCATCTGCGGCAAAAAGGTGTCGAGGGCCGAGGATTAACAAGTGCCACATGACAAAATAAAACACGTTGGGGCGAGGATAAACAAGCGCCATCTGCGGCAAAAGGTGTCGAGGCCGAGGGATAAACAAGCGCCACATGACAAAATAAAACATCTTGAGGGTCGAGGATAAACAAGCGCCATCTGCGGCAAAAGGTGTCAAGGGCGAGGATAAACAAACGCCACATGACGAGAGAAAATGAAACACGATGGATGCAAACACCATCATAGAAAATCAAGCTTACATACGAAAATCACACATGAAAGCATGCATGCATGTATATGATTGATTGATATGTTCATTTATTGCTATCTTTTTTTTTTTCATATTTATTTCAAAAGAGAAAAACTTAAAGCGTACAAAATAACTTCGTTTATACTTCTCCCTAAATGTATCATGGGGATTGAATCTGTGCTTAACTTGTGTTCTCGACTCGAAACTTAAGACATGATTGGGAATTGTTATTTGACACCATCTAGAAATTGTAGAACTGATGGCAAAATGGTGGATGAAACAGGTCAGTTTCATAATGCTTTATTAGCAAGATTTGCATTTTCCAAGTTGGATGATTCGTTCTCTTGAATGTTTCACCCGATAAATCCTTCATAATTTTTCATGATGATCATTAATTTTGAAATGGGGGACCCTCTTCAAACACTAAACGCTTATGTTCTCGAACTTTCTTGCCTTAGTTTGGGTCAATTCCCTTTGATATAATTGTCTTCTACTCCATGCAATCACATTCAGAAGGACAATTCATATTCAGAAGGATGATACTTCAACTTCGAATGGAGAAACAAACTTTCATGCCATTTAAGGAAAGGGAACTGCCCCAGTTTACATGTGAATTGACATATAATAACCATATACTGGTCTTTATACGACTGTCATTTTGTCGACGAAAATCTCTCTATACTTGGTTAGGTGCTCCCACTACACCAACTCAATTTTAAGTATACAAGAGATAATGCTTTTGAAACATTGTATCCAGATTTGAACTCATGAAGTAGAGTTTTAACTACTTCCAGAAGTTCCTAGCATGACATGGTTTCTTTAAATGCAGTTTTATTAATTTCAGGTATTTGGACAACATATCACATGTTTCACTTAAGATCAAAGATGATCTTTAAAATTAATCCACAAATTTCAATCCTAATGTCCTTCTTGTTCAATGCCCCAGATTCGCTCTCTGGTTACAAAAATTCTACCAAAAGGAATACACAATTATAACCACAATGTACTCTTTACAGAATAATGGCTACTAATATATTAGTTTATCGGTCACTCAATTTTTGTTAGAGCTCAACCATTCCTTATTACCCATGTTCTCACTCTTTTTGCACTTAATATAAAAATGTTTGGCTTGTATTCAAACTTCACAGCTTGTCTAACTATTCACTCATTCATTGAACTCGTTGTGCAGACTTTAAACTTCTTCATAAGAACTTTTAATCTCCTTACTCCTTAACTCTTCAAGTAAGCACTTTTGTTTTTTTATGTTTTTTTATGCACACAAAAAGAATCCTTCAGTCATAGCACTTTTTCTTGGAATGACAACATTGGTGATGAAGTTCACCCTAGCTTCTAGGCTTATGACCTATTAGGCAAAACACTCATTCTCCTAATTTTTCTTTAGACCCAACCCTCTTGTTGTATTCCCCTTAGTTCTCAGAGTGGCGACATCTTTGTATGAAGCTCACCTAAGCTTTGGGAGGTTTGCAACAGTCAGGTAATCACTCATCCCTTTTTTATTCAACGTTTTTTTTCTTTTTCTTTTTTGTTAAGGGAGAGGAGTGAGTGCTTAGGAGAAGAGGAGTGCTCTTCGAGGTGCACTTTCTTACGATGGATTTTTGTAGAGTCACCTTATCCCAAACAACTGACCCTTTAATGAGTGAAAATCTATAGTAAAGCCTTCAATTTTTTTTTTTTTTTTTTTTTTTTTAGATAAGGAGTTTAAAAGCTCTTAGTCTAAAGCTAAAGGAGCAAGTTCTCTTGAGATCAACAAATTGTCAAAGCATGAAACATAGAGACTTGCTAGATTCTTTTTAAATTAGGCACAAAGACCAAGGTTAGCGACATAAGTTAGATTGATCTCCTTAGAAAAATTGAATAAACGAGCACAACATAAAAGAAGCCAAAATTCATTCTAAGTACAAAGGGCCAACCATGCATGACTCTCTTTTAAGCAAAAGATTAAAGTGCCCCACATTACAAAGGCATCAAAACCACCTTAAAGCGAGAATCAATGAGTATTATTCTTGCATTTCTTCGACAATTGACAATTTATTTGAAATCTCAATTACATAGCTAAAAGTCCGCAACTTGAACTTGAGAGGAATAACCACGTATGAGATCAAACACAGTTGCTTTGTGTCAACAAGACCATAGTCATTAGTTCCTTTTACTACTCACAATATTTCTTCTAGAAGACCCAACCTTCTTATACCGCCTAAATCTTCAGAACTTCTACTACAGTTCTCACTTTGTGTGGAGTGGATATTAAAACATTCTCCGACTTTTTGTTGAAGGACTTGATCAAGATCTTGCTTTAGAAACGTAGGTGTACGACGTCATTCTTGCTGATTCTGGATTTGATAATTCCGAGGTGTAGACCCTAGAGGATAAAGAGAGGTATCGCCTGATACTTGGTTCCATCTCATTCCTGCTTGTAGCAATGCCCCTGCCACTAACTTTTCCTTTATTGTGGCAAGATTTTCTCAAAATATTTTCCATTTGAACCTTTAACACACTTCCATGTTTGGTTGGGTTGCTTATACTTGGTTATTAACCTGACCTTTCATGATCTTACTTTCCTTCTAATCCAATAATGACGGTGGAGCGAAGATATATTCAAGCTATTTCGTAACACTTTGACATTTTAATCTTTTTTAAAGAGAGAGAAGGATTGAATTAGTTCCAAATTTCTTATTACTAGCATGAAGTGCATGTATGCAAGGTTTCACAACTTAATGTTTATTTTAATGACCATGCAAAAAAGTTCAAGATGGATATTAAATGATGAATTTAAAAGAAAAAGACCACAATGACTAATGACTATGTAGCCTAGTGATGCCACAACAAGTAAATGAGTGCTTACTAATCTAGGATTAGACATGATAATTAATGAAATGACTCTCAACTTAATTAGGTCGTGCAAATGTCAATGAGAGGGTATATGTATGAAAGAAAGAAACGAATAATACAAAAGTCAAGGAAAACAAACATTAGTAGATGACAAAAATAGAGCAAAGTAAGCATACAAGACAATAAAAGCTCTAAACAAGTAAAGTTAATTCTAAGGTCTAAGACGACAAAAGTCTTCAAATTGGTCATAAAGTCATACATATGACAAATAACCAAGTTGAGCGAGGATTTTTCGTGTGCCTGCACGAAAGCATATGCTCCTCGAAGGTCGACACTACTTTATCCTCAATCTAATCCTATTAGGAAAAGTCCGGGTAGGGGACTTGTGATAATATGTGAGCAAAACAATCAAATAAAAAACATAAAAGCTTCAAACAAGTGAGGTTGACTCTGGAATCCTAAATGATAAAGGTCCCCAAAATGATCATTGTCTTAATAGTTTCATGATCATCTTGAGTGAGAATCTTTCGTGTGCCTGCACGGAAGTATAAACTTCTCGAAGGTCGACACTACTCCATCCTCGGTTCTAGTCCTATTAGGAATAGCCCGGGTAGAGGGCTCGTGATAGTGTGTGAGACAAAATAGATAAACAATTAAAGCAAAGAAATAAATAACAAGACCTTCAAACAGGTGAGGTTGGGTCTAAAAACCTAGACAATACAGGTCCCCAAAAATGGTCTCACAATCATACATGATCATGTGACCAAATTGAGTGAGGATTTTTAATGTGCCTACACGGAAGCATAAACTTCTCGAAGGTCGACACTACTCCATCCTCAAATCTAATCCTATTAGGAAAAAAACCCGGGTAGGAGGCTTGTGTGGGTGTGTGAAACAAAACAAACTAGTCATGCAATAAAAAACAAATGCACAAATGCACAAATAAAAGAATAAAATAAAAAGACAAATCAAGAATAACAAATGGCCAAACTCTCGAGGTGGAACCTCATCTCCCAAAGAGTGTCGCTAAGCCAGCCGCCACGCACTGCTGCGCGGAGAGCGCCGACGCCCTCAAAATAGGGATATTTAAAAGGAGTCGCCACCAATCTTTTTATGGTGTGATTGGACACCAAAATAGAATAAAATAATTTTTATATAAAAAAAAATGGTATCACGAAAACCAGATTTTGGGTTCGGGAGTTGTTTGTGTATGGGGAAAGGTGTTAGCACCCCCACAACACCCGCTTTTAACGGTGGCCAAATTTAATCTTGAATTGCAAAAATATTTAGAAAAAAAACTTATTTAGGTAAAAAAAAAAAAGATTTTTAACACAATGTCTTATTTTACCCTCATAACTCCAATATTTCGAGTCATGATCTCATAAAACAAGTGGATGAAAATCCATCAATGTGGCTACATTGAAATTATTTCCAAGATTTTGGAAATAATATCATCTCAAGAATATGAGAAAATTTTACAATTTCTCAAATCCATCGTAAGATGACCTCTTATAAAATATTTTTTTCAAAAGAAGTTTTAATTAAATTCATTTTTCTTGGGACCAAGATCTCGGACTCCCAAAGATAATGATCCCTCACCTCAAGAATTCTAGAAAATCGGACTCCCAAATATTTCTAGATTCCGTCGTAGGAAAATTTTTAGAAAGAAAATTGGTTTTAAAAAAAAAATTACAAAAAAGTTGAAAATAACATTTTTAGTTATAGAACTTTATAAACTAAAAAAGAAACCAAGTTAAAGGTTTGAAAATAAGTTTGCAAAGTAAGATTTGAAACCATGAACGATAATCATAATAAGTTAAGTTTGAAAAATAAAATGCAAATACAATTTAAAGATAAATCATGCTTAACATGACAAATAAATATTATGCAAAAATATGCTAACAATCACAAGAAAAAAAATATTGAAATCGATCTTGGACTTCCAAAGAATCGATTTCACACCTCAAGAAAAACTAGAAAATCGGACTCCCAAATATTTCTAGATTCCGTTAAATCGGTAAGTTTTTTTATAACAAGAAATATAAGTTTTTTTTTTTAAAAATCAATCACGTGAAATTAACAACATAATGAACCTACTAAGAACAAAATGATAAATAAATAGATAAGATAAAAGTATGTAAATGGATGGAAAAAACCAAATTTTAGAAAAAAAAAAAAAAAATAATAAAACAAGAAAGAGGGATTAAATAACATAAAATGAAATATGTATTAGTGACAACTATCCATGATTTGACCAAACAAAAGTTTTGAAAGGAGCACTCATAGGTAAATATAAAAAAATAAAAAAATCAAAACTAAACCTTTTTTTTTAAACTTTTGTTTTTTATTAGCCATTTACATTTGTTTTTTTTTCAATTATCTTTTCACTATCTCACATAATGCCTATCGTTTTCTTCTTCAACCATTTTCACAACACTTTGCTCATTTTTCTCTCTCTCTCTTTTTTTTTTTTTTTTTTTTAGTATAATGAAAGCAAGAGCTAAGAAGAATAAATGTGGAGAAAGAAAAATAATAGATAAGTAGGAAAGGTAAACCATAAAATAAAGTTAGTAGCATCAAGATCTTAGACATTAAAACAAACAAAAAAATGAGCAAAGATTCACATTATAATAAAAGTAAAAAGAGATGTAATAAACAACAAAAATGAAAACAAAACTCATAAAACCTTTACTCAACTATTGTTTTTCGGGGATATTTAGAGATGAAGATGAAAATAAGGTTTGTAGCAAAACATAACAATAAAATAGACAATTATTCACATTGTAATAAAAGTAAAGAAAAAAATGTAATGAACATCGAAAATGAAAGAAAAACTCATAAAAAACCCTTACTCAACTATTGTTTTTCGGGGGGCATTTCAAAATAAGATGAAGATGAAGAAGTTGGTGTCAAGAACAAACCAACTAGCTTGTTGTTTGAGGTATGGATCCTTGGAACAAAATCCTACCAAATGCAACCTCCAACTAAGCTAGGGTTATTTTTGTGCTATGAGATTTTGGAGTATTTTTTTTTTTTACAAAAAAAACTCTCCATCTTTATGGTTGTGAAGGTATTTGGCTATGGAGTTTTGTAGAGTTGAGAATAGAAGAGAATGATGTGTGGGAGTGTAGAAGAAGTAGGGTTTTTATGTTGTGTTTTTGGAGAAGAGAAAGAGATGTATATAAAGACTAAAAGCAATTCCTCTTTTGTGTATAAAACCAAAAACCAAAATTGTTGCAATTTGAAAATCCAATGCCAAAAGAGAACTTACACTTAAAAAGACCAACAAGAATTTGGTCAAACAAAATAAACAACCAA
Source organism: Trichosanthes cucumerina (assembly GCA_036507285.1). Taxonomy (NCBI): domain Eukaryota; kingdom Viridiplantae; phylum Streptophyta; class Magnoliopsida; order Cucurbitales; family Cucurbitaceae; genus Trichosanthes; species Trichosanthes cucumerina. The sequence goes on along the minus strand of CM071839.1, from coordinate 69,316,507 downwards.
AACTTACTCACTTAACCAAAAATTTGTCTTTTCTCCTAAAAACCAAGATTTATCAAACTTCTAAAAAACATAGAAAAAAAAATTAACAAATAACAAATAAATAATCAAAGTGAGCTAATTTAAATACAAAAAAAAAAAGGATATTGGTAATCTAATAATTTAATAAAAAAATGAGCCGGACAAAAATAGGTGGCTACAAAAGAAAGAGTTGATTGAAGAGGTAGATGCTTGTGAAGTTAAGACAAGCAAGCCATCTACCAACTCTGCAAAGGAAAAGGTTACAAATGAAGAAAAATCATCAAATCTTCCAGTATTGCGTTACATCCCTTTATCACGACGTAAAAAGGGAGAATCACCATTTACAGGATGCTAAAAACACTTGAAATCCGGCGATATGAAAATCCTAAAAGAAAGTTTCATCACACCTCTAACAACAATCACCAAGCAAGAAATTCGGAATTCGAAAGTTGATAATGCAAAAATGGCCTTGCCCGAAAGAAGAACGAATGATGGGTTTGATCCTAAAACATACAAACTTCTATCAAATGCAGGTTACAACTTCACAATTCACACTACGTTCAAAAGTTTAAAAATCTTCGATGAGAGGCCTGAGTTTTCTTCAACACAAAAGAAACTTTTAAAAAAAGGTTATATGATATCCACGTCAAGAAAAGGACTTGGATACAAGTCTCCTGAGCCAATCCGTATAACGAGAAAAGAAAATGAGAAGATGACAGACGCAAATCACATAACAGTCAAGGAAGTAGATGATTCGAATAAAAAAGGAAGTGTCATCCGAAGGACTTCTGTTTTTAGGCGTGTTGGATCATTGGCAACACGACTCTCGACTCTCCAAAGGATAGGGGTGACTGCTGAAGAAAGTATTTTACCAGGTCCTACTTTTGACTCCACCCGATCTTCGATCCGTCAGAGGTTAAAAATGCCTACTAGTAAAGAAAAAAGAACGTCAATCACTCCAGATTTGGTGCGACCATCAGCGTTGCAACGGTTAGGCACACTTACGAAAGAGAGGAAAAATATACCTTCGACTTCAAATGTGATACGCCCTTCAGCTTTTCACAGGTTAAGTGTAGCCACATCAAAAATTGAGGGTCCTTCCACCACAGTTTTTGACCGACTTCAACATGATTGCCTGGTTGAAACCTCGAAGGATAAATCCTCTGTTGAAACAAAAGATGAGCGAAAAATTCGCAGTGCCTTTCCTTCTCGTATGAAAAGAAAAATCTTCGTTGCAGTTAATACAGAGGGTGTGTTGAAGGTAAAACGACGCGATGTCGTCTTCACCAACCCCTTAAGAGAGGATCCTGAACATGAAGAAGGCGAGACCTCTTGTCATCATATTATGGTTGAAGAAGAAACAGAGACTGAAATGTTCGATGGGGATGCAGAAGAGGCACCATTATCGCTTGAAGATGACAATCAATCAACAGTAGATGAGCTTAAAGAGGTGAACCTCGGTATGCCGGAAGAGTCGCACCCAACTTTCATAAGTGCATCGCTCACTTGTGAGGAGGAAGGCGAATATATAAGCTTGCTCACTTCATATAGAGATGTGTTTGCTTGGTCCTATAAAGAAATGTCAGGACTTGATCCGAAAGTAGTTGTCCATCATCTCGCCATCAAACAAGGGTATAGACCAGTCAAGCAAGCTCAACGCCGTTTTCAACCAGAGCTTATTCCTCAAATTGAGGTGGAAGTTAACAAGTTGATAGAAGAAGGATTCATCCGTGAGGTGAAATATCCAACAGGGATAGCTAACATCGTTCCTGTTAGAAAGAAGAATGGACAGCTTCGAGTTTGCGTGGACTTTCGCGACCTGAATAATGCATGCCCAAAAGACGACTTCTCATTGCCCATCACCGAGATCATGGTCGATGCTACTACTGGACATGAAGCTTTGTCATTTATGGATGGATCATCAGGATATAATCAAATTCGGATGGCCCTCGACGATGAAGAAATGACAGCGTTCAGAACTCCAAAAGGAATATACTGTTACAAAGTGATGCCCTTCGGATTAAAGAATGTCGGAGCAACTTATCAGCGTGCTATGCAAAAGATCTTCGACGACATGCTCCATAAACGTATTGAATGTTATGTTGATGATCTGGTGGTCAAATCTAAGAAGCGAAAAGATCACCTGCAAAATTTAAAAATAGTCTTTGATCGTTTGAGAAAATATCAATCGAAGATGAATCCTCTTAAATGTGTCTTTGGTGTGACATCAAGAAAATTTCTTGGTTTTATAGTAAGGCATCGAGGAATCGAAATCGACCGATCTAAAATTGACGCCATTCAGAAAATGCCAGAGCCGCGAAATCTGCGGGAGTTGAGAAGTCTTCAAGGACGGTTAGCTTACATCAGAAGGTTTATCTCCAACCTAGCAGGTCGATGCCAACCATTTCAAAGATTGATGAAGAAAAATACAATATTTGAGTGGGATAAAGCATGCCAAAATGCTTTTGACAGCATAAAGAAATATCTCCTTAACCCTCATGTTTTAAGTGCTCCCATAGCTGGAAGGTCGTTGATATTGTATATTGCTGCACAAGAAAGGTCACTTGGAGCACTACTTGCACAAGAAAACGAAAAGGGTAAAGAATGTGCTTTATACTATCTAAGTAGGACTTTGAATGGGGCAGAACTAAACTACTCACCCATTGAAAAGATGAGTCTTTCGCTCTTCTTCGCCATTGATAAACTGAGACATTATATTCAAGGTTTCACAGTACACTTGGTGGCAAAGGTTGACCCGATTAAATATGTTCTATCTAGGCCTATTATTTCAGGGCGTTTGGCTAAGTGGGCGATCTTACTTCAACAATATGATATTGTTTATGTACCACAAAAGGCAGTAAAGGGACAAGCTTTGGCTGATTTTCTGGCAGATCATTCAACGCCATCAGATTGAAAATTGTCTGAAGTACTGCCTGACGAAGAGATCTTTTACATTAAAATCGTTGAACCTTGGATCATGTATTTTGATGGTGCGACTCGAAGAAACTGTGCAGGGGCAGGTGTAGTATTCATCTCGCCAGAAAAACACATGTTGCCATACAACTTTACATTCGGAGAGGTATGCTCGAATAATGTGGCCGAGTATCAAGCGTTCATTATTGGTCTTCAAATAGCCATAGAAATCGGAGTAACATACATTGAAATTTACGGAGACTCAAAATTAGTAGTGAATCAATTATTGCTCCAGTATGAGGTAAAACACGAAGACTTGATACCCTACTTCAAATACGCTAGACAATTATTGGAAAGCTTCGAGTGTGTGACGATACATCATGTCTTGAGATTTGAAAATACAAAGGTAGATGCTTTGGTAAATTTAGCTACAGCTCTAACCATTTCAGAAAGCGAAGTTTTAAGCATCCCACTGTGTCAAAGATGGATCGTACCACCAGTTGAAAATGAAAGTCAAGAGTCAAATGCAATATCTGCTTATGTAATTGAAGAAGAGGATTGACGGCAACCGATCATAGACTATTTACAACATGGAAAACTTCCTATCGAAAGGCGACATAAGACTGAGATACGAAGAAGGGCATCTCGATTAATCTTTTACGAAGAAACTTTATACCGTCGCTCGTATGAAGGAATTTTTCTTCGATGTTTGGAAAAAGAAGAATCAGCACATGCACTAGAGGAAGCTCATTCAGGTGTTTGTGGAGCTCATCAGTCTGGACCAAAGTTGCACTTTCAGTTGAAAAGGATGGGTTACTACTAGCCTACAATGATCCACGACTCAATGGAGTATGCAAAGAAATGCGAAGCTTGTCAGTTTCATGCAAACTCCATACATCAATCTCCAGAACCACTTCATCCAACTGTAGTTTCCTGGCCATTCGAAGCTTGGGGACTTGACCTTGTCGGCTCCATAACACCTAAGTCATCAGCAGGGCACTCATATATCCTTGCAGGGACAAATTATTTCTCAAGATGGGCAGAAGTTATTGCGTTAAAAGAAGCAAAGAAAGAAAACGTGGCAGATTTTGTTCGTAACCATCTCATTTATCGATATGACATTCCCCACCGCATCGTAACAGATAATGGGAGACAATTTTCTAACAGTTTGATGGAGATCCGATCTCCTTGAGCAGCGGAAATGTGATTGGGATCGTTAATTTGCTTGATTGTTTTGCTAAAAACAAAAACCAGTACATTGACCCAAAAATACAGAACAAGCATATATTCTAATCCTATTAGGCATGGATTAAATGCATACAAACATACTACATGTTTTAACGTTTAAACTAAAGAAGCAAAAGAAGAATTACCTTTGTAGACTTTCTCCAACAGCAACTCCTTGCTCCAAGCAGTACAACAACAAAGGAACTTCTTTGTTTTTCTCTGTGCAACAACACCACCACTTGGATCACCTCCTATGTCTCTGAATACTTAGATCCTCTTGGTGGGAAGGATTCTAACTTTTGGAATGTGAAGGGAATTTGAGAGTGAGAGAGAAATTTTTCCAGCAATTCCCCAAAAAATTTGGAATTGATCAATCGATCCCTTTCACTTCTCTCCAGGAGAAGTTAAAACCCAGTAACGGGCATCTCCCACTTCCTATCGAATAGGAAGTTGAGAGAGAGAGGGGGAACGTGTCCTCCTGACACGTTCCTTATTTATTTAATTAATCACATTAATTAAATAATCAAATAAATTAAATATCTTATATTTAATTTATATTAAAACACATTTAATGAATTATCCCTCTATCCTATAGTTTTAATGCACATCTAATGTACATTAAATTTAACCTATAGTTTTTAAGTATGAATCACATTCACATTTAAATTTAATATTTGAACTCTTTCAAATATTTAATTCTCTCACATAATTTAATATGAATCATATTCATATTAAATTTATAATACATAGTTCCAAAACTATATATTATATCGTATTTTAATACATAAAATATATTCCCTAGTGAATTTGAACATTTCAAATTCAAATGATCTAAGAACCCTTTACGAGCTAGAAGGTGGACCTGATGGACCTACTGGATCGTAAGCTCCAACGATACGAGATTGCTCGCTTAATCTCATTAACCTCCCAATCAACATTCGTTAATCATGGAATACTCCACTAAAGTCCCACAACTGCACTCTTCTCACTGCAGATATATTTCTATGTCCATGGATATTGACCAATAACAGCAAGTCAATCCTTCACGAATGTTCGTAACACCAGCTGGGTCAAATTACCGTTTTACCCTTGGGTTACATCTTGTGCCTTAAGTACCAGTGCTCCTCTAATGAACAATTTGTTTGTGGTCCTACCAACAAACAGAGTCCCTCTCGGGCCAATGAGAGGGTCGGGCCTTTGTTCAAGTCCCGAGACACCACTTAAGGGAACATTCCTCTACTTACCATAGTAGGCGGGAAGGAGTGAATTCTATCTTGCTAAGTTAAGTTCCCACCGCTCACTCGGTCTTGTCCCCAAGATAGGTAGGCATATTGAGTGTGCGAATCCGCCACTCTCACCCATATTAGTCAAAGGACAATCCCTCATGAACAGGAGTTCGTAACTCGCTTTCAGATTGAGATAAGTTGCCTAGGTCATCCTAGTGAAATAGAAACCTAACTAGTCAACTGAGTTACAACTTTAGAGGTTACTATTTCGTGATCCGATCTTATGTAATCTCATTACATAGGATATCCCCACTCACATGTCATCTACACGAACACGTTAGGATCACAGTGTTTGTATCAAATACAAAGTGGGTCACATCCATAATTTAACTAGGGTAAGGTACCCAAACCTTATCCCCAACTATAGACCTTTTAGGTCAGATCTCGAATCGAGATCCTTTTTATGTACATTACATTCGGCTTAAAGATTCATTTAATGACCTTGGATGTTTAGTTTATTGGATTTAGGGTTTAAATAACGGCAAACTCGTAGAAAACGAACAATAACACTTTATTGAAATAATAACACTTTATTACAATAATTAGAACATAATTACAAACTACGAGTTTTATGGCACAAATCCCAACAAAATTATGCGAAAAATTTGGCTTTAAGCAGTATAATTCATCAATGAACAATGCCGCAACAAATGGCCTAGCCGAAGCATTTAACAAGACGTTGTGCAACCTGTTGAAGAAAATAGTCTCTAAGTCAAAAAGAGATTGGCAAGAAAGAGTGGGTGAAGCTTTATGGGCATACCGAACTACCTATCGTACCCCAACAGGAGCCACACCTTATTCTCTTGTTTATGGAATAGAGGTTGTTCTCCCTTTAGAGAGAGAAATTCCATCATTGCGAATGGCAGTTCAAGAGGGACTTACTGTCGAAGAGAATGCTAAGTTACGTCTACAAGAGTTGGAAGCATTGGATGAGAAACGACTTGAGGCTCAACAAGCATTGGAATGCTATCAAGCACGAATGTCTAAGGCTTTCAACAAAAAGGTACGATCTTGCTCATTTCATGTTGGAGAACTCGTGCTTGCAATTCGAAGGCCTATTATAACGACTCGACATACAGGACATAAGTTTACACCTAAATGAGATGGACCCTATGTTATGAAAGAAGTCTACACGAATGGAGCATACAAGATAGTTGATCAAGATGGACTCAGAATCGACCCGATCAATGGAAAATTTCTCAAAAAGTATTATGCTTAAAAAAAATATATGTAAAAGCTCCTTATCGTAAGAGCCTAAACTGCATGATACTCCTGACCCGCATGAGTTAAAAAGGTGAACGACCCCCCAAAAAAATGTACATTGAACTACGTTATGACTTGATCCCTTTTGTTAAAGGGTACGTAGGCAATTTTAAGTAAACTTTAAGTTCAGTCCATAAACTAAAACAAAAAAAATCATCCCATGTCATGCAAAAAAAATCATTCATTCATGAATTTCTTTCATTATATATAAAAAAAAAGTTTGACAATGAAAAATAAGCTAAACTAAAAAAAAAAAATAACAAAAAAAAAAATCTCTCGATGGCCATTACTGTAGACTTCTTAGATCACCTAACAAATTAGATGTCAAGTCTAGCAGGAGTGACATCACTGTAGGCGAGGCAAGTGACCACGACTACAGGCTACTTAGGTCACCCAATAAATCAGGTGCCAAGTCTAGCAGTGTCATCATTGTAGGGGAGGCAGGTGACCACCGTTGCAGGCTACCTAGGTCACCCAATAAATTAGGTACCCAGTCTAGCAGGAGTGACATCACTGTAGGCGAGAAAGGTGACCACCGCTGCAGGCTACTCCCCCAATAAATCAGGTGTCAAGTCTAGCAGAAGTGACATCACTGTAGTTTAGGCAGGTGACCAGACTGCAGGCTACTTAGGTCACCCAATAAATTAGATGGACAGTCTAGCAGGAGTGACATCACCAGTGGCGGCAGGGTGACCACTGCTGCGAGCTACCCAATAAATCAAAGCCAAGTCTAGCGGGAGTGACATCACCAGAGGGTGAGGCGGAGAGGCTACCCAATAAATCAGGTGCCAAGTCTAGCAGGAGTGACATCACTGTAGGTGAGGCAGGTGACCACCGCTGCAGGTTACTTAGGTCATCCAATAAATCAAGTGCCAAGTCTAGCAGGAGTGACATCACTATAGGCGAGGCAGGTGACAATCGCTGTAGGCTACTTAGGTCACCTAATAAATTAGGTGCCAAGTCTAGCAGGAGTGACTCACTGCAGGCGAGGCATGTGACCATCGCTTCAGGCTACTTAGGTCACCCAATAAATCAAGTGCCAAGTCTAGCAAGAGTGACATCACTGTAGGTGTGAAATTGTTGCATCGTTGAACAGAGGCATTTTCATAAGCAATAACAACAATACATATATATGTTCAAGCAAAAAAAATAGAATAATTATGAGAAAAGATCTAGGACATGATAAAAATCAAATATTCAACTGGGGGATCGTTAAATAGAATACATGCATTCAAAAAAATAAATAATAAATAAAATTATCGAAAAATGTGCATGTACCTATTAGAAGACGGGCAAAGATGAATGTGTCCCCCCGAGTCTCGAAGCACTTTACTTGAAGCGTCTGTGACACCATGCATTGAAGTTAGTTAACAAAAAATAATCTAGCGAATGTAAGCACTGAAGTTAAAAATAATAATAATAATAATAATAAATACTATGACACAAAGCTTTGTTGTTATAAAAAAAAAATAGTCTACTGTCACTATGGTAGCAAAGTTTGAGGGGATTTATGAAGATTTGTCGACAATGGCAAGCAAGGTGCACAAGGAAGATTATTGATTAAACTCGACCTACACAACAAAAAGAAGTGTATGAACATTTGTAGTCAGATAAAAAAAAGATTGAGAAGAGAAGAATTCATCATACCTAAAAGTTTGATGATGGAAGACTCATATGTCTTTGGCCTATGCAATTTCTACCATTTATAAAGGGAGAAATTAGGTCAAAGCATACAACAAAATTGACAAGTCAAATTTGGAGAATCTTGAAAGATTTTGGCCTAATCAAATAAAATTGAAGCTAAATTTGGAGAATAGAAAAAATTTCCCCTAAAATTATGTGGAGGAAATAAAAAAATTTATGTGTGAGAGATTTTGGCCTAATCAAATAAAATTAACAAGCCAATTTGGAGAATCTCTACATCTGTCAAGGAAAAGATTTTCTGTAAGAGAAATCTTAGCTTAATCAAACAAGATTTATAAGCCAAATTCTAAAACTGGCAAACTAAATTTTGGAAATTTCCTACCATTTTTACTATGGAAAATATCTACCTCCAAATTTACCTGCGGTCAGATTTTGACCAATGAGAATGTCTCTACAAATTGGATAAAGATTTACTTCCAAACTAGAGAAATTTTTAGGCAAATAAAATTTTTGGCTAAAATCAAATATTTTGACAAAATCTTGTATGTCAAAGCTTTGGCCTCTCAACTCAAAATTTGGGCGTACTCTAATTTTTCTCCCAAATCAAAATTTGACTGCATGTCAAATTCAAATCTCATATTCAAATTCAAATTCAAGTCAAGATTCATATAATTTTGGTAAAGTTTCTAAAATCGAAATTTGGATATACTTCGAATTTTCTCCCAAATAAAATCTAAAGTCTCAAATTCAAGTTCCACAGGTTGAAATTCATATAATTTTGGCCTAAATTTCTCAAATCAAAATTTGAGAATACTCCAAATTTTCTCCTAAATTAGAATTGGAGCAAGTCTCAAAATTTTCACCCCGAATTCAGGTCAAGATCTATTTAATCTTGATAAAGTTTCTCAAATCAAAATTGGATATACTTCAAATTTTCTCCCAAATAAAATTTGAAGGTTCAAATTCAAATTTCATTCTAAATTCAAGTCAAAATTCGGAGACTTCTTAAATTCATCAGCGAAATCAAAATCATTCTATATTTTGATTCCAACTAAACTTTTTCGAGATTCATCCACCGTAATACTTGTGCATAAATCTCGAAAAGGGGCATTTGTTGAATGAGAAATTTCAGCCAATCACAAATTGCCACATCATTAATTTGAATTGATGATAAAATAAATTTTGAACCAATTATAAATTTACACGTGTCCTAAAATTAAATTAAAAGACATGAAAAATTGGCAAATTAAATAATGCCACATATTCAATAATAAAAATGGATTGGACTCAATTTAAATAATCCAAACCTATTAAAAAAAATAAATGGATTGGATTAAGTCCAAATAAGACTAAGCCCAAGAATTGGTTCCAAAGTCCACAAGACCCAAGCCCTTACAAGGTCCACAATGAAGGCAAGAGTCAGAATCTAGAGCATCTAGCCAGAGAGTTCAGAGTTTTCCAAAATCAGGATTCATAAGAGTCAGAATCCAGAGTTTTCCAGAATCAGGATTCATAAGAGTCAGAATCCAGAGTTTTCCAGAATCAGGATTCATAAGAGTCAGAATCTAGAGCATCCGTCTTCCAGAATCTGCTAGAATTCAGAAGCTTCGACTCAGCCAGAATTCAGAAGCTTTAGCTCAAAAACTTTTTCAGAATTAGAATTGAAACCTCGACTAGCCAGAGAATTCGTAAAACTGTAAACCTCTTCCGCAGTCGTCGAATCCGAAACCTCGACTTAGCTGGAGAATTCAGAGTCTTCCAAAGTCAGAACTCCGAAGCTTCAAATTAAGTCAAAGAGTCCAGAGAATTCAAAAGATCCAAAAATTCAACGACTTAAAAGCTTCCGCAAATTGATCATCTCTTCATCAACTACAGATCGAAGATTCAATCTCCCTCCATCTGAGAACAAGCTTGCTAACCTCAGATCAAAGTTCATATTCCGAGAGAAAGCATCAGAGGATTACACATTAGACATTGTAACACTCCACAAAAAATCAATAAAAATCAAGTTCATTTCACGAATTAAATTTCTCCGGAAATCTGTGTGAACAACTATATCTATTAAGATTTTTATCTTTGTTTAAAATAGTTATGCATTTTAAAATTTCAAATTCGAATATGGATACCATGAAAACATAAAAAATGTTATTTTCAGAATTTATACTATTTGGATCACAGAATCCGAAAACAGTTTTCGAAAACAGCCAAACACGTATTCACTGAATTTAGTGAATCTGAAAATAAAACAGAATCTGAATTACCTACCAAACAAACCCAAACCCTAAATTTTCAGAATGAGTGAAAAGAGAAATTGTATATACACCGTGACCAACTGACCAAACCAAAATCTATAGAATTGGCTATAAAAAGAACAAATAAAGTCAAATCAAAATACTGGCAAAATTGCCAAATCCAATCAGTAAACATGCAAGCAATGACAAAAACTAAAATCTATAGAATTGGCCATAAAAAGAATAAATCAAATCAAATCGACCCCAAATTCAAAAAAATACATAAGCGCAATCAAAGATTAAATATTAATACATTGGAAAGGAAGGAAAAAAAAAACCTTACAAACTGAGGAAAGTTTCTTCTCAATAGAAGTTTCTTCTCGGTTGAATCCAAAAGAAAAAACCACCTCTTCCCTAGTTCTATTTTCTGATATAGAATCCTTCCTGAAACTTCTGGTCTCCCTTTAAATCCCCTATGATTTCTCCTTTTAATTAATCGTCCTCCCTCATTCTCTTTTCTTCTCTCTTCCTTCCTTTTAAAAATCATCTTCAAAGAAAGGAAAAAAAATAAAATCAAATCAAATTACAATAAAAAAAAAAACTAAACTAACAAAAATAAATAAATAAAAAACTAAAAAAATTTACTTAAAGATAAAACTTTCATTAAAAAAGTAAAATAGAATAACAAATAATAAATAAAAATTATCGGAACAAATACGGTATCTACAATAGGTCATCTAATATTAAAATAGGACAAGTGATCGGACACATCCCATACTTTTTTCTTTAATTTAAAAATGTATTTTTTTTCTTTAATTTAAAAAAATGTAATTAGGAATAGGATGGTAAAAATTTACATTTTGAAATGGTTTAGTTCATAAGTAGGGAAATTGCCAAAAATAGGACAGATTCAAGGGTATAAAAGAAATTTAGGACCTTTTTTAAATGAGTAGACTTTTAGGACTTTTTAGGGTATGAAATTACTAATGTACCCTTTTTAAAAAATCCCCATTTTAAAGAATGGCATGCCCTTATTTTAACAAAAACCCACAAATTCTCTTACACAAAGGTTCTCTCACGCAAATCTCTCTCTTGCATAAACCCACTCGAACTCACCTCACCTATCAACACACATCGGCGACCACGAACCGCGACCACTTACCGGCGACCACGAACCGGCGACCACGACGTGGAGAACACGAACCGTCGAACACCAACCTTTTGTTTGTTTCTTTCGGCGAACCAACAACCAGGAAGTACGAGTTTTTTCATTTTCTTTCTTCCTTTTCTTTTTTCATTTTAAATGTTGCAGACAAAGTGTTTGATATTTTTACTAAATGAAAATGAACTTGGGTTTCATTTCGAATTTATAATCCTTTAGTATACTTGAAGTATGATAATGATTTTCTTTTTTTCTTTTACCCATATCAATCTTTTTAGGTTGGATAATCATTATTTGGTGATGACTTTTGATATTTTTTCAAATTTTCATCGTTTATTGGGTGCGAGAAAGGTGCGAGAAAGGTGCGAGACAAGTGCGAGAAAAAAAACAGAATGCAAAATGAGCCTTTTCCTTTGGTTCTTTCCTTTTTTTGTGGTTATTTATGCATGTCTAGCTAGGGCTTGATGTCGTACATCAATTTATACAGTTTTTTCTTAAAAGTCTTCTTTTGCTATGTTAGTGAATCTACGAGAAAAGTCATCCTTGTGTCCGAAAAGTGGGAAACTTTCAACCATATTAGTCTTTTTAGGTTGGATAGTCATTATTTGGTGATGACTTTTGATATTTAGCCAAATTTTTATGGTTTATTGGGTGCGAGAAAAGTGCGAGAAAAAAAAACATAATGTTAAACTGACCCTTTCGTTTGGTTCTTTAACTTTGTTGTGGCTATTTATGCATGTCTAGTTAGGTGTTAGTTATGGTACTTCATTCTATACACTTATCGTTAAATGACTTATTTTCATGTGTATTTTTTATAAATAGGGTATTGAATTCTTGTCTAATAATATTTTTCTTATTATTTTTATGAAATTAAGAGTTTAAGGATGACCCATGTTCCTATTTTGGTTCGTTATGGTGGAGTATGGGATGAGAAGGAAAAAAAAAATATGTAGGAGGTTTGTTGAAAGGTCTTGTCGTAAGTAAAGAAATCACACACAAGGATTTAGTTCTTGAAATATATGATCTCACTAAGTTGACCCTAAAGAGTTTGACATCAAACTTAGATGCATATATGAGATAAGATCCGATAATCAAACCCCTCCATTGGAGATAAGTAATGATCGTGATTTAAGATTTTATCTTTTTGTGAAAATATGCTTCAAGTCCTCTTGTATGCATACATTTGAACCTAGGTACGTAAGTTCGACTCAGTGCAAGATTTTCATTTTGAAGGTCATAAATCGATTTCTGGTAGCAATCAAGTTAAGACCTTAGATACAAATGTTCCGAATCTGGTGCATGCAACATTAGATTATAATATCGCTGAAGTTGACATAGTTAATGACAAAGATGATAATAGTAGATGGGATTCATATGATGAGGGCAAGAACTTTAATTTTGAATCCTATGACATCCGACAAGAAATAAGGACTTCAAAATATGGTAAAAGAAAACGTGATGTGTGGTGGTCAATCGTAGCCGATCGACATATGTGAAGAAAAATACTTTGTGTAAGAAGCTCAACAAATGATGAGTTGGAGGTAGGGCAAATATTTTTTTGGCAAGAGGGAATTATCCATGAGATTAAGTGTGGTGGCAATGAAAAAAAACTTTGAATTTAGAGTAAAGAAGTCTACCAAGAAGATTCTTTATGTTAAATGTGTTGATGATAAATGTAAATGGAGACTTCGGGCAGTCCAATTGAAGGGTTCAGACATATTCAAAATTTCAAAGTATGCAAACGTTCACTCATGTTCACTTGATATACTGAATCATGACCATAGACAAGCAAAGGCTTGGGTAGTGGGGGAAATAATAAAATCAAAATTCAAAGGAGTTGGTCGTCAATACAAACCTCGTGACATCATCGAAGACATGAGACAAGACTATGGTATAAATATGAGTTATGAAAAAGCGTGGCGTGCCAGAGAAATTGCGTATATGCAAGTACGTGGATCACCAGAAGAGTCATATAATCTATTGCGCCGGTATGGCGAAGCACTTAAACTGGCAAATCCAGGTACATTTTATGACATTGAACTCGAAGATGGTCAGTTCTTCAAATATCTTTTATGGCTCTAGGACCATGTGTTCGAGGATTTCTAAATTGTATGCGACGTGCCATAGTTATGGATGGAACATTCTCAAGTGCAAATATAAGGGTACTTTGATAATTGCCACTTGCTTAGACGACGAAATAACCAAATTTTTCCCTCTTGCATTCTGAATCGTCGATAGGGAATCGATAGTTCAGTGGTATGGTTCTTGGAAAAGTTAAAATGTGCAATAGGAGAAGTTAGTGACCTAGTTTTTGTATCAGATCGAAATAAAAGCATATCAAAGTCTATTGCTTTGGTTTTTCCCAATGCATTTCACGCTCTTTGTGTGCAACATTTGAGAGATAATTTGGTTACTAAATTCAAGAGTGAAACAATAGAACATTTGTTTTGTAATGCGTCAAGAGCATATCGCGAGTCAAAATTTCAAGAATCGTGGGGACGCATCCTAGCATTCGATAATGGTGTAGGCAAGTATTTGGAAAATGTTGGTCTGTCACGTTGGGCACGTATGCATTGCCCAAGAAGGCGATACAATATGATGACCACGAATATAGCTGAGAGCATGAATGCCCTTCTGAGTGAACCTAGAGGATTGTCAATTGCTGCATTGGTTGAACACTTGAGAGCGTTACAAAGATGGTTTTGGGAGCGTCGAGAAGAAGCTTCAAAAGGCACATCCATCTTGACGAAGTGGGCTGAAGAAATAATACATATAAGCCATGAACGTTCTTTAACAATGAAGGTTGATTCAATTGATTGTTATCAATTACATGTGAAGGACATGGATGGAGATCAAAGCATGAAGTAGATCAAAGCATGCTAACACCCAATGAAATCCATTCACGTTGACTGGTGCATACACAAGATCAACGTTAACCCAAGCATCCTGGAAGTCAACATTACATCCAATGATGTAATCGACTAAGCGATACTCTGCTTGCCAATCGAATGGCCTATTTTCGTCGATGCTTTTTTTGTATTCAGGCCACTTTGCTTGGAGATGACGCTGCACACATAATTAGTGATAAAGTTACATAACTTCTATATTATATAACAATTGCAGACCAAATTATAGAATAACATACCATGAATACTGTGTCAACAGTTGTAAAGTTCTGGGAACAAAAACTTTCTTTGGCCTTAATCTTCAAACGAAGGAACAAGAAGATTGTATCTAAATGCTACATAAGGAATAAAGTATAGTGAGTCATATAGGTTAAATTAAGTACCAATGAAATAAATAAGAAAACTACATACCTCATCCGTTAGCCAATGTAACACATACATAATTCTTTAAAAAAGACTTGGGTTTTTGTCCAAATGATGGTGTCCTTTAGCTCGTTGTTAGTTTTTCTGTCATTGATCCATCGCCTGAGTCTTTCCAATTCACGCATTTCAATCATGTGCATCGGATTATAAGTAACGTCGGAAGACTTTATTCTTTTGGCTAGAGTTGTGAAAGGAGTTGAAATATGAACGCTTGGACGCCTTTTCCGTGCAACACGGACGGATGGGCCTACCACCTTGAACGGTGATATTTCGGTCACATCATCCACCTCAAGATCCTGATCTCTAAATGGGGCACTATGAACGACGAGCTGAACACATTTTACTGGCTGTTCAATCTCTGGTTCGATGCCCTCATTGTCATCAGTTGGCATTTTCAACCACGATGGTGTACTTGGTCTCTCAACCGGTGTGACATCAGTCATTATATGTGTGCCCAACTCATCCATCACTGAAGTTTCGTTCCCAACCTCATTTTCTTTGTCGCCCTAATCCAAAACAATAAATTTCGTGAACAAATGAGCATATTTTTTTTAACAAGAAGACACAAGACTATGTATAATAAAATTGCTTACATTGCTCATTATCCCAACCCGCTTTAAGATTAGTGATAATAACACTTTCATCTCTGCCACATCCCCCTTAATAAGTTCCATGTCGCCCCTCACAACCTTCATGTCATGTTGTAGGTTGCTCACTTGTACTTTTAATCTCCTATACTCCTTGGAGGACATGGGCTTAGACTTCCGGTCTTTTTTAGATTCCTTAAGGTTGTCATTTGTTGATTTTTCTTGTACTCCTTCGTCGATCACAACCTCAGTGGTAATGTTCAATGTTTGGACCTCCTTAACGTTCGGAGGCGTTAGACAGGGTTGAGGAGGTAGACCATCTTGGGCGAACAATTTTTCCTCCACCGTTGCCTCAATCAAACTTTTAATTTCCACCTACAAAATTGATAAAGTTCCACATGAGTAAAAATACAATAGTTAAATAATACAATAATATATGAAATTTACAATGCATGGTGGTATACCTTCTCTAAGTCAAACACTTGACTATGAATAAGATTGGAGGAGGGAGATTGGAAGCATGACCAACGTAACATACGGGGGATAGCATCGTCACTTATTTTCTTCGCGACAACACCATTTAAGGTAGATATAGACTCGTACGCCCATACCTATAATATGTATCCAACATTAGAATAAAAAAAAAAAAAAAATATAAAATTTAAGTAAAGTGTAAAACGTACCTGTAATGCATGAGGGAATCCTATAATGGTATATCTATCGATAAGTGCCTTTCATTTTTTCCTTAGCCTTGCTCAATGCTTTTTCAAACCCACATACTGTTGCTTGGTCGAAAGAGAGAGCCCCAGTCATAACTATTGAAGATATCCCAATCATCAACAAACCCCCATAATGTCGTGTCTGCTTTAAGTTTCTTCTCCTTCCCGAACAACCCTAGTTCTATGAGGTATATTAAGGCTAATTTAACACAATCATCGTCCTCCCCTTTACAATTCATGAAGACGTTCTCTATCTCACTAGAGTATATCGTAGCCTTATCCCCAAAATAGGTTTTTCTAATTCTATTGTTTAATTTTTGTGGACGAGAACAAATCCTAGAACTAGGCCACAAACCTGTCACTATGTTAAACTCGTTCCGCCCAAAAGTTACAACCTCTCCTCCTACCTTAAAGGTAATGCAATTAACATTCTTTTCCTCCACTTCTCTCAATAAAAGGTAGTGGATGAGTTGTCCATTAAATATAAGGTCTACATCTAAAAAATGGCCTAAGCGAGTGGCTCTAAACTTTTCTTGTTGGGCAGGAGTGAGCTTCGATTTTATTCTCTCAATTGTCTTCCCAATCATTGATCTAGCTGACACTTGAGCTCGAAAATGACATGATGGCTTTATCAAGTACTTGGGAGAGGTGTTCATCGTCATTGATATCTCTGCAGAAATTCAAAATAAAGAACTATTCAACATTCAATATAACAACTAGTTAGGAAAATGACCCAATGAAATGCAAAGAACCCAACTTATAACATTCTGTTTTTTTTCTCGCACCTTTCTCGCACCTTTCTCGCACCTAAGAAATCATGCAAAACTTTCCTATAAATAATAGAAAATGTTCAAACAACATTTACTCAACCTAAAAAGACCCATATGAAAGAAAAGAAACAACTTATAACATTCTGTTTTTTTTCTCGCACCTTTCTCGCACATTTCTCGCACCTAAGAAATCATGCAAAACTTTCCTATAAATAATAGAAAATGTTCAAACAACATTTACTCAACCTACAAAGACCCATATTTAAGAAAAGAAACAACTTATAACATTCTGTTTTTTTTCTCGCACCTTTCTCGCACCTTTCTCTTTATAAAGAAATCATGCAAAACTTTCCTATAAATAATAGAAAATGCTCAAACAACATTTACTCAACCTAAAAAGACCCATATTTAAGAAAAGAAACAACTTATAACATTCTGTTTTTTTTCTCGCACCTAAGAAATCATGCAAAACTTTCCTATAAATAATAGAAAATGCTCAAACAACATTTACTCAACCTAAAAAGACCCATATGAAAGAAAAAAAACAACTTATAACATTCTGTTTTTTTTCTCGCACCTTTCTCGCACCTAAGAAATCATGCAAAACTTTCCTATAAATAATAGAAAATGCTCAAACAACATTTACCCAACCTAAAAAGACCCATATGAAAGAAAAGAAACAACTTATAACATTCTGTTTTTTTTTTCTCGCACCTTTCTCGCACATTTCTCGCACCTAAGAAATCATGCAAAACTTTCCTATAAATAATAGAAAATGCTCAAACAACATTTACTCAACCTACAAAAATCCATATTTAAGAAAAGAAACAACTTATAACATTCTGTTTTTTTTCTCGCACCTTTCTCGCACCTAAGAAATCATGCAAAACTTTCCTATAAATAATAGAAAATGCTCAAACAACATTTACTCAACCTAAAAAGAACCATATTTAAGAAAAGAAACAACTTATAACATTCTGTTTTTTTTTCTCGCACCTTTCTCGCACCTAAGAAATCATGCAAAACTTTCCTATAAATAATAGAAAATGCTCAAACAACATTTACTCAACCTAAAAAGACCCATATGAAAGAAAAAAACAACTTATAACATTCTGCTTTTTTCTCTTGACCTTCTCTCACACCTAAGAAATCATGCAAAAGTTGCATCTAAATCATAGGAAATGCTCAAACAATATCTACTCAACCTAAAAAGACCCATACAAACTTTGCATACTCTTTTCTCTTTGCACTTGTATCTCACTTTTCTCGCGCCGAAATTTCGGCAGCATAACAACACTATTAGGAATTTCCAAAAAATGTTATGATCCTAATTGCAAAAATATTAACAAAAAAACACTCCTAAATCAAATCAATCCTCCCAACCTCCCACCAAACTACAAATATTGCATGGGTTGGGCTGCACAAATCAAAATCCACAAAAAATACTCCTTAATCAAATCAATCCTCCCACCTCCCACCAAACTACAAATATTGCATGGGTTGGAGCACAATGATCAAATCCACAACAAGCTCAATTATGTAGTTTGAAAAATAAGCATAAGTCACAAAAAGCAAACATAGTCCAAGAGATAATCATGCTAATCAAGTTGTAATTCTCCACTTTTTCTCACAGTTTCTAACGATTTCTCGCAATTAGAAAATAATGCAACATAATATATGTCAGAAGCAATTTGCATCATTCCCACTCTCGAGAACACACTACTTATAAGACACTTATAGCCAACTAATTAACTCCCACAAATCAAACTAGTTACCCCTAAATAGGAACGAAAAATATAATGAAAAAGGAGAATTCGCGCCAACCTTTCCTGGATGTTGTAGTCATGAGAGTTCGAGTTGTAGCGATGGGCGTCGTTAGTTGGTTTCTTTTCACCGCCGTCTTCGCTTCTTTCTGGTCCTCGTCGCGCCGCTTCGCATGCTTGCCGCCAAGCCACCGCCGCGAGTTGAAGAGAAGTCGACGCCGCGCTTCCGTGTCGCCAAGTCGCCGCCGCAGTTGAAGAAGAAATCGACGTCGCGCGCTTTTGTCGCCGCAAGCCGCCGCCGAAGGTTGAAGAGAAGTCGACGTCGCGCCTTCTGTGCCGTCAAGCCGCCGCCGCAGGTTGAAGAGAAGTCGCCGCCGATCGTTCGTTGAAGTCGTCGTCGGTTCGTGTAGGTGTTCTTCGACTTCGCGTGGAGACTTCGCGTGGAGACGTGGGTGTTCTTCGATTTAGGGCATAAAATTAGGGATAGTTTTTTAAAATTGGAGACTTTTAAAAAAGGGTAAATGGGTAATTTCATATACAAAAAGTCCTAAATCTCTACCAACCTAAAAAAAGTCCTAAATTTCTTTTATACCCTTAATTTTGTCCTATTTTTAGCAATTTCCCTCATAAGTATCAACCAAAACCCAATTAGAAAATTTGAAGCGTCACTTTCAGTGATGTATGAAATTAATTTTAAAATGTAAAATTAGAAATATTTTAGCATTTAATTCCTCGAGACTTTCTTTCGCGTGAAGAAACCACGAGAAGCAATTTCTTCGTCGATAAGCCAAACACAGCCCCTATTAATCAAAGCACAAAAAAACTGATCGAACTCGAACTCCATTCATATTCAGAATTATGAGAGCGATGATACCGCCTTCGCTTACGGATGGGCTTTGAGTTATTTTCTTTTGATATCTCGAAAAAGTTCCAACTGCCCCCGCTCAAGTTTTAAAATCTGAAACAAAATCTTTCCATCTCTTTTTTTTTTAATTAAAATCTTCACCCATTTCGATCGCATAGTCGGTTTCAGTATTTTTTATAAATATATATACTTGTTGCTTCTCCCTGTTTCTGTCTTCTCCCTCTCTTACCCCTCTTCGAGCCCGGGTTCGACGCTCATTCTGTTGGGTTTCTGAAGCCATGGAGTCTATTATGGTGATTAAGGTTCGAATTCTCGTTTTTATTTTATGGGTTTTTGTTTCTTTAATCGATTATGATTATTATCGTTGTGTTTTGCCTCTTTGTGTGTGTTTATGTGATGTCTTTATCTGGGTGTATTGAAAAAGCTCGTTTCCCCGAGGAATTTTGTGTTTATTATTAGGGGCGGAGGATTTTTCTATGGGTTTTTGTTTGTTCCTGATCTATATGAGTTTCTGCTTGCTGGGTTTGAGAAAATTGTTCATAATCAATTCGCCTTAGTGGAAGCGGACCTTAATTTTTCATTTTGTCGGATTATGTTATTGCTTTTTACGTTTATTATCCTGTGTTTGATGAGAAAAAAATAAGGCAAGCTTAGATTAAGAATTGGGAAATTAGATAGGTTTGACTACTCAATTGGCGTATTATGAATTGATAATTGTACGTTTTCAAGCCCAGTCTGTGGGATTGAGTCCATGTTATTTCGGATTTTTGTACCAAATAGGGTTATTATACCTCTATCTGGAAGTGAGAAATCTATTGATGTTTTATACCTGAAATCACAAACTTATGTGGTTCCAATTTCCAAATTGGTGGGGTTATAGACGAAGGCTTCGATTTTCATCTTCGATGTCAATATTGAGCTCAGAGCAGTACAGATGCATGATTACTTTTTGTGCATCGAATATGAAATCCATATCTAAAGAGCTTTTTCTTTTTTCGTTCATTGTAGTCGTTATTAAAAACTGGACGAGTCTCCATTCATTCTATTTTCCAAGTGCATTTCTGTTTGTTTTTTTTTTTTGTCCTGCTAAGTTATTGTCATTATCTATTTTTTAAAAGACTTTGGAGGCCTATGCTCCAGGCTCTTATTGAGGTGTGGTACATTTTTATGCTCTAGGGTTTATGCTTCTTTAATTCATTAGAGGCACATGCCTTCCTGAGGGCACATTGAGGATTAAAGCCGTTGCACTTCACCTGGTGCCTACAAGTGGAATAATATTAACTGACTGAGACTGCCTATTTTTAAAAGATGTCATTTACCACTACTATTAGACACTAAGGCTTTAAAGAACATCAAAAGAAAAAGCTAATAAAGTTCCATACTCTATTAGGTGTAACGATGGCGATATTAAATATTAAGGGATTGAAGTGACAATTAACTGAATTTTGTTTTTTGCAGAACCTTTACATGGTCAGTATCTTTGGTGGTAAATAGTTTATATGTTTATGTTTATGATATTTATCATTTTTCTTCAACTTGCTTGTGAATTTTATTCATTCAATTTGTTGACTGATTTTTAAGATGTGACCAGGTGACTATTCTCCCATATGATTCTTGTACCTCCACCCCACCACCCAAAAAAAAAAGGATTTATTTTTAGCATAATTTGGCAGCTTACTGTGAGAAAAACTTGCGGTTTCCAACTTGGAATTAGTATGCTGATGACTTCTTCGCCTGACATATTTTCTCTTACAGGTTAAACATGGAGAAATGCTAAGGCGCTTCAGTGTTAGAGTCCTTGAAAGCAATAAACTAGATCTTGACATCAATGGATTGAGAGCAAAAATACTTAATCTCTTCAACTTCTCTCCTGATACTGATGTTACACTGACTTATATCGATGAAGATGGTGATATAGTGACCCTGGTCAATGATGATGATCTGCATGACGTGATGAGGCAACAGCTGAAGTTCTTGAGAATTGATGTGCATCTAAGAAATGAGAAAAATGACCAATCCCATACATCAGATGGAAGTTCTACGCCTCTGACATCAGCACGTTCATTTCAAAATGTTCGTAGTAGTGGTATTTTTGAGGTTTTGAAATCTCTGCCAGAGCCCTTACCAAGATTTTGTTCACAGTTCCTCCTTGATATTGCTTCAAAAACTGCAGTTACTAGCCCTGTGCTTGCTGAGCTTGCTCAGAGCTTTATTGGGTTGGGAAACTCACATCTGAATTCAGATTCCCAGTCATCATCTGTTCCAGAGGCAAAGACACAGAATGTGGCCACTGAGAGTTCTATGGCTCCTCCTGGTTTAGCTTATAAAGATAAAGATAGTAAGATAAGTAACGGTGGACGCCTGACAAAGAACGTTGGTGCAGATGCACCTGCTTCTGTTGATCTTAATGCCCTTCCTCGTGATTATATTACTTCTGGATTTGCCATTGGGAAATCAGATATTGCTGCCCCTTGCAACAGCTCTTTTGATGGCAAGACAGAGGAAAAACGCAATGATGCATGTCTTGATCCCCTTCGTGAAATGCATGCACGCAGTCTTTTTTCTACATCAATGCACAATAACCCACATTATTCACCAGCTGCTTATCTGAATGATAATTTTATCAACGAGTGCCCTTTCAGCGGAGTACCCGTGGCTACTGGACCATCTATGCTTGGAACTGTAGATCCAGTAATTAGCCACAGTGGTTGCTTTGAATCTGTGGGAGGTACGTTCCCTAAAGGTCCAATGATTAGCAGCAGTAGTTGCATTGAATCTAGGGGAAGTATGTTCCATAAAGGTGTTATTTGTGATGGCTGTGGAGCCCGTCCAATCACTGGTCCGCGGTTCAAGTCCCAAGTGTAAGAATAGAACACAAACCTATCCATCATCAACTAATTTACCTTTTTTTCCATTGTTATCTGTTCCTATTTACCCAACTTTTTTGCGTATGGTATTTGTCTTCAGGAAAGATAATTATGATCTCTGTGGCATCTGCTTTGCTGAAATGGGCAATGAGGCTGAATACATTAGAATTGATCGTCCTGTCTCTTGCCGGCATCCAAGAATGAAGGCATTCAATCGTAGAGTATGCAGTTTTTTTTTATAACAGAGCTTCTATGCATTAATAGCGATTTTATTTTGTTTTTAACTTCATTCCTCTTTCAATGCAGCATCCATTTGCTGGCCCCCGAATAATTGATACATTGAAAAGTTCTGGAAAGCAGACCGAACTTGAAGCTTGCTTCGTAGCTGATGTTAATGTCTTGGATGGCACTGTGATGGCCCCATCTACCCCATTTACCAAGATATGGCGGTTGCGTAACAGTGGGAGTTTGAATTGGCCCCGTGGTACACAGCTAGTGTGGGTTGGAGGAGATAAGTTCAGTCGTTCAGTATCGGTTGAAATAGAGGTAGAAAAAGTTGTAAACTTTAATTCTAGTCTATGGGCATTTCGTTTTCTGGTTTTTGGTGACTGTATTTCTCCATCTCTTAATTTTCTAAGATTTTTCCCACATCCTCATTTATGTCAGGTTCCTGCTGATGGACTTCCTGCGGGTCAGGAAATTGATATTGCAGTTGACTTTACGTCCCCTCTATTACCTGGTCATTACCTCTCATACTGGAAGATGGCATGTCCATCAGGCCATAGGTTTGGGCAACGTGTTTGGGTTCTCATTCAGGTATTTGTATGCATATCTCAGTTTTTCTAGTTCTGTATATACTATATGCTGTAAGTTCATATGATTACACTGTTACATAACTTCAACTTATATTGTTTTTCAAACATGAAGGTTGATGCAGCACTTGAGAGGCCAGATTCTGATCATTCCCAAGCTTTGGACTTAAATTTACCCCCCATAGCCGTAGGCAGTGGTGATTTGAATGGCCATGAAGATGTAGAAAAGAATTCAACTCCTGCAATTTCTGATGGCGTCCCTTTCCCTCGTCGTGATTCCAGCCCCATTGCCGTACCAGTAAAACCCAATCATAATCTGCCTGAAAGTGGGACTGAGCAACAATTCGTTATAAAGAACGATTTGCTAGTTGGCAAGAGTCCTGTTACTTCTGCTAAGGAGGAGGATAATTTGGTCTCTTATCCTACGGTTGAATACCATGGAGTTGTACCTAGTTCAACAACCAAGGTTTCCTCTGTGTCATACCCTCTTATTGATTTTTCTGAACCAATTCCAGCTGCAAAACCATCCCCCAAGGTGTCTCTTTCTCCAGCATCATCTGAAAAAGTCGGTGCTAATAACGTTATCGAAGAAACTCTTCTTAAAACACTCGGGGATATGGGATTCAAACAGGTCGATCTGAACAAGGAAGTACTGAGGAGGACCGGGTATGATCTGGAGAAGTCGGTGGACGAACTCTGTGGAGTTGCTGAATGGGATCCAATGCTGCAAGAGTTGGAGGAAATGGTTGGTAAGCTGTTTTAATGAAGTTGCTAATCCTTGATTTCTTGGGTCTTGGTTTATGATGGTAAATCTGGTGTTATAGGGATTCGGTGATAAGGAAATGAACAGAATACTTCTGATGAAGAACAATGGCAGCATGAAGCGAGTAGTGATGGAACTTATCTATGGGCACAAGGCTTAGTTGAAGAAGAAGTTATAAAAAATTTATGGATTAGAATGTAAATATATATATATATATATATATATATTTTAAAACCAAATAAATCAAGGGGGTTGGTATTATTGCTCTGTAACAGGATTGTTTTTATGCTTATTTTGAGTGGTTTTCAGTCCCTTTTAGTTTCTGTTCCATCTCTGTGACTTTCCCTTTGCGAAGGTATATATCTTAATCTAATTTTTCTGGACCTAGTTATTTATCATTTAATTGCTCGATCATTTGAGCCATTATTGTGGATGCTAGTGATACTCCAAGGTAAATTCAGTGGTAATTATTCTAAAATTGATTACTGAAAATATTTAAGTGGAGATCATTCTAATTTTTTGTTCGATTTCAGTTCACATATTTACATTTAATTTTTTTTTTCTTTTAGTTGTAATGTTCAATCCTTTCACCTTCGACTGTGCTTGAAGGGTAGGAGCGGATGTTACATTCCACATATTGAACTGTCCTTTTTACTTTTTTTGTTTTTTTAAATATGGTACTTAATGCCACTAAAAAATTATTTGGTTAAATTACAAGTTTAGTCACTAAACGTTGAGATTTGTATCTATTTGGTCACTGAACTTTCAAAAGTATCTGTATTTTCAAAAGTGTCAAATAGGTGCACAAACTTTCAATTTTGTATCTATTTGGTTTCTAAATTTTGAAATGTGTCTAGTAAGTCCTCAAATTTTCAATTTTGTATTCAGGTCCCTGAATTTTTAATTTTTAATTTTGTGTCTAATAGATTCTTGACCTGGTTGACGTTTTTTTAAAATTCATGAACTTACTATGCACAAAATTGAAAGCTTAAGCTTTTATTGGACAAAAATTTTAATTTTATATATAATAGATTGATTAATTTTAAAAAAAATTGTGAATATGTTAGGGACCTATTAGAAGTTCAAGGGCTAATTAGACATTTTTAAAGTGTGGGGACTTATTAGATACAAAATTAAATTGAAAGTTCATGGACCTATTTGACAGTTTTTAAAGTTTAGGGACTAAATAGACACAAACTTCAAAGTTTTCCCTGAACTTGTAATTTAACCAAATTATTTTATTTTCGTGGGAATGATCAGTCTTGATGCAACATAATACTGAAGTTTCATTGACATTTTCATATATTTTTGAGTTCACATTTGATGAATCGACATTTTCATTAAAACACTAAAAAGATTGTAATAAAAAAATTATTAATGTGAAATATAGTTAGTAATAAGCCTTTTAAGTCTTTAAAAAAATGTAAAATGTTTATCTATTAGTTTAAGCATTTTTAATTTTTATAATTTTTTTTAGAAATATTTATCAATGATAATATTTTTACCTCAACTTTTTCATAAAAATGAGATCAGTCAATTGGTTAAATTTTTTATTTATTAAATTCGACTACAATCTTATTTATATTTTTATCTTTTCGTAAGTTTTATTTTCACTCTAGGACATTTTTATATATACTGTTACTGTAAGGGAATAATAAAATAAGATATAATTTAAATATTATAAGGTAATTGTGGTTCTATAAGGGAATAATAAAATAAGATATAATTTAAATATTATAAGGTAATTGTGGTTCTATTTTAAATAGTGTTGGCTAATTGTTGTATAACTCATTAGATAAGACATTTTTTATGGGTCAAATCTCTCATTCTCCTAATGGTTGAACTAAAAAAAATAAATAGTCATATATATACATGAATTGAATATTATAAGTTATTTGTGATTGTGCGTGCACACACACATTTATATTGAGTTATGTATAGGACGAGAATTTGAAGCTTCGACTTTTTTTTTATTGATATATGAATTATCATCAGATAAAGTAAATTTAGCTTTTATTTTATTAAGGTTAAAAAAAATATATTTTTTTTACGATGGTTTAAAAAAAAAATTTAAACCAGATTATCTTACGTGGTAAGAATTAATTTACCATTTACAAATAACTTGTCTACTTATATTTTCTACTACTCACAAGTTCATAACATAAGAAATTATAAAACTTTAATAAGTTGTTTGGAGCGTTGAGCGAGTTATAATAACAGGGTTATAATAGTCTATGAGTTATTATAGTTTGTGAAACATATAATATTATTTAAAATAAAGAGTAGATTATAATAATAGTGTTTGAGCTGCAGAATATTTCGAATTATAATAACCCGTAAGAAATGAATCTAATTATTCTTGTCCGAGATCTGCGGAATAATTACAGTAGCAGAAAAGGTGAGGAAAAAAAAAAAGAAGCTAAATTATAATTAATGTACTACATATGGTCAAAACTCACAGCCACAAATTTGTAAGTTTGATCACTGAAAAATCAAAACCCATGGAATCGCGTTCCCAAACCCAATCCCAATCACTCAAAATGATTTATCAAGAAATCAAATTTCATACATTGGGTTCGAATTTCGAATGCCTAATTGAAATTGAATCTCCTCGAAGAAGCCCTATTGAACAAATTTCTCAAACTATTACAACTCTCCCGCCGTTTCCGCTGAATCCGGTCGTCGCCGTCGAGCACCAGCCCCCTCTCCAGGCACTTCGACACCGTCACGATCTCATACGAGTCCCACAGCGACTGGGCGAAGTCCCATCGCCGGTCGCCGGTGGAACACCGGGTCCGCATGGCCTCAATCTTGAACCGAGATGGATTGCCTGTGCAATTGCGGCGGCGATGGGCGTCGAATTCAGTTGCCGGCTTTGAACTGCCGCTGTGGCTTTGCCAGGCCTGCGCCACCGCCTTGAGGATTTCGAGATGACGATCGTCGTCGTCTTCAAGCTCTGGTTTCTTCTTCATGGTGGTGTGAATTAAGAAATTGAATGAGCCTCATATTTGAGTCCGAGAGAAAAGGGTTTTGATTTTGGTACTTTACACTGTGGACCGTACATTTTCTCAGTATAATAATCGGCCACCCAAATAAACTGTCCAGTCTTTGGCTTCTGATTTTTTATTTGCTTTTAATTCTAAACTCTTTACTCGTGTCCTCTCCTCTCTAGGTCTCTATATTTAGCTCATTAATTTATGCTGACTAATTTAGATCATCGATTTAAGGTTAAATTTATATAGCCATTTTGATGTCGTCAGCAGGGGCGGACCCAGATAATAATGCAGTTAGTAGAACTTGAACCTGAAGATTAGTGGAATTAGATAGAATGCTTTACTATTAGGACAACAAAATATTTTTTTTTCTTATAATGCATTACACAAAACTATAGTATATGCTGTTATTTTTTTAAACTAAACTGTTACATACTATAAGGTACTAAATTTAAAATTTTTTAGGGGCCATCATATAGATCTGCCCATGGTCGTCAACGACTCTCGATCTAGTACAATATTGATTATTATAGCGTATTAAAGGACTACCGGTCTCGTTCTCCCATTAACCCTCAAACCATTCTAACGGGACACTTGATGATGTCGTAATATCGATTACGTTGACGAACCGTTTACCTTTACCGTCTCAGTTACCGACCACATACTCTCTCGATATCGTGCATCCGTAGAGTAACGAGCGTCGTACTTACTCCTTCTCTCGTTCAGATAATAAAAGCTAATGGACAACCATCTCTCTTGATCTAATGAACATGGTTGCACGATGACCTCAAACCAACGACGACTAATCTGTTTCGACTACATACTCTCAATGTATAGTGGACTGAAAGTTGAACAACCAACCTCGATCGCGTTTTTTAAACAACAACTCATAACCGTACCTTAATAGGGTCCGATCTGATGCGGTTAAACGACAGACTATCTCCAGAGGTAAGGTCAGATTTGATGCGGTAGATCCATAGTATAAAAAAGTGAGGATAATGATCTCTATTGATATTAGTTTTTCTGAGAACTAAAAAGCAAAATCACGAGGGTTTATGCCCAAAGTGAACAATATTATACCATTGTGGAAGTTCATTGTCCTTATCAATTGGTACTAGAGATGGATTAAAAAAAAAAAACTTAAGATCTCGTTTGCCGATTATTTGGTTTTTTATTGTTGAAAATTGAGCTTATTTTCTCTAAAAAATGTGGTTTTCATATCCCTTAAAGAGACATTTGGACTTCTCAACCAAATTCTAAAAACAAAAATAAGTTTTTGAAAACTATATTTTTAGTCTTTGTTGGATAACCGTTTGATTTTTTACTTTTAGTTTTTGAAAATTAAACCTGTTTCTCTAGTTTTTATCTCCCTTAAAAAAATATTTGAATTCTTAATCAAATTATAAAAACAAAAACAAATTCTTGAAAACTACTTTTTTTTTTTGTTTTTTTTGGAAATATAGGTAAAAAGTAAATAATGAAACAAGTAAATCTATAGGTTGTAAATAATGAAACAAGTAAATTCATAGGTAGGAATAATATTTATAGATTTATTTTTTAAAAATAAAAAATAAAAAACAACGACGTCTTAGTTTTCAAAACTTTGCTTGATTTTGAAAATATAAGTAAAAGGTAAACAAGAAAAACCAAACCTAAAATTTAGGTCTCGTTCGATAACTATTTATTTTTTAGTTTTTTAAAATTAAGTTTGTTTTTTTTTCGAATTTTATCCTTCATGAAAAGAACAATTGAGTTCTTACCTAAATTCTAAAAACAAAAACAACTTGGCAGAGGTAGAAAAGTAGATAACAAAGTAAAAAATCTCATAAATAAGAATATTATTTATTAATTTAACTTTTAAAAACCAAAAACTAAAAACAACCCAAGAACATGGGGGAATAAATAATAAATTAGAGTCCCTATAGTAAGAGCGATTTAATCTTCACATTCGAACGGAGAGATTTCTTTGTCCGTCGCGTATTTTTCCCGCCCATTCTTCCAAAACAAATATTCCCATTTTCTCTGCTCCTTCCGGTAGGTTTTGGCCGCCGGTCTCAACTCCTCCGCTCCATTTCAGTTCCATGTTATACAATTCCCGGCGTTCTACGAATCTTCAACCGTTCCCAAACCTTCTTCATCCCTTCCAGTGAATCGAACGAAAAATGAGTGCTCCTATGGAGATTTCTCTGCCAAACCCACCCTCAGAATCCCAGATTTCTGAATCAAATGGCATCGTCTTTGAGTCAGCTGCTTCTTCTATCGTAAATGAAGATAAAATTCTCGTTTCAGGTTCTTCTCTTATAGCTTCTTTTTTTTTTGTCATATTGTTTCAGACATTTATACATGTTTTCAATTTCCGAGCTTTGAGGCCTGTTTCTTATTTCCTTTGAATGTTGTGCTTATTTTAGTTGAGGTGTGCTTAAAATCTTCCAGCACAGCACGGATTGAAGATGTCCGGTTGGCAGTTGAGAGGTATGCTGCTGGCAATGCGCATTGAGCTTTCTGATATTTGATGATTTGGTTAGGGATATTAGATTTTGGGGTCTTGTGTTCCACTAACTCTCTGGAAATTTTTTAACTGGAGGTTTGCTTATTACAATTTACGTTGCTTGAAGATGAGGAACTCTAAATTTTGTGTGTTCTAATTTGCAGAATGCTTGAGAACAGAAGTTTAAGCTATGTTGATGGGCCCATTCCAGTGCCGCTTGATGACGCTTTTCTCGCAGAAAACGTGCAAGGAATCCGAATTTGTGACTCTGGTATATAGGATATTATTTTTCGATTTATAAGCACCACTGTTTAGATATAGAGGATCTAGAGGGTATGGGGTGGGTAAAGGAATTAGTGACTTGTAATCTCTAGAAAGTATATAAATTTTGTCAGTTTTGTTGTTTATAAAAGTTCTGGAAGAATTAGCTTAAAAAGTAATCCATCCACTTGTGGGCTAAGGGCTTTAAATACTTGAAAATGGAAAATTTATTAGCAGGGAGTATGATTCTTCTATTAATTTCTGTCAGCGAGTATGGAATAACCAATTAGGTAGATTTTTCATTAGTCTGGTTATGATGCTTGTTTATTTTGCAGATGATGGTCTGCAAAACCATGATATCCTCTTATTCTGGCAAGTCAAACCTGTTGTTCATGTCTTTCAGGTGAAACTCACTTGGTTACAGGCCTCTTTCGTATTCACCTTGATAAATGATTCACTCTATTAGTTCAATTCTTTATTATAACTGTTTTTGTTGCACAAATGATCGCATTTTTTCTTTCCAAATTCTATATCACGAAATGACAAAAGCCGTATTGTTCACAGTATATGATGCTAATGCTATCCTTCATTTCTTGGTTCGTTTTAATTTCCACTATGTCGGGACTTTTTACTTTTTCTTGGTGTGCTTAGGTTGATGGACATTATTTGTGTATTGCTTGTTCAGCTTAGTGAAGAAGGACCCTGCGAGGAACTTGGTGGGGAAGGACAGATTTCTAGTTTTAATGAATGGATACTTCCTGCCAAGGAGTTTGACGGCATTTGGGAAAGGTTTGCTAT
This sequence comes from Trichosanthes cucumerina, assembly GCA_036507285.1. Taxonomy (NCBI): domain Eukaryota; kingdom Viridiplantae; phylum Streptophyta; class Magnoliopsida; order Cucurbitales; family Cucurbitaceae; genus Trichosanthes; species Trichosanthes cucumerina. The sequence goes on along the minus strand of CM071839.1, from coordinate 69,285,748 downwards.
CGCTTATTTATTTATTTATTGTTTTTTACGTCATTTATACCCAAGATTCCCTTTGACGAAGCAACATTTTCAAATTCACCTGCAGTTTAATTTTTGAGTCTGGTCTCAAGCAAAGGCTCCTGCGATATGCTGCTAGTGCTTTGTTATTCACTGAGAAGGGTGTCAATCCATTCCTAGTGTCATGGAATCGGTAATGAAAGACCTTTCTGTTCCTAGGATAGGATCTGCATTCAGCATTAGGATGGTTTTTAGAATCTATTAGGGCGGATATAAGACGTAATGTTGATTGCTGAATTATTTTTCGAGTTCTCTGTCATTAGCTTTCTTTTTTCACTTTTTTAAAACATGCGTGTGTCAATTAAAATTTAAATTTGGGATTGTATCTATCTATCTACTAATATTTGTTATGTTCATTTACTGGGTAATAAGCCGAACTCTCATTTTATATTACCTTTTTGGCACGATTTTATACACTTTAGAATGAACCCTCGAAAAGAAAGGACGTCTCTATGTAAATGGAAATGGCCCTCCGAAATCCTAATCTAGACATCAAAATTGTGTGTGAAAATCACGAATCTCATCTAATTGATGTAGGCGTCTGGCCCTCCAGGGTTTTAAAAGCGCTACTACAAATTCAAGGATGCTTTACCATGTTTTACACGACGTGCATTTGCTTGCAGTTTTGTCAAGAAGACCCAGACATACGATAGGTTAATATGTAATTCTCGTCTTTTTACGTGCTCGCAGGATTGTCCTATTACATGGACCACCAGGGACTGGTAAGACCTCTTTATGCAAAGCACTGGCTCAAAAACTGTCAATAAGATATCTGCCAAGGTTTGTTGATAGACATTGCTCCGGTATTCATTCCATATTAATAATATAATGAAGATACACCTGACTCTTATTATATATTAGTTTCATTTTCTATTATATTCAGATACCCACACAGCGTACTCATTGAAGTTAATGCACATTCACTGTTTAGCAAATGGTTTTCTGAAAGTGGCAAGCTGGTATGGCATTCTTCATTAGTAGATCATGACCTGCATCCTTAATTAATTTTCATTTCTTTCTAGGTGGATACTGTTTTAAATTTGATGCAGCGAAAATTTTCATATGTTCGATATTGTTGACTCTATCGTATTCAAGAATACATGTTTCCCTTAATAGGTCGCAAAGCTATTCCAGAAGATTCAAGAGATGATAGAGGAAGAAGACAATCTGGTATTTGTTTTGATTGGTGAGATTTACTTTAGAAGGTTGTTAATTTCATGCATGTTCTTCTTCTACTTCATCATTTGTATTTATATATTTGGCGGTCTATAGATGAAGTGGAAAGCTTAGCCGCTGCTAGAAAGGCTGCTTTGTCTGGTTCAGAACCTTCAGATTCCATTAGGGTATGCTATTGCCTTTTGTTTGGTCGTCTTTCCACCCTTAATCACCCTCTCTGACCAAAAGAAAGAAAGTAAAAAAGAAAGGAAAAAAGAAACAAAGAAAGAATAAAGAAAGAATATGCTTGTATAAATTGTTTAGGCCAGTAGCTTTGACACTCAGCTGATGTATATAAAACTCTGAATTGGAATATTACAGGTTGTCAATGCGCTACTCACACAGATAGACAAGTTGAAATCGTCACCAAATGTTGTAATTCTGACAACTTCCAATATAACAGCAGCTATTGGTGAGTTAATAATCAAATGATGTAAAGTAATATTTATCTTTGTAAAATAAAAATTTTTGGTAGTGTAATCAGAGGTGAATTTAGTTAAACCTCGGGGGCTGGAGTCCCCTCAAATTTTTTACTTTATATAATATGCATAGGAAAAATTAAATTAAAACACAAAAAAGTCTTCTGGTTTAGTGGTTATGTCTTCAGCTCCTTCTTGAGTCTCAAGTTCAAGCTTAATATGAACAACTTTAAATAATTTTTTGAATTTCATATTTAAGCCCCTCGATAAATTTTTTGGATCTGCCATGGATTGTAATTACTACATGTTGAATTGCAAACTTTTATGGACTGTCTTTGGAAGTTGGTAGTCGGCATACTCATCTGACTGCAGCTAGTTTTTTTTTTTTTTTTTTAAAAAAAATACTGAAACTGTTCCAACTTTTATATTCTGGAAGCTACAGTTTCTGATTTTTTGTTTTTGCTTTTGTTTTTGTATGTGTGTTTAACTAGTTTATTATGATCACTGATCAGGATGTTTTTGGCTTGTATAATCTTATTGAGTTTTATTCTTTCTTAAGCAAACAATGGAACAAATAATCCTAATGGGTTGTTTGGGGCGTGGGCTATAATAACACGTAGAATGCTTTGCACCATAGACAGAGACTATTATAACTCTAGACTAAATAATTTTGCATTTTAAATAATATTATTTGATTCCACAAACTATTATAACCCACATACTATTATAATTCATGTTATTATAACCCTCTCAGCGCCCCAAACAACTCCTAAATGTGTAGCCCCTCCTCAAATCTTTCAATTCCCCTTCGTTTTCTTTTCTGATTTTCTATTTCCATTTTCTCCTACTTAAAATCTTAATATTTGAATTAACAAAAATCTGGATTGCAGATATTGCATTTGTAGATCGAGCAGATATCAAAGCATATGTTGGTCCACCAACTCTGCAAGCACGTTATGAAATTCTAAGGTCCTGCTTGCAGGAGCTTATACGTACTGGCATTTTGACAATTGCTGAGGTCCATACCCATCTAATAATTGCACCTTTAGCATCTTGTTTTGGGTGCCTTGGATTCTTGTTGAAATAGAGTACATAGGAATTCATGATTCTCACCATTTCTAAATTTCTTAGGGTTGTGACCACTCTATGCTTCCTAACTATGCTGGTTTGAAAGAGAAAATAAACATTTCAGAGACCGAGAAGGTTGATGTGCCACTTCACATCTGCAAACTATTGCTTGAGGTTGCCGAAGCATGCGAGGTCTGTGACAGAAATCTTGAGTGCCTAGTGATTCTGGGAGTAACCTTGAATGATCCTTGAATTATTTTGTTGAATTCTGTTCGCAGGGTTCTAGTGGACGTTTCTTAAGAAAGCTCCCTTTCTTAGCTCATGCGACTCTAGCCAATCCTTGTACTGCTGACCCTTCAAAGTTCTTGTTCGCAATGTTGGAAACGGCCAGAAGGGACCGAACAGAGTTACCCGAATGAACATGTTAAGAATCTTCTTGTGCTTGTAATTAATGTTGTCCTGTGATGGGAATGTTATTAGGGTATTAAGAGTATATTAGTAATTAGATAGAGATGTTAGGGTATTTCTGGTTTATAAATAGAGTAGGAAAGAAGGAAGTTAGAGAATTGTTTAGGGGTTAATTTCGAATTACTTGGCTTATCTTTGTAGTTCTTTACCTTTTATATTTCAATCATTTTTAGTTCGGTTTGGATTTTATCACACTGATAACATTTACAAATACAGATCTAAATCTGGTAATCAGTTGTAGAAGCTGACGCTACTTGAAAAGCCTACTGTAATACGTTATGGGGGCTCTTTTTGGAACTGTCACAGTGCAGATTTCCCTGTTGTTTCATAGTATCTCCATTCTCTTTCAATAACTCAAAACCCCTACGAAATCAGCTTTTAATATGGACAAAGATATATATGCAAATGATATGATTAAAGTTTTATCCATGTTTTAGAGCATAGGCTTCATTTTTTTTTTTTGTATTTATTAGTCTGTATGTATGATCAGTTAAATACATGGAATATTAGCTGCTAACTTGCAAGGAAAAAGGCAGAAAAGAGGAGGCCTACATGCCAGAACATGTGAGAGAGGAGAGCCCTAGAAAAATTGGGTTCACTTTGACACAACCGACCAAAAGGGAAAAGAAAGAGGAGCCAAAAATTTAAACTACATAGATAAAGACCCTTTTTTGAAGGGTCGTCTTTAACAGAAAGCCCAGCTTTGAGGTATCATGCTTTGCCTAAACTGGACCCTCCATAAAACACTCTCTCTTTCTTTCTGTCTCTCTCTCTTCCCTTTTCTTTTTTACCTGTGAAAACGTGCCCTTCCACTGTGCATTAAAGGGAAACATGCATGCGGGAATATAAAGATCTTAGAGACTCCACTGTGTGCTTGTTCCCATGGCAGCCTGATCATAATATCAATGTTTCTTGTTCTTTGTTATAGAATCCTCTAGTGGAAAAATTATATGCATCTGAGAAGAACTAACTCTTTTTCTCTCTTACAGAAAAACCTGCTTGTTCTGTTTCTGTCTGCTACCGCCATGTTTCTTGCTTTCAACAGTTCAAGGACGAAGCCAATGAGCTTTTTTATTGCTGCAATGGAGAAGAAGCCACAGAGGGGTTTCTTGCAGTCGTTTGAAATGGTAAGCTTTGTTTTTGAGGTTGGAAAACTTAGAAAACGTCCTTGTAAGCAAAGTGTTATAAGATAAGAGGAAGAGGGATCTCATCCTTTGCAAAGGGGAATCCAGCGTCCTGGTCCGATTCATGAAGAGTGTTCTTTTATTTTGTGTCATCTCTTTAAAACATTCATACTTGAGTTTCTACTCTCTCTCTCTCTCTCCTTTTCTCTTTCTCTTTCTCTATCAATTATCTATTATCAGATCTGTAGTAGAATATATTTATATATATATATATATAGTTATGTTATTTGCAAGTGTTTTGTTTATATCAGATATATGTTACTGTATTGAGTGTAATTTCTCTGCATGCATGTCTGCATCTGCAACTGATTGATGTAATAAAAGTTTCTTCTTATTCTCGGTTTTCCTATACATTAATTGCACTTAATCCCCCCTTCTCATCTCTCTCAGCTTCTTCCTTTGTTTTTAGTTTCTCTATCTATCAATACATACAATTATAAGCATAACTCAACTAGTTAAAACATATATATTTTTTATCAAAAGATTAGAGGTTTGAATTTTCAAGAACTCTGGAAAAAATAGGTATCACTAATATTTATCATTTTGTATGTTGAATATTTGTTTATCTTCTTCTTTCTCTCTCTTCTGTTTTCATATCCCTCTCTCACAGGTTTTTTCCTTATTAATTTTGGTGCTTGTTCTTTCCTATGATTGTGAAGTGTAATTTTTATCTCATGTGTTGGCATCATTTTGAACTTCAGTGAACAATCCAATCAAGCTAAAGGATGTGAATCTAGTTTTGTTTTATTTTTTGTTTCTCTCTCTCTTTCAAGAAGTCTAAAGGTAGTTTAGAAAATATTTGTCTTAACTTTGGAAACCACTACATCGATGTGATCAAGTTCAATATTTTATGTTCTTTCACTCTTGTACATGACAAAAAAACACTTGTCATGGCAATCCGCCTCGACATGAATAATCAAGAAGGTTAAATTGTAAAGATTTTGAAATATCTATCAACTAATTAACTAGAATATAAAATATAATAGTTTGTGAAGCATGCTTATCTTTGGCTAAATTGGTTAAAACATATATATCATGAATCAAGAAGTCAAATGTTTGAATTTATACACTCACATGTTAAATTAAAAAAAGAACGTTTATATTTGTGTTTACCGTGCATAGATGTTGCATTGTCTCTATAAATTTCATCCAATCATAATTACAATACATCAATATTGTAACATTGATATATATTTGTTATACATGCAACTAAAGAACCCTTAGAATCAAAACCTTGGAAAAATTGTTTGGAAGAGTTTGAAACTTTGAGAATCAGAAAATAGTGTTTGATACCTAAAAATTAGTGAAACAATGTTTGGAGTGTACTGTTCAAAATCATGAGATTGTGTTTCAAACCCATTAGGTTTTGAACACAGTGATGTCCAAACAACGTTTTGGATTTGGATTTCAAAACTATTCAAATTCAATACGGTGGTCCGAACACCCCCTAAAAATTTCATTGATCAAAAACAAAATTGTGTACTGAAAAGAAGAGAAGTGTGTCTCCAGCAGTGGATCTGATCAGGTATCTGCCAAGTTTGATTTCTGAAAAAGAAGTCCCATAATTTGACTGTAGAAGTTCAGGTTATTCAGAGAGATCATCAGCTGAGAGACAAGGGTTTGTGAGGTTACAAAACAACAACATACTGAGTTTCTTTTCTCTGAAACCATTGACCAATCTCAGCCTATATACGAAAAGTCAGTCTCATGAACAGTTCAAGTGGGGGCAATATGCACAATACAGGCACCATGGCTACAGTTTAATAGTACTTTTGATGTAGGATATGGCCGGTAGAATATTTAGACTCCGTTTGATAACCGTTGTTTTTTTCGATTATTTTTGTTTTTGAAAATCAAGCTTGTTTTCTTTTAATTAATTTACCATGGTTTTCATATTTTTTTAAAAAACATTTGAATTCTTAGTCAACCTCTAAAATAAAAAATAAGTTTTTGAAAACAATTTTTGTTTTAGTTTTCAAAAACATGACTTAGTTTTTGAAAAGATAACAAAAAAAAAAAAAAAACTTCATAGGTATTAGTAGTATTTATAGGCTCAATTTTAAAAAATTAAATGATTATCAAACGGGGCCTTAAAGATTAAATTACAATTTTAGTTCCCAAACTTTTAGGTTTGTGTTTATGAGGTCCTTTAACTTAAAAAAAATGTCTAATAGGTCTCTAGACACAAAATTGAAAATTCAGAGATCTATTAGACATAAAATTGAAAGTTTAAGAACCTATTAGATACTTTTTAAAGTTTAGGGGTCTATTAAATACTTTTAATGTTGAAGGATAAAAAAGATATATAATCGAGAGTTGAAGGACTAAAATTACAATTTAATCGTATTTATAATTGGAAAAACTTATGGTCTCCCTGGCTTTCTAATAACATATTTCTTCTCTACCACATCAAGGAATGTACTTTTAGTTGACAAGAGCTTAGGTTTTGTGCCTTTAAAAAGATCTAAAAATTTCCCTTTTCATTAGCTTAATCATGGCAAAACATTAGACAACACAAAGTGCAGTTTTGGGGAATAAATGGAAAAGGTCATTATCAATATCAATGCAGTCTGTCCAATAAAAAATTGACACATGGCAACATTGTCCACCATTAGTTTCTTGATGGGTCCCTCCTATCTTCTTTTTCTGTTCATGTGTGGATCTCAAGACAAGAAATTTCCCTTTGTCTTTCTTTCATTTCAGACTCTAACATCTAACATGCTTCTTTCTTATATATTAATAAATATTAAACTTCAGAATAATGTTTTCAACTTTTTTTTGAATATACTAATTGCAGATCAAATTGAGAAATGTGGCCTTTATTGGTCAATGCAAAGTTCTCTCCCAATGGCTTTGGCTTCTGCAATCAGACACAAATTTATTATTGTCTAAGTTAACTATGTGTGGATTTGGTATTTGGTTCTTAGTTTTTCGTTTTTGGAAGTTGTGTTTTTTTTATCATGATTTTTATCTTTTTGGATGAACCATTTGAATTCTTAACAAAAATTCCAAAAACAACTTTTTTTTTAAACTATGACTCTATTTTATAATTATTTGGTTTTTGGTGTTTAAAAATTGAGTTTATAAACACTTCTCTTACCTATGAATTTCTTTGTTTTGTTATTTCCTTTTTCCAAATTTCATTTTATAACTATTTGATTTTTGGTGTTTGAAAATTAAGTTTATAAACACTTCTCCTACCTACGAGTTTCTTTGTTTTGTTATTTACTACTTTTCACAAAAATATTCAAAAGCCAAACTAAGTTTTAAAAATTAAAGAAGTAGGTTCTTAAAACTTGTTTTTGGTTTTTGCATTTGGCTAAAGAATTCAAAGGTTACTTTAAGAAATATGAAAACCATAGTAAGAAATTGTGAGAAAACAAGTTCAATTTTCAAAAAAAAAAAAAAAAAGAAAAAAAGAATGGTTATGAAATGGGTTTTCCTTTTTTAATTTCCAAAATCCGACTTGGATTTTGAAAACAATTTTAAAAAGTAGATAACAAACAAAGAAACTTATAGGTGAGTGTTTATAAGCTTAACTTTAAAAAATAAAAAAATTAAAAGTCAAATAGTTATCAAACTGGGGCCTTAGATTTTAAATCCAAGTTCAAACATCAATGTTTCGTGATTAAAGTAGAGGGTTTTGATGTAGCTAGAGATATATGAATCACAATTTTAATCAATTTGGATATTTATGTAGTTTTATGTGGTCTAGAATTAGGAAAGCTAGATTTACTAATTATCTATTTACTTCGAAATTAAATTTATGTAACTTATGAGATTAATAAATTCTAAACTTTCGGTATAACAAACATACATACCAAACTTATACACTGTCTGTTAAGATAAATAGAGTTCAATGTGGAGCTCAGTCAAGTCTCCATAACTCCATATTCATTATTTATGGTTGTACTGAAAAAAATATATATATATACCATTGTCTCATTACATTTAGTTATGCAGTTTTTTGATCCATCAGCATCATCAGATTCTGTAAGCCCATGGTTCAAATTGGGCTTCAATATTGCTTTGAAGCAATCCACATGAAGAGAATTTATGTTCATAGTTCTTAGATCCCATGTGATTGATTGCATGCATTCACTATAAATGATCGTTTGGGGTCGATGTCGGGAACAAATGAGTCGTATTAGAAAAATATGTAATTTCATCTCAATGAAGGAGTAACTCACAAAGATTATGAGGTTTATTCATCTTTTCCATGTGAAATTCTCAATAAATTGGGTATATCAAATGTCCAACAAATATTTAGAGCGTGTTCAAAATTTTTCCCTTCAAGTTTATATGTACGTTTTAGAGTGAAAACAAACGCGCAAGCGAGGATTTAAACTTCTACTGAGTCATGCTTGCGTTGACCTTGAAAGATTTTATATTTTTTATTATTAGCTAAGTTTTTGACTACTCATGTAATCATTTCAAGATTTATATCGTTTTTTTCCAATAAAAATAGAGACTCTTTCAAATCAATATTCCATAAAAAAAATACATGTCAGTTTTAACATGTTAACGTCCAATTGTTTCACATCTCACAATCTATTTAAGCTTAATAGCAATTAAATGTTAAGTGCTTGTTTCTAAATAAACCAAAAAAGTCCAAACAAAACGTGTAATTCAAAACTGCCAAAAGCATAATATATATCATTTTCCCATGAACATAATGGAGAAAGTTTTGATTTTTAAAACATTATCATATGCGACGAAGCAAAATGCAAACATTTGGAATATTAAAGAAATAGAATCTCCCATCTTTTTATTTATTTATTTTATTTATTATTTTGGTTTGGTGAGTCAGCAATGAAAACAATATATTAATACAAATTTATTGAGTTTCTTTTAAAGAGAGAGTGTCCCACAAAAATGTGTCGTTTTTTGGTTGTGAGATCCACCGCCCATTGCTGAAAGCCAATGCCTCAAAGTCACTCTAAAAGCTTTATACAACAAAAACAACTTTTTTGCTAAGCTGTAATCTCATGCCTAAGTTAGTTTGTCCCTTCCAAGCCTTAATTCTTTTTTTTTTTTCTTTCTCTCCCTCTATCTCGAGTAATTATTTGAAGAGACCGCCATAATGTAATTACTAAGTGAAAGTTTTAGGGGTTTTTGTATGGATAACTTATTTCCACGTGCTTTAATGGTTGATGACCTATATTATGAAAATAATAAAATATGACCCATTTTGGCGTGACAATGCGCACAATATTACTTATAAAGGTAATATGAAACGGTCTTTCTTGTTCACGTTCTCGTACGTAAAAATACTCTCGCTCTCTTGTTCTCGCTCAAATGAGTGACTGAAAATATGGAGAAAAAAAGAATAAGGAAAAAAGTCAGAGAGAATAATTAGAGTAGCAGAATAGAGCGAGAGCGAGAATTATACTGCGATTTTTCTTGTTTTTTTTTTCTTCAAAATTTTGACAACCTCATTACTATCATGATTAGTGAGAACGAGTCTTGAGCGAGAGCGAGAGAACTAGAGCCAGAGTACGATGCACTTACAGTAATTTGGATGGAATGCACAGTACAGAAACGATCATATGTCATTAATTTCAGAACATGGATCAAATCACATCAATGCACGTGAAAAAGAATTTTCCGTGCAAATTCCTAAGTACTACGAAATTGTATCCAATAAATTGTTAAGAGACATGCAAATTTTGAAGGTTAAATTATAAAAAATACATATGAATTATGAGGTTGGTTTTACCTTTAAGTTCGAAAAGTTTCATTTTTAACTCTTGAACTTTGTAGTTTATTTCAAAACGACTTTAGAGGTTTTTTTTTCGCTAAAATCATAGACGAAAAATGTTGTGTTTGTATTTATATTGTTACTTATGTGAATATATTTGAACATAATCGTTGGAAAAAAAATCAAAACATATGCAAATATGCTATTTTTCATCCATAAATTTAGCGGAAAAAGTTTGAGAGGGTTGTTTTGAAAAATGAAACTTTCTAAAGTTTATAGATATAATTAAAACTAAGCTCATACTTTATCGTTTACAAAGATGAAATATCTTTAAAAAAATTATTTTGAGTGGCTTGTTTGTGATGAAACAAGAGACCAAGTGGTTTCTTAATCTTGAGTTCTTTTAACAGATTGGTTGATGAAATGAAATGATGTGATTAATTAATGAGTGGAAAAAAGTGAAATTTTTTGGGTAAAACCCACGTGTCATCCAATAGATAAGCAGCTTTTGTGTGTCAGAAAGGTTTCGGCTTTTGGAAAAATTGGGTCAGTATATGAACAAGCAGACACCGCACCACACAACCCAGCCACCAGGCCCAGGCTGATGACAAGGATAGTTTTTCTTTTTCTTTTGCCTTTGTTACTCTTTTTTTCTCTCTTCTTCCCGAAGCTATCGACACCCATTTGCCCAATTGCTCATTTCACACACTTGTCCTTCGAAAATCTGACTTCAAACTTGCTCTGAAACACACAACACACAGAGAAAAACAAGAAGCTATGGAGTTCAATTTTTGGTCCTCAAGGGTTCACTCCACTGACCAACTTTCTGCTGTTCAAGCCGCCATGCTTCATTCTGGTACTTGTTTTTTTTTTTAACTTTTTGAGTGATTTTCTCATCTGGGTTTCTTGATTTTGCTTTCATTTCTCACTCTATTCGATTTTCTAGTCTTGATTTACCAAGTAACGAGAAGATTTGGGGGATTTTTGAGGGATTGGGGGTAATTTGATTGTGTTACTTTTCAAAAGTGACATTCTGAGTTATGATTTTGCTTTCTAGCTTCTGATTTTCGTGGCTTATATGATGATATTTTGAATAGGTAACCATATAATTCTGGATGATTCGGATGGAGAAGATGATTCACGAGCTTACTTTTCATGCCCTTACTGTTATGTTGATATCGAAGTTCCAGTACTCTGCAGCCATTTGCAAGAAGAGCACTGCTTTGACTTCAGAAATGCAGTAATTACATGCTTTTAAAATCCCTTGTTCTTTTCCCCATTCAATGATTGTGTCTTTGAGTATTTGTTTATGTACAGATAATTTTGTGCTTGCCGATTGGTTTATTTGACTGATTATGAACTGTTCAATGAAGTGAGATTTTGAGTGTTTTTACTTTTCCATATGAAGCTAGAAAAACTCTCGAGTGTTTTTGCTTGAAATAAGGTTTCATCTGCCTTCTGTATTTGAATGAACAAGGAAAATTTTGACATTCTTGTTTGTTCTGTACTTATGAGAATCTCTAAAGCTAAAGCAAGAATGATATAAAGTGGAAGATGCATTTTAATGAAATTTAGATTCAATAAGAAGGGGCTTCTTTAACATTGCTTTCTCTCAGGTTTGTCCCCTATGTGCAGCCAGTCTGGGGAAAGATGTAATTGGGCATTTTATAGCACATCATTCAAGCTCAATAAAGGTATTGTCTGTTGTTCAACTCATTGCTTCCATGGCTGTAATTATTGAGCAATTGCTTAAAACATAATATTACCATCTTGGCAGAGAAGGAGAAGACCTGAGAGATCTGTCTCTTCTGCTTTTAATTCCAAGAAGCTGACAACAAAGAGCAGGGGAAATAAAAATGGATCTGCACCTGATCCCCTTCTACCCTTTATCTGCAGCATTCCTTTCTCAGACCCTGAATCCGTAGACAGAGATGACCGTTCCGAAAACGATGCCTCTGTCGCCACTGATGTCGAAAGGTGAGTTTTAGTTACAAGTTCAAACATAATTGGATTTGTTCAGGGTGGTGATCTTTTGAAAAATCTACAAATTATGTCTATTAACTTAACCTTTCAGTTTTGTTGGTCTGTCTTTTGCTAAAAGTTTTACCTCCAACTTTAATGGATAGGTTTAGTGTGATCATCATTAACTTTGGAGAAAAAAGAAGCCATTTTTCTGGTTGAAGTGTACCTTTTCAATAGTGGTTTGTAAGGATCCAAGAAAAGTAAAGTAAAATAAAAGGAAAGAGATTCCTGACAAATTTGATGGATGGGACAATTGAAGTTCTTGAAGTACTGCCTTCCTACTGATACGAACTTAAGCTAATATATTTGCAACATCTTATCAAGCATAGTTTGGCTCCAAATTAAATCTTTTACTTGATCGAAAGGCTCAAAACTGGATTGTTGTTGATATCGCCTAGCCTTTTGCATTACACTGTAAAAACGATGCATACCAGATTCTTGCTTGTGGGCTGTGCTTTTGGCGATGTGATAGCTCAGCATATTAATGGTTATTCTTTTGATTCGTTTTTTGGGTTTTGCAGTAATAGGTCACACTTGCTGGAAAGAAAACAGAACAGTGAAGAGTTGAATCAGAGAGCATCTTTTGTACAGCAATTGATCACATCAACCATTTTTTAGGTCTCTTCCCATCTCCTGTGATTGCTTCTGTGGTGCTGCAGTTAACATTCATCACTAATTGGTCACCGGGGAAGTTGTATTGATTGGCATAGTGTTCTACCACTGGTCCTTGATTAGGAAACATTTCAGATATCAGTTAAGCCAGGAGAGTTTTGTGATCAACGATCCGTTGATACAACATTGTGTCAACATTGTGGCAAAAGCTGCTGTTTTACATATACGTATATATATTATATAGATGTATCATGTATCATTGCGAACTTGGTAGAAACTCGAACTTCTTTAACTATAACTGCAGTTTACGTAAGAAAATCAATTGTCATGATACTAGAATATTATTACAACAGTTAACCTTAATGTGTACTATAGGTAGGATTTATCAGATCTGGAAGAGTCACCTAGAGAGATTGAGTAGAGTAATATTCCAACAAGTCTTTTATCATCTTCTTATACTGTGATATGTACATAACACCACTTATTTTTGTTTTTATAATAATACTAACAAAGGTAGAATTTTAGATAACTACGAAGTTTAAAACTCAGAATCTGTGAATTGTGGTATGAGCAAGCCAATAGAATTTTATCCCTTAGCTAGCAAAGTAGTTGGAAAATTTTGGGTCGGAATATGTGTTTATAAGTTACAAAAAGAAATATACTTTAATCAGTTACAAAAAGAAAAGCTCTTTTCTTTAAAAGACAAGGGAATTATTCTTGAGCATCACAAGAAAGAAAACAAGTATTAGACAATTCAACACTGGAGAATGTGGAAGAACAAGCATAGTAATTCTCATCCAACACCATTTATCAAGCTTAAACGAGATTTCAAAGGAATAAATAATATCTGGTCAACTTATATCGAATCAACCAGGGAGTAGAAGAAACCAAAAATGAATAGAACACGAAAATTTTATTGTCTGTACAAAAATTTATCTGAAAGAATTTCAACTATCTATGTCAGAGTATAGTATAGAATGACTAATAAAATTCAGTGTTACGTCTTTTCTTCTCTCTTGGCCCAGTATCTTCTAAAAAATTTCCAGCATTTGCATATCACCATCACAACACATAACAAAATAATGTCTCACCCATGTTTTGCTAAAAAGAGAGAACATTGGCGACCGACTTTGTGCATTATGAGTACGAATTGCTTTGTGAGAGATGTCTGATACATACCAGGAACTGATGCCACTATCAGTTTACAACTTCGAAATTCATTAGTTAGCATCTCCTTAACATCTTTCAGCATCATGCTTCATAACTGGATCAACTGACTAGAAGATTCTGCTTCAAACTTTCAAAAATAGGAAAAACTAGTTTGAAGATTAGAAACTAAATCATCGCTGAACAAGAATGTGTAAATTGATTTACATTCTTAGAGCAATGAGATAGTGTTATATTCAAGACATGACCAAAATCTTTTCAGAGAACCAACTCAAAATCAGAATGCTTTAGCTTACACATTTCTAAAACTTCCTGATAGGACTCAGGTGTAAGTTCAGTCAGAAGTTCTGAAATAGCTAATTTATGCTTGTTCTTTAGTTCATCTAATTCCTTTTTTTGTTGCGTCAACAAATTTTCAAGTTTCTCAACCATTATCTCGACGTCAATTGATTCATCATGTTCTGAAACTCCACAGTTCTCTTCTGAGGAATGAGAGCTAGCATGAAGATTTGTAGTTGGGTTACTCTCATCCTGCTCAACATTAGCACCATCCTCAAACAAAAGCTCACTTTCCAATCCCTTAATTATAGCAGCATGATCCAAATCATCCCCATGCATGTGGCTACTAGAGGATTCAACATCCAAGGTAAGAGACAAGTTTGAAGGACCTGGCCTAACTGGAGAGCATCCACCCATTCCCTTTGGAGAGTCAGACCAATACTTGCGACCTGAAGGCATTACCTCTAATGCAAGGTTACCAGATTCAATAGACAAGGGAGACGCAACATTCTTTGTTTCAGATGTAGAGCTATCAGAAATTGCAACATCTGCTCCTGCATTATCTATAGAATAGTCAACTGATGTCCAATCTGGTATGCAAGATCGAATTTCCGTTTCAATCATGTCAGAAATCGTGGAGACATCTTGATCTGAAAGATCCAACTCCTCAACCATTTCACTAGCAACAGAAATTGTTGTGTCGGCTTCAATATCAAATGGAAAATGGATATTGCGGAAATTACCTAAAATAATTGAAGAAGTTGTTAATGAAATACTGACAATTTCAATAAAATAGTTTTTCTCTAAAAAAATGCTACAAGAACTAAAAAGAAATGACAAGAAATATGAATTTTACCCATTGAATCTGCAATTCGTAGTTTGAGAAATATCTTGTTAACATCTTTTCTCTGACCATGCATGCTAAAGTCTCTACTAGTTTCAGCAGAAATATCATCTACACTTCTATCAATAACAATATGCTCTCTTTTTTCTTCAATAACGGTCGTGTCAATCGTCATGCGGCAAAAGAACAATATGTTACAAATTACAATTCCAAAGTTTCTAACAATTGAGAAATATTTTCTTAAACATACCTGTATGATGTATTTTGGGATGTAAATGACGAGATATACTTTCATGATCATCATCTGGTTGAAGAAATGGATCTCTTAAAAGATCTTTTGCAGGCAAACGATTGGAGACATTTGCAATACATTTTTCTATAAATGCTCTAACTCCTCCATCGGTGACTTTTGCCAATGAAGCTGGCTTTATCCCCTAGGAACAAAAGGAAAATAATAATTCCTTAAAAACATTCCCTAAGAACCTTTATATTTAAAGAGCTTGCAAAAGATCATGTTAAAAAACGAAAAATGACAATATATTTTCTCTCGCTATCAATTGAAGACCATATATAAGAACCAAATGACTCAAGCTTCAATGATTGAATAGACAAGAAGATTATTCTTGCTTCTTTGTCATAAACTATTAAGTTTTCACAGCTCAATGAAATCTTAAAATGAATGATTAGAGACTTTCTCATAAAGTTAACAATATATTATAAATGAAAGTAGTTCAAATGTATAATGATAAACCTAAGGTTTGATAGAAAGTCCAGATCGAACAAAGTCCAGATCGAACAATGTACCTGATGAAATTCAATCATAGACTATTTCCTTTATAACATGGTGTTTAAGTCCTAATAAAACCTAAAAAGCACCAATACGCATGGTAAACTAAATGATAGATCAACCCCAAAGACATTATGTCAGAAAGAAAGTTAAGAAATAAACCAACAATATTAGTATCTAGGTACTAAATTGGATAAAAAAAAAGATCCAGAGCCCTTACTGATGTGACCTTCTTATATATTTGAGCGGCATTTGCACATTCAATATATGGATATTCAAAGGTTACAAGCTCAAGCAAACACATGCCAAATGCATAAATATCAACAAGCTCATTGTATTCCTCCTCGTACAGCTCTGGAGCCATAAACTCCGGCGTCCCTAAAATCATTAAATCACAAAGCAAGGCATTTTACTACCTCCACTGAAAACATTCATTGAACTTTCATATTATTATTAACAACTATGATGGCTTATTCAAGTTTAGAACCCTCACCAATGACACTGTGAGCTGAACGAGCTTGTTGAAGAATGGCAGCAAGTCCTAAGTCACCAATTTTCACCTCACCTTGGTTACCATTGACAAAGATATTGTCACATTTTAAATCTCTATGTATAACTGGAGGGTCATGACTATGAAGATACAGAAGGCCCTCTAATATCTGCCTAGACCACTTTTTCAGTGCCCTCAAATCAACATGCTTGTGTTTCTTTCTATATCTACATGTATCCAATATATATGTTAGAAGTACAGTTAAAAGAAGAAAAAAAGACAGAATCTGAAAAGGCCAGCCAGGGCACAGGAAGACTCACTGCCGCAGTGTCCCTGAAGTGAATATCTCAGTAATGAAGTTGATATTTTCATTTTTCGTATCAACCCATGAATTGTAAAATTTGATTATGTTCTTATGCTTCAACGTCTTCAGCAAATGAACTTCTGAATAGAGTCGCTCCAAATCTTCAGAATTCCGCAATAGATCTGTTACTTTAACCTGATTCCAAGCTACTTCAATTCCTTCCAACTCATCAAAAGCCCGATATCTAGATATCCACATTTTGATCAAGAACACACAATTTTAATCCCAAACGCAGGCAGATGCACAAATTTTAATTCCTTTGATAGAATCAGAACAGAATAGAAAACACACAAAATTATGCTTTTGATGGAATCACTACCACTAAACATCAAAACAAAGAAGGATACACTTTTTTGAATGCCCCTTTCCCTAAAATTTCCTTATACTGCAAAACAACCAAAGATTAGGAGAAATAGCCGAACATTAATGA
Source organism: Trichosanthes cucumerina (assembly GCA_036507285.1). Taxonomy (NCBI): domain Eukaryota; kingdom Viridiplantae; phylum Streptophyta; class Magnoliopsida; order Cucurbitales; family Cucurbitaceae; genus Trichosanthes; species Trichosanthes cucumerina. Next base: position 69,268,641 of record CM071839.1, on the reverse strand, counting down.
GTGTAAGAATAAACCCATCCTGATGAATATTCTGAAAATCTGAAAGTTCAATCGCCATATAAGCATTTCCAAGAAAAAAGTTCAGCCAAGTACCAATTTAAGAAATAACAGTACCAAAAAGAAAATTTTAACTATTATGCAAAATCAGAAGCTGTAGGAGTATTCACCCGTCCGTATCGCCCAGTAGGATCAATCTCCACGAATTCGGGATCAGATTCATCCGGGTCTTGATCCAAAGACAAATCCTGAGACATTCTCGTCTCGGATCAAATCCTCAAATGGAACCAAATAAAAAGAACCCAAATTTCTTCAACACCCAAAAACAAATTCTTCAAAAATTGAATCCAACTCAACTTCAACCAAACCCCACAAAGAATTCCCAATGTGGATTTGAGCAAAAACCCACAAAGTAAAAGCTATTTTCCAGATTAGAACAAAACCCAGAAATAAAAAAAAAATAAAAAATAAAAAGAGGGAGAAATTTTACGAGGAATAAACAAAAGCGAGAGCGAAAAGGAAGAGCTTCGTCAAAGAGGAGGCGCTTATTTGGGTTGGGGCCAGGGATTAACCGACTGTGACTGACCGTGACAGACGACTCGCATATCCAATTCGAAATTTTCGATTTGTTTTATAATTTTTGTTTCAAAAAAAAAAAAAAGTCAGCTTCTCTTCATCCAAAAAAACAGAATCGTAATAATCTTCTGAAAGATTTTTTTTTTAAAAAAAAAAAACTGCTATCCATCAGATCTAATGGTTTATACATCATCCTCATTGCTGATCAATGGCTTGATCTGAATTTTATTGTGAGTTTAATTATATTTGTTTTAAAAATAGTTTAATTATAATTATAAAAAAAAATGTCCACCCATACATCTATGTCAATATACTTCGAATCAAGATCCAGAGGCATTTCATTATCGTTACAATTTTATGAAATATAATCGGTTTCATTTAGAAATTTATCCTTTTTTTTTTCATTCTAGTTATTGACTTGGGAAGGGGTGCAGAAGATTAGAAATACAAATTATAAATTTAATTTAGCAATATTCATTCTAAACTTTTAATTTCATCAAATTGGATCATATAATTAGTTAAATATTACAATTTCTACCCTCTATTTAATTTCTTCTAATTCATGCACTAATCTTAACAAACAACAATGTAAAAATAAAAGAGTTAATGTCTACGGTTGAGCTATGTTGACGTTGGTAACTCACTCATTTCAATGATATCAAGTTTTGCATGAATTTAAGTTTGATTAATGCCCAAATTAACCATTAAATAATTTGGTACTCACCAATTTTAACAAAAAAAAAAAAAACTCCAATGTCGTTTTTCTTTTATATTTATCAAATTTGTAATGTACATATATTTTAGAATTTATTGAAAGCATATGAAAATATTTTTTAATAAAATTTTAAATGTAAATTTTGTTGGGATTTATGCCCTAAACTTGTGTAATCTTGATCAATTAAATAAAGTGTTATTTGTTTTGATAAGATTACAGTCTTGCTTTTATAAATCCAATAAACTAAACTCCAAGGTTATAACGTTTATCTTGAAATCAGTGTAGTGGACACTATTTGGGTTGAATTCAAGATTATAACCTAAATAGTCTATGGTATAAAAATAAGGTTGGAAATCTCATTCTGGTAACACCATGGATGCGACCCACTTTGTAATTAGTACAAATGAGGTAATCCAAGTCATTCATGTAGTTGACATGCGAGTGGGGACATCCTCACTGTATGAAGAGTTCATACAAGATGGATCGCAAATTATTAGTCTAACCATTATAACAATCGTTAACGAGATAAGACTAGTAATTTATAGATGGTCATTAGTGACTCGACTGAATCTCGAAGCAAGTTAAGAACTCCTATTTATAGGGTTTGTCCTTAGACTAATATGGGTGAGAGTGGCACATGGCCGACTCAATAAGCCTACCTTCTCGGGGATGTAACCTCGTAGGTAGGCGGGAACTTAACTGCAGCAAGATGGAATTCACTCATTCCTCTACTAAGGAATTAGATAGGTTGTTCCCTTAGAACTTACTCCGGTCTTGAACAACGGGGCCCCCTCTCTATGAGGTATGAGTCTAAGGTGGGACCTTAGACTTGTTGTTCATTAGAGGATCGGTGGTGCTTAAGGAGCAAAGAGGTAATCACGGGGATAAAATGGTAATTTGACCCACCGTGATTACGAACAACCCGTGAAGAGTTGACTCATGGGTAATGACTATATCGGTGGACACAATAATATCTACAAAGAGAGAGAGTGCATTTCTGAAGTCTATAGTGGAGTGACTTGTAGTTAATGAATATTGATTAAGCTGGATCAAAGAGTTTGATCGATTAATTTCACACCATTAGAGCTCATGATCCGTAGGTCCATTAGATCCTCCGTTGGTTCAACATGGTAATATAAAGGGTATAAAGTTAGGAGTGAAATTGAAGTGTTCAATTTCATACACGAGGAGTTATATCAATTATATATGATATAATTGATATAATATATAGTTTTAATGTGATTTATACTATATACTAAAGAGAGATTAAAGGAGGGGTATGATGGTCATTTCCATCCTAATTCTCTATATATATGGTTGCATGAGATGCAACTAGGTTAAGGGTTTTTCATAGAATCACTAGCCTCCTTGTTGTGTTGTTGGAAGGGTTCCAAAACACACATCTCTCTCAAAATACCTCACATCTCCTAAAGGGAACCCACCTTCCTCCTTCACCTAGAGAACAACGGAGAAGATCCGGTGGTCGTGTCTTCGCACGTTGGAGTTCTAGTTGCTGAGATCGTGATCGTGGAGAGAGGAGCACTTGAAGAAACGTTCTTCAAAGGTAAACTCTTGTTGTCCAAACTCTTATTTTATGCTTAATCCATGTTTTACATTCTTGAAATTTCCATTGTAACTAAATCAAGAGCGCGAGATTCGCAATCGCTTCCGCTGCGGGGACTTCGATTCCCTTCAATTGGCATCAGAGCCCAATTGCGTTCTTGATTTATGTTCTGGATTTTTCAAGAACAAGGTGGGATTTACTGTTTTGTGCATGAGATGTATGAACGGTTTTTGCGAAATTAGATGTTTTCAATTTTGGCACTTAGATTTACAATTTCATTGAAATGTTCAATGTAAGGCCCTGTGTTTTGGGCAAATTTAATTGTAAATCGAGTCCAGTAAGTCCGCGTGTCGATCGAGGCAAAGCGGTTGCCGAGAAGATCGAGCGAAACGAGCAAGGAATGGAGATTCCTATGGTCATTTCAGTGAATGGCGTTGCGTTGCAACGCCGCCGACATTACAAGATTTGCCAACGCCATGCGGCGGCGCGCGTACCGGAGAAGACGACGGCGGTTGCAACGCTCGTAAAACGACAAAACAAATAGCGCGTTGCGGCGAAGCCGTTTCACGCGAGGAGCAACGAACAGAAAACTGAAATTTTATTATTTATATTAATTATAAAAACGTTTTATTTTAATATATTTAATAATTTTAATTTTAGTTAATATAATTAGATTATATTAATTAAAATTATTTCTAGGGTGCCAAAATTGGTCTAATTTTTGCTATTTTAATTATGCAATTGTTGTGTAATTATTGCCATAATAGTGTATGCTTGTATTTTAGAAATCTCACCTTAGGTTAAGCATTTTCATGCATCATTAATTAATATAAGGTTGTTATATTAATTTTTGGACAGCATTGACATGCATTATATTTCATGAGATGAATATGCTATTAGTGTTTTATTATTCATGTGATGAATGATCAAGCACTATAACATAGTATGCATGTCACCTAAGGCTAATTATTAGTTTTAAAGTGTTTAGAACTTAGAAATAATAGACCTTAGGTTATCTAGTTCTAATTAGATTAGAATTAGGAACCAAGTAATTTTTTAGCTATGATTAAAAGAGGAATTCTGTCTAAGGAAAGTTCTATCTAGGCAGGGGTATTTAAGCCTATTGAAATGGAACACCCTACCCGGAGGCGACACTGGAGTGAAATTTAATCGAGAGTCTTATAAATTACAGTAGCGTCAACGGGTTTATTAAGGGGTTAATAAACTAGAAATCCTAGGTTTAATATAAGGAGTTATATTAACAAACTTAGGATAAAATCCATATAAGAGATATTGATTATCAATATAAGAGTTATGTTGATAGAGTTAGGTAAAACCATTAGCCGGGTTTTAGCCTAAGAAAGATTCCTATAGACTTAAAGTATTCAGTGAGAGGAAAAAGTGTATGAGATACATATTTTTCCACCTACGCTATCTCCGGGAAGTTCACACCGTGAGACTCATACTTGGCCTCGTGGCGCAAACGGGAGCGTCCCCTTTCGAATGGTGTTTGTATGAGTCAATACCAAGGTGAATGGAGAGGGTACTTATAGTGAGTGGGAGCAAGTTTAGTGAAAACAAAACCTACGGTCTCTTTTGTCGGTTTACACCGTTAGACCACTATGGTCACCGCTAGTTTGGCTCGACTGCATAATCCCTTCGGAGGGCTTGATCACAGGGGATCTAACATAGTAGACACCCGAAAGGGATAAAGATTTCCTTAGACTATTTTCCAATCTAGTCCTCCCTTCGGTGGATTTTATTGGATCGAGACTCTGGGATCTAAGGACAAAGGGTTACACTCACGGGGTACATAAGTTGTGTATGTATCCAAACCGAAAAATGGTAACTAAAACCTATAGGAATAAGAGTTATTCTGGTGTTAGGTTTTGGTCAAGAATGTCTTGATCCAGGAGGAGGAGTGTTTTTTATTACCTTCGGTGTCATACATTCTAAACCTTTGAGTATCATTGCAAATTATAAATGGCCTAGGAATCATTTGATAATTAGCTAAAATATGATTGGATTAGAGTTATAGCAAGAAACTCATACAAGTTTGTTTGTAAATTTTCAAAGAAAAAAAAAAAAAATGTCTAGCTCTATAATTTCCTTATTGAGTGCGGAAAAGTTAACCAGGAGAGAATATGATGACATGGAAAAACAAACTCAACACTATTTTGGTAGTGGATGATCTGAAGTTTATGCTAACTGAGGAGTGTCCTCAGGTGCCAGGCTCGAATGTGTCACGAAATGTTCGTGATGCATATGATCGATGGATCAAGACCAATGATAAGGCCAAGGTCTACATGCTGGCAAGTATGTCTGACATATTAGCCAAGAAGCATGAGGGCATGATTACCGCTAAGGAAATCATGGATTACATGCGGGTATGTTTGGACAACATCCACACAAGCCCGACATAATACCCTAAAGTACATATTCAACTCGAGGATGCTAGAGGGTACATCTGTTCGGAATCATGTCCTGGATATGATGGTACACTTTAACATCGCAGAGTCGAATGGTGCTTCCATCGATGAGTCGAGTCATGTCAGCTTCATTCTGGAAACCCTTCTAGATAGTTTCCTGCAGTTTAGAAGTAATGTTGTTATGAACAAGGTTACTTTTAATCTTACCTCCCTTCTGAATGAACTCCAAACCTTTCAATCTTTGATGAAAATTCAGAGATCGAAAGGTGAGACAAATGTTGCCAGTAGGAGTTATCACAGAGGTTCGACCTCTGGGACAAAAACAACGACTTCATCTTCTTCTAACCTGAGAGGCAAGAAGAAGAACATGAAGAAGGTTGGTAAAGGGAAACAAGCTGACAAAGCTGCCGCCCAAAAGGGCAAGAAAGTCAAAGACGTTGCTGACAAAGGAAAGTGTTTCCACTGAAACGAAGACGGGCATTGGAAACGGAATCGTCCGAAGTACATTGCGAGAAAAAGAAGGAAGGTAAATATGATTTACTTTGCCTAGAAGCTTGTTTAGTGGATAATGATAAAACAACCTCGGATATTTGATTCAGCGCCACTAATCATGTTTGTTCTTCTTTTCGGGAATTGATTTCTGCAAAGAGCTACAACAAGGAGAGATAACGCTCCGGTTGGAAATGGAGAAGTCGTCTCGATTGTGCAAGAGAGGGCACAATGAAGCTTTATTTTGGCAAGAAATATGTATTGTTGGACAATATATTAGTGATACCGTGGTTTACTAGAAACATTATTTCCATTTCTTGCCTCATTGAACAATGTATTTACATTTCCTTTTCTATGAATAAAGTGTTTATTTTAAAGAAATGTTTAGAAATATGTTCAAACTTTCATTAGAAAATGGATTGTATGTTTTAAGGCCTAATTCAACAAAATGGTTTTGAACACCGAATTATTTAAAACTAAAACGCACAAACTAAGAAACGTAAAATTTCTCCTAAAGAAAATGCTCATCTTTGGCATCTAAGATTGGGTCACATTAATCTCAATAGGATTGAGAGATTGGTAAAGAACGGACTTCTAAACGAGTTAGAAGAAAATTCCTTACTAGTATGTGAATCCTGCCTAGAAGGCAAAATGACTAAAAGACCTTTTAGTGGAAAAGGTTATAGAGCCAAAGATCCTCTAGAGCTTATACATTTAGACCTTTGTGGTCCGATGAATGTTAAAGCTAGGGGAGGATGTGAATATTTCATCTCTTTTATAGATGATTATTCTAGATATGAGCATATTTACCTAATGCACCACAAGTCTGAAGCACTTGAAAAGTTCAAGGAATTCAAGGCTGAGGTTGAAAATCAATTAGGTAAAAGAGTTAAAACACTTTGATCGGATCGAGGTGGAGAGTACATGGATTTAAAATTCCAGAACTATATGATAGAATATGGAATTACATCCCAACTCTGGCTCGCCTCCACACACCACAACAAAACGGTGTATCGGAAAGGAGAAATAGAACCTTGTTGGACATGGTTCGATCAATGATGAGTTATGTTCATCTCCCTAATTCCTTTTGGGGTTATGCAGTGGAGACTGCAGTATACATATTGAATAGTGTGCCCTCCAAAAGTGTTTCTGAAACACCTTTTGAACTCTGGAAAGGACGTAAAGGTAGTTTATGTCACTTCAAAATATGAGGTTGTCCAGCACATGTGCTTGTGACAAATCCAAAGAAGTTGGATTCACGTTCAAAGTTGTGCCTATTCGTAGGATACCTAAAAGAAACAAGAGGTGGTTTATTCTATGATCCTAAGGAAGATAAGGTCTTTGTGTCGACAAATGTCACTTTCTTGGAGGATGCCCACATAAGGGACCACAAACCAAAAAGTAAGGTAGTGTTGAGTGAGTTAGACGGAATAATAGCAAAGGTTGCTGATAAGAACACTAGTACGTTAACAAGAGTTGTTGATACTAGTTTGTCTAGTCAAGAGGTTCCATCTCAAGAGTTGAGTATGCCTCGACGTAGTGGGAGGGTTGTGATACAGCCTGACCGTTACATGGGTTTAGCTGAAACCCAAGTTGTTATACCGGATGACAATCATGAGGATCCATTGACTTATAATCAAGCAATGGTTGATATTGACAAAGACAAATGGGTCATAGCCATGGACCAAGAAATGAAGTCTATGCACTTCAATTCTGTTTGGGATCTTGTAGATAAGCCTGATGGGGTAAAACCTATAGGTTGTAAGTGGATCTACAAGAGAAAACGTGGTGTAGATGGGAAGGTGCAAACCTTTAAAGCTAGACTAGTAGCAAAGGGTTATACCTAGGTTGAAGGGGTTGATTTTGAGGAAACCTTTTCACCTGTTGCTATGGTAAAGTCTATCTGTATTCTTCTTGCCATTGCCGCATATTATGACTATGAGGTATGACAAATGGATGTTAAGACAACCTTTTTGAATGACAATCTTGAGGAAACCATGTACATGGACCAACCCAAAGGGTTCATTGAACTAGGACAAGAGCAAAATGTTTGCAGGCTTAAAAGGTCGATTTATGGACTGAAACAAGCATCTAGGTCCTGGAATATAAGATTTGATAAGGCTATCAAATCTTATGGTTTTGACCAGAATGATGATGAACCTTGTGTTTACAAGAAAATCATCAATAGTTCTGTCGCTTTCCTAATTCTCTCTGTGGATGATATCCTACTCATTGGGAATGATTTAGGTTATCTTACTGACATCAAGGAATGGCTAGCAACACAATTCCAAATGAAAGATTTGGGTGATGTGCAGTTTGTTCTTGGGATCCAGATTGTCCGGAACCGCAAGAATAGAACACTAGCCTTGTCTCAAGCATCATACATAGACAAAGTGTTGTCAAAGTTTAAGATGCAAGATTCCAAAAAGGGCTTGTTGCCTTTTAGACATGGAATCCATTTGTCTAAGGAACAGTGTCCTAAGACACCTCAAGGAGTTGAGGATATGAGACGGATTCCTTACGCATCAGCTGTTGGGAGCCTGATGTACGCCATGTTGTGTACTAGGCCCGACATCCGCTTTGCAGCTGGGGATGGTCATGAGGTATCAATCCAATCCAGACTTGAACACCGGATAACGCTTAAAATGATCCTTAAGTATCTTCGGAGAACAAGGAACTACATGCTTGTGTATGAGGCTAAGGATTTGATCCTTATAAGATACACGGATTCTGACTTTCAGAATGATAAAGATTCTCGAAAATCTACATCAAGGTCAGTTTTCACTCTTAACGGAGGAGCTGTAGTATGACGAAGCGTCAAGAAAGAATGCATCGCTGATTCCACCATGGAGATCGAATATGCAGCAGCTTGTGAAGCAGCTAAGGAGGCCGTTTGGTTAAGGAAATTTATGCTAAATTTGGAAGTTGTTCCAAATATGACTTTGCCTCTTCACACTGTATTGCGATAACAAGGGTGCAGCGCGGCAAATTCGAGGAACCCTAAGTCACAAGAGGGGAAAGCACATAGAGCGGAAGTATCATCTCATCCGGAGATCGTGCATGAGAGAGACGTGATTGTCACGAAGATAGCCTCAGAGCACAACATTGCTTGATCCTTTTACAAAGGCTCTCACTACGGCTAAAGTATTTGAGAGTCACCTGAAGGTCTAGGTTTACAAGTCTTCCCAAACTAGGGCAAGTGGGGGAGTATTTTGTACAAAAGGGTTTAAATGCCCTAGTTTATTGTATTTACATTAATGTAATGTTTAGTACTCCACAAACTTTAGGTCAAGTGGGAGATTGTTGGGATTTATGCCCTAAACTTGTGTAATCTTGATCAATTAAATAAACTGTTATTTGTTTTGATAAGATTACAGTCTTGCTTTTATAAATCCAATAAACTAAACTCCAAGGTTATAACGCTTATCTTGAAATCAGTATAGTGGACACTATTTTGGTTGAGTTCAAGATTGTAACCTAAATAGTCTATGGTATAAAAATAAGGTTGGAAACCTCATTCTGGTAACACCATGGATGCGACCTACTTTGTAATTAGTACAAATAAGGTAATCCAACTCATTCATGTAGTTGACATGCGAGTGGGGCATCCTCGTATGAAGAGTTCATACAAGATCGATCGCAAATTATTAGTCTAACCAAGATAACAATCGCTAATGAGATAAAACTAGTAATTTATAGATGGTCATTAATGACTCGACTGAATCTGAGCAAGTTAAGAACTCCTGCTTATAGGGGTTTGTCCTTAGACTAGTATGGGTGAGAGTGGCACATGGCCGACTCAATAAGCCTACCTTCTCGTGACGTAACCTCGTGAGTAGCCGGGAACTTAACTGCAAGAGAGATGGAATTCACTCATTCCTCTCTGTGGAATTAGATAGGTTGTTCCGTTAAAAACTTACTCCGTGTCTTGAACAACGGGGCCGCCTCTATGAGGGTATGAGTCTAAGGTGGGACCTTAGACTTGTTGTTCATTAGAGGATCGGTGGGTGCTTAAGGAGCAAAGAGGTAATCACGTGGGTAAAGCGGTAATTTGACCCACCGTGTGATTACGAACAACCCGTGAAGGGTCGACTCATGGGTAATGACTATATCAGTGGACACAATAATATCTACAGTGAGGAGAGTGCAACTACAAGTCTATAGTGGAGTGACTTGTAGTTAATGAATATTGATTAACTGGATCAAAGAGTTTGATAAGTTAATTTCACATCATTAGAGCTCATGATCCAGTAGTCCATTAGATCCCTTCGTTGGCTCAACATGGTAATATAGAGGTATAAAGTTAGGAGTGAAATTGAAGTGTTCAATTTCATACATGAGGAGTTATATCAATTATATATGATATAATTGATATAATATATGGTTTTAATGTGATTTAGACTATATACTTAAGAGAGATTAAAGGAGGGGTAGGATGGTCATTTCCATCCCAATTCTCTATATATATGGTTGCATGAGATGCAACTAGGTTAAGGGTTTTTCATAGAATCACTAGCCTCCTTGTTGTGTTGTTGGAAGGGTTCCAAAACACACATCTCTCTCAAAATACCTCACATCTCCTAAAGGAACCCACCTTCCTCCTCACTGTAGAGAACAACGGAGAAGATCCTGGTGGTCTTGTCTTCGCACGTTGGAGTTCTAGTTGCTGAGATCGTGACCGTGGAGAGAGGAGCACTTGAAGAAACGTTCTTCAAAGGTAAACTCTTGTTGTCCAAACTCTTATTTTATGCTTAATCCATGTTTTACATTCTTGAAATTTCCATTGTAACTAAATCAAGAGCGCGCGATTCGCAATCGCTTCCGCTGCGGGGACTTCGATTCCCTTCAAATTTATCATAAGGTAAAAATTGATACATTTTTTTCAAGTTCAAGGTTAATATTACATTATTTATCTAAGTTTAGAATGCACTTTGATAAAATTGAAAGTTTAAAGATAAAAATTAAAATAAAATTTGATTTTTTCTCTATAATTTATCGGATATTCTAGAAGAGACCCTCTCTATAATTTAAATGTCTTTAGATAATAAAAGCTCAGGCTAATTGAGGTAATATCATTTCAAAATTCAGTATACATTAATTATTCTATTTGCATTTCTAAAAAAGATTCTTTACTTCATTGTATAAATATATATTCAACCTACTTTCTATTATTATTCCCCATGGCAAATTTGAAAGTTCAACTTCCAAAATTAAAATTATTATCTTTATTATAAATGTTTTCCTATTATAAGAAGAACAATGAGATTTTTATTTTCTTCTTCAAAACATAAAATAAAAATAATTTAGAATATATTTAATTATGATTCACAAATAAGATTGATTAAAAATGTAGTGTATAAAAAATGCTAAATTATTCAAAGTATCCCTAAACTTTCAAATTAATTTCAATTATGTTCCTATTATTTATAAAATTTTACTTTTTATCGTAAAATGTCTAATGTAAATGTCCATTCCATATGCCATTTGCATACTCATGCCAAGTGGCAAATGTCCCCTTAGCCAAAGTGTCCTCCATGTGTCAAATTTTTACCAATGCTTAGTGTCCAAATGTACCAACTCATCCTTGCCATTTAGCCTATAAATAGTGGCTTATGGTGGTTTATGAAACATGCACAATTGGTGAAAGCTCTCTCCAATTTTTTCCATTTTCTCCCACTTTCTCAATTTTGGTTATTATTTAATTTCTCCATAAAACTCCACTATCTCTTTATTTATATTATATATATTGCTCCCACTTTCCTTTATATTATTATTATTATTATTATTATTATATTATTATTATACTATTTAAATATTGGTAAAATTATACCCGATTTTCATCCTATTTTTCACAACACGTTATCAGCACGAAGCTCTGCCGATTTTTTCACTGAAGGTATGTCCTCCAGGTAAGCCATTTTTTTTAATAATAAAATGTTATTTTAAATGTTTAATTAATTTCCTAATGTAAATGCAATTTCTTTTTATATAGTATTACTATGGCAAATCTTGCAAAATTAGAATTTGCAGCCTTGGATATTAATGGAAATAACTACTTGTCATGGGTCCTTGATGTTGAGATCCATTTAGACTCCATGAATCTTGGAGAAACAATTAAAGAAGAAAATGATGCATCAAATCAAGAAAAAGCAAAAGTCATGATCTTCCTTCGCCATCATCTTCACGAGGGATTGAAAATGGAGTATCTTACAATAAAAGATCCCTACATTCTATGACAAGGTTTGAAAGAAAGGTACGATCATCAAAAAACAATTATTCTTCCAAAAGTTCGTTATGATTGGATGCACCTGAGGTTGCAGGATTTCAAATCAGTAAGTGAATATAATTCCGCACTATTCAGAATTAGTTCAAAATTAAAATTATGCGAAGAAAGGATTACTGATGTTGATATGTTAGAGAAGACATTATCCACTTTTCATGTCTCGAATATGCTCCTGCATCAGCAATATCGAGAGAAAGGCTTTAAAAAATATTTAGAACTAATTTCATGTCTTCTCGTGGCTGAACAAAATAACGAGCTATTAATGAAAAATCATGAATCTCGACCAACTGGAGCAACACCATTCCCTGAAGTGAATGCTGTGATTTTTTAATAATCGTGGTCGAGGTCGTGGTCGTGGTCGTGGTCGAGACCGTGGTAGAGGAAGAAATAGCTATTTTCGTGGTGAGCATTGTAATTTTAAGAAACCCACACGAAGTGATGATCATAAAGGAAAGGCTTCATAAGATAGGAGTTCAAAAGGTGATGAACATAAATGTTTTCAGTGCGAATGACTGGCACTTTGTCATGTACTACCGCCAAATGACGTCAAAACACCTTGTTGATCTCTATCAAGCTTCCCTGAAGGAAAAAGGAAAAGGGAAGAATGTGGAGATGAATCTTGCCATTCAAGAAGATGATGTGTTTGACCCCTCTAATATGGTGCATCTTGATGTGGCTGATTATTTTGAATCTCCTGGAGAGAAAATTGATGCAATCAAACAAGTAAATGATACTTTGTATGAAGATATATAATTAAGTACTGCTTGTAATTATAGTATGTTTTTGTTGTTTTTGTATATATATTTAGGACTTTTTGTAATCGCTTTTCTTTTCTTATCAATGAAGAAATATAGACAATTTCAATATGTTGAGTAACCCGAAAATGAGCAATGAGTATTTATGTCTGGCAGACTGCGCAACTACGCACACGATACTCATAAACAAATTTTTTTTTCTAAATTGACAATGCTGGAAGCAAAAATCAATACTATATCAGGTTCTGCAGACCTGATTGAAGGTTTTGGAAAAGCAAGTTTTATCTTGCCTAGAGGAACAAAATTTTCAATTAACAATGCTTTGTTCTTTAGTAAATAAAAGAGAAATTTATTGAGTTTCAAAGATATACGTAACAATGGTTATCATGTTGAAACTGATCGTAAAAATAATATAGAGTATCTCTATATCACATATATTGTTTCACATGAAAACGTATATTAGAAACACAACCAGCTTTTTCTTATGGATTATATTATACTCATATACGAGTAATCAAAAGTTATGCAACAATAAACCAGAAGTTCATGAATCCAGAAATATTCAGTGTTTGACATGATCGACTGGGTCATCCAGGATCGATAATGATGAGGAAAATTATTGAGAATTCACATGGACATCCGTTAAAGAACCAGAAGATTCTTCAATCCAATGAATTGTCATGTGATACTTGCTCTCTAGGAAAATTAATTATTAGACCATCACCAGCTAAAGTGGGCATTGAATCACCTGCATTTTTAGAGCGAATTCAAGGTGATATTTGTTGACCTATTAACCCACCAAGTGGTACATTTAGATATTTTATGGTATTAATTGACGCATCCAGCAGATGGTCACATGTATGCTTATTATCAAGTCGAAATCTTGCATTTGCAAGATTACTTGCTCAAATAATTAAGTTAAGAACACAATTTCTTGATTATACAATTAAGACTATTCGACTTGATAATGCTTGTGAATTTACGTCCCAAACTTTTAATAATTATTGTATGTCAATTGGGATAAGTGTTGAACATCCTGTAGCTCTTGTTCATACACAAAATGGTTTAGCAGAATTATTTATAAAACGTCTGCAATTAATTGCAAGACCATTGCTTATGAGAGCTAAACTCCCTACATCGGTCTGGGGTCATGCTATTTTGCACGCTGCATCATTATTACGTATTAGGCCAGTAGCTTATAATAAATATTCCCCCATGCAATTAGCTTATGGCCAGCAGCCAAATGTATCCCATCTGAGAATTTTTGGATGTGCAGTATATGTTCCAATTGCTCCACCACAACGTACTAAGATGGGTCCTCAAAGGAGGTTAGGGATATATGTTGGATATGATTCCCCATCAATTATTAAATATCTTGAACCCCTGACGGGTGATGTATTTACTGCACGATTTGCTGATTGTCATTTTAATGAGACAAATTTTCCAATATTAGGGGGATGAATTAAGAAGTTGGAAAAAGAAATTACATGGAATGCATCATTATTATCTCATTTAGATCCTCGTAGAGATCAATGTGAACTTGAAGTTCAAAAGATAATTCATTTGCAAAATATAGCAAATCAATTACCAGATGCATTCACAGATGCTAAAAGAGTGACTAAATCATATATACCAGCAGCAAATGCTCCATCAAAAATTGATATTCTACAGGAACAAGTTGTCAATAATGAGTCTGGAGCACGCCAGAAGCATGGTAGACCAATAGGTTCCAAAGATAAAAGTCCTCGAAAAAGAAAAGTAGTTGAGAATCAAAATGATTCGATAAAAGGTATGGATGTTCCAGAAGAAATCCAAGACACAACTACTCAAAAAAGTATTGATGAAAATCAAACGCTTGAGGATAATAATGGAATTTCTATAAATTATGTTACAACAGGAAAGAGATGGAACCGAAATGATATCATTGTTGACAACATTTTTGCTTATAATGTTGCTCACGATATTATTCATGAAAGTGACGATTTTGATCCAAAATCTATCGAAGAATGTCAACATAGAAAGGATTGGTTGAAGTGGAAAGAAGCAATCCAAGCAGAGTTGAACTCACTTTCAAAACGTGAAGTTTTTGGACCAGTAGTCCTAACACCAGAAGTTGTCAAACTTGTGGGATACAAATGGGTATTTGTAAGGAAAAGAAATGAAAAGAATGAAGTCACAAGATATAAAGCGAGACTTGTTGCACAAGGATTCTCGCAAAAGCCTGATATAGATTATGAGGAGACATATTCTCCTGTGGTGGATGCAATAACGTTAAGATATTTGATTGTCATGACTGTATATGAAAAACTTGATATGCATCTAATGGATGTAGTCACGACGTATTTATATGGATCTCTGGATAATGACATTTATGTGAAAATCCCGGAAGGATTTAAAATACCAGAAAGATATGAATCAAGTTCTCGGGAATTATATTCAATAAAGTTACATAGATCATTATATGGATTAAAACAATCAGGACGAATGTGGTATAATAGCCTGAGTGAATATCTGTTGAAAGAAGGATATCAAAATAATCCAATATGTCCGTGTGTTTTTATAAAAAAATCTCAGTCAGGATTTGCTATTATAACTGTATATGTTGATAACTTAAATATAATTGGAACTCCTGAAGAGTTATCCAAGGCGATAGAATATCTTAAGAAAGAATTTGAGATGAAAGATCTTGGAAAAACAAAATTTTGCCTTAGTTTGTAAATTGAACATTTAGCAGATGAGATATTTATTCATCAATCAACTTATACAGAGAAAATCTTAAAAAGATTCTATATGGATAAAACACATCCATTGAACATTCCAATGGAGGTTCGTTCACTGGATGTAAAGAAAGATATATTTCGACCTCGAAGATGACAATGAAGAACTACTTGGTCCTGAAGTACCATATCTTAGTGCAATCAGAGCACTTATGTATTTGGCTAATAACACAAGACCAGATATTGCATTTTCAGTAAATTTATTAGCTAGATATAGTTCATGTCTTACAAAAAAATATTGGAACGGAGTTAAGCATGTACTCCGGTATCTTCGAGGGACGATTGATATGAGTTTATTTTATTCTAACAAATCAAGTTTTGATCTAGTTGGTTATGCAGATTCTCGTTATCTATCCGATCCGCACAAAGCTAGATCTCGCATGTGTTATCTATTTACATGTGGAGGAATCACTATATCATGACGATCGGTGAAATGGACCATCACGACCACTTCTTTCGAATCATGCTGAAATCCTCGCAATTCACGAGGCAAGTCGAGAATGTGTATGGCTAAGATCGATGACACAACACATTCGTGAGACATGTGACTTGTCTTCGAGTAAACATCTTCCAACAATATTATACGAAGACAACACAACGTGTATAGCTCAAGTCAAAGGAGAATATATTAAAGGAGATAGAACGAAGCATAACTCTCCAAAGCTTTTCTACACTCATGACCTTGAAGAAAATGACGACATCTCAGTACAACAGATTTGTTTGAAGGATAACTTGGCGGACATATTTACAAAGGCATTACCAACTACAACATTTGAGAAATTGGTTCACAGTATTGGGATACGACGACTCATAGATCTCAACTGATGTCTCCATGAGGGGGAGTAAATGTATTATATAAAATATGTACTTTTTTTCCTTCACTAGGGTTTTTATCCCATTGGGTTTTCCCTAGTAAGGTTTTAACGAGGCATATTGTATATAAATGAGCATTTAAGGGGGAGTATTGTAAAATGTGTAATGTAAATGCACATTCCATATGCCATTTGCATACCCATGCCAAGTGGCAAATGTCCCCTTAGCCAAAGTGTTCTCCATGTGTCAAATTTTTACCAATTCTTAGTGTCCAAATGTACCAACTCATCCTTGCCATTTAGCCTATAAATAGTGGCTTATGGTGGTTTATGAAACATGCACAATTGGTGAAAGCTCTCTCCAATTTTTTCCATTTTCTCCCACTTTCTCAATTTTGGTTATTATTTAATTTCTTCATAAAACTCCACTATCTCTTTGTTTATATTATATATATTGCCCCCACTTTTCTTTATATTATTATTATTATTATTATTATAAATATATTATTATACTATTTAAATATTGGTAAAATTATACCCGGTTTCCATCATATTTTTCACAACACTTTTATTCCGCCTAACATTTTCTTTTGTTTCTAAGAAAAACAAGCAACAAAAATTGAGAGTAGTGGCACACATGACCTTTAAAAATGAATGACAAATACAAATACCAAAAACCAACCACTTTCAAGCCATATTTTCATTTAATTTTTTAACCCCTCATGTAAATGATTGTCTTGTGGTTATCGAAATGTTCACTTTAATGGTTCATTTTTTAAAAGTCATATTTATTTCATTTTTCAAAAGTCATATTTATCATTGTTTTGTTTACAACTCCAAACTCAATAGTCACATTAGTTAATTACTCGTTTTAATGATAAAATTGACTTTAAAAGTAATGGTAAGAAATATTTTTTTTAGTTCAACAATAATATTTTGGGTGGAGATTCAAATCTCTGACTTTTTGGTCAAATGCATATTGTCAATTAGCTATGCTCTGACCAAAATAAAAAAATTTAAACAATAGGGTTTAATTAAAACCATCCAAGTCTATAAGATTTTTGAATAATTCAGCCAAAAAAAATGAATATTTGCTTAAATAATAATAATAATAAACCATTCGCATTATGAATATTTGCTTATAAATGTCGATTTTACTATTTTATTTCAATTCATCCACCAACGTGTGATACTCTTAAATTTATAATGTGGTATATGACACAACAAGAAGTGCTCATTTTTACTTTTTAGCCACACAAACTAAAAAAATCATTTTAATTGTGTTTGTGTATTAACTTGAAGTCATGGGCAAGCTAAGATGATTTTAGCCAAGATTATTTGTATATATATATTTGTTAGGAATACAGATCAATCTCATCAACTTAAAAGCTATTGTTGTTTTGAAATATTGTAAAAAGTATCTATTATTGTTTTCACAAAAAAAAAAAATAAACAATTAATTATTAGGAATGGTTCTTAAATCTTAAGCATCAAGACACATTAAAGGATCGGAAAAACAAAAAACAATCTGACAACACACAAAATAAATCTCGTTCACTATATATTAAGCTTAAACGAGTGTTAAAGAAAAACAATATTTGGTCAATTTATGTCAAGTAGGAAAAAAACAAGAAATGAACCGATCAAAATTCTAATCTATACAATAACCAATATGAAAAAAAAATTAACCATATCTAAACAAGGGCATAGTATAAATGACTAATAAAATTCAATGGTTAGCTTTAGAAAATTCAAATATTTGCATATCATCATCACAAGATTCACAACTAATAATAATAATAATAATAATAATAATAATAATAATAATAATAATGTATCACATATATATCCTGTGCTAAAAAAAACTTGGAGAACAAATACCAACAAATCTTTGTGTCCCATTATATACACTAATCGTTTTACGAGAAGTGTTTGTTGTATAGTAGGAAATTTTTACGACTTTTAAAATTCATTGGTGAATCAATAAGATCAAATCTTCATGAATTCAAGTTCATATTCATCCCAGTTTTGATTCAACGACAAATTTTGAGACATTCTCATCCATGACTATCAGTCTACTCTATATTCAATTCCAAATTTTTTATTTATTCGATTTTTTTAGTGAAAGAAAAAGTCAATTTTAGCATTTTTTTTAAAAGTAGAATCATAATAATATATCGGAAAAACTAAAAATCTACTAGCGTGTGTATCTCCTTTGATGCGACATTATTAAATTTTATTGGGTAAAGACCACAATTTGTCTTAATTATCTTGCAAAGTTTAATTATATTTATTTTTAAAATAGTTTAATTATAGTGATGAAAAATTATAAATTCAAAAAAGTATCTATTAATCACTAATTTCTAAAAAAAAAAAATACTTTACTTAATTTTCAATATAAAAAATTTTACTTGCCATTTTTATACTAAATTCAATTTCCAAAATAAAGTCTAAAAGCATTTTGAATAATTTAGTATAAAAAAGGGAATTGTGGATAGTCGCTAAGATAAATAAGAAAATGACTAAATATCTTTCATATTTAGGATTTTATCTAATTACTTATTTAGGAGGAGTGTGAAGAAAATAGGTTTTCCGTTTTACTTTTGGTGGTTACTCGTAATACCATTAACCAAGTCACGTCATTACCGTTTAGCTAAGTCAAATTCTTCCTTAGCAACAACCGTTGGGTACCAATTTGTTTTTAGAAAATGATATCACAATACACGCTCCATACCATACACGCTCTTCATTTTTCATTTCCTTTACATGTTTGTATTATTGCATCGGTTTGGAATGGGATCTTGGGATAAGGACGATGGGTACAAGAATTTCAAGTCAAACTCAATAGTAGTTGGACAAGTTTCATCTCTTTTGCAACTCTCAGAATCCATTACAACACATTTTAAATTTGATGTTACTCACAAGATTTCTCGAATCTCACTCGCCAAAAATGGAGAGAAGAATCAACCAATTGTAGACCTTGCTGAAGATATGGATGTAGTTTAGATGATGACGGGGGTACATTCTGGTATTTACAATTAGTTATAGAAGGTGAGACCACGACATCAGTAGATAGTTCGAATAAAAAGGAAAAAAAACTAACATTCGTTGACCCTACGAGTGTATACGAATGTTAGCAAAACGGTCAGATTGGGAAGGGGTGTGTATTGGTTGTAAGGATGATCTAAAGAAAGTTGTACATACCATTGCAATAAAATAGAGTTTTCAATTCAAGCACTTTAAGTCAAGCAAGAGGCAATTCGTCTAGTGTATTGACGATACATGCAAATGATACCTTCGTGCTTCGATTTTAAGGGGTGTGGGCAATTATGAGTTCTTAGGTATATACCAAGTATATACTCCCACATACGTCTTTTTAAAACGATACAATAGATGTGTGTACTGATATGTACTAAGTGCGCATGGACAAGAAAAGTAGAAATCAGAGAAGATTATTACGAATCGGGGTAGAAGAAGAAACACACACCTTTAGGTATGAACAAGAAACTCAACAATTTCTTAGCAAAGGGGACAGGTACATACCTCAACGATCCTAAAAAATATTCAGCTAAACCCTAGTCTCTCCAACATTTCTTTCTATTTGTTTTAAACCTTTCGCTTGATACTTAATGCGCCAGATGATTTTGTTTAACACACTTTTGAAATTGTCCAATGCATGTAAGCTCGTTGGATGGAGTATTAATTTTTTAGGGTCGTTGATGGGTTTCTCTTAATTTACTTATTCTTGTGGCTAGATACTTATTTTTACTCCTCTTGTTGTGTAAGCTACATGAAATGTCTGCTTGATTGTGGGTCAGTACATCTATACACCATAACATGCATCGTTGTGCTGAGGTGACTGCATTACAAATTGATTGATGTACATGTTGGTGGACATAATATTATTTGTATAATTTTACTCGGTTTGTAGATGAGTGAATTGTAGTACATGTATATGCACTTGATATATCCTATTATCTTTGTCGCTATATGATTGGTTTGTGTTTGCTGTTCAAGTACCAATTTTTGTTGGTTGAATTAACAAAATCATTATTTGAATTCTGTAGAATGTTTGTATTTCCCTCTCATATTTTCTTTTTAAAAAATTGAATTTTCTTCCTATATATGCTAAAGTTTGTTAGCCATGATTACAGGAACTAAAAACCCCAAAATCTCTCATGAGGGCAATTTCGTCACAACATTTAATTATTTTTAATTTAAAAACTATTTTAGACATTTTTGCAATTTAAAATATGATTAGACATTTTTCTAATTAGATAGCATAAATTTAATCATTTCTCCAATTACCCTATAAAAAAACACTTAATATTGAAACATCTCGGGTCTAACCTAGCAGGCCAAACTATCGGTCGAAACTATCCCACTTGCTAGATCAGTAAACATGGGGCAATTAGAGAAATGGCTAAATGTATGCTACCGAAAAATGTCTAATCATTTTTTAAATTGCAAAGATGTCTAAAACAGTTTTTAAATTAAAAATAATTAAATATTGTGACGAAATTGCCCTCATGAGAGATTTTAGGGTTTTTAGTTCCTATAATCATGACTAACAAACTTTAACATATATAGGAAGAAAATTCAATTTTTTAAAAAGAAAATATGTGAGGGAAATACAAACATTCTACAAAATTCAGATAATGATTTTCTAAATTCAACCAACAAAAATTGGTACTTAAGTTCTCCAGCAAACACAAACCAATCATATAGCAACGAAGATAATAGGATATACCACGTGCATAGACATATACTACAATTCACTCATCTACAAACTGAGTAAAATTAATACAAATAATATTGTGTTCACCAACATGTAAATCAATCAATTTGTAATGTAGTCACCTCAATACTAAGTTTTTGTATAATTCAAAATATGCAGGACGATGCATGGTATGGTGTATAGATGTATTGACCTCAATCAAGCAGACATTTCATGCAGCTAACACAACAAAAGTAGTGAAAATAAGTACAGACCTTAAGAATAAGTAAATTTAGAGGAACCCACCAACAACCAAACCAAAAAGTCATTTCACCCCTCCATTAATGCTCCTAAGCTCATAAAGAAAAAATGGAACCTATCATCCACATCAACCTCCTAAGCAGTGTATGTCTCTGTCAGAATATTGTAGATATCAGTACATACATCTATTGTATCGTTTTAAGAAGACGTATATGAAGTATATACTTGGTATATACGTGGATTTTTTTTGCAATTAGATTGACTGCAAATCCCAGAAGAAGAGCATACGACTCTTCTGGTGACCCTCGGATACGGTTTAGAGCTTTTTTTTTTCTACCGCATCCTACTGTTCATTCTTAGAAGAAGCTCAACGTACTCAGTATTTGCATGTGTTATTCGAACCATCTACTGATGTCGTGGTCTCATCTTCTATAATTAGACAACAACCATTGTAAATACCAGAATGTAACCTTGCCATCATCCAAGCTACATCCCCTCAGCAAGATCTACACTTGGCTACTTCTTATCTTCATTTTTGACGAGTGAGATCCGAGAAATCTTGTGAGTATCATCAAGTTTAAGATATGTTGCAATGGATTCTAAGAGTTGCAAAAGAGATGAAACTTGCCCGACTACTATTGAGCTTGACTTGAAATTCTTGTAGCCATCATCCTTATCCCACACACGAATAAGATGAGAAAGCTGTAAGATCACATTTCCGAACGGATGCGATAATACAAACATGTAAAGGAAATGAAAAATGAAGAGCGTGTATGGTGTGGAACGTGTATTGTAAGATCATCTTCCAAAACTTTACTAAGACAAGTTACCCAACGATTGTTGCTAAAAAAAAGGAAAGACGATTTACAGAATCTTGCGTTGACTTAGCTAAACCGTAATTACGTGACTTGGTTAATGGTAATTACAAATATCCACCAGGGGTAAAACAAGAAACCTATTTTCTTCACCTAAATAAGTAGTTAGATATTTAGCCATTTTTCATTATCGTTTATTTATTTTAGCCACTATCTACAATTTCCCTTTTACAATTTGGTTTCAGTTTCAAGTTTCAACCCTCTTAATTTCATTAATTAACTTTGAAGCCTATTAATTTAACGAAGGAAAAAATAATTTTAGTTGATTTAAATTTTATGTCTATTTAGTTTCTACAATTTTAAAATAGTCATTTAATTTTTAAAATTGGAAAACAATTATTGATAATATGAAATTTTATTTTTGATTAGGTTTATTGGCTTCACAAATTATATTAATTTTGCAATACTTCTTGTGATTGAATTTAGTGAGTTGCCATTTTTTGAAAAGTAAAGATTAAAGAGAGAACTATTTCTAACAAATTCTTATCTTTAATAATGTGTTATGTGACATAACATGAAGGGTTTATTTAATTTATACTTTTTAACAATAAAAACTAAAATAACATTTTAGTAAGTAACTCACAATTTGCAAAGTAGTATTTTGGTTATTAGAAAGATGAGAGAATTTTGGATGTGTATGTATATTTTTTATCAGGGGCGGATTTAAGAAGGGTTTGAGAAACTTAATTTGTATATATAAAATTCTATATTTATTTATAAATTTTATAAAAAATCTAATAAATCATATTTCTTTTTTAGTACAATAAATAATATTTCTTCACATCCGATAAATAATTTAAATATATCTAATTATATAAACTATTATATTAAGATTTCATTTTCATCCATGTACTTTGTGGTTTATTTTATTGTAGTCTATATACTTTCAAAGTTCAATTTCTTAATTAGTAAACCATAAAAATAGAATGAGACAATATACAACCAATATTAATACGTTCAAAATAATTTTTATACGGATTCAAGCTCCCTAACTTCAAGTTCTGGATCCACTACTGTTTTTTCATGATTATTTGATCAATCCCATCAACTAAAAAGTATTTTCTTTTGAAACGTTGTAAACTTGTAAAAAGTGCCTTTAAAAAAAATTCCTATAACAGGAATTTGTTTTAAACATCACAAACATCAAGGAGGGCCCATAGAACAAACAAAGTAATTATGCAATTCAACTAGGGAGAATGTGGAAGAACAAGCTTTCTAGGTGTAAAAAGCAAAGTCATTTTATTCATCGCAACATTTATCGTGTTTAAGAGGTTATTTGGGGTAAGGAGTTGAAAGTAGCAGCAGTTTAGAATTTGGTGAGTTAGAAAATTTGGTGTTTGAGGTGCATGATTATTTTGTTTGAAATTAGAAATCTGCCTTTAGGCCAAGGAGTGCAAGGAGTAGGAGTTGTCAACTCTGTGTTTGAAAGACCAATTTAAAAAACTTACCCTTGTTAAATTCCTGATTTGGGATGATTTCAAATCATAACAGATTTGAAATCATTTCATGTGTTTGGAAATTATAAAAAAAAAAAATTAAATTTTAAAAAATATGTTTCCAATTTTACCCCAACTCATACAATAGTTTCTCACAATAGTTTTTTTTTACCTTCAACTTCAGATATTTTTTATTCAGCCAAATGCAAACTCAAGTTAGGTTTTTATTTTACTTTTTCATTGTATTTTTCTATTTTTTAAAAAATTGATATTAATAATTTCAATCTTTTACCTGCAACTTTTACATTTTCAACAAGTTTTTTTATAGACAAGTAAATTAGAAGTGTTTTTTTTGTTGTTGTTTTGTTCATATTCTTAAACTTTTTTCTAATTTATTGATTTGATAAGAATAATACGTTTTTTTGAAATCAACAAAAAAAAAAGAGATTATTTTGATTTTTTTTCTCCACAAAATATATCAAATCTCTCTTGATGGATTTTGTTTAGATTTGACTATGTTCAATTTTTTTTTTTCATTTTTAACAATAATGATAACATTTGTAAAGTTTAATTTAATGAGTTGACTTGTTTTTTTAATACAATGAGTTGACTTGTTTTGATTATTGATATATATTTGATAATGTTACTTAAATTAAAATATTTTGTTATTAATTAAAATAATCTCCTATAAAATCTAGAGATGTCCATGGGGCCGTAGAGCCGTTGAATGACTCCCCATCCCCGCCCCCCATTTTATTCAGAAATTTCTCATTTAATTTTGTGGGGAACAGGATGGGAATTCCCCGCAGGGAATTCGCGGGGATCGATCGCGAGGAATAATTCTCCGTTTAGAATTTTATTTTTTAAATTTTTATTAATTAATTACTTTTTTTTTTGCAAATTTGTATTTAAATGGTTAATTATTCTTTAGATATTTCTAGTTAAGATGCATTTTTCAAATTTCTTAGAAAAATAAAATGATATTTAATAAAATTTTATACTTATTGTTTATTAGATGTATACAAATAATTATATTTAAAATTAAATAAATTAATCGGGGCAAAGACGGGGTCGGGGTCGGAGGTGGGGAATGTATTCCCCGTCTCCGTCCCCGTTTAGCCAATGGAGAAAATTTTATCCCCACCTCCCTTGTTCCCCGCCTAAATGGGATTCTCGTCCCGTTAGGGGCGGGAAATGAACATCTCTAATAAAATCCATAAGGGATTAATAGTAAAATGTTATTATTTTTTTTTTATTTCTCGTGAGCATCCAAACAAGAAATTTTAATTTAGGTGATTTCAAATCAATTTGGTTCAAAATACAAACAAAAATTTGAAATCATTTCCATCTTTTAAAATTCTGGAATTTGAAATCATTTCCTTACTAAATCGATCCGCCAAACAGAGCATTAAAGTCCTGAAGTCTGACTTGATTTTAGTTTTTTTAATAGTTTTCTCTTGCAATTTCTCAAATTCTCATTATTGAGAATTCTTCCTATTAATCCTAAAATTGTTTTTTTTAAAATTTTTTTTGATAAATTTATGCATATTTTTTAATTTTTATAATTTTTTTTTTAAAATCCACATTCTTTTTTCAATATCACTCACATTAATTATTCAAAACAATAAATAATATATGGTCAACTTATATGGACACAACATAAAAAAATTCTAAAAAATTTCTCACTATCATGTCTTCTCTTTTAGCTCGGTATATTCTTAAAAAATTTGAGCATTTACATAACATATCACCAGTCCAATACATAACAAACTCATCTATTCCATACTAAAAAAAATTAAAAGAATATTGGCCGTAGATTCTTGTCTTTCATTTTGTGCACGAACCACTTTATTAGAGTTGTCCAATGTTGATGTCATTTGCGGTTTTTTGAAATTCATTAGTTAGACACTCATTAATAGCTTTCAACATCATACTTAATAGAATAACTAAGTAGTAGATTCAACTCTTCCAATCTTGATAGGAAAAACTAATTTGAAAATTAGAACTAAATTCATTGAATGAAAATTTGTATAAACAACATAATCACAATTATTAGTGTATATGGGAGAACAAGCTCAATATAGCTAATATATATAGCTAATTTATGCTTTTTTTTAGTTCATTAATTACTTTTTGAGTTGGGTTAATGAACCCATCAAGTTTTCAGAAATTATCTCCGACATTTTATGATTCATCATATTTCGAAACTCCATATTTTTTTCTGCCCTAGAGCTAGTGGATGAAGATTTGTGGTTGAATTTCCATTAGCACCATTCAAGAGACTCACTTTTCAACTCCTTTAGATTATTGGTCATGTGGCTGCTAAAGAATCCAAATAAAAATGTAACTAAAAGACAAAATTTAAAAAATAAAACTTAACCGGTCATACCTTACACATTGAATCTATTGCAAGGTTACCTGATTCAATACACAAGCGAGCTTTGCCTTAGATGTAGAGTTATAACATATTGCACCATCTACTTTTACATTATTACATCGTCTACAAAATATTCAATTGAACAATAAAACGTGATGATTTCCAATTCTTCAACCATTTTATGTGTTATGCCGCGTTGAATATCAAATGAGAAATTAATATATTACATAAATTACCTAAGAAAATTAGATAAATTATATACCAAATACTCTAAATTTAAATAGAATAATCTTTTTTTAGAATAATAGTTAAATATGGATGTGTAGTTTGTATAATTAATACTTTATTTCACAAGATACTCAAAAAACTATTTAATAAATTAGACAGTCTAAAACTCTATTTAAAAGTATTCAAAAACTTATTTCTGAAACTCTATTTTAGAGATTAAAAAAAATTAGAAGTCTATCTAAGATATTAGAGAAAATTCTATTTCATAAACTATTCATAGACCTATTTTTGGAACTCTATTTTACAAATTAAAATATTGGAGGTTTATTTAAGAAATTATGAAATTCAAATCTGTATTTTAAAACATACTTCAAGGGTAAATGAGTTATAAAATTTTAATTCTCCTTTCCATCATGAATTGAGCTAAGCAAGATCCAATAGTATGCAATTTTTAGAAATTAAAATATTAGAAATTATATTTTGTATAGTATTTTGAAACCTATTTCAAACATATAATTTATTAAAAAAAATTGTTAATAGCCATTTTTGTTTAATTTTTAACCTTTTAGGGTGGTTGGTTGTCGGTGGTCGCCGATGGTGATTGCAAAATTGTTAGGTTGTCGTGGGTCGTTGGAGTGGTCATCAGGGTGGTCATATCGTCAAAGTGGTCGTTTGGTGGTTATGACAGTAGTTGTCAAGTGGTCAAGTCGTTGGAGTCGTTGCCAGAGTGGTAAATATGATGGTTGGGTTGTTGGGTGGTCACTAAAGTGGTCACCAAGTGGTTGTCAACAATGGTTTTGGGTGGTTGGGTACGGTTGGGGTGATCATCGAAGTAGTCATCGACGTGATTGGGTTGTTAGGGTGGTCGGGTCATTGAAGTGCTCATTAGGTGGTCATCGACTATGGTTGCTAGGTGGCCAAATCTTTTGGATGATTGTCAACTATGGTTGTCAAGTCGTCGGAGTGGTCTTCAACTATAGTTATGGGTTGTTTAGTAGTCGAAGTGGTTGTCATATGGTCGTTGCCAGTGGTTCGAACCAGTCAGGGTTGCGGTGGTTGGGCATCAAAGTGTCAAGTTATTTGGGTGGTTGAGTCGCAGGGGCGATCGTTAAATTAATTTATAGAGTTTTCATCGTAGTTATCAATGGAGGTAATCGTCGCGGTGGTCGAGTCGCCGGTGTGGTTGTCGAAGTTTTCGTTATCGGTAGTGACAGACGGTTATCGGAGTTGTCATTAGAGTTAGTTGGGTCGCCGGTGTGGTCGTCGGAATTGTCATCGGAGTTGGTCGGGTGCCGGTGTAATCGTAAGAGTTGTCATCGGAGTTGGTCGGTCACCGAAGTAGTCGTTGAAGTTGTTGTCGAAGTTGTCATCGGAGTTGTTATCAAAGTAGTCATTGAAAATGGAAAACGACAAATGGAAGTGGAAAACATGATACAAAACCCATAGGGTTGCACTGTACTAATTCATGGGGTTGTGTTTAACCCCTTGTACCAAACATGGTTTTGAGTTTGAAACCCAAAACCACTCTAATCTATAACCATGAGCCAAACACCCCATTAGTATTTACCAATTTGGAGTAGATATAATATAACTATCATTTATTTCATAAAATATTGTACATTTTCAATAGAACTATACAACAAATTTGCTTTGAACAAGGGTGGTTCATTCTGATAAAAAAAAAAGGTGGTTCATTTTAAAATTGAAGAGGGAAAAGTAGGAAGAAACAAAACTTGCACAAAATAATAATCACATGAGAAGACAACTATTTTAAATGCTAAAAAAATACATAAGGAAACTCAAATTCCATAGATGTAATTCTTTATAAATATAGCCATCACCAAATTATTTCAAACATTATTCACCTCGAGATAACATAGTATATTTTCTATAGATATTAACAATCATATATAAAAGTAGGATGGTTTAAACCTATATATACA
Source organism: Trichosanthes cucumerina (assembly GCA_036507285.1). Classification (NCBI taxonomy): domain Eukaryota; kingdom Viridiplantae; phylum Streptophyta; class Magnoliopsida; order Cucurbitales; family Cucurbitaceae; genus Trichosanthes; species Trichosanthes cucumerina. The sequence continues at coordinate 69,240,407 of CM071839.1, read as the reverse complement.
AAAACATTATTTATTTATTTATTTTTTTGTCATAATCTACTATGTTCATTGGGTGGTGTGAGGACGGAGATGGCTGGTGAAAATTTGAATTGTTTTCCCATTTAGTTTTTTTTTTAACAAAAACTCAATTAAATTAAATGAGTTTCTTTTATTTTTTTTAATATTAAATAGTATTGTAAACAAATAAATGTAAATGCCCCATTTCACATGGGTTTTAATACTCATGCCACATGACAACTCTTCCATAGCCATAATGTCTTCCATGTGTCCATTTCTTACCAATGCTTGTGTCCAAATGTACCAACTCATCCATTGCCAAATTGCGGCGTTTGGTGGAAGAATAAAAGACACTATTGAGTGAAATTCTCTCCAATTCTCTCCATTCTCTTCCATTTTCTCTTTATTTTATTACTTATTTAATTGTCATATAATTCCACTATATTTATATTTATATTATATATATTTCATTTCCAAACACTTGCATTATTATTATTATTATTATTATTATTATTATTATTATTATTATTATTATTATTATTATTATTATTATTATTATTATTATTATTATAATATTAGTATTTAAATATTGATAAAATTATACTCGATTTTCATTCAATTTTCACAACACGTTATCAGCACGAAGCTCTGCCGATTTTTCCACTGAAGGTAGGTCATCCGGGTAATTCATTTTTTTTCTTAATAATAAAATGTTGTTTTGCATGTTTAATTGATTTCCTAATATAAATGCAATTTCTTTTTATATAGTATTACTATGGCAAATCTTGTAAAATTAAAATTTGCGGTCCTGGATATTAATGGAAATAACTACTTGTCATGGGTCCTTGATGCTGAGATCCATTTAGATTTCATGAATCTTGGAGAGATAATTAAAGAAGGAAATGATGCATCAAATCAAGAAAATGCAAAAGCCATGTCTTCTCGTGGTTGAACAAAATAACGAGCTATTAATGAAAAATCACGAATCTCGACCAACTGGAACAACACCATTCTCTGAAGTGAATGTTGTGAATTTCAATAATCGTGGTCGTGGTCGAGGTCGAGGTCATAGTCGATGTCGGGACTGCGGTAGAGGACGAAATACCTATTTTCGTGGTGGGCATTATAATTTTAAGAAATCCACACGAAGTGATGATCATAAAGGCAAGCTCCAGAAGATAAGAGTTCAAAAGGTGATGAACATAAATGTTTCCGGTGCGGAATAACTGGGCACTGGTCACGTACCTGTTGTACGTCAAAACACCTTGTTAATCTCTATCAAGTTTCCCTAAAGGAAAAAGGAAAAGATAAGAATGTAGAGGCAAATCTTGCCATTCAAGAAGATGATGTGTTTGACCCCTCTAATATGATGTATCTTGATATGGCAGATTATTTTGAATCTCTTGGAGAGAAAATTGATACAATCAAACAAGTAAATGATGCTTTGTATGAAGATATATAATTAAGTATTGCTTGTAATTATTGTATATTTTTCTTGTTTTTGTATATATATTTAGGAATTTTTTTAATGACTTTTCTTTTCTTATCAATAAAGAAATATGGACAATTTCAATATGTTGAGTAACCCGAAAATGAGCAATGAGGATTTATATGCAGCGATCACGCGACTACTACACACACGATACTCATAAACAGAAAATATTTTTCTAAATTGACAATGTTGGAAGCAAAAATCAATACTATATCAGGTTCTGCAGACCTCATTGAAGGTTTTGGAAAAGCTAGTTTTATCTTGCCTAGAGGAACAAAATTTTCAATTAATAATGTTTTGTTCTCTAGCAAATCAAAGAGAAATTTATTAAGTTTCAAAGACATACGTAATAATGGTTATCATGTTGAAACTGATCGTAAAAATAATATAAAGTATCTCTATATCACATCTATTGTTTCACATGAAAAACGTATATTGGAAACATCACGACTTTTTCTTCCGGATTATATTATACTCATATACGAGTAATCGAAAGTTATGAAACAATGAACCAAAAGTTCATGAATCCAGAAATATTCAGTGTTTGGCATGATCGATTGGGTCATCCAGGATCGATAATGATGAGGAAAATTATTGAAAATCACATGGACATCCTTTAAAGAACCAGAAGATTTTTCAATCCAATGAGTTGTCATGTGATGCTTGCTCTCAAGGGAAATTAATTATTAGATAATCACCATCTAAAGTGGGGATTGAATCACCTACATTTTTGAGCGAATTCAAGGTGATATTTGTGGACCTATTAACCCACCAAGTGGTCCATTTAAATATTTTAGGATATTAATTGACGCATCAAGCAGATGGTCACATGTATGCTTATTATCAAGTCGAAATCTTGCATTTGCAAGATTACTTGCTCAAATAATTAAGTTAAGAGCACAATTTCCTGATTATATAATTAAGACAACTCGACTTGATAATGCTGGTGAATTTACATCCCAAACTTTTAATAATTATTGTATGTCAATTGGGATAAGTGTTGAACATCCTGTAGCTCATGTCCATACACAAAATGGTCTAGCAGAATCATTTATAAAACGTGTGCAATTAATTGCAAGACCATTGCTTATGAGAGCTAAACTCCCTACATCGGTTTGGGGTCATGCTATTTTACACGCTGCATAATTATTACGTATTAGGCCAGTAGCCTATAATAAATATTCCCCCATGCAATTAGCTTATGACCAGCAGCCAAATGTATCCCATCTGAGAATTTTTGGATGTGCAGTATATGTTCCAATTGCTCCACCACAACGTACTAAGATGAGTTCTCAAATGAGGCTAGGAATATATGTTGGATATGATTCCCCATCAATTATTAAATATCTTGAACCCCTGACGCGTGATGTATTTACTGCACGATTTGCTGATTGTCATTTTAATGAAACACATTTTTCAACGTTAGGGGGAGGAATTAAGAAGTTGGAAAAAGAAATCACATGGAATGCATCATTATTATCTCATTTAGATTCTCGTAGAGATAAATGTGAACTTGAATTTCAAAAGATAATTCATTTACAAAATATAGCAAATCAATTACCAGATGCATTCACAAATGCTAAAAAAGTGACTAAATCATATATACCAGCAGCAAATGTTCCATAAAAAATTGATATCCCACAGGAACAAGTTGTCAATAATGAGTCTGGAGCACGCCAGAAGCGTGGTAGACCAATGAGTTTCAAAGATAAAAATCCTCGAAAAAGAAAAGTAGTTGAGAATCAAAATGATTTGATGAAACGTATGAATGTTTCAGAAGAAATCCAGAATACAACTACTCAAAAGAGTATTGATGAAAATCAAACGCTTGAGGATAATAATGAAATTTCTATAAATTATTTTACAACAGGAAAGAGATGGAACCGAAATGATATCATTGTTGACAACATTTTTGCTTATAATGTTGCTCACGATATTATTCATGAAAGTGACGATTTTGATCCAAAATCTATCGAAGAATGTCAACGTAGAAAGGATTGGCCAAAGTGAGGTTTTTGGACCAGTAGTCCTAACACCAGAAGGTGTCAAACCTGTGGGATACAAATGAGTATTTGTAAGGAAAAGAAATGAAAAAAATGAAGTCACAAGATATAAAGCGAGACTTGTTGCACAAGGATTCTCGCAAAGGCCTGGTATTGATTATGAGAAAACATATTCTTTTGTGGTGGATGCAATAACGTTAAGATATTTGATTAGTATGATTGTATATGAAAAACTTGATATGCATCTAATGGATTTAGTCACAACGTATTTATATGGATCTCTGGATAATGACATTTATATGAAAATCCCGGAAGGATTTAAAATACCAGAAACATATGAATCGAGTTCTCGGGAATTGTATTCAATAAAGTTACGAGAGATCATTATATGGATTAAAACAATCGGAGACGAATGTGGTATAATCGCTTTGAGTGAATATCTCATTGAAAGAAGGATATCAAAATAATCCAATATGTCCGTGTGTTTTATAAAGAAATCTCAATGAGATTTGCTATTATAATCAGATATGTTGATGACTTAAATATAATTGGAACTCATGAAGAGTTATCCAAGGCAATAGAATATCTTAAGAAAGAATTCGAGATGAAAGATTTTGGAAAAACAAAATTTTGCCTTGGTTTGCAAATTGAACATTTAGCAGATGGGATATTTGTTCATCAATCAACTTATACAAAGAAAATCTTAAAAAAATCTATATGGATAAAGCAAATCCATTGAACATTCCAATGGAGGTTCGTTCACCGGATGTAAAGAAAGATATATTTCAATTCTCGAGACTACAATGAAGAACTACTTGGTCCTCAAGTACCATATCTTAGTGCAATTGGTGCACTTATGTATCCAAGCTAATAACACAAGACCGTATATTGCATTTTCAATAAATTTATTAGGTAGATATAGTTCATGTCCTACAAAAAGACATTGGAACGGAGTTAAGCATGTACTCCGGTATCTTCGAGGGACGATTGATATGGATTTATTTTATTCTAACAAATCCAGTTTTGATCTAGTTGGTTATGCAGATTCTGGTTATCTATTTACATGTGGAGGAACTGCAATATCATGGCGATCAGTGAAACAGACCATCACGGCCACTTCTTCAAATCATGCTGAAATCCTCGCAATTCACGAGGCAAGTCGAGAATGTGTATGACTAAGATCAATGACACAACACATTCGTGAGACATGTGACTTATCTTCGAGCAAACCCCTTCCAACAATATTATACGAAGACAACACAACGTGTATAGCTCAAGTCAAAGGAGGATATTAAATGAGATAGACCGTAACATATCTCTCCAAAGCTTTTCTACACTCATGACCTTGAAGAAAATGGCGACATCTCAGTACAACATATTTGTTCGAAGCATAACTTATCAGACATATTTACAAAGGCATTACCAACTACAATATTTGAGAAATTGGTTCACAATATTGGGATGCGAAAACTCAGAGATCTCAAGTGATGTCGTCATGAGGGGGAGTAAATGTATTATATAAAATATGTACTCTTTTTCCTTCACTAGGGTTTTTATCCCATAGGGTTTTTCCCTAGTAAGGTTTTAACGAGACATATTTTATATAAAATGAGCATTTAAGGGGGAGTATTGTAAACAAATAAATGTAAATGCCCCATTCCACATGGCTTTTAATACCCATGCCACATGACAACTCCTTCATAGCCATAATGTCCTCCATGTGTCCATTTCTTACCACTGCTTAGTGTCCAAATGTACCAACTCATCCCTTGCCAAATTGCCTATAAATAGTGGCTTTTGGTGGAAGAATAAAAGACACACCATTTGTTGAAAGTCTCTCCAATTCTCTCCATTCTCTTCCATTCTCTCTTTATTTTATTACTTATTTAATTGTCATATAATTCCACTATATTTATATTTATATTATATATATTTCATTTCCAAACACTTACATTATTATTATTATTATTATTATTATTATTATTATTATTATTATTATTATTATTATTATTATTATTATTATTATTATATTATATTATATTAGTATTTAAATATTGGTAAAATTATACCCGGTTTTCATTCAATTTTCACAACAAATAGTTAGTTTTCCACAAAATTTTCATTTTCATTTGAGTGGTTGAAATTTTGCATTTAAAGACAAATTTCTTAAACCTGTTGGAAAACAAACTAATATTACCTATCAAATTATCTAACTATTCTTATATATAAGTCAAATGTTGAATTATATGATTCAAACATACTAAATTGTCTAAGTTATTAAATCATAAAACTATAAATTTTTATATATAATAATAATAATAAGTTTGAAAAGAAGGCAAACATGGCGAGGATGGACCATCGTTTAACTTGAATTTTTTCACTAACTTCCTCTCGTTAACGACTTAAATATAGAAATTTTTTATAAGAAAAATAGCTATAAGTTTTCGTATCAAAATGAAATCTTAGTGAATGTTTATGAGATTTCTAATAATTTCTAAATGAAGGTAGGTCAAATGTATCACGGTTGACATAATATTTTTAGGAACCATCTGCATAAAGTTTGATAAAATAATCTAAGTTGAACAAGAATGTATATGATAAAACTCAATCCAATATACAATTTCCCCTATATGATCATATATATGATGTTTTAGTCTTAATAAAACCTAAAAAAAAGCATATCTACACTTCAGCATCAGTTCCAGTTCCAGGACCAAAGGCATTAAACTTAAATGCTAAAAATAAAGTTAAAAAAATAAAACAATCCTTAGCCCTAAAACCAAAGAAAAGTTGATTGGGTTTAATTAAAACAACACGTTAAGATTGAGTTTTACATTCTTGGTTTATCGGTTAGAATCATATGTTCTTGACATTTCAAACACATCAGTAAAAATATACGCTTGTCTTTTGTCACATTTTAGACACTTTATTCTTAATTCAACGCTTTTAAAAGAGACAAGGATATTATTCCAAAAGCATCAAATAATACGATTATTCTTTTTTTTTAAAAAAAAATAATAATACGATCATTCTTGTAGTATAAACTTTGTAATTAATTGTAACTAAGTTTCTTTTAGGTATCTTTTCACCTTTTCATTTCTTTACTCTTACTTTTTGTTAGAACAACATTTGCATATTTTATATATCGATATTCAAAAGTTACAAGCTCAAACAAATACATGACCACAAGCATAAAATATCCACGGGCTCAATATCTTGAGGGGCCATAAAATTTGGTGTCCAAAAAATTATTAAATCACAAGTCATTTTACTACCTCTGCTGACAACGATTACCATCCATTTTGATTTTAAGTAAAATTATGATGAGCGATTCAAAAGTTCAAAATTCTCATCAATGACACTGTAAGTTGAACCAGCTTGAATGACACTAAATCATTAGATTTTTGATATATTAAACCTTTTTCTTTCTATTATAAGGAAAAAAAAAAGATTTATTTTCTTCTTGAGATAAAAAAATGAAAATAGTTTAGATCTCGTTTTATAACTATTTATTTTTTTATTTTAAAAAATTAAGGCTTATAAACTACTTTTATCTATAAGTTTGCTTTGTATCTGCTTTCTTCTCATGTTTTTAAAAATCAAACCAAGTTTTGAAAACTAAAAAAATAGTTTTTAAAAACTTATTTTTTATTTTTGGATTTTCACTAAGAATTCAAATATTTAAGTGAAACCCATAATAAAGAAATTACAGGCAAACAAGCATAATTCCAAAAACAAAAAACCTAAATGGTTATCAAACAAGATCTTAGATATTTAATTCAAATTCACAAATAAAATTAGATTCATTAACAAAATAGTACACTAAAAATATATATGTTGAGAATCTCACGTTGAAAAAATGTAGAGTGGTCTCACATTTATAAAATACATGCAGTACTCCTCTCATAGTCTATATAGTTTTGAGATGAAACCTAATCTAATATGGTATTAAAACTAGTGAACTCAAATTGGTATCATCTTAACCCATGTAATTTTATAATATATAAATTATTAAAAAAGTTAAGTTTATTATCTTTTTGGCCTTTAAAATTGATTCAAATATGTCTCTAAACAAGTTTTAAAAAATTGAAATGGTTTGTTTAGTTACAAATGGAGCAGTGGTAAACTAAAAAAAAAAAAAATCAGACTTGATTGATAATCACTTGCAATTAATCACTTCTCAAGTCGTATTTGTTTATGTGTTAATTAATAATGGAATTTCAAAAAAAATGTTAGGTTATAAACACATAAATAAAATTGATTATGTAAATAATTTTAACAATATCTTTTGAGATATGAAATAAATGGTACGTCAGAACAATTTTAAGCTTCTATATAGCTCCTCTTCTATTTGAAGAGATCAATTGCCACGCCCATTCCATAGAAAACATATTTTTTTTGGAATAATTTTAAATTGTAAAAAAAAATTTAGGCATAATTGAAACTTATCTCAATGTTCAAGGGTATTTTATATAATTTAATCTAAAATTTAATTTTAAGATCTATAATTTTACCTTTAATTATAATTAATAATGAAATTTGAAAAGCTGTTAAATTATTTCTAAAATTTATTATTTTACTAATTTTGATTTAATTTATTATTGTTATTAATAATGAAATTTAAAAAAAAAAATCTCAAAATTGAATAGTTGAATAATTTTTGTTTTGAAAAAAAGTAAAAACACATCTAAACTAATAATTTAATATAATTATAAAATTAAGATTAAAATACCATTTTGGTTCATATATTTTGGATATTTTTAAGTGTTGAATTTAGTTCATGTACTTTTAATAAAGCGTTAGTTTATTGTACATTTTTTTAAAAAAATGTATTCTCTATTAGCATTCCTTTTATAAATTTTAGAAATATGTTCCCATTGTATTTTACATAAAAATTATTATTTTAACCAATTTTGAAAAATTTAAATTAATAGTAGAAATTAATTTTAAGATGTATTATAAATACTTTGACGTTTAAAAATACTATAATTAAAATATAATGAAATCTAAGGTATGTAAATGGACGAAAGTGGTATCTTAACTTAAAATTAACCAACGACAAAGGTATGAAACATGAAAATTTTAAGTATTAAAAATTTTGTCAATTCACTTAAAAACTGAGTTAACAATTTGTAAATTTATTTGTAATTATATAATGAAAATTTAAAAATTTTGCAATTTGAATAAATTTGAACTTAGACCACCGTATAAAACTCTTTTTTTTTTTTTTTTTGTCCCTTTTCGGTGGGACAATATTTATTAATATGTTAAATTTTTAAACTTATTATAGTAATATTGTATTTTATAAACTATTTATATCAATATTGCAGTTTTAATTAATTGACAAGGATTGTTTCTCCAAGAGGTTACATTATATAACATTGATCTGACCAATATGTCAATGGAAGGATTGATTGAAATTTTGTGATAGAGATGACCATCTCCTAGTATTTTTTTTTTTAATTTACGAATGGCAACATAGTTGTCGTCTGACGACCATGTTCTGGCTCATACATGGTCGTCTCTTCTAATTAAAACTAAATAGTTTGCAAAATACAATATTCTTTATATAATAAGTTAAAAAATTTACAATATTAATAAAAAAAAATATCCTTTCTCACTGGGGGCATAAATAGAATAGTCCATGTATGGTCTTTTTTTTTTTAAAAAAAAAAATCTTATTATAATGAAATCGCTATCATGATAAAGTAATTAAAAAAAGCATGTGTTAAGAAAAAGTCTCCTAAGTATACCCTTTATATGATATATATCTGTTTATCTTTTCCATATTAAAAAAATTTCATTTTTTTCCAAAATAAGAGTTTGAATTTTGATTAAGATCATTTTAACATCTTGTAGTTCTACTTGCAAAATCATGAAATTGATTTTGGCTATTTTATTAGTTGAATTTTTATGTGATAATTTCTTAATTGATTGGTGATATTAATTTTAATTTAGTTTAAAGTTGAATTTGATAAAATTGTTTTATTAAGTCACAAGGGGAAATTGATTTTGTAGGATTAATAATATAAATAAAAAATGAACTACAAAAATAATAATAAAATAAATAATAATTATTAGAAAAAGAATGGGAGACAAATTTCGTCCCTCTTTTTATTTGGGACAAAATCACGAATGGAAGCCTATGAACATATTTAAATTGTGGATAAAAGCCTTGAATCAATTGAATTTTGTAAATTGAGAATAATAAATGCAAATAGGTTCCAGGATTGAAAATGGTGAATTCACATATCAATGACATCAAAGAAGAACTTTATAAATTGAAATATTTAAATCACATTATAAAAATTAGAGGAGAAAGAAAGTTCAACTTTCACCTCGATCCTTCTCAAGAGCTCTTCTTTCTTTTTCTTTTTCTTTTTTTTTCTTGTTCTCCATTATTCAATGTGCCAAGTTGATGTGTAACTTATCTGTAAAACAAATACAAATAATTTAAATTAAAAAGCCGACTAAAAAACCATTTAAATTTATAAACAAACATATATACACTTTACATTAGTAATATTTTGTATTGAAATGTTAATGAAAATATAAATTTAATAGCGTAGGCTTATTAGAAGAGAGAGAAAAGAGTACGGTACCAGCAACTTCCTTTTCATCACAATCTTCATCACATTTAACTTCGCAAAAGCTTTGACTACTGCCATTTTCGATACATTCTTTTTCGCATGTTTCGAAACAAGATTTGAACTTGACATCAAATTCAGTTTCCTTGACATCGATAGTAGCCGTGGAAAATTGCAGTACAGCCACCACGACAATGCACATCAAAAATACTGCAATCGTCTTCTTAGCCATTTTTTTTCCTTTGGAGATTTTGTGCCTTTTACAATGCTTTGGGTAGTGGATGAATGTTTGAAAAGACAAGCAGCCCTTTTATAAGGCTCCAATAAAGCTAAATTTAGATCAATAACAACATAACCTAAAAAACGGTACTAAATTAAAAAAAAAAACAAGATAACCTAAAAATAGATGGTAACAGAACAAAAATTGTATGTCATCCATTCATAACAAGCATTATACATAATGAACTAGTCATTCAGTTTCAGTTTCTGTAAAATTAATTATAATTAAAATATTACGTAAACAAAAGTATATATTTTAAAATATTTTAATTATAATTATGAAATACTAAACATTAAGAAATTTATTTCACATTAGTTACTGTTTTTTTTTTAAAAAAACTATCTACTTAATTTTCCATATATAAAAAATTCTACTTGCTATTTGTTTTTTTTTTTACAAATCTCAATTTCCAAAATACAAAGTCTAAAAGGCATTTTGAATAATTTAGTATAAAAAAAACTTACTATAATTGTTTAAATAATAATAATAATAATAATAAATATTATTTTCTTAAGTTTTCAATATATAAAGTTAACTAAAAATTAAATTATCACAAAAAATATAGTTAATAAATAATTACATGCAATACAATGTTATTATTTCATAATAACATATTATTCTATTAAAAAAAATAGTTTTAGAAAATTATTCTTTAGTTGTATTTTTTAATTAAATTGAACAAAAAATAAAACTAAAAAAATCATATGATATAAAGTTATTATTTTAGATAATATAATACTTTATTTGATAAATTTAGCTTCGAAAAAGTTATTATTATCTATTTTCAAAGCAAATATTGTATGATATAAAAATGTATATTTATAACTATAACACAATATTTAGATGAACTAAAAAAAATACAATATTTTTTATTAATTAACTAACTATTTAAAAATTGTATATACAATAATACCTATCTTTAAAAAAAATAGATGGTGAAAATAATGGAAATGAACTTGATGAAAATTATAATTTATACAAATTTAGAATAGACCAATGAAAAATTAGTTGCTAATACATTCAATATGTAAGTTGAGCTATGCTCTCTTTGACACACTCATAATTGTTAATGGAGAAAGGAATGTGAAGAGGTAAAATATAAAAACTTTTTGTACTAAAGAAAATAATAAAAACTTTTAGATTCATTATTATAAAAATTCAAATATGATTTAGGGAATTTAAAATGAAGTTTTAGAATTTCAAAAAGTGGTAAAACTCTTCAATTTCCTACGACAAAAGAAAAAAGTGATTGTCCCATCTCATTTTTTAGAGGTTGAAAATAATTAACATTACCTTAATAATTTATTAAATCTTACCTTAAATAAATTTTAATTGATTGAAAATTATATTGAGTTAATGAAAATTTAAATGCACTAATAATGGTTCATAAATGAGAGGAATGTAAAGAGGTGGAATATAAAACTTTTGCATCTATGAGAGTTTTCCAATTGTCCACTAAGGAAGGAAGATATAGAGTTTTTCAATCATCCACGTGAAAATAATATATTAAAGTGTATTTGAAAAAATTAAACTTTTACAAATCCATAACAAACCTTTTTCAATTCCATAATAAATAATAATAAATGAGCTATTATATTAAATTGATACTAATTCTCTCTAAATAGTTTCTTGCAAATAAACTTCATTACTAGGTCAAGAATCATTGTTTTTCATTTGTGTCAATCTTATATGATTATTCTTACTTTCATATTTTATTTAAAAATTTTAATTGTTGGATTGGATTTCATTTGTTAAGTTATGTTAACAAATGTAATATTTGTCGTTTTTTTAAATGTTTTCCAATCTAATTATATTTCGGAGTTGTATGTAGTTACAATTTTTTCTTTAATATATTGTAAACAATATTATATTTAAAGAAAAATTTAATATATCTCGTATAATTAATATACTAGTATACATATATAATACATAAAATTAATAGAGATGTCACGTGCAACGCGCATGTACTAAAAGACTAGTTATTATAAAAGAACATCTAGGTCCGGCCTAACCTAGTGGGCCAAAACTATCTCACTTGTTAAATCAACAAAGTAGATTTCACAGTTTGGTTTCAATTTAACTCTGGTGATCCTTCTTAATTTAATGAAGTACAAAATAAAATTGACCAGTTTAAAATTTGCGTATTTAGTCTCTAAATTTTAAAAGAGACATTTTATAGTATTTAAATTTTAAAATTATTTATAAATAAATTTCAAAGCTTAAATGAATACTAACAAAAAAAAAAAAATGTCATGACGATTTATTGTAGATTGAGCTTATTAACTTTGCAAATTATATTAATTTTGTATTACTTTTGTTTGGTGATTGAATTAGATAAGTTGACATATTTTTTTTTTATTTTTTTTGTAATGTGTTATGTGACATAAGAGTGTTTATTTCTATTTTTTAACCATAAAAACGAAAATAAAATTTTAGTAAGTACTTCTAAGTTTAAAACTCATAATTTGCAAACTGGTATCAACTTTTGGTTGTTAAAAAGATGAAAGAATTTTAGCCCTTTAGCTGTAGCCGAAAAATTTTGGACGTGTAGGTATATTTTCTCTAAGTATTAATCAATCCCATCTGCTAGGAAGTTTTTTTTTTTTTGAAATGTTGTAAAAAGTACCTAATATTATTTTTGTTTAAAAATTGGGATAACTGGAATTTGTTCTTAAACCACAACATCGAATAGGGTCACAAAGTCATTAATAAAGTCTAATTCTCGAAAATATAGAAAGAACAAACATATCTATGTGTAAAAAATAAATTTGTTCTATTTATATATTCATCACAACATTTATCAAATTTAAATGAATTTTCAAAAGTATAAACAATATATGGTCAACTAATTTGGTCAACTAATTATACGAACGACACAACAGGAAAATTTTAGTAAATAATCAATTTTAACTATCATATCAGAGTATAATATAGAATGTGTAAGAAAATTTTACTATCTTTTCTTCTCTATTGGTTTGGTATTTTCTTAAAAATTTCTAGCATTTGCATAGCCCATTCTAGCAATTCACCTATTCTGTGCTAAAAAAAACATTGGTAATATATTCTTAGACTTCTATTTTTGTGCACGAATCACTTTATGAGAGTTGTGATCTAATGCAATACTAAAAAGCAATTACAGTATCATTTGCGACTTTTTGAAATTCATTAGTTAGCTTATACTTATCATCAACATGCTTCATAGAATCAACTAAGTAGAAGATTTAAAATTCCAAATTTGATAAGAAAAACTAATTTGGAGATTAGAAAGTAAACTTTTGCATAAATTGGTTGGCATTTGAAAGTGGTAGCATTGCATTAGAATACAATAGCATAATTTAATCTTAGAATTTTTAGGGGATATTACGGAACAAACTCAATATAGTTAATTTAATCTTTATTCCATCTAATGATTTTGTTTTGTGTCAATGAATATTTTTTTAAAAATTATATTTGACATTTAATGATTCATCATGTTTCGAAACTCCATAATTTTCTTCCGCCCTAGAGCTAGCATGAAGTTTTGTAGTTGAACTTCTCTCATTCTGCTCATCATTAATTAACATCGTTTAGCAGACTCACTTTTCAGTTCATTAATTATAGATCTAGATTATTAGTTATGTTTGTGGCTGCTAAAGGGTTATAATAAAGAGGTAATAAAAAGAAAAAAAATTTGAAAGACAAAACATAATGGATATCAATACTTGCAACTTGAATGCATTGCATCTATTACAAGGTTACCAGATTCAATAGACAAGCAAGACACATAATTTCTTGTTGTAGATGAAATTGCACATCTACTTCTACATTATTATGCATCATCTAGATAATACTCAATTAAACAAAAAACATCATGGTTTCCAAGTCGACCATTTCATTAGGTGTCGACTTCAATATCAAGGGAGAAATGGAAATTGCAAAAGTTACCCAAAAAAATGGATAAATTATATATAAAATACTATAAAATTCCAATAGAGTAATTTTTCTTCTAAAGAAACTACGAAATTTGAATTTTACCCAAAAACTTGAGAAATATCTTATGAACATCTTTTGTCTAACCATGCATATTAAACTTTGCTATTCTCATTAGAAGTGTCATCCGCACTTCTATTAATACCACTTTATTTTTTTTTCTTTGGTGATGATCATGTCAATTGTCGGAACATTATGCAATATGTTACAACTCAACGTTTATACACAAATTTAATTGGTAGCTTAAGTTGTAAATAATGAGATAACCTTTCATGATCTTAGAGAATAATGGATCTCTTAAAAAAATATATTTTATGTAGGTGAGTGATGAGATACATTTGCAATACATTTTTCTATAAATGTGTAATTGGTTTTAAAAAAAAATATTTACATATCAATGACTTTTGCTTATGAAGTTGTTTTCTCCCCAAGAACAAAAGAAAAATAATAATTATTTTAAAACTATCTATCTATATATTAAATATTAAATAATATTTTTTTAAAAAAAGGCCCGGCAAGGATGGGGACAGGTTCGCCCCATTTAGCTAGATTTTTTTTTTTCACTTCCTCTCTGTTACTTGCCTAAATTATAGAGATTTTTTTACAAAAGACAAAAGGACGAGAATAGGACAGGTCTGTCCTTAGATTTCTTTTTTTCCTCATTTCCTCTCCTTGTTAAATAGAAATTGGAAAAATAGTCATCATTGACTATAAGTTTTCATATCGAAATAAAATCTTGAATGATTATGAAATTTTTAATACATTATAATCTAGGTTGAATAATGTATATGATAAAATTCAATTATATAAGATTTTTTCATATGATATGATGTTTGAGCCCTAATTTTTTTAATTAAAAAAAATATTCATTAATAGTAGAGGAAAGGGGCACTAGGTAACATTATATAAAACAATAGAATCATCTTTGTGAGAGAAAGACCCAAAAATGGGAGGAACCACTCACTGCAATCTAGCCAAAAGATGAGTGATCCCATTGTTCTCACACCTGCCATTTGACTCATCAATAGCATTGTTAGTTTCAGTCAAATCTCCCCGAGGTGTCGTAGCTATCGGTCTCACGAACACGGTTAACGTATTGAGAAGTATCCACACTTCACCTCAACTTTTGTCATAAATAAAATTAAGAAATAAACAATCATTAGTCCTATTTGATTTATCAGTTGGAAACTTGTAATTTGTAACTAAGTTTCTTTTAGTTACTTTTTTACCTTTTTCAATTTTTCACTTTCATCTTTTTGTTAATAGCTCTATTTGCCTATATAAACACAACCACCTTTCCATAAAATTTGGGGTCCATACAATTATTATAATTAAGAACTAACATTTGCACATTGCATGGGCCATAAAATTTGACGTCTATACAATTATTAAATCAAAACCAATTTAACAACCATTAAAATTAAAATTAAGAGCAAAATACTTTTTAGTCCCTCAATTTTGCGTTTGGTTCCTTTTTAGTCCCTCAGTTTTCAAACATTTGCACATTGCATGCGTTTGGTTCCTTTTTAGTCTTCTCCATCTTCCTCCTTCTTCCTTTAAACCTAGTCGGTCACCGTCGGATGCTCACTCACCCACACCCAAATAACATGAAAGGAAGAAGAAGAAAGAAGAAGGAAAAAAATTTAAAAATAATTGAATGGAAGGACTAACAATGTAACTAAATGCAAAACTTGAGTGTAAATTTGTTGAGTTTTGAAAATTAAAGGACTAAAAGAGAACTAAATACAAAACTAAGGGATAAAAAAGTATTTTGTCAAATAAAAATAATTAAATATTAATAAAACAATATTTTCTCTTAATAAAAATAGGTGTCACATCTAACTCCCTAACAAAAAATTGGATAGAAGGAACTAAATGCAAAACTCATGGCCAAATTGTTGAGTTTATAAACTGAGGGAATAAAAGGGCAAAACTGAGAGACCAAAAAGGTATTTTGCCTTTAATTTTAATTATACGTCTATCATTTAAAAGTTAACCTTTAAAATTGATTCAAATAAGTTTAGAAAAATTAAAAATGGTTGTTTAGTTTCTAAAGTGTGTCATCGACAATAGATTATAGGTTCGAATCTCCCACCCTTATTGGACTATAAAATGGATTAAACATTTATGAAATGTAAAGGTAATATTGCAACTTTTGAAAGAATAATGATATTTTAATTTATTAAAATAAGGAACAAAAAATTTAGAGATATTTTATATATTTTAACAAACTATTTACTAAGCTTTCAAATGAGTTGAACACCTATATGCTTTAAATTTCCAGGTATCCTCTTTTATAATTGGTTCTTAATTTTATTTATAATAATAAGAATAGTTATGATAATTATGATGATGATGGAGCTATATATATCATCATTAAAATTTTATATTTTGGTGTGAAAATAGGATGGAAATCGGGTATAATTTTACCAATATTTAAATACTAATAATACTACTAATAATAATAATAATAATTGAAAATGGAAATAGAAATTGGAATATATATATATAAATAAAGAGATAGTGGAATTTTATGGAGAAATTAAATAAGGATAAATTAGAGAGAAAGTGAGAAAGAAGAAAAGAGATTGGAGAATTTCACATCCAATTGTGCATCCCACCATAAACCACTATTTATAGGCTAAATGGCAAGAAGAATGTGGAACAATTGGACACCAAGCATTAATAGGTGGATGACACATGGTGGACACTTTGGCCAAGGGGAAGTTGCCACTTGACATGAGTATTTAAAAGACACATTGCATGGGCATCTACATTTGTTTAATATTTACAATACTCCCTTTTAGATACTCATTTATATAAAATATGTCTCGTTAAAACTTTACTAGGAAAAAATCCAATGGGATAAAAATCCTAGTGAAGGAAAAAAAGTACATATTTTATATAATACATTTACTCCCCCTCATGAAGACATCAGTTGAGATCTCTGAGTCGTTGCATCCCAATACTGTAAACCAATTTCTCAAATGTTGTAGTTGGTAATGCCTTTGTAAATATGTCCGCCAAGTTATCCTTCGAACAAATCTGTTGTACTGAGATGTCGTCATTGTCTTCAAGGTCATGAGTGTAGAAAAGCTTTGGAGAGATATGCTTCGTTCTATCTCCTTTAATATATCTTCCTTTGACTTGAGCTATACACGCTGTGTTGTCTTCGTATAATATTGTTGGAAGAGGTTTACTCGAAGACAAGCCACATGTCTCACGAATGTGTTGTGTCATCGATCTTAGCCATACACATTCTCGACTTGCCTTGTTAATTGCGAGGATTTTAGCATGATTCGAAGAAATGGCCGTGATAGTCTGTTTCACTGATCGCCATGATATACCAGTTCCTCCACATGTAAATAGATAACCTGTCTGAGATCTAAGTTTGTGTGGATCAGATAGATAACCAGAATCTGCATAACCAACTAGATCAAAACTAGATTTGTTAGAATAAAATAAACCCATATCAATCGTCTCTCGAAGATATCAGAGTACATGCTTAACTCCGTTCCAATGTCTTTTTGTAGGACATGAACTATATCTAGCTAATAAATTTACTGAAAGTGCAATATCTGGTCTTGTGTTATTAGTCAGATACATAAGTGCACCAATTGCACTAAGATATGGTACTTCAAGACCAAGTAGTTCTTCATTGTCATCTCGAGGTCGAAATATATCTTTCTTTACATCCAGTGAACGAACCTCCATTGGAATGTTCAATGGATGTGCTTTATCCATATAAAATCTTTTTAAGATTTTCCCTGTATAAGTTGATTGATGAACAAATATCTCATCTGCTAAATGTTCAATTTGCAACCCAAGGCAAAATTTTGTTTTTCCAAGATCTTTCATCTCGAATTCTTTCTTAAGATATTCGATTGCCTTGGATAACTCTTCGGGAGTTCCAATTATATTTAAGTCATCAACATATACAGTTATAATAGCAAATCCTGACTGAGATTTCTTTATAAAAACGCACGGATATATTGGATTATTTTGATATCCTTCTTTCAACAGATATTCACTCAGGCGATTATACCACATTCGTCCTGATTGTTTTAATCCATATAATGATATCTGTAACTTTATTGAATATAATTCTCGAGAACTTGATTCATATGTTTCTGGTATTTTAAATCCTTCCAGGATTTTCATATAACGTTATTGTATCCACCACAGGAGAATATGTCTCCTCGTAATCAATACCAGGCCTTTGCGAGAATTCTTGTGCTCGCTTTATATCTTGTGACTTCATTTTTTCATTTCTTTTCCTTACAAATACCCATTTGTATCCCACAGGTTTGACACCTTCTGGTGTTAGGACTACTGGTCCAAAAACCTCACGTTTTGAAAGCGAGTTCAATTCTGCTTGGATTGATTCTTTCCACTTTGGCCAATCCTTTCTACGTTTACATTCTTCAATAGATTTTGGATCAAAATCGTCACTTTCATGAATAATATCGTGAGCAACATTATAAGCAAAAATGTTGTCAACAATGACATCATTTCGGTTCCATCTCTTTCATGTTGTAACATAATTTATAGAAATTTCATTATTATCCTCAAGCGTTTGATTTTCATCAATACTCTTTTGAGTTGTATTCTGAATTTCTTCTGGAACATCCATACCTTTTATTGAATTATTTTGATTGTCAACTACTTTTCTCTTTCGAGGATTTTTATCTTTGGAACCCATTGGTCTACCACACTTTTGGCGTACTCTAGACTCATTATTGACAACTTGTTCCTGTGGGATATCAATTTTTGATGGAGCATTTGTTGTTGGTTTATATAATTTAGTCACTCTTTTAGCATCTGTGAATGTATTTGGTAATTGATTTACTATATTTTGCAAATATATTATCTTTTGAACTTCAAGTTTACATTGATCTCTACGAGGATCTAAATGAGATAATAATGATGCATTTCATGTGATTTCTTTTTCCAACTTCTTAATTCCTCCCCCTAATGTTGGAAATGATTCTGCGAGACCATTTTGTAAATGAACATGAGCTACAAGATGTTCAACACTTATCCCAATTGGCATATAATAATTATTAAAAGTTTGGGATGTAAATTCACCAGCATTATCAAGTCGAATTGTCTTAATTGTATAATCAGGAAATTGTGCTCTTAACTTAATTATTTGAGCAAGTAATCTTGCAAATGCAAGATTTCGACTTGATAATGAGCATACATGTGACCATCTGCTTGATGCGTCAATTAATACCATAAAATATTTAAATGGACCACTTAGTGGGTTAATAGGTCCACAAATATCACCTTGAATTCGCTCTAAAAATGAGGTGTTTCAATCCCCACTTTAGCTGGTAATGGTCTAATAATTAATTTCCCTTGAGAGCAAGCATCACTTGACAACTCATTGGATTGAAGAATCTTCTGGTTCTTTAGAGGATGTCCATGTGAATTCTCAATAATTTTCCTCATCATTATCGATCCTGGATGACCTAGTCGATCATGCCAAACACTGAATATTTATGGATTCATGAACTTCTAGTTCATTGTTGCATAACTTTCGATTACTCGTATATGAGTATAATATAATCCAGAAGAAAAAGCAGGTAGTGTTTCTAATATACGTTTTTCATGTGAAACAATAGATGTGATATATAGACACTCTATATTATTTTTACGATCAGTTTCAACATGATAACCATTATTACGTATATCTTTGAAACTCAATAAATTTCTCTTTGATTTACTAGAGAGAACAAACCATTATTAATTGAAAATTTTGTTCCTCATGGTAAGATAAAACTAGCTTTTCCAAAACCTTCAATCAGGTCTGCAGAACCTGATATAGTATTAATTTTTGCTTCCAGCATTGTCAATTTAGAAAAATACTTTCTGTTTATAAGTATTGTGTGCGCAATTGCGCAGTCTGCCAGACATAGATCTTCGTTGTTCATTTTTGAGTCATTTAACATATGAAAACTATCCATATTTCTTCATTAAACAAAAATAATTACAATAAAAGATACATAATACAAAAAGTTTAAAGCTAAAAATAACATAGAAATAAACATTAGTACTAGGCATTCTCAAAATCAAAAGAAGCACTTGCTAATCCATCAATTGCTTCAATCTTCTCTTCAGAAGATGCAAGGAAGTCTGCTACATCCAAATTTGTCATATTGGATGGGTCAAATATATCATTATCTTGATAGACAAGATTTGTTTCCACATTTTTCCCTTTTTTCCTTCAGGGAAGCTTGATAGAGATCTGCTAAATGTTTGGATGTACGACAAATATGTGACCAATGTCCAGTCATTCCACATCCAAAACATTTATTCTCATCACCTCTTGAATTTTTTTTTTGTGGAGCTTTTCTTTTATGATCATCAGTTCGTGTGGGTTTCTTGAAATTTGGATAATTATAATGCCCACCACGAAAATAATTATTTCTTCCTCTATCGCGGTCACGACCTCGACCACGATTGTTAAAATTCACCACATTTACTTCAGGGAATGGTGTTGCCCCAGTTGGTCGAGATTCATGATTTTTCATTAATAACTCGTTATTTTGTTCAGCCACGAGAAGACATGAAATCAATTCTAAATACTTTTTAAAGTCTTTCTCTTGATATTGCTGCTGCAGGAGCATATTCAAGACGTGAAAGGTAGAAAATGTCTTCTCTAACATATCCACATCAGTAATGGTTTCTTCACATAATTTCAATTTCGAACTAATTTTGAATAAGGCGGAGTTGTACTCACTTACTGATTTAAAATCTTGCAACCTCAGGTGCATCCAATCATAACGAGCTTTTGGAAGAATAACAGTTTTTTTATAATCATACCTGAAGGGAATCGGAGTCCCGCAGCGGAAGCGACTGTGAATCGCGCGCTCTTGATTTAGTTACAACGATTATAATTCAAGAACATAAGCACTAGATTAAGCATATAAACATAATGAACAACATGAAATATTACCTTTGAAGAACCTTTCTTCAAGTGCTCCTCCTCTCTCACGATCAAGATCTCAGCAACACGAACCACGAATGGAATAAGACACCACCACTGGATCTTCAACGTTGTTCTCTAGGTGAGGGAGGAATGTGAGTTCCCTTTAGGAGATATGAGATTTGGTGAGAGAGATGTTTTTGTGTTTTGGAACCTTTCCAACAACACAACAAATGCTTGGAATCACACACCCTAGTTGCATCTCATGCAACCATATATATAGGGGAATATGATGGAAATGACCATCCTACCCCTTCTTTATTCTCTCTTTAGTATATAGTTTATATATGAATCTAATTCACATTAAAACTATATATTATATCAATTATATCATATATAATTGATATAACACCTCATGTATGAAATTGAACACTTCAATTTCATTCCTAACTTTATACCCTCAATATTACCATATTGAGCCAACGGAGGGACCTAATGGACCTACAGTTCATGAGCTCCAATGATGTGAGATTAGCTGATCAAACTCATTGATCCAGTTAATCAATATTCATTAACTACAAGTCACTCCACTATAGACTTGTAGTTGCACTCTCTCACCGTGTGATATATATTGTGTCCATCGATATAGTCATTACCCATGAGTCGACCCTTCACAGAGTTGTTCGTAAATCACTACCGGGTCAAAATATCGTTTTATCCTCAGTGATTACCTCTTTGCTCCTTAAGCACCACTGATCCTCTAATGAACAACAAGTCTAAGGTCCTACCTTAGACTCATACCCTCATAGAGGGCGGGGCCCCGTTCAAGACCTGGAGTCAGTTCTTAAGGGAACAACCTATCTAATTCCTTAGTGTAGGAATGAGTGAATTCCATCTTGCACAGTTAAGTTCCCAACTACCTACGAGGTTACTCATCGTGGTGAGAAGGTAGGCTTATTGAGTCGGCCATGTGCCACTCTCACCCATACTAGTCTAAGGACAAACCCCTATAAGCGGGGAGTTCTTAACTTGCTTCGGGATTCGCGTCGAGTCACTAATGACCATCTATAAATTACTAGTCTTATCCTGTTAACGGTGTTACACTGGTTAGACTAATAATTTGTGATCTAGTCTTGTATGAACTCTTCATACAGGATGCCTCACTTGCATGTCAACTACATGAATGAGTTGGATTACCTCATTTGTACTAATTACAAGGTGGGTCGCATCCATGGACTCAATTTCAACTTCATTTCTCCCTCTATTTCATTTTCTTCTACGCGATAGCACTCGTTTTCCTCTTTTGATATTCTTCTCTTCGACAATCCCTTCTTCCTCTTTTGATTTCAATACACACCGGAGAGTTACCGGAGAGTTGACGAAAAGTCGCCAAGGTAATTAAGAGCACCTTTCCATTTTTTTTCATCATTTCGTTGTGAACTCTTGCGGGAGACGTGATTTTTCCATTTCTAGCCGCTAGCACGCCGGAACACTTTCGAAACGCCGTCAGAGCAAGCAGAAAGCCGCCGGAACTCGACGGAATGCCGTCGAAACTCACCGAAGCGCCGCCGAAACACTGCATATTGCATTTTCTTGAGGTTTTTTTCTCATTTTCAAAGTTATTGCGCTATGTTATCTCATTTTAAGATTTGAATGGTTAATAAATTGTGATTTTGATCCTTTTATTGGTTAAATTGAAATTGAAATATTTTTTATGTGATTTAGTTTGTTATGTTTAATTAGAATTTGAATTTAGATATTATTTTCTTAGTTTTAGAAATGAGAAGAGTATATATTGAACCTGTTGACTTTGTGATTGTGCTTTCTCTAGACAATATAATTGGATTAGAGTATTTATATTTTTTTTGTTGTGATATAGAAATGGATTTGTGATATATCTAATGAACTTTCTTTTAGTAAATATAATTTTCTGTAGTATAGAGTTGACTGTTTCTCACATATTTCTTATTTATGTTTAAGTTATAATATTAATTGAAATATCAATAAGTTGTCATTTTATGTTTTCTAGGATATGATATGGATAAAAGTTGGATAAAACTTCGTAATAGATTGTGCAAAGAATATACTAATGGAATAAGATCATTTATTACTGTGGCAAATAATCATGTCGATAAGAGAGGATTTACATGCTGCCCATGCAAAAAAAATGTCAAAATATCCCAATGAAACGACTGTATGATATAGAAGGAAAATTATATACAAATATGGAATGCCTTTCACCTACAATAGATGAGTATATATCATGGAGAAACTTCATATTTATCTTCTTACTTTAAATCTAAAGAAGTTGTGAATACTTCTCATAATGTAGATCATGAAAATAAAATACTTGGATTATTGAATGATCTAGCGGTAGTGACTGAACATCTTGATGAAAACAATTTAATTAGGGTTGAAACAAGTGACAATGTGGAGATAGAAATAATAAGTTTCAATCCATGTTTGATGAAGTTAATTTAGAATTATATCCTGGATGTACTAAAATTTCAAGTTTAACTTTTTTTTGTGAAATTAATGCATATCAAAATACTTAATCATTGTAGTAATAAATCATTTGATATGTTACTAGAATTACTTAAGTTTTATCCGATGATACCAAGATTCCAAATTCTTATTATGGTGAAAAAAAGACACTTCGTGACTTGGGTCTTGCATCACAGCTTGCGACGTATTTATCGGTTCGTCGCTAAATGTGTCTCTGAGACGGGATTTTAGCAACGAAGAGTGCGATGTATAATATTTCATCGCTAAAGGTCTTTTGCGTCTTTTTTTGGACTCGATAAATAATTTGCCTTGCTAATACCCTTATTTCTTGTAGTGATTGAAATTAATAATTGAAATACATTTATAAAATTGATAAATGAAAAGGAGTAAAAAGTTGGAATATGAAAAATACACACACGTTGAAACTAAAATTTACACACACAAGTATAAAATTGACAAATTACTGTAGCATGAAAAATTAGATCATGAAAAACTTAGAATAAAATTGTTTCTTGTTGTAAAAGTAGGATGGAAACCGGGTATAATTTTACCAATATTAAAATACTAATATAATAATATATTTATAATAATATAATAATAATATAATAATAATAATAATAATAATAATAATAATTCAAGTATTTAGAAATTAGAATTAGAATATATATATATATATAATATTATAATGAGATAGTGGAAAATTATGGCAAAATTAAATAAATAAATAAAAGAAAGTGGAAGAAAATTGGTCTAATTTCACCAATGGATGTATCTTACAAAGACCATTACAACAACTATTTATAGGCAATTTGGCAAGGGTGAGTTGGTACAATTGGACACCAAGCATTGGTAAGAGATGGACACATGGAGGACACTATGGCTATGGAGGTTTTGCCATTTGGCATGAGTGTTGAAGGGCACATTGCATGGGCATCTATTATGTGTAATATTTACAATACTTCCCCTTAGATGCTCATTTATATAAGATATGCCTCGTTAAAACCTTACTAGGGAAAAACCCAATGGGATAAAAACCCTAGTGAAGGAAAAAGAGTACATATTTTATATAATACATTTACTCCCCCTCATGACGACATCACTTAAGATCTCTGAGTCTTCGCATTCCAATACTGTGAATCAATTTCTCAAATGTTGTAGTTAGTAATGGTTTTGTAAATATGTCCGCCAAGTTATCCTTCGAACAAATCTGTTGTACTGAGATCTCGCCATTTTCTTCAAGGTCATGAGTGTAGAAAAGGTTCGGAGAGATATGCTTTGTTCTATCTCCTTTGATATATCCTCCTTTGATTTGAGTTATACATGTTGTGTTGTCTTCGTATAATATTGTTGGAGGATGTTTACATGAAGACCATCCACATGTCTCACGAATGTGTTGTGTCATCGATCTTAGCCATACACATTCTCGACTTGCCTCGTGAATTGCGAGAATTTCAGCATGATTCGAAGAAGTGGTCGTGATGGTCTGTTTCACTGATCGTCATGATATAGCGGTTCCTCCACATGTAAATAGATAACCTGTCTGAGATCTAGCTTTGTGTGGATCAGATAGATAACCAGAATCTGCATAACCAACTAGATCAAAGCTAGATTTGTTAGAATAAAATAAACCCATATCAATCGTCCCTCGAAGATATCGGAGTACATGCTTAATTTCATTCCAATGTCTTTTTGTAGGACATGAACTATATCTAGCTAATAAATTTACTGAAAATGTAATATCCGATCTTGTGTTATTAGCTAGATACATAAGTGCACCAATTGCACTAAGATATGGTACTTCAGGACCAAGAAGTTCTTCATTATCATCTCGAGGTCGAAATATATCTTTCTTTACATCCAGTGAACGAACTTCCATTGGAATGTTCAATGGATGTGCTTTATCCATATAAAATCTTTTTAAGATTTTCTCTATATAAGTTGATTGATGAACAAATATCTCATCTCTGCTAAATGTTCAATTTGCAAACCAAGGCAAAATTTTGTTTTTCCAAGATCTTTCATCTCGAATTCTTTCTTAAGATATTCTATTGCCTTGGATAACTCTTCAGAGTTCCAATTATATTTAAGTCATCAATATATACAATTATAATAGCAAATCTCGATCGAGATTTCTTTATAAAAACACACTGGACATATTGGATTATTTTGATATCCTTCTTTCAATGTGATATTCACTCGAAAGCGATTATACCACATTCGTCCTGATTGTTTTAATCCATATAATGATCTCTGTAACTTTATCGAATACAATTCCCGATAACTTGATTCATATGTTTCTGGTGTTTTAAATCCTTCCGGGATTTTCATATAAATGTCATTATCTAGAGATCCATATAAATACGCCGTGACTACATCCATTAGATGCATATCAAGTTTTTCATATACAGTCAGGCCAATCAAATATCTTAATGTTATTGCATCCACCACAGAAGAATATGTCTCCTCATAATCTATACTGTGCCTTTGCGAGAATCCTTGTGCAACAAGTCTCGCTTTATATCTTGTGACTTCATTCTTTTCATTTCTTTTCCTTACAAATACCCATTTGTATCCCACGTGTTTAACACCTTCGGTGTTAGGACTCATCGGTCCAAAAACCTCACGCTTTGAAAGTTAGCTCAACTCTGCTTGGATTGCTTCTTTCCATTTCAGCCAATCCTTTCTACGTTTACATTCATCGATAGATTTTGGATCAAAATCGTCACTTTTATGAATAATATCGTGAGCAACATTATAAGCAAAAATGTTGTCAACAATAATATCATTTCGGTTCCATCTCTTTCTGTTGTAACATAGTTTATAGAAATTTCATTATTATCCTCAAGCGTTTGATTTTCATCAATACTCTTTTGAGTAGTTGTATCTTGGATTTCTTCTGGAACATCCATACCTTTTATCGAATCATTTTGATTCTCAACTACTTTTCTTTTTCGAGGATTTTTATCTTTGGAACCTATTGGTCTACCACGCTTACGGCGTGCTCCGGACTCATTATTGATAACTTGTTCTGTGGAATATCAATTTTGATGGAGCATTTCTTTCTTTGGTATATATGATTTAGTCACCCTTTTAGCATCTATGAATGCATCTGGTAATTGATTTGCTATATTTTGCAAATGAATTATCTTTTGAACTTCAAGTTCACATTGATCTCTTCGAGGATCTATATGAGATAATAATGATGCATTCCACGTAATTTCTTTTTCCAACTTCTTAATTCCTCCCCCTAATGTTGGAAAACTTGTTTCATTAAAATGACAATCAACAAATCGTGCAAGAAATACATCACCCCGTCGAGGTTCAAGATATTTAATAATTGATGGGGAATCATATCCAACATATATTCCTAACCTCCTTTTGAGGACCCATCTTAGTATGCGTTGTGGTGGAGCAATTGGAACATATCTTTGCACATCCAAAAATTCTCGGATGGGATACATTTGGTCTTTGGCCATAAGCTAATTGCATGGGGAATATTTATTTTAGGCTACTGGCCTAATACGTAATAATGATGTAGCGTGTAAAACGGCATGACCCTAGGTCGATGTAGGGAGTTTAGCTCTCATAAGTAATGGTCTTGCAATTAATTGCAGGCGTTTTATAAATGATTACGCTAGACCATTTTGTGTATGGACATGAGCTACGGGATGTTCAACATTTATCCCAATTGACATACAATAATTATTAAAAGTTTGGGATGTAAATTCACCAAATTATCAAGTCGAATTGTCTTAATTGTATAATCGAAATTGTGCTCTTAACTTAATTATTTGAGCAAGTAATCTTGCAAATGCAAGATTTCGACTTGATAATAAGCATACATGTGACCATCTGTTGGATGCGTCAATTAATACCATAAAATATCTAAATGGACTACTTGGTGGGTTAATAGGTCCACAAATATCACCTTGAATTCGCTCTAAAAATGTAGGTGATTCAATGCCCACTTTAGCTGGTGAGGGTCTAATAATTAATTTCCCTTGAGAGCAAGCATCACATGACAACTCATTGGATTGAAGAATCTTCTGGTTCTTTAAAGGATGTCCATGTGAATTCTCAATAATTTTTCTCATCATTATCGATCCTGGATGACCCAGTCGATCATGCCAAACACTGAATATTTCGGATTGATGAACTTACGTTCATTGTTGCATAACTTTCGATTACTCGTATATGAGTATAATATAATCCAGAAGAAAAAGCTGGCAGTGTTTCCAATATGTGTTTTTCATGTGAAACAATAGATGTGATATAGAGATACTCTATATTATTTTTACGATCAGTTTCAACATGATAACCATTATTACGTATATATTTGAAACTCAATAGATTTCTTTTTGATTTGCTAGAGAACAAAGCATTATTAATTGAAAATTTTGTTCCTTTAGCCAAGATAAAACTTGCTTTTCCAAACCTTCAATCAGTCTGCAGAACTGATATAGTATTGATTTTTGCTTCCAAAGATTGTCAATTTAGAAAATATTTTACATTTATGAGTATGAGTATCGTGTGTGTAGTTGCGCGATCTGCTAGACATAAATCCTCATTGCTCATTTTCGGGTTACTCAACATATTGAAATTGTCCATATTTCTTCATTGATAAGAAAAGAAAAGCGATTACAAAAAGTTCTAAATATATATACAAAAACAAGAAAAACATATTATAATTATAAATATGATTTAATTATATATCTTCATACAAAGCATCCTCTACTTGTTTGATTGCATCAATTTTCTCTCCGGAGATTCAAAATAATCACCACATCAAGATGCACCATATTGGAGGGATCGAACACATCATCTTCTTGAATGGCAAAATTCACCTCCACATTATTCCCTTTTCCTTTTTCCTTCAAGAAAGCTTGATAGAGATCAACAAGGTGTTTTGACGTCTTTACAGCAGTGCGTGACCGGTGCCTGATCATTCCAAGACCTAAACATTTATGTTCATCACCTTTTGAACTTCTATCTTGTGGAGCTTTTCCTTTATGATCATCAGTTCGTGTGGGTTTCTTAAAATTATAATGCCCACCACGAAAGGTATTTCTTCCTCTACCGCGGTCCCGACCTCGACCACGACCACGACCACGATTATTGGTCGAGATTCATGATTTTTCATTAATAGTTCGTTATTTTGTTCAGCCACGAGAAGACATGAAATTAGTTCTGAATATTTTTTAAAGTCTTTCTCTCGATATTCCTGCTGCAGGAGCATATTCGAGACATGAAAAGTGAAGAATGTCTTCTCTAACATATCAACATCAGTAATTTTTTCTCCGCATAATTTTAATTTTGAACTAATTCTGAATAGTGCGGAATTATATTCATTTACTGATTTGAAGTCCTGCAACCTCAGGTGCATCCAATCATAACGAGCTTTTGGAAGAATAACTGTTTTTTGATGATCATACCTTTCTTTCAAGCCTTGCCATAGAATGTAGGGATCTTTTATTGTAAGATATTCCATTTTCAATCCCTCGTGAAGATGATGGCGAAGGAAGATCATAGCTTTGGCTTTTTCTTGATTTGATGCATCATTTCCTTCTTTAATTGTTTCTCCAAGATTCATGGAGTCTAAATGGATCTCAGCATCGAGGACCCATGACAAGTAGTTATTTCCATTAATATCCAAGGCCGCAAATTCTAGTTTTGCAAGATTTGCCATAGTAATACTATATACAAAGAAATTGCATTTACATTAGGAAATCAATTAGACATGCAAAATAACATTTTATTATTAAAAAAATGGCTTACCCGGAGGACCTACCTTCAGTGGAAAAATCGACAGAGTTTCGTGCTGATAACGTGTTGTAAAAGTAGGATGGAAACCGAGTATAATTTTACCAATATTAAAATACTAATATAATAATATATTTATAATAATAATAATAATAATAATTCAAGTATTTAGAAATTAGAATTAGAATATATATATATATATAATATTATAATGAGATAGTGGAAAATTATGGCAAAATTAAATAAATAAATAAAAGAAAGTGGAAGAAAATTGGTCTAATTTCACCAATGGATGTATCTTACAAAGACCATTACAACAACTATTTATAGGCAATTTGGCAAGGGTGAGTTGGTACAATTGGACACCAAGCATTGGTAAGAGATGGACACATGGAGGACACCATGGCTATGGAGGTTTTGCCATTTGGCATGAGTGTTGAAGGGCACATTTGCATGGGCATCTATTATGTGTAATATTTACAATATTTCTAAAATTTATGATTTTACTTTCAATTTCAATTAATAATTAATAATGAAATTTCAAAATGGTCCAAATTTAATAGTTAAATACTTTTTCTTTTAAAAAAGTAAAAATACATTTAAACTAATCATTCAAGTGTGATCATAAAATTAACCAATGACAAAAGTAGTTGATTTTAGCTATTTTATTGGTTGAATTTTATGTGATAATTTTTTAATTCTCAGAAATATTAATGGTTTAAAGTTCAATTTGATAAAATTGCTTACTCACTTTTTATTTGGGACAAAATAAAAAAATACATTGGAACATATTTAAATTGTGGATAAACGCCTTTGAATCAATTGAATTTTGTAATTTGAGAATAATAATTAAACAAAATGCAAATGGGTGTAGAGTTAATCAACAATGTTTTGAAAAATTAGAACTTATTAGGGAAATTAGGAAATAAATGTCCATGTCATGTCTTGTCCATGTATTCAAATTTACCATTGTCGAGTGGCACATCCTTCATTTGCTATGTCCTCCATGTGTCTAATATTTACCAATGCTTAGTGTCCAAATGTATCAACTCATCCTTGCCAAATTGCCTATAAGTCAGTTGGTGGATCATGAAATACACACAATTGGGTAAAATCTTGACCAATTATCTCCAACACTCTCTACTTTCCTATTTTCTTCATTTTATATATATATATATATATATATCCCAATTTCCATTTCCATTTCCACTTTCCTTTTATTATTATTGTTATTATTATTATTATTATTATTATTATTATTATTATTATATGTTTTGGTAAAGTTTTGGTGCCCGATTTTGCCTCCATTTTTACAATACATTATCAACACGAGCCTCTGTCATTTTTTCCCGTCAAAGTATTATTATGGCAAACCTTACAAAGCTAGAATTTGCGGCTCTGGATATTAATGGAAATAACTACTTGTCATGGGTCCTTGACGCTGAGATTCATTTAGATTTCATGAATCTTGGAGAAACAATTAAAGAAGGAAATGATGCATCAAATCAAGAAAAAACAAAAGTCATGATCTTCCTTCGCCATCATCTTCACGAGGGATTGAAAATGAAGTATCTTACAATAAAAGATCCCTACATTTTATGACAAAGTTTGAAAGAAAGGTACGATCATAAAAAAACAGTTATTCTTCCAAAAACTCGCTATGATTTGATGCACCTGAGGTTGCAGGACTTCAAATCAGTAAGTGAGTATAATTACACACTATTCAGAATTAGTTCAAAATTAAAATTATGGGGAGAAAAGATTACTGATGTTGATATGTTAGAGAAGACATTTTCCACTTTTCACGTCTCGAATATGCTCCTACAACAGCAATATCGAGAGAAGGGTTTTACAAAATATTATGAACTTATCTCATGTCTTCTCATTGGTGAAAAAAATAACGAGTTATTGATGAAAAATCACTAATCCCGACCAACTGGAGCAACACGATTCCCTGAAGTGAATACTGTGAATTTTAATAATCGTGGTCGAGGTCGTGCCCGTGGTCGAGGTCAGGACCGCGGTAGAGGCAGAAATACCTATTTTCGTGGTGGGTATTATAATTTTAAGAAACCCACACGAATTAATGATCATAAAGGAAAGACTCGACAAGATAGGAGTTCGAAAGGTGATGAACATAAATGTTTCTGGTGCGGAATGACTAGGCACTGGTCACGTACCTGTTGTACGTCAAAACACCTTGTTGATCTCTATCAAGCTTCCCTGAAGGAAAATGGATAAGAGAAGAATGTGAAGGTAAATCTTGTCATTCAAGAAGATGGTGTATTTGACCCCTCTAATATGATGCATCTTGATGTGACTGATTATTTTGAATCTCCTGGATAGAGAATTGATGCAATCAAACAAGTAGATGATGCTTAGTATGAAAATATATAATTAAGTACTGCTTGTAATTCTAGTATGTTTTTGTTGTTTTGTTTGTATATATATTTAAGACTCTTTGTAATCTATTTTCTTTTCTGTTCAATGAAGAAATATGGACAATTTCAATATGTTGAGTAACTCGAAAATGAGCAAAGAGAATTTATGTCTGGTAGACTGCGCAACTACGCACACGATACTCATAAGTAGAAAATATTTTAAATGATTGACAATGCTAGAACAAAAGTTAATACTATATCAGGTTCTGCAAATCTGATTGAAGGTTTTAGAAAAACAAGCTTTATTTTGCCTAGAGAAACAAGATTTACAATTAAATAATGTTATGTTTTCTAGCAAATCGAAAAGAAACTTATTGAGTTTTAAAGATATACGTGAAAATAATTATCATGTTGAAACTAATTGTAAAAATAATATAGAGTGTCTCTATATAACATCTATTGTTTCACATGAAAAACATATATTAGAAACTCTGCTTGCTTTTTCTTCTGGATTATATTATACTCATATTCGAGTAATCGAAATATATGCAACAATGAACCAGAAGGTCCTGAATCCAGAAATATTCAGTGTTTGGCATGATCGATTAGGTCATCCAGGATCAATAATGATAAGAAAAATTACTAAGAATTCACATGGGCATCTTTTAAAGAACCAGAAGATTCTTCAATCCAATAAGTTGTCATGTGATGCTTGCTCTCAAGGAAAATTAATTATTAGACCATCACCAGCTAAAGTGGGGATTGAATCACCTGTATTTTTAGAGCGAATTCAAGGTGATATTTGTGGACCTATTAACCCACCAAGTGGTCCATTTAGATATTTTATGGTATTAATTGACACATCTAGCAGATGGTCACATGTATGCTTATTATCAAGTCGAAATCTTGCATTTGCAAGATTACTTGCTCAAATAATTAAGTTAAGAGCACAATTTCCTGATTATACAATTAAGACTATTCGATTTTATAATACTGGTGAATTTACATCCCAAACTTTTAATAATTATTGTATGTCAATTGGGATAAGTGTTGAACACCCTGTAGCTCACGTTCATACACAAAATGGTCTAGCATAATCATTTATAAAACGTTTGCAACTAATTGCAAGACAATTGCTTATGAGAACTAAACTTCCTACATCGGTCTGGGGGCATGATATTTTGCACGCTGCATCATTATTACGTATTAGGCCAATAGCTTATCATAAGTATTCCCCATTACAGTTAGCTTATGGCCAGAAGCCGAATATTTTCTATCTAAGAATTTTTGGATGTGTAGTATATGTACTGATTGTTCCACCACAACGTACTAAGATGAGTCCTCAAACGAGGTTAGGAATATATATTGGTTTTGATTTTTCATCAATTATTAAATATCTTGAACCCCTGACAGATGATGTATTTACTACACGATTTGTTGTTTGTCATTTTAATGATACAAATTTTCCAACATTAGGAGGAGGAATTAAGAAGTTGGAAAAAGAAATTACATGGAATGCATCGTTATTATCTTATTTAGATTCTCGTAGAGATCAATGTGAACTTGAAGTTCAAAAGATAATTCATTTGCAAAATGTAGCAAACCAATTACCAGATGCATTCACAGATGCTAAAAGAGTGACTAAATCATATATACTAGCTGCAAATTCTCCATCAAAAATTGATATCTCAAAGGAACAATTTGTCAATAATGAGTCTGGAGCACGCTAGAAATGTGGTAGACCAATCGGTTCCAAAGATAAAACCCCTTGAAAAAGAAAAGTAGTTGAAAATCAAATGATTCAATAAAAGATATGGATGTTGCAGAAGAAATCCAGAATACAACTACTCAAAAGAGTATTGATAAAAATCAAACGCTTGAGGATAATAATGAAATTTCTATAAACTATGTTACAACAGGAAAAAGATGGAATCGAAATGATATCATTGTTGACAACATTTTTGCTTATACTGTTGCTCGCGATATTATTCATGAAAGTGACGATTTTGATCCAAAATTTATCGAAGAATGTCAACGCAAAAAGGATTGGTCGAAGTGAAAAGAAGCAACCCAAGCAAAGTTGAACTCATTTTCAAAACGTGAGGTTTTTGGACCAGTAGTCCCGACACTGGAAAACGTCAAACCTGTGGGATATAAATGGGTATTTGTAAGGAAAAGAAATGAAAAGAATGAAGTCATAAGATATAAAGCGAGATTTGTTGCATAAGGATTCTCGCAAAGGCCTGATATTGATTATGAGGAGACATTCTCCCGTGGTGAATGCAATAACGCTAAGATATTTGATTGGTATGATTGTATATGAAAAACTTGATATGCATCTAATGTCTGTAGTCACGACGTATTTATATGGATCTCTGGATAATGACATTTATATAAAAATCTCGGAATGATTTAAAATACCAGAAACATATGAATCAAGTTCTCGGGAATTGTATTCAATAAAGTTACAGAGATCATTATATGAATTAAAACAATCAGGACGAATATGTTATAATCCGCGTGAGTAAATATCTGTTGAAAGAAGGATATCAAAATAATCCAATATGTCTGTGTGTTTTTATAAAGAAATCTCAGTCAGGATTTGCTACTATAACTGTATATGTTGATGACTTAAATATAATTAGAACTCCTGAAAAGTTATCCAAGGCGATAGAATATCTTAAGAAAGAATTTGAGATGAAAGATCTTGGAAAAATAAAATTTTGTCTTGGTTTGCAAATTGAACATTTAGCAGATGGGATATTTTTTCATCAATCAACTTATACAGAGAAAATCTTAAAAAGATTCTATATAGATAAAACACATCAATTGAACATTCTAATGGAAATTCGTTCACTAGATATAAAAAAAGATATATTTCGATCTCGAGATGACAATGAAGAACTACTTGGTCCTGAAGTACCATATCTTAGTGCAATTAGGGGTGTACACGGTTCGGTTCGATTCGGTTTTGGCCAAAACCAAAGACCGAACCGAACACCTTAGTTCTTGAAGTAGTTAAACCGAGTAACTGAAGCATTCTTCGGTTTCGATTCTTAACCGTTCGAAAAAAAAGGTGCAGATCGACGTTTATAAAGAAGATTACTGCCGACGAGAAGGGATGAGAAAGTTGTAGTTATGATCTACGCCGGTGAGAAAACGAAAAAGAGCCCAAGAGATAAAGGAGAATTTTCGTGACACCGTCAATGCTACTGTCAACTCATTGTCGTGGACTGGGAGAGAAGAGTGTGAATGGAAAGAGAAAGGGGAAGGTAGAGACTGGAAGAAAGAAAAGAAGACAAAAATCGTAGAGATGATAGAAAAAGAAGATAGTTTGTTTGAGAGAAGAAGAAGAAAGTGAGCTTGATAGAAGAAGACAAAAGTGAGAGAAATGATGAAAAATAAAAATGAGAGAGAAGATGAAAAGACAAAAGTAGAAGAAGAAGAGAAGAAGAAAAGCCATGTGATTGTTGGATAGTAGAGAGAGAAAAAAGTGGTTGCAATTAATTAGAACACTTGAGTTTTCTTGAATATTGTATTTGTCAAAACAAGTGGGTTTTCTTGAATCTTGTGTTGAACTTTATTGAGTGGGCTTCAAGGGTTTTTTTTTTTTTTAAAGCATATTCGGTTCGATTTGGTTTCTTTGATTTTGAAAAATTATGAACCGTAAATCGAACCGAACATTGCGGTTTTGTAAAATTTTCAACCGAGGAAACTGTTTTTTTTTTTCAAAATAATCGAACCAAACCATTCGGTTCGGTTCTTCGATTTTCTCGGTTTATTGCACACCCCTAAGTGCGATTGGTGCACTTATGTATCTGGCTAACAACACAAGATCAGATATTGCATTTTCAGTAAATTTATTAGCTAGATATAGTTCATGTCCTACAAAAAAACATTGAAACAGAGTTAAGCATGTACTCCGATATCCTCGAGGGGCGATTGATATGTGTTTATTTTATTCTAACAAATCAAATTATGATCTAGATGGTTAGGCAGATTCTGGTTATCTATCTGATCCACACAAAACTAGATCTCAGACATGTTATCTACTCACATGTGGAGGAACTGTTATATTGTGGCGATCAGTGAAACAGACCATAACGACCACTTCTTCAAATCATGTTGAAATCATCGCTATTCATGAAGCGAGTCGAGAATGTGTATGGCTAAGATCGATGACACAACACATTCGTGAAACATGTGGCTTGTCTTCGAGTAAACCTCTTCCAACAATATTATACGAAGATAACTTGACGGGCATATTTACAAAGACATTACCAACTACAACATTTGAGAAATTGGTTCACAGTATTGGGATGCAACGACTCAGAGATCTCAAGTGATGTCTTCATGAATGATAGTAAATGTATTATATAAAATATGTACTCTTTTTCCTTCACTATGGTTTTTATCCCATTGGATTTTTCCCTAGTAAAGTTTTAACGAGACATATTTTATATAAATGGGTATCGGTGGAGTATTATGGAAATTAGGAAATAGATGTCGATGTCATGTGTTGTCCATGTATCCAAATTTACCATTGCCAAGTGGCACATCCCTCATCCAAATGTACCAACTCATCCTTGCCAAATCGCCTATAAATAGTGGCATTTGGTGAATCATGAAATACACACAATTGTGTAAAATCTTGACCAATTATCTCCAACACTTTCCACTTTCCTATTTTCTTAATTATATATATATATATATATATATATATCTCACTTTCCATTTCCATTTCCACTTTCCTTTTATTATTATTATTATTATTATATGTTTTGGTAAAATTTTGGTGTCCCGATTTTTCCTCCATTTTTACAATAAAATTAATTTTCTTTTCAAGTAAAAATAACACCATAAAAATAGTCCATTCACATATCAATGACACCAAAGTAGAACTTTATAAATTGAAATATTTAAATCACACTATAAAATTTAAAGAAGAGAAAGGAACTTTGTCAAACTCCCCTCACAAACTTGATTTTAGGAGTGAAGAGATCGTCTCTTTTTTTTTTTTTTTTTTTTGTCTTCTTGTTATCCATTATTCAATGTGCCAAGTTGATGTGTAGCTTATCTGTAAAACAAATATAATAATTTAAATTAATAGAGATTACTAAAAAAAATTAATTGATAATAGACCATGATAAAAATGTCAAGATCTCAATTTTATGAAAATATCGAATACTTCTAAAAAACAATAAATTATTATTCATAGACATATGAAATTGTAAATGAAAATATAAATCTAATAGCCTTATTAGAAGAGAGAGTACCAGCAACTTCCTTTTCGTTACAATCTTCATCACATTTAACTTCACAGAAGCTTTGGCCACCGCCATTTTGGATGCATTCCTTCTCGCAAGTTTGGTAGCAAGACTTGAATCTGGCATCAAATTCGGTCTCTTTGACCTTCATCGCGGCAGTGACGGTGGAAAACTGCACTACCACAATGCACATCAAAAACACTGCAATCATCTTCTTCCCCATTTTTTTTTTTTCTTGCCTTTAGTGAGGCTTTAAATCTTCTTGGGATTTTGCGCCTCTTGCTTGCTTTTGCGAGTGGATGAATGTTTTAAAATATGAGAAGCCCTTTTATAGGGTCCCAACAAAGTTAAATTTAGATCATTAACCTAAAAATCCGTACTAATTAAAAAAAAAAAAAAACATAACTTAAGAATAGATTCTAATTGTATGCCATTCATTTATAACCAACATAATACATAATGAACTAGTTATTAAGTTTCATTTTCTGACTTTACCAAAAATTGTGAAAGATTTCTTTTGATCTACGCTTATTGATAAATTGTGACTTAATATACTAAGCTCAAATCTTAATTTATTTCACTTCTTTTTTCCTTTAGTTTTGTGTGTTTGTTGTTCAAGCTTTTGGTGAATCCATTTTTATATAAAAGTATTCCACAATTTTGGGAAATGCCATTGACATCCATTTGAGGACCATTGTTAGAAATGTCAAAATATGGAAGCTATATTCATATAAAAGAATTCCTTTTAATTACAAACAAGACAAGGCGTTTTGAAAATTTTTGTGGAAGGGAGGGACTAAAAATGTTTTTTTTAAAAAAAAAATAATTATTAAATAATTAATTTCGATTTCAGACATGAACCTAACTAAACAGTTAAAAATATTTAAACAAAACAAAATTTAGTTCATAGGTTGAAATCCTTCTACCTAATGTAATATTCTAAAGAAAATAACAATTCATTTCAATTACATAATCATTTTTTTTTTTTACCAAAGTATAAGAAATAAAAGAATAATAATTAATTTCAATTTATTATATTTTTAAAAAATAAGATTAATAATAATATTATTATTATTAATAAAATTTATATAAAAAAAAAGGCACCATCTCTGCATCGTGTTGGGTGAAGCTTATAATCGAAAGTTATAACATTCCCCTAATTGCGGGCAACAGAATTTCAAAAATCAATTTTGAATGAAGATAAAAGAAAAGAATAGGACTGTGAGAATAAAAAACGTCCAAGATTACAGACATGCCCGGTGTCTAGTAACATTCTCATTTCTAGTTTCTATTTCTTGTTTTTAATTTTTCATTTCTAGTTTCTATTTCTTGTTTTTAGTTTTTCATTTTTAGTTTCTATTTCTTATTTTTAGTTTTTTAGAGATCAAAGTGCTTAGGCCTCGTTTGATAACGTTTTTGTTTCCTACTTCCTGTTTCCTGTTTCTTGTTTCTTGTTTCTTGTTTCCCATTTTTTAAGAATAAGAAACAAGGATGACTTTGATAACTATTTATGTTTCTTGTTTCTTGAAAACAAGAAATAGAAACATAAACTTGTTTAATAACTATTTCTCGTTTCTTGTTCTTGAATATTTTTTTTCTTATTTTTTCTCATTTTTTATAGTTTAAAAAGAATCTAACTATATAATATAAAATAGATAACATGCATTAGAGGTGAGCAAAAAAAGACAAAAAATCGACACAACCAATCAAAATCGACCGAGTCGATTTTAAGGGAGGTGGTCAGTCAGAGTCGATTTGCCCATGGTAAAGTCGACTCATCGATCTGTCAGTTTGAGACTAAAGCCCCAACCCAATAGAATAGTAAAAAAAATTATATCTTATAAATAATAAATAAAATAAATAAATAAACAAAAATATGTATACATATATATTGGAAAATCATATAAATATATGTATAACAAAATTTAAAGTTCAAAATACAAATAATATATAAATAAACACACACATATGTATAGCAAAAAATCAATATGAAAGAAAAAAAAAACACAATTGCTCTAGATTCGAACATACAACCTGTAAGATAAAAGGATACAGACATGCACTTCATTGAAACCAATGATGGAATTTAGAACATTTTAGGAACATTTAAATAAAAGAAGAAACAAAACAGAGAAACTGTTACTCATAGTTTCCAAAATTTAGTCTTCTCCCTGTTCTCTAACCCTTGCTTTCTCCTTTCTTTCGCAGATCTCTCTCTTTCGAGCCTCTTCCTCTCCGTCTCTCTCTCTCTCCCTCACCGCGACTTCCCTATCGCTGCGACCTCCGACGAGGGTCTCCTTCGTTCGCCTCGCCCTCTCTCGCACGCCGTCTCTCTCTCTCGGTCGCACCGCCGTGAAGCCCGAAGCCACCGTCGTGCTCAGATCTACGAGACACATCCCTTTGGTTCGGTTGGTTTGAGACATTTTTTACCAGTTTTCGTCCAACGGAGTCTGGCTCCTGGTAGATCGGGTCACGAGGAGTCCAGATCTAGTACCCCTCCGCCACTACCGTCTTCACGCGTCGTCGCCGATGATAAGCGCCACCGCATGCAGCCCGTCGGTCGCTAAGTTCGTGTGATCCCCTCTGTTTGTTTCTCAGCTCGTTTCAGACCATCCGTGGGTAAGTTTGAGTTCCTAGGCCCTTTTTGTTTCCGGTTTGCTAATATGTGTTCTTGTTCGCCGTTAAGGTTTAGGTGAAAGTCGATGCACTAATTGGAGCACGTCTGCTCTTCTTGAATCGCACATTAGCTGGATTTAGGTAAGTAGTCATTTGGACTACCCCACCCATAAGAGTAGGGACTAGGGGCAAACTGCGTGCAGTAGAGTAATTAGGGGTTGTATTTGGTTGCTTTGAATCCTGTGATAGCATGTGACGTTTCCTTCGTACTCATGCCTAATTTAGAGTTGTATGATGCTGCTTGATGTAAAGTTTGTACTATGATATTGTGCATACTATGTTGCTTGAATCTGAACCATGTTGTACGTTCACTCAAGTAGAGACTTGTTGGTTGTGATCTTGGTTCTGTGGTAACCCGAAAAAGTGTTGTGTAGCCTTAGAATCGTAGCTAACACAACCAACCCTAGCATAGACCCAAGGCTCCTGTGTAACCCTTAGTTGTGGCTCTAGGATTGGCGAGGTGGGTATGGATGGGGTCTGTCCTCCATCCAGATGTGATGAGATTTGTGATGTGTTGTCCATCCTCCATCCATATGTGATGAGATTTGGGATGTGGGGTCCGTCCTCCATCCATATGTGATGAGATTTGGGATGTGGGGTCCGTCCTCCATCTATATGTGATGAGATTTGGGATGTGGGGTTCGTCCTCCATCCAGATGTGATGAGATTTAGGATGTGGGGTCTGTCCTCCATCTAGATGTGATGAGATTTGAGGTGTGGGGTTCATCCTTCATCCAGATGTGATGAGATTTGGGGTGTGGGGTCCGTCCTCCATCCAGATGTGATGAGATTCGGGATGTAGGGTTCGTCCTCTATCTAGTAGGGTGACTCAGAGAGTGAGCCCCAGATATTGCTTTGGCACCAACTTAGTTCAGTAGCTAAGGGTAGGACATGAGAATAACGGGTCTGAGTTTGAGTCAGGTTCAGGGTGAATGTGGAGTTCTGTGGAACAGGTTAGTGAGTTGTGAGTGGCTAGACTTAGGATTTGACCTTTGTTGCTTTACTTTGGACGAAGTGGGCTACTTACTGAGTATTTTATACTCACCCCTCGTTTTATGTGTTTTTGGTTGCAGGTAGGGAAAAACCATGAGCTGACCAGTGTTGGTGAGATCCTGCGAGGCTATGGAAGGCTTGATAGGTCTTAGTTAGGGGTTGCTTGTTAGGAGTTGTTTTTCTTCGCCTTTGTTGCACTCTGTTTACTTACATTGTTTCGTTTAGTTGTATCGAAATTCTTGACATGTTCTGTTTTGGAAATCTTTCGTAATTGAAGCATGTTCTGTTTTTATTTGGTTGTGAGAACTCCGAGGGACTGGAGCCCAGCCTGTTGATTTCTTTATAGTTTGGAGGGGGTTGGGTACCCTTGTGAGATCCTATTTGAAGTGCTTTTTTGTTCAGGTTCAGGTTTAGATTTTTCGATTTGTCCAGGTTGTGTCATTATCTTTGTCATTAAATTTCTACAGTGAATGATACAACTTGGAGTAATGCCCCAAGTAGGATTTGCTTAAAATTACGGGGTGTTACATGATAACCATTTGAGTTTTGAAAATTAAACCTATAAATACTTCATCTATCTATAAATTTTGTTTTGTTATATGTTTTTTAGGTTAAAATATCAATTTGGTTTCTATATTTGGGTTTCATTCCATTTTGGTCTTCATTGATTTCAATTGTTTTTTTTTTTTGAAAAATATTGGTTTCTTAACTTTCCTGAAAAAAAATTGTACCAAGTTTACGGTTTATTAAAAGTACATGATTAAAATTA
The DNA here is from genome assembly GCA_036507285.1 of Trichosanthes cucumerina. Lineage (NCBI taxonomy): Eukaryota > Viridiplantae > Streptophyta > Magnoliopsida > Cucurbitales > Cucurbitaceae > Trichosanthes > Trichosanthes cucumerina. The sequence continues at coordinate 69,198,797 of CM071839.1, read as the reverse complement.
GACAATAAAAATATAGGGACTAAAATGCAATGAAACCTAAAGTACAGAGACCAAAATAGTATTTTAACAAACTTTTTACCTATGTTTTCAAAACCATACAAAGTTTTGAAATTTTAAAAAAGTAGTTTTCTATAATTTGTTTTTGTTTTTAAAATTTAGCTAAAAATTCCAATATTTTGTTAAGAAAAATGAAACTCGGTGTAAAAATTGATGAGCAAACAAACACAATTTTAAAAATTCAAATGGCTATTCTTAGATTTAGTTTTTTTTTTTTTTTTTTTGTATGTTTTCAAATTTTTCTAAAAACATGAATACAAGTGTTGTTTTTTTTTTTGTTAATTTTTATTCTAAAATGAATGTAACATAAAAAATTGGATATTCAATTTTAAAAACTAAATTGCATTTCAAATTTTGACATCTTTAATTCAAAATTTCAGAGAGTAAGAAACAAGAAATGATAACATGTTTTAGTTTTTTCCAATAAAAAAGAAAGAACCAGAGACAAGTATGAACTGCAGATTCGTTCTTCTTCATTAAACAAAGAAAAAAGAAAACGAGAAATAAGAAACGAAAACATTATCAAATCAACGTCAATCTTAAGATTTCCAGCATTAAAAAAAATCAAAAGAAGAGAAGTTTATGGTTGACCATGGATCGGCACAGAATACTGTCAATAACTCATCCAACCAAACTGCCTACCAAATACCAATAATGCAGTTTACAGCCTGAGCTTACACTCTGTTTTTTATAAGCAAGAACTCAGCATCATGCATATTCATGTCGAATTGATAGTCAAAATAAGAATTACAATAGGGAACAACATGGGGAAGGATTGCAAGTAATGTAAACGCTGTAAATGATGAGTAATTGATCCTTCATTCAAAAGGATGATAATGTTGATCCATGGAATGTATAAGATAAGGCACACACATTACAAACCGCCTAATATCAGAAAGCTGTATGTTTCCAATTACACTTTATGGGTAAACTTTTTGATATTGCAGAAAAAGGGGAAGAAATAAGGCAACCGATCACCAATAAGATAAAATGATGACATGGTTTGCTTGAACAAGAACCACTAATCATTAAAAGAAAGAATATTTCTTCTAGAGGCAATCAATGTCGACTTCATTTTGTTTTTATTTCAGCAAAGCTGAGTGCTGCATTAAATTCTCAGGTCGGTTCTCCATGGTTAAAACAGGATAAGATAATCATGAAAACTCGTGAGATTTCTTGCCAAAAATGATTACTCATCATGTTACGGACACACCTCTGATCCCATTGGACAGAAAGGTTGCTATTGCTTCTTAAGCGCGTTCATTTTGTCCCTAAGATAGTAAAGCTTGGCCCTCCGCACTTTCTTCTTGTCCAACACCTTAATCTCTTTTATGTTTGGTGAGTATCTGTCATGCATCAACCACTTGTTTAGTCATAAGCAAAGAACCATCAGAAAGAGACAGGCCAAAACTAACTATGGATCCCCAAAACTAGTTAAACTGATCGCAAGTATTCAAGCTCTCACAAAACTAAGAGTTTGATTTAGTTTTACTGACAAAGAACATCTATCAAGTCCCTTCGGGGACATCCGACAAAGAACATCAATAAAGAGGAAGACTACACATATGTATTAATACACCAACTTCAACAAGAAGTGCGTTCCTCTTCCTCTGTTATTATTATTCCTCTGTTATTATTATTCAACATGTACCATTTGCATCTGAATTGTATTACTTTGTTGGGACTCTTTCTTATAAGATGTTGCATGAATGCCCACTGAACTATAATAAATAATTTAAAGCATGCCAGACGGCATACGGCATGTGTGAATTTAAAGACTTAAAATTTATAAAGGTATGAGTCTGAAGACTGAAAGTTAATCATTTGTATTAAATTCTTTAACCCCATTACATTCCTTGATCTAATCTAGAGGGCATGACCAAAAGATAAACACAGAATAAGCTTCCTCATCACAAAGTTGAGCAGGGACAAAAACAATGAAATTGGGAAGGTAACTTTTGCAGAAAATAACAATAATAATAATAAATCGGCATTACTTACAGAGGGAAGAGAGACTCAACCCCAACACCAGCAACTAGCCTCCTTAATCTAAAAGTTGTGTTTAGACCAGCATTCCGTCTGGCTATTACAATGCCTTTCAATGTTGAGACACGTCGCTTGTTCTCAGGTACTTCCTGGTCAAACATGGCAGGAAAAGCCAGAAAACTGTTCAATAACCTCATCTACAACTGCTTTTTAGAATAAAAACATTATCTACAACCAATAAAACAACATGATATAATATTTGACTAAAATGAACTCTACCACTTTGAGCTGCACAATATAGCCTGGCTTTATATCGGGAATTTCTCTCTGTGCTTTTACCTCCTCAACAGCTTCCTTATCTAAAATCTGCAGTGAGAAAAAACAATATATTGAAATCAAACAGATGGGAATGAAATTACTTGTTTTCCAAAAATACTTTGAAATGTGAATACCTGCATTATGTGTTTTGAGGTTTTATCAAGCCTCTTAAATTTGATCCGAGGAGTTATATCAGTATCAATTGCAGGAGATCCTTGTGGAGCTGATTTCATTGAACTTGTGGTCGCAATGCCCCTGCTAGAAAAAGGAGCTGCAATTTCTGCCAACTGAAATAAATATGGCCTGGGACTTTGGAATGCTGAGCAGGTTGAAGATACATGCTTTCTCGAAGGCACAAATTCCATTTGAGATCCCATATTTCTCTGCTAAATAGTTGAATAAATTGTTACGACACGATATATTCCAAAACAGACTCTTAAATAAATAGATGGTGCTTCCAACGAGCACCATAAACCAACAGAAAGTTCGTATACAAAAGTTTCCGAAAAAAATCTCACGAGGGTAGTTGATAGTTTCTCTATTTTTCCTGTTCTTTTTTGTAAATAAAAAACCAGCAATATGGAAAGAAAAGAGGTGGAAAAGAAAACATTTAGGAAAAACACATTTTTTTCAGGCAGACTAATTAGAGAATGAGCAAGTGGTTTTCCATACTTTACTTGTTGTGAAGGAAAAAAGGATACATAACAACTAAGACAATAGTGAAGTTCATAGTTTTGTTGACTAAGCCATTACTGAACTCGGGAGCAAGTTCCAGTTCCAGTTGAAAGCACTTATACTCTACATATAACTTTTTAGCAATAAAACATTTAGCAGAAATCACATCTGGCCAATCTTGGACAAACGTGCATAACGTACACAATTTATAAGATTATACATGTTACACTCTTCCCTACCGCCAATCAGGGGTTGGCAAAGATATATCATGTCATTTGATTTTGTCTCATTGCTTCTGAACTTAAACATGAAACATAAACGAATTCATAAAAGCTTGTAATTTGAACTAGACTAATTGTCGCTAATCACATTTTAAAAAAAACCCGAGGCAGTTTTACAGAACGGAACCTCGAAAAAACAACGCAAGAAAAAATCATACTAGTAAACGACCATAATGCCCAAAATAGTTAAAATAGACAGAAATACATACGAAGGCTTCCGAATATTGATTGCCCAACTTCGAGAAAGACCTGTAACTATTGAAAGACCCATATGGAGAGCCAAAAAGACGAGGAACAGTAAAACTATTTTCCATCGACATTGGCGCCGAGCAGCTACAGGCTGCATCCCCATTCAGAGGATAACCTCGAATCGACTTGAAATGAGCATCGGGACTTTGCCTTCGTACCAATTGATTAATTCTGCGAAAACTTTGCATTCTGGCGCTGCATAACCCACACAAAATCCATGAGAAACGGAAAAAAATCTCATAGAATTGTTACATAACAAGCAGGGGAGAAAGGAATTGCACTGATCAAGATGGTTGGAAATGTCGAAGATTATTCCAGATCACCAGCAAACGAATAACCAACCGGAAAAGAAGATACTCACCGATCGCAAAGGGGGAGAGCTATTGTAATCTCTAGGTGAAAAGAGATCTTGGAGCCTAAAGCCCTAAATCAGGAAACTGAGAGGTTTTTGGTCGAGCAGGCACTCTAGCAATGGAGCTGGACCTTGAGTTTTTCGCTTTGGACTATGGGTTCCATCAATGGGCTTTCTGCGAAACCCCTCTTCCATTGTTGGGCTATGATTCTTTCTTTTTCTTTTTCTCTTTTTTTTTTCAATATTTGCACGATTAAGAGTAACATTTAAAATAAATAAATAATGCATCAGAAGTTATTATAAATAAAATTAAAAAAAAAAAGTTAAATTACAATTCTTAATCTCCAAACTCTCAAGTCTGTCTAATATTGTTAAAAGAAAAAAAAAAGTTGGAGTCTACAAATTTTTAAAACTTTCAAATATGTATCTAATAAACCTGATACAATAACACAATATTTTTTCAATTTCGCGAGTCCTTTTGTGAGTCTCATATTGTTTGACCAAGGTTGGCCTAATTTAAGTTGTTCCATTATTATATGACAAAAGAGACAGAAGAGAAGAATAGATTCGCAGTCATTGTGAATTTGTGAGTAATATATTTCCTAGCCACGTTGGAAAAGCTTCAGATGATTTTGACGGATTTGAGATTCTACTATTTTAATAAATGTCTAATAACTTAAAATTAAAAATCTAAAATCTGTTAGATACTCCACCTAAAAGAAGAAAAATGAAAAACTATCAGACACAAATTTAAAAATTTGAAAACTTACTCTTTTTAGTTTAGGAAAAACTTGTGTTTGAGTTGAAATCTTGAATTTACGCAAGTCTAATCTTAGATTAGCAAGCTCAGTAACTCGGAATAAATAAACTCATGTATTAGTTAAAAGAAAAATACTCGCAATGGAAGCTCTTCCAAATTCATAACAATCACAAGTCTATTTGAATTTCTGACTTGAAATTATATAGTATACAATTTCTTTTACAGAAGCACCATTCGGAATACCAATCCCAAATTACAAGAATCTGAATTTCCAGCATCGTTACAACACACCAACATAAATAATAACTTTTATGAATCTTCTGTTCAGAAGAATCATCAAAAGGCTCAGAGCTACTATTACTACAATGCCTAATACACTGCAAAGAACAAAAAAAAAACATATATTTGTGAAAATGTGGGACAAAACTCAGATCATGATGAACCGATCAACTACTCAAGGACTTGAACCAATATGATTCATGTTCAAATTCTGGGGATCTCTGAATCCGGCTAAAAGCTCGATCGAACCCAGCCAATCTTATCTCATTTTGACCCAAAACCAAACCATTTTGCCAGGAAATTTTTGTTCTTTCCACGAGATGTGTTGGGTGCTTCTCTAGCTGGTGTTTGAATAGGTAACGAACTGGGTTTAGCTACAAGAGAAAAATTAGAGACAGTTTCCATGTTAATAAAATCTCTCATCAATGTAGAATGCAAAAGGGTTATAGTGTAATTGTATGCTGTTACACGTACCGGATTTCGGCGAAACCCTGCAAGTTTTGGCAGTTCCAAACTCATTACGCTTCTTTTGTTGGTTAATTGCATCACCATGGGGTGAGATGGATGTTTGATTCCTCTCCGTGATGCGCTCTACACGCCCCACGCCATTGTTACTACCTATAGAAAGATTACAAAGTCATACGTATAGACACGAAGTTGATACAAGAAGTTCAAGAGAGGAGAGGAACTATGATCAAAGTACTTGAACTGATGCAACTGAGAGAACATGAGAAAGGTTATGCATAAATTTTTCAAGATAAAATAATAGGAAGCTGACCATCATTAGGAGGCTTTCCATAACTTTGTTGTAAGGCATCCAAAAATGGACGCTCCTTTTGAACTCGCATCACTAATATGAAACAAAACCAGAAAAAAATTGGTTGCAAGATTGATATTTTTTAACAGAGAATGTGCTGGTAAACGCATAAAGAGATGGTAAAACTAAATTGCTGAAGCATACACTGATCATAAAGTCCATTCCTACAATTTGGGGCTGAGCCAACCGATAGCAACTGAACAGCCTCCGCATCTCTTGTCATGGATGATTGAGCCGATGCATCGAGATTTCTTGTGTCCAACAGAATTCCTGCGAGCTGGAAGACATGAGATGCACATGAGAAAATAAGTCCCAAATATTGCTTCTATCAGAATCAGTTGCTCGAATGTACAATTAAAACTGGGGACAAGTAAGACCAAATGTTCTGTATAGTAAAAGTTACCAAGAGATTCTTCAACAAAGGGGTTTGAAGTAAATGATAGGCATCCTCACAATAGTTATCTGTAAGAATGGTACACTGAGATCCAACCTAAGGAACAAATAGTAAAGAATGATCACACAAAATACGACAACTATGAAGGGATTCTCAAAAGATAATTTACAAGTGAAATTCATTTTCATCATTATAGACTTACTCCATCACTCATCTTAAGGACATCTTGACCTACGACAAGGATGCTAGTTCGACCAGCCATCATCAGACTTTCTAAGTCCACCTGAACCACATAGCAATAACTAAGATCAGTACACTACTCATTGTCAATGGTTATGGTGCATTTGTAGCATATCAATCAATGTTCTCTAGATTTATTAACTTTACTACAATACAACTGAAATCTATGTATTACTCTGTATCATGCTACATTTTTTTAACATGATTAACAGATATTACTAAACACATAATATTCTTCAGCTACCATTTCTTTTTGCTGATGGTAACACATAAGGTTCAGATTCGAAAACGATCTATCAAGCATGACAACCAAATCACAAGGAAAACAAGTACCTCATCAGTGAAAAGAATTGAGGAAGCATCAAGTCCAAGATGATAAAAGAGCCAAGCAACCTGGCGTTGGTTCCACATCTTTACCCTCGGCATATTCATCACAGGCACCACATGACACTCTCGACGGCTATCGGCATTCTGCTGCCTCATTTTGTTCTCTAGTAGCCAAGCATAGCAAACTGCCGCCACCATTGAACTAGTGCCTGCAATCCCAAAATGTCAAAAGCTTTTTCAATACAGAAACAAGCAAGTAACCCCATCTCTAGTCTCTACAATTATGCACTTCAACTTCATTCTATGCATTGAGGGCACAAAACACTCACAATGTCTTCATTCTCATCAAAACTACCATCAATTCTTCAAAAAGATGCATCAAATACTACATTTTAGGAGTATACTCAACTGTTTGAAGGTCCGGATAGAATGATTTTAACCTCGACATCAAGCTCCCCATTCGAGATTTGTTGAATCTTGCTCCGCTGCTCTTTGAGAAACCCATTAAGGCCAAATTCCAGGTCTCCAGAATCATCCCTCGAGAACCCATTTAGATTGGATTTGGGTCGAATCGATTGAAGCGAACAGGCCGGCGATGAGACCGTTCTTCTCGGAGGATGATCGGTAAGGGTCTTGGGTGGAGAAAGAAGGGCGACATCTGGCGGAGGAATTGGGAGACGAGAAGGAGGAAGATCGGTGTGGAATCGAGATTTGCGAGGGGTGGGAAGAGGATCGGAGATTGGAAGAGGGGCGGAAATGGGGGGATTGGAGGGTTTGAGGATGTTGGATATCCATTTTTGAACGGCGGAAGTGGGGTTTATCGGCTCGTCCTCGGAAGCGGCGGCGGATTCGGATTTATTGCGACTGTGGCGTACGACTTTGGAGAGGATCTCACCACTGAAATTGTCCACTGCTCTGTGCCTGTTGTTGCCATTAACAAAACAATCAGAAACTTTTTATACGTTTTCTTTTATGTGACAGAAATTTTGGTAGGGACAGCAAAAGAATCTAGTATTAAATTAATATATGACTCTCTAAAATTATGAATGAGCAGAAGAATAGGCACTAGAATTTTTTTTTTTCATTTTAAAAAAAAATAAATCATGCGTCATGTTATGGTTTTTTTTATATAAATAATTATTTAATACAGGTAGATTTGACATCATAATTAATGAGATCAATATCTATATTATTTTAGTATTAAAAAATTTTATTTACCAATGTAAACATAACTCAATTGATTAAGGTATATATCTTTGATTAAGAGGTTTGAATTTGAAAGTCTACCCCATTTGTTGTTGAACTCAAAAGAAGAAACAATATAATTTCTCCAGAGATCCGAGAGAGACAAAACTTAAATCTTAAATTTAATCAGTGGATAGCTTTCTTCTATTTGCCACCATTATGTTTTTGACAAATAGAATGAATAATAAATAATTGTCAATATTTTAACGATGAATTCTTGCTCGTCAGTTAAGAGGTAAGTTTTATTCTTCAAAGAGGTTGAGTAACCGAGAATGTGTGATAAACGAAAAAGTGAATTTCATAGTTTTTTATCTATTGAAAATAAAAGTTAAATTACAAATTTAGTTCTAATTGTTTGGGCATACTTAACATATAATTTTTAAGGTTTTAATTTAGACCATAGAATTTAAACTTAGTTTCAATTTGGTTTGTATATGTTCAAAAGTTCAACTTCGTCCTTTTGCTCTAATCAAATCTTATAGGCACGACATATTTTTATTCACGTAGTAGCTACTTGATATGTTTTTTTTCTAGTTTAACAAAATTTAGAAATGTGAGATTCAAACATGTGACTTAATGGTTGAATATATATGTCAATTGTAGTTATGCTAAGCTCATTTTGGTAGTTACTTGATATATTCTTTTTTACTATTAATATTAAATTGGATATATTAATATGTTAAAGGTAGAGTAAAAATAAAGGGGGAAAATACGTTGGTAAAGTGGTTGTAAGATGAATATCGGTTAGTTTTACTCAAATTATAAGACCAAATTGAAACTTTTAAAACTACCTCCGTCAAATTGAAATAGAATCTTTTAAAACCATAAAAATTAACTTTAAATTAAATCACATAGACCAAATTTGTAATTAAGGATATTTTTTTGGGACGATTGGGCATATGGCAAAATGAGGGTAAAAAATAGCACATAGAGCAAAATATAAAAAAATATTGCAAATATAGCAAAATTGGTTGCTCAACCTATTTAAATTACAAAAAAAAACCCCACAATTCATATCAATGATAGAAGTCTATCACTGAACTTCTTGGTTTGATTGTATATCTATTTTGATTAAAGTCTGTCAATGATAGAAATTTATTACTATCACTATTACTGATACACTTCTTGTTTGAGATTTTTTATCTGTTCTGATTGAAGTCTATCAGTGATAGAAGTTTATCACTATCACTGATAGACTTTTTCGTTGAGATTTTTGTATGTTCTGATTGAAGTCTATCATTATCAATGATAGTTTTCTTATTTGAGATTTTTATCTGTTCTGATTGAAGTCTATCATTATCACTGATAGACTTCTTGTTTGAGATTTTTATTTGTTCTGATTGAAATATATCACTATCACCGATAGACTTCTATTTTTGTTGTTTATCTCTTCTGATTAGAGTCTATCAGTGATAAAAGTCTACCATTATCACTAATAGACTTCTATATGTGTGTGTTTTATCTGTTCTAATTGGAACCGATCAGTGATAGAAATCTATCGCTATTATCAATAGACTTCTATTTGTGTTGTTTATCTCTTTTTATTAGAGTCTATCACTATCACTGATAGATTTCTATTTCTATTGTTTATCTCTTCTGATTGAAGTTTATCTGTGATAGAAGTCTATCACTATCACTGAAAGATTTCTTGTTTGGTATTATTTTTATGTGTTGATTGAATTCTATCAGTGATAGAAGTTTATCACTATCACTGATAGACTCCTTGGGTAACGTCCCGCGTTTTCAGATCCGACTAATTTCGTCTTTTGGAGTGTCTTTAGAATTAAGTGACTAAATTGAGATAGCTGAATTTTTGGGGTTATTGGACGAAAATTATTTCAAAGTTCCAAATTCAATAATTTAGAAGCTTGGTAAGTGTTAACTACTAGTTTTAAATTGGAGATTTAAAGATTAAACCCAAAAGTTTTTCTCATTAAAGATTAATCATTTATATAGAATTTTGTTCAAATGTAAAACTGTTTTTTAATTACACATTCTATCAAATGATATTTTTCAATTAATACTTCATCTTTTTATTTTGTTTCTTTCTCTATCGCCATTTGGTGATATTTAATTAATATATCAACGACGAAATTGTTATAGGTTTTAATCTCTCGCAGTATAATATCTAGTATAGTAAGACTTTTTTTTTTGTTAATTGTAATTTTCAAGAAGATTTAAGTAATATTATAATCATAAAATTTCTAAATTGCATAAAAAGTTGGAATGAAAAACATGTGTATGAAATGCACACATGTGGAGAGAGGGGAGGAGAAGAGGAAGGCAAAGAAAATAAAAAATTCAAAAAAAATCTCATGCCACAGTTGTTCGGAGACATTAAAAAATCACAACATGTTTTGGGTGGTCATTTTTTCACTCTCATATGCAACCATAAGGATAAAAAGGGAATAACAAAACTTTATTTAAAAGATTTGTTATATTTACAAATCTTTTTAAAAGTTGTTATATTTGCAAATAATTCACTCTAATTTGCTACCCAATATAATTACCAACACTTTTCCTACTTCTTGTGAATTGTTATGGCCTAAGTAATAAAAGATGTGTAATAAAATATTTTGTAAAAATGTCATGCAAATGTAATAACTTGTATGAAAGTGATGTATTTTATATTACATATATTATTGATATAGTACAAAAACAACAAATCTATTATTTGATTTATATTAAAAATATTACTTATATATTTGATCAAGGTATAAAATGATATATTAGTGTCAAAGTGAGTTTAGTTCATCAGTAATCAACATGTACCTTCAATTAAGAGGTCAAATATTTGAATCTTCTACCCCTAAATGACGTTGAAATAAAAAAAATGATATATTAATTTATCAAAAAACGATCATGACTAACTTGCCACTCATTATTATTATTATTATTATTTTTGAAATAACATTTGTGAATTCTAACTCCCAAATACATACTAATACAAATTACATAAACACAACAAAATACCACAATTTTGCTTTTTATTTAGGATAAAAATAAGTCTTACGAATATTTCTCGTCCCTATACTAAAATAGAACACATTATCTAAATTATAGTTTTTTATATCAACTATTCATGCACAAATCTACCTTTTGAATGTTATGCACTCTCCGAATCAATCCTAAACTCTATTTCTACTTTTCAATTAAAGTATATTTTAAAATTTTATCTCTAAGTTCACGTTTTATTTTTTCAACTAATAGTTTATCTAACCTTATATCATTTTAAAAAACATAAAGACGCTTGGATTTCCATCATCCTAGAAATGAGAATAACAAGGATTTATTTGTTATACAATTCATATTTTGTTTCTTGTTTTTTTAATTTAGTTTTTTTTATGAGTTTGTTCTTAAAATTATTTTTAAATTTACAAATTTTTTATGTTTGTAATGTTTTTAAATTGTAAGGTTAGAAATTAAAAATTACATTATTATGAATATATTATCTCATGTTATAGCAAAAAAAAAAAAAAAAATAGTTCAACTAACATATCAAATGTGTTAATAACTATGAGTATGAGGTATGTGGTTCAAATCTCCCAAGACCCAACCTATATTTGTACTCGAAAAAAAATCAGTTTATAAACTCATTTTACTTTTGTAAAAATGAAAACATATATAATATAATAATTATAAATTATCTAATATTATAAAATGTAAATATAAAAAAATTATAATATAAAATTGGTTAATAAAGTACCCTACATAATATGTTTGTCAAAATAAATACAATTCAATAAGTTATTGACATGTAATTCTTTTTATTTTAGGTCAAAGCTTCATATATTAACTTATTTTCATTTCATTGAATCCTAAATTCAATATATTTTTTTTCCCCGAAACGCACTCTAATATTATAAAATGAGAGAATAATAGAAAATTTGAAAATTAGGATTTAAATGTCCCTCCTTTGGTGTGAACTGTGAAGTACCTTCTAGCGGAGCGTGAGAGTGGATCTCTCCGATCATTAATCGACGCCGGCGATATGCCGTTGACGGCCGCAAACCTCGGCGATCCACCCAGCCGAGCCGGAGAATTAGACCGCGAAGGAGAAGAAGTCACCAACCGGCGCGCCTCATCCAGCCACTCCTCCGTCAATTGGCTGTTTCTACTTCTGTTGCTCCGATCAAACAATTCTTCTTCATCTTCATCATCTTCATCACCAGTCAAATTATAGGTTTTCTTGTCCTTGTTTACGGTTCCAAAGAACATATCGTTCATAAAATCGGTCAGATCGGGAGCCTGCTGCTGAGCCTTGGGCCGAGAATTGGCTAGTCTCTTTTGAACGATTTTGTGCCCTAATTTTGCAATTTCTCTGGAATTCTCTCTGCTCGATCTCAATTCCATTGCTCTGAAACCTTAATTTAGAACTGTATCTTGCTAATTGGAGTTTGAATTTAGAGATTGCGAGTTGATTTTCGGTAGAGAAGGTTATTAATTTGTACTTGAAGAAGGGATTTAATTTGTTAATTCGAACATTGGAATTATCATTTTTTTGGGGAGATTTTTTTCGCATAGATTATGGCCGGCAGTTTGGGTCTCTGTCTTTTCTGATGAAGAGAATTGGAAGTTTGTTGTAAAGATGTGAGAGATTCGTCTTTGTTCTCAGATGATACGTTGCTGTATTAAAAAATATTATTCAAATTTTTGTTTTTATTGGATGTAGGTTTAAACCTAGTTTTGATTGATTAAACATCGGAAAGTTTATTAAGAATAAATTAAAATAATTATATTCATTAGCGGAAACTTATCAAGTTTCGTGGATAATTGAGATGTCCATTTTCTTCTCGGCCAGGTCCTTAATGGGATGGAGAACCCCGTCACGAAAAAAAAAATCCTTTGCAAGCTAAATGGGGAAGGATACTGGGACAATTTTTATATCCTCCACTCGCACACTCGCTCAATGGGGCTCGCTTACTCGGACTCGCATCTCGCTTACTCGCACTCGGTTACTCGATCGCTTAGCACTCGATTACTCGCACTCACTTACTCGCTCACTCAGCATTACTCGCTCACTCGCTCACTCGTTTTATTAAACTCGTTTTCGTTCGGTTAGCACTACTCGCTCACGCTTACCCAAACTACTCACCATTTGGACGTTCGCTCCTGATTATTATAAGTGTTTACTTGTACGATCAGACACTGTATGAAATGACATTGCAATTTATTAACCGAAGACTCTGACAAAGGAATGATGATAATATCAATATTAAAATAATATATTGAACTAGTTTACGTGCAAAACCTTTTCCGTGTGCTCGAAGTATCAAATTTTCATACGTGTTTTCTATTCTTCGCATACTTCTTCTTCGAAATATCCTCGTAAAATCCTACCTTTATGCATCAACTAACTCTCGTTCGTAATAGGTACGTTCAAATTTGCAGCTTTCAATATTAATGGCAGCCTACTTTATTTCCTTATACATTTCGATCGGAATGAACACATCTTTAGGATGACATCGTTGTTTTTGAAAAATTTCATCGTAAAAAAAAAAGTAAATGAAAGTGTTTGAAGCATTGAGTAATGACATTGTTAGAAGTCGAGGTGAAATAGGTGTTAATGAACGAGATAACGAGAGCGTGAAGCGAGGGATAGTAACAAACCCTATACGTGCGTGAGCGAGTAAGCGAGAGCGAGTCCACGAGACCGAGTAGCGACAGTAATGACACCCAATTTCCAGTGTTCTTAGTTTCATTCATTTGCTGTTGTTTATTAATATTGTTGCTATTTTTTTTTGTGTTTGAAAAAAGTAATTCGACTTACTGTTTCTTCCAACTTACTTTATTGTAGGATGAACAAGAAATCTCTATTCATAAGATATGATGGATGTTGGGATGAAATTGAAAACTGTTACATCGGAGGTTGTCTAACAGGTGTTGTTGTGCCGGGCAGCATTAGGTTTGAGGAGTTGAAAAACATTATATATGATGTTACAAACATTAGCCCGATTATGTTTGACATTATAATAAGGGTGAAGATGTCATTGCTAGAGCAATCCTCTCCAATGTATATAAGGACTAACCGGGACCTTCAATTTCTTCTATTTCAAGAAAATGTCTCAAAGTTGCAGCTATTTATATCAACGGTAGACAGAAATGATGGTAACGTACAACCGAATGAGGACGTCCCCCATACGAATCATGATGTTCACCGAACTTCAAATGTTGACTCCCGAAATATACATAGAGATGAGGTGGATATACCAACCAATGAGATTAGAGTCTCCCTAACGAACGACGAGGCCAACCCTTGGGAGTCACAATATGTTCATGATGTTTATGGACAATGCGAAATGGATCGGTATGAAGCATGGTCGCTTCCAACTCCAATGCCAACTCCAACACCAATACCAAGTCCAATACCAACTCCAACTCCAACTCCAATACCAATACCAATTCCAACTCCAATACCAAATCCAACTCCAACACTAAATCCAAATCCAAATCCAACTCTAAGTGCAACTCGAACTCGAACTCGAACTCCAAATCCAACTCTAAATCCAAATCCAATTCCAACTCCAACTCTAAATCCAAATGCAACTCCTACTCCAACTCAGGGAGGACTAATAGGTACATTGACTGGGCCATCGTCGTCTGGAACTACTTGTAGTGAAGAGGTTGAGGTTGGTCAGTTGTTTGTAAGTAAGAAAGAGTTGAAGAAGAGACTCTCCATGTTGGCCATGAATAAGAATTTTGAATTTAGAGTAAAAAAATCTAGGAAGGATTTATACCCAATTGGTCGTTTGGAGAAAACCTGTACATGGAGGTTACGTGCAGTACAGATGGAAGGAACGAACTTGTTCAGAATAAACAAGTATGTACGCACACATTCATGCTCCATTGAATTGTTGAATCATGATCATAGACAAACAAGTGCTGAAGTCATTGACCACATAATAAGAAGCAAGTTTGAGGGAGTTGGTCGAGTGTACAAGCCGAAACACATCATTGAGGATGTAAGGCAACAATATGGAGTTAACATCAGTTACGACAAAACATGGCGTGCTAGGGCGATGGCACATGCACTAACCAAAGGTATTCCAGATAAGTCATATGTCATGCTTCATGCATATGGTGAACCCCTTAAAATTGTTAATCCAGACACCATCTTTGATGTAGAAGTTGAAGATGAGGTATATTTTAAATATGCATTCATGGCATTGGGGTCATGCGTACGAGGATATTCCTGCATGCGAGATGTCGTCATTGTAGATGGCTCCCACTTAAAGGGGAAATATAAAGGTTGTATGTTGGTGGTCGTAGGGAGGGACGAAAATAATCAAATTTACCCACTGACCTATGCGATCGTTGACAGTGAGAACGATTCGTCATGGACATGGTTCATGACGAAACTGAAATTATTTGTGAGTGACTCACCTAATTTGGTGATTGTATCTGATCGCCATGCAAACATTGCCAACAGTGTTCAGACGGTCTTCCCACATGCATTTCATGAAGTGTGTACTTATCACTTGGAGCTGAATGTGATGAATAATTTCAAGGACAAGGTCGCAGTCCAATTGTATAATAGTGCAGCGAGAACGGTCTGTGAGTCTGAATTTCGGCGGTATTGGGATCAACTTCTTCTATTGCGGGGAGGTGTTGTAGCCCGATATCTGGAGAGCATAGATATGGAGCGATGAGCAACATATTTTCAGTTAAGTAGACGTTACGACAATATGACGTCTAACAGTGCTGAATGTTTCAATTCACTTACTACTGAGGCACGATTGCTCCCCGTTGTTGCGTTGTTTGATTTTGTGAGAGGACACTTACAGGGGTGGTTCTATGAGCGGCGGAATTATTGGTTCACGCGAACAACCCTGCTTTTAGATTACGCTGAGAAACGACTTGCAACTGAATGTGATAAAGGTAGATGTTATCGTGTGGACCCAATTGACTGTTACAATTATCACGTACGAGATGGTCATTTGGATGGTATCGTCAATCTTCAAACACGACAGTGCACTTGCAGGGAGATTGATTTGTATGAAATCCCTTGTTTGCATGCTATCATGGCCGCTAGAGAGCGCAACATTGCTCCGTCGATCCTTTGCAACAAAACTTATACTGTTGAAGCTCTTCAAGCGGTATATCAAGAACCAATATACCCCCTTGGTCACATGTCTGAATGGTCAAAGCCATCTAGATATGTAGATGTTCATATACGACCACCAAAACGTGTTGTCAGGGTTGGACGACGAAGGGTGCAAAGGATTCCTTCTAGTGGAGAGCATAGGCGACCTAAAAAATGTGGTCGGTGTGGTAATGTCTGACACAATCGACAATCATGTAATCAACCACTCAACACTATGAACTTCAACCGACCAGATGAATCATAAGGTATTCATTATGAATTCTAAGTTAATGTTCTACTAATCATTCTGAACTATTTCGATTTACATACTGTTATGTCTATCAGAAACAAACTCCAGATCTGACCACTCTCGTTTAACCGCTCTCGTTAAACCGCTATCGTTGGACCGCTCTCGTAGGACCATTCATGTTGGATCGCTCTCGTTGGACCGCTCACGTTGGATCGCTCTCGTAGGACCGCTCTGAAGGGATCGAATCTCGCAGCGGAAGCGATTGTGAATCGCGTGTTCTTATTTAGTCTCATGGATTTCAAACAAGATCAAATATAACTAAGATTAAGCATGTTATAAGATATTGGACAACAAGTAATTATTTTTGAAGAACTCTTTCTTCAAGTGCTCCTTCTCCCACGATCACGATCTCAGCAACTCGAACCCGAACAAATGAAGACACCACCACAAGATCTTCTTCGTTGTTCTCTAGGTGAGGGAGGAAGGTGGGTTCCTTTAGGGTGAGATGTGAAGGTTTTGAGAGAAGGTGTGTGTGGAACTTTTCCAACAACACAACAGTATGACAATCTAGGGGTTTCCAAAGATTCAAATCAAAGTTACATCTCATGCAACTATTTATAGGGAAATAGGGTAGAAATTACCATCCTATCCCTCCTTCATTCTCTCATTAGTATATAGTTTATATGTGAATCTAATTCACATTAAAACCATATATTATATCAATTATATCATATATAACTGATATAACATCTCATATATGAAATTGAACACTTCAATTTCATTCATAACTTTATACCCTCAATATTACCATGTTGAGCCAACGGAAGGACCTAATGGACCTACAGTTCATGAGCTCCAATGATGTGAGATTAACTGATCAAACTCTTTGATCAAGTTAATCAATATTCATTAACTACAAGTCTCTCCACTATAGACTTGTAGCTGCACTCTCCTCACTGTAGATTATATTGTGTCCATTGATATAATCATTACCCATGAATCGACCCTTCACAGGTTGTTTGTAATCACAGCTGGGTCAAATTACCGTTTTACCCATGTGATTACCTCTTTGTTCCTTAAGCACCACTGATCCTCTAATGAACAACAAGTCTAAGGTCCTACCATAGACTCATACCCTCTTAAGTCAGTTTAGAGGGTGGGGCCCCGTTGTTCAAGACTTGGACTCAGTTCTTAAGGGAACAACCTATCTAATTCCTTAGTGTAGGAATGAGCGAATTCCATTTTGTATAATTAAGTCCCCAGCTACCTACGAGGTTCTGTCCCTGAGAAGGTAGGCTTATTGAGTCGGCTACAGGCCACTCTCACCCATACTAGTCTAAGGACAAACCCTTATAAGCAGGAGTTCTTAACTTACTCAGGATTCAGGTCGAGTCACTAATGACCATCTATAAATTATCAGTCTTATTCCGTTAACGGTGTTATACTGGTTAGACTAATAATTTACAGTCCGATCTTGTATGAACTCTTCATACAAGATGCCCCCACTCGCATGTCAACCACATGAATGAGTTGGATTACCTCATTTGTACTAATTACAAAGTGGGTCGCACCCATGGTCTTACCACAACCTTATTCTTATACCATAGACCATTTAGGTTATACTTTTGAACACAATCCAAATAGTGTCTACTACACTGATGTTCAAGATACATTATAACCTTGGAGCTTAGTTTATTGGATTTATAAACCAAGAATATAATTTTATCAAAAAAAATAACTCTTTATTTATTTGATCAAAATTACATAAGTTTAGGGCAAAAATCCCAACATGCTCTCGTTGGATCGCTCACGTTGGATTAGGGGTGTACATAAGTCGGGTTGGGTTGAGTTATGCTAGTTTTTTGGACCAACCCAAATTTTCGGGTTGGTCATTCTTCCAACCCAAATAACCCTATTCATAAGGGTAACCCAACCCAACCCAACCCAACATTCTCGGGTTGGGTTGGGTTGGGTCATCGGGTTAACTTTTTTTTTTTTAAATTTAAAATATAAAAAAACCAAAATTAATATAAATATTAAAAATTCAAGAATTAAAGAACTCCAAATTTCTTTATAGTAAATAACAACTATAAAATTTAAATATTTTATTGCAAATTTACAATTATATCAAGAAATTTCTAAATAAATCGCCATCATTTAAAACAAAGGTTTTTTGTTTCTCGAAGATTGAATTAAAATTAGCCACTTAGTTTCAATTTATATTATGAAAAACTACACCCTAATGACTTAAAAAATGTATTTTTAAGAGTTATTAAATA
The DNA here is from genome assembly GCA_036507285.1 of Trichosanthes cucumerina. Lineage (NCBI taxonomy): Eukaryota > Viridiplantae > Streptophyta > Magnoliopsida > Cucurbitales > Cucurbitaceae > Trichosanthes > Trichosanthes cucumerina. The sequence goes on along the minus strand of CM071839.1, from coordinate 69,180,205 downwards.
ATAAATAATTATGAAATTAAATAAAAATAAATTAAATACATGTATATGTAGTTGTTTGGTAGGTAAAAATATAATTTTTAAAATTAATAATAAGTTCGGGTTGGTCGGGTCAACCCAAATTAATTTTAGGTGAACCTACGAACCAACCCAACCTGTACATTTTAATTTATTTGAACCCAACCCAACCCAACCCAAATAAATTCATAACCCAACCCGACCCGTCGGTCGGGTTGGGTTGGTCAGGTTATCGGATTTTTTGAACACCCCTATGTTGGATCGCTCTCGTTGGACCGCTCACCTGCTACTGACATCTTTATTTATTTTTTAAATGTAAAGTTGAAGCAAATACATAAATGTAACCTGTAAATACATATATTCAATGTAATATATGAACAAAACAATTTACATAATATGTATATAGTGTAAATTTACATAAGGTAAGAGCATTGTAAAGTTACATATGGATTTAAATAAAAAAAATGCAAACCCAGACCATAATTGACAAGCATATTGTGTCCTAAAATCCGTCATACGGTCTTGGATGAACTGGGATCTGTCTACACCAGTTACAAGATATTCAATCCACTTCGCACAAAATATACCGCAATCAAGGGAGTTCTGCTGCAAATCTTCACATCTTGACCGAAGCAATTGCCATCTATCTGTTCATAACCCATCCTTGTCACGTTGGACGTCACAATAATACAGTAGTGACAGAAGTGTATACGTCAAGAGCTCTAGAAACTTGTTGACATCTTCGACCTTGAGATACGACGGATAGGAATCAAAAAACATAATACAACCTTTGTTCATATCTAAACATAGCAAAAACCAATGCTCCTTGAGGTTTGTTGGACAGAACACAAAATCCAGCTCACTCCACACCGGGTTGTAATCATCATGCGGACTTCAGACGTATTCGGTGTACATATCGCCTGTACTCCAAACCATAGGAGCTTTGAGTTTGAGTTTATTTTTTATTTTCTGGAATAGACTATCTTTGCCTCGTACATTTAGATGAGACTGCAAACTCATAATAGAATAACTCAGATAATGATATGTACTTAATCTTATAGAACTAAGTAAAAATATATCCAATTAACTTACCAATATCCCAGATGGAAGAATGATAAATTTGTTTATGCACATATCGGGTCGTGCGATCAACTTTTTCTTCACGAACATACATAATGTGTTCATAGTCTACAAAAAAAAAAAAGAACATCATGATGGACATTCACGGTATAATAAACATTCATAAAGTCATAATATACCACTTACGTCACACTCGACCCATGAGCTCGGCGTAAGGAGATCAGTGAAGAACTTTTCCCCCATCGGGATTGAAGTCGTCCCCAACCCTGGTCGTATATCGTCAGCCGTGGATGAGTCTTGAATCCATGACATCATGGCTTCGAATATTTTAACATCCATATCATGTGCAGGATTGTACTTCACGGCCGGCGCATGAAGTATCGTCATCCTACCAGGGATAGGATATTTGGCCTTCTTACGCTCTGGTGTGTGGATATTCCCGGTAGTTTGACTTGCCGTCTTGTCGCTAGGCGAATAACGACGTGATGTTGTTCTTTTACGACTGCCCTTCCTCGCAACTGCTTCAATAGAAGGTCCGCAAATAGCAATAGTGACAGTGACATCAACATTTTCGATCTCCAAATTGGGTTCATTCGCTCCCCCAACCACAACTAATGTCGTTACTTTTTTTAGACTATCCAATGTCGTAGCTACATCTGTATCGGGATTATCTAAATCATATGGATAGTCCATTGGGGATAACATGAGCTCAGTGTGGATGGTGGAGGCATCAATTGTTGACTTCTCGGCCAATGCCTTATTTGGAATGATGGCAAGAGATGTTTCGGATGAACCGAGATGACAGCGGAAATGGTGGATGGCTCGGGTTATGGGATGGATGTATCAGTTGTTGATGGTTCGGGTGGTGGGATGGAGGTGAATTCTTCGGATGGTGGGATGCCGGTGGTAGTGGTGGTTGGATCCGGTTGTGGGATAGTGGTCAATGTATCGATGGAGTCTGGGATAGGGGTGGATTCTGTGATAGTGGTGGATCTTGTCATAGTGGTGGAGTCTGGGATAGGGATGGATTCATCGATTGGTGTCTCGGGTTGGAGGACAGTGGTGGATGGCTCGGGTGGTAGGATGACGGTGGTAGTGGTCGATGGATCGGTGGCAGGTGGAGATGTCTCTGGTGCAGGTGGAGATTTCTCGGGTGCGGATGGAATGAGAGTGGGGGTGGGTCAGGTACGAGTGAGGTGACATCGGTGGATTGATCCACTTCCATATTGCAACCATCATCCTGCAATATGTGCAATCCATATAATTAATAATATGTAGGTATGAACATAACAATAAGTATATTATGCAACGACATTATGTAACGTACCTTGTTCATTCAATGAATGAACTCACGAATATATATCAAATGAGTTTTAACCTCACCCATTTTTGTTCTCATTTCTTCTCGTAAATCTATTAGGTCTTCTTTAAAGCCTTCTACAGACTTCTCAATATCATCGACACGCATGTCTATACCCCGAAGGTATTCAATTTCTGATACTCCAGTGTGTATACAGGTGGATCGAGTATGGATCGGAGGGATAACATGTGATCGGATAGGGGATCTGATAGGGGAGCGGAGAGGGGATCTGACAGGGGACATGTGCTCTTGATGTGGGAGCCCGATAGTGCCCCTATCTTTCTCATTATTAATGTTGTCGCCAACGTCAACCTCCATATGTTCAACGTGGTCAAACTCATCTTCTTCGTCATCGGAGTCCAACTCATCTTCTGAGTCCGTGTGAAGTCTATTATCGCAAGTGTGTCACGGTACTGCAACTTCGAATGGGATGGGACCATGTCCGATATGACAACCAGCTGCAACAAAGAAAAATAAAATTAAATCAACTAGAAATGAAAAAATACGTGAGTTAACATCATGATCCATACATATTTAATGTAAGTTAATAGTAAACCTTTGTCGATGCAAATACGTCTCATTCTAACGCCTTGAACGTCACAGAGTGTTTGCATGACCACCTTCGAATCCGTGGCACCACATCATCACTAATCCATGTAGTAATCCGATCTGCCACAGATGACAATGTCTCATACGCCCACACCTATAAACAACATTTAACAACATTTCTTTAATCACAAATTATCTAGAACAAAATAAGAAGTACTTTGTAGAACTTGCAATGCCTGAAATGCGGGAGGGAATCTAGGAAGGTTATACTTAAAAGTATAACGCTTGTTCGTCCGGGACTTAATTTTATACGTGTCAACCTTGCCCCGCAAGGCATCCTTCAAGCCACATATAGTCCTCTCCCATTTTCTGGAACCCCATTCGATACTATTAAAGTACTGGAGGTCTTCGACGTCACCAAACAAGGATCTGTCGACGACGACCTTCGACTTGTTCTTCCCTATCATGGCCGCATTGCAATAATAGATCAGAGACACCTTAACTGCATCTTCGTCGCTGTCAAATTTTTGTGTCTTGTACGCGGACTCAAAATCATCCACGTGTATGTCGGTACCCATCCCATCAAAATATTTCTCTCGAAGGGCGACATACGGTTCAGGACGTTCACGTGACTGTGAGGATGGCCACAATCCAGTTATGAGGATCAATTCCTCCTTCCCGAACTTCACAACGGTTCCATTCATATTGAACCGCATGACTTCATCGTTTTCATCTGCTCCATTTGTTGGGATTTATGCCCTAAACTTGTGTAATTTTGATCAATTAAATAAAAGGTTATTTGTTTTGATAGAATTACAGTCTTGCTTTATAAATCCAATAAACTAAGCTCCAAGGTAATAACATCAGTGTAGTGGACACTATTTGGATTGTGTTCAAGAATATAACCTAAATGGTCTATGGTATAAGAATAAGGTTGGAAACCTCATTCTGGAAACACCATGGATGAGACCCATTTTGTAATTAGTACAAATGAGGTAATCCAACTCATTCATGTAGTTGACATGCGAGTGGGGGCATCCTGTATGAAGAGTTCATACAAGACCGGACCACAAATTATTAGTCTAACCAGTGTAACACCGTTAACAGGATAAGACTAGTAATTTATAGATGATCATTAGTGATTCGACCTGAATCCCGAGCAAGTTAAGAACTCCTGCTTATAGGGGTTTGTCCTTAGACTAGTATGGGTGAGAGTGGCCTGTGGCCGATTTAATAAGCCTACCTTCTCGGGACGTGAGGAACCTCGTAGGTAGTGGGAACTTAACTATGCAAGATGGAATTCACTAATTCCTACACTAAGGAATCAGATAGGTTGTTCCCTTAAGAACTGACTCCAGGTCTTGAACAACGGGGCCCCACTCTTTATGAAGGTATGAGTTTAAGATAGGATCTTAGACTTGTTGTTCATTAGAGGATCAGTGGTGCTTAAGGAGCAAAGAGGTAATCACATGGGTAAAACGGTAATTTGACCCAACCGTGATTACTGAACAACTGTGAAGGGTCGACTCATGGGTAATGACTATATCGGTGACACACAATAATCTCTGAGGTGAGAGAGTGCAACTACAAGTCTATAGTGGAGTGACTTGTAGTTAATGAATATTGATTAGCTGGATCAAAGAGTTTGATCAGTTAATCTCATATCATTGGAGCTCATGAATTGTAGGTCCATTAGATCCGTCCGTTGGCTCAACATGGTAACATTGAGGGTATAAAGTTATGAATGAAATTGAAGTGTTCAATTTCATATATGAGGTGTTATATCAATTATATATGATATAATAGATATAATATATAGTTTTAATGTGAATTAGATTCACATATAAACCATATACTAAAGAGAGAATAAAGGAGGGGTAGGATGGTCATTTCCATCCTATTTCCCTATATATATGGTTGCATGAGATGCAACTATGCTAAGGAATTTTTAGCCTTTGTTGTGTTGTTGGAAGAGTTCCCAAACATAAACCTCTCTCTCACAAAACACCTCACCTCTCCTAAAGGGAACCCACCTTCCTCCCTCACCTAAAGAACAACGGAGAAGATCCGGTGGTAATGTCGGTGTTCGTTCGAGTTCGTGTTGCTGAGATCTTGATCGTGAGAGTGGAGGAGCACTTGAGAAATGTTCTTCAAAGGTAATAATTCTTGTTGTCCAATTATGTTTATATGCTTAATCTAGTCGTTTTTGTTCTTAAATAAAATCGTTGTAACTAAATCAAGAGCGCGCGATTCACAATCGCTTCCGGTGCGGGACTCGTTTTCCCTTCAATTGGTATCAAAGCCCAATTGCATTCTTGATTTACGTTCTGGATTTTTCAAGAACGAGGTGAGATTTACTGTTTTTGCATGAGATGTATGAACGGTTTTGCAAATTAGATGGTTTCAATTTTGGCACTTAGATTTACAATTTCCATTGAATCGTTCAATGTAAGGGCCTGATGTTTTGGGCAATTTTAATTGTAAATCGAGTCTGTAAAGTCCGTGTCGATCGAGGCAAGTGGTTGCTGAGAAGATCGGAGCGAAAACGAGCAAGGAATAGCAGATTCCATGTGTTGTGCGTGTGCGGCGTTGGCATTGTAAACAGCTGCTTTGCTGAAGAAGCGCGCGCATCGAGGCGCGTTAACACCGGCGTTTTGCAACGCGCTCCAACTGGCAGAAATGGACAAGGCGCAGCATTGCAACGCTGCAATCAGCGTTGCAGCGCCACATGCGTTTCACGCGAAGAAGCAACGGGCGAAAATTTGGTTTTATTATATATATTAATTATAAAAACGTTTTATATTTAATATATTTAATTTTAATTAATATAATTAGATTATATTAATTAAAATTGAATTTAGGGTGCCAATATTGGCCTAATTTTGCTATTTTAATTATGCAATTGTTGTGTAATTATTGCCATGCATAATATATGCTTTTATTTTAGAAATCCCACCTTAGGTTAAGCATTTTCATGCATCATTTATAATATAAAGAGTTATATTATATAGTTTGCATGATTAATTAATATAAAGTTGTTATATTAATTTATGGACAATATTGACATGCATTATATATCATGAGATGATTATGCTATGAATGTCTTATTATTCATGTGATGAATGATCAAGCACTATAACATAGTATGCATGTCACCTAAGGTTAATTATTAGTTTTAAAATGTTTAGAACTTGAAAATAATAGACCTTAGGTTCTAGTTCTAATTAGATTAGAATTAAGAACCAAGTAATTTATAAACTATGATTAAAAGAGGAACTCTGTCTAAGGAAAGTTCTGTCTAGGCTGGGGTATTTAAGCTGACGGAAACGGAACACCCCTACTTGGGAACTGACCTGAGAGTGAAATTTAATCAGAGAGTTTATAAATTATAGTAGCGTCAGCAGGTTTATTAAGGGGTTAATAAACTAGAAATCCTAGGTTTAATATAAAGAGTTATATTAACAAACTTTGGATAAAATCAATATAAGAGTTATATTGATTTTCGATATAAGAGTTATATTGATAGAGTTAGGTAAAACCATTAGCCGGGTTTTAGCCTAAGTAAGATTCCTATAACTTTAAAGTATTCAGTGGGAGGAAAAGTGTATGAGATACATATTTTCCCACCTACGCCATCTCCGGGAAGTTCACACCGTGAGACTCATACTTGCCCTCGTGGCGCAAACGGGAGCGTCCCCCTTCGGATGGTATTTGTATGAGTCAATATCAAGGTGAATGGAGAGGGTACTTATAGTGAGTGGGAGCAGGTTTTAGTGAAAACAAAACCTACGGTCTCTTTTGTCGGTTTACACCGTTAGACCACTATGGTAAGCCTGCTAGTTTGGCCTGGACCAGACAATTCTTTCGGAGGGCTTGATCATAAGGGATCGGACACAGTAGACACCCGAAAGGGATAAAGATTTCCTTAGACTATTTTTCAATTTAGTCCTCCCTTCGGCGGATTTTATTGGATGGAGACTCTGGGATCTAAAGACAGAGGGTTACACTCACGGGGTACATAAGTTGTGTATGTATCCGCATCGAAAATGGTAACTAAAACCTATAGGAATAAGAGTTATTCTGGTATTAGGTTTTGGTCAAAAGTGTCTTGATCCAGAGGAGGAGCGTTTTTTATTACCCTTCGGTGTCATACATTATAAACCTTTGGAGTATCATTGCAAATTATAAATGGCCTAGGAATCATTTGATAATTAGCTAAGACATGATTGGATTAGAGTTATAGCAAGAAACTCATATAAGTTTGTTTGTAAATTTTCAGCAAAAATGTCTAGCTCTATAATTTCCTTATTGGGTGCAGAAAAGTTAACCGGAGAGAATATGATGACATGGAAAAACAAACTCAACACTATATTGGTAGTGGATGATCTGATCTTTGTGCTAACTGAGAAGTGTCCTCAGGTGCCAGGCTCGAATGCGTCACGAAATGTTCGTGATGCATATGATCGATGGATCAAGGCCAATGATAAGGCCAAGGTCTACATGCTGACAAATATGTCTGACATATTAGCCAAGAAGCATGAGGGCATGATAACCGCCAAGGAAATCATGGATTCTGTGCAGGGTATGTTTAGACAACAGTCCACACAGGCCCGACATAATGCCCTAAAGTACATATTTAGCTCAAGGATGCCAGAGGGTACATCTGTTCAGGATCATGTCCTGGATATGATGGTGCACTTTAACATCGCGAGTCGAATGGTGCTTCCATCGATGAGTCGAGCAGTCGTCACTTTCATTATGGAAACTCTTCCGAGATAGTTTCCTGCGCTTTAGAAGTAATCTTTGTTATAAACAAGCTTACTTTTAACCTTACCTCCCTTCCGAATGAACTCCGGACCTTTCAACCTTTGATGAAAATTCGGGGATCGAAAGGTGAGGCAAATGTTGCCGAGGGAGTTATCACGCAGGTTCGACCTGCAGGACATAAACGATGCTTCATCTTCTTCTAACTTTGAAAGGGAGGAAGAAGAACATGAAGAAGGTTGGTAAAGGGAGACAAGTCGACAAAGCTGCCCCGTAAGAAGCAAGAAAGTCAAAGACGTTGTTTGACAAAGAAAGTGTTTCCACTGCAACGAAGACGGGCATTGGAAACGGAATTGTCCGAAGTACATTGCAGAAAAGAAGAAGGAAGGTAAATATGATTTACTTTGCCTAGAAGCTTGTTTAGTGGATAATGATAAAACTGCTTGGATACTTGATTCAGGCGCCACTAATCATGTTTGCTCTTCTTTTCAGGGAATTGATTCATGACAGCAACTACAAAGAGGAGAGATAATAACTCCCGGTTGGAAATGGAGAAGTCGTCTCACCAGGTGTGCAAGAGGGCACGATGAAACTTTATTTTGGCAAGAAATATGTATTGTTGGACAATATATTAGTGATACCAGGGTTTACTAGAAACCTTATTTCCATTTCTTGCCTCATAGAACAATGTATTTCTGTTTCCTTCTCAATGAATAAAGTGTTAATTTTGAAGAAAGGTATAGAAATATGTTCAACTTCATTAGAAAATGGATTGTATGTTTTAAGGCCTAATTCAATCAAAATGGTTTTGAACACTGAATTATTTAAAACTGCAAACACACAAACTAAGAAATGTAAAATTTCTCCTAAAGAAAATACTCAGCTTTGGTATCTTAGGTTGGGTCACATTGATCTCAATAGGATTGAGAGATTGGTAAAGAACGAACTTCTAAACGAGCTAGAAGAAAACTCTTTGCCTGTATGTGAATCCTGCCTAGAAGGCAAAATGACTAAAAGACCTTTTAGTGGAAAAGGTTATAGAGCCAAAGATCCTCTAGAGCTTATACATTCAGACCTTTGTGGTCCGATGAATGTTAAAGCCAGGGGAGGATATGAATATTTCATCTCTTTTATAGATGATTATTCTAGATTTGGGCATATTTACCTAATGCACCACAAATCTGAAGCACTTGAAAAGTTCAAGGAATTCAAGACTGAGGTTGAAAATCAATTAAGTAAAACTATTAAAACACTTCGATCGGATCGAGGTGGAGAGTACATGGATTTAAAATTTCAGAACTATATGATAGAACATGGAATTACATCCCAACTCTCAGCTCTCGACACACCACAGCAAAACGGTGTATCGGAAAGGAGAAATAGAACCTTGTTGGACATGGTACGATCAATGATGAGTTATGCTCATCTCCCTAGTTCCTTTTGGGGTTAAGCAGTGGAGAATGCAGTATACATTTTGAATAGTGTGCCCTCCAAAAGTGTTTCTGAAACACCTTATGAACTCTGGAAAAGACGTAAAGGTAGTTTATGTCATTTCAGAATTTGGGGTTGTCCAACACATGTGCTTGTGACAAATCCAAAGAAGTTGGATTCACGTTCAAAGTTATGCCTATTCGTAGGATACCCAAAAGAAACAAGAGGTGGTTTATTCTATGATCCTAAGGAAGATAAGGTTTTTGTGTCGACAAATGTCATTTTCTTAGAGGAGGACCACATAAGGGACCACAAACCAAAAAGTAAAGTTGTGTTGAGTGAATTAGACGAAACAATAACAAAGGTTGCTAAGAACACTAGTACGTCAACAAGAGTTGTTGATACTGGTTTTTCTAGTCAAGAGAGTCCATCTCAAGAGTTGAGTATGCCTCGGCGTAGTGGGAGGTTATGTCTGACAGATCGACTTACATGGGTTTAGCCGAACCCAAGTTGTTATACCGGATGACAATCGCGAGGATCCATTGACTTATAATCAAGCAATGGTTGACAAAGACAAAGACAAATGGGTCATAGCCATGGACCAAGAAATTGAGTCTATGTACTTCAATTCTGTTTGGGATCTTGTAGATAAGCCTGATGGGGTAAAACCTATAGGTTGTAAGTGGATCTACAAGAGAAAGCGTGGTGTAGATGGGAAGGTGCAAACCTTTAAACCTAGACTAGTAGCAAAGGGTTATACCCACGTTGAAAGGGTTGACTATGAGGAGACCTTTTCACTGTTGCTATGGTAAAGTCTATCTCTATCCTTCTTCTTGCCATTGTCGCATATTATGACTATGAGGTATGGCAAATGGATGTCAAGACAACCTTTTTGAATGACAATCTTGAGGAAAACATCTACATGGACCAACCCAAAGGGTTCATTGAACCAGGACAAGAGCAAAAGGTTTACAGGCTTAAAAGGTCAATTTATGGACTGAAACAAGCCTCTAGGTCCTGGAATATAAGATTTGATGAAGCGATCAGATCTTATAGCTTTGATCAGAATGATGATGAACCTTGTGTCTACAAGAAAATCATCAATAGTTCTGTCGCATTCCTAATTTTCTATGTGGATGATATCCTACTCATTGGGAATGATATAGGTTATCTTACTGACATCAAGGAATGGCTAGCTACGCAGTTCCAAATGAAAGATTTGGGTGATGCGCAGTTTGTTCTTGGGATCCAGATTGTTCGGAACCGCAAGAATAAAACACTAGCCTTGTCTCAAGCATCTTACATAGACAAAGTGTTGTCAAGGTTTAAGATGCAAGATTCCAAAAAGGGTTTGTTGCCTTTTAGATATTGAATCCATTTGTCTAAGGAATAGTGTCCTAAGACACCTTAAGGAGTTGAGGATATGAGACGGATTCCTTATGCATCAATTGTTGGGAGCCTAATGTACGCCATGTTGTGTACAAAGCCTGACATCTTTTTTGCAGTTGGAATGGTCAGTAGGTATCAATCCAATCCAGGACTTGAACATTGGACATCGGTTAAAACAATCCTTAAGTATCTTCGGAGAACAAGGAACTATATGCTTGTGTATGGGCTAAGGATCTGATCCTTACAGGATACACGGATTCTGGCTTTCAGACTGATAAAGATTCTCGAAAATCTACATCAGGGTCGGTATTCACTCTTAACGGAGGAGCTGTAGTATGGCGAAGCGTCAAGCAAGGATGCATCGCTGATTCCACCATGGAGGCCGAATATGAAGCAGCTTGTGAAACAGCTAAAGAGGCCGTTTGGTTAAGGAAATTCATGCTAAATTTGGAAGTCGTTCCAAATATGACTTTGCCTATCACGCTGTATTGCGATAATAGTGGTGCAGTAGCAAATTTGAGGCAACCCCGAAGTCACAAGAGGGGAAAGCACATTGAGCGAAAATATCATCTCATCCGGGAGATCGTGCATAGAGGAGACGTGATTGTCACGAAGATGATCCTTTTACAAAGGCTCTCACGACTAAAGTTTTTTAGAGTCACCTAGAAGGTCTAGGTTTACAAGTCTTCCCCAACTAGGGAAAGTGGGAGTATTTTGTACAAAAAGGTTTAAATGTCCTAGTTTATTGTATTTACATTACTGTAATGTTTTTGTACTCCACAAGTTTTAGGTCAAGTGGGAGATTGTTGGGATTTATGCCCTAAACTTATGTAATTTTGATCAATTAAATAAAGGTTATTTGTTTTGATAGAATTACAGTCTTGTTTTATAAATCCAATAAACTAAGCTCCAAGGTTATAACATATATCTTGAACATCAGTGTAGTGGACACTATTTGGATTGTGTTTAAGAATATAACCTAAATGGTCTATGGTATAAGAATAAGGTTGGAAACCTCATTCTGGAAACACCATGGATGCAACCCATTTTGTAATTAGTACAAATGAGGTAATCCAACTCATTCATGTAGTTGACATGCGAGTGGGGGCATCCTGTATGAAGCGTTCATACAAGACCGGACCGCAAATTATTAGTCTAACTAGTGTAACACCGTTAACAGGATAAGACTAGTAATTTATAGATGGTCATTAGTGACTCGACCTGAATCTTGAGCAAGTTAAGAACTCCTGCTTATAGGGGTTTGTCCTTGACTAGTATGGGTGAGAGTGGCTGTGGCCGACTCAATAAGCCTACCTTCTCGAGTGACGTAACCTCGTAGGTAGCCGGGAACTTAACTGTGCAAGATGGAATTCACTCATTCCTACACTAAGGAATCAGATAGGTTGTTCCCTTAAGAACTGATTCCAAGTCTTGAACAACGGGGCCCCGCCCTCTATGAGGGTATGAGTCTAAGGTAGGACCTTAGACTTGTTGTTCATTAGAGGATCAGTGGTGCTTAAGGAGCAAAGAGGTAATCATAGGGGTAAAACGGTAATTTGACCCAGCCGTGATTACGAAACAACTGTGAAGGGTCGACTCATTGGTAATGACTATATCAGTGGACACAATAATATCTACAGTGAGGAGAGTGCAACTACAAGTCTATAGTAGACTGACTTGTAGTTAATGAATATTGATTAACTAGATCAAAGAGTTTGATCAGTTAATCTCATATCATTGGAGCTCATGAACTGTAGGTCCATTAGGTCCGTCTTTTGGCTCAACATGATAACATTGAGGGTATAAAGTTAGGAATGAAATTGAAGTGTTCAATTTCATACATGAGGTGTTATATCAATTATATATGATATAATAGATATAATATATAGTTTTAATGTGAATTAAATTCACATATAAACCATATACTAAAGAGAGAATAAAGAAGGGGTAGGATGGTCATTTCCATCCTATTTCCCTATATATATGGTTGCATGAGATGCAACTATGTTAAGGATTTTTTAGCCTTTGTTGTGTTGTTGGAAGAGTTCCAAAACATAAACCTCTCTCTCATAAAACACCTCACCTCTCCTAAAGGGAACCCACCTTCCTCCATCACCTAGAGAACAATGAAAAGATCCGGTGGTAGTGTCGGTGTTCGTTCGAGTTCGTGTTGCTGAGATCTTGATCGTGAGAGAGGATGAGCACTTGAAGAAAGGTTCTTCAAAGGTAATATTTCTTGTTGTCCAATTATGTTTATATGTTTAATCTAGTCATTTTTGTTCTTAAATAAAATCGTTGTAACTAAATCAAGAGCGCGCGATTCACAATCGCTTCCGCTGCGGGACTCGTTTTCCCTTCACCATTCACCTCTCTAAGAAGGATGTGATGTACTAGTGGACTATTGAATATGAGGTCCACATCAACGAAGGGACCGAATACTGTCTGCTTGAACAGTCCGAGTTATGTAGGTGTCAACGTCTACCTCAATACCTTATTAGCACTGGTGATGTGAGCTAAATTAGAGGCTTGTCCTGGAAACCAATCTTTTTTTGCTATTTTAAGAACAACTGTCATTGTAAATCTGTGCATAGATGGTACAACAACAATTAACAAAAGGTACGAACACCTTAAATTGAAAACAGTTTACAGAAGGTATGAAATTCATTTTGTACAATAGAGGAACGCTTTATCTGACTCGCTCATGCTGACTCGTTCACTCCGACTCGTTCACTATAACTTGTTCTCAAACACTTTCGTCATCTTCTTCCTTCAAATTAGTACAATCGCAACCATAAACCCTCATTAAACCCAAATCTTAGCAACGTAAGCTCTATTCTCCCTACAAACTCGATAGAATACATGTATCTCTAAGACAAACAGTAACATTCACAAAACAAAATCAACATCACAAAATCGCACACTTACGAACTAAAAAAATTCAAAACACTACAAAGAATAACGCAATATCGTACCACGGCTGGCGGCAGTTGTTGAAGACGAACGACGACTGACGGTGGCGGTCAGTCGTGCGACAGAGCTCGTTAGAGAGAGAGAGAGAGCTAGAACTTAGAGAGATAGAGCGAACTTAGAGAGAGGGAGCCGGAACTTAAGAGAGACAGTGAAATGAGAAACTCCTTTTATATGAAATGTTGCTCGCTCTCGTTCGCTCGCTCTCGCTTACTCGCTCTCATTCATTTGCTCACGTTGGCTCGCTCTCGTTATCTCGCTCTTGTTAACTCGATCTCGTTCGCTCGCTCTCGCATTCGGCAACTCGCATTCGTTGAAGCGCTTACTCTCATATTATCAATTTATTCTAAAATGTATTAATTCATGATTCGGGGAATCAACCGACGTAATAATGAGTGGTTAGGCCTCTTTAATTTTGACCGTTGAGTTATTAGTATTAATAAACGAAGAGACTAATACAAATTTTATCATAACACATAATTAAGCTCTCTTCATCTTCTTCATCCTCCTTAGCATGAATTCCAACACAATCGATTTCAGTTCTAAAAAACTACATCCGACAACATTGCCAGAGAGGTTGACCAGTCGGTTTCTTCTCTCACTCCACTTGTTGAACAACCATCAGAGGATGGTTTCTTCAACTATTCTAGGGAGCCCCCGAGCAACTCATCGGAGGAATCCTCTAAGGAGTCCTCTAAGGACTCAAGCGAGTCATCGGAGGAGTCCTCAAAGGACTCGCTTGAGTGCTCCAAAGTCCCGTTTGGGGACTCTGAGCTTACTCCCCATGCATGCGAACTACCACAACCTCCCCTTGCCGAACAGGTGCCATTGGAATGTTCGGTCAACATTCCTACACAACGCCCCAAAAATAAGGCCAGACAAGATGCACCATTAGTCATAATCGACTCCTCGACTGAGTCGGACTAGGGGATGAAATGACCTTTCTATATTTTCTTTATTTTGTTTTTGTTTTGTAATTTTCAATATCAAGTCTCATTTGTTTTTGTTCAACTTTTATACATATCTCCTGTTGCATATTTTGTTTCAAAATTGCAATAGTAGTATTAAGCGATCGAGTGCGAGTGAGCGAGTAATGCTAAGCGATCGAGTGGGAGTGAACGAGTAGTTCTAATTGAGCAAGTGGGAAAGAGTGAGTAGTGATAAGAGTGCGAGTGAGCGATTGCGAGTAAGCGAGTCGGAGTAAGCGCTCGAGCGAAAGAGCGAGTAGTGCTTCAAGTGCGAGTGCGAGTAAGCGAGACGCGAGTCTGAGTCCGAGTAAGCGAGTCCCATTGAGCGAGTGAGCGAGTGTGCGAGTGAACGTTCGCATATAACTGGGATGCCCTTCAGCGTAATTTTGCGCGCGTTGCCACGTTAGAATATGTCAGTTTTCATTATATCTGAGCGCTAGGTCATTTCACATTAAATATATTAAAAATGGGTCTTCCGTACAAAAACCCCTTCTATTTAGGAGCTTTAACAACTTTATCTTTAAATAGAATTTTTTAATAGAAAATTAACGATTTAAATGAAGATTTTTCATGAATAATTAACCATCAAATTGAAAATTAAAGGATATTTTATATGGAAAGTTAACGATTTATCAAAAGAATTATTGGATTCAATTGGGATTAAAAAAATAAATTAAATGGGGAATAATTCTCGGAACACGATCCTCGTAGAGAATCCCACCCCAATTCCTGCGAAATTTAACGAAGAATTTTGTGAGGAAGGGATTTCAAATAGGGGGCGGGAATAGGGAAGTCATCCCCGTCCTCGTCCATATCTCTATTCCAAGAATGCTCTAAAGGTTAGATTTTTTTTCCTTTTTAGGTTAAAATATCATTTTGGTCTTCCTTATATTTTCAAATGTTTAAATTTAGTACATGTACAATGAAGCTTAAAATTGGTCCCTTTGGCTACTTTGAAGTTAATATTTGATCGATTTTTTTTGAAGCTTAATATTTGATTGAAATTAGTTAAACAATAATAATAATTTTAATGCAAGATAAGACACAATGTGAACAAAGTAAGGACCAAAAATGATATTTTAACCGTTTTTTAAAGAATAAGTACAACAAAGGTAGAATACGTGGATTTGACAAGAAAAAAAATATATGTCAATTACCTTTGATATACAAACCCATTTACGAAGGTTTTTTTTAGTACAATAGTGACGAGAGGATTTGAACCACAAATCTCGCAGTCATTAACACCTTTAACACATAATCGAAGATAAAGCCACGTGGGTGGTTCACTCTCCATCCCACAACCACATCACAACATCCTCTCTCCCTATATATATATATAATGTTATTTAGACTTGTTTGATAACTATTTGACATTTGATTTTTGTTTGGGAAAATCAAACTTAAAACCATCTTTGCCTACAAATTTCTTTGTTTTTATCATTTATTTTTTATCAATGTTTTCAAAATTCGAGCTATTTTTTTAAGTAGCTTTTAAATATTTTTTTTTTTATAAAAAAACAAACATAATTTTCAAAAACCAAATAGTTATCAAATTAAGTGTTTCCTATTATACATTTATGACATGAATGGAAGGTAATTTAATGAAATTATTTTGGGGAGTAAACCTTATATATAAGTATAATATAAATAGACAGAATAGAAATTAATCGTGTAAAAGAATAAATAAGAACTACGTGACAACAAATTATAAGAATTTTTGCAATCAGATTTTGTTCTCAAACTCAAATCCATACATAAAAGTTGAAATAGTTGGAGAAAAGAGAATATTATTTTAAGAAAGTAGTTTGGTTGTATAATATATTTATATTAGGGAATAATTAAGCACATAAATTAAATTAGGCATTTTTTTATACAATCTATGCGTGTTGGTTTGCTTCTTTTAGATTGATAACTACCTTTGGTTTCTTTTACTTTTAGCTTTCTTATTTAAAACATTATATTAATTTATTTACAATTTCTTTGTCTAATACTTTGTAATTTCAACGCTTCAATAAAAAAAAAAGAAAAAAAAAAAGACAATTATGCATTTTTATAGATGGACAGTGCATTGACTTTTGATAAGGACTATCATGAAAATATTTATACTATTGAATTTTGTGTTAGATCAACAGAGTTCTACGTTAATATTTCACCCAAAAAGTTTTTTATTTTATTTTATTTTTTTTTCAAATTAAGATGTTGAATGTTCATACAACTTCTTTCTTGATTATAATCAAGGTAGAAGTGTGTTTGCATCTCTAACCATTTAAAATTCATTAATTTATAGTCATTTTAAGTTGACATTTAG
The DNA here is from genome assembly GCA_036507285.1 of Trichosanthes cucumerina. Lineage (NCBI taxonomy): Eukaryota > Viridiplantae > Streptophyta > Magnoliopsida > Cucurbitales > Cucurbitaceae > Trichosanthes > Trichosanthes cucumerina. The sequence continues at coordinate 69,163,374 of CM071839.1, read as the reverse complement.
ACTTTTTTAGATGCACCAAAATAAAACCATTAAATAAATATAGAAATTCCCATCGAGTATGAATAGAGAAATAATATGAAACCACTTGAAGCTTACTAATGCATTGACTTTAGATAAGGACTAATATGAAAATATCTATACAACTATCGTATTATATGTTACAACAATGCATGCCCCATAGTAAAAAAATATATATAATAATGCATATCTCTCAATATCTTTAGATATTATCTACTTTGAACTTAATTTTATACATAATTTTACTAATCGATTTCACCAAAAAAAAAAACCGCATACCAAAATGTAGTCTTACATACTTTTTTTTCTTGAATTATAATAGTCAATGCAATATAGAATTATGTTTTTATCTCTCATCAAGTATTAAAATATCCTTGATAAAATATATCATAAAATCATGGGCCCAACAATGATACAAGAGGGCAAATTGCAAAGAATTGCTTTTCTAAAAAAATTGGTGATATATCATGAATATTTATGGATGTTTACTGTTATGACAAAAAATGTGACTCAGGTTTGGCAACGAGCGATCATTAGGTAGACGAGTGCATGTGGTACCACATGTGAGGCCGACCCCGAGCCTCGATAGGCCGACCCCAAGGGGTCGGCTCGGCTCGACCGGACCAAGAGGTCGACCCCAAGGGGACGGCTCCAGCTAAGCGTCGGTTGACTCCTAGGGGTCGGCTCGGCTCGACCGGACCGGGAGGCCGACCCCTAGGGGTCGACCCTGAGCCCCGGTAGGCCGACCCCAAGGGGTCAACTCGGCTCGACCGGACCGGGAGGCCGACCCCAGCGGGTAGGCTTCGACCAGCGCCGGCCGACCCCGGTCGGGCGGCCGACGACGGACCGTATATTAACCCCGGTCGGCTCCCGACCAGCGTCGGCCGACCCATGTGGGTCGGCGCGCTCGGCCGACCAGACGGAGGCCGACCCCAGGGATCGACTCGACCAGCGTCGGCCGACCCCGTGGGCCTACCCGCTGACCAGACTTGAAGGCCAACCCCGAGGGTTGGCTCGACTGCCGCGTCGGGTCGGCCCCAAGCCCCGTGAGGTCGATCCCAGGGGGCTCGGCTCGGCCGACCGAACCGAGAGGCCGACTCAAGCGGCCTGGCTCCGCCAAGCGTCGTCCGACTCCTGGAGGTCGACCGCCCAGCCAATAGGTGACCCTCTGCCGACCGGGCCGAGAGGCGACCCCTGTGGTCGACCCTGAGCCCCGGTAGGCCGACCCCAAGGGGTCGCTCGGCTCGACCGAACCGGGAGGCCGACCCCAAGGGGTAGGCTCCGACCAAGCATCGACCGACCCCAGGGGTCGACCCGGCTCGACCGGATCAGAAGGCCAACCCCAAGAGGTTAGCTCCGACCAAGCGTCGGCCGACCCCAGGAGTCGGCCCGGCTCGACCGGACCAAAAGGCCAACCCCAAGAGGTCAGCTCCGACCAAGCATCGGCCGACCCCTAAGGGTTGGCGCGGCTCGGCTCGACCAGACCGGGAGGCCGACCCCAAGGGGTCGACTCCGACCAAGCGTCGGCCGACCCTAGGGGTCGACCCGACTCGACCAGACTTGAAGGCCAACCCCAAGGGGTCGGCTCCGACCAAGCGTCGGGGTCGGCCCTAAGCCCCGGTAGGCCGATCCCAAGGGGTAGGCTCGACTCGACCGGACCGAGAGGCCGACTCCAAGGTGTCGGCTCCGTCCAAGCGTCGTCCGACTCCTAAGGGTCAGCCCTTAGCCCCGGTAGGCCGACCCCTGCTCGACCGGACCGAGAGGCCGACCCCAAGGGGTCGACTCGGCTCGACCGGACCGAGAGGTCGACCCTGAGCCCTGGTAGGCCGACCCCAAGGGGTCAGCTTGGCTCGACCGGACTGGGAGGCCGACCCCAAGGGGTAGGCTCTGGCAAAGCGTCGACCGACCTGGGGTCACCGACTTCTCGGGATCGGAAGGCCAACCCCGAGGTTGGCTCCGACTAGCGTCGATCGACCCCCTGGGGGTCGCGCGCACTTCGGCCGACCGACAGGAGGCCGACCCCAAGGGGTCGGCTCGACTCGACCGGACCGGAAGGCCAACCCCAAGGGGTCGACTAGGTCGACCCCGAGCCCCAGTAGGCCAACATCAAGGGGTCGGCTCGGCCGACCGGGATCGAGAGGACGACCCCGGGGGGCGGCTCGGCCCAGCGTCGGCCGACTCCGACTCCAGGGTCGACCACCCGAGCCCCTGTGAGGTCGATCCAAAGGGGTCGGCTCGGCTCGACCAGACCGAGAGGCCGACCCTAGGGGGTCGACTCCAGCCAAGCGTCGGCCGACCCTTAGGGGTCGTCCCGGCTCGGCTCGAGAAGCTGACCCCGAGCCCCGGTAGGCCGACCCCAAGGTGTTGGCTCCGGCCAAGCGTCGGCTGACCCCTAGGGGTCGACCCAGCTCAGCTCGAGGAACCGACCCCTAGGGGTCGGTCCCGAGCCCCGGTAGGTCGACTCCAAGGGGTCAGCTCGGCTCGACCGGATCGAGAGGCCGACCCCTCCGGCCAAGCATCGCCCGACCCTTAAGGGTTGGCCCCGTGCCTAGTAGACGACTTCGATCCCAAGTGGGCGAATCTCTAGGAGGTTCTCTCCGTCATGTCTGTTCGAGAGGCCAGTCGAGTTGCGGTCTAGACGAATAGAAATGGCGAGAGTCTTTCCGTACGTCACACGCACCGTTACGACAGGTGAGAAGTAGGAACGTTGCGAAATGGTTCCACTCTTGTAACCGTTGTCATTAAGCAAACACAATCATGGATGGTTAGTGGGTAATTAAGCCCTGAAGGACCGTTACGATTGCGTGACTATATGATCTCGTCGATAGCGCCAAGAAAGGTAAGCAATCATTTGGCCTGTGTTATAGCTTGAGATTTATTTTTGTGATCCTCTCTAACTTAAGCGTCGGAGTGCGTGTGGCCGAGCACCACACCGGTGTTAGCTACCTGTTTTGCAGGAGATCGTTGTCTTAGCAATACAAATTCACCGTTGATCCGTCAAACCAAATTCCGGCATCAACATTTACTTATATTTATATATATTGATATTTTATCAATATTTTTTATTGGATGTTGAATGTCAGAATATCTCTAATATTTTGCTGATATTTAATCTATATTTTACTATTGATATTTTGCTGATATTCAATGACATTTTATAGCTGTTTTTCTCTTCCTACTACTGACACATATATGAGTTTTCAAAAAACTTGAGGGTCACAAATCCATACACGCAAATGATATTTGAAAGAAAAAATATATCGACTTCTTCTTCATTATTGTCTTTCTTACATATTTATTGATAGCCTATTGATTAATATATCGTCTACACTACAACCCAAAAAATCTTACTATTGTTAAATAATGTATTTGTTCGTTATGACTATTTATAAATAAATTAATATTTTTTTCATTTATTGAAACTAATTTTTTTACTATTTATTTATTAAATTACAAGTTTAGTTTTTCAAATTTATGTTATTTAGTCATAAAATTTATAAAGTGTCTAAGAGTAATAGGTATAGATAGACTTTTAATTTCTGTCTGATAGGATTTTGAACTTTGAAAATGTTTAATAAATTTATGGACTTTCATTTTTGTGTCTAATAAATTCTTGAAATATTCAAAATTAAAAAAAATAATTTATTTATTATATATAAAATTAAATTTTATGTCTAATGGAATTCTGAAGTACTTTTAGTTTTATGTAAGTCCATGAATTTTAAGAAATATCAAATTGGTGGACGACCTATTAGAAATATCAAATAGGTCTTTCAAATACCTACTTGACCTAAAACTTAAAGTTTAAAAACTTATTAGACATTTTTTTTAAAAAAATTTAGGAATCAAATAAACACAAACTTTAAAATTCAAAGTGTTAGGGAGTACAAACTGATGTCCCACATTGGCTAGGGATCGTTTTGGGCTGACTTTTTGGTAGCTTGATAGCTATCCTTATTCGTGGCATCATGTTAGAATTCGAGTTAAGTTATTTTGACAACAGGTTTTGATAAGGAGAATATTATCTCCATTGATATGAAACTTTTTAGAGAAACAAAAAATAAACCCATGAGAGTTTATGCTCAAAGTGGACAATATCATATCATTCTAAAGATTTATTAGGGTCCGTTGTTTTTATCACACAGACTAAACTTATATTTAATTTAAAAAAAAAAAAACTAAACTTGTAATTTAACATTTTTTCTAAGAATGTTTTTTTTAATATTATTGCATATGTTTTTTTTAGTACATCAACAATTGGAGGTGGGGGATTCAAACTCATGAACTTTTGGTCATGAGTTATACTTGATGTCGGTTGAGCTATACTTTTGTTGGCATATTATTGTATGTGTTAATGTTAAAAAGATGGTTATGAGTTTATGGCTTAAACAAACTTTTATTAAAAGTCTTATTAAGAAATTCACAAAATTATTTTTTTAAAAAAATTGATATCTAAAAAAGTTCAAATATTTTTATCCTTGTCTCTAATACAATAACATACAAATTCATTCATTTTTAGGCTTGTCATTAACATGTAGACTACGAAAATAAAACCATAAAATAGATTAGAAAGTCCAACAAAATGTGATCAAAGCTCACAAAGCTCTCTTTTTTAAAAAATAAATAAAAATAAAAATTAGTAAAGCATCTCTCTCTTTTTCTCTCCATTGGTGATGGTGGTGGGGGAGTAAAGTTGACCATTGCCACGAGTTAGATGAAAATTATATAATAAATGTGTGACGCTCAAACAATAGACAATTCCAAGTACCATTGCCCTTTGCCTTTTCCCTGTCTGCAAAGCTCAACTAACCCCACCATTTCTATTTTTATTGTTTTTTTGATTTCAACAAAATCTAAAGATGAATATGAATACTTCTTTTCGATACTTGTCATGTACACAAGAAATTATTATTTAGTGAAGCCACTACAATGTGACTGATTGTTTTTCACCGTTGGATGTAAAGAGAAGAAATATCTTGAATTTATATTCATTGTTTATGAGAGGGCATGAAAATGATCGAATTCACATTTAATGATTATTATGAGACAACTATATTGTGACAATCTCATTGAATAGTCTGCCCACAAAACACATCATTTTAAAAATGATATGAGATCTACGAGTAATTTTTTTTTCTGTATTATGGTAGCATGAGTATTGTTCCTGTTAGTTGTCACGTCAACATTCTTTTAAGAATGATGTAAAGTTCGTCAATATTAAAAGATATTTATAAACATCAAATTATGAAAAATTATTTAACGAAGTCACCTCTTAACAACTATTGAATTTATATGGACATAATATGTTTGTCCCTTGATAACTATTGGATACAAAAGCAAAATACTTTTATAATTTTTCTTTTAAAAATTTAATACGGTGATGACTTCTTCAAATAAATTATTTAAAATTATAGTATAAATAAAGAGAGTATGATAGTACCCATTAAAAAAATAACTTATAAACAAAATGATAATAGAAACAAAGAGAGTAGTCTACTATAAATTTTCTGGTGAGCCCCACCGCCGGAAAATTTAGAAAATTTTGCAATCTCTCTTTTGGTCTTTCCAATTCCACAAGGGGACAAGCCCCTAAACTCTGAATCCAAAATGAACAATCAAATTTTATTGTAATCAATTCTTTCATTCTGTCCTCTCCAAACAATAATATCTGTACAATACAGATGTGTAAATCCAAAGTCAACTCATTAAACTAAACCCCAATCCTTCCCTCTTTCAACTCCCAAACCTTTCTCCTCTTCTGTCTCTTCATTGCATTTTAGAGCCAAAATTTCCCTGATTCTTATTATTTAAAAGAATATTCATCCATTCTTCCTCAAATTCCCTTTCAACTTGGGCTTCTTTGACTTGTTCTCTCACCACTTTTATATAAACCAAACCAAGCCCAAACTTCTGTTATCAATTTCATCATCAAACCTGAGATTCACTTCACTTTTTTGACAGGTTACAACTTGAATCAACAATGGCTGTTCATGGGTTTCTGTTGGCTGCTCTGTTTCTCTTCTGTTTCTTGGGATTCTCTCATGGAAATATCCTTTTTTCTTCTCTCCCAAGAAGTTTGGAGGTCACTGCTTCTCCTAAACCTGGTCAAGGTGAGATTTTTCAGTTCCCATAACTCTAAATTCTGATTCTGAATCAAAAACTCAAACTTTACCAATTTCTACCAACTGGGTTCAACAAAAATTCAAACTTTACCAATATCTAACAACTGGGTTTTTTTTTTTTTTTTTTTTTTCTGCAGTTCTTAAAGCGGGTGTTGATAAAATCAGTGTGAGTTGGGTTGTAAACGGGACTGTCAAAGCCGGGTCGGATTCGGCTTACAAAACCGTCAAGGCGAAGCTCTGCTACGCGCCGGTGAGCCAAATGAACCGCGCGTGGAGGAAAACAGAGGACCATCTCTCGAAGGACAAGACTTGCCAGTTCCAAATCGTGGCAAAGCCGTACAATCCGGCGAACAAGACGGTTCAAAAATTCGAGTGGACGGTGGCGCGTGATACTCCGACGGGGACTTACTTCGTACGCGCCTACGTTTACAATTCCGCCGGCGAAGAAGTGGCCTACGGCCAAACCACAGATAATAAAAAAAGCACAAACTTGTTTCAAATCGAATCCATCTCTGGCCGCCATATCTCCCTTGATATTGCTTCTGTTTGTTTCAGCGCTTTCTCTATCTTGTCCTTGTTCGGATTCTTCATCGCCGACAAAAGGAAGGCCAAGAAGGCGGCGGCGGCGCAGGGACAGTAAATTAAGAAAGGTGGGAACTTTGCTCTGTTTTGAGGTTCTCTTTTAAGCTTTGCATCAATGGCGATCTGATTGATAAAGAGTAGATTTTATGAGTTTTTTTTTTTTTTTTTTTTTTTTTTTTCTGAAAAAAGAATTTGGGTTTCTTGTACTGTAATTTTCTATGGGAAAAAGGTAAGTTGTATAACTTGTACTGAGAAAAGGAAAGATATGATATGATATATGGTGGAAAATAAAATGTATTGATGTGTTTAATGTTAAATGTAGAAGTCCAAGAGCATAGCTCACGTGCTTTAAATTACTTCAAGTTCTATTGTACTAAAAAATTATTGATGTAGAAAATTTAAATGACAATATTTAAATATTTGGACTTTTGGGTTAGATTCATAGCTGGGAACATAAAAAGTTGCAACTATTGACTGAGATTGTAATTTTCTTTGAGTCAAAGCTTAAAAAGGTGGTGGAAGACAAGTTGGGTGATGGTGTTAGGTTCGTTTTGGTGTGTTTTCATTTTTCTACCACAGGTTTTTGATCTCTTTTACATCGTTTTGTTTAAACAAAGTTATTTTATTTTATTTCTTATTTTTGTCGAGGCTTAAAAAGGTTTTTTTTTTTTTTTTAAATTTAAAAGTTATTTGATTGTTTGTTAGTTTGAAAGCCAATAAAATCAAGCCTAAGGCAAGATATATAGGACACATGCATTTAGATGTGGATATGTTTGGGTTTCAAACCCAAACCCATGTTTGGACTAAGATATTTAAAATTCTTGGTTTTTTAACCCACTTCATAGATTACAACAACAGTACAACCTCTGTTAACTGACATTGTTGTTGATACCGAAATTTGAATGGTCGGATCAACGGTGAATTTGTATTGTTGGAAACCGTAATCTCCTACAAGAAAGACCACTAACACCAATGTGGTGCTCTGCCACACGCACTTCGACGCTCAAGTTAGAAAGGATAACTCTCTTGTCAAATAAATATCAAGCTAGAACACGGAAAAATGATTGTTTACCTTTCTTGAACTGCTCCCACGAGATAATATAGTCGCACAATCGTAACGACTCTTTCGGGGCTTAATTACCCACTATCATCCAAGATTGTGCTCCCTTAATTACAATGGTTACGAGAGTGGAACCGTTTTGCAACGTTCCCACCTTTTCCCTTACCTGTCATAACGGTGCGCGTGACATACGAAAAGTCTCCCGCCAGTCCATTCGTCTAGGCCGTTACTCAACCGACCTCTTGAACGGACATAATGGCTCCTTAGGGTTCACCCACTTGGGCTCGAGGCTGACCCCTGGGAGGTCGGGGTCGACCCACTTGTGGCCTGGGCCGACCCTTAGGGGTCGACCCACCTATAGTCGGGGCCGACCCCTAGGGGTTGGTCTCCCGGTCCAAGTCGACTGGGCCGACTCCCGAGTCGGGGTCGACCTCCTAGACCCATTTACCAGCTTAATTATCTCAGGATCGCCCGTGCTATTGAACCGAGTCCTATTTTCCCCACTTCTAGTCTAACCCCATGGGCTTTCCCACCTATGGTTAGACTTGAAGTAAATGGATGTCTCCCTCGCATCTCCTCTGGGCGATCTTCCTCCCAACTCGATAGTCGTGCCTTCCAAGCTATTTAAAGGCCCAATCCAACTTTATTTCTCCACACCCTCAAACCACTTCAAAGCCCTTAGTTTCAAAGTCACATTCTTTCCTGACTTCTGCGGTCTTTTAGCAAGACGCCTTTTCAGGTAACCTTACTTACCTTTTCGAGCGATGACTAGTAGTTTGAGTGTTCCCTTTGTCGTCCACGCTAGTTCCTCCAACCCGGAAGATGTAGATTTCGACCCAAACCCACTTCCTAGGGTCCGAAACTCTCGAAACCCAAGGGGTCAGCACGATAGAGCACCTACTAAGGTTAGAACAATTACAACTTTGCCTTAGAGGAACTCCGTACCTATTATGATATTCCCAGCTACCTTACCATGAGGGTTCCCAGAAGGGGGGAAGAACCCAGTCCTCCTCCTCCAAGGGAAGTTGCCTTTTATCCTAACATGCTCGCTAGTGGAGTTATGTTACCTCTTATACCCATAGTTAAAGAACTTCCTCACTCTTACAAAATTGGCACCCTTTCAAATACTCCCGAATTCCTAGTGCTCGTTCATGGGATGTTGTGTCCTTTGGCACCAAGCCGGGAACTCTAATCCTATGTCAACCACCGACTTCCTTTCACTTCATATTTTCAAACAAAAAGATAGATCCAAGCCATTCTACTATACCTGTCCCCCGTCCTACATAGAGGTTATCATCAAAGAGCCTAAATCAGTAAAAGACTGGAAGAAACCATGGTTTTTTGTTAGCGGACTTTGGGGTCCATTCTCCATGTTCCAACTAGCTTCAGGACGCTAAGTGAGTCCGCTCTTGATGTGCGAACGAGACCATTACCCTACAGTTTACAACTTTGCTTTACTATTCATTTTCCTTGCCCTCTGGTACTGCGATAACTAACTTTCCTCTTTTCTTGGCGTGATGTCGATGTCGACCGAGCCGACCCTGCCGTGACCGCCTTTCAAATTTCGCTTGGAGGATCGCTGAGTCACTACGTTGGGGTCCCGACCTAATCAAGACCAACCTTTTTTCCGCGCATAACCTTATTCTCACTCCAATTGACAATCCAGAAGACTTGACACTTCTTTTACGATACTCCTTTATGACACTCGTTTCTTATCAGATATGGCGACGCTTGATGGATTGTGAAACAGAATTGCTAACCGAACAAGAACTTGTAGCAGTCGGAGACGCTCTTCCGCCCAACCACCGTTCAAGCATCGATTGTCGCCCCACCAAGCGCCCCTGCAGGCGGTCGTCTCCCGCTCACTCCTCGTTTTAAAGGAACCTTCCAGATCCTACGCCATTTCCTACTAACCCTGGGGGTGAGCCCGAAAATCTCGACTCCCTCGAGGAGACTGATGATAGGGGTGCTCTTCGTCTTGCCTACACCGAGCCCTTTGATTCCCTCTTCAACAAAATTGTTGAGGTGGAACAGGCTTTTGCCGTATGGGGTGGGCTTTCTGACAGTAACTCCTCCTGCGGGTCTTTCAGGTGTCGAAATAGCGGTCGCTGTCCTGAATCCACCTTGAACACCGCAATGTGCCACACCCGCGAGGTAAGCGCCTTCCTTCGCCACCTTTCTTCTTCTTTCACCTTCCACTAATTCGTTGTACATATACAAGCTTTCCTCCTTACAGCCATGGCCTCATGTCGTATGTCGAACAAGCTCGTTCACCTCCGTAAAAATCGTGTCTCTAGGGCGAAACTGGAGCAAGCTCAATTCCTACATGTCCAAGAAACTCAATCCCTGCAAGGGCGGTTCGAGTCTTTGCAAGCCAAACATCAGTCCTTGCAGTTCGAATATCAAAACTATCAATCACGCGTCGAAAGTGAGCTATCCTCCCTTCGATCTGAGTTATCCTCCCTCCGATCTCAATTAAAGGAGGTTGAAGGCAAGCTTAACGATGCCAGACACTTGACCGAGGCTTTCAAACTTTTCGAGGAATATGCTAGCTTTTCGAGAAGGGCTATGCTTTGTGGTGTGAATTGGTCGATTCGAACAACCAAAGAATGATGTCCTGAGACGGACTTGAGTTGGCTCAAATCTTTTTTCATGGAGCACTGTAATCCCCCGGATTTGACTTTGGGCAACCCTCCAGGTTTGTAGATCAAACTTCTGCTCTAGAGGATGTGGTCCTAGACGAAACTTTCTCAATGATATCTCTATGGACAACTTGCCTGATCCTTAGATGTATCTGGATTTTTCTATCGTACTAGTATTTTCTTATGTATTAACGCCTTCTTTTGTGAATGCGTGCTTGTATTTCCCATATGAAACTTCTTTCATGCTGACTTGCGTTTCTACTGTGTTGCGTTTTTACTGTGTTTTCACTTGTATTCTATTGTCAATGCAACATACCAACCTCCCACTCACGCAGTTTGGCCCCAAAGCAAATTACTTGAGTAAACAGTTTCTCATTATCATTGAAATAAGTAAAAACAAAGAGGGGGGTACAAAGTAAAAAGAAATTAAAATTCACTGATAATAAATTTTTAGATGCTCAACATTCCATGGATGAGGCATACGCTTCCTGCCCAGGTCAACAATTTCATAAGTGTCTGGACGAACGACCTTTGTGACCTTGTACGGGCCTTCCCAGATTGGACCCAGGGCCCCAGAAGTCGGATCCCTAGTGTTATGCATAACACAACGAAGTACGAGATCACCTTCTTTGAAGCTTCGTTGCTTCACACGGGAATTGTAGTACCGAGCGACCCTATTCTTGTATTCTGCCACTCGTAATCAAGCTTTCTCTCATCGCTCCTCTACTAAGTCTAGGTGTAGACCCAAGGAATCAGAGTTCATACCAGGATCAAAGTGCTCTACCCAAGGAGATGGTATGCCAATCTTCACTAGAACTACAACCTCGGATCCAAATGAAAGAGAAAAGGGGGTGTCCCCCATCAAAGTCCTGGAGGTTGTCTTATAGGCCCATAGTACATTCGGTTTTTGAGATTTATGCCCTAAACTCGTGTATTTGTAATTATTTGAGGAAATGAATAAATTTGTTATTTTTCCAATAAACTTGTATTCTCGCAATTACAAACTTAAATCCAATAAACTAAGCTCCAGGGTCACATTTAGAATGTGACCCGAATGGTCTATAGTAGATGGATTAGGTTGGGAATCTCATCCTGTCAACACTATGGATGCGACCCACATTGTATTTGATACAAACGAGGCGATCCAACTCGTTCATGTAGTTGACATGCGAGTGGGGGCATCCTGTACAAAGAGTTTGTACAAAACTGGACCAAGAATTGTTAGACTAATCCAGTAACACCGTTGATATGTTAGGGCTAATAATTCAAACGATGACCAATAGTGATTCAACCTGAATCCTCAGCGAGTTGCAAACTCCTGTCTGTTGGGGATTGTCTTTTGACTAGTACGGGTGAGAGTGGTCAGAGTTGCCGACTCAATATGCATACCTTCTCAGAGCTGGGGACTCAACTTCGCAAGAAGGAATTCACTCGTTCCCGTTTTAGGGTAATTAGATAGGTTGTTCCCTTAAGAGCTGAATGCAGGTCTTGAACAACGAGGCCCTCTCCCTCTTGCTGGCCCGAGAGGGATAATGTTTATGGTCAGACCATAAACTTGTTGTTCATTAGAGGATCAGTGGTGCTTAAGGTGCAAGAAGTAGTCACAGTGGTAAGACGGTAATTTGACCTAGCTGTGACTACGAACAACCTGTGAAGGGTTGATTCACGAGCATTGGTTAAATCATTAGACACAGCTTGTCCTACAGTGAGGAAAGTGCAGCTACGAGTCTTTAGTGGAGTGACTTGTAGTTAACGAATGTTGATTGACGAGATCAATGAGTTTGATTAGTCAATCTCGTATCGTTGGAGCTCATGATCTGTAGGTCCATTAGGTCCCTCGGTTGGCTCAACATGAAATTAATAGAGGGTATAAAGTTTTGGAATGAATTTGAAATGTTCAAGTTCAAATTTAGGGATTATATCAATTATATGTGATATGATTGATATAATATATAGTTCAATATGAATATGATTCATATTGAACTTAATTGTGTCTAATTATGGAATTCGAACATAACTAATGGTAGAATTTTGGAGAGATGAAATTGGATTTAATTAAATTCAATTTCTCCACATTATGTGAATATGATTCATATAATAAGGTGTTTGACACCTTATATTATGCATTTATGCATAATATGTGGAGTTAGTAGCAAAATGGGTGGAGAATTTATCTCCACCCACATTGTCTATAAAAGCATCCTTTTGGATGTATTTTGAAACTTGATCCATTTGTGTGAGTTTGTATCTTAGGCAAACACAAGAGTTCTCTAAAAAAACTCTCTACAAACATCCCTAATCCAAAGGAGATCCCACCTCTCTCCCTCTCCTAGAGAACAACCGAGAAGTCCTTTGGGTGGTGTTTGTGAATTCGATCGTAGAAAAGAAGAGATCGTTGACGACGTGGAACCACGCAAAAAATTGGTCTTCAAAGGTAAATCACTGATTCGTTTATGCTTTCAAGATGCATGCTTAGCATTAGATTTTCTGTTTTGAGTATTTTCTATGTCACACAATTGAGAACAAATGTGATCAATCGCTTCCGCACGGGATTCAATCTCCAACATCGGCAACTCCTCTGCCCACGAATCCTTTAGTCCTTCTAGCTTGGTCTTCAAGTTTCTCTTGAGGATCTTATTCACTGCTTCTACTTGACCATTCGATTGCAGATGTGTGGGAGAAGAAAGGAAATGCTTAATGTTTAACTCATCACAAAACTTCTGGAAGGCTTCATTGTCAAACTGGCGTCCGTATCAGTCACCAACGCATAGGGTGTTGGGATGTATGTCCTAATCTCGTATATGTTTGTAATATTCCTTATTGAAATAAATAAAAGTTATTTTTTCATCACTTTGTGTCTCACATATTTACAAACTTTATCCAATAAACTAAGCTTCAGGGTCATTAAATTATGAGAGAACTAGAAACTTGAACGGTGTGTAGTGGACACACAGGAAGGATCACGTTCGAGTTAATGACCCGAACGATCTATAGTATACGGATAGGATTGGAGACCTAATCCTGGATACGCTGTGGATGCGACCCGCTTTGTATTAGATACAAACGAGGTGATCCAACTCGTTCATGTGGTTGACATGCGAGTGGGGGCATCCTGTGCAATGAGATTGTACAAAACCGAACCGTGAATTATTAGACCTACTGATGTAACACCGTTAACAGTATAGGGCTAATAACTTCGTAGATAACCAATAGTGACTCGACCTTAATCTGAGCGTGTTACGGACTCCTGTCTGAGGGGGTCTGTCCTTTGACTAGTATGGGTGGGGGTGGTCACAGTTACTTACCCAATATGTCTATCTTCTCAAGGACAGGACCACGTGGGGAACTGGGAACTTGACTACGCGAGATGGAATTCACTCGTTCCCGAATCGGGAAAACTAGAGGGGTTGTTCCCTTAAGTGTTGTCTCCAGGGCTTAGACAACGGGCACCCACCCTCTCACTGGCCCGAGAGGGACGTTGTTTATGGTTGGACCATGCAACGTTGTTGTTCATTAGAGGAGCAGTGAGACTTAAGAAGCAAGAGGTAGACACATGGGTAAAACGATAATTTGATCCAGCAGTGTCTACGAACAATCTGTGAGGAATCGACTCACAGATATTGGTTATATTGATGGACACAACTTGTCCTACAATGATGAGAGTGCAGCTACGGGTTGAAGGAATGAAAATCCTACGCAATGGAAAAACGATTGAATCGTCGTGGTATTGTTGTGAAAAACGTATTCTTAAAATTGTTTCTTTCACATAAAAACTAGATTAAACATGTTTTTGGAAGGAAAAACATTAAGAGAGACTTACTTGTTGAAGAACCGTTCTTCGTGTTTTCCTCCTCCGGTCACGAACTCTTCGCGAACACGATCTCAACGAACTCGATCTCCTCGAACAAACCAACGAACTGGACACCTCCGAAAAGGGCTTCTCGGTTGTTCTCTTTTAGGTAGAAGGAGAGTATGTTGGACTTCTTTTGGTGAAAGGGAGGAGAGAAAATGAGAGAAAAGTTGAGAGAGAAGTGTTTGTTGTTTTTGGTGAGATTCCAAAAAATGAACAACAAGCATATGAAATCCTTCTTGCAAAGGGTTTATATAGTGGTGATAGGTGGAGTTGAAATCTCCACCTATTTACTATTTAACCACAATCATAGGTTATGCAAATCATATTTGCATAACCACATATAATAAGATATCTCATATCTTATTATACAAATCACATTTGTATAATTGTGGATTTTAAATTGAATCACATTCAATTTAATTTCTCTCAATCCAATTTCTCCAAATTAGCCCTAATTAGACAATTAGGCTAACCTATAGTTTATTATGAATCTCATTCACATTAAACTATATAATATGTCAATCATATCTCATATAAATGACATAATTGCCTTTTAATAAATTTGAACACTTCAAATCTACACCAAACTGTAAACCCTTTATTTATCTAGTTTGAGCCAACCGAGAGACTTAATGGACCTACAGGTGACAAACTCCAATAATCCGAGACTAACCTGTCAAACTCTTTGACCCAGTTAATCAACATTCATTAGCTACGGTAACACTCTACTAAAACCCATAGCTGCACTCCCGTCACTGTAAGACAAGTTTTGTCCACTGATATAACCAATGCCCGTGAGTCAACCCTTCACAGGTTGTTCGTAGACACTGCTGGGTCAAATTACCATTTTACCCTGTGCCTACTTCTTGCTCCTTAAGTCCTCACTGCTCCTCTAATGAACAACAACATTGTAATGGTCCAACCATATACAACACCCCTCTCCGGCCAGTGAGAGGGTGGGCGCCCGTTGTCCAAGTCCTGGAGACAACACTTAAGGGAACAAACCCTCTAGTTTCTCTGATTCGGGAACGAGTGAATTCCATCTCGCGTAGTCAAGTTCCCGGTTCCCCACGTGGTTCTGTCCCCAAGAAGATAGGCATATTGGGTGAATAACTGTGACCACCCTCACCCGTACTAGTCAAAGGACAGACCCCCGTAGACAGGAGTCCGTAACACGCTCAGGATTAAGGTCGAGCCACTATTGGTCATCTATGAAGTTATTAGCTCTATACTGTTAACGGTGTTACATCAGTAGGTCTGATAATTCACGGTCCGATTTCGTACAATCTAATTGCACATGATGCCCCCACTTGCATGTCAACCACATGAACGAGTTGAATCGCCTCGTTTGTATCTAATACAAAGCGGGCCACATCCACAGCGTATCTAGGATTAGGTCTCCAACCCTATCCGTATACTGTAGACCGTTCGGGTCATTAACTCGAACGTGATCCTCCCTGTGTGTCCACTACACACCGTTCAAGTTCTAGTTCTCTCATAAATTTAATGACCCTGGAGCTTAGTTTATTGGACAAAGTTTGTAAAAATGCGAGACACAAAGTGATGAAAGAAATAACTCTTATTTATTTCAATTGGTAATATTACAAACAAAACGAGATTAGGACATATATCCCTACAAACTCCCACTTGAACTAAGCTAGTGAAGTAAACAATACATTTCTCAAATGTACAAGAATTACAATAAAGTAATACAATAAACCCCTTGGGCTGGTCCATGTAGATGGTCTCGTCAAGGTTGCCATTTAGAAAGGCGATTTTGACATCCATCTGCCATACCTCATAGTCATAATATGCGACAATGGCCAGAAGGATCCTGATCGACTTTACCATGGCAACAGGTGAAAAAGTTTCCTCATAGTCAACCCCTTCGACCTGGGTAAAACCCTTTGCCATTAGTCGTGCTTTGAAGGTCTGCACCTTCCCATCTACGCCACGTCTACGCTTGTAGATCCATTTGCAACCTATAGGTTTTACCCCATCAGGTTGATCCACAAGCTCCAAACAGAATTGAAGTACATCGACTCTATTTCCTGGTCCATAGCTTTAATCCATTCGTCTTTGTCAACATCTGCCATTGCCTGATTATAGGTCAATGGATCCTCGCAGTCATCATCAGGAGTTACGACTTGGGTTTCAGCTAAACCCATGTAACGTTCAGG
Organism: Trichosanthes cucumerina; assembly: GCA_036507285.1. NCBI lineage: Eukaryota > Viridiplantae > Streptophyta > Magnoliopsida > Cucurbitales > Cucurbitaceae > Trichosanthes > Trichosanthes cucumerina. Next base: position 69,146,917 of record CM071839.1, on the reverse strand, counting down.
CTGTCTCACATCCCTCCCACTACGTCGAGGCATTCCCAACTCTTGGGAACGGACTTGACTTGACGTGCTAGGATCAACAACACTTGTTGACGTACTAGCCCCATCAGCAACTCTTGCTGATGTACTGCCCATTTCGTTTAACACAATTTTGCTTATAGGTAAATGATCCCTGACGTAGTCTTCCTCAAGGAAAGTGGCGTTTGTCGACACAAACACCCTATTTTCCTTAGGATCGAAAAATAGACCACCCCTAGTCTCATTTGGGTAACTACAAGTAGGCACAATTTTGAACGGGGTTCCAACTTCTTCGGGTTTGACACCAACACGTGGGTCGGGCATCCCCAAATTCTGAAATGGTGTAAACTGCCTTTACGTCCATTCCAGAGTTTGAAAGATGTTTCACAAACACTATTCGACGGAACGTTGTTCAAAATATAAACCGCAGTCTCCACTGCGTAACCCCAAAAAGAATAAGGGAGACGAGCATATCTCATCATCGACCGAACCATGTCCAACAGGGTTCTGTTTCTTCTCTCTGATACACCATTCTGCTGTGGCATACCAGGTGCTAAGAGTTGGGACGTAATTCCATGTTCTATCATATAGTCCTGAAATTCAGTGTCCATATACTCTCCACCTCGATCCGATCGAAGTGTTTTAATAATTTTAACTAACAGGTTCTCAACCTCAGTCTTGTACTCCTTGAACTTTTCAAGAGTCTAAGACTTCCTATGCATTAGGTAACTATACCCATACCTTGAATAGTCATCTATGAAAGATACAAAGTATTCGTAACCACCTCGTGTTTTAACACTCATCGAACCAAAGAGGTCAGAATGTATAAGCTCAAGGGGCTCTTTGGCTCTATATCATTTTCCACTAAAAGGACGTTTGGTCATTTTATCTTCGAGGCATGACTCACACATCCGTAAAGAGTTTTCTTCCGACTCGCTTAGAAGTCCACTCTTCACTAGTCTCTCAATCCTATTAAGATTAATGTGGCCTAACCTTAGATGCCAAAGATGAGCATTTTCTTTAGGAGAAACTTTCACTCTCTTAGTTCGTGTTTCTGTCGTTTTAAACAATTCAGTATTCAAAACACTTTTGACCGAATTAGGTTTCAAAACGTACAAGTTAGACTCAAGTGAAGCAGAACACAAGAAATTTCCATTTCTAAAAATAAACGCTTTATTACTAGAAAAATTGACAGAAATACAGTCTTGAAGTCGGCAGGAAATAGAAACTAGGTTTCTAGTAAACCCTGAAACTATATACATATTATCTAATAAAATGTATTTCCTGCCAAAATAGAGTTTCATCGTACCAACCGCTGTAACAGAGACAACCTCCCCAGATCCAATCCGTAGCGTTATCTTACCCTCTCGCAGCTGCTGTCAGGAACTAATTCCCTGAAAAGAAGAACAAGCATGGTTAGTGGCGCTCGAATCCAATATCCAGGCAGAGTCATTACTCTCCACTAAGAAAGTTTCTGTAACCAGTAAATCACATTTACCTTGATTCTTCCTGTCGGCAAGGAACTTGAGACAGTTACGCTGTCACACCCCATCCCACCTTACTTGCTTAACCTAGGAAGAGATGCAAAGACAGAGATAACCAACTCTCTTACTGGCTCTCCCTGACTAACCCAAGACTTAACCTAAAATTAAATGCAACACAACACGTTTGAACAAGCAAGATTGAACATTGAATACGCATATAAGCACGACATATTCACTTCCAGTGCTATGTTCTTTAGCTAGTCATAAAGCCTTCAAGTTTATTACAACCCAACTAATATGTTTTCACTACAAACCATATACATAAGAAAGTGTATATACAAGGAGCTAAAACAGCGTGGTGGCAAACAGGTCTTGTCAAGGTTAAGCACCGAGAACTCGTCTGCTACCTGGAAAGATTAAACATAATGAATACGTGAGCTGGGATGCCCAATGAGTGTCTATTTTTATAACATTATAAGCTCAAAGGTGAAGCATAATAATGGACATGCTATAAGTAGAAAATAACTTAACACTTGATTGTAAACGTAATCAAGTCATGCTATCAATTTATAGGTTTAAGTCACCACTTATGTATAACATAAAAACTCTTAATGTAGTGCTATAATGAAGAATAAACAGATTCATAGCGTAGAAGCTCATAACAATAAAATTCATGGCATGATACCGCTTTCGAACCTTAACGGTGGTAGAGTTATCTTTATACCAACAACGTTTATACCTCTCTCACGTGCACGTGGAATGCAATTGGGCGCTTTGATTTTCCCTAATACCTTCTATATGTCCTTTAGTATTATGATAAGATCATTTACTACACGAATACCTTCTCATTGTCCTTCAGTATCGGGAAAACACGATTCTTCCCTCCCAAGTACCTTCTCGATGTCCTTCAGTACTGGGGGTTAACAACATACATGGGCATACTTTGTTTACCATGGAAATCATGTTTTCAAAACACATACAACAATTTCTCAACATTTGCATATTACTTTCCAAAACATGTTTCTAAGTGAACTTACACAAGGCATTCTCTAAAGAAAATCATACTTCCATAACTAGTTTCCATACTTAAAGATATAGTTACCCACTAATTCAAAACATGCTTAAGTTTCCTAAAGAACATTCTATTAAAAACTCCATGAAACTATACAAAATTAATTCAAGCATGATTCAATGATCAACATTTATGCTTTTAAAGAAAAACAAAGGTCAAATATAGTTCTAAAATAGAGTCACTCACTATCACCAAAAGGGTTCCAAGGATTATAAGCTATTCCTATCTCCGTTTGCCCTAAAAATGAAATTAATAACATTAATTCCTCTCCTTATGCACCTTAAAAATAGATCTAATTAAGTCCCATAACTCAATTCAAAATAACCTTACCCACTTGGTTGCAAGGTATATAGAAATGGAAGCACATCTCCTTCAATCTCTTGCTACCAGTTTTTTCCCTGCACCTAAAATTTCAGGTTCAACTTTCAGCTTGGGTTCCTCAAAATTTATCAAAACAACCACCCAATCTCTTTTGATAAACCTCAAGTAAAACATCTTAGTTTACTTACCTCAAAATTTCAGCTTCTAAGTCCTCCTGAAGAGCTCAAAAGAGACTAATCTCCTCACACTGCTCTGCTACCCAAGAACTATAAACACCTCTCAGTTTTCTACACTTTTCTCCTTCTTCCTCTTCGTATTTTCAAAAAAATCCAACCTGTTTCGTATTATACACTCAATTTCTAAGATTTTAACTAAAAAATCATCGAATTCGGTTAAGTAAACTAAGAGATATGGCCGTTTGAAGATGACCCTTTTTCCAGCAGCTTGCTGTTTTTCTAGAAATTTGACAACACGTACTTGATAATTTAATTTCGAGGCTTCACCTCCTTTGGCCAGCTCCCACTACCATGTTTACATCATAATCCCCTTTTTAAAATACCAAAATAAGTAAGTAAATAACCCTAAGCATTTAGCCAACTTATCCTAAGTTTGTGAGGTATATGATCTTCCATTCAATACATATTGCGCCTAAAATTTCCCCAATTTACTAATGCTTTTAACGTACTTCAATTCAACTTTTAATATGCTTATTTCAATGGCTTACCTATCTCCTTATGAAGCTTTTAACACATTGTAGCTCCCAATTCAATAGATTCTCAAATCCGATCATGACATCCTTTAGTGCAACGTATATCATTTTGCATATTTCAAAACATCATGTACGAGTGCAAAATGATAAAAGAAAATAGAGTTTAGGGCTTACATACGTTTCTAGTGGTCGTCCCCATTGCAGTGTAAACACTTTCCTTTCTCTGCAACTTCCTTGACCTTTTTTCCCTTTTGGGCGGCAACACGGTCAACTTTACCCTTCTTCATCTTTTTCTTCTTCCATTTCGGGTGAAAAGGAGCCACTGATTTTGTCCCAGAGGTCGAACCCCTGTGAAAGGACCTGAAGGCAACGTTTGCCTCAACTTCCGGTGTCCTGATCCTCATCAAGGACTGGAAGTTCTGTAGTTTATTGAGAAGGGTGGTTAGAGTGTAGCTAATTTTGTTCATAACAACATTGCTACGAAACTGAAGGAAACTCTTCGGAAGAGTCTCCAGAATAAAGCTGACCTGACTCAACTTATCGATCGAAGGCCCGTTCATCTCTACCAGATTAAAGTGGGTCATCATATCCAGAACGTGTTCACGGACAGACGTCTCTTCTTTCATCGGGGGGCGTTGAAGACGTGTTTGAGCGAATCATGCCGGACCTGAAAGGACTGTTGTCCAAACATTTCTTGCAATGACTCCATGATCTCCTTAGCGATGACCATCAACTCATGCTTCTTTGCCAAAACTTCAGATAAACTGGCAAATATGTAGACCTTGACCTTTTCATTGGCCCGGATCCATCGATCGTACGCATCACGAACACTTCGTGATGCGGTCGAGCCCGACAACTGAGGACACTCCTCAGTGAGCACGAACTTAAGGTCCTAGAATCGTGTTTATATTATTTTTTCAAGTTTGGAAATGATCTCCCACTAATTTTTCGGAAGCAAGTAAAGTTATAATTGAGCTAGACATTTTGCTGAAAAATAAGAAAAACTTTGTGTCAGTCTCGCAAAAAACTTTTTGAAATCCAATCAAGTTTTAGCAAAATTTTATCCTATGACCGCTAGGTCATTAAAAATTTGCAATGATATCCCAAAGGTTTAGAATGACTGCCACCGAAGGGTGAACAGAAACACTCCTCCTCTGGGACGAGACTATCTCGACCACACCCTAATACCAGAATAACTCTTATTCCATTAGGCGTCCAGTTACCATATCTTTCGGTATGAATCCATTAACTCTTAATGAATCCTGTGAGTGTCACCCTCAATCTTTAAGTTTCCAAGTATTCGTCCAAACAATAGCCACCGAATGATGAACCAAGAAGGAAAACTAACAAGGAAACTGTATCCCTTTCGGGAATTCACGGTGTTCCGACTCCCATGATCAAGGCCCTCCGAAGGGATTGTCTGGTCCAAGCCAAACTAGCAGGTGCATCATAGGGGTCTCACGGTGTGAATCAAAAGAAGAGACCGTGGGTCCCATTTTCATAGGTCCCGCTCCTACTCACTATAAGTACTCTCTCCATCTACTTTGATATTGACCCATACAAATACCATCCGAAGGGGGACACTCCCATTTGCGTCAGGAGGTCGAGTATGGATCTCACGATGCGAACTTTAACGGAGATTTGTGGTCGGAAAATCAAATGTATCTTATACACTTTATTTCCTCCCACTCAGCACTTTATATTATTCGGGAGTGACCTAGATAAATCGACTAATATTTACCTAAGTCTATCAATATAACTCTTATATTGAATTAACCTAAGTTTATAATCATATTATTAACTTAGGTCTTTGTGAGTAAATTAATCAACTTTTAATTAACGAAACTCATGATAATATAATCTAAGAATCTCCAAACCAAATTCACTCCCAGGTCGGTTCCGAAGTAGGGGTGTTTCGCAAAGCGTCAGCTTAAATACCCCAGCCTTAGACAAAACCTTCCTTAGACAGAGCTACTAATTAGTCTCCATTCAAAGGTCATATTTGATTTCCTAATTCTAATCTTATTAGAACTATAAAACCTAAGTCTAATTATTCAAGTTCTAAACATTTGAAACTAATAATTAACTTAGGTTACATGCATTCTATGTCATAGTGCTTGATCATTCATCACATGAATAATACTATACTATAACATACATTCATCACATGAATTAAATGCATGAGCATGCTTTTAATCTAAAAATATAACACTTATATTTAAATAAATTAAAACATGCATACATTATATTATAACTCTTATAATATATGACTTATCATGCATACTATATATTATAACACTTATAATATAAATATGATGTATGAAATGTTTAACCTAAGGTGGAATTTTAAATCTATATGACATACAATATGCACATAGAATTAAATAATTCATACATCTCATGCATAAAATAAATAAATAGCAAAAATTGGACCGATTTTGGCACTTTAGGGGCATTAAATGAATTAATTAACATCAATATAACCTTTATATTAATATTAATTAATTAATTTAATTAAAATAAAAAGAAAATTACATTTTACAAAATTAAATTATAAATAAAACAATTAAAAACTGCCCCACGTTTGCAACTCTTGCAACCACCACACCTCGCGCGAAAAAACCTCACGAACTGCTCCTCAACGTACGTAGCGTTGCACCGTTACAACGCTCAGCGTCGCACGCTGCGTGCTCTACGCCTCGGCGTTGCAACACGACGCCTAGCGTTGCAACGCTGCTCTGCAACTCAACCTTCACCCGCGCAGACAGCGTTGGGACGCCAAAGAACAACGTCTCAACGCCGTTAACAGAACATCAAGCTCCTTTGCTGTTCTTCGTCGTTTTTTGCCCGTTATCGCTCCGATTTCTCACAACAACTCTTGCCAACAAAGACCCGGACTTACAGACTCGATTTATTTTCTAAATGCCCCAAAACATGGGCCTTTACATTGATCTAATCAACAGAAAATAAACCTAAAACTAGTGCCAAAACTGAAACCATCCAATTATGCAAAACCAACAATTTCATCTCATGAATTGAAGACATACCCACCTAATTTTAAGAAAAATATTTGCACAACGAAAAGCCAACGACCTGGCTCTGATACCAATTAAAGGAATGAAAATCCTACGCAGCGGAAAAATGATTGAATCGCCGTGGTATCGTTGTGAAAAATGTATTCTTAAAATTGTTTCTATCACATAAAAACTAGATTAAACATGCTTTTGGAAGGAAAAACAGTAAGAGAGACTTACTTGTTGAAGAATCGTTCTTCGTGTTTTCCTCCTTCGGTCATAAACTCTTCGCGAACACGATCTCAACGAACTCGATCTCCTCGAACAAACCAACGAACCGGACACCTCCGAAAAGGGCTTCTCGGTTGTTCTCTTTTAGGTAGAAGGAGAGTATGTGAGACTCCTTTTGGTGAAAGAGAGGAGAGAAAATGAGAGAAAAGTTGAGAGAGAAGTGTTTGTTGTTTTTGGTGAGATTCCAAAAAATGAACAACAAGCATATGAAATCCTTCTTGCAAAGGGTTTATATAGTGGTGATAGGTGGAGTTGAAATCTCCACCTATTTACTATTTAACCACAATCATAGGTTATGCAAATCATATTTGCATAACCACATATAATAAGATATCTCATATCTTATTATACAAATCACATTTGTATAATTGTGGATTTTAAATTGAATCACATTCAATTTAATTTCTCTCAATCCAATTACTCCAAATTAGCCATAACTAGACAATTAGGCTAACCTATAGTTTATTATGAATCTCATTCACATTAAACTATATAATATGTCAATCATATCTCATACAAATGACATAATTACCTTTTAAAGAATTTGAACACGTCAAATCCACACCAAACTGTAAACCCTCTATTTATCCAGTTTGAGCCAACCGAGGGACCTAATGGACCTACAGGTGACGAGCTCCAATGATCCGAGACTAACCTGTCAAACTCTTTGACCCAGTTAATCAACATTCATTAGCTACGGTAACACTCCACTAAATCTCGTAGTTGCACTCCCGTCACTGTAAGACAAGTTGTGTCCACTGATATAACCAATGCTCGTGAGTCGACCCTTCACAGGTTGTTCGTAGACACTGCTGGGTCAAATTACCGTTTTACCCTGTGCCTACTTCTTGCTCCTTAAGTCCCCACTGCTCCTCTAATGAACAACAACATTGTAATGGTCCAACCATATACAACACCCCTCTCCGGCCAGTGAGAGGGTGGGCGCCCGTTGGCCAAGCCCTGGGGACAACACTTAAGGGAACAACCCCACTAGTTTTCCTAATGTCGGGAACGAGTGAATTCCATCTCGCGTAGTTAAGTTCCCAGCTCCCTACGTGGTCCTATCCCAGAGAAGATAGGCATATTGGGCGAGTAACTATGACCACCCTCACCCGTACTAGTCAAAGGACAGACCCTCGCAGATAGGAGTCCGTAACACACTCAGGATTAAGGTCAAGTCACTATTCGTCATCTACGAAGTTATTACTCCAATCATTAATCGGCAGTACATCGTGAGGTCTAATAATTTACGGTCCGATCTTGTACAATCTCATTGAACAGGATGCCCCCGCTTGCATGTCAGCTTAATTATTGCTAGTTTTATGATAATTTCAGGGTTTTGATGTGTTTTTTCAGGTAAAGAGCTCAAACAAGACAATTGGAGACATTTTAGATCACTCGGGATCGATAGGAGGCTATTTGAAGCTAAAAATAACATTAATTGGAAGTAGAAGGAACAATCCAAGCTTGAAGACCCGAGGTGATGGCGTTGCAACGCCATGCAGAGCGTTGTAACGTCGTGATTGCCGCTTTAGGCGCGTTGAAGACCCACAGCCGATAGCGCGTTGTAACAACATCGCCTTGCGGCGTCAACGCTATCTCGATAAGAAGGCGCATATAAAGATCCGTGCAGGTAGCGTTGCAACGTCGCAACGCTACTTCGATAGAGAGGCGCGCGCGTTAGGGTAGCGGCGTTGCAACGCTGCCGACTATTTCTATATATACCACGCGGTTAGGGTACAACATTGCAACGCTGTACCGAAAGTTCTTATAAATAGAACCTTATGTTTTCATGGAAGAGGAGTTGAATTTGATAGAGAGTTGACCCTAATTTCGAAATACACTTTGTAAGAAGAGAAAAGAGAGCGTTTTTGGGAGCCAAAACATTCGTGGAGGTTCGAGATCGAAGACGGGAGCTCGGAGACGAAGAACCGACATCGACACATAAGTTTAATTTCATTTTCTTTCAGATTGTAATACCGTTTTAAGACATTTTCTACATGTTTAGCTTGGTTTTCATGTGATTTAGAGTAGCTAGGATTTGATTTGCTTGTTAAGACTTATTTGCTATGTATTGAAGCATGTTTTGTTCTTATTTTTGGCAATTCGTTCTTTAACTCTTGATATTGTTGGTTTAAGTGGACTCGAGAGATAAAACTTGAATTAGAGGAAAGTTGTCAAAACCCTTAGGAGTCTGGCATGAGAATGATCTAGAGGTCTAAGAGAAACATAGTAAGAAGTTGCTTAACGCCGTGCACGCTTTAGATTTCTTAAGGAGACTTTTGTGTGTGCGAGGCTCACTAAGAATCGGGAGATTTTCTTGAGTATCCTACTTCTTGTTTATAATTTCATTACAGTAGATCATTGCATCTGTTAATTAGTATTAACCTGTTAAGTCAATTTCCTCTAAATTTATCAATTCGTGTCTCCACTTATGTTTTTGTTGTTTGTCTTTACTTTCAATCACCTATCCATGTTATGATACTTTAGCTAAAATTGAGAATTAGTATCTTAATAATTAATTAATCTAGAAACCCATTCCCGAGGACGATACTTGGACTCTTAAATCACTATACTAAAACTTGACCCGTACACTGCGGTGTTGCTTCATAATTATACGCAACAACGAGTTAGATCACCTCGTTTGTATCTGATACAAAGCGGGTCGCATCCACAGCGTATTCAGGATTAGATCTCCAACCCTATATGTATACTGTAGACCGTGTTGGGATTTATGCCCTAAACTTGTGTAATTTTGATCAATTAAATAAAGGGTTATTTATTTTGATAGAATTACAGATCTTGCTTTATAAATCCAATAAACTAAGCTCCAAGGTTATAACATATATCTTGAACATCAGTGTAGTGGACACTATTGGGGTTGAGTTCAAGAATATAACCTAAATGGTCTATGGTATAAGAATAAGGTTGGAAACCTCATTCTGTAACACCATGGATGCGACCCACTTTGTAATTAGTACAAATGAGGTAATCCAACTCATTCATGTATGTAGTTGACATGCGAGTGGGGGCATCCTGTATGAAGAGTTCATACAAGACCGATCAAGAAATTATTAGTCTAACTAGTGTAACACCGTTAACAAGATAAGACTAGTAATTTATAGATGATCGATGACTCGACTCAATCTCGAGCAAGTTAAGAACTCCTCGCTATAAAGGGTTTGTCCTTAGACTAGTATAGGTGAGAGTGGCACAGAAATGACTCAATAAGCCTACCTTCTAAGGGACGAGAACCTCGTAGTAGTAGTGGGGAACTTAACTGTGCAAGATGAAATTCACTCATTCCTACACTAACGAATTAGATAGGTTGTTCCCTTAAGAATCGACTCGTGTCTTGAACAACGGGCCCCACCTCTATGCGGGTATGAGTCTATGGTAGGACCGTAGACTTGTTGTTCATTAGAGGATCAATGGTGCTTAAGGAACAAAGAGGTAATCACAAGGGTAAAACGGTAATTTGACCCAACTGTGATTACGAACAACCCGTGAAGGGTCGACTCATAGGTAATGATTATATCGAGTGGACACAATATAATCTCACAGAGGAGAGAGAGTGCAACTACAAGTCTATAGTGGAGTGACTCTTGTTAATGAATATTGATTAAGCGGATCAAAGAGTTTGATCAGTCAATCTCATATCATTGGAGCTCATGAACTGTAGGTCCATTAGGTCCCTCCGTTGGCTCAACATGGTAATATTGAGGGTATAAAGTCATATATGAGATGTCATATCAATTATATGTGATATAATTGATATAATATATAGTTTTAATGTGAATTGGATTCACATATTGACTATATATTAAAGAGAGAATGAAAGAGGGATAGGATGGTAAATTCCATCCCTATCTTCTTATATATAGTTACATAAGATGCAACTAGGTCAAGTTAACCTAAGGCTTTGTTGTGTTGTTTGAAAGGTTCCAAAACACAAACCTCTCTCATACAACATCTCATCTTACCTAAAGGGAACCCACATTTCTCCCTCACCTAGAGAACAACGGAGAAGATCCAGTGGTCGTGTCTTAGTCCGTTCGTGGTTCGTGTTGCTAAGATCTTGATCGTGAGAGAGGAGGAGCACTTGAAGAAAGGTTCTTCAAAGGTAATATTTCTTGCTATCCATCTAGTTTTATATGCTTACTCTAGTTGTTTTCGTTCTTGAATGAAATCGTTGTAACTAAATCGAGAGCGCGCGATTCACTATCGCTTCCACTGCGGGATTCGATTCCCTTCAATTGGTATCAGAGCCCAATTGCGTTCTTGATTTATGTGCTGGTTTTTTCAAGAACGAGGTGGGATTTACTGTTTTGCATGAGATGTATGAACGGTTTGCAAATTAGATGTTTTCGATTTTGGCACTTAGATTTACAATTTCCATTGAATCGTTCAATGTAAGGGCCCGGTGTTTTGGGCAATTTTAATTGTAAATTGAGTCGTTAAGTCCGTGTCGATCGAGGCAAAGTGGTTGCTGAGAAGATCGGAGCGAAAACGAGCAAGAAATGCAAATTTTACTTTCTTTATGCAGTGTGCGCGCGTTGCAACACTCGCTTCATTGGCGCTTAAAGCGCTGCGCTTGGGAGAAGAGCGCGCGCATCGAGGCGCGTTACCGCGCCACGCGTTCGCCTTAGCAACGCGCCCCAACGCAGAACGACAAGGCGCGGCGTTACCAGCTGTAACGCTAAGGCGTTTCAATGAGCATCAATCAAGCGAAACGTTTTTGTATTATTTTATATATTAATTATAAAAACGTTTTATATTTAATATATTTATTTAATTAATTTTTGATTAATATAATTTGATTATATTAATTAAAATTAATTTTAGGGTGCCACAATTGGTCTAATTTTTCTATTTAAATTATGCAATTGTTGTGTAATTATTGCCATGCATAATGTATACTTTTATTTTAGAAATCCCACCTTAGGTTAAGCATTTTCATGCATCATTTATAATATAAAGAGTTATATTATATAGTTTGCATGATTAATTAATATAAAGTTGTTATATTAATTTATGGACAACATTGACATGCATTATATATCATGAGATGATTATGCTATGAATGTCTTATTATTCATGTGATGAATGATCAAGCACTATAACATAGTATGCATGTCACCTAAGGTTAATTATTAGTTTTAAAATGTTTAGAACTTGGAAATAATAGATCATAGGTTATCTAGTTCTAATTATATTAGAATTAGGAACCAAGTAATTTATAAACTATGATTAAAAGAGGAACTCTGTCTAAGGAAAGTTCTGTCTAGATTGGGGTATTTAAGCTGACGGAAACAGAACACCCCTACCTAGGAACTGACCTGGGAGTGAAATTTAATTAGAGAGTTTATAAATTACAGCAGCCTCAGCGGGTTTCTTAAGGGGTTAATAAACTAGAAATCCTAGGTTTAATATAAAGAGTTATAATAACAAACTTAGGATAAAATCAATATAAGAGTTATATTGATTATCGATATAAGAGTTGTATTGATAGAGTTAGGTAAAACCATTAGTCAGGTTTTAGCCTAAGTAAGATTCCTATAACTTTAAAGTATTCGGTGGGAGGAAAAGTGTATGAGATACATATTTTTTCACCTACGTTATCTCCGAAAAATTCACACCGTGAGACTCATACTTGGCCTCGTGGTGCAAACGGGAGCGTTCCCCTTCGGATGGTGTTTGTATGAGTCAATATCAAGGTGAATGGAGAGGGTACTTATAGTGAGTGGGAGCAGGTTTAGTGAAAACAAAACCTCTGGTCTCTTTTGTCGATTTACACCGTTAGACCACTATGGTCACCTACTAGTTTGGCTCGGATCGCACAATCCTCTGGAGGGCTTGATCATAGGGGATCGAACACAGAGACACCCGAAAGGGATAAAGATTTCCTTAGACTATTTTTCAATCTAGTCCTACCTTCGACGGATTTTATTGGATGGAGACTCGGGATCTAAAGACAGAGGATACACTCACGGGTACATAAGTTGTGTATGTATCCCGATCGAAAAATGGTAACTAAAACCTATAGGAATAAGAGTTATTATTCAGTATTAGGTTTTGGTCAAGAGTGTCTTGATCCGGAGGAGGAGTGTTTTGATTACCCTTCTGTCATACATTTCTAAACCTTTGAGTATCATTGCAAATTATAAATAACCTAGGAATCATTTGATAATTAGCTAAAACATGATTGGATTAGAGTTATAGCAAGAAACTCATATAAGTTTGTTTGTAAATTTTCAAAGAAAAATGTCTAGCTCTATAATTTCCTTATTGGAGTGCGGAAAAGTTAACCGGAGAGAATATGATGACATGGAAAAACAAACTCAACACTATATTGGTAGTGGATGATCTGGAGTTTGTGCTAACTGAGGAGTGTCCTTAAGTGTCAGGCTCGAATGCGTCACGAAATGTTTGTGATGTATATGATCGATGGATCAAGGCCAATGATAAGGCCAAGGTCAACATGCTGGCAAGTATGTCTGACATATTAGCCAAGAAGCATGAGGGCATGATAACCGCGAAGGAAATCATGGATTACATGCGGGGGTATGTTTGGACAACGATCCACACGGGCCCGACACAATGCCCTAAAGTACATATTTAACTCAAGGATGCCAGAGGGTACATATGTTCGGGATCATGTCCTGGATATGATGGTGCACTTCAACATCGCAGAGTCGAATGGTGCTTCCATCGATGAGTCGAGCCAGGTCAGCTTCATTCTAGAAACCCTTCCAGATAGTTTCCAATAGTTTAGAAGTAATGCTGTTATGAACAAGCTTACTTTTAACCTTACCTCCCTTCTGAATGAACTTCAGACCTTTCAATTTTTGATAAAAATTCAGGGATCGAAAGATGAGGCAAATGTTGCCAGTAGGAGTTATCACAGAGGTTCGACCTCTGGGGCAAAAACAGTGGTTTCATCTTCTTCTAACTTGAAAGGGAAGAAGAAGATAATGAATAAGGCTGGTAAAGGGAAACAAGCTGACAAAGCTGCCGCCCACAAGGGCAAGAAAGTCAAAGAAGTTGATGACAAAGGAAAGTGTTTCCACTGCAACGAAGACGGGCATTGGAAACGGAGCTGTCCGAAGTACATTGCAGAAAAGAAGAAGGAAGGTAAATATGATTTACTTTGCCTAGAAGCTTATTTAGTGGATAATGATAAAACTGCTTAGATACTTGATTCAGACGTCACTAATCATGTTTGCTCTTCTTTTAGGAATCGATTCTCGCAAAGAAGCACTACGTAAAATGAGAGATAACGCTCCGGGTTGGAAATGGAGAAGTCGTCTCAGTTGTAGCAGTAGGCACGATGAAGTTTTATTTTGACAAGAAATATGTATTGTTGGACAATATATTAGTGACACCAGAGTTTACTAGAAACCTTATTTCCATTTCTTGCCTCATAGAACAGTGTATTTATGTTTCTTTCTCAATGAATAAAGTGTTTATTTTGAAGAAAGGTATAGAAATATGTTCAACTTCATTAGAAAATGGATTGTATGTTTTAAGGCCTAATTCAGTCAAAATGGTTTTGAACACTGAATTATTTAAAACTGCAAATGCATAAACTAAGAAACGTAAAATTTCTCCTAAAGAAAATGCTCACCTTTGGCATCTTAAGTTGGGTCACATTAATCTCAATAGGATTGAGAGATTGGTAAAGAACGGACTTCTAAATGAGTTAGAAGAAAACTCTTTGTCGGTATGTGAATCCTGCCTAGAAGGCAAAATGACTAAAAGACCTTTTAGTGGAAAAGGTTATAGAGCCAAAGACCCTCTAGAGCTTATACATTCAGACCTTTGTGGTCCGATGAATGTTAAAGCCAGGGGAGGACATGAATATTTCATCTCTTTTATAGATGATTATTCTAGATTTGAGCATAATTACCTAATGCACCACAAGTCTGAAGCAGTTGAAAAGTTCAAGGAATTTAAGACTGAGGTTGAAAATCAATCAGGTAAAACTATTAAAACACTTCGATCGGATCGAGGTGGAGAGTACATGGATTTAAAATTCCAGAACTATATGATAGAACATGGAATTACATCTCAACTCTCGACTCTCGGCACACCACAAACAAAACGGTGTATCGAAAGGAGAAATAGAACCTTGTTGGACATGGTTCGATCAATGATGAGTTATGCTCATCTCCCTAGTTCCTTTTGGGGTTATGCAGTGGAGACTGCAGTATATATTTTGAATAATGTGCCCTCTAAAAGTGTTTCTGAAACACCTTTTGAACTCGGAAAGGACGTAAAGGTAGTTTATGTCACTTGAGATATGAGGTCATCCAAACACATGTGCTTGTGACAAATCCAAAGAAGTTGGATTCACGTTCAAAATTATGCCTATTCGTAGGATACCCAAAAGAAACAAGAGGTGGTGTATTCTATGATCCTTAGGAAGATAAGGTTTTTGTGTCGACAAATGCCATTTTCTTACAGGAGGACCACATAAGGGACCACAAACTAAAAAGTAAAGTAGTATTGAGTGAATTAGACGGAACAATAGCAAAGGTTGCTAAGAACACTAGTACGTCAACAAGAGTTGTTGATACTAGTTTGTCTAGTCAAGAGAGTCCATCTCAAGAGTTGAGTATGCCTCGACGTAGTGGGAGGGTTGTAACACAACCTGACAGTTACATGGGTTTAGTTGAAACCCAAGTTGTTATACCAGATGACAACTGTGAGGATCCATTGACTTATAATCAAGCAATGGTTGACAAAGACAAAGGCAAATGGATCGTAGCCATGGACCAAGAAATGAAGTCTATGTACTTCAATTTTGTTTGGGATCATGTAGATAAGCCTGATGGGGTTAAACCTATAGGTTGTAAGTTGATCTACAGGAGAAAGTGTGGTGTAGATGGGAAGGTGCAAACCTTTAAAGCTAGACTAGTAGCAAAGGGTTATACCCAGGTTGAAGGGGTTGACTATTAGGAGACCTTTTCACCTGTTGCTATGGTAAAATCTATCCATATCCTGCTTGCCATTGCCGCATATTATGACTATGAGGTATGGCAAATGGATGTTAAGACAACCTTTTTGAATCAATCTTGAGGAAAACATCTACATGGACCAACCCAAAGGGTTCATTGAACAAGGACAAGAGCAAAAGGTTTGCAGGCTTAAAAGGTCAGTTTATGGACTGAAACAAGCCTTTAGGTTCTGGAATATAAGATTTGATGAGGCAATCAAATCTTATGGTTTTGACCAGAATGATGATGAACCTTGTGTCTATAAGAAAATCATCAATAGTTCTGTCGCATTCCTAATTCTCTATGTGGATGATATCCTACTCATTGGGAATGATGTAGGTTATCTTACTGACATCAAGGAATGGCTAGCTACGCAGTTCCAAATGAAAGTTTTTGGTGATGCACAATTTGTTCTTGGGATCTAGATTGTCTGGAACCGAAAGAATAAAACACTAGCCTTGTCTCTAACATCTTACATAGACAAAGTGTTGTCAAGGTTTAAGATGCAAGATTCCAAAAAGGGCTTGTTGCCTTTTAGACATGGAATCCATTTGTCTAAGGTACAGTGTCCTAAGACACCTCAAGGAGTTGAGGATATGAGACGAATTTCTTATGCATCGACTGTTGGGAGCCTGATGTACGCCATGTTGTGTACTAGGCCTGACATCTGTTTTGCAGTTGAGATGGTCAGTAGGTATCAATCCAATCCAGGACTTGAACACTGGACAACGGTTAAGACAATCCTTAAGTATCTTCAGAGAGCAAGGAATTACATGCTTACAGGATACACGGATTCTGACTTTCAGACTGATAAAGATTCTCAGAAATCTACATCAGGGTCAGTATTCACTCTTAACGAAGGAGTTGTAGTATGGCGGCGCGTCAAGCAAGGATGCATCGATTCCACCATGGAGGCGAATATGTAGCGACTTGTGAAGCGGCTAAAGAGGCCGTTTGGTTAAGAAATTCATGCTAAATTTGGAAGTTGTTCCAAATATGACTTTGCCTATCACGTCAGACATTGCGATAATTGGTGGTGCGTTGGCAAATTCGAGGAACCCCAAAGTCACAAGAGGGGAAAACACATTGAGCGAAAATATCATCTCATCCGGGAGATCGTGCATAGAGGAGACGTGATTGTCACGAAGATAGCCTTAGAGCACAACATTGCTGATCCTTTTACAAAGGCTCTCACGGCTAAAGTTTTTTAGAGTCACTTAGAAGGTCTAGGTTTACAAGTCTTCCCTTACTAGGGCAAGTGGGAGTATAGTTTTAATGTGAATTGGATTCCAATATTGACTATACATTAAAGAGAGAATGAAAGAGGGGTAGGATGATAATTTCCATCCCTATCTTCTTATATATAGTTGCATAAGATGCAACTAGGTCAAGTTAACCTAAGACTTTGTTGTGTTGTTGGAAAGGTTCCAAAACACAAACCTCTATCTTACAACATCTCATCTTACCTAAAGGGAACCCACATTCCTCCCTCACCTAGAGAACAACGGAGAAGATCCAGTGGTCGTGTCGTCTTAGTCCGCTTAAGTGGTTCGTGTTCTTTGAGATCTTGATCGTGAGAGAGGAGGAGCACTTGAAGAAAGGTTCGTCAAAGGTAATATTTCTTGTTGTTCATCTAGTTTTATATACTTAATCTAGTTGTTTTCGTTCTTGAATGAAATTGTTGTAACTAAATCGAGAGCGCGCGATTCACTATCGCTTCCGCTGCGGGATTCGATTCCCTTCAGTTCGGGTCATTTACTCGAACGTGATCCTCCCTGTGTGTCCACTACACACCGTTCAAGTTCTAGTTCTCTCATAAATTCAATGACCCTGGAGCTTAGTTTATTGGACAATGTTTGTAAAAATGCGAGACATAAAGTGATGAATGAAATAACTCTTATTTATTTCAATTGGTAATATTACAAACAAAACGAGATTAGGACATATATCCCAACACGGGCTTTAGTGGAGTGTTACCATAACTAATGAATGTTGAATAACCGGGTCAAAGAGTTTGACAGGTTAGTCTCGGATCATTGGAGCTCGTTATCTGTAGGTCCATTAGGTCCCTCGGTTGGCTCAAACTAGATAAATTGAGGGTTTACAGTTTGGTGTGTGTTTGAAGTGTTCAAATTCATTAAAATGGTATTTATGTCATTTATATGAGATATGATAGACATAATATATAGTTTTAATGTGAATGAGATTCATATTAAATTGTAGGTTAGCCTAATTGATTAATTAGTGCTAATTTGGAGAAATTGGATTGAGAGAAATTAAATTAAATATGATTCAATTTAAAATTCTCACAATTATACAAATGAGATTTGTATAATAAGGTATGAGATACCTTATTGTATATGATATGCAAATATGATTGGCATATTATATGTGTTGGGATTTATGCCCTAAACTTGTGTAATTTTGATCAATTAAATAAAGTGTTATTTGTTTTGATAAGATTACAGTCTTGCTTTTATAAATCCAATAAACTAAGCTCCAAGGTTATAACATTTATCTTGAAATTAGTGTAGTGGACACTATTTGGGTTGAGTTCAAGAATATAACCTAAATGGTCTATGGTATAAGAATAAGGTTGGAAACCTTATTCTGGTAACACCATGGATGCGGCCCACTTTGTAATTAGTACAAATGAGGCAATCCAACTCATTCATGTAGTTGACATGCGAGTGGGGGCATCCTGTATGAAGAGTTCATACAAGACTGGATCGCAAATTATTAGTCTAACTAGTGTAACACCGTTAACAGGATAAGACTAGTAATTTATAGATGGTCATTAGTGACTCGACCTGAATCCTGAGCAAGTTAAGAACTCCTGCTCATAGGGGTTTGTCCTTAGACTAGTATGGGTGAGAGTGGCCTTAGCCGACTCAATAAGCCTACCTTCTCAAAGACAGAACCTCGTAGGTAGCTGGGAACTTAACTGTGCAAGATGGAATTCACTCATTCATCTACTTAGGAATTAGATAGGTTGTTCCCTTAAGAACTGACTCCAGGTCTTGAACAACGGGGCCCCGCCCTTTATGAGGGTATGAGTCTAAGGTAGGACCTTAGACTTGTTGTTCATTAGAGGATCAGTGGTGCTTAAGGAGCAAAGAGTTAATCACAGGGGTAAAATGATAATTTGACCCAGCTGTGATTACGAACAACCTGTGAAGGGTCGACTCATGGGTAATGACTATATCAGTGGACACAATAATATCTACAGTGAGGAGAGTGCAACTACAAGTCTATAGTGGAGTGACTTGTAGTTAATGAATATTGATTAATTGGATCAAAGAGTTTGATCAGTTAATCTCACATCATTGGAGCTCATGATCTGTAGGTCCATTAGATCCCTCTGTTGGCTCAATATGGTAAAATTGAGAGTATAAAGTTAGGAGTGAAATTGAAGTGTTCAATTTCATACATGAGGTGTTATATCTATTATATATGATATAATTGATATAATATATAGTTTTAATGTGAATTAGATTCATATATAAACTATATACTAAAGAGAGAATAAAGGAGGGGTAGGATGGTCATTTCCATCCCATTCCCCTATATATATGGTTGCATGAGATGCAACTAGGTTAATACATTCTAAGTAATTCCTTGCATTTTGTTGTGGTTGGAAAGGTTCCAAGACAACAAACAACTCTCTCATAAAAACACCTCACCTTTCCTAAAGGGAACCCACCTTCCTCCTCACCTGAGAACAACGGAGAAGATCCGGTGGTAGTGTAGTGGTGTTCGCATGCGAGTTCGTGTTCTTTGTGATCTTGATCGTGAGAGAGGAGGAGCACTTGAAGAAAGGTTCTTCAAAGGTAACATTCTTGCTGTCCATTTTATTATATATGCTTAATCTAGTGTTTTATGTTTTTGAATAAATCGTTGTAACTAAATCAAGAGCGCGCGATTCGCAATCGCTTCCGCTGCGGGGACTTCGATTCCCTTCAATTAGTATCAGAGCCCAATTGCGTTCTTGATTTAAGTTCTGGATTTTTCAAGAACAAGGTGGGATTTACTGTTTTTGCATGAGATGTATGAACGGTTTTGCAAAATTAGATGTTTTCAATTTTGGCACTTAGATTTACAATTTCTATTGAATCGTTCAATGTAAGGGCCCGGTGTTTTTGGCAAATTTAATTGTAAATCGAGTCTGTAAGTCCGTGTCGATCGAGGCAAAGCGGTTGCTGAGAAGTTTGGAGCGAAAACGAGCAAGGAATGGGGATTCCATGTGTTGTCTGTGTGCAGCGTTGCAATGCTGTTCATCGGCGTTGCAACGATGCGCTTTATGAGAAAGCGCCGCCAGAGGCAAAGCGTTAAACGCGCTACAGAAGACGACAACAAGCGCGCGTTACAACGCCGCTATCGTGAGTTGCAACGCCAGAGCCGCTTTCACGCATGCAGCAAAGAACGGCGAAACATTTTTTATTATAAATTAAATATAAAAACGTTTTATATTTAATTAATTAATTTTAATTAATATAATTAGATTATATTAATTAAAATTAAAATTAGGGTGCTAAAATTGGTCTAATTTTGCTATTTTAATTATGCAATTGTTGTGTAATTATTGCCATGCATAGGATATGCTTGTATTTTAGAAATCCCACCTTAGGTTAAGTATTTTCATGCATCATTTATAATATAAGGAGTTATATTATATAGTTTGCATGATTAATTAATATAAAGTTGTTATATTAATTTATGGACAACATTGACATGCATTATTTTTCATGAGATGAATATGCTATGAAGGTCTTATTATTCATGTGATGAATGATCAAACACTATAACATAGTATGCATGTCACCTAAGGTTAATTATTAGTTTTAAAGTGTTTAGAACTTGGAAATAATAGACCTTAGTTTATCTAGTTCTAATTAGATTAGAATTAGGAACCAAGTAATTTATAAACTATGATTAAAAGAGGAACTTTGTCTAAGGAAAGTTCTATCTAGGCTGGGGTATTTAAACTGACGGAAATGCAACAACACCCTACCTGGAACCGACCTGGGAGTGAAATTTACTCAGAGAGTTTTATAAATTACAAGATGCGTCAATGAGTTTATTAAGGGGTTAATAAACTAGAAAACCTAGGTTTAATATAAGGAGTTATATTAACAAACTTAGGATAAAATTAATATAAGAGTTATATTGATTATCAATATAAGAGTATGAGATACATATTTTTCCACCTACGCTATCTCCGGGAAGATCACACCGTGAGACTCATACTTGGCCTCGTGGCGCAAACGGGAGCTTCTCCCTTCGGATGGTGTTTGTATGAGTCAATATCAAGGTGAATGGAGAGGGTACTTATAGTGAGTGGGAGCAGGTTTAGTGAAAAACAAAACCTACTTGTCTCTTTTGCTCGGTTTACACCGTTAGACCACTATGGTCACCTGCTAGTTTGTCCGGACAAGACAATCCCTTCTGAGGGCTTGATCATGGGGATCCGACACGATAAACACCCGAAAGGGATAAAGATTTCCTTAGACTATTTTCCAATCTAGTCCTCCTTCTTGGCGAATTTTATTGGATCGAGACTCTGGGATCTAAAGACAAAAGGTTACACTCACGGGGTACATAAGTTGTGTATGTATCCAGACCGAAAAATGGTAACTAAAACCTATAAGAATAAGAGTTATTCTAGTATTAGGTTTTGGTCAAGAGTGTCTTGATCCAGAGGAGGAGTGTTTTTGATTACCCTTCGATGTCATACATTCTAAACCTTTGGAGTATCATTGCAAATTATAAATGGTCTAGGAATCATTTGATAATTAGCTAAAACATGATTGGATTAGAGTTATGGCAAGAAACTCATACAAGTTTGTTTGTAAAATTTTCAGCAAAAATGTCTAACTCTATAATTTCCTTATTGGGTGTGGAAAAGTTAACCTGAGAATATGATGACATGGAAAAACAAACTCAACACTATTTTGGTAATGGATGATCTGAAGTTTGTGCTAATCGAGGAATGTCCTCAAAGTGCGAGCTCGAATGCGTCACGAAATGTTCGTGATGCATATGATCGATGGATCAAGACCAATGATAAGGCCAAGGTCTACATGCCGCAAGTATGTCCGACATATTAGCCAAGAAGCATGAGAGCATGATTACCGCCAAGGAAATCATGGATTACTGCGGTGGTATGTTTGGACAACAATCCACACAAGCCCGACATAATGCCCTAAAGTACATATTCAACTCTAGGATGCCAGAGGGTACATCTGTTCGAGATCATGTCTTGGATATGATGGTGCACTTTAACATCGCGAGTCGAATGGTGCTTCCATCGATGAATCGAGCCAGTCGACTTCATTCGAAACCCTTCCGAAAAGTTTCCTCTGATTTAGAAGTAATGTCATTGTTATGAACAAACTTACTTTTAATCTTACCTCCTTCCGAATGAACTCCATACCTTTCGGTCTTTGATGAAAATTCGGGGATCGAAAGGTGAGGCAAATGTTGCCGATGAGAAGTTATCACGCAGGTTCGTCCTCGTGGACAAAATAGTGGCTTCATCTTCTTCTAACTTTGAGAGAGGAAAGAAGAAGAACATGAAGAAAGGTTGGTAAAGGGAAACAGTGACAAAGTCGCCGCCTGTAAGGGCAAGAAAAGTCAAAGACGCGTTCTTGACAAAGGAAAGTGTTTCCACCGCAACGAAGACGGCATTGAAAAGGAATCGTTGAAGTACATTGCAGAAAAGAAGAAGGAAGGTAAATATGATTTACTTTGCCTAGAAGATTGTTTAGTGGATAATGATAAAACAACTTGGATACTTGATTCAGGCGTCACTAATCATGTTTGCTCTTCTTTTCAGGGAATTGATTCCTGGCAGCAGCTATAGCAAGGAGAGATAACACTCCGGGTTGGAAATGGAGAAGTCGTCTCAGCTGTAGCAGTAGGCACAATGAAACTTTATTTTGGCAAGAAATATGTATTGTTGGACAATATATTAGTGATACCAGGGTTTACTAGAAACCTTATTTCCATTCCTTGCTTTATAGAACAATGTATTTATGTTTCCTTTTCTATGAATAAAGTGTTTATTTTGAAGAAAGGTTTAGAAATATGTTCATCTTCAATAGAAAATGGATTGTATGTTTTAAGGCCTAATTCAGTCAAAATGATTTTAAACACTGAATTATTTAAAACTGCAAACGCACAAACTAAGAAATGTAAAATTTCTCCTAAAGAAAATGCTCATCTTTGGCATCTAAGATTGAGTCACATTAATCTCAATAGGATTGAGAGATTGGTAAAAAACGGATTTCTAAACGAGTTAGAAGAAAATTCTTTGGCAGTATGTGAATCCTGCCTAGAAGGCAAAATGACTAAAAGACCTTTTAGTGGAAAAGGTTATAGAGCCAAAGACCCTCTAGAGCTTATACATTCAGACCTTTGTGGTCCGATGAATGTTAAAGCCAGAGGAAGATATGAATATTTCATCTCTTTTATAGATGATTATTCCAGATATGGGCATATTTACCTAATGCACCACAAGTCTGAAGCACGTGAATAGTTCAAGAAATTCAAGACTGAGGTTGAAAATCAATTAGGTAAAAGAGTTAAAACACTTCGATTGGATCGAGGTGGAGAGTACATGGATTTAAAATTCCAGAACTATATAATAGAACATGGAATTACATCCCAACTCTTAGCTCCCGACACACCACAGCAAAACGGTGTATCGGAAAGGAGAAATAGAACCTTGTTGGACATGGTTCGATCAATGATGAGTTATGCTCATCTCCTAGTTCCTTTTGGGGTTATGCGTGGGAGACTGCAGATACATTTTGAATAGTGTGCCCTCCAAAAGTGTTTCTGAAACACCTTTTGAACTCTGGAAATGACGTAAAGGTAGTTTATGTCACTTCAGAATATGGGGTTGTTTAGCACATGTGCTTGTGACAAATCCAAAGAAGTTGGATTCATGTTCAAAGTTATGCTTATTCGTAAGATACCCAAAAGAAACAAGAGGTGATTTATTCTATGATCCTAAGGAAGATAAGGTTTTTGTGTCGACAAATGCCACTTTATTGGAGGAGGACCACATAAGGGACCACAAACCAAAAAGTAAGGTAGTGTTGAGTGAGTTAGACTTTAACAAGAGAGCAAAGGTTGCTAATAAGAACACTAGTACGTCGGCAAAGAGTTGTTGATACTAGTTTGTCTAGTCAAGAGAGTCCATCTCAAGAGTTCAGTATGCCTCGACGTAGTGGGAGGGTTGTGATACACCCTGATCGTTACATGGATTTAGCTGAAACCCAAGTTTTTATACCAGACGACAACTGTGAGGATCCATTGACATATAATCAAGCAATGGTTGACAAAGACAAAGACAAATGGGTCATAGCCATGGACCAAGAAATGGAGTCGATGTACTTCAATTCTGTTTGGGATCTTGTAAATAAGCCTGATGGGGTAAAACCTATAGGTTGTAAGTGGATCTACAAGAGAAAGCGTGGTGTAGATGGGAAGGTGCAAACCTTTAAAGCTAGACTAGTAGCAAAGGGTTATACCCAGGTTGAAGGGGTTGACTATGAGGAGACCTTTTCACCTGTTGCTATGGTAAAGTCTATCTGTATCCTTCTTGCCATTGCCGCATATTATGACTATGAGGTATAGCAAATGGATGTCAAGACATCCTTTTTGAATGGCAATCTTGAGGAAACCTTGTACATGGACCAACCTAAAGGGTTCATTGAACCAGGACAAGAGCAAAAGGTTTGCAGGCTTAATAGGTCAATTTATGGACTGAAACAAGCCTCTAGGTTGTGGAATATAAGATTTGATGAGACAATCAGATCTTATGATTTTTACCAGAATGATGATGAACCTTGTGTCTACAAGAAAATCATCAATAGTTCTGTCTATGTGGATGATATCCTACTCATTGGGAATGATGTAGGTTATCTTACTGACATCAAGGAGTGGCTAGGTACGCAGTTCCAAATGAAAGATTTGGGTGATGCGCAGTTTGTTCTTGGGATCCAGATTGTCCGGAACCGCAAGAATAAAACACTAGCCTTGTCTCAAGCATCATACATAGACAAAGTGTTGTCAAGGTTTAAGATGCAAGATTCCAAAAAGGGCTTGTTGCCTTTTAAACATGGAATCCATTTGTCTAAGGAACAGTGTCCTAAGACACCTCAAGGAGTTGAGGATATGAGACGGATTCCTTACGCATCAGCTGTTGGGAGCCTGATGTACGCCATGTTGTGTACTAGGCCCGACATCCGCTTTTTGCGGTTGGGATAGTCGGTAGATATCAATCCAATCTAGGACTTGAACACCGACAACTGTTAAAACAATCCTTAAGTATCTTCGGAGAACAAGGAACCACATGCTTGTGTATGGGGCTACGGATTTGATCCTTACAGGATACACGGATTCTGACTTTCAGACTGATAAAGATTCTCGTAAATCTACATCGTGGTCGATATTCACTCTTAACGGAGGAGTTGTAGTATGGCGGCGTCAAGCAAGGATGCATCGTTGATTCCACCATGCAAAGCCGAATATGTAGCAGCTTGTGAAGCAAAATGCAAGGAGGCCGTTTGGTTAAGGAAATTCATCTTTGAAATTGGAAGTTGTTCAAAATATGACTTTGCCCATCACAATCAGACGATATAACAAGTGCAGCAGTGCAGCAGGCAAATTCGAGGGAACCCCAAAGTCACAAGAGGGGAAAGCACAAAGAGCGGAAGTATCATCTCATCGGGGAGATCGTGCATAGAAGAGACGTGATTGTCACGAAGATAGCCTCGGAACACAACATTGTTGATCCTTTTACAAAGGCTCTCACGGCTAAAGTATTTGAGAGTCACCTAGAAGGTCTAGGTTTACAAGTCTTCTCCAATTAGGGCAAGTGGGAGTATTTTGTATAAAGGGGTTTAAATGCCCTAGTTTATTGTATTTACATTACTTTAATGTTTAATACTCCACAAACTTTAGGTCAAGTGGGAGATTGTTGGGATTTATGCCCTAAACTTGTGTAATTTTGATCAATTAAATAAAGTGTTATTTGTTTTGATAAGATTACAGTCTTGCTTTTATAAATCCAATAAACTAAGCTCCAAGGTTATAACATTTATCTTGAAATCAGTGTAGTGGACACTATTTGGGTTGAGTTCAAGAATATAACCTAAATGGTTGTTGCGTAAAATTATATTACAATACCGCAAGTGTACGGGTCAAGTTTTAGTATAGTGATTTGAGTACAGAGTATCGTCCTCAGGAATGAGTTTTCTAGATTAATTAATTACCAAGATACTTTTTCTTAATTTTAGCTAAAGCAACAAAACTTTGATGGATAGTGAAAAGAAAGATAGAAAATAAATGTGCAATTGGAGACACGAATATGATAGAATTGAAGGAAGATGATTTCACAAGATAATTCCTTATTTAACACATGCAATGAACTAATATTATGAATTTATAAACAAGAAGTAAATTACTCAAGAAAGTCTCTCGATCTCTCAAGAGCCTCGCACATACAATAAATCCTATAGTCTCCATATAAAATCTAAGCATGCACGACATTAAGCAACTTCTTTATGCTTTCCTAAGATTTCTAGGTCATTCTCATGCCGAAATTCTAAGAGTTTTGACAACCTTGTTCTAATTTAAGCTTTTTCTCTCAAGTCCACTTAAACCAAAGATATAAATGAAATTAAGAATGAATTGCCAAAAATAAATAACATAGCAAAGTTCAATACATAATCAAATAAATCTAAAACATGCTAATCAAATTCCAACTACAACGTTTAGCTACTCAAAATCACCATAAAAACAAGCTAAAGTCATAGGAAAAGTCTTTAAACTCAATTACAAACTAAAAGAAAGAGAAATAAACTTATGTGTCGATGTGGGTCTCTCGTTCCCGAGCTCCCGTCACGATCTCGAGCCTCTACAAACGCTTTAGCTCCCAAGGAATGCTCTTTTTCTCCCTTAGAGTGTGTATTTCAAAACTAGGGCTAAAAACTACCAAATTCGGCTCCCTTTTCAAGAATCATAAGGTTGTATTTATAGGCATCAATGGGGCGTTGCAAACGCTAGGGACGGCGCGTGTTACGCTGCATACTCTAAGCGGCGCGAGATATGGAAATAATCGATGGCGCGGCAACGCTGTTACCTTAACGCGCGCCGCTTTATCGATCGGCGTTGCGACGCAGCAGCGGCGTTGCAACGCCTCTGCTTGACTTCTCATGTGTGCGCCCTGTCGATCTAGCGCTGCGACGCCGCAGCAGCGGCGTTAACGCTATCGACGATGATCTTCAAAGTCGTTTGGTTGCACGCTTCGGCGTTACAACGCTCTATATGGCATTGCAACGCCATCACCTCGTGTCTTCGACTTGGTTTGATCTTCTCTTCCATTTGATGTTATATTTAGCTCCAAATAGCCTTGTTTTGATCCCGAGTGATCCAAATTGTCTCCAATAGCTCCGCTTAAGCTCTTAACTCAAAATTGAATAAATTTACCACGTAAAAGTCCCAAATCATCATAAAACTAGCAATAATTAAGCCTAAGGATAGCACATTTTGTGTGCTATCAATGGTCTATGGTATAAGAATAAGGTTGGAAACCTTATTCGCAATAACACCATGGATGCGCCCACTTTGTAATTAGTACAAATGAGGTAATCCAACTCATTCATGTAGTTGACATGCGAGTGGGGGCATCCTGTATGAAGAGTTCATACAAGACTGGATCGCAAATTATTAGTCTAACCAAAGGTAACACCGCTAACAGAGATAAAACTAGTAATTTATAGATGGTCATTAGTGACTCGACTGAATCTCGAGCAAGTTAAGAACTCCCGCTATAGCGGTTTGTCCTTAGACTAGTATGGGTGAGAGTGGCACATGTGAGCCAGACTCAATAAGCCTACCTTCTCGGGACGAAACCTCGTAGGTAGTCGGGAACTTAACTGCAAGATAGAATTCACTCATTCCTCTACTTAAGAATTAGATAGGTTGTTCCCTTAAGAACTGACTCCAGGTCTTGAATAACGAGGCCCCGCCGTTTATGAGGTATATGAGTCTAAGGTAGGACCTTAGACTTGTTGTTCATTAGAGGATCGATGGTGCTTAAGGAGCAAAGAGGTAATCACGGGGGTAAAACGGTAATTTGACCCACCGTGATTACGAACAACCCGTGAAGGGTCGACTCATGGGTAATGACTATATCGGTGGACACAATAATATCTACAATGTGAGGAGAGTGCAAATACAAGTCTATAGTGGAGTGACTTGTAGTTAATGAATATTGATTAATTGGATCAAAGAGTTTGATCAATTAATCTCACATCATTGAGCTCATGATCCAGTAGGTCCATTAGATCCTCCGTTGGCTCAATATGGTAAAATTGAGGGTATAAAGTTAGGAGTGAAATTGAAGTGTTCAATTTCATACATGAGGTGTTATATCTATTATATATGATATAATTGATATAATATATAGTTTTAATGTGAATTAGATTCATATATAAACTATATACTAAAGAGAGAATAAAGGAGGGGTAGGATGGTCATTTCCATCCCATTCCCCTATATATATGGTTGCATGAGATGCAACTAGGTTAATACATTCTAAGTAATTCCTTGCATTTTGTTGTGGTTGGAATGGTTCCAAGAGAACAAACAACTCTCTCATAAAAACACCTCACCTTTCCTAAAGGGAACCCACCTTCCTCCCTCACCTAGAGAACAACGGAGAAGATCCGGTGGTAGTGTCGGTGTTCGTACGAGTTCGTGTTGTTGTGATCTTGATCGTGAGAGAGGAGGAACACTTGAAGAAAGGTTCTTCAAAGGTAACATTCTTGTTGTCCATTCTATTATATATGCTTAATCTAGTGTTTTATGTTTTTGAATAAATCGTTGTAACTAAATCAAGAGCGCGCGATTCGCAATCGCTTCCGCTGCGGGGACTTCGATTCACTTTAATATGGTTATGGTTAAATGGTAAATAGGTGGAGATTTCAACTCCACCTCTCACCATTATAAAAGGACCTTTGCAAGAAGGATTTGTTAAGTGAATGCTCATTTTTGGAATTTCCATCCAAGAAGCTCTCTCTTATTCTGTCAATATCTCTCAAATTCACTCTACCCAAACCAAAGGGAGTTCCACCACTCTCCCTCAACCGATCGAGAACAATCGAAAAGATCAATTTGGAGGTGTCAAAATTCTTAGTTCGAGAGATCGTGCTTGTAGAGATTGTAGTTGCAAAGAGGTTCGTGACCGGAGAAGGAAACTTTGAAGAAGCGTTCTTCAACAAGTAAGTACCTCTTACCTTACTTTTTTTCCTTCTTAGAAATGCATGTTTAGCCTAGAATTTATGTGATAGATTCGATTTTAAGAAACATTTTTTCACAACAAACACCACGACATTCCAAGTCGTTTCCGCTGCGGGAGTTTCATTCCCTTCATAGATGCCAAACCGACATATTATATTTCTCTATATAAAATTGGTGACCTTCTTCTGGGTGATGGTCGCAAGAGTTTCCGCCTCTGTCCACTTCGTGAAATACTCCACTCCCACTACGACAAACTTTGTCTGTGAAGGGAATGGATTTCCCACAGCGGAAGCGTTGTGAAACGTCGTTGATTCGTTGTTGTTCTAATTTTCTTAAAACAGAAAGTATCTCATACATATCTAGGCTAAACATGCTTTAATTGAGAAGAAAATAGTGAGTAAATCGTTACTAACCTCTTGAAGAACTCTTCTTCACGTTTTCTTCTTGATCACCATCTCAACGATCCAACGAACTCTCGTACTTGATCCACGAACAAAACAAGTCAAGCACTTCTACTTGATCTTCTCAGTTGTTCTCGAGAGGTAGAGTGAGAGTTGTGGACTCCCTTTGGATTTCGGGTTATAGAGAATTGGAGGGAACTTGAGAGAGTTTTCCTTTCTCTTTTGGTGCAAAATCCAAAAAATGAGAGATTAGCTTATGTAATGTCTCACATTCCACCTATTTATAATGGTCTGTGGTGGAGTTAAAATCTCCACCAATTCACCATTTTACCACAACCATATGATATGCAAATCATATTTGCATATCATATAATATAAGGTATCTCATACCTTATTATACCACATTTGCTTAATTGTGGAATTTTAAATTGAACCATATTCAATTTAATTTCTCTCAATTCAATTTCTCCAAATTAGCCCCAATTAATTAATTAGGTTATACTATAGTTTATTATGAATCTCATTCCCATTAAACTATATATTATGTCAACTATATCATATATAAATGACATAAATACCCCTTTGATGAATTTGAACACTTCAAATCCACTCCAAAATGTAAACCCTCATTTTGTCCAATTTGAGCCAACCGAGGGACCTAATGCCTACAAATGACGAGCTCCAATGATACGAGATTAACTGATCAAACTCTTTGACCCAGTTAATCAATATTCATTAACTATGGTAATACTCCATTAAAGCCCGTAGTTGTACTCCCATCACTGTAGGA
The DNA here is from genome assembly GCA_036507285.1 of Trichosanthes cucumerina. NCBI lineage: Eukaryota > Viridiplantae > Streptophyta > Magnoliopsida > Cucurbitales > Cucurbitaceae > Trichosanthes > Trichosanthes cucumerina. The sequence continues at coordinate 69,116,507 of CM071839.1, read as the reverse complement.
CAAGTTGTATCTATCGATAAAACCAATGCCCGTGAGTCCTCCCTTCACAGGTTGTTCGTAGTCACGACTGGGTCAAATTACCATTTTACCCCTATGTCTACCTCTTGCTCCTAAAGTCCCACTGCTCCTCTAATGAACAACTTTGTTGCATGGTCCAACCTAGGGGTGAGCATCGGTTGGTCGGGGTCGGTTTTAACCCCAATGACCCAACCGAACCGACCAAGGGCGATCTTGTTCGATCGAGTTTTTTTAAAAAAAACTTACAAAAATCGAACCAACCGACCAATTTGGTCATTTCGATTAATCATCGGCTTTGGTTTGCTTATATATATATATATTTAAATATTTATTTAATTAATTAATTAATATTTATAATTAATATTTTATTATTATTTAATAATTTATAATTATTATTTAATTATTTTGAGAAATTTTTTTAGTTTTTTATTTTTTTAATTATTATATATATATATATATTTTTAATTTTTGATCGGTTCGGTCGGTTTGGGGCTTTTGCCCCAAACCGATCGGACTCGATCGGGTCGATTTTGTGAAGACCAAAACTGACCCCGATCGAAATCTTCACAAAACCGACCGACCGCCCTCAGTTCGGTCGGTCGTGTCGGTCGTGTCGGTTTTCGGTCTTTTTTTGCTCACCCCTAGTCCAACCATAAACAACATCCCTCTCGTGCCAATGAGAGGGTGGACGCCCGTTGTCCAAGTCCTGGAGACAACACTTAAGGGAACAACCCCTCTAGTTTCTCTAGATCGGGAACGAGTGAATTTCATCTCGCGTAGTTAAGTTTCCAGCTCCCCACGTGGTTTTGCCCCCAAGAAGGCAGACATATTGGGCGTACTCTAGTCATCATCACTCGTACTAGTCAAAGGACAGACCCCCATAGACAGGAGTCCGTAACACGCTCAGGATTAAGGACGAGTCACTAAGGGCCATCTACAAAGTTATTAGTCATATACTGTTAACGGTGTTACACAGTAGGTCTAATAATTCACGGTCCGGTCTTGTACAATCTCATTGCACAGGATGCCCCCACTCGCATGTCAACCACATGAACGAGCTGGATCACCTCGTTTGTATCTAATACAAAACGGGTCGAATCCATAGTGTCACAGGATCAGGTTTCCAACCCTATCCATATACTGTAGACCGTTCGGGTCATTAACTCGAACGTGATCCTCCCGTGTGTCAACTACACACTGTTCAAGTTCTAGTTCTCTAATATAATATGACCATGGAGCTTAGTTTATTGGATTAAATTTATAAAATGCGAGATACAAAGTTTGATAAATAAATAACTCTTATTCATTTAAATCAACTGTATTACGAACTACACGAGATTAGGGCAAACACCCCAACAGTATGCTCTTTACCTTGCGGAAGGGGTCCGATGAGGTCTACCCCCCACTGAGCAAAGGGCCAAGGGCTCATCACACTGGTAAGGGGTTCAGGAGGCTGCCTTTGTACCACTACAAATCGTTGACACTAGTTGCATGACCTAACAAAAGTGTGAGTGTCCTCATACATTGTGGGTCAATAACCATGTCCTATCACCTTCTACGCGAGGGACCTAACACCAGAATGATTGTCGCACACTCCCTCGTGTATCTCCCGCAAGACATATGTTGCTTGATCAGGTTCGAGGCATCTAAGGAGTGGCATAGAGTAGCTTCTTCGATACAGCCTGCCATCTTGTAGGATATACCGCGCTACTTTGTACTTCAGCCGGCGTGCCTCCAATGTATAAGGAGGGAGTCTTCCATCAGTGAGAAAATCAACAAACGGGCTAATCAAGGTTCGCCGGTCAGTAGACAAATCATCTAACTCAATGACCTTCCTTTCTTCGACACTCGACTTGTCTAGGATCTCAACTGGAACTGTCTTCGCAAACCAGTTTCATACACCGCAACCAGTCTCGCCAGTGAATCTGCATTGGCATTCTGGGACCTCGGGATTTGTTTGATCTCGTACTTGGCGAACGACTCCAAGTACTGTCTTACCTTGGCTAAGTAAACAATCATGCGTTGCTCCTTGGCCTGATATCTCTCCGCCACCTGATTCACCACCAATTGAGAATTGCTAAGGATGAGTAGGTATTTTATCTTGAATAATTTGGTGATCTTCAACCCTGCCAACAATGTTTCATACTCTGCCTCGTTGTTTGATGCGCGAAACTTAAATCGCAACGCATACTCGAACCTCTCCCTGTCAAGGGATACCATAAGCAGTCATGCTCCACACCCACGATTGTTGGAGGACCCGTCAACGTAAAACTTCCAAATGATATCATCATCCTTCTGTACTTGGACTAGATTCACCTCCTGTAGAGGGGTCATCTCAGCTACGAAGTCCGCCACAGCCTGCCCCTTCATGGCAGTCCGAGGTCGAAATAGAAGGTCATACTCGTTGAGCTGCACCACCCGCTTCATCAGTCGCCCGAAAGTCTCCAGCCTCTGCAACACCTGCCTCAATGGATAATTAGTTAATACTACTATCCTATGGGCCTGGAAATATGGGCGCAATCTCCGTGCAGAAACCACTAAGGGCAAAGCAAATTTTTCTACCTGCGAATATCTGGACTCAGCTCCCATCATGGGATTTGCTCGTGTAGTAGACAGGAGATTGTCGACCGTCCACCTCCTTTACCAGGACGAAACTCACTGCAGTGTCGGATGTCGCTAAGTACAAGATGAGTTCCTCCCCTAAGGTTCGAGAGTAGCGGAGCTAAACTAAAGTATCTCTTCAGCGATTCGAACTGCCTATTCGCATTCGTCCGACCACTCAAAGTTAGCTTTCTTACGTAGGAGCTTAAAAAATGGGAGGCACTTATCAGTGCTCTACTTACAAAACGGTTTAATGTCGCGATCTTCCCATTTAAACTCTGTAGTTGCTTCATGGTCTTTGGAGACTCCATCTCTAGTATCGCTCGTATCTTGTCTGGGCCTCAATGCCTCTTTGGTTCACCATGAATCCCATAAATTTACAAGAAGCACACTTGCTGGGGTTCAACTTCATCTGGTACTTTCGTAATGTTGCAAATGCATTCGCCAAGTCGTTCTAGTGCACGTAAACTTCCATGTTCCTGTCAATGAGATGAGCAAACATTCTATTAACTAGTCGCTGGTATGTTGCCCCCGCGTTTTTCAACCCGAAGGGCATAACATTGTAGCAGTACAAGCCTTTACTAATAATAAAAGATGTCTTCTCCTGATATGGAGCATACATTCGTATTTGGTTATACCTAGAGTACGCATCCATGAAACTAAGCATTTCGTGTCCTGCTATTGCATCCACCAATTGGTCAATTCGCGGTAACGAAAAACTGTCCTTTAGACATGCTTTGTTAAGTCAGTGAAGTCTATGCACATTCACCATTTCCCATTAGCCTTCTTTACTAGTACCACGTTGGATAGCCATTGCGGATAATTGACTTACCGGATGAACTTGGTCTCAGCAGGTCACTGACTTGCACGATCACTACCTCATTTCGGGCATGATTGAAGGCTCGTCGCTTCTGTCGGGCAGACTTGTAATCCCTGTCAACATTCAGTCGATGTACCATTACCTTTGGGTTTATCCCGAGCATATCACACGTTCCCCACGCAAATACATCAGCGTTCCGCCGGAGGAACTCAATGAGACTTCCCCTTTGGTCTGATTTCAGCTTTGTTCTGATATTCACTCGGTTGCTCCAGTGACAACAATGAAACAGATTCTAGGGCTACTGCAGGCTCCCCTCGTTCTACTATGGAAGGCTCCTCTAAGTCGTCTTCCATCATCTCTAGTTCAGTTGATGTAGGTGTCGAGACGTCAATGCCCATCTCGCCTTCTCCTACACTAAGGATCGTTCTGGGCATACCTCGACTGTCGCAATTTCCTCCACTTCCCCAGTCGACTCTCTCATTGTGTTGTGGTAGCATTCTCGGGATGTCTGTTGTTCTCCGTACACAACCCCAACCCTGCTAGGAATTGGGAATTTCAGCATCTGATGATATGTTGAGGCCATAACCTTCATTGCGCGTATGGTAGGGCGACCCAGGATGACGTTATAAGCAGAATCGTCGTTCACCACTAGGAACTCAACCATGGTTGTAACGCAAGTCATCTCTCCCCCGAACGTTATCGACAACTCAATGTTTCCCTCTAGGTAAACCTTGTTTCCATCGAACCCTACTAGAGGAGAGATACTAACTTTGAGTCGATCTCACCCTAACTTCATCGCATCGTAAGCACTCAGAGAGAGCACATCAGCAGAACTTCCCCTATCTACCAGGATTCGACGAACTTTGATGTTGGTTATCACCAAAGAAATCACCAACGCGTCATTGTGAGGTTGATGTAGCTTCGCCGCTTCCTCTTCTGAAAAACTAACAACTTCTTTAGCTAAGGAAGTCGAACAAACCTCCCATTCGGCTGGTGGGGGATCGAGCCTCCCGAGCTTTAGCTTTTCTTTTTCTATTTGAATCCCCTCCGGCTGATCCTCTAAGGATTGTTCAGATTTCTCGAGGTGGAGGTGATCCTTCTTCCTTACCACTTGGTTCTCGCTGGTTCGACCCGACCTCGCGCTCTCCACTTCCACCTACATATTTCTTCAGCTGGCCTTTTCTGGATCAAGGCCTCTATGGCTTCCTTTAAGTCATAGCAGTCCGAAGTAGAATGTCCGTGATCGCGATGGAATAGACAATATTTGTCCTTATTCCTCCTGTGTGATTCTGCCTTCAACTTGGCTGGCCATTTGAGCATGTTCTTGTCTCGGACCTCCATTAGAATTTGTTCGATCGGAACGCTCGTCGGGGTATACCGCTTAAACTTACTTGGTGGTAGTCCTTTCCTGACAGACTTATCGTTGTGGTCGGATCTGTCTTCCTGCTTTCGCTTTCTACAGCCGCTTCTATCTTCTTCCATTCGACTCTTCCTTTTCCCTTATCGACTCTGTCGCGCTGATCCTCTGGGGTTTTCTCGAACGGAGCAACTCGTCTGCACTCATATACTTCTGAGCCCTGGTTAGAAACTCAACATAAGTTGTGGGAGCTTTCTTACCTAACGACCAGAGAAACCTCTCGTCTTTGAGACAAACCACAATCGTTGTCAGTGTCGCACCATCTGTATATCCCTCTATCTTGAGCGCCTCATTGTTGAAGCAGGTCACGTACTTTCTTAGCGTTTCGTTACTGCCCTGCTTGATAGTGATGAGGTATGTAGTCGGCTTCCTCTGATCTCTTCCTCTGAGGAACTGAGTGACAAAGGCTCGAGCCAGTTCACGGAACGAGGCAATAAACTTCCTTTTAAGTTGCCTAAACCACTTTCGAGTCGGTCCAGTTAGGGTAAAGGAGAAAGCACGACACTTGATGGCATCCCAGACTCCATGGAGTTCCATCCATGACCAAAAAGTATCAAGGTGCTCCACCAGATCTTGGACCCATCATACGCCTTTATGGTCGACAACTTAAACTTCTGAGGAACCTCCTCTTTCATTATTTCATCGGTAAAAGGCGGATCTACCTGGTCGATGAGATTCTCCAGGTCCAACCCACTATGGTCTTGGGCCTTCTTCATGTCTCCAAGCTTATCTTGGATCCTCCCAGCTTTGCTGCCCAAGGTCTACTCTCGGTTTCTAACTCCTTCCATTTTTTTTTTATCAGCCCCCTAAGGTATGACCCCGTGTCAGGCTTTCCTGATTGGTCATTCCTTCAGCCTTGTTGCTGCTTGGCTTCAGGCGTATGGTAGCTATTGTGTCCTCGGTTTTCGTGGATCACCTGTGTCTTAGCCTGGGAATCTCCTACTCGAGACACAGGTCTTTGTGCTTCCGAGTGATGGGACCGTCTGTCGTTCCCTCCTAATCACAGCCTCCCATTGGACCTCTAAGGTAGCACTCGAGACTCCCCCTGTCCTTCATCCGTCGGGCCTTTTCCTTTGGTCTGGTCTCGAATTAGAGGTACGAATCCTCGTGTGGTTGGAGCTTGAGCCTTTTCTCCAGGTTGGGCACCCATAGAGTTCTTCCCCGTACCGTCCTTCAGAGCTTCCACGATCAGGTTTGGACGGTTGAGAATCTCCAAAATTCACGCGATATTGTCGTCCAAGCCCCGAACCCGTTACTCTACTGTTGCATACTGATCCACCTCCGCTGCCACAACACACTTGCTGACTTCTTCGAGTTGATTAAAAATTTCTTTTTAAATTACTGAGTTTCTGACTCCCGAATATTCAATTGATTAATTAATTCTTTATAACGCATTTCATTTTTCTTTGATAAATAAGAAAGTAATCGTTGGCGTTTTTCGAGAATTTTACGTAGACCTCTTTGAGATAAATAGTCTTTATTGTGCAATTCCAAACGTGAAGTAAGTCTTCGTATCTTATTAGTGAAATTGACTACTTGAAATTCAACAGATTCTCAACTTTCTTTTTTTTTTCTTCTTGCGAAATAACTAAGTTGAATGAATTTTTTTACCATAAAATGAAATATCCTTCCCCTCATTTTTTTCCTTTTTTTTATATAAATTATTATGGATCAGTAATAATATTATAATGTTACTCATTTAAATTTGATATACACAATAATCTTAATTTGCATCCTGTGCTCTAGCTGGTATTCGGTGAGGATGTCGGTCATTATCCAACTTCTCTCCGTCATTGATCGGGCGAACTTGGCTCATATCGTTACTAATACTGATCACTGTTAAGCTTTCTTAGCACGTAGCTTGTTACGGGAAAAGTTTTGTTCCCATAGACGGCTCCAACTGTTAATACCGAATTTGGATGGTCGGATCAACGGTGAATTTGTATTGTTGGAAATCGTAATCTCCTGCAAGAAAGACCACTAACACCGGTGTGGTGCTCTACCACACGCACTCCGACGCTCAAGTTAGAAAGGATAACTCTCTCGTCAAATAAGTCTCAAGCTAGAATACGAGAAAATGATTGCTTACCTTTCTTGAACTGTTCCCACGAGATAATATAGTCGCACAATCGTAACGACTCCTTCGGGGCTTAATTACCCACTATCATCCAAGATTATGCTCCCTTAATTACAATGGTTACGAGAGTGGAACCGTTTTGCAACGTTCCCACCTTTTCCCATACTTGTCATAACGATGTGCGTGTCATACGAAAAGACTCTCGCCAGTCCATTCGTCTAGGTCGTTACTCGACCGACCTCTTGAACGAACATAACGGAGAGAACCTCCTTAAGGTGGGCTCAAGGTTGACCGTTGGGCCACCTGTGGTCGAGGCCGACCCTTAGGGGTCGGCTTCTCGTGTCGAGCTTACCCCATGGGGTTGACCCACCTATAGTCGGGGTCGACCCCTAGGGGTTGGCCTCCCGATCCAAGTCGACCCACTTGGGCTTGGGGGTCGGCCTCCCAGGCACGTTTACCAACTTATCTCAGGATCACCCGTGCTATTGAACCAGGTCCTATTTTTTGGCCATAACAATATATAGGACACATACGTTTAGATGTGGATATGTTTGGGTTTCAAATCCAAACTCATGTTTGGAATAAGATGTTTAAAATTCTTGGTTTTTTAACCCACTCCCTAGATTACAATAGTGCAACCTCTGTTAATTGACATTGTTATTCCACGGTTTAATTGTTATTATTTCTGTTATTTCTGTTGATTAACTTCTCTTTAAATACATGTGTATTTCTTCACTAGGTCAACGAGGAGAACTCTCTCATAGATATTGAGAGATTATTACATGGTATTAGAGCTTCCTTGACACACGTCTGCGATACTTTTTTTTTATGTTGGGTTTTATGTCCTAAAACTCGTGGGTTTGTAAACTGAATGTATATTCTATTTTGCAATAAAGATGTTATTGAGATTTATTCAGTAAAGGTGTTATTGAATAAAGTGAATTATATATTTTAAAACCCTAATCCAATAAAGAACCCATGACTATAGGATGTATACTTGAACTTATGTGTGACATAAAAGTGGATCAGGTTCAAGTTATAGCCAGAACGGTCTATAGTATAGGGATAGTGTTGGGTACCTTATCCTGGGGACACTATGGGCGCGACCCACTTTGTAAAGTACAAACGATGTGATCCTAAATCGTTCATGTGGAGACATGCGAGTGGAGGCGCCCTATGTAATGAGTTTGCATAAGACTGGACCGAGAAATAGTCACTTAGACTGTATAACTCCGTTTACTGTCTTAACTGACTATATTCATACGATGACCTAGGTAACTCGGTCTTAATCCTGAGTGTTCCATGAACTCCTGTTTATTCAGATTATCCTTAGATTTGCATGGGTGAGAGTGGCTTGAGATTGCGACTCAATAAGCCTCCCATTTAAGGGATAAGGCTGGGTAGATAGCTGGAAACATAGTTCAGCAAGATGAAATTCACTCCTACCCACTTTAGGGATTAGTAGAGAGGTTGTTCCCTTAAGTGTTTACTTCAGGTCTTGAACAAAGGGCCCATCCCTCTCATTGGCCCGAGAGGGATTTGGTTTGTTGGTTGGACCACAAACCAATTGCTCATTAGAGGATCAGTGGGACTTAAGGAACAAGAAGTAATTACAGGGGTAAAACGGTAATTTTGACCCAACTATAATTACGAACGACTTGTGGAGGATCGACTTATTAATCATGGTTATATCGAGTGGACAAAAATATATCTACAGTGAGAAGAGTGCAACCACTAGACTTTAGTGGAGTGTCCCGGTGGTTAACGAATGTTGATTAGCTAGGCTAAAGAGTTTGGTCGGTTAATCTCGTATCGTTGGAGCTCATGATCTGTAGGTCTATTAGGTCCCCTTACTAGCTCGTACTAAGCCTTGTAACATTTGAGAGAAAAGAATTTGAATTGTTCAAATTCGGTTTTGAGAGAAAACGTTAATTATATGCAATATACTTAAAGTATCATAGATTAATTATGAATTAAACTATGATAAAGAAGAGGTGGAATTAAGAAATCGGGATTGGTCCAATTATTTAATTTGATATTTGATATTAAATTAAATAATTAATTAAAATTAATTAATTAAATTGTTTAATCAATTAAATTAATAAATTTATTTTAATTTAAAATTAATTTTATATTAATTTTGAATTAAAATTAAATGAAAATTCAAATTGAATTTTGAAGTTTCAATTGGACCAAACTCAAAAGGGTGAACAAGCTTCTTTGAATGTCGAATTCACCATAATTGAGCACCTCCTTCTTGCTTAATCCTTCCCATCTTCTTGTTGTCATCTTCTCCTAGCTTGAAGAAGCTTTTGGTTTCTTTAATTGAAGAAGAAACCAATGGATTAAGTAGGATTGATCAGAATTTTTCTAATTTACGTTTTTCAGACCTTTCTCCCATCTCTCTTCAAATTCTCTCTATCAAAGATCCCACAATCTGTCCAAGGCCTGAGGATAGTAGGGAATACACTGGAGGTGGTCCACAAAGTGTTTGTGACAAGAAATTGCTCACGGATTAGGAGAATTTTGAGTTACAAAAGTATGAGTTCTTTTTCTCTATTTTTCCAGATTTGAGCATGCTTTTTATTTTGTAAAATTGATCAACTTAGAGTGTTCAAGATCCGAAATTGCTTCCACTTCTTAATATAGACTCTTTCATTTTCACGCACTCGTGTCACTCTGAAAGACCTTTCTTCTCCAAATTTTATTCTCTCAAATACCTGCAACCTCGTTTCCATCCGTTTAGATGCGACGGATTTCGTTCTCTGGCGTTTTCAGTTGCACAAGATTTTAAAGGCTCATTGGCTCTTCGACTTCATTAACGGTACTATTCTGATGCCTTCTTCCTCCACAGATCCGTCGCTTGACGATTGGATAAATAGGATCATGCCCTCATGACCTTGCTAAATGCTACTTTTTTTGGGATTTATGCCCTAAACAAGTGTAGTTTTGTTTCAAATAAATAAAGATGTTATTTATTATATTCTCGCATATAAATCTAAATCCAATAAACTAAGTTCCAAGGTTATAATGATTGATTTTGAACAATTTGTGTAGTAGACACAAGTTGGATTAAATGGTTCAAAAATAACCTAAAAGGTCTATGGTATATGCATAAGGTTGGGAACCTTATACTGGTAACACCATGGATGCAACCTGCTTTGTATTTAGTACAAACGAGGTAATCCAACTCGTTCATGTGGTAGACGTGCGAGTGGAGGCATCCTGTATAATGAGATTATACAAGACTGGACTGCAAATTATTAACCTACTAGTGTAACACCGTTAACAAGATAGGTCTAATAATTTATAGATGAGCATTAGTGACATGACCTGAATCCTGAGCAAGTTACGGACTCCTGCTTATGGGGTTTGTCCTTAGACTAGTATGGGTGAGAGTGGCCTGTAGCCGACTCATAAAGCCTACCTTCTTAGGGACATAACCTTATAGGTAACATGGAACTTAACTCTGCAAGATGAAATTCACTCATTCCTAAACTAGGGAATCAAATAGGTTGTTCTCCTACGAACTGAATCCAGGTCTTGAACAACGGGGCCCCACCTTCTTACTGGCCTAAGAAGGATTAAGTTTATGGTAGGACCATAGACTAGTTGTTCATTAGAGGATCAGTGGTGCTTAAGGAGCAAGATGTAGTCATAGGGGTAAAACGGTAATTTGACCTAACCGTGACTGAGAACAACCTGTGAAGGGTCAACTCACGGGTATTGATTATATCAATGGATACAACATAGTCTATAGTGAGAAGAGTGCAGCTACGAGTCTATAGTGGAGTGACTTGTAGTTAATGAATGTTGGTTAATTAGATCAAAGAGTTTAATCAATTAATCTCGTATCATTGAAGCTCATGATCTGTAGATTCATTAGGTCCCTCCGTTGGCTCAACATGGAAATAATGAGGGTTCATAGTTTGGAGTGAAATTGAAGTGTTCAATTTCATGTTTAAGGAGATATATCAATTATATGTGATATAATTGATATAATATATGATTTAATCCATATGTTAAATGAGAAATATATCATACGAGCACTATAGGGGTAGGATGGTCATTTCTATCCTATTTCCCTATAAATATGTGCATGAGATGCACATTAATTATGCATTCCAAGCCAACTTTGTGAGAAACTGTAAACCCGATCTCTTTGGAACTTCCTTATTAACAAACAACAAAAAGAAAGAAGAAATGAATGTTTAAAACTTGGTTTTCCATGTTTTAAAAAGGAAAGAAATGAAGTGAAAGGCAAAAGGAAAACAAGGAAGGAAAGTTTAAACCATTTCGGTTTGGATTGCTTTTAAGACAAAAGAAGAAAAGGAAATGAAACAAATGTTTAATATACTAAGTTTGCTTTGTTTTGTTAAGAAAAGAAAAGAAAAGAAATGGAAGGAAGGGATAAAGGAAAGAAAAAGAAAAGGAAAAAGAAAAAGAGAAAAAGAGGAAAAAGACAAAACAACCTCTTTCCACCGATTGTTTTGTTTTAAAAAGGGTTTTCTCTTCAATTTCTTCTCTTTCATCACAAACCAAGCTGAAATTTCGTGGGAGAAGGAGAAAGGAAGAAGAAGGAAGCCATTTTTCATAAATTTGGAGCTGTAGTTGCAGAAGAAAGGAGAAGAACTCAAGAGGATTCTTTATGACAGCAAGGTAATCACTCTGCCATGTTCTGCTATTTTGTTCATCACGAGCTCCACAGAAAGAGGTAAGAGTTGAAATTTTGTTTCATGAAAGTTAACTCATATTGGAACAAAATTCGTGAAGGAAGCTCGAGCAAATTCGGATCTTAAGCCACTGATTTGTGAAGAGGAAGACAGAACACAGAATTTACTGTCAAATCCGAGAAGTCTCTGATGTTTTGGTTGTACTGACCTGTAGAGTTGGAATCAGAAGCTCTATTAGGTATGGTTGGAAAACTTATTGAATTTCCTACAACTTTCATGAAGAATTCGTGAATAGAAAATGATTGGAAGATGTTGTAAATAGCAGGTCAAGTTTCGGGTTGCAGCAGAAAATCGAATCTGGAATAGCAGAAGTTAGTTCTGGGGAAAGGAGCTTTCGAGGTATTTCTGAACCAATCTATTGGGAATTTGAATTTCATGTCTTCATATGATTTTTAGAGGATTCCAAAAGGAAGAGTTTGGTATAAATTTCACCCTGTTTGGCTAAGTAATGAAGAAGTTATGGCTGTCTGAATACAGGGCTTAAAATCTGTTAAATGCTAGAATTTTTGTTGGAGTATTTTCTTGTAGTTTAAAGGTTAAAAACCATGAGCTCGAGGTTCTAAAACATAGTTTTGGTTTGTTTGACAGGCCAAGAACAAAAGGTCGAGTGTACGGGTCAAGACTTTAGTTCTAACATTTGTGAGTGACAAAACGAACCTTGAAATTGGTTTATAGGCTTGTATTATGCTTATGAAATGCAAGGTTTTGCTAAAACGAAATGGTTTAGATGTTTATTGTTTTCTTGAACACTTGTTTATGAGCATTCATGATTTCTTAGAAATGTTTTAAAGTGTTCATGATGAGCCTAAAAGTCTTTATGAAATTTATACATGAGCATATGTCTAATGATTGCCAAAACTTACGGAGATGTTATGATTTCAAGCAAGCATGTACTAGCAAGTATGTTTTAAAGATTTCTAGTTTTATGAACAAGCTAAGTAAGCTTGAGTTTTATGAAAGAAAAGATAAGTTTGGCATGTTCAAATGTTTTCATGTGATCTTACGAGATATTGAGCCCGAGGCTATGTAGTACCGCAGTGTGCACACAGTGTCTTATTCTCGTTGTCGACGTTGAGTGTACTCGTGACAACGGGTCGTCGTGAGTCTTTGGGCGGGCCCCACTCGACAAAGACGATGGGAGTCTTTGGGTGGGCCCCACTACATCGTAGAATAAACGTTGGTGTCTCAAGGCGTGCGCTACACAACGTAGATTGTGACATGTTTTAAAAAGAGCTTATATCATTTACATGCCTTACGAGATTTTAACGGTATACTTGCTGATTTTCATGAAAAGCTATTATGATTACACATTTACTTTTAACATTTGATTCACGGATGCATATGCTCATAGTTGGCCAGGTGATATGATTTACGAGTTAATAGCTTTCTTTTAAACTCAAGTCACTCACCGAGCTTTATAGCTCATTCTTTCGATGTTTTTCCCACTTTTCGGTAGAGATCGAGCTCCGGTGCACGATAACTTTGCCATAGTCTGTTTGGAAGCTTCTCATGTTTGATATGTTGTGCGTGGTGGTGTGGTTTAGCAAGTCCATATGTCTATAAATTATTTTAAGAGAACTATGTAGTTATAGTCGTATGTGCTTTAGAGGTTGTGGGTGCTTAATTAGTGGTTTGAATTGCTTGTGGTTACGATGTTCTTGCTCATCTTAGTTTCCAAGAGAGACTTAAGAAGAGTTTCTCCTCATGTACGTCTTATAGATGTCCAGTTTCCATTGAGTTAAGTTTAAAGTGTTCCATATGCGAACATAGTTTGTTTTCGTGTAATGTAGTGTCGCAGTATTGTTAAGAGGTAACAATGTCCGTTGGGCTTCATGCCGCCTCCCGCTAAGTTAGCAAGTGGTTCGGGAGGGTGTGACAACTTGGTATCGTGAGCGCGATTAGTTCCATGGGAATGAGACAGAGCAAGTTAGCTCTAGAAGAAACTCAAAAGTAAATAGCAAGTTATTGAGTTAGTTCAATAGAACTAGCGAGCATGGTCCAAGTAAGGACAAGAGTAAGTCCATCGGGACTAGAATGTGAACACAAGTCTAGAATTGTGCATTTGGGTTGAGTACTCATTACATGTCTAGTATGTTAATATGTTATAGAAGTCATGCCACCACGTACTAACAGGCGATGCGAGGCAAGATCGGGATCGGACGCGGATCCTACCCAAGATCAATCCCGGTGGAGATCTAGTGCCCCGAGAGTTCGGATGGGGGCGAGTGCGCGACATGCTAATTCCTCACGGGAGGTAGGTAAGCCATAGGGAGCGGGGCTAAGTAATCCGAGATAAGACATATAGAATAGATCACCTAAAAGAATTAGGAGCCACAAAGTGTTTGAGGTTCCAAAGATCCATTGAAGTTTAGGTTTGGCTAAATAAGCTTGATAAATGTTTTGATGTTATGAGTTGCTCTGAGGAGCGAAATGTTAAGTTTGCCACATTCTTGCTACTAAAGAAGCGTAAGGATGATGGAGATCGATGTTAGCTTGATTGTAGTGATGCACGTACTTCACACACAGCAAACTTTTAAGTATATTTGAAAATAAATATTACCTTAGCACGTACCGAGAGGCAAAGAGGGATGAATTTTGTTAGAACTAAAACAAGAGACACTTCCAGTGGCTGAGTATGAGAGAAGATATACCGAGTTTTCGCGGTATGTTGATGTGATTGTGGCATCCGAGAGTGACAGTGTCGAAGATTTGAAAGAGGGTTACAACTTTGAGATCGTACCCCGATTCTGACCATTGCTAAGTGGATTGATTTCTCCTAGTTGGTAGTGAGACCGCTCTCACGTGTTGAGCGAGTAGTATAGCAGAGGTGCGATCGATAGTGAAGCCTAGTTGTGGAGGCTTCGACAACAAGCGATTTCAAGGTCGTGAGCGGCGGAGGTTCACACTTGGAGTAAATGTTTCAAGTCAATATGACTTTAAGGATCGAACTAGTAGCCGGCATCAAGCGGATGATTGTGGGTAGTGCCTATCGAGGCGAGTTAAAGTGAACCTAGTTAGTTTGTTTGATTGGCGTGAAGTTGCATGGAGGCAAGAGTCTAATGCCGATATAGCAAGGAAAACTCCATGTGTGATCTCGCATTGCAAGAATCATCAAGATCATTGTCTTGTGAGTGTTGGTACATGCTACCAATGCCGACAACAACGAGACATGTCAAGAGGGTTTGTCCACAGCTATGGACAAATGCGTGCAGAGGGACTAGGGAGTTGAGTCCCGATTAGTTGAAAGCGTAGAGAGTTTGATGAGTGCAAGAGAGGCACCAGTGGTGTTGGACTAAAGAGAGTTGTAGGAGGCCTAAGCAACACGGAAAGGTCTAGGTTATGTCTCAAAGAAGAAGTTCGAGGATGCACCAGAATATGATTATTGGTACAATTACTATTTGAAATGTACCGCACTGCTTTAATAGAACAAGGTGCTACACATTTTTTTGTTTTTAGTATGTTCTTGACTAAGTTGAATGGGAAGCTAGAACCTTTATGTAAAAGGTTAGTTATATACACTCCAGGTTGGTGATGCTTTATTAGTCAATTCGGTGATGCGGAATTGTGAGGTCTTAGTAAAAGGTCTCAATTTGTTAGTGGATCTTCTTCCACTAGAGTTGCAGGTGTGAGATGCAATCCTAGGAATGGATTTCTTATTCACTCACTATGCTTCCAGAGATTGCCATATAAAGGAGGTTGTTTTCAAGAAACCAGATTAGTTGAAGTGGTTTTATGGGATGAAAGAAAGACTATCCCTACGAGTTTGTTTTCGTGATTCAAAGCTCGAAGTTATTGAGGAAAGGTTGCACGACGTTTCTTGCACATGTAGTTGAGGTGCAGGAAGAAAAGCTAAAACAAGAAAATGTTCTTGTTGTGAATGAATTTTCTTGTTGTTTTTCTAGCAGATCTATCAGGATTGCCACTTGATAGGGAAGTTGAGTTCACCATTGAACTGTTATCATGAATAACACCTATTTCACAAGCGTCGTATAGAATAGCTTCAAGTGAGATCGGGAACTAAAGATGCGATTACAAGAACTAGTTGATAAAGGGATACATCGGACCTAGTGTATATCCTTGGAGAGCTCGGTGTTATCGTGTGAAAAGAAAGATGGTATCCGTAGATTATGCATTGATTATAGATAGTTAAACAAAGTCACGATACGTAATAAGTATCCTTTACCCTCAATAGATGACTTGTTTGACCGAGCTTAGAGAGCGCATCGATGTTTTGTAAGATTAATTTAAGATCGAGATATCATAAGTTAAAGGTCGAGAATCGAGACATTCCTAAGACGTTATTCATAATGAGGTACGAGCATTACGAGTGTTTAGTAATGCCATTCGGTTTAACAAGGTACTAGCGGTTTCCATGGACCTCATGGACGTGTTTTCCCAGATTTGGATAACTTTGTAATAGTAATTATTGATGATATACTAGTTTTTTCGGTTGACAGGAAAGCCCACGAGGAACGCATGAGTATTATTCTACAAACACTACGAGATAAACAGTTGTACGCTAAATTCACCAAAGGTGAGTTTTGATTGAATCAGGTAGTGATTGAGGTAAGTTGTTTCAACAAATGGAGTTGGTATGGGTCCACATAAAGTAAAGTTATGGTCAACTTAGTGAGACCAAATTGGCGGCGAGAGGTACGTAGTTTCCTAACTTGGCGGGATATGCGGATGATTTGTTGAGAACTTCTCACGATTAGTATTACCCTTAACAGCTTATAACAAGAAAGAATGCTAAGATTGAATGGTCGATAAGTGTGAACGAGTTTTCGGGAGAGTCGAAAAAGAGATTAGTTACAAACACCTATTCTAACACTTCCTATAACGGGAAAAGAGTATGTGGTTTCTTGTGATGCCCCAAGGAAAGATTTAGGGTGTGTCTTGATGCAAGAAGGAAAAGTAATAACTTATGCGTTAAGGCAATTGAAAAAGCACGAATGTAATTACCCTACCCATGATTTTGAGTTAGCGTTAGTTGTTCTAGCATTAAAGATCCGGAGACATTACTGTTTTGGTGAAAGGTGTCACATTTACACGAGATCATAAGAGTCCAAGTATATCTTTGATCAAAGGAGTTGATTATGAGACAGAGAAGATGGTTAGAACTCGATTAAAGATTATGATTGTACCATAGAATACCATCCCGGTAAGGTGAATGTGGTAGCGATTGCATTGAGCAGAAGTGAAGACTTCCTAAGGACACCTTGTGTGGTTTTGAGCAACATTTTTAAGTACTCTAAAGGATTCTAAGGCGCTTGTAATCTGCAGTGAATTCTGAGGGTCTTTAGTTTAATTTCAGATCGGGCCTTCACTCATAATAGAGATTGTGAGAAGACAATCAAAGAATAGTAACTTGCAAAAGATGTTTAGAAAGTCCAAATAGGGCCAAGAAGCAAAATTTAAAATGAGATCGAGGCGAGAGCCATAGAGAAACAGGGGAAGACTATGCGTTAGTGTTAGTGAGCTTAAGAATGCTATTCTAGAAGAAGCTCACAGCTCATTCGATACGCTATGCATCCGAGAAGCACCAAGATGTAAAAACCTTGAATGAGACTTATTGGTGACACGGGATGTAGCGGGAGATAGTTGATTATGTGATAGATGTTTAATCACATCCGCAAGTTAAACTAGTTAGACAGAAGCAAAAAGGACTCCTTAACCCATTGCTAGTGTCGGAATGGAAATGGGAGCGTATTACTATGTTTTTTCTCATTTAGATTACCACGTACTTCAAATGGACATAATGGTACTTGGGTAATGGTGGATAGACTCACTAAGACAACACGGTTTGTACCGATTACAGCGATGTCTACGCTTAATCAGCTAGCTAAGTTATGCGTCGACAGAATTGTGAGACAATACGGAGTGCCTGTGTCCATAGTTTCAGATAGGGATCCGAGATTTACTTCTATGTTTTGGCCTAGTTTACGTAAAGCTATGGGAACAAAGTGAAGTTTAGTCTGAAGATTCCATCCTCGGGATGATGGGCGATCGAGAGAGGACCATCCAGACCTTAGAGGACATGTTGAGAGCATGTGTCCTTCAATTTAAAGGGAGTTGGGATACACACCTATCGCTTATGGAATTTGCTTACAATAATGGCTACTACATCGAGTATTGGTATGGCACCATTTGAGGCTCAGTATGGAAGACCATGTAGAACGCCGATATGTTGGAACGAAGTAGGAAAGCGGAAGCTTATCGGCCCCGAGTTGGTACAAGTTACTACTGAGACAAAATTAAGGTAATTAGAGAAAATTTGAAGGTAGCACAAGACCGTCGGAAGAATTATCTTTGATAAGCGGCGAAAGGACTTAGAATTCGTGTTGGAGATCAAGTTTTCTTGAAGTTATCTCCATGGAGAGGTGTCCTTCGTTTTGGCAAAAAGGGTAAACTAAGCCCTAGATATATTGGTCCTTATCAAATAACGGGACGAGTTGGGCGACCCTCTGACCGGAGTTGCCAGCAGAACTATCTCGAGTACATGATGTTTTTCATGTGTCCATGTTAAGGAAGTATATCCCAGATCCGACACATGTGTTGCAACCACAACCAGTTGAGCTGAAAGAAGACATGAGTTACGCAGAGGATGCAGTTCAAATCCTCGACAGAAAAGAACAAGTTTTAAGAAACAAGACGATCCCACTCGTGAAGGTTCGTTGGAAACATCACAGAGTGGAGGAGGCAACCTAAGAGTTAGAAGACTAAATGAGGAGGAAGTATCCGATGATTTTCACCTAAAGACTACTAAATTTCGAGGACGAAATTTCCTAAGGGGGAGGTAAGTTGTAAACCCGATCTCTTTGGAACTTCCTTATTAACAAACAACAAAAAGAAAGAAGAAATGAATGTTTAAAACTTGGTTTTCCATGTTTTAAAAAGGAAAGAAATGAAGTGAAAGGCAAAAGGAAAACAAGGAAGGAAAGTTTAAACCATTTCGGTTTGGATTGCTTTTAAGACAAAAGAAGAAAAGGAAATGAAACAAATGTTTAATATACTAAGTTTGCTTTGTTTTGTTAAGAAAAGAAAAGAAAAGAAATGGAAGGAAGGGATAAAGGAAAGAAAAAAAAAAGGAAAAAGAAAAAGACAAAAAGAGGAAAAAGACAAAACAACCTCTTTCCACCGATTGTTTTGTTTTAAAAAGGGTTTTCTCTTCAATTTCTTCTCTTTCATCACAAACCAAGATGAAATTTCGTGGGAGAAGGAGAAAGGAAGAAGAAGGAAGCCATTTTTCATAAATTTGGAGCTGTAGTTGCAGAAGAAAGGAGAAGAACTCAAGAGGATTCTTTATGACAGCAAGGTAATCACTCTGCCATGTTCTGCTATTTTGTTCATCACGAGCTCCACAGAAAGAGGTAAGAGTTGAAATTTTGTTTCATGAAAGTTAACTCATATTGGAACAAAATTCGTGAAGGAAGCTTGAGCAAATTCGGATCTTAAGCTACTGATTTGTGAAGAGGAAGACAGAACACAGAATTTACTGTCAAATCCGAGAAGTCTCTGATGTTTTGGTTGTACTGACCTGTAGAGTTGGAATCAGAAGCTCTATTAGGTATGGTTGGAAAACTTATTGAATTTCCTACACCTTTCATGAAGAATTCGTGAATAGAAAATGATTGGAAGATGTTGTAAATAGCAGGTCACGTTTCGGGTTGCAGCAGAAAATCGAATCTGGAATAGCAGAAGTTAGTTTTGGGGAAAGGAGCTTTCGAGGTATTTCTGAACCAATCTATTGGGAATTTGAATTTCATGTCTTCATATGATTTTTAGAGGATTCCAAAAGGAAGAGTTTGGTATAAATTTCACCCTGTTTGGCTAAGTAATGAAGAAGTTATGGCTGTCTGAATACAGGGCTTAAAATCTGTTAAATGCTGGAATTTTTGTTGGAGTATTTTCTTGTAGTTTAAAGGTTAAAAACCATGAGCTCGAGGTTCTAAAACATGGTTTTGGTTTGTTTGACAGGCCAAGAACAAAAGGTCGAGTGTACGGGTCAAGACTTTAGTTCTAACACTGTGAGTGACAAAACGAACCTTGAAATTGGTTTATAGGCTTGTATTATGCTTATGAAATGCAAGGTTTTGCTAAAACGAAATGGTTTAGATGTTTATTGTTTTCTTGAACACTTGTTTATGAGCATTCATGATTTCTTAGAAATGTTTTAAAGTGTTCATGATGAGCCTAAAAGTCTTTATGAAATTTATACATGAGCATATGTCTAATGATTGCCAAAACTTACGGAGATGTTATGATTTCAAGCAAGCATGTACTAGCAAGTATGTTTTAAAGATTTCTAGTTTTATGAACAAGCTAAGTAAGCTTGAGTTTTATGAAAGAAAAAGATAAGCTGGCATGTTCAAATGTTTTCATGTGATCTTCTGAGATATTGAGCCCGAGGCTATGTAGTACCGTGTGCACACAGGTCTTATTCTGTTGTCGACGTTGAGTGTACTCCGTGACAACAGCCATTGCCGTGAGTCTTTGGGCGGGCCCATACTCGACAAAGACGATGGGAGTCTTTGGCGGGCCCCACTACATCGTAGAATAAACGTTGGTGTCTCAAGGCGTGCCTACACAACGTGGATTGTGACATGTTTTAAAAAGAGCTTATATCATTTACATGCCTTACGAGATTTTAACGGTATACTTGCTGATTTTCATGAAAAGCTATTATGATTACACATTTACTTTTAACATTTGATTACAGATGCATATGCTCATAGTTGGCCAGGTGATATGATTTACGAGTTAATAGCTTTCTTTTAAACTCAAGTCACTCACTGAGCTTTATAGCTCATTCTTTCAGTGTTTTTCCCACTTTTCGGTAGAGATCGAGCTCCCTGGTGCACGATAACTTTGCCATATATCTGTGGAAGCTTCTCATGTTTGATATGTTGTGCGTGGTGGTGTGGTTAGCAAGTCCATATGTTTGTAAATTATTTTAAGAGAACTATGTAGTTATAGTCGTATGTGCTTTAGAGGTTGTGATTGCTTAATTAATGGTTTGGACTGTTTGTGGTTCTGATGTTCTTGCTCATCTTAGTTTCCAAGAGAGACTTAAGAAGAGTTTCTCCTCATGTACGTCTTATAGATGTCCAGTTTCCGCTGAGTTAAGTTTAAAGTGTTCCATATGCGAACATAGTTTGTTTTCAGGTAAAGTAGTGTTTGCAGGTATTGTTAAGAGGTAACAATGTCTGTTGGCTTCATGCCGTCTCCCGGGCTAAGTTAGCAAGTGGTTCGGGAGGGGGTGTGACAGAAACACTAGAATGCTCTCTCTTATGTGTGTTATTGGAAAAGTTCCTAAAAAACACCTATTCTCTCTAAAAATCCCTCCCAACTCCAAAAGAGGTTCCACCACTTTCCCTCTCCTAGAGTCACAACGGAGAAGATCTAAGGGGCGTGTCAAAACTAGTTCGCAGTTTGTGGAGATTGCTAGATCTTTGAGATCGGGAGAACGAGAAAAACAAAGGAGCATTTGTTGTTATTGTCTACAAAGGTAATATACTTGTTGTCCATATATCTCATTTACATGCTTAATCGTTTTATATATGTTTTTGATTTGATCTACGTAACACATTGCAAGAACACGCGATTCAAATCACTTCTGCTACGGGATTCGATCCTATCAATTGGTATCAGAGCCAATTGTGTTCTTGTTTTTGTTCTAGATCTGTCAAAAACATAGGTGGGATTACATTTTGTTCATGAGATGAATGAATGTTTGTAAATTAGATGTTTACATTTTTGGCACTTAGATTTGCAATTTTTCATTGAATCGTTCAATGTAAAGGTCTGATGTTTTGGGCAATTTTAATTGTAAATCGAGTCTGTAAGTCCGTGTCGATCGAGACAAAGTGGTTGTTGTGAAGAACGGAGCAAAAACGACAAAAGGAGTTTGTTGTTCTACATACAGCGTTGCAACGCTGTTCATCAGCATTGCAACGCCGTTGAGGCAGTTTTCAAGCTGTAGGAGGCGCAACGTTGCAACGCTTCAACCAGCGTCACAACGCTTGGACGAAGAGGCGTTAGCGTTGCAATCACGGGCGTCACAACGTTGGAGCTAAAGGCATTTTTCCAAGCGCTCCAACGGGCAGAAATAGACAAGTATCAACGTTGCAACGCTGGTATCAGGCTCCACAGGTAGGGGTCAAGGTAGGGGGCGAAGGGCTAGAGTAACTGGCCCACCCCCAGAACTTCCTATGAAGCAGGAAGAGGTTCCCCGACCTATGTCGGATTCGCCACAGGCTCCACAGAATAACCAAGGAAATATCCCTCCGGTTGCGTCGGGTATGGGACAAGCCAACCCTGCGATGCCTACGATGTTGGAAACCATGCAAGCAATGATACAAGCTACGGTGACGTCTCAGTTAGCTCAGATGAGCCAGGGACAAGTGAATGCAACAGTAGAAGCTCGGTACCTGAATGATTTCAGGAAGTACGACCCCCGACCATTTGATGGATCTTCTGGGGACCCCACATTGGCAGAGTTGTGGTTGTTGTCGATAGAGAATATCTTTTGGCTCATGAATTGTCCTGAAGAGTATAGGGTGCCTTGTGCGGCCCTTATGTTGAGAGATGACGTTTTCTTGTGGTGGGAGTCAACCTAGAGGACCGTAAGCATTGAAGGAGGCCTCGTGACGTGGGCCCAATTTAGGGAGGCTTTCAGTTTACCCTGGGACAACTCATTAAAGGAAGCAAGAAGAATTCTTACAGCTCCGCCAGAATAAGCGATCTGTGGAGAGTTATGAGCGAGATTTTTCACGACTGTCACGTTTCGTTCCTGAACTGATAAGTACAGAGGCCATGAAGATAGAACAGTTTGTTATGGGTTTGGATGTCATTGTCAGAGGCACAGTGCAAGCTTTTGAGCCTTCTGACTATGTTGCAGCAGTTAGGGTTGCCGAGTTTATAGGCAACCAATAGTAGAGAGATCAACAGGTGAACAGTGGCCCAGGCCAACCCCCCTAAGGTCAGATGAGGAAATGGAACCAGGCTAGCTCGAGTGCCCACCACCCTCAGCAGACCTCCCATGGGACAGGTAGATTTCGTCCAACCACGGGGTAGAGGAAACAGTCAGGTAGACAAGGAGGCAACAATTGGGACAAGCCCCACTACAATAAATGTGGGAGATCTCACTGGGGTAGGTGTTTGGGTCGAACATGAGCTTGCTTCAGATGTGGTCAGAAGGGGCATTTCTCTGGATATTGCCCAAATAAAGCAAGTGACAACCATCCTCAGGGCTCTAGTGGTATGGGGTCGTTGAAACCAGGGATTCAGCCTGGAAGGGCTTATGCAAGTACGAGTCGAGATGCCAACAACTCCAACTCTGTAGTCACAGGTACACTCCTGATACTTGGGCATCTTGCTTTTGTATTGTTTGATTTAGGGTCTACCCACTCCTTTATTTTTGCATCTTTTGTAAGCCAAACTAAGTTATAATTAGAGCATTTGTCTTTTATTTTATTTGTTGCCACCCCTAGAGGGTGAGTTTGTATGCCACTGAAAGAGTCAAAACATTTAAGTTGTCAGTCTCTGGCCACGAACTGGAGGTGAATTTGATAGTCCTGGACATGACAGAATTTAATGTCATATTAGGCATAAATTGGTTAGCACAAAACCATGCTAGTATAGATTGCTACCTTAAGGAAGTGGTGTTCACACCACCTTGTCAGAAGAGCTACAGATTCAGAGGAGCCGGAACAGGGACACACTCAGAGTAGTGTCTGCATTTAAGGCAAGAAAGTTGATCCATCAGGGAGCATGGGGCGTGTTGGCTAGTAGGGGTGAGCAACGGTCGGTCGGGGTTGGTTTTCGACCCCAACCGACCCCCGAACCGACCAAGGTCAGTCGGTTTAACCGACCTTTTTTTTTAAAAAACTGACCAAAACCGATCGATCAACCGGCCGGTTCGGTCGGTCGGTTTGGTCAGTTTTTATATATATTTTTAAATATTTATTTAATTAATTATTTAATAATTTATAATTATTAGTTAATATATTTTGAGAAAATCTTTTTAATTTTTAATTTTTTAATTTTTATTATTATATATATAATTTTTTTAAATATCGGTCGGTTTTGTCAATCACAAAATCGACCGACCGCCCTCGGTTCGGTCGGTCGAGTCGATTTTTGGTCTTTTTTTGCTCACCCCTACAGGCTAGTGTGGTTGATGTGGGACACACTGAGGATTCACTGTCCTCGGTGCCTGTGGTAAATAAATTTCCAAACATCTTTCCTTAGGATCTTTCAAGATTACCTCCCGTGAGGGAAGTGGATTTCAACATAGAGCTTGAGCCAGGGACAACACCTATTTCTAAAGCTCCATACAGAATGGCGCCGACTGAGTTAAAGGAGCTTAAGTTGCAGCTGCAGGACTTGTTAGATAAGGAGTATATACGCCCTAGCATTTCCCCCTTGGGGAGCGCATGTGTTGTTTGTTAAGAAGAATGATGGGTCCATGCATTTGTGCATAGACTATAGGGAGCTGAATAAGGTCACAGTCAAGAATCGATATCCTCTTCCCGAGATAGATGACCTCTTTGATTAGTTACGAGGGGCTTTTGTTTTCTCAAAGATTGATCTCAAGTCGGGATACCATTAGCTGAGAATCAGAGAGGAAGATATTCCCAAGTCTGCGTTTAGGTCACGTTATGGACATTACGAGTTCACTGTAATGTCATTTGGGATGACCAATGAACCGAGTATGTAAGGAATTTCTGGATATATTCGTTATAGTATTCATAGACGATATCCTGATTTATTCGAGATCCGAGGAAGAGCACAAGGAACACCTTCGAAGGGTTTGAGAGACCTTGAGAAAGAACAAGTTGTTTGCAAAGTTCTCGAAGTGCGAGTTTTGGCTTCGTTAGGTATCCTTTTTGGGGCACGTGGTGTCCAAGGAAGGAATCTCTGTAGATCCTACTAAGGTAGATGCAGTTATGTAGGGGCCTCATTCGTCCACGGTTACCGAGGTATGTAGTTTTCTGGGACTTGCAGGCTATTATAGACGCTTTGTGCAAGATTTCTCCAAGATAACTATGCCCCTAACACAACTGACTCGGAAGGTGTTGCGTAAAATTAATATTGCAATACCACAAGTGTACGGGTCAAGTTTTAGTAGAGTGGTTTAGAGTTCCAAGTATCGCCCTTGGGAATGGGTTTCTAGATTGATTAATTACCAAGATACTTATTCTCAATTTTATCTAAAGCAACAAAATATGGATTGAGAGGAAACAAAAGATAAAAAGATAAACAAACAATTGGAGACACGAATATGATAGAATTGGAGGAAAATTATTTCACAAGTTAAAACTTTACTTAACACATGCAATGAACTAATGTCATGAATTTATAAACAAGAAGTGAGAATACTCAAGAAAATCACTACAAGATTTTTGTTTTTTCCCGATGCAAAAATGCGTCGAGATATATAACCCATGCGTCAGGATAACTTATTTCGATGAAATGTTTGTGTCGGGTCGTGTTGGGAAAGGCTCGACGGGAGAGCTTCTCCCGACGCTTTTGTTCTTGCGTTGGGAAAAACTATTCTTTCTCGGCGTAAGTTTCGTCGGGAGAACAAACTCTATCCCAATGCAAAATGTGCGTCGAGAAAAACTACTCTTTCCCGACGTAAGTTTCGCCGGGATAACAGAGTCTATCCCAATGCATTTTTTGCGTCGGGTAACTTGAGAACAAAATCCGACGCAAGGAGCGTTGGGAAGAATGCTATCAGGTCTTAAATGTTCTAATCAATATTTATAATTTAAACTTGAAAATTTCCTGATAATTCATTTTTTATAAATACTAATAATTATACAATTTTAGCACAAAACAAACATAATAAAAGTTAACATATATTTAAATTGTATCATTCTTACACAAAAAAAAAAACTTAATCTAAACGACTTTTTTCTTGTCTCCTTTATTTCTCCAAAGTCCACTTTCCAAAATTACATACCTACAAACCTGAAAGAAAAAATAAATAATATTAAGAAGTTTAAACCTAAAAAATAAATCAATAAAAGAAGCATTGAGATACACAAGAATTTTTCAAAAGAAATCTTAAGGGCTAAAAAGAACTTGAACATTTATTTATACAAGCCTAACATGCTACCCCATTGAAACTACACGTAGTGTCTTAAAGGTGCCTACACCCCCTAAGGCCAAAACACTATCAAAACAAGATTAACACAACTATTTCACTTCTTCAAACTTTGAAAGTATTAAAAATGCCTAAGTGCCCTATAAATATTCCAAAATTTCTTAAGTTGCTTACAAGTGTATAAAAAGTGTCTAAGTGTCACATGCATAGCAAAGTAAAATTGAATATTCTCTAAACGAGCTTAACGCATGTAACTCATCCATTCAAACTTACGTAAGTGTCTTAGAGGTGCCTACGTGCCCTATGAAGCCAAAATCAAACTCAAAACGAGCTTAACACGTTTTCCCCACTTTGCGAAACTTTGAAAGGGTCCAAAAATTACTTAAGTGGCCTATAATGTCTAAAACCTACAAAGTAATTTGAAACTTCTTTAAAAATTATCCAAATGTGTTTTGAACGCCAACATTCACTTTTATGCACCCGAAGATTGGTTAATACATCTCACACTCTCTCAAACCTACATACATGAAGTGGCTACCATAACTGCAGGATAGCCACACATAAAACGACACAATGATTTTTTTAATTCGCTACATTAATGAATTGGTTACCATAACTGCAGGATAACCACATGACAAAACACGTAATTAATTTTAATGCTAAAACATACCTAAGTGTTTGAAGGTCCATCATGTCCTTGTCGTCGACCTAACAAATTTTGGATATCAGCCCATCTACCTTCCCACAATGACAGTTGAGTAGTTAATGCCTCATTTGTTGCCTATATTTGTACCATTTGACCTGCCATCTGTTCAACCTTCTTTTCCAACTCTTTTTCATACTGTGAGGAAGACGTCACATCAGATGATGAGCTAGCTTTTGGGACCCAACCAAGGCTTTTAATGTGGCCTGATCGATGACCCAAAACCTTTTTACAAATATGTGCATCGGACATCGGTTCACAACCTTCTTGAGATGATGCTTCTTTAAGTTTTTGCATCTCCATCTGCATGAAAGATATAATGATGTCAAATATAGTGCCAAACACAAAACATTTACACAAGTATGATGGAATAAAATTTACATATGCATCTTTAGCGTTATCATTCACCCACCCATCCTTTATAGAAAAATGACTTTGGTGGAACAAATCCACCTGGTCAACGTCAAGCCCCTCTTTTATTACCTGTACATAAACAACACAAACTATATTAGTCATAATAATGACATACGCTATAAAATAACAAATAGGTTGTATTTTACCAATTCGTTTTGTAGTTGTACAAATGACTTCTTCCCGACTCTGTGGTTGAAAGGAAGTTTCGATCTGCTTTTTTTGTTCATCTCCGTTTTTTTCTAAAACATTTTTTTTAGTACAACTAATCCATGTATAACTATAAGGTAAACTAAGAAAAACATATCTTCCATTCAGGAGTCTCCCATCTGTCACATAGAAGATTTCAATCTTCTGGATTCGTTATCCTATCAGGTGGATTTGCACGGGCTTCTATAGGGTCCTCAAACTCACAATACTCATTATACAACTCTGCTCTATATTCTTTGAAGGTGGTTTTCATTTGTCGTTCCAAATATTTTCTCACAATCCTCTTTGAGAAGTGGAAAACAACTTCCCAAACAAATAAATGTTTAAATGCTACCTAAAAGAGAAAGAAAATTATGCGCAATCAACCACAACCAATCAAAAACCCTAAGAAATCTTCGATTGATCAGAGAAAAATGTGAAGAAGAAAGCAAACCTAAGTCACCACGATTAGAATCGAAAACCGCAATGCACATCGAAGCCCTATAGTCGTTTAATCTCGCAAGATGATCAGTGCTGCAATGACCAGTGCCAGAATCGAAGACTCTGTTGTCTGTTGTCAACGATGGGTCTCCATTTTCGTGTGAGAGGAAAGTAGCTTCATGAAAGAGGAAAGGGTTTATCGGGCGGAAAAAGGAAGGAGCTTCGTGAGAGAGGAATTCGACCTAAAAAGAAAAAGAAAGAACCTTCAGAAAAGGAAAGGAGTTATGGAAAAAGAAAGGAGCTTTGTGTGAGTCTTCGTGCTTCAAAAAGGATCTTCTGTGTTTTGGGGTTATCGGGCGGCGGCTTGGTGAAGAAAAGAAAGGGTTCAACATTATTTATTTATTTATTTAGTTGGACCTCTGTCGACGCATAATGTGTCGACATATATAAATACTTATCGACACTCGCATTGCGTCGAATAAAACCCCAAATCCCGACGCAAATTCTTGCGTCGGGAAAATACCGTCGGGATAGTAAAAAATTCTTGTAGTGAATCTCTTGATTCACAATGAGCATCGCACAGACGATAAATCCTAAAGTTTCCTTATGAATTTTAAAAGCATGCACGACATTAAGCAACTTTTTTATGTGTTTCCCAAAGAATTCTAGGTCATTCTCATGCCAAATTTCTAAGGATTTTGACAACTTTGCTCTAATCTAAGGTTCTTTCTCTCGAGTCCACTTAAACCAACAAGATCAAAGAATTGAAGGACGAATTGCCAAAAATAAATAACAAAACATAATTCAATACATAAGCAAATAAGTCTTAAACATGCAAATCAAATCCTAACTACAACGTTTAGCCACTTTAAATCACAATAAAATCAAACTAAAGTTATAGAATCATCTTTAAACAGAGTTACAATCTAAAAGAAAGAGAAAATAAACTTATGTGTCGATGTCGGTCCCTCTTCCCCGAGCTCCCGTCACAATCTCGAGCCTCCACAAACGCTTTGGCTCCCAAGGAATGCTCTTCTTTTCTCCTCTTTGAGAGTGTATTTCAAATTTAGGGTGCAATTTCTATCAATTTCGGCTCCCCTTGCAAGATTGGCAAAGTATTGTATTTATAGGATTAACGGCACAGCGTTGCGACGCTGTGCCCAGACACCAATTATGGAAAGTCTCGGCGGCGTTGCAATGCTAGGGTCAGCGTTGCAATGCCGCTACCCTAAACGCACGCCTCCTTATCCAGATGTCGTGAAAATTAATCGAACTTCAAAGAAGATTGATCACAACTGAGTTTGAGCCCAACACTTCTTCAATTTACTAAGATATCTAGTGTCCAATTCCAAGGTGTGGACCATTTGCAATGCTAGAAAGCAGCGTTGCAACGTCGTCGCCTGGTTCTTCAATGTGGATATATTATCGAGATAGCGTTGCAACGCTATTGGCACGGGTCCTCTTAAGAAAAAGGCAGCAAGAGCAGCGTTGCGACGCCCTGGAGGGCGTTGCAACACCATCACCTCGGGTTAATTGGCTAGATTTATTTTAAGCTCCAAAAAGCCTTGATTTGATCCCGATGAGGGGAATAGGAGTCCCAGCGCAGCGGAAGACGATCGAATCGTCGTGGTATCAAAGTGCAATTTCAATTTCATTAAAATTAACTATCATATAGTATAGATGAAACATGCTTTTCTAGAAAGGAAAAACAACAAGTTTAAAACTACTTACTTGTTGAAGACAATCTTCAAGCTTTCCTTCTGTTCACGAACTCTTCGTGCTCTCCTCGTTCTCAACGATCTCAATCTCCTCACACGAACAACGACCGAACACCTCCACTAGGTTACACGGTTGTTCCACTTTAGGTAGAAGGAGGATGGTGGGATCCTTCTTTTGTTTTGGGAAGAGGTTTTGTGAGAGAGAGTTTAGAGAGAATTTGGTTGCTTCTTTTGGTGAGAAATCCAAAAATCAGCATTAGCCTTCCTTCCCCTTCTTGCAAAGGGTTTAAATAATGGTGATAGGTGGAGTTGAAATCTCCACCTATTTACCATTTTACCACAACCATAGGTTATGCAAATCATATTTGCATAATCACATATAATAAGATATCTCATATCTCATTTTACAAATCACATTTGAATTATTGTGGATTTTTAAATTGAATCACATTCAATTTAATTTCTCTCAATCTATATTCTCCAAGTTAGCCCTAATTCAACAATTAGGCTAACCTATAGTTTATTATGAATCTCATTCACATTAAACTATATAATATATCATTCATATCTCATATAAATGACATAATTTCCCTTTAGTGAACTTGAACACTTCAAATTCACACCAAAATTGTAAACCTTCTATTAATCCAGTTTGAGCCAACCGAGGGACCTTATGGACCTACAGTGACGAGCTCTAATGATCCGAGATTAACCTATCAAACTCTTTGACCCGGTTAATCAACATTCATTAGCTACCATAACACTCCACTAAAGCCCGTAGTTGCACTCCCGTCAGTGTAAGACAAGATGTGTCACTGATATAACCAATACCCATGAGTCGACCCTTCACAGGTTGTTCGTAGACACTGTTGGGTCAAATTATCGTTTTACCCCTGTGTCTACTTCTTGCTCCTTAGGTCCCCACTGCTCTTCTATTGAACAACAACGTTGTAATGGTCCAACCATGCACAACAACCCTCTCGTGCCAGTGAGAGGGTGGGCGCCAGATAACACACAAAATGTGTTATTCTTAGGCTTAATTATTACTAGTTTTGTAAAGATTTCAGAGCTTTTACGTGGTTAAATTACTCAATTTCAGGTTAAGAGCACAAACAAGACAATTGGAGACATTTTGGATCGCTCGGGATCCAAACGAGACTATTTGGAGCTAAAAATAACATCAATTGGAAGTGAAAGGACCAAACCAAGCTTGAAGACCCGAGGTGATGGCGTTGCAACGCCATGCAGAGTGTTGCAACGTCGAACGTGCAGTCGTGAAGCATTGAAGAATTCTATCGATAGCGTTGCAATTGCAGCGTCGCAACGCTATCTCGATAGGAAGGTGAACATGAAGGACCGAGCAGCGTCGCAACGCCAGATCGATAAGAGGCGCGCATGTTAAGGTAGCAGCGTTGCAACGTTATCCCTAGCGTTACGCAACGCGCCGCCGTATTGCCATATATACCACGCGGTTAGGGTACAGCGTTGCAACGCTGTCCCTCGCGTTGCAACGTTGTACCGTTGGAGCCTATAAATAGAACATTATGCATTCTTGTAAAGGGAGTCGAATTTGGTAGATTTTTGCCCTTATTTTCGAAATACACTTTGTAAGGAGAGAAAAGAGAGCATTTTTGGGAGCCAAAGCATTCGTTGAGGTTCGAGATCGAAGACGGGAGCTCAGAGACAAGGGACCAACATCGACACATAAGTTTAATTTCCTTTTCTTTCAGATTGTAATACCGTTCTAGGACGTTTTCTACATGTTTAGCTTGATTTTCATGTGATTTAGAGTAGCTAAATGTTGTAGTTAGAATTTGATTTACTTGTTAAGACTCAATTGCTATGTATTGATGCATGTTTGTTCTTATTTTTAGCAATTCGTTATTTAACTCTTAATTTTGTTGGTTTAAGTGGACTCGAGAGATAAAACTTGAATTAGAGCAAAATTGTCAAAACCCTTAGGAGTCTAGCATGAGAATGACTAAGAAACCTAAGGGAAACACATAAAGAGGTTGCTTAATGTCGTGCATATTGTAGGTTCATATGGAGACTATGAAGTTTATTGCATGTGCGAGACTCATTAAGAATCGAGAGGTTTTCTTGAGTATTTTACTTTTTGTTTATAAATTCATCTCATTGGTTCATTGCATATGTTAGTTAAGTCATTAACTTGTAAAATCACTTTCCTCAAATCTATCAATTCGTGTCTCCACATGTTAGCTTGTTGTTTGTCTTTACTTTCATCACCTATCCATGTTTTGTTGCTTTAGCTAAAATTGAGAATTAGTATCTTAGTAATTAATTAATCTAGAAACCCATTCCCGAGAACGATACTTGAACTCTTAAATCACTATACTAAAACTTGACCCGTACACTGCGGTATTGCAATATTATTTTACGCAACAAGTTTTTGGTGTCGTTTCTGGGGAATGACGATTGTTTAGCTTAATTAATATTAGGAGAAAATTTAAAATTTTAGACTAAAGTTTGTTTGTGTATCTTTCCTTATTCGTTTTGTGTGTTGTTTGTTTCCTTATTTGTTTTATTTTAGTTTTGTGTTATTTTCGAGTCTTTGTCCCCTGTTTTTGGTTGTGTGCTATTGTGTAGAACTCTTGATCTGAATTACTAATTTTTTTCAAGCATGACTTTGCATGATTTTTCTCCATCTTTCTATTGTCCCTCCTAGGACCCTAGGTATGTGCATCATGATTTCTCCAAATACCATATATCTAATTTTTATCATTCTGTACTTGAAATTGATAAAAGTTCTTATGACGGTAGTTATTTAGGCACTTGGGACCATAAATTTTTGTACCCTGACCAACTTATAGAAAAACTTGTGGATCAACTAATGGAATATACTTTAGAGTTGAAAATTAAAAATTTGGTTCATAATGAATTAGAGAGGTTGGATAGGTTAGAAGCTGAGGTGGTAGGACTTTGGGAAATAGTACAAGATAGAGCTCAGTATCTTAACCAGCTAGTAATTTCCCTTAAGGCCTTACAGGAACAATTTCTTATCCTTACCACTCAGGAAGTGCCACCTAGGAGGATTTTTTCATATGATAGTGAGGATAGTTTGAGGGAGACTGAGGCACACCATAATCAGGTTAGTGAGGTAGACATGGGTAATACAATTATTTCCACATGGGAGATTCAGGTGATAGAGGTAGAAGCTGAGAAGTCCTTTTCCCTTTTATCCCCAGAAATTTCCTTTATTCTTGATAACCATTTGTCCTACACTCACGAGTCTTGCTTTGATTTTTGTTCTTTTATTTTGATAAACAAAAATATCAAAAATAATTCTCTCTCTGGTGCCCATGAAAAATAGGATAGCCTTTTAGACTTAGAAGGCTATATCGATGCAAGCAAGAAGGGCCCAAAGAAATATGAGCAGTTTTATGTGCCCTGATAAGTCACCGTCTAGCTAAAGACGTTAAAGAAAGAGCTTCTTGGGAGGCAACCCAAGTTTTATGTTTCATGTCTTTATTTTTGTAATTGTCTTCTTTTATGTTTTATTTTATTTTCTAGTTTTTTGTGTTTTTGTCTAATTTCTTTCTTTTTGTACCTCCAAGTGTATGCCCAAGGGGAGAGCTGCAGACTTGCACCCTTTTGATCCTGAGATCGAGAGGACCTGTAGGAGACTCCTAAGGGAAAGAAGGGCACAAACTCAGACTATGGTCGATCAGGAGCTCATCAATAACCCTAAACCTATCAGGGAGTATTTCCAACCTGTGTTTAATACTGAGCAGGCTGGAATAGTCCATGCACCTATCAATGCTAATAATTTTGAACTTAAGACAGGGCTTATATAGATGGTTAGGGAAGGTGCTTTTAAAGGATTAGCCACAGAAGATCCTAACTCACACTTGTAGAATTTCTTAGAAATTTGTGGTACATTTAAAATGAATGGTATCTCTGCTGATAATATTCACTTACGTCTCTTTCCTTTCTCTTTGCAGGGTAGAGCCAAAGAATGGCTAGGGTCCCTTCCCTCAGGCAGTATCACTTCCTGGGAGGAGTTGACCCAAGCCTTCATGACCAAATTCTTTCCACCTGTGAAGGTTGTAAAGTTAAGAACGGAGATAGGAACATTCAGGCAGGAGGAGGGAGAGCAGCTAGGCATGGGAAAGGTACAAGGACATGCTCAGGAGGTGCCCATAACATGGTTACCCAAATTGGCTCCAAGTACAACTGTTTTATAATGGACTGGAAGGCAAGACCAGAAACATTCTAAATGTCACTGCTGAAGGGACTTTCATGGCGAAGACTGTGCCAGAAACACGTGCCCTCCTCGAGGAAGTGTCAACTGTCAGCTACCAATCGCCTACAGATAATGACAGATCTAAGCCAGTAGTTGGATTGTATCAACTGGATGAGGTAACCTCTCTTCGATCTCATATGGCATCTCTCACTCATGCTCTGAATAATTTTGCACGGTCACCACAAACAGGGATGTACTCTTAATGCTCCCAGCCCAATGGAGAATTCACTATGGAGCAAGTACACTACCTGAACAACAGAAGCAACAACTATGGAGGAAATCAGACTAAGAATAACCTCCCAACACATTATAATCCAGGTTTGAGGTATCATGAAAATTTCTTTTATGCTAACAACAAAAATGTGTTGAATCCTCCTATAGGGTATGCTTCTACATCAGAGAGGAAACCATCTCTAGAAGAGACATTGCACTCCTTCATAGCTGAATCCAGAAGTCAGTCCAACTAGCTGGAGAATGCAGTCACCAGTCTATCTGGTATAGTGACTAGTCAAGGAGCTGCAATAAAGAATATTGAGACCCAGATTGGCCAGATGAACACATCACTCCGAGCACTGCAAGAAAGGAAAGAAACACCTTAAGGGAGTACAGTCTAGCTAAAGACGTTAAACAAAGCGCTTCTTGGGAGGCAACCCAAGCTTTACTTATTTTTGTTTTTCTGTCTTTAGCCTACTTTAGTAGTTTTTCAGTTCTTAGTTTACTTACTAGTTTGTTTTGCGTTGTAGGTTGTGATGATGTCATCCTTCGTTGAAATCCATGCTCCCGTTCTGAGGAACTCAAGCACACATGTTTTGGCTATCCAAGGAACTCAGAAAGATCTCCATCACCCAGGACAGTATTGTTCACTCTTACCCTTATACTTAATTTATGCTTATTTCTGCAAACATTTGGGACAATGTTTAGTTTAAGTTTGGGGGTGGGATGTTGTTTATTTATTGTGATTGTCCTGAGTATGTGTTGAATTGTTGATTGATCTTTTGCATAAGTATGATCATGATAGCCTAGGATGAGAATTAATTGGAAATCTTTGTGATTCTGCTGAAATCTGAAAGCATGACATGAATTTGAGTTAATTTAAAAAAAAATTTGAGTTTCTCTTGCACCATTATGCACATAGCTTGTGTTCTTGTAGTTTTCAAATGCTTAGAACAAAGTTATTAAGCTTAGAAGTTTAATGTCACCTCGATAGGTCTAAGAACTGATTTGAGAGTTAAATTGCAGGATAGGGTGAATGACAATATGAAGTGCATGATCTGTATAGTATGTGAAATAATTTGTTTTTGTTGTTTGTTTGCTAAAGATAAAAATTTCGTGAGGGAAAAAAGAGCTACCTTCACTGTGATCAGTTAGGTCACTCATTGAGTGAGTGCTCTGGGTAAGGGTCCCTACAGTGGATGTATGAAAGCTAGTGTCCTTGCACAAAAAAAAAAGAAGAAGAAAATAGAAAAAGTGATAAAAAGTGAGTAAGTGCTGAGTAGAGTTATTTAATTCTTGAATGCGGGGGGACTAAAAGATTAGTAATTATGACCAGTGTAGGGGGAAGTTGAATGGAGAGCCTAATAAAGTTGATCCGAGCTTAGTAAAAATGAAAGGAACATAGGCTAATCACACACACACGTAGGAACACTTAGGAAAAGTTTTAAATTGCTTGTTGAAGTATTATGTTTGAATGTTTCCTGTGATTGCCAGATTTTCTCTTAAATCTTTGAGGCTTGAATCAAATGTATGTATAAGAACAATCCGATGTTTAATTCTGTTTTTGCTCGGGACTAGCAAAAGTTTAAGTTTGGGGGTGTTTGATAGCACACAAAATGTGTTATCCTTAGGCTTAATTATTGCTAGTTTTGTAATGATTTCAGAGCTTTTACGTGGTTAAATTACTCAATTTCAGGTTAAGAGCACAAACAAGACAATTGAAGACATTTTGGATCACTCGGGATCGAAACGAAGCTATTTGGAGCTAAAAATAACATCAATTGGAAGTGAAAGAACCAAACCAAGCTTGAAAACCCGAGGTGATGGCGTTGCAACGCCATGCAGAGCGCTGCAACACCGAACGTGAAGCCATGAAGCATTGAGGAATTTTGTCGATAGCGTTGCATTGCAGCGTCGCAACGCTATCTCGATAGGAAGGCGCACATGAAAGACCGCAAGGAGGGCATTGCAACGTTGCTTTGCAGCGTCACAACGCCAGATCGATAAAAGGCGTGCGCGTTAAGGTAGCAAGCGTTACCAACGCCGCCCTAGCGTTACGCATGCGATCATTACCACCATATATACCACGTTGTACCGTTGGAGCCTATAAATAGAGTAGTATGCATTCTTGTAAAGGGAGCCGAATTTGGTAGATTTTTGCTCCTATTTTCGAAATACACTTTGTAAGGAGAGAAAAGAGAGCGTTTTTTAGAGTCAAAGCATTCGTGGAGATTCGTGATCAAAGACGGGAGCTCGGAGACGAAGAAGCGACATCGACACATAAGTTTAATTTCCTTTTCTTCAGATTGTAATACCGTTCTAGGACGTTTTCTACATGTTTAGCTTGATTTTCATGTGATTTAGAGTACCTAAATGTTGTAGTTAGGATTTGATTTACTTGTTAAGACTCAATTGATATGTATTGAAGCATGTTTTGTTCTTATTTTTGGCAATTCGTTATTTAACTCTTAATTTTGTTGGTTTAAGTGGACTCGGTAGATAAAACTTGAATTAGAGCAAAGTTGTCAAAACCCTTAGGAGTCTGGCATGAGAATGACTAAGAAACCTAAGGGAAACACATAAAAAGGTTGCTTAATGTCGTGCATGTTGTAGGTTCATATGGAGACTATGGAGTTTATTGCATGTGCGAGGCTCACTAAGAATCGAGAGGTTTTCTTGAGTACTTTACTTCTTGTTTATAAATTCATCTCATTGGTTCATTGCATATATTAGTTGAGTCATTAACTTGTAAAATCACTTTCCTCAAATCAATCAATTCGTGTCTTCACATGTTAGCTTGTTATTTGTCTTTACTTTCATCACCTATCCATGTTTTGTTGCTTTAGCTAACATTAAGAATTAGTATTTTATAATTAATTAATCTAGAAACCCATTTCCGAGGACGATACTTGGACTCTTAAATCACTATACTAAAACTTGACCCGTACACTGCGGTATTACGGTATTGCAATATTATTTTGCGCAACAGCGCCCGTTGTCCAAGCCCTGGAGACAACACTTAAGGGAACAACCCCTCTAGTTTTCCTAAAGACGGAAACGAGTGAATTCCATCTCGCGTAGTTAAGTTCCCAACTCCCTACTTGGTCTTGTCCCTGAGAAGATTCGCATATTGGGCAAGTAACTGTGACCACCCTCACCCGTACTAGTCAAAGGTCAGACCCTCGTGAGAGCGGGAGTTCGTGAACACGCTTTAATTCGTGTCGAGTCACTAATGGTCATCTACGAAGTTATTAGTCCATATTGTTAACGGTGTTACATCAGTAAGTCTAATAATTCACGGTCTGGTCTTGTACAATCTCATTGTACATGATACCCCCACTCGCATGTCAACCACATGAACGAGTCAGATCACCTCATTTGTATCTTAATAAAAAGCAGGCCACATCCACAACGTATCCAGGATTAGGTCTCCAACTCCATCCATATATTATAGACCGTTCGGGTCATTAACTCGAATGTGATCCTCCCTGTGTGTCCACTACACACCGTTCAAGTTCTAGTTCTCTCATATATTCGATGACCCTGGAGCTTAGTGTGTTCGACAAAGTTTGTAAGAATTGCGAGACACAAAATGATGAAATAAATAACTTTTATTAATTTCAAAAGGTAATTTACAAACTAAACGAGATTAGGACAAACATTCCAACAAACTCCCACTTGGACTAAGCTAGTGGAGCAAATACATTTCTGAAATGTACATAAATTATAATGAAGTAATACAATAAACTAGGGCATTGAATACCCGTTTACATATCTCCCACTTGCCCTAGTCAGGAAGCACTTGAATACCTAGACTCTCTAGGTGACCCTCAAACACCTTAGTCGTGAGGAGCTTTGTAAATGGATCAACAACGTTGTGCTCTGACGCTATCTGCGTGACTGTCACGTCGTCGCGGTGCACAATCTCCCGTATCAGGTGATACTTACACTCAATGTGTTTGCCTCTCTTCTGGCTCCGAGGCTCTTTAGAGTTGGCTACAACACCACTGTTGTCACAAAACAGCGTGATTGACAAGTTCATATTTGGAACAACTTCCAAATCCGTCATGAACTTCCTAAGCCAAACAACTTCCTTTGCAGCTTCACAAGCCGCAACTTACTCTCCTTCCATAGTGCAACCAGCGATGCATCCCTGCTTGATGCTTCGCCATAGTACAACTCCTCCATTCAGAATGAAAGA
The DNA here is from genome assembly GCA_036507285.1 of Trichosanthes cucumerina. Lineage (NCBI taxonomy): Eukaryota > Viridiplantae > Streptophyta > Magnoliopsida > Cucurbitales > Cucurbitaceae > Trichosanthes > Trichosanthes cucumerina. The sequence continues at coordinate 69,078,588 of CM071839.1, read as the reverse complement.
TGGCCCCGAAGTGGATTTCCTAGAATCCTTATCGATCTAAAAGTCAGAATTTGTGTATCCTGTAAGGATCAAATCCCCACTGTCATACACTAAGCTGTAGTTCCTCGTTCTCCTAAGATACTTGAGGATTGCCTTTACGGTTGTCCAGAAATCTGATCCTGGATTGGATTGATACCTACTGACAATCCCTACTGCATAACAGATGTCGGGCCTAGTACACAACATGGCATACATGAGGCTCCCTACAGTTGAAGCATAGGGGATCCGTCTCATATCCTCAACCTCTTGAGGAGTCTTAGGACATTGATCCTTAGACAAGTGAACCCTGTGCCTAAAAGACAGCAAGCTCTTCTTGGAGTTATGCATCTTATATCTAGACAACATCTTGTCAATATAAGACGCTTGAGACATGGCCAGCGTTTTGTTCTTCCGGTTTTGGACAATCTGGATACCTAGAACATACTGAGCTTCTCCCAAATCTTTCATTTGGAATTGCGAAGCTAGCCATTTCTTTACGTTAGTAAGAAATCCTACCTCATTCCATATGAGAAGGATATCATCCACGTACAATATCAGAAATACGACAGTTTTGTCAACGATTTTCTTGTAGACACAAGGCTCGTCAATATTCTGATCAAAGCCATAAGATTTGATTGCCTCATCAAACCTCATATTCCAAGACCTCGAGGCTTGTTTCAGTCCATAAATGGACCTATGAAGCCGGAAAACCTTTTGCTCTTGGCCTTGGGTTATGAACCATTTGGGTTGGTCCATGTAGATGGTTTCGTCAAGGTTTCCATTTAGAAAGGCGATCTTTACATCCATCTGCCATACCTCATAGTCATAATATGCGGCAATGGCCAGAATGATCCTGATCGACTTTACCATGGCAACAGGTGAAAAGGTCCTCATACTCAACCCCTTCAACTTGGGTAAAACCATTTGCCACTAGTCGTGCTTTGAAGGTCTGCACCTTCCCATCTATGTTACGTTTACGCTTGTAGATCCATTTACAACCTATAGGTTTTACCCCATTCGGTTGATCCAGAAGCTACCATACAGAATTGAAGTACATCGACTCCATTTCCTGGTCCATAGCTTTAATCCATTCGTCCTTGTCAACGTCTGCCATTGCCTGATCATAGGTCAATGGATCCTCGTAGTCATCATCAGGATTGACGACTTGGATTTCAGCTAAATCCATGTAACATTCAGGCTGTCTAACAACCCTCCCACTACGCCGAGGCATTCCCAACTCTTGGGAACGGACTTGACTTGACGTGCTAGGATCAACAACACTTGTTGATGTACTAGCCCCATCAGCAACTCTTGTTGATGTACTGTCCATTTCTTTCAACACAATTTTACTCCTAGGCAAATGATCCCTGATGTGGTTTTCCTCAAGGAAAGTGGCGCTTGTCGACACAAGCACCCTATTTTCCTTAGGATCGAAAAATAGACCATCCCTAGTATCTTTTGGGTAACCTACGAATAGGCATAATTTTGAACGGGGTTCCAATTTCCTTGGGTTTGACACCAACACGTGGGTCGGGCATCCCCAAATTCTGAAATGGTGTAAACTACCTTTACGACCATTCCAGAGTTCGAAAGGTGTTTCACAAACACTCTTTGACGGAACATTGTTCAAAATATATACCGTAGTCTCCACTGCGTAATCCCAAAAAGAATCAGGGAGACGAGCATAACTCATCATCGACCGAACCATGTCCAACAGGGTTCTGTTTCTCCTCTCTGATACACCATTCTGCTGTGGCATACCAGGTGTTGAGAGTTGGGACGTAATTCCATGTTCTATCATATAGTCCTGGAGTTCAGTGTCCATATACTCTCCACCTCGATCCGATCGAAGTGTTTTTATGGTTTTACCTAACAGGTTCTCAACCTCAGTCTTGTACTCCTTGAACTTTTCAAGAGTTTCAGACTTCCTATGCATTAGGTAAATATACTCATATCTCGAATAGTCATCTATTAAAGATACGAAGTATTCGTAACCTCCTCGTGCTTTAACACTCATCGGACCACAGAGGACATAATGTATAAGCTCAAGGGGCTCCTTGGCTCTATATCCTTTTCTACTAAAAGGACGTTTGGTCATTTTACCTTCGAGGCATGACTCACACACCGGTAAAGAGTTTTCTTCCAACTGACTTAGAAGTCCATTCTTCACTAGTCTCTCAATCCTATTGAGATTAATGTGGCATAACCTTAGATGCCAAAGATGGGCATTTTCTTTTGGAGAAACTTTAACTCTTTTAGTTCGTGTTTCTACAGTTTTAAATAATTCAGTGTTCAAAACGCTTTTGACCGAATTAGGTTTTAAAACATACAAATTAGACTTAAGTGAAGCAGAACAAATCAAGTTACCATTTCTGGAAATAAATGCTTTATTGCCATTGAAAGAAACGGATATACATTGTTCTAGAAGATAGGAAATAGAAACGAGGTTTCTAGTAAACCCTGGAACTATGTACATATTGTCTAACAAAATGTAATTCCTGCCAAAATAAAGCTTCACTTTGTCGATCTCTGCAGCAGAGACTATCTCCCCGGATCCAACCCATAGAGTCATCTCACCCTCTCGCAGCTGCTGCCAGGAATCAATTCCCTGAAAAGAAGAACAAACGTGGTTAGTGGCGCCAAAATCCAATATCCAGGCAGAGTCACTACTCTCCAGTAAAGATGTTTCAGTTAGTAGTAAATCACGTTTACCTTGATTCTTCCTCTCGGCAAGGAACTTGGGACAATTTCTCTTCCAGACGTTGTCCCCATTGCAGTGGAAACACTTTCCTTTCTCTACAACTTCCTTGGCCTTCTTGCCCTTTTAGGCGGCAGCTCGGTCAGCTTTACCCTTCTTCATCTTCTTCTTTCCTTTCGGGCGAGAAGGAGCAACAGATTTAGTCCCAAAGGTCGAACCCCTGTGATATGATTTGTAGGCAACATTTGCCTCAGCTTCCGGTGTCCTGATGCTCATCAAGGACTGGAAGTTCTGTAGCTCATTAAGAAGAGTGGTCAGAGTGTAACTTATCTTGTTCATAACAACGTTGCTACAAAACTGAAGGAAACTCTTCGAAAGAGTTTCCAAGATAAAGCTGACCTGGCTCGACTCGTCGATCGAAGCCCCGTTCATCTCCGCCAAATTAAAGTGGGTCATCATGTCCAGAACATGTTCACGGACATACGTCTCTTATTTCATTCGGGCGTTGAAGACGTGTTTGAGCGAGTCATGCCTGACCTGAAAGGATTGTTGTCCAAACATGTCCTGCAACGTCTCCATGATCTCCTTAGCAGTGATCATCAACTCGTGTTTCTTTTCCAAAACTTCAGATAAGCTGGCAATGATATAGACCTTGGCCTTTTCATTGGCCCTGATCCATCGATCGTATACATCACAAACACTTCGTGATGCAGTCGAGGTCGGCAACTGAGGACACTCCTCAGTAAGCACGAACTTTAGGTCGTCGGTTACAAGAATCGTGTTAAAATTATTCTTCCACGTTTGGAAGTTATCTCCCACAAACTTATCTGAAACGAGTAAAGCGATTATTGAGCTAGACATTTTTTGCTAAAAAAATCAAATATAATTTTGTGTCAGTCTCGCAAAAAACTTTTAAAGTCCAATCAAGTTTTAGCAAAAATTAATCCTATGATCCCTAGGTCATTTAAAATTTGCAATGATATCCTAAGGGTTTAGAATGACCACCACCGAAGGGTGAACAGAAACACTCCTCCTCTAGGACGAGTCTTTCTCGACCAGACCCTAATTCCAGAATAACTCTTATTCCATTAGGCATCCAGTTACCATTATTTGGTCGAATTCATTAACACTTAACGAATCCCGTGAGTGTCACCCTCAATCTTTAAGTTTCCAAGTATCCGTCCAAACAATAGGCGCCGAAGGATGAACCACGAAGGAAAACCAACAAGGAAACTGTATCCCTTTCGAAAATTCACGGTGTTCCGACTCCCATGATCAAGGCCCTCCGAAGGGATTGTCTGGTCCAGGCCAAACTAGCAGGCGGATCATAGGGGTCTCATCGTGTGAATCGAAAGAAGAGACCGTGGGTCCCGTTTTCACAGGTCCCGCTCCCACTCACTATAAGTACTCTCTCCATCCACTATGATATTGATTCATACAAATACCATCCGAAGGGGGACGCTCCCATTTGCGCCACGAGGCCAAGTATGGATCTCACGGTGCGGACTTAACGGAGATTTGTGGTCGAAAAATTAAATGTATCTTATACACTTTATTTCCTCCCACTCAGCACTTTATATATTTCGAGATTGACCTAGATAAACCGGCTAAAAGTTACCTAAGTCTACCAATATAACTCTTATATTGTATTAGGCCTAAGTTTATAATCACATTATTACTTAGGTCTATGTGAGTAAATTAATCAACTTTTAATTAACGACACTCACGAAAAATATAACCTAAGAATCTCCGGACCGAATTCACTGCCAGTCGGTTTCGGATAGGGTGTTCATGGCGTCAACTTAAATACTTCACCTTAGACAAAACATTCCTCGAATGAGTTACTTATCACTCACCATTCAAAGGTCATATTTTGATTTCCTAATTCTAATCTTATTAGAACTAGAAAACCTAAGTCTAATTATTCAAGTTCTATACAATTTAAAACTAATAATTAACTTAGGTTACATGCATTTCTATGTTATAGTGCTTGATCATTCATCACATGAATAACTATATACTATAACAAATATTCATCACATTAATTAAATGCACGAGAATGCTTTTAATATAAAAAAATAACTCTTATATTAAATGAATTAAAACATGCGTTTAATTATATTATAAAACTTATAATATAACCTATCATGTATACTATATATTATAACACTTATAATATAAAATGATGCATGAAATGTTTAACCTAAGATGAGATTTTAAATTTATATGACATACATTATGCACATAGAAATAATTAATTCATACATCTCATGCATAAAATAATTAAATAGCAATAATTGGACCGGTTTTGGAACTTAGGGGCATTAAATAAATTAATTAACATTAATATAACAATTATATTAATATTAATTAATATATTTAATTAAAAGAAATAACTAATTACATTTTACAAAAAAAAATAATAATATGCAAAAACTGCCCACGTTTGAAGAAATGTTTCACGCCCCACGTCTCGCGCTTCAGCCTCGCGAACTGCCCACTAACGCTCGCAGCATTGCAACGTCGTGACTAGTGTTGCAACGTTGCATCGACCAGCGTCACGCCAGCGTTCACAACACCTTGCGTCGCAACGTTGTCCTGCAACGCGCCTTGCTCCCGCGATGATAGTTTTGAGACGCCGAAGAACAGCGTCTCAACGCCGTCGACAGAACAGCAAGCTCCTTTTGTTGTTCTTCGTCGTTTCTCGCCTGTTTTTACTTCGATTTCTTCACAACATCTCATGCCACGAACGACACGGACTTACAGACTCGATTTACATTAAAAAATGCCCAAAACACCGGGTCCTTACATTGATCTCATCAACTTTAATGTAAATCTAAAACTAGTGCCAAAACCGAAAACGTCCAACTATGAAAACCACAATTTATCACATAAATTGAAGCAATTATCCACCTAATTTTAAGAAAACAGATGCACAACGAGAAGCCAACGATTGGCTCGATACCATTTGCAGGGAATGAAATCTCGTGCAGCGGAAGGACGATTGAATCGTCGTGGTATCGTTGTGAAAATCATTTTCTTAAAATTAAACTATCACATAGAATTAGGCTAAACATACAAATGAGAAGGAAAAACAGTAAGAAACTTACTTGTTGAAGAACCTTTCATCACGATTCCTTCCTTCGATCACGAACTCTTCGTGTTGTTCTCAACGATCTCGAACTCCTCGTACGAACCAACGAACCGGACACTTCCACTCGATTTCTCGGTTGTTCTACGTTAGGTAGAAGGAGAATGGTGGGGTTCTCTTCTTTGGTGTAGGGAGGATAGATTGAGAGAGAGGTATTTTTTAGAGAGAATTGTCAATTGCCTTTTGGTAAGAAATCCAAAAAAAAAAAATGGACAATTAACCTTACCACCCCTTCTTGCAAAGGGGTTTATATAATGGTGATAGGTGGTTGAAATCTCCACCTATTTACCATTTTACAACAACCATAGGAACCACGTATAATAAGATATCTCATATCTCATTTTACAAATCACATTGAATCACATTCAATTTAATTTCTCTCAATCTAATTTCTCCAAATTAGCCATAATTCAACAATTAGGCTAACCTATAGTTTATTATGAATCTCATTCACATTAAACTATATAATATGCCAATCATATCTCATATAAATGACATAATTACCCTTTAGTGAACTTGAACACTTCAAATTCACACAAAAAATGTAAACCTTCTATTAATCCAGTTTGAGCTAACCGAGGGACCTAATGGACCTACAGTGACGAGCTTCAATGATCCGAGATTAACATGTCAAACTCTTTGATCCGGTTAATCAACATTCATTAGTTACGTTAACACTCCACTAAAGCCCGTAGTTGCACTCCCATCAGTGTAAGACAAGATGTGTCCACTGATATAACCAATGCCCATGAGTTGACCCTTCACAGGTTGTTCGTAGACACTGCTGAGTCAAATTACCGTTTTACTCCTGTGTCTACTTCTTGCTCCTTAAGTCCCCACTACTCCTCTAATGAACAACAACATTGTAATGGTCCAACCATACACACCACCCCTCTTGGGCCAGTGAGAGGGTGGGTGCCCGTTAGCACTTAAGGGAACAACCCCTCTAGTTTCCTTAAAGGCGGGAACGAGTGAATTCCATCTCGCGTAGTTAAGTTTCCAGCTCCCTACTTGGTCCTGCCCTTGAGAAGATAGACATATTGGGCGAGTAACAGTGACCACCCTCACCCGTACTAGTCAAAGGATAGACCCCTGCAGACAGGAGTCCGTAATATGCTCAAGATTCAGGTCGAGTCACTAATGGTCATCTACGAAGTTATTAATCTCATTGCACAGGATGCCCCCACTCGTATGTCAACCACATGAACGAGTTAGATCACCTCGTTTGTATCTAATACAAAGCGGGTCGCATCCACAACGTATCCAGGATTAGGTCTCCAACCTTATCCATATACTGTAGACCGTTCGGGTCATTAACTCGAACGTGATCCTCCATGTGTGTCCACTACACACCGTTCAAGTTCTAATTCTCTCATAAATTCAATGACCCTAGAGCTTAGTTTATTGGGCAAAGTTTGTAAAAATTTGTGAGACACAAAGTGATGAAATAAATAACTCTTATTAATTTCAAATGTTAAAATTACAAACAAAACGAGATTAGGACATACATCCCAACATGTTATATATGGAGGAGATAGTCAGGTTGCACGGAGTTCCTGCTAAAATTGTTTCAGATAGAGATTCTCGCTTCACTTCTAAGTTATGGAGGAGCTTGCAGAAAGCGCTAGGTGACACGGTCGCAACTCTTAGAGGGTCTCGACACGACCGTGCGGAACTTGCTCTCGCCCACGAGCAAGTCAGCCAACTCGAATTCGGATCGCCGGTGGCCTACAAGGCTATCTCGCAACCTCCACCCCCGTTCTTGGGAAAACGGGAGAGAGAATTTGTGAAAAAGATTTGGAAGCATTTTAGAAAGTTAGTTATACAGCTGATAAGCAATTTCAATGAAAGTCACGCTTAACTAACATATAACTCTTGGTAGGGAGAATCGATGAATAGTCGCATCCCCCTATAATACAAACTAAGAATTCTAGCCATGACCCCCTTGCACGTCATTTTGGCGAGGAGTCATACGGAAGCAAAAATGCAAGGAAACTATCCTAAGATGCAACAACGACAAAAGTAAAGTGAAAGCAAGGCAAAAGGGTCGGAACAGGCATGCTGCCACGGACAACAGGCCCTAGACAAGCATGACCGTGACACTAGGCACTCAGATGAATTTTAGTACCTCGTTCCACCCTCAAACAGACGATCAGACGGAACACCTTAACCAGGTGTTGGAGGACATGCTACGAGCCTACGTTCTCGACTGTCCAAGCAGTTGGGATGCCCATCTGCATTTGATGGAATTTGCTTACAATAACAGCTATCAAGCAACCTTAGGTATGGCACTGTTCGAAGCGCTTTATGGGAAGAGGTGCAAAACTCCTGTTTACTGGGACTAGGTTGGGGACGACAGTTATTGGGTCCCGAGTTAGTCCAAGTCACGAATGATGCTATATAAAAGATCCGAGCGAGAATGCAAACTACACATAGTAGGCAGAAGAGTTATGTCGAGGCAGAGGGACTTGAAGTTCGAGGTGGGCAACCATGTGTTCCTTAAGGTGGCGCCAATGAAGAGGGTTGTGAGGTTTGGTAGAAAAGGGAAGATGACTCCATGCTTTATAGGGTCATTCGAGATTTTAGAGCAGATTGGTTTAGTGGCTTACCGGTTGGCGTTGTCGCCATCCCTATCTTCAGTTCATAATTTCTTCCATGTTTCCATGTTGAGAAAGTATGTGCCCGACCCAATACACGTGGTTGATTTTGAACCCTTACAATTGATCGAGAACCTGAGCTATGAGGAACGACCGTGCGAATTCTTGCTAGAGAACAAAAGGTCCTCCGTAACCAAGCTATCAGTCTGGTCAAGGTCTTGTGGCGAAACTAGCAAGCTGAGGAAGCCACTTGGGAGTGGGAGGAAGAAGTGTGAGCTAGTTACCCGGAGTTGTTCCAGGATTAAGAACTTTCGGGGACGAAAGTTCTTAAGGAGGGAAGATTGTAACACCCATGAAGTCAGGTACGTAAAATTGGAGTGTTTCTTTTCTTTTTTTTTTTTTTAAAAGAATGAATGGTTTGAAAGAGTGTAGATTAAAAAAGCGGAAGCAATTTTGGATCTTGAACACTCTAAGTTGATCAATTTTACGAAATAAAAAAGCATGCTCAAATCTGGAAAAACAGAGAGTATGAACACATACCTTTGTTGTTCAAAATTCTCCTAATCCGTGGGCAATTTCTTGTCATGAACATTTTGTGGACAACCTCTAGTGTCTTCCCTACTATCCTCAGGTCTTGGAACAGATTGTGGGATCTTTGATAGAGAGAATTTGAAGAAAGATGGAAGAAAGGTCTGAAAAACGTGAATCAGAAAAAATCTCATAAATCCTTAAAAATCCATGTGTTTCTTCTTCAATTAAAGCAAACCAAAAGATTCTTCAAGCTAGGAGAAGATGACAGCATGAAGATGATGAGGATTTAGCAAGAAGGAGGTGCTCAATTTGTGTGAATTTGAAAAAGGAAAATGGTTGATTCACACTTTTCATTTTGGTCCAATTGAAAACCCAAATTCAATTTTGAATTTCCATTTAATTTTAATTCAAAATTAATATAAAATTAATTTTAATTAAAATCAATTTATTAATTTAATTAATTAAATAATTTATTTAATTTAATATCAAATATCAAATTAAATAATTGGACCAATCCTGATTTCTTAAATCGACCGTTCGAACATGAATCCCTATTCATGTTATAAACCGAACAAATATTTAAATCATATTTAAACATTTCCACCTCTTCTTTATTATAGTTTAATTCATAATTAAACTGTGACACGTTAAGTATATCACATATAATTTATGTTTTCTCCCAAAATCGAATTTGAACAATTCAAATTCTTTTCTCTCAAAATGTTACAAGGCTTAGTCCGAGCTAGTAAGGGGACCTAATGGACCTACAGATCATGAGCTCCAACGATACGAGATTAACCGGCCAAACTCTTTAACCTAACTAATCAACATTCGTTAACCACCGAGACACTCCACTAAAGGCCAGTGGCTGCACTCTCCTCACTGTAGATATATTTATGTCCACTCGATATAACCATGATTAGTAAGTCGATCTTTCACATGTCGTTCTTAATTACAGCTGGGTCAAAATTACCGTTTTACCCCTGTAATTACTTATTGTTCCTTAAGTCCCACTGATCCTCTAATGAACAACTGGTTTGTGATCCTACCAATAAACCGAATCTCTCTCGAGCCAATGAGAGAGGTGGACCCTTTGTTCAAGACCCAGAGTCAACACTTAGGGGAACAACCTCTCTACTAATCTCTTAAGCGGGTAGGAGTGAATTCCATCTTGCAGAACTATGTTCCCAGCTACCTACCCGGTCTTATCCCTGAAATGGGAGGCTTATTGAGTCGGCAATCTCAGGCCACTCTCACCCATGCAAATCTAAGGATAATCCGAATAAAAAGAAGTTCATGGCACGCTCAGATTAAGATCGAGTTACCTAGGTCATCGTATGAATATAGTCAGTTAAGACAGTAAACGGAGATATTAAGTCTAAGTGACTATTTCTCGGTCCAGTCTTATGCAAACTCATTGCATAGGACGCCCCCACTCGCATGTCTCCACATGAACGATACAGGATCACATCGTTTGTACTTTACAAAATGGGTCGCATCCATAGTGTCCCCAAGATAAGGGGTATCCAGTCTTATCCCTATACTATAGACCGTTCTGGCTATAACTTGAACCTGATCCACTTTTATGTCATACATAAAGTTCAAATATACATCCTATAGCCATGGGTTCTTTATTGGATTAGGGTTTCAAAATATACAATTCACTTTATTCAATAACACCTTTACTGAATAAATCTCAATAACAACTTTATTGCAAAATAGAATATACATTCAATTTACAAACTCACGAGTTTTAGGACATAAAATCCAGCATGGTTGACTTGGTTGTAGGGTTTATTGTGGTTTCAAGAAAAGTAAAGGGGTTTTTTGGTATTTACATGCTCAATTAGGGTTTTGAGAAGAGAGCTTTTGTTTTTTTAGGTGCACGTTTCCCAAAGCTCCTCTCTCTCTCTCACGAAGCCTCCCCCACTGTTGGAGTTTTCGTCCAGTCGCCGTCAGACCACTCGCCCAGTCCCCGTCGGAGCCGCTTGGTCGCCGTTGGAGTCCTCTCGTGTCGCCAGTAACCGAGCCGCCCAGAACGAAGCCGCCACTCGCGCTTCGCCTGAAGTCCGAGCCGCCGCCTTGCCTTCGATCTAGTCTCAGATCCGTGAGTTGCAGCTGCCAAGGAACCGTACGCCGACTGTCGTGGTGTCACGTTCGCTGAGGACGTCGTCGCCGCTGCAACCTCGCTGCCGCCGTCGATTTGCAAATCCGTGAGCACGTTGGTGAGTGGGTAACGTATTTCTGTTGGCGGCTTTGGAATTTAGATTGCGTTAAGACTGATTTGGTTTGAGTCAAGTTTGGTGCTAGGAGTTCTTCGAGGTCGGAAGAAAAAGGGGCAGCGGAATCTAAATGAGTTTGGCACCGTCTCGTTTTTCTGTTGGACAGAGGTATGTGGAAGCAGAATCTATAGACCCCTTAGACTTCTTTTCTGAGTGTTGTGGATTGTTGGTTTAATTATGGTGTTCTAGTTTATCAAGTTCGGTTCAGGGCACGTAGAAGGGTTTAAAGACTTAATAGTTGAGCCTAAGGTAAGGGAACCCACACCAAACTCTGGAATTTAGAATTTAAGGACTTGTTGAAAAATGTCATGTCGGTTCGAAAAGTATGATTTAAATGCCATGTTGGGACTAAAAATCCCTTTTGAATGCCATGAAAGGTTCTGTATAAATGTTGTGATCTGTTTCAGTGGTATGTCTTAAATGCCATGATCTTTTTGGAATGATATCTAATTCAAAGGTCGTGTATGTCATGTTGTTGTTCTTTTGAAATTAAGTGTGTTGATTTTTGACATATGTTCATGCCATGAAACTTTTGCATAAATGTGTTGCTATGTCATTTGGGACCCTGAGTATGTGTATCTTGAAAATGTTTGCAAAGGTTGTGGTGAAATTTTTCCGATAGTATTGATTTTATATCTTATGAATGACTTTGAGTCGATTCGAATTAGAGGTTATCTTCTGGGAGAATTTAGTTGTCCACTAAAGGCCGAAGAGAAATTTTTCAAAATAAAAATGCTTACAAAGGTCGTGACAATTAAACTTCCAATATATATATATATATATATATACGTACTTAAAGCTATGTAAGTCATGAAAGACTTAGAGTCGACCCAAACTAAGAGGTCATGGATCAGGAAGTCTCAATTTCTCACTAATAGTCAAAGAGAAAAACCATGAAAAATGTTTTCAGGTAAGGGCAAGTGCAAATTGGTTGAATGACGAGGGGCACTAGTAGTGGGGCTCTTACTGAGTGCTATGTATGTAATACTCACCCTTTCTTTTTTATAAAAAAAATGTTTTCAGGTAAGGGCAAGGGCAAGTTGGTTGAATGACGAGGGGCACTACATTGGTCATGGGATAAGAAGTTACTTCCGCATTTCATGTTTTATTTTTACATTCATTTCCGTTTTCTAGCATTCCGTTTATTTGAGTGTTCTACTCTTCAAAATTTGGAAGTCAAGACTAAGTTTGATTTCCTTTTTGAATAACCTTGTTTTATCGTTCGTTGTTTCGGGATCCCAATAAAGTAATTGTTTTGTTTTCTTCAATTTCTACATGGTTGTTGTTTTAAAAATTGAGACCTCACGTCATTCATGTTAAGTAAAGACTCTAGGAACAGGGTCATAAAGGTAGGGTCTTTAAATCAATTATACACTAACACATGTATCTATTTTTATCATAAACCTTTAATTTCATTAAACTGCATCTTGTCAAAGAGAGCATAGTTCAACTGACATAAGTGTTAGGTGTGAGTGTGACGACAAAATACAATCAATCTAAATTCTACCAGATTTAGACAATATATATTTTATCTCAAATTCCAGATCAAGTTATATTTCCAAATATTTTGTGGAATAATCAATTTGGAATTAGTAAGCCTAAAAGAATAGATAAACCAACCTAAACCTTTAAACTACAAGAACGATAAATAAAAAGTTTAAGGGAAAGAGAAATTGACACCGAATATATACTGGTTCACCCAATTATGGCTACGTCTAGTGTGCAGGTTCCACTAAAATTGTCAAGGAGGAAGTTACAAGAGTTTAAAATGCTCACTGATGATTTCTCTCACTTTTCTCTCAAGGAAAACGCTCACAAATCACTTTAGCTCACAAAACTCTTCAATAGAAAAAAAACACTCTTGCAAGGAACACCAAGAAAAACGATCTCACGCCACTGTTTTTTTTCTCAGAAACACATTGCGGCCGCCTCTATTTTTTTCTTTCTTTTTCCGTAAACTGAGCCGCTACACCAAGATTCTTCACACTCAGAAAACTTCTGTCGTAAACAAATATATATATTAAGGTTAAGTTTTAAATAGGTCATGGGCCTTTATTGGGCCCCATTATTCTAACATGAGAGCATAGCTCAACTTATGACCAAGGTCATCAGTTCGAATCACCCCACCCCTAAATGTTGATGTAGTAAAAAAAACATAATGAATTTTTATTTTCTAAATCATTAATGAAAACATCTCTGTACGTGCATTTAATGAATATAAAGCAGTAGGGAACTAGAAGGTTTAAAAAAATGATACGGATTGTTTTTTGTTTGTTGAATTGAACTTTATGAATTTTGAAAAATTTGTTCAATCATTCATCTCATACATTCATTGAACTTAATTTAATTCATAACTTCTTTTTCTTTTCTTTTTTTTTTTTAAAATTTGTGAATTTTTTAGAGAGAATTTCAAAATTTTGTGGGTGAGTAGAAGAAATTGACCTAGGATAAAAATTGCAATGGGTAAGTTTAGCATTTTATTTAATAAAATTTAGTAAATCGACCTAAATTGTTAAGTTCAAAGGTAAGAATTGATTTATTTTTCCTCGTTTAAACTATGCATCTAGTATTCATAAACAAAATTTTGAAATAAAAAGAAATTTGAAAAAATGGATTCAATCAAAACATAGTTGTATTTTTTGTTTTCAAATATGTGTTTTAAATTGTGTTTGATAATATATTGATAAATCATAAAACTAAATATAGTTACCTAGTAAATATTAAATTAGATATAAATTATTATTAATTAATTTAACATGTCTTATGTTATAAAGTTTATATAATTATTATTTTATAATATTATATAATTTATAATATATTATATTATACTTATTTTAATTTATCAAAAATTAATCGAGTTTGCAACACTTTAACTCAAATTCAAATTGAATATATAACCTGATACACTTTTCTTTTCTTCTTTTTTTTTTCAGTTTTTATCTTATTTAATATAATTCTGCATTTTAAATTATTTCAAATCTAAATACGCAAAAAAAAAAAATATAAAAATGTTGTTTTCAGAATTTTTGCTATTTGGATAATTCAATCTGAAAATAATTTTCAAAAACACATCTAACTATATTCACTCAACTCAATAAACACAAAATATAAAAGAAAATCCAAATGGTCTAGCAAAGAGACCTCTATTTAAACTATGCACCTAGTATTCACAAAGGGAAAGTTGCTAGCAGTATAAAAAATTACGAAAACGCTTTTCAATTTCCTTTTCCACCTGATATTTGACAACAGGGAAAAAAACCCCAACAGCTCCTCAGCCACCTCTACAAGGGCATCTAACTCAAAATTTCATAGCTTTCCTTTCTCGAATCGCTATATACTTATGGCCATAAAATATATACATTATAAATGTTTTATAATGTAGGAGTTAAAGGGGTTGTAATGTAGCCATTCTCACAGTCACAAGTTCGATCGGAATCGAAAAGCATTTTCGAGCTGCTCATCCGGTCTGTAGCAGTAAGATATAAACCATCATTGTACACATCAACGTACCCGAATGCATCGGTGCCGGGGGGACACTCGAGGGCGGCTTCGAGAACTCTATGATGTATTCCATGGGAATCAATTGCATATCCACCCTTGTGATCATGCCCTGCTAGGCAAACTTTGACACAATTGTAGTTGTGTATCAGGTCCATTACTTCGTCGTAGTTCCATAGAAGTGCTTCAAAAGATGTTGCCCCAGGATCAAGAGGCAGATGACAGCAAACAATCACTTTTTGCTTCAACTTTGTTGCTTCCTGAAGTATGCTATCTAGCCATTTCAATTGTTCTTTACTAACTCCTCCATTGAACATAAGGTATCTTCTTTCTAAACCAGTCAGTCCTGATGGGCTATTCTTGTCTGCATTTGGGTTTCTCTTGGATAGAATTTTGAGGGCCTCCACTGATTTAGGATGCCCCTGAGGCCAACCAATAGCACTTATATCATAGCCATCGAGTATGATGAATCTGAAATCTGGAGTAGGCGAAAAGTCATAATAAGCATGACCTCCCTCAAGTTTTGGAATCTTCAACAATGGAAGCAATTCTTTACGAGGGAGATTGTAAAGACAATGGTTTCCAATCATATGATAAACCAGACCATTAAAATTATCAAATTCACTAACTACTTTCTTTATAGAGCTGAATGATTGGTCCTTGGGGCAGAATCCATCAACAATATCTCCAAAATTCAGGACAAATTTAAGCTTTTGTTGGCTGTTCCAGTTTTGAACTGCCCTTTTCAGAACAAGAATACTATGTCGATAGTAACGAGGAGTTCCGAGGAATGAGCGACCATCAGGAATATCAGCATACTGAACATCAGAGATAACACCGAAAGAAAATAAAGGCTGCTTTCCATGAGTACTTCCTAGTCCATTTGCAGTGGCCATATTGCAGTTAACACGTGAATCCTATCAGAACAACATGAATTATAAGAATAAGATGCCATAAGAGAAATTTTTGAAGAAACAAATAAAAGGTTGTTTGCTACAAGTTCAAAAAGTGATCATCATGCAATCAAATGCATCAGCTACCAACGAGGAGAAATTTTCCTGATGCCATGTATACTTCTGGGAAGATAGAAGAGAAAGGGAATAAATAGCTCTCATCAACAAATAGAACAATAAATTTACTAAGTAGAATCCTAACACGGCAAAAATAGGTGGAAATAGGATAAAAATTATTGGCAAACCATTATGGGAAACTTTTTCGTTTATTACGATGGTTCTCTTCCACTGAACAAATAATGTTACCACCTGATTCTGACTTTCATATGTATCTAGCATCTAACATCTAGCACCATGTGCCTTTTCAATGGCATGGTTGTTCTATTAGGCTTGTCTCATTTGATAACAAAGCAGCAAAACCTCAAGTTACTTTGTCTCATCTATAATGAACTGGAATAATTGACATTCTTAGCCTTGTTTCTGTATTATGCTGGACTATCTGGGTTTTTCTTTCTTCCTTTAACTTCTTTGTGGGGTTTTCTTTTTCTTAATGTGTTTTCATCTGTTTTTAGAGATAAAAAAGAAGCATAGAAACTTTGTAAAGGGACCTTATTCTCAAATTTACTGACTTGTTATAATAAGAAATTAACTATTGATCAACCAAATGTGCAATAAGAATTTGAATATACATATTCTTTTATGAAGGATAAGGACACCAAAATGAAAGGAATGAAGTACACATGTTTTATGAAAAACTCCCCAAGCAACTTGTTAATACTCTACCCTCACTTTTCCACAGAAAAGAGAAGACGGGGCAAACGAACAGTTAGAGGCGGAGATAAAAGGTCTGGTTTAGTACTATGGTGCATTCAAAACTTTCTGATACAAGGAATAGTCAGACGCAACACTTGTGAGAGAGGAAAAAGTTATGCACTAGGAGCTTCATCGTCACATCCAGGTATAAAGCCACCAAGCCCTCGATGCAGTTTTCTAAAGAAAATTAGAAAAAGAGTATTTCTTTTGACTCGACAAATCAACATCTAGCCATAAGAAATTCTACCATTAATTTACTAGATTGTTATAATTGTTCAAAATTAAACCCTAATCATCAATCGGAAAGCATATACATAAATAGTCGCATATACATAAATAGTCAAGGCATTCTAAAATCTTATACTGATAACTAAACAGAACAAGTAGAATCCACATCGCAAAAACCCTAAAACCTAAAATAACAACAACCCAATAGTAAGGCAATAACCAAGGTGTTAGGAACTCGAAAAAGCTCCTAATGTCAATATGCAGAACTACACAGTAGACTCATTTTTTCTCTCAAATTCTAAGATAAAATTTTTTTATAAAATCAAAAGATTCGGAGAAAATTCCTGATATCATTTATTGAAAATTCATCTTTTGGGCAAATCCGTATTTAAGCACTTCTTTTAAAACATTCCCTTTATAAATTTCTTGCATTAAACACCTCTTTTCAAACATTCCCTTTATAAATTACTATGCAAGAAATCCCTTACCTGAAATTCTTTACCTCTACTTAGCCTGGAACTCCTATAGTTTCGCTCCTAACTCAAAGTTGCTTTCAAATGTGCTTGCTACTTGAATCCTCTAAATTTAATATATTTATCCTAATTAAAACTTATATTCGAATCCAATCTAAGTTAGGGACGCTTAAAACAAACTCACAAAATAAGCAGATCGAACCCAATCCGGCCGGCGGCGGCCAACGGCGGCGCGTCTCGGTGCGTAGAGGTCACATCTGGGATGCCCACTTGCCGATCTACTCGGAACCGGTCACCAAACTTCGAAAACCGACTGAAAAAGAGACGGACCGCCTGAACCAAAAGTTGTTGTGGCCGAAAAACCCAGCTCGCCGGCGTGAACAGGGTCAGTAAAGGCGTCTTGGATCGCCGGAGGCGGCGTGCCTGCGTCGCGTGCGATGTCTAGGTCAATGGAGGAACGAGCTCGCCTTCTAGTCGGCGGCGACCAGCGAACGAGCTGCTCCTAGTCGTCGATGGCGCCTGGTGTTTGTCTCGACGGCAGCAGGAGGTCTCACCAGTTCACGGCGTCTTGACGTGGGACGGAACTCACGACTGCAGGGGACGCCAAGCTCACCGGCGGACGGGCTGCAACCGGCAGGTTGGGCTATCATGCGGCTGAAGTGGAGAGGAAGAGGAAGATGAACGGCCTCGTAGAACGTGCCTCAAAATAAGAAACCCTAATTCCTCCTTTTAGCAAATTACGAAAATGCCCCTTTCCTTAATTATACCATCCCAAAAATTCTCAATTAACACAGTCCTATCCTGAATTAACAAACTTCAAATTCCAAGTAATTTTAATTTCCATTAAATTAATCCAAAAAGTACAAACTAAAAGATACTTGTAACTTTTGGACAAGAAAATAGTTCTTAAAGAATAAAAATAGAAAGCAATCCATGAACAAAGCATTATGCTAAGAAACAAACTCCAAATTAAGCCAAAAACCTCAGCGAATTACGAAAAACATCAAATGCAAATTGCAAAACAAAATAAAAAGAAAATCAAACTCTTCGATGAATGAACAAAAAAGAGCGAAATCGGAGGGAAATTCATAATTCAAATTACCTGATTCTGGAGAGAATTGAAAAAGGAAACAAAACAAAAAAATCAACAATGTGTCAGGCAAATTCCGAGAAATAGAAGAAAACAGAAGGGAGAATATGTTGAGTTACATCATATATGGGTGTTAATTAGCTGATGGAGGGTAGTTGTTAAAATCAAACTGACCGAAATACCCTTTAAAATATACTGTAATGACCATATTGCCCTTTAACGAGGACAAGCTTACGTGGTCCAATGGAATCAACGAAGTTTTTTTTTTTTAATTAAATCAATGTCTGACTCCAATTTCTTTAATTAAATTATCCAGCGCCTTTTTCTCGTACAAGATCTGCTGCCGACTTTCACGTGTAATTAGAGATGTCCACCGATTGGCATGACACGGGCCCAGAAAATGATTTTCTGTGACCCTGTCTCCCATTTTATTCATAAAATTTTTCATTTAATTTTATCCATCGTAAAGCTAAAATTTTCTATAAAAAATGTGCGAGAATCGAATTTATCCTAATAATTTTTCATTTGTGATTTTCATTTTTTTAAATTTGATTAAATTAAAAATTTAAAAATTCATTTAAATGGTTAATTTTTAATAAGAGATTTGAGAATTTTTTAAAATTTTCTTATAAAATAAAATAATATTTATTAAAACTTTAGAGTTGTTTATTATATATAGAAATATATGTATTTAAAAAGAAAAAAAAAAGGAACAAAAACGGAGTCAAGAATGGGTGAAAAATATTCTATATCTCTGTTTAGTTTAGTTAATGAAGAAAAGTTATTTTCCACTCTATTCTTATTTTTCGCCTAAATAGAAATGTGAGATGTGAGTCCCCATGGGCTCACTCCTTATGGGAAAAATCAACATGGTAATATCAACCCAAATTCCATCCTAAGATTAAGGGTAATTTGGGGTAATATTATATATTTTAAAAAGAAAATTAGGTAAAACTTTATGATTTTAATTAATTTAGAAAAAACCGTCTCTTGAGAAGACACGCCAAATAAAATAGTAATAGTTTTTAATTAGAAGATGATTTTGGTTTTGGAACTCGGTCTTTGGTAAATACGAATTCAGCCCTTTTTTTTTTAATTCACTCAATAATGATGGAGAAGGAGAAGTAATCATTTATCTGTTTGTTTTTAATAATTTCAAGTTTAATTTCTTTTTATTTTATGCTTTTATTTGAATGCTCATGATTTAGAGGGATTCGAATATAACGGATTTTAAATTAATTTCGATGTTTGGAAAGATTATAAATCAATTATTGTGAGGATTGTTATCACAAATAATCTCTTTTTTTTAGTACATCAACAAATTGGGGATGGGATGATTCGAACTCATGATCTTTTGGACTTAATGCCAGTTGAGCTATGCTCTTGTCATATGATTTAAAGTTAAATTAATTAACTTTGTTATATTTAATTTTCTATTAATAATTAGAATTAAACATCTATACTATATTAGTAAACTTATTATTTTATTTTATTTTCAAGTTACTATCCAAACACAAAATTTTAAATATCATTTCAAATCTTTCTCATTCTAAATAAGATGATAAATTTTAAATAATTTCTCAAATTTCAAATTATTCATTAAAAATTATTTCTTAAACTTTCTTGGTTCAAAACAAATGGTTATTGTAGAATTTTCATATATTTTTATTTTAAAATTGTATTATACTCTTTAAATTCGGAATTTTCGTATTTTGCAATTTAAATGTTGTATTATACTCTTTAAATTCGATATAAAAACTATTTGAGTGGTTAATTTTTAATAGATCATTGATTACTTTATAAAAATTCGATTTTGTTTTGAAACATTTTGACTGATTGTAGTTGTAGATACATGCTTATCTTAGAGTCTTGTTAAATAATTTCAGAAAAGCCAGTGATAATAACTAAAATGAATTTTTTTTGTAAAGTTAGATAGCAATTGAATAGCTAATATGGGTATAGTTCGAATAGATATATATTTGAACAAAATATTAGAAGTTTGAATCGCTATATATTATTGAACTAAAAAATAATTGAATAAATATGAAATTCAAAATCTAAAATAAGTTTTAAATTTAAAAGTCATATAATATCTTTAGAGAGGTCTATATAGTTATGAATATATTATGTCAACATGCCGAGAAAATATTCAATCAGATCGTCACAATGCGCCTAATAATTTTTATTGTTGGATGAAAAGAAAAGCATCTCAAATTTATATCTAATGGTTATTAAAGATCATGGAAATTATTAGATCGATATCTAACGATTATTTTATTATGAGATAACCTCATTGTGGTAATTTGTTGAAGAGATTAAAAATTGATAAAATATAGTTAATAATATAAATATTAATAATGAAGATTAATTATTTATGAACTTTGAAATTTATTCAAACAAATTTTCATGGCAACAAACCATAATAAATGGAACTTGTCGACTCTTACCAATTAGTCAATCACTTCACCTCCAATATAGGTTTGACTTTGTTACATTAGTTAACTTTGGAAAAGAAAAATCCAAAGATCCAAAGACTATATGATTGAATATTTTTTATATGATCAATTTTTGCAAGCAACTCTAGTATGAAGGATGTTTTTTTTTTTTTTGAGTACATCAACAATTAAGGGTGGGGGATTCGAACTCATGACATCTTAGTCATAAGTCATACTTGATGTCAGATGAGTTATGTTCTTCCTAGAAAGTTTCATTCTTATGGAAAAAAATAGCATTCACTTCATTTTGATAATTAAAATACAAAATAGAACTATCTAGGTATCCTATACGAATAATTAAAGGATCCGTTGCACAAAAGGCAAAAAAAATAAAAGGTCAATGGTAAGTGTGTCTACCATTTATTTCTATTGCAAACATAGCAAAAAAAAATTGGCCCAACCCAATCGAACTCAACGAAATGTCCAAAATATCTCGCATGGTTGCAATATGACGTTCATCAATAAACTGTTGATATACTAATGATATATCTAATATAAAGTGTATCAGTGATATACTACTGATATACTTTATTTAACTATATCAATTAACTTGAATTTTTAATACTTAATATATCAACAGTATGCCAAAAATAACTAATATGAAGTATATTAAGAGTATAATAGTGATTTATATTCCGTGTCAAGTATACATAATATGAAGTATATTAGTTATATAATACTGATACATTTCACTTAATATATCAAAATGAAATAAGATATACGTAATATAAAGTATATTAGTGATATACTACTGATATAGCTTGTTTTATTATATCAGTAGTAAGTAAAATAATATAGTATTTGCCACTTGAAGTGGTGAAACATATCACTAAATGAAGTTAATCACTGATATACTACTAATATATTGTGTTGTGTTAGGTATATTAATGATATTCCAAATATGCAAGATATCTTTGATATGTCATTGATCTACTTCACATAAAGTATATCATTTGATTGATACACCGAAAAAGAAGTGTATAGTAGTATATTAGTAATATACTACTAATATACTTCGTTTTAGATATATATCAATTGACTGACATACCAATGTACTACTGAAATATTATTGATATACCAAATATAAAGTATATTAAATAAACTACTGATATGCTTGATGATACAATAATAAAGGTAAAGCTTTAATAATAGAAAAACGAAAAATCAGAGTTAATTTTTTTTGTCTATGTTTGCAAATCTCTTAAAAAACCACAACTAAATTTATAAATATAATAATATTTTGTGAACATTTCGCTGACTCCAATTTGGTTGTGCCAGTTGTTTTTACTTCAACTAATTTTTATTCAATAAATTTGTTTAATTGATACACTTCATTAGTGGTATATAAGAACTTCATATTTAGTATATCATATATATCTAAAATAAAATATATCACTAATGTACTATGTACTCAATGTTAGGTATGGTAGTGGAATGAACGTATTTAAAATGGAGTATATCAATGATATACTAAATATGCAAAATGTCCATAATATGCCCATATATATATATGTATATATCATTTAACTGATATACTTAAAAAAATGTATCATTAGTATATCAGTAATATATTGTTAATATACTAATATATTGTTAATATATTTTATTTTATGTTTATATTACTTGATTGATATATCAAATATAAAATATATCAGATCTACGACTGATATATCAAATATTAAATATATTAGATATCATATTGATACACCAATGCGACAAAACTGGAATAATACAAAAATAAAAATTAGATTTTAAAATTTTTTGCTATATATGCAAATTTCAAAATCTAGGATTAGATTTGCAAATATTCTATTTTTTTTCCCTACTCATTACAATTCTCAATAATTTAACTTGTTTTTTTTAATTACTAAAAATAATAATTCTGTTGCCACGAATAATTTGATATTGATATTGATATTAAGGTCCAATCAATCGTTTTGAAGCACTCTAAATCTACATCCATTCTAAATAATAAAATACCCCCATCACCCTTGTTAAGGATTTTTTTTCTCCTTCTTTAATATGAGAATTTGTTGCAAGAACAAATAATATACATGCACCAAGTAGATGGAGCCACTAAAAAATCCATGAGTTCCGTGAAATATCATCAACTTGAGCATAACTCAACTAGTTAAGACATTCTCAACCAAAAACTTTGACGCATTTGATAACTATTTAATTTTTAGTTTTTGGTTTTTGAAAAGTAAGCCTATAAATACTACATCCACCTATGGTTTTCCATGTTTTATTTATCTACTTTTAAGATGTGTTTTAAAAAACCAAGTCAAATTTTGAAAACTAAAAATAGTAGTTTTCAAAAAACTTGTTTTTCTTTCTAGAATTTAGTTAAGAATTCAAGAAAGATGAAACCACTATAGAGAAGATGCAAACCATTGTAGAGAAAAACAAACACAATTTTCAAAAATCAAATGATTATCAAACGGAGCCTTAGATGTTCGAATCTCCACTTCACATGTTGAATTAAAAAAGAAAAAGAAAACTTTGAGTCACATAATCAAGAATTGTTACTTATAGTTACAAATGTATATAAAAGAATAAATATTGCATTCTATATCATCTTAAGCTACTAGATTTAGTTTAGTAGTTGCTAGATTTAGTTTAATAGTGACTTAACATTTTATATGAGGTGATAAATAAAGGGTTGCTATTGCTATAAAGTGGATTTCATTTCATTCCACTAATATGATATGTGAATATTGAAAACAAACTAGAGCTTTATATCAAAATATTCTATAGGATTAGCTATTTGCTATTCAGAGAAAAACTTAGCTCAGAAGAGAGAATCATCCTTGGAGACTGGAGTAAAGAGTCTGATTATATTCCAGGCTCAACAACAACGGATGAGAGGAAACTGGCACGGTTTGCTCTTCATGTAAGCATGGATTGACTTGCTAAACTGTCCCCGTTGCTATTACCGATTCATGATCTGATGAACAAGTTTCTCTGGCAGCTGTTTTGCAGCCTGAAAAAAGATCCAGTGAGGAAGAATCCAAGACCAATTAGTTCATACAAGTTAATAGAGGAGTAATAAAGACGGTCTACTCAAGAACTGTTACCAAACACTTCTATTTCTAAGAACTGGAAACAAGAAACAAGAATGTTACACCAAACGATCTCGAGAGTTTACAGATTCTAAGTAACAAACCTGAAAATCTCTCATGTGCAAAATTGGTTCGCACCCAATATCTGCAACTGATTTTCCAGTTACTGTGTGCAGTTTGAATCTCATAGCTTCATAAGCTGAAATTGCACTTTTGTTGTCGGGTAGATCTTGACAAACTTTCATAAGAGAGCTGAGAGAATTCATCTGGATAATCCCAAACAAGACGGTATTAGAATTCTAGACAAGGTTTCATTTCAGAAAGATCATGCTAAGAGAAAGAAGAAATCACGACTGCTGTTGGTAAAGTTTTCTTGTAACCAGAAGAAAAAATATCTCACTCAGTATACAAGTTTGATCAGATCAAATGGGCACAACTTCCACATGATTTGACTTGTGCCAATTCTACTAAGAAGACAATTATATATCTTTACACTAACAGTTCCACATTGAAACAATTCTTAGCTGTGCGGTTGCTTAGAACTTAAAGGACCCAATTACATCCTATAGAATAGATCATGTTCAAGTAAGCTCGTGATTCACTTCCTTGTTCCTTCATCACTTAATAGCGAACTCCCCCTCCCCTCTTGCTATATAACGTACATATGCATCCCAACCAGTCTCTTTCACACTCATTTGCCTTGGACCAATGTGCATTCCTAAGTATGAATCTCTCTTTTTTATTTCAAATTATCAGTCATTCCAAACTATTTCTGAAACGGTTCTGTTGTCTCTGTTTTTTCAATACATCAATGACAAATTACTCTTCATTTCCATCAGCATACTATAAAATCTCCAATAATCTAAAATTTGGATCCATTCCAAAAACGATGTTTTGGTACCACTTCGTACACAGTTCCAGCCTACCAAAGTATACGAAATAGCTATAAAGAACATAGAAATACAAACAAAAACAAAGTTATCTATTCAAGAAGTCTAAAAGCCTTTCCCTTAGCCGAACTCAACACAAACCCTTGATGATAATAAATAACAATACTCCTCAATCCTCTCAGGCATATTCTCTCTACTCTAATGGACTCTTACTGTTCCACATACTAAACCGGATGTGCTATTTACGAAGTATACTCCAAATGCCTAATAAATTCTCAGCACCAACCTCAACTATGTTAGTGAATCAACCCTGTAGTTTACAAGCTTCCAAGCATAAACACACTCATGGAAGAAAAGATGACAACCAACTGACCAAAGCAAAATTTGACAAATCTCAGAAACTAAGGACATCATTTAGTCTTCCAAGTTCTTTCCCTCCAATCAATTTGTGGGTGGAAAAGAAAGATTTGGTGTTAGTCAGCATTCCCTCTGATAACATTATCAATATTAATGAGACTACATTACATGTGAACAAAAATTACTTGTGGTTTTGGTTTTTGGTTTTTAAAAATTGTGTTGTTCTCTCCTAATTTTTTTAGGGTTGTTTTTACTTTTTTAGGAAAAGATTTGAATTCTTAGCCAAATTCCAAAAACAAAAAACAAGTTGTTAAAAACTACGACCCTGTTTGATAACCATTTTATTTTTGGTTTTTAGTTTTTAGTTTTTGAAATTTAAACCTAAAAATACTACTTCTACCAATGAGTTATATATCTTCTTACCTACTTTGTACCTATGTTTTCAAAAACTAAGCTAACTTTTGAAAACTAAAAAAAAATAGTTTTCAAAAACTTGACTTTATTTTTAGAATTTGGCTAAGAGTTCAAATGTTTACTTAAGGGAGATGATCTCTATTGTAGAGAAATTATGTGAAAATAAGCTTAACTTTCAAAGACTAAAAATCCAAAAACAAAATAGTTATCAAACGGGGCCTACATTTTTTAGTTTTCAAAACTTGGCTTGGATTTTGAATTTCGAAAACATTCGTAAAAAGTTAACAAACAAAGAAATTCATGGATAGAAATAGTGTTTATAAGCTTAATTTTTAAAATCCAATTGGTTATCAAACAAGGCCTAATTAACTATAAGAACTAACCTTCATGTATGGACAAGATGCACAGCCACCGTGAATAGAACATCCCTCCCCACTGGAAACTCCAGGTACTACAGGTAAATTGATTTCACTGAGTACAACCGATTTTTGGCCTGGGGATGAACTCGATGATGTGCTTGTCACTGAATCTGATGACACAGGAAAGACAATCTCCACATCGATCTTTGCTCCTCCAGAAGTGGAGTTTGCAGAACTTAATAAATTACGAACAGCTGCAACAATTGAAGTTATCATTCCAGATTCTGTTCCCAACACAAATTGTAGATGTTCGTTGACATTTCTATCTAAAGCCTCTTGCACCCTTTGTTTTATGAAATCTAATATATTCTGGGTGGAACCTACAATTCCCATTCCTCTTCTTTTTGCTTCCATCGCTAGAGCAAACATTTCTCCAGGGACTTCAAAGTGTGCAGTAAGGAATGCATCACAATACATTTCATTTATCTTTTCCACAACTTCATGCCCGAAAAGATGATGAACAATGCACGTACCTTCCTGAAATTGGAAGACATCATTATATCAAATAATAATAATAATCTAGAGGTCAAATAGGTCAGTGAAGGGGCGGCAATCAATACAATCTGGGATGAAAAGTATTAAAGAAAAGGTGGCAAAATCGGCAAGGATATCATAATCCAACAAAACACTAAGGCACAAGATTTATGCATGCACGCTCAATCAAAGCCTATGAACAAGAGAAAGGGTGAAAAGAGAGCAAAAACAGGGAAAAGCACATGATCCAAAAAAACCTGATAATAGTGCAGACGAGGGAGCAATGATCTAATTGAGTCCCTATTATGTTTTGAATGAATTTTTGCAATTTCTTCATCTGTCATCTTGGTCATCTGCTGCAACAATTCTACAATATTTGCACCCATGTAGGAATCAGGCCCATACCAAACGTTTAATTCGGGTACTTGAGCAAAAGCCTGTGACAGGGTATTTGAAGTTGATTTTACTAGCTGCTAAAAGACTGATAAGAATCAGAATGAATGCAAATGAGAGAATATTTTCTACCTGCAAAATTGTCTGCATGACATTTGAGGAAGTGCAGGTAATTGTTGGCACAAGCTCATGAGCATAGGCTTTAGTTTCTAATGATGTATTTATGTAGATAACATGCAGGGAAGGAGACTCCCTTGAAGCCATTCCAAGATAATTCATATAAGAAGAAGTAGCTGCAGCATCGGCCAAAGAACAACTGATCCGTTCATCAGACATCCTGTACACGCCTACCTGCATATATATGGAACCATTATCAATATAAATAATTGGATCAGGTAAAGAAACTAATTGTGATGTAAAGTGAACAAGTTTTATCTATACACTGGAAGGTTAAAAAGCAACTTCTTACAGAGAAAATTCTTGAATTAGAGATGATACTAGGCTATCAAAATGGCTTTAATGATTCATAAAAAGGAATCTTAAGGGGCATCCGGCATGGGAAGGTTCAGCTATCAGGAACGGGAAGTAATCTTTTGAATAAGTTACCTTCTGAATTACTTTCACTGTCAGTTCATCTTGTATCTACAGATAAAGATGAAAAGTTAAGAAAATTGAGAGGAAGAAGATGCACCTCTCCAAAGCCAGCTTGATCAAGAATTGCACGCACATTTTCTGACATGAAATCTACACCCAATACTGTTACAAATTGACAACCATCTTTTGCCATCTTGACGGCCATATCTGCCATTACCAATGAATCAGATATATAAATGTGAGGCCATTCCTTCTGGGCAGCAGTTAAAACCCCTTGGACTTCAGGATCCATGTAAAAGTGTGCAACAACACCAATCTTTTTCTCCTTTAGCACTTTGACAAGTTCTTTCACCGTGGAGTCATTTGGGAACAAATACCTTGCCTGAAGTGAAACTTAATAAATGTACTGCTACGAGAAACCAATTACAGCATACAGGATAGAATTCCAATTAATCACAATAAAAAAACTGACGCACTAACATCCAAATCTGCCACCAATAACAGACAGAGCATCAACAAATCAAACCAAATTCTAACTTTTTCCAAAAGTCATTGCACACACCAAACCCACTACAGCGAAAAACATGTTCTGATGCATGTTCTCAGGCTATGCATGTGCTCTAATGAACGAAATAGAATGATGTAGAAAATCAGAAAGATATCCATGCAAGCCCAGGGTTTTCTATATTCACAAAATAGGAATGCACATGAATGAAGTCCAATCACTTACCTGGGCTTCAGCATAGCTTCCTTTTGCATGAATCCCATCAGCAGTCACAACCAGAGATGGAAACGGCTCAAATGGCGACTTCCCTTCAAGCTCCGCAATCAAAGCCTTAGTCCTCTTCTGCATACTAATCAAAACATTGTACCAAGTATTAACTCTCGATCGCTCTCTACCCGGCAATCCCACATTCAGAGCGGCCAAATCGTCCGTCTTCAACCTTAGAATATCCTCTGGCAACGCACCATCAAGCACCGAAACTAAACACGAGCAAAACCCTTTAGAGATCTCCGAATCACTATCCGCAGCGAACCTCACCTTGCCCTCTTGATCAATCCTCACCTCCAACCACACCTGCGCCGTACACCCCATGACCCGATTCGAGTCAAGTCTCGCAGCGTCATCTAAAGGAGGAAGAAGACTCGCATACCGTAACAACCGCTTCACTCTTTCGACCGGCTCGGATATAGACTCGAATTCCTCAATCAGGCGCTGAAGCTTAAAGGGAACGAGCTCAGTAGTAGAAGACGGAGAAAAAAGGGCCGCAGCAGAGCATGAGAATCGAGAGCTGAGACTTCGGGTATTGGATTTCAGTGATTGAACACATTTAAGGGTCTCGAAGAACGGTATGGGAGTCTTTTGAGCGAGAAACTTAACATGGGTAGACTTAGAATTAGGTTTCGAACAGAAAGAGAAAACAGAAGAAGACGTAGCTCTACTCGCCATGATCGTAGAGGACTCCATTGCAAGAAGGGAACAAACCAGAGGGTCGCAAAATGAAGAATGGTAGAAGGATAGGAGGATAAAGGGGCAGGTGGTCAACTAGTAGTGGGCCTTAAAGCGCGATCCTCGAGGGCAGCACAAGAAAAGTCTGACACGGAAACGGAGAGAGAGTGGCGGAGGGAGCAGAGCCATTAATTAAATGCAAGGTCGAAATCGCAGATGATGACAATGGCTGCTCCACTGGTTTTGTTGGACATTATGCTCCAATTTAAGCAGGGAGAAACGACAAATTTGAAACAAAACATGGGAATATTTTAGAGAGATGAAGAAATGAGAAGCGGGAAAGTGCATGGATTAACAGGAAAGTTCATTCCCTTTTCAAAAGAAAAACACAAAAGTTCATTAGAGAGAGAAAAAGCCGCCATAGAAATGGAAAATGAAAGCGATGGCTGAAAATGTAGAAACAAATCGTTCTAGTGAATGGAATTATTATGTTATGGCTCCTCCTCTACCGGCATTAGCCTCCCACTGGGAACCAAAAGTTGTTTTGGTTGATCCCAAGTTTGGATTCTAAATTTTCAGATGAGTGTAAAGTTCCTATTTTTTTTAAACATATTACTGTCCTAACTCCATTGATTATGCCATATTTTTCAAGAGATTACAAGTGCAAATTTCCTCACCCTTTTATGGTGAAAAAATGCATAGATTTTGTTAGACATGAGTACGAAAGCTTATAAATTTATTAGATATAAAATTTGATTTTGTCTAATAAATTTATTGATTTTTTTAAAAGTTAGAATATGACAATGGACTAAATTGAAAATTAGTGGATATGCCAGTTAAATTTGTATTATTGTTATAATTCAATTTTTCAATCAATGGAATATCAACGCTAACAAGAGTATAGGACATGAAGTGTGGGCTTATGACAAAGAGATTATAGGTTTGAAACCTCTCATCCCCAAATATTCTTGAATTAAAAAAAAAGACAGTCAATGAAAAGACATGGAAGTATGTTGATAGACTTTTATCATGGTCTCATAACTTAGAATTTTTATTTAATCGACTAAACATTGGAGAAAGGAAGAAAAAATCACAAAAAGTTACAAAAATCAAAGATAGTTTGAGGAATAAATGAAGGAAAGTGAATGACAACATTCATTTGGACTAAAGACATGTGCATGAACTTCTTAATAACTTAAATGAAAATTTGTCATATATGTAGATAGTTTAACAATTTGCTATATTTGTAATATTTTAGGTCTATTTTGTTATTTTCCCTATTGTCCAAATACTTATTATGTGAATCTTGTTGTTGATCTCAAACATCTAATCTTTTGATGACTTAATGACACTTAGTTCTCTCATGTGATGTCACCTTTGTGACATTCTTGACAATGTTATAGATCCTTGAGTAATTGATTCATGCTTAGAAATGTTGGTCTCGACTTAGGAGCAAATGAGATGTCTAACTAAAGCTCTTCCCTTGTACTAAGTTATCGACTCCCGATTTGTGATTCTTGACTTTGGCTCAACGAGTTGGAGGCTCCACTCTCTTTCTTCGAACGCTTGTCAATTCTTTAAAATCACAAGTGTGTCATGGATTATAAATGACTCCTCAATTTATGGGAGGGCGGAATAACGAGGGAGTGGTTTAAATTTTAATAGAAGGGAGAAAAAAAACCATAACAATTTCTTTTTGGTTCATACTTTCTTTGTTTTTACTATTTTTTTATTTATGAATTATTTTTAAATGTTTGTAGAACCTAACATAATTTAAAAAAAGATGTTAACATGAATAAGTAGTACAAAAAATGATAATACTAGAGTTTTTCTTAGTTCAATTATAATTTGGATTTTTTATACCTATAGATATAATTTTTATTTTTTATCTCATAATTATTTTTTGTAATGATTTTTTTTAAAAAAAAAACTAAAATTATTTGTTAATTTCCATTATTTTTTATTTATTATTAAAAAAGAAAATTGTATTTTATTTTTTTACTATTATTATTATTATTATTAAACCTCCCACTATCACGTATTTTTTCCCTTCTCTCAAACATCTTCCCCACATCTCACGTTTTTTCTCTTTCTAACTCCCTATTTCTCTTCCTCACGTATTTCCCTCCTCCCTGAATCTAGGGGGTGGTTTTGATTCTCATAGAAATGGGGAAGACAAGATAAAAATTGGGTTGAGTGGAAAAAAAAGAAGAGTTTCTTTTTTATTCTAAAATAAAAAATATCTAGTTGGGAAAGAATATTTGTTAGGTTCCTCGCTTCACGTAAGTATGTTTTTAAATTTGGTTCCTCTCTACTTTGATTCTGGCCTTTGCATATTTAGAGTTGGCCATTGCTTATTGAGATTTATTTTGATTTAGTCAAGATGCATTAAACGGACGGAGATAGAGAATCTCCACAAATAATACAACAAATCCAATCGGGAAAATTCGAAGTCCAAAAAACAGGGCCTTCCTCCGAAGTGGGGGAAAGCGGCCTAACAAGGGGCTCCAAAAAAATGCCCTCGCAAGACGATTGTCAACATAATTACAAGATCTAGCGCAAAAAGAATAGTGGACAACATGCCAACATGCACCCAAGGAACGAATGTCCTCTAAAATAGAGCTAGTTTCCGAAATGTCTGTACCCGGGGTGTTAAGAGCGGAAACAACATCCCAGGAATCTAATTCCACCGTGAGAGGATGAGGAGAGTACATATCCATATATTTAAGGGCTCTCAGGCCAGCACGAATAGCCGCGACTTCTAAAGATTTGATCGACCATTGCCTCCTCTAATGTTGGAACCCAACGCAGATAGGAGACCATCCGGAGTCCCGAACAATCCACTCAAGCCCACCTCTACCCAAAGCTTCACACCACGTAGCATCAGCGTTAAACTTGAGCATGCCTTCCGCGAGCGGGGTCCACACGTTCGGACTCAAGAGACTTTTAGTGAAGGGATAGAATCTCACAGCGGAAGCGATTGTGAATCACGTGTTCATGATTTTGTTACGAAGATCTAAAATACAAAAATTAGATCTAAGATTAAACATGCATTTCTAATTAGGAAAGCAAGATAACATACCTTTGAAGAACACTTTCTTCACGATTTCCTCCTCCAACGATCACGATCTCAGCAACAAATCCGAGTCGTATGAAGATCCACCACTAGGTCTTCTTCGTTGTTCTGATTTTGAGAGAAGTTGTGTTTAGAACTTTTCCAACAACACAACAATGTGGAACTCTAGGGTTAAAACCAAAAAGCTTAGTCTCAAAGTTACATCTTATGCAACTATTTATAGGAAAATAGGATGGAAATTACCATCCTATCCTTCCTTCATTCTCTCATTAGTATATAGTTAATGTGTGAATCTAATTCACATTAAAACTATATATTATATCAATAATATCACATATAATTGATATAACACCTCATATATGAAATTGAACACTTCAATCTCATTCCTAACTTTATACCCTCAATATTACCATATGTTGAGCCGATGGAGGGACCTAATGGACCTACAGTTCATGAGCTCCAATGATGTGAGATTAGCTGATCAAACTCATTGATCCAGTTAATCAATATTCATTAACTACAAGTCACTCCACTATAGACTTGTAGCTTCACTCTCCTCACTGTAGATATATTGTGTCCACTGATATAGTCATTACCCATGAGTCGACCCTTCACAGGTTGTTCGTAATCACGGCTGGGTCAAAATATCGTTTTATCCCTGTGATTACCTCTTTGCTCCTTAAGCACCACTGATCCTCTAATGAACAACAAGTCTATGGTCCTACCATAAACTCATACCCTCTTAAGCTAGTTTTAGAGGGCGGGACCCCGTTGTTCAAGACTTGGACTCAGTTCTTAAGGGAACAACCTATCTAATTCCTTATGTAGGAATGAGTGAATTCCGTCTTGCATAGTTAAGTCCCCAACTACCTACGAGGTTCTGTCCCTGAGAAGGTAGGTTTATTGAGTCGGCTACAGGTCACTCTCACCCATACTAGTCTAAGGACAAACCCCTATAAGCAGGAGTTCTTAACTTGCTCGGGATTCAAGTCGAGTCAGTAATGACCATCTATAAATTATCAATCTAATCCTGTTAATGGTGTTATATTGGTCAGACTAATAATTTGCAATCCGGTCTTGCATGAACTCTTTATACAGGATGCCCCCACTCGCATGTCATCCACATGAATGAGTTAGATTACCTCATTTGTACTAATTACAAAGTGGGTCGCATCCATGGTGTTACCAGAATAAGGTTTCCAACCTTATTCTTATACCATAGACCATTTAAGTTATACTCTTGAACACAATCCAAATAGTGTCTATTACACTGATGTTCAAGATATATTATAACCTTAGAGCTTAGTTTATTGGATTTATAAAGCGAGAATATAATTTTATCAAAACAAATAACTCTTTATTTATTTGACCAAAATTACATAAGTTTTAGGGCACATATCCCAACAATCTTCCACTTGACCTAAAGCTTGAGTACATAATTTAAACATTACAATAATATAAAATACAATAAACTAGGACATTTAAACCCTCTGTACAATATACTCCCACTTGTCCTAGTTGGGGAAGACTTGTAAACCTAGACTTTTTAGGTGACTCTCAAATACTTTAACTGTGAGAGCCTTTGTAAAAGGATCAACAATGTTGTGCTTTGAGGCTATCTTCGTGATGATCACGTCTCCTCGATGCATGATCTCCCGGATGATATGATATTTTCGCTCAATATGCTTACCTCTCTTGTGACTTCGAGGTTCCCTTGAATTTGCCACGACACCACTATTATCACAATAGAGCGTGATAGGCAAACTCATATTTGGAACAACGTCCAAATCTAGCATGAATTTCCTTAACCAAACGACCTCTTTAGCTGCTTCACAAGCGCTACATATTCGGACTCCATGGTGGAATCAGCGATGCATTCCTGCTTGACGCTTCACCATACTACAACTCCTCCGTTAAGAGTAAATATTGACCCTGATGTAGATTTCTGAGAATCTTTATCAGTTTAAAATTCAGAATCTGTGTATCCTGTAAGGATCAAATCCTTAGCCTCATACACAAGCATGTAGTTCCTTGTTCTCCGAAGATACTTAAGGATCGTTTTCACCGCTGTCCAGTGTTCAAGTCCTGGATTGGATTGATATCTACTGAGCATCTGATAACTCACCATAAGTGAGTTATTTTACTAGAATTTTAGTGTTTAATCCACTTGAATTGCATTTAATTTAGTGATCCTCATGTTATTTTATCCCTAAATTATGTGTGTTAGTTCTAAAATCTTGAATTTAAGCATTAGGTTAAAAAAGAATTAATTTTGATGCTTTTGTGCTTTAATTTATGAAATTTAGGAAAATAAGCTAACGGTTGATTAAAGACCGAAATTTGAGATTTTTCTTAACTCCAAAAATCCTCGCGTATTTAGATTCTTTTATAATTGACTTTATAAATTTATTTGGGATTTTTACGTAATGCGGAAATGTTTAAAAATTACAAGAGTCCTTAAGGGCATTTTAGACATTTTACCCGAAGGGTAAGATGGTCTTTTACCCTTAAGGGTATTTTTGTAATGTATGGAATTAGGGCAACACTATCTTGTATAAGAAGGCTAAGGTTTACAGTGAAAGGGGCGGAGGATTGGCGACAAGAGAAAGAGACCGAGGAGAGAAAGAGAACTGAAGCGATTACTTCTACGACAAATGTGTGCATTGGAGAGACAAATCATGAAGGTGTATTTGTTTGTAGCAATCGTGTGGTCCATCCATTCTTTGAAGCAATCGTGGTTGGTATGGTGAGAATTGCTACAATGAAAAAGCCAAGAGAGGATTCGTGAAGGGCTTCGATTTGTTTGAAGCATTTGGAGGACAGAGGCACTTCGATTTCTTTGTAGCAATTTTGAGAAGCGGCATCGAGAGAGTCGACCCATCAATTTCTTCAAGCAATTGTGAAGGAAGGTCAAAGGAGCGATTTCTTTGAAGCAATATGCATGAGGTTCTTTGAGAGGTTCTTGATTGTCAAGAGTTCTTTGAAGCAATCATTGGAAGAAAAAATGATTTGCCGAGAGGTTTCTTTGAAGCAATCGTGTGAAGGGACCGCCGTTGGGAGTTGTCGGCGATTTGCCAAGCAATCACGTGAGGTTACTAACATTGAGAGTTGTCAAGCGATTGCTTGAAGCAATCACGTGAGGCCGCTTTGCGGTTGTGTTACTGCTTTGCCGCTTTGAAGCAATCAGATCCGCGGTTGTTCTTCGCCGTTGCTTGCCTTTCTTTGAAGCAATTGGTCGCATCGTTCGGCCAACCCAAGGGCTTTCTTTGAAGCAAAGTGCCTGCTCTGCCGCACCATCATCGACAGAGGCCTACATCTAGGCAATTGCTGTAGCAAAACAAGGCCACTTGCTGTGTAAATTGTTCCCTTTCTTTTAATGCTTTTGCCGATTATTTTTGCCAATTATCACTGCTTTTGTTGGGTTGTTTATACACTAATTAGAGGTTAATTTGCTCACTGTTCTAAGCAATTTGTTTGGTTGTTTTGGGTTATTTTTATATGTGAACTTCTTGATTAGTGAAAACATGTTCAATTTAAAGATATGTGATTTGATTCCTATTATGGACTAAATTACCTTAGGCAAGGGTTAGGTTGTTTTAATGTAATTTTTGATTAAATTTATGGGTGATGCCATTGATTGAATTTATGAAATTTTATTGAATTTAACGTTGCATGAGAATTAAAATTGGCCTTTTTAACTTCTCTATAATTCATAAACTTGGGAAAACTAATGAATTAGAAAACTAAAATTTCATTCTAGGATTATTGAGTTGATTAGGGATAATTAACCCACCTAGAACATAAAATCATGAGCATAATTTAGATCACAATTGGGAAATTGTAGGTTTTAAAACTTAGTGATTTTGGAAAGAATCATTTGAATGCATGTGTAGGTAAATTCAAGGCATCACTCAAAATTTATTCCAATTGAACATTAGAACTCTAACTTGAGCCTATTTTTTCATTACAAATCTCATCTCTTGCATCTCCCCTCTCTTGTTTGCATTCTCCTCTCCCCTCATTTAAATTTAGTTATTTTCTTGAGTCTAGTCTTGTCTTTGCACACTTATCACATCAATTTATTTATTTACAATAGTAATTTGCACACTTATACATTGCACTAAAATAAGGAAAAATTGCTAGGACACTCATTCATTTAGGTTTAGCTAGTCCTCGTGGGATCGATACTTTAACTTATCACTTGTGCTTTGCTCTCGTCCGTATACTTGCACGTCGTAGAAGTGTCGGAGTCTTATTCTAATTTACATTAGTTTAGGGCACTCGATATTTTCGCATCAAGTTTTTGGCGCCGCTGTTCTTGGGGACTAGTTTTGATTCTTATTTTGTTTGAGTTGATTTTAGCATTTTATCCTTTTTTCTTGTTGGGTGTGTCTTGTTATCTTTGTTTCGTATTTTTATCTTTGTTGAGTCTTTGTTATTCTTTCTTGTTGTGTTGGTGCATATTGTGTTTGTTGAGCCTGTTATAATTTGATTCATTATTTTATTATGGCTTATGATAACTTTGGGTGGTCTTCTGTGCCCAATAAGCAACCACAATATAGTTCTTTTTCTTATGATTATCCCTATGCCAATTTAGCGTCTTCTAGTGAGGGGTATGAATCTTAAGGCTACCAAATGCCTAATTACTATCATACTAACCCTATGACTTATGGGAACCATATGTATGATAATAATCAGAGCAATTGGGGCTATGAACCATATCCTAAGGGTTTTGAGTCATATCCTTCCTATATTCAAGAAACCCAGGTAGAAGACGAATCTTCCCTTAAAATGTTGTTATTAGAATATATGAGAACCACAGAAGAGAGGAATAGGCAAATAGAAGAGATGAATAGTCAAATAGGGGAGTCAATTCAACGCCTAACGGATACACTTATCTCCCTTAGAGAACAAATGTACTTAGACTCGTCTGAGGTTGAGCACCCTAGGGAAGAGAGTGAGAGAGGACCCACACCCTTACATAGTTCGGTGAGTCACTTGATCACTGACCCACTTATAGACCTTCAGGATCCTAGTCCTTCACATTTTTCAGAGTATGAGCATTCAGAGGATTGTGCTTTAGATGTAAAAGAACTAGAACCTTTTAGCACA
This sequence comes from Trichosanthes cucumerina, assembly GCA_036507285.1. Classification (NCBI taxonomy): domain Eukaryota; kingdom Viridiplantae; phylum Streptophyta; class Magnoliopsida; order Cucurbitales; family Cucurbitaceae; genus Trichosanthes; species Trichosanthes cucumerina. Next base: position 69,041,520 of record CM071839.1, on the reverse strand, counting down.
CACCAGGATAGAGTTAATGAGAGTGTGGAGAAGTCGAGCCTGTTGAGTTAGGCCATGAGGTAGAGTTTGAGGCTTTTGAGTCTATGACAGTTCTATCTTCTGATTTTTCTCTTATTGGTGAGTGTTTTTCTTTCTATTCTCTCGAGTCAGTGTCTTTTTGTGAGTCTGTTCATTTTCCTATTTTTCCTTCTTTTCTTTTATCAAACAAAAAACCAAAAAATGTTTACTTTGTTGTTTTTCCTTCTTTTCGTTTAATATATAAAAATCAAAAAATATATCTGTTTCGGGCTCTCACGAGAAGCTAGTATTCTTGCTAGCTCTGATTTGTTTTGTAGATTCAAGAAAGAGGGGCCGAAGAAGTGGGAGAATTTTTACGTGCCTTGGCGAGCCCACGATACTGCGTCAAGCTAAGGACGTTAAACAAACGCTTCTTGGGAGGCAACCCAAAGTTTATTTCGTTTGTTTTGTTTTGTTTTGTTTTGTTTTTAATTTTTTTTTTTTTTTTTCTTTTGTTTCATTTTTTTAGTTGTTTTTGTTTTTAAATAAATAACCATTGCCTATCTTGCAGCTCCCTTAGGGTTTGTTGATATGCTTGACTGCAGTGGAGGTCTCCTCAATTCAGGCGATGTCGTTCTCCCTTCCATCTTTATTAGTTGTCCTTAAGCATGCTTAAGTGAGTAGATTATACATTACGGGCAATGTGTGCTTTTTAACCATGAGGCGCGATGTGTTGTTCTCAATCTGATTTTGGGCTTAATTGAAAATTTTTCTAATGATGAGACTGTGTCTTTGCTAGAGTATATAGGGTGTTGCATGCCTTTGTGTTTTAAAAGTTATTTACTTGCTTTAGGACTTCAAAATGATCTATTTTGACTACTAGATTTCATGTTAGTTGTTGTTTTCATGGTTTTTGATATGCATGATGTAGGTAGTTGATTCATTATGTTTAAGCAAGTAAAAATAGGAAAAAGTGGTTGTTGTCTCTTGTTTAAAAATTAAGTTTCTACATGTGTTTTTATGGTAAAAGTGTGATGTCTTTTGTAGAAACTTGGTATGCATCTCCATGAAAATAAAAAAAGTTAAGGTCAAATCTTAGGGTTAATGAAAATAAGAGTTGTTGCTTGTGTTTGAGGCAAGAGTATGCTATCTTGTTTGGTGTTTCTCAAGGTCAAGCTTGTCATTAAGGATTTTTTTTAGTGCACTTATTGTTAGTGTGTTAATCAAACTAGTTATGATTCAACTCCTAGGCCAAAAAGTTCGAAAGCTGGAAGCCATGACAAGTTAGGTAACTCATACATCGTTTAGAATGTTCCAAAATGAGTAAACTCCAAATTTGTGATCATTTCAAGTTTGGGGGAGTTACCCGACCTCCCTAACTCAATGAGGACATTGAGTACTCTAAGTTTGGGGGGAAAGATAAATTCTTCGTGTTTATTTTTAAGAAAAAAAATGAAAAAAAAAAGAGAAAAAAAGAAAAAGTGTGCAAACCTTTCATTTCCTTAGAACTCCATTGGGCTAAAAAAAAATGTGCTACTTCTTTTGTTATTTAGAGTCAGTTTAGGCAACTTGGTACTCGATGTCAGGGGGTCTTGGCACTAACCATGTTGGCCTCTTGGAGCGAAGGTATCAAGCGAGAAGCCTGTACCCATTGCTTAGATGAGCTGCGTTAACCACGTGTGTCATTCTAAGAACTACGGGAGAGTCTCATTGCTTAGGTGTGCTACGCTAACCACGTATGCCATTCTAAGAACTACAGGAGAGTCAAGAAGATATAAAAAAATACTAAAAAGAAAAAAAAGAAAAAAAACAATAAAAAAAACATAGCCCTAAGTAGTGAGTTTTATGGAAGTGGAGGAGAATAATGTAAATATCTGTTTTTATAAAAAATAAAATAAAATAAAAGGAATGATCATAAAATTGTAGTCATGCGAGTTTTGGAGTGTGACTTATTTTTAACTATGAGTTGCTTGATTTGAATGATTAGGATTCTAGTGGTTGAGCTTGAGGGTAGGTGTCGAATCCTAGTTGGTTTGCTCTTGGATATTGATGCATAAGTGTAGCTAGGAAACCCAAGGTGGGCCACTTAGAGATCATTGATTGAATGGTGGCTTGTAGCTTAGAGCATAAGTTCCCAATCCTTGTTTAGTTAACCCAAATGATTTCAGTCTTTAAAAGACTTTAATGTGTTTAGGGAATAGAACTCATTGAGGACAATGAGTAGTTCAAGTTTGGGGGTTTGATAACTCACCATAAGTGAGTTATTTTACTAGAATTTTAGTGTTTAATCCACTTGAATTGCATTTAATTTAGTGATCCTCATGTTATTTTATCCCTAAATTATGTGTGTTAGCTCTAAAATCTTGAATTTAAGCATTAGGTTAAAAAAGAATTAATTTTGATGTTTTTGTGCTTTAATTTATGAAATTTAGGAAAATAAGCTAACGGTTGATTAAAGACCGAAATTTGAGATTTTTCTTAACTCCAAAAATCCTCGCGTATTTAGATTCTTTTATAATTGACTTTATAAATTTATTTGGGATTTTTACTGTAATGCAGAAATGTTTAAAAATTACAAGAGTCCTTAAGGGCATTTTAGACATTTTACCCGGCAGGGTAAGATGGTCTTTTACCCTTAAGGGTATTTTTATAATGTATGGAATTAGGGCAACACCATCTTGTATGAGAAGGCTAAGGTTTACAGGTGAAAGGGGGCAGAGGATTAGCGACAAGAGAAAGAGACCGAGGAGAGAAAGAGAACCGAGCGATTACTACAGCAAATGTGTGCATTGGAGAGACAAATCATGAAGGTGTATTTCTTTGTAGCAATCGTGTGGTCCATCCATTCTTTGAAGCAATCGTGGTTGGTATGGTGAGAATTGCTACAAAGAAAGCCAAGAGAGGATTCGTGAAGGGCTTCGATTTCTTTGAAGCATTTGGAGAACGAGGCACTTCGATTTCTTTGTAGCAATTTTGAGAGCGACATCGAGAGAGGCGACCCATCAATTTCTTTGAAGCAATTGTGAAGGAAGGTCAAAGGAGCGATTTGCTTTGAAGCAATATGCATGAGGTTCTTTGAGAGGTTCTTTGATTGTCAAGAGTTCTTTGAAGCAATCATTGGAAGAAAAAATGATTTCTTGAGAGGTTTCTTTGAAGCAATCGTGTGAAGGACCGTCGTTGGGAGGCTTTGTCAAGGATTCTTTGAAGCAATCACGTGAGGTTACTAACATTGAGAGTTGTCGGCGATTGCTGAAGCAATCACGTGAAATTTCTTTGCAGATTGTGTTGCTCTTTGTTTCTTTGAAAGCAATCGATGGATCCAGGGGTTATTCTTTGTTGTTGCTTGCCTTTCTTTGAAGCAATTGGTCGCCTTTCTCTGAAACCAACCCAAGGGCTTTCTTTGAAGCAAAGTGCCTGCTGCTGAGACCATCGACGAGGCTGCATCTAGGCAATTCTTTGTAGCAAAACAAGGCCACTTCTTTGTAAAATTGTTCCCTTTCTTTTAATGCTTTTGCCGATTATTTTTGCCAATTATCACTGCTGCTTTTGTTGGGTTGTTTATACACTAATTAGAGGTTAATTTGCTCACTGTTCTAAGCAATTTGTTTGGTTGTTTTGGGTTATTTTTATATGTGAACTTCTTGATTAGTGAAAACATGTTCAATTTAAAGATGTGTGATTTGATTCCTATTATGGACTAAATTACCTTAGGCAAGGGTTAGGTTGTTTTAATGTAATTTTTGATTAAATTTATGGGTGATGCCATTGATTCAATTTAACGTTGCATGAGAATTAAAATTGGCCTTTTTAACTTCTCTATAATTCATAAACTTGGGAAAGCTAATGAATTAGAAAACTAAAATTTCATTCTAGGATTATTGAGTTGATTAGGGATAATTAACCCACCTAGAACCTAAAATCATGAGCATAATTTAGATCACAATTGGAAAATTGTAGGTTTTAAAACTTAGTGATTTTGGAAAGAATCATTTGAATGCATGTGTAGGTAAATTCAAGGCATCACTCAAAATTTATTCCAATTGAACATTAGAACTCTAACCCGAGCCTATTTTTCATTAAAAATCTCATCTCTTGCATCTCCCCTCTTGTTTGCATTCTCCTCTCCCCTCATTTAAATTTAGTTATTTTCTTGAGTCTAGTCTTGTCTTTGCACACTTATCACATCAATTTATTTATTTACAATAGTAATTTGCACACTCATACATTGCACTAAAATAAGGAAAAATTGCTAGGACACTCATTCATTTAGGTTTAGCTAGTCCTCGTGGGATCGATACTTTAACTTATCACTTGCTGCTCTCGTCCGTGTATACTTGCACGTCGTAGAAGTGTCGGAGTCTTATTCTAATTTACATTAGTTTAGGGCACTCGATATTTTCGCATCAGCATCCCAACTGCAAAATAGATGTTTTGCCTAGTACACAACATGGCGTACATCAGCCTCCCAACAACGGATGCATAAGGAATCCGTCTCATGTCCTCAACTCCTTGAGGTGTCTTAGGACACTGTTCCTTAGACAAATGAACTCCATATCTAAAAGACAATAAACCCTTTTTGGAGTCTTGCATCTTAAACCTCAACAACACTTTGTCGATGTAAGATGTCTGAGACAAGGCTAGTGTTTTATTCTTGCGGTTTCGGACAATCTGGATCCCAAGAACAAACTGCGCTTCACCCAAATCTTTCATTTGGAATCGCGTAGCTAGCCAATTCTTAATGTCAGTAAGATAACCTACATCATTCCTAATGAGTAGGATATCATCCACATATAGAACTAGGAATGCGACAGAACTATTGATGATTTTCTTGTAGACACAAGGTTCATCATCATTCTGATCAAAGCCAAAAGATTTGATTGCCTCATCAAATCTTATATTCCAAGACCTAGAGGTTTGTTTCAGTCCGTAGATTGACCTTTTAAGTCTGCAACCTTTTGCTCTTTCCTGGTTCAATGAACCCTTTGGGTTGGTCCATGTAGATGTTCTCGTCAAGATTGCTATTCAAGAATGTTGTCTTGACATCCATTTGTCATACCTCATAGTCATAATATGCGACAATGGCAAGTAGGATACAAATAGACTTTACCATAGCAACAGGTGAAAAGGTTTCCTCATAGTCAACCCCTTCAACCTCGGTATAACCCTTTGCTACTAGTCTAGCTTTAAAGGTTTGCACATTTCCATCTACACCACGCTTTCTCTTGTAGATCCACTTACAACCTATAGGTTTTACCCCATCAGGTTTATCTACAAGATCCCAAACAGAATTGAAGTGCATAAACTCCATTTCTTGGTCCATGTCTATGACCCATTTGTCTTTGTCTTTGTCAACCATCGCTTGATTATAAGTTAATGGATCCTCACAGTCGTCATCTGGTATAACAACTTGGGTTTCAGATAAACCCATGTAACGGTCAGGTTGTGTTATAACCCTCCCACTACGTTGAGGCATACTCAACTCTTGAGATGGACTCTCATGACTAGACAAGCTAGTATCAACAACTTTTGTTGACGTACTAGCTTTATTAGCAAACTTTGCTATTGTTCCGTCTAACTCACTTAACACAACTTTACTTCTTGGTTTGTGGTCCCTGATGTGGTCCTCCTCTAAGAAAGTGGCATTTTTCGACACAAGTACCTTGTCTTCCTTAGGATCATAAAATAATTCACCTCTTGTCTCTTTTGGGTAGCCTACGAATAGGCACAATTTTGAACGTGAATCCAACTTCTTTGGATTTGTCACAAGCACATGTGTTTGACAACCCAAAATTCTGAAATGACATAAACTACCTTTACGTCCTTTCCAGAGTTCAAAAGGTGTTTTAGAAACACTCTTTGATGACACATTGTTTAAAATGTATTCCGCAGTCTCTACTGTGTAACCCCAAAAGGAATTAGGGAGATGAGCACAACTCATCATCGATCGAACCATGTCCAACAAGGTTCTATTTCTTATTTCTGATACACCATTTTGCTGGGGCATACCAGATGCTGAGAGTTGGGATGTAATTCCATGTTCTATCATATAGTTCTGCAATTTTAAATCCATGTACTCTCCACCTCGATCTGATCGAAGTGTTTTAATTGTTTTACCTAATTGATTTTCAACTTCAGTCTTGAATTCCTTGAACTTTTCAAGTGTTTCAAACTTGTGATGCATTAGGTAAATATTCCCAAATCTGGAATAATCATCTATGAAAGAGATGAAATATTCATAACCTCCTCTAGCTTTAACATTCATCGGACCACAAAGGTCTGAATGTATAAGCTCAAGAAGTTCTTTGGCTCTATAACCTTTTCCACTAAAAGGTCTTTTAGTCATTTTACCTTCTAGGCAGGATTCACATACAGGTAAAGTATTTTCTTCTAACTCATTTATAAGTCCATTCTTTACCAATCTTTCAATCATATTGAGGTTAATGTGACTCAATCTAAGATGCCAAAGATGAGCATTTTCTTTAGGAGAAATTTTACGTTTCCTAGTTTGTGTGTTTGCTGTTTTAAATAATTCAGTGTTCAAAACAATTTTGACTGAATTTGGTCTTAAAACATACAAGTCATTTTCTAATGAAGTTGAACATATTTCCACACATTTCTTTAAAATAAACAATTTATTTAAAGAAAATGAAACAAAAATACATTGTTTTATAAGGCAAGAAATTGAAATAAGGTTTATAGTAAACCCTGGTATCACTAATATATTGTCTAACAACATTTCTTGCCAAAAATAAGTTTCATTGTGCCAATTGCTACAGCTGAGACGACTTCTCCATTTCCAACCCGGAGCGTTATCTCTCCTTTCTGTAGCTGCTCCCAGGAATCAATTCCCTGAAAAGAGGAGTAAACATAATTAGTGGCACCTGAATCAAGTATCCAAGCAGTTTTATCATTATCCACTAAACAAGCTTCTAAGCAAAGTAAATCATATTTACCTTGCTTCTTCTTTTCTGCAATGTACTTAGGACAGTTCCGTTTCCAATGCCCGTCTTCATTGTAGTGGCAACATTTTCCTTTGTCTGCAATTTCTTTGACCTTATTGCCCTTATGGGCGACATCTTTGTCAGCTCGTTTCCCTTTACCAACCTTCTTCATGTTCTTCTTCTTCCCTTTCAGGTTAGAAGAAGATAAAGCCACTGATTTTGATCCAGAGGTCGAACATCTGTGATAACTCCTACCGGCAACATTTGCCTCACCTTTCAATCCCTGAATTTTCATCAAAGATTGAAAGGTCTGGAGTTCATTCAGAAGGGAGGTAAGATTAAAAGTAAGCGTGTTCATAACAACATTACTTCTAAACTGTAAGAAATTATCTAGAAGAGTTTCCAGAATGAAGCTGACTTGGCTCGATTCATCGATAGAAATATCATTCGTCTCTGCGATGTTAAAGTGTACCATCATATTCAGGACATGATCCCGAACAGATGAAACCTCTGGCATCCTCGAGTTGAATATATACTTGAGGGCATTGTGTCGGGTCTGTGTAGACTGTTCCAAACATACCCTACACTGAATCCATGATTTCCTTAACAGTCGTCATGCCCTCGTGCTTCTTGGCTAATATGTCAGACATACTTGCCAGCATATAGACCTTGGCCTTGATCCATCGATCATATGCATCACGAACATTTCGTGTAACATTCGAGCCTGGCACCTGAGGACACTTCTCAGTTAGCACAAAATTTAGATCATCCACTACCAAAATAGTGTTAAGTTTGTTTTTCCAAATCATCATGTTCTCTCCGGTTAATTTTTCCGCACCCAGTAAGGAAATAATAGAGATAGACATTTTGCTGAAATTTACAAAAAATACTTGTATAAGGTTCTCGCTATAACTGTCTAATCCAATCATATTTTAGCTAATTATCTAATGATTACTAAGTCATTAATAATTTGCAATGATACTCCAAAGGTTTAGAATGTATGACACCGAAGGGTAATAAAAAAACACTCCTCCTCTGAATCAAGACATTCTTGACCAAAACCTACTGCCAGAATGAAGGGAATAAAACTCCCGCAACGGAAAAACGATTGAATCGTCGTGGTTTCGTTGTGAAAATATTTTCTCAAAAATCATTTCTATCCTATAAAAATTAGGCTAAAACATGCATAAGAAGGAAAAAACAGTAAGTAACCACTACTTGTTGAAGAACCTTTCTTAACAATTTCCTTCTCCAGTCACGAACACTTCGCGTTCTCGATCTCAACAGTCACGATCTCACTCGAACCTCGAACAATCGGACACCTCCGAAAAGGCTTCTCGATTGTTCTCCTTAGGTAGAAGGAGAGTAGTGGGACTCCTTTGAGAAGTTGAGAGAAGGTTGAGAGAGTTTTTTAGTTTCTTTTTTGTGAGATTCCAAAAAATGAAACAATCCTTACCAAAAGCCATCTTGCAAAGGCTTTAAATAATGGTGATAGGTAGAGTTGAAATCTCCACCTATTTACCATTTTACCAAAACCATAGGTTATGCAAATCATATTTGCATAACCACATATAATAAGATATCTCATATCTCATTACACAAATCACATTTGTATAATTGTGGATTTCAAATTGAATCACAATCAATTTAATTTCTCTGAATCCAATTTCTCTAAATTAGCCTTAATTAAGCAATTAGGCTAACCTATAGTTTATTATGAATCTCATTCACATTAAACTATATAATACGTCAATCATATCTCATATAAATGACATAAATACCCTTTTAGTGAATTTGAACACTTCAAATTCACACCAAATCAGAAACCCTCTATGTATCCAGTTTGAGCCAATCGAGGGACCTAATGGACCTACAGGTGTGAGCTCCAATGATCCGAGAGACTAACTCACAAACTCTTTGACCCGGTTAATCAATATTCATTACCTACGGTAACACTCCACTAAAGACCGTAGCTGCACTCCCGTCACTGTAAGACAAGTTGTATCTATTGATATAACTAATGCCCATGAGTCGACCCTTCACAGGTTGTTCGGAGACACTGCTGGATAAAATTACCGTTTTACCCATGTGTCTACTTCTTGCTCCTTAAGTCCCCACTGCTTCTCTAATGAACAACAACATTGTATGGTCCAACCATAAACAACACCCCTCTCGGGCTAGTGAGAGGGTGGGCGCCTGTTGTCCAAGCCCTGGAGACAACACTTAAGGGAACAACCCCTCTAGTTTCCCTAAAGTCGGGAATGAGTGAATTTCATCTCGCGTAGTCAAGTTTCCAGCTCCCCACGTGGTCCTGTCCTTGAGAAGATAGGCATATTGGGCGAGTAACTGTGACCACCCTCACCCGCATTAGTCTGGGGCGATGACCCCGCATGTGGAGTCCGTAACACGCTTAGGATTAAGGTCAAGTCACTATTGGTCATCTACGAAGTTATTAGTCCCATACTGTTAATGGTGTTACATCAGTAGGTCTAATAATTCACGGTCCAGTCTTGTACAACCTCATTGCACAGGATGCCCCCACTCGCATGTCAACCACATGAACGAGTCATATCACCTCGTTTGTATCTAATACAAAGTGGGTTGCTGTCACACCCCGTCCTAGCTTACTTGCCTAACCTAGGAAGAGATGCAAAGACAAAGATAACAAAACCTCTTGTTGGCTTTCCTTGACTAACCCAAGACTTAACTTAAAATAGACGTAACACATCATGTTTGAATAAGCAAAGTTAAACACTGATACACACTTATATATGAAACACATTCACTTCCTTTACTATGTTCTTTAGATAGTCATAAAGTTTCCAAGTTTATTACAACCCATCTAATATGTTCTCACTACAAACCATATACAAAAGAAAGTGTATATACAAGGAGCTAAATGGCGTGGTGGCAAATAGGTCTTGTGAAGGCTAAGTGTCACGGTCATGCTTGTCCAAGGCGTGTTGCCCATGGCCGCATGGCCGTCCCCATCCTTTTTCATTATGTTTTCATGTATGCTTTTGCTTTAGCATTGTTATTTCATTTCCATGTATTTTTGTGGGCGTATGACTCCTCGCCAAAATGACGTGCAAGGGGGTCATAGCCAAAATTCCTAGAATGTACTATAGGGGGATGCGAACATTCATCAATTCTCCCTACCAAGAGTTATATGCTAGATAAGTGTGGCTTTCTTTATTATTGCTTATCAGCTGTATAACTAACTTTCTAAACTCTCACAAATGCTTTCTAAAATGTTTTCCCAAATTCTCTTTGACCCCGTTTTCTAAAACCTTTTCTCAAGAACGGGGGTGGAGGTTGCGATATAGGCCCGCCAGCTTGCGCGTCCGAATTTGAGTTGGCTGACTTGCTCGTGAGCGAGAGCAAGTGCCGCACGGTCGTGTCAAGACCCTTTAAGAGGTGCGACCGTGACAGTTGGTATCAGAGCCTAGTTGGCTTCGGAAGGCAAGACACAGTGATCATGCCTGCAAACAAATTAAACAAGTCGAGACAAAGAGCGGTTGACCGAGATCGAGGAGCAATTGCTTCTCTTGACGGAAGTCCCTGATAGTATTCGGTTCTTGGAATCTCGACTGGAAGAGATTGCAGCCAAGGCCGACGCGATTGATGCGATTGCTAGACGCATCGATAGAATGCCCGTCTATGAATTGATGGGGAGAGTTGAGACCCTCGAGGACAGGGTAAACCGATGTGAAAACTTCGAGCGTGGTGCTAGCTCGTCGGGCGGTGTCGCCCAAATTGAGGAACGTGTCGATGGTCTGGACAGTTCCCACAAAGAGTTGGGTCAGATGTTTTCTGACTTTTCTGTTGATGTGAGAGATGCCCTTAAGATCTGTAGGGGCGAGATAGGTGAGATGGCCGCAAAGCTAAATCTCACCATGATTGCGATGGGAAGTCAAGCCTCACCTGGGGGCGCGACCAAGTCGGGGAAGAAGAAGATCCCCGAGCCGAAACCCTTCTGTGGGGTTCGAGATGCGAAAGTGTTGGAAAACTTCATCTTCGATATGGAGCAATACTTTCGAGCAAATGAATCTGTGGATCGATGAAGAAAGAGTCACCTTAGCAACGATGCATCTGGAAGACGATGCCAAACTATGGTGGAGGACCCGTTATATGGACATCCAAGAAGGCAGATGTACCATTAACACATGGGAGACGCAATGAAACAAGAATTGCGCTCGCAATTCTTCCCGAAATGTTGAGATAATAGCAAGGCGCAAGCTTCGAGAGTTGAGACATAAAGGGGGCATCCGCGAATATGTCAAACAGTTTGCAGGGTTGATGTTGGACATCCGAGATATGAGTGAGAAAGACAAGATCTTCTCCTTTGTCGAAGGGTTACAACCATGGGCCAGGACTAAGTTGTACGAGCAGCGAGTGCAACACTTGACCGAAGCTTATCTTTGCAGTGAACGATCGTTTGACTTCGAGTGGCGGCGGATGAATGGCGAAGAGTCTCAAGAGGCAAGACCGAGCAAAACCTCCCCACGGGGAGATGATCGACCTTATCGGCCTAACTCTCCCAAGAGTGGGGGAGGGGATAGGCCTAGAAGCTCAGGAAGGGATAACAGGAAGTCCCCACCGAGGAATGGAAATTCGTGGCAGAGACCACATGACAAGAACAACTACTATCAGAAGTGCGTTCTTTGTGACGGGCCTCACCGAGTGAGTGACTGCCCGAGTAAAGTAGCCCTCAAGGCCCTTCAAGCGTCCTATGAGGCAAAGAAAGGAAAAGAAGTCGACGATACGGAAATTGAGTTCGTACAAGACGAAGACCTAGAGAATCCGCGCATTGGCGCCATAAGATTCTGTCGACCACCCTCTCGTAGAGTGGGGGGAGAGACAAAGGGCCCATCCAGGTAGTGGCCTCATATGCGTTGGCGCACATGTCAACAACAAAGCAACCACCAAGAGTACTATGGTTGATTCGGGAGCCACCCATAACTTCGTCTCAGAGACAGAAGCGAGACGATTGAACTTGTCGTGGAGCCGAGATCCGGGAAGGATGAAAGTTGTGAATTCAGCAGCCCTACCTATTTCAGGAATTGCGAAGGGCGTCTCAGTCAAGATGGGAGACTGGGGTGGTCGCATAGACCTTGTCGTCGTCAGGATGGACGACTTCGATGTTGTGTTGGGAATGGAGTTCCTTCTTCAACACAAAGTCATACCTGTGCCCCTAGCGAGTTGTCTAGTAATCACAGGAGGAAATCCCGCCAGTGAGTGCTGCGCGAAGTTGAAGCAGCCTACTGGCGCGCGAGTAATATCGGCCTTGCAGCTGAGAGCGGGCCCAAGTGAATGTCGTGGCGAGGTGCCACGAGTAACAGACCATCGCGACGAGAGAAGTGGCGGTCGAAAATACACCCCCCCGAGAAGAGGGGATGAGAGAACAGTTCAAGTGCAAGAGTGCACACAAAGAGCGCCGAAACGCGAAGTCGAGGGACACAGTCAGAGACAGGCCCTTCCAAGAATTGAAGCCAAAGCGGCGAGGCCCGTAGTGCCGAAGTTGGACTACCCTGGGGCTTGGAAGAAGCAACCACAACGTGGTATGAAGGCGAGCGACGTGACAAGCCCGCCGATCAAATCAAGAACTCCTTTGAGGTCCTAGGCCGGCGGGGATCGAGTCGACACGCCCCCATATGAGAAGGTGCAGCAGTTCTTGCAGATGTGGAAGGAAGCCGTGGGAGCAGAAGTCCGTTGGGACCGAGTTGAAGACTTGAAGACTGCCGACCCAGGACTATCCCGTTCGAAGAGTGTCGGTTGACGAGGACGTCAACCAATTAAGTGGGGGAGAATGTCACGGTCATGCTTGTCCAAGGCGTGTTGCCCATGGCCGCATGGCCGTCCCCATCCTTTTTCATTATGTTTTCATGTATGCTTTTGCTTTAGCATTGTTATTTCATTTCCATGTATTTTTGTGGGCGTATGACTCCTCGCCAAAATGACGTGCAAGGGGGTCATAGCCAAAATTCCTAGAATGTACTATAGGGGGATGCGAACATTCATCAATTCTCCCTACCAAGAGTTATATGCTAGATAAGTGTGGCTTTCTTTATTATTGCTTATCAGCTGTATAACTAACTTTCTAAACTCTCACAAACGCTTTCTAAAATGTTTTCCCAAATTCTCTCTGACCCCGTTTTCTAAAACCTTTTCTCAAGAACGGGGGTGGAGGTTGCGATATAGGCCCGTTGTGCCGCCGGCGATCCGAATTTGAGTTGGCTGACTTGCTCGTGAGCGAGAGCAAGTGCCGCACGGTCGTGTCAAGACCCTTTAAGAGGTGCGACCGTGACACTAAGCACTAGAAACTCGTCTGCTACCTGGGAAGAGTAGACATAAAGAAAACGTGAGCTAGGAAGCTCAGTGAGTGTCTATTATAAGCTCAAAGGTGAAGCATAATAATGGTAGATTATAAGTAGAAAATAGCTTAACATAAACAAACCATGCTTCCAATTTACAGGTTTAAGTCACCACTTATGCATAGCACATAACTCATAATGTAGTATTATATTGAGTGTAGATAGATCAATAATGTAGAAGCTCATAACAATAAAACACATAGCATGATACCACTTTCAAACCATAGAGGTGGTAGAGTTACATTTGTACCAATAAGGTTCATACCTCTCTCACGTGCACGTGGAATACCTTTGGCCCTTTGGTTTCCCTAATACCTTCTCTATGTCCTTTCAAGATTAAGGTAAGACCATTTACTACCCGAATACCTTCTCATTGTCCTTCAGTATCGAGAAATTATGATTCATTCCCCCCTAAGTACCTTCTCGAATGTCCTTCAGTATTAGGGGTTAACTAAGGTCAAGGGCATAACTTGTTTACCATGGAAATCATGTCTTTATAACACATACAACAATTTCTTGACAATTTCATATCATCATCTAAACATGTTCCCAAGTGGATTTACACAAAACATTCTCTAAAGGAAAGCATACTTTCATAATTTAGTTTCCATACTTGGATTTATAGTTACAACTAATTCAAAGCATGCTTAGGTTCCATCATGAACTTTATGTTAGGAACTCCATGATGCTATACATAATTAGTTCAAACAAGATTCAATGATCAACAATTATGTTTTTGAAGAAAAACATAGGCCAACCATAGTTCTAAGATAGAGTCACTCACAGTATTAGAATTAGAACCTTGGCTTGTAAACTTGACCTATTTGCTCTTGGCCCATCAAACAAACCAACTCAACCATTAGAACCTCGAGCTCATGATTTTTAACCTTAAAACTTGCAAGAAAACACACTTTTAAATTTTCCAAAGATTTTCAGATTTTCTCGCCTGTTTTGAGACAACCATAACTTCTTCATTACTTATCCAAAAATAATGTAATTTATACCAAACTCTTCCTTTGAGAACCCTATAAAAATCATATGAAGACATGAAATTGAAATTCCAAACGGATTTGTTCAGAAATACCTCGAAAGCTACTTTCCTCAAAACAGATGATCTTGCTGCTTTTTTTGATTCGGATTTCTGCTGCACAACAAATTTAATCTGATATTTAAGACATCTTCTAGACATTTTCGACTCACGATTTCTTCACGAAAGTTGTAGGAAATTCAATAATCTTTCGAACCATACATATTAGAGCTTCTAACTCCAAGTATGCAGATCAGAACAACCAAAACATCAGAGACTTCTCGGATTTGACAACATACTTCTGTCCTCTGCCTTCCTCTTAACAAAACAGTAACATCAATTCCTTTCCTTATGCACCTAAGAAACAAGTCTAATTCAGTCCCATAACTCAATTAAGAATAGCCATACACACAATTGGTTGTAAGGTATATAGAAATGGAAGAGAATCTCCTTCAATCTCTTGCTAGAAGTTTTTCCCTTTCACCTAAAATTACAGGTTCAACTTCCTGCTTGGGTTCCTCAATATTTATCAACACAACCACCAAATATTTTTTGATAAACCTCAAGGACAACATCTTAGCTTACTTACCTCAAAAGTTCAGCTTCTAATTCCTCCTCAAGAGCTCAAAACAGACTGATCTCCTCATACTGTTCTGCTACCCGAGAAACTTGAACACCCTTCACTATTCTGCACTTTTCTCCTTCGTCCTCTTGGTATTTTCTGCAAAGCCGACCAGTTCCGTATTCTAAACTCAATTTATGAGATTTTGACACAAAAAGCATCGAATTTGGTTTAGTAGACAGAGAGATATGATCGATTGAAGTTGGCCCATTTTCCAGCTGCTTGCTGTCTTAGTAAGAATTTGACACCACCTTCTTGCCAAACTTAACTTCGAGCCTTCACCTCCTTTGGCCAGCTCCTACTTTATTATTTACATCATAATCTCCTTTTTAAAACACAAAAATAAGTAAATAAGTCAATCTAAAGCATTTAACCATCTTTACCTAAGTTTATAAAAGATATGAGCTTTTCATTCAATACGTAATGCACCTAAAATTTGCCTAACTTGCTAATGATATTAACATACTTCAATTAACCTTCTAATATGCTTATTTCAATGGTTTACCTATCCCCTTATGAAGTTTAGACACATTGTAGCTCCAAATTCAATAGATTCCCAAATTCGATCACGACATCGTTTAGTGCAACCTATACGATTTTGCATATTTCAAAACATCATGAACGAGTGCTCAATGATAAAAGAGAATAGGGTTTAGGGCTTACAGTTGCATCCACAACGTACCTAGGATTAGGTCTCCAACCCTATCCGTATACTGTAGACCGTTCGAGTCATTTACTCGAACGTGATCCTCCCTGTGTGTCCACTACACACTGTTCAAGTTCTAGTTCTCTCATTAATTCAATGACCCTGGAGCTTAGTTTATTGGACAAAGTTTGTAAATATGCGAGACACAAAATGATGAAAAAATAACTCTTATTTATTTCAATCAGTAATATTACAAACGAGTACGAGATTAGGACATACATCCCAACAAACTCCCACTTGGACTAAGCTAGTGGAGTAAATAATACATTTCTCAAATGTACAACAATATAATAAAGTAATACAATAAACTAGGGCATTGAATACCTTTACAATACTCCAACTTGCCCTAGTCAGGAAGCACTAGAAGACCTAGACTCTCTAGGTGACCCTCAAACACCTTAGCCGTGAGGACCTTTGTAAATGGATTAGCAACGTTGTGCTCCGACGCTATCTGCGTGACTGTCACGTCTCCGCGGTGCACAATCTCCCGTATCAGGTGATACTTCCGCTCAATGTTCTTGCCCCTCTTATGACTCTGAGGCTCTCTCAAGTTGGCTACAACACCACTGTTGTCACAAAACAAGGTGATCGACAAGTTCATATTTGGAACAACTTCCAAATTGATCATGAACTTCCTAAGCCAAACAGCTTCCTTTGCAGCTTCACAAGCCGCAACATACTCGGCTTCCATCGTGGAATCAGCAATGCATCCCTGCTTGATGCTTTGCCACACTACAACTCCTCTATTTAGAATGAAGACTGACCCCGAAGTGGATTTCTTAGAATCCTTATCGGTCTGAAAGTCAGAGTTTGTGTATCCCGTAAGGATCAAATCCCCACTCCCATACACAAGGTTGTAGTTCCTCGTTCTTCTAAGATACTTGAGGATTTCCTTTATGACTGTCCAATGATCTAATCCTGGATTGGATTGATACCTACTGACAATCCCAACTACATAACAGATGTCGGGCCTAGTACACAACATGGCATACATGAGGCTCCCTAAAGCTGAAGCATAGGGGATTTGTCTCATATCCTCAACCTCTTGAGGAGTCTTAGAACATTGATCCTTAGACAAGTGAACTCCATGCCTGAAAGGCAACAAATCATTCTTGGAATTCTGCATCTTATATCTAGACAACATCTTGTCAATATAAGACCCCTGAGACATGGCGGCGCTTCGCTCTTCCTGGTTAGGACAATGCTGGATACCTAGAACATACTGTGCTTCTCCCAAATCTTTCATTTGGAATTGCGAAGCCAACCATTTCTTTACGTCAGTAAGAAATCCTACCTCATTCCCAATGAGAAATGTATCATCCACATACAATATCAGAAATGTGACAGTGATGTTGACGATTTTCTTGTAGACACAAGGCTCGTCAACATTCTGATCAAAGCCATAAGATTTGATCGACTCATCAAACCTTATATTCCAAGACCTCGAGGCTTGTTTCAGTCCATAAATACACCTATGAAGCCAGAAAACCTTTTGCTCTTGGTCTTGGGTAATGAACCCTTTGGGTTGGTCCATGTAGATGGTCTCATCAAGTTTGCCATTCAGAAAGGTTGTCTTTGAAGGGATTAGGTGTTGGGATTTATGCCCTAAACTTGTGTAATTTTGATCAATTAAATAAAGGGTTATTTGTTTTGATAGAATTACAGTCTTGCTTTATAAATCCAATAAACTAAGCTCCAAGGTTATAACATATATCTTGAACATTAGTGTAGTGGACACTATTTGGGTTGAGTTCAAGAATATAACCTAAATGGTCTATGGTATAAGAATAAGGTTGGAAACCTCATTCTGGTAACACCATGGATGCGACCCACTTTGTAATTAGTACAAATGAGGTAATCCAACTCATTCATGTAGTTGACATGCGAGTGGGGCATCCTGTATGAAGAGTTCATACAAGACCGGACCAAAATTATTAGTCTAACTAGTGTAACACCGCTAACAAGGATAAGACTAGTAATTTATAGATGATCATTAGTGACTCGACTGAATCCCTGAGCAAGTTAAGAACTCCTGCTTATAGGGGTTTGTCCTTAGACTAGTATGGGTGAGAGTGGCACCATGGCCGACTCAATAAGCCTACCTTCTTAGAGACAAAACCTCGTAGGTAGCTGGGAACTTAACTGTGCAAGATGGAATTCACTCATTCCTACACTAAGGAATTAGATAGGTTGTTCCCTTAAGAACTGACTCCAGGTCTTGAACAACGGGGCCCCGCCCTCTATGAGGGTGTGAGTCTATGGTAGGACCGTAGACTTTTTGTTCATTAGAGGATCAGTGGTGCTTAAGGAACAAAGAGGTAATCACAGGGGTAAAATGGTAATTTGACCCAACTGTAATTACGAACAACCTGTGAAGGGTCAACTCATGGGTAATGATTATATCAGTGGACACAATATAATCTACAGTGAGGAGAGTGCAGCTACAAGTCTATAGTGGAGTGACTTGTAGTTAATGAATATTGATTAACTAGATCAAAGAGTTTGATCAGTCAATCTCATATCATTGGAGCTCATGAACTGTAGGTCCATTAGGTCCCTCCGTTGGCTCAACATGGTAATATTGAGGGTATAAAGTTAGGAATGAAATTGAAGTGTTCAATTTCATTTATGAGATGTCATATCAATTATATGTGATATAATTGATATAATATATAGTTTTAATGTGAATTGGATTCACATATTAACTATATATTAAAGAGAGAATGAAAGAGGGATAAGATGGTAATTTCTATCCCTATCTCCTTATATATAGTTGCATAAGATGCAACTAGAAAATGTTAACCTAAGGCTTTTGTTGCGTAAAATTATATTGCAATACCGCAGTGTACGGGTCAAGTTTTAGTATAGTGATTTATGAGTCCAAGTATCGTCCTCGGGAATGGGTTTCTAGACTAATTAATTACTAAGGTACTAATTCTCAATTTTAGCTAAAGAAACTTAACATGGATAGTTGGTTGAAGTAAATACGAACAAACAAACAAACATGTGGAGACACGAATTGATAGAGTTATGGGAAGTGATCTTACAAATTAAAGACCTAACTAACACATGCATTGAACCAATGAGATGAAATTATAAACAAGAAGTAAAATACTCAAGAAAATCTCTTTATTCTGAGTGAGCCTCACACATGCAATAAACTTCATAGTCTCCATATGAACCTACGACATGCATGGCCTTAAGCAACTTCTTTATGTGTTTCCCTAAGATTTCTAAGTCATTCTCATGCCAGAATTCTAAGGGTTTTGACAATTTTGCTCTAATTCAATCTTTATCTCTCGAGTCCACTTAAATCAACAAATTAAGAAGTCAAGAACTAATTATCAAAAATAAGAACAAAACATGCTTCAATACATTGTAATAAAGTCATAACAAGCAAATCAAATCCTAACTACAATGTTTAGCTACTCTAAATCACATAAAAATCAAACTAAACAAGTAGAAAACGTCTTAGAACGCTATTACAAATTGAAAGAAAAGTAAATTAAACTTAGGTGTCGATGCCGGTCCTTCGTCTCCGAGCTCCCGTCTTCGATCTCAAACCTCCACGAATGCTTTGGCTCCCCAAAAACACTCTTTTCTCTCTTCTTACAAAGTGTATTTCGAAACTAGGGCAAAAATCTACCAAATTCGGCTCCTTTTGCTCAAATGCATCATGTTGTATTTATAGAAGGAATAGGTGCAGCGTTGCAACGCTGTACCCTAGGCGGCTGGCAGATATGGAAATAATCGATGGCATTGCAACGCTGAGGACAAAGCGTTGCGCCGCTACCCTAAACGCGCCGCCTTATCGATCCGGCGTTGCGGCCGCAAGCGGCGCGCGTTGCGCGCCTCGCGACTTCTCATGCGTGCGTCGCCTTATCGATATAGTGTTGCGACGCCGCAGCGGCGCGTTAAACGCTATCAACAGTGGTCTTCAACGCCCTCAAACAGCAAGCATGGCGTTGCAACGCTCTGCATGGCTTTGCAACGCCATCACCTCGGGTCATCATGCTTGGATTGATCATTTCTCTCCCAAATGGTATTATTTTTAGCTCCAAATAGCCTCGTTTTGATCCTGAGTGATCCAAATTGTCTCCAATAGCTCTGTTTAAGCTCTTAATTTGAAATTGAATGAATTAAACACGTAAAAGTCCTGAAATTATCATGAAACTAGCAATAATTAAGCCTAAAGATAGCACATTTTATGTGCTATCAGCTTTGTTGTGTTGTTGGAAAGGTTCCAAAACACAACCTCTCTCTCTCACAACATCTCATCTTACCTAAGGGGAACCCACATTCCTCCTCACCTAGAGAACAACGGAGAAGATCCGAGTGGTCGTGTCTCTTAGTCCGTTAAGTGGTTAGTGTTCTTTGAGATCTTGATTGTGAGAGAGGAAGAGCACTTGAAGAAAGGTTCTTTAAAGGTAATATTTCTTGCTGTCCATATTCTATTTTATGCTTAATCTAGTTGTTTACGTTCTTGAATGAAATCGTTGTAACTAAATTGAGAACGCGCGATTCACTATCGCTTCCGCTGCGGGATTCGATTCCCTTCATTAGGAATTCTCGCAGCGAAAGACGTTGTGAAACGTCGTTGTTTCGTTGTGTAATTCTTATCTTAAAATTGAATTAATCTCATTAATCCTAGGCTAAACAAGCATAAAAGAGAAGAAAACAGTAAGGTATCTCGATACTTACTTGTTGAAGAATTCTTCTTCAAAGTTTTCCTCCTCCGGGCACGATCTCTCCCGAACCAACGATCTCCTCGAACTCAATCCTCGAACAGAGTTGCAAGACACTTCCAAAATGTCTTCTCGGTTGTTCTCGAGAGGTTGAGAGAGAGTAGGTGAGACTCCCTTTGGATTTTGGGTGAGGAGGTTTGAGAGAATTGAGAAAGAGTTGAAAGAGAATCCTTTTGCTCTCTTTAGATGAAAATCCAAAAAATGGCAAAAATACTTACCAAAGGCTTCTTGCAAAGCCTTTAAATACTAGTGTGTGGTGGAGTTAAAACCTCCACCAAATCAAAATTTTACCACAACTATACGATATACAAATCATATTTGCATATCACATAATATAAGGTACCTCATACCTTATTATACAAATCTCATTTGCATAATTGTGGAATTTAAAATTGAATCATATTCAATTTAATTTCTCTCAATTCAATTTCTCCAATTAGCACTAATTAATCAATTAGGTTATATGATAGTTTATTATGAATCTCATTCACATCAAACTATATATTATGCCCTCTATATCTAATATAAATGACATAAATACCCAAATAATGAATTTGAACACTTCAAATTCACACCAAACTGTAAACTCTCAATTTGTCCAATTTGAGCCAACCGAGGGACCTAATGGACCTATAGATGACGAGCTCCAATGATCCGAGACTAACCTGTCAAACTCCTTGACCCGGTTATTCAACATTCATTAGCTACGGTAACACTCCACTAAAGCCCGTAGTTGCACTCTCATCACTGTAGGACAAGTTGTGTCCATCCATATAACCAATACCCGTGAGTTGACCCTTCACAAGTTGTTCGTAGTCACAGTTGGGTCAAATTATCGTTTTACCCCTGTGTCTACCTCTTGCTTCTTAAGTCCCACTGCTCCTCTAATGAACAACAACGTTGTATGGTCCAACCATAAACAACAACCCTCTCGGGCTAGTGAGAGGGTGGGGCCCCGTTGTTCAAGCCGTAGAGACAACACTTAAGGGAAAACCCCTCTAGTTTCCCTAAGTCGGGAACGAGTGAATTCCTTCTTGCATTGTCAAGTTTTCAGCTCCCCACGTGGTCCTGTCCCTGAGAAGATAGGCATATTGGGCGAGCAACAGTGGCCACCCTCACCCGTACTAGTCAAAGGATAGACCCCCGCAGACAGGAGTCCGTAACACACTCAGGATTAAGATCGAGTCACTAAAGGTCATTTACGAATTTATTAGCCCTATACTGTTAACGGTGTTACATCAGTACGTCTAATAATTCACGGTCCGGTCTTGTACAATCTCATTGCACAAGATACCCCCACTCAAATGTCAACCACATGAATGAGTCAGATCACCTCGTTTGTATCTAATACAAAGCGGGTCGCATCTATAGTATATCCAGGATTAGGTCTCCAACCCTATCCATATACTGTAGACCGTTCGGGTCATTAACTCGAACGTGATCCTCCTTGTGTGTCCACTACACACCGTTCAAGTTCTTAGTTCTCTCATTAATACAATGACCCTAGAGCTTAGTTTATTGGATTAAGTTTATGAAAAATGCAAGACACAAAGTTCGAATAAATAACTCTTATTTATTTATAACTTGGAATATTACAAACTACACGAGATGAGGACATACATTCCAACAGTCTTGACATCCATCTACCATACCTCATAGTCATAATATGCGACAATGACCAGAAGGATCCTGATCGACTTTACCATGGCAACAGGTGAAAAGGTTTCCTCATAGTCAACCCCTTCAACCTAGGTAAAACCCTTTTGCCACTAGTCGTGCTTTGAAGGTCTGCACCTTCCCATCTACGCCACGTTTACGCTTGTAGATCCATTTGCAATGTATAGGTTTTACCCCATCCGGTTGATCCACAAGCTCCCAGACGGAATTGAAGTGCATCAACTTCATTTTCTGGTCCATAGCTTCAATCCATTCGTCTTTGTCAACGTCTGTCATTGCTTGATCATAGGTCAATGGATCCTCGCAGTCATCATCAGGGGTGACGACTGGGTTTCAGCTAAACCCATGTAACGTTCAGGCTATCTCACAACCCTCCCACTACATTGAGGAATTCTTAACTCTTGAGAACGGACTTGATTAGACGTGCTAGGATCAACAACACTTGTTGACGTACTAGTCTCATCAGCAACTCTTGTTGATGTACTGTCCATTTCGTTTAACACAATTTTGCTTCTAGGTAAATGTTCCCTGACGTGGTCTTCCTCAAGGAAAGTGGCGTTTGTCGACACAAGCACCCTATTTTCCTTTGGATCGTAAAATAGACCACCCCTAGTCTCTTTTGGGTAACCTACAAATGACACAATTTTGAGCGGGGTTCCAACTTTTTCGGATTTGACACCAACACATGGTTCGGGCATCCCCAAATCTTGAAATGGTGTAAACTGCCTTTACGTCCATTCCAGAGTTTTAAAGGTGTTTCACAAACACTATTGGTGGTGTTCTGTAAAAACAGAGAAACTAAAACTTCCTGTGTTGTTGTACTGTTTGGAGCAAGGAGTTGCTGCAAGTTGAAACTACAAAGGTAATTCCCTTTCTCTTTATAAGTTTAATTGTTAAACTTGTAGCATGTTTGCATGTAAACCTCCATGTTTTAGATTAAAGATGTACCCTTATTCTGTATGTTTTTGTCAATGTATTGGTTTTTGTTTCAATTAAAACAATCAAGCAAATTACGATCCCAAACACGTTTCCGCTGCTCAAGGAGATCAGATCTCCATCAATTGGTATCAGAGCAATGCTTGTATTGTTTTGTTTTGAAACAAAATTGCATTGATATGGTGGGAAATGCTTTTGGTTTGCTATAAAACATGTTTAAGAATATTTTGGCCTTAGTTTACTTTGATTTGATCAATTTGTATGTAAAGGCCCCTGCATTTTTTTGGGGCATAAAGTGCATTATCGAGTCTGTATTCGAGTCACGAGTCGTTCGAGACAAGTTTCAAGCAATTCGGTTGAGAATCGAAGGAGATATTGAAGATGAAAGTTGGTGTGTTCGAAGAAGAAAGCTGCTGCGCGCGGCGCGCAGTAACGCCGTTCATCGCGTTACAGTAACGCTGAAAAAGCAACGTCGCAACGCCAAATGTCCCCTATCGACGCGGCGCTCGAGGGCGATGGCGTTACCGCCGCCGCTTTTGTCACAATCATACTAGAAGAGCGTATGTTTGTGAACCTCACGATGACAAGTCGTGCCATGATGCGATCGAGGAGGACGATGCATCATCTAACACACCAAGATAGGTGGACATGAAGGCATGTGAGACTGGGGCCAACCGTGTCGTCGGAGGGGTCGATGTATGGGCGTATGACTCCTCGCCAAAATGACGTGCAAGGGAGGAAAACCCAATATTTCACATAATATACTATAGGGGTACCATGGTGTCGACTCTCCACCACCCCCAGGGCTTGTGGGCCTAAGTGAGTCACCGTGTAGCACGCGTTCGCGTGTCATGGCCGGGCGAAGCGTCTCAAGAGAAGTGTCTTGGGCGTTTCCTTTGTAACGGGTTTTCAAGGGACAGTGTCGGACGGCACAGGTGTGCCGACATTGCGCCCCTTCCCATGGGCTGGAGGTTCAGCTATAGGGCCCGTTAGCGGCCAGCGATCCGAGAATGTCCCGTCAAAGCCAATTCATGGGAAAGACAAGTGCAAGTACACGACGCGGACGGCGGCGTGTACGACCAAGTTATATTTCGCCGCTTATTTACTTGATGCTTGGTTGAGGATCAAGAACCTCGCCTAAAGACCCGACGAGGCCACAAAGCGTTGCGATCATAACAATGGGGCGGAGTTCCCGCCAAGGCCGCCATGTTCGAGGATGAATCATGGCGCCGCACGGGTCCGAGAGGTACGGCCGTGACATGTGGTATCGAGCCAACCTTTGTGCGCGCGATCGGACAAGAGTCGAATAAGTCCGTTGTGACAATGAATGTAACTTTCGTGGGTTGAAACCAGTTGGGTGGCTTCGTACAAATCAAGACCGTGTTGACATTGACTTTCGAGGCAGTACCTGGGCAATGTTTAAGCACTTACACTTTCGAGGAAGTACCTGGGTGAAGTGTTGGTCGCCGATAGCCATTTTCGAGGAAGAACCTGGATGGTATCGGTTAAAAGACCTGGACGAGTCGGGAAAATCACTTTCGAGGAAGTACCTGGGTGATGTTTGTTCGAGTTGCTCAAATCGATGTTTTGTGAATTGAGTTAGCGTTAGCAAGAGAAATCATATGTTAAGCAAGTATGGGCAACAGCGATTTGGCGTGATGAGGACAATGTTGGCGTTGGCCCGGTTCGAGAGAGTTGTCCAAACGAGACGCGACTTCCACATGATGCCCAAGAGGGGCAGTTGATCGATTGGCATGTTTGCCAACGAGTTGTCGCGGCGGTGGTGCCCGATTGAAGCGCCTATGTGCGCAAGTTGAGCAGTTGGCGTGCGAAAGCCAACGGGTGAGTTATGCGGGCGGTGGTGCCCGAGTGAAGCGCAAGAGTGTGCGTGTTGTGAGTTTGGCCAGGAGTGCCATCATTGAAGTACTCGTGCGGAGTGAGCACGTTGTGGGAAGAGAAGAAGCGCTGAGGCGCTGTGTTGTTGAGTTGCCACGAAGTGTGGCCTGTTGTGGTGAGTTGGCAAGCTGAGTGCCAACGGAGTGAGAAGCTTTCCGACTTTCTGCCGAAGTTATATGTCGCTCGAGCATACGCGTGTTGTGGCCAAGGTGGCCGAGTGAGTTGGGACGGGTTCCCGTAACTAGGCGAGCGAAAGCCTAGGTTTGCTGTCGTGGTTTGTCTGGCGAGTCTCAGGCCAAAGCCCCAGGAGTCGGGCGATGTGAGGGCCGTGTGGGGGATAGCCCACAAACCAGCAGTAGTTGATGTGAAATTTTCGTATCCGTCTGAGGCGCAATTTTCAAGCAAGTCCGTTAGCATTGTGAAGGCATCGAGACGATGCCGAGTTTAAGTGGGGGAGAGTGTTACAATCCATTGTGTGATGATTTGGATTGAACCCCCGAGTATGTCATCGAGGACGATGACGAGTTTAAGTGGGGGAGAATGTCACAATCATACTAGAAGAGCGTATGTTTGTGAACCTCACAGTGACAAGTCGTGCCATGATGCGATCGAGGAGGGCGATGCATCATCTAACACACCAAGATAGGTGGACATGAAGGCATGTGAGACTCAGGGCCAACCGTGTATGCGTCGGAGGGTCGATGTATGGGCGTATGACTCCTCGCCAAAATGACGTGCAAGGAGGAAGACCCAATATTTCACATAATATACTATAGGGGTACCATGGTGTCGACTCTCCACCACCCCCTCAGGCTTGTGGGCCTAAGTGAGTCACCCCGTAGCACGCTCGCGTGTCATGGCCGGGCGAGCGTCTCAAGAGAAGTGTCTTGGGCGTTTCCTTTGTAACGGGTTTTCAAGGGATGGTGTCGGGCGCAACGCAGGTGTGCCGACATTGCGCCTTTCTCATGGGTGGAGGTTCACTATAGGGCCCGCGGCGGCCCGATCCGAGAATGTCCCGTCAAAGCCAACTCATGGGAAAGACAAGTGCAAGTACACGGACGGGCGGCGTGTACGACCAAGTTATATTTCATTTGCTTATTTACTTGATGCTTGGTTGAGGATCAAGAACCTCGCCTAAAGACCGGACGAGGCCACAAAGCGTTGCGATCATAACAATGGGGGCGGGAGTTCCCGCCAAGGTCGCCATGTTCGAGGGATGAATCATGGCGCCGCACGGTCCGAGAGGTACGACCGTGACACCCCTCAGCGTTGCAACGCCACCCCGATAGCAGGCGCGCACGAGGATGAAGCGGGCGTTGCAACGCTCGCATCAACGTTGCAACGCCGTGATGCCTTTCCAGCAGATGCAGCCGCCTCACCGTGGTTTTTTTCGGTTTTTGAGCGGTTCAAGGTATTTTTGGACCGGTTTTATGTAATAAAATTAATGTAATTTTATTTTTTGCACTTTAGGGGCCAAATTATTCCGGTTTTACAGCTTTATGTCTTTATGAATGTCATTTAGATTTTTCCCACCTTAGGATAAGCATGTTCATGCATTTTATTTGTATAAATGTTATATGAATATGGTTGAAAATGCATGATCGATTTATATTTCATGAGTAATTAATTATGAGTGTTATAATTAGATTATATTAATATAAATTGCATGGAGCATTAAATTACTTAGTTTAAAATAAATGTTATTTTATTTAAGTAATTTTATTATTCAATTAGTTGATTTTTTTTATAATTCCAATTTGAAAAATTAATTGTTGGATTTATAATATAGTTTCTTTATCATAGGTTAATTATTAAATTTATAAAAGTTATAAATTAAAGGGGTTTTAGAAACCATAACCTATAATAAAGAAATGCATGCAAACATAGGAACTTGGGTTAAAATTTTAAATTAATTTTAAATAGTTTAAAATTAATTTAGATCTAAGTTTTTTAATTTCTAATAGGATTAGAAATTAGTCTTACATAGTATTTTAAATAGTTTAAAATATAGTAGGACTTTAGCACTTTGGTTATAAGGGAACTCTACCGGTGAACTTACATCAAGGTCAGGGGTACTTAAGTGACAGTTAACTTAACACCTCCTACTGAGGGAACCGACCGGAGCTTGAGTTGAATTAACCTTAGTTCTATTTTATATCTAGGTAATTAAAATGTTTATTCACCTAGACATAAGGTTAAAAGATCTAGTTATAATAGGCATAGACTTAGATAGATTCTTTTAGCTAGAATCCAACTAAGTTAAAACTATACCCTAATTTTAGGAGGTTCAGTGGCAGAAAACGAGATGTTCGCATCGAGTTTACTCTCACGTCCTCAAGAGTTCACACCGTGAGTTCCATGCTCGGCTACGTGGCGTCAATAGGGCGTCCCCCTACGGTATGTGTTTGCATGGTTCAATACCAAGGTAAATGAGGGAAGTATCCATAGTAAATGGGAACAGGACGCGTGTCAACGTATCCTACGGTCCCCTCCATTAGGTCGCACCGTGAGATTTCTATAGTTCGCCTGCTAGGTTGTCTTGGAACAGCCAAACCCCACGGAGGGCCTGACTATAGGGATCAGAACACCGCGAACTCCAGAAATGGATAGGGTCTCTTAGGTAATTTGTCAACAGTTGTCTTTCTTAATAGTAGCATGTTCGCTCGGACCTATTGGATCTGAAAATGGTAGGGTCACATTTACGGGATGAGTTAAGCTAGTTAACGAGTCCTTGACCAAAAAAACGGTAGCTAAGGACCATTGGGACATGAGATGTTCTGGTAGTGAGAATTGGCTGAGAAAGTCTCAATTCAAGGGAGGAATGACTGACTGCCCGACGGAGGCTTTTGTTCTAAACCCTTGAAGTATCGTTGCAAAATTAAAGGTTTAATTTAAACATTGAGTTTAGTTTAAACACTAGGGTTCTTTAATAATTTTGCTAAATATGATTGAATTTATAATGGGTTAAAAGGCATAACTAATTAGAACTATTTTGGATTTTCAGCATGTCGTCCTCAATAATAGCCTTACTTAAAAGCGATCGTTTAACTGTGAGAATTTTACTACGTGAAAGTCCAACTTGAATACGATTCTCGTTGTTGACGACCTACGGTTTGTACTGACTGAGGAATGTCCTCAGGTCCCTGCTCGTAACGCTCCTCAATCTGTTAAGGAGGCGTACAACCGCTGGATCAAGGCCAGTGATAAGGCCAAGGTTTACATTTTGGCTAGTGTTTCTGAAGTTCTGGAAAAAAAGCACGAGGGCATGGTCTCAGCTCGTGAGACCATGAGTTCGCTGCAGGATATGTTTGGACAACCGTCTGGACAGATTTGACACGAATCCTTCAAAAACGTTTATAACTCCCGTATGTAGGAGGGGTCATCGGTGAGAGAACACGTTCTCGATCTGATGGTCCACTTCAACGTGGTTGAGATGAACGGAGCGGTCATTGACACGAGCAAAGTCAGGTATCGTTCATCCTGGAATCTCTTTCCAACAGTTTCCTTCAATTCCGCAGCAATGCAGTGATGAACAAGATAGAGTATAACCTGACTACTCTCCTTCATGAACTACAAATTTTCCAGTCTCTTATGAAGAATAAGGGACAGGCTGATGGAGAGGCAAATCTGTTTGCCCATTCCAGAAGGTTCCAGAAGGGTTCATCCTCTGGGACTAAGTCCTGTACTTCATCTTCTGAGCTTAAGAAGACCCAAAAGAAGAAGATATGAGAGAAAGGGAAGGCACTTGCTGCTGACAAAGGCAAGGGAAAAGCCAAGGTTGCAGATAAAGGAAAATGTTTCCACTACAACGTGGATGGGCACTGGAAGCGAAACTGCCCAAAATACCTTATTGAGCTCAAAGAGAAGAAAGGTAAATTAGATTTGCTCATTCTTGAAACTTGTTTAGTGGAAAATAATGATTTTACCTCGATACTTGATTCAGGAGCCACTAATCATGTTTGCTCTTCATTTCAAGAAACTAGTTCCTTCAAAGAGCTCGAAGAGGGTGAGATGACGCTCGAGGGTCTTGAACTGAGACGTCGTCTCGGCTAAATGCGATGGGAGAGATGCCAAGCTATTTTTTAGAGATAGATTTTTATTTTTAGAAAATCTGTATATAGTTCCTAAAATTAAGAGGAACTCAATTTCTATCTCTTGTTTAATTGAACTTGAATATTGTATTACCTTTTCATTTAATGAAGTGTTCATTTCAAAGAAAGATGTCAATATTTGTTGTGCTAAGTTAGAAAATGGCTTGTATGTACTTAAACCGAATAGAACCAAAGCAATTTTAAATCATGAGATGTTTAAAAATGCTAATACTCAAAATAAAAGGCAAAGAGTTTCTTTAAATAATAATACCTATTTATGGCATATTAGACTTGGTCACATTAATCTCAACCGGATTGAGAGACTCCCTAAGAATGGACTTCTAAACAAGTTAGAAGATGATTCTTTACCACCTTGCGAGTCTTGCTTGGAAGGTAAAATGACCAAGCGACCTTTTTCTGGAAAAGGTTACAGAACCATAGAGCCCTTAGAACTTGTACATTCGGATCTTTGTGGTGCGTGAATGTTAAAGCTCGAGGAGAGTGCAGAATATTTCATCTCTTTCATAGATGATTATTCGAGGTATGGTTATCTATATCTAATGCATCACAAGTCTGAGGCTTTTGAAAGGTTCAAAGAGTATAAGGCTGAAGTAGAGAATGCATTAGGGAAAACCATTAAAACGCTTCGATCCGATCGAGGTGGAGAGTATATGGATTTGACATTCCACGACTATTTGATAGAACATGAAATTAAATCTCAACTCTCAGCACCTAATGCACCACAACAAAATGGTGTGTTAGAAAGGGGAAATAGAACCTTGTTGGACATGGTTTGTTCTATGATGAGCTATGCTCAATTGCCTGCCTCGTTTTGGGGATACGCAGTAGAGACTGCAGTTCAAATCTTGAACACTGTTCCATCAAAGAGTGTTTTAGAAACACCTTTTGAGCTGTGGAAGGGGCGTAAACCTAGTTTACAACACTTCAGGATTTGGGGTTGTCCGACACACGTGCTCATGACAAACTCAAAGAAATTGGAACCTCGTTCAAGATTGTGCCAATTTGTTGGCTATCTCAAAGAAACGAGAGGTGACCTTTTCTACGACCCACAAGAAAACAAGGTGATTGTATCGACAAACGCCATGTTCTTGGAGGAAGATCACATGAGGAACCACAAACCGCGTAGTAAATTAGTACTAAATGAAGCTACACATGAACCAACAAGAGTTGTTGATCAAGTTGGACCTTCATCAAGAGTTGATGGAAAAGCCAACACCTTAAGTCAGTCTCGTCCTTCTCAATTGTTGGGAATGCCTCGACGCAGTGGGAGGGTTGTTTCCCAACCTGACCGCTACTTGGGTTTAGCTGAAACTCAACTTGTCATACCTGATGACGGCGTAGAAGATCCATTGTCTTATAAACAGACGATGAATGACGTAGACAAGGACCAATGGATCAAAGCCATGGACCTTGAAATGGAGTCAATGGACTTCAAATCAGTATGGGAACTTATAGACTAACCTGAAACGGTTAGACCCATAGGGTGTAAATGGATCTATAAGAGAAAAAGAGATGCAACCGGAAAGGTACAGACCTTTAAGGCTAGACTGGTAGCAAAGGTTTTACCCAAAGGGAAAAAGTTGATTATGAAGAAACTTTTTCCCCTGTTGCTATGCTGAAATCTATTGGGACACTCTTGTCCATAGTCGCGTTTTATGATTATGAAATTTGGCAAATGGACGTCAAGACTGCCTTTTTGAATGGTAATCTTGACGAGAGCATCTATATGTCTCAGCCCGAAGGGTTCATAGCCCAAGGTCAGGAGCA
Source organism: Trichosanthes cucumerina (assembly GCA_036507285.1). Lineage (NCBI taxonomy): Eukaryota > Viridiplantae > Streptophyta > Magnoliopsida > Cucurbitales > Cucurbitaceae > Trichosanthes > Trichosanthes cucumerina. Next base: position 69,010,720 of record CM071839.1, on the reverse strand, counting down.
AAAAGTTTGCAATTTCAATCGATCCATTTATGGGTTGAAACAAACGTCGAGATCTTGGAATATAAGATTTGATACTGCGATCAAGTCTTATGGCTTTAACCAAAACGTTGATGAGCCTTGTGTTTACAAAAGGATCATCAACGACAAAATAGCTTTATTAGTACTTTATGTGGATGATATCCTACTCATTGGGAATGATGTAGGATACCTCACTGACATAAAGAATTGGCTGGCGACCCAATTCCAAATGAAAGATTTGGGAGAGGCGCAATATGTTCTTGGGATTCAAATCTTCAGGAATCGCAAGAACAGAACGCTAGCACTGTTTCAAGCGTCTTATGTCGACAAAATGTTGTCTCGATATTCGATGCAGAATTCCAAGAGGGGTTTATTACCCTTCAGGCATGGAGTTCATCTGTCTAAGGAACAGTGTCCTAAGACACCTCAAGAAGTTGAGGATATGAGACATATTCCCTATGCCTCTACAGTAGGTAGCTTACGCTATGCTGTGCACGAGGCCAGACATTTGTTATGCAAAGATGAAATAGTCAGTAGTTACCAGGTCAATCCAGGTTAGACCACTTGGACAACGATTAAAAATGTTCTCAAGTATCTTAGGAGAACGAGGAACTATATGCTAGTGTATGGGTCTAAGGATTTGATCCTTACTGGATACACTGATTCTGATTTTCAGACCGATAAGGATTCTCAGAAATCCACATCGGGATCAGTTTTCACCCTTAACGGGGGAGCTATATTATGGCGAAGCATCAAGCAAGGATGCATCGCTGACTCCACGATGGAGACTGAGTATGTCGCTTGTGAAAGCGGCTAAGGAGAGAGGTCTGTTTGGCTAAGGAAATTCCTTACTTATTTGGAAGTCGTTCCAAATATGGAATTTCCCATCACCTTATACTGTGACAACAGTGGGGCGGTAGCCAATTCGAAGGAACCTCGCAGCCATAAGCGAGGCAAGCACATCGAGAGGAAGTATCACCTTATACGAGAAATAGTGCAACGAGGAGATGTGACAGTCACAAAGATTGCTTCGGAGCACAATATTGTTGATCCGTTTACAAAGACTCTCACGGCTAAAGTGTTCGAGGGTCATCTGGAAAGTCTGGGTCTACGAGATATGTATATAGGCCAATCTAGGGAAAATGAGAGATATGTAATGGGGTATATGGATGCCATAGTTTATTGTATTTCTATCTCTTGTAACCACTATTTTAGATTATGATGTACCCCACTAGGGTTTTAGTTCAAGTGGGAGTTTGTTGGTTTTGTGCCCTAAAACTCGTAGTTTGTAATTATGTTCTAATTAATGTAATAAAGTGTTATTATTTCAATAAAGAGATATTGTTCGTTATCTACGAGTTTGCCTTTATTTAAACCCTAAATCTAATAAACTAAACATCCAACGTTGTTATATGAATCTTTACCTGAAATGTAGTGTACATATAAAGGAACTCGGTTCGAGATACAACCTAAAAGGTCTATAGTTAGGGGATAAGGTTTGGGTACCTTACCTGGTAAAACTATGGATGTGGCCCACTTTGTATTTGATACAAACACTGTGATCCTAACGTGTTCGTGTAGATGACATGTGAGTGGGGATATCCTATGTAATGAGATTACATAAGACCGAACCACGAAATAGTAACCTCTAACTGTAACTCCGTTGGCTAGTAAGGTTTCTATTTCACTAGGATAACCTAGGCAACTTGATCTCAATCTCGAAAGCGAGTTACGAACTCCTGTTCGCGAGGGATTGTCCTTTGACTGGTATGGGTGAGAGTGGCCAGATTCGCCGACTCAATATGCCTACCTTCTTGGGGACAAGACCGAGTGAGCGGCTTAGAACTTAACTTAGCAAGATGGAATTCACTCCTTCCTGCCTACTAGGGAAAGTAGAGGAATGTTCCCTTAAGTGGTGTCTCTGGGACTTGAACAAAGGGCCCGACCCTCTCATTGGCCCGAGAGGGACTCTGTTTGTTGGTAGGACCACAAACAAATTGTTCATTAGAAGAGCACTGGTACTTAAGGCACAAGGTGTAACCCAGGGGTAAAATGGTAATTTGACCTAGTTGGTGTTACGAATATTCGTGAAGGATTGACTTGCTGTTATTGATTAATATCCATGGACACAAAAATATATCTGCAGTGAGAAGAGTGCAACTGCGGGACTTTAGTTGAGTGTTCCTGCAGTTAACGAATGTTGATTGGGAGGTTAATGAGATTAACCGAGCAATCTCGTATCGTTGGAGCTTCTGATCTGTAGGTCCATTAGGTCCACCTTTTAGCTCGTAAAGGGTTCTTAGATCATTAGAATTTGAAATGTTCAAATTCATTAGGGAATAAACTTAATGTATATTGATACGATATATTATAAATTTAATGTGGATATGATTCATATTAAATTTTGTGAGATAATTAAATATTTGAAAGAGTTCAAATATTGAATTCAAGTGTGAATGTGATTCATATTTGAAAACTATAGGTTAAAATTTAATGTGCATAAGATGTACATTAAAACTATAGGTTAAAGGGGTAATATGATTAAATGAGATATAATCCAAATTAAATATATGATATTTAATTTATTTTATTTAAATATGATTTAAATTAATAATTAAATTTTATTTAATTATTATTATTATTTTAATAATAAAATAAGGGAACGTGTCATCCAGACACGTTCCCACTACCCCCCTTTCTTCTCCCTATCGATAGTTCAACAGAAAGAAGGGGGTTGCTCTTTTCAGAGTGGTGCATCGATCAACTTAGGGGACTGGCAATTTTGGAGAATTGTTGTCAAGATTCTCTCTCACTAAAAAAATCTCAAGTTTCTAAAAAGTTGGAATCCTTTCCACAAAGGATTAGGTCTAAGCATTCAGAAGATAGAGGGTTTACTCTATTGGTGGTGTTCTGTAAAAACAGAGAAACTAAAAACTTCCAGTGTTGCTATACTGTTTGAAGCAAGGAGTTGCTGCAAGTTGAAACTACAAAGGTAATTCTCTTTCTCTTTATAAGTTTAATTGTTAAACTTGTAGCATGTTTGCATGTAAACCTCCATGTTTAATTAGATTAAAGATGTACGCTTATTCTGTATGTTTTTGTCAATGTATTGGTTTTTGTTTCAATTAAAACAATCAAGCAAATTACGATCCCAAACACGTTTCCGCTGCTCAATGAGATCAGATCTCCATCAAGTTGTTATATTAATTTATGGACAGCATTGACATGCATTATATATCATGAGATGATTATGCTATGAATATCTTATTATTCATGTGATGAATGATCAAACACTATAACATAGTATGCATGTCACCTAAGGTTAATTATTGGTTTTAAAATGTTTAAAACTTGGAAATAATAGACCTTAGGTTATCTAGTTCTAATTAGATTAGAATTAGGAACCAAGTAATTTATAAGCTATGATTAAAAGAGGAACTCTGTCTAAGGAAGGTTCTGTCTAGGCTGGGGTATTTAAGCTGACGGGAACGGAACACCCCTACCTGGAAACTAACCTGGGAGTGAAATTTAATCAGAGAGTTTATAAATTACAGTAGCGTCAGCAGGTTTATTAAGGGGTTAATAAACTAGAAATCATAGGTTTAATATAATGAGTTATATTAACAAACTAAGGATAAAATCAATATAAGAGTTATATTGATTATCGATATAAGAGTTATATTGATAGAGTTAGGTAACACCATTAGCCGAGTTTTAGCCTAAGTAAGATTCCTATAACTTTAAAGTATTCAGTGGGAGGAAAAGTGTATGAGATACATATTTTTCCACCTACGTTATCTCTGGGAAATTCACACCGTGAGACTCATACTTGACCTCGTGGCGCAAACGGGAGCGTCTCCCTTCGGATGGTGTTTGTATGAGTCAATATCAAGGTGAATGGAGAGGGTACTTATAATGAGTGAGAGCAGATTTAGTCAAAATAAAACCTACGGTCTCTTTTGTTGGTTTACACCGTTAGACCACTATGGTCAGCCTGCTAGTTTGGCCTGGACCAGACAATCCCTTCGGAGGGCTTGATCATAGGGGATCGAACACAGTAGACTCTCGAAAGGGATAAAGATTTCCTTAGACTATTTTTCAATCTAATCCTCCCTTCGGCGGATTTTATTGGATGGAGACTCTGGGATATAAAGACAGAGGGTTACACTCACGGGGTACATAAGTTGTGTATGTATCCTGACCGAAAAATGGTAACTAAAGTCTATAGGAATAAGAGTTATTCTGGCATTAGGTTTTGGTCAAGAGTGTCTTGATCCAGAGGATGAGTGTTTTTTATTACCCTTCGGTGTCATACATTCTAAACCTTTGAAGTATCATTGCAAATTATAAATGGCATAGGAATCATTTGATAATTAACTAAAACATGATTGGATTAGAGTTATAGCAAGAAACTCATACAAGTTCATTTGTAAATTTTTCAGCAACATTGTCTAGCTCTATTATTTCCTTATTGGGTGCGAAAAAGTTAAGCGGAGAGAACATAATGACTTGGAGGAATGGACTCAACATAATTTTGGTTGCACATGATCTTAAGTTCGTTCTCAATGAGGAGTGTCCTCAATTTCCTGCTCAAAACGCATCTCAAGTTGTTGAGGATGCGTATGACCGCTGGATCAATGCCAACAAAAAGGCAAAAGCCTATATCCTGGCTAGCATACCTGAAGTTTTAGCCAGGAGGCTGGAGGGCAAGGTCTCAGCTCGTGAGATCATGGATTTTGTGCTAAATTTGTCTAGACAACCGTCCAAACAAATTCAGCATGAAGCCCTAAAATTCGTTTACAATGCACGCATGAAGGAAGGAACGTCAGTGAGAGAACATGTTCTCAATCTGATTGCCCACTTCAACATAGCGAAATTAAACGAAGCGGTCATAGATGAGAAATGTCAGGTTTTTTTCATCCTAGAATCTCTTCCGAAGAGTTTTTTGCAATTCCGTAGCAATGCAGCGATGAACAACATAGAGTATGATCTGACTTCTCTGCTAAATGGGTTGCAGAATTATCAGTTTCTAATGGATGATAAGAGACAACAGAATGGAAAGGCGAATTTGTTTGCCCATTCCAAAAGTTCTCAGGAGGATTCATCCTCTGGGACTAAGAACTGCAACCATACTTCTGAACTTAAGAAGATACAGAAGAAGATGAAAAGGAGCAAATAAAGAGCAATTGTCTGACAAAAAAAAACTGTTATTTGATAACATGTAGCTTAAGGGTTTATTAGAAACCTTATTTCTATTTCTTGCCTTAGCAAACATTGTACTTCATTTTCTTTTCAATTGAATAAAGTGTTTATTTCCTTGAAAAAATATTGTACTATGTGTTGCTCTTCTTGAGAATTATTTGCAATGGTTTAATTCAGTTAAAATAGTTTTAACAGTGAATTATACAAAATTGCAAGTACACAAACTAATTTCTCCAGAAGAAAATGCTCATCTTTGGCATCTAAGATTGGGTCACATTAATCGCAATAGGATTGAGAGATTGGTAAAGAACGAACTTCTAAACGAGTTAGAAGAAAACTCTTTGCCTGTATGTGAATCATGCCTAGCAGGAAAAATGACTAAAAGACCTTTTAGTGGAAAAGGTTATAGAGCCAAAGAACCTCTTGAGCTTATACATTCAGACCTTTGTGGTCCGATGAATGTTAAAGTCAGGGGAGAACATGAATATTTCATCTCTTTTATAGATGATTATTCCAGATTTGGGCATATTTACCTAATGCACCACAAGTCTGAAGCACTTGAAAAGTTCAAGGAATTCAAGACTGAGGTTGAAAATCAATTAGGTAAAACTATTAAAACACTTCGATCAGATCGAGGTGGAGAGTACATGGATTTAAAATTCCAGAACTATATGATAGAACATGGAATTACATCCCAACTCTCGACTCACGCACACCACAAACAAAAACGGTGTATCGGAAAGGAGAAATAGAACCTTGTTGGACATGGTTCGATCAATGATGAGTTATACTCATCTCCCTAGTTCCTTTTGGGGTTACGCAGTGGAGATTGCAGTATACATTTTGAATAATGTGCCCTCAAAAAGTGTTTCTAAAACACCTTTTGAACTCTGGAAAGAACGTAAAGGTAGTTTATGTCACTTCAGGATATGAGGTTGTCCAACACATGTGCTTGTGACAAATCCAAAAAAGTTGAATTCACGTTCAAAGTTATACCTATTCGTAGGATACCCAAAAGAAACAAGAGGTGGTTTATTCTATGATCCTAAGGAAGATAAGGTTTTTGTGTCAACAAATGTCATTTTCTTAGAGGATGACCACATAAGGGACCACAAACCAAAAAGTAAAGTTGTGTTGAGTGAGTTAGACGGAACAATAGCAAAGGTTGCTAATAAAACTAGTACGTCAACAAGAGTTGTTAATACTGGTTTGTCTAGTCAAGAGAGTCCATCGCAAGAGTTGAGTATGCCTCGACGTAGTGGGAGGGTTATAATACAACCTGGTCGTTGCATGGGTTTAACAGAAACCCAAGTTGTTATACCAGATGACAACTGCGAGGATCCATTGACTTATAATCAAGCAATGGTTGACAAAGACAAAGACAAATGGGTCATAGCCATGGACCAAGAAATGGAGTCTATGTACTTCAATTCCGTTTGGGATCTTGTAGATAAGCCTGATGGGGTAAAACGTATAGGTTGTAAGTGGATCTACAAGAGAAAGCGTGGTGTAGATGGGAAGTTGCAAACCTTTAAAGCTAGACTAGTAGCAAAGGGTTATACCCAAGTTGAAGGGGTTGACTATGAGGAGACCTTTTCACCTGTTGCTATGGTAAAATCTATCCATATCCTGCTTGCCATTGCCGCATATTATGACTATGAGGTATGGCAAATGGATGTAAAGACAGCCTTTTTGAATGACAATCTTGAGGAAAACATCTACATGGACCAACCCAAAGGGTTCATTGAACCAGGACAAGAGCAAAAAGTTTGCAGGCTTAAAAGGTCAATTTATGGACTGAAATAAGCCTCTAGGTCCTGGAATATAATATTTGATGAGGCAATCAAATCTTATGGTTTTGACCAGAATGATAATGAACCTTGTGCCTACAAGAAAATCATCAATAGTTTTGTCGCATTCCTAATTCTCTATGTGGATGATATCCTACTCATTGGGAATGATGTAGGTTATCTTACTGACATCAAGGAATGGCTAGCTACGCAGTTCCAAATGAAAGATTTGGGTAATGCGCAGTTTGTTCTTGGGATCCAGTTGTCCTAAATGTGCAAGAATAAAACACTAGCCTTGTCTCAAACATCTTACATAGACAAAGTGTTGTCAAGGTTTAAGATGCAAGATTCCAAAAAGGGCTTGTTGCCTTTTAGACATGGAATCCATTTGTCTAAGGAACAGTGTCCTAAGACACCTCAAGGAGTTGAGGATATGAGACGGATTCCTTATGCATCGGTTGTTGGGAGCCTGATGTACGCCATGTTGTGTACTAGGCCTGACATTTGTTTTGCAGTTGGGATGGTCAGTAGGTATCAATCCAATCCAGGACTTGAACACTGGACAACGGTTAAGACAATCCTTAAGTATCTTCGGAGAACAAGGAACTACATGCTTGTGTATGGGGCTAAGGATCTGATCCTTACAGGATACACAGATTCTGACTTTCAGATTGATCAAGATTCTCGAAAATCTACATTAGGGTCAGTATTCACTCTTAACGGAGGAGCTGTAATATGGCGAAGCGTCAAGCAAGGATGCATCGTTGATTCCACCATGGAGGCTGAATATGTAGCAGCTTGTGAAGCAGCTAAAGAGACCGTTTGGAAGGAAATTCATGCTAAATTTGGAATGTGTTCCAAATATGACTTTCCTCATCACGTTGTATTGCGATAACAGTGGTGCAGTGGCAAATTCGAGGGAACCCCGAAGTCACAAGAGGGGAAAGCACATTGAGCAGAAATATCATCTTGTCTGGGAGATCGTGCATAGAGGAGACGTGTTTGTCACGAAGATAGCCTCAGAGCACAACATTGCTGATCCTTTTACAAAGGCTCTCACGACTAAAGTTTTTTAGATTCACCTAGAAGGTCTAGGTTTACAAGTCTTCCCCAACTAGGGCAAGTGGGAGTATTTTGTACAAAGGGGTTTAAATGCCCTAGTTTATTGTATTTACATTACTGTAATGTTTTAGTACTCCACAAGCTTTAGGTCAAGTGGGAGATTGTTGGGATTTATGCCCTAAACTTGTGTAATTTTGATCAATTAAATAAAGGGTTATTTGTTTTGATAGAATTACAGTCTTGCTTTATAAATCCAATAAACTAAGCTCCAAGGTTATAACATATATCTTGAACATCAGTGTAGTGGACACTATTTGGGTTGAGTTCAAGAATATAACCTAAATGGTCTATGGTATAAGAATAAGATTGGAAACCTCATTCTGGTAACACCATGGATGCGACCCACTTTGTAATTAGTACAAATGAGGTAATCCAACTCATTCATGTAGTTGACATGCGAGTTGGGGCATCCTGTATGAAGAGTTCATACAAGACTGGATCGCAAATTATTAGTCTAATCAGTGTAACACCGTTAACAGAATAAGTCTAGTAATTTATAGATGGTCATTAGTGACTCGACCTGAATCTTGAGCAAGTTAAGAACTCCTGCTTATAGGGGTTTGTGCTTAGACTAGTATGGGTGAGAGTGGCCTGTAGCCGACTCAATAAGCCTACCTTCTTAGGGACGTAAACCTCGTAGGTAGTATGGGAACTTAATGCAAGTGCAAGATGGAATTCACTCATTCCTACACTAAGGAATTAGATAGGTTTTTCCCTTAAGAACCGACTCGTGTCTTGAACAACGGGGCCCGCCCTCTATGAGGGTATGAGTCTATGGTAGGACCGTAGACTTGTTGTTCATTAGAGGATCGGTGGTGCTTAAGGAACAAAGAGGTAATCACAGGGATAAAACGGTAATTTGACCCAGTTGTAATTACGAACAACCTGTGAAGGGTCGACTCATGGGTAATGATTATATCAGTGGACACAATATAATCTACAGTGAGGAGAGTGCAGCTGTAAGTCTATAGTGGAGTGACTTGTAGCTAATGAATATTGATTAACTAGATCAAAGAGTTTGATCAGTCAATCTCATATCATTGGAGCTCATGAACTGTAGGTCCATTAGGTCCCTCCGTTGGCTCAATATGGTAATATTGAGGGTATAAAGTTAGGAATGAAATTGAAGTATTCAATTTCATATATGAGATGTCATATCAATTATATGTGATATAATTGATATAATATATAGTTTTAATGTGAATTGGATTCACATATTAACTATATATTAAAGAGAGAATGAAAGAGGGATAGGATGGTAATTTCCATCCCTATCTCCTTATATATAGTTGCATAAGATGGAACTAGAAAAGGTTAACCTAAGGCTTTGTTGTGTTGTTGGAAAGGTTCCAAAACACAACCTCTCTCTCTCACAACATCTCATCTTACCTAAGGGGAACCCATATTCCTCTCTCACCTAGAGAACAACGGAGAAGATCCAGTGGTCGTGTCTTAGTCCGTTCGTGGTTCGTGTTGCTGAGATCTTGATCGTGAGAGAGGAGGAGCACTTGAAGAAAGGTTCTTCAAAGGTAATATTTCTTCCTGTCCATATTCTATTTTATGCTTAATCTAGTTGTTTACGTTCTTGAATGAAATCGTTGTTACTAAATTGAGAACGCGCGATTCACTATCCTTCCGCTGCGGGATTCGATTCCCTTCATTAAGAATTCCCGCAGCGAAAAATGTTGTGAAACATCGTTGTTTCGTTGTGTAATTTTTATCTTAAAATCGAATTAATCTCATTAATCATAGGCTAAACAAGCATAAAAGAGAAGAAAACAGTAAGGTATCTCGGTACTTACTTGTTGAAGAACTCTTCTTGAAAGTTTTCCTCCTCCGGTCACGATCTCTCCCGAACAGACGATCTCCTCGAACTCGATCCTCGAACATAGTTGCAAGACACTTCCAAAATGTCTTCTCGGTTGTTCTCGAGAGGTTGAGGGAGAGTAGGTGGGACTCCTTTTGGATTTTGGGTGAGGAGAGTTTTAGAGAATTGAGAGAGAGTTGAGAGAGAATCCTTTTGCTCTCTTTGGATGAAAATCCAAAAAATGGAAAAAATACTTACCAATGGCTTCTTTCAAAGCCTTTAAATACTAGTGTGTGGTCGAGTTAAAACCTCCACCAAATCACAATTTTACCACAACTATATGATATACAAATCATATTTGCATATCACATAATCTAAGGTACCTCATACTTTATTATACAAATCTCATTTGCATAATTGTGGAATTTTAAATTGAATCACATTCAATTTAATTTCTCTCAATTCAATTTCTCCAATTAGCACTAATTAATCAATTAGGCTATACTATAGTTTATTATGAATCTCATTCACATCAAACTATATACTATGTCCTCTATATCTCATATAAATGACATAAATACCTAAATAATGAATTTGAACACTTCAAATTCACACAAAACTGTAAACTCTCAATTTGTCTAATTTGAGCCAACCGAGGGGCGTAATGGACCTATAGATGACGAGCTCAAATGATCCGAGACTAACCTGTCAAACTCTTTGACCTAGTTATTCAACATTCATTAGCTACGATAACACTCCACTAAAGCCCGTAGTTGCACTCTCATCACTGTAGGACAAGTTGTGTCCATCGATATAACCAATACCCGTGAGTCGACCCTTCACAGGTTGTTCGTAGTCACAGCTGGGTCAAATTATCGTTTTACCCCTGTGTCTACCTCTTGCTCCTTAAGTCCCACTGCTCCTCTAATGAACAACAACGTTGTATGGTCCAACCATAAACAACAACCCTCTTCGGTCAGTGAGAGGGTAGGGTCCCGTTGTTCAAGCCCTAGAGACAACACTTAAGGAAACAATCCCTCTAGTTTCCCTAAGTCGGGGACGAGTGAATTCTTTGTTGCGTAGTCAAGTTTTCAGCTCCCCACGTGGTCCTGTCCTTGAGAAGATAGGCATATTGGGCGAGCAGGAGTGGTCACCCTCACCCGTACTAGTCAAATGACATACCCCCGCAGACAGGAGTCCGTAACACGCTCAGGATTAAGGTCGAGTCACTAATGGTCATTTACGAATTTATTAGCCATATATTGTTAACGGTGTTACATCAGTACGTCTAATAATTCACGGTCCGGTCTTGTACAATCTCATTGCACAGGATACCCCCACTCGCATGTCAACCACATGAACGAGTCAGATCACCTCGTTTGTATCTAATACAACGCGGGTCGCATCCATAGTGTATACATGATTAGGTCTCCAACCCTATCCATATACTGTAGACCGTTCGGGTTATTAACTCGAACGTGATCCTCCCTGTGTGTCCACTACACATCGTTCAAGTTGTTAGTTCTCTCATTAATACAATGACCCTGGAGCTTAGTTTATTGGATTAAGTTTATGAAAAATGCAAGACACAAAGTTCGAATAAATAACTCTTATTTATTTACAACTTGGAATATTACAAACTACACGAGATGAGGACATACATTCCAACAATCTTAACATCCATCTACCATACCTTATAGTCATAATATGCGACAATGACCAGAAGGATCCTGATCGACTTTACCATGGCAACAGGCGAAAATGTTTCCTCATAGTCAACCCCTTCAACCTGGGTAAAACCCTTTTGCCACTAGTCGTGCTTTGAAGGTCTTCACCTTCCCATCTACGCCACATTTAACTTGTAGATCCATTTGCAACCTATAGGTTTTACCCCATCCGGTTGATCCACAAGCTCCCAGACGGAATTGTCAACGTCTGTCATTGCCTGATCATAGGTCAATGGATCCTCGCAGTCATCATCAGGGGTGACGACTTGGGTTTCAGGTAAACCCATGTAACGTTCAGGCTGTCTCACAACCCTCCCACTACATCGAGGAATTCTCAAATCTTGAGAACGGACTTGACTAGACGTGCTAGGATCAACAACACTTGTTGACGTACTAGCCCCATCGATAACTCTTGCTGATGTACTGTCCATTTCGTTTAACACAATTTTGCTTCAGGTAAATGATCTCTGACGTGGTCTTCCTCAAGGAAAGTGGCGTTTGTCGACACAAGCACCCTATTTTCCTTAGGATCGTTAAATAGACCACCCCTAGTCTCTTTTGGGTAACCTACAATTAGGCACAATTTTGAGCGGGGTTCCAACTTTTTCGGGTTTGACACCAACACATGGGTCGGGCATCCCCAAATCCTGAAATGGTGTAAACTGCCTTTACGTCCATTCCAGAGTTTTAAAGGTGTTTCGCAAACACTATTTGATGGAACGTTGTTCAAAATATAAACCGCAGTCTCCACTGCGTAACCTAAAAAAGAATCAGGAAAACGAGCATAACTCATCATCGACCGAACCATGTCCAACAAGGTTATGTTTCTCCTCTCCGATACACCATTCTGCTGTGGCATACCAGGTGCTGAGAGTTGGGACATAATTCCATGTTCTATCATATAGTCCTAGAATTTAGAATGTATAAGCTCAAGGGGCTCTTTGGCTCTATATCCTTTTCCAGTAAAAGGACGTTTGCTCATTTTGCCTTCAAGGCATGACTCACATACCGGTAAAGAGTTTTATTTCAACTCGCTTAGAAGTCAACTCTTCACTAGTCTCTCAATCCTATTGAGATTAATGTGACCTAACCTTTGATGTCAAAGATGGACATTTTCTTTAGGAGAAATTTCCACTCTCTTAGTTCGTGTTTCTGTCGTTTTAAACAATTCAGTATTCAAAATACTTTTGACCGAATTAGATTTCAAAACGTACAGGTTAGACTCAAGCGAAACAGAACAAATCAAATCCTCATTTCTAGAAATAAACGCTTTATTGCCATAAAAATTAACGGAAATACATTGTTCAAGTAAGCAGGGAATAGAAACAAGGTTTCTAGTAAAACCTGACACTATATACATATTATCCAATAATAGGTATTTCTCGCCAAAATACAGCTTCACCGTGTCGACCGCTGCAGCAGAGACAACCTCCCCAGATCCAACCCGTAGTGTTATCTCACCCTCTCGCAGCTGCTGCCAGGAACTAATTCCCTAAAAAGAAGAACAAACATGGTTAATGGCGCCTGAATCCAATATCCAGGCAGAGTCATTACTCTCCACTAAATAGGTTTCTGTAACCAGTAAATCACATTTACCTTCTTTCTTCCTGTCAGCAAGGAACTTGGGACAGTTACGCTTCCAGTGGACGTCCCCATTGCAGTGGAAACACTTTCCTTTCTCTGCAACTTCCATGACTTTTTTGTCCTTTTGGGCGGCAACACGGTCAACTTTGCCCTTCTTCATCTTCTTCTTCTTCCCTTTCGGGTGTGAAGGACCTACAGATTTTGTCCCAGAGGTCGAACCCCTGTGATAGGACCTGAAGGCAACGTTTGCCTCAGCTTCCGGTGTCCTGATTCTCATCAAGGACTGGAAGTTTTGTAATTCATTGAGAAGGGTTGCAGAGTGTAGCTAATTTTGTTCATAACAACATTGCTACGAAACTGAAGGAAACTCTTCGGAAGAGTCTCCAGAATAAAGCTGACCTGGCTCGACTCATCGATCGAAGCTCCGTTCATCTCAGTTAGATTAAAGTGGGTCATCTGATGGAGATCGGATCTCCTTGAGCAGCGGAAACGTGTTTGGGGTCGTAATTTGCTTGATTGTTTTAATTGAAACAAAAACCAGTACATTGACAAAAACATACAGAACAAGCATGCTAATTCTAATCTAATTAGACATGGAGATATACATGCAAACATTCCTAAATTTAACTGTTAAATTAAGAAGAGAAAAGAATTACCTTTTTAGTTTCTAATTCTCCAGCAACACCTTACTCCTAGCTTTTCAGCAACACAAGAACTAAACTTCTCTGTTTTCTTCCAGCAACAGGACACCACCAAAATGGCAAGCCTCCTATTCTCTGGATTCCACTTAGATCAACCTTGGTGGGAAGGTAATCCAACAATTGGAAAAGGTTTGGGAATGTGAGAGTGAGAGAGAGAGAAAGCAATTCTCCAATTGCTTGAATAATTCAGTTGATCGATCAATCTACAAGAGCAACCCCCTTCCCCTTGTTGTACTATCGATAGGGAGAAGTAAGGGGGTAGTGGGAACGTGTCTGGATGACACGTTCCCTTATTTTATTATTAAAATAATAATAATAATATAATAATTAAATCAAATTTAATTATTAATTTAAATCATATTTAAATAATACAAATTAAATATCATATATTTAATTTGGATTAAATCTCATTTAATCATATTACCCCTTTAACCTATAGTTTTAATGTACATCCAGTGCACATTCAATTTTAACCTATATTTTTCAAATGTGAATCATATTCACATTTAATATAATATTTGAAATCTTTCAAATATTCATTTCTCTCATATAATTTAATATGAATCATATTCCTATTAAAGTTATAATATATAGTTCCAAAACTATATATTATATCGTATCTAAATACATTAAATATATTCCTTAATGAATTTGAACATTTCAACTTCAAATCATCTAAGAACCCTTTACGAGCTAGAAGGTGGACCTAATGGACCTACAGATCAGAAGCTCCAACGATATGAGATTGCTCGGTTAATCTCATTAACCTCCCAATTAACATTCGTTAACTGCGGGAACACTCCACTAAAGTCCCACAACTGCACTCTTCTCACTGCAGATATATTTCTATGTCCATGGATATTGACCAATAACAGCAAGTCAATCCTTCACGAATGTTCGTAACACCAGCTGGGTCAAATTATCGTTTTACCCCTGGGTTACATCTTGTACCTTAAGTACCAGTGCTCCTCTAATGAACAATTTGTTTGTGGTCCTACCAACAAACAGAGTCCTTCTCGGGCCAATGAGAGGGTCGGGCCCTTTGTTCAAGTCCCGGAGACACCACTTAAGGGAACATTCCTCTACTTACCCTAGTAGGCGGGAAGGAGTGAATTCCATCTTGCTAAGTTAAGTTCCCAGCCGCTCACTCGATCTTGTCCCCAAGAAGCTAGGCATATTGAGTCGGTGAATCTGGCCACTCTCACCCATACTAGTCAAAGGACAATCCCTCGCGAACAGGAGTTCGTAACCTGCTCAAGATTGAGATCAAGTTGCCTAGGTCATCCTAGTGAAATAGAAACCTAACTAGTCAACGGAGTTACAGCTAGAGGTTACTATTTCGTGGTCCGGTCTTATGTAATCTCATTACATAGGATATCCCCACTCACATGTCATCTACACGAATACGTTAGGATCACTGTGTTTGCATCAAATACAAAGTGGGCCATATCCATAGTTTAACCAGGGTAAGGTACCCAAACCTTATCCCCTAACTATAGACTCTTTAGGTTGTATCTCGAACCGAGGTCCTTTTTATGTACATTACATTCAGTTAGAGATTCATTTAACAACCTTGGATGTTTAGTTTATTGGATTTAGGGTTTGAATGAAGGCAAACTCGTAGATAACTAACAATAACACTTTATTGAAATAATAACACTTTATTACATTAATTAGAACATAATTACAAACTACGAGTTTAAGGGCACAAATCCCAACAAACTCCCACTTGAACTAGAATTCTAGTGGGGTAAAACATAATCTAAAACAGTGGTTATAGAGATATAAATACAATAAACTAGGGCATCCATATACCCCATTACATATCTCCCACTTGCCCTAGATTTAACCTATGTACATATCTCGTAGACCCAGACTTTCTAGATGACCCTCGAACACTTTAGCCGTGAGAGTCTTTGTAAACGGATCAGCAATATTGTGCTCCGAAGCGATCTTCGTGACTGTCACATCTCCCCGTTGCACTATTTCTCGTATCAGGTGATACTTCCTCTCGATGTGCTTACCTCGCTTATGGTCATGCGAGGTTCCTTCGACTCATACTACACACCACTTGTTGTCACGGTATGAGGTGATGGGAGATTCCATTTTTGGAACAACTTCCAAATCAGTAAGGAATTTCCTTAGCCAAACAACTTCTTTCGCTGCTACACAAGCAGCGACATACTCAGCCTCCATCGTGGAGTCAGCGATGCATCCTCCATCGTGGGTCACGAACAATCGTCATGGTATCATTACGCTACTTGGTTTTGTTAAAACGATCTAACTCTTAGATCTAAGTTAAACATGCTAGAAAGGAAGAAATTTACAGCGAGAAGAAGTTTACTTACTTGTTGTAGACAAACTTCAAGGATTTCTTCCTCGGTCACGAACACTTCGTGCTTCTCGATCTCAACAAATGCTCTCCACGAACGGAACCCGAACACTACCACTTGGAGTCTCGGTCCTTTGGAAAGAAGAAAGTTTGTGGGAACTTGTGGTTTTGGAGAGGGAGGAGAATTGAGAGAGAGTAGAGAGAATTTTAGTTTTTCTCTTTTGTCAAAACCAAAAAAAAATTAGAAAAACCTCTCCAATCCCTTCTTGCAAAGGGTTTCAATAGTGGAATGATGGAGTTAAAATCTCCACATTATTACCACTTTACCACAATCATAGGTTATGCAAATCTCATATAATATAAGATACCTCATATCTTATATTGCAAATCACATTTGCAATAATTGTGGATTAATTAAATTGAATCACATCCAATTAAATTTCTCTCAATTAATTTCTCCAATTAGCCCTAATTCAACAATTAGACTAACCTATAGTTTATTATGAATCTCATTCACATTAAACTATATATTATATCATTCATATCTCATATAAATGACATAAATGCCCTTAAAGTGAAATTGAGCACTTCAATTTCATACCAAAATATTAACCATTCTTTTAACTCAGATTGAGCCAACCGAGGGACCTAATGGACCTCACAATGTGGCGGGCTCCAATGATCTCGAGATTAACTCATTAAACTCTTTGACCTTGTTAACCAACATTCATTAGCTACGGTAACACTCCACTATAGCCCGTAGCTTGCACTCCCATCGATCACGAGAATATTACGTGTCCACCGATATAACCAATGCCCATGAGTCGACCCTTCACGGGTTGTTCGTAGACACGGCTAGGTCAAATTACCGTTTTACCCTTGTGTCTACCTCTTGTTCCTTAAGTCCCCACTGCTCCTCTAATGAACAACATATTGTGATGGTCCAACCATACACAACACCCTTCTCGGGCCGGTGAGAAGGTGGGCGCCCGTTGTCCAAGCCACGGAGACAACACTTAAGGAAAAACCCCTCTAGTTTCCTAAAGCGGGAGCGAGTGAATTCCATCTCGCGTAGTTAAGTTCCTAGCTCCCTACTTTGTCCTGTCTCTGAGAAGATGGCATATTGGGCGAGTAGCTGTGACCACCCTCACCCGTACTAGTCAAAGGACAGACCCTCGCAGACAGGAGTCCGTAATACGCTCGAGGATTGGTCGAGTCACTAATGGTCATCTCTGAAGTTATTAGTCCTTCATCACAAGCGGTGTTACATCGGTGGGTCTAATAATTCACGGTCCAGTCTTGTACAATCTCATTGCACAGGATGCCCCCACTCGCATGTCAACCACATGAACAAGTCAGATCACCTCGTTTGTATCTAATACAAAGTGGGTCGCATCCACAGTGTATCCAGGATTAGGTCTCCAACCCTATCCATCTACTGTAGACCGTTCGTCATTAACTCGAACGTGATCCTACCTGTGTGTCCACTACACACCGTTCAAGTTCTCGTTCTCTCATCAATTCAATGACTGTGCAGCTTAGTTTATTGGAAACGTTTATAAATATTGTGAGACACAAAGTGATGAAATGAATAACTCTTATTAATTTCAAACAGTAATTTACAAACACGAGATTAGGACAAAAATCCCAACAAACTCCCACTTGGACTAAGCTAGTGGAGAAAATACATTTCTGAAATGTACATAAATTACTATGAAGTAATACAATAAACTAGGGTATTGAATACCAGTTTACACATCTTTCACTTGCCCTACTCAGGAAGTTCTCGAAGACCTAGACTCTCTAGGTGACCCTCAAACACCTTAGCCATGAGGGGCTTTGTAAATGGATCAACTACGTTGTGCTCCGACGCTATCTGCGTGACCGTCACGTCTCCGCGATGCACAATCTCCCGTATCACATGATACTTGCGCTCAATGTGTTTGCCTCTCTTATGGCTCTGAGGCTCACGTGAGTTGGCTCTCGCACCACCAAGTATCACGAGCGATGTGATTGACAAGTTCATATTTGGAACAACTTCCAAATCCGTCATGAACTTCCTAAGCCAAACAGCTTCCTTTGCAGCTTCACAAGCCGCAACATACTCCGTTTCCATAGTGGAATCAGCGATGCATCCCTGCTTGATGCTTCGCCATACTACAGCTCCTCCATTCAGAATGAAGGCTGGCCCCGAAGTGGATTTCCTAGAATCCTTATCGGTTTGAAAGTCAGAGTCCGTGTATCCCGTAAGGATCAAATCCCCACTGCCATACACTAAGCTGTAGTTCCTCGTTCTCCTAAGATACTTGAGGATTGCCTTTACTACCGTCCAGGTGATCTAATCTGGATTGGGTGATATCTCACCGACAATTCCTACTGCATAACAGATGTCGGGCCTAGTACACAACATGGCATACCTCAGGCTCCCTACAGCCGAAGCATATGGAATCCGTCTCATATCCTCAACATCTTGAGGAGTCTTAGGACACTGATCCTTAGACAAGTGAACCCCATGCCTGAAAGGCAGCAAGCCCTTCTTGGAGTTCTGCATCTTATATCTAGACAACATCTTGTTAATATAAGATGCTTGAGACAAGGCTAGCGTTTTGTTCTTCCAGTTCCGGACTATCTGGATACCTAGAACATACTGAGCTTCTCCCAAATCTTTCATTTGGAATTGCGAAGCTAACCACTTCTTAACGTCAGTAAGAAATTCTACCTCATTCCCAATGAGAAGAATATCATCCACATACAACACCAAAAATGCGACAGATTTGTCAACGATTTTCTTGTAGACACAAGGCTCGTCGACATTTTAATCAAAGCCATAAGATTTGATCGCCTCATCAAACCTTATATTCCAAGACCTCGAAGCTTGTTTCAGCCCATAAATGGACCTATGAAGCCGACAAACCTTTTGCTCTTGGCCTTGGGCAATGAACCCTTTGGGCTGGTCCATGTAGATGGTCTCATCAAGTTTGCCATTCAGGAAGGTTGTCTTGACGTCCATCTGCCATACTTCGATCGTCTTCCACTGCGCGAGGATTCTGATTCCCTTCAATTGGTATCAGAGTTATTATTGCGCTATACATTTTTAAGCTGAAAAAATTAAGAAAAACTTTGTGTTAGTCTCGCAAAAAACTTTTGAAATCCAATCAAGTTTTAGCAAAATTGTTTCATGATCCCAAGGTCATTCAAAATTTTGCAATGATACCCTAAAGGTTTAGAATGACCACCACCGAAGAGTGAACAGAACACTTCTCCTCTAGGACGAGACTTTCTCGATCAGACCCTAATCCCAGAATAACTTTTATTCCATTAGGCGTCCAATTACCATTGTTCGGTCGAATTCATTAACACTTAACGAATTATGTGAGTGTCACCCTCAATCTTTAAGTTTCTAAGCATCCGTCCAAACAATAGCCACCGAAGGGTGAACCAAGAAGGAAAACCAACCAGAAATCAGTATCCTTTCGAAATTCACGGTGTTCAGACTCCCATGATCGTGGCCTCTGGGGATTGTCTGGTCCAGGCCAAACTAGCAGGCGGATCATAGGGGTCTCACGGTGTGAATCGAAAGAAGAGACCGTGGGTCTCGTTTTCATAAGTCCCGCTCCCACTCACTATAAGTACTCTCTCCATCCACGATGATATTGACCTATACAAATGCCACCCGAAGGGGGACGCTCCCATTTGCGCCACGAGGCCGAGTATAGATCTCACGGTGCGGACTTAAAGAAGATTTGTGGTTGGAAATTCAAATGTATCTCATACACTATATTTCCTCCCACTCAACACTTTAATTTTAATAGGGATTGACCTAGATAAACCGGCTAAAATTTACCTAAGTCTACCAATATAACTCTTATATGGTATTTACCTAAGTCTATAATCACATTATAACTTAGGTCTATGTGAGTTAATTAAAACACTTTTAATTAGCGGCACTCACGATAAGTATAATCTAAGAATCTCCGGACCGAATTCACTCCCAGGTCGGTTTCGTGTAGGGGTGTTCCATGACGTCAACTTAAATACCCCAGCCTTAGACAAAACCTTCCTTAGACAGAGTTACTAATCAGTCTCCATTCATAGACTAAACTTTGATTTCCTAATTTCTAATCTTATTAGAAAATAGAAAACCTAAGTCTAATTATTCAAGTTCTAAACTCTTTAAAACTAATAATTAACTTAGGTTGCATGCATTTCTATGTTATAGTGCTTGATCATTCATGACATGAATAACTATATACTATAAATAATATAATTCATCACATGAATATAAATGCATTAGCATACTTTAATCTAAAAATATAACACTTATATTAATTAAATTAAACATGCATTTAATTATATTATAACTCTTATAATATAACCTATCATGCAAACTATATATTATAACTCTTATAATAAAAATGATGCATGAAATGTTTAACCTAAGGTGGGATTTTAAATCTATATGACATACAATATGCACATAGAAATTAATTAAAGTATACATCTCATGCATAAAATAATTAAATAGCAAAAATGGACCGGTTTTTGGCACCTAGGGGCAATTATTTAATTAAATAACATCAATATAACTCTTATATTAACATTATTTAATGAAATAATTAAATTAAATAAATAAATACATTTTACAAATAATAAAAAAATAAAAAACGAAGAAAACCGCCCACTTGATGCAACTCCCACGTTCTTTGCGAAAAAGCCTCGCGAACTGCTCCTCAACGCGCGCGCGTAACGTTACGCCGTGGCGGGCGCGTTACCGCTTGCCGCTTCAGCTTCGTCGACCAGCGTTACAGCAACTGTCTGCAGCAGCGCACGCATTCCTCCCGCTGGCACAACGTTGAGACGCCAAGGAGCAACGTCTCAACGCCATCGCCTGTACAACAAACTCCTTTACTGTTTGTGCTTCGAAAAACGCCCGTTTCCGCTCCGATTTCTTCACAGCAACAATTGCTACGAACGACACAGACTTACAGACTCGATTTATTTTCTAAATTGCCCAAAAATACGGGCCCTTTACATTTGATCTCATCAAACAGAAAATAAATCTAAGAGTGCCAAAAACCGAAAACATCCAAATTCGCAAACCAGCATTCATCTCATGAATTCAAAGTAAATTACCCACCTATTTTAACAAAAACAGTGCATAATGAAGAACCATCGAAATGGCTCTGATACCAATTGAAGGGAATCAGAATCCCCGCGCAGCGGAAGACAATCGAATCGTCATGGTATCATTACGCTACTTGGTTTTGTTAAAACGATCTAACTCTTAGATCTAAGTTAAACATGCTAGAAAGGAAGAAATTTACAGCGAGAAGAAGTTTACTTAATGCTAGAAAGGAAGAAATTTACAGTGAGAAGAAGTTTACTTACTTGTTGTAGACAAACTTCAAGGATTTCTTCCTCGATCACGAACACTTCGTGCTTCTCGATCTCAACAAATGCTCTCCACGAACGGAACCCGAACACTACCACCTGGAGCCTCGGTTGTTCTTCCTTTGGAAAGAAGGAAGTTTATGGGAATTTGTGGTTTTGGAGAGCGAGGAGAATTGAGAGAGAGTAGAGAGAATTTTAGTTTTTCTCTTTTGTCAAAACAAAAAGAAAATGAGAAAAGCCTCTCCAATCCCTTCTTGCAAAGGGTTTAAATAGTGGAATGATGGAGTTAAAATCTCCACATTATTACCACTTTACCACAACCATAGGTTATGCAAATCTCATTTGCATAACCATATAATATAAGATATCTCATATCTCATATTGCAAATCTCATTTGCAATAATTGTGGATTAATTAAATTGAATCACATCCAATTTAATTTCTCTCAATTAATTTCTCCAATTAGCCCTAATTCAACAATTAGGCTAACCTATAGTTTATTATGAATCTCATTCACATTAAACTATATATTATATCATTCATATCTCATATAAATGACATAAATGCCCTTAAAGTGAAATTGAACACTTCAATTTCATACCAAAACATTAACCCTTCTTTTAACCCAGATTGAGCCAACCGAGGGACCTAATGGACCTACAGTGATGGGCTCCAATGATCCGAGATTAACTCACAAACTCTTTGACCGGTTAACTAACATTCATTAGCTACGGTAACACTCCACTATAGCCCGTAGTCGCACTCCACTCCGTCGGTCACGGAATATTACGTGTCGATGATATAACCAATGCCCATGAGTCGACCATTCACAAGTTGTTCGTGAGACACGATCGAGTCAAATTACCGTTTTACCCTCGTGTCTACCTCTTGTTCCTTAAGTCCCCACCGCTCTCTCTAATGAACAATATATTGTGATGGTCCAACCATACACAACACCCTTCTCGGCCGGTGAGAAGGTGGGTGCCCGTTGTCCAAGCCACGGAGACAACACTTGGGGAACAATCCTCTAGTTTCCCTAAAGGCGGGACGGGTGAATTCCATCTCGCGTAGTTAAGTTCCCGCCTCCTACTTGGTCCTGTCCCGAGAAGATAGGCATATTGGGCGAGTAGTCGTGACCACCCTCACCCGTACTAGTCAAAGGGACGGACCCTCGCATGATGTGAGGAGTCCGTAACACGCTCGAGATTCGTGTCGAGTCACTAATGGTCATCTCACGGTTATTAGTCCTTCTTGTCAACGGTGTTACATCAGTAGGTCTAATAATTCACGGTCCGGTCTTGTACAATCTCATTGCACAGGATGCCCCCACTCGCATGTCAACCACATGAACGAATCAGATCACCTCGTTTGTATCTAATACAAAGTGGGTCGCATCCATAGTGTATCCAGGATTAGGTCTCCAACCCTATCCATATACTGTAGACCGTTCGGGTCATTAACTCGAACGTGATTCTACCTGTGTGTCCACTACACACCATTCAAGTTCTCGTTCTCTCATAAATTCAATGACCCTGAAGCTTAGTTTATTGGAAAAGTTTATAAATATTGCGAGACACAAAGTGATGAAATGAATAACTCTTATTAATTTCAAACAGTAATTTACAAACACGAGATTAGGACAAAAATCCCAACAGTACCTTAAGTACCAGTGCTCCTCTAATGAACAATTTGTTTGTGGTCCTACCAACAAACAGAGTCCTTCTCGGGCCAATGAGAGGGTCGGGCCCTTTGTTCAAGTCCCGGAGACACCACTTAAGGGAACATTCCTCTACTTACCCTAGTAGGCGGGAAGGAGTGAATTCCATCTTGCTAAGTTAAGTTCCCAGCCGCTCACTCGGTCTTGTCCCCAAGAAGGTAGGCATATTGAGTCGGCGAATCTGGCCACTCTCACCCATACTAGTCAAAGGACAATCTCTCGCGAACAGGAGTTCGTAACCTACTCAGGATTGAGATCAAGTTGCCTAGGTCATCCTAGTGAAATAGAAACCTAACTAGTCAACGGAGTTACAGCTAAAGGTTACTATTTCGTGGTCCGATCTTATGTAATCTCATTACATAGGATATCCCCACTCACATGTCATCTACACGAACACATTAGGATCACTGTGCTTGCATCAAATACAAAGTGGACCATATCCATAGTTTAACCAGGGTAAGGTACCCAAACCTTATCCCCAACTATAGACCACAGTGGTCAGATCTCGAACCGAGATCCTTTTTATGTACATTACATTCAGTTAGAGATTCATTTAACAACCTTGGATGTTTAGTTTATTGGATTTAGGGTTTGAATAAAGGCAAACTTGTAGATAACTAACAATAACACTTTATTGAAATAATAACACTTTATTACATTAATTAGAACATAATTACAAACTACGAGTTTTAGGGCACAAATCCCAACAAAGTCCCACTTGAACTAAAACCCTAGTGGGGTACAACATAATCTAAAACAGTGGTTATAGAGATATAAATACAATAAACTAGGGTATCCATATACCCCATTACATATCTCCCACTTGCCCTAGATTTAGCCTATGTACATATCTCGTAGACCCAGACTTTCTAGATGACCCTCGAACACTTTAGCCGTGAGAGTCTTTGTAAACGGATCAGCACTATTGTGCTCCGAAGCGATCTTCGTGACTGTCACATCTCCTCGTTGCACTATTTCTCGTATCATGTGATACTTCCTCTCGATGTGCTTACCTCGCTTATGGCTGCGAGGTTCCTTCGAATTGGCTACCGCACCACTGTTGTCACAGTATAAGGTGATGGGAGATTCCATATTTGGAACAACTTCCAAATCAGTAAGGAATTTCCTTAGCCAAACAACCTCTTTAGCTGCTTCACAAGCAGCGACATACTCAACCTCCATCGTGGAGTCAGCGATGCATCCTTGCTTGATGCTTCGCCATACTATAGCTCCCCCATCATGGGGATTGCAAAGAGAACCCCCATCAGGTTGGGGATGTGGAGTGGACAAGTCGATTTTGTGGTGGTGAAAATGGATGACTTCGATGTAGTATTGGGAATGGAATTTTTACTTGAGCATAAAGTCATCCCAATGCCTCTGGCCAAATGCTTAGCAATTACAGGGTCAAACCCCACCGTCGTTCAGACATGTATCAAACAGCCAGAGGGAGTGAAAATGATATCGGCCCTTCAGTTAAAAAGAGGGCTCGCCCACGATGAACCCACCTTCATGGCCATTCCAATGATTGATGTCGAAAGCCCAGAAGAGTTTGTCCCTCGAGAGATTCAGGCTGTTTTGAAAAAGTATCAAGACGTAATTCCAGACAGTCTGCCAAAAGCCTTACCCCCACATCGGGGCAAAGACCATGAGATAGAGTTGTTACCTGGAGCAAAGCCACCCGCCAAAAACGCATATCGTATGGCACCACCAGAATTGGCTGAGCTCAGGAAACAACTGGATGAATTGCTGAGTGCAGGGTTCATTAGACCTGCCAAGGCTCCTTATGGGGCCCCCGTGTTGTTTCAAAAGAAGAAGGATGGAAGCCTCCGATTGTGCATTGACTACCGCGCCCTAAACAAACTCACTGTTCGCAACAAATATCCTTTGCCCATCATCACCGATTTATTTGATAGACTCCACGGGGCAAAGTACTTCTCGAAACTCGACTTGAGATTCGGGTATTATCAAGTGCGGATTGCAACAGGGGACGAACCAAAAACGACTTGCGTGACGAGGTATGGGGCCTTTGAATTCTTAGTCATGCCCTTTGGCCTCACAAACGCCCCTGCCACCTTTTGTACTCTGATGAACCAGGTATTCCACGAGTATCTGGATAAGTTTGTGGTGGTATATCTTGATGATATCGTAGTCTACAGTCCAACGATGGAAGAACACAAGATGCACTTGCAGCTAGTGTTCGAGAAGTTAAGGAAGAACCAACTCTACGTCAAGAGAGAAAAATGCTCTTTTGCACAAGAACGCATTAACTTCCTCGGACATGTGATCGAGCGTGGGCGGATTGGTATGGAAGACAGGAAGGTCAATGCCATCCGAGATTGGAAGACTCCATCCTCAGTGACAGAAGTGCGCTCCTTCCTCGGGCTAGCCAATTACTATCGGCGGTTCGTCGAAGGATTCTCTAAACGCGCAGGACCCTTGACCGAATTATTGAAGAAAGACAACAACTGGAACTGGAGCAAAGAATGTCAAACCTCCTTTGAAGACTTGAAGAAAGCCATGATGGAGGGCCCAGTACTCGAAATTGCCGACGTGACTAAGCCCTTCGAAGTCGAGACTGATGCGTCTGATTATGCCCTGGGTGGTGTTCTTCTTCAAGATGGGCACCCCATCGCATCTGGCCATAAATTGAATGATCTTTGAAAAGAGATATGCGGCCTAAGAGAAAGAAATGCTAGCAGTGGTCCACTGCCTGAGGGCATGGAGACAATATCTCCTTGGCTCTAAGTTCGTAGTCAAAACTGACAATAGTTCGATATGCCACTTCTTCAATCAACCGAAGTTGTCTTCTAAGCAGGCCCGCTGGCAAGAATGCCTCGCAGAATTTGACTTTCAGTTTGAACACAAACCAGGCCGAGCCAATCAAGCAGCAGATGCCCTTAGTCGGAAGAGCGAGCATGCGGCCCTGTGCATGTTAGCCTATTTGCAAGCGAGTCGGTTGAACGGAACAATTCGAGATGAGATTAAAGCACATTTACCTGGGGATTCAGCAGCCCAGGCTATCATTCAGCTGGCAAGAGAGGGAAAGACCCGTCAGTTCTGGGTGGAAGGAGACTTACTCCTTACCAAGGGCAATCGCCTATACGTCCCTCGTTCGGGGAACTTGAGGAGGACATTGATGAAAGAGTGTCATGACACGTTATGGGCAGGCCACACTGGGTGGCAGCGAATGTATGCCCTCCTTAAGAAAGGCTACTATTGGCCAAATCTCAGAGACGATGTCATGCAGTTCACCAAGACATGCCTAGTCTGCCAGCAAGACAAGGTCGAGAGAGCAAAGATTGCAGGGTTGTTAGAGCCCCTTCCAGTTCCGTCAAGGCCTTGGGAAAATGTTTCTCTTGACTTCATCGCCCATCTTCCAAAAGTCGGCGAGTATGAGGCAATTTTGGTGATCGTCGACAGATTCTCCAAGTATGCCATTTTCATCCCGACCTCAAGGTCTTGTACAACAGAGATGACAACCCACATATTCTTCAAGAATGTGGTCAAGTTGTGGGGTGTTCCCACAAGTATCATCAGCGATCGGGACGCAAGATTCACGGGGACGTTCAGGACGGAATTGTTTCGGCTATTGGGTTCAAACCTGAACATCTCGTCCAGTTACCACCCTCAGACAGACGGCCAAACTGAGCGATTCAACAGCATGCTTGAGGAATATTTGCGACATTTTATCGACGCCCAACAAAAGAACTGGGTCCAGATTCTTGATATTGCTCAGTTCAGCTTCAACTGCCAGCAAAGCTCTTCGATGGGGAAAACGCCCTTTGAAATCGTATGTGGGAGACAACCGCTGATGCCACATGTAGTGGATCACCCGTACACGGGAAAGAGCCCCCAGGCGTATAATTTCACCAAAGAGTGGAAGCAAACTTCAGAGATAGCCCGTGCTTATTTAGAGAAAGCTTCGAAGCGGATGAAAAAGTGGGCTGACCTGAAACGCAGACCGTTAGAGTTCCAAGCAGGCGACAAAGTGCTCATCAAACTGAAACCTGAGCAGTGTCGATTCAGAGGTGAGCGAGACCAATGCCTTGTGCGTAAATATGATGGGCCCGTGGAAGTCATCGAAAAGGTGGGGAAGGCATCGTACAGGATTCAGTTGCCTCCATGGTTGAAGATTCACCCAGTCATCCATGTAAGCAACCTGAAACCTTATCACCCCGACCTAGTTGACTCAGATCGAAATGAAGCGTCGAAACCGCCAGTCACAATGAGGAATACAACAGAAAAAGAAGTCGAAGAAGTCTTGGCTGAAAGAACGCGACGTGCAGGTAAACCTCGACGGGATGTCCTAGAGTATTTGGTAAAGTGGAAGAACCTCCCAGATGCTGAGATTAGCTGGGAGCGAGTCGAAGACCTGAAAGCTGTTGCACGACAGATAGCAGAGTTCGAGCAGCGACGGTTGACGGGGACGTTAACCATTTAAGTGGGGGAGGATGTCATGGGCATGCTTGTCCAAGGCGTGTTGCCCATGGCCGCATGCCCATTCCAACCTCTTTTAGCTTGCTTTAATGTAGTTACTTTCCTTTTAGCTTGTTGTTTACTTTCCATGTAATTTTGTTGGCGTATGACTCCTCGCCATTTTCATGTTCAAGCATGTAATACCTAAAATTTCATATAATATACTATAGGGGGATGTGACTAGTCGTCAATTCTTCCTACCCGGGTTATATGCTTCCAAGCTGTGGTTGTCCCTTATAATTGCTTGTTGGTGTATAACATTCATGCTTTCAAACATTTTTCAAAATGCTCTCTAAAACTTTCTCTAACCCCGTTTTCTAAAACTATTTTCCAAGAACAGGGGTGGAGGTTGCGAAATAGGCCCGTTGTGCCATCGGCGATCCGTTTTCGAGTTGGCTGACTTACTTGAGGGCGGGAGTAAGTGCCGCACAATCGCTTTGCAAAGTACGAAAGAAGTGCGATTGTGTCACTTAGCAAGTATTGCTTGATTGTACAGGGTTACTTTGCGGAAGCCAAGACAACCGTTCTCTTTGCTACGACACACCTTCTTCCAGCTAATCCAATGAGCTTTCTTCCTATCACTAGACGAACCCCACCAAAAGTTTGCACAACATTTATTAATATCCTCACAAATGACTTGGGGGATGCGGAAGCAACTCATAGTGTAAATGGGGATGGCTTGAGCTATAGACTTGATCAGGATTTTCTTCCCTCCCTGAGAAAAGAGCTTCTCCTTCCAGGAATGTAACACTTTCCAGACCCTATCCCGTACTTTAAAAAAAAATTTACGTTTATGTTTACCATTATGGGAAGGCATGCCAAGGTAGTCACCTAGGGATTCAACGTTCTTAACTCCAAAGTCCTTCCTAACTCATCAACCCTAACCTGATCCAAATTTTTGCTAACCATAAAAGAAGACTTGTTAAGATTAATAGTTTGGCCTAAGGCTTTTTCGTAAGTTTCCAATATATCCTTGATAGCCCTGCAATCTTGAACACGAGCTCTGAAGAAAAGGAGGTTGTCATATACAAAGAATAAATGAGTTAACCAAGGGCAGTGTTTATTTAAACGGTAACCTTGAAAATTAAAGAAAGATTCCTCCCTTTTCAAAAAAGTTGAAAAGCCTTCAACACAAAGAAGAAAAAGGTACGGAGAAAGCGGGTCACCTTGACGAAGCTCTTTTTGGGGGATGGTTTTTTCATGTGGGGAACCATTAATCAGGACTGAGTACTCCACTATTTCTACACAACTCATGATCAACTCAATCCACTCCAATGCAAAGCCTATCTTGCCCATAATGTTCTTGAGAAAAGACCATTCAACCCTGTCATAGACTTTGCTCATATCCAACTTCATTGCAATGACACCATCTTTCCCAGATCTTTTAGAGTTAATACTGTGGATGCACTTAAACCCAATAAGCACGTTGTCCGAAATTTGTCTTCCCGGAATGAAAGTCGCTTGCGTTGGGGAAATAATTAAGTCTAGGACACTTCTAAGTCTATTAGCGAGGACCTTGGCAATAATCTTATAAATGACATTGCAAAGGCTGATAGGGCGAAAATTTTGCATCTGGGTAGGCCTGTGACTTTTAGGGATCAAAGCGATCAGAGCTTTATTGAGGGGCCTCATACTTTCACTTTCTTTGAGAACTTGATAACACACAAAATGTGCTATCCTTAGGCTTATTTATTGCTAGTTTTATGATAATTTCAGGGCTTTTATGTGTTTTAATCATTGAATTTCAGGTTAAGAGCTTAAACAGAACATTTGGAGACATTTTAGATCACTCGGTATCAAATCAGGATTTTTTGGAGCTTAAAATAACATAAAATGGAAGAACAATGGGCAAAACCAAGCAATTGACCCGAGGTGATGGCGTTGCAAACAAAGGTATGAAATTCATAATATCATACAACATACATTGAAATGAACAAAGAAAATAAATAAAATAGTTGTCCAAAACACAAACTAATTAAAATTAAGTAGTAGTTGAAGGTGATGAAGGCATCGAGTTGTCGTCCATGGAGGTTGGGTTCTAGGTGATCATTAAGTGGTTGTTAGGGTGGTTGAGTTGCTGAGATAGTTGCCAGTGGTAGTTGCACGATGGTCAAGTCGCTGGAGTGGTGTTGGGTTGTTTTCGACATTACTTGTCGGATGGTCGATTCGCTGGAGTGGTCATCGAAGTGATTGTCAGAGTGGTCACTGAGTGGTTGAGGCAGTTGTTGTCAGGTTTTCGGGTCACTAAAGTTGTTGCTAGAGTAGTCAGTGGGGGTGGTTAGGCTGCTGGGTGGTTGGGTCAATAGGGTAGTCAACAGTTGTTACTAAATGGTCAAGTCGTCGAAGTGGTTGTCAGATAGTCATTGGGTTATTGAGGTGTTTAGTTTTTCGAATGGTCGATTCATAGGGGTGATGTCTCTATAATTCTTATCACAGTGGTCGCCAAAAGTAGTCGTCAGTGGTGGTTGAGTCGTTGTTATTCGTTTTAGTTATCAATGTCAATAGTCGTTAAGTAGTTACCAAAATTGTTATTGAAGTAGTCGGCCAAAATAAAAAATGAAAGAAAAAAATATGACACAAATTCTATGAAATTATAACCGATGTGATTGTATTTCAAAAACCAAGACTTTGTGCCAAAAACGTTCCTAACCCAAAAATATAGGCAAAACTGCCGCTAAAAGTTTGGCAATTAGGTCAAACGTCAAAATTCACCCGATCCTCTGGGAATCTTCCGGCTGTGGACTGAACCTCTGATTCGCAAGCTCGCTCGCTCTTGTCAAACGAAGCAGCCAACCAGTAAGCTTTCTCTCTGTCTCCATCTTGCTTTCCAGTTTCTCCTTTTCTCTTTTGCTTGCTAAAAACAAATTTGAACTAATGCTCCTATTAATTTAAGGTTAAATTTAGTTCAAAATTCCAATTCCAACTCCAATAAGCTTAGCAGGGAGGAAAATGTATCATAATGCAATGATGATTTGTTCTTAATATTTAGTGACGAAGGAAGAAGGGGATCGGATACAAATGGAACAGTTCCTTCGATGACTTTGAGCTGGTAACCAAGAAGGAACGGGACTAACAAATAAAACACAAGCAGAAAGCACATTACAACAATGAACGACATAAAACATCAAAGAAATAGACCATTGCCATTAGATTAAATTGAACATGTTATTGGCTTAAGAAAAAGGGGATGTTTCTTGATGAGAGCGAGCCCCATAGCTTCACTCATGTCCAAGTCTTTAGCCATCATATTGTCATCAGGCAGCTTCCAATCAAACCACTGTAGAAGGTTAGCCAACACATATTCGATTGTTGCAAAAGCGAAATTCATCCCTGGACAGATTCTTCTCCCACCACCAAATGGGAGGCAACGACAATCTTGTCCTTTGAAATCTACTGGGTTGTTCATAAATCTCTCTGGGATGAAATCCTCTGGGTTTTCCCAGATTTTTGGGTCCCTTTGAATCGCCCAAATATTGAAAAACACTCTGGTTTTTGATGGAATACAGTAACCTCCCAGCTTTACCATTTCAGATGTTTCTCGAGGTAGTAGTAGAGGAGCAGGTGGATGAAACCTTAGTGATTCTTTGATAACACATTTTAGATATTCCATTTGAAGGATATCATTGTCATCTATCATTGGATTTTTGCCCACCACTCTTCTTACTTCTTCTTGTGCTTTCGTCATTATGGTTGGGTTTCTTGCCAGCTCTGCAATTGCCCATTCCAATACTGATGCAGTTGTATCCGTTCCAGCTATAAACATATCCTGAAACAATAACAGTGCTAGATTGAGCTTTTTCTATTTGATAATATGTCTGTGTCAGTTGTGTGTGTGCTTGTAGGAAAGAGAGAAATACCTCTAACACTGATTTTAGACTGTCTTGAGTAAATTCGAAATCAAGATCATCCTTCTGCTGAACTTGGAGCAGTATGTCCACAAAATCTTCTTTGTCACCTTGAAAATCGTCTTTCTTCTTTGTCTTGTGCTCTGTAATCAACTGTTCCAGAAAAGTATCAAGTGCTCGAGAAGTTTCTTTCAATTGCCCAATTAAGCCTGTGATATTGTCAACCCATCCTAAAGCAGGGTAAAAATCCCCCACACTGAAAGCCACAACTAACTTAGCCATCCTTCTTGTTAGTTCACCAAATCTGCTATTTCTATTTTCATCTTCAAACTTCTCTCCAAATATGCATCTCGAAACTATGTTGTTCGAGGTTGAGGTAATCAACTCACTAAGATTGACAGATAAACCTGTAGAGCTGGCTTTATGTACCTTATTTACCAAGATTTCAACTTCTTCTTCCCTCACATACTGAAATTCATGTACCCTTTTCTGACTTAGCAGTTCAAGAGTACAAATCTTTTTTAATCCTCTCCAGTACTCCCCATATGGAGAAAAGCCTATATCTTTGTATCCATAGAAAAGTAAATCGCCAGCGGTTGATTTGGGCCTGTTAAAGAAACTGATATCATGATTCTTAAATATCTCTCTGACCATATCTGCTGAGGAAACCACAAGAGTTGGAGTCCATCCCAGTTGCAGAAACATGAGAGAACCATACATTTTGGAGAGAGCATGAAGTGATCGATGAGGATATCTACCCAGCTGATGAAGGTTTCCAATTATTGGTAGCTTTGGTGGTGATGGAGGTTGGTTCTCTTTTTTTACTCTAAACAACTTGAACAAAAGAAGGAAAAATAGGAAAATTAGAGAGCAATTCAAAAGATTGAACTGATCCATATGATAGTCAAGTTGTAAAGCCTGCTACTGCTGCTGTAACTTTGATATTAGATCCAACACCTTTTCTGGATTAGTTAAGCACATATTATGCTACCCATGTTGCAGTAACACGCTGCAAGCCCGGAAAAATTAAAAAAATACCCATATTCGAAGCTGCTTTGTGGGTTACTTATATTATATCTTCATTAGACGATTTAAATATTACAAATGTGTCACAGCCCTCGATTTAAATAATAAGTCAGTGTTGGTTTGACCTTGGGAATTGCTAGCTGTTCCATGTAGTGTAATCTAATGTGAGTATCAACTAAGCAAGGTGGCGGGAACAAAATATCTTATAGCATTTGTATGATATAAGAGAAAGATGTCGAGCTTCCAAAAATAATACATGATATTTGAGTTGGAAATAAGAAATTGTGGTAGGGTCAGTAATCATTTTGGGGCCATCTGAGAGAACATTACTTGACTACACATCGATGTATACATCATTGTTAAAATTTCAACAGCTAGGGGAGAGGAAGTAAAAAAGTTTCAATTTCTCATTTTCTCATTTTCTCTCTTTCGATTGTCAAAATTTTAGTGGTGGTGTAGGAAGATATCTACCCACCAGTGTGTAACTAATTATTATTTCGTTTTGGGCGTAGGAATGAGAGGAGAGAATGCGAATGAGTCTAAAATTACTGTATGTGATAGTTAAGAGAGATAGTTAAAAGAGAGAAGAGAGAAAGTAAAAAAGTTCAAATTTCTCATTTTCTCATTTTCTCTCTTCTAAATTTTCTCATTTTCTCTCTTCTAATTATTAAAATTTTAGTGTTGGCGCTTAGGAAGATACTTACCTACCGGTGTGTAGTTAAATATTGTTCCGTTTTGGATACAGGAATGGGAGGATGAAAATGGAAGTGAGTTTAGACTTACTATACTTGATTTGAGTTTTGTGAGCTTGCAGAATGTGAATACTCATTCCTCGGCATTTCATATACCCACCAAGAGTGTATGAATACCCTCTTAAATGTATGAACTTTCTTCTCTTTCTTTTTACTTCATTTTTTTCTTTTTATGTCTATTTCTTCTTGACACATTAGTTTATATTATTTAATTAATATTAATTAATACTAATTAATCAAATTTGTTATTAAGTTTATAATTGATCAAATCATATTAAAATTAATTTTTAAAATTAATAATTCAATTTAATAATATATGAAAAAAAATCAAATTTTATAGAATTTGTAATGGGTGGCAAAATTAGACTTGTTATTTGTAGATATAACAAGTTTTTTTAAAAAAATTGCAAATATGACAAATATTTTTTTAAAAAAATTTAATTCCCATTTTACCCTATCGTTACTATCTCCGATTCTCCATGTGTACTCATTCCCATTTGTCGTTGTCATTACGCTCCAGTCTTCGGCATCCACGACCTCAGACTCAAGATGATTTTAAAACTCTGATGATGCTATTTTTGTTGCGAAACATAATGGAAGAGTCTTCGATAGAGAAGGAGGGTTGGGTTGGGATGGATGGTGCAAGGATTTTGGGCGGAGTGATTTTACTACCGTGGTTGTAGGAATTAGAAGGGACTCCATTTTCCAATATAACTGATTTAGAAATTTCTTTAACTTTTTGTGAAGTGTGCTGCGAAACATTTGCAGGAATGTGGGATTTATACAGAGATTAGGAACCCTTGTTCACAACATTGTTTGTGGTTGATTATTATGCCTTGTACGTCTCTTTCTCTCTCTCGTTCATCATAGAGGGCAAATTTCATGTGTTATTATATTAAAAGAAGAAGAGAAAATTCAAATAAAAACCACCCATAGTTTATGGATGATATCAATGTCAATTACTGCAGACATCATTATTACAAAATAAACAACAAACAAAAAATCTAATAAAAATTCAAATAAAAACCACCCATAGTTTATGGATGATTGCAGACATCATTATTACAAAATAAACAACAACAAACAAAAAATCTATCAGTGATAGTGATAGATTCAATCAACATTGATAAATAATACCAAACAAGAAGTCTATCAGTGATAGACTTCAATCAACACTAATAAACAACATCAAGCAAGAGGTCTATCAGTGATAGTGATAGACTTCTATCACTGATAGACTTAATCAACACTGAAAACAACACCAGACAAAAAGTTTATCAATTATAGCGATACACTTCTATCACTGATAGACTTCAATCATCACAAATAAACAATACCAAACAAGAAGTCTATCAGTGTAAGCGATAGACTTCTATCATTGATAGACTTTAATCAACACAGATAAATAACAACAGACAAGAAGTCTATCAGTGATAGTGACATCCTTCTATTATTGATAGATTTCAATCAACACAGATAAACAATACCAAATAAGAAGTCTATCAATGATAGTGATAAGTTTATATCATAGGTTTCTATCACTGATAGACTTCAATCAACATTGAACATTGATGAACAACATCAAACAAGAAGTCTATCAGTCATAAAACAAGAAGTTTATTAGCGAGAGTGATAGAGTTCAATCAACATAGATAAACAATACAATTTAAGAAGTCTATCAGTGATAATGATAAACTTCTATCACTGATAGACTTCAATCAACACAGAAAAACAATACCAAACAAGAAGTCTACCAGTGATAGTGATAGACTTTTATCACAGATAAACTTCAATAAGGAGAGATAAAAAATATAAATAGAAGTCTATCGGTGATAGTGATAGACTTCTATCACTGATAGACTCTAATTAGAACAGATAAACAACACATATAGAAGTCTATCAGTGATAGAAGGTAGATGTGAGCAAAAAGAGACCGCAAACCGACTCGACCGACCAAAACCGATCGAAGGGACCTCGAACGGTCGGTTTATTGAAGGTGTCGGTCGAGGTCGATTTTTTCCTTGGCAAAACTGACCGGTCGGTTGTTTTCTCCAAACCGACCAAAATTTAAATATATATATATATTAAAAATAAATAGAAAATTGTAAAAAGTTTACATATATCAACCAAAATCGACTGGGGTTTAAGGCAAAAACAAAAAAGGGGTCGACCAAACCGATCAAATTTGGTCAATTCGAAGTCGGTTGGGGTCGAAAATCGACCCTGATCGACTAATGATCATCCATAATAGAAGGTGATAGTAATATACTTCTATCACTGACAAACTCTAATAAGAATAGATAAACAACACAAATAGAAGTCTATCGATGATAGTGATAGATTTCTATCACTGATTGATACCAATTAGAATAGATAAAACAAAACATATAGAAGTCTATTGGTGATAGTGATAGACTTTTATCACTGATAGACTCCAATCAGAAGAGATAAACAACACAATAGAAGTCTACCAGTGATAGTGATAGACGTCTATCATTGATAGACTTCAATCAGAACAAATAAAAATCCCAAACACGAAGTCTATCAGTGATGGTGATAAACTTCTATCATTGATAGATTTCAATAATAATAGATAAAAATCCCAAACAAGAAGTCTATCAGTGATAGTGATAGACTTTAATTAGAATAGACAAAAATCCTAATGAATAGGTCTATCAGTGATAGACTTCGATAGACTTCTATCACTGATATGGGTTGTGAGCCTTTTTGTAATTTAAATGGGTTGAACAACCAATTCTGCTATATTTGTAATTTTTTTTTTATATTTTGTTATATGTGCTATTTTTTACCCTCATTTGACCATATGCCCAATTGTCCCCAAATTTTAAGTGACAACAATAACTTAACATTAACTCAATTAATCATTCCATTGTAATTTATTAAGAAATATGAACTCATTGTCGGAATATTTACTAGTAAAATTTATTAAATTAATGGAATTAATTGTTTATTAAATTTATTAATTAATTAACCATAATATATAAAATCTATACAATTAGATGGTTTAGTGGAAAATATTCATGTAACTATAGTTAATGGTTTAATTAATTTAATTGATTATTAAAATTAAATTAATTTACATTAATGACTCGAAATTAATTTTAATTAATGTATAATAATGACAATAGATTTTTAGAAGTCATCATATAAAATAAAATAAATGTGGTTTATTTCAATAAAAAACTTTTAGAATTTTCATGCATAATCAAATACAACATTCTTGAATTTTCAGCAATCTTATTTTTAGACATTTGATTTTTGTGGACATCCAATCAAACCTTAAATGAAACAGATTCTTTGCATTTTGAATTTAGTTGATTATTACCAGAAATGATTGGTTACACATTTAATTTAATAATATCACTACTTTGATAATATTATTCACCTTCCTCGCTCTAATATAGAGAGCGAAGTTGATAGAGATAAATAACACATTTCCAATAAACAGGAGACAAACACATCATCTTAAGAATTCACTATATTTTACTAGATATATGGTACTGGCTTGAGATGCGGGGGATTTTCTTGCAGACAGTGAGTCCATTTTCTTCTTCAACGTCCAACACACAGCCATCGGGAAGCTTCCAATCAAACCAGTAAAGAAGATTTGCCAATGCATGTTCAAAGGAAGCAATTGCAAACAATATTCCAGCACACTTTCTTCTCCCACTCCCGAATGGAATGAACTCATAGTCATGACCTTTGTAATCAATTGAGTTCTCAATGAATCTCTCTGGGATGAACTCGTTTGGCCTTTCCCAGTTCTTGGGGTCCCTTTGAATTGCCCAAACATTCACAAAAATGCTTGTTTTTGATGGAATGTGATAGCCTTCAAACTCTACATCTCCTAGTGATTCTCGAGGCACTAGGAAAGGAACAGGCGGATGCAATCTTAGAGATTCTTTTATTGCACAGTGCATGTACTCCATTTTTTCGATATCTTCCGTTTCAATCTTTGGCTTCTTTCCAATTATTGTTCTGACCTCTTCTTGGACTTTCTTCATGACTGATGGATTTCTCATCACTTCTGTCATTGCCCATTCCAAACTTGTTGCAGTTGTGTCGCTTCCTCCTACGAACATGTCCTGCAATTTTGGAGACAAAAATTGGCTCAATTTAATCAACTCCTCTCACATTGTGTGTAGATGCAACAAAGAGAGAGAGAGAGAAACAAAAACCAGTAACATTGCTTTGAGCCTATCTCGACTAAAATGATAGTCGAGCATGTCCATCCTGTTGAAGCTGCAACATGATATCCACAAAATCCTTTTTATCATCAGATTTACCAACACTCATCTTTGTCTTGTGTTCTTCAATTATCCTTTCAAAGAAGCCATCCATTGTTTTAGAAATTCTTTTCAGTTCTCCAATGAACCCTCTAAGTACATCAATCCATCTAAATGCAGGGAAGAAATCCGCAACACAGAACTCTGAGAGTAACACCAAAATCCTTCTCGACACCTCTCCAAATTTGCTCTTCCCATTTCCATCCTCGAATTTCTCTCCCAGAACGCATCTCGAGATTATATTGTTCGAGGTTGACGCAAACAACTGGTTAAGATTCACAGGCTCATGACCACCAACACAACCTTTACGAATCCTATCAATAAGTAGACCAACTTCCTCATCTCTCACGTACTGAAATGCCTCCACTCTTTTGGCACTTAAAAGCTCAAGAACACACATTTTTTTGGCTTGTCTCCAGTACTCTCCGTATGGAGCAAAAGCCATGTCTTGGCATCCATAAAGCAAGAGCTTTGCCGCCGTAGTTTGGGGCCTGTTAGAAAATTTGATGTCATGTGTCTTCATGACTTCTCTAGCCATTTTTGCTGATGAAACCACAAGAGTTTTGGTCTGTCCCAGCTTTAGGAGCATGAGAGGCCCATATTTCTTAGAAAGAGCTGCCAAAGATTGGTGTGGCAGGGCTCCTAACTGGTGAAGGTTGCCGATGATCGGAAGTTTGGGTGGCGAAGGAGGGAGGTTGGTCTTTTTGCCTCTGAAAAGCTTCAGTAATACAAGAATGAAGAAGAAAAGACAGAGAGAGAGAGATGAGATCATATGGAGCTTGTAGTTGTGGCTGAAACTTTGACATCAAATCCATTTTCTCTGTCGACGAGATGTGGGTTTGAGGATTGCAGGTTCTTCCAAAGCTTTATTTATGAGGAAATTAATGTTAAAGTATAGTCCATGCAGTACATGCTTGTTATATTATATGGATATTTTAAAAGTATTCTGAGCCAGGAACCTATAAAAATCGGTTAAATAGCATAAAGAAATGATACCCCGTAGATCTAACTTGAAATATCCTTTGGACTATGGCTATTTCCATTCATTATTTGCTTGCTATAACTGAGTTAGTGGTATTTAAAACTTTTCTGGCTTGTCTTCACTATTCTCCATATGGGGCAAAACCAAAGTGTGGGCAATCATAGAGTAACAGGTAGTTCATAATACATTAGTTGATAAATTTAAGGCTGTTCTTTGAAACCATATTTCTTATGATGGCCAGTTTAGAGGGAAGGATAACAAGATGAACCAGGGAGAAAGGATCTGTTTTATTACAGAAAATCACTTTTCACTTCTTCCTTTACAGATACACTCCTTTTATAAATAAAAGGATAGGAAAATGTCTATCCTTGATTAACAAGATAACAAATCAAGTAACTAACCAACGAATATAAGTAGTTAATGTAACTAAAATATATGAAAGCTATAATACTCCCCCTTAAGATGGAATGTGAAGATTCAAAACACCCATCTTGGATAAAACAAAGCGTAAAATTGGAGAAGTAACAACCTTTGTGAAGACATCAGTTAATTGCAGATTACTCCAACAGGAAGAAGCTTCAAAAAACCAGCTAAAACCTTATCACGAACAAGTGACAGTCAATTTCAATGTGTTTTATTTGTTCATGAAACGTTGGATTTGAAGCAATTGATAAAGCTGTCTGATCACAATATACAACTACTGGTGAAGTCAGTGGTAAATGAAAATCAAACAAAAGTTGGGAAATCCACACCAACTCACTGGTTATACATGCTAGGGCTCGGTATTTAGCTTCAGCAGATGACCGAGCAACTGTGGGTTGTTTCTTGCACTTCCATGAGACTGAATCACAAAAAAAAAATGCAGAAACCAGTAATCGAGCGACGTGTATCAGGGCAAGATCACCAGTCAGCATCTGAAAAAGCTTTCAACTGAAAAGAAGAAGATGACCGAAGCAAAATGCCTTAGCCTAGTGAACCCTTCAATTATCGAAGTAATTGATGTACAACTCTCAAATGTGGAGATCTGGGGTGTTTCAAAAACTGACTTAGTCGATGGACTGAATAGGAAATATCGGGTCGGGATATTTGGAGATATAATAAATGACCTATATGTCGTCGATAAGAGGTTGTATCTTCATCAAAAAGTAATTCACCAGATCCATTGGAAAATGTCCAATCAGTGGCCATTGATAAAACAGAAGGCTTGGAGCCTAGAAAACCAGTATCTTCCAAGATTTGCAAACAATAATTTCTATGGGAGAGAAATATACCAACCTTTGTTCGTGTTAATTCCAAACCAAGGAAATAAGGAACAGGGCCTAAGTCCTTTAGTTTAAAACTAGAAGATAGAATCTGCTTAACAACATTTAACTCATCAGGAGACGACCTAGTTAGGAGAATGTCATCAACATAGACTAAGAGGACAATAAAAGAAAGACCAACCTCTCTTATAAACAAAGAATAGTCAGACTTGGACTGAGTAAAACCATGTGATAATAAAACTCCTGAGAATTTCGTGAACCACAGTCGATAAGCTTTTTTAAAACCGTAAATGGATTTATTTAGTTTACAAACTTACTCCTTCATAGATGCATCCTTATCGATAGGCTTGTATCCCAATGGAAGTGACATGTAAACATCTTCAAATAAATCACCATTTAAGAATGCGCTATTCACATCCATTTGGGCCAAGGGCCACTCAAAAGAAGCAGACAGAGTTAACAAAACTTTGAAAGTGACTATTTTGGCAATAGGAGAAAAAGTATCGATAAAATCAATACCTTCTTGTTGACTATATCCCTTTGCAACGAGACGTGTCTTATATCGTTCAACAGTACCATCAACTCGATATTTAATGCGATACACCCATTTGCAACCAATGTTGTGATGCCCCGATGGTAAAGATACAACGATCCATGTATAAGTGCGTTCCTTGGCTTCAATTTTCTCATCCATAGCCATACACTAATGAGGATATCTAACAACCTGATTAAAATAAGTTGGCTCATATTCTGTAGTCATATGAAGGAGAAAATGTTTGTGAGAGTCTGAAAATTTATTATATGACAAATATCTTCCTATTGAATAAGTTGTTGAAGGATCAACAAAA
The DNA here is from genome assembly GCA_036507285.1 of Trichosanthes cucumerina. Taxonomy (NCBI): domain Eukaryota; kingdom Viridiplantae; phylum Streptophyta; class Magnoliopsida; order Cucurbitales; family Cucurbitaceae; genus Trichosanthes; species Trichosanthes cucumerina. The sequence continues at coordinate 68,969,831 of CM071839.1, read as the reverse complement.
CTCTGTTTAAGAAGATCACAATGATACTCCTTTAGGTAACTGGGAACTTGCTGAGTGCGTGTGGATCGTCGAACATCTATTGCATTGACCATAGGCAGATCACTGTTATTGTCACAAGGGACAGGTATATCATCATGAGTTGTACTGGAATTCGGAATATCACCATCAGTAGGAAGAATATCAACAATAAGAGACTGATTAGCAATATCTCCAACAGTAGCAGACACATGATCTTCAACAATATGAATGTTATCAACAACGGTTGAAGATAAGGGAGTAGGCAACACAAAATTTTTGAAGAAATCATTGTCCAGAGAACTAGTATCATGCTGAATCTTATGGAAAGGAAAAATTTCTTCAAAAAATATAACATCCCTGGAAATAAAGCATTGTCGTTTAGTAATATCATATAAACGATACCCTTTTATACCAGGAGGATAGCCCATGAATATACAAGGTCGTGCACGAGGATCAAACTTTCTTATATTTGCAACCAAAGTAGAAGTATAAGCCAAGCATCCGAACACCCGTAAAGAATCATAAGTGACCTGTCGACCAAATAACACTTCAAAGGGTGAAACATTAGATAGTAAAGTCATTGGAGTACGATTAATCAAATATGCTGCATTGAATATAGATTCTCCCCAAAATCGCAAAGGAGTACGAGCTTGAAAATACAAAGCACGGGCAACATTCAACAGATGTTGATGTTTTCTTTCAATAGAATTTTGTTGAGGGCGCTCAACACAAGAGAATTGGTGCAAAGTCCCTTGAGAAGCAAAAAAATCAATAAATCATATTTCAGGTGCATTATCAGACTGAAAAACTTTATTGACTTTACTGAATTGAGTCGCCACAATTTTAAAAAACTAAGGAACAATAGTCAACACATCAGATTTATGGCGCATGAGATAAACCCAAGTGTACCTTGAATAATCGTCAACAAGGGTCAGAAAATAAGAAAAACCATCATATGTAGGAGTACTAAAAGGGACCCATACATTACAATGTATCAAGTCAAAAACAGAATTTGATACATGATTATTTGCAGGAAACGTAAGACGCCTCTGTTTTGCAAGGGGGCAGACATGACAAGCAGTGGAATCAACTGAAAAATGTAAAGTATTACGCAACAAATTCAGACGTTTGGGTGAAATATGTCCCAACCGATTGTGGCAAGTATGACTAGAGACTTTACAAGCAACTACTCCAGTGAAATCTCCAGTAGCAGAAGGAAGCAAGGTATATAAACCATCAACACATTCAACCTTCCTAATCGTGCTCAAGAGAAATTTGTCCTGGATGAGACGATGACGAGCAACAAAATTGATGGCATAACGATTATCCTTGAGCAAAGCACTCACAGACAAGAGATTGTAAATAAATTTTGGGACTAAAAGCACATCCTTCAATAATAATTGTAGTGAAACTTGGACATCACCTATGTAATCAACAAATATTCGAGAATATGTAGGTAAAACTATAGTGGTATTAGAAATTTTATATAGATTGGTGAACAACTATTTGTTAGAGCAAACATGACTAGATGCCCCTGAATCAATAACCCATGAATTGATAGGAAAGTTTTTAGACGATGTCAAAGTCAAATGAGTAATACCTGTTACATGAGAAGTAGCACCTTCAATTGGTTCAGTTTTGGCAGTAGATAGATGAGTCTATAACATGTCCATAAGTTGTGCGCATTGAATAGAATTTAAGCTCGCAAAGAAAGATGAAGAGGATGATCCGGAACCGTATATTGTTGTTCGAACGATAATTGGATCCGAAAGAACCAGTAGAGTTCTGATTATTAAACTTGTGACCTGGGGGATAACCGTGCAACTTGTAGCATTGTCAACAGTGTGACCCTTCCATAGTGTGAGCAAATCGGCTTCGATTATCCCTTTTCCGATTATCATTACTATTATTTGCAAAATTGCCCTTTTTGTTGGAATCAGAGGTAAGTAAAGTAATTGATTCGATGACGGAAGAGTTACTCTGACATGCTATCCGTTGAACGTTCTTCTTGGACTATCAAGAAAAATACCTTGTTTATCAGCGGAATTGGATCCATTAGGAGGATCTGCGCATGCACCATAACATAGGAACCATTGAGTCCCATGATAAAGATCATCACAAACTGAGACTGCAAATGATCTATCATCGATTTAAGACCTCCACAAGTACAGTTACAGATTGGTTGATACTCACTGAGTTGCTGCCATAGGGTTTTAATCTTCATGAAATAAGTTCCAATAGATAAAGAGCCTTGTACCACAGTAGCCAACTTCTTTCGCAATTGATAAATGTGCGATCCATTCTTCTCTTGAAATTGCTCATTCAATTCATCTCACAACGCTTTGGCACTACCAGTATATACCAAACTTACTGCAATTTCTTTTGAAATAGAGTTCATGATCCATGAGGTGATAATATCATTGTTGCATTTCCACGCCGCATGTAGACTTCCGGTGGGTTCTTGTATCGATCCATCCAGAAAACCAAATTTATTTCTACCAGAAAGTGTTATGATCATCGCCTTGCTCCACAAATTATAGTTAATCGCTCCCAACAACGACTGAGTAACAAGAACATTCGTCGGACCTAGCGAGTGATGAATTAGGTAAGGATTGAGTTGTGACTCAATCAACGAACTATCAGCCAAGACGACTGAAGGACTGGCAGGAATCGAAGTCTCTGAACTCGTCATGAAGAAATCGAGTCTTGAGGAAAAATCAGTGAAGGTGAAGAACATAGGATGCTTATCGAGGAAACGTCTTCTTTGATACCATAACAAGATTAACAAGGGAGAAAAGATCTGTTTTATTACAGAAAATCACTTCTCACTTCTTTTACCGATACACTCCTTTTATAAATAAAAGGATAAGAAAAGACAAGTCTACCCTTGATTAACAAGATAACAAATCAAGTAACTAACCAACGAATATAAGTAGTTAATGTAACTAAAATACATGAAATCTAAAATAAATGAGGAGGAGAAAAAACCAGGTGCCTCATTTGTTGTTGTCGCTGAAACTTCGATAGGGGATAATTTTGATGATATGGATTTGAAAGTGTGAAGAAGATGGAGGAAGAAGAAGGGATGGTATGTGAGAGGGGGGAGAGAGAAGAGAGACGGGTGGGGGCATAAGGTAGTGAGAGGAGAGAGAACGTTTTTATTATTATTATTATTATTATTATGTTTATTATTTTTTAATATTTAATTTTTCATGTGTTAGAAAAAAATAATTGAGGGACCCTTAAAACTTATGTCTTAAAATGAGAACGTTTTTATTATTATTATTATTATTATTATTATTATTATGTTTATTATTTTTTAATATTTAATTTTTCATGTGTTAGAAACAAATAATTGAGGGACCCTTAAAACTTATGTCTTAAAATTCTGAGACTAAAAAAGTCTATTTTGAAAATTTAGGGATCAAATGAAGCTTAAAACTCAGAGACTAAGAATGTATTTTTCTCACAATTATATTTATGGAAGTTTATTAATGTTGCTGAAACTTTGATACCAGATCTGGTTGAGGATTACAATCATATATCTATTTATTTATTTTGATCTGAGGATTGCAAGTTCGTTCTTTTTTTTTTTTTTGAGAAAAATTAACTTCATTAATAAAATGGTCTGGTTACAGGAGGGGTTAATCTGTTCAGACTCAATAATCTGTCTAATCAAACTAAGAAAATTACAATTCCATAGGCCTGTTAGTACCTAACACACCTTTCCTAACCAGCACATGTGGTAGAGGATTGCAAGTTCTTTTTTTGAATGTTAAAGTATAGCCCATACCATACCTGCTTTAAAATATTTTATATATTTTCAATTATTTTGAGTCACACTGAAACTATTTGCACCTAATAATTTAGGACTAAAAAAGTTGACTGCATCATAAGTATATATAAAAATGCTAATCATGGGATATTTAATATCGAACTTTCTTAAAAAACTAAATATATGTTACGATTTGGCTGTTATAAGTTGCAAAAGGATAGAAAATTAGATATGATTTGCAAGCGTAATTGGACTGTAATCTCACATCTTTGCAATATCAAGGACATCAATACACAAATATACTTTATATACCTAATATCAAATATACCAGTGATATATTATTGTATATACTTTGTTTAGTTATATCAGTAAATTAGAAATGTTAATATTCAGTATATCAACAAATATATAAAAATAGCTAATACGAAGTATATCAAGAATATAATAGTGATTATATCTAATATCAGGTATATTAGTGATAACACAACAATATATTAAAAGTAGCTAATATGAAATTAAGTGTATAATAACGATTCATGCTTGGTATATCAGATATACCTAAGAACAAGTATATTAGTGATATATTACTGATACACTTTATTTAAGTATATCGATGAAATGAAAATCCTAATATTCAATATATCACCAACATATAAAAAATAGTTAATACGAAGTATATCAAAAGTATAGTGATTTACGTATATTAGATATACCTTTTTTAGTACACCAAAAATTCCTAATATCAAGTATATCGATGAAATGGAAATCATAATATTTAATATATCAACAATATAAAAAAACAACTAAGTATTTCAAGAGTATAATAATGATTTATACTCATAAAAATTCAATGATGTACCTCATAACCATGGTATCAACTAATATATAAATTATTATCAATAAAAAAACATTATGATAATATCTTTCAACAAAATAACAAGATAACTTCCTTCGTTTTACCACAAAAATAACAAAAAAAAAAAAAACTTGTTTGATAACAATAAAATAACAACACAAAATATCCATTAATTTACTATAAAAATTCAAAACATTCATCAAAAGAAAAGTTTAGTAGTATTTTTTTATGATTTCTTCCCTTTTCACACATTTAGTGAAATTTTAAGATCACAACTAAGTTGATCAAATTCGTTAGACTTCTTTCTTGGAGTTTATCTTATTTTTTTAGGGGCAGTTTATTGATTTTGTGTCTACATACAAACATATGGCTTTTTTATTGGTTTTATTTGTCTTTTTGACATACAATGTCCGCATTTTGAATATTATCAGATTTTGAGTTTTTCCTTGTTTGCATTCGATTTTGAACAACTTGAAAATTTAATTTCTTAGTCCTATATTGAAGAATGCAATTTTTACCACCTTCTAGTTTTTTTTGTCATTTTTCTTTGCTTCATATATCAATTATCAATACTATAAATTACGTTTCATCAGAAAATCACTATTATACCTGCAAAATATGAGACATCAAAAACATTAAGTAGACACTATAAAAAAAGAGATCACAAATTTATTTCATAGAAATAATAGTGGTTCATAATCAATAATTTAATAATATAAAGGAGAAAAAAACATTATGGAAATCCAACATAAATATCACCAAAAACTTAAACTCAATATCCAATTATAAAAAAATAAAATAAATGAAGTTTAGAAAAACTATTGTCTAATCTTAAAAACGAAAACAAGTTGATAGAGACCAGGGTAAGTATTATTTTTCTTTAATACAACTAATCTTGTATTGTTATTAAACCATGTTGATATAGTGACAATGAATGAGAGAAAGATCTATATTATTATAGCGTTAAAATTTTTCTAATGTCTTCAAGAGGAACAAATCATTGACACTTAATATATTTAGTAATTATCTTTAAAAAATATTTCATTTTTTATTTAAAATTACACTAAGTGCATTAATGGTTAAATTGTCCGAATAAACATAGCTCAATGATAGTTGATATGTACTCTAAAAAAGGGGGACTTCTGCAACGGGCTATGCCACCCAAACTAACTGAGGGAAGTTGCATCCGTCCCATCGCAAGCACCTACAATGTCATGATCACATTGGTTTACCCCTTTTTCTTTGGTAGTTCAACAGGCGGTCGCCTCTCCAACAAGAAAAAGTATAAATATGGAAATTTCTCTACCATTTGGATCAGAGAATTTATGGAGGAAATCGGGTTTTAAATTTCCAGATACCACACGATTATATAGCCAAAGGAAATACGCCGCGCCTAAAATCATCCAAAGCGCGGCTAATGTGGCTACTAAGCTATTTCTTTGGAAAGCTCCTACTGAGATGGGAAATTTCCCGATAAAGCTGCTAGTACTAGGTAAACTCATATTGGCCAAAGTGAAAGAGAAGGAAATGGTAGAGAGATTCGGCATGGACTAATAGGTAAGAGGTTTGAATTCCCGTCTCTAAATGTTGTTAAATTAAAAAAAAAATTAAAATTAGCATCCATGTCTACTAATTTTAAAACACCAAAATAAATATTAGAGCTTATTTACCATATTACCCCCATCTTATACGAAAATTAAACAAATAATAAAATATTCAAAAAGGAAAAAAATTATGATTTGAAAACTTCCTAAAAATAGGTAAATCACTCCCTAAATAATTGGGAAAAAAAAATCTTATTATGGCGCCAAAATTTCATTTTCTCCCAATATTCTTGGTTGGAAAATTGTAGAACAACCTTCAACTACAATCTAGGGTTTATTTTCTCCATTGACATTGTAGTCCTTCACTGCATTCAGAAGCATACTACCAATCCACATAAAAAAATGCATCGAATATAGCTTCAAGTAAGTAGTTTCAAACCATAAATATTTTTTCAGCTTATTTTCACTACTCAACATGTTTTTTTTTTAAAGAAAAAAAATGTATGAATGTAAAAAGAATCGATTCAAATGATTTAGTTTTGTTTTAGATGTAGTCGAATCATGCATTTTATTTTACCATTTTCGTTCAATGATTTTATTTTAGATGGTTCTGATTTAATGACCATTTTTTTCATTTTAGATGATTTTGTTTTGCTTAATCCAAATGCATTTTTGTTTTAGATTTTTTTTTTTAACGAAAGTATCATCTTCATGTCCAATTTAGATAATTATGTACAAAATCTATGATTTTAGGGTTACATTTGCTTCTTAAAAAAATAATTAGTCTATATATACATTGTATGATGTTGATATTCTACACTATATGAAGTATTAAGTATATAAATATATACAATGTCCACCATAAAATGCAAATGAAATGACGATGTATATATTTACAACAATTGTGTATCACATGCTATAATATTCTTTCATTACCAATTTCGATAATTATGTACAAAATCTATGGTTATAAGATTATATTTGTTTCTTATAAAAATGTAGTTAGCCTATATATACAAGGTATGGTATTGATATTATAAACTCTAATATAGAGATGTATACACTGTCCACCATAAAAATACGAATAAAATGACAGTGTATATATTTACAAAAATTGTATTTCGTATGATATAATACATTGTATATATTTTTACAAATACCTTGTACTAAGCATTTTTTTTCATTTATGATGAAGATTAAGGAGATTGGAAATGAAGAAATGTGCAAGAGTCAACTACTATTATGTTCCTCAAGTCAGACTCCTAAAGAAATATTAATGACATGTTTAGAGGGAAGAAATCTACATATATATTTATTGTATACATACATTTGTTATCAATTTTTAAGATATAGTTGCATTTCTTATATATATTGACAAAGAAGTATATTTGCATTTATTTTAAAATATTTTCTCTTTCTCTCTTATAAGTTCAACAAATGTGAATATATTTTTTTTCTTTTGACATATTTCATACGTTTAATAAATATATGTAATACTTGATATAGACAATAAATATATAATTCATACTAGACTAGGATTAAACTTGATTCAATTTCATAGCTATTTTAACTAAAAAGAAAATGGGTATATATCAAGTATATATCGATTGAATGTTAAATCGATTGGAAATGGATGCACATACCATTATTATGCGTAACACCTCTAATATATATGATGAATATATAGCTCAAAATATGATTAAACTTAACTAAATTTCATTGTCACTTTAACAAAAAGATATATGTCAGGTAAATACTAAAAATGTATACATGAACAATTACTATAGTATATAATATACCTGTAGAATAAAGCATGATAAAAATATACTCGATATATATGAAGAAATGTATACAAAAACAACATATGCATAAGTTTATATAAACAATAAAAACATGAGGGAGGAAAGCATAAAACAACTTATTAGTGATAAAAATGGGTGTCGCCACCTAATAAAAATGAACGTCGAAAATGAAAAAATGAAGTCGAAAAATGGATTGATTAAAAAAATTAAAAAATAGAGGTAGGTTAACGTGAATTTAGTTGGAAAAATGAAAATAACATATTACCACAAGTAGAAAATATAACTCAAACAAATTTGATTAAAAACAATGAAAATAACAAATTTGGAATATGTTAATATTCTCATAGAAAAACAGAAAATATATATCATAGAAAAAGAAAAATATATGAAAAAAAATATAGGTTATTGAAAACACAATTAGGAAGAAAACGACATAAATGAAAATGTGGAAATGAAAAATATATATTTTTTTATAAATCCAGACAATAATGATGATTTGTTAATAATGGAATGCAATTAATTGGAGAGATAAACTAATATTTTTATACCATTTAATGAAATTTTCAATTAATAATCTGTAATTTTCTAAATAAGAGAACTTTCTTTATTTACTATATTAAAAAAAAAGAAGGGAAATGGTTTAATAGGGACTAATTTGTCCAAAATTTTATTTTTTTTTTATATTTTTAAATATTGTTAAAATCTATATATGCAAAAATTAAATATTGTGGAAATAAATTGTAAACACATTTTGAAAACAATCTATTTATCACAACCTCGTGGTCGTTTACACATCTCGTGTGCCAGTTGAGCTATACTTTTTTTAACACATAAATTGATAACTTAAGCTCCATTTAATAATTATTTCGTTTTATATATTATGTTTTTAAAAGTATACTCATTTTGTTATAATTTGTGACGCCCGGTAATTTTCAGGTAATTTTTCTAATATTCTCAGAATTTAATTCAAAGTGTGTGTCGTAATTTTTGGAAATAAGTTTGAATTAAATAAAGAAATAAGTTTTCTTAAAAAAAAGTTAAATTTAGAAAAGATGTTTTTCCAAAAATAAGAAGAAAGGAAAGTATTTTATAAAAAGGAATTAATTATTTTTTTTATTAAAACGAAAGAAATTTCTTTTAATGAAAAAAAAAAAATTAAAGAAAGTTCTTCTTCTTCTTGCGTTTCTCCCAGCTCTGACCAACCCTTCGTCTTCTCCCCTCCGATTCGTGCAGTCAACATCGCATCCTCGCCGTCGGTAGCTCTCGTCGACCGGCTTCATTGCCTTCGTTGTCCTCCATTCGTTCTCCGACCAACTACGTCGGCAGCAACGTTTTCTTTGTCCTCGTCCAACGGACCGCGCACCAATGATGATCCCCGCATTCGTCTCTTCTTGTTTTCACAACACCTCTCGTCCCTTTGGTCTCCAAGCCACCGTTACACCGTCCTCTACCGGTCGTCTCCCCCGCCGCCGCCAACCGCAAGCATAGTCGCCGGTGAGTTTTATTTTTAAAAACCCATTAGTTTGGTTCGCTCGGTTCATGGGTTTTTATTTCGGTTCTCATAGAATGGAGTTTGGTTTTGAATAGATCGGGCTACGGACATCTCAGATCTGTGCTCCACGCACCGCCACTCATCAGAAGCCGCTGCTCGCTGGATTCTGTCGCCGTCGCCGGTTAGGTATAGACGATCGCTTCCGTTTTCTCGATCCCGTTTTAACCCTCCAAGTGTTTGCTTGGTTATTTAAGTCAAGTTAGTTCAATTAAAATGTTTGGAATGTGATATTTTTAAGGTACTTTGTTTATCGATTAGGGGCTCGTGCGTGTTAAGGGAGCACGTGGAACTCGGGATCGAACTCCCAAACCTTCACTGTCGAGGTAAGTAGTCATTTGGATTAAGCCCCTTAAAGTTATTATTTGATTTGTTTGAATGTGGTAATCTGTGAATTGTGTTTAATGCACGAAAACTATGTTGTGATGCATATGTTTGAGTTTGGGTTTGTGTTGGTGTTGCCTGTACTACTAATGGACTAAGAAAATAGTTAATATGGGAATAGGGGCTTAAGACTTCAAGTTAAGAGTGAGACTAAAAGCCTTTGATCGTAATAAGCTGAGAACGAACATTGTGGGTCTGAGACTGATGTAGTTGAAAGGTGGATCTATGCTCGAGTTCCACCTCGAGGTTGGTAGTTGGAATTTGTGAGTCACGAGTAAACTCTAGATGGACGAGTGCGATATAGTGTAGTTGACCAAACCAATTAGAGGATTACTGTGTTGGGCTTTAGGTCGCCTAAGCATGAGACTGTTCTTGTAAAGGGTTCGAGGTTGCAAACTAATGTTTTGGTTACTATGGTTTGGGCCAAATGTGATCGTTTGGTGCAATGCCTTAAGCTTCGGTTCGTGTTTAAGTTGTTTAGATCGCTTTAACTAACTTGGTTGGGCGTTAAAGGTGAGCCCTAGGCCACGCTAGTGACCAGTCATTTCCTTGGAATTGTTTTAGGCGAGCTTGTGTTTGACTTTTGAAGGAAGTGGTTGTTTCATGGATCATCGGATCGATGTATGTTGCCAACTTGATCCAGTAAGCGAGCTCATAAGTGGGAGAGCTGGCTTGCATAACTTGTGGATTGAAACCTTGTGTTGTTGTGTGTGTTAAAGGGGTTGGTTCCGACCGTAAATGAGTTCGCGCATGTGTGGTTGAGGATCATCAACGATATGCAGCTTGTATTGTTTGCATGATTGTTAGTGTGTATTTTTTATTATGGTTTTAGTACCAAGTCAAGAGAGTTGTGTTATGGAACCCCTCAGGCTAGTAGTCCCTACCTTACTCCTTATTTAGGCGACGTAATCCTACAACCTTGTGTGGCGAGAAACTAGCATGGAAAATGTGTATTGGTGATGTCTCGTGGTGAGTCACAGTGTGTGTGACAAAGGACTAGGGGCAATGATGTCTTGTGGTGAGCCATAGTAGTCATGGCAACAGACCAAAGACGAGAGTGCCTCGAGGTGAGTCACAATGAATGTGGCAATAGACTCAGAGTGAGACATAGCTTACTAGCGTCTTGCGGGGCGGGTCTGGGCTATGTTAGAATGCTAGTTAGAGTGGTGTATACCGACGTGAAGTAAGGAGCTGAGCAATCCTGTGTGGGCTTGGGATAAGGCTAAGTCCGACGTCTAGCTGAGTGTGGTCTGAAAGTGGAATTTTGGGTAGTTTTAGGTGTTGGCTAAAAGTGAGAACCTGACTAAATTTGGGACTCCTGAGAATGAGTCGAGAATATTAAGAATGCCTAGTTAGAATCCTAAGTAACCTTATGAAGCACATAACCCAGCACTTACTAAACTTTGAGTTACACCTGAGCGAGTCGAAACTTCTATATTGATGATATATGATAGGCTCGTGAGACTAGGGTACGTCCCCGTTGAGATCAAGGAGTGGTTGCTTTCCATTATCCCGTGCTAGCTTAGGGACGATTCCCCATAGGGCGTGTTGGTTACATATCCCACTGCACTATGCTAGCGTGTTGTGTTGTGAGAGCCTGGGGTATGCCCCCGTTAGGGAGTGGTTACTTTCCATTATCCCGTGGTGGCTTAGGGGCGATTCTCCATAGGGCATGTAGGATACATACCTGTTCTGCTCTATGCCAGTGTTGTAGGGATTTTTGTCCTAATCTCGTGTTTGTAAATCACTGATTGAAATTAATAAAGTATTATTCATTTCATTATTTTGTGTCTCGCAAATTTTACAAACTTTTCCAATAAACTAAGCTCCAGGGTCATTGAATTTATGAGAGAACTGGAACTTGAATGGTGTGTAGTGGACACACAGGGAGGATCACGTTCGAGTAAATGACCCGAACGGTCTACAGTATATGATAGGGTTGGAGACCTAATCTTGGATATGCTGTGGATGCGACCCGCTTTGTATTAGATACAAACGAGGTGATCTGACTCGTTCATGTCGTTGACATGCGAGTGGGAGCATCCTGTGCAATGAGATTGTACAAGACCGGACCGTGAATTATTAGACCTACTGATGTAACACCGTTGACAGTAAAGACTAATAACTTCGTAGATGACCATTAGTGACTCGACCTGAATCCTGAGCGTGTTAAGGACTTCTGTCTGCGGGGGTATGTTCTTTGACTAGTACGGGTGAGGGTGGTCACAGTTACTTGCCCAATATGCCTATCTTCTAAAGGACATGACCAAGTAGAGAGCTGGAAACTTAAATACGCGAGATGGAATTTGCTCGTTCCCGCCTTTAGGGAAACTAGAGGGGTTATTCCCTTAAGTGCTGTCTCGAGGGCTTGGACAACGGGCGCCTACCTTCTCACTGGCCTGAGAAGGGTGTTGTGTATGGTTGGACCATCACAATATGTTGTTCATTAGAGGAGCAATGGGGACTTAAGGAACAAGAGGTAGACACATGGGTAAAACGGTAATTTGACCAGCCGTGTCTACGAACAACCTGTGAAGGGTCGACTCATGGTTATTGGTTATATCAGTGGACACGTAATATTCTGCACTAACGGGAGTGCAGCTACGAGCTTTAGTAGAGTGTTACCGTAGCTAATGAAGGTTGATTAACCGGGTCAAAGAGTTTGACAGGTTAATCTCGGATCATTGGAGCCCGTCACTGTAGGTCCATTAGGTCTCTCGGTTGGCTCAATCTGGGTTAAAAGAAGGGTTAATATTTTGGTGTGAATTGAAGTGTTCAATTTCACTTAAAGGGCATTTATGTCATTTATATGAGATATGAATGATATAATATATAGTTTAATCTGAATGAGATTCATAATAAACTATAGGTTAGCCTAATTATTGAATTAGGGCTAATTGGAGAAATTAATTGAGAGAAATTAAATTGGATGTGATTCAATTTAATCAAATCCACAATGATGTAAATGTGATTTGTATAATTAGATATGATATATCTTATAATATATGGTTATGCAAATGTGATTTACATAACCTATAGTTGTGGTAAAGTGGTAATAATGTGGAGATTTTAACTCCATGTTATTTCACTATTTAAACCCTTTGCAAGAAGGATTTAAAAAAAAAAACTCTCATTTTTGGAATTTTAACCAAAAGAAGAGAATTCTCTCAATTTTTTCTCTCAATTCTCCTCCCTCTCCAAAACTAAAGTCCCACAACTTTCCTTCTTCCAAATGAAGAACAACCGTGAAGGCCATTGGTGGTGTTCGGATTTTGTTCGAGAGAAGTGTTCGTTGAGATTGAGAAACACGAAGTGTTCGTGACCAAGGAAGAAACTTTGAAGAATTGTCTTCAACAAGTAAGTACGTTCTTCTTACTGTTTTTCTTCCTTTATTTTGTATGTTTAACTTAGATCTAAGCGTTAGATCATTTTAACAATTTTCAAGTAGCGTAACGATACCTTGACGATTCGATCGTCTTCCGCTGCGCGAGGATTTTCATTCCCTTCAATTGGTATCAGAGCCATTTCGATGGTTCTTCGTTATGCACTGATTTTTGTTAAAATAGGTGGGTAATTTACCTTATTTCATGAGATGAATGATGGGTTTGCATAATGGATATTTCAGTTTTTGGCACTATAGTAGACTTACAAATTATGTTGATGAGATCAATGTAAAGTCCCGTTGTTTTTGGGCAATCTTGTTGTAAATCGAGTCTCTAAGTCCGAGTCTTTAGTAGCAAGAGTTGCTGTGAAGAAATCGGAGCGGAAACGAGCGAAAATCGAAGCAAAACAACAAAGGAGTTTGTTGTACAGGCGACGACGTTGAAACACTGTTCATTGGCGTCTCAACGCTGTGCGGCGGGAGCAAGCGCTGCTGCAGAGACGCGTTACAACGCCACGACGTGGAGCACGCGGCGTGTACCGCCTGGCGCGTTGCAACGCCGCATGCGATAGTGGGCAGTTCGTGAGGCAGTTCGCAGATGTGGGCGGTTCAAGGCTTCGTGGGGGCAGTTTAAAATTCGTTCTTTTAATTTTTATTTAATAAATGTAAAATGTTATTTATTTATTTATTTTATTAAATAATATTAATATAAATGTTATATAAATGTTATTTAATTAAATAATTGCCCCTAGGTGCCAAAAACCGATCCATTTTTGCTATTTAATTATTTCATGCATGTGATGTATGATTTAATTAATTTCTATGTGCATAATGTATGTCATATAAATTTAAAATTCCACCTTAGGTTAAACATATTTCATGCATTATTTATATTATAAGAGTTATAATATATAGTTTGCATGATAGGTTATATTATAAGTGTTATAATATAATTAAATGCATGTTTAATTTAATTAATATAAGTGTTATATTTTTTGAATTAAAGTATGTTCATGCATTTATATTCATGTGATGAATTATTTTTGTTATAGTATACAGTTATTCATGTGATGAATGATCTAACACTATAACATAGAAATGCATGCAACCTAAGTTAATTATTAGTTTTAAAGTGTTTAGAACTTGAATAATTAGACTTAGGTTTTCTAGTTCTAATAAGATTAGAATTAGGAAATCAAAGATTAGTCTATGAATGGTGACCTGATTAGTAACTCTGTCTAAGGAAGGTTTTGTCTAAGGCTGAGGTATTTAAGTTGATGCTTGCGGAACACCCCTACCTGAAAACCGACCTGTGAGTGAATTCGGTCCGGAGATTCTTAGATTATACTTATCGTGAGTGTCTTTAATTAAAAGTGTTTTAATTTACTCACATAGACCTAAGTAATAATGTGATTATATACTTAGGTTAATACCATATAAGAGTTATATTGGTAGACTTAGGTAAATTTTAGCCGGTTTATCTAGGTCAATCCCTAATAAAATTAAAGTGCTGAGTGGGAGGAAATATAATGTATAAGATACATTTAATTTTCGACCACAAATCTCCGTCAAGTCCGCACCGTGAGATCCATACTCGGCCTCGTGGCACAAATGAGAGCGTCCCCCTTCGGATGACATTTGTATGGGTCAATATCATTGTGGATGGAGAGAGTATTTATAGTGAGTGGGAGCGAGACTTGTGAAAACGGGACCCACGATCTCTTCTTTCGATTCACACCATGAGACGCCTATGATCCGCTTGCTAGTTTGTCCTGGACCAGACAATCCATTCGGAGGGCCTGATCATGGGAGTTGGAACACCGTGAATTCCCAAAAGGGATACAGTTTCCTGGTTGGTTTTCCTTCTTGGTTCACACTTCGATGGCTATTGTTTGGACGGATACTTGGAAACTTAAAGATTGAGGGTGACACTCACAGAATTCGTCAAGAGTTAATGAATTCGACCAAACAATGGTAATTGGACGCCTAATGGAATAAGAGTTATTCTGGGATTAGGGTCTGATCGAGAAAGTCTCGTCCTAGAGGAGGAGTGTTCTGTTCACACTTCGGTGGTGGTCATTCTAAACCTTTAGGATATCATTGCAAATTTTTGAATGACCTAGGGATCATGAAAAATTTCTTTGCTAAAACTTGATTGGATTTCAAAAGTTTTTTGCGAGACTAACACAAAGTTTTCTTAATTTTTCAGCTTAAAACATGTGTAGCTCAATAATAGCTCTACTCGCGTCTGACAAATTAGTGGGAGATAATTACCAAACTTGGAAAAACAACCTAAACACAATTTTGGTAACTGACGACATTAAGTTCATGCTCTCTGAGGAGTGTCCTCAGATGCCGGGCTCGACTGCGTCGCGAAGTGTTCGCGATGCATACGATCGATGGATCAGAGCAAATGAAAAGGCCAAGGTCTATATTATTGCCAGCATGTCTGATGTTTTGGCAAAGAAGCATGAGATGATGGTCACCGCTAAGGAGATCATGGAGTCTTTGCAGGATATGTTTGGACAACAGTCCTTTCAAGTCAACATGACTCGCTCAAATACGTCTTCAACGCACGGATGAAAGAGGGGTCGTCTGTCCGTGAACATGTTCTAGACATGATGACCCACTTTACAACTGTGACTACGAACAACCAGTGAAGGGTCGACTCACAGGCATTGGTTATATCGATGGACACAACTCGTCCTACAGTGATGGGAGTGCAGCTACAGGTTTTAGTTGAGTGTTACCGTAACTAATGAATGTTGATTAACCGGGTCAAAGAGTTTGGCAGATTAATCTCGTATCATTAGTTCTCGTCATCTGTAGGTTCATTAGGTCACTCGGTTGGCTTAAATTGGACAAATTGAGGGTTTACAGTTTGGAGTGGATTTGAAATGTTCAAATTCATTAAATGGGTATTTATGTCATTTACATGAGATATAATGGACATAATATATAGTTTGATGTGAATGAGATTTATAATAAACTATAGTATAACCTAATTGGTACATTAGTGCGAATTAAGAGAAATTGAATTGAGAGAAATTAAATTGAATATGATTCAATTTAAAATTCTACAATTATGCAAATGAGATTTGTATAATAAAGTATGAGATACCTTATATTATGTGATATGCAAATATGATGCATATCAAATAATTGTGATAAAATGGTGAATTGGTGGATGTTTTAACTCCACCATTCACATCCACCAATTCACCATTATATAAAGGTCTTGCTAGAAGCCTTTTACAAGGAACTTGGCCATTTTTTGGATTTGCATCCAAGAACAAAAGTTAAAACTCTCTCAAAAGCACTCTCTCTCAATTCTCTAGAATTCTCTCCAACCCAATCCAAAAAGAGTTCCACCACTCTCCCTCAACCTCTCGAGAACAACCGAGAAGATCTTTCGAAAATGTCCGTGTGTTCGGAATCGAAGATCGTGTTCGTGGAGATCGTTGGTTCGAGAGGGATTGTGATCGAGAAGGATTTCGAAGAAGAGTTCTTCAAGAGGTTAGTAGGTCTCTTACCTACTGTTTTCCTTCTTGTTTTCAACATGTTTAACCTAGGATGTATAAGATATGATATATTTGAAGAAAAATGAAACACAACGAAACAACGACGTTTCACAATGTCTTCCGCTGCGGGAAATCCATTCCCTTCACATGCGACGAATAGCTTTGTTTCGCCACAAACCCGTTCAACGAGATTTTGTTTTCGTCGCAAATTTAAATAAACATCCATATTTCGTGTTCCCCTTTTCGTTTTGTTGCAGATCACCATTTTGTGTTCCCCTTTTTGTTTTGTTGCAGTTCACAAAGAGCAGATAGAGAGGGGAATCGAGGGGGCTGCTTGATTTTAGCTTTGGTAGGAGACCAGAAAGTCATCGGAGTCGCTGAAATCTCGCCGGTTAAATAGGTATTTGAAAGTGTTTGATTCTCGATTTATTTCCCCTCCGATTCTCATTTCGACAATGAAGGTTCTTCGTGGGACGCTCCGAACTTACATTGTGGGAGAACTCCAGACCGGAGAGTTGCTGGAACGCTGCCCCGCCGAAGGTAATTTAAAGAGCAGTGTTCGTTTTTTATTTTTGTTTGCTTGAGTGCTATGAAGAATGTACATAAATGATTATTTTGTTTTCTTCCTTGAAAATTTGTTGCAGTATCTCTAGTTCTAGAAGTCTAAGTTGTATATCAACTAAGAATTTTATTTAGACTTCATAAAAGAAACTCAATCATAAATGTATAATTAGGATGTCAGTGCACCTTTGGATGGAACTAACCCCTACTTCATTCAATATGATTATTCTACTAAACAAAATTGATGAGGATGACATAATCATAGGGTTATTTTCTATCCAATTAGCATCTACTTCAAAAATTAATAATTAGGATGTCAGTGCACATATTCATTGCAACTGAGCTTGATTGCAGTTGCAGTTTATTTGACTTCGTTCAAGACTTCAAATATGTATATAAACAAAGTTCCTGTTAGGAAAGTTAAGGGGCATGACATGATCTAAGCTAGACAAGATTTAGAATTTGATAGGTAGATTGTGTACAAATTTTGCTAGTTTAAGGCTTTCATAGTTTTAAAACCTTCACAAGTTAGCTTAACGGTCGAGGTGACAAGGTCTATGTCAAGGCTCCCTCAGGATGATATCTTAGGGCTGATAATTAATAATATTAAATGAACGATGTGCCACCCAATCATAAACATTCTTCCATTTTAGATTGTATGTTTTTGGAGATGTCTTAGGTTATTTCTCAGCCTTGTGATTAGAAAGAGTCTATTCAACCTATTGAGTTGTTTGCTTAATTAGATCGTGGTTGGAGTAGTGGATTATGATTTCCTTTTAGTATACTATGATTTTCTTTACTTTGGAGTTTATGGTGTCTCACAAAATTATACAACTTATTTATGATTCAATTAATAGTATTAATTGAATTAACGATTAGTTGTCATTTATATTTTCTAGGATAAGATATGGATAAAAGTTGGATAAAACTTTGAAATAGATTGTGCAAAGAATATACTAATGGAATAAGATCATTTATTACTGTGGCAAATGATCATGTCAATAAGAGGGTGTTTACACGTTTCCATGTAAAAAGTGTCAAAATGTCCTAATGAAACTACCGTGTGATGTCAAAGGGGATTTATACAAATATGGAATGTCTTTCACCTATGATAGATGGGTATATCTGGAGAAACTCCATATTTGTCTTCTTACTTGAAACCTAAGGAACCTGCAAATACTTCTCAAAATGTAGATAATGAAAATGAAATGTTTGGATTATTGAATGATCTACCAGGAGTCACTGAATATTTTGATGAAGAGAACTTAATTAGGTTTGAAACAAGTGATGGTATGAGAAGTAGGAATAATAAGTTTCAATCAATATTTGATGAAGTTCATGTCGAATTATATTCTGGATGTACTAAGATTTCAAGTTTAACCTTTTTGGTGAAGTTAATGCATATCAAAGTACTTAATCATTTGAGTAATAAGTCATTTGATATGTTATTACAATTCCAAATTCTTATTATGGTGCAAAAAAGACTCTCTGTGACTTGAGTTTAGGCTATGAATGCATACATGCATGTAAGAATAATTGTATGTTATTTTGGAAAGAAAATGAACACATATAAGTTTGTCCACAATGTAATGAATCTCATTATAAAATCAATAACAAGAAAGAAAAAAATGTACCACATAAAATCCTGAGACATTTTCCTTTGAAACCAAGATTACATAAATTATTTTATTCTAAGCATACTGCTAGTGATATGAGGAGAAAGAAATGGGCATTGAAGGAGCTTTAAGTCATCCAACAGATGCTGAGGTATGAAAAGAATTTGATAGACAATATGATTGGTTTGCAAGAGATCCAAGGAATGTAAGGTTAGCTCTAGCTACTGATGGATTCAATTCATTTGGAAACATGAGTACATCGTACAGTACGTGGCCAGTAATACTAATTTCATATAACCTGCCACCATGAGAATGCATGAAAGAAATATTTCTTTTCATGTCCTTACTGATACCGGGGCCAAAATCTCCAGGAAAATAGATAGATATTTACTTGCAACCACTAATAGAAGAATTGAAAGATTTATGGAGCAATGGTATTGAGACTTATGATTCTTATAGTGGTCAAAACTTTTGTCTTCGTGCTGCTCTACTGTGGACAATTAATGACTTTTCAGCATATGGTAATTTGTTAGGATGGAGCACTAAAGGACGTAAGGATTTGTAATCAAGACGTCTCATCTGATTCGTTGCATAATAAGATATGTTATATGGGGCATCGTCGCTACTTACCTATGAATCATTTTTGTCGCAAAAATAAGCAATTTAATGGACGTAAGGATTTAAATAGCGACGATTTTCTACCACTTGAAAAAACTACCTATGAATTCACGATCTTTTTTAGAATTAGATATTCTTCACCAATTATAAGCTATCGATTTTCCACTACTTGGGAAAACTATAAATATATTGCAATGGAAAAGGAAGTGACTTCACAATGAATTAAATTGGGTGAAAAAAGTATTTTTTGAGTTACCATACTGGTCAAGTCTTAAGACCCGACACAAACTCGATGTCATGCATATTGAGAAAAATATTTGTGATAATGTCTTAGGTACATTATTAAATATTGAGGAAAAAATAAAAGACACTGATAAAGCATGTAAGGATTTAATGACTATGAATATTCGTAAATAACTACATCTTTAACGTGTTAGAAACAAGTTGGTAAAGCCACATGCAAGTTACGCATTAACAACTGACGAAAGAATTTTTTTTTGTAGTTTCCTGAAAACAGTCAAGTTTCCAGATAGTTTTGCTTCAAACATCTCAAGATGCGTTAGTGTTAAAGATGGAAAGATATTCGGACTAAAAAGTTACGACTCACATGTGTTACTACAAAGACTATTACCAATATGAGTTCACCCTTTTTTACTAAAGGATATAAGTGGTGCAATTTTCGAATTGTCGAATTTTTTCAAAGAATTGACTGCTAAGACATTGAAAGTTGAGACATTGAACAAACTACAAGAATCGATCATGATAATCCTTTGTAAGTTTGAAAGAATATTTCCTCCAGCATTCTTCGATGTTATGGTTCATCTAGCTTTTTATTTACCTGAAGAAGCCAAACTTGTTGGTCTTGTTGGTTGTAATTAGATGTATCCAATTGAGAGGTATATTTCTATATTTTTGTTCATGCACACAATAATCCATATTATTTTCATTTTCATAATGTTTGTTTATATACAATCCATACTTTAGGAGTTTGAGAACACTGAAACAATATATCAAAAATAAAGCTCGCCTTGAAGGTTCGATTATGAAGCATTGACATTTTGTTCAACGTACTTGTATGGAATTGAAACAAAGTTCAATAGAACAATTCAAAATGATGATACAATCGACCTGCATACCTCAAACAACAAGGAACATCTACCTATATTCCCATAAAAAGTATGCTCGACTGATGACTTACGATTGAAAGAGCTATAACGTGTTGAATTACAAAAAGCTTATTGGTATGTTCTAACCAATTGTGAAGTTGTTGATCCATACAGACGGTATGAAAACTTACCTCAAAAGCTTTTATCAAAAATCTTTATTTAATTTGTTGTTTTTATTTTACAGTCAACACGAGGTTGAGTTAAGGAATGAAGGTCAATCTAATATTCTTAGAACGCATGAAGTACAATTTTCAGAATGGTTTAAAAATAAAGTAAGTTTTTGACATTTTATTGTATTTTTGTATAACAATCTTAGATATACTTAGCAAGTAGTTGCAATCTTGATAATTTTTTTGTTATATGCAATCACAAGTCCAACCAATGTCTAATGAAGTTACACGTGAATTATATGCACTTGCATGTGGTCATGACATTCGAATTAGTTCATATAGTGAATGTAATGTTAATGGTGTTCGATTTACCTCCAAAGATCGAGATGATCGTTGCACAACTCAAAAGAGTGTAATTTGTGTTTTTGGAGGGCATGATAATGAGGGGGGCAACTTTTATGGTATCTTGAAAGAAGTGATTGAGTTGAAATATGTCGATAGGAAAAACTTTATTGTATTTCGATGCGATTGGTTCGATACACACCCCAAAAAGAATCGAATTCGTGAGGACCACCATTTACCAAACATAGATACTCGATATTTTTGGTATAAGAACGAACCGTTCATTCTTGCCTCCCAAGCACAACAAGTATTTTATGTTGATAACATTAGATTAGGTAATGAGTGAAAAATAGTTCAAAGAATTCAACATAGACATTTATGGGATGTGCCTGAAATAGAAGAAGTTGGTCCACCTAAAATAGATATACAACAATGTATAGTTCAAAAAGTGGATTTCGAAACACAAACGTTTTATAGAATTGATGCGAGTCCAACTTAGTTTGTGAAAGCAATGATATGAGCGAACAAATGTTAAATTTTGAAGAACAAGTAGAATGTGAAGAAGAAGATGAAGACGAGGAAGATGAATTTGATGTGGACACGTAGTTAGTACATTATACTTTTTACTTTCTACTTATAATAATATAATTTATGATAAACTAGTATTGTATTGAATGTTGTATTTTTCAGGAAACAATACTTTTAAATGCATGATGAGGACGATCATGTAGAAATGAATGAAGCAACATCCTCTAATAGTAACCAGGTTCGTGGGTTTTCACGTGGACTTGCCCTGACTAGGATTATTAAGGCCACAGGGGATAAAGTAAGTGTTACATGGAGTCTACAACAAGACAAATCAGTTGGAAGTGTTGTTAGTCTCTTTAACAGTGAAATTAGAATTTTGACGAGGACGTTTGTCCCCTTGAACTATGCAACTAAGTATGACATTCCAAATGAAGTTTTTACCAACATAATAGATCGATTGCTGGTAAATTAGATAATTTGCTAACAAGTTTATTATTGAATTACAATTAAATACTAACGAGTGATATTTATTTATTGGTTAGAATAAATTCGATGTAGACATTAGAGGAACATATTAAAAATTATATTTGTTGCGAGATTGGAAATCGATATAAGGATTACCGATCGAGGATGTATCAATACTACAGAAAACTCGTGAACCTCCACACAAGGTTGTTTCACCTGAAGATTTGAGAATGTTATGTGATAGATGGGAGACTCGTGAATGGAAGGTAAATATTAGCTAAATTTTAAATAATACACGAGTCTCTTTTATTACCATACATTATAATGCAGGACAAGTCAACGAAGAACAAGGCTAGTGGAAGCAAACTCCCTTTCAATCATTGTGCTGGAACAAAATCATTTCTTACTCATAGAGAAGAAAAGGTATGTTATATATACTTTATTTCTAGTTTTTCAGTACTTTAGTGTTCAAGAAGGTAATAAGGTTTATTAATATATCTAATAAAAAAAGAAGATGGTACATATTTGAGCCCTATTAAGATCTTCCATCAAACTCATTGGTCTGTTGCAGCAAGTGAAACACATGTAAGTATCTTTTAGATGTTCTAATGGACAATATTAAGTTTTTGAAGATCAATATCATTTATATATTATTTTTTATGTATATAGGCAAAAATGGTGGCACTAGCAAAAGAGCAAGCCAACTCTAGTACACCAATGAATGACGAAGAAGTTGTGGCTACCGTTCTTGGAACACGATTGCCCTATGTTAAAGGAATGGGATATGGACTAAAACCACCACCATCTCAGAAGAAATCATACTGACAAGATTACGTTCCATCTCTGGAGGCTCTCCTTGCACAGACTCAAGAACTATTGGAGAGTCAACGACAGGAAAATGAAAAAATGGAGCAGTGAATGGAACAAAAAATGGAACAACGAATTGAAGAACGAATGGAGATGCAACGCATTGAGTATGAAAGAAGGTTTGCGTTGTTGGGTTTTATGCCCTAAAACTCGTAGTTTGTAAATAATGTTCTAATTAAATCAATAAAGTGTTATTGTTATCAATAAAGAGTTATTGTTTAATCATTATTTTATATTGCCTTAAGTTAAACCTAAATCCAATAAACTAAACATCTAAGGTTGTTGTATGTCTCTTGAACTGAATGTAGTGGACATATAAGGATCTCAGTTCGAGATACAACCTAAAGGGTCTACAGTAAGGAGATAAGGTTGGGTACCTCATCTTGGTAATACTATGAATATAACCCACTTTGTATTTGATACAAACACAGTGATCCTGACGTGTTCGTGTAGACGACATGTGAGTGGGGATATCCTATGTAATGAGATTGCATAAGACCAGACCACGAAATAGTAATCACTAGATGTAACTCTGTTGACTAGTTAGGTTTCTATTTCAATAGGATGACTTAGGGAACTTGATCTCAATCCTGAGCAGGTTACGGACTCCTGTTTGCGAGAGATTGTCCTTTGACTAGTATGGGTGAGAGTAGCCCGAGACACCGACTCAATAAGCTTACCTTCTTGAGGACAAGACCGAGTAGGCGGTTGGAGACTTAACCTAGCAAGAAGGAATTCACTCATTCCCGCCTGTTAGGGCAAGTAGATGAATGTTCCCTTAAGTGGTGTCTCTAGGAATTGAACAGAGGGCCCAACTCTCTCATTGGCCTGAGAGGGACTTCTGTTTGTTGGTAGGACCACAAACAGGTTGTTCATTAGAGGAACACTAGGGCTTAAGGTAAAAGATGTAATCTAGGAGTAAAACAGTAATTTGACCCAGTTGGTGTTACGAACATTCGTGAAGGATTGACTTGCTGTTATTGGTCGATATCTATGGACATAGAAATATATCTGCAGTGACAACAGTGCAACTGCAGGACTTTAGTGGAGTGTTCCCGCAGTTAACGAATGTTGATTAGGAGGTTAATGAGATTAACTGAATAATTTTGTATCGTTGGAGCTTCTGATCTGTAGGCCCATTATGTCCACTTCCTAGCTCGTAAAGGGTTCTTAGATCATTTGAATTTGAAATGTTCAAATTCAATTAGGGAAAAGATTGATGTATATAGATACATTATAATATAAAGTTTTTATGTACATTAGAACTTTATATTAAAATTTTAATTTGGATGTGATCCATATTAAATTAATTGAGTGAATTAAATATTTGAAGGAGTTCAAATATTATTTAAATGTGAATAAGATTCATATTTAAAACTATAGGTTAAAATTTAATGTGCATAAGATGTACATTAAAACTATAGATTAGAGGAAAAAATGATTAAATGTGATTTAATCATAAATTAAATATATGATATTTAATTTGATTTTGATTAAATATGATTTAATTAAAATTAAAATTAATATAATTAATTAAATAAGATTTAATTATTTATATTTATAATTAAATTTGTTTAATTATTAAATGAATTAATTAATGGAAACGTGTCTTCCTGACACGTTCCCACATCCCCCTACTCCCTCTCGATAGGGAGTGGAGGATTACTTCCATATTCCTTTTCTTCTTCTCATTGGGATGATGTCGAATGGAAATATCGATGATTAGTTTAACGTGTTGAACTTAGAGATATTAAAAAAAAAAGTTCTCTCTCTCCTAACTTAATTCCCTTCACCCAATTGTTGGAGGTCTCCCACCAGACAGATCTAAGGATTCAGAGACATAGGAGGTGCTCTCTGTTGGTGGTGTCCTACTGAGAAGAGGAGAAAGTTGTTGTGTGTTGTTGGGTTGTAGAATTCACTGGAAAAGGAAGCAAGGTGTTGCTGAATTGAAACAACAAAGGTAAATGTGTTTCCCTTTTATTTTAGGAACTCACAACAGGTTCTAATTATGCTAATCCATGCTTATATGCTTGTTTCTGTTTTATTTCCAATGTACTGGGTTTTGAAGTAAGCCAAACCAAAACTTGCAATTACGATCCAATTCCACGTTTCCACTACTCATGGGAATTCGATTTCCTTCATGCGCAAATGGGTGATCTTTTAGCAAGGTTTACTTGAGCAAATCTACCACTTAATAAGGTATGATTTTTATAGTTTTGAAATTATTTATATATTGATCCTGATTATATGTTGAGTATGATTTAGAAAAAGAGATTGTGTTTATGTTTTTGAATTCTGATCCCTTAGTTCTTGGGATTCTGAGTTTGTTTGAGATTTTTTTTCTGATTATATAGAGATTATGTTTCTGTTTCTAGATTCTTATTCCATAGTTCTTGGAATTCTGAGTTTGTTTGAAACTTTGTTTCTAATTATATAGAGATTGTGTTTCTGTTTCTGAATTCTTATTCCATAGTTCTTGGAATTCTGAGTTTGTTTAAGATTTTGATTCTAATTATATAGAGATTGTGTTTATATTTTTGGATTTTTGTGTTGAGTATGATTTAGAAAGAGAGATGGGAGGGGAGGGGGGCAGATAGAGTTTGTATTGTTTATGTTGTTGGTGGTTAATTATTATTTTTTAATCAGTAGACAATGTGGTTTTCTTCAGAAAATTATGTTCAATATGTTTTAGAGTGGGAGGAAGAGTTAATATTAGATTTTATGTTGTGAGTTTTTACAACATAATGAGTTGTAACTTATGTGTTTGAAAAATGACTTCTTAATGTTTAGGGTTTGAAAAATTCCATCAAACTCATGTGTTTTTCTTTAGTGGCAGAGAGTGTTTAATATTTTTGGATGGGGATGATTTAGGAAATGGTGAGTTATGACTTGTGATTCAGATGAAAATTTTAATCCATTCTTATGTATGTTTGTTGTTTATGTGCAGGATTAAACTGGATGTGTTTAGGTGACGATAGAATATGATTATAGTCTTTTCAATCATTTTGGAATGATATAGTTGTTTTTTTGTAATAGGTCAAAGTTTTGCACACACTTTAGTAATAGTTTGGTATTTGGTGTATTTTTTATATGGTCATTTTGGGATGATATAGTTATTTTTGTAATAGGTTTAAACTTGGCACACACTTTAATAATATTTTGGCATTTGTTTGGCATTTGTTGTATTTTTGATATGATCATCCTCTTTCAATTATTCACACTAAAACTTGTATATGTGTTTTGTAATAATTTGGTATTGGTTGATTTTTGATATCGTAATGACAATTGTTCTCACAAACTTTGGTAAATTTGATATATATATTTTAGCAGTTAGAATGTGTGGTAGAAAATATTTTTTTTATTGAACAAAAATATTTGCAACGAATCTTGATATCATTGCATAATACATAATTATGAATTAAGCTAAAGAATTATGGGAATATGATTTATGTCTCCTTGCAACGAATTTTTTTTATATGTCAAAGCTACATGCGACGATTTATCTCTTTTTGTCGAAAGGAAACATGCAACGCAATTAGTCTTTTTGTCGCAAGGAAACATGCACTACAAGAATTTTTCCATATGTCGACACTATTTCTCCCGACGCTTTAAAAATGATCGACTAATATAGGTAATGCCGACGATCAAGTAATTGGTCGCCAAAAGTGAAGAGAACTCTCGACCAATTATCAATTGGTTGGCAAAAATGAGGTAATACCAACCGCTTTTATAATTGGTCGGCAAAAATGGGAAAAAACGCCGACTGTTTGTGTCGAAATTTGGATGGACGTATCAACGGTAAATTTGTATTGTCGGGAACAATGATCTCCTGCAAAACAGGTAGCTAACACCGGTGTGGTGCTGAGCCACACGCACTCTGACGCTCGAGTTAGAAATGATATTCTCTCGTCAAGTAGTCTCAAGCTAGAACACAGGAAAAATGATTGCTTACCTCCCTCCAACATGCAACGTCGAATATATACTCCGTGTGACTCGTAACGGCTAATAGAGGTTTATGACCACTATCTCGTCATAATTATCTAGCTCATATTCACAACCGTTACACGAGAGAGAACGTTAAGTGATGACTCCCCTTTTGCCTTCCCCCAACTGCCACGGAATGTCGAAGGACTGCACCTATTTGGTTTCCTCCTTCGTCTTCCTTCTTGAGCCAGGTCGACACCATACGTAAAGCTGACGCGGACTCGGGACCATGCCGAGCCAGTTCACCTTGGGCACCTCATAGGGGTTCGGTGCCGACCCCCTAGGGGTCCGCTTCCCGAGCCGGTTTGGCTCATGGGGTCAACCCACCTCGGTTCGGGACAGACCCTTAAGGGTCGGCTTCCCGAACTGGGGTCGACCCGCTTTGGCTCGGGGCAAACCCCTAGGGGTCCGCTTCTCGAGCAGGTCTGGCTTGTGGGGTCGGCCCTTCGGGGTTCAGGGTCGACTTCCCTAACTGGGTTGGCCCACCTCGGCTTGGGGCGAACCCCTAGGGTCTGCTTCCCGAGCCGATCCAGTGGGGTCGCCCCTTAGGGGTTCAGGAGAGTCGGCCCACCTCGACTCGGGGTGGACCCCTGGGGGTTTGCTTCCCGCATCGGTTCGTCTCAGGTCGATCCAATGGAGTCGGCCCACTCGGATCCGGAGTTACCCTCAAAGGGTCACTCTTGCTGATCGGCTTGATCCGACAGACCTTTCGGGTATACTCATTTTACCCATAACAGTTGCCCCCACTTTCAATCATACCTCACAACCTACTTAGTCAAGGTTCGATTGAAAGTCTGTAAGCGTTGTTACCTCTCATCTTGAGGTGAGATCCTTTTTGAGAATTCTCCATTCACCTCGTATGGTGTGCCCTTAAGATTATATAAGAACGTGGCCAAGCCCAATCTTCCACCAAGCTAACCACATGCTTACCTAAATCTTTCAACTCTCTCGACGACTCCCATTCTCAGGTAACTTTAATTCTTCCTTCCTTCGATATAAAGAATAGCTCTCGAACGCCTTGCATTCTTGACAGCTCATCTGACCCCAAGGACCTAGATTTCGACCCGAACGCTCCAGTCAGGGGTCGAAATCCTCAGAATTCCCGAGTCTGAAACCCCAGGGCCCTTCCAAGGATGCGAACCTTGAACCAATCTGCCTTAGACGACTTACGTTGCCACTTCGACATACCTCCCTCCATTACCCTACGAGCTCCTAGGCGAGGAGAGACCTCTGACCGCCCTCCTCCTGGGGAGGTTGCCTTTTACCCCTAGATGTTTACAAGCGGGGTTAGACTACCTTTACTACCTATAGTCCAAAACTTTTTAGTCTTTGTCAACCTGGCCCCATTCCAGATCCTCCCAAACTCCTGGTGCTCTTTTATGGGGTGTTGCGTCCTTTGGCATCAAGTTGGGAACCAAATCTCTATGTCGGCCACTGACTTCCTTTCACTGCATATTTTTAAATAAAAGGATCGAACCAGACCCTTCTATTACATCTGCCTCCTGCCAAACGTAGAGGCCATCATGAAAGAACCCAGGTCGATTAAAGACTGGAGAAAACCTTGGTTCTTTGTCGGTGGACAGTGGTTAAGTCCAGATGAGACAGGTGCTATTCTACCAGTTCGGACCGACACGCTAGACGAGTCCACTCTTGATGCGCGAATGAGACCATTACCCCACCGTTTACGACTTTGTTTCATTGTTTACTTTTCTCGTTCCTCGACACTGTGCTAACCGACTTTCCTTTTTTCGTGGCAGCGACGTCAGACTGAAATTGACCCCCGCCGTGCTTGCCTTTCGAGACTTCGCTTGGAGAATTGCCGAGTCTCTACGTTGGGGTCCCGACCTCGTCAAGACTGGTCTTCTTTCAACGCACAACCTCATTCCTCCTTCAATTGACAATCCAGAAGGTTAGACTCCTCTTCTACAATACTCTTTTACGACATTTTCTTACGACACTCTTTCACGATATTCTTTTTCTACCAGAGATGACGTCAAACCTGATGGATCTTGAAGAGGAATTCCTAACTGATCATGAACTCGCAACAACCGGAGTTGTTCCTCGGCCCAGCCACGTTTCAAATATCGACCGTCGTTCCACCAGGCGCCCCTACAGGCAGTCGTCTCCCGCTCGCTCCTTTTTCCAAGAGGGTCTGCCCGATCCTATGCCACGTCCTACCAACCTAAGGGGTAGTTCTGACTAGCCCGATTCCTTCGAAAATACCAATGATAGGGGCACCCTTCGCCTTGAATACACTGTGCCTTATGACTCTCTCTTCGACGAGACTGCTGAAGTGAAGCAAGCTTTCGCCTTATGGGGTGGGCTTTCTGACAGTAGCTCTTCCCGCAGTTCCGAGCGTTTTGGTATCTGCCAATGTCCTTAGGCTACTATGAACGTCGCGATACATCACACCCGTGAGGTTAATCCTTTCTTTTAGTACCTCCCTTCTTTTCTTACCTTTTGCTAACTAGTCATACGTGTGCAAGCCTTCATTCTTGCAACCTTAGCTTCACGCCGCATGTCGAACGAACTCGTTCACCTTCGTCAGAGTCGCGTTTCTAGGACGGAACTAGAGCAAGCCCAATTCCTTCACGCCCAAGCAACTCAATCTCTTCAATCTCCACAAGCAAGGTTCGAGTCTCTACAAGTCGAACATCAATCCTTGCACTCTGAGTATCAAGACCATCAAACACGCACCGCAGGCGAGCTGCCCTCACTCCGATCTCAACTGAAAGAGGTTGAAGACAAGCTTAACGATGTTGGTTACTTGACCGCGACTTTTAAACGCTCTGAGGAGTACACTGGCTTCTCAAATAAAGCCATGCTTTGTGGTGTGAGTTGGTTAATTCGAACAGCCCAAGAACGTTGTCCTGGGACCAATCTGAGCTGGCTCAAATCTTCTTTCATGGAGCACATGGAACGCTGTAATCCTCCTGGGTTTGACCTTGGGCAACCTTCCGGATCTATGGATCAAGTTTTCTCCTTAGAAGACGTGGTTCTAGACGAGAACTTTCTCAATGACATCTCCATGGACAACTTGCCTGATTCTTAGAAGTATCTGAATTTTTCTGTTGCATTAGCACTTCCTTCATGTATTAATGCCTTTTTTTTTAAAGAATTTTAAGAATGTAGCCCCTACATTAAACTTTATTTTCAATATGGATCTTCTTCATGTTTGCTTGCACTTCTACTATGTCTTTACTTGGACTCTATGTCTAATGCAACATGCTAATGCAATGTACCAACCCCCCACTCACGCAGTTTGATCCATAGAAAAGTGTTTGAGTAAGAAGATTCTTATTAATAATAAACAACAGGTGAAATACAAAGTAAAGAAGAAACACAAATCTATTGATAATAAATTGTCATATGCTCAGCATTCCATGGATGGGGCATTCGCTTTCCACCCATGTCAGTGATCTCATAAGTTTCAGGACGAACCACCCTTCTGATCTTGTATGGGCCTTCCCAAGTTGGACCCAAGGCACCGGAAGTTAGATCTTTAGTGTTTTGCATAACGCGGCGAAGTATCAGATCACCCTCTTTGAAACTACGCCGTTTCACGCGGGAATTGTAGTATCGAGCGATCCTACATTTGTATTCTACCGTCTGCAATCGGGCTGTCTCTCTCCATTCTTCCAATAGATCCAGATGCAGACCCAAGGAATCGGAGTTCATACTAGGATCGAAATGTTCTACGCGGGGAGATAGGAGTCCAATCTCCACTAGAATGACAACTTCGGATCCGAATGAGAGGGAAAAAAGAGTTTCTCCTGTTGAAGTTCGGGATGTCGTCCTGTAGGCCCATAAGATGTTTGGTAACTCCTCTACCCACGAACCCTTTAGTCCTTCCAACTTGGTCTTGAGGTTTCTCTTGAGGATTTTATTCACTGCCTCCACCTGACCATTAGCTTGTGGGTGTGCTGGAGAGGAGAAAAATGCTTAATATTCAACTCAGAGCAAAACTTTCGAAATGCTTCATTGTCAAACTGGCGCCCTTATTCGTCACCAAAGCATAGGGTATGCCAAAACCAGCATATTATATCCCTCCATATGAAACTGGTCACCTTTTTCTCAGTGATGGTTGCGAGTGCTTCTGTCTCTGCCCATTTTGTGAAATAATCAACTGCTATTACTGCGAACTTTGTTTTCCCTTTACCTTCCAATAAGGTCTACCCCCCACTGAGCAAAGGGTCAAGGGCTCATCACATTGGTAAGTGGTTCAGGAGGTTGCCTCTGTACCACCGCAAATCGTTGGCACTGGTCGCATGACCTGACAAAAGTTCGCGCATCGTCATGCATCGTGGGCCAATAATAACCCTGTCGCATCACCTTTTGCGCAAGGGATCGAGCTCCAGAATGATTACCACATACACCTTGGTGTATTTCCCGTAGGACATATGTTGCTTCATCAGGCTCGAGACACTTGAGGAACGACATAGAGTAGCTTCTCCGATATAGCTTACCGTCTTGCAAGACATATCGTGTTGCCTTATACTTCAGCCGACGCGCCTCAAGTGCATCGGAAGGGAGTCTCCCGTCCTTGAGGAATTCGATCAACGAGCTTGTCCAGGTTCGCTTGCTGGTTGACAAACCATCCAACTCCATGACCTCGCTTTCTTCGACACTTAGCTCGTCCAAGATCTCGACCGGGACTATTCTCCGTAGTTCAGTGTCATATGTCGCAGCCAATCTTGCGAGCGAGTCGGCGTTGGCATTCTCAGACCTTGGGATCTGCCTGGTCTCGAACTTATCGAATGACCCCAAGTATTTCTTCACCTTGGCCAAATAGACGATCATGCGTTGCTCTTTGGCCTGATATGCTCCTGCTACCTGGTTCACAACCAACTGAGAATCACTAAGAACGATCAGGTATTTTACCTCGAAAAGTTTGGCGATTCTCAGACCTGCTAGCAATGCTTCATATTCCGCTTCATTGTTCGATGCACGAAACTTAAATCTCAATGCATACTCGAACCTCTCCCCGTCAAGAGATATCATAAGCAATCCTGCCCCGCATCCATGACTGTTAGAGGACCCATCGACGTACAGTCTCCAAGGGAAATCAGCGTCCCTCTGGAGTTGGACCAAACTTACTTCTTGCAGTGGGGTCATCTCGGCTACGAAATCTGCTACAACCTGCCCTTTCATGGCAGTCCGAGGTCGGAACGAAAGATCGTACTCGCTGAGTTCCATCGCCCACTTCATCAGTCGTCCCGAAGTCTCTGGCTTTTGTAAGATCTGTCTCAATGGATAGTTAGTCAACATCACTATCTTATGAGCCTGGAAATATGGGTGCAGTCTCTGTGCGGAAACTACTAAGGCCAAAGCCAACTTTTCTACCTGCGGATATCTAGACTCAGCTTCCACCATGGAGTTACTCATATAGTAGATAGGGGACTGTCGACCATCTACTTCCTTTATCAGGACATAACTCACTACAGTGTCGGAAGTTGCCAAGTACAAAACGAGCTACTCCCCAGGCACAGGCTTAGACAGTAACGAAGTTGAACTGAAGTATTTCTTCAGCGACTCGAATGCCTGTTCACATTCATCCGTCCACTCGAAATTAGCTTTCTTACGCAAGAGCTTAAAAAATGGAAGACACTTATCGGTCGCTCTACTTACAAAGCGATTTAGTACTGCGATCTTACCATTCAAACTTTGCAGTTGTTTCATGGTTCTTGGAGACTCCATCTTCAATATCGCTCGAATTTTGTCAGGGTTTGTCTTGATTCCTCTTTGGTTGACCATGAACTCCAGAAACTTGCCAGAAGTTACCCCAAAAGCACACTTGTTGGATTCAACTTCATCTGATACTTTCGTAACGTTGCAAAGGCATCTGCCAAGTCGTTTTGATGCGAGTTGACCTTCTGACTCTTCACGAGCATGTCGTCGACATATACCTCCATGCTCCTGCCAATAAGATGAGAAAAAATTTTTGTTAACTAGTCGTTGGTATATTGCCCCCACGTTCTTTAATTTGAACGACATAACATTGTAGCAATACAAGCCTCTGCTAGTAATGAAAGATGTTTTCTCTTGATCCGGAGTGTGCATCCGTATTTGATTATACCCGGAGTCGCATCCACCAGCTGGTCGATCCAAGGCAGCGGGAAGCTATCCTTTGGACATGCTTTGTTTAGATCGTTGAAATCTACGCACATCCGCCACTTCCTGTTAGCCTTTTTTACCAGTACTATGTTGGAAAGTCATTGTGGATAATTGACTTCCCGAATGAACTTAGTCTCCAAAAGCTCCCTAACTTGCTCGACTACAACCTTATTCCGAGCGTGGTTGAACGCTCGTCGCTTCTGGCAGACAAGCTTGTAATCCCTGTCAACGTTCAGTCGATGTGTGACCACCTTTGGATCTATCCCAAGCATATCACATGTTCTCCATGCAAATACATCGACATTTCTCTGGAGGAACTCGATGAGACTCGCTCTCTGATCAGGTGCTAGTTTGGTTCCAATATTCACACACTACTCTAGTGACAATAACGGTACAGACTCCAACGCTTCGGTTGGTTCCCCTCGTTCAATTGTGGGTGATTCCTCCATGTCGTCTTCTACCGCTTCTAGTTCAGTCAATGTCGGTGCCGAGACGTCAATGACCATCTCCGCCTTTCCCGCATCATTAAATTGTCCTTCTACTGTCGCGACCTCTTCTACGTCCCCATTCGACTCTCTCATCGCGTTGTGGTAACATTCTCGGGATGTCTGTTGTTCTCCATGCACAACCCCGACCCTACTTGGAGTAGGGAATTTAGTATATGATGATAAGTCGAGGCTACAACCTTCATCGCATGTATGGTCGGATGTCCCAGGATGGCATTGTAGGCCGAGTCGTGATTCACCACCAAGAACTCGATCATAGTTGTAACACATGTCGATCCGCCCCCAAATGTTACTGGCAACTCGATGCTTTCCTCGGGATATACTTTACTACCCCTGAACCCTACTAGGGGAGATATACTAACCTTGAGTCGATCTCGTCCTAACTTCATGGCGTCATAGGCGCTTAAGGACGGCACGTCCGCAAAACTTCCTCCATCGACCAGGATGCGATGGACTTTGATGTTGGCAATCAGTAGAGAAATCACCAATGCATCGTTGTGAGGTTGATGTACCTTGATCGCTTCTTCTTCTGAAAAACTAACAACCTTGTTAGATAAGAATGTTGGACAAACCTCTCAATCAACTGGCGGGGACCGGGCAACCCGAGCTTTTGTCTTTATCTTTCTATTTGAGTCATCTCTGGCTGATCCCCCAAGAATAGTTCGGATTTCCTGGAGTGGAGGTAATTCTTCCTCCTTATCGCCTGACTCCTGCTAACTTGACCTGGCCTCGCGTCGTCCACTTCCGCCAACATATTCTTTCAGTTGTCCTTTCTGGATGAGAGCCTCTATGGCTTCCTTCAAGTCATAGCAATTTGAAATAGAGTGTCCGTGGTCGCGATGGAATAGACAATATTTGTCCTTATTCCTCCTATGGGACCCTACCTTCAGCTTGGCTGGCCATTTGAGAATATTTTTATTGACTGTAATGCTAATTAGTTTCTTATTTCTTATCTTTTTAAGGTTGAATTTGTTTCATTTATCCCCAAATTTTGAAAATATACATATTGGTCCTTAAACTTTCAAACATAATAATTCAAAGGTACATTTCTCTCTGGAAACTCTGGATTTCAAGCCACAAACTCAATCAACTCTTCTTCGAAAACTTGATTCAAAGGTACATCTCTCTCAGTAAAATTAATTTAGTTTTACTTATATGTAGTGAGACAACTTGAGTATGGCTATCCTGTAGCTATGGTAGCCAAATTATTTGAATTTATTTTGCTTGTATGAGTTTTTGTTCATGAGAGTTGGTTTCAGAAAAGTTATACCTATTATTTTTTTGTAATTTTGATTTACTTGGTAAGGTTAGTTTATTTGGTAAAATTTTGATTGTTTTAGTTCATTATATACAGTGATAGGTTGATTCTTTAGGCGTGTGCTTGTATATTGAGAAGTTTTAGGAAAAACTCATATGTTTTGTAATTTGATGGTCGTGGTATGATTTCGTAACTTAGGTTTACTTAGAAAACTTAGATTTGGTTTACTCGGTTTATGTTCATAGTCATTGCATTTTAGATGCTATATAAGTATATTGAGAAGATTTAGGCAAAACTCATATATTTTGTAATTTGATGGTCGTTGTGTTATTTGTAACTTAGGTTTACTTGCAAAACTTAGATTTAGTTTGCTTGGTTTATGTTCATGGTCGTTGTGTTATAGACGTTATTTATGTATATTGAGAAGTTTTAGGCAAAACTCATATGTTTTGTAACTTGATGGTCGTTGTGTCATTTTGTAACTTTGGTTTGCTTGTAAAACTTAGATTTGGTTGTGTTCTATTAAATTGTGGTATGCTTATG
The DNA here is from genome assembly GCA_036507285.1 of Trichosanthes cucumerina. Taxonomy (NCBI): domain Eukaryota; kingdom Viridiplantae; phylum Streptophyta; class Magnoliopsida; order Cucurbitales; family Cucurbitaceae; genus Trichosanthes; species Trichosanthes cucumerina. The sequence continues at coordinate 68,934,322 of CM071839.1, read as the reverse complement.
AAGTTTTGATTCTTTTAACTTGCTATATAAAATTGATGGGTTGGTTATTTGGTTCCTTTGAGCTATGTTTATGGTCGTTGAGTTTTAGATGATATGTATGTATATTGAGAAGTTTTAGATAATATTCATATATGTTTGTAACAGTTTTGTAAGTCTAAGTTAAGTTTTAGATAAATATGCTTGTAGTTTTGATTTTGGATAAGTTACTTGTGTAGTTTTATAACTTTTGTTTACTTAGTAAAGTAAGATGGTTTGTAATAGTTTGATGAGTTTATTAGTTGATTACTTAGTAAAATTAGATTAATTTAGTTGTTATGATTGTTTTAGTTCATTATAAATTGATGAGTTTATTGCTATAGTTTATATGGTAAAATTAGATTAATGTATAGTTGTTTCGATCATTTTAATTTTTTATGTTCATGAGTTTTATAACTTTAGAAGTTAGTAGAAAGTTTTGGTTGTTTTTGTTAAATTTTATTTTATTTTTGGTTAAGTTTCAATGAGTTTAATTGTGAACATGTTAACTTCTAAGTCTAAGGATGGATTGTTTTAAGGTCTTATAGATGATTTTGTTGATATATATATACTTCATTAGTGTAAGTCCAATTATATATTTGTACATGTTTGTGTTTAGAAAATGTTATGTATATAGTTTTTTATTTTGATTTACTTAATAAAGTTAGATTAATTTCGTTGCTTTTTGAAATTTGGTGTTTTGCTTATATAGTTTTGTAACTTAATTAGTTAAATTTTGATATTATTGTTTATTACTTTTGAATTGTTATTTTAGTGGTTATGTGTTTATAGTTTTGATCTTAGATTCATGTCTTTGTTTTTCATAGGTGGGGTGAGTCAACATTACTCTGAAAGCAAAACGAAGATGACCATGAAGATGATGAGAATTTTTATTCATTAAACTTTTGTTTCTAGATTAGGTATATTTGTGTTAAAAGTTATATTTTTATCTTGTATGTATTTATGAACAAAGTGTAATTAAATTTGGTTTAATATAAATAATATTTTTATTTATTTTATGTACAATTGATTTCAAGTATAACATGTTCTAATTATAGTGAAAATCTAGACAAACACCTATTTAAATAGGTAAAATATAAAATATTAGCAATGCCGACCAAATTGAAGGTCTTACCTTGAATTGCCGACCCAATGAAGTTTGGTCAGCATTTAGAGGAAAAGCCGACCAAATTGAGAATTTGGTCGATATTTCTTAGCAATGTCGACCAAACAACATTTGGTTTCCATTTCTTGGCAATGCGGTCGACATTTCTTAAAAACTGTTTGGTCGGCATTTCTTAAAAAGGCCGACCAAACAGAATTTAGTCTCGACCAAATAGAATTTGGTCGACATTTCTTGGAAAGGTCGACCAAAAAGAAGGCGTCAGCATTACCTAGAAATGGTGACGCTACGAAAGTTTGGTCGGCAAAAGCTTCCCCGACGAGGATATGTCGATGGCTATGCCGACGCAATGTTTGGCATCGGGAATACTTTTCCCGACCATTTTTTGGACTTTTTCCGACCATTTTTTTGCGTTGAAAAAAGCCAAATCTCTTGTAGTTGTCGCAGTCAAATGCAACGAAAATCAGTCTTATTGCAGGTACATGCATCGCTATTATTAAATGCGTTGCAGGCATCTATGCGAAGAAATAAACTTTTCGTCGCACAATCAGATGCGACGAAAATGACCTCGTCGTAAAGCTTGCGAACCTTGACCCTATTCGTTGAATCGTGCAAGTAAATAGTATTTTTGTCGCTAATTGGCTTATGAGACTACGGATTAGCGACAATCCTTGCGATGGAGTATATTTCGTCTTTAAAGGTCTTTTGCGCCAAAATTCAAGTTTTAGCTATGCTTTTATTTCGTTGCTAATGGCTTTATTTCTTGTAGTGTAAGTAATTAAAAAGTAAACCTTTTTTACCAATATGTTTTTCTTCTTTTAAAAGATGAAAACTCTCCCAAATTAAAAACTAAAAACAAACTCTTATAAATATTAAAATTTTACAACATTGTGTATGAATTTTAGAAATAACAAAGTCAAGGGATGGTATAGTAATGTTCTTGTTTTCTCGTTTCATGTTTCTTGTTTCCAATTTTTGAAAAATAGAAGTGTTAGATAACTGTTTATGTTTTTCGTTTCTATTTTTTTAAAATATTGTTTTTAAAATGGTGTGAAAACTTTGAAAATGAAAAAATAAAAAAATAATTCTAAACATAAATCTGTGAGACCCACAAAGAGAAGTTAATAAATACTGAGTTGGGGGAGTTATTAACTCCTCCCAACTCCACTCCCCCAACTTTTCAATCCAAACTACCCTTAAATATTTAAAAATCAACCTAACATAGAAAGTTTGAATTTTTAATTATTTTAAAAAATGAATTTACATATAATTTAAAATTTTTAGACAACCATAAACAACCGATAAGATTATCAAATATGTTTTTGTTCCTTCTTCAATAAAAAAAAATAGTTATCAAGGACATTTTTCTTAAACTAAAAAAAGAAAATAAATAAGAAAAAACAAATGAAACAAAGAAATGAGAGATAAAAAACAAGAAGGGAGAAATGATAGTGTTACCAAAAAGGGCTTCAAAATTTTGTTTCTTTTCCCATTTTTAGTTTTTTTTCCCAAAACCGTAAATAAGTGTATTATTTTATCACTTTTGAATTACGAAATGCAAAAAATAAAATAAAACTTTTAATATTCAATTTTTCAAAATAAATTTGTTTATTTGAAATTTAATAAAACACAAGAAATTAGTAGAATACTGTTATTATATGCCAAGATCCAAATCCTATGTCTAACCAATTTTAGACAAGTTTGAGGTGTTTATAACAAGTTTAGAAGTGATTTTATTACAAATTATGGGCTGGACAGAATGTAATTAAATGCAGAAACAGTAAAGAACAATCAGAGAACACCAATATTTATAGTGGTTCGGTCATAAAACGACCTACTCCACTTGCAAAGGTGTTTTAAGCCTTTCCTAGACAGTTTATTAGAGATATACGGGAGTATACAGAGAACTTACAGCAGGATATCTAAAGATACATTTAACATTTAGGATTTAACAAGATTCCAAGATTTATGCCCAAAAGGAGACTACAACCAATCTTTATTCCAGATTGAGAGTCTAACAACCTTTAGGATTAAATCTTGAATCTAAACTAAAAGGAAAGAAAAATGAGAGATACAACCTTTTGAGAGGATCTTCATAAACAAAGGTTGAAAGAAGGTTGAGTCTCACGTCTTGTACAACAACCAAGCCGAACGATCAACCTGCAGCAACTCCACGGCAACAGTCACCTCCTCTTGCGAACTGCAACCCACGGTGGACGGCAGATTTCGGCTATAAGGACGGAGCTCCCTCGATATCTTTCTCACGGCTGAAAAACCATGGTATTTTCCAGTTTTCGGCTCTCTCTGGTCGAAGAAACTCCTGTTTTCAGCCTTCTATCGAGCCTCCAACCCTTTCTTTCTCTCTCTCTTCTTTTCTCTCTTAAACAAGAATAAACCCTAATCTTAATAATAGACCCAATACACACTTTTTCTTCTTTTTCCCTTTTTTTCACTTAAGGCCCATACACACTCTTTTATAATAACAAAAAGGAAACAAATGGGTTTAGGTAATAGGAGATCAAGAAAGGTAAATTTGGGCTCTCCAACTTTGGGCCCAACCTTAACAATGGGTCTTTAAACTTAAGAGCTAAAACAAAGGTCCAAACCATTTTAGATTATCTTAAAAAACATTAATCTAAAATTAATTAGTTTATAATAGGTTGAAACCAAAAAATATAACAATCTCCACCTTGATTTCAATCTATCATAAACTAAGAAGAGGACCTATAATTTAGTTCTCAAATAAGATCCAGGGTTATCCATGATCAAGCTGCAACATTCTCACACAAAGGTTAAATTTATCACAAGGTAATGCTTTAGTAAACATATCAAGCACATTCAAATCAAGAGCAACCTTTTTAATGAAAACTAAACCATCATTGATGACATCTCTTACAAAATGATACCTAACATCAATATGTTTAGTTCTTTCATGGTGAGAATGATTTTTAGATAAATGTAGAGCACTTTGACTATCACAATGCACAGTCACAGAAACATTATCACTGCAACACAATTCAGATACAATTCCCTTAAGCCATAAAGATTCCTTAATAGTTTCAGTTAATACAATATATTCAGATTCAGTTGTAGATAAAGCAACTATAGCCTGTAAACTAGATTTCCAACTAATTGTGCAATTGAACAATCTAAACACAAAACGTGTGACGCCCGAGGAAGAGGGGTACATGAATGAACCGAGTCCACATCCGAATGAGAGGGATCCTGAGGATATGGAAGCATGGTGCCCGAGGAAAAGGGGGTACATGCGAGTGACCATGAGGAAATGAAAGTACAGCTTGAGAAAGGCTTAAAAGAATTGATAACTACTACCTATACCAACAAGGTGCACCTTCCTTTTGGTGGCTCAATCATAGGAACTCCACGCTTAAGCGTGCTTGGCTTGGAGCAATCCTATGTTGGGTGACCTCCCGGAATTTTCCTAGGAGCATGTGAGTGAGGACAAAGCATGCTTTGAAAGGACCCCGTGTTGGTTTGTGGGGATAGTGTCTTCATTCTTACAAGCGATCCCGGATGATATGGTGACGTTGCCGTGTCGCGAGAGGATCCCGGGCACAGGGCGTTACAAATGGTATCGAGCGGAACCTCTCCCGTAGAAGATGTGGTTCGGGGACGAACCAAGGCGGAAGCCCGTGGGCATGTGACGCCCGAGGAAGAGGGGGTACATGAATGAACCGAGTCCACATCCAATGAGAGGGATCCCGAGGATATGGAAGCATGGTGCCCGAGAAAAGGGGTACATGCGAGTGACCATGAGGAAATGAAAGTACAGATTGAGAAAGGCTTAAAAGAATTGACAACTACTACCTATACCAACAAGGTGCACCTTCCTTTTCGGTGGCTCAATCATAGGAACTCCACAGCTTAAGCGTGCTTGGCTTGGAGCAATTCTATGTTGGGTGACCTCCTGAATTTTTCCAGTGGAGCATGTGAGTGAGGACAAAGCATGCTTTGAAAGGACCCGTGTTGGTTTGTGGGGATAGTGTTTCACTCTTACAAGCAAATATGGATGATATAGTGACGCAAACAGTCGCAGAGGATCCCTGGGCACGGGCGTTACAAAACGAGTCAAAGATCTACGTTTATCTATATCGCCAAAGATAATCAAAGATCAACATATCCAACAAGTTCAATATCCTTGCTATCAACTATATTTGCTCCACCATAAACAAGACATAAATCTGTATGACATGCAAGATACCTCAAAATCCACTTAACAACATTCCAATGTTGTTTACCAGGATTAACAAGAAATCTACTAACAACACTAAGTGGATGAGCAAGGTCGTCTAGTACAAACCATGGCATACATAAGACTCCCAACAATGATTAGCATATGGAATGTCATGCATTTCATCAATATCACTTGGAGTCTTAGGTGAATCATTAACAGATAGTTTAAAGTGCTTGCCAAAAGGAATACTAACCTTCCTACTATCATGCATGTTCAATCTTTTAACTAGTCTTGTTATATATTCACTTTGAGACAAATATAGTTTCTTCTCTTTTCTATCTCTAATAATATTCATTCCTAATATTCTTTTTGCATTGCCTAAGTCTTTCATTTCAAACTCCTTCTTTAAGAGATTCTTTAACTTATTTATTTCATGCATGGTTTTGCAAGCAATCAACATGTCATCAACATATAAAACCAAGTAAACAATATTCACTTCAGAGATTTGTTTGAAATACACACAACTATCATACTTACTTCTACAAAAGTCAATAGATAGCATATAGGAATCAAACCTTTTATACCATTGACGTGGGGATTGCTTTAAGCCATACAACGATCTCTTAAGGAGACAAACCTTTTTTTCCTGTTTGGGAGCTTCAAATCCAGGTGGTTGATCCATGTAAATGGTCTCCTCAAGCTCACCATGCAAGAAAGCGGTCTTTACATCCATCTGCTCTAACTCAAGATCAAAGTGAGCAACAAAAGCAAGCAAAATTCTAATAGAGGTGTGTCTTACAACGGGAGAAAAAACCTCATCATAGTCTATACCCTCCCTTTGAGTAAACCCTTTGGCTACTAACCTAGCCTTGAATCTAGGCTTGTTATTTTCTAAAGGGTTCTCTTTGACTTTATAAATCCACTTACAACCTACAGTTTTAGCTTTTAATGGTTTATTAACAAGAACCCAAGTTTGATTTTTAATCAAAGAATCATACTCTTCTTTCATTGCGGCCCACCACTTATCTTTATTTTTATTATTTATGGCCTCATTGAAAGTTTGTGGTTCTTGATTAATAAACCCATTAGCTATAACTAGGGCATAGGATATAAAGGTCAACATATACCCAAACCTAGTGGGAGCTACAATGGTTCTCCTAACCCTATCCCTAGTTAACTGATAATTTGTTAAGTCTTGACTATCCTCTTCCTCTTCCTCATTAGCAACTTCATGTGTAGGTGATTGATCTAAGGTAGAAGGTGAAACATTCTGTTCTACTATTGGCTCATCCACTTGATCACTATGGGAAGTGGAAGGAGGACTAGCTAAAACGGTTTCAGTGGAACTAGGTGGACTTTTAGGAATAGACTCGGTCTTTTCTTCTACATACCCCATTTTCCCTTCATTAAAGACAACATCTCTACTTATTAGGATTTTTGGTGAATTTGGGTCTAGACACCATAGTTTATATCCCTTGACACCCTCGGGATATCCTAGGAAAACATATTTCTTAGCCCTTGGGTCTAGCTTTCCCTCTTTTGAATGAGCATAAGCTAAACACCCAAAGACTTTCATGTGTGATAGATCAAGGGGACTACCTTGCCAAAGCTCTTGAGGCGTTTTTAAATCTATGGCAGTAGATGGGCTCCTATTGATTATATAACATGTCATTTGCAATGCCTTCCCAAAACTTTGAGGAAGTTGTGAATCGCACAACATGCACCTAACTCTTTCCATAAGGGTTCTATTCATTCTCTCGGTGGCCCCATTTTGTTGTGGCGTCCCTACAACAAATATCAAGTGTCTTGCTATGCCTTTAGACTTACAAAAGTTTCTAAACTCATGGTTACAAAACTCTAGCCCATTGTCACCCTAAGTTTCTTAACTCTAAGGCCGCTTTGGTTTTCAACATAGGTTACCCATTCAACAAATTTATTAAAAGTATCGATTTATTTTTCTGAAGATAAACCCAAACTTTTCTAGTACAATCATCAATAATGGATAAGAAATATCTAGCCCCACCATTTGTGACAACATTAGATGGGCCCCATAAGTCAAAGATGCACATATTCTAGTTTTTATTAGCGAGTGACCACCCTTTCCAAATTTTACTCTTTTACTTTTACCATAAACACAATGCTCACACATATCTAGGTCCACATTTTTATGTTAGGAATTACTTGTTGTTTTATTAACTCCCTAATTCCTTGCTCACTCATGTGACCTAAGCGCTTATGCCAAAGGGTAATTTTAGAATTGTCACTTTCTTTAACTAGATCACTTGACCCTACGACCGTCGAACCCTCTAAAGAGTATAAGGTATCCTTAAGAAGCCCTTTCATTGCAAACTAAGATGCCCTTCATGACTTTTAGAACACCACCCTCTAACTTAATGGTGTACCCTTGCTTATCTAACATGCTAAAGGATATTAGGTTTCTTTTAACTTCAGGTACGTACCTAACTCCAGTTAGAAACCTAATATTTCCGTCATGAAGCCTAAGGCGTACTATTCCTTGACCTTCTACACTACAAAAGTGTCGGTTCCCTAACATGACTTTACCTCCCACACCAGTTTGGAAGTCTTCTAGCCATTCTCTATTAGGGGTCATATGGAAAGAACAACCTGAATCTAGGATCCAAGTGTCATCCTCTCTAGTGTTACTAACCATAAGAGAGTGGTTATACTCTTCACTAAGGTTTACTACACTAGACTCTTCTTTCCCTTTACCCGACGACTTTTTATTCCTAAGGTCAGGACAAAACCTTCTAATGTGGCCTTCTTTTTGACAATGATAACACCTCCTATTACTAGCCCCCTTAGACTTTGATCTACCCTACTACTCTTGCTTCTATGCTTTTTCTATTCTCTCGATCTCCTCTAACGTATAAAGTCTCACTATTAGACTTCTTGGTTTCTTTTAGTTCTTGTTCTTTTACTCTAATGGCATTTAAAACAATTTCAGTGGACAAAGTATCCCTACCAAACTTCATAGCAGATTTCACATCATTATAAGATTCAGGCAAAGAATTTATCAGAACTACAGCATGATTTTCATCAGAAAAGATTTCACTTATATTTTCCATTTCAGAAACTACTCTATGGAATTCATCTAGGTTATCTTTCATGCTTTTACTAGAGTCCATTTTAAAACTAAAGAAATTAGATTTTAAAAATATTTTGCTTCAAATTGATGCTACTTGGTAGGTAGATTCTAATTTTGTCCAGAGTTTAACAGCGGTATCTTCACTACGCATTTGTCTTATAATTGTATTAGACAAATAAAGGATTATAAGGCTGTGAGCTACCTTATTTATCTCTTTCAGTTGGTCCGTTGTTATGCAGTCAGAACTTCCTTAGCCTCCAAAAGTGCGTGTCGACCTTTTGTTGACGAAGGATGGCCAACATTTTGATCTTCCATAGACCAAAATCTCCTTTCCCATCAAACCGCTCCACCTCGAACTTGGTGCTCATCCTGAAAAATGAGAAACAAAATTGGACAGCAAACTTTTCTTGAAATAAAAAAAAAAACAGAATTAAAGAATACTAACAACTTAAAGATTCTTTAAATCCAAAGATTTTATTCAACAAACTAAATTTTAATTCAAGAAAGAATGCCTCAAAAAACAAGGATTAAAAGCTCTAATACCAAAATGTTATTATATGCCAAGATCCAAATCCTATGTCTAACCAATTTTAGACAAGTTTGAGGTGTTTATAACAAGTTTAGAAGCGATTTTATTACAAATTATGGGCTGGACAGAATGTAATTAAATGCAGAAACAGTAAAGAACAATCAGAGAACACCAATATTTATAGTGGTTCGGTCATAAAACGACCTACTCCACTTGCAAAGGTGTTTTAAGCCTTTCCTAGACAGTTTATTAGAGATATACGGGAGTATACAGAGAACTTACAGCAGGATATCTAAAGATACATTTAACATTTAGGATTTAACAAGATTCCAAGATTTATGCCCAAAAGGAGACTACAACCAATCTTTATTCCGGATGAGAGTCTAACAATGTAACGCCCCAAATTTTTCGATGACCAACTCCTAGGGACATTACTACACATGCATGCATTTATAGGCCGAGAGATAAAAGCACTTAGAAGAAATTTCCAATTAACATAAATAGTTCCAGGGATCCCAAAAATCAAAACATTAAAATCAGATAAAAAAACATCGATTTAGCATGGCCTATTAAAAAAAAACGTAAATAAGTTGAACTCCAAATAAAAACATAGAGACAACATCAGTTTGAAACAAGAATATGCGGAAATCATGCTGGTTCCCATGGTCTTAGTAACGCTCCTCCGTCACACGCCCTGCACGTCCTTTCCTTTACCTGTAAAACATTTTTAAAAGAAAGGGTGAGTATTGCAAAACAATACCCAGTAAGTAACCTCGCTACCGAGGTTTGGGATATGCATACACATACAATCATGACTTTTAAACTTATTCGTAACATACATATACGGACCTAAAACTTTCTAGTATTGTCGTGTCTTTAATCCATGATCGCTTATTTAGTTGTCGTCTTTAATCCATGATCGCTATTTAATTGTCGTCTTTTAATCCATGATCGCTTATTCAATTGTCGTCTTTAATCCATGATCGCTTATTTAGTTGTCGTCTTTTAATCCATGATCGCTTATTTAATTGTGGGGCCGATCGTCATCCCGAGTCATTTCGCTTTTGAGTCCTCATGCACTTCAGCACTTTGACCCATAGGTCTCTATTGCATGTTTGACCATGCACATAATGATCTCGGGATACCAATGTCCACACTATTCATTAATTCATTTCGTGGCATACAAAACATGCATGAGGTCCCATCATTCACATAATAATAGAGCACATGTCACAAACCTCATCATCGATATACCAATCATACTTTTCTCATGGATACTTGAAGATCATACTTTTGTAAGAAAACATGAAACATTCTCATACAAACTATCATCCCTATTCTCACATGAAATAATGGAATACTTTTACATAACATACGAGAATAATCTCACATAAAATAATGGTTTATTTCCACATGATGCATCAAGTATTTGCACATAGAATATTACGTATTCTCACGATAATATCTGTACATTTGCATATGAAAAGTATAAACTATTTCGCATGAAATCATGAAAAATCATTTTCATTTAATCCCATTAAAAGTTCGGCACAAGGTCCCTTACCTTCGTTCCGATTTCGCTCCAAAACTTAACCCGAACTCCTTAACTAGCATTCCTTTAGTAGAACCTGCATCGCACCGCAATCCGAAATTATAATCTAAATTCACACCGATTCCATAAAGTAACGATACCTAATTTATGTTCATAATCTTTCGTGTCTCCGCTCACCTCACCTTCAAGTTCGGTCATGAAACCTAGTATTCCTTAGTTCGTTTTGGCGTTTGACCTCCAATTCCGCTCCGAGTTTAGTCCCTACACTTTTGTGTTCGAAAAGTAGCTTAGGTTCTCGCTTATACACTTAGATAATCGTGAGGTCTAGAATAATTCTCAATCAAGTTCGAACTTGGATAGATCGCTCACCGGATCAAATCTTAGTTCATTCATCTGATTCTTTGTCGGCGTTGTAGAGCTCGGACGCGCATTTAACGAGCATTGGCAGAGGCTGGGGTTGAGTGGGGTCCGGCGAGGCTGTCGACCTGGAGGTGGACGGTGCCGCTTTTGGCTGATCTGCACGGCTGTTGGGCTTGCTGGCGAACACCGCCGCGCCGCAGATGCGCGATCGTGATCTCGAGCTCGCGAGCGGCGGCTGGTGAGGACACGAGCTATCGACGGCGACAGATCTTCGTTCGCTCTTCGGTGTGCAGGCGTGAACGGCTCGCGAAAGGGGTGGCGGCGAGACCGAACGATCCACGCGTCGCGTCCGAGTCTTGAGCTTGCGAAGCAACTTGGCTTGCAAGACGGCTGGGAGACTTCGTTTGCGGCAGCCGGCTGGACGAGGTGCAGATGGAGGCGGCGTGCAGCTTCGAGGGTTCGTCTGTGGGTCGCAAAGGAGTTCGGCTGGGGCGGCTTGCACGGCTGACCGGACGGCGACGGCAGCAGCTGCACGTTGGAGCTAGGGTATCGGTTAGGGTATGCGCACGAAGGAGAAGGAGAAGATTGATGTGTATGGTTTTAGGGTTAGGGTTTCATTCCCTCCCTCTTTGCTTGTAAGTTTATATAAATATGGTTGAATAAAGAGGCCTAGGTCATTGTTAAAAGTCCTAATTAACCTTCACCTAGGCATTATTTACTAAAAGTCTTTGTCATTTCTTTTCCCTTTATTTTAATTATAAGTGTAAATTCATCTAAAGGAGAACGCTTCACTATAAACTAAATAAAATTAAGGACTCACTCTCGTCGAGCTTGATTAGAATCACTAATCCAACTAAACACCGCGGTTAAAAGAGCGTTAAATAACATAGATAATAGTACCTGCGATGGTGGTCGTCACAAACAACCTTTAGGATTAAATCTTGAATCTAAACTAAAAGGAAAGAAAAAGGAGAGATACAACCTTTTGAGAGGATCTTCATAAACAAAGGTTGAAAGAAGGTTGAGTCTCACGTCTTGTACAACAACCAAGCCGAATGATCAACCTGCAGCAACTCCACGGCAACAGTCACCTCCTCTTGCGAACTGCAACCCACGGTGGACGGCAGATTTCGGCTATAAGGACGGAGCTCCCTCGATATCTTTCTCACGGCTGAAAAACCATGGTATTTTCCAGATTTCCGTCTCTCTCTGTCGAAGAAACTCCTGTTTTTCAGCCTTCTATCGAGCCTCCAACCCTTTCTTTCTCTCTCTCTTCTTTTCTCTCTTAAACAAGAATAAACCCTAATCTTAATAATAGACCCAATACACACTTTTTCTTCTTTTTCCTTTTTTTTCACTTAAGGCCCATACACACCCTTTTATAATAACAAAAAGGAAACAAATGGGTTTAGGTAATAGGAGATCAAGAAAGGTAAATTTGGGCTCTCCAACTTTGGGCCCAACCTTAACAATGGGTCTTTAAACTTAAGAGCTAAAACAAAGGTCCAAACCATTTTAGATTATCTTAAAAAACATTAATCTAAAATTAATTAGTTTATGATAGGTTGAAACCAAAAAATATAACAAATACAAAAAATTATTCAATGTACATCACTTAATAATCATTAGATATAGGCATGATATTAAATTTCTATCGACATATCAATATTTTCACATGTCCATGGGTTAGACATCGAGGTGAATTGACATCTCCATTATATCGTACAAAATTAATTAAATATTAAAAAAAATAGCAACAAAATGTAACATAATGTGAATATAATATTATAACCAGTATTTTAACTCATTAGAAAAATGTAGAAGGTTTATTTTCTAATTTTACTATATTTTTTCAGAAATATCACATCGACATTTTATTGAAATTTCCATGAAATTAAGGCTTCGATATTTCTATAGATATCACCATTTTAAACCTTTGATATAGAAATCTAAAAAAATATATGCTCTCTAATAAACTATTAGATAAATAATGAAATACTTTTCTATTTTTTTTTTTACATCTAACAATATAAAATTGCTAACTCTATCGTGATGTCTCTTTTAATAATTTATTTGAAAAATAAACCTTCAATAACTACCTCTAACTCATAGCTCAACTGGCATCAAGTAAGACTTATAACCAAAAGGTCATGAGTTCGAATACCCCACCCTAAAATGTTGATGTAGTAAAAAAAAGAAACTACCTTGAACTTTAATATTTAAGATCAGAAGATTAGCTTATCTATATTACATCATCCATTGGTAAATCAAATATCTAATTATATCTCTATTTATCCACTTTCCATATTTTCCCACTATCTCATTTTGAAAAAATTAAAGAAGGAAATGGTACATCAAATCAAGAAAAAGCAAAAGCCCTGATCTTCCTTCGCCATCATCTTCACGAGGGATTAAAAATGGAATATCTTACAGTAAAAGACCCCTACATTCTATGGCAAAGTTTGAAAGAAAGGTACGATCATCAAAAAACAGTTATTCTTCCAAAAGCTCGTTATGATTGGATGCATCTGAGGTTGCAGGACTTCAAATCAGTAAATGAGTATAATTTCGCATTATTCAGAATTAGTTCAAAATTAAAATTATGCGAAAAAAATATTACTGATGTTGATATGTTAGAGAAGACATTTTCCACTTTTCATGTCTCTAATATGCTCCTGCAACAACAATATCGAGAGAAGGGTTTTACAAAATATTCTGAACTTATCTCATGTCTTTTCGTTGCTGAACAAAATAATGAGTTATTGATGAAAAATCACGAATCCCGACTAACTGGAGCAACACCATTCCCTGAAGTGAATGTTGTGAATTTCAATAATCGTGGTCAAGGTCATGGCCGTGGTCGAGGTCGGGACCGCGGTAGAGGAAGAAACACCTATTTTCGTGGTGGACATTATAATTTTAAGAAACCCACACGAAGTGATGATCATAAAGGAAAGACTCCACAAGATATGAGTTTGAAAGGTGATGAACATAAATGTTTTCGGCGTGGAATGACTGGGCATTGGTCACGTACCTATCGTACGTCAAAATACCTTGTTGATCTCTATCAAGCTTCCCTGAAGGAAAAAGGGAAATGGAAGAATGTGGAGATAAATCTTGTCATTCAAGAAGATGATGTGTTTGACCCCTCTAATATGATGTATCTTGATTATTTTGAATCTCCTGGAGAGAGAATTGATGCAATCAAACAAGTAGAGGATGCTTTGTATGAAGATATATAATTAAGTATTGTTTGTAATTCTAATATGTTTTTGTTGTTTTTGTATATATATTTAAGATTGTTTGTAATCGTTTTTCTTTTCTTTTCAATGAAGAAATATGGACAATTTCAATATGTTGAATAACTCGAAAATGAGCAATGAGGATTTATGTCTGGCAGACTGCGCAACTACGCACACGATACTCATAAGTAGAAAATATTTTACTAGATTGACAATGATGGAAGCAGAAGTCAATACTATATCAGGTTCTGCAAATCTGATTGAAGGTTTTGGAAAAGCAAGCTTGATTTTGCCTAGAGGAACAAGATTTACAATTAATAATGTTCTGTTCTCTAGCAAATTGAAAAAAAAAACTTATTGAGTTTCAAAAATATACGTAACAATGGTTATCATGTTGAAACTAATCGTAAAAATAATATAGGGTGTCTCTATATCACATCTATTGTTTCACATGAAAAAACGTATATTAGAAGCTCTGCCTGTTTTTTCTTCTAGATTATATTATACTCATATTCGGGTAATCGAAATATATGCAACAATGAACCAAAAGTTCATAAATCCAGAGTTATTCAGTGTTTGGCATGATCGACTGGGTCATCTAGGATCGATAATGAAGAGGAAAATTATTGAGAATTCACATGGACATCCTTTAAAGAACCAGAAGATTCTTCAAACCAATAAGTTGTCATGTGATGTTTGCTCTCAAGGGAAATTAATTATTAGACCATCACCAGCTAAAGTGGGGATTGAATCACCAGCATTTTTAGAGTGAATTCAAGGTGATATTTGTGGACCTATTAACCCATCAAGTGATCCATTTAGATATTTTATGGTATTAATTGACGCATCTAGCAGATGGTCACATGTTTGCTTATTATCAAGTTGAAATCTTGCATTTGCAAGATTACTTGCTCAAATAATTAAGTTAAGGGCACAATTGAAGGAAATGAAAATTTCGCAGCAGAAAACAACATGAAACGTCGTAGTTTTCGTTATGCTACCGATTTCTTAAAACCGAACTTAACTCTTAAATCGTAGGCTAAACATGTTGATTAGAAGAAGAAAACAAAAATTAAATGTAATACTTATTTGTTGAAGAACTTTTCTTCGACGTTTTCTTCTCCGATCACGAACTCTTTTCGTTCCAACGATCTCTACACGCGATCTCTCGAACCAAAACGAAGACACTTCCAAAGAGTTTTCTCAGTTGTTCTCGATCGGTTGAGGGAGAGTTGTGGGACTCCATTTGGTTTTTGGGTTGGAGAGAATTTGGTGAGAGTGGAGAGAATTTGAAAGAGAACTTTCTTCTCTTTGATGCCAAATCCAAAAAATAAACAAGTGAAGTGAAAAAAGGCTTCTCACCAAGCCTTTATATAATGGTGAATGGTGGAGTTGAAATCTCCACCAAATCACCATTTTACCACAAACCTTATAATATGCAAATCATATTTGCATATTATATATAATAAGGTATCTCATACCTTATTATACAAATCTCATTTGTATAATTATGAAATTTCAAATTGAATCACATTCAATTCAATTTCTCTCAATTGAATTTCTCCAAATTAGCACTAATTAATCAATTAGGCTAACCTATAGTTTATTATGAATCTCATTCACATAAAACTATATATTATGTCAACTATATCACATATAAATGACATAAATACCCAAATAATGAATTTGAACACTTCAAATTCACACCAAACTGTAAACCTTCAATTTATCCAAATTGAGCCAATCGAGGGACCTAATGGACCTACAGATGACGAGCTCCAATGATACGAGATTAACCTGTCAAACTCTTTGACCCGGTTATTCAACATTCATTGGCTACGGTAACACTCCACTAAAGCTCGTAGCTGCACTCCCATCACTGTAGCACAAGTTGTGTCTATCGATATAACCAATGCCCGTAAGTCGACCCTTCACAGGTTGTTCGTAGACACTACTAGGTCAAATTACCGTTTTATCCATGTGTTTACCTCTTCCTCCTTAAGTCCCACTGCTCCTCTAATGAACAGCAGCATTGCATGGTCCAACCATAAACAACATCCCTCTCGGGTCAGTGAGAGGGTAGGTGCCCGTTGTCCAAACCCTGGAGACAACACTTAAGGGAACAACCCCTCTAGTTTTCCTAAATCGGAAACGAGTGAATTCCATCTCGTGTAGTCAAGTTCCCAACTCCCCACGTGGTTCTGTCCTTGAGTAGATAAGCATATTGGATGAGTAACTGTGACCACCCTCACCCGTACTAGTTAAAGGACAGACCCCCGCAGACCGAAGTCCAAACACGTACGCTCAGGATTAAGATCGATTCACTATTGGTCATCTACGAAGTTATCAGTCCTATACTGTTAACGGCGTTACATCAGTAAGTCTAATAATTCACAGTTCGGTCTTGTACAATCTCATTGCACAGGATGCCCTCACTCGCATGTCAACCACATGAACGAGCTAGATCACCTCGTTTGTATCTAATAGAAAGCGAGTCGCATCCACAGCTTATCTAGGATTAAGTCTCCAACCCTATCCGTATACTATAGACCGTTTGGATCATTAACTCGAACATGATCCTCCTTGTGTGTCACTACACACCGTTCAAGTTCTAGTTCTCTCATAATTCAATGACCCTGGAGCTTAGTTTATTGGATTAAGTTTATAAATAAGCGAGACACAAAATGATGAAAAAATAACTCTTATTTATTTCAATAATGAATATTACAAACTTACACGAGATTAGGACATACATCCCAACAACAATTTCCTAATTATACAATTAAGATCATTCGACTTGATAATATTGGTGAATTTATATCCCAAACTTTTAATAATTATTGTATGTCAATTGGGATAAGTGTTGAACATCTTGTAGCCCACGTTCATACACAAAATGGTCTAGCAGAATCATTTATAAAACGTTTGCAACTAATTGCATGACCATTGCTTATGAGAGCTAAACTTCCTACAGTCTGGGGTCATGTTATTTTGCACGCTGCATCATTATTACGTATTAGGCCAGTAGCCTATAATAAATATTCTCCTATGCAATTAGCTTATGGCCAGTAGCCAAATATATCCCATCTGAGAATTTTTGGATGTGCAGTATATGTACCGATTGCTCCACCACAACGTACTAAGATGGGTCCTCAAAGGAGGTTAGGAATATATGTTGGTTTTGATTCCCCATCAATTATTAAATATCTTGAACCCCTGACGGGGTGACGTATTTCCTGCACGATTTGCTGATTGTCATTTTAATGAGACAAATTTTCCAACATTAGCGGGAGGAATTAAGAAGCTGGAAAAAGAAATTACATGGAATGCATCGTTATTATCTCATTTAGATTCTCGTAGAGATCAATGTGAACTTGAAGTTCAAAAGATAATTCATTTGCAAAATATAGCAAATCAATTACCAAATGCATTCACAGATGCTAAAAGAGTGACTACATCATATATACAAGCTGCAAATGCTCCATCAAAAATCGATATCCCAAAGGAACAAGTTGTCAATAATGAGTCTGGAGCACGCCAGAAGAGTGGTACACCAATGGGTTCCAAAGATAAAAATCCTCAAAAAAGAAAAGTAGTTGATCATCAAAATGATCTAATGAAGGACATGGATGTTCTAGAAGAAATCCAGAATACTACTGATAAAAGTATTGATGGAAATCAAACACTTGAGGATAATAAAAAAATTTCTATAAACTATGATACAACAGGAAAGAGATGGAACCGAAATGATATCATTGTTGACAACATTTTTGCTTATAATGGTTGTCACGATATCATTCATGTGATGATTTTGATCCAAAATCTATCGAAGAATATAAACATAGAAAAGATTGGTCGAAGTGAAAATAAGCAATCCAAGTAGAGTTGAACTCACTTTCAAAACGTAAGATTTTTGAACCAGTAGTCCTGACACGAGAAAACGTCAAACCTGTGGGATATAAATGGGTATTTGTAATGAAAAGAATGAAGTCACAAGATATAAAGCGAGACTTGTTGCACAAGAATTCTCGCAAAAGTCTGGTATTGATTATGAGTAAACATATTCTCCTGTGGTGGATGTAATAACGCTAAGATATTTGATTGGCCTGACTGTATATGAAAAACTTGATATGCATCTAATGGATGTAGTCACGACATATTTATATGGATCTCTGGATAATGATATTTATATGAAAATCTCAGAAGGATTTAAAATACCAGAAACATATGAATCAAGTTCTCGGGAATTGTATTCAATAAAATTGCAGAGATCATTATATGGATTAAAACAATCAGGACGAATATGGTATAATCACCTGAGTGAATATCTGTTGAAAGAATGATATCAAAATAATCCAATATGTCTGTGAGTTTTTATAAAAAAATCTCAGTCAGGATTTGCTATTATAACGGTATATGTTGATGACTTAAATATAATTGGAACTCCTGAAGAGTTATCCAAGGCGATAGAATATCTTAAAAAATAATTTGAGATGAAAGATCTTGGAAAAAAATAATTTTTTATTGGTTTGCAAATTAAACATTTAGTAGATGAGATATTTGTTCATCAATCAACTTATACAAGGAAAATCTTAAGAAGATTCTATATGGATAAAGCACATCCATTAAACATTCCGATGAAAATTCGTTCATTTGATGTAAAGAAAGATATATTTCGATCTCGAGATGACAATGAAAAACTACTTGGTGCTGAAGTACCATATCTTAGTGCAATTGGTGCACTTATATATCTGGCTAATAACATAAGACCAGATATTGCATTTTCAGTAAATTTATTAGCTAGATATAGTTCATGTCCTACAAAAAAACATTGGAACGGAGTTAAACATGTACTCTGATATCTTCGAGGGACGATTGATATGGGTTTATTTTATTCTAACAAATCAAATTATGATCTAGTTGGTTATGGCAGATTCTGGTTATCTATCTGATCCACACAAAGTTAGATCTCAGACAGGTTATCTATTTACATGTGGAGGTAATGTTATATCATGACGATCAGTGAAACAGACCATCACAACCACTTCTTCAAATCATGCTTAAATCTTTGCAATTCACGAGGCAAGTCGAGAATGTGTATGGCTAAGATCAATGACTCAACACATTCGTGAAACATGTGACATGTTTTCTAGTAAACATCTTCCAACAATATTATACGAAGACAACACAACATGCATAACTCAAATCAAAGAAGGATATATTAAAGGCGATAGAATGAAACACATCTCTCCAAGGCTTTTCTACACTCATGACCTTGAAGAAAATGGCGACATCTCAGTACAACAGATTTGTTGGAAGGATAACTTGGCAGACATATTTACAAAGGCATTACCAACTACAACATTTGAGAAATTTCACAGTATTGGGATGCAACGACTCAGAGATCTCAAGTGATGTTTTCATGAGGGGGAGTAAATGTATTATATAAAATATGTACTATTTTTCTTTCACTAGGGTTTTTATCCCATTGAGTTTTTCCTAGTAAGGTTTTAACGAGACACATTTTATATAAAATGGGCATCTAAGGGGGAGTATTAGAAACCATTAAAAATATAGATGCCCATGAGTCACCATTTGTGCATATAGCTCATTCCCATTAAAACAAGTGTCCTCCATGTGTCATCCTTTGATACAAGCTTAGTGTCCAAATAAGCCACTCATCACATGCCAAATTCCCTATAAATAGTGTTTATTGTTGAACTTAATGTGCATCATCCATTGGTAAATCAAATATCCAATTATATCTCTATTTATCCACTTTCTCATATTTTTCCGCTATCTCATTTTACAAATTTATTATATTTTCATATTAAACAACCAATATTTGCACATTGCATAAATATATATATTTCATATTTCATTAATTATATCGAGTATTTGTTTAATAGTATTTAATTATTATTATTATAGATATATTATATTAATATTTAAATATTGATAAAATTATAGTCTTCCCTCCTATTTAATAACAATCTAAGTTTTTTTTTTTTTTTTTTTATACACAAGTTCCCCCTACTTCGTTGAATTGTTGAAGTCATATTTGTTTTTTTTATTGATAGTTACTTTGAAATGCGTGAAACCTTATCTCAAAGAAACAAAAAACATAGAAACTCGTGATATGGATATAAAGATGGTCTGCTCTCCACATTTATGTGTAATCTGCACGTCACCCCACGTATATTTTTCTTTCTTTTTAATTTTTGGCAAATATTTCAAACGCTCTCAGCTCACCTAAGAAATTTCTAATTCAATTTTAAGCCGTGTTTACTACAGGTTTTGATAGAGATAACTCATTTTCACGTGTTTTAACTCATCGTAGTTTGATAATGCACGTAAAATTATTCATAAGAATAATATAAAGCGGTATTTTTTGTTCACGTTCTTGTACGTAGAAATACTCTCGCTCTCATTGTCTCGCACTCGCTCTCGCTCAAATGAGTTGTCGAAAATATAGAGAAAAAAATGACAAAAAAAGGTTAGAGAAGAGCTAGAATAGCAGAAGTAGAGCGAAAGCGAGACAGAGAGAGCAAGAGCGAAAATTATAGTGCGATTTGTTTTGTTTTTTTCCTTTCTCCAGAATTTCGACAACCTCATTACTATAATGAGCGAGAGCGAAACTTAACCGAGAACAAAACTTGAGCGAGAGCGAGAGAGCTAGAGTCAGAGTACGATGTCCTTACGATAATTTGGACGGAAAACACAGTACAGAAGAGTCATATGTCATTAATTTTAGAACATGTGTCAAATCACATTAATATTAATGCACGTGAAAAAGAGTCTTCCATGCAAATTTCTCTGTTTACTCCACCACAAGTAAAAAGAATATATCCTATTTTATTAGGTTTGGAGTGTTTGTCATTTCTTGGTAAACGTAATTTGTCAAAAGATCTACTTCTAATGTAGTAATTGAATCTCGTAAATCGTATTACACTTCTTACTCAATTTACAGAAGTGTATGACGTGAGTCCACTCATTTTATTATGTAATTCCTTCACGTTATTAAAGAAAATCATAACTGGCTTTATAGCTTTGAATAGTGCGTAAAGTTTTTTTTTTAACTTAAGTTTATTAAAAGAGAAAACAATGATTTTTTTAGTGCAACAAATATTTAAAAGTAGGAAAGTTCAAACCCATCATCTCTTAGTAATAAATCTTACTGAAAACAATCATTTTAGTCTTCACTTTCATGAAGCACGGTCCATGAGTAACATCTTTCCAAAACTATGGAGAGACTAATATGACAAAATATAGGGAGAGCGAAGCAGAATAGGGACAACACGTAATGCTTACATAAATTAAAAAGTTACAGATACGACAATCCAATACACGCACTTAAAAACCATATCACAATGCATGATATATAACACAAAATAATAACATACTAAAGTGCCCACCACATGAGAATTATTTACTTCAATTATTTGATTAGACATATGGTATTGGCTTGAGAAGGAGGGCAATTTTCTTGCGAACAGTGAGACCATTTTCTTCTTCAACGTCCAATTCACAGTCGTTAGGAAGCTTCCAATCAAACCAATAGAGAAGATTTGCCAATGCATATTCAAAAGAAGCAACTCCAAATGATAATCCAGGGCACTTTCTTCTTCCACTTCCAAATGGAATAAACTCATAATCTTGGCCTTTGTAATCAACTGAATCATTCTCCATAAATCTCTCGGGAATGAACTCAATTGGTTTCTCCCAAAATTGGGGATCTCTTTGTATGTCCCAAACATTTACAAATACTCTTGTTTTTGCTGGAATGTGGTATCCTTCAATCTCTGCATCTGCTAGTGATTCTCGTGGCACCAAGAGAGGCACTGGTGGGTGTAGTCTTAGAGATTCTTTTATAACACAATGCATATATTCCATCTTTTGAACATCTTCTACTTTAATCTTTGGTTTTTTTCCAACTATTGTTCTGACCTCCTCTTGAACTTTCTTCATCGCTGATTGATTTCTCATCAGCTCTGTCATGGTCCATTCCAATCCTGTTGCTGTTGTGTCACTCCCACCGACAAACATGTCCTAAGTCCAAAATATGGGAAGTGGGTTAGTCCTATCTGGCTCATTTCACGACGAAGCTAAGAGACAAGTTATATAAGTGTTTTTTAAAGAGAGAAAAAAAATGCACAATCATGTAAAACTCACTTTATCATTACACGTAATTTAATTTTTTTCGAAAAAAAATCTTTATCCTTTAATTAATCTGTATATAAAATTTAAGAAAGGTCGAAGTTGATCGGATTGTCTATCATCAATTAGAAAAAAACTTGACGCTTGTATTGTATAGTCTAAGTTGTACTCAAGTATTGTGTAAACTGCTGCATCTAGATGTTGTGCAACCCGTTTGATTGTACATGACAATTTTTTAAAATTTTTTAAAAGATTTGTTGTAGTAAAGTGGGTTGTCAATACTTGACTGCAACTTACTCTATCAATTAGTAATATGTTAATACTGTTCTTATTATAGTGGACGATGATAACTTTCGGGCTCTCTTGACAACAACCTTTGAACAAAACTTAACAAGACTCAGTTTATAACCAACTCCACTAACAACTCTTCAATACAATATGTTAATAGATGGCAAAAATATATGTTTTCTAAGTCGAATTAAGGGAAGAAGTGTTCTTCTCTATCTCTTTTTTTTTTGTGTGTTTTTTTTGTTAAATTATCAAAAATATCCTTAAACTATGAGGTTGATTTCAATTCTACTCCTAAATTTTGAAAAGTTTCGGTTTTTTTTTTTGCGTAAAATTCATGGATGAAAAAACATTGATTTGCATTTGTATTGTCACTTACGTGGGTGCAGCTTGGGTTGCACCCATGTAATATGCAGCTAAGTGGAGAGCCACAAAAAATTGATTTTTTTTAAATTTTTTATTAAAAAAATTTGTGTGGTTGGAAAATGGGTTGCACCCAAGTACAACTTTATTTGAGCATATACGTTAAAAAATCAAAACATATGCAAATCCGTCATTTTTCCTACATAAATTTAACCAAACTAAGTCTTTGGGTTATTTTAAAATAGGTTAAAATGAAACTTTTCCAGTTTGGAAGTATAATTGAAACCAAACCTGTAATTCAGGGTTTTTTCTTTTTTTTTTTTTTTTTGATAATTTAACCTTTTCTAGGTTTTTTTTTATCTCTTGAGCAAGATAAGAACGATTATAAGAGACATAGAGAGAAAACTAACCAATACGATTGCTTTGAGGCTTTCAAGAGAGAAATGATAGTCAAACATGTCATCTTGTTGAAGCTGCAACATGATATCCACAAAATCCTTTTTAGATTCATCAGTTTGATCACCAGCTCTCATCTTTTCCTTGTGTTCTTCAACCACCTTACTAAAAAAGCCATCCAATGTTTCGAAGCAAATTTTCAATTCTCGATTGAACCCTCTAATCACATCGATCCATCTTAGAGCAGGGAAGAAATCTCCAACACAAAACGCCGTGATTAACACCATAGCCTTTCTCGATACGTCTCCAAATCTACTCTTCCCATTTTCATCCTCAAATTTGTCTCCCAAAACGCATCTCGACACTATATTGTTTGAGGTTTGCAGGAACAACTGGCTAAGATCTACAACTTCACTGCCAACACAAGCCTTACGAATCCTATTGATAAGTACACCAACTTCTTCATCTCTCACGTACTGAAATGATTCCACTCTTTTGACACTAAAAAGCTCAAGAGCGCATATTTTTCTGGCTTGTCTCCAGTACTCACCATATGGAGCAAAACCCACGTCTTGACATTGGTACAGCAACGCCTTTGCGGCTGTAGTTTGAGGCCTATTGGAGAATGTGATGTCATGTGTCTTCATCACTTCTCTAGCCATTTTAGCTGATGAAACCACAAGAACTTGTCTCTGACCTATCTTTAGGAGCATTAGAGGGCCATATTTCTTAGAAAGAACAGCCAGAGATTGGTGCGGCAGGGCCCCTAATTGGTGAAGATTGCCGATGATTGGTAGTTTTGGCGGTGAAGGAGGGAACTTGGTTTTTTTGCCCTTCAAGAGCTTCAACAAAAGTAAGATGAAGAAGAAGAGGCAAACAGAAAAAGAGATGAGATTTAGATCTTGAAATTGTTGTTGGATCATCGATATGAGATCCATCTTCTCCCTCAATGGCTTGGTTTGAGAATTTCAAGTTCTTCAAGCTTTATTATTTATAATACTTTACTCGCCACAGATGGCTAGAAGCTCTTGTTTACTTTTTAAAGTAAAATAAATAACCTACCTTGCGTTTGAAAGTTTGAATCTCACATAACCCTATGACGTTATCTGCCAAAATAATAGATTATAATATTTGTAAATAAATAAATATTTATTCATTTATTAATAAAATTTTATTGTTTAGTTCAATCAATCACACATGCAGTTAAAAGATTCAAACGTGGGGCCTATTAGTTAAAAATATATATTTTTATGGGTGTTAAGCTATACTCAGATTTAACATAATTTTAAATCAATATTCAATTTTTGGATCTATTACCAATTCTCTTTACTATTACTATTGTGTTTAATTTTTTGTCTTCAGATTCCCAACTAAACACAATTTCAATCAGATTTTCATTTAGTTTAAAAATGATAGTAATTCTTAGAGATTCAGTTCTGTTGTTTCTATTTTGAAAAGATTTAAATAAGAAAAAATTCGTGTTGGTAAAACCATATATGTATCCTGAAAATCAGCTCTGGCAGATATCTGGAAGAGGTTCGTCAGCTATCAAAGTTGTATCATGTGAATGTTTTTTAGCCTTAGTTTTTTTTTTTTTTTTTTTTTGAGAGTTGGAATATCATTAAAAGTAGAGAAGGGAAAAGCTTATAAAATAAAAATGGCAACCCCCAAAGAAAAATTATGAAACACATGCAAAGGTGTATTGAGATCTTCAGCATGCATTCCAGAATGCGCCGCCGACGGAGATGAAAGACGAGAAAGAAAAGAGGAATAAAGAGGAGAGAGAAAGGAGAAAGAAAGAGAGTGAAAGGGGAAAAATGGAAAAAACCAGGAAGTAACAAAGGCAAAAATTCACTTTTTTTTTCCATAAACTTATCATGTTTTTTTTTTTTTGAACACATAAACTTATCCTGTTGTATGTATTTACTCTACACATTCAATTTCATCCAATTGAATTAAAATTTTAGTTAAATATTTCAATTTCCACCCTATATTCAGTTTATGTTAATTCACCCATTAAATTTTAACAAAAATCAAGGTAAGAATATTTGTAAATTCACTAGTGGTGTGCGATTCCATCTGGTTTGATTTCGACCAAAATCGATGATTGCATGCATCGAACCTCTGAAGAGTTTCAAACTTAAGAAAATCGAGTTTTTCTCAGTTTTCAGTTTAAAACTAAACTGGTTGGTCTCAGTTTGCTTGGTTCAATTCAGTTTTAAACTGAATTTTATTCTATTTCCTTCCTAAAACATTATTTTTTTTTCTTAAAATCTTCATGATGGAGAAAAGAGTTGAGAAACCGAAAGAAAAGAAAAAAATCTTCTGAATATTTCAGGAGAACCGAATGTATTTTTATAGTATACTAGAGAGAGAGGTCATTGCCACTAGTACAAAATTGAGTTTTAATGACGGATAATGTGAAGGGAATGAAATTCTCGCGCAACGGAAGACGATTGAATCGTCGAGGTATCACTATGCAACTTGTGTTTATTAAAATTGATCTAACACTTAAATCTAGGCTAAACATGCTTTAAAATAGAAGAAATTTACAGCAAGTAGAGAATGTACTTACTTGTTGTAGACAATCACATCAATTTCTTCCTCGGATCACGAACTCTTCGTGCTACTCGATATCGACGGATTCTTCCCACAAAACGATCTCGAACACCACCAAGTGATCTTCTCGGTTGTTCTCTTTTTGAGAAGGGAAGTTGGTGGGAACTTGTTTGTGTTTTGGAGAGGAAGGAGAAATGAGAGAGTAGAGAGAATTCTCTTTTCTTCTCTTTGGTGAAAAACAAAAAATGAGAAGAGAGCTTACCCAAAACCTTCTTGCAAAGGGTTTAAATAGTGGAATGAGGGAGTTAATATCTCCACATTATTACCATTTTACCACAACCATAGGTTATGCAAATCTCATTTGCATAACCACATAATATAAGATATCTCATATCTCATATTACAAATCTCATTTGCAATAATTGTGGATTAATTAAATTGAATCACATCCAATTTAATTTCTCTCATTTAATTTCTCCAATTAGCCCTAATTCAACAATTAGGCTAACCTATAGTTTATTATGAATCTCATTCACATTAAACTATATATTATATCATTCATATCTCATACAAATGACATAAATGCCCTTAAAGTGAAATTGAACACTTCAATTTCATACCAAAACATTAACCCTTCTTTTAACCCAGGTGGACCAACCGAGGAACCTAATGGACCTACAGTGACGGGCTCCAATGATCCGAAATTAACCTGTCAAACTCTTTGGCCCGGTTAATCAATATTCATTAGCTACGGTAACACTCCTATATAGCCCGTAGCTGCACTCCCGTCGATTCGAATATTACGTGTCCAAAGGATATAACCAATGCCCATGAGTCGACCCTTCACAGTTGTCGTGAGACACTACCGGGTCAAATTACCGCTTTACCCTCAGTGTTTACCTCTTGTTCCTTAAGTCCCCACCGCTCCTCTAATGAACAACATATTGTGATGGTCCAACCATACACAACACCCTTCTCGGGCGGTGAGAAGGTGGGCGCCGTTGTCCAAGCCTCGAGAGAAAGACTTAAGGGAACAACCTCTCTAGTTTCCTAAAGGCGGGAACAAGTGAATTCCATCTCGCGTGAGTTAAGTTCCCAGCCTCCTACTTGGTTCTCATCCCCGAGAAGATAGGCATATTGGGCGAGTAATCGTGACCACCTCACCTGTACTTTAGTCAAAGAATGACACTCATGCAGATGTGAGTCCGTAAACACGCTCGTGGATTCGTGTCGAGTCACTAATGGTCATCTACGGTTATTAGTCCTTCTCACAACCCGTGTTACATCGTGTGGGTCTAATAATTCACGGTCCGGTCTTGTACAATCTCATTGCACGAGATGCCCTCACTCGCATGTCAACAACATGAACGAGTCGATCACCTCGCTTGTATCTAATACAAAGCGGGCGCATCCACAATATATCCGAGATTAGGTCTCCAATCCTATCCATATCTCGTAGACCGCTCGGGTCATTAACTCGAACGTGATCCTCCCCCGTGTGTCCACTACACACCGCTCAAGCTCTAGTTCTCTCATAAATTCAATGACCCTAGAGCTTAGTTTATTGGAAAAGTTTATAAATATTGCGAGACACAAAGTGATGAAATGAATAACTCTTATTAATTTCAAACAATATGTTACAAACACGAGATTAGGACAAAAATCCCAACATAATGCCCGTCATTAAAGGGTTTTAATGACGGGCGCGCGTCTGTCATCAAAGCGAGTGCA
Source organism: Trichosanthes cucumerina (assembly GCA_036507285.1). Lineage (NCBI taxonomy): Eukaryota > Viridiplantae > Streptophyta > Magnoliopsida > Cucurbitales > Cucurbitaceae > Trichosanthes > Trichosanthes cucumerina. The sequence goes on along the minus strand of CM071839.1, from coordinate 68,906,706 downwards.
ATTGTATCTTACAATGATGGTCGCTTTTTAATGACGGGAAATGCCCGTCATTAAAGGTCTTTGACCGTCATTAAAAGTGACATATTTTGGGTTTGCATCCACTTTTAATGACGGGCATTGCCCGTCATTTTTTTGTTCAGAATTTAATAAAAAAAAATTGATTGCTTCAATGACTCTAACCAACAATATTAATATTTCTCAAGCTTTGTACAAAGAAAACTTCAATAATATTACATTTTTACACAAGTAATCTTACAAACTTAACTAAATTAATAAAATATAAAAAATGTGATAAATTTCTTATATTGAACTGTATTACATCTCACACAAAAATATGTATACAAACTACATTTACTTTACAAAGATAAGAAAAATTGCTAAACAAAATAAATACATAAGACTCTAAAAACTTTTCAACGTAAACTTAAGACCAACGAATTGAAGTGGAGTGGTGAATGACGAGGCAGACAATACCAACTGTTGAAAGGCGCTCCTTATTAAGCTATAATTAGAAAATATATCATTAGTATCCAAAATAAAGCAAGAAAAAAATTTGATGGCCAATAATGGCAAAAACTAAAATGAGAAAAGCAAATGGAGCAAGACATAAAACTATCAAAATAGCTACTGCCACTATGAAATTAGAAGCCGTCAACCACCTATCCAATGACACCTCAAGGCCCAAGTAATAACACTACAGACTATACTAAGTGCAAACTTACCTCCCATTTGCAAGTACTAAGCAACCTTCATCTAGTTTTCTAACCACTTTCTCGGCTTCCTCCTTAGTTTTGAAAACAACATAAGCTTGACCTACATGATAATATAGACAACAAAATTCTCAAAGAAATGAAAATGATAATAGGATTTGAATCAAATGCGTGTAAGCATTTGTATAATGTGGCTTCCACAATCTTAATCTACAAAGATTTTAATATGAAGACAAAAACATATTATGAATTTACCGAGAGAATGAAAAACTATAACAAACATTACTTTAAGTTTAACTTAAACATTCCTTTCTAAGAAGCCCCTTGAAAAGCACAAGAAATGCACAAAATTATAAACACATTTACCCTAAACTTACTTAGACTGGTAAAAAAAGTTATAAAACATAATGACCTAAAACAATCAAATGAGTTAAACTCAAAACTTTTAAACTTATCAAAACTCAAGCTCAAAAATTATCATATTCACACAATTAACATAAACTCAAACAATAAACTGAATATTCGGGTTGTTTGATAGTCATGCAACCATATCCAATAAACACTGAACATATAACAAAGTATCAATATTACAAAACAATAATCTCAAGCAAGTTAAAACATTCTTATATAAACTTATCTCAAGCAAGTTAAAACAAAAATTACCTTACCAAGGATGAGCTTAAGCTCCTAGTATTTCGATTAAAAAAGAGTGAAATCATCTTTAATGAAGAACCTATATCATCAAAATACAAAAAAAGTACTATTTAGCAATCAAACATGAATATGTAGAGAATACATAACAAAAATTCATTTTTTGCTACAAGTCGCAACCAACAAAATACTTTCCATAAAACAAGAAAGAACAAAGGAGAAGAAGCTACATGTAGAATCCAAATTTGAGATGATCAGTTGAACCAAACTTAACAAGAAAACAAAATGTAGCCAATCCTGCAATAGAAGTATCGATTGAAACATCTAATGTAACAGTAATTATGCTCATTATCTATCATTGAGGGATTTCAATCTCTATCAAATAAGTGCATAAGGGTTCTCAAAGGGAGAAGAATTCAAGCAGAGAAATGGTAGTATTCACATACAATCCCGAAAACATAGTCTTAGAGTACCTTGGTCAGAGACTCGGTGATACGATAGGTGTCTGCTCTAACTCGATCAACCACACTCCTGAAAACATAGTCTGAGAGACAAACAAGAAATCAAGAATCAAGAAAGAGAATAACGAAACCATTTTAATACCACCAAGCAGAAATGGAATATTCATGAAACGTGTGATCATCTTTCCAACCCTTTGACTATTTCTCTCAAACCTCCAAGAATAATGTCTTGTAAAATATATGACACATGCTCCTTTAAAATCAATTCGCAAAAATCTAATTTTCCCATCTAAATCAACAGAAAAAATGAACTAGTAATAAAAAGGAAAAGCAAAGGAAGGGAATCACAAGAACCTGAAGACTACAAGTAACAAACAACACATTGTAGACTTGCAAAAAAAAATTCAATATCAATCCAAAGGAAAAAAACAACCAGTCTTTGATATTGGATCATCAATAGTATGTAAATATTAAATAAATGTAGTTAATTTCAAGTTAAACTAATCTTTAAATTAGTTTAGGCTTCAAGTATTGAGGGACAATAACTTTCACCTTACTTTCACCTTGTCTCAGCATCTTGCTTAAATTGTAAGGCAATTTGCAAATTGGCTCACATCTCCAAATGGCAACCTCAAATACTGAACAACAATTTGAAAGAGTGGTTAAATGTGCATATAGAGAAGCAAATGAAATTGATGTCATTAGATAAATAAAATAAAAATGTGGTTAAAAATGTTGAATTCTTAGCAAATGCAATTGATGTCACAAGATAAATAAAACGTTGGCCATAACCATATTTAATTCCATCAAATATTCAATTCCATCAAGAATAAGATTCCTTCGGCTATCATCTGGTCCATTGACAACTTCTCCAATCTACAAATTAAATCATAATTTTCACAAAATAGTTCACATGACAGAAAAGCTCATGTTCACCAATTTCAAATATAACGCTCGATTCTTACTTGAAAAAATATTAACTATAGGACTTGTTGAAAGGGTAGGCAATATTTGAAGTAAATGAATAGTCACAAAATGCTAATTTCCTCGATCTGGTAAGAGAACTATCAACATTTATACTCTAAATTGAATTGTTATATGACAGTAGTAATCTCCTAATGATGAAAATAGGGTAAATGAAATAAAAATTTGAAAGAAATATATAAAATATATGGCTTAAAAATGGATTTTACATAAGCAAATTGGTTATTGAGAAAGATCCAAACTCAATCTTCTACCCGAAATCTACTCGAATGGTAACGAAAATACTCATGGAAATGAAACACAAGTAAGAGAGACTTTAGCAATTGTCACACCAATGCTTATTGTTGCCACATTAGTATCTTCAATAACAACCACATCAACAAAGATTGAGGGTTTCTACAACTGTCAATATGCCTAAAACAATCTTAATGCAATTATCATCCAAATCGGTTTTGAACACTAATATAACATTTAGCAACACATGAAAATTAACCAAAATTAACCCTCCTCAAATCATGTTCAATCCATCAAATCACTCCAACAACAAACAGATCAACACCAATGTCCAATCTAACTCAATATTGCAAGAATAATTGACAGTGTAGACTTGATTAGCCTTCCTTTTATATTTTGATAGTTGCTACCTAAATGTCAAGATCCACATTTTCAGCTCTTTACGGTCGAAAATTAGCGTCAATTTAGACTTTTATGGACACTGATTTTTCTCTAAATTCTCCCACCTTTGGTTAGGCTATTCATGCTCTTTCCTTTTGTAAATTTTTCCTCTTCTTTCTACATGTAGTATATGAAGTAGAATGACAGAATTCAAAAGATAGGTGAATATACACATACATTAAATTGAATCAATTGATTTTCTCTTCTCTCTGTTGTTTCTTACTCAAGAATTCTCTCATTCTGTTACCACAAACCCCACATTATCATGAAAGTGAACCAAGCTCGCAAAATCTACAAACATTAGAGAAAAATCCATAGATATCAAAGCAAAATCCAATTTAAATGTGCATTAATAAAAAAAAAAGAGGAAGGCAAGTGTTACCTTCTACGATCGTGGTAGGAAGTGGGATGAGGGGATGTTGTCGTAGCATCTCATGGCACCGGAGCTGGCCAGAAAGAATGTGAGGGAAGTGGAAATTGAAGATTTTTAAAAGTTGCCTTTGTTCGATAAAGGAAAAAAAACAAACAAAAAAAAAGAACAACGAGGACTCCCTGTGCCCTTCGCTTGATTGAGCCTTGTTAATCGTATGGCTAGGTTTTTCTTTTCGCCTCACAACATCCACGACTACAAATAGTTACATCCCACTAACAACTACAATGAATAACGTTGGATCTGCTACCCACGACTTTCACGACCTTAGATATACTATCCACGATCTGAATGACACGAGCAACCCAAGAGAATGGTGATGAAAGATTGTGAACGTCGAACCCACGAGCAATTTGTGGATAGTTCGACAGTAGAAGCAAGCGACACAACGAACGAAGAGAAGGAAATGAGATTGGGGTTGTCGAATGCTTTAGGGCTAGGAGAAGAATGAGGTTGTCGCTTGAAAGGGAAAGACCTTAATTCAATTTTTTAAAAAATAATAATTAAAAATATCCTATAATGTCGGGCAATGCCCGACATTAAATCCTTTTAACTTTTACTTGTTTTAATTTCTGCACTTTTTTTCGTCCGTCATTGTATCCACGTTCGTTTTTTCTTGTCCGTCATTAATAGTATAATTTGTTGTAGTGTTGGGACCCTATCTAGCACACACATAGACTTTGGGCCGTTTGTTAGAGTGTTTAACCTTTTGGGGCAGCTCTATGTGCATCTATAACAAAGATATGGTTTGCTATGCACATCATGAGATTACTTGATTTGTATAGTATGACAGAGATCGCTTTACTGTGTGTATGAAGATACTCGATGTTTGTATGACAGAGATTTGAGTGCAAGTTTGGTGATGAATTTTACTAGCTCATGCTTATGTTTTCAAGAGATTGTTTCAAAGAGCGACCATCTTATGATATTACAGAGCACGCAAGAATTATTGTTTACAGATTTTACACTAAGTTTTCAAGAATTATGTTTTAAAGAATTATTGTTTACAGATTTTACACTAAGTTTTGATTGATTACAGAGCTTTGAATTATACTTAATAATAAAAGAATTTCTATATTCGAAAGTTGTTCTATTATGATATTACCACTCACCGAGCTTTTAGCTCAGTCTTTTATCCTAATTTTTCATTAGGTTGTTCTTGAGTTTCTTTCAGAGATAGCTAGTCAGAATCTCTCACCTGTCTCATCTATTATAGGTACAAATGGTAAATTTTGTTGGGTTATATATGGGTTATTTGGAGATAAAGTTGAGTTAAAAGACAAGAGAGACCTGACAACACTAGTACAATTTCGGGATTTTATGACATTGAAAAATTGTCATAAACACATTTTATGACTTTTTTTTTCAGTCATAGAAGCCACCATCAAGAAAACTATATACATGACATATTAAAAAATATGTCATAATTAACTATTTTATGACAATTACTGTTTGTAAAAAAACACGTATTCAAGACATTTATTAAAAGTCATGAAAAACTTTTTATGACAATTAAACATTGTCAATAAATACCTCTTAAAACCGACGTTTTCGTCAAGATATATATATTAACGACAATTTTTAAACGTCATAGAAATTTTGTTTATGACAGAATTTCAGTGTCAAACATGTTGTTTCTGTTGGGATGTATGTTCTAATCTCGTATTTGTTTGTAATATTCACCAATGAAATAAATAAGAGTTATTTCTTTCATCACTTTGTGTCTCGCATATTTACAAACTTTGTCCAATAAACTAAGCTCTAGGTCATTGAATTATGAGAGTACTAAAACTTGAACGGTGTGTAGTGGACACACAGGGAGGATTACGTTCGAGTTAATGACCCGAACGGTCTACAGTATATTGATAGGATTGGAGACCTAATCCTGGATACGCTGTGGATGTGGCCCGCTTTGTATTAGATACAAACGAGGTGATCTAACTCGTTCATGTGGTTGACATGCGAGTGAGAGCATCTTGTGCAATGAGATTGTACAAGACCGGATCGTGAATTGTTAGACCTACTGATGTAACACCATTAACAGTATGAGGCTAAAAACTTCGTAGATGACCAATAGTGACTTGACCTTAATCCTGAGCGTGTTACGGACTCCTGCCTGCGTAAGTTTGTCTTTTGACTAGTACGGGTGAAGGTGGTCACAGTTACTCACCCAATATGCCTATCTTCTCAGGGATAGGACCACGTGGGGAGCTGGGAACTTGACTACGCGAGATGGAATTCACTCGTTCCCAACTTTAGAGAAACTAGAGGGGTTGTTCCTTTAAGTGCTATCTCCAGGGCTTGGACAACGGGCACCCACCCTCTCACTAGCCCGAGAGAGGTGTTGTTTATGGTTGGACCATACAACGTTATTTTTCATTAGAGGAGCAGTGGAGACTTAAGGAGCAAGAAGTAGACACAGGGCTAAAATGGTAATTTGACCCAATAGTGTCTACGAACAACCTATGAAGGGTCGACTCATGGACATTAGTTATATCAGTGGACACAACTTGTCTTAAAGTGACGGGAGTGCAACTACGGGCTTTAGTGAAGTATTACCGTAACTAATGAATGTTGATCAACTGGGTCAAAGAGTTTGACAGGTTAGTCTCGGATCATTAGAGCTCGTCACCTGTAGGTCCATTAGGTCCTTCGGTTGGCTCAAACTGGATACATAGAGGGTTTATAGTTTGGTGTGGATTTGAAGTGTTCAAATTCATTAAAAGGGTATTTATGTCATTTATATGAGATATGATTGACATATTATATAGTTTAATGTCAATGAGATTCATAATAAATGTTGTGTATAATTATGATAATGCAATACCGCAGTGTACGAGTCAAGTTTTAGTATAATGATTTAAGAGTCCAAGTATCGTTCTCGGAAATGAGTTTCTAGATTAATTAATTACTAAGATACTAATTCTCAATGAACTAATGAGATGAAAGTGATAGATTTGAGGAAAGTGATATTACAAGTTAATGACTTAACTAACATATGCAATGAACTAATGAGATGAATTTATAAACAAAAAGTAAAATACTCAAGAAAACCTCTCGATTCTTAGTGAGTCTCACACATGCAATAAACTCCATAGTGTACATATGAACCTACAACATGCATGACATTAAGCAACTCTTTTATGTGTTTCCCTTAAGTTTCTTAGTTATTCTCATGCCAGATTCCTAAGGGTTTTGACAACTTTGCTCTAATTTAAGTTTTGTCTCTCGAATCCACTTAAACCAATAAATTTAAGAGTTAAAGAACGAATTGCCAAAAATAAAAACAAAACATGCTTCAATACATAGCAACTAAGTCTTAACAAGCAAATCAAATCCTAACTACAACATTTAGCTACTCTAAATCACATGAAAATCAAGCTAAATATGTAAAAAATGTCTTAGAACGGTATTACAATCTGAAAGAAAAGGAAATTAAACTTATGTGTTGATGTCGGTCCTTCGTCACCTAGCTCCCGTCTTCGATCTCGAACCTCCACGGATGCTTTGTCTCCCAAAAACGCTCTTTTCTCTCTTCTTACAAAGTGTATTTCGAAAATAGGGTCAAAAGTCTATCAAATTCGGCTCTGTTGTAATGAAAACATAAGGATCTATTTATAATGTTCTTCGGTACAGCGTTGCAACACTAGGGATAGCGTTGCAACGCTATACCCTAACCACGTGGTATATATGGCAACAGTCGGCAGCGTTGCAACGTTAGGGTCAACGTTGCAACGCTGCTACCCTAACGCGCGTGTTCCTATCGATCTGGCGTTACGACGCTTGAAGCAGTGTTGCAACGCCCTCGACACGGGTCTTCTGCTCATTGTTCTTATCGCGATAGCATTGCGACGCCCAAAGGCAGCGTTGCAACGCTACCTGCATAGGCTTTCAACGCACCAAAGTCGCACGCTCGACGTTGCAACGCTAAGGATAGCATTGCAACGCCATCACCTTGGGTCTTCAAGCTTGGATTGATCCTTCTACTTCCAAATGATGTTATTTTAGCTCCAAATAGCCTTGTTTCGAACTCGAGTGATCCAAAATGTCTCCAAATGTCCTGTTTGAGCTCCTTACCTGAAATTTAATAATTTAAACACATCAAAGCCCTGAATTTATCATAAAACTAGCAATAATTAAGCCTAAGGATAATACATTTTGTGTGTTATCAATAAACTATAGGTTAGCCTAATTGCTTAATTAGGGCTAATTTGGAGAAATTGGATTGAGAGAAATTAAATTGAATGTGATTCAATTTAAAATCAACAATTGTACAAATGTGATTTGTATCATGAGATATGAGATATCTTATTATATGTGGTTATGCAAATATGATTTGCATAAGTAAAATGGTAAATAGGTGGAGATTTCAACTCCACCTATCACCATTATATAAACCCTTTGCAAGAAGGCTTTTGTAAGATTTATTTTCATTTTTTTGGAATCTCACAAAAAAGAAACTCACAAAAAAGAAACTCACAAATTCTCTCAACTTTCCTCTCTCAAATTCTCTCCTCCCTTTCACCAAAGGAGTCTCACAACTCTCCTTCTACCTAAGGAGAACAATCGAGAAGGCTTATCGGAGGTGTCCGATTGTTCGAGGTTCGGTGAGATCGTGATCGTTGAGATCGGAAATGCGAAGTGTTCGTGGCCGGAGAAGGAAATTGTGAAGAAAGGTTCTTCAGCAAGTAAGTAAATTCTTGATGTTTTTTCCTTCTAAATTGCATGTTTAGCTTAATTTCTATAGGATAACATTAATTTTGAGAAAATGCTTTCACAACGAAACCACGACGATTCAATCGTTTTTCCGCTGCAGGAGATTAATTTCCTTCAGTTTCTATGAAACAAAAAAATGTTAATGACAATATTCTTGTGTCAAGTATTTATTTTTTATGATAGTTTGTAGTTGCCAACAAAAAAAAAAGGGGAATTGTGAGTAATGTCTAAAAAAAATTAATCGGTGAAAAATAGCTAGATAGTTTCAATATTGCGAATATGACTATCATACTTTTAGGAGCAGTTGATAAAAAAAATATTTTCCTAAAATGTCCTTGGTATATTTTTGTAATTACAGTTATGTCATTATCGTATTTACAACCCTTCCAACAACTGTAAGATTATGTTTTGAAAAAAAATCAACACTTTCTAACTGAAATTGACTCACATTTTTCTATTTTTTAGAAAAATCTTCATTTGATTGAATTTAAAGGCATAATGAAGATCACCCTCCATGGGGCTATCGAGGGCTCCTACAACTGGTCTCATAATACATGTTCTATATGAAATCTCTTCTTGCATATGGTCTCAAAATACAAGTTCCAGACTATTCATCATGGTTTACAAGTTTGTAGAGTTGTATCAGTTCGAAATGAGTTATCACAACATTCCTATCCTCTTTGATGTTGTGTGGGATGGGATAAGAACGATGGTTATAAGGTTTACAGTATATTCGAGGGTCATCAAAAAATATCTTAGACTCTTCTTTCTGGATTTGCAACCAATTTAACTGTGAAAATCCATGTATATATCCTTATATACATCCTTTTAAAATGATAGGTACGTATTGCTATTTACAAAATTGGGTTGTTGGGTGTTTAATATACTAGCTTCCAAAGACTCAGTATTATTTCATTTTTCTTTATTTAGTCGCCTCAATTCCTTCTGTATTAGGGTCATTACGATGTTATACTATACCATTGAGTAGGTATTTATGCATATCTATACTCATTTATTACACGTTGGTTGGGTATTTACACATATTTCTACTTATTTATTAAGTTAAAAAAATAGAGTTATATGTTTCTGTTGGGTTTTAATGTCCTAAAACTCGTGGTTTTGTAAACTGAATGTATATTCTATTTCACAATAAAGTTGTTATTGAAATTTATTCAGTAAAGGTGTTATTGACTATTGTGTATTGTGTAATCTTAATCCAATAAAGAACCCTTGGCTATAGGATGAATATTTGAACTTTATGTGTGACATAAAAGTGGATCAAGTTCAAGTTATAGCCAGAACAGTCTATAGTATAAGGATAGGGTTGGGTACCTTATCCTAGGGACACTATGGACGCGACCCACTTTGTAGAGTACAAACGATGTGATCCTAAATCGTTCATGTGGAGACATTTGAGTGGGGCGCCCTATGCAATGAGTTTGCATAAGATCGACATGAAATAGTCACTTAGACTTTATAACTCCGTTTCTCGTCTTAATCGACTATATTCATACGATGACCTAGGTAACTCGATCTTAATCCTGAGCGTTCTATGGACTCCTGTTTATTCGGATTATCCTTAGATTTGCATGGGTGAGAGTGGCTCGAGATTGCGACTCAATAAGCCTCCCATTTCAGGGATAAAACCGGGTAGATAGCTGGGAACATAGTTCTGTAAGATGGAATTCACTCCTACCCGCTTTAGGGATAAGTAGAGAGGTCGCTCCCTTAAGTCGACGACTCGTGTCTTGAACAATGGGCCCACCCTCTCAATGGCCCGAGAGGATTCGGTTTCTTTGGTTGGACCACAAACCAATTGTTCATTAGAGGATCGGTGGTACTTAAGGAACAAGAGGTAATTACAGGGTAAAGCGGTAATTTTGACCAAATTTGTAATTACGAACGACCTGTGAAGGATCGACTTACTAATCATGGTTATATTGAGTAGACAGGAATATATCTACAGTGAGGAGAATGCAGCCACTGGGTTTTAGTGGAGTGTCCCGGTGGTTAACGAATGTTGATTAGTTAGGCTAAAGAGTTTGGCCGGTTAATCTCGTATCGTTGGAGCTCATGATCTATAGGTCCATTAGGTCCTCCTTACTAGCTCGGACTTAGCCTTATAACATTTTGAGAGAAAAGAATGTGAATTGTTCAAATTCGAGTTTGGAAGAAAGCGTTAATTATATGTGATATATTTAACGAATCATAGCTTAATTATGAATTAAACTATGATTAATAAGAGGTGAATATATTTAAATATGATTTAAATATCGGATCGGTTTATAGCATGAATAAGGATTCATGTTCGAAAAATCGATCGAGATCGGGTAATTTATTTAATTTAATATTTGATATTAAATTAAATTAAAAATTAATTAATTAAATTAATTTCGAATTATTTAATTAATTATATTAATTTTAATTAAAAATCAATTTAATATTGATTTTTGAATTAAAATTAAATGAAAAATAAATAGATTTTCATGTTTTTCATGAAAATCAACTTGACAAGTTGCCTAATCCTCATCATCTTCAAAATTGTACAAAATTAGCCACCTCCACCTCTACCAATCCTCATCACTGTTGAGATGTCACTCTAATGAAGCTTGTTGAAGCTTTATATAATGGTGATTTGAGGTAATATGAGAGATTTCTGATAGAAAATTCAATATTCCAGAATTAGTGACTTTTGAGGTCTTTTCTTCCAAATTCTCTCAACCTAAGATCCCACAATCCGTTCTAAGGCCTGAGGATAGTAGGGAAGACTCTAACGGTTGTCCACGAAGTGTTCGTGTTGAAAACCATCCACCGGGTGAAGAGAATTTGATTTTCAAAGTTGAGTTTTCTATCCCTCTGTTTTTCCAACTTTGAGCATGTTTTTTATTTTACAAAATTGATCAACTTAGAGTGTTCAAGATCCAAAATTGCTTCCGCTTTCTTAATCTAGACTCTTTCAGTTTCAATATACACTAAGTTGGAGAAAATTGAATGAGTTTTAAATGGTGTATTATAGCATTAAGTGAATAATTAAATCTATTTACTTTATCTAATGGTGCATGTAGATGATAATTGATTTTAGTTGGTTCTTGCATGTTGGATAGATAGATGCATAAATTTCTACTCATTTATTTATATATCCATTGACTTGAAGAAAAGGGAATGAGTTTTATGTAGATCATTGATAGCGTCAAGAAACAATTAGTATATATATTATCTAATTTAGATTTTATTTAGGGTTGTTACGATTGTTTTTGTAACCTCCCTCCCAATCTTTCGATGTAGAATAAATTGTAAATATTGTAGACATTTTTCGAATTGGATTAGTTAAATTTAGACATTTTTCTTATTGCCCCAAAAAATTACTCAAGACCCAGTTTTCTTAAGCTAAATAAGCCTACTAAGAAGCCCATGTTAACTTGATGCTAAAATGAAAGAGGGAGAAACATTTTATAGGAGAAGATGGTTGTCCAAAACACAAATTTTTCGATGTGGGACAAATGAAGTTTTTATGACGTTGGAAAACTGTCGTAAATTTGTGATGTTGAAAAACTGTCATAAATTTTTAAAAATAGGAAAATCTCTGATTTTTCCCACAAAAAACGCGCCTCCAGTCATCTATGACAACTTTTTATCTAAGTCATAAATTTATGATGTTGAAAAACTGTTATAATTTTTGAAAATACAAAAATCTCCGTTTTTTCGCGCAAAAAACGCGCCTCTAACAATTTATGACAATTTATTTCTCCCTCCCTCTTATTAATTTGGCTTAGCTATAGTGTCATAGAATGTCAAAATTGTAGTAGTGCAATAGGTTCCATTGCACACTCGGGGTTCTATTATCGTTGCAACTTGTTCTAGTTTGGTTGGATAATCTAGGATAGGGTGTGATAGAAGTAAGAGGAGAAAACAGTGAAATCATTGCTCTAGAGCTCTTACCAATTAAGTTTATTATTCTGTTTTTTTAGTCACGTTTTATTTTATTAAGCAAGCTAAATTTTACTAATTTTTGGTAATTCAGTGCTTAGATAAAATTGAGTCTAGAGAATTTAGTAATTGGTAGAATTTACTACTTGTGGAGAACGATTATGGTATCCAATCATTGCATTACTTGTAACGACTCGTACACTTGCGAAATTGATCAACAATAAAAATCTAAGTTTGATTAATGCATAAATTAACCATTGAATAATTTTTTCAAAACTTAGAAATTTTAACAACAATTTAGCTCTAATATCGTCTTTCTTTAAAAACTTATCAATCTTATATCATATACATATGTTTTATAATTCATTAAAATTATATGTGAATACTTTTTAAAATGAATTTTGAAACAAAAACTTATTAAAAAAATAAAAATTGCAACACATTTTCAAGTTTAAAGTTAAGATTGTGACACTTATCCAAGTATAAGGTGAAATTTGATAAAATTGAAAGTTTAGAATAAAAATTGATACAACTTGACAAGTTTAATTATGGGTAAAAAATATTTTTTTCTAAAAAATTATAGAAAATTAATAAAATTTCTGCATCATTTAATTTTTTTTTAAACCTCAACTTGCCCTTTCATTTCTCCATTACCCAACTAATGAGCAAACTAACTGAGAATCATATGTAACCATTTTTACAAATTTACAGACTAAAAGTGTTATTTTTAAAATTTTAGAGAACAAATAGACACTAAATTCAAATATATTTTGCCTTAATTTAATTTTGGTAATTTTTTTCTAACTGAAATTTTGGGCCAATATTCTTGGACAGTCACATTCATCACTATAATATTCCTTTAATGGAATTATAAAGTCTTATTTTTTAATTTTTTTTTTTTGAGTTCACAGTAAATTATAAAGTTAGCAGTTAGCACACTAAAAATAGTGTTTTATATTTATAGCAATATATTTTTATTTTTTTACATAAGAATGAAATTGATAGTACATTAATGATCGAAAATTTTTCAACTACTTGATAACCAACAACTTTCTAAAATTTGTGAACTAAAAAAATATATAAAATGTGTCGGAGAGTATAAAACTGTAAAATAAACTAAAATGGAAAGTTTGTGGTAAATTATAGGTTAAGATTGAACAAAAACATAAATTCTAGTAGATTGATCCATCAAAATAATTCAACGTCTTGCGTTTACATGCTCGAAAAATTGTCCTTTAAACTAGACGCAGGCCACTGACTTGACAAGACAAGAAAATAATATGCTAATCTACTTCTGACTGAAAAGGAAAATGACAATTAGCTTAAAGGAAAGAAGAGAAACAAGGACAATTATTTTTATGAGAATTAAAGCCCAAAATTTGCACTTAAGGAAAGTACTATTTAGTGATGGTGGAGCCAAATCAGCTGTAATTTAAAGTATTCTCAATCTGGACCGTCATATCTGCTAATTTTCTGAGTTATCCTACTCATTTGGGGGTGTTAGATTGATGGAGTTGAGTTGGGTTAACCCAACTCCTTGTTTGGCTCACCAACAATTATAACCGGTGACTTAATAACTCAACCCCATGGAGTTGAGTTATTAACTCACCCGTACAGTACTTTCCGACGACGGTCCGACGATCTTCCGACGACCTTCCGACGATGGTTCGACAACTTTCCGACAACGATCCGGCGAGATGAAGAAAGTGGAGAAAAGGAGAAGAATGAGAAGAAGATCAGAGTTTTGAAGTGTGCATTTAAGTTGCTAATACTCTAGTTTAAATAGGCACCAAAAAGTCCTAATCCTTTTAGGACAAAGAATTCTAATCCTTTTAGAAAAGGAATCTTAATCCTTTTTAAAACAGAAATCCTAATTTTTTTTTTAAAACTTTAAAACATCATTTCCTAATCCTGATATGATTATCCAAAGATTCAAATTTAAATCAAATACAATTAAAACACCTAATTTTACGGGTTGTCACAATATACCTATTTAAGAAAAACTTTCATCCTTGAAAGTTGCTAGAACTTTACAATGGCCACGTCCTCGAACCATAATCTAAACTTAAACTCTAAACTACCTTAGCACAAGAACAAATAAGTAAAAAACATAGCATAAGAAATGTTAACACACTCACAAGGATCGATAAATTTTTATTTTTTTTTATCACCTCAACTCGAGGACGAGTCATTTTTTTTTTAAGTCGGGGTGAATCTGATGTAGGATGAAATATTAGTTAATTAGTTTAATTTAATTGTTATTAGTTTAGTGTGTAATTTTAGTTTAATGTGTCTTAGGTTTTTTTTTTATTGTAAGCCTATAAATAGGCATTTGTGAGAGTTGTAAGGCAACTTTGGAATTATATTTTGAATAGAACATTTGAGTTCTTTTGGAGAGTTTCCTCTCTTTGGGATGAATTTCCCTTCTTTGGCCATGAATTTGGCCTAATCCTTGACGTTAAAAAGTTCTAAATAATGAATTTTATTGGAAAATACATATTGATAACAAACTCAATATCCATTACTTTTGCAAATATCCCTAACATACATTTAGAAAATAGTAATATATATTGTAATTTTATAATTGATCACATAATTGAGTTTTGAAATTGTAGACAAATGTGTTTGTATTTGATTTGTAGACAATGAATATACGTTTTTCTTGCAAAGTATTAAGACTAATACCTAAGTACATTAAAATAAATAGATTAATGGTGAACATGTGCTTAAAAAGAAGAAACTACTTCATATTGAACAATATGTTCTCAATAACATAAAATAAAAAATGAATTTTATTGGAAAAGAAAAATTGGTATCAATCCCAATATCTATTACTTTTCTAAATATCTCATAAATGTTGCAAATGGTAATATATATTGTAAATTTGTAGTTGATCTCATAATTAAGTTTTGAAATTGTAGGCAAATATGTTTGTCATTAATTTGGTGAAAACAAAAATGTAAGGAAAAAAGTCACAAAAAATCAAATTTGTTCACTTTACAAAAAACTACACCAGATACCTCTGAGATAATAACTCAACTCTGCACCCCAAATACTTTCTGACTCAACTCAACTCAACTCTGCACCCCAAACACTGATTTTCAGAACTCACTGACAAAACAACTCTACACAACTCAACCCAACTCAACTCAACTCAACCTAACTCTGCGATCCAAACGCCCCCTTGATGATTTGTGTTATTGATTTGTTTCAGTCCCCCGCAATTTCAGGTCTTCTCCATCTCTTTGATTGGAGAAATTATACGAACCACCGCTACCGGAGATGTTCGTAGGTTGGGTTGGGTTGGGTTGGGTACTTTTTAGAGTTGAAAACTTTCTTCAACTCAAACAATCCTTATTAAGATTGAGATTCTACTATTGAAAACTTTCTTCGACTCAAACAACTCTTAGGGATTGTTTGGAGCGTTGAGTGGGTTATAATAACAACGAGTTATTATAGTCGGTGAAACATATAATATTATTTAAAATGTAGAGTAGTATAATTTGAGGTTATATAATAGTTTGTGTTTGGGGGTGTAGAATATTTCACAGGTTATTATAACACGAGTTATAATAACCAGTGCGCCAATCGTGAAGCATATAAGTAGGATTTGGGTTTGTTAGAATTGATCGGGTTATATACTCAAGATTTTATGAGTTTTTTACACAAATAAATAGATTTAAAATAAGTATTTATATTTATGTACAAAATATCTTATTTATTATCTTTGTATATATTTGTATGATTTTGGGTCAATTATATCATTTCTCTCTCTATATTAAAAATGTAGGCCAAAAGATTTTATTTATTAATGTAATTGTGTTTATTTATTAATTATAACACAATTTTATGGTTGGATTTATTTGATTTTTCATAAGCAATCTTACCATTAATGTAAACCCACATCTGATTTTTACCTCTTTTCTTTTCATTTTCATTTTCATTACTCGTTTTCTTCTATACGCCCATTTTATTTCCATTTTTCATTTTCTCCTCTAAGCTACCATTTTTATTCAACAAGTTATCTATTAACCCACCATTTCATAGCCCATCTTCATGAACTCATTCCAATTGGTATGAAATTTTTGTTCAATAAGTTATCTATTCGTTGTGTGTTTTCATGCAGAATCACATTTACGTTCTTTTCTTGTTTAATATTTGAATATACTATATATTGATATTTAAATATCATGTAATTATCTTTTATGTAAATTAGAATGTATAGATATCATATCAAACACACAAGAGTATATTTTCAAATGTAATATGTCTATTAAATATGCAGTATATTCAATATATCAAACACACCGGAGTGTTTGATGTTATGTATTTAAAATATTATGAATTTCATCATATACACTCAGTATATTTAGTTATTTGTAAATATATACACGATATATTTGTTCGTCACTACCATCATGTATTCTACCTGTCACAAATTTTGTTATATCCACTCGATATACATATATGTTGGGTGTGTGTATATATATATATCTATTAAAAAAAAAAAGTTGTATACAACGTATATATCTAATATTATTAAATATACTCAAACATTTAGAAAATATATACATGGTATGTATAACTTATATACATTCATAAAAATTGAATTCAAAGGATTCTAGTAGTGGTTGGTGCAGATGTGGAATAAGAACAACACTACTTAGCATCAGAGGAGGGCGATTATTGACATTTGCAAATGGAGGCGTGGTTGCATTTGATACAAATGATAGCTTTGAGGTTTTGATAGATGAATCAGATGCGAATTTGAGAACTAAGATCTTGTTGATATCCCAATGTTATGTGAACGAACTATTCTAACTTATCGTTGTTTGTCCTTAAATCACAATTACATCGGACACCACATCAATATATACCAATTTGTATAAGACATATCAATATCACATATAATATACATATTCTTGAAACTAACATAGTATATATTACATCCCTCTAATTCAATTGTATACTTATATAGCATATATATAATACCATATAAACTACGTTTATAAGGAGAGTCCAATAACACATACATCAACGAATATATTCATTTAATCATCAAACATATACCTCAAAATATGTCAAACATACAGTCATTCAATCTCCAAAACCCAAACATAGACAAAATATTTTATTGAAATAAAATAAAATAGTTCATAAACCTCACCTAATATATATCATATATGTGGATGTATATATACAAAAACTACATTATACATGTTTCACATAATATTCAAACACCCAACGAGCATTTATCATTATATCAGAGTGATAAAATATCTATTCTTTTTCTTATTTTACAAAGAGAAGAACAAAGATTACATTGGATAATATATGCATATATTTTTATTCTTTCAATCATATTACCTAATGGATATCATGTATGCAGATGCATATAAAACAACATAGTATTCAAAATCCTTATCGAGCATTCAACATTGTATCGAAGTGGAAATAGTTATTCCCATATGTATGTAAAATTACATTGCACATGTTCTACATATTAAAATACCTAATGACCATTCAAAATTGTTTTAGAGCATGAAAATAAATAATCTTTTCCTAATTTTACAGAGAGAACAACAATGACTATATTGTATAATATATACGTATATTTTTAGTCTTTAAAGCGCATTATACTATGTGTAATCTATACCAATGGTGTTAAATTGTTTCCAACAATATGCCAAATGATTAATAAAACATATCATTTGACCTATCTTTCTAGAAATAAGAACAATAGACTTAATAACCTATATATATTTTAGAGTATTTAATATTAAAATTAGTAGTAGACTGTTTTTTAAACACATACAATCACTACATACTCGATTGCAATGCAAGAGATATGTATATTATAGAAATGTCGCATAGATACTGTGTTTCTCCTCCACTCACTTTTCGCAACTTAACAAATTCAAACTTTTATTAGTGGATATTATCTTTTTTATTAAATTGTGTAGAGATATTCCATGTACATTCGTCAATGAACAACGTTCATGCAACAAAAGTTTTGTAGAAAATAACTCAATTTATTTAGAAAATAGTAACTGCAAAACTCTGAGGCAAATATCCAATATACCGTCTTCATACCAAAAGATTGAAGGAAGGGGAACATACTTGTAGTCTATACGTATGCCACCATCTTCTCCTTCTCTTTCCAGTGTGTTTCTCTTCTTTTCTTGGTTGGTATTCTAGGGTTTTATATGCTAATAGAGAGCAAATTTTCTTCAACCAAAATCACGTAAATGAGACTATTTTTCCCTTTTTCAAAATCATTGCATAAAAGCTTTTCTAATATTTGACAATGTATGGAAAATTGTTTGTTTACTATATTTGTATTTTTTATTTTTTTAAGTTGTCAAATAGTGCATGAAAGGGATATTTAGTAAATGGATAATGACTTTTATGTAATAAATAAGACTCGTGGGCTAAATTTGTAAAAAATAGTGGGTTTGGATCAATTACCTAAAATAGGGTCTTTTTAGCAGGCTATTCATGTAGAAAATCTAAATTTTAGTTCAAGAAAGTGTCAATATGTAAAATATAGGGGAATTGTAATGTGTAGTAAAAAATATTAGGATATTTGCAAATCTAGCTACGATTTTTTAGATTTGTAAATATAACAATTTTTTGTAAAAGCTAGTTTTCGTCTTTTTAAATTTTACCTTTATTAGTGTATCAGTAGGTATATGATCTGTAACATATCTGATATACTTGTCAACTGATATATACCTAAAGATTATTAAAAGTATATTAGTAGTATATTAGTGATGTACTACTGATATACTTTTTTTTAGATATATGATCAGTTAAATGATATACTCTAAATATATTCGTAGCATATCTGAAGGGATTTGGAATTCCCGCAGCGGAAGACGTTGTGAAACGTCGTTGATCCGTTGTGTAATTCTATCTTAAAATTGAATTAAACTACTTTAATTCTAGGCTAAACATGCAAAAGAAGAGGAAAAACAGTAAGGACAAATGGTACTTACTTGTTGAAGAACACTTCTTCAATGCTTTCCTCCTCCGGTCACGATCTCTCTCGAACCAACGATCTCCTCGAATCAAACCTCGAACAATGTTGCAAGACACTTCCAAAACGTCTTCTCAGTTGTTCTCGGGAGGTTGAGGGAGAGTATGTGGGACTCCCTTTGGATTTTGGGTGAGGAGAGATTTGAGATAGAATGGAGAGAATGGTGAATGCTCTCTTTGAATGAAAATCCTAAAAATGGCAATTGCTTCACCAAAAGCTTCTTGCAAAGCTTTTATATACTATTGTGTGATAGAGTTAAAACCTCCACCAAATCACAATATTACCACAACTATATGATATATAAATCATATTTGCATATTATATAATATAAGGTATCTCATACCTTATTATACAAATCTCATTTGCATAATTGTGGATTTTTAAATTGAATCACATTCAATTTAATTTCTCTCAATTTAATTTCTCTAATTAGCACTAATTAATCAATTAGGCTATACTATAGTTTATTATGAATCTCATTCACATTAAACTATATATTATGTAATTTATATCTCATATAAATGACATAAATACCCAAATAATGAATTTGAACACTTTAAATTCACACCAAACTATAAACCCTCAATTTGTCCAATTTGAGTCAACCGAGGGACCTAATGGACCTACACGTGACGAGCTCCAATGATCCGAGACTAACCTGTCAAACTCTTTGACCCGATTATTCAACATTCATTAGCTACGGTAACACTCCACTAAAACCCGTAGCTGCACTCTGATCAATGTACGACAAGTTGTGTCCATCGATATAACCAATACCCATGAGTCAACCCTTCACTAGTTGTTCATAGACACTGCTGGGTCAAATTACCATTTTACCCCTGTGTTTACCTCTTGCTCCTTAAGTCCCACTGTTTCTCTAATGAACAACTAAATTGCATGGTCCAACCATAAACAACAACCCTCTCAGGCCAATGAGAGAGTGGGGTCTCGTTGTTCAAGCCCTGGAGACAACACTTAAGGGAACAACCCCTCTAGTTTCCCTAAGTCGGGAACGAGTGAATTCCTTCTTGCGTAGTCAAGTTTCCAGCTCCCCACGTGGTCCTGTCCTAGAGAAGATAGGCATATTGGGCGAGCATTAGTGTCCACCTTCACCCGTACTAGTCAAAGGACAGACCCCCGTATACAGCAGTCCGTAACACGCTCAGGATTAAGGTCGAGTCACGAATGGTCATCTACGAAATTATTAGCCCTATCTTTGTTAATGTGTTACATCGATGAAGTCTAATAATTCACGATGCACCGTCTTGTACAATCTCATTGCATAGGATGCCCCCACTCGCATGTCAACCACATGAACGAGTTAGATCACCTCGTTTGTATCTTAATACAAAGCGGGTCGCATCCACAACGTATCCAGGATTAGGTCTCCAACCCTATCCAGGATTAGGTCTCCAACCCTACCCATATACTGTAGACCGTCCGGGTCATTAACTCGAACGTGATCCTCCCTGTGTGTCCACTACACACCGTTCAAGTTCTAGTTCTCTCATTAATACAATGCCCATGGAGCTTAGTTTATTGGATTAAGTTTATGAAATATGCGAGACATAAAGTTCAAATAAATAACTCTTATTTATATCACAAGGCTGAAATAAATAACTCTTATTTATTTACAACATGGAATATTACAAACTACACGAGATGAGGACATACATCCCAATAAACTCTCACTTGGACTAAGCTAGTGGAGTACATGATACATTTCTCAAATGTATAGTAAAGTAATACAACAAAGTAATACAATAAACTAGGGCATTGAATACCCCTCTACAATACTCCCACTTTTCTTAGTCAAGAAGCACTCGAAGACCTAGACTCTCTAGGTGACCCTTAAACACCTTAGTCGTGAGGGCTTTTGTAAATGGTTCAGCAACGTTGTGCTCTGAAGCTATCTGCGTGACTGTCACGTCTCTGCGGTGCACAATCTCCCGTATCAGGTGATACTTACTCTTAATGTGCTTGCCCCTTTTATGACTCCGAGGTTCTATCGAGTTGGCTACTGCACCACTGTTGTCACAAAATAACGTGATCGACAAGTTCATATTTGGAACAACTTTCAAATCTAGTATGAACTTCCTAAGCCAAACAACTTCCTTTGCAACTTCACAAGTCGCAACATACTCGGCTTCCATCGTGGAATCAGCGATGCATCCCTGCTTGATGCTTCGCTACACTACAACTCCTCCATTCAGAATAAAGGTTGACCCCGAAGTGGATTTCCTAGAAATCTTATCGGTCTGAAAGTGAGAATCTGTGTATCTCGTAAGGATCAAATCTCCACTCCCATATACAAGGTTGTAGTTTCTCATTCTCCTAAGATACTTGAGGATTGCGTTTACGGTTGTCCAGTGATCTAATCTTGGATTGGATTTATACCTACTGACAATCCCAACTGCATAACAGATGTCAGACCTAGTACACAACATGACATACATTAGGATCCCTACAGATGAATCATAGGGGATTCGTCTCATATCTTCAACCTCTTGAGGTGTTTTAGGACATTGATCCTTAGATAGGTGAACCCCATGCCTGAAAGGCAGCAAGCCCTTTTTGGAGTTCTGTTGGGATTTTTGTCCAAATCTCGTGTTTGTAATATATTGTTTGAAATTAATAAGAGTTATTTATTTCATCACATTGTGTCTCGCAATATTTATAAACTTTTCCAATAAACTAAGCTCCAGGGTCATTGAATTCATGAGAGAACTAGAACTTGAACGGTGTGTAGTGGACACACAAGGAGGATCACGTTCGAGTTAATGACCCGAACGGTCTACAGTATATGGATAGGGTTGGAGACCTAATCCAGGATACACTGTGGATGCGACCCGCTTTGTATTAGATACAAACGAGGTGATCTGACTCGTTCATGTGGTTGACATGCGAGTGGGGGTATCCTGTGCAATGAGATTGTATAAGATCGGACCGTGAATTATTAGACCTACTGATGTAACACCGTTGACAGTAAGGACTAATAATTTCGTAGATGACCATTAGTGACTCGACCTGAATCCTGAGCGTGTTACGGACTCCTGTCTGCGAGGGTCTGTTCTTTGACTAGTACGGGTGAGGGTGGTCATAGTTACTCGCCCAATATGCCTATCTTCTCAGGGACAGAACCAAGTAGGGAGCTGGGAACTTTACTACGCGAGATGGAATTCACTCGTTCCCGCCTTTAGGGAAACTAGAGTGGTTGTTCCCTTAAGTGTGTTCTCCAGGGCTTGGACAACGGGCGCCCACCTTCTCACTGGCCTGAGAAGGGTGTTGTGTATGGTTGGACCATCACAATATGTTGTTCATTAGAGGAGTAGTGGGGACTTAAGGAACAAGAGGTAGACACAGGGGTAAAACGGTTATTTGACCCAGCCGTGTCTACGAACAACCTGTGAAGGGTTGACTCATGGGCATTGGTTATATCAGTGGACACGTAATATTCTGCACTGACGGGAGTGCAGCTACGGGCTATAGTGGAGTGTTACCATAGCCAATGAATGTTGGTTAACCGGGTCAAAAAGTTTGGCAGGTAAATCTCGGATCATTGGAGCCCGTCACTGTAGGTCCATAAGGTCCCTCGGTTGGCTCCACATGGATTAAAAGAAGGGTTAATGTTTTGGTATGAAATTGAAGTGTTCAATTTCACTTTAAGGGCATTTATGTCATTTATATGAGATATGAATGATATAATATATAGTTTAATGTGAATGAGATTCATAATAAACTATAGGTTAGCCTAATTGTTGAATTAGGGTTAATTGGAGAATTTGATTGAGAGAAATTAAATTGGATGTGATTCAATTTAATTAATACACAATTAATGCAAATGGGATTTGCAATATGAGATATGAGATATCTTATATTATGTGGTTATGCAAATGAGATTTGGATAACCTATAGTTGTGGTAAAGTGGTAATTATGTGTACATTTTAACTCCACCAATTCCACTATATAAACGCTTCTTGCAAGAAGGATTTGAATAACTTCTCTCATTTTTTAAATTTTCACAAAGAAGAGAAGAGAAATTCTCTCAATTCTCTCTCAATTCTCTTCCCTCTCCAAAACTCACAAGATTCCACAACCTTCCCTTCTCCAAAAGAGGACAACCGAGAAGGCATTTTGGTGGTGTTCAAGACCTTTCGTTGGAGGTGTTCGTTGAGTACGAAGAGCACGAAGAGTTCGTGATTTGAAGAAGAAATCTTGAAGAAAGTCTTCAACAAGTAAGTAAACGCTGTTTGCTGTATTTTTCTTCTTCTTGTAAGCATGTTTAGCCTAGATCTAATGTTAGATCAATTTTAATGAAACTATGTTGCATATTGATACATTGACGATTCAATCGTCTTTCGCTGCACGGGATTTTCATTCCCTTCAATTGGTATCGGAGTCATTTCGATGGTTTCTCAATTATGCATTGTTTTATTAAAATTTGGTGGGTTTTTGCCATAATTCATGAGATGAATGTCTTGGTTTGCATAATGGATGTTTCGATTTTTTGCACTTTTAGATTTATTTTCTGTTTGATGAGATCAAATGTAAAGGGCCCGTGTTTTTGGGCATTTTAGAAAATAAATCGAGTCTGTAAGTCCGTGTTGTTCGTGGCAAGTGTTGCTTGTGAAGAAATCGGAGCGAACAGCGTAAATCGACGAAGAAGAACAAAGGTGTTTGTTTGTTGCATCGCCGATGGCGTTGAGCAGCGCCGCCAACGACGTCTCAACGCTATCCTTGCGGATGGAGGCCTGCAGTGAGCAGCGTTACCAGCAACGCCGGCGGCGTTGAAGCGCGCAGCTTGACGCCGGGCGATAACATTGCAACGCCGCCACGCAGCGTTACAACGTTGCACGCGTTGAGGAGCGATTCGCGGCGCCATGAGGACGTGGGTTCAAGCCTCATTGTGGGCAGTTTTTTCAGTTTTACGTTTTATTTAATTATTTTTAATTTGTAAAATGTATTTTATTTATTTATTTAATTATTTTATTAAATAATATTAATATAAATGTTATATTAATGTTATTTAATTAAATAATTGCCCCTTGGTGCCAAAAATCGGTCCATTTTTGCTATTTAATTATTTTATGCATGAGATGTATATTTTAATTAATTTCTATGTGCATATTGTATGTCATATAGATTTAAAATCCCACTTTAGGTTAAACATTTCATGCATCATTTTTATATTATAAGAGTTATAATATATAGTATGCATGATAGGATTATATTATAAGAGTTATAATATAATGTTTGCATGTTTTAATTTATTAAATATAAGTGTTATATTTTTAATTAAAAGCATGCTCATGCATTTAATCATGTGATGAATTATATTATGTTATAGTATATAGTATTATTCATGTGATGGATGATCAAGCACTATAACATAGAAATGCATGCAACCTAAGTTAATTATTATTTTTAAAGTGTTTATAACTTAAATAATTAGACTTAGGTTTTCTATTTTTCTAATGAGATTAGAAATTTAGGAAATCAAATATAACTTTTGAATGAAGACTGATAAGTAACTCTATCTAAGGAAGGTTTTGTCTAAGGCTGGGGTATTTAAGTTGACGCTTGCGGGAACACCCCTACTGAAACCGACCCGGGAGTGAATTCGGTCCGGAGATTCTTAGGTTATATTCTCGTGAGTGCCGTTAATTAAGTGTTAATTAATTTACTCACATAGACCTAAGTTAATAATGTGATTATAAACTTAGGTTATATACCATATAAGAGATATATTGGTAGACTTAGGTAAATTTTAGCCGGTTTATCTAGGTCAATCCCTAATAAAAAATTAAAGTGCTGAGTGGGAGGAAATAAAGTGTATGAGATACATTTGCATTTCCAACCACAAATCTCCTTTAAGTCCGCACCGTGAGATCTATACTCGGCCTCGTGGCGCAAATGGGAGCGTCCCCCTTCGGATGGCATTTGTATAGGTCAATATCATCGTGGATGGAGAGAGTACTTATAGTGAGTGGGAGCGGGACTTGTGAAAACGAGACTCACGGTCTCTTCTTTCGATTCACACCGTGAGACGCCTATGATCTGCCTGCTAGTTTGGCCTGGACCAGACAATCCCTTCGAAGGGCTTGATCATGGGAGTCGAAACACCGTGAATTCCCGAAAGGGATACAGTTTCCTGGTTGGTTTTCCTTCTTGATTCACCCTTCGGTGGCTATTGTTTGGACGGATACTTGGAAACTTAAAGATTGAGGGTGACACTCACAGAATTCGTTAAGTGTTAATGAATTCGACCGAACAATGGTAATTGGACGCCTAATGGAATAAGAGTTATTCTGGGATTAGGGTCTGATCGAGAAAGTCTCGTCCTAGAGGAGTGTTCTGTTCACCATTCGGTGGCGGTCATTCTAAACCTTTAGGGTATCATTGCAAAATTTTGAATGACCTAGGGATCATCAAACAATTTTGCTAAAACTTGATTGGATTTCAAAAGTTTTTTGCGAGACTAATACAAAGGTTTTTCTTGTTTTTTTAGCTAAAAATGTCTAGCGCAATAATAGCTTTACTTTACTCGCTTCGGACAAACTAGTGGGAGATAACTATCAAAGTTGAAAAAAAAAACATAAATACAATTTTGGTACAAGACGACATTAAGTTTGTGTTATCTGAGGAGTGTCCTCAGATGGGCTCGACCGCGTCGCGAAGTGTTCGCGATGCGTACGATCGATGGATCAGGGCCAACGAAAAGGCCAAGGTCTACATTATTGCCAGCATGTCTGATGTCTTGGCAAAGAAGCACGAGCTGATGGTTTCCGCTAAGGAGATCATGGAGTCCTTGCAGGAAATGTTTGGACAACAGTCCTTTCAGGTCCGACATGACTCGCTCAAATCGTTTTCAATGCACTGGATGAAAGAGGGTCGCTGCGTCCGTGAACACGTTCTAGACATGATGACCCACTTCCATCTGGCCGAGATGAACGGGGCTTCGATCGATGAGTTGAGCCAGGTCAGTTTTATTTTGGAGACTCTTCCGAAGAGTTTTCTTCAGTTTCGTAGCAATGCTGTTATGAACAAAATTAGCTACACTCTGACTACCCTCCTCAATGAGCTACAGAATTTCCAATACTTGAATAGGGTCAAGGAATCTGAGGCAAATGTTGCCTACAGGTCTTATCACAGGAGTTCGACCTCTGGGACGAAACCTGTTGCTCCTTCACGCCCGAAAGGGAAGAAGAGGATGAAGAGGGGTAAAACTGACCGAGCTGCTGCCCACAAGGGCAAGAAGGTCAAGGAGGTTGCAGATAAAGGAAAGTGTTTCCACTGCAATGGGGGTGGTCACTGGAAGAGAAACTGTCCCAAATTCCTGGCCGAAAGGAAGAATCAAGGTAAATGTGATTTACTTGTGACTAAAACATGTTTAGTGGAGAGTAGTGACTCTGTCTGGATATTGGATTCGGGCGCCACTAACCACGTTTGTTCTTATTTTTTTAGGATTGATTCTGGCGCACCACGCTGAGAGGGTGAGGTGACTCTACGGGTTAGATCCGGGGAGCTTGTCTCTGCTGCAACGATCGACAAGGTGAAGCTTAACTTTGGCGGGAAGTACTTATTGTTGGACAATCTGTACATAGTTCCAGGGTTTACTAAAAACCTTGTTTCAATTTTCTGCCTAATAGAACAATGTATTTCAGTTTCTTTTGAATCGAATAAAGCGTTTATTTCTTTCAAAGGGAATGTTATTTGTTCAGCTTCACTTGAAAATAATCTGTATGTTTTGAAACCCAATTCGGTCAAAAGTGTTTTGAATACTGAATTGTTTAAAACTGCAGAAACACGAACTAAGAAAGCAAAAGTTTCTCCAAAAGAGAATGCCCATCTTTGGCATCTTCGGTTAGACCACATTAATCTCAATAGGATTGAGAAACTAGTGAAGAGTGGACTTCTAAACGAGTTGGAAGAAAACTCTTTACCGGTGTGTGAGTCATGCCTTGAAGGAAAAATGACCAAACGTCCTTTTAGTGGAAAAGGATATAGAGCCAAAGAGCCTCTTGAGTTAGTGCATTCTCACCTCTGTGGTCCGATGAATGTCAAAGCTCGGGGCAGTTATGAGTACTTTGTGTCTTTCATAGACGACTACTCCAGATATGGGTATATTTACCTAATGCATAAGAAGTCTGAAACTCTTGAAAAGTTCAAGGAGTACAAGACTGAGGTTGAGAACCTCTTAGGTAAATCGCTTAAAACACTTCGATCGGATCGAGGTGGAGAGTACATGGACACTTAATTCCAGGACTATATGATAGAACACGGAATTACGTCCCAACTCTCAGTGCCAGGTATGCCACAGCAGAATGGTGTATCGGAGAGGAGAAACAGAACCTTGTTGGACATGGTCCGGTCGATGATGAGCTATGCTCGTCTCCCTGATTCTTTTGGGGGTATGCAGTGGAGACTGCTGTTTATATTTTGAACAATTTTCCGTCGAAGAGTGTTTGTGAAACACCTTTCGAGCTCTGGAGTGGACGTAAAGGCAGTTTACATCACTTCAGGATTTGGGGATGCCCGACCCATGTGTTGGTGTCAAACCCGAAAAAGTTGGAACCCCGTTCGAAATTGTGCCTATTCGTAGGTTACCCTAAAGAGACTAGGGGTGGTCTGTTTTACGATCCTAGGGAAAATAGGGTGCTTGTGTCGACAAATGCCACTTTCCTAGAGGAAGACCACGTCAGGGATCATTTACCAAGGAGTATTAAATGAATGGACAGTACATCAGCAAGAGTTGCTGATGGGGCTAGTACGTCAATAAGTGTTGTTGATGCTAGCACGTCTAGTCAAATCCGTTCCCAAGAGTTGGGAATGCCTCGACGTAGTGGGAGGCGTGAGAGACGACCGATCGCTACATGGGTTTAGCTGAAACCTCAGTTGTCGCTCCTGATGATGACTGTGAGGATCCATTGACCTATGATCAGGCAATGGTTGATGTTGACAAAGATGAGTGGATTAAAGCTAGGGACCAAGAAATGAAGTCTATGTACTTCAATTCTGTATGGGAGCTGGTGGATCAACCGGATGGGGTAAAACCTGTTGGTTGCAAATGGATCTACAAGCGTAAACGTGGCGTAGATGGGAAGGTGCAGACCTTCAAACCCCGACTAGTGGCAAAGGGTTTTACCCAAGTTGAAGGGGTTGACTATGAGTAGACTTTTTCACCTGTGGCCATGGTAAAGTCGATCAGGATCCTTCTGACCATTGCCGCGTATTATGACTACGATGTATGGCAGATGGACGTCAAGACAGCCTTTCTGAATGGCAAACTTGATGAGACCATCTACATGGATCAGCCCAAAGGGTTCATTGCCCAAGGCCAAGAGCAAAGAGTTTGCCGGCTTCATAGGTCCATTTATGGACCAAACGAGCCGAGGTCTTGGAATATAAGATTTGATGAGGCAATCAAATCTTATGGCTTTGATCAAAATGTCGACGAGCCTTGTGTCTATAAGAAAATCGTTGACAAAACTGTCGCATTCTTGGTGTTGTATGTGGACGATATTCTTCTCATTGGGAATGAGGTAGAATTTCTTCTTGACGTTAAAAGTGGCTAGCTTCAAATTCCAAATGAAAGATTTGGGAGAAGTTCAGTATGTTCTAGGTATCCAGATAGTCCGGAACCGGAAGAACAGAACGCTAGCCTTGTCTCAAGCGTCTTATATAAGACTCCTCAAGATGTTGAGGATATGAGACGGATTCCATATGCTTCAGCTGTAGGGAGCCTCATGTATGCCATGCTGTGTACTAGGCCCGACATTTGTTATGCGGTATGAATTGTCGGTGATATCACCGGTCAATCCAGATTAGATCACTGGGCGTAGTAGTAAAGGCAATCCTCAAGTATCTTAGGAGAACGAGGAACTACAGCTTAGTGTATGGTAGTGGGGATTTGATCCTTACGGGATACACAGATTCTGATTTTCAGACCGATAAGGATTCTAGGAAATCCACCTCGGGGTCAACCTTCATTTTGAATGGAGGAGCTGTAGTATGGCGAAGCATCAAGCAGGGATGCATCGCTGATTCCACTATGGAAGCGGAGTATGTTGCGGCTTGTGAAGCTGCAAAGGAAGCTGTTTGGCTAAGGAAGTTCATGACAGATTTGGAAGTTGTTCCTAACATGAACTTGCCCATCACACTGTTCTGTGATAACAGTGGTGCAGTAGCCAACTCACGTGAGCCTCGGAGCCATAAGAGAGGCAAACACATTGAGCGCAAGTATCATCTGATACGGGAGATTGTGCACCGCAGAGACGTGACGGTCACGCAAATAGCGTCGGAGCACAACGTAGCTGATACATTTAAAAAACCCCTCACGGCTAAGGTGTTTGAGGGTCAGCTAGAGAGTCTAGGTCTTCGAGAGCTTCCTGACTAGGGCAAGTGGGAGATGTGTAAACGGGTATTCAATGCCCTAGTTTATTGTATTACTTCGTTGTAACTTATGTACATTTCTGAAATATATTTTCTCCACTAGCTTAGTCCAAGTGGGAGTTTGTTGGGATTTTTGTCCTAATCTCGTGTTTGTAATATATTGTTTGAAATTAATAAGAGTTATTTATTTCATCACATTGTGTCTCGCAATATTTATAAACTTTTCCAATAAACTAAGCTCCAGAGTCATTGAATTCATGAGAGAACTAGAACTTGAATGGTGTGTAGTGGACACACAAGGAGGATCACGTTCGAGTTAATGACCCGAACGGTCTACAGTATATGGATAGGGTTGGAGACCTAATCCTGGATACACTGTGGATGCGGCCCGTTTTGTATTAGATACAAATGAGGTGATCTGACTCGTTCATGTGGTTGACATGCGAGTGGGGGCATCCTGTGCAATGAGATTGTACAAAATCGGACCGTGAATTATTAGACCTACTGATGTAACACCGTTGACAGTAAGGACTAATAATTTCGTAGATGACCATTAGTGACTCGACACGAATCCCGAGCGTGTTACACACGGACTCACATGCTGAGGGTCTGCATTCTTTGACTAGTACGCGGGTGAGTGGTCACGATTACTCGCCCAATATGCCTATCTTCTCAGGGACAAAACCAAATAGGGAGCTGGGAACATAACTACGCGAGATGGAATTCACTCGTTCCCGCCTTTAGGGAAACTAGAGGGGTTGTTCCCTTAAGTGCTGTCTCCAGTGCTTGGACAACGGGTGCCCACCTTCTCACTGGCCCGAGAAGGGTGTTGTGTATGGTTGGACCATCACAATATGTTGTTCATTAGAGGAGCAGTGGGGACTTAAGGAACAAGAGGTAGACACAAGGGTAAAACGGTAATTTGACCCAGCCATGTCTACGAACAACCTGTGAAGGGTCAACTCATGGGCATTGGTTATATCAGTGGACACGTAATATTCTACACTGACGGGAGTGCAACTACGGGCTATAGTGGAGTGTTACCATAGCTAATGAATGTTGGTTAACCAGGTCAAAGAGTTTGGCAGGTTAATCTCGGATCATTGGATCCCGTCACTATAGGTCCATTAGGTCCCTCGGTTGGCTCCACATGGATTAAAAGAAGGGTTAATGTTTTGGTATGAAATTGAAGTGTTCAATTTCACTTTAAGGGCATTTATGTCATTTATATGAGATATGAATGATATAATATATAGTTTAATGTGAATGAGATTCATAATAAACTATAGGTTAGCCTAATTGTTGAATTAGGGCTAATTGGAGAATTTGATTGAGAGAAATTAAATTGGATGTGATTCAATTTAATTAATACACAATTAATGCAAATGAGATTTGCAATATGAGATATGAGATATCTTATATTACGTGGTTATGCAAATGAGATTTGCATAACCTATAATTGTGGTAAAGTGGTAATTATGTGGACATTTTAACTCCACCAATTCCACTATATAAACCCTTCTTGCAAGAAGGATTTGAATAACTTCTCTCATTTTTTAGATTTTCACAAAGAAGAGAAGAGAAATTCTCTCAATTCTCTCTCAATTCTCCTCCCTCCCCAAAACTCACAAGATTCCACGATCTTCTCTTCTCCCAAAAGAGAACAACCGAGAAGTCATTTTGGTGGTGTTCAAGACCTTTCGTTGGAGGTGTTCGTTGAGTACGAGGAGCACGAAGAGTTCGTGATTTGAAGAAGAAATCTTGAAGAAAGTCTTCAACAAGTAAATAAACACTGTTTGCTGTATTTTTCTTCTTCTTTTAAGCATGTTTAGCCTAGATCTAGTGTTAGATCAATTTTAATGAAACTATGTTGCATATTGATACATTGACGATTCAATCGTCTTCTGCTGCACAGGATTTTCATTCCCTTGAAGTTCTGCATCTTATATCTAGACAACATTTTGTCAATATAAGACGCCTGAGACATGGCTAGCATTCTGTTCTTCCAGTTCTGGACTATCTGGATACCTAGAACATACTGTGCCTCTCCCAAATATTTCATTTGGAACTGCGAAGCCAACCATTCTTTAATGTCAGTAAGAAATCCTACCTCATTCCCAATGAGAAGGATATCATCCACATACAATATTAAAAATGCGACAGTTCTGTTAACGATTTTCTTGTAGACACAAGGCTCGTCAACATTTTGATTAAAGCCATAAGATTTGATCACCTCATCAAACCTTATATTCCAAGACCTCGAGGCTTGTTTCAGTCCATAAATAGACCTTTTAAGCCGACAAACTCTTTGCTCTTGGCCTTGGGCAATGAACTCTTTGGGTTGGTCCATGTAGTTGGTCTTGTCAAGGTTGCCATTCAGAAAGGCGGTCTTGACATCTGCCATACCTCATAGTCATAATATGCGACAATGACCAGAAGAATTCTAATCAACTTTACCATGACAACAAGTGAAAAGGTTTCCTCATAGTCAACCCCTTCCACTTGGGTAAAACCCTTTGCCACTAGTCGAGCTTTGAAGGTCTGCACCTTCCCATCTACGCCACGTTTACGCTTGTAAATCCACTTGCAACCAATAGGTTTAACCCCATCGGGTTGGTCCACAAGCTCCCAGACAGAATTGAAGTACATCGACTCCATTTCCTGGTCCATAACTTTAATCCATTCGTCCTTGTCAACGTCTGCCATTGCCTGATCATAGGTCAATGGATCCTCAAAGTCATCATCAGGAGTGACGACTTGGGTTTCAGCTAAACCCATGTAACGTTCAGGCTGTCTCACAACCCTTCACTACGTCGAGGCATTTCCAACTCTTGAGAACGGACTTGACTAGACGAGCTAGGATCAAGAACAGTTGTTGATGTACTAGCACTGTCAGCAACTCTTGCTGATGAACTGTCCATTTCATTCAACACAATCTTACTCCTTGGTAAGTGATCCTCAATGTGGTCTTCCTCAAGGAAAGTGGCGTTTGTCGATACAAGCATATCCTTAGAATCGTAAAAGAAACCACCTCTAGTCTCTTTTGGGTAACCTACAAAGAGGCACAACATTGAACGGGGTTCCAACTTCTTTGGGTTTGACACCAACACATGGGTCGGGCATCCCCAAATTCTGAAATGACGTAAACTGGTTTTACAACCATGTCAGAGTTGGAAAGATGTTTCACAAACACTTTTCGACGAAATTGTGTTCAAAATGTATATCGCAGTATCCACTGCGTAACCCCAAAAAGAATCAGGGAGACGAGCATAGCTCATCATCGACCGAACCATATCCAACAGGGTTCTTGTAACGCCCCAGGCCCAGGATCCTCTGCAACCTGGCTGCGTCACTATATCATCCATGACTGCTTGCAAGAGTGAAGACACTATCCCCACAAACCAACACGGGGTCCTTTCAGCATGCTTTGTCCTCACTCACATGCTCCCTAGGAAAATTCCCAGGAGGTCACCCAACATAGAATTGCTCCAAGCCAAGCACGCTTAACTGTGGAGTTCCTATGATTGAGCCACCGAAAAGGAAGGTGCACCTTGTTGGTATAGGAAGTAGCTATCAATTCTTTTAAGATTTGTCTCAACTATACTTCCATATCCTCATTGTCATTCTCATGTACCCCTCTTCCTCGGGTACCATACTTTCATATCCTCAGGATCCCTCTCATTCAGATGTGGACTCGGTTCATTCATGTACCCCTCTTCCTCAGGCGCACATGCCCACTGACTTCCGCCTTTGGTTCGTCCCCAACCACATCTTACTTGGGAGAGGTTTCTCTCGATACCATTTGTAACGCCTGGGCCCCAGGATCCTCTCGCAACCTTTGGCTGCGTCACACTATATCATCCATGATCGCTTGCAAGAGTGAAGACACTATCCCCACAAACCAACACGGGGTCCTTTCAAAGATGCTTTGTCCTCACTCACATGCTCCTAGGAAAATTCCTGTGAGGTCACCCAACATAGAATTGCTCCAAGCCAAGCACGCTTAACTGTGGAGTTCCTATGATTGAGCCACCGAAAAGGAAGGTGCACCTTGTTGGTATAGGAAGTAGCTATCAATTCTTTTAAGATTTGTCTCAACTATACTTCCATATCCTCATTGTCATTCTCATGTACCCCTCTTCCTCGGGTACCATACTTTCATATCCTCAGGATCCCTCTCATTCAGATGTGGACTCGGTTCATTCATGTACCCCTCTTCCTCGGGCGTCACAGTTCTATTTCTCCTCTTCGATACACCATTTTGCTGTGGCATACAAGGTGCTGAGAGTTGGGACGTGATTCCATGTTCTATCATATAGTCCTGAAATTCGGTGTCCATATACTCTCCACCTCGATCCGATCGAAGTGTTTTAATCGATTTACCTAACAGGTTCTCAACCTCAATCTTGAACTCCTTGAACTTTTCAACAGTTTCAGACTTCCTATGCATTAGGTAAATGTACCCATACCTCGAATAGTCATCTATGAAAGATACGAAGTATTCGTAACCACCTCGTACTTTAACATTTATCGGACCACAGAGGTCAGAATGTATAAGCTCAAGGGGCTCCTTGGCTCTAAATCCTTTTCCACTAAAAGGACGTTTGGTCATTTTGCCTTCAAGGCATGACTCACAAACCAATAAAGAGTTTTCTTCCAACTCACTTAGAAGTTCACTCTTCACTAGTCTCTCAATTCTATTGAGATTTATGTGGCCTAACCTTAAATGCCAAAGATGAGCACTTTCTTTTGGAGAAACCTTTACTCTCTTAGTTCGCGTTTCTGTTGTTTTAAACAATTATGTATTCAAAACACTTTTGACCGAATCAAAACATATAAATTGCTCTCAAGCGAAGCTGAACAAATCAAATTTCCATTTCGAGAAATAAACGCTTTATTACCCTTGAATGAAATGGAAATATTTTGTTCTAATAGGCAGGAAATAGAAATTAGGTTTCTTGTAAACCCAGGAACTATGTACATATTATCCAATAGTAAGTACTTCCCACCAAAGAACAACTTCACCGTGCCTATTGCTGCAGCTGAGACAACTTCTCCGGATCCAACCCTGAGTGTTATCTCACTCTCTTGCAGCAGCTGCCAGGAACTTAATCCTTGAAAAGAAGAGTAAACGTGGTTAGTGGCGCCTGAATCCAGTATCCAGACAGAGTCTCTACTCTCCACTAAACAAGTTTATGTGACAAGTAAATCACATTTACCTATCATCTTCTTTTCATCAAGGAACTTGGGGCAACTCCTTTTCAGGTGTCCGTCCCTGTTGCAGTAGAAACACTTTCTTGCAATTTCCTTAATTTCTTTTCCTTTTAGGGCGGTAATGCGGTCAACACTATCCTCTTTCAACTTCTCATTCTTCATTTTAGGGCTTGAAGAGCCTACAAACATTGTCCCAGAGGTCAAACCCCTGTGAAAAGGACTTAAGGCAATACTTGCCTCAGCTTCCTGTCCCCTGGTTTGCATCAAGGACTGGAAGGTTTGTACATCATTAAAAAGGACTGTTGAGCCGGGCACCTGAGGACCCTTCTCAGTGAGCGCGAACTCTTAGTCGTCATTTAGCAAAATCGTGTTAATATTGTTTTTGTAACGCCCCTACTTTTCTATGACCAAATCCCTAGGGACATTACTACACATGCATGCATTTATAGGCCGAGACATAAAAGAACTTAAAAGAAATTTCCATTTATCGTAAACAGTTCCAGGGATCCCAAAAACAAAACAGTAAAAATCAGTTAAAAACATCAAATCAACTTGGCCTATTTAAAACTGTAAACAAGTTCAACTTCAATTCAAATCATAGAGACAAAAATAGTCAAAATAAGAATATGCGGAAAAATCATGCTGGTTCCCATGGTCCTAATAACGCTCTTCCGTCACACGCCCTGCACGTCCTTCCCTTTACCTGAAAAACATTTTTAAAAGAAAGGGTGAGTATTGCATAAACAATACCCAGTAAGTAACCTCGCTACCGAGGTTTGGGATATGCATACACATACAATCATAATCTCTAAACTCATTCATAACATATATAGATGGGATTTAAAACTTTCTAGAGTTGCCAGGTCTTTAATCCATGGCTGCATAGTTATTTGTCAGGCCTTTAATCCATGACTGCTCATTCAGTTGCCAGGTCTTTAATCCATGGCTATTCATTTAATTGCCAGGTCTTTAATCCATGGCTATTCATTTAATTGCCAGGTCTTTAATCCATGGCTATTCATTAAAATTGCCAGGTCTTTAATCCATGGCTGTTCATAAAATTGCCAGGTCTTTAATCCATGGCTGTTCATATAATTGCCAGGTCTTTAATCCATGGCTGTATATTTAATTGTGAGGCCGACTGGTCATCCTGGGTCTTTTCAGCGATCTCGGGATAACCAATGTCCACACTATTCGTTAACTCATTTCGTGGCATACAAAACATGCATAAGGTCCCATCAGTCTCATAATCATGGTGTACATATCACAAACATCATCATCAACATATCATTCATACTTTCTCATGGACAGGGTGAAAGATCATACTTTTGTAATAAACATGAAACATTCTCATACATACTACTCATCCCTATTCTCACATGGAATAATGGGATCCTTATACATAACATACGAGAATACTTTCACATAAAATAACGATTCATTTTCACATAATACATCGAAGTATTTGCACATAAAACATCATGTATTCTCAAAATAATATCTGTGGATTTTCATGTGAAAAATATGAACTATTTCGCATAAAATCATGAAAATCGTTTTCAGTTACTCCCATTAAAAGTTCGGCACGAGGTCCCTTACCTCGAGCTTCGATTTCTCTCCACAACCTAATCGAACTCCCTGCTTATCCTCCCTTTAGTGAAACCTGATTCACACCATAATTTTCGAAATCAACCTCCAAATATTCACTAAAACCCTAATCATGCGTTACTCAAAATTCTGCATTTCGATGTCGTGTCCCGCTTACCTCGGTTTTCATGCGAGAACTCGATATTCCTTAGTTTGCTTGGCAATCGACCTCCAATTCCGTTCCAAGTTCGGTTCCTACAAGGACGTGTTCGAACCTGAAACTTAAAATCTCAATCGAACGCTTAATTAAACTCGATAGGTCGCAAGTAAAACTCCAACGACTTCGAAAAAAACCACCGCTCGCCACCGAGTTAATGTTTCAAAGATTGGAAGTCTTTGCTGATCGAGGAGGTCGACGGCGGGCGCGGCGGCTGAATCGCGAATGACCGGCGACGGCTCTCCACAACAGCAGCAGCGGCTGAGGGTTTGGTTTGGCGGCTGGAAAGGTCTTCGAGCAGCGGCCGGTGGACGGCTCGCGGTTGGCTGACTTCGCCACGGACGGCCGGAGCGAGACTCGTGGACGGCGGGGACGAGGATCGAGTCTTCCGACGGTGGCGGTAGGGGCTTTGCGTGCGCGCGCGGGAGCTTGCGGATGGTCGCACCCCTCGATCTCACGAGCAGCGGCGGCGAGCAGCTCACGCGAGGTGTGAGGTCTTCGTGCGCGAACCGGCCACGGGTGCCGGTGTAGACTCTCTGCAATGCCGGCGAGGAAGCGACTTGACGACGGTGAAAGCACTCGTCCGTAGGGCTTGTTCGGCGGCGCGCGTGTTCCTTTGCTTTGAGTCTGGTTGTGTGGTCGGCCGACTCTGGATGATCGAAGGTGTCGTCGACGGTGAGAGTAGCATCCACGGCGCCTGGGGGTTTAGATTAGGGCAAAGGTATAAGGAGGAGGAGGAGATGAGAGTGCCTATGGTTTTTAGGGTTAGGGTTTGCCAAATGAGATGGAGGTGAGAGATAGAGTTAGGGTTTTGGGGAAAAGTTAAGATGAAGATGTTGAGGAATTAGGGTTTCACTTAAGGAGACTTATATACCATAATTTAGGTTAAACTTACATTGCCAAAGTAGCCCTCCTTTAAATGTTAATCACCAAAATGCCCTTGAAAATGTCCTTTTTCCTTTAAATTCATAGTTAATCTCATCCTAAGGAATAATTCACCTAAGCTAACAAAATTACGATCTCCCTCTCGCCGAGTTTGTTTAAGACACCAATCCAACTAAATACAGCGGTCAATAAAATGTTGAACAAAATAACTAATAGTACCTGAGATGGCGGTCGTCACAATCTTCCCTCCTTAAGAACTTTCGTCCTCGAAAGTTCCTATTCTTGGAATAGTTCAGGATATTTAGCTCGCACTTCCTCTTCTCGTTCCCAGGTAGCTTCTTCCGTGCGGTGGTTCTGCCACAACACTTTAACCAAGCTGATCTCACTCGGTTCACGGAGGGTCTTTCGATCTCTTGCAATAATTGCACTGCCGGTGGTTGCTCGCCATAACTCGTGTCTTCCGCTAATCGCAATCTGGTTCAAGTCTCTATGACATGAGTCGTCCGGAACATACTTTCTCAACATGGAGACATGGAATACGTTATGAACCAGCCGAAAGAGAAGGCGGCGGTGCTAATCAGAGGCCACTTTGCACCAATCCTCTCTAAAATCTCAAATGGTCCGATGAATCGCGGACTCAACTTCCCCTTACGGCCAAACCTTAGAATTCCTTTCATTGGAGCCACCTTAAGAAACACGTGGTCCCCAACCTCGAATTCTAGGTCCCTTCGTCTCGTGTCAGCATAATTCTTTTGTCCGACTTGGGCGGTCTGCATTCGTGCTCCGATCTTTTGCATTGCCTCATTAGTGATCTCGAACTAATTACGACCCAACAATCGGCGTTCACCAACCTCCTCCCGAGCGGAGTTCTCGCAACGTTTTCCATGAGAGCTTCAAATGGAGCCATTCCGATGGTCGATCGATAATCGTTGTTATAGGCAAACTCCATCAGATGTAAATGAGTGTCCCAACTACCGGGAAATCTAAAGTGCAAGCTCGCAACATATCCTCTAATATCTTGGTTTAAACGCTCCGCCTCATCCATCCGTGCTGTGGATGAAAAGTCATCTTCAAGTTCAACCTGCAACCCAACGCTCTCTGTAAACTTCTCCGTAAGTTGGAGGTGAAACGTGGATCCTCGCTCGATATAATCTTGACCGGGATTCCATGCAAACGGACTATCTCTTCCGTAAAGTCGCGCCCACTTATCTCGTAGAATAGGTGGGTTTCCTGGTATGAAATGTCTTGACTTTGTTAACTCCGCCCACTATGACCCAAATCACCGTGTAACCTCGTAAAGTTCTAGGCGGTCAACTATGAAATCCATAGAGATCTCCTCCCATTTCCACCGAGGCACATGTAATGGTTGCAGATCCTGCGGGCCTCTGCCTGCAGGTGCCTTCACTGCCGACAAGTCAAACACTTGCCGACAAATTCGCGCCACGTCGCGCTTCATGTTGCACCACCAAAACGATCGCTTTGAGATCTCGGTACATCTTGGTACCGCCAGGATGCATAGAAAATGGTGAGTTATGGGCTTCGCTTCAAGATCTCGCCTCGCCTTGTCATCGTCGCGCACACACACGCGTCCCCGAAATAGCAATCCTCCATCTCGTGGATAGGAAAACTCTGTCAACTCACCAGTAGTTACTGCAGTAAGTTTTTCCACTAATCGGGGTCCACTGCTGCCGAGCCTCTATAATACGTTGCCTCAAGGTCGGTTGCACTTTGTTAATCGGGCTAATCGAGTCGTGGTCTTTCCTACTAGCATCGCAATTTCGGCTCGAGCAAACTCGCCGTAGAATCTCTGACCGCTGCCGCCGCTCGCGCATGCATAGCATGCATCAAGCTTCTCTGCGAGGGCATCGACCACTACATTAGCCTTACCGGGATGGTATCGTATGTCAATATCATAATCTTTCACCAATTCCAACCATCTGCGTTGCCTCATGTTCAATTCCTTCGGGTGAACAGATACTTGAGACTTTTATGATCTGTAAAAATCAATTTTCTCGCCATATAGGTAGTGTCTCTCATTTTTAACGCAAATACCACTCGCCGCTAGTTCCGTGTCATGAGTTGGATAGTTCCTCTCGTGCGTCTTCAATTGTCGGGATGCATAAGCTATTACTTTACCGTCTTTGCATCATCGATTGCACCCACCCTTTCTTGGAAGCATCACTCAGAAACCACAAAGCTCCTGTTCCTCGGAATCGTAAGAATCGGGGCCGACACTAATCGTGCTTGAGTTCTGGAAACTCGCTTCACAAGCATCATCCCAAACAAAAGAGTTTCCCTTACGCGTCAGCTGAGTCATAGGCATGGCTATCTTGGCAAAATCCTGCACGAAACGCCTATAGTATCCTGCAAGACCCAGAAAACTACGTACCTGCAATGCGGTGGTCGGACGAGGCCACTGTGTGTGACGGCCTCCACCTTGTTTGGATCAACGAGACTCCAAATTGCAGGACACCACATGCCCTAGAAAAGATACATGCGAGCCAAAATTCACACTTGGAGAATTTTGCATACAACTTATTCTCTCTCAGTGTGAGTAAGACTTTCCTCAGGTGCATTTCATGTTCTTCATCACACCTGGAGTATATCAATATATCATCGATGAACACAATCACGAACGTATCAAGAAACTCCTTGAACAAACGGTTCATCAAGTCCATGAAGCGCGCAGGAGCATTGGTCAGGGCCAAGCGGCATCACCGTGAACTCGTAATGCCCATAACGTGATCTGAATGCTGTTTTAGGGATGTCCCCTTCACTGATCCTCAACTGATGGTAGCCTGATCTCAGATCGATCTTAGAGAACACCGTCGCTCCTTGCAACTGGTCGAACAAATCATCTATCCTGGGGAGAGGATATTTATTCTTGATGGTAACTTTATTCAACTCCTCATAATCTATACACAGCGCATGGATCCGTCTTTCTTTTCACGAACAATACGGTGCTCCCCAGGGTGAAACGCTTGGGCGTATAAACCCTTTGTCTAGCAAGTCTTGTAATTCTTGTAACTGTACTTTTAGTTCTTTCAACTCTGCTGGTGCCATTCTGTACGGGGCCTTGGATATCGGGGTCGTCCCCAATTCCAATCCGATGTTAAAATCTACCTCCCTGACTGGAGGTATTCCGGGAAGATCCTCGGGGAAGACGTCTGTAAACTCATTCACTACTGGCACTGATGTCACTGAGATCTCTGTGCACCTTGCATCTAGTATGCGAGCTAAGACGCTCCAAGCTCCCGATGCAATAATTTTTCTCGCCTTAAGGGCGTAATTACCTTAGGCCTACTTCCTCTCTCATTGTGCTCTCTGAACAGAGCAGGGTTGGTTAGGAGGAGTGAACACTACCTCCTTCCTGAAACAATCAATACAAGCATGGTTCTCACGCTAACCACCCATGCCTAAAATTACATCAAAATCAAACATATCTAAGACCACTAGGTTCACTTTGCTAACACATGGTCTCATGATGGTCACACTACCATCCTTGACTTTCATATTGGCCAACAAATTTATTCCCGCAGGAGTGGAGACAGATAGGGCATCACATGAATCGTTTCTAGTTCTAACTCGGCTTGACTTACAAAGGATGCGAGAAATAAAAGAGTGTGTAGAACCGTAATCAAATAGTACAAAGGCGAGGTGTCCAAGTAATGGAAGTGTACTGTAACCACCGAGTCCGAGCCATAGATGTCTCTCACCGGTGCTTGCATAGGCTCTCCCTCGATGTATGGCCGGCTTCACAAAGAGCCCACTACTCATAACTCGTGGTCGCTAGTGCCGGCTTGATTCGGGCGATTATTAGCTCAGTGCCCTTCCTTTCCACACTTGAAACACGCTCCAGGGCCAAGCCATACATTTACCCTGCAAAGTCACGAACACCACATTCCTTGCACCGTGGCTCTATCTCCGCCGCTATTCCCGATCTGTTGGATCGTGGTTTCGGGCCGGGACACATTTAAATGCCCCGGTCTATGCGGTACGCTGGGGCGCCAGTGTGGTGGAATGGGGCTGGTCCCACTTCCTCTTATGATTCGCTATGGCCGCCCCGAGTTAACTACCACTGCGGCGATGAGCTCACTGTACCCAAATCGCCTTCCGCCACTCTCACTGCGGAGGCGTAATCGGGAGGTGCTAATGCTTGAATAAAGCCTCGAACATTCTCGCCCACCCCATGATGATGAAGCGCTCGGTCTTCTTTGCTTACAGATCCACCACTCGGGGCAAACGACACAGACGGGTAAATTCCTCTCATATATCTCCACCGCCCTCTCTGTTTCAGCACACCAGTAGAATTTCGCTGCTTCACGAACGAGCCGCAGCAGGATAGAATTTCCGCCCGAATGCTTCTTTGAATAGATTCCAAGTAATCGTTTCTCCGCTGCAACAATGGTTCCTTGGCGGACTCCCACCACAAGTACGCGTCATCCTCGGCATGAAGGTCGCACAGACACCCTCTCGTCCTCGGGGCGCTTCATCGATCTAAAGATGGTCTCAATGGAGGACGACCACAACTCCGCCACGGTGGGGTCACCTGAAGAACCCATTGAAAGATCTCGGATCATACTTCCTGAAGTCTTTCAGGTAACGAGACTCCAGAGTTGCATCGTTTCGCCCCTGATTTGCTTGGGCCAGCTGGGTGGCTACTGTAGCTCGCACTAGGCTCTGCATGGCCTCCACCATCATAGTCATAACATTGGCGTTCCCCTCAGTACGCCCGCGGGGGCAAATCTGCAGTACATTCTCCTGACGGTCAGGCGGGTCCTGGGGGAGGTCTCGAACG
Source organism: Trichosanthes cucumerina (assembly GCA_036507285.1). Taxonomy (NCBI): domain Eukaryota; kingdom Viridiplantae; phylum Streptophyta; class Magnoliopsida; order Cucurbitales; family Cucurbitaceae; genus Trichosanthes; species Trichosanthes cucumerina. The sequence goes on along the minus strand of CM071839.1, from coordinate 68,864,019 downwards.
GGTGGAGTAATCTCTTCCTGATCCAGGGGTAATTCCGGTTGGGCGTCAACGTTTACCCTTGCCCTCCGGCCCCTACCACGTCCCCTACCTCTCCCTCGGCCTCTAGGTGGCATTATGTCAAAACTACAACATAGAGAGTTTCTAACTCAGTTTCCTTTACTATCAAATCATAAGATAGAATCACCCTTGGGCTTTTAAGGTTATGTATGCATAAAACTCAGATCATATCATAATCATTTACTTTTTTAATGAAATATCGTGGACGTGCACTGGCAGTGGATCGGAAGCGTTGTTAAACCATGGGAACTACTCTGTGCTTACTCTGTAAGCAAGTCTACAGAACCCTTAAACCTAGGGCTCTGATACCAACTGTAACGCCCCTACTTTTCTATGACCAAATCCCTAGGGACATTACTACACATGCATGCATTTATAGGCCGAGACATAAAAGAACTTAAAAGAAATTTCCATTTATCGTAAATAAGCCTGGGATCCCAAAACAAAACAAGAAAAATCGCTTAAAAACATCAAATCAACTTGGCCTATTTAAAATCGTAAAACAAGTTCAACTTCAATTCAAATCATAGAGACAAAAATAGTCAAAATAAGAATATGCGGAAAAATCATGCTGGTTCCCATGGTCCTAATAACGCTCTTCCGTCACACGCCCTGCACGTCCTTCCCTTTACCCGAAAAACATTTTTAAAAGAAAGGGTGAGTATTGCATAAACAATACCCGATAAAAAGTAACCTCGCTACACAGGTTTTGGGATATGCATACACATACAATCATAATCTCTAAACTCATTCATAACATATATAGATGGGATTTAAAACTTTCTAGAGTTGCAGTGTCTTTAATCCATGGTTGCATAGTTATTTGTCGCCCTTTAATCCATGATCTCATTCGGTTGCAGTCTTTAATCCATGGCTATTCATTTAATTGCCGTGTCTTTAATCCATGGCTATTCATTTAATTGCCAGGTCTTTAATCCATGGCTATTCATTTAATTGCCAGGTCTTTAATCCATGGCTATTCATTAAAATTGCCAGGTCTTTAATCCATGGCTGTTCATAAAATTGCCAGGTCTTTAATCCATGGTCGCTCATATAATTGCCGTCTCTTTAATCCATGGTCAGATATTTAATTGTGAGGCCGATCGTCATCCCGGTCTTTTCAATGATCTCGGGATAACCAATGTCCACACTATTCGTTAATTCATTTCGTGGCATACAAAACATGCATAAGGTCCCATCAGTCTCATAATCATGGTGTACATATCACAAACATCATCATCAACATATCATTCATACTTTCTCATGGACAGGGTGAAAGATCATACTTTTGTAATAAACATGAAACATTCTCATACATACTACTGTCCTATTCTCACATGGAATAATGGGATCCTTATACATAACATACGAGAATACTTTCACATAAAATAACGATTCATTTTCACATAATACATCGAAGTATTTGCACATAAAACATCATGTATTCTCAAAATAATATCTGTGGATTTTCATGTGAAAAATATGAACTATTTCGCATAAAATCATGAAAATCGTTTTCAGTTACTCCCATTAAAAGTTCGGCACGAGGTCCCTTACCTCGAGCTTCGATTTCTCTCCACAACCTAATCGAACTCCCTGCTTATCCTCCCTTTAGTGAAACCTGATTCACACCATAATTTTCGAAATCAACCTCCAAATATTCACTAAAACCCTAATCATGCGTTACTCAAAATTCTGCATTTCGATGTCGTGTCCCGCTTACCTCGGTTTTCACGCGAGAACTCGATATTCCTTAGTTTGCTTGGCAATCGACCTCCAATTCCGTTCCAAGTTCGGTTCCTACAAGGACGTGTTCGAACCTGTAACTTAAAATCTCAATCGAACGCTTAATTAAACTCGATAGGTCGCAAGTAAAACTCCAACGAATTCGAAAAATAAACCAGCTCGCTCACCGAGTTAATGTTTCAAAGATTGGAAGTGCTGCTGATCGGGAGCGGGGCTGGACGGCGGCGGCTGAATCGCGAATGACCGGCGACGGCTCTCCACAACAGCAGCAGCGGCTGAGGGTTTGGTTTGGCGGCTGGAAAGGTCTTCGAGCAGCGGCCGGTGGACGGCTCGCGGTTGGCTGACTTCGCCACGGACGGCCGGAGCGAGACTCGTGGACGGCGGGGACGAGGATCGAGTCTTCCGACGGTGGCGGTAGGGCTGCTGGCTGCGCACGGGAGCTTGCGGATGGCTGCACCCCTCGATCTCACGAGCAGCGGCGGCGAGCAGCTCACGTACGTCGAGGTGTGAGGTCTTCGTGCGAACCGGTCACAGGTGCTTCGGTGTAGACCTCTGCAATGCCGGCGAGGAAGCGACTTGACGACGGCTGAAAGCACTCGTCCGTAGGGCTTGTTCGGCGGCGGCGGCGTGTTCCTTTGCTGGAGCTGGTTGTGTGGTCGGCCGACTACCGATGATCGAAGGTGCTGTCGACGGTAGAGTAGCAGTCCACGGCGCCTAGGGTTTAGATTAGGGCAAAGGTATAAGGAGGAGGAGGAGATGAGAGTGCCTATGGTTTTTAGGGTTAGGGTTTGCCAAATGAGATGGAGGTGAGAGATAGAGTTAGGGTTTTGGGGAAAAGTTAAGATGAAGATGTTGAGGAATTAGGGTTTCACTTAAGGAGACTTATATACCATAATTTAGGTTAAACTTACATTGCCAAAGTAGCCCTCCTTTAAATGTTAATCACCAAAATGCCCTTGAAAATGTCCTTTTTCCTTTAAATTCATAGTTAATCTCATCCTAAGGAATAATTCACCTAAGCTAACAAAATTACGATCTCCCTCTCGCCGAGTTTGTTTAAGACACCAATCCAACTAAATACAGCGGTCAATAAAATGTTGAACAAAATAACTAATAGTACTTGAGATGGCGGTCGTCACAGTTTTTCCACGAAATATTATCGCTGACTAACTTAACAGAAGCTAAAGGAAATTTTGTTGCTGAAAAAATGAAAAAAAAAACTTTGTATTAGTCTCGCAAAAAACTTTTGAAAATCCAATCGAGTTTTAGCAAATTTTTATCCTATGACACCTAGGTCATTTAAAATTTGCAATGATACCCCAAAGGTTTAGAATGACCGCCACCGTAGGGTAGACAAACCCACTTCTCCTCTAAGACGATACTTTCTCGACCAGACCCTAATCTCAGAATAACTCTTATTCCATTAGGCATCCAGTTACCATTTTTCGGTCTGAATTCATTAACTCTTAATGAATCTTGTGAGTGTCACCCTCAATCTTTAAATTTCCAAGTATCCGTCTAAACAATAGCCGCCGTAGGGAGGACTAAGAAGGACGTATCCCTTTCGAGAATTCACGGTGTTCTGACTCCCATGATTAAGGCCTTCCGTAGGGATTGTTTGGTTCAGGCCAAACTAGCAGGCAGATCATAGCGTCTCACGGTGTGAATCGAAAGAAGAGACCGTGGGTCCCGTTTTCACAAGTCCCGCTCCCACTCATTATAAGTACTCTCTCCATTCACGTTGAATATTGATCCATACAAATGCCACCCGTAGGGGGACGCTTCCATTTGCGCCACGAGGCCGAGTATGGATCTCACGGTGCGAACTTAACGAAGATTTGTGGATGAAAAATTAAATGTATCTCATACACTTTATTCCTCCCACTCAACACCTTAAATTAAACGGGATTGACTTAGATAAATCGGCTAAAATTTACCTAAGTCTACCAATACAACTCTTATATTGGATTAGCCTAAGTCTATAATCACATTATTAACTTAGATCTATGTGAGTAAATTAATTAACTATTAATTAACGGCACTCAGGAAAATATAACCTAAGAATCTCCGGACCGAATTCACTCCCAGGTCGGTTCCCAGGTAGGGGTGTTCGCAAAGCGTTAGCTTAAATACCCCAGCCTTAGACAGAACCTTCCTTAGACAGAGTTACTTATCAGTCACCATTCAAAGATCATATTTGATTTCCTAATTCTAATCTTATTAGAACTAGAAAACCTAAGTCTAATTATTCAAGATCTAAACATTTTAAAACTAATGATTAACTTAGGTTACATGCATTTCTATGCTATAGTGCTTGATCATTCATCACATGAATAATACTATACTATAACATACATTCATCACATGAATTAAATGCATGAGCATGCTTTTAATTTAAAAATATAACACTTATATTAAATAAATTAAATCATGCAAACATTATATTATAACTCTTATAATATAATCCTATCATGCATACTATATATTATAACTCTTATAATATAAATATGATGCATGAAATGTTTAACCTAAGGTGAGATTTTAAATCTGTATGACATGCATTATGCACATAGAAATAATTAAATCATATCTCATGCATAAAATAATTAAATAACATTATTGGACCGATTTTTGGCACCCTAGGGACATTAAAATTAAATTAATTAACATTAAATTTACCTAAGTCTACCAATACAACAAACCCTTTGCTCGTTCCTCGTCGATTTTTGCCCGTTCCCGCTCCGATTTCTTCACGAAATCTCATGCCACGAGCGACATGGACTTACAGACTCGATTTACATTAAAAAATGCACAAAACACTAGGCCTTTACATTGTTCTCATCAACTTTAATGCAAATCTAAACTAAGTGCCTAAAAATCGAAAACATCCAAAATTGCAAACCATTAACATTCATCTCATGAAAATTAATGCTACCCACCTAATTTTAAGAATTCACAGAATAGACAACGAAGAGCAACGATTGGCTCTGATACCAATTGAAGGAATTTAGAATTCTCGCAGCAGAAGACGTTGTGAAACGTCGTTGATCCGTTGTGTAATTCTATCTTAAAATTGAATTAAACTACTTTAATTCTAGGCTAAACATGCAAAAGAAGAGGAAAAACAGTAAGGATAAATGGTACTTACTTGTTGAAGAACACTTCTTCAATGCTTTCCTCCTCCGGCCACGATCTCTCTCGAACCAACGATCTCCTCGAATCGAACCACGAACAATGTTGCAAGACACTTCCAAAACGTTTTCTTAGTTGTTCTCGGGAGGTTGAGGGAGAGTATGTGAGACTCCCTTTGGATTTTCGGTGAGGAGAGATTTGAGAGAGAATGGAGAGAATGGTGAATGCTCTCTTTGGATGAAAATCCTAAAAATGGCAATTGCTTCACCAAAAGCTTCTTGCAAAGCCTTTATATACTATTGTGTGATAGAGTTAAAACCTCCACCAAATCACAATATTACCACAACTATATGATATACAAATCATATTTGCATATTATATAATATAAGGTATCTCATACCTTATTATACAAATCTCATTTGGATAATTGTGGATTTTTAAATTGAATCACATTCAATTTAATTTCTCTCAATTCAATTTCTCCAATTAGCACTAATTAATCAATTAGGCTATATTATAGTTTATTATAAATCTCATTCACATTAAACTATATATTATGTCATCTATATCTCATATAAATGACATAAATACCCAAATAATGAATTTGAACACTTCAAATTCACACCAAACTATAAACCCTCAATTTGTCCAATTGGAGCCAACCGAGTGACCTAATGGACCTATACGTGACGAGCTTCAATGATCCGAGACTAACCTGTCAAACTCTTTGACCCGGTTATTCAACATTCATTAGCTACGGTAACACTCCACTAAAGCTCGTACCTGCACTCTCATCACTGTAGGACAAGTTGTGTCCATCGATATATCCAATACCCATGAGTCGACCATTCACTGGTTGTTCGTAGACACTGCTGGGTCAAATTACCGTTTTACCCCAGTGTCTACCTCTTGCTCCTTAAGTCCCACTGCTACTCTAATGAACAACTACGTTCCATGGTCCAACCATAAACAACAACCCTCTTAGGCTAATGAGAGAGTGGGGCCCCGTTGTTCAAGCCCTGGAGACATCACATAAGGGAACAACCCCTCTAGTTCCCCTAAGTCGGAAACGAGTGAATTGCTTCTTGCGTAGTCAAGTTCCCAGCTCCCCACGTGGTCCTGTCCCTGAGAAGATATGCATATTGGTCGAGCATCAGTGGCCACCCTCACCCGTACTAGTCAAAGGACAGACCCCCGCAAACAGGAGTCCGTAAGACGCTCAGGATTAAGGTTATCTACGAAATTATTACCCCTATACTGTTAATGGTGTTACATCAGTAAGTCTAATAATTCACGGTCCAGTCTTGTACAATCTCATTGCACAGGATGCCCCCACTCGCATGTCAACCACATGAACAAGTTAGATCACCTCGTTTGTATCTTAATACAAAGCGGGTCGCATCCACAGCGTATCCAGGATTAGGTCTCCAACCCTATCCATATACTGTAGACCGTTCGGGTCATTAACTCGAACGTGATCCTCTGTGTGTGTCACTACACACCGTTCAAGTTCTAGTTCTCTCATTAATACAATGACCCTAGAGCTTAGTTTATTGGATTAAGTTTATGAAATATGCGAGACATAAAGTTCAAATAAATAACTCTTATTTATATCACAAGCCTCAAATAAATAACTCTTATTTATTTACAACATGGAATATTGCAAACTACACGAGCTGAGGACATACATCCCAACAATATCAAAGATATTTTGCATATTGGTATTTCAATGATATACTTCATTTTAGAAATGATATATGTAACGTTAAGTATATTAGTAGTGTAATGCCCCGTAAAATCAGATGCATTAAATTCTATTTGCTTTAGTTTTAAATTTTTGGATAATCGGATCATGATTAGGAACGTAGAGTTTTTTTTTCTTTTTTAGGAAAGGGTGTTTCAAAGTCTAAAAAGGATTAGGATTTCTTGTTCTAAAAAGGATTAAGAGTTTTACTGCCTATTTAAACTAGAGTATTTGCAACTTAAAGGGCACACTTCAAAACTCTCATCATCTTCTTATTCTTCTTCTTTTTCTTCACTTTATTCATCTCTTTCTTCATCTCGTCGGAATGTCGTCGGACCGCCGTTGGGTCTCCGCCGAAGTTTCGTCGAACCGTCGCCACTCGTCGGAGTTGATTTAGCCTGATCAGTTTCGACTTCTTAAGTTTGTTTTGGACCCCGTTCTGGTTGTTTAGGAGCACACACTCTTTTTATGAACCTTTAAACATCAGGTAAGTAGTCTTTTGGATTAAAGCCAAGCTCCTAAGTGAAGGAGCAACACGATCAACATTGTTGGTTTGTGTATTCTTGAGATGTTTCTAGCATTAGATTTTGGTTTAGCTATTTAAAGTGCTTATGAAACTTGTGTAGTATGTTTTATGAGATTTATACTTGGCATGATTATGTGAATGTTAACTCGAGTTTGTGAATCATGTTTGATCGTATTTATCATGTATCTATGGACTGTGTTTCTTACTATGTGAGGTGAGGGTTGAATGTTCGAGTTTGTACCTAGCATTCTTAGTAAATGATTGGTTTTGAGCTAAAACTTGGTAAGATTGAAAACCTTGTTGGATATGGGACCATTGGAATGAGTCGAGGATGTTAGGGATGCCTAGATAGAACCCCTAGTTTGATGGGATTGAATCTCGCAGCGGAAGGCGACGTGAATCGCGTTGCTTTTCATTGTGTTACCGTTTTTCTTAAAATTGACATGCATCACATGAATGTCTAAGTTAAGCATGAAGGAAATCGAATTCCCCTGAGCAGCTGAAATGTGTAATTGGAACTTAATTACTTGTTTTGTTTTGACTTACTTCAAAAATCAATACATTGGAAAAACAGAGATAAGTCTATCTAAAGCATGGATTGGCATAAAATAACACATGTTGTAAGTTCTAACCTAAAAGGAAAACGTCATTACCTTTCTAGTTTCAATTCAGGAACTCCTTGCAATTGCAATTCTACACAACAACAGGAACTTTCGCTTCTTTTCTCAGCAAGACACTAGGAGGTGGACCTAATGGACCTATAGATCATAAGCTTCAACGATACAAGATTATTCAGTTAATCTCATTAACCTCCTAATCAACATTCGTTAACTGCGGGAACACTCCACTAAAATCCTGCAGTTGCACTCTTCTAACTACATATCTATATATTTCCGTGTCCACGGATATCGACCAACAACAACAAGTGAATCTTTCACGAATGTTCGTAACACCAGGTGGGTCAAATTACCATTTCACCCCTGGATTACATCTTTTACCTTAAGTCCCAGTGCTCCTCCAATGAACAACCTGTTGGATCGGTATGGCAACCCTAGAAGGGGGGAGGGGGGTGAATAGAGTTTAATTAAACTTTTTGCTAAATAAGCTCAATTTATTTAATTAACAAACCTTTTTAAAAATAATTAAGAAAAGCTAATGCAATAAGCAAGATAGTAAAAACAAATTAATTCTATCAAATACTTAGCAAATAAGAACAAATCAAACCATGCGTAAATTACTACTAGTAATTGTAAAAATAAATAGAAAGAGATAGAGAAATTGACACTGAAAAATTTATAGTGGTTCGACACGACCCGACCTTCTCCACTCCCCAAGCTCCTCTTGAGAATTTGAATAGAAACTTTAACCAGCTCTTTCTATGGATTAGAGTCCAACCGCTACACCACTCTTTTTTTACGGGTTCAAGAGCAAACCCAATCGTTTCGACAGTTCAGGATCAAACTGTTACAACCTCTCTTTTTAGGGATCAAGAGAAACCCTTACACAGTTTAGAAGATGAAGAACAAGATGAGAAACTCTCCCAAAGAGTGGAATATACAAATTTTAGCTCACACACTTTGTAAGAAAGAATTCTTACAAACTAAAGACATCAAATAGCTAAAGAGAATAAAAAATACAAGCTAAAAAATACTCAAAAAAATGTGGAAATGCTCCCTAAGAGTTGTAGAATTTTTTAGAATTTTTTTCCATTTTTTCAATTTTTTCGAGCCTTAAATAGAGAGAAATGGCTAAAACTAGTTGTTGGCTGCCACGTGTCAGCTTTTGATTGGCTGCAGAAAATAAATTAATAATTAATAATATTCAATAATATAATAATATTATTATTATAGTAAATAATATTATTCAAAATTTGACAGTCTGAATATTATTTTATTAATTCTTTTATTTTTATTTAAAGTGCCACGTGTCACCATATTATTAGTCCACATAGTGTCATGTTATCGTCCACGTCATCTGCCACATCATCTTTTAGGACTGTTTGAGGATGCCACACACTGCCATGTCATCATGTTGACCGTTGACCACCACACCATCTTTTATCTGCCACGTGTCATGCCATGTAGGACTTTCCCTTCAATTTTGTTTTGTCCATAACTTCTTCATTTGAGGTTTGATCTGAACGGTTCAAAATGCGTTAGAATCGTCTTTTCGAGATCTACACAATGAACACTTCAAAATACTAAAATTATTAGTAATTAATAGCAGGTTTGTTATCATCAAAATATTAATTAATTAATTAATTAAAATTAATTAATTAATTAAAATTAATTAATTTTAGATTAAGGACAAAAAACCAACACAACCTGTTTATGGTCATACCAATAAACAAAAGTCTCTCTCGGGCCAATGAGAGTGTTGGGCCCTTTGTTCAAGTCCCAGAGACACCACTTAAGGGAACATTCATCTACTTACCCTAATAAGCGGGAAGAAGTGAATTTCTTCTAGTTAGGTTAAGTCCTCAGTTGCCTGATTGGTCTTGTTCCCAAGAAGGTAAGCTTATTGAGTCGGCAAATCTGGCCACTCTCACCCATACTAGTCAAAGGACAATCTCTCGCAAACAGGAGTTCGCAACCTACTCAGGATTGAGATCAATTTGCCTAGATCATCCTATTGAAATAGAAACCTAATTAGTCAATGAAGTTACATCTAGTGGTTACTATTTCGTGGTCCGGTCTTATGCAATCTCATTACATAGGATCTCTCCACTTAACTGTCATCTACACGAACACGTTAGGATCATTGTGTTTGTATCATATACAAAGTGGGCCATATCCAGTATTATCAGGGTAAGGTACCCAAGACTTATCCCCTTACTATAGACCCTTTAAGTTGTATCTCGAACTGAGATCCTTATATGTCCACTACATTCAGTGCAAGAGACATATAACAACATTGGATGTTAATTTATTAGATTTAGGATTAATATATTTAAGGCAATACAAAATAATGAATTAAACAATATCTCTTTATTGGAGAAACAATAACTCTTTATTGATTTAATTAGAACATTATTTACAAACTACAAGTTTTAGGGCATAAAACCCAACAAACTCCCATTTGAACTAAAATTGTAGTGGGGTATATTTCAATCTAAAACAATGGTTATAGAGATACAGAAATACAATAAACAAGGGCATCCGTATACCCACTACATATCTCTCACTTGCCCTAGATTATCCTATGTTTATGTCTCGCAGACCTAGACTCTCTAGATGACCCTCGAACAATTTAGCCGTGAGAGTCTTTGTAAAAAGATCAGCAATGTTGTGCTCCGAAGCGATCTTCGTGACTATTACATCTCCTCGTTGCACTATCTCTCGAATGAGATGATATTTCCTCTCGTAGTGCTTCCCTCGCTTGTGGCTACGAAGTTCCTTCAAATTGGCTACCGCACCACTGTTGTCACAGTATAAGGTGATGGAAAATTCCATATTTGGAACTACTTCCAAATTAGTTAGAAATTTTCTTAGCCAAACAACCTCCTTAGTTGCTTCACAAGCAGCTACATATTCTGCCTCCATAGTAGAGTTGGTGATGCATCCTTGCTTGATGCTACACCACACTATAGCTCTCCCGTGCATGGTGAAAACTGATCCCGATGTGGATTTCCTAGAATCGTGTCTGTAAATCAGAATCAGTGTATCCAGTAAGGAACAAATCCTTAGACCCATACACAAGCGTATAGTCCCTCGTTCTCCTTAGATACTTGAGGATATTCTTAACGGAGATCCAGTGGTCTAACCCTTGATTGGACTGGTACCTATTGATTATTCCTACAACGTAACAAATGTCTGACTTTGTGCATAGCATAACATACATTAAACTACCTACTGTGGAGGCCTAGTGAATACATCTCATATCCTCAACTTCTTGAGGTGTCTTAGGACACTGCTCCTTAGACAAATGAATTCCATGCCTAAAGGGAAATAAACCCCTTTTGGAATTCTACATCGAATATCGGGCCAACATTTTGTCGATATAAGATGCTTGAGACAGAGCTAGCGTTCTGTTCTTGCGATTCCTCAAAATTTGAATCCCAAGAACATACTACGCCTCTCTCAAATCTTTCATTTGGAATTGGGTCACCAACCAATTCTTTATGTCAGTTAGGTATCCTACATAATTCCCATTGAGTAGGATATCATCCACATATAGTACTAAGAAAGCTACTTTATCGTTAATGATCCTCTTGTAAACACAAGGCTCATCAATGTTTTGGTCAAAACCATAAGATTTTATCGCAGTATCAAATCTTATGTTCCAAGATCTGGATGCTTGCTTCAACCAATAAATGGATCAATTGAGCTTGCAAACTTTTTGCTCCTGACCTTGGGCTATGAACCCTTCGGGCTGAGACATATAGTTACTCTCATCAAGATTACCATTCAAAAAGGTAGTCATGACGTCCATTTTCTAGATCTCATAGTCATAAAATGCGGCTTTGGACAAAAGTATCCTTATGGACTTTAACATAGCAACAGGGAAAAAAGTTTCCTCATAGTCAACTCCTTCCCTTTGGGTAAAACCCTTTGCTACGAGTCTAGCCTTAAAGGTTTCTACCTTTCCAGCTGCATTTCTCTTTCTCTTATAGATCCATTTACACCCTATGGGTTTTACCCCTTTAGGTTGGTCTACAAGTTCCCAAAGCGAATTGAAGTACATTGACTCCATTTTAAGGTCCATGACTTTGATCCATTGGTCCTTATCTACGTCATTCATTGCATGTTTATAAGACAATGGATCCTCTACGCCATCATCAGGAATGACAACCTGAGTTTCAGTTAAACCCATGTAGCGATTAGGTTGGGAAATAACCCACTCACTGTGCCGAGGCATTCCCAACGATTGAGAAGGACGAGATTGACTCGATGTGCCGGCCCCTTCATCAACTCTTGATGAAGGTTCGACTTGGTCAACAACTCTTTTTGATTCCTTTGTAGCTTAATTTAATAGTAACTTACTGTTGGGATGTATGTCCTAATCTCGCTTTGTTTGTAATATTACCATTTGAAATAAATAAGAGTTATTTCTTTCATCACTTTGTGTCTCACAATTTTACAAACATTGTCCAATAAACTAAGCTCCATGGTCATTGAATTTATGAGAGAACTAGAACTTAAACGGTGTGTAGTGGACACACAGAGAGGATCACGTTCAAGTTAATGACCCGAATGGTCTACAGTATATGGATAGGGTTGGAGACCTAATCGTGGATACACTGTGGATGTGACCTGCTTTGTATTAGATACAAACGAGGTGATCTGACTCTTTCATGTGGTTAACATGCGAGTGGGGGCATCCTGTGCAATGAGATTGTACAAGACTGAACCGTGAATTATTAGACCTACTGATGTAACACCGTTAACAGTATTGGACTAATAACTTCATAGATGACCAATAGTGACTTGACCTTAATCCTAAGCGTGTTACGGACTCCTGTCTGTGGGGGTATGTCCTTTGACTAGTACGGGTGAGGGTGGTCACAGTAACTAGCCAAATATGCCTATCTTCTCAGGGACAGAACCACGTGGGGAGCTGGGAACTTAACTACGCGAGATAGAATTCACTCGTTCCCGACCTTAGGGAAACTAGAGGGATTGTTCTCTTAAGTGTTGTCTCCAGGGCTTGGACAACGGGGCACCCACCCTCTCACTGGCCCGAGAGGGGTGTTGTGGATGGTTGGACCATTACAACGTTGTTGTTCATTAGAGGAGCAGTGGGGACTTAAGGAGCAAGAAGTAGACACAGGGATAAAACGGTAATTTGACCTAGTAGTGTCTACAAACAACTTGTGAAGGGTCGACTCACGGTCATTGGTTATATCAGTGGACACAACTTGTCTTATAGTGACGGGAGTGTAGCTACGGGCTTTAGTGGAGTGTTAACGTAGCTAATGAATGTTGATTAACCGGGTCAAAGAGTTTGACAGGTTAGTCCCTCGGTTGGCTCAAACTAGATAAATAGAGGGTTTACAGTTTTGGTGTGGATTTGAAGTGTTCAAATTCATTAAAGGGTAATTATGTCATTTATATGAGATATGATTGACATATTCATTAAAGGGTAATTATGTCATTGTTCGAGGAGATCGAGTTCGTTGAGATTGTGAACACGAAGGGTTCTAGACCGGAGGAGAAAAACGTGAAGACCGATTCTTCAACAAGTAAGTAATTCTTACTGGTTTTTCCTTCTAATGAATGTTTAACCTCGTTACTATTAGATAGTTTCAATTTTTAAGAAAACAAATTTCAGAAACGATACCACGACGATTCGACCGTCTTTCCGCTGCGTAGAATTTTCATTCCTCAACAAATGGATCTACAAGCGTAAACGCGGCGTAGATGTTGGGATTTTTGTCCTAATCTCGTGTTTGTAAATTACTATCTGAAATCAATAAGAGTTATTTATTTCATTACTTTGTGTCTCGCAATATTTACAAACTTTTCCAATAAACTAAGCTCCAGGGTCATTGAATTTATGAGAGAACTAGAACTTGAACGATGTGTAATGGACACATAGAGAGGATCACATTCGAGTTAATGACTCGAACGGTCTACAGTATATGGATAGGGTTGGAGACCTAATCCTCGATACACTGTGGATACGACCCGCTTTGTATTAGATACAAACGAGGTGATCTGACTCGTTCATGTGGTTGACATGCGAGTGGGGGCATCCTCTGCAATGAGATTGTACAAGACCGGATCGTGAATTATTAGACCTATTGATGTAACACCGTTGACAGTAAGAACTAATGACTTCGTAGATGACCATTAGTGACTCGACTGAATCTGAGCGCGTTACGGACTCCCGCATGCATGGGTCCGTCCCTTTGACTAGTACGGGTGGGGGTGGTCACTGTTACTCGCCCAATATGCTTATCTTCTCAGGGACAGGACCAAGTAAGGAGCTGGGAACTTAACTACGCGAGATGAAATTCACTCGTTCCTACCTTTAGGGAAACTAGAGGGGTTGTTCCCTTAAGTGTTGTTTCCAGGGCTTGGACAACGGGCGCCGATCTTCTCACTGGCCCGAGAAGGGTGTTGTGTATGGTTGGACCAACACGATATGTTGTTCATTAAAGGAGCAGTGGGGACTTAAGGAACAAGAGGTAGACACAGGGATAAAATGGTAATTTGACCCAGTCGTGTCTACGAACAACCTGTGAAGGGTCGACTCATGGGCATTGGTTATATCAGTGGACACGTAATATTCTCAGACCGACGGGAGTGCAACTACGGGCTTTAGTGGAGTGTTATTCAGAGCTAATGAAGGTTGATTAACCGGGTCAAAGAGTTTGATAGGTTAATCTCGGATCATTGGAGCCCGTCACTGTAGGTCCATTAGGTCCCTCGGTTGGCTCCATCTGGGTTAAAAGAAGGGTTAAAGTTTTTGTATGAAATTGAAGTGTTCAATTTCACTTAGAGGCATTTATATCATTTATATGAGATATGAATGATATAATATATAGTTTAATGTGAATGAGATTCATAATAAACTATAGGTTAGCCTAATTGTTGAATTAGGGCTAATTGGAGAAATTAATTGAGAGAAATTAAATTGGATGTGATTTAATTTAATTAATCCACAATTATTGCAAATGAGAATTGCAATATGAGATATGAGATATCTTATATTATGTGGTTATGCAAATGAGATTTGCATAACCTATGGTTGTGGTAAAGTGGTAATAATGTGGAGATTTTAACTCCATCATTCCACTATTTAAACCCTATGTAAGAAGGGATTGGTGAAGTTTTTCTTATTTTTTTGGTTTTGATCAAAGAGAAAAAACCAAAATTCTCTCTACTCTCTCTCAATTCTTCTCCCTCTCCAAAATCATAAGTTCCCACAAACTTCCTTCTTTCCAAAGGAAGAACAACCGAGACTCCAAGTGGTAATGTTTGGGTTCCGTTTGTGGGGAGCGTTCGTTGAGATCGAGAATCACGAAGTGTTCGTGACCGAGGAAGAATCCTTGAAGTTTTTGTCTACAACAAGTAAGTAAACTTCTCCATCGCTTTTTCTTTCTCTTTTGCATGTTTAGCCTAGATTTAAGAGTTAGATCATTTTAACAAAATCGAGCAGCGTAATGATACCATGACGATTCTATCGTCTTCCGCTGCGCGGGGATTCTCATTCCCTTCACTAGCCCCATCAGCAACTCTAGCTGGTGTACTGTCCATTTCATTTAGCACAATTTTACTCCTTGGTAAATGATCCCTGACGTGGTCTTCCTCTAAGAAATCAAAGTTTAGTCTATGAATGGAGACTGATTAGTAACTCTGTCTAAGGAAGGTTTTGTCTAAGGCTGGGGTATTTAAGTTGACGCTTGCGAAACACCCCTACATAGAAACCAACCTGGGAGTGAATTCGATCCGGAGATTCTTAGATTATGCTTATTGTGAGTGCCGCCAATTAAAAGTGTTTTAATTTACTTACATAGACCTAAGTAATAGTGTGATTATAAACTTAGGTTAATACCATATAAGAGTTATATTGGTAGACTTAGGTAAATTTTAGCCGGTTTATCTAGGTCAATCCTTATTAAAATTAAAGTGCTGAGTGGGAGGAAATAAAGTGTATGAGATACATTTGATTTTCCAACCACAATTCTCTGTTAAGTCCGCACCGTGAGAGACCCAGAGTATAACCCTTTGCACGAAGAAGAAAGCAATGAGGTTGCAGAATACGAAGAAGATGAAGAGGAATGCGTCTCCCTTCGGGTGGCATTTGTATAGGTCAATATCATCGTGGATGGAGAGAGTACTTATAGTGAGTGGGAGCGGGACTTGTGAAAACGGGACCCACGGTCTCTTCTTTCGATTCACACCGTGAGACGCCTATGATCCGCCTGCTTGTTTGGCCTGGACCAGACAATCCCTTCGGAGGGCCTGATCATGGGAGTTGGAACACCGTGAATTTTCGAAAGGGATACAGTTTCCTGGTTGATTTTCCTTCTTGGTTCACCCTTCGGTGGCTATTGTTTGGATGGATGCTTGGAAACTTAAAGATTGAGGGTGACACTGACAGAATTCGTTAAGTGTTAATGAATTCGACCGAACAATGATAATTGGACGCCTAATGGAATAAGAGTTATTCTGGGATTAGGATCTCATCGAGAAAGTCTCGTCCTAGAGGAGGAGTGTTCTGTTCAACCTTCGGTGGCGGTCATTCTAAGCCTTTAGGATATCATTGCAAAATTTTTAATGACCTAGGGATCATGAAACATTTTTTGCTAAAACTTGATTGGATTTCAAAAGTTTTTTGCGAGACTAACACAAAGTTTTCTTAATTTTTTCATCTTAAAACATGTCTAGCGCAATTATAGCTCTACTAGCGTCTGATAAACTAGTGGGAGATAATTACCAAACTTGGAAAAATAACATAAACACAATTTTGTTAACTGACGACATTAAGTTCGTGCTCTCTGAGGAGTGTCCTCAGATGCCGGGTTCGACTGCGTCGCGAAGTGTTCGCGATGCATACGATCGATGGATTAGGGCCAATGAAAAGGCCAAGGTCTATATCATTGCCAGCATGTCTGATGTATTGGCAAAGAAGCATGAGCTGATGGTCACCGCCAAGGAGATCATGGAGTCCTTGCAGGAAATGTTTGGACAACAGTCCTTTCATGTCCGGCATGACTCGCTCAAATACGTCTTTAATGCACGGATGAAAGAGGGGTCGTCCGTCTGTGAACATATTCTAGACATGATGACCCACTTTAATCTGGCTGAGATGAACGGAGCTTCGATCGGCGAGTCGAGCCAAGTCAGTTTTATCTTGGAGACTCTTCCAAGAGTTTCCTCGATTTAAATGCAATGTCATTATGAACAAAATTAGCTACACTCTGACTACCCTCCTCAATGAGCTACAGAATTTCCAGTCTTTGAACAGAGTCAGGGCACCGGAATCTGAGGCAAATGTTGCCTACATGTCTTATCACAGAGGTTCAACCTCTGGGACGAAACCTGTTGCTCCTTCACGCCCGAAAGGGAATAAGAGGATGAAGAGGGGTAAAACTGACCGAGCTGCCGCGCAGAAGGGCAAGAAGGTCAAGGATGTTGCAGAAAAAGGAAAGTGTTTCCACCCCAATGGGGGTGGTCACTGGAAGAGAAACTGTCCTAAATTCCTAGCCGAGAGGAAGAATCAAAGTAAATGTGATTTACTTGTGATAGAAACCTGTTTATTGGAGAGTAGTGACTCTGCCTGAATATTGGATTCGGGCGCCACTAACCATGTTTGTTCTTCTTTTTCAGGGGATTGATTCCTGGCAGCAGCTGCGAGAGAGTGAGGTGACTCTACGGGTTGGATCCGGGGAGCTTGTCTCTGCTGTAGTGATCGACACAGTGAACCTTCATTTCGACAGAAAGTACTTATTATTAGATAATTTGTACATAGTACTAGGATTTACTAGAAACCTTGTTTCCATTTCCTGCCTTATTGAACAATGTATATCTGTTTCCTTTGAATCCAATAAAGCGTTTATTTCTTTCAAAGGCAATCTTATTTGTTTAGCTTCACTTGAGCATAATCTGTATGTTTTAAAACCTAATTCGGTCAAAAGTGTTTTGAATACTGAATTGTTTAAAACGGCAGAAACGCGAACTAAGAGAGCGAAAATGTCTCCTAAGGAAAGTGCCCATCTTTTGCATCTACGGTTATGCCACATTAATCTCAATAGGATTGAGAAACTAGTGAAGAGTGAACTTCTAAACGAGTTGGAAGAAAACTCTTTACCGGTGTGTGAGTCATGCCTTGAGGGCAAAATGACCAAACGTCCTTTTAGTGGAAAATGATATAGAGCCAAAGAGCCCCTTGAGTTAGTACATTCTGACCTCTATGGTCCGATGAATGTTAAAGCTCGAGGTGGTTATGAATACTTCGTCTCTTTCATAGACGATTACTCGAGGTATGGGTATATTTACCTAATGCACAAGAAGTCTGAAACTCTGGAAGAGTTCAAGAAGTACAAGATTGAGGTTGAGAACCTCTTAGGTAAATCGCTTAAAACACTTCGATCGGATCGAGGTGGAGAGTACATAGACACTGAATTCCAGGACTATATGATAGAACAAGGAATTACGTCCCAACTCTCAGCACCTGGTATGCCACAACAGAATGGTGTATCGCAGAGGAGAAACAGAACCTTGTTGGACATGTTTCGGTCGATGATGAGCTATGCTCGTCTCCCTGATTCTTTTTGGGGTTACGTTGTGGAGATTGCAGTTTATATTTTGAACAACGTTCCGTCGAAGAGTGTTTGTGAAACACCTTTCGAGCTCTGGAGTGGACGTAAAGGCAGTTTACATCACTTCAGAATTTGGGGATGCCCGACCCACGTTTTGGTGTGAAACCCGAAAAAGTTGGAACCCCGTTCGAAATTATTCCTATTCGTAGGTTACCCTAAAAAGACTAGGGGTAGTCTATTTTAAGATCCTAAGGAAAATAGGGTGCTTGTGTCGACAAATGCCACATTCCTAGAGGAAGACCACGTCAGGGATCATTTACCAAGGAGTAAAATTGTGCTAAATGAAATGGACAGTACACCAGCAAGAGTTGCTGATGGGGCTAGTGAAGGGAATGAGAATCCCCGCGCAGCGGAAGACGATAGAATCGTCATGGTATCATTACGCTGCTCGATTTTGTTAAAATGATTTAACTCTTAAATCTAGGCTAAACATGCAAAAGAGAAAGAAAAACAGTAAGGAGAAGTTTACTTACTTGTTGTAGACAAAAACTTCAAGGATTCTTCCTCGGTCACGAACACTTCGTGATTCTCGATCTCAACGAACGCTCCCCACAAACGGAACCCAAACATTACCACTTGGAGTCTCGGTTGTTCTTCCTTTGGAAAGAAGGAAGTTTGTGGGAACTTATGATTTTGGAGAGGGAGAAGAATTGAGAGAGAGTAGAGAGAATTTTGGTTTTTTCTCTTTGATCAAAACCAAAAAAATAAGAAAAACTTCACCAATCCCTTCTTACATAGGGTTTAAATAGTGGAATGATGGAGTTAAAATCTCCACATTATTACCACTTTACCACAACCATAGGTTATGCAAATCTCATTTGCATAACCACATAATATAAGATATCTCATATCTCATATTGCAATTCTCATTTGCAATAATTGTGGATTAATTAAATTGAATCACATCCAATTTAATATCTCTCTATTAATTTCTTCAATTAGCCCTAATTCAACAATTAGGCTAACCTATAGTTTATTATGAATCTCATTCACATTAAACTATATATTATATCATCCATATCTCATATAAATGACATAAATGCCCTTAAAGTGAAATTGAACACTTAAATTTCATACCAAAACATTAACCCTTCTTTTAACCCAGATTGAGCCAACCGAGGGACCTAATGGACCTCAAATGATTGCCCAATGATCCAAGAGTAACTCGCCAAACTCTCTCGAATCTTGTTAACAAACATTCATTAGCTACGGTAACACTCCACTATAGCCCGTAGCCGCACTCCCGTCGGTCACGAATATTACGTGTCCACCGATATAACCAATGCCCATGAGTCGACCCTTCACAGGTTGTTCGTAGACATGGCTGGGTCAAATTACCGTTTTACCCCTGTGTCTACCACTTGTTCCTTAAGTCCCCACTGCTCCTCTAATGAACAAAATATTGTGATGGTCCAACCATACACAACACCCTTCTCGGGCGGTGAGAAGGTGGGCGCCCGCTGTCCAAGCCCCCGAGACAAAGACTTAAGGGAACAACCCCTCTAGTTTCCCCAAAGGCGGGAACGAGTGAATTTCATCTCGCGTAGTTAAGTTCCCAACTCCCTACTTGGTCTTGTCCCCGAGAAGATAGGCATATTGGACGAGTAATCGTGACCACCCTCACCCGCATTTACTAGTCAAAGGACGGACTTCGCAGATGGGAGTTCGTAACACGCTCGTGATTGTGTCGAGTCACTAATGGTCATCTACGAAGTTATTAGTTCTTACTGTCAATGGTGTTACATCAGTAGGTCTAATAATTCACGATCCGGTCTTGTACAATATCAATGCACAGGATGCCCCCACTCGCATGTCAACCACATAAACGAGTTAGATCACCTCGTTTGTATCTAATACAAAGCGAGTCGCATCCACGATGTATCCGAGGATTAGGTCTCCAACCCTATCCATATCATCGTGAGACCGCTTCGGTCATTTACTCGAACGTGATCCTCCCCGTGTCCACTACACACCGCTTCAAGTTCTAGTTCTCTCATAAATTCAATGACCCATGAGCTTAGTTTATTGGAAAAGTTTATAAATATTGCGAGACACAAAGTGATGAAATAAATAACTCTTATTAATTTCAAACAGTAATTTATAAAAACGAGATTAGGACAAAAATCCCAACAAACTCCCACTTAGACTAAGCCAAATGGAAAATACATTTCTGAAATGTACATCAATTACAATGAAGTAATACAATAAACTAGGGCATTGAATACCCACACACATCTCCCACTTGCCCTAGTCGAAGCTCTCAAGACCTAGACTCTTTATGTGACCCTCAAACACCTTAGCCGTGAGGGGCTTTGTAAATGGATCAGTTACATTGTGCTCCGACGCTATCTGCGTGACCGTTACGTCTCCGCGGTGCACAATCTCCCGTATAAGAGGATACCTACGCTCAATGTGTTTGCCTCTCTTATGGCTTCGAGGCTCACGTGAGTTGACTACTGCACCAGAAAAGTGTGATTGACAAGTTCATATTTGGAACAACTTCCAAATCTGTCATGAACTTCCTAAGCCAAACAGCTTCCTTTGTAGCTTCACAAGCCGCAACATACTCCGCTTCCATAATGGAATCAGCGATGCATCCCTGCTTGATGCTTCACCATACTACAGCTCCTCCATTCAGAATGATGGCTGACCACGAAGTGGATTTCCTAGAATCCTTATCGGTCTGAAAATCAGAATCTGTGTATCCCGTAAGGATCAAATTCCCACCGCCATACACTAAGTCAGTAGTTCCTCGCTCTCCTAAGATACTTGAGGATTGCCTTTACTGCTGTCCATCGGTGATCTAATCTCGGATTGGGTGATATCTCATCAAGATTCCTCCGCATAACGGATGTCGGGCCTAGTACACAACAAAGCATACTTCGGCTCCTACACCAAGCATATGGAATCCGTCTCATATCCTCAACATCTTGAGGAGTCTTAGGACACTGATCCTTAGACAAGTAAACCCCATGCCTGAAAGGCAGTAAGCCCTTCTTGGAGTTTTGCATCTTATATCTAGACAACATCTTGTCAATATAAAACGCCTAAGATAAGGCTAGCGTTACATTCTCTTCCTGCTCCTGGACAACTGGATACCTAGAACGTACTGAGCTTCTCCCAAATCTTTCATTTGGAATTGCAAAGCTAGCCACTTCTTAACGTCAGTAAGAAATTCTACCTCATTCCCAATGAGAAGAATATCGTCCACATACAACACCAAAAATGCAACAGTTTTGTCAACGATTTTCTTGTAGAAACAAGGCTCGTCGACATTTTGATCAATGCCATAAGATTTGATCGCCTCATCAAATCTTATTTTCCAAGACCTCGAAGCCTGTTTCAGTCCATAAATGGACCTATGAAGCCGGCAAACCTTTTGCTCTTAGCCTTAGGCAATGAACCCTTTGGGTTGGTCCATGTAGATGGTCTCATCAAGTTTGCCATTCAGAAAGGTTGTCTTGACGTCCATTTGCCATACCTCGTAGTCATAATAAGCGACAATGGCCAGAAGGATCCTGATCGACTTTACCATGGCAACAGGTGAAAAGGTCTCCTCATAGTCAACCCCTTCAACCTGGGTAAAACCCTTTGCCACTAGTCGGGCTTTGAAGGTCTGCACCTTCCCATCTACGCCACGTTTACGCTTGTAGATCCATTTTCAACCATTAGGTTTTACCCCATCCGGTTGATCCACAAGCTCCCAGACAGAATTGAAGTACATAGACTCCATTTCATGGTCCATAGCTTTAATCCATTCGTCTTTGTCAACATCAACCATTGCCTGATCATCGGTCAATGGATCCTCACAGTCATCATCAGGAGCGACAACTGAGCTTTCAGCTAAACCCATGTAGGGATCAGGCTGTCTCACAACCCTCCCACTACGTCGAGGCATTCCCAACTCTTGGGATCAGATTTGACTAGACGTGCTAGGATCAACAACACTTGTTGACGAACTAGCCTCATCAGCAACTCTTGTTGATGTACTGTCCATTTCATTTAACACAATTTTACTCCTTGGTAAATGATCCCTGACGTGGTCTTCCTCTAGCAAAATGACGTTTGTCGACACAAGCACCGTATTTTCCTTAGGATCGTAAAACAGACCACCTCTAGTCTCTTTAGGGTAACCTAAGAATAGGCACAATTTCGAATGGGGTTCTAACTTTTTCGGGTTTGACACCAACACGTGGGTCGGACATCCCCAAATTCTGAAGTGATTAAACTGCCTTTACGTCCACTGCAGAGTTTGAAAGGTGTTTCACAAACACTCTTCGACGGAACATTGTTCAAAATATATACCGCAGTCTCCACTGCGTAACCCCAAAAAGAATCTAGCTCATCATCGACCGAACCATGTCCAACAAGGTTTTGTTTCTCCTCTACGATACACCATTCTGCTGTGGCATACCAGGTGCTGAGAATTGGGACGAAATTTCGTGTTCTATCATATAGTCCTTGAATTCAGTGTCCATGTACTCTCCACCTCGATCCGATCGAAGTGTTTTAAGGGATTTACTTAAGAGGTTCTCAACCTTAGTCTTGTACTCCTTGAACTTTTCAAGAGTTTCAGACTTCTTGTGCATTAGGTAGATATACCCATATCTGGAGTAATCGTCTATGAAAGATACGAAGTACTCATAACCACCCTGAGCTTTAACATTCATCGGACCACAGAGGTCAGAATGTACTAACTCAAGAGGCTTTTGGCTCTATATCATTTTCCACTAAAAGGACGTTTGGTCATTTTGCCCTCAAGGCATGACTCACACACCGGCAAAGAGTTTTCTTCCAACTCGTTTAGAAGTCCACTCTTCACTAGTTTCTCAATCCTATTGAGATTAATGTTGTCTAACTGTAGATGCCAAAGATGGGCATTTTCTTTTGGAGAAACTTTTTCTTTCTTAGTTCGTGTTTCTGCAGTTTTAAACAATTCAGTATTCAAAACACTTTTGACCGAATTGGGTTTCAAAACATACAGATTATTTTCGAGTGAAGCTGAACAAATAAATTGCCTTTGAAAGAAATAAACGCTTTATTTAATTCAAAAGAAACTGAAATACAATGTTCAATTACGCAGGAAATTGAAACAAGGTTTCTAGTAAACCCTGGAACTATGTACAAATTGTCCAACAATAAGTACTTCCCGCCAAAACGCAGCTTCACCGTGTCGATCGTTGCAGCAGAGACAAGCTCCCCGTGTAAACCTGAGAATCATTCTTTGGATTTTTCTTTTAAGGAAAGAAAACAATAGAAAAGAAGAAATGAATGCTTAAAACTTGGTTTTCCTTGTTTTAAAAAGAAAAGAAATGAAGTGAAAGGTAAAAGGAAAACAAGGAAGGAAAAGCTTAAACCATTTTGGTTTTGTTTGCTCTAAGAATAACGAAGAAAAGAAAATGAAAGGAAAGGTTATTATATTATGTTTTGTTTAGGAAAGAAAAGAAAAGAAAAGAAAAGAAAGGAGAAAGGAAAAGAATGAAAAAGAGAAAGTGGGAGGTGGGACCCCCACCTTTGTTTCCTTTTTAAAAACACTTCCTCCATCGATTTCTTCTCATTTTATCAAGTAAAAGCAAGGGTTTTCGTGGGAGAAGCAGAAAGGAAGAGGAAGAAGAGGGTTTTTGGAGTGAAGATGCAGTAAGAGAGAGGAGAAAGAACTAAAGGTTTGTCTTTTTAATGTTAAGTTAATCAATTCAATCCTATTCTGGTTTTTTGTTCATCTTGAGCTCCAGGTAAGATTTGAGGTTTTGTTTCGTGAAAGTTAACTCATATTGGAACAAAATTCGTCAAGGATGCTCGAGCAAATTCGGATCTTAAGCTACTGATTTGTGAAGAGGAAGGCAGAAGACAGAATTTGCTGTCAAATCCGAGAAGTCTCTGGTATTTTGGTTGTACAGGCCTGTAGAGTTGGAATCAGAAGCTCTATTAGGTATGGTTGGAAAGCTTATTGCATTTCCTACAACTTTCGTGAAGAAATCGTGAATATAAAATGATTGGAAGATGTTTTAAATATCAGGTCAAGTTTCAAGGTTGCGAGAAAATCGATTCGAATAGCAGTGTTTAGTTCTGGGAAGTAGCTTTCGAGGTATTTCTGAACCAATCTGTTGAGAATTTCAATTTCATGTCTTCATATGATTTTTAGAGGGTTCAAAAAGGAATAGTTTGGTATAAATTACATTATTTTTGGATAAGTAAAGAAGAAGTTATGGCTGTCTGAAAACAGGGCAGAAAATCTGAAAATGCAGGAAAATTTGAAAGTGTGTTTTCTTGCAATTTTAAGGTTATATGCTTGAATTATGTTTTAAGAAATACAAGTGTTGCTTGAATGAAAAGGGTTTAGATGTTTATTGTTTTCCTTGAACACTTGTTTATGAGCATTCATGATTTGTTAGAAATGTTTTTAAGTGTTCATGATGAGCCTAAATGTCTTGATGAAATTTATACACGAGCATATGTTTATTGAATTTCCAAAGTTTATGAAAATGCTATGATTTCGAGCGAGTATGTTTAGCAAGTATGTATTTAAAGATTTCCAGTTTTATGAACAAGCTATGTAAGCTTGAGTTTTATGACAGAACAGATAAGCAGGCATGTTCAAATGTTTTCATGTGATCTTCTGAAATATTGAGCTTGAGGCTCTATGGTACCGTGTGCACACAGGTCATTTCTGTTGTCGACGTTGAGTGAACTCCGTGACAACAGCGCTGTCGTGAGTGCTGGGCGGGCCCCACTACGACAAAGACGATGGGAGTGTTGGGCGGGTCCCACTACATCGTAGAACAAACGTAGATTGTGACATGTTTTTAAAAGAGTTTATCTCATTTACATGCCTTACGAGATTTTAACGATATACTTGCTGGTTTTCATGAAAAGCTATTATGATTACACAGTTACTTTTAACATTTGATTACAGATGCATATGCTCATAGATGGCCAGGTTATAAGATTTACGAGTTAATAACTTTCTTTTAAACTCAAGTCACTCACTGAGCTTCATAGCTCATTCTTTCAGTGTTTTCCCACTTTTCGTAGAGATCGAGCTCCGCGTGCTGAAAACTCGCCATAATCTGGGAAGCTTCTCAAGTTTGATATGTTGTACGTGGGTGGAGTTGTATAGAAAGTCTATATGTATAGAAGAAGGACTATGAACTTATGTTTATGTGTACATTTTAGGTTGTGGTTGTGTGATCCATGGTTGGGTATGTTTTTGGTCATGTGATGTTCATATCTCTTTCTGCTTTTCCAGAGTCATAAGTAGGGTTACCCCTCACGTAGGTTACGTAATTGTCAATATTCCATTGTGTTGTGTTTTAGTTGTTTCTTATACAAGTTTAGTATGCTTATAAGGTAAAACAGGGTCAACAGGTATCGTTAGAGAGGTGAACAATGTCTGTTGGGTTCACGCCGTCTACCGGGCTAAGTTAGCAAGTAGTTCGGGAGGGGGTGTGACACCCCGGATCCAACCCGTAGAGTCATCTCACCCGCTTCGCAGCAATGCCGAGAATAAACTCCCTGAAAAGAAAAACAAACGTGGTTAGTGGCGCCTGAATCCAATATCCAGGCTGAGTCACTACACTCCACTAAACATGTTTCTGTCACAAGTAAATCACATTTACCTTGATTCTTCCTCTCGGCCAGGAATTTGGGACAGTTTCTCTTCCAGTGTCCGCCCCTATTGCAGTAGAAACACTTTCCTTTCTCTTTAACCTCCTTGACCTTCTTGCCCTTGTGGGCGGCAGCACGGTCAGTTTTACCCCTCTTCATCCTCTTCTTCCCTTTCGGGCGTGAAGGAGCAACAGGTTTCGTCCCAGAGGTCGAACCCCTGTGATAAGACCTGTAGGCAAGGATCAGTGTCCTAAGACTCCTCAAGATGTTGAGGATATGAGACGGATCCCATATGTTTCAGCTGTAGGGAGCCTGATGTATGCTATGTTGTGTACTAGGCCCGACATCTGTTATGCAGTAGGGATTGTCAGTAGGTATCAATCCAATCAAGGATTAGATCATTGGACAGCTGTAAAGGCAATCCTCAAGTATCTTAGGAGAACGAGGAACTACAACTTAGTGTATGGTAGTGGAGATTTGATCCTTAGAGGATACACGGATTCTGGCTTTCAGACCGATAAGGATTCTAGGAAATCCACTTTGGGGTCAGCCTTCATTCTGAATGGAAGAGCTGTAGTATAGCGAAGCATCAAGCAGGGATGCATCACAAATTCCACTATGGAAGCAGAGTATGTTGTGCCTTGTGAAGCTGCAAAGGAAGCTGTTTGGCTTAGGAAGTTCATAACCGATTTGGAAGTTGTTCATAATATGAATTTGTCGATCACACTGTTCTGTGACAACAGTG
The DNA here is from genome assembly GCA_036507285.1 of Trichosanthes cucumerina. NCBI lineage: Eukaryota > Viridiplantae > Streptophyta > Magnoliopsida > Cucurbitales > Cucurbitaceae > Trichosanthes > Trichosanthes cucumerina. Next base: position 68,837,195 of record CM071839.1, on the reverse strand, counting down.
GTGCAGTAGCCAACTCTTGAGAGCCTCGGAGCCATAAGAGAGGCAAACACATTGAGCGGAAGTATCATTTGATATGGGAGATTGTGCACCACGGAGAGGTGACAGTCACGCAAATAGCGTCGGAGCACAACGTAGCTGATCCATTTACAAAGCCCCTCACGGCTAAGGTGTTTGAGAGTCACCTAGAGAGTCTAGGTCTTCGAGTACTTCATGACTAGAGCAAGTGGGAGATATGTAAACGGGTATTCAATGACCTAGTTTATTACTTCATTGTAATTTATGTACATTTTAGAAATGTATTTTCTCCACTACCTTAGTCCAAGTGGGAGTTTGTTGGGATTTTTGTCCTAATCTCGTGTTTGTAAATTACTATCTGAAATCAATAAGAGTTATTTATTTCATTACTTTGTGTCTCACAATATTTACAAACTTTTCCAATAAACTAAGCTCCAGGGTCATTGAATTTATGAGAGAACTAGAACTTGAACGGTGTGTAGTGGACACACAGGGAGGATCACGTTCGAGTTAATGACTCGAACGATCTCTGATATATGGATAGGGTTGGAGACCTAATCCGATACACTGTGGATGCGGCCGCTTTGTATTAGATACAAACGAGGTGATCTCACTCGCTTCATGTGGTTGACATGCGAGTGGGGGCATCCTGTGCAATGAGATTGTACAAGACCGGACCGTGAATTATTAGACCACTGATGTAACACCGTTGACAGTAAGAAGTAATAACTTCGTAGATGACCATTAGTGACTTGACCTGAATCCTGAGCGTGTTACGGACTCCTGTCGCGGGGGTCTGTCCTTTGACTAGTACGGGTGAGGGTGGTCACAGTTACTCACCTAATATGCCTATCTTCTCGTGGACAGACCAAGTAGGGAGCTCGGGAACTTAACTACGCGAGATGGAATTCACTGCTTCCACCTTTAGGAAACTAGAGGGGTTGTTCCCTTAAGTGTTGTCTCCAGGGCTTGGACAACGGGCGCCCACCTTCTCACTGCCCCGAGAAGGGTGTTGTGTATGGTTGGACCAACACAATATGTTGTTCATTAGAGGAGCAGTGGGGACTTAAGGAACAAGAGGTAGACACGGGGGTAAAACGGTAATTTCACCCAGCCGTGTCTACGAACAACCTGTGAAGGGTCGACTCATGGGCATTTGTTATATCAGTGGACACGTAATATCCTGCACTGACGGGAGTGTAGCTACGGGCTTTAGTGGAGTGTTACCGTAGCTAATGAAGGTTGATTAACCGGGTCAAAGAGTTTGATAGGTTAATCTCGGATCATTGGAGCCCGTCACTGTAGGTCCATTAGGTCCCTCAGTTGGCTCCATCTGGGTTAAAAGAAAGGTTAAAGTTTTGGTATGAAATTGAAGTGTTCAATTTCACTTAGAGGTATTTATGTCATTTATATGAGATAGGAATGATATAATATATAGTTTAATGTGAATGAGATTCATAATAAACTATTGGTTAGCCTAATTGTTGAATTAGGGCTAATTGGAGAAATTAATTGAGAGAAATTAAATTGGATGTGATTCAATTTAATTAATCCACAATTATTGCAAATGTGATTTGTAATATGAGATATGAGATATCTTATATTATATGGTTATGCAAATATTATTTGCATAACCTATGGTTGTGGTAAATTGGTGATAATGTGGAGTTTTTAACTCCACTATTTAATCCCTTCTTGCAAGAAGGAAATCATGCTTTCACTCTCATTTTTTGGATTTCACCAAAGAGAAGAGTCTCCTTTTTCTCTCTAATTCTCTCCTCACCAAAACTCAAAAGAATCCCACCATTCTCCTTCTTTCCAAAAGAAGAACAACCAAGGTTCCAATTGGTGGTGTTTGTTCGGGTTTTGTTTCAGAGAAACGTTCGTTGAGAAGCACGAAGTGTTCGTGATCAAGGAAGAAATTTTGAAGAATTGTCTAGAACAAGTAAGTACGTTCTTCTCGCTGTAATTTCTTCCTATATATCTTTAACTTAGATCTAAGTGTTAGATCATTTTGACAAAATTCTAGTAGCGTAACGATACCTTGACGATTCGATCGTCTTCCGATGCGCGGGGATTTTCATTTCCTTCAATAGATGGGAAGGTGCAGACCTTCAAAGCCCCACTAATGGCAAAGGGTTTTACCCAAGTTGAAGGGGTTGACTATGAGGAAACCTTTGCACCTGTTGCCATGGTAAAGTCGATCAGGATACTTCTAGCCATTGCCACATATTATGACTATGAGGTATGACAAATGGATGTCAAGACAACCTTTCTAAATGACAAACTTGACGAGACCATCTACATGGACCAACTCAAGGGGTTCATTGCCCAAGGCCAAGAGCAAAAGGTTTTTGGCTTCATAGATCCATTTATGGACAGAAACAGGCTTCGAGGTCTTGGAATATAAGGTTTGATGAGGCGATCAAATCTTATGGCTTTGATCAGAATGTTGACGAGCCTTGTGTCTACAAGAAAATCGTCGACAAGACTGTCGCATTTCTGATATTGTAGGTGGATGATATCTTTCTCATTGGGAATGAGGTAGGATTTCTTACTGACGTAATGAAATGGTTGGCTTCGCAATTCCAAATGAAATATTTGGGAGAAGCACAGTATCTTCTAGGTTTCCAGATAGTCCGGAACTGGAAGAACAGAACGTTGGCCATGTCTCAGGCGTCTTATATTTACTAGATATTATCTAGATATAAGATGCAGAACACCAAGAAGGGCTTGCTGCCTTTCAGGCATGGGGTTCACTTATCTAAGGATCAATGTCCTAAGACTCCTCAAGAGGTTGAAGATATGAGACGAATCCCCTATGCTTCTGCTGTAGGGTGCCTGATGTATGCTATGTTGTGTACTAGACTCGACATCGGTTATGCAGTTGAGATTGTAAGTAGGTATCAATCCAATCCAGGATTAGATCACTAGACAACCATAAAGGCAATCCTCAAGTATCTTAGGAGAACGAGGAACTACGACCTTGTGTATGGGAGTGGGGATTTGATCCTTACGGGATAAACAAACTCTGACTTCCAGACCAATAAGGATTCTAGGAAATCCACTTCGGGATCAACCTTCATTTTTAATGGAGGAGCTGTAGTGTGGCAAAACATCAAGCAGGGATGCATCGTTGATTCCACTATGGAAGCTGAGTACGTTGCGGCTTGTGAAACTGCAAAGGAAGCTGTTTGGCTTAGGAAGTTCATGACGGATTTGGAAGTTGTTCCAAATATGAACTTGTCGATCACGCTGTTTTGTGACAATAGTGGTGTTGTAGCCAACTCAAGAGAGCCTCGGAGTCCTAAGAGAGGCAAGCACATTGAGCGGAAGTATCACCTGATACGGGAGATTGTGCACTGCGGCAACGTAACAGTCACGCAGATAGCGTCGGAGCACAACGTTGCTGATCCATTTACAAAAGCCCTCACGGCTAAGGTGTTTGAGGGCCACCTAGAGAGTCTAGGTCTTCGAGTGCTTCCTGACTAGGGCAAGTGGGAGTATTGTAAAGGGTATTCAATGCCCTAGTTTATTGTATTACTTTGTTGTAATTTATTGTACATTTTAGAAATGTATATACGTACAACACTAGCTTAGTCCAAGTGGGAGTTCGTTGGGATGTATGTCCTAATCTCGTTTTGTTGTAATATTACCATTTGAAATAAATAAGAGTTATTTCTTTCATCACTTTGTGTCTCGCAATTTTACAAACTTTGTCCAATAAACTAAGCTCCAGGGTCATTGAATTTATGAGAGAACTAGAACTTGAACTTTATGTAATGGACACACAGGGAAAATCACGTTTGAGTTAATGACTCGAACGGTCTCCAGTATATGGATGGGGTTGGAGACCTAATCTTGGATACACTGTGGATGCGACCCGCTTTATATTAGATACAAACGAGGTGATCTGACTCGTTCATGTGGTTGACATGCAAGTGGCGACATCCTGTGCAATGAGATTGTACAAGACCGGACCACGCATTATTAGACCTACTGATGTAACACCGTTAACAGTATTGGACTAATAACTTCGTAGATGGCCAATAGTGACTTGACCTTAATCCTAAGCGTGTTACGGACTCCTGCCTGTAGGGGTTTGTCCTTTGACTAGTATGGGTGAGGGTGGTCACAGTTACTCGCCTAATATGCCTATCTTCTCAGGGACAGGACCACGTGGGCAGCTGGAAACTTAACTACACGAGATTAAATTCACTCGTTCCCGACTTTAGGAAAACTAGAGGGGTTGTTATCTTAAGTGTTGTCTCCAGGGCTTGGACAACGGGCGCCCACCCTCTCACTGGCCCGAGAGGGGTGTTGTATATGGTTGGACCATTACAACGTTGTTGTTCATTAGAGGAGCAATGAAGACTTAAGGAGCAAGAAGTAGACAAAGGGGTAAAACGGTAATTTGACCTAACAGTGTCTACCAACAACCTGTGAAGGGTCGACTCACGGGCATTGATTATATCAATGGACACAACTTGTCCTACAGTGATGGGAGTGCAGCTACGGACATTAGTGGGGTGTTGTGGTAGCTAATGAATGTTGATTAAACGGGTCAAAGAGTTTGATAGGTTAGTCTCGGATCATTGGAGCTTGTCATGTGTAGGTCCATTAGGTCCCTCGGTTTGCTCAAACTAGATTAATAGAGGATTTACAGTTTTGGTGTGATTTTGAAGTGTTCAAATTCATTAAAGGGTAATTATGTCATTTATATGAGATATGATTGACATATTATATAGTTTAATGTGAATGAAATTCATAATAAACTATAGGATAGCCTAATTGTCTAATTAGGGCTATTTTGGAGAAATTGGATTGAGAGAAATTAAATTGAATGTGACTCAATTTTAAAATCCACAATTATACAAATGTGATTTGTATAATGAGATATGAGATATCTTATTATATATAGTTGTGAAAGTATGATTTGCATAACCTATGGTTGTGGTTAAATGGTAACTATGTGGAGATTTCAACTCCACCTATTACCACTATTTAAACTCCTTTGCAAGAAGGATTTCTCACTTGGTTGTTCATTTTTTGGAATCTCACCAAAAACAACAAGAATTTTCTCTCAACCTTCTCTCAATTCTCTCCTCCCCTTTCACCAAAAATGAGTCCCACCTGCTCTCCTTCTACCTAAAAGAGAACAACCAAGAAGCCTATCCGAGGTGTCCGGTTCGTTGGTTCGTTCGAGGCGATCGAGTTCACGAAGAGTTCATGACCGGAGGAGGAATGCGTGAAGAAAGGTTCTTCACCAAGTAAGTATTCCTTACTGTTTTTCTTCTTAAATGCATGTTTAACCTAGGTACTATGAGATAGTTTCAATTTTAAGAAAACGTTTTTCACAACGATACCACGACGATTCAATCGCTTTTTCGCTGCGTGGGATTTTCATTCCCTTCACTTACTACGTGGTTTATGGTTTTTCATGTGATCTTCCTCCAAGAAAGTGACATTTGTCGATACAAGAACCTTATTTTCTTGTGGGTCGTAGAAAAAACCACCTCTCTTTTTTGTTTGGGATAACCTACAAATAAGCATAATTTTGAACGAGGTTCCAATTTCTTCGGGTTTGTCACTAACACGTGTGCCGACAACCCCAAATCCAAAGTGATGTAAACTAGGTTTACTTCACTTCCACAACTCAAAAGGTGTTTCTGAAATACTCTTTGATGGAATAATGTTTAAGATTTGAACCGCAGTCTCTACTGCGTAACTCCAAAACGAGTCAGGCAACCGAGCATTACTCATCATAGATCGAACCATGCCTAACAAGGTTCTATTTCTCCTTTCTGACACACCATTATTCTGTTGTGGTATATTAGCTGCTTAGAGTGGAGACTGTATTCCATGTTCTATCAAATAGTCCTGGAATCTCAAGTCCATATAGTCTCCACCTCGATAGGATCGAAGTGTCTTAATGGTTTTTCCAAACGCATTTTCAACTTCAGCCTTAAACTCTTTGAACTTTTCAAGAGCCTAAGACTTATGATGCATTAGATATAGATGACCATACCTCGAATAATCATCTATGAAGGACATGAAATATTTGTACTCTCCTCGAGTTTTAACATTCACTAGACCACAAAGATCCGAATGTATAACCTCTAAGGGCTCTATAACCTTTTCTAGGAAAAGGTCGCTTAGTCATTTTTTCCTTCTAAACAAGGAGGTAAGGAATCATCTTCTAACTTATTTAGAAGTTCATTCGTAGTTAATCTCTCAATCCGGTTGAGATTTATGTGACCAAGTCTTAGATGCCAAAGATAGGTATTATTATTCAGAGAAGTCTTTTGCCTTTTACTTTGAGTATTTGCAGTTTTAAATATCTCATGATTTAAAATTGCTTTAGTTTGGTTCGGTTTTAATACATACAAACCGTTTTCTAATTTAGCTGAACAAATATTGACACCTTTTTTCGAAATGAACACTTTTTAAAGAAAAAGAAATACAATATCCATGTTCAATTAAACAAGAGATAGATAATAAGTTTCTCTTAATTCTAGGAACTATATACAGATTTTCTAAAAATAAAAATTTGTCTCTAAAAAATACCTTCGCATCTCCCACTGCATGAGCTGAGACGACGTCTCCCGTTCCGACCCTGAGTGTCATCTCACCTTCATCGAGCTCCCTGAAGGAACTAGTTTCCTGTAAAGAAGAGCAAACGTGGTTAGTGGCTCCTGAATCAAGTATCCAGGAAAAGTCATCACTTTCCACTAAGCATGTTTCTAGAACAAGTAAATCACATTTATCTTTTTTCTTTTTGAGCTCAGTAAGGTACTTTGGGCAGTTGCATTTTCAGTGCCCGTCCATGTTGCAGTGGAAACACTTTCCTTTATCTGCAACCTTGGCCTTTGTCTTGCCCTTATCAGCAGCGGCAGATGCTTTCCCCTTCCCTTATTTCTTCTTCTTCTGGATCTTCTTAAGGCCAAAAGAGAAGCCGCAAGATTTTGTCCCAGGGGATGAACCCTTTTGGAACTTTCTGGAATGGGCAAACAGATTTGCCTCTCCATCTACCTGTCCCTTATTTTTCATAAGAGACTGGAAAGTCTGCAGTTCGTTAAGAAGAGTAGTCAGGTTGTACTCTATCTTGTTCATCACCGCATTGTTGCGGAATTGTAGGAAACTCTTCGGAAGAGATTCCAGGATGAACGAACCTGACTTTGCTCGTCGATGGCAACCCCGTTCATTTTTGCCACGATGAAGTGGACCATCAGATCGAGAACGTATTCTCTCACTGAAGACCCCTCCTTCATACGGGAGTTATAAACGTATTTTAGGAATTCGTGTCAAAGTTGTTCAGACGGTTGTCCGAACATATTCTGCAACGAACTCATGATCTCACAATTTGAGACCATGCCCTCGTGCTTTTTGGCAGAAACTTCAGAAACACTAGCCAAAATATAGACCTTGGCCTTGTCGTTGGCCTTGATCCAACGGTCATACGCGTCCTCAACAGATTGAGGCGTGTTTCGAGCAGGGACCTAAGGACATTCCTCAGTCAGTACGAATCGAAGGTTGTCCACAACAAGAATTGTATTCAGGTTGGACTTCCACATAGCATAGTTTTTCCCAGTTAAACATTCACTTTTTAATAAGGCTATTATCGAGGGCGACATGCTAAAATTGCAAAAGTAGTTCTAATTAGTTATGCCTTTTAACCCATTACAAAACCAATCTAATTTAGCAAAATTATTAAGAACCCTAGTGTTTAAACTTAAACCTTTAATTTTGCAACGATACTTCAAGGGTTTAGAATAAAAGCCACCATCGGGTGGTCAGTCACTCCTCCCCTAAATTGAGACTATCTCAGCTAACCATCACTACCAGAACATCTCATGTCCCAATGATTTTTAGCTATCGTTTATTTGGTCAAAGACTCGCTAATTAGCTTAACTTTGAAGGGATTGAAATTCCCGCAGCGGAAATGACATGAAACGTCGTGGTGTTCGTTGTGAAAATCTTTTCTTAAAATTGAATTAAACCATTTAATTCTAGGCTAAACATGTGATTTTCAAGAAGAAAACATAAAGTAATAGTAACACTTACTTGTTGAAGAACCCTCCTTCGATATTTTCTTCTTCGATCACGAACTCTTCGTGCCAACGATCTCTTCACGCGATCTCTCGAACCGAACAAATTGGACACTTCCAAAATGATTTCTTGGTTGTTCTCGATCGGTTGAGGGAGAGTGGTGGGACTCCCTTTGATTTTTGGGTGGAGAGAATATGGTGATATTAGAGAGAATTTGAGAGAGAATTCTTCATCTCTTGGATGCCAAATCCAAAAAAAATGATGTTATGACTTGCAAAAGGCTTCTCACCAAGCCTTTATATAATGGTGAGTGGTGGAGATGAAATTTCCACCAAATAACCATCTTACCACAACCTTATAATATGCAAATCATATTTGCATTACATATAATAAGGTATCTCATACCTTATTATACAAATCTCATTTATATAATTGTGGAATTTTTAAATTGAATCACATTCAATTTAATTTCTCTCATCCAATTTCTCCAAATTATCACTAATTAATCAATTAGGCTAACCTATAGTTTATTATGAATCTCATTCACATTGAACTATATATTATGTCAATTATATCTCATATAAATGACATAAATACCCTTTTAATGAATTTGAACACTTCAAATTCACACCAAACTGTAAACCCTCAATTTATCCATTTTGAGCAAACCGAGGGACCTAATGGACCTACAGATGACGAGCTCCAATGATTCGAGATTAACCTGTCAAACTCTTTGATCCAATTATTCAACATTCATTAGCTACTGTAACACTCCACTAAAGTCCGTAGTTGCTCTCCCATCACTAGAGGACAAGTTATATCCATTGATATAACCAATGCCCATGAGATGACCCTTCACAGGTTGTTCGTAGACGTTGTTGAGCCAAATTACCGTTTTACCCCTATGTCTACCTCTTGCTCCTTAAGTCTCACTGCTCCTCTAATGAACAACTACGTTGCATGGTCCGACCATGAACTACATCCCTTTCGAGCCAGTGAGAGGGTGGGTGCCCGTTGCCCAAGCCCTAGAGACAATACTTGAGGGAACAACTGATAATCCCATGAAATGTGATTACTTTTAGCATTTTTCATTGCTTTCTTTCACTCAAAATTGAGTTGTGTGCGTGTTTTGTTCGTTTTTCTTAGTTCATTGTTCACTGAGTGTTGTGTTTAGTGAGTTTAGTATTAGTTGTTCATTTTCTTGTTTTGTAGGTTAATTTTAGTGTTTTGTGCCTTGTTGTTTTGTTGTGTTGCTTATTTGTTGTTTGTTGTGTTGGGTGTTGTGTTTTGAGTGTTGTGTTTTCTTTTGTCATGTGGTGTAGGAGAGAAATGAATGTTGTTGCAGCATTGGCTTTAAAGAGCAGAAGAAGAATTCGCATTGTGGTAGCAATGTCACATCATTGCTGCAACATTGATTTCATCGATGTGGTAGCAATGTCACAACATTGACTTCGGGGCAGAATAGTTAAATGTGGGACCCACCTTTCGGGATGACGTAATCTTTGGGCTAAAATTCTATTTTTCAAGTGGCTTTTGGCTTTTTAGAGAAAAAAGAAGAATAGAAGGACAAGGGGTGTAAAAGCAAAAGAGAAAAAGCCTACCTTAATTTGGAAAAGAGGAGATCGATGGAAAGTGTGGATCTTATCGAAAAGGAGAGAGGCAGAGAACCAGGGCTTCATCATCGCGATTTGCAGAAGGAGAGTTGTTGTTGCTGCATCAGTCCTCAACCGATTTTTGTTTCCTCTTTTCTTCTCCTTTTATAGCTTTCTTTCTTCTTCACCTAGCTAGATTGATTTAAAGTTGTTTAGTTAGGTCTATTCTTTTAATCTTGGCTCCATCTTTCAGCATGTTTATGATCTTTAGATTTGTTTTGTTGGATTCTTTTGTAGAAACCATGAACTAACTGTTTTAAGTTGGAATTTATGGAATGAAACTCTAAATTTTGATGTTCTTTTGTTGGAGAATTTCTATAGTTCTGTAGATTGTTTATGGGTGAAAAGAATGATCACCTTAGGATTGAATATGAGTTTGTTTTAATTCTGAAAATGTTAAAATGAATGGAAAAAGCATAAGTAATACAAGTAGGTCTTTATCTTGAAAAAGAAAAGGTTCCAAAGGTATAGACATATACTTTTGGCTTGTAAAATTAGGGAAAATCAAGTTAATTTTGTGTTTGAAAGCTGGGGTTTCATAGCATTTGTAAGACTCAGTTTTTAGGCTACAATTCGAAGGTTAGAAATAATTTTCGAAATTTATTTCATAATTCCCGTTTCTACACAGTACAACAGTGTGACGGCAATGTGGTAGCATTGCTACAACATTAGACAACAGAATTTAGAAGTTCATTTCCATAGATTCCAACGCTTTAATCGCTTAAGTCTCAACTTGTTATTCATTTGAGTTGTTTATTGCTCTTAGATTGCTAGAGTCTATCTCTCTTGTGTCAAGCTCATTTTATTTGATTTTGAGTTGTTTAGGCGCTTTAAAACTAGTTAACATTAGTCATCTTTACAATCGTGCAATGCACGTCGATCCTATGGCCCCCTGATTTTGCAAAATCGTCATCTTAGAGAGCACGACGGGCACCTGAGCTCTAATACAGAGCTCGGTAATCAAAGCAGGAAAGAATATTTTGCCTTTGTTCTTTGATGCCGCCTCCACAAGCTGCTCGTAAATAATCCATCCCACATTAATCGATTTGCCCTTGACTAAGGCATAGAGCAGAAACATTCTCTCTTCTGAAATGATGTTGACATGGGTAGTCGGCATTAGCTTGGTCCGCAGGAAGTGATACCAAACCCGATGATTTGGCTTAAGAGCTTTGCGCAAACATGTGCGCGCTCTTTGAGGCGAAACTATCCTTTCAGATCCTCACACTGTTAGCTTCCTCAATACTTGCTGACGCTGACTCTCAGTGGGGGCTCATTTCCACAGGCTATATTGATCTTGAAAATCAAACAGAAGTAAAAGCTCATTAATGTGAATGGCATTGAAAGGAACAAACCGCTTTCTGACGAAAACTCCATTGCCTGAGGCATGGCTAAAATTGGCCAAGAATTCGTGCACCACTCGGAGGTTCACTCGATAGGGATGAGAATAGAATCTCCGCTAATTTCGCTCTTATGTGGGCTCAGCGATAAACCTAGGGAGCCCAAAATTTTCACCCTGAGAGTAAACAAACCCCTTTTCAATGTAGGGTTGCCTTATGGAGATTGCCTGAAATGCAGCTTCAGCCGCTGGAGATGCAAATGTGGGCACAATGTCAGTAAGCGTTGGATGACTAGGGTGCTCTATCGGTTCGGACCTAGCGACTTTAGCCTTGGAGCGAGACTTAGGCGACATTCTAACAATATGTTTGTTTTCCCTGCCAACCGAAGCTACTGCCCTCTAGGTCTTGTTACTTTTTTTTTTCCAAAAAAACACCTCAGACAACACTGTCTTTTCAAATGCCGAGCCTAAACAACACAAGGGTAACAAAATGCACCACAACAAGCTCGAAAATGATACACCAGAATCGAAAGATGCCCGTTGCAAGCTCCTTCGATTTAAATGCCGACAAAAAAGCTTCCCGGCTGAAAACAAACACGCTGCAGCGTGAATCAATCAAGAAGGAGGCCGACGAGCAACACGAAAGAGATGGTGAAGGCAAGGAGGGCTTCTCTATCCAACAAACGTAAATGCTCACACAAATAACTTGATAAGAAGCTTCGAAGAGCTCCTTCGGCTCAGACAATGACAGTCGAACGCGGCGTGAAGCAAGGAGATGGAGCTCGACGAAGGTGGTCGACGAACCCACGCTCCGATTGCTGCTGCACCTAAAGAAAAAGAAGAGAGGAAATCAAAAATGAAAAGAAAAAAAATGGATTGGGAAAAAAACTAGGGCAGTCGATAACTTGAAATTGCACGAGGAGAAAAAAATGCACAAAACGGTGCCGTTTTATGCCTCAATATTGTATTTAATTTGATTTTTTTTTAACAAAATGTCGTCGTTTTGACTGTCTTGACGAAGAGCCTCCCCTGTTTCAATGTGGTGACAATACTGTAGCATTGCTACCACATTGAACAGACTTACTAGTGACCTATGCCGCAGCATAGCAACAATGCTACCACAACTGGGCGAAAAATTCAGTTCTTCCAATTTTGCTTTTCTTTGCTCCTTTCTTCACCTGAAACCAAAAAAACTACCAAAAACACATAAAGAAAAAGAGTGGTAACAAAAAAAAAATGAAAACTCAATCTAAAAGCAAACAATAATGAAAAACTAAACAAACAAACTCCACCAAAGCAAAAATAAACTAAAAAACACATTTTAATCTGATAGGTGGCCTCCCATCAAGCGCTTGTTTTTAAGTCATCAACCTGACTCTTTCTTTGCTCACTTTTCAGCATGAAACTGAAGGGAATCGAAGTCCCGCAGTGAAAGTGATTGAGAATCGCGCGCTCTTGATTTAGTTACAACGATTAATTCAAAAACAAATATAACTAGATTAAGCATATGAATATAATGGACAACAAGAAACATTACCTTTGAAGAACCTTTCTTCAAGTGCTTCTCTCTCCACGATCACGATCTCAGCAACAGGAACATGAACGTACGAAGACACGACCACCGGATCTTCTCCGTTGTTCTCTAGGTAAGGGAGGAATGTGGGTTCCCTTTAGGAGAGGTGAGGTATTTTGTGAGAGAGATGTGTATTTTTTTTGGAACTCTTCCAACAACACAACAAAGAGCTTAAAATTCCTTTTACCTAGTTGCATCTCATGCAACCATATATATAGGGAAATAGGATGGAAATGGCCATCCTACCGCTCCTTTATTCTCTCTTTCGTATATAGTTTATATATGAATCTAATTCACATTAAAACTATATATTATATCAATTATATCATATAAAATTGATATAACACATGTTTGAAATTGAACACTTCAATTTCATTCCTAACTTTATACCCTCAATATTACCATATTGACCCAACGGAGGGACCTAATGGACCTACAGTTCATGAGCTCCAATGATGTGAGATTAACTGATCAAACTCTTTGATCCAGTTAATCAATATTCATTAACTACAAGTCACTCCACTATAGACTTGTAGTTGCACTCTCCTCACCAGTAGATAATATTGTGTCCACCGATATAGTCATTACCCATGAGTCGACCCTTCACGGGTTGTTCAGTAATCACAGCTGGTTCAAATTATCATTTTACCCCTGTGATTACCTCTTTGCTCCTTAAGCACCACTGATCCTCTAATGAATAATAAGTCTAAGGTCCTACCTTAGACTCATACCCTCATGAGAGCGGGGGCCCCGTTGTTCAAGACACGAGTCGGTTCTTGAGGGAACAACCTATCTAATTCTTTAGTGTAGGAATGAGTGAATTCCATCTTGCACAGCTTAAGTTCCCACTACCTCTGAAGTTCGGTCCACGAGAAGGTAGGCTTATTGAGTCTGACTGTGTCACTCTCACCCATACTAGTCTAAAAACAAACCCCTATAAGCAGGAGTTCTTTAACTTGCTCAGGATTCAAGTCGAGTCACTAATGACCATCTATAAACTACTAGTCTTATCCTATTAACGGTATTACACTGGTTAGACTAATAATTTGCAATCCAGTCTTGTATGAATTCTTCATACAGGATGCCCCCCCTCGTGTGTCAACTACATGAACAAGTTGGATTACCTCATTTGTACTAATTACAAAGTGAGCCGCATCCATGGTGTTACCAGAATGAGGTTTCCATCCTTATTCTTATACCATAGACTATTTAGGTTATATTCTTGAACTCAACCCAAATAGTGTCCACTACACTGATGTTCAAGATAAATGTTATAACCTTGGAGCTTAGTTTATTGGATTTATAAAGCAAGACTGTAATTTTATCAAAAAAAATAACACTTTATTTAATTGATCAAAATTACACAAGTTTAGGGCATAAATTCCAACAATCTCCCACTTGACCTAAAGCTTGTGGAGTACTAAAACATTACAATAATGTAAATACAATAAACTAGGGCATTTAAACCCCTTTGTACAATATACTCCCACTTGCCCTAGTTGGGGAAGACTTGTAAAGCTAGACCTTCTAGGTGACTCTCAAATACTCTAGCCGTGAGAGTCTTTGTAAAAGGATCAATAATGTTGTGCTCTAAGGCTATCTTCGTGACAATCACATCTCCTCTATGCACGATCTCCCGGATGAGATGATACTTCCGCTCTATGTATTTTTCCCTGTTGTGACTTCGGGGTTCCCTCGAACTTGCCATTGAACCACTGTTATCGCAATACAGCGTGATGGGCAAAGTCATATTTGGAACAAATTCCAAATTTAGCATGAATTTCCTTAACCAAACGACCTCCTTAGCTGCTTCACAAGCTGCTACATATTCGACCTCCATGGTGGAATCAGCGATGCATCCTTGCTTGACGCTTCGCCATACTACAGCTCCTCCGTTAAGAGTGAATACTGACCCTGATGTAGATTTCCGAGAATCTTTATCAGTCTGAAAGTCAGAATCCGTGTATCCTGTAAGGATCAAATCCTTAGCCCCATACACAAGCATGTAGTTCCTTGTTCTCCGAAGATACTTAAGGATTGTTTTAACCGCCCCCGATGTTCAAGTCCTGGATTGGATTGATACCTCTCCGACCATCCCAATCAGAAAAGCATGATGTCGGGCCTAGTACACAACATGGCGTACATCGGGCTCCCAACAATCGATGCATAAGGAATCCGTCTCATATCCTCAACTCCTTGAGGTGTCTTAGGACACCGTTCCTTAGACAAATGGATTCCATGTCTAAAAGGCAACAAACCCTTTTTAGAATCTTGCATCTTAAACCTTGACAACACTTTGTCTATGTATGATGCTTGAGACAAGGCCAGTGTTTTATTCTTGCGGTTCCGACAATGCGATCCCAAGAACAAATCTACATGCATCACCCAAATCTTTCATTTGGAACTGCGTAGCTAGCCATTCCTTGATGTCAGTAAGATAACCTACATCATTCCCAATGAGTAGGATATCATCCACATAGAGAATTAAGAATGCGACAGAACTATTGATGATTTCTTGTAGACACAAGGTTCATCATCATTCTAGTCAAAACCATAAGATCTGATTGCCTCATCAAATCTTATATTCCAGGACCTAGAGGCTTGTTTCAGTACATAAATTGACCTTTTAAGCCTGCAAACCTTTTGCTCTTGTCCTGGTTCAATGAACCCTTTGGGTTAGTCCATGTAGATGTTTTCTTCAAGATTGCCATTCAAAAAAGGTTGTCTTGACATTCATTTGTCATACCTCATAGTCATAATATGCGACATTGGCAAGAAGGATACGGATAGGCTTTACCATAGCAACAGGTGAAAAGGTTTCCTCATAGTCAACCCCTTCAACCTGGGTATAACCCTTCGCTACTAGTCTAGCTTTAAAGGTTTGCACCTTCCCATCTGCACCACATTTTTTCTTGTAGATCCACTTACAACCTATAGGTTTTATCCCATCAGGCTTAACTACAAGATCCCAAACAGAATTGAAGTACATCGACTCCATTTCTTGATCCATGGCTATGACCCATTTGTCTTTGTCTTTGTCTTTGTCAACCATTGCTTGATTATAAGTCAATAGATCCTCGCAGTTGTCATCTGGTATAACAACTTAGGTTTCAGCTAAACACATGTAGCAGTTAGGCTGTATTACAACCCTCCCACTACGTCGAGGCATACTCAACTCTTGAGATGGACTCTCTTGACTAGACAAACTAGTATCAACAACTCTTTTTGACGTACTAGTGTTCTTATTAGCAACCTTTGTTATTGTTCCGTCTAATTCATTCAACATTACTTTACTTTTTGGTTTGTGGTCCCTTATGTGGTCCTCCTCCAAGAAAATGGCATTTGTTGACACAAAGACCTTATCTTTCTTAGGATCATAGAATAAACCACCTCTTGTTTCTTTTGGGTATCCTACGAATAGGCATAACTTTGAACGTGAATCCAACTTCTTTGGATTTGTCACAAGCACATGTGCTGGACAGCCTCATATTCTGAAGTGACATAAACTACCTTTACGTCCTTTCTAGAGTTCAAAAGGTGTTTCAGAAACACTTTTGGAGGGCACATTATTCAAAATGTATATTGCAGTCTCCACTGCGTAACCCTAAAAGGAACTAGGGAGATGAGCATCTCATCATTGATCGAACCATGTCCAACAAGGTTCTATTTCTCCTTTACGATACACCGTTTTGCTGTGGTGTGCCGGGAGCTGAGAGTTGGGATGTAATTCCATATTCTATCATGTAGTTCTGAAATTTTAAAACCATGTACTCTCCACCTCGATTCGATCGAAGTGTTTTAATAGTTTTACCTAATTGATTTTCAACCTTAGTCTTGAATTCCTTGAACTTTTCAAGTGCTTCAGACTTGTGATGCATTAGGTAAATATGCCCAAATCTAGAATAATCATCTATAAAAGAGATGAAATATTCATATGCTCCCATGGCTTTAACATTCACCGGACTACAAAGGTCTGAATGTATAAGCTCTAGAGGGTCTTTGGCTCTATAACCTTTTCCACTAAAAGGTCTTTTATCATTTTGGCTTCTGGCATGATTCACATACTGGCAAAGAATTTTCTTCTAACTCGTTTAGAAGTCCATGCTTTACCAATCTCTCAATCCTATTGAGATTAATGTGACCCAACTTAAGATGCCAAAGGTGAGCATTTACTTTAGGAGAAATTAGTTCGTGTACTTGCAATTTCGTATAATTCACTGTTAAAACTATTTTAACTGAATTAAACCGTTTGCAAATAGTTCTCAAGAAGAGCAACACATAGTACAATACTTTTCCAATGAAATAAACACTTTATTCAATTGAAAAGAAAATGAAGTACAATGCTCGCTTAGGCAAGAAATAGAAATAAGGTTTCTAATAAACCCTTAAGCTACATGTTATCAAATAACAGCTTTTCTTTGCCAAACGATTGCTCTCTATTTGCTCTTTTTCCTCTTCTTCTGTATCTTCTTATGTTCAGAAGAATGGTTGCAGTTGTTAGTCCCAGAGGATGAATCTTCCTGAGAACTTTGGAATGGGCAAACAAATTTGCCTCTCCATTTTGTTGTCTCTTATCATCCATAAGAAACTGATAATTCTGCAACTCATTTAGCAGAGAAGTCAGATCATACTCTATGTTGTTCATCGCTGCATTGCTACGGAATTGCAAAAAACTCTTCAGAAGAGATTCTAGGATGAACAAAACCTGACATTTCTCATCTATGACCGCTCCGTTTAATTCCGCTATGTTGAAGTGCTCAATTAGATTGAGAACATGTTCTCTAACTGACGTTCCTTCCTTCATGCGTGCGTTGTAAACGAATTTTAGGGCTTCATGCCGAATTTGTTTCGACGGTTGTCTAGACAAATTTAGCACAAAATCCATGATCTCCCGAGCTGAGACCTTGCCCTCCACCTCTCCGGCTAAAACATCGGTATGCTAGCCGTGATATAGGCTTTGCCTTTTCGTTGGCATTAATCCAGTGGTCATACGCATCATAATGACTTGAGATGCATTTTGAGCAGAAATTGAGGACACTCATCATTGAGAACGAACTTAAGATCATGTGTAACCAAGATTATGTTGAGTCCATCCCTCCAAGTCATTATGTTCTCTCCGGTTAACTTTTTCGCACCCAATAAGGAAATAATAGAGCTAGACATTTTGCTGAAAATTTTACAAACAAACTTGTATGAGTTTCTTGCTATAACTCTAATCATATCATGTTTTAGCTAATTATCAAATGATTCCTAGGTCATTTATAATTTGCAATGATACTCCAAAGGTTTAGAATGTATGACACCGAAGGGTAATAAAAAACACACTCCTCCTCCGGATCAAGACACTCTTGACCAAAACCTAATATCGTAATAACTCTTATTTCTATAGGTTTAAGTTACCATTTTTCTGCCCTGACATACACAACTTATGTACCACGTGAGTTCAACCTCTCGTCTTTAGATCCCGAGTCTCCATCCAATAAAATCTGCAAGGGAGGACTAGATTGAAAAATAGTCTAAGGAAATCTTTATCCCTTTCGGTGTCTCACATGTTCGATCCCCATGATCAAGCCCTCCAAAGGGATTGTCTGGTCCAGGCCAAACTAGCAGGCTGACCATAGTGGTCTAATGGTGTAAACCGACCAAAGAGACCGTAGGTTTTGTTTTCACTAAACCTACTCCCACTCACTTTAAGTATCCTCTCCATTCACCTTGAAATTGACTCATTCAAACACCATCTGAAGGGGGACGCTCCCGTTTGCGCCACGAGGCCAAGTATGAGTCTTACGGTGTGAACTTCTCGGAGATAGCGTAGGTGGAAAAATATGTATCTCATACACTTTTCCACCCACTGAATACTTTAAAGTTTATAGGAATCTTACTTAGGCTAAAAACTCGGCTAATGGTTTTACCTAACTCTATCAATATAACTCTTATATTGATTTTATCCTAAGTTTGTTAATATAACTCCTTATATTAAACCTAGGATTTCTAGTTTATTAACCCCTTAATAAACCCGTTGACTCTACTGTAATTTATAAAACTTTCTGATTAAATTTCACTCCCAGGTCAGTTCCAGGTAGGGGTGTTCCGTTTCCGTCAGCATAAATACCCCAGTCTATACAGAACTTTCCTTAGACAGAGTTCCTCTTTTAATCATAGCTTATAAATTACTTGGTTCCTAATTCTAATCTAATTAGAACTAGATAACCTAAGGTCTATTATTTCCAAGTTCTAAACACTTTAAAACTAATAATTAACCTTAGGTGACATAGTGCTTGATCATTCATCACATGAATAATAAGACATTCATAGCATATTCATCTCATGATATATAATGCATGTCAATGCTGTCCATAAATTAATATAACAACTTTATATTAATAAATCATGCAAACTATATAATATAACTCTTTATATTATAAATGATGCATGAAAATGCTTAACCTAAGGTGAGATTTCTAAAATAAAAGCATACATTATGCATGACAATAATTACACAACAATTGCATAATTTAAATAGCAAAATTAGACCAATTTTGGCACCCTAAAATTAATTTTAAATAATCTAATCTAATTATATTAATTAATATTAATTAATTAAATATAAATTAAATATAAAACATTTTTATATTTAATATATAATTAAAAAATATTTTTCGTCCGTTTGAAGCTGCTGAGAAACGCCTCCAACGTTGCAACGCCAATGGCAGCGTTGCAACGCTGCGCCTTGTCTGTTTCTTCCCGTTGGAACGCGTTGCAAAATGCCTTCGGCGTTGCAACGCTGCCTCCTGTGCGCGCCTCCTACCGCAAGCGCAGCGTTGCAACGCTAATGAAAAGCGTTGTAACGCTGCACACAGACAACATATGGAATCACCTATTCCAAGCTCGTTTTTGCTCCGATCTTCTCAGCAACCACCTTGTCTCGATCGACACATACATACAGACTCGATTTACATAATAAAATGCCCAAAACAATAGGCCCTTACATTGAACGATTCAATGGAAAATGTAAATCTAAATTCCAAAATTGAAACCATCTAATTTGCAAAAATAGTAAATCCCACCTCGTTCTTGAAAAAAATCCAGAACATAAATCAAGAACGCAACTGGGCTCTAATACCAATTGAAGGGAATCGAAGTCCTGCAGCGAAAACGATTGAGAATCGCGCGCTCTTGATTTAGTTACAACGATTAATACAAAAATAAATATAACTAGATTAAGCATATGAATATAATGGACAACAAGAAACATTACCTTTGAAGAACCTTTCTTCAAGTGCTTCTCTCTCCAAGATCACGATCTCAGCAACAAGATCACAAACGTACGAAGACACGACCACCGGATCTTCTCCGTTGTTCTCTAGGTGAGGGAGGAATGTGGGTTCCCTTTAGGAGAGGTGAGGTATTTTGTGAGAGAGATGTGTATTTTCTGGAACCCTTCCAATAACACAACAAAGAGCTTAAAATTCCTTTTACCTAGCTGCATCTCATGCAACCATATATATAGGGAAATAGGATGGAAATGACCATCCTACCCCTCCTTTATTCTCTCTTTAGTATATAGTTTATATATGAATCTAATTCACATTAAAACTATATATTATATCAATTATATCATATATAATTAATTGATATAACACCTCATGTATGAAATTGAACACTTCAATTTCATTCCTAATTTTATAACCTCAATATTACCATATTGAGCCAACGGAGGGACCTAATGGACCTACAGTTCATGAGCTCCAATGATGTGAGATTAACTGATCAAACTCTTTGATCCAGTTAATCAATATTCATTAACTACAAGTCACTCCACTATAGACTTGTAGCTGCACTCTCCTCACTGTAGATAATATTACGTCCACTGATATAGTCATTACCCATGAGTCGACTCTTCACAGGTTGTTGGTAATCACAGCTGGGTCAAATTACCGTTTTACCCCTGTGATTACCTATTTGCTCCTTAAGCACCACTAATCGTCTAATGAACAACAAGTCTAAGGTCCTACCTTAGACTCATACCCTCATAGAGGGCGGGGCCCCGTTGTTTAAGACCTGGAGTCAGTTCTTAAGGAAACAACCTATCTAATTCCTTAGTGTAGGAATGAGTGAATTCCATCTTGCACAGTTAAATTCACAGCTACCTACGAGGTTCTGTCCCTGAGAAGGTAGGCTTATTGAGTCGGCTACAGGCCACTCTCACCCATACTAGTCTAAGGACAAACCCCTATAAGAAGGAGTTCTTTAACTTGCTCAGGATTCAGGTCGAGTCACTAATGACCATCTATAAACTACTAGTCTTATCTTGTTAACGGTGTTACACTGGTTAGACTAATAATTTGCGATCCAGTCTTGTATGAACTCTTCATACAGGATGCCCCCACTCGCATGTCAACTACATGAATGAGTTGGATTACGTCATTTGTACTAATTACAAAGTGAGTCGCATCCATGGTGTTACCAGAATGAGGTTTCCAACCTTATTCTTATACCATAGACTATTTAGGTTATATTCTTGAACTCAACCCAAATAGTGTCCACTACACTTATGTTCAAGATAAATGTTAAAACCTTGGAGCTTAGTTTATTGGATTTATAAAGCAAGACTGTAATTCTAGCAAAACAAATAACACTTTATTTAATTGATCAAAATTACACAAGTTTAGGGCATAAATCCCAATAGAAACAACACACAAACCTTCCTTTTATCAATGGTGCTTCCCCAATAGTGCTTGACACGCTGACCATTCACTTTAAAAGTATTTCCCAATTTTTCATCAAAAAGCTCCACTACTCCATACGGGGAAACACTCACAATTTGAAAGGGCTTTGATCATCGTGACTTCAGCTTGCCTGGGAAAAACTTCAATCGTGAGTTGAAAAGAACCACATGCTGTCCCTGTAGGAGCTCTCTCAAAAGGATGTGACTGTCATTCCAAGCCTTGGTCTTTTCCTTATGAAGTTTGGCATTTTCATCGGAAAAGTACCTCAGCTCCTCAAGTTCCACAAGCTGCAGTTTTCTCTCATTTCCTGATGCTTGGAGATCAAAATTTAGCGCCTTAAGAGTCCAGTAGGCCTTGTGTTCGAGTTCCAAAAACAAATGACACACCTTACCGAATACAAGCCTATAAGGTGACATGCCTATGGGCGTTTTAAAAGTTGTCCGGTACGCCCACAAAGCATCAGCTAGCTTCATTGACCAGTTTTTGCATGATACACACACCATTTTCTCCAGAATTCTCTTCATCTCATGATTTGACACTTCAGCTTGCCCACTAGTCTGAGGATGGTAGGCAGTAGCCACTTTATGCTTGACCCCATATTTAGCTAGCATTGATTCAAGCATTCTACTTCCAAAATGAGTCCCCTCATCACTTATGAGTGCTCTCGGTGTCCCAAAACGTGTAAAAAAGTTCTTTTTCAGAAACTTGCTCACCACATTGGAGTCATTGGATGGTGAAGCGATTGCTTCGACCCACTTGGACACATAATCCACCGCCAACAAAATATAGAGGTTCCCATGAGATAGTGGGAATGGACCCATGAAGTCTATCCCCCATACATCAAAAAGTTTGACCTCTAGAATGTTGTTTAATGGCATTTCATGTTTCTGCGAGATGTTGCCCACCCTTTCACAACGGTCACAGCTCTTAGCAAACTGATGGGCGTTTCTGAAAAGTGAAGGCCAGGAATATCCAAATTGCAGCACTTTAGCTGCTGTTCGAGCCCCACCAAAATGACCGCCATATGGTGCTGAATGGCAATGGCAAAGAATATTCTGAACCTCTTCTTCAGGAACACATCTCCTCAAAATTTGGTCAGCGCATTTCTTGTAGAGGAATGGTTCATCCCAATAAAAGTACCTCACCTCGTGCATGAATCTCTTCAACTACTGTTTACTCATCTCAGGAGGTAGAAGCCCACTCACTAAATAGTTCACCAGATCTGCATACCAAGGGAGATGCTCAGTCACTCTAAGAAGGTGTTCATCAGGAAATGTCTCCTTGATAGACTATTGGTGGTGTGTCTCGTCCTTCACATGAAGTCTGGACAAGTGATCTGCAACTTGGTTTTGTGTCTCACTCCTATCTCTGATTTCCAGGTCAAATTCTTGAAGCAAGAGTATCCACCGAATCAGTCTGGGCTTCGAATCATTCTTTGAGATCAGGTACTTGATTGCCGAATGATCAGTGAAGACTATTACCTTAGTACCTATCAGATATGCCCTGAACTTGTCAAATGCGAAAACCACTACTAACAACTCTTTCTCAGTGGTAGTGTAATTAACATGGGCATCATTCAAGGTTCTACTGGCATAATAAATGGAGTGAAAGACCTTGCCTCTGTGCTGACCCAAGACTGCTCCTACTGCAAAATCGCTTGCATCACACATCATTTCAAAGGATAAGGACCAATTAGGAGCAACAATTACTGGAGCAGATACTAATGCTCTCTTCAAGCTCAGGAACGCCTTCTCACAATTTTCATCAAAGATAAAAGGCCTAGAATGCTCAAGAAGCATGCAGAGAGGCTTTGCAATCTTTGAAAAGTCCTTAATGAACCTCCTGTAGAATCCTGCATGTCCTAGAAAGCTTCTAACTCCTTTCACTGTGGCAGGTGAAGACATCTTCTCAATGACCTCGATCTTAGCTTTGCCCACTTCAATTCCTACTTTTGATATTTTGTGCCCCAAAACTATTCCCTCATGAACCATGAAGTGGCATTTTTCCTAGTTGAGGACTAGGTTGGTCTCCTCACATCGTTTGAGAATATCCTGCAAATTAAACAAGCACACATCAAAAGTTTCACCAAAGGTAGAAAAGTCATCCATAAATACCTCTAGTGTTTTCTCCACCATGTCACTGAAGATCGCCATCATGCATCGTTGAAAAGTTGCGGGAGCAATGCATAACCCGAAAGGCATTCGCCGAAATGCGAATGTGCTGCAAGGACAAGTGAAGGTAGTCTTCTCTTGATCCTCCGGTGCAATTGTAATCTGATTATACCCCGAGTACCCATCGAGGAAGCAATAATACTCCTTTCCTGCCAGCCTGTCAAGCATTTAATCAATAAAGGGCAAGGGAAAATGGTCCTTTCTCGTGGCTTTGTTCAACTTTTTATAGTCCATGCAAACTCGCCACCCTGTGATTGTTCTTGTTGGGATCAATTCATTATTCAGATTTTCTACCACTGTGATCCCGCCCTTCTTTGGCACGCACTGAACCGGGCTTACCCATGCACTATCAGAGATAGGAAAGATGATACCTGCATCAAGCCACTTAATAATCTCTTTCCACACCACCTCTTTGATCACAGGCTTAAGCCGCCTCTGATGCTCAACTGAATTTGAACAATCATCCTCCAGCAAGATTTTGTGCATGCATATCGATGGACTAATGCCTTTTATGTCTGCCATAGACCACCAATTGCTCTCGGATGTTGTCTCAACACATCTAGCAACTTCTGCTCACATTCTCCACTCAAGGTTGACGATATGCTTACTAGCAAAGTGTCATTCTTCCCTAGGTATGCATATTTCAAATGTGTGGGAAGTGGTTTAAGCTCCAAAGTAGGTGGTTCTTCAACTGATGGTTTGATTGCAAGAAAAGTTTTCTCTGCAAGCCCCAATGACTCAAACTGGCTTCGATTCCCACCATCATACTGTTTGGCACCTACATGAGCAATCATTCCTCTTTCATCAGAATCAACTTCATTCTCACCTCCAACAAATTCATTTGATCCAACTGATTCTTCATGCCAACTCTCCACCACTGTTGTGTCTAAAACATGCACAAGAGAACACTCCTCGACATCATTAGGGAAATGTAAAGAATTAAAAAGATTGAGCGTTACCCTCTGATCATTGACTCTCATTGTCAACTCCCTTTTCTGCATATCAATGAGTGTCCTCCCTATGGCCAAGAAAGGTCGCCCAAGGATGATCGGGATGTCTTTATCAGCCTCATAATCAAGTATAATGAAATTCGCAGGAAAGATGTGTTGGGTTTAATGTCCTAAAACTCGTGGTTTTGTAAACTGAATGTATATTCTATTTTGTAATAAAGTTGTTATTGAGATTTATTCAGTAAAAGTGTTATTGAATAAAATGAATTGTGTATCGTGTAACCTTAACCTTAATCCAATTAAGAACCCTTGGCTATAGGATGAATACTTGAACTTTATGTGTGACAAAAAAGTGGATCAAGTTCAATTTATAGCCAGAACAGTCTATACTATAAGGATAGGGTTGGGTACCTTATCATGGGGACACTATGGGCGCGACCCACTTTGTAGAGTACAAACGATGTGATCCTAAATCGTTCATGTGGAGACATATGAGTGGGGGCGCCCTATGCAATGAGTTTGCATAAGATCGATCACGAAATAGTCACTTAGACTTTATAACTCCGTTTACTGTCTTAACTGACTATATTCATACGATGACCTAGGTAACTCGATCTCAATCCTGAGCGTTCTATGGACTCCTGTTTATTCGGATTATCCTTTGATTTGCATGGGTGAGAGTGGCTCGAGACTGCCGACTTAATAAGCCTCTCATTTCAGGGATAAGTCTGGGCAGATAGCTGGGAACATAGTTCTGCAAGATGGAATTCACTCCTACCCGCTTTAGGGATAAGTAGAGAGGTTGTTCCCTTTAGTGCTGACTCCAAGTCCTGAACAATGGGCCCACCCCTCTCGTTTGCCTAAGAGGGATTCGGTTTGCTGGTTGGACCACAAACCAATTGTTCATTAGAGGATCAGTGGTACTTAAGGAACAAGAGGTAATTACAGGGGTAAAACGATAATTTTAACCCAACAGTGTATTCTGAACGACTGTGAAGGATCGACTTACTAATCATGGTTATATCGAGTGGACGAAATATATCTCTGATGAAGGAGGAGAGTGCAATCACCGGCTTTAGTGGAGTGTCCATTGGTTAACGAATGTTGATTAGCTAGGTTAAAGAGTTTGACCGGTTAATCACGTATCGTTGGAGCTCATGATCTGTAGGTCCATTAGGTCCTCCTTACTAGCTCGGACTAAGCCTTGTAACATTTTGAGAGAAAAGAATTTGAATTGTTCAAATTCGAGTTTGGGAGAATGCGTTAATTATATGTGATATATTTAACGAATCATAGCTTAATTATGAATTAAACTATGATTAAAAGGAGGTGTATATATTTAAATATGATTTAAATATTGGATCGGTTTATAGCATGAATAAAGATTCATGTTCGGAAAATCGATCGGGATCGAGCAATTTATTTAATTTAATATTTGATATTAAATTAAATTAAAAATTAATTAATTAAATTAATTATTTAATAATTTAATTAATTAAATTAATAATTTAATAATTAAATTAATTAAATTAATTATTTAATAATTAAATTAATTAAATTAATTATTTAATAATTTAATTAATTTAATTAATTTTAATTAAAAATCAATTTAATATTGATTTTTAAATTAAAATTAAATAAAAATTAGTGGATTTTCATGGATTTTCAATAAAATCCAAACTGCAACTTGCCCAATCCCTCTCATCTTCAAAATTCACCAAAATTGGCCACCTCCATCTCAAAGCATCCTCATCACCCTTGAGTTGTCACTCCATTGAAGCTTATTGAAGCTTTATATAATGGTCATTTGACGGATGTTGTGAGAATTTTACAAAAAATTCAATATTCCCGAATTAGTGACCTTCGAGGTATTTTCTTCAAAATTCTCTCAATCTAGGATCCCACAATCCGTTCTAAGGCCTGAGGATAGTAGGGAAGACTCTAACGGTTGTCCACGAAGTGTTCGTGTTGAAAACCATCCACCGGGTGAAGAGAATTTGATCTTCAAAGTTGAGTTTTCTATCCCTCTGTTTTTCCAACTTTGAGCATGTTTTTTATTTTACAAAATTGATCAACTTAGAGTGTTCAAGTTCCAACCTTGATTCCGCTTTCTTAATCTAGACTCTTTCAATTGGTATTAGAGCAATTTTGAGCATTTAATTTGATCTATTTTGTTCTGTGGTGGGTATTTTTTGAAATCTATTTTTCCTGGGCGTCTAAAGTGTTCTTCTGGCTTTGGCATTTAAATTGAGCATCAATTCGTGCTTTATTTTCGAATTTCTCAAGTGTGTTTGAGCATTAATGTGTGTAGAATAAGCTGTAAAAATTTCGAGTCGATTGGAGTTCGGAAAGCCTTCAATTTGACGTTTGAATCAAGAGGTCATCGAATCGGAAAAGCAGAACAAGTCATTGTGTGTGTTTTTTAAATTTCAACTCTGATGGAATTTTACTTCAGGCCGCGTGTTTTGAAATTCAAATGAAGAAGAAACATTTGACTTTGACCATGAATGGTTGACTTTGACCGGTTCAACTTTTTTGGGCCGGTTCGGGTCCATTTTGGTTCGGTTCGGGTGGTTTTAGACCGGTTCTGACTATTTCGAGGCCGGTTTTTCTATTTTGGAGGTTCGTTTTATCATTTGGAGGCTCGGTTCAGTCTTTTACAGCCTGGTTCAACCTTTTGAAGGTCCGATTTACACATTTGCAAGCCGGTTCGACCCAAATTCGAAGTGTTCGAAGTGGTTCGATATTATTTCAAGATTATTATTGTAATAATTTAGTAGTTTGCTTGCATTAGATGCCAAAACCAGTCCACTTTAGTGTGTTTAATTAATTATGCATTGTGAATGTATGTTTTAATTAAAATCCCTGATTATATATGCATAAAGTATGCCATATAGATTTTAAAATCTCACCATAGGAAGCATGCTCCATGCATTGAAAGTATGTTATAAGTGTTATAATATATTGTATGCATGTTAATTGGGTTTCATAAGAATTAATATAAGAGTTATATTAATTTATGAAACAAATATTATATGTTTAATTATAATTAATATAAGGATTATATTAATTAAAAATTAAACATATAATTGCTATGCATTTATTCATATGATGAATTTGTTATAAATATATGTTTATTCATGTGATGAATGATGAAACAATTTATAACATAGAAATGCATGTAACCTAAGGTTAATTAATTAGTTTTACAATGGTTTAGAACTGGAACTAATTAGACTTAAGGTTATCTAAATCTAATAAGATTAGAATTAGGAAACCAATAATTTATAAACTTTGATTAAAGAGAGACTCTGACTAAGGAAGGTTCTGGCTAGGTTGGGGTACTTAAACTGACGGAAACGGAACACCCCTACCTGGGAACTGACCTGAGAGTGAATTTAATCCATAGGTTTATAAATTATCTTTCGTGAGTGGCGTTTATTAAATGTTAATAAATTGAACTCATAGACCTAGATTTATTAAATGGTTAATAGACTTTGGTAATTCCAGTATAATTGTTATATTGGTAGACTTAGGTCATATTGTTTTAGCCGGAATATGCCTAAGTAAAAGTATACCCAAACTGTTTAAAATACTTAGTGGGAATGAAAAGGTATATATGATATATCAATTTCCTCTTACGCTCTTCGCGAAGTTCACATAGTGAGATTTATGCTCGGCCTCGTGATGTCAATAGGGCATCCCCATTCGGATGGTGTTTGCATAAATCAAGAGCAAGGTGAATGGAGAAAGTATTTATAGTAAGTGGGATCCTACGGTCTCCTCCATTAGGTTGGACCGTGAGATTCTCATGTTGCGCCTGCAGGTTGCCCGAAGTAGCATCATCCATTCGGAGGGATGTAACATGGGATTCGGAACAACTCAAACTCCAGAAATGGATAGGGTCTCTTAGGTCCATTCCCAACTTTGTCTCTCCAGTTCGGTAGCATAGTTGGGGCCGACCTCTGAGGTCTGAAAATGGCGGGTCACACTTACAAGAATTGCTAAGTGTTAGTAAATTCTTGACCAAAGTAGCGATAACTAGAATGTTATAGGAATAAGAGTTATTCCGGTATTAACATTTAGTCAAGAATGTCTTGGTTCAGTGAAGGAGTGATTGATCGCCTCTCTGAGCATGTTGCTCTTACTCACTGAAAGTATCGTTAAAAAATAATAATGAGTTTATGGGTACATTATTACTTTTGCTAAATTCTTAAATTAGATAGGTTACAAAAAATTCACTAATAGAATTCATTCTTTTTCAGCATGTCGAACTCTTTTATCCAGTTACTCACCTTCAATAAACTTAGCGGTGAAAATTATGGAACCTGAAAATCAAACTTGAATACGATTCTTGTTCTTGATGATCTAAGGTTCGTCTTAACAGAGGAATGTCCTCCCCCTCCCAGCTCGACAGCAAAACGAATTGTTCGGGATGCATATGACAGATGGATTAGGGCTAATGAGAAGGCCCGAGTCTACATCTTAGCCAGCATATCTGATGTGTTGTCTAAGAAGCATGAGAGCATGGTCACCGTGAAGGAGATCATGGGATCGTTACAGGCGATGTTCGGACAACCGTCCTCATCGGTCCATTATGATGCTCTCAAATACGTTTACAAATGAAGGAGGGAGCCTCTGTTAGGGAACATGTCCTTGATATGATGGTCCTCTTCAACGTGGCTGAAGTAAATGGGGTTGTCATAGATGAGAAAAGTCAGGTGACCTTTATTATGGAATCTCTTCCGAAGAGTTTCTTGCCATTCCGCACCAATGCGGTGATGAATAAAATAGAATATAACCTGACCACTCTCCTCAATGAGCTTCAGACTTTTGAATCTTTGATGAAATCAAAAGGAAAAGAGAAGGACGCAAATGTTGTCGCTTCGAAGAAGTTCCTAAAAGGATCGTCCTCAGGGACCAAGTCTGGTTCTTCTTTTACCAAGAATAAGGGTATTCAGAAGAAGAAGAAGGACAAAGGGAAGGGATAAGCTCCTACACGCAAGACTAAGGCCACAGGAAAGTGTTTCCATTGTGGTGGTGACGGGCACTGGAAGAGGAATTGCCCGAAGTACCTTGCAGAAAAGAAAGCTGAGAAGGAAAAACAAGGTAAATATGATTTACTTGTTGTTGAAACATGTTTAGTGGAACATGATGATTCCGCCGGATATTAGATTCGAGGAGCCACTAACCATGTTTGTTCTTCTTTCAGAAACTAGTTCTGGCAAAGACTTGCGAGATGGGGAGATAACTCTCGTGGTTGGAACGAGAGGTTGTCTCAAATAAAGCGATGGGAGCGATGAAGAAGTCATTTGTTTAGAGATAGATTCGTTTTATTAGAAAATGTACTTTTGGTTCCTGGAATCAAAAGAAATCTTGTATCTATCTCTTGTTTACTTGAACATATGTATAAAATATCTTTTGATAATAATGAAGCGTTCATTTGCAAAAGAGGTGTATGAATATGTTCTGCTAAACTTGAAAACAACTTATATGTGTTAAGACAAACCGAATTAAAAGCTATTTTGAACATCGAAATATTTAAAACAGCTAATACTCAAAATAAAAGGCAGAAACTTTCTCCTAGCACCTATCTTTGGCACTTGAGACTAGGTTACATTAATCTCAATAGGATTGAGAGATTGGTCAAAAGTGGTCTCCTAAGTCAGTAAAGGACAACTCTTTACCACCATGTGAGTCCTGTCTCGAAGGAAAAATGACTAAAAGACCTTTTTCTGAAAAAGGTTATGGAGGCAAAGAACCCTTGGAACTCGTGCATTCGGATCTGTGGTCCTATGAATGTCAAGGCACGAGGAGGGTATGAATATTTCATCAGTTTCATTGATGATTATTCTAGGTATGGCTATCTTTACCTAATGCATCATAAGTCCGAAACCCTTGAAAAATTCAAGGAGTATAAGGCAGAAGTTGAGAACACATTAGGTAAAACGATTAAAACACTT
Source organism: Trichosanthes cucumerina (assembly GCA_036507285.1). NCBI lineage: Eukaryota > Viridiplantae > Streptophyta > Magnoliopsida > Cucurbitales > Cucurbitaceae > Trichosanthes > Trichosanthes cucumerina. The sequence continues at coordinate 68,806,757 of CM071839.1, read as the reverse complement.
CGATCAGATCGAGTTGGAGAGTATATGGATTTAAGATTCCAAGACTATATGATAGAACATGGAATCGTATCCCAACTCTTAGCGCCCGGTACACCTCAGTAGAATGGTGTATCTGAGAGGAGAAATAGAACCCTGTTAGGCATGGTTCGATCTATGATGAGCTACGCTCAGCTGCCTAGTTCGTTTTGGGGATATGCAGTAGAAGCTGCTGTATATATTTTGAACATGGTTCCCTCTAAGAGTGTTTCAGAAACACCCTATGAGTTATGGAAAGGGTGTAAAGGGAGTTTACGTCACTTCAGGATTTGGGGATGTCCGACACATGTGTTGGTGTCCAATCCAAAGAAATTGGAACATCGTTCAAAATTATGCCTAATCGTAGGATAATCCAAAGAAACGAAATGTGGTCTGTTTTATGATCCTCAAGAGGACAAGGAGCTTGTGTCGACAAACGCCACGTTCTTAGAGGAAGACCACATGAGAGATCATCAGCCTCGAAGTAGGATTATCTTGAGCGAAATTTCCAGGGAAGCTACAGATAAATCAACAAGAGTTGTTGATGAAGGCGGGTCCTTTCAAGAGGTGAGAAATGCCTCGACGTAGGGGAGGGATGTTAGACAACCCGACCGGTTACATGGGTTTAACTAAAACCCAGGTCGTCATACCTGATGATGGCATTGAGGATCCATTGACCTATAAACAGGCAATGGATGATATAGATAGGGACCAGTGGATTAAAGCCATGGAACTTGAAATGGAGTCAATGTACTTCAATTCGATGCGAAACTTGTAGATCAACCGGATGGTGAAAGACCTATCGATTGCAAGTGGATCTACAAGAGGAAACGTGATCAAGCCGGTAAGGTGCAAACCTTTAAGGCTCGACTTGTGGCAAAGGGTTATACCCAAAGGGAAGGGGTGGACTATGAAGAAACCTTCTCCCCTGTTGCCATGCTCAAGTCCATTAGAATACTCTTGTCCATTGCCACGTTTTATGACTATGAAATTTGGCAAATGGATGTCAAGACGACCTTTACGAATGGCAACCTTGAAGAGAGTATCTATATGGATCAACGAGAGGGGTTCATAGTTCAGGGTCAAGAGCAAAACGTTTGCAAGCTTAAACGATCCATCTATGGATTGAAACAAGCTTCTAGATCCTGGAATATAAGATTTGATACTGCGATCAAATCTTATGGCTTTGAACAGAATATTGACGACTTGTGTTTACAAGAAGATAGTCAATACCACTGTAGCTTTCTTAGTTCTATACGTAGATGATATCTTGCTCATTGGGAATGATGCGGGGGTTCTCGATCAAGGCGTTAAGCAATGGCTAGCAACCCAATTCCAAATGAAATATTTGGGAGAGGCTCAGTTTGTTCTTGGAATCCAAATCGTTTGGAATCGCAAGAACAAAACGCTAGCATTGTCTCAAGCATCTTATATTGACAAGATGTTGGTTAGATATAAGACGCAGAATTCCAAGAAGGGGTTTTTACCTTTCAGGCATGGAATTCATTTGTCTAAGGAACAGTGTCCTAAGACACCTCAAGAAGTTGAGGATATGAGACGCATTCCCTATGCATCTGCTGTCGTAGTTTGATGTATGCCATGCTATGTACTCGACCGGACATACGCTATGCAGTGGGAATAGTTAGCAGGTATCAGTCTAATCCAGGATATGATCACTGGACTGCTGTTAAGAACATCCTAAGTATCTTAGGAAAACGAGGGACTATATGCTTGTGTATGGTGCAAAGGATTTGATCCTTGCAGGATACACTGACTCTGATTTTCAGACTGATGTAGATTCGAAGAAATCCACATCAGGATCAGTGTTCACTCTTAACGGAGGAGCTATAGTATGGAGGAGTATAAAGCAAGGTTGTATTGTTGACTCCACCATGGAGGCTGAGTATGTCGCAGCTTGCGAAGCAACGAAGGAGGTTGTATGACTTAGGAAGTTCTTGACTGATTTGGAAGTTGTTCCAAATATGAATTTTCCTATCACCCTTTATTGTGAGAATAGTGGTGCAGTGGAAAATTCTAAAGAACCTAGAAGCCATAAGCGCGGAAAGCACATAGAGCGCAAATATCATCTCATCAGGGAGATTGTGCAACGAGGAGACGTGATCGTCACGCAGATCGCTTTGGAGTACAACATTGCTGATCCGTTTACAAAGCCCCTCACGGCTAAAGTGTTTGAAGGACACTTAGAAAGTCTAGGACTACGGGTTGTACAGTAGGGCAGTTTTTCTTTCCTCAGCATGTTTTACCCCATAGACGTTTTAGTCCAAGTGGGAGATTGTTGGGTTTAATGTCCTAAAACTCGTGGTTTTGTAAACTGAATGTATATTCTATTTTGTAATAATGTTATTATTGAGATTTATTCAGTAAAGGTGTTATTGAATAAAGTGAATTGTGTATTGTGTAACCTTAACCTTAATCCAATTAAGAACCCTTGGCTATAGGTGAAGGGAATGAAAATCCCCGCGTAGCGGAAGATGTTGGAATCGTCGTGGTATCATTATGCAACTCGGATTTGTTAAAACCGATCTAACACTTAGACCTAGGCTAAACATGCTGAAAAGGAAGAAATTTACAGCAAGAAGGAGTTTACTTACTTGTTGTAGACAACCTTCAAGAATTTCTTCCTCGGATCACGAACTCTTCGTGCTTCTCAACGATCGCTTCTCTCGTACAAAACGAACACCACCAACGACCTTTTCGGTTGTTCTTCCTTAGGAAGAAGGAAAGTGGTGGGACTTTAGTTTTGGAAAGGGAGGAGAATTGAGAGAAAGGGTTAAGAGAATTCTTCTTCTCTTATTTGATGAAAATCAAAAAATGAGAGAATGAGAGTGCATTCCTTCTTGCAATAAGGGTTTATATAGTGGAATTGATGGAGTTAAAATCTCCACATAATTATAACTTTACCACAACCATAGGTTATGCAAATCTCATTTGCATAACCAAATAATATAAGATATCTCATATCTCATATTGCAAATCTCATTTGCAATAATTGTGGATTAATTAAATTGAATCACATCCAATTTAATTTCTCTCAATTAATTTCTCCAATAAGCCCTAATTCAACAATTAGGCTAACCTATAGTTTATTATGAATCTCATTCACATTAAACTATATATTATATCATTCATATCTCATATAAATGACATAAATGCCCTTAAAGTGAAATTGAACACTTCAATTTCATACCAAAACATTAACCCTTCTTTTAACCTGTTGAGCCAACCGAGGGACCTAATGGACCTACGATGGTGAGCTCCAATGATCCGAGATTAACCTGTCAAACTCTTTGACCCAGTTAACCAACATTCATTAGCTACGGTAACACTCCACTATAGCCCATAGCTGTACTCCCGTCAGTGCAGATTATTACGTGTCCACTGATATAACCAATGCCCATGAGTCGACCTTCACGGGTTGTTCGTGAGACACGATCGGGTCAAATTACCGCTTTACCCCCTGTGTCTACCTCTTGTTCCTTAAGTCCCCACTTTGCTCCTCTAATGAACAACATATTGTGATGGTCCAACCATACACAATACCCTTCTCGAGCCGGTGAGAAGGTGGGCGCCCGTGTCCAAGCCACGAGACAAAGACTTAAGGGAACAACCCTCTAGTTTCCCTAAAAGTGGGAACGAGTGAATTCCATCTCGCGTAGTTAAGTTCCCAGCTCCTACTTGGTCATGTCCCTGAGAAGATAGGCATATTGGGCGAGTAACTGTGATCACCCTCAACCGTACTAGTCAAAGGACGGACCCTCGCGATGCGAGTCCGTGTCGCTAAGGATTCGTGTCGAGTCACTAATGGTCATCTACGAAGTTATTAGTCCATATTGTCAGCGGTGTTACATCGGTAGGTCTAATAATTCACGGTCCGGTCTTGTACAATCTCACTGCACAGGATGCCCCCACTCGCATGTCAACCACATAAACGAGTCAGATCACCTCGTTTGTATCTAATACAAAGCGGGTTGCATCCACGGTGTATCGAGATTAGGTCTCCAACCCTATCCATATATCAGAGACCATTCGGGTCATTAACTCGAACGTGATCCTCCCCGTGTGTCCACTACACACCGTTCAAGTTTTAGTTCTCTCATAAATTCAATGACCCTGGAGCTTAGTTTATTGGAAAAGTTTATAAATATTGCGAGACACAAAGTGATGAAATGAATAACTCCTATTAATTTCAAACAATATATTACAAACACGAGATTAGGACAAAAATCCCAACAATAGGATGAATACTTGAACTTTATGTGTGACATAAAAGTGGATCAAGTTCAAGTTATAGCCAGAACAGTCTATAGCATAAGGATTGGGTTGGGTACCTTATCCTGGGGACACTATGGGCGCGACCCACTTTGTAGAGTACAAACGATGTGATCCTAAATCGTTCATGTGGAGACATATGAGTGGGGGCGCCCTATGCAATGAGTTTGCATAAGACTTGACCGCGAAATAGTCACTTAGACTTTATAACTCCGTTTACTGTCTTAACTGACTATATTCATACGATGACCTAGGTAACTCGATCTCAATCCTGAGCGTTCTATGGACTCCTGTTTATTCGGATTATCCTTAGATTTGCATGGGTGAGAGTGGCTCGAGACTGCCGACTCAATAAGCCTCCCATTTCAGGGATAAGTCTGGGCAGATAGCTGGGAACATAGTTCTGCAAGATGGAATTCAAGTAGAGAGGTTGTTCCCTTAAGTGCTGACTCCAGGTGTTGAACAATGGGCCCACCCCTCTCGTTGGACCAAGAGGGATTCGGTTTGCTGGTTGGACCACAAACCAATTGTTCATTAGAGGATCAGTGGTACTTAAGGAACAAGAGGTAATTACAGGGGTAAAACGGTAATTTTGACCCATTAGAATTCTGAACGACTGTGAAGGATCGACTTACTAATCATGGTTATATCGAGTGGACAGAAATATATCTACAGTATGGAGAGTGCAACCATTGGGCTTTAATGGAGTGTCCCGTTGGTTAACGAATGTTGATTAGCTAGGTTAAAGAGTTTGACCGGTTAATCACGTATCGTTGGAGCCATGATCTGTAGGTCAATTAGGTCCTCCTTACTAGCTCGGACTAAGCCTTCTAACATTTTGAGAGAAAAGAATTTGAATTGTTCAAATTCGAGTTTGGGAGAATGCATTAATTATATGTGATATATTTAACGAATCATAGCTTAATTATGAATTAAACTATGATTAAAAGGAGGTATATATATTTAAATATGATTTAAATATTGGATCGGTTTATAGCATGAATAAAGATTCATGTTTAGAAAATCGATAGGGATCGGGCAATATATTTAATTTAATATTTGATATTAAATTAAATTAAAAATTAATTAATTAAATTAATTATTTAATAATTTAATTAATTAAATTAATTTTAATTAAAAATCAATTTAATATTGATTTTTAAATTAAAATTAAATGAAAATTAGTGGATTTTCAATAAAGTCCAAAGTGCAACTTGCCCAATCCCTCTCATCTTCAAAATTCACCAAAATTGGTCACCTCCATCTCAAAGCATCCTCATCACCCTTGAGTTGTCACTCAATTGAAGTTTATTGAAGGTTTATATAATGGTGATTTGAGGGGTGTTGTGAGAATTTTACCAAAAATTCAATATTCCCGAATTAGTGACCTTTGAGGTCTTTTCTTCCAAATTCTGTCAACCTAGGATCCCACAATTCATTCTAAGGCCTGAGGATAGTAGGAAAGTATATGTCTGTACCTTTGGAACACAAAATTAACTTGATTTTCTCTAAGTTTACAAGGCAAAAGTATATGTCTGTACCTTTGGAACATTTTCTTTTTCAAGATAAATACCTACTTGCATTACTTATGCTTTTTTCATTCATTTTAACCTTTTCAGAATTAAAACAAACTCATATTCAATCCTAAGGTGATCAATCTTAAGAAGAACATCAAATAATAAACACCCATAAGCAATCTACACAACTATAGCAATTTTCCAACAAAAGAACTTTAAAATTTAGAGTTTCATTCCCTAAATTCCAACTTAAAACAATTAGTTCATGGTTTCTACAGAAGAATCTAACAAAACAAATCTAAAGATCATAAACATGCTGAAAGATGGAGCCAAGATTACAAGAAAAGACCTAACCAAACAACTTTAAATCAATCTAGCTAGGTGAAGAAGAAAGAAAGCTATAAAAGGAGAAGAAAAGAGGAAACAAAAATCGGTTGAGGACTGATGCAGCAACAACAACTCTCCTTCTGCAAATCGCGATGATGAAGCCCTGGTTCTCTGTCTCTCTCCTTTTCGATAAGATCCACACTTTCCATCGATCTCCTATTTTCCAAATTAGGGTAGGCTTTTTCTCTTTTGCTTTTGCACCCCTCGTCCTTCTATTCTTCTTTTTTCTCTAAAAAGTCAAAAGCCACTTGAAAAATAGAATTTTAGCCCAAAAATTACGTCATCCCGAAAGGTGGACCCCACATTTAACTATTCTACACCGAAGTTAATGTTGTGACATTGCTACCACATCGATGAAATCAGTGTTGCAGCAATGTTGTGACATTGCTGCCACAATGCGAATTCTTTTTATGCTCTTTAAAGACAATGCTGCAGCAACATTCATTTCTCTCATACACCACGTAACAAAACAAAAACAACACTCAAAACACAACACCTAACACAACAAAAAACAAATAAGCAACACAACAAAACAACAAAGCACAAAACACTAAAATTAACCTACAAAACAAGAAAATGAACAACTAACACTAAACTCACTAAACACAACACTTAGTGAACAATACACTAAGAAAAACGAACAAAACACGCACACAACTAAATTTTGAGTGAAAAAAAGCAATGGAAAGTGCTAAAAGTAATCTCATTTCATGGGATTATCAACAACCCCTCTAGTTTCCCTAATTTGAGAACGAGTGAATTCCATCTCGCGTAGTCAAGTTTTCAGCTCCCTACGTGGTCCTGTCTCTGAGAAGATGGGCATATTGGGTGAGTAACTGTGACCACCTTCACCCGTACTAATCAAAGGACAGGTCCCCGCAGACAGGAGTCTGTAACACGCTCAGGATTAAGGTCGAGTCACTATTGGTCATCTACGAGGTTATTAGCACTATACTGTTAACGGTGTTACATCAGTAAGTCTAATAATTCACGGTCCGGTCTTATACAATCTCATTGCACTGGATGCCCCCACTCGCATGTCACCCACATGAACGAGTTGGATCATCTCGTTTGTATCTAATACAAAGCGGGTCACATCCACAATGTATTAAGGATTAGGTCTCCAACCCTATCCATATACTGTAGATCGTTGGGGTCATTAACTTGAACGTGATCCTTCCTGTGTGTCCACTACACACCGTTAAAGTTCTAGTTATCTCATAATTCAATGACCCTAGAGCTTGGTTTATTAGATTAAGTTTATAAATATGCGAGACACAAAGTGATGAAAAAAATAATTCTTATTTATTTCAACTTGGAATATTACAAACATATACGAGATTAGGGCATACATCCCAACAAACTCCCACTTGGACTAAGCTAGTGGAGTACAAAATACATTTCTCAAATGTACAGTAATAATACAATAAACTAGGGCATTGAATACCCTTTACAATACTCCCACTTGCCCTAGTCAGGAAACACTCGAAGACCTAGACTTTCTAGGTGACCCTCAAACACCTAAGTCGTGAGGGCCTTTGTAAATGGATCAACAACGTTGTGCTCCGACGCTATCTGCGTGACTGTCACGTCTCCGCATCCCGTATTAGGTGATACTTCCACTCATTATGCTTGCCTCTCTTATGACTCCAAGGTTCTCTCGAGTTGGCTACTGCACAGCTGTTGTCACAAAACAGGGTCACTGACAAGTTCATATTTGGAACAACTTCCAATTCCATCATGAACTTCCTAAGCCAAACAACTTCCTTTGCAGCTTCACAAGGTGCAACATACTCGGCTTCCATCATGGAATCAAGGATGCATCCCTGCTTGATGCTTCACCACACTCCAACTCTTCCATTCAGAATGAAGGTTGACCCCGATGTGGATTTCCTAGTATCCTTATCGGTCTGAAAGTCAGATTCTTTGTATCCCGTAAGGATCAAATCTCCACTTCCATACACAAGTTTGTAGTTCCTCCATTCTCCTAAGATACTTGAGGATTTCCTTAACGGTTGTCTAGTGTTCTAATCCTGGATTGGATTGATACCTATTGACAATCCCAACTGTATAATAGATGCCGGGCCTAGTACACAACATGGCATACATGAGGCTCCCTACAGCTGAAGCATAGGGGATTCGTCTCATATCCTCAACTTCTTGAGGCGTCTTAGGACATTGATCCTTAGACAAGTGAACCCCATGGCTGAAAGGCAGCAAGCCCTTCTTGGAGTTCTGCATCTTATATCTAGACAACATCTTGTCAATGTAAGATGCCTGAGACATGGCTAGTGTTCTGTTCTTCCGATTTTGTATTATCTGGATACCTAGAACATATTGAGCTTCTCCTAAATCTTTCATTTGGAATTGTGAAGCCAACCATTCCTTAATGTCAGTAAGAAATCCTACCTTATTCCCAATGAGCAGGATATCATCCCCATACAATATCAGAAATGCGACAGTGTCGTTGACGATTTTCTTGTAAACACAAGGCTCATCAACATTCTAATCAAAACCATAAGATTTGATCGCCTCATCAAACCTTATATTCCAAGACCTCGAGGCTTGTTTCAGTCCATAAATAAACCTTTGAAGCCGGCAAACCTTTTGCTCTTGGCCTTGGGCAATGAACCCCTTGGGCTGGTCCATGTAGATGGTCTCATCAAGATTGTCATTTAGAAAAGTTGTCTTGACATCTATCTATTATACCTCATAGTCAAATTTTGAAATGGTGTAAACTACCTTTACGTCCATTCCAGAGTTCGAAAGGTGTTTCACAAACACTCTTCGACGAAACGTTGTTCAAAATATATACCGCAGTCTCCACTACGTAACCCCAAAAAGAATCAGGGAGATGAGCATAGCTCATCATCGACCAAACCATGTCCAACAGGGTTCTGTTTCTCCTCTTCGATACACCATTCTGCTGTGGCATACTAGGTGTAGATACCGTATTTGGTCCGGTAATTTTTATTTATTTATTTATTTGTTATTCTATTTTATCCCATTTTATTTACTTTTTTTAAATGAAAGTTTTGTTTTTAAGTAAACTGTTTAGTTTTTATTTATTTTGTTATTTCTTTATTTTTGTTAGTTTAGTTTTTTATTGTAATTTGATTTGATTTGATTTTTTTTCCTTTCTTTCTCTCTCTTCATTTTTCACCTTTTTTCTGTCGATAAACCTAGTCCTCTTCCCTATCACAATAATAGGTCAGAGCTCACCTTCTTCCTTAATAAGAGGATTGACAGGTTATTCCTTTTTAGTACTCTGAATTGTTTTTAAAAATTGAGGAAGAGAGAAGAAAATGAAGGGGGGAGGACGATTAATTAAAAGGGAGAAATCAGAGGGGATTCAAAGGGAGACCAGAAGTTTCGGAAGGATTCTACATGAGAAAACAGAACTAGGGGAAGAGGTGTTTTTTCTTTTGGATTCGACTGAGAAGAAACTTTCCTCAGTTTGTAAGGTTTTTTGTTTTCCCTTCCTTTCTTTTTTTTTCTCTGCAATTGGCCAATTTGGTCGCGGTTCTTTCCTCTCGTTTCCAATGTATTAATATTTAGTCATTGATTTGGCCAATTTGCGCTGATGTATTTTTTGAATATGGCTAAATCGGTCGGTCTTTGATTTCTTTTGATTTGTCCTTTTTATGGCCAATTCTATAGATTTTAGTTTGGTCATTTGGTCATTGCATGCATGTTTACTTGATTGATTTGATTTGACAATTTTGCCAGTATTTTGATTTGACTTTATTTGTTCTTTTTATGGTCAATTATATAGATTTTGGTTTGGTCATTTGTTCACTGTGTATCAGCAATTTGTCTAGAGTTTTCACTCATTAGCTTCAGTTTTCACTCATTCACTTCAGTTTAAAAATTTAGTTTTGGTTTGGCCTCTATCTGCAATTTTATGTTGCAAGTGATAGGGCCAAAATAGTAAATTTATAACTCACCAAGATCTCCTCTAAGACAATCAACCAAAAACAGTACTTCAATCCACCACAAATTATTCACCAAATAATTCTCAAGCAACAACCAGCAATGGACAACAACAAACCATAAATAAATGCAGAAATCTAAATGCAAGAAACACACGAATTATACGTGGAAAACCTCTTCGATGTGAAGAGTAAAAACCACGGGACTTGTGAGTAGTCCACCCTTGTCACCTTCTCTTATTATGATAAAATTGAGGGAAAAAGAACCCAAATCAGCCTTACAAAGATTCACAACCCACCAATAGTTCAATACATAAGAGAACAATAATTGAGAGATGAAAGATGATAAATATCACCCAGTTTTTGCAGGTTCTGTCCGACAGCAATATCCAATAAATCGAAGCTCAAAACGACGATCAACCGTTCAAAACAAGGCCCTATGAGTCCTCAACAAGCTGACAAAATTTCAGCAAAATCCAACGGTTGAAACTTCAGAAAATGACAACTTTGTAAACGCCGTAAGTGGAAAAACCGAACTGCACTGATCTCCCAACGTGTTTTTATATTCCTCTTCCGTTTTTTCCTTTTCTTTTTAGGTTATATCCTTCTAAAAAAAATCCTAAGCTTTCTAGATAAGCCTACTCATTTAACCTTAAATGGGTTAAACATATAACCCGATATTTTAGGCCTATAAACATAAGAAAACTCATGGTTGTCTAACAAATGGGCTGGACACCCATAACAATCTCTCCCTCCAGCCCCATTGTGGGGAAGACACAATCACATCCATGATCACTTGAACTTTACTATCTTCTCGCCATCCTTTTTATACTTGAAAACCCACTTGTTTCTCAAGACTTTCTTGTCCTTTGGAAGTTGCACTAGCTCATAGGTTTCATTCTTTTTCAGGGAATTCATCTCTTCCTTCATTGCATCAAGCAACTTGTCTTTTTCATCATGAGACAAGACCTCTTGATAGTTCTCTGGCTCTCCATCTTCACTAATTAGAATGAACTCTGAGCTTGGATACATTGTTGAAGGTTTACGCTCTCTTGTGGACCTTCGAACCTGTGTATCCTCCACTTGAGGGATAGATTGCTCCTCATGCTCATGAACTTCTTCATGAATCACTTTCTCATGGATTTCTTCATCAGATGAAGACTCATCAAGATCATCATCATCAACATGACCTGGTACATTACCATCAGGTTCTACTACCTCACCAACATCATCATGTACATCATCAAGTACATCCTCAACATTCTCATTCGACGACTGAATAATAGGAGTAGAAAAAAGATCATTAGTAGTATCAAAAGACGATTTTGAAATAAAAGTGTACCTCGTACTCAGAAGATTTGCACCCTTCTCGTGCTCAAAGAATACTACATCTATGCTTCTCCCTACCTTTTTCTTTTCTGGATCGTAGAGCCTGTAACCATACTCTTCATCCCCATATCCAACAAATACACATGGATTAGTCTTTGAATCAAGCTTTGACCTTTGTTCTTTAGGCACATGCATGTATGTCTTGCTGCCAAAGACTCTCAAATGCGAATAAGTGGGATCACGTCCCTTCCATGCTCTCTCTGGAATTCCATAACCAAGAGGAATCGATGGAGATCGATTAATCAAATACACGACATATTGCACTGCTTCAGCCCAAAATGTCTTAGAAAGATCAGACATTCTAAGCATGCACCTCACCTTCTCTACAATGGTTCCGTTCATCCTTTCAGCAACTCCATTGTGTTGTGGTGTGTTGGGCTCTGTCTTCTCATGCCTAATGCCATGTTGTGAGCAATAATACTTAAACTCATTCGATGTATACTCACCACCATTGTCAAATCGAAGACACTTCAACTTTCTTTCATTCTCCCTTTCTATCATAACATGAAAATTTCTGAAAATCTCAAACACTTGGTTTTTTGTTTTCAACATATACACCCAAGTTCTTCAAGTAGCATCATCAATAAAAGTGACAAAATATCTATTCCCACCAAGTGATTCTACCTCAATAGGACCACAAGCATCAGAGTGGACTAACTCCAATTTCTCTTGCCTTCTAATGGACTTTTTAGCAAAGAAACTCTATGTTGCTTACCTGTCAAGCAATAATCACAAGGGTCAAGAGAAACTGTTTTATCAACAAGAATAAGAGATTTACCTGCCAACAGTTTAATCCCCTTGTCACTCCCTAGCCATCGATGCGACAAATTAGGAGAATTCTTTTCTTCAACTGCATTCAGCTCACAAGAACTTACCCTCAAGTATGTTTTATACAAAGAACAACATAACTCACCACGAACAACTGTCATCGAACCTTTAGACAATTTTCATTTACCATCATCAAAGGTATATTGAAATCCTTCTTGATCAAGGACACTTGCAGACAACAAGTTAAGGCGTAAATTAGGAATATGACGCACATTCTTTAATGTAAGCATGCACCCAACACTTGTCTTCACACGAATATCGCCTAACCCAACAATACTAGCTGAGCTCTTGTTTCCCATCTTCACACTACCAAAATCACCCAATTGATAGTTCATGAAATACTCATTTCTGGGAACACAATGATATGAGGCACCTGAATCTATCAACCACTCTGTGTCTGAACTTTTTACATTATGACATTTACTAGTTGCACAAACTAAAGTAACATCACCATTACCTGTAGTAGCGGTTGCTGCAGTATTTTTATCATCTCCCTCATTTTGTGAGTCTTGCTTCTTAGCTTGTTCTTTCTTCCAACGGTAGCAAAACGTTTTAATATGGCCAGGCTTGTTGCAGTGATAACATGTCCTAGTCCCTTTGTCTCTAGACTTAGATCTCTCCTTTGAGTTACCACGACCTTTGGGTCCTTTACTATTGCTTCTACCACGATTCTCAACAAGAAGAGCATTCGAATTATCAACTCCTATCTCCTTTCTTCTTATCTCTTCATTGAACATGCTTTCTTTAATCATGTTCACAGATAAAACACCTTCTGAAGCAGAGTTACTAATAGTCACAACTAAGGTTTCCCAACTGTCTGGCAAAGAACTCAACAAGAACAAAACCTGCAATTCATCATAAAAAATAATCTTCATAGTAGTTAACTTGTTAATAATATCCTGGAAGTCACTCAAATGATCAGAAACAGACTTCCCACCCTTCAATTTCAAATTAACAAGTCTCTTGATTAATGAAGCTTTATTATGTGTGGTCTTCCTTTCATAAAGATGTTCCAATTTCTTCCACAAATCATATGGGTCAGACTCTTTAGACACATGGTTGAAAATACTAAGATCAAACCACTGCCTAATAGTTCCCAAAGTCTTCCTCTTTAACTTTACCCAATCTTTCTCTTCCATTTTATCTGGTTTTGAAGGTTTAGAAATTGTGTCATCAGCTTCTATGGTCGTTTCAATTGGATCATACAAATCTTTGCAAAATAGCAAATCTTCCATCATTGGTCTCCAGATGGAATAATCGGTTAATGTCAGTCTAACCATTGAATTACCTCCACTACCATTAGTAGACTCCATAACAATGATTAAATTAAACCTTGTCTCTGATGCCAACTGATAGGGCCAAAATAGTAAATTAATAACCCACCAAGATCTCCTCTAAGACAATCAACCAAAAATAGTACTACAATCCACCACAAATTATTCACCAAATAATTCTCAAGCAATAGCCAACAATGGACAACAACAAACCATAAACAAATGCAGAAATCTAAATGCAAGAAACACACGAATTATACGTGGAAAACCTCTTCGATGTGAAGAGTAAAAACCACGGGACTTGTGAGGAGTCCACCCTTGTCACCTTCTCTTATTATGATAAAATTGAGGGAAAAAGAACTCAAATCAGTCTTACAAAGATTCACAACCCACCAATAGTTCCATACATAAGAGAACAATAATTGAGAGATGAGAAATAATAAATATGACCCAGTTTTTGCAGGTTCTGTCTGACAGCAATATCCGATAAATCGAAGCTCAAAACGATGATCAACCGTTCAAAACAAGGCCCTGTGAGTCCTCAACAAGCTGACAAACTTTCAGCAAAATTCAACGGTTGAAACTCCGACAAACGACAACGTTGTAAGCGTCGTCAGTGAAAAAACCAAACTGCAGTGATCTACCAACGTTTTTTTTATATTCCTCTTCCGTTTTTTCCTTTTCCTTTTAGGTTATATCCTTCTAAAAAAAACCCTAGGCTTTCTAGATAAGCCTACTCATTTAACCTCAAATGGGCTAAACATATAACCCGATATTTTGGGCCCACAAACATAAGAAAACCCATGTTTGTCTAATAAATGGGCTGGACACCCATAACAACAAGTTTGGTAGGTTTTAGCTTACTGTTCTTTTTGGCCACTATATTTTGATTTGGCTTGATTTGGCCACCCTGTATAATGATTTGGTTATATTTTGTGTATATGTTTTAATATCCATTCTGATCTCACCATTAACTGCATATTTTGTTTTGGTCTGGCCTGGTCTTGACACAACATAGTTTGAATTAATTTCGACCTATATTTATTCAGCAACTGCATGATTGTGGTACAAATTTACTTATTGTTAAAATTTAGTCAAGGTTGAAATTTGGTTAGTTTGATCTTCATCTTTTCATGAATTGCAACGTATTTGTTGGTTAATATCTACATATTTTATTATTAGTGAGATTTGACCACTGTGTTTATTTAGTGAATTGTCATGCCACTTTATATATGTTAATTTGGCTACTATGTAGTTAATGTATGTTAATTTGGCTACTGTTAGTTAATGTATGTTAATTTGACTACTGTGTAGTTAATGTATGTTAATTTGGCTATGTAGGTTAATGTATGTTATTTTTGCCACTGCATGTATGTTTATTTGGTCACTGCATGCATGCTTACTTGGCAATTTTTGTTTACTTTTATTATCATAACATGTGGTATGACATGCAATAATTTAATTTCAATTTGACTTAAAACATATTTGGCCCCTTCTAAAATTGGATTTCTGAAATAAGAACACTCCAATTTTTTAAATTTCATTTTGGCATCAAAGTTTGAAATAAAACATATTTGGCCATTTTAAAATTGGATTTCTGAAATAAGAACATTCCAATTTTTTTAAATTACATTTTGGCATCAAAGTTTGAAATAAAACAAATTTGCCCATTTTAAAATTGGATTTCTGAAATAAGAACACTCCAATTTCTAAATTACATTTTGGCATCAAAGTTTGAAATAAAAACATATTTGCCCATTTTAAAATTGAATTTCTGAAATAAGAACACTCAAATTTTTTAAATTTCATTTTGGCATCAAAATTTGAAATAAAACATATTTGCTCATTTTAAAATTGAATTTTTGAAATAAGAACACTCCAATTTTTAAATTTCATTTTTCCATCAAAGTTTGAAATAAAACAAATTTGCATACTTTCAAAACTATATTTCTTAAATAAGAGGACTCCAATTTTTAAATTTCATTTTGGCATCAAAGTTTGAAATAAAACAAATTTGCACACTTTTAAAATTAGATTTCTTAAATAAGAACTTTCCAATTGTTTTCAAAATTAAATCTTGACAATGAAGTTTGAAATAAAATAAATTGCTTCATTTTAAAAGTAGATTTCTGAAATAAGAACTCTCATTTTTTAAAATTCTTTTACTAAGTAATTTGTTAAAATAAGGAATTTATTTTGAAATATCAAAATAAGTTCCAAGTTTTTTAAATGGCATTGAAACACTCATAGTTATTAATTCATATTTTATTTTTAAAATGTGGGTTAATAAATTTTGGGACAATCAAATAAAATGTAAAAATTATTTTTTTTGAACCAAGAAATAAAAGGATAATTTTAAAATAAAATGTCGTAACCGTTTTTCTAAAATGGGTGTTGTAGGGGTGCTAATGTAAGCCCCTACTTTTCTATAACTAAACTCTTAAGGATATTACTACACATGCATGCGTTTATAGGCCAGAAGATATAAAACGATCTTTAAAACTCCACTGTTAAACAATTTGTCTTTAGGGATCCCATTAAAACATTCAAACACGCAAGAGAAGTAGTTTAAACATGGCCTATTAAAAATCTGGAAGGTAAAGTTAAACTACGATAACATAAAATGACAACATCAGTTTTGAAAGAAGAATATGCGGAAAACATGTCTATTCCCATGGTCCTGGCAACGCGCCTCCATCACTCGCCCTGCACGTCCTTAGCCTTACCTGAAAAACATTTTTAAAAGAAAGGGTGAGTATTGTAAAACAATACCCAGTAAGTGACCTCGCTACCGAGGTTTGAAATATGCAAACACATGCAATCATGACTTTCAAACCTGTTCGAAATGTATATATGCGGGACCTAAAACTTTCCCATATTGTCAGGTCTTTAATCCATGACTTCCTTTTTATTTAAGTGGCCAATTGGTCATCCTGAGTCATTTCATTTTGAGTCCCTCACAGACCCCTGTAATCATTTGAGTCCTCACAGCACTCTGTATGGTTTGAGTCCCTCATGGACTCACCTGTATAAATTGAGTCCCTCACAGACCCCTGTAATTTGACCCATAGGGTCTCTAATGCATGTTTAACCATGCACATAATGCACTCAGGAGACCAATGTCCACATTTTTCATCAAATCAGTTTATGGCATACATAACATGCATGAGGTCCCATCATTCAACATAACAATAGTGTACATGCCACAAACATCATCACAATATGCAAATCATAGTTTCTTCATAGCGATTCAAAGATAATACTTTCGTAGGAAATCATGAAATATTCTCATAGAACATACTGTAATATCCTTACATAAGATACTGGATTATTCTTACATAACATGCAAAGATATTTTCGCATAAAATACTAGATTATACACACATAAAATATCGAGATATCTTTACGTCGAATATCAAAGCATTCTCACATAAAATCTTGAAATATTCTCGTGTAAAATCACTAAATCTTTTTAAGTAAAACAACGTACTAATTCCACATAAAATAATGAAATTCGTTTTCTTAATTCCATTTAAAAAGTTCGGCACAAGGTCCCTTACCTTAGTTCCGATTTCACTCCAAAACCTAACCCGAGCTCCTTGATTAATCTTCTTTAGTGGAACCTGATTCATACCACAATTCCAAGTTCGTTCACCAAGCATTCACCAAATCCATAATCATAAGGTACTTGAATTACGTTATTAAGGTTTCATGCCCCGCTTACCTCAAGTTCGAAGCGAATATCTAAACCTCCTTAGTTCGCCTTGACTTTTGGCCCTCAATTCCGCTCCAAACTTGGCCCCTACAATTAGCGTTCGAACCCGCTGCTTAAGCTTTCAATCAGACGTTTAGATACATATTAGGTCACGAATAAATCTTCATCGGAATCGAAACTCAACACGAACACTCACCGGCTGTAAATTTAGCGGCTGACAAATCGCGGTGTCCGGCGTGTGTGAAGTCCGGCGAGGTCTGCTGCAGGTGCTCGTGAATCGACGGACGGCTGAAGCTTCGATGTTGCTGCAGGCGTTCGTGGATCGGCGGTGGCTCGGGCAGGAACGAGTTCACGACGGTGTGGTTTTCGCGCTCGATTCCGGCGCTGCTCAGACGCGTAAGGTCCGGGTTCCGTCCGTGGGTCAGCAGCAGTATCCTATCGGGGAGAGGAACGCCGGCGTGGTTGGATCGCAGCAACAAAACGCGCGCGTTGGAGCTTCGTGCGATCTCCGCGTGAAATTGCGATCGTGGCGGCCGCGACGCGGCGAAGCTTTGTGCTTGGAGCTCCGGTGTTGCAGGTCGGTTGTGGGCCAATGGACGGCGAGCTGGGAGACTCGTGCACGGCGGTGGCCTTCGGGAACGTGCGACTTCACGAACCCGCAAGGGAGGCGGCGGCGCGAGGCGCTCCTTTGGCTGGAGCTGGCTGGGTGGCCGGGCGATCACCGATGATCGAGGAATGGAGTGCAGTCGGCGGTAGAGCAGCAGCACAAAGTGTCTAGGGTTTAGGTTAGGGCAAAGATATAAGGAGAAGGAGGAGATGAAAGTGTATATGGTTTTTAGGGTTAGGGTTTTGATTCCATCCTTCTTTGCTTGCAAATATATATATATATATGGTTGAACAATGAGGTCTAGGTCATTGTTAAAAGTCCCAATTAACCCTTACCTCAGCATTATTTACTAAGTGCCTTTGTCATTTCCTTTCCCTTTATTTTAAATATAAGTGTAAATTTATCTAAAGGAGAACTCTTCACTATAAACTAAATAAGATTAAGGACTCACTCTCGCCGAGCCTGATGAAAATTCACTAATCCGACTTAACACAAAGGTTGATAGAACGTTGAATAAAATAAATAACCAGTACCTGTGGTTGTGGTCGTCACAATCTTCCCTCCTTAAGAACTTTCGTCCTCGAAAGTTCCTATCCTTAGAATAGTTCTGGATATTTAGCTCGCACCTCCTCTTCTCGTTCCCAGGTAGCTTCTTCCGCACGGTGGTTTTGCCACAACACTTTAACCAAAATGATCTCACGGTTACGGAGGGTCTTTCGATCTCTTGCGATAATCTGTACAGGTCGCTCGCCATAACTCAAATCTTCGCTAATCAGAATTCGGTTCAAAGTCCGGGACGTGAGTCGGTCCAGGCGTATTTTCTCAACATGGAGACGTGGAACACGTTATGAACTGCTGCTAGGGAAGGCGGCAATGCTAGCCTGTAGGCCACCGCACCAACCCTCTCTAAGATCTCGAATGGTCCGATGAAGCGCGGACTCAACTTCCCCTTTCGGCCAAACCTTAGAATCCCTTTCATTGGGGCAACTTTAAGAAATACGTGGTCCCCAACTTCGAATTCTAGGTCCCTTCGCCTCAAATCGGCATAACTCTTTTGTCTGCTTTGGGCGGTCTGCATTCGCGCCCTAATCTTCTGTATCACACTATTAGTGATCTGCACTATTTCCGGACCCAATAACTGGCGTTCACCAACCTCCTCCAAGAAAACGGGAGTTCTGCAACGCTTTCCATAGAGGGCTTCAAATGGAGCCATTCCGATGGTCGACTGATAACTGTTATTGTAAGCAAACTCCATTAAATGTAAATGCGTGTCCCAACTACCTGGGAAGTCTAAGGTGCAAGCTCGCAACATGTCTTCCAAAATCTGATTCAAACGTTACATGCTGCGCCGTCCGTCCGTGCGATGAAAAGTCAGACTAAAGTTCAACTGTGAACCTAGAGCCTTCTGTAGGCTCCTCCAAAAGTTGGAGGTGAAACGTGGATCCCTGTCTGAAATGATCTTGGCTGGAATCCCATGTAAACGGACTATCCCTTCCAGGTAAAGCTGCGCCCACTTATCCGTAGAATAGGTGGGTTTCCCTTGTACGAAATGTGCTGACTTGGTTAGTCTGTCCACAATGACCCAAATCACTGAGTAACCTCGTAAAGTTCTGGGCAGTCCGACTATGAAGTCCATAGAGATTTCCTCCCACTTCCACTGGGGTACATGTAAGGGTTGCAGTAATCCTGCGGGTCTCTGTCTAGGTGCCTTCACCTGCTGACAAGTCAGGCACTTGCTAACAAATTCTGCCACGTCGCGCTTCATGTTACACCACCAGAACGACTGTTTCAGATCTCAATACATCTTGGTGCTACCAGGGTGCATAGAGAATGGCGAGTTATGGGCTTCGCTCAAGATTTCGATTTTGGTTTGTATCGTCGTCGCACACATAATCGACCACAAATAGTAATCCTCCATCTCGTGGATAGTGAATACTCACAACTCGCTTTGTAGTTCTTGCCGTAAGCTTCTCTACTAATCGAGGGTCCACTGCTGAGCCTCAACGATACGTTGTCTCAAAGTTGGTTGCACCGTTAATCGAGCTAAGCGAGCCGTGGTCTTTCCTACTAGTATCGCGATTTCAGCTCGTGCAAACTCTGCCTGTAACTCTGCTCTGTCAGTAACTCGTGCTGAAGTATGAATTGGCTTCCTACTGAGGGCATCGACCACGACATTTGCCTTACCGGGGTGGTATTGAATGTCAATATCGTAATCCTTCACTAGCTCCAACCATCTGCGTTGCCTCATGTTCAATTCCTTCTGGGTGAACAGATACTTCAGACTTTTATGATCTGTAAAAATCTGAATTTTCTCGCCATACAGGTAGTGTCTCCAGATCTTTAATGCAAAGACTACTGCTGCTAGTTCCAAGTCATGAGTTGGATAGTTCCTCTCGTGCGTCTTCAATTGTCGGGATGCATAGGCTATTACTTTACCGTGTTGCATTAGTACACAACCCAAACCTTTCTTAGAAGCATCACTGTAAACCACGAAGCTCCCTGTTCCCTCGGGGACTGTAAGAATCGGGGCTGACACTAATCTGCACTTGAGTTCCTGGAAACTCGCCTCGCAAGCATCATCCCAAACAAATGAATTACCCTTGCGCGTCAGCTGAGTCATGGGCATAGCTATCTTGGCGAAGTCCTGCACGAAACGTCTATAGTAACTCCGCAAGACCCAAAAACTACGTACCTCTGTGCTGGCGCCGGTGGGACGGGGCCAGCTGTGTGACGGCCTCCACTTTCGCTGGGTCAACGGAGACTCCAGCTTCGGACACCACATTCCCTAAGAAGGATACCTGTCTGAGCCAGAATTCACACTTGGAAAACTTTGCATATAACTTATTTTCTCTCAGCGTGAGTAACACTTTTCTCAGGTGCCTTTCATGATCTTCGTCACATCTGGAGTATATCAGTATATCGTCAATAAATACTATCACGAACGTATCAAGAAACTCTTTGAACAAACGGTTCATCAAGTCCATGAAAGCGGCAGGAGCGTTGGTCAAACCAAACGGCATCACTGTGAACTCGTAATGCCCATAACGTGATCTGAATGCTGTTTTAGGAATATCCTCTTCACTGATTCTCAACTGATGGTAGCCTGATCTCAGATCAATCTTGGAGAACACTGTTGCTCCTTGCAACTGATCGAACAAATCATCTATTCTGGGAAGAGGGTATTTATTCTTGATTGTAACTTTATTCAACTCCCTATAATCTATACACAGGCGCATGAACCCGTCTTTCTTTTTCACGAACAACACTGGTGCTCCCCAAGGCGAAATGCTAGGGCGTATAAACCCCTTGTCCAGTAAGTCTTGTAACTGTAGTTTCAGTTCTTTCAACTCAGCCATTGCCATCCATCATGCGGTGCCTTGGATATCGGAGTCGTCCCTAATTCCAATCCGATGTTAAAATCTACCTCTCTGACCGGAGGTATTCCGGGGAGGTCCTCGGGAAAGACGTGCTGAAATTCATTCACCATCGGTACCGGCGACACGGAAATCTCGTACACCTTGCATCTAGTATGCAAGCTAAGACGCCCCAAGCTCCCGATGTAATAACTTCCCGGCCTTAAGGGCGTGAATTACCTTAGGCCTACTTCTTGCTAACGTGCCTCAAATCAGAGCCGGGTTGGTCGGGGAGGAGTAAACACTACCTCCTTCCCCGGCAATCAATGCAAGCATGGTTCTTACGCTAACTTGATCCATACCCAATATCACATCAAAGTCAATCATGTCTAAGACCACTAGATTTATCTTTGTTAACTCATGGTCTGCGATGGTCACACTACCATCCTTGACTTTCATAGTGGCTAACAAGTTTATCCCCATGCAGGAGTGGAAACAGACAAAGCATCATCAGAATCGTTCTAATTCTAACTCACTTGACTTACGAGGGTGCGAAATAAAAGAGTGTGTAGAACCGTAATCAAATAATACAAAGGCAAGGTGCCCAAGTAATGGAAGTGTACACAGTAACCACCGAGTCCGAGCCATAGATGTTTCTCTACCGGTGCTTGCATAAGCTCTTCCTTGGTGTACTATGGGCTTGGCAAAGCATTCCACTATTAATAACTTTGAGGTTGGCTAGCACTGGCTTGACTCGGCAGCTATTAGCTCAGTGCCCTTCTTTCCCACATCTCAGTAGCACACTCGGGACCAGGGCCAAACACTTACCCCCAATGATGCTTACCGCATGATCTTTGCATTGTGGCTTATCTCCACCGTTAGTTCTGTCCTGTTGGCCAGGTGGTTTCGACTGAACACCGCACGAAAGTTTCTGGTCTATGCGGTGTACTGCTGGGACGCTCATGAGCTTGAATTTGGCCGGTCCCACTTCCTCTTATGATTTGCTATAAAATGCCTGGTTAACCATCACTGCTTTGTGCGATCAGTGCTCAGATGTCCAAATCAATTCCGCCACTCTCACCGCGCGGAGGCATAATCGGGAGGTGCGAGTGCTGTGTGATGAAGCCTCGAACATTTTCATCTAGTCCCATAATGAAACGCTCTGTTTTCTTCGCCTCTGTGTCTACTAGCTCGGGGGCGAAGCGTGACAGACGGGTGAATTCTCTCTCATATAGCTCCACTGCCCTCCTGCTCGCTAAGTTGTAAGAATTCGCTTGTTTTTACGAACGAGCCGCAGCGAGGTAAAAATTCCCGCTGAGAATGCTTCCTTAAATAGATTCCGTGTAATCGTTTCTCCATTGGCGACAATGGTTCCACAGGCGGACTCCCACCATAAATAAGCGTCATCCCTCAGCATAAAGGTAGCACAGGACACCCTCTGGTCCTCAGGGCAGTTCATCAATTTGAAGATGGTCTCAATGGAGGACAGCCATAACTTAGCCACAGTGGGGTCACTGGAAGACCCATCAAACGATCTGGGATCATATTTCCTGAAGTCCTTCAGATATCGAGACTCCAGAGTTGCATCGTTCCGCCCCGATTTGCTTGGGCGGTGAGTGGCTCTCAGAGCTCGCACTAGAGTCTGCATAGCCTCTACCATCATAGTCATAACGTTAGGGTTCCCTTGATCCGCCACTGGAGCGACTGCAGGTGCATTCTCCTGGCGACCAGTACGGGTCCCCGGGGAGGTGCGCACGGGTGGAGCAATCTCTTCCTGTTCCAGTGGTAATTCTGGTTGGGTGTCAACGTTTTCTCTTGCCCTTCGACCCCTACCACGTCCTCTACCTCTCCCACGACCTCTAGGTGGCATTTTGTCCGTACTACAATACAGAGAGTTTCTAACTCAGTTTTCATTACTTTCTAACTATAAGATGGAATCACCCTTAGGGTTTAAATTCATTTACATTCACAATATAGATTTACATCATAATCATTTGCTTAATTTATAAAATACCGGAACGTGCACTGCGGTGGCCTAACGCGTTACTCAACCATGGGAACTACTCTGTGCTTACTCGTAAGCAAGTCTGACGTAACCCTTAAACCTAGGGCTCGATACCAACTATAACGCCCTACTTTTCTATAACTAAACTCTTAGGGACATTACTACACATGCATGCGTTTATAGGCGAGAAGATATAAAACGATCTTTAAAACTCCACTGTTAAACAATTTGTCTTTAGGGATCCCATTAAAACATTCAAACACGCAAGAGAAGCGGTTTAAACATGGCCTATTAAAAATGGAAGGTAAAGTTAAACTACGATAACATAAAATGACAACATCAGTTTTGAAAGAAGAATATGCGGAAAACATGTCTATTCCCATGGTCCCGCAACGCGCGCCTCCATCACTCGCCCGCACGTCCTTAGCCTTACGAAAAACATTTTTAAAAGAAAGGGTGAGTATTGTAAAACAATACCCGATGTAAGTGACCTCGCTCAATGAGGTTTTGAAATATGCAAACACATGCAATCATGACTTTCAAACTGTTCAAAATGTATATATCACGGGACCTAAAACTTTCCCATATTGTCGAGTCTTTAATCCATGACTTCCTTTTTATTTAAGTGGCCAATTGGTCATCCCGAGTCATTTCATTTTGAGTCCCTCACACTCCCTCTGTAATCATTTGAGTCCTCATGCACTCCCACTGTATGGTTTGAGTCCTCACAGACTCTCTGTATAAATTGAGTCCTCACACGGACCCACTGTAATTTGACCCATAGGGTCTCTAATGCATGTTTAACCATGCACATAATGCACTCGTGAGACCAATGTCCACATTTTTCATCAAATCAGTTTATGGCATACATAACATGCATGAGGTCCCATCATTCAACATAACAATAGTGTACATGCCACAAACATCATCGTCAATATGCAAATCATAGTTTCTTCATAGGCAGTTCGAAGATAATACTTTCGTAGGAAATCATGAAATATTCTCAT
This sequence comes from Trichosanthes cucumerina, assembly GCA_036507285.1. Classification (NCBI taxonomy): domain Eukaryota; kingdom Viridiplantae; phylum Streptophyta; class Magnoliopsida; order Cucurbitales; family Cucurbitaceae; genus Trichosanthes; species Trichosanthes cucumerina. Next base: position 68,782,438 of record CM071839.1, on the reverse strand, counting down.
AGAACATACTGTAATATCCTTACATAAGATACTGGATTATTCTTACATAACATGCAAAGATATTTTCGCATAAAATACTAGATTATACACACATAAAATATCGAGATATCTTTACGTCGAATATCAAAGCATTCTCACATAAAATCTTGAAATATTCTCGTGTAAAATCACTAAATCTTTTTAAGTAAAATAACGTACTAATTCCACATAAAATAATGAAATTCGTTTTCTTAATTCCATTTAAAAGTTCGGCACAAGGTCCCTTTACCTTAGTTCCGATTTCACTCCAAAACCTAACCCGAGCTCCTTGATTAATCTTCTTTAGTGGAACCTGATTCATACCACAATTCCAAGTTCGTTCACCAAGCATTCACCAAATCCATAATCATAAGGTACTTGAATTACGTTATTAAGGTTTCATGCCCCGCTTTACCTCAAGTTCAAGCGAATATCTAAACCTCCTTAGTTCGCCTTTGACTTTTGGCCCTCAATTCCGCTCCAAACTTGGCCCCCTACAATTAGCGTTGAACCCATTGCTTAAGCTTTCAATCGACGTTTAGATACATATTAGGTCACGAATAAATCTTCATCGGAAATCGAAACTCAACACGAACACTCACCGGCTGTAAATTTAGCGGCTGACAAATCGCGGTGTCCGGCGTGCGTGAAGTCCGGCGAGGTCTGCTGCAGGTGCTCGTGAATCGACGGACGGTGAAGCTTGATGTTCTGCGCGCGTTAAGTGGATCGTGGATGCGGCTCGGCGCAGAACGAGTTCACGACGGCGTGGTTTTCGCGCTCGATTCCGCGGCGCCGACGCCAGCGTAGGTCCGGTTCCGTCCGTGGCTCGGCAGCGATATATCCTATCGGGAGAGGCGTCGGCGTGGTTGGCCGCAGCAACGTAAACGCGTCGCGGTTGGAGCTTACGTGCGATCTCCGTGGGCTGCGATGCGTGGGCGGCCGCGCGAGAAAGCTCGTGCTCGGAGCTCGGTGTTGCGGTGTCGGTTGTGGGCCAATGGACGGCGGCGGTGGGAGACTCGTGCCGCGGCGGTGGCCGGAACGTGCGACTTCACGAACCCGCAGCGGAGGCGCGGCGACACGGCGCTCCTTTGGTGGAGCTGTTGGGGCTGGGTGGCGGCGATCACCGATGATCGAGGAATGGAGTGCACGATCGGCAGAGCAAAGCAAAGACATAAAGTGTCTAGGGTTTAGGTTAGGGCAAAGATATAAGGAGAAGGAGGAGATGAAAGTGTATATGGTTTTTAGGGTTAGGGTTTTGATTCCATCCTTCTTTGCTTGCAAATATATATATATATATGGTTGAACAATGAGGTCTAGGTCATTGTTAAAAGTCCCAATTAACCCTTACCTCAGCATTATTTACTAAGTGCCTTTGTCATTTCCTTTCCCTTTATTTTAAATATAAGTGTAAATTTATCTAAAGGAGAACTCTTCACTATAAACTAAATAAGATTAAGGACTCACTCTCTTAGGAGCACATTGAAAAATTCACTAATCCGACTTAACACAAAGGTTGATAGAACGTTGAATAAAATAAATAACCAGTACCTGTGGTTGTGGTCGTCACAGCTAATACCTTCCCTACACTCAACCGACTCCCAAGCCTAGTTTCTGGTTACACAGATCAACCTTTTCCTCTAAAATGGGTGACCAATCACACCCTACGATGATTGGTGGCGACTCCAAACCTTTACCTCAAAAGAGACCCTTGGGAAAGGACGTCGGCCGCTCCGCGTCGCGATGACGTTGCGACAGCTTGGCGACTCTGCTGGGGACCTTAGAGAGTCAAGCTTAAGGGAATCAAATCCCGCAGCGGAAGCGATAGTGAATCGCACGTTCTTAATTTCATTACATGGATTACATTCAAGAAAAAACTTAACTAGATTAAGCATATAATATAAGATGGACAGCAAGATTTGTACCTTTGAAGAACTCTTTCTTCAAGTGCTCATTCTCCCACGTTCACGATCTAAGCAACACAAACCCACACGATCATCGACACTACCACCGGATCTTCTTCTTTGTTCTCTAGGTGAGGGAAGAATGTGGGTTCCCTTTAGGTGAGATGAGATGTTTGTGAGATTCTAGTTGGAACACTTTCCAACACTATGTAGGAGAATTCTCTAGGGTTTCTCAAAGAGATGGAATCACATCACCTAGTTGCATCTCATGCAATTATATATATATAGGGAAATAAGATGGAAATTACCATCCTATCCCTCTTCTATTCTCCCACTATTATATGGTTTATATGTGAATCTAATTCACATTAAAACCATATTATATCAATTATATCATATATAATTTATATAACACCTCATGTATGAAATTGAACACTTCAATTTCATTCCTAACTTTATACCCTCAATACTAGCATGTTGAGCCAACGGAGGGACCTAATGGACCTACAGTTCATGAGCTCAAATGAGGTGAGATTAACTGATCAAACTCTTTGATCCAGTTAATCAATATTCATTAACTACAAGTCACTCCACTATAGACTTGTAGCTGCACTCTCCTCACTGTACATTATATTGTGCCCATTAATATAATCATTACTCATGAGTCGACCCTTCACAGGTTGTTCGTAATCACGACTGGGTCAAATTACCGTTTTACCCCTTTGATTACTTTTTTGTTCTTTAAGCACCACTGATCCTCTAATGAACAACAAGTCTAAGTTCCTACCATAGACTCATATCCTCATAGAGGGCGGGGCCCCGTTGTTCAAGACCTGGAGTCAGTTCTTAAGGGAACAACTTATCTAATTACTTAGTGTAGGAATGAGTGAATTCCATCTTGCACAGTTAAGTCCCCAACTACCTACGAGATTCTGTCCCTGAAAAGGTAGACTTATCTAGTCGGCTACAGGCCACTCTCACCCATACTAGTCTAAGGACAAACCCCTATAAGCAATAGTTCTTAACTTGCTCAGGATTCAGGTCGAGTCACTAATGACCATCTATAAATTATTAGTCTTATCCTGTTAACGGTGTTATACTAGTTAGACTAATAATTTGTAGTCCGGTCTTGTATGAACTCTTCATATAGGATGCCCCCACTCGCATGTCAACCAGATGAATGAGTTGGATTACCTCATTCGTACTAATTACAAAGTGGGTCGCATCCATGGTGTTACTAGAATAAGGTTTCCAACCTTATTCTTATACCATAGACCATTTAGGTTATATTCTTGAACACAATCCAAATAGTGTCCACTACACTGATGTTCAAGATATATTATAACCTTGGAGCTTAGTTTATTGGATTTATAAAGCAAGAATATAATTTTATCAAAACAAATAACCCTTTATTTATTTGATCAAAATTACACAAGTTTAGGGCATAAATCCCAACACAAGTCACTTAAATTTATTTTTTAATTATCCTTTTTTATGGTATATTTTTTTCTCTTTTTTTTTTTGTAATATATTTCTGTAATTCTATTTTGAAAATTATCATGCATTTTCACACACGCTCACGAGCCTCCTACCCGGGCTCTATCCTTTAGGTTAAATTCGAGAACTGAGTAGATGTTTGATTTTATATAATAAAAAAATGTAACAGAAAGTGTTGGAAACATCAAATTCCATTGATGTTCATGTTCCTTAACTTTAAATTCAAAAGTTTCAAAATGGTTTGAAACATCCAAATGTGTTGATGTTTCTTATAAAAATTTAACTTAAAAAGTTAAGTTTGTGAGTTTTGTTTGAATTTCAACAAGTAACTACAAAATTGAGTTACTTTTGATGTATGTTTTACATTTTTCATATTATTTTTATTTTAGAGAGTTACTAAGTTGCTAGCCTATAAATAACAACTTGTTTCTTCATTTGGAGTATCTCATTCCATTTTGGAGTATCTCATTCCAAGTGAAGAGTTTTCTCTCTTTTCTTTCTTCTCTTTAATCTTGAGTCAAGTTGAGAGCAAGTTTCTAAGAGTTCTGCCAGATCCGAGTAGTTCAAGGTTGTTGTTCTATCGGAGTTAATCGTTGTATCCTGCTGAGGCGATCATTGTAGTCTGCTTGCAACACGTGCAGAGCGAATAATTGTCTTCAGGACAACGCTTAGTAAGCCTGCCTCGACTATTTACAATTCTTTGTTCTTGAGTTTTGAGTTGTTATATACAAGACATTGTAATTGTTTGTAGCCAGTTAAGTTGTAATCTATTTGCTAGTGTTACTCAGTTTTATACATAGCAAAGTAGCATTAATTTTCCAACAATCTGAAGACAATTATCAAATGGCTGCAAGCTCCTCCATTAATGGTGTTTCTCCTACAATGATGGGATCAACCATTCTCAAAACTCATGCTGAAAAAACCAAAGAAATTCAAGGGAGAAAACTTGATAAGAAAATCCTAACGAATTGGAATTAGGAACCCTTTGGTTATGTGAACCCCTAATTCTCAAACACTAAAACCCCCAAATAGATTCGATTCAATCCCAAGGAAAATGACTAGATGAGGATTACCTTATGATTGAAGACCAAGAGGTAAGAAACTAGTTCCTCACTCAAGGATGGAACACTCTACAAGCAAGTTGATCAAACCTACCTGAATGTTCCTGGCTTGCAACCCTGTACTCAAGAATTGCACAGGGTGATGATGTGGCTCTGCAACAAATCACATGAAATTGTATTCATCTAAAAACTGTCTTGTACAACTTTATGGCCAAGCTTTAAATAGCTTCCCAAAACCCTAAATTCCATATCATGACAAATGAGAAAAATATCCCTACTTAAAATGTCATAAAAAGGATAAAATTGAGAAAATAATATAATTATATAAAAATTAGAAAATAACAATTTGATGCCCTAGTGGTTCATATCATCCTCTCCTTCTTTTGAAGGATTCGTCCTCGAATTCAAATCAATTCCTTGTAAAACGGTCTTAAAATCATGAGAAGAAAATGGTGTGACTCTTCTTGGGTTTCTCTTGAATGGTCTCCCTGGTAAATCAACGTCATAAGCATGAAATGTCAATGACCCATCTTCTTTTGGATTCCATTTCTTTTGGAAAGAATGATGGTTCTTCCAATTCACATATAGTTTTCAACCATAGAAAGAATTTGGACTAATCTTTGAGTTTTGGTTCATGTTCAATGCTTTAACAACCTGCAAAAACTCAAAAGAAAAACTAGGCAAACTTGGTTGAAGCTCACTTGTTAGAAAACAATCTCTTTTATCAAGTTCAAAAATGTTTTGTTTTGAAATCAAGAAAGACTTGTCCGCACAATCTTAAAGGAACATTCTTGGCTTTTCTCTCATTTTGATCTCTAGACCGAGCATTACTCACTTGATCTTCTCTCTCATTTGTGTTTTCACATTTTTCTTCTACATATATTTCTATTATTGCTTTTTCCTCGGTCTCATGCCTTTTATTTTCCAACTCACACACATCAAGTTTTACTTCTCTTAGAAGCATTGATACAAGAGTAGGATCACATGTTACTTCGTGATTGAATATACTAACAGTGTTATCACAAAATAATTGAGTTTCAAGCTCACTATCATCTACTTTCGCTCCCCCACTACCATCAACACAATAGGATTCTCCAGAAACAAGTGGTACCACTACAACAAAATAAGGAAACAATGACGGACATCCAAAATCCCGCCTGGGATATAATGACAGACAAAAAAAATGCGCGAAAATTTTAAAAAAAAATAAATTCATATATAATGACGGGCATTGCCCGTCATTATAGAACACCTTCAATGACGGGCAATGCCCGTCATTAAAGGTATTTTAAAATAATTTCTCTCACCTCCCTGGCCGACAACTCATTTCATCTCTCTCTCTCGATTTTCACCTGTCGACGACACCCTCGATTTCACTCGCTCTCTTTCTCCCTCATCTAACAACACATTTTCTCCCTTGATCGGCCGTCGTCCACAAAGGTTAACCACCGTCCGTTGATCTCTCTTTCTCCCTCGATCTGACTTCGCCGCCGTCCGTTGATCTCTCTTTCTCCCTCGACTGACTTCGTCGCCGTCCGTTCGCCGCCGTCCACGACTTTGCCACCGAGACTCTTCTCGCGCATCCATCGCCGCCAAACACCGTGGTTCTTCGGAGTCTGAACCGATCTGGTCATTGAGGTCCTTCGTTTACAGATCTGGTTCATTGGTGTTCAGATCTACACCGATCAGTCACCAAAGGAGTTCGTCGTTGTCGGGTTCACCGGAGGTTTTTTTCTGACCAAATATTTTATAAAAATCTGATCTATAGCATGAATGTTGTGTTGTTGTTAGTTTTAGGATAAAATGTGCATTGATCTTGTTGTGTTGCTGTTAGTTTAGGAATGTTTTTTTTTATTAAAATCATGTGCTTTGATCTGTTTATTTTAGCATGATTGTTGTTGTTAGTTTAGTTTAATTGAGAGAGTTGAGTTTAGTTTAGGAAAAAAACTAACATAGAAAATGTTTGTGTTTAGTTTAGTTTGATTGAGGGGTGAGTTTAGTTTAGAAAAAAACTAACATAGAAAATGTTGATGTTTCATTTACTTTGATTGAGGGGGGTGAGTTTAGTTTAGGAAAAAAACTAATATAGAAAATGTTGGTGTTTAGTTTAGTTTGACTGAAGAGTTGAGTTTAGTTTAGGAAAAAAAGTAACATAGGAGAAATGTTTGTGTTTAGTATAGTTTGATCAAAACAATTTTGTGTTAGTTTAATGAGTTTAGTTTAATGAGGGAGGGGAGTTTTAGTTTGATGTAGTTTATGGAAGGAAATATTCTTGTTGTTGCTAAAACAAAATGGTGTACAATTTAAATAAATGCATGTGGGTTGTTTGTGTTAAGTTTTATGAGTTTCGATTTTATAAGTTTATTTTTTGTGTTAGTTCAATTTGATGAGTGATTGATGAATAAAGAATTTTTTTTTAGCATGTTTGGTTAGAATCATATGTTTAATTTTCTTAATATTAGTAGTGGGTTTGTGGATGAGAGGAAATGATATTAGTCCAAAATATCATGATGTTGGCTTTTGAATCAACATCATGAAATTGAGTAAGTAGTGAACTCCTTGATAGTTTTATTTTTTCTTCGGCGACTTCCTAAGGACATAGTAAGTATATAAGTTTAAGTAACTATTATTCTTCTTGTAGATTGAACTTTCAAGACACCAGATTTATAGTTATGGATAAGTCGTGGATGTCAAAGAATAGGATGTCATCAGAATATCGTTTAGGAGTTGAGACTTTTATCCAAAATGGTATACGACATTCAAATAGGTCAGATGTCATTTGTTGTCCATGCTTGAAATGTGTGAATGCAAAGTCTCAAAATGTGAATGTCGTAAGAGACCATTTATATATTAAAGTCATTGATGAAAGCTATAGAACATGGATTTGGCATGGTGAGTCACTACCGAATGAGAGAAAAGAGGAACCTGAAGTTGAGGACGAAGATGTTGACGACACAATAGGAATGTTTGAGGGTGCACATAACTATTTTAATGACAAGTCTCCAATATTTGAAGAAGTGTTAAATGATGCCAAGAAACCATTGTACTTAAATGGTAACAATTTTACCAAAATATCTGCATTGATAAAGTTATATTGTGACGACCATCATCACAGGTATTACTATTAATTTTATTTAACGCTCTTGTAAACGCCGTGTTTAGTTGGATTAGTGTTTTTAATCAAGCTCGGCGAGGTGGAGGCCGTAATTTTGTTTGTCTTACGTGATTTGTCTCTTTTAAGATGAGATTAGTTATGATAATTAAAGGGAAGGTGATTTAAGGGCGTTTTGGTGATTTAAGTCTAAATTAGGGTGATCTTGGACACATGACTTAACCTAATGCATGGTATATATTCATAGCATGAGAAACCCTAGCCTCCACACCTACTCTACATTGTGTCAAATCCAAACCCTAACCCTAAAAGAATATACATTTTTCTCCTTCTCTTTGAATTACAAAACCCTAACCCTAAACCTAACAAGCTTCATCTTCTCCTATTCTCATTACCCTAGCCGTGAATAGTCGACCTACTGCAGCTCCCGCCGGCGAAACCCACGAGCGGTGGCGAAACCCTAGCCGCCGACCAACGATTGAAGTTACATTCGAGGCCTCGGAGCGAAGCGACTCCACCGTCACGAAGCGTCGATTGCTCACGCCGAGTCCACGATCGAAGTAACCGGCCGGCGCAGGATCGCGTGAAGCTTCGTTCACGCTCTGCTGCCGCTTTCCGATTCGTCGAGCCATCATCGCGGAGCCTCGGACGAGCACGATCCACCGTCCACACCGGGTTTGCGCGCCGGAGTTTGAACGTGAAGCCACCGCCGCTCTGCTGTTCTCACCAACGCCGCAGCACCAAACCCACGCCGTCGTGAACTCGTTCTGCCGAGCCACCGCCGATCCACGAGCACTGCGGCAACGTTGAAGCTTCACCGTCCGTCAATCCGCGAGCACACGCACCGCGGGACCTCGGCGCGAAGAGATCCCGAGCCACGAACGCCTGCAGCACCGGACGGTAACACCTTTGTTAACCGCACGATTATTTTCGACTCCAAGCAGCAGCCACACCGAGCTCCAATCCGACCAGCACGTTCACAGCAGCGAGTTTATTGGTCGGTGAGCGTTTAATTCTAGTTTCGTGTAGCTTAACTATTAATATTGCGACCGATCGTTTAGATTAAACGTTCAATTGAGAAATTGAGTACGAGTTCGAACACGTTCTTGTAGGAACCGAACGTGGAACGGATTTGAGGTCGATTGCCAAGCAAACTAAGGATTATCAAGTTCTCGCGTGAAAAACCGAGGTAAGCGGGACACGACATCGTAAGACAGTATTTCGAGTTTCGCATGATTTAGGGTTTAAGGGTGAATACTTGGAGTTTAATTTCGAAATCTATGATGTGATTCAGGTTGCATTAAAAGGAGATTAGACCGGGAGTTCGATTAAGTTTTGGAATTTAAGTCGAAGCTCGAGGTAAGGGACCTCGTGCCGAACTTTTAATGGGAGTAAATGAAAATGAATTTCATGATTTTATGCGAATCAGTTTATAGCTTTCACATGAAAATACACAATCATTATTTTGAGAATATGCGACATTTTATGTGCAAATGCCTCTATGTATTACGTGAAATTGAACCATTATTTTATGTGAAAGTATTCTCGTATGGTATGTATAGAGATTCCATTATTTCATGTGAGAATAGATGTGAGCGTGTGTATGAGAATGTTTCATGTTATTTACAAAAGTATGATTTATCACCCATCCATGAGAAAGTATGAATGATGTGTTGATGATGATAATTATGATATGTACACCATGATTAGGTGGTGATGGGACCTTATGCATGATTTTGTATGTCACGAAATGAATCATTGAATAGTGTGGACATTGGTCATCTTGAGATCATTGAAAATGACTCGTGATGACCAATCGGCCTCTGGCAATCAATGAATAGCCACGGATTAAAGACTGGCAATTATATGTACAACCACGGATTAAAGACACGGCAATTGAATGTGTAGCCATGGATTAAAGACACGGCAATTATATGAACGACCATGGATTAAAGACACGCAATTATATGAACGACCATGGATTAAAGACTCGCAATTATATGAATGACCATGGATTAAAGACACTGCAATTATATGAATAAATCATGGATTAAAGGCACGACATTTAAATATACAAACATGGATTAAAGACCTGGCAACTTTAGAAAGTTTTAATTTCCATCTATGTATGTTATGAATGAATTTAAAGATCATGATTGTATGTGTATGCATATCCCAAACCTCGTGGCGAGAGGTTACTTACTGGTATTGTTTATGCAATACTCACCCTTTCTTTTAAAAATGTTTTTCGTAAAGGGAAGGGCGTGCAGCGTGTGTGTGACGGAAAGCGTGATTAGGACTATGGGAACCAGCATTAAATTCCGCATTTTCATGATTTGAAATATTGTTGTCTTTATGTTTTCCTTTGAAGTTAAACTTACTTACAGTTTTTGATAGGCCAAGCTGATGTGATGTTTTTTTTAAAATGATTTGAATGTTTTGTTTTTGTTTGGGATCCCTGGAACTATTTAAGTCAAATGGAAATTCCTTTTAAGTTCTTTTAAGTCTCGGCCTATAAATGCATGCATATGTAGTAATGTCCCTAGGGATTTGGTCTTAGAAAAGTAGGGGCGTTACAGTTGGTATCAGAGCCCTAGGTTTAAGGGTTCTGTAGACTTGCTTACAGAGTAAGCACAGAGTAGTTCCCATGGTTTAACAACGCTTCCAGTCACCGCCAGGTACGTTCTGATGTTTTATTAAGAAAGTAAATGATTATGATATGATATAGTTTTATGCATACATAACCTTAAAAGCCCCAAGGGGTGATTCTATCTTGTGATTTGAAAGTAAAGGAAACCGAAGTTAGAAACTCTCTATATTGTAGTTTTGACATAATGCCACTTAGAGGCCGAGGGAGAGGTAGGGGACGTGGTAGGGGCCGAGGCAAGGAAAACATCGGCGCTTGGCCGGAATTACCCCCGGGTCGGGAAGAGATTACTCCACCCGCTCGAGACCTCCCGTGACCCGCCCGACCGTCGGAGAATGTACTGCGCATTGCCCCCGCGGCGCGACTGGGAACGCGAATGTTATGACTATGATGGTGGAGGCCATGCAGAGCCTAGTGCGAGCCACGAGAGCCACCCACCGCCCAAGCAAATCGTGGGCGAAACGACGCAACTCGAGTCTCGTTACGAAAGACTTCGTGAAGTATGATCAGAGATCTTTCAATGGGTCTTCCAGTGACCCCACCGTGGCGGAGTTGTGGGCGCCCTCCATTGAGACCATCTTCGATGATGAACCGCCTCGAGGACCGTGAGGGTGTCTGTCGCGACCTTCATGCCGAGGATGACGCGTACTTGTTGTGGGAGTCCGCCCAAGGAACCATTGTTGCCAGCGGAGACGCGATTACTTGGAATCTATTCAAGGAAGCGTTCAGCGAAATTCTATCCTGCCGCAGCTCGCTCTGAAGAAGCGACTTTACGAAATTCTTCGCTGTATGAGGGCGAGTGGAGATATATGAGAGGGAATTTACCTGTCTGTCCCGCTTTGCCCCGAGCCGGTGGATACGGAAGCAAAGAAAGATCGAGCGCTTCATCATGGGGCTAGATGAGAATGTTCGAGGCTTTATTCAAGCTTTAGCACCTCCCCCGATTACGCCTCAGCGAGAGAGAGTGGCGGAGGCGATTTGGGTGCGAGCTCGGTCACACAACAGTGGTAGTTAGCTCAGGCAACCATAGCGAACCATAAGAGGAAGTGGGACCAGCCCCATTCCAGCTCACAGCGCTTCTCAACAGACACCGTGATAGACCAGGGCATTTCCGCACAAGTTCCAATCGAAACCACCACCATCAACGAGATCGAGGAATAGCAATGGAGATAGGCCACAGTGCAAGGAATGTGGTAAATCAGACCTTTGGGGTAAATGTATGGCCTTGTCCGAGCATGTTTCAAGTGTGGAAAGGAAGGGCACAGAGCTAATATCTGCCGAATCAAGCCAAAGACTAGCCGACCACAGATTATGAGTAGTGGGCCCGCTGTGAAACCACCATACAACAGGGGGAGAGCTTTATGCAAGCACCAATCGAGACATCTATGGCTCAGACTCAGTGGTTACAGGTACACTTCCATTACTTGGGCACCTCGCCTTTGTACTATTTGATTCCGGTTCTACACACTCTTTTATTTCTGCATCATTTGTAAGTCAAGCTGAGTTAGAACTAGAAACGATTCTGATGCCCTATCTGTCTCCCACTCCTGCGGGAATAAATTTGTTAGCTAATATGAAAGTCAAGGATGGTAGTGTGACCATCGCAGACCATGAGTTAGCAAATGAACCTAGTGGTGCTAGATATGTTTGATTTTGATGTAATTTTGGGCATGGACTCAAGTTAGCGCAGAACCATGCTTGTATTGATCAAGCTTTGGGAAGGAGGTAGTGTTCACTCCTCCTAACCAACCTGGCTACAGGTTCAGAGGCACTATAGCAGGAAGTAGGCCTAAGGTAATTCACGCCCTTAAGGCCGAAAGTTATTGCATCGGGGAGCTTGGGGCGTCTTAGCTTTGCATACTAGATGCAAGATGCACAGAGATCTCAAGTGACATCGATGCGCGATGAGTGAATGAGTTTGCAGACGCTTTCCCGAGGATCTCCCGGAATACCTCCAGTCGGGGGTAGATTTTAACATCGGATTGGAATTGGGGACGACCAGATATCCAAGGCCCCGTCAGAAATGGCACCAGCAGAGTTGAAAGAGCTAAAAGTACGATTCTGAGGACTTGCTAGACAAAGGGTTTATACGCCCAAGTGTTTCACCCCAGGGAGCACCCTGGTATTGTTCGTGAAAAAGAAAGACGGATCCATGCGCTTTGTGTATAGATTACTGAGGAGTTGAATAAAGTTACCATCAAGAATAAATATCCTCTCCCGGGATAGATGATTTGTTCGATCGATTGCAAGGAGCGCGGCAGTGTTCTCTAAGATCGATCCGAGATCGAAGCTACCATCGATTGAGGATCGGCGAAGGGATATCCCTAAAACAAAGATTCGGATCCCTAGTATGGGCATTACGAGTTCACGAAGTGATGCCGTTTGGCTCCCACCAATGCTCCCGCCGCTTTCATGGACTCGATGAATCGTTTGTTCAAGGAGTTTCTTGATACGTTCGTGATTGTGTTCATCGATGATATATTGATATACTCGGTGTGATGAAGAACATGAAATGCACTGAGGAAAGTCTTACTCACACCGAGAGAGAATAAGTTGTATGCAAAATTCTCCAAGTGTGAATTTTGCTTCGCATGTGGTATCTTTTCTAGGGCATGTGGTGTCTCGGCCGAGTCTCTCGTTGATCCAAAGAAAAGTGGAGGCCGTCACACGCTGGCCTCGTCCACCACGCTATTCAGAGGTACGTAGTTTTCTCGGGTCTTGCAGATACTATAGGCGTTTCGTGCGGGGATTTTTCCAAGATAGCTATGCCTATGACTCACCGACGCAGCGTAAAGGAAACTCTTTTGTTTGGGATGATGCTTGTGAAGCGAGTTTCCGGGAACTCAACGCATTAGTGTCGGCCCCGATTCTTACAGCCTCCGAGGAAACGAGGAGCTTTGTGGTTTACAAATGATGCTTCCAAGAAAGGGTTGGGCACTGTAATCGATGCAAAGACGCAGTAAGTAATAGCTTATGCATCCCGACAATTGAAGACGACGAGAGGAACTATCCAACTCATGACCCGGAACTAGCAAAGCAGTGGTATTTGCGTTAAAGATCCGGAGACACTACTCAGATGATGGCGAAAATTTGATTTTTACAGATCATAAAAGTCAAAGTATCTGCTCACTCGAAGGAATTGAACATGAGGCAACGCAGATGGTTGGAATTGGTGAAAGATTATGATATTGACATACGCACCATCCCTGTAAGGCTAATGTAGTGGCCGATGCCCTCAAAGCAGAAGCTTGCACATACTTCTTTTGCACGTGGTGACGATAGCCGCAGAGTTACAAGCGAGTTTGCTCGAGCCGAAATTGCGCAGCTAGTAGGAAAGACCACAAACTCGGTTAGCCCGATTAAAAGTGCAACCGACCTTGAGGCAACGTATTATAGAGGCTCGGCAAGTGGACCCCGCTTAGTGGAAAAACTTACTCTGCAGTAACCACGGTGAGTTGACAGAGTTTTCCTATCCCACGGATGGAGGATTGTTATTTCGTGGGCGTTTGTGTGTGCCGACGATGACAGTGAACCAAATCTTGAACGAAGCCCATAACTCACCATTTTCTATGCATCCTGGCAGTACCAAGATGTACCGGGATCTGAAACAGTCGTTTTGGTGGTGCAACATGAAGCGCGATGTGGCAGAGTTTGTCAACAAGTGTTTGACTTGTCGCTGAAGTGAAGGCACCTAAGCGAGGCCCGCAGGATTGCTTTGCAACCATTACATGTGCCTCGGTGGAAATGGGAGGAGATCTCTATGGATTTTATAGTTGGATTGCCTAGGACTTTACGAGGCTACTACGGTGATTTGGGTCATAGTGGGCAAAGTTAACAAAGTCAAGCACATTTCATACTGTGGAAACCCACCTATTCTGAGATAAGTGGGCGCGACTCTCACCGGAAGAGATAGTCCGCTTTACATGGAATCCCAGTCAAGATTATTTCAGATAGGGATCCACGTTTCACCTCCAACTTCTGGAGGAGTTTACAGAGAGCTTTGGGTTCGCAGTTGAACTTCAGTACGGCTTTTCATCCACAGACGGATGGGCGCATGCGAACGATTAAATCGATATTAGAGGATATGTTGCGAGCTTGCACTTTAGATTTCCCGGCAGTTGGGACACTCATTTGCATCTGATGGAGTTTGCTTATAATAACAGTTATCAGTCGACCATCGGAATGGCTCCATTTGAAGCTCTCTATGGAAGACGTTGCAGAACTCCCGTTTTCTGGGAGGAGGTTGGTGAACGCCGATTGTTGGGTCCACTAGTACAGTCACTAACGAGGCAATGCAAAAGATCGGGCACACGAATGCGGATCGCCCAAGTCGGACAAAAAAGAATTATGCCGACACGAGACGAAGGGACCTAGAATTCGAGGTTGGGGACCACGTGTTCCTTAAAGTGGCCCCAATGAAGGGAATTCTAAGGTTTGGCCGTAAAGGAAGTTGAGTCCGCGATTCATCGCCATTTGAGATTTTAGAGAGGATTGGTGCAAAGGCCTCTGGACTAGCACTACCGCCGTCCCCGTCGCTGATTACACAACGTATTCCATGTCTCCATGTTGAGAAAGTACGTCTCGAGATCCGACTCATGTCATAGACTTGAACCATTACGCGCTAGCGCGAAGATCCGAGTTATGGTGAACGACCGGTACAAATTATTGCAAGAGATCGAAAGACCCTCCGTGAACCGTGAGATCACTTAGTTAAGGTATTGTGGCGGCGAACCACCACTTACGGAGGAAGCTACTTGGGAGCGAGAAGAGGAGGAAGTGCGCGCTAAATATCCCGAACTATTCCAAGAATAGGAACTTTCGAGGACGAAAAGTTCTTAAGAGGAAGATTGTGACGACCATCATCACGGTATTACTATTAATTTTATTTAACGCTCTTGTAACGCCGTGTGTTTAGTTGGATTAGTGTTTTTAATCAAGCTCACGCGAGGTGGAGGCCGTAATTTTGTTTGTCTTACGTGATTTGTCTCTTTTAAGATGAGATTAGTTATGATAATTAAAGGGAAGGTGATTTAAGGGCGCTTTGGTGATTTAAGTCTAAATTAGGGTGATCTTGGACACATGACTTAACCTAATGCATGGTATATATTCATAGCATGAGAAACCCTAGCCTCCACACCTACTCTACATTGTGTCAAATCCAAACCCTAACCCTAAAAGAATATACATTTTTCTCCTTCTCTTTGAATTACAAAACCCTAACCCTAAACCTAACAAGCTTCATCTTCTCCTATTCTCATTACCCTAGCCGTGTGAATAGTCGACTCATCAGCCTCCTCACGGCCGAAAACCCACGAGCGAAGCGAAACCCTAGGCCGCCACCAACGATTGAAGTTACATTCGAGGCCTCGGACGAAGCGACTCCACCGGTCACGAGCGCGTCGATTGCTCACGCCGAGTCCACGATCGCGGTAACCGCCGGCAGGATCGCGTGAAGCTTCGTTCACGTCTCGCCGCCGCTTCCGATTCGTCGAGCCATCATCGCGAGCCTCGACGAGCACGATCCACCCGCCCACACCGGGTTTGCGCCGGAGTTTGAACGTGAAGCCACCGCCGCTCGCTGTTTCTATCTCACCAACGCCGTTAGCACCAAACCCACGCCGCCGTGAACTCGTTCTCCCGCCGAGCCACCGCCGATCCACGAGCACTGCGCGCAACGTTGAAGCTTCACCGTCCCACAATCCGCGAGCACTCGCACGGCGGGACCTCGAGCGAAGAGATCCCGAGCCACGAACGCCGCAGCACGGACGGTAACACCTTTGTTAATCGCACGATTATTTTCGACTCAAGCGGCCACGCCGAGCTCCAATCCGCCAAAGACGTTCACAAAGAATGAGTTTATTGGTCGGTGAGCGTTTAATTCTAGTTTCGTGCTTAACTAGTAATATTGCGACCGATCGTTTAGATTAAACGTTCAATTGAGAAATTGAGTACAGTTCGAACACGTTCTTGTAGGAACCGAACGTGGAGCGGATTTGGAGGTCGATTGCCAAGCAAACTAAGGATTATCAAGTTCTCGCGTGAAAAACCGAGGTAAGCGGGACACGACATCGTAAAGACGCATTTTTGAGTTTCGCATGATTTAGGGTTTAAGGGTGAATACTTGGAGTTTAATTTCAAATCTATGATGTGATTCAGTTGCATTAAAAGGAGATTAGGCCGGAGTTCGATTAAGTTTTGGAATTTAAGTCGAAGCTCGAGGTAAGGGACCTCGTGCTTAACTTTTAATGGGAGTAAATGAAAATGAATTTCATGATTTTATGCGAATCAGTTTATAGCTTTCACATGAAAATACACAATCATTATTTTGAGAATATGCGACATTTTATGTGCAAATGCCTCTATGTATTACGTGAAATTGAACCATTATTTTATGTGAAAGTATTCTCGTATGGTATGTATAGAGATTCCATTATTTCATGTGAGAATAGGACAAAGAGTGTGTATGAGAATGTTTCATGTTATTTACAAAAGTATGATTTATCACCCTGTCCATGAGAAAGTATGAATGATGTGTTGATGATGATAATTATGATATGTACACCATGATTAGGTGACTGATGGGACCTTATGCATGATTTTGTATGTCACGAAATGAATCATTGAATAGTGTGGACATTGGTCATCTTGAGATCGCTGAAATGACTCAGGATGACCAGTCGGCCTCACAACTGAATGAATAGCCACGGATTAAAGACCTGGCAATTATATGTACAGCCACGGATTAAAGACCTGGCAATTGAATGTGTAGCCATGGATTAAAGACCTGGCAATTATATGAATGCGACCATGGATTAAAGACTGCGCAATTATATGAATGACCATGGATTAAAGAGACTGCAATTATATGAACAGCCATGGATTAAAGACCTGGCAATTATATGAACAGTCATGGATTAAAGGCCTGACATTTAAATATACAGCCATGGATTAAAGACCTGGCAACTTTAGAAAGTTTTAATTTCCATCTATGTATGTTATGAATGAATTTAAAGATCATGATTGTATGTGTATGCATATCCCAAACCTCGGTAGCGAGGTTACTTACTGGGTATTGTTTATGCAATACTCACCCTTTCTTTTAAAAATGTTTTTCAGGTAAAGGGAAGGACGTGCAGGGCGTGTGACGGGAAAGCGTGATTAGGACTATGGGAACCAGCATTAAATTCCGCATTTTCATGATTTGAAATATTGTTGTCTTTATGTTTTCCTTTGAAGTTAAACTTACTTACAGTTTTTGATAGGCCAAGCTGATGTGATGTTTTTTTAAAATGATTTGAATGATTTGTTTTTGTTTGGGATCCCTGGAACTATTTAAGTCAAATGGAAATTCCTTTTAAGTTCTTTTAAGTCTCGGCCTATAAATGCATGCATATGTAGTAATGTCCCTAGGGATTTGGTCTTAGAAAAGTAGGGGCGTTACATATATAATTTGAATGCAAAGTTTGGATGGAGCGATAAGAGTTTCACTGAGTTGTTAGCATTGGTTCGTGACATCTTACCAAGTCCAAATGAACTTCCTAGCTCTACATATCAAGCCAAAAAAATCTTGTGTACTCTTGGAATGAAGTATGAAAAGATTCATGCATGTAGTAATGATTGTTGTTTGTTTAGAAAAGAGCTTGAAGATGTAGAAGTATGCCCTACATGCGGAACATCAAGATGGAAGCTTTGTAAAAATTCGAAGGATGTGATGAAGAACATTCCGGCGAAAGTCATGTGGTATTTCTCTCCTATCCCAAGATTTGAAAGAATGTTTCGCAGTAAAGAAATATCAAGTTTGTTGACTTGGCATGCTAATGAACGAGTAATTGATGGGTACATACGACATGTCATGGATATACACTATCGTGGAAGCAAGTAGACAATTTGTGGCGAGTTTGGTTTAGAACCTAGAAATCTCTACTGTCTTGCTCTTTCAACTGATGGAGTCAATCCACACGGTGATCTTAGTAGTAGATATAGTTGTTGGCCAGTTATGTTGGTGACATACAATTTACCTCCATGGTTATGCATGAAACGAAAATTTTTATGTTAAATGCATTAATATCCGGGCCTAAACAACTGTGGGAATGGCATAGATGTTTATTTAGCTCCATTACTTGATGATCTGAAAAAACTTTGGAATGATGGAGTTCAGTGTTACGATGTAAATCATGAACAATCTTTCAAACTTAAAGCTATTTTATTGTGGACTATTTATGATTTTCCTGCATATGGCAATTTGTGTGGTTGTACAGTAAAAGGATATCATGCTTGCCCAATATGTGGGGAAAAAACGTCATCCACTTATTTGCCAAAAGGGAAAAAGATGGCATATCTTGGACATCGAAAATATTTACCCCGTAATCATCCATATAGAAGACAAAAGAAAGCTTTTAATGGTGAACAAGAATTGGAATTTGCTCCTGAACCGTTAAGTGGAGAGGAAATTCTTGCGAAAGTTAGTAGACTTCAATACTCGTTTGGAAAGAAGCCAAGAAAGGAAAAAAATAAAGGAGATCCTTCAAGCACTTATTGGAAGAAGAATTCTATTTTCTTTGAGTTAGAATACTGGAAATATTTTGACGTGCGACATTGTTTAGATGTGATGCATATTGAGAAGAATGTGTGTGCAAATATTATTGGCACGTTACTTGATATTCCCGGCAAGACAAAAGATGGATTAAAAACTCGTCTAGATTTGGTTGAATTGAACATTAGGGAGGAGTTGGCCCCTCAATTAGGAGAGAAAAGAATCTTCTTACCTCCAAATGTATGTTATACACTATCGCGGATGGAGAAATTGAATTTGTGTAAGACACTATCAGAAATTAAAGTACACAAGGTTATTCATCCAATATACAAAGTTTAGTGTCGCTCACATATTTGAAACTTCATGGGCTTAAATCGCATGACCACCATGTTCTTATGCAACAATTATTACCTGTGGCTATACTTGGTATTTTACCAAAGCATGTTAGATATGCAATTATTCGTCTGTGTTTCTTTTTCAATGCCATATGTAGTAAGGCGATCGATTCATCAAAGTTAAAAGGCTTGCAAGAGGATGTAGTGGTTACTTTGTGCTTGTTAGAGAAATATTTTCCACCGGCATTTTTCACGATAATGGTACATCTTGTGGTCCATCTTGTAAGAGAGATAGAATTTTGTGGACCAGTGTATTTAAGGTGGATGTATCCTTTTGAACGATATATGAAAGTTCTAAAAGGTTATGTGCGAAATAGAAACCGACCAGAAGGATGCATTGGAGAAAATTATATTGTGGAGGAGGTTGTAGAATTTTGTTATGAATTTCTCTCTAGGGTTGAGTCCATTGGGTACGTTCAACGACAAGGAAAGAGAAATCACATTTTGATAGACCATTGTTTGTTGCTCACTATATCAAACCCAGTAAGGAACAATTGGATCAAGCTCATCTTTATGTTCTTCAAAATGTGAATGACGTGCTTCCATACATAGGGTACGTAAATCTCAATTCTTTCGCATAACTTTCCAACTATGGAATGATGTAATAATTTTCATGTGTTCTATGAATTTAGGCAACACATGGAAACTCTATCTAGACTCAATCCCAGTAGATCCAAAAACAAAAAGTGGCATCAAGATGAACATAATCACACATTTAGCAGATGGTTGCGTGATCGGGTAATCTTGAGATGAAACTATTGTAATGAGTGAGTTTAATGTTTATTCCTACTTAATTTACAACGTATATTTTTCAGTTCAACTTGCTCTCGAGGTGCCAAACAACTCTATATCACCTTCTTTAAGATGGATAGCTCATGGGCCTTGTCCAGATGTAGCCACCTTTAGTGGTTATGTGGTCAATGGTACTCATTATCATACGAAGAAACGTGATGATATTAGGAATACCCAAAATAGTGAAATTCAAATAATAGCAAACACAATGCAAGTCTCCAGTGCTAAGGATAAAAATCCGGTTATGTCAGACATGACCTTTTATGGTGTAATACAAGATATTTGGGAGATTGATTACCGAAAATTGACATTTATTTTGTTAAAATGTGACTAGGTTGAGAATAATAATGGACTTAAAGTAGATGACCTTGGATTTACAACTGCCAACCTTAATCGAATTGGACATAGATCAGACTCATTTATTTTAGCATCTCAAGCCAAACAAGTATTTTATGTGAAAGACCCGCTTGATCCTCGATGGTCGGTGGTTTTAACCCCTCCTCAAAGAATAGTTGAAGAAGAATATTCTGAGGTTGATGTTGATATCGTTCAAGATTGTGGATATGGGGTCCTAGAAAGAATGCCTAATATTGACGCGACCCATGAAATCGACGAAATGTCATCCACATATCTTAGAAATGATTGTGATGGTATATGGATCGATAAATAATGTATTAAATATGGTATGCCATTGTTTAGTTTATTGTAATTTTTTATGAGTTCATATGTCTTATGCGCTAATATAACTTATTTTTTTCATGATATTTTTTTTTTTGCAGATCGTTACAATGAGTGGATCAAGTGACGATGAAGTGAACGTATCGATCCAAATGGAGGCTAGGCATACTAATCGACGTGGTCTCACTACTATGCATGGTCTGGCACGCGTAAAGACTACAGGAGAACGCTTAGTCATCCAATACAACAATCAAGGCCAGAGTGTTGGGGATAATGCAAACCAAATGCGAAGTTATATTGGAGTTTGCGTTAGGCAACAAATTCCATTAAGTTACAAGACTTGGAAAGAAGTTCCTCAAGAACTGAAATATAAAATTTTTGATTCTGTAGAGGTAAGAATAATAGTATTTTTCCTACAAACTTCTTAATATATAGAGTTATTTAGCCATTTATTATGTGTTTCCTATGTAGATGTCATTTGTAATCGACCCTCGGTCCAAAAATGCTATTCTTCAGTCAGTGGCAAATAAATTTCGAACATTTCGATACACGTTGTATCAAAAACACATACTTCCATTTAAGGATGAGCCGTCCTTGTTGAAGCATCCTCCACAAAAGTATTCACATATTGATCAAAACCAATGGGAAACATTTGTGAATGCTAGATTATCGAAAGAATGGGAGGTAAGTACATTATACTTGTTGCTTTTAAAAGTTAGTAAAAAAAGTATTAAAATGATTTAAATTGATTCTATTATATGATACAGGCACAAAGTCGTGTACAAAAGAAAATGAGAGAGAAATGTAAATATAATCATCACATCTCTCGCAAAGGATATGCCAACTTAGCTGAAGAACTAGTGAGTAACATTATTTCTTATAATTTTCCATAAATGAGATTTAATAACTTGTGTGTTTATATAGGAATTGGCGGAAGATCCTTCCACTCGTGCCACCTTATGGATACAGGCACGAAAAGGAAAAAATAATGAATACTTCGATGATGAAACCAAACAATGCGCTGGTCGAATCGTAAGTTAATATGTTTTATTTTAACATGATGTAAAAATGATTCGTAGTTTAAATATCTTATGGTTAGTTTCAATGTCAATCTAAATGGTTGTGACAGGACGAACTAGCTATGAAGAATAAAGGTAAAGGCATATTGATCGAAGCATTAGGCACGCCAGAACACAGAGGGCGTGTTAGAGGATTAGGTACGTCTGTCAAACCATCAACATACTTTAACATTCCTCGAGTGAAATCAAAATCAAGCAAAGAGTCTGGCAACAAAATGTCGTGCTCACCTTCCAAAAAGTCTGCAAGCATAGGCAGTAATCATCCAAAAGACAAGGAGGTCATTGACAAGGCGGAAGAAATTTTAGAGGTAATTAGGATTTTGTGGAATTTTTTTTATCATAAGATGTGATATATGATACATTATTCTGACATTCCTTTTTAATTTTTGAAGGGAACTCCATGCCATCTAGAAATAGGATCAAAGGATAATGTGGTTGCTGTAGGCACAATGTACACGTCTGACGCTCAATTTCCCACAGTCCATGGAGTTCCCTCAAGAGTTGAAAATGTTAGAGTGGTAGTGGACATGATCGTAGGTGAAGATGCTCCACTACCAATTCCTATACGAGGAGAAGTAGAGTCCCTGAGTCAATCTATGGGAAATTTTGTGGCATGGCCTCGTGACCTTGTCATTTTTAATAAGGGGAAAAAGGTATGAAATTCTTCAACTCAATGTTTAAAATTACTAAATTCTTTGTTTACAAATTTAAATGTTGTTTTGTTGTGATAGGTGGCTTCTCCAGCAAAACATAAGTCGGATGTTTCTGTACATGTGCCTACTTCACATTCTACAAAGTACACAGATGCTCACGTGACTATTAAACTTCTGAATCGTTATGCAACGTTATCGATGCAAGAAGATGATACGATTCAAGTCACGTTGAGTGAGCACATGTTCGGGGAGGAAAAGTTAATTTATTTACATCGCGATGATATCCTGCATTACTGTGGGATGGTGGAGATAGGGCACTCCTGCATAGTCACATACATTGCATAAGTACACAACATCTTTCATATACAACTATATTGACTACGCTTTTGAATGTTTTATTAAAATAACTTTACTTTTTAGGTATCTTTGGACTGTATGTGACTATGAAATAATCGCCAAGTTCTTGCTAGTTGATCAAATAACCATTTCTAATTTTGTTAAAAGTCAAGAAACACGTTGTATAAATCTGGCTAATAGGTTAGAAATGGTTAATTTGGACTTGGATCAACAAGTTTTCATCCCATATAATACTAGGTAAGTTTAAATTACTTCAACTTATTTATATGTTTTTTGTTCATAAAACAATGATATTAGAATACTCCTAACTTTAATAGATATCATTGGATGTTGATCGTTATCCATCCGCGGGCAAACACCGTTTATGTCTTAAACTCGTTGAGGAGTAAGATCGAAGAAAGTTTTCAAGGAACAATAAATACGTAAGTGTTTCAAACCTTTAGAATGAATTACTTTCTATTAATTTTTCTAATGTTTCAAACTCTTTAGATCCTTGAGAATGTGGCAAGCCAAGCACTCACTTCCACAATATCGTTCTTCCATCACTTGAAAACTTGTAAAGGTAAACATAATTAATATATTCTATTTTTTTGACGTTGGAACGATATTTAACTCAAACATGCTATTTTTAAATTATTTTGCATGTAGTGCCCCCGTCAACCGGGTTCTGTAGAGTGCGGGTACTATATATAGAAGTATATACGAGAAATCGTATATAATTCTAGTATCCCTATAATGAACCTGGTAAGTACTCTTATTTTATCTGGTTTGTGATTCAAAATATAATTTAGTCTAATGTTATTATATATTATTTCTCTTTGTAGTTTAACACAAAAACTACATATAAACAAGAAGAAATCGACGAGATTCGAGTACAATGGGCGGATTTTGTTGGCAGATTTGTGTAAGTCATTTGTAGATTTCTGAATTTTGTGAAAAAGTACTAGATTGGTAAGAAGTTAGTTAAGTTAATATGTTGGTTAGGTGTACAAATATACTTGTTTATAATAGAAGTGTATTTAGTAGTTTGTGGAGAGGCGGGTGGCCTCATTCTTCTGAATCTGGGATTGGAGTTTGTTGGATGTTGTCTATGAATGAATGTGTTTTTTTATGTATATACTTGTTTGTTGGATGTTGTCTGTGGAGAGGCGGGTGGCCTCATGCCCTACACCGTTTTTGTTTTTTTATTGAAGTGTTCTGCAATGTTTCAGGTTATGGTTAGCTGATGTTCTGTAGAGGTCATGCCGAAATTTTTACTTATTGGCTTGATTTCGTGTTAGTTTTAGACTTTATTGTTTTTGTGATATAGGTGTTAAGGTTTGTGATATAGGAGTTTATGGTTTTAGAGTTATGGTTAAGGTTTGTGATATACTAGTTTATGGTTTTAGTGATATAGGCGATAAGATTATGTAGAGATCGTTTCATGTGTATTCTTTATAATGAAGTTATGCTCTTATCGTAAAAGGAATGATTGTTGGATGTTTGTGGATGAATTAGTGATTTCATGTTTTTGTTGGATATAGAAGTGTTCTGCAATGTTTCAGGTTATGGTTAGTTGATGTTCTGTAGAGGTCATGCCGAAATTTTTACTTATTGGCTTGATTTCGTGTTATTTTAGAGTTTATTGTTTTTGTGATATAGGTGTTAAGGTTTGTGATATAGGAGTTATGGTTTTAAAGTTATGATATAGGAGTTTATGATTTTAGAGTTATGGTTAAGGTTTGTGATATACTAGTTTATGGTTAAGGTTTGTGATATAGGTTTTAGAGTTATGGTTAAGGTTTGTGATATAGAAGTTTATGGTTTTAGAGTTATGGTTAAGGTTTTTGATATATGACTTATGGTTAAGGTTTGTGATATAGGAGTTTATGGTTTGTAATATAGTAGTTTATGGTTTTGGAGTTTTGGATATAAAAGTTTTCTATGTGCATTGTTTTGGTTAAAAAAGAATTTTGTTGGATGTTGTTATGGATTAGTGATTTCATGTATCTTTTGGGTACAAAAGTGTTTTTGTTGCATGTTTGTAAATTTGTATAGTGATTTCATGTGTGGTTTCAATATAGAAGTTAATATATTTGCAATATTTCAGGTAATTAGTTATTAAATATTGTTGGTTAGCCATCGGGCTATTAACTTTTTTTATTAAATTATGCTAAAAACGATGACGGGCATTGCCTGTCATTAAATAAAAATTATGAACTAAAATAATGCGGACATATAATGACGGACAATGAATTTTTTTTTTTAAAAAAAATTCCAAATATAAATGACGCATAATGCCCGTCATTAAAAGTGACTGAGTTTTAATGACGGGCAATGACCGTCATTAAAAATATATGCCCGTCATTAAAAATCACTTTTCATGACAGGCAATGTCCGTCATTAAAAACTGGGTTCCAACCTACTTTTAATGACGGGCAAAACTTTTAATGACGGGCAATGCCCGTCATCAAAACCCGACCGTCATTGTATGTTACAATGACAGGCAGTTTTTGATGATGGGTAATGCCCGTCATTAAAAGTCGCCCGTCATTGTAACATACAATGACACTCGCATAGATGACGGGCGCACACCCGTCATCAAAACCCTTTAATGAGGACAATGCCCGTCATTAAAACCCTTTTTTCTACTAGTGCACAACAGTACTAGAAAGAGTACAATCATGTGATTCCTTGCTATCTAATGACCTACTAGGCAAAATATCATTATTATGCATATGTACAACATTGATAAACTTCTCTTTTCTACATTCTACCTTATCAAAATGCTCATACATGGTAGGTAAACTAACCTTTTTCACAAATGTATTGGCATTGGAGGTAGTTGTAGATTTAGTGTACCTTAAAGATCTCCATTGGAGTTGCCTTTCTATTTTGATGGCAATATCCACCATCTCTTCCAAATCATCACAAGGTTGAATTTCTTCTCGTTCAACAATCATCTTGGCAATATTCTCATTAAGTCCTTGGTAGAATCGGTCCATGATAGCTTCCCCATCCTCATCCAAGTTAATTTCCTCAATTAATAGGAGCATCTCTTCATAATACTTTTCCACGCTTTCGCTCCCTTGTCTTAAAGTTTGCAATTTGTGGAAAGACTTAGGAACTGTTGTGTAAAATTATGGATATGCAATACCGCAGTGTACGGGTCAAGTTTTAGTATAGTGATTTATGAGTCCAAGTATCGTCCTTGGGACTGGGTTTCTAGATTAATTAATTACTAAGATACTAATTCTCAATTTTAGCTAAAGAAACATAACATATCATGGATAGTTGATTGAAAGTAAAGACAAACAAACAAACAAACATGTGGAGACACGAATTGATAGAATTGAGGGAAGTGATAATACAAGTTAATGACTCAATTAACACATGCAATGAACCAAAGAGATGAAATTATAAACAATAAGTAAAATACTCAAGAAAACATCTCGATTCTTAGTGAGCCTCACATATGCAATAGACTCCATAGTCTCCATATGAACCTACGCCATGCATGGCATTAAGCAACTTCTTTATATGTTTCCCTAAGATTTCTAGGTCATTCTCATGCCAGATTTCTAAGGGTTTTAACAATTTTGCTCTAATTCAAGTTTTATCTCTCGAGTCCACTTAAACCAACAAATTAAGAAGTAAAGAATAAATTGTCAAAAATAAGAACAAAACATGCTTCAATACTTAGTAATAAAGTCTTTAACAAGTAAATCAATTCCTAACTACAATGTTTAGCTACTCTAAATCACGTGAAAATGAGACTAAACATGTAGAAAACGTCTTAGAACGCTATTACAATTTGAAAGAAAAGGAAATTAAACTTATGTGTCGACGTCGGTCCTTCGTCTCCGAGCTCCCGTCTTCGATCTCGAACCTCCACGAATACTTTGGCTCCCAAAAACGCTCACTTCTCTCTTCTTACAAAGTGTATTTCGAAATTAGGGTGGAAAATCTACCAAATTCGACTCCCTTGTAATGAAATCATAAGGATATATTTATAGATGGAATCGGTGCAGCGTTGCAACGTTGTACCTTAGGCGGCTGGTAAATAAGGAAACAGTCGGCAGCGTTGCAACGCTAGGGACAACATTGCAACGCTGCAACCCTAACGCGCGCGCTCCTTATTGATCTGGCGTTGCGATGCTGCAAGGCAGCGTTGCAACGCCCTCTGTGCGGCTGCTCATATAAGCTTCCTTATCGAGATAGCGTTGCAACGCTATCGGCAGTGGTCTTCAACGCCTTTAAACAGCACGTTCGACATTGCAACTTTATAGACGACATTGCAACGCTATAGACAGCATTGCAACGCCATCACTTCATGTCATCATGCTTGGATTGATCTTTTCTCTTCCAATTGGTATTATTTTTAGCTCCAAATAGCCTTGTTTCGATCCCGAGTGATCCAAATTGTCTTCAAGTGTCCTGTTTAAGCTCCTAACCTGAAATTGAGTGATTTAAACATGTAAAAGCTCTGAAATCATTATAAAACTAGCAATTATTAAGCCTAAGAATAGCACATTTTGTGTGCTATCAAACACCCCCAAACTTAAACTTTTTCTAGTCCCGAGCAAAAACAGAATTAAACATCAGATTGTCCTTAAACATATATTTGATTCAAGCCTCAAAGATTTAAGAGAAAATCTGGCAATCACAGGAAACATTCAAACATAACACTTCAACAAGCAATTTAAAACTTTGCCTAAGTGTTCCTACGTGTGTGAGTAATTAGCCTATGTTCCCTTCATTTTTACTAAGCCCGGATCAACTTTATTAGGCTTCTCCATTCAACTTCCCCCTACACTGGTCTTAATTACTAATCTTTGAGGCTCCCTACATTCAAGAATTAAATAACTCCACTCAGTACTTACCTACTTTTTTTTTTAATAAATTTTTCTATTTTCTTCTTTTTGTTTTGTGCAAGGACACTAGTTTTCACACATCCACTGCAGGGACCCTTACCTAGAGCACTCGCTCAATGAGTGGCCTAACTGATCACAATGAAGGTAGCTCTGTTTGCCCTCACAAATTTTTTTCTTTAGCAAACAAATAACAAAAGCCAACTAATTCACCTATTATACAGGTCATACACTTCATTTTGTTATTCACCATATCCTGCAGTTTAGCTTTCAAATAAGTTCCTAGACCTATCGAGGTGACATCAAACTTCTGAACCTAATAACTTTGTTCTAAGCATTTCAAAACTACAGGAACACAGACTATGTGCATAATAGTGCAGGAAACTCAAGAAAATTTTTAAATTAACTCAAATTCATGTCATGCTCTCAAGTTTCAGCAGAATCACAAGAATTTCCAATTAAATCTCATCCTAGGCTATCATGATCATACTTATGTAAGAGATCAATCAACAATTCAGCACATACTCAGGACAGTCACAACAAATAAACACATCCCACCCCCAAATTTAAACTAAACATCAATGTTTGCAGAATTAAGCACAAATTAAGTATAAGGGTAAGAGTGAACAATACTGTCCTGGGTAATGGAATCTTTCTGAGTTTCTTGGATAGCCAAAGCATGTGTGTTGGAGTTCCTCAGAACGGGAGCATGGATTTCAACGAAGAAATGCATCGTCACAACCTACAAAGCAAAACAACAACTAACTAAGAATTGAAAAACAAAAAAAAAAAAAAAAGTAAGTAAAGCTTGGGTTGCCTCCCAAGAAGCGCTTTCTTTAACGTCTTTAGCTAGACTGTTCTCCCTCAAGGTGTTTCCTTCCTTGCTTGCAGTGCCTGGAGTGATGTGTTCATTTGGCCAATCTGGGTCTCTATATTCTTTATCGCAGCTCCATGACTAGTAACAATACCAGATAGAATGGTGACTGCATTCTCCAGCTGGTAGGACCGACTTCTTGATTCAGCTATG
This sequence comes from Trichosanthes cucumerina, assembly GCA_036507285.1. Lineage (NCBI taxonomy): Eukaryota > Viridiplantae > Streptophyta > Magnoliopsida > Cucurbitales > Cucurbitaceae > Trichosanthes > Trichosanthes cucumerina. The sequence goes on along the minus strand of CM071839.1, from coordinate 68,753,838 downwards.
AAGGAGTGCAATATGTCTTCCAGAGATGGTTTCCTCTCTGATGTAGAAGCATACCCTGTAGGAGGATTCAACACATTTTTGTTGTTAGCATAAGAGAAATTCTCATGATACCTCAAACCTGGATTGTAATGTGTTGGTAGGTTATTCTGAGTCTGATTTCCTCCATAGGTGTTGCTTCTGTTGTTCAGGTAGTGCAATTGCTCCATAGTGGATTCTCCATTGGGCTGGGAGCATTGAGAGGACATCCCTTTTTGTGGTGATCCTGCAAAATTATTCAGAGCATGAGTGAGAGATGTCATATGAGATCTAAGGGAGGTTACCTCATCCAGTTGATATAGTCCAACTACTGGCTTAGATCTGTCATTCTCTGTAGGCCACTGGTAACTGGCAGTTGACACTTCCTCGAGGAGGGCACGTGCTTCTGGACAGTCTTCGCCATGAAAGCCCCTCCAGTAGTGGCATCCAGAATGGTCCTGGTCTTACCTTCCAGTCCATTATAGAACAATTGTACCTGGAGCCATTCTGGGTAGCCTTGCTGTGGGCACCTCCTGAGCATGTCCTTGTACCTTTCCCATGCCTCGAATAGTTGCTCTCCCTCTTACTGCCTGAATGTTCCTATCTCAGTCCTTAACTTTGCAGCTTTCACAGGTGGAAAGAATTTGGTCATGAAGACTTGGGCCAACTCCTCCCAGGAAGTGATACTACCTGAGGGAAGGGATCCTAGCCATTCTTTGGCTCTACCCTGCAAAGAGAAAGGAAAGAGACGTAAGCGAATACTATCAGCAGAGATACCATTCATTTTAAATGTACCATATATTTCTAAGAAATTTTGAAGATGAGAGTTAGGATCTTCTATGGCTAAGCCTCGGAAAGCACCTTCCCTAACAATTTGTATCAGCCATGTCTTAAGTTCAAAATTATTAGCATTGATAGGGGCATGAACTATTCCAGCCTGCTCAGAATTAAACACAGGTTGGAAATACTCTCCGATAGGTTTAGGGTTATTGATGAGATCCTGATCAGCTATAGTATGAGTTTCTGCTTTTCCTTCCCTTAGGAGTCTCGTACAGGTCCTCTCAATCTCAGGATCAAAAGGGTACAAGTCTGCAGCTCTTCCCTGGGGCATACACCTGGAAGTACAAAAGGAAAGAAATTAGACAAAAACACAAAAGGAACTAGAAAATAAAACATAAAAGAAAAAAAAACATAAAATAAAGATATGAAACATAAAACTTGGGTTGCCTCCCAAGAAGCGCTTTGTTTAACGTCTTTAGCTAGACGGTGACTTATTAGGGCACATAAAATTGCTCATATTTTTTTGGGCCCTTCTTGCTCGAATCAATATAGCCTTCTAAGTCTAAAAGGCTATCCTGCTTTTCATGGGCACCAGAGATAGAATTATTTTTGGTATTTTTGTTTAATGAAATGAAAAAACTGAAATCAAAGCAAGACTCGTGAGTATAAGACAAATGGTTATCAAAAATGAAAGAAATTTTTGGGGATAAAAGGAAAGGAGACTTCTCGGTGTCTGTGGCTTCTCAGTCTCTAACTTTATCACCTGGATCTCTCCTGTGGAACTAAGTGTATCACCACTTCCTTCCTCACTAACCTAATTATGGTGTGCTTCGATCTCCCCCAAACTATCCTCATTATCATCTGAACAAATCCTCCTAGGTGGCACCTCCTGAGTGGTAAAGATAAGAAATTGCTCCTGTAAGGCCTTAAGGGAAATTACTAGCTGATTAAGATACTGAGCTCGATCCTGTACCATTTCCCAAAGTCCTACCACCTCAGTTTCTAACCTATCCAACCTCTCTAATTCACTATGAACCAAATTTTTAAATTTCAATTCTAAGGTGTATTCTGCCAATTGGTCCATAAGAGAAGATTTTTCTAGGGGTCGGTTAAGATACGAAAAACTATGGTTCCAACTGCCTAGATGACTACAATCATAAGCATTTTCGTCAAATTTAGGTATAGAATAGTGAAAATTAGACACATGGTGTTCAGATAAATCATGATGCACATACCTAGGGTCCTTAGAGGGACAATAGAATGGTGGAGAATAAAAATCATGCAAAGTCATGCTTGAAAAATAATAATTCAGGTCAAGACTTCTACACAATAGCAGCACAACCAAAACAGGGGACAAAGACTCAAAAACACACAAAACTCAAATAAAACAAACAAGGAAACAAACAAACACACAAAGAACAAATAAGGAAAAACACACAAACAAGCTTTAGTCTAAAATTTCAAATTTTTTCTCCTAATATTAATTTATCTAAATAATCGCCATTCCCCAGCAACAGCGCCAAAAACTTGTTGCGTAAAATTATGGATATTCAATACCGCAGTATACGAGTCAAGTTTTATTATAGTGATTTATGAGTCCAAGTATCGTCCTCGGGAATGAGTTTCTAGATTAATTAATTACTAAGATATTAATTCTCAATTTTAGCTAAAGAAACATAACATATCATGGATAGTTGATTGAAAGTAAAGTCAAACAAACAAACAAACATGTGGAGACACGAATTGATAGAATTGAGGGAAGTGATTATACAAGTTAATGACTCAATTAACACATACAATGAACCAAGGAGATGAAATTATAAACAAGAAGTAAAATACTCAAGAAAACATCTCGATTCTTAGTGAGCCTCACACATGCAATAAACTCCATAGTCTCCATATGAACCTACGACATGCATGGTATTAAGCAACTTCTTTTTATGTTTCCCTAAGATTTCTAGGTCATTCTCATGCCAGATTTCTAAGGGTTTTAACAATTTTGCTCTAATTCAAGTTTTATCTCTCGAGTCCACTTAAACCAACAAATTAAGAAGTAAAGAACAAATTGTCAAAAATAAGAACAAAACATGCTTCAATACATAGTAATAAAGTCTTTAACAAGTAAATCAATTCCTAACTACAATGTTTAGCTACTCTAAATCACGTGAAAATTAGACTAAACATGTAGAAAACGTCTTAGAACGCTATTACAATTTGAAAGAAAAGGAAATTAAACTTATGTGTCGATGCCGGTCCTTCGTCTCCGATCTCTCATCTTCGATCTCGAACCTCCACGAACACTTTGGCTCCCAAAAATGCTTTTTTCTCTCTTCTTACAAAGTGTATTTCAAAATTAGGGTGGAAAATCTACCAAATTCGACTCCTTTGTAATGAAATCATAAGGATATATTTATAGATGGAATCGGTGCAGCGTTGCAACGCTAGGGACAGCGTTGCAACGCTGTACCTTAGGCGGCTGGTAAATAAGGAAATAGTTGGCAGCATTGCAACGCTAGGGACAGCGTTGCAATGCTGCTACCCTAACGCGCGCGCTCCTTATCGATTTGGCGTTGCGACGCTGCAAGGCAGCGTTGCAACGCCCTTTGTGCGGCTCCTCATATAAGCTTCCTTATCGAGATAGCATTGCGACGTTGCAAGGCAGCATTGCGATGTTGCAAGGCAGCGTTGCAATGCTATCGGCAGTGGTCTTCAACGCCTTTAAACAGCACGTTCGGCGTTGTAACGCTATAGACAACGTTGCAACGCCATCACTTCGGGTCATCATGCTTGGATTGATCTTTTCTCTTTCAATTGGTATTATTTTTAGCTCCAAATAGCCTCGTTTCGATCCCGAGTGATCCAAATTGTCTTCAAGTGTCCTATTTAAGCTCCAAACCTTAAATTGAGTGATTTAAACATGTAAAAGCCCTGAAATCATTATAAAACTAGCAATTATTAACCCTAAGGATAACACATTTTGTGTGCTATCAGGAACAAAACGCTTCCTCATTAGAAGTTTGATTTCTTTCCATGAGGGAATTGCATAATCTCCACTTTTTCTCCTTTTTGACACCGAAATGTTCCACCATGTTAGGGCATTATCCTCAAATGAAGATATGATAAACTTTACCTTTTCATTTTCACTATAGTGGTGATGATAAAATATGACATCAATTTCCTCGTCCCAATAAAGGTACTCCTCTGGATTGCAAATACTCCCAAAGAACACTGGAGGCTTATTTCGATCAACATTATGGTCATTCCTTAGAGATCTCCTTTGTGCATACATGACTGCAAGAAGATGTTAGCATAAAGAAAATTGGACCTCACAATTCACTCTCTCACGTGCTTCACTCAACATATGAAGTTCACTCGTGTTTACTCTCCTTAATGTAAACTCTCCCTTACAAGATGTAATCTCTCTCAAAGATAGGGTGTGAGCCAAAACTTTGCAACTAAGATCAGAGAAGCAAGCTAGAAACGAACCAAGCAAAAATGATTGTAAAGTGTCAAACTCAAGTAAAGAATAGTAGAATATAAAAAAAATGAAAACTAGAAATCAAGAACCTAATGTTCAAGATCCAACAAACTAAGAAATGAAATAACAAAAACAAGATATCTAGAATCAAGAATTTAAGATTCAAGATTCAAGGAATTATGGTAAGATGAACAAAGAAAGGCAAACAAGTAAACAATTTTTTTTTTTTAAGTACTGAACTACTTGCAAGTGTTTGGAATTAAGATAAGCGCTGCAAACAAGCAAGAGTTTATGCACAAATTCACAAAATAACCCTAATCAACAAAAATTCCTTCTTTGATCACAATGTCAAAAACTATAAAGACTATGGTTTATGACAAGGGTAGATTGGTAAATTCGGTAAAAATAGTTAGAGCTCTGAAAATTGAGTGAAATTTAATACACTCAAAGCTAAATGTATCAAAATCACGTGAAAAAAAATTGGGCTTAAAAGAAATAATTTTAGATAACAAAAAGCTAAGAAAGAAAAGTTGTTGCAGAAAAGAAATTGGGCTTCGGTAGAATCGAATTGGCTTAACCGGTTCAGTATCTTTCGGTCTGGTTCTTTCAGCAAATATTTTTAAGATTTTATTTTATCCGCAAAAGAACGAGTATATAAAATTTGGGCTTAAAATACGATCGTTTGGTCTCGGTAAAAATTATTCAAATCAGATAGATAAGATTTTCTAGATTTTTCAGATTTGAACAGTATGAACACAAACGATTTTTTCTTCTATTTTACTTCGACCTTTTCCATAATCAGTATTTTTTCTTCAAACGTAAGTCGATTTGATTCAAATTAGGCACTGGAATCAATCGATTTGGAGTCCTGAACACTAAACTAAAAATAGGCTAAATCAGAATAATTCTGTAGATGTGCAGCAGAAAAATATTCAAAGAACAAATTTCTAAGAAAATAGGTATGCTTTTGGAATCTACTCTCTGAATTTTGAATAAAAAGGCTTATGGTTAAAGTTTTCTCCAAATATGATCAAATAAAATATAATTGCTTCAAAAGATTATGCATGAATAAATCATAAACAATTATTTGTTTAGAAAGATGAAGCGCACAGATCAAATTGCAAGTAATTTTTTAAAAAAAAAACGAGACAAGAATTTTGGAAACAAAAATTCAGAATATAAATGAGAGAAAAAATAAAGAATGATAGATCCGATCTAGAGCCAAAGCTCTGATACCAAAAGATAAGAAAACCTTAACGAATTGGAATTAGGAACCCTTTGGTTATGTGAACCCCTAATTCTCAAACACTAAAACCCCCAAATCGATTCGATTCAATCCCAAGGAAAAGGACTAGATGTGGATTACCTTATGATCGAAGACCAAGAGGTAAGGAAACTAGTTCCTCACTCAAGGATGGAACACTCCACAAGCAAGTTGATCAAACCTACCTGAATGTTCCTAGCTTGCAACCCTGTACTCAAAAATTGCAAAGGGTGATGATGTGGTTCTGCAACAAATCACATGAAATTGTATTCATCCAAAAACTGTCTTGTACAACCTAATGGCCAAGCTTTAAATAGCTTCCCAAAATCCTAAATGTCATATCATGAAAAATGAAAAAAATACTCCTACTTAAAATGTCATAAAAAGGATAAAATTGAGAAAATAATATAATTATATAAAAATTAGAAAATAACAATTTGATGCCTTGATGGTTCATATCAAAACTTCAAGAGATGGCAAGAGAAGATGATCTTCTATCTCACAATATTGAACCTTGCTCACCTCATGAAGGAAGAATGTCTAATTACCCCACCAGAAGTTGTCACTCTTGAAACTAAAGCTGCCAAGCAAGCATGGATGCATTCAGACTTCTTATGTCAAAACTATATACTAAGTGGTCTTGAAGACACTTTGTATAATGTCTACTACAATGCCTATAATACATCAAGGCAATTGTGGGAGGCATTAGACAAGAAGTATAAGCTGGAAGATGTTGGTACTAAGAAATTCGTTGTAGGAAAATTCTTAGATTATAAAATGATTGATGCCAAATTGGTAGTCAATTAGATGGAAGAATTGCAAATTATCATTAGTGATTTGCAAAGTGAAGGATTGGACATCAGTGAACCATTTTAAGTTGCTGCTGTGATTGAGAAGTTGTTTCCTTCCTAGAAGGACTTCAAATGCTATCTGAAACATAAGCAAAAAGAATTATCCATGGAAAATCTTATTATTAAACTCCGAATAGAAGAGGATAATAGAAAAGGAGTAAAGTTTCGCTAGAAGTTGAAGCCAGAGCTCATGTTGCTGAGGCTTCAAGGCGCGAACCCAAGAAACAACAATCCAAGAAGAAAAATGTAATTCTTGGACCGAGGAATGACGTCAACAAACGCATTCGTGGAAATTGTTGGGTTTCTGGTAAATCTGGCCATATAGCTGCAGCTTGTCGACACAAGAAGGGACAAAGCTCCAATCATCAGGCTAATGTTGCATAAAAGGACGATCTAGTTGTTGTCATTTCTGAGGTAAATATGGATTCTAACACCAAAGGTTGGTGGATTGATACTGGTGCGACTAGGCACATTTGTAAGGACAAGTCATTGTTCACCTCGTATGAGAAGCTAGATGGTAGCGATAAGTTATACATGAGAAATGCTTCGACTGCCTCTGTGGTATGCAAAAGGAAGATCCTGCTAAAATGGACTTCTGGAAAGATACTTACCCTCAATGATGTGTGGCATGTGCCAGAGATTCGAAAGAATCTAGTGTCAGGAACTCTACTTAATAAGAATGGGTTCAAGCTTGTATTTGAGTCAGATAAATTTATTCTAACAAAGGGGGGTATGTATGTGGGAAAAAGCTATCTAAATGATGGCATGTTCAAATTGAATGTATTGGCACAAATGCCAAAGAATAATAATAATAATAATAACAACGTTTCTGCTTATATCCTTGAGTTGTGTGATGTATGACATTCTAAGTTGGGGCATGCCAATTATCATTCTTTAAGGAGATTGATAAATTTAAGACTGTTGCCTAATTTTAACATTGATAATCGACACAAATCCGAAGTTTGTGTTGAATCAAAATTTTCTAGAAAATCATTTTCTTCTGTGGAAAGAAGTAATGAGGTTCTTGATTTAATCTACAGTGATGTATGTGACATGAAAAGTACCCCTACAAGAGGCGGTAAAAAGTATTTTGTCGCATTCATTGATGATTGTAGCAAATATTGCTATGTATATTTATTACATAGTAAATATGAAACCTTAAATGTTTTTAAAACATATAAGGCAGAAGTTGAAAATCAACTTGAGAAGAAAGTAAAGGTGCTTAGATCAGATAGAGGTGGTGAATATGAATCATCATCACTTTATGAATTCTGTGAAGTTAATGGTATAATCCATCAAACTACAACACCTTATACACCACAACAAAATGGTGTAGTTGAAAGAAAGAACCGAACTTTAAAGGACATGGTTAATTGCATGTTAAATAGTTCAGGTTTACCCCATAATTTGTGGGAGGAGGCTTTGCTTACAACAAATTTTATCCTAAATAGAATTCCCCATAAAAAGACTGAAAAATCGCCTTATGAAGTGTGAAATGGAAAATTACCCTCATATAAAATGTTGAAAGTGTGGGGGTGTTTGGCAAAGGTACAAGTTTCTTTACTAAAAAGGACCAAACTGGGACCTAAGACAATTGATTGTGTATTTATAGACAATGCAATGCATAGTGCTGCTTATAGATTCCTAGTAGTTAAATCAGAAATACCTGATATTAACAATAATACTATCATGGAATCTATTGAAGCTAAATTCTTTGAGAATATACTTCCCTTGAAAGAAGGAAGATACACAAGTAGTGGTATCAAAAGGAATTATGAGGCTAGCTCCTCGAAAGGCAAGACGATCAGAAAACTGAGCCTGAACCTAGAAGAAGCAAAAGAGTTAAGAAAGTTAATTCTTTTGGACCTGATTTCATAACTTATATGATTGGAGGTGAGCCTCAAACTTTTCAAGAAGCTGTGTCATCTCCGGATGCACCTTATGAAGGAAGCTATCAATAGTGAGATAGAATCCATTTTACATAACAATACCTGGGTATTGGTTGATTTACCTCCTGGAAGTAAACCAATTGGTAGTAAATGAATTTTTAAAAGAAAGCTAAAGGCTGATGGCACTATTGATAAATACAAAGCTCGTTTAGTAGCTAAAGGTTTTCGTCAAAAGGAAGAGTTAGATTTCTTTGATACCTATTCTCCAGTGACAAGGATTACATCTATAAGGGTGTTAATCGCAATAGCATCTTTACAAAATTTGAAAATGTACACTAAATGGATGTAAAAACTACATTTTTAAATGGAGATTTAGATGAAGAAATATATATGGAACAACCTGAGGGGTTTGTTGTAAAGGGGCTTGAAGATAAAGTTTTGTAAACTAGTTAAGTCTCTTTATGGGTTGAAACAAGCACCCAAACAATGACATGAAAAGTTTGATCACACTATGTTATCAAATGGATTCAAGATAAATGAGTGTGATAAATGTGTCTATGTTAAAACCATAGATCAAGACTATGTCATTATTTGCTTATATGTAGATGACATGTTGATAATGCACAGAAATAGAAGTGTCATTGATTCCACTAAAAGGATGTTAAAATCCAACTTTGATATGAAAGACCTTGGTCTTACTGATGTTATACTTGGAATCCATATAACTAGAAACTCTAGTGGATATGTACTTTCTCAATCTCACTATATTTGTGTTGTAAGTTAAAGAAAAACAAAGATGAATGTGTGTCTTCTCTAGAATACTCTAGAGTTATTGGTAGTTTAATGTACATAATGAATTGTACAAGACCTGATATTGCCTATTAAGTAGGAAGGTTACCAGGATACACCAGCAATCCTGGGCATGATCATTGGAATGCTTTAGTCAGAGTTTTAAGGTACTTGAAGTACACTCTAGACTATGGATTGCATTATACGAGGGTTCCACATGTACTGGAAGAATTTAGTGATGCTAATTGGATTTCTAATAGCATGGAGACTAAATCAATCAATGGGTATATATTTACCTTAGGTGGAGTAGTTGTATCATGGAAATCTTCAAAACAGACGTGTATAGCACGTTCGATTATGGAATCAGAGTTTATAGCTCTTGATAAAGCAGGAGAAGAAGCTAAATGACTTAGAAACTTTCTTGAAGATATTCCATCATGGCCAAAGCCTATAAGCGCAATATGTATTTATTATGACAGTTTGGCGGCCTCTATGAGGGCCAAGAATAATGTCTATAATGGAAAGTCACGACATATAAGACGTAGACATAATACGTTAAGGAAATTACTCCCTAATGGAGTTATTTCCATTGATTATGTGAAATTAAAAGATAATATTGCAGATCCTTTAACAAAAGGATTGTCAAGAGAGCAAGTGACATATACATCAAAGGAAATGGGGCTAAAGGCTATTAAATAAATTATCTGATGGTAACCTAACCTAGCTGACTGAAGATCCGAAGATCTAGATTCAATAGGCAAACTAGTTGGATAATTTATAGTTGACACACTAAGAAACTTATGGTTTTCTTCCCATTTCTATGATATTGTAGAGTGTGTGATCTGTTGTTGTTGAGGTCGTGTTGATATCTTGTTTACAAGAGAAGTAATGACAGAATACTCTTAATCAATATCACCCATGTGAGAGTAAAAGTGGGGTCGCTTCTATGAGGACTTTAAAATGGCTTATATTCTCTAGAGCTCTCATGAATTCGGGATTTTTTCCAGGACCAAAATGGACACAAACGTATAGAACTCAAAGATACAAGATGAGTTATGTGTGATGTCTGTTGTCTCAATTTACCAATGAGAAGGATAGTTCTAGAGCTGGTCTCACTATTTCTTCGGTAAGTTCAATAGATATTCACTAAGGAAGGTTCAAGTCTAGAAGACACCTATCCTGATGCATAGCTTATTTGTTTGTTCTCAACAATTTTGTTTTGATTTTCAGAGTTTCTTTCATTGGGGGATTGTTGAATTTTATATAATAAAAAAATGTGAAAGAAAGTGTTGATTTGAAACATCAAATTCAATTGATGTTCATGTTACTTAACTTTAAATTCAAAAGTTTCAAAATGGTTTGAAACATCCAAATGTGTTGATGTTTCTTATACAAATTTAACTCAAAAAGTTAAGTTTGTGAGTTTTGTTTGAATTTCAACAAGTAACTACACAATTGAGTTACTTTTGATGTATGTTTTACATTCTTCATATTAATTTGATTTTAGAGTGTTACTAAGTTGCTAGCCTATAAATAGTAACTTGTTTCTTCATTTGGAGTATCTCATTCCATTTTGGAGTATCTCATTCCAAGTGAAGAGTTTTCTCTCTTTTCTTTGTTCTCTTTAATCTTGAGTCAAGTTGAGAGCAAGTGTCCAAGAGTTCTGCCAGATTCGAGTAGTTCGAGGTTGTTGTTCTATCGGAGTTAGTCATTGTATCCTGCTGAGGCGATCGCTGTAGTCTGCTTGCAACCCGTGCAGAGCGAATAATTGTCTTCAGGACAACGCTTAGTAAGCGTGTCTCGACTATTTACAATTCTTTGTTCTTGAGTTTTTAGTTGTTATATACAATACATTGTAATTGTTTGTAGCCAGTTAAGTTGTAATCTATTTGCTAGTGTTACTCAGTTTTATACACAGCAAAGTAGCATTAATTTTCCAACAGTAGTGTCACCTTCGTGGAGCTTTGGCTCCCGTGCAGGGGCATGAAATTTCTCACTCATGCAAATCCTTGTTATTCTAGTCCTAGATTAGCAACTGGATGAGCTTGGGGACCTTTTTTCTAGGAATGTTAGAACCAAAGTTTACACTGTTATGCACCCTAGAGGCAACCAATGATTATCCAAGTTCTGAACTTTTGCATACACATCATATATTACATGTTTGTTCTCATGCATGTTTATTATTTCATAATATATTCAAAGTTCATAACCTATTGTATGTGTCAATTTTTTTTTTTTAAAAAAAAGGGTTTAAATCTCATTCATAGCTCTATGCCAGAGCTTTACCCTTTAGGATTAGAACTGAGGATGTAGTAGTGTCAACCTTCAAGGGGATCGCGAATGCCCCCGTGTAGGCGCATGAAAAATCCTCACTTGAGTTGATTTATTTGTTACTTCATAACATTTAAATTAATTTGGGGGCATTTATCCTATAAGATTAGATTTTTTCCCCACATCATTTTTGTGACACAAGTTAATCAATTTGTTATTGTATAACATTTTAATTAACATGAGGTTTTTTTTTCCTTCTAATTTTGGGTACCTCCTTTTTTTAATTTTTTTTTGACATTTCTTCTAAAAGAAGACAAAAAAGGAAAGAAGTATCCAAATTTCTTTTTAGTTATAAAAATTAGAATAATTTGTATATACTCCAAAAAATAAATTTTTGGTTGTTTTTGTCTTTGTAAAAGACTTCATTAGCAATTTGTATAGATCTCTCATATTTAACTTTTTTTTTCTCTTTCCTTTTTTTTAAAAGTTTTTTTTGAAGCAAATTGTGGAGATAAATTTTTAATCTCTCATTTAAATAAAACTCTCCATATCTTTCTTTATTTTTAGTTTTTTTTCCTCTAGATTTAATATTGCATATTTAGCACATACTTTAGTCATGTATCATTAAAATATTTTTAGAGATCATATCACAACATTTTTCTCAAATATTCTCATAAGATAGAGTAGTGTCGATCTTTAATACTCTCATATATAAGATCTTTTCTCATATTCTCTGTTTTGATCATCTTCATATACCAAATAATTAAATGGTCATGCATTTCAGTCATAATTATTTTTGAGTCATTGTTCTCATGTGTCACATAAGATCCCCTCTTTATGATTGTGCAATTATGACATTGATACATTTAGGATTTAACATTACATTTTCTAATGATTGTTGAATGTTAAATTTGTGAAGGTACCATATCATTTGGGACAATTTGTATTTTTTTTAAAGAATAAAAAATTCATGCATCATTATTTCATTTGGCATGCATGTCACTACCATTAGTTTTTTCTAAAAACAATTATTTTCATTTGTGATTCAGTAGTTGCATAATGTCATCTCATGCATGTTTGCAATAAAAATTCAAAATTTATTGCATTTTCCATCATATGCATTTTATAAAATTAAACTTCCATGGTTCCATTATTTTCTTTCTTAAAAAAAAAACTCAACACTCGCATGTTCACCATTCTTATAAGGTATGAGACAAAAAGTCACGAAAGAATAGAAGAAGATGAGAGAGCCATCGATCGTGTTTAAGAGCAAGTCACAAAGATCCAAAATGTTGAATTAAGGAAACTTGGCTCGAAACCTAGAGTTAAAGAGGAATGAGACAAGACATTGACAAGATGTAAGAGCAAACCTTAGTGCCTTAGAGAATACCATGCAATAGTTGTAGGACACTCAACAGAAAACTTCTTAGCTTGAAAATGTAAAGTACATGTAGGCTCTGAACAAGACGACTATAATTTTTCAAGTGTCAACGAATAGAGTTAGGAGCTTATATTTCTATGAAAAAAATGTCTAGTGTACATTAGTGTGATATATTTTCTCTCTTCATCATCAATACAGTATATTTCTTTTTATTAGATGAACAATGACTCCTAACTTTGAAATGAACAATGAAATGTAATGAATTCATGACTTAGCCACATACTTGAAAGAATGTGAATTTGTGGAAATTGAGTTATTTTATTTTACAGAAAAAAGAGGTCAGAGTTCCATCACGGATACATTTAGGCATAATTCATTTCATTTGATTTTTTTTTTCAAAAAAGGGATTTCTGTAAAATATTTTTTTGTTATAAATAAATTGAAGTTACATGTTCTTTTTTTTTCCACTTTGATTATTTTTGTATGTTTACTCTAATCATTGTTGTTAGTCAAAACTTTAGATAGAATCTTGGACTACTATAATGGGTCATCTTTTGTAGGAAATGTGAAAAAAAGAATGAAAGAAAATGTGAAAAAGAAATAAAAAAGGAAAAAAGAATGCTTTCACTTTTCTCACTCGAGATAAAAAAAATTTCAAAATCTCAACCATTTTATCATCTTCTTTGATATTTATTTCCAAGCTTTATTGTTGAGTTAAACTTCCAGTTAACACAACTTCGTTTTAACCTTCCCATTTCTCATGTGCTAAGTTATTTGTTCCATACATCCAACACAAAGTTTTTAATTATCACACTGGGGCAAAACCCTCTTGAAGTGAGAATCTAAAATTACTCACTATAAAATCTTGAGCGTAGCCTGGTACATGAGATCATGGGATAAATCTCCTTGAGTTGTTGATCCACCATAAGACCATTTGTTAAGTCCACTATATATTTTATGGTGTATCCCGATACGTGTCTACCTACCAAGTCTGTTGTTAAGCCCGCCATACTTAATTATGTGAAAAATATCCCAAAATCACCTACCAAATTTTACCAAGAGAACTTCAAAGGTGTTGAAATATAGTATTGGTCTCTTATGATCATATTGCTTCATAATTTAGACTTGTAAATTTCTCAAATATTCTTATTTTCAATTTCTTTTGATCCAAACCCAACTTACATTTTTGTCCCCTGTCATCCTTCTTTCCTTAAATAGAAAGTGACTCTAAGACTGAGGATAGTGGTTTTGAGAACTAAGAAGTTAGTAACTTGAGAAATAGTCTCGAAGTCTCAATTTCTTTCAATAAGTTTTGCTTAGGGACAACGCCATTATAATATAAAGGAGTATTATCGAAGAAATGACATGGAATGACCACTGAAGTTACAAAGGATGATCAATCTTCTATATCTAATTGCACCAGTCACATGTTTGGTCTAAAGAAAAGAAGAAAATGAAAAAGAAAAAAGAAAGAGAAAAAAACAAAAAAACAAAAAGAAAAACAAAAAAGAAAAAAGAAAAATAAAAAAAGAAAATGTTCAAGGTCATAATTATTTATCAAGAAGCTACAACTCTAAATGTTATGAAGGATTTTATGTGCAAATCACCACATTGAGTATAGTATTCATCTTTGCTAAGCTGGGGCAAAGCAACCATCATTTTACTATGGTAAAACTTTCATCTTTGCTACAATGAGGTAAAATGACAGTGGAATAAGACAATCTTTTTTTTTTTTAATTAGGGAAAAGCCATCATCTTTGCTAAAAGGAAGGAAAAACAATTTTCACTACATTGGAGTAAGATAGTCATTTTTTCAAATTGGGGCAAACATCTCATCTTTATTATATTGATCATCACCACATAGGAGCAAAGCATTTATCTTCATCACGCTTGGAGAAAATAGTCGTCACTTTACTGGGATAAAACCCTTCATCTTTGTTATATTGAAGGGAAAATGATCATCACCATATTGCAGCAAAGCTTTTATCTTCATCACGCTTGGACAAAATAGTCGTTACTTTACTAGGATAAAGGCCTCATCTTTACTATCAATTTTCAGTACATTGGAATATTTTTCAAATTGGGGCAACACCCTTATCTTTGTTCTATTGAAGGAAAAACGATCATTGGAGTAAGATTAGAGCAAAGGCCTCATCTTTACTACGCTAAAGCAAAACGATCACCACTACATTGAGACAAAGCTTCCATCTTTGCTATAATTAGGACAAAACAATCTTCAGTACATTGGACCAAGACAATCATTGTCAAAATGAGGCAAAGTCTCCATCTCTACTATACTAGGGCAAAATGGTGTCATCATCTTACCGCTCATGCAAGCTTCCTTTAAACTGGGGCAAAGCCTATATAAATATTAAGGAATCACATTCTTCTTACAGAGAAGCTTTCAATTTTGAGTTGTCCTTCATGTTCAAGAATTGAAACAATAAAGAGGATCTTTCATCAAATGCCTTGAGTGGACTCAAAGATAGGATGAGGTATATGAGATGAACTCTTGAGGAGCTACTTCTAGTTCTCAAAATTGTCGTCCAAAGAAATAGGGCCACTTCAGCTCATTTATTCATTTGGATAATTTTATAATAAATCAAACGTTGAAAATATAATTTCAATCTCTCTTATTGTTCAAGAGATTTTTTTTTGTACCCATATTCTTTCAGACTTCTCTTCTATTTAAGAAAGGAGAAAAAAAAAGAGGCATTTGTGTTTTCTCTATTC
The DNA here is from genome assembly GCA_036507285.1 of Trichosanthes cucumerina. Classification (NCBI taxonomy): domain Eukaryota; kingdom Viridiplantae; phylum Streptophyta; class Magnoliopsida; order Cucurbitales; family Cucurbitaceae; genus Trichosanthes; species Trichosanthes cucumerina. The sequence goes on along the minus strand of CM071839.1, from coordinate 68,738,387 downwards.
CTACACTTGTTTCAAGCCAAGTATATCTTCTTGAATTCAACCTTATTGTCCATTACAAGACTAATGTTATGAAACAGTTCAATCAAATGAGATGTCCAATGCTATGAATTACTTTTGATAGTTCTCCAAACTAGCACATGAGACACTTCCAAAAGAACCCACCATGCCTATATGGTTGAACAATCTGTGCTTGACACATAAGATCCCTTTTAAGTGAAAGTGTTCAATGAACAATGAGAAAAAAAAATAGACATGTTTCCTCCAATAATGACAATATATTTTTTTCTTTTTCCTTGATTCTCTGCTAAATATTGGCTGATAAGAATGATGTACTCTTTTTAAATGAAAAAAAAAATATTCTGTGATCATAATTGATTTCACGGCATTCACTTCCCTATTTCTCATGGAAATATTCTCTTCCATACCATGGTTAGATTGTGAAAATAGATTATCATGCATACATGTTGCATTATTAATCTATCCTTAGCTTGCATGTGCAACATTGCATCATATATTAGAGTCAATTTCATTATTTAAGACAAAACAAAATCAGGGCATGTATCATCATATACATGGCTCATAGTCAATGAACATATTCAATCCATAACACTAAGGCAAATGAACTTTGGAAAAGATACCCATGTATCTATTTTAACATGGATCATTCTCATGAAAAGTAATTAATTGAATATTGTGTCTTTGATTGACATATCCTCTCAACTTCTTTTGAGTGTTATTTATGATTCTCATTAACACTCACATTTCATGCATGTAGGCATTCTCCATTCATGAAAATTTTCAACGTGTTCAAAAGAACTCTGCTTTTTGTAATTGACTTTCGTAATAAAGTTTTGAAATAAAAATTGTTGTCTTGTGAAGTAAATCTCTACTTTTTTAATTGATTATGACAATAAAGTTTTGAAATAAAAATCGTTATCTTTTGAAACAAATTTTTGAAATACGAAATCACTGCTTCACAATTGATTTTGACAACAAAGTTTTGCAGTAAAAACCGTTGTCTTTTGAAGCAAATTTCTGTTAATACGAAATCTTTGTTTTGCTTTGTGATTTTGACAACAAAGTTTTGAAATAAAAACCGTTGTCTCCTCTAAAACAAATTTCTGAAATAAGAAATTTTCATATTGGCCCAAAGTTTTGAAATAAAAACCGGTCTATTTGAAAACAAATTTTTGAAATACGAAATCTCTGCTTTGCTTTTTGATTTTGACAACAAAGTTTTGAAATTAAAACCGTTGTCCTCTCTAAAACAAATTTTTGAAATAAGAAATTTTCGTTTTGGCACCAAAGTTTTGAAATAAAAATCGGTACATTTGAAAGCAAATTTCTGAAATACGAAATCTCTACTTTACTTTTTGATTTGCAACAAAGTTTTGAAATTAAAACCGTTGTCACCTTTAAAACAAATTTCTGAAATAAGAAATTTTCGTTCTTTCACCAAAGTTTTGAAACAAAAACCGGTCCATTTGAAAGCAAATTTTTGAAATACGAAATCTCTGCTTTACTTTTTGATTTTGACTACAAAGTTTTGAAATAAAAATCGTTGTCCCCTTTAAAACAAATTTATGAAATAAGAAATTTTCGTTCTGGCACCAAAGTTTTGAAATTAAAATCGGTCCATTTGAAAGCAAATTTCTGAAATACGAAATCTTTGTTTTATTTTTTTATTTTCACTACAAGGTTTTGAAATAAAAATCATTGTCCACTTTAAAACAAATTTCTGAAATAAGAAATTTTCGTTTTGGCACCAAAGTTTTGAAATAAAAACCGGTCCATTTGAAAGAAAATTTCTGAAATACGAAATCTCTGCTTTGCCTCGTGATTTTGCAACAAAGTTTTGAAATAAAAACCGTTGTCACCTTTAAAACAAATTTTTGAAATAAGTAAATTTTGTTTTTGTTTCCATTTTGGCCCAAAGTTTTTAAATAAAAACTGATCCATTCGAAAGAAAATTTATGAAATACGAAAGTTCTGCTTTGCTTTTTGATTTTGACAACAAAGTTTTGAAATAAAAACCGCTGTCCCATGTAAAACAAATTTCTGCAATAAGAAATTTTTATTATGACACCAAAGTTTTGAAATAAAGACCGATTCATTTCAAAGCAAAATTTTGAATACGAAATCATTGCTTCGCATTTGATTATGACAACAAAGTTTTGAAATAAAAACCGTTGTCTCCTTTAAAACAAATTTCTGAAATCAGAAATTTTTGTTTTTGTTTGATTTTGGTACCTAAATTTTGAAATAAAAATCGTCAGTAAATTTTCGAAATACGAAATCTCTGCTTCGCTTTGTGGTTATGACAACAAAGTTTTGAAATAAAAACCGTTGTCCCCTTTAAAATAGATTTCTGAAATAAGAAATTTTTATGCTGGTACTAAAGTTTTGAAATAAAAACCGGTCCATTTCGAAGTAAATTCTTAAATACGAAATCCTTGATTCGTATTTAATTATGACAACAAAGTTTTGAAATAAAAACCGTTGTCCCCTTTAAAATAGATTTCTAAAATAAGAAAGTTTCATGTTGGTACCAAAGTGTTGAAATAAAAACCGGTCCATTTCAAAGTAAATTTCTGAAATAGGAAATCTCTGCTTTGTATTTGGTTATTACAACAAAGTTTTGAAATAAAAACAGTTGTCCCCTTTAAAACAGATTTCTGAAATAAAAAATTGTCATTATGACACCAAAGTTTTGAAATAAAAATCGGTCCATTTCAAAATAAATTTCTGAAATACGAAATCTCTGCTTTTCTTTTTGATTTTGACAACAAAGTTTTGAAATAAAAATCGTTGTCCCATTTAAAACAAATTTCTGCAATAATAAATTTTCATTCTGCCACCAAGGTTTTGAAATAAAAATCGATTCATTTCAAAGCAAATTTTTGAATACGAAAGCCTTGCTTCGCATTTGATTATGACAACAAAATTTTGAAATAAAAATTGTTGTCTCTTTTAAAATAAATTTCTGAAATAAGAAATTTTTATTTGATTTTGGTACCAAAGTCTTGAAATAAAAACCGGTCAATTTCAAAGTAGTTTCTAAAATACGAAATCTTTGCTTTTCTTTATGATTGTGACGACAAAGTTTTGAAATAAAAATCGTTGTCCTCTTTAAAGCGAATTTCTGAAATAAGCAATCCTTGTTTTATGTTTGTAATAAAAAGTGTTTCCCTTGAAAAATAAAACTCAATGTTGTTTCATGGAACCCTACTATTTAGTCGAGGTCAAAAGTCTTTGTCAGCTCAATTCCATCACTCCCTCGAGATAAAAATTCATACTCTATCTTTTCATTTGTCTACCATTTCAATTCCTCAAGGATATACAAATGGGAGAAAACTGTAGATCCCGTATTTGGTCGGGTAATTTTTATTTATTTATATATTTGTTATTCTATTTTATCCCATTTTATTTACTTTTTTTTAAATGTATGTTTTCTCTTTAAGTATAAACTCTTTTAGTTTTTATTTATTTTGTTATTTCTTTGGTTTTGTTAGTTTAGTTTTTTATTATAATTTGATTTGATTTTGCCTTTTATTTGATTTGATTTGATTTTTTTCCTTTCTTTCTCTCTCTTCCTTTTTCACATAAACCTAGTCCTCTTCCCTATCACAATAATAGGTCAGAGCTCACCTTCTTCCTTCATAAGAGGATTGACAGGTTATCCCTTTTTAGTACTGGTTTTTAAAAAGGGAAGAAGAGAGAAGAAAATGAATGGGGAGGACGATTAATTAAAGGGGGAAATCAGAGTGGATTCAAAGGGAGACCAGAAGTTTCAAGAAGGATTCCACATGAGAAAATAAAACTATGGGAAGAGGTGTTTTTTTCTTTTGGATTCGACTAAGAAGAAACTTTCCTCATTTGTAAGTTTTTTTTGTTTTCCCTTCCTTTTTTTTTTTCTCTGCATTTGGCCAATTTGGTCGGTTCTTTCCTCTCGTTTTCAATGTATTAATATTTAGTCATTGATTTGGCCAATTTGCGCTGATGTATTTTTTGAATTTGGTTAATTCGTCGGTATTTGATTTGTTTTGATTTGTTTATCTGCAATTTGTCTAGAGTTTTCACGCTTCAGGTTAGGTTTGACTTCGACTATCTGAAAGTTTAGAAATTTAGTTTTGGTTTGGCCTCTATCTGCAATTTTATGTAGCAAGTTCTGTAGGTTTTAGCTGATTTGGCTTGATTTGGCCACCCTTGTTATATTTTGTCTACATGTTTATGTTTTAATATCCATTCTGATCTTACCATTAACTGCATATTTTGTTTCGGTCTGGCATGATCTTAACACAACATAGTTTGAATTAATTTCGACCTATATTTATTCAGCAACTGCATGATTGTGGTACAAATTTACTTATTGTTAAAATTTAGTCAAGGTTGAAATTTGGTTAGTTTGATCTGCATTTTTTCATGAATTGCAACGTATGGTTAATGTCTACATATTTGATAGTGAATTGTCATGCCACTTTATGTATGTATGTTAATTTGGCTACTGTGTAGTTAATGTATGTTAATTTGGCTACTGTGTAGTAGTTAATGTATGTTAATTTGGTTATGTAGGTTAATGTATGTTATTTTTGCCACTGCATGTATGTTTATTTGGTCATTGCATCCATGCTTACTTGGCAATTTTTGTTTACTTTGATGCCAATAGGAAATTTAAGAAATGAAGTGTTCTTATTTCAAAAATCCAATTTTAAAATGGGCAAATATGTTTTATTTCAAACTTTGATGCCAAAATGTAATTTAAAAAATTGGAGTGTTCTTATTTCAGATATCCAATTTTAAAATGAGCAAATATGTTTTATTTCAAACTTTGATGCCAAAATGAAATTTAAAAAATTGGAGTGTTCTTATTTCAGAAATCCAATTTTAAAATGGGCAAATATGTTTTATTTCAAACTTTGATACCAAAATGAAATTTAAAAAAAAAATTGGAGTGTTCTTATTTCAGAAATTCAATTTTAAAAGGGGGCAAATATGTTTTAAGTCAAATTGAAATTAAATTATTGCATGTCACTACCACATGTTATGATATTAAAAGTAAACAAAAATTGCCAAGTAAGCACGGATGCAATGACCAAATACATACATGCATTGGCAAAAATAACATACATTAACCTACGTGGCCAAATTAACATACATTAACTGAACAGTAGCCAAATTAACATACATTAACTACACAGTAGCCAAATTAACATAGATCAAACTAACCAAATTGCAACCTTGACTAAATTTTAACAATAAGTAAATTTGTAGACAATTATGCAGTTGCTGAATAAATATAAGTTGAAATTAATTCAAACTATGTTGTGTCAAGACTAGGCCAGACCAAGACAAAATATGCAAAATATGCAGTTAATGGTGAGATCATAATGGATATTAAAACATAAATATGTATACAAAATATAACCAAATCATTATACAGGGTGGCCAAATCAACCCAAATCAAAATATAGTGGCCAAAAAAAATAGTAAGCTAAAACCTACCGAACTTGCCACATAAAATTGCAGATAGAGGCCAAACCAAAACTAAATTTTTTCAGATAGTCGAAGTCAAACATAAACTGAAGCTAATGATTGAAAACTCTAGAAAAATTGCATACACAGTGACCAAATGACAAAATCAAAATCTATAGAATTGGTCATAAAAAGAACAAAAATCAAGTCAAATCAAAATACTGACAAAATTGTCAAATCAAATCAAGTAAACATGCATGCAATGACCAAATGACCAAACTAAAATCTATAGAATTGGCCATAAAACGAACAAATCAAAACAAATCAAAGACCGACCGAATTAGCCAAATTCAAAAAATACATCAACCCAAATTTACAAAATCAATGACTAAATATTAATACAAAAACCTTACAACTGAGGAAAATTTCTTCTCAGTCGAATCCAAAAGAAAAAAAACATCTTCCCCTAGTTCTATTTTCTCATGTAGAATCCTTCCTGAAACTTCTTGTCTCCCTTTGAATCGCCTATGATTTCCCCCTTTTAATTAATCTTCCTCCCTTTTTAAAAACCATCCAGAATATTAAAAAGAGATAACCTGTCAATCCTCCTATGAAGGAAGAAGGTGAGCTCTGAACTATTGTGATAGGGAAGAGGACTAGGTCTATCGACTGAAAAAAGGTGAAAAAGGAAGAGAGAGAAAGAAATGAAAAAAAAGCAAATCAAATCAAATCAAATTACAATAAAAAACTAAACTAACATAAATAAATAAATAACAAAATAAATAAAAACTAAAATAGTTTACTTAAATACAAAACTTTCATTTAAAAAACAAGTAAATAAAATGGGATAAAATAGAATAACAAACAAATAAATAAAAGTTACCGGACCAAATACGGTATCTACACCAGGTGCTGAGAGTTGGGGCGTAATTCCATATTCTATCATATATAGTTCTGGAATTTAGTGTCCATATACTCTCCACCTCGATCTGATCGAAGCGTTTTAATCGTTTTACCTAACAGGTTCTCAACCCTCAGTCTTGTACTCCTTGAACTTTTCAAGAGTTCCTGACTTCCTATGCATTAGGTAAATGTACTCATATCTCGAATAGTCATCTAAGAAAGATACAAAGTATTCGTAACTTCCTCGTGTTTTAACACTCATCGGACCATAGAGGTTAGAATGTATAAACTCAAGAGGCTCTTTGGTTATATATCTTTTTCCACTAAAAGGGAGTTTGGTCATTTTGCCTTCAAGACATGACTCACAAATCGGTAAAGAGTTTTCTTCCAACTCGCTTAGAAGTCCACTCTTCACTAGTCTCTCAATCTTATTGAGATTTATGTGGCCTAACTTTAGATGCCAAAGATGGGCATTTTCTTCGGGAGAAACTTTCATTCTTTTAGTTCGTGTTTCAGCCGTTTTAAACAATTCAGTATTCAAAACACTTTTGACCAAATTTGGCTTTAAAACGTATAAATTATTCTCAAGTGAAGTAGAACATAACAAATTTCCATTTCTAGAAATGAACGTTTTATTACCAGAAAATTGAACGGAAATACAATGTTTTAACAGGCATGAAATAAAAATTAGGTTTCTAGTAAACCCTGGAACTATATACTGAAGGGAATCGAAGTCCCCGCAGCGGAAGCGATTGTGAATCGCGCTCTTGATTTAGTTACAATGGAAATTTCAGGAATGTAAAACATGGATTAAGCATAAAATAAGAGTTTGGACAGCAAGAAGTTACCTTTGAAGAACCTTTCTTCAAGTGCTCCTCTCTCCACGGTCACGATCTCAACAACAAGAACTCCAACGTGCGAAGACATGACCACCGGATATTCTCCGTTGTTCTCTAGGTGAGGGAGAAAGGTGGGTTCCTTTTAGGAGATGTGAGGTATTTTGAGAGAGATGTGTGTTTTAGAACTCTTCCAACAACACAACAAGGAGGCTAGTGATTCTATGAAAAACCCTTAACCTAGTTGCATCTCATGCAACCATATATATAGAGAATTGGGATGGAAATGACCATCCTACCCCTCCTTTAATCTCTCTTTAGTATATAGTCTAGATCACAATAAAACTATATATTATATCAATTATATCATATATAATTGATATAACTCCTCATGTATGAAATTGAACACTTCAATTTCATTCCTAACTTTATACCCTCTATATTACCATGTTGAGCCAACGAAGGATCTAATGGACCTACAGATCATGAGCTCCAATGATGTAAAATTAACTGATCAAACTCTTTGATCCAGTTAATCAATATTCATTAACTACAAGTCACTCCACTATAGACTTGTAGCTGCACTCTCCTCACTGTAAATATTATTGTGTCCACTGATATAGTCATTGCCCATGAGTCAACCCTTCACAGGTTGTTCCTAATCACAGTTGGGTCAAATTACCGTTTTACCCCTGTGATTACCTCTTTGCTCCTTAAACACCACTGATCCTCTAATGAACAACAAGTCTAAGGTCCTACCTTAGACTCATACCCTCGTAGAGGGTGGGGCCCCGTTGTTCAAGACCTGGAGTCAGTTCTTAAGGGAACAACCTATCTAATTCCTCACTAGAGGAATGAGTGAATTCCATCTTGCATAGTTAAGTTCCCAGCTACCTACGAGGTTCTGTCCCTGAGAAGGTAGGCTTATTGAGTCGGCTACAGGCCACTCTCACCCATACTAGTCTAAGGACAAACCCCTATAAGTAGGAGTTCTTAACTTGCTCAGGATTCAGGTCGAGTCACTAATGACCATCTATAAATTACTAGTCTTATCCTTTTAACGGTGTTATACTAGTTAGACTAATAATTTGCAATCCAGTCTTGTATGAACTCTTCATACAGGATGCCCTCACTCGCATGTCAACTACATGAATGAGTTTGATTACCTCACTTGTACTAATTACAAAGTGGGTCGCATCCATGGTGTTACCAGAATGAGGTTTCCAACCTTATTCTTATACCATAGACTATTTAGGTTATAATCTTGAATTCAACCCAATTAGTGTCCACTACACTGATTTCAAGATAAGCGTTATAACCTTGGAGCTTAGTTTATTGGATTTATAAAAGCAAGATTGTAATCTTAACAAAACAAATAACACTTTATTTAATTGATCAAGATTACAAAAGTTTAGGGCATAAATCCCAACATATACAAATTATCTAATAAAATGTAATTCCTCCCAAAAAATAGCTTCACCGTGTCGACTGCTGCAGTAGAGACAACCTCTCCAGATCCAACCCGTAATGTTATCTCACCCTCTCGCAGCCGCTGCTAGGAACTAATTCCCTTAAAAGAAGAACAAACATGGTTGCTGACACCTGAATCCAGTATCCAGACAGAGTCATTACATTCCACTAAACAAGTTTCAGTTACAAGTAAATCACATTTACCTTCTTTCTTCCTGTCGATAAGAAACTTAGGATAGTTTCTCTTCTAGTGGCCATCCCTGTTGCAGTGGAAACACTTTCCTTTCTCCGCAACTTCCTTGACCTTTTTGCCCTTATGGGCGGCAGCACAGTCAGCTTTACCCTTCTTCAACTTCTTCTTCTTCACTTTTGGGCCTGAAGAACCTATAGATTTTGTCCCAGAGGTTGAACCCCTGTGATAAGACCTGAAGGCAACATTTGCTTCAGCTTTCGATCCCCTGATCCTCATCAAGGACTGAAATTCTATAGTTCGTTGAGCAAGGTGGTTAGAGTGTAGCTAATTTTGTTCATAACAACATTGCTATGAAACTGAAGGAAACTCTTTAGAAGAGTCTCCATAATAAAGTTGACATGGCTAGACTTGTCGATCGAAGCTCCGTTCATCTCTGTCAAGTTAAAGTGGGTCATCATGTCAAGAACGTGTTCACGGCTAGACATCTGATAGCACACAAAATGTGCTATCCTGAGGCTTAATTATTGCTAGTTTTATGATGATTTCAGGGCTTTTACGTGTTTAATTCATTCAATTTCAGGATAAGAGCTCAAACAAGACCTTTGGAGACAATTCGGATCACTGGAGATCGAAACGAGGCTATTTGGAGCTAAAAATAATATCAATTGGAAGAGAAAGGATTAATCCTAGCATGATGACCTGAAGTGATGGCGTTGCAACGCTGCCCATAGTGTTGCAACGCCGAGCGTGTTGTTTAAAGGCGTTGAAGACCACTGCCGATAGCGTTGCAACACTGCCTTATAGCGTCGCAACGTTATCTCGATAAGGAAGCATATATGAAGGACCGCATAGAGGGCGTTGCAACGCTGCCTTGCAGCGTCGCAACGCCAGATCGATAAGGGACGCATGTGTTAAGGTAGCGGCGTTGCAACATTGTCCTCAGCGTTGCAACGCTGCCGACTGTTTCCTTATTTACCAGCCGCCTAGGGTATAGCGTTGCAACGCTGCATTGATTGAACCTATATATAGAACCTTAATTCGTCTTGCAAAGGGAGTCGAATTTGGTAGATTTTTCATCCTAATTTCGAAATACACTTTGTAAGAAGAGAGAAAAGAGCATTTTTTGGGAGGCAAAGCATCTGTGGAGGTTCGAGATCGAAGACGGGAGCTCGGAGACGAAGGACCGACATCGACACATAAGTTTAATTTCCTTTTCTTTCAAATTGAATAGCATTCTAAGACGTTTTCTACATGTTTAGTGTTGCGTAGAATTATATTGCAATACCGCAAGTGTACGGGTCAAGTTTTAGTATAGTGATTTGAGTACAGAGTATCGTCCTCAGGAATGGGTTTCTAGATTAATTAATTATTAAGGTACTAATTCTCGATTTTAGCTAAAGAAACATAACATGGATAGTTGGTTGAAGTAAATACAAAACAAACGAACAAACATGTGGAGACACGAATTGATAGAATTAAAGGAAGTGATTTTACAAGTTAAAGACCTAACTAGCACATGCATTGAATCAATGAGATGAAATTATAAACAAGAAGTGAAATACTCAAGAAAATCTCTCGATTCTTAGTGAGCCTCACACATGCAATAAACTCATAGTCTCCATATGAACATACAACATGCATGGCACTAAGCAACTTCTTTATGTGTTTCCCTAAGATTTCTAGGTCACTCTCATGCCAGACTTCCAAGGGTTTACAATTTTGCTCAAATTCAAGATTTATCTCTCGAGTCCACTTAAATCAACAAATTAAAAAGTAAAGAACGAGTTGCCAAAAATAACGACATAACATGCTTCAATACATAACAAGAAAGTCATAACAAGTAAATCAAGTCCTACTACAATGTTTAGCTACTCTAAATCACATGAAAAACAGACTAAACAAGTAGAAAACGTCTTAGAACGCTATTACAAATTGAAAGAAAGAGAAATAAACTTAGGTGTCGATGTCGGTCCTTCGTCTCTGAGCTCCCGTCTTCGATCTCGAATCTCCACGAATGCTTTGGCTCCCAAAATCACTCTTTTCTCTCTTCTTACAAGGTGTATTTCGAATTTAGGCAAAACTCTACCAAATTGTGCTCCCATTGCAAGAATCATAAGGTTGTATTTATAGGCATCAATGGGGCAACATTGCAATGCTAGGGGACAACGTTGCAACGCTGCACCCTAAACGCGTGGTAAATATGAAAACTATCGCCAGCCGCGCAACGCTTAGGACAAAGGCGTTACGGCCGCTACCTTAACGCGCGCGCGCTTCGATTTGGCGTTGCGCGCGCAAGGCGACATTGCAACGCCTTCGCGCGACTTCGCATGCCTTCTTATCGAGATAGCGTTGCGACGCCGCTGGTAGGTAGCGTTGCAACGCTATCGCTGGGGCTTCAACGCGTCTTGGTTGCACATTCGGCGTTGCAACGCTATAACCAAAAAGTTACAACGCCATCGCCTCAGTCATCATGCTTGGATTGGACTTCTCTTCCATTTGATGTTATATTTAGCTCCAAATAGCCTTGTTTTGATCCCGAGTGATCCAAATTGTCTCCAATAGCTCCGCTTAAGCTCTTAACCCAAATTGAATAAATTAACCACGTAAAGCCCCAAATCATCATAAAACTAGCAATAATTAAGCCTAAGGATAGCACATTTTGTGTGCTATCAAATACCCCCAAACTTAAACTTTTGCTAGTCCCGAGCAAAAACAGAGTTAAACATTAGATTGTTCTTAAACATACATTTGATTCAAGCCTCAAAGATTTAAGAGAAAATTTTGCAATCACAAGAAACACTTAAACCTAACACTTCAACAAGTAATTTAAAACTTTTCCTAAGTGTTCCTACGTGTGTGTGTGGTTAGCCTATGTTCCCTTCATTTTTACTAAGCCCGGATCAACTTTATTAGGTTCTCCATTCAACTTCCCCCTACACTGGTCTTAATTACTAATCTTTGAGCCTCTCCACATTCAAGAAATAAACAATTTTACTCAGCACTTAATCACTCTTTTGATGCCACTTTTTCTATTTTCTTTTTTTCTTTTTTTTTCTTTTTTTTGTGCAAGGACACTAGCTTTCACACATCCACTGCAGGGACCCTTACCCAGAGCACTCGCTCAATGAGTGGCCTAACTGATCACAGTGAAGGTAGCTCTTTTTGTCCTCACGATTTTTTTCTTTAACAAACATAACAACAAAAAAAAAAAAAACAGACGACAACCCTTTCACATAATGCACATATTATACAGATCATGCACTTCATATTGTCATTCACCCTATCCTGCAGCTTTAACTCTCAAATCGCCTCGACCTATCGAGGTGAAATCAAACTTCTAAACCTAATAACTTTGTTCTAAGCATTTCAAAACTACAGGCACAAAGGCTATGTGCATATAATGCAGGAAAAACTTAAGAAAATTTTTAAATTAACTCAAATTCATGTCATGCTTTCAGGTTTCAACAGAATCACAAAGATTTTCAATTATATCTCATCCTAGGCTATCATACTCATATACTTATAAAAGATCAACCAACAATCCAAAGACATACTACTCGGGATGATCACAAAGAAATAAAACACAATCCCACGCCCAACGTAAACTAAACATTGTCCCCAATGTTTGTAGAAATAAGCATGTGGCAAGTATAAGGGTAGAAGTGAACGATCATCACCCCGGTGATGGAGATATTTCTGAGTTCCTTGGATAGCCAAAGCATGTGTGTTGGAGTTCCTCTGAATGGGAGCATGGATTTCAACGAAGAAGGGCATCTCCACAACCTACGAAGTAAAACAACAACTAACTAAGAATTGAAACACAACAAAAACAACTAAAGCAAGCTAAAGACAGGAAAACAAAAGTAAGTAAGGCTTGGGTTGCCTCCCAAGAAGCGCTTTGTTTAACGTCTTTAGCTAGACTGTACTCCCTCAAGGTATTTCTTTCCTTGCTTGCAGTGCCTGGAGTGATGTGTTCATTTGGCCAATCTGGGTTTCTATATTCTTTATTGCAGCTCCATGATTGGTCACTATACCAGATAAACTGGTGACTGCATTCTCCACCTGGTTGGACCGACTTCTAGATTCAGCTATGAAAGAGTGCAATGTGTCTTCCGATGGTTTCTCTCGATGTAGAAAGCATGCCCACAGTAGGAGGATTCAACACATTCTTGTTGTTAGCATAAGAGAAATTCTCATGATACCTCAAACCTAGATTGTAATGTGTTGGTAGGTTATTCTGCTTGTGAAAACAAAAAAGTAAGTAAGGCTTGGGTTGCCTCCCAAGAAGCGCTTTGTTTAACGCCTTTAGCTAGACTGCATCTCCTCAAGGTATTTCTTTCCTTGCTTGCGCATTGCTGGAGTGATGTGTTCATTTGGCCAATCAGGGTTTCTATATTCTTTATTGCAGCTCCATGATTGGTCACTATACCGATAAATCGTGATGCATTCTCCACCTGGTTGGACCGACTTCTAGATTCAGCTATGAAAGAGTGCAATGTGTCTTCCAGAGATGGTTTCCTCTCGATGTGAAGCATGCCCTCTGTAGGAGGATTCAACACATTCTTGTTGTTAGCATAAGAGAAATTCTCATGATACCTCAAACCTAGATTGTAATGTGTTGGTAGGTTATTCTGAGTCCGATTTCCTCCAGTGGTTTGCTTCTATTGTTCGGTAGTGCAATTGCTCCATAGTGGATTCTCCATTGGGTGGGGAGCATTGAGAGGACATCCCCGCCTGTGGTGATCCCGCAAAATTATTCAAGGCATGAGTGAGAGATGCCATATGAGATCTAAGAGAGGTTACCTCGTCCAGCTGATATAATCCAACCATCGGCTTAGATCATGTCATTTTCTCAGAGCCACTTTAGTAGTGGGCGGTTGACACTTTCTCCGTGAGGGCACGTGCTTACATGGGATCTTCGCCATGAAAGCCCTCTCCAGCAGAGAGCATCCGAAATGGTCCTGGTCTTACCTTCATGTCCATTATAAAACAGCTTATACACGGAACCGATGCAGGTAGCCATGCTGTGGGCACCTCCCGAGAATGTCCTTGTACCTTTCTCGGGCTTCAAATAATCGCTCTCTCTCTCTTCGCTCGAATGTTCCTATCTCGGTCCTCAACTTTGCAGCTTTTTACAGTGGAAAGAATTTGGTCATGAAGGCTTGGGCCAACTCCTCCCGTGAAGTGATACTCCCCGAGGAAGGGACCCTAGCCATTCTTTGGCTCTACCTCAAAAAGAAAAGGAAAGAGACGTGGCGAATACTATCAAGAATGATACCATTCATTTTAAATGTACCACAGATTTCCAAAAATTTTGAAGATGAGAGTTAGGATCTTCTGTGGCTAGGCTTCAAAGCACCTTCCCTAACCATTTGTATCATCACTGCTTTTCAATTCAAAGTTATTAGCATTGATAAGGCCATGGACTATTCCAGCCTGCTCAGAATTAAACACAGGTTGGAAATACTCCCTTATAGGTTTAGGGTTATTGATGAGCTCCTGATCAATCATCTCCTGAGGTTCTGCCCTTCCTTCCCTTAGGAGTCTTCTACAGGTCCTCTCGATCTCAGGATCAAAAGGGTGCAAGTCTGCAGCTCTCCCTTTGGGCATACACCTGGAGGAACAAAAAGAAAGAAATTAGATAAAAAAATGAAGCACAAACAACTAGAAAATAAAGACATAAAGCATAAAACTTGGGTTGCCTCCCAAGAAGCGCTTTCTTTAACGTCTTTAGCTAGACGGTGACTTATCAGGGCACATAAAATTGCTCATACTTCTCTGGGCCCTTCTTTCTCGAATCAATGTAGCCCTCTAAGTCTAAAAGGCTATCTTGCTTTTCATGGGCCCCAGAGACATAATTATTTTTGGTATTTTTGTTTAATAAAATCAAAGAACTGAAATCAAAACAAGACTCGTAAGTGAAAGACCAATGGTTATAAAAATCAAGGAAATTTCTCGGGGATAAAGGAAAGAAGACTTCTCGACCTCTAACTCTATCACTGGATCTCTCCCGGAACTAAGTGTATCACCAGTATCCTCCTCACTAACTTTGATCATGGTGTGCCTCGCCTCCCCAAACTATCCTCACTAACATCTAAACAAATCCTCCTAGGTGGCATCTCCCGAGTGGTAAGGAATATAAATTGTTCCCTGTAAGGTCTTAAGGGAAACTACTAATTGATTAAGATATCGGGATCTATCCAAAGACTATTTTCCAAAGTCTTACCACCTCACTTCTAACCTATCCAACCTTTCGAATTCATCATGAACCAAATTTTTAATTTTCAATTCTAAGGTATATTCCATCAATCGGTCCACAAGAGAAGATTTTTCAAGGGGTTGGTTAAGGTATGAAAAACTATGGTTCCAAGTGTCTAAATAACTACCTTCATGTGAATGTTCATATATGTCAGGTACAGAATGGTAAAAATTAGACACATGGTATTCAGAAAAATCATGATGCACAAAACTAGGGTCCTGAGAGGAGTAATAGAATGATGGAGAAAAATCGTGCAAAGTCATGCTTGAACAATTACTAATTCAAACAAGACTTCTACACAATAGCAACACAACCAAAAAAACAGGGGACAAAGACTCAAAAACACACAAAACTAAAATAACACAAATAAAGAAACAAACAATCACACAAAAACAATTAAGGAAAGACAAACAAACAAGCTTTAGTCTAAAATTTCAAATTTTCTCCTAATATTAATTAATCTAAATAATCGCCATTCTCCGGCAACGGCGCCAAAAACTTGTTGCGTAGAATTATATTGTACTACCGCAAGTGTACGAGTCAAGTTTTAGTATAGTGATTTGAGTACAGAGTATCGTCCTCAGGAATGGGTTTCTAGATTAATTAATTATTAAGGTACTAATTCTCGATTTTAGCTAAAGAAACATAACATGGAAAGTTGGTTGAAGTAAATACAAACAAACGAACAAACATGTGGAGACACGAATTGATAGAATTAAAGGAAGTGATTTTACAAGTTAAAGACCTAACTAGCACATGCATTGAATCAATGAGATGAAATTATAAACAAGAAGTGAAATACTCAAGAAAATCTCTCGATTCTTAGTGAACCTCACACATGCAATAAACTCATAGTCTCCATATGAACCTACAACATGCATGGCATTAAGCAACTTCTTATGTGTTTCCCTAAGATTTCTAGGTCACTCTCGTGCCAGACTTCCAAGAGTTTTGACAATTTTGCTCAAATTCAAGCTTTATCTCTCGAGTCCACTTAAATCAACAAATTAAAAAGTAAAGAACGAGTTGCCAAAAATAACGACATAACATGCTTCAATACATCACAAGAAAGTCATAACAAGTAAATCAAGTCCTACTACAATGTTTAGCTACTCTAAATCACATGAAAAACAGACTAAACAAGTAGAAAACGTCTTATAACGCTATTACAAATTGAAAGAAAGAGAAATAAACTTAGGTGTCGATGTCGGTCCTTCGTCTCCAAGCTCCCATCTTCGATCTCGAACCTCCACGAATGCTTTGGCTCCCAAAATCACTCTTTTCTCTCTTCTTACAAGGTGTATTTCGAATTTAGGGCAAAACTCTACCAAATTGTGCTCCCCATTGCAAGAGTCATAAGGTTGTATTTATAGGCATCAATGGGGCGTTACTTGCAACGCTAGGGACAACGTTGCAAACGCTGCACTCCCTAAACGCGTGGGTAAATATGGAAACTATCGCCAGCGTTGCAACGCTAGGGGGACGGCGTTACAACGCCGCTACCTTAACGCTGCGCGCCCTTATCGATTTGGCGTTGCGACGCTGCAAGGCAGCGTTGCAACGCCTCTCGTCGGCGCTGCGTGCATGCCTTCTTATCGATATAGCGTTGGGACGCTGCTAGGCAGCGTTGCAACGCTATTTCCTGGGGTCTTCAACGCGTCTTGGCTGCACATTCGGCGTTGCAACGCTATAACCAGCATTGCAATGCCATCGCCTCGGGTCATCATGCTTGGATTGGACTTCTCTCTTCCATTTGATGTTATATTTAGCTCCAAATAGCCTTGTTTTGATCCCGAGTGATCCAAATTGTCTCCAATAGCTCCGTTTAAGCTCTTAACTTGAAATTGAATAAATTAACCACGCAAAAGCCCTGAAATCATCATAAAACTAGCCATAATTAAGCCTAAGGATAGCACATTTTGTGTGCTATCATTTAGCTTGATTTTCATGTGATTTAGAGTAGCTAAATGTTGTCGTTAGGAATTGATTTACTTGTTAAGACTTTCTTACCATGAATTGAAGCATGTTTTGTTCTTATTTTTGGCAATTCGTTCTTTACTTATTAATTTGTTGGTTTAAATGGACTCAAGAGATAAAGCTTGAATTATAGCAAAATTGTCAAACTCTTAGAAATCTGGCATGAGAATGACCTAGAAATCTTAGGGAAACACATAAAGAAGTTGTTGAATGCCATGCATGTCGTAGTTCATATGGAGACTATAGAGTTATTGCATGTGTGAGGCTCACTAAGAATCGAGAGGTTTTCTTGAGTATTTTACTCCTTGTTTATAATTTCATCTATTTGGTTCATTGCATGTGTTAATTGAGTCATTAACATTGTATAATCACTTCCCTCAATTCTATCAATTTGTGTCTCCACATGTTTGTTTGTTTGCTTGTTTTTACTTTCAATCAACTATCCATGTTATGTTTATTTAGCTAAAATTGAGAATTAGTATCTTAGTAATTAATTAATCTAGAAACCCATTCCAGAGGACGATACTTGGACTCATAAATCACTATACGAAAACTTGACCCGTACACTGCAGTATTGCATATCCATAATTATACGCAACAACGTCTCCTCCTTCATCCTTGCATTGAAGACGTGTTTGAGGGCATCGTGTCGGACCTTAAAGGAGTGTTGTCCAAACATTTCCAACAGCGATTCCATGATCTCCATAGTGGTGACCATAACCTCATGCTTCTTTGCCAATACTTCAAAGAAGTTGGCAATAATGTTGACCTTGGCCTTTTTATTGGCCATGATCCACCGATCGTACGCATCACGAATACTTCGCGATGCGGTCGAGCCCGGCACCTGAGGACACTCCTCAGTGAGCACGAACTTTAGGTCGTCAGTTACTAGTATTGAGTTGATATTACTTTTTCACATTTGAAAATTATCACCGACGAGTTTATCAGAAGCTAAAAGGGCGATAATTGAACTTGACATTTTGTTTGTTGAAAATAAGAAAAACTTTGTATTAGTCTCGCAAAAACTTTGAAAAATCGAATCAGGTTTTAGCAAATTTTTATCCTATGATCCCTGGGTCATTAAAAAATTGCAATGATACCCCAAAGGTTTATAATGACCGCCACCGAAGGGTGAACAGAAACACTCCTCCTCTAGGACGAGACTTTCTCGACTAGACCCTAATACCAGTATAACTCTTATTCCATTAGGCATCCAGTTACCATTTTTCGGTCCAAATTTATTAACTGTTAATGAATCCCGTGAGTGTCACCCTCTATCTTTAAATTTCCAAGCATCTGTCCAAACAATAGCCACCAAAGGGTGAACTACAAAGGAAAATCAACAAGAAAATTATATCCCTTTCGAGATTTCACGGTGTTCCGACTCCCATGATGAAGGCCCTCCGAAGGGATTGTCTGGTCCAGGCCAAACTAGCAGGCGGATCATAGGCGTCTCACGGTGTGAATCGATAAAAGAGACTGTGGGTCCCGTTTTCATAGGTCTCGCTCCCACTCACTATAAGTACTCTCTCCATTCACGTTGAATATTGACTCGTACAAATACCATCCGAAGGGGGACGCTCTCATTTGCGCCACGAGGCCGAGTATAGATGTCACGGTGTGAACTTAACGGAGATTTGTGGTCGGAAAATTAAATGTATCTCATACACTTTATTTTCTCCCATTCAGCACTTTAAGTTAATCGAGATTTGACCTAGATAAATCGACTAATATTTACCTAAGTCTATCAATATAACACTTATATTGGATTAACCTAAGGCTATAATCACATTATTAACTTAGGTCTGTGTGAGTAATTTAATCAACTTTTAACTAAACGCCACTCATGAGAATATAACCTATGAATCTCTGGACCAAATTTACTCCCAGGTCGGTTCCCAGGTAGGGGTGTTCTATAAAGCGTCAACTTAAATACCCCAGCCTTGACATAACTTTCCTTAGACAGAGTTACTAATTAGTCTCCATTCATAAGTCATATTTGATTTCCTAATTCTAATCTTATTAGAACTAGAAAACCTAAGTCTAATTATTCAAGTTCTAAACCATTTAAAACTAATAATTAACTTAGGTTACATGCGCTATATTATAATGCTTGATCATTCATCACATGAATAATAAACTATATAGTATACATACATCACATGTATTAATGCATGTCAACGCTTTTAATCTAAGAAATATAACACTTATATTAATTAAATTAAAAACATACATTATATTATAACCTTTATAATATAATCTTATCATGCATACTATATATTATAACTCTTATAATATAAAAATGATGAATGAAATGTTTAACCTAAGGTGGGATTTTAATCTATATGACATACATTATGCACATAGAATAATATAAAATTTCATACATCACATGCATAAAATTAAATAAATAGAAATATTGGATCGGTTTTGGCACCTTAGGGATTTTAATTAATTAATATTAATATAACAATTATACTAATATTAATTAAAAAAATTAATATTAAAAAAAACCTATTTTACAAAAAAAAAAAAAATAGTAGAAAAATCGTCCATCACTTGAAAACTGCCCCCCATTTGCCACTCACGCGCGCTTTCATCGCGAACTGCTGCCCATTATGCAGCAACCAATGTCGTGGCCAATGTTGCAACGCTGCAGCACCCAACGTCAAGCCTCGCGCACCCAACGGCCTAGCGTTGTAACGCTACTCCTTGCATCGCAACGCTGCTCTACAGCACAACCACCATCTTCGTGAACGACGTCTCAACGCCGAAGAACAACGTCTCAACGCCATCGATAGAACAACAAACACCTTTGTTGTTCTTCATCGTTTTCGCTCCGATTTCTTCACAGCAACTCTTGCCACGAACGACAAAGATTTACATACTCGATTTACATACAATTTGGCCAAAATAACGGGCCCTTACATTGATCTCATCAACGAAAAATGTAAATCTAAATTAAGTGGCAAAACCGTAAACATCCAATATGCAAACCAAAATTCATCTCATGAATTAAAGAAAACCCACCTTATTTTAAGAAAAATAATTTGCACAACGAAAAAGCCAACCTAGCTCTGATACCAATTGAAGGGATTGAAATTCCCGCAGCGGAAACGACATGAAACGTCGTGGTGTTCGTTGTGAAAATATTTTCTTAAAATTGAATTAAACCATTTAATTCTAGGCTAAATATGCGATTTTCAAGAAGAAAACAGAAAGTAATAGTAACACTTACTTGTTGAAGAACAATTCTTCGATATTTTCTTCTTCGATCACGAACTCTTCGTGCCAACGATCTCTTCACGAGATCTCTCGAACCGAACAAATTGGACACCTAAAAAATGACTTCTCGGTTGTTCTCGATCGGTTGAGGGAGAGTGGTAGGACTCCCTTTTGTTTTTGAGTTGAGAGAATATGGTGAGATTAGAGAGAATTCTTCTTCTCTTGGATGCCAAATCCAAAAAAATGATATTATGACTTGCAAAAGGCTTCTCACCAAGCCTTCATTTCCCCCACTCACCATTTTACCACAACCTTATAATATGCAAATCATATTTGTATATTACATATAATAAGGTATCTCATACCTTATTATACAAATCTCATTTGTATAATTGTGGAATTTTTAAATTGAATCACATTGAATATAATTTCCCTCAATCCAATTTCTCCAAATTAACACTAATTAATCAATTAGGCTAACCTATAATTTATTATGAATCTCATTCACATTAAACTATATATTATGTCAATTATATCTCATGTAAATGACATAAATACCCTTTTAATTAATTTGAACACTTCAAATTCACATCAAACTATAAACCCTCAATTTATCCAGTTTGAGCCAATCGAGGGACCTAATGGACCTACAGATGACAAGCTCCAATGATTCGAGATTAACCTGTCAAACTGTTTGACCCGGTTATTCAACATTCATTAACTACGGTAACACTTCACTAAAACCGTAGCTGAACTCCCATCACTGTAGGACAAGTTGTGTCCATTGATATAACCAATGCCCGTGAGTCGACCCTTCACAGGTTGTTCGTAGACACTACTGGGTTAAATTACCATTTTACCCCTATGTCTACCTCTTGCTCCTTAACTCTCATTGCTCCTCTAATGAACAACTACGTTGCATGGTTCGACCATGACCAACATCCCTCTCGGGCCAGTGAGAGGGTGGGCACCCGTTGTCCAAGCCCTGGAGACAGTACTTAAGGGAACAACCCCTCTAATTTTCCTAATTCGGGAATGAGTGAATTTCATCTTGCGTATTCAAGTTCCTAGCTCCCTACATGGTTCTGTCCCTGAGAAGATAGGCATATTGGGTGAGTAATAGTGACCACTTTTATCCGTACTAGTCAAAGGACAGACTCCCGCAGACAGGAGTCCGTAACACGCTCAAGATTAAGGTCGAGTCACTATTAGTCATCTACGAAGTTATTTGCCCTATACTGTTAACGGTGTTACATCAGTAAGTCTAATAATTCATGGTCCGGTCTTGTACAATCTCATTGCAAAGGATGCCCCCACTCGCATGTCAACCACATGAACGAGTTGGATCACCTCGTTTGTATCTAATACAAAGCGGGTTGCATCCACAGTGTATCAAGGATTAGGTCTCCAACCCTATCTATATACTGTAGATCGTTGGGGTCATTAACTCGAACGTGATCCTTCCTATGTGTCCACTACACACTGTTCAAGTTCTAGTTGTCTCATAATTCAATGACCCTGGAGCTTGGTTTATAAGATTAAGTTTATAAATATGCGAGACACAAAGTGATGAAAAAATAACTCTTATTTATTTCAACTAGGAATATTACAAACATATACGAGATTAAGACATACATCCTAACAAACTTATCCCATAAATGTGACCCTACCATTTTTTAGATCCAATAGGATCGAGCCAACAGACTACTATGTAGAAGACAATTGTTGGAAAATTACCCAGGAGACCCTATTCATTTCTTGAGTTCACAGTGTTTTGATCCTTATAGTCAGGCCTTCCGTAGGATTTGGCTGCTCCAAAGCAACCTAGCAGGAGGACTATAGAAATCTTACGGTGCGACCTAATGGAGAAGACCGCTGGATACATTACGCGTCCTACTCCCATTTACTATGGAGACTTCCCTCATTCATTTTGGTATTGAACCATGCAAACACTTACCGTAGGGGAGACAACCTATTGACGTCGCGTAGCCGAGCATGGAACTCACGGTGTGAACTCTTGAGGATGTGAGAGTAAACTTGATGCGAACATCTCGTTTTCTCCCGCTAAAGTTCCTAAAGTTAGGGTTTAGGTTTAACTTAGTTGGATTATGGCTAAAAGAATCTATCTAAGTCTATGCGTTCTATAACTTTTATAACTAGGTTTTTTAAGCTTATGTTTAGGTGAATAAACATTTCAATAACTTAGATACACTGCATGCTAACAAGACTATGGTTAATTCAACTCATGTTCTGGGTCAGTTCCCAGGTAGGAGGTGTTCCGTTAACCGTCAGCTTAAGTACCCCCAACCTTAGACAGACCATCACGGTAGAGTTCCCTTATAACAAAGGTCCTATTGTTCTACTATATTTTAAACTATTTAAAATACTATGAAAGACTAATTTCTATTCATATTAGAAATTAAACTTAGGTCTAATTAATTTTAAACATTTTAAAATTAACTTCATCCTACCCAAGCTTCTATGTTTGCATGCAACTCTTTGTTATCGGTCATAGTTTCTAAAAGCAATTTATAACTTTTATAAATTTTAATGATTAACCTATGATAAAGAACTATGTGATATTTCCAACAATTAAATTCGAATTGGAAAGAATTGTCATTCAACTAATTGAATCATGCATACTACTTATACAATATAACACCTCATATTATACTAAGTAATTTCATGCACCATGTTTCTTCATTTTTCATATAATTAAATTATAAGAATTATAACTAATTCCTCATTAAAAATTTCATGCATTTTCATCATACTCATATAACACTTATATAAATAAAATGCATGAACATGCTTATCCTAAGGTAGGAATAAATCTAAATGACATTCATAAAGAAAAATAGTTGTTAAACCAAAAATTTTGGCACCTAATGTGCAAGAATAATAAAATTCCAATAATTGTATCACTAAACCGGTCCAAAACCCCTTGAACTGGAGACGAACCGCTCGAACCGAACAAGAAACAAACTGAACCACCCGAACCATCATTGAACTGGTCAGCTCCATTCAGCCAATGGCACGGCGTTGCAACACCGTGACTCCTCGCGCTCGCGTCCAGCATCGTGCTAGCGTTGCAATGCCATGAAACGACATTGCAACGCTGCTACCCCCAAATTCCTTATCGATAGGGAATTCAGCGTTGCAATGTCGTCCTTCAGCGTTGCACGCTGCTGGTGCTGCAACAGACTTCTTCTTCGAAAACAACAGTAATAACTCATCCAATTGGCACCGAATCTCAACCAATTTGTCCTGAACTTGTCACGAACGACTCATAAACTTAATTACAGACTCAAAATTACACTTAATTGTCCAAAAATGCAGGGGCCTTTACATTAATTTGATCAAATAAGAAAAAGTAACCTATGGTCAAATTTTCCTAAACAGTTTAACAACAAACGAAATGTAAATTCCCACCAACCAATAAACCAAAAAAAAATCAAATCTGGCTTTGATACAAATTGTAGGAAATCGAATTCCCCTGAGCAACAGAAACGTGTAATTGGAACGTAATTATTTGTTTTGTTTTGGTTTATGTCAAAAACCAATACATTGGGAAACACAGAGATAAGCCTATCTAAAGCATGGATTGACATAAAATAAAACATGTTGTAAGTTCAAAACTAAAAGGGAAACATCATTACCTTTGTAGTTTCAATTCAAGAACTCCTTGCAATTGCAATTCTACACAACAACAAGAACTTTCGCTTCTTTTCTCAGCAAGACACTACCAACAGAGAGCACCTCCTATGTCTCTGAGTTCTACTTAGATTTCTCCTTGGTGGTAAGGAACTCCAATAATTTGGAAGATGAGAAAGAGAATTTGAGAGAGGGAGTTCTTGTGAGAATTTTTTAGAAATTCAACAACCCAACCTTTGATTCATTCTCCCATTGATCTAATTGATCAGCTTCGCAGAAGAGGGAAGAACTCCCCACCCCCTATCGAGAGGGTGTTGAGGGAGACGTGGGGAACGTGTCAAGATGACACATTCCCATTTTTTAATTAATTTGAATAATTAATCAAATTAATTATTAATTATTAATTAATATAAATAAATCTTATTTAATTAAATCATATTTAATTAAAATTAAATTAAATATCATATATTTAATTTTGATTAAATCACATTAAATCATTTTCCCTCTAACCAATAGTTTTAATGTACATCTTATGCACATTAAATTTAACCTATAGTTTTAAATATGAATCTCATTCACATTTATATAATATTTGAACTCTTCCAAATATTTAATTCTCTCATTTAATTTTCTTTGAATCATATTCAAAATAAATTATACTATAAAGTTTAAATGCACATAAAAACTTTATATTATAATGCATATCTACACATTATGCTTATTCCCTAATAGAATTCGAACATTTCATATTCCAATGATCTAAGAACGCTTTACGAGCTAGGAGGTGGACCTAATGGACCTACAGATCAGAAGCTCCAACGATACACGATTATTCAGTTAATCTCATTAACCTTTGAATCAACATTCGTTAACTGCGGGAACACTCCACTAAAGTCCCACAGTTGCACTCTTCTAACTGCATATATATTTCTGTGTCCATGGATATCGATCAAGAACAACAATTCAATCCTTCACGAATGTTCGTAACACCAGGTGGGTCAAATTACCGTTTTACCCCTGGGTTACATCTTTTACCTTAAGTCCTAGTGTTCCTCTAATGAACAACCTGTTTATGGTCCTACCAATAAACAGAAGTCCCTCTCAGGCCAATGAGAGGGTCGAGCCTTTTGTTCAAGTCCTGGAGACACCACTTAAGGGAACATTCATCTCTTTACCCTAATAGGCGGGAAGGAGTGAATTCCTTGTTGCTAGGTTAAGCCCCCAGTTGCCTGCTCGGTCTTGTCTCCAAGAAGGTAGGCTTATTGAGTTGGCGAATTTTGCCACTCTCACCCATACTAGTCAAAGGACAATTCCTCGCAAACAGTAGTTCGTAACCTGCTCAGGATTGAGATCAAGTTGCCTAGTGATGGGATCGAATCCCGTAGCGAAAGCGATTTGAATCGCGTGTTCTTGTAATGTGTTACATAGATCAAATCAAAACATACATAAAACGATTAAGTATGCATATTAGGTTATATGGACAGCAAGTATATTACCTTTGAAGACAAAAAACAATACGTGCTCCTTTTGATCCTCTCATTCTCACGATCTCGACGATCTCACATTCTCCACAAACTACGAAGTAGTTTTGATCCGCCCGCTAGATCTTCTCCGTGGTATCTCTAGGAGAGGGAAGGTGGTGGAACCTCTTAGTTGGGAGGGATTTTGAGAGAAGACAAGTGTTTTGGAACTCTTCCAACAAAACACTTCTCAAGGGTTGCCTTTTTGTCGTATTAACTTTATTCTAATGTGCATCTCATGCTCATATTTATAGATAAATAAGGTGAAAATGACCATCCTACCCCTATAGTGCTCTTATGATATATTTCTCATGGATTGAACCATATGTTATATCAATTATATCATATATAATTGATATATCCCTTTAAACATGAAATTGAACATTTCAATTTCACTCCAAACTATAAACTCTCATTATTTCCATGTTGAGCCAACGGAGGGAATGGATCTACATATCATGAGCTCCAATGATACAAGATTAATCGATCAAACTCTTTGATTCAATTAACCAACATTCATTAACTATGAGTCATTCCACTATAGACTCGTAGTTGCACTCTCCTCACTATAGACTATGTTGTATCCACTGATATAATCAATATTTATGAGTCGACCCTTCAAAGGTTGTTCATAATCACAGTTGGGTCAAATTACCATTTTACCCCTGTGAATACATCTTGCTCCTTAAGCTCCACTGATCCTCTAATGAACAATCAGTTTATGGTCCTACCATAAATTTGATCCTAGGTCAGTAAGAAGGCGGGGCCCCATTGTTCAAGACTCGGATTCAATTCTTAAGAGAACAACCTATCTGATTCCCTAATTCAGGAATGAGTGAATTCCATCTTGCATAGTTAAGTTCCCAACTACTTACAAAGTTTTGTCCCTGAAAAGGTAGGCTTAATGAGTCGGCTACTGGCCACTCTCACCCATACTAGTCTAAGGACAAACCTCACAAGCAGGAATTCGTAGCATGCTCAGGATTCAGGTCAAGTCACTAATGATCATCTATTAATTATTATACCTATCTTCATAACGGTGTTACACTAGTAGGTTAATAATTCGCGGTTCGGTCTTGTATAATCTCATTATACAGGATGCCCCCACTCGCATGTCTACCACATGAACGAGTTGGATTACCTCGTTTGTACCAAATACAAAGCGGGCCGCATCCACACTGTTACCAGTATAAGGTTCCCAACCCTATGCATATACTATAGACCTTTTAGGTTATACTTGAACAAGTTAATCCAACTTATGCCTACTACACAAATGTTCAAGATCTATTATTATAACCTTGGAACTTAGTTTATTGGATTTAGATTTATATACGTGAATATAATAAATAACATCTTTATTTATTTGAAACAAAATTACACTTGTTTAGGGCATAAATCCCAACAATCTCCCACTTGTCCTAAAGCTAGTGGAGTACATAATGAACATTACAGTAATGTAAATACAATAAACTAGAGCACTGAATACCCTTTGTACAACATAGTCCCACTTGCCCTATTTAGGGTAAGATGTGTAGTCCTAGACCTTATAGGTGACTCTCAAACACTTTAGCCGGGAGAACCTTTGTAAATGGGTCAGCAGTATTGTGCTACGAAGCTATTTTTGTGACGATCACATCTCCTCGATGCACTATCTCCCTGATTAGGTGATACTTTCGCTCAATGTGTTTACCCCTCTTGTGACTTTGGGGTTCTCTTGTACAACACCACTGTTATCACAATAAAGTGTGATTGGCAAACTCATGTTTGGAACAACTTCTAAATCTATCGTGAATTTCCTTAGCCATACAGCTTCTTTAGTAGCTTCTTTCACAAGCTCGCTACATATTAAACTTAGTGGTTGAATCAAATGATGCATCCTTGCTTGATGCTTCGCCAAACTACAACCCCTCCGTTAAGAGTGAAAACTGACCCCGACGTAGATTTCCTCCAATCTTTGTCAGTTTGGAAGTCAGAATCTGTGTATCCTGTAAGGATCAAATCCTTAGCTCCATACAAAAGCATGTAGTTCCTCGTTCTCCGAAGATACTTGAGGATTATCTTAACTGTTGTCCAGTGTTCTCATCCTGGATTAGATTGATATTTACTGACCATTCCTATTGTAAAGCATATGTCTGACCTAGTACACAACATTGCGTACATCAGGCTACCAACAACTGATGCATAAGGAATTCGTCTTATATCCTCAACTTCTTGAGGCGTCTTAGGACATTGTTCCTTAGATAAATGAACTCCATGTCTGAAAGGTAATAAACCTTTCTTAGAATCTTGCATCTTAAATCTTGACAACACTTTGTCGATATAAGATGTTTGAGACAATGCTAGAGTTTTGTTTTTGCGATTCCGAACAATCTGGATTCCAAGAACAAACTGCGACTCTCCCAAATCTTTCATTTGGAATTGCGTAGTTAGCCATTTCTTAATGTCAGTAAGATAACCTACATCATTCCCAATGAGTAGGATATCATTTACATATAAGACTAGGAAAGCGACAGAACTATTAATGATTTTCTTGGACACAAGGTTTATCATTATTTTGATCAAAGCCATAAGATTTGACTGCATCATCAAATCTCATATTTCAGGACCTTTTAAGCTTGTTTCAGTCCATAGATGGACCTTTTAAGCTTGCAAACTTTTTGCTCTAGTCATGGTTGTATGAACCTTTTGGGTTGGTCCATGTAGATGTTTTCGTCAAGATTCCCATTTAAAAATGTTGTCTTGACTTCTATTTGTCATACCTCATAGTCATAATATGCGACAATGGCAAGTAGAATACGGATAGACTTTACCATAGTAACAGGTGAAAAGGTTTCCTCATAATCTACCCCTTCTACCTGGGTATAACCCTTTGCTACTAGTCTAGCCTTAAAAGTCTGCACTTTTCCATCTACACCATGTTTTCTCTTGTAGATCCACTTACAACCTATAGGTTTTACCCCACCAGGTTTATCTACAAGATCCAAAGCAGAATTGAAGTGCATAGACTCCATTTCTTGGTTCATGGCTATGACCCATTTGTCATTGTCTTTGTCAACCATTGCTTGGTTATAAGTTAATGGATCCTCGCAATCATCATTTGATATGACAATTTTGGTTTCAGTTAAACCCATGTAACGGCCAGGTTGTGTTAAAATCCTCCCACTACGTCGAGACACTCTCAACTCTTGAGGTGGACTTGACAAATTTGTATCAACAACCCTTGTTGATGTACTATCAGCAACTTTTGTTGTTGTTTCGTCTAACTCACTTAACACAACTTTACTTCTTGGTTGGTGATCCCTTATGTGGTCCTCCTCTAAGAAAGTGGCATTTGTCGACACAAATACCTTATCTTCCTTAGGATCATAGAATAACCCACCTCTCGTTTCTTTTGGGTACCCTACAAAAAGACATAATTTTGAACGTGATTCCAATTTCTTTGGATTTGTCACGAGCACATGTGTTGGACATCCCCAAATTCTGAAATGACGTAAACTACCTTTACGTCATTTTCAGAGTTCAAATGGTGTTTCTAAAATACTTTTTGATTTATCATTGTTCAAAATGTATACAACAGTCTCTACTGCGTATCCCCAGAACGAGTTAGGGAGATGAGTATAGCTCATCATTGATCGAACCATGTCCAACAAGGTTCTATTTCTCCTTTCTAATACACTGTTTTGTTGGGGCGTACCACGTGTTGAGAATTGAGATGTAATTCCATGTTCTATAATATAGTCTTGGAATTTTAAATCCATATACTCTTCATCTCGATCCGATCGAAGTATTTTAATTGTTTTACCTAATTGATTCTCAACTTCAACCTTGAATTCCTTGAACTTTTCAACTGCTTCAGACTTATGATGCATTAGGTAAATATGCCCAAATCTTGAATAATCATCTATAAAATAGATGAAATATTCATAACCTCCTCTGGTTTTTGAAGGGAATGAAATCTCGCACAGCAGAAGGGTGATCGAATCACCATGGTATCGTTGCGAAATTCGTTTTCTTAAAACAGTTTCTATCACATAAAAACTAGGTTAAACATGAAAATTAAGAAGAAAAACAACAAGTGTACTTACTTGTTGAAGAACCGTCTTCAAGTTTTCCTTCTCCGTTCATGAACCCTTCGTGATCACGATCTCAACGTCCTCGATCTCCTCGAACAGTGAGTAACCCGAACACCTCCACAAAGTTTCTCGATTGTTCTACTTTTGGTAGAAGAAGAGTTGTGGAACTCTTCTTTTAGGTGAAAGGGAGGAGAGATTGAGAGAGAATTTGAGAGATAATGCAAGAGCTCTTTGGTGAGATTTCTAAAAAATAAGCCTTGTGTTACCAAATCCATCTTGCAAAGGAGTTTAAATAATGGTGATAGGTGGAGTTTAAATCTCCACCTATTTACCATTTAACCACAACCATAGGTTATGCAAATCATATTTGCATAACCACATTTAATAAGATATCTCATATCTCATTATACAAATCACATTTGTATAATTGTGGATTTTAAATTGAATCATATTCAATTTAATTTCTCTCAATCCAATTTCTCCTAATTAGCCCTAATCAGACAATTAGGCTAACCTATAGTTTATTATGAATGTCATTCATATTAAACTATATAAGATGTCATTCATATCTCATATAAATGACATAATTACCCTTTAATGAACTTGAACACTTCAAATTCACACCAAAACTGTAAACCCTCTATTAATCCAGTTTGAGTCAACTGAGGGACCTAATGGACCTATACGTGACGAGCTCCAATGATACGAAACTAACCTGTCAAACTCTTTGACCCGGTTAATCAATATTCATTAGCTATGGTAACACTCCACTAAAACCAGTAGCTGCACTCCCGTCAGTGTAAGACAAGTTGTGTCCACTGATATAATCAATGCCCATGAGTCGACCATTTACAGGTTGTTCGTAGACACTGTTGGGTCAAATTACCGTTTTACCCCTGTGTCTACTTCTTGCTCCTTAAGTCCCCACTGCTTCTCTAATGAACAACAACGTTGTAATGGTCCAACCATACACAACACCCCTCTCGGGCCAGTGAGAGGGTGGGCGTCCGTTGTCCAAGCTCTAGAGACAGCACTTAAGGGAACAAACCCTCTAGTTTCCCTAAAGTCGGGAACGAGTGAATTTCATCTCGCGCAGTTAAGTTTCCAGCTCCCCACGTGGTTCTATCCCTGAGAAGATAGGCATATTGGGTGAGTAACTGTGACTACCCTCACCCGTACTAGTCAAAGAACAGACCCCTGCAGACAGGAGTCCGTAACACGCTCAAGATTCAGGTTGAGTCACTATTGGTCATCTACGAAGTTATTAGTCCCATACTGTTAACAGTGTTAGGTCTAATAATTCACGGTCCGATCTTGTACAATCTCATTGCACAGGATGCCCCCACTCGCATGTCACCCACATGAACGAGTCAGATCACCTCGTTTGTATCTAATACAAAGCGGTCGCGCATCCACAACGTATCCGAGGATTAGGTCTCCAACCCTATCCATATCATCATGAGACCGCTTGGGTCATTAACTCAAACGTGATCCTCCCTGTGTGTCCACTACACACTGTTCAAGTTCTAGTTCTCTCATAAATTCAATGACACTGGAGCTTAGTTTATTGGACAAAGTTTGTAAAATTGTGAGACATAAAGTAATGAAAGAAATAACTCTTATTTATTTCAAATGGTAATATTACAAACAAAACGAGATTAGGACATACATCCCAATGGCTTTAACATTCATCGGACCACAAAGGTCAGAATGTATAAGCTCAAGAGGTTTTTTGGCTCTATAACCGTTTCCATTAAAATGTCTTTTAGCCATTTTTCCTTTTAAGCAGGACTCACATACTAGTAAGACATTTTCTTCTAACTCATTAGAAGTCTAATTCTTACCAATCTCTCAATCCTATTGAGGTTAATGTGACCTAACCAAAGGTGCCAAAGTTGAGCATTTTCTTTAGGAGAAATTTTACGTTTCTTAGTTTGTGTGCTTACAGTTTTAAATAATTCAGTGTTCAAAACCATTTTGACTAAATTAGGCCTTAAAACATACAACTCATTTTCTAATGAAGCTACACATATTTCAATACCATTCTTAAAAATAAAACACTTTATTAGAAGAAAAGGATATTGAAATACATTGTTCTACTAGGCAACAAATTGAAATTAGGTTTCTAGTAAACCCTAGTATCACTAGTACATTGTTTAGCAACATATGTTTCTTGCCAAATAATAGCTTCATGGTGCCCACTGCTACAGCTGAGATAACTTCCCCATTTCCAACACGGAGTGTTATCTCTCCTTCTTGTAGCTGTTGCCAGGAAGTAATTCCCTGAAAAGAAGAACATGCATGATTAGTGGCTCATAAATCAAATATATGGTAGAATTATCATCATTCACTAAACAAGCTTTTAAGCAAAGTAAAGCATTTTTACATTCTTTATTCTTTTCTGCAATGTGCTTCGGACAGTTTCATTTTCAATGCCCATCTTCACTGCAGTAGAAACATTTTCCTTTGTCTGCAACTTTTTTGACCTTCTTGCCCTTCTGGGCGGCAGCTTTGTCAGCCCGTTTCCCCTTACCAACCTTTTTCATTTTCTTCTTCTTTCTTTTCAGGCTTGAGGAAGATGAAGCCACTGATTTTGTTCCAGAAGTTGAACCTCCATGATTACTCTTACTGGCAACCTTTGCCTCACCTTTCGCTTTCTTGATTTTCATCAGAGATTGGAATGTTTGGAGTTCATTCAGAAGACAGGTAAGGTTAAAAGTAAGCTTGTTCATAACAACGTTACTTCGAAACTGTAGAAAACTCTATGGTAGAGTTTCTAATATAAAGTTGACCTGACTCGATTCGTCGATAGAAGTATCATTCGACTCCGCCGTGTTGAAGTGAACCATCATATCGAGAAATGATCCCAAACAGATGATCCTTCCATCATTCTAGCGTTGAAGATGTATTTGAGGGCATTGTACTTGACTTGAATAGACTGTTGTCCGAACATGCCCTGCAACGAATCCATGATTTTCTTGGCGGTCATCACACCCTCGTGCTTCTTGGCTAGTATGTCTGACATACATGCCAAGATGTAAACCTTGGCCTTGATCCATCTATCGTATGCATCACGAACATTTCGTGACGCATTCGAGCTTGGTACCTGAGGACACTCCTCAATAAGCACAAACTTTAGATCGTCCGCAACCAAGATGATATTAAGATTGTTTTTTCCAGGTCATCATATTTTCTCCGGTTAATTTCTCAATAGCCAATAAAGAAAGGATTGAACTATTCATATTGCTGAAATACAAAATACTTGTATTAGTTTCTCGTTAAACCTTTAATTAATCCAATTATTTTTAGCTAATTATCTAATGATTCCTAAGTCATTCATAATTCACAATGATACTCCAAAGGTTTAGAATGTATGACACCGAAGGGTAATCATAAACACTCCTCCTCTGAATCAAGACATTCTTGACCAAAATCTAATGCCAGAATAACTCTAATTCCTATATGTTTTAGTTACCATTCTTCGGCCTGGATACTATTACAACTAATGTATCCTGTGAGTGTAACCCTCTATCTTTGGATTCCAGAGTCCCGATCCAACAAAATCTGCCGAAGGGAGGACTAGGTTGGAAAATAAATTAAGGTAATCTTTATCCTTTTTAGGTGTTCACTGTGTTCCAATCACTATGATCAAAGTCCTCTAAAGGGATTGTCTGGTCCATGCCAAACTAGCAGGCTGATCATAGTAATCTCACGGTATGAACCGATAAAAGAGACCATGGGTTTTGTTTTCACAGTTACCGCTCCCACTCACTATAAGTACCCTCTTCATTCACCTTGATATTGATCCATACAAACACTATCCGAAGGGGGACGCTCCCGTTTGCGCCACGAGGCCAAGTATGGATCTCACGGTGTGAATTTTTCAGAGATATGTAGGTGGAAAACTTTATGTATCATATACATCTATTTCCTCCCACTAAGTACTCTAAGTATTTTAGGAATTTTACCTAGGTTAAATCCGACAAATGATTTTACCTAAGTCTATCAATATAACCCCTTATATTGAATTTTACCTGAGTCTACAAACCTAGGGTTTCTAGTTTATCACCCCTTAATAAACTCTGTTGACATTTTAATAATTTATAGATACTAAGATTAATTCACTCCCAAGTCAGTTCCAAGTTAGGGGTGTTCCGTTTCCGTCAGCTTAAATACCCCAGCCTAGACAGAACCTTCCTTAGACAGAGTTCATCTTAATCATAGCCTATAAATTATTCGGTCCCTAATTCTAATATAATTAGAACTAGATAACCGAAGGTCTATTAACTTTAAGTTCTGAACATTTTAAAACTAATAATTAACCTTAGGTGACATGCATACTATGTTATATTTGTTTGATCATCCATCACATGAATAATAAACATACATAGCATATTCATCTCATGAATCATAATGCATGTCAATTCTATCCAAAAATTAATATAACATCTTTTATTAATAATTCATTCAAACTATATAATATAACACTTTATATTATAAATGATGCATGAAAATGTTTAACCTAAGGTGGAATATCTAAACTAATAGCATACATTTTGCATGACAATAATTATACTAATTGCATAAATTAAATAGCAAAATTAGACCATTTTTGGCACCCTAAAATTAATTAAAAATAATATAATCTAATTACATTAATTAAAATAATTAAAGAAAATAAAATAAACGTTTTATGTTTCTGCCCGTTGGAGCATGCCTTAGCTTCAGCGTTGCATAACGCCTTCGGCGTTGCAACGCCATCACAACCGCACGCCTACTGCAGTGGCATTGCAACGCTGATGAACAGCGTTGCAATGCCATTCACAGAACAACATTGTTTGTTTCCAATTTTGCTCGTTTTTCTTCCGTTCTTCTCAACAATCACTTTGCCTCGATCGACACGGACTGACAAACTCGATTTACAATTAAATTTTTCCAAAACATCGGGCCCTTACATTGAACAATTCAATGAAAAATTACAAATCTAAGTGCCAAAAATGAAACATCTATAAATTTCGGCTCCCTTTGAAAGTTTGAAAACATATTGTATTTATAGGGTTAATGACACAATGTTGTGATAGCACACAAAATGTGCTATCCTTAGGCTTAATTATTGCTAGTTTTATGATCATTTCAAGGCTTTTATGTGTTTAAATCACTCAATTTCAGGATAAGAGCTTAAACATGACATTTGGAGACATTTTGGATCACTCGGGATCGAAACGGGGCTATTTGGAGCTACAAATAACATCATTCAGAAGAAGAAAGATCAATCCAAGCTTGAAGACCCAAGGTGATGGCGTTGCAACGCCATGCAGAGCTTTGCAACGCCATGCTTGCTGCTTAGAAGCATTGAAAATCCAGGCGATAGCGTTACAACGCTGCCTTAGGGTGTTGCAACGCTATCTCGATAAGAAGATGCGTATGAAGGTCGTGCAGGTAGGCAGCGTCGCAACGCTACTTCGATAGAGGAATGCGCGCGCTAGGGTAGCGGCGTTGCAACGCTGCCCTTAGCGTTGCAACGTTGCCGACTGTTTCCTTATTTACCACGCGATTAGGGTACAACGTTGCAACGATGTCCCTAGCGTTGCAACGCTGTACCGTTGATGCCTATAAATACAACCTTGATTCTTCTTGCAAAGGGAGCTGTGAAGGTTCGAGATTGAAGACGGGAGCTCGGAGACAAAAGACCGGCATCGACACATAAGTTTAATTTCTTTTTGTTTCAAATTGTAATAGCGTTCTAAGACGTTTCTACATGTTTAGCTTGATTTTCATGTGATTTAGAGTAGCTAAATGTTGTAGTTAGGATTTGATTTACTTGTCGAGACTTTCTTATTATGTATTGAAGCATGTTTTGTTCTTATTTTTGGCAATTCACTCTTAACTCTTAATTTGTTGGTTTAAGTGGACTCGAGAGATAAAACTTGAATTGGAGCAAGGTTGTCAAAATCCTTAGAAGTCTGGAATGAGTATGACCTAGAAATCTTAGGGAAACACATAAAGAAGTTGCTTAATGTCGTGCATGTCGTAGGTTCATATGGAGACTATGGAGTTTATTGCATGTGCGAGGCTCACTAAGAATCGAGAGATTTTCTTGAGTATTTTACTTCTTGTTTATAAATTCATCTCATTTGTTCATTGCATGTGTGAGTTGAGTCATTAACTTGTAAAATCACTTTCCTCGAATCTATCAATTTGTGTCTCCACATGTTTGTTTGTCGTTTGTCTTTATTTTCAATCACCCATCCATGTTATGTTTCTTTAGCTAAAATTGAGAATTAGTATCTTAGTAATTAATTAATCTAGAAACTCATTCCCGAGGACAATACTTGGACTCTTAAATCACTATACTAAAACTTGACCCGCACACTGCGGTATTGCATATCCATAATTATACGCAACAAGTTTTCGGCGTCGTTGTCGCGGAATGGCGATTATTTAGATTAATTAATATTATGAGAAAATTTGAGATTTTAGACTAAAGCTTGTTTGTGTGTTTTTCCTTATTTGTTTTTTTGTATGTTTGCTTGTTTCATTATTTGTTTTATTTTACTTTAAGTTTTGTGTGTTGTCTTTCAGTAGCTGTCCCCTGTTTTAGTTGTGTGGATATTGTGTAAAAGTCTTGATCTTATTTACTAAATTTTCAATTATGACTTTGCATGATTTTGATTCTCCACCATTCTATTGTCCCTCTCAGGACCCTAGGTATGTGCATCATGATTTTTTTTACTACCATATGTCTAATTTTTACCATTATGTACCCAAATTTGATGAAAATTCTTATGATGGTAATTATTTAGACGCTTGAAACCATAATTTGTTGTACCCTGACAAGCCCATAGAAAGATCTTCTCTTGTGGACCAATTAATGGAATATACCTTAGAGTTGAAGATAAAAATTTTGGTTCATAATGAATTAGAAAGGTTGGATAGGTTAGAAGCTAAGGTGGTAGGACTTTGGAAAATAGTACAGGATAGAGCTCAATATCTTAATCAGCTAGTAATTTCCCTTAAGGCCTTATAGGAACAATTTCTTATCCTTACCACTCAGGAGGTGCCACCTAGGAGGATTTGTTCATATAATAATGAAGATAGTTTGGGGGAGACTAAGGCACACCATGATCAGGTTAGTGAAAAAGACATTGGTGATACAATTAGTTCCACAGGGGAGATTCAGGTGATAGAGTTAGAGGCTGAGAAGTCTTCTTTCCTTTTATCCCCAGAAATTTCCTTTATTTCTTATAACCATTTGTCATATACTCATGAGTCTTGCTTTGATTTTAGTTCCTTCATTTCACTAAAAAAAATACCAAAAATAATTCTATCTCTAGTGCCCGTGAAAAGCAGGATAGCCTTTTAGACTTAGAAGGCTATATCGATTCAAGCAAGAAGGGCCCAAAGAAATATGAGCAATTTTATGTGTCCTGATAAGTCACCATCTTCTTTGTCTCATATTCAACTCTCTCTGATCAAAGATATATTTCAAACTCTTATGATCTGTAAAAATGTGACACCTCTCACCAAATAAATAATGCCTCCAGATCTTTAATGCTAAAACAACTGATGCTAGCTCAAGAACTGGAGTGGGGCAATTACACTCGTGCTTTTTCAATTGCTTTGACGCATAAGCTATTACTTTTGTTTCTTGCATGAACACACACCCTAATCCTTGTCCCGAGCATCACAGTAAATCACATACTCTTTTTTCGTTACAGGAAGTGTTAGAATAGGTACTGTCACCAACCTTATTTTTCAGCTCCTGAAAAACTCTGTTCACACTTATCTAACCATTCAAACTTAACATTCTTCCTTGTTAAAGCTGTTAAGGGTAATGCTAATCGTGAGAGATCCTCAACAAATCATCTGTAGTATCCTGCTAAGCCTAGGAAAGTACATACCTCTGTAGCATTAGCTGGTCTCTCTAAGTTGACCATAGCTTTTACTTTATGTGGATCCATACAAACTCCATTTGTTTGAAACAACTTACCCCAAAAGTTACCTGATTCAACCAAAACTCACATTTGGTGAGTTTAGCGTACAACTGTTTATCGCGTAGTGTTTGTAAAATAATCCTTAAATGTTCCTCATGGGCTTTCCTGTCAACTGAATAAACTAATATGTCATCAATAAATACTATTACAAACTGGTCAAAATACTGATGGAATATCCTGTTCATGAGGTCCATGAAAAT
Organism: Trichosanthes cucumerina; assembly: GCA_036507285.1. Taxonomy (NCBI): domain Eukaryota; kingdom Viridiplantae; phylum Streptophyta; class Magnoliopsida; order Cucurbitales; family Cucurbitaceae; genus Trichosanthes; species Trichosanthes cucumerina. The sequence goes on along the minus strand of CM071839.1, from coordinate 68,700,611 downwards.
TGCTGGTGCATTCGTTAAACCGAATGGCATTACTAAAAACTCATAATGCTTGTACCTCGTTCTGAATGTTGTCTTAGGAATATCTGATTTCCTTATCTTTAACTTATGGTATCCTGATCTTAAATCAATCTTAGAAAACACTGATGCTCCTCGTAACTAGTCAAACAAGTCATCTATACGGGGCAAAGGATACTTGTTACGTATCGTGACTTTGTTTAACTGTCTATAATCAATGCATAATCTAAGGGTACTATTTTTCTTCTTCACAAATAACACTGGAGCTCCCCAAGGTGATACACTAGGTCTGATGTATCCCTTGTCAACTAGTTCTTGTAACTGCATCTTCAGCTCTCTAAATTCGCTTGGAGCTATTCTATACAGCGCTTATGAAATAGGTTTTGTTCCTGGTAACAATTCAATAGTGAACTCAACTTCTTTATCAGGTACTAACCCTGACAGATCTGCTGGAAAAAACATCAAGAAATTCATTCACAACAAGAACATCTTCTAGTTTTAGCTTTTCCTCCTGCACCTCCACCACATGTGCAAGAAACGTCGTGCAATCTTTCCTCAGCAACTTTTCAGCTTTTAATGCTGAAATCAAACTCGTAGGGATAATCTTTCTTTCACCCCTGAAAACCACTTCAGCTAACCCTGGTTTCCTGAATATCACTTCCTTTTCATGACAATCCATGGAAGCATAATGAGTAAATAAGAAATTCATCCCTAAGATTGCATCTCATACCTGCAACTCTAGTGGAAGAAGATCCACTAACATATTGAGATCTTCTACTAAGACCTCAAAGTTCTGCAACACTGCATTGACTAGTAACACATCACCAACTGGAGTGTATATAACTAACCTTTTACATAAAGGTTCTAGCTTCCCATTCAACTTAGTTAAGAACATACTAAAAACAAAGGAATGTGTAGCACCTGGATCTATTAAAACACGTGTAGGTACATTACAAATAGTAATCGTACCGGTAATGACATCTGGTGCATCTTCTGCTTCTTACTGAGTCATAGCGTAGAGCTTTCTATGTTGCCTAGGTCTCCCTACAACTCTATTTAGTCTAACACTGCTGGTGCCCTCTCTTGCAGCTACTGAAACTCTCGGTTGCTCAACTATCTAGGACTCAACTCCCTAGTCCCTCTGTGCAGCTGTCCACAGCTGTGGACAATCCCTCTTGACATGTCCTGGTTGTCCGCACTGGTAGCACGTACCAACACTCTCAAGACAATGACCTCGATGATTCTTGCATCAAATCACACATGGAGTTTTCCTTGCTATACTGGCAATAGACTCTTGCCCTCTCTGCAAACTTGCTGCTAATCAAACAAACTAACTAGGTCCTCTTTAACTCTGCCTCTGATAGGCACTACCCACATTCATCTACCTCGATGTCCGACTACTAGCTCGATTCTTAAAGTCTTATTGACTTGGAAACATTTACTCCGGGCGTGAACCTCCGCTGCTCACGACCTTAGAAACTGCTTGTTGTCGAAGCCCCACAACTAGGCTTCACTACTTACTTCTCCTCTACTATAGTCTGCTCAACATGTAGGGCAGTCTCTACTAGCTGAGAAAAAGTCAGCCCACTTAGAAATAGTTGTGACTGGGTACGTATCTCAGGATGTAATCCTCTTTCAAACCTTCGACACCTGTCACTCTCAGATGCCACAATCACATCAGCATACCGTGACAGTTCGGTATACCTTCTCTCGTACTCAGCCACTGCAAGTAACCCTTGCTTCAATTCTAAAAATTCATCCCTCTTTGCCTCGCGGTACGTGCTAGGGTAATACTTGTCTTCGAATATGCTTTTAAAAGTTTGCCAGTCAAAAGTACGTGCATTACTACACCTGGCTAATATTGGTTTCCATCATCCTTCTGCCTTTTTCCTTGACTTTCCGCTTCTCAAGAAAACTCATCACAACAAAATATTTCTCAAGCATATTCAGCCAAACCTTGGCGTAAATTGGATCTTTGGAACCCTCAAACACTGTGGCTCCTAATTCTTTTAGGTGATCTATTCTATATGTCTTGTCTGGATCACTTAGCTCTGCTCTCTATGGCTTACCTACCTCCTGTGAGGAATTAGCATGCTGCTTAATTCTGGCCCCTATCTGAACTCTCGGGGCACTAGATCCCCTCTCATACTAGACTTGGGTAGGATCCTGCCTCCCGTCCTAGTCCTGCCTGCATCGTCTGCTAGTACGTGGTGGCATGACTTCCATAACATATCAACATACTAGACATGTAATGAATACTTAACTCAAATGCACAATTCTAGACTTGTATTCACATTCTAGTCTTGACTGGACTTACTCTTATCCTTACTTGGATCATGCTCTGCTAGTTCTATTGAATTAACTCAATAACTTGTTATTTACTTTTTAGTTTCTTCTAGAGCTAACTTGCTCTCTCTCATTTCCCATGGAGCTAACTACTTTGATACCAAGTTGTCACCCCCCCTCCCGAACTACTAGCTAATTTAGCCCGACAGACGGCGTGAAGCCAACAGACATCGTTCACCTCTCTAACGATACCTGTTGACCCTGATTTACCTGATAAGCATACTATACTTGTATAAGAAACACTTTAAACATAACACAGTGGAATATTGACAATTACGTAACCTACATAAGGAGTAACCCTACTTAAGACTCTCTGGAAAACTGAAACGGATATGAACATCGCAACCAAAAACATACCCAACCATGGTTTACACAGTCACAGCCTAGAATGTACACATAAACATAACTTCTTAGTCCTCCTACAATACATATAGACTTCTTATACAACTCCACCCACGTACAAAATATCCAACTCGTGGAACTTCCAACAGACTATGGCAGGTTATCAGGCACCAGGAGCTCGATCTCTACCTGAAAAGTTTGAGAACACTGAAAGAATGAGCTATGAAGCTCGGTGAGTGACTGAGTTAAAAATCTATAACTCATAAATCACATCACCTGGAAACTTATGAGCATATGTATCTGTAATCAAGCATTAAAAATACACATGTAATCATAATAGCTTTTCAGAAATCCTGCAAGTACGTCATTAAAATCTCGCAAGGCATATCGATACTACTAACCATTTAAAAACGTATGACATTCTACGTTGTATACGACACACTCAATACAACCAACATTTACTCTACGATGTAGTGGGGCCCGCCCAGCACTCCCATCGTCTTTGTCGTACTGGGGCCCGCCCAGAACTCACGATAGCATTGTTGTCATGGAGTACACTCAACGTCGACAACAGAAAATGACCTGTGTGCATACGGTACCATATAGCCTCGGGCTCAATGTCTTAGTCATTTACTCATTTAAGACTCAAAAATACACATAAAAACATTTAAACATGCCTGCTTATCTTTCCTTTCGTAAAACTCAAGGTTACTCAGCTTGTTCATTAAAACTGGAAATCTTTAAATCATACTTGCTAGTACATACTTGCTCGAAATCATAACATTTTCATAAATTTTGACAATCAAGAACATATGCTCACATATAAATTTCATCAAGACATTTAGGCTCTGCAGCAGCACTGAAATCATTTCTTAGAAAATATCAATACTCATAAACATGTGTTCAAAGGGAAACAATAAGCATTGAAACCATTTTGTTTTACCAAAACCTTGCATTTTCATAAGCATAATACAAGCTTATAAACCATTTTCGAGGTTCGTTTTGTCATTCACTATGTTAGAACTACGGTCTTGACCCGTACACTTGACCTATTTCTTCTTGGCCTGCCAAACAAATCAAAACCATGTTTTGGAACCTCGAGCTCATGGATTTTAACCTTGAAATTACAAAAAAACATACCATTCAAAATTCCAGCATTTTACACATTTCATACCCTGTCTTTAAACAATCATAACTTCTTCATTACTTAGCCAAAAAGGATGTACTTTATACCAAACTCTTCCTTTTTGAATCCTATAAAAATCATATGAAGAAATGAAATTGAGATTCCCAACGGATTTGTTCGAGAATACCTCGAAAGCTTCTTCCCTAGGAACTAACTTCTGCTATTCCAGATTCGTTTCCCTACTGCAACCCGAAAATTGACCTGTAATTTAAAACATCTTACAGTCGATTTCTTCTCATGAGTTCTTCAGGAAAGTTGTAGGAAATTCAATAAGCTTTCCAACAATATCTATTAGAGCTTCTGATTCGAATTCTACTGATCAGAACAACCTAAAAACCAGAGACTTCTCGAATTTGACAGTAAAATCTTTCCTCTGCCTTCCCCTTAACAAATCAATCACTTAGCTTCAGAATTTGCTCGAGCTTCCTTCACAAATTTTGTTCAAAAATGAATTAACTTTCAAGAAACCAAACCTCAACTCTTACCTCTTCTTGTTGAGCTCGAAATGATTAAAAAATCAGAACATGGTTGAATTGATCATAGAATTGCCATGGACATTGAATCTTCTTTCTCCTTTCTACTTCAACCTCAAAACCAGAAACTTTCTTCCTTCTTCTTCTCTCAAACCCCTCCCACGAAGCTCTGGTTATTTTGTGAAAAAAAATGAGAAAGAAATGAGTTTAAAATGGATGAGAATTGTTTTAAACGGTGGTGGGGCTTCTTTTGTCTTTTCCCTTTGTCTTATCCTTTTGTCCTTTTCTTCTTTTCTTTTGCTTTTCTTTCTTTTATTTTCTTTTCTTTTTAAAACAACACCATACATATCAAACCTATTTTTCCTTTTCTTTTTAAGGAAATTTCAAGGAATGATCTCGGGTTTACACAAATGGTTAGGGAAGGTGCTTTCAGAGGCTTAGCCACAGAAGATCCTAACTCACATCTTCAAAATTTCTTAGAAATCTGTGGTACATTTAAAATGAATGGTATCTCTGCTGATAGTATTCGCTTACGTCACTTTCCTTTCTCTTTGCAGGGTAGAGCCAAAGAATAGCTAGGGTCTCTTCCCTCAGGTAGTATCACTTCCTGGGAGGGGTTGGCCCAAGCCTTCATGACCAAATTCTTTCCACCTGTAAAGGCTGCAAAGTTAAGGACTGAGATTGAAACATTCAGGCAGCAGAAGGGAGAACAGCTATTCGAGGCATGGGAAAGGTACAAGGACATGCTCAGGATGTGCCCACAGCATGGCTACCCAGATTGGCTCCAGGTACAATTGTTTTATAATGGACTGGAAGGTAAGACCAAGACCATTCTGGATGCCACTGCTGGAGGGGCTTTCATAGCGAAGACTGTGTCAGAAGCCCCTACTCGAGAAAGTGTCAACTGCCAGCTACCAGTGGCCTAAAGACAATGACAGATCTAAGCCAGTGGCTAGATTGTATCAATTGGATGAGGTAACTTCCCTTAGATCTCATATGGCATCTCTCACTCATGCTCTGAATAATTTCCCAGGGTCACCACGAACAGGGATGTCCTCTCAATGCTCCCAACCCAATGGAGAATCCACTATGGAGCAATTACACTACCTGAACAACAGAAGCAACACCTATAGAGGAAACCAGACTCAGAATAACCTCCCAACACATTACAATCCAGGTTTGAGGTATTATGAGAATTTCTCTTATGCTAACAACAAAAATGTGTTGAATCCTCCTACAGGGCATGCTTCTACATCAGAGAGGAAACCATCTCTTGAAGACACATTGCACTCCTTCATAGCTGAATCCAGAAGTCGGTCCAACCAGCTGGAGAATGCAGTCACCAGTGTATCTGGTATTGTGACTAGTCATGGAGCTGCAATAAAGAATATAGAGACCCAAATTGGCCAAATGAACACATCACTCCAGGCACTGCAAACAAGGAAAGAAACATCTTGATGGAGTACAGTCTAGCTAAAGACGTTAAACAAAGCACTTCTTAGGAGGCAACCCAAGCTTTACTTACTTTTGTTTTTCTGTCTTTAGCTTGCTTTAGTTTGTTTTTAGTTGTTTTTCAATTCTTAGTTTATTTACTAGTTGTTGTTTTGCTTTGTAGGTTGTGTCGATGCCTTTCTTTGTTGAAATCCATGCTCCCATTCTGAGGAACTCCAACACACATGCTTTGGCTATCCAAGGAACTCAATAAGATCTCCATCACCCAGGACAATATTGTTCACTCTTACCCTTATACTTAATTTTTGCTTATTTCTGCAAACATTGGGGACAATGTTTAGTTTAAGTTCGGGGGTGGGATGTTGTTTAATTGTTGTGACTGTCCTGAATATGTGTTGAATTGTTGATTGATCCCTTACATAAGTATGATCATGATAGCCTAGGATGAGATGTAATTGGAAATCTTTGTGATTCTGCTAAAACTTGAGAGCATGATATGAACTCGAGTTAATTTAAAAAATTTCTTGAGTGTTTCCTGCACAATTATGCACATAGTATGTGTTCCTGTAGTTTTGAAATGCTTAGAACAAAGTTATTAGGTTTAAAAGTTTGATGTCACCTCGATAGGTCTAAGAACAAATTTGAGAGTTAAACTACAGGATAGGGTGAATAACAATATGAAGTGCATGACCTGTATAGTATGTGAATTAGTTGGTTTCTGTTGTTTGTTTGCTAAAGAAAAAAATTCGTGAGGGCAAAAAGAGTTACCTTCATTGTGATCAGTTAGGCCACTCATGGAGCGAGTGATCTGGGTAAGGGTCCCTACAGTGGAAGTGTGAAAGCTAGTGTCCTTGCACAAAAAAAAAAAAAAGAAGAAAATAGAAACAAAATTGATAAAAAGTGAGTAAGTGTTGAGTAGAGTTATTTAATTCTTTAATGTGGGGAGGCTCAAAGATTAGTAATTAAGACCAGTGTAGGGGGAAGTTGAATGGAGAGCCTAATAAAGTTGATCCGGGCTTAGTAAAAATGAAGGGAACATAGGCTAATCACACACACACGTAGGAACACTTAGGAAAGTTTTAAATTGTTGGCTGAAGTGTTATGTTTGAATGTTTCCTGTGGTTACTAGATTTTCTCTTAAATTTTTGAGGCTTCAATCAAACGTATGTTTAAGAACAATCTAATGTTTAATTCTGTTTTTGCTCGGGACTAGCAAAAGTTTAAGTTTGGGGGTGTTTGATAGCACACAAAATGTGTTATCCTTAAGCTTAATTATTGCTAGTTTTATGATCATTTCAAGGCTTTTACGTGTTTAAATCACTCAATTTCAGGATAAGAGCTTAAACATGACATTTGGAGACATTTTGGATCACTCGGGATCAAAACGGAACTATTTGGAGCTACAAATAACATCATTCAGAAGAAGAAATATCAATCCAAGCTTGAAGACCCGAGGTGATAGCATTGCAACGCCATGCTTGCTGCTTAGAAGCATTGAGGACTCCAGGCGATAGCGTTGCAACGCTGCCTTAGGGCGTTCCAACGCTAACTCGCTAAGAAGATGCGTATGAAGGCAATGCAGGTAGCGTTGCAACGCTGCCTTGCAGCGTCACAACGCTACTTCGATAGAGGAACGCGCGTGCTAGGGTAGCGGTGTTGCAACACTGCCCTTTGCGTTGCAACGTTGCCGACTGTTTCCTTATTTACCACGCGGTTAGGGTACAGCGTTGTAACGCTGTCCCTAGCGTTGCAACGTTGTACCGTTGATGCCTATAAATACAACCTTGATTCTTCTTGCAAAAGGAGCCGATTTTGGTAGATTTTTGCCCCTATTTTCGAAATACACTTTGTAAGAAAAGAGAAAAGAGCGTTTTTGGGAGCCAAAGCATCCGTGAAGGTTCGAGATCGAAGACGGGAGCTCGAAGATGAAGGATCGATATCGACACATAAGGTTAATTTCCTTTTTTTTGAAATTGTAATAGCATTCTAAGATGTTTCTACATGTTTAGCTTGATTTTCATGTGATTTAGAGTAGTTAAATGTTGTAGTTAGGATTTGATTTACTTGTTGAGACTTTCTTATTATGTATTGAAGCATGTTTTATTCTTATTTTTGGCAATTCACTCTTAACTCTTGTTGGTTTAAGTGGACTCGAGATATAAAACTTGAATTGGAACAAAGTTGTCAAAACTCTTAGAAGTCTGGCATGAGAATGACCTAGAAATCTTAGGGAAACACATAAAGAAGTTGCTTAATATCGTGCATGTCGTAGGTTCATATGGAGACTATGGAGTTTATTGCATGTGTGAGGCTCACTAAGAATCGAGAGATTTTCTTGAGTATTTTACTTGTTGTTTATAAATTCATCTCATTTGTTCATTGCATGTGTGAGTTGAGTCATTAACTTGTAAAATCACTTTCCTCGAATCTTTCAATTCGTGTCTCCACACGTTTGTTTGTCGTTTGTCTTAATTTCAATCACCCATCCATGTTATGTTTCTTTAGCTAAAATTGAGAATTAGTATCTTAGTAATTAATTAATCTAGAAACTCATTCCCGAGGACGATACTTGGACTCTTAAATCACTATACTAAAACTTAACCCGTACACTGCGATATTGCATATCCATAATTATACGCAACATGTTGCAACGCTAGGGACAGCGTTGCGACGCTGTGCCCTTATGCGGCATCAAATATGGAAAGTATCGGCGACGTTGCAACGCTGGGGGCAGCGTTGCAACACCGTTACCCTAAGCGCACGCCCAACTTATCGAACTGGTGTTGCAACACTAATAAGCAGCATTGCAACACACTCGCCACGGTCTTTCAATATGGATCGCTTATCGAGATAGCGTTGTGACGCTGCAAAACAGCGTTCCAACGCTATCGGCATGGATTTTCAATGCACAAAAACAACAAGCACGGCATTGCGACGCTCTGCAGGGCGTTGCAACGCCATCACCTCGGGTTTACTAGCTTTGAATGGTTCTTCTACTTTCAATTGATGTTATTTTAAGCTCCAAAAAGCCTCGATTCGATCCCAAGTGATCCATAATGTCTCCAAATGTCCTGTTTAAGCTCTTTACCTAAAATTAAGTAATTTAAATACATCAAAACTCTTAAATTAACATAAAACTAACAATAATTAAGCCCAAGGATAACACATTTTGTGTGTTATCACCATACAAGGCCTCAAAGGGCATTATTCCAATCGTTGCCTGATAACTTTGTTATAGGCAAACTCCATCAAATGAAGGTGCGTATCCCAACTCCCTACAAAGTCCAGGGCACAAGTTCGGAGCATATCTTCCAATATCTAATTCAACCTCTCAGCCTGACCGTCCGTCTGAGGGTGAAAAGTTGTGCTGAAACTACACTCTGCTCCTAGAGCCTTCTGGAAACTCATCAAGAAGTTAGATGTGAAACGAGGGTCCCTATTAGAGAGGATTTTTGCCAGGACTCCGTGTAACCTGATGGTGCGAAAATATCGAGTGCCCTAAACTAATGCAAATTAGAATGAGACTCAGACACTTTTACGACGTGCAAGTATACACGGTCGAGTGCAACAAGTGATAAGATAAGAGTATCGATCCCACGAGGACTAGTTAGACCTAAATTAATGAGTGTTCTAGCAAATTTTCCTTATTTTAGTGCAATGCATGAGTGTGCAAATTATTGTTGTAAATAAATGAATTGATAAGTACGAAAGAAAAGATAAGACAAAAGAAAATAACTTAATTTAAAGCGGGGAGAGGAGAATGCAAACAAGAAGACAGATACAAGAGATGAGATTTGTAATGAAAAATAAGCTCGGGTTAGGTTAGAGTTCTAATGTTCAATTGGAATAAATTTTTAGTGATGCCTTGAATTTACCTACACATGCATTCAAATGATTCTTTCCAAAATCACTATGTTTTAAAACCTACAATTTCCCAATTGTGATCTAAATTATGCCCATGATTTTAGGTTCTAGGTGGGTTAATTATCCCTAATCAACTCAATGATCCTAGAATGAAATTTTAGTTTTCTAATTCATTAGCTTTCCCAAGTTTATGAATTATAGAGAAGTTAAAAAGGCCAATTTTAATTCTCATGCAACGTTAAATTTAATAAAATTTCATAAATTCAATCAATGACATCAACCATAAATTTAATCCAAAATTACATTAAAACAACTCCGACCCTTGCTTAAGAAAATTTAGTTCATGTAAATCAACTCACAAATCTCTAATTTATGCATGCTTGTGTTGTTTAATAAATTCAAATATGTGTTGTAACAATGTCACAAAACAACCCAAATTAATCACAAATTCAGCCCAAAAACAGTCATGAATTTAGCCTAAAACAGTGAGTCAAAAGAGCACAATAAACGCCCAAAATTGGAGTAACAACAAGCCAACATAATTAAGAAATAGGAGAAGTTTACTGGAGGCAATTGACATGTGTTTTGCTTCAGCAAAACGCCAAGATCCCATAGAAAGCAGCAGACAATAGCAGCAGATTTCAGTATTCTGTAGCTTCTGTCCGATATCAATATCTAATGAACCAGGGCTCTGAATGATGATCCAACCGTTGAATACTACTATCTATGAGTCTCCAACACGCTGCCAAATTTTCAGCACAATCCAACGGTTCAAACTCCCACAAACGACAACTTTGTGACTGTCGTCTGGAAAAACCGAACTGCAGTGGACGTGCAATGTGACAGCAATATCGGACAGCACAAAGCTCCAAACGACGATCCAACCGTTGAAACCGAAGGTCTATGAGTCCTTAATATGCTGACAAAATTGTAGCAAAATCCAACGGTTGGATAGCCGGTACTTGCAAATTTCGTGAACGACGTCTGTGAAAACCGAACTTCACTGATGCCCTCGATTTTGCTTCAGCAAAGATGGGTAAATCACAGTGGACAAACTCCTACTCTCGGTTTTGCTTCAGCAAAGTTTGGTCGATTCCAGCAGATGGTCAACCCTCTACTCCACGGTTTGCTTCAGCAATACCTCCCTCTCGTGATTTGTTCTTCTCTCACCCAATTGCTTCAAAAAAGCAGCCTACCGCCAAGCACAACTACACTTTGCTTCAAAAAATGGCTTCTTCTCGGATGTGTGCAGCAACATTTGCTACAAAGAAAGGGCTGTAGATTTTTTTCCTTCCAACGCAGCCCTTTGCTTCAGCAATCTCACGAGTTCTTTTTCTCCCTCACGATCTCTTCCTCTTGTCACAACTCCAACTCCCCCTTTTTGCACTTGAACCCTAGCCTCCTTATATAAGATGATGTTGCCCTAATTCCACAAATTACAAAAATGCCCTTAGGGGTAGAAAGACCATCTTACCCTTCGGGTAAGATATCTAAAATGCCCTTAGGGACTCTTGTAATTTTTATAATCTCTGCATACGAAAAATCCCAAATAAATATATGAAGTCAATTATAAATCAAAACACGCAAGGATTTTTGGAGTTAAGAAAAATCTCAAATTTTTGTCTTCATTAATCATTAGCTTATTTTCCTAAATTCTTGAATTAAAACACAAAAACATCAAAATTAATTCTTTTTGCACCTAATGCTTAAATTCAAGATATTAAAGCTAACACACATAATTTAGGGATAAAATAACATGAGGATAACTAAATTAAATGCAATTCAAGTGGATTAAACACTAAAATTCTAGTAAAATAACTCACTTATGGTGAGTTATCAAACCCCCAAACTTGAACTACTCATTGTCCTCAATGAGTTCTATTCCCCAAAGACTTAAAAGACCTTTAAAGACTCAGATCATTTGGGTAACTAAACAAGAATTGAATATTTATGTTCTAAGCTACAAGTCACCATTTAATCAATGCTCTCTAAGTGGCTCACCTAGGGTTTTTTAGCTACACTTATGCATCAATAACCAAGAGCAAATCAACTAGGATTCAACATCTACCCTCAAGCTCAACCACTAGAATCCTAATCATTCAAATCAAGCAACCCATAGTTAAAAATAAGTCATACTCCAAAACTCGCATGACTACAATTTAATGATCATTCCTTTTTATTTTTGTATATATATATATATTTTTTTAAAAAAAAATAGATATGTGCATTATTCCCCTCAATTTCCCTAAAACTCACTACTTAGGGCTAGTTTTTTTTTTTTTACTTTTTTTATTTTTATTTATTTTTTGACTCTCCCGTAGTTCTTAGAATGGCACACGTGTTTAGCGCATCACACCTAAGTAATGGGACTTCCCGTAGTTCTTAGAATGGCACACGTGGTTAGCGCAGCGCACCTAAGCAATGGGAATAGGGTTCTTGCTTGATACCTTCGCTCCAAGAGGCCAACATGGTTAGTGCAAAGACCCCCTGACATCGAGTACCAAGTTGCCTAAACTGACTCTAATAACAAAAGAAGTAGCACATTTTTTTTAGCCCAATGGAGTTTTAAGGAAATGAAAGGTTTGCACACTTTTTCTTTCTTTCTCTTTTTTTTAATTTTTTTTCTTAAAAATAAACACGAAGAATTTACCTTTCCCCCAAACTTAGAGTACTCAATGTCCTCATTGAGTTAGGGAGGCCTGTAACTCCCCAAAATTGAAATGATCACAAATTTGGAGTTTACTCATTTTGGAACATTCTAAACGATGTATGAGTTACCTAACTTGTCATGGCTTCTAGCTTTTGAACTTTTTGGCCTAGGAGTTGAATCCTAACTACTTTGATTGACATACTAACCATAAGCGCACTAAAAAAAAAAAAAAAAACCTAATGACAAGCTTGACCTTGAGAAACACCAAACAAAATAGCATACTCTTGCCTCCAACACAAGCAACAACTCTTATTTTCATTAACCCTGAGATTTGACCTTAACTTTTTATTTTCAAGGAGATGCATACTAGGTTTCTACAAAACACATCACACTTTTACCATAAAAACACATGTAGAAACTTAATTTTTACACAAGAGACAACAACCATTTTTTCCTATTTTTACTTGCTTAAACATAATGAATCAAGTATCTACATCATGCATATCAAAGACCATGAAACCAACAACTAACATGGAATCCAATAGTCAAAATAGATCATTTTGAAGTCCTAAGCAAGTAAATAACTTCAGAAACACGAAGGCATGCAACACCCTATAAACGCTAAAAGCACATAGTCTCATCAACAGAAAAATTTTCAATTAAGCCAAAAATAAAATTCAGAACAACACATCTCCCCCTCATGCTTAAAGCACACATTGCCCTTAATGTATAAACTACTCACTTAAGCATGCTTAAGGACAACTAATAAAGATAGAAGGGAGAACAATATCACTTTCAATTGAGGAGACCTCCAATAAAGCACATATCAATCATCAAACCCTAAGGGGAGTCGCAAAATAGGCAAGGGTTATTTATTCAAAAACAAAAACAACTAAAAGCAAAACAAAAGTAAAAACAAAAAAAAAAAAAAAAAAACGAAACAAACGAAATAAACTTTGGGTTGCCTCCCAAGAAGCGCTTGTTTCACGTCATTAGCTTGACGTAGTATACGTGGGCTCGTCAAGGTACGTAAAAATTCTCCCACTTCTTCGGGCCTCTCTTTCTTGAATCTACAAAACAAATTAATGCTAGCAAGAATACTAGCTTCTTGTGAGAGCCCGAGTCAGGTATATTTTTTGATTTTTATATAATAATAGAAAAGAAGGAAAAACAACAAAGTAATCATTTTTTGGATTTTTATTTGATAATAGAAAAGAAGGAAAAATCAGAAAATAAACTGACTCAAACAAAGAAACAGACTCGAGAGAATAGAAAGAAAAACACTCGCCAATAAGAGAACACTCAGAAGATAGAACTGTCATAGACCCAAAAGCCTCAAGTTCTACCTCTTGGTCTAACTCAACAACATAAGGCTCGACTTCTTCCACTCTCTCATTAACTCTATCTTGGTGTGTGCTAAAAGGTTCTAGTTCTTCTAGATTTAAAACACAATCCTCTAAATGCCCATACTCCGAAAAATGTGAAGGACTAGGATCCTGAGGGTTTATTAGCGAGTCAGTGATCAAGTGACTCACCGAAATATCTAAGGGTGTGGGTCCTCCTTCACTCTCTTCCCTAGGGTGCTCAACCACAGACGAGTCTAAGTGTATTTGTTCTCTAAGGGAGGCAATTGTATCTGTTAAGTGATGAATTGACTCTCCTATTTGTCTATTCATCTCATCTATTTGCCTATTCCTCTCATCTATTTGCCTATTTCTCTCCTCCGTGGTTCTCATAGATTCTAATAACAACATTTTAAGGGAAGGTTCGTCTTCTACCTGGGTTTCTTGAATATAGGGAGGATATGGCTCAAAACCCCTAGGATATGGTTCATAGGCCCAATTGCTCTGATTATTATCACACATAGGATTCTCATAAGTCATAGGATTAGTATGATAGTAATTAGGCATTTGGTAGCCATAAGATCCATACCTCTCACTAGAAGACTCTAAATTGGCAAATGGATGATCATAAGACAAAGAACTATATTGTGTTTGCTCATTGGGCACAGAAGACCACCCAAAGTAATCATAAGCCATAATAAAATAATAAATCAATCATAACAGGCTCAACAAACACAATAGGCACCAACACAACCAAAAAGAATAACCAAGACTCAACAAAGATAAAAACACTAAACAAAGACAATAAGACACACCCAACAAGAAACAAGGATAAAATTCACTAAAATCAACTCAAACAAGATAAGAATCAAAACTAATCCCCGGCAACGGCGCCAAAAACTTGGTGCGAAAATATCGAGTGCCCTAAACTAATGCAAATTAGAATGAGACTCAGACACTTTTACGACGTGCAAGTATACACGGTCGAGTGCAACAAGTGATAAGATAAGAGTATCGATCCCACGAGGACTAGTTAGACCTAAATTAATGAGTGTTCTAGCAAATTTTCCTTATTTTAGTGCAATGCATGAGTGTGCAAATTATTGTTGTAAATAAATGAATTGATAAGTACGAAAGAAAAGATAAGACAAAAGAAAATAACTTAATTTAAAGTGGGGAGAGGAGAATGCAAACAAGAAGACAGATACAAGAGATGAGATTTGTAATGAAAAATAAGCTCGGGTTAGGTTAGAGTTCTAATGTTCAATTGGAATAAATTTTTAGTGATGCCTTGAATTTACCTACACATGCATTCAAATGATTCTTTCCAAAATCACTAAGTTTTAAAACCTACAATTTCCCAATTGTGATCTAAATTATGCCCATGATTTTAGGTTCTAGGTGGGTTAATTATCCCTAATCAACTCAATGATCCTAGAATGAAATTTTAGTTTTCTAATTAATTAGCTTTCCCAAGTTTATGAATTATAGAGAAGTTAAAAGGCCAATTTTAATTCTCATGCAACGTTAAATTTAATAAAATTTCATAAATTCAATCAATGACATCAACCATAAATTTAATCCAAAATTACATTAAAACAACCTGACCCTTGCTTAAGAAAATTTAGTTCATGTAAATCAACTCACAAATCTCTAATTTATGCATGCTTGTGTTGTTTAATAAATTCAAATATGTGTTGTAACAATGTCACAAAACAACCCAAATTAATCACAAATTCAGCCCAAAAACAGTCATGAATTTAGCCTAAAACAGTGAGTCAAAAGAGCACAATAAACGCCCAAAATTGGAGTAACAACAAGCCAACATAATTAAGAAATAGGAGAAGTTTACTGGAGGCAATTGACATGTGTTTTGCTTTCAGCAAAACGCCAAGATCCCATAGAAAGCAGCAGACAATAGCAGCAGATTTCAGTATTCTGTAGCTTCTGTCCGATATCAATATCTAATGAACCAGGGCTCTGAATGCTGATCCAACCGTTGAATACTACTATCTATGAGTCTCCAACACGCTGCCAAATTTTCAGCACAATCCAACGGTTCAAACTCCCACAAACGACAACTTTGTGACTGTCGTCTGGAAAAAACCGAACTGCAGTGGACGTGCAATGTGACAGCAATATCGGACAGCACAAAGCTCCAAACGACGATCCAACCGTTGAAACCGAAGGTCTATGAGTCCTTAATATGCTGACAAAATTGTAGCAAAATCCAACGGTTGGATAGCCGGTACTTGCAAATTTCGTGAACGACGTCTGTGAAAACCGAACTTCACTCGATGCCCTCGATTTTGCTTCAAAGAAAGATGGGTAAATCACAGTGGACAAACTCCTACTCTCGGTTTTGCTTCAGCAAAGTTTGGTCGATTCCAGCAGATGGTCAACCCTCTACTCCACGGTTTGCTTCAGCAATACCTCCCTCTCGTGATTTGTTCTTCTCTAACCCAATTGCTTCAAAGAAACAAAGAAATTACCGCTAAGCACAACTACACTTTGCTTCAAAGAAATGGCTTCTTCTCGGATGTGTGCAAAGAACATTTGCTACAAACAAAGGGCAGTGTAGATTTTTTTCCTTCCAACGCAGGCCCTTTGCTTCAAAGATCTCACGAGTTCTTTTTCTCCTCACGATCTCTTCCTCTTGTCACAACTCCAACTCCCCTTTTTGCACTTGAACCCTAGCCTCCTTATATAAGATGATGTTGCCCTAATTCCACAAATTACAAAAATGCCCTTAGGGGTAGAAAGACCATCTTACCCTTCGGGTAAGATATCTAAAATGCCCTTAGGGACTCTTGTAATTTTTATAATCTCCTGCACACAGAAAAATCCCAAATAAATATATGAAGTCAATTATAAATCAAAACACGCAAGGATTTTTGGAGTTAAGAAAAATCTCAAATTTTTGTCTTCAATTAACTGTTAGCTTATTTTCCTAAATTCTTGAATTAAAACACAAAAACATCAAAATTAATTCTTTTTGCACCTAATGCTTAAATTCAAGATATTAAAGCTAACACACATAATTTAGGGATAAAATAACATGAGGATAACTAAATTAAATGCAATTCAAGTGGATTAAACACTAAAATTCTAGTAAAATAACTCACTTATGGTGAGTTATCAAACCCCCAAACTTGAACTACTCATTGTCCTCAATGAGTTCTATTCCCCAAAGACTTAAAAGACCTTTAAAGACTCAGATCATTTGGGTAACTAAACAAGAATTGAATATTTATGTTCTAAGCTACAAGTCACCATTTAATCAATGCTCTCTAAGTGGCTCACCTAGGGTTTTTAGCTACACTTATGCATCAATAACCAAGAGCAAATCAACTAGGATTCAACATCTACCCTCAAGCTCAACCACTAGAATCCTAATCATTCAAATCAAGCAACCCATAGTTAAAAATAAGTCATACTCCAAAACTCGCATGACTACAATTTAATGATCATTCCTTTTTATTTTTGTATATATATATATATTTTTTTAAAAAAATAGATATGTGCATTATTCCCCAATTTCCTAAAACTCACTACTTAGGGCTAGTTTTTTTTTTTTTTTTTTTTTTTTTTTATTTATTTTTGACTCTCCCGTAGTTCTTAGAATGGCACACGTGTTTAGCGCATCACACCTAAGTAATGGGACTTCCGTAGTTCTTAGAATGGCACACGTGGTTAGCGCAGCGCACCTAAGCAATGGGAATAGGGTTCTTGCTTGATACCTTCGCTCCAAGAGGCCAACATGGTTAGTGCAAAGACCCCCTGACATCGAGTACCAAGTTGCCTAAACTGACTCTAATAACAAAAGAAGTAGCACATTTTTTTTAGCCCAATGGAGTTTTAAGGAAATGAAAGGTTTGCACACTTTTTCTTTCTTTCTCTTTTTTTAATTTTTTTTCTTAAAAATAAACACGAAGAATTTACCTTTCCCCCCAAACTTAGAGTACTCAATGTCCTCATTGAGTTAGGGAGGTCGGGTAACTCCCCCAAAATTGAAATGATCACAAATTTGGAGTTTACTCATTTTGGAACATTCTAAACGATGTATGAGTTACCTAACTTGTCATGGCTTCTAGCTTTTGAACTTTTTGGCCTAGGAGTTGAATCCTAACTACTTTGATTGACATACTAACCATAAGCGCACTAAAAAAAAAACCTAATGACAAGCTTGACCTTGAGAAACACCAAACAAAATAGCATACTCTTGCCTCCAACACAAGCAACAACTCTTATTTTCATTAACCCTGAGATTTGACCTTAACTTTTTATTTTCAAGGAGATGCATACTAGGTTTCTACAAAACACATCACACTTTTACCATAAAAACACATGTAGAAACTTAATTTTTACACAAGAGACAACAACCATTTTTTCCTATTTTTACTTGCTTAAACATAATGAATCAAGTATCTACATCATGCATATCAAAGACCATGAAACCAACAACTAACATGGAATCCAATAGTCAAAATAGATCATTTTGAAGTCCTAAGCAAGTAAATAACTTCAGAAACACGAAGGCATGCAACACCCTATAAACGCTAAAAGCACATAGTCTCATCAACAGAAAAATTTTCAATTAAGCCAAAAATAAAATTCAGAACAACACATCTCCCCCTCATGCTTAAAGCACACATTGCCCTTAATGTATAAACTACTCACTTAAGCATGCTTAAGGACAACTAATAAAGATAGAAGGGAGAACAATCATCGCCTCGAATTGAGGAGACCTCCAATAAAGCACATATCAATCATCAAACCCTAAGGGAGCTGCAAAATAGGCAAGGGTTATTTATTCAAAAACAAAAACAACTAAAAGCAAAACAAAAGTAAAAACAAAAAAAAAAAAAAACGAAACAAACGAAATAAACTTTGGGTTGCCTCCCAAGAAGCGCTTGTTTCACGTCATTAGCTTGACGTAGTATACGTGGGCTCGTCAAGGTACGTAAAAATTCTCCCACTTCTTCGGGCCTCTCTTTCTTGAATCTACAAAACAAATTAATGCTAGCAAGAATACTAGCTTCTTGTGAGAGCCCGAGTCAGGTATATTTTTTGATTTTTTATATAATAATAGAAAAGAAGGAAAAACAACAAAGTAATCATTTTTGGATTTTTATTTGATAATAGAAAAGAAGGAAAAATCCGGAAAATAAACTGACTCAAACAAAGAAACAGACTCGAGAGAATAGAAAGAAAAACACTCGCCAATAAGAGAACACTCAGAAGATAGAACTCACATGTATAGACCAAAAGCCTCAAGTTCTACCTCTTGGTCTAACTCAACAACATAAGGCTCGACTTCCTCCACTCTCTCATTAACTCTATCTTGGTGTGTGCTAAAAGGTTCTAGTTCTTCTAGATTTAAAACACAATCCTCTAAATGCCCATACTCAGAAAAATGTGAAGGACTAGGATCTGAGGGTTTATTAGCGAGTCGGTGATCAAGTGACTCACCAAATATCTAAGGGTGTGGGTCCTCCTTCACTCTCTCTCCCTAGGGTGCTCAACCACGCATTTGAGTCTAAGTGTATTTGTTCTCTAAGGGAGGCAATTGTATCTCATTAAGTGATGAATTGACTCTCCTATTTGTCTATTCATCTCATCTATTTGCCTATTCCTCTCATCTATTTGCCTATTTCTCTCCTCCGTGGTTCTCATAGATTCTAATAACAACATTTTAAGGGAAGGTTAGTCTTTCACCCGGGTTTCTTGAATATAGGGAGGATATGGCTCAAAACCCCTAGGATATGGTTCATAGGCCCAATTGCTCGATTATTATCACACATAGGATTCTCATAAGTCATAGGATTAGTATGATAGTAATTAGGCATTTGGTAGCCATAAGATCCATACCTCTCACTAGAAGACTCTAAATTGGCAAATGGATGATCATAAGACAAAGAACTATATTGTGTTTGCTCATTGGGCACAGAAGACCACCCAAAGTAATCATAAGCCATAATAAAATAATAAATCAATCATAACAGGCTCAACAAACACAATAGGCACCAACACAACCAAAAAGAATAACCAAGACTCAACAAAGATAAAAACACTAAACAAAGACAATAAGACACACCCAACAAGAAACAAGGATAAAATTCACTAAAATCAACTCAAACAAGATAAGAATCAAAACTAATCCCCGGCAACGGCGCCAAAAACTTGGTGCGAAAATATCGAGTGCCCTAAACTAATGCAAATTAGAATGAGACTCAGACACTTTTACGACGTGCAAGTATACACTGGTCGAGTGCAACAAGTGATAAGATAAGAGTATCGATCCCACGAGGACTAGTTAGACCTAAATTAATGAGTGTTCTAGCAAATTTTCCTTATTTTAGTGCAATGCATGAGTGTGCAAATTATTGTTGTAAATAAATGAATTGATAAGTACGAAAGAAAAGATAAGACAAAAGAAAATAACTTAATTTAAAGCGGGGAGAGGAGAATGCAAACAAGAAGACAGATACAAGAGATGAGATTTGTAATGAAAAATAAGCTCGGGTTAGGTTAGAGTTCTAATGTTCAATTGGAATAAATTTTTAGTGATGCCTTGAATTTACCTACACATGCATTCAAATGATTCTTTCCAAAATCACTAAGTTTTAAAACCTACAATTTCCCAATTGTGATCTAAATTATGCCCATGATTTTAGGTTCTAGGTGGGTTAATTATCCCTAATCAACTCAATGATCCTAGAATGAAATTTTAGTTTTCTAATTCATTAGCTTTCCCAAGTTTATGAATTATAGAGAAGTTAAAAGGCCAATTTTAATTCTCATGCAACGTTAAATTTAATAAAATTTCATAAATTCAATCAATGACATCAACCATAAATTTAATCCAAAATTACATTAAAACAACTCTGACCCTTGCTTAAGAAAATTTAGTTCATGTAAATCAACTCACAAATCTCTAATTTATGCATGCTTGTGTTGTTTAATAAATTCAAATATGTGTTGTAACAATGTCACAAAACAACCCAAATTAATCACAAATTCAGCCCAAAAACAGTCATGAATTTAGCCTAAAACAGTGAGTCAAAAGAGCACAATAAACGCCCAAAATTGGAGTAACAACAAGCCAACATAATTAAGAAATAGGAGAAGTTTACTGGAGGCAATTGACATGTGTTTTGCTTCAGCAAAACGCCAAGATCCCATAGAAAGCAGCAGACAATAGCAGCAGATTTCAGTATTCTGTAGCTTCTGTCCGATATCAATATCTAATGAACCAGGGCTCTGAATGATGATCCAACCGTTGAATACTACTATCTATGAGTCTCCAACACGCTGCCAAATTTTCAGCACCATCCAACGGTTCAAACTCCCACAAACGACAACTTTGTGACTGTCGTCTGGAAAAAACCGAACTGCAGTGGACGTGCAATGTGACAGCAATATCGGACAGCACAAAGCTCCAAACGACGATCCAACCGTTGAAACCGAAGGTCTATGAGTCCTTAATATGCTGACAAAATTGTAGCAAAATCCAACGGTTGGATAGCCGGTACTTGCAAATTTCGTGAACGACGTCTGTGAAAACCGAACTTCACTGATGCCCTCGATTTTGCTTCAGCAAAGATGGGTAAATCACAGTGGACAAACTCCTACTCTCGGTTTTGCTTCAGCAAAGTTTGGTCGATTCCAGCAGATGGTCAACCCTCTACTCCACGGTTTGCTTCAGCAATACCTCCCTCTCGTGATTTGTTCTTCTCTCACCCAATTGCTTCAAAGAAACAAAGACCTACCGCTAAGCACAACTACACTTTGCTTCAAAAAATGGCTTCTTCTCGATGTGTGTGCAAAGCAACATTTGCTACAAACAAAGGGTAGATTTTTTCCTTCCAACGCAGGCCCTTTGCTTCAGCAATCTCACGAGTTCTTTTTCTCCCTCACGATCTCTTCCTCTTGTCACAACTCCAACTCCCCCTTTTTGCACTTGAACCCTAGCCTCCTTATATAAGATGATGTTGCTCTAATTCCACAAATTACAAAAATGCCCTTAGGGGTAGAAAGACCATCTTACCCTTCGGGTAAGATATCTAAAATGCCCTTAGGGACTCTTGTAATTTTTATAATCTCCTGCACACAGAAAAATCCCAAATAAATATATGAAGTCAATTATAAATCAAAACACGCAAGGATTTTTGGAGTTAAGAAAAATCTCAAATTTTTGTCTTCAATTAACTGTTAGCTTATTTTCCTAAATTCTTGAATTAAAACACAAAAACATCAAAATTAATTCTTTTTGCACCTAATGCTTAAATTCAAGATATTAAAGCTAACACACATAATTTAGGGATAAAATAACATGAGGATAACTAAATTAAATGCAATTCAAGTGGATTAAACACTAAAATTCTAGTAAAATAACTCACTTATGGTGAGTTATCACCTGACCACTTCCTCCATGAACAACTTTGCCCACTTCTCCACAGTGTAAGTCAGTTTTTAGGAAGAAAATGTGTCGACTTTGTCAGCCTATCAACGATCACCCAAACTACTGTGAATCCTCTAACCGTTCGGGGCAGACCGAAAATGAAATCCATGGAAATCTCCTCCCATTTCCACTGCGGTACCTCTAAGGGTTGTAGCAGCTTACCGACTTCTTCCTCGGGGCTTTAACCTACTGACAGACTAGACACCTGTTAACAAACTCCGCTATGTGTTTCTTCATCCCTTTCCACCAGTAAAATGGCTTCATGTCCTGATACATTTTAGTGTTGCTCGGATGCACTGAAAAAGGAGAACTGTGAGCCTCGGCTAGGACTTCATCCTTGAGACCATTTACATCTAGGACACACAACCGTCCCTTGAACAACAAACCCCGATCCGACGACACTGTGAACTCACTTTCTTGGCCCGACTTGGCCTGATTCCACCAATCCACAAGGTTGGGGCTCCCCTGTTGGGAGTTCAAAATTCGTTGTCTCAAAGTCGGTTGCACTAATAGCTAGTTAAACTAAGCCATGACCTGACCTACCATCACTACTATACCAGCACGCTCCATATCGGCTCACAAATGAGACTCCTTCGTGACTAGGGTTGAAGTGTGAGCTACCTTTCGACAAAGGGCATCGACAACCACATATACCTTACCTGGGTGATACAAGATCTCAATCTCGTAATCCTTCACTAGCTCCAACCACCAACGTTGTCTCATGTTCAACTCCTTCTGAGTAAACAAATATTTCAAACTCTTGTGGTCTGTATACATCTGGATCTTCTCACCATATAAATAGTGTCTCCAGATTTTCAAGGTAAAGACCACTGCAGCTAACTCCAAGTCATGAGTCGGATAATTGCGTTGTAGTCTTTCAACTGTCGGGAGGCATAGGCAATCACCCTCCCATTCTGCATCAAGACACAACCCAGGCTTTTCTTGGAAGCATCACTGTAAACCACGAAATTTCTGGATCCACTAGACACTATAAGCACTGGTGCTGAGATCAACCTCTACTTCAAATCTTGAAGACTTGTCTCGCACGCCTCGCTCCACACGAAGGCATTCCCCTTCCGGGTTAATTGAGTGACGGGTGTTACGATCTTGGAGAAGTCCTCCACAAATCGTCGGTAATAACTAGCCAAACCCAAGGAACTACGAACTTCAGTGACAATTTTGGGTTGGGGTCAATCTGAAACTGCTTCCACCTTTGTCGGGCCTACTGAGACACCCTCTTTAGATACTACATGCCCTAGAAAGGACACCCGCGACAACCAAAACTCACACTTAGAGAACTTGGCATATAACTTGTTCTCCCTCAAAGTAGCCAAGACTTTCCTCAAATGATCCTCGTGTTCTTCACTCGACTTTGAGTAAACCAGGATGTCGTTTATAAACACGATCACGAAGGTGTCCAGAAATTTCTTGAACACCCTATTCATTAGGCCCATAAACATTGTCGGGGCATTTGTCAATCCGAACGACATCATGATAAACTCGTAATGTCCATATCTGGATCTGAAAGTTGTCTTCGGGATGTCTTCCTCCCTTATTCGCAACTGGTGATATCACAAGCGCATATCAATCTTAGAGAACACGATGGCCTCTTGTAACTGGTCAAACAAATCATCAATCCTAGGGAGCGGGTGGTGGGATTTATGTCCTAAACTTGTATATTTGTAATTATTTGAGGAAATGAATGAAGTTGTTATTTTTTCCAATAAACTTATGTTCTCGCAATTACAAACTTAAATCCAATAAACTAAGTTCTAGGGTCACATTTAGAATGTGGCCTGAATGGTCTACAGTAGATGGATTAGGTTGGGAACCTCATTCTGTTAACACTATGGATGCGACCCACTTTGTATTTGATACAAACGAGGTGATCCAACTCGTTCATGTAGTTGACATGCGAGTGAGGGCATGTTGTGCAAAGAGTTTGTACAAGACTGGACCAAGAATTGTTAGACTAATCCAGTAACACCGTTGATAGGTTAGGGCTAATAATTCAAACGATGACCAATAGTGATTCAACCTGAATCCCGAATGAGTTGCGAACTCCTGTCTGTCGGGGATTGTCCTTTGACTAGTACGGGTGAGAGTGGCCAGAGTTGTTGACTCAATATGCCTACCTTCTCTGGGATGAAACCTTGTAGGGAGCTGGGGACTCAACTTCGCAAGAAGGAATTCACTCGTTCCCGTTCTAGGACTAGATAGGTTGTTCCTTAAGAGCTGAATCCAGGTCATGAACAATGTTGTCCCTCCCTCTTGCTGGCCCGAGAGGTATAATATTTATGGTCAAACCATAAACTTGTCGTTCATTAGAGGGTCAGTGGTGCTTAAGGTGCAAGAAGTAGTCACAGGGGTAAAACGGTAATTCGACCCAGTTGTGACTACGAACGACCTGTGAAGGGTTGACTCACGGGCATTGGTTAAATCAATGGACACAACTTGTTCTACAGTGAGGAGAGTGCAGCTATGAGTCTTTAGTGGAGTGACTCGTAGTTAACGAATGTTGATTGACGGGATCAATGAGTTTGATTAGTCAATATCGTATCGTTGGAGGTCATGATCTGTAGGTCCATTAGGTCACTCGGTTGGCTCAACATGGAATTTATAGAGGGTATAAAGTTTTGAAATGAATTTGAAATGTTTAAATTAGGGATTATGTCAATTATATGTGATATGATTGATATAATATATACTTCAATGTGAATATGATTCCTATTGAACTTAATTGTGTTTAATTGTGGAATTAGGACACAACTAATGGTAGAATTTTGGAGAGATGAAATTGGATTTATTTAAATCCAATTTCTCAACATTATGTGAATATGATTCATATAATAAGGTGTTTGACACCTTATATTATGCATTTATGCATAATATGTGGAGTTAGTGGTAAAATAGGTGGAGAATTTGTCTCCACCCATAATGCCTATAAAAGCATCATTTTGGATGCAATTTGGGACACTTGAAGCATTTGCTAAATTTTAGAAATCTAGCAAACTAAACTTCTCTCTCAAATTATCTCTATTTTCCCTAATTCCAAAAAGGAGATTCCACCCCTCTCCCTCTCCTGGAGAACAACCGAGAAGGTCTTTTGGTGGTGTTCGTAAATTCAATCATAGAGAAGAAGAGATCGTTGACGACGTGGAACCACTTGAAGAATTGTTCTTCAAAGGTAATCTTCTAAACCATTTATGCTTTCAAATTACTATGCTTATCCTAGATTTACTGTTTTTTTTTAGTGTTTCTATGTCACACGATTAAGAGCAAAGGCGATCAATCGCTTCCGCACGGGATTCAATCCCTTCAGTGGGTACTTGTTCTTTATCGTTACCTTGTTCAATTCTCGGTAGTCAATGCATAGGCGCATCGACCCATCTTTCTTTTTCACGAAAAGTACCGGCGCACCCCAGGGTGAGACACTAGGGCGAATGAAGCCCTTTTCTAGCAACTCCTGCAGCTGAGTCTTGAGCTCCTTTAACTCGGTTGGGGCCAATCTATACGGAGATTTTGATAACGGTGCAGTGCCTGGTTCCAACTCGATACAGAAATCCACCTCTCTGGTTGGAGGTAAACGGGGCAAATCCTCAGGGAATATGTAAACCCGAGATATCTCCCTGAAATTTCTTTATAAAAAAAAACAAACAAAGGGATAAAAGTTGAAAAGGAAAGAGAAAATTGATATGTTTTG
The DNA here is from genome assembly GCA_036507285.1 of Trichosanthes cucumerina. Taxonomy (NCBI): domain Eukaryota; kingdom Viridiplantae; phylum Streptophyta; class Magnoliopsida; order Cucurbitales; family Cucurbitaceae; genus Trichosanthes; species Trichosanthes cucumerina. The sequence goes on along the minus strand of CM071839.1, from coordinate 68,674,773 downwards.
TTTTAAAAAAAGAAAAGGAAAAGGAAGGAAGAAAGGAAAAAGAAAAAAAAAGAAAAAGGGAATGTGAGTGGAAGCTCCACCACCGCCAAACTTCTTTTTTAACACCATTTCCTCTAATTTTTTCTCATTTTATCAAAGAAAAGTAGAGAGCTTCGTGGGAGAGGGTTGAAGGAAGAAGAAGAAAGAGGTTTCTGGTTTGAAGTTGCAGAAGAGAGGGAGAGAACTCAATTCAAGGGTGCATGGCAAGTTTTGTGATCAACTCTCCCAAGTTTTGATATTTAGATCATTTTGAGCTCCCCAAGAAGAGGTAAGAGGTGAGGTTTGATTTTCTTGAATGTTAACCCATTTTGGAACAAATTTCGTGAAGGAAGCTCGAGCAAATTCTTAATTTAAGTTACTGATTTGTGAAGGAGAGAATTTGCTGTCAAATCTGAGAAACCTCTGGTTTTTTAGTCTTGTTGATCAGTAGGATTCGAATCAGAAACTGTAATAGGTATGGTTGGAAAGCTTATTAAATTTCCTATAACCTTCATGGAGAACCCGTGAGTAGAAAACGACTGGAAGATGTTTTAAATTTCATGTCAATTTCAGGGTGTAGCAGGAAAACGAATCTGGAAATAGAAAAAGTTTGTTTTTAAGGAAGCAGATTTCGAGGTATTTACGGACAAATCCTTTGGGAAGTTCAATTTCATTTCTTCAAATGATTTTAAGAGGGTTCAAAAAGGAAGAGTTTGGTATAAAGTACACCCTTTTTGGCTAACTAATGAAGATGTTATGAGTGTGAGAATTTAGGGTATGAAATCTGTAGAATGCTGGAAAATAGATAGAATGGTTTTTGTAATTTTAAAGTTGAAATTCATGGGCTTGAGGTTCTAATACTTTGTTTTGGTTTGTTTGACATGCCAAGAGGAAATAGGTCCAGTGTACGGGCCAAGATTCTAGTTCTAACGTTGTGAGTGACAAAACGAACCTCCAAAACGATTTTTATGCTTGAATTATGCTTAAGGAAATATAAGGTTTTCCTAGAATGAAATGGCTTAAATGCTTTATGTTTTCTTTTCAACACACACTTATGAGCATACATGTTTTCCTAGAAATGATTTCAAGTGCTCGTTGTGAGCCTAGATTTCTCAATGAAATTTATATGTGAGCATATGTTTATTGATTACCGAAATTTAGTGGAAATGTTATGATTTTAAGCAAACATGTACTAGCAAGTATTATTTAAAGATTTCTAGTTTTCACGAACAAGCTGAGTAAGCTTGAGTTTTACAAAAGAAAAAGATAAGCAAGCATGTTCAAGTAATTTCATGTGTTTTCTTAGACTCGAATGAGTAAAGGACTGAGATATTGAGCCCGAAGTTGTATAGTACCGTGTGCACACAGGTCATTTTTCTGTTGTAGACGTTGAGTGTACTCCGTGACAACAATGTTTTCGTGAGTGCTGGGTGGGCCCCACTACGACAAAGACGATTGGAGTGTTGGGTGAGCCCCACTACATCGTAGAGTAAACGTTGGTTGTACTGGGCATGCCCTACACAACGTGGATTACTATATGTTTTTATAAGGGTTAATACTTGTTAACTTAGCCCGACAGACGGCGTGAAGCCAACAGACATCATTCACCTCTCTAACGATACTTGTTGACCCTGTTTTACCTGATAAGCATATTATACTTGTATAAGAAACACTTCAAGCATAACACAGCGAAATATAGACAATTACGAAACCTACGTAAGGAGTAACCATACTTAAGACTCTCTTGAAAACTAAAACTGGCATAAGCATCACAACCAAAAACATACCCAACCACGGTTTACACAGCCACAACCTCGAATGCACACACAACATAACTACATAGTCCTCTCCAAAATAACCTACAATACATATAGACTTGCTATACAACTCCACTCACGTACAAAATATCAAACTCGTGGAGTTTCCAACAGACTATGGCAGGATGTCAGGCACCAGGAGCTCGATCTCTACCTGAAAAGTTTGAAAACACTGAAAGAATGAGCTATGAAGCTTAGTGAGTGACTTAGTTTAAAATCTATAACTCATAAATCAGATCACCTGACACTTATTAGCATATGCATCTGTAATCAAGTGTTAAGAGTAAACGTGTAATCATAATAGCTTTTCTATAAAACTAACAAGTATGTCATTAAAATCTCGTAAGACATATCAATAATATTAACCTTTATAAAACATATGACAATATACGTTGTGTAGGGCACGCCCAGTACAACCAACTTTTACTCTACGATGTAGTGGGGCTCACCCAACACCTCCATCGTCTTTGTCGTAGTGGGGCCCGCCCAGCACTCACGACAGCATTGTTGTCACAGAGTACACTTAACGTCGACAACAGAAAATGACCTGTGTGCACACGGTATACTATACAACCTTGGGCTCAATATCTCAGTCATTTGCTCATTCGAGTCTCAAAAAACATATAAAAATATTTGAACATGTCTGCTTATCTTTTCTTTCGTAAAACTCAAGCTTACTCAACTTGTTCACTAAAACTGTAAATCTTTAAATAATACTTGCTAGTACATGCTTGCTTGAAATCATAACATTTTCACTAAATTTTGGTAACCAATAAACATATGCTCACATATAAATTTCGTCGGGAAATCTAGGCTCACAACGAGCACTTTAAATCATTTGTAGGAAAACATGTATGCTCATAAGTATGTGTTCAAAAGAAAACATAAAGCATTAAAGTCATTTCATTCTAGAGAAGTCATGTGTTTCCTTAAGCATAATTCAAGAATATAAATCTTTTTTGAAGTTCGTTTTGTCACTCACAGCGTTAGAACTAGAACTTTGTCCCGTATATTTGACCTATTTCCTCTTTGCCTCGAAAGCTGCCTCCTTAAAAACCAACTTCTGCTATTTCCATATTCGTTTTCTTGTTGCACCCAGAACTTGACCTATTACAGCTTCTGATTCGAATCCTAAAGATCAGCACGACGCAAAAACCAGAGGTTTCTCAGATTTGACAACAAAATCTTTCCTCTACCTTAATCTCTTCTTGTGGAGCTCGAAATGATCCAAATATAAGAACTGGGCAGAATTGATCACCTTGCTGCCATGAGAGGTTGGATTGAGCTTTCTCCCTTTCTTCTTCAACCTCAACACCAGAAACCCCTTTCTTCTTCTTCCTTCTACCCTCTCCCACGAAGCTCTCTGATTTATTTTGGTAAAATGAGAGAAAATGGGGTTTAATGGATTATAAAAAAAAATGTTTAGCGGTGGTGGAGTTCCACCCACCTCTTTTTTTTATTTTTTTACCTTTCTTTTTCTTTTGTCCTTTCTTCCTTCCTTTTCCTTTTCTTTCTTTTTTTAAAACAAAACATATCAATCTCCCCTTTCCTTTTCCTCCTTTTATCTCTTTGTTTTATTTATTTTTTTAAGAAAATCCAAGGAGAGATCTCGGGTTTACAAATATTATCAATATGCCTTGCGAGATTTTAATTGCATACTTGCTGGATTTCTAAAGAGCTATTATGATTACACGTTTATATTCAACGCTTGATTACAGATGTATATGCTCATAGATTGTCAAGTGATATAATTTACGAGTTAATAGTTTTAAAACTAAGCCACTCATTGAGCTTCATAGCTCATTCTTTCAGTGTTTTCCAACTTTTCAGGTAGAGATCGAGCATCCGGTGCCTGATATCCTGCCATAGTTTGCTGAAAGCTCCACAAGTTTGATATTTTGTACGTGGGTGGGGTTGTATAGCAAGTCCATGTGTATTTTGTAGATATTTTTAAAGGGATTGTATAGCTAGTTCCGTGTGTATTCTAGAGGTTACAGTTGTATAAATCAGGGTTGTGTATGCTTTTGGTTGTAGTGCTCCCTATCAGTTTAGTTTTCGAGTGAGCATTAAATAGAATTGTTCCTTACATATGTTTGATAATCTCTTAGGTTCTGCTGTGTGGTGTTTAAAGTATTTCATATGCAAGTATAGTATGTTTATCAGGTAAACAGGATCAGCAGGTATTGTTAAGACGTAAACGATGTCTGTTGGCTTCACACCGTCTTTCGGGCTAAGTAGTGAGTAGTTCGGGAGGGGATGTGATAGAATATATCAACGAACTCCCTGACTGTTGGGACCGACGACACATCCCCTTTCTCGCTTCTCAAGTCTATCACACTTGCCAAGAAGGCCCAAGCCCCTTGGCCAACCAGCTTGCTCGCCTTTGGTGCTGAAATAACCTTTGGAACTGCTCCAAGTTCGATTCCTTTCACCTTAAAACTTTGTTTTGATGGAGGCTTGAAGACTACTTCTTGATGATGACAATCGATGTTGGCATGATTCACAGCTAGCCAATCCATGTCAAGGATAACATCGAAATCACTCATCTCTAGGACAATCAGAGTCACTTCCAACGAGCGACCTTCCACCAAGACCTGACCGGTCTTCACTCTTTCTCGGGTCACTAGTTCTGCCCCTACTAGGGTTATGACTAACAGGCTAAAACCTAGAGACTCTACTTCTAACTGGGCTTCCCCACAAACTATGTAGAAATAAAGGAATGTGTACATCCATAATCAAAAAGTACAAAAGCGAGATGACCAAGTATTGGTAGAGTACCACATCACCACAGCGCTGAACCTCTTGCGGCTTTAGTGGTAGGCTGCGTAATATCCGCCTCATGGCGCCCTCCTTGAGCCCCTTGCTCCGATTCTCTGGGCAAGCCGACGCCACATGGCCCACCTTCTTGCATCTCAAACAAGTTCTACGATCTACCCTCTTACATTGCTGTGAGGAAAAATGACCCGTCTTCCCACAATTGTAACAGGTCATGGTGGTTGCAAAACAAGCCCCACTGTGTAATTTGCCAAAACTAGCACAAGGGATCTTCGCCACACCTTGGGTCGGTCTCTGTCCCTGAGCCACAAGCCTATTAGGTCTGCTAGTAACTTGGTCAAATCTTCTTTTCTGCCCTACTACCGAACCCTGGGTCGTTCTTGAGCTACGACGTGTTTCTGCACCTTGAGCTACTCATGTGCTCCGACTTACATTGACTCCTTCAGATCTCGAGGTACAAGTATCAGGCAACGACGTTTCTCGCACAACTGCAACGTAATTTTGTGGTTCCTGGACAACCACACCGCCATACAAAGCATCACACAACCCGCCCACGAACTTGTCCACCTTCTTTTTTTTCGTGTCTACCCAGTCAACTGCAAAATGGGACAACAGAGTGAACTCGTGTTCATAATCCTCTACTGACTTGCTCGACCCTTGCTTCAGCTGAATGAACTCGGCTAACTTCCTCGTTCTAGTGATGGTTTGGTAGTACTTCCATAAAACTCCTCACTAAACTTTTCCCACGACATTGGTCCTTCACCCACACTGATAGATCGTTCTACTGTTTCCCACTAGAGAAAAGCTCAGCCCCTTAGTGTATAGAGGACACACTGGACCATTTGGTTCTCTAGACAGCGCATCCGACGAAAAACTGATTCCATGGTAGCAAGCCACGCCTCGGCTGCCATGGGATCCACCATTGTCCTTCGAAGTTAGGCGGGTCATATTTCTTGAAGTCTTTCAAGTATCTAGCCTCTTCTGTGGTTGACCCGTTATTCTGGTTAAACGTCCCGAAGTTTTGAGTGAACATTGTCGCTTGACTTGCTAAGGAATCCTTAATGATTTCTCGGAGGCCTTCAGAAGTCATGAGCATCGTGATAGGTGGTGGGGCATTCTCATTCCTTTGGTTCTCCTTATTCCCCAGGTTTTGGCCTGATGACTCCTCATTGACTGGGGGGTCAGGGTTGACCCCCTTCAGGTGCTCGGATTGTTCATCTACTAGTGGCTCCAACACAAGCTCTTAGTTACGGGCTCCTCGACCCTTACCTTCACGACCTCAACGACCTCGTGGCATGGCTGCTCCCCTACCTCTCCTACCACGCGAACGACCTCGAGCTATAATCTAAGTCATAACACCAAATAACTTTAATACACGAACAACAATAATCAAATAAAGCAACTCGAATATTAACCAACAAGAAGTTCTTTTAACCTAACTACTTTACCAAAATAAAAGCAAACCTGGCGATGGCGAGGCAACTCCCTCCGAGAGGCTATAAGAACCAGTGCCTACGTTGTAGGCAATTATACACAATCTAAAACCTACGTTCTGATACCAACTATAACGACCCTACTTTTTAGACCCAAAATCCCTAGGGAAGTTACTAAGCAACACTGTCAGTGTCGAAAATTTCGGCAGCATAACGACGCTATCAGGACAAAACCAATTTTTTTCCTGACCTGTTTTAAGCATAATAACACTCCAACAATAATTCCAAACACCCAGCCTCCACCAAACTACATTCACAACAGGCTGGGTTTCCAAACATATCACAAGCAAGCAATTAAGGTAGGATATTCCAGATGATCGTAACTTTAACATTTAACTAACACTTATATGCAACTAATAACTTTGATAGGAAATGAACAAACAAAACTCTTAGCTAAAAGTAAGAGACTAACTCCACATTTAGGAAGAACAAGATCCTAAGCACCCTACAAGTCACTCAACAGGAAATCTAAGCACAAATAAAGGTCCTAACCCATTAAGAATGTTCAACGAAAATACAAGGTACAAATATAGCTCCCAACGAGCCAAGAGACACAACGGAACATCCCTATAGCCTGGCATGGTTTCCACCGTCGTCATCCACCCACAGTCTAGCTTTTACCTGCAAACAAAACATAGAAAGAAGACGAGTGAGTATAAAAATACCCAGTAAGCAACTCACTTACGTCCAAACCTATCTCAACAAAACAACTAGACTCGTCTTCTAAACTCGCTCAACCCCAAACAAGTCTCACACTTGACACACTTTACCCTGAGCCCCCTGTGGTGACTAACTCGAGCTCTACCTTCGGTCCTGGAACTTTGATTGACGATGCAATGAGAGAAAGTAACTCTCATGCCACTACACGCCGACATATGGCAGAGCAGGTACGTAGCCTACACGCCGTATGGGGAATCACCCCTAAGCCAGCTCGGGATCATGAAAAGCAACCACTCCCTAACGGGGGCGTACCTAGAGATGTCCATTTTCCCCGCGGAGACCCTCCCCTAACGGGGCGGGGAATGGGGGAGGGAGCGGGGAAGAGATTTTCCCTATTGGTTAAACGGGGACGGGGACGGAGAATACATTCCCGGTCCCCGACCCCGACCCCATCCCCGCCCCGCTCCCCGTCCCCGCCCCGATTAATTTATTTAATTTTAAATATATATATTTTTATACATTTAATAAACCATAAGTCTAAATCTTATTAAATATAATTTTATTTTTCTAAGAAAATTGAAAAAAATGTCTTTTAACTAGAAATCTCTAAAGAATAATTAACCATTTAAATACAAATTTTTTTTTAAAAAAGAAATTAGTTAATACAATTTTAAAAAGTAAAAATATAAACGGGGAACCCGATCCCCGCGAATTCTCCGCGGGGAATCCCCGCCCCGTTCCCCGCGAAATTAAATGGGGAATTTCGCGGGGACGGGGAATGAAATAGGGGGCGGGGACGGGGACGGGTAGCCATTCCCCGACCCCCCCCGCCCGTGGACATCTCTAGGCGTACCCGGGCTCTCTTAACATAACACGCTAGCATGGTGCAGTGAGGTACGTAACCAACACACCCATTGGAGAATCGCCCCTAAGCTGAGTGCGGGATAATGGAAAGCAACCACTCCCGATCTTAATGGGGGTGCACCCCAATCTCATGAGCCTATCATATATCGTCAACCTAGAGGTTCTAACCTGCTCATGTGCAACTCAGGGTTTAGTAAGTGTCGGTTCTCAGGCTTTATTTATAAGGTGACTAGGGGTCCCATCTAGGCATTCCTAACGTCCTCGACCCATTCCAAGGGTCCCAATTCCAACTAGCTTCTCAAACTAACCAAGTTTTAACTCAAACCATACACCTATTGGAAATGCTAGGCACAACATGAACAATCGACCCCCACCTCACATAATCCCACATAACAGGATACATAATCTATGTAAACATGGTAAAACAAGATCAAACATGATTCAACATCCCAAGGCAATATCCATACAATCATGTCAAAGATAAACTCATAAAGGCATGCTTTCAAACTCCACAAATCCTTAGAAAACTATCCTAAGGTTCAACAATAGTATCAACTCAAAAACTCACGACAAGTAATGTCGTACGTCGTACTCCTTCGCTTAGAAGTTCGGCGTTAAACCAAAAGACTACTTACTTTGGATTAGGAGTGCAAAGGGATAGTCTTTGCTCTTGCTAGCAGTCTAGTGCACCTACAAAACGCTGCAAACCATGCACAAACCTCAGTTAGGAACCAACCTCATGGCTTTACCCTTGAGGCACAAACCAGTACAAACCTAACCAACCTAAATCAAAACAGTCTTTGATAACCCCACGAGGAAAATCACAGTCGACCCAACCCTTCTAAACTTAACTACAGAACCAGCAAAATCAAGATCGAGGCTTACCCACAGCTACGAGTTCGGAGTCTTGATGCGAAACGACTTACACTTCGAGCAAACCTTTCAAGAATACTCCTTTTTATCGCCTTCACAGACCTGCCCAACAACAAACAAAAGGAAATTAGATAGAAACGAGCACGAACCCGAGGGAGAGAGAGAAACAGATCCGAGGAAGAGGGAGAGGTAGGCTCACGCAATCGCACGGGCCGATCGGCTTTGTTTGACTCTCTCTGCACAAAGAAGGAGAACGTCGACGAGCAGTGGTCTGATGGAGATCTGATCTCCTTGAGCAGTGGAAACGTGGTTTGGGATCGTAATATGCATGATTGTTTTGCTTGAAACAAAAATCAATACATTGACAAAAATACAGAACAAGCATATAATCAACTCTAATCTAATTAGGCATGGATTAATTGCATACAAACATATTAAGTTTAACAATTAAACTAAGAAGGAAGAGGAATAAACGTTTACCTGCTCCAAGAAAATTCCAGTAAATCAACAACACAGCAACTCTCTGTTTTTCATGCAGGAACACTACCACTTGGAAAACCCTCTATGTCTCTGAGTGCTTAGATCTCTCCTCTGTGGGAAGGATTCCAACAATTTGGAAGAATTGGGGAATTTTGGAGATTGAGAGGGAGAGAGAGATTTTGCCTTCTATCAATTGAAAATCAATCGATCAATCATCATCGCTTCACTTCTCTCCAAGAGAAGTTAAACCCAGTAGATGGCATCTCCCACTTCCTATCGAATAGGGAGTTGGGAGAGAGGGGGAACGTGTCTTCCTGACACGTTCCTTATTTAATTAATAACATTAATTATATAATCAAAATATAAATTAAATATCTTATATTTAATTTACATTAAAACACATTTAATGAATTATCCCTCTATCCTATAGTTTAATGCACATCTAATGTACATTAAATTTAACCTTTAGTTTTTAAATATGAATCACATTCACATTTTAATCTAATATTTGAACTCTTTCAAATATTTAATTCTCTCACATAATTTTAATATGAATCATATTCACATTAAATTTATAATATATAGTTCCAAAACTATATATTATATCGTATCTAAATACATTAAATATATTCCCTAATGAGTTTGAACATTTCAAATTCAAATGATCTAAGAACCCTTTACGAGCTAGAAGGTGGATCTTATGGACCTACAGATCAGAAACTCCAACGATACGAGATTGCTCGGTTAATCTCATTAACCTCCCAATCAACATTCGTTAACTGCGGGAACACTCCACTAAAGTCCCGCAACTGCACTCTTCTCACTGCAGATATATTTCTGTGTCCACGGATATTGGCCAATAACAGCAAGTCAATCCTTCACAAATGTTCGTAACACCAGCTGGGTCAAATTACCGTTTTACCCCTAGGAAAACATCTTGTACCTTAAGTACCAGTGCTCCTCTAATGAACAATTTATTTGTGGTCCTACCAACAAACAGAGTCCCTCTCGAGCCAATGAGAGGGTCGGGCCTTTTATTCAAGTCCCGGAGACACCACTTAAGGGAACATTCCTCTACTTACCCTAGTAGGCGGGAAGGAGTGAATTCCATCTTGCTAAGTTAAGTTCTCAGCCGCTCACTCGGTCTTGTCCCCAAGAAGGTAGGCATATTGAGTCGGCGAATCTGGCCACTCTCACCCATACTAGTCAAAGGACAATCCCTCACAAACAGGAGTTCGTAACCTGCTTCGGATTGAGACCAAGTTGCCTAGGTCATCCTAGTGAAATAGAAACCTAACTAGTCAATGGAGGTACAGCTAGAGGTTACTATTTCGTGGTCCGATCTTATGTAATCTCATTACATAGGATATCCCCACTCACATGTCATCTATACGAACACGTTAGGATCACAGTGTTTGTATCAAATACAAAGTAGGCCACATCCATAGTTTTACCAGGGTAAGGTACCCAAACCTTATCCCCTAACAATAGACCCTTTAGGTTGTATCTCGAACCGAGATCCTTTTTATGTACATTACATTCAGTTAAAGATTCATTTAACAGCCTTGGATGTTTAGTTTATTGGATTTAGGATTTAAATAAAGGCAAACTCGTAGATAACGAACAATAACAGTTTATTGAAATAATAACACTTTATTACATGAATTAGAACATAATTACAAACTACGAGTTTTAGGGCACAAATCCCAACATGGTCAGCGTGCGGATGGGCCTTGGCGCGGCACGGAACAATCGAGGGAAGGGAAGACGACAGTCCGACGTGTGTTTCGGCTCGAAGAAAGAGGAGGGTGGTCGGAGATGCCGAATGTCGGTACGGCGTGCGCGACGAAAGCAAGGTGAGGGACAGCGGGCGTCGGCTGGCGGCTGAGATCCTCAGTGGCGGTAGTCCCCTGGCGAAGAAGAAGAGAGACGAGGGAGAGAAGGGGGCGTCTGCCCTTCGCGAAACCCTTTCTTTTCTTTTTTTTTAAACTAAAACCTTAAACAAAACAAAAAGGAAACCCTAATAAGAAGAAGAAAAGAGAGGGGATTACCTCGATTCCTTCTCCAAAACGCTCGATAAGAAACTAAAGAGTTGACAACCCAATTTAAAGGTGAGGCTTAATTATTTGGGTCCCTGCAAGATCTAATAATTAACCTCTTAGCCCAAAACAAATAAAACTATGACATGAACCCGGAATTAACTTTCGCAAAATAAATTAATTTACTTGAAATTACTGGGTGTCACACTTTTTCTAATTTGTCAAGGGCTTTACAGCTTGTTCTCGAACGTAGATTTTGATTCAAATGTGAATTTATATCAAGGGCTTTGTAGCTTGTTGAATGTCTTCGGCTTGTTGAAATTCTTCAACTTGTAACTTGGTGAAGTCATTCACAAAACACTTGACACCTAAAGACTTGAAGTATTCAACATCTAACGACTTGTCTTACAGTGTTCACACCTAAGGACTTCAGGGAGCAACCAACACCTAAGAACTTTGGGATTCTCTCTTAGTTCTCTTTAGAGTGAAATGTCTGATCCTTGGAGTGGAGGAAAAACACTCTATTTATAGAGCATTCCAGGACATGTGGGCTTGAGTTTTAGTGGCTTTTGGGGTCAACCACTCAGAACTTGGATTTTGTTGGCTTTGGGCCTAACCATTTGGGTTTTGGCTTTATTTAACTTTAACTCAAATTTCCATATAACTCAATTTGACCAAATTAAACTTTTAATCTTTAGAATTTGTCAATTTTTGTCTTCAAATTAAATTTGCAACACATGTCAATTTATAATTGGTCCTAAATTTAATCATTTATAATTTTATCGGAATAATAACGTGACAATTGGGGATTGACCAAAATTTATATGTCAACCAGGCCAAATCAAGTCAAATAAAAATATAGTAGCCAAATTGGCCAAATCTAAATATACAGTCTAACAAATTAAAATGTATAGAGATTATGAGGCCAAATCAAAATACAGAAACCAAATCAATAAATGGCTAAATCGAAATATACATAGGCCAGTGGCCAATGACCAAATTGGCCCAACTAAAACCTATAAGATTTCTCATAAAAAAAATGCCAAATGATCACCAAATTAAAACCTATATTATTGGTCATAAAAAAAAGGAAAACAGACATATAGAGACAAATGAAACAATTTTAGAACCAACAAAAATCAAATCTAAATAATCTTACCTACAAGTGAGATAGTATTGATGAAACAAGTATCTTATCACCTGTCTTTCTCTCTTGAATCCTACCCTTTAATCGATCGATTGACTTCCTTATAAAAGAACATTTGCAAATGAAAAATCGAGAATGTAGACACAGGATGTGGAGAAAGGAAACGAAGAAAAAAATGGGAAACTTGGAATGTGAAGGGAACAGAAAAAATGAGAAAGTGGGAGCGTGAGAGTGGGAAAGATGGTGGAAAAAAAAGAGATCTTTCAAAGATGAACCATAGGTTAAAGTGAGATAAAAAATAATAAAATAAATAAAAACAAATAAACAATTTTTTTTAACAAAATCCCTTTCTAAAAACAAAATAAATAAAAATAAAAATAAATCTTTGATTAAAAAAAATCATTTTTATGAGATAAAAATAAAAATATTACCGGACCAAATACAATATCTACAATAATAATAACAATTTTAAAAAAATAATACGCAAAAAGAGGTGAGAGATGATGATGATAATAATAATAATAATTACTGTTTAATCACAAACTCTATTTTCTTACACCACATTCATCTTCTTCTCCCTTTTTTCTCTCTCTAATTAACCTATCATTTCATCCATGGTTTCTCTTCCTCCTTAGCTTTTGATCATGCAAAAGTTTTTGTTTTATTAACAGAAGCCAAAGCTAGCTCGTCTTCTCAATAAAGTTATGTTACGCTCTTTCATTCTTATCTTACAACACTATGCTTAATTTTTTTTTCTTGCTCTTTTTTTTTTTAATACCAAAAACTTAAGTGCCAAAAAAAAGAAGATATATATGAGAAAAAAATGATAAATAGATAGGGGAGGTAAACAGTGACATTAAACAATATAACAAAAAATCTAAGGTAAAGGTTCACATTGGAATAGACGTAAGGAATAACAAAAATAAAATTAAAGTAAACTTTTAATACCCTTACTCAATTATTATACTCTTTTAGGGTATTTCGAGACAAAGATTAAAATCTAGAGCTTGGGATCAAGAACAACCAACTAGCTTGTTGTTTGAGCTGCGGATCCTAGCTATGGTTATTTTTTTGTGCTATGGAATTTTGAGTTCTTTTTTTACAAACTTCTCCCTCTTTTTTGGTTATAAAAATTTTTTACTATGAGGATTTGTAGACTTTTTTTTTTTTTTTGTATGAAAGTTCACTGTTTTGTTTCTCTCTAACCCTCATTGCATGTGTGTAGTATGTGTTTGGGTGTATATGTGATAACTCACCTTCTATTCTTTTTGAAGAAGGAATAGGGGTATAATTAAAAAGTCCAAACCACTTCTCTTTTCGTGTATCAAATCAAAAACCACAATTCTGTCATTTAAAAAATCAATGTAAAAGAAGAACTTACACTTAAAATAAATTTACTCACTTAATCAAGATTTAGACGTTTCTCCAAAAAAAACAAAAAACAAAACCTATGGTTTCTCTAACTTTAAAAAAAAGATAAAAAAGTAAAATTAGCCAATACCAAATAACAAAAATCAAAGTGGAGATATTCAAGAATGAACAAATTTAAATATTAACATAAAAAAAAACATAGATATTGATAATCTAACTATTTAGATAAAAATCAGTCGGACAAAAATAGGTAGCTACAAACAGATTATTCGGTTAATTGCTTAATCAAAAAATTTATGCTAGTCTATTGAAAACCAATGGCCAATGTATAAGACTTGATTTAATGAAACTAGAACCAATGTTTAGTAAGCATTAGAAGCCTTCTTTCATCTATTTTATTACTGTTGTTAAAATAGAATGAAAACCGGGTATAATTTTATCAATATTTAAATACTAATATAATATATTTATAATAATAATAATAATAATACAAGTTTTTGGAAATGGAATATATATAATATAATAAAGATAGTGAGAATTTATGGAAAATTAAATAAGTAATAAACTAAATAGAAAGTGGGAGAGAAGAAATTGAATTGGAGAGAATTTCACCAATGTTACCTTTTATTCTTCCACCAAAAGCCACTATTTATAGGCAATTTGACAAGGGATGAGTTGGTACATTTAGACACTAAGCATTGGTAAAAATTTGACACATGGAGGACACTATGGCTATGGAAATTTTGCCACTTGGCATGGGTAATATATGGCATGTGGATGGGCATTTATACTACACATTTTACAATACTCTCCCTTAAATGCTCATTTATATAATATATGTCTCGTTAAAATCTTACTAGGGAAAAACCCTATGGGATAAAAACCCTAGTAAAGGAAAAAGAGTACATATTTTATATAATACATTTACTCCCCCTCATGACGATATCAGTTGAGATATCTGAGTCGTCGCATCCCAATACTTTGAACCAATTTCTCAAATGTTGTAGTTGGTAATGCCTTTGTAAATATGTCTGCCAAGTTATCCTTCGAACAAATCTGTTGTACTTAGATGTCGCCATTTTCTTCAAGGTCATGAGTGTAGAAAAGCTTTAGAGAGATATGCTTCGTTCTATCTCCTTTGATATATCATCCTTTGATTTGAGCTATACATGTTGTGTTGTCTTCGTATAATATTGTTGGAGGATGTTTACTAGAAGACCATCCACATGTCTCACGAATGTGTTGTGTCATCAATCTTAGCCATACACATTCTCGACTTGCCTCGTGAATTGCGAGGATTTCAGCATGATTCGAAGAAGTGGCCGTGATGGTCTGTTTCACTGATCGCCATGATATAGCAGTTCCTCCACATGTAAAAAGATAACCTGTCTGAGATCTAGTTTTGTGTGGATCAGATAGAAAACCAAAATTTGCATAACCAACTAGATCAAAACTGGATTTGTTAGAATAAAATAGACTCATATCAATCGTCCCTCGAAGATATCGGAGTATATGCTTAACTCCGTTCCAATGTCTTTTTGTAGGACATGAACTATATCTAGCTAATAAATTTACTGAAAATGCAATATCTGGTCTTATGTTATTCGCTAGATACATAAGTGCACCAATTACACTAAGATATGGTACTTCAGGACCAAGTAGTTCTTCATTATCATCTCGAGGTCGAAATATATCTTTCTTTACATCCAGTGAACGAACCTCCATTGGAATGTTCAATGGATGTGTTTTATCCATATAGAATCTTTTTAAGATTTTCTCTGTATAAGTTGATTGATGAACAAATATCTCATCTGCTAAATGTTCAATTTGCAAACCAAGGCAAAATTTTGTTTTTCCAAGATCTTTCATCTCGAATTCTTTCTTAAGATATTCTATTGCCTTGGATAACTCTTGGAGTTCCAATTATATTTCACTCATCAACATATACTGATTATAATAACAAATCTCGATCGAGATTTCTTTATAAAAACACACGGACATATTGGATTATTTTGATATCCTTCTTTCAATGAGATATTCACTCGAAGCGATTATACCACATTCGTCCCCGATTGTTTTAATCCATATAATGATCTCTCAGAACTTTATTGAATATAATTCCGAGAACTTGATTCATATGTTTACGGTATTTTAAATCCTTCCAGATTTTCATATAAATGTCATTATCCGAGATCCATATAAATACGTCGTGACTACATCCATTAGATGCATATCAAGTTTTTCATATACAGTCAGGCCAATCAAATATCTTAAAGTTATTGCATCTACCACAGGAGAATATGTCTCCTCATAATCTATACTAGGTCTTTGCGAGAATCCTTGTGCAACAAGTCTCGCTTTATATTTTGTGACTTCATTCTTTTCATTTCTTTTCCTTACAAATACCCATTTGTATCCCACAGGTTTGACACCTTCTGGTGTTAGGACTACTGGTCCAAAAACCTCACGTTTTGAAAGTGAGTTCAACTCTACTTGGATTGCTTCTTTCCATTTCAGCCAATCCTTTCTACGTTGACATTCTTCGATAGATTTTGGATCAAAATCGTCACTTTCATGAATAATATCGTGAGCAACATTATAAGCAAAAATGTTGTCAACAATGATATCATTTCGGTTCCATCTCTTTCCTGTTGTAACATAATTTATAGAAATTTCATTATTATCCTCAAGCGTTTGATTTTCATCAATACTCTTTTGAGTAGTTGTATCTTGGATTTCTTCAGGAACATCCATACCTTTTATCGAATCATTTTGATTCTCAACTACTTTTCTTTTTCGAGGATTTTTATCTTTGGAACCCATAGGTCTACCACGCTTCTGGCGTGCTCCAAACTCATTATTGACAACTTGTTCCTTTGGGATATCAATTTTTGATGGAGCATTTGCTGCTGGTATATATGATTTAGTCACCCTTTTAGCATCTGTGAATGCATCTGGTAATTGATTTGCTATATTTTGCAAATGAATTATCTTTTGAACTTCAAGTTCACATTGATCTCTAAGAGGATCTAAATGAGATAATAATGATGCATTCCATGTAATTTCTTTTTCCAACTTCTTAATTCCTCCCCCTAATGTTGGAAAATTTATCTCATTAAAATGACAATCAGCAAATCGTGCAGTAAATACATCACTCGTCAGGGGTTCAAGATATTTAATAATTTATGGAGAATCATATCCAACATATATTCTTAACCTCCTTTGAGAACCCATCTTATTACGTTGTGGTGGAGCAATTGGAACATATACTGCACATCCAAAAGTTCTCAGATGGGATATATTTGGTTGCTGGCCATAAGCTAATTGCATGGGGGAATATTTTTTATAGGCTACTGGCCTAATACGTAATAATGATGCGGCGTGTAAAATAGCATGACCCCAGACCGATGTAGGGAGTTTAGCTCTCATAAGCAATGGTCTTGCAATTAGTTGCAGACGTTTTATAAATGATTCTGCTAGACCATTTTGTGTATGAACATGAGCTATAAGATGTTCAACACTTATCCCAATTGACATACAATAATTATTAAAAGTTTGAGATGTAAATTTCACCAGCATTATCAAGTCGAATTGTCTTAATTGTATAATCAGGAAATTGTGCTCTTAACTTAATTATTTGAGCAAGTAATCTTGCAAATGCATGATTTTAATAATGATGCGGCGTGTAAAATAGCATGACCCCAGACCGATGTAGGGAGTTTAGCTCTCATAAGCAATAGTCTTGCAATTAGTTGCAGACGTTTTATAAATGATTCTGCTAGACCATTTTGTGTATGAACATGAGCTATAAGATGTTCAACATTTATCCCAATTGACATACAATAATTATTAAAAGTTTGAGATGTAAATTCACCAGCATTATCAAGTCGAATTATCTTAATTGTATAATCAGAAAATTGTGCTCTTAACTTAATTATTTGAGCAAGTAATCTTGCAAATGCAAGATTTCGACTTGATAATAAGCATACATGTGATCATCTACTGGATGCGTCAATTAATACCATAAAATATCTAAATGGACCACTTGGTGGGTTAATAGGTCCACAAATATCACCTTGAATTCGCTCTAAAAATGCAGGTGATTCAATGCCCACTTTAGCTGGTGATGGTCTAATAATTAATTTCCCTTGAGAGCAAGCATCACATGACAACTCATTGGATTGAAAAATCTTCTGGTTCTTTAAAGAATGTCCATGTGGATTCTCAATAATTTTCCTCATCATTATCGATCCTGGATGACCCAGTCGATCATGCCAAACACTGAATATTTCTGGATTCATGAACTTCTAGTTCATTATTGCATAACTTTCGATTACTCGTATATGAGTATAATATAATCCAGAAGAAAAAGCTGACAGTGTTTCCAATATACGTTTTTCATGTGAAACAATAGATGTGATATAAAGATACTCTATATTAATTTTACGATCAGTTTCAACATGATAACCATTATTATGTATATCTTTGATTTGCTAGAGAACAAACCATTATTGATCGAAAATTTTGTTCCTCTAGGTAAGATAAAACTTGCTTTTCCAAAACCTTCAATTAGGTCTGCAGAACCTGATATAGTATGGATTTTTGCTTCCAGCATTGTCAATTTAGAAAAATATTTCCTGTTTATGAGTATCGTGTGCGTAGTTGCGCAGTCTACCAGACATAAATCCTCATTGCTCATTTTCGGGTTACTCAACATATTGAAATTGTCCATATTTCTTCATTGATAAGAAAAGAAAAGTGATTACAAAAAATCCTAAATATATATACAAAAACAAGAAAAACATATTATAATTACAAACAGTACTTAATTATATATCTTCATACAAAGCATCCTCTACTTGTTTGATTGCATCAATTTTCTCTCCAGGAGATTCAAAATAATCAGCCACATCAAGATGCACCATATTGGAGGGATCAAACACATCATCTTCTTGAATGACAAGATTCATCTCCACATTCTTCCCTTTTCCTTTTTCCTTGAGGAAGCTTGATAGAGATCAAAAGGTATTTTGACGTCTTTATGTGCGTGACGATGCCAGTCATTACTCGCACCTAAACTTTTATGTTCATCACCTTTTGAACTTCTATCTTGTGGAGCTTTTCCTTTATGATCATCAGTTCGTGTGGGTTTCTTAAAATTATAATGCCCACAACGAAAATAGGTATTTCTTCCTCTACCGCGGTCCCGACCTCGACCACGACCACGATTATTGAAATTCACAACATTCACTTCGTGGAATGGTGTTGCTCTCGATTAGGTCGAGATTCATGATTTTTCATTAATAGCTCGTTATTTTGTTCATTACGAGAAGACATGAAATTAGTTCTGAATATTTTTTAAAGTCTTTCTCTCGATATTGCTGCTGCAGGAGCATATTCGAGACATGAAAAGTGGAGAATGTCTTGTTTAACATATCAACATCAGTAATTTTTTCTCTGCATAATTTTAATTTTGAACTAATTCCGAATAATAATAATAATACAAGTTTTTGGAAATGGAATATATATAATATAATAAAGATAGTGGGAATTTATGGAAAATAAATAAGCAATAAACTAAATAGAAAGTGGGAGAGAAGAAATTGAATTGGAGAGAATTTCACCAATGTTACCTTTTAGTCTTCCACCAAAAGTCACTATTTATAGACAATTTGGCAAAAGATGAGTTGGTACATTTGGACACTAAGCATTGGTAAAAATTTGACATATGGAGGACACTATGGCTATGGGAATTTTACCACTTGACATGGGTAATATATGACATGTGGATGAACATTTATACTACACATTTTACAATAATTACGTATTAAAAGAAAAACAAAATTTATGCAATCAACTCTCCTTGATTCATTTTCTATTATTTTATTACGTATTAGAAAACAAAACCACCCATCACGTTTGGTTAGGTTTGGTTTAAATCAGATTTGACATTAATCAACTTTTTTCCTTCTGGTAGATCCCACCTCCTATACTACAGTATTTGTGGGTTTAGAATTATAAATATAATTTATGAGCCTTCGACCAGCTTTATCAGCTATTTTAAAAACCGTTTTTAAGAAATAAGTGTACTATGTTCGAAAAATAGAATGGATATCGGATATAATTTTACCAATATATAAATACTAATATAATATATTTATAATAATAATAATAATAAAGAAAATGAAAATTATATATATATATTATAATAGAAAATATAAATGGAAATATATGAAAAATAGATTTAAGAGAAATTGGAGGAATAGAAGAGAGATTTGAGAAAATCAACCCAATGGTGTTTTGCATTTGTCCACCAAAAATCACTATTTATAAGGTATTTGGCAAGGAGTAAGTGGACTTTATTGGAGACCAAGCATGAGTAGGTTTATGACACATGAAAGGCATATGGCCAAAATAGGGTATGCCACATGGTTAGATGGGAAAATGAACATCTATTTTATGCCTTTATAATATACTAAACCTATTTTTATTATTTTTTTGTATTTTTATATTCGAAACCATAACAAATTAAAAATGGATCACGAACGGGATTTGAAACTTTTTTTTTTTTTTGGTAAAAGCTTATGTTTCAATAATTTGTTGTTTTATAACATATTCACGCACGTGAACATGATATCCACTTGAAAAAATAGATTTTTTGATTGATGTGTTTCATTAATTTGAGCATAAAACTTGAGACTTTTATAAGATTAAACAACAAATTGACAGATAATTGTTAATATATTCGATATGTTAGTTGAAATTATCTTTCTCTTTAAAGACAACAGATTAAGGAATATTGTGCACATATTTTAGCTTAATTTTTTCCTAATTTTTTTTAATTCAACAATATTTAAAATGGAAGAATTCGAACCTCTGACCTGTTGATTGACGGTTCAACTCAATTACTACTGAACTCACTTGTACATTATTAGAAATATAAAGTTATTGACCTATGATTTAATCTATTGTAATTAAAATTGGATTGGACCCTTGACTCATCTCATAAAGTTGCCTATGATTTAATCTATTGTAATTAAAATTGGATTGGACCCTTGACTCATCTCATAAAGTTAATTAATCAGAGAGTTAAATTAGGCCTAACAACCTAATCAATTTTTTTTGGGAGAAAAATATATTTTTAGTCTCAAAGTTTGAGTTTAGTGTCTATTTGATCCTTAGAATAAAAGTTCAAAATAATATTTTAAATGGTCCTTAGACTGCTAATTGACCAACCAAAAAAAAATGACCAATTAAATAGGAGACGATGTGGTACTGAATTAATATTATTTATATTTTTCTTAGTTTCGGGAATTGACCCAACAAATTCTGTCGATGGTGCAAGATGATTAAGGGCCTATTTTGCTCACTATGTTATAATAACCTGTGAAATACTCTGCACCCCAAACATAGACTATTATAACCTTAGACTATACTACTCTGTATTTTAAATAATATTATATGTTTCACAGACTATAATAATTCACATACTATTATAATCCTCTGTTATTATAACCCACTCAGCGCCCCAAACAACCCCTAAAGTATTCATTTGATGTAGCAAAGGGAAAGGGCTACACAAATGCTCTCGGTAAGAAAGAAAATTTGTCATATCTTATCTAAAAAGTCTTATTTGAAACCTTAGGAACCAAATAAATATTCAGTCTTTCCTTGAACAAATTAAATCTCACCCTAAATATCTCTACAATAGTATGATATTATTTACTTTGAACATAAAGTCTCACAGATTTGCTTTTGGTTTCCTAAAAGGCCTCAAATATACCAATGAAGATAATTGTCCCTTACTTAGATATTATGGATCTTTTCTCTAGGCAATCTGAGACTTTGTTAGCACTCCTAAACATATTTTGTCTCAATTTTTTTTGAAAATTCAAATCATATAAATTTGACCTGTGAAGCCGAATTATGTGTGATACACGAGTCTAATTACTTTAGATTTAAAAATTCATTTTTGTCGGCCAAAAGTCATAATTAAACGACACCAAATTACTTAAGTTCAAAAATTGAAATTACTTAAGTTCAAACATTTCCAATTTTTTAATTGTATAAATAATTCAGGCTTATTCAAAGAAAGACGAGAGCTTAGCTTTGACTCTCTTGAAACACTGTGATGAGAGAAGAATCTTTCCGAGATTATAAATATAGAGAGAGTGAAGGAAAATTTGAGAGAATACATTTATGTTTATATAAATTAAAAGTTACCGACAAAAACACACAGTTCATGAACTTGAAACCCAACCATACATGATGTGACACAAAATAATATTATAGTAAAAAAGCCCCACATGAGCATTAGTTACTTTAAATTTATGGTGTATATTGGCTTGAGAAGGAGGGGGATTTTCTTGCGAACAGTGAGGCCATTTTCTTCTTCAACATCCAATCGATCATGACCATTAGGGAGCTTCCAATCAAACCAATAAAGAAGATTTGCCAACGTATATTCAAAAGAAGCAAGGCCAAATGACAATCCAGGGCACATCCTTCTCCCACTTCCAAATGGAATATACTCATAGTTTTGGCCTTTGTAATCAAGTGACTTACCATCCATAAATCTCTCTGGAATGAACTCATTTGGCTTTTTCCAAAATTGAGGGTCTCTTTGTATGCCCCAAGCATTAACAAACACTCTTGTTTTCTTTGGGATGTGGTAACCTTCAATCTCTACCTCGGTTGATATTTCTCGTGGCACCAATAGAGGAACCGGTGGGTGTAGCCTTAGAGATTCTTTCATAACACACTGCATATATTCCATCTTTTTAATATCTTCGGCTTCGATCTTTGATTTTTTTCTAACTATTGTTCTGACCTCTTCTTGTACTTTTTTCATGGTTGTTTGGTTTCTCATAAGCTCTGTTATTGTCCATTCCAATCCTGCTGTTGTTGTGTCACTCCCACCCACAAACATGTCCTAAATCCAAAATATGGAAATAGTGAGTGAGAAAATTTTTGTAAAGGGATAAAATTTGCCTTTTAATTTTTAAAAATACATATATTTTTTCTTTTTGTTCTAAAATTTTTAGTACTTATTAAATTAAAGAAAGGACAATACTTTTATGTATAAGGGGTAATCATCGATCGGTTGGGGTTGGTTTTCGACCCCAAACCGACCAAAGTAAGATCTAATATAAATGTTAAAAAAATCTTTATGGTTTTTGTTTTTTAATTATTATTATTATTATGATATATATATATATATATATATATATTTTAAAAAAAGCCGGTCGGTTTGGTGGAAATACCAACCCGGACCAAAAAGAAACAAAAAATCGACCGACTATTGTGATTGGTCGATCGAGTCGATTTTCAGTTTTTTTTTTTTTCTCACCTCTACAAGTTTTCTTTCGATTGACTCATCTATTGTAATAAGTGCTTGACAGATGTGAGATGAGAAGAAGAGAGAAGAAAGACTTTTTCTTTAAAGTTTTCTTTAAAGAAAAATAATTGTTGATCAAATCGTGTAGTGTTGATCAAGTTGCCCCATCAATAACTATTTTTTACGAATCTTAGAAAAAGTAAGAATTTTCTTTTCCTTTTAAAAGACAACTTATCAAATATTTGGTGTGGGGGTAATTAACAAGAATGTATCGAACAAGATGAATTAAGGGAAGAATTGTTCTTTTTATTTTCCTCTTCGCTCTGCCCTTGAACGAGATAAGAGAGATTATAAGAGTTGTAGAGAGAAAACAAACCAATAAGATTGCTTTTAGGTTGTCCAAAGAGAAATGATAGTCAAGCTTGTCATCCCGTTGGAGCTGCAACATGATATCCACAAAATCCATTTTAGATTCATCAGTTCGATCACAAGCTCTCATCTTTTCCTTATGTTCTTCAACCACCTTACTAAAAAAGCCATCCAATGTTTCGAAGCAAATTTTCAATTCCCGATTGAACCCTCTAATCACATCAATCCATCGAAGAGCAGGGAAGAAATCCGTAACACAAAACGCCGTGAGTAGCACCATAAGCTTTCTTGATGTATCACCAAATCTACTCTTCCCATTTTCATCCTCAAATTTCTCACCCAAAACGCATCTCGATATTATATTGTTTGAGTTTTGCATGAATAGCTGGCTAAGATTTACAAGCTCACCGCCAACACAAGCCTTACGAATCCTATTGATAAGTACACCAACTTCCTCATCTCTCACATACTGAAATGATTCCACTCTTTTGACACTAAAAAGTTCAAGAGCGCAGATTTTTCTGGCTTGTCTCCAGTACTCACCATATGGAGCAAAACCCACGTCTTGACATTGGTACAGCAACGCCTTTGCAGCTGTAGTTTGAGGCCTATTGGAGAATGTGATGTCATGTGTCTTCATCACTTCTCTAGCCATTTTAGCTGATGAAACCACAAGAACTTGTCTCTGGCCTATCTTTAGGAGCATCAGAGGGCCATATTTCTTAGAAAGAGCAGCCAGAGATTGGTGCGGCAGAGCCCCTAACTGGTGAAGGTTTCCGATGATGGGTAGTTTTGGCGGTGAAGGAGGGAACTTGGTTTTTTTGCCTTTGAAGAGCTTCAGCAAAAGTAAGATGAAGAAGAAAAGGCATATAGAAAAAGAGATGGGATTGAGAGCTTCAAATTGTTGTTGGATCATCGATATGAGATTCATCTTCTCCCTCAGTGGCTTTGTTTGAGAATTTCAAGTTCCTTCATAAGCTTTATTTATAAACTAAAACTTCCTCCAAACCTAGATGATGAATCAGATGAATGGTAGGATCTCCCAAGTCCTATTTACTATTTTTGTTTTCATGTAGCATCGGGTTTTTATTGGATAGTTTTTTAATTATTGTATTTTGACTTTTCTAATATTTTGTTTTTTTTTTTTTGTAAAAATAGTTTTCATAAACTTATTTTTGTTAAGAAAAATACGTAGTGTTTCTTTTCTAAACAAAACAAAAGTAGTTTTAAAAAAATTGTTTTTTGTTTTTGGAATTAATGACTAAGGAAGACGATGTTTTGTTAAGAAAGATTATATTTGTTGTAGGGAGTTCCTGAGAAAAAAAAACATAATTTTTAGAAATTAAAAATGAAAAAAATTCAAATATAGTTATTAATTAAACAGGGCAGAAGTTTCCAATTTTTTTTTTTATTTTTTAAATTTAGCCAATTAAAGCCCCGTTTGATGAGTATTTGGTTTTTTAAAATTGTACTTATTTTCTTACCATTTCTCTGCAATGAGTTTCATCTTCCCTATAACAGTTATGATTTTTCTTAAGAAAACACTTGAATTCTTAACTAAATTTCAAAAATAAAAAACAAGTTTTTAGAAAGTTTTTTTTTTAGTTTTCAAAACTTGACTTGATTTTTGAAAATACATTAAAAGGTAGACAAGAAAATATGAAAAGTCATGAGCGGAAGTATTAAGCATAATTTTTAAAAACAAAAAATCAAATGGTTATCAAATGAGGCTTAAGAAATCAAATATTTTCTTAAGAAAGGTGAAACTATGGAAAATAAATGATAAGAAAATAACCACAATTTTGAAAAAACTAAATTTAATGAATATGTGTTTGACAGATGTGTTTTCAAATGTGGCCTATTTGGTATGCAATTCGGATTCTCTTTTATGTTTTCGGATTCACTGAATTCAGTGAATATGTGTTTGACAGATGTGTTTTCGAAAACTATTTTCGGATTCTGTGATTCAAATGGTAAAAATTCTGAAAACAACATTTTTATGTTTTCATTGTAGCCAGATTCTGAATTTAAAATTTTAAAATGCAGAATTATATTAAACAAAGATAAAGAATCTTAATAAATACAATATTTCATGTTATAAACTCAATTTAGTTTTGTTAAATTAAAATATGTATAATATTATATATAAAATGATAATTATATGAAATTTATAAAGATCATATTCATAAATTAATTAATAATGACTTATATTCAATGTAATAATTAATTTTGCAACTACAACTAATTCCATGATATAAATATGTTATATGATACACTTTAAACAAAATGAAATAAAAATTTTAAATCTGCTACCAAACACATATCTAAAAACATGAAATACAACCCTATTTTCATTAAATCCCTTGTTTTTAAATTTATGTTTTCGGATGGCTTACCAAACAGGCAAAGTCAAATGGTTTGAGCCTAAGTAATTTACCTCTAAATTACATGACCTCCGCCAAATCAGATTTTAGTTAGAAATATTTTTACGTTTACCATTTGAAATCACTCCAAATTTCAAACTACTCTACTTTTTGGCTAACAAACCAGAGAGTTCATTTGAAATATGCTATGATTTGAGTTATTGAAAAAATGAAATATAATAAAATAATCAAATTGAAAGAAATGGCTAATGAATCAGCAATTATGCACATCTTTTTAAAATTAATTAGGTAAAGAAAAAACGACTTTTAATTTTAAAAATGATTATAAAATGCACGTGATTAAAATAATTTCTAGAAAACAATAATATAAAAAATGATGAATAATTGTCTTTTTTTATATAATGAAAAGGACAAATTATTGAATATGTTTGTCTCATAATAATTAATTTTCATGCTCTCTAATAATACTAGATTTAAATTTGAGGTATTTTTCTCTCACCAAATAATTCCTCCACACCCATCCTCTCCTTCCCCTAGCTTCAATGGTGACCCTTTGGTGAATTAGAATAGATAATGGGACGACAAATTAATATACTCTAAATTGTTGTTGCCGTCAAATTGTAGATGTAAAGAAGAAGGAGAAAGAGAAGAAGTGCAACAGGGAAGGAGATTTAATAATAATAATAATAATAATATGTCACATTATTATGTTGATTTGGTATACTTGAAGGGGTTGTTTGAGGCGGAGGTTCGAAATCAGAATCTTGGGAATCAAAAGCCTTGGGGGTTTTCACTAAGGGGTTCTAAAGCCTGGGAATCAGGAAGTTGTGTTTAGGGTGCAATATTCTAAAGTCTGGGAATGAAAAAGTTGTGTTTGGGATGCAATGTTCTGAAGCCTGAGAATCAGAAAGCTGTGTTTTGGGTGTAGTTTTCTGAACTATGGGTTTGAGTATGATTTTGTTTCACATTTTTTCTTTTAGCTATTTTATTTCTTTCAAATTTTGTAATGTGAATTGTAGAAGCTATTGTCTAACATGGATCAATTTTTTAACTAATTTTTCGATGAAACTTTTAATTTATGTTGTACTTGAAAAATAAAAAAAACAGTGTTAAACATTTAGAACGATTTTTAGCATTTAGAGAGAAGAAAACATAGTATGCCACGAGTTAGAGGTGTTTGTAGGTTGGGTTGGGTCGGGTTGAGATACTTTTTATACTCATCTCAACTATTCAGGTTGCAAATATCTTCAACCCAAACAACCTTTATTAAGTGATGAACCCAATCCAACCCAACCATGAAACATTTGGGTTGGGTTGGTTTAGGTTGATCAGATTATATACTTAAAATTTTATTTTTTTAAAAAAGTAAGTGTTGATATGTAAAATATATGTATATATATATATATTTTAATATTGAATTAAGATTAGCAACCTCATTTTAATTTATATTATGAATTTTTAACTTCCAAACGACTAAAAAATTATTTTAAAAAGTTATTGAGGAATAAACAATCTAAAAAAAAGTATAAAATTAAAATAAGTATATGTACATGTTGGAATAGAAATTTTGACAAATCCGAAATTGCCACGTCATCCCCCAAGATTGATGGTGAAATCATATTTAATAAGGGATTATTTAAATTTCAAGGATCCCTAAATTAAATTATGGCAAAATTCAGATACACATTTGGGCTCTACCCAAATTGAAAACCCAAATTAACCCAGTCCAGAGGCGGAGGACCAAATCAACCTAGCCCAGTCCAGAAGACTAGTCCAAAGTCAAATAGGCTCAACCCAGATGACTGGCCCAAAGTCAAATAGGCTCAACCCAAAAGATTGGCCCAACATCAACTGGGCTCCGTCAAGCAGGCCGAAGCCCATCAGGAGGCCCAGAGAAACTCTACAAATAGAGACCTTCCTCCTTCATTTTCAAGGTTTAGAACTAAAGAAGCTTAGAGAGAATTCAGAAACAAAGCTGTGAAGTCTCCAGAAGCTCTCGAAGATCAAACACTGCCTGAACGAAGAACACTTCACGGAGATCGTCAAGAACACGTTACGAATCCATTGAAGTTTCCAACATTGAGAACAAACTATTTCAGCCCTCGATCACAACATACAAGTAGGAGAGAGAATCAGAGGATCAAACACTAGAGATTGTACTCACAACACCTGAAATCAATACAAATACGAAATTCATTTACACGTGTCTCATTTCCATTCGTTGGTTGAAGTCTCGTGTGAACAGATTCGCACGCCCGGTGGGACAACTCTACCTCTCATCTCTTTCTCCTCTCAATCAAAGCAAACCAATGCAATCAAAGAAAGTTACATCAACTGTTGCTGCTGCAAGCAACATCTACATGGGGTCGGTAACTCGTAGTCGTTCAAAAGGGGTCGAGACAGGCGACGATCGAATTCCTGATGCAGTGGCAAGCCACCTCATCAAATTACTGAATGAAGCTTCCAAAGCTAAGGTTGTCATCAAAGACAACCCCTTGTTTGACCAATCAACTCCTACTCCAAATCCACTGAAGGAGACGTTAAATCAAGATATAATGTCAGTCATGATAGTTGATGTAGACCCTGATGAAAGTATGGCAGAAGTGGAGAAAAAAATCAATCTCCTGATGAACGCCAAAAGACAAAGATCTTGAAATCACCTACCTCAAAAGTCAAATTCAAAGTAGGGATACAGCTGAATCCAGCCACACCCCTGCTGCAAGAAATAGTGACAAAGGAAAAACTGTTTTCCATGAGGAACAACCATCACAACCTGCTTCAGTTGCTTCTTTATCCGTCTAATAGCTGCAGGACATGATTATGAACTCTATCAGAACTCATTACGGTGGACCCAGTCAAAATCATCTCATTTACTATTTTTGTTTTCATGTAGCATCGGGTTTTTATTGGATAGTTTTTTAATTATTGTATTTTGACTTTTCTAATATTTGGTTTTTTTTTTTTTTTTTTTTTAAAAATAGTTTTCATAAAACTTATTTTTGTTAAGAAAAATACGTAGTGTTTCTTTTCTAAACAAAACAAAAGTAGTTTTAAAAAAATTGTTTTTTGTTTTGGAATTAATGACTGAGGAAGACAATGTTTTGTTAAGAAAGATTATATTTGTTGTAGGGAGTTCCTGAGAAAAAAAAACATAATTTTTAGAAATTAAAAATGAAAAAATTCAAATATAGTTATTAATTAAACAGGGCAGAAGTTTCCAATATTTTTTTTATTTTTTAAATTTAGCTAATTAAAGCCCCGTTTGATGAGTATTTGGTTTTTTAAAATTGTACTTATTTTCTTACCATTTCTCTGCAATGAGTTTCATCTTTCCTATAATAGTTATAATTTTTCTTAAGAAAACACTTGAATTCTTAGCTAAATTTCAAAAATAAAAAACAAGTTTTTAGAAAGTATTTTTTTTTAGTTTTCAAAACTTGACTTGATTTTTGAAAATACATTAAAAGGTAGACAAGAAAATATGAAAAGTCATGAGCGGAAGTATTAGGCTTAATTTTTAAAAACAAAAAACCAAATGGTTATCAAATGAGGCTTAAGAAATCAAATATTTTCTTAAGAAAGGTGAAACTATGGAAAAGAAATGATAAGAAAATAACCACAATTTTGAAAAAACTAAATTTAATGAATATGTGTTTGACAGATGTGTTTTCAAATGTGGCCTATTTGGTATGCAATTCGGATTCTCTTTTATGTTTTCGGATTCACTGAATTCAGTGAATATGTGTTTGACAGATGTATTTTCGAAAACTATTTTCGGATTCTGTGATCCAAATGGTAAAAATTCTGAAAACAACATTTTTATGTTTTCATTGTAGCCAGATTCTGAATTTAAAATTTTAAAATGCAGAATTATATTAAACAAAGATAAAAAAATCTTAATAAATACAATATTTCATGTTATAAACTCAATTTACTTTTGTTAAATTAAAATATGTATAATATTATATATAAAATGATAATTATATGAAATTTATAAAGATCATATTCATAAATTAATTAATAATGACTTATATTCAATCTAATAATTAATTTTGCAACTACAACTAATTTCATGGGGAAATTACAATTTTTGACCCTTTTTAGGTTTATATTTGAATTTTTGACCCCAATTTTAAATTCTGATTGTTTTGGACCCAATGATGATGAAAATGAGGTAAGAAAGAGAAAATGCATGAGATGAAATTACATATTTGCCCTCAATCTATTTATATTATATTAAATATATCCACTACCATTAATACGCTTTCAACTACTCAACAACCTCAACAAACTAATTAACTATCTAAAACAAACACAGCTAAACACTTTCATCACTTATCTAACTCATTCTAACAAAATACTTTAATCTCACATTCTACCTCTTCAATTACTTCAAAATACCTTAAAGTTAAATCTATACCTATATGCACAAGTAAGTATCTTCTTTACTCTTTCCATTTAGTTTGTGTTTTTACTTGAGTTTAATTTTATATTGGTGTACGAATATTATTGTCCATTTTTTCTAAATTTCGTTTGAATCCCGGCCGGGAAGAAGTGATGTTGAAACCGGGATTTTATCGGTGAAGATGTTGGACCGAAAATTTACCCGGTTGAGCATTTCCACCGGGAAAATTTCCCGGTCAAAAATATGAGATGGTGGCGAGGTTAGGGGACTTGATGTGGATGTAGAAATTAAATTTGAGGAGTTTTTGGGTCTAGTATATGTAACGCCCCAGGCCCAGGATCCTCTGCGACTTGGCTGCGTCACTATATCATCCATGACTGCTTGTAAGAGGGAAGACACTATCCCCACAAACCAACACGGGGTCCTTTCAGCATGCTTTGTCCTCACTCACATGCTCCCTAGGAAAATTCCCAAGAGGTCACCCAACATAGAATTGTTCCAAGCCAAGCACGCTTAACTGTGGAGTTCCTATGATTGAGCCACCGAAAAGGAAGGTGCACCTTGTTGGTATAGGTAGTAGCTATCAATTCTTTTAAGCTTTTCTCAATTATACTTTCACATCCTCATGTACCCCTTTTCCTCGGGCACCATACTTTCATATCCTCAGGATCCCTCTCATTCAGATGTGGACTCGGTTCATTCATGTACCCCTCTTCCTCGGGCGTCACAGTATATGAGATAAGTTATACTGACCGAAATGATTTTAATCTTGTAATGAGATGTATATTGCCGTTAAGATCCAAATCCCCAGCATTTGTTATTAAAAATGATGTAGATCTCAAATGTTTCCTTACTTTGGAAGACGTCTCATCAATTCCACTCTACATATCTACATCTCCTACCTTTTCAAGAAGTCATGCATTTCAACCCTATTCAATTCCTTGTAAGGTACTAGATAATCCATATATGGGAGTACAAAATTATCCATATGTTTCATCCATGACTACGTCTACAGTTGTCCCTCATAACACCATAAATGGTCTGTATATGGGAATGTGTAATTCCTCATTATTTCCAAATCCCTCCACAAATTATAACGTCCAAGAGATTCCATCTACACCCACATACTTCCCAAGTAATATATGTGAACAATTTGGTGAACCAACATCCGAACACAATGAGGTTGAAGAAGATGTTTTCCCAACCAACCCCCCAACTCCCACAACCAACCTCCCAATTTCACAAACTAACCTCTCAACACAAAAGACTGTTGATGTGGTACCATCAACCTTTCCAGAGTATGATGTTGTTCCATCTACCTTTCCATATGTACCAGATTATGAGGTCGTTCCATCCACCATTCCACACGTACCAACATCCTCCTATGTGTCATTCACATCCATGTTTGAGGATGACGTTGAATATTTTCATGATTGGGGTAATTATAGCTTGGAGGAAGATGATGTGGAGGTTGAAAGGATAAAAACTCATGACGAGCTTGAAGAGGCAGTAAATGATCCTGCGGAGGAGACAACAAATGGCGAGTTAGAAGAGAGAGTAGATGATCATGATCATGAAGTCGACGATGAGTTAGACGAGAGAAATGAATATGTGGTAGAGGAGGAAAACAATGGTCTTGAACTTCGAACAAACACGAATGGTAGAAACCGATCGAACGATGTACATGGATCGTCAAGTAAACAAACAGTCATGCCATGTGAGTACGCTTCAGTTAAAGATGTGGAGGTGGGAGAGATATTCGTGTCCAAAAAAGATTTATGCATGCGTTTGTCTGTGTTGGCGATGAGAGACAACTTTGAGTTTAGGGTGAAAAAGTCAAATCCTAAACTTTACAAAGTTGTTTGTATTGTTCAGGAGTGCACGTGGAGGCTACGAGCAATGGGGATAAAGGGTAGTAATATATTCAAAGTGTCGAAATACTGCAAGACACATACATGTCAACATCAGATGCTAACTCACGATCATCGACAAGCTAGAAGTTGGGTAATTGGCACACTCATGAAGTCAAAATTTGAACAAGTTGGTCGTAGTTATAGGGCGAACGACATAGTTAGTGACATGCGTCAAGAATTTGGTGTGAGTTTAACATATGATAGGGCATACAGGGCTAGAGAAAAAGCATTAGTTTTTGCCAGAGGGTCGCCAGAAGAGTCATTTAATCTGTTGTCAAGATTTGGTGAAGCTTTAAAGATTGAAAATCCAGGCACAATATTCAACCTTGAACTTGATGATGGTCAATATTTCAAACATGTCTTTATGGCCTTAAGTGCATCTATTAGAGGGTTTTTGAGCTCCATCAGACATGTACTTGTTGTAGATGCAACACACTTAAGGGGGAAGTACAAGGGCAAGTTGTTTGTTGCAGCATGCGTGGATGGGAATGGCCAACTCTACCCGGTAGGTTTTGCAATCGCCGACGGAGAGACTGAAGTAGCATGGTCCTATTTTTTACGACAAATGATGATTGCGATCGGTAATGTTGATAATTTGGTTGTCGTTTCTGACCGACATTTGAGCATACGCAAGGCAGTTGCTAAGGAGATGCCTGATGCATTCCACTGCATATGTATTCAACACTTGGGGGATAACTTGATGACAAAGTTCAAAAGTGAGGACCTTAGGTGTATCTTTATTCTCGCGGCGAAAGCATTTCGAGAGGCGGAATTCAATAATTATTGGGAACGTCTTCCAACTGTTGCCAAACAATATTTAGAAGGCATTGGATTACATCGATGGGTTCCGACATTCCAATGTGATCGAAGATACAATCAGATGACAACAAACCTTGTTGAATGTATGAACTCAGTTCTGAAGGATGCACGGGAGTTGCCAATCACTGCTTTATTGGATCATATTAGAGGTTGGCTTCAATCTAAATACTATAAACGTCGAATAAAGCATCTCGCATGGCCACATCGAATAACGGTAAGTATGCTTGCCAAATTTTTGAAGCTGCAGGAGCTAGTTCAAGGAGACATGTAGTCCGACCAGTTGATCAGTTCGAGTTTGAGGTAGATGATGGTTACCTGGGTGGGCGTGTAAATCTCCATAATAGAACTTGTACTTGTCGAGAGTTTGATTACTTTGAAATTCCTTGTTCACATGCAATTGGAGCATGTGCATTCCGTAATATAGACTCAATCACACTATGTTCTGAAGCATATCATGTTGATTCATGGGTCGACGCGTATGCAAGTCCTGTACATCCATTAGGTCATGTGTCAGAGTGGAAAATGTCATATGAATTTCAAGACTACGAAGTGTTACAACCGAAGCAAGTATCTAGGTGGGTCGCCGTCAAAATTTGCGCATACCATCGGTAGGGGAAGTCAGACGAGTGCATAAATGCACCCGATGTGGTAATATTGGCCACAATAGGAAAACTTGTCGACAACCACTTAACACTGTGTAGTATGTAATTTATGTCACTTATATAATTATAATTCTGGATTTTCTTCTCTGTGGTTTACGAACGATGAAATAATTTATGTCAATTATATAATTATAATTCTGGATTTTCTACTCTGTGGCTTACAAACGATGAATTTATATCCAAATTTGGTGCAGGAAAAAATAATTTGTAATCTGAAAAAAATTCCGGTCTCGGTGGGCCTGACCGGGAATATTCCCGGTCTGACACACCGAGACCGGGAATTTTTCCAGATTCCAAATTGTTTTTTCCTGCACTTTAACAGACCACTAATTCTCATAGAAATTTTTATATATAATTCTCATATAAAAAAACTAAGTAGCGTCAAATTTGAGAATCGAAGTATTAACTTAGTTCATTAATCGGAATAAAAGTCAATGTTTCTTCGAATTAATTACTAAAAAAGCGCGCAGTTAGCCCATAGTTGTCTGACAAATGAATTGACGCTACAAAAGTCTATGCTTGCACGACTAAAAAAAGCGTATCTAAAGCGCAGGTCGTTACATCATATTCAAAAATTTAACACAAAACATTCCGCAATCTCCACTATTAACTCGTTGCGGGACATCACCCGCCGTCTACGAACCTTCCAAGGGTGTTTGGAGAGAGTCGATCGACTTTCCATGACGCCACCCATGACCGTGTGGGTGTGGTAGTGTGGTTCTCGAGCATCCTTAACTCTTCATCTAACTCTCTGTCCGTACATAGTGTGACAAGAGAATCGAAGACGACGAGCTCACCGACGTGTAGATCGACACATATTAGTATCCAATGCGTTCTAAAAATATTGAACGACATGTACACAACGTCTACCGACTTCCATGGAATTGTATGGTCTGAATGACTGCCAATAACGTAGTCTCTAACGCTGTTGAATCGATCCCGATTGAACGCTTCCTTCCATGGATCATTACTAATAAAGTGGTCGTACACACATCGGATCGCCTCAAAAAGTCCTCGCGCGTGAGAATTGGGTTACTTGTTTAACCAAAATCAATATAAAACTGAAATTACGAACTTCAATACCGTAATGACTATATCTGCAATGACGAACTTCTGACGGCATAGGTTTGGATGAATGCTCGCCTTCGTTCGGATGAAGATGAACAAAGCGTCAATAACTTTGTATATATAAAAAGACGATATTGTTAATTAACATCATAACCCGAACCGAACACACATAAAAGGGTTTAGAACCACATACCTCGTCACTCATCCACTTGGGACGACGTCAAAAGGGTTTGGAACCACATTTTGTTGCGAGAAGCGTGCGTTGATGATGCGTTTCTTCATTGTCTGTTTCGGATCATCCATCTACTTCTGGAATTTAGTATCCATACGTTCAGGTATAGGGCATAGTGGGTCGTACACTTTAACACTTCTCTTCTTCCCATCTGCCTTCATGTCTGTCCATGGTGAGCGTAGCTTATATGCTGGTCGTCGCTTACGCTTACCTCGGCGAGGTAAATCTTCACCAGGTGGCACGACCTCCTGAACTGAGTCCGAATCAACCTCCCTCTTCGGTTTCAGTATTAGATTGGATTCTGCAGTTGTGTCCATCGTCGATTGTGAGCAGACAACATGAACTTCAACCTACATGGACAAAAACATCATGTGGTTAAGAATATTCTAATCCAACGACAAGCAAACAAAAACATCATTTGTTTACCTGATCTGACCCTCCCACTGAATGATCGTTGACACCATGACATGTTGCGGGAACATCAATATCCCGTCTTCCGGGATCGTCGGCCTCTGCATGCTCCTCGTTCAGCTTCTCAGCTTGGTCGACACCGTCTCCAAGTCCATCGGGATGTCGACGACCATCTACTCCCTCGGATGGGCCACCTCGATCAGATGGATCTTCATGCGACCCTAACTTGGTCGGGTCCACCACATTCATCTGAAAGAAATAAGAAAGCGTAAAAAAAATAACATGCTTATCATAACTATCGTGAACATGTAACCGACGTGTACCTTCGTAAGCCGTCTAAGAAACCTCTTGATTGACTTTAGGTCTGACTCCATGCCTTCAACCCGTTTATCCAATTTCTTCAACCACTTGGAGCACTTGCATCTTCTCATTTTCTTCTTCCTCTTCTCCTCCTTTTCTTCTTCCCCTTCTTCTCTTACATCCCTCATCACTTCATCTTGCTTCTTGTCTGCTTCAAACCCCACATTTTGACCCTCTTCGTGAAGTACCTCTTTACTTTTACACACATTAGGCATTTCCTGTGAGGTTGCTACAAGGCATGGTTCCTGATCTACTTCACGACCCACCGTCTCAGGTACCTCATTCAATTGAGTGTCATCTTGCATTTCAGTGCACTCAGCATTAGGGGCAAGTACTGGTACCTGTGGGCGTTCAACTTTGCGGTCCATGTATCGGACCTCCTCATCAGAAGGATCAAGATTCGCTTTGATGGTAACCTGTGACAAAACAAAAATAGAAAATGTGGTTATCATAACAACAACAACAAAATGAAATAAAGATTTAAGATCGAAATTAAGTATATGGTAGCTGACTAACCAATCCATCCACGAATATCTCTCCACACAGTCGTGTGTATGACGGCGAGTGGGAACAAGACCATCTGAGAATGCGTGGGATGGATGTCTCGTTTAATCGATTTGTAACACGTCTTGTCAGGGTCCAAACGACTTCATACGCCCAAACCTAAAACAATGATATAAGATTGTTAAAAAATGTAATTAACATTATGCGCACGAGAACTACTGAAATTATACTAACCTGAAATGCATGCGGGAAACCATAAAGACTATACGTCTCTTGCTTTTTCACTGCAGTTTGTTTGCCCTTATACGCCTCAGCTTTACCCTTCAAAGCTTTTGCGACTTTTTATTGTCTTCTCAAATATTATTTTGCTCCAATCCTCACAGCAGAAAGTCTCTCAATCATCAATAACATCTAGGAGGCTAGTATCTATTTGTTGTTTTCTCTCCCTCCCCATCATCGCCAGCTCGATAAAATAAAATAGGGCAACCTTAACAGCATCCTCGTCATCTTGGAAGTCAAGCGTGGGGAACATTTTATCTAAATCATCCCCCTTCAAACCTTCTCTACCACCTAAATACAACTCCCTCAATCTATTGGTAAACATCGTCCTCCGCAAAGGTCTATTCCCATGCCTAAGCCCAGTTATTAAGTCAAACTCACGCTTACCAAAGGACACCTTCTGACCCATTAAGTTGAAACTCATTACATTAACCCTAGTCTCATTTACCTCCCTCAAAAGTATGTAATGAACAAGTTGCCCATTAAACATGACATTTGAATCCAACAATGGACCAAAAATAGTTTGCCTAAACATGTCTAATTGGTTTGGGGTCAGCTTGTTCTTAATATTTTTATTCGTTCTAGCTAAGTGAACACAACATGTTAGAGCTGCAGGAAAGTGATCGGCCGGAGGAATTTTCTCAACTACTTCCATTGCAACCTATATATATTTAAAAAAATTTCATTACCGATAAACATTTCAAAACTGCAAAATTTCCCGGTGTTTCCCGGTTGTACTAAATTCTCGGTCGTCCAGGTTCTCGGTGTGAATTCCCGTTCGTCGGTTTCACGATGTCCCGGTGTCCCGGTGCATACCGACTATCGGGAATTCACTCGGAGATGAATCCCGGTCTGAATTCATGAATCCCGGCCGGGATTCTTCTTCGAAACCGAAAACTACGATTCCAGAAAACGAGAAAAACCAAAAATTTACAATTCCTACATAGACAGAACTTGCCGACAACATGAATGCAACATTTTCGACCAAAAAATAACTTCAAAAACAACTAAACTAACAGATTCATGTATTAAAGCCATAACTCCAAAAAATAACTTCAAAAACCTAAAATCTAACATTCAAAACCACTTAAATAACCATAAAAACTTCAAAATACGTACTTCTTGTGTCGAAATCCACAGATAATCAACAAATAATTCTCACCAAACTTCAATAAGGTGGTTAAGAAGACGAACGGGAAAGGAGACGAACGAGAAACGGGAAAAGGAAGGGTTTTTTATTTTATTTTCAATAAGGGCAAAACGGTAATTTCATGTGTTATGGGGTCCAAAATAGTCCGAATTTGAAATTGGGGTCAAAACTGCAAATATAAATTTCAAAAGGGTCAGAATTTGCAATTTCTTAATTTCATGATATAAATATGTTATATGATACACTTTAAACAAAATGAAATAAAAATTTTAAATCTACTACCAAACACATATCTAAAAACATGAAATACAACCCTATTTTCATTAAATCCCTTGTTTTTAAATTTATGTTTTCGGATGGCTTGCAAAGTCAAATGGTTTGAGCCTAAGTAATTTACCTCTAAATTACATGACCTCCGCCAAATCAGATTTTAGTTAGAAATATTTTTACGTATACCATTTGAAATCACTCCAAATTTCAAACTACTCTACTTTTTGGCTAACAAACCAGAGAGTTCATTTGAAATATGCTATGATTTGAGTTATTGAAAAAATGAAATATAATAAAATAATCAAATTGAAAGAAATGGCTAATGAATCAGCAATTATGCACATCTTTTTAAAATTAATTAGGTAAAGAAAAAACGACTTTTAATTTTAAAAATGATTATAAAATGCACGTGATTAAAATAATTTCTAGAAAACAGTAATATAAAAAATGATGAATAATTGTCTTTTTTTTATATAATGAAAAGGACAAATGATTGAATATGCTTGTCTCATAATAATTAATTTTCATGCTCTCTAATAATACTAGATTTAAATTTGAGGTATTTTTCTCTCACCAAATAATTCCTCCACACCCATCCTCTCCTTCCCTAGCTTCAATGGTGACCCTTTGGTGAATTAGAATAGATAATGGGATGACAAATTAATATACTCTGAATTGTTGTTGTCGTCAAATTGTAGATGTAAAGAAGAAGGAGAAAGAGAAGAAGTGCAACAGGGAAGGAGATTTAATAATAATATGTCACATTATTGTTGATTTGGTATACTTAAAGGGGTTGTTTGAGGCGGAGGTTCGAAATCAGAATCCTGAGAATCAAAAGCCTTGGGGGTTTTCACTAAGGGGTTCTGAAGCCTGGGAATCAGGAAGTTGTGTTTAGGGTGCAATATTCTAAAGTCTGGGAATCAAAAAGTTGTGTTTGGGATGCAATGTTCTGAAGCCTGAGAATCAAAAAGCTGTGTTTTGGGTGTAGTTTTCTGAACTATGGGTTTGATACAGTTTTGTTTCACATTTTTTCTTTTAGCTATTTTATTTCTTTCAAATTTTGTAATGTGAATTGTAGAAGCTATTGTCTAACATGGATCAATTTTTAAGTAACTTTTCGATGAAACTTTCAATTTATGTTGTACTTGAAAAATAAAAAAAAACAGTGTTAAACATTTAGAACGATTTTTAGCATTTAGAGAGAAGAAAACATAGTATGCCACGAGTTAGAGGTGTTCGTAGGTTGGGTTGGGTCGGGTTGAGATACTTTTTATACTCATCTCAACTATTCAGGTTGCAAATATCTTCAACCCAAACAACTTTTATTAAGTGATGAACCCAACCCAACCCAACCATGAAACATTTGGGTTGGGTTGGTTTAGGTTGATCAGATTATATACTTAAAATTTTATTTTTTTAAAAAAGTAAGTGTTGATATGTAAAATATATGTATATATATATATATTTTAATATTGAATTAAGATTAACAACTTCATTTTAATTTATATTATGAATTTTTAACTTCCAAACGACTAAAAAATTATTTTAAAAAGTTATTGAGGAATAAACAATCTAAAAAAAAGTATAAAATTAAAATAAGTATATGTACATGTTGGAATAGAAATTTTGACAAATCCGAAATTGCCACGTCATCCCCCAAGATTGATGGTGAAATCATATTTAATAAGGGATTATTTATATTTCAAGGATCCCTAAATTAAATTATGGCAAAATTCAGATACACATTTGGGCTCTACCCAAATTGAAAACCCAAATTAACCTGATCCAGGCGGCAGGACCAAATCAACCTAGCTCACCCCCGTAAGACGGGTCCAAAGTCAAATAGGCTCAACCCAGATGACTGGCCCAAAGTCAAATAGGCTCAACCCAAAAGATTGGCTCAACATCAACTGGGCTCCGTCAAGCAGGCCCAAGCCCATCAGGAGGTCCAGAGAAACTCTATAAATAGAGACATTCCTCCTTCATTTTCAAGGTTTAGAACTGAAGAAGCTTAGAGAGAATTGAGAAACAAAGCTGTGAAGTCTCCAGAAGCTCTCGAAGATCAAACACTGCCTGAACAAAGAACACTTCACGGAGATCGTCAAGAACACGTTACGAATCCATTGAAGTTTCCAACATTGAGAACAAGTTGTTTCAGCCCTCGATCACAACATACAAGTAGGAGAGAGAATCAGAGGATCAAACACTAGAGATTGTACTCACAACACCTGAAATGAATACAAATACGAAATTCATTTACACGTGTCTCATTTCCATTCGTTGGTTGAAGTCTCGTGTGAACAGATTGGCACGCCTGGTGGGACAACTCTACCTCTCATCTCTTTTTCCTCTCAATCAAAGCAAACCAATGCAATCATAGAAAGTTACATCAACTGTTGCTGCTGCAAGCAACATCTACATGGGGTCGGTAACTCGTAGTCGTTCAAAAGGGGTCGAGACAAACGACGATCAAACTCCTGATGCAGTGGCAAGCCACCTCATCAAATTACTGAATGAAGCTTCCAAAGCTAAGGTTGTCATCAAAGACAACCCCTTGTTTGATCAATCAACTCCTACTCCAAATCCACTGAAGGAGACGTTAAATCAAGATATAATGTCAGTCATGATAGTTGATGTAGACCCTGATGAAAGTATGGCAGAAGTGGAGAAAAAAAATCAATCTCTTGATGAAGGCCAAAAGACAAAGATCTTGAAATCACCTACCTCAAAAGTCAAATTCAAAGTAGGGATACAGCTGAATCCAGCCACACCCCTGCAGCAAGAAATAGTGACGAAGGAAAAACTGTTTTCCATGAGGAATAACCATCACAACCTGCTTCGGTTGCTTCTTTATCCGTCCAACAGCTGCAGGACATGATTATGAACTCTATCAGAACTCAGTATGGTGGACCCAGTCAAAATCATCTCATGTACTCCAAACCATACACCAAGAGGATTGATAACCTGAGGATGCCCACAGGGTACCAACCTCCAAAATTTCAACAGTTCAATGGAAAAGGCAACCGAAAGCAACACATTGCACATTTCGTTGAAACTCGCGAAAATGCGAGGGCGCGTGGTGACCTCTCCCGGTGAAGCAATTCGTGCGCACTCCACGAAGGAAATGCTTTTGACTGGTACACCGACTTAGAGCCAGAAACAATCGATAGTTGGGAGCAGTTTGAGAAAGAATTCTTGAATCGCTTCTACAGCACGAGGCGAACGGTCAGTATGATGGAACTCACCAATACCAAACAGCGCAAAGGAGAGCCTGTCATTGATTACATCAACCGCTGGAGGGCTCTAAGCCTCGACTGCAAGGACCAACTCACAGAAATATCGGTTGTTGAGATGTGCACCCAAGGTATGCATTGAAGACTACTTTACATTTTACAGGGAATCAAACCTCGCTCTTTCGAGGAGTTGGTGACTCGCGCTCATGACATGAAGTTGAGCATCGCTGCTAGAGGGAATAAAGACCTCTTACTCCCAGAAGCAAAAAAGGAGAAGAAAGAATTTAAAGGCGCAGAGAAGACTACGAAAAGCACCACCAAAGAATCAATGATCACCAACACAATCCCTCCGAAGTTTTCCTCAAAAGGAAAGGAAGTTAAGCCAGTAGGGCAGCAAGAAGCGGGCGAAAGACGTCGCCCAACTCTGAAAGAAAGGCAAGAGAAAACATATCCATTTTCAGACTGCGATGTCCCAGATATGTTGGAGCAGCTACTGGAAAAACGTCTTATTGAGCTCCCAGAATGTAAACGACCAGGAGAGCTCAAAAAGGTAAATAATCATAATTATTGTAAGTACCACCGAGTTATTAGCCATCCGATGGAGAAATGCTTTGTCCTGAAGGAGCTAATTTTAAGATTGGCTCGTGAGAAGAAAATTGAGTTAGACCTCGATGAGGTAGCTCAAACAAACCATGTAGCAATAGTGACGAATCCAAGCGTCCACTCGCCCGCAGTTCCTTTCTGCGAGGATGCAAAATGTTTGATCCTGTTCGGGTCTCTTGAACCCATTGGGATTCAGTTCCAGAGGATTGTATCAAGGAAGGACGTTCAGGAGATAAGCTGCCAAAAACAAAGCATTCAAGAGAAGAATGAACAAATTGAAAATGACGATGGTAAATGGACTATCGTAACTCGACGCAAGAAGCGACGACAAAACTATGCTCAGAAGGAAGCACACATTTTTCAGGAGCGAAAGAGAAGAAGTAAACTCCCGAAAAGAAAAAGCAGGAAGATTACTAGAAAGTCGAAGGTGATTGTGCAAGAAAATGAAGAGTTCATCCGACCTCGACGGATCGTCACTTTGGCAGAATTCTTCCCAAGCAACTTCCAAGAAATCACTCAACGAGAAGCGGTCGAGTTTGTTGTGTGTCATGTCGTCAACATTAATGAAGATCCAATGATTCCTGTCAAGAGAGGTAGTATTGAAATGAAACCTCATCTACCTTCAGTGTAGAAGACTTGTTGTCACTTCCACAAGAGGCCAAAGGCGTTCTCATCGAAGCCTTGATCAACTCCAATGACGCAAGTGCCTCAACCTCTGTAGCACGCTCATGTGTTACGTGTTGCTTGTCAATAGGTTTTACCGATGAAGATTTATTGCTAGGGTCAAAACCTCATAACAGGCCATTGTTCGTTTCAGGATACATCCGAGAGCAGAAGATTGGTCGCATTCTCATCGATGATGGATCAACCGTCAACATAATGCCCAAGCCAACTATGAAACAGTTAGGCATCTCGATGGAGGAGTTGATGAATAGAAAATTGGTAATCCAGGGCTTCAACCAAGGAAGCCAACGAGCAATTGGCATGGTTCGTTTAGAGCTCATCATTGGTGACCTAAAAGCCGAAACATTGTTTCATGTCATCGACTCCAAAACCACCTACAAGTTATTGCTAGGTCTCCCCTGGATCCATAGAAACGGGGTGATAACTTCCACGTTGCATCAACGCTTTAAATTCTACCAAGATGGCGTCAAGAAAGTGGAGGCTGATACAAATCCATTTTCAGAGGTTGAATCCCATTTTGCTGATCACGAGTTCAATTTGAAGGGCGACAACATAGGGAAGTTGTGCTGGGTGGGAGTCCCCATGATTGAAGCCAGCACAAGGAGTGAATCAGAATCTTGCTATTTGGAGAATAAGAAAGTGGCCAAAGAGGCAAATGTGACTAGCCCCGGGAAAGATCAGACTTCAACAAACCTGGCAGGGGGCAAAGTTTCAAAAGGTAAGGGTGCCACAAGTCTTCCTATTTTGTGTTACATTCCCCTATCTTAATGCAAGAAGGACGAGTCACCTTTCGCGGAATGTTCAAAAAATCTAAAAGTTGGCGATGTAGAGATCCTAAAACAAAACTTCGTTATGCCTCTCACAAAGATAACAAAACAAGAAGCTAGGAAACCTGATGATGAGCAGGCAAAAACAGTGTTACCTGAGAGACGAACGGAAGACGGATTTGACCCAAAGGCATACAAGCTTCTAGCAAAAGCAGGGTATGACTTTTCAAGGCACACCAAGTTCGAAAAGTTGAAGATTGTTGACGAAAGGCATGAATTATCGTCGACGCAAAAGAAGCTGTTACAGGATGGTTACACCCTACCTAGATGAAAGGGACTCGGATATAAGTCGCCCGAGCCAGTTTGCATAACTAGAAGGGAAAAGCAAAGGTGGTCGATGTGAATCACATAACGGTGAATGAAATTGATGATACAAAAAATGAGAAATACACAAGTCAAAGGATTTTAGCTCTCAGACGCCTTGGATCATCAACTGCACGTGTTCTGATCTCACATAGAGATCGAGCTTCCGGTGCCTGATATCCTGCCATAGTTTGCTGAAAGCTCCACAAGTTTGATATTTTGTACGTGGGTGGGGTTGTATAGCAAGTCCATGTGTATTTTGTAGATATTTTTAAAGGGATTGTATAGCTAGTTCCGTGTGTATTCTAGAGGTTACAGTTGTATAAATCAGGGTTGTGTATGCTTTTGGTTGTAGTGCTCCCTATCAGTTTAGTTTTCGAGTGAGCATTAAATAGAATTGTTCCTTACATATGTTTGATAATCTCTTAGGTTCCGCTGTGTGGTGTTTAAAGTATTTCATATGCAAGTATAGTATGTTTATCAGGTAAACAGGATCAACAGGTATTGTTAAGACGTAAACGATGTCTGTTGGCTTCACACCGTCTTTCGGGCTAAGTAGTGAGTAGTTCGGGAGGGGATGTGAAAGAATACATCAACGAACTCCCTGACTGTTGGGACCGACGACACATCCCCTTTCTCGCTTCTCAAGTCTATCACACTTGCCAAGAAGGCCCAAGCCCC
The DNA here is from genome assembly GCA_036507285.1 of Trichosanthes cucumerina. NCBI lineage: Eukaryota > Viridiplantae > Streptophyta > Magnoliopsida > Cucurbitales > Cucurbitaceae > Trichosanthes > Trichosanthes cucumerina. The sequence continues at coordinate 68,630,742 of CM071839.1, read as the reverse complement.
TTGGCCAACCAGCTTGCTCGCCTTTGGTGCTGAAATAACCTTTGGAACTGCTCCAAGTTCGGTTCCTTTCACCTTAAAACTTTGTTTTGATGGAGGCTTGAAGACTACTTCTTGATGATGACAATCGATGTTGGCATGATTCACAGCTAGCCAATCCATGTCAAGGATAACATCGAAATCCCTCATCTCTAGGACAATCAGAGTCACTTCCAACGAGCGACCTTCCACCAAGACCTGACCGATTTTCACTCTTTCTCGGGTCACTAGTTCTGCCCCTACTAGAGTTATGACTAACAGGCTAAAACCTAGAGACTCTACTTCTAACTGGGCTTCCCCACAAACTATGTAGAAATAAAGGAATGTGTACATCCATAATCAAAAAGTACAAAAGCGAGATGACCAAGTATTGGTAGAGTACCTGTCACCACGACGCCTGAACCTCTTGCAGCTTTAGTTGTAGCTGCGTAATATCCGCCTCGCGGGCGCCCTCCTTGAGCCCCTTGCTCCTGATTCTCTGGGCAAGCTGACGCCACATGGCCCACCTTCTTGCATCTGAAACAAGTTCTACGATCTACCCTCTTCTGCTGCCTGTACACCGAGGAAAAATGACCCATCTTCCCACAATTGTAACAGGTCATGGTGGTTGCAAAACAAGCCCCACTGTGTAATCTGCCAAAACTAGCACAAGGGATCTTCGCCACACCTTGGGTCGGTCTTTGTCCCTGAGCCACAAGCCTATTAGGTCTGCCAGTAACTTGGTCAAATCTTCTTTTCTGGCCTACTACCGGACCCTGGGTCGTTCTTGAGCTACGACGTGTTTCTACACCTTGAGCTACTCTTGTGCTCTGACTTACATTGACTCCTTCAGATCTCGAGGTACAAGTATCAGGCAATGACGTTGCTCGCACAACTGCAACGTAATTTTGCGGTTCCTGGACAACCACATCGCCATACAAAGCATCACAAAACCCGCCCACGAACTTGTCCACCTTCTTCTTTTTCGTGTCTACCCAGTCAACTGCAAAATGGGACAACAGAGTGAACTCGTGTTCATAATCCTCTTGACCGCTCTCCTTACTTGCTTGCTTGAATGAACTCGGCTAACTTCCTCGTTCTAGTGATGGTTTGGTAATACTTCCATAAAACTCTTCACTAAACTTTTCCCACGACATTGGTCCTTCACCCACACTGATAGATCGTTCTACTGTTTCCCATCAGAGAAAAGCTCAGCCCCTTAGTGTATAGATGACACACTGGACCATTTGGTTCTCTAGACAGCGCATCCGACGAAAAACTGATTCCATGGTAGCAAGCCACGCCTCGGCTGCCATGGGATCCACCATTGTCCTTCGAAGTTAGGCGGGTCATATTTCTTGAAGTCTTTCAAGTATCTAGCCTCTTCTGTGGTTGACCCGTTATTTTGGTTAAACGTCCCGAAGTTTTGAGTGAACATTGTCGCTTGACTTGCTAAGGAATCCTGAATGATTTCTCGGAGGCCTTCAGAAGTCATGAGCATCGTGGTAGGTGGTGGGGCATTCTCATTCCTTTGGTTCTCCTTATTCCCCAGGTTTTGGCCTGATGACTCCTCATTGACTGGGGGGTCAGGGTTGACCTCCTTCAGGTGCTTGGATTGTTCATCTACTAGTGGCTCCAACACAAGCTCTTAGTTACGGGCTCCTCGACCCTTACCTTCACGACCTCAATGACCTCGTGGCATGGCTGCTCCCCTACCTCTCCTACCACGCGAACGACCTCGAGCTATAATCTAAGTCATAACACCAAATAACTTTAATACACGAACAACAATAATCAAATAAAGCAACTCGAATATTAACCAACAAGAAGTTCTTTTAACCTAACTACTTTACCAAAATAAAAGCAAACCTGGCGATGGCGAGGCGACTCCCTCCAAGAGGCTATAAGAACCAGTGCCTACGTTGTAGGCAATTATACACAATCTAAAACCTACGTTCTGATACCAACTATAACGACCCTACTTTTTAGACCCAAAATCCCTAGGGAAGTTACTAAGCAACACCATCGATGTCGAAAATTTCAAGAAGATAACGACGCTTATCGAGACAAAACCAATTTTTTCCTAACCTGTTTTAAGCATAATAACACTCCAACAATAATTCCAAACACCCAGCCTCCACCAAACTACATTCACAACACGCTGGGTTTCCAAACATATCACAAGCAAGCAATTAAGGTAGGATATTCCAGATGATCGTAACTTTAACATTTAACTAACACTTATATGCAACTAATAACTTTGATAGGAAATGAACAAACAAAACTCTTAGCTAAAAGTAAGAGACTAACTCCACATTTAGGAAGAACAAGATCCTAAACACCCTACAAGTCACTCAACAGGAAATCTAAGCACAAATAAAGGTCCTAACCCATTAAGAATGTTCAACGAAAATACAAGGTACAAATATAGCTCCCAACGAGCCAAGAGACACAACGGAACATCCCTATAGCCTGGCATGGTTTCCACCGTCATCATCCACCCACAGTCTAGCTTTTACCTGCAAACAAAACATAGAAAGAAGACGAGTGAGTATAAAAATACCCAGTAAGCAACTCACTTACGTCCAAACCTATCTCAGCAAAACAACTAGACTCGTCTTCTAAACTTGCTTAACCACAAACAAGTCTCACACTTGACACACTTTACCCTGAGCCCCCTGTGGTGACTAACTCGAGCTCTACCTTCGGTCCTGGAACTTTGATTGACGATGTAATGAGAGAAAGTAACTCTCATGCCACTACACGCCGACATATGGCAGAGCAGGTACGTAGCCTACACGCCGTATGGTGAATCACCCCTAAGCCAGCTCGGGATCATGAAAAGCAACCACTCCCTAACGGGGGCGTACCTAGAGATGTCCATTTTCTCCGCGGGGACCCTCCCCTAACGGGGCGGGGAATGGGGGAGGGAGCGGGGAAGAGATTTTCCCTGTTGGCTAAACGGGGACGGGGACGGAGAATACATTCCTCGTCCCCGACCCCGACCCCATCCTCGCCCCGCTCCCCGTCCCCGCCCCGATTAATTTATTTAATTTTTATATATATATATATTTTTATACATTTAATAAACCATAAGTCTAAATCTTATTAAATATAATTTTATTTTTCTAAGAAAATTGAAAAAAATGTCTTTTAACTAGAAATCTCTAAAGAATAATTAACCATTTAAATACAATTTTTTTTTAAAAAAAGAAATTAGTTAATACAATTTTAAAAAGTAAAAATATAAACGGGGAACCCGATCCCCGCGAATTCTCCGCGGGGAATCCCCGCCTCGTTCCCCGCGAAATTAAATGGGGAGTTTCGCGGGGACGGGGAATGAAATAGGGGGCGGGGACGGGGACGGGGAGCCATTCCCGTGGACATCTCTAGGCGTACCCCAGGCTCTCTTAACATAACACGCTAGCATGGTGCAGTGAGGTACGTAACCAACACACCCATTGGAGAATCGCCCCTAAGCTAGTACGGGATAATGGAAAGCAACCACTCCCGATCTTAATGGGGGTGCACCCCAATCTCATGAGCCTATCATATATCGTCAACCTAGAGGTTCTAACCTGCTCATGTGCAACTCAGGGTTTAGTAAGTGTCGGTTCTCAGGCTTTATTTATAAGGTGACTAGGGGTCCCATCTAGGCATTCCTAACGTCCTCGACCCATTCCAAGGGTCCCAATTCCAACTAGCTTCTCAAACTAACCAAGTTTTAACTCAAACCATACACCTATTGGAAATGCTAGGCACAACATGAACAATCGACCCCCACCTCACATAATCCCACATAACAAGATACATAATCTATGTAAACATGGTAAAACAAAATCAAACATGATTCAACATCCCAAGGCAATATCCATACAATCATGTCAAAGATAAACTCATAAAGGCATGCTTTCAAACTCCACAAATCCTTAGAAAACTATCCTAAGGTTCAACAATAGTATCAACTCAAAAACTCACGACAAGTAATGTCGTACGTCGTACTCCTTCGCTTAGAAGTTCGGCGTTAAACCAAAAGACTACTTACTTTGGATTAGGAGTGCAAAGGGATAGTCTTTGCTCTTGCTAGCAGTCTAGTGCACCTACAAAACGCTGCAAACCATGCACAAACCTCAGTTAGGAACCAACCTCATGGCTTTACCCTTGAGGCACAAACCAGTACAAACCTAACCAACCTAAATCAAAACAGTCTTTGATAACCCCACGAGGAAAATCACAGTCGACCCAACCCTTCTAAACTTAACTACAGAACCAGCAAAATCGAGATCGAGGCTTACCCACACACTACTACGAGTTCGAGTCTTGATGCGAAACGACTTACACTTCGAGCAAACCTTTCAAGAATACTCCTTTTATCGCGTTCACGCACGGACACGCCCAACAACAAACAAAAGGAAATTAGATAGAAACGAGCACGAACCCGAGGGAGAGAGAGAAACAGATCCGAGGAAGAGGGAGAGGTAGGCTCCGCAACTGCACGGTCGATCGCTGCTGTTGGACTCTCTGCACAAAGAAGGAGAACGTCGACGAGCAGTGGTCTGATGGAGATCTGATCTCCTTGAGCAGTGGAAACGTGGTTTGGGATCGTAATATGCATGATTGTTTTGCTTGAAACAAAAATCAATACATTGACAAAAATACAGAACAAGCATATAATCAACTCTAATCTAATTAGGCATGGATTAATTGCATACAAACATATTAAGTTTAATAATTAAACTAAGAAGGAAGAGGAATAAACGTTTACCTGCTCCCCAAGAAAATTCCATGAAATCAAAGAACACAAAGAACTCTGTTTTTCATGCAGGAACACTACCACTTGGAAAACCCTCTATGTCTCTGAGTGCTTAGATCTCTCCTCTGTGGGAAGGATTCCAACAATTTGGAAGAATTGGGGAATTTTGGAGATTGAGAGGGAGAGAGAGATTTTGCCTTCTATCAATTGAAAATCAATCGATCAATCATCATCGCTTCACCTCTCTCCAAGAGAAGTTAAACCCAGTAGATGGCATCTCCCACTTCCTATCGAATAGGGAGTTGGGAGAGAGGGGGAACGTGTCTTCCTGACACGTTCCTTATTTAATTAATAACATTAATTATATAATCAAAATATAAATTAAATATCTTATATTTAATTTACATTAAAACACATTTAATGAATTATCCCTCTATCCTATAGTTTAATGCACATCTAATGTACATTAAATTTAACCTATAGTTTTTAAATATGAATCACATTCACATTTTAATCTAATATTTGAACTCTTTCAAATATTTAATTCTCTCACATAATTTTAATATGAATCATATTCACATTAAATTTATAATATATAGTTCCAAAACTATATATTATATCGTATCTAAATACATTAAATATATTCCCTAATGAGTTTGAAGATTTCAAATTCAAATGATCTAAGAACCCTTTACGAGCTAGAAGGTGGATCTTATGGACCTCTGGTCGAAAACTCCAACGATCTGAGATTGCTTGCTCGGTTAATCTCATTAACCTCCCAATCAACATTCGTTAATCATGGAACACTCCACTAAAGTCCCGCAGCTGCACTCTTCTCACTGCAGATATATTTCTGTGTCCACGGATATTGACCAATAACAGTAAGTCAATCCTTCACAAATGTTCGTAACACCAGCTGGGTCAAATTACCGTTTTACCCCTAGGATACATCTTGTACCTTAAGTACCAGTGCTCCTCTAATGAACAATTTATTTGTGGTCCTACCAACAAACAGAGTCCCTCTCGGGCCAATGAGAGGGTCGGGCCTTTTATTCAAGTCCCGGAGACACCACTTAAGGGAACATTCCTCTACTTACCCTAGTAGGCGGGAAGGAGTGAATTCCATCTTGCTAAGTTAAGTTCTCAGCCGTTCACTCGGTCTTGTCCCCAATAAGGTAGGCATATTGAGTCGGCAAATCTGGCCACTCTCACCCATACTAGTCAAAGGACAATCCCTCACAAACAGGAGTTCGTAACCTGCTCCGGATTGAGACCAAGTTGCCTAGATCATCCTAGTGAAATAGAAACCTAACTAGTCAATGGAGGTACAGCTAGAGGTTACTATTTCGTGGTCCGATCTTATGTAATCTCATTACATAGGATATCTCCACTCACATGTCATCTATACGAACACGTTAGGATCACAGTGTTTGTATCAAATACAAAGTGGGCCACATCCATAGTTTTACCAGGGTAAGGTACCCAAACCTTATCCCCTAACTATAGACACTTTAGGTTTTATCTCGAACCGAGATCCTTTTTATGTACATTACATTCAGTTAAAGATTCATTTAACAGCCTTGGATGTTTAGTTTATTGGATTTAGGATTTAAATAAAGGCAAACTCGTAGATAACGAACAATAACAGTTTATTGAAATAATAACACTTTATTACATGAATTAGAACATAATTACAAACTACGAGTTTTAGGGCACAAATCCCAACATGGTTAGCGTGCGGATGGGCCTTGGCGCGACACGGAACAATCGAGGGAAGGGAAGACGACAGTCCGACGTGTGTTTCGGTTCGAAGAAAGAAGAGGGCAGTCGGAGATGCCGAACGTCGGTACGGCGTGCGCGACGAAAGCAAGGTGAGGGACGGCGGGCGTTGGCTGGCGGCTGAGTTCCTCAGTGGCAGTAGTCCCCTAGCGAAGAAGAAGAGAGACGAGGGAGAGAAGGGGGCGTCTGCCCTTCGCGAAACCCTTTCTTTTCTTTTTTTTTAAACTAAAACCTTAAACAAAACAAAAAGGAAACCCTAATAAGAAGAAGAAAAGAGAGGAGATTACCTCGATTCCTTCTCCAAAATGCTCGATAAGAAACTAAAGAGTTGACAACCCAATTTAAAGGTGAGGCTTAATTATTTGGGTCCCTGCAAGATCTAATAATTAACCTCTTAGCCCAAAACAAATAAAACTATGACATGAACCCGGAATTAACTTTCGCAAAATAAATTAATTTACTTGAAATTACTGGGTGTCACACTTTTTCTAATTTGTCGAGGGCTTTACAGCTTGTTCTCGAACGTAGATTTTGATTCAAATGTGAATTTATATCAAGGGCTTTGTAGCTTGTTGAATGTCTTCGGCTTGTTGAAATTCTTCAACTTGTAACTTGGTGAAGTCATTCACAAAACACTTGACACCTAAAGACTTGAAGTATTCAACATCTAACGACTTGTCTTACAGTGTTCACACCTAAGGACTTCAGGGAGCAACCAACACCTAAGAACTTTGGGATTCTCTCTTAGTTCTCTTTAGAGTGAAATGTCTGATCCTTTGGAGTGGAGGAAAAACAATCTATTTATAGAGCATTCCAGGACATGTGGGCTTGAGTTTTAGTGGCTTTTGGGGCCAACCACTCGAACTTGGATTTTGTTGGCTTTGGGCCTAACCATTTGGGTTTTGGCTTTATTTAACTTTAACTCAAATTTCCATATAACTCAATTTGACCAAATTAAACTTTTAATCTTTAGAATTTGTCAATTTTTGTCTTCAAATTAAATTTGCAACACATGTCAATTTATAATTGGTCCTAAATTTAATCATTTATAATTTTATCGGAATAATAACGTGACAATTGGAGATTGACCAAAATTTATATGTCAACCAGGCCAAATCAAGCCAAATAAAAATATAGTAGCCAAATTGGCCAAATCTAAATATACAGTCTAACAAATTAAAATGTATAGAGATTATGAGGCCAAATCAAAATACAGAAACCAAATCAATAAATGGTTAAATCGAAATATATATAGGCCAGTGGCCAATGACCAAATTGGCCCAACTAAAACCTATAAGATTTCTCATAAAAAAAATGCCAAATGATCACCAAATTAAAACCTATATTATTGGTCATAAAAAAAAAAGGAAAACAGACATATAGAGACAAATGAAACAATTTTAGAACCAACAAAAATTAAATCTAAATAATCTTACCTACAAGTGAGATAGTATTGATGAAACAAGTATCTTATCACCTGTCTTTCTCTCTTGAATCCTACCCTTTAATCGATCGATTGACTTCCTTATAAAAGAACATTTGCAAATGAAAAATCGAGAATGTAGACACAAGATGTGGAGAAAGGAAACGAAGAAAAAAATGGGAAACTTGGAATGTGAAGGGAACAGAAAAAATGAGAAAGTGGGAGCGTGAGAATGGGAAAGATGGTGGAAAAAAAAGAGTTCTTTCAAAGATGAACCATAGGTTAAAGTGAGATAAAAAATAATAAAATAAATAAAAACAAATAAACAATTTTTTTTAACAAAATCCTTTTCTAAAAACAAAATAAATAACAATAAAAATAAATCTTTGATTAAAAAAAAATCATTTTTATGAGATAAAAATAAAAATATTACCGGACCAAATACAATATCTACAATAATAATAACAATTTTAAAAAAATAATACGCAAAAAGAGGTGAGAGATGATGATGATAATAATAATAATAATTACTGTTTAATCACAAACTCTATTTTCTTACACCACATTCATCTTCTTCTCCCTTTTTCTCTCTCTAATTAACGTACCATTTCATCCATGGTTTCTCTTCCTCCTTAGCTTTTGATCATGCAAAAGTTTTTGTTTTAATAACAGAAGTCAAAGCTAGCTCGTCTTCTCAATAAAGTTATGTTACGCTCTTTCATTCTTATCTTACAACACTATGCTTCTTTTTTTTTCTTGCTCTTTTTTTTTTTAATACCAAAAACTTAAGTGCCAAAAAAAAGAAGATATATATGAGAAAAAAATGATAAATAGATAGGGGAGATAAACAGTGACATTAAACAATATAACAAAAAATGTAAGGTAAAGATTCACATTGGAATAGACGTAAGGAATAACAAAAATAAAATTAAAGTAAACTTTTAATACCCTTACTCAATTACTGTACTCTTTTAGGGTATTTTGAGACAAAGATTAAAATCTAGAGCTTGGGATCAAGAACAACCAACTAGCTTGTTGTTTGAGCTGCAGATCCTAGCTATGGTTATTTTTTTGTGCTATGGAATTTTGAGTTCTTTTTTTACAAACTTCTCCCTCATTTTGGTTATGAGAATTTTTTACTATGAGGATTTGTAGACTCTTTTTTTTGTATGAAAGTTCACTGTTTTGTTTCTCTCTAACCCTCATTGCATGTGTGTAGTATGTGTTTGGGTGTATATGTGATAACTCACCTTCTATTCTTTTTGAAGAAGGAATAGGGGTATAATTAAAAAGTCCAAACCACTTCTCTTTTCGTGTATCAAATCAAAAACCACAATTCTGTCATTTAAAAAATCAATGTAAAAGAAGAACTTACACTTAAAAAGAAATTTACTCACTTAATCAAGATTTAGACTTTTCTCCAAAAAAAAAAACAAAAAACAAAACCTATGGTTTCTCCAACTTTTAAAAAAAAAGATAAAAAAGTAAAATTAGCCAATACCAAATAACAAAAATCAAAGTGGAGATATTCAAGAATGAACAAATTTAAATATTAACATAAAAAACACATAGATATTGATAATCTAACTATTTAGTTAAAAATCAGTCGGACAAAAATAGGTAGCTACAAACAGATTATTCGGTTAATTGCTCAATCAAAAAATTTATGCTAGTCTATTGAAAACCAATGGCCAATGTATAAGACTTGATTGAATGAAACTAGAACCAATGTTTAGTAAGCATTAGAAGCCTTCTTTCATTTATTTTATTACTGTTGTTAAAATAGAATGAAAACCCAGTATAATTTTACCAATATTTAAATACTAATATAATATATTTATTATAATAATAATAATAATAATAATAATAATAATAATAATAATAATAATAATAATAATAATAATAATAATAATAATACAAGTTTTTGGAAATGGAATATATATAATATAATAAATATAGTGAGAATTTATGGAAAATTAAATAAGCAATAAACTAAATAGAAAGTGGGAGAGAAGAAATTGAATTGGCGAGAATTTCACCAATGTTACCTTTTATTCTTCCACCAAAAGCCACTATTTATAGGCAATTTGGCAAGGGATGAGTTGGTACATTTGGACACTAAGCATTGGTAAAAATTTGACACATGGAGGACACTATGGCTATGGAAATTTTGCCACTTGGCATGGGTAATATATGGCATGTGGATGGGCATTTATACTACATATTTTACAATACTCTCCCTTAAATGCCCATTTATATAATATATGTCTCGTTAAAACCTTACTAGGGAAAAACCCTATGGGATAAAAACCCTAGTAAAGGAAAAAGAGTACATATTTTATATAATACATTTACTCCCCCTCATGACGATATCAGTTGAGATCTGTGAGTCGTTGCATCCCAATACTTTGAACCAATTTCTCAAATGTTGTAGTTGGTAATGCCTTTGTAAATATGTCTGCCAAGTTATCCTTCGAACAAATCTTTTGTACTGAGATGTCGTCATTTTCTTCAAGGTCATGAGTGTAGAAAAGCTTTGGAGAGATATGCTTCGTTCTATCTCCTTTGATATATCATCCTTTGATTTGAGCTATACATGTTGTGTTGTCTTCGTATAATATTGTTGGAGGATGTTTACTAGAAGACCATCCACATGTCTCACGAATGTGTTGTGTCATCGATCTTAGCCATACACATTCTCGACTTGCCTCGTGAATTGCGAGGATTTCAACATGATTCGAAGAAGTGGCCGCGATGGTCTGCTTTCACTTGATCGCCATGATATAGCAGCCTCCTCACATGTAAATAGATAACTTTTATCGAGATCTAGTTTTGTGTGGATCGGATAGAAAACCAAAATTTGCATAACCAACTAGATCAAAACCTGGATTTGTTAGAATAAAATAGACCCATATCAATCGTCCCTCGAAGATATCGTGAGTATATGCTTAACTCCGTTCCAATGTCTTTTTGTAGGACATGAACTATATCTAGCTAATAAATTTACTGAAAATGCAATATCTGGTCTTGTGTTATTAGCTAGATACATAAGTGCACCAATTGCACTAAGATATGGTACTTCAGGACTAAGTAGTTCTTCATTATCATCTCGAGGTCGAAATATATCTTTCTTTACATCCAAAGAAACGAACCTCCATTGGAATGTTCAATGGATGTGCTTTATCCATATAGAATCTTTTTAAGATTTTCTCTGTATAAGTTGATTGATGAACAAATATCTCATCTGCTAAATGTTCAATTTGCAAACCAAGGCAAAATTTTGTTTTTCCAAGATCTTTCATCTCGAATTCTTTCTTAAGATATTCTATTGCCTTGGATAACTCTTCAGGAGTTCCAATTATATTTCATCATCAACATATACAGTATAATAGCAAATCTCATCGAGATTTCTTTATAAAAACACACGGACATATTGGATTATTTTGATATCCTTCTTTCAATGAGATATTCACTCAAAGCGATTATACCACATTCGTCTTGATTGTTTTAATCCATATAATGATCTCTGTAACTTTATTGAATATAATTCTCGAGAACTTGATTCATATGTTTCTTGTATTTTAAATCCTTCCAGGATTTTCATATAAATGTCATTATCTAGAGATCCATATAAATACGCCATGACTACATCCATTAGATGCATATCAAGTTTTTCATATACAGTCAGACCAATCAAATATCTTAAAGTTATTGCATCTACCACAGGAGAATATGTCTCCTCATAATCTATACTGTGTCTTTGAGAATCCTTGTGCAACAAGTCTCGCTTTATATCTTGTGACTTCATTCTTTTCATTTCTTTTCCTTACAAATACCCATTTGTATCCCACAAGTTTGACACCTTCTGGTGTTAGGACTACTGGTCCAAAAACCTCACATTTTGAAAGTGAGTTCAACTCTGCTTGGATTGCTTCTTTCCACTTCAGCCAATCCTTTCTACGTTGACATTCTTCGATAGATTTTGGATCAAAATCGTCACTTTCATGAATAATATCGTGAGCAACATTATAAGCAAAAATGTTGTCAACAATGATATCATTTCGGTTCCATCTCTTTCTTGTTGTAACATAATTTATAGAAATTTCATTATTATCCTCAAGCGTTTGATTTTCATCAATACTCTTTTGAGTAGTTGTATCTTGGATTTCTTCTGGAACATCCATACCTTTTATCGAATCATTTTGATTCTCAACTACTTTTCTTTTTCGAGAATTTTTATCTTTGGAACCCATAGGTCTACCACGCTTCTGGCGTGCTCCAAACTCATTATTGACAACTTGTTCCCTTGGGATATCAATTTTTGATGGAGCATTTGCTGCTGGTATATATGATTTAGTCACCCTTTTAGCATCTGTGAATGCATCTGGTAATTATTTTGCTATATTTTGCAAATGAATTATCTTTTGAACTTCAAGTTCACATTGATCTCTACGAGGATCTAAATGAGATAATAATGATGCATTCCATGTAATTTCTTTTTCCAACTTCTTAATTCCTCCCCCTAATGTTGGAAAATTTATCTCATTAAAATGACAATCAACAAATCGTGCAGTAAATATATCACCCGTCAGGAGTTCAAGATATTTAATAATTGATGGGGAATCATATCCAACATATATTCCTAACCTCCTTTGAGGACCCATCTTATTGCGTTGTGGTGGAGCAATTGGAACATATACTGCACATCCAAAAGTTCTCAGATGGGATATATTTGGCTGCTGGCCATAAGCTAATTGCATGGGAGAATATTTTTTATAGGCTACTGGCCTAATACGTAATAATGATGCGGCGTGTAAAATAGCATGACCCTAGACTGATGTAGGGAGTTTAGCTCTCATAAGCAATGGTCTTGCAATTAGTTGCAGACGTTTTATAAATGATTCTGCTAGACCATTTTGTGTATGAACATGAGCTATAAGATGTTCAACACTTATCCCAATTGACATACAATAATTATTAAAAGTTTGAGATGTAAATTCACCAGCATTATCAAGTCGAATTGTCTTAATTGTATAATCAGGAAATTGTGCTCTTAACTTAATTATTTGAGCAAGTAATCTTGCAAATGCAAGATTTCAATAATGATGCGGCGTGTAAAATAGCATGACCCCAGACCGATGTAGGGAGTTTAGCTCTCATAAGCAATAGTCTTGCAATTAGTTGCAGACGTTTTATAAATGATTCTGCTAGACCATTTTGTGTATGAACATGAGCTATAAGATGTTCAACACTTATCCCAATTGACATACAATAATTATTAAAAGTTTAAGATGTAAATTCACCAGCATTATCAAGTCGAATTGTCTTAATTGTATAATCAGGAAATTGTGCTCTTAACTTAATTATTTGAGCAAGTAATCTTGCAAATGCAAGATTTCGACTTGATAATAAGCATACATGTGACCATCTACTGGATGCGTCAATTAATACCATAAAATATCTAAATGGACCACTTGGTGGGTTAATAGTTCCACAAATATCACCTTGAATTCGCTCTAAAAATGCAGGTGATTCAATACCCACTTTAGCTGGTGATGGTCTAATAATTAATTTCCCTTGAGAGCAAGCATCACATGACAACTCATTGGATTGAAAAATCTTCTGGTTCTTTAAAGAATGTCCATGTGAATTCTCAATAATTTTCCTCATCATTATCGATCCTGGATGACCCAGTCGATCGTGCCAAACACTGAATATTTCTGGATTCATGAACTTCTGGTTCATTATTGCATAACTTTCGATTACTCATATATGAGTATAATATAATCCAGAAGAAAAAGCTGGCAGTGTTTCCAATATACGTTTTTCATGTGAAACAATAAATGTGATATAGAGATACTCTATATTATTTTTACGATCAGTTTCAACATGATAACCATTATTATGTATATCTTTGATTTGCTAGAGAACAAAGCATTATTGATTGAAAATTTTGTTCCTCTAGGCAAGATAAAACTTGTTTTTCCAAAACCTTCAATTAGGTCTGCAGAACCTGATATAGTATTGATTTTTGCTTCCAGCATTGTCAATTTAGAAAAATATTTCCTGTTTATGAGTATCGTGTGCGTAGTTGCGCAGTGTGCCAGACATAAATCCTCATTGCTCATTTTCGAGTTACTCAACATATTGAAATTGTCCATATTTCTTCATTGATAAGAAAAGAAAAGCGATTACAAAAAATCCTAAATATATATACAAAAACAAGAAAAACAGATTATAATTACAAACAGTACTTAATTATATATCTTCATACAAAGCATCATCTACTTGTTTGATTGCATCAATTTTCTCTCCAGGAGATTCAAAATAATCAGCCACATCAAGATGCACCATATTGGAGGGATCAAACACATCATCTTCTTGAATGGCAAGATTCACCTCCACATTCTTCCCTTTTCCTTTTTCCTTGAAGGAAGCTTGATAGAGATCAACAAGATGTTTTGACGTACGACAGGTACGTGACCAGTGCCCAGTCATTCCGCACCGGAAACTTTTATGTTCATCACCTTTTGAACTTCTATCTTGTGGAGCTTTTCCTTTATGATCATCAGTTCGTGTGGGTTTCTTAAAATTATAATGCCCACCACGAAAATAGGTATTTCTTCCTCTACCGCGGTCCCGACCACGACCACGACCACGATTATTAAAATTCACAACATTCACTTCAGAGAATGGTGTTGCTCCAGTTGGTCGAGATTCATGATTTTTCATTAATAGCTCGTTATTTTGTTCAGCCACGAGAAGACATAAAATTAGTTCTCGAATATTTTTAAAGTCTTTCTCTCGATATTCTTCACTGCAGAGGAGCATATTCGAGACATGAAAAGTGGAGAATGTCTTCTCTAACATATCAACATCAGTAATTCTTTCTCTGCATAATTTTAATTTTGAACTAATTCCGAATAATAATAATAATACAAGTTTTTGGAAATGGAATATATATAATATAATAAAGATAGTGAGAATTTATGGAAAATAAATAAGGAATAAACTAAATAGAAAGTGGGAGAGAAGAAATTGAATTGGAGAGAATTTCACCAATGTTACCTTTTATTCTTCCACCAAAAGTCATTATTTATAGGCAATTTGGCAAGGGATGAGTTGGTACATTTGGACACTAACATTAGTGAAAATTTGACATATGAAGGACACTATGGCTATGGGAATTTTGCCACTTGGCATGGGTAATATATGGCATGTGGATGAGCATTTATACTACACATTTTACAATAATTACGTATTAAAAGAAAAACAAAATTTATGCAATCAACTCTCGTTGATTCATTTTCTATTATTTTATTACGTATAAAAAAACAAAACCACCCATCACGTTTGGTTAGGTTTGGTTTAAATCAGATTTGACATTAATCAACTTTTTTCCTTCTGGTAGATCCCACCTCCTATACTACAGTATTTGTGGGTTTAGAATTATAAATATAATTTATGAGCCTTCGACCAGCTTTATCAGCTATTTTAAAAACCGTTTGTAAGAAATAAGTGTACTATGTTCGAAAAATAGAATGGATATCAGATATAATTTTACCAATATATAAATACTAATATAATATATTTATAATAATAATAATAATAAAGAAAATGAAAATTATATATGTATATATTCTAATAGAAAATATAAATGGAAATATATGAAAAATAGATTTAAGAGAAAGTGGAGGAATAGAAGAGAGATTTGAGAAAATCAACCCAATGGTATTTTGCATTTGTCCACCAAAAACCACTATTTATAGAGTATTTGGCAAGGAGTAAGTGGACTTTATTGGAGACCAAGCATGAGTATGTTTATGACACATGAAAGGCATATGGCCAAAATAGGGTATGCCACATGGTTAGATGGGAAAATGGACATCTATTTCATGCCTTTACACTATACTAAACCTATTTTTATTATTTTTTTGTATTTTTATATTCGGAAGCATAACAAATTAAAAATGGATCACGAACGGGATTTGAAACTTTTTTTTTTTTTTTGTAAAAGCTTATGTTTCAATAATTTGTTGTTTTATAACATATTCACGCACGTGAACATGATATCCACTCGAAAAAATAGATTTTTTGATTGATGTGTTTCATTAATTTGAGCATAAAACTTGAGACTTTTATAAGATTAAACAACAAATTGACAGATAGTTGTTAATATATTCGATATGTCAGTTGAGCTATGCTCTCTTTAGCACAACAGATTAGGGAATATTGTGCACATATTTTAGCTTAATTTTTTCCTAATTTTTTTTAATTCAACAATATTTAAAATGGAAGGATTCAAACCTCTGACCTGTTGATTGACGGTTCAACTCAATTACTACTGAACTCACTTGTAGATTATTAGAAATATAAAGTTATTGACCTATGATTTAATCTATTATAATTAAAATTGGATTGGACCCTTGACTCATCTCATAAAGTTAATTAATCAGAGAGTTAAATTAGGCCTAACAACCTAATCAATTTTTTTTGGGAGAAAAATATATTTTTAGTCTCAAAGTTTGAGTTCAGTGTCTATTTGGTCCTTAGAATAAAAGTTCAAAAAAATATTTTAAATGGTCCTTAGACTGCTAATTGACCAACCGAAAAAAAAAAAGACCAATTAAATAGGAGACGATGTGGTACTGAATTAATATTATTTATATTTTTCTTAGTTTCGGGAATTGACCCAACAAATTCTGTCGATGGTGCAAGATGATTAAGGGCCTGTTTGGCTCACTATGTTATAATAACCTGTGAAATACTCTGCACCCCAAACATAAACTATTATAACCTCAGACTATACTACTATGTATTTTAAATAATATTATATGTTTCACAGACTATAATAACTCACATACTATTATAATCCTCTGTTATTATAACCCACTCAGCGCCTCAAACAACCTCTAAAATATTCATTTGATGTAGCAAAGGGAAAGGGCTACACAAATGCTCTCGGTAAGAAAGAAAATTTGTCATATCTTATCTAAAAAGTCTTATTTGAAACCTTAGGAACCAAATAAATATTCAGTCTTTCCCTTGAACAAATTCGTCTATCCTAAATATCTCTACAATAGTATGATATTATTTACTTTGAACATAAAGTCTCACAGATTTGCTTTTGGTTTCCTAAAAAGCCTCATATATACCAATAAAGATAATTGTCCCTTACTTAGATATCATGGATCTTTTCTCTAGTCAATCTGAGACTTTGTTAGCACTCCTAAACATATTTTGTCTCAATTTTTTTTTAAAATTCAAATCATATAAATTTGACCTGTGAAGCCGAATTATGTGTGATACACGAGTCTAATTAATTTAGATTTAAATATTCATTTTTGTCGGCCAAAAGTCATAATTAAACGACACCAAATTACTTAAGTTCAAAAATTGAAATTACTTAAGTTCAAACATTTCCAATTTTTGAATTGTATAAATAATTCAGGCTTATTCAAAGAAAGACGAGAGCTTAGCTTTGACTCTCTTGAAACACTGTGATGAGAGAAGAATCTTTCCGAGATTATAAATATAGAGAGAGTGAAGGAAAATTTGAGAGAATACATTTATGTTTATATAAATTAAAAGTTACCGACAAAAACACACAGTTCATGAACTTGAAACCCAACCATACATGATGTGACACAAAATAATATTATAGTAAAAAAGCCCCACATGAGAATTAGTTACTTTAAATTTATGGTGTATATTGGCTTGAGAAGGAGGGGGATTTTCTTGCGAACAGTGAGGCCATTTTCTTCTTCAACATCCAATCGATCATGACCATTAGGGAGCTTCCAATCAAACCAATAAAGAAGATTTGCCAACGTATATTCAAAAGAAGCAAGGCCAAATGACAATCCAGGGCACATCCTTCTCCCACTTCCAAATGGAATATACTCATAGTTTTGGCCTTTGTAATCAAGTGACTTACCATCCATAAATCTCTCTGGAATGAACTCATTTGGCTTTTCCCAAAATTGAGGGTCTCTTTGTATGCCCCAAGCATTAACAAACACTCTTGTTTTGTGACGACCACAACCACAGGTACTAGTTATTTATTTTATTTAGCATGCTCTCAGCCTTCGTGTTTAGTCGGGTTAGTGGATTTCCTTCAGGCTCGGTGAGAGTGAGTCCTTGATTTTATTTAGTTTAAGAGAATTGTCTCTTTTAAGATGGAATTATTCATAAAATTAAAGGAAAAAGAAGTAGCAATGACACTTTGGTTAATAATACCTAAATGAGGGTTATAGTGGACATTTGGATTTTAACCTAATTTTGAGTATTTAAGGTCCTTAAGTTGAAATAAGAAGGAAAAAACCCTAACCCTAACCCTATTCCTCTTCCTCCTCACTTTAACCTAGCCGAAACCCTAGACCCACCATTTTTACTGCTGACCGTCGCCATCTCAAGTCACCGTGTCTAGCCGCCGACCAGAGGATCACGTGTAGCAATCACTCACGCCGGCGAAACCCACGTCCGAAAGACGTTCAGCACCTTCCGCCGGCAGACCAACGAACGAGACTCGTTCGTTCCAAAGAAATTTCGCGCCGCGAGGTCGCACCGACCTCACGTTGTCGTTCAGCCGCCGTCGAGGAGCTCCAGCCGTCACAAGTTTCCATTCGCAGCCACGTTCAGCCACCGTCCAGCCGAGAGCCCCCACGAACACGTTCCACGATCGCCGCCGCCGTCGAATCTTCACGGTCGAGAGCCTCACGCGTGAGCCGCCGAGAGAGACGTTCGATCACGAGCAGCAACCACTCCTTGAAGCCGCTCATCCGATCGCGAACACTGCGGTCTTGGCGGAGCTCGGCGTGAGCCGTCGCCGATCACGAGCCTTCCTCCAAGCTGCGCAGATTTACCCCCGATCGTGGATCGCAGCAGCGTCCGACGTCCAGCCGCCTCCGACCACGGCACGGACAACATCGCTTTACAAGAGTGAGATTGCGGCCGGTGGCGTTCGTGTTAAGTTTCGATTTGATGAAGGATTATTCGTGACCTATTGTTTATCTAAGCGTCCAATTGAGAGTTTAAGCTACTGTTTCGAACGCTAATTGTAGGAACCAAGCTTGGGGCGGAATTGAAGGTCAAACGCCAAAACGAACTAAGGAATATTGAGTCTTCGCGTTGAACTCGAGGTAAGCGGGGCATGAAATCTTAAGGACTAGAGTTAGGTACCCTTACGATTATGGATTTGGTTAATGCTTAGAAAATAATTTCGAGTTATTGCGTGGATCAGGTTCTACTAAAGAAGAGTACTTAAGGAACTCGGGTTAGGTTTTGAAGTAGGATCTAAACTAAGGTAAGGGACCTTGTGCCGAACTTTTTTTAATGGGATCCCTAAAGACAATTTATTTTCTATTGGAGATTTAAAGATCGTTTTATATCTTTTGGCCTATAAATGCATGCATGTGTAGTAATGTCCCTAAGTGTTTAGTTATAGAAAAGTAGGGGCATTACAGTTGGTATCAGAGCCCTAGGTTTAAGGGTTCTGTAGACTTGCTTACAGAGTAAGCACAGAGTAGTTCCCATGGTTGAACAACGCGCGTTAGATCACCGCTGAGTACGCGTCGGTATTTTATAAATTAAGCAAATGATTATGATGTAAATCTATATTGTGAATGTAAATGAATTTAAACCCTAAGGGTGATCCTATCTTACAGTTAGAAAGTGATGAAAACTAAGTTAGAAGCTCTCTGCATTGTAGTACTGACAAAATGTCACCTAGAGGTCGTGGGAGAGGTAGAGGACGTGGTAGGGGGTCCTGAGATCGGGAGTTAATGTTAACACCCACCCAGAACTACCATTTGAACAGGAGGAAATTACCCCACCGTGCGCGATCTCCCCGGACCACCCAAATCGCCGGGAGGATGCACTGCGATCGCTCCAGATGGCGGATCAAGGAAACCCTAATGTCATGACTATGATGGTAGAGGCCATGCAGGACTGCGCGTGCCAGCTGAGTAGCCACTCACCGCCCAAGCAAATCGGGGCGGAGCGATGCAACTCGAGTCTCGATATCTCGAAGGACTTCGGAAGTATGATCCTAGATCTTTTGATGGGTCTTCTAGTGACCCCACCGTGGGTCGAATTATGGTTGTCCTCCATTGAGACCATTTTCGATGATGAACCGCCTCAAGACCGAGAGGGTGTCCTGTGCAACCTTCATGCTGAGAGATGACGCTTACTTATGGTGGGAGTCCGCCCAGGGAACCATAGTCGCCACGAGAAACGATTACATGGAATCTGTTTAAGGAAGCATTCTGGCGGAAATTTTACCCTGCTGCAGCTCATTATAGGAAACAGGCGGAATTCTTACAGCTGAGCCAGAATAGGAGGGCGGTAGAGGTATATGAGAGAGAATTCACCCGTTTGTCACGCTTTGCCCCGAGCTAGTAGACACGGGCGAAGAAGCAGAGCGTTTTCGTTATGGGGCTAGATGAAAATGTTCGAGGTTTCATCCAGCACTAGCACCTCCCGATTATGCCTCGCAGTGAGAGTGGCAGAATTGATTTGGGTGCAGCACGATCGCACATCGGTGGCGGTTAACCCGGGACAGCCCTTGGCAAATCATAAGAGGAAATGGGATCAACCAAATTCCAGCTCACAGCGTCCCCAACGCACACCGCATAGACCAGGAAACTTTCGTGCAGGTTCATGTCAGAAACCACAGTCAACAGGGCGAGAACTAACGGTGGAGATAAGCCACAATGCAAAGATCGTAGTAAGCATCATTGGGGTAAGTGTTTGGCCCGATCCGAGTGTGCTTGGATGTGGGAAAGAAGGGCACATAGCTAATAACTGTCCGAGTCAAGCCAGTGCTAGCCAACCTCAGGTTATCAATAGTGGGGCTGCTTCCAAGCCCGTAATACACCAAGGAAGAGCTTATGCAAGCACCAGTAAAAGCATTTATGGCACAGACTCGGTGGTTAGGTGTACACTTCCATTACTTGGGCACCTTGCCTTTGTATTATTTGATTCTCAGTTCTACACATTCTTTTATTTCTCGCATCCTTCGTAAGTCAAATCGAGTTAGAAGTAGAAACGATTCTGATGCTGCTCTATCTCTGTCTCCACTCCTGCGGGGATAAATTTGTTAGCCACTATGAAAGTCAAGGATGGTAGTGTGACCATCGCAGACCATGAGTTAACAGTAAATCTAGTAGTCTTAGACATGATTGACTTTGATGTGATATTGAGAATGGACTGGTTAGCGCAGAACCATGCTTGCATTGATTGTTTCAGGAAAGAGGTAGTGTTCACTCCCCCTAGCCAACCTGGTTACAGGTTCAGAGGCACCCTAGCGGGAAGTAGGCCTAAGGTAATTACGACCCTTAAGGCCAGGAAGTTATTACATCGGGGAGCTTGGGGCGTCTTAGCTTGCATACTAGATGCAGGGTGTACGGAGATCTCAGTGTCATCGGTACCAGTGGTGAATGAATTTCCAGACGTTTTCCCCGAGGACCTCCCCGGAGTACCTCCGGTCAGGGAGGTGGATTTTAGCATCGGATTGGAGTTAGGGACGACTCCGATATCCAAGGCACCGCATCTGAGAATGGCACCGCAGAGTTGAAAGAAGCGAAACTACGATTACAAGACTTCACGGACATGGGATTTATACGCCTAGCGTTTACGCCTTGGAGAGCCCGGTGTTGTTCGTGAAAAAGAAAGACGGGTCCATGCGCCTGTGTATAGATTACAGGGAGTTGAATAAGGTTACGATCAAGAATAAATACCCTCTTCCTAGAATAGATGATTTGTTCGATCGATTCTGAGAGGAGCAACAAGATGTTTTCCAAGATTGATCCGAGATCGAGGCTACCATCGATTGAGGATCGGTGAAGAGGATATTCCTAAGACGGCATTTCGAGATCACGTTATGGGCATTACGAGTTTACGATGATGCCGCTTTGGTTTGACCAACGCCCTGCCGCTTTCATGGACTTGATGAACCGCTTATTCAAAGAGTTTCTAGATACGTTCGTGATCGTGTTTATTGACGATATTCTGATATACTCCAGATGTGATGAAGATCATGAAAGGCACCTGAGAAAAGTTTTACTCACGCTGAGAGAGAATAAGTTGTATGCAAAATTTTCCAAGTGCGAATTTTGGCTCAGACAGGTATCCTTCTTAGGGCATGTGGTGTCCGGCCGAGTCTCCGTTGACCAGTAAAGTGGAGGCCGTCACACACGGTGGCCCCGTCCGACCACCGCAATTCAGAGTACGTAGTTTTCTGGTCTTGCGGAGTTACTATAGACGTTTTACGTGCGGGGACTTCGCCAAGATAGCCATGCCCATGACTCACCGACGCGCAAGGGTAACTCATTTGTTTGGGATGATGCTTGTGAGGCGAGTTTCCGGGAGCTCAAGTGTAGATTAGTGTCGGCCCCAGATTCTTACAAATCCCAGGAACAGGGGAGCTTAAGTGGTTTACAAATGATGCTTCTAAGAAAGGTTTGGGTGTGTGTGCTAATGCAAAGATGGTAAAGTAATAGCCTATGCATCCCGACAATTAAAGACGCATGCGAGAGGAATTATCCAACCCATGACTTAGAGCTAGCGGCGTGGTCTTTGCACTAAAGATCCGGAGACATTACCTTTATGGCGAGAAAATTCGATTTTTACAGATCATAAAAGTCTCAAGTACTTGTTCACCCGAAGAGAGTGAACATGAGGCAACGCAGATGGTTGGAATTAGTAAAGGATTACGACATAGACATTCAATACCACCCCTAAGGCTAATGTCGTGGCCGATGCCCTCGATGAGGAAGCTTTGTGCATACTTCGCACGAGTTCTTGCGAGCGAGTTGCGGCGAGTTTGCACGAGCGGAAATTGCGATACTAGTAGGGAAGACCACGGCGCGATTAGCTCAATTAATCTGTACAACCAACTTTGAGGCAACGCATAGTTGAGTATCGCAAGGGGACCTCGCTTAGTAGAAAGCTTACGGCGAACTACAGTGAGTTGGCGGAGTTTTCACTATCCGCAGATGGAGGATTACTATTTCAAGGTCGATTATGTGCGCGAGCGACGACAAACCGCGAAATCTTGAGCGAGGCCCATAACTCGCCATTTTCTATGCATCCTGGTAGTACCAAGATGTATCGAGATCTCAAATTGATCGTTACGGTGGTGCAACATGAAACGCGACGTGGCGAGTTTGTCGCCAAGTGTTTGACTTGTCGGCGGTGAAGGCACTGAGGCGAGGCCCGCGGGACTCTGCGCCTTTACATGTGCGCCAATGTGGAAATGGGAGGAGATCTCTATGGATTTCATAGTCGGACCGCCTAGAACCTTACGAGGTTACTTCATTAATTTGGGTCATTGTGGGCCAGATTAACCAAGTCGGCACATTTCATACGTGTGGAAACCCACCTATTCTACGGATAAGTGGGCACGGCTTTACACGAGAAGATAGTCCGTCTGCATGAGATTCCAAACAAGATTATTTGAGCATAGTGATCCACGTTTCACCTCCAACTTTTGGAAGAGTTTACGAAGCGTTAGGTTCACGCGCTTGAACTTTAGTACGACTTTTCATCCACGACGGATGGGCGATGAGCGTTTGAACCAGATCTTAGAAGACATGTTACGAGCTTGCACTTTAGACTTCCCAGGTAGTTGGGACACACATTTGCATTTGATGGAGTTTGCTTACAATAACAGTTATCAGTCGACCATCGGAATGGCTCCATTTGAAGCCCTTTATGGAAAGCGCTGCAGAACCCCCGTTTTCTGGGAGGAGGTTGGTGAACGCCAGTTATTGGGTCCAGAGTTAGTACAGGTCACAAATAGTGCGATACAGAAGATCAGGGTGCGAATGCAAACCGCTCAAAGCAGACAAAAGAGTTATGCCGATTCGAGACGAAGGGACCTAGAGTTCGAAGTCGGGGACCACGTATTCCTTAAGGTGGCCCCAATGAAAGGGATTCTAAGGTTTGGTCGAAAAGGGAAGTTGAGTCCGCGTTTCATAGGACCATTTGAGATTTTAGAGAGGGTTGGTGCGGTGGCTTACAGACTGGCACTGCCGCCTTCCCTATCAGCAGTTCATAACGTATTCCATGTCTCCATGTTGAGGAAATACGTTCCAGATCCGACACACGTCGTAGACTTTGAACCGTTACAGCTAGCAGAAGATTTGAGTTATGGCGGCGGCTGCATGCATTATTGCAAGAGATCAAAAGACCCTCCGTGTCGAAAATCAACTTAGTTAAAGTGCTATGGCAAAACCACCGCACTTGGAAGAAGCTACTTGGGAGCGAGAAGAGGAAGTACTGAGCTAAATATCCGAACTATTTCAAGAATAGGAACTTTCGAGGACGAAAGTTCTTAAGGAGGGAAGATTGTGACGACCACAACCACAGGTACTAGTTATTTATTTTATTTAGCATGCTCTCAGCCTTCGTGTTTAGTCGGGTTAGTGGATTTCCTTCAGGCTCGGTGAGAGTGAGTCCTTGATTTTATTTAGTTTAAGAGAATTGTTTCTTTTAAGATGGAATTATTCATAAAATTAAAGGAAAAAGAAGTAGCAATGACACTTTGGTTAATAATACCAAAATGAGGGTTATAGTGGACATTTGGATTTTAACCTAATTTTGAGTATTTAAGGTCCTTAAGTTGAAATAAGAAGGAAAAAACCCTAACCCTAACCCTATTCCTCTTCCTCCTCACTTTAACCTAGCCGAAACCCTAGACCCACCATTTTTACTGCTGACCGTCGCCATCTCAAGTCACCGTGTCTAGCCGCCGACCAGAGGATCACGTGTAGCAATCACTCACGCCGGCGAAACCCACGTCCGAAAGACGTTCAGCACCTTCCGCCGGCAGACCAACGAACGAGACTCGTTCGTTCCAGCAGCTCACGCTCGCGAGGCTGCACCGGACCTCACGTTGCCGTTCAGCCGCCGTCGAGGAGCTCCAGCCGTCGCAAGTTTCCATTCGCAGCCACGTTCAGCCACCGTCCAGCCGAGAGCCCCCACGAACACGTTCCACGATCGCCGCCGCCGTCGAATCTTCACGGCCGAGAGCCTCACGCGTGAGCCGCCGAGAGAGACGTTCGATCACGAGCGCGCCACTCGCTTGAAGCCGCCTCGTCCGATCGCGAACACCTGCAGCGCGCCAGAGCTCGAGCGTGAGCCGTCGCCGATCACGAGCCTTCCTCCAAGCTGCAGATTTACGCGCCCGATCGTCGTGGCTCGCAGCGGCCGTCGACGTCCGGCTTAAGCTCTCGACCACGGCGCGGACAACACTTTTTTTGACAAAGAATGAGATTGCGGCCGGTGGCGTTACGTGTTAAGTTTCGATTTGATGAAGGATTATTCGTGACCTATTGTTTATCTAAGCGTCCCAATTGAGAGTTTAAGCTCTTTGTTTGACGCTAATTGTAGGAACCAAGCTTGGGGCGGAATTGAAGGTCAAACGCCAAAACGAACTAAGGAATATTGAGTCTTCGCGTTGAACTCGAGGTAAACGGGGCATGAAATCTTAAGGACTAGAGTTAGGTACCCTTACGATTATGGATTTGGTTAATGCTTAGAAAATAATTTCGAGTTATTGCGTGGATCAGGTTCTACTAAAGAAGAGTACTTAAGGAACTCGGGTTAGGTTTTGAAGTAGGATCTGAACTAAGGTAAGGGACCTTGTGCCGAACTTTTTTAAATGGGATTAAAGAAAATGAATTTCACTATCTTATGCGAAATTAATTAGTGATTTTACTCAAAAAGGTTTGATGATTTTACGTGAGAATATTCTAAGATTTTATGTGAAAATATCTCCTATTTTATGTGAGCATAATTCAATATTTTATGTGAGAATATCCTTGTATTTTACGTAAGAAAAATCCATTATTTTTATGTGAGGATATTACAATTATCTTGTATGAGGATATTTCATGATTACCTATAAGATTGTTATCAACAAACTGTCTATGAGGAAATGATGATTTGCATATTATGATGATGCTTGTGGCATGTACACTATTGTTATGTTGAATGATGGGACCTCATGCATGTTATGTATGCCATGAAATGATTTGATGAAAAATGTGGAAATTGGTCTCCCAGAGTGCATTGTGTGCATGGTCAAACATGCATTAGAGACCCTATGGGTCAAATTACAGTGTGTCCGTGAGGGACTCAATCTATACAGTGTCATGAGGGACTCAAACCATACAGAGGTGCATGAGGACTCAAATTATTACAGGGGTCTGTGAGGGACTCAAAATGAAATGACTCAAGATGACCAATTGGCCACTTAAAGAAAAAGGAAGTCATGAATTATAGTCATGATGATATGAGAAAGTTTTAGGTCCCGCATATGTACATTCGAACAGGTTTAAAAGTCATGATTGCATGTGTTTGCATATCCCAAACCTCGGTAGCGAGGTTACTTACTGGGTATTGATTTGCAATACTCACCCTTTCTTTTAAAAAAAATGTTTTCAGGTAAGACCAAGGACGTGCAGGGCGAGTGACGGAGGCGCGTTATCAGAACCATGGGAATAGACATGTCTTCCGCATAAATTCTTCTATAAATGATGTTGTCGTTTATGTTTTCGGAGTTTAAATTTACTTTCCAGATTTTAAATAGGCCATGTTTAAACTGCTTCTTTTGCGCGTTTTGAATGTTTTAATGGGATCCCTAAAGACAATTTATTTTCTATTGGAGATTTAAAGATCGTTTTATATCTTTTGGCCTATAAATGCATGCATGTGTAGTAATGTCCCTAAGTGTTTAGTTATAGAAAAGTAGGGGCGTTACATGTTTTCTTTGGGATGTGGTAACCTTCAATCTCTACCTCGGTTGATATTTCTCGTGGCACCAATAGAGGAACCGGTGGGTGTAGCCTTAGAGATTCTTTCATAACACACTGCATATATTCCATCTTTTTAATATCTTCGGCTTGATCTTTGATTTTTTCTAACTATTGTTCTCGACCTCTTCTTGTACTTTTTTCATGGTTGTTTGGTTTCTCATAAGCTCTGTCATTGTCCATTCCAATCCTGTTGTTGTTGTGTCACTCCCACCCACAAACATGTCCTAAATCCAAAATATGGAAATAGTGAGTGAGAAAATTTTTGTAAAGGGATAAAATTTGCCTTTTAATTTTTAAAAATACATATATTTTTTCTTTTTGTTCTAAAATTTTTAGTACTTATTAAATTAAAGAAAGGACAATACTTTTATGTATAAGGGGTAATCATCGATCGGTTGAGGTTGGTTTTCGACCTCAAACCAACCAAAGTAAGATCTAATATAAATGTTAAAAAAATCTGTATGGTTTTTGTTTTTTAATTATTATTATTATGATATATATATATATATATATATATATATATATATATATATATTTTAAAAAAAAAGTCGGTCGGTTTGGTGGAAAAACCAACCCGGACCAAAAAGAAACAAAAATCGACCGACTATTGTGATTGGTCGATCGAGTCGATTTTCGGTTTTTTTTTCTCACCTCTACAAGTTTTCTTTCGATTGACTCATCTATTGTAATAAGTGCTTGACAGATGTGAGAGGAGAAGAAGAGAGAAGAAAGACTTTTTCTTTAAAGAAAAATAATTGTTGATCAAATCGTGTAGTGTTGATCAAGTTGCCCCATCAATAACTATTTTTTATGAATCTTAGAAAAAGTAAGAATTTTCTTTTCCTTTTAAAAGAAACTTATCAAATATTTGGTGTGGGGGTAATTAACAAGAATGTGTCGAACAAGATGAATTAAGGGAAGAATTGTTCTTTTTATTTTCCTCTTCGCTCTGCACTTGAACGAGATAAGAGAGATTATAAGAGTTGTAGAGAGAAAACAAACCAATAAGATTGCTTTTAGGTTGTCCAAAGAGAAATGATAGTCAAGCTTGTCATCACGTTGGAGCTGCAACATGATATCCACAAAATCTAAAAACTTCATTTTTCTTAAGAAAACACTTGAATTCTTAGCTAAATTTCAAAAATAAAAAACAAGTTTTTAGAAAGTACTTTTTTTTAGTTTTCAAAACTTGACTTGATTTTTGAAAATACATTAAAAGGTAGACAAGAAAATATGAAAAGTCATGAGCGGAAGTATTAGGCTTAATTTTTAAAAACAAAAAATCAAATGGTTATCAAATGAGGATTAAGAAATCAAATATTTTCTTAAGAAAGGTGAAACTATGGAAAAGAAATGATAAGAAAATAACCACAATTTTGGAAAAACTAAATTTAATGAATATGTGTTTGACAGATGTGTTTTCAAATGTGGCCTATTTGGTATGCAATTCGGATTCTCTTTTATGTTTTCGGATTCACTGAATTCAGTGAATATGTGTTTGACAGATGTGTTTTCGAAAACTATTTTCGGATTCTGTGATCCAAATGGTAAAAATTCTGAAAACAACATTTTTATGTTTTCATTGTAGCCAGATTCTGAATTTAAAATTTTAAAATGCAGAATTATATTAAACAAAGATAAAGAATCTTAATAAATACAATATTTCATGTTATAAACTCAATTTACTTTTGTTAAATTAAAATATGTATAATATTATATATAAAATGATAATTATATGAAATTTATAAAGATCATATTCATAAATTAATTAATAATGACTTATATTCAATCTAATAATTAATTTTGCAACTACAACTAATTTCATGATATAAATATGTTATATGATACACTTTAAACAAAATGAAATAAAAATTTTAAATCTGCTACCAAACACATATCTAAAAACATGAAATACAACCCTATTTTCATTAAATCCCTTGTTTTTAAATTTATGTTTTCGGATGGCTTACCAAACAGGCAAAGTCAAATGGTTTGAGCCTAAGTAATTTACCTCTAAATTACATGACCTCCGCCAAATCAGATTTTAGTTAGAAATATTTTTACGTTTACCATTTGAAATCACTCCAAATTTCAAACTACTCTACTTTTTGGCTAACAAACCAGAGAGTTCATTTGAAATATGCTATGATTTGAGTTATTGAAAAAATGAAATATAATAAAATAATCAAATTGAAAGAAATGGCTAATGAATCAGCAATTATGCACATCTTTTTAAAATTAATTAGGTAAAGAAAAAACGACTTTTAATTTTAAAAATGATTATAAAATGCACGTGATTAAAATAATTTCTAGAAAACAATAATATAAAAAATGATGAATAATTGTCTTTTTTTTTTTATAATGAAAAGGACAAATTATTGAATATGTTTGTCTCATAATAATTAATTGTCATGCTCTCTAATAATACTAGATTTAAATTTGAGGTATTTTTCTCTCACCAAATAATTCCTCCTCACCCATCCTCTCCTTCCCCTAGCTTCAATGGTGACCCTTTGGTGAATTAGAATAGATAATGGGACGACAAATTAATATACTCTAAATTGTTGTTGCCGTCAAATTGTAGATGTAAAGAAGAAGGAGAAAGAGGAGAAGTGCAACAGGGAAGGAGATTTAATAATAATAATAATAATAATATGTCACATTATTGTTGATTTGGTATACTTGAAGGGGTTGTTTGAGGCGGAGGTTCGAAATCAGAATCTTGGGAATCAAAAGCCTTGGGGGTTTTCACTAAGGGCTTCTGAAGCCTGGGAATCAGGAAGTTGTGTTTAGGGTGCAATATTCTAAAGTCTGGGAATCAAAAAGTTGTGTTTGGGATGCAATGTTCTGAAGCCTGAGAATCAGAAAGCTGTGTTTTGGGTGTAGTTTTCTGAACTATGGGTTTGGTACAGTTTTGTTTCACATTTTTTCTTTTAGCTATTTTATTTCTTTCAAATTTTGTAATGTGAATTGTAGAAGCTATTGTCTAACATGAATCAATTTTTTAAGTAACTTTTCGATGAAACTTTTAATTTATGTTGTACTTGAAAAATAAAAAAAACAGTGTTAAACGTTTAGAACGATTTTTAGCATTTAGAGAGAAGAAAACATAGTATGCCACGAGTTAGAGGTGTTCGTAGGTTGGGTTGGGTCGGGTTGAGATACTTTTTATACTCATCTCAACTATTCAGGTTGCAAATATCTTCAACCTAAACAACCTTTATTAAGTGATGAACCCAACCCAACCCAACCATGAAACATTTGGGTTGGGTTGGTTTATGTTGATCAGATTATATACTTAAAATTTTATTTTTTTAAAAAAGTAAGTGTTGATATGTAAAATATATGTATATATATATATTTTAATATTGAATTAAGATTAGCAACTTCATTTTAATTTATATTATGAATTTTTAACTTCCAAATGACTAAAAAATTATTTTAAAAAGTTATTGAGGAATAAACAATCTAAAAAAAAGTATAAAATTAAAATAAGTATATGTACATGTTGGAATAGAAATTTTGACAAATCCAAAATTGCCACGTCATCCCCCAAGATTGATGGTGAAATCATATTTAATAAGAGATTATTTAAATTTCAAGGATCCCTAAATTAAATTATGGCAAAATTCAGATACACATTTGGACTCTACCCAAATTGAAAACCCAAATTAACCCAGTCCAGAGGCGGAGGACCAAATCAACCTAGCCCAGTCCAGAAGACTGGTCCAAAGTCAAATAGGCTCAACCCAGATGACTGGCCCAAAGTCAAATAGGTTCAACCCAAAAGATTGGCCCAACATCAACTGGGCTCCGTCAAGCAGGCCCAAGCCCATCAGGAGGCCCAGAGAAACTCTATAAATAGAGACCTTCCTCCTTCATTTTCAAGGTTTAGAACTGAAGAAACTTAGAGAGAATTCAGAAACAAAGCTGTGAAGTCTCTAGAAGCTCTCGAAGATCAAACACTGCCTGAACGAAGAACACTTCACGGAGATCGTCAAGAACACGTTATGAATCCATTAACAACTTCATTTTAATTTATATTATGAATTTTTAACTTCCAAATGACTAAAAAATTATTTTAAAAAGTTATTGAGGAATAAACAATCTAAAAAAAAGTATAAAATTAAAATAAGTATATGTACATGTTGGAATAGAAATTTTGACAAATCCAAAATTGCCACGTCATCCCCCAAGATTGATGGTGAAATCATATTTAATAAGAGATTATTTAAATTTCAAGGATCCCTAAATTAAATTATGGCAAAATTCAGATACACATTTGGACTCTACCCAAATTGAAAACCCAAATTAACCCAGTCCAGAGGCGGAGGACCAAATCAACCTAGCCCAGTCCAGAAGACTGGTCCAAAGTCAAATAGGCTCAACCCAGATGACTGGCCCAAAGTCAAATAGGTTCAACCCAAAAGATTGGCCCAACATCAACTGGGCTCCGTCAAGCAGGCCCAAGCCCATCAGGAGGCCCAGAGAAACTCTATAAATAGAGACCTTCCTCCTTCATTTTCAAGGTTTAGAACTGAAGAAGCTTAGAGAGAATTCAGAAACAAAGCTGTGAAGTCTCTAGAAGCTCTCGAAGATCAAACACTGCCTGAACGTAGAACACTTCACGGAGATCGTCAAGAACACGTTACGAATCCATTAAAGTTTCCAACATTGAGAACAAGCTATTTCAGCCCTCGATTACAACATACAAGTAGGAGAGAGAATCAGAGGATCAAACACTAGAGATTGTACTCACAACACCTGAAATCAATACAAATACGAAATTCATTTACACGTGTCTCATTTCCATTCGTTGGTTGAAGTCTCGTGTGAATAGATTCGCACGCCCGGTGGGACAACTCTACCTCTCATCTCTTTTTCCTCTCAATCAAAGCAAACCAATGCAATCAAAGAAAGTTACATAGACAAAGTGTTGTCAAGGTTTAAGATGCAAGACTCTAAAAAAGGTTTGTTTCATTTTAGACATGGAGTCCATTTTTCTAAGGAACATTGTCCTAAGATACCTCAAGGAGTTGAGGATACGAGACGGATTCCTTATGCATCAGCTGTTGGGAGCCTGATGTACGCCATGTTGTGTATTAAGCCTGACATTTGTTTTGCAGTTGGAATGGTCAGTAGGTATCAATCCAATCAAGGACTTGAACACTGGACATCGGTTAAAACAATTCTTAAGTATCTTTGGAGAATAAGGAACTACATGCTTGTGTATGGGGCTAAGGATTTGACCCTTCGGTGGTTATTGTTTGGACGGATGCTTTATCAAGATACACGGATTCTGACTTTCAGACTGATCATGAACCTTGTGTCTACAAGAAAATTACCCACCAACTTTAACAAAAAACAGTGCATAATGAAGAACCATCGAAATGGCTCTGATACCAATTGAAGGGAATGAAAATTCCCGCGCAGCGGAAGACGATCGAATCGTCATGGTATCATTATGCTACTTGAATTTTGTCAAAATGATCTCACTATTAGATCTAGGCTAAACATACAAAAGAGGAAGAAATTTATATCGAGAAGAATGCACTTACTTGTTGTAGACAATTCTTCAAAACTTCCTTGATCACGAACACTTCGTGCTTCTCGATCTCAATGAACGCTTCCCACGAATAGAATCCGAACACTACCACTTGGAGTCTCGGTTGTTCTTCCTTTTGAAAGGAGGAGAGTTGTGGGACTCTAGAGTTTTGGAGAGGGATGAGAGTTGAGAGAGTAGAGAGAATTTTGATCTCTTCTCTTTGATCAAAATCAAAAAATGAGAGAATTGCTTACCAATCTCTTTTTGCAAAGGGTTTAAATAGTGGGAATGATGGAGTTAAAATCTCCACATTATTACCACTTTACAACAATCATAGGTTATGCAAATCTCATTTGCATAATCACATAATATAAGATATCTCATATCTCATATTGCAAATCTCATTTGTAATAATTGTGGATTGATTAAATTGAATCACATCCAATTTAATTTCTCCAATTAGCCCTAATTCAACAATTAGGCTAACCTATAGTTTATTATGAATCTCATTCACATTAAACTATATATTATATCATTCATATCTCATATAAATGACATAAATGCCCTTAAAGTGAAATTGAACACTTCAATTTCATACCAAAATATTAATGCTTCTTTTAACCCAGATTGAGCCAATCGAGGGACCTAATGGACCAACAGTGACAGGCTCCAATGATCTGAGATTAACCTGTCAAACTCTTTGACCCGGTTAATCAACATTCATTAACTACGGTAACACTCCACTATAGCCCGTAGCGCACTCCGTCGGTCACGAGAATATTACGTGTCCCACCGATATAACCAATGCCCATGAGTCGACCCTTCACAGGTTGTTCGTGAGACACGGATGGGTCAAATTACCGCTTTACTCCTCGTGTCTCACCTCTTGTTCCTTAAGTCCCCACTGCTTCTCTAATGAACAACATATTGTGATGGTCCAACCATACACAACACCCTTCTCGGGCGTTGAGAAGGTGAGCGCCCGTTGTCCAAGCCACGGAGACAACACTTAAGGGAACAACCCTCTAGTTTCCCTAAAGGCGAACGAGTGAATTCCATCTCGCGTAGTTAAGTTCCTAGCTCCCTACTTGGTCATGTCCCTGAGAAGATAGGCATATTGGGCGAGTAACTGTGACCACCCTCACCCGTACTAGTCAAAGGACGGACCTCTCCGCAGAGAGTCAGTCCGTAACACGCCGTGGATTCGTGTCGAGTCACTAATGGTCATCTACGATATTATTAGTCTCATCACAACAGCGTGTTACATTAGTAGGTCTAATAACTCACGGTCCGGTCTTGTACAATCTCATTGCACAGGATGCCCCCACTCGCATGTCAACCACATGAACGAGTCAGATCACCTCGTTTGTATCGAATACAAAGCGGGTCGCATCCATAGTGTATCTAGGATTAGGTCTCCAACCCTATCCTATCTTCGTTGAACGTTCGGGTCATTAACTCGAACGTGATTTTCCCCCGTGTGTCCACTACACACCGCTCAAGTTCTAGTTCTCTCATAAATTCAATGACCACAAGCTTAGTTTATTGGAAAAGTTTGTAAATAATGCGAGACACAAAGTAATGAAATAAATAACTCTTATTAATCTCAAACTGTAAATTACAAACACGAGATTAGGAAAAAAAATCCCAACAAACTCCCACTTGGACTAAGCTAGAGGAGAAAATACATTTCTAAAATGTACATAAATTACAATGAAGTAATATAATAAACTAGGGCATTGAATACCGCACACATCTCCCACTTGCCCTAGTCGTCAGAAGCTCTCAAGACCTAGACTCTCTAGGTGACCCTCAAACACCTTAGGCGTGAGGGGCTTTTTAAATGGATCACCACGTTGTGCTCGACGCTATCCGGGTGATCATCACGCCTCTCGCGGGCACAATCTCCCGTGACGATGATGATACTTGCACTCAATGTGTTTGCCTCTCTTATGGCTCCGAGGCTAATGTGAGTTGGCTACTGCACCACTATTATCACAAAATAGTGTGATCGACAAGTTCATATTTGGAACAACTTCCAAATCCGTCATGAACTTCCTAAGCCAAATACTTCCTTTGCAGCCTTCACAAGCCGCAACATACCCGCTTCCATAGTGGAATCGACGATGCATCCTCGCTGATGCTTCGCCATACTACAACTCCTTCATTCGAATGAAGGTTGACCCCGGCGTAGATTTCCTAGAATCCTTATCGGTCCGAAAGTCGAATTCGTGTATCCCGTGAAGGATCAAATCCCCACCGCCATACACTAAGTCGTAGTTCCTCGCTCTCCTAAGATACTTGAGGATTGCCTTTACTACCGCCCGTTGATCTAATCTCGACTGGACTGATATCTACTGACAATTCCTACTGCATAAAAGATGTCGGGCCTAGTACACAACATAGTATACATCAACCTCCCTACAGCCGAAGCATATGGAATCCGTCTCATATCCTCAACATCTTGAGGAGTCTTAGGACACTGATCCTTAGACAAGTGAACCCCATGCCTGGAAAGGCAACAAGCCCTTCTTGGAGTTCTCGCATCCGATATCTAGACAACATCTTGTCAATATAAGACGCTCGAGACAAGGCTAGCATTCTGCTCTTCCTGCTCCGACAATGCGGATACCTAGAACATACCGAGCTTTTCCCAAATCTTTCATTTGAAATTGCGGCTAGCCACTTCTTAACGTCGATGAAGAAATTTACCTTATTCCCAATGAGAAGAATATCGCCCACATACAACACCAAAAATGCGATGCAGCTTTGTCAACGATTTTCTTGTAGCACACAAGGTTCGTCGACATTTTGATCAAAGCCATAAGATTTGATCGCCTCATCAAACCTTATATTCCAAGACCTCGAAGCTTGTTTCAGCCCATAAATAGACCTATGAAGCCGGCAAACCTTTTGCTCTTGGCCTTGGGCAATGAACCCTTTGGGCTGGTCCATGTAGATGGTCTCATCAAGTTTGCCATTCAGAAAGGTTGTCTTGACGTCCATCTGCCATACCTCGTAGTCATAATACGCGACAATGGCCAGAAGGATCCTGATCGACTTTACCATGACAACAGGTGAAAAGGTCTCCTCATAGTCAACCCCTTCAACCTGGGTAAAACCCTTTGCCACTAGTCGGGCTTTGTAGGTCTGCACCTTCCCATCTACGCCACGTTTATGCTTGTAGATCCATTTACAACCAATAGGTTTTACCCCATCCGGTTGATCCACAAACTCCCAGATAGAATTGAAGTACACAGACTCCATTTCCTGGTCCATAGCTTTAATCCATTCGTCTTTGTCAACATCAACCATTGCCTGATCATAGGTCAATGGATCCTCACACCATCATCGGGAGTGATAATCGAGGTTTCAAATAAAACCCATGTAGCGATCGGTCGTCTCACACATCCTCCCACTACGCCGAGGCATTCCCAACTCTTGGGAACGGATTTGACTAGACGTGCTAGATCAACAACACCGTTGACGTACTAGCCCCAAAGAACTCTTCGATGTAATCGCCCATTTCATTTAACACAATTTTACCCTTGGTAAATGATCCTTGACGTGGTCTTCCTCTAGGAAAGTGGCGTTTGTCGACACAAGTAATTTTCCTTAGGATCGTAAAACAGACCACCCCTAGTCTCTTTATGGTAACCTACGAATAGGCACAATTTCGAACGGGGTTCCAACTTTTTTGGGTTTGACACCAACACGTGGGTCGGGCATCCCCAAATTCTGAAGTGATGTAAACTGTCTTTACATCCACTCCAGAGCTCAAAAGGTATTTCACAAACACTCTTCGACGGAACGTTATTCAAAATGTAGACCGCAGTCTCCACTGCGTAACCCCAAAAAGAATCAGGGAGACAAGCATAGCTCATCATCGACCGAACTATGTCCAGCAAGGTTCTGTTTCTCCTCTCCGATACACCATTCTGCTGTGGCATACGAGGCGCTGAGAGTTGGGACGTAATTCCATATTTTATCATATAGTCTTGGAACTCAGTGTCCATGTACTCTCCACCTCGATCCGATCGAAGTGTTTTAAGCGATTTACCTAAGAGGTTCTCAACCTCAGTCTTGTACTCCTTGAACTTTTCAAGAGTTTCAGACTTCCTTTGCATTAGGTAAATATACCCATACCTCGAGTAATCGTCTATGAAAGACACGAAGTACTTATAACCACCCCCGAGCTTTAACATTCATCGGACCACAGAGATCAGAATGTACTAACTCAAGAGGCTTTTTGGCTCTATATCCTTTTCCACTAAAAGGACGTTTGGTCATTTTGCCCTCAAGGCATGACTCACACACCGGTAAAGAGTTTTCTTCCAACTCGTTTAGAAGTCCACTCTTCACTAGTTTCTCAATCCTATTGAGATTAATCTGGCCTAACCGTAGATGCCAAAGATGGGCATTTTCCTTAGGAGAAACTTTCGCTTTCTTAGTTCGTAT
This sequence comes from Trichosanthes cucumerina, assembly GCA_036507285.1. NCBI lineage: Eukaryota > Viridiplantae > Streptophyta > Magnoliopsida > Cucurbitales > Cucurbitaceae > Trichosanthes > Trichosanthes cucumerina. Next base: position 68,593,948 of record CM071839.1, on the reverse strand, counting down.
TTCCGCAATTTTAAACAATTCAGTATTCAAAACACTTTTGACCGAATTAGGTTTCAAAACATACAGATTATGCTCAAGTGAAGCAGAAAAAATAAGATTACCATTTCTGAAAATAAACGCTTTATTACCATGGAATGAAACGGAAATACACTGTTCTAAAATGCAGAAAATAGAAACTAGGTTTCTAGTAAACCCTGGAACATATACATATTGTCCAACAAAATGTAGTTCCTGCCAAAATGTAGCTTCACCGTGCCGATCGCTGCAGCAGAGAAAGCTCCCCGGATCCAACCCGTAGAGTCACCTCACCTCTCGCAATGGCACGCCAGAATCAATCCTCGAAAAGAAGAACAAACATGGTTAGTGGCGCCTCGAATCCAATATCCAGCAGAGTCACTACTCTCCACTAAACAAGTTTCACATCACACAAGTAAATCACATTTACCTTGATTCTTCCTCTCTCGCCGAGAATTTGGGACGGTTTCCTCTTCTAGTGTCCGCCCCATTGCGGTGGAAACACTTTCCTTTCTCTCAGCAACGCCCTTGACCTTCTTACCCTTGTGGGCGCACTGGCTCGGTCGATTTACCCTCTTCATCCTTTTCTTCCCTTTCAAAGTGAAGGAGCAACAAGTTTCGTCCCGCAGGTCGAACCCCGTGATAAGACACAGAGGCAACATTTGCCTCAGATTCCGATGCCTTGACCCTGTTCAAGGATTGGAAATTCTATAGCTCATTGAGGAGGGTAGTTAGAGTGTAGCTAATTTTGTTCATAATAGCATTGCTACGAAACTGAAGGAAACTCTTCTTCTAAGAGTCTCGAGCAATAAAATCGAATTGGCTCGACTATCGATCGAAGCCCCGCTCATCTCTCCCGATTAAAGTGGGTCATGTGTCTAGAACATGTTCACGGACGATTTAACCCTCTTTCATCCGTGCGTTGAAGATGTACTTGAGCGAGTCATGTCGGACGTAAAGGATCGTTGTCCAAACATTTCTGCAAGGACTCCATGATCTCTTGGCGGTGACCATCACCATGCTTCTTTGCCAACACATCAGACATGCTGGCAATGATGTAGACCTTGGCCTTTTCATTGGCCCTGATCCATCGATCGTATGCATCGCGAACACTTCGCGACGCAGTCGAGCTCGGCATCTGAGGACACTCCTCAGACAGCACGAACTTAATGTCGCCAGTCACCAAAATTGTGTTTATGTTGTTTTTCTAACTTTGGTAATTATCTCCCACTAATTTATCGGACGCGAGTAGAGCTATTATTGCGTTAGACATGATTTAAGCTGAAAAAATTAAGAAAACTTTGTGTTAGTCTCACAAAAAACTTTTGAAATCCAATCAAGTTTTAGCAAAATTGTTTCATGATCACTAGGTCATTCAAAATTTTGCAATGATATCCTAAAGGTTTAGAATGACCGCCACCAAAGGGTGAACAAAACACTCCTCCTCTAGGACGAGACTTTCTCGATCAGACCCTAATCCCATAATAACTCTTATTCCATTAGGCGTCCAATTACCATTGTTCGGTCGAATTCATTAACACTTAACGAATTCTGTGAGTGTCACCCTCAATCTTTAAGTTTCCAAGCATCCGTCCAAACAATAGCCACCGGAGGGTGAACCAAGAAGGAAAACCAACCAGAAATCAGTATCCCTTTCGAGAATTCACGGTGTTCGAACTCCCATGATCGTGCCCTCCGGCGGGATTGTCCGGTCCAGGCCAAACTAGCAGGCGGATCATAGGCGTCTCACGGTGTGAATCGAAAGAAGAGACCGTGGGTCTAGTTTTCACAAGTCCCGCTCCCACTCACTATAAGTACTCTCTCCATCCACGATGATATTAACCTATACAAATGCCACCCGAAGGGGAACGCTCCCATTTGCGCCACGAGGCCGAGTATAGATCTCACGGTGCGGACTTAACGGAGATTTGTGGTTGGAAAATCAAATGTATCTCATACACTTTATTTCCTCTCACTCAGCACTTTAATTTTAATAGGGATTGACCTAGATAAACCGGCTAAAATTTACCTAAGTCTACCAATATAACTCTTATATGGTATTAACCTAAATCTATAATCACATTATAACTTAGGTCTATGTGAGTAAATTAAAACACTTTTAATTAGCGGCACTCACGATAAGTATAATCTAAGAATCTCCGGACCGAATTCACTCCCAGGTCGGTTTCTAGGTAGGGGTGTTTCGCAAGCGTCAACTTAAATACCCCAGCCTTAGACAAAACCTTCCTTAGACAGAGTTACTAATTAGTCTCCATTCATAGACTAAACTTTGATTTCCTAATTTCTAATCTCATTAGAAAATAGAAAACCTAAGTCTAATTATTCAAGTTCTAAACTCTTTAAAACTAATAACTAACTTAGGTTGCATGCATTTCTATGTTATAGTGCTTGATCGTTCATCACATGAATAACTATATACTATAACATTATATAATTGACCTCATGAATATAAATGCATGAGCATACTTTAATCTAAAAAATATAATACTTATATTAATTAAATTAAACATGCATTTAATTATATTATAACTCTTATAATATAACCTATCATGCAAACTATATATTATAACTCTTATAATATAAATTATGCATGAAATGTTTAACCTAAGGTGGGATTTTAAATCTATATGACATATATTATGCACATAGAATTTAATTAAATCATACATCTCATGCATAAAATAATTAAATAGCAAAATTGGACCGATTTTGACACCTAGGAGAAATTATTTAATTAAATAACATTATTATAACACTTATATTAATATTATTTAACAAAATAATTAAATAATAAAATAAAATTCATTTTACAATTAAAAATAAAATAAAAAACGAAAATAAACCGCCCACTCTTGAAGCATGCTGCCCACGTTTGCGAAACTGCCTCGTGAACTTCCCCTCAACGCGTGCAGCGTTGCAACGTTGTCGCTTCCAGCGTCGACCTAGCGTTCTCAACGCTGTCCTGCAGCGCGCCTTGCTCCCGCTGGCACAGCGTTGAGACGCCAAAGAACAGCGTCTCAACGTTGTCGCCTGTACAACAAACTCCTTTGCTGTTTGTGCTTCGAAATCCGCCCGTTTCCACTCCGATTTCTTCACAGCAACACTTGCTACTAAAGACTCGGACTTTACAGACTCGATTTACAACAAAATGCCCAAAAACAACGGGCCCTTACATTGATCTCATCAACATAAATTGTAAATCTAAACTAGTGCCAAAACCGAAAACATCCAAATTCACAAACCAACATTCATCTCATGAATTCAAAGTAAATTACCCACCTATTTTAACAAAAAAGAGTGCATAATGAAGAACCATCGAAATGACTTTGATACCAATTGAAGGGAATGAAAATCCCCGCGCAGCGGAAGACGATCGAATCGTCATGGTATCATTACGCTACTTGAATTTTGTCAAAATGATCTAACTATTAGATTTAGGCTAAACATACAAAAGAGGAAGAAATTTACATCGAGAAGAATGCACTTACTTGTTGTAGACAATTCTTCAAAATCTTCCTTGATCACGAACACTTCGTGCTTCTCGATCTCAACGAACGCTTCCCACGAACAGAATCCGAACACTACCACTTGAGTCTCGGTTGTTCTTCCTTTTGAAAGGAGGAGAGTTGTGGGACTCTAGAGTTTTCGAGAGGGAGGAGAGTTGAGAGAGTAGAGAGAATTTTGATCTCTTCTCTTTGATCAAAATCCAAAAATGAGAGAATTGCTTACCAATCCCTTCTTGCAAAGGGTTTAAATAGTGGGAATGATGGAGTTAAAATCTCCACATTATTACCACTTTACCACAATCATAGGTTATGCAAATCTCATTTGCATAATCACATAATATAAGATATCTCATATCTCATATTGCAAATCTCATTTGTAATAATTGTGGATTGATTAAATTGAATCACATCCAATTTAATTTCTCTTAATTAATTTCTCCAATTAGCCCTAATTCAACAATTAGGCTAACCTATAGTTTATTATGAATCTCATTCACATTAAACTATATATTATATCATTCATATCTCATATAAATGACATAAATGCCCTTAAAGTATAATTGAACACTTCAATTTCATACCAAAACATTAACCCTTCTTTTAACCTGCATTGAGCCAACCGAGGGACCTAATGGACCTCTGATGGCGGGCTCCAATGATCCGAGATTAACTCACAAACTCTTTGACCCGGTTAATCAACATTCATTAGCTACGGTAACACTCCACTATAGCCCGTAGTTGCACTCCCGTCAGTGCAGAATATTCCGTGTCCACTAATATAACCAATGCCCATGAGTCGACCCTTCACAGGTTGTTCGTAGACACGGCTGGGTCAAATAATCGTTTTACTCCTGTGTCTACCTCTTGTTCCTTAAAGTCCCCACTGCTCCTCTAATGAACAACATATTGTGATGGTCCAACCATACACAACACCCTTCTCGGGCCAGTGAGAAGATGGGCGCCCGTTGTCAAGCCCTGGAGATAACACTTAAGGGAACAACCCCTCTAGTTTCCCTAAAGGTGGAAACGAGTGAATTCCATCTCGCGTAGTTAAGTTCCCAGCTCCCTACTTGGTCCTGTCCCTGAGAAGATAGGCATATTGGGCGAGTAACTGTGACCACCCTCACCCGTACTAGTCAAAGGACAGATCCCCGCAGACAGGAGTCCGTAACACGCTCAGGATTTAGGTCGAGTCACTAATGGTCATCTACGATATTATTAGTCCTTACTGTCAACGGTGTTACATCAGTAGGTCTAATAACTCATGGTCCGGTCTTGTACAATCTCATTGCACAGGATGCCCCCACTCGCATGTCAACCACATGAACGAGTCAGATCACCTCGTTTGTATCTAATACAAAGTGGGTCGTATCCACAGTGTATCCAGGATTAGGTCTTCAACCCTATTCATATACTGTAGACCGTTCGGGTCATTAACTCGAACGTGATCCTCCCTTTGGGTCCACTACACACCGTTCAAGTTCTAGTTCTCTCATAAATTCAATGACCCTAGAGCTTAGTTTATTGGAAAAGTTTGTAAATAATGCGAGATACAAAGTAATGAAATAAATAACTCTTATTAATCTCAAACTGTAAATTACAAACACGAGATTAGGACAAAAAATCCCAACAGTAACTACAACTCTTCGGTAGAGAATCGGTCTGGTTGCGCATCCCCACCAGTTCTCCGCAAGAGGGGACAACCTCATCATAAAATCTTCCCTTGATGGGCAGGCCTCCAAACTTCCACATATCCCACAAAGATAGGGGTATATCTCCGGTCGCAGTATGGAGCGTGTTGGTGACAGGACACCAAGCTTCACAGAAAGCTCGGATGATGTCTTGGTTACAATCGTAAGTGTATAAAGAGGCCATCATAGCCCCCAACATATTGGAACCTCGTAGGACTTTCTGGTTCCGAGCCACGACAAGTTCAAGCCATTCCCAATAAAGGGAGAATATAGCCAAACTCCCCGTTTAATTTCAAGTAATAGCTCCAATAACGAGTCTGAGTTTCAATGATGCGACGCCCCAAAGTCGACATTGGATCGTCATTTGACTTCTTCTTGTGAAGGGAAGATCGTAAAATCCATACTCGGTTGGTAGAGTTCTCGTCTAAGGGTTTGTCGACAGATAAGGTAGACAAAAAACATGTATCATCTGAATCAAGTATCGACTCCTCGGCCGATTCTCCTACTGGGAGGATGGTTCCGCTATTTGTAGGTCAACTCTCGTCATCTAAAATAACGAGCCGTCTCGTTCCTTCATCCAAAACATCCGTGAAGAACACCATGACCCCTACAAAAAATGGGGGTTAAAAAGAAGCGAAGCTGCGGGGAGCGTGAGCAATCCACCCACCTTCGAGGCACGAACTGAGCTGCGGGGAGCGTGAGTAATCCACCCACCTCCAAGGCACGAACTGAGTTGCGGGGAGCGTGAGCAATCCACCCACCTCCGAGACACAAACTGAGTTGCGGAGAGCGTGAGCAATCCACTCACCTCCGAGGTACGAACTGAGCTGCAGGGAGCGTGAGCAATCCACCCACCTCCAAGGCACGAACTGAGTTGCGGGGAGCGTGAGCAATCCACTCACCTTCAAAGCACGAACTGAGTTGCGGGGAACGTGAGCAATCCACCCACCTCTGAAGCACGAACTGAGTTGCGGGGAGCGTGAGCAATCCACTCACCTCCGAGGCACGAACTGAGCTGCGGGGAGCGTGAGCAATCCACTCACCTCCGAGACACGAACTGAGTTGTGGGGAGCGTGAGCAATCCACTCACCTCCAAGACACGAATGACAAAGTTATAGAGAGCGTGAGCTAATTCATTAAAAAAAATAAAAAAAGGAGTTTAGATAGTTAAAAATAATAAAAAAAATAATTAAAAGAAAGAGTTTAAAAAAAAGAAAAAATATTTTAAAATAAAATTGAAAAAAAAAATTGTAAAAATTTTTTTTAAAAATAATAAAAAATAATAATTAAAAGAAAGAGTTAAAAAAAAAAGAAGAAAAAAAAATCTTTTAAATAAAATTTAAAAAAAAGAGTTGTAAAAAAAATGAAAATAAAATATATATATATATGTTAAAAAAAATGGAAAAAGAGGGGTGCTTCACGGCACCCCATAAATTTTTTTTCCTTTTCTTTTCTTTTTTCGTGTTCTTTTTCTTCTCTTCTCTCTCCCCATCACTTCTTTCCATCATTTCCTTCTCTCCCCATTACTTCTTCTCTCTCCCCATCACTTCTTCCCATCACTCTTTCTCTCTCCATGACTATTCCACTCCCTCTCCCTACGTTCTCTTTCACTTCCTCTCACTTTCCCTCTCTTCTCTTTCCTTCCTCTTTCCATTTCACTCTATGTTTCTTCTCCCTCACATCTTCCACTCCAACAACACACAGTGACGAAAGTAGCGCCTCACCAACTTAGATCAATGTTCGGCGGCAGTGCTTTGATCGGGTGGCGTCTGATAGCATGCAGTCACTACCCACAGTGCGGCAACTCAAAGTCGTCGACGCGACAACACGCACTCGATTGGACGGCGATTCCGGCGATTCGAACAGATTCGTCAACTCTGAAGATTCACGGCGATTCCGGCGGTTCACGATCCATGAAAGCTCGAACAGATCTGGTTGCGAGGCTTCGTCAGATGGCGGCAGCTTAGCGACGACCTAGATTTGGCGTCCGATGACTTCACGATGTACGACGACAACTAAAAAAAGTCGGTCAAGCATTCTGTTCGTCTCTCTCTACTAAAGACTGAATGAACACGGAGCATATTATGGTATTTATAGGAGTTTGAGTGAACTTTTCTGAACTGAATGAGCACTTTTACTTGAAATTTAGTTACAAGATTTTGAATTTTAAATCTATTTTAGGGGGTTCAGTTTCAAAGTTAGAACAAAAAAATGTTTGGTAAAAGAAAACAAAAAAAATGAATACGGTTATTATAAAAATGTTGGGTAAAAAAAAAAAGAAATATTTATTGAGGGAGTTGAGATTTTGTGACAAAGCTTTTATTTTTTTTTTCTTGGGAGATCATGCTTTTAAAAATATATATATTATTCATATTAATAATAAAAAAAATAGCTTTTAAAGTTGAATAGGTTTGTCCAGGGGCAAGTTAGACTTAGATACAAGTTGAATTTTATGCATTTAAACGACAGTTTGCAACTTGAATCTTGTCTAAATAAAAAATTTGATTGTGTTTTTTTTATTTTTTTTATTTTTTTAATTTTATTTTTGAAGGGGCACGTTTCAAATTTTAACTATTCATCATTTCGAACTTAGCTTAAAATTTTGGCAAATTCCAAATTGAGTCCTCTTAAATTTTGGATTTAACTTAAATTTTGCCTCAAGCTAAACTTTGGCTATATTCCAAATTTAACTCTTCTAGGTCAAATCTTGGGTTTGAATTAAATTTTTTATCTCAAACTAAAGTTTGATGAAATTTTCAATTATGTCATGGTTAAATTTGCCTCAAACCAAAGTTGGAGTAAGTTTTACAAATTTCAAGTAAAAAAAAAATGTTTGGGTAAAATTTCAAAGCTTAATCCAATTACAAATTTTTGAGATAGAATGTTTTACGTTACCCAAATTTGTTTTGAATTAAAGTAGAACATAAACTCTACTAAATTCAAATCAAAATTTCATGCCAAAAAAAAAATCAAAATATTTACACAAATTCATATTTTGATAAATTGGGAAAAAAAAAAGTGCCAAAAAAAAATCAAGTTATGAACCAAATTCCATATTTGATTAAATTGACACATAAATGGAATTTAAACTAGGAGCAAACCTCGCTAAAATTTAGAGCAAGCCTCTTAAGTCTTGTTTTCAAAGTAACTTTTTCGAAATTCACACACATATACTTGTGTATAAATCTCGAAAAGAGGGCATTTGTTGGAATAGAAATTTTGACAAATCCGAAATTGTCACGTCATCCCCAAAGATTGATGGTGAAATCATATTTAATAAGGGATTATTTAAATTTCAAGGATCCCTAAATTAAATTATGGCAAAATTCAGATACACATTTAGACTCTACCAAAATTGAAGACCCAAATTAGCCCAGTCTAGAGGCGGAGGACTAAATCAACCTAGCCCAGTCCAAAAGACTGGTCCAAAGTCAAACAGGCTCAACCCAGATGACTGGCCCAAAGTCAAACAGGCTCAACCCAAAAGATTGGCCCAACATCAATAGGGCCCAGTCCAGCAGGCCCAAGCCCATCAGGAGCCCCAGAGAAACTCTATAAATAGAGACCTTCCTCCTTCATTTTCAAGGTTCAGAATTGAAGAAACTTAGAGAGAATTCAGAAACAAAGTTGTGAAGTCTCCAGAAGCTCTCGAAGATCAAACACTGCCTGAACGAAGAACACTTCACGGAGATTGTCAAGAACACGTTACGAATCCATTGAAGTTAACAACATTGAGAACAAGTTGTTTCAGCCCTCGTCACAACATATAAGTAGGAGAGAGAATCAGAGGATCAAACACTAGAGATTGTACTCACAACACCTGAAATCAATACAAATACGAAATTCATTTACACGTGTCTCATTTCCATTCGTTGGTTGAAGTCTCGTGTGAACAGTACATATAGTTGTAATATAAGTACAAAAATATTTTTCTAAAATTGATATCAAGTCAGGTTGGTTTGGTTCTAGTTCAACCAAACTAATTTTCGTGAATCCACGAACCAACCCAACCCATAAATTTTTATGTTTTTTGAACTCAACCTAATCCAAAAGAGTTGATAACCCAACCCAAATTGTAGAATTGAGTTGGGTTGATCGAGTTCTTCGGGTCATCGGGATTTTTGAACACCTTTACCACGAGTTCACACATACAGTTACACAGTCCAAAAGCTTTGCATCTGACATGAAATAAAAGGACATAACACGCTAAAAGAAATTACAAAATTGAGCCATTTGAGTGTACATTAAATAAAAAAATGAACAAAAATACAAAGTTGATTTCTTGTTATTTTTGTAAAAAATTTACAAAATTCAAAGGTTTTGAGAGTATAATTGGATGTTATTATGCCAAAAAAATTATTTAGTAGCTATTTCTTAGTTTTATTTTAACTATTTAAAAAATTGACTAGATTCTGGGTTATTGGCGTGGTCGAGTTGATGAGGGGGTTAGATTGTGAAGGAGGCCGCCAAAGTTGTCGTTGTCTGCGGTGATTGGGTGGTCGTCGGAGTTGTTTTCGAAGAGGTCACGGGTAATGAAAAGCCAAGTGTTCGCCTGAGGCAGTCGTTAGTAATGGCAGGCACCGGTGTGGTCGTCGGCAGGGGCGGATTTACCATAGGCTCAGGGGGGGCTCGAGCTCCCCTCAAATTTTTACTTTTAATAATATGTATAGAAAAAGTCAAATTAAATAACAAAAGAGCTTTCTGGCATAGTGGTTAATAGGTTATGAGCCCCTTCTCTAATCACAGGTTCAATTTTTGGTTTATACAATTTTAAATAATTTTTTCTGGTTGTCGGGTGGTCGTCGGAATTGTCACCAAAGTTGTTGTCGAAGTGGTCACCGAAAATGAAAAATCAAGTGGTCATTGGAGGCATCCGTCAGCAATGGTCGAGTCATCGACATGGTTATCGAAGTTGTCGTTATCGGTGGTTGTCATCAAATGGTCGCCGAAAATCAAAAATCAGGTGGTCCCTGGAGGCGTCCGTCAGCAGTGGTCGAGTCGCCGCCGGTGTGGTCGTCGGAACTGTCGTTATCGTGGTTGTCGGGTGGTCGTCGGAGTTGTCATCGGAGTTGTTGTCGAAGTGGTCGCCGGAAATGAAAAATTAAGTGGTCGTCGGAGGCATCCGTCAGAAGTGGTCGAGTCGTCAGTGTGGTCGTCGGAGTTGCCATTATCGATGGTTGTCGGGTGGTCGTCGGAATTTTCACCGGAGTTGTGTGTCGAAGTGGTTGCCGAAAATGAAAAATCAAGTGGTCGTTGAATGCATCTGTCAGCAGTGGTCGAGTTGTCGGTGTGATCGTCGGAGTTGTCGTTGTCGGTGGTCATCGGGTGGTCGCTAGAGTTTTCACCAGAGTTGTCGAAGAAGTTGTCGAAGTAATCGACAAATGAAGGAGAAAAACATGGAACAAATTCAATGGGATTGCACTATTGAAACCCGTGGAGTTGTACTATTGTAACCCATGGGTTGGGTTCCGAAGCCAAGGGTTTTAAACACCTTGCTCCAAACATGCAAATCTAAACCCGTGTGCCAAACACACCTGAAATATTATGACTATTTGCAGTTATGATAGTCATAGCTTTGACTATTAGTGTAGGTGAATATATGTTCTTATTAATTTATGTTCATTTGATAAGTTTAGTTGTTATATTCATAAGTTTAATAAGTTTAGTTTTTTGTGTTAATTTGATGAAGAAGAGATATTTCTCCATTTTTTGGGGCACACATCCCTCGGTTAATTCTCCTGAGCTTCCTATGTCATTTCTATCAAGGTCGTCCTTCTCGTAATCAAATTGGTTTTCCTCTCTACAAATATTTCTCATTTTTTCCTCAGGATTCCTTCAAATCTCTTCTTTGTGCTATTGCTGCTCAAGGTAATTTTATTTTATAGTTTATATTTTTTCAAAACCCTCAATTTACCCACATTACCTTAAACTCTCATACTTCTAGTTCACTCCTTTTTCTATAGTCATAGCTATTTTCACATTTTTTTTTGTCATTGCTTAGTTGTAGCCATAACCAAATCCACACTCTGATTTTTGTCATTGCTTAGTTGCAGCCATAACCAGATCCATGTTGACACTCCATCCAATGGTTGAATCCATAGGACTAAACTTTTGTCTTCACCCATAATGAGGGTTGTTTTTCCTATTCTATTTTTTATTTTCTTGCTTACCCATAACTACATTGAGATCATAGTCAATATTGTATCCATGGTTTATCTCTAGACAACTATACAAATGTTGAAGTTAATGAAAACCTTGAAACTTGAATTTTCAAACGAGATTGGTGTTATTTTCTGTTTATCCAATGAACTTCAATTATAGAGTTTGTCTACTTGGCTTGGGTCTAGGAAACCTTCCACACTATATAATTTGTTGAATGTTGGTTGAAACTTTTGGGTTGTTACTGGTATTTCTTAGTTTTGGTTGTTCTGATCATTTTCTGCTTTAGGTGATTATTTAATCAGTTATCATTTTCAACTGTTGCTTTGATACACATTGCAGTCTGAGTTTTTCATGTTATTTGTCCTTGGTTATACCTGGAATGCCACTTCAATATCCTTGTTGTTGCGTACCATATCCCCCCAACAAATGTTGATTAGTTAGCCGAGGGTGTTGTGAACAACTCAACTTTTGTATCTTGATTAGCTATTTCAAAGTTGTTCGGTGAGAATGGAGGTAGATTGTTATTTTGTTAACTGAATTAGCCTTAGAAATTGTTTAGGGTATGGGTCGACTATGGAGTTCCTTAATAATAGTGAATCACATGAAGATGCTTGTTACTTTTTTTGAGGATTTTAAAATTTTTACTTGGCTATGCCCGTAGAAAATTTCACATATCAGCTAGGCACAGATAATTCTTGGTGGAAGCATGCAATTCTATTCCAAATAGGACGTTCATCAAGGAAATTTTGGTCTATTAGTATTTGGCTCTCATATTTTAGATGAATGGTTCTCTGATTTACATTGTGCAAGTTACTCCTAACTATATCCTTTCATTGTGTACTCTAGAAAAAAGTTAACATTCCTACTAAAGAATATTCATAGAAGGAAGTTGTCCATATGATCAAATTCCTTGGTTTCTATATAAATTTTTGTGCTCCTTAGAGATGATGCATAACACATTTAAAATTAATATTTCCTTGTCAATATGTCTGTTGACACGTGATTTCAGTAAAGCAATAGAAAGGAGACACGTGTAAATGAATTTTAATTTTCTCTCTCTCAACTGTAATTTGTCTGACGGCTTTACAATTTGTTCTCGGACGTAGATTTGATTCGAGTGCTTCACAACTTGTTCTCTAATGTGAATTTATATCGAGGACTTTACAAAGACTTGTCTTGAGGGCTTTGCAGCTTGTTGAAAGTCTTCGGCTTGCAGCCTATTGAAGGTCTTGCTTCTTGAAGGTCTTCGCAGAGTGCTTGATACTTAGGGTGTGTTTGGCACATGGGTTTGGATTTGGATGAGTTTGGATTCCAAATCTAAATCCATGTTCGGAGCAAGGTGTTTAAAACCTTTGACTTCGAAACCCAACCCCATGGGTTACAATAGTGTAACCCCATGGCTTTCAACAGTGCAATCCCATGGAATTTGTTCCATATTTTTTTCCTTCATTTGTCGATTACTTCGACAACTCTGGTGAAAACTCCAACGACCATCGACAACGACAACTCCGACGACCACACCGATGACTCGACCACTGCAACGGATGCCTCCGGTGACCACTTGATTTCTCATTTCCGACGACCACTTGGACAACAACTCTGACAACCACCCAACAACCACTGATAAAGATAAATCTGACGATCGCGACTTGACCATCACTGACGACTGCCTCTGACGACCACTTGATTTTTCATTTTCGACGACCACATCGACAATAACTTCGATGACAACTCCGACGACCACCCAACAATCACCGACAATGACAACTCCGACGACCGCATCGGCAACTCAGCCACCATTGACAACTGCCTCCGGCGAATACTTGATTAATTTTCCATTACCTCTTCAATTTGTCGTTTTCTATTTCGGTGATCGCTTCAACAACAACTCCAATGACAACTCCGACAACCACCAACAACGACAACTCCGACCACCACACTAGGAACTCGACCATCGCTGACGCTGCCTCTTTCGACCAGTTGATTTTTCATTTTCTCTTCCATTTGTCATTTCAATTTTCGATCACCACTTAGATAACAACTCCAGTGATAACTCCGACGAGCACAGACAACGACAACTCCGACGACCACACCAGCGCCTCGCAATCACCTGACAACTGCCTCAAGTGAACACTTGGTTTTTCATTTCCGGTGACCTCTTCGGCAACAACTCTAGCGATCACCCAATCACCACTGACAACGACAACTTTAGCGACCTCCTCGATAATCTAACCACCTCATCAACTCGACCACCCCAATAACTCGAGAATCTAGTCAATTTTTTAAATGGTTAAAATAAAACAAAGAAATAGCTACTAAACAATTTTTTTTGCATAATAACATGCAATTATACTCTCAAAACTTTTGAATTTTGTAAATTTTTTTACAAAAAAGACAAGAAAAACAACTTTGTATTTTTTGTTCCTTTTTTTTGTTTAATGTACACTCAAATGGCTTAATATTGTAATTTATTTTTTAAAAGTTAGAAAACAATGAAAAAAAATTTTCTTTCACATAGAGTCGTGTTATGTCCTTGTCTCATGTCAGATGCAGAGCTTTTCGACTGTGTATCTATATGTGTGAACTCGTGGTAAGGGTATTCAAAAAACCTGATGACTCGAAGAACCTGATCAACCCAACCCAATTCTACGGTTTGGGTTGGTTAAAAAAAATAAAATTTTATGGCTTGGGTTGGTTCGTGGGTTCACGAAAATTAGTTTGGATTGAACCTAGAACCGAACCAACCCGAACTTCATATCAATTTTACAAAAATATTTTTGTACTTATATTACAACTATATGTATTACTTATTTTATTTATATTCTTATTTTTAGATTATTTATTCTTCAATAACTTTTTAAAATAATTTTTTAGTCTTTTAGAAGGTAAAAATTCATAATATAAATTAAAATGAAGTTACTAATCTTAATTCAATATTAATATATATAGGGCAAAATACTTTTTTGGTCCCTCAGTTTTGCGTTTGATTCCCTTTTGGTCCCTCAGTTTTGAAATTCAACAATTTAGCCCCTGAGTTTTGAATTTAGTTACACCATTAGTCCTTCCATCCAATTTTCGTTAACTAATGACAGATTGTTGATGTGGCACTTATTTTTTAGGGGAATTATAATGGGTAGCAAGAAATATTAGGATATTTACAAATTTAGCTATGGTTTTTGGAGACTTGTAAATATAACAAAATGTTTTTAAACTGACTTTCGTTTTTTTATTATTTCAATCTTACCCTTAGTAGTGTATCAATGATATATTAATAGTATGTCTGATGTACTTTATATTTAGTATATCAATAGTATATCAGTAGTACATTTGGTATATCAGTCAACTGATACATACGTAAAGTGAAGTATATTAGTAGTATATTACTTACTATTGATACATTTATATTTAGATATATTAGTTAAATGATATAATCTATATGAAGTATATATATAAGTAAATTAATGATATTTTGCATATTCTGGTGTATCACTGATATACCTAACACTGAGTATATCAATATTCTATCAGTGATATACTTCATTCAGTAATATGATTGATCATTTTAAGTGATAAATACTATATTATTTATTACTGATACAATGTATCGATAAAAATAAGTGTATCAATAAAAATGTAGTGACAAAAAACGATTAAATAAAGTGAAAAACTAGAATAAGGTATATCAATAGTATATATACTAGAATAAGGTATATCAATAGTATATATCACTCATATATTTTATATTACGCACATCTCTTTTCATTCTTGATATATTAAGTAAAGTATATTAGTAATATATCACTGATATCTTTAATAATATAATATTTGATAGACTAAGTATGAACCACTATTATACTCTTGATATAATTCATATTAGCTATTTTTAATATATTATTGACATACTAAATATTATGATTTTTATTCAATTGATTTACATAAATAAGGTACATCAGTAATATATTGTTCATATACATGATATTAGATATATGTGATATACCGAGCTTAAATCATTATTATATTATTGATATATATTTGCATGAACTATTTTTGATATATCATTGATATATTAAATATTAGAAATTCCATTTCATTGATAAACTAAATAAAGTATATCAACAGTATATCACTATTATATATTAGGTATATTGAGTATATCCATAGTATATCAATGATAAACCGTCGATGTACTCGATATTACAAAGATGTGGGATTACACAATAAGACTACTATGGACTTTTTGCGAATTTATAATGGGTTGGGCCAAAATTTTTGCTATGCTTGCAAAATAAGAAAATTCAAGACACGCTTGCAATTATCCATTTCTTTTTTGCCATTTTTGCACTTGCCCCCAATTTTTAATTAAAAATATTTTTTTATTATTATTTTGTTATTTTTTTAAAAAAAGTATTTTCCATTTTTTCTTTTCTCTCTCACCCTCTCTAGAGAACTTCTTCATCTCGCGCCTTCTTCTCTGCCTTATTCTTTGCAAAAGGTGTTTGACGGTAAAAGGAGACTCTAGAAATTTTAGCAGAGACGGAATTGGAGGCAACCGACATTTACGGAATTGGGGGTGGAATCGAAGGTGCTTACAAAATCGGAGGTCCCCTGTTCTTCTTCCTTCTAGTGCCGACGTCTTCTCCAGCAGCTAGTGCTCCGTCGCCGCCATCGAGTTCTTCTTCTTCTGGGTATTTGAAACCTCCATTTTTGTGGGGGTTTGTTTGATTGGAGTTATAGAGTGAAGTTTGTATCAGAAGAAGAAGGAATCTACCTCTTTTGTCGTCGATCTAGATTCCACCGACCATCCTCGAGCATTGTCAGGCGACGTCGTGATCGTCGCCTTCGATTCCGACGACATCGACCTCCTTAAATTGGTCGCCTTTGATTTCATAAACACCATCTCCACTAAAATTTTCAGAGCCTTTTACCGTCAGAGGTTGTTTGTAGAGAAGAAGAAGGAGAAGAAGACCAAGAGACGAAGAAGAAGACGACTGGAGCGGGGAGAGAAAAGAAAAAAATATATTTTTAATAAAAAATAAAATAATAATAATAAAAAATAAGTGTCACATCAGCAATCTGTCATTAGTTAACAGAAAATTGGATGGAAAGACTAAGGGTGTAACTAAATTCAAAACTCAGGAGCTAAATTGTTAAATTTGAAAACTAAGGGACCAAAAGGGAACCAAATGCAAAACTGAAGGACCAAAAATGTATTTTGCCCATATATAATATATATATATATATATATATCAACACTTAACTTTTTAAAAAAATAAAATTTTAAGTATATAATAAGACCAACTTGAACCAACCCAACCCAAATATTTCATGGTTGGGTTGGGTTGGGTTCATCACTTAACAAAGGTTGTTTGGGTTGAAGATATTTGCAACTCGAATAATTGGGTTGAGTTTAAAAAGTACCTCAACCCGACCCAACCCGTGGCATGTTATGCTTTCTTCTCTCTGAATGCTAAAAATTGTTCCAAATGTTTAAGACTCTTTTTTTCAACATAAATAAAAAGTTTTGTCGGGAAGTTACTTAAAAAATTGATCCATGTTAGACAGTAGCTTCTACAATTCACATTACAAAATTTTAAAGGAATAAAATAGCTAAAAGAAAAAATATGAAACAAAACTGTACCAAATCCCAGAGTTCAGAAAACTACACCCAAAACACAGGTTTCTGATTCCCAGACTTCATAACACTGCACTCCAAACATAGTTTTCTAATTCCCAGACTTCAGAACACTACACTCCAAACACAGTTTTTTGATTCCCAGACTTTATAACACTGCACCCAGACACAGTTTTCTGATTTTCAGGCTTCAGAACCTCTCAGGGAAAACCCCCCCAAGCTTCTGATTCCAAGGATTCTAATGACTTGAAGTGACTTGAAGTATTCAACATCTAAGTACTTGTCTTACAACATTCAACAACTAAAGACTCGTCTTGCAACGTTCAACACCTAAGGACTTCAGGGAGCATCCATCACCTAAGGACCGGATGCTCCTTATTTATAGAGCTCCTAAGTGGGCTTGGGCCTAACCATTGGAATGGGCCTATGACTGTCTCTAGGCCTGACCCTTTCAAATTGGTCCAATTGACTTGGACATAGCCCTTTGGGGTAGGACTTACTGGATTTGGGTCCCCATTTAGGTTTTGTCTAAAATTGACCTAAATTTTATATAACCCAATTACATATATGGAATTTACTTAATTTAATTTAGGAATATTTGTAAATTTAATTAATCCCTAATTAAATAAATAAGTTTGTCACTAATTTCAAATAATGACATGACAAATTTTGATTGGTCAAAATTTCTATTACAACAATGTCTATATATTGAAAATTCTTTAAAACATTCTTGTGGTGTCATTATTACAACATTCATTCGAGTCAGGTGAAATTGGTTATTAGAGTTTTGAACGTATTTTGGTGTTGCATGTTACTAGTTTCATTCTATATTATATTGGATTGATATGGTTCACCCTTTGTCCATTCCTTACTTTAGTATATTGAAGAAATTTGATTTTTACCATTGAAAATGTAGAACTTTTGTACTCTTTTTAATGAGAAACAATTAACTAAATCAAATTTCAATGGTAAAAATCAAGTTTCTTCAATATACTAAAGTAAGGAAAAGACAACAGGTTGAATCATATCAATCCAATATAATATAGAATGAAAAACTAGTAACATGCAACCAAAATACGTTCAAAATTCTGATGACTAATTTCACATGACTCAAATGAATGATGTAATATTAACACCACAAGAGCATTTTAAAGAATTTTCAATATATAGACATATTGGCAAAGAAATATGAAAGTGGCATCGTTATATAGACATACATGTCAATGTCAATATACACATATTGACGAGGGAGACTTAGAATGTGACAGTTTGGTATATTAGATCCAATCTGTGTTGTATTTACTCCATGGCATCTATGTAGAGCAATTGGAGATTTCCTTAGCAATTGGAGGAATTGAGCTTGTTCTCTTGTGGGTATTTCTCAGATCTGGAAGTAATACCTGTTGGGAGTGCGACCAAAGTCCCACATCGGCTAGAGAAGGGGAAGATCATGGGTATATATAAGTGAGGGATAATATCTCCATTGGTATGAGGCCTTTTGGGTGAAACCAAAAGCAAAGCCATGAGCGTTTATGTCCAAAATGGACAATATCATACAAATGTGGAGATATGTGGAGGTTTTTTTCCCTAACAATACTGATATCAATTCCTCATTTCTTGCGGGACGTAATAGAAGGCTTTTTTATTCATTGGAACATTGTAGGTTGGAAGAAATCGACAAGAATTTTGAACTTTATGGAGATGAGAAAAATCTCACCGCCCCGTCCTATTTAGGGGAGGATATGTTCATCTCAATACTTTTGTGGGTATTATTGAAGTGAATGTATTTTATATTTATGTATTTTGTTGTGAGTTTAAACTAGTAAAATAGAAAAAAGTTTGCTATGTTGGGGGGTCGGGGGAGGAATTGAAAAAGTTTAAAAGAGTTTAGTCGATGCATATTATACACTTTTAGAATGAGTAATATTTATTTGAAAGTGATCTTTAAGAGTATTTTGCTTTTTTGTTTTGTGGGGGAGGAAGAAGAATTAAGATAGCTAGCTTTATGATCTATTGAGATGCATGCTATGCACTTGAAATTGGTTGAAAAATACTTCATAAGATTTTATTTGTTTAGGGGTGGAGAAAAAGTTTCTAAGTTAGCTTTTGACTTATTTATGTGATCTCTATTTTGACTTTTATGTGATCTCTACCTTATAGGATAAGTTAAATTCGGTTGAAAATGACTACAAGGATTTTGATATATTTTGGGAGGAGGTCGGGGGCTGAAAAAGTTTAGTCGACTTAGATTTGTGACTTTGTTATGATATTTTGCAATGCATATTATACATGGTAGAATAGTTAAATTTAGTTGAAAATGACCTCAAAGGTTTTGGTTTATTGTTTTGTTGGGAGGGATGAGGATTATGACCTTTGTGATTATGTGATTTATTGTAGATAAATGAAATGATACTATTCCACATGCCAAGGGATTCAAAGATTGAAGTTCAACTCCAAGTTACTATAATCTTGAACACTTGATGAAATTTGCATTGTATGAACTAAATTCGTTGAAAATTACCCTCATTGAAGTTTTTGTATTGTTCGGTAACTTCTCTGTTTTAATTAGAAGCCATCAAATACTTTATTTGCAATATAAACAGATTACAAAATTTCAATTATAAAAGGAAGTCATGGTATTTATTGTGTTATGAAATATTTGATGTGTGTGGATTTAGCTTAGAAACAAGTGTTTGGAGTAAATTTTATCAAAATTAGATCCATTTAAATTATCTTTAGATAATATAATGAATTTATTTGTAGCACTAAAAGTAAATTATAAAATAATAATAATAATAATAATGGTTGAAAAAAAAGTTATACTTCTTATATATTTCAAAATTTCAACTCAGACTTTTACGTACACAATACAATTAAAATTCTCTTTAAAAAAAATCATATAAATCATATTTGTCTTAATGATTTAAATCTATTTATACTATATTACAAATACGAAATGATAAAGTGTTTTAATTTATTGTTAAATTAATTTTTTTTTGGTGGTATCAAATATAAATCTAAATGACTCAAAAAAAATAAAGAAATCTAAATGAATTCAAATATTTTTAAGTTTTTAAAAAAATATTTTTGAAAAACTAAATACATAAAAAGAAATTATAATTCTTTAGAAAAAACTCTCTTTTCAGATATTATTCCAAGTTTCAATCTCTGGTATACTCATATAAAAAATTTAGTCATATTTTTGTTATTGAATAAACTTAATACACAGTTAACTTACAAAAAATTTTAGAATTTAGTCTCAAGTTAGAATTTTAGCCTCATATTTTGATAAAATCTCATAGATAGTTCTGTGAAAAGCATTATCCTGCTACATACTTAATTCTTTAGTGATTTCTAACGATAGGAGCTATTATGAGGTTTTATTAAACCATAAGTATGAAATAATGTTAACGTATAATTTAACCCAATGTCAAAATATATAAATTAATTGATTAAAATACAATTTTGGTCCAATATTTTGGGATTTGTTGTTTGCTCTATTTTCAATAAATCATAAAATTAGTCTCTACTGTCAGTTTATTATTAACTATAAAAAAATCTCTAGTAGAATATGTTTGGGAGTGATTTTGGCATGGTCAAAATCACTTTTGCCATGATCCAAATCACTTTTCTTTAAAATATTTATGTTTGACAAATGTTGAAATTGATTTGGAAAAAAAAACACTTAAAATTGATTTTTGAATGATTAGTTGATAGGTGATTTTTGGGTAGGTGATTGGCTCAGAATCACTCCCAAAATTTGTCCCCATTTCATTCCATTGTACCTACTTTCTCTCTCCTCTTTCCAATTCCATAGGTGGTGTCATAGGTCACTTTGGGTTTCCATTATCTTTTTATATATATATATATAATTATCAATAATTTCATTGCAATTTATAGTTGCAATTTCTCCACTTGCCACAACTTTGTTTTTTCTTTTTAGATTATTTGTTTTCGTCTCTAAAGATAAAAGTAATAAATGAATTTGTAAATGATTATTTTGTTAACATAGATTTCATCTTATATGATTGATAATGATAATATTAATAACTCTTCCAAAAATAATGTCACATAAGAATTTGACTATTTAATAGAAATTGGATGTAAAACGATTATTTATTATAATGGAGTTTTTGTACGGATGACCTCCTTTCGGCTGGATTATCGATAGAAGACCCACATTTTAGATTTAACTACGAATGACCCTTTGATGTCGTCAACTACTCTCGATCTAGGTACAATGTTGGTTATTTTGGTATCATAAATGACTACCGGTCTTGTTCTCCCGTCAACTCCCAAACTATGCTAACGGGACGCTTGATGACGCCGTAACTAGAGCTAGAGTGTCACAAGTAAG
Organism: Trichosanthes cucumerina; assembly: GCA_036507285.1. Taxonomy (NCBI): domain Eukaryota; kingdom Viridiplantae; phylum Streptophyta; class Magnoliopsida; order Cucurbitales; family Cucurbitaceae; genus Trichosanthes; species Trichosanthes cucumerina. The sequence continues at coordinate 68,572,564 of CM071839.1, read as the reverse complement.
TTGTAGGTGTCACTCTCGCTCTAGTTACCTGTGACACTCTCGCTCTGGTTACTTGTGACACGTCTTTAAAAGAATGTATTGTTCTTTAGGAACACACGTCCCGGAAGAAGTGTTCCGAAGGAAATCGTATTGACGTACCATCACGGGATTTCGAGACTCTCGGTCTCGGATGAACACAACAAATTGTAGGTGTCACTCTCGCTCTAGTTACTTGTGGCACTCTCGCTCTAGTTACCTATGACACTCTCACTCTAGTTTATCTGTGACACTCTCACTCTAGTTACCTGCGACACTCTCACTCTAGTTACCTGTGGTACGTCTTTAAAAGAATTACATTTTTTTTACAAGTTTGATTATTTGTATATTTTTATCGATTTTTTTTCTCTCTAAATATCGTCTTCTTTTTATGGTGGAATCATAAGTTTAACTTATAGGATTACATTATATATGTTTCATATTATTTTCAATCATGAAGGTTCAATTACAGTTATCTTAATCTTTTAAAAAAATTTCATTTATTTTTCACAAATACATGGTATTTTCTAGTTGTTTTTTTAACTCAATTTAATTTTTGTTTTTCTATGCATGAATTATCTAGTTACTATGTAATTTATATTTTTTTATTGTGTACTAATATTATATGGTTGAAATTTCAAATTTGTGGGAAGTATTTTATAATTTTTATATAATTCAAATACACTATATTTTCACGTTCTTTTCTTAACTCAATTTAGTTTTTATTTTTATATACATGCATGATCTAGGTATTGTGTAATTTATATTTTTTATTGTGTACTATTATTATATATGTTGAAATTTCAAATTTGTACAAAACACTTTATAATTTTTATATAATTCATATTAATATAAGCTCTATAATCTATGTTCTTTGTATTTTCTAAATATTTTAAGTCAACATATATCACTTATTTAAATTGTACGATTCATAAGTTGAAAATTTTTGAAAGTTTATTTCAGATCAAAACATTAACTAGCAAAATAAGTTAAAGATACAAAATTTATCAAGTTGAAAATTTTAAGAATACATAATTTACTCTCACACAAAACTAATTGGTAATAATATTTCAACATCAGTTCATATTATAAACTAAATTATCAATAATTCCAAAATATTATAAGATTCATAAATCAAGAATAGATTTAAAAGAAGTTCAATCTATAAATTCAGCAAAAGTCTAATTCTTTTATAAGAGAAAAGTTAACAGTTGATATGAATCCTACAACGCTAGTCAAGACTAATGAAGAGCTAAAAATGGAGTTGCATTAAATGCATCAAGGCTTCATTTATGATGAACTCAAGTTGCGTTAAAATTGAAGTCAAGTTGCATTGAAAGAACTTAAGTTGCAATTAAATGAAATTAAGTGCATCTCAATCTTCATTTAATGCAGGTCAAGCATCAATTAATGGGACTACACTTCAAGTTACTTCAAGTGAGCTTCATTTACACATTGGGAGGTTACAAAGACTAGTATTGTTGATAGAAGATTCAATTCTCTACTCTTGATCTTGATCATCAAGGTAAATCCGTTTCTATCTTCTTCCTTGGGATGAAATCATCTAGATTTGGGGTTTTTGAGTTGTAGATCTGAAGGTCTTGTTCGTCAACAAGGTTGTTAGATTTAAATCAACAAGAATTACTTATCAACAGTCTTCAGTTTGTTGGATTTTTTAATTAATCTATTGTCTGGCTGAGGTGGAGGTCGAATGTAGGGTCGTATGTAAAAGGATGTATTTTGTGCGTCATCTACAAAGGATGTAACTAGAGCGAGAGTGACACCTACAATTTTTTGTGTACATCCAAGACTGAGAGTCTTGAAATCACATGATGGTAAGTCAATACGATTTCCTTTGGAACACTTCTTCCGGGACGTGTGTTCTGAAAGAACAACACATTATTTTAAAGACATGCCACAGGTAACTAGAGTGAGAGTGCCACAGGTAACTAGAGTGAGAGTGCCACAGGTAACTAGAGTGAGAGTGCCACAAGTAACTAGAGCGAGAGTGCCATAGGTAACTAGAGCGAGAGTGTCATAGGTAACTCGAGTGAGAGTGCCATAGATAACTAGAGCGAGAGTACCACAGGTAACAGAGTAAGAGTGACACCTACAATTTGTTGTGTTCATCCAAGACTAAGAGTCTCGAAATCCCGGGATGGTAAGTCAATACGATTTCCTTCGGAACACTTCTTCCAGGACGTGTGTTCCTAAAGAACAACACATTCTTCTAAAGACTTGTCACAAGTAACTAGAGCAAAAGTGCAGGTAACTAGAGCGAGAGTGACACCTACAATTTACTTGTGACACTCTAGCTCTAGTTACGTCATCAAGCGTCTCATTAGCATAGTTTGAGAGTTGACGGGAGAACAAGACCGGTAGTCATTTATGATGCCAAAATAACCAACATTGTACCTATATCGAGAGTGGTTGACGACATCAAAGGGTCATTCGTAGTTAAATCTAAAATGTGGGTCTTCTATCGATAATCCAGCCGAAACGAGGTCATTCGTACAAAAGCCCCTATTATAGTTATATATTCTAGATTGAATGAGATATATGGTTTTTGAATTTTTATTTTGACATTTATTATGCACATTTTTCTTACTTAATATATTAATCGATTAACAACATGGTGTTCTAATTTTATTTAAAACAAACTTCTAATTAACAACATAATACCATTGTTGATTGCAAAATTTTACCTGATAAATATGATGGGCAGAGGCGAATCAAGGGCAGCGATCGGGAAATAACAAAAGTAGTCACTGACGAAAAAAAAGCGCGAACTATGGGACCAACGAAAAATTATTCAAAGAAAAAGCTTTCGACAACCGACAAATGCTTAAAAAGTAGAATACCTGTCCAAACTCAAGCTCATCACTAATATTGATCAAGAAAAAAAACATGAAGATCAGGAGAAAATTTCCAGAACCTTTTCGTAATGAACAGAAATCAATTTTAGTGCTGACTAGAACATTTGCCACTGCCAAAATTGAAAACCGAAAAAAGAAAACGCTGTCGACGAGAGCATTCAGCAAAAAAGAAGAAGTTGTACCCCCAATCAAAGAGAGATTGATGAAACCACGATCTTGATTTGGAAAAAAGAAGAAATCACAACAGAGAGGGAGCGGTGGAAGTTAAAATCACAAACAAGAGAAAAAGGGGGCAGCGTAATTCGAAATCACGAACCAGAGAAGAAATGCTTAGGTTTTATTTTTTACTTGGGCATCACATAGCCTTTTTCTCTACGTAGGGAGTGCAAAAAATAAAACCCGACGCAATGCACTTTGGGGCTAACATCCCGATGCAATGTATTTGTGGGGTTTTTGTACGGAAGACCCATTTTTAATATATTTAATGTGAAATAACTTGACGCTCAGATATAGAAAAAACTTATCTATTCTGACGTGGCAACGCACCTAAAATTACGCCGAAGGGCATCCCAGATCCGAGCGAGCGTTCACCTTCACACTGACGCTCACGCTCTCTCGCTCACTTGCTCACGTTGATTCGCTCACGCTTACCCACAGTAACGCTCACGTTTGCTCGATTTCATTCACTCACTCACTAATTCTTGCAATGTGGAACCAGATTATGCAACAAGAGATATGGATAATAAAGAACAAAAACAAACGGGACTTGAGATAGAAAGTTACAAAACAAAAACAAAATAAAGAAAATAGAGAAAGGCCATTTCGTCCCCTAGTCCAACTCAGTCGAGGAGTCGATTATGACCAATGGTGCCGCTCGTCTGACCGTCTTTTTGGGTCGCTCTGTAGGAATGTTGACCGAACATTCCAACGGCGCCGGTTCGACAAGCGGAGGTTGTGGTGGTTTGCTTGCGGGGGAGTAAAGTCAGTGTCCTCAAACAGGACTTCGGAGCACTCAAGCGAGTCCTCTGAGGACTCCTCGAAGGACTCGCTAGAGTCCTTAGAGGACTCCTTGGATGACTTGCTTGGGGGCTCCCCAGGATAGTTAAAGAAACAATCCTCCGAGGAGCGTTCAACAGGTGGTGTGGGGGAAGAAATCGGTTGGTCAACCTCTTCGGCAATGTTGCCAGATGTAGTTTTTTTCGAACTGAACTCAGTTTTGTTGGAGTTCATGCTGATGAGGATGAAAAAGAGGAAGAAGATGAAGAAGATGAAGAAAGCTTAATTGTGTTTTATGATAAAAATTTGTATAGCCTCTTCGTTTATTAATACTAATAACTCAACGATCGAAATTAAAGGAGGTCTGACCACTCATTATTGTGTTGGTTGGTTCCCCGAATCAGGAATTAATACATTTTAGAAAAACTTGAAACTAAGCGAGTAAGCACATCAACGAGTGTGAGTTGATGAAAGCGGATCAACGAGAGCGAATTGGCAAGAGTGAGTCAACGAGAGCAAACCAGCTTGAGCCAGTGAACGAGACCGAGCCAGCGTGAGCCATTGAACGAGAGCGAGCCAACGTGATCCATTGAACGAGAGCGAGTAATTTTTTTTTCATTTCATATAAAAGGGGTTTCTCATCTCACTATCTCTCTAAAGTTCTGACTCTCTCTCTCTAAGTTCGTTCTCTCTCTCTCTAACGTACTCATGCTCTCTGTCGCACCACCGTCCACTAATAACTGCGAAAACGCGCAAGCGCACGTGATGAAAGTAATATAAAACTGGAAGTATTCCAGAGTATCGAGCCCAAGGGAACGGAGAAATAAAACTGATTAGTAGTGAAACAAGAAGCAGATTGATTGCAAAAGGTAACCAAAAATGTGATTAGTGATGTGGTAATTATATCTAAGATAAATGCAATAATGAAGAGAAGGGATTCAGAATGTTAAATCCACTAATGAAAGACAAGGCAACTCGAGGCAATTGCCTCACGTAGTAGTTACATCTTGCAGCGCGGGGCAACAATGGTACGATAGTCGGACATGCTAGCTCACCAAGGCAAATCAGTGTAATTTCCTCACACTGCTTTACCCAATGGTTGTTTTCTCCTACTGTCGCAACGCAATTGCCTTGAACTGCCCAGGCAATTGATAGCACATAAAATGTGTTATTCTTAGGCTTAAGTATTGCTAATTTTATGTTAGTTTTAGAGCTTTAATGTGTTTAAATCACTTAATTTCAGGTAAAGAGCTTAAACAAAACCATTGGAAACATTTTGGATCACTCGGGATCAAACCGGGGCTTTTAGAAGTTTGGCATGAGAATGACCTAGAAGTCTAAGGGAAACACATAAAGAAGTTGCTTAATGTCGTGCATGCTTTTATATTTTATATGGAGACTATAGAATTTATTGTGTGCGAGGCTCACTAAGAATCGAGAGATTTTCTTGAGTATCTTACTTCTTGTTTATAAATTCATCACATTAGTTTATTGCAAGTGTTAAATAAGTTATTAAATTGTGAAGTTAATTCCCTCCACATTTATCACATTCGTGTCTCCAATTGTGTGTTTATCTTTTATCTTTGTTTTCACCATCTATCCATGTTATGTTACTTTAGCTAAAATTGAGAATTAGTATCTTGGTAATTAATTAATCAAGAAACCTATTCTCGAGGACGTTACTTGGAATTTTAAATCACTATACTAAAACTTGACTCGTACACTTGCGGTATTGCAATATCATTTTACGCAACAAATTTTTGGCGTCGTTGTCGGGGAATGGCGATTATTTAGATTAATTAATATTAGGAGAAAATTTGAGATTTTAGACTAAATTTTGTTTTTCCTTTTTGTGTTTTCTTTCCTTATTTGTTTTCTTTGTTTGTTGTTGTTTGTTTCCTTATTTGTTTTAATTTAGTTTTGTGTGTTGTTGAGTCGTTGTCTCCTTTTTTTAGTTGTATTGCTATTGTGTAAAAGTCTTGATTTGAATTATTGATTTTTCAAGTATGACTTTTCATGATTTTGATTCTCCACCAATGTACTGTCCCTCTCAGGAGCCTAGGTATGTGCATCATGATTTTTTTGAATACCATTTGTCTAATCCTTACCATTATGAATCTATAATTGATGAAAAATCTTTTGATGGTAATCATATAGGCATTTGGAACCAAAATGTCTCGCACCTTGACCAACCTATAAAAAACTCTTCTCTTGTGGACCTACTAATGGAATATACATTAGAGTTAAGAATTAAAAATTTGGTTCATGATGAATTAGAAAGGTTGGATAGGTTAGAGGCTAAAGTGGTAGAGCTTTGGGAAATAGTACATGAAAGAACTCATTATCTCAATCAACTGGTAAATTCCCTTAAGGCCTTACAGGAACAATTTTTTATTCTTACCACTGAGAAGGAGCAGCCTAGGAGGACTTATTCATATGATAGTGAGGATGGGTTGGAGGAGACTGGAACACACCAAAAACATGTTTGTGAGGTAGACAATGGTAATACAATCACTTCCATGGAGGAAATTCAGGTGATAGAGTTCGAGGCTGAAAAGTCCTTTCCCATTTTATCCCCATAATTTTCTTTTAATCTTTATAACCATTTGTCCTATACTCACGAGTCTTGTTTTAATTTTTTTTCTTTTATTTCAATACACAAAAATATCAAAAATAATTATCTCTCAGGTGCCCAAGAAAAACAAGATAGCCTTTTAGACTTAGAAGGCTATATCGATTCAAGCAAAAAGGGCCAGAAGAAATACGAGCAGTTTTACGTGCCTTGATGTCAATCATAAGTTCCAGTCTAGCTAAACACGTTAAAGAAAGCGCTTCTTGGGAGGCAACCCAAGCTTTTAAGTTTTAGTTTTTTGTTTTACTTCCTTTCTACTCTTAAAGTGTTTGTGTGTTTTTTTCTTTTTGTGATTTCCTTTATTGTGTTTTCTTTCTTTTTATGTCTTCTTTCCTTTCCTAGTTTTGTTGTCTAATTCTTATTTCTTTTGGTACCTCCAGGTGTATGCCCAAGGATAGAGCTGTAGACTTGCACTCTTTTGATCCTGAGATTGAAAGGACCTGTAGGAGATTCCTAAGGCAAGGAAGAGCAGAAACTCAGATGATGGCAGATCAGGAGTTAATCAATAACCCTAAACCCATCAGGGAGTATTTTCAACCTGTGTTTAATTCTGAGCAGGCTGGAATTGTCCATGCCCCCATAAATGCTAACAATTTTGAACTAAAAACAGGGTTTATTCAGATGGTTAGGGAATGTGCTTTTCGAGGACAAGCCACAGAAGATCCTAATTCACATTTGCAAAATTTTCTAGAAATCTTTGGTGCAATTAAATTGAATGGTATTTATGCTGATAGTATTCGCTTATGTCTTTTTCCTTTCTTTTTGCAGGGTAGGGCTAAGGAATGGCTAGGGTCTCTCCCACCAGGCAGTATCACCTCTTGGGAGGAGTTGGCCCAAGCCTTCATGACCAAATTCTTTCCACCAGTGAAAGCTGCAAAGTTAAGGACAGAGATAGGAACATTCAGGCAGCAGGAGGGAGAGCAACTATTGAGGCCTAGGACCGTTATAAGGACATGCTCATGAGATGTCCACAGCATGGTTACCCATATTGGCTCCAGGTACAATTATTCTATAATGGACTTGCAGGTAAGACCAGGACCATTCTTGATGCCACTGCTGGAGGGGTCTTCATGACAAAGACTGTGCCAGAAGCACGTGCCCTCCTAGAGGAAGTGTCAACTGCCAGCTACCAATGGCCCACAGACAATGACAGATCTAAGCCAGTAGTTGGATTGTATCAATTGGATGAGGTAACTTCCCTTAAATCACATATGACATCCCTCACTCATGCTTTGAATAATTTTGCAGGATCACCCCAAACAGTGGTGCCCTCTCAATGCTCCCAACCCAATGGAGAATCTACTTTGGAGCAAATACATTATCTGAACAACAGAAGCAATACTTATGGAGGAAACCAGACTCAGAATACCCTTCCAATACATTATAATCCAGATTTGAGGTATCACGAAAACTTCTCTTATGCTAACAATAAAAATGTGTTGAATCCTCCTACAGGGTATGCTTCTACATCTGAGAGGAAATCATCTCTTGAGAAGCGAAAGCACTCTTTTATTGTTGAATCCGAAAATAGGTCCAACTAGTTTGGAGAATGCGATCACCATCCTAATCGGCGTAGTAACCAGTCATGGAGCTGCCATAAAGAATATTGAGACCCAGATCAACCAAATGAATGTATCAATTCGAGCGTTGTAGGATAGGAAAGAGACACCTTGAGAGAGTACAGTCTAGCTAAAGACGTTAAGGGCATGTTTGGGAGTGATTTTGGAGTGACTAAAATCACTTTTGACATGTCTAAAATCACTTTCCTACCCAAAGTGTGATGTTTAGCAATATTAAACAAGTGATTTTGGAAAAATCCAAAATCATTTGAAGTGATTCTCTTTCAATCACTCGGGAGGTGATTCCCAAGTGATTTTTGTCAAGTGATTGTAATTTAAAATGACTATTATTCATTTTTGAAAATAGTATACTTTTAATGACAAGTAAAAACCAATAATCTTTTGTCAAAATTCATAAATTTCCATAAAAAGTGAATTTTTCAAAACCAAATTCACTATCAAAAGTATAATACCAAACATGAAAATGATTATATGAAAATCACTTTTGATAAATCAATTATAGACAAATCAATTACACTAAAATCAATATTTCTAAAATCATTCCCAAACATGCAGTAAAGAAAGTGCTTCTTGGGAGGCAACCCAAGCTTTACATTTTTGTTATTTTCGTTTTCTAGTTTGTTTTGGTTGTTTGTTGTTTTCTTAGTAGTTTGTTTTGTTTTTCTTTTTTAGGTTATTGTTGATGCCACCCCTCGTTGAAACCCATGTTCCCGTTCTGTGGAACTTCAACTGACATGTCTTGGCTATCCAAGGAATCCAGAAAAGAAAATGAAGATCTCCATTACTCAGGACAGTATTGTTCACTCTTACCCTTATACTTGCTTTGAGCTTATTTTTGCAAACATTGGGGACAATGTTTAGTTTAAGTTTGGGGGTGGGATGTTTTTTATCTGTTGTGACTGTTCTGAATATATGTTGAATTGTTGATTAATCTTTTGCATAAGTATGGTTATAATAGCCTAGGATGAGATTTAATTAAAAAAATTTGTGATTCTGCTGAAACATGAGAGCATGATATGAATTTGAGTTAATTTAAAATGATAAAAAATGATTAAGTGCTAAGCAGAGTTATTTATTTCTTTAATTGGGGAATCTCAAGGATTAGTAATTATGACCAGTAAGGGAGAAGTTAAATGGAGAGCCTAATAAAGTTGATCCGGGTTTAGTAAAAATGAAGGGAACATAAGCTAATCACACACACACGTAGGAACACTTAGGAAAAGTTTTAAATTGTTTGTTGAAGTATTTTCTTTGAGTGTTTCCTGTGATTGCCAAAATGTTCCTTTAAATCTTTGAGGCTTGAATCAAAGGTATGTATAAGAACAATCTCATGTTTAATTCTGTTTTTGCTCGGGACTAGCAAAAGTTCACAAGATGTGCTATCCTTAGGCTTAAGTATTGCTAATTTTATGTTAATTTTAGAGCTTTAATGTGTTTAAATCACTTAATTTCAGGTAAAGAGCTTAAACAGAACAATTGGAGACATTTTGGATCACTCAGGATCAAACCGGGGCTTTTTGGCGCTTAAAATAACATCAATTGGAAGAAGAATGGACAAACCTAGCCATTTGACCCGAGGTGATGGCGTTGCAACACCCTGCATAGTGTTGCAACGCCATCCGTGTTGTTTCGAGGCGTTGAGGAACCATACGATAGCATTGCAACGCTGCCTTGCAGCGTCGCAACGCTATCTCGATAAGAAGAACAAGCAGAATGACCGTGGCGAGGGCGTTGCACCGTTGCCTTCTAGCGTTGCAACGCCAGTTCGATTGAAGAAGCGCGTGTTAAGGTTACAGCGTTAGTGTTGCAATGCTGTCGACACTTTCCATATATGCTACGCACCTAGGGCACAACGTTGCAACGCTGACCCTACCGTTGCAACGCTGTGCCGAGAAACATTATAAATACAACATGATTTCTTCTTGTAAAGGAAGTCGAATTTGATAGTCCTTGCATCCTAATTTCGAAATACTCTCTATAAGAGGAGAAACGTGAGCATTCCTTGGGAGCCAAAGTATTCGTGGTGGTTCGAGATCGTGACGGGAGCTCGGGGACGTGGGACCGGCATTGACACATAAGTTTATTTCCTCTTTCTTTCAGATTGTAACATCGTTCTAAGACGTTTTCTACACTTTTAGTTTTATTTTATTGTGATTTAAAGTGGCTAAAAGTTGTAGTTAGGATTTGATTTGCTTGTTTAAGACTTGTTTGCCTATGTATTGAACTATGTTTTGTTATTTATTTTTGGTAATTCGTTCTTTAATTCTTTGATATTGTATGTTTAAGTGGACTCGAGAGAAAAAGCTTAGATTAGAGCAAAGTTGTCAAAACTCTTAGAAGTCTGGCATGAGAATGACCTAGAAGTCTAAGGGAAACACATAAAGAAGTTGCTTAATGTCGTGCATGCTTTTAGATTTTATATGGAGACTATAGAATTTATTGTGTGTACGAGGCTCACTAAGAATCGAGAGATTTTCTTGAGTATCTTACTTCTTGTTTATAAATTCATCACATTAATTCATTGCATGTGTTAAATAAGCTATTAACTTGTGAAGTCAATTCCTTCCACATCTATCACATTCGTGTCTCCAATTGGGTGTTTATCTTTTATCTTTGTTTTCACCATCTATCCATGTTATGTTACTTTAGCTAAAATTGAGAATTAGTATCTTAGTAATTAATTAATCTAGAAACCCATTCCCGAGGACGATACTTGAAACTTTAAATCACTATACTAAAACTTGACTCGTACACTTGTGGTATTGCAATATCATTTTACGCAACAACAATCAACTACCAGCGATGTAATCTGGCTAAACTCTCCAAGCAAGTAAACCAAGCCTTACTCCCATTTGACCTTCTATTAAGTATCGTTAGGAGGTTGAGTGATTGATCCTATATGTCTATGGTCAATCTATCTCAGGTGTTCATAACTATGGCTCTATGGTCTTGAAGTCTTGCCCTATGGCTATGGTCAATGTTGGGGTTTATGTCTAAGCCCCTTTACTCCATTACTTTTGGGAACTCCGCTCTAAATTGACCCTTTCGGTGTCGAACTCGAGCTTAATAGGTCATCTTAGATGGCAGACTAAGGTTTCCCACGATACAATCACCAAAAGTAAACTTACTTGGAGGTCTAACCAAACTGCTCTTGCTTTTGAGTTTTGTTGTCTTCCCTTATGGCATTCACATTCTGAATCCCTATGCATGAAACAGTAAAACTAAATACAAACTGAATAGAATAAGACAACATCTCAAACTCCCTTCTCGATCTACCACTTTTAAGCATTAACCGAGAGAATGCCCAAGTTGCGAATGAAGAAAGCTTTTCAAACATGAATGAACAGAATAACTAATCTTTACTGAAGCAAACAACATGTTGCGAAACAACTACAAAACGGATTTGAATAGATACTGAACTGGAATAATAAACCGAACAACTAACAACGTTTACTACACTACGAAATTGAAATAACCTTCAAAATTGAACTAAAACTAAGACGAAACAACACTAAAAGTTCAGAACTGGAAAACTGAATTACAGAAGTAATAAAACAACAGCAGACTGAATTACAGAAGTATGAAAACAACATCAGACGTACGACAATTATTTTTGTGCAGAATTCTCCTCCTTCCAGCCGTCCTTTATCGAGTCACTGATTCGCCTATTTATAGAGTAGCTTGTCCTTAGGGTTTTCGTCAATCGGCTCAGATTCTCTCCCTTGAATTCCGACGTGATTTGATAATTTTCTTGATTCCCGCATCATTTCCATCTGCACTTAAGTGACTGCAGTGGCCAATTTCTGAAAGCTAGGCAATTGCGTCAATTTGTGCCTGTCAGCCAAGCAATTGCCTCGTTTTCCCTTCCTGCAGCCAAATAAAAATACATGAGTTTTCTTATTAACTTTAGGGAAATGACGTAATTCTTGAACAACTACTCATACTTTCGCCTACTTTTTTATCAATTTAATTAATAGGATATCAATAATGGTCTTAAATAACTCTCATAAACGAGTTATCAGCCGCCAACACTCAGATTTATATTTAGCTTCGTTATGATTTGAATTTTTTTTCGTAACTGTCTGATTTTTGCGATGTTGGTTTTGGTTTGTGAATGTTACGATTTGTCATAAATATACATATATTATATCGAGTTTGGAGGGAGAATAAAGCTTAGGTTTGTAGGATTTAGGATAAAATGAGGGTCTAGGGTTGCGACTGTACTGATTTGAAGGAATAAGACGACGAGAGTGTGTGAGAAGGAGTCAACATGAGCGTTCCCATATTGTACAAAATGAATGTTTTCTTACCTTCTGTAAATTGTTTTCAATTGATGGTGTTCGTACGTTTTGTTAATTGTTGTTCGACCATTTATGTGCAGATTTACAGTAGCAACTGTCCTTAAAATAGCGAAGAAAGATTGGTTTCCAGGACAAGTCTCTAGTTTAGCACACATCACCAAGCTAAATAAAGTCATCGAGACAGAGTTGACACCTTCACGGCTTGGGATCGCTCAGCGACAAAGATTGTCCCTTCGTTGATGTGGACCTCATATTCAACAGTCCACTAGTCCATCACATCCTTCTTAAGGAGGTGAATAGAGGAGATGAAGGCAATGAAGTCATGTGGTTCGATATCAATGGAACCGTTGTGAAATTCGGGAAGGAGGAGTTCATCCTCATGACGGGATTGTGGCCATCCCCACAGTCATGTGAACGTCCCGAACCTTCTGTTGCCCTTCGAGAGAAGTATTTCGATGGGATGGGGACCGACATTCACGTGGATGATTTTGAGTCAGCGTACAAGACATAGATATTTGACATCGACGAAGATGCAGTCAAGGTGTCTTTGATTTATTACTGCGAGGCAACAATGATGGGGAAGAACAAGTCGATGTCCAAGACCTCCAATACTTTAATAGTATTGACTGGGTTCTAGAATATGGGAGAGGACTATACGTGGCTTGAAGGTTGCCTTGCGGGGCAAGGTTGACACGTATAAAATTAAGTCCTGGACGAATAAGCGTTATACTTTTAAATATAACATTCCTAGATTCCCTTTCGCTTTTTAGGTATTGCAAGTTCTATAAAGTACTTCTTATTTTGTTCTAAATAATTAGTAACTAAAGAAATGTCGTTAAATGTTGTATATAGGTGTGGGCGTATGAGATATTGTCATCTGTGGCAGATCAGATTGCTACTCGTGTTAGTGATGACGCGGTGCTACGGATTCGAAGGTGGTCATGCACACACTCTATCACGTTCAAGGCGTTAGAACGAGACGTATTTACATCGAAAAAGGTTTACAATTAACTTACATTACATATTTCAACCTTCATGTAGTTCATTATGCTAACTCACGTTATGTTTTTCTTTTATATTTTATTTTATTTTATTTTTGTTGTAGTTGGCTATCGTCTCGGACATGGTCCCATCAGATTCGGAGTTGCAATACCGTGAAACACTTGTCGATAATAGACTTCACACGGACTCAGATGATGAAGATGATGGAGATCGGATCTCCTTGGGCAGCGGAAACGAATTAGGAATCGTAAGATGCAAGATTGTTTTGCTTAAAAAATAAAAACCCATACATTGATAAAAACAGAACAAGCATGGAAATTCTAATCCTATTAGACATGGATAATAACATACATGCAAACATGCTACAAGTTTAACAATTAAATTAAAGGGAAGAAGAAGAATACCTTTGTCGTTTCTAATTCTTCAGCATAGCAACTGCTTGCTCCTAGCTTTTCAGCAATACAGCAGAACTTCTCTGTTTTTCTCCACGAAAGACACTACCAACAGGAGAACCTCCTATGTCTCTGAGTTCTACTTAGATCTACCTTGGTGGAAAGGTAATCCAACTCTTTGAAGGTTTTGGGAATAAGAGTGAGAGAGGGAATTTTTCTATCAATTGAAAAATGATGAATCGATCAATCCAAATGAGCAACCCCCTTCTCGCTGTTAAACTGTCGATAGGGAGAATGAGAGGGGTAGTGGGGAACGTGTCTGGATGACACCTTCCCTTATTTTATTATTAAAATAATAATAATAATAATATAATTAAATCAAATTTAATTACTAATTTAAATCATATTTAAATAATGCAAATTAAATATCATATATTTAATTTGGATTAAATCTCATTTAATCATATTACCCCTTTAACCTATAGTTTTAATGTACATCCAGTGCACATTAAATTTTAACCTATAGTTTTCAAATATGAATCACATTCACACTTGAATTCAATATTTGAACTCTTTCAAATGTTTAATTCTCTCACAAAATTTAATATGAATCATATCCACATTAAATTTATAATATATAGTTCCAAAACTATATATTACATTGTATCAATATACATTAAGTTTATTCTCTAATGAATTTGAACATTTCAAATTCTAATGATCTAAGAACCCTTTACGAGCTAGAAGGTGAACCTAATGGACCTACAGATCAGAAGCTCCAACGATACGAGATTGCTCGGTTAATCTCATTAACCTCCCAATCAACATTCGTTAATCATGAAACACGCACTAAAGTCCCGCAATCGCACTCTTCTCACTCGCAGATATATTTCGCGTGTCCACGTATATTGACCAATAACAACAAAGTCAATCCTTCACGAATGTTCGTAACACCAGTAGGGTCAAATTACCGTTTTACCCCTGGGTTACATCTTGTGTCTTAAGTACCAGTGCTCCTCTAATGAACAATTTGTTTGTGGTCCTACCAACAAGCATAGTCCCTCTTGGGCCAATGAGAGGGTCGGACCCTTTGTTCAAGTCCTGGAGACACCAGTTAAGGGAACATTCCTCTACTTACCCTAGTAGGCGGGAAGGAGTGGATTTCATCTTGCTAAGTTAAGTTTCCAGCCGCTCACTCGGTCTTGTCCCCAAGAAGGTAGGCATATTGAGTCGGCGAATCTGGCCACTCTCACCCATACTAGTCAAAAGACAATCCCTCGCGAACAGGAGTTCGTAACCTGCTCAGGATTGAGATCAAGTTGCCTAGGTCATCCTAGTGAAATAGAAACCTAACTAGTTAACGGAGTAACAGCTAGAGATTACTATTTCGTGGTCCGGTCTTATGTATGTTGGGATTTATGCCCTAAACTTGTATAATTTTGATCAATTAAATAAAGTGTTATTTGTTTTGATAAGATTACAGTCTTTCTTTTATAAATCCAATAAACTAAGCTCCAAGGTTATAACGTTTATCTTGAAATCGAGTGTAGTGGACACTATTTGGGTTGACTTCAAGAATATAACCTAAATAGTCTATGGTATAAGAATAAGGTTGGAAACCTTATTCGTGCAACACCATGATCGCCCCACTTTGTAATTAGTACAAATGAGGTAATCCAACTCATTCATGTAGTTGACATGCGAGTGGGGGCATCCTGTATGAAGAGTTCATACAAGATCGGATCATAAATTATTAGTCTAACCAAAGATAACACCGTTAATGGATAAGACTAGTAATATATAGATGGTCATTAGTGACTTGACTCGAATCTTGAGCAAATTAAGAACTCCTGCTTATAGGGGTTTGTCCTTAGACTAGTATGGGTGAGAGTGGCCTGTAGCCGACTCAATAAGCCTACCTTCTCGTGGACGTAACCTCGTAGGTAGTGGGAACTTAACTGCAAAGATGGAATTCACTCATTCCTCTACCGAGGAATCGAGATAGG
The DNA here is from genome assembly GCA_036507285.1 of Trichosanthes cucumerina. Taxonomy (NCBI): domain Eukaryota; kingdom Viridiplantae; phylum Streptophyta; class Magnoliopsida; order Cucurbitales; family Cucurbitaceae; genus Trichosanthes; species Trichosanthes cucumerina. Next base: position 68,556,764 of record CM071839.1, on the reverse strand, counting down.
TTGTTCCCTTAAGAACCGACTCCGTGTCTTAAACAACGGGGCCCGCCTCTATCGTCGTATGAGTTTAAGGTAGGACCTTAGACTTGTTGTTCATTAGAGGATCGGTGGTGCTTAAGGAGTAAAGAGGTAATCACGAGGAGTAAAACGGTAATTTGACCCACCAGTGATTACGAACAACCCGTGAAGAGTCGACTCATGGGCAATGACTATATCGAAGGGACACAATAATATCTACAAAGAGGGAGAGTGCAACTACAAGTCTATAGTGGAGTGACTTGTAGTTAATGAATATTGATTAACTGGATCAAAGAGTTTGATCAGTTAATCTCACATCATTGGAGCTCATGATCTGTAGTTCATTAGATCCCTCCGTTGGCTCAACATGGTAATATTGAGGGTATAAAGTTAGGAGTGAAATTGAAGTGTTCAATTTCATACATGAGGAGTTATATCAATTATATATGATGTAATTGATATAATATATAGTTTTAATGTGAATTAGATTCATACATAAACTATATACTAAAGAGAGATAAAAGGAAGGGTAGGATGGTCATTTCCATCCCATTCCCCTATATATATGGTTGCATGAGATGCAATTAGGTTAAGTTTTGACAAGTCTCCTTGTTGTGTTGTTGGAAGAGTTCCAAAACACAAATATCTCTCAAAATACCTCACATCTCCTAAAGGGAACCCACCTTCCTCCCTCACCTAGAGAACAACGGAGAAGATCCAGTGGTCGTGTCTTCGTGTGTTGGAGTTCTTGTTGCTGAGATCGTGACCGTGGAGAGAGGAGCACTTGAAGAAAGGTTCTTCAAAGGTAAACTTCTTGTTGTCCATTTCTATATTTTATGCTTAATCCATGTTTTTCGTTCATGAATTTTCCATTGTAACTAAATCAAGAACACGCGATTCACAATCGCTTCTGCTGCGAGGACTTCAATTCCCTATAATGTAATCTCATTACATAAGATATCCCCACTCACATGTCATCTACACGAACACGTTAGGATCACAGTGTTTGTATCAAATACAAAGTGGGCCACATCCATAGTTTAACCAGGGTAAGGTACCCAAACCTTATCCCCTAACTATAGACCCTTTAGGTTGTATCTCGAACCGAGATCCTTTTTAAGTACATTACATTCAGTTAAAGATTCATTTAACAGCCTTAGATGTTTAGTTTATTGGATTTAGGGTTTAAATAAAGGCAAATTCGTAGATAACGAACAATAACACTTTATTAAAATAATAACACTTTATTACATTAAATAGAACATAATTACAAACTAGGAGTTTTAGGGCACAAATCCCAACAAACTCCCACTTGAACTAAAACTCTAGTGGGGTACGTCATAATCTAAAACAGTGGTTACAAGAGATAGAAATACAATAAACTAGGGCATCCATATACCCCATTACATATCTCCCACTTGCCCTAGATTAGCCTATGTACATATCTCGTAGACCCAGAGTTTCCAGATGACCCTCGAACACTTTAGCCGTGAGAGTCTTTGTAAACGGATCAGCAATATTGTGCTCCGAAGCGATCTTCGTGACTGTCACATCTCCTCGTTGCACTATTTCTCGTATCGGTGATACTTCCTCTCGATGTGCTTACCTTGCGTATGGTCATGAGGTTCCTTCGAATTGGCTACCGCACCACTCGTTGTCACAAAGATAAGGTGATGGGAGATTCCATATTTGGAACAACTTCCAAATCGATGGAATTTCCTTATCCAAATGAAATCTTTTTAAATTTCTTTCACAAGCAACAACATACTCACCTCCATCGTGGAGTCGATGCATCTTTGCTTGATGCTTCTAAGCATACTATAACTCCCCGTTAAGGGTGAAAATCGATCCCGATGTGGATTTCTGAGAATCCTTATCGGTCTGAAAATCAGAATCAGTGTATCCAGTAAGGATCAAATCCTTAGACCCATACACAAGCATATAGTCCTCGTTCTCCTTAGATACTTGAGGATATTTTTAATCGTTGTCCGATGGTCTAACCTCGATTGGATGGTACCTACACCGACTATTCCCACTGCATAAGAAATGTCCGGCCTCGTGCACAGCATAGCATACATTAAGCTACCTACTGCAGAAGCATAGAGAATATGTCTCATATCCTCAACTTCTTGAGGTGTCTTGGGACACTGTTCCCTAGACAGATGAACTCCATGTCTGAAGGGTAAAAAACTCCTCTTGGAATTCTGCATCGAATATCTGTACAACATTTTATCGATATAAGACGCTTAAGACAATGCTAGTGTTCTGTTCTTGCGATTCTTGAAGATTTGAATCCCAAGAACATATTGCGCCTCTCCCAAATCTTTCATTTGGAATTGGGTCGCCAGCCAACTTTTTATGTTAGTAAGGTATCTTACATCATTCCCAATGAGTAGGATATCATCCACATAAAGTACAAACAAAGCTACTTTATCGTTGATGATCCTCTTGTAAACACAAGGCTCATCAACGTTTTGGTCAAAGGCGTAAGACTTGATCGCAGTATCAATCTTATATTCCAAGATCTTGACGCTTGTTTCAACCCATAAATGGATCGATTGAGCTTGCAAACTTTTTGCTCCTGACCTTCGGCTATGAACCCTTTGGGCTGAGACATATAGATGCTCTCGTCAAGATTACCATTCAAAAAGGCAGTCTTGCGTCCATTTGTCAAATTTCATAATCATAAAATGCGGCTATGGACAAGAGTATCCTTATAGACTTCAACATAGCAACAGGGGAAAAAGTTTCTTCATAGTCAACTCCTTCCCTTTGGGTAAAACCCTTTGCTAAAGCCTAGCCTTAAAGGTCCAGTACCTTTCCTACCGCATCTCTCTTTCTCTTATAGATCCATTTACACCCTATGGGTCTAACCCCTTCAGTTTGGTCTCTGAAGTTCCCATCTTCGAATTGAAGTCCATTGACTCCATTTCAAGGTTCATGGCTTTGATCCATTGGTCCTTGTCTACGCCATTCATTTCCTGCTTATAAGACAATGGATCTTCTACGCCATCATCGGGTATGACAACTTGAGTTTCAACTAAACCCAAGTAGCGGTCGGGTTGGGAAACAACCCTCCCATCGCGCTTGCCAGGCATTCCCAACGATTGAGAAGGACGAGACCGACTTGAGGTGTTGACTCCTTCATCAACTCTTGATGAAGGTCCAAATTTCAATCAACAACTCTTGTTGGTTCATGAGTAGCTTCATTTAGTACTAATTTACTACGCGGTTTGTGGTTCCTCATGTGATCTTCCTCCAAGAACGTGGCGTTTGTCGATACAATCACCTTATTTTCTTGTGGGTCGTAGAAAAGACCACCTCTCGTTTCTTTGGGATAGCCAACAAATTGGCACAATCTTGAACGAGGTTCCATTTTCTTTGGGTTTGTCACGAGCACTGTGCCGGACACACTAGAAGAAAATATGGTTTTAATGACGGGCAAGGGTTTTAATGACGGGCACGTGTCCGTCATCTATGCGAGTGTCATTGTAACATACAATGACGGCCGATTTTTAATGACGGGCATTGCCCGTCATTAAAAGACGCCCGTCATTATAGGCTACAATGACGGGCGGTTTTTTATGACGGGCATTGCCCGTCATTATAGGTCAATGCCTGTCATTAAAAATGTGGCATCTTCATCATGATCAACTTTTAATGACGGGCATTGCCCGTCATCTTTTGTCAATAGTAGAATAAAAAAAATGTTGCAAATGTGTCTAACCCACCATACTTTCTTTACTTAATAACTTTATTTAATAAAGATTCAATATCAAGGCTCAGTTCAAAACTTCAAACAATGTACAACAAATTGCTAATTCATTAAGGAGGGGAACCATATAAGCGATATACACTATTCTGAACAAAACCAAAAGCATTCTGATGAGTTGCCAAAATACACACATAGAGCTAGAGCAAGAATTTTTTTGTTGAATTTGTCTTCCAAAACAACTTATATCATCCTAAACTCTACTTCCATCTGTGCATGCATCCGCAGCAATCCTGCTCCTCCTTACAGTGATCCTGCTGAAAATGTCCAAGATAGATGTTGGAGATTGAAATAAAAACCACAACCCTTCAAATCAATTTGCACAAATCCCCCCCCCCCTCCAAATGAAACGAAATAAAAAGGGTAGAAACGATCCTTAAATTCCTTAAAACTAAAATAGATCCTTGTATTTATGAATTCGACATTCTAAAGCATGATTCTTCAAATATCACCAATTATATGCTCTCTCTCAATCGAAAATTGTATCATCATTCAAAACAACCCCAATTCAAAAACAACGAAACAAGTCGACTAAGTTTAAAAAATATCTATCATAAGAAAACTACTTAACAAAATAATAAAAGATTAAAGAAATCAATGCCACAAAAAATAAGCTCCTCAGACCACAAGCACAAACTAAGTAGATAATGAACAAGTATAAAATTAGGTGAATGTAAAATGAAAAAAATAACAGCAAACCACGAGCACAAACTTAACATGTAAAGTAGAATAGACATCAAATTAACTTCAAAAGTAAAATGATAAAATTGATGTTTATCTTCACGAAAAAAGTATGAGGATTAAAGACAAAGCAATTAAGTCACAAGATATTACATATCCAACAACAATATTTTAAGAAATAAGTCACATATGCATATGACAATCTAGAAGTTTACTGCACCACATGAATGAATGAGTGAGAATGATTGAGATGATCATAATATCATTAATCCTCATGCTTTAATTAAGTCTAGATTGTTTCAATGAATGAGTGAGAATGATAGAGTTTTACCGAGCCACATGAATGAATGATTGAGAATGATTGAGAAGCATGCCATAGCGAAAGCATCGATCATTAGGAAAAGCTTACCAAAAAGTCAGAAAAACAAATAGATGAACATAAGGTTGAGAAACATCAAAATCTGTATAATCTAAATGCAAAAAAATTAGAAAAGCCTAGATTAATTATTGAGATTTCATCCTACTACAAACTTCATTCGATCTAAATTCAAGAAGCAATTTTGTGATATTTTGACAGAACCATTCATTCAATAAGGGTTGTACGTATTCCAAATAAAAGAGAAGAATCAAAATTTACATAATGTTACCTTGTTGCAAGTAATTCAATTTTCTATTTTTCAGCATCTTATTTAATAAAGCAATCAAACAAAGACCAAAATATCTAAGATTGGAAGACAACAAAAAATATACTAGTCCTTAAAATATTGTCTGCTTATTTCTTTTTCCATTCCCATTTTTTAAAAAAGAACACTTCTGAAATCTTAATAAAATTTTTTTAAAAAAACTCTTTTAAAATCAATTTTCAATATTTTGACTGTAATTTCAAAAAAAATTAAAGAAATTGAAAAACAAATAACACAGAATAAATAACCATGATTTTAAAAGCAGAACAATAATACTGGGATTGAAGAAGGAAAGGTTCAGGTTTCCAGAGTTGTTACTTAATATTCATAAAACCTAAAAGAGTTTACTACTCACAAACTAATTAGCAAAAGAAATGCACAAAATATGAAGCTTATATTTACAAAACCACAAAAATGCACAAGAAATGTACAAAATTTAAAACACATTTTGTAGTAACCTAACTGAACTTGTAAAGTCTATATTAAGCAATAATTAAGATTTAACATATCAAAAACTTAAATCAACTCCATTAGTATTCTGAATTATACATAAATAATATAAAATATTTACAAATTAATAAAGAATCATTTTTCTTTCCATATACTACTTGAAATGAATTCATTAGATAACCAAGCAAAAACACAAGTACACATTCTTTAAAAGCCATAATAACCATAATAAGACAAGTATATGCATGAGAAAGAGATTCTAAAAATATATAAGCATTGGTTTAATCCACAAGTTCCCAAAAATAAAATAGAAAGACAATCAAGAGAATTATATTAAACAATAAGATCAACCTCCTTAAAATTGAATACTCAAGAATTCTATTAAACAATAGGGACTAAAGCTCAAAGGTTAGACAAAACACTCATGAGATAGAGACAAGACCAACATACCGAATTCCCTCCTTTCAACATCCACTTTTGAAAATAGTTCAATAGGTATATACCATTTCAAAATAATGTGTAAACATTGAAATTAGAAATTGAGAAACTTACCATAGTCAATTTCTTATCCCAACATTGGCATGTCCATACCTACGAAGAAACCCACCAAAAATGCTCCAATAGAATAGTTATTTGACATATATAATTGATATAATTAATTGGAAGCTGATTGAATAGCTGTCTTTACACCTTGATAGTTAGAACCATGAGTAAGCACAAGAATCTCAATACATGAACAACAGAAAAGGAGAGAAGCAATGGAAGTAAAAAGGAAAGAAACAAAAACTATAAACAATAGAGGAAGGTAAAGAGTTGATCTCAGACACCACCATAAATTTACCAAAATCCTTACTCCTTTCAATCTTCCATTGACCATTTCATAATATGCACCATCTTTCTCTAAGGTGAGTCGACATCCTCTTTTCTTAATTCAGAGCGACATCCTCTTTTCTTGATTCAGAGCCCTTATTTACTTCTTACCTAAACCAAATCAAAACAAAATCGGACATCAATTGAAACCTAAATTCTTGAATTTCTAGCCATGAAAAGATTAACTTCTTTTATTAGTAATTTTGATTGCATAAAGTATAAAGTTAAAAGCATATTAAAGTTATCACTCCAAGTTTCAATCAACATTTTCTTCTATCAAAATAACGTAGCAAAAGTTGCTCCCAATAAAACAAACAATTTATGATTTTATAAAACAACAGATAGAGAACAACTACGATTAAAGAAACAAGAAAAAAAACAAACATACAAAACCACTAAAGCCCCAATTCAATTCAATCATTGAGTGTTCCAAGCCAAACCAGTTGAGTTGTTCCAATACAAACTAAAACAAAAGTTTTGAAACTAAATAAGCCAAATTCTAAACTGAAAGGTGCTAAATAAACCATAAAGTACTAGATTAACCATGCTTTACCGTCTAAATCAAGAAGAAATTTACTAGTTTAAGCTCAAATGAGTTTGTTGTTGCATATCTGACCTTAAAGGTGGGTGGGTGTTTTGATCTAAGAGCCCCTAGTGCCAAACCTTGATTCTTGTATAGATCTGGTTGTGGTTATTCTTCCTTCACGAATCTGATGTGGGTTTAGTGTAGAAGTTCAGTCGAAAAACGATCTTTGATTAAATCTGGAATGTTGCAACTGGCAGATATCTACACAAAGCAAATAAATTAGGGCAAAATTAAATATTTCACACCTTAATGACCACAACAAGCGCATGGAAATATGGAGTCGATTCGAGAATCAAACTAGTGTTCTGTGTGAACCACTCAAAGTTGCCTTCGTTTCTGGCGTAGACGAAGATCAGAGCGTTCTCGACGACACTGCCCCAATAGGTGTCAAGATATCTCTGCTGAAACAATTGGTAGCTTAGGGGATTGAAGTTGAAATGATCGAGGATTTGAGTGAAGAACTTAGGGCGGTAGAAGTGGAGGGAATCGATTGGGGGATTTTGAGGGCGAAGGCGGAGGGAAGAATAGAAGGGAGATGAGTTTTGGAGAAGGAAAAAGAGAAAAGGAAAGGGAAACGAGGGTTGCAGACGCCATTGTGGGTTTTGAATGGAGACGCCATTGTTGCAAAGAAGAAGCCATGGATGAGTCGGTTGCAGAGAGAACGTGAAGTAAAGGGGTGAAACGAGGGTTGCAGAGAGAGAGCGTGAAAACGTGAAATGAGGGTTTTGAAGAGAGAGATAACAACAAAATAAAGTAAAATTAAAATATATATAAAAATACATTTTTTTTAATGCCCGTCATGAAACTATACACAACTTTTTCTTCCATTTCTGTGCGTTTTTTTGCACGCCCGTCATTGTTTATATGCGTGATTTTTTAAGGACCGTCATTAAAAGTCAATTTTGTTGTAGTGACAACCCCAGATCCTGAAGTGTTGTAAACTAGGTTTACGCCACTTCCACAGTTCAAAAGGTGTTTCTGAAACACTTTTTGATGGAACACTGTTCAAGATTTGAACTGCAGTCTCTACTGCGTATCCCCAAAACGAGGCAGACAATTGAGCATAGCTCATCATAGAACGAACCATGTCCAACAAGGTTCTATTTCTCCTTTCTGACACACCATTTTGATGTGGTGTATTAGGTGCTGAGAGTTGAGATTTAATTCCATGTTCTATCATAAAGTCCTGGAATCTCAAATCCATATACTCTCCACCTCGATCGGATCGAAGTGTTTTAATGGTTTTCCCTAATGCATTCTCTACTTCAGCCTTATACTCTTTGAACTTTTCAAGAGTTTCAGACTTGTGATGCATTAGGTATAGATAACCATACCTCGAATAATCATCTATGAAAGAGATGAAATATTCGTACCCACCTCGAGCTTTAACATTCACCGGACCACAAAGATCCGAATGTACAAGTTCTAAGGGCTTTATGGCTCTGTAACCTTTTCTAGTAAAAGGTCGCTTGGTCATTTTACCTTCCAAGCAAGACTCGCAAGGCGGTAAAGAATCATCTTCTAACTTGTTTAGAAGTCCATTCTTAGAGAGTCTCTCAATCCGGTTGAGATTAATGTGACCAAGTCTAAGATGCCATAGATAGGTATTATTATTTGGAGAAATATTTTGCCTTTTATTTTGAGTGTCAACATTCTTAAACATCTCATGATTTAAAATTGCTTTGGTTTTATTCGGTTTCAGTACATACAAGCCATTTTTCAATTTAGCAGAACAAATATTGACACCCTCTTTCAAAATGAACGCTTCATTAATTGAAAAAGAAATACAATAACCAAGTTCTATTAAACAAGAGATAGAAATTAAGTTCCTTTTAAGCTTAGGAACTATATACAGATTTTTTTAATAAAAGAAATCTATCTCCGAAAAATAGTTTGGCATCTCCCACTGCACGAGCTGAGACGACGTCTCCCGTTCCGACCCTGAGCGTCATCTCACCCACTTCGAGCTCTTTAAAGGAACTAGTTTCCTGAAATGAAGAGCAAACGTGATTAGTGGCTCCTGAATCAAGTATCCAGGTCAAATCATTATTTTTCACTAAACAAGTTTCAAGAATAAGTAAATCTAATTTACCTTCTTCTCTTTGAGCTCAATGTCTGCAGTGGCAGAAGCTTTCCCTTTTCCTCCTTTCCTCTTCTTCCGAGTCTTCTTAATCCCAAAAGAAGAACCACAGGACTTAGTCCTAGAGGATGAACCCTTCTGGAACCTTCTGGAATGGCTAAACAGATTTGCCTCTCCATCAGCCTGCCCCTTATTCTTCATAAGAGACTAGAAAGTTTGTAGTTTATTTAGGAGGGAAGTCAGTTTATACTCCTTTTGTTCAACTCCGCATTTCTACGGAATGGCGGAAAAACTCTTCTAAGAGATTCCGGGATGAAGAATACCCGAATTTGCTCATCTATGACCGCTCCGTTCATTTCGCCACGTTGAAGTGAACTATAAGATCGAGAACATCTTCTCTCACCGAAGTTCCTTCCTTCATGCGCGCGTTATAAACGTACTTGATGGATTCGTGCGAATTTGTTCGAGCGGTTGTCTCAGACAAATTTTGCGAAAGCCTATGATCTCACGAGTGAGACCATACCCCCAATCTCCTAAAAACATCGATATCCCAAATGGGATATAAGCCTTGGCTTTTTCATTAGCCTTGGCCCAGCGGTCAAACGCATCCTTAATTGATTGAAGTGCGTCTTGAGCAGGAATCTGAGGACATTCCTCAGTTAGTACGAACCGAAGGTCGTCAACAACAAGGATCGCATCCAGGTTTGACTTCCACGTAGTAAAGTTTTCACCAGTTAAACGTTCCTTTTTTCGTAAGGCTATAAATAAGGACGACATGCTGAAAATCTAAAATAGTTCTAATTAGTTATGTCTTTTAACCCATTATAAAAACCAATCAAATTTAGCAAAATTATTAAAGAACCCTAGTATTTAAACTAAACCCAATCGCTTAAATTAAACCTTTAATTTTGCAACGATACTTCAAGGGTTTAGAACAAAAGCCTCCGTCAGGCAATCACCATTCCTCCCTTGAATTGAGACTTTCTCGACCAATTCCCACTACCGAACATCTCATGCCCCAATGGTCCTTAGCTACCGCTTTGTTTGGTCAAGGACTTGTTAACTAGCTTAACTCATCCCGTAAATGTGACCCTACCATTTTCGAGATCCAATAGGCCCGAGAGCCAACAAAGCTACTATTAAGAAAGACAATCGTTGGCAAACAACCTAAGAGACCTATCCATTTCGGAGTTCGCGGTGTTCCAATCCCTATAGTCACGCCTCCGTAGGGTTTGGCACATTCCAGACAACCTAGCGGCGAACTATAGAAATCTCATGGTGCGACCTAATGGAGGAGACCGTAGAGATACGTTGACACGCGCCCTACTCCCATTTACTATGGATACTTCCTCATTCACCTTGGTATTGAATCATGCAAACACATACCGTAGGGGGACGCCTATTGACGCCACGTGGCGAGCATGGAACTCACGGTGTGAACTCTTGAGGACGTGAGAGTAAACTCGATGCGAACATCTCGTTTTCTCCCACTGAAGCTCCTAAAATTAGGGTATAGGTTTAACTTAGTTGGATTCTGGCTAAAAGAATCTATAAGTCTATGCCTATTACAACTATTATAACTAGGTCTTAAAACCTTATGTCTAGGTGAATAAACATTTTAATTACACGGAGATAAAATAGAACTAAGGTTAATTCAACTCAGTTCCGGTCGGTTCCCGGTGTAGGAGGTGTTAGATAGCAACCGTCAGCTTAAGTACCCCCAACCTTAGACAGAACTTCACCAGTAGAGTTCCCCTATAACCAAAGTCCTAAAGTCCTACTATATTTAAACTATTTAAAATACTACGTAAGACTAATTTCTAATCCTATTAGAAATTAAAACTTAGGTCTAAATTAATTTTAAACGATTTAAAACTAATTAAATTTAACCCAAGTTCCTATGTTTGCATGCGATTTCTTTATTATAGGTTATGGTTTCTAAAACCCCTTAATTTATAACTTTTATAAATTTAATAATTAACCTATGATAAAGAAACTATATTATAAATCCAACAATCATTAATCAAATTGGAATTATAAAAGGAATTCAACTAATTGAATTATAAAATTACTTAAACAAAATAACATTTATTTTAAACAAAGTAATTTCACGCTCCATGCAATTTATTTTCCATATAATCTAATCATAACAATTATAATTAATTACTCATGAAAATTAAATTAATCATGCATTTAACCACATTCATATAACATTATATAAATAAAATGCATGAACATGCTTATCCTAAGGTGGGAAAAATGTAAATGACATTCATAAAGATAAATAGCTGTAAAACCGAAATAATTTGGCCCCTAAAGTGTAAAAAATAAAATTACATTAATTTTATTTTAAAACCGGTCTAAAGACACCCTGAACTGGCCTTAAACCGCGCGAACCGAACCAAAACGAATGAACCAGCCGAACCGGTCTGCAGCTGTTTGAATGCCCCACGGCGTTGCAACGCTGATGCGAGCATTGCAACGGCCGCTTTGTCCTTTTGCGCGCCTGCTATCGGAGTGGCGTTGCAACGCTGAGGGACAGCATTGCAACGCCGCTGACCCCTTGAGCGCCCGCATCGATAGGGAACGCCGGCGTTGCGACACCGTTCTTCAGCGTTGCAACGCTGATGAACGACATTGCAACGCTGCTGCTTCGGCAGCAGCCTTCTTCTTCGAACACAACAGCTTCCTTCTTCAATTTCTCCTTCGATTCTCAACCGAATTGCATGAAACTGGTCTCGAACGACTCGTAACTCAAATACAGACTCAAATATGCACTTTATTTGCACAAAAAACGCAGGGGCCTTTACAATAATTTGATCAAATCAAAAGTAAACTATGGCCAAAAAACTCCTAAACAGTTTTACAGCAAACCAAATGCATTTCCCACCAAATCAATGCAATTTTGTTTCAAAACAAAACAATACAAGCATTGCTCTGATACCAATTAATGGAGATCGGATCTCCTTGAGCAGCGGAAACGAATTAGGAATCGTAATATGCAAGATTGTTTTGCTTAAAAAACAAAAACCCATACATTGACAAAAACAGAACAAGCATGGAAATTCTAATCCTATTAGACATGGATAATAGCATACATGCTAACATGCTACAAGTTTAACAATTAAACTAAAGGGAAGAAGAAGAATACCTTTATAGTTTCTAATTCTCCAGCACAACAACTCCTTGCTCCTAGCTTTTCAGCAATACAGCAGAACTTCTCTGTTTTTCTCCAAGAAAGACACTACCAACAGGAGAACCTCCTATGTCTCTGAGTTCTACTTAGATCTACCTTGGTGGAAAGGTAATCCAACTCTTTGAAGGTTTTGGGAATAAGAGTGAGAGAGAGAGAATTTTTCTATCAATTGAAAAATGATGAATCGATCAATCCAAATGAGCAACCCCCTTCTCCCTGTTAAACTGTCGATAGGGAGAAGGAGAGAAGTAGTGGGGAACGTGTCTCGATGACACGTTCCCTTATTTTATTATTAAAATAATAATAATAATAATAATAATAATAATAGTAATATAATTAAATCAAATTTAATTATTAATTTAAATCATATTTAAATAATACAAATTAAATATCATATATTTAATTTGGATTAAATCTCATTTAATCATATTACCCCTTTAACCTATAGTTTTAATGTACATCCAGTGCACATTAAATTTTAACCTATAGTTTTCAAATATGAATCACATTCACACTTGAATTCAATATTTGAACTCTTTCAAATATTTAATTCTCTCACAAAATTTAATATGAATCATATCCACATTAAATTTATAATATATAGTTCCAAAACTATATATTATATTGTATCAATATACATTAAGTTTATTCCCTAATGACTTTGAACATTTAAAATTCTAATGATCTAAGAACCCTTTACGAGCTAGAAGGTGGACCTAATGGACCTACAGATCAGAACCTCCAACGATACGAGATTGCTCGGTTAATCTCATTAACCTCCCAATCAACATTCGTTAACTGCGGGAACACTCCACTAAAGTCCCGCAGCTGCACTCTTCTCACTACAGATATATTTATATGTCCACGTATATTGACTAATAACAGCAAGTCAATCTTTCACGAATGTTCGTAACACCAGCTGGGTCAAATTACCGTTTTACCCTTGGGTTACATCTTGTGCCTTAAGTACCAGTGCTCCTCTAATGAACTATTTGTTTGTGGTCCTACCAACAAACATAGTCCATCTCGGGCCAATGAGAGGGTTGGGTCCTTTGTTCAAGTCCCGGAGACACCACTTAAGGGAACATTCCTCTACTTACCCTAGTAGGTGGTAATGAGTGATTTCCATCTTGCTAAGTTAAGTTCACAGCCGCTCACTCGGTCTTGTCCCCAAGAAGGTAGGCATATTGAGTCGGCGAATCTGGCCACTCTCACCCATACTAGTCAAAGGACAATCCCTCGCAATGTGAGTTCGTAAATCCGCTTTCAGATTGAGATCAAGTTGCCTAGGTCATCCTAGTGAAATAGAAACCTAACTAGTCAACAGAGTTACAGCTAGAGATTACTATTTCGTTGTCCGGTCTTATGTAATCTCATTACATAGGGTATCCCCACTCACATGTCATCTACACGAACACGTTAGGATTACAGTGTTTGTATCAAATACAAAGTGGGCCACATCCATAGTTTAACCAGGGTAAGGTACCCAAACCTTATCCCCTAATTATAGACCCTTTAGGCTGTAGCTCGAACCGATATCCTTTTTATGTACATTACATTCAGTTAAAATTCATTTAACAGCCTTGGATGTTCAGTTTATTGGATTTAGGGTTTAAATAATAGAAAACTCGTAGATAACGAACAATAACACTTTATTCAAATAATAACACTTTATTACAGTAATTGGAACATAATTACAAACTACGAGTTTTAGGGCACAAATCCCAACAGAAGAAAATGAGTTAGACTCCAATGATGAGTTAGACTCCAATGATGAAGAAGATGAGTTTGACCACATTCAACATATGGATGTTGATGTTGACAACATCAACAATGATGATGAAGATATAAACACTATTGGGGTCCCAGATCAGGTGCACCTTCCTAGTGACGTCTGATCCCCTGTCTGATCCCATATTATCCCTCTTGTCCATACTCGATCTACTGATAGACACATTGGATCATCATGCATTGAATACCTTCGGGGTATAGACATGCGTGTCGATGGTATTGAGAAGTTTGTCCAAGGCCTGAAAGCAGACATAATGGATTTGCGAGAAGAAATGAGAACATAAATGGGTGAGTTAAAACCCATATGATATATATTCGTGAATTCATGCATAGAATGAACAAGGTACGTTACATAATGTCGTTAATTAATTATTGTTATGTTTATATCTAAATATTATTTATTATATGGATTGCACCTATTGCAGGATGATGGTTGCACTATGGAAGTTGATCCACCCACCGATACCACCACACTCATACCCGACCCATCCACCACTCCCATTCAACTTGCAGCCAAGACATCTCCACCCGCACCCGAGCCATCCACCACTTCCACTGTCATCCCACCACCCAACAATCCACCGTCGTCCCACCACCTGAACAATCCACTACTATCCTACCAGCCGAACAATCCACCACTATCCCACCACTCGAGCCATCCACCACTTCCACCGTCATCCCATCACCCGAACTATCAACCACTATCCCACCAGAGCCATCCACCGTCATCCCACTCGCACCCGATACATCCCTTGCCATCATTCCCAATAAGGCATCGACCCTCGAGTCAACGATTGATGCCTCCACCATCCACACGTTTGGTTTTATTGTGATTTAGAGTGGCTAAAAGTTGTAGTTAGGATTTGATTTGCTTGTTTAAGACTTGTTTGCCTATGTATTGAACTATGGTTTGTTATTTATTTTTTGCAATTCGTTCTTTAATTCTTTGATATTGTTGGTTTAAGTGGACTCGAGAGAAAAAGCTTAGATTAGAGCAAAGTTGTCAAAACTCTTAAAAATTTGGCATGAGAATGACCTAGAAGTCTAAGGGAAACACATAAAGAAGTTTCTTAAAGTGGTGCATGCTTTTAGATTTTATATGGAGACTATATAATTTATTGTGTGTGTGAGGCTCACTAAGAATCGAGAGATTTTCTTGAGTATCTTACTTCTTGTTTATAAATTCATCACATTAGTTCATTGCATGTGTTAAATAAGTTATTAACTTGTGAAGTCAATTCCTTCCACATTTATCACATTCGTGTCTCCAATTGTGTGTTTTTATCTTTTATCTTTGTTTTCACCATCTATCTATGTTATGTTACTTTAGCTAAAATTCAGAATTAGTATCCCTTGCCATCATTCCCAATAAGGTATGACGGATTTCAAGACACAATATGCTTGTCAATTATGGTCTGGGTCAACATTTTTTTATTTACATTCATTTGTAAATTTACACTATATACATATTCTGTAAATTTACACTGTATACATATTAAAGTGTACATTTCAGATGAACACAGGTTTTGTAAATGTATAATACAGTTTACATTGATTTTCCATAAAAAAAATTGTCTTCAGCAGGTGTTTAGCAACATGAGCGATCTGACATGAGCGATCCAACGTGAGCGTTCCAACGAAAGCGATCAGACGAGAGCGAACGTGAGGGATCCAACATCTAACGTGAGCGTTCCAACGAGAGCGATCAAACGAGACCGTTCTAATGTGGAATCTATTCCTGAGGGACAGAACAGTGTGTAAATTGAAATAGTTCAAAATGAGTAATAATATTAACTCAGACTTCATATTGAATACCTTATGATTGATCTGGTCGGTTGAAGTTCATAATGTTGAGTGGTTGATTACATGGTTATCGAGTATGTCCGACATTATCACACCAACTACATTTTTTAGTTCGCCAATGCTCTCCACTAGAAGGAATTCTTTACACCCTTCGTCGTCCAACCCTGACAACACGTTTCGGTGGTCGTATCTGAATATCTACATATCCAGCTGGCTTCGACCATTTAGATATATGACCGAGGGGGTATATTGGTTCTTGATATATCACTTGAAGAGCTTCAACAGTATAACATTTGTTGCAAAGGATCGACGAAGCAATGTTGCGCTCTCTAGCGGCCATGATAGTATGCGAACAAGGTATTTCATACAAATCAAACTCTTTGTATGTGCACTGTCGTGTTTGAAGATTGACGATAACATCCAAATGATCGTCCCGTATGTGATAATTGTAACAGTCAATTGGGTCCACATGATAACGTCTACCTTTATCACATTGAGTGGCGAGTCATTTCTCAGCATAGTCTGAAAGCAGGGTCGTGTGTGTGAACCAATAATTCCACCGTTCATAGAACCACCCCTGTAAGTGTCCTCGCACAAAGTCAAACAACGCAACAACAGGGAGCAATCGTGCCTCAACAGTAAGTGAACTGAAACACTCGATGTTGTTAGACGTCATATTATCATAACGTCTACTTAACTGAAAACATGTTGCCCATCGCTCCATACCAACGCTCTCTAGATATCGGGCTACAACATCTCCCCGCAATAGAAGAATTGATCCCAATACCTCCGAAATTCGGACTCACAGATCGCTCTCGTTGCATTCTTATAAAATTGGACTGTGACCTTATCCTTGAAATTATTCATCATATTGAGCTCTAAGTGATAAATACACACTCCATGGAATGCATGTGGGAAGACAATCTGAACGTTGTTGGCAATGCTTGCATGGCGATTAGATACAATCAACAAACTAGGGTAGTCACTCACAAATATTTTCAATTTCGTCATGAACCATGTCCATGGTCGATCGTTCTCACTGTCGACGATCACATAGGCCAGTGGGTAAGTTTTATTATTGTCGTCCCTCCCTACTGCAACCAACATACAACCTATATATTTTCCCTTCAAGTGGGAGTCATCCACAATGACGACATCTCACATACGTGAATACCCTCGTATGCACGACCCCAATGCCATGAATGCATATTTAAAATATACCTCATCTTCAACCTCTATATCAAAAATAGTGCCCGAATTGAAAATTTTAAGGGTTTCACCATATGCATGGAGCATTGCATATGACTCCCCTGAAGTATCTTCGGCTAATGTATGTGTCATCTCCCTAGCACACCATGCTTTGTCATAACTAATGTTAACTTCATATTGTTGCCTGACATCCTCAATGATGTGCTTTGGCTTGTACACTCGACCAACTTCCTCGAATTTACTTCTTATTATGTGGCCAATGACTTCAACACTTGCTTGTCTATGGTCATGATTCAACAATTCAATGGAGCATGAATGTGTGCCTACATACTTGTTTATTCTGAACAAGTTTGTTCTTTCCATCTGTATTGCACGTAACCTCCATGTACAGGTCTTCTCCAAACAACCAACTGTGTACAAATCCTTTGTAGATTTTTTTACTCTAAATTGAAAATTTTTATTCATGGCCAACATGGAGAGTCGTTTCTTCAACTCTTTCTTATTTACAAACAACTAACCAACCTCAACATCTTTATTATAGGTAGTTAAAGACGAAGATGGACCAGTCAAAGATGTAGTGATCAGTCCTCCTTGAGCTGGAGTAGAAGTTGGATTTGGATTTATAGTTGGATTTGGAGTTGGAGTTGGAGTTGGTATTGGAGTTGGAGTTGGAATCGACCATGCTTCATATCGATCCATTTCATATTGTCCATAAACATCATGAATATATTGTGACTCCTAAGGGTTGGCATCGTCGTTCTCTAGGGAGACTCCTATCTCATTGGGTGGTATATCCACCTCCTCTCTACATATATTAAGGGAGAACATTTGAAGTTTGGTGAACATCATGACTCATATGGAGGACGTCCTAATTCGGTTGTACGTTACCATCATTTCTAACTACCGTTGATATAAATAGTTGCAACTTTGAGACATTTTCTTCAAATAGAAGAAACTCAAGGTCCCAGTCAGTCCTTTATGTACATTAGAGGGGATTGCTCTACCAACGACATCTTCACCCTTATTATAACGTCGAACATAATCGGGCTAGTGTTTGTAACATCATATATAATGCTTTTCAACTCATCAAATCTAATGGTGTTCGACACAACAACACTTGTTAGGCAACCTCCGACGTAACAGTTTTCAATTTCATCCCACATCCACCATATCTTATGAATAGAGATTTCTTGTTCATCCTACAATAAAGTAAGTTGGAATAAACAATAAGTCGAAGTACTTTTTTCAAACATAAAAAATAGCAAAAATATTAATAAACAACAACAAAGAAATGAAACTAAGAACACTAGAAATTGGGTGTCACTCTCGCTCTCGCTACCCGATCTCGTGGACTCGCTCACACACGTTTAGGGTTTGTTACTATCCCTCGCTTCACGCTCTCGCTATCTCTTTCAGTATCCTCGATTTCACCTCGACTCCTAACAATATCACAACTCAATGCTTGAAACACTTTCATTTACCCTTTTTTATGATGAAATTTTTCAAAACAACGGTGTCATCCTAAAGATGTTTTCATTCCGATTGAAACGTATAAGAAAATAAAGTAGGCCCCATTAATATTGTAAGCTACACATTTGAATGTACCTATTGCGAACGAGAGTTAGTTGATGCACAAAGGTAGGGTTTTACGAGGAGATTTCGAAGAAGAAGTATGAGAAGAATAGAAAACACGTATGAAAATTTGAACTTCGAGCACACGGATGGAGTTTTGAACATCTACTATTAGTTCAATATATTATTTTAATATTGTTATTATCATCATTCCTTCGTCAGAGTCTTCGGCTAATAAATTGCAATGTCATTTCATACAGTGTCTGATCGTAAAAGTAAAAACTGTGGGTAAGCGTGAGCGAGCGTGAGCGTGAGCATGAACGCTCGCTCAGATCTGGGATGCCTTTTGGCGTAATTTTGTGTGTGTTGCCACGTTAGAATAGGTCAATTTTCATTATATCTGAGCGTCAGGCCATTTCACATTAAATATATTAAAAGAGGTCTTCCCTACAAAAACCCCAATGTGTGTCGGTATAACCTTAATTTTTGCATCGGTATTACCCGACACATGTTGCATCGAGAAAAGCTAGCTATCTTGACGCATTTGATTGCGTCGGGAAAAACCGTGTCGGTATAGCTAAAAATTCTTGTGGTGATCATGCATATTAAAAATTTAACAATAAAACAAAAAAAATAATAAAAATAGATATTTATCATAATTATTTAGTTAAATAATTTCTTAAATATCAAATGCAATTTTTAATAATTTGGTAATTCTAAAATCACTTTTGAAACCAAACATAATTCAAAATCACTTTTAAATGTTTGAAACCAAACATCAACGTAATTGTATAAAAATCAATTTTATAAATCAATTATAAACGAATCAATGGTGCTAAAATCACTATTTGTAAAATCATTCCCAAACATGCACTTAGTCTTCTCTCTATAAATTTTAGAAACATATATATTCACATTACATTGTTTTCTTTTTCTTTTTGAATAAAATTATTATCGTCATTTTACCAAGATCAATAAAAAGTAACTCCAAACTAACCATAGGGACTAGTTTATGATTTATTGAAACTACAAAGATTAAATTTGGACATTTAAAAGTATATGGACTAAAATAGAATAAGATTCAAAATATAGTACAACCAAACTAATATAAGTATGTTCAAAATAATATTTATATGAATTCAAACATCCATGACATAAAGTTCTAAATTTTCCACTGGCCAGGTTAGAGGTTGGAATCTCACTGCTTGTTGTTGAACTAAAAAAAACATAAGGTCACCCAACATAAGATTGCTCCAAGCCGCAAAGCACGCTTAACTATGGAGTTGCTATGATTGAGCCACCGAAAATGAATGTGCACCTTGTTGGTATAGGTAGTAGGTATCAATTCTTTTAAGTCTTTCTCAACTATACTATCCTATCCTCATGGTCACTCGCATGCACCCCTCTTCGTCGGGCACCATACTTTCGTATCCTAAGAATCCCTCTCATTCAGATGTGGACTCGGTTCATTTATGTACCCCTCTTCCTCGGACGTCACATATGATATTGGCTTGAGAAGGAGGGGGGTTTTCTTGCGAACAGTGATCCCATTTTCTTCTTCAACGTCCAATTCACAACCATTAGGAAGCTTCCAATCAAACCAATAGAGAAGATTTGCCAATGCATATTCAAAAGAAGCAACTCCAAATGATAATCCATGATACTTTCTTCTCCCACTTCCAAATGGAATAAACTCATAATCTTGGCCTTTGTAATCAACTGAATCATTCTCCATAAATCTCTCTGGAATGAACTCAATTGGCTTCTCCCAAAATTGGAGATCTCTTTGTATGTCCCAAACATTTACAAAGACTCTTGTTTTTACTGGAATATGGTAACCTTCAATCTCTGCATCTGCTACTGATTCTCATGGCACCAATAGAGGCACTGGTGGGTGTAGTCTTAGAGATTCTTTTATAACACAGTGCATATATTCCATCTTTTGAATATCTTCGACTTCAATCTTTGATTTTTTTCCAACTATTATTCTGACCTCATCTTGAACTTTCTTCATCGCTCATTGATTTCTCATCAATTCTGTCATGGTCCATTCCAATCCTGTTATTGTTGTGTCACTCCCACCGACAAACATGTCCTAAATCCAAAATATGGAAAGTGGGTTAGTCCCATCTGGCTCATTCCACGAGGAAGCTAAGAGACAAGTTATATAAGTATTTTTTTAAAGAGAGAAAAAAATATGCACAATCATGTAAAGCCCACTTTATCATTACACGTAATTTATTTATTTTTTTTTTTGGAAAAAATCTTTATCCTTTAATTAATCTGTATATAAAATTTAAGAAAGGTCGAAGCTGATCAGATTGTCTATCATCAATTAGAAAAAAACTTGGACGCACTTCTGTATATAGTCTAACTTGTATTCAAGTATTGTGTAAACTGCTGCATCTAGGTATTGTGCAACCCACGTGATTGTACGTGACAATATTTTAAAAAAGTTGTTGTAGTAAAGTGGGTTGTTAATACTTTGGTGCAACTTGCTACATCTGTAACGACCCTACTTTTATAGACTCTATTTCTAAAGGTCATTATTATCATGCATGCATTCGAAGCCCTGACTTTAAATAGATAAAACATGGTAATTTAAAACACTTTAATTTGGGATCCCATAATAATGCAAAACATTTTGAAACATAAATAAGTTCGGCCTCTGGTTTCAAACTTCTATAATACATAAACGGAAGACGATAATCTTTTAAAAATGTTATCTAAAACATGTGTGCGGAAACTATGACTTGGTTCCCATGGCTTCTGTAGCGCATCCCCGTCACTCGCCTGGTATGCCCTCGCCTTTACCTTAAAACATTTTAAAAACGGAGGAAACAAAACAAAGGTAAAGGGGTGAGTATTATAAAATACCCAGTAAATGGGGGTCGAGAAATGCAAACACATGCAACGTGACTTTCTTTTAAACATTGCTTTCAAACACGACTGTTATTCATGACTTTCAAAATCATAAAACTTTCTGTAGTGGGACCTAAAACTTTCTTTCATAAAATCATGACTTTTCTCTTTGGCTATACGTGGTCAATTGAGTCTACCTGAGTCTTTTCATATTGAGTCCCTCATAGACCCCTATAGGTTTGAGTCCCTCACAGACCCCTATAAGTTTGAGTCCCTCACAGAACAGACCCCTATAAGTTTTGAGTCCCTCACAGACTCCTACAAGTTTGACCCATAGGGTCTCTGATGCATGTTTTACCATGCATAAATTCTCAGGAGACCAATTGTCACAGCCTACATAACATGTTCATATACATACAATATGCATGAGGTCCCATACGTCAGTCACATATACATATGCAGTCATAATGATGCAACAATCACATAATCATGGCATAATTTTCATAACTTTAAACTTGAGTAAATCAATCATACATAATAAGCACGTTTATAATTTGGGATACATATTTGACATAATGGCATAACTGAAAATCTCAATATACGTAAATATACATAACTGTGTCAAAACTCATGTTCAAATACTTTGAAATCATTTCCATTCGGGTCCTCTCAAACCCTTAAATCAACAAGTTCATTTCTAAATCTTTTGAAAAATCATTTTCTCAGAGTCCTCTCAAACCCTTTGAAATATTCCTTTTCTAAATTCAAGTCTTAAGCATCAATCCTTGAATTCAGTCTTTTAAAAATAAATCTTTCAGAAACCATATTTACTCCCTTTTTTTAAAATTATTTGTAGAAATTCCCTTACCTTAGGTTGCGTTCCAAGATCTCCGAAAGCTCCTAACATCTTGTTCTTACTTTCACATTCAACTCAACACGTTCCAATTTCAACTCTCCTAAGTCATAACCAAGATTCGTAATTAATTCATACATAGATAAGCTTACGTTTGAAATTCGACAATAACTAAGTCGAATTACCACTAACGAAGGCTTGAAATGGACTCGGGGAGGCGAAACTGATGGGATCGAACAAAGTCCGGTGAGCGACGGCGGCACGTGGCCGGCCGGCGGCGGCGCGTCTCGGAGCGTGGTGTATGTCGTTGGAAAGCTCGTGACCTGATCTATTTGGAACCGATCGTAGAACTTTGAAAACCGATCAGAATATACCTCAAAAGCCCGAACCAAAACTAAACCGATAGCTTCAAGATCTTGCAAAACCAGCTTCCGGCAGCGTTATCATTCGAGCGGCGATAACACGACGACTGGTGCAGAAGGCAGACGTCCTCGACTCGTCGGCGGATCTGGCGTGCAGGCGACTCTACACGGCGGCGTTCAATGGCGTAGAAACGACTTCCAACGAGGGCAACACGAGTCTCACTGCGACGCGACCTTCGATGTGCAGCATCGATCGGCTTGGACGAATAGAAGGTTGAGACTCAGACGGCTTCGCGCGCACCACTGGAGTAGGGTCGTTGCCGGTTGCCTCTGAAGCCGGCGTTCGAGGTTCGATGACTCCCTGCGAGTACTCCGGCGGCAGTATAAACGTTGGGTCGGCGACATTGCTGATGGTGGTGTGGTTGGCGGATGAGGAGTCTCCAAGGGAAGCTGCCGTGAAGGTGCAACACAAGAAAGGAAGAGAGAAGATGGCTTCGGTATGCGTGAATCCAAGAGTAAACCCTAGTCCTTTTTTTTAAACTAAAATTATGAAAATGTCCTCCCTTTAACTCCTAACTACAAAATTGCCCTTAGGCTCATTTAGTTGCTTTAAAAAGACCTTTAATCAAGCAAATATCTCAAATAATACAAACCCACCTTGATTTAACAAACCTCAAAGCCAAACAATTTAATTTCCATTAAATTAATCCAAGCACAACCTAAAAGGTACTTTAAAAATTTTGGGGCGTTACAACTTCTAAGTTGTGCTCTATCAATTAGCAATATGATAAATTTAGAAAAGAACTTTAGGAAAGTAAGAGAAAAAAAAGATATTTTTGCTTTTGTTTTTTTAATAACAACTCATCAAAAAATTTTGGTGCACATTGGAATGCATCCATCTTTATGGCATTTAGAAAGTGTTGATTTACACCTGTTTTATTATTAGAGGGAAAATATTTAGGTGTTGCTTGGACAAAAGTCTGGTTGGGTTGTATCGTCGGGTTAATTCTTTTTTATTTTTTATAATTTTTAATTATTTAAAATATATTTTTTTTGAATTAATAACTAAAATCACATAAAATTCAAATATAACTTGACAGTTCATAACATCTTAACATTTGTTAGAAGCCCAAAAGGAAAACATAAAAAATTGACAAATAATTCATTTACAAGTATATATATATAATTAAAATAAAATAAAAAATATAAACTTTGGGTTAGGTTGGGTCAACCCGAGCCTAAAAAGCCCAAATCGAGAACCGATCCAAACTTTTCAATTCTCCAAACTTCTAATCCAACCTAATTCAAAAAAAAAATTAACCCTACCCAACCCAACGTTCGGGTTGCTCGGGTTACCAGGTTATTTGTACACAAATATTTAAAGTTGTTTATACTAGAGCTTAAACTCGGGACTTGAGAGGAGGCTAGAGACATACTTACTACTAAGTCAAAAGGTTTTTTTTTTATTTTTTATTTTAATTCGATTTTTTCTATACATATTATATAAAATAAAAAATTTGAGGGAGCTCGCCCTAGCCTTGACTAGATCCGCCCTAACAAGTACTGCTCTGCTCTTATTATAGTAGACGATGATAACTTTCGGACTCCCTTTACAACAATCTTTGAACAAAACTTAACAAGACTCAGTTTATAACCAACTCCACTAACAACTCTTTAATACAATATGTTAATAGACGACAAAAATATATGTTTTCTAAGTCGAATAAAGGGAATAATTAAGTGTTCTTCTCTTTCTCTTTTTTTTTTTGGTTATATTATCAAAAATACCTTTAAACTATGAGGTTGGTTTCAATTCTACTCCTAAATTTTGAAAAGTTTCATTTTTTTGTGTGTAAAATTCATGGACGAAAAAACGTTGTATTTGCATTTGTATTGTCGACTCATTTAAACGAAAAATACATGGGTGCAGCTTGGCCTGCACCCATCTAATATGGGGCTCACTGGAGAGCCAAAAAACAATTGATTTTTTTTTTTTTATAAAAAAAATTTTGTGATTGGAAAATGGGTTGCACCCAGAAAATGGGTTGCACCCAAGTACAACTCTATTTGAACATATACATTGAAAAATAATCAAAACATATGCAAATACGTCATTTTTCATACATAAATTTAACCAAACAAACTCTTTAAGGGTTATTTTAAAATAGGTTAAAATGAAACTTTTCAAAATTTAGAAGTATAATTGAAACCAAGCCCATAATTGAGAGTAGATAAGAACGATTATAAGCGACATAGAGAGAAAACTAACCAATACGATTGCTTTGAGGCTTTCAAGAGAGAAATGATAGTCAAACATGTCATCTTGTTGAAGCTGCAACATGATATCCACAAAATCCTTTTTAGATTCATCAGTTTGATCACCAGTAGCTCTCATCTTTTCCTTATGTTCTTCAACCACTTTACTAAGAAAACCATCCAATGTTTGTAGGCAATTTTTCAATTCCCGATTGAACCCTCTAATCACATCGATCCATCTTAGAGCAGGAAAGAAATCTCCAACACAAAACGCCGTGATTAACACCATAGCCTTTCTCGATACGTCTCCAAATCTACTCTTCCCATTTTCATCATCAAATTTGTCTCCCAAAACGCATCCCGACACTATATTGTTTGAGGTTTGCAGGAACAACTGGCTAAGATCTACAACCTCACTGCCAACACAAGCCTTACGAATCCTATTGATAAGTACACCAACTTCCTCATCTCTCACATACTGAAATGATTCCACTCTTTTGACACTAAAAAGCTCAAGAGCGCAGATTTTTCTGGCTTGCCTCCAGTACTCACACCAGAACTTTTGTCTGGCCTATCTTTAGGAGCATTAGAGGCCCATATTTCTTAGAAAGAGCAGCCAGAGATTGGTGCGGCAGGGCCCCTAATTGGTGAAGATTGCCGATGATGGGTAGCTCTTGCTTACTTTTTCGTTGTAGCAACTTATTTGACTCGTTTGTATCTATGGTATCTATCCACTCGAGTAAAGCTTAATTGTAATTAAGACATATTTTAATTTTATTGAAAAGTACTCTAGAACTATGACCTATATTTAGCAAAATAATAATAAGAAGAATAAATAGAAAAGAACTTATACCAACCATTACCTCTCTCGAAACTTTCTCCTCGATGACAAATTATTTAAATGAGTCCACCACAATGTGTCTGCCTCATAATAATTGTTTGATGGATTCAATAATTTTCATTCCTCTAACTACTGGATATAAATTTGAAGTACATCTCTCCCTCCATCGATAAAAGATTATCAACCACATTGTTGTGGACTCACCGAATAATTTCTCTTACACAAAACTTATTGATATACTCTTATAGAAAATTAAAGGTCGACGACTCAATCCTTCATTTGAACGCTTAAATTAATAAAAATTATAATACATATAAAAAATGTTAAAATTATATGTTTATGAGAAATTTGCATGTAGTACTATTTTCACGCGCATGGATGTGATTTGACCCATGTTCTGAAATTAATGACATATGACCCTTTATGAGAAATTTGCATGGAGTACTCTTTTCTTGCTCTCGCTCTACTTTGTTGTGGATCTCACATTGAAAAGGTGTTGAGAAAACTCACAATATATAAGATATATAAGTTACTTCTATTTTACCCAATTAGTTTTAAGAAGAAATCTCATATAATCTAATATAATATCTACAGAGCCCATTAAACCCAAACGATGTTCAGGGAAGAGCGAGTGACCCTCACATTAAACGCAGTTCTTTTCCATACGCTGATTCCTTTTATTATTATCCAAACTGATAAGCAAGTCTGACTACCCATCCTTCTCTGCTGTTATCATGGAGAAAATCGTGTCCCCCTTAATTGAGGGGCAGCTAGAACTGTTCTTATATGCAATTGTGGACTCTAAATTTAATTAATTAGCAACCAAATTTGACCAACCTCTTCTCTTCGATCTTCATATCCCTCCCTCTTACGTTTGTAGTCTCATCAAGAAAATCTCACTCGTCTTCTATCTATTTGAATGAGTCTAAGCCTTTCTCATTGGCGATTTGTGATCACCATCCTGTCTTTATAATGTTATTAAATGTCACAACAAATCAACGATACTAATAATACATGTTTCACTAGTTTCGCTTAACGTATATATTAACTATACATTTTAACAAAATGAGCATAGTTCAACAATGATTGACATGTACTTTCGACTTAGAGATTAAAAGTTCGAATCCCTCACTCTAAATATTGTTGAATTTGAATTGAAAAAAATTTCAGCAATCACACTTTAGACCGAGTTAAAAATGTTTCATTTTAAATGCATTAAAAAAATACTTTTAGTCTGTGAACTTTCATAAAAGTAACGATTGATTATACCAGGAGCATTTGCTAATTGCTTTATCTAATGCATTCATAGCCCTGATAATAACATGATCACTTATTGAATATCTTACATTATATATTTAAATAACAATAATGTGATAATGTATGACTAGTTGACTATGTGATGAGCTCAACAAATGACATAGGTCCACTAATGTTTAAAACATGATGTGAACATAAAGAGTTTGGTTCTATCATAGTACTAAATTTCCCCCACTGTAGCTCACCCAATTTATTTATTAAAAACCACAATGATAAGACTCATTCAAAATTTAACGCAACAAACCATTAATTTCCCGAATATATATCTTAAACTCTCATGTTTGAATGTTTTTTTTTTAAAAAAATTATTCTTACCATTGGTGAATGTTAAAATTGGAATGTGTTAAAATTGGAATGTGATAAGCTCACACAATACAGATTTATTTTATTCATGGTGGACTTTGTTTGAAATGAGGGGGATTAGAATCAAATGGAATAAAGCGAAGGAATGAGAGATTACATAATGATGCATCTCATTTCCTAGTTCAAAAGCTCGAATATGGGCACAAGCTGAAATAACAGTTGCCATTGTTACCTCATCGGAAACAGTCCCATTCAATCTCTCGTCACTATAAATCATCATCAGTGCTTGATATTGCTTGCTTGTTCTGAGAATAGCAAGTAATCACATTTCCCAATCATGCATTGCACAGCCATCAATCATGGAATTCCAAATTTGCAGTCCAATACTATCCTCTTTCACTTTGTTCTCTTCTCCAAGCTGTTGGTCTGCACCATATTTTGAAAGTTAAATCGTTGAAAACTGGCAAATGATTCCATTTGTGATGCCATTGAATAGAGAATGGCTCATTAACATTAGGTCTACATTGACACGTTAGTACAGACTCTTCTTATTGTTGAAAGAATTTTTGTTATTATAGTGATCACAAGTAGAGACAACATGGTGACACTAATGCTCGGTCAAGATACAAGAGATGTAACAACTTAATATTTACCTCAAAAAAGGGTCATTCAGTTAGTACTTTGGCATTCTTCGATTTTGGTTAATTAACATTATTAGAAGCTTTGAGTTTTCCGTTAGAATTGTGTAACCACGACGACCTTCTCACATGTTGACAAAAGAAGGTCGACCATTACTGGCGTACAATAAATAGCTTTTCAGCTTCGAAGTTTTTCTTCACTTGGCTTCTTCAAGTTGAGCACGTACCGTTTTGACACTCGACAATTTATTGATGCTGCAACAAAATCAAATAGGATTTAAGCAACGCCTCGTCAGGAAATAATCTTTATGTATTCTTTCTTATCCATTAATGGATGATTTTTCAGAGCTATATTTAGTAAGAGAGTGTTAAAAATGTGGTGAATGGATGATTTTGCAGAACTATATTTAGTAAGAGAATGTTAAAAACGCTCACCACAGTAGCACATCACCACTCACTGCCAATTTCTCAGAAATCCATTCAGGAACTAGTTCTAGCAACAGATCTAGTTGCTCTTCAATTTCTCCTGTAAGTATAAAAAGTGAAATGAATCAGCTTAAGACAAGCTAAAACAAATTGGAATCTGTGTACAATAGTTGCATTATTTGCTTACTTTTGTCAACAATGTCCGCAGTGCCAACAATTATTTTGTATATGAGCTCCTGCCTTGTAATAATTGTACGATTGTGGAACAAGAAAAAGATAGCATTGAAGAGTCTGGGTAGGTTGGCAATCATCTTCTTTCGTCTCTTGGCTTGTGTTATTGCTGGCGTTTGCTCTTCTTCAGCCTTCCTTTCTTTGTCTCTGATCTGCAAATTAAGATTACAAGAATTTCTAAACATACCGTTCCTTACAATTGCAAACATGCATCGTCATGCTGACCTCGCAAATGGTAGTTTCAATCAGCACAAAAAAAGAGAAATTTGCATACAAAGTAGGTATTCGTCATACCGATTGCAGAAGGCTCTGAGGTAGAGCATCTAAAATATCATCGTTAAGTGATGCACTCCTGGTAACATCTATTTCATCCTCATTTTTATCTTCCTTTGTGGGAGTGCCAAATATAAGTGACCTAGAGCACCCACGCCTAACCAACTTGTTTATTGAGCAAGAAGAATCATCATCAGGACTCAAAGGACTCATAGAACTTCTTTTAGGTAAAGCCATTGCAGGCGTGCTGGCCATCAGCCGAGCTGGGGTTGCAACTAGTTTTGCAGGAGTGGAATCGATATCATTAATTTTTGGAAGGGGCAATGTTGAAGAACGAATTGGAGAAGCATAGTTTTCAAGACAATTTGAATTGCAGGTTGAGTTGGAAGGCAGTTTAACCGGGGAGGAAAGCTTAGATGAAGAGACAACATTACAACATTTTGTCTCGATATTTGTCTCAGCATCAGAATGAGATGAACTTTGGTCAGAATGACTTGTAACTTGATCACTTTTCTCCATTTTTCTGTTAACTTTTCGGGAGAAATGCCGGCTAAAAGATTGTGAAAAATGAGATGCCCCTGTATATTCTTTCTGTTCACTCGGGCCAGCAACAGTCATGGGCACCATAGATTTAATTACACGGAAACCTTGACTTTCTTCTGCATGATGACTAAAGGTCATTTCCTCTACGACATTTGTCGATGATGTTGTTGGTTGCTCAATCGACGTCTCAACAGAAGATAATAAGTTGGTTCTTGGAAAAAGATCTAGGCTTCGGCAATTGAATGGCTTTGGCAGCCCATAGTCTGGAACATCATCAATCTGAATATAAAAGAGCACCTTAGATCATATAAAATTTGAAACCGCAGAACACAAATATTCCAAAAAATACAACAAAAGAATTACTTCTGAATTGAAAAGGAAAAATCAAGCCATCTTGAAAGGACATGAATAAATGACAACTATAAACTACGATGATCATAGTGTTATCAACTCCTTGGTATCACCACCAACTCTGTTCCTACACTATATAATCTGTGAAAAGCAACATCAAGCAAGCATCAATGCATTTTGTTCTAAGACATTCTGTACAGACTTGAAAAAAGGGCAAGTAGTACCAATGATATAGAGGGACCTCAAGTTTTCATATTTAAGACCAATGTCTACAGAGAGAACCAACATTCTAAGATTCACAACCACGAATACGAATGAATACTACATCTACAAATCAGAGAAGGAAAATGCTGCATACCTCTGGATGGGAACACACAAATTCTGAAAGTTGTGCCCTGAACAGCTCCCTCAATCGCATAAACTGGTTGTGGCTTCCTGTTTCAAGGTCATCCTGATTATCTAGCACCCCAAAATTGAAAGATATGCGAAGATCTGGCTTGAAACAGTTGGTTTGCTCATCAAAGTCACGAGCCTCCTTAATCTGTATTGCTTCAGGTAAAATAAACTTCAATTGGGCCAAATGACTATATGTAAACCTCCTGCACTCAAAGTCATCAAATTTAGGATTAGAAAACACAAGCACAACACAGAGTCTAGAAATTCTCCCCTAAGACATAAAAGAAATCTAAGAAGTAAATGCCAAAAAATTAAGCGAAAACTGTCAACACAAGTAGTGGTCAACTTTATGGAGCTCAACTTCCTACATTAGGCCAAACATAATTGCAGTTCCGAAAAAAAAAACAGCAGTAGGAAAAATTGTAGGTATTTTTCAACACATAGTTTGATCATAGGATTCGATAATGGAGAGGAAGAGGCAATTTAGAAGCCAGAATAAGTACCTATCATCAACAGCCTCTATCCTCGAGCGTACATTAGAAAAATTCGATGGTAAACCTCTTAGTTTTGACACGCGTAATGCAGAGACCAAGTTATTAAAAAACTTGCACAGAATCTCAAATCTGAAAACACCAGAGTAACAATACTCATTCATTCACCAAAGATTTAAAGTAGATCTAAAGATCAACAAACAAACAAACAAAAGACTTACTTCTCAGGCAATTTCTTGGAGTCGTCAACGGAAGCCTTCGATGGAGTAGAAGATAGACTTCCATTCTGCGACGATTCTATCTGCCTTCTGACGGATTTACTCCCTTCAGCAGTCCGATCACGAGGCTGCTGACGGTTAGATTCACGGACGCTCTCGGCAGCTCGCCGAACCTCTCTAATCGAATGCACAACTTTACGGTTCCGAGTTCTGGTAGATAGCTCGGCCGGCTTCTCCGGCGTCATGGAAGTCAGAGATTGTTGATCATTGAGTAAGGATTTAGAGTTGGAGCGCAACGTTTTCTTCGATTGAAAGGATAAAGATGGTGAAGAAGACTTGTCTTCCATTGTTACGGATTGTAAGCAAGAAAGGGAAGGAGAAAGGGAAGGAGAAAGGGCAGAAAAAAATTGGTGATGTATATTTTACTAAGGTATAATATATGCGAATCCGAGGGTTTTATACTTTTATTTATGGTATGTATTTTGGCGGGATGAGGAGCTAGGGCTGCTGTATCAGCCTGCCACGTGTACTCCCGCTAAACCAAGCCGTTTGTTCGCGCGAAAATGTGTATGGTTGTTTGGGAACAGGATTAGTGGTTGTTTGGGAACTGGATTAGTGTCACAACCCTATCTCACCCCGTGACAATTAGTATAGCCCACCGCCGGATTCCCCAATTTTTCATCATTTATGATTTACCATTATGGTTTTTTTTTTTAGTATATCAATAATTGAGGGTGGGAGATTCGAACTCATGATCTCTTTATCACAAGAATTATTTGATGTCAGTTGAGCTACGCTCTTGTTGGCAATATTTATGGTCATTTTAACGATACAACAGCCCTCACTTTCGTAAATAAAGATTAAAATAATAATAAAACGTGCAACTTCCTCAAAATATTCCTAATTTAACTTTGTTATTATTCAAGTTTTCCATTTCCTTTTAATTTGGGTATATAATCATATCCTTTTGAGTCCAAAACTCCCTCCAAAATTATAAAATTGCTTTATATAATATATATGTGAATTTAAAAAAGAAGTGAAACCGCAAAGAATTTAGTGAATATTGTAATTAAACACCCATAATTCTCATAGACGGGTGGATTTACCATGGGTCCGGGGGACTCGAGCTCCCTCCGAAGTATAAAACTTTATATTATATATATATGAGTATTGGTGAATTATTCTAAATTTAGCATTTTGCTTAGTGATCAGGGACCTTCTTAACCCCTTAGTTGCACAGGTTTGAGCCCCAAGTTGGGCATTTTATTTCTTTTTCCCTTTTTTTTACCTTCAATCTACATAACTTTTTATTAATTTAAAAATTAAAAAATATAGAACATGTTTTACTTCCAAGTAAATAGTTTAGAAAATGATTCAAATAAATAATTTACAACGTGCAATAACTCATATTTTCTTTAAAAAAAATTATAATTTTTTATAATTTTTTATGTTACTTTGATCGTTTTTGGAGAAGAATAATGAAAATTTTAGTTAATTTTTAAATAAAAGTAGGTGTAAATAGTTATCACAGACAGTAAAACTTAAGGATTTTAATTGATACAAATATTATTAGAGTTTTAATTGATTGAACATGCATGATTTCAAGGTATAAATATATTTTATTTATTATTTTAAGTTGCATTCTTTTCTTATATATTTCTGGAAAAAAAAACTCGACTCATACTTGTATTCAACAAATTAATATAAAAAATCTATTAGAAAATGCTAATATAAAGATATATAAATTAATATGAATATATATTAATGTGTTCAAATTAGCTTGGTACGAATTTACGTCCCAATATAAAGTTTTGGATCAACTATTGATTCTAATGGAAAGCCCCTTAACAAAATAGATAGATTTGTCACTACTCATAGATTATCTTGAAATTGAGAGATTATTTTCCTTTCTTCTAAGGAATTAGAATATCTTTTCGAAAGATACATAATTTAATAGAAAATTCATTTGCTCTCTACTTTTTCTTCCTCCCTACTACTTTCTCAAGTAGTCAAATGGCTTGAGCTTCCTCTTTTTTGGACTTTGATTATTCAAATTAAGTCCAAATAGCTTTTGGTTTATCCCGATTCTTCCATAACTCTTCTGTTAGTTCCAAATTGTTTAATCCCTACAAAATGGACAAATAACATCGTGAAAGTAACGAAATTAACAATAAATGAAGTACTATAAATAGCATATTTTAGGTGTTATCAATGTTATCACGTTGCAACCTCAGTAATTGATATAAGTAAAATTGGGAAGGTTGCATGCTTATTGGAAATCAATTGATAAAAAAATGGGATACAAACCTGTTGTTGCTCATTTAAAAGGAATTGTGGCCTAATATGCAATTGCAATCTTGACTCAATACCATAACAAGGTAAACTAGTTTCAACTCCTATTCGAAGTAATTAAATCATGTTAGGAATACTCACAATGTCCCACATTGGCTAGAAAAGAAAAAGATTCATAGTATATAAGTGAGGACGATGATCTCCATTGTTATAAGGCATTTTGGTGGAACAAAAAACAAAGCTATGATGGTTTATGCCCAAAATGGACAATATCATACCATTATAGAGAGGCTTTTGATTTGAGAGGCTTTGCCCTATTCTTAGGGTAAACAACAAAAACTCGTGTAAGTTCTTTTCATCTATTACTTTTATGAAAATCAAACCAAATCTAGCTCATTCACTATTTACCCTTTGTTTTAGTGCGTTAATCTAGGTGATCAAACTAGATTCACAATGTGAATTTAAATCAATAAAATTAAATGATGTTATTGTTATAAGCAAAGATACTTTTCACTTATTAGACTTCGTTTCCTAATTTCTCTGAAGCATCTACATATTTGAATCCTAAAAAAAAGGTTAAACTTTTAACGCTGGAACTTGAAGGGAGCTTTCTAACTAATGTCGATTTAATCGACTGAACTTTGTGGCATAAAATTTGAAGGAAAGAATTCACACCAGTGCAAGTGCATAATCTCGATTGCAGGTAATGATTGGAAATATTTCGGTGTATCAGGAAAGGTTTTAGAGAGTGAAAGCACAGAGCTCTCAAAGTAATTTTTAGAGAAAATGTTTTTGATTTCAGAGCTTTTCAATACAATTTAAAGAGAGCAACAAGAAGAGAAGGGAAACCTAAGCACGTCAGTTAGGTAGAAGGACTAACCAAGCAGTAAATACATCTAAGTAGACAAGAAAAGGGAAAACAGTTCCTTCGTACAACAGACAAAGAGATAAAGGGCCAAGGTCAACTGTTCTTAACAACCCCCTCAAACAAGGCGAACTACAGAGGTGAAGCCCAAGTTTGTTGCGGAGTTGGAGGAACGGTTGAGGTGATAACGGCTGGGTAAGAAAATCAACCACTTGTCTTGAGAGCGAACATAGCGAAGGTCAAGTTGTCGAGAGAGGACTTGATCACGAACGAAGTGAGTGTCGATTTCAATGTGTTTTGTGCCGGCGTGAAAGACAGGATTACGGGTGAGTGCGGTGGCAGAGAGATTATTGAAGGGAATAAGAATCCCCGCGCAGCGGAAGACGATCGAATCGTCGAGGTATCGTTATGCTACTAGAATTTCACTAAAATTAATTATCAAATAATTTAGGCTAAACATGCTCAAAAAGAAAGGAAAAACAGTAAAGTTGAGAAAACTTACTTGTTGAAGACTATCTTCACAATTCCTTCCAACAAAATCACGAACTCTTCGTGTTCTCCCGAACTCTTCGATCCTGAATTTTTTCCACGAACAAGTACACAACACAATCACTCGGAATCTCGGTTGTTTTTCTTTTGGAAAGAATGAAAGTGGTGGGACTTTGTGTTTTGGAGATCAAGGGAGGAGAGTAGAGAGAGTAGAGAGAAAATGTTTCTCTTCTTTTGGGTGAGATCCAAAAAATGAGAGATTAACCTTGGAAATCCTTCTTGCAAAGGGTTTAAATAGAGGAAATTGATGGAGTTAAGATTTCCACATTATTACCACTTTACCACAACTATAGGTTATGCAAATCATATTTGCATAACCATATATTATAAGATATCTCATATTTCATATTACAAATCACATTTGCAATAATGTGGATTTATTAAATTGAATCACATTGAATTTAATTTCTCTCAATTAATTTCTCCAATTAGCCCTAATTCAACAATTAGGCTAATCCACATTAAACTATATATTATATCATTCATATCTCATGTAAATGACATAAATGCCCTTTAAGTGAAATTGAACACTTCAATTCACACCAAAACATTAACCCTTCTTTTAACCTAGATTGAACTAACCAAGTGACCTAATAGACCTACAGTGACGAGCTCCAATGATCCGAGATTAACCTATCAAACTCTTTGACCCGGTTAACCAACTTTCATTAGCTACGGTAACACTCCACTAAAGCTCGTAGCTGCACTCCCGTCAGTGCAGAATATTACGTGTTCACTGATATAACCAATAACCATGAGTCGACCCTTTACAGGTTGTTCGTCGACACGGCTGGGTCAAATTACCGTTTTACCCCTGTGTCTACTTTTTGTTCATTAATTCCCCACTGCTTCTCTAATGAACAACATATCGTGATAGTCCAACCATACACAACACCCTTCTCGGGCCAGTGAGAAGGTGGGCGCCCGTTGTCCAAGCCCTGGAGACAGCACTTAAGGGAACAACCCCTCTAGTTTCCCTAAAGGCGGGAACGAGTGAATTTCATCTCGCGTAGTTAAGTTTTCAGCTCCCTACTTGGTCCTGTCCCTGAGAAGATAGACATATTGGGCGAGTAACTGTGACCACCCTCACCCGTACTAGTCAAAGGACAAACTCCCGCAGACAGGAGTTCGTAACACGCTAAGGATTAACATCGAGTCACTAATGGTCATCTACGAAGTTATTAGTCGTTATCGCAACAATGAGTGTTACATCAGTAGGTCTAATAATTCACGGTCCGGTCTTGTACAATCTCATTGTACAGGATGCCCCCACTCGCATGTTAACCACATGAACGAGTCAGATCACCTCGTTTGTATCTAATACAAAGCGGGCCGCATCCATAGTGTATCTAGGATTAGGTCTCCAACCCTATCCATATACTGTAGACCGTTTGGGTCATTAACTGGAACGTGATCCTTCTTGTGTGTCCACTACACACCGTTCAAGTTCTAGTTCTCTCATAAATTCAATGACCCTGGAGCTTAGTTTATTGGAAAAGTTTGTAAAATTTGCGAGACACAAAATAATGAAATGAATAACAGTTTATTAATTTCAAACAGTAATTTACAAACACGAGATTAGGACAAAAATTCCAACAAACTCCCACTTGGACTAAGCTAGTGGAGAAAATACATTTCTGAAATGTACATAAATTACAACGAAGTAATACAATAAACTAGGACATTGAATACTCGTTTACATATCTCCCACTTGCCCTAGTCAGGAAGCACTCGAAGACCTGGACTCTCTAGGTGACCCTTAAACACCTTAGCCGTGAGGGGTTTTGTAAATGGATCAGCTACATTGTGCTCCACGCTATCTGTGTGACTGTCATGTCTCCACGGTGCACAATCCCCCGTATCAAGTGATACTTCCGCTCAATATGTTTGCCTCTCTTATGGCTCCCAGGCTCTCTAGAGTTGGCTACTGCACCACTATTGTCACAAAACAGCGTGATCGGCAAGTTCATATTTGGAACAACTTCCAAATCTAACATGAACTTCCTAAGCCAAACAGGTTCGTTTGTAGCTTCACAAGCCGAAACGTACTCCGCTTCCATAGTGGAATCAACGATGCATCCCTGCTTGATGCTTCGCCATACTATAGCTTCTCCATTTACAATGAAGGTTGACCCCAAAGTGGATTTCCTAGAATCCTTATCGGTCTGAAAGTCAGAATTTGTGTATCCCGTAAGGATTAAATCCCCACCGCCATACACTAAGCTGTAGTTCCTCGTTCTCCTAAGATACTTGTGAAGGGAATCGAATCCCGCAGCGGAATCGATTGTGAATCACGCGTTCTCAATTTCTTTACAACGATTACATTCAAGAGCTAAAATAACTAGATTAAGCATAAAAACAGAATATGGACAACAAGAAATATACTTTTGAAGAACTTTTCTTTAAGTGCTCATTTCTCCCACGATCACGATCTTAACAACTGGAACACGAATGGATGAAGACACGACCACTGGATCTTCTCTGTTGTTCTCTAGGTGAGGGATGAATGTGGGTTCCCTTTAGGGGAGATAAGGTATTGTGAGAGAGAGATTTGTGTTTTGGAACTTTTCCAACAACACAACAAAGGCCTAAAATTGCTTGACCTAGTTGCATCTCATGCAACCATATATATAGGGAAATAGGATGGAAATTACCATCCTACCCTTCCTTTATTCTCTCATTAGTATATAGTTTATATGTGAAACTAATTCACATTAAAACTATATATTATATCAATTATATCATATATAATTGATATAACACCTCATGTATGAAATTGAACACTTCAATTTCATTCCTAACTTTATACCATCAATATTACCATGTTAAGCCAACGGAGGGACCTAATGGACCTATAGTCATGAGCTCCAATGATGTGAAATTAACTGATCAAACTCTTTGATCCAGTTAATCAATATTCATTAACTACAAGCCACTCTACTATAGACTTGTAACTGCACTCTCCTCACTGTAGATTATATTGTGTCCAATGATATAGTCATTACCCATGAGTCGACCCTTGTCACACCCCCTCCCGAACTACCTGCTACTTGGCCCAAAAGGCGGCGTGAAACCAACAGACATTGTTTTCCTCTTAACAATACCTGTTGACCCTGTTCTCCTGATAAACATACTATGTTCGCATATGGAACATTTTAACATAACACAATGAAAACCGACAACTATTAAACATACACAGGGAGAAACTCTTCATAAGTCTCTCTTGGAAACTAAAAGTCAAGTGCATCAAAACAACACAAGACAACTCATTGTAAATACAACCACTAATGTACAAAACTTCTATAACTACATAACGACTTGCTATACAACACCAGCCACGTACAAACTAACAACTTATGAAACTTCCAAAGAACTATGGCGGGATGTCAAAACCAGAGCTCGATCTCTACGAAAAGGTTTGAAAACATTGAAAGAATGAGCTAAAAAGCTCAGTGAGTGTCTATCTTTAAAACATTATAAGCTCACAGGTGAATCATAATAATGGCAGATTATAAGTAGAAAATAGCCTAACATCTGTTTGTAAACATAAACAAACCATGCTTCCAATTTACAGGTTTAAGTCACCACTTATGCATAGCACACAACTCGAAATGTACTATCATATCGAGGGTAGATCGATCAATAAAATGAAGCTCATAACAATAAAACACATGACATGATACCACATCAAACCATAGAGGTGGTAGAGTTACATTTATACCAATAAGGTTCATACCTCTCTCTCTCTCACGTGCACATGGAATACCTTTGGTCATTTGGTTTTCCCTAATACCTTCTCTATGTCCTTCAGTAATTAAGGTAAAACCATTACTACCCGAATACCTTTCCCATGTTCCTTCATATTAAGGTAAAACCATTTACTTCCCGAATACCTACTCATTGTCCTTCAGTATTAAGGTAAAATCATTTACTTCCCGAATACCTTCTCATTGTCCTTCAAGTCGGGGATATCATGATTCTTTCCCCTAAATACCTTCTCGAATGTCCTTCAGTATTAGGGGTTAACCACAAACAAGAGCATACTTTGTTTACCATGGAAATCATGTCTTTATAACACATACAACAATTTCTTGACATTTTCACATTATCATCTAAACATGTTCCCAAGTGGATTTACATAAAACATTCTCTAAAGGAAAACATACTTTCATAATTTAGTTTCCATACTTGGATTTATAGTTACAACTAATTCAAAGCATGCTTAGGTTCCATCATGAACTTTATGTTAGAAAACTCTATGAAGCCATTCATAACTAGTTCAAACAGGATGTAATTATCAACACTTATGTTCATGAAGAAAAACATAGGTCAAGTATAGTTCTAAGATAGAGTCACTCACCATATTAGAATTAGAACCTTGGCTTGTAAACTTGACCTATTTGCTCTTGGCCTGTCAAACAAACCAAATCAACCATTAGAACCTCGAGCTCATGATTTTTGACCTTAAATCTACAAGAAAACACACTTCCAAATTTCCAGCATTTTCAGATTTTCTGCCCTGTTTTCAGACAGCCATAACTTCTTCATTACTTATCCAACAATAATGTAATTTATACCAAACTCTTCCTTTTTGAATCCTCTAAAATTCATATGAAGACATGAAATTGAAACTCCAAACGGATTTGTTCAGAAATACCTCGAAAGCTACTTTCCTCAAAACAGACTTCTGCTGTTTCCAGATTCGGATTTCCTGCTGCACAACAAATTTAACCTGATATTTAAAACATCTTATAGACATTTTCTACTCACAATTTCTTCACGAAAGTTGTAGGAAATTCAATAAGCTTTCGAACCATACCAATTAGAGATTCTAACTCCAAGTATACAGATCAGAACAACCAAAATATCAGAGACTTCCCAGATTTGACAGCAAATTCTATCTTCTGTCTTCCTCTTAGCAAAACAGTAAGTTAACTTCAGTATTAGCTCGAGCTTCCTTCACGAAATTTGTTCCAAATTGAGTTAACTTTTATGTATCAAAAACTCAACTCTTACCTCTTCTTGTAGAGCTCGAGAAGATCAAAACATCAAAACTGGTCTGAGTTGATCACCTTGCTGCAATAATAATTCCCTTGAGTTCTTCTCCTTTCTTCTGCAACTCCAGCTCCAAAATCACGAAAATGGTTTTTTTTTTCTTCCTTTCTCCTTCTCCCACGAAGCTTCAGCTTTGGTTTTGATAAATGAAGAAGAAAATGGAGAAGATAAAGTCTTTTTAAAAAAAACAAACGGTGGAGGCAAACTTTGTCTTTTTCCCTTTTGTTTTTTTTCTTTTCTTTTTCCTTTTCCTTTTCCTTTCCTTTATCCCTTTCTTTCTTTTCTTTTCTTTCCTTTTATTTTCTAAACAAAACAAAACACAATATAATATCCATTCCTTTCCTTTCATTTTCTTCATTATTTTTAAAGCAAACCAAACCAAAATGGTTTGAGCTTTTCCTTCCTTGTTTTCCTTTTATCTTTCACTTCATTTCTTTTCTTTTTAAAACATGGAAAACCAAGTTTTAAACATTCATTTCTTCTTTCTTTTTGTTGTTTGTTAATAAGGAAGTTCCAAAGAGATTGGGCTTACAACTTACCTCCCCTTAGAAATTTCGTCCTCGAAAATTGAGTAGTCTTTAAGTGAAAATCATCGGGTACTTCCTCCTCATTTGGTCCTCTAATTCCCAGGTTGCCTCCTCCACTCCGTGATGTCTCCAACGAACCTTCACGAGTGAGATCGTCTTGTTTTTCAAAACTTGTTCTTTCCTGCCGATGATTTGAACTGCATCCTCTATGTAACTCATGTCTTCTTTCAACTCAACTGGTTGTGCTTGCAACATATGTGTCGGATCTGGAATACACTTCCTCAACATGGACACATGAAAAACATCATGTACTCGAGATAGTTCTCACTGCAACTCCAAATCAGAGGTCATTGGCCCAACTCGTCCCAAGCATCGGATAAGGACCAATATATCTAGGACTTAGTTTACCTTTCTTGTCAAAACGAAGGACACCTCTCCACGGAGATAACTTCAAGAATACTTGATCTCCGACCTGGAATTCTAAGTCCTTTCGTCGCTTATCTGCATAACTCTTCTGACGGTCTTGTACTACCTTCAGATTCTCTCTAATTACCTTAATATTGTCTGTCGTAATTTGTACCAACTCAGGACCGATTAGCTTCCGCTCTCCTACTTCATTCCAACATATGGGTGTTCTACACGACCTTCCATACAGAGCCTCAAATGGTGCCATGCCAATACTTGACTGATAGCTGTTATTATAAGCGAATTCCATAAGTGATAGGTGTGTATTACAACTACCCTTAAGTTGAAGGACACGTGCTCTCAACATATCCTCTAGGGTCTGGATGGTCCTCTTTGACTGACCATCATGCTCGAGGATGGAACAATCAGATTAAATTTCAACTTTGTCCCCATAGCCTTCTGTAAACTAAGCCAAAACTTAGAAGTAAATCTTGGATCCCTATCTGAAACTATGGACACTGACACTCCGTATTGACTCACAATTCTGTCGATGTATAGCTTAGCTAACTGATCAAGCATAGACATCGCTTTAATCGATATAAACCGTGCTGTTTTAGTCAGTCTATCCACTATTACCGAAATACCGTCATGTCCACTAGAAGTACGTGGTAATCCAAACAGAAAATCCATAGTGATATGCTCCCACTGGCAATGGATTAAGGAGTCCTTCTGGGCTCTGTCTAACTGGTTTAACTTGTTGGCAGATCAAACATTATCAACATATTCAGCTACCTCCCGCTTCATCCTGTGCCACCAATACATTCCTTTCAATGTCTTATACATCTTGGTGCTTCCCTGGATGCATAAGCGTAAGTCAATCTGTGAGCTTCCTCTAGAATAACATCTTTAAGCTCACTAAAACATGGAACACACAGTCTTCTCTGCCTCTCTATGGCTCCATCTAATCTCATTTTAAATTCTGCTTTTGGGCCTTGTTTGGACTTCCCAAACATTTTCTGCAAGTTACTATCCTCTGGTTGTCTTCTCACAACCCTTGCTATGAGTGAAGACCTGACTTGGAATTGAGCTAAAAGATTCCTCTCGAACTCTCTGCATTCACAACCGCCTTAGAATCCCATAGAGTACTTAAAAATGTTGCTCGAATACCACACAAGGCGTCCTTAGGAAGTCTTGACTTCCTACTCAATGCATCTACTACCACATTCGCCTTACATGGATGGTATTCTATAGTACAATCATAATCTTTAATCAGTTTTAACCATCTTCTTTGTCTCATATTCAACTCCTTCTAATCGAAGATATATTTCAGACTCTTATGATCTGTGTAAATGTGACACCTTTCACCAAACAAGTAATGTCTCCAGATCTTCAGTGCTAAAACAATCTACTTTGCTAGCTCGAGATCATGGGTAGGGTAATTACATTCGTGCTTTTTCAATTGTCTTGACGCATAAGCTATTACTTTTCCTTCTTGCACGAGCACAAACCCTAAACCTTGCCTCGAGGCGTCACAATAAATTACATACTCTATTCCCAATTCTGAAGTGTCCTAATAGGTCTTTGAACTAACCTCTTTTTCATGTCTTGAAAACCATGTTCACACTTATCTAACCATTCAAACTTAGCATTCTTCCTTGTTAAAGCTGTTAAGAGTAATGCTAATCGTGAGAAATCCTCAACAAATCGTATGTGGTATCCTGCCAAGCCTAGGAAACTACGTATCTCTGTCATACTGGCTGGTCTCTCCCAGTTGACCACAACTTTCACTTAATGCGGATCCACACTAACACCATTTGTTGATACAACATGCCCCAAAAATACTACTTGATTCAACCAAAACTCACATTTGGTGAATTTAGCATACAACTGCTTATCTCGTAGTGTTTGTAGAATAATCCTCAAATGTTCCTCATGAGCTTTCCTATCAATTGTGTAAACT
This sequence comes from Trichosanthes cucumerina, assembly GCA_036507285.1. NCBI lineage: Eukaryota > Viridiplantae > Streptophyta > Magnoliopsida > Cucurbitales > Cucurbitaceae > Trichosanthes > Trichosanthes cucumerina. The sequence goes on along the minus strand of CM071839.1, from coordinate 68,514,042 downwards.
AGTATATCATCAATAAATACTATCACGAACTGATCCAAATACTGGTGGAATATCCTGTTCATGAGGTCCATGAAAGCTGCTGGTGCATTCGTCAAACCGAACGACATTACTAAAAACTCATAATGCCCGTGCACTGCTTCTCGAATGTTTGTTTTAGGAATGTCTGATTCCCTTAACCTATAACTGATGGTATCCTGATCTCAAATCAATCTTAGAAAACACTGATGCTCCTTCTTAATCGGTCAAACAAGTCATCTATACGGGGTAAAGGATACTTATTACGTATCGTGACTTATTTAACTGTCTATAATCAATGCATAATCTAAGGGTACCATCTCTCTTCTTTACAAATAACACTTGAGCTCCTCAGGGTGATACACTAGGTCTGGTGTATCCTTTATTAACTAGTTCTTGTAATCGCATCTTCAACTCCTTGAGCTCACTTGGAGCCATTCTATACAAATAGCTTAGGAAATAGGTGTTGTTCTGGTAGCAATTCAATAGTGAACTCAACTTCCCTATCAGGTGGCAACCCTGACAGATCTGCTGGAAAAACATCAAGAAACTCGTTCACAACAAGAACATCTTCTGGTTTTAACTTTTCTTCCTGCACCTCAACTACATGTGCAAGAAACGTCGTGCAACCTTTCCTCAATAACCACGAGCTTTGAATGTCAAAACAAACTCGTAGGGATAATCTTTCTTTCATCCCATAAAACCACTTCACTAATCCTGGTTTCTTGAAAACAACTTCCTTTATATGGCAATCTCTGGAAGCATAATGAGTAAATACGAAATCCATCCTTAAGATTGCATCTCACACTGCAAGTCTAGTAGAAGAAGATCCACTAACATAATAAGATCTTCTACAAAGATCTCACAGCCCGCAAACACTACATCGACTAAAATAACATCACCAACTAGAGTGTATATAACTAACCTTTTACATAAAGGTTCTAGCTTCCCATTCAACTTAGTCAAGAACATACTAAAAACAAAGAAATGTGTAGCACTGGTTCTATTAAAGCAGTGCGGTACATTTCAAATAGTAATCGTACCGATAATCACATCTCGGTGCATCCTCGCCTTCTTCTTTGAGTCATAACATAGACCTTTCCGTGTTGCCTAGGCCTCCCTACAACTCTGTTTAGTCTAACACCACTGGTGCCCTCTCTCGCTCTTGCCTGCTCAACTGTCTGGGACCCAACTCCCCGGTCCTCTCGTGTGGCTACTCTAAGCCGGGGCAATCCTCTTAAAATGTCCTCGTTACCCACATTGGTAACACACATTGACACCAACCGGACATTGGCCTCGGTGATTCTTGCCACAATTTGTACATGGAGTTCTCCTTGCTGCACTTGCAACAGACTCTGTATTGTCGGTGGTCTTACTGTGGATCTGGCAGATTGACTAGGTGCTCTTTGGCTCTGCCTCTGCTAGGCACCACTAACATGTGTTTACCTCGATATCTGGCCGCCAACTCGACTTTTAAAGTCCTGACGACTCAAAACATTCACTCTGTGGGTGAATCGTCGCCGCCACTCACACGACCATGGAAATCTGCTTTCGCCGTTGAAGGCCCTCGAGTATGCTTCACTCATCGTTTGTGCCTCTGTTATACTTTTGCTCAACACGTAGAGCGCTCTACCAAAGAGGGGAAAAGTAAGCCCACTTTGCAATGCCTGTGCCTGGGGTTCGTATCTCAGGACGTAACCCTCTTTCAAATCTCCGACACCTGTCACTCTCAGATGCCACAATCACATCAGCATACCGTGACAAAATTTCTTCTGTATACTTTCTCTCATACTCACCACCGAAAGTGTCTCTTGTTTTAATTCTAAAATTCATCCTCTTACCTCTCTGCATGCGTGCTAGGGTAATATTTATTTTCAAATATACTTCTGAAGTTTGTCGCAGTGAAGTACGTGCATCACTACAATCAAGCTAACATCGATTTCCATCATCCTTCCGCCTTCTTTAGCAGCAAGAATGTGTGGCCAACTTAACATTTCGCTCCTCGAGAGCAACTCATAACATCAAAACATTTATCAAGCTTATTCACCAAACCTCGACTTTCACTGGATCTATGGAACCCTCAAACACTGTGGTTCCTCATTTCTTCGAGTTCTATTCTATACGCCTTTTTTTTTGGATAACTTGGCCCTACTCTCTCGCCCTACCCGCCTCGTGTGAGGAACTAACATGTTGCTCTTCTCTCTGGCCTCGCCTAGACTCTTGGGGGCACTAGATCCCCTCTCGATTGGCCTTGGGTAGGATCCTGCGTCCTGCCCTGATCCTGCCTGCGTCGTCTGCTAGTACGTGGTGGCATGACTCCAATAACATATCAATATATTAGACATACTATGGATATCTAACTCCAATACGCAGTACTAAACTTCTATTCACATTTTAGCCCTAACTGGACTTACTTTTATTCTTACTTGAACCATACTTTACTAGTTTGATCTAAACTAACTCAATAACTTGCTATGACTTTTACTTTGTTCTCGTGAGCTAACTTGCCTGTCTCATTCCCATGGAGATAATCGCTCACGATACCAAGTTGTCACACCCTCCCGAACTACTCTGCTACTTGGCCCGAAGGCGGCGTGAAACCAACAGACATTATTTTTCCTCTTAACAATACTCAGTGACCTGTTCTCCGATAAAAATACATACTATGTTCGCATATGGAACATTTTAACATAACACAGCAGAAACTGGACAACTATTAAACATACACAGGGAGAAACTCTTCATAAGTCTCTCTTGGAAACTAAAAGTCAAGTGCATCAAAACAACACAAGACAACTCATTGTAAATACAACCACTAATGTACAAAACTTCTATAACTACATAACGACTTGCTATACAACACCAAACACGTACAAAACCAACAACTTATGAAACTTCCAACAGACTATGGCGGGATGTCGTGTACTAGGAGCTCGATCTCTACACTCAAAAAGGTTTGAAAACATTGAAAGAATGAGCTAAAAAGCTCGGTGAGTGTCTATCTTTAAAACATTATAAGCTCACAGTGAATCATAATAATGGCAGATTATAAGTAGAAAATAGCCTAACATCTGTTTGTAAACATAAACAAACCATGCTTCCAATTTACAGGTTTAAGTCACCACTTATGCATAGCACACAACTCGAAATGTACTATCATATCGAGGGTAGATCGATCAATAAAACAAAAGCTCATAACAATAAAACACATGACATGATACCACATTAAACCATAGAGGTGGTAGAGTTACATTTATACCAATAAGGTTCATACCTCTCTCTCTCTCACGTGCACATGGAATACCTTTGGTCGCTTTGGTTTTCCTAATACCTTCTCTATGTCCTTCAAGATTAAGGTAAAACCATTTACTACCCGAATACCTTCTCATTGTCCTTCAGTATTAAGGTAAAACCATTTACTTCCCGAATACCTTCTCATTGTCCTTCAGTATTAAGGTAAAATCATTTACTTCCTGAATACCTTCTCATTGTCCTTCAGTATCGGGATATCATGATTCTTTCCCCCCCCCTAAATACCTTCTCGAATGTCCTTCAGTATTAGGGGTTAACCACAAACAAGAGCATACTTTGTTTACCATGGAAATCATGTCTTTATAACACATACAACAATTTCTTGACATTTTCACATTATCATCTAAACATATTCCCAAGTGGATTTACATAAACATTCTCTAAAGGAAAGCATACTTTCATAATTTAGTTTCCATACTTGGATTTATAGTTACAACTAATTCAAAGCATGCTTAGGTTCCATCATGAACTTTATGTTAGAAAACTCTATGAAGCCATTCATAACTAGTTCAAACAGGATGTAATTATCAACACTTATGTTCATGAAGAAAAACATAGGTCAAGCATAGTTCTAAGATAGAGTCACTCATCGTATTAGAATTAGAACCTTGGCTTGTAAACTTGACCTATTTGCTCTTGGCCTGTCAAACAAACCAAATCAACCATTAGAACCTCGAGCTCATGATTTTTGACCTTAAATCTACAAGAAAACACACTTCCAAATTTCCAGCATTTTCAGATTTTCTGCCCTGTATTCAGACAGCCATAACTTCTTCATTACTTATCTACAAATAATGTAATTTATACCAAACTCTTCCTTTTTGAACCCTCTAAAATGCATATGAAGACATGAAATTGAAATTCCAAACGGATTTATTCAGAAATACCTCGAAAGTTACTTTCCTCAAAACAGACTTCTGCTGTTTCCAGATTCGGATTTCCTGCTGCACAACATATTTAACCTGATATTTAAAACATTTAGACATTTTCTACTCACAATTCCTTCACGAAAGTTGTAGGAAATTCAATAAGATTTCGAACCATACCAATTAGAGCTTCTAACTCCAAGTATACAGATCAGAACAACCAAAACATCAGAGACTTCCCAGATTTGACAGCAAATTCTATCTTCTGTCTTCCTCTTAGCAAAACAGTAAGTTAACTTCAGTATTAGCTCAAGCTTCCTTCACGAAATTTGTTCCAAATTGAGTTAACTTTCATGTATCAAAAACTCAACTCTTACCTCTTCTTGTAGAGCTCGAGAAGATCAAAACATCAGAACTGGTCTGAGTTGATCACCTTGCTGCAATAATAATTCCCTTGAGTTCTTCTCCTTTCTTCTGCAACTCTAGCTCCAAAATCACGAAAATGGCTTTCTTTTTCTTCCTTTCTCCTTCTCCCACGAAGCTTCAGCTTTGGTTTTGATAAATGAAGAAGAAAATGGAGAAGATAAAGTCTTTTTAAAAAAAACAAACGGTGGAGGCAAACTTTGTCTTTTTCCCTTTTGTTTTTTTTTCTTTTATTTTTCCTTTCCTTTATCCATTTCTTTCTTTTCTTTTCTTTCCTTTTATTTTCTAAACAAAACAAAACACAATATAATATCCATTCCTTTCATTTCATTTTCTTCATTATTTTTAAAGCAAACCAAACCAAAATGGTTTGAGCTTTTCCTTCCTTGTTTTCCTTTTATCTTTCACTTCATTTCTTTTCTTTTTAAAACATGGAAAACCAAGTTTTAAACATTCATTTCTTCTTTCTTTCTGTTGTTTGTTAATAAGGAAGTTCCAAAGAGATTGGGCTTACAACCCTTCATAGGTTGTTCGTGATCACAGTTGTGTCAAATTATCGTTTTACCCCTGTGATTACCTCTTTGTTCCTTAAGCACCACTTATCCTCTAATGAACAACAAGTCTAAGGTCCTACCAAAGACTCATACCCTCATAGAGGGCGGGGCCCCGTTGTTCAAGACCTTGAGTCAGTTTTTAAGAGAACAACCTATCTAATTCCATAGTGTAGGAATGAGTGAATTCCATCTTGCACAGTTAAGTTCCCACCTACCTACGAGGTTCTGTCCCTGAGAAGGTAGGCTTATTGAGTCGGCTACAGGCTACTCTCACCCATACTAGTCTAAGGACAAACCCCTATAAGCAGGAGTTCTTAACTCGCTCAGGATTCAGGTCGAGTCACTAATGACCATCTATAAATTATTAGTCTTATCCTGTTAACGATTGTTACAATCGGTTAGACTAATAATTTATGATCGATCTTGTATGAACTCTTCATACAAGATGCCCCCACTCGCATGTCAACTACATCAATGAGTTGGATTACCTCATTTGTACTAATTACAAAGTGGGTCGCATCCATGGTGTTACCAGAATGAGGTTTCCAACTTTATTCTTATACCATAGATCATTTAGGTTATATTCTTGAACACAATCCAAATAGTGTCCACTACACTGATGTTCAAGATATATATTATAACCTTGGAGTTTAGTTTATTGGATTTATAAAGCAAGACTGTAATTTTATCAAAACAAATAACTCTTTATTTCTATGATCAAAATTACACAAGTTTTAGGTTATACATCCCAACAATCTCCCACTTGACCTAAAGCTTGTGAAGTACTATTACAATGATGTAAATACAATAAACTAGGGCATTTAAACCCTTTGTACAAAATACTCACACTTGCCCTAGTTGGGGAAGACTTGTAAACCTAGACCTTCTAGGTGACTCTCAAATACTTTAGCCGTGAGAGCCTTTATAAAAGGATCAGCAACGTTGTGCTCTAAGGCTATCTTCTTGACAATCACGTCTCCTTTATGCACGATCTCCCTGATGAGATGATACTTCCGCTCAATGTGCTTTCTCCTCTTGTGACTTCGGGGTTCCCTCGAATTTGCCACTTCACCACTGTTATCGCAATACAGCGTGATGGACAAAATCATATTTGGAACAACTTCCAAATTAAGCATGAATTTCCTTAACCAAACGACCTCTTTAGCTGCTTCACAAGCTGCTACATATTCGGCTTTCATGGTGGAATCTGCGATGCATCCTTGCTTGACGCTTCGTCATACTACAACTCCTCCGTTAAGAGTAAAATACTGACCCTGATGTAGATTTCCGAGAATCTTTATCAGTCTGAAAGTCAGAATCCGTGTATCCTGTAAGGATCAAATCCTTAGCCCCATTCACAAGCATGTAGTTCCTTGTTCTCCAAAGATACTTAAGGATTGTTTTAACCGCTGTCCAATGTTCAAGTCCTGGATTGGATTGATACCTACTGACCATTCCAACTGCAAAACAGATGTCAGGCCTAGTACACAACATGGCGTACATCAGGCTCCCAACAGCTGATGCATAAGGAATCTGTCTCATATCCTCAACTCCTTGAGGTGTCTTAGGACACTGTTCCTTAGACAAATGGACTCCATGTCTAAAAGGAAATAGGCCCCTTTTGGAGTCTTGCATCTTAAACCTTGACAACATTTTGTTTATGTAAGATGTTTGAGACAAGGCTAGTGTTTTATTCTTGCAGTTTCGGATAATCTGAATCCCAAGAACAAACTGTGCATCACCCAAATCTTTCATTTGGAATTGCGTAGCTAGCCAATCCTTAATATCAGTAAGATAACCTACATCATTCCCAATGAGTAGGATATCATCCACATAGAGAATTAGGAATGCGACAGAACTATTGATGATTTTCTTGTAGACACAAGGTTCATCATTATTCTAGTCAAAACCATAAGATTTGATTGCCTCATCAAATCTTATATTCCAGGACCTAGAGGCTTGTTTCAGTCCATAAATTGACCTTTTAAGCCTGCAAACCTTTTGCTCTTGTCCTGGTTCAATGAACCCTTTGGGTTGGTCCATGTAGATGTTTTCCTCAAGATTGTCATTTAAAAAGGTTGTCTTGACATCCATTTGCCATACCTTATAGTCATAATATGCGACAATCGGAAGTAGGATACAGATAGACTTTACCATAGCAACAGGTGAAAAGGTCTCCTCATAGTCTACCCCTTCAACCTGGGTATAACCCTTTTCTACTAGTCTAGCTTTAAAGGTTTGCACCTTCCCATCTGCACCACGCTTTCTCTTGTAGATCCACTTACAACCTATAGGTTTTACCCCATCAGGCTTATCTATAAGATCCCAAACAGAATTGAAGTACATAAACTCCATTTCTTGGTCCATGGCTATGACCCATTTGTCTTTGTCTTTGTCAACCATCGCTTGATTATAAGTTGATGGATCCTCACAGTCGTCATCCGATATAACAACTTGGGTTTCAGATAAACCCATGTAACGGTCAGGTTGTGTTATAACTCTCCCACTACGTCGAGGCATACTCAACTCTTGAGATGGACTCTCTTGACTAGACAAGCTAGTATCAACAATTCTTGTTGACGTACTAGTTTTATTAGCAACCTTTGCTATTGTTCCGTCTAACTCACTCAACACAATTTTACTTTTTGGCTTGTGGTCCCTTATGTGGTCCTCCTCTAAGAAAGTGGAATTTGTCGACACAAAAACCTTATCTTCCTTAGGATCATAGAATAAACCACCTCTTTTTTTCTTTTTGGTAGCCTACAAATAGGCACAATTTTCAACGTGGATCCAACTTCTTTGGATTTTTCACAAGCACATGTGTTGGACAACCCCAAATTCTGAAATGACATAAACTACATTTACATTCTTTCCAGAGTTCAAAAGGTGTTTCAGAACACTTTTTGAGGGCACATTATTCAACATGTATGCCGCAATCTCTACTGCGTAACCCCAAAATGAACTAGGGAGATGAGCATAACTCATCATTGATCGAACCATGTCCAACAAGGTTCTATTTCTCCTTTCCGATACACCGCTTTCTTTGTGGTGTGTCTTTGAGCTGAAAGTTGGGATGTAATTCCATGCTCTATCATATAGTTATGGAATTTTAAATCCATATACTCTCCACCTCGATCCGATCGAAGTGTTTTAATAGTTTTACCTATTTGATTTTCAACCTCAGTCTTGAATTCCTTGAACTTTTCAAGTGCTTCAGACTTGTGGTGCATTAGGTAAATATGCCCAAATCTAGAATAATCATCTATAAAAGAGATGAAATATTCATATCCTCCCCTGAATTTAACATTCATCAGACCACAACGGTCTGAATGTATAAGCTCAAGAGGGTATTTGGCTCTATAACCTTTTTCACTAAAAGGTCTTTTAGTCATTTTGCCTTCTAGGCAGGATTCACATACAGGTAAAGTATTTTCTTCTAACTCATTTAGAAGTCCATTCTTTACCAATCTCTCAATCCTATTGAGATTAATGTGATCCAACCTAAGATGCCAAAGGTGAGCATTTTCTTTAGGAGAAATTAGTTCGTGTACTTGCAATTTTGTATAATTCACTGTTAAAACTATTTTAACTAAATTAAACCATTGCAAATAATTCTCAAGAAGAGCAACACATAGTACAATACTTTTCCAATGAAATAAACACTTTATTCAATTGAAAAGAAAATGAAGTACAATGTTCGCTAAGGCAAGAAATAGAAATAAGGTTTCTAATAAACCCTAAGCTACATGTTATCAAATAATAGTTTTTACTTGCCAGACGATTGCTCTTTATTTGCTCCTTTTCCTCTTCTTCTGTATCTTCTTAAGTTCAGAAGTATGGCTGCAGTTCTTAGTCCCAAAGGATGAATCCTCCTGAGAACTTTTGGAATGGGCAAACAAATTTGTCTCTCCATTCTGTTGTCTCTTATCATCCATAAGAAACTGATAATTCTGCAACTCATTTAGCAGAGAAGTCAGATCATATTCTATGTTGTTCATCGCCGCATTGCTACTTTAATTGCGCAAAAACTCTTCTAAGAGATTCTAGGATGAACAAAACCTGACATTTCTCATCTATGACTGCTCCATTTAATTTCGTTATGTTGAAGTGAGCAATCAGATTGAGAACATGTTCTCTCACTGACGTTCCTTCCTTCATGTGTGCATTGTAAACGAATTTTAGGGCTTCATGCCGAATTTGTTTGGACGGTTGTCTAGACAAATTTAGCACAAAATCCATGATCTCACGAGCTGAGACCTTGCCCTCCAGCCTCCTGGCTAAAACATCAGGTATGCTAGCCAGGATATAGGCTTTTGCCTTTTGATTGGCATTGATCCAGCGGTCATACGCATCCTCAACAGATTAAGATGTGTTTTGAGCAGGAAATTGAGGACACTCCTCATTGAGAACGAACTTAAGATCATGTGCAACCAAGATTATGTTGAGTCCATTCCTCCAAGTCATTATGTTCTCTCCGATTAACTTTTTCACACCCAATAAGGAAATAATAGAGCTAGACATTTTTGCTGAAAAATTTAAAAACGAACTTGTTTGAGTTTCTTGCTACAACTCTAATCCAATCATGTTTTACCTAATTATCAAATGATTCCTAGGCCATTTATAATTTGCAATGATACTCCAAAGGTTTAGAATGTATGACACTGAAGGGTAATCAAAAACACTTATCCTCTAGATCAAGACACTCTTGACCAAAACCTAATGCCAAAATAACTCTTATTCCTATAGGATTTAGTTACCATTTTTTCGGTCAGGATACATACACAACTTCTGTACCCCATGAGTGTAACCCTCTGTCTTTAGATCCCAGAGTCTCCATCCAATAAAATCTGCCGAAAGGAGGACTAGATTGAAAAATAGACTAAGGAAATCTTTATCCCTTTCGGGTGTCTACTGTGTTCGATCCCCTATGATCAAGCCCTCGGAAGGGATTGTCTGGTCCAGGCCAAACTAGCAGGCTGACCATAGTGGTCTAACGGTGTAAATCGATAAAAGAGACCGTAGGTTTTGTTTTCACTAAACCTGCTCTCACTCACTATAAGTATCCTTTCCATTCACCTTGATATTGACTCATACAAACACCATCCGAAGGGGGACGCTACCGTTTGCGCCACGAGGCCAAGTATGAGTCTCACGATGTGAACTTCTCGGAGATAACGTAGGTGGAAAAATATGTATCATATACACTTTTCCTCCCACTGGATACTTTAAAGTTATAGGAATCTTACTTATGCTAAAACCCGACTAATGGTTTTACCTAACTCTTATATCAATAATCATTATAACTCTTATATTGATTTTATCCTAAGATTTCTAATATAACTTTTATATTAAGCCTAGGATTTCTAGTTTATTAACCCCTTAATAAACCCATTGACGCTACCATGATTTATAAACTCTCTGATTAAATTTCACTCCTAGGTCAGTTCCTTCGTAGTAGGGGTGTTCCGCTTCAAACGACTTAAATACCCAGCCTAGACAGACAGAACCTTCCTTAGACAGAGTTCCTCTTTTAATCATAGCTTATAAATTACTTGGTTCCTAATTCTAATTTAATTAGAACTAGATAACCCAAGGTCTATTATTTCCAAGTTCTAAACATTTTAAAACTAATAATTAACCTTAAGTGACCTGCATACTATGTTATAGTGCTTGATCATTCATCACATGAATAATAAGACATTCATAGCATAATCATCTCATGATATATAATACATGTCAATGTTGTCCATAAATTAATATAACAACTTTATATTAATTAATCATGCAAACTATATAATATAACTATTTATATTATAAATGATGCATGAAAATGCTTAACCTAAGGTGTGATTTCTAAAATAAAAGCATACATTATGCATGGCAATAATTACACAACAATTGCATAATTTAAATAGCAAAATTAGATCAATTTTGGCACTCTAAATTCAATTTTAATTAATATAATCTAATTATATTAATTAAAATTAAATAAATTAAATATACATAAATATAAAACATTTTTATATTTATTATATATAATAAAAATCGAAATCTGCTCGTTGCTCCTTCGCTTGAAACGCCTGTGGCGTTGCAACGCTGGTGCAGTTTGTCCTTTTCTACCGGTTGAAACACGCCTCGCGGCGCAGTTGCGCGCGCCGCCGCCGCCTTCGCGCGCTCCTTCCATAGCGCGCAGTTACTGCGCGCCAATGAACAAGCGTTGCAACCGCACACGCACAACAACATGATTCTCCAATTCTTGCTCATTTTCACTTTGATTTTCTCAACAACCACTTTGCCTCGATCGAAACGGACTTACAGACTCGATTTACAATTAAAATTGTCCAAAACACCGAGCCCTTACATTGAACGATTCAATGGAAAATTCTAAATCTAAGTGCTAAAATCGAAAACATCTAATTTGCAAACCGTTCATGCATCTGATGCAAAATAGTAAATCCCACCTCGTTCTTGAAAACTACAGAACGTAAATCAAGAACGCAATTGGGCTCTGAAATCAAGAACGCAATCGTGCGTTTTCAATTTCGTTACAACGATTACATTCAAGAACTAAAATAACTAGATTAAGCATAAAAACAGAATATGGACAACAAGAAATATACCTTTGAAGAACTTTTCTTCAAGTGCTCCTTTCTCCCACGACCACGATCTCAGCAACTGAAACACGAACGGATGAAGACACGACCACTGGATCTTCTTCGTTGTTCTCTAGGTGAGGGAGGAATGTGGGTTCCCTTTAGGTGAGATGAGGTGTTGTGAGAGAGAGATTTGTGTTTTGGAACTTTTCCAACAACACAACAAAGGCCTAAAATTGCTTGACCAAGTTGCATCTCATGCAACCATATATATAGGGAAATAAGATGGAAATGACCATCCTACCCTTCCTTTATTCTCTCATTAGTATATGGTTTATATGTGAATCTAATTCACATTAAAACTATATATTATATCAATTATATCATATATAATTGATATAACACCCCATGTATGAAATTGAACACTTCAATTTCATTCCTAACTTTATACCCTCAATAGTACCATGTTGAGCCAACGGAGGGACCTAATAGACATACAGTTCATGAGCTCCAATGATGTGAAATTAACTGATCAAATTCTTTGATCCAGTTAATCAATATTCATTAACTACAAGTCACTCCACTATAGACTTGTAGTTGCACTCTCCTCACTGTAGATTATATTGTGTCCAATGATATAGTCATTACCCATGAGTCGACCCTTCATAGGTTGTTCGTGATCACAGCTGGGTCAAATTACCGTTTTACCCCTGTGATTACCTCTTTGTTCCTTGAGCACCACTCATCCTCTAATGAACAACAAGTCTAAGGTCCTACCATAGACTCATACCCTCATACAGAGTGGGGGCCCCGTTGTTCAAGACCTGGAGTCAGTTCTTAAGGGAACAACCTATCTAATTCCTTAGTGCAAGAATGAGTGAATTCCATCTTGCTCAGTTAAGTTCCCAGCTACCTACGAGGTTCTGTCCCTGAGAAGGTAGGCTTATTGAGTCGGCTATAGGCCACTCTCACCCATACTAGTCTAAGGACAAACCCATATACGCAGGAGTTATTAACTCGCTCAGGATTCAGGTCGAGTCACTAATGACCATTTATAAATTACTAGTCTTATCCTGTTAACGGTGTTACACTGGTTAGATTAATAATTTGCGGTCCGGTCTTGTATGAACTCTTCATACAGGATGCCCCTACTCGCATGTCAACTACATGAATGAGTTGGATTACCTCATTTGTACTAATTACAAAGTGGGCCGCATTCATGGTGTTACCAGAATGAGGTTTCTAACCTTATTTTTATACCATAGACCATTTAGGTTATATTCCTGAACACAATACAAATAGTGTCCACTACACTAATGTTCAAGATATATATTATAACCTTGGAGCTTAGTTTATTGGATTTATAAAGCAAGATTGTAATTTTATCAAAACAAATAACTCTTTATTTCTTTGATCAAAATTACAGAAGTTTTAGGGCATACATCCCAACAACTTGAGGATTGCCTTTACGATCGCCCGATGAATCTAATCTCGGATTGGATTAATACCTCACGACAATCCCTCTTGCATAATGTATGTCGGGCCTAGTACACAGCATGGCATACATTAGGCTCCCTACAGCTGAAGCATAGGTGATCCGTCTCATATCCTCAACCTCTTGAGAAGTTTTAGGACACTAATCTTTAGAGAGGTGAACCCCATGCTTGAAAGGCAGCAAGCCCTTCTTGGAGTTCTGCATCTTATATCTAGACAACATTTTGTCAATATAAGACGCCTGAGACAAGGCTAGCGTTCTGTTCTTCTGGTTTCGGACTATCTGGATACCTAGAACATACTGAGCTTCTCCCAAATCTTTCATTTGGAATTGCGAAGCTAGCCATTTCTTTATGCCGGTTAGAAATTCTAGCTCATTCCCAAAGAGAAGAATATCATCAGCATACAACATTAAAAATGCGACAGTTTTGTCAACGATTTTCTTGTAAACACAAGGCTCGTCGACATTTTGATCAAAACCATAAGATTTGATCGCCTCATCAATCCTTATATTCCAAGACCTCGAAGCTTGTCTCAGTCCACAAATTGACCTATGAAGCCGGCAAACCTTTTGCTCTTGGCCTTGGGTAATGAACCCTTGTGGCTGGTCCAGTAGATGGTTTCATCATGTTTGCCATTCAGAGAGGTTGTCTTGACGTCCATCTGCCATAACTCGTAGTCATAATATGCGTCAATGGAAAGAAAGATCCTGATCGACTTTACCATGGCAACAACTGAAAAGGTTTCCTCATAGTCAACCCCTTCAACTTGGGTAAAATCCTTTGCCACTAGCAGGACTTTGAAGGTCTGCACCTTCCCATCTACGCCACGTTTACGCTTATAGATCCATTGGCAACCAATAGGTTTTACCCCATTTGGTTGATCCACAAGCTCCCAGACAGAATTGAAGTACATCGACTCCATTTCCTGGTCCATAACTTTGATCCATTCGTCCTTGTCAACATCAACCATTGCCTGATCATAGGTCAATGGATCCTCGCAGTCATCATCGGGAGTGACGACTGAGGTTTCATCTAAACCCATGTAACGATCAGGCTGTCTCACAACCCTCCCACTACGTCGAGGCATTCCCAACTCTTGAGAACAGATTTGACTAGACGTGCTAGGATTAACAACACTTGTTGACGTACTAGCCCCATCAGCAACTCTTGCTGAGGTACTGTCCATTTCGTTTAACACAATTTGACTCCTTGGTAAATGATCTCTGATATGATCTTCCTCAAGGAAAGTGGCGTTTGTCGACACAAGCACCATATTATTCTTAGGATCGTAAAACAGACCACCTCTGGTCTCTTTTGGGTAACCTACGAATAGACATAATTTTGAACAGGGTTCCAATTTCTTTGAGTTTGACACCAACACATGGGTCGGGCATCCCCAAATTCTGAAATGGTGTAAACTACCTTTACGACCATTCTAGAGTTTGAAAGGTGTTTCACAAACACTCTTCAACAGAGCGTTGTTCAAAATATAGACCGCAGTCTCTACTGCGTAACCCAAAATGAATCAGGGAGACGTGCATAGCTCATCATCGACCGAACCATGTCCAACAGGGTTCTGTTTCTCCTCTCCGATACACCATTCTGCTATAGCATACCAGGTGCTGAGAGTTGGGACGTAATTCCGTGTTCTATCATATATTCCTGGAATTCAGTGTCCATATACTCTCCACCTCGATCCGATCAAAGTGTTTTTATGGTTTTACCTAACAGGTTCTCAACCTCAGTCTTGTACTCCTTGAACTCTTCAAGAGTTTCAGACTTCTTATGCATTAGGTAAATATACCCATACCTCGAGTAATCATCTATGAAAGACACGAAGTATTCATAACCACCTCGTGCTTTAACATTCATCGGACCATAGAGGTCAGAATGTACCAGCTCAATGGGCTCTTTGGCTCTATATCCTTTTCCACTAAAAGGGCGTTTGGTCATTTTGCCTTCAAGGCATGACTCACACACCGGTAAAGAGTTTTCTTCCAACTCGCTTAGAAGTTCACTCTTCACTAGTTTCTCAATCCGATTGAGATTAATGTGGCCCAACCTTAGATGCCAAAGATGGGCATTTTCTTTAGGAGAAACTTTCGCTCTCTTAGTTTGCGTTTCTGCCGTTTTAAACAATTAAGTATTCAAAACACTTTTGACCGAATTAGGTCTCAAAACATACAGATTATTCTCAAGTGAAGCTGAACAAATTAAGTTTCTATTTCGGAAAATAAACGCTTTTTGCCTTGAAAAGAAACGGAAATACATTGTTCTAACATGCAGGAAATAGAAACGAGGTTTCTAGTAAACCCTAGAACTATATACATATTGTCCAACAAAATGTAATTCATGCCAAAAGATAGCTTCACTGTGCCGACCGTTGCAGCAGAGACAAGCTCCCCAGATCCAACCCGTAGAGTGACCTCACCCTCTCGCAGCTGCTGCCAGGAATCAATTCCCTGAAAAGAAGAACAAACATGGTTAGTGGCTCCCAAATCCAAATATCCAAGCAGAGTCACTACTCTGCACTAAACAAGTTTCTGTCACAAGTAAATCACATTTACCTTGATTCTTCCTCTCGGCTACGAACTTGGGACAGTTTCTCTTCCAGTGTCTGTCCCCATTGTAGTGGAAACACTTTCCTCTTACTGCAACTTCCTTTACCCTTCTTCATCTTCTTCTTCTTCCCTTTCGGGTAAGAAGGAGCTACAGGCTTTGTGCCCGAGGTCGAACCCCTGTGATAAGACCTAAAGGCAACGTTTGCCTCAGCTTCCGACGTCCTAATCCTCATCAAGGACTGGATGGTTTGCAGCTCGCTAAGAAGAGTAGTTAGAGTGTAGTTTATCTTGTTCATAACAGCGTTGCTACGAAACTGAAGGAAACTCTTCGGAAGAGTCTCCAAGATAAAACTGACCTGCCTCGACTCATCGATCGAAGCCCCGTTCATCTCCACTAGATTAAAGTGGGTTATCATGTCTAGAACATGTTAACGGACGATTTACCCCTCTCTTCATCCGTGACGTTGAAGACGTATTTGAGCGAAGTCATGCCGGGACTTGAAAGGATCGTTGTCCAAGCATTTCTGCAAGAACTCCATGATCTCTTAGCGGTGACCATCAACTCATCTTTGTTTTGCCAAAACATCGGACATCTTTGGTAATGATATAGACCTTGGCCTTTTCATTGGCCCTGATCCATCGATCGTATGCATCACGAACACTTCGCGATGCAGTCGAGCCTGACATCTGAGGACACTACTCAGAGAGCACGAACTTTATGTCGTCAGTTACCAAAATCGTGTTTAAGTTGTTTTTCCACGTTTGTTAATTATCTCCCACTAATTTGTCAGACACGAGTAAAGCTATTATTGAGCTAGACATTTTGCTGAAAAATTAAAACATTGTGTTAGTCTCGCAAAAAACTTTTGAAATCCAATCATGTTTTAGCAAAAATTGTTTCATGATCCCTAGGTCATTCAAAAATTTGCAATGATATCCTAAAGGTTTAGAATGACCGCCACCACAGAAGGGTGAAACAGAACACTCCTCCTCTAGGGGACGAGACTTTCTCGATCGGACCTCTAATTCCAGAATAACTCTTATTCCATTAGGCGTCCAATTACCATTGTTCGGTCGAATTCATTAACTCTTAACGAATTCTGTGAGTGTCACCCTCAATCTTTAAGTTTCCAAGTATCCGTCCAAACAATAGCCACCGAAGGGTGAATCAAGAAGGAAAACCAACTGGGAAACTGCATCCCTTTCGGGAATTCACGGTGTTCGACTCCCATGATCAGGCCCTTCGAAGGGATTGTCTGGTCCAGGCCAAACTAGCAGGCGGATCATAGGCGTCTCACGGTGTGAATCGAAAGAAGAGACCGTGGGTCCCGTTTTCACAGGTCCCGCTCCCACTCACTATAAGTACTCTCTCCAACCACGATGATATTGACCCATACAAATGTCATCCGAAGGGGGACGCTCCCATTTGCGCCACGAGGTCGAGTATGGATCTCACGGTGCGGACTTAACGAAGATTTGTGGTAAGATAATTAAATGTATCTTATACACTTTATTTCCTCCAACTCAGCACTTTATTTTATTAGGGATTGACCTAGATAAACCGGCTAAAATTTACCTTAGTCTACCAATATAACTCTTATATGGCATTAACCTAAGTTTATAATCACATTATTACTTAGGTTTATGTGAGTAAATTAAAACACTTTTAATTAACGACACTCACGATAAGTATAATCTAAGAATCTCCAGACCGAATTCACTCCCAGGTCGGTTTCCTGTGTAGGGTGTTCATGGCGTCAACTTAAATACCCCAACCTTAGACAAAACCTTCCTTAGACAAAGTTACTAATCAGGTCACCATTCATAGACTAAACTTTGATTTCTTAATTCTAATCTTATTAGAACTAGAAAACCTAAGTTTAATTATTCAAGTTCTAAACACTTTAAAACTAATAACTAACTTAGGTTGCATGCATTTCTATGTTATAGTGCTTGATCATTCATCACATGAATAACTATATACTATAACAAAAATAATTCATCACATGAATATAAATGCATGTGCATACTTTAATCTAAAAAATATAACACTTTTATTAATTAAATCAAAACAAGCATTTAATTATATTATAACACTTATAATATAACCTATCATGCAAACTATATATTATAACTCTTATAATATAATGATGCATGAAAATGTTTAACCTAAGGTGGGATTTTAAATCTATATGACATATATTATGCACATAGAAATTTAATTAAATCATACATCACATGCATAAAATAATTAAATAGTAAAATTGGACCGGTTTTGCCACTTAGGGGCAATTATTTAATTAAATAACATTAATATAACAATTATATTAATATTATTTAATAAAATAATTAAAAACATAAAATAAAAAACATTTTACAAATGAATTTTAAATAAAACTAATATTAAAAAACTGCCCACGTTGAGAAAAAACTTTCGCACGCCCCATGATCTCGCGAAATCGCCTCGAATCGCTTCTTCTACGCGTGCGGCGTTGCAGTGCCGTGCCGGGCAACGCGTTACGCCGCAGCTGCGCCCAGCCGCCGTCGAGGTAAGCGTGCTCCATGCCGTGGCGTTTCAAAGCTACACCTAGTGTTGCAACGCTGCTCTACAGCAGGGCCTCCGTCCGCAAGAATGGCGTTGAGACGCCGAAGAATAGCGTCTCAACGCCATCTACAGAACAACATCTCCACTTGCTGTTCTTTGTCGATTTTCGCCCGTTTCTACTCCGACTTCTACACAGCAACTCTTACCACGAACGACTAGGACTTACAGACTCGATTTACAACAAAATGTCAAAAAACAACGGGCCCTTACATTGATCTCATCAACATAAAAATTGTAAATCTAAAAGTGCCAAAACCGAAATTATCCGAAATTGCAAACTAACATTCATCTCATGAATTAAGGCATTTATCCACCTAATTTTAATGAAAAACAGTGCATAACGAACCAACGAGTGGCTCTGATACCAATTGAAGGGAATGAGAATCCCCGCGCAGCGGAAGACGATCGAATCATCGAGGTATCGTTACGCTACTCGAATTTCACTAAAATTAATTATCAAATAATTTAGGCTAAACATGCTCAAAAAGAAAGGAAAAGAAGTAAAGTTGAGTAAACTTACTTGTTGAAGACTATCTTCATAATTCCTTCCAACAAAATCACGAACTCTTCGTGTTCTCCCGAACTCTTCGATCCTGAATTTTTCCCACGAACAAGTACACAACACAACCACTCGGAGTCTCGGTTGTTCTTCTTTTGAAAAGAAGGAAAATGATGGGAGTTTGTGTTTTGGAGAAGGGAGGAGAGTAGAGAGAGTAGAGAGAAAATGTTTCTCTTCTTTTTGGTGAGATCCAAAAAATGAGAGATTAACCTTGGAAATCCTTCTTACAAAGGGTTTAAATAGTGGAAATTGATGGAGTTAAGATCTCCACATTATTACCACTTTACCACAAATATAGGTTATGCAAATCATATTTGCATAACCATATATTATAAGATATCTCATATCTCATATTACAAATCACATTTGCAATAATGTGGATTTATTAAATTGAATCACATTGAATTTAATTTCTCTCAATTAATTTCTCCAATTAGCCCTAATTCAGCAATTAGGCTAACCTATAGTTTATTATGAATCTCATTCACATTAAACTATATATTATATCATTCATATCTCATATAAATGACATAAATGCCCTTTAAGTGAAATTGAACACTTCAATTCACACCAAAACATTAACCCTTTCTTTTAACCCAGATTGAGCCAACCGAGGGACCTAATTGACCTACAGTGACGAGCTCCAATGATCCAAGATTAACCTATCAAACTCTTTGACCCGGTTAATCAACATTCATTAGCTACGGTAACACTCCACTAAAGCCCGTAGCTGCACTCCCGTCAGTGCAGAATATTACGTGTCCACTAATATAACCAATAACCATGAGTCGACCCTTCACAGGTTTTTCGTAGACACGGCTGGATCAAATTACCGTTTTACCCCTGTGTCTACTTCTTGTTCCTTAAGTCCCCACTGCTCCTCTAATGAACAACATTTTGTGATGGTCCAACCATACACAACGTCCTTCTCGGGCAAGTGAGAAGGTGGGCGGGCGTTGTCCAAGCCCTAGAGGGAACACTGAAGGGAACAACCCCTCTAGTTTCCCTAAAGGCGGGAACGAGTGAATTCCATCTTGCGTAGTTAAGTTCCCAACTCCCTACTTGGTCCTATCCCTGAGAAGATAGGCATATTGGGCGAGTAACTGTGACCACCCTCACCCGTGCTAGTCAAAGGGCAGATTCCTGCAGACAGGAGTCCGTAACACGCTCAAGATTAAGGTCGAGTCACTAATGGTCATCTACGAAGTTATTAGTCCTTACTGTCAACAGTGTTACAACAGTAGGTGTAATAATTCACGGTCCGGTCTTGTACAATCTCATTGCATAGGATGCCCCCACTCGCATGTCAACCACATAAACGAGTCAGATCACCTCGTTTGTATCTAATACAAAGCGGGGCGCATCTACAGTGTATCCAGGATTAGGTCTCCAACCCTTTCCATGTACTGTAGACCATTCGGGTCATTAACTCGAACGTGATCCTCCCTGTGTGTCCACTACACACCGTTCAAGTTCTAGTTCTCTCATAAATTCAATGACCCTGTAGCTTAGTTTATTGGAAAAGTTTGTAAAATTTGCGAGACACAAAATAATGAAATGAATAACACTTTATTAATTTCAAACAGTAATTTACAAACACGAGATTAGGACAAAAATTCGAACAATTATCACACCAAGTGATGGGTGTCGCCACGTGGCAGAAAATCACATTACACCAAAATAGAATAAAACAACATTTTTAAAAAAAAATGATGAGAAATTGTAATAATAAAAAAAAAGTTTCTTTTATAAAGGCTATCTTATGATTGATTTGAGGAATTGTAAATTTTATTTTCTCATTTCTGGAGGTGATATTATTTCCAAAATCTTGGAAATAATTTTAATATAACTAAAGTAATGGATTTTCATCCACTTATTTTATGGGATCATGACTTTAAATATTGGAGTAATAATTGGTAAAATAAGACAGTGCTTTAAAATTTTCATTTCTCTAAATAAACTTTGCTTTTTTTTTCTAACTCTTTTTGTAATTCAAGATTAAATTTGGCCACCATTTTAAACGGGTGTTGTGGGGTGCTAACACCTTCTCCATTCACAAACAACTCCCGAATCCAAATCTGGTTTTCGCATACCATTTTTTTTCTTCTTTTTTTTTTAAAAAAAGTTGTTTTATTCTATTTTGGTGTCCAATCACATCACAAAAAAAGATTGGTGGTGACTCCTTTTAATATCCCTATTTCGAGGACGTCGGCCGCTCCGTGTCGCAGGTACGTGGCGACAGCTTGATGACTCCACTGGGGACGTGAAGTTCCACCTCGAGAGTTTGGTCATTTGTTATTCTTGATTTATTTTTTTATTATTTATTTTGTTCTTTTATTTGTGCATTTTCATTTGTTTTTTTCTTGCATCACTATTTTGTTTTGTTTAACACACCCACACAAGCCTCATACCCAGGCTTTTTCCTAATAGAAGATTTGAGGACGGAGTAGTGTCGACCTTCGAGAAGCTTATGTTTCCGTGTAGACACACGAAAAATCCTCACTCAGTTTGGTCACATGATCATGTATGATTGTAGAACCATTTTGGGGACCTGTATTGTCTAGGTTTTTAGACCAAAGTTCACCTGTTTGAATGTCTTGTTATTTATCTATTTGCTTTAATTGCTTATTTACTTTATCTCACACACTATCACGAGCCCTCTACCCGAGTTGTTCCCAATAGGACTAGTACCGAGGATGGAGTAGTGTTGACCTTCGAGAAGTTTATACTTTCGTGCAGGCACACGAAAGATTCTCACTCAAGATGATCATGAAACCATTAAGGCAATGATCATTTTGGGGACCCGTGTCATTTAGGACCTTTAGATGTAACCTCACTTTGTTTCGAGTTTTCATGTTGTTGCTTTGATTATGATATGTTGCATCTTCATTTAAGTCGACCTTTAGACTCATTTTTTTAAAGTCTTAGGATGGTTGACACCCATTTGTCCAGGACATTCGCCAAATCCACCTTGAGGAGGACTCGTGCAAGGGTAGTGTTCCAGCAGTTTGAGCTACAGTCATTAGAGACTATTTGGCCAAGTGTCATAGAGGTCTCAGTCCATTGAGACTGGCCGTGGGAATGTACTACTTTAGGATGCTACTATAAGCTTTAAGCATCATTTGAGAATATATGGAAAAGAAAATGAAGTAGTAATGGATGACTATACGCATCTAAAATATGAGTATCGACAGATGACAACATACTTTGTAATATGGAGAAAAAAAATACAAAAATTTAAGACGCCATTACGGTGATGTAAATGAAAGGTTGAACAAGTGATTGGGAAGTAGAGACTGTTTGCTTGAAGGGCTTGTACTCTTCGACAAGGCATCGTACCCACAAAACCTGGAGACGAAGCCTTGATTAGGTTCCTAGGGGCGATAGGACGAGACCTCGGACATTTTTGGGTGTTACCACTAGGTTGCAAATTAACTCGTTTATTTTTTTTTCTTTTTATATCGTTTGAAGTTTGTATAGTAGTTAACTTTGACTTTGGAGTGGATTTTTTTTCCTTCTTGCATTCATACACTTTGTGTTAGTATTAATAAAATTTAGTTTGCCAATAAGATTTATTTTTGACCGATCAAACCATTATCTCCTTCTTTTATAATAACAAAGGTTCAAAGTTTACAAAATAGCTTGAAGTTCACCTTCTCATCATTCTTATTGGACGAAAAGGAAACCCAAAGGTCAATTGCCTTCCTAAAAGTAAGAAAAAGTTTGGGTTGGAATGCAAACCAACAACTTTTGAGTGAAAGAGAGTCAAAAGTGAGAAGTGTGCATCTTGAAGGTCGAGAAATCGAACAGGAAAGAGCGTATATACCGCATATATCTGAACTTTCAAGCTGGATGAAGTGATTCACGATGACAACTAGCTATGTAATAGCGCCTCCGACGCTTCAATGTTGTTGTCTCTGAAAGCATCACCACGTCGCGACAACTAGTTTATCCTTGTCCTCTAGACTTTGAGGAAATTAAAGAGATGCCCAATGTCACTAAGAAGATGCAAGAGGACGGTGAAGATGAAGAAGCCAACTTTGAAGTTCCAGTTTATAGTATTAACCAAAGAGAACAGGATGACTTTAAAGTGTCACAAGAGTTATTGAGATTGATGAAGCAAGAAGAGAGAGAAACTGTGCCATACCAAGAGCCGCTAGAAGTAATCAATTTGGGGTCATTAGAGGAAGTAAAAGAAATACGAATCGACACTCTGGCTACGGACCAAGATCGTTTGGATCTTGTAGCCCTTTTACGTGAGTACAATGACATATTTGCATGGTCTTACCAATATATGCCTGGTCTGAATACAGAAATTGTAACACGTCGGTTACCACTTAAAGTCGAGTGTAAACCCATAAGGCAAAAACTGCGAAAAATGAAACCTGAAATGTTGATCAAAGTAAAGGAATAAGTCAAAAAGCAATTTGATGCGGGCTTCTTAGCAATAGCAAAGTACCTTGAGTGAGTTGCAAATATTGTCCCAGCCCCGAAAAAGGATGGAAAGGTGAGAATGTGTGTAGATTATAGGAATCTCAATCGCACAAGTCCCAAAGATAATTTTTCACTTCCTCACATCGATGTTTTAATGGGCAATACAACAGGATATTCTACTTTTTCATTTATGGATGGATTTTCAGGATACAACCAAATTAAAATGGCTCCTGAAGATCAAGAAAAAGACGACTTTCATCACTCTATGGGGGTCATTTTGCAATAAAGTCATGTCTTTCTGTTTAAAGAATGCAGGGGCAACTTATCAGAGAGGCATGCTTACTTTATTTCATGATCTAATGCACTAAGAAATTGAGGTGTATGTAGACGACATATCGCCAAGTCCAAGCCCGGAGATAAGCACATTGTCACTCTTCGTAAGCTTTTTGAGTGGCTAAGGAAATTTCAATTAAAGTTGAATCCAACAAAGTGCATATTTGGGGTATCCTATGAAAAATTATTGGGGTTTTTTGTTAGTCAAGAAGGAATCAAGGTAAATCCCGATAAGAAAAAAGCAATAGCGGATCTAAAACCTCCAAAGACTCAAAAGGAGGTCAGAAGTTTTTTAAGATGGTTAAACTATATTGCGCGATTTATATCACATTTAACTCAAACTTGCGAGCCGATGCTAAGATTATTACGCAAAAGTGAAGTGTGTCGTTGGAATGAGGATTACCAAAAGGCTATCGAGAAAATCAAAGAATACTTGCAAAACCCCCCAGTGTTGGTCCCACCGACATCGGGACACCCACTAATCCTCTACCTAACAGTAAGAGAAGGGTCAATGGGATGTGTGCTCGGGAAACATGATTCTTCGGAGAGGAAAGAACATGCTATTTACTATTTGAGCAAGAAGTTTACAAGTTGTGAGTCGATTTACTCTTTGTTAGAAAAGACTTGTTGCGCCCTAGCTTGGGCAGCCTAGAGATTGAGACAGTACATGTTGTATTACACGACATGGCTTATCTCGAAGATGGATCCAATAAAGTACATCTTCGAAAAACCATCTTTTTCTGGAAGTGTAGCTAAGCGGCAGGTTCTGTTATCAGAATATGATATCGTTTATGTTACCAGAAAGGCCATAAAAGGGAGTGCAATCGCTGATTGTTTGGCTGAGTTGCCAATAGAGATTATGAGCCGATGAAATTCGAGTTTCCAGACGAGGACATTATGGTTGTATCAGATGTGCCACATGACCTGGAAGGGAATTGGAGTTGTGCTAACATCTCCCAAAGGGAAGCTGTAACCATTAACTGCCAAGTTATACTTTGACTGTACGAATAACGTAGCCGAGTACGAGGCATGCAGTATGGGAGTTCAAATGGCATTTGACATGAAGATAAAGAAATTACAAGTGTTTGGAGATTCTCTTTTGGTGATACACCAATTGAATAGAGAATGGGAAACAAGGGACCCTAAATTGATCCCTTATAATAAATATATTCGAGATTTATCTCAATCATTTGAGTCAATCATGTTTGAACATGTTCCACGAGAAAGTAATCAAGTTTCAGATGCATTAGCACATTGTCTGCCTTGTTCAAGCTAGATCGTGATAAAGAAATTTAGCCTTTAAACTTTCAAAAGCGAGAAGTGCCAGCCTATGGCTTGAGCATTGAGGAAGAACCAGATGGGAGGTCTTGGTATCACGACATTAAACGTTACATTATATGTCGAGAATACCAACTAGGGGCATCCGAAAACAATAGACGCACGATCAGGAAGTTGGTCATGAGTTTCTTTTTGAATGGGGAAGTGTTATATAAAAGAAATCATGGCATGACTTTGCTAAGATGTGTTGATGAAGTGGAGGCCAAAAAGATAGTTGAAGAAGTGCATGAAGGAGTTTGTGGGACTCATGCAAATGGGCACATGATGGCGAGGCAAGTCCTACGTGCTGGCTACTATTGGTTGACCATGGAATCGGATTGCATTAAATATGCAAGAAAATGTCATAAATGTCAGATATATGCAGATAAAATGCACACTCCAGCCTCATCTCTTCATGTATTTAAAAGAGTCTAGATTAAGAAAGCGGAAGAAATTTTGGATCTTGAACACTCTAAGTTGATCAATTTTGTAAAATAAAATGCATGCTCAAAGCTGGAAAAACAGAGGGATAGAAAACTCAACTTTGAAGATCAAATTCTCTTCACCCGGTGGATGGTTTTCAACACGAACACTTCATGGACAACCGTTAGAGTCTTCCCTACTATCCTCGGGCCTTAGAACGGATTGTGGGATCCTAGGTTGAGAGAATTTGGAAGAAAAGACCTCAAAGGTCACTAATTCAGGAATTTAGAATTTTCTGTAAAAAATTCTCTCAACATCCCTCAAATCACCATTATATAAAGCTTCAATAAGCTTCAATAGAGTGACAACTCAAGGGTGATGAGGATGCTTTGAGATGGAGATGGCCAATTTTGGTGAATTTGAAGATGAGAGAGATTGGGCAAGTTGCAATTTAGACCTAATGGACCTATAGATCATGAGCTTCAATGATACGAGATTAACCGGCTAAACTCTTTAGCCTAGCTAATCAACATTCATTAACCACCGGGACACTCCACTAAAGTCCAGTGGTTGCACTCTCCTCACTGTAGATATATTTCTGTCCATCGATATAACCATGATTAGTAAGTCGATCCTTCATAGGTCGTTCGTGATTACAGCTGGGTCAAAATTACCGTTTAACCCCTGTAATTACCTCTTGTTCCTTAAGTCCCACAGATCCTCTAATGAACAATTGGTTTGTGGTCCAACCAGCAAACCGAATCCCTCTCGGGCCAATGAGAGGGGTGGGCCCTTTGTTCAAGACCTAGAGTCAGCACTTAAGGGAACAACCTCTCTACTTATCCCTAAAGCGGGTAGGAGTGAATTCCATCTTGCAGAACTATGTTCCCAGCTATCTTGTAAACCCGAGATCATTCTTTGTGTTAGGGGCAACTGACTCAAACAGATCTCCACAATGGTATGATATTGTCTACTTTGGGCATAAACCCTCATAGTTTTGTTTTTTGTTCTCCCAAAAGGCCGCATACCAATGGAGATAGTGCCGCCACTTATATACTCATGATTGTCCCCTTATCTAGCCAATGTGGGACTTTGGTTGCACTCCAACAATCCCAACAATCCTCCCCACAAACAAAGTACCACTTCGTGCCTCCCCTCAAATAATCATCCCTCCGAATTACACTCGAGCAAATTACTAACGACTTCACACTGAAGTACACTGACGACTCCTCACTGGAGTCACTGATACTCCTCACTGGAGCACACAACATCCGGAAGCTCGAACACGGATTCACTATGACTATGTCGATGGCTCGCCTTCTTTGTTTGACACCTGGGGATTCTACCGGCACGGCTAAGTCAGGGGTCCGACTCTGATACCACTTGTTAGGAGCAACCGACTCAGACAAATCTCTACAATGGTATGATATTATCCACTTTGGGCATAAACCCTCATGGTTTTGTTTTTGGTTCTCCCAAAATGCCTCATAACAATGGAGATAGTGCCCCCACTTATATACTCATGATTATCCCCTTATCTAGCCAATGTGGGACTTTGGTTGCACTCCAACAATCCCAACACTTTGGAATTGAAGAAAGAAAAGAAAACAAAAAGAAAGAAAACAAAAAAGAAAAGGTTAATATATTATGGTTGGATTGGTTTTAAAAAGAAAAGAAAAGAAAAGAAAGGAAAAGGAAAAAATGAAAAAGGGAAAGTGGAAGGTGGGACCCCCACCTAAGTTTTCTTTTTATATAACTCATTTTCCATCGATCTTCTTCTCATTTCAACAAAGAGGAGCTGAGGGTTTCGTGGGAGAAGGAGAAAGGAAGAAGAAGAAGGAGATTTTCGTGAGTTAGAGATGCAGAAGAAGGGAGGAGAACTCAAAGTTTGTTTGTGTAGCAGCAAGGTGATCAACTCAACCTTGTTCTGATTTTCTGTTCATCTTGAGCTCCACAGGAAGAGGTAAGAGTTGAGGTTTGGTTTTCTCTAAAGCTAATTCATTTTTGAACAAAGTTCGTGAAAGATGTTCGAGTCAATTCTGATCTTAAGTTACTGTTTTGTGAAGAGGAAGGCAGAAGACAGAATTTGCTGTCAAATTCGAGAAGCCTCTGGTTTTTTGGTTGTCCTGATCCGTAGAGTTAGAATCAGAAGCTCTAATAGGTATGGTTGGAAAACTTATTGAATTTCCTACAACTTTTGTGAAGAAATCGTGAGTAGAAAATGACTGGAAAATGTTTTAAATTTCAGGTTAAGTTTGTTGTGCAGCAGGAAAGTGAATCTGGAAACAACAGCAGGTTGTTTTTAGGGAAAAAGCTATCGAGGTATTTTTAACCAATCAGTTGGGAATCTCAATTGCATTTCTTCATATGATTTTTAGAGGATTCAAAAAGGAAGAGTTTGGTATAGAGTACATCCTTTTTGGATAAGTAATGAAGAAGTTATGACTGTTTGAATACAGGGTATAAAGTCTGTGAAATGCTGGAAAAGTGGATGGTGTGGTTTTTGTAATTTTAAGGTTAAAAATCATGAGCTCGATGTTCTAATACATGGATTTGGTTTGCTTGACAGGCCAAAAGGAGATAGGTCGAGTTTACGGGCCAAGGTTCTAGTTCTAACACTGTGAGTGACAAAACGTACCTCGAAAACGGTTTATAGGCTTGTATTATGCTTATGAAAATGTAAGGTTTTGCTAAAACGAAATGGTTTTAATGCTTATTGTTTTCCTTTGAACACATGTTTATGAGTATTCATATTTTCTAAGAAATGATTTCAAGTGCTCGTTGTGAGCTTAAATGTCTTGATGAAATTTATATGTGAGCATATGTTCTTGATTGTCGAAATTTATGAAAATTTTATGATTTCGAGCAAGTATGTACTAGCAAGTATGTTTTAAAGATTTCCAGTTTTAATGAACAAGCTGAGTAAACTTGAGTTTTACGAAAGGAAAGATAAACAGGCATTTTTAAATGTTTTTATGTGTTTTTCTAAGTCTTGAATGAGTAAATGACTGAGACATTGAGCCCGAGGCTATATAGTACCGTGTGCACACAGGTCATTTTCTGTTGTCAACGTTGAGTGTACTCCGTGACAACAATGCTGTCGTGAGTGCTGGGCGGGCCCCACTACAACAAAGACGATGGGAGTGCTGGGCGAGCCCCACTACATCGTAGAGTAAACGTTGGTTGTATTGAGTGTGTCCTACACAACGTAGATTGTCATACATTTTTAAATGGTTAGTAGTATCGATATGCCTTGCGAGATTTTAATGACGTACTTGCTGGATTTTTGAAAAGTTATTATGATTACACGTGTATTTCTAATGCTTGATTATAGATGCATATGCTCATAAGTTTCCAGGTGATAAGATTTATGAGTTATTAGATCTTTAACTCAGTCACTCACTGAGCTTCATAGCTCATTCTTTCAGTGTTTTCAAACTTTTCAGGTAGAGATCGAGCTCCCGGTGCCTGATAACCTGCCATAGTCTGCTGGAAGCTCCACGAGGTTGATATATTGTACGTGGGTGGAGTTGTATAGGAAGTCTATATGTATTGTAGGAGGACTATGAAGTTATGTATATGTGTACATTCTAGGTTGTGGCTGTGTAAACCTTGGTTGGGTATGTTTTTGGTTGTGATGTTCATATCGCTTTCAGTTTTCCAGAGAGTCTTAAGTAGGGTTACTCCTTACGTAGGTTACGTAATTGTCAATATTCTGCTGTGTTATGTTTAAAGTGTTTCTTATACAAGTATAATATACTTATCAGGTAAAGAAAGGTCAACAGGTATCGTTAGAGAGGTGAACGATGTCTGTTGGCTTCACGCCGTCTGCCGGGCTAAGTTAGCAGATAGTTCGGGAGGGGGTGTGACATATCTACCCAAACTTATCCCTGAAATGGGAGGCTTATTGAGTCGGCAGTCTCGAGCCGCTCTCACCCATGCAAATCTAAAGATAATCCGAATAAACAGGAGTCCATAGAACGCTCAGGATTGAGATCGAGTTACCTAGGTCATCGTATGAATTGTGACGACCATCATCACAGGTATTATTATTATTTTTATTTAACGCTCTTGTAAGCGCCGTGTTTTAGTTGGATTAGTGTTTTTAATCAAGCTCGGCGAGGTAGAGGCCGTAATTTTGTTTGTCTTACGTGATTTGTCTCTTTTAAGATGAGATTAGTTATGATAATTAAAGGGAAGGTGATTTAAGGGCGTTTTGGTGATTTAAGTCTAAATTAGGGTGATCTTGGACACATGACTTAACCTAATGCATGGTATATATTTATAGCATGAGAAACCCTAATTCTATCTCTCCCACCAATTGCAACAAACCCTAGCCTCTCCTTATTGTAAACCTAAGTGAAACCCTAGCACTCACCACCTCCTTCAACCTCTTTTCTCGTTCACGCACCTCGCCAACCCTAAACCATTCTTTGCCGCCGACGAGCCGACCAAGCCTTCCCGGACATCCATCCGCCTCGTCTGCAAACCTTGTCACGAAAGTACTCACGGAGCCGAGTGCATCCGTTCCACCGCCCACGCAGCGCCGTCCATGAGCCCCACCAAACGCATGCTTTGCGGAGCTCAACACCCGCGAGGGGCACGCGTCGCGCTCTTCCGCCACGCAGGCTGATCGGAATCGCTCCTCCGTCAAGCGCCGCGCGTCTGGTAGGAAGGCCTCCACGAATCCCACAGCGCCGCCGACGCGTCCGGCCCACCCCGCGCACGGAAGTGTGCCCTAACCCTGCCGCTTCTCATTCCGCGGCGCAACCACCATCGAACGAGGTCGCGCGCGGATCGTGACCTCGTTCGATCTACCAACACCACCGCCGCGGCGGAAGATCGGATCTCGCCCGGTAGACCGCGAATCTCCACAGCGAAACGCCGACGAACTCGCACGGCGAGAGTCACCCCTACACCGCCGTCGGAATTTTACAAAGAGCCGAGTTGTTGGTCGGTGAGCGTTTTAATTCGAAGTTTCGTAGAGTTAATCGCAGTAATATTGCGACCTATCGATTGGATTAAATGTTCGGTTGAGGATTTAAGCTATAGTTTCGGTCACACCTTTGTAGAAACCGGACTCGGAACGGAATTGGAGGTAAATTGCCAAGCGAACTAAGGGATATCGAGTTCTCGCACGGCAACCGAGGTAAGAGGGACACGACATCGTAATCTGATATTTCGAGTTTCGCATGATTAGGGTTTAAGTGTGAATACTTGGAGTTTGAATTCGAAATATTAATGTGTTTGTGTTTCATTAAAAGGAGAATAGACCGGAGTTCGATTAAGTCTTGGAATTAAAGTCGAAGCTCGAGGTAAGGGACCTCGTGCCGAACCTTTAAATGGGAGTAAAAATGATTTTCATGATTTTATGTGAAATAGTTCATATTTTTCCCACATGAAAATCCA
The DNA here is from genome assembly GCA_036507285.1 of Trichosanthes cucumerina. Taxonomy (NCBI): domain Eukaryota; kingdom Viridiplantae; phylum Streptophyta; class Magnoliopsida; order Cucurbitales; family Cucurbitaceae; genus Trichosanthes; species Trichosanthes cucumerina. The sequence goes on along the minus strand of CM071839.1, from coordinate 68,483,142 downwards.
CAGATATTATTTGAGAATACGTGATATTTTATGTGCAATATTTCGATGAATTATGTGAAAAGGAATTATTATTTTATGTGAAAGTATTCTCGTATGTTAAGTATAAAGATCCCATTATTTCATGTGAGAATAGGGATGTAGGGGGGTATGAGAATGTTTCATGTGTATTATAAGAGTATGATTTATCACCCTGTCCATGAGAAAGTATGAATGATATGTTGAGGATGATATTTATGATATGTACATCATGATTATGTGACTGATGGGACCTTATGCATGATTTTGTATGTCACGAAGTGAATTATTGAATAGTGTGGACATTGGCTATCCTGAGATCGCTGAAATGACTCAGGATGACCAGTCGGCCTCACAATTATGTGAATAGCCATGGATTAAAGACCTGGCAACTGAATGAATAGCCATGGATTAAAGACACGCAATCGAATGAATAGCCATGGATTAAAGACCTGGCAACTGAATGAATAGCCATGGATTAAAGACCTGGCAATTATATGAACAGCCATGGATTAAAGACCTGGCAATTTAATGAACAGTCATGGATTAAAGGCCTGACACTTAAATATGCAGCCATGGATTAAAGACCTGGCAACTTTAGAAAGTTTTAATTCCCATCGATGTATGTTATGAATGAATTTAAAGATTATGATTGTATGTGTATGCATATCCCAAACCTCGGTAGCGAGGTTACTTACTGGGTATTGTTTATGCAATACTCACCCTTTCTTTTAAAAATGTTTTTCAGGTAAAGGGAAGGACGTGCAAGGCGTGTGACGGGAGAGCGTGATTTGAACCATGGGAACCAGCATAAATTTCCGCATATTTTTATTTAGACTATTGTTGTCTTTAAGTTGTTATTTGAAGTTAAATTTACTTACAGTTTTAATAGGCCAAACTGATGTAATGTCTTGAATGATTTGAAAGTTTTGTTTTTACTTGGGATCCCTAAAACTATTTACGTTAAGTAAAAAAATGGCTTTTAAATTCTTTTTTTTACCTCGCGGCCTATAAATGCATGCATGTGTAGTAATGTCCCTAGGGTTTTGGCCATAGAAAAGTAGGGGCGTTACAGTTGGTATCAGAGCCCTAGGTTTAAGGGTTACAGACTTGCTTACAGAGTAAGCACGAGTAGTTCCCATGGTTTAACAACGCTTCCAGTCACCGCCAGGTACGTTCTGATGTTTTATTAAGAAAGTAAATGATTATGATATGATATAGTTTTATGCATACATAACCTTAAGAGCCCCAAGGGGTGATTCTATCTTGTGATTTGAAAGTAAAGAAAACTGAGCTAGAAACTCTCTATATTGTAGTTTTGACATAATGCCACCTAGAGGCCGAGGGAGAGGTAGGGGACGTGGTAGGGCCGGAGGCAAGAGTAAATGTTGACGCCTTGGTGGAATTACCTGGATCGGGAAGAGATTACTCCACCCGTTCGAGACCTCCCCGTGACCCGCCCCGACCGTCGGAGAATGTACTGCAGCTGCCCCCGGCGGCGCACTGGGGAACGCGAATGTTATGACTATGATGGTGGAGGCCATGCAGAGCCTTGTGCGAGCCACAGTAGCCACCCGGGCTGGCCTGTGCAAATCGTCGGGGCGAAACGACGCGACCACGAGTCCCGTTACGAAGGACTTCGGGAAGTATGATCCGAGATCTTTCAATGGGTCTTCCAGGTGACCCCACCGTGGCGAGTTGTGGTTGTCCTCCATTGAGACCATCTTCGTGATCGATGAACCGCCACGAGGACCGAGAGGGTGTCCTGTGCGACCTTCATGCCGAGGATGACGCGTACTTGTGGTGGGAGTCCGCCCAAGAAACCATTGTTGCCGCGGGAGAGACGATTACTTGGAATCTATTCAAGGAAGCATTCTCGGCGGAAATTATCCTGCTGCACTGCAACGTTCTGAAGCGAGCGAGAATTCTTACACTGCGTGCGAAGCAGGAGGGCAAAGGAGATATATGAGAGGAATTTTACCCGTCATCTCCGCTTTGCCCCTGAGCTAGTGGATCTGAAGAAGCAAAGAAGAGTGGCGCTTCATCATGGGGCTAGATGAAAATGTACGAGGCTTTATTCAAGCATTAGCACCTTTCCGATTACGCCTCGCGGTGAGAGTGGCGGAGGCGATTTGGGTGCGAGCTCGGTCGCACAACAGTGGTAGTTAACTCTCAGGCGACCCATAGCGAACCATAAGAGGAAGTGGGACCAGCCCCATTCCACTCACAACGCGCCCAACAGCGTACACCGCATAGACCAGGGCATTTCCGTGCAGTTCGATCGAAACCACCGATCAACGGATCGGAATAATAGCGGCGGAGATAGAGCCACGGTGCAAGGAATGTGGTAAATCGCCACTGGGTAAATGTATGGCCCGGTCCGGAGCATGTTTCAAGTGTGGAAAGGAAGGGCACAGAGCTAATATCTGCCCGAATCAAGCCAGCACTAGCCAGCCACAGATTATGAGTAGTGGGCTGGGCTGTGAAACCACCATACAACGAGGAGAGCCTATGCAAGCACCACGGTCGAGACATCTATGGCTCGGGACTCGGTGGTTCTGTACACTTCCATTACTTGGGCACCTCGCCTTTGTACTATTTGATTCCGGTTCTACACACTCTTTTATTTCTGCATCATTTGTAAGTCAAGCTGAGTTAGAACTAGAACAGTTACAGTATGCCCTATCTGTCTCCACTCCTGCGGGAATAAATTTGTTAGCTAATATGAAAGTCAAGGATGGTAGTGTGACCATCGCAGACCATGAGTTAGCAGTGAACCTAGTGGTTCTAGATATGTTTGATTTTGACGTAATATTGGGCATGGACTGGTTAGCGCAGAACCATGCTTGTATTGATTGCTTCAGGAAGGAGGTAGTGTTCACTCCCCCTAACCAACCAGCACAGCTCTGAGTTGAGAGGCACAAGAATGTGAAGTAGGCCTAAGGTAATTACTGCCCTTAAGGCCAGAAAGTTATTGCATCGGGGAGCTTGGGGCATCTTAGCCTGCATACTAGATGCCAGATGCACAGAGATCTCAGTGACATCAGTGCCAGTAGTGAATGAGTTTGCAGACGTTTTCCCCGAGGATCTCCCCGGAATACCTCCAGTCAGGGAGGTAGATTTTAACATCGGATTAGAATTGGGGACGACCCCGATATCCAAGGCCCCGTACAGAATGGCACCAGCAGAGCTGAAAGAACTAAAAGTACAGTTACAAGACTTGCTAGACAAAGGGTTTATACGCCTGCCGTCTCACCACCGGGAGCACCCGTGCTTGTTCGTGAAAAGAAAGACGGATCCATGCGCTTGTGTATAGACTACGGAGGAGTTGAATAAAGTTACAATCAAGAATAAATATCCTCTCCCGTGATAGATGATTTGTTCGATCATTTGCAAGGAGCGGCGGTGTTCTCTAAGATCGATCCGAGATCGGCTACCATCGATTGAGGATCGGTGAAGGGGATATCCCTAAAACAAAGATTCGAGATCACGTTATGGGCATTACGAGTTCACAAAGTGATGCCGTTTGGCTGACCAATGCTCCTGCCGCCTTCATGGATTTGATGAACCGTCTGTTCAAGGAGTGTCTTGATACGTTCGTGATTGTGTTCATCGATGATATATTGATATACTCCAGGTGTGATGAAGAGCATGAAATGCACCTGAGGAAAGTCTTACTCACACTGAGAGAGAATAAGTTGTATGCAAAATTCTCCAAGTGTGAATTTTGGCTCGCATGGTATCTTTTCTAGGGCATGTGGTGTCCAAGTCGAGTCTCTGTTGATCCAAATAGTGGAGGCCGTCACACGCTGGCCTCGTCCCACCACACGATTCAGAGGTACGTAGTTTTCTGGTCTTCTTGCAGGATACTATAGGCGGTTCGCATGCGATTTTTGCCAAGATAGCCATGCCTATGACTCACCGACGCAGTAGGGAAACTCTTTTGTTTGGGATGATGCTTGTGAAGCGAGTTTCCGGGAACTCAAGCCACGAGTTAGTGTCGGCCCGGTTTCTTCAGCTTCCCGAGGAAACAGGAAGCTTTGTGGTTTCTGATGATGCTTCCAAGAAAGGGTTGGGTTTGTATCGATGCAAAGACGGTAAAGTAATAGCTTATGCATCCCGACAATTGAAGACGCACGCAGAGGAATTATCCAACTCATGATCCGGAATTAGCGGCGGTGGTATTTGCATTAAAGATCCGGAGACACTACTCTGTATGGCGAGAAAATACAGATTTTCACGCATCATAAGAGTTTGAAGTACTGTTCACCCGAAGGAGTTGAACATGAGGCAACGTAGATGGTTGGAATTGGTGAAAGATTACGACATTGACATCCAAAGTACCATCCCGGTAAGGCTAATGTAGTGGCCGATGCCCTCAAGAGAAGCGATGCATATCATGCTTTGCTGCGCGGGTGACAGACAAATACAGAGTTACTGAGCGAGTTTGCCCGAGCCGAAATTGCGCAAGCTAGTAGGAAGGACCACGGCTCTTAGCCCAGCCCGATTAACGATCGCACCACCTTGAGGCAACGTATTATAGAGGCTCAGCAGTGGACCCTCACTAGTGGAAAAACTTACTGCAGTAACTACGGTGAGTTGGCGCGAGTTTTCCCTATCCACGCATGGAGGATTGCTATTTCGGGGACGCGTTTGTGTGCGAGACGACGATGACAAGTCGAGAACGAGATCTTGAGCGAAGCACATAACTCACCATTTTCTATGCATCCCGGCGGTACCAAGATGTACCGAGATCTCAAAAAATCGTTTTGGTGGTGCAACATGAAACGCGACGTGGCGGCGAGTTTGTCGCCAAGTGTTTGACTTGTCGCCAGGTGAAGGCACCTGAGACGAGGCCCGCAAGATTGCTGCAACCATTACATGTGCCTCGGTGGAAATGGGAGGAGATATCTATGGATTTCATAGTTGGATTGCCTAGAACTTTACGAGGTTACACGGTGATTTGGGTCATAGTGGGCAAAGTTAACAAAGTCAAGACACTTCATACCGTGGAAACCCACCTATTCTACGAGATAAGTGGGCGCAGCTTTACCTGGAAGAGATAGTCCGTTTACATGGAATCCCAGTCAAGATTATATCAGACAGGGATCCACGTTTCACCTCCAACTTCTGGAGAAGTTTACAGAGAGCTTTGGGTTCGCAGTTGAATTTCAAGATGCTTTTCATCCACGAGGCGGATGGGCGATGTAACGATTAAATCGGATATTAGAGGATATGTTGCGAGCTTGCACTTTAGATTTCCCAGGCAGTTGGGACACTCATTTACATCTGATGGAGTTTGCTTATAACAACAGTTATCAGTCGACCATCGGAATGGCTCCATTTGAAGCTCTCTATGGAAAACGCTGCGAACTCCGGTTTTTAGGAGGAGGTTGAACGTCGATTGTTGGGTCCGAGTGAGTACGAGATCACTAATGAGGCAATGCAAAAGATCGAGGCACGAATGCAGACCGCCCAAGTCAAGACAAAAGAATTATGCTGACACGAGACGAAGGGACCTAGAATTCGATGTTGGGGACCACGTATTTCTTAAGGTGGCTCCAATGAAGGGAATTCTAAGGTTTGGCCGTAAAGGGAAGTTGAGTCCGCGATTCATCGGACCATTTGAGATTTTAGAGAGGATTGGTGCAGTAGCCTACAGATTAGCACTGCCGCCTTCTCTTTCGTGCGGTTCATAACGTATTCCATGTCTCCATGTTGAGAAAGTACGTCCCGGATCCGACTCATGTCATAGACTTGAACCATTGCGATTAGCGTAAGATCCGAGTTATGGTGAACGGCCCGTCTGAGCATCATCGCAAGAGATCGAAAGACCCTCCGTAAACCGTGAGATCGGCTTTTAAAAGTATTGTGGCGGAACCACCGCACGGAAGAAGCTACTTGGGAGCGAGAAGAGGAAGTACGCGCTAAATATCCTGAACTATTCCAAGAATAGGAACTTTCGAGGACGAAAGTTCTTAAGGAGGGAAGATTGTGACGACCATCATCACAGGTATTATTATTATTTTTATTTAACGCTCTTGTAAGCGCCGTGTTTTAGTTGGATTAGTGTTTTTAATCAAGCTCGGCGAGGTAGAGGCCGTAATTTTGTTTGTCTTACGTGATTTGTCTCTTTTAAGATGAGATTAGTTATGATAATTAAAGGGAAGGTGATTTAAGGGCGTTTTGGTGATTTAAGTCTAAATTAGGGTGATCTTGGACACATGACTTAACCTAATGCATGGTATATATTTATAGCATGAGAAACCCTAATTCTATCTCTCCCACCAATTGCAACAAACCCTAGCCTCTCCTTATTGTAAACCTAAGTGAAACCCTAGCACTCACCACCTCCTTCAACCTCTTTTCTCGTTCACGCAGCCCTCGCCGGAACCCTAAACCATTGCTGCCGCCGACGAGCCGACCGAAGCCTTCCCAGACATCCATCCGCCTCGTCTGCAAACCTTGTACGAAGTACTCACCGGAGCCGAGTGCATCCGTTCCACCGCCCACGCAGCGCGCCGTCCATGAGCCCCACCAACCGCAGCTTTCGCGGAGCTCAACACCCGCGAGGGGCACGCGTCGCGCGTCTTCCGCCACGAGGCTGATCGAAATCGCCTCCCTCCGTCAGCGCGCGCGCGTCACGGAGGAAGGCCTCCACGAATCCCACAGCGCCCGCACGACGCCCAAACCGGCCGCGCGGAAGTGTGCCTAACCCTTGCCGCTTCTCACATTCCGCGGCGCAACCACCGAACGAGGCTGCACGCAGTCAGATCGTGACCTCGTTCTGATCTACCGAACACCACCGCCGCCGCCGGAAGATCGGATCCTCGCCCAGCCGACCGCGAATCTCCACAAAGCGCCGCCGACGAACTCGCACGCCGTAGAGTCACCCCTACACCGCCGTCGTCGAATTTTACAAGCAATGAGTTGTTGGTCGGTGAGCGTTTTAATTCGAGTTTCGTAGTTAATCAGTAATATTGCGACCTATCGATTGGATTAAATGTTCGGTTGAGGATTTAAGCTATAGTTTCGGTCACACCTTTGTAGAAACCGGACTCGGAACGGAATTGGAGGTAAATTGCCAAGCGAACTAAGGGATATCGAGTTCTCGCAAAAACCGAGGTAAGAGGACACGACATCGTAATACAAAGATTTTGAGTTTCGCATGATTAGGGTTTAAGTGTGAATACTTGGAGTTTGAATTCGGAAATATTAATGTGTTTCAGGTTTCATTAAAAGGAGAATAGACCGGGAGTTCGATTAAGTCTTGGAATTAAAGTCGAAGCTCGAGGTAAGGGACCTCGTGCCGAACCTTTAAATGGGAGTAAAAATGATTTTCATGATTTTATGTGAAATAGTTCATATTTTTCCCACATGAAAATCCACAGATATTATTTGAGAATACGTGATATTTTATGTGCAATATTTCGATGAATTATGTGAAAAGGAATTATTATTTTATGTGAAAGTATTCTCGTATGTTAAGTATAAAGATCCCATTATTTCATGTGAGAATAGGACAGTAGGGGGTATGAGAATGTTTCATGTGTATTATAAGAGTATGATTTATCACCCTGTCCATGAGAAAGTATGAATGATATGTTGAGGATGATATTTATGATATGTACATCATGATTATGTGACTGATGGGACCTTATGCATGATTTTGTATGTCACGAAGTGAATTATTGAATAGTGTGGACATTGGCTATCCTGAGATCGCTGAAATGACTCAGGATGACCAGTCGGCCTCACAATTATGTGAATAGCCATGGATTAAAGACCTGGCAACTGAATGAATAGCCATGGATTAAAGACTGCAATCGAATGAATAGCCATGGATTAAAGACTGCAATCGAATGAATAGCCATGGATTAAAGACACGGCAATTATATGAAACGACCATGGATTAAAGACACGCAATTTAATGAATAATCATGGATTAAAGGCTCGACACTTAAATATGCACTGACCATGGATTAAAGACACGCAACTTTAGAAAGTTTTAATTCCCATCGATGTATGTTATGAATGAATTTAAAGATTATGATTGTATGTGTATGCATATCCCAAACCTCAGAGCGAGGTTACTTACTGGGTATTGTTTATGCAATACTCACCCTTTCTTTTAAAAATGTTTTTCGTAAAGGGAAGGACGTGCAAGGCGTGTGACGGAGAGCGTGATTTGAACCATGGGAACCAAAGATATAAATTTCCGCATATTTTTATTTAGACTATTGTTGTCTTTAAGTTGTTATTTGAAGTTAAATTTACTTACGCTTTTAATAGGCCAAACCGATGTAATGTCTTGAATGATTTGAAAGTTTTGTTTTTACTTGGGATCCCTAAAACTATTTACGTTAAGTAAAAAAATGGCTTTTAAATTCTTTTTTTTACCTCGCGGCCTATAAATGCATGCATGTGTAGTAATGTCCCTAGGGTTTTGGCCATAGAAAAGTAGGGGCGTTACATGAATATAGTCAGTTAAGACAGTAAACGGAGTTATAAAGTCTAAGTGACTATTTCGCGGTCCAGTCTTATGCAAACTCATTGCATAGGGCGCCCCCACTCACATGTCTCCACATGAACGATTTAGGATCACATCGTTTGTACTCTACAAAATGGGTCGCGTCCATAGTGTCCCCAGGATAAGGTACCCAACCCTAACCTTATACTATAGATTGTTCTGGCTATAACTTGAACTTGATCCACTTTTATGTCACACATAAAGTTCAAGTATTCATCCTATAGCCAAGGGTTCTTTATTGGATTAAGGTTACACAATACACAATATTCAATAACACCTTTACTGAATAAATTTCAATAACAACTTTATTGTGAAATAGAATATACATTCAGTTTACAAAACCACGAGTTTTAGGACATAAAACCCAACAGTATTAACGACTCCGTGGCCTTTCTCTATGTGGGGTATGGATGTGATAGGACCAATTGAACCAAAAGCATCGAATGATCATCGCTTTATTCTGGCAGCCATTGACTATTTCACAAAGTGGGTAGAAGCTACCTCATATAGAAGCATCACTAACCAAGTTGTGCTCAAATTCATTAAAAGGGTCATCATATGTCGTTATGGCTTGCCTGAACGGATCATTACTGATAATGCAAAAAACTTGAGTAACAAGTTAATGGATGAGTTGTGTACTCAATTCAAAATTAGGCACTTTAATTCTACTCCTTACTGACCTAAGATGAATGGAGCCGTAGAAGTGGCAAACAAGAATATCAAGAAAATTGTAGAGAAGATGGCTGTCACGTACAAAGATTGGCATGAGATATTGCCTTTTGCTCTACACGGTTACCGAACCTCCATTCACACTTCAACTGGGCAACTCCATTTTCTTTAGTATATGGAATGTAGGTTGTTTTGCCTTTTGAAGTTGTAGTCTCATCTCTCAGAGTGATTAAAGAGGCGGAGTTAGAAGAAGCGGAGTGGGCTCAAGCAAGGTACAAGCAATTAAACTTCATTGAAGAAAGAAGAATGATTGTATTGTGTAGAGGACAGTTATACCAGAGAAAGTTGACTCGAGCTTACAACAAGAAAGTACGCCAACGTTGATTTCAAGAAGGGAATTTGGTTTTAAAGAGGATCTTGCCATTTCAAAAGGATCGCAGAGGGAATTGGACACCCAACTATGAAGGGCCATATGTGGTAAAAAGGGCATTCTCAGGTGGGGCTTTGGTTTTGACTGACATGGATGGCAATGATCTACCCAATCCGCTAAATGCAGATTTTGTCAAGAAGTATTATGCATAAAGAGTAGTAACTTTTGGGCGTAGGAGTTAAGTTTCTGGTTTTGCTTTGTAAAGCCAGATGGAAGGCTTTTGTTTGGTTAGGAATTGTATCCATGAGGCTTTCCAATCCAATGAATTGGTGTTTGTTTGAACAATTGTGTTCTAAAAACTATTTTATAGGCTTTAACCTTTCGAGCAAATAAAAGAAGGATAAAGTAGTGGTAATAAATCAACCAAAACTTTGCATATACATGCGTATATAAACAAGGCATACCCTTGTTCACGATCTTTAAAAAAAGAAGAAGTGTTGAAGGTTTTGTTTTTGTTTTATTTGTTTTTTTTAAAAGAAGGAAAGTGAAAGGTTTTAGAGAGTGAAAGCAGAGAGCTCTCAAAGTAATTTCCAGAGAAAATGTTTTTGATTTCACTGAGAAAGAGCTTTTCAATACAATTTAAAGAGAGCAACAAGAAGAGAAAGGAAACCTAAGCACGCCAGTTAGGTAGACAAGAAAAGGAAAACAATTCCTTCGTACAACAGACAAAGAGATAAAGGACCAAGGTCAACTGTTCTCAACATATCATATCCCATGAGAAGGGGTTAAACAAAAATTAAGCGCAATGAAAGATTTTAAAAAACAACTCAAGTTTCTCTAAGCTTTTCAATATTAGATTCAAGATCGGAAATAAATTTTCAATGTATTAAAAGCTACAACAAAAGAAACAACTTATAATGGAGTACAAATCAACCCATAATTGAAATATTACTAGAGATTTATTGAATAAATCGTGCGACCAGCGAATGCTCAAAACAGAAACTTCAAAATGAATATAGTTTGATGAGCTCTAACAACTAATTAATTAATGAAAATTACTTAATTAAAGAGTTTAATAAATTGATTTTGTATTATTGGAGCTATTCGAGATTAGTCGTACTTAAGATACAAGATGTAATTACTTCGCATATCTCCACATTGGTATGATATTGTCTACTTTGGGCATAAACCCTCATGGCTTTGCTTTTGGTTTCATCCAAAAGGTCTCATACCAATGGAGATAGGTTCCCTCACTTATAAACCATGATTTTCTCCTTATCTAACCCATGTGGCACCTTGGTCGCACTCCTAACATAATTAACTAAAAAATTTAATTAATTAATTTTGTATCATGTGAGTATATAATTCGTAGGTTCATAAGATCCCCTTACTAGATCATATGAACAAATAAGAATTAATTATTTCATTCAGAGAATTTTTGAAATATTCAAATTAAAATTTAATATATTTGATATATTAAATGAGAAAAATATATTTGTATATGATGCATTGGATATTAAAGAGATTATTAGTGTATTTAGATACGTTAAAGAAAAAATATTTATTAAATTTGAATTAGATTTAATAAAAAATAAATGTCATGGGAGAATTAAAAAAAGTTTGAATATGATTCAAATTTGTTGGATAAAAATATTTTAATATATTAGACATTAAAATATTATTTGTCCTATGTAGTGATAAATATGGCCCTAAGGTGAGCCATTTGTGTGGATTCACAAAGAAATTATAGAAAATTCTCTTCTCACTCTTTCATTCTATTTCGTTCCCACAAACTCTTTTGGGAGTCTTGCAGTTCAACCTTATTGGAGGAGTTGGAGCAAAAGGAGAAAAAGAATAATCTCCATAATATACAAAGATATTTATTGCTTAACTCTTGTATTTTAGTTTAATTCTAAATAAATCAAACAATTCCAACGCTTCCGCTATGAGTTTAATTTGATTATTCACTTCAGTTATACAACAGCATCTGACGAAACCCACGAGTCTTGAGTTGACCACTGTTGCGTAAAATTATTTTGGAATACCGCAAGTGTACTGGTCAAGTTTTAGTATAGTGATTTAGAGTTCCAAGTATCATTCTCGGGAATGGGTTTCTAGATTAATTAATTACCAAGATACTTATTCTCAATTCTATCTAAAGCAAAAAAACTTTGATGGATAGTGAAAATAAAGATAGAAAATAAATGTACATTGGAGACACGTATATGATAGAATTGAAGGAAGATGATTTCACATGATAATTCCTTATTTAACACATGCAATGAACTAATATTAGAATTTATAAACAAGAAGTGAAAATACTCAAGAGAATCTCTCGATCCGTAGTGAGCCTCGCACACACGATAAATTCTAAAGTTTCCTTATGAATTTTAAGAGCATACACGACATTAAGCAACGTCTTTATGTGTTTCCCAAAGAACTCTAGGTCATTCTCATGCCAGATTTTTAAGGATTTTGACAACTTTACTCTAATCTAAGTTTTTTTCTCTCGAGTCCACTTAAACCAACAAGATTTATGAAATTAAGAACGAATTGCCAAAAATAAATAACATAACAAAGTTTAATACATAATCAAATAAATCTAAAACATGCTAATCTCAAATTCCAACTACAACGTTTAGCTACTCAAAATTACCATAAAAACAAGCTAAAGTCACAGGAAAAATATTTAAACTCAATAACAAACTAAAAAAAAAAAACTTATGTTTCGATGTCGGTCCCCCGTTCCCGAGCTCCCGTCACGATCTCGAAGCACCACAAACGTTTTGGCTCCTAAGGAATGCTTCTTTTTCTCCTCTTAGAGTTTGTATTTCGAAATTAGGGATAAAAGCTACCAAATTCGGTTCCCTTTGCAATGAGAACAACATGTTATATTTATAGGAATTTTCGGCATGGCATTGCAACGCTAGGATCGGTGTTGCAACGCCGTGCTTGCTGCCAGCAAGCCCACTGCGACCATTTTTGTCATATCTTTTCACTCGGGTGTCTGAATGACCTCCGATTTGATGCGTTGGAATCGTGATTCGATGTAGAATCTCTCAACATATTGATTATACTCAAAATACATCTAGATTTATCTTGGATCTTCAATTAACATACACATGTTCAAAATTGCACTAAAATAGTCTCAAAACACTATATTCTTACTTCACAAGCTTAGTTCCCTGAAATTAACCGTAAAATGCCATGAAAACCCATGTTTTAATTATAAAAACTAGCTAAAATATAATAAATAAGATAGCATATTTACATGCTATCAAATACCCCCACACTTAAGCTTTTGCTAGTCCCAAGCAAAATAGAATTAAATTATAGGATGTTTCTTATGCATATATCAGACTCAAGCCTCAGAAATTTAGAAGGAAATTTTAGCAATCACGAGAAACAATCAAACATGGTACTTCAACAAGCAATTTAAAAATTTTCCTAAGTATTCCTACGTGTGTGTGTGAAGAATTTTGAATTCCCGCAGCGGAAGACGTTGTGAAACGTCGTTGATCCGTTGTGTAAAAGGTGTCTTAAAATTGAATCTATCTCATAGATCCTAGGTTAAACATGCATATAAGAGAAAGAAAAGATGAAGGAATTATAAGATACTTACTTGTTGAAGAACCCTTCTTCAACGCTTTTCTCCTCCGGTCACGATCTCTCTCGATCCAACGATCTTCTCGAACACGAACCTCGATCCGAACAGGGAGACACCTCCAAAGGGTCTTCTCGGTTGTTCTCGGGAGGTTGAGGGAGAGTAGGTGGGACTCCCTTTGATTTTGGGTGAGGAGAGATGTTAGAGAGAATTGAGAGAGAATGAGAGAAATTGCCTTGCTCTCTTTGGATCAAAATCCAAAAAATGGCAAATGGCATTCCAAAGGCTTATTGCAAAGCCTTTAAATACTATTGTGTGATGGAGTTAAAACCTCCACCAAATCACAATTTTACCACAACCATATAATATACAAATCACATTTGTATATTATATAATATAAGGTATCTCATACCTTATTATACAAATCTCATTTGCATAAATGTGGAATTATAAATTGAATCACATTCAATTTAATTTCTCTCAATTCAATTTCTCCAATTAGCACTAATTAATCAATTAGGCTATACTATAGTTTATTATGAATCTCATTCACATCAAACTATATATTATGTCATCTATATCTCATATAAATGACATAAATACCCAATTAATGAATTTGAACACTTCAAATTCACACCAAATCATAAACCCTCAATTTGTCCAATTTGAGCCAACCGAGGACCTAATGGACCTACACGTGACGAGCTCCAATGATCCGAGACTAACTCACAAACTCTTTGACCCTGTTATTCAACATTCATTAGCTACGGTAACACTCCACTAAAGCCCGTGAGCTGCACTCTCATCACCGTAGGACAAGTTGTGTCCATTGATATAACCAATACCTATGAGTCGACCCTTCACAAGTTGTTCGTAGTCATAGCCGGGTCAAATTACCGTTTACCCCTGTGTCTACCTCTTGCTCCTTAAGTCCCACTTTTCCTCTAATGAACAACTACGTTGCATGGTCCAACCATAAACAACAACCCTCTCGTGCCCAATGAGAGAGTGGGGCCCCGTTGTTCAAGCCACGGAGACAAAGACTTAAGGGAACAACTCCTCTAGTTTCCTAAGTCCAGAACGAGTGAATTCCTTCTTGCGTAGTCAAGTTTCCGACTCCTCACGTGGTCCCCGCCCCGAGAAGATAGGCATATTGGGCGAGCAACAAAGTGGTCACCCTCACCCGTACTAGTCAAAGGACGGACTCCGCAGATGGAGTCCGTAACACGCTCGGGATTAAGGTCGAGTCACTAATGGTCATCTACGAATTTATTAGCTCTATACTGTTAACGGTGTTACATCAGTAAGTCTAATAATTCACGGTCCGGTCTTGTACAATCTCATTGCACAGGATGCCCTCACTCGCATGTCAACCACATGAACGAGTCAGATCACCTCGTTTGTATCTAATACAAAGCGGGCCGCATCCACAGTGTATCTAGGATTAGGTCTCCAACCCTATCCATATACTGTAGACCGTTCGGGTCATTAACTCGAACGTGATCCTCCCTGTGTGTCCACTACACACCGTTCAAGTTCTTAGTTCTCTCATTAATACAATAACCCTGGAGCTTAGTTTATTGGATTAAGTTTATGAAAAATGCGAGACACAAAGTTGAAATAAATAACTCTTATTTATTACACAATGTTGAAATAAATAACTCATATTCATTTACAACTTGGAATATTATAAACTACACGAGATGAGGACATACATCCCAACAGTGTGTGATTAGCCCCCTTTCCTTTCACCTCTACTAAGTCCGGAACAACTTTATTAGATTTTCCATTCAACTTCCCCCTACACTAGTCATAATTTCTAATCCTTGAGTCTCCCAACATTCAAGAAATAAACAATTTTACTCAGTACTTAATCACTTTTTTATGTCACTTTTTCTAATTTCTTTTTTTTTTTTTTGTGTGCAAGGACACTAGCTTTCACACATCCACTACAGGGGCCCTTACCCAGAGCACTCGCTCAATGAGTGGCCTAACTGATCACAGTGAAGGTAGCTCTTTTTGCCCTCACGATTTTTTTCTTCTTTAACAAACAAACAACAAAAACAAACGACAACTCTTTCACATAATGCACATATTATACAGATCATGCACTTCATATTGTCATTCACCCTATCCTGCAGTTTAACTCTCAAATCAGTTCTCAGACCTATCTAGGTGACATCAAACTTCTAAACCTAATAACTTTGTTCTAAGCATTTCAAAACTACAGGAACACAAGCTATGTGCATAATAGTGTAGGAAAAGCTCAAGAAAATCTTTAAATTAACTCAAATTCATATCATGCTCTCAAGTTTCAGCAGAATCACAAAAATTTTCAATTAAATCTCGTCCTAAGCCATCATAATCATACTTATGCATAAAATCAATCAACAATTCATCACATACTCAGGACAGTCACAACAGATAAACACATCCACCCCCAAACTTAAACTAAACATTGCCCCCAATGTTTGCAAAATAAGCTCAAAGAAAGTAAGAAGGGTAAGAGTGAACAATACTGTCCTGGGTAATGGAGATTTTCATTTTTCTATTGAATTCCTTGGGTGGCCAAGTTACGTGAGATGAAGTACTGCAGAACGGGAGCATGGGTTTCACAAGGGAGACATCAACACAACCTAACAAAACAAAAACAACAAAAAGCTAAGAACTAAGCAAACAAATAAAACAACTAAAGCAAAAACAGAAACGTAAATGAAATGTAAAGCTTGGGTTGCCTCCCAAGAAGCGTTTTCTTTCACGTCTTTAGCTAGTTTGGACCCATGGTTGGCATCAAGGCACGTAAAATTGCTCATATTTCTTCGGGCCCTTCTTGCTTGAGTCAATATAGCCTTCTAAGTCTAAAAGGCTCTCTTGTTTTTCTTCGGCACTTGTTTTTGGTGTGTTTCAGTCTCCTCCAACTCATCTTGATTATCATAAGCATAAGTCTTCCTAGGTTGCTCTTTCTCAGTGGCAAGAATAAGAATTTGCTCCTGTAGGGCCTAAGGGATTCTACCAGTTGATTAAGATGATGAGTCTTTTCATGTATTATTCCCCCAAGTTCTACCACTTTAGTTTCTAACCTATCCAACCTTTCTAATTCAGCATGACACAAAATTTTAACCCTCAACTCCAAAGTATATTCCATTAACAAATCAAAAAGAGAAGAGTTTTCTATAGATTGGTTGGGGTGGGAAAAATTTTAGTTCCAAGTGCCTATATGATTAGCCATCAAAAGAATTTTCATAAATCATAGATTTAGAATCGTAAGGATTAGACATTTGGTATCCAGAGAAATCATGATTCACATACCTAGGGTCCTGAGAAGGATAGTATATTGGCGAAAAATTAAAATCATGAAAAGTCATACTTTAAATCACAACAATTCAAAACTAAACTTTTACACAAAATCAACACAATCAAAACAGGAGACAAAAACTCGAACAACACACAAGACTAAATTAAGAAAAAAAAGAAAAACACAAAAACAAATAAGGAGATAAAAACAGAAAAGGAAAGAAACAAAAAAGGAAAAGAAAACACAAAATGAAAAAAAGAAAAAAAGAAACAAAAGAAACAAACAATAAAGAAACCTTCACAAAATAAAAAAACACAAAAGGAAAAAAATACAAAATAAAAAAAATAAGAAAAAACAACAAATAAGAAAAAAAAAAGGTAAGAAAAGCAAACACAAAAGGAAAAAAAACAAATAAGGAAAAAAATAAATAAAGAAAGAAAACAAATAAGTAAAAGAAAAGAAAAATAAATAAAGAAAAAACAAATAAGAAAAAAACCAAAAAAGGGAAAAAAAAACTTTAGTCTAAAATCTTGAATTTTCTTTCAATATTAATCAATCTAAATAATCGTCATTCCCCGGCAACGACGCCAAAAACTTGTTGCGTAAAATTATTTTGCAATACCGTAAGTGTACAAGTCAAGTTTTAGTATAGTGATTTAGAGTTCCAAGTATCGTCCTCGGGAATGGGTTTCTAGATTAATTAATTACCAAGATATTTATTCTCAATTTTATCTAAAGCAACAAAACTTTAATGGATAGTGAAAATAAAGATAGAAAATAAATGTACAATTGGAGACACGAATATGATAGAATTGAAAGAAGATGATTTCACAAGATAATTTCTTATTTAACACATGCAATGAATTAATATTATGAATTTATAAACAAAAAGTGAAAATACTCAAAAGAATCTCTCGATCCGTAGTGAGCCTCGCACACACGATAAATTCTAAAGTTTCCTTATGAATTTTAAAAGCATACACGACATTAAGCAACTTTTTTATGTGTTTCCCAAATAACTCTAAGTCATTCTCATGCCAGATTTCTAAGGATTTTGACAATTTTGCTCTAATCTAAGTTTTTTTCTCTCGAGTCCACTTAAACCAACAACATTTATGAAATTAAGAACGAATTGCCAAAAATAAATAACATAACAAAATTCAATACATAATCAAATAAATCTAAAACATGTTAATCTCAAATTCCAACTACAACGTTTAGCTACTCAAAATTACCATAAAAACAAGCTAAACTCATAGGAAAAGTCTTTAAACTCAATAACAAACTAAAAAAAGAGAAATAAACTTATGTGTCGATGTCTGCCCGCCGTTCCCGAGCTCCCGTCACAATCTCGAAGCACCACAAACGTTTTGGCTCCTAAGGAATGCTTCTTTTTCTTCTCTTAGAGTGCGTATTTCGAAATTAGAGCTAAAAACTAACAAATTTGACTCCTTTTTCAATGAAAACAACATGTTATATTTATAGGGATTTTCGGCATGGCGTTGCAACGCCGTGCTTGCTGCCAGCAAGCCCACTGCGACCATTTTTGTCATATCTTTTCGCTCGGGTGTCCGAATGACCTCTGGTTTGATGCGTTGGAATCGTGATTCGATGTAAAATCTCTCAACATATTTCTTATACTCAAAATACATCTAGATTTATCTTGAATCTTCAATTAAGCATACACATGTTCCAAATTGCACCAAAATATTTTTCTTATACTCAAAATACATCTAGCTTAGTTTCCAGAAATTAACCATAAAATGTCATGAAAACGCATATTTTAATTATAAAAATAGCTAAAATATAAGAAATAAGATAGCATATTTACATGCTATCACCCACACTTAAACGACCTCAGATCCTCCACAGCCTCTTTGATTTGAACAAGATCTATATGATTTCCGGCAAAGCGTAAATTTTATTATTCACTTCAATTCATACATTCATTTAAATTCTATGGAGAGAATTCATGCATTCTTTTTTTCCTCTCTTTCAATGTTCTAATAGCCAATAATCTTTTCTCATTAATGGAATTTACTCAGCTTCTTGAATACACTGGCGTAGTTAAAGATCATGAAGAAATATGACTAGTGTATTTCGTTTAAGTGTATCAAATTAAGAATGGTGAGTGTGAAGTGAAAAAAAGAAAATGAAAATATAATTGGACATGTCTTTGTAATTTAATTTCAGATTACATCGAGAGATATTGCATCAAAAACATACATGAAACTGGTGGATAGTTATTACCTTGGGAGCTCAGATGAGGTGATCAGTATGATACATGTTTGGAAGTAATGGTTAAATTATTGATTCTGGAAAAGAGATTTAATTATCATTGATTTTGTTAATTTTCCTACCATCATTTTAATGTTTAGTTCTAAACTTATAAAAATAGTTTTTCATATTATCAAGAGTGATCTTGAATAATTATGTTTGATTTAAAAAGTGATTTTAAACCAAGAAAATTACTAAAAAATTAATTTAGAAAATTATTAAAAAATTAGTAATTTAGAAAATTATTTGACATTATACTAATCAATTAAGATAAGAAAAATTACCTATATAAAACATTTATTTAGTATTTATTAGAGTTAATAACATTACAAGTTATTTATTATTTTAAAAATACCTATTTTTATTAATTTATTATTTATTTGCTTTATTTTCTAAATTATAAAAAATAAAAAATATATAAAAATAAAAAAAAAAGGTTATGAGAAATAATTCTTGATGCCAAATTCTCTAAACGCTGGATTTGAGTAGGAAAAAAACATTTTCACACTTTTATATTCAGCAAGATTTGAACCCACTAAAGTTAACATACATTTCAATTAACAATAGCATAGTTCAATTGATATAAAATATAGTATTATGACCAAGAGGTCACAACAAATTCGAAATCCTTCATCCTCAAATGTTGTTGACCTCAATTATATACCTTGCTAAACATAATTATTTTTTAATGGAAGTGATTTTGGTATCACAAAAGTGATTTTTCGAACATGCCCATAGCTTCTATGATATTTTAAAGTCAACCATTTCTTTCTTAGAGAAGTTATTCAATATTTTTTCTTCAATACTAATATATTGTATGTCACTATAAGTTGAGTTAATGGAGAGGGTTGAGAATACATCCCTCAAACATTATTCTGCAATAATGTCAATCGCAGCCAAGCGATGAACATTTTACGACTCAAAGCAGAGAGAGACATAGGACAACATTAATGGAGAAGCCAAAATGTTCTTCATCTCTTCTTCAAAACGTCCCATGAGGTTTTATAGTGAGGAGAAGGGTTAGAGAGAATTCATACTTTCATTTCAATTATGTGGATATTTCTAAAATATTGTTTCTTGAACCTATTTGATAGGATTTATATGTCCTAGATAAGGCAGTTGCATTAGATAGATCCTTCCAACATTTCTTGCTTTTTTTTTTTTTTTTCTTGAGGATATGCATCAATTTTATCATTTTACTTTTGGAGTTAATTTGATGTTTATTCTACTTTAGAATTCATTTTGTGCTAATGGTCTTACCGTTTTTTTATCATATCAAATGTGAAATTTGTAAGCTAGCAATTTTTACTTAATTGTGGATTTGCGCTAAACTTTTTTTTATGTTTTTTCCTTCTTGCTTCCATGGGCTCTCTTTAAAATTTACAGCTCAATTTTGCATGTTTCAACTGCCTCTGACATCCTTGTTTTTTTTTTTTTTTTTGATCTTTTAGTCAATGTAAATGCATTTGAAGGAGAACTTAATACCAATTTATTGTATTTGGTTCCATTATTTTGATTTGGTTTATTCGTTTTTGTTTTCTTCCCCACAAGTCTTTCATTTGCTTCTTAGGAAAGACAAGACTTTGAAAATGAGGTGTGTTAGACTATTTTTTTATGATAGGTTCTAACGGTTTAGAATCTACTTCTAAAAACTATAAGGTAAGTATAGTTTTCTTCTTCTTTTTTTTTTCATTTGTAATCTTATCAAAATTTTGCATTTGCTTTCTTTTAGATACTAAGAGTATATTTTTCAATTGTAACTTAATAAGGACTACCTTTCATCAGTTGTAGAGTTTTTCTTCCTTCAAACATATTACAATCTTCTTTAGATATGTATCTCGTCCTATCCCTTGGATTGAAATAGACCAAAATATTATTTATCAAGACTATCATCAAAATTTTGGGATAATCCTTAATGACACTCTTAATTAACTCCATCTACAAATAACGCATGGGTCAGTTCAAAGGACAATTCTAGAAATTGATGGTGGCCATATTTGGTCTTAAGTGGAATTTTAAGGATAATGTTCTTATTCCTAATTCTCCACGGATGGCATATTGATCTATTCAAGAATACCCTCAGGCCTTGAGGTTAGTTTAAATAGGTCATCAATCCCCGAGGAAATGAGTATTTGTCATTAATACTCACTTTGTTGAGTATATCATTAATGAATAAATAATTTATATACACATCCCTTTCTTAATTATGGTTGTACTATTAGCTCCTCAAGGCAAGAGACTTTAATACATGAGTTCTTCCATTGTTAGTTTTAACTTTTAAACTCCCTAAACCTAATGGGCCGAAATCACATATGATATGAGGCTCCAAATACAATAATTGTTTTCTATTGTAGGAAATGTGAATTACAAGAATTATTTTCTACACAATAGAATAGTGTGAATTGAAATTTTTACTAACGGGTAAACCTAAGGTAACTTCTTCGGTAAGTACATAAAAATAAAATAAAAATAAAATATAAAATAATCTGTGAGTAACTAATATATGTACTGTCAACCTTGATGGTCTATGAACTAGTTTCCATGATATTTAACTAGATTCCTAACCAGCAATCCATCATCAATATCACAAGTCTCACATGTCCACTTTTATTATTTTAGTATCTAAAAGATGAAATACTATCATCACTTGGAATATCATAGACCCGATTTGATAATCATTTTGTTCTTGAAAATTGTTCTGGTTTTCTCTATAATGGTTTCCATCTTCTCTATCGTGGTTTCATATTTCTTAAGAAAATACTTGAATTCTTTACAAAATCCTAAAAACAAAAACAAGTTTTTGAAAACTACTTTTTTTAGTTTTCAAAAACTTGGTTTGGTTTTCGAAAATGCATATTACAAATAGATAAGAAAACATGGAAAACCATATGTGGAAGTACGTAGTATTTATAGATTTAATTTTCAAAAACCAAAAACTAAAAACTAAGACCCCGTTTGATAACCATTTTTTTTTTTAGTTTTTGAAATTTAAACCTAAAAATACTACTTCTACCTATGAGTTTATATGTCTTCTTATCTACTTTGTACCTATGTTTTCAAAAAATCAAGCTAACTTTTAAAAACTAAAAAAAGTATTTTTCAAAAACTTGAATTTGTTTTTAGAATTTGGCTAAGAGTTCAAATGCTTACTTGAGAGAGATGATCTCTATTGTAGAGAAATTAAGTGAAAATAAGCTTAACTTTCAAAAACTAAAATCCAGAAACAAAATGGTTATCAAACAGGGTCTAAATGGTTATTATACAGGACCTTAACAACTTGTGGTGCAAGCAAAGTACATGGTTTGTAGAAGGGTAAATTCGGCCTCGTTTGATAACGTTCTCGTTTCCTGTTTCTTGTTCTCATTTCTCATTTTAAAAAAACAAATTTGTTTGATAAACGTTCATGTTTTTTGTTTCTAAATATTTAGAAATGTTTTTAAAATAGAGGCAAATTAAATTTTGAGGAACTACAAAAAGTAGTTTCTCAAATTTTGTTTCTGTTTTTTTTCCATGTTTCTATTTCTCTTTTTCCTTTCTACACCATCTCTCCCTTCTCTTTTTTCTCTCTCTTCTATTCTAATTTTTTCTATTTTTTTCTTTTTACTTATTTTTATTTTTTCTTTAATTATTTTTTCTTCTCTCTTCTTTTCCTCTCTTCCATCATAATCTTTTTTCTTTTAATACTTTTGTATTTTTTTTATCTTTTTCGTTTATATTTTTTTCTTCCCTCATTTTTTTTTACTTTTCATTAACGAGATTTTTGTTATTATTTTCTATTTAAATCTTAATTATTTTTCCTTTTGGTACATACATTCATACATATATGCATACATACAGTGACGAATCCAGAATTTTTGTTGGGGAGGGGAGTTTCACTCAAAATTAATAGTTCATCCAAAGTTTTAAGTTGAGGGCTTAAATTTATGTGAAGATATTTTTGAATAAATTGCTAGAACTTTATGTTGAGAAAAAAAATAGTATAAAGATAATTTTGATTGTATTAATATATATTGATATTAATTTATATATCTTTATATTAACTTTTTCTAGGATAAAATCAATTAATATTTTTTTTTACATTAATTTGTTGAATATAAAGTATGATTGTTTTTTTTTTTACAAAAATATACGAGAAAAAGAATGTAACTTAAAATAATAAACAGACTTTATAAAAAATATATTTTTTTATAGCTAAAACTATGCATGTTGAATCAACTAAAATCATAATATTTATATCATTAATGCTCTAAAACTTCATAAGTGAATTAATTTAGACATTTTATTAGTAAATTCATTGCTATTTACCCTTAATTCTATTTAAAATTAACTCAAAATTTCACTATTCAATTCTTCTACAAAAGTCCTACAAAGTAACAAAAAAATTATCACGTAACTTTTCGTAAATAAATAAAATAAAAATAGGGAAAGAAGAGAAAATGAAAAATTATCCATATTAGTGTAATTCCCCACTACTTAGTACTCACCATATTAGTGTAAAAGTTATGGGTTAACAATTTGAATAAGGGTACAAATAAATTTTCTTTTCTTATTTTATTTTTTTTATTTATAAGAATGATAGTTTTTTTTTTTTAATTTTATATAATTTTTTTTTTAAAAAAATATGATTTACAAGTTAAAAAAGTTCTAAATTAGCTACTTTGAGTTAAAACAGATTTTTTATATAGATTTTTTTAAAATTAGTGAAAATGAAAAATTTTGTACATTGGATTGGCCTTCAACTTAGGTATTAAGGAGGGCTAGTATCCTCATGGCAACAATCTAAACCTCAATTTTGTAATTATAAACAATCAAATTTATACATAAAATATATGTTTCCATACTTTAGAGGGGGTTCGAGCCTTCCATGGGCCTATAGTAAATCCGCCCTGCATACATACATTATATACATATATTCTCTCTCTTTTTCTAATTTTACTTGCTTGTATAATTGGCTCATGTATTTTTAAAGAAAAATAAATAAGTACCATATAAAGTTATAAATCAATTAAATTTTAAAAATTTAATATATTAGAAAGCTATTAGAAATAAAATTTAAATTTTGGAAGACTTATGAGACCGTTTTAATTTTAAACACCTATCAAATATAAAATTAAAAATTAAAAATTGGTACTAAATAGATATGGTTTTTTAACTAATTTTTAAAATAACTCTAGAAGCTGATGGATCTAAACGCTCCTCGAATCACACCAAAGATTAAGAAGGTATACATAGTTAGGAGCATAGAAATCATAGGGTTAAGTTTCGAAGCAGATGAAATCGACGAGAACTCTCTCCTTTCTCTCTACCTTTGCTGCCAATTTTGTCATTCCTCTTCCCGAGGATGTTGTTCATATTCTTCTCAATGTGATTGACTTGCACTATAGAGACATAGGTACTATTATATTCTTGAAAATAATCAATTAATTCCCCTACTATACTAATATTTTTCATATGGCAATTCTCATGGTTGGAGGTAAAATCTAAGAGTCCTAAAACCTAGAGGACAACCCCGACACAAAGAGAAGAGCTAGCGACCGAACCCCCAGGTAGACGAGCCTCGATGCCAGCCCTAGGCATCGGCAGGGTCATACGCGCGTCAACCTACACCTCGACAGCCGACCCAAGCCTCAACGGGGTCGGTTGTGCCTACACCTCGGTAGCCTCGACCTAGGTCGACCAAGTCTCAAAATAGTTATGCTAGACCTCTGGATCATCTCAGGTACAATTAAACATGTTTAGAACAACAAGATCGACAAGTGTAAATAAGGAGATCTGTTACCCGTATTCAATACAATGCTAGAATCAGGACGCGATTATTGGGCCCATTTATGGCAACAGTTATAGAACCATCCTACAAATACTACAACTCAATAATGAAAAGATACATTAAAACATTGTCTTCTACTTTCTAAGCACTCTCCAAACCTGATACTGACTTGAGCGTCAAAGTGGAGGGGCTTAGAACCACCCTTTTAGCTTATCTCTTATGTTTTACAAGCACACATTATGTTTCTACCAATACAAATTTACCGTTAATCCCACCTTACCAAATTTCAGTATCAATAGATGGTGTCGTCTCTGTGGGAACGATGTGTGCTCTACTGAGTCACGCAATCATGAGCGAAAGCGGGAGCATGAAGAATGTGTTGTCTACAGATCCTATAAAGAGCCGTTATTGAGCTCTTTGAAAGATATATATTAATAACTTTATACCAATTTATTGTATTTGTATTTGGTTCCACTAGTATGTTGATTTTAATAATATTTTGATTTGTTTTATTCTTTTTTGTTTTCTTCTCAGCAAGTTTTTAGTTGCTCCTTAGGAAAGACCGGGCTTTAAACATGAGGTGTATTGGACTATTTTTTTATTGTAAGTTTTAACCGTTTAGAATCTACTTCTAAAAAGCTATAAGGTTCTCAAGCATATTCAAAAGGAAAATAATTGGAGATTGGATGTAAGTGTAAGTATCATTTGCTTTTTTTTTGGGTTTGTAATCTTATCAAAATTTTTCACATGCTTTATTTTAGATACTAAGAGTATATTTTTTTAATTGTAATTTAATAAGAACCACCTTTCACTAGTTGTAGAGTTTTTCTTTCTTCAGAGACATTACAATCTTCTTTAGACGTTTTTCGTCCTACTCCCCTTGAGTTGGAATAGACCAAAATATCATTTATAACGACTATCATCAAAATTTTGGGATAATCCTTAATGACACTATTAATTAACTTCATAAATTCTACAAAGGCATTCGTCAGTACAAATGACAATATTAGAAATTGATGGTGGTCATATTTGGTCTTTCAGTGGAATTTTAAGGATAATGTTCTTATTCCTAATTCTCAACCACGGATGACATCTGGATCTCAAATTAATATTCAAGAATACCTTCACGCCTTGAGGTTAGTTTAAATAGGTCATCAATCCCTCAGGAAATGAGTATTCATTATTAATACTCACTCTGTTGAGTATATTAATGAATAAATAACTTATATACACATCCCTTTGTTAATTATGGTTGTATACTAGTGGCTCCTCAAGGCAACAGACTTTGGTTAACAAAGCTCTTGTAAATGAGTTATTCAGTTCTCAGTTTTATCTTTTAAGCTGTCTAAGCTTAATTGGTCGAAATCACATATGATATGATACGAGGCTCTAGATACAATAATTGTTTTCTAATGTAGGATAATGTGAATTACAAGAATTGTTTTCTACACAGTAGGATAATGTGAATTGAAATTTTTACTAAGGGGTAAACCTAAGTAACTTCTTCTGTAAGTACATTAAAATAAAATAAAAATTAATTTAATTATATATTTTTTTTTAAAAAATAAACTGTGAATAACTAATATATGTTATCTCAACGCCTTGATGGTCTTTGAACTAGTTTCGATGATATTTAGCTAGGTTCCATCCAACAATCCATCCCCAATATCACAAGTCTCACATGTCCACTACTATTAGTTTAGTATCTAAAAGATGAAATACTATAATTACTTTAAATATCTTAAGTCCATTTGATAACCATTTGGTTTTGGATTTTGGGTTTTTGAAAATTATTTTTGTTTTTCTCTATAATAGTTTCCATCTTCTCTATAGTGGTTCCATCTTTGTTAAGAAAGCACTTGAATTCCTAACCAAATTCTAAAAACAAAAATAAGTTTTTGAACACTAACTTTTTTTTTAGTTTTCAATACTTAACTTGGTTTTTTTAAAAAAACATAAGTAGATATAAGAAAACATAGAAAACTATAGGTGAAAGTAGTATTTATAGGCTTAATTTTCAAAAATAAAAAACTAAAAAGTAAATGGTTATCAAACGGGACCTTAACAATTTGTGTTGTAAGCAAAGTACGTGGTTTGAAGAAGGGTAAATTGAGGCTCATTCGATAACGTTCATGTTTCCTATTTCTTGTTCTAATTTCTCATTTTCAAGAACAAGATTTGTTTTATAAATGTTCCTATTTCTTGTTTCTAAATTTTTAGAAACGGTTCTAAAAAAGAGACAAATTTTGAGAAACTACATAAAGTAGTTTCTCAAATCCTGTTTCTGTTTCTTTTCATGCTTCAGTATCCTTATTTCTCTTTTTCCTTTTTACACTCATCTCTCCCTTTTTCTCGCCTGTCTTCTTTCTCTCTCTTTCATTCTATTTTTTCTTTTTATAATTTTTTCTTTCTCGTTTTTTCTTGTTTTTATTTTTCATTAATTATTTTTTCTTCTCTCTCCTTTCCATCTCTTCCATCATAATTCTTTAATTTTGTCTTTTCTCTTTTCCATTATGTTTTTCTCTTCTCCTCATTTCTCTTTTTTTTTTTTACCTTTTATTAAGTAGCTTTTAGTTATTATTTTCTATTCAAATCTTAATTATTTTTCCTTTTGGTATGATTATACATACATACATTCATACATACATAATTGTTTTCCCTTTTGGTACGGTTACACACACATATATTCTCTCTCTTTTTCTGATTTTACTTACGTGTATAAAAAATAAAGTATATTATTAAATTAATAAAATATGGTTATGCTCACTTGACTAACCTTAAACAATCTACAAATTAGTCTAATTGAACTAACTCGTGCAAGCTAAAATAGTTTAAGGTAAATTGATTAGAGTGAGAAATGACATTGCAAATCAAATTTGAATAACATTTGAAGGATAAATTTTTATTTTATTATTATTATTATTAATAATTTTCTGTTGGGCGTGAATAAAATGCATGTTATATATTTTATTATTTAATATGTACTAAATTTTATTTTTACTAAAAAAAATAAGAAACAAGAAACAGTCATTAAACACATGTCTATTTTTGTTTCCTTTTTTAAAGAAACAGGAAACAAAAACAATTATCAAACATATTTCTATTTCTAGTTTTTTTTAAAACAAGAAACAGTAAACAGAGAATGAGAAACGAGGACGTTGTCAAATGGGCCCTTAAGGATCCGTCTAAATTAGGTGATATTTTTTTTAATATCTCATGATTGTTAATACATTTGATATGTCAGTTGAGCTCTCTTTGATGTCGAAATTAGGTGGTTAAAAACACTCAAATATTTTACTCAATACAAATTAAATGGGTTGCTATTAAGAGTTCATAGATACTTTTCTATAAACAAATTTATAAATGTTAATCTACTTTTAAAGTTTCTATTGAATAAGGAGTAGTCTTGTGGAGTTATATAATATTTGTTTAAGATGCAGAATTATTATTATAATTTAAATTATTATGACTCACTCAACGCCTCAAATAGGCCTAAGGAATCATTTTAGACGCAACTTTAATCTAAATAAATAAACAAAGTACCATATAAAGTAATAAATCTATGGGTGAGCAAAAGAGGACCAAAAATCTACTCCACCGATCAAAAGCGACCAAATCGACCTCGATCGGTCAGTTTAGCGAAGTTTTCGGTCGGTGTCGGTTTAGCCCTTGGCATATATATATATATATATATATATATATGTATGTATAATAATAATAATAATAAAAAAAAGAAACATTAAAAATTTCCATTATTTTTTATTAAATAAATAATTGAATAATAAAAAATTGAAAAAATAATTAAAAATAATTAATTAAAAAATTAAATAAACTGACCAAACCGACCAACTGAACCAACCAGTCGGTCAGTCGGTTTAAGGAAGAAAAAAATGAGGACTGATCGAACCGATCAAATTTGCTCGGTTTGGAGTGGAAAATCGACCCCAACCGACCGATGATCACCTCTAAATAAATTAAATTTTTAATATATTAGAGAGCTATTAGAAATAAAATTGAAAGTTTGGAAGAGCTATCATACAATTTTAAATTTTAAAGACCAATCAAATATAAAATTGAAAATTAAAAAACCTGTACTAAATAGATGATGATTTTTTTTAAACTAATTTTTAAAATAACTATAGAAGCGGGAAGTTCGATGGATCCCGGATTCGAAACTCCCATGGAATCAAACCAAAGATTGAGAAGGTACATAGACAGGAGCATAGAAATCCTAGGGTTATGTTTTGAAGCAGATGCAATCAACGAGGCTCTCTCCTTTCTTTCTATCTTTCCTTCCAGTTTTGTCGTTCCTCTTCTTGAAGCCGAAAAGGATGTTCACATTCTTCTCAATGTGATTGACTTGCATTATAGAGATATAGGTACTACTATATTCTTGAAAAAAATCAATTTATACCCCTACTATACTAATAATTTTCGTATTGCAATTCTCATTGTTAGAGGTAAAATCCAAGAGTAGTCTTAAAACCTAGAGGACAACCTGAAATAAGAAGAGTGGTCGAACCACAGGGCAGGCGAGCCTCGACACCCGACCCAGGTCTCGACAAGGTTGGACGCACCTCGATCTATGCCTCGATAGCTGACCCCCAAGTCGACTGTGCCTCGATGGTCGACTCAGGCCTCGATGGGGTCGAATGCACCTACGCCTCACACGGGTTCGGTCGCGCCTTAACTAGTGCCTTGGAAGCTGACCTGGGCCTTCGCAGGGTCTACCATGCCTCGACGGCTGACCCTCGAGTCAGTTGCACCTTGGCAGCCAAGCCTCAACAGCCTACCCCCAGGTCAGCTGATAATTCTCATTTATGAGGATTTTTTAATCCTTAAAATAGGTTATTTTTGTCATTTTTATATGTTTATTGATTATCGAGCAAGTGAAAAATAACATTAATGAGTAAAATTTCTAAAGCTTGCTAAAATGTAGGAAAAATAAGAAATGAGGAAAAAATGATTGAAAACAAGCTAATTTGGTGTGTTTTTGTAATGGAAAAGAAGAGCAGAAAAAAATGCTAAGGAAATTGCAATTGCATTTTAACCAGCAAAGTAGCCAAACAAATAAGCCAATATGCTAGACAAATTACTGAACTGATGGAGATCGGATCCCCTTGAGCAGCAGAAACGTGTTTTGGAATCGTAATTGCAAGTTTATTTTTGGTTGAATACAAATACCAGTACATTGGTGTAAAAACAGAGATAAGCAAACATTTCTAATCTAATTAGATATGGACATAATCATGCAAACGCATGTTGTAAAAATAACTAAACTAAAAGGGAAAGTAACAATTACCTTTGTAGTCTTTCCAACGGAAATTCCTTGCTCCAAGAATACAACAACACAGGAACACCAAAGAGAACTTCTCTGTTTTTCCAACAGGACACAACCACCCAGTAAACCTCCTATGTCTCTAAGTTCTACTTAGATCTCCCTAGGTGGGAAGGCATCCAACAATTGGAAAGTGAGAGAATTTTTTAGAGAGAATTCTACAGAGAACAATTCACCAATCGCCCACACTAGAATGATTGATCGATTAACGATTAACCACAAAATTCTCGTTTGAGATGTTTTAACGAAGAGAAACTCTTCTCCCACTCCCTATCGATAGGGAGTAAGTGGAGAAGAGGGGAACATGTCCTCCTGACACGTTCCCATTAATTAATTAATTAATTAATTATTAATTAATTAATTATTAAATTAATTAAATCAAATTTAATTAATCATTTAATTAAATATCATATATTTAATTAATCTTTAAATATCATATATTTAATTAAGATCAAATCATATTTAATCTAATTCTCTTCCACCTATAGTTTTAATGCACATCTTATGCACATTAAATTATAACATATAGTTTTCAAATATGAATCACATTCACATTTAAAATAATATTTGAACTCTTTCAAATATTTAATTCTCTCATATAATTTAATATGAATCATATTCACATTAAATTTATAATATATAGTTCCAAAATTATATATTATATCGTATCTATATACATTAAATTTATTCCCTAATGAATTTGAACATTTCAAATTCAAACGATCTAAGAACCCTTTTTACGTGCTAGAAGGTGGACCTAATGGACCTACAGATCGGAAGCTCCAACGATACGAGATTGCTCGGTTAATCTCATTAACCTCCTAATCAACATTTGTTAACTGCGAGAACACTCCACTAAAGTCCCGCAGTTACACTCTTCTCACTGCAGATATATTTTTGTGTCCACAGATATTGACCAATAACAGCAAGTCAATCCTTCACGAATGTTCGTAACACCAGCTGGGTCAAATTACCGTTTTACCCCTGGGTTACATCTTGTACCTTAAGTACCAGTGTTCCTCTAATGAACAATTTGTTTGTGGTCCTACCAACAAACAGAAGTCCCTCTCGGGCCAATGAGAGGGTCGCGCCCTTTGTTCAAGTCCCGGAGACACCACTTAAGGGAACATTCATCTACTTACCCTAGTAGGCGGGAAGAAGTGAATTCCATCTTGCTAGGCTAAGTCTCCAGCTGCTCACTCGGTCTTGTCCCCAAGAAGGTAGGCATATTGAGTCGGCGAATCTGACCACTATTACCCATACTAGTCAAAGGACAATCTCTCGCGAATAGGAGTTCGTAACCTGCTCAGGATTGAGATCAAGTTACCTAGGTCTTCCTAGTGAAATAGAAACCTAACTAGTCAACAGAGTTACACCTAGTGGTTACTATTTCGCGGTCCGGTCTTATGTAATCGCATTACATAGGATATCCCCACTTACATGTCCTCTACACGAACACGTTAGGATCAGAGTGTTTGTATCATATACAAAGTGGGTCACATCCATAGTTTTACCAAGGTAAAGTACCCAAACCTCATCCCCTTACTATAAACCCTTTAGG
Organism: Trichosanthes cucumerina; assembly: GCA_036507285.1. Classification (NCBI taxonomy): domain Eukaryota; kingdom Viridiplantae; phylum Streptophyta; class Magnoliopsida; order Cucurbitales; family Cucurbitaceae; genus Trichosanthes; species Trichosanthes cucumerina. Next base: position 68,451,716 of record CM071839.1, on the reverse strand, counting down.
TTGTATCTCGAACCGAGATCCTTTTTATGTACACTACATTCAGTTAAAGATATATTTTACAGCCTTGAATATTTAGTTTATTGGATTTAGGGTTAAAACAATGGCAATATCGAACAATAACTCTTTATTGAAATAATAACACTTTATTACAATAATTAGAACATAATTACAAACTACGAGTTGTAGGGCACAAACCCCAACAAACTCCCACTTGAACTAAAACTCTAGTGGGGTACATCATAATCTAAAACAGTGGTTACAGAGATACAAATTCAATAAACTAGGACATCCATATACCCCATTACATATCTCCTACTTGCCCTAGATTAGCCTATGTACATATCTCGTAGACCTAGACTTTCCAGATGACCCTCGAACACTTTAGCCGTGAGAGTCTTTGTAAACGGATCAACAACGTTGTGCTCAGAAGCGATCTTCGTAACTGTCACATCTCCTCATTGCACTATTTCTCGTATCAGGTGATACTTCCTCTCGATGTGCTTTCCTCGCTTATGGCTGCGAGGTTCCTTTGAATTGGCTATGGCACCACTGTTGTCACAGTATAAGGTGATGGGAAATTCCATGTTTGGAACAACTTCAAAATCAGTAAGGAATTTCCTTAGCCAAACAACCTCTTTAGCTGCTTCACAAGCAACGACATACTCAACCTCTATCGTGGAGTCAGCGATGCATCCCTGCTTGATGCTTCGCCATACTATAGCTCTCCCGTTACTGATCCCGATGTGGATTTCCTACAATCCTTATGAGTTTGAAAATTAGAATCAGTGTATCCAGTAAGGATCAAATCCTTAGTCCAATACACAAGCGTATAGTCCCTCGTTCTCCTAAGATACTTGAGGATGTTTTTAACTGCAGCCTAGTGGTCAACCCTGGATTGGATTGGTACCTACTGACTATTCCCACTGCATAACAAATGTCTGGCCTCGTGCACAACATAAGATACATTAAGTGAAGGGATTTGGAATTCCTGCAGCGGAAGACGTTGTGAAACGTCGTTGAGCCGTTGTGTAATTCTTTCTTAAAATTGAATTAAACATCTTTAATTCTAGGCTAAACATGCAAAAAAGAGAAGAAAACAGTAGGGTATACGCTACTTACTTGTTGAAGAACTCTTCTTCAACGCTTTCCTCATCTGGTCACGATCTCTCTCGAACGGATGATCTCCTCGAACAGGAACCTCGATCCGAACAACAAGACACCTCCACAGGGTCTTCTCAGTTGTTCTCGGGAGGTTGAGGGAGAGTGTGTGGGACTCCATTTGGTTTTGGGTGAGGAGAATTTGGGAGAGAATTGAGAGAGAGTTGAGAGAGAATTCACTTGCTCTCTTTAAATCAAAATCCAAAAAATGGCAAGAAAGGTTGTGAGATGCCTTTGATTGTATCCTTTTATAATGGTGTGTGGTGGAGTTAAAACCTCCACCAATTCACCATTTTACCACAAGTATATGATATGAAAATCATATTTGCATATCACATATTATAAGGTATCTCATACCTTATTATACAAATCTCATTTGCATAAATGTGGAATTTTAAATTGAATCACATTCAATTTAATTTCTCTCAATTCAATTTCTCCAAAAAACACTAATTTATCAATTAGGCTATACAATAGTTTATTATGAATCTCATTCACATCAAACTATATATTATGTCATCTATATCACATATAAAAGACATAAATACCCAAATAATGAATTTGAACACTTCAAATTCACATCAAACTGTAAACCCTCAATTTGTCCAATTTGAGCCAACCGAGGGACCTAATGGACCTACACGTGACGAGCTCCAATGATTCGAGACTAACCTGTCAAACTCTTTGACCCGGTTATTCAACATTCATTAGATACGGTAACACTCCTACTAAAGCCCGTGAGTCGCACTCTCATCACCAGTAGGACAAGTTGTGTCCATCGATATAACCAATACCCATGAGTTGACCCTTCACAGGTTGTCCGTAGACACTACTGGGTCAAATTACCGTTTTACCCCTGTGTCTACCTCTTGCTCCTTAAGTCCCACTGCTCCTCTAATGAACAACTACGTTGCATGGTCCAACCATAAACAACAACCCTTTCAGGCCAACGAGAGAGTGGGGCCCCGTTGTTCAAGCCCTAGAGACAACACTTAAGGGAACAACCCCTCTAGTTTCCCTAAAGTCGGGAACGAGTGAATTTCTTCTTGCGTAGTCAAGTTCCCAGCTCCTCACGTGCCTGAGAAGATAGGCATATTGGGCGAGCAATAGTGGCCACCCTCACCTGTACTAGTCAAAGGACAGACCACCGCAGACAAGAGTCCGTAACATGCTCAGGATTAAGATCGAGTCACTAATGGTCATCTACGAAATTATTAGCCCTATACTGTTAAGGGTGTTACATCAGTAAGTCTAATAATTCACAGTCCAGTCTTGTACAATCTCATTGCACAGGATGCCCCCACTCGAATGTCAACCACATGAACGAGTCAGATCACCTCGTTTGTATCTAATACAACGCGGGTCGCATCCACTGTGTATCCAGGATTAGGTCTCCAACCCTATCCATATACTGTAGATCGTTCGGATCATTAACTCGAACATGATCCTCCCTGTGTATCCACTACACACCGTTCAAGTTCTTAGTTCTCTCATAATACAATGACCCTGGAGCTTAGTTTATTGGATTAAGTTTATGAAATATGCGAGACACAAAGTTCAAATAAATAACTCTTATTTATCACACAAAGTTCAAATAAATAACTCTTATTTATTCACAACTCAACTTGAAATATTACAAACTACACGAGATGAGGACATACATCCAAACATTAAGCTACCTACTGCAGAGGCATAGGGAATACGTCTCATATCCTCAACCTCTTGAGGTGTCTTAGGACACTGTTCCTTAGACAGATGAACTCCATGCCTGAGGGTAATAAGCCCCTCTTGGAATTCTGCATCGAATATCGGGCAAACATTTTGTCGATATAAGATGCTTGAGACAGAGCTAGCGTTCTGTTCTTGCGATTCCTGAAAATATGAATCCTAAGAACATACTGTGCCTCTCCCAAATCTTTCATTTGGAATTGGGTTGCCAGCCAATTCTTTATGTCAGTCAGGTATCCTACATCATTCCCAATGAGTAGGATATCATCCACATAAAGCACTAAGAAAGCTACTTTGTTGTTGATGATCCTTTTGTAAACACAAGGCTCATCAACGTTTTGGTCAAAGCCATAAGACTTGATCGCAATATCAAATCTTATGTTCCAAGATCTGGATGCTTGTTTCAACCCATAAATGGATCGATTGAGCTCGCAAACTTTTTGCTCTTGACCTTGGGTTATGAACCCTTCGGGCTGAGACATATAGATGCTCTCGTCAAGATTACCATTAAAAAAGGCAGTCTTGATGTCCATTTTCCTAATCTCATAATCATAAAATGTGGCTATGGACAAGAGTATCCTGATAGACTTAAGCATAGCAACAGGGAAAAAAGTTTCCTCATAGTCAACTCATTCCCTTTAGGTAAAACCCTTTGCTACAAGTCTAGCCTTAAAGGTTTGTACCTTTCCGGCTGCATCCCTCTTTCTCTTATAGATCCATTTACACCCTATGGGTCTTACCCCTTCAGGTTGGTCTACAAGTTCCCATACTGAATTCAAGTACATCGACTTCATTTTAAGGTCCATAGCTTTGATCCATTGGTCCTTGTCTACGTCATTCATTGCCTGTCTATAAGACAATGGATCTTCTACGTCGTCATCAAGCATGACGACTTGAGTTTCATCTAAACTCAAGTAGCGGTCAGGTTGGGAAACGACCCTCCCACTGCGTCGAGGCATTCCCAACGATTGAGAAGGGCGAGACTGACTTGATGTGCTGCCTTTTTCATCAACTCTTGATGAAGGTCCAGCTTGATCAACAACTCTTGTTGGTTCATCTGTAGCTTCATTTAGTACTAGTTTACTACGTGGTTTATGGTTCCTCATGTGATCTTCCTCCAAGAAAGTGGCGTTTGTCGATACAATCACCTTGTTTTCTTGTGGGTCGTAGAAAATACCACCTCTCGTTTCTTTGGGATAACCAACAAATTGGCATAATCTTGAACGGGGTTCCAGTTTCTTTGGGTTTGTCACCAGCACGTGTGTCGGACAACCATAAATCCTAAAGTGTTGTAAACTAGGTTTACCCCCTTTCCACAATTCAAAAGGTGTTTCCGATACACTCTTTGATGGAACAATGTTCAGCATTTGAACTGCAGTCTCTACTGCGTATCCCCAAAACGAGACAGACAATTGAGCATAACTTATCATAGATCGAACCATGTCCAACAAGGTTCTATTTCTCCTTTCTGACATACCATTTTGCTGTGGTGTATTAGGTGTTGAGAGTTGAGATTTAATTCCATGTTCTATCAAATAGTCCTGCAATCTCAAATCCATATACTCTCCACCTTGATCGGATCGAAGTGTTTTAATGGTTTTCCCTAATGCATTCTCTACTTCAGCCTTATACTCTTTGAACTTTTCAAGAGCCTCGACTTATGATGCATTAGGTATAGATAACCCATACCTCGAATAATCATCTATGAAAGAGATGAAATATTCGTACCCTCCTCGAGGTTTAACATTCACCGGACTACAAAGATCCGAATCTATAAGTTCTAAGGGTTCTATGGCTCTATAACATTTTCAAGTAAAAGGTCGCTTAGTCATTTTACCTTCCTAGCAGGATTCGCAAGGAGGTAAAGAACATCTTCTAACTTGTTTAGAAGTCCATTCTTAGAGAGTCTCTCAATCCGATTGAGATTTATATGACGAAGTCTAAGAGGCCAAAGATAGGTATTATTATGAGAAATTCTTGGCCTTTTACTTTGAGTATTAGCAGTTTGAAACATCACTTGATTCAAAATTGATTTAGTTTGATTCGGTTTAAGTACATACAAGCCGTTTTCTAACTTAGCAGAACAAATATTGACACATTTCTTTAAAATGAACGCTTCATTGAAAGAAAAAGTAATACAATAGCCAAGTTCAATTAAACAAAAGATAGAAATTAAGTTCCTCTTAATCTTAGGAACTATATACAGATTTTCTAAAAAGAAAAATCTATCTCTAAAAAACAGCTTGGCATCTCCCACTGCACGAGCTGAGACGACGTCTCCCGTTCCGACCCTGAGCGTCATCTCACCCTCTTCGAGCTCCTTGAAGGAACTAGTTTCCTGAAAAGAAGAGCAAACGTGATTAGTGGCTCCTGAATCAAGTATCCAGGTAAAATCACAATTTTCCACTAAGCAAGTTTCAAGAACAAGTAAATCGAATTTATCTTTCTTCTCTTTGAGCGCAAAGAAGGTACTTTAGGGCGCTTCGCTTCGGTGCCGTCCATGTTGCAGTGGAAACACTTTCCTTTATCTGCAACCATGGCTTTTCCCTTGCCCTTATCAACAATACGTGCCTTCCCTTTCCCTCCTATCTTCTTCTTTTGGGTCTTCTTAAACCCAGAAGATGAACTACAAGACTTAGTCCCAGAGGATAAACCCTTCTGGAACCTTCTGGAATGGGCAAATAGATTTGCCTCTCCATCAGCCTGTCCCTTATTCTCATAAGAGACTGGAAAGTTTGTAGTTCATTAAGGAGAGTAGTCAGGTTATACTCTATCTTGTTCATCACCGCATTGCTGCGAAATTGCAGGAAACTCTTCGGAAGAGATTCCAGGATGAACGAGACCTGACTTTGCTCGTCTATGACCGCGTCGTTCATCTCAGCCACATTGAAGTGGACCATCAGATCGAGAACGTGTTCTCTCACCAATGACCCCTCCTTCATACGGGAGTTATAAACGTACTTGAGGGATTCGTGCCAAAGCTGTCCAGACGGTTGTCCAAACATATTCTGCAACGAACTCATGATCTCACGAGCTGAGACTATGCTCTCGTGTTTTTTGGCAGAACTTCAGAAACACTAGCCAAAATGTAGACCTTGGCCTTATCATTGGCCTTGATCGAGCGGTCATACGCATCCTTAACAGATTGAGGAGCGTTTCGAGCAGGGACCTGAGGACATTCATTTGTCAGTACAAATCGAAGGTCGTCAACAACAAGAATCGTATTCAAGTTGGACTTCCACGTAGTATAGTTTTCACCAGTTAAACGTTCACTTTTCAGTAAGGCTATAATTGAGGACGACATGATGAAATTTCAAAAATATTTCTAATTAGTTATGCCTTTAACCCATTATAAACCAATCAATTTTAGCAAAAATATTAAAGAACCCTAGTATTTAAATTAAACCTTTAATTTTGCAATGATACTTCAAGGGTTTAGAACAAAAGCCACCGTCGGGTGGTCAGTCACTCCTCCCCTGAATTGAGACTATCTCAGCCAATTCTCACTACCAGAACATCTCATGTCCCAATGATCCTTAGCTACTGTTTGTTTGGTCAAGGACTTGTTAACTAGCTTAACTTATCCCTAAATGTGACCCTACCATTTTCAGATCCAATAGGTTTGAGCCAACAAACTACTATTAAGAAATACAACTGTTGGTAAATTACCTAAGAGACCCTATCGATTTCTGGAGTTCGCGGTGTTTCGATCCCTATAGTCTGGCCCTTCGTAGGGATTGGCTGTTCCAGGACAACCTAGCAGACGGACTATAGAAATCTCACGGTGCGACCTAATGGAGGAGATCGTAGGATACGTTGACACGCGTCCTACTCCCATTTACTATGGATACTTCCCTCATTCACCTTGGTATTGAACCATGCAAACACTTACCGTAAGGGAACGCCCTATTGACGCCACGTAGCCGAGCATGGAACTCACGGTGTGAACTCTTGAGGACGTGAGAGTAAACTCGATGCGAACATCTCGTTTTCCCCCACTGAAGCTCCTAAGGTTACGGTGTATGTTTAACTTAGTCGGATTCTGGCTAAAAGAATCTATCTAAGTCTATGCCTATTATAACTATTATAAATAGGTCTTTTAATCTTATGTCTAGGTGAATAAACATTTTAATTACCTAGATATAAAACAGGACTGCGGTTAATTCAACTCAAGATCCGGGTCAGTTCCCAGGTAGGAGGTGTTCCGTTAACCATCAGCTTAAGTACCCCCAACCATAGATAGAACTTCACCGGTAGAGTTCCCTTATAACCAAAGTTCTATTGTCCTACTATATTTTAAACTATTTGAAATACTATGTAAGAAAAACTTCTAATCCTATTAGAAATTAAAACTTAGGTCTAAATTAATTTTAAACAATTTTAAACTAATTTAATTTAACCCAAGATCCTATGTTTGCATGCAATTCTTTGTTAAAGGTTATGGTTTCTAAAACCCCTTAATTTATAACTTTTATAAATTTTAATAATTAACCTATGACAAGGAACTATATTATAAAAACAAAATGGAATTATAAAAATATTCAACTAATTGAATAACTAAAATTACTTAAATAAAATAACAATTATTTTAAACTAAGTAATTTCATGCTCCATGCAATTTATTTTCCATATTATCTAATTATAACAATTATAAATAAATACTTATGAAAAATAAATTAGATCATGCATTTCTACCATATTTATATAACAATTATACAAATAAAATGCATGAACATGCTTATCCTAAGGTGAGAAAAATTCTAAATGACATTCATAAAGAAAAATAGTTGTAAAATCGGAATAATTTGGCCCCTAAAGTGCAAAAATAATAAAATTAAACTAATCTTATTACACAACCGGTCTAAAACTCCTTGAATCGGACTCAAACCGCTCGAACCGGACTAAAAACAAATCGAACCGCCTGATCGTGTGCGGCTTCAGTTGGCGTCACGCAGCGTTACGCTGGCGGGAGCGTTACCGCGCCAACTTCAATCGTGTGCGCGCCTGGCATCGGGGTAGCGTTGCAACGCTGAGGGGCACCGTTGCAACGCTGCTGACCCCTGGAGCTTCCACATTGATAGGGAGCCTCGACGTTGCGACGCCGTTCCTCAGCATTGCAACGCTGATGAACGGCGTTGCAACGCTGCTGGTAGGGTTGCAACGTTGATGCTTCGACAGTAGCAATTTCCTTCGAACACTGCAGCTTCAATCGCCAATTACTCATTCGATACTCATCAAAATTGCATGAAACTGGTCCCGAATGACTCACAACTCGATTACAGACTCGATTATGCATTTAGTTGCACAAAACGCAGGGGCCTTTACATTTAATTTGATCAAATCAAAAGAAACTAAGGCCAAAAAATTCCTAAACAGTTTTACAGCAAACCAAAATGCATTTCTCACCTATCTAATGCAAATTTGATTCAACCAAAACAAAACAAGCATTGCTCTGATACCAATTGATGGAGATCGGATCCCCTTGAGCAGCAAAAACGTGTTTTGGAATCGTAATTGCATGTTTATTTTTGGTTGAATACAAATACCAGTACATTAGTGTAAAAACAGTGATAAGCAAACATTTCTAATCTAATTACACATGGATATAATCATGCAAACACATGTTGTAGAAATAACTAAACTAAAAGGGAAAGTAACAATTACCTTTGTAGTCTTTCCAACGACAACTCCTTGCTCCAAGAATACAGCAACATAGGAACACGAAAGAGAACTTCTCTGTTTTTCCAACAGGACACAACCACCCAGTAAACCTCCTATGTCTCTGAGCTCTACTTAGATCTCCCTAGGTGGGAAGGGATCCAACAATTGGAAAGTGAGGAAATTTTTTAGAGAGAATTCTACAGAGAATAATTCACCAGTTGTCCACACTAGAATGATTGATCGATTCACCACAAAGTTCTCGTTTGAGAAGTTTTAACGAAGAGAAACTCTTCTCCCACTCCCTATCGATAGGGAGTAATTGGAGAAGAGGGGAACGTGTCCTCTTGACACGTTCCCATTAATTAATAAATTAATAATTAATTAATAATTAAATTAAATTAAATTAATCATTTAATTAAATATCATATATTTAATTAATCTTTAAATATCATATCTTTAATTAATCTTTAAATATCATATATTTAATTAAGATCAAATCATATTTAATCTAATTCTCTTCTAACCTGTAGTTTTAATGCACATCTTATGCACATTAAATTATTACTTATAGTTTTCAAATATGAATCACATTCACATTTAAAATAATATTTGAACTCTTTCAAATATTTAATTCTATCATATAATTTAATATGAATGATATTCACATTAAATTTATAATATATAGTTTCAAAACTATATATTATATCGTATTTATATACATTAAATATTCCCTAATGAATTTGAACATTTCAAATTCAAACGATCTAAGAACCCTTTACGAACTAGAAGGTAGACTTAATGGACCTACAGATTAGAAACTCCAACGATACGAGGTTGCTCGGTTAATCTCATTAACCTCCTAATCTACATTCGTTAACTGCGGGAACACTCCACTAAAGTCCCGCAGCTGCACTCTTCTCACTGTAGATATATTTCTCTGTCCACGGATATTGACCAATAACAGGAAATCAATCCTTCATGAATGTTCGTAACACCAGCTGGGTCAAATTATCGTTTTACCCCTGGGTTACATCTTGTACCTTAAGTACCAGTGCTCCTCTAATGAACAATTTGTTTGTGGTCCTACCAACAAACAGAAGTCACTCTCGGGCTAATGAGAGGGTTGGACCCTTTGTTCAAGTCCCGGAGACACCAATTTAGGGAACATTCATCTACTTACCCTAGTAGGCGGGAAGGAGTGAATTCCATCTTGCTAGGCTAAGTCCCCAGCTGCTCACTCGGTCTTGTCCTCAAGAAGGTAAGCATATTGAGTCGGCGAATCTGACCACTCTCACCCATTCTAGTCAAAGGGAAATCCCTCGCGAACAGGAGTTCATAACCTGCTCAGGATTGAGATCAAGTTGCTTAGGTCATCCGAGTGAAATAGAAACCTAACTAGTCAATGGAGTGACACCTAGTGGTTACTATTTCGCGGTCCGGTCTTATGTAATCTCATTACATAGGATATCCCCACTCACATGTCATCTACACGAACACGTAAGGATCACAGTGTTTGTATCATATACAAAGTGGGCAACCTCGATAGTTTTACCAGGGTAAGGTACCCAAACTTTATCCCCTTACTATAAACCCTTTAGGTTGTATCTCGAACCGAGATCCATTTTATGTACACTACATTCAGTTAAAGATACATTTTACAGCCTTGGATGTTTAGTTTATTGGATTTAGGGTTAAGACAATGGCAATATCGAACAATAACTCTTTATTAAAATAATAACACTTTATTACAATAATTAGAATATAATTACAAACTACGAGTTTTAGGGCACAAACCATAACATGAACAAAATGCTGACAAAGTTCCAGATTCAGAAACATGCCTCAATTCTCGGAATTGTGATATTTTGGGAGATTGTCACTCACTTTTGGAAAGAATATGGCCTAGAATTGTACCCAATCAATTACCCACAAATTAAGGATGCATTCTTGAAGAAAAACCCTACTTGCATCATCTATAAAACGTGACGAAGTTCGGGTTTAAAGGGAGGCGAGCTAGAGGCCGAAAGACCAAGTTCTCTCCAGTTTACTTTCTGTCTTTTTCTTCTTCATTCTGTTTTATTGCAACAACTCGTTGATAATTCTCATTTATGAGAATTATTTAGCCTTTAAACTTAGTTATACTTGTATGTTTTCTTCATCTCTTTAGGTAAAAAGTGGATAACGTGGAGTCAATTGCATATAATTAAGGAAGAGAAAAAGATTCTTGAAGTATGGGGGGAAAATAAGCAAACATGAAAGCAAAATCTCATATTTTTCAGTTTTGAATGCAGAATGCAAATGGAACGCAATTGCTATGCAATTGCATAACAGTGGCATACTTGCGCCAGACTCAAAACATAATATAATGATGCCAATCACGGATTAAAGAGTTGGAAGTGCCATGTGGAATTGAAGTTGAAGCGCGAATTGAAAAACCCTAATTTTGGGCAGAGTGCAAATGCTACGCAATTGCAATTCTGGAAAATTTAGAAAAACGTAGAATACGTAGGAAATTTGGGAATTTCGTGATTTTTGGGATTTCATTCCGAGTTTCTCCAAAAATACAGCAAGACAAGTTGACCCATGAAGAAGGAAACCCTAGAATTTCATCCTTATATATTTTGGAGGAAGGAGCTCGTCTTCGGAGGAGAATTCCATTTTTCAGCTTTGGGTTTTTTTTTTTCCAGTTCTGTAATTTTTTCTTTTTAGTTTCTATTGTAGTTTCTTCTACTTCTTAGCTCGCTTCTCTTTTTCAATCCCATCACAGTGAAAGTTGTTGGTAGAGTTAAACTAAGAGCTCGATTTTAGATGTTTTGTTGAATTTAATTTATGAGGTTTCTTTCATATTTACGAAGACAACAACATTCTGTTTTCTTTTTCTTTTTCTTTTCTCTATTCTTGTTGAGTCCTAAATCCTCTTTCAATCTGACTTCGATGAAGATTGTAAGTTGTAAAGAACAACCTTGTTCGATTGACATGAGGCCGATGAGTTTTTCCATATAGTTCGTATATTTCAATTTCAGCAAGGAGTCATTTTTAGTTTTTTATTAGAAATTGGTCATTAGATTTTGCATTTAATTTTTGTAATGGAATATCACTGAGTTACTTTTATCTTGTGTTTATTCTCTTACTTTATTTCATATTTTTCTCATTTACTTCATAGTTTCATTTTTATTCTTGAATATAGAACAAAGTTTGAGAAATTGAGAAGTTTGGGTTCGGATACAAGTTGAAAATTATTATTATTATTTTTTTTGTTTCAATGGTCTCCCTTGAATTAATTTCTTTGTATTTTATTCATTTTTTCATGAGGAGGTAAATTTCCTAAGGGATTCAAAATGTGAATGCCCTAAGGAAAGACAATAAGCCCTAAAGCAAAGACAATTCGACTAACTTCAAGTGGATTTTACTTTTGGTGAGCTTTACCGCAGGTAGCTTTAACCGGCCATCTAGAGTTACTCATTCAACTCTAACTTGGCACCGAAAAGGTTGAGTTAAAGAGGATTTCCCAAAAAGTAATGGAGGAAAAGGGCTTAGACATAAGTCCCAATGTGACGCTCGATAATTTATTATCTTTGCAAAAGTTAATTTCGGGTTCATGTCGTAGTTTTAAAAGTTTTAGGCCAAGAGGTTAATTATTGGATCTTGCAAGGACCCAAATAATTAAGCCTCACCTTTAAATTGGGTCGTCAGCTCTTGAGTTTCTTATCAAGCGTTTTGGAGAAGGAATCGAGGTAATCCCCTCTCTTTTTTCTTCTTATTAGGGTTCCTTTTTATTTATTTTTTTTGTTTTAGGTTTTTAGTTAAAAGAAAAAAAAAAGAAAAAGGGGAAAGAGGGTTCGTGCTAGCCACCACCCCCTCTCGTCTTCATTGCCTCTTTCACGCGAAGGGGTTCCGACGCCGGCGAGCGGTCGACTACAACGCCGCGTCTGTGAGACCCACACCACCGTGTCTTCCCTCCGTTTCTTCTCCTTCTTTTCTATTTTGAGCCGAGATCCATGCTGCACCGAAGGTAGACGTGCACCGACCGCTGCTCGTCTGCTTTCTTCTTCTTTGTGCAGGGAGTCCAGCAGCCGCAGACCGACCGTTTAACCACCGACACCTACGTGGGACTCCGTCCGCCGCCCCTCTCCGATCCCTCTCCCTCGGATCTGTCTCTCTCCCTTCTGCCGATCAGTCTCTCTCGGATCCGTCTCTCTCCCCCTCAGATCCGTGCTCGTTTCTCTCTCTAATTTGCCTTTCGTTGTGGTTTGGACAGATCTATGAGCGCGATAAAAGGGGCATTCCTGAAGGGTTCGCTCGAATTGTTAGTCGTTGTGCATAAAGACTCTGGACTTGTAACAGTGGGTAAGCTCTCAACCTTGAATTTGCTTGATTATGTAATTAAGTTTAGGAGTGTTGGGTTGACTGTTGAATTCCTCGTAGGGTTATCAAAGGATGTTTCGGCTTAGTTTGGTTAGATTGTGCGGTGTTGTGCCTTAAGGGTAAAGTCATGAGGTGGGTTCCTAACTGAGGTTTGTGCATCGTTTGTGGTATCTGTAGGTGTGCTAAGCTGCTAGCAAGAGCAAGGACTATCCCGTTGCACTCCTATTCTGATGTAAGTAGTCATTTGGATTAACGTTGAACTCCTAAGTGAAGGAGTACGACGTACGACATTACTTGTTGTGTGTTCTTGTGATGTTATTATTGTTGAACCTTAGGTTAGATATCCAAAGGTTTTTGGAACTTGGAGCATGCCTTTATGAGTTTATCTTTGACATGATTGTATGAATATTACCTCGAGTTTGTGAATCTTATTTTGATCTTGTTTTTGTCATGTTTACATAGGCTATGTTGTGAGGTGGGGGGCGATTTTCAAGTTGTGCCTAGCATTCCTAATAGGTGGATGGTTTGAGCTAAAACTTGGTTAGTAGAGAACCTAGTTGGAATTGGGACCCTTGGAATGGGTCGAAGACGTTAGGAATGCCTAGATGGGACCCCTAGTCACCTTATGAATAAAGACCGAGAACTGACACTTACTAAACCCTGAGTTGCACCTGAGCGGGCCAGAACCTCTAGGTTGACGATATATGATAGGCTGCTAAGATTGGGGTACGCCCCCATTGAGATCAGGGAGTGGTTGCTTTCCATTATCCCGTACTAGCTTAGGGGTGATTCGCCAAAGGGCGTGTTGGTTACGTACCTCACTGCACCATGCTAGCGTGTTATGTTGAGAGAGCCTAGGGTACGCCCCCGTCAGGGAGTTTTTGCTTTTCATTATCCCGTGCTGGCTTAGGGGCGATTCCCCATAGGGCGTGTAGGATATGTACCTGCTCTGCTCTATGCCAGTGTGTAGTGGCTTGAGAGTTGCTTTCTCTCATTGCATCGTCAATCAAAATTCCAGGATTGAAGGTAGAGCTCGAGTTATATACCACAGGGGGCTCAAGGTGAAGTGTGCTAAATGTGAGACTTGTTTGGGGTTCAGTGAGTTTAGAAGACGAGTCTTGTCGTTTTTGTTGTGATAGGTTTGGACGTAAGTGGGCTTACTGGGTATTTTTATACTCACTCGTTTCTTTCTATGTTTTGTTTGTAGATAAAAGCTAAATTGTGAATGGATGACGACGGTGGCAACCTCGTGAGGCTATGAGGATGTTTCGTTGTGCCCTTTAGCTCGTAGAGCACTATTTTAGTACTTTGTGTTTCCGCTTAATATTCTTAAAGGATTAAGACTTTTATTAGTTGTTTAGTTTCCCTGTTGTTTCACTCGCAAAGTGTTCTTATTTCTTCTTGAATGTGAGGTTAGTCTCTTTTTTTTTACTCTGTTGCACATGTACCTGTTAGTTATGAGTTTTGCTTGTCCCTTCCTTTCAGAGTTATTAGATGCATATAGGAGTTAGTCATATGTTAAAATTGTGATCATCTGTGTACTCTTTATTAATTGTTTACCTTTTTGATATATTGGGAAATCCAGCCTGTTGTTCAATGTAGTTTGGTGGAGGCTGGGTGTTTTGGAAATATTTTGGAGTGTTGTTATGCTTAAAACAGGTTAGGAAAAAATTTTGGTTTGTCCTAGTAGTGGCGTTATGTTGTCGAAATTTTGGCACTGACGGTGCTTCTTAGTAACTTCCTTAGGGGCTTTGGGTTTAAAAATTAGGGTCGTTATAGTTGGTATCAGAGAGTAGGTTTTAGATTATATATACTTGCCTACATCGTAGGTAACAATCCTTATAGCCTTTCACAGGAAGTCGCCTCGTCATCACAAAGTTTGCTTTTATTTTGATAAAGTAGTTAGGTTAAAAGAATTGCTTGTTGGTTAATATTTGAATTACTTTGTTTTGATTTTTGTTGTTCGTGTATTAAAGTTGTTTAGTGTTATAATTTAGATTATAGCTCGAGGCGATCGCGTGGTAGCAGAGTTAGGGGAGCAGGCACAACACGGGGTCGCGAAGGTCGTAGAGGCAGGGGCAGAGGAGCCCGTAACCAAGAGCCTGTGCTTGAACCACTAGTAGATGAACACTCCGAACACCTGGAGGAGGTCAATCTTGACCCCTTAGTCGATGAGGAGCCATCAGACCAGAACTTGGGGAATCAGGAGGACCAAAGAAACGAGAATGCCCCACCGCCTACCACGATGCTCATTACTCCTGAAGGCCTCCAAGAAATCATTCAGTCGACCTTAGTGATAACCCTCATTTATGAGAGTTATTTAAGACCATTATTGATATCTTATTATTAAAATTGATCGAAAAGTAGGCAAAGTATGAGTAGTTGTTCAAGAACGTCATTTTCCTAAAGCCAATAAGAAAACTCACATATCATTATTTGGCTGCAGGAAGTCAAAATAAGGCAATTGCCTAGCCGACAGACGCAAAATGATACAAATGCCTAGCTTTCGGGAAACAGGCCACCGCAATCACTTAAGTGGAGAAGGAAAAGACGCGGGAATCAAGGAAAAGATTAAAGCACGAAAATCAAGCCGGAATTCACGAGAAATAATATTAGCTGGTTGACGAAAACCCTAAGGACAAGCTACTTTATAAATAAGTGAACAAGTACTCGATAAAGGCACGACAGCTGGAGAGAGAAATTCTTCACTTAAATCACTGTCGTTGTTCTGCTGTTTTTCTCACTATTGTAATTCAGTTTTTGCAGCATCCAAGTTCAGAACTTTGTCTTTTGTTTCGTTCTTAGTTTCAGTTCAGTTCTTGAAGTTTATTTCAATTATGTAGTGCGGTAAACATCGCTAGTTGTTTTAGCCTTGTTATTCCAGTTCAGTAATCTATTTTCATTCCATTCTGTAGTTTGTGTTTCACAACCTTGCTTATTACTTTCAATAAAAGTTAGTCATTCTGTTTCATTTTTGTTTTGAAAGCTTTCTTCATTTACAACTTGGGTACCCTCTCGGTTCTTGCTTACAAGTGATAGATCGAGAAGGGTGACTTGAGATGTTGTTTTTATCTGCTCAGTTTGCATTTAGCTTTAATGTTTTATCTATGAGGAGCTAACTTCCCTTAGGGATTTGGAATGTGAATGCCCTAAGGGAAGACAACAAAACTCTAAAGCAAGAGCAATTTGGGTAGACCTCCAAGTAAATTACTTTTGGTGATTTTATTGTGGGAAACCTTAGTTGGCCATCTAAGGTGACCTATTAAGCTTGAGTTCGGTATCGAAAGGGTTGAACTAAAGTGGAGTTCCCAAAAGTAATGGAGTAAAGGGGCTTAGACATAAGACCCGAACGTTGACCCTAGGTATAGGGCAAGACTCCAAGACCATAGAGCCATGGGTATGAACACTTGAGATAGATTGACCATAGACATATAGGATCAATCACTCAACCTCCTAACGATGCTTCACAGAAGGTCAAATGGGAGTAGGGCTTGGTTTACTTGCTTGGAGAGTTTAAAT
Organism: Trichosanthes cucumerina; assembly: GCA_036507285.1. NCBI lineage: Eukaryota > Viridiplantae > Streptophyta > Magnoliopsida > Cucurbitales > Cucurbitaceae > Trichosanthes > Trichosanthes cucumerina. Next base: position 68,435,285 of record CM071839.1, on the reverse strand, counting down.
GGATTACATCGCTTGGCAGTCGATCGTTGATGTTGTACAAGGCAATTGCGTCGCAGCGGTAGGAGAATACAACTACGCGGCAAGGCAGCGCAAGGCAATTGCATTGTTTTGCCTTCGTGAGCTAGTATGTCCAACTGCTATGCCATTGTCGCCCCACGCTATAAGGTGTAACTGTCACGCGAGGCAATTGCCTCGAGTTGCATTGTCTGTCATTAGCGGATTTAACATTCTGAATCCCTTCTTTTCATTATTGCATTTATCTTTAGATATAATCACCACACTACTTATCACTTTTTGGTTAGCTTTTGCACTCAGTCCACATCTCGTTTCACTACTGATTAGTTTTATTTCTCTGTTCCCTTGGGCTCGATACTCTGGAATACTTCCAGTTTTATATTACTTTGATCGTGTGCGCTTTCGCGTTTTTGCCCTATCAAGTTTTTGGCACCGTTGCCAGAGAACGACATTTATAATAAAATTGATCAGAGATACATAGAAGAGGACAATTTGCAATTCTACGCAATTGCATTCGGTTAGCCCAACGCAATTGCCTAGCAGTGGAAGTTTCTCCCTCTCTCCATAAACACTTTGTTTAATTGCAGGAAATTTCAGGATCAAGCACGGTGTATGCAAAAAGAGCTCTGCCTCTTGGAGAAAGATCCGGAGATAGAAAGGACTTTCCAGTTATGACGAAGACATTAGAGAAGGAAAGAAGTGCAGAACGTGACCACGCAGATCAACTGTGAAGCCAAACCATTGCGAAATCCGGGAATGGCGCAGATGGATGGAGTATATCCACAAAAATGTGAATAACGTGCAGCAGGAAGCTCCTATGGCTAATCCAATTTTCATTGCAGATTAAAGAAATAGAGCTATCGGGATTTTGCAGCCACAACTTTTCACAATTTGAACACAGGAATCATGGAGCCTAACATTGAAGCAAATCACTTCGAACTCAAACCAGTGATGTTCTAGATGCTGAACACTATGGGACAATTGGCAGGACTACCAAATGAGGATCCCCATAAGCACATAAAGACCTTCTTGCGCATCTGCAACTCATTCAACATCAATGGGATTTCGAAGGAAGCTTTACGGCTGAAACTATTTCATTTTTCATTACAGAGGAATGCAGAGGCTTTGTTGGACTCATTCCCTCCGGATTCAATAAGGACATGGGATGAACTAGTGGAAAAATTCTATTGAAATATTTTCCACCCATAAAAAATGCACAAATCCGAGGGGAGATTATCACCTTCAAACATGGCATCAGTGAAGGATTAGACATGCCATGGGAGCAATTTTTAAGAAGTTGGTCAGGAAGTGTTCGCACCATGGATTGCCTGCTTTCTCCTTATAGAACATTTCTATAACGGATTAATACAAGTGTCCAAGACACTAGTCAATGCTTCAGCAAATGGATCATTATTGACCAAAACAGTGAATGAAGCACACGAGATCCTCGACACCATGGTATCGAGCAATAACCAGTGAGGGAAGGATGATGTAAGTCATGTGTGTGGCACTGTAGGTGTGCATGAGGTAGATGCAATTGCCAACCTTAGCACCCAGATGGAAACCATGAATAACATGTTGAAGAACCTAGTGGTAGGAAACAAAGCATCAGTAGCGATGGTTAGCCAAACATCAACACCCTAATGCCCGTACTGCCAAGAAGCCCATGTATATGGCAACTGCCCTCACAACCCTACATTAGTTTGCTATATTGGACAAAACAGAATGAATGCATACTCAAACACTTATAACCCAGGATGACGTCAACACCTAAACTTCTCTTGGGGAGGATAGAGTTCTGGAAGCACAAGCCAACCTCAATAAAGCAAACAGGGAGGCCCGCCTGGATTTAATAATACTTCACAACAACAGTATGCACCTAGGAATGAAAATTAGGGACAACAAGGTCAACCATCGACATGGACCTCATTAGAAAATATGATGAAAGAGTTCATGATGGAAAATGAGGCCCTCATTCAAAGGCAGACAACATCCATTAGAAATTTGGAAATACTAGGTGGGAAAAATTGCAAATGAGTTGAAAAGTAGGCCACAAGGCATGTTGCCAAGCAGCACGAAAACCCCATATCGAGAAGGAAGAAATCAATGCAAGGCAATTACCTTGAGAAGTGGTCGAGAATATGAAGGCAAGGAAACCCCAAGGATTGAGGAAGGAAATCAACCCGCATAAGAGAATGAAATTGCGGGGAATGTAGAGCCAAATAAGCAGACAAAAGTTGATCGGAAAGGCAAAGCAAGGCAAAACGAGGCAACAGAGTGAGAACTGCCTCCTCCGTTTCCTCAACGGTTGAAAAAACAGAACCAGGATGTACAGGTCAATAAGTTCTTGGACATCCTTAAGCAGCTTCATATCAATATCCCTTTGGTGGAAGCTTTTGAGCAAATGCCCAATTACGTAAAATTTTTGAAAGACATCTTGATAAAGAAGCATAGACTAGGGGAATGTGAGACAGTTTCATTAACAGAGAACTGCAGTGCTCTACTCACCAGCAAATTGCCACCTAAATTACAAGATCCAGGAAGTTTCACTATCCCTTGTATGATTGGGAACATTGACGTTGGGAGAGCATTATGTGATCTAGGGGCAAGTATAAATTTGATGCCTTTATCAGTATTCCGCAGATTAGGAATTGGCAAGGCCCGCCCCACAACGATCACACTGCAGCTCGTCGACAGGTCGATTGCAAGACCTACTAGAAAAATTGAAGTCTTGGTAAAGGTTGACAAGTTTGTATTCCCAGCAGACTTCATAATTCTAGACTACGAGGCAGATCGAGAAGTGTCGATCATCCTTGGACGTCCTTTTCTTGCCACAGGTCGCACTCTGATTGACGTACAGAAGGGTGAATTAACAATGAGGGTAAATGATCAGCAGATCACGATTAACGTTCTGAAAGCACTCAAGTACCCTGGGGAATTAGAGGAATGCTCAAGAATAGAATTAGTGGAAACAATTGAGATTGAAAACGCTCAAGAACAATCCGAAGAAGACACATGGGCAAGAGAATATGTTGAAGTGGAAGAACTTGAGGCAACAATAGAAGTGGCATACATAGATCCTTTGAGAGCTCTGGAGGATAAGGCAATATAGATCAAGCCCTCAATCGAAGATCCACCAGAGCTCGAACTCAAACCACTGCTAACCCACCTGAAATACAAATTTCTAGGAGATGAGGATACCTTGCTAGTAATTATTGCATCTAATCTTACTAATCAAGATGAGTGTTCTCTCTTGTAGGTCTTATCTCACCACAAGAAGGCTATAGGATGGGCAATTGCAGACATCCGTGGAATTAGTCCGACCTTCTGTATGCAATAAATTCACTTGGAAGAAGGAACAAAACATTCAATTGAGGGACAACGAAAACTAAACCCAACAATGAAGGAGTTGGTAAGAAAGGAGATCTTGAAATGGATGGACGTAGGAATAATCTATCCTATTGCAGATAGCACATGGGTCAACCCTGTTCAGTGCGTACCTAAGAAAGGGGGAATGATGATAGTCAAGAACGAGGAGAACAAGTTCATTCCAACTCAAATAGTAACATGATGGAGAGTATTCATGGACTACAGGCGATTGAATAAAGCAACTTGGAAAGATCATTTACTGTTGCCCTTTATGGACCAAATGCTTGAATGTTTAGCATGGAAGGAATTATTATTGCTTCCTAGATGGATATTCAGGATACAACCAAATTACCATTGACCCTCAAGACAAGGACAAGACAACTTTTACATGTCCCTATGGAACATTTTGTTGGATCGGTATGACAACCCTAGAAAGGGGGTGAATAGTGTTTAATTAAACTTTTTGCTAAATATGCCCAATTTATCTAATTAACAAACTTTTTAAGAAACAATTAAAAAAATAATTAAGAGAAATTAATGCAATATGCAAGATAGATAATAAAGTATAACAAAAATTAATTCTATCCAATACTTAGCAATTAATTAAGGAACAAATTAAAGCATGCATAAGCTACTACAAGTAATTGCAAAAATAAATAGGAAAGAGTTAGAGAAGAGGACACCGTAATTTTATAGTGGTTCGGTCAAACACGACCTACTCCACTCCCCAAGCACCTCTTGGGAATTTGAATAAAAAAATGCACCGACTCTTTCCACGGATTAGAGCCCAACCGCCGCTACACCACTCTTTTTACGGGTTCAAGAGCAAACTCGATGCTTTCCACGACATAGGATCAAATCGTTACAAATTTTGGTAAAAATTTGAAGAACACACAATTACACTCTCTTGATAGAGCAGATTCACAAATTTTAACTCTCACAAATCAATCCTCACAATACAACAAAACTCTATCAAGAAAAAGATGAAAAGAAAAAAATTGAGAGCTTGGAGAGAGCAACAATAGAGGCTTTTGATTTTTGGAGGATTGTAAAATGCCAAAACTTGTTATAAAAATTTGGAGAAGAAGATGGTATAAAAAGAGAGGGAAATGAGGTACGAACCAAAGTTTAATTTGGACTATTAGATTGTGATAAAAGAGAAATAGATGGTGGAGATTAAAAGTAAAAAGAAAAGAATTATTAAAAGAATTATATAATAATATATATATATATATATATGAGAGTAACGGTTAAAAGAAAAAAAACTTTGATTTTTCCTTTTTTTTTTTAAATCCACAACGGTCAGATTGCATTAAATGCAATCTGATATATTTTTTTTTTAATTTTACAACTAACGATAATATATATATATATATATATATATATATATATATATAATTTTTTATTTTATTTTCTTTTTATTTTAAAATAAACAAAAGCCCACCAAATGTTACTCTCTCATAGATCCACATGTTACACTTTAATTGGTCTACAATGGTGACTTGGCCAGCATGTCATCGCGTCGGGAAATTTTCGTTCAAATTTGTTTTGGTCATATCTTCTTCGTTTTAGCTCCGATTTGAGTGATTCAAGAGGCGTTGAAATCGTTATTCCGAGCTCTATGCTATGGACACTTTAAAATATTAAAACTATTAGTAATTAATAGTAGGTTTGTTATCATAAAAATATTAATTAATTAAAATTAATTAATTTTAGATTAAGGGTCAAAAAGCCAACAATCTCCCCCTTTTTGATGATGAAAAACCATTAAAAAAAAAATAACTTGAAGTTCATAAAAAAAATAAGATAAGCCAAGTATCCAAGTAATAATTTCAATATAAAGTTCAATATGTCACCGTCAAGCTCATACTTGAACAATCTCTCAAATAAATATAATATATCATTCTCCCTCTAAATTAATGCAAAACTATAACATGATACAAAATTTAGAACCTACTTAAACTTCTCCCCCTTTGGAATCATCAAAAAGACACAATTAGGAAAGATTAAGAACTACATGCAAACTCCCCCTAAGAACATGAATACATACTTTACATAACTCCCCCAATCAATGTGCTTTATAAAACTAAATTATAGATTCAAGAGGCATCACAACGAATAAAGCTCAAGTCTATTTTTACAAAAATTTTCTTCATTCAAAAGCTTGGTGAAAATATCTGCCAATTGATCATTAGAGCTCACATAATCAAGAATAATAGCACTAGTATTATCACAAAATATAGGCACATTATCAAACTTTAATCCAAAATCACAAAGAGTTTGTTTCATCCAAAGAATTTGAGCACAACAACTAGCAACCGCAATATATTCCGCTTCGGTAGTGGATAAGGCAACCGAATTTTGCTTTTTACTAAACCAAGATACTAAAGAGCTACCAAGAAATTCGCAAGTTCCACTAGTACTTTTACGGTCAAGTAAACTTCTGGCAAAATCCGCATCGGAATATTCTACCAAATTAAGCTCAACATTTCTAGGATACCATAAACCTAAATCAATAGTCCCAAACAAATATTTAAATATTCTCTTAACGACATGAAAATGGGATTCCTTAGGACAAGATTGAAATCTAGCACAAAGACATACACTAAACATGATATCGGGTCTACTAACGGTTAAATAAAGTAGTGATCCGATCATACCTCGATAAGTTTTTATGTCTACACATTTACCTTTTTCATTCTTGTCAAGCTTAGTGGATGTGCTCATAGGAGTTTTTGCAATTTTATCTTCATTGAACTTGAACCTTTTGAGCAAATCCTTTGTGTATTTCTCTTGACTTATGAAGATATCATCCTTGACTTGTTTGATTTGAAGTCCAAGGAAGAAACTAAGTTCTCCCATCATACTCATCTCAAACTCACTATGCATCCATTTAGAAAATTTTTCACACAAAGAAGGGTGAGTACAACCAAAGATAATATCATCTACATAGATTTGTACTAAAAGCATATCATTTTCCTTAGTCTTAATAAAAAGAGTAGTGTCAAGTTTACCCATTTTAAAACCATTCTCAAGAAGAAAATTACTAAGCCTATAATACCAAGCTCTTAGAGCTTGTTTTAAGCCATAAAGAGCCTTTTTCAACTTATAGACATGATTAGGCAAATCAAAACTTTCAAAACCCGGAGGTTGTTCTACATAGACTTCCTCCATAATATAACCATTTAAAAAGACACTTTTCACATACATTTGATACAAGATAAATTTTTTATAGGAAGCAAAAGCAAGTAACATTCTAATAGCTTCTAATCTAGCAACGGGTGCAAAAATCTCTTCATAATCTATACCTTCCTCTTGACAATAACCTTGAGCTACAAGTCTAGCTTTATTTCTAATGATATTTCTATTTTCATCCATTTTATTTCTAAAGACCCATTTAGTCCCAATAATAGAAGCATTAGAAGGCATAGGGACTAATTCCCAAACTTTGTTCCTTTCAAATTGATTTAATTCTTCTTGCATAGCTAAAATCCAAAATCCATCATTTTTCACATCTTTAAAACTTTTAGGTTCAATTTGAGAAACAAAAACAAGATTATTAAACAAATTAAGAGAGGAACGAGTTTTCACACCTTGTTCGAGATCACCAAGAATCAAGTTCTTGAGATGCGATGGAGCATGCCTCCATTCTTTAGATATAGATGATGAACCATTTTCATTCTTTTCATTGGAGCTCACTTCTTGCTTACTTGAGTCAATTTCCTTGCCTTTGTCACTAACAAGTAAATCTCCAAAATTCCTTTCTAAATCATCACTACAAATAGACTCATTAGAAACATTATTGCAGGATTCATCAAATACAACATGCATAGATTCCTCAATAATTAAAGTTCTCTTATTGAAAACTCTATAGGCTTTACTAGTAGATGAATATCCTAGAAAAATACCAACATCCATCTTAGAATCAAATTTTCCATGTTTTTCTTTGTTGTTCAAAATAAAACATTTGCAACAAAAAACTTTGAAATACCCAATATTTGAAATTTTGTTATGCCAAAGCTCATAAGGAGTTTTATCTAAAGAAGGTCTAATTAAAACTCTATTTAAAACTTCAAGCGGTGTTAACGGCTTCCCCCCAAAAGTATTTACGTAAATCATACTCATGCAACATTGACCTAGCAAATTCTTGCAAAGTACGATTTTTCCTTTCAACCACACCGTTTTGTTGAGGAGTTCTTGGAGCGGAGAAGTTATGAGAAAAACCATTTTCTTCACAAAAATTCTCAAAAGTAATACTATCAAATTCTCCTCCATGATCACTCCTAATTTTAGAAATAAAAAATCCTTTTTTCATTTTGAGCTCTTTTTGCAAAACTAGAAAAACTTTTCAAAGCATCATCTTTATGTTTTAACATCAAAACCCAAGTAAATCTTGAAAAATCATCAACTATCACAAAAGCATAATAATTCCCTCCAAAACTAGCAATTCTAGAAGGGCCAAATAAGTCCATATGTAATAGTTGAAGGGGTCTAGATGTAGAAATCACATTTTTAGATTTGAAAGAGGACTTGGTTTGCTTACCCATTTGACAAGCATCACAAACTTTATCCTTTTCAAATTTAAATTTAGGTAGACCTCTAACTAAAGAATTCTTGGAAATATTTGAAATTAAGTGCATGTTAGCATGTCCTAGTCTTCTATGCCATAACCAAGAATCATCATGCAAAGCCGAAAGACATTTATCACTAATAGGGCAATAATTCAAATCAATAGTATACACATTTTCATCCCTATTACCAACAAACAAGACTTTTCTATCACTAGCATTTTCAATGATACAATTCTTTTTATCAAACACAACTCTAAAACCTTTATCACATAATTGACTAATACTAAGTAAATCATGCTTTAGACCATCAACTAAAAGTACATTTTCAATCAAAGTAGAAGAACTATTACCTATACTACCCTTACCAATAATTTTACCTTTCTTCTTGTCACCAAAAGTTACTAAACCTCCATCCTTTTTTGGGAAGATTGAAAAACTTGGATTGGTCTCCCGTCATATGCCTTGAGCAACCACTATCCAAGTACCATTTGTTTTTCTTGGAGACTTTCAAACATTCCTTCAAACAAAATTGTTCAAGATTGACCTTTTGATACCCATACTTGTTTGGGTCCTAGAAGGTTAGCATTTACCAACTTGGGAACCATATTTTTGCATTCACATTTAAAGCATTAGATTTAGACAAGTAACAAAAATAAGCTTTATATCCATACTTGCCACATGAGAAACAAACAACATTATGCAATGATTTATCTCTTACGACAAATTTATGCACTCTACTTTTCTTAGAGAAATTATTTCTTGGAGCATTGTGAAACTTTGCACTTTGAGAAAAATTTCTTCTTGAAGAAGTAGTATGAGCATATTTGAATTTAAAGCAATTTGGTCTAATATGACCTTCAACACCACAATGACGACATATAGGCACAAAACTAGATTTATCATGCTTAGACCCAATCTTAGGAATATTATGATTATGCACAATGGGAGATGCTTTAACAAAGATAGTTTTAGAACTTGAAGGAGTAGAACATTCATCAATATAGCCTAAACCTCTTTTATCACCAAAAGGTTTGCCAACTTCAATTATTTTGTCCAATCTTTGAGCACCTATTGTCAACTTTTTAATGGACTCTTTTGCCGTACCAAGTTCTTGCAAAGCATTTAATTCACTTTCCTTAAGCAGTTTAATCAAATTATCTTTTTCATGACTATCATGCTCAAGAAATCTAACTTTATCAAGCAAGGAATTTTTCTCATCACAATCAAAAGCATGCTTATCACAAGAGATATTCATTTCATCAATTTTCACAACATTATGCTCATTTTTTTTAATCAAGCAATTTCATCAAGTAAAGACTTATTTTCACTAGTTAGAGCATTGTATTTCTTCTTAAGCACAACATATTTTGAACCAAGTTTTTCTATGTCATTTTGCATATTTTCAAAAACTTCAAATAATTCATCATAAGAAAGGGGTTCTAGAGTTACCTCATCATCTTGTTCATCACCCTTGTCACTATGAGCCATGAAGCAAAAGTTTGCTACTTCTTAATTGTCACTTCCACTTCCACTTTCATCACTATCATCCCAAGTGACTTTCGTTGCTTTCTTCTTGGATTTCTTTGATGATTTGAGGAGAGGGCAATCCGTTCTTATGTGACCCGGTTTCTTGCATTCATAGCATATTAGCTCATCCTTTTTACTCTTTTCACCCTTTGACTCTTTTTGGTTTGAAATATGTTTATTGAATTGTTTCTTCCTCTTAATGAACTTTTTATACTTACGTGAAAAATATACAATGTCTTCTTCATCAAGAACACCCTCATCTCCGGATTCAACTTCCAAGGATAAAGGCTTTAAAGCAATACCTTTCTTCTTTTTGGACTCATCCTCCATGTGTTCCTTCATAATGATCTCATGTGTCATGAGAGAGCCAATAAGTTACTCCAAAGGAAGTTTGGTAAGATCCTTTGCTTCTTCAATTGTCGTCACCTTAGCTTCCCAAATCTTAGGTAGAGATCTAAGAATTTTCCTAACATTTTTCGAGTTAGTATAAACTTTACCAAGACCTTTCAAAGTATTTGTAATGTTAGTAAATCTAGTAAACATCTCGGTAATAGATTCATTAGCATCCATCTTAAACAATTCATAATTATGAACTAACATGCTAATTTTTTATTCTTTAACTTGATCAGTTCCCTTTTCTTTAGCAGAAGAGCACATAGATATTCTATTAAATTCATCCGTACTCAAAGCACAATAAAAAATAATTTATAGCCCTAGCATTAAGACCACACTTTTTCAAATCAATTTCATCATATTCATTTTCTAATTTTGGCACATCATTTTCATTAACAATTTTTATGGGAATATAAGGACCATTAACCACATTTAACCATAAACTATAGTCAACGGATTGCAAATAAATTTTCATTCTAGCCTTCCAATAAGAATAATTTGACCCATCAAAATAAGGAGGCCTAGAGGTGGATTGTCCTTCAATAACACCATTTAATACTAGGTTTGCCATAAAGCTCAAACAATAAAGTTTATAAACAAAATTTTAAAGGAGTAACCTCGCTCTGATACCAATTGTTGGATCGGTATGACAACCCTAGAGGCGGGTGAATAGGGGTTAATTAAACTTTTTGCTAAATATGCCCAATTTATCCAATTAAAAAACTTTTTAAGAAATAATTAAAAAAAAATTAAGAGAAATTAATGCAATATGCAACATAGATAAAAAGTATAACAAAAATTAATTCTATCCAATACTTAGCAATTAATTAAGGAACAAATTAAAGCATGCATAAGCTACTACAAGTAATTGCAAAAATAAATAGGAAAAAGTTAGAGAAGAGGACACCGTAATTTTATAGTGGTTCGGTCAAACATGACCCACTCCATTCCCCAAGCGCCTCTTGGGAATTTGAATAAAAAAATGCACCGATTCTTTCCATGGATTAGAGCCCAACCGCTACACCGCTCTTTTTACGGGTTCAAGAGCAAACCCGATCCTTTCCACGACTTAGGATCACACCATTGCAAATTTTGGTAAAAATTTGAATAACACACAATTACACTCTCTTGATAGAGTAGATTCACAAATTTTAACTCTCACAAATCAATCATCACAATACAACAAAACACTATCAAGAAAAAGATGAAAAGAAAAAAAATTGAGAGTTTGAAAAGAGCAACAATGGAGGCATTTGATTTTTTGGGGATTGTAAAATGCCAAAACTTGTTATAAAAATTTGGAGAAGAAGATGGTATAAAAAGAGAGGGAAATGAGGTAAAAACCAAAGTTTAATTTGGACCATTGGATTGTGGTAAAAGAGAAATAGATGGTGGAGATTAAAAGTAAAAAGAAAAAAGTTATTAAAAGAATTATATAATAATAATAATAATAATAATAATAATAACATATATATATATATATATATGAGAGTAACGGTTAGAAAAAAAATTTTGATTTTTCAATTTTTTTTTCAAATCCACAACGGTCAGATTGCATTAAATGCAATCTGATTTTTTTTTTAATTTTACAACTAACGGTAATATATATATATATATATATATATATAATTTTTATTTTATTTTCTTTTTATTTTAAAATAAACTAAAGCCCACCAAATGTTACTCTCTCATAGGTCCACATGTCACACTTTAATTGGTCTACAATGGTGACTTGGCCACCACGTCATCGCGTCGAGAAATTTTTCGTTCAAATTTGTTTTGGTCATATTTTCTTCGTTTTAGCTCCGATTTGAGTGATTCAAGAGGCGTTGAAATCGTTATTCCGAGATCTATGCTACGGACACTTCAAAATATTAAAACTATTAGTAATTAATAGCAAGTTTGTTATCATCAAAATATTAATTAATTAATTAATTAAAATTAATTAATTTTAGATTAAGGTCCAAAAAGCCAACACATTTGCCTTCCGATGGATGCCATTTGGGTTATGCAACGCCCTTGCTACATTTCAAAGATGCATGATGGCGATCTTCTCAGATATGATCAAGAGGACGGTGGAGATCTTTATGGATGACTTTTCAGTACACGGAGAGGCTTACGAAACATGTCTAAGGAATCTGGAACAGGTGTAGCGCAGGTGCGAAGAGACAAACTTGGTGTTAAACTGGGAGAAATGCCACTTTATGCTCCAGGAAGGGATTGTATTAGAACATCGAATCTCAAAGAAAGGCATTGAAGTGGATAGAGTTAAGATAGAGCTGAAGGGATCGAATCCCGCAGCAGAAGCGATTGTGACACGTGTATTCATGATTTCATTACATAGATCTATAACAAGAACTAAATACTAAAGATTAAGCATGCATTACAACTTAGGACAACAAGAATTTTACCTTTGAAAACACTTTCATCACGAGCTCCTTCTCTAACGATCACGATCTCAACAATGCAAATCCGACACGTGTGAAGATTCACCACTAGATCTTCTCCGTTGTGAAGGGAATCGAGTCCCGCAGCGGAAGCGATTGTGAATCTCGCGTTCTTAATTTAGTTACAACGATTACATTCAAGAACGAAACAATCTAGATTAAGCATAAAAACAGAATTTGGACAACAAGAAATGTTACCTTTGAAGAACTTTTCTTCAAGTGCTTCTTTCTCCCACGATCACGATCTCAGCAACTGGAACACGAACGGACGAAGACACGACCACTGGATCTTCTCCGTTGTTCTCTAGGTGAGGGAGGAATGTGGGTTCCCTTTAGGTGAGATGAGATATTTTTGTGGGAGAATGTGTTTGTGGAACCTTTCCAACAACACACAAGAGCTTGGATTATCTTAACCTAGTTGCATCTTATGCAACTATATATAGAAGGGGATAGGGATGAAAATTACCATCCTATCCCTCTTTCATTCTCTCTTTAGTATATAGTCAATATGTGAATCCAATTCACATTAAAACTATATATTATATCAATTATATCACATATAATTGATATGACATCTCATATATGAAATTGAACACTTCAATTTCATTCCTAACTTTATACCCTCAATATTACCATGTTGAGCCAACGGAGGGACCTAATGGACCTACAGTTCACGAGCTCCAATGTTATGAGATTAACCGATCAAACTCTTTGATCCAGTTAATCAATATTCATTAACTACAAGTCACTTCACTATAGACTTGTAGTTGCACTCTCCTCACTGTAGATTATATTGTGTCCACTGATATAATTATTACCCATGAGTCGACCCTTCACAAGTTGTTTGTAATCACGGCTTGGTCAAATTACCGTTTTACCCCTGTGATTACCTCTTTGCTCCTTAAGCACCACTGATTCTCTAATGAACAACAAGTCTGCGGTCCTACCATAGACTCATACCCTCATAGAGGGCGGGGCCCCGTTGTTCAAGACTGCGATCGATTCTTAGGGAACAACCTATCTAATTCCATAGTGTAGGAATGAGTGAATTCCATCTTGCACAGTTAAGTTCCCGACTACCTACGAGGTTACGTCACGAGAAAGGTAGGCTTATTGAGTCGGCTATAGGCCACTCTCACCCATACTAGTCTAAGGACAAACCCCTATAAGCAGGAGTTCTTAACTTGCTCAAGATTAGGGTCGAGTCACTAATGATCATCTATAAATTACTAGTCTTATCCTGTTAACGGTGTTACACTGGTTAGACTAACAATTTGCGGTCCGGTCTTGTATGAACTCTTCATACAGGATGTCCCCACTCGCATGTCAACTACATGAATGAGTTGGATTGCCTCATTTGTACTAATTACAAATTGGGCCGTATCCATTGTGACGACCATCATCACAGGTATTATTATTTATTTTAATTAACGCTCTAGTAAACGCCGTGTTGAGCTGGATTAGTGATTTTAATCGAGCTCGGCGAGAGGGAGGCCGTAATTTTGTTTAGCTTATGTGAATTATTTCTTTTAAGATGAGATTAACTATGAAATTAAAGGAAAAGGCAATTTCAAGGGCGTTTTGGTAATTATTGCTTAAATAAGGGTTGCATGAGACTTGACCTAAAACCCTAAACATTAAGCCTCCTTAGTATTTAACCATAAGGAAACCCTAGGCCACCATCATCTCCTTCATCTCATTTTAGACCTAGAATGCAAACCCTAACCCTAGGTCTCTACAGCCCCCTTATTCTTCTCCCTCACACGTTGCCCTAACCAAAACCCTAACCCCCATTATTGTGCCTAGCCGAAACCCTAAACTCATCCCCTTGCTGCTGTCGTCGCGCCGTCAAATCCACAGTACTCAGGCGTGCAGCCCTTGCCGGCGTTCCTCTCTTGTTCGTTCGTCCTTCAACGCCAAACTCCAAGCCGGAAATCGCCAGCACCTCCATTGGGCCATAGGCGAAGAACCTTTGATTGTCGTGTCCTCCACCGAACTCCGTCGTTACACTGGGCGCTCCGGCAAGCAGGACTAACTCGAGTGTGCCGACGCACTTGTAGCGCGACAAACGTCGTGTCGCCTTTGCGAGCCGAGGGAGTGTGCGCGATTCCGCAGGTGATCGCCGAGTAGATCGCCCCACCGGCCGATCGCGTTTGCCCTCGTCGACACTCTACCGCTGCTCGCATCTACCGCACACGAAGCCGCTCGAGCACGCCGCCATCCCCGCCGTCCACGAGTTTCGCTCCGGCCGTCCGTGGCGAAGCCAGCCGCCCGCGAGTCGTCCACCAGCCGCTGCTCGAGGATCGTTCCAGCCGCCAAGCCGAAACCTCAGCCGCTGCTGCTGTTGTGGAGCGCCGTCGCCGGTCATTCGTGATTCAGCCGCCACCGTCCAGCCCCGCTTCCGATCAGCAGCACTTTCAATCTTTGAAATTATAACTCGGTGAGCGAGCTGGTTTAATTTCGAACTCGTTGGAGATTTACTTGTGACCTATCGATTAATTAAGCGTTTGACTAAGAACTCGGAGTTCTGGTTTCAACACATTTGGAGTAGGTACCAAGCTTGGAGCGGAATTGGAGGTCGATCGTTAAAACGGACTAAGGGATAGTAGGTGTTCGCTTTGAGCTCGAGGTAAGCGGGGCACGATATCTTAATACAGTAATTTAAGTATCACATGATTAGGGTTTTAGTGAATACTTGGAGTTTGAATTCGGAAATCATGGTGTGAATCAGGTTTCACTAAAAGGAGAATAGGCAGGGAGTTCGATTAGGTTTTGGAGTAAAATCGAAGCTCGAGGTAAGGGACCTTGTGCCGAATTTTTTTTATGGGATTAAATGAAAACGATTTTTATGATTTCATGCAAAAATAGTTTATAATTTTCTATACGAAAATATACAGATATTCATGTGAGAATACGTAATATTTTATGTGCAAATACTTCTATGCATCAAGTGGAAATAACCCATTATTTTATGTGAGATTATTCTCGTATGCTATGTAAACGTATTCCATTATTTCATGTGAGAATAGGACAGTAGTTTGTATGAGAATGATACATGTATTCTTACAAAAGTATGATCTTCAAACTGTCCATAAAAAAAGCATGATTGATATATTGATGACGATGTTGTGACATGTATTTTATTATTATGTGACTGATGGGACCACATGCATGTTTTGTATGCCACGAAATGAATTTGTGAATAGTGTGGACATTGGTTATCCTGAGATCATCATGTGCATGGTCAAACATGCAATAGAGACCTATGGGTCAAAGTACAGGGGTCTGTGAGGGACTCAAAACGAAATGACTCAGGATGACCAGTCGGCCCCACAACTAAATAAGCAGTCATGGATTAAAGACCTGACAATTAAATGAGCAGTCATGGATTAAAGACCTGACAACTAAATGAGCAGTCATGGATTAAAGACCTGACAACTAAATAAGCAGTCATGGATTAAAGGCCTGACAACTAAATAAGCAGTCATGGATTAAAGACCTGACAATACTAGAAAGTTTAGGTCCCATATATGTATGTTACGAATGAGTTTAGAGATCATGATTGTATGTGTATGCATACCCCAAACCTCGGTAGCGAGGTTACTTACTGGGTATTGTTCGCAATACTCACCCTTTCTTTTAAAAATGTTTTTCAGGTAAAGGAAAGGACGTGCAGGGCGAGTGACGGGGGAGCGTTACTAAAACCATGGGGACCGACATGTTTTCCGCACATTTCTGTTTTAAACTGATGTTATCTCTATGCTTTTATTTGGAGTTAAACTTATTTACGTTTTAATAGGCCATGCTAAAACGATGCTTTTATCTGATTTTAATGTTTTGTTTTTGGGATCCCTGAAACTATTTATGTTGATTGGAAATTTCTTTTAAGTTCTTTTATCTCTCGGCCTATAAATGCATGCATGTGTAGTAATGTCCCTAGGAATTGGCCATAGAAAAGTAGGGGCGTTACATCCATGCTGTTACCAGAATGAGGTTTCCAACCTTATTCTTATACCATAGACCATTTAGGTTATATTCTTGAACACAATCCAAATAGTGTCCACTACACTGATGTATCAAGATATATGTTATAACCTTGGAGCTTAGTTTATTGGATTTATAGAGAAAGACTGTAATTCTATCAAAACAAATAACTATTTATTTCTTTGATCAAAATTACACAAGTTTTAGGGCATAAATCCCAACACGTTGTTCTCTAGGTGAGGGAGGAAGGTAGGTTCCTTTAGGATGAGGTGTGAAGGTTTGAGAGAAGTTTTGTTTGGAACTCTTTCCAACACAAAATAGAACTCTAGGGTTGTATGTAAAATCACTTCTCAAAGTTGCATCTTATGCACCTATTTATAGGGAAATATGATGAAAATTACAATCATATCCCTCCCTCATTCTCTCATTAGTATATAGTTAATTTGTGAATCTAATTCACATTAAAACTATATATTATATCAATTATATCACATATAATTAATATAACACCTCATATATGAAATTGAACACTTCAATTTCATTCCTAACTTTATACCCTCAATATTACCATGTTGAGCCAATGGAGGGACCTAATGGGCCTACAACTCATGAGCTCCAATGATATGAGATTAACTGATCAAACTCTTTGATCTGGTTAATCAATATTCATTAACTACAAGTCACTCCACTATAGATTTGTAGATGCACTCTCCTCACTATAGATTATATTTTGTCCATTGATATAATCATTACCCATGAGTCGACACTTCACAGGTTGTTCGTAATCACAGTTGGGTCAAATTATCGTTTTACCCCTGTGATTCCCTCTTTGTTCCTTAAGCACCACTGATCCTCTAATGAACAACAAGTCTATGGTCCTACCATAAACTTAAACTCTCTTAAGCTAGTTTAGAGGGTGGGGCCCCGTTGTTCAAGACTTGGACTCAGTTCTTAAGGGAACAACCTATCTAATTCCTTAGTCTAGGAATGAGTGAATTCCGTCTTGCAGAGTTAAGTCCCCAGCTACCTATGCGGTTCTGTCCTTGAGAAGGTAGGCTTATTGATTCGACTACAGACCACTATCACCCATACTAGTCTAAAGAAAAACCCCTAGAAGAAGGAGTTCTTAACTTGCTCACTATTCATGTCGAGTTACTAATGACCATCTATAAATTATTAGTCGTATTCTGTTAACGATGTTATACTGGTTAGACTAATAATTTGCAGTCCGGTCTTGTATGAACTCTTCATACAAAATGCCCCCACTCGCATGTCACCCACATGAATGAGTTGGATTACCTAATTTGTAATAATTACAAAGTGGGCCGCATCCATGGTGTTACCAGAATAAGGTTTCCAACCTCATTCTTATACCATAAACCATTTAGGTTATTCTCT
The DNA here is from genome assembly GCA_036507285.1 of Trichosanthes cucumerina. Classification (NCBI taxonomy): domain Eukaryota; kingdom Viridiplantae; phylum Streptophyta; class Magnoliopsida; order Cucurbitales; family Cucurbitaceae; genus Trichosanthes; species Trichosanthes cucumerina. Next base: position 68,417,581 of record CM071839.1, on the reverse strand, counting down.
TGAACACAATTCAAATAGTGTCTACTACATTGATGTTCAAGATTCATTATAACCTTGGAGCTTAGTTTATTGGATTTATAAGGCGGCGAGAAGATAATTTTATCAAATCAAATAACTCTTTATTCATTTGACTAAAATTACATAAGTTTAGGGCACATATCCCAACAAGAGCACATCTCTAAGCTCCCAACACCTAAAACAGTCAAGGACGTGAGAAACTTCCTTGGGCACGCAGGGTTTTATAGAAGATTTGTACATAGATTTTCACAGATAGCCAAGCCATTGTGCACCTTGTTAGAGAAAGACAAAACATTCCTATTTGACGAAGATTGCATGGCAGCATTTGAAAAACTAAAAAAAACATTGAGCACGACTCATGTCATGGTGGAACCCGATTGGGAGAAACCATTTGAGGTAATGTGTGATGTCAGTGACTTCGCGATGGGAGCCATCTTGGCCCAAAGGCGAGAAAGAATAATGCATCCAATATATTATGTCAGCAAAACACTGAATGAGGAACAAGTGAATTACACGACCACAGAAAAGGAATTGTTGGCAATTGTGTTTGTATTCGATAAATTCATATCGTATTTAATGGGCAGCAAAGTGGTGGTCCACACAGATCATTCTGCACTGAAATATCTCCTTACCAAAAAGGATGAAAAACCCAAACTGATCCGATCGATATTACTATGTCAAGAGTTTGATTTAGAAATCCAAGACAGGAAGGGAAGTGAGAATCAAGTGGCATATCATTTATCACGACTTCAAGGAGATGATCAAGAGGGTGAAATAAAAGAAAATTGTGCAGATGAACAAATTCTGAAGGTTGACATACAAAGAGATCCATGGTACGCAGATTTTGCCAATTACTTGGCATGTGGAATCAACCCACCGGAAGCGTCGTCGCATCAACGAAAGAAGTTCTTCTATGACGTCAAGCATTATTTTTGGGACGAGCCATATCTATATCAATAATTGCATCATGATATATATATATATATATATATATATACATATATATATATATAACAGACGCGCGAAAGGAAAGAGTTGACCTAGGTCAATTCTATTTAAACCTCTGAACTGACTCTTCTTCTTACAGAAATTTAAACTTTCGAACGACCTTCAAAAACCTTCCCCCTTCCTCTCTCGAACCTCTGAAGAACAAGAGTCTCCTTACCTCCCAAAAATGAAAAACCCTAATCTAGGTCAGTCGAGCAGAGGAGAAGAAGCATTAGATGACATCGACTTGTTCTCCTTAAGGCTAGGATCCAGGGAATGGATTCAAAGACTCTGAGAACTCTCTGATGATCATATAGAGAAAATGCGAGAGTGGGAGAAACCCATAAGTGTTATGACACCCATCGGTTCGACCTCGACAATAAATAACCCAGAAGAAGTAAAGGAACTGAAGAGGGGAACACTTGAATGGCGCGTGGCGATTCGCGTGATGCATGCACGAAGAAGAGCGGCTCAGAGTGAGCACAACCTAACAGGAGGCGAACAAGCCTCTAAAAAAGGTGAAGAAGAAAATTGCGAAGGAAAACTACATTCGGAGACTCAGAAACTTCGCGATCCAAAGGAACGAGCAACGCGACAAGCACCTGTGACTGCCGAAGGGAAACCAAGCGAGGTAAATGTTCCTTCTCTTTCCCCTTCTAGACAAAGAAAACCTAGAGTGAAGTTTTTAGCTAGAAAACGTGTACCTGCTTCGATTTTGGAAAAAAGGGATGAGAGAAAGAAAACAAGAAAGTTAGAAGCTGAAGTATAGAGAATAAGAAAAGAAGAAGAAAGGAGGAGAAAGAGAGAAGAGGAAGAGAGACTTCGAAAACTTGAAGAAGAAGCGTTGAGATAGAAGAGGGAAGAAGAAAATTCAAAAAGAAAGAAAGAAGAGGAAGAACGAGTGAGAAAACATAAGAAGGAAGAAAAAGAGGAGAGAAAAAGAAAAGAAGAGGAAGAGAGATTAAAAAGAGAAATCGAAGAAAAGCTGTTGAGGAAGAAGGCGACAGATGAGCAAAAAGGTTGGAGAATGAGGCCTGGGTTAACGAGGCCATTGAAAAGCCCAAACAGATAGCAGAGCAATTCACCCAGCAATTGAGGGCCTCGGAAGAACAGGTCAGAAGACCTTCTAAATGGTCTTCTAGTGATATGGGAGAGCAGGGAAATAAATAAGAAGGGGGCTTTGAACAAAAATCGATTCACGAGATAGCATCATCTGGTTATCTGTCTTATAACATAGATAACTTTGCTGATGATTGGGACTCTGAAGATGTGCAGTCTCATACTTCTCCAAAAAGAACAACACCACAAGAAGAATAGGAGGAAGTAGAGAAACAAGCACGAAATGAGCCAATTGAAGAGGCAATAGAAGAAGAGAACCGAGGACAAGAAGAAAAGGAAGAACAGGAAAAGGAAAATAAGACCACTAACAGGGACCAAGAAGAAGAAGAGGGTGACGAGAGCAGAAAGGAGAAACAAGCTGAGTAAGAAGAACAGGAGGAAAGAAAACAAATAAAAATTAAAAAGATAGGAAGTAGGGCCTGATCAGATATGGAGGCGATGCGTAGCAGAGCAAGAAATGAAGCAAATTTTGGATGCATATCATATGACACCTTATGAAGGTCATTTTTCGGGAACCAAAACAGCAGCCAAAATTCCACAAAGCAGATACTTCTGGCCTACATTTTTCAAAGACACGCAAGAATTTGTTAAAAGATGCGACAGATGTTAGCGGACAGGAAATGTGACAGCTCGAGACGAAATGCCCATGAAATATATGCTGGAAGTGGAGATTTTCGATGTTTGGGGAATCAACATCATGGGTCCCTTCCCACAATCATTCGAAAATTCCTACATATTACTTGCAGTGGATTACGTGTCCAAATGGTTGGAGGCCATAGCTACATCGACAAACGATGCGAGGGTGGTCCAAAAATTCCTTATCAAAAACATTTTCACACGTTACGGGACACCGAGAATGTTGATCAACGACGAAGGGTCACATTTCATTAACAAAGTCGTGGCAAGAGTTCTAGCAAAATATAATGTGAACCATCGAGTGGCTACAACTTATCACCTGCAAACGAATGGCCAGGCTAAACTATCAAATCGAGAAATAAAGGCCATTTTGGAAAAAAAACAGTGGATCCGCCAAGGAAGGATTGGTCCACACGACTAGATGAAGCATTATGGGCCCATAGAACCGCATATAAGGCCCCTTTGGGAATGTCACCTTATAGGATTGTTTTTGGAAAAGCTTGCCATTTACCACTGGAATTAGAGCACAAAGCATTCTGGGCAATTAAAAAGCTGAACATGGACATTGAGCAAGCAGGAATAGTGAGGAAGCTGCAGATCAATGAGTTGGAGGAACTCAGAGATGCATCCTACGAAAATGCAAAAATCTACAAGGAAAGGATGAAGAAATGATATGACTTGCGAATTTGGAAAAAAAAGCTAGAAGAAGGACAATTGGTACTTCTATTTAACTCCAGGTTGAAACTATTTCCAGGAAAGTTGAAATCTAGATGGTCAGGGTCATTCAAGATTGAAAGAGTATACGTGCATGGGGCCATCGACCTAATTGACGACAAAGGAAACACATTTAAGGTCAATGGGCAACCCGTAAAACCATACTGGAATGACCAGATGGAGAAGCAAAAGACAACGATTACCCTCAAGGAAGCCAAGTAAGTCGAAAAAAAAGTGTTACTCATTATGCAAGCTGCCTGAACTTACTAACTAATTAAATGAGTGTGCAGGAAGGAGAAGTGAAGTTATAAAAAATTGGTTAAGTAGCAGCAGGAAGGCAAAGGGACGCAATTGCGTCAGAAACCATAATCAAGGTCAGTCGAGTAGAGGAGAAGAAGCATCGGTGAAAAAAATACAAAGGTAAGATCACACAATTGCGCTAATCTGCCTTCCCAGAATGGTACAGGCAAGACCACGCAATTGCATTGATCTGCCTTTTGAGATTTACGCAGGCAACGCAACGCAATTGCCTTACACTTTTGCGTACCGTTGCGCAAGGAGAAGGAAACAAGGGAAAGCTGTTGCACGCACATGAGACGAGCATTCACAAAGGCAAATGGAGGCAATTGCATCATGATATATATATATATATATATATATATAACAGACGCGCGAAAGAAAAGAGTTGACCTAGGTCAATTCTATTTAAACATCTGAACTGACTCTTCTTCTTACAGACATTTAAACTTTCGAACGACCTTCACCAACCTTCCCTCTTCCCCTCTCGAACCGTCTGAAGAAAAACAGTCTCCTCACCTCCCAAACATGAAAAACCCTAATCAAGGTCAGTCGAGCAGAGGAGAAGAAGCATCGGATGACATCGACTTGTTCTCCTTGAGGCTAGGATCCAGGGAATGGATTCAAAGACTCAGATAACTCTCTGATGATCATCGAAAGAAAATGCGAGAGTGGGAGAAACCCATAAGTGTTCTGCCACCCATCGGCTCGACCTCGGCAACAAGGAACCCAGAAGAAGTAAAGGAACTGAAGAGGAGAACACCTGAATGGCGCGAGGCGATTCACGTGATGCATGCACGGAGAAGAGCGGCTCAGAGTGAGCCCGACCTAACAGGAGGCGAACAAGCCTCTGAAGAAGGTGGAGAAGAAAATCGCGAAGGAAAACTACATTCGGAGACTCAGGAACTTCGCGATCCAAAGGAACGAGCAACGTGGCAAGCACCTGTGAGTGCCGAAGGGAAACCAAGCGAGGGAAATGTTCCTTCTCTTTCCCATTCTAGACAAAGAAAACCTAGAGTGAAGTTTTTAGCTAGAAAACGTGTACCTGCTTCGATTTTGGAAGAAAGGGAAGAGAGAAAGAAAACAAGAAAGTTAGAAGCTGAAGTATAGAGAATAAGAAAAGAAGAAGAAGAGAGGAGAAAGAGAGAAGATGAAGAGAGACTTGAAAACTTTAAGAAGAAGCGTTGAGAAAGAAAAGGGAATAAGAAAATTCGAAAAGAAAGAAAGAAGAGGAAGAACGAGTGAGAAAACAGAAGAGAGAAGAAAAAGATGAGAGAAAAAGAAAAGAAGGGGAAGAGAGATTAAAAATAGAAATCGAAGAAGAGTTGTTGAAGAAGAAGGCGACAGATGAGAAAAAAAGGTTAGAGATTGAGGCCCGGGTTAAATAGGCCATTAAAAAGCCCAAAAGGAAAGCACAACAGTTCACTCAACAATTGAGGGCCTCGAAAGAACAGGTCAGAAGACCTTCTAAATGGTCTTCTAGTGATATGGGAGAGCGGGGAAACAAAGAAGAAGGGGGCCACGAACAAAAATCGATTCACGAGATAGCATCATCTGGTTCTCTATCTCATTAACATAGATAACTTTGTCTTTGATGATTAGGACTCAAGATGTGCAGTCTCATACTTCTCCAAAAAGAACAACACCACAAGAAGAAGAGGAGGAAGTAGAGAAACAAGCACGAAATGAGCCAATTGAAGAGGCAATAGAAGAAGAGAATCGAGGACAAGAAGAATAGGAAAAGGAAAATCAGACCACTAATAGGGACAAAGAGGAAGAAGAGGATGACGGGAGCAGAAAGGAGAAACAAGCTGAGAAAGAAGAACAGGAAGAAAGAAAACAAATAAAAAATAAGAAGACATGAAGTAGGACCAGTGACAGAAAGAGGAAGGGAAAGAAAACAACTGATAGCATGCAAATATGCTATCTAATTTATATATTTTAGCTAGTTTTTATACTTAAAACATAAGCTTTCATGGCATTTTATGGTTAATTTCAAGAAACTGAGCTTGAGAAGCAAGAATTGAGTGTTTTGAGACTATTTTGGTGCAATTTGGAACATGTGTATGCTTAATTGAAGAAGTAAAGGAACTGAAGAGGAGAACACCTGAATGGCGCGAGGCGATTCACGTGATGCACGCACGGAGAAGAGCGGCTCAGAGTGAGCACGACCTAACAGGAGGCGAACAAGCCTCTGAAGAAGGTGGAGAAGAAAATCGCGAAGGAAAACTACATTCGGAGACTCAGGAACTTCGCGATCCAAAGGAACGAGCAACGTGACAAGCACCTGTGAGTGCCGAAGGGAAACCAAGCGAGGGAAATGTTCCTTCTCTTTCCCCTTCTGGACAAAGAAAACCAAGAGTGAAGTTTTTAGCTAGAAAACGTGTACCTGCTTCGATTTTGGAAGAAAGGGAAGAGAGAAAGAAAACAAGAAAGTTAGAAGCTGAAGTATAGAGAATAAGAAAAGAAGAAGAAGAGAGGAGAAAGAGAGAAGATGAAGAGAGACTTCGAAAACTTTAAGAAGAAGCGTTGAGAAAGAAAAGGGAATAAGAAAATTCGAAAAGAAAGAAAGAAGAGGAAGAACGAGTGAGAAAACAGAAGAGAGAAGAAAAAGATGAGAGAAAAAGAAAAGAAGGGGAAGAGAGATTAAAAAGAGAAATCGAAGAACAGTTGTTGAAGAAGAAGGCGACAGATGAGAAAAAAAGGTTAGAGATTGAGGCCCGGGTTAAATAGGCCATTAAAAAGCCCAAAAGGATAGCACAGCAGTTCACTCAACAATTGAGGGCCTCGAAAGAACAGGTCAGAAGACCTTCTAAATGGTCTTCTAGTGATATGAGAGAGCAGGGAAACAAAGAAGAAGGGGGCCCTGAACAAAAATCGATTCACGAGATAGCATCATCTGGTTCTCTATCTGTTAACATAGATAACTTTGCTGATGATTGGGACTCTGAAGATGTGCAGTCTCATACTTCTCCACAAAGAACAACACCACAAGAAGAAGAGGAGGAAGTAGAGAAACAAAAACGAAATGAGCCAATTGAAGAGGCAATAGAAGAAGAGAATCGAGGACAAGAAGAATAGGAAAAGGAAAATCAGACCACTAATAGGGACAAAGAGGAAGAAAGGATGACGGGAGCAGAAAGGAGAAACAAGCTGAGAAAGATGAACAGGAAGAAAGAAAACAAATAAAAAATAAGAAGACATGAAGTAGGACCAGCGACAGAAAGAGGAAGGGAAGGAAAACAACTGATACCATGCAAATATGCTATCTAATTTATATATTTTAGCTAGTTTTTATACTTAAAACATAAGCTTTCATGGCATTTTATGGTTAATTTCAAGAAACTGAGCTTGAGAAGCAAGAATTGAGTGTTTTGAGACTATTTTGGTGCAATTTGGAACATGTGTATGCTTAATTGAAGGAGTAAAGGAACTGAAGAGGAGAACACCTGAATGGCGCGAGGCGATTCACGTGATGCACGCACGGAGAAGAGCGGCTTAGAGTGAGCCCGACCTAACAGGAGACGAACAAGCCTCTGAAGAAGGTGGAGAAGAAAATCGCGAAGGAAAACTACATTCGGAGACTCAGGAACTTCGCGATCCAAAGGAACGAGCAACGTGGCAAGCACCTGTGAGTGCCGAAGAGAAACCAAGCGAGGGAAATGTTCCTTCTCTTTCCCATTCTAGACAAAGAAAACCTAGAGTGAAGTTTTTAGCTAGAAAACGTGTACCTGCTTCGATTTTGGAAGAAAGGGAAGAGAGAAAGAAAACAAGAAAGTTAGAAGCTGAAGTATAGAGAATAAGAAAAGAAGAAGAAGAGAGGAGAAAGAGAGAAGATGAAGAGAGACTTCGAAAACTTTAAGAAGAAGCGTTGAGAAAGAAAAGGGAATAAGAAAATTCGAAAAGAAAGAAAGAAGAGGAAGAACGAGTGAGAAAACAGAAGAGAGAAGAAAAAGATGAGAGAAAAAGAAAAGAAGGGGAAGAGAGATTAAAAAGAGAAATCGAAGAACAGTTGTTGAAGAAGAAGAAGCGTGCATATGATGAGAAAAAAGGTTAGAGATTGAGGCCCGGGTTAAATAGGCCATTAAAAAGCCCAAAAGGAAAGCACAACAGTTCACTCAACAATTGAGGGCCTCGAAAGAACAGGTCAGAAGACCTTCTAAATGGTCTTCTAGTGATATGGGAGAGCAGGGAAACAAAGAAGAAGGGGGCCCTGAACAAAAATCGATTCACGAGATAGCATCATCTGGTTCTCTATCTTTTAACATAGATAACTTTGCTGATGATTAGGACTCTGAAGATGTGCAGTCTCATACTTCTCCAAAAAGAACAACACCACAAGAAGAATAGGAGGAAGTAGAGAAACAAGCACGAAATGAGCCAATTGAAGAGGCAATAGAAGAAGAGAATCGAGGACAAGAAGAATAGGAAAAGGAAAATCAGACCACTAATAGGGACAAAAAGGAAGAAGAGGATGACGGGAGCAGAAAGGAGAAACAAGCTGAGAAAGAAGAATAGGAAGAAAGAAAACAAATAAAAAATAAGAAGACATGAAGCAGGACCAGCGACAGAAAGAGGAAGGGAAGGAAAACAACTGATAGCATGCAAATATGCTATCTAATTTATATATTTTAGCTAGTTTTTATACTTAAAACATAAGCTTTCATGGCATTTTATAGTTAATTTCAAGAAACTGAGCTTGAGAAGCAAGAATTGAGTGTTTTGAGACTATTTTGGTGTAATTTGGAACATGTGTATGCTTAATTGAAGACCCAAGAACAATCTAGATGTATTTTGAGTATACAAAATATACTGAGAGATTCTACATCAAATCACGATTGCAACGCATCAAACCGGAGGTCATTTGGACACCCGAACGAAAAGATATGACAAAAATGGTCGCAGTGGGCTGGCTGGCAGCAGGCAAAGCGTTGCAACGACACATAAGTTTATTTCTCTTTCTTTTAGTTTGTAATTGAGTTTAAAGACTTTTCCTATGACCTTAGCTTGTTTTATGGTGTTTTGAGTAGCTAAACGTTGTAGTTGTAATTTTATTAGCATGTTTTAGATTTATTTGATTATGTATTGAACTTTGTTATGTTATTTATTTTTGGCAATTCGTTCTTAATTTCATAAATCTTGTTGGTTTAAGTGGACTCGAGAGAAAGAAACTTATATTAGAGTAAAGTTGTCAAAATCCTAAAAATTTGGCATGAGAATGACCTAGAGTTCTTTGGAAAACACATAAAGAAGTTGCTCAATGTCGTGTATGCTTTTAAATTTCATAAGGAAACTTTAGAATTTATCGTGTGTGCGAGACTCACTACGGATCGAGAGATTCTCTTGAGTATTTTCACTTCTTGTTTATAAATTCATAATATTAGATCATTGCATGTGTTAAATTAGAAATTATCTTGTGAAATCATCTTCCTTCAATTCTATCATATTCGTGTCTCCAATTGTACATTTATTTTCTATCTTTGTTTTCACTATCCATCAAAGTTTTGTTGCTTTAGATAAAATTGATAATAAGTATCTTGGTAATTAATTAATCTAGAAACCCATTCCCGAGGACGATACTTAGAAATCTAAATCACTATACTAAAACTTGACCCGTACACTTGCGGTATTGCAAAATAATTTTACGCAACAGCAACCAACCCCAATACTGAGGCTGAAGTGGAGAGGAGAAAAGAGGCAATAGCAAAACTAGGTTTTATTGGGGAGCGTGGCTTCTCTACGCAGGCTGGCGATCTCCCCAAGTTTGTGACAACAATGATAAAAGAACAATGTTGGGAGAAACTGTGCCAACACCCCCCTCCAGAAAATCTCAAATTAGTAACCGAGTTCTATGCAAGGATTGAAGAAGAATCAAACATGGTTACTATGAATGGGAAGAAGGTGAGCATTTCTGGCAAGGCAATCAACAAACTATTTGCATTGCACTCCTTTAAAAACGCCAGGGGGAACAAAGCTGTGGAAGAACGTCTAATGAACAACTGCAAGAGGCTTTACAAATGCTGACACCTGAGGGCACAAAGTGGCAGGTCGCTCATTGCGGTAAGAAACACCTGCTGCCTGCGATCTTAAGAGTGAACCAGCGGTGTGGCTAAACTTCATTCACAACCCCATTCTGCCAACTACGCACGGAGCCAAAATTTCTCAAGAGAGAGTGATGATGTTGTACTGTATGCAGAAGGGGCTGAAGCTCAACATTGGGAATATGATCTCCAACGAGATCAGAATCGGGGCTAAAAAGACAATTGGAAAACTATTCTTCCCCTCTTTAATTATTGAGCTTTGCAGATTGACAGGTGTTGTTGCAACTGACAATCAGATGACCACGAAACCCTTGGACGCCACTGGAACCCACTCCTTGATACTTCATAACGATCGCAAAATGAAAAAACAAAGCAAACTCGAAGGCACAAAGATGACAGAACCCGAAGATAAGGCAATTGCCTTACAACTGTTGGAATTGCAGACCACAATGGAACGAATAGAGAAAAAGAATGCAATTTACTGGGCCTATGTTCAACGAAGGGATGAGGCAATGAGGCAGACTCTTGCATTACTGTCCAAAGGAAAGGGGATACCAATCCCAGATTTTCTAGAGGAACTAAGGCAAGATGAGGCAATTCAGCAGGATGACGACGCATCAACAACTTAGGGAAGTGTTGGCCTTTTGTAGTGTCCGACCAGTCTTTCTTTGTTGACATTTATTTTTCTTTATTTTGAAACTCTAATATGTTGTTTGGAAACCTTGTTCTTATTTTTTATGATATTTGATAATATGATGATTGCTTTTCTCGTTCTGTTTGATCATCGTGAGTACTAAAGGAAATAATAAGCTTGTCAATCGACTACTTGAAATAGAGCAGGACTAGCAACTCATTGCTAGACCAATCCATTTAACAGGCAGGGATCCAGGAATACAAAATTTGGGCGATCTCAACGATGATGCTAGGAACGCACCTTCCTTAAACACAAACTTCCTATTGCCACAATCGAAACTAATCCTCGTAATCTAATTACTTGTAGTTGTGCAACCCCATACCCCCCAAATCAAGTATGTAGACCTTAATTGTTGACTCACACATTGGTGGTAATTACTGTGTTTTACCATATTTAATTACTAAGTTTGATTAACTTACTTTCCAAGACACAGTTATTTGTAAAAGCCACGTGGCTTCATGCATGTGAGTTTGTGGGCCTAAGTTTCTTTAGTACTTGGGTATTTTGTGTTGGGATGTATGTCATCATCTCGTGTAGTTTGTAATATTCCAAGTTGTAAATGAATAAGAGTTATTTATTTCAAATTTGTGTAATAAATAAGAGTTATTTATTTAAACTTTGTGTCTCGCATTTTTCATAAACTTAATCCAATAAACTAAGCTCCAGGGTCATTATATTATGAGAGATCTAAGAACTTGAACGGTGTGTAGTGGACATACAGGGAGGTTCACGTTCGAGTTAATGACCCGAACGGTCTATAGTATATGGATAGGGTTGGAGACCTAATCCTGGATACACTGTGGATGCGGCCCGCTTTGTATTAGATACAAACGAGGTGATCTGACTCGTTCATGTGGTTGACATGCGAGTGGGGGCATCCTGTGCAATGAGATTGTACAAGACCGGACCGTGAATTATTAGACTTACGATGTAACACCGGTAACCAGTATAGAGCTAATAAATTCGTAGATGACCATTAGTGACTTGACCTTAATCCTGAGCGTGTTACGGACTCCTGTCTGCGAAGTGCATCCTTTGACTAGTCACGGTGAGGGTGGCCACTGTTGCTCGCCCAATATGTCTATCTTCTCAGGGGCAGGACCACGTGGGGAGCTGGGAACTTGACTACGCAAGAAGGAATTCACTCGTTCCCGACTTAGGGAAACTAGAGGGGTTGTTCCCTTAAGTGTTGTCTCCAGGGCTTGAACAACGGGGCCCCACTCTCTCATTGGCCTGAGAGGGTTGTTGTTTATGGTTGGACCATGCAACGTAGTTGTTCATTAGAGGAGCAGTGGGACTTAAGGAGCAAGAGGTGAGACACGGGGGTAAAATGGTAATTTGACCCACTGTGACTACTGAACAACTGTGAAGGGTCGACTCATGAGTATTTGTTATATCGATGGACACAACTTGTGTCCTACGATGATGAGAGTGCGACTTGGGCTTTAGTGGAGTGTTACCGTAGCTAATGAATGTTGAATAACCGGGTCAAAGAGTTTGACAGTTAGTCTCTGATCATTGGAGCTCGTCACGTGTAGGTCCATTAGGTCCCTCGGTTGGCTCAAATTGGACAAATTGAGGGTTTACAGTTTGGTATGAATTTGAAGTGTTCAAATTGATTATTTGGGTATTTATGTCATTTATATGAGATATAGATGACATAATATATAGTTTGATGTGAATGAGATTCATAATAAACTATAGTATAGCCTAATTGATTAATTAGTGCTAATTGGAGAAATTGAATTGAGAGAAATTAAATTGAATGTGATTCAATTTATAATTCCACATTTATGCAAATGAGATTTGTATAATAAGGTATGAGATACCTTATATTATATAATATGCAAATATGATTTGTATATTATATAGTTGTGGTAAAATGGTGAATTGGTGGAGATTTTAACTCCACCACACACCATTATAAAAGGATGCATTCAAAGGCATCTCATGATACTTCTTGCCATTTTTTGGATTTCCATCCAAAGAGAGCAAGGGATTCTCTCTCAAATCCTCTCTCAATTCTCCAAAAATTTTCTCCTCACCCAAAACCAAAGGGAGTCCCACTCACTCTCCCTCAACCTCCCGAGAACAACCGAGAAGACCCTTTGGAGGTGTCTCCTTGTTCGGATCGAGGATCGAGTTCAAGAGTTCGTTGATGCGAGAGAGAGATCATGGCCAGGAGAAGGAGAAAACTTGAAGAAGAGTTCTTCAAGAGGTTAGTACTTTTTACTTACTGTTTTCTTCTTCTTCTTTGCATGTTTAGCCTAGGATCTATGAGACAGATTCAATTTTAAGATAGAATTACATAACGGATCAACGACATTTCACAACGTCTTCCGCTGCGGGAATTCATAATCCCTTCATTTTGAAGGTCGCCTTTTTGGCGAGGAGGGTGCAGTTTTTGGAGGAAGTTTTTCTGCTGCTTTTCTTTTGATTTTCTGGTTCGTCTTTTGTTTTTCCTTCTCTGTAATATTGGGTGATAGTAATGAAAAACTCTATCATCGATTCAAAAGTGGATGTAGGCATTGCTGAACCACTATAATCCTCTGTGTGTTCTTCTTCTTCTAATTCTCTCTCCTTTTATTTGCATAATTGTTTTGTTTCCATCTCTATTGTTTTTACAATTGGTATCAGAGCCAAGTTGGATGAAGAATTCTTGCTGAAGGTGTTTGATTACTCTGCTTTATAGCCATCTCCTCTCTATTTGTTGGTGATCTATTTAATACAATGTCAGCCATATTCGAATTGGACAAATTTGACGGAAAAGGCGATTTCAGTCTTTGGAAAAAGAAGATGAAGGCTCTTCTCGTTCAACAAAAGGTAGCTAAAGCCCTCGAAGATCCAAGTAAGTTACCTCCTATTATGACCGATGATGAGAAGGCTGAAATGGCTGAAATAGCATATAGCATAGTGATTTTATATTTAGCCGATAATGTGTTGAGAAGAGTTAGCAATATAGAAAATATCTCTAAATTATGGTCGAAGTTAGAAGAACTCTATATGTCTAAGTCTCTCACGATAAGATCTACCTGAAGGAAAGATTATTTGGCTTTAGAATGGATCCATCGAAATGTATGGAGGAGAATACTGATGATTTTAACAAAATTTGTCTGGATTTGACTAATTCTGCAGAGAAATTAGATGCAGAGAATCAAGCTGTAATTCTTCTGAATTCCTTACCTGATAAGTTTAAAGAAGTGAAAAATGCAATCAAAGGGATTCTCTTACACTTGAACTAGTTTTGAATTCGCTTCGATCAAAAGAGCTTGAAATGAAAACTGAGAAGAAGGAGTCTGAGGCCCTTTTTGTTAAATGTAAGCATACAAAAGGACATAGTAGCAAGTCACATAAATATAATCCAAAGTTCAATAAAAAATCAGATCAGAGAAATAATTAGAAAGAGAAAATAACTTGCAACTATTGCAAGAAGGAAGGACATGAAATTTGACTGCCCTATTTTAAAAAAGAAAGGCAAATTGCCTATTAGAAAAAATTATAAAGAAGCTGCAAATGTTTTAGAAGGATATGAATCAGCTGAAGTACTTATGGTTAGTGAATTTGATGATGATTTGAATGAATGGATAATGGATTCAGGTTGTACATTTCACATGTCACCTTACAAACATTATTTTGTTGACGTAAATGAATTTGAAGGTGGCAAAGTGATTATGGGAAACAATCAGCACTGTCAAATCAAAGGTATTGGATCGGTTAAATTGAAAATGGATGATGGAACCTTGAAGGTATTGTCTTAAGTCAGGTATGTACCTGGACTGAAACGGAATTTGATATCCTTGGGTACTTTGGACAAAGCTGGGTTTAGGAATAGATCTGAAAATGGTTTGTTACTGGTTTGTAAAGGTACTTCAGTTAAGCTATCTGGAAAATTGAGAAATGGGTTGTATATTCTTCAAGGAAATGCAATTATTGGAGAATTAAATGTGACTTCAGATGCTACAATTGTTGACACAAAGTTATGGTTATGGCATGGAAGAATGGCTCATATCAGTCAAAGAATGCTTGACCACTTAATATAAACAAGGTTTGTTAGGTAAATACAAACCCTCTGAATTAACTTTCTGTGAGCATTGTGTTTTGGCGAAATCAACCAGACTTAGCTTCAAAAGGGGATCTCTTAGATCAGAAGCTAGTTTAGATTATATCCATTCAGATCTTTGGGGTCCATCAAGGGTCAAAACACATGGTGGTGCCAAATACTTTCTATCGTTGATAGATGATTATTCAAGGAAATTGTGAGTATATTTGTTGAAATCCAAGGATGAAGCATATGAAGCCTTTGTTGATTGGAAGATATATGTTGAGAATCAAAGAGGGAAGAAGATTAAAACACTTCGAATAGACAATGGGTTGGAATTTTTGAATGAAAATTTCAACAATTTGTGCAAGAAAAATGGAATTGATAGACATTTGACTGTACTAGGAACACTGCATCAAAATGGACTTGCAAAAAGATACAATCGAACTATTCTTGAAAAGGTGAGAAGTGTTGGAATTTATGCCCTAAACTTGTGTAATTTTGATCAAATAAATAAAGGGTTATTTGTTTTAATAAAATTATATTCTTGCTTTAATAAATCCAATAAACTAAGCTCCAAGGTTATAATATATCTTGAACATCAGTGTAGTGGACACTATTTGCATTGTGTTCAAGAATATAACCTAAATGGTCTATGGTATAAGAATAAGGATGGAAACCTTATTCTCGTAACACCATGGATGCGACCCACTTGTTAATTAGTACAAATTTGGTAATCCAACTCATTCATGTGGTTGACATGCGAGTGGAGGCATCCTGTATGAAGAGTTCATACAAGACCGGACTGGAAATTATTAGTCTAACCAGTGTAACACCGTTAACAGGATAAGACTGATAATTTATAGATTGTCATTAGTGACTCGACCTGAATTCTGAGCAAGTTAAGAACTCCTGCTTATAGGGGTTTGTCCTTAGACTATTATGGGTGAGAGTGGCCTGTAGCCAACTCAATAAGCCTACCTTCTCAGGGACAGAACCTCGTAGGTAGTTGGGGACTTAACTGTGCAAGATGGAATTCACTCATTCCTACACTAAGGAATTAGATAGGTTGTTCCCTTAAGAACTGACTCCATGTCTTGAACAACGGGGCCCCACCTCTATGAGGGTATGAGTCTAAGGTAGGACCTTAGACTTGTTGTTCATTAGGGGATCAGTGGTGTTTAAGGAACAAAGAGGTAATCACAGGGGTAAAATGATAATTTGACCCATCCGTGATTAATAACAACCTTTGAAGGGTCGACTCATGGGTAATGATTATATCAGTGGACACAATATAATCTACAGTGAGGAGAGTGCAGCTACAAGTCTATAGTAGAGTGACTTGTAGTTAATGAATATTAATTAACTGGATCAAAGAGTTTGATCAGTTAATCTCACATCATTGGAGCTCATGAACTGTAGGTCCATTAGGTCCCTCCGTTGGCTCAACATGGTAATATTGAGGGTATAAAGTTAGGAATGAAATGGAAGTGATCAATTTCATGCATGAGGTGTTATATCAATTATATATGATATAATTGATATAATATATGGTTTTAATGTGAATTAGATTCACATATAAACTATATAATAGTGGGAGAATATAAGAGGGATAGGATGGTAATTTCTAACCTATTTCCCTATATATATATATAGTTACATGAGATGCAACTAGGTTAAGCAAGTGATTCCATCTCTTGAGAAACCCTAGAGAATTCTCCCACAAAGTGTTGGAAAGAGTTACAACTAGACTTTCACAAAATACCTCATCTCACCTAAAGGGAATCGACCTTCCTCCCTCACCTAGAGAACAACGGAGAAGATCCGGTGGTAGTGTCGGTGATCGTTCGGGTTCGTGTTGCTGAGATCGTGATCGTGAGAGAAGGAGCACTCGAAGAAAAGTTCTTCAAAAGTATTATACTTGTTGTCCATCTCTTATATATATGCTTAATTTAGTTAAATGGTTCTTGATTGATATCTGTGTAACGAAATTAAGAACGCGCGATTCACTATCGCTTCCGCTGTGGGATTCGATTCCCTTCAATTGGTATCAGAGACCAATTGCGTTCTTAATTTACGTTCTGGATTTTTTAAGAACAAGGTGAGATTTACTATTTTGCATGAGATGTATGAACGGTTTGCAATTTAGACGTTTTCAATTTTGGCACTTCGATTTACAAATTTTTCATTGAATCGTTCAATGTAAGGGCCCGGTGTTTTGGACAATTTTAATTGTAAATCGAGTCTGTAAGTCTGTGTCGATCGAGGCAAAGTGGTTGTTGAGAAGAACAGAGCGAAAACGAGCAAGGAATGGAGATTCTACTTGTTGTTCTTTGAATGGCGTTGCAACAACATTTTCTATAGCGTTAACGCTGTATTGAGCGTTAATATGCGCAGCAATAGGGCGCGCTTCAACGGACGGAAACTGGCAACATGCAGCGTTGCAACGCCGAAGGCGTTTTAGCAAGCGCTTCAACGAGCAGAAATGTTTTTTTATTTATATTAAATATAAAAACGTTTTATATTTAATTTATTTAACTTTAATTGATATAATTAGATTATATTAATTAAAATTGAATTTAGGGTGCAAAAATTGGTCTAATTTTGCTATTTAAATTATGCAATTGTTGTGTAATTATTGTCATGCATAATGTATGCTTTTAATTTAGATATCCCACCTTATGTTAAGCATTTTCATGCATCATTTATAATATAAAGAGTTATATTATATAGTTTGCATGATTAATTAATATGAAGTGTTATATTAATTTATGGACAACATTGACATGCATTATTTTTCATGAGATGATTATGCTATGTATGTCTTATTATTCATGTGATGAATGATCAAGCACTATAACATAGTATGCATGTCACCTAAGGTTAATTATTAGTTTTAAAATGTTTAGAACTTGGAAATAATATACCTTAGGTTATCTAGTTTTAATTAAATTAGAATTAGGAACCAAGTGATTTATAAACAATGATTAAAAGAGGAACTCTGTCGAAAGTTCTGTCTAGGCTGGGGTATTTAAGCTGACGGAAACGGAACACCCCTACCTCGAAACTGACCTGGGAGTGAAATTTAATCAGAGGGTTTATAAATCATAGTAGCGTCAGCGGGTTTATTAAGGGGTTAATAAACTAGAAATCCTAGGCTTAATATAAAATTTATATTAGCAAACTTAGGATAAAATCAATATAAGAGTTATATTGATTATTAATATAAGAGTTATATTGATAACTTTAGGTAAAACCATTTGCCGGGTTTAGCCTAAGTAAGATTCCTATAGATTTAAAGTATCCAGTGGGAGGAAAAATGTATATGATACATATTTTTCCACCTACGTTTCTCCAGGAAGTTCACACTGTGAGATTCATACTTGGCCTCGTGGCGCAAACGGGAGCGTCCCCCTTCGGATGGTGTTTGTATGAGTCAATATCAAGGTGAATGGAGATGGTACTTATAGTGAGTGGGAGCAGGTTTAGTGAAAACAAAACCAATGGTCTCTTGAGTCGGTTTACACCGTAAGATCACTATGGTCAGCCTGCTAGTTTGGCCTGACCTGGACAAGACAATCCCTTCGAAGGGCTTGATCATAGGGGATCGAACACAATAGACACCCGAGAGGTATAAAGACCTCCTTAGTCTGTTTTTCAATCTAGTCTTCCCTTCGGTGAATTTTATTGGATGGGGACTCTGGGATCTAAAGACAGAGGGTTACACTCACAAGGTACATAAGATGTGTATGTATCCTGACCGAAAAATGGTAACTAAAGCCTATAGGAATAAGAGTTATTCTGACATTAGGTTTTGGTCAAGAGTGTCTTGATCCAGAGGAGGAGTGTTTATGATTACCCTGCGGTGTTATACATTCTAAACCTTTGGAGTATCATTGCAAATCGTAAATGACCTAGGAATCATATGATAATTAGCTAAAACATGATTGGATTAGATAATTGTAGCAAGAAACTCATACAAGTTTTGTTTGTAAATTTTTAGCAAAATGTCTAGCTCTATTATTTCCTTATTGGGTGCGAAAAAGTTAACCGGAGAGAATATGATGACATGGAAAAACAAACTCAACACTATATTGGTAGTGGATGATCTGAAGTTTGTGCTAACTGAGGAGTGTCCTCAGGTGCCAGGCTCGAACGCATCACGAAATGTTCTTGATGCATATGATCGATGGATCAAGGCCAATGATAAGGCCAAGGTCTACATGCTGGCAAGTATGTCTGACATATTAGCCAAGAAGCATGACGGCATGATAACCACTAAGGAAATCATGGATTCTGTGCAGGGTATGTTTGGACAACAGTCCACACAGGCCAGACACAATGCCCTAAAGTACATATTCAACTTAAGGATGCCAGAGGGTACATCTGTTCGGGATCATGTCCTGGATATGATGGTGCACTTTAACATCGCGGAGTCGAATGGTGCTTCCATCGATGAATCGAGCCAGGTCAGCTTCATTCTGGAAACGCTTCCAGATAGTTTCCTACAGTTTAGAAGTAATGTTGTTATGAACAAGCTTACTTTTAATCTTACCTCCCTTCTGAATGAACTCAAGATCTTTCAATCATTGATGAAAATTCAGGGATCGAAAGGTGAGGCAAATGTTGCCAGTAAGAGTTATCACAGAGGTTCGACCTCTGGAACAAAAATAGTGGCTTCATCTTCTTCTAATCTAAAAGGGAAGAAGAAGAACATGAAGAAGGTTGGTAAAGGGAAACAAGCTGACAAATCTGTCGCCCAGAAGGGCAAGAAAGTCAAAGAAGTTGCTGACAACGGAAAGTGTTTCCACTGCAACAAAGACGGGCATTGAAAACGAAATTGTCCGAAGTACATTGCAGAAAAGAAGAACGAAGGTAAATATGATTTACTTTGCCTAGAAGCTTGTTTAGTGGATAATGATAAAACTGCTTGGATACTTGATTCAGGCGCCACTAATAATGTTTGCTCTTCTTTTCAGGGAATTGATTCCTAACAACAACTATAGAAAGGAGAGATAACGCTCCGGGTTGGAAATGGAGAGGTCGACTCTGCTGTACCAGTAGGCACGATGAAGCTTTACTTTGGCAAGAAATATATGTTGTTAGACAATATATTAGTGATACCAGGGTTTACTAGAAACCTTATTTCAATTTCTTGTCTTATAGAACAATGTATTTTTGTTTCTTTCTCTATGAATAAAGTGTTTATTTTGAAGAAAGGTATGGAAATATGTTCAGCTTCATTAGAAAAACGGTTGTATCTTTTAAGGCCTACTTCAGTCAAAATGGTTTTGAACACTGAATTATTTAAAACTGCAAACGCATAAACTAAGAAACGTAAAATTTCTCCTAAAGAAAATGCTCATCTTTGGCATCTTAGATTGAGTCACATTAATCTCAATAGGATTGAGAGATTGGTAAAGAATGGACTTCTAAATGAGTTAGAAGAAAATACTTTACCTGTATGTGAATCCTGCCTAGAAGGCAAAATGACTAAAGATCTTTGAGTGGAAAAGGTTATAGAGCCAAAGAACCTCTTGAGCTTATACATTTAGACCTTTGTGGTCCGATGAGTGTTAAAGCCAGAGGAGGTTATGAATATTTCATCTTCTTTGTAGATGATTATTCCATATATGGGCATATTTACCTAATACAACATAAGTCTGAAGCACTTGAAAAGTTCAAGGAATTCAAGACTGAAGTTGAAAATCAATTGGGTAAAACAATTAAAACACTTCGATCAGATCGAGGTGGAGAGTACATGGATTTAAAATTCCAGAACTATATGATAGAACATGCAATTACATCCCAACTCTCGGCTCCCGGTACACCACAACAAAACGGTGTATCGGAAAGGAGAAATAGAAACTTGTTGGACATGGTTCGATCAATGATGAGTTATGCTCATCTCCCTAGTTCATTTTGGGGTTACACAGTAAAGACTGCAGTGTAAATTTTGAACAATGTGCCCTCAAAAAGTGTTTCTGAAACACCTTTTGAACTCTGGAAAGAACGTAAAGGTAGTTTATGTCATTTTAGAATTTGGGGTTGTCCAGAACATGTGCTTGTGACAAATCCAAAGAAGTTGGATTCACGTTCAAAATTGTGCCTATTCGTAGACTACCCAAAAGAAACAAGAGGTGGTTTATTCTATGATCCTAATGATGATAAGGTTTTTGTGTCAACAAATGCCACTTTCTTAGAGGAGGACCACATAAGTGACCACAAACCAAGAAGGAAAATTGTGTTGAGTGAGTTAGACGGAACAATAACAAAGGTTGCTAATAAAACTAGTACGTCAACAAAAGTTGTTGATACTAGCTTGTCTAGTCAATAGAGTCATCTTAAGAGTTGAGTATGCCTCGATGTAGTGGGAGGGTTATAACACAACCTGACCGTTACATGGATTTATCTGAAACCCAAGTTGTTATACCAGATGACGAATGTGAGGATCCATCGACTTATAGTCAAGCGATGGTTGACAAAGACAAAGACAAATGGGTCATAACCATGGACCAAGAAATGGAGTCTATGCACTTCAATTCTGTTTGGGATCTTGTAGATAAGCCTGATGGGGTAAAACCTATAGGTTGTAAGTGGATCTACAAGAGAAAACGTGATGTAGATGGGAAAGTGCAAACCTTTAAAGCTAGACTAGTAGCAAAGGGTTATACCAAGGTTGAAGGGGTTGACTATGAGGAAACCTTTTCACCTGTTGCTATGGTAAAGTCTATCCGTATCCTACTTTCCATTGCCGCATATTATGACTATGAGGTATGGGAAGTGGATGTCAAGACAGCCTTTTTGAATGACAATCTTGAGGAAAACATCTACATGGACCAACCCAAAGGGTTCATTGAACTAGGACAAGAGCAAAAGGTTTGCAGGCTTAAAAGGTCAATTTATGGACTGAAACAAGCCTCTAGGTCCTGGAATATAAGATTTGATGAGGCAATCAAATCTTATGGTTTTGACCAGAATGATGATGAACCTTGTGTCTACAAGAAAATCATCAATAGTTCTGTTGCATTCCTAGTTCTATATGTGGATGATATCCTACTCATTGGGAATGATGTAGGATATCTTACTAACATTAAGAATTGGCTAGCTACGCAATTCCAAATGAAAGATTTGGGTGATGTGCAGTTTGTTCTTGGGATCCAGATTGTCCGAAACCGCAAGAATAAAACACTAGCCTTGTCTCAAACATCTTACCTAGACAAAGTGTTGTCAAGGTTTAAGATGCAAGACTCCAAAAAGGGCTTATTACCTTTTAGACATGGAGTCCATTTGTCTAAGGAACAGTGTCCTGAGACACCTCAAGGAGTTGAGCATATGAGACGAATTCCTTATGCATCAACTGTTGGGAG
Source organism: Trichosanthes cucumerina (assembly GCA_036507285.1). Taxonomy (NCBI): domain Eukaryota; kingdom Viridiplantae; phylum Streptophyta; class Magnoliopsida; order Cucurbitales; family Cucurbitaceae; genus Trichosanthes; species Trichosanthes cucumerina. The sequence continues at coordinate 68,395,666 of CM071839.1, read as the reverse complement.
CCTGATATATGCCATGTTGTGTACTAGGCCTGACATCTGTTTTGCAGTTGGAATAGTAAGTAGGTATCAATCCAATCCAGGACTTGAACACTGGACAACAGTTAAAACAATCCTTAAGTATCTATGGAGAACAAGGAACTACATGCTTGTGTATGGGGCTAAGGATTTGATCCTTACAGAATACACGGATTCTGACTTTCAGACTGATAAAGATTTTTGGAAATCTACATCAGGGTCAGTATTTACTCTTAACGGAGGAGTTGTAGTATGGCGAAGCGTCAAGCAAGGATGCATCGCTGATTCCACCATGGAGGCCGAATATGTAGCAGCTAAAGAGGTTGTTTAGTTAAGAAAATTCATGCTAAATTTGGAAGTTGTTCCAAATATGACTTTGCTCATCACGCTATATTGCGATAACAGTGGTGCAGTGGCAAATTCGAGGAAACCCCAAAGTCACAAGAGGGGAAAGCACATTGAGCGGAAATATCATCTCATCCGGGAGATCGTGCATAGAGGAGACGTGATTGTCACGAAGATAGCCCCAGAGCACAACATTGTTGATCCTTTTACAAAGGCTCTCATGACTAAAGTATTTGAGAGTCACCTAGAAGGTCTAGGTTTACAAGTCTTCCCCAACTAGAGCAAGTGGGAGTATTTTGTACAAAGGGTTTAAATGCCCTAGTTTATTGTATTTACATTACTGTAATGTTTTAGTACTCAACAAGCTTTAGGTCAAGTGGGAGATTGTTGGGATTTATGCCCTAAACTTGTGTAATTTTGATCAAATAAATAAAGACTTATTTGTTTTGATAAAATTATATTCTTGCTTTATAAATCCAATAAACTAAGCGCCAAGGTTATAATATATCTTGAACATCAGTGTAGTGGACACTATTTGGATTGTGTTCAAGAATATAACCTAAATGGTCTATGGTATAAGAATAAGGATGAAAACCTTATTCCGGTAAAACCATGGATGCGACCCACTTTGTAACTAGTACAAAAGAGGTAATCCAACTCATTCATATGGTTGACATGCGAGTGGGGGCATCCTGTATGAAGAGTTCATATAAGACCGGACTGCAAATTATTAGACTAACCAAAGATAACACCAGTTAATGAGGATAAGACCCGATAATTTATAGATGGTCATTAGTGACTCGACACAATTCGAGCAAGTTAAGAACTCCCGCTTATAGAGGTTTGTCCTTAGACTAGTATGGGTGAGAATGACACATAGGCAGGCTCAATAAGCGTACCTTCCGAGTGACGTAACCTCGTAGATAGCTGGGGACTTAACTGTGCAAGATGGAATTCACTCATTCCTACACTAAGGAATTAGATAGGTTATTCCCTTAAGAACTGACTCCAGGTCTTGAACAACGGGGCCCCGTCCTCTATGAGGGTATGAGTCTATGGTAGGACCTTAGACTTGTTGTTCATTAGAGGATCAGTGGTGCTTAAGGAACAAAGAGGTAATCACAGGGGTAAAATTGTAATTTGACCCAGCCGTGATTACGAACAACCTGTGAAGGGTCGACTCATGGGTAATGATTATATAAGTGGACACAATATAATCTACAATGAGAAGAGTGCAGCTACAAGTCTATAGTGGAGTGACTTGTAGTTAATGAATATTGATTAACTGGATCAAAGAGTTTGATCAGTTAATCTCACATCATTGGAGCTCATGAACTGTAGGTCCTTTAGGACCCTCCGTTGGCTCAACATGGTAATATTGAGGGTATAAAGTTAGGAATGAAATTGAAGTGTTCAATTTCATGCATGAGGTGTTATATCAAGTATATATGATATAATTGATATAATATATGGTTTTAATGTGAATTAGATTCACATATAAACCATATAATAGTGGGAGAATATACGAGGGATATGATGGTAATTTCCAACCTATTTACCTATATATATATATATATATAGTTGTATGAGATGCAACTAGGTTAAGCAAGTGATTCCATCTCTTGAGAAACCCTAGAGAATTCTCTCACAAAGTGTTGGAAAGAGTTCCAACTAGACTTTCACAAAATACCTCATCTCACCTAAAGGAAACCTACCTTCCTCCCTCACCTAGAGAACAACGGAGAGATCCGGTGGTAGTGTCGGTGATCGTTCAGGTTCGTGTTGCTGAGATCGTGATCGTGGGGGAAGAAGCACTCCAAAAAAAGATCTTCAAAGGTATTATACTTGTTGTCCATCTCTTATATATATGCTTAATTTAGTTAAATGGTTCTTGATTGATATCCGTGGAGCTAAATTAAGAACGCGAGATTCACGGTCGCTTCCGCTGCGGGATTCGATTTCCTTCAAAGCATTTTATCAAATGCAAATTTACCTAAGAATTTTTGGGGAGAAACATTGAACACAACCACATATATTATAAACAGGAGTCCCTCTTTTGCACTTGACTTCAAAACTCCTCAGGGGCCGTTTGGTTTAAGGTTTTATTGGATGGGAATGGGTAATAGATGTCTAGGAATAAGATGTCTGGGAATAATAAATGTCTGAGAATAAGATGACTGTGTTTGGTTGTACATGGGAATTCTATCAGATTTTTATGTAAAAAAATTATATTTTATATTTATTTTACGAAATTAATATATTAGTCTTATGTAATATATACTTACGATCTAATAAATAATGTGCAAATTTATTTTATGATATTTATCTTATAAATTTTATATATTATTATTTATTATTAATAAAATAATAAAAATACATTTAAAAAATATTAATTAATTAATATTTTTAATGAAAAATTAATTATTAATTGATCACAAGTAACTCGTGAATAATTAATTATTATGATTATCTTTACCATAAATTAATAATATTTATAATTAATTTATTAATATAATATTAATTAGTGATTTAATATTTTTATAATGAATGTTTATGCTTGTTTGATGAAATTAATCTTAAAAATATTATTTTATTAACTAATCAAAATTAATGTCAACTAATAAAAATAAATAAATTAATTATAAATATTTGTAATTAAATAATTAATTATGATTATCGAAAATAAATAAATAAATAAATAAAAATATATAAATATTAATAAGAAAGAGAGAGATATTAATAAAGAAGAGAGAGAAAGAGAGAGATGGATGGGTTTAAAGAAAACCCATTATTCTTGAAGGGTATAGGAAACCCATCCACCATGGGAAAAAGTGATGCATGGGAATAAGTGATACCCATGCCCATGCTTACAAACCTTGTTCCAAACAAGGAGATTTAAAACCCTTACCCATTCCCATCCACAAAACCTTGCACCAAACGACCCCTCAAGAGTTATGGACGGGTAGACCACCCAAGCTTCATCATATGAGAACATTTAGAAGTGCAGCCTATGCATACATCAAGGAAGGAAAATTGGAAGCAAGGGCAAAAAGATGTATATTTATGGGGTATCCTCATGGTGTGAAAGGATATAGATTATGGTCCCTTGAATTAGGAGATAAGAGGTGTTTTATTAGCATAGATGTCAAGTTCAATGAAAATTTGATGCCTTGGAAGGATTCAGACACTCAACCAATGTCTGAAGATGTGAGTAAAAAGACTTTTGAAATTGAGTTGCAAACTCTTGATAACAATACCAATGAAGCGAGTTCTAGTCAAACTGCTTCACACCCTTCTAACGAACAAATTCATGATTATCAATTAGCAAGAGATAGACAGAGAAGAGTCATTAGACCACCAACTAGACATGATGATGCTGATTTTGTTGGTTATGCACTCCATTGTTTTAATGATATTGAATTGACAGAACCAAACACATTTAAGCAAGCCCTCAACTCCAATGACTCTAAACATTAGATTGAAGCAATGGATAGGGAAAGGACTTCTCTATTGAAAAATCAGACATGGTATCTTGTTGATAAACCACCTAATCAGAAGCTGGTAGATTGCAAATGGTTGTTTAAAATTAAGCCTGGAATCACAGGTTTTGACAACCCACATTATAAAGCGAGGATAGTAGCTAAAGGTTACACACAAGAAGAGGGCATAAACTATACTGTAGGTGTTCTCACCAGTTGTAAGACATTCATCTATCAGAGTTCTTCTATCGTTGGTAGTTCAGTTCAACTTAGAATTGGAACAAATGGATGTCACAACTACATTCTTGTATGGAACCTTAGATGAAGAGATTTACATGAAACAACCACCTGGTTATGTTCAAGAGGACAAAAAGAATCTGGTCTGTCGTTTGCAAAAATCGATTTATGGACTGAAACAGTCATCGAGGCAGTGGAACAAGTGTTTTGATTCCTTTATTACTTCAAAGGGGTTTTCTAAACATTCTTTTGACACTTGTGTATATAAAAAGATTGTTGATACTTATCATTTCATCTTACTCCTTTTGTATGTAGATGATATCCTTATTGCATCAAACAACATTTAGGAGGTCAAATGGTTGAAAAATCAATTGAGTCAAAAGTTTGAGATGAAAGATTTAGGTACTGCAAAGAAGATTTTGGGAATGCAATTCAGCAGAGATCGAATTAGACATACCTTGAGTATATCTCAAGAAGACTACTTGAAAGGTGTTGTCAAACGGTTCCACATGGAAAATTGTAAAATTGTAAAAACTCCATTGGCACAACATTTCAAACTTTCAGCAGCTCAGTCACCTATCACACAGGAAGAAATTGATGAAATAAAGACAATCCCTTATGCCAACCTTGTTTGAAGTGTCATGTATGGTATGATTTCTTGTCGCCCTGACTTAGCGTATTCCATGAGTGTTATTAGTAGATATATGAGTAATGCTGGCAAGATTCATTGGGAGGCTTCCAAATGGGTCCTTAGATACATAAAAGGTACTGCGGCTAAGGGATTGGTTTATACTCAATGTGAAAATTTGGATGATTTTATTGTTGGATATGTAGATTCTGATTATGCAGCTGATTTAGATAGAAGAAGATCATTAACTGGTTATGTTTTCTCATTATTTGGCAATGTGATTAGCTGGAAATCAACTCTACAGTCGGTTGTTGCATTGTCTTCCACTGAGGTTGAGTACATAGCATTTGCAGATTCTGTTAAAGAGTCTATGTTGCTAAAAGGATTGATTACTGAAATGTGTTCACTACCTTGTTCAGTTAAAATTTATTGTGACAGTCAAAGTGCTATAGCATTGTCTAAGAATCCAACGTTTCATAATAGAACAAAGCACATTAATGTTCGATTTCACTATGTTCGTGATGCACTTCAGGATAGAAAAATCAACTTGTTGAAAATAAATACAGCTCACAACCCAGCAGATATGATGACAAAATCTCTTGCTTCAGTCAGGTTCATATATTTGTGTGACCTGTTGAAGTTAGGAGTGGGTTAATGGTCATTGATCTATTGAATAGTTGAATCGATACCGAGGGTGTTTCTAATCTGATGCTTTTGTTACATGTGCTCTTTAAGAGGGTGCTTTGTAGACCTTAATTGTTGACTTACACATTGGTGGTAATTACTGTGTTTTACCATAGTTAATTATTAAGTTTGATTAACTTACTTTGCAAGACACAATTATTTGTAAAATCCACATGGCTTCATGCATGTGAGTTTGTGGGCCTAAGTTTCTTTAGTACTTGGGCATTTTGAAGGTCGCCTTTTTGGCGAGAAGGGTGCAGTTTTTGGAGGAAGTTTTTCTGTTGCTTTTCTTTTGATTTTCTGGTTCGTCTTTTGTTTTTCCTTCTCTGTAATATTGGGGGATAGTAAAAACTCTCTCATCTATTCAAAAGTGGATGTAGGCATTGCTGAACCACTATAATCCTCTGTGTGTTCTTCTTCTTCTAATACTCTCTCCTTTTATTTGCATAATTTGTTTGTTTCGATCTCTATTGTTTTTACAAAGTACAATGAGGGCATTATTCATTCCAAGTGTGGGGGGGGAATAACAAAGCACGTTACAATATGTTTCGGGGTCCAAATAGGTGTTCTAGAAGTCAATCGTGACAGTCACTCAGTACGGAAAAAAAAAAAGGGAAAACATGCTCTACCTTCAATGTAGATCAAGTAATTAGGAAAAGTCATGACACTCACTAGTAGAAAATAGGGATACAATGACGGACGGAAAAAACAAGGTGCAAGAAACAATGACGGACGGGGAAAAGGTGCGCTGAAAATTTTGGTCGGACATACAATGACGGGCATTGCCCGTCATAGTAAGTTGTTTTTAATGACGCGCATTGCCCGTCATCATAGGGTATTTTAAAAAAAAATCCCAACTCATTTTCTCTCTCTTCCCTCTTTACCATTTCGACACCCCATATCATTTTCTCTCTCTCACAGCAACTCACCCCTCTCTCTCACTCTCCTCTTCGCCGTTTGTTGCCGATCTCACTCTCCCTCTTTGTCGTTTGTCGCCACCAACCTCTCTTCTCTCGTTTGCCACCGTCTGTCGTCCGTCTGAGCTTCCACCGAGCTTCCTTCGTCTGAGTTTCCTTTCCCTGCTTCCCTCGGCCAGATCGCTGAACTTCCCTCCCTCGCCAATCGCCGGCCAGATTTGTTTCCCTCGGCCAGATCTTCGAGCTTTTGGTGATTTTTCTTTTCTTTTTTCTTTTATTATTTTAGATTGATTTGTTTTTTGTGGATCTGAGTTTTTTTTGTGTAGATCTAAATGCTTTTGTGTATAATAGAAAATTATTTTGGGTATCTTTGATTTTTATACAATCGATTCGGTATCTTTGATTTTTTTTTTTTTGTGGATCTGAGTTTTTTTGTGTAGATCTAAATGTTTTTGTGTATAATAGAAAATTATTTGGGTATCTTTGATTTTTATAAAATTGATTCGGTATCTTTGATCTTTTTGTTGTAGATCTGAGTTTTTTTTTGTGTAGATCTAAATGTTTTTGTGCATCTTTTAACGTTTTTTGGTATCTTTGATCTTGTGGGCATTGATTATTTTTGTGAATAATCTAAAAATTATACTCTAAGTTTTGCATATGAGATGGTTGTATTGAGTGGAGTTGAAGCAAAAAAAACATGGATTTAGTTTTTTCTTACCTTAAAGGTTTAATTTGTTTTTCTGCCAGATAAGTGAAGATGATAAATTAGTACAAGCACGGAATGGCATGCTTGGATTGCTCTCAGTAGAAGAAATGCAGCAACAGGTTCCTTTGTCTTGACCCTTTTGCTAATTCATTATAAAATAATAGATGATATTTGTTACTTTAAAGTGTTTGCTACTTGTACTTTTATTTTATACCATTATCTCCTTTTTTTTTAAGTAGTTAATACTTAGCTTATGGTTCTTTGTTTCAATTTTAGCTTAAAGAAGTGCATGAAATTTCTTCTTTGAATATGATTATTTACAAGTGGTTGAATTCTGCCTCAAGCCAGTTCATGGAGCATATAATTGGTGGGAAGTTTAAGTTGGGCTAGAAGATTGGAAGAAAATCCTTCCGTGTATTCATGTATGCAATTCAGTTAACTTTTTTACTTATCTAGTGCTTTTGGAGATGAGATCTTTCACTATTTCTTTAATGTTCTTGTCAATTTTTTATTTTATAGTTTTTAGAAACAAATTACTCGAAAGCTAATATTTATATTGATCTAGATTGTTGTAGGTAAGGATGTGCAAACTAATTTAAGCATTTACAATGAAAACACATACAGATGGTTTTATGTGTTATATTAGCTAATCACTCTTTACAACTATGGTAAATTATTGTGTTAAGCTAATCACTCTTTACAACTGATTATCCTGCATTAGGTCCCAATTTGTGTTAAGACATGTTAAGACATGAGTTCTTAATGTGTTAAGACATGAGTTCTTTCTAACTTGACTCTGATTTCTTGATTCTTATGTTACTTCTTCTTTTCGAAGTATGTTTGTAAATAGATTTTTATGTTGCTTCTTGTTTTTGAAGTATGTTTATAATTGTTCAGTACTGTTCAAATTTATGGCTTTTGAATATCACTCTTGGAAATCTATTGAAGTTATTTTCCGTACGTGATTTGACTATGAGTTTAACAAGGTCAATCAATCTTTGTTGTTTTTTGGTGCTAGGTCTTGATGTATTGTTTGCCAAGAAGTTGTTCAAGGTGAGAAAGTGAGGAAGTTCTCTGTCTCATACGTTATAATGTAATATTGTGTACCATTTCTTGAATTTAAGTTCTTGCTGGGATATCTAAATGTACAGAATCTGTTTTGAATTTAAGTTCTTGTTGGGATATGTTAATGTGTTATTTTTTATTTGATCTCAGCTTCATATTTTCAGTTGCAAGATTTATGTGTGTATTGGATCCTACTTGTACATGGGGTTTTCACCCGTCGTTGGATCACCCATGTATGTACATCATGCATTCCTTTCTATTGATGCTTTTGATTTTAATCATTGTGGTTTTATATTCTTTTGATTCAAGAAGTTTTTTTGTTCCTCTTTTTTACTAATCTAATTGGATCTAGTTCTTACTTTAGGTTTTTTTTTTTCCAATAAGTTTGAAGCCCTTTTTTTTTATTATTTTTGTTTGTTGAAAATTTGGGATGCATAGTTAAGAAAATTTGGGATGCAGTTTGACCCTACCTTTAGGCTCACTGCAGTTTCTCAATAAGTGTATTTGTGCAGTTGGATTTGTTCCTGAGCATTCTGCATCCAGAAGAGCGAAGTTGATGGTTTTAGCAAACGAGAAGGCAACTCAAATATTCTACATTCCTCCAACTCTTGTAAAATTTTGTTTAGCAATTTTTTTTATCCTTGTAAAGTAAATGTAGTTTGTATTTATATTTTTGTGATATGTAATACATTTTTTTTAATACATACTTTATATTTTATTAATTAAAGTTAAGTTTGTAGGATTGCTTTTCTAAAGATGTATTAGTATTGAGATTTTTTGTACAAAATTTTGAGAAATATTAAATTTTTTTGTTAGAGCTATTGAGGCAACCAACAATTTTTTTTTCTTAAATTACGAACAAAACGATGACGGGCATTGCCCGTCATTAAAAGTGTCTTTTCATGACAGGCAATGTCTGTCATTAAAAACTGGGTTCCAACCCACTTTTAATGACGGGCAAAGCCCTTTAATGACGGGCATTGCCTGTCATTAAAAATTGCCCGTCATTGTATGTTACAATGACGGGCAGTTTTTAATGACGGGCATTGCCCGTCATTAAAAACCGCCCGTCATTATACACATACAATGACACTCACATAGATGACGGGCGCCCGCCCGTCATCAAAACCCTTTAATGACGGCCATTGCCCGTCATTAAAACCCTTTTTTCTTCTAGTGACTCGTGATTGCCCTTGCATGAAAATTCAACTAAGAAAAGAGCAGGCAAGCCAGTTGTTGTGCAAAAACTCACTACGCGAGCATATGCAATCGTAGGTAGTAGATGCTAAACAAGGTCGATCCCACAGGGACTAAAGTTAGCAAAAATGATGGAATTAAGTACAAATTATTAAGTGTAAAACTATATTACAGAACGCAACTAAATATGCAAAACGTTTAGAAACAAGCACCAAAGCAACCACTTAAGCAAAGGAGACTTAAAAAGAACAAAACCTAGCTTAGAGAAAAGGTTTAAGATGCTAAACAAGTAATAAAATAGATAAAACAGAAGGCTGAAATTTTTGGAAGCAGTGGTTGTTTTTACAAATTTTGACTTGTCAATGGTGCAGCATTAATCACCACACTGTTATATAGCATGAAATTTTATGCTAAAATCTACCCGAGGCTTCCCGAACTCGATTTTCTCACCTTTAACACAGAGTTAAGCATATGTCTATGAAAACCCAATGCTAACGGACATTAAAAGATCAAATTCCCTAATACACAAGCTTAGAATGTATGTCTACACCCTACAACTTCTCTCCCATTAGAAATCACTTGCTCCATATGTGTTAATCTACCCATTCCTAACCTTTTTCAGTATTAAGAACAAGCTAAATGTCCTACTTAAGGTGATCAAACTCAAATAAGAACCTGCAATCTTCACCACAAATGGAAATATAACTTCCTACATGTGCATTGGATCAAAAAAGTTCAAACAAACCACATTCAACCATAAATTCCAGCCCTAACATACTTAGCCCATAGCTGAAAAGCAGAAAATAAACCTCAATAAATAAGAATTCAGCAAAATAATGAGATGTTTAACTAAGGTTTACATCTAAATGGTTTCAAAAGTAAGTTAACCTAGCTAAGAGTTTAAGAAAACATAGGGCACAACGAAAATCCACAACAAAACTAGAATAACAACAATAAAACGAGGGAGAGAGAGTAGGAGATGAAAGATCTTCTTCTTCTTCTGCAAGAATGGCTCTCCAATGGCTGTTTTCTTCTTCTTCACCCTAAAAAACGTGGGTTTCCTCTTTCGTGAGAGCTCCCCCTTCCCAATCGATAGTCTCCTCCTCTTTTTCTCTTTTAGGGTTATTTTTCAATCACCTCATCCACGTGGCAGCTTCTGATTGGCTCATTTTTAATGAAGTGTGACGCATTGCTGACATCATCAGAAAATTTCGCGAGAAAAACAGCTTCCAGTTTTGAGTTTTAATGCTATAGCATTGGCCAAACATTATGGTTTTGTGTCGCACAGTGCTACAATATTGCCACCACAATGGCTTTGTGCCGCACATTGCTACAACATTGTGGCCTCATTGCTCAAATATCCAAAAGACATGGCTTATCATCCCACACTCTCCTTGGCTCAACTTCCATAACCTGTCCAAAAGGAGGATAATTCACTAAAAATCAAGGGCAATTCACAAGATTTTTCTATAATCCCGACATGCTTTGCTACTAACCAAAAATGACCTAAAAAATGACCATAAGATGCAAGCTACTCAATTTTTAGCGAGATTTAAGAGTGAAACCGTGACAATTAACTCCCATTTCATGGGATTATCACACCCCCAAACTTAAACCGTTACTCGTCCTCGAGTAACGCTTTAATTGAAGAAGCAACACTGCAATAAGAACGAATGGGACACAAGTGCAACCAAAAGATGCTTTAACCCTCAGGTAGATTCTTATCTCTTCTCTTACAAATGACATTTAAGGAGATGTTCAATTCATGCACAAATAAAACACCTAAGTGCGTGTGTAAAAGATCCTAACCACTTAGATTTACAAAATTAACGTCATCTTAAAGCTTGGTTCCCTAGATTTAGTTGAAGGACTTCAAGTCAACCCAACATATGATCAACAAACAAAAGTTTAAAAGCTCGATCAAGAGTTTTAAAACTTACGAGAGTGTCTATTCAAGAATCTTCATCTTTAATCTCTCTCAAATAACAAGACATAACAAAAATGATGAAGTAAAAACAATGATAGGAGGCCCTTAAATACTTTCTTTTCTTCTTTCTTTCCTTTTTTTTTATTTTTTTTTTTTTTTTTTTTTTTTTTGTTTAAGAGAACCCAACTAGTCATTTGTACCTTCGTTTTAAACGTCAACATTGGCGATGAAGACGCCTAACATCGAGCACTATCACTAAAGAGTGGGTTGCTTTCGCATACTCATATCTATTGTCACTGTTTGACTCAAAGATAGGCATGAGTGTCATGTCTAGCGCTGGTTTACTAGGCCACAAAAAATAGAGGAGCATCTCTTTTCTTTTTATTTTATTTTTTCTTTCAAACTCCCTTTTTTTTTTCCTTTTTTTTTTTTTTTATAGGACCTCCCCCAAACTTGGTACAATACACAGATGGTGAAGAATTTAACGCTCTACTCTAAACTTCACTTTCAAACTTAAGTTCAAGACACATGAGAGAAGCACTCTTAGTCCCTAAATCTTCCCCAAAGCTCCAAGACTTTTTTAATAAGTATAAGCTAAGTAACTTGGATTTTAGTGCAAAAAAGTTCCTAACAATAACATGCATTTTTATGACTTTTAACATAAATGCCATTTGTAAGTTCAGAAATTTGAATCTAAATTTCATCATTGGAAGACAACTCAAAGCAGCACAGAATCCCAACAAATCTCACAAGCAGTATCAACTTAACACAACAAAACCATTGTCAGCAACAAAATAGTGCAAGCAATTGCAAACACAAGGTCAAAGCATATTGAATAAGCAATGCCTCACACACAATAATGAGCATCAACAAGTTAAAAGAGAACATCCACCACCCCCAAACTTAAGATGAGTTGTGCCCCCAACTCTAGAAAACGACCCAACAACATAGGAAAGAAAAGCAAAGCACCAGAGTCGCACAAAACTAAACTTACTAAGCATGACACAAACTAAATTAAGAAAGCTGGCAGAAAAAGGAAAAAAAACTGAAAAACAACACTAAAGCAAGAGGAACCGAAAACTCCCCTAAACATTATGGCTCTAGTCTCTTTTATCAACATCGTTTGGGTCAATGGGCTTATCCTCGTGCGCGGCGGCAGCTTGAAACACAAAAGGGTGCAATATCTGGTCCAGAAAGGATGGTTGCGGAGGGACAAGCCTATGGGCAATGCGCACAACAACCTTGTGAAACTCCATATCCCTCTCTCGAATATGCGAGGCCAAGGCTATAAAGGAACTCTCCATATGACGCTGATGCGCTCGAATCTCCTCTAAAACCATAGACGACTCAGCTGCGACCTTTTCCCTTTTAGTAGCACGAACCTCATTTTTTTTTAATCTCTTCATCGTCAAAACAGTGATGGCTTCACGAGAGTGAATGTGGGTCACTTCCTTTGTACGATAGGCCACCCCCTCTTGAACACAAAGTTCAGTGATCAGACACGGGAAGAAGATCTTGCCTAGACTATGCTTCGCCGCAGAAATGAGCTCTTGCTCAACAATTTGTCCAACATTGATGGACTTCCCAGTCACAACAGCATGAAGAAGCATCATCCTCTCCTCAGAAATAATATGATCGTGGGTCGTTGGCCAGATCTTGGTGCGAATGAAGTGATACCACACACGGTACTCAGGTTTCACAGAAGCTCGCAAACAAGTTCTCTTACCTGTCTTTGAAACTATCCATTCAGACCCTTGCTCTGTGAGCTATTTCAATACTCTTGCACTCTTCTTCTCAGTTACGTTTTGCTTCCAACCAACGAATTCATCTTCAAAATCCTCCAGGCCAAGAATTGAATTAATTTGGGCTGCTGAAAAGTTCACTGGAATGCCTCTTACTTGCACTAGAAATGTACCATTGTCTTCAAAGTTAGCTAAAAACTCATATACAAGAGGCATAATGACTCTTTTTGGTTGAGCCCCAAATGTAACCCACTCTCTCGACAAAAGAATACGCGAAACATAATTCGGAAGGCCTAAATCATCGTCTTTTGTCAATATGAACCCTCTTTCACAATATAAACCCCGAGTACTTAAGTCTAGAAGACACTGCCTTACCTTCTCAGAATTAGAATGATCAGAACCAACAACTCTAGCACGAGACTTGGGTGGCATTGTGTCCAAATTTTGCTTCTTTTCTCTTAATTAGGCTACTGTCCCTTTTTTTTTTTTTAAAAAAAAACACCTCAGGATAACGACAACCGTAGAACAGGCTAGCTGTAAACACCTCAGGACAGATTTGCTCACTTCAATGTGCACACTGTCACACACAACAAACTTCTTCTATTTGCACAACCCAACCAACACCAGAAATTTGCCTTCACAACGCCTTAGAACAGAACACCCAATTGAATCAAATAATGCTAGGGCTTAGGGACTTACTTGGAGAGCAAACCAAAATGTTAATCCACAGCAACAATGGAAGACTAGCAATCGAAATGCAGCAAAATGACTTGAACCCACCGCAAAAATGAAAGCTTGAAAACGAAATGTAGCTTTGTTCTGTCACTTCAACCTCGGGTTGGACAACGAAGAAGAAAAAAGAAAAAAAACAATCGTGGAGGAGGCGCCCGCTCGACGTCTTCTGCTGCAAAAATGAAGAAAACCCTAAGCGTAAACCTTGAAGTAGTCGACGAAATGTAGAAAAGGAAACGAAAGAAGAGAAAAAAAATGGTTGAGAGGGAGGCTAGTTTTCGGCAAAGCAGAATGAGGAAAAAGAAATGGGGCTAAAGAGGGGTTTTACCCTTATTGCCTATTCTTTTTTTTTCAAGCAAAACCTTTTTATTTTACTTGATATTTTTTTTTGAAGAGCTGACGTGAAACAAAATACAGAAACAAAACCCAAAGCTCCCCTGTATTTTGTAGGTTTCAATGCTATAGCATTGTCTGCTACAAAATTTCGGCATGGCATTGACTTGACATTGCTGCAGCATTGTTTGCACAGCTGGAAACAAAATATACACTACCCAGTTTTTTTTAATTTTCCAGAATGAAGCTACTGTCTCTTCTCCCTTTTTCACCTGCAATCACATGATTTTTCACAACATTAGCAGCATCATGCCCAACAAATTAAACCTACCACAACACTAGATTCAACAAAAAGCAAAAGAAAACAAAAATAAACTCAACACACTAAAAACTTAACTAAAATGGGTTGCCTCCCATAAAGCACTTGGTTTTTAATCTTCAACCCGACTCTCTCTGTATTTTCATTCATCACTGAGAATCACACATGTTTTTTCTCTGTCCATGGTGCTCCCCCCAAAAATGCTTAATTCGTTGACCATTAACTTTGAAAGTGCCCCCTGTATTTTCATCAAGAAGTTCAACTACTCCATGAGGGAAAACATTTACTATCTTGAAAGGCCCCGACCACCGTGACTTGAGTTTGCCCGAAAACAACTTCAAACGAGAGTTGAAAAGAAGAACGTGTTGTCCCGGTAGAAATTCTCGCGAAACAATGTGGCGGTCATGCCATGCTTTGGTCTTTTCTTTATAAATCCTTGCATTTTCATAAGAAAAGCACCTCAACTCTTCAAGCTCAAGAAGTTGCAGCTTTCTTTTAGTCCCCGAGGCTTGAAGGTCAAAGTTCAACTCCTTGAGGGCCCAATAGGCTTTGTGCTCAAGTTCCAAAGGCAAGTGACAAGCCTTACCGAACACAAGCCTATATGGTGACATGCCTATCGGGGTTTTGTATGTTGTCCGGTATGCCCAAAGAGCATCATCAAGCTTTAAGGACCAATCCTTTCGTGACAAGCACACCATTTTCTCCAAAATTCACTTTATTTCCCGATTCGACACGTCGACTTGCCTACTCGTTTGAGGGTGGTATGCGGTGGCCACCTTATGCTTCACCCCATACTTGGCCAACATTGATTCTAGCATTTTGCTCCCGAAGTGAGTACCCTCATCGCTTATGAGTGCTCGAGGTGTACCAAAGCGTGTAAAGATATTCTTCTTCAAGAACTTACTGACTACCGTGGAGTCGTTAACTGGTGATGCAATCGCTTCAACCCACTTGGACACGTAGTCCACTGCCAGCAAGATATAAAGGTTCCCATGAGATTGCGGGAATCGACCCATGAAGTCTATCCCCCACACATCGAAGAGCTCGACCTCGAGAATGTTGTTCAAGGGCATTTCATGTCTCTGTGAAATATTTCCCACCCTTTGACAACGATCACAACACTTAGCAAACAGATGAGCATCTTTGAAAAGTGAAGGCCAAAAGTACTCAGATTGTAGCACATGAGGTTGTTCGGTCTCCACCAAAATGGCCACCATAAGGTGCCGAGTGACAATGATGTAGTATATTTTGGACCTCTTCTTCAGGGACACAATGCCTCAATACTTGATCAGCACATTTCTTGTAAAGAAAAGGTTCATCCCAATAAAAACACCGTACATCATGCATGAACCTCTTCAATTGTTGCCTATTCATCTCAGGAGGCAGGAGTCCACTCACCAGGCAATTCACCAAATCTGCATACCATGAGAGATGCTTGTTCACACTAAAAAGTTGCTCATTAGGAAATGTCTCTTTAATGGGCTCTTGGTGGTGTGTCTCAACCTTCACATGAAGTCGAGACAAGTGATCTGCAACTTGATTCTGTGCCCCACTCCTATCTCTGATTTCCAAGTCAAACTCTTGCAGCAAGAGTACCCAACGAATTAACCTTGGCTTAGAGTCTTTCTTAGAAATCAAATATTTGATTGTTGAGTGATCTGTGAATACTATCACCTTTGTGCCAACCAAATAGGCCCTTAATTTATCAAAAACGAAAACCACTGCCAACAGCTCTTTCTCTGTGGTTGTATAGTTGATTTGGGCATCATTCAGCGTCCTACTGGCGTCATAAATGGAATGAAAACACCTTGCCTCTTTGCTGCCTCAAAACGACTCCCACTGCGAAATCACTCGCATCACACATCATCTCGAAGGGTAAGGTCCAATAAGGAGCCACAATCACAGGAGTTGAAACTAGAGCCTTCTTCAAACTCACAAAAGCTTTTTTACAGTCTTCATCAAAAGAAAAGGGCATGGATTGTTCAAGTAACATGCAGAGAGGTTTTGAAATCTTCGAAAAGTCTTTTATAAACCTCCTGTAAAACCCTGCGTGCCCCAAGAAACTTCTTACTCCTTTAACTGTGGTTGGCAGAGACATCTTCTCAATAACTTCAATCTTTGCTCTATCGACTTCTATCCCCACCTTTAATACTTTGTGCCCCAAAACTATCCCTTCACGAACCATGAAGTGACATTTCTCCCAGTTCAAGACTAGGTTGGTCTCCTTACATCGTTTAAGAATATCCTGCAGATTAAATAAGCACATATCAAAAGTTTCACCAAAAGTAGAGAAGTCATCCATAAATACCTCTAGAGTATTCTCCACCATGTCGCTGAATATCGCCATCATGCATCACTGAAATGTCGCAGGAGCATTGCATAACCCGAATGGCATTCGCCAAAATGCGAATGTGCCGTAAGGACAAGTAAAGGTAGTCTTTTCCTGATCCTCTAGTGCTATCGTAATCTGATTGTACCCAGAATACCCATCTAGGAAGCAATAATACTCCTTTCCTGCCAGCCTGTCAAGCATTTGATCAATAAAGGGCAAGGGAAAGTGGTCCTTCCTCGTGGCTTTGTTCAACTTCCGATAGTCCATGCAAACTCGCCACCTAGTGATCGTTCTTGTCGGGATCAATTCATTATTCAGATTTTCTACCACTGTGATCCCGCCCTTCTTTGGCACGCACTGAACCGGGCTTACCCATGTACTATCAGAGATGGGAAAGATGATACCTGCATCAAGCCACTTGATTATCTCCTTACGCACTACTTCTTTCATGACAGGGTTGAGTCGCCTCTGATGCTCAACAGAATTCGAACTATCATCCTCCAACAAGATTTTGTGCATGCATATTGATTGACTGATACCTTTTATGTCTGCCATGGACCACCCAATTACTCTCTGATGTTGTCTCAACACAGCTAATAATTTCTGTTTACATTCTCCACTCAGACTTGATGATATGATCACTGGCAAAGTGGCCTCCTTCCCTAGGTATGCATATTTCAAATGTGAGGGAAGAAGTTTAGCTCCAAAGAAGGTGGTTCTTCAACTGATGGTTTGGCTGCAAGTACAGTTCTCTCTGAAAACCCCAATATTTAAATTGGCTTCGATTCATTCCACCGTATTGTTTGGCATTAACATGAGCGATCATTCCTTTATCATCACATTTAGCTTCATTCTCACCTTCAACAAATTCATTAGAAGCTACTAGTTCCTCATGCCAACTATCCACCACTAATCTGTCTAAAACATGCATAAGAGAAGACTCCTCGACATCATTAGGGAAATGTAATGAATTAAAAAGATTGAAAGTTACCCTCTGATCATTGACTCTCATTGTAAATTTCCCTTTCTGCACATCAATAAGTGTCCTCCCTGTGGCTAAGAAAGGTCACCCAAGTATGATTGGAACTTCATTGTCGGCTTCGTAATCAAGTATTATGAAATCTGCAGGGAAAATGAATTTATCCACGCTTACCAAAACATCTTCTATCTTCCCCTCTAGATATACCACTGAACGATCTACCAACTGTAATGAGACTTTATTGGGCCTTGCCTCGCCAATACCAAGCTTTTTAAAGATAGACATAGGCATAAGATTGATGCTTGCCCCCAAATCGCACAAGGCTCGCCCATAATATGTGCTCCGAATGGTGCATGGGATGGTAAAGTTCCATGGATCTTTCAACTTCTGAGGAATTTTCTGCTGAACAATAGATGAGCATTCAGAAGTTAGAGCCACAGTCTCAAATTCCCCTAGTCGCCTCTTTTTAGTTAGAATGCCCTTCATGAACTTTGCGTAGTTAGGCATTTGCTTCAAGGCTTCAACCAATGGAATATTGATGTGTAACTCCTTCAAAATCTCCAAAAACTTGTCAAATTGCTTATCTTGTTCTTTCTTCTGAAAACGCTGAGGAAAAGGTGGTGGTGGTCTCGAATTCTCTTGCTCGACTGGCTGTGACTGTGGCAACGCTACAACATTTTTCTGTCCTATATTTTGATGTTGTGGCAATGTTGCAGCATTGTTGTGATCATTCTCCTGATGCAGAGGAAATGCTACAATACTGTTGTGATAAATTTCCTGATGTTGAGGTGATGCTGTAACATTTTTCTGGTTATTCCCACATTCTTCTTGATTTTTACTACACTCAACTTTCTCTTGGATTGAAGTGGGCTCTTTTACCTTAGCAGCCTTGGGTTGGAGCTCCTCTAATTCTCTCCCACTTCAGAGTTGTACTGCTTTACATGTCTCCTTGCCTTTGCCTCTTGGATTCTCAGTGTCACTAGGCAAGGTGTCACGGACGCAATTCCGAGGCTAGAATTTTTCGCCTTCCGTGCGGCCTAAGGACACACCTTAGTAAGCCTAAACGATACTTTTTCTCTTTTGAACACTTGAACACACACGTAAAGTAGAAGGAATATATGGAGAAGAGATAAGAATGGTGAGAACCCTTGAACACTTTATTGATATAAAAGATTACAAGAATTCACACACTAAAACCTCTCAATCGAGATTTTCACTCAAGGCACAATCCCCCTCTTGCAACTAAGCAAGGAGGCCTATTTATAATGTTTGGGGAAGGTGGTTATTCGAGGATCACCCCACTACATACGTGGGTGGATGGTGGGAGGTTGTTCCAACTAGCTTAGTGGTGGTGGGTTGGTTAGTCCCACTACCTTGGACTTAGTGGGCGGTCATCCCCACTACCTTCGACATAGTGGTTGGTTGCTCCCACTATTTTCGGAGGTCATGTCCCACGATCTAGTTAGTTATTGTAACCAACAACAACCAACGCTCCATGATCATCCACTTCTTCTCCTCTATAAAAACCCACCAAACGAGAGCTCCATCACCTTTCATTCAGCCACACGATCCACCAAGTGCCCTTGATCGCCTCGTGTCAAGCCGCCGCGCCTCTAGCAATCTTCTGCCAAAACTGCCTCTCAAAATGGTTGCTTTGAGCCTTCCGATCAGGTGACTTTCTTCCTTTGGTGTCTTTGATTCCCAACCATTTAAGAATGAGCCAACACGGCCCTTCTTGTAGAGGAAACAGCCGCTCACGGCCATCCCCGCCAGAATGCATCGAGCCCGGTGCGCTTCGCGGGGGCTGGGCGTGCGGCCGAAATCTCTTCGGGCATGCGGGAGTGTGCGCGCGCACTCTCGCCGCGCTTAACTTAACGCGCCACGACACTCGACGCTGTGTGTGCGTGCCTCTCCCGCTTCCGGCGGCGCTTCGCTCGCGGCGTCTCCGCCTAACGCGCGCGCGGTCGCTGCTTGCTCGTCGACGTTCGCGTCAGCGCAGCGCTGTCTCCTCCGCAGATCATGCGTCGCGTCGCGCGCGCGCGCCTCCTCGCCTCGTCTTGGCGCGCGCGACGGTCTCCGCGCCACAGGGCCATGTGCGTGCGTGCCACCTACACCGCATGCGCCCAGCCGTTGCCCAACTCATCTCCCGCTGGTTGGATGTCGCGGCCCGCCCCTGGGCGTGCCGCCCAGCACACTTCTCGCATGCTGGCGAGCGTCGGAGGCCCTCTGCCAACCTCGCATTATCCTTCCGCCCGCTCGTGTCGCGCGCGCGGCCGCCCGCTCGTCGTCGCGCTTGATGCTTTGCCGCCGCCTTTACGCTCTTTGTCCGCGTCGTCACCTCGCACACCTTTGCTTGTTCGCCTCACGAATCCTCGCCGCTCGGCTTCCCGTTGGCCCTGTGTCACCCGCGCCAACAGGTTTGGTGCTAACCTCGTAGCACTGTGCGTAGGCCACCGGCCCACGCCATGCTCCATGTGCCCCGCCGGCCTCTGCCAGTCCCCGTGCTTGTCTTCTGCCAGTCAATGCTAACCTCGTAGCATGTGTCATGCTGACTGTCGTCCGTGCGACATTGCAGACTACACGTCCCCGACACTCCGAGCATCATTTGGCTAACCTCCCGTTAGCCTCGAGTGTGCCACGCATCACCCGCCACCGGGCCACTCTGTGCTTCGAGACTCAGGGGTGTGACACAAGCTACCTTGGGCTCTATTATTCAAAGCTGAAGCTAACTGACCTACTTGGTTCTCTAAATTTCTGATTGAGGCAGCTTGCCTTTGCACTATGGCATCAGTTTTAGCCATGTGCTCTTTCAACAGAGTCTCAAGTGAGGATGTAGACTCTTGAGGTTGTGCCTAGGATTTTGTAAAATTTGTTGAGGATATCCTTGTTGTTGAAATCCTGGGGCAACTGGAGGTCTCATTTGCTGATTTGAAGGCCCAACTCCTTGATTGTTCCATGCGAAGTTTGGATGATGCCTCCAACCTGGGTTGTATGTATTCGAATAGGGGTTGAAATTCTTATTGTACCCCACGTAGTTTACCGAAGTCGGATTGGATGGGAAAACATCAAAAGTATGGCCCTCCCCACAATACACACAGGAAATTGACACTGATGGCCCAAACTGATTCCCTGAACCCATGTTCATTGATTTCAGTGTATTGGTGAGGGTGGCAATTTGTGCTGTCAAGCTCGCTGCACTCGCATCTTGCGCCACTGCTACCTGGCGCGTCGGATTAAGGCGTGAAGTAGGCCACTGGTAGTTATTCTTCGCAATCTTCTCTAGAATCTCATAAGCATCATTGTATGTCTTCGACAACAATGCTCCTCCAGCTGAGGCATCCACTACCATCCTCGTATAGGTATTCAACCCATTATAGAAAGTTTGCATCTGAATACCATAGGGAATACCATAATTTGGGCATTTGCGCAACAACTCCTTAAATCTCTCCCATGTTTCGTACAATGATTCATCATCATGTTGCTGAAACGAAGTTATCTCACTCCTGAACTTTGCAGTCTTAGTGGGCGGAAAATACTTTATCAAAAACTGTTCCACCAACTCATTCCAACTCGTGATAGCTCCAGGTGGTATGGTATTCAGCCATTCTAACGCTTTTCTTCTTAGTGAGTAAGGAAAGAGCGTCAACCTGAGAGTATCCTCACTGACTCCTCTGATTACAAAAGATTTGCAGACTCCCATGAATAACTGGAGGTGTAAGTGAGGATCCTCCATCGCCGTACCACCAAACTGGCATGTATGCTAGAGCATCTGAAACATGATCGGCTCCAATTCAACATGTTGTACCTCTATTTCTGGTGGCATGATCCCTGGAATCAGAACCGTCACTGCATACTCCTGAATAACTCGATCTCTCTCATCATCCACTGCTCTAGCACCACCATTATTATCAATTCTCAGCGGTGGTTCAGCCATACCTTCAACTTCTGTCGTCCTCTCTGTTCCCTTCTTCGACGGTGAAATGTACGTTCGATCTCGGGATCAAGAGGTTGCAATTCAGGATCGTGCTCCTCGTTCATATAAGGAAATTAGTACCTAGCATGATACAAAGGTAACCAATCAAAATTTTGGGTGTGTTAACTAAAACTAAAAATAACAAATAAAAGTACTCAATTTCACAAAATTCTCAAACAATTAGTCCCCGCCAACGGCGCCAAAAACTTGTTGTGCAAAAACTCACTAAGCAAGCATATGCAATCGTAGGTAGTAGATTGTAAACATGGTCGATCCCACAGGGACTAAAGTTAGCGAAAATGATGGAATTAAGTACAAACTACTAAGTGTAAAACTATATTAAAGAACGCAACTAAATATGCAAAACGTTTAGAAACAAGCACCAAAGCAACCACTAAAGCAAAGGAGACTTAAAAAGACCAAAAAATAGCTTAGAGAAAAGGTTTAAGATGTTAAACAAGTAATAAAATAGATAAAACAGAGGGCTGAAATTTTTGGAAGCAGTGGTTGTTTTTACAAATTTTGACTTGTCAATGCTGCAACATTAATCACCACACTGTTATATAGCAGGAAAGTTTATGCTAAAATCGACCCGAGACTTTCCGAACTCGATTTTCTCACCTTTAACACAGAGTTAAGCATATGTCTATGAAAGCCCAATGCTAACGGACATTAAAAGATCAAATTCCCTAATACACAAGCTTATAATGTATGTCTACACCCTACAACTTCTCTCCCATGAGAAATCACTTGCTCCATATGTGTTAATCTACTCATTCCTAACCTTTTCAGTATTAAGAACAAGCTAAATGTCCTACTTAAGGTGATCAAACTCAAATAAGAACCTGCAATATTCACCGCAAATGGAAATATAACTTCATACATGTGCATTGGATCAAAAAAGTTCAAACAAACCACATTCAACCATAAATTCCAGCCCTAACACACTTAGCCCATAGCTGAAAAGCAGAAAATAAACCTCAATAAATAAGAATTCATCAACATAATGAGATGTTTAACTAAGGTTTACACCTAAATGGTTTCAAAAGTAAGTTAACCTAGCTAAGAGTTTAAGAAAACTTAGGGCACAACGAAAATCCACAACAAAACTAGAATAACAACAATAAAACGAGGGAGAGAGAGTAGGAGATGAAAGATCTTCTTCTTCTTCTGCAAGAATGGCTCTCCAATGGCTGTTTTCTTCTTCTTCACCCTCCAAGACATGGGTTTCCTCTTTCGTGAGAACCCCCCGTTCCCAATCGATAGCCTCTTCCTCTTTTTCTCTTTTAGGGTTATTTTTCAATCACCTCATCCACGTGGCAACTTCGATTGGCTCGTTTTTAATGAAGTGTGACGCATTGCTGACATCATCAGAAAATTTCGCGAGGAAAACAGCTTCCAGTTTTGAGTTTTAATGCTATAGCATTGGCCAAACATTATGGCTTTGTGTGTCGCATACATTGTCTACAAAGATTGCCACCATAACGGCTTTGTGCCGCACATTGCTACAACATTGTGGCCTCATTGCTCAAATATCCCAAAGACATGGCTTATCATCCCACAATCTCCTTGGCTCAACTTCCATAACCTGTCCAAGGGCAATTCGCAAGATTTTTCTATAATCCCGACATGCTTTGCTACTAACCAAAAATGACCTAAAAAATGACCATAAGATGCAAGCTACTCAATTTTTACCGAGATTTAGAAGTGAAACCGTGACAATTAACTCCCATTTCATATTGAGCCTGCTCAGGTTGTTCACATATTGAGCCTGCTCAAGTTCCAAATCTTCAACACCTGCAAGTTTGTTAGCAGCTGCAACTGCAGCTATGGATTCACTGTTACCTGTACCTGCAAGTTTATTCAACGCACTTGTTAGGGAAGCCATCTGGAACTTGATGGAACTTACCTCATCTATCTCGTACATCCCTACCACAGGTTTGACAGTTGATCTTTCAGAATGCCAATTATAACTTGTGGCAGCCATCTCCTCAAGAAAAGTACGAGCATCCTCTGCAGATTTGGAAAATATTGACCCTCCAGCGGCTGCATCCAAAAGAGATTTATTATTACCAGATAATCCATTATAAAATAATTGAATTTGCAACCAGTCAGGATAATCATGTTGTGGGCATTTTCTAAGTAAATCGTTGTATCTTTCCCAAGCCTCAAACATCTGTTCTCAATCCTGTTGTCTGAAAGTGCCAATCTCAGTGCGCAACCTCGTAGTCTTGGCACGTGGGAAGTATTTAGCCAAGAATGCCTGAGCTAATTTTGCAAGACCGCAAGTGTACGGGTCAAGTTTTAATATATTGAATTTGAGTATGAGTATCGTCCACAGGATTGAGTATTTAATTCAATTAATTCCTATCAATAACATCACTCAATTTTATCCAGAAAATTAGACTTAAAGTGAGGTGAAACACAAAATCAAAGAGTGAAAATTGAGAACAATCAGGAGAGACGAATATCTTAGGGACTAGATTTCACCAATTAATTAACTATTTTATTGACATCATGCTAATGAGTTATTGCACTGCTTTTATAAACCAAGAAACTAATATAACAAATAACCTCTCTCGAGGCAAGTGAATCTCATGCAAGATATAGAATTAAACATCTCTGTTCAACCTAAAAATCAAACATGGCACTAGGTTCAATTCTTATGGGTTTCTAATAGTACTTCAATCATTCTCATGTCAAAATAACTATCAATCATGCAATTGAGATCAGATCTAAAATATCTTTCACTAGAATAAATTCAGATCTAAGAACAAATAAACTGTGATCAAGAGTCTATAAGCATTAAGGATGCAATTGCATGAATAAAAACATTACAATAAACCAAAAGCAGTCAATTCAACAAAATAGCATAATTAAAAGGCTACATCTATCCCTAAGATAACAAGTTTAGCTACTCATGTCCACTATAAATCCTACTAAACTCAAATACAAGACCATAGTTCAACAATAAAAGTAAAGAGAACGAAGAAAGAACTCTCGTGGCGTGAACAACAACGATCCCGACACCTATCACGAACCCCGAGCTTCAGAAAATCTTCTCCTTGGAATCTCCCCAAAGTGTTCTTACAGCCTCTCACAATGGTGTTTAGACAATGGTGTGTAAAATCTCTCCAAAAAGGCTCTCCCCCTTTGCAAGAAGCATAATTTCCTTTTTATATTAATGGTACGGCGTTGCAACGCTGGACATGGCGTTGCAACGTCGTGCCCTAGCGAATAAATCAAAAAAAGAAAATATCTAGCGGCGTTGCGACGCTAAGGACAGCGTTGCAACGCTGCTACCCTCGCGCGCCTTTTCTTATCGAAGTAGCGTTGCAACGCTAAGGATGGCGTTGCAACGCTGCTACCCTCGCGCTCCTTTAGCTATCGAAGTAGCGTTGCAACGCTGCAAGGCAGCGTTGCAACGCCATCGCTACGGATCTTCATGGCGTCTTTTCTGCGTGTGGAATGCCATCGGTAAGAGCTTCTATAGTAGAATGGTTGCATACAGAGCGTTGCAACGCCATCTCCACGGATTTGATGGCTTTGTTTGACCTTGCTTCTTCCTTTTAATGTCAATTTTGACTCCCCTAGGCAATGTTTTGCTCCTTTTTCACCCATAATTCTCCATCCATCCTTATATTGCTCTTTAACCTGAATTTTAACAAATTAATTACGTGAAAGCACTAAAATTATCATAAAACTAACACAATTTAAGCCTAAGGATAACACATTTTGTGTGCTATCATATCTCATACCTTATTATACAAATCTCATTTGCATAAATATGAAATTTTAAATTGAATCACATTCAATTTAATTTCTCTCAATTCAATTTCTCCAATTAGCACTAATTAATCAATTATGCTATATTATAGTTTATTATGAATCTCATTCACATTAAACTATATAATATGTCATCTATATCTCATATAAATGACATAAATACGCAAATAATGAATTTGAACACTTCAAATTCACACCAAACTGTAAACCCTCAATTTGTCTAATTTGAGCCAACCGAGGGACCTAATGGACCTACACGTGACGAGCTCCAATGATCCGAGACTAACCTGTCAAACTCTTTGACCCGATTATTCAACATTCATTAGCTACGGTAACACTCTACTAAAGCCCATAGCTGCACTCTCATCACTGTAGGACAAGTTGTGTCCATCGATATAACGAATACCCATTAGTCGGCCCTTTACTGGTTGTTCGTAGACACTGCTGGGTCAAATTACCTTTTTACCTCTGTGTCTACCTCTTGCTCCTTAAGTCCCACTGCTTCTCTAATGAACAACAACGTTGCATGGTCTAACCATAAACAACAACCCTCTCAGGCCAGTGAGAGAGTGGGGCCCCGTTGTTCAAGCCTTGGAGATAGCACTTAAGGGAACAACCCCTCTAGTTTCCCTAAGTCGGGAACGAGTGAATTCCTTCTTGCGTAGTCAAGTTTCCAGCTCCCCACGTGGTCTTGTCCCTGAGAAGATAGGCATATTGGGCGAGTAACAGTGGCCACCCACACCCGTACTAGTCAAAGGACAGGCCCCCACAGGTTGAGTCACTAATGGTCATCAACGAAATTATTAACCCTATAATGTTAACGGTGTTACATCAATAAGTCTAATAATTCACGGTCCGGTCTTTTACAATCTCATTGCACATGATGCCCCCACTCGCTTGTCAACCACATGAACGAGTTGGATCACCTCGTTTCTATCTAATACAAAGCGGGACGCATCCATAATGTATCCAAGATTAGATGTCCAACCCTATCCATATAATGTAGACCGTTCGGGTCATTAACTCGAACGTGATCCTCCCTGTGTGTCCACTACACACCGTTCAAGTTCTAGTTCTCTCATAATGCAATGACCCTGCAACTCAGTTTATTGGATTAAGTTTATGAAATATGCGAGACACAAAGTTCAAATAAATAACTCTTATTTATATCACAAGGCTCAAATAAATAACTCTTATTTATTTACAACTTGGAATATTACAAACTACACGAGATGAGGACATACATCCCAACACCTAGGTATAGGGCAAGACTCCAAGACCATAGAGGCATGGGTATGAACACTTGAGATAGATTGACCATAGACATATAGGATCAATCACTCAGCCTCCTAAAGATACTTCACAGAAGGTGAAATGGGAGTAGGGCTTGGTTTACTTGCTTGGAGAGTTTAACCGGATTACATCGCTTGGCAGTCGATCGCTGATGCAGTACAAGGCAATTGTGTTGCGGCGGTAGGAGAATACAACTACGCGGAAAAGCAGCGTAAGGCAATTGCACTGTTTTGTGTTTGTGAGCTAGTATGTCAAACTGTAGTGCCATTGCCGCCCCGCGCTGCAAGGTGTAACTGTCACGCAA
This sequence comes from Trichosanthes cucumerina, assembly GCA_036507285.1. NCBI lineage: Eukaryota > Viridiplantae > Streptophyta > Magnoliopsida > Cucurbitales > Cucurbitaceae > Trichosanthes > Trichosanthes cucumerina. Next base: position 68,368,673 of record CM071839.1, on the reverse strand, counting down.
GGCAATTGCCTCGAGTTGCATTGTTTTTCATTAGTGGATTTAACATTCTCAATTTGTTATTTTCATTATTGCATTTATCTTTAGATATAATCACCACACTACTTATCACTTTTTGGTTACCTTTTGCACTCATTCCACATCTCGTTTCACTACTGATCAGTTTTATTTCTCCTTTCCCTTGGGCTCGATACTCTGGAATACTTTTTGTTTTATATTACTTTGATCCCGTGCGCTTGCACGTTTTCACCCTATCACTTAGCAAGTCAAGCATCAATGTTCACTCAGAACTTTGGGGTCGCGACAACAATGTTTGACCAGAATAACGGGTCAATCACTGAAGAGGCCAGATACTTGAAAGACTTCAACAAATATGACCAGCCTAACTTCGAAGGACAAGAGGTGGATCCCATGGCAGCCGAGGCGTGGCTTGTCGCCATGGAATAAATTTTTCTTCGGATGTGCTGTCAAGAGAACCAAATCGTCCAGTGTGCCATCTATACACTAAGGGGTCGAGCTCTTCTCTGGTGGGAACCAACAGGACGATCTATAGGTACGAGTGAAGGACCAATGTTGTGGACAAAGTTCAGGGAGGAGTTCTATGAGAAGTATTACCCAACCACCACTAGAACGAGGAAGTTGGTTGAGTTCATTCAGCTGAAGCAAGGGTCGAGCAAGTCAGTAGAGGATTATGAACACGAGTTTACTGTGTTGTCCCGCTTTGCAGCCGACTGGGTAGACATAAAAAAGAAAAAGGTGGACAAGTTCGTGAGCGGGCTATGTGATGCTTTGTATGGCGGTGTGGTTGTCCTAGAACCACAAACTTAGGTTGCAGCAGTCCGTGCAGCATCGTTGCTTGATGCCCGTACCTCGAGATCAGGAGGAGTTAATATAAGTCAGAGCACAGGAGTAGCTCAACGTGCAGAAACACGACGGAGCTCAGGAACGACCCAGGGTTCGGTAGTAAGCCAGAAGAGAAGATTTGACCAAGCTACCGGCAGACCTAATAGACATGTTGCTCAGAAACAAAGACCGACCCAAGGAGTAGTGAAGGTCCCTTGTGCTAGTTGTCGCAGACAACACAGTGGGGCTTGTTTTGCAACCACTGTGACGTGTTACAATTGTGGGAAGACGGGTCATCTATCCTCGGTATGCAGACATAAGAAGAAAGCAGATCTTAGAACATGTTTTAGATGCAAGAAAGTGGGCCATGTGGCGTCAACTTGCCTAGAAAATCAGGAGCAAGGGGCTCAAGGAGGGTGCTAGTGAGGCGGAGTTTACGCAGCTACCACCAAAGCTGCAGGAGGTTCAGGCACCATGGTGACAGGTACCTTGTCTATCCTTGGACACCTTGCCCTTATATTGTTTGACTCAGGTTGCACACATTCTTTTCTTTCATCTTTATTTGTGGGGCGAGCACGGTTAGAAGTAGAGCCTTTAGGTTATAGCCTTTTAGTTGCAACGCAAGTAGGGGTTGAACTAGAAGTGCAAGAGAAGGTAAAGACTGGTCAGGTCTTAGTAGCAGATCGTCTATTAGAAGTGACATTGATTGTACTTGAGATGAGTGATTTCGATGTTATTCTTGGCATGAATTGGCTAGCTGTGAATCATGCCAACATCGATTGTCATCATCGATAAATAGTCTTGAAACCTCCATCAGAACCAAGTTTTAAGGTGAAAGGAACCGAACTTGGAGCAGTTCCAAAAGTGATCTCAGCTCTAAAGACGAGCAAGCTAGTGGGCCAAGGGGTTTGGGCCTTCTTGGCAAGTGTGATAGACTTGAGAAGCGAGAAATGGGATGTGTCGTCTGTCCCGGTAGTCAGGGAGTTCGCTGATGTGTTCCTTGAGGATTTTCTCGGTTTACCTCCAGCCAGAGAGGTGGATTTCAGTATTGAGTTAGAACCAAGCACTGCACTTTTATCAAAAACTCCTTATCGGATGACCCCAGCTGAGTTAAAAGAACTCAAGATTCATCTACAAGAACTCTTGGACAAAGGCTTCATTCGCCCATGCGTCTCGCCTTCAGGCGCGCCAGTGTTGTTTGTGACGAAGAAGGATTGGATCAATGCGCTTGTGCATCGACTACCGGGAATTGAATAAGGTAACCATAAAGAACAAGTATCCACTCCCTAGGATAGATGAGCTATTTGACAAGTTAAAGGGAGCGACTGTATTCTCCAAGATCGATCTGCGTTCAGGTTAACACCAATTACGAATTAGGGAAGAAGATATCCCGAAAACTGCATTCAGGTCTAGGTATGGACATTATGAGTTAATCGTGATGTCGTTTGGTTTAACAAACGCTCCTGCAGTATTTATGGATTTGATGAATAGGGTGTTCAAGGAGTTCCTTGACACCTTTGTGATTGTATTTATTAACGACATCTTGGTTTACTCGGAGTCAAACCAGGAGCATGAAAATCACTTAAGAAGCGTTTTGTCTACCTTGAGAGAAAACCAGTTGTACTCTAAGTTCTCAAAGTGCGAGTTTTGGTTGCAACAAGTATCTTTCCTTGGCCATGTGGTGTCTAAGGGAGGAGTTTCTGTAGATCCGATGAAAGTTGAAGCAGTGTCAGAATGGTCCCAACCCAAGACCGTCACGAAAGTCCGTAGTTTCTTAGGTTTAGCTGGACACTACCGACGTTTCGTAAAGGATTTCTCTAAGATTGCCATCCCTCTGACCCAATTAACACGAAAAGGAAACGTTTTTGTTTGGAACGATGCTTGTGAAACGAGTTTTCAAGAACTCAAGCAAAGATTAATCTCAGCGCCAGTGCTTACAGTACCTGATGACTCAGGAAGTTTCGAAGTGTACAGTGATGCTTCCAAGAAAGGCCTGGGTTGTTTTTTGATGCAAAATGGGAAAGTGATTGCCTATGCCTCACGACAACTAAAAGACTACGAACGAAATTATCCGACTCATGACTTGTAGTTAGCTGCAGTGGTCTTTGCCTTGAAAATCTTGAGACACTATTTGTATGGTGAGAAGATCCAGATGTATACAGACCACAAGAGCTTAAAATATTTGTTTACCCAGAAGGAGTTGAACATGAGACAATGGAGGTGGTTGGAGCTAGTGAAGGATTACGAAATTGAGATCTTGTATCACCAGAGTAAGCCAAATGTGGCTGCCGATGCCCTTAGTCGAAAGGTAGCTCACACTTCAGCCCTAGTCACGAAAGAGTTTCATCTACGAGTCGATATGGAGCATGCTAGTATAGTTGTGATGGTAGGTTAGGTCATGGCTCAGTTTAACCAGTTATTAGTGAAACCGACTTTGAGACAACGGATTTTAGACTCCCAACTGGGGAACCCTAGCCTTGTGGATTGGTAGGATCAGGCCAAGTAGGGCCAAGAGAGTGAGTTCACTGTGTCATTAGATGGGGGTTTGTTGTTCAAGGGTCGGTTGTGTGTCCGAAATATAAATGGTCTTAATGAAGAAGTCCTATCCTCTGAGTATCTACTTAGATCTCTCATTTGGTGGGAAGGAGCCAACAATTTGGAAGAGAATGGGAAAAGATTGAGACAGAAAATTTTCAGAAATTTCACAAATTTCACTGAATGATCGATTGATGGAACTGTCTCCCTTCTCCCTGTTAATCTATCGATAGGGAGAAAGAGAGAGATGGTGGGAACGTGTCTTGATGACACGTTCCCTCAATTTAATTAAAATCATAATATAATATAATTAAATCATATTTAATTATATAATTATTAATTTAAATCACATTTAATTAAATCAAATTAAATATTATATATTTAATTTGGATTAAATCACATTTAATCAATTTTTCCCTCTAACCTATAGTTTTAATGCACATCTAATGCACATTAAATTTTAACCTATAGTTTTAAAATATGAATCACATTCACATTTATATTAATATTTGAACACTTTCAAATATTTACTTCTCTCATGTAATTTAATATGAATCATATTCACATTAAATTTATAATATATAGTTCCAAAATTTTATATTATATCGTATCTATATACATTAAATTTATTCCCTAATGAATTTGAACATTTCAAATTCAAACGATCTAAAGAACCCTTTACGAGCTAGAAGGTTGCACTAATGGACCTACAGATTAGAAGCTCCAACGATATGAAATTATTCGGTTAATCTCGTTGACCCCCTAATCACCATTCGTTAACTGCGGGAACACTCCACTAAAGTCCCACAGCTGCACTCTTCTCACTGCAGATATATTCATGTGTCCACGGATATTGACCAATAACAGCAAGTCAATCCTTCACGAATGTTCGTAACACCAGCTGGGTCAAATTATCGTTTTAACCCTGGGTTACATCTTGTACCTTAAGTACCAGTGCTCCTCTAATGAACAATTTGTTTGTGGTCGTACCAACAAACTGAAGTCCCTCTCGGGCCAATGAGAGGGACGGGCCCTTTGTTCAAGTCTCAGAGACACCACTTAAGGGAACATTCCTCTACTTACCCTAGTAGTTGGGAAGGAGTGAATTCCATCTTGCTAGGCTAAGTCTCCAGCTGCTCACTCGGTCTTGTCCCCAAGAAGGTAGGCATATTGAGTCGGCAAATCTGGTCACTCTCACCCATACTAGTCAAAGGACAATCCCTCGCAAACAGGAATTCATAACTCGCTCAGGATTTAGATCAAGTTGCCTAGGTCATCCTAGTGAAATAGAAACCTAGCTAGTCAACGGAGTTATATCTAGTGGTTACTATTTCGTGGTCCGGTCTTATGTAATCTCATTACATAGGATATCCCCACTCACATGTCATCCGAACACGTTAGGATCACTGTGTTTGTATCATATACAAAGTGGGCCACATCCATAGTATTAGCAGGGTAAGGTACCCAAACCTTATCCCCTTACTATAGACCCTTTAGGTTGTATCTCAAACCGAGATCGTTTTTATGTACACTACATTCAGTTCAAGAGACATTTTACAGCCTTGGATGTTTAGTTTATTTGATTTAGGGTTAAAATAAGGGTAATATCGTAAATAATGAACAATAACACTTTATTGAAATAATAACATTTTATTACAATAATTAGAACAAAATTATAAACTACGAGTTTTAGGGCACGAACCCCAACATTGGTCAAGGTTGAACAGTTCATTTTTCCTGTAGATTTTGTGGTCCTGGAAATGGAGGAAGATTCTGAGGTCCCAATTATTTTGGGGCGACCTTTCATTGGTCAAGGGTCTTAAGACATGCAGGGTTTTACAAACGTTTTATACAAGATTTTTCAAAACTTGTGAAACCCCTTTGTAACTTGCTGGAAAAAAATTCTCCTTTTGTATTTAATAATGACTGTTTAGTTGATTTTAATCTTTTGAAGAAAAATCTAACTTCTGCTCCTATTATTGTTGTACCAGATTGGATTCAACCTTTTGAGATCATGTGTGATGCTAGTGACTACGTTGTAGGCGCAGTTCTAGGCCAACGTCGGTATAAGATTTTTAGGGTCATTTATTATGCAAACAAAACTTTAGATAATGCACAACAAAATTACACTACCACTGAAAAAGAGATGCTTGTTGTTGTGTTTTCTTTTGATAAATTTAGGTCTTATCTATTAGGGACTAGAGTCATTGTACACACTGATCATGTTGCCCTTAGATATTTATTTGATAAGAAAGATGCTAAACCTCGCCTGATTAGATGGATTCTTCTGTTGCAGGAGTTTGACTTTGATATCAGGGATAGAAAAGGATGTGAAAATGTGCTAGCTGACCACCTATCCAGGATAGCGAAGGAGGACACTTCACCTACCCTCCCTATCACAGAAGATTTCCCTGATGAAAGACTTTATCAGGTACATGATGATTTACCATGGTTTGATGATTATGTGAGTTATCTTGCAGGAGGAGTTATGCCACCAGATCTGACTTCTCAGCAAAGGAAGAAATTCCTACATGATGTGAAGTCTTATCTTTGGGATGATCCACTACTCTTCAAGGTTTGTGCAGACAAACTTATCAGAAGGTGTGTGCATCGAGAGGAAGTGGGAAAAATCATACATGACTGTCATGCCTCTCCTTATGGAGGACATTTTGGGCCCACTCGAACAACTGCTAAAGTATTACAATCAGGCTTTTATTGGCCTACTCTTTTTAAAGATTGTTATACTTTTGTACGAACTTGTGATCGATGCCAGCGCACAGGTAATATGTCACATCAACATGAACTTCCTGTTACCCCTATTCTCGAAGTTGACTTATTTTATGTCTGGGGAATTGATTTTATGGGGCCTTTTCCATCTTCACATGGTCATCTGTATATCCTGGTTGCAGTAGATTATGTTTCTAAGTGGGTAGAGGTCATTGCCAATAAGAAAAATGATGCTTGTGTGGTGATTAAATTTTTACACAAAAATATTTTCATGAGTTTTGGCACCCCTCGAGCTATTACTAGTGATGAGGGCACTCATTTTTGCAATAAATTGTTTGATTCTATGTTATCCAAGTATGGAGTTAGGCATAAGATCTCATTGGCATATCATGCTCAGACAAATGGCTAAGCTGAGATCTCAAATAGGGAGATTAAACTCATTCTGGAGAAGTCAAGACTAACAGGAAAGATTGGGCCCAAAAATTGGATGAGGCACTATAGGCATATTGCACAGCCTTCAAAACACCGATAGGTGCATCACCGTATCGATTGGTGTTTGGCAAGGCGGGCCACTTACCTGTGGAGCTGGAACATAAAGTCTACTGGGCCATCAGAACACTTAACTTTGATCTTCAGAAAGCGGGCGAGCAAAGATTACTGCAAAACAATGAGATAGAGGAGTTCAGAAATCAAGCCTACGAGAACGCCAAGTTATATAAAGAGACAACAACTCGTTGGCATGATCAACAAATCAAAAATAGAATATTTTCTCCTGGTCAGCAAGTTCTTCTTTTTAACTCCTGTTTACGCTTGTTTCCAGGTAAATTGAAATCGAGGTGGTCGGGTCCATTCATTGTGAAGGAAGTATTTCCCTATGGAGCAATTGAGTTGCAAGGCAATGATGGAGCACTGTTCAAAGTCAATGGGCAGCGTGTGAAACATTACTGCGGTAATGAGGAACAACATTTGGAGAACGTTGTTCTTACTGATGGAAATGCCACATGATACAAGCATAGGTGGTCTAGCTAAAAGACGTTAAAGAAAATATTGAACGGGAGGAAACCCGTTGTGTTTTTATTCATTTATTTAGTTTTATTTATTTATTGTTTATTTATTGGTTATTTGATGTTTTTTGTTCTTTTTGTTTTCAGGTGTGAAAAAAAAGTCTTGAAACGGCGTCGCAACGCTTCACCAAGCGTTGCAACCATTGCGTTGGCGTTGCAACGCCGCACGACCCATGAGGACAGCGTAGTAACGGGTATATAGTTCATCTGGAGAGTCTAGGTCTACGAGACATTTACATAGGCTAATCTAGGGCAAGTGGGAGATATGTAATGTGGATGCCCTAGTTTATTGTATTTCTATCTCTGTAACCACTGTTTTAAATTATGATGTACCCCACTAGAGTTTTAGTTCAAGTGGGAGTTTGTTGGGTTTTCTGCCCTAAAACTCGTAGTTTGTAATTTTGTTCTAATTATTGTAATAAATTGTTATTACTTCAATAAAGCGTTATTGTTTGTATTGCCATTGTTTTAACCCCAAATCCAATAAACTGAACATCCAAGGCTGTAAAATATATCTTTAACTGAATGTAGTGTACATATAACGGATCTCAGTTCGAGATACAACCTAAAGGGTCTATAGTAATGGGATAAGGTTTGGGTACCTTACCCTGGTAAAACTATGGATGTGGCCCACTTTGTATATGATACAAACATTGTGATCCTAACGTGTTCGTGTAGATGACATGTGAGTGGGGATATCCTATGTAATGAGATAACATAAGATCGAACCACGAAATAGTAACCACTAGATATAACTCCGTTTACTAGTTAGATTTCAATTTCACTAGGATGACCTAGCGTTGCGTATAATTTAGGATATGCAATACCGCAGTGTACGGGTCATGTTTTAGTATAGTGATTTATGAGTCCAAGTATTGTCCTCGGGAATGGGTTTCTAGATTAATTAAGTACTAAGATATTAATTCTCAATTTTAGCTAAAGAAACATAACATGGTTAGTTGATTGAAAGTAAAGACAAGCAAACAGACAAACATGTGGAGACACGAATTGATAGAATTGAGGGAAGTGATTATACAAGTTAATGACTAAATTAACACATGCAATGAACCAAAGAGATGAAATTATAAACAAGAAGTAAAATACTCAAGAAAACCTCTCGATTCTTAATGAGCCTCATACATGCAATAAACTCCATAGTCTCCATATGAACCTACGACATGCATGGCATTAAGCAACTTCTTTATGCGTTTCCCTAAGATTTCTAGGTCATTCTCATGTCAGATATCTAAGGGTTTTGACAATTTTGCTCTAATTCAAGCTTTATCTCTCGAGTCCACTTAAACCAACAAATTAAGAAGTAAAGAACAAATTGCCAAAAATAAGAACAAAACATGCTTCAATTCATGGTAAGAAAGTCTTAACAAGTAAACCAAATCCTAACTACAACATTTAACTACTCTAAATCACATGAAAACCATGCTAAACATGTAGAAAACGTTTTAGAACGCTATTACAATTTGAAAGAAAAGGAAATTAAACTTATGTGTCGATACCGGTCCTTCGTCTCCGAGCTCCCGTCTTCGATCTCGAACCTCAAAGGATGCTTTGGCTCCCAAAAACGCTCTTTTCTCTCTTCTTACAAAGTGTATTTGGAAATTAGGGTGGAAAATCTACCAAATTTGGCTCCCTTTGCAAGAAGAAATAATTTTGTATTTATAGGCATAATCGGCATAGTGTTGCAATGCTAGGGACAACGTTGCAACATTGTACCCTAGGCGTGTATCAAATACGGAAACTGTCGATGACGTTCAACGCTGAAGGCAGCGTTGCAACGCCGCTACCCTAACGTGCGCGCCTTTCTATCGATATGGCGTTGCGATGCTGCAAGGCAGCGTTGCAACGCCCTCTGTGTGGTCCTTCATATATGCTTCCTTATCGAGATAGCGTTGCGACGCGCGCAAGCGGCGTTACAGCAACGTTATTGGCGATGGTCTTCAACGCTTTTTAAATAAAGACACACTCGGCATTGCAACGCTATAGGCAGCGTTGCAACACCATCACTTCGGGTCATCATGCTTGGATTGATCCTTCTACTTCCAATTGATGTTATTTTTAGCTCCTAATAGCCTCGTTTCGATCCCGAGTGATCCAATTTGTCTCCAATAGTTCTGTTTACGCTCCTATCCTAAAATTGAAAGAATTAAACACGTAAAAGCCCTGAAATCATCATAAAACTAGCAATAATTAAGCATAAGGATAGCACATTTTGTGTGCTATCACCTAGGCAACTTGATCTCAATCCTGAGTAGGTTACGAACTCCTGTTTACGAGTGATTGTCCTTTGACTAGTATGGGTGAGAGTGGCCAGATTCGCCGACTCAATATGCCTACCTTCTTGGAGACAAGACCGAGTGAGCAGCTGGTGACTTAGCCTAGAAAGATTGAATTCACTCCTTCCTGCCTACTAGGTTAAGTAGAGGAAGGTTCCCTTAAGTTGTGTCTCCGGGACTTGAACAAAAGACCCGACCCTCTCATTGGCCCGAAGGGACTCTAATTGTTGGTAGGACCACAAAAAAATTGTTCATTAGAGGAGCACTGGTACTTAAGGTACAAGATGTAACCAAGGGGTAAAATGGTAATTTGACCCAGCTGGTGTTACGAACATTCGTGAAAGATTGACTTGTTGTTATTGGTCAATATCCGTGGACACATAAATATATCTGCAGTGAGAAGAGTGCAGCTGCGGGACTTTAGTGGAGTGTTCCCGCAGTTAACGAATGTTGATTAGGAGGTTAATGAGATTAACCGTGTAATCTTGTATCGTTGGAGCTTTTGATCTGTAGGTCCATTAGGTCAACCTTCTAGCTCGTAAAGGGTTCTTAGATCGTTTGAATTTGAAATGTTCAAATTCACAAGAGAATAAATTTAATATATATAGATACAATATAATATAAAGTTTTGGAACTATATATTATAAATTTAATATGAATATGATTCATATTAAGTTATATAAGAGAATTAAATATTTGAAAGAGTTCAAATGTTAAATTCGAATGTGTATGTGATTCATATTTGAAAACTATAGGTTAAAATTTAATGTGCATTAGATGTGCATTAAAACTATAGGTTAGAAGGAAAATTGATTAAATGTTATTTAATATAAATTAAATATATGATAATTAATTTAATTTAATTAAATAAAATTTAATTAATTTATTAATAATTAATTATTGATTTAATAATTAATAAAAAAGAGGGGAACATGTGGCACACTCCCCACTTCCCTGTAACTCCCCATCGATAGGGAGTGGGGAATGTTTTCCCTCTCGTTGTTTTCTTCTTTAATGGTGAGAGAAGGATTTTTTTTTATCTGATTGATTGATCTGATTTTGGTAAGAAGAAAATTCTCTCCCAATTTCCCTCTTCTACTCACTTCCAAAAGTTGGAATTCCTTCCCAGCAAAGGAATTGGTCTAAGTAGTACTCAGAGGATAGAGGGTTTTCCTCTTGGTGTTGTCTTGTTGGAAAAAACAGAGAATGTTCCTGTGTTGTTGTACGATTTGGAGCAAGGAGTTGCTGAATAGAAAACAACAAAGGTAATTATGAATTTCTTTCATTTTAGTTAATTTCTAAAGCATGTTTGCATGTTTATTCCATGTCTAATTAGATTAGAATTGTTTATCTCTGTTATTTTCCAATGCACTGGTTTTTGTATTTTCAACCAAAACGAACTTGCAATTACGATTCCAAACTCGTTTCCGCTGCTCAAGGGGATTAGATCTCCATCAATTGGTATCAGAGCAATGCTCGATTTGTTTTGGATGAAACAAAACTACATTGGATTAGGTGGGAATTGCATTTGGTTTGCGGTAAAACTGTTTAGGAATATTTTGCCTTAGTTTTCTATTGATTTGATCAATTTAATTGTAAAGGCCCCTGTGTTTTTGGGCAATTAAGTTCATTATCGAGTCTATAATCGAGTTAAGAGTCGTTCGGGACCAGTTTTTTGAATTTTGGTTGAGTATCGAAGGAGAATTCGAAGTTTGAAGCTGTTGTGGTCGAAAGAAAATCTTAATGCCGAAGCATCAGCGTTTCAACGCTACTAGCAGCGGTGTAACATCGTTCATCAGCGTTGCAACGCTGAGGAACGACGTCGCAATGTCAACCTTCCCTATCGACGCGGGATCTCCAGGGGTTAGCAGCGTTGCAACGCTGCCCCTCAGCGTTGCAATGCCATGATGCCAAATATGATGCTGCAGACCAGTCTGGGCGGTTCGGTTGGTTTTCGGCCCGGTTCGAGCAATTCGAGCCCAGTTCAAGGAGTATTGTACCAGTTTTTTTGTAATAAAATTAGAATTATTTTATTATTTTTGCACTTTAGGAGCCAAATTATTCCGGTTTTACAGCTATTTTCTTTATGAATGTCATTTAGAATTTTTTCCACCTTAGGATAAGCATGTTCATGCATTTTATTTGTATAAAAGGTAAATAAATATGGTAGAAATGCATGATCTAATTTATTTTTCATAAGTATTTATTTATAATTGTTATAATTAGATAAATGTGGAAAATAAATTGCATGGAACATGAAATTACTTAGTTTAAAATAATTGTTATTTTATTTACGTAGTTTGATTATTTAATTAGTTGAATATTTTTATAATTCCAATTTGAAAATATTTGTTGGTTTTATAATATAGTTCTTTGTCATAAACCAATTATTAAAATTTATAAGTGTTATAAATTGAAGGGGTTTTAGAAACTATAACCTATAACTTAGAATTGCTTGCAAACATAGGAACTTGGGTAAAATTAAATTAGTTTTAAATGGTTTAAAATTAATTTAGACCTAAGTTTTAATTTCTAATAGGATTAGAAGTTAGTCTTACATAGTATTTTAAATAGTTTAAAATATAGTAGGACATTAGAACTTTGGTTATAAGGGAACTCTACCGGTGAAGTTCTGTCTAAGGTTGGGGGTACTTAAGCTGACGGTTAACGGAACACCTCCTACCTGGAAACTGACCCAGAGCTTGAGTTGAATTAACCATAGTTCTGTTTATATCTAGTTAATTAAAATGTTTATTCACCTAGACATAAGGTTAAAAGACCTAGTTATAACAGTTATAATAGGCATAGAATTAGATAGATTCTTTTAGCCAGAATCCGACTAAGTTAAACCTATACCCTAACTTTAGGAGGTTCAGTGGGAGAAAACAAGATGTTCGCATCAAGTTTAGTCTCACGTCCTCAAGAGTTCACACTGTGAGTTCCATGCTCAGCTACATGGCGTCAATAGGGCGTCCCCTACGGTAAGTGTTTGCATGGTTCAATACCAAGGTGAATGAGGGAAGTATCCATAGTAAATGGGAGCAGGACGCGTGTCAACGTATCCTACGGTCTGCTCCATTAGGTTGCACCGTGAGATTTCTATAGTCTGCCTGCTAGGTTGTCCTGGAACAACCAGACCCTATGGAGGGCCTGACTTTAGGGATCGAAACACCGCGAACTCCAGAAATGGATAGGGTCTCTTAGGTAATTTTTCAACAATTGTCTTTCTTAATAGTAGCCTGTTGGCTCGAACCTATTGGATCTGAAATGGTAGGGTCACATTTACGGAATAAGTTAAACTAGTTAACAAATCCTTGACCAAACAAACGGTAGCTAAGGACCATTGGGACATGAGATGTTTTGGTAGTGAGAATTGGCTGAGAAAGTCTCAATTCATGGGAGGAGTGACTGATCACCCGACAGTGGCTTTTATTTTAAACCCTTGAAGTATCATTGCAAAATTAAAGGTTTAATTTAAACACTGGGTTTAGTTTAAACACTAGGGTTCTTTAATAATTTTGCTAAATTTGATTGGTTTATAATGGGTTAAAGGCATAACTAATTAGAACTATTTTGGAATTTCAGCATGCCGTCCTCAATTATAGCCTTACTAAAAAGCAATCGTTTAACTGGTGAAAACTTTACTACGTGGAAGTCCAACCTGAATACGATTCTTGTTGTTGACGACCTTCGGTTTCTACTAACTGAGGAATGTCCTCAGGTCCATGCTCGAAACGCTCCTCAATCTGTTAAGGAGGCGTACGACCGTTGGATCAAGGCCAATGATAAGGCCAAAGTCTACATTTTGGCTAGTGTTTCTGAAGTTCTACCCAAAAAGCACAAGGGCATGGTCTCAGCTCGTGAGATCATGAGTTCGTTGCAGGATATGTTTGGACAACCATCTGGACAGCTTCGACACGAATCCCTCAAATACGTTTATAACTCTTGTATGAAGGAGGGGTCGTCCGTGAGAGAACATGTTCTCGATCTGATGGTCCACTTCAACGTGGCTGAAATGAACGACGCGGTCATTGACGAGCAAATTCAGGTCTCCTTCATCCTGGAATCTCTTCCAAAGAGTTTCCTTTAATTCTGCAGCAATGCGGTGATGAACAAGATAGAGTATAACCTGACTACTCTCCTTAATGAACTACAAACTTTCCAGTCTCTTATGAAGAATAAGGGACAGGCTGATGGAGAGGCTAATCTGTTTGCCCATTCCAGAAGGTTCCAGAAGGGTTCATCCTCTGAGACTAAGTCCTGTAGTTCAACTTTTGGGCTTAAGAAGACCTAAAAGAAGAAGATAAGAGGGAAAGGGAAGACACCTGCTACTGCAGACATTGAGCTCAAAGAGAAGAAAGGTAAATCCGATTTACTTGTTCTTGAAACTTGTTTAATGGAAAATGATGATTTTACCTGGATACTTGATTCAGGAGCCACTAATCACGTTTTCTCTTAGTTTTAGGAAACTAGTTCCTTCAAGGAGCTTGAAGAGGGTGAGATGACGCTCAGAGTCGGAACGGGAGACGTCGTCTCAGCTTGTGCAGTGGGAGATGCCAAGAAGTTTTTTAGAGATAGATTTTTATTTTTAGAAAATCTGTTTATAGTTCCTAAGATTAAGAGGAACTTAATTTCTATCTCTTGTTTAATTGAACTTGGCTACTGTATTACCTTTTCGTTTAATGAAGCGTTCATTTTTAAGAAAGGTGTCAATATTTGTTCGGCTAAGTTAGAAAACGGCTTGTATATACTTAAACTGAATCGAACTAAAGCAATTTTGAATCATGAGATGTTTAAAACTGCTAATACTCAAAGTAAAAGGCAAAGAATTTCTCAAAATAATACCTATCTATGGCATCTTAGACTTGATCATATAAATCTCAACTGGATTGAGAGATTATCTAAGAATGGACTTCTAAACAAGTTAGAAGATGATTCTTTACCTCCTTGTGAATCATGCTTGGAAGGTAAAATGACTAAGCGACCTTTTACTGTAAAAGGTTACATAGTCATAGAGCCCTTAGAACTTATACATTCGGATCTTTGTGGTCTGGTGAATGTTAAAACTCGAGGAGGGTACAAATATTTCATCTCTTTCATAGATGATTATTCGAGGTATGGTTATTTATACCTAATGCATCATAAGTCTGAGGCTCTTGAAAAGTTCAAAGAGTATAAGGCTGAAGTAGAGAATGCAATAGGGAAAACCATTAAAACACTTCGATCCGATCGAGGTGGAGAGTATATGGATTTGAGATTCTAGGACTATTTGATAGAACATGGAATTAAATCTCAACTCTCAGCACCTAATACACCATAGCAAAATGGTGTGTAAGAAAGGAGAAATAGAACTTTGTTGGACATGGTTCGTTCTATGATGAGCTATGCTCAATTGCCTGCCTCGTTTTGGGTGAAGGGAATGAGAATCCCCGCGTAGCGGAAGACGATCGAATCGTCGTAGTATCATTATGCTACTCGATTTCACTAAAATTAACTATCTAATATATTAGGCTAAACATGCTTAAAAGTGGAAAGAAAAAACAGCAAGTAGAACACTTACTTGTTGTAGACGTGCCTCGACTTTTCCTTTCCGATCACAAACTCTTCGTGTTCTCCCAATGATCTCGAACTTCTCGAACTCTTCTACCGATCAATAACGAACACAACCAATCGGAGTCTCGATTGTTCTTCTTTTGGAAGAAGAAAGTTTGTGGGAACTTGAGTTTTGGTGAAGGAGGAGAGAAATTGAGAGAGAATTGAGAGAGAATGCTTTCTCTTCTTTCGGTGAAAATCCAAAAATGAGAGAATGAGTTAAGTTCCTTCTTGCAAGAAGGGTTTAAATAGTGTAAATGATGGAGTTAAAATCTCCACATTATTACCATTTTACCACAACCATAGGTTATGCTATAATATAAGATATCTCATATCTCATCTTACAAATCATATTTGTATAATTGTGGATTTATTAAATTGAATCACATTCAATTAAATTTCTCTTAATTAATTTCTCCAATTAACCCTAATTCAAAAATTAGGCTAACCTATAGTTTATTATGAATCTAATTCACATTAAACTATATATTATATCATTCATATCTCATATAAATGACATAAATGCCCTTTAAGTGAAATTGAACACTTTAATTCACACCAAAACATTAACCCTTCTTTTAACCATGTTTGAGCCAACCGAGAGACCTAATGGACCTACAGTGACGAGCTCCAATGATCCGAGATTAACCTATCAAACTCTTTGACACGGTTAATCAATCTTCATTAGCTATGGTAACACTCCACTAAAGCCCGTAGCTGCACTCCCGTCAGTGCAGAATATTACGTGTCCACTGATATAACCATTAACCATGAGTCGACCCTTCACAGGTTGTTCATAGACACTACTGGGTCAAATTATCTTTTTACCCCTATGTCTACTTCTTGTTCCTTAAGTCCCCACTGCTACTCTAATGAACAACAACGTTGTAATGGTCCGACCATACACAAAAACTCTCTCGTGCCAGTGAGAGAATGGGAGCCTATTATCCAAGCACTGGAGACAACACTTAAGGGAACAACCCCTCTAGTTTCCCTAAAGGCGGGAACGAGTGAATTCCATCTCGCGTAGTTAAGTTCCCAACTCCCTACTTGGTCCTATCCCTGAGAAGATAGGCATATTGGGCGAGTAACTTGTGACCACCCTCACCCGTACTAGTCAAAGGATGGACCCCCTCGGGCGGAGTCTCTGTAAACGCTCGATTCGTGTCGAGCCACTAATGGTCATCTCACGGTTATTAGTCCCATCACAACGGTGTTACATCAGTAGGTCTAATAACTCACGGTCCGGTCTTGTACAATCTCATTGCACAGGATGCCCCCTCTCGCATGTAAACCACATGAACGAGTCAGATCACCTTGTTTGTATCTTAATACAAAGCGGGTCGCTTCGACAGTATATCAAGGATTAGGTCTCCAACCCTATCCATATACCGTAGGCCGTTCGGGTCATTTACTCGAACGTGATCCTCCCTGTGTGTCCACTACACACTGTTCAAGTTCTAGTTCTCTCATATATTCAATGACCCTGGAGCTTAGTTTATTGGTCAAAGTTGTATAAAATGCGAGACACAAAATAATGAAATGAATAACACTTTATTAATTTCAAATAGTAATTTACAAACACGAGTTTAGGACAAAAATCCCAACAAACTCCCACTTGGACTAAGCTAGTGGAGCAAATACATTTCTGAAATGAACATAAATTACAACGAAGTAATACAATAAACTAGGGCATTGAATACCCGTTTACATATCTCCTACTTGCCCTAGCCAGGAAGTACTCGAAGATCTAGACTCTCTAGGTGACCCTCAAACACCTTAGTCGTGAGGGGCTTTGTAAACGGATTAGCTACGTGGTGCTCTGACGCTATCTACAAGACTGTCACGTCTCCACGGTGCACAATCTCCAGTATCACATGATACTTCCGTTCAATGTGTTTGCCTCTCTTATGGCTCTGAGGCTCCCTGGAGTTGGCTACTGCACCACTGTTGTCACAAAACAGTGTGATCGGCAAGTTCATATTTGGAACAACTTCAAAATCTGTCATGAACTTCCGAAGCCAAACAGCTTCCTTTGCAGCTTCACAAGCCGCAACGTACTCCGCTTCCATAGTGGAATCGGCGAATCATCCCTGCTTGATGCTTCGCCATACTACAGCTGCTCCATTCAGAATGAAGGCTGACCCTGAAGTGGATTTCCTAGAATTCTTATCGATCTGAAAGTCAGAATCCGTGTATCCCGTAAGGATCAAATCCCCACCGTCATACACTAAGTTGTAGTTCCTCGTTCTCCTAAGATACTTGAGAATTGACTTTTCGGTTGTCCAGTGATCTAATCCTGGGTTGGATTGATACCTACTGACTATCCCTACTGCATAACAGATGTCGGGCCTAGTACACAACATGACATACATCAGGCTCCTTACAGCTGAAGCATAAGGTATCCGTATCATATCCTCAACCTCTTGAGGAGTCTTAGGACACTGATCCTTAGACTGGTGAACCCCGTGCCTGAAAGACAGCAAGCCCTTCTTGGAGTTCTGCATCTTATATCTAGACAACATCTTATCAATATAAGACGCTTGAGACATGGCTAGTGTTTTGTTCTTCCGGTTTCGGACTATCTGGATACCTAGAACATACTGAGCTTCTCCCAAATCTTTCATTTGGAGTTGCGAAGCTAGCCATTTTTTAACGTCAGTAAGAAATTCTACCTCATTCACAATGAGAAGAATATCATCCACGTATCATATCAGAAATGCGACAGTTTTGTCAACGATTTTCTTGTAGACACAAGGCTCGTCAACATTCTGATCAAAGCCATAAGATTTGATTGCCTCATCAAATCTTATATTCAAAGACCTCGAGGTTTGTTTCAGTCCATAAATAGACCTATGAAGCCGACAAACCTTTTTCTCTTGGCCTTAGGCAATGAACCCTTTGGGCTGGTCCATGTAGATGGTTTTGTCAAGGTAGCCATTAAGAAAAGCGGTCTTGACATCCATCTGTCATACCTCGTAGTCATAATACGCGGCAATGGCTAGAAGGATCCTGATCGACATTACCATGGCAACAGGTTAAAAGGTTTTCTCATACTCAACCCCTTCAACCTGGGTAAAACCCTTTGCCACTAGTCGTGCTTTGAAGGTCTGCACCTTCCATCTATGCCACGTTTACGCTTGTAGATCCATTTGCAACCTATAGGTTTTACCCCATCAGGTTAATCCACAAGCTCTCAGGCAGAATTAAAGTACATCGACTCCATTTCCTGGTCCATAGCTTTAATCCATTCGTCCTTGTCAATATCAGCCATTGCTTGATCATAGGTCAATGGATCCTCACAATCATCATCAGGACTGATGACTTGGGTTTCAGCCAAATCCATGTAACGTTTCGGCTGTCTCGCAACCCTCCCACTACATCGAGGCATTCCCAACTCTTGAGAACGGATTTGACTTAACGTGCTAGGATCAACAACATTTGTTGACGTACTAGCCCCATCAGCAACTCTTGCTGATGTACTGTCCATTTCGTTTAACACGATTTTGCTCCTAGGCAAATGCTCCCTGATGTGGTCTTCCTCAAGGAAAGTGGCGTTTGTCGACACAAGCACCCTATTATCCTTAGGATCGTAAAATAGACCACCTCTGGTCTCTTTTGGGTAACCTACGAATAGGCACAATTTTGAACGGGGCTCCAACTTCTTCGGGTATGACACTAACACGTGGGTTGGGCATCCTCAAATTCTAAAATGGTGTAAACTACCTTTACGACCATTCCAAAGTTCGAAAGGTGTTTCACAAACACTCTTCGACGGAACGTTGTTCAAAATGTAAACCGCAGTCTCCACTGTGTAACCCAAAAAGAATCAGGGAGACGATCATATCTCATCATCGACCGAACCAGGTCCAACAGGGTTCTGTTTCTCCTCTCCGATACACCATTCTGCTGTGGCATACCAGGTGCTGAGAGTTTGGACGTAATTCCATGTTCTATCATATAGTCCTGGAATTCAGTGTCCATATACTCTCCACCTCGATCCGATCGAAGTGTTTTTATGGTTTTACCTAATAGGTTCTCAACCTCAGTCTTATACTCCTTGAACTTTTCAAGAGTTTCAGACTTTCTATGCATTAGGTAAATATACCCATACCTCGAATAATCATCAATGAAAGAAACGAAGTATTCGTAACCACCTCGTGTTTTAACACTCATCGGACCACAGAGGTCAGAATGTATAAGCTCAAGGGGCTCCTTGGCTCTATATCCTTTTCCACTAAAAGGACGTTTGGTCCTTTTGCCTTCGAGGCATGACTCACACACCGGTAAAGAGTTTTCTTCTAACTGACTTAGAAGTCCACTCTTCACTAGTCTCTCAATCCGATTGAGATTAATGTGCCCTAACCTTAGATGCCAAAGATGGGCATTTTCTTTCGAAGAAACCTTAACTCTCTTACTTCGCGTTTCTGCAGTTTTAAACAATGCAGTATTCAAAACGCTTTTGACCGAATTAGGCTTTAAAACATACAAGTTAGACTTAAGTGAAGCAAAACAAATAAGATTACCATTTCTGGAAATAAACGCTTTATGACAATTAAATGAAACGGATACACATTGTTCTAATAAGTAGGAAATAGAAATAAGGTTTCTAGTAAACCCTGGAACTATGTACATATTGTCCAACAATAAAAAATTCCTGCCAAAATAAAGCTTCACTTTGTCGATCGCTGCAGCAAAGACTATCTCCCCGAATCCAACCCGTAGAGTCACCTCACCATATCGGAGCGGCTTCCAGGAATCAATTCTCTAAAAAGAAGAACAAACGTGGTTTGTGGCGCCCGAATCTAAAATCCAGGCAGAGTCACTACTCTCCACTAAACATGTTTCAGTAACCAGTAAATCACATTTACCTTGATTCTTCCTCTCGGCAAGGAACTTGAGACAGTTTCGCTTCCAGTAGTCGTCCCCATTGCAGTGGAAACACTTTCCTTTCTCTGCAACTTCCTTGACCTTCTTGCCCTTTTGGGCGGCAGCTCGGTCAACTTTACCCCTCTTCATCTTCTTCTTCCCTTTCGGCCGTGAAGGAGCAACAGGTTTAGTCCCAGAGGTCGAACCCCTGTGATAAGACCGTAGGAAACATTTGCCTCAGATTCCGGTGCCCTGATCCTCATCAAGGACTAAAAATTCTATAGCTCATTAAGGAGGGTAGTCAGAGTGTAGCTAATTTTGTTCATAACAGCATTGCTACTGGCCCAAGGAAACTCTTCTAAGAGTCTCGAAATAAAGTCGACCTAACTCGACTCGTCGATCGAAGCCCCGCTGATAGAACACAAAACGTGCTATCCTTAGGCTTAATTATTGCTAGTTTTATGATGATTTCAGGGCTTTTACGTGTTTAATTCATTCAATTTCAGGATAAGAGCGTAAACAGAACTATTGGAGACAAATTAGATCACTCGGGATCGAAACGAGGCTATTTGGAGCTAAAAATAATACCAATTGGAAGAGAAAGCATCAATCCAAGCATGATAACCCGAAGTGATGGTGTTGCAACGCTGTCCATAGCGTTGCAACGCCGAACGTGTTGTTTAAAGGCGTTGAAGACCACTGCCGTTAGCGTTGCAACGCTACCTTGCAGCGTCGCAATGCTATTTCGATAAGGAAGCATATATGAAGGATCGCACTGAGGGTGTTGCAACGTTGCCTACGCCACATCGATAGAAAGGCGCGCGTGTTAGGGTAACGGCGTTGCAACGCTGCCCTCAGCGTTGCAACGCCATCGACTATTTCCATATTTGCCAGCCGCCTAGGGTACAGCGTTGCAACGTTGTCCCTAGCGTTGCAACGCTGTACCGATTGAGCCTATATATAGAACCTTAATTCTTCTTGCAAAGGGAGCCTAATTTGGTAGATTTTTCACCCTAATTTCGAAATACACTTTGTAAGAAGAGAGAAAAGAGTGTTTTTGGGAGCCAAAGAATTCGTGGAGGTTCGAGATCGAAGACGGGAGCTCGGAGACGAAGGACCGGCATCGACACATAAGTTTAATTTCCTTTGCTTTCAAATTGTAATAGCGTTCTAAGACGTTTTCTACATGTTTAGTTTGATTTTCATGTAATTCAGAGTAGCTAAATATTGTAGTTAGGATTTGATTTACTTGTTGAGACTTTCTTACTATGTATGAAGCATGTTTTGTTCTTATTTTTGGTAATTCGTTCTTTACTTCTTAAATTGTTGGTTTAAGTGGACTCGAGAGATAAAGCTTGAATTAGAGCAAAATTATCAAAACCCTTAGAAATCTGGCATGAGAATGACCTAGAAATCTTAGGAAAATGCATAAAGAAGTTGCTTAATGCCATGCATGTCGTAGGTTCATATGGAGACTATGGAGTTTATTGCATATGTGAGGCTCACTAAGAATCGAGAGGTTTTCTTGAGTATTTTACTTCTTGTTTATAATTTCATCTCTTTGGTTTATTGCATATGTTAATTGAGTCATCAACTTGTATAATCACTTCCCTCAATTCTATCAATTCTTGTCTCCACATGTTTGTTTGTTTGCTTGTCTTTACTTTCAATCACTATCCATGTTATGTTTCTTTAGCTAAAATTGAGAATAAGTATCTTAGTAATTAATTAATCTAGAAACCCATTCCCGAGGACGATACTTGGACTCATAAATCACTATACTAAAACTTGACCCGTACACTGCGGTATTGCATATCCATAATTATACGCAACACCCGTTCATCTCCGCCAAATTAAAGTGGGTCATCATGTCTAGAACTTGTTCTCGGACAGACGACCCTTCTTTCATTCGGGCGTTGAAGACGTGTTTGAGCGAATCGTGCCTAACTTTAAAGGACTTTTGTCCAAACATGTCTTGCAACGAATCCATGATCTTCTTAGCGGTGACCATCAACTCATGCTTCTATGCCAATACTTCAGATAAGCTGACAATTATGTAGACCTTGGTCTTTTCATTGGCCCTGATTCATCGATCGTAAGCATCACGAATACTTCGTGATGCAGTCGAGGTCGGCAACTGAGGACATTCCTCAGTAAGCACGAACTTCAGGTCGTCAGTTACTAAGATCGTGTTGATATTATTCTTCCATGTTTGGAAGTTATCTCCCACTAATTTGTCGGAAGCAACATGTTTTTAGTTGAAAAATGAAATAAAATTTTGTGTTAGTCTCGCATAAACTTTTGAAAGGCAATCAAGTTTTAGCAAAATTAATCCTATGATCCCTAGGTCATATAAAAATTGCAATGATATCCTAAAGGTTTAGAATGACCGCCACCGAAGGGTGAACAGAAACACTCTTCCTCTAGGACGAGACTTTCTCGACAAGACCCTAATCCCAGAATAACTCTTATTCCATTAGGCGTCCAGTTACCGTTATTTGGTCGAATTCATTAACACTTAACAAATTTTGTGAGTGTCACCCTTAATCTTTAAGTTTCCAAGTATCCGTCCAAACAATAGCAACCGAAGGGTGAACCACGAAGGAAAACCAACAAAGAAACTGTATCCCTTTCGGGAATTCACGGTGTTCCGACTCCCATGATCAAGGCCCTCCGAAGGGATTGTCTGGTCCAGGCCAAACTAGCAGGCGAATCATAGGGGTCTCATGGTGTGAATCGAAAGAAGAGACCGTGGGTGTTGTTTTTTTCACAGGTCCCGCTCCCACTCACTATAAGTACTCTCTCCAGCTAAAATTTTCCTAAGTCTACCAATATAACTCTTATATGGTATTTAACCTAAGTTTATAATCACATTATTACTTAGGTCTATGTGAGTAAATTAAAACAATTTTAATTAACGACACTCACGATAAGTATAATCTAAGAATCTCGGCATCAATTCACTCCCGGTCGGTTTCCGTGAGGGGTCTTCATGCGTTAACTTAAATACCCCAACCTTAGACAAAACCTTCCTTAGACAGAGTTACTAATCAGTCACCATTCATAGACTATACTTTGATTTCCTAATTCTAATCTTATTAGAACTAGAAAACCTAAGTCTAATTATTCAAGTTCTAAACACTTTAAAACTAATAATTAACTTAGGTTGCATGCATTTCTATGCTATAGTGCTTGATCATTCATCACATGAATTTATATACTATAACAAAATAATTCATCACATGAATATAAATACATGAGCATACTTTAATTTAAAAATATAACACTTATATTAATTAAATTAAAACATGCATTTAATTACATTATAACTCTTATAATATAACCTATCATGCAAACTATATATTATAACTCTTATAATATAAATGATGCATGAAATGTTTAACCTAAGGTGGGATTTTAAATCTATATGACATACATTATGCACATACAAATTAATTAAATCATACATCTCATGCATAAAATAATTAAAGAGCAAAAATGGACCGATTTTTGGCACCTAGGGGAAATTTATTTAATTAAATAACATTAATATAACTATTATATTAATATTATTTAATAAAATAAAATACATTTTACAAATGAATTTTAAATAAAAAAAAAAAAGAAAACTGCCCACGTTGAGAAAAGAAGTTGCACACCCACGTCCTCGCGAAACCGCTTTTGGAACCGCCCACTACGCGTGCGGCGTTGCAACGCTGCCGCGTCCAGCGTCACGCCCCGCATGCTCCACACCGTGGCGTTGCAACGCTACTCTACAGCCAAGCCAGCGCCCGCAAGGACAGCGTTAAGACGCCGAAGAACAACGTCTCAACGCCGTCGACAGAACAACAAACTCCTTTGCTGTTCTTCGTCGTTTTTCGCCCGTTGTCGCTCCGATTTCTTCACAATAACCATTGCCACGAACGACACGGACTTATAGACTTGATTTATTTTCTAAATTGTCCAAAAAACACGGGCCTTACATTTGATCTCATCAAACAGAAAATAAATCTAAAAGTGCCAAAAACTGAAATATCCATTATGCAAACCAAACATTTATCTCATAAATCAAGGCTTTACCCACCTATTTTTAATGAAAAACAGTGCACAACAAAGAACCAACAACCTGGCTCTGATACCAATTGAAGGGAATGAGAATCCCCGCGCAACGGAAGACAATCGAATCGTCGTGGTATCATTATGCTACTCGATTTCACTAAAATCAACTATCTAATAGATTAGGCTAAACATGCTTAAAAGTGGAAAGAAAAACAACAAGTAGAACACTTACTTGTTGTAGACGTGCTTCGACTTTTCCTTTCCGATCACGAACTCTTCGTGTTCTCCCAACGATCTCGAACTTCTCGAACTCTTCTCCCGATCAATAACGAACACAACCAATCGGAGTCTCGGTTGTTCTTCTTTTGGAAGAAGGAAGTCTGTGGGAACTTGAGTTTTGGTGAAGGATGAGAGAAATTGAGAGAGAATTGAGAGAGAATGCTTTCTCTTCTTTTGGGGAAAATCCAAAAATGAGAGAATGAGTTAAGTTCCTTCTTGCAAGAAGTGTTTAAATAGTGTAAAATGATGGAGTTAAAATCTCCACATTATTACTATTTTACCACAACCATAGGTTATGCCAATCATATTTGCATAACCATATAATATAAGATATCCCATATCTCATCTTACAAATCATATTTGTATAATTGTGGATTTATTAAATTGAATCACATTCAATTTAATTTCTCTCAATTAATTTCTCCAATTAGCCCTAATTTAACAATTAGGCTAACCTATAGTTTATTATAAATCTCATTCGCATTAAACTATATATTATATCATTCATATCTCATATAAATGACATAAATGTCGTTTAAGTGAAATTGAACACTTCAATTCACACAAAAACATTAACCCTTCTTTTAACCCAGTTTGAGCCAATCGAGGGACCTAATGGACCTATAGTGACGAGCTCCAATGATCCAAGATTAACCAATCAAACTCTTTGACCCGATTAATCAACCTTCATTTGCTACGGTAACACTCCACTAAAGCCCGTAGTTGCACTCCCGTCAGTGCAGAATATTACGTGTCCACTGATATAACCAATAACCATGAGTCGACCCTTCACAGGTTGTTCATAGACACTGCTGGGTCAAATTACCATTTTACCCCTGTGTCTACTTCTTGTTCCTTAAGTCCCCACTGCTACTCTAATGAACAACAACGTTGTAATGGTCTGACCATACACAACAACTCTGTCGTGCCAGTGAGAGAGTGGGTGCCCGTTGTCCAAGTCCTGGAGGCAGCACTTAAGGGAGCAAGCCCTCTAGTTTCCCTAAAGGCGGGAACGAATGAATTCCATCTCGCGTAGTTAAGTTCCCAACTCCCTACTTGGTTCTGTCCTTGAGAAGATAGGCATATTGGGCGAGTAAATGTGACCACCCTCACCCATACTAGTCAAAGGACAGACCCCCGTAGACAGGAGTCCGTAACAAGCTCAGGATTCAGGTTGAGTCACTAATGGTCATCTACGAAGTTATTAGTCCTTACTGTCTACGGTGTTACATCAGTAGGTCTAATAATTCACGGTCCGGTCTTGTACAATCTCATTGCACAGGATGCCCCCACTCGCATGTCAACCACATGAACGAGTCAGATCACCTCGTTTGTATCTTAATACAAAGCGGGCCACATCCACAGTGTATCCAGGATTAGGTCTCCAACCCTATCCATATACCATAGACCGTTCGGGTCATTTACTCGAACGTGATCCTCCCTGTGTGTCCACTACACACCGTTCAAGTTCTAGTTCTCACATATATTCAATGACCCTAGAGCTTAGTTTATTGGTCAAAGTTGTATAAAATGCGAGACACAAAATAATGAAATGAATAACACTTTATTAATTTCAAATAGTAATTTACAAACACGAGATTAGGACAAAAATCCCAACATTGGGGATACGCAATAGAGACTGCAGTTCAAATCTTGAACACTGTTCCATCAAAGAGTGTTTCAGAAACACCTTTTGAGTTGTGGAAGGGGCGTAAACCTAGTTTACAACACTTCAGGATTTGGGGTTGTCCGGCACACATGCTAGTGACAAACCCAAAGAAACTGGAACCTCGTTCAAGATTATGTCAATTTATTGGTTATCCCAAAGAAACGACAGGTGGTCTTTTCTACGACCCACAAGAAAACAAGGTGATTGTATCGACAAACGTTAATTTCTTGGAGGAAGATCACATGAGAAACCATAAACCACGTAGTAAATTAGTGTTAAATGAAGCTACAAATGAACCAACAAGAGTTGTTGATCAAGATGGACCTTCATCAAGAGTTGATGGAGAAGCCAACACCTCAAGTCAGTCTCGTACTTCTCAATCATTGGGAATGCCTCGACGCAGTGGGAGGGTTGTTTCCCAACCTGACCGCTACTTGGGTTTAGTTGAAACTCAAGTGGTCATACCTGATGACGACGTAGAAGATCCATTGTCTTATAAAAAGGCAATGAATGACGTGGACAAGGACCAATGGATCAAAGTCATGGACCTTGAAATGGAGTCAATGTACTTCAATTCTGTATGGGAACTAGTAGACCAACCTGAAGGGGTAAGACCCATAGGGTGTAAATGGATCTATAAGAGAAAGAGAGATGCAGCCGGGAAGGTACAGACATTTAAGGCTAGACTTGTAGCAAAGGATTTTTCCCAAAGGGAATGAGTTGACTATGAAGAAACTTTTTCCCCTGTTGCTATGCTTAAGTCTATTAGGATACTCTTGTACATAGCCGCTTTTTATGATTATGAAATTTGGCAAATGGACGTCAAGACTGCCTTTTTGAATGGTAATCATGACGAGAGCATCTATATGTCTCAGCCCGAAGGGTTCATAACCCAAGATCACGAGAAAAACGTTTGCAAGCTCAATCGATCCATTTATGGGTTGAAACAAGCATCAAGATCTTGGAATATAAGATTTGATACTGCGATCAAGTCTTATGGCTTTGACCAAAACGTTGATGAGCCTTGCGTTTACAAGAGGATCATCAATGACAAAGTAGCTTTCTTAGTGCTTTATGTAGGATACCTTACTGACATAAAGAATTGGCTGGCGACCCAATTCCAAATGAAAGATTTAGGAGAAGCGCAATATGTTCTTGGGATTCAGATATTCAGGAATCGCAAGAACAAAACGCTAACTCTGTCTCAAGCATCATATATCGATAAAATATTGTCCCGATATTCGATGCAGAATTCTAAGAGGGGCTTATTACCATTCAGGCATGAAGTTCATCTGTCCAAGGAACAGTGTCCTAATACACCTCAAGAAATTGAGGATATGAGACATATTCCCTTTGCCTCTGCATTAGGTAGCTTAATGTAGCTATGTTGTGAACGAGGCCAGACATTTGCTATGCAGTGAGAATAGTCAGTAGGTACCAATCCAATCCAGGGTTAGACCACTGGACAAAAGTTAAAAATATCCTCAAGTATCTTAGGAGAACGAGGGACTATACGCTTGTGTATGGGACTAAGGATTTGATCCTTACTGGATACACTGATTCTGATTTTCAGACCGATAAGGATTCTAGGAAATCCACATCGGGATCAGTTTTCACTCTTAACGGGGGAGCTATAGTATGGCGAAGCATCAAGCAAGGATGCATTGCTGACTCCACGATGGAGGTTGAGTATGTCACTGCTTGTGAAACAACTAAAGAGGGTGTTTGGCTAAGGAACATCCTTACTGATTTGGAAGTTGTTCCAAATATGAAATTTCCCATCACCTTATATTGTGACAACAGTGGTGTGGTAGCCAATTCGAAGGAACCTCGCAGCCATAAGCGAGGCAAGCACATCGAGAGGAAGTATCTCTTAATACGAGAAATAGTGCAACGACAGTCACGAAGATCGCTTCAGAGCACAACATTGCTGATCCGTTTACAAAGACTCTCACGGCTAAAGTGTTTGAGGGTCATCTGGATAGTCTAGGTCTACGAGACATGTACATAGGCTAATCTAGGGCAAGTGAGAGATATGTAATGAGTACATGGATGCCCTAGTTTATTGTATTTTTATCTCTGTAACCACTGTTTTAGATTATGATGTACCCCACTAGAGTTTTAGTTCAAGTGGGAGTTTGTTGGGTTTTGTGCCCTAAAACTCGTAGTTTGTAATTTTGTTCTAATAATTGTAATAAATTGTTATTACTTCAATCAAGCGTTATTGTTTGTATTGCCATTGTTTTAACCCCAAATCCAATAAACTGAACATCCAAGGCTGTAAAATGTATCTTTAACTGAATGTAGTGTACATATAAAGGATCTCGGTTCGAGATACAACCGAAAGGGTCTATAGTAAGGGGATAAGGTTTGGGTACCTTACCCTGGTAAAACTATGGATGTGGCCCACTTTGTATATGATACAAACACTGTGATCCTAACATGTTCGTGTAGATGACATGTGAGTGGGGATATCCTATGTAATGAGATTACATAAGACCGGACCACGAAATAGTAACCACTAATGTAACTCCATTGACTAGTTAGGTTTCTATTTCACTAGGATGACCTAGGCAACTTGATCTCAATCCTGAGCAGGTTACGAACTCCTGTTTATGAGGGATTGTCCTTTGACTAGTATGGGTGAAAATGGCCAGATTTGCCGACTCAATATGCCTACCTTTTTGGGGACAAGACCGAGTAAGCAGCTGGGGACTTAGCCTAGCAAGATGGAATTCACTCCTTCTCGCCTACTAGGGTAAGTAGAGGAATGTTCCCTTAAGTGGTGTCTCCGGGACTTGAACAAAGGGTCCGACCCTCTCATTGGCCCGAGAGGGATCTGTTTGTTGGTAGGACCACAAACAAATTGTTCATTAGAGAAGCACTGGTACTTAAGGTACAAGATGTAACCCAGGGGTAAAACGGTAATTTGACCCAGCTGGTGTTACGAACATTCGTGAAGGATTGACTTGGTGTTATTGGTCAATATCCGTGGACACAAAAATATATCTGCAGTGAGAAGAGTGCAGTTGCGGGACTTTAGTGGAGTGTTCCCGCAGTTAACGAATGTTGATTAAGAAGTTAATGAGATTAACTGAGTAATCTTGTATCGTTGGAGCTTCTGATTTGTAGGTCCATTAGGTCCACCTTCTAGTTCGTAAAGTGTTCTTAGATCGTTTGAATTTGAAATGTTCAAATTCATAGGAGAATAAGTTTAATGTATATAGATACAATATAATATAAAGTTTTGGAACTATATATTATAAATTTAATGTGAATATGATTCATATTAAATTATATGAGAGAATTAAATATTTGAAAAAGTTCAAATGTTAAATTCGAATGTGAATGCAATTCATATTTGAATACTATAGGTTAAAATTTAATGTGCATTAGATGGGCATTAAAACTATAGGTTAGAGGGAAAATTGATTAAATGTGATTTAATCTAAATTAAATATATGATATTTAATTTAATTAAATTAAATAAGATTTAATTAATATGATTAATTATTGATTTAATAATTAAAAAAAAGGGAACATGTGGCACGTTCCCCACTTCCCTCTAACTCCCCATCGATAGGGTGTGGGAGAAGTTTTCCCTCTGGTTGTTTTCTTCTCTAATGGTGAGAGAAGGATTTTTTTTTTATCTGATTGATCGATCTGATTTTGCTAAGAAGAAAATTCTCTCCCAATTTTCCTCTTCTACTCACTCCCAAAAGTTGGAATTCCTTCCCACCAAAGGAATTGATCTAAGTAGTACTCAGAGGATAAAGGGTTTTCCTCTTGGTGCTGTCCTGTTGGAGAAAACAGAGAAGGTTCCTGTGTTGCTGTACGATTTGGAGCAAGGAGTTGCTGAATAGAAAACAACAAAAGTAATTATAAATTCCTTTCATTTTTGTTAATTTCTAAAGCATGTTTGCATGATTATTCCATGTCTAATTAGATTAGGATGCATGTTTATCTCTGTTATTTTTCAATGCACTGGTTTTTGTATTTTCAACCAAAACGAACTTACAATTACGATTCTAAACTCGTTTCCGCTGCTCAAGGGGACTAGATCTCTATCACAATGTTGTTCTCAAGTTTGGGGGTGATTATATGACTTTTTAATTACTTTTACTGCATGATTTTTATCTGACTTCATTCCATACTCTATCATATTCTGCTGTGTGTATTTGGTTCATTTGATTGATTTCAGGATAATGGAATGAATTACTCATTGTAAGTCTTTCCTACTTTGACTATGATAACCACTGATGAATCTTAATTCAGAATTGTGAATAACGTTCATCTACTGAGAAAACTTGATTAAATTCTAGTTTTAGGATGATTAAAATTGATTAGAGAATTCCTTGAATTTAATTGCACTAAGCCAATCCCGGAGAGGTCCTGAATGCTTTGGACAAGTTTATTTTGTCCAGAAGATCGTTGTCACCTCGATAGGCTTAGGAGCTGATGAAAGAGCAAGTTTGCATAATTGAAATTTATACCTTTTTAAAATTTTTCCACTCTTAAGAGAAAATGATAAGCAGATGGTACTCCAACATCCTAAGTGTTGTGACCAATACATATCTTTAGAAGGATTAAACTTAGGATGTGAGCAATCTTTGACAATCCGTATGGTATCTGTGCTCGTAGTCAGCTATTTTCACCATAAAGTGTTAATATGTTGGAGCGAAGGCATAGATGACTAAAGGATTACCTCCAAAAAATAATAATAATAATAATAATAAATATTTGTTAGTGAAATAAAGTTTAAGTTTGGGGGTGAAAGAAAAACATCAATAAAAAAAACGTAAAACTTTCTGATTGTGTAAATGAGCTGAAGATTTGGATCCAAGGGCCAGTGTAGAGGGAAGATGAGCAGAGGACTCAATAAGGTTATCTTGGGGTTATAAGGACTAAACTGGAAAAGTCTAGCACACACTCACTCAAGGAATAATTTGATTCAATTTTAAAATCTTAATATTTGGCTTTTAATCAATGTTGTCTTTTTTATGAATTTATTTTTCGATTTATAAAATTCTTGCGGTTTGAGTCTGTAGTATGAAGCTTACTCTAATATGATTCTTTTTTTTCTTGTTTTTGCTCGACACTAGCAATTGTTTAAGTTTGGCGGTGTTTGATAGCACGCAAAATGTGCTATCCTTAGGCATAAATTATGTTAGTTTTGTGATAATTTCAAGGCTTTCATGTGTTTAAATTGTTGAATTTCAGGATAAAGAGCAATACAAGGACGGATGGAGAAATATAGGTGAAAAAGGAGTCAAAATATGCTTAAAGGATCTACAAATGTCATTAAATGGAAGGAGGAAGGTCAAAACAAGCAATCAAACCCGAGAAGATGGCGTTGCAACGCCACTCTAGGCATTGCAACGCCCTGCGTGCAACCATTCAACCTTGAGAACTCATGTCGATGGCGTTGCAACGCTGCCTTGCAGCGTTGCAACACTACTTGGATAAGAAAATGGGGTGCGAGGGGTAGCAGCGTTGCAACGCTGCGCTCAGCGTTACAACGTTGCAAGATTTTTTCCTTTTTTATATATTTGCTTAGGGCACGACATTGCAACGCCATGCCCAACATTGCAACGTCGTACTCATATTATAAAAGGGAAATTATGCCTCTTGATTTGGGGAGACCTTTTTGGAGAGAGCTTTTGAAACTATTGTCTAAAATTCATTGTGAGGGGCTGTAAGAAGACTTTTGAGAGATTTCAAGTGGAAGACTTTTGTAGCTCGGGGTTCGTGATAGGTGCTGGGATCGTTGTCGTTCACGCCATGAGAGTTCTTTCTTCGTTTGTTTCACTTTGTTTGTTAAACTATTGATAGCACACAAAATGTGCTATCCTTAGGCTTAATTATTGCTAGTTTTATGATGATTTCAGAACTTTTACGTGGTTAATCCATTCAATTTCAGGTTAAGAGCTTAAACGGAGCTATTGGAGACAATTTGGATCACTCGGGATCAAAACGGGACTATTTGGAGCTAAAGATAACATCAATTGGAAGAAAAAGAACCAATCCAAGCATGATGACCCGAGGTGATGGTGTTGCAACGCCATGCAGAGCGTTGCAACGCCATACTTGCTGTTTAAAGGCTTTGAAGACTCCAGGCGATAGCGTTGCAATGCTGCCTTAGGGCGTTGCAACGCTATCTCGATAAGAAGCCACGCGTGAGAAGCCGCGCATAGGGCGTTGCAACGTTGCCTTGCAGCGTCGCAACGCTATTTCGACAAGGAGTGCGCGCGTTAGGGTAGCAGCATTGCAACGCTGCCCTCAGCGTTGCAACGCCATCGATTATTTCCTTAATTGCCAGCCGCCTTGGGTGCAGCGTTGCAACGTTGTTCCTAGTGTTGCAACGCTGCACCGATTCCTTCTATAAATATATCCTTATGATTTCATTGCGAGGGGAGCCAAATTTGGTAGTTTTTAGCCCTAGTTTCGAAATACACACTCTAAGGGGAGAAAAAAGAGCATTCCTGGGGAGCCAAAAGCGTTTGTGGAGGCTCGAGATCGTGGATGGGCTCGGGGAGCGAGAGACTGACTTCGACACATAAGTTTATTTCTCTTTCTTTTAGTTTGTAATTGAGTTTAAAGACATTTTCTATGACTTTAGCTTGTTTTTATGGTGATTTTGAGTAGCTAAATGTTGTAGTTGGAATTTGATTAGCATGTTTTAGATTTATTTGATTATGTATTAAACTTTGTTATGTTATTTATTTTTGGCAATTCATTCTTAATTTCATTTATATCTTTGGTTTAAGTGGACTCGAGAGAAAAAGCTTAAATTAGAGCAAAATTGTCAAAATCCTTGGAAGTCTGGCATGAGAGTGACCTATAAATCTTAGGGAAACACATAAAGAAGTTGCTTAATGTCATGTTTGTTGTAGGTTCATATGGAGACTATGAGTTTATTGCATGTGTGAGGCTCACTAAGAATCGAGAGATTTTCTTGAGTATTTCACTTCTTGTTTATAATTTCATCTCATTGGTTCAATGCATGTGCTAGTAAGGAATTATCTTGTGAAATCATCTTCCTTCAATTTTATCATATTCGTGTCTCCAATTGTACATTTATTTTCTATTTTTCTTTTCACTATCCATCAAAGTTTTGTTTCTTTAGCTAAAATTAAGAAAAAGTATCTTGGTAATTAATTAATCTAGAAAACCCATTCCTGAGGACGATACTCTGTACTCAAATCACTATACTAAAACTTGACCCGTACACTTGCGGTATTGCAATATAACTCTACGCAACAACTATGGTTTTGTATTTAAGTTTAGTAGGATTTATAGTGGACATGAGTAGCTAAACTTATTATCTTAGGGATAGATGTAACCTTTTAATTATGCTATTTTGTTGAATTGACTGCTTTTGGTTTATTATAATGCTTTTATTCATGTAATTGCATTCTTAATGCTTATAGACTCTTGATCACAGTTTGTTTGATCTTAGGTCTGAATTTATTCTTGTGAAAGATATTTTAGATCTGATCTCAATTGCATGACTGATAGTTACTTTGACTTGAGAATGATTGAAGTGCTATTAGAAACCCAAAAGAATTGAACTTAGTGCCATGTTTGATTTTTAGGTTGAACAAAGATGTTTAATTCTATGTCTTGCATGAGATTCACTTGCCTTGAGAGAGGTTATTTGTTATATTAGTTTCTTGGTTCATAAAAGCAATGCAATAACCCATTAGCATGATCTCAAAAAAATAGTTAATTAATTGGTGAAATCTAGTCCCTAAGATATTTGTCTCTCCTGATTGTTCTCAATTTTCACTTTTTGACTTTGTGTTTCACTTCACCTTAAGTTTGATTTTCTAGATAAAATTGAGTGGTGTTATTGATAGGAATTAATTGAATTAAATAACCCAATCCAGTGGACGATACTCGTACTCAAATTCACTATATTAAAACTTGACTCGTACACTTGCGGTATTGCAAAATTTACGCAACAGGAAGCGATTGTGAATCACGTGTTCATAATTTCATTATATAGATCTATAACAAGAACTAAATACTAAAGATTAAGCAAACATTACAAGTTAGGAAACAAGAATTTTACCTTTGAAGAACACTTTCTTCACGAGCTCCTTCTCAATTGATCACGATCTCAGCAATGCGAACCCGACATGTGTGAAGATTCACCACTAGATCTTCTCCGGTGTTCTCTAGGTGAGGGAGGAAGGTGGATTCCTTTAGGGAGATGTGGAGGTTTGAGAGAAGTTGTGTTTGGAACTCTTTCCAACAACACAAAAATAGAACTCTAGGGTTGTGTGTGAAAATTCTATTTAAAAGTTGCATCTTATGCAACTATTTATAGGGAGATAGGATGGAAATTACCATCCTATCTCTCCTTCATTCTCTCGTTAGTATATAGTTAATTTGTGAATCCAATTCACATTAAAACTATACATTATATAAATTATATCACATATAATTGATTTAACACCTCATATATGAAATTGAACACTTCAATTTCACTCCTAACTTTATACCCTCGATATAACCATGTTGAGCCAACGGAGGGACCTAATGGACCTACAGTTCATGAGCTCCAATGATGTAAGATTAACTGATCAAACTCTTTGATCCGGTTAATCAATATTCATTAACTATAAGTCACTCCACTATAGACTTGTAGCTATACTCTCCTCACTGTAGATTATATTGTGTCCATTGATATAATCATTACCCATGAGTCGACCCTTCACAGGTTGTTCGTAATCACAGTTGGGTCAAATTACCTTTTTACCCCTGTGATTACCTCTTTGTTCCTTCACCACTGATTCTCTAATGAACAACAAATCTATGGTCCTACCATAAACTCAAACCATCTTAAGCTAGTTTAGAGGGCACGACCTCGTTGTTCAAGACTTGGAGTCAGTTCTTAAGGGAACAACCTATCTAATTCCTTAGTCTAGGAATGAGTAAATTCCATCTTTCAGAGTTAACTCCCCAGCTACATACGAGGTTCTATCTCTGAAAAGGTAGGCTTATTGAGTCGCCTGCAGGCCACTCTTACCCATATTAGTTTAAGAACAAACCTCTATAAGCAGGAGTTCTTAACTTACTCAGGATTCGGGTCGAGTCACTAATGACCATCTATATATTATCAGTCGTATCCTGTTAACGGCGTTATACTGGTTAGACTAATAACTTGCAGTCTGGTCTTGTATGAACTCTTCATATAGAAACGTGTTTGGGATCTAATCTCCTTGAGCAGCGGAAATGTGTTTGGGGTCGTTAATTGCGTGAATGTTTTGCTTGAAACAAAAACCAGTACATTGATAAATAATACAGAACAAGCATTAAATTCTAATCTAATTAGGCATGGATGTTTACATGCAAACATACTAAAGTTTAACGATTAAACTAAAGGGAAGAAGGAATTACCTTTGTAGACTCGCAACAACTCCTTGCTCCAAGCAAATTCCAGTAAATCAGCAACACAACAACTCTCTATTTTTCAAGCAGGAACACTACCACTTGGAAAACCCTCTATATCTCTGAGTGCTTAGATCTCTCCTTTGTGGGAAGGATTCCAACAATTGGAAGGTTTTTGGGAATGAGAGAGAGAGAGAGAGAGAGAGTATTCTTTCGCAAAGAATTCCCAATTGCGAAAAGATCGATTACCACAATGAGCATCCCCTTCTCCCTGTTAAACTATCGATAGGGAGAAGGAGAGGGGTAGTGGGGAACGTGTCTGGATGACACGTTCCCTCATTTATTATTAAAATAATAATAATAATAATAATAATAATTAAATCAAATTTGATTATTCATTTAAATCATATTTAAATAATACAAATTAAAAATCATATATTTAATTTGGATTAAATCTCATTTAATCACATTACCCCTTTAACCTATAGTTTTAATGTACAACCAGTGCACATTAAATTTTATCCTATAGTTTACAAATGTGAATCACATTCACATTTAATATAATATTTGAACTCTTTCAAATATTCAATTCTCTCATATAATTTAATATGAATCATATTCACATTAAATTTATAATATATAGTTCCAAAACTATATATTATATCGTATCTAAATACATTAAATATATTCCCTAATGAATTTGAACATTTCAAATTCAAATGATCTAAGAACCCTTTACAAGCTAGACGGTGGACCTAATGAACCTACAGATCAGAAGCTCCAACGATACGAGATTGTTCGGTTAATCTCATTAACCTCCCAATCAACATTCGTTAACTGCGGGAACACTCCACTAAAGTCTCACGGCTTGCACTCTTCTCACTGGCGGATATATTTCTCGTGTCCATGGATATTGACCAATAACAACAAGTCAATCCTTCACGAATGTTCGTAACACCACCGGGTCAAATTACCGTTTTACCCCTGGGTTACATCTTGTGCCTTAAGTACCAGTGCTCCTCTAATGAACAATTTGTTTGTGGTCCTACAACAAACATAGTCCCTCTCAGGCCAATGAGAGGGTCGGGTCCTTTGTTCAAGTCCCGGAGACACCACTTAAGGAAACATTCCTCTACTTACCCTAGTAGGCGGGAAGGAGTGAATTCCATCTTGCTAAGTTAAGTTTCCAGCCGCTCACTCGGTCTTGTCCCCAAGAAGATAGGCATATTGAGTCGGCGAATCTGGCCACTCTCACCCATACTAGTCAAAGGACAATCCCTCGTGAACAGGCGTTCGTAACCTGCTCAGGATTGAGATCAAGTTGCCTAGGTCATCCTAGTGAAATAGAAACCTAACTAGTCAAATGAGTTACAGCTAGAGATTACTATTTCGTGGTCCGGTCTTATGTAATTTCATTACATAGGATATCCCCACTCACATGTCATCTACACGAACACGTTAGGATCACTTTGTTTGTATCAAATACAAAGTGGGCCACATCCATAGTTTAACCAGGGTAAGGTACCCAAACCTTATCCCCTAACTATAGACCCTTTACGCTGTGTCTCGAACCGAGATCCTTTTTATGTACATTACATTCAGTTATAGATTCATTTAACAGCCTTGGATGTTTAGTTTATTGGATTTAGGGTTTAAATGAAGGCAAACTCGTATATAACGAACAATAACACTTTATTGAAATAATAACACTTTATTACAATAATTAGAACATAATTACAAACTACGAGTTTTAGGGCACAAATCCCAACATGTCAACCACATGAATTAGTTGAATTACCTCATTTGTAGTAATTACAAAGTGGGTCGCATCCATGGTGTTACCAGAATAAGGTTTCCAACCTCATTCTTATACCATAGACCATTTAGGTTATACTCTTGAACACAATCCAAATAGTGTATACTACACTGATGCTCAAGATTCATTATAACCTTGAAGCTTAGTTTATTGGATTTATAAGGCGAGAAGATAATTTATCAAATCAAATAACTCTTTATTCATTTGACTAAAATTACACAAGTTTAGGGCACATATCCCAACATTCACATCCAACTCTGGATGAGTTTCCAGAAGGCAATAGGAGCGGAGTGTAGTTTCAACATAACTTTTCAACCTCAGACGAACGGTCAGACTAAGAGGTTGAATCAGATATTTAAAGATATGCTCCGAGCTTGTGCCCTGCACTTCAGAGGGAGTTGGGATACATACCTTCACTTGATGAAGTTTGCCTATAACAACAGTTATCAGGCAACGATCGGGATGGCGCCTGAGGCCTTGTATGGGAAAAGTGTAGGTCCCCAGTGTACTGTGGCGAGGTTGATGTGCGTAAGCATCTGGGACCCGAGCTGGTCCAAGTTACAAATGAGGTCGTGCAGAAGATCAGGGCGAGAATGTTAACAACTCAAAGCATACAGAAGAGTTATGCCGATGTGAGGCGCAGGGACTTGGAGTTTGCAGTTGAAGAGTACGCGTTCCTTAAGGTTGCACCGATGAAAGGCGTGTTGAGGTTTGGCAAGAAAGGGAAGTTGAGCCCTAGGTTCATCGGACCATTCGAGATCTTGGAGCGTATTGGCCCGGCGGCGTACCGTTTAGCCTTGCCACCGTCCCTAGCAGTCGTGCATGACGTGTTCCACGTGTCGATGTTGCGAGGCTATGTGCTAGATGCATCCCACGTGATTGATTCCAAGCCACAGCAGGTCAATGAGAACTTGAGCTACGAGGAGAGACTAGTGGAAATCTTAGCTCGAGAGAAAAAGTGTTGCGGAACAGAGAAATCGACCTTGTCAAGGTCTTGTGGGAAAACCAACAGCTTAAGAAAGCTACTTGGGAGTGCGAGGATGAGATGAGAACGAACTACCCGGCGCTGTTTGGGAATTACCCACTTTCGAGGACGAAAGTTCTTAAGGTAGGAAGGATGTGACACTTGGTAATTTCATGTAATTTATTATCTTTGCAAAAGTTAATTCTGGGTTGATGTCGTAGTTTTAAAAGTTTTAGGCCATGAGGTTAATTATTGAATCTTCCAGAGACCCAAATAATTAAGCTCCACCTTTAATTTGGGTTATCAACTCTTGAGTTTCTTATCGAACATTTTGGAAAAGGAATCGAGGTAATCCCCTCTCTTTTTTCTTCTTATTAGGGTTCCTTTTTATTATTTTTTTTGTTTTAGGTTTTTAGTTCACAGAAAAAAAAGAAAAAGGGGAATGAGGGTTAATGCCAGCCGCCACCCCCTCCCATCTTCATTCCCTCCTTCGCGCGAAGGGGCTCCGACGCCGGCGAGCGATCGGCTACAACGCCGCGTCCGCGAGACCCACACTACTGTGTCTTCCCTCCGTTTCTTCTCCTTCTTTTCCATTCTGAGTCGAAACCCACGTTGCACCAAAGCCAGACGCTCGCTGACCACTGCTCGTGTGTTTTCTTCTTCTTTGTGCAGGGAGTCCAACACCCACAGGCCGATCGTTCAGCCGCCGACACCTACGTGGGACTTCGTCCACCACCTCTCGTCGTCGCCCCACTCTGATCCCTCTCCCTCAGATCTGTCTCTATCCCTCTCCCCCAATCAATCTCTGTCTCTCCCTCGGATCCGTCTCTCTCTCTCTCTGTCGGATTCTGCTCATTTCTCTCTCTAATTTTCCTTTCGTTGTGGTTGGGACAGGTCTGTGAGCGCGACAAAAGGGGCATTCCTGAAGGGTTCGCTCGAATTGTTAGTTGTTGTGGATCAAGACTCTAGACTTGTAACAGTGGGTAAGCTCTCAACCTTGAATTTGCTTGATTCTGTAATTAAGTTTAGGAGTGTTGGGTTGACTGTTGAATTCCTCATGGATTTATGAAAGGATGTTTCAGCTTAGTTTGGTTAGATTGTGTGGTGTTGTGCCTTAAGGGTAAAGTCAAGAGGTGGGTTCCTAATTGAGGTTTGTGCATCCTTTGTTGTGTCTGTAGGTGCGCTAAGCTGCTAACAAGAGCAAGTATTATCCCTTTGCACTCCTAATCGAATGTAAGTAGTCATTGGGATTAACGTTGAACTCCTAAGTGAAGGAGTACGGTGTACGACATTACTTGTTGTGTGTTCTTGTGATGTTATTATTGTTGAACCTTAGGTTAGATATCCAAAGGTTTTTTGAACTTGAAGCATGTCTTTATGAGTTTATCTTTGACATGATTGTATGAATATTACCTCGAGTTTGTGAATCATGTTTTGATCTTGTTTTTGTCATGTTTACATAGGCTATGTATCTGATTATGTGAGGTTATGTGAGGTGGGGGTTGATTGTTCAGGTTGTGCCTAGCATTCCTAATAGGTGGATGGTTTGAGTTAAAACTTGGATAGTTGAGAACTTAGTTGGAATTGGGACCTTTGGAATGGGTCGAGGACGTTAGGAATGGCTAGATGGGACCCCTAGTCACCTTATGAATAAAGCCCGAGAACCGACACTTACTAAATCCTGAGTAGCACCTGAGCGGGTAAGAACCTCTAGGTTGATGATATATGATAGGCTCGTGAGATTGGGGTACGCCCCCGTTGAGATCCGGGAGTGGTTGCTTTCCATTATCCCGTACTAGCTTAGGGGTGATTCCCCAAAGGGCTTGTTGGTTACGTACCTCACTACACCATGCTAGTGTGTTATGTTGAGAGAGCCTGGGGTACGTCCCCATCAGGGAGTAGTTGCTTTCCATTATCCCGTGCTGGCTTAGGGGTGATTCCCCATAGGGCTTGTAGGATACGTACCTGTTTTGCTCTATGCCAGTGTATAGTAGCGTGAGAGTTGCTTTCTCTCATTGCATCGTCAATCAAAGTTTCAGGACCGAAGGTAGAGCTCGAGTTATATACCACAGGGGGCTTAGGGTGAAGTGTGCTAAATGTGAGACCTATTTGGGGTTGAGTGAGTTTAGAAGATGAGCCTTGTTGTTTTTGTTGCGATAGGTTTGGACGTAAGTGGGCTACTTACTGGGTATTTTTATACTCACTCATTTCTTTCTATGTTTTGTTTGCAGATAAAAGCTAAACTGTGAATGGATGACGACGGTGGCAACCTAGCGAGGTTATGAGGATGTTTCGTTGTGTCCTTTAGCTCGTAGAGCGCTATTTTAGTACTTTGTGTTTCCGCTGAATATTCTTAAAGGATTAAGACTTTTATTAATTGTTTAGTTTCCCTATTGTTTAACTCGCAGAGTGTTATAGAGCCTTATTTCTTCTTGAATGTGAGGTTTGTTATAGGGTCTTATTTCTTCTTGAATGTGAGGTTAGTCTCTTGTTTTTTTACTCTGTTGCACATATGTGCCTGTTATTTATGAGTTTTGCTTGTCCCTTCCTTTCAGAGTTATTAGTTGCATATAGGAGTTAGTCATATGCTAAAATCGTGATCATCTGTGTACTCTTTATTAATTTTTTACCTTTTTGATCTGTTGGGAACCCAGCCTGTTGTTGAATGTAGTTTGGTGGAGGATAGGTGTTTTGGAAATATTTTAGAGTGTTGTTATGCTTAAAACATGATGGGATTGAATCCCGTAGCGGAAGCGATTTGAATCGCGTGTTCTTGTAATGTATTACATAGATCAAATCAAAACATACATAAAATGATTAAGCATGCATATTAGATCATATGGACAACAAGTATATTACCTTTGTAGACAAAACAACACGTGCTCTTTTTTATCCTCACGTTCTCACGATCTCAACGATCTCGCGTACTCCACAAACTACGAAGTAGTTTTCAATTCGTCCGCTAGACCTTCTTCGTTGTATCTCTAGGAGAGTAAGGTGGTGGAACCTCTATTGGAGTTGGGAGGGATTTTTAGGAAGACAAGTGTTTTGGAACTTTTTCAACAAAACACTTGTCAAGAGAGCACTAGGGTTGCCTTTTTTGAATTAGGTTAACAAATGTGCATCTCATGCACATATTTATAGAGAAATGGGATGTAAATAACCATCCTACCCTTATAGTGCTCTTATGATATATTTCTCATGGATGGAACCATATGTTATATCAATTATATCATATATAATTGACATATCCCTTTAAACATGAAATTGAACATTTCAATCTCACTCCAAACTATAAACCCTTCTTATTTCCATGTTGAGCCAACAGAGGGACCTAATTGATCTATAGATCATGAGCTCCAATGATACAAGATTAATCGATCAAACTCTTTGATTCAATTAATGAACATTCATTAACTATAAGTGATTCCACTATAGACTCATAGTTGCATTCTCCTCACTGTAGACTATGTTGCATGCACGGATATAATCAATACTTGTGAGTCAACCCTTCACAGGTTGTTCGTAGTCACAGCTAGGTCAAATTACCGTTTTACCCCTGTGAATACATCTTGTTCCTTAAGCTCTACGGATCATCTAATGAACAATCATTCTATGGTACTTCCATAAAACTTTATCCTTCTTAAGCTAGTAAGAAGGTGGGGCCCCATTGTTCAAGACCTGGATTTAGTTCTTAAGAGAACAACCTATTTGATTCCCTAATTCAGGAATGAGTGAGTTTCTTCTTGCATAGTTAAGTTCCCAGCTACTTACAAAGTTATGTCCCTGAGAAGGTAGGATTATTGAGTCGGCTACAGACCACTCTCACCCATACTAGTCTAAGGACAAACCTCATAAGCAAGAGTTCGTAGCTTGCTCAGGATTCAGGTCAAGTCACTAATGATCATCTATGAATTATTATACCTATCTTGATAACGGTGTTACTCTAGTAGGTTAATAACTCACGGTCCGGTCTTGTATAATCTCATTATACAGGATGCCCCCACTCGCATGTCTACCACATTAACAAGTTTGATTATCTCGTTTGTACCAAATACAAAGCGGGTCGCATCCATGGTGTTACCCGTATAAGGTTCCCAATCTTATGCATGTACCATAGACCTTTTAGGTTATATTTGAACAACTTAATCCAAATTATGTCTACTACATAAATGTTCAAGATCTATCATTATAACCTTGGAACTTAATTTATTGGATTACATTTACATACGAGAATATAATAAATAACAACTTTATTTATTGTGCAATGATAATTATAAAACTACACTTGTTTAGGGCATAAATCCCAAAAATCTCCCACTTGTCCTAAAGCTAGTGGAGTACATAATGAACATTACAATAATGTAAATACAATAAACTAGGGCACTGAATACCCTTTGTACAACATAGTCCTAGACCTTCTAGGTGACTCTCAAATACTTTAGCAGAGAGAGCCTTTGTAAATGTGTCAGCAATATTGTGCTCCGAAGCTATCTTTGTGATGATCACATCTCCTCGATGCACTGTCTCCTTGATTAGGTGATACTTTCACTCAATGTGTTTACCCCTCTTGTGACTTTGGGGTTCTCTTGAATTTGCAACAACACCACTGTAAATCACAATAAAGTGAGATTGACAAATTCATGTTTGGAACAATTTCCAAATCCATCATGAATTTCCTTAGCCATACGGCTTCTTTAGCTGTTTCACAAGCTGTTACATATTCGGCTCTCATAGTTGAATCTGCGATGCATCCTTGCTTGATGCTTCGCCAAACTACAACCCCTCCTAACGGAGTGAAAATTGACCCCGACGTAGATTTCCTCGAATCTTTGTCAGTTTGGAAGTCAGAATCTGTGTATCCTGTAAGGATCAAATCCTTAGCTCCATACACAAACATGTAGTTCCTCGTTCTCCGAAGATACTTGAGGATTGTCTTAACCGATGTTCGTTGTTCTGAACCTGGATTAGATTGATATCTACTGACCATTCCTACTGAAAAGCATATGTCTGGCTTAGTACGCAATGCATACATCAGGTTACCAATAGCTGATGCATAAGGAATTCGTCTTATATCCTCAACTTTTTGAGGTGTCTTAGGACATTGTTCCTTAGACAGATGAACTCCATGCCTGAAAGGTAATAAACCTTTCTGGGATATCATCTACATATAAGACTAGGAAAATGACAGAATTATTAATGATTTTCTTGTAGACACAAGGTTCATCATTATTTTGATCAAAGCCATAAGATCTGACTGCCTCATAAAATCTTATATTTCAGGACCTAGAAGCTTGTTTCAGTCCATAGATGGACCTTTTAAGCTTGCAAACCTTTTGCTCTTGTCCTAGTTGAATGAACCCTTTGGGTTGCTCCATGTAGATGTTTTCGTCAAGATTCCCATTTAAGAATGTTGTCTTGACATCCATTTGTCATACCTCATATTCATAATATGCGACAATGGCAAGTAGAATACGGATAGTCTTTACCATAGCAACAGGTGAAGAGGTTTCCTCATAGTCCACCCCTTCTACCTGGGCATAACCCTTTGCTACTAGTCTAGCCTTAAAAGTTTGCACTTTCCCATCTACATCACGTTTGCTCTTGTAGATCCACTTACAACCTATAGGTTTTACCCCATCAGGTATATCTACAAGATCCCAAATAGAATTGAAGTGCATAGACTCCATTTCTT
The DNA here is from genome assembly GCA_036507285.1 of Trichosanthes cucumerina. Classification (NCBI taxonomy): domain Eukaryota; kingdom Viridiplantae; phylum Streptophyta; class Magnoliopsida; order Cucurbitales; family Cucurbitaceae; genus Trichosanthes; species Trichosanthes cucumerina. The sequence goes on along the minus strand of CM071839.1, from coordinate 68,324,877 downwards.
GGTTCATGGCTATGACCCATTTATCTTTGTCTTTGTCAACCATTGCTTGATTATAAGTTAATGGATCCTCGCAATCATCATTTTATATGATAATTTTGGTTTCAGTTAAACCCATGTAACGGTCAGGTTGTGTTAAAACCCTCTGACTACGTCGAGGCACTCTCAACCCTTAAGGTGGACTTTACAAATTTGTATCAACAACCCTTATTGATGTACCATCAGCAACTTTTGTTGTTGTTCCGTCTAACTCACTTAACACAACTTTACTTCTTGGTTGCTGATCCCTTATGTGGTCCTCCTCTAAGAAAGTGGCATTTGTCGACACAAGTACCTTATCTTCCATAGGAGCATAGAATAACCCACCTCTCGTTTCTTTTGGGTACCCTACAAAAAGGCATAATTTTGAACGTGATTCCAATTTCTTTGGATTTGTCACGAGCACATGTGTTGGACATCTCCAAATTCTGAAATGACGTAAACTACCTTTACGTCCTTTCCATTGTTCAAATGATGTTTCCAAAACGCTTTTCGATGGAACATTATTCAAAATGTATACAGCAGTCTCTACTGCGTATCCCCAGAACGAGTTAGGGAGATGAGTATAACTCATCATTGATCGAATCATGTCCAACAAGGTTCTATTTCTCCTTTCTGATACACCCTTTTTTTGAGGCGTACCAGGTGCTGAGAGTTGGGATGTAATTCCATGTTATATCATATAGTCTTGGAATTTTAAATTCATATACTCTCCACCTCGATCCGATCGAAGTGTTTTAATTGTTTTACCTAATTGATTCTCAACTTCAGTCTTGAATTCCATGAACTTTTCAAGTGCTTCAGACTTATGATGCATTAGGTAAATATGCCCAAATCTGGAATAATCATCTATAAAAGAGATAAAATATTCATAACCTCCTCTTGCTTTAACATTCATCGGACCACAAAGGTCTGAATGTATAAGTTCAAGAGGTTCCTTGACTCTATAACCTTCTCCACTAAAAGGTCTTTTAGTCATTTTTCCTTCTAAGCAGGACTCACATACTAGTAAGGCATTTTCTTCTAACTCATTTAGAAGTCTAATTCTTACCAATCTCTCAATCCTATTGAGGTTAATGTGACCTAATCGAAGGTGCCAAAGTTGCGCATTTTCTTTAGGAGAAATCTTACGTTTCTTAGTTTGTGTATTTGCAGTTTTAAATAATTCAATGTTCAAAACCATTTGGACTGAATTAGGCCTTAAAAGATACAACCCATTTTCTAATGAAGCTACACATATTTCAATATCATTCTTAAAAATAAACACTTTATTAGTAGAAAAAGATATTGAAATACATTGTTTTATTAGGCAAGAAATTGAAATTAGGTTTCTAGTAAACCCTGGTATCACTAGTACATTGTTCAACAACATATTTTCTTGCCAAACAATAGCTTCATGATGCCCACTGTGTCACACCCCCTCCCGAACTACCTGCTAACTCAGCCCGGAAGACGGCGTGAAGCCAACAGACATTGTTACCTCTTAACAATACCTGCTGACACTACTTTACCTGATCAACATACTATGTTCGCATATGGAACACTTTAAACTTAACACAGCGGAAACTGGACAACTATAAAACATACATGAGGAGAAACTCTTCGTAAGTCTCTCTTGGAAACTAAAACGAGCAAGAACATCAGAACCACGAACAGTCCAAACCACTAATTAAACAACCACAACCTCTAAAGCACATACGACTGTAACCACATAGTTCTCTCAAAATAGTTTACAAAACATACGGACTTGCTATACAACACCAACCACGGACAAAATATCAAACTTATGAAGCTTCAGCAGACTATGGCAGGTTTTCAGGCACTGGGAGCTCGATCTCTACCTGAAAAGTGGGAAAAACACTGAAAGAATGAGCTATGAAGCTCAGTGAGTGACTTGAGTTTAAAAGAAAACTATTAACTCGTAAATCTTATCACCTGACCATCTATGAGCATATGCATCTGTAATCAAATGTTAAAAGTACTGTGTAATCCGAATAGCTTTTCATGAAAACCAACAAGTATACCGTTAAAATCTCGTAAGGCATGTAAATGAGATAAACTCTTTTTAAAACATGTCACAATCTACGTTTGTTCTACGATGTAGTGGGGCCCGCCACAGACTCCCATCGTCTTTGTCGTGAGTGGGGCCCGCCAAAGACTCACGACAAAGACTTTTGTCACGAGTTCACTCAACGTCGACAATGTAAATGACCTTTAATGTGTGCACACGGTACCATAAAGCCTCGGGCTCAATATCACAGAAGATCACATGAAAACATTCGAACATGCCTGCTTATCTTTTCTTTCATAAAACTCAAGCTTACTTAGCTTATTCATTAAACTGGAAAACTTTAAAAACATACTTGCTTAAATATACTTGCTTGGAATCATAACATTTCCATAATCCTCGGAAATTCAATAAACATATGCTCGTATATAAATTTCATCAAGACATTTAGTCTCATCATGAACACTTTAAAACATTTCTAAGAAATCATGAATGCTCATAAACAAGTGTTCAAAGAAAACAATAAACATCTAAACCCTTTCATTCAAGGAAAACTTGTATTTCTTTAAGCATTTTTCAAGCATATAGCTCATTTTCGAAGTTCGTTTGTCACTCACCGTGTTAGAACTAGAACCTTGGCCCGTACACTCAACCTATCTCCTCTTGGATTGCCAAACAAACCAAAACCATGTTTTAGAACCTCAAGCTCATGGTTTTTAACCTTAAAACTACAAGAAAACACTCCAACAAAAATTTCAGCATTTAGCAGATTTTATGCCCTGTATTCAGATAGCCATAACGTCTTCTGTACTTATCCAAAAATAATGTCATTTATACCAAACTCTTACTTTTTGAACCCTATAAAAATCATATGAAGACATGAAATTGAAATTCCCAACAGATTGGTTCAGAAATACCTCAAAGCTTCTTTCCCTGGAACTAGCTGCTTTATTCCAGAATCGATTTTCTCTTTGCACCCGAAACTTGACCTGATATTTACAACATCTTCCGATCATTTTCTATTCACCATTTCTTCATGAAAGTTGTAGGAAATTCAATAAGCTTTCCAACCATACCTAATAGAGCTTCTAATTCAACTCTACAGATCCGTACAACTAAAACATCAGAGACTTCTCGGATTTGACAGCAAATTCTGTGTTCTGTCTTCCTCTTCACAAATCAGTAGCTTAAGATCCGAATTTGCTCGAGCTTCCTTCACGAATTTTGTTCCAATATGAGTTAACTTTCATGAAGCAAAACCTCAACTCTTAACTCTTCTGTGGAGCTCGAGATGAACAGAAAAAACCAGAATAGGATACAATTGATTAAGTTCTTTGTTATAAAGGCATACCTTTAGTTCTTCTCCTTTCTTCTTCAACCTCAAACCAGAAACTTTCTCCCCTCTTCTTCTCTCAACCCTCTCCCACGATGCTCTGCCCTTTCTTGGTTGAAAATGAGAAGAAAATCGATGGATCATCTCTTTTTAAAAAGATAACAATGGTGGGGGTCCCACCATCCACCTTTCCTTTCCTTTCTTTTCTTTTCTTTTCTTTTTTCCTTCCTTTATCTTTTTCATTTCTTATCTTTTCTTTGCAAAACAAAACAAACTTAATATATTAAACATTTGTTTCATTTCCTTTTCTTCTTTTGTCTTTAAAGCAATCCAAACCAAAATTGTTTAAACTCTCCTTCCTTGTTTTCCTTTTGCCTTTCACTTCATTTCTTTCCTTTTTAAAACATGGAAAACCAAGTTTTAAACATTCATTTCTTCTTTCTTTTTGTTGTTTGATAATAAGGAAGTTCCAAAGAAAGATCTCGCGTTTACACACTGCTACAGCTGAGACAACATCCCCATTTCCAACACGGAGTGTTATCTCTCCTTCTTGTAGCTGCTACCAGGAACTAATTCCCTGAAAAGAAGAACAGACATGATTAGTGGCACTTGAATCCAATATCCAGGAAGAATTATCATCATCCACTAAACAAGCTTCTAAGCAAAGTAAATCATATTTACCTTATTTCTTCTTTTCTGCAATGTACTTCGGACAGTTCCGTTTCTAATGCCCGTCTTCCTTACAGTGGAAACATTTTCCTTTGTCTGCAACTTCTTTGACCTTCTTGCTCTTCTGGGCGGCAACTTTGTCATCCTGTTTTCCCTTACCAACCTTCTTCATTTTCTTCTTCTTGCCTTTCTGGCTTGAGGAAGATGAATCCACTGATTTTGTTCCAGAGGTTGAACCTTCGTGATTACTCCTACTGGCAACATTTGCCTCACCTTTTGATCCCTTGATTTTCATCAGAGATTCGAAAGTTTTGAGTTCATTCAGAAGAGAGGTAAGGTTAAAAGTAAGCTTGTTCATAACAACATTACTTCGAAACTGTAGAAAAATCTCTGGTAGAGTTTCTAGTATAAAACTGACCTGGCTCGATTGGTCGATAGAAACACCATTCAACTACGCCGTGTTGAAGTGAACCATCATATCGAGAACATGATCCCGAATAGATGATCCCTCCGCCATTCTAGCGTTGAAGATGTACTTGAGGGCATTGTGCTCGACTCAGAATGCATCGTTGTCCGAACATGCCTTCACGGCCAATGCATGATTTCCTTGGTGGTCATCATGCCCTCGTGCTTCTTGGCTAGTATGTCTGACATACTTGCCAAGATGTAGACCTTGGCCTTGTCATTTGCCTTGATCCATCTATCGTATGCATCACTAACATTTCGTGATGCATTCGAGCTTGGCACCTGAGGTCACTCCTCAGTAAGCACAAGATGATATTAAGATTGTTTTCCCAGGTCATCATATTTTCTCCAGTTAATTTCTCAGTAGCCAATAAGGAAAGGGTTGAGCTATTCATATTGTTGAAATAAAAAAATGTTTGTATCAGTTTCTCGCTAAACCTTTAATTAATCCAATCATTTTTAGCTAATTATCTAACGATTCCTAAGTCATTAATAAATCGAAATGATACTCCAAAGGTTTAGAATGCATGACACCGAAGGGTAATAAAAAAACACTCGTCCTCTGGATCAAGACATTCTTAACCAAAACCTAATGCCAGAATAACTCTTATTCCTATAGGCTTTAGTTACCATTGTTTGGTCAGGATACATAGACTTCTTATGTACCTTGTGAGTGTAACCCTCTGTCTTTAGACCCCAGAGTCCCCATCCAACAAAATTCGACGAAGGGAGGACTAGGTTGAAAAATAGACTAAGGAAATCTTTATCCCTTTTAGGTGTCCACTATGTTCGATCTCCTATGGTCAAGCCCTCCGAAGGGATTGTCTGGTCCAGGCCAAACTAGCAGGCTGATGATGCAAAAATATCGGGTGCCCTAAACTAATGCAAATTAGAATAAAACTCCGACACTTTTACGACGTGCAAGTATACATGGTCGAGAGCAGCAAGTGATAAGTTAAGAGTATCGATCCCACGAGGACTAGTTAGACCTAAATTAGTGAGTGTCCTAGCAAATTTTCCTTATTTTAGTGCAATGCATGAGTGTGCAAATTATTGTTGTAAATAAATAAATTGATAAGTAAGAAAGATAAGATAAGACAAAAGAAAATAACTGAATTTAAATGCGGGGAGAGGAGAATGCAAACAAGAAGACAGAAACAAGAGATGAGATTTGTAATGAAAAATAAGCTCGGGTTAGGTTAGAGTTCTAATGTTCAATTGGAATAAATTTTGAGTGATGCCTTGAATTTACCTACACATGCATTCAACTGATTCTTTCCAAAATCACTAAGTTTTAAAACCTACAATTTCCCAATTGTGATCTAAATTATGCCCATGATTGTAGGTTCTAGGTGGGTTAATTATCCCTAATCAACTCAATAATCCTAGAATGAAATTTTAGTTTTCTAATTCATTTGCTTTCCCAAGTTTATGAATTATGGAGAAGTTAAAAAGGCCAATTTTAATTCTCATGCAACGTTAAATTCAATAAAATTTCATAAATTCAATCAATGGCATCAACCATAAATTTAATCCAAAATTATATTAAAACAACCTAACCTTCGCCTAAAGAAATTTAGTTCATGATGGAAATTAACTCATAAACTTCTAATTGATGCAAACTTTTATCGATCAAAGAATTCATTAAAACAACCCAACGATGTTCACAAATCTAGCCTAAATAAGTCACAATTCTAGCCTAAAAACGGTCACGAATTCGGTCTAAAACAGCGAGCAAAAATAGTCTAAAATATGTGTCCAATTGCAGAAAAATAGAATTAACAATTAGAGATTAGAAGCGGGTTACGCGAGGTAAGTGACATGTGTTTAGCTTCCGCAAACACCAAGAAACTCCACAAGGCAAGATTGATTGATTGGCAAATTATCCACGACTTTGCTTCAAAGAATCGCAAGTCAATCCCGATAGGTGATCTCCACAGATTGCTTTAGCAAAGATGGGCAGGTTGCAGCAGGTCAGGTCCTTCGATTTTGCTACAACAATTGCCAAGAAACACCTCACATCAATTGGTCAACAAATAGCGGTGCACTTTGCTTCAAAGAAAGTGCCACGGTAGTTTTCAACAAATGGGCTATCGATTGCTTCAAAGAAAGTCGACTCTTGCTTCCTCTATCGATTGCTTCAACAAAGAAAACACAATAGCTCCCTACTCACGATTTTGCTTCAGCAATGCTAGGCCAATCGCATCAGGTGGGTAGTCCCCTATTCACAACTTTGCTTCAGCAAAGGTAGGTCAAACGCAACAACTCCACAGTTTGCTACAGCAAAGTAGCTATCGGTTTTGCAGCAGGTGGTCAGGAACTTCTCGTGAGTTTTTCTCTCCCAATTGCTTCACAAGAAAGCCGATTGACTCACCCTCCTTTGTCCCGAGCTTTCTCCTCTGATTGCTACAAAGAATGGCACACCTGGCTTGTCAATTTCTTCCTCACTCACCCAATTGCTACAAAGAATGTCACCTTCACGATTTTTCTCTTCAATGCACACCTTTCTTCAGTAACAATTGCACAGTTTCCTTCTCTCTCTCGGTCTTTTCTACTTTTTGCGGCAACTCTTCTCCCTTCACACTTGTAAACCCTAGCCTCCTTATACAAGATGGTGTTGCCCTAACTTCACAAATTACAAAAATACCCTTAAGAGTAAAAGACCATATAACCCTTCTCTGTAAAATGTCTAAAATGCCCTTAGGGACTCTTGTAATTTTTAAACATCTTCTCACACACAGAAAAATCCCAAATAAATTTATGAAGTCAATTATAAATCAAACTAAATACACGAGGATTTTTGGAGTTAAGAAAAATCTCAAATTTCGGTCTTTAATTAACCGTTAGCTTATTTTCCTAAATTTCTTGAATTAAAGCACAAAAACATCAAAATTAATTCTTTTTGCACCTAATGCTTAAATTCAAGATTTTAAAGCTAACACACATAATTTAGGGATAAAATAACATGAGGATCACTAAATTAAATGCAATTCAAGTGGATTAAACACTAAAATTCTAGTAAAATAACTCCCTCATAGTGAGTTATCAAACCACCAAACTTGAACTACTCATTGTCCTCAATGAGTTCTATTCCCCAAAGACTTAAAAGACCTTTAAAAACTCAGATCATTTGGGTAACTAAACAAGGATTGAATATTTATGTTCTAAGTTACAAGTCACCATTCAATCAATGCTCTCTAAGTGGCTCACCTGGGGTTTCTTAGCTACACTTATGCATCCATAACAAAGAGCAAACCAACTAGAATTCAACATATACCCTCAAGCTCAACCATTAGAATCCTAATTATTCAAATAAAGCAACCCATAGTTAAAAAATAAGGCATACTCCAAAACTCGCATGGCTACAATTTAATGATCATTCCTTTTTATTTTTTGATATATATTCTTTTTTTTTAAATAGATATGTGCATTATTCCCCTCAATTTCCATAAAACTCACTGCTAAGGGCAAGATTTTTTTTAAGTTTTTTTTATTTATTTTTTGACTCTCCCATAGTTCTTAGAATGACACACGTGTTTAGCGCAGCACACCTAAGCAATGAGACTTCCCGTAGTTCTCAGAATGGCACACGTGGTTACCGCAGCGCACCTAAGCAATGGGAATAGGCTTCTTGCTTGATACCTTCGCTCCCAGAGGCCAACATGGTTAGTGCCCAGACCCCCTGACATCGAGCACCAAGTAGCCTGGACTGACTCTAAATAACGAAATGAATAACATATTTTTGGTCTAGCCCAATGGAGTTTTAGGAAAATGAAAGGTTTGCACACTCTTTCTTTCTTTCACTTTTTTCTTTTTTTTTTCTTTTTTTTTTTAAAAAAATGAAGAATTTACCTTTCCCCCCAAACTTAGAGTACTCAATGTCCTCATTGAGTTAGGGAGGTCGGGTAACTCCCCCCAAACTTGAAATGATCACAAATTTAGAGTTTACTAATTTTGGAGTGCTAAAAAAGATGTATGGATTACCTAACTTGTCATGGTTTCTAGCTTTCGAAATTTTTGGCCTAGGAGTTGAATCCTAACTAGTTTGATTGACACACTAACCATAAGCGCACTAAAGAACCCTGATGACAAACTTAACCTCAAGAAATACCAAACAAGATAGCATACTTTTGCCTAAAACACAAACAACAAACTTTATTTTCATTAAACCTTAGATTTGACTTTAACTCGTAATTTTCATGAAGATGCATACCAAGTTTCTACAAAATACAACATGCTTTTTACCATTAAAAACATGCAGAAACTTAATTTTTAAACAAGGAACAACAACCATCTTTTCAATTTTTACTTGCTTAAACATAATGAATCAACTACCTACATCATGCATATCAAAGACCATGGAAACCAACAACTAACATGGAATCTGGTAGTCAAACTAGATCATTTTGCGGCCCTAAAGTAAGTAAATAACTTCATACACACAAAGACATGCAACACCCTATATACTCTAGCAGCACACAGTCTCATCAATAGAAAAAATTTCAATTAAGCCCAAAATCAAATTCAGAACAACACATCTCCCCCTCATGGTTAAAGCATACATTGCCCTTAATGTATAAACTATTCACTTAAGCATGCTTAAGGACAACTAGAAAAAAAAAATGGAAGGGAGAACAACACACTCGAATTTGGGAGACCTCCAAAGTCAAATGCATATCAATCATCAAACCCTAGGAGTGCAAAATAGGTAAGAGTTATTTATTTAAAAACAAAAACAACTAAAAACGAAACAAAAGCAAAAACAAAAAAAATAAAAATAAAAACGAAACAAACGAAATAAACTTTTGGTTGCCTCCCAAGAAGCGCTTGTTTTACGTCATTAGTTTAACGTAGTATACGTGGGCTCGTCAAGGTACGTAAAAATTCTCCCATTTCTTTGGGCCTCTCTTTCTTGAATCTACAAAACAAATCAGAGCTAGCAAGAGTCCTAGCTTCTCGTGAGAGCCCGAAACAAATATATTTTTTAATTTTCATATATTAAAAGAAAAGATGAAAAAATAATAAAATAAACATTTTTTGGTTTTTTATTTGATAAAAGAAAAGAAGGAAAAATAGGAAAATAAACTGACTCAAACAAAGACACTGACTCAAGAGAATAGAAAGAAAAACACTCACCAATAAGAGAAAAATCAGAAGATAGAACTGTCATAGACTCAAAAGCCTCAAACTCTACCTCCTGGCCTAACTCAACAGGCTCAACTTCTTCCACGCTCTCACTAACTCTATCCTAGTGTGTGCTACAAGGTTCTAGTTCTTTTACATCTAAAGCACAATCCTCTAAATGCCCATACTTAGAAAAATGTGAAGGACTAGGATCTTGAAGGTCTATTAGTGGGTCAGTGATCAAGTGACTCACCGAACTATTTAAGGGTGTGGGTCCTCCCTCACTCTCTTCCCTAGGGTGCTCAACCTCAGACGAGTCTAAGTACATTTGTTCTCTAAGGGAGACAAGTGTATCCGTTAGACGTTGAATTGACTCCCCTATTTGCCTATTCCTCTCATCTGTGGTTCTCATATATTCTAATAACAACATTTTAAGGGAAGATTCGTCTTCTACCTGGGGTTCTTGGATATGGGAAGGATATGGCTCAAAACCCCTAGGATATGGTTCATAGGCCCAACTACTCTCATTATTATCATACATGTGATCCCCATAAGTCATAGGGTTACTATGATAGTAATTAGGCATTTGGTAGCCATAAGATCCATACCCCTCACTAGAAGACTCTAAATTTGCAAAAGGATGATCATAAGAAAAAGAACTATATTGTGGTTGCTCATTGGGCACAGAAGACCACCCAAAGTTATCATAAGCCATAATAAAGTAATGAAACAATTATAACAAGCTCAATAAACACAATATGCACCAACACAACCAGAAAGAATAACCAAGACTCAACAAAGATAAAAACACGTAACAAAGATAACAAGACACACCCAACAAGAAAAACAAGGATAAAATGCTAAAATCAACTCACACAAGATAAGAATCAAAACTAGTCCCCGACGACGGCGCCAAAAACTTGATACAAAAATATCGGGTGCCCTAAACTAATGTAAATTAGAATAAAACTCCGACACTTTTACGACGTGCAAGTATACACGGTCGAGAGCAGCAAGTGATAAGTTAAGAGTATCGATCCCACGAGTACTAGTTAGACCTAAATTTGTGAGTGTCCTAGCAAATTTTCCTTATTTTAGTGCAATGCATGAGTGTGCAAATTATTGTTGTAAATAAATAAATTTATAAGTAAGAAAGATAAGATAAGACAAAAGAAAATAATCGAATTTAAATGCGGGAGAGGAGAATGCAAAAAGAAGATGAAACAAGAGATGAGATTTGTAATGAAAAATAAGCTCGGGTTAGGTTAGAGTTCTAATGTTCAATTGGAATAAATTTTGAGTGATGCCTTGAATTTACCTACACATGCATTCAACTGATTCTTTCCAAAATCACTAAGTTTTAAAACCTATAATTTTCCAATTGTGATCTAAATTACGCCCATGATTGTAGGTTCTAGGTGGGTTAATTATCCCTAATCAACTCAATAATCCTAGAATGAAATTTTAGTTTTCTAATTCATTAGCTTTCCCAAGTTTATGAATTATAGAGAAGTTAAAAAGCCAATTTTAATTCTCATGCAACGTTAAATTCAATAAAATTTCATAAATTCAATCAATGGCATCAACCATAAATTTAATCCAAAATTACATTAAAACAACCTAACCTTCGCCTAAAGAAATTTAGTTCATGATGGAAATTAACTCATAAACTTCTAATTGATGCATACTTTTATCGATCAAAGAATTCATAAAAACAACCCAACGATGTTCACAAATCTAGCCTAAATCAGTCACAATTCTAGCCTAAAAACGGTCACGAATTCGATCTAAAACAGCGAGCAAAAATAGTCTAAAATATGTGTCCAATTGCAGAAAAATAGAATTAACAATTAAAGATTAGGAGCGGGTTACGCGAGGTAAGTGACTTGTGTTTAGCTTCCGCAAAACACCAAGAAACTCCACAAGGCAGCAGCTGATTGGTGTCACGGTCGTACCTCTCGAACCGTGCGGCGGCATGATTCATCCCTCGAACATGGCCTGCCTTAAGGGGAACTCCTGCCCCATCACTATGATCGCAACGCTTTGTGGCTTTGTCGGGCCTTAGGCGAGGTTCTTCAGTCCTCAACCAAGCATCAAGTAAATAAGCAGCGGAAAATAACTTGGTCGTACACGCCGCCCGTCCGTGTACTTGCACTCGATCTTCCCATGAGTTGGCTTTGACGGGACATTCTCGGATCGCTGGCCGCTAACGGGCCCTATATCGGAACCTCCAGCCCATGGGAAGGGGCGCAATGTCGGCACACACATGCGTTGATCCGACACACCGTCCCTTGAAAACCCGTTACAAAGGAAACGCCCAAGAAACTTCTCTTGTGACGCTCGCCCCAGCCAAGACACGCTAACGTGCCACGGGGTGACTCACTTAAGCCCACAAGCCCAGGGGTGGTGGAGAGTCGACACCATGGTACCCCCTATATTATATTATGTGAAATATTGGCCAGGAGTGCCACCGTAAAAGTGCTCGAGCAGAGCGAGCACGTTGAATAAGCGTTGAGGCATCTCATGCACATATTTATAGAGAAATGGGATTTAAATGACCATCCTACCCATATAGTGCTCTTATGATATATTTCTCATGGATGGAACCATATGTTATGTCAATTATATTATATATAATTGACATATCCCTTTAAACATGAAATTGAACATTTCAATCTCACTCCAAACTATAAACCCTTCTTATTTCCATGTTGAGTCACAAGGGAATCGAATCCTGGAGCGGAAGCGATTGTGAATCGCGCGTTCTTAATTTCGTTACGACGATTACATTCAAGAACTAAATATAATAAATTAAGCATAAAAACAAAATATGGGCAGAAGGAAATATACCTTTGAAGAACTTTTCTTCAAGTGCTCCTTTCTCCCATGATCACGATCTCAGCAACTGGAACACGAACGGATGGAGACACGACCACTGGATCTTCTCCGTTGTTCTCTAGGTGAGGGAGGAATGTGGGTTCCCTTTAGGTGAGATGAGATGTTGTGAGAGAGAAATGTTTGTGTTTTGGAACTTTTCCAACAACGCATCAAAGGCTGAAAATTCCTTCTTTTTCACCTAACCTAGTTGCATCTCATGCAACCATATAGATAGGGAAATAGGATGGAAATGACCATCCTACCCTTCCTTTATTCTCTCATTAGTATATGGTTTATATGTGGATCTAATTCACATTAAAACTATATATTATATCAATTATATCATATATAATTGATATAACACCTCATGTATGAAATTGAACACTTCAATTTCATTGCTAACTTTATACCCTCAATATTACCATGTTGAGCCAACGGAGGGACCTAATGGACCAACAGTTCATGAGCTCCAATGATGTGAAATTTATTGATCAAACTCTTTGATCTAGTTAATCAATATTCATTAACTACAAGTCACTCCACTATAGACTTGTAGCTGCACTCTCCTCACTGTAGATTAGATTGTGTCCACTGATATAGTCATTACCTAGGAGTCGACCCTTCACAGGTTGTTCGTGATCATAGCTGGGTCAAATTATCATTTTACCCTTGTGATTACCTCTTTGTTCCTTAAGCACCATTGATCCTCTAATGAACAACAAGTATAAGGTCCTACCATAGACTCATACCTTCATAGAGGGCGGGGCCTCGTTGTTCAAGTCCTGGAGTCAGTTCTTAAGGGAACAACCTATCTAATTCCTTAGTGCAGGAATGAGTGAATTCCACCTTGCACAGTTAAGTTCCCAGCTACCTACGAGGTTATGTCCCTAAGAAGGTAGGCTTATTGAGTCAGCTACAGGCCACTCTCACCCATACTAGTCTAAGGACAAACCCCTATAAGCAGGAGTTCTTAACTCGCTCAGGATTCCGGTCGAGTCACTAATGACCATCTATAAATTACTAGTCTTATCCTGTTAACAGTGTTACACTAGTTAGACTAATAATTTGCGGTCCAGTCTTGTATGAACTCTTCATATAGGATGTCCCCACTCGCATGTCAACTACATGAATGAGTTGGATTACCTCATTTGTACTAATTATAAAGTGGGTCGCATCCATGGTGTTACCAGAATGAGGTTTCCAACCTTATTCTTATACAATAGACAATTTAGGTTATATTCTTGAACATAATCCAAATAGTGTCCACTACACTGATGTTCAAGATATATATTATAACTTTGGAGCTTAGTTTATTGGATTTATAAAACAAGACTGTAATTTTATCAAAACAAATAACTCTTTATTTCTTTGATCAAAATTACACAAGTTTTAGGGCATACATCCCAACAGAGTCAACGGAGGGACCTAATGGATCTACAGATCATGAGCTCCAATGATACGAGATTAATCGATCAAACTCTTTGATTCAATTAATGAACATTCATTAACTATAAGTCATTCCACTAGACTCATAGTTTCACTCTCCTCACTGTAGACTATGTTGTATCCACTGATGATAATCAATACTTATGAGTCGACCCTTCACAGGTTGTTCGTAGTCACAGCTGGGTCAAATTATCGTTTTACCCCTGTGAATACATCTTGTTCCTTAAGCTCTATTGGGCCTCTAATGAACAATCAGTCTATGGTCCTTCCATAAAACTTGATCCTTCTTAAGCTAGTAAGAAGGTGGGGCCCCATTCTTAAGCTAGTAACAACTTTTCCTTACCAGACGATTGCTCTTTATTTGCTCCTTTTCCTCTTCTTCTGTATCCTCTTAAGTTCAGAAGTATGGATGCAGTTCTTAGTCCCAGAGGATGAATCCTCATGAGAACTTTTGGAATGGGCAAACAAATTTGCCTCTCCATTCTGTTGTCTCTTATCATCCATAAGAAACTGATAATTCTGCAGCTCATTTAGTAGAGAAGTCAGATCCTACTCTATGTTGTTCATCGTTGCATTGCTACGGAATTGCAGAAAACTCTTCGAAAGAGATTCTAGGATGAACAAAACCTGACTTTTCTCATCTATGACCGCCCTGTTTAATTTCGCTATGTTGAAGTGAGCAATCAGATTGAGAACATGTTCTCTCACTCACGTTCCTTCCTTCATGTGTGCGTTTTAAACGAATTTTAGGGTTTCATACCGAATTTGTTTGGACGGTTGTCTAGACAAATTTAGCACAAAATCCATGATCTCACGAGCTGAGACCTTGCCCTCCAGCCTCCTGGCTAAAACATCAGGTATGCTAGCCAGGATGTAGGCTTTTGCCTTTTTATTGGCATTGATCCAACGATCATACGCATCCTCAACAGATTGAGATGTGGTTTGAGCAGGAAATTGAGGACACTTCCTCATTGAGAACAAACTTAAGATCATGTGCAACAAAGATTATGTTGAGTCCATTCCTCCAAGTCGTTATGTTCTCTCCGGTTAACTTTTTCGCACCCAATAAGGAAATAATAGAGCTAGACATTTTTGCTGAAAAATTTACAAACGAACTTGTATGAGTTTCTTGCTACAACTCTAATCCAATCATGTTTTAGCTAGTTATCAAATGATTCCTAGGTCATTTATAATTTGCAATGATACTCCAAAGATTTAGAATGTATGATACCGAAGGGTAATAAAAAACACCGTTCCTTTAGATCAAAACACTCTTGACCAAAACCTAATGCCAGAATAACTCTTATTCCTATAGGCTTTAGTTACCATTTTTTCGGTCAGGATACATACACAACTTATGCACCCCTTGAGTGTAACCCTCTTTCTTTAGATCCCAGAGTCTCCATCCAATAAAATCCGCCGAAGGGAGGACTAGATTGAAAAACAGACTAAGGAAATCTTTATCCCTTTCGGGTGTCTACTGTGTTCGGTCCCCTATGATCAAGCCCTCCGAAGGGATTGTCTGGTCCAGGCGAAACTAGCAGGCTGACCATAGTGGTCTAATGGTGTAAACCGACAAAAGAGACCGTAGGTTTTGTTTTCACTAAACCTGCTCCCACTCACTATAAGTACCCTCTCCATTCACCTTGATATTGACTCATACAAACACCATCCAAAGGGGGATGCTCCCATTTGCGCCACGAGGCCAAGTATGAGTCTTACAGTGTGAATTTCTCGGAGATAACGTACGTGAAAAAATATGTATCATATACACTTTTCCTCCCACTGGATACTTTAAAGTTATAGGAATCTTACTTAGGCTAAAACCCGGCTAATGGTTTTACCTAATCTATCAATATAACTCTTATAACGATAATAAATATAACTCTTATATTGATTTTAACCTAAGTTTGTTAATATAACTCTTTATATTAAACCTAGGATTTCTAGTTTATTAACCCCTTAATAAATCCGCTGACGCTACTGTAATTTATAAACTCTCTAATTAAATTTCACTCCCAGGTCAGTTCCCAGGTAGGGGTGTTCCATTTCCGTCAGCTTAAATACCCCAACCTAGACAGAAGCTTCCTTAGACAGAGTTTCACTTTTAATCATAGCTTATAAATCACTTGGTTCCTAATTCTAATCTAATTAGAATTAGATAACCTAAGGTTTATTATTTCCATGTTGTAAGCATTTTAAAACTAATAATTAACCTTAGGTGACATGCATACTATGTTATAGTGTTTGATCATTTATCACATGAAAAATAAGACATTCATAGCATAATCATCTCATGATATATAATGCATGTCAATGTTGTCTATAAATTAATATAACAACTTTATATTAATTAATCATGCAAACTATATAATATAACTCTTTATATTATAAATGATGCATGAAAATGATTTACCTAAGGTGGGATTTCTAAAATAAAAGCATACATTATGCATGGCAATAATTACACAACAATTGCATAATTTAAATAGCAAAATTAGACCAATTTTGGCACCCTAAATTCAATTTTAATTAATATAATCTAATAATATTAATTAAAATTAAATATAAATAAATATAAAATATTTTTATATTTATTATATATAATAAAAACCAAAATTTCGCCCGTTGAAAAAATCACTGAAACGCCTTCGGCGTTGCAAAGCTAATGGCAACGTTGCAATGCTGTATGTTATCCGTTTCTGCCTGTTGGAGTGCGTTGTGAAACGCCTTCAGCGTTGGCCGCGTTGCAACGCTGCCTCTGATGCGCGCCTCCTTTCGCAAGCGCAGCGTTGCAACGCCAATGAACAACGTTGCAACGCTGCACACATACAACATGTGGAATCTCCTATTCCTTGTTCGTTTTTGCTCTGATCTTCTCAACAACTACCTTGCCTCGATCGACACGGACTTGCAGACTCAATTTACATAATAAAATGCCCAAAACAATAGGTCCTTACATTGAAAAATTCAACGAAATTATGTAAATCTAAGTGCCAAAATTGAAAACGTCTAAATTGCAAACCGTTCATACATCTCATGCAAAACAGTAAATCGCACCTCGTTCTTGAAAAATCCAGAACGAAAATTAAGAACGCAATTGGGCTCTGATACGAATTGAAGGGAATCGAATCCCGCAGCGGAAGCGATTGTGAATCGCGCGTTCTTAATTTCGTTACAACGATTACATTCAAGAACTAAATATAATAGATTAAGCATAAAAACAGAATATGGACAACAAGAAATATACCTTTGAAGAACTTTTCTTCAAGTGCTCCTTTCTCCCACGATCACGATCTCAGCAACTGGAACACGAACGGATGGAGACACGACCACTGGATCTTCTCCGTTGTTCTCTAGGTGAGGGAGGAATGTGGGTTCCCTTTAGGTGAGATGAGATGTTGTGAGAGAGAAATGTTTGTGTTTTGGAACTTTTCCAACAACACATCAAAGGCTCAAAATTCCTTCTTTTTCACCTAACCTAGTTGCATCTCATGCAACTATATATATAGGGAAATAGGATGGAAATGACCATCCTACCCTTCCTTTATTCTCTCATTAGTATATGGTTTATATGTGAATCTAATTCAAATTAAAACTATATATTATATCAATTATATCATATATAATTGATATAACACCTCATGTATGCAATTGAACACTTCAATTTCATTCCTAACTTTATACCCTCAATATTACCATGTTGAGCCAACGGAGGGACCTAATGAACCTACAGTCCATGAGCTCCAATGATATGAAATTAACTTATCAAACTCTTTGATCCAGTTAATCAATATTCATTAACTACAAGTCACTCCACTATAGACTTGTAGTTGCACTCTCCTCACTGTAGATTATATTGTGTCCACTTATATAGTCATTACCTATGAGTCGACCCTTCACAGGTTGTTCGTGATCACAGTTGGTTCAAATTACCGTTTAACCCCTCTGATTACCCCTTTGTTCCTTAAGCACCATTGATCCTCTAATGAACAACAAGTCTAACGTCCTACCATAGACTCATACCCTCGTAGAGGGCGGGGCCTCGTTGTTCAAAACCTGGAGTCAGTTCTTAAGGAACAACCTATCGAATTCCTTAGTGTAGGAATGAGTGAATTCCATCTTGCACAGTTAAGTTCCCAGCTACCTACGAGGTTCTGTCCCTGAGAAGGTACGCTTATTGAGTCGGCTAAAGGCCACTCTCACCCATACTAGTCTAAGGACAAACCTCGATAGGCAGGAATTCTTAACTCGCTCAGGATTCAGGTCGAGTCACTAATGACGATCTATAAATTACTAGTCTTATCTTGTTAACGGTGTTACACTAGTTAGACTAATAATTTGTGGTTCGGTCTTGTATGAACTCTTCATACAGGATGCCCCCACTCGCATGTCAACTACATGAATGAGTTGAATTACCTCATTTGTACTAATTACAAAGTGGGTCGCATCCATGGTGTTATCAGAATGAGGTTTTCAACCTTATTCTTATACCATAGACCATTTAGGTTATATTCTTCAACATAATCCAAATAGTGTCCACTACACTGATGTTCAAGATATATATTATAACTTTAGAGCTTAGTTTATTGGATTTATAAAGCAAGACTATAATTTTATCAAAACAAATAACTATTTATTTCTTTGATCAAAATTACACAAGTTTTAGGGCATACATCCCAACAGAGTCAACGGAGGGACCTAATGGATCTACAGATCATGAGCTCCAATGATACAAGATTAATCGATCAAACTCTTTGATTCAATTAATGAACATTCATTAACTATAAGTCATTCCACTAGACTCATAGTTTCACTCTCCTCACTGTAGACTATGTTGTATCCGTTGATGATAATCAATACTTGTGAGTCGACCCTTCACAGGTTGTTCGTAGTCACAGCTGGGTCAAATTATCGTTTTACCCCTGTGAATACATCTTGTTCCTTAAGTCTATGGTCCTTCCATAAAACTTTATCCTTCTTAAGCTAGTAAGAAGGTGGGGCCCCATTGTTCAAGACTTAGATTCAGTTCTTAAGATAACAACCTATCTGATCCCTTAATTCAGGAATGAGTGAATTCCTTCTTGCATAGTTAAGTTTCCAGCTACTTACAAAGTTATGTCCCTGAGAAGGTAGGCTTATTGAGTCGGCTACAGGCCACTCTCACCCATACTAGTATAAGGACAAACCTCATAAGCAGGAGTTCGTAGCTTGCTCAGGATTTAGGTCAAGTCACTAATGATCATATATGAATTATTATACCTATCTTGATAACGATGTTACTCTAGTAGGTTAATAACTCGCGGTCCGGTCTTGTATAATCTCATTATACAAGATGCCCCCACTTGCATGTCTACCACATGAACAAGTTGGATTACCTCGTTTGTACCAAATACAAAGCGGGTCGCATCCATGGTGTTACCAGTATAAGGTTCTCAACCCAATGCATGTACCATAGACCTTCTAGGTTATACTTGAACAACTTAATCCAACTTATGACTACTACATAAATTTTCAAGATCTATCATTATAACCTTGGAACTTAGTTTATTGGATTAGATTTATATGCGAGAATATAATAAATAACAACTTTATTTATTGTGTAATGATAATTACAAAACTACACTTGTTTAGAGCATAAATTCGAACAAAACAGGCCAGGGAAACATTTTCGTTTGTCCTAGTAGTGTCGTTATGCTGCCGAAATTTCGGCACTGACGGTGTTGCTTAGTAACTTCTTTAGGGGCTTTGGGTTTAAAAATTAGGGTTGTTACACCTAAACTTCGATCCTAGGCATAGGGCGAATCTTTAAAACCTTAGAGTTGTCTGCATATTCACCTGAGATAGATTAACCATTGACATATAGGTTTAATCACTCAGTCTCCTAAAGACACCTCAAGGAGGGTCGAATAGGAGTAGAACTAAGTTTACAATATTTGAAGGATAGTTCAAATCACCATTGAACTTGCAATTGCCTTCCAATTGCAGTACTGTGCAATTGCGATGTAGCTACAGTTCAAGGCAGTTACAATAGAGTTGCGTTGTCTTTCCAATTTAATGGCACATGCATTCTTGAGTCCCTTTAATTTCCCATTGTTTTCATTCTTTTACTTTAGTTAAAATCACCCAAAAATCATCTTTTTACACCCACGGTTACCTTTTAATTGCGATTTGTCAACAATTTTTTATATCTAATAAGTTTTATTAAAATTCTTTCCCTTGGGTTCGATACTGTGGAATAGTTCCAGTTTTATATTAATTCGATCACGTGCGCTTGCGTGTAGCGTTATCACTTGTTAGTTTATTTTTTTCCAGCAACTTTAAGTTTATTTAGCGTTTGTAAACCCTCGGTTAATCCCTCTATATGAAAGTAGTTGAGGTGAAGATTTCCAACCCAAGTGTGGGTAGGAATCGATTAACATATGGAGTTATTAGTTGTGTTTTCTTTACTTTTCTGCACATCTACCTTTCGAACAAGCTACTGAATCTTCATTGAAGTCAACACGAATTTGCACTTGGCTTCCTTACTTGTTTACTTTTCTGTTCGTGAATAAAAAGGGGCAACCTGAGAGCGTTTGCATGCAATATTAAGAGTCTTTTTCTTTTTTCGGTTCCATCTTAGTTTTGTTTATCTTTTTCCTTTATATTTCAGTAACTAAATTCATGTTTTGTTTTGTTTTAATTATGAGCTAAATCCTCTTTAGGGATTCAAGTGTCAATGCCCTAGAAGATAGATGTCTAGCTTAAAGTATCAAGGTAGTTGTGTTGGTAACCGAATCTAAGTTTGTTTTTAGTGAATAAAATTTGGGCAACCGTAACCGATCGCTAGGTTTTGTCCATCAAGCTCGAACTTGACACCGAAAGGGTCAAGGAACAACGGATCTCCTAAAAACAACGGAGGAAAGAACTTAAACATAAGATCCAAAACTTCGACCCTCGACATAGGGCGAGACTCCGAAATCCAGAGGGTTGTGTGAAAGAACCATCTAAGCTCAATTAGCCACAAACATGTAAGTTTAATTGTTTAGTTTTCTAAAGGATTTGGGAGCAAACCCGAATAGAAATTGAACTCGATTTACTTAGATTTGGAATTGTTGACACAATTGTTGCAACATTTTCAGTAGCGTTTTCTCCAAATGGGCAAAATCACTTGAATTCCATTCTTTTAATTAATTCATTTTTTCATTAATTTACTGTAGCTTTAAAAACCCAATTCAACCTTTTATCACTTTGGTTACCTTGCATTTTCAATAGCATTTCTTGTTTTTTGATTTAACTTGTAAACCCGTTCTCTGTGGGTTCGATACTCTAGAATATTCCAGTTTGATATTACTTCGATCACGTGTACTTGACTGTAGTCTCATTATCAGCCAAGCCTCAAAACACAGTTAAGCTCCTTGGTGGCAAGCCTCCGAGGTACGATTAAACATGTTTAGAACGACAAGATCGACAAGCATAAATAATGGCTAAAGCGCAAAACCGTTACCTATATTCAATATGTGAAAGAGTCTATATTAGGAAAGCGGAAGCAATTTCAAATCTTGAAGACTTAATGTTGATCAATTTTACAAAATAAAAAACATGCTCAAATATGGAAAAACATAGAGTAAGAACACATACCTTTCTATCTAAAAATTCTCCAAATCTGTGGGTAATTTCTTGTCACAAACACTTTGTGAACCACCTCTAGTGTCTTCCCTACTATCCTTAGGCTTTCGAACAGATTGGGGGATCTTTGGTTGAGAGAATTTGATGCGAGATGGGAGAAAGGTCTCAAAAACGTAAATAAGAAAAATTCTAATAAAATCTATTTTAATCTATGTGTTTCTTCTTCATTTGAGAGCAAACCAAAAGCTTCTTCAAGCTAGGAGAAGATGACAACATGAAGATGATGAGGATTAAGCAAGAAGAAGGTGCTCAATTATGGTGAATTTCAAATTCAAAGATACTTGTTCACCATATATTAGTTTGGTCCAATTGAAACTTCAAAAATCAATTTGAATTTTCATTTAATTTTAATTCAAAATTAATATAAAATTAATTTTGAATTAAAATCAATTTATTTATTTAATTAGCTAATTTTAAATAATTATTTAATTTAATATCAAATATCAAATTAACTAATTGGACCAATCTCGATTTCTTAAATCGACCGTTTGAACATGAATCCCTATTCATGTTATAAACCGAATCAATATTTAAATCATATTTAAATACGTCCACCTTTTCTTTATCATAGTTTAATTCATAATTAATCTATGACTCGTTAAGTATATCATATATAATTAACGTTTTCTCCCAAAATCGAATTTGAACAATTCAAATTCTTTTCTCTCATATGTTTCAAGGCTTAGTCTGAGCTAGTAAGGGGCCTAATGGACCTACAGATCATGAGCTCCAACGATACAAGATTAACCGACCAAACTCTTTAGCCTAGCTGATCAACATTCGTTAACCACCGGGTCACTCCACTAAAACCCAGTGGATGCACTCTCCTCACTTTAGATGTATTTCTGTCCACTCGATATAACCATGATTAGTAAGTCGATCCTTCACAGGTCATTCGTAATTACAGCTGGGTCAAAGTTATCGTTTTACCCCTATAATTACTTCTTGTTTCTTAAGTCCCACTGATCCTATAATGAACAATTGGTTTGTTGTCCAACCAACAAACTGAATCCCTCTCGGGCCAATGAGAGGGGTGAGCCCTTTGTTCAAGACCCAGAGTCAGCACTTAAGGGAACAACCTCTCTACTAATCTCTAAAGTGGGTAAGAGTGAATTCCATATTGCAGAACTATGTTCCCAGCTATCTACCCAGTCTTATCCCTGAAATGAGAGGCTTATTGAGTCGACAATCTCAGGTCACTCTCACCCATGCAAATCTAAGGATAATCTGAATAAATAGGAGTTTATGACACGCTCAGTACTAAGATCGAGTTACCTAGGTCATCGTATGAATATAGTCAGTTAAGACAGTAAACGGAGTTATAAAGTCTAAGTGACTATTTTTCGGTCCAGTCTTATGCAAACTCATTACATAGGAGGTTCGCACTAGCATGTCTCCACATGAACGACTCAGGATCACATCGTTTGTACTTTTACAAAGTGGGTCGCGTCCATATTGTCCCCAGGATAAGGTACCTGTTTCGTAAAATTATATTGATGCAAAACCGCTGTGTACGAGTCAAGTTTTAGTATAGTGACTTAAGAGTCCAAGTATCGTCCTCAGGAATGGGTTTTTAGATTAATTAATTACCAAGATATTATCTCAATTTTAGCAAAAGTAACATAACATGGATAGGTGATGAAACAAAGATAAACAAACAAACACATGGAGACACGAATTTATAGAATTAGAGGAAATTGACTTCACAAGTTAATAACTTCATTAACACATGCAATGAACTAATGTGATGAATTTATAAACAAGAAGTAGAATACTCAAGAAAATCTCTCAATTCTTAGTGAGCCTCGCACACACAATAAATTCTAAGTCTCCTTAAGAAATCTAAAGCATACACGGCATTAAGCAACTTCTTTATGTGTTTCCCTTAGACTTCTAGGTCATTCTCATGCCAGACTTCTAAGAGTTTTGACAACTTTACTCTAATCTAAGTTTTATCTCTCGAGTCCACTTAAATCAACAATATCAAAGAGTTAAAGAACGAATTGCCAAAAATAAATGTCAAAACATAATTCAATACATGGGAAACAAGTCTTAGCATGCAAATCAAATCCTAACTACAACATTTAGCTACTCTAAATCACAAGAAACACAAACTAAAAGTGTAGAAAACGCCTTAAAACGGTGTTACGATATGAAAGAAAAGGAAATTAAACTTATGTGTCGATGTCGGTCCTTCGTCTCCGATCTCCCGTCTTCGATCTCGAACCTCTACGAACGCTTTGGCTCCCAAGAATGCTCTCTTTTCTTTTCTCACATAGGGTATTTCGAAAATATGGTGAATTTTCTATCAAATTCGGCTCCCTTTGCAAGAAGGTATAAGCTTTTATTTATAATGGTCTTCGGTACAGCGTTGCAACGCTAGGGACAACGTTGCAACGCTGTACCCTAAATGCGTGGTAAATAAGGAATGTATCGGCAGCGTTGCAACGCTGAGGGTAGTGTTCCAACGTCGCTACCCTAACAAGCGCGTTCCTATCGATCCGGCGTTGCGACGCTGCAAGGCAGCGTTGCAACGGCTGTGCAACCTTCCAGCTTGTATTCATATCGGGATAGCGTTGCGACGCTGCAACACTATCGACAATGGTCTTCAATGCCTCTAAGCAACACGCTCGGCGTTGCAAAGCCATCACGTTGGGTCTTCATGCTTGGATGGATCATTCTACTTCCAGTTGATGTTATTTTTAGCTCCAAATAGCCTTGAACGATCCCGAGTGATCCAAAATGTCTCCAATTATTCTGTTTAAGCTCTTAACCTGTAATTGAGTGATTTAAACACGTAAAAGGCCTGAAATCATTATAAAACTACCAATAATTAAGCCTCAGAATAGCACATTTTGTGTGGTATCAAACACCCCCACATTTAACCTTTTGCTAGTCCCGAGCAAAAACAGAATTAAACATGATATTGTTCTTATACATACGTCTGACTCAAGCCTCAAAGATTGAAGAGAAAAAATTGGCAATCACAAGAAAAATCAAACTTAATACTTCAATGAGTAATTTAGAAATTTTCCTAAGTGTTCCTATGTGTGTGTGTGATTAGCCTATGTTCCCTTCATTTTTACTAAGCCCAGATCAAATTTATTAGGCTCTACATTCAACTTCTCCCTACACTGCTCATAATTACTAATCTTTGAGCCTCCCCACATTTATGCAATAAACAACTTTACTCCGCACTTAATCACTTTTTTTTATCACTTTTTCTATGTTCTTCTTTTTTTTTTTGTGCAAGGACACTAGTTTTCACACATTCACTGCAGGGACCCTTACCCAGAGCACTCGCTCAATGAGTGGCCTAACTGATCACAATGAAGGTAGCTTTTTTTGCCCTCACGAATTTTTTTTCTTAAACAAACAAACAACAAAAACAAACTATTTGACATAGTATACAGATCATGCACTTCATATTTTCATTCACCCTATCCTGCAGTTTAACTCTCAAATAAGTTCTCAGACCTATCGAGGTGACATCAAACTTCTAAGCCTAATAACTTTGTTCCAAGCATTTCAAAACTACAGGAACACAGGCTATGTGCATAATAGTGCAGGAAAAACTCGAGAAAATTTTTAAATTAACTCAAATTCATATCATGCTTTCAAGTTTCAGCAGAATCACAAAGATTTTCAATTATATTTTATCCTAGGCTATCATGATCATATTTATGAAAAAAAGCAATTCAACATATACTTAGGACAGTCACATCATATCAATAACATCCCACCCTCAAACTTAAACTAAACATTTCCCTAATGATTGCAAGAATAAGCACAAAGCAAGTATAAGGGTAAGAGTGAACAATACTGTCTTGAGTTATGGAGATCTTTCTGGGTTCCTTGGATAGCCAAAACATGTGTGTTGGAGTTCCTCAGAACGGGTGCATGGATTTAAACGAGGGAAGACATCATCACAACCTAACAAAGAAAAACAAACAAACTAGTAAGAAAACAACAAAAATAAACCAAAAAAACAGAAATGACAAACTAGTAAAGCTTGGGTTGCCTCCCAAGAAGCGCTCTCTTTAACGTCTTTAGTTAGACTGTACTCCCTCAAGGTGTTTCTTTTCTATCCTGCAGTGCTCGGAGTGATGTATTCATCTAGTTGATCTGGGTCTCAATGTTCTTTATTATAGCTCCATGACTAGTCACTATACCAGATAGACTGGTGACTGCATTCTCCAGTTGGTTGGACCTACTTCTAGATTCAGCTATGAAGGAGTGCAATGTCTCTTCCAAAGATTATTTCCTCTCAGATGTAGAAGCATACCCTGTAGGAGGATTCAACACATTCTTATTGTTAGCATAAGAGAAATTTTCGTGATACCTCAAATCTGGATTATAATGTACTGGAAGGGTATTCTGAGTCTGGTTTCCTCCATAAGTGTTGCTTCTATTGTACAGATAATGTAATTGCTCCAAAGTGGATTCTCTATTTGGCTGGGAGCATTGAGAGGGCATCACTGTTTGGGGTGATCCTGCAAAATTATTCAGAGCATGAGTGAGGGATGCCATATGAGATCTAAGGGAGGTTACCTCATCAAGTTGATACAATCCAGCTACTGGTTTAGATCTGTCATTGTCTGTAGGTCACTGGCAGCTAGCAGTTGACACTTTCTCGAGGAGGGCACGTGCTTTTGGCACAATCTTCTCTATGAAAGCCCCTCCAGCAGTGGCATTCAGAATGGTCATGGTCTTACCTACCAGTTCATTATAGAACAGTTGTACCTGGAACCAATCTAGGTAGCCATGTTGTGGGCACCTCCTAAGCATGCCTTGTACCGTTCCCAAGCCTCAAATAGTTGCTCTCCCTCCTGCTGCCTGAATGTTCCTATCTCAGTCCTTAACTTTGCAGCTTTCACAAGTGGAAAAAAATTTGGTCATGAAGGCTTGGGCCAACTCCTCCCAAGAAGTGATACTGCCTGAGGGAAGGGACCCCAGTCATTCTTTAGCTCTACCTTGCAAAGAGAAAAGGGAAGAGATGTAAGTGAATATTATCAGTAGAGATACCATTCATTTTAATTGTACCACAGATTTCTAAAAACTTTTGCGAGTGTGAATTGGGATCTTCTGTGGCTAATCCTTTAAAAGCACCTTCCCTAACCATCTGTATAAGCCCTATTTTAAGTTCAAAATTGTTAGCATTTATGGGGGCAAGGACTATTCCAGCCTGCTCAGAATTAAACACGGGTTGGAAATACTTCCTGATGGGTTTAGGGTTATGTTGGGATGTATGTCCTCATCTCGTGTAGTTTGTAGTATTCCAAGTTGTAAATAAATAAGAGTTATTTATTTGAGCCTTGTCATATAAATAAGAGTTATTTATTTGAACTTTGTGTCTCACATATTTCATAAACTTAATCCAATAAACTAAGCTCCAGGGTCATTGCATTATGAGAGAACTAAGAACTTAAACAGTGTGTAGTGAACACACAGGGAGGATCACGTTCGAGTTAGTGACCCGAACGGTCTACAGTATATGGATAGGGTTGGAGACCTAATCCTGGATATACTGTGGATGCGGCCTGCTTTATTATATACAAACGAGGTGATCTGACTCGTTCATATGGTTGACATGCAAGTGGGGGCATCCTGTGCAATGAGATTGTACAAGACTGGACCATGAATTATTAGACTTACTGATGTAACACCGTTAACAGTATAGGGCCATTAGTGACTCGACCTTAATCTTGAGTCTGTTACGGACTCAGTCTGTGGGGGTCTGTCCTTTGATTAGTACGGGTGAGAGTGGCCACTGTTTCTTGCCCAATATGCCTATCTTCTTAGGGACAGGACCACGTGGGGAGCTGGGAACTTGACTACGCGAGACAGAATTCACTCGTTCCTGACTTAGGGAAACTAGAGGGGTTGTTCCCTTAAGTGTTGTCTCCAGGGCTTGAACAACGAGGCCCCACTCTCTCACTGGTCTGAGAGGGTTGTTAGTTATGGTTGGACCATGCAACGTAGTTGTTCATTAGAGGAGCAGTGGGACTTAAGGAGCAAGAGGTAGACACAAGGGAAAAATAGTAATTTGACCCAGTAGTGTCTATGAACAACCAGTGAAGGGTCGACTCACGGGTAATGGTTATATCGATGGACACAACTTGTCCTACAGTGATGAGAGTGCAACTACGGGCTTTAGTAGAGTGTTACCGTAGCTAATTAATGTTGAATAACCAGGTCAAAGAGTTTGACAGGTTAGTCTCGGATCATTGGAGTTCGTCACGTGTAGGTCCATTAGGTCCCTTGGTTGGCTCAAATTGGACAAATTGAGGGTTCACAGTTTGGTGTGAATTTGAAATGTTCAAATTCATTATTTGGGTATTTATGTCATTTATATGAGATATAGATGACATAATATATAGTTTAATGTGAATGAGATTCATAATAAACTATAGTATAGCCTAATTGATTAATTAGTACTAATTTGAGAAATTCAATTGAGAGAAATTAAATTGAATGTGATTAAATTTAAAAATACATAATTATGGAAATGAGATTTGCATAATAAGGTATGACATACCTTATATTATGTGATATGCAAATATGATTTGTATATCATATAGTTGTGGTTTAATGGTAATTTAATGGAGATATTAACTCCACATGTCACCATTATTTAAAGGCTTGGTGAGAAGCCTTTGGTCAGGTTGGTTCTCATTTTTGGAAATTCAAGTTCCAAGAGACCTCCATTCTCTCTCAACTCTCTCAAATCTCTCCTCACCCAAAATCCAAAAGGAGTCCCACATACTCCCCCTCAACCTCCCGAGAACAACCGAGAAGACGTTTTGGAAGTGTCTTGCAACAATATTCGAGGTTCGATTTGAGGAGATCGTCCGTTCGAGAGAGATCGTGACCGGAGGAGGAAAGCGTTGAAGAAGGGTTCTTCAACAAGTAAGTATCGAGATACCTTACTGTTTTCTTCTCCTATATGCATGTTTAGCCTATAATTAAAGTAGTTTAGTTCAATTTTAAGATAGGAATTACACAACGAATCAACGACGTTTCACAACGTCTTCTGCTGCGGCAATTCCAAAGTCTAAGGTTCTGCTATTCCTTCCCTTAGAAGTCTCCTACAGGTCCTCTCGATCTCAGGATCAAGAGGGTGCAAGTCTGCAGTTCTCCCCTTGGGCATACACCTGGAGGTACCAAAGAAGAAAGAAATTAGACAAAAACACAAAAACTAGGAAAGGAAATAAAACATAAAAAGAAGGAAAACACAAAAACAGAGAACATAAGACATAAAACTTTGGTTGCCTCCCAAGAAGCGCTTTCTTTAACGTCTTTAGCTAGACGGTTTCTTCATCAAGGCACATAAAACTGCTCATGTTTCTTCGGGCCCTTCTTCACTAGTAGAAAAAAGGGTTTTAATGACGGGCATTGCCCGTCATTAAAGGGTTTTGATGACGGGTGCGCGCCCGTCATCTATGCGAGTGTCATTGTATGTTACAATGTCGGGCGACTTTTAATGACGGGCATTACCCGTCATTAAAATCGCCCGTCATTGTAACATACAATGACGAGCGCTTTTTAATGACGGGCAATGCCCGTCATTAAAAGTCGGCCCGTCATTGTAACATGGGTTGGAAACCAGCTTTTAATGACAGGCATTGCCCGTCATAAAAAGTGAGTTTCAATGACGGGCATTGCCCGTCATTAAAACTCTTGGAATTTATTTTTTAAAAAAAACCTATTGTCCGTCATTATATCTTGTCATTATTTAAATTTTTTATTATGACAGGCAATGCCCGTCATCGTTTTTAGCATAATTTTAATAAAAAAAAAAAGGTCGTTAATAGCCCGATGGCACCAACAAATTTACAAACATGAAACAAAAACACTTTTATATCCAAAACATACATCAAATCACCCATAACAACATCCAACAAAATTCTTTTTCAACCAAAACAATGCACATAGAAAACTTTTATATCCAATACCATAAACTACTATATTACAAACCATAAACTCTTATATCACAAACCTTAACCATAACTCATATATCAAAATTAAACCTTAACCATAACTCTAAAACCATAAACTCATATATCACAAACCTTAACCATAACTCTAAAACCATCACAAACCTTAATTAACCATAAACTAGTATATCATAAACCTTAACCATAACTCTAAAATCTAAAACTAACACGACATATCAAGCCAATAAGTAAAAATTTCGGCATGACCTCTACAGAACATCAACTAACCATAACCTGAAACATTGCAGAACACTTCTATATCCAACAAAACATGAAATTCATCCATAAACATCCAACAATCATTCATTTTACAAGAAGAACATAACTTCATTATAAATAATATACATGAGACGATCTCTACATGTCCTTAACACCATCACAAAAACAGTAAACTTTAAAACTAACACGAAATATCAAGCTAATAAGTAAAAATTTTGGCATGACCTCTACAGAGCATCAGCTAACCATAACCTGAAATATTGCAAAACACTTCTATATATCCAGATTCAGAAAAATGAGGCCACCCGCCTCTCCATATCCAACAAACAAGTATATACATCTAAAAACACATTCATTCATACAAAACATCCAACAAACTCCAATCCCAGATTCAGAAGAATGAGGCCACCCGCCTCTCCACATCCAACAAACAAGTATATACATCTAAAAACACATTCATTCATACAAAACATCCAACAAACTCCAATATCAGATTCAGAAGAATGAGGCCACCCGCCTCTCCACAACCAACAAACAAGTATATACATCTAAAAACACATTCATTCATACAAAACATCCAACAA
Organism: Trichosanthes cucumerina; assembly: GCA_036507285.1. Lineage (NCBI taxonomy): Eukaryota > Viridiplantae > Streptophyta > Magnoliopsida > Cucurbitales > Cucurbitaceae > Trichosanthes > Trichosanthes cucumerina. The sequence goes on along the minus strand of CM071839.1, from coordinate 68,294,451 downwards.
ACTCCAATCTCAGATTCAGAAGAATGAGGCCACCCGCCTCTCCACAACCAACAAACAAGTATATACATCTAAAAACACAAACTACTAATACACTTGTATATACATTCAGGTATTCACAAATGGCTTACACAAAATTCAGGTATTCACAAATGGCTTACACAAATCTACCAACAAAATTCGCCCATTCTACTCGAACATCGTCGATTTCTTCTTGTTTGTATGCAGTTTTTGTGTTGAACTATAAAGAAAAATAATATAATAACATTAGACTAAATTATGTTTTGAATCACAAACCAGATAAAATAAGAGTACTTACGAGGTTCATTATAGGAATACTAGAATTATATACGATTTCTCGTATATACTTACAGACATAGTACCCGCACTCCACGTAACTTCGGTTGACGGGGCACTATATGCAAAATAATTTAAAAATAGCATATTTGAGTTAAATATTGTTCCAACGTTGAACAAAACATTCGAATATATTAAATTATGTTTACCTTTACAAGTTTCCAAGTGATGGAAGAACGATATTGTGGAAGTGAGTGCTTGGCTTGCCACATTTTCAAGGATCTAAAGAGTTTGAAACATTAGAAAAAATTAATAGAAAGTAATTCATTCTAAAGGTTTGAAACACTTACGTATTTATTGTTTCTTGAAAACTTTCTTCGATCTTACTCCTCAACGAGTTTAAGACATAAACGGTGTTTGCCCGCGGATGGATAACGATCAACATCCAATGATATCTATTAAAGTTAGGAGTATTCTAATATCATTGTTTTATGAACAAAAAACATATAAATAAATTGAAGTAATTTAAACTTACCCAAATTATATGAGATGAAAACTTGTTGATCCAAGTCCAAATTAACCATTTCTAACTCAAGCTGCTTGATTTATACAACGTGTTTCTTGACTTTTAACAAAATTAGAAATGGTTATTTGATCAACTAACAAGAACTTGGCGATTATTTCATAGTCACATACACCCAAGATACCTAAATAAAAGTAAAGTTATTTTAATAAAACATTCAAAAGCGTAGTCAATATAGTTGTAAATGAAAGATGTTGTATACTTACGCAATGTATGCGACTATGCAGAGTACCCTATCTCCACCATCCCACAATGTCATGCAGATATCATCGCGATGTAAATAAATTAACTTTTCCTCCCCGAACATGTGCTCACTCAACGTGACTTGAATCGTATCATCTTCTTGCATCGATAACATTGCATAACGATTCAGAAGTTTAATAGTCACGTGAGCATCTGTGTACTTTGTAGAATGTGAAGTAGGCACATGTACAGAAACATCCGATTTATGTTTTGCTGGAGAAGCCACCTATCACAAGAAAACAACATTTAAATTTGTAAATAAAGAATTTAGTAATTTTAAACATTGAGTTGAATAATTTCATACCTTTTTCCCCTTATTAAAAATGACAAGGTCACGAGGCCATGCCACAAAATTTCCCATAGATTGACTCAGGGACTCTACTTCTCCCCGTATAGGAATTGGTAGTGGAGCATCTTCACCTACGATCATGTCCACTACCACTCTAACATTTTCATCTCCTAAGGGAACTCCATGGACTGTGGGAAATTGAGCGTCGACGTGTGTACATAGTGCCTACAAAGAACCACCACATTATCCTTTGATCCTATTGCTAGATGGCATGGAGTTCCCTTCAAAAATTAAAAGGAATCGAGAAAAATGTATCATATATGATCAAAAATTTCAACAAAATCCTAATTACCTCTAAAATTTCTTCCTCCTCGTCAATGACCTCCTTGTCTTTTGGATGATTACTGCCTATGCTTGCGACTTTTGGAAGGTGAGCACGACATTTTTTGCCGGACTCTTTGCTTGATTTTGACTTCGCTCGAGGATTGTTAAAGTACGTTGATGGTTTGACAGACATACCTAATCCTCTAACACGCCCTCTGTGTTCTGGCGTGCCTAATGCTTCGGTCAATATGTCTTTACCTTTATTCTTCATAGCTAGTTCGTCCTATCACAACCATTTAGATTGACATTGAAACTAACCATAAGATATTTAAACTACGAATCATTTTTGCATCATGTTAAAATAAAACATATTAACTTACGATTCGACTAGCGCATTGTTTGGTTTCATCATCGTAGTATTCATTATTTTTTCCTTTTCGTGCTTGTATCCATAAGGTGGCACGAGTGGAAGGATCGTCCGCCAATTCCTATATAAACACACAAGTTATTAAATCTCATTTATGGAAAATTATAAGAAATAATGTTACTCACTAGTTCTTCACTAAGTTGGCATATCCTTTACGAGAGATGTGATGATTATATTTACATTTCTCTCTCCTTTCCTTTTGTACACGACTTTTGTGCTCAGTATCACATAATAGAATCAATTTAAAAGAAACAAGTATAATGTACTTTTTTACTAACTTTTAAAAGCAACAAGTATAATGTACTTACCTCCCATTCTTCCGATAATCTAGCATTCACAAATGCTTCCCATTGGTTTTGATCAATATGTGAATACTTTTGTGGAGGATGCTTCAACAAGGACTGGCTCATCCTTAAATGGAAGTATGTGTTTTTGATACAACGTGTATCGAAATGTTCAAATTTATTTGTCACGATTGAAGAATAGCATTTTTGGACCTAGGGTCGATCACAAATGACATCTACATAGGAAACACATAATAAATGGCTAAATAACTCTATATATTAAGAAGTTTGTATGCGGAAAAATACTATTATTCTTACCTCTACAGAATCAAAAATTTTATCTTTCAATTCTTGGGGAACCTCTTTCCAAGTCTTGTAACTTAATGGAATTTGTTGCCTAACGCAAACTCTTATGTAACTTTGCATTTGGTTTGCATTATCACCAATACTTTGACCTTGATTGTTGTATTGGATGACCAAGCGTTCCCTCAGAGTCCTTATGCGTGCGAGACCACGCATAGTAGTGAGACCACGTCGATTAGTATGCCTAGCCTCCATTTGGATCGATACATTCACTTCCTCGTCACTTGATCCACTCATTGTAACAATCTGCAAAAAAAAAAATACCATGAACAATATAAGTTATAATAACATATATATATTGAACTCATAAAAATTGCAATAACTAAACAAATGCATACCATATTTAATACATTTTATTTATCGATCCATATACCCTCACAATCATTTCTAAGATATGTGGATGACATTTCATCGATTTCATGGGTCACGTCAATATTAGGCATTCTTTCTAGGACACCATATCCACAATCTTGAATGGTATCAACATCAACCTCAGAATATTCTTCTTCAACTATTCTTTGAGGAGGGGTTAAAACCACCGACCATCGAGGATCAAGAGGGTCTTTTACATAAAATATTTGTTTGGCTTGAGATGCTAAAATAAATGAGTCTGATCTATGCCCAATGCGACTAAGGTTGACAGTTGTAAATCCAAGGTCATCTACTTTAACTCCATTATTATTCTCAACCCAAATACATTTTAACAAAATAAATGTTAATTTTCGGTAATCAATCTCCCAAATCTCTGTATTACACCATAAAAGGTCATGTCGGACATAACAGATTTTTATCCTTAGCAATGGAAACTTGCATTGTGTTTGCTGTTATAAGAATTCCACTATTTTAGGTATTCCTAATATCATCACGTTTCTTCGTATGATAATGAGTACCATTAACCACATAACCACTAAATGTGGCTACATCCGACAAGGCCCATGAGCTATCCATCTTAAAGAAGGTGATATGGAGTTGTTTGGCACCTCGAGAGCAAGTTGAACTCAAAAAATATACATTGTAAATTAAGTAGGAATAAACATTAACCCCACTCATTACAAAAGTTTCAGCTCAAGATTACCCGATCACGCAACCATCCGCTAAATGTGTGATTATGTTCATCTTGAAGCCATTTTTTATTTTTGGATCTACTAGGATTGAGTCTAGATAGAGTTTCCATGTGTTGCCTAAATTCATAGAACACATGAAAATTAGTACATCATTCCATAGTTCGAAAGTTGTGTGTTGAGATTTCCGTACCCTATGTATGGAAGCACGTCATTCACATTTTGAAGAACGTAAAGATGAGCTTGATCCAATTGTTCCTTATTGGGTTTGATATAGTGAGCAACAGGACAATGGTCTATCAAAATCGATTTCTCTTTCCTTGTCGTTGAACGTAGCCCAATAGACTCAACCCCGTATAGAAATTCGAACAAAATTCTACAACCTCCTCCACGATATAATTTTCTCCAATGCATCCTTACAGTCGGTTTCTATTTACGCACATAACCTTTTAGAACTTTCATATATCGTTCAAAAGGATACATCCACCTCAAATACATTTGGTCCACAATATTCTATTCTCTCTTACAAGATGGACCACAAGATGTACCATTATCGTGAAGAATCTTTGGTGGAAAATATTTTTCTAACAAACACAAAGTAATCACTACATCCTCTTTGCAAGCCTTTTAACTTTGATGAATCGATCGTCTTACTACATATGGCATTGAAAAAGAAACACGCATTTAATAATTGCATATCTAACATACTTTGGTAAAATACCACGTATAGCCACGGTAATAATTGTTGCATAAGAACATGGTGGTCATGCGATTTAAGCCCATAAAGTTTCAAATCATGAGCGACACTAAACTTTGTATATTGGAAGAATAACCTTGGTACTTTAATTTCGATAGTGTCTTACACAAATTCATTTTCTCCATCTGCGATAGTGTATAACATGCTTTGGAGGTAAGAATATTCTTTTCTCTCCTAATTGAGGGCCAACTCGATCTAATGTTCAATTCAACCAAATCAAGACGAGTTTTTAATCCTCTTTTTGTCTTGCTTGAATATCAAGTAACGTGCAATAATATTTGCACACACATTCTTCTCAATATGCATCACATCTAAACAATGTCGACGTCAAAATGTTTCCGATTATTCTAACTCAAAGAAAATAGACTTCTTCTTCCAATAAGTGCTTGAAGGATCTCCTTTATTTTTTCCTTTCTTGGCTTCTTTCCAAAACGAGTATTGAAGTCTACTAACTTTCGCAAGAATTTCCTCTCCACTTAACGTTCGGGAGCGAATTCCAATTCTTGTTCACTATTAAAAGCTTTCTTACATCTTCTATATGGATGATTACGGGTAAATGTTTTCGATGTCCAAGATATGCCATTTTTTCCCTTTTGGCAAATAAGTGGATGAAGTTTTTTCCCACATATTGGGCACGCATGATATCCTTTTACTGTACAACCACACAAATTGCCATATGCAGGAAAATCATTAATAGTCCACAATAAAATAGCTTTAAGTATGAAAGATTGTTCGTGATGTACATCGTAACACTGAACTCCATCATTCCAAAGTTTTTTCAGATCATCAACTAATGGAGCTAAATAAACATCTATGTCATTCCCTGGTTGTTTAGGCCCAGATATTAATGCATTTAACATCAAAAATTTTCGTTTCATGCATAACCATGGAGGTAAATTGTATGTCACCAACATAACTGGCCAACAACTATATCTACTACTAAGATCACCGTGTGGATTGACTCCATCGATGAAAGAGCAAGACGGAGATTTCTAGGTTCTAAACCAAACTCGGCCTGAAATTGTCTACTTGCTTCCACGATAGTGTATCCGCAGGATGTCGTATGTACCCATCAATTACTCGTTCATTAGCATGCCAAGTCAACAAACTCGATATTTCTTTACTGCGAAACATTCTTTCAAATCTTGGGATAGGAGAGAAATACCACATGACTTTCGTCGGAATGTTCTTCATCACATCCTTCGAATTTTTACAAAGCTTCCATCTTGATGTTCCGCATGTAGGGCATACTTCTACATCTGCAAGCTCTTTTCTAAACAAACAACAATCATTACTACATGCATGAATCTTTTCATACTTCATTCCAAGAGTACACAAGATTTTTTTGGCATTTTGAGACTTTGCATTCACACATTTCAAGCATGGACAACAAATGACATCTGACCTATTTGAATGTCGTATACCATTTTGGATAAACGTCTCAACTCCTAAACGATATTACGATGACATTCTATTCTTTGACATCCACGACTTATCCATAACGATATTCCAAAGTTTAATCTACAAGAAGAATAATAGTTACTTAAACTTATGTACTTACTATGTCTTTAGGAAATCAAATAAGAACAAAAAAACTATCAAGGAGTTCATCACTTACTCAATTTCACGATATTGATTCAAAAACCAACATCATGATATTTTTGGACTAATACCATTTCCTCTAATCCACAACCCCACTACTATTATTAAGAAAATTAAACATATGATTATTCTAACCAAACACGCTAAACAAAAGATCTCAATCATTCTTCAATCACTATTAATATTAATAAAATTAAACATATGAAATATAAACTCATAGAGCTTAACACAAACAAAGAATTATAATTAAGAAAAATTTAGGAAATTCTCACTTTTTCCTCAACAATGTAATACAAGGTTATTAACCTCCTTCCATCCATCCCCAATATAAAAGTAAATTTATCTATTTTCATAAAGCATAATCGAAGCAAATAAATTAAAATGAGACATCCGATTATGAAAACCAAAAATCAATGCCATAAGTTTTAACTAATTAAAATGAGTTAAGTTTGAGATTCAAATTTTAAATTGGGTAGAAAAATGAAAATTGGAACTTGATAGTAGTAATCAAGAATGAACTTTTAAAGTCATGAGAGAAGTTCCTTCATATGTTTCTTGGGTAGCTTCCACAATATTGAGGCTTTTGAGACTTTTTCAACTACCTAAAGATGGGGTCAGCTCCAATTTTCTAATGCCAATTAATATCAACAACACTTGCATCACATTTTTAATAATGTTTCTAATGCCAATTACCTTCGATCCATAAAAAATGTTTCTAAAGCCATTAATTAAACTAAGCTTAAATTAGGTAGAAATTGAACACATTTTCACTTGAAAGAAAAAAAATAATACATAACAAGTAGCTTTGAACGCATTTTCTTACAACCTCAACCTATATTATATATATTTTTAAGTTTTTAAGGAAAAAGTGAAAGTAATCTAAAAAGTGGAATGAACTATGTTTAGAGTATAATCCATCAAATGTGAAGGAGGCTAATTATATGGTTCAAAAATCTTTTCTAAAATTGATATAAAAACAAGCTAAAAATTGCATAATCCATCAACCTCAACCTAAAAATTGCATAATCCAACCTTAACCTTAAAATTGATATATGGTTCTATCCAACCTCAACCTCAACCTCAACCTCAACCTCAAAATTGCATAATCCATCAAATGTGACTTCCATTTCAACTTTGTGCCCTTCAACATTTCAAGAGCTTCATCATTTCAAGAGCATTTCAAGATAACTAACAAAAAAACAAGCTAAACCGACATAAAAAACAAGCTAAAGGGATGATTTGGACCTCAATGAAGCGAATCTACAAAGGAGGTGTAGATATGGACCTCAAGCTTGAATCGCCGCCGGAGAGAAGAAAGACGGTGAGGACTCGGGCGGCGGCGGCGCGCCGGCGACGATTGAGCGTCAAGGAGGACGGCGGTTTGGTGCTTCGTGGCGGCGGTGACTCCTCGACGGCGACGGCGGTGGGCGGCGGTTTGTGAAGAAGAGAGTGAGATCGTGGAGAGAGATGAAGGCTGCTGTGAGATCAAGCCTACGGTCGACGGCGACGAGGCGATTAGGCGAAGACCGACGAGGCGGGCGGCGATGAGATGGACGGCGGTTTCGACTCCCGAACGGCCGGCTGGAGATGGGTCGGGTGTGAGGTGAGCTGGGAGGGAAAGTGATGGAGAGATCGAGGGAAAGTGATGGAGAGAGATCGAGGGTGGAACGTGGAGAGAGAGAGAGAGTTATCGGGTGTGAGGTGTCCGAAATTTTTTTTTTTAATTAAAATAACATATAATGACGGGCAAAGCCCGTCATTAAAAAGAATTTACAATGACGGGCAATGCCCGTCATTGTATGTCTGGCGAAAAAAAACCAGCGCGCCTTCTTCCCGTTTGTTATTGTATCTCGCCCCTTGATTTTTTCGTCCGTCATTGTAGCCTTATTTTCTTCTAGTGCTTACTCGAATCGATATAGCCTTCTAAATCTAAAATGCTATCCTTTTTCTCCTGGGCACCAGTCAAGAAGCTATTTTTGGTATATTTGTTTATTGAAATGAAAGAACAAAAATCAAAGCAAGACTCGTGAGTGTAGGACAATTGACTATGAAGATTAAAGGAAATTTCTGGAGATTAAAGGGGGAAGGAATTCTTAGCTTCGACCTCTATCACCTGAATCTCCCCTGTGGAAATGATTGTATTACCAATGTCTACCTCTCTACCCTGTTTCTGGGGTGTCTCAGTCTTTTCCAAACTATCCTCACTATCGTATGAATAAGTCCTCTTAGGTGGCACCTCCTAAGTGGTAAGGATAAGAAATTGTTCCTGTAAGGCCTTAAGGGAAATTACTAGTTGATTGAGATAATGAGCTTTATCCTGTACTATTTCCCAAAGTCCTACCACCTCAGCTTCTAACCTATCCAACCTTTCTAATTCATTATGAACCAAATTTTTAATTTTCAATTCTAACGTATATTCCATTAATTGGTCCACAAAAGAAGATTTTTCTATAGGTTGGTCGGGGTACGAGAATTTATGGTTCCAAGTGCCTAAATAACTACCATCACATGAATTTTCATCAATTTCAGGCACATAATGGTAAAAATTATGCATATAGTATTCAGAGAAATCATGATGCACATACCTAGGGTCCTAAGAGGGACAATAGAATGGTGGAGAATAAAAATCATGCAAAGTCATACTTGAAAAATCAGTAATTCAAATCAAGACTCTACACAATAGCAACACAACAACAAACAGGGGATAAAGACTCAAAAAAAAAAACACAAAACTAAAATACGCAAAAAAAGAAACAAATAGCAAACACACAAATAAAACAAGGAAAACACAACACAAACACACTTTAGTCTAAAATCTCAAATTTTCTCCTAATATTAATTAATCTAAATAGTCGTCATTCTCCGGCAACGACGCCAAAAATTTGTTTCGTAAAATTATATTAATGCAATACCACAGTTTACCGGTCAAGTTTTAGTATAGTGATTTAAGAGTCCAAGTATCATCCTCGGGAATGAGTTTCTAGATTAATTAATTACCAAGATACTAATTCTCAATTTTAGCAAAAGTAACATAATATGGATAGGTGATGAAACAAAGATAAACAAACAAACACATGGAGACACGAATTTATAGAATTAGAGGAAATTGACTTCACAAGTTAATAACTTCATTAACACATGCAATGAACTAATGTGATGAATTTATAAACAACAAATAGAATACTCAAGAAAATCTCTCGATTCTTAGTGAGTCTCGCACACACAATAAATTTTAGGTCTCCTTAAGAAATCTAAAGCATGCACGACATTAAACAACTTCTTTATGTGTTTCCCTTAGACTTCTAGGTCATTCTCATGCCAGATTTCTAAGAGTTTTGACAACTTTGCTCTAATCTAAGTTTTATCTCTCGAGTCCACTTAAATCAATAATATCAAAGAGTTAAAGAACGAATTGCCAAAAATAAATGTCAAAACATAATTCAATACATGGGAAACAAGTCTTAGCATGCAAATCAAATCCTAACTACAACATTTAGCTACTCTAAATCACAAGAAACCCAAACTAAAAGTGTAGAAAACGTCTACAATCTGAAAGAAAAGGAAATTAAACTTACGTGTCGATGCCGGTCCTTCGTCTCCGAGCTCCCGTCTTCGATCTCGAACCACTATGAACGCTTTGGCTCCCAAGAATGCTCTCTTTTCTCTTCTTACAGAGGATATTTCGAAAATAGGGTGAACTCTCTATCAAATTCAGCTCCCTTTGCAAGAAGGTATAAGGTTCTATTTATAATGGTCTTCGGTACAGCGTTGCAACGTTGTACCCTAAACGCGTGGTAAATAAGGAATGTATTGGCAGTGTTGCAACGCCGATACCCTAACAAGCGCGTTCCTATCGATCCGACGTTGCGACGCGGTAAAGCAGCGTTGCAACGCCCTCTGTGCGGCCTTCCATCTTGTATTCATATCGAGATAGCGTTACAACGGTATCGGCAGTGGTCTTCAACGTCTCTAAGCAGCACGCTCGGCGTTGCAACGCCATCACCTCGGGTCTTCATGCTTGGATGGATCCTTCTACTTCCAGTTGATGTTATTTTTAGCTCCAAATAGCCTCGTTTCGATTCCGAGTGATCCAAAATGTCTCCAATTGTTCTGTTTAAGCTCTTAACCTGAAATTGAGTGATTTAAACACGTAAAAGCCCTGAAATCAGTATAAAACTAACAATAGTTAAGCCTAAGGATAGCACATTTTGTGTGTTATCAATACCCAACCCTATCCCTATACTATAGACCGTTCTGGCTATAACTTGAACCTGATCCACTTTTATGTCACACATAAAGCTCAAGTATACATCCTATAGCCAAAGGTTCTTTATTGGATTAGGGTTTCAAAATATACAATTCACTTTATTCAATAACACCTCTATTTGAATAAATCTCAATAACATCTTTATTGCAAAATAGAATATACATTCACTTTACAAACCCACGAGTTTTAGGACATAAAACCCAACAAACTCCCACTTGGACTAAAATGTCAGTGGAGTCAAACATGTTGAGCAAGAAAACTGCCCTACTGTACAACTCGTAGTCCTAGACTCTCTAGGTGTCCCTCAAACACTTTAGCCGTGAGAGGCTTTGTAACTGGATCAACAATGTTGTGCTCTAAAGCGATCTGTGTGACGATCACGTCTCCTCGTTGCACAATCTCCCTGATGAGATGATATTTGCACTCTATATGCTTTCCGCGCTTATGACTTATAGGTTCTTTAGAATTTGTCACTGCACCACTATTATCACAATAAAGGGTTATAGGCAAATTCATATTTGGAATAACTTCCAAATAAGTCAAGAACTTTCTAAGCCATACAACCTCTTTCGCTGCTTCGCAAGCTGCGACATACTCAACTTCCATGGTGGAGTCAGCAATGCAACCTTGTTTTATACTCCTCTATACTATAGCTCCTCCGTTAAGAGTGAACATCGATTCTGATGTGGATTTCCTCGAATCTACATCAATCTGAAAAATCAGAGTCAGTGTATCCTGCAAAGATCAAATCCTTTGCGCCATACACTAACATATAGTCCCTCGTTCTCCTAAGATACTTGACGATATTCTTAACGACAGTCCAATGATCATAACCTGGATTGGACTGATAACTGCTGACAATTCCCACTGCATAGCATATGTCGAGTTGAGTACATAGCATGACATACATCAGACTACCGACAGTTGATGCATAAGGAATGCGTGTCATATCCTCAACTTCTTGAGGTGTCTTAGGACACTGTTCCTTCGACAAATGAATTCCATGCTTGAAAGGTAATAACCCCTTCTTGGAATTCTGCATCTTATATCTAATCAACATCTTGTCAATATAAGACGCCTGAAACAGCGTTAGCGTTTTGTTCTTGCGATTTCAAACAATTTGGATTCACAGGACAAACTGAGTGTCTCCCAAATCTTTCATTTGGAATTGGGTCGCTAGCCATTGCTTAATGCCAGTCATGAATCTTGCATCATTCCCAAAGAGAAGGATATTGTTGATGGAGATCTGATCTCCTTGAGCAACAGAAACGAGTTTGAGATCGTAATTGCTTGATTGTTTTAGTTAGAAACAAAAACCAGTACATTGATAAAACAGAACAAGCAAGGAAATTATAATCTAATTAGACATGGATAATTGCATACAAACATACTAAGTTTAACAATTAAACTAAAAGAAGGAGAACTGTTACCTTTGTAGATTCGCAGCAACTCATTGCTCTAAGAAAATTCCAGTAACTCAACAACACAACAATACCAAGAACTCTGTTTTTCTCCAACAGGGCACTACCACTTGGATAACCCTCTATCCTCTAAGTTCTACTTAGACCTTTTCCTTTGTGGGAACGATTTCCAACAATTTGGAAGAGAGTATGAGGGAATTGAGAGAGTGAGAGAGAGAGAGAGAATTCTTGCTCAGAGAAATCAGTCGACTGAATTGAATGATTGAATCTGTCTTTCTCACCAAGAGAAGGACATCACTGGGTAACTCCCCACTCCCTATCGAGGGGGAGTTGGGGAGTAGTGGGAACGTGTTCGTTCCGAATTAATATTACATTAATTAATCAATTATTAATTAATTATATCAAATTAAATCATATTTAATTCAACTATAATATTAATTAAATGATTAAATCATATTTAATCATTTCACCCTTTAACCTATAGTTTAATGTACATCTCATGCACATTAATATTTAACCTATAGTTTTCAAATATGAATCACATTCACATTTGAATTTAATATTTGAACTCTTTCAAATATTTAATTCTGTCATGCAATTTAATATGAATCATATTGACATTAAATTTATAATATATAGTTCCAAAACTATATATTATATCGTATCAATATACATTAAGTTTATTCCCTTATGAATTTGAACATTTCAAATTCAAATGATCTAAGAACCCTTTACGAGCTAGAAGGTGGACCTAATGGACCTACAGATCAGAAGCTCCAATGATACGAGATTGCTCGGTTAATCTCATTAACCTCCCAATCAACATTCGTTAAGCTCAGGAACACTCCATTAAAGTTTCGCGACTCCACTCTTCGATCAGCAGATATATTTACTGTGTCCACGGATCTTGACCAATAATAACAACAAAGTCAATCCTTCACGAATGTTCGTAACACCACCGGGTCAAATTACCATTTTACCCCACAGGTTACATCTTGAACCTTAAGTACTAGTGTTCCTCTAATGAACAATTTGTTTTTGGTCCTACCAACAAACAGAGTCCCTCTCGGGCCAATGAGAGGGTCGGACTCTTTGTTCAAGTCCTGGAGACACCACTTAAGTGAACATTCCTCTACTTACCCTAGTATGCGGGAAGGAGTGAATTCCATCTTACTAAGTTAAGTTTCCAGCCGCTCACTCAGTCTTGTCCCCAAGAAGGTAGGTATATTGAGTCGCGAATCCGCCACTCTCACCCATACTAGTCAAAGGACAATCCCTCGAAGGAGGAGTTCGTAACTCCGCTTTCGAGATTGAGATCAAGTTTCCTAGGTCATCCTAGTGAAATAGAAATCTAACTAGTCAACTGAGTTCTGACTAGAGAGGTTACTATTTCGTGGTCCGGTCTTATGTAATTGATAACTCACCATAAGTGAGTTATTTTACTAGAATTTTAGTGTTTAATCCACTTGAATTGCATTTAATTTAGTTATCCTCATGTTATTTTATCCCTAAATTATGTGTGTTAGCTTTAATATCTTGAATTTAAGCATTAGGTGCAAAAAGAATTAATTTTGATGTTTTTGTGTTTTAATTCAAGAATTTAGGAAAATAAGCTAACGGTTAATTAAAGACCGAAATTTGAGATTTTTCTTAACTCCAAAAATCCTCGTGTATTTAGTTTGATTTATAATTGACTTCATAAATTTATTTGGGATTTTTCTGTGTGTAGGAGATGTTTAAAAATTACAAGAGTCCCTAAGGGCATTTTAGACATTTTACCCAAAGGGTTATATGGTCTTTTTACTCTTAAGGGTATTTTTGTAATTTGTGGAGTTAGGGCAACACCATCTTATATAAGGAGGCTAGGGTTCACAAGTGCCAAGGAGGAGAGAATTTTGCGACAAGAGGAAGAGGTCGAGAAGAGAAGGAGAACCAAGTGATTGCTACAGCAAAGTGTGCGTTGGAGAGACAAATCATGATGGTGTCTTTGTTGTAGCAATCGTGAGGTTCATCTGTGGCTGAGGCAATTGTTGGATGCAGACCGAGAAGGGCTTCAATTTTGCTACAGCAAAGCCGAGGGAGCAGATTAGTGAGGGCATTCGGGAGAGCCAACCTACCACTTTGCTGTAGCAATTGCGAGGGACGACATTGGGAGAGTTGGCCCATCGATTTGCTGAAGCAATCGCGTGAGGTTGCTGGCGTTGGGAGCTGTCGAGGTTTGCTGAAGCAATCGCGTGTGGTTGCTGTGAAGTAGGAACCCGAGAACCCTTTTGCTGAAGCAATTGGCTAATCTGTGCTGAGGCCATCCAAAGGGTTTTGCTGAAGCAAAGTGCCCTACTACAGTCCATCGACAGAGGGCTGCTGCTAGGCAATTGCTGTAGCAAAACAAGGCCACTTGCTGTGTAAATTGTTCCCTTTCTTTTTGTGCTTTTGCCTATTCTTTTGGCCAATTATCACTGCTTTTGTTGGGTTTTTTATACACTAATTAGAGGTTAATTTGCTCACTGTTTAGACAATTGTGTGACTATTTTCGTGCTGCTATTGATAAATCTCTTGATTAGTGAAAGCATGTTCAACTTAAAGATGTGCAATTTAACCAAAATCATGAACTAAAATTCTTCTAGGCACAGGTTAGGTTGCTCTTCAATGTATAAATTGTAATAAATTAATGGTTGATGCCATAGTTGGATTTATGAGATTTTAATGTTTGCAACGATGCATGAGAATTAAAATTGGCCCTTTTAACTTCTCTAAAATTCACGAACTTGGAAAAGCTAGTGAATTAGGAAATTAAACTTTCATTCTAGGATCTTGAGTTAATTAGGGATAATTAACCCACCTAGAACCTTAAAATCATGAGCGTAATTTAGGTCTCAATTGGGAAATTGTAGGTTTTAAAACTTAGTGATTTTGGAAAGAATCATTTGAATGCATGTGTAGGTAAATTCAAGGCATCACTCAAAATTTATTCCAATTGAACATTAGAACTCTAACCCGAGCCTATTTTTCATTAAAAATCTCATCTCTTGCATCTCCTCTTGTTTGCATTCTCCTCTCCCCTCATGTAAATTTAGTTATTATCTTAAGTCTAGTCTTGTCTTTGCACACTTATCACATCAGTTTATTTATTTACAATAGGAATTTGCACACTCATACATTGCACTAAAATAAGGAAAAATTGCTAGGACACTCATTCATTTAGGTTTAGCTAGTCCTCGTGGGATCGATACTTTAACTTATCACTTGCTGCTCTCGACCGTGTATACTTGCACGTCGTAGAAGTGTCGGAGTTTTCTTCTAATTTACATTAGTTTAGGGCACTCGATATTTTCGCATCAAGTTTTTGGCGCCGTTGCCGGGGACTAGTTTTGATTCTTATTTTGTTTGAGTTGATTTTAGCATTTTATCCTTTTTTCTTGTTGGGTGTGTCTTGTTATCTTTGTTTCGTATTTTTATCTTTGTTGAGTCTTTGTTATTCTTTCCGGTTGTGTTGGTTGCATATTGTGTTTGTTGAGCCTCGTTATAATTGATTCATTATTTTATTATGGCTTATGATAACTTTGGGTGGTCTTACATTGCCCAATGAGCAACCACAATATAGTTCCTTTTCTTATGATTATCCCTATGCCAATTTAGCGTCTTCTAGTGAGGGGTATGAATCTTATGGCTACCAAATGCCTAATTACTATCATACTGACCCTATGACTTATGGGAATCATATGTATGATAATAATCAGAGCAATTGGGGCTATGAACCATATCCTAAGGGTTTTGAGCCATATCCTTCCTATATTCAAGAAACCCGGTGAAGAGGCGAATCTTCCCTTAAAATATTGTTATTAGAATATATGAGAACCACGGAAGAGAGGAATAAGCAAATAGAAGAGATGAATAATCAAATAGGGAGTCAATTCAACGCCTAACGGATACACTTGTCTCCTTAGAGAACAAATGTACTTAGACTCATCCGAGGTTGAACACCCTAGGAAGATAGTGAAGGAGGACCCACACTCTTAGATAGTTCGGTGAGTCACTTGATCACTGACCCACTGATAGACCCTCAGGATCTTAGTCCTTCACATTTTTCTGAGTATAGGCATTTAGAGAATTGTGCTTTAGATGGAGTTAGTGAGAGTGTGGAAGAAGTGGAGCCTGTTGAGTCAAGCCAGGAGGTAGAGTGTGAGGCTTTTGAGTCTATGTCAGTTCTATCTTCTGATTTTTCTCTTATTGGTGAATGTTTTTCTTTCTATGCTCTCAGTCGGTTGTCTTTTTGTGAGTCTGCTTCATTTTCTGTTTTTCCTTCTTTTCTTTTACCAAATAAAAAACCAAAAAATGTTTACTTTGTTGTTGTTCCTTCTTTTCTTTTAATATATGAAAAATCAAAAAATATATTTGTTTCGGGCTCTCACGAGAAGCTAGTATTCTTGCTAGCTCTGATTTGTTTTGTAGATTCAAGAAAGAGAGGCCCGAAGAAGTGGGAGAATTTTTACGTACCTTGACGAGCCCACGTATACTACGTCAAGCTAATGACGTAAAACAAGCGCTTCTTGGGAGGCAACCCAAAGTTTATTTTGTTTGTTTCGTTTTTAATTTTTTTTTTTTTATTTTTGCTTTTGTTTCGTTTTTAGTTGTTTTTATTTTTAAATAAATAACCCTTACCTATTTTGCAGCTCCCTTAGGGTTTGATGATTGATATGCGCTGTAGTAGAGGTCTCTTCGATTCAGGGCAGTATTGTTCTCCCTTCCATCTTTATTAGTTGTCCTTAAGCATGCTTAAGTGAGTAGATTATACATTAAGGGCAATGTGTGCTTTAACCATGAGGGGGAGGTGTGTTGTTCGAATGAGAGTTTGGGCTTAATTGAAAATTTTTCGGCTGATGAGACTGTGTGCTGCTAGAGTTTATAGGGTGTTGCAAGCCTTTGGGTTTATATAGTTATTTATTTGCTTTAGGACTTCAAAATGATCTATTTTGACTACTGGATTCCATGTTAGTTGTTGGTTTCATGGTCTTTGATATGCATGATGTAGGTAGTTGATTCATTATGTTTAAGCAAGTAAAAATAGAAAGATGGTTGTTGTTCCTTGTTGAAAAATTAAGTTTCTGCAAGTTTTTTTAATGGTAAAAAGTGTGTTGTCATTGGTAGAAACTTGATATGCATCTCCTTGAAAATAAAAAGTTAAGGTCAAATCTCAAGGTTAATGAAAATAAAAGTTGTTGCTTGTGTTTGAGACAAGAGTATCCTATCTTGTTTGGTGTTTCTCAAGGTCAAGCTTGTCATTAGGTTTTTTTAAGTGCGCTTATGGTTAGTGTGTCAATCAAAATAGTTAGGATTCAACTTCTAGGCCAAAAAGTTCAAAAGCTAGAAGCCATGACAAGTTAGGTAACTCATACATTTTTTAGAATGCTCCAAAATGAGTAAACTCCAAATTTGTGATCATTTCAAGTTTGGGGAGTTACCCGACCTCCCCCTAACTCAATGAGGACATTGAGTACTCTAAGTTTGGGGGAAAGGTAAATTCTTCATTCTTCATTTTTTTTTTTTTTTTTAAAAAAAAAATAATAATAAAAACAAAAAAAAAAAAAAAAAAAAAAAAAAAAAAGTGAAAGAAAGAAAGAGTGTGCAAACTTTTCAATTCCCTAATACTCTATTGGGCAAGAAAAAAAATGTGTTACTTATTTTGTTACTTAGAGTCAATTCAGGCAACTTGGTGCTCGATGTCGTCGAAGTGCAGGCACTAACCATGCTTTGGCCTCTTGGAGCGAAGGTATCAAGCAAGAAGCCTATTCCCATTGCTTAGGTGCGCCACGCTAACCACGTGTGCCATTCTAAGAACTACGGAAGTCCCATTGCTTAGGTGTCTTCACGCTAAAACACGTGTGCCATTCTAAGAACTACGGGAGAGTCAAAAAATAAATAAAAATAAAAAAAGTAAAAAAACTAGCCCTAAGTAGTGAGTTTTAGGAAATTGAGGGGAATAATGCACATATCTATTTTTTTAAAAAATATATATATACATATACAAAAATAAAAAGGAATGATCATTAAATTGTAGCCATGCGAGTTTTGGAGTATGACTTATTTTTAACTATGGGTTGCTTGATTTGAATGATTAGGATTCTAGTGGTTGAGCTTGAGGGTAGATGTTGAATCCTAGTTGATTTGCTCTTGGTTATTGATGCATAAGTGTAGCTAAAAACCCTAGGTGAGCCACTTAGAGAGCATTGATTAAATGGTGACTTGTAGCTTAGAACATAAATATTCAATTCTTGTTTAGTTACCCAAATGATCCGAGTCTTTAAAGGTCTTTTAAGTCTTTGGGAATAGAACTCATTGAGGACAATGAGTAGTTCAAGTTTGGGGGTTTGATAACTCACCATAAGTGAGTTATTTTACTAGAATTTTAGTGTTTAATCCACTTGAATTGCATTTAATTTAGTTATCCTCATGTTATTTTATCCCTAAATTATGTGTGTTAGCTTTAATATCTTGAATTTAAGCATTAGGTGCAAAAGAATTAATTTTGATGTTTTTGTGTTTTAATTCAAGAATTTAGGAAAATAAGCTAACGGTTAATTAAAGACCGAAATTTGAGATTTTCTTAACTCCAAAAATCCTCGTGTATTTAGTTTGATTTATAATTGACTTCATAAATTTATTTGGGATTTTTCTGTGTGTAGAGATGTTTAAAAATTACAAGAGTCCCTAAGGGCATTTTAGACATTTTACCCAAAGGGTTATATGGTCTTTTTACTCTTAAGGGTATTTTTGTAATTTGTGGAGTTAGGGCAACACCATCTTATATAAGGAGGCTAGGGTTCACAAGTGCCAAGGAGGAGAGAGAATTTTGCGACAAGAGGAAGAGGTCGAGAAGAGAAGGAGAACCAAGTGATTGCTACAAACCAAAGTGTGCGTTGGAGAGACAAATCATGATGGTGTCTTTCTTTGTAGTAATCGTGAGGTTCATCTCGTGGTCGAGGCAATTGTTGGATGCAGACTCGAGAAGGGCTTCAATTTTGCTACAGCAAAGCCGAGGAGCAGATTAGTGAGGGCATTCGGGAGAGCCAACCTACCACTTTCTTTCGTAGCAATTGCGAGGGACGACATTGGGAGAGTTGGCCCATCGATTTCTTTGGCAATCGCGTGAGGTTCTTTGGCGTTGGGAGTCGTCGAGGTTTCTTTGAAGCAATCGCGTGTGGTTGCTTTGTGAAGTAGGAACCCGAGAACCCTTTTCTTTGAAGCAATTGGCTAATCTGTCTTTGAGGCCATCCAAAGGGTTTCTTTGAAGCAAAGTGCCCTACTACACCCATCGACAGAGGGTCGCCACTAGGCAATTCTTTGTAGCAAAACAAGGCCACTTCTTTGTGTAAATTGTTCCCTTTCTTTTTGTGCTTTTGCCTATTCTTTTGGCCAATTATCACTTTGCTTTTGTTGGGTTTTTATACACACTAATTAGAGGTTAATTTGCTCACTGTTTAGACAATTGTGTGACTATTTTCGTGCTGCTATTGATAAATCTCTTGATTAGTGAAAGCATGTTCAACTTAAAGATGTGCAATTTAACCAAAATCATGAACTAAAATTCTTCTAGGCACAGGTTAGGTTGCTCTTCAATGTATAAATTGTAATAAATTAATGGTTGATGCCATAGTTGGATTTATGAGATTTTAATGTTTGCAACGATGCATGAGAATTAAAATTGGCCCTTTTAACTTCTCTAAAATTCACGAACTTGGAAAAGCTAGTGAATTAGGAAATTAAACTTTCATTCTAGGATCTTGAGTTAATTAGGGATAATTAACCCACCTAGAACCTTAAAATCATGAGCGTAATTTAGGTCTCAATTGGGAAATTGTAGGTTTTAAAACTTAGTGATTTTGGAAAGAATCATTTGAATGCATGTGTAGGTAAATTCAAGGCATCACTCAAAATTTATTCCAATTGAACATTAGAACTCTAACCCGAGCCTATTTTTCATTAAAAATCTCATCTCTTGCATCTCCCCTCTTGTTTGCATTCTCCTCTCCCCTCATGTAAATTTAGTTATTATCTTAAGTCTAGTCTTGTCTTTGCACACTTATCACATCAGTTTATTTATTTACAATAGGAATTTGCACACTCATACATTGCACTAAAATAAGGAAAAATTGCTAGGACACTCATTCATTTAGGTTTAGCTAGTCCTCGTGGGATCGATACTTTAACTTATCACTTGCTGCTCTCGACCGTGTATACTTGCACGTCGTAGAAGTGTCGGAGTTTTCTTCTAATTTACATTAGTTTAGGGCACTCGATATTTTCGCATCAGTAATCTCATTACATAGGATATCCCCACTCACATGTCATATACATAAACACATTAAGATCACAGTGTTTGTATCAAATACAAAGTGGGCCACATCCATAGTTTTACCAGGGTAAGGTACCCAAACCTTATCCCTAACTATAGACCCTTTAGGTTGTTTCTCGAACCGAGATCCTCTATATGTACACTACATTCAGTTAAAGGTTCATTTAACAGCCTTAGATGTTCAGTTTATTGGATTTAGGGTTTAGATAAAGGCAAACTCGTAGATAACGAACAATAACTCTTTATTGATAATAATAACACTTTATTACATTAATTAGAACATAATTACAAACTACGAGTTTTAGGGCACCAACCCAACAAACTCCCACTTGAACTAAAACTCTAGTGGGATACATCAAAATCTAAAACAGTGGTTACAGAGATAAGAAAATACAATAAACTAGGGCATCCATATACTCCATTACATATCTCCCACTTGACCTAGGTTAGTCTATGTACATATCTCGTAGACCCATATTTTTCAGATGACCCTCGAACACTTTAGCCGTGAGAGTCTTTGTAAACGGATCAGCAATATTGTGCTCCGAAGCGATCTTCGTGACTGTCACATCTCCTCGTTGCACTATTTCTCGTATCAGGTGATACTTCTTCTCGATGTGCTTGCCTCGCTTATGGTTGCGAGGTTCCTTCGAATTGGCTACCGCACCACTGTTGTCACAGTATAAGGTGATGGAAAATTTCATATTTGGAACGACTTTCAAATGAGTAAGGAATTTCTTTAGCCAAACAGCCTCCTTAGCTGCTTCACAAGAAGCGACATACTCAGCCTCCATCGTGGAGTCAGCGATGCATCCTTGCTTGATGTTTCGCCATACTATAGCTCCCCCATTAAGGGTGAAAACTGATCCTGATGTGGATTTCCGAGAATCCTTATCAGTTTGAAAATCAGAATCAGTGTATCCAGTAATGATCAAATCCTTAGTCTCATACACAAGCGTATAGTCCCTCGTTCTCCTAAGATACTTGAGGATATTTTTAACTGTTGTCCAGTGGTCTAACCCTGGATTGGACTGGTACCTACTGACTATTCCCAACGCATAACAAATGTCCGCCTCGCGTGCACAACATAGCATACACTAAGCTACCTACTGCAGAGGCATAGGGAATGCGTCTCATATCCTCAATTTCTTGAGGTGTCTTAGGACACTATTCCTTAGACAGATGAACTCCATGCCTGAAGGGCAACAAACCCCTCTTGGAATTCTATATCGAATATCGGGACAACATTTTGTCGATATAAGACGCTTGAGACAATGCTAGCGTTCTGTTCTTGCGATTCCTGAAGATCTGAATCCCAAGAACATATTGCGCCTCTCCCAAATCTTTCATTTGGAATTGGGTCGCCAGCCAATTCTTTATGTCAGTTAGGTATCCTACATCATTCCCAATGAGAAGGATATCATCCACATAAAGTACTAATAAAGCTACTTTATCGTTGATGATCCTCTTATAAACACAAGGCTCATCAACGTTTTGGTCAAAGCCATAAGACTTGATCGCAGTATCAAATCTTATATTCCAAGATCTGGATGCTTGTTTCAACTCATAAATGTATCGATTGAGCTTGCAAACTTTTTGCTCCTGGCCTTGGGTTATGAACCCTTCGGGCTGAGACATATAGATGCTCTCGTCAAGATTACCATACAAAAAGGTTGGCTTGACGTCCATTTTCCAGATTTCATAATCATAAAGCGCGACTATGGACAAGAGTATCCTTATAAACTTCAGCATAGCAACAGGGAAAAAAGTTTCTTCATAATCAACTCCTCCCCTTTGGGTAAAACCCTTTGCTAGAAGTCTAGCCTTAAAGGTTTGTACCTTTTCGGGTGCATCTCTCTTTCTCTTATAGAACCATTTACACCCTATGGGTCTAACCCCTTCAGGTTGGTCTACAAGTTCTCATACTAAATTCAAGTCCATTCACTCCATTTCAAGGTCCATGGCTTTGATCCATTGGTCCTTGTCTACGTCATTCATTGCCTGTTTATAAGACAATGGATCTTCTACGTCGTCATAAGGTATGACGACTTGAGTTTCAGCTAAACCCAAGTAGCGGTTAGGTTGGGAAACAACCCTCCCACTGCGTCAAGGCATTCCCAATGATTGAGAAGGACAAGACTGACTTGAGGTGTTGACTCCTCCATCAACTCTTGATGAAGGTCCAGCTTGATCAACAACTCTTGTTGGTTCATCTATAGCTTCATTTAGTACTAATTTACTACGCAGTTTATGGTTCCTCATGTTATCTTCCTCCAAGAAAGTGGTGTTTTTCGATACAATCACCTTATTTTCTTGTGGGTCATAGAAAAAATCACCTCTCGTTTCTTTGGGATAGCCAGCAAATTGGCATAATCTTGAACGAGGTTTCAGTTTCTTTCGGTTTGTCACTAGCACGTGTGTCAGACAACTCCAAATCCTGAAGTGTTGTAAACTAGGTTTACGCCTCTTCCACAATTCAAAAGGTGTTTCTGAAACACTTTTTAATGGAACAGTGTTCAAGATTGAAACTGCAGTCTCTACTACGTATCCCCAAAATGAGGCAGGCAATTGAGCATAGCTCATCATAGAACGAATCATGTCCAACAAGGTTCTATTTCTCCTTTCTGACACACCATTTTGTTGTGGTGTATTAGGTGCTGAGAGTTGAGATTTAATTCCATGTTCTATCATATAGTCCTGGAATCTCAAATCCATATACTTTCCACCTCGATCGGATCGAAGTGTTTTAATGGTTTTCCTAATGCATTCTCTACTTCAGCCTTATACTCTTTGAACTTTTCAAGAGCCTCAGACTTGTGATGCATTAGGTATAGATAACCATACCTCGACTAATCATCTATGAAAGAGATGAAATATTCGTACCCTACTCGAGCTTTAACATTCACCGGACCACAATGATCCGAATGTACAAGTTCTAAGGGCTCTATGGCTCTGTAACCTTTTCCAGTACAAGGTCGCTTGGTCATTTTACCTTCCAAGCAAGATTCGCAAGGAGGTAAAGAATCATCTTCTAACTTATTTAGAAGTCCATTCTTAGAAAGTCTCTCAATCCGGTTGATATTAATATGACCAAGTCTAAGATGCCATAGATAGGTATTATTATTTGGAGAAATTCTTTGCCTTTTACTTTGAGTATTACCATTTTTAAACATCTCATGATTTAAAATTGCTTTAGTTTGATTCAGTTTAAGTACATACAATCCGTTTTTCAATTTAGCAGAACAAATATTGACACCTTCTTTTAAAATGAACGTTTCATTCAATGAAAAGGAAATACAATATCCAAGTTCTATTAAACAAGAGATAGAAATTAAGTTCCTCTTAATCTTAGGAACTATATACAGATTTTTTAATAAAATAAATCTATTTCCGAAAAACAGAAGGAGAAGTGTTACCTTTGTAGATTCGCAGCAACTTCTTGCTCTAAGAAAATTCCAGTAACTCAGCAACACAACAACACCAAAAACTCTGTTTTTCTCCAACAGGGCACTACCACTTGGATAACCCTCTATCCTCTAAGTTCTACTTAGACCTTTTCCTTTGTGGGAACGATTTCCAACAATTTGGAAGAGAGTATGAGGGAATTGAGAGAGTGAGAAAGAGAGAGAATTCTTGCTCAGAGAAATCAGTCGACTGAATTGAATGATTGAATCTATCCTTCTCACCAGGAGAAGGACTTCACTGGGTAACTCCCCACTCCCTATCGAGGGGGAGTTGGGGAGTAGTGGGAACGTGTCCGTTCCCAATTAATATTACATTAATTAATCAATTATTAATTAATTATATCAAATTAAATCATATTTAATTCAACTATAATATTAATTAAATGATTAAATCATATTTAATCATTTCACCCTTTAACCTATAGTTTAATGTACATCTCATGCACATTAATATTTAACCTATAGTTTTCAAATATGAATCACATTCACATTTGAATTTAATATTTGAACTCTTTCAAATATTTAATTCTGTCATGTAATTTAATATGAATCATATTGACATTAAATTTATAATATATAGTTCCAAAACTATATTTTATATCGTATCAATATACATTAAGTTTATTCCCTTATGAATTTGAACATTTCAAATTCAAATGATCTAAGAACCCTTTACGAACTAGAAGGTGGACCTAATGGACCTACAGATCAGAAGCTCCAACAATACGAGATTGCTCGGTTAATCTCATTAACTTCCCAATCAACATTCGTTAACTGCGGGAACACTCCATTAAAGTCCCGCAGCTCCACTCTTCTGACTGCAGATATATTTCTGTGTCTACGGATATTGACCAATAACAGCAAGTCAATCCTTCACGAATGTTCGTAACACCAGCTGGGTCAAATTACTGTTTTACCCCTGGGTTACATCTTGAACCTTAAGTACCAGTGCTCCTGTAATGAACAATTTGTTTGTGGTCCTACCAACAAGCAAAGTCCCTTTCGGGTCAATGAGAGGGTCGGACCCTTTGTTCAAGTCTTGGAGACACCACTTAAGGGAACATTCCTCTACTTACCCTAGTAGGCGGGAAGGAGTGAATTCCATCTTGCTAAGTTAAGTTCCTAGTCGCTCACTCGGTCTTGTCCCCAAGAAGGTAGGCATATTGAGTCGGCGAATCTTGCCACGCACACGCATACTAGTCAAAGGACAATCCCTCGCGAACAGGTGTTCGTAACCTGCTCAGGATTGAGATCAAGTTGCCTAGGCTATCCTAGTGAAATAGAAACCTAACTAGTCAACGGAGTTACAGCTAGAGGTTACTATTTCGCAGTCCGGTCTTATGTAATCTCATTACATAGGATATCCCCACTCACATGTCATTTATACGAACACATTAGGATCACAGTGTTTGTATCAAATACAAAGTGGGCCACATCCATAGTTTTACCAGGGTAAGGTGCCCAAACCTTATCCCCTAACTATAGACCCTTTAGGTTGTATCTCGAACCGAGATCCTCTATATGTACACTACATTCATTTAAAGATTCATTTAACAGCCTTGGATATTCAGTTTATGTGATTTAGGGTTTAGATAAAGGCAAACTCGTAGATAACGAACAATAACTCTTTATTGATAATAATAACACTTTATTACATTAATTAGAACATAATTACAAACTACGAGTTTTAGGGCACCAACCCCAACAATTGTCTACATATAAGACTAAGAAAGCTAAAGTAGTATTGACTATCGTCTTATAGACACAAGGCTCATCAATATTCTGTTCAAAGCCATAAGATTTGATCACAGTATCAAATCTTATATTCTTGGATCTAGATTCTTGTTTCAATCCATAGATGGATCCTTTAAGCTTGCAAACCTTTTGCTCTTGACGTTGAATTATGAACCCCTCTGGTTGATCCATATAGATACTTTCTTCGAGATTGCCATTCAGAAAGGCTGTCTTGACATCCATTTGTCAAATTTCATAATCATAAAACGTGGCAATGGACAAGAGTATTCTAATCGACTTAAGCATGGCAATAGGGGAGAAGGTTTCTTTATAGTCCACCCCTTCTCCCTGGGTATAACCATTTGCCACAAGTCGAGCCTTAAAGGTTTGCACCTTACCGTCTTGATCTCGCTTTCTCTTGTCGATCCACTTGCAACCGATAGATCGTTCCCCATGTGGTTGATGAACAAGTTTCCAGACTGAATTGAAGTACATTGACTCCATTTCGAGGTCCATGGCTTTAATCCACTTGTCACTATCTATATCATTCATTGCCTTTTTATAGGTCAATGGATCCTCAATGCCATCATCAGGTATGACGACCTGGGTTTCAGTCAAACCCATGTAACGGTCAGGTTATCTAACATCCCTCCCACTACGTCGAGACATTCTCAACTCTTGAGAAGGACTAGCTTGATCAACATTTTTTGTTGATTTATCTGTAGCTTCCCTGGAAATTTTGCTCAAGACAATTCTGCTACAAGGCCAATGATCTCTTATGTGGTCTTCCTCTAAGAACGTGGCATCTGTCGACACAAGCACCTTGTCCTCTTGAAGATCATAAAATATACCACCTTTCGTTTTCTTGGAGTATCCTACGAATAGGCATAATTTTGGAACAACATTCCAATTTCTTTGGATTGGACACTAGCACATGTATCGGACATCCCCAAATCCTGAAGTGACGTAAACTACTTTTACGCCATTTTCATAACTCATAGGGTGTTCTGAAACACTCTTAGAGGGAACCATGTTCAAAATATATGCAGCAGCTTCTATTGCATATCCCCAAAACGAACTAGGTAGCTGAGCGTAGCTCATCATGGATTGAACCATGTCTAACAGGGTTCTGTTTTCTCCTTTCAGATACACCGTTCTGCTGAGGTGTACCAGGAGCTGAGAGTTGGGATACGATTCCATGTTCTATCATATAGTCTTGAAATCTTAAATCCATATACTCTCCACCTCGATCTGATCAAAGCGTTTTAATCGTTTTACCTAACGAGTTCTCAACCTCTGCCTTATACTCCTTGAACTTTTCAAGAGTTTCGGACATATGATGCATTAGGTAAAGATAGTAATACCTAGAATAATCATCAATAAAACTGATGAAATATTCATACCTTCCCCGTGCCTTGACATTCATTTGACCACAAAGATCCGAATGCACGAGTTCCAAGGGTTCTTTGGCCCTATAACCTTTTTCAGAAAAAGGTCGTTTAATCATTTTTCCCTCAAGACATGACTCACATGGTGGTAAGGAGTTGTCCTCTAACTGATTTAGGAGACCACCCTTAACCAATCTCCCAATCCTATTGAGATTAATGTGACCTAGTCTCAAATGCCAAAGATAAGTACTTTGAGAAAGCTTCTGCCTTTTATTTTTAGTATCAACTGTTTTAAACATTTCGATGTTCAAAATAGTTTTTATCTTTGTTGGTTTTAACACATATAAGTTGTTTTCAAGTTTAGCAGAACATATTCGTACACCTCTTTTGCAAATGAACGCTTCATTATAATCAAAAGATACTTTATACATATGTTCAAGCAAACAAGAGACAGATACAAGATTTCTTTTGATTCCAGAAACCAAAAGTACATTTTCTAATAAAATGAATCTATCTCTAAATAACAACTTCACTGTTCCCACTGCTCTACCTGAGACAACCTCTCATGTTCCAACGCTGAGAGTTATCTCACTATTAACAAGTTGCCTCCAGGAACTAGTTTCCTGAAAAGAAGAACACACATGGTTAGTGGCTCCTAAATCTAGTATCTAGGCGGAATCCTCATGTTCCACTAAACATGTTTCAACAACGAGTAAATTATATTTACTTCGGACAGTTCCTCTTCCAGTGCCCGTCTTCACCACAATGGAAACATTTTTCTGTGGCTTTAGTCTTGCATATGAGAGCTTTTTCCTTCCCTTTATCCTTCTTCTTCTTATGAATACTCTCATTCTTAGAAAAAGAAGGACCTGACTTAGTCCTTGAGGACGATCCTCTCAGAAACTTCCTTGAAGTGGCAACATTTGTCTCATTCTCTTTTCCCTTTGATTTCATCAGGGAATTGAAAGTCTGGAGCTCATTAAGAAGAATAGTCAGGTTATACTTTATCTTGTTCATCACCGAATTGGTGCGGAACTGCAGGAAAATCTTCGAAAGAGATTCCATTATAAAGCTAACCTGACTATTCTCATCTATGACAACCTCGTTTACCTCTGCCACGTTAAAGTGGACCATCATATTAAGGACCATAACAGAAGTTCCCTCCTTCATACGGGAGTTGTAAGCCTACTTGAGAGCATCATAACGGATCGATGAGGACGGTTGCTCAAACATGGACTGTAATGATCCCATGATCTCCTTTGCTGTGATCATGCCCTCATGTTTCTTAGACAACACATCAGATATGTTGGCTAAGATGTAGACTCGGGCCTTATCATTTGCCCTAGTCCATTTGTCAAATGCATCCCGAACTGTTCGAGTTGCAGACGAGCTGGGAAGGGGAGGACATTCCTCCGTCAAGACAAACCTTAGATCATCAATCACAAGAATTGTATTCAAGTTTGATTTTCAAGTTCCAAAGTTATCGCCGTTAAGTTTTTCGAAGGCGAGTAACTTAATAAAAGAGCTCGACATGCTGAAAATAGAACATATTCTATTCGTGAATTGCTTCTAATCCATAATATGCATCCAATTAAGAATTTAGCAAAAGTAATAATGTACCTATAAATTCATTATTGTTTTTACAACAATGCTTCAGTGAGTCAGAGCAACCGCTATCGAGGGGCAGTCAATCACTATTTCACTGAACCAAGACATTCTTGACTAAATGTTAATACCAGAATAACTCTTATTCCTATAGCACTCTAGTTATCGCTACTTTGGTCAAGAATTCACTAACACTTAGCAATTCTTGTAAGTAAGACCCACCATTTTCAGACCTCAGAGGTCTGCCCCAACAATGCTACCGAATTGGAAAGTCAAAGCTGGGAATG
Organism: Trichosanthes cucumerina; assembly: GCA_036507285.1. Lineage (NCBI taxonomy): Eukaryota > Viridiplantae > Streptophyta > Magnoliopsida > Cucurbitales > Cucurbitaceae > Trichosanthes > Trichosanthes cucumerina. Next base: position 68,265,708 of record CM071839.1, on the reverse strand, counting down.
GACCTAAGAGACCTTATCCATTTCTAGAGTTTGAGTTGTTCTGAATCCCATGTTACATCCCTCCGAATGGATGGTGCTACTACAGGCAACCTGCAGGCACAACATAAATCTCACGGTCCAAACTAATGGAGGAGACCATAGGATGCGTTGACACACTTCCTCCCACTTACTATAAATACTTTCTCCATTCACCTTGCTCTTGATTTATACAAACAACATGCGAATGGGGATGCCCTATTGACATCACGAGGCCGAGCATAAATCTCACGGTGTGAACTTCGCGGAGAGCGTAAGAGGAATTGATATATCATATATACCTTTTCACTCACACTAAGTATTTTAAACAGTTTGGGTATACTTTTACTTAGGTATATTCTGGCTAAAATAATATGACCTAAGTCTACCAATATAACAATTATACTGGAATTACCTAAGTCTATTAACCTTTTAATAAACCTAGGTCTATGAGTTTAACTTATTAACTTTTAATAAACGCCACTCACAAAAAATAATTTATAAACATCTGGATTAAATTCACTCCCAGGTTGGTTACCAGGTAGGGGTGTTTCGTTTCCGTCAGCTTAAGTACCCTAACCTAGTCAGAACCTTCCTTAGACAGAGTCCCTCTTTAATCATAGTTTAGAAATTATTGGTTGTCTAATTCTAATCTTATTAGAACTAGACAACCTAAGGTCTAATTAATTCCAGTTCTAGAACCCTTTTAAAACTAATTAATTAACCTTATGTTACATGCATGTCTGTGTTATAAAGTGTTTGATCATTTATTTGAATTAATATAATTAGATTATATTAATTAAAATTATTTTTAAGGTGCCAAAAATGGTCTAATTTTTGCTATTTAATTTTATGTAATTGTTGTATAATTATATCCATGTATAATGTATGCTATTTAGAAAATCCCACCTTAGATTAAGCATTTCCATGCATCATATATAATATAAAGTGTTATATTATATAGTTTGCATGTATAATTAATATAAGGAGTTATACTAATTTTTGGAGAGCATTGACATGAATTATAATTCATGAGATGAATATGCTATGTATGTTTATTATTCATGTGATGGATGATCAAGCAAATATAACATAGTATGCATGTCACCTAAGGTTAATTATTAGTTTTAAAATGTTTAGAACATGGAATTAATAGACCTTAGGTTATCTAAGTTCTAATTAGATTAGAATTAGGAACCATGTAATTTATAAACAATGATTAAAAGAGGAACTCTGTCTAAGGAACTCTGACTAGGCTGGGGTATTTAAGCTGACGAAAACGGAACACCCCTACCTGGGAACTGACCTGTGAGTGAATTTTAATCAGAGGGTTTATAAATTATAGTAGCGTCAGCAAGTTTATTAAGGGGTTAATAAACTAGAAATCCTAGGTTTAATATAAAGAGTTATATTAGCAAACTTAGGATAAAATCAATATAAGAGTTATATTGATTTATTAATATAAGAGTTATATTGATAAGTTTAGGTAAAAACCATTAGCCGTATTTTGCCTAGGTAAATTTCCTATAGAGTTAAAGTATCAAGTGGGAGGAAAAGTGTATATGATACATATTTTTTCACCTACGTTTCTCCGGGAAATTCACACCGTAAGACTCATACTTGGCCTCGTGGCGCAAACAGGAGCGTCTCCCTTCGGATGGTGTTTGTATGAGTCAATATCAAGGTGAATGGAGAGGGTACTTATGGTGAGTGGGAGGTTTAGTGAAAACAAAACCTATGGTCTCTTCTGTCGGTTCACACCGTAAGATCACTATGGTCAGCCTGCTAGTTTGGTCTGGACCAGACAATCCCTTCGGAGGGCTTGACCATAGGGGATCGAACACAGTGGACACCTGAAAGGGATAAAGATTTCCTTACTCTGTTTTTCAACCTAGTCCTCCCTTCGGCGGATTTTGTTGGATGGGGACTCTGGGGTCTAAAAACAGAGGGTTACACTCACAAGGTACATAAGAAGTCTATGTATCCTAACCAAATAATGGTAACTAAAGCCTATAGGAATAAGAGTTATTGCATTAGGTTTTGATCAAGAATGTCTTGATCTAGAGGAGGAGTGTTTTTTATTACCCCTCGGTGTCATACATTCTAAACCTTTGGAGTATCATTGCGATTTATTAATGACTTAGGAATCATTAGATAATTAGCTAAAAATGATTGGGTTAATTAAAGGTTTAGCGAGAAACTAATACAAACATTTTTGTATTTCAGCAATATGAATAGCTCAATCATTACTTTATTGGCTACTGAGAAATTAACTGGAGAGAATATAGTGACTTGGAAGAAAAAACTCAACATAATCTTGGTTGCACATGGTTTTAAGTTCGTTCTCAATGAGGAGTGTACTCAATACCCTACTCAAAAAACGCACCTCAATCTGTTAAGGATGCATATGACCGCTGGATCAATGTCAATGAAAAGGCAAAAACCTATACACTGGCAATCTTAGTTGCAACAAGCTCTTAGTTTGTGGAAGTCTCCAATTTTGTTGTCAATGCAGGCCAGATGCTTAATTAACTGAGTTGTTTCTTTGAGGACTTCTATTTATTACATGAAATATAAAAAAATGTCTTTGAATGTAGGTTTCCTTGGCCAAAGATCCTGCGCTAATGGTATAAACAAAATGCCCTTATCTACAAAATGCTCTTATCATAGATATTTGGATTTGTTGCTTGTTTTGTTAATGTGATGAATGACATTGAATTTCCATAGGGGTTGGCATGATTGAGTAGATCGTTGTGTTTTAAGAGGGGTTGGCATGATTGAGTAGATTCATTCGTTGCATGTTTTAGAGTTCTGAATTATTAGGTAGGTTGCTTACTTAGTATGTTTATGCTCACCCTTGTAGCTTAATGTTGTGATTTGCAGGTAATATTCAACTACTTGGCGGGTGACAAAGGTATTACAAAATTATGGTGACGTTTTCAAAGTTTAGGTCATAATGTTGTCAATAAGTTTCATATTTAAACCCTTTACAGTGTGTTAGGCTAGTGAATGTAAAGTTCTCTTGTTTTGTCAACCTTCTTGAAAATGTTGGTGATGTGTACTCGGTTTAGGCTAAGCTTCCGATTTCGTAGTCTGGCGAATGTTGAGCTTTGATCTCTAATGTATAGAAAGCACTACAAGAGATTTGGGTTTTTTCGACGCCAAAAAATAGTCGAGAAAAGCCCAAAACGGTCGGCAAAAGTATTCTAAACGCAAAAAATTGTGTCGGCATAATCGTCAGCAGATCCTCGTCAGGGAAACTTTTGCCGACCAAATTTTCATCGCGTCGGCATTTCTTGATAATGTCGTCGCCTCTCTTTTAGTCGGCCTTTCCAAGAAATGTCGACCAATCTTATTTGGTCGACCTTGTCAAGAAATGTCAACCAAATTCTGTTTGGTCGGCCTTGCCAAGAAATGTCGACCAAAGACAATTTGGTCGGCCATGCCAAGAAATGCCGACCAAATTCTTTTTCATCGGCCTTGCCAAGAAATCCCGACCAAATTTTGTTTGGTCGACCTTTCCAAGAAATGTCGACCAAATTCCGTTTGGTCGGCCTTTCCAAAAAATGTCGACCAAATTACGTTTGGTCGGCATTGCTTATATTTGATATTTTACCTATTTAAATAGGTATTTGTCTAGATTTTCATTATAATCCGAACATGTTGTAATTGAAATAAATTGTACACAAAATAAATAAAAAAATTATTTATACTAAACCAAATTTAATTACACTTTGTTCACATACAAGATAAAAATATAATTTTAACACAAATAAACCTAATCTAGAAACAAAAGTTTAATGAATACAAATTCTTATCATCTTCATGGTCATCTTCGTCTTGCTTTCAGAGTATTGTCGACTCGACCCACCTATAAAAAACAAAGACGTGATCCTAAGATGAAAATTATAAACACATAACAACTAAAATAACATTTCAAAAGTAATAAACAATAATAGCAAATTTTAACTAATTAAGTTACAAAACTATAGGCAAAACACCAAATTTCAAAAAGCAACGAATTTAAACTTTATTAAGTAAATCAAAAATTTAAAAACTATATACATCATATTTTCTAAACACAGACATGTACAAATATATAATTGAACTTATAGACACTAATGAAGTATATGTATACTACCAACAAAATCATCTAACTTATAATGAAGTATAAGGAACTAAAACAATCCAACTTTAAAGTTAGTAACCAACTAAAACAATCAAAACAACTAAATTAATCTAATTTTACTAAGTAATCAACTAATAAACTCATCAAACTATTACAAACCATCTAACTTTACCAACTAAACAAAAGTTATAAAACTACCAAAGTAACTTATCCAAAATCAAAACAACAAACATATTTATATCTAAAATTTAACTTCGACTTACAAAAAAAAAGTTACAAATCATATATGAATATTATCTAAAACTTCTCAATATACATACATATCATCTAAAACTCAATGACCATAAACATAAGCTCAGACAAACCTAATAATGAACCCATCAAATTTATATAGTAAGCTAAAAGAATCAAAACTTCATAAATATACCACAATTTAATAGGGCACAACCAACTTTCCCATAGCACACCTGCATTTCCACGTAAGAAAGATAAAACTAGACATACCTACTTGGAAGATAAAATGGAAGTAGTTGAAAAAAATTGGACAATAACTCTCCCCCAGTGGGCCAAGGGGAATCTAAATTTAGATGGATGAGGTCTGATCACCAAAAGTTAGATGCAAGAAATCAAGATTTTACGACTAGCTCCTTTTCTAGTTGCATTCCCACCACTATAATTCAAACCAAACGATGGAAAATTCATTAATCTTATGAACCTCATTCCATTATTCATAGAAAACAAATTTACCCTTCGTACAAAAGCCCCAAGATCTGTCCCACAGGCTGTACGTTTTGTGACTGCTTCACAATTAAATATACTAAACTTGTGTGATCCTTAATTTGCAATGTGTAGTCAAATAGCTTTGAAGTATGATAGAGAAATCATCACAACTGAAGCAATTATTTCAGTAATAAGAACCAGAGAAATGGAGCTTCAAATTCAAATGAAGGATACATAGATTTCATGAGGTCTTTTCATTAAAGGAAAGACTAAATCCAAAGGGTTTAATCAACCCTCTAATGAAAAAGGAAAGACTAAAATCAAATGCAATTATTGCCACAAGATTGGTCACGTGATTAGTGAAGCTCCTACGTAATGGGAGGCATGCCCCTAATTTGAAGAGGAATCTAATATCTCTAGGGATGCTAGATTTTATCGGCTGCAAAGGACTAAAAAAAAAGTATTAATGGGCACAAAAAAGAATGGTTTGGATGTTATTAAAGATGTTTGTTATAGGTGAAATTGGACCATAAGGAAAAATTTGGAATAAAGAGGAAACAAAAAGGCAAACACACAAAGAAAGACCGAGACCATGCAAAAGGTAGAAGAAACTGGGCCTTCAAACTGAGTAATAGGTGAGGATTGGGCTTGCCTGTCCAAGGTCGAGGCCAGGCCGACCACGCCAGCCGAGCCCAATTGGGTCGAGGCTGACCACAACCCAGCCGAGGCTGACCACGACCCAGCTGAGGTCGAGGCCGACCTCTCTATGGGATCGATCCATTTTCTTCTTCCTGATCTGGGCCTCAACCCACATTGGAAGATGGCTTTCTCCTTTTCCTGTTTTATGATGGATTAGGGTTAACACCCTAGAAATACCTATAAATATTTCCCTTATCAAAGGAAAGGTAACTTCTTCTCCACTCTAGAAACCCTTGCTAAACTCATCTAAACACTCTCTGACTTAAGTATCGGAGCCTCTGTGGCAAGCACCACACCGGTGTTCAGATCTTTCTTCTTTTGCAGGCCACGTTCTTCTCCCTTCAAACAAATTCACAGTGGTTGTCACGTGAAGGTGAGGTGAGTTATCCTGTCTGGATTTTGGCAAAAAAAGTTGGCGCCGTCTGTCGGGAAGAAAAACAAGCTTATATGAAAGATTCTTGAACACCCTAAATCCATGTCAAGCAAGGCGATGGAGAAAAGAAACTACAATCTGGATGGAGAAGATTCTGATTCTGATCATCATCCCCGAAGAACAAAGGAAGTTACTCCCCCTCGACTTCATATTCATGAAGTCCAACAAGTGGAGAAGATTGCTGAACTAAAGAAGAGGATGAATGGAATGGACCGGAACCTGGCTAGGATTCTGGAAAAACTCAACAACCAAACTCCTCCAACGAAAGATAGAACGAACCACTTGTTCGAGATCCTAAAAAAAGAAAAGGGCCAATGCTTGAAGATGTGGGTGAGTCAGAATCTCACACACAGAGACCAAAGGAGAAGCTGATTCTATGAGGCAATCAGAAAAAGGTGACTCAAAGGGATCAAAGCGTAACCAGCCGAATAGCCAAGGCAAGATCTGTAATCAAGACGGTGCACAAAAGTTCCAGAAAAGAACGACCAGGTCATGAGGACGTGACAACAAAGCTACAAGAAGATGAAGCGACAAGATCAAACTTACGAAGTTTGATCAACAACAAATGAAAGCAACAGGCCAAAGCCAGAGTCGAAACCCTGTTAGCCGAGGCTGAGAACGACGGGACCGAGGCTAAGGACGACGAGGTCGAGGCTGAGGACGACGAGGCCGAGGCCGACCAGACTAAGGCCGAGGCCGACTAGGTTAAGGCCGAGGCCGAGGTTGAGGTCAAGAAGATTGCCCTAAAAAGCCAGACCCGAAGTCCCCGTGGAAGGCAGATCTGCTGAAAATTCAAAAAGAATTACAAGGGAATATCTTGGAGAATTTCAAAAAAAGTTTTTTGAAGAACCTTGATCATGAAAGGTTAGATCTTGAAGCTCTTATTGAACAAGCGGATCCATCATTCGTAGACTCAATCATGAAAGAGAAGGTTCCCCCAAAATTTAAGGTCCCAACCATCACACCATATGATGGAAGCTCAGATCCAGTAGAACATCTAGATACATACAAATCCCTGATGGACCTACAGGACTTCTCAGATGCAATGAAGTTGCATTCTCCTCTACTCTAACAAGACCTGCTAAAGAATGGTTTAGGATGATCAAAAGAAGATCGATAGGGTCATTCAAAGAGTTAGCTCAAGCATTCGTGACCCAATTCCTAGGAGGAAGAGACCAATGCAAACCACAAATGCACTTGTTAACTATAAAACAAGAACCAAGAGAGAGTTTGCGTGATTATATCTCCCGATTCAACAATAAAGCGCTATGAGTAGAAGGATTTACTGAAGCAACAGCCTTGATTGCAATAGTAGCAGGACTCCAGGACAAAAGGTTGCTCAGATTAATAGGTAAGAAGGAACCAACTTCTTATGTTGAATTTATTACTAGGGCACAAAAATATATGAGTGCAGAGGAGCTTTTAAAATCCAAAGAAGCTACAACAAGCAAAGAAAGAAGTGAACGCACTTCTGAGTATGATAGGGCAAGAGAAAGCCATTATCATAACTCAAAGAAGAGGAAAGTTGAAGATTATGACCGAGGTCGACCTGACCCTAGGGTAAGCCGAGGTCAAAAATTCGAGAAGTACACACCAACAGTACTCCCACCTGAGAAAATTCTGATGGAAATTCGCAGTACTAACCTTGTCAAATACCCAGAAAAGATGAAAACCTCATCTGAAAAAAGAGATAGGAATAAGCATTGTGCATTCCATCAAGATCATTGACATGCAACTCGAGATTGCTTCCAGTTGAAAGATGAAATTGAAGCACTGATCCGAGAAGGATATTTGAAGGAATATGTCAGGAGCGATGACTATGAGGAGTCGAGGCCGACCTGACCTAGAACCTCCAAGGGAGATCAGAACTATCTTTAGAGGACCAGCTGGAGGAGACTACGGAGGCCGACCAGATTTTGGCTGAGGTCGACCTGATTTTGGTCGAGGCCGACCAGATTTTTCTCATGGCCTACCTAATGTTGATCATCCTAATCATGAACCCCAACGAGAAATTTTTTGATAACTATTGCACGAAAAGTTAAATGTTTCTTTTTAGTCATATGTCATTTGTTTAGAATAGTTTAATGTTATATGCATTTGCATTAATTATTAGATAATCAATAGAATACATCTTTTTTTCAAGCTACAATTTTGTTCAAGCATGAATTTGATTCCTCCTTGAACAAAGGGGGCTACATAGGAGATATATTTCCCAATCAAGTGACAGTTCAAGCAATATTTGTGAAAAGCAACTCATTTGAGAAGATGAAATTCAAGCAACAATAATGATCTGAAAATCATGAGAAGATTGGTCAGGGCCGACTAGAAGCCAAGACCAACCCCAGAAGCATAGGCCGAAGCGACCAGGGTGAGGTCGAGGCCGACCAGGATGAGGCCGAGGACGACCTCGACACAGGTCAAACCTTTGTCCAATCACACATCCAAGTAACCATCTAAAATTTTGGGCTCAGGTCAAACCTTTGTCACACCGAAGTCGACTGTAAAAGGCTGAGGACGAGGCCGACCCTAAGAGGTCGAGGTCGAGGCCGACCTTAAGAGGCCAAGGCCGAGGCCGACCACACCACATGTTCGATTTGAACTCTCTCTTCCCTTCTCAGCTCTGTTTCAACAAGGCTTGACCAAAAATTTCAACAATTAATGACGTCTTTATCCCGTCAAGATCACCTTAATTTAAGCTACAAATAGCCTGGTATGCTTTTAAGAAAACCAAATGGGTGAACAACCATGGGAAGACTAGGATCAGCCCTACAGGGTACGCTCGAGCAATCCCAGGATAATCCAAGGACTACCTTGGAGCCTTAAAATTTTCTCCAGGAAAGTGGTTGAACACCATTAATCCATAGGAGAATCTTACACCATGGGAAGACTAGGATCAGCCCTACGGGGTATGATCGAGCAATCTCAGGATAATCCAAGGACTACCTTGGAGCCTTAAAATTTTCACCAGAAAAGCGGTCGAACACCATGAATCCAGAGGAGAATCTTACACCATTGGAAGACTAGGATCAACCCTACGGAGTATGATCGAGCAATCTCGGGATAATCCAAGAACTACCTTGGAGCCTTAAAATTTTCTCCAGGAAAGTGGTCGAACACCATGAATCCAGAGGAGAATCTTACACCATGGGAAGACTAGGATCAGCCCTACGGGGTATGATCGAGCAATCCCAGGATCATCTAAGGAGTACCTTGGAGCCTTAAAATTTTATCCAGGAAAGTGGTCGAACACCATGAATCCAGAGGAGAATCTTACACCATTGGAAGACTAGCATCAGCCTTACGGGGTATGATCGAGCAATCTCGGGATAATCCAAGGACTACCTTGGAGCCTTAAAATTTTCTCTAGGAAAGTGGTCGAACACCATGAATCCTGAGGAGAATCTTACACCCTGGAAAGACCAAAATCAACCCTACAGGGGTTGATCAGGCAATCCCAAGGATAATCTAAAGACTACCTTAGAGTTTAAATCTATACCTATAGAGAGTAATCTAGTATGACCAAAGTGAAAATCTCCTAAGCAAAGAGATGAATCTAAATACTCCGAAATCAGTCTCCATACCATTAGTCTGAAACTACATCATGCATCCTAATTATGGAGTGGGGGCTAATGTTATAAGTGAAATTGGACCATAAGGAAAAATTTGGAATACAGAGGAAACAAAAAGACAAACACACAAAGAAAGACCGAGACCATGCAAAAGGTAGAAGAAACTAAGCCTTCAAACTGAGCAATAGGTGAGGATTGGGCTCGCCTGTCCAAGGTCGAGGCCAAGGCCGACCACGCCAGTCGAAGCCGAGGCCAACCACTCCAGCTGAAGCCGAGACCGAGGCCGAGCCCAATTGGGCCGAGGCTGACCACAACCCAGCCGAGGCCGAGCCCAAATGGGTCGAGGCTGACCACGACCCAGCTGAGGTCGAGGGCGACCTCTCTATGGGATCGATCCATTTTTTCTTCCTGATCTGGGCCCCAACCCACATTGGAAGATGGCTTTCTCCTTTTCCTGTTTCATGATGGATTAGGGTTAACACACTAAAAATACCTATAAATATTTCCCTTATCAAAGGAAAGGTAACTTCTTCTCCACTCTAGAAACCCTTGCTAAACTCATCTAAACACTCTCTGACTTAAGAATCGGAGCCTGTGTGGCAAGCACCACACCGGTGTTCAGATCTTTCTTCTTTTGCAGGCCACGTTCTTCCCCCTTCAAACAAATTCACAGTGGTTGTCACGTGAAGGTCAGGTGAGTTATCCTGTCTGGATTTTGGCAACAACAATGTTCAAATTGTACAAGAAGCGGTAACTATCACTAATCATTGTCTCACTAAAGGACTCCAAGTTTAGGCCAAACCAGGGATCTACCGAATGGAATAGCTGAGAATTTAAGCTTCTGTGAACATTGTGTGTTTGGAATGTTGGAAGCGTGTGTGATGGACATTCACAAATAAATAATCAAACAAGCAATATATTTCACAAGAAACAATTCACTTGTATTAAAAAATATTTTTCACAAAGCTACAAACTTGGTTCACACTTTTTTCTCTAAACTCACTTTGTTTTTCTTATTCACTTTACTTGCTTGTGTTTTTGATACATACCAACATTACCCTATTTATAAAATTTACTAGAATCCATAATTCGTTTACATAAATTCAAAAACTTTCATACATTAAACATAATTCAACGTACAAAACTTTCCTAATGAATAAATTCTTCTTTTAACAACAATCTAAAAAAACTTCTAACTAATTAAATATATTAATATTCTTAAACTTAAATTTGTAAAACGTACCATTAAAATATGTTTAATTTTCAACATTCTCCCTTAAACATGTTTTACGGAAAGTACTCCAAGCATGGTTCTCAACTTGTGAAACACATCAACTTTAAGTGGGTTCGTGAAAATATCTGCAATTTGATCTTCAGTTTTCACATATTCAACATGGATCTCCTTCCTTAAAATACAATCTCGAATAAAATAAAATCTTGTATCAATGTGCTTACTACGATCATGGAACACTGGATTTTTTGCTAGAGCAATTGTTGACTTATTATCCACATGGATTACTGTTGCATCCTCTTGCAATATTCCAACTTCTTAAAGCAGATTTCTCAAGGAAACTACATGACAAATGCATGATGCTGCAGCAACATATTCTGCTTCACACGTACATAGTGTCACAATAGGTTGTTTCTTGGAACTCCAAGTAAAAGTCGTATTATCAACAAAGAACACATATCCACTTGTATTTTTCCGATCATTAAGATCTCCAGCCCAATCACTATCACAATAACCTTCAAGCAAAAATTCTTTAGACGATGTATAAAACAATCCATAGTCAAGTGTACCTTTGAGGTAACGAAGAATTCTCTTTGCCACTTTCAAATGAGTAGTTGTAGGGGATTCCATAAACCGACTCACCAATCCAACACTGAAAAGAATATCTGGTCTTGTGCAAGTTAAATATCTCAAGCTCCCAATCAAACTTTTAAAATATGATGGATCAACAACATCTCCATCTTCATATTTGGACAGTTTTGCCCCAGTTTCCATCAGATCAGTTGCAACAGGTTTAGCATTTAACATCTTAAACTTCTCAAGAATTTCTTTAGTATATCGTTCTTGGGAGATGAAAATACCTTCCTCTGCCTGTTTCACCTCAATGCCAAGATAATATTACATGAGCCCGATATCTGTCATTTCAAATTCTTGAGTCATTGCCTTCCTGAGATCTTCAAACATGCTTGCACAATTTCCTCTAAAAATTAAGTCATCCACATACAAGCAAACCAACAAAATATCTCCACGATCGTTAGTCTTAATATAAAAAGAATGTTCATATGGGCATCTCAAATACCCATTATCAAGGAAATATTTGTTGATTCTACTATTCCACATTCTCGGGGCTTGTTTCAATCCGTACAAGGCCTTCTTTAATTTTAGGACTTTGACTTCTTGGCCTTTCACAGAATAACGCAGAGGTTGTTCCAAGTAGACTTGTTCTTCAAGATATCCATTCAAAAATGCTAATTTGACATCCATCTGGAAAATCTTCCATTTATTTTGAGCAGCAAGTACAATTAGCAACCTTATAGTCTCCATGCAGGCCACAGGAGCAAACACTTCATCATAGTCAATTCCCTTTCTCTGAGAATAGCCTTTAGCAACTAATCTTGCTTTATGTCTCTACACTTCTCCTTTTTCATTTCTTTTTATCTTGAACACTCATTTGGCACCTACTGCTTTTTTTCTACTTGAAATGGTAGAAAGTTCCCATGTATCATTCTTTTGTATGGCTTTTATCTCTTCATCCATAGCAATCTTCCATTTTTCATCCTGTGAAGCTTCTTCAAAAGTTAAAGGCTCACTGTCCCCAAAAAGACAAAATAGAGTGAGATCATTAAAACTTTGAGTTAACTCTTTAGTTTCATTATAGATGTCTTGCAAGTTTCTCATGCGACGAGGTGTTTCACTTGAGCTTGTAGATGATGAAGGTGTGCTTTGTAATTGTGGAATGACTGGTGATGTAGGTGGTGTTGATGGAGAAGTAACTTCATTGGATTCATCATCATCTTCGAGAAAAAAAAATTTGTAGTCCTTTGGTTCATCATTCCAATTCCACGTTGTTTCCTCATCGAACACATCTCTACTCACCACCAACTTCTCTGTAGCAGGATTATAAAGCTTGTAGCCTTTTGAGCTTGCATCATATCCAATGAAAACATGCTTCTCACTTTTATTATCAAGCTTAGTACGCTTTTGATTTGGTACATGTGCATAAGCTATGCTCCCAAATACTCTCAGATGAGCAATAGATGGTTTTCTTCTTATCCATGCTTGTTGAGGAGTTTTGTTACACAGGCTTGTAGTTGGAGAACGGTTTGACAAGTAAACAGCACATTCAACTGCTTGTGCCCAAAATTCTTCCGGCATCTTCTTACTCTTCAACATGCTTCGAGCCATTTTAAGTATCGTTCTATTCTTCCTCTCAGCAACACCATTTTGTTGTGGAGTCCATGGAACTGTCATAGGTCGACAAATTCAATTTTCTTCACAAAAGCCTTTGAATTCATTTGAAGTGAATTCTCCTCCTCTATCTGATCTCAGAGTTTTTATATAAAGACCACTTTCTTTTTCGACAAGAGCTTTAAATCTCTTGAACATGCCAAATACTTCTAATTTTTTCCTTGACAAAATAAACCCATATTTTTCGGCTAAAATCATCAATAAACTGATGGAGATCGGATCTCCTTGAGCAGCGGAAACGTGTTTGGGATCGTTAATTGCTTGATTGTTTTAATTGAAACAAAAACCAGTACATTGACAAAAATACAGAATAAGCATGAAATTCTAATCCTATTAGACATGGATTAATTGCATACATGCAAACATATGTTTAGTTTAACAATTAAACTAAACGGAAGAAGAAGAAATTACCTTTGTAGCCTTTTCGCAGCAACTCCTTGCTCCACGATAAACAACAACTATGGAGAACTTCTCTGTTTTTCTCTGTGTTACAACACAACCACTTGGATCACCTCCTATATCGTTGAGTTCTACTTAGATCCTCCTTGGTGGGAAGGATTCCAACAATTGGAAGAAGAAGGAAATGAGAGTGTGAGAGAGAGAATTCTTCTGTGTGTACAAATCTCCTTCGATCGATCAATCTAATTGAGCAACCCCCTTCTCCCTGTTAAACTGTCGATAGGGAGAAGGGGAGGGGTAGTGGGAACGTGTCTGGATGACATTTTCCCTCATTTTATTATTAAAATAATAATAATAATAATATAATTAAATCAAATTTAATTATTAAATTAAATCATATTTAAATAATATAAATTAAATATCATATATTTAATTTGGATTAAATCTCATTTAATCATATTACCCCTTTAACCTATAGTTTTAATGTACATCCAGTGCACATTAAATTTTAACCTATAGTTTTCAAATATGAATCACATTCACACTTGAGCTCAATATTTGAACTCTTTCAAATATTTAATTCTCTCACGAAATTTAATATGAATCATATCCACATTAAATTTATAATATATAGTTCCAAAACAATATATTATATTGTATCAATATACATTAAGTTTATTCCCTAACGAATTTGCACATTTCAAATTCAAATGATCTAAGAACCCTTTACGAGCTAGAAGGTGGACCTAATGGATCTACAGATCAGAAGCTCCAACGATACAAGATTGCTCGATTAATCTCATTAACATTCCAATCAACATTCGTTAACTGCGGGAACACTCCACTAAAGTCTCACAGCTGCACTCTTCTTACTGCAGATATATTTATGTGTCCATGGATATTGAGCAATAACAGCAAGTCAATCCTTCACGAATGTTCGTAACACCAGCTGGGTCAAATTACCGTTTTACCCATGGGTTACATCTTGTGCCTTAAGTACCAGTGCTCCTCTAATGAACAATTTGTTTGTGGTCCTACCAACAAACATAGTCCCTCTAGGGCCAATGAGAGGGTCGGGCCCTTTGTTCAAGTCCCGGAGACACCACTTAAGGGAACATTTCTCTACTTACCCTAGTAGGCGGAAAGGAATAAATTCCATCTTGCTAAGTTAAGTTCCCAGCCGCTCACTCGGTCTTGTCCCCAAGAAGGTAGGCATATTTAGTCGACGAATCTGGTCACTCTCAACCATACTAGTCAAAGGACAATTCCTCGCAAACAGGAGTTCGTAACTCTGCTCGTGGATTGAGATCAAGTTGCCTAGGTCATCCTAGTGAAATAGAAACCTAACTAGTCAACGAGTTACAAATTTAGAGGTTACTATTTCGTGGTCCGATCTTATGTAATCTCATTACATAGGATATCCCCACTCACATGTCATCTACACGAACACGTTAGGATCACAGTGTTTGTATCAAATACAAAGTGGGCCACATCCATACTTTTACCAGGGTAAGGTACCCAAACCTTATCCCCTAACTATAGACCCTTTAGGTTGTATCTCGAACCGAGATCCTTTTTATGTACATTACATTCAGTTAAAGATTTATTTAACAGCCTTGGATGTTTAGTTTATTGGATTTAGGGTTTAAATAAAGGCAAACTCGTAGATAACAACAATAACAGTTTATTGAAATAATAACACTTTATTACATTAATTAGAACATAATTACAAACTACGAGTTTTAGGGCACAAATCCTAACATAAACAATAAGAAATAATTGTTCTTACAGAAAGAACTTGGCTTTATCAGTCCACAAAGATCAGTGTGAACAAGCTCTAATGGCCTCTTTGCTCTTGAAAAGGATTCTTGTGGAAAACTCTTCCTTGATTGCTTGCCATAAAGACAACCTTCACAAAATTGATCTGCATGCTTGACATATGCCAATCCTTTCACCATGTTCTTCCTGACTAACAGTCTCAAACTTTCAAAGTTCAAGTGCCCAAATCTCAAATGCCAAATCCAAGATGGATCCTTCACATAGGACTTCAAACATTTTGCAACATCAATTTGAATATTTAATAAAAACATTCTATTCTTCGACATTTGCACTTTAGTAATCATATTATCACAATGATCCTTTATTGAAAGACTATAATGTTGGAATTTTTGTCCTAATCTCGTGTTTGTAAATTACTGTTTGAAATTAATAAAGTGTTATTCATTTCATTACTTTGTGTCTCGCAAACTTTACAAACTTTTCTAATAAACTAAGCTCCAGGTTCATTGAATTTATGAGAGAACTAGAACTTGAACGGTGTGTAGTGGACACACAAGGAGGATCACGTTCGAGTAAATGACCCGAACGGTCTACAGTATATGGATAGGGTTGGAGACCTAATCCTGGATACGTTGTGGATGCGGCTCGCTTTGTATTAGATACAAACGAGGTGATCTGACTCGTTCATGTGTTTGACATGCGAGTGGGGGCATCCTGTATAATGAGATTGTACAAGACCGGACCGTGAATTATTAGACCTACTGATGTAACACCGTTGACAATAAAGACTAATAACTTCGTAGATGACCATTAGTGACTCGACCTGAATCCTGAGCGTGTTACGGACTATTGTCTGCGGGGGTCGGTCCTTTGACTAGTACGGGTGAGGGTGGTCACAGTTACTCGCCCAATATGCCTATCTTCTCAGGGGCAGGACCAAGTAGGGAGCTGGGAACTTAACTACGCGAGATAGAATTCACTCGTTCCTGCCTTTAGGAAAACTAGAGGAGTTGTTCCCTTAAGTGTTGTCTCCAGGGCTTGGACAACGGGCGCCCACCTTCTCACTGGCCCGAGAAGGGTGTTGTGTATGGTTGGACCATCACGATATGTTGTTCATTAGAGGAGCAGTGGGGACTTAAGGAACAAGAGATAGATACAGGGGTAAAACGATAATTTGACCCAGCTGTGTCTACGAACAACGTGTGAAGGGTCGACTCATGGTTATTGGTTATATCAGTGGACACGTAATATTCTGCACTAACGGGAGTGCAGCTTCGGGCTTTAGTGAGTGTTACCGTAGCTAATGAAGGTTGATTAATCAGGTCAAAGAGTTTGATAGGTTAATCTCGGATCATTGGAGCCCGTCATTGTAGGTCCATTAGGTCCCTCGGTTGGCTCAATCTGGGTTAAAAGAAGGGTTAATATTTTGGTATGAAATTAAAGTGTTTAATTTCACTTAAAGGGCATTTATGTCATTTATATGAGATATGAATGATATAATATATAGTTTAATATGAATGAGATTCATAATAAACTATAGATTAGCCTAATTGTTGAATTAGGGCTAATTGGAGAAATTAATTGAGAGAAATTAAATTGGATGTGATTCAATTTAATAAAATCCACAATTATGCAAATGTGATTTGTATAATTAGATATGAGATATCTTATAATATATGGTTATGCAAATGTGATTTGCATAACCTATAGTTGTGGTAAAGTGGTAATAATGTGGAGCATGTTCTTTCACTATTTAAACCCTTTGCAAGAAGGGTTTCTCAAGCCATTCTCTCATTTTTGGAATTTTAACCAAAAGAAGAGAATTCTCTCTCAACTTTTCTCTCAACTCTCCTCCCTCTCCAAAACACTAAGATCCCACCATCTTCCTTCTTTCCAAAAGAAGAACAACCTAGATTCCAAGTGGTTGTGATCGGATCTTGTTCGTGAGTTCGAGTTCGTTGAGATCGAGAAGCACGAAGTGTTTGTGATCAAGGAAGAAAGTTTGAAGAATTATCTTCAACAAGTAAGTATGTTCTTCTTGCTGTAATTTTCTTCCTTTATTTGTATGTTTAACTTAGATCTAAGTGTTAGATCGTTTTAACGAATTTCTAGTAGCGTAACAATACCTTGAAGATTCGATCGTCTTCCGCTGCGCGGGGATTCTCATTCCCTTCAATTGGTATCAGAGCCATTTCGATGGTTCTTCGTTATGCACTGATTTTCGTTAAAATTAGGTGGGTAATTTACCTTATTTCATGAGATGAATGTTGGGTTTGCATAATAGATATTTCGGTTTTTGGCACTAGAGTAGATTTACAATTTATGTTGATGAGATTAATGTAAAGGCCCGTTGTTTTTAGGCATTTTTTTGTAAATCGAGTCTGTAAGTCCGAGTCTTTAGTAGTAAGAGTTGCTGTGAAGAAATTGGAGGGAAAACGGATAAAAATTCGAAGCAAAACAGTAAAGGTGTTTGCTGTACAGGCGACGGCGTTGAGACATTGTTCATTGGCGTCTCAACACTGTGCCAGCGGGAACAAGGCACACTGCAGGACAGCGTTGCAACAATAGGCGTAGCGTTGCAAGGCCATGACATGGAGCAAGCGGGGCGTGACGCTGGACGCGGCAGCGTTGCAACGCCGCACGCGATAGTGGGTAGTTCACGAGGCGGTTTTGCATACGTGGGCGGTTGTTGTGAGTAATGGGGCAGCAAATTTGTTTTTATTTTATTTAAAATGTAAAATGTATTATTTTTATTTATTTTATTATTTTATTAAATAATATTAATATAATAGTTATATTAATGTTATTTAATTTAATAATTGCCCCTAGGTGTCAAAAATCGGTCTATTTTTGCTATTTAATTATTTTATGCATGTGATGTATGATTTAATTAAATTCTATGTGCATAATGTATGTCATATAGATTTTAAATCCCACCTTAGGTTAAACATTTTTCATGCATCATTTATATTATAAGAGTTATAATATATAGTTTGCATGATAGGTTATATTATAAATGTTATAATATAATTAAATGCATGTTTAATTTAATTAATATAAGTGTTATATTTTTTAATTAAAGTATGCTCATGCATTTATATTCATGTGATGAATTATTTTTGTTATAGTATATAGTTATTCATGTGATGAATGATCAAGCACTATAACATAGAAATGCATGCAACCTAAGTTAATTATTAGTTTTAAAGAGTTTAGAACTTGAATAATTAGACTTAAGTTTTCTAGTTCTAATAAGATTAGAATTAGGAAATCAAAGTTCAGTCTATGAATGGTGACTAATTAGTAACTCTGTCAAAGGAAGGTTTTGTCTAAGGCTGGGATATTTAAGTTGACGCTTGTGGAACACCTTTACCTGGAAACCGACCTAGGAGTGAATTCGGTCCAGAGATTCTTAGATTATACTTATCGTGAGTGTCGTTAATTAAAAGTGTTTTAATTTACTCACATAGACCTAAGTAATAATGTGATTATAAACTTAGGTTAATACCATATAAGAGTTATATTGGTAGACTTAGGTAAATTTTAGCCGGTTTATCTAGGTCAATCCCTAATGAAATTAAATTGCTGAGTGGGAGGAAATATAGTGTATAAGATACATTTAATTTTCAACCATAAATCTCCGTTAAGTCCGCACTGTGAGATCCATACTCGGCCTCGTGGCGCAAATGGGAGCATCCCCCTTCGGATGGCATTTGTATGGGTCAATATCATCGTGGATGGAGAGAGTACTTATAGTGAGTGGGAGCGGGACTTGTGAAAACGAGACCCACGGTCTCTTCTTTCGATTCACACCGTGAGACGCCTATGATCCGCTTTGCTAGTTTGGCTGGACTGCATAATCAATCCCTTCCGGAGGCTCGATCATGGGAATCGGAACACCGTGAAGTCCCGGAAGGGATACAGTTTCCTAGTTGGTTTTCCTTCTTGGTTCACCCTTCGGTAGCTATTGTTTGGACGGATACTTGGAAACTTAAAGATTGAGGGTGACACTCACAGAATTCGTTAAGAGTTATTGAATTCAACCGAACAATGGTAATTGGACGCTTAATGGAATAAGAGTTATTTTGGGATTAGGGTCTGATAGAGAAAGTCTCGTCCTAGAGGAGGAGTGTTCTGTTCACCCTTCGATGGCGATCATTCTAAACCTTTAGGATATCATTGCAAATTTTTGAATGACCTAGGGATCATGAAACAATTTTTGCTAAAACATGATTGGATTTCAAAAGTTTTTTGCGAGACTAACACAAAATTTTCTTATTTTTTCAGCTTAAAACATGTTTAGCTCAATAATAACTCTACTCGCGTCTGACAAATTAGTGTGAGATAATTACCAAACATGGAAAAACAACTTGAACACAGTTTTGGTAACTGACGACATTAAGTTCGTGCTCTCTGAGGAGTGTCCTCAGATGCCAGGCTCGACTACATCACGAAGTGTTCGTGATGCATACGATCGATGGATCAGGGCTAATGAAAAGGCCAAGGTCTATATCATTGCCAGCATGTCTGATGTTTTGGCAAAGAAGCATGAGCTGATGGTCACCGCTAAGGAGATCATGGAGTCCTTGCAGGATATGTTTTGACAACAGTCCTTTTAAGTCCGACATGACTCGCTCAAATACGTCTTCAACGCACGGATGAAAGAGTGGTCGTCTGTCCGTGAACATGTTCTAGACATGATGACCCACTTTAATCTAGCGGAGATGAACGGGGCTTCGATCGACGAGTCGAGCCAAGTCAGTTTTATCTTGGAGACTCTTCCGAAAAGTTTCCTTCAGTTTCGTAGCAATGTTGTTATGAACAAGATAAACTACACTCTAACTACTCTTCTTAATGAGCTACAAACCTTCCAGTCCTTGATGAGGATCAGGACGTCAGAAGCTGAGGCAAATGTTGCCTTTAGGTCTTATCACAGGGGTTCGACCTCTGGGACAAAGGTTGTAGCTCATTCACGCCCGAAAGGGAAGAAGAAGATGAAGAGGGGTAAAACTGACCGAGCTGCCGCTCAAAAGAGCAAGAAGGTCAAGGAAGTTGCAGAGAAAGGAAAGTGTTTCCACTGTAATGGGGGCGGACACTGGAAGAGGAACTGTCCCAAATTCCTAGCCGAGAGGAAGAATCAAGGTAAATGTGATTTACTTGTGACTAAAACCTGTTTAGTGGAGAGTAGTGACTCTGCCTGGATGTTGGATTCGGGCGTCACTAACCATGTTTGTTCTTCTTTTCAGGGGATTGATTCCTGGCAGCAGCTGCGAGAGGGTGAGGTGACTCTACGGGTTGGATCCGGGGAGCTTGTCTCTGCTGCAGCGGTCGGCACGGTGAAGCTACATTTCGGCAAGAATTACATTTTGTTAGACAATATGTATATAGTTCCAGGGTTTACTAGAAACCTAGTTTCTATTTCCTGCCTGTTAGAATAATGTATTTCTGTTTCCTTCCATGGTAATAAAGCGTTTATTTCCATAAATGGTAATCTTATTTGTTCTGCTTCACTTGAGAATAATCTGTATGTTTTGAAACCTAATTCGGTCAAAATTGTTTTGAATACTGAATTGTTTAAAACTACGTAAAACACGAACTAAAAGAGCGAAAGTTTCTCCTAAAGAAAATGTCCATCTTTGGCATCTACGGTTAGGCCACATTAATCTCAATAGGATTGAGAAACTAATGAAGAGTGGACTTCTAAACGAGTTTGAAGAAAACTCTTTACCGGTGTGTGAGTCATGCCTTTAGGGCAAAATGACCAAACGTCCCTTTAGTGAAAAAGGATATAGAGCCAAGGAGCCCCTTGAGCTTATACATTCTGACCTCTGTGGCCCGATGAATGTTAAAGCACGAGGTGGTTATGAATACTTCGTGTCTTTCATAGATGATTACTCGAGGTATGGGTACATTTACCTAATGCATTAGAAGTCTGAAACTCTTGAAAAGTTCAAGGAGTACAAGACTAAGGTTGAGAACCTGTTAGGAAAATCGCTTAAAACACTTCGATCGGATCGAGGTGGAGAGTATATGGACACTGAATTCTAGGACTATTTGATAGAACACGGTTTTACGTCTCAACTCTCAGCACCTGGTATGCCACAGCAGGATGGTGTATCGGAGAGGAGAAACAGAACCCTGTTGGACATGGTTCGGTCGATGATGAGCTATGCTCGTATCCCGGATTCTTTTTGGGGTTACGCAGTGGAGACTACGGTTTATATTTTGAACAACGTTCCGTCGAAAAGT
Organism: Trichosanthes cucumerina; assembly: GCA_036507285.1. Taxonomy (NCBI): domain Eukaryota; kingdom Viridiplantae; phylum Streptophyta; class Magnoliopsida; order Cucurbitales; family Cucurbitaceae; genus Trichosanthes; species Trichosanthes cucumerina. The sequence goes on along the minus strand of CM071839.1, from coordinate 68,244,238 downwards.
ATTTGTGAAACACCTTTCGAACTCTGGAATGGTCGTAAAAGAAGTTTACACCATTTAAGAATTTGGAGATGCCCGACCCACGTGTTGGTGTCAAATCCGAAGAAGTTGGAACCCCGTTCGAAATTATGCCTATTCGTAGGTTACCCAAAAGAGACCAGAGGTGGTCTGTTTTACGATCCTAAGGAAAATAGGGTGCTTGTGTCGACAAACGCCACTTTTCTTGAGGAAGACCACGTCAGGGATCATTTACCAAGGAGTAAAATTGTGTTAAACGAAATGGACAGTACATCAGCAAGAGTTGCTGATGGGGCTAGTACGTCAACAAGTGTTATTGATCCTAGCACGTCAAGTCAAATCCGTTTTCAAGAGTTGGGAATGCCTCGACGTAGTGGGAGGGTTGTGAGACAGCCTGATCGCTACATGGGTTTAGCTGAAACCTCAGTTGTCACTCATGATGATGACTGCGAGGATTCATTGACCTATGATCAGGCAATGGTTGATGTTGGCAAAGACGAATGGATTAAAGCTATGAACCAGGAAATGGAGTCGATGTACTTCAATTCTGTCTGGGAGCTTGTGGATCAACCGGATGGGGTTAAACCTATTGGTTGCAAATGGATCTACCAGCGTAAACAGGGTGTAGATGGGAATGTGCAGACCTTCAAAGCCCGACTAGTGGCAAAAGGTTTTACCCAAGTTGAAGGATTTACTATGAGGAGACCTTTTCACCTGTTGCCATGGTAAAGTCGATCAGGATCCTTCTGGCCATTGCTGCGTATTATGACTACGAGGTATGGAAGATGGACGTCAAGACAGCCTTTCTGAATGGAAAACTTGATGAAACCATCTACATGGACCAGCCCAAAGGGTTCATTGCCCAAGGCCAAGAGAAAAAAGTTTGTCGGCTTCATAGATCTATTTATGGACTGAAACAAGCTTCGAGGTCTTGGAATATAAAGTTTGATGAGGCGATCAAATCTTATGGCTTTGATCAAAATGTCGACAAGCCTTGTGTCTACAAGAAAATCGTGTTGGGATTTCTGCCCTAAAACTCGTAGTTTGTAATTATGTTCTAATTAATGTAATAAAGTGTTATTATTACAATAAAGTGTTATTGTTCGTTATCTACGAGTTTGCCTTTATTTAAACCCTAAATCCAATAAACTAAACATCCAAGGCTGTTAAATGAATCTTTAACTGAATGTAATGTAATAAAAAGGATCTCGATTCGAGATACGACCTAAAGGTCTATAGTTGGGGATAAGGTTTGGGTACCTTACCCGTTAAACTATGGATGTGGCCCACTTTGTATTTAATACAAACACTGTGATCCTAACGTGTTCGTGTAGATGACATGTGAGTGGGGATATCCTATGTAGTGAGATTACATAAGATCGGACCACGAAATAGTAATCTCTAGCTGTAACTCCGTTGACTAGTTAGGTTTCTATTTCACTAGGATAACCTAGGCAACTTGATCTCAATCTGAAAGCGGTTCACGAACTCCTGTCATGAGGGATTTTCCTTTGACTAGTATGGGTGAGAGTGGCGGTTCGCGACTCAATATGCCTACCTTCTTGGGGACAAGACCGAGTGAGCGGCTGGGAACTTAACTTAGCAAGATGGAATTCACTCATTCCCGCCTACTAGGGTAAGTAGAGGAATGTTCCCTTAAGTGGTGTCTCCGGGACTTGAACAAAGGGCCCGACCCTCTCATTGGCCCGAGAGGGACTATGTTTGTTGGTAGGACCACAAACAAATTGTTCATTAGAGGAGCACTTTGTACTTAAGGCACAAGATGTAACCTGTGGGTAAAACGGTAATTTGACCCAGCTGGTGTTACAAACATTCGTGAAGGATTGACTTGTTGTTATTGGTCAATATCCATGGACACAGAAATATATCTACAGTGAGAAGAGTGCAGCTGTGGGACTTTATTGGAGTGTTCCCGCAGTTAACGAATGTTGATTGGGAGGTTAATGAGATTAACCAAACTATCTCGTATCGTTGGAGGTTCTGATCTATAGGTCCATTAGGTCCACCTTCTAGCTCGTAAAGGGTTCTTAGATCATTTGAATTTGAAATGTTCAAATTCATTAGGGAATATATTTAATGTATTTAGATACGATATAATATATAGTTTTGGAACTATATATTATAAATTTAATGTGAATATGATTCATATTAAATTATATGAGAGAATTGAATATTTGAAAGAGTTCAAATATTATATTCAAGTGTGAATGTGATTCATATTTGAAAACTATAGGTTAAGATTTAATGTGCACTAGATGTACATTAAAACTATAGGTTAAAGGGGTAATATGATTAAATGAGATTTAATCCAAATTAAATATATTATATTTAATTTGTATTTTAAATATGATTTAAATTAATAATTAAATTTGATTTAATTATTATATTATTATTACTATTATTATTTTAATAATAAAATAAGAGAACGTGTCATCTAGACACGTTCCCACTACCCCCTACTTCTCCCTATCGATAGTACAACAGGGAGAAGGGGGTTGTTCTTGGAAAGTATCGATCAACCTGTTTTTGCAATTGGAGAATTGCACTTGCTCAAAAATTCTCTCACTCTCAATTCCAAAATTCCAATTGTTGGATTACCTTTCCACCAAGGTAGATCTAAGTAGAACTCAGAGATTAAGGAGGTTCTCCGGTTGGTAGTGTCTTTCTTGGAGAAAAACAGAGAAACTAAAGCTTCTTGTGTTATTGTACTGATTGGAGCAAGGAGTTGCTGCTGAGGAAAACTGCAAAGGTAATTCCTCTTTCTTTATTAGTTTAATTGTTAAACTTGTAGCATGTTTGCATGTAAAACATCCATGCCTAATTAGATTAGAGTTAATTTTATGCTTGTTCTGTATATTTGTCAATGTACTATTTTTTTGTTTCAAGCAAAACAATCTTGCATATTACTATCCCAAACACGTTTGCGCTGCTCAAGGAGATCAGATCTCCATCAATTGGTATCAGAGCAATGCATGTATTGTTTTGAAACAAAATTGCATTGATTTGGTGGGAAATGCATTTGGTTTGCTGTAAAACTGTTTAGGAGTATTTTGGCCATAGTTTACTTTTGATTTGATCAAATTATTGTAAAGGCCCCTGCGTTTTTGGGCGAATAAAGTGCATAATTGAGTCTGTAATTGGGTTACGAGTAGTTCGGGACAAATTTCAAGCAATTCAGTGGAGAATCGAAGGAGAAATTGCAATTGGAACCTGCTGGGTTCGTAGATTTCTACCACTTCCGAGCGAAGAATGCTGTAACGCCGAAGAACACGTGTCCGCAACGCCAGCGTCCCGTGACGACGCCGCGTGCGCTCAAGAGGTCGTGGCGTTACAGCGCCGCCTCGCCGTTAACGCGCCACCCGATAGCGAGGCGCGCATAAGGACACAAAGCGGGCGTTACAACGCTTCGCATCGGCGTTACAACGTCGTGGGGCATTCCAAAGAAATTGCAAACCGGTTCAATGATTCGATTCTTTTCGCCTCGGTTCCGAGCGGTTCAAGGTCGGTTCAGTGTTTTTGGACCAGCTTCATGAAATAAAATTAATGTAATTTTATTTTTGCACTTTAGGGCCAAATTATTCCTGGTTTACAACTATTTATCTTTATGAATGTCATTTAGATTTTTCTCACCTTAGGATAAGCATGTTCATGCATTTTATTTATATAAATGTTATATGAATATGGTTAAATGCATGATTAATTTATTTTTCATGAGTAATTAATTATAATTGTTATGATTAGATTATATGGAAAATAAATTGCATGGAGCATGAAATTACTTAGTTTAAAGTAATTATTATTTTATTTAAGTAATTTTATAATTCAATTAGTTGAATTCCTTTTATAATTCCAATTTGAAAAATTATTTGTTGGATTTATAATATAGTTTCTTTATCATAGGTTAATAATTAAATTTATAAAAGTTATAAATAAAAGGGGTTTTAGAAACCATAACCTATAATAAAGAAATGCATGCAAACATAGGAACTTGGGTTAAAATTTAAATTAGTTTTAAATTGTTTAAAATTAATTTAGACCTAAGTTTTAATTTCTAATAGGATTAGAAATTAGTCTTACGTAGTATTTTAAATAGTTTAAAATCTAGTAGGACATTAGAATTTTGGTTATAAGGGAACTCTACCGGTGAAGTTTTGTCTAAGGCTGGGGTACTTAACCTGACGGTTAACGGAACACCTTCTACCTAGGAACTGACCTGGAGTTTGAGTTGAATTAACCTTAGTTCTATTTTATCTCTAGGTAATTAAAATGTTTATTCACCTAGACATAAGGTTTTAAGACCTAGTTATAATAGTTATAATAGGCGTAGACTTAGATAGATTCTTTTAGCCAGAATCCGACTAAGTTAAACCAATACCCTAATCTTAGGAGCTTCAGTGGGAGAAAACGAGATGTTCGCATCGAGTTTACTCTCACGTCCTCAAGAGTTCACACCGTGAGTTCCATGCTCGCCACGTGGCGTCAATAGGGCGTCCCCTACTACGTATGTGTTTGCATGGTTCAATACCAAGGTGAATGAGGAAGTATCCATAGTAAATGGGAGCGGGGACGCGTGTCAACGTATCCTCTGATCTCTCCATTAGGTCGCACCGTGAGATTTCTATAGTCCACCGCTAGGTTGTCTCGAATGTACCAAACCCTACGGAGGGTCCGACTATAGGGATCTGAACACCACGAACTCCGAAATGGATAGGTCTCTCTTAGGTTATTTGCCAACAGCTTGTCTTTCTTAATAGTAGCCTGTTGGCTCGGGCCTATTGGATCTAAAAATGGTAGGGTCACATTTACGGGATGAGTTAAGCTAGTTAACAAGTCCTTGATCAAACAAACAGTAGCTAAGGACCATTGGGACATGAGATGTTCTGGTAGTGAGAATTGGCTGAGAAAGTCTCAATTCAAGGAGGAATGACTGACCATCACTGACGGAGGCTTTTGTTCTAAACCCTTGAAGTATCGTTGCAAAATTAAAGGTTTAATTTAAACAGTGGGTTTAGTTTAAACACTAGGGTTCTTTTATAATTTTGCTAAATTTGATTGGTTTTTACAATGGGTTAAAAGGCATAACTAATTAGAACTATTTTGGATTTTCAGCATGTCGTCCTCAATAATAGCCTTACTTAAAAGCGATCGTTTAACTAGTGAAAATTTTACTACGTGGAAATCCAACCTGAATACGATTATGGTTGTTGATGACCTACGGTTTGTACTGACTGAGGAATGTCCTCAGATCCCTGCTCGTAACGTTCCTCAATCTGTTAAGGAGGCGTACGACCGCTGGATCAAGGCCAATGATAAGGCCAAGGTCTACATTTTGGCTAGTGTTTCTGAAGTTCTAGCCAAAAAGCACGAGGGCATGGTCTCAGCTCGTGAGATCATGAGTTCGCTGTAGGAAATGTTTCGACAACCGTCTGGACAGATTCGACACGAATCCCTCAAATACGTTTATAACTCCCGTATCAAGGAGGGGTCATCAGTGAGAGAACACGTTCTTAATCTGATGGTCCACTTCAACGTGGCTGAGATGAACGAAGCGGTCATTGACGAGCAAAGTCAGGTATCGTTCATTCTGGAATCTCTTCCGAAGAGTTTCCTGCAATTCCGCAGCAATGCGGTGATGAACAAGATAGAGTATAACCTGACTACTCTCCTTAATGAACTACAAACTTTTCAGTCTCTTATGAAGAATAAGGGACAGGCTGATGGAGAGGCAAATCTGTTTGCCCATTCCAAAAGGTTCTAGAAGGGTTCATCCTCTGGGACTAAGTCCTGTAGCTCATCTTCTAGGCTTAAGAAGACCCAAAAGAAGAAAATAGGAGGGAAAGGGAAGGCACCTGCTGCGGACAAAGGCAAGGAAAAAGCCAAGGTTGCAGATAAAGGAAAATGTTTCCACTGCAACGTGTATGGGCACTGGAAGCGAAACTGCCCAAAATACTTTGCTGAGCTCAAAGAGAAGAAAGGTAAATTAGATTTACTTATTCTTGAAACTTGTTTAGTGGAAAATGATAATTTGACCTGGATACTTGATTCAGGAGCCATTAATCATGTTTGCTCTTCATTTCAGGAAACTAGTTCCTTCAAGGAGCTCGAAAAGGGTGAGATGACGCTCAAGGTCGGAACAGGAGACGTCGTCTCAGCTCGTGCAATGGGAGATGCCAAGCTGTTTTTCGGAGATAGATTTCTTTGATTAAAAAATTTGTATATAGTTCCTAAGCTTAAAAGGAACTTAATTTCTATCTCTTGTTTAATAGAATTTGGATATTGTATTTCTTTTTCAATTAATGAAGCGTTCATTTTGAAAGGAGGTGACAATATTTGTTTTGCTAAATTGAAAAATGGCTTGTACGTACTAAAACCGAATAAAACCAAAGTAATTTTAAATCATGAGATGTTTAAAAATGCTAGTACTCAAAATAAAAGGCAAAGAATCTCTCCAAATAATAATACTTATCTATGGCATCTTAGACTTGGTCATATTAATCTCAACCGGATTGAGAGACTCTCTAAGAATGGACTTCTAAACAAGTTAGAAGATGATTCTTTACCGCCTTGCGAGTCTTGCTTGGAAGGTAAAATGACCAAGCGGCCTTTTACTGGAAAAGGTTACGAGCCATAGAGCCCTTAGAGCTTGTGCATTATTATCTTTGTGGTCCAGTGAATGTCAAACCTCGAGGAGGGTACGAATATTTCATCTCTTTCATAGATGATTATTCGAGGTATGGTTATCTATACCTAATGCATCACAAGTCTGAAGCTCTTGAAAAGTTCAAAGAGTATAAGGCTGAAGTAGAGAATGCATTAGGAAAAACCATTAAAACACTTCGATTCGATCGAGGTGGAGAGTATATGGATTTAAGATTCCAGGACTATATGATAGAACATGGAATTAAATCTCAACTCTCAGCACCTAATACACCACAAAGAAAATGGTGTGTCGAAAGGAGAAATAGAACCTTGTTGGACATGGTTCGTTCTATGATGAGCTATGCTCAATTTCCCCTCGTTTTGGGGATACAGCAGAGAGATCTGCAGCTCAAATCTTGAGCAAAGATTCCATCAAAAAGTGTTTGAAATATCTTTTGAACTGTGGAAGGGGCGTAAACCTAGTTTACAACACTTCAGGATTTGGGGTTGTCCGGCACACGTGCTCGTGACAAACCCAAAGAAACTAGAATCTCGTTCAAGATTGTGCCAATTTGTTAGCTATTCCAAAGAAACGAGATGTGGTCTTTTCTACGACCCACAAGAAAATAAGGTGATTGTATCGACAAACGCCACGTTCTTGGAGGAAGATCACATGAGGAACCACAAACCGCGTAGTAAATTAGTACTAAATGAAGCTACTCATGAACCAACAAGAGTTTTTTATCAAGCTGGACCTTCATCAAGAGTTGATGGAGGAGTCAGCACCTCAAGTCAGTCTCGTCCTTCTCAATCGTTGGGAATGCCTCGACGCAGTGGGAGGGTTGTTTCCCAACCTGGCTGCTACTTGGGTTTAGCTGAAACTCAAGTTGTCATACCTGATGACGGCGTAAAAAATCCATTGTCGTATAAACAGGCAATGAATGACGTAGACAAGAACCAATTGATCAAAGTCATGGACCTTGAAATGGATTCAATGGACTTCAATTCAGTATGGGAACTTGTAGACCAACCTGAAGGGGTTAGATCCATAGGGTGTAAATGGATCTATAAGAGAAAGAGAGATGCAGCCGGAAAGGTACAAACCTTTAAGGCTAAGCTTGTAGCAAAGAGTTTTACCCAAAGGGAAAGAGTTGACTATGAAGAAATTTTTTCCCCTGTTGCTATGCTGAAATCTATAAGGATACTCTTGTCCATAGCCGCATTTTATGATTATGAAATTTGGCAAATGGACGTCAAGACTGCCTTTTTTAATGTTAATCTTGACGAGAGCATCTATATGTCTCAGCCCGAAGGGTTCATAGCCCAAGGTCAGGAGCAAAAAGTTTGCAAGCTCAATCGATCCATTTATGGGTTGAAACAAGCCTCAAGATCTTGGAATATAAGATTTGATACTGCGATCAAGTCTTACGGCTTTGACCAAAACGTTGATGAGCCTTGTGTTTACAAGTGGATCATCAACGACAAAGTAGCTTTATTGATACTTTATGTGGATGATATCCTACTCATTGGGAATGATGTAGGATACCTTACTGACATAAAGAATTGGCTGGCGACCAAATTCCAAATGAAAGATTTGGGAGAAGCGCAATATGTTCTTGGGATTCAGATCTTTAGGAATCGCAAGAACAGAACGCTAGCACTGTCTCAAGCGTCTTATATCGACAAAATGTTGTCCGGATATTCGATCACGAGAATTCCAAGAGGGGCTTATTACCCTTTAGGCATGGAGTTCATCTGTCTAGGGAATAGTGTCCCAAGACACCTCAAGAAGTTGAGGATATGAGGCATATTCCTTATGTCTCTGCAGTAGGTAGCTTAATGTATGTTATGTTGTGCACGAGGCCGGACATTTGTTATGTAGTGGGAATAGTCGGTGAGGTACCAGTCAATCCGGGGTTAGACCACCGGGGCGGCGAGCTAAAAATATCCTCAAGTATCTAAGGAGAACGAGGACTATACGCTTGTGTATGGGTCTAAGGATTTGATCCTTACTGGATACACTGATTCTGATTTTCAGATCGATAAGGATTCTCGAAAATCCACATCGGGATCAGTTTTCACCCTTAACGGGGGAGCTATAGTATGGCAAACCATCAAGTAAGGATGCATCGCTACTCCACAATGGAGGATGAGTATGTCGGTGCTTGTGAAGCAGCTAAAGAGGCTGTTTGGCTAAGGAAATTCCTTACTAATTTGAAAGTTGTTCCAAATATGGAATCTCCCATCACCTTATACTGTGACAACAGTGGTGCGGTAGTCAATTCGAAGGAACATCGCAGCCATCAGCGGGGTAAGCACATCGAGAGGAAGTATCACCTGATACGAGAAATAGTACAACGAGGAGATGTGACAGTCACGAAGATCGCTTCGGAGCACAATATTGTTGATCCGTTTACAAAGACTCTCACGGCTAAAGTGTTCGAGGTCATCTGGAAAGTCTGGGTCAACGCGATTTATACATAGGTTAATCTAGGGCAAGTGGGAGATATGTAATGGGGTATATGGATGTCCTAGTTTATTGTATTTCTACTGTTTTAGATTATGACGTACCCCACTAGAGTTTTAGTTCAAGTGGGAGTTTGTTAGGATTTGTGCCCTAAAACTCGTAGTTTGTAATTATGTTCTAATTAATGTAATAAAGTGTTATTATTTCAATAAAGTGTTATTGTTCGTTATCTACAAGTTTGCCTTTATTTAAACCCTAAATCCAATAAACTAAACATCCAAGGTTGTTAAATGAATCTTTAACTGAATGTAATGTACTTAAAAAGGATCTCAGTTCGAGATACAGTCTAAAGGGTCTATAGTTAGGGGATAAGGTTTGGGTACCTTACCCTGGTTAAACTATGGATGTGGCCCACTTGGTATTTAATACAAACACTGTGATCCTAACGTGTTCGTGTAGATGACATGTGAGTGGGGATATCCTATGTAATGAGATTACATAAGACCGGACCACAAAATAGTAATCTCTAGTCAGAACTCAGTTGACTAGTTAGGTTTCTATTTCACTAGGATGACCTAGGCAACTTGATCTCAATCTCGAGCGGTTCTACGAACTCGAGTTCGCGAGGATTATCTTTTGACTAGTATGGGTGAGAGTGGCGGATTCGCACTCAATATGCCTACCTTCTTGGGGACAAGACCGAGTGAGCGGTGGGAACTTAACTTAACAAGATGGAATTCACTCCTTCCCGCCTACTTGGGTAAGTAGAGGAATGTTCCTGCAAGTGGTGTCTCCAGACTTGAACAAAGGGCCCGACCCTCTCATTGGCCCGAAAGGGACTCTGTTTGTTGATAGGACCACAAACAAATTGTTCATTAGAGGAGCACTGGTACTTAAGGCACAAGATGTAACCTAGGGATAAAACGGTAATTTGACCCAGCTGGTGTTACAAACATTCGTGAAGGATTGACTTGTTGTTATTGGTCAATATCCATGGACACGAAATATATCTCTACAATGAGAAGAGTGCAAATTGTGGGACTTTATTGGAGTGTTCCCTTGCTTAACGAATGTTGATTGGGAGGTTAATGAGATTAACCGAACAATCTCAGTATATCGTTGGAGCTTACGATCCAGTAGGTCCATTAGGTCCACCTTCTAGCTCGTAAAGGGTTCTTAGATCATTTGAATTTGAAATGTTCAAATTCATTAGGGAATATATTTAATGTATTTAGATACGATATAATATATAGTTTTGGAATTATATATTATAAATTTAATGTGAATATGATTAATATTAAATTATATGAGAGAATTGAATATTTGAAAGAGTTCAAATATTATATTCAAGTGTGAATGTGATTCATATTTGAAAACTATAGGTTAAGATTTAATGTGCACTGGATGTACATTAAAACTATAGGTTAAAGGGTAATATGATTAAATGAGATTTAATCCAAATTAAATATATGATATTTAATTTGTATTATTTAAATATGATTTAAATTAATAATTAAATTTGATTTAATTATTATTATATTATTATTATTATTATTATTTTAATAATAAAATAAGGGAACGTGTCATCTAGACACGTTTCCACTTCCCCTACTTCTCCCTATCGATAGTACAACAGGGAGAAGGGGGTTGCTCTTGAAAAGTATCGATCAACCTGTTTTTGCAATTGGAGAATTGCAGTTGCTCAAAAATTCTCTCTCACTCTCAATTCCCAAATTCCAATTGTTGGATTACCTTTCCACAAAGGTAGATCTAAGTAGAACTCAGAGATATAGGAGGTTCTCTTGTTGGTGGTGTCTTTCTTGGAGAAAAACAGAGAAACTAAAACTTCTTGTGTTGTTGTACTGATTGGAGCAAGGAGTTGTTGCTTAGGAAAACTACAAAGGTTATTCCTCTTTCTTTATTAGTTTAATTATTAAAGTTGTAGCATGTTTGCATGTAAAACATCCATGCCTAATTAGATTAGAGTTAATTTTATGCTTGTTCTGTATATTTGTCAATGTACTGTTTTTTTTTCATGCAAAACAATCTTGCATATTACGATCCCAAACACGTTTCTGCTGCTCAAGGAGATGAGATCTCCATCAAATCGTTGATAAAACTGTTGCATTTTTAGTGTTGTATGTGGATGATATTCTTCTCATTTGGAATGAGGTAGAATTTCTTACTGACGTTAAGAAGTGGCTAGTTTCGCAATTCCAAATGAAAGATTTGGGAGAAGCTCAGTATGTTCTAGGTATCCAGATAGTCCGGAACCGGAAGAACAGAATGCTAGCCATATCTCAGGCATCTTACATTGACAAGATGTTGTCTAGATATAAGATCAAGAACTCCAAGAAGGGCTTACTGACTTTCAGGCATGGGGTTCACTTGTCTAAGGATCAGTGTCCTAAGACTCCTCAAGAAGTTGAAGATATGAGACGGATCCCATATGCTTCAGTTGTAGGGAGTCTGATGTATGTTATGCTGTGTACTAGGCCCGACATCTGTTATGCAGTAGGGATTGTCAGTAGGTATCAATCCAATCCATGATTAGATCATTTGAGAGCCGTAAAGGCAATCCTCAAGTATCCTAGGAGAACGAGGAACTACAGCTTAGTCTATGGAAGTGGAGATTTGATCCTTACGGGATACACGGATTCTGACTTTCAGACCGGTAAGGATTCTAGAAAATCCACTTTGGGGTCAACCTTCATTCTGAATGGAGGAGCTGTAGTATGACGAAGCATCAAGCAGGAATGCATCGCTGATTCCACTATGGAAACGGAGTATGTTGTGGCTTGTGAAGCTGCAAAGGAAGCTATTTGATTTAGGAAGTTCATGACAGATTTGGAAGTTGTTCCAAATATGAACTTGTCGATCACACTGTTGTGTGATAATAGTGGTGCAGTAGCCAATTCCAAAGAGCCTCGGAGCCATAAGAGAGGCAAACACATTGAGCGGAAGTATCACTTGATACGGGAGATTGTCCACCGCGGAGACGTGACAGTTACGCAGATAGCGTCGGAGCACAATGTATCTGATCCATTTACAAAGTTCATCAGGGCTAAGGTGTTTAAGGATCACCTAGAGAGTCTAGGTCTTCGAGTACTTCCTCACTAGGGCAAGTGGTGGATGTGTAAACGGGTATTCAATGCCCTAGTTTATTGTATTACTTCGTTGTAATTTATGTACATTTCAGAAATGTATTTTCTCCACTAGCTTAGTCCAAGTGGGAGTTTGTTGGGAGTTTCATCCTAATCTCGTGTTTGTAAATTACTATTTGAAATTAATAAAGTGTTATTCATTTCATTACTTTGTGTCTCGCAAATTTTACAAACTTTTCCAATAAACTAAGTTCCAGGGTCATTGAATTTATGAGAGAACTAGAACTTGAACGGTGTGTAGTGGACACACAGGGAGGATCACGTTTGAGTAAATGACCCGAACGGTCTACAGTATATGGATAGGGTTGGAGACCTAATCCTGGATACGTTCTGGATGCGGCCCGCTTTGTATTAGATACAAACGAGGTGATCTGACTCGTTCATGTGGTTGACATGTGAGTGGGGGCATCCTGTGCAATGAGATTATACAAGACCGAACCGTTTATTATTAGACCTACTGATGTAACACCGTTGACAGTAAGGACTAATAACTTCGTAGATCACCATTAGTGACTCGACCTGAATCCTGAGCGTGTTACGGACTCTTGTCTGCGAGAGTCTATCCTTTGACTAGTACGGGTGAGGGTGGTCACAGTTACTCGCCCAATATGCCTATCTTTCTCAAGAGCAGGACCAAGTAGGGAGCTGGGAACTTAACTACGCGAGATGGAATTCACTCGTTCCCACCTTTAGAGAAACTAGAGGGGTTCTTCCCTTAAGTTTATCTCAAGGGCTTGGACAACGGGCGCCCACCTTCTCACCGGCCCGAGAAGGGTGTTGTGTATGGTTGGACCATCACGATATGTTGTTCATTAGAGGAGCAGTGGGGACTTAAGGAACAAAAGGTAGACACAAGGGTAAAACTGTAATTTGACCCAGCCGTGTCTACGAACAACCTGTGAAGGGTCGACTCATGGTTATTGGTTATATTAGTGGACACGTAATATTCTGCACTGACGGGAGTGCAGCTACGGGCTTTAGTGGAGTGTTACCGTAGCTAATGAAGGTTGATTAACCGGGTCAAAGAGTTTGATAGGTTAATCTCGGATCATTGGAGCCCGTCACTGTAGGTCCATTAGGTCCCTCGGTTGGCTCAATCTGGATTAAAAGAAGGGTTAATATTTTGGTATGAAATTAAAGTGTTTAATTTCACTTAAAGGGCATTTATGTCATTTATATGAGATATGAATGATATAATATTTAGTTTAATGTGAATGAGATTCATAATAAACTATAGATTAGCCTAATTGTTGAATTAGGGCTAATTGGAGAAATTAATTGAGAGAAATTAAATTTGATGTGATTTAATTTAATAAAATCCACAATTATGCAAATGTGATTTGTATAATTAGATATGAGATATCTTATAATATATGGTTATGCAAATGTGATTTGCATAACCTATAGTTGTGGTAAAGTGGTAATAATGTGGAGCATGTTCTTTCACTATTTAAACCCTTTGCAAGAAGGGTTTCTCAAGTCATTCTCTCATTTTTGGAATTTTAACCAAAAGAAGAGAATTCTCTCTCAACTTTTCTCTCAACTCTCCTCCCTCTCCAAAATACTAAGATCCCACCATCTTCCTTCTTTCCAAAAGAAGAACAACCGAGATTCCAAGTGGTTGTGACCGGATCTTGTTTGTGAGTTCGAGTTCGTTGAGATCGAGAAGCACGAAGTGTTCGTGATCAAGTAAGAAAGTTTGAAGAATTGTCTTCAACAAGTAAGTATGTTCTTTTTGCTGTAATTTTCTTCCTTTATTTGTATGTTTAACTTAGATCTAAGTGTTAGATCGTTTTAACGAATTTCTAGTAGCATAACGATACCTTGACGATTCGATCGTCTTCCGCTGCGCGGGGGTTCTCATTCCCTTTATATAATCATTTATCAAAATATTATAGTCTTTCTCTAGGAGTTGTCCCAAACTCAAAATATTCTTCTTCATATTTGACACATAATAGACATTAGAGATAAACTCATGCTTTCCATTCTTCAAGTTAATTAAGATTTTACCTTTTCCTTTCACAGGAATTTTTGTAGCATCACCAAACACGATATTTCCCCCAACGGACTCATCAAGTTCTACGAACATTGATTTACTTCCACACATGTGATTGCTTGCACCGCTATCAAGATATCACGAATTATTTTCACATGTCTCTCCACCTTTGCATGCTAGAAGTAAAGATGACTCACTGCTTTTAACGTCTTGCTCCGCATAATTGACATTTTCTTCAATTTTATTTCTGCATTCCCAAGAATAATGACCAAATTTATGACAATTATAACATTCTACTTGACTTTTGTTATACTTTTTATCATTATTTGATCTTCCTCCATATGGCCTTGAATAATTTTGTCTTCCACGACCTCTTGACAGGCTAGTATTTGAATCATGAAAATTTCTTTGACCAAAATTTCCTCGACCTCATCCTCTAAAGTCACCACGTCCATGACTATGACCACGTCCTCAACATCGATTTTCCTTTTCTTGACTATCTTCTTTATCTCTCAACTGCAACTTTGATTGAAAAAGTTGTTCAATTGTCTGTTTGTTCTTCTTGAGAAGTTTCTCTTCATGGGCTTGTAGAGTACCCACAAGTTGTTCAACGGACAATGTACTCAAGTCCTTTGATTCTTCAATAGCTACAATGATGAAATTGAATTTTTTTATCTAATGAACGAAGTATCTTTTCAACTACTTGCTCATCATTTATTGTCTCACAATATCTCTTCATTTCATTGACCACTGCTAATAATCTTGAAGTATAATCTGAAACCGATTCAGACTCCTTCATATGTAATGATTCATAATCACCTCTCAATTTTTGGAGGCGAACCTTCTTGACTCGATCTACTCCTTTATAAGTATTCTCCAAAATTTGTCATGCTTGCCTCGCAGTAGTTGCTCCAGAAATCTTCTCAAAATTCGCATCATCAATAGTTTGATGAATAATGGTGAACGCCTTTTGGTCTTTCTTTCTAGTATTTTGCAAAACTTCTCGTTCAGCTTGAATCAAAGCTGCATTATTCTCTGGTTCGTCATAGCCTCTATCAACAATTTCCCATGCATCTTGTGAACCA
Organism: Trichosanthes cucumerina; assembly: GCA_036507285.1. NCBI lineage: Eukaryota > Viridiplantae > Streptophyta > Magnoliopsida > Cucurbitales > Cucurbitaceae > Trichosanthes > Trichosanthes cucumerina. Next base: position 68,228,851 of record CM071839.1, on the reverse strand, counting down.
AGTAGAGCTTTCATACGTATACACCAACTGCTATAATTTTCTTTCGTAAGTCGAGGCACTTGGAAAGGAACCAAATTGTGTTGTTTGCCATTTGCAAAAATAGTTCTTTTTTCTTGAACTCAGTCTCTGATACCACTTTGTAGGAAGCGTGTGATGGACATTCACAAATAAATAATCAAACAAGGAATATATTTCACAAGAAACAATTCACTTGGATTAAAAAATATTTTTCACAAAGCTACAAACTTGGTTCACACTTTTTTCTCTAAACTCACTTTGTTTTTCTTATTCACTTTACTTGCTTGTGTTTTTGATACATACCAACATGACCCTATTTATAGGATTTACTAGAATCCATACCTCCTTTACATAAACTTGAAAACTTTCATACATTAAACATAATTCAACGTATAAAACTTTCCTAATGAACAAATTCTTCTTTTAACAACCATCTAAAAAAACTTCTAACTAACTAAATATATTAATATACTTAAACTTAAATTTGTAAAACGTACCATTAAAATATGTTTAATTTTCAACATGGAATTGCTCAAACCCCTCAATTTCAACACTAACTCCAGCTCCAATGATAATATTTTGATCAGAATTCTTTTATATACAACTTTGAAGAAAGAATTTCCCTTGATTACATTCAATTACCAAAAACCAGAACATTCAATTACCAAAATAAAACCCTAGAATGAGAGTTTAAGAGTAAACAAGCAATAGAGGAAGATCAAGTAATAGAGATTTGAAAAGAAAGACAGAGAGAACCTGAAATTTGTTTCTTAATCGCAATGGAAACAGAGAAAGAGGTGAATTCGTTTGATTGAAAGTTTGAACTCCACAAGTCTCAGTTCGAGCGTTCGCACCGTCGATTTGGGCTTGTTGCTATCGAAGAATATCGAATCGTTCGTGTCGCCGCTGATGTGGGCTCTGGCTGGTTGAAGAAACGTACCAACAAACTTTCTAGTTGCTCCCTTTCTGTCAACGTAAGAAGATGTTGGCTTGAGGTTGAAGAAGATGTGCGAAGAGGGCGCCTTGGTGATTTGCGTGTGTTGAGAAAGAGAATTAAAGTATGAAAAGTGAAAGTGGCGCAAAACTAATATGTTTTCCCCCTTTTACCGCCTAGAATTTTTAAACCTTTTTAATAGTTTTTTTTTTAAAAAAATGATTTTAATAAAAGATATATTACCTATAATTTATTGTAATGTTTGATAAATATAATCACTTTCTCCAAGGTTTTTAAGAGTAGATATCTATCGAACGATTTTTAAACACCTTCGATAAAAGATAAAATATTTTTCGAAGGATTTCAATGTCCTTTGATAAGTATAATATCTTTTTAAAAACCTTAATATCTTTTTCAAAGGTTTTTAAAAACATTCGATAAAAAGTAAATATTTATCGAATGTTTATTAAACACCTTAAATAAAACAGAATATATTTTTCGAATGATTTTAATGTTCTTTGACAAATATAATATTTTTTTCAAAGAACATTCGATAAAATAGTAGATAATTTTCAAAGGCTTTTTAAACATCTTGGATAAAAGATCATATAATTTTCAAAGGATTTTAATGTATTTTGATAAATATAATATTTTTTTCAAAAGTTTTTAAGAACCTTCGATAAAGAGTAGATATTTATCAAAGGTTTTTTAATAACTTTTTCTAAAGAATAGATATTTATCGAAAGTCTTTTAAATATCTTTGATAAAAATAATATATAATTTTCAAAAAAATTTAATGGCCTTTATAAACATAAACTAGTTTTCAATGGTTTTTAGGAACCTGCTTTCTAAACATAAAAGGATCCTAAAATTTTCCAAGGTTCTTAATGTCTTTGGATAAATATAGTATTATGTTTCAAAGGTTTTTAAGAATTTTGGATAAAAAGTATATATTTTTCAAAGGTTTTTAACTATCTTCGATAAATTTTCAAAGTTGTTTAAAAATCTTCGGTTTTTAGTAATCTTCCATAAAAAGTAGATATTTTCAAAGGTTTTTCAATTTTTTTTTTTTTTAAATACCTTCGATAAATGCATATATTTTTCAAAGGAATTTTAGAACCTTCAATAAAAAAAATGGTCTAAATAGGTCGACTTTTTTATAGTGGCAAACATGGAGAGTCAACCGGATTTGGGTGGAGATGGCGGGAGAGAAAAAGGCATGATCACATTTATCTACTTTTTGCAAAAAAGGTTGGTCTTTTTCCTCATTTTTTCTGACCAATTATAAACGGTTAAAAAATGGTCGGCCTTTGTCTAATAGGGTTATTGTACAAGTCGGTGGAGTTAATATCTCTAAGTTGGTAGAGTTGAGTTGAGTTAATGTATCCATGAGCCAAACACTGAGTTGGGTTTAAAACCCAACCCAATTCAACTCAACTTAGGGAGCCAAACACCCCCTAATAGAGAGGGATCAGAGTGAAGCAGAATATGGACAATACATTAATATCTATATAAACTAAAAGCTATCGATACAACTCATTGCATCCGTTTAAAAATCATATCAAATTTGAGCACAACATAACTAGTTAAGACATATACATTCAACTCAAAGGTGAAATATTCAAATCTCTATCCCCACATAGAACAAAAGGAAAAAAAAAAAAAAACCCATACCATAATACATGATGTAACCAAAAAAAATAACATTATAATAAAGTGTGCCCCACAGGATATAAAATTATTTACTTTTAACTATCTGATTAGATATATGGTATTGGCTTGAGAAGGAGGGGGATTTTCTTGCAAACAGTAAGCCCATTTTCTTCTTCAACGTCCAATTCACAACCATTAGGAAGCTTCCAATCAAACCAATAGAGAAGATTTGCCAATGCACATTCAAATGAAGCAACTCCAAATGACAATCCAGGGCACTTCCTTCTCCCACCTCCAAATGGAATATATTCATAGTCTTGACATTTGTAATCAACTGAATTATTCTTCATAAATCTCTCTGGAATGAATTCAATTGGTTTGTTCCAAAATTGGGGATCTCTTTGTATGTCCCAAACATTCACAAATACTCTTGTTTTTGCTGGGATGTGGTAACCTTCAATCTCTGCATCTGCTAATGATTCCCTTGGTACCAATAGAGGAACTGGTGGGTGTAGTCTTAGAGATTCCTTAATAACACAATGCATGTATTCCATCTTTTGAATATCTTCGGTTTCAATCTTTGTTTTTTTTCCAACTATTGTTCTGACCTCTTCTTGAACTTTCTTCATTGTTGTTTGATTTCTCATCAACTCTGTCATTGTCCATTCCAAGCCTGTTGTTGTTGTTTCACTACCACCCACAAACATGTCCTACAATCCAAAATAAAAAGTGGGTTAGTCTATACAAATGAGCTTAGGGTTTAAGTCGTCATAATTTTTTTAAAAGAGACGATAAATTTCTACCTTTTAAATTTTTTCGCTAAATTATAGAAAATATCCCTAAATTTTATAATTTGTTTCAAAATACCCCTAAACTTTCAATACCTTTAAACTTCTAGAAAAAGTTCATAAATACCCTTATTGTTAATATATAGACAGAAATCATTAGTACCTCGTTTTAAAAGAAAAAAACTTGGGTGTTGCTTAGGTAGCATCCAAGTGTTATGCTCCCCACTTGCTAGCTACACTTTTTTTTTCTTTTTTTTTTAAAAAAAAAAAAGAAAAAAATAGTGGTTAAAAAAGGGGTTGCTCATGATTTGGATGTTGTTTAGGCAGCACTCAAATTGTGCTCGTTTTAAAAATATCTCTAAACTTTCAAAAGTTACATTAATATCCTTAACCTTCAGAAAAAAAAAAAGTTAAAAAATGTCGTTACTACACCCCATTACCTGCTCTTTTATTTTTTCTCCCTCCTGATTTGTTTCAATCTATGGCCTAACACTTCTCTATTTTCCCTTTTTTTCTTTCCTTTTCAATCCCCTCTTACTCTCTCTTCTTCCATTTTTCAATCTCCAAGACTTTCCCTATTTCTCTCATTTTCTTAAATATTAAAACTTTAAATAACCAAAAGGAGCTCTCTTTCATTTTTAAGCATGCCCAAACATAACTATATGGAATTTCAAGACCCAAATAGTCAATATCATTGAAGTTATCTTATGTTGGAAAAGAACCGATTAGAAAACAACTCGTATAGATACGCTCATTTCATATTGATACTCTCATTTTTTCCTTCATTTGTCCAATTCTCAATCATGGAGAATCTTGTTAATTGAGCACAATAAATAGACTAATTTTAATTGCAAAAAGGGATTAATATAATATTTCATCCGCTACAAATTTAGTAATGCATATGATTTCTCTCTTCTCCCTCAAACTGGATGTCCTTAAAATTTGACTCAAATTCTCAACATATGTCTCTTTTTGTATATTAAACCCAAATGCACCAACTAAAATTACTAATGTACAACTTTTGTTAAAGCATTTAAGTTCTAAGGTCTTTTTGTTGTTCCATTATTCTCCTTTCTTTTTGCTATAGTATATATAGCTTGAGGAGTAGTTCTAGTGATTCAAAAATGGAAGAAGAGAGTATAGAGAATATTAAAAAAGAAAGAGAAAAAATAGAGAAGTGTTAGGTCATAGATTGAAGCAAATAAAGAGATAGAAATGGAAGAGGGAGGTAATGAAGTGTAGATAAATGTTTTCCGTCCATATATTAACAGTAAGACATTTTTTAACTTTTTTTTTTTAAGGTTAAGGGTGTTAATGTAACTTTTGAAAGTTTAGGGGTATTTTAAAATGAATATTAATAATTTTTGTCCATATATTAACGGTAAGGGTGTTTTTGAACTTTTTTTTAAGTTTAAGGATATATTAATGAATATTTTGAACGTTTAGGAGTATTTTTGAAACAAAAGTACTAACAGTTTCCATCTAAAACTAACGATAGTGGTATTTTTTAACTTTTTTAAATTTTAAGGATATTAACGAAACTTTTGAAAATTTAGAGGTATTTTTTAAACAAAATATAAAGTTCAAGGGTATTTTCTATAATTTAACCATTTCTTATATCATTTTTTTATCCTAAAAAGTTTAGTGATCAAGTTAAAAGAGAGAACAAAATTTCCCAACTAATTGAATGGTCCATCCACTGAAATAATCAAGCTACATAAACTTGCACTCCAACCACAGACTACACAACAACCCTGCACTTCAAACACAAAATCTCTTCATCTACCCCTTAAAGGTGCCCCTAACCCCTACTCCTTGGGGCCAAATGTCACCCCAAGTGTTTGATAGATTTAAAGGAGAACCTAAAGTAAAGAGAAAAGAGAGATTTTTTTTTTCTTATTTTAAATAAACAAGCACTGGTCAAACACCTAGTGACGAGTAGTCAACATGCAGAAAACTATGGCCGACAAAAAAAAAATCCTCAGACGAATTAAGGAGAGCAAATGTTATTCCCCTTTCTTCTTTGCTCTGTTCTTAAACCAAATAGAGAGATTATAAAGAGTTTCAGAGAGAAAACAAACCAATATGATTGCTTTGAGGCTGTCAAGAGAGAAAGGATAGTCAAGCATGTCATCCTGTTGGAGCTGCAACATTATATCCATCAAATTCTTTTTAGATTCATCAGTTTGATGATCACCAGCTCTCATCTTTTCCTTTGTGTTCTTCAATCACCATGCTACAAAAGGCATCGAATGTTTCAAAACATTTTTTCAACTCCCCATTAAACCCGCTAATCACATCGATCCATTTTAGAGCAGGAAAGAAATCCCCAACACAAAAGGCCGAGAGTAGCACCATAGCCCTTTTCGATATGTCTCCAAATCTACTATTTCCATTTTCATCCTCAAATTTCTCACCCAAAATGCATCTCGACACTATGTTGTTTGAGGTTTGCGCCAACAGCTGACTAAGATTCACAAGCTCACCGCCACCACAGGCCTTGCGAATTCTATTCATGAGCACACCAACTTCCTCATCTCTCACGTACTGAAACGACACCACTTTTTTTACACTAAAAAGCTCGAGTGCGCAGATTTTTCGGGCTTGTCTCCAGTGCTCGCCATATGGAGCAAAACCCATGTCTTGGCATTGGTACAGCAGCATCTTTGTGGCAGTAGTTTGGGGCCTGCTGCAGAATTTGAGATCATGTATCTTCATGACTTCTCTGGCCATTTTTGATGAAGAAACAACAAGAGCTGGTATCTGGCCTAAATTTAGGAGCATTAGAGGGCCGTATTTTTTAGAAAGAGATGCTAAAGATTGGTGCGGCAGGGCCCCTAATTGGTGAAGGTTGCCGATGATCGGCAGTTTTGGCGGCGAAGGAGGAAAATTTGTTTTTTTGCCTTTGAAGAGCTTCAGCAAAAGTAAGATGAAGAAGAAGAAAAGGCAGAGAGAAAAAGAGATGGGATTCAGAGTTTGAAATTGTTGATGAATCTTCGATATTGGATCCATCTTCTCCCTCGGAGACGTGGTTTGCGAATTTCAAGTTTTTTTACAAGCTTTATTTATAGTATTTCTTCCAAATCTGGATGATGTCTTATTTACTTTTTTTTTTTTTTTTTTTTGAAACAGTATATCTATTGAGTAATTGAATAGGAAACTCTCATGAAATTTTTAGAAATTTTTTTAATTAATAAACATACATCATAACTATAATCTATATTTCTATTAAAAAGCCATAATTTTAATTACTAATAATAATTAATTAATATATTTAATTTAGTTTTAGTTAGATATAAAAAGTTGACATAATGAGATTTAAATAGTTAGGATATAAAAAGTTAAGTCTCTATAGTTCAACTGTCATGATAAATGTTTTAACGACTACAAGTTTGAATCTCCCCCAATTGTATTAAAAAAATTCACTCTTTTATTTACATAATTACTAAGTTTAATTATATTTAATTTAATTAAAAATATATAATATACTGTTTAGCTTTCTCATTCTTCCACTCATCTCTAGATCTCTCTCGCTTACAAAATTATTGTTTCTATAATGTGGGCTGATAGTAAATGGGGGTTTAGATTAAAAAAAACCTCCTCAACTCACATATAAATAAAACCAATATTTTTTTAGCTCATATAATTAAACCATGTCACATCCTCATTGCAAAAATCATAAATATAATCTTTAAATAAAAAATACTTCTTCACTCATCTAAAAAATACTTTTTTAAAAAAATAGATGAGTGTCCGAGGTGGGGCTATTACATTGGGTTGACAAAGAATTCCATAGAATTTTAGATTTGAAAAATCTCCTCAACTCACGTACAAATAAAACCATCATTTTTTATCTCATATAATTAAACCATGTCACATCCTCATGCAAAAATCATAAAATAGAATCTTTAAATAAAAAATATTTCTTCACTCATATAAAAAAAATACTTTTTTTAAATTGATGAGTGTCCAGATCAGCTTACGTGCACCTCGAAACAACCATATGACTCCATTACATTTGGATGACTAGGAAACCCATGAGATGTTAAATTCTAGGTAGATTGAACCCATTCTCTCTTAGTTCTCCAAGATCCTTCTACATTTTTATATTGTTCGTGTGACCTCTAACCATTTTAATTTTCGAAGAATTTTTTTTTAGCAATCTTCAACTTGGTGAGAGTTAAATCTTTTAAAAACGATATATATAATACACATGCCATGATTTTTCTTTTTTATAATTGTTATTACATATATGATTGTTATTATTTTTTATTTTGAATGTCTATATATACTTAAACTTCACCGGTCTAATTTTTAATTAAATTTTGTTTTTCATATTTTAAATGTGAAATTGATAAAAACTCTTGAGATTTTATTTCAAAATCAGAATATATATATATAAATTCGTTATAATTTAAAATTTATTGTATCATATTAATTAATAATTTATGTTTCATCAATAATTTATATTTGTTTCTCTCCAAATTCTTTGTTTCCTTATATTTGAAATAGAGAGAAGAGAGAGAGAATGGAGTTGTTGGTGTGAATGTGGGTTTTAATATCATTTAAGTTGATTTTAATTAGTGGGTATTAGATTTTAATGGAGAGGAGGAATGGGGAGAGAGGGTGTTTGGATTTTAATAGAAAGGGAAGGGAGGGATATTATTTTATGTATTTTGAATTTCTATTAATACATAAACTTTGTGAAAATGAGTATATTTATAGTAGTAATTGATATGTACCATCGATCAAAAGGTCGGAGATTTGAATCCTGCTACTCTCAATGTTATTGAATCCAGAAAAAAAAAACACTTAAACTTTACATGTTTTATTCTTAGTTAAATTGTATTTTTCATATTTTATAAATGTAGATTGATACAACTCTGACATTGAACTTCTTTGAAAACTTATAATTGAGGAGCTTATTAGGACATTTTTCAATTATTAATACGACCTTCATTATGAAGGAGCTCTTTTTTTACCCATTGATCCTTACTTTTTTTTTTACAAATGAACATTGTTTGTTTACAATTGGTTCATCACATGTATTAATTTGAACATCTTTAAAAAAGAGAATGTTAGTATTTTACTTTTTCAAGATAATAAGAAAACAACAATATATTTCAACATTAGTATCATGTATGGAGTGGGATATTCACAAAATATTACTAAGCCATCAAGGATCTATTTACATGATTCACAAAATATAAGTAATGACCAACAATCTGTCAGTTCGTAAGCCCGAAGAAAGATTGTTGGAGCATAGAGTCAAACCAACTAAGTACATGTTCATTTCATATTATTTTGAACCATGGGAGTGTTGTCGATCATTAAGTTGCCATCGATAGATGCTAGAGAAGGTATTGTTGGTTGTTAAATATGGTCGCCAATGATTGTCGTCAATCGTCGGAAAAGGTAGTCGGCAGTAGTGGTCGATCGTCGAAAGTGTGGTCATCGGAGGTGGTCGTTGGTCGCTGAAGGTGTGGTCGTCGGTCTCTGGCGGTGGTCGCTGGTTGGAGAACCGGTAATAAAATATGTTAATAATGTAAGTGTACAAATCGGTGGAGTTAATATTTGTAGTAAGTTGGTAGAGTTTGAGTTTTCTTATAGGAGAATTTCTTCAATGGGTCAAACAATGAGTTAGGTTTAACTCAACTTATGCAGCCAAACATCCCCTAAATTTTTTATATGAATTGTAAAATACTGGTGTCGGAAAGATCATATATATTATTGTATAAATCGTATGTTTTATTGTAAGAGTAAATGGATAGTGAATTTAATACATACTCAATATGATCATAAAATAATTGAAAATACCACTTGCAAGACACGTGTTAAAAGACTAGTATTAATAGCCATAGTGTCCTCCATGTGTCCATTTCTTATCAATGCTTAGTGTCCAAATGTATCAACTCATCCCTTGTCAAATTGCCTATAAATAGTGGTTTTTGGTGGAAGAATAAAAATAACCATTGGATTGAAATTCTTCAACCTATTTTCTCTCATTCCACTATCTTTTTAATTTCTCTTATTTATTTAAGTTTTTCCATATAATTACACTATCTCATATTTATATTATATATATTTCTTTTCCAAACTTGTATTATTATTATTATTATTATTATTATTATTATTATTATTATTATTATTATTATTATTATTATTATTATTATTATTATTATTATTATTATTATAATAAATATATTATATTAGTATTTAAATATTGATAAAATTATACCTGGTTTTCATCCTATTTTCACAACACGTTATCAGCACGAAGCTCTACCGATTTTTTCACTGAAGGTAGGTCCTCCGGGTAAGTCATTTCTTTTTAATAATAAAACGTTATTTTGCATGTTTAATTGATTTCCTAATGTAAATGCAATTTCTTTTTATATAGTATTACTATGGAAAATCTTGAAAAATTAGAATTTGCGGCCTTGGATATTAATGGAAATAACTACTTGTCATGGGTCCTTGATGCTGAGATCCATTTAGACTCCATGAATCTTGGAGAAACAATTAAAGAAGGAAATGATGCATCAAATCAAGAAAAAACTAAAGTCATGATCTCCCTTCGCCATCATCTTCACGAGGGATTGAAAATGGAGTATCTTACAATAAAAGATCCCTACATTCTATGGCAAGGCTTGAAAGAAAGGTATGATCATCAAAAAACAGTTATTCTTCCAAAAGCTCGTTATGATTATATGCACATGAGGTTGCGGGGACTTCAAATCGATAAGTGAATATAATTCCACTCTCTGTAATTAGTTCAAAATTAAAATTATGCGAGAGAAATGATTACTGATGTTGATATGTTAGAGAAAACATTTTCCACTTTTCATGTCTCGAATATGCTCCTGCAGCAGCAATATCGAGAGAAAGGCTTTAAAAAATATTCAGAACTAATTTCATGTCTTCTCGTGACTGAACAAAATAACGAGCTATTAATGAAAAATCATGAATCTCGACCAACTGGAGCAACACCATTCCCTGAAGTGAATGTTGTGAATTTCAATAATCGTGGTCGAGGTCGGGACCGCGGTAGAGGAAGAAATACCTATTTTCGCGGTGGACATTATAATTTTAAGAAACTCACACGAAGTGATGATCATAAAGGCAAGACTCCACAAGATAAGAGTTCAAAAGATGATGAACATAAATGTTTCCAGTGCGGAATGACTGGGCACTGGTCACGTACCTATCGTACGTCAAAACACCTTGTTGATCTCTATCAAGCTTCCCTGAAGGAAAAAGGAAAAGGAAAGAATGTGGAGGTGAATCTTGCCATTCAAGAAGATGATGTGTTTGATCCCTCCAATATGATGCATCTTGATGTGGCTGATTATTTTGAATCTCCTGGAGAGAAAATTGATGCAATCAAACAAGTAGAGGATGTTTTGTATGAAGATATATAATTAAGTACTGCTTGTAATTATTGTATGTTTTTGTTGTTTTTGTATATATATTTAGGACTTTTTGTAATCGTTTTTCTTTTCTTATCAATGAAGAAATATGGACAATTTCAATATGTTGAGTAACCCGAAAATGAGCAATGAGGATTTATGTCTAGCAGACTGCGCAACTACGCATACAATACTCATAAACAGAAAATATTTTTCTAAATTGACAATGCTGGAAGCAATAACGAATACTATATCAGGTTCTGCAGACTTGATTGAAGGTTTTGGAAAAGCAAGTTTTATCTTGCCTAGAGGAACAAAATTTTCAATTAATAATGCTTTGTTCTCTAGCAAATCAGAGAGAAATCTATTGAGTTTCAAAGATATACGTAATAATGGTTATCATGTTGAAACTGATTGTAAAAATAATATAGAGTATCTCTATATCACATCTATTGTTTCACATGAAAAACGTATATTGGAAACACTGCCAGCTTTTCCTTCTGGATTATGTTATACTCATATACGAGTAATCGAAAGTTATGCAACAATGAACCAGAAGTTCATGAATCCAGAAATATTCAGTGTTTGGCATGATCAACTGGGTCATCCAGGATCGATAATGATGAGGAAAATTATTGAGAATTCACATGGACATCCTTTAAAGAACCAGAAGATTCTTCAATCCAATGAGTTGTCATGTGATGCTTGCTCTCTAGGAAAATTAATTATTAGACCATCACCATCTAAAGTGGGCATTGAATCACCTGCATTTTTAGAGCGAATTCAAGGTGATATTTGTGGACCTATTAACCCACCAAGTGGTCCATTTAGATATTTTATGGTATTAATTGACGCATCCAGCATATGGTCACATGTATGCTTATTATCAAGTCGAAATCTTGCATTTGCAAGATTACTTACTCAAATAATTAAGTTAAGAGCACAATTTCCTGATTATACAATTAAGACGATTCGACTTGATAATGCTGGTGAGTTTACATCCCAAACTTTTAATAATTATTGTATGTTAATTGGGATAAGTGTTGAACATCCTGTAGCTCATGTTCATACACAAAATGGTCTAGTAGAATCATTTATAAAACATCTGCAATTAATTGCAAGACCATTGCTTATGAGAGCTAAACTCCCTACATCGGTCTGGGGTCATGCTATTTTGCACGCAACATCATTATTACGTATTAGGCCAGTAGCCTATAATAAATATTCCCCCATGCAATTAGCTTATGGCCAAAGACCAAAAATGTATCCCATCTGAGAATTTTTTGATGTGCAGTATATGTTCCAATTGCTCCACCACAACGTACTAAGATGGGTCCTCAAAGGAGGTTAGGAATATATGTTGGATATGATTCCCCATCAATTATTAAATATCTTGAACCCCTAACGGGTGATGTATTTACTGCACGATTTGCTGATTGTCATTTTAATGAGACAAATTTTCCAACATTAGGGGGAGGAATTAAGAAGTTGGAAAAAGAAATTACATGGAATGCATCATTATTATCTCATTTAGATCCTCGTAGAGATCAATGTGAACTTGAAGTTCAAAAGATAATTCATTTGCAAAATATAGCAAATCATTTACCAGATGCATTCGCAGATGCTAAAAGAGTGACTAAATCATATATACCAGCAGCAAATGCTCCATCAAAAATTTATATTCCACAAGAACAAGTTGTCAATAATGAGTCTGGAGCACGCCAGAAGCGTGGTAGACCAATAGGTTCCAAAGATAAAAATCCTCGAAAAAGAAAAGTAGTTGAGAATCAAAATGATTCAATAAAAGGTATGAATGTTTCAGAAGAAATCCAGAATACAACTACTCAAAAGACTATTGATGAAAATCAGACGCTTGAGGATAATAATGAAATTTCTATAAACTATGTTACAACAGGAAAGAGATGAAACCGAAATGATATCATTGTTGACAACATTTTTGCTTATAATGTTGCTCACGATATTATTCATGAAAGTGACGATTTTGATCCAAAATCTATCGAAGAATGTCAACATAGAAAAGATTGGTTGAAGTGGAAAGAAGCAATCCAAGCAGAGTTGAGCTCACTTTCAAAACGTGAGGTTTTTGGACTAGTGGTCCTAACACCAGAAGGTGTCAAACCTGTGGGATACAAATGGGTATTTGTAAGGAAAAGAAATGAAAAAAATGAAGTCACAAGATATAAAGCGAGACTTGTTGCACAAGGATTCTCGCAAAGGTCTGGTATAGATTATGAGGAGACATATTCTCCTGTGGTGGATGCAATAACGTTAAGATATTTGATTGGTCTGACTGTATATGAAAAACTTGATATGCATCTAATGGATGTAGTCACGACGTATTTATATGGATCTCTGGATAATGACATTTATATGAAAATCTCGGAAGGATTTAAAATACCAGAAACATATGAATCAAGTTCTCGGGAATTATATTCAATAAAGTTACTGAGAGATCATTATATGGATTAAAACAATCGGAGACGAATGTGGTATAATCGCTTTGAGTGAATATCTCATTGAAAGAAAAATATCAAAATAATCCAATATGTCCTCGTGTTTTTATAAAGAAATCTCGATGGGATTTGCTATTATAATCAGTATATGTTGATGATTGGAATATAATTGGAACTCTGAAGAGTTATCCAAGGCAATAGAATATCTTAAGAAAGAATTCGAGATGAAAGATCTTGGAAAAACAAAATTTTGCCTTGGTTTGCAAATTGAACATTTAGCAGATGGGATATTTGTTCATCAATCAACTTATACAGAGAAAATCTTAAAAAGATTCTATATGGATAAAGCACATCCATTGAATATTCCAATGGAGGTTCGTTCACTGGATGTAAAGAAAGATATATTTCGACCTCGAGATGATAATGAAGAACTACTTGGTCCTGAAGTACCATATCTTAGTGCAATTGGTGCACTTATGTATCTAGCTAATAACACAAGATCAGATATTGCATTTTCAGTAAATTTATTAGCTAGATATAGTTCATGTCCTACAAAAAGACATTGGAACGGAGTTAAGCATGTACTCCGGTATCTTCGAGGGACGATTGATATGGGTTTATTTTATTCTAACAAATCCAGTTTTGATCTAGTTGGTTATGCAGATTCTGGTTATCTATCTGATCCACACAAAACTAGATCTCAGACAGGTTATCTATTTACATGTGGAGGAACTGTTATATCATGGCGATCAGTAAAACAGACCATCACGACCACTTATTCGAATCATGCTGAAATCCTCGCAATTCACGAGGCAAGTCGAGAATGTGTGTATGGCTAAGATCAATGACACAACACATTCGTGAGACATGTGGGCTTTTCTTCGAGCAAACCCCTTCCAACAATATTATACGAAGACAACACATCATGTATAGCTCAAGTCAAAGGAGGATATATCAAATGAGATAGAACGAAACATATCTCTCCAAAGCTTTTCTACACTCATGACCTTGAAGAAAATGGCGACATCTCAGTACAACAGATTTGTTCGAAGGATAACTTGGCAGACATATTTACAAAGGCATTACCAACTACAACATTTGAGAAATTGGTTCACAGTATTGGGATGCGAAGACTCGGAGATCTCAAGTGATGTCGTCATGAGGGGGAGTAAATGTATTATATAAAATATGTACTCTTTTTCCTTCACTAGGGTTTTTATCTCATAGGGTTTTTCCCTAGTAAGATTTTAACGAGACATATTTTATATAAATGGGCATTTAAAGGGGAGTATTATAAACATTATAATGTAAATGTCCATTTCCACATGCCCTTTAACACCCATGCCATGTGGCAAATTATCCTTAGCCATAGTGTCTCCATGTGTCCATTTCTTACCAATGCTTAGTGTCCAAATGTATCCACTCATCCCTTGCCAAATTGCCTATAAATAGTGGCTTTTGGTGGAAGAATAAAAATAACCATTGGATTGAAATTCTCCAATCTATTTTCTCTCATTCCACTATCTCTTTAATTTCTCTTATTTATTTAAGTTTTTCCATATAATTACACTATCTCATATTTATATTATATATATTTCTTTTCCAAACTTGTCTTCTTCTTCTTCTTCTTCTTATTATTATTATTATTATTATAATTATAAATATATTATATTAGTATTTAAATATTAGTAAAATTATACCCGGTTTTCATCCTATTTTCACAACAGAATAAGCATTTTCTCGACAATTTAATCCTTCACTTTTTAATTAATTCATGGCTTTTATCCTTCATTTTAATTTTAAATTTAAAACGATTAACTCAATAATAGCTCCTTCTTTAATGTCTTAAATATATCTTCTTTTATTTTACTAATAAATTAAATTGAGAGTAACTTGGGTGTAACTTTGTACAACCCACTCCAACTCTTAGAAGAAAAAAATTATGTAGTGTTGAAGTGGGTGGCACAAAACTTAGGTGCCCAAATTATTTCGTTCAATTTATAGAAGACAACCAATGAATTAACTCCCCCTTGCTCCTTCCCCTCTCTTTTCCACACGTTGTGCGGATCCCTCATTCGTACTAAGATGAGAATGATGGAGATGGAGATCAAGGTGAAATTAGAGAGCCATCGACTACCTAAAAACCTACTTGGAATTGCTAACCATAAACAAACATCTATTCTCCCTTGCTTGAAATTGGAGAGAGATGAATGATTGAAATGCATTTGAATCATACATTTGTAGCATATGCTAAAAATTTTGATCCATTCATAACCATGGACGAACAATCAATGTCAATGGACGCCCTTTAGATTTTATATCAAATTTTTGGTTAGATTTGTTACTCTTCTCCTGAGTATTTGGGTTTGCATTAGATGTGGACTTAGAAAATGGAGGGATATTTTATGTTAAAGATTTTTTTATATAATTTTCGATCAAGGTGGATGATTTAGGATTCATTTAATTTGTTGATTCATTTTAATATATAAATATAATTTGGTGAAGATATATAGATATATGTTTTTTAGTTCAAGATGGATAGTTGCAAATAGTTGAGTTAATAGATACACACCAAATGTGGTGTGGTCCATCGTAAATAAAATATTTGGTTTTTTTTTTTTAAATCATGAAGCTGAAAGTTTATTGTTTTCTTTCATGGAATGATTTAATTCCAGATTTTATCCCACATCCTTCTCAAATTAAACATACTTAGAAGATTTGAAAAAAGAGAGAGAGAGAGATTAATAAAACGTAGTGACCTAGCAAATTGAAAAACGTGTACATTTGTGATTTGTGTTAGAAGCTTGCAAAATTAAATTTGAAATATACTTCAATTCGTAAATTTTCTCCTCCAAATAATTTCCCTAATTTCCAGAGGTAAGAGATTGTTCAATCATTTAAATGAAATAATTTAGTTAGGTTGGCTAATCATTTGGGCCCCATTTGATAACCATTTGATTTTTAATTTTTGAAAATTAAGTCTATAAATACTACTCCGACGTAAGTCAAGTTTTGAAAACTACAGAAAGTAGTTTCCGAAAACTTATTTTTATTTTTAGAATTTAGTTAAGAATTCAAGTGTTTTTCTAAGAAAGATAAGGAATATTGTAGGGAAGATGAAAACTATAGTAGAATAATAGAGAGAAAACAATTACAATTTTCAAAAACCAAAAACTAAAAACTAAGACCTCGTTAGATAACTATTTGATTTTTTATGTTTGGTTTTTGAAAATTAAGCCTAAAATTACTATTTTTACCAATGAGGTTCTATATGGTTTCTTATATACTTTGTACCTATGTTTTCAAAAACTAAATTATGTTTTGAAAACTACACAAAGTAGTTATCAAAAACTTGAATTTGTTTTTTAAATTTAGCTAGAAACTTAAATAACAACTCAAGAAAGATGGAAACATTGTAGAGAAGATAAGAAAGCAACGGTGGAAAAACAAGCATAATTTTTAAAAACCAAAAACCAAAAACTAAATAGATATCAAAAAGGACTTAAATAGTTATCAAACGAGGCATGATTTAGTTTTAGTTTTTTTGAAAAAAAAATGAAACATATAAATATTGTTTCCATCTATGAACTTCCTTGTTTTCTTACTTATTTTTTACCTATGTTTTAAAAAATGATACTGAGTTTTGAAAACTAAAAAAAAAATAGTTTTCAAAAACTTGTTTTTATTTTTGAAATTTAACTAAGAATTTAAATTTTTTTCTTAGGAAAGATGAAACCTATTAAGAAAACAAGTACAATTTTCAAAAACTCCCATTAGACTATATCGATATGATTAAATTTACCCCTTCGTATCAATTTAAGTTTTTTGGTTAATTGGTGATTTAATATGCTATCAGAGTAAGAGGTCTTGTGTTCAAATTCCACTCATGTTAATTCCTAATCATTAATTTTTTGATCCATTAGATTTTTTTAATTTTTTTATTTAATTTGTTTTAGGATTTCATGTTTCTCTTCCTTCTCCTCTATTATTCTCTTTATGATGTTTCTCATTTCAATAATTTTGTATTTAAAATTTCTTGAAAGCAAGCTGCTTGATTTTTCTTTCCTTTAAATGTTTAAGGGATATTTACTTTTACATTAAATTAGAATATGAGCTTTACTCAAAACTTTTTAAAATGGAAAACAACTCATGAATACAAGTTTTTCAACACTTAATAAAGCCGATAACTAACCAATTTTTTTATACTCTTATCTTTAAATTATGTTGTGATTAAAAAATAAAAATCAAGTTTGAATTCCTATTTCCAAGTGTTGAACTGAAAAAAAAAAAAAAACTATGTGTGATCGATTAAAAAAGTTAAATATAAAAATGTAGATAGGGAGCAAACTTTTTTTTAAAAAAAAATTAAAATTTACAAGCATGCCGTTGATATTAATTATTAATAATTAATTAATTCTTTAACCATTAAAGTACAATTTATCTTTCATTAATTAGACGTTTTTTTAAATCAATTAATTATTTCAATATTTGGTTAACAAAAAGGGAATTGCAACTGAGTTATTATCATTAATTATTATTTTCTTTAGGAATTATAATCATTAATTATATATTTTATATATTTTTTTTTAAAATGAAAGTGGCATATATTCGTTACCGAACACTACTTTGTTGGAGTTGTGTAGGTATTTTCTTAATGCACCACCATTTAAAGAAGCTCAAGAAGGAGACACGGTAGAAGATTGGGACGAAGAGGAAGTGAAGGGAAGGAGGGAGGAAGAAGCAGATGCTTTTGGAGAAGAGAGAAAGGGGGAAGAAAGGAACCATGGTGCATGGAGAAGAAGGGGAGAGAAAATGTTTCTAAAAAAAATAAAATAAAATGTCATTTCAATATTAAAAATAATAGAAAATACTAGTAGAGACCTTTTTAAACCTATTCATCAAAACTTAGAGATTCAAAAAGTAAATTTTGAAAATTGATAGATCAAACCCACCTATTCCTAGTGGTGAGCATGGGTTGGGCGACGTCGATTTTGGGCTCAAACTGCACCCCTACAAGTCGGTTTTGATCGATCAGTTATGATCAGGATCGAAAGTGGTTATGAAACTGATCGACCAAACGCATGCAAAAATTATTCAGTTTTGGAGTTCATTTGGAGTTGCTGAAAAAAGTGTTATCGTCCATGGCAACAGTCGACTCCAGTAGGCGGTGAAGAAAGCTTCAATAAAAAAAATAGAGAGAGAAACAAAGAAGGAGAGATACAAAAAAGATGAGAACGGAGGAGAGGAAGAAGAAAAAGAAGGTGGTGTGTGACGGGCTGACGGCAATCGACTCTGACAAGTCGCGATGGGCGCATGACGGATTTTTTATTTGGTTTGTTCAATCCTACCTATTCTTTAAAACTCAAGGACCAAAAAGTATTTTTTTCCTAGAGTTGAAGTATAAAAAAATTATAAAAAAAAGGGCTGGGGCGTAAGTTTTATTAAAAAAAAGAAAAGCAAAAAAAATACATATATATCAATATTAAAAAAAGAAGATGAAAAAGAAAAACCCTAAGGGGTTGTTTGGGACACATGTTCGGAATCAGAATCCTGGGAATCAGAAGCCTGGAGGGTTTATCTTAAGGGGTTCTGAAGCCTGGGAATCAGAAAACTGTGTTTGGGGTGCAGTGTTCTGAAACTTGGGAATCAAAGAGCTGTGTCTTGGGTGCAATTTTCTGAACTCTAGGTTTCATACAATTTTGTTTCACCTTTTTTTCTTTTAGCTATTTTATTCCTTTCAAATTTTTGTAATTGATCTTATGTGAATTGTAGAAGTTAATGTCTAACATGGATCAATTTTTTAAGTAACATTTCCATGAAACTTTCAATTTAGGTAGTTTTTTTAACACCCCTACCATGAGTTTACACATACAGATACATCGTCTAAAAGTGTTGCAACTAACATGAAACAAAAGAACATAAAACGCCTTTGTGCGAAAGAAAAAAATTATTTCATTTTTTCTAACTTTTAAAAAAGAAATTACAAAATTGAGCCATTTGAGTGTACATTAAAAAAAATACCAAGTTGTTTTTCTTTTTTTTTTTTAATAAAAATTTCACAAAATTCAAAGGTGTTGAAAGTAGCATAAAAAGATGTTTATTAGCCATTTTTTAGTTTTATTTTAACCTTTAAAAAATTGACTAGATTGTCAGATTGTTGGAGTGGTCGAGTTGATGAGGTGGTGGGATTGTCGGGGTGGTCGTTGGATTTTTGGTTGTCAGTGGTCATCGGGTCGTCGGAGTTGTTGTTGAAAAAGTCATTGAGGCAACCATCAGTGGTGGCTAGTCGCCGATGTGGTCGTCAGAGTTGTCGTTGTCTGTGGTCGCCGGAGTTATCACTGGAGTTGTTGTCGAAGTGGTGGCTGAAAAATGGTAACGCCAAATGAAAGAAGAAATGGAAAACCAAGTGGTCGCAAGAGGTAACCGTCAATGGTGGTTGAGTCCCTGATGTGGTCGTTGTAGTTGTAGTTGTCGTTGTCGAGTGGTCGCTGGAGTTGTCATTGGAGTTATTGTCGTAGCGGTCACTGATAATGAAAAACGAAAAATTGAAGAGGAAATGAAAAATCAAATGTTTTTCGAGGCGATCATCGCGTGATGTCGAGTCACCGTGTGGTCGTCGGAGTTGTCGTTGTCGATGGTGTCGGGTGGTCGCCGGAGTTGTCACCAGAATTGTTGCCAAAGTGGTCGTCGGTACGATCGTCGGAGTTATCGTTGTTGGTGATTGTTGAGTGGTCGTCGAAGTTGTTGTCAAAGTGGTCGTCGGAGTTTTTACCGGAGTTGTCGTTGTCGGTAGTCGCCGGAGTTTTTACCGGAGTTGTCGTTGTCGATGGTCGTCAGTGGTCGTCAGAGTTTTTACTAGAGTCGTCGAAGTAGTCGACAAATGGATGAGAAAAACATGGAACAAATTCCATGAGATTACACTATTGTAACCCATGGGAAATGGATTTCAAAACCAAGGATTTGGAACACCTTGCTCCAAACATGAGTTTGTATTTGGAATCCAAACCCATGAGCCAAACACACCCAATGATGCTCAACCTACCGGCAGTGTGTGCACTAGCTTCAACAATAATGCAACCTGAACATATCGCAACCTTCATCCAGACGACATGCGATCAACCCACTCGCAAGACACTTTTTACCAACCAAGCCATGGCAGTGGCTCCAAAATTCTAACAATCGTCAGTGTCCAAAAGAAGAAGATTAACATAATTTTAAAAATAAATAAACAAATAAAAGTTTAGCAGTTCTAGCGACATAAAAAAAAAACTCAGGGACGAGTGTTGTTTAACGAAAAAATAGAGAGAGGGGGGCTTGGCTTCAGAAGTTTGGAAGGGTTTAATCAGTCATTACTGGCAAACCAAGTGTGGAGAATCCTTCAGCATCCTAATTCCCTTGTCTCTAGATTTTTAAATGGCAAGTACTTCTCTAATGTCTCGATCATAAATGTTGTTGATAACTGTTTATTAAAGAGTTATTTTCCTCTAATTTATGCGGTAAACGTTGCTAGTTTTTTTCTTAATATCCTAGTTTTCAACTTATTCATTTCCTAATTATGCATTTTATTGGTAACTTAACCAAGCCTTGAAGATAAAGTAGTTCATGAGTAAAATATTGATATTTGAGACTTAGTTGGTTGTTTTTTCTTGATTAGCAAGGTTGGAGATGAAGATTAGAACAAAAGAAGAGCAGAAAAGCATTTTGTGTTACCTTGCTCCAGCATGAGTTTTGCTCCAGCAATATTTTCGGCATTGTAGCAGTTTTCACGGGGTAATTAGATTTAAATATTTGGGTTTTTTACAATTGGGCCCATTTGGACTATAGAGAGTATGGGCACGAATGGGTCTTCACTAAACCCTGTTTTTATCACTTGGGGGAGGTATTTAAGCTTCATTAGGGTTGTTTGTCAAGGTAGGGACCTAGAGGAGGAGAGAATTAAAGGCTTGGATAGCAAGTAGTTGTTGTCTTCTTTAAGAAGGAAAAGGAGAAGCTGAAGAATTGAGCCAATCTAGCACAAAAGTGGAGCAAAAGCAAGGAGGGATCGTTGTTCTAACTCCATACCATAAGCTTTTCTTCTCCTCTTTTGAATTTGCATCTTCTTTTCTTGCTTCTAAGTACCTCATTGTTGTAATATATTCTATTTTAGATTTTCTAAATATTTTCTTTGTTGTCATGAGCTAATTCTTTCGAAGGCAAGGATTAAAGGAACTTTTGTAATTTGGGATTGAGCTTAAGCTTTTGTATGCTTAAATTGTGATTGGATTTTGGTTGAATTTATTATTAATGTGGAACTAAGGTTGGCCATCTTCATTCCATACCATTTTCTTTACTTTTGGAAAAAAGGAAGAAAACCGATTGCTTTAATCCACTTTAGATCTGATTACAAGTGAATACTTGCAGTGAAAATGGGTAGGTTAGGGATAATCATCCAACTAAAGTACAAAAAGCAGTGAGCTTAACAAGGTAATTAAATGGAAATTTAATTGCTGAAAAATTTTGGGAAATCTGGGAAGAATCCCGTGTTAAATTGTTGTAGCATAATTTTGAGTTTACAATTGCTTCAGCATTATATCCCATATTGCATAAAGAACCTCTAATCTGAGCCCTTCGCGTTTGTTGTAGCATTTTCAGTGCTTTTAATCTTTGTTTCAGCATTCTACTAGTGAAGTTCTTTTTTTTCCTTTATTCTTGTTAGCCTTAAGTTATTCTTTTGTTGGTTACAATTCCAATTCACTATAATTAATTCGAGCAAGATAAACTTCGCAGTTTAGTCCCTGAGGATTAGATACTCGGTACTTAAAATACCGTTTTATATTATTTCGATCGCGTGCACTTGCGCGTCGTGACAGCTGTGAAGGGTAACCCTTCATACATATGGAGAAGTTTAATGTGGGGAAGGGAGTTATTTGTAAGGGAATTCGAAGTCGAATTGGGAATGGCAAAGATACCCACTTTTTTTAGCACCCTTGGCTGCCTCGAGTCTCGACTTTTAAGGTACACACTATACCTTCTCCGGAAAAGAAGTTGATGACGGTTTCAGAGATAATAGGTGAGAATGGTCGATGGGAATCTGATAAATTGAGAGAATTGGTTAACGAGGAAGAGATTCAGATTATTGAATCGATTCCAATTTGCAAGACTTCTCTTAATGACAGTTGGATGTGACATTTTACTAAAGATGGGATAATGACAGTCAAGAATGCATATAAAGTTTTTATGAATGACTTAAATGCTCCTTCGATGTCTAATCCTAGCAGATTGGAAAAATGGTGGAAATTCCTATGGTCTATCAATCTCCCTGCTAAAATCAAACTCTTTACATGGAGATTATTCAACGAAATCCTTCCAACAAAAGAAATTTACACAGGACACATATCCAGGTTGATCAGTGGTGTATTCTGTGTGGTAAGGAATTCAAAACATCAGGGCATCTATTTTTTCAGTGCAAAAGATCACGGTTAATATGAAGAAGTTTAATTTCTAAAGTCACAGAATGATCAACTCAAAGGATTCTGATTCCTGATATTATACTTAAAGCTTTCGAGGAACTAGATCCTAAAGAAATGGAAATTTTCTGCTTAAATTGTTGGGTTTGATGGAGATCGGATCTCCTTGAGCAGCGAAAACGTGTTTGGGATCGTTAATTGATTGATTGTTTTAATTGAAACAAAAACCAGTACATTGACAAAAATACAGAACAAGCATGAAATTCTAATCCTATTAGACATGGATTAATTGCATACATGCAAACATATGTTTAGTTTAACTATTAAACTAAAGGGAAGAAGAAGAAATTATTACCTTTGTAGTTTTCCTCAGTAGCAACTCCTTGCTCCAATCAGTAGAGCAACCCAAGAAGATTTTGTTTCTCTGTTTTATAGAACATCACCAAAAGAGTAAACCTTCTATCCTCTGAGATTCAACTTAGAAGAAAATCCTTTGTGGGAAGGATTCCAACTTTTGGATAACTTTGGGAATAAGAGTGAGAGAGAGAAAATTTCTCTGTTCTTTTTCAAAAAAAATGATCGATCAATCACCTTCTTCTTCTCACCAGGAGAAGAAGAAGCTTCAGTGGGCAACTCCCCACTCCCTATCGAGGGGGAGTTGGGGAGTAGTGGGAACGTGTCCTCCTCACACGTTCCGAATTAATAATTCATATAAATTAATTAATTAATTAATTAATTTCATTAAATTAAATCATATTTAATTCAAATATAGTATTAATTTAATGATTAAATCATATTTAATCATTTTACCCTTTATACTATAGTTTAATGTACATCTCATGCACATTAAGTTTTAACCTATAGTTTTTTCAAATATGAATCACATTCACATTTAAATTTAATATTTGAACTCTTTCAAATATTTAATTCTCTCACATAATTTAATATGAATTATATTCACATTAAATTTATAATATATAGTTCCAAAACTATATATATTATATCGTATCAATATACATTAAGTTTATTCCCTAATGAATTTGAACATTTCAAATTCAAATGATCTAAGAACCCTTTACGAGCTAGAAGGTGGACCTAATGGACCTACTGCATCGTAAGCTCCAACGATACAAGGTTGCTCGGTTAATCTCATTAACCTCCCAATCAACATTCGTTAACTGCGGGAACACTCCACTAAAGTCCCACAGCTGCACTCTTCTCAATGCAGATATATTTCTGTGTCAGGGAACATTCCTCTACTTACCCTAGTAGGCGGGAAGGAGTGAATTCCATCTTGCTAAGTTAAGTTCCCAGCCGCTCACTCGGTCTTGTCCCCAAGAAGGTAGGCATATTGAGTCGGCGAATCTGGCCACTCTCACCCATACTAGTCAAAGGACAATCCCTCGCGAACAGGAGTTCGTAACCTATTAAGGATTGAGATCAAGTTGCCTAGGTCATCCTAGTGAAATAGAAACCTAACTAGTCAACGGAGTTACAGCTAGAGATTACTATTTCGTGGTCCGGTCTTATGTAATCTCATTACATAGGATATCCCCACTCACATGTCATCTACACGAACACGTTAGGATCACAGTATTTGTATCAAATACAAAGTGGGCCACATCCATAGTTTAACCGGGTAAGGTACCCAAACCTTATCCCCAACTATAGACCCTTTAGGTCAGATCTCTCAAACCGAGATCCCTTTTATGTACATTACATTCCGTTAGAGATTCTTTTAACAACCTTGGATGTTTAGTTTATTGGATTTAGAGTTTAAATAAAGGCAAACGAACAATAACACTTTATTGAAATAATAACACTTTATTACAATAATTAGAACATAATTACAAACTACGAGTTTTAGGGCACAAATCCCAACAAACTCCCACTTGAACTAAAACTCTAGTGGGGTACATTATAATCTAAAACAGTGGTTACAAGAGATAGAAATACAATAAACTAGGGCATCCATATACCCCATTACATATCTCTCACTTGCCCTAGATTAGCCTATGTACATATCTCGTAGACCCAGACTTTCCAGATGACCCCTCGAACACTTTAGCCGTAAGAGTCTTTGTAAACGGATCAACAATATTGTGCTCCGAAGCGATCTTCGTGACTGTCACATCTCCTCGTTGCACTATTTCTCGTATCAGGTGATACTTTCTCTCGATGTGCTTACCTCGCTTATGGTTGCGAGGTTCCTTCGAATTGGCTACCGCACCACTGTTGTCACAGTATAAGGTGATGGGAGATTCCATATTTGGAACAACTTCCAAATAAGTAAGGAATTTCCTTAGCCAAACAGCCTCTTTAGCTGCTTCACAAGCAGCGACATACTCAACCTCTATTGTGGAGTCAGCGATGCATGCTTGCTTGAGGCATAGGGAATATTCCCACTGCATAACAAATGTCCCATGCGTGGTCTAACCCTGGATTGGACTGGTACCTACTGACTATTCCCACTGCATAACAAATGTCCGACCTCGTGCACAACATAGCATACATTAAGCTACCTACTGCAGAGGCATAGGGAATATGTCTCATATCCTCAACTTTTTGAGGTGTCTTGGGACACTATTCCCTACATAGATGAACTCCAAGCCTGAAGGGTATTTGTTGGGATTTTTGTCCTAATCTCGTGTTTGTAATATATTGTTTGAAATTAATAAGAGTTATTAACTTCATCACTTTGTGTCTCGCAATATTTATAAACTTTTCCAATAAACTAAGCTCCAGGGTCATTGAATTTATGAGAGAACTGAATTGAACGGTGTGTAGTGGACACACAGGGAGGATCACGTTCGGGTTAATGACCCGAACGGTCTACAGTATATGGATAGGGTTGGAGACCTAATCTTGGATACACTGTGGATGCGGCCCGCTTTGTATTAGATACAAACGAGGTGATCTGACTCGTTCATGTAGTTGACATGCGAATGGGGACATCCTGTGCAATGAGATTATACAAGACCGGACCGTGATTTATTAGACCTACTGATGTAACACCGTTGACAGTAAGGACTAATAACTTCGTGAGATGACCATTAGTGACTCAACTCAATCCTCGAGCGTGTTACGGACACCACCTGCTGCAGTGAGGGTCCGTTTTTCACTAGTACGCGGGTGAGGGTGGTCACGATTACTCGCCCAATATGCCTATCTTCTCGTGACAAGAACCAAGTAGAGAGTGGGAACTTAACTACGCGAGATGGAATTCACTGCGTTCCGCCTTAGGAACTTAGAGGGTTGTTCCCTTAAGTCTTTGTCTCCGTGGCTTGGACAACGCGCGCCACCTTCTCACTAGCCCGAGAAGGGTGTTGTGTATGGTCGGACCATCACAATATGTTGTTCATTAGAGAAGAAGTGGGGACTTAAGGAACAAGAGGTAGACGCAGGGGTAAAACGGTAATTTGACCCAGCCGTGTCTACGAACAACTGTGAAGGGTCGACTCATGGGTATTGGTTATATCGGTGGACACGTAATATTCTCGCACTTGGTCGAGTGCACTCACGCCTATAGTGGAGTGTTACCATAGCTAATGAATGTTGGTTAACCGTGTCAAAGAGTTTGGCAGGTTAATCTTGGATCATTGGAGCCCGTCACTGTAGGTCCATTAGGTCCCTCGGTTGGCTCCACCTGGATTAAAAGAAGGGTTAATGTTTTGGTATGAAATTGAAGTGTTCAATTTCACTTTAAGGACATTTATGTCATTTATATGAGATATGAATGATATAATATATAGTTTAATGTGAATGAGATTCATAATAAACTATAGGTTAGCCTAATTGTTGAATTAGGGCTAATTGGAGAAATTGATTGAGAGAAATTAAATTGAATGTGATTCAATTTAATTAATCCACAATTATTGCAAATGAGATTTGCAATATGAGATATGAGATATCTTATATTATGTGATTATGCAAATAAGATTTGCATAACCT
The DNA here is from genome assembly GCA_036507285.1 of Trichosanthes cucumerina. Classification (NCBI taxonomy): domain Eukaryota; kingdom Viridiplantae; phylum Streptophyta; class Magnoliopsida; order Cucurbitales; family Cucurbitaceae; genus Trichosanthes; species Trichosanthes cucumerina. The sequence continues at coordinate 68,202,178 of CM071839.1, read as the reverse complement.
ATGGTTGTGGTAAAGTGGTAATAATGAGGAGATATTAATTCCCTCATTCCACTATTTAAACCCTTTGCAAGAAGGGATTGGTGATGAACTCTCTCATTTTTTGTTTTTCACCAAAGAGAAGAAAAGAGAATTCTCTCTACTCTCTCTAATCTCCTCCCTCTCCAAAACTAAGATCCCACCATCTTCCCTTCTCCAAAATAGAACAACCGAGAAGATCCCTTGGTGGTGTTCGAGATCACTTTGGTAGAAAAGTTCGTTGAGATCGAGTTGCACGAAGAGTTCGTGACCGGAGGAAGAAATTTGCTGAGTTTGTCTACAACAAGTAAGTAAGATCTCTTCTTGCTGTAAATTTATTCTTCTTTGAAGCATGTTTAGCCTAGATCTAAGTGTTAGATCACTTTTAATAAAAGCATGTTGCATATTGAAACCACGACGATTCAATCGTCTTCCGCTGCGAGAGATTCTCATTCCCTTCAATTGGTATTAGAGCCATCTCGATGGTTCTTCAATTTATGCACTGTTTTATTAAAATTTGGTGGGTATTTTGCCATAATTCATGAGATGAATGTTTGGTTTGCTTAAATGGATGTTTACGGTTTTTTGGCATTTTAGATTTACAATTATGTTAATGAGATCAATGTAAGGGCCCTTTGTTTTTGGGCATTTTTTTGTTGTAAATCGAGTCTGTAAGTCCGTGTCGTTCGTGGCAAGTGTTGCTTTGTGAAGAAATCGGAGCGAAAGCGCGGTGGTCGATGAAGAACAAAGCAAAGGTGTTTCTTTGTTCGCCGATGGCGCGTTGAGACGCGCCCAGCAGCGTCTCAACGCCGCTCGCCTGCGACGGAGGCCCTGGAGCAGGTCAGCGTTGCAAGCTGGGTGTAGTGTTGCAACGCCGCTGGCATTGAGAACGCGGGTCGACGTTGTACGCGACAGCGTTGCAACGCTGCCCACGGCGTTGAGGAGCAGTTCGCGGCAGTTTCGCAAGGTCGTGGGATCGAGACGTAGTGGGGCAGTTATTTTTCGGTTTTACACTTTATTTAATTATTTTTAATTTGTAAAATTTATTTTATTTATTTTATTTTATTATTTTATTAAATAATATTAATATAAATGTTATATTAATGTTATTTAATTAAATAATTACCCCTAGGTGTCAAAAACCGGTCCATTTTTGCTATTTAATTATTTTATGCATGAGATGTATATTTTAATTAAATTCTATGTGCATATTGTATGTCATATAGATTTAAAATCTCACCTTAGGTTAAACATTTCATGCATCATATTTATATTATAAGAGTTATAATATATAGTATGCATGATAGGATTATATTATAAGAGTTATAATATAATGTTTGCATGATTTAATTTATTTAATATAAGTGTTATATTTTTAAATTAAAAGCATGCTCATGCATTTAATTCATGTGATGAATTATATTATGTTATAGTATATAGTATTATTCATGTGATGGATGATCAAGCACTATAACATAGAAATGCATGCAACCTAAGTTAATTATTAGTTTTAAAGTGTTTAGAACTTGAATAATTAGACTTAGGTTTTCTAATTTTCTAATGAGATTAGAAATTTAGGAAATCTATGTCCTTTGAATGGAGACTGATAAGTAACTCTGTCTAAGGAAGGTTTTGTCTAAGGCTGGGGTATTTAAGTTGACGCTTGCGGAACACCCCTACCTGGAAACCGATCTGTGAGTGAATTCGGTCCGGAGATTCTTAGGCTATATTCTCGTGAGTGCCGTTAATTAAGTGTTAATTCATTTACTCACATAGACCTAAGTTAATAATGTGATTATAAACTTAGGTTAATACCATATAAGAGTTATATTGGTAGACTTAGGTAAATTTTAGCCGGTTTATCTAGGTCAATCCCTAATAAAAATTAAAGTGCTGAGTGGGAGAAATAAAGTGTATGAGATACATTTGAATTTCCAACCACAAATCTCCTTTAAGTCCGCACCGTGAGATCTATACTCGGCCTCGTGGTGCAAATGGGAGCGCTCCCTTCGGATGACATTTGTATAGATCAATATCATCGTGGATGGAGAGAGTACTTATAGTGAGTGGGAGCGGGACTTGTGAAAACGAGACCCATGGTCTCTTCTTTCGATTCACACCGTGAGATCCCTATGATCTGCCTGCTAGTTTGGCCTGGACCAAACAATCCCTTCGGAGGGCTTGATCATGGGAGTCGGAACACCGTGAATTCCCGAAAGGGATACAGTTTCCTGGTTGGTTTTCCTTCTTGGTTCACCCTTCGATGGCTATTGTTTGGACGGATACTTGGAAACTTAAAGATTGAGGGTGACACTCACAGAATTCGTTAAGTGTTAATGAATTCGACCGAACAATGGTAATTAGACGCCTAATGGAATAAGAGTTATTCTGGGATTAGGGTCTCATCGAGAAAGTCTCGTCCTAGAGGAGGAGTGTTCTGTTCACCCTTCGGTGGCGGTCATTCTGAACCTTTAGGGTAACATTGCAAAATTTTGAATGACCTAGGGATCATGAAATATTTTTGCTAAAACTTGATTGGATTTCAAAAGTTTTTTTTGCGAGACTAATACAAAGGTTTTTCTTATTTTTCAGCTAAAAATGTCTAGCGCAATTATAGCTTTACTCGCTTCGGATAAATTAGTGGGAGGTAATTACCAAAGTTGGAAAAACAACATTAATACAATTTTGGTACAAGACGACATAAAGTTCGTGCTATCTGAGGAGTGTCCTCGGATATCGGGGCTCAACCGCGCGTCGCAAGTGTTCGCGACACGTCATCGATCACCGGATCGGGGCCAATGAAAAGGCCAAGGTCTACATAATTGCCGGCATATCCGATGTCTTGGCAAAGAAGCATGAGTGATGGTTTCCGCTAAGGAGATCATGGAGTCCTTGCGGGAAATGTTTGGGCAAAGAATCCTTTCAAGTCCGACATGACTCGCTCAAATACGTTTTCACGCATTTGATGAAAGAGGGGGTCATCCGTCCGTGAACATGTTCTGAGACATGATGACCCACTTCCATCTGGCCGAGATGAACGGGGCTTCGATCGACGAGTCGAGTCAGGTCAGTTTTATTTTGGAGACTCTTCCGAAGAGTTTCCTTCAGTTTCGTAGCAATGTTGTTATGAACAAAATTAGCTACACTCTGACTACCCTCCTCAATGAGCTACAGAATTTCCAATCCTTGCACAGGGTCAAGGAATCTGAGGCAAATGTTACCTACAGGTCTTATCACAGGGGGTTCGACCTTTGGGACGAAACCTGTTTCTCCTTCATGCCCGAAAGGGAAGAAGAGGATGAAGAGGGGTAAAACTGACCGTGCTGCCGCCCACAAGGGCAAGAAGGTCAAGAAGGTTGCAGAGAAAGGAAAGTGTTTCCACTGCAATGGGAGCGGTCACTTGAAGAGAAACTGTCCCAAATTCCTGGCCGAAAGGAAGAATCAAGGTAAATGTGATTTACTTGTGACTGAAACATGTTTAGTGGAGAGTAGTGACTCTACCTGGATATTGGGGCGTCACTAACCACGTTTGTTCTTCTTTTCAGGGGATTGATTCCTGGCAGCCGCTGCGAGAGGGTGAGGTGACTCTACGGGTTGGATCCGGAGAGCTTGTCTCTCTTTGCGTGATCGCACAAAGTGAAGCTAAACTTTGGCGGGAAGTACTTATTGTTAGACAATCTGTACATAGTTCCAGGGTTTACTAGAAACCTTGTTTCAATTTCCTGCTTAATAGAACAATGTATTTCCGTTTCTTTTGAAATGAATAAAGCATTTATTTCTTTCAAAGGGAATGTTATTTGTTCAGCTTCACTCGAAAATAATCTGTATGTTTTGAAACCCAATTCGGTCAAAAGTGTTTTGAATACTGAATTGTTTAAAACTGCAGAAACACGAACTAAGAAAGCAAAAGTTTCTCCAAAAGAAAATGCCCAAATTCGTTCTTCAATTTCTCCTTCGATTCTCAACCAAATTTAATGAAACTGGTCCCGAACGACTCGTAACTCAATTACAGACTCAATTATGCACTTTTTGCCTAAAAACGCAGGGGTCTTTACATACAATTTGATCAAAATCAAAGTAAACTAAGGCCAAAACATTCCTAAACAAGTTTTACAGCAAACCAAATGCATTTCCCACCAAATCAATGCAATTTTGTTTCAAAACAAAACAAATCAAGCATTGCTCTGATACCAATTGATGGAGATCAGATCTCCTTGAGCAGCGAAAACGTGTTTGGGATCGTTAATTGCTTGATTGTTTTAATTGAAACAAAAACCAGTACATTGACAAAAATACAAAACAAGCATGAAATTCTAATCCTATTAGACATCGATTAATTGCATACATGCAAACATATGTTTAATTTAACTATTAAACTAAAGGGAAGAAGAAGAAATTATACCTTTGTAGTTTTCCTAACCAGCAACTCCTTGCTCTAATCAGTATAGCAACCCAAGAAGCTTTTGTTTCTCTGTTTTACAGAACACCACCAAAAGAGTAAACCTCCTATCCTCCGAGATTCAACTTAGAAGAAAAACCTTTGTGGGAAAGATTCCAACTTTTGGATAACTTTGGGAATGAGAGTGAGAGAGAGAGAATTTCTCTGTTCTTTTTCAAAAAAATGATCGATCAATCACCTTCTTCTTCTCACCAGGAGAAGAAGAAGCTTCAGTGGGCAACTCCCCACTCCCTATCGAGGGGGAGTTGGGGAGTAGTGGGAACGTGTCCTCCTCACACGTTCCGAATTAATAATTCATATAAATTAATTAATTAATTAATTAATTTCATTAAATTAAATCATATTTAATTCAAATATAGTATTAATTTAATGATTAAATCATATTTAATCATTTTACCCTTTATACTATAGTTTAATGTACATCTCATGCACATTAAGTTTTAACCTATAGTTTTTTCAAATATGAATCACATTCACATTTAAATTTAATATTTGAACTCTTTCAAATATTTAATTCTCTCACATAATTTAATATGAATCATATTCACATTAAATTAATAATATATAGTTCCAAAACTATATATTATATCGTATCAATATACATTAAGTTTATTCCTTAATGAATTTGAACATTTCAAATTCAAATGATCTAAGAACCCTTTACGAGCTAGAAGGTGGACCTAATGGACCTACAGATCAGAAGCTCCAACGATACAAGATTGCTCGGTTAATCTCATTAACCTCCCAATCAACATTCGTTAACTTGCGGAACACTCCACTAAAGTCCCACAACTGCACTCTTCTCACTGCAGATATATTTTTGTGTCCATGGATATTGACCAATAACAGAAAGTCAATCCTTCACGAATGTTCGTAACACCAGCTGGGTCAAATTACCGTTTTACCCCGGCTTACATCTTTTGCCTTAAGTACCAGTGCTCCTCTAATGAACAATTTGTTTGTGGTCCTACCAACAAACAGAGTCTCTCTCGAGCCAATGAGAGGGTCATACCCTTTGTTCAAGTCCTGGAGACACCACTTAAGGGAACATTCCTCTACTTACCCTAGTAGGCGGGAAGGAGTGAATTCCATCTTGCTAAGTTAAGTTCCCAGCCGCTCACTCGGTCTTGTCCCCAAGAAGGTAGGCATATTGAATCGGCGAATCTGGCCACTCTCACCCATACTAGTCAAAGGACAATCCCTCGCAACAGAGTTCGTAACTCTGCTTCGAGATTGAGATCAAGTTGCCTAGGTCATCCTAGTGAAATAGAAACCTAACTAGTCAACGGAGTTACAGCTAGAGATTACTATTTCGTGGCCCGATGTGAATTTCCGAGAATCCTTATCGGTCTGAAAATCAGAATCAGTGTATCAAGTAAGGATCAAATTCTTAGACCCATACACAAGCATATAGTCCTCTCGCTCTCCTTAGATACTTCGGGATATTTTTAATCTGCTTTGTCTAGTGGTCTCTAATCTCGGATTGGACTGTACCTCACCGACTATTCCCACTGCATAACAAATGTCCGATCTCGTGCACAACATAGCATACATTAAGCTACCTACTACAGAGGCATAGGGAATATGTCTCATATCCTCAACTTCTTGAGGTGTCTTGGGACACTGTTCCCTAGACAGATGAACTCCGTGCCTGAAGGGTAATAAACCCCTCTTGAAATTCTGCATCGAATATCTGGACAACATTTTGTCGATATAAGACGCTTGAGACAGTGCTAGCGTTTTGTTCTTGCGATTCCTAAAGATCTGAATCCCAAGAACATACTGCGCCTCTCCCAAATCTTTCATTTGGAATTGGGTCGCCAGCCAATTCTTTATGTCAGTGAGGTATCCTACATCATTCCCAATGAGTAGGATATCATCCACATAAAGTACTAACAAAGATACTTTTTCGTTGATGATCCTCTTGTAAACACAAAGCTCATCAACGTTTTGGTCAAAGCCGTAAGACTTGATCGCAGTATCAAATCTTATATTCCAAGATCTTGACGCTTGTTTCAATCCATAAATGGATCGATTAAGCTTGCAAACTTTTTTTGCTCTGGCCTTGGGCTATGAACCTTCCGGTGAGACATATAGATGCTCTCGCCAAGATTACCATTCAAAAGGCGATCTTGACGTCCATTTGCCACATTTCATAATCATAAAATGCGGTTATGGACAAGAGTATCCTTATAGACTTCAGCATAGCAACAGGGGAAAAAGTTTTTTCATAGTCAACCGCTTCCCTTTGGGTAAAATCCTTTGCTACAAGTCTAGCCTTACAGTGTCCGTACATTCTTTCCTACATCTCTCTTTCTCTTATAGATCCATTTACACCCTATGGGTCTAACCCCTTCAGGTTGGTCTACAAGCTCCCATATTGAATTGATGTCCATTGACTCCATTTCAAGGTCCATGGCTTTGATCCATTGGTCCTTGTCTCACGCCATTCATTGCTGCTTATAAGACAATGGATCTTCTACGCCATCATCGGTATGACAACTTGAGTTTCAATAAACCCAAGTAATGGTCGGGTTGAAACAACCCTCCCACTTCTGCGTCGAGGCATTCCCAACGATTGAGAAGGACGAAACTGACTTGAGGTGCTGTCTCTTCCATCAACTCTTGATGAAGGTCCAACTTGATCAACAACTCTTGTTGGTTCATGTGTAGTTTCATTTAGTACTAATTTACTACGCAGTTTGTGGTTCCTCATGTGATCTTTCTCCATGAACGTGGCGTTTGTCGATACAATCACCTTGTTTTCTTGTGGGTCGTAGAAAAGACCACCTCTCGCTTCTTTGGGATAGCCAACAAATTGGCACAATCTTGAACGAGGTTCCGCTTTCTTTGGGTTTGTCATGAGCACGCAGTTAGGACAACCCCAAATCTGAAGTGTTGTAAACTAGGTTTACGCCTTCTTCCAAAGTTCAAAAGGTGTTTCAAACACTTTTGATGGAACACTGTTCAAGATTTGAACTGCAGTCTCTACTGCGTATCCATAAAACGAGGCAGGCAATTGAGCATAGCTCATCATAGAATGAACCATGTCTAACAAGGTTCTATTTCTCTTTTCTGACACACCATTTTGTTGTGGTGCATTAGGTGCAGAGAGTTGAGATTTAATTCCATGTTCTATCATATAGTCCTAGAATCTCAAATCCATATACTCTCCTCCTCGATCTGATCGAAGCGTTTTAATGGTTTTTCCTAATGCATTCTCTACTTCAGCCTTATACTCTTTGAACTTTTCAAGAGCTTGTGATGCATTAGGTATAGATAACCATACCTAGAATAATCATCTATGAAAGAGATGAAATATTCGCACTTCTCCTCGAGCTTTGACATTCACTGGACCACAAAGATCCGAATGCACAAGTTCTAGGGGCTCTACTACTCTGTAACCTTTTCCAAAGAAAAGGTCGTTTGGTCATTTTACCTTCCAAGCAAGACTCATAAGGCGGTAAAGAATCATCTTCTAACTTGTTTAGAAGTCCATTCTTAGAGAGTCTCTCGGTCCAGGTTGAGATTAATATGACCAAGTCTAAGATGCCATAGATAGGTATTATTGTTAGTTGGAGAAATTCTTTGCCTTTTATTCTGAGTGTTAGCATTTTTAAACATCTCATGATTTAAAATTGCTTTCGTTTTGTTCGGTTTCGATTACATACAAGCCATTTTTCAATTTAGCGAACAAATATTGACACCTTCTTTCAAAATGAACGCTTCATTAATTGAAAAGAAATACAATATCCAAGTTCTATTAAACAAGAGATAGAAATTAAGTTCCTTTTAAGCTTAGGTACTATATACTGATTTTTCAATAAAAGAAATCTATCTCCTAAAAATAACATGGCATCTCCCATCAGACGAGCCGAGACGACGACGCCTCCTGCTCCGACCACAGGCGTCATCTCACCTCTTCGAGCTCCTTGAAGGATCTAGTTTCTGAAATGAAGAGCAAACATGATTAGTGGCTCCTGAATCAAGTATCTAGGTAAAATCATCATTTTCCACTAAACAAGTTTCAAGAACAAGTAAATCTAGTTTACCTTTCTTCTCTTTGAGCTCGAGAAAGTACTTTGGCGGCGCTTCGCTTCCAATGCCCATCCACGTTGCAAATGGAAACATTTTCCTTTATCTGCAACCTTGGCTTTTCCCTTGCCCTTGTCAGCAGCAGTTCCCTTCCTTTCCTCATATTTTCTTCTTTTTTGGGTCTTCTTAAGCCCGGAAGATGAGCTACTGAGACTTAGTCCCGGAGGATGAACCATTCTGGAACCTTCTGGAATGGGCAAACAGATTTGCCTCTCCATCAGCCTGTCCCTTATTCTTCATAAGAGACTGGAAAGTCTGTAGTTCATTAAGGAGAGTAGTCAAGTTATACTTTATCTTGTTCATCACCGCATTGCTGCGGAATTGCAGGAAACTCTTCGGAAGAGATTTAAGGATGAACCATACCTGACTTTGCTCGTCAATGACCGCTCCGTTCATCTCAGCCACGTTGAAGTGGACCATCAGATCAAGAACGTGTTCTCTCACCGATGACCCCTCCTTCATACGGGAGTTATAAACGTATTTGAGGGATTCGTGCCGAATCTGTCCAAACGGTTGTCCAAACATTTCCTGCAGCGAACTCATGATCTCACGAGCTAAGACCATGCCCTCGTGCTTTTTGGCCAGAACTTCAAAAACACTAGCCAAAATGTAGACCTTGGCCTTGTCATTGGCCTTGATCCAATGGCCGACGCCTCCTTATGATTGAGGAGCGTTATGGCGGGGATCGAGGACATTCCTCGATCAGATAAACCGTGAGTCGTCAACAACGAGAATCGTATTCAAGTTGGACTTCCACGTAGTAAAATTCTCACCAGTTAAACGGTCGCTTTTAAGTAAGGCTATTATTGAGGACAACATGCTGAAAATCCAAAATAGTTCTAATTAGTTATGCCTTTTAACTCATTGTAAAAACCAATCAAATTTAGCAAAATTATTAAAGAACCCTAGTGTTTAAACTAAACCCAATGTTTAAATTAAACCTTTAATTTTGCAACGATACTTCAAGGGTTTAGAATAAAAGCCTCTGTCGGGTGGTCAGTCATTCCTCCCTTTAATTGAGACTTTCTCAGCCAATTCTCACTACCAGAACATCTCATGTCCCAATGGTCCTTAGCTACCGTTTGTTTGGTCAAGGGTTTGTTAACTAACTTAACTCATCCCGTAAATGTGACCCTACCATTTTCAAATCCAATAGGCCCGAGCCAACAGGCTACTATTAAGAAAGACAAATGCTGGCAAACAACCTAAGAGACCCTATCCATTTCTGGAGTTCGCGGGGTTCCGATCCCTATAGTCAAGCTCTCCGTAGGGTTTGGTTGTTCCGGGACAACCTAGCAGGCGGACTATAGAAATCTCACGGTGTGACCTAATGGAGGAGACCGTAGGATACGTTGACACGCGTCCTGCTCCCATTTACTATGGATACTTCCCTCATTCACCTTGGTATTGAACCATGCAAACACATACCGTAGGGGGACGCCCTATTGACGCTGCGTAGCCAAGCATGGAACTCACGGTGTGAACTCTTGAGGACGTGAGAGTAAACTCGATGCGAACATCTCGTTTTCTCCCACTGAAGTTCCTAAGATTAGGGTATAGGTTTAACTTAGTTGGATTCTGGCTAAAAGAATCTATCTAAGTCTATGCCTATTATAACTATTATAACTAGGTCTTAAAAACTTATGTCTAGGTGAATAAACATTTTAATTACCTAGAGATAAAAATAGAACTAAGGTTAATTCAACTCAAGTTTCTGTCGGTTCCCAGTAGGAGGTGTTAAGTTAGCAACCGTCACTTAAGTACCCCAAATTTTAGAGCAGAAACTTCACCCAGAGAGTTCCCTTATAACCAAAGTCCTAAAGTCCTACTATATTTTAAACTATTTAAAATACTACGTAAGACCTATTTCTAATACTATTAGAAATTAAAACTTAGGTCTAAATTAATTTTAAACAATTTAAAACTAATTTAAATTTTAACTCAAGTTCCTATGTTTGCATGCATTTCTTTATTATAGGTTATGGTTTCTAAAACCCCTTTGATTTATAACTTTTATAAATTTTAATAATTAACCTATGAAAGAAACTATATTATAAATCCAACAATCTATATTCAAATTGGAATTATAAAAGGAATTCAACTATTTGAATTATAAAATTACTTAAACAAAATAACATTTAGTTTTTATTTTAAACTAAGTAATTTCATGCTCCATGCAATTTATTTTCCATATAATCTAATTATAACACTTATAATTAATTACTCATGAAAAAAAATAAATTAATCATGCATTCAACCATATTCATATAACATTTATATAAATAAAATGCATGAACATGCTTATCCTAAGGTGAGAATTATCTAAATGACATTCATAAAAACATAAAACTGTAAAATCGAAATAATTTGGCCCCTAAAGTGCAAAAAAAAAAAAATTACATTAATTTATTTCATGAAACCGGTCCAAAAATACCCTGAACCAGCCTTGAACCGCTTGAACCGTACCAAAACCACTGAACCAGTCGAACCGAACTGCTGCATTTCTTTGGAATACCTCCGGCGTTACAACGCGATACGGCGTTGCAACCCCCACTTCGTCGTCTTGCGCGCGGTATCGGGATGGCGTTACACGCTGAGGCGCGCGTTAACGCCACGACTTCTGAGCGCCCGCGCGCGTCGATAAGAGCGCTGGCGTTGCGACGCCGTTCTTCAGCGTTCCAACGCTGATGAACGGCGTTACCAACGCCGCTCGCTTTGCTTCAACAAATTTGAAACTCACAAACACAGTAGTTTCGTTCTTCAATTTCTCCTTCGATTCTCAACCAAATTGAATGAAACTGGTCCCGAACGACTCGTAACTCAATTACAAACTCAATTATGCACTTTTTGCCTAAAAATGCAGGGGCCTTTACATACAATTTGATCAAAATCAAAGTAAACTAAGGCAAAAACATTCCTAAACAAGTTTTACAACAAACCAAATGCATTTCCCACCAAATCAATGCAATTTTGTTTCAAAACAAAACAAATCAAGCATTGCTCTGATACCAATTGATGGAGATCGGATCTCCTTGAGCAGCGGAAACGTGTTTGGGATCGTTAATTGCTTGATTGTTTTAATTGAAAAAAAAAATCAGTACATTGACAAAAATGCAGAACAAGCATGAAATTCTAATCCTATTAGACATGGATTAATTGCATACATGCAAACATATGTTTAGTTTAACTATTAAACTAAAGGGAAGAAGAAGAAATTATTACCTTTGTAGTTTTTCTCAGCAACAACTCCTTGCTCCAATCAGTACAGCAACCCAAGAAGCTTTTGTTTCTCTGTTTTACAGAACACCACCAAAAGAGTAAACCTTCTATCCTCTGAGATTCAACTTAGAAGAAAATCCTTTGTGGTAAGGATTCCAACTTTTGGATAACTTTGGGAATGAGAGTGAGAGAGAGAGAATTTCTCTGTTCTTTTTCAAAAAAATGATCGATCAATCACCTTTTTCTTCTCACCAAGAGAAGAAGAAGCTTCAGTGGGCAACTCCCCACTCCCTATCGATGGGGAGTTGGGAAGTAGTGGGAACGTGTCCTCCTGACACGTTCCCAATTAATAATATATAAAAATTAATTAATTAATTAATTAATTTCATTACATTAAATCATATTTAATTCAAATATAGTATTAATTTAATGATTAAATCATATTTAATCATTTTACCCTTTATACTATAGTTTAATGTACATCTCATGCACATTAAGTTTTAACCTATAGTTTTTTCAAATATGAATCACATTCACATTTAAATTTAATATTTGAACTATTTCAAATATTTAATTCTCTCACATAATTTAATATGAATCATATTCACATTAAATTTATAATATATAGTTCCAAAACTATATATTATATTGTATCAATATACATTAAGTTTATTCCCTAATGAATTTGAACATTTCAAATTCAAATGATCTAAGAACACTTTACGAGCTAGAAGGTTGACCTAATGGACCTCTGCATCGAAAGCTCCAACGATACAAGATAGCTCGGTTAATCTCATTAACCTCCCAATCAACATTCGTTAACTGCGGGAACACTCCACTAAAGTCCCACAGCTGCACTCTTCTCACTGCAGATATATTTCTGTGTCCATGGATATTGACCAATAACAACAAGTCAATCCTTCACGAATGTTCGTAACACCAACTGGGTCAAATTACCGTTTTACCCCGGCTTACATCTTTTGCCTTAAGTACCAGCGCTCCTCTAATGAACAATTTGTTTGTGGTCCTACCAACAAACAGAGTCTCTCTCGGGCCAATGAGAAGGTCGGCCTCTTTGTTCAAGTCCCGGAGACACCACTTAAGGGAACATTCCTCTACTTACCCTAGTAGGCGGGAAGGAGTGAATTCCATCTTGCTAAGTTAAGTTCCCAGCCGCTCACTCGGTCTTGTCCCCAAGAAGGTAGGCATATTGAGTCGTCGAATCTGGCCACTTTCACCCATACTAGTCAAAGGACAATCCCTCGCGAATGAGCAGGAGTTCGTAACACCGCTCGAGATTGAGATCAAGTTGCCTAGGTCATCCTAGTGAAATAGAAACCTAACCCAGGTCAACGAGTTACAAACTAGAGATTACTATTTCGTGGTCCGGTCTTATGTAATCTCATTACATAAGATATCCCCACTCACATGTCATCTACACGAACACGTTAGGATCACAGTGTTTGTATCAAATACAAAGTGGGTCACATCCATAGTTTAACCAGGGTAAGGTACCCAAACCTTATCCCCTAACTATAGACTCTTTAGGTTGTATCTCGAACCGAGATCCCTTTTATGTACATTACATTCAGTTAGAGATTCATTTAACAGCCTTGGATGTTTAGTTTATTGGATTTAGGGTTTAAATAAAGGCAAACGAACAATAACACTTTATTGAAATAATAACACTTTATTACAATAATTAGAACATAATTACAAACTTATCTGGTCTGACCTAAACAAATTAGCTAACCAACAGAATATACTCGATACGAATCAAAAGCCTGAATGGATTTTAAACTATCATAATGAAATATATGAGACAACGGAGAAAAGAAAATCCAAAAATGCTAAAGAAAGCTCACCAAAACAGGAGGAAAAATGGAAAGCCCCAGCGAGTGGTATCCTCAAGCTGAATACGGATGCGGCCTGTAACCCTTCTTCAAAGGCAACGGGTCTCGGGGCAATCCTCAGAGACTCTGACGGAGAGTTGATCGCTGCAGGTGCATGGAAGGGGATGGAAATGGTGGTAGCAAAGGGTTTCTCGAACGTATGGATTGAGTCTGATGCGATGGCAGTCGTAAAGGCTATTCACATGCACTCTCTCAAATTGGGCCCTCAAGGTCTAATTCTAGAAGAAATCAGAAATGTTATGATCATGTACAGACTTGTTGGGTTGAACTATAGTCCTAGGTCCACGAATAAAGTAGCCCATAAGCTTGTTGGTTGGGCTTTGTCCTTAAGGGAATCTCAGTTATGGACAAGTGTTGGGCCTATTTGGCTTAATCATCTTATTATGGATGATATGGCTATTACCTAATTGTACTTTTTGTTTTATTAATAAAGTTTCCTTTATGTCAAAAAAATAAATAAATAAATAACGAAAAAATAAAAATAAAAATAAAGTGGCGGGGCGTAAAGCTTAAAGAAGAAGGGAATTACGTGAACGCGAGATTGAAGAAGTTATTGAAAAATAAATATTAATTTGTTGAAATAATTAACCGTCAAGCCAACCATGTTGACTGTAATTTAAAGATTTGGTGTATCTACCAAAAATCAGTGTAATTTACGAAAATAAATCTTAGAAATGGTGAAATACGTGAAGGTAAAGACGAGATTGAAGAAGAAACGAAGCCAAAGAGAGAAGGTGGGAAGGTGATATATGTGTATCGTGTGTCTATCAATGGTTCAATGCTCTTGTGTTTAAGTGTAATAATGAAGGTGAAATGAGGAGAAAATATGAACGCTTGAGAAAAATAAAGTATATCGATAGTATAATACTAACATAGTGACATACTCCATTTTAGGTATATCTGAAATACTATTGATATATTTTATATTAGTAAAATGTTGGACAACAGGATGACTAAGGTTATTTTAGACTTTTCAAAGTTGTTTGGGTTGGGCTAATTTTCTTGCCATATTTGCAATCTTAAAAAAGTGAACACACGACTGCAAATATCGCTTTTCTTGCAAGCTACCTTAAAGTAAATTCGAGATTTTTAACAAGATGAAAGTGAAATTGAAAATTTCTTTAAAAGACTAGTCATCATATGAATTATTTAGAGAGAGAGAAAGAAAACACACCAAGTGAAGAGCAAGGATTTAAAATATTGATATCGACGAAAATATCAAGTTCTCAATTTTGTGGAAATATAAAATGTCAGATGTTGATGGATATTTCAAGAAAAAATACAAAAATAATAATTCAAAAATATTTAGATTAAAAAATAAACATGTTACCTTTCTTAGATAAGTTAACATACATATTACTTATTTTATATTTTCATTATTATTGTAAACAAATAAATGTAAATGCCTCATTTCCACATGCCTTTTAATACCCATGCCACATGGCAACTCCCCCATAGCTATAGTGCTCTCCATGTGTCCATTTCTTACCAATACTTAGTGTACAAATGTACCAACTCATCCCTTACCAAATTGCCTATAAATAGTGGCTTTTGGTGGAAGAATAAAATACAACAATTGGTGAAACTTTCTCTCCAATTCAATTTCTTCTCTCCCACTTTCTCTTTAGTTTATTCCTTATTTATTTTCCATAAATTCCAACTATCTTTTATTATTATTATACATATATTCTCATTTTCAAACACTTGAATTATTATTATTATTATTATTATTATCATTATAAATATAGTATTATACTATTTAAATATTGATAAAATTATACTCAGTTTTTATCCTATTTTCACAACACGTTATCAATACGAAACTCTGCTGATTTTTCCATCAAGTATTACTATGACAAATCTTGCAAAATTACAATTTGCGGCCCTGGATATTAATGGAAATAACTACTTGTCATGGGTACTTGATGCTGAAATCCATTTAGATTCCATGAATCTTGGAGAAACAATTAAAGAAGGAAATGATGCATCAAATCAAGAAAAAGCAAAAACCATGATCTTCCTTCGCCATCATCTTCACGAGGGATTGAAAATTGAGTATCTTACAATAATAGATCCCTACATTCTATGGCAAAGTTTGAAAAGCGTCACGATCATCAAAAAGCGATTATTCTTCCAAAAGCTCGTTATGATTGGATGCACCGAGGTTGCGGGACTTCAAATCAGTAAGTGAATATAATTCTACACTATTCAGAATTAGTTCAAAATTAAAATTATGCGGAGAAATTATTATTGATGTTGATATGTTAGAGAAGACATTTTCAACTTTTCATGTCTCGAATATGCTCCTGCAGCAACAATATCGAGAAAAAGGCTTTAAAAATATTCGAATCGATTTCATGTTTTCTCGTAATTTGAACAAAATAACGAGCTATTAATGAAAATCATGAATCTCAACCAATGGAACAACACCATTCCCAGAAGTGAATCTTGTGAATTTCAATAATCGTGGTTAGAGGTCGTGTGATTGGTCGAGGTAGTAGGAACCGCGGTAGAGGAAGAAATACCTATTTTCGTGGTGGGCATTATAATTTTAAGAAATCCACACGAAGTGATGATCATAAAGGTAAGACTCCACAAGATAAGAGTTCAAAAGGTGTTGAACATAAATGTTTCCGGTCTTGAATGACTGAGCCTTTGTCACGTGATATCCGTCAATGACGTCAAAACACCTTGTTAATCTCTATCAAGCTTCCCTGAAGGAAAAAGGAAAAGGGAAGAATGTGGAGGTGAATCTTTCCATTCAAAAAGATGATGTGTTTGACCCCTCCAATATGATGCATCTTGATGTGGCTGATTATTTTGAATCTCCTGGAGAGAGAATTGATGCAATCAAACAAGTAGATGATGCTTTGTATGAAGATATATAATTAAGTATTGCTTGTAATTATTATATGTTTTTCTTGTTTTTGTATATATATTTAGGACTTTTTGTAATCGCTTTTCTTTTCTTATCAATGAAGAAATATGGACAATTTCAATATGTTGAGTAACCCGAAAATGAGCAATGAGGTTTATATCCAGCGCATCACACGCGACTACGCACATGATACTCGTAAACAGAAAATATTTTTCTAAATTGACAATGCTGGAAGCAAAAATCAATACTATATCAGGTTCTGCAGACCTGATTGAAGGTTTTGGAAAAACTAGTTTTATTTTGCCTAGAGGAACACAATTTTCAATTAATAATGCTTTATTCTCTAGAAAATCAAAGAGAGATTTATTAAGTTTCAAAGACATACGTAATAATGGTTATCATGTTGAAACTGATCGTAAAAATAATATAGAGTATCTCTATATCACATCTATCGTTTCACATGAAAAATGCATATTAGAAACACTACCTGCTTTTTCTTCTGGATTATATTATACTCATATACGAGTAATCGAAAGTTATGCAACAATGAACCAGAAGTTCATGAATCCAGAAATATTCAGTGTTTGGCATGATCGACTGGGTCATCCAGGATCGATAATGATGAGGAAAATTATTGAAAATTCACATGGACATCCTCTAAAGAACCAGAAGATTCTTCAATACAATGAGTTGTCATGTGATGCTTGCTCTCAAGGGAAATTAATTATTAGACCATCACCAGCTAAAGTGGGGATTGAATCACCTGCATTTTTAGAGCAAATTCAAGGTGATATTTGTGGACCTATTAACCCACCAAGTGGTCCATTTAAATATTTTATGGTATTAATTGACGCATCCACCAGATGGTCACATGTATGCTTATTATCAAGTCGAAATCTTGCATTTGCAAGATTACTTGCTCAAATAATTAAGTTAAGAGCATAATTTCCTGATTATACAATTAAGACAATTCGACTTGATAATGCTGGTGAATTTACATCCCAAACTTTTAATAATTATTGTATGTCAATTGGGATAAGTGTTGAACATCCTGTAGCTCATGTTCATACACAAAATGGTCTAGCAGAATCATTTATAAAACGTCTGCAATTAATTGCAAGACCATTACTTATGAGAGCTAAACTCCCTACGTCGGTCTGGGGTCATACTATTTTACACGCTGCATCATTATTACGTATTAGGCCAGTTGCCTATAATAAATATTCCCCCATGCGATTAGCTTATGGCCAGCAGCCAAATATATCCCATCTGAGAATTTTTAGATGTGCAGTATATGTTCCAATTGTTCCACCACAACGTACTAAGATGGGTCCTCAAAGAAGGTTAGGAATATATGTTGGATATGATTCCCCATCAATTATTAAATATCTCGAACCCCTGACGGGTGATGTATTTACTGCACGATTTGCTGATTGTCATTTTAATGAGGCAAATTTTCCAACATTAGGGGGAGGAATTAAGAAGTTGGGAAAAAAATTACATGGAATGCATCATTATTATCTCATTTAGATCCTCGTAGATATCAATGTGAACTTGAAGTTCAAAAGATAATTCCTTTGCAAAATATAGCAAATCAATTACCATATGCATTCACAGATGCTAAAAGAGTGACTAAATCATATATACTAGGAGCAAATGCTCCATCAAAAATTGATATCCCAAAGGAACAAGTTGTCAATAATGAGTTTGGAGCACGCCAGAAGCGTGGTAGACTTATGAGCTCTAAAGATAAAAATCCTTGAAAAAGAAAAGTTGTTGAGAATCAAAATGATTCAATGAAAGGTATGGATGTTCCAGAAGAAATCCAGAATACAACTACTCAAAAGAGTATTGATAAAAATCAAACGCTTGAGGATAATAATGAAATTTCTATAAACTATGTTACAACAGGAAAGAGATGGAACCGAAATGATATCATTGTTGACAACATTTTTGCTTATAATGTTGCTCACGATATTATTCATGAAAGTGACGATTTTGATCCAAAATCTATCGAAGAATGTCAACATAGAAAGGATTGACTGAAGTGGAAAGAAGCAATCCAAGCAGAGTTGAACTCACTTTCAAAACGTGAGGTTTTTGGACCATTAGTCCTAACACCAGAAGGTGTCAAACATTTGGGATACAAATGGGTATTTGTAAGGAAAAAAAATGAAAAGAATGAAGTCACAAGATATAAAGCGAGACTTGTTGCACAAGGATTCTCGCAAAGGTCTGGTATTGATTATGAGGAGACACATTCTCCTGTGGTGGATGCAATAACGTTAAGATATTTGATTGGCTTGACTGTATATGAAAAACTTGATATGCATCTAATGAATGTAGTCACGGCGTATTTATATGGATCTCTAGATAATGACATTTATATGAAAATCCCGGAAGGATTTAAAATACCAGAAACATATGAATCAAGT
Organism: Trichosanthes cucumerina; assembly: GCA_036507285.1. Lineage (NCBI taxonomy): Eukaryota > Viridiplantae > Streptophyta > Magnoliopsida > Cucurbitales > Cucurbitaceae > Trichosanthes > Trichosanthes cucumerina. Next base: position 68,183,164 of record CM071839.1, on the reverse strand, counting down.
TCTCGAGAATTATATTCAATAAAGTTACAAAGATCATTATATGGATTGAAACAATCAGAACGAATGTGGTATAATCGCCTGAGAGAATATCTGTTGAAAGAAGGATATCAAAATTATCCAATATGTCTGTGTGTTTTTATAAGGAAATCTCAGTCAGGATTTGTTATTATAACTGTATATGTTGATGACTTAAATATAATTGGAACTCCTGAAGAGTTATCAAAGGCAATAGAATATCTTAAGAAAGAATTCGAGATGAAAGATCTTGGAAAAACAAAATTTTGCCTTGGTTTGCAAATTGAACATTTAGCATATGGGATATTTGTTCATCAATCAACTTATACAGAGAAAATCTTAAAAAGATTCTATATGGATAAAGCACATCCATTGAACATTCCAATGGAGGTTCGTTCACTAGATGTAAAGAAAGATATATTTCGACCTCGAGATGACAATGAAGAACTAATTGGTCCTGAAGTACCATATCTTAGTGCAATTAGTGCACTTATGTATCTGACTAATAACACAAGACCAGATATTGCATTTTCAGTAAATTTATTAGCTAGATATAGTTCATGTCCTACAAAAAGACATTGGAACGGAGTTAAGCATGTACTCCGATATCTTCGAGGGACAATTGATATGAGTTTATTTTATTCTAACAAATCCAGTTTTGATCTAGTTGGTTATGCAGATTCTGGTTATTTATCTGATCCACACAAAGCTAGATCTCTGACAGGTTATCTATTTACATGTGGAGGAACTGCTATATCATGGCGATCAGTGAAACAGACCATCACGACCACTTTTTCGAATCATGCTGAAATCCTCGCAATTCACGAGTCAAGTCGATAATGTGTATGGCTAAGATCAATGACACAACACATTCGTGAGACATGTGGCTTGTCTTCGAGCAAACCCCTTCCAACAATATTATACGAATACAACACAACGTGTATAGCTTAAGTCAAAAGAGGATATATTAAAGGAGATAGAACGAAGCATATCTCTCCAAAGCTTTTCTACACTCATGACCTTGAAGAAAATGGTGACATCTCAGTACAACAGATTTGTTCGAAGGATAACTTGGCAGACATATTTACAAAGGCATTACCAACTACAACATTTGAGAAATTGGTTCATAGTATTGGGATGCGAAGACTCAGAGATCTCAAGTGATGTCGTCATGATGGGGAGTAAATGTATTATATAAAATATGTACTCTTTTTCCTTCACTAGGGTTTTTATCCCATAGGATTTTTCCCTAGTAAGGTTTTAACGAGACATATTTTATATAAAATGGGCATTTAAGGGGGAGTATTGTAAACAAATAAATGTAAATGTCTCATTTCCACATGCCTTTTAATACTCATGCCACATCGCAACTCCCCCATAGCCATAGTGTTCTCCATGTGTCCATTTCTTACCAATGCTTAGTGTCCAAATGTACCAACTCATCACTTGCCAAATTGTCTATAAATAGTGGCTTTTGGTGGAAGAATAAAATACAACAATTGGTGAAACTTTCTCTCCAATTCAATTTCTTCTCTCCCACTTTCTCTTTAGTTTATTCCTCATTTATTTTCCATAAATTTCCACTATCTTTTATTATTATTATATATTTATATTTATATATATATATATATATATTCTCATTTTCAAACACTTGAATTATTATTATTATTATTATTGTTATTATACTATTTAAATATTGTAAAATTATATCCGATTTTCATCCTATTTTCACAACAATTATGAAATTTTATTGCTATTTCTATGTTTCATCAATACTAAAAAAGGAAAAGGAGGATCACAAAGACAAATTAATCACATTTTCAATTCTGAATAGCCTAAATAAGAGACCAAGAGCTTTATCCTTTCACGTTCTTGAATCATTGTCAAAATATCTTCAGGATTAATATGATATAATAGAAAGGGAGTGGAAGCGGAATATGTATTGTTGTCACTACAACTCATTGCATCAGCCTAAAAACTATATCACCAACTTGAGCATAACATAACTAGTTAAATATATACATTTGATCAAGAGATCAAATATTTAAACCTCCTAATCGCACTTAGAAGGGTGGAAAATTAAAACCATGGCACAATACATGATAATAATATACTAAAGTGCCCAACAGGATAATTATTTACTCTACTTATTTGATTAGACATATGGTATTGGCTTGAGAAGGAGGGGGATTTTCTTGCGAACAGTGAGCCCATTTTCTTCTTCAACGTCCAATTCACTGTCATTAGGAAGCTTCCAATCAAACCAATAGAGAAGATTTGCCAATGCAAATTCAAATGAAGCAACTCCAAATGACAATCCAGGACACTTCCTTCTCCCACTTCCAAATGGAATAAATTCATAATCTTGGCCTTTGTAATTAACTGAATGATTCTCCATAAATCTCTCTGGAATGAATTCTATTGGCTTCTCCCAAAATTGGGGGTCTCTTTGTATGTCCCAAACATTTACAAATACTCTTGTTTTTGCTCGAATGTGATAACCTTCAATCTCCACATCTGCGAATGATTCTCGTGGCACCAATAAAGGAATTGATGGGTGTAGTCTTAGGGATTCCTTCATAACACAATGCATGTATTCCATCTTTTGAATATCTTTGATTTCAATCTTTGATTTTTTTTTAACTATTGTTCTGATCTCTTCTTGAACTTTCTTCATGGTTGTTTGGTTTCTCATCAACTCTGTCATTGTCCATTCCAATCCTGTTGTTGTTGTTTCACTTCCACCGACAAACATGTCCTCCAATCCAAAATGAAAAGTGGGTTAGGTCTATATAAATGAGATTAAATTTATACCCTTTAATTTTGTTTTTTATGTGATCCTTTTTGTCCTAAAAATTTTAGTGCTCAAGTTAAAGAGAGAACAAAAGTTTCCAACTAATTGAATTGTCCATCCACTTAATCAAGCTAAGTAAACTTACACTTCTACCCCAAACTACACAACCCTACAATTTAAACATAATTCTCTTGATCTAAATCTCATACTACCAAACCCCACTGTGTGTAGCCAAAATAGAGATGTCAGGGCTAGAGAATGGCTTTTTCATTCTTGTCTCCACCCTCATTTCATTCTCCGTGTCCGCAAAATCTCCATCTAATTTCGCAGGTAACGGGGTGGGATTTCTTGCGAAGAATTCACGAGAATCAGGTTTCCTGCAAGATATAATTTCCTTTTTATTTTTTAAATTTGATTAAATAATTTTTTTTTATAAAAAAAAATCTCTTTAAATGGTCCATTTTTATTAATAGATTTCTATTTAAGAGACATTTTTCAATTTTTTTAAAAAAATAAAATGATATTTAATAAAAGTTTAGAATTATAGTTTATTATATATACATAAAAAAAAAATAATAATATATCAGGGCGGGAAACAGAGTGGGGGCGGGTCGAGCTTAGGTCGGGGTCGGGGATGGGAAATGTATTTTCCATCCTCATCCCGTAACTGAGAAAAATTACTCTCCACGCTCTCTTAGTGGGAAAATTGACATGTCTAGGACAAATGCCCCCAAGCATTTGTAACCTAAAGTAAGGAGAAAAAAGACTTTTTTTTTTTCTTATTTTAAATAAACAAGCACCGGTAAAACACCTAGTAGCTAGCTACAAATTATTCGATCGTTGTAGTGGCCCCATCGAATAATTTGTCCCTAGAACTGGTAGTCAACAAAAAAAACTATGGCCGACAAAAAAAACCTTAAAATCTTAAATTAGACGAATTAATTAGGGAGAGAAAATGTTATTCTCCTTTCTTCTTTGCTCTGTTCTCAAACCAAATAGAGAGATTATAAAGAGTTGTAGAGAGAAAACAAACCAATATGATTGCTTTGAGGCTGTCAAGAGAGAAATGATAGTCAAGCATGTCATCCTGTTGGAGCTGCAACATTATATCCATCAAATTCTTTTTAGATTCATCAGTTTGATCACCAGTAGCTCTCATCTTTTCCTTATGTTCTTCAACCACCTTACTAAAAAATGCATCCAATGTTTGGAAGCAATTTTTCAATTCTCCATTGAACCCTCTAATCACATCGATCCATCTTAGAGCAGGAAAGAAATCCCCAACGCAAAAGGCCGTGAGTAGCACCATAGCCCTTTTCGATATGCCTCCAAATCTACTATTTCCATTTTCATCCTCAAATTTCTCACCCAAAACGCATCTCGACACTATGTCGTTTGAGGTTTGCGCCAACAGCTGGCTAAGATTCACAAGCTCACCGCCACCACAAGCCTTGCGAATTCTATTCATGAGCACACCAACTTCCTCATCTCTCACGTACTGAAACGACATCACTTTTTTTACACTAAAAAGCTCGAGAGCGCAGATTTTTCTAGCTTGTCTCCAGTACTCACCATATGGAGCAAAACCCATGTCTTGGCATTGGTACAACAGCATCTTTGTGGCAGTAGTTTCGGGCCTGTTGCAGAATTTGAGATCATGTATCTTCATGACTTCTCTGGCCATTTTTGATGATGAAACCACAAGAGCTGGTATCTGCCCTAAATTTAGGAGCATTAGAGGGCCGTATTTTTTAGAAAGAGATGCTAGAGATTGGTGCGGCAGGGCCCCTAATTGGTGAAGGTTTCCGATGATCGGCAGTTTTGGCGGCGAAGGAGGAAAGTTTGTTTTTTTGCCTTTGAAGAGCTTCAGCAAAAGTAAGAAGAAGAAGAAGAAGAAAAAAAGGCAGAGAGAAAAAGAGATGGGATTCAGAGCTTGAAATTGTTGATGAATCTTCGATATTGGATCCATCTTCTCCCTCAGAAGCTTGGTCTTGAGAATTTCAAGTTCTTTTACAAGCTTTATTTATAGTATTTCTTCCAAATCTGGATGATGTCCTGTTTACTTTTTTTTTTTTTTTGAAACAGTATATCTATTGAGTATTGAATAGGAAACTCTCATGAAATTTTTAGAAATTTTTTTAATTAATAAACATGCATCATAACTGTAATCTATAATCTATATTTCTATTAAAAAGTCATGATTTTAATTACTAATAATAATTATCAAAAAGAACATAAATCAACTGTCATCTTAAATTAATGCATCAACGATCACAAAGTAATATCTCAATTCCCTTTACTAAAAAAAATACTAATAATAATTAAATAATATATTTAGTTTAATTTACATAATGACATTTAGATAGTTAGAATATAAAAAGTTATCTCTTGTAGAGCATAGTTTAATTGGTATGATGGATGTGTTAACGGCTACGAGTTTGAATCAAAAATACTTTTTTAAAAAATCAATGAGTGTCTGAGGTGCGCGCTGTTACATTTGGTTGACAAGAAAACCTATATGGTTTTAGATTAAAAAAAAAACCCTCTCTTCAAACTCACATACAAATAAAACCGGTATTTTTTATCTCGTATGATTAAACCATGCCACATCCTCATGCAAAAATCATCAATAGAATCTTTAAATAAAAAATAATCTCATAATAAAAAATAAATTTCTTTTCAAATCGATGAGCCTCCGGACCAACTTGCATACACCTCAACTAATCCCATCGAACAATCATCTGATCCTATTATATTGGACTAACAAGAAAACTTATAGGATGTTAAATTCTAGGTAGGTGACTACCATGGATTGAACTCATACCCTTTTAATTCTCTAAGAATCTTCTTCTTCTTCATTTTTATACTTTCCGCTCTCTGTATTTTATTTTATTTTATTTTTGGAGGTTAATTTATTAATTGGTGCAATAAACCTCTATCCATTTTATTTTTCGAGGAAATTTTTATTATCAATCTTCAAGTTGAGAGGTAAATCTCTTAAAAAAACGATATATATATATAATACACATATCATGATTTTTCTTTTTTTAATTTTATCATATGGTTATAATTTGTTTTTTATTTTGAAAGTGTATGCATACTTAAACTTCACCTGCTTAATTTTTAATTAAATTTTATTTTTCATATTTTAAATGTAAAATTGATAAAACTCTAACATTTTATTCTAAAATCGGAATATATAAATTAGTTATAATTTAGAATTTTTATATCATATTAATTAATAATTTATGTTTCATCAATTTATATTTGTTTCTCCTTCCTTATATTTGAAATTGAAGAAGGGAGAGAGAACGAGTTGTTGGTGTGAGCATGTGGGTGTTAATATCATTTAAGCTGATTTTAACGAGTGGGTATGTAGATTTTAATAGAAAATGGGAATGGAGAGAGAGGGGTTTGGATTTTAATAGAAAGTGAATGGATCAAGGGATATTATTTTATATATTTTGAATATCTATTAATACTTAAACTTTGTCAAAATGAGTATAACTTAACCGTAATTGGCATGTATCATCGATTAAAAGGTCGGACGTTCGAATCCTTCCACACTCAATATTATTGAACTAAAAAAAAAGAATACTTAAACTCTACATGTTTTTTTAGTTAATTTGTGTTTTTCATATTTTATAAAGAAAAATACTTGGGTGCAGCCTTGATTGCACCCATCTAATATGCAACCCAATGGAGAGCCACAAAAAAAAGTTTTTTTTTTATTTTTTATAAGAGAAACTTTTGTGGTTGGAAAATGGGTTGCACCATAGATGGATGCAGCCAAGTACAACTCTTTTATAAATGTAGATTGATACAATTCTGACATTGAACTTCTTTGAAAACTTACAATTGAGGAGCTTATTAGGACATTTTTCAATTACTAATATGGTCTTCACTATAAAGGAGCTTTTTTTTAACACATTGATCCTTACTTCTTTTTTTTTTCAAAGAAACATTGTTTGTTTACAATTGGTTCATCACATGTACTAAATTGAACATTTAGGAAAAAGAGAATGCAGTATTTTACTTTTTCAAGATGACTAGAAAACGACAATATATTTCAATATTAGTGTCATGTAGGGAGCGGAATATTCACAAAATATTAATAGGTCATCAAGAGCCTATTTACATGATTCACCAAACATAATTATGGTCCACAAAATATAAGTAATGGCCAAAATTGGTCAAGATTTCAAGTTTGAAGAAAGATTGTTGGAGCAAAGAGTTAGACCAACTAAATACATGTGCATTTCTTATTATTTTGAACCATGGGAGAGTTGTCAATCGTTGAGTTTGTTAGGTGTGAATGTGACAAAATACAATCAATCTAAATTCTACCAGATTTAGACAATATATATTTTATCTCAAATCCCACATCAGGTTATAATTCCAAATATTTTGCAGAATAATCAATTTGGAATTAGCAAGCCTAAAAGAATAGATAAACCAATCTAAACCTTTAAGCTACAAGAACGATAAATAAAAAGTTTAAGGGAAAGAGAAATTGACACCGAATTTATACTGGTTCACCCAATGATGACTACGTCCAGTTCTCTGCTACCGATGCAGGTTCCACTAAAATTGTCAGGGAGGAAGTTACAAGAGTTTACAACGCTCAATGTGATTTCTCTCACTTTTCTCTCAAGGAAAAGGCTCACGAATCACTGTAGCTCACAAAACTCTTCAATGGAGAAAAACGCTCTTGAAAAACAACGCCAAAGAAAACTAGATCGGACGACACTTTCTTTTATATTTTAATCCACTGACGTAACCCACTTTTTCTTTTTTTCCGTAAGCACAGCTGCAACTCAAAAAATCTTCACACTGCCGCAAACATATATACACCTTTCCATGATTTCTTGCAACATAATTTTCAAGAATATCACGTTGTCCTGTAGTATGAAATGACGCACCTGAATCTATCACCCATGGGTCATGGGCACTTTCCACTGCCAGAACCAGGGCATCTTGTGTCTCATTAGCAATCACATTTGCACCATGTTCATTCCCCTTAGTTTTCTTTGGAGCCTTGCAGTTCCTTTTCAGATGTCCAATCTTACCACAGTTCCAACATTCTAATCTATTGTTTCTAGACTTACTTCTGTTGTTTTTCGATTTACCTCAATTCTCGTGACTTCTGTTATTACTCCTCCCTCTATCCACATTCAATGTTGAACCCGAAGTAGAAGTAACACCTGAGTCCTTTCTACGAATCTCTTCTGCAATTGTAGAATCTCTAACCTGTAAAAACTGTAATTTCTCTTTCCCACATGAATTAGAAAGTGCAACTTTCATGGTTTCCCAGCTATCAGGTAAACATCTCAACAACAAAATCGCATTTAGTTCATCAGTAAATTCTAACTCAACAGCAACCAATTTGTTTATCAACAAATAGAATTCATTAATATGGGCAGTAACAGATGTACCTTCAGCCATCTTCAAATTAAAGAATTTGGTTGCGAGATATACCTTGTTGTTTACAGAGGGTTTTTCTTACATGTTAGACAAATCTTCCATTATCTCTGTTGTGGTCGTTGCCTTCGCTACACTGTTTTGCACATTCTTTGTCAGATCAGTTAAGCGAACAGTCCCCTACACCTTTCTGCCTAACTTTTTCATTCAGATTTTCCCATGTCTTCAGGTTTTCCTTCTAATGGCAAGTCTAATTCTTTGGAATGCAAATAATCTAATATCTGATCTATTAAAAGTAACCAATTTCTCATCTCCTCCTGACATCGTTCTACAACCTAATGCTCTAATACCACTTGTTAGGTGTGAATGTAACAAAATACAATCAATCTAAATTCTACTAGATTCAGACAATATATATTTTATCTCAAATCCCAGATCAGGTTATAATTCTAAATATTTTGCGGAATAATCAATTTCCAAATATTTTGCGGAATAATCAATTTGGAATTAGCAAGCCTAAAAGAATAGATAAACCAATGTAAACCTTTAAGCTACAAGAACGATAAATAAAAAGTTTAAGGGAAAGAGAAATTGACACCGAATTTATACTAGTTCACCCAATGATGACTACGTCCATGATAGCACACAAAATGTGTTATCCTTAGGCTTAAGAATTGCTAGTTTTATGATAATTTCAGGGCTTTTACATGTTTAAATCATTCAATTTAAGGTTAAGAGCTTAAACAGAACTATTGGAGACAATTTTGGATCACTCAGGATCAAAATGAGGTTGTTTGGAGCTAAAAATAACATCATTCAGAAGAAGAAAGATCAATCAAAGCTTGAAGACCCGAGGTGATGGCGTTGCAACGCCATGCGAGCGCGTTACTCTGCGTGCTTGCTTCGCTTTTAGAGGCATTGAAGACTCGGGCGATAAGCGTTACTGCAACGCCGCTTGCAGCGTCGCAACGCCAAATCGATAAGGGGCGTGCGTTAGAGTAGCAGAGTTGCAACGTTGTTCCTAGCGTTGCAACGCTACCGACTGTTTCCATATATGCCAGCCGCCTAGGGTACAGCATTGCAACATTGTCCCTAGCGTTGCAACGTTGTACCATTGATGCCTATAAATAGAACATTATGCATTCTTGTAAAGGGAGCCGAATTTGCTAGATTTTTATCCTATTTTCGAAATACACTTTGTAAGGAGAGAAAAGAGAGCGTTTTTTGAGCCAAAGCATTCGTGGAGGTTCGAGATCGAAGACGGGAGCTCGGAGACGAAGGACCGGCATCGACACATAAGTTTAATTTCCTTTTCTTTCAGATTGTAATAGCATTCTAAGAGTTTTCTACATGTTTAGCTTGATTTTCATGTGATTTAGAGTAGCTAAATATTGTAGTTAGGATTTGATTTACTTGTTAAGACTCAATTGCTATGTATTGAAGCATGTTTTGTTCTTATTTTTGGCAATTTGTTCTTTAACTTTTAAATTTGTTGGTTCAAGTGGACTCGAGAGATAAAACTTGAATTAGAGCAAAATTGTCAAAACCCTTAGAAATCTGGCATGAGAATGACCTAGAAATCTTAGGGAAACACATAAAGGAGTTGCTTAATGTCATGCATGTTGTAGGTTCATATGGAGACTATGGAGTTTATTGCATGTGTGAGGCTCACTAAGAATCGAGAGGTTTTCTTGAGTATTTTACTTCTTGTTTATAAATTCATCTCATTGGTTCATTGCATGTGTTAGTTTAGTCATTAACTTGTAAAATCACTTTCCTTAAATCTATCAATTCGTGTCTCCACGTGTTAGTCTGTTGTTTGTCTTTACTTTCATCACCTATCCATGTTTTATTGCTATAGCTAAAATTGAGAATTAGTATCTTAGTACTTAATTAATCTAGAAACCCATTCCCGAGGACGATACTTGGACTCATAAATCACTATACTAAAACTTGACACGTACACTGCAGTATTGCATTATCATAATTATACGCAACAGTCCAGTTCTCTACTACCGATGCAGGTTCCACTAAAATTGTCAGGGAGGAAGTTACAAGAGTTTACAACGCTCAATGTGATTTCTCTCACTTTTCTCTCAAGGAAAAGGCTCGCGAATCACTCTAGCTCACAAAACTCTTCAATGGAGAAAAACGCTCTTGAAAAACAACGCCAAAGAAAACGATCGGATGACATTTTCTTTTATATTTTAATCCACTTTCGTAACCCACTTTTTCTTTTTTTCCATAACCACAACCGCAACTCAAAAAATCTTCACATTGCCGCAAACATATATATATATGTGGTCAAGTGATTAAACAGGCCATGGGCCTTTATTGGGCTCCATTATTTCTAACAGAGTTGTTGTCGATAGACGCTGGAGATCAAGGTACCATCGATTGCCAAATATGGTCGCCAATGATTGTCATCAATCATCAGAGAAGGTAGTCAACACTAATCATCGGTAATCAGTCTTTAGAGAAGGTCGTTGGTCGTCGAGGTGTGGTCATTGGTCTTTAATGGTGGCCAGTTGAGAGTTGGCTGAAGAGGAGTGCCAACAAAGAAGAGTGTTATGTCAGTGTGCTTTTAGACTTTTCTACCGTGAGAGTTGGTGCCACGATGAATCCATTCTGTGGTTGGTTTGCACCGTTATGTGCCGCTCAGAGAATATGTGATGTGGTGTCCAGAGTGGCAAAGTGAGCTTGGGGGAGTGCTCCCCGGGGCTAGGCGAAGAGAATGTCTATGCCTCTTTGCCATGTCCTAAGGGTAATTCCTGGGTCGAGTCGTAAAGTTGGGCGAGGTAGGCCCCAGAGAGGGATAGCCCACAGGGTGGCAGTTGTTTGTCGTGCTTGTGTTTTTGGTCGTCGGGCCAAGTCCTAGAGTTGGGCGCAGTAGGTCCCTAGGGCGGTTCAGTACATGAGTAGTTGACAGTTTTCGTATTCGCTTTGATACCATATTAGATTATATGGGGTTCCATCTCAAAACCAATTGTCAATAACAGGAGTAGCCCACATATCTTATATATTGTGAGGTTTCTCTCCACTTTTCCAATGTGGGATCCTCAACATGCCCCCTCAAGATGGTGCCTCTTTGGGTTCACCATTCTTGTATCAGATCCCAATTTTAATTTTTTTTTTGACCGAATACTTGTTTGGGTTTAATGGCTCGGATACCATATTAGATTATATGAGGTTTCATCTCAAAATCAATTGGTAATGAGAGCAGTAGCCCACATAGTCGCCGGTTGGAGAACCGATGATAAAATATGTTAATAGTGTAACTGTACAAGTCAAGGAGTTAAGATTCCAAAACTGTATCAAGTTGGTAGAGTTTAGTTTTTTATGGGGAGTTAATTTTTCTATGGATCAAATGATGAGTTGGGTTTAAAACCTAACTCAACTCAACTCAACTTGTGGCCAAACATCCCCTAATTTTTTTATATGAATTGTAAAATATTGTTGTCTCAAATATCATATATATTATTTTATAAGTCGTTTGTTTTATTGTAAGTATAAATGGATGGGGAATTTAATACATACTCAATATGATAAAATAATTGAAACTATATATGGAAGACAGGTATTAAAAGATTAGTTTATATAAGAGTATGAAGGAGGAATAAACATTTTTTGGACAATTTAATCCTTCACTTTTTAATTAATTCCTCGCTTTTATCCTTCATTTAAATTTTAAATTTAAAACAATTAACCCAATAATAGCTCCTTCTTTAATGCCTTAAATATATCCTCTTCTATTTTACTAATAAATTAAATTTAGAGTAACTTGGGTGCAATCTTGTGCAACCCACTCTAATTCTTAGAAGGAAAAAATTATGTGGTGTTAGAGTAGTTAGCATAAAACTTAGGTGCCTCAATTTTCTCCTTAAAATTAGAGAAGGCAACCAATGAATTAACATCTCCCCTACTCCTCCCTCTCTCTTTTCCACGTTGTGTGGATCCCTCACTCGTACTTGTTGAGGATCCCCACATTGAAAAGGTAGAGAAAGACCTCACAACTTATAAGATATATGGGTTACTCCTCTCATTGTTAATTGATTTTGAGATGAAACTTCATGTAATCTAAGATGGTATCATAGTCCATATTAAGCCCAAACGGGTATTCAGTCTAAAAATTGGGATCCGGTCCAATAATGGAAACCCAAAGAGACACCATCTTGAAGAGGCATGTTAACCCATGTAATCTAATAGTACTAAGATAAGAATCATGGAGATGGAGATCAAGGTGAAAGAGAAGAGTCATCAACTATATAAAAACCTACTTGGAACCTACTTGGAATTGCTAAACCATAAACAAATATCTATTTTTCATTGCTTGAAATTGGTAGAGAGATGAATGATTGAAATGCATTTGAATTATGTTTGTGGTTTTTAGTTTTTGAAAATTAAATCTATAAATACTACTTTCACTTATGATTTTTCATGTTTTTTTATCTACTTTTTAGACGTTTTTTTAAAAATCAAGCCAAGTTTTGAAAACTATTTTGAAAATTAAAGAAAGTAGTTTCCAAAAACTTGTTTTTGTTTTTAGAATTTAGCTAAGAATTCAAGTATTTTCTTAAGAAAGAAGGAGAACATTGCAGGGAAGATGAAAACCATGGTAGAATAATAGTGAGAAAACAAGTACGGTTTTCAAAAACCAAAAACCAAAAACTAAAAACTAAGGCCCCGTTTGATAACCATTATGTTTTTTGTTTTTAGTTTTTGAAAGAAGCTTATTTTCACCTAATTTCTCTACAATAGAAATCATCTCCCTTAGGTAAGCATTTGAGCTCTTAGCCAAATTCTAAAAACAAAGTCATGTTTTGTAAAATTACTTTTTTTAGTTTTCAAAAGTTAGCTTGATTTTTGAAAACATAGGTACAAAATAGATAAGAAGACGTATAAACTCATGGGTAGAAGTAGTATTTTTAGGTTTAAATTTCAAAAACTAAAAACAAAAAATAAAATGGTTATCAAACTAAAAAAAATTAAGCATATAAATACTATTTTCATCTATAGACTTCCTTGTTTTATGTTACTCTTGTTTTTTTACCTATGTTTTCAAAAAATGAAACTAAGTTTTGAAAACTAAAAACAAAATAGTTTTCAAAAACTTATTTTTATTTTTGGATGTGACTAAGAATTTTAATATTTTCTAAAGAAAGATGAAACCTATTGTGGAGAAAACAAGTATAATTTTTAAAAAACCTATTAGACTATATTGATATAATTAGATTTACCTCTACCTATCAATTTAAGTTTTTGGGTTGATTCGTGATTTAACATACTATCAGAGTAAGAGGTCCTCTGTTTAAATTTTACTATGTCAATTTCTCTGTCAATTAATATTGATTTCCACTACTATCAAACCAACATTTTGTTTTTGATCCATTAGATTTTTTTAATTTGTTTATTTGATTTGTTTTAGGATTTTAAGTTTCTCTTCATTTTCCTGATGTTTCTCATTTCAATAATTTTTTAAAGCAAGCTCTTTGATTTTTCTTTCCTTTAAATGTTTAAGGGATATTTACTTTTACATTAAATTAGAATATGAGATTTACTCAAACTTTTTAAAATGGAAAACAACTCATGAATACAAGTTTTTCAACACTTAATAAAGCGGCTTACTAGACCAACTTTTTTATACTCTATCGTTAAATTATGTTGTGATTAAGAAATAAGTCAAGTTTGAATCCCTATTTCTAAGTGTTGAACTTCAAAAAAAAAATAATAATTATGTTGTGATCGATTAAAAAAGTTAAATATAAAAATGTAGATAGTGAACAAACATTTTTTTTAATTTTTAAATTTAGAAGCATGTCATTGATATTAATTATTGATAATGTTTTGAAAATATATTAATTATTAATAATTAATTAATTATTTAACCACTAAAGTGCAATTTATCTTTCATTAATTAAACGTTTTTTAAATCAATTAATTATTTTAATCTTTGGTTAACAAAAAGGGAATTGCAATTTGCAACTGAGTTATTATCATTAATTATTATTTTCTTTAGGAATTATTATCATTAATTATATTATATATATATATATATATATTTTTAATGGAAGTGGCATATATTCGTTAAACAACAATACTTTGTTGCATTGTGGGTAGGTATTTTCTTATGCCCCACCATTTAAAGGAACTCAAGAAGGAGACACGGTAGAATTGGGACGATTCGGTGGAGGGAGTGAAGGGAAGGAGAGAGGAAGAAGAAGATGTTTTTGAGAAGAGAGAGGGAGAAGAAAGGAACCATGGTGCATGGAAGAGGGAGGGGAGAGAAAATGTTTCCTTCTAAAAAAAGATAGAATAAAATGTCATTTCAATATTAAAAATAATAGAAAATACTAGTAGAGACCTTTTTAAATCTATTCCACAAAACTTAAGGACTAAAAAAAGGTACATTTTGAATACTGATGGATCAAACGCACCTATTCATAGGGGTGAGCATGGGTTAGGTGGTGTCGGTTTTGGGCTCAAACTGGACCACCTACAAGTCGGTTTTGATCGATCAATAATGATCAGTTTCAAAAGTGGTTATAGAACTAATCGACCGAATGCATGCAATCATTCAGTTTTGGAGTTCGTTTGGAGTTGCTGTGAAAAGTGTTGTCGTCCATGGCAACAGTCGGCTCTGGTAGGCAGCAAAGAAAGTGTTAGGTGAAGGGATAGAATCTCGTAGTATAAGCGTTTGAATCGCTTTTGCCTGTAATTACGTTGTTGAATTAAACACAAAAATAGAAAAATAAGGTTAAGCATAAATGGAGAAGAGGAAAAGTTTACCTTTGAAGAAACTTCTTCTAGTGATCCTTCTCCAATCTCGTGTTTGCACTCTGTTCTCAACGATCAACCCGAACACCTCCACTAAGGCTTCTCCGTTGTTCTCTAGGAGAGGGAAGATGTGGAAATCTCTTTTTGAGTTTGGGAGAGAATTTGGTTTTTGGGAGAGAATTGGAGAATTGAAGGATTTGAGAATTATGGAAATCTCAATATTTCCAAAAAATGAACCATTGACCTCAAAATGCATGTACATGCACTCTGATATAGGGAGTGAAGGTGGAGATAATTTCCTTCACTCATTATTCCACTAAATACACAAATTATGCATTATGCAAATCACATTTGCATAATTGCATAATGTAAGGTATCTCATATCTTATTATGAAAATCATATTTGCATAATTGCTTTATTGAATCATATCCAATTTTGCTCTCAATTTAATTATTTCTCCTTACATTTAATATGAAACAATTTCACACTAAAACTATATTTGGAAATTAATCCAAATATAATACATAGTTTATTATGAATCATATTCACATTAAACTATATAAATTAAACACTTCAAGTTCGCTCCAAAACTTTATACCCTCCATATATCCATGTTGAGCCAATGAAGGGGCCTAATGAAGCTACAATTCATGAGCTCCAATGATACGAGGTGAACCAATCAAACTCTTTGACCCGGTTGACCAATATTCATCAACTACGAGTCACTCCACTATAGACTCGTAGTTGCACTCTCCTCACTGTAGGACACGTTGTGTCCATTGATTCCAATGCCCGTGAGTCAGCCCTTCACAGGTTGTTCGTAATCACAGTTGGGTCAAATTATCGTTTTACCCCTGTGATTACCTCTTGCTCCTTAAGTACCATTGATCCTCTAATGAACAACTTAGCTTGCTTATGGTCCTACCATAAACAATTCCCTCTTAGGCCAGTGAGAGGGTGGGCCCCATTGTTCAAGACCTGGATTCAACCCTTACAAGAACAATCAATCTATTTTTCCTAGTTTGGGAACGAGTGAATTCCATCTCCCGGAGTTAAGTTCCCAACTCTCTACAAGGTTTTGTCCCTGAGAAGGTAGGTTTATTGAGTCCGCAGCTCTAGCCACTCTCACCCATACTAGTCTAAGGACAAACCCTCGTAGACAGGAGTTCGTAACTCGCTTAGGATTCAAGTCGAGTCACTAATGGTAATCTATAAACTATTAGACCTAATCTGTTAATGGTGTTACATCAATAGGCTAATAATTTATGGTTCGGTCTTGTACGAACTAATCGCACAAGATGCTCTCACTCGCATGTCAACTACATGAACGAGTTAAATCGCCTCATTAGTATCAAATACAAAGTGGGTCGCATCCATAGTGTTTCCAAGATGTGGTTCCCAACCCTATCCATATACTATAGACCATTTGGGTTATACATTTGAACACGATCCTACCTATATGTCTACTACACACTGTTCAAGTTCTCATAACCATAATCCTGAAACTTAGTTTATTGGATTTTAAGTTTTAAATGCGAGAACACGATAAATAATAAATAATAACTCTTTATTGATTTCATCAAATATTTACAAACTACACGAGTTTAGAGCATAAAATCTCAATATTAGGGATAACGACCCTCCACAATCTCCACATTTATATGATATTGTCCACTTTGGGCATATGCCCTCATGACTTTGTTTTTTGTTTCACCCAAAAGGTTTCATACCAATGTAAATAATGTCCCTCACTTAGGGGTTGTTTGGGGCGCAGTTCTAATCGAAATCACCGGGAATCGAAGCCCGGAGGTTTGTCTGAGGGTTCTAAAGCACAGGAATCGAGAATCATGTTTGGGGTGTAGTGTTCTGAAACCTGGGAATCAGAAACCTGTGTTTGGGGTGCAGTGTTATGAAGCCTGGGAATCATAGAGCTGTGTCTTGGGTGCAGTTTTCTGAACTCTAGGTTTGGTACAGTTTTGTTTCACCTTTTTTCTTTTAGCTATTTTATTCCTTTCAAATTTTTGTAATTGATCTTATGTGAATTGTAGAAGTTAATGTCTAACATGGATCAATTTTTTAAGTAACTTTTCCATGAAACTTTCAATTTAGGTAGTTTTTTAACACCCCTACCACGAGTTTATACATACAAATACATCGTCCAAAAGTGTTGCAACTAACACGAAACAAAAGAAAATAAAGCGCCTTTGTGCGAAAGAAAAAAAAAATTATTTCCTTTTTTCTAACTTTTAAAAAAGAAATTATAAAATTGAGCCATTTGAGTGTACATTAAAAAAAATACCAAGTTGTTTTTATTTTTTTAAATAAAAATTTCAAAAAATTCAAACGTGTTGAGAATAACATAAAAAAATATTTATTAGCCATTTTTTAGTTTTATTTTAACCTTTTAAAAAATTGACTAGATTTTCGAATTGTTGGAGTGGTCAAGTTGATGAGGTGGTGGGATTGTCG
The DNA here is from genome assembly GCA_036507285.1 of Trichosanthes cucumerina. Taxonomy (NCBI): domain Eukaryota; kingdom Viridiplantae; phylum Streptophyta; class Magnoliopsida; order Cucurbitales; family Cucurbitaceae; genus Trichosanthes; species Trichosanthes cucumerina. The sequence goes on along the minus strand of CM071839.1, from coordinate 68,165,690 downwards.
AGGTGGTCGTTGGATTTTTGGTTGTTGGTGGTCATCGGGTCGTCAGAGTTGTTGTTGAAAAGGTCGTTGAGGCAACCATCAGTGGTGGCTAGTCGCCGATGTGGTCGTCAGAGTTGTCGTTGTCTGTGGTCGTCGGAGTTGTCACTGGAGTTGTTGTCGAAGTGGTGGCTGAAAAATGGTAACGACAAATAAAAGAGGAAATGAGAAACCAAGTGGTCGCAAGAGGTAACCGTCAACGGTGGTTGAGTCCCTGATGTGATCGTTGTAGTTGTAGTTGTCGTTGTCGGGTGGTCGCTTGGAGTTGTCATCGGAGTTATTGTCGAAGCGGTCACCAAAAATGAAAAACGAAAAATTGAAGAGGAAATGGAAAATCAAGTGTTTTTCGGAGGCAGTCATGATCAGCGCTAGTCGTGGTGTGGTCGTCGGAGTTGTCGTTGTCGATAGTGTCGGGTGGTCGCCGGAGTTATCGCTGGAGTTGTTGCCAAAGTGGTCGCCGGCACGGTCGTCGGAGTTGTCGTTGTCGGTGGTTGTTGAGTGGTCGTCGGAGTTATCACCGGAGTTGTTGTCAAAGTGGTCGTCTGTGTGGTCGTCGGAATTTTTATCGGAGTTGTCGTTGTCGGTGGTCGTTGGAGTTTTTACCGGAGTTGTCGTTATCGATGGTCGTCGGTGGTCGTCGGAGTTTTTATCGGAGTTGACGAAGTAGTCGACAAATGGATGAGAAAAACATGGAACAAATTCCATGAGATTACAATATTGTAACTCATGGGGTTGTATTGTTGTAACCCATGGGAATAAATTTCAAAACCAAGGATTTAGAACACCTTGCTCCAAACATGGGTTTGGATTTGGATGCCAAACCCATTCAAATCCAAACCATGGGCCAAACACACCCTTATATACCCATGATCTTCCCATTATCTACCCGATGTGGGACTTTGGTTGCACTCCCAACAATCCTCCTCTCGAACAAAGTACCAACCGAGCTCCCCTCAAATAGTCATCTATCCATCTAGCTCTTATCCTAGTCACCTCCCTTTACTAGAGCAGACCGCCAGTCCAAGCCAACTCCTTTACCCGAAGCACACCGCCTATCCGTTAGAGCTCTCTACCACGGATCTCCACCATGACTACACCTTCAAAGTTCACCTCCTTTGTTCGACACCCGAGGATTCTACCAATCAAGGCTCAGGGGCATGGCTCTGATACCACTTGTTATAGAATACTGAACTTGGAAATGCCCAATTCAAAACGTAATTAATTCAGCAAGTAAATAATCAAAGCAAGCAATAAAGATAAATAGACACCAAGATACATAGTGGTTTAACCTTTCGGTCTACATCCACTTTGAGAACCAGCTTGAGAGGATTTTTACTAAGCAGCAGATAAGTCACAAATACAATCTACAAAGGCAACATAAATCAATCCAATATTGTATAGATTGAAAACATGTCGATAAAACGATCAATATCTCAAATCCTTAAATTGATCTGAGCTTCAATCGAATACCATTGTCTTGTCAACCTTTGATATTGCCGAAGAGAGAATACCCACGCTGAAAATCGACCTCTAACAAGGCTCAAAGCGTTCTTCGAACAAACCCACACCATGAAACTCACAGATCTGAACTCACACTAGTCTGCAATCAATACCCACGACACACTCCGACGAATATGGCTACAAATCGAACCCCCCACGTTGGCGAACACTGTCGTTTTGCAAGACGCACTGGAATATTATGATCTGAACTAAGACCCACGATACAAAAATCGAGTCCTTCATCGCCAACCTTGTTGGGATGTATGTCCTTATCTCGTGTAGTTTATAATATTTCATTGTTGTAAATAAATAAGAGTTATTTATTCGAACTTTGTGTCTCGCATATTTCATAAACTTAATCCAATAAACTAAGCTCCAGGGTCATTGTATTATGAGAGAACTAGAACTTGAACGGTGTATAGTTGACACACAGGGAGGATCACGTTCGAGTTAATGACCCGAACGGTATATAGTATATGGATAGGGTTGGAGACCTAATCCTGGATATGTTGTGGATGCGACCCGCTTTGTATTAGATACAAACGAGGTGATCCAGCTCGTTCATGTGGTTGACAAGCGAGTGGGGGCATCCTGTGCAATGAGATTATACAAGACCGAACCGTGAATTATTAGACTTACTGATGTAACACCGTTGACAGTATAGGACCAATAAATTCATAGATGACCATTAGTGACTCGACCTTAATCCTGAGCGTGTTACGGACTCCTGTTTGTGGGGGTCTATCCTTTGACTAGTACGGGTGAGGGTGGCCACAGTTGCTCGCCCAATATGCCTATTTTCTCAGGGACAGAACCACGTGGGGAGCTGGAAACTTGATTATGCAAGAAGGAATTCACTCGTTCCCGATTTAGGAAAAATAGAGGGGTTGTTCCATTTAAGTGTTGTCTCCAGGGCTTGAACAACGGGGTCTCATCCTCTCACTGGCCCGAGAGGGTTGTTGTTTATGGTTGGACCATGCAACGTAGTTGTTCATTAGAGGAGCAGTGGGGACTTAAGGAGAAAGAGGTAGATACAGGGGTAAAACGATAATTTGACCCAACTGTTGATGGAGATCTAATCCCCTTGAGCAGCGAAAACGGGTTTGGAATCGTAATTAGCAAGTTTGTTTTGGTTGAAATACAAAAACCGATACATTGATGAAAAAACATAATAAACATGCATTCCTAATCTAATTAGGCATGGAGATAAATTATGCAAACATTCTAAGTTTAACTATTAAACTAAAAGGAAGAAAAGGGATTACATTTGTAGTTTTTCCTCAGCACAGCAACTCCTTGCTTATCATACTGCAACACAACAACTCAGGGACTCCTCTGTTTTCTCCAGCAAGACACTACCACTTGGAGAATCTCCTATGTCTCTGAATTCTACTTAGATCTTCCTTAGGTGGGAAGGATCCAACAATTGGAGAAAAGGGAATTCTAGAGAGAGAGAGAATTATTCTGTTAGGATTCAAGCAATTGATTGATCGACTAAAGCTTGCCCCTTCTCACCAGGAGGACACTTCAGTGGGTAACTCCCCACTCCCTATCAAGGGGGAGTTGGGGAGTAGTGGGAACGTGTCCTCCTGACACGTTCTCAATTAATATTATATTAATTGATTAATTAATTAATTAATTTCCATTAAATTAAATCATATTTAATTCAAATATAATATTAATCAAATGATTAAATCACATTTAATCATTTTACCCTTTATCCTATAGTTTAATGTACATCTTATGCACATTAGGATTTAACCCATAGTTTACAAATATGAATCACATTCACATTTGAATTAAATATTTGAAAGATATTTGAACTCTTTCAAATATTTAATTCTCTCATATGATTTAATATGAATCATATTTATAATATATAGTTCCAAAACTATATATTATATCGTATCTATATACATTAAATTTATTCCCTAATGAATTTGAACATTTCAAACTCAAATGATCTAAGAACCCTTTACAAGCTAGAATGTGGACCTAATGCACCGACAGATCAGAAGCTCCAACGATACGAGATTGCTCGGTTAATCTCATTAACCTTCCAATCAACATTCGTTAACGGCGGGAACACTCAACTAAAGTCCCACAGCTGCACTCTTCTCACTGCAGATATATTTTTGGATCCACGGATATTGACTAATAACAAGTCAATCCTTCACGAATGTTCGTAACACCAGCTGGGTCAAATTACCGTTTTACTCTTGGGTTACATCTTGTACCTTAAGTACCAGTGATCCTCTAATAAACAATTTGTTTATGGTCCTACCAACAAACAGAGTCCCTCTCGGAGTAATGAGGGGGTTGGGCCATTTGTTCAAGTCCCAGAGATACCACTTAAGGGAACATTCCTTTACTTACCCTAGTAGGCGGGAAGAAGTGAATTTCATCTTACTAAGTTAAATTCTCAGCCACTCACTTGGTTTTGTCCTCAAGAAGGTAGGCATATTGAGTCGGCGAATCTAACACTCTCACCCATACTAGTCAAAGGACAATCTCTCACGAACAGGAGTTCGTAACCTGCTCAGGATTGAGATCAAATTGCCTAGGTCATCCTAGTGAAATAGAAACCTAACTAGTCAACGGAGTTACATCTAGTGGTTACTATTTCGCGGTCCGATCTTATGTAATCTCATTACATAGGATATCCCCACTCACATGTCATCTACACGAACACATTAGGATCACAGTGTTTGTATCTTATACAAAGTGGGTCACATCCGTACCAGGGCAAGGTACCCAAACCTTATCTCCTAACTACCCAAACCTTATCCCCTAACTATAGACCCTTGGTTGTATCTCGAACCGAGATCCTTTATATGTTCACTACATTCAGTTAAAGATTCATTTTACAGCTTTGGATATTTAGCTTATTGGATTTAGGGTTTAAACAAAAGCAAATTCGTAGATAAAGAAACAATAACTTTTTATTGAAGTAATAATAATTTATTACAAATAATTAGAATAAGAATACAAACTACCAAGTTTGAGGTTTAAATTGATGAAATTGAAAGTTGAGGTTAAATTGATACAACCTTGTAGAGTCAAAATTGATTTTTTTTCAAAAAAAAACGTAGAGGTTGGTATTGATAATGAAATTTCTAAAAAAAGAAAAATTGAAACGAAAATAGGAGGAGATGTCAACTTCTAGAACTGGAAAAAAAAATGGAGGAGATGTCCCATTAATAGAGAAAATTTAAATTTTAATTCTAATTTAATTTGATTTTGAATCAAATTAAAATGAGTTCATATCTTCAATTGAATTTTTATCAAAATAGGAATTTTGATTCAAATTTATTTGAAAAAAAGTACTTGAACTCCATTTTGAATCAAATTATCTCAATAACGTTGTTTCAATTTAAAATTAAATCAGATTAGGATCAAGTATGGGATTTGATCGATGATGTAATTAACTGAAATTCAAAAGGGAATTTTGGTTTAAAAGTGTTTTTAGAAATCTTGTTTTTAGATGAATAGTTTATCATCTTCTTGTTTTTCTCTGTTTTTCTCTATTTATTTCAAAAGAATTACATGATAAAAAATTTTACAACTTTGGTAGGATTTGGAGAAAAATAATTTTGTCCATGATGCATACTTTGTACTAGTTGAGCTTGTTGGATGTTTAAATTGATTTAATTACGAAAGTTTAGAGTTTAATTTGATACAATTATTGGTTTAGAGTTTTAATTAGTACCACCCAAGATTTAATAATATAAATTGATTTTTCTCCAACAACTGATTTAGGAGTGATTTAAACACACTAATTTTGCTTGTAACCATTTGATAACCATTTGATTTTTGGGTTTTGGTTTTTGAAAATTATGTTTGTTTTTTCATAATTTCTTTTTATGATTTTCATCTTTTCAATGTATCATTTAAGTTTCTAGCCAAATTTCAAAAACAAAAACTAATTTTTTAAACTAATTTTTTTAGTTTTCAAGATTTGTCTTGGTTTTTGAAAACATACACAATAGATAGGAAAACATAGAAAATCATGGGTAGGAGTAGTATTTTAGGCTTAATTTTCAAAAACCAAAAACTAAAAACTAAAACCCCCCGTTTGATAATCATTTGATTTTTGAAATTAAGCTTATAAATACTACTTCCACGTATGTTTTCTAATGTTTTCTTATCTACTTTTTAGATGTATTTTAATTTTAAACCAAGCCAAGTTTTGAAAACTCAAAAAAAAGTAATTTCCAAAAACTTGTTTTTGTGTGTGAAATTTAGCTAAGATTCAAGTGTTGTCTTAAGAAATATCGTAAGCATTGTAGGGGAAGATGGAAACTATTGGAGAGAAATTGTGAGAAAACAAGTATAATTCTCAAAACTAAAAACAAAAAAACAAAATGGTTATTCCCAAAATCAACGAACTTCATCGAATTGAAAACAAACTTAAACAGTTTAAATACAAATGTAGGTCTGAAAAAGGAGAAGCCCCAACTTTTTCAAAACATATTTTACATCATATCATAACTTCATAAGCAAAACCATATGCTAGGCTCTAAGAAAATAGGCCTAATTCCTTCATAAATATGAAACATTATTGATACTCACTCATTACCTTATAATTAACACACAAAAAAAACACCCAAAATTACACACAACGTGAAATTGGGATAGGATTGAGTGGAATTTTCTTGAAAACAGAGAGCCCATGTTCTTCACTCATATCCAACTGATCCCCCGGCAGCTTCCAATCAAACCAATAGAGAAGATTGGCCAATACACATTCAAAAGCTGCAAGCCCAAATGACATTCCAATGCACTTCCTTCTTCCACTCCCAAATGGTACGAACTCAAAGTCTTGGCCTTTGAAATCAACTGAGTTCTTTTCCATGAATCTCTCTGGGATGAACTCGAAGAGATTCTTTTATCAAACTGACATCCCAACAATAGTTACTATCTATACCATTAAAGTGCACATTTCTTTTCGGTGGCTCAATTATAGGAACTCCAAAATTAACCGTGATTAGCTTGGAGAAATCCTTTGTTGGGTGACCTCTTGAGAATTTTCCTAGGGAACATGTGAGTGAGTACAAAACATGTTGAAAAGAACTCGTGTTGGTTTGTGGGGAAAGTCTTCACTCAAACGGCTAAGGGTGGTATGGATGATATGGTAACGTGACCAGGTCGCAGGGAATGCAAGAGAATATCGGGGCCAACAGGGGTCAAATCCGGATGCTGAATCCCGATTCGAATCCTGAACTTGGGGCGTTACATTTATCCTACCATTTGCAACATTGTTCATTAATGTTGGTGTGATCCGAGGGCCAACGTCTAATGGTGCATGCAATGACGGCTTTGGCAATAACCTTTTTACTCAAGAAGAAAGATGGATGGAAGATGCTCCTGATGCATTGCATGGAGTGTATCACGCCAAAAGTGTTAAGATATATATGATCAACTAAAAAGTATTTGAATTCTTATCCTCCCAGGTTGATCTCTAAAAAAAAAATATTTCATTTAAAAAGAAAATAAAATAGACTTTGTTTACTCTCTACCGTTAATTTCCCACAAAAGGGTTTTTTTCAACAAAACGACTATTTTTTAATCAAGAAGAAAAGGACCATTCTTGGACATGATGTCAGAAAATTAATCAATTTGGGTCGAAATAACTGTTGCAATTTTTACTCGTACACTATATTGTAATTTTTACTTTAGGGTAACTTTTTTTCCTCGAAAATTTGTTGGAACAAATTTAATCAAAAAATATATGGTATACAATGAATAGAATTTGAACACAAAGCTAGAGTTTTTCCCTGAAATTTGTAAGTTTTGACGAAATTATTGAAATAGCCAATTTTGTACACATCATTAATAACATTATTTTGATAAAAAGTAAATCGATATTTTTATTATATCGTAAAGAAATTTAAAAGAAACATAGAAAAATAAAAATAAAGATGTCACTAACGTAAATATAGCATATATAATAAACATCTTTAACTTATTTTAAAAATGTAAAATATTTATTTATTATTTTAATTTTTTTTTATAGTTTGGAAAAAAACAATTTTAACCTTAAACTTTGAGATTTTATCAATTTGGACTTTAAATTTTCAATTTCATCAAATTAAACCCTAAACTTAAATAAGTGTTGTACTTTTTATCTTCGATTCAAATTCGGTTAGTTTGCCCACTAATTTTAACAAAAAAAAAGGCAATGTAAAAATCTTCAAGAACTTATTAATTTCAATAAAAGAAAATTTTACACAAAAATAAGTTTCACCAATGCATAAATTAACTGCTAAATAACTTTGTCAAAATTCATAAATTTCAACAAACAAATGAAGCTTTAACGTTGTTTTCTCTAAAAGTTTATCAATTTCATATCGTACATGTCACACCCCCTCCTATACTATCTGCTAACTTAGCCCGAAAGACGGCATGAAGCCTCTTAACAATACATGTTGACCCTGTTATACCTGATAAACATACTATACTTGCATATGGAACACTTTGAACATAAAACAGCGGAAACTAGACAACTACTAAACGTACGTAAGGAGAAACTCTTCTTAAGTCTCTCTTGAAACTAAAACGGGTAATAGGATCACAACCAAAAACATACCAAACCATGGTTTACACAGCTACAACCTAGAATGTACACACAAACATAACTTCACAGTCCTCCTACAATACATATAGACTTTCTATACAACTCCACTCACGTACAAAATATCAAACTCGTGGAGCTTCCAGCAGATTATGGCAGGATATCAGGCACTGGGAGCTCGATCTCTACCTGAAAAGTGGGAAAACACTGAAAGAATGAGCTATGAAGCTCCGTGAGTGACTGAGTTTAAAATCTATAACTCGTAAAACATATCACCTGAAGACTTAAGAGCATAAGAATGTGTAAACAAGCGTTAAAAGTAAACGTGGAATCATAATAGCTTTTCAGAAATCCAACAACAATGACATTAAGATTCCGCAAGGCATGTCGATAATATTAACTTATATAGAACATATGAAAATCTACGTAGTGTAGGGTACGCCCAGTACAACCAACGTTTTCTCTACGATGTAGTGGGGCCCACCTAGCACTCCCATCGTTTTTGTCGTAGTGAGGCTCGTCCAGCACTCACGACAGCATTGTTGTCACAGAGTACACTCAACGTCGACAACAGAATATGACCTGTGTGCACACGGTACTACACAATCTCGGGCTCAATATCTTAGTCATTTACTCAATCGAGTCTCAGGAAATCACATAAAAATATTTGAACATGTCTGCTTAACTTTTCTTTCATAAAACTCAAGCTTACTCAGATCGTTCATAAAAACTGGAAATCTTTAAATCATTCTTGCTAGTACATGCTTGCTTGAAATCATAACATTTTCACTAAATTTCAGTAACCAACAAACATATGCTCTCATATAAATTCGGGAAATCTAGGCTCACGACGAGCACTTGAAATCATTTTTAGGAAAACGTGTATGCTCATAAGTATGTGTTCAAAGAATACATTAAGCATCCAAGTAATTTCATTCTAGGAAAACCTTGTACTTCCATAAACATAATTCAAACTAGAACCCTGGCCCGTACACTCGACATATTTCCTCTTGACCTGTTAAACAAACCAAATCTAAGTATTATAACCTCGAGCTCATCAATTTCAACCTTATAATTACAAAAAAAAACACACCATTTAATTTTCCAGCATTTTACACATTTCATGCCCGACTTCATACTCTCATAACTTCTTCATTACTTAGCTAAAAAGGATGTACTTTATACCAAACTCTTTATTTTTGAACCCTCTAAAACTCATCTGAAGGAATGAAATTGAAATTCCTTACGGATTTGTTCAAAAATACCTCGAAAACCTCTTCCCTAAAAACAAACTTCTGCTATTTTCAGATTCGTTCCCCTGCTGCACACAGAAATTGACCTGAAATTTAAAACATCTTCCATTCGATTCCTACTCACGAATTTCATAAAAGTTGTAGAAAATTCAATAAGCTTTCCAACCATACCTATTAGAGCTTCTGATTCCAATCCTACTGATCATCACGACCCAAAACCCAGAGGCTTCTCGGATTTGACAGCAAATTTTCTCCTCTGTCTTCCTCTTCACAAATCAGTAACTTAAGATCCGAATTTGCTCGAGATTCCTTCATCAATTTTATTCAAACACGAGTTAACTTTCACGAAAAACAAACCTCAACTCTTACCTTTTCTTGTGGAGCTCGAAATGATTAATACATCAGAACTGGATTGAATTGATCAAAGAATTTCCATGGAAGTTGAATGACTTTTCTCCTTTCTTCTTCAACCTCAAAACCAGAACATTTCCTTCCTTCTTCTTCCTTCACTTCTCCCCCACGAGGCTCTGCTTTTCTTTTGATAAAAATGAGAAGGAAATGAGTTTAAAAATGATTTAAAAAGAAACCAAACGGTGGTGGAGGTTTTGTCTTTTTTCCTTTTTTTTTTCCTTTTTTTTATTCCTTCATTTATCTCTTTCTTTCCCTTTTCTTTTCTTTTCTTTTCTTTTCTTAAAACAAAACAAACCAAAATATATCAAACTTTTTCTTTCTTCTTTTCTTTTGTTTTCTTTTTTTTTTTTTTTTGTAAGAAAGTTCCAAAGAGAGATCTCGGTTTACAGTACATCTGTTTTATAATATTGAGAGAAAACTTCTTTTAACTACATTTGAAACGAAAAAACTTCTTTTAACTATATTTGAAAAGAGAACTTATTAGAAGTTAAAATTGCAACACTTTTTAAACTTTGTAGTTAAGATTTCAACACTTAACTAAGTTTGGAATGCAATTTGATAAATTGAAAGTCTATTGGTACAATTTGACAAATTAGGCTTCATTTGATAACCACTCGATTTTTAGTTTTTGGTTTTTGAAAATTAAATCTATAAATTCTATTTCCACCTTCCTTAGTTTGTTATTTACTTTTTACCTATATTTTCAAAAACAAACTCAAGTTTTGAAAACTAAAAAATGTAGGCCCCGTTTGATAAACCATTGAAAATTAAGTTTGTTTTCTTTAAATTTCTCTACCATAAATTTCAATTTTTTAAGGAATCATGTGGATGCTAGCAAATTCTTTTAAAATAAAAAATAAATAATAAAAACTATTTTTTTGGGAAAAATACATTTTTGGTCCCTCAATTTTCATGGTCGTTTCTATTGAGTCCCTAAGTTTCAAAATCAAACAACCAAATCCCTTTATTTTACGAAATAGTTCTATTGAGTCCCTCCACCGTTAACCACCGTTAATTTTTTAACATATTGCTAACGTGACAATTTTTAATATTAAAATAATAATTTTTAAATAAAAATAATAATATTAATACAATAATAATATTACTAAAATTTAAAAAAAAAATCAAGAAAAAAGAAAGAAAAGAAAAAACCCCTTCCTAATTCCTCTTCTTCCCCGAACTTTCCTCTCTCTTTTTTTTAATTTTCTTCTTCTTTTCATTTTTACTTCAGAGTAAATCACGGGGAAGGGTTTCGATTCCTGCAGGATGGAGGTTGTGGGTGAGGCAGCAGAAAGAGGGGTGGACGATGGTGATGACTATGGAGACGTTGAGACGGTACTAAAAGAGGTCGGATCTGGGGTTCGGAGAAAGTTGAGAGTGGGCGGAGATGAAGAGGAAGAAAAGAAGTAGGACGATGATGATGATCGTCATCCACCTCCCTTCGCGCTCACTCTCAACGTTGTTTCAAGACCCACGTCGATTCAGATCTGGGTTTCAAACCAATATTTGAAAATAATAAGAAGAAAATATTTTTTTAAAAAAAAAAAAGAAGCAAAAGGGGTGGGTATCTGGGTTTCAAATCTAAATTTAAAAAGAAGAAGAAAATAAAAAAAAGAGAAAGATGGGAAAATAAAAAGAAGAGAAAGATGGGATTGTTTGAGATACGGAGTTTCAATTTCAAACCATATTTAAAAAGAAGAAGAAAAGGAGGTGGTATGGTTGGGGTGGGTTTTGAAGAAGATGGTGGTGGTGGTGAGTTCAGAAGGGAGAGGTAGTTGAAGGGGAAGGAGAAAAGAAGACTTTTCTTTTTTTTTAATGGTTATTATTTTTATTATAAAAATTATTATTTTAATATTAAAATTTGTCAAGTTAGCAGGATTCAATAGAACTATTTCGTAAAATTCAGGGACTTAATTGTTTGATTTTGAAACTCATGAACTCAATATAAACAACCATGAAAATTAAGTGACCAAAAATGTATTTTTCCCTTTTTTTTAATTTTATAAAAAAAATTTAAATTTAACTAAGCATCTAAATACTTACAAATGAAAACGGACATTTTTTTTTAATATTACAAGTTTTTAAACTTTTTTTAAAAATATGGTAGTTTTCAAACTATTTTTAAAAATATTGCAAGGTCGTCTCTTGAAGAGACGACCTTGGTATATCTGGAGCAAGGTCGTCTCTTCAAGAGACGACCTATGCGCACGTAGGCGAAGGTCGTCTCTTGAAGAGACGACCTTGCCGTTTCGTTTTTTTTTTAATTTTAATGAAGGTCGTCTCTTCAAGAGACGACCTTCACAGAACGATTCAAATTTCCACCCTCTCCATTTTCTTCTTCTCTCCCTCTCCATTTTCACTTTCTCCCCATTTTCACTTTCTTCTTCTCTCCATTCTCACTTTCTTCTTCTCTCCCTCTCCATTCTCACTTTCTTCTTTTTTACTTTCTCTCATTTACTCTCTTCTTTTTTCATTTTCTCTCTTAACTCCTTCATTTTTTTCTTCTCCATTTTAGGTAAAAATTCAATTCATTTACTCCTTATTTTTTTCTTCTCCATTTTAGATTTTTTTATCGCATTTGAAAGAACTAACACTCTTTTTGTCGTTTTTGAAGGAATATTGAAGGTTTCTACACCATTTTTGTCGTTTTTGGAGGAAGGAAGCTTCTATTCACAATGTAAGTTGTTTTTTATTTTTTTTATTGTAACTTTATATGTTTTTTAATTGTATATGCATTTTACATTTGATAATTATTTTGATTTGTTGTAGATTTGTTACTAAATTATTTTTATTTTAGATTTATTAATATTTTTATTTTTTTTAGATGCATTTTAGATTTTTTACTTATTTTTAATAGATTCATATTAGGTTTTTAAATATTCTTTAATAGATGCATATTAGGTTTTTAAATGCTTTTTTTTTAGATCTATTAATTATTTTTATTTTTTTTTAGATACATTTTAGATCTGTTACTTATTTTTATTTTGTTTAGATGCATTTTAGATTTCTTACTTATTTTTAATAGATGCATATTAGGTTATTAAATGCTTTTTTTTTTAGATTTATTACTTATTTTGATTGTAGAGGATTAAGTAATAGATTATAAAAAATTTAATTCTAATTATATATGGTTAATTTGTTTTTAATAGAAAATGGGAGATAAAACAGTGGGATTTGTTTTGCATACGAATGAGTCTATGATTGATGGGGTACATGATGTAGATTATGACCAACCAGCATGTGGTGGTTTTTCTCTGAATGTGAATAGTGGAATAGCCTTTGAACAGTTCCTGGAAATGATAGGCATGTCACTTGGTGTAGATGTGAGGGCAAATCATATTGACATAGTTTATAGACACCCTGAACTAACGCTATTTGGATCAGTAAAGTTTATGCCAATATCAATCCCTAACCATCAAGCAATGAACTTAATGTTCTCAATTGCGATGCCAATCCCAAATTTAGTACATTTATATATCAATGTAAGAAGGATGAATGTGAATGTACAAATCTTTGAAGAAACGCCTATTCAATCAGTTGATCCTAGCCTAGGTGTTGAATCCAACCAATGCCTTGACCCAGATTCTCAAATAGTTGGTACACCGTGTGACGATGAAGATATGGTTACAAATAATACATATAAAGAGTTTAGAATTGAAACAGATGATGAATTTGAAGAGTTGGATTTTGAGAATAATGTACATGACATCCCTTCAAACACATTTAATGAGTTGGATAACAATGTATTAGATAACACTACCGAACATGATCCTATCCAAGAACCAGTAGTTGTTGAAGGGAACAGATTGTATACGGGTTTAGTATGCAACAATAAAGAAATCCTCCAGCATATAGTAAAATGTTTTGTTGTTAAGTATCATGCATCGTATGAGGTTGTGGAATCAACACCTACGAAGTGGGCGGTACGATGTAAAAAGTGGGAAGATGGGTGTATATGGCGACTTCGTGCCTCGAAGAAAAGGTCTCATGGATTTTTTGAAATTACCAAGTACGTTGAGCAACATACTTGTTTTTATTCAGAGATCAATCAAAGTCATGTGCAACTGGATTCTTCGATGATTGCAATTGAATTTTGTGAAACGGTAAAAAATAACCCCTCAGTTCGTGTATCCCAACTACAGATTGAAATAAAAGAAAAATTTGGTTACCACGTGCCTTACGGTAGGGTGTGGGATGGGAAAAAAAAGGCTTTGGCCAAAGTATTTGGTGATTGGGATGATTCTTATAAGCTCCTACCAAAATGGATGTACATGGTCAAGCAAACAAATCCAGGTACACGTGTGGAATGGAAAGTAAAGTTTTATGGAAGTGAAGGTCATGCTATACTCACATCTGTCTTTTGGGCTTTCAGTCCTTGTATAGAGGCTTTCAAAAAATGTAGACCCATCATCCAAATCGATGAGACTCATTTGTATGGCAAGTATAGAGGTAAGTTATTAATTGCAACGGTTGTAGATTCCAATGGAAAATTGCTTCCTCTTGCATTTGTTGTTGTAGATGAGGAATGTCGTGAATCATGGGGTTGGTTTTTGAAACATCTAAGACAAATTTGTACACATGAAGAGATATGTTTAATATCGGATCGACATGGTGGGATAATTTCCGTTGTTAATACTCCACAGAATGGTTGGGTGAATGACAAATGTCATCATCGATTTTGCTTACGACATATTGCTAGTAATTTCAACAATAAATATAAGTCTCAGAAGTTGAAAGACATGGTATATCGTGCTGCATGTCAACACCAAATTCGTAAGTACAACAAATGTGTTGAGGAGATAAAAGCCATAAATAGTTCTTGTATGAACTTTTTCAACAACATTGGTGTTGATAAATGGACTCAATCTCATGATGGAGGTTTTAGGTATGGGTGGATGACAACTAATCTGTCAGAGAGCATAAATGGAGTCCTTAAAGGTGGTCGCATGTTGCCAATCATTGCTCTTGCTCAACTTACATTCTATAGATGTGTACAATATTTTGAAAAGAGGAGAGCTGAAACGAGGATTGAGTTGGCACAACAATCGAAATATACGAGGTAATATTACAACTTTTTTTCATGCTAGTGACAATAACCTATGTTCAATATACTCACCAACTTGAACTCACTCCTTATTAGGTATGCACTTGATAAAATTGTGAGGTGGGCATCAAGATCTACGAAACATGATATAGTGGACTACGATCGAGAAAACGGAGTGTTCCATGTGAAAATTGGGTTACATTATTTCAATTCCAAGGGAGGAAATATTCAAACTCTGAATTTAACTCGAGAAGGAGATAGGGTTGTTCATTATTGTTCATGCAATAAGTGGCAATCTTATGGAATTCCATGTTCACATTTCATGGCGATTTGCTCACACTTGAAGTTGAATTTCGAAAGTTTTATTGAGGACACCTATAAACTTTCAACCTACGTTCAATGTTACTCACCTCAGTTTCAACCAATCCCACACGAAAACTATTGGATAGAGCCTACCAATATGCCTGTTTTATATGCTGACCCAAAATTGTTGAGAGAAGCTGGTAGACCCAAGAGTTCTTGATACCAGAATGAGATGGATTGGAGAGAACCTAGTGCTCAACAACGATGTGGCTTATGTAACCAATTGGGTCACAATCGAAGGAGTTGTCCATCCAGACAAAGAGAGGCACCTTAGGGAAATTTGTAATTTTGAGTTTATGGGATAAATTTGTAATTTGTATTTGAATGATGATGTTTCTTTAATTGTATGCATCATGGATTGTTAACGAGAAATGTTTAAATGTTTAATATTCATTTATCACTTGTATTTTATATGCATTGAATTTAATATTTTATCTGTTACTAAATATTGATGTAATTATTTTTCTTTAGATCATGGATGTTAATCTAGGACCAATTGACACATCAGTTTTATACGCACAAGAATCTCATCGATCACAGCTTATCTAGCAAGATCCAAATGTAGGCGAGCTACACTGTAGGCGGAGGGAAGCAGTGATTGGTCGCACTATCCCATTACATCGCCTAATTTTACCCCACCTTCGTAGTGCAGGATTGGAGGGAGTGGCCAGGTTAGGATTTATTCAATTGGACTGGCACTATATAACTGCATTAGTGGAAAGGTGGAGGCCAGAAACTCACACATTTCATGTGCCTGGAGGAGAGTGTACTGTCACTCTTGAAGATGTTGCAGTTTTGCTAGGTTTACCAGTGGATGGTGAACCTCTTACTGGACCCATGAGCTATAATTGGAAACAGGGCGTGTCTTTGCTTGCTGGGGTGACTCCACAGACAACCACATTAAGGGCTCCAGTTGAGCTTATCTTGGTTAGCGGCCAGGTTCCCGAGGGTTGAACGATGATGCCGATGATGTTGTTTGTGTGCGCGGGTATGCTCGAGCATATATATTGCGATTATTTGGAGGAAGTCTCTTTTGCGATAAATCTGGGGATAAAGTTCATTTAATGTTTCTCCTACTCCTACGAGACTTCGAGATTGCTGGAAGATATTCATGGGGTGGGGCCTGTTTGGCATGGTTATACAGACAATTGTGTAATGCCAGTCGGTTGGATGCACGTGATATTGTCGGACCTATAATACTTCTTCAACTGTGGGGTTGGGAACGATTTCCCACGATGGCTCCTCAGCGTCGACGTATGAATCTTGCTGCATTAGTGGGGCGACCACTTGGTGCTCGGTATGGTTTTCAAATTTTACTTTTTATAATTTAAAATGTTCGAAATTTAGATTTTAATGACAAATTTTAAATTTGTAGGTGGAGAGACCAATTACGTGTTACAGGGATCATCTACTCATGTGATCGGATTAATACAGAGATATATGTTTGATCTTCTTAGACCCAATTTGGTACGAATGACATACTTGAATTTCTTTTCTTTTATGTTATAAGTCACTAATAAACTAAATATTGGTATTCTCAGATGATTTGGGAGCCATACAACAATGTCATGGACACATTACCACAATATTGTAGAAATGGTCATGACATGTGGCGTTCGTGACTCACTTCGTATGCTTCCATATTATAGAATGGCACTTACCCAATCGAGTGATGAGACAATTTGGGATGAAATGCAGTGTATCCCGGGCGTGTGCAATCTTGACCCAAACTCGCATGCTATCGACCTTCGACATCAAGATTGGGCGTGCG
The DNA here is from genome assembly GCA_036507285.1 of Trichosanthes cucumerina. Classification (NCBI taxonomy): domain Eukaryota; kingdom Viridiplantae; phylum Streptophyta; class Magnoliopsida; order Cucurbitales; family Cucurbitaceae; genus Trichosanthes; species Trichosanthes cucumerina. The sequence continues at coordinate 68,148,738 of CM071839.1, read as the reverse complement.
TGTTGACACCGTGTATGTGGAATGATGGCATTTGCGCAGATACAACACATAGCGGAAGCTCCACCAAAGATGCATTCGGAGATACCACTCCGCACTATGCAAATTGGTATTTGAGCATTACAAGGCATTTCATCACTGCTGAAGGAGCATCATATGGGCAAGCGGTAAGAATTGCATTTATTTTTTTAAATATATCTATTTTAAATTTTCAATAAATATTGACTATTTTTTCCCTTCAAAATTGAAGAGATCATGCTTTAGACAGATTCGAAATCTCACGGAGAATATGGAAATCTCGAATCATGTGATGTTGGAGAAAACAATTTAGATAATCTACATAACATGTACAACATTCCTCTCGCTCCTCCTCCTCGGTCCTCGACATAGAAGACGTGTTCAACAGGGGATATTGAAAAAATGAGCCGCCCATACACGTGTGGATGAGGTTGACCCCAATGTCGGGGCATATTCTTTTGATGTTGGACAACTTATCTCCACCCCGATGATGATGATCCTCACACCTGATACGAGATATATTCATACTCCTGGCACACATGATTCTGAGGCAGGCCCCTCATCATCGCATGGTGTGGTTCGTGCCCGAGATGATGATGATGATCCATCTTCACATGAGGAAGAATTAGATGAACCACCGGTGCAACAAGAGGAAGCCCCGAGGGGTCGTCGTCGATAACCCCCTCGTAATAGACGACGTCCACCTTTTGGCACACACTGAATATGAATTTTTGTAATCAATTTGTAAACTTTAACTTTTAATTACGTCATTTGGATGTTTGTCAATTTCTCCTGATTATTATTAAGATTATTATTAAGTTTATTTTCATCCATGTACTTTGTTAATATTAAAGTTTAAGTCCGTTTTATAATTATCGTTTAATAATCAATTGATTTTTAGCTTTTAATTGTTAAAAATTAATCTTCTTATAAATATAAGTCATTTCTATAAGATTAACAAATAAGAAATAGAAGAAGAAGAATAAGAAATAAGTGATTACCAAATGTAGTTTGATAGAAGAAGAAGAATAAGAAATAGAAGAAAGGAAGAAGAAGAAGAAGGAAAAAAAATATATATCATTTTGTGAAGGTCGTCTCTTCAAGAGACGACCTTCGCCTACGTGCGCATAGGCGACCTTGCTCCAGATATAAGAGACGACCTTAGACCGCGTGGACAAGGTCGTCTCTTCAAGAGACCTTGCAATATTTTTAAAAATAGTTTAAAAACTACAATATTTTTAAAAATAGTTTAAAAACTTGTAATATTAAAAAAAAATGCCCAAATGAAAACTATTCTAAAAAAATGAGAAATAAAACTTTTTATTAAAAAAAAAAAAAGGCTAAAAACCAAATCATCATAATTTTAACCAAATCATATATTTTTTAAAGTTAGTGTAGAGAACTCATGAAAAAACATACCCAATTTTAAAAAAAAAAATCAAATAAATAAAATGGTTATCAAATCACGTGTATCCAATGTATCAAAGGAGACTTTAATCAAAGTTGATTTTTTTTCCCAAGTAGGTTTTTCGAGAATATCCTATATCTATACATTTTATCAACATTTCTTAATCATTTTCAAAATATAAAATTAAGCACCCTACATTTCTCAAACTCTTAACATTTTAACCCTGTTTAAGGATCCAATTCGAACTCCAAAAGAAAACCGAACTAGACAAATTGAGAAGTACAACTAGCCAAATTTACACATGAAAACTAATTGTTTAAAATTGCTTTCATATTAAAAAATATACAAAAGCCCTCATATAGAGAAATTGAGAAGAAACCCAAAGCCCCATTTAAAAGCCGTTGAGTTTATAGTTAGTGAAGAATCAAACTTGTGAATATTACTCATACCAATAGATTTCCTGATTTTGTTATTACTATTTACATATACATTCAAAATCTAATCAGTTTTAAAAAATATATTAAAAAAAAACAAAACCCTATTTTCACTTTCTAAATTTCTTAGAATTAAAATTAACAAATAATAAATAAAAACAATTTTTAGCCACCTAAAAAAAAAACTCAATTGGTCTGCCACCTTCAAAATGCAAAAATTAGTTACAAACATTCTGCAGATACGTTCATCTAATTATGTAAAATTAAGTTAGCGTATAACTTTCTGAACAATTTGAACATTGGGAAACCAAATGCAAACTGAGCAACTAATGCTAGCATTGCAAGAACTGCTTTGGAGTAAACATATATATTTACATCATCACAGCCACAGATACTCCTCTCTTTCAAGCCAGCAACAGGGGCCTTACAATCATTGATCAACAGACTCGTGCCAGAGGCCAGCTTGATCGCGCAGCTATACAGGTTGCATGAAGTAAATGTGAGAAGTGTAAAAAACCCAAATGCCAGTCAGTTAATAAAGACACAACAGCTACTATCTCCTTAAGGTATCCCTTGTAAAGAATGAATGCCTTAGGGCTTCACGAGCCGTTAGTCGATGTGCGGGTTCATATCGAAGCAACCCTTGCACAAGATGAATCAAATCGCCGGCTGAATGATCCACATGCTGCATTATCAAGTTCTGCATGTATTTTTACTGTATAATTAGTGAAAAATCGAATACAAAAGATCCTACCGAACCCATAAATCACTATCAAAGTACAAACCGGTAAACGAGGAAGCTTTAAAACAGCCTTCATACTATCCCTCGAAGTTGCACCTTCTGGCCAATCTAATCTACCTCTTCTAACATATTTTTCTGCATGCCGACTATTGACATACACAAAAAAATGAATTTCAGCATTTTTTGAATCTAGTGTGCTTAACACAGAGGAAATCAAGGGCCAAATACTCACTCTACTCTCTTCAGCATCTCCTGGGGCAATGGACCGAGCACCCGCTCCATCATTGCCAAGTGCTCTAGGTTCTCATGAGTTTGAAACAGTGCTTCACCCTAAAAAAGATTGAAAAAAGATTTGTGTTGAAAACCCAATTACACATTACCACACTTAACCGGAAATTGGATAAAGAGGATAAAAAATCTGGATAAAAGGTCGCATTACAGAAACAAAGCACATACCGAGCACAGTTCAACAAGGATACAGCCCACACTCCATATGTCACAAGGAAAACTCCATCCAAGACCTACAAAAGTTAACAATATTATCAAGTTCATGCAAACAACAGTAAACACAAAAAAAACACTCAAAAAGAGAGAAGAATGAAATATAATAAAAATTCCTTACCAAGTATAACCTCTGGTGCTCGATAATGGCGTGTTGAAACAATGTAATTCTGATCTTGACGATCATAAGTGGTGCTACCAAAATCAATCACCTTTATAGCACTCGACTTGGGCACTCTTTTGAAGTTGGAACTATCCCTTGGTGATCGAGACAAATTCTGCTGCACAAGGTCAAATAATTAGAGAACCCAGCCCAAAGAAAACTAAAAGAAGTAGGAAATTCCAAAAGAAACTTGATACAAAAAAAAAAGTATCAAGTACCTTATAGTCATGCACTTTGACATAATCTGCAGAGACCAACAGTATGTTCTCCGGCTTCAAGTCAGTGTGTATCATTCGCAGGTCATGCATGACTGGATTTCAAGGGTTACAGAAATTATTAGGATACAGAACACAAAATAATAAGAAACTGACTCGTCAAACAATTTAAATAAAATTGCAGAAAACAAAATGACACATGCAGCAGACGCTAATAACCATTTTACTTGGACAAATTTGTGGTGTGTTTTGCAACAAACACAAGACGTTACAAAAGGGGAAAAAAAGAAAGGACTGGGTTCAATAAAATACTACACACATGCTACACACTCCAACAGTTGTCTGCCAATGTCACGAACTAGGTCAATGGGAAAGGAGCGATAATTGTTTTTCCGTAGAAAATCGTATAAGCTTGGCCCAAGCTTCTCAAACACCTGTTGAAACCATTTAAGTTCACCCAAAAATCTTAACCCCCCATATTTGGTGAATCGGGGAAATTAATCCATGATAAAACAGCCTTATACTTACAATACAGATATGGTTACGATAGTCAAACCAGTTCCGTATTTGAACACAACTGCAAGGAATAAACCCATTTAACCATAGCCACAAAGATGACAAAAGCCACAGAGTGCCAACAATGGCAGTAAGAAAGATTTAATAACAAAAAAGATACTCACCGGTTGCCACCTTTATCATGCTTTCCAAGCTGTTGCAACACTTCAATTTCTATCATAGCTGCATCACGATATTTCTTAATTCCACGGACAATTTTTATTGCAACCATTTCCTTTCTTTCTCTGTCCCAGCATTCTAAAACCTGTCCAAAAGTACCTTCACCCATTTTGCTATGTATTTTATCTGCCACAGAAGAAAAATTGAGAGAGTAAGAAAGGGAAACAACCATCAGAAAAGAGATGATAACTACCATAATTTTACTACCCTAATCAATTCCAAGGAATGATTTTGAAATTCATAACGAGTGGCAGGATGAGTTCAATTTTTAGGAAAAAAATAATGTAGGTGAGAATGATGTATACTGTTTTAAATACAGTCTTCAGTTGGAAGCAAAAGTAGGAATATTAGACATCATTTATATAAGCAGAGGAACTAATTTATAAGGGAAGAAAGCTACGATGATCAATTTTGATAGGACATAAAAATTTCTTTAATCATAGTCAAGTGTATTTACAGCGAGAAGTTAAATTTTCTCCAAGCGCAAACATGTAATGCCCATCTTTGTCATCTTCTCGCCAGGGGGGAGAACCATTTCGAGCCACTCCCTTAACAAATAGTGGATTAGAAGAATGATCTGATGGTGCTCTTGAAGATGCAAAGCTTGGGATATTCGCAATCTCTTGTCCACAACATATTCCTACCTGAGCCTACACACAGTCACCCATTCATATAAAAGTTTGCCCTTCCTAAGCCTAACATCCTCACCCAAAGTCTTTATTTTCCATAACACAAAAGAAATAGCAAAATTTTGTTGAATAAATGCAGATGGGAGCAAAATACATCGACACATATGAAATATAAGCCAGATGCAAGGTAAACAGACACGGAAGAGGGACAATGAAAGGGAGACGCCAAATTAAAACAAATCGTGGAAAGGAAACAACAATATTACAGGGAAAAATCATCCATAACAATATATAATCATCCATCTAAATAAAGAACGATACTTACCTGATCTGACAAGATAATTCATTCGAGCTTACAAATAAAATAAGAATTCGTTAACAAAACAGATCAATAAAGAACCTGAAGAAAATAGTCTAGACTGATAGAATAATTAAGATTCTAGAGGAAATAAACGCGAATCAACCATCAGGAAAGGTAGATCTAGAATAACAGAGAACACAAAACGAAAGGCTGTCTTAAGCTACGTTGATCAGAGATGATACCTCGGTGTGTGAAACTAATACATACCTAAAGAACGAAAAATCCGGCAGATCTAGATCTACAAAACCAAAATCAACACAAAATAAAATCAGATCTGAAAGAGAGGATCGGATATTATACCTTAGGGGCCTCGGGGACAACATCCCAGCCCAAACGAGCCCTCTTTCGAGGCCTGCGATCAAGATGCGTGTGAGGAAACTCGATCATGCGTTCCATCTCCATGACCTCACAGAAAGAAGCAGAGTCTTGAAAGGAAGAAGAAGAGGATTGAAGAACCAGAGACCTGTGGAGGGGTTAGGGAAGAAGGAGATGAGAAGAAATATTCTTCCGCAGAAGGAAATTTGTGGAACGGAATTGAAACGCAACCCTAATTTTAACCTAACAACGAAGCATGAGGAGGATGAGAGGAGATCTAACCGTCCACGTTGCGGAGAATAAACCGTTGATTTAGAGGGAATCTCTTTTTCCAAACTCGGTCAATGATTTTATTAACCAATCCAGGGTTAAGCCTAACCATGGTTCGGTTAGCTTTTCTTGTTTGTGTTAGAAAGTATATGCTACGGGGAATCGATGATAAGATTCCAAGTTACTGGAAAACGTGAAAATTAAATTTTAAAAAGAAATTGAATTATTTATGTGGGCCTGGCCTAGATCTGGGATGTTGGACTGGAGAATATTTCTATTGGGCCTAGTTTCTCTTACATGGGTTTTGATCTCTATCATAGGCCTTTTCCCCGAAAAAATAGAACATCTATCCCGGTAAAAACTGTTATTTCTTGATTTAAGTTTATACATACCACTTTTTTTTTTTTTTGAAACAAGTTTATACATACCACTTCTATCTTTATATCTTCTTTTTTTTAATCTAAAATCAAGCTAAATTTTTAAAATTGAGGTGGTTTAATAACCTTTTAGTTTTTTTAAATTATGTTTGTTTTCTTTTGATTTCTCTACCATAAATTTCATCTTTCTTACGAAAACATTTGAATTCTTAGCTAAATTCCAAACCTAATAAGTTTTTTAAGACTACTTTTTTTTTTTAGTTTTCAAAACTTGACTTGATTTCGAAAACATATGTAAAAAGTAAATAACAAAACAATATCGAAGTAGGATTTGTAGGCTTAGGCCCCCGTTTGATAACATTTTCGTTTCATGTTTCCTGTTTCTTGTTTCTTGTTTCCCATTTTTTAAGAATAAGAAACAAGAATGTGTTTGATAACTATTTCTGTTTCTTGTTTCTTGAAAATGAGAAATAAGAACAGAAACTTGTTTGATAACTATTTCATGTTTCTTGTTCTTGCATTTTTTTTTCTTTTTTTTTCTCATTTTTTATAGATTAAAAAGAATTTAATTATGTACTAAAAAAAAGAATTTAATTATATAATATAAGATAGATAACATGCATTAAGGGTGAGCAAAAAAATATAGAAATTTGACACGACCGTTCAAAACCGATCGAGTCGATTTTAAGGGAGGTGGTCAGTCAGAGTCAGTTTGTCTTGGTCTTAATTTATATCGAATCAGGTCAAACTCAATTATATTGCTAAATGTTGTGGTTGTAAAATATCAAAGTGGATGCATGTAGTTCTTTGAGTGAACAAATTTTATTTATGGCAAAATCTAATGAGTTCTTAGTGTACTAAAAATTATAAAAATATATATTACAAAAATAAAAATTAAAAATTAAAACAATATATAAATACAAATATTAAAATCTAAAATTCAAAATTAAAATTATATATATATATATATATATATATATATATATATATATTGCAAAATCAAAAATTAAAATATTATATAAATATGTATGGCAAAATTTAAAATTCAAAATACACATAATCTATAAATAAACATATTAAATATATATATATATATTACAAAAAATCAAAATTAAAGGAAAAAAAAAAGCATAATTGGGAATTGGGTGTACATGGGATTCGGACTCGCGACCTATCATTTGTTAATAAATTATAAAGAAGGATTTCACCAACAAGCCAATAGATGTATATGGCAAAACTGAGGAACGTTTAAATATAAAAAGAAACGGAACAAAGAGAAACTACTCTTTATAGTTTCCAATTTTTTGTCCAAATTTTGGGAACGTTTCTCAAATTTTGAGAACAAGAAACGGGATTGATTATCAAACAAGTCTGTTTCTTGAAAAATGAGAAACAGAAACAAGAAACAGGAAACGGGAACGTTATCAAACGGGCCCTTAATTTTCAAAAACTAAAAATAAAATGATTATCAAATACGATAAGTAGTTTTCAAAAAAATTATTTTCGTTTTTAAAATTTTGCTAAGAATTATATTGTTTTCTTCAGAAAAGTGAAATTTAATACAGAAAATGATGAGAAAACAAATACAATTTTTAAAAATTAAAAAATCGATTACTAAATGGAGCCTTAACACAAAAAAAATTCATTAGCTACAAATGAAATGAAATCAAATCCAAACTCAAACCTCATAGACTAAAAGTATATTTTTCCTTCTTTTTTCAGTACAATAAACGTGGTGAAAATTTGAGCATCCAACTATAAAGAATAAGTAAAGGTTTTATCTATTGATCTATATTCATGTGTGGCTAGCTTGTGTTTTCTAATTTGACAACTACGTTTGCAAATTGTATTAGGATTTAAGTCTAAGTAAAAAAAAAGAAATAGGGAAAACGAGTTGATTTTCAAGTTGATAAAATATATGTTTATCGGTGATTTATAAGGTTTAAGCAAAACTATAGGAATAAAATTGGAACTAGAAATACCCATTTTTCTCGTGGGGGCGGGAGTCGGAATGGGAGAAGAAGTTAGGACTAATTTTTTTTCGTTGGCTAAACGGGGATGGGGACGAAGAGGAGGAAGAATACATTCCCATCCCCGACCCCGTCCCCGCCCCATTTATTTATTTGTTTTTAAATATATATTTGTATATATATAAAATAAACCATAATTTTAATTTTTTTATTAAATATCATTTTATTTTTCAAAGAAAATTGAAAAAATGTCTCTTAACTAGAAATCTCTAAGGAAGAATTAACCATTAAGTACAAATTTTTTACAAAAATAAAGAAATTAGTTAATAAAATTTAGAAAATTAAATGAAGAATTATCCGCAAATTCCTGCGGGGAATCCAAGACATCTCTAATTGAAACTTTTAGAATTATAGGAACTAAATTGAAATCAACCAATTATAGGAATAAAATTTTGTGATTCAACCTATTTTTTAACATAGGATAAATTTGTATTGTAAAAATAGGATAGAAACCGGGTATAATTTTACCAATATTAAAATACTAATATAATAATAATAATATAATAATAATATAATAATAATAATAATAATAATAATAATAGGAAATAGAAATTTAATATTAATATGTATAAAATATTAATAATGATAATAATGCAAGTGCTTGGAAATATATATATAAAATATAAATATGAGATAGTGGACTTTGTTGGAAAGATAAAATAACAATATATTAGAGAAAGTGGGGGAGAATGAATTGAATTGGAGAGGAAATTTTCACCAATGGATGATCTTTCATAAACCACCATAAGCCACTATTTGGCAAGAAGGATGTGGAACAATTGGACACTAAGAATTGGTGAGAAATGGACACATGGAGGACACTATGTCTAAGTATAATTTGCCACATGGCATGGGTGATATAATGACATGTGGATGGGCATTTATCCTACACATGTTTACAATACTCCCCCTTAAATGCTCATTTATATAATATATGCCTCGTTAAAACCTTATTAGGAAAAACTTAGATGGGATAAAAACCTAGTGAAGGAAAAAGAGTACATATTTTATATAATACATTTACTCCCCCATGACGATTTACATCACTTGAGATCTCTACGAGTCTTCGCATCCCAACATCATGAACCAATTTCTCAAATGTTGTAGTTGGTAATGCTTTTGTAAATATGTCCGCCAAGTTATCCTTCGAACAAATCATTTTATCTTTGAGATCTCGCCATTTTCTTCAAGGTCATGAGTGTAGAAAAGCTTTGGAGAGATATGTTTAGCTCTATCTCCTTTGATATATCCTCCTTTGATTTGAGCTATACATGTTGTGTTGTCTTCGTATAATATTGTTGGAGGATGTTTACTAGAAGACCATCCACATGTCTCACGAATGTGTTGTGTCATCGATCTTAGCCATACACATTCTCGACTTGCCTCGTGAATTGCGAGGATTTCGCATGATTCGAAGAAGTGGCCGTGATGGTCTGTTTCACCGATCGCCATGATGTAGCAGCTCCCACATGTAAATAAATAACTGCCTCCGAGATCTAGCTTTGTGTGGATCGGATAGATAACTGAAATCTGCATAACCAACTAGATCAAAACTGGATTTGTTAGAATAAAATAAAACCATATCAATCGTCCCTCAAGATATCTGAGTACATGCTTAACTCCGTTCCAATGTCTTTTGTAGGACATGAACTATATCTAGCTAATAAATTTCTTCAAAATGCAATATCTAGTCTTGTGTTATTAGCTAGATACATAAGTGCACCAATTGCACTAAGATATGGTACTTCAGGACCAAGTAGTTCTTCATTATCATCTCGAGGTCGAAATATATCTTTCTTTACATCCAGATGAAACGAACCTCCATTGGAATGTTCAATGGATGTGTTTTATCCATATAGAATCTTTTTAAGATTTTCTCTCAGTATAAGTTGATTGATGAACAAATATCTTATCTGCTAAATGTTCAATTTGCAAACCAAGGCAAAATTTTGTTTTTCCAAGATCTTTCATCTCGAATTCTTTCTTAAGATATTCTATTGCTTCTTGGATAACTCTTCAGGAGTTCCAATTATATTTAAGTCATCAACATATACAGTTATAAAAGCAAATCCTATTATAATAGCAAATCCTGACTGAGATTTCTTTATAAAAACGCATACGGACATATTGGATTATTTTGATATCCTTCTTTCAACAGATATTCACTCAAAGGATTATACCACATTACGTCCCGATTGTTTTAATCCATATAATGATCTCTCGTAAGTTTATCGAATACAATTCCTTGAGAACTTGATTCATATGTTTCGTGTTTTAAATCCTTCCGGATTTTCATATAAATGTCATTATCCGAGAGATCCATATCGCGTGACTACATCCATTAGATGCATATCAAGTTTTTCATATACAATCAAAGTCAATCAAATATCTTAATGTTATTGCATCCACCACGGAGAATATGTCTCCTCATAATCTATACTGTGCCTTTGCGAGAATCCTTGTGCAACAAGTCTCGCTTTATATCTTGTGACTTCATTATTTTCATTTCTTTTCCTTACAAATACCCATTTGTATCCCACAGTTTAACACCTTCCGGTGTTAGGACTCTTCGGTCCAAAACCTCACGTTTTGAAAGTGAGTTCAACTCTGCTTGGATTGCTTCTTTCCACTTCAACCAATCCTTTCTACGTTTACATTCATCGATAGATTTTGGATCAAAATCGTCATTTTCATGAATAATATCGTGAGCAACATTATAAGCAAAAATGTTGTCAACAATAATATCATTTCGGTTTCATCTCTTTCCTGTTGTAACATAGTTTATAGAAATTTCATTATTATCCTCAAGCATTTGATTTTCATCAATACTCTTTTGAGTAGTTGTATTCTGGATTTCTTCTGGAACATCCATATCTTTCATTGAATTATTTTGATTCTCAACTACTTTTCTTTTTCGAGGATTTTTATCTTTGGAACCTATTGGTCTACTGCACGCTTCGCGTGCTCTCGCACTCATTATTGATAACTTGTTCCCGTGGAATATCAATTTTGATGGAACATTTGTCTTTGGTATATATGATTTAGTCACCTTTTTAGCATCTGTGAATGCATCTGGTAATTGATTTGCTATATTTTGCAAATGAATTATCTTTTGAACTTCAAGTTCACATCGATCTCTTCGAGGATCTAAATGAGATAATAATGATGCATTCCACGTAATTTCTTTTTCCAACTTCTTAATTCCTCCCCCTAATGTTGAAAAATTTGTTTCATTAAAATGACAATCAAACCAAATCGTGGCAATAAATACACCACCCGTCGCCGTGAGTTCAAGATATTTAATAATTGATGGGGAATCATATCCAACATATATTCCTAACCTCCTTTGAGGACCCATCTTAAAAATACGTTGTGGTGGAGCAATTTGGAACATATCTTGCACATCCAAAAATTCTCAGATGGGATACATTTGGCTGCTGGTCATAAGCTATTTGCATGAGGGAATATTTATTATAGGCTACTGGCCTACAATGGTCTTGCAATTAATTGCAGATGTTTTATAAATGATTCTGCTAGACCATTTTGTGTATGAACATGGGCTATCGGATGTTCAACACTTATCCCAATTGACATACAATAATTATTAAAAGTTTGGGATGTAAATTCACCAAAGATTATCAAGTCGAATTGTCTTAATTGTATAATCAGGAAATTGTGCTATTAACTTAATTATTTGAGCAAGCAATCTTGCAAATGCAAGATTTCGACTTGATAATAAGCATACATGTGACCATCTGCTGGATGCGTCAATCAATACCATAAAATATCTAAATGGACCACTTGGTGGGTTAATAGGTCCACAAATATCACCTTGAATTCGCTCTAAAAATGTAGGTGATTCAATGCCCACTTTAGCTGGTGATGGTCTAATAATTAATTTCCCTTGAGAGCAAGCATCACATGACAACTCATTGGATTGAAGAATCTTCTGGTTCTTTAAAGGATGTCCATGTGAATTTTCAATAATTTTCCTCATCATTATCGATCCTGGATGACCCAGTCGATCATGCCAAACACTGAATATTTCTGGATTCATGAACTTCTGGTTCATTGTTGCATAACTTTCGATTACTCGTATATGAGTATAATATAATCCAGAAGAAAAAGCTGGCAGTGTTTCCAATATACATTTTTCATGTGAAACAATAGATGTGATATAGAGATACTCTATATTATTTTTACGATCAGTTTCAACATGATAACCATTATTACGTATATCTTTGAAACTCAATAGATTTCTTTTTGATTTGCTAGAGAACAAAACATTATTAATTGAAAATTTTGTTTCTCTAGGCAAGATAAAACTTGCTTTTCCAAAACCTTCAATCAGGTCTGCGGAACTGATATAGTATTGATTTTTGCTTCCAAAGATTGTCAATTTAGAAAAATATTTTCTGCTTTCGAGTATCGTGTGCGTGAGTTCTTGCGATCTGCTGAACATAAATCCTCATTGCTCATTTTCGAGTTACTCAACATATTGAAATTGTCCATATTTCTTCATTGATAAGAAAGGAAAACGATTACAAAAAGTTCTAAATATATATACAAAAACAAGAAAAACATATTATAATTAGAAACAAGATTTAAATTATATATCTTCATACAAAGCATCCTCTACTTGTTTGGTTGCATCAATTTTCTCTCCGGAGATTCAAAATAATCACCACATCAAGATGCACCATATTGGAGGATCGAACACATCATCTTCTTGAATGACAAGATTCACCTCCACATTCTTCCCTTTTCCTTTTTCCTTCGTGGAAGCTTGATAGAGATCAACAAGGTGTTTTGACGTCACGCATGTGCGTGACGAGTGCCCTCATTCCGTCATCAGGAAACATTTATGTTCATCACCTTTTGAACTTTTATCTTGTGGAGCTTTTCCTTTATGATCATCGATTCGTGTGGGTTTCTTAAAATTATAATGCCCACCACGAAAATAAGTATTTCTTCCTCTCTGCGCGGTCCCGACCTCGACCACGACCACGACCTCGACCACGATTATTGAAATTCACACGGATTCACTTGGGAATGATGTTGCTCCAGATTGGTCGAGATTCATGATTTTTCATTAATAGCTCGTTATTTTGTTCAAATTACGAGAAGACATGAAATTAGTTAGAATATTTTTAAAGCCTTTCTCTCGATATTGCTGCTGCGAGGAGCATATTCAAACATGGAAAGTGGAGAATGTCTTCTAAACATATCAACATCGAGTAATTTTTTCTCCGCATAATTTTAATTTTGAACTAATTCGAATAGTGCGAATTATATTCACTTCATGATTTGAAATCTTGCAACCTCAGTGCATCCAATCATAACGAGCTTTTGGAAGAATAAGCTTTTTTTGATGATCATACCTTTCTTTCAAGCCTTGCCATAGAATGTAGGGATCTTTTATTGTAAGATACTCCATTTTCAATCCTCGTGAAGATGATGGCGAAGGAAGATCATAGCTTTGGCTTTTTTTCTTGATTTGATGCATCATTTCCTTCTTTAATTGTTTCTCCAAAATTCATGGAGTCTAAATGGATCTCAACATCAAGGACCCATGACAAGTAGTTATTTCCATTAATATCCAGGTATGCAAATTCTAATTTTGCAAGATTTGCCATAAGTATACTATATACAAAAGAAATTGCATTTACATTAGGAAATCAATTAGACATGCAAAATAACATTTTATTATTAAAAAAATGGCTTACCCGTGAGGACTTACCTTCAGTGGAAAAATCGGCAGAGCTTCGTGCTGATAACGAATTGTAAAAATAGGATGGAAACCGAGTATAATTTTACCAATATTAAAATACTAATATAATAATAATAATATAATAATAATAATAATAATAATAATAATAGGAAATAGAAATTTAATATTAATATGTATAAAATATTAATAATGATAATAATGCAAGTGCTTAGAAATATATATATAAAATATAAATATGAGATAGTGGACTTTGTTGGAAAGATAAAATAACAATATATTAGAGAAAGTGGGGGAGAATGAATTGAATTAGAGAGGAAATTTTCACCAGTGGATGATCTTTCATAAACCACCATAAGCCACTATTTATAGGTTAAATGGCAAGAAGGATGTGGAACAATTGGACACTAAGAATTGGTGAGAAATGAACACATGGAGGACACTATGTCTAAGTATAATTTGCCACATGGCATGGGTGATATAATGAAATTTATCCTACACATGTTTACAATAGTCCCTCAATTTTTCACTTCAGTCCTAAATTTAACTAATGCAATGTGTGACATAGCATTAAACTGAATTATTGGCCGTGACATTAAACACAAAATTGAAATGTTTACAGACATAATAGAATTTTGAAAAATCAAAGTTTATCTCTCAACTTGACACCATCCATTTGTGTGCCCCATTTAAGGTTCGTCTGTAGCATCAATTTTCATATTAACCACGCATATGCTCCCCGACATTTTCCATAAATACATTATTTTGGAGGTGTTTTGGGGAGAATCACTTTGGAATTTTAACCCAAAAAAAAATAATAAAAAATTATGTCTTGGGAGGCTTGTGAGATTAGATATTGCCATGTTAGACCTAATTTGTCTTGTTACCCTTACTTTTATAGTTTTGTTATGAATTTTGGCCTATGATTTTGTTGTTATTTTATGAACATTGCTGGCTATAACCTTTATTCTTGGGGATTGATGTAGCTATCAGATTTTATCCTTCAGTTTAATTTATTGAATGTTTTATTAATGCTTCTTTTTCAATATTCATGCAATTACTTTTTTAATATTTTTAATCTATGGACCCTGATTTGATTATTGTTATCTCTGAATTTTATACTTTTGAGAGGTAATCTAGAGTAAACCTTCATGGCATGATTAAGTGAAACTAAAATCTACAAATATTTAGGGCATGTTTGGGAGTGATTTTGGAATGACCAAAATCACTTTTGACATATCTAAAATCATTTTCCTTTCAAAAGTGTGATGTTTGGCAACATTGAGCAAGTGATTTTGAAAAAATCCAAAATCACTTGAAGTGATTTCCTATCAATCACTTAGGAGGTGATTCCCAAGTGATTTTTATAAGTGATTGTGATTTAAAAGGACTACTATTTCATTTTTGAAAAATGTATACTTTTAGTGACGGGTAAAAACCGATCTTTTATAAAAATTCATAAATTTCTATCAAAAAATGATTTTTTTTTTAAAACTGTCACCATTGAGTTCATCTGTCATTTTTTACAAAATGATAAGTTTTCTCTCTCTACAGTTTTTCTAATGTGTATCTCTTACTTTATTATCTTTTTATCTTTTCATTCATTTTTCTCTCTAATGGTTTTAACTTTCTTTGAATTTTTTTATTTCTAAATTTTTTTTGTTCCTCCCAATTATTTTCGTATATTTTTAAATTTTTTCTCACTAATTTTTTTTATCACTTGCTCTAATTTTTTTGTTCTTGTACTTGTTTGTCCCTAACTCTTAACTTTTTTTCTCCTCAATTCTCATCATAATTTTTCTTCCTAAAATTTTTATCATCTTATCCAATTTTTTTTGTCTATCTCTCTATCTTTATTTCTCTAATATTTTAATTCCTCCATATCTCTGACTTGATGATTATAAAATCCCTTTTGAAAACAAACATTAATCATTTTTTAAAAAATATTTTTTAATTAAATTTAAATTCACTTTTACAACATTTGAATTAAATATTAAAATAATTTATAACTAAATAATTTTTTAAAAAATTAATTATAATTAAATCATTAGCTTAAAACCCTTATTTTAAAGTCACTCCCAAACATGTCTTTTGAAAATCACTTAATTATATGAAAATCACTATTAAAAGTATAAAACCAAACATGAAAATGATGGTATGAAACTCACTTTTAACAAATCAATTATAAATAAATCGATTGTATTAAAATAAATATTTCTAAAATCATTCCCAAGCATGTACTTAGGATCACTTCAAAAGTTGTGAAAAGACTTAGATTTTAAGACATTGCATGTTAGTAAAATTAAAACAATATTAGTTTCTAAATGTGCTTGAGAATTAATTGTAGTTGTGAGTGTTAATTATGACCTTGGTGTTATTGACCTATGGAATATAACATTGCATTCAATATAATTAAATCATGAATCTAAAATGGTGAAATCAACTCCTTATTTTTCTCATTAATCTAGTTTTTTCTATTGTTTTAATTCAATCATTCATTCCATATATTTACCTCTAAATAGAATTGAACGTTAATATAGGGTACTTAAGTGAGCTAGAAACCTAATCTTGAGGAATGTTATACCTAATTATTTGCACTATATTAAAAGTTGACCTGTACACAAGTGGTATGCATTAAAATTACACAACAGTTCTTATCTTCAAGATTTTGAACTCTCCACAATCTAATTGATTAAATTAGATTGAAAGTTCTAAAACGTTCATTCGTAACAAAATAATATAATAAAGAAAACATAAAGTTTGAGAGAAACTAAATTCAATATGAAATTTTATTCAACTTCTTGTTCAAATGACCAAAATTACATATCTATTTGTATTAATTGAAAAGGCCAATAAAAGGACACAACACAACCCTTGATCTATCTAGTAAATTCAACCAACAATCTTTCAAGTCCATACATCAACATTCTTAAATGACAACACATGAATATAAAGAAGTACATAATGCAATATTAAAGATGAGAATGAATCTAAGATTTTTAAATTCGTTAAGTCTTTTAGATGAATAAAGGTCTTATTAAACTTGAATAGAAGCAATTCCTCACCATGAATATACACATCTTAACTTGGGGGTGAGCATTCGTTGTGATTGAATCTTGAGTCATAATAATTGAGGTTAGTGATGGAGTTGAATTTTAGTCGACCCTCCATTGACTTTAAGCCTAAGTTTCCTTACCATTCTCCCCCTCTTTGAAAATGATTTGTTATCAAATCTAAAGGATCTCCTTGCAAACAACTTTGTAGTTATCGCCTTAAGTTTGTTCAAATACTTTAGGGTTGTAAAACGTTAAGTGTGTTATGATAGCATGAGTTATAATAATATGTGGAGTTATATAATTTGTATTTAGAATGAAGAGTTATTTAGAGGTTATAATATTCTATATTTGGGGTTCAAAATATTCCACAACTATTGTAACCCATATTGGGTTAGTAGATAAAAATTTCATAGGTTGAATCTCTCCACTCTCAAATATTATTGAACTAAAAGAACAAATACTCTCTCACATGTTTACTCTCTTGATAGATGAAATACCACTTGTGTTTGCACTAAAAAAAATATAGAAATTCCCTTCAGACTTCTCATTCTCATATCTCAAACTTCAACCAGCCTTATAGTATTATATTTTTATTATAAGATGTACCGATTTTCATTTGAAACTTTAAATTTCATCAAATTGAACCTTAAACTTACACAAATGTTGCAATTCTACTCTATATTCAATTTTTGATAACTCACCTTCAATTTTTAACAAAAAGGAAGGCAAATATCTCTTACAGGCCACAACTGATAAATTTTAATGAAAATCAACCATCATACAAAATTAAGTCTAAGCAATGCAAAAAATTGATCATTAAAAAATTTCCTAAAAACTCACAATTTTTTTTTTAAAAAAAAATCATCAATTTCTTATAAAAAAAATATTTTATAATTCATTAAACACAAGAAAAAAAATATAATATATATCCCAAGTACTTGGTAGAAAAATCAAGATATTCGTATTCGATGACCAAATTGTTCAAATGAGGAGAAAAATATTATAAATCATTGACGAAAATCTTTCATAGCTTGTGTGGCTTTTGTGGGGGAACTGAGTTGAAAGTTTCCGGTGCATTCCAAATACCCATCCATCTCAAACACTCACTTTCCAGTTTCCAACCCAAAAACCCTCAACAATGTCCATCCTTCCATGGCTTAATCACTTCATCTTCTTCCTCGTTCCCCTTCTAATCCTCTTCCTAATCCCCAAACTCAAATCAAAAGCCAACAAAAAACCCCTCAATCTCCCGCCATCGCCACCAAAACTCCCCCTAATCGGCAACCTCCACTACCTCGACCACCGTCCCCATCTCTCTCTCCGCCGTCTCTCCCACAAATTCGGCCCCATCCTCCTCCTGCAACTCGGCCAAATCCCAACCCTCATAATCTCATCCCCAAAAATCGCCAAAGAAGCCTTCAAAACCCACGACCTAATCTTCTCCAGTCGCCCCTTCCTCTTCTCCGCTCAACACATCTTCTACAACTCCACCGACATCGCCTTCTCCCCTTACGGCTCTTACTGGCGCCATATCAGAAAGATTTGCATCCTCGAACTCCTCAGCGCCAAAAGGGTCCAATCTTATGCTCTTATTAGACAACAAGAAGTTTCCCGTTTGGTTGACAGAATCTCACAGGCGCATAATCTGGTGGATTTGTCGAGCTTGCTAGCGTTGTATGCCAATGATGTGCTCTGTCGAATGGCGCTTGGCAGAGAGTTTTCCGGCGGTGGCGAGTACCATCTTCATGGGATTCAGAATCTACTTGAAGAGTATCAGGTTTTGCTTGGTGGGTTTTGTATTGGGGATTTATTCCCTTCTTTTGCGTTTCTCAATCGGCTAACAGGGATGAAGTCGAGGCTCGTGAAGACGTTTCAAGGGTTCGATAAGTTGTTTGATCAAGTTATAGCTGAACATCGCAATCCCGAGAGAGAGAAGTTGGGGGAATCTAAGGATCTTGTTGATGTTTTGCTTGATATTCAGAAGAATGGATCTGATGATAGGATTTCACTCACTATGGATAATGTTAAGGCCGTCATTTTGGTATAAATTCCTCTGTTTTCCTCTGTTTCAATCTGTTTTTCTTCTGAAATTGACCATGTGGGGTTTTTTTGTAGGACATGTTTGCGGCGGGGACGGACACGACGTTTATAGTTCTTGATTGGGCGATGACTGAGCTGATAACACACCCAAAGGCAATGAAAAGGGTACAAAACGAGATTCGAAGCATTGTTGGTGACAGAGAAGTTGTATCAGAGACAGATCTTTTAGAAATGTCTTATTTGAAAGCTGTGGTGAAAGAGGTGCTTCGATTGCATCCACCAGCGCCAATATCGGTTGCGAGAGAAACCATGGAAGATGTAACCATTGAAGGGTATGACATTCCAGCAAAAACAAGAGTTATTGTGAATGTTTGGGCAATTGGGAGAGACCCAGAATCGTGGAATGACCCTGAAAGTTTTGAGCCAGAGAGGTTTTTGGACAGCGATGTTGATTACAGAGGGTTGGATTTTGAGTTCATTCCATTTGGAGCTGGAAGAAGGATTTGTCCTGGTATTACAATGGCCATTGCTACGATTGAGCTTGCTTTGGCTCAGATTTTACATAGCTTTGATTGGGAGCTTCCGAGTGGAGTTGAAGCTAAAGATTTGGATATGACTGAAGTTTTTGGTATCACAATGCATAGAATTGCTCACTTGGAGGTTGTGGCAAAACCTTACTTTGCTTGAGTTTTTTCTTTTAATATTGTACTTCAATTTCAAAATATAAAAATAAATAAATAAAGAAAGAAAGACGTGGGTGTATTTTCTTCTTTTTTTAACTTTGTGATGTATTTTACTTTCATTAAATAAAATAATATTTGAACATTTGTTTTTTTTTTCTTTTAGGAAATAATTTGTTCTTAAAATGATTATTTCGTAACTTACGTGTTACATGTAGAGACATGCCTATTTTAACTAAGCTAAACTTTTGAAGAGAAAATTTATTCTCTAATTTGTACTATTACACTTCTTATTTACATGATATTACATCATTGGAAGAGGATCGATCTAGTTGTTAGAGCTTCATTTTCTATATCAACAAATAAAGTTATAGCTTTCTTTGATTTATTTATTAAATATTGTATGATTAATTTTATCATAAAGTGCATAGAATGTTATTTTTTATTCCTACGGCTAATAAAAGAAATGAACATATTTTTTTTTCTTTTCTAAAAATGAAATTATAGAGGTTTGATTGTTCTTTTAAAAAAGAAAGTTTGATTTGATTGTTCTTTCAATGGTCAATTTTTCACATCATGTCACACTATGTTCTTTGTTTTTTTTTTTTTTTTTTGACAATACTATGTTGATTTGATATTAAGTTGAAAGTTTTTTTTTGGGACTACATGTTGGAAAATTAGTTGAAACTTTGAAGGTAACTCAACATGTTGAAAAGTCAATCAATTTCAAAATAAAAGAAAGAAAGGATTTTTTTTTATGCATTTTACTTTGATTAAATAAAAAGAATATTGATACATTTGATTTTTTAAGGAAATAGTTTATTTTTGGGTAAAGTTTAAAATGTCGAGATCTCAATTTTATGGAAATGTCAATGGAAATATCGATAAAATGTTCATATTCATGGAAATTTCTAAAAAAAATTTAAAATAAATAATTTACAAAATTTATTTAAATTAGTAAACAAACATTCTTGCACCTTCTTAAATGAGTTAAATACTTGTTATAATATTATATTCACATTATGTTACATTTTATACGGTATGATGCAAATGTCGATTCACCTCTTATATCCATGTTAAATTTATGGATATGTGGAAATATTGATGGAAATGTCGACGGAAATTTAATATCATGTTTTTATGACATGTTTCGGAGTAATTTTGAAACAACTAAAATTATTTTTGTTTGTCATATTTAAAATTACTCTGAAACATTCCTTGAATCAATTTTATGTTTGATTTTATATTCTTAAATGTGACTTTCCTACGATAAAAAATGATTTTGAATGATATAAAAATATATTTTGGAGTAGTTTTAAAAGTTTCGTTTATTTATTAAATATTGTATAATTAATTATATAAGAAAGGTAAATAGAAAGCTATTTTTATTCATACAGTTAATAAAAAAAAGTTAATAGATTTTTTTTCTTATTTAAAAATAACTTATAGGGTTGAAGGTTGATGGTTTAAATTAAGAAAACTCATTTAATTATTTTAGAAGGAATGTTATTTTATTGATTAAGTTAATTTGATTACTTTCAATGATCAATTTTAATTTTCACTTCCTATCACTCTGCTGGTTTTTTTTTGGAAATATTATTTTGATTTGATACTATGTTGAAAAGTTGATGGAAAGTAATTCAACATATCTAAAAGAGATCCAACCCATTTCAAAATATATCTAAGAGAGAGTAAGAGATGTATTTTGAAATTTGGCTATTAGTCTCCTAAAGTCAGATATTAGGAGAATTTATCGGGTTTGGCCTTCATTGCGATGTGGCTATTACTCTTTCTATGAACATTGCAATGTGGCTATTACTCTTTCTAGATATATGTTTATCAAATATCTCTCGAATTTTAATTTCATATTATTCACAGTGCAAAAATAGCAATCACATTATATTAGTTAAATTTATTATAAATATTGTTATGGCCAAAAAGTAAGATTCGGTTGGAGGGTGATCCTGAGAATGAGCTAGTAGATACGTTCGAAAGGTCGAACCCAGTCTACTTAGATCGGGAGGTCGACCCTGGGTCGACCCCGGTCATCGGTGGGTCGACCCTTCAGATCGGACCGGGAGGCCGACCCTAGGGGTCAGCTCCGGCCAGCTCGACCGTGGGCGGGCGAACCCTAGGGGTCGACCCCGAGCTGCTTGTCTCGAGAGGCCGACCTCTAGGGGTCGACCCCGAGCCTAAGTGGGGCGACCCATAGGGGTCGGTCCGCCTTGGGGAGCCGACCCTCGACCTAGACCGGGAGGCCGACCCTTAGAAGGGTCAACCGTTCACGAGCCGACCCCCGAGCCGAAGCTGGCGAACCCTAAGGAGGTCCTCCGTTATGTTCGTCAGACGGCGTGAGTCTTTTCGTTTGCCACGCGCACCGTTACGACTAGTAAGGGAAGATAGAAGCGTTGCAAAATGGTCCACTCTCGTAACCGTCGTCATTTAAGCAAGCACAATCATGGTTGGTTAGTGGGTAATTAAACTCTGAAGGAACCGATACGATTGGAGGGTTATATTATCTCGTTGGAGGTGCCAAAGAAAGGTAATCAATCATTTGATATGTGTTCTAGCTTGAGACTACTTGACCATAGAATTATCCTTTCTAACTTGAGTGTCGAAGTGCGTGTGGTTGAGCACTACACCGGTGTTAGCTGTCTGTTTTGCAGGAGATCGTTGTCCCCAACGATATAAATTCATCGTTGATCCGTCCATCCAAATTCCGGCATCAACAGTTAACGCTGCTTGTGGGGACAATTTTTCTTACAACGTGCCACGTGCTGAGAAATCGTAACATCGTTCACCATGAGTAACAATTTGAACCAAGTCAACCCGGTTAACGACGGAGAGGAGTCAGATAATGACCGACACCATCGCCGGAGGCGCAAGATGTACAACCTGAGGAGGCCAACCAGCGTGGTGCACCCGTGGAGGCAGATCAGTACGCAGCGCTAGAGCAATGAGTCCGGGGCCTGGATGAAAACATCGCGAGAATTCAGAAGATACTGAACCGTCCAAATCTGATCGTGGAGGCTTTGAAGGATGGACCGGGACAGAATCTCAACGATGTCCAACCTGGAGAATGGGTGCAGTTTCCGACACCGCGAAAATCCTTGCCTTCAGTCCGAGACCAGGCCAGGGGTAAAGGCCCGACGGATGAAAGGCAGGAGGAATCTCGGGTGCAACCCCAAAGGTCTAATGACAGACTACGAGTAGGGGGCAATGACAGACGGTCCCATCATTCGGGGGTGCAAAGGCCTGTGTCTCGAGTGGGAGATTCCCAAGCTAAGACGCAGGTAATCCACGAAAACTGATGACACAGTAGCCACCACACGCCTGAAGCCAAGCAACAACAAGGCCGAAGGAATGACCGATCAGGAAGACCTGACACGGGGTCAGATCTTAGAGAATTGATCAACTAGAAACGGAAGGAGTTAGAGGCCGAGAGTAAACCTTGGGCAGTAGAGCTGCGGAGGATCCAAGATGAGCTCGGGGACATGAAGAAGGCTCAAGATCACAGCGGACTGGACCTGATCGTTGACCAGGTAGACCCTCATTTTACTGACGAAATAATGTAAGAGGAGGTCCCCCGAAGTTCAAGTTGCCGATAATCAAATCCTACGATGGATCGAAAGATCCAGTGGAGCATCTTGACACACTTCGATCATGGTGATGGGAATAGAATCCCCGTGAACAACGAAAACATGATTTAAAGATCGATTATTTGCTTGTTTTTGGTTTACTACAAATACCAATACATTGACAAAAATACAGAGAATAAGCAGTATAATCTAATCTAATTAGGCATGGATTTAAGCATACAAACATGTTGTAAAAGTTCTAAACTAAAAGGGAATTCAAAATTACCTTTGTAGTTTCAATTTCCAGCACAACAACTCCTTCCTCCAAATTTGCACAACAATACAACAACTCAAAAGTTCTCTGTTTCTTCCTTTCAACAGGACAACACCACCAGTGCAAACCTTCTATATCTCTGAGTCTTAGATCAACCGTTTGTGGGAAGGGACCAACAATTTGGTAGAGAAAAGAATATGTCAGAGAGAGATTTTTTTTACAACAATTCTCTAATTGCTACAATTGCATCATACCCTCTTCTCACCAGGAGGAGAAGTTAAGAGCAGAGGGATAACTTCCCTACTCCCTAACGATAAGGAGATGGTGGGAAGTGGGGAACGTGTTATTTTGACATGTTCTCATATATTTAATAATAATTAAATATATATAATAATAATTAATCGATATTTAAATTAATTAAATTTGATTTAATTAATATAATAATTAATCTGATTAATTATTATATTAATTAAATCAAATTTAATTAATTTAAATATCTTATATTAAAATAAGATTAAATCATTAATCATTTTTCCCTTTAACCTATAGTTTTAATGCACATCATATGCACATTAAATTTTAACTTATAGTTTTTAAATATGAATCTCATTCACATTTAAATTAATATTTGAACTCTTTCAAATATTTAATTCTCTCATATAATTTAATATGAATCATATTCACATTAAATTTATAATATAAAGTTCTAAAACTTTATATTATAATGTATCTATATACATTAATGTTTATTCCCTAATTGAATTTGAACATTTCAATTTTAAATGATCTAAGAACCCTTTACGAGCTAGAAGGTGGACCTAATGGACCTACAGATCAGAAGCTCCAACGATACGAGATTATTCGGTTAATCTCATTAACCTCCTAATCACCATTCGTTAACTACGGGAACACTCCACTAAAGTCTCCAACTGCACTCTTCTCACTACAGATATATTTTTGTGTCCACGGATATTGACCAA
Source organism: Trichosanthes cucumerina (assembly GCA_036507285.1). NCBI lineage: Eukaryota > Viridiplantae > Streptophyta > Magnoliopsida > Cucurbitales > Cucurbitaceae > Trichosanthes > Trichosanthes cucumerina. Next base: position 68,124,207 of record CM071839.1, on the reverse strand, counting down.
TAACAACAAGTCAATCCTTCACGAATGTTCGTAACACCAACTGGGTTAAATTATCGTTTTACCCCTAGGTTACTTCTTTTACCTTAAGTATCAGTGCTCCTCTAATGAACAATTTGTTTGTGGTCCTACCAACAAACAGAATTTCCTCTCGGGCCAATAAGAGGGTCATACCCTTTGTTCAAGTCCCGGAGACACCACTTAAGGGAACATTCCTCTACTTACCCTAATAGGCGGGAAGGAGTGAATTTCATCTTGCTAAGTTAAGTCTCCAGCTGCTCACTCGGTCTTGTCCCTAAGAAGGTAGACATATTGAGTCGACAAATCTGGTCACTCTCACCCATACTAGTCAAAGGACAATTCCTCGCAAACAGGAGTTCGTAACCTGCTCAGGATTGAGATCAAGTTACCTAGGTCATCTTAGTGAAATAAAAACCTAACTAGTCAACGGAGTTACACCTAGTGGTTACTACTTGGTGGTCCGGTCTTATGCAATCTCATTACATAGGATATCCCCACTCACATGTCATCTACACGAACACGTTAGGATCATAGTGTTTGTATCATATACAAAGTGGGTCATATCCATAGTATTACCAGGGTAAGGTACCCAAACCTTATCCCCTTACTATAGACCCTTTAGGTTGTATCTCAAACTGAGATCCTTTATATGTACACTATATTTAGTTCAAGAGACATTTTACATCCTTGGATGTTACTTTATTGGATTTAGGGTCAATAAAAGGGCAATATTGTAATAATGAACAATAACTCTTTATTATATTAATTAGAACAAAATTTACAAACTACGAGTTTTAGGACACAAACCTCAACAAACTCCCACTTGAACTAAAACTCTAGTGGGGTACATTAGAATCTAAAACAGTGGTTATAGAGATACAAAATACGATAAATTAGGGCATCCATATACCCATTACATATCTCCCACTTGCCCTAGATTAGTCTATGTACATATCTCCTAGACCTAGACTTTCCAAATGACCCTCGAACACTTTAGCCGTGAGAGTCTTTGTAAATGGATCAACTATGTTGTGCTCCAAAGCGATCTTCGTGATTGTCACATCTCCTCGTTGTACAATCTCTCGTATCAGGTGATACTTCCTCTCAATGTGCTTGCCTCGCTTGTGGCTGCGAGGTTCCTTCGAATTGGCTACCGCACCACTGTTGTCACAGTATAAGGTGATGAAAAATTTCATATTTGGAACAACTTCCAAATCAGTAAGGAATTTCCTTAGCCAAACAATCTCTTTAGCTGCTTCACAAGCAACGACTGAAAGAGTGTAGATTAAGAAAACGGAAGCAATTTTGGATCTTGAACACTCTAAGTTGATCAATTTTGTAAAATAAAAAACATGCTCAAAGCTGGAAAAACAGAGGGATAAAAAACTCAACTTTGAAGATCAAATTCTCTTCACCCGGTGGATGGTTTTCAAAGACGAACACTTCGTGGACAACCGTTAGAGTCTTCCCTACTATCCTCAGGCCTTAGAACGGATTGTGGGATCCTAGGTTGAGAGAATTTGGAAGAAAAGACCTCAAAGGTCACTAATTCGGGAATATTAAATTTTCTGTGTGTAATTCTCTCAAAACACCTCAAATCACCATTATATAAAGCTTCAAAAAGCTTCAATGGAGTGAGAACTCAAGGGTGATGAGGATGCTTTGAGATGGAGGTGGCCAATTTTGGTGAATTTTGAAGATGAGTAAGATTGGGCAAGTTGTCAACTTGAAAATCATGAAAATCCCTCATTTTACAATTAATTTTAATTCAAAATTAATTTAATTAATTAATTTTTTAATTTAATTTAATATCAAATATTAAATTAAATAAATTGTCCGATCTCGATCGATTTTCCGAACATGAATCCTTATTCATGCTATAAACTGATCCGATATTTAAATCATATTTAAATATATCCACCTCTTATTAATCATAGTTTAATTAAGCTATGATTCGTTAAATATATCACATATAATTAACGCTTTCTTCCAAACTCGAATTTGAACAATTCAAATTCTTTTCTCTCAAAATGTTATAAGGCTAAGTCCGAGCTAGTAAGGAGGACCTAATGGACCTCTGGATCATGAGCTCCAACGATACGAGATTAACACCAAACTCTTTAGCCTAGCTAATCAACATTCGTTAACCACCGGACACTTCACTAAAGCCCGGTGGTTGCATTCTCTCTCACGTAGATATATTTACGCCCACTCGATATAACCATGATTAGTAAGTCGATCCTTCACAGTCGTTCAGTAATTATAGTGGGTCAAAATTACCGCTTTTACCCCTATAATTACCTCTTGTTCCTTAAGTCCCACTGATCCTCTAATGAACAATTGGTTTGTAGTCCAACCAGCAAACCGAATCCCTCTCGGGCCAATGAGAGGGGTGGGCCCATTATTCAAGACCCGAGTCGAGATTTAAGGGAACAACCTCTCACTAATCCCTAAAGCGGTAGGAATGAATTCCATCTTGCGTAACTATGTTCCCACTATCTACTACCGGTTTTATCCTCGAAATGGGAGGCTTATTGAGTCGGCAGCCTCGAGCCACTCTCACCCATGCAAATCTAAGGATAATTCGAATAAACAGGAGTCCATAGAACGCTCAGATTAAGATCGAGTTACCTAGGTCTCGTATGAATATAGTCGATTAAGACAAGAAATGAGTTAAAAAAATCTAAGTGACTATTGCGCGGTCCATCTTATGCAAACTCATTGCATAGGGCGCCCCACTCACATGTCTCCACATGAACGATTTAGATCACATTGTTTGTACTCTACAAAGTGGGCGCGTCCATAGTGTCCCCCTGGGATAAGGTACCCAACCCTATCCTTATACTATAGACTGCTCAAGCTATAACTTAAACTTGATCCACTTTTATGTCACACATAAAGTTCAAGTATTCATCCCATAGCCAAAGGTTCTTTATTGGATTAAGGTTACATAATACACAACATTCAATAACACTTTTCTTGAATAAATATCAATAACAACTTTATTGCAAAATAGAATATACATTCATTTACAAAACCACGAGTTTTAGGACATTAAACCCAACAACGACATACTCTGCCTCCATGGTGGAGTCAACTATGCATCCTTGTTTGATGCTTCGCCACACTACAGCTCCCCCGTTAAGGGTGAAAACTGATCCCGATGTGGATTTCCTAGAATCCTTATCGGTGCCCAAATCAAAATCGTTGTTTCCGTGTATGATCAAATCCTTAGTTCCATACACAAGCGTATAGTCCCTCGTTCTCCTAAGATACTTGAGGATATTTTTAAGTGGTCCAACCAGTCGACTCGATTTGGATTGGTACCTCACCGACTATTCCCACTTTCGCATAACAAATGTCCGCCTCGTGCACGATAATAACATACATTAAGCTACCTCACCAGAGAGGCATAGGGAATATGTCTCATATCTTCAACCTCTTGAGGTGTCTTAGGACACTGTTCCTTAAACAAATGAATTTCATGCCTGAAAGGTAATATACCCCTCTTGGATTTCTGCATCGAATATCGGGCCAACATTTTATCGATACAAGACGCTTGAGACAGAGCTAGCGTTCTGTTCTTGCGATTCTTGAAAATTTGAATCCCAAGAACATACTGCGGCTCTCCCAAATCTTTCATTTGGAATTGGGTCGTCAACCACTTCTTTATATCAGTTAGGTATCCTACATCATTCCCAATGAGTAGGATAGTACTAAGAAAGCTACTTTGTCGTTGATGATCCTCTTGTAAACACAAGGCTCATCAACGTTTTGGTCAAAGCCATAAGACTTGATCGCAGTATCAAATCTTATGTTCCAAGATCTAGATGCTTGTTTCAACCCATAAATGGATCGATTGAGCTTGCAAGCTTTTTGCTCCTAACCTTGGGTTATGAACCCTTCGGGCTGAGACATATAGACGCTCTCATCAAGATTACAATTCAAAAAGAGAGTCTTGACGTCCATTTTCCAAATCTCATAAAATCATAAAATGCGGCTATGGACAAGAGTATCCTTATAGACTTAAGCATAGCAACAAGGGAAAAAGTTTCCTCATAGTCAACTCCTTCCCTTTGGGTAAAACCCTTTGCTACAAGTCTGACTTTAAAGGTTTGTACCTTTCCGGCTGCATCTCTCTTTCTCTTATAGATCCATGTGCACTCTATGGGTCTTACCCCTTTAGGCTGCTCTACAAGTTCCCAAATTGAATTGAAGTACATCGACTCCATTTCAAGGTCCATGACTTTGATCCATTGGTCCTTATCTACGTCATTCATTGCCTGTTTATAGGACAATGGATCCTCTACATCGTCATCAACTATGACAACTTGAGTTTCAGCTAAACCCAAGTAGCGGTCAGGTTGAGAAACAACCCTCCCACTGCGTCGAGGCATTCTCAACGATTGAGAAGGACGAGACTGACTCGATGTGCCAGGTTCTTCACCAACTCTTGATGAAGGTCCAGTTTGATCAACAACTCTTGTTGACTCATTTGTAGCTTCATTTAATACTAACCTACTACCTTGTTTATGGTTCCTCATGTGATCTTCCTCCAAGAAAGGGGCGTTTGTCGATACAATCACCTTGTTTTCTTGTGGGTCGTAGAAAATACCACCTCTCGGTTCTTTGGGATAACCAACAAATTGGTATAATCTTGAACGAGTTTTCAATTTCATTGGGTTTGTCACCAACATGTGTGTCGGACAATCCCAAATCCTGAAGTGTTGTAAACTAGGTTTATGTCCCTTCCACAACTCAAAAGGTATTTCTGAAACACTCTTTGATGGAACAGTGTTCAAGATTTGAACCGCAGTCTCTACTGCGTAACCCCAAAACGAGGCAGGCAATTAAGCATAGTCCAGGAATAATCATCTATGAAGGAGATAAAATATTCGTACCCACCTCGAGCTTTAACATTCACCGGACCACAAAGATCCAAATGTATAAGTTCTTAAGGTTCTTTGGCTCTATAATCTTTTTCAGTAAAAGGTTGCTTAGTCATTTTACCTTCCAAGCATGATTCGCAATGAGGTAGAGAATCATCTTCTAACTTGTTTAGAAGTCCATTCTTAGATAATCTCTCAATCCGGTTGAGATTTATGTGACCAAGTCTAAGATGCCAAAGATAGGTATTATTATTAGGAGAAATTCTTTGCCTTTTACTTTGAGTCTTCGCTGAAAAGAAGAACAAACGTGGTTAGTGGTGAAGGGATCGAATCCTGCAGCGGAAGCGATTGTGAATCACGCGTTCCTAATTTAGTTACATGGATTACAATCAAGAACTAAACTAACTAGATTAAGCATGCATTTCTACAAGATGAACAACAAGATATTATACCTTTGAAGAACTCTTTCTTCATGTGCTCCTTCTCCCACGATCACGTTCTCAGCAACACGAACCCGAGCGATCACGAACACTACCACTAGATCTTCTCCGTTGTTCTCTAGGTGAGGGAGGAAGGTGGGTTCCTTTTAGGTGAGGTGAGATGATCTTATCAAGATGTAGTTGGAACTCTTTCCAACACTATGAGAGAATGTACTAGGGTTTCTCCAAGAGATTAGTCTCCCAAGTTGCATCTCATGCAACTATATATATAGGGAAATAAGATAGAAATTACCATCCTATCTCTCTTTTATTCTCCCACTATTATATGGTTTATATGTGAATCTAATTCACATTAAAACCGTATATTATATCAATTATTGTTGGGATTTGTGCTATAAAACTCGTAGTTTGTAATTATGTTCTAATTAATGTAATAAAGTGTTATTATTTCAATAAAGTGTTATTGTTCGTTATCTACGAGTTTGCCTTTAATTAAAACCCTAAATCCAATAAACTAAACATCCAAGGCTGTTAAATGAATCTCTAACTGAATGTAATGAACATAAAAAGGATCTCGGTTCGAGATACAACCTAAAGGGTCTATAGTTAGGGGATAAGGTTTGGGTACCTTACCCTGGTTAAACTATGGATGTGACCCACTTTATATTTGATACAAACAATGTGATCCTAACGTGTTCGTGTAGATGACATGTGAGTGGGGATATCCTATGTAATGAGATTACATAAGACCGGACCACGAAATAGTAACCTCTAGCTGTAACTCCGTTGACTAGTTAGGTTTCTATTTCACTAGGATGATCTAGGCAACTTGATCTTAATCCTGAGCAAGTTGCGAACTCCCGTTCGCGAGGGATTGTCCTTTGACTAGTATGGGTGAGAGTGGCCAGATTCGCCGACTCAATATGCCTACCTTCTTGGGGACAAGACCGAGTGAGCGACTGGGAACTTAACTTAGCAAGATGGAATTCACTCCTTCCCGCCTACTAGGGTAAGTAGAGGAATGTTCCCTTAAGTGGTGTCTCCGGGACATGAACAAAGGGTCCGACCCTCTCATTGGCCTGAGAGGGACTCTGTTTGTTGGTAGGACCACAAACAAATTGTTCATTAGAGGAGCACTGGTACTTAAGGCACAATATGTAACTTAGGGGTAAAACGGTAATTTGACCTAGCTGGTGTTACGAACATTCGTGAAGGATTGACTTGTTGTTATTGGTCAATATCCGTGGACACAGAAATATATCTGCAGTGAGAAGAGTGCAGCTGTGGGACTTTAGTGGAGTGTTCCCGCAGTTAACGAATGTTGATTGGGAGGTTAATGAGATTAACCGAGCAGCGGGTCTCGATCGCGTTGGAGCTTCCGATCCAGAGGTCCATTAGGTCCACCTTCTAGCTCGTAAAGGGTTCTTAGATCATTTGAATTTGAAATGTTCAAATTCATTAGGGAATAAACTTAATGTATGTTGATACATTATAATATATAGTTTTGGAACTATATATTATAAATTTAATATGAATGTGATTCATATTAAATTATAAGAGAGAATTGAATATTTGAAAGAGTTCAAATATTATATTAAATGTGAATGTGATTCACATTTGAAAACTTAGGTTAAAATTTAATGTGCACTAGATGTACATTAAAACTATAGGTTAAAGGGGTAATATGATTAAATGAGATTTAATCTAAATTAAATATATGATATTTAATTAATAATTAAATTTGATTTAATTATTATTATTATTTTAATAATAAAAAGGGAACGTGTCATCTAGATACGTTCCCCACTACCCCTCCTCTTCTCCCTATCGATAGTTTAACAGGGAGAAGGGAGTTGCACTTTTGATTGATCGATCTGCAAAATTTTGGAGAAGTGTCTCTGAAAAAATTCTCTCTCTCCCACACTCTCATCCCCAAAATTTTCTCAACTGTTGGAATCCTTCCCACAAAGGAAAGATCTAAGCACTCAGATGATAGAAGGTTTATTCTTTTGGTGGTGTTCTGTAAAACAGAGAAGCTAAAGTTTGCTGAGTTACTGTAAATTGCTTGGAGCAAGGAGTTGCTTTTAGTCTATAAAGGTAATAATTCTTCTTTCTATCCTCTTTAGTTTAATTGTTAAATACATGTTTGCATGTTTGCTACAATCCATGTCTAATAGGATTAGAATTTCATGTTTGTTCTGTTCTTTTTGTCAATGCACTGGTTTTTGTTTCAATTAAAACAATCAAGCAATTAACGATCCCAAAACACGTTTTCGCTGCTCAAGGAGATCAGATCTCCATCAATTATATCATATATAATTGATATAACACCTCATGTATGAAATTGAACTCTTCAATTTCATTCCTAACTTTATACTCTCAATATTACCATGTTGAGCCAACTGAGGGACCTAATGGACCTCACAGCTCATGAGCTCCATGATGATGTGAGATTAACTCGATCAAACTCTTTGATCCAGCTTAATCAATATTCATTAACTACAAGTCACTCCACTATAGATTTGTAGCTGCACTCTCTTCACTGTAGATTATATTGTGTCCACTGATATAATCATTACCCATGAGTCGACCCTTCACAGGTTGTTTGTAATCATGACTGAGTCAAATTACCGTTTTACCCCTGTGATTACCTCTTTGTTCCTTAAGCACCACTAATCCTCTAATAAACAACAAGCCTATGGTCCTACCATAGACTCATACCCTCTTAGAGGGTGGGGCCCCGTTGTTCAAGACCTGGAGCCAGTTTTTAAGGGAACAACCTATCTAATTCCTTAGTGTAGGAATGAGTGAATTCCATCTTGCACAGCTTAAGTCCCCACCACCTCACGAGGTTTTGTCCCCGAGAAGGTAGGCTTATTGAATCTGCCATGTGCCACTCTCACCCATACTAGTCTAAGGACAAACCCCTATAAGCGTAAGTTCTTAACTTGCTCGAGATTCTAGTCGAGTCACTAATGACCATCTATAAATTATCAGTCTTATCCTGTTAACGGTGTTATACTAATTAGACTAATAATTTGCAGTCCGGTCTTGTATGAACTCTTCATACAGGATGCCCCCACTCGCATGTCAACTACATGAATGAGTTGCATTACCTCATTTGTACTAATTACAAAGTGGGTCGCATCCATGGTGTTACCAGAATAAGGTTTCCAACCTTATTCTTATACCATAGACCATTTAGGTTATACTCTTGAACATAATCCAAATAGTGTCTACTACACTGTTGTTCAAGATTTATTATAACCTTGGAGCTTAGTTTATTGGATTTATAAAGCAAGAATATAATTTTATCAAAACAAATAACTCTTTATTTATTTGATCAAAATTACATAAGTTTAGGGCACAAATCCCAACAAGTGGCGCCCGAATCCAATATCCAGGCAGAGTCATTACTTTCCACTAAACAAGTTTCAGTCACTAGTAAATCACATTTACCTTGATTCTTCCTTTCGGCAAGGAACTTGGGACAGTTTCTCTGCCAGTAGCCGTCCGCATTGCAGTGGAAACACTTTCCTTTCTCTGCAACTTCCTTTACCTTCTTGCCCTTTTGGGCGAAAGCTCGGTCAGCTTTACCCTTCTTCATCTTCTTCTTCCCTTTCAGGTGAGAAAGAGCAACAGATTTAGTCCCAGAGGCCGAACCCCTGTGATAGAACCTGTAGGCAACATTTGCCTCAGCTTCCGGTGTCCTGATCCTCAAAGACTGGAAGTTCTGTAGCTCGTTCAGAAGGGTGGTCAGAGTGTAGCTTATCTTGTTCATAACAACGTTGCTACGAAAGTGAAAGAAACTCTTCGGAATAGTCTCCAAGATAAAACTGACCTGGCTCGACTCATCGATCGAAGCCCCGTTCATCTCCGCCAAATTAAAGTGGGTCATCATGTCCAGAACATGTTCACAGACAGACGCTCCTTCTTTCATTCAGGCGTTGAAGACGTATTTGAGCGAGTCATACCTGACCTGAAAGGACTGTTGTCTAAACATGTCTTGCAAGGACTCCATGAACTCCTTAGCGGTGATCATCAACTCGTGCTGTTTGCCAAGACTTCAGATAAGCTGGCAATGATGCTTGGCCTTTTTATTGGCCCTGATCCATCGATCGTATGCATCACGAACACTTCGTGATGCGAATGAGGTCGGCAATCAAGACACTCCTCGCAAGAAATACGAAACTTAAGGTCGCTTGCCACAAGTATCATGTTTATATTGTTCTTCCACGTTTGGAAGTTATCTCCCACTAATTTATCCGAAGCGAGTAAAACTATTATCGAGCTAGACATTTTGCTGAAAAATCAAATAAAATTTTGTGTCAGTCTCGCAAAAAACTTTTGAAGTCAAATCAAGTTTTAGCAAAATTTAATCCTATGATCCCTAGGTCATTTAAAATTTGTAATGATATCCTAAAGGTTTAGAATGACTGCCACCGAAGGGTGAACAAAAACACTACTCCTCTAGGACGAGACTTTCTCGACCAGACCTTAATCCCAGAATAACGCTTATTCCATTAGGCGTCCAGTTACCATTATTTGGTCGAATTCATTAACACTTAACGAATCCCGTGAGTGTCACCCTCAATCTTTAAGTTTCCAAGTATCCGTCCAAACAATAGCCACCGAAGGGTGAACCAAGAAGGAAAACCAACAAGGAAACTGTATCCCTTTCGGAAATTCACGGTGTTCCGACTCCCATGATCAAGGCCCTCCGAAAGGATTGTCTGGTCCAGGCCAAACTAGCAGGTGGATCATAGGGGTCTCACGGTGTGAATCGAAAGAAGAGACAGTGGGTCTCGTTTTCACAGGTCCCGCTCCCACTCACTACAAGTACTCTCTCCATCCACTATGATATTAATCCATACAAATACCATTCGAAGGGGGACACTCCCATTTGCGCCACGAGGCCGAGTATGGATCTCAGAGTGCGGATTTTACGGAGATTTGTGGTCGGAAAATTAAATGTATCTTATACACTTTATTCCTCCCACTCAACACTTTATTTTATCGGGATTGACCTAGATAAACCGGCTAAAATTTACCTTATTTAGCCTAAGTTTATAATCACATTATTAATTTAGGTCTATGTGAGTAAATTAATCAACTTTTAATTAACGACACTCACGAAAAATATAACCTAAGAATCTCCAGACCGAATTCACTCTCAGGTCGGTTTCCAGGTAGGGGTGTTCCACAAGCGTCAACTTAAATACCCCAGCCTTAAACAAAACCTTCCTTAGACAGAGTTACTTATCAGTCACCATTCAAAGGTCATATTTTGATTTCCTAATTCTAATCTTATTAAAACTAGAAAACCTAAGTCTAATTATTCAAGTTCTAAACATTTTAAAACGAATAATTAACTTAGGTTACATGCATTTCTATGTTATAGTGCTTGATCATTCATCACATGAATAACTATAGACTATAACAAAAATATTCATCACATAAAATTAAATGCATGGGCATACTTTTAATTTAAGAAATATAACTCTTATATTAAATAAATTAAAACATGCTCTTAATTATATTATAACATTTATGATATAACCTATCATGCAAACTATATATTATAACACTTATAATATAAAATGATGCATGAAATGTTTAACCTAAGCTGGGATTTTAAATCTATATGACATACATTATGCACATAGAATTTAATTAAATCATACATCTCATGCATAAAATAATTAAATAGCAAAAATGGACCAGTTTTGGCACTTAGGGACATTTATTTAATTAATCAACATTAATATAACATTTATATTAATATTAATTAATAAAATAAATTAAATAAATAAAATTAATACATTTTACATATTAAAAATAAATAAATACAATAAAATAAAATCGCCACGAAAAAGAAATCGCTTCTCATGCCCACGACTTCGCGCGCAAGATCCGCCACAGAATCGCCTCAACACGTAGCATTGCAACGTCGTGGGCGTTACTGTAACGCCAGAAGTGCTCGTCCGCGCGCGCGCGCGCTTCCACGCCTCGGCGTTGCAACGCTACGCCTAGCGTTGCAACACTACTCTGTAGCCAAGCCTCCACCCGCGATTGCTGCGTTGAGACGCCGATGAACAGCGCCTCAACGCTGTCGACAAAATAACAAGCTCATCTTGCTGTTCTTCGTCGTTTCTCGCCCGTTTCCGCTCCAATTGTTTCACAGCATCTCATGCCATGAATGACACAGACTTATAGACTCGATTTACATTAAAAAATGCCCAAAACACGGGCCCTTACATTGGTCATATCAACATTAATGTAAATCTAAGAAAAATGTCAAAACCAAAAACATTTTGCAAACCAGAATTCATCTCATGAATTAAAGCATATACCAACCTAATTTTAACAAAACAAATGCACAACAAGAAGCCAACGATTGGCTCAGATACCAATTGAAGGGAATGAGAATCCCCATGCAGCGGAAGACGATTGAATCGTTGTGCTATTGTTATGCAATTCGTTTTGTTAAAATTAAACTATCTAATAGTATAAGGTTAAACATGCTAATTAGAAGGGAAAACAATAAGGAAGAATTACTTACTTGTTGAAGACCATCTTCAAATTTCCTTTTTTCGATCACGAACTCTTCGTGTTCTTCTCAACGATCTCGAACTCCTCGAACAATCCCAACGAACGGACACCTCCACTCGATTTCTCAGTTGTTCTACTTTAGGTAGAAAGGAGAATGGTGAGATTCAACTTTTGGTTTAGGGAGGAGACTTTGAGAGAGAGATGAGTTTGAGAGAGAATTTCTAATGCTTCTTTTGGTGAGAATTCCAAGAATGAGCAAAAGCCTAATGAACCCTTCTTGCAAAGGGGTTAGGTGAAGTTGAAATCTCCACCTATTTACCATTTTACCACAACCATAGTTTATGCAAATCATATTTACATAACCACATATAATAAGATATCTCATATTACAAATCACATTTGTATTATTGTGGATTTATAAATTGAATCACATTCAATTTAATTTCTCTTAGTCTAATTTCTCCAAGTTAAATCTATTTCAACAATTAGGCTAACCTATAGTTTATTATGAATCTCATTCACATTAAACTATATAATATATCATTCATATCACATATAAATGACATAATTATCCTTTAGTGAACTTGAACACTTCAAATTCACACAAAAAATGTAAACCTTCTATTAATTCAGTTTGAGCCAACCGAGGGACCTTATGGACCTACGGTGACGAGCTCCAATGATCCGAGATTAACCTGTGAAACTCTTTGACCCGGTTAATCAACATTCATTAGCTACGGTAACACTCCACTAAAGCCCGTAGTCGCACTCCCGTCGATGTAAGACAAGTTGTGTCCATCGATATAACCAATACCCATGAGTCGACCCTTCATAGGTTGTTCAGACACCTTTCTTTGGGTCAAATTCATCGCTTTACCCTTGTGTCTACTTTTTTCTCCTTAAGTCCTCACTGCTCCTCTAATGAACAACAACGTTGTAATGGTCCAACCATACACAACAACCCTCTCGTGCTAGTGAGATGGTGGGCGCCCGTTGTCCAAGCCCTGAAGACAACACTCAAGGGAACAACCCATCTAGTTTCCCTAAAGGCGGGAATGAGTGAATTCCATCTCGCGTAGTTAAGTTCCCAGCTCCCTACTTGGTCCTGTCCCTGAGAAGATAGGCATATTGAGTGAGTAACTGTGACCACGTGAGTCAAAGGACAGACCTTCGCAGACAGGAGTCCGTAACACGCTCAAGATTCAGGTCGAGTCACTAATGGTCATCTACGAAGTTATTAGTCCATACTGTTAACGGTGTTACATCAGTTGGTCTAATAATTCACGGTCCAATCTTGTACAATCACATTGTATAGGATGCCCCCACTCGCATGTCAACCACATGAACGAGTCAGATCACCTCGTTTGTATCTTAATACAAAGTGGGCCGCATCCACAACATATCCAGGATTAGGTCTCCAACCTTATCCATATACTGTAGACCGTTCGAGTCATTAACTCGAACGTGATCCTCCCTGTGTGCCCACTACGCACCGTTCAAGTTCTAGTTCTCTCATATATTCAATGACCTCGAGCTTAGTTTATTGGACAAAGTTTGTGAAATTTGCGAGACACAAAATGATGAAATAAATTAATTTCAAATGTTAATTTACAAACTAAAACGAGATTAGGACATCCATCCCAACACACACTCTATGACTTTTTTAGAATTTTATGTTAAGCTGAACTTCGTTGGACAACTATCTCTACTTTTTTTATTATTTGTTTCAATCAGTGTAATATGTTATCTTTAACCAACGTCTTTCTATGCATCGATTGGTTTACTTTATCATTGACGCCACAGTTCTTACATTACACATTACAACATATAGTTAGTTGTTTTACTTTATGTCATCATGAGTGAAGTGCATTATAAATTAGTATATACTCCTACAAAGTATTATAAACTCAAATTAGATAAATTAGATAAATTGTTGATAGATAGTTATGTAGTTATGAAGTTAAAAAATAGAGTAAGAAGAAAAATTACTATATTTAAAAAATATTAAGTATTTATTTTAGAAAAAGCAGACTGCACACACCTAACCCAACACAACACTGCACCCCAAATACTGTTTTCTCTGCAACCCATTCTAGCACAACACCGCACCCTCAAACACGGTTTTCTGCAACACAACCCAACATAACCCTGCGCTCCAAACACTGTTTTCTGCAAGTCCAATGTTTCTGATTCCAACCAAGAAACTCCAGGATTTCTGATTCCAGCACAATGCGCCAAACAATCCCTCTATGTTCTCAGAAGTTGGTTTTTTTTAAGAAAAGATGCAAGTTGCCTTTCTTAATCACAACCAATAAATTATTTTTTTTATTTAAAAAAATTCACATCTCTAATTCCCATCTTTTTCTATAATGCTTTGTCCCATCTCTAAAAACGTCATTTTCTATAGGTTTTTTTTTTTTCAAAAACCAATAATTTATTTGATAATAACATGTTTTTCAAATAATAATAAATAAATAAATAAAATATTTGGTGTTTGTTTATTGGCATATATTATAATTATCACTGTTTTGAAAAGTCTCATCAATGTAGGTTTTTAGCTGTTTAAGTAGTGAAGATAATCTGAACAGTAGAACAATGGGTTAGTTGTGTGACAATTATGAGAAAAGACTGATTTTTTGAGGTTGAAGTGCAGTTAGAAAAAAAAAACCAGAAACCCTAACCCTAATCTTAATCTTAACTTTGACTAATGACACAATTTCAAGAGAATTAGTTTCACAATTTTTTTTCTAGTTCAACACAATAAGTATTAGGAGGAGATATTAATTATTCCAACGTCTGATCTTGTACTCAAGTTTGACATTTTTATAGGCCATTTTTACTAAAATAATTAACCAAAGTCTTGATGATGTTAAAGGGTGCATATGATATATTCAATTAACTAAGCAAATGTAAGAATTGGGTAGTTGAAATAATATTAATGCAATTAATTAAGTCCCTAAGAAGAAACCATCATTGGCATTTTTTCAATTGATGCAATCAGAAAAATAATTATGAGATAAGAAACACTACTGGGCAAGAACTGAGTCATAAATCAATTTATTTATGGAAGAGAATCAGACCAATTATTGAAATTGGAATTTTCTCCCTTTTCGTAATTTCTAAAAGAGTTCATTGTGGATCAAAAGTTAAAACCAACTATTTATTGGTATATTGTTTATGAGTTTCATGCTAATTAATTTCCAACCTTAGAAAAGTGGTGTGGTCCATTGAAGAAGACACTAGAGATAATGATAGAAAAAAGAAGAAAAGGCAAACTAACAAATAAAGAAAAATAGAGAGACTTGTTTATTGACTTATTCAAAAATATTGTGAACTTGATAATACAAAATTAGCTACTAAACGTCTGTCTATTATATTAATAGTATGCATGAAAGACGATGTAAAAATAATTAATAAGAAAATTCTACAGTTAAATAATGATCCATTCTCATTAATACGCAAATTATAATGAATTCAATCGATCAAAAAATATCTTCATTTCTTTAGCATTAACAAATTTATTAACATAGAGCAAAAAAAAAAAAAAAAAACAGATTCATTAGCACAACAAAATAAGAACCTCCATTGAAATTGTTTAATAATTATGTAATTAACATAAGACAATGTAACCAACAGAGTTATCTATACTGTTTTGAAGAAGTGAAACAATGATGACAAAAATGAAGAATAAAGCAGACAGAAAGTTGAAAGAGAAGAACAAAATTATTATATAATCGATTCTGTCTCAATAAAAATTATTAAAACTGAAATCACAATTAAAAAAAATGTACGTTCTCAAATTCAGAAAACCATGAACAGTGATAATTAATTACGAACAAATGCTATTGTCAAATGAGTAACTAACTTTGAGAAATTATATAGTGAACGAGGGATTTGAAAATGAGAAAAATGATATCAACATTTTTTATCAGTATAATAATTATATAAAAACCTGGGTGAGAATTAGAGGTGGGACAGTTCTTAAATCATAAAAAATCATAATTAAGAAAGACCACTTTCATTTTCCTTAAAGAGCTTTCTTCCAGCAGCATTAAGTGTTGTAACTGAATAACACTTTTTGCTAATTTTGATTGGTTTATGATTATGATTCTGATTCCCATTCTTTGCTGAGAATGACTCTTCTCAAAACTGGAAATATTAAACTTATGCAAATAAAATCGTAATTCTTTATTTATTTTTTATTTTTTATAATTCACATTAACTCGTCCCTTTTTCATTAGAGAGTTTTCTTCTGATTTCTTAATTAATTGATGCTTACGGCCTGTTTGGGTTCTGTGCTGAAACATAGAATATTATAACTCTAGATTAAATAATTTTACATTTTGAATAATATTATACTATTCCACATCACTATACTATAGTAACCTACGAATTATTATAACTCAGATTAATATAACTTACCAAACGTTTCAAATAATCCCTTAGTTATTCACTGTATCATTTAGTTAATAATTACCGTAGAATGACAAAGGACGGAACATATATATTGGTATTCTTGATAAAAACCTCATGTGTTCGAAAATAATTTGCTATATACAAAAAATACTACCGCTTTTTCTTCATAATTTTCTCAATTATCTCGATAGAATTTCAACTATAACAAAATAAAATTATCCAATTAATAATTGAAAAGTACTTTCAATCAATCCAATTACCGTGTTTTCAATCATCAAACTTCTCATTCCAAACAAAATTTATAGCATAATCACATAAAGAAACACAACAATTGAAGATATGAACATGACAATATAGTTAAGGATGAATTTTGAGTTTTCTTTTCATAAAATTTGTTCATCTTTTTTTTGTGTATTGTTTTTGTTCCTTCATTTTCCATCATTATCTTAAGAACTAGACTTGAGTAGGTGGGCAAATGGACAACTAGTGATTCTATTTTTTCCTGTATACACTGCTTTTTCTTTATTCTAAAAATGTTTATAATTTCCCTCCCGATCGAACCCATCAATTCTCTTCTTAATTAATTAATTAGTTTAGAGTTTAGACCTACTAAGTTTGTATTAGCGTACATATGAACTGGTTTATGGAAAACCCAGTACTTGCAATCCTTTCCTCTTTTATTCATCCAAACAGAGTTATCAACTACTAAATATACATGAAAGTAAATTGAAATTACAACTTCTAAATATCCAGTAATTAAGCATATTGTGAGACTAATTAGGTCCAGTACGGTCCAATTTTTTGGTATCACAGTAGTGTTATGCTACCAAAGAAGATAGAAAAGGAGAGAGAGCTCCCTCTATAAAATATTGGTTCCACGAGAGCTTTGGAAAAACCATATCCATTGAAGAATTTGAAGACTTGTGTTTCATCATTTCACCTCTTCAAATTTCCTCTTGTCCAACTTCTAAAATGGCATTTTTTTTTTGTTGCTTTTTTGTTGTGCATCAGCTTCTTTTCTCCAGTTTGTTGCATTACCTTCAATGCTATTGTGTCATTAGATGGCAGTGGAGACTACAAAACTGTTGGTGCCGCCATATCAGCTGCACCAAACAACTCCACCTCCAGATTTTACATCCGCGTGAAGCCAGGGACTTACCACGAGCGAGTTGAAATCCCCTCCTCCAAGAAATTCATTGCTCTGATTGGTGATAATGCATTCACAACCATTATCGTTGACAATCGAAGCAATGAGACTGGATTTAAGACCAATAACTCCGCAACCCTCAGTGAGTAGAGAGAAATTATTGAGTAAAACCGCCACAATGGTTCAGTCATGCCCTTCTCACAATACACAAACACAATATAATTCTATGATTCTAGCTATATACTTATTATTATTTTTTTTTGTTATTATTATTGTAGCCCCAACCAAAATATCTTTCTATCTTCTTTTTCTTCTTCTATTATGATATTTCTTATCCATCAACATTCACACACACCCTTTTGTTTTTTGTAATTACTTTTTTTTTTAACCCATTTTCAATATATTTCGAATAGCGGTGAACGGCGACAACTTTATGGCCCAATCTTTGACCTTGGAGAACTTAGCCGGGCCTCAAAACCACCAAGCAGTAGCTGTCCTCGACCAAGCGGACCACACAGCTTATTAGAAGTGCAGGTTTCTGGGTTTTCAAGACACCCTGTATGTCAAAGGACAGTTCCAATTCTTCAAAGACTGTGACATCTACGGAAGCGTAGACTTTATTTTCGGGCGTGGACTTGTAATGTTTCAAGATTGTAACATATACGCTCGGATACCAAGCAACTCCATCACAGTAACTGCACAATCCAAAGAAGACCCACGATCCGTGAGCGGCTTCTCATTTCAGAACTGTACAGTAACAGCTTCACCTGAAATAGGGTTGAACAAAAAGAACGTTAAAATCTATTTGGGTCGGCCATGGAGACAATATTCAAGCGTTGTGTTCATTGAGTCGTTTTTGGACGACGTGGTGGCGCCGGAAGGGTGGTCGGAGTGGGAAGGGGTACCGGTAAACCGCTTGTTTTATGCAGAGTTCAACAACCGCGGCCCTGGAGCTGATGTTTCCAAGAGGGTTAAATGGACAGGTTTTCATGTAATAGATAAAGAATTAGCCCTTCGTTTTACTGTAGACAACTTCATTAACGGGTCGGATTGGTTGCCAGAAACTGGCGTACCCTTTAGACATGGACTTATTTCATAATGAGAATTGATTTTTTTTTTTAAAAAATTTATTTACTTGTTATGTACGGATTATATATATATATATATGCAAATATAAGAATATCAGTTTTTAAAGGCAGCTACTGAATTCGTGGGATTGCTTGATATGGTCTCGACAAAATGATTCTAGAAGAAAAGAAAAGTTTAGACAACTTTGACACCGTTTGATAACCATTTGATTTTTGGTTTTTAGTTTTTGAAATTTAAGCTTAAAAATACTACTTCTATCAATGAATTTATATGTTTTCTTATCTACTTTTTATCTATGTTTTCAACAAGCAAACTAACTTTTGAAAACTAAAAAAAGTAGCTTTCAAAAACTTAATTTTGTTTTTAGATTTTGGCTAAGAATGCAAGTGGTTCATGATCTCTATTGTAGAGAAATTAGGTAAAAATAAGTTTAATTTTCAAAAACCAAATGGTTATCAAACGAGACTTTTGTTTTTCGTTTTCTATTTTGAATTTTAAATAGATAACAAAACAAAAAAATTGTATGATCTTAATCTCAAGAACAAAAATTAAAAAAAGAAAATACAATAGTTATAAAATGGGACTTAAAATAACATCATCCTCAAACTAAGTTGAATTCAACAGAAATAACATGGAAATGAAACTTATTCCAAGTAAAAAGGCTAGTTTGAACTAAGAAATTATGGAGGAGTACATGCAAAATCACGATTACAAGTAATGAGATTTATCATCGACAATGAAAGATACAATAATGTATTAGACGCATTGTAACGAGAGTGCCACTCGGGAGGGACAGGGACTCCTTCAAAATCATCCACACATCCACCTACAACGTTAACAACGTTCCCTACTGGCAATTGTTCTGCATCTATACCCTTTTTTGTTTCCAGTATTTGTAATGTTTCTTGTAGACGAACCCTTCCCATTTCAAAGTTCCCCAAACACGCCTCTAACATATCTTTTGTGTCACGACTGATCTTCTCTGAATCTATCTCTTTTTTAAGGAACAACACGTTGCTGTTGAAATCGCTGATGCTATGATTCACAAATATCATTAGAAAACCCGTCAAACTTGATTTCAAATCATTGCGAGAGTCTGAATTTATCTGGGAAATGCACAACTTTTGCAGTTCATGAGTCTTGTTGCAAGTATCATGAACAAACTTGTTGATGGTGTTATTTTGGTCTCCATTGACAAACATAGAAAAGAAGATGATGAGAAGAGTGAATATCATAAGAAAGGATTGGGAAGCCATATTGTAATTCATGATCTCTACCTTCTTTTTCAGCGGGGATAGTATAAATTATTTATATATACTAATTGATTCCTTAAATTTTTATTTCGTGAAAATCCAATTGATTCCTTCCATTTTGTTTGGAAATTAATTTCCCTTCCTTTTTCAAGAAGGGAAGAATTAATTTTGATATGATATGACCCCTTACATTAATTGGAGACCAAATTAAATATATTGATTATATATATATATTGAGAATTTTGTGTTGCTCTTTGCAACCTTATAATTTTTTTTAGCCTCCAAATCGCTGTAATAGTAGTACCGTTAGAGTTAACGGCATCCTTTTTATTATTATTATTATTATTTTAATTTCTATATTTATTGAATCATATATTTTGTTTTGAGTAGCATCATTAATTAGGATTCTTCCTATATATCAATGGATGATATATTAAAATGAGCATGACGTTATTGATATATTCTCTCGATCAAGAAGTTTAATTTTTCTTACAATGAAATTATATATATATACGTACTATAAAAACAATTGATAAAGTAAAATAGCAACTTTAATAAATTCAAAAATGGATCCAGCTATTATTATTTTCTTTTTGAACCAAAAATATCCAGCTATTATTTTTCCACATACAGATCACGGAACCTTGAATGTGTGATTAAATAGAAAAATATGAATATATACCGAAAAAAAATCATATCATGTGAAAATTAATTTTCTTCCTTACCTGAAAATACACTATATATATAAAAAGATTCATATCATATAAAAATTAATTCTTCCTTAGTTGGAAATATATTGAAATTGATTTCCAAACAGTCCTGAAGAATTAATTGATTTTTCACTTTGATTACACAATACTCCACCTCTACCAAATTAAGAGAGAAAAAAGAATAATTGTTAGTACAAACATTGGCATCCCCACTATTTCTTGTTGTTTATACTCAAAAGGATCAATAATATTATTTCTTCAAAAAAAAAAAAAAAAAATCAACCATATTGTTCATTACACTTGCAAAACATTTTGGCGATATTTTAAATGAGTAGTATATTTCTAAGATATGAAAAGACTTGAAGCCAAACTTGATTTTTTTTTTTTTTTTGTTTTATTTTGAGTTGAACAATATTGAAGTAGGAATAGGAGATTCAAACATTTGGCCTATTGCTGGAAGGTACACATCAATTACTGCTGAGTCAAACTTATTTTGACAAATTGATGGGTTTTTTTTAACCTTATTAGAATACGTGTTAACCTGCCTATCACATTTGTGTGTGATGATTATATATTCTATGTTATTTTTAGGGTAAAAAGTATTTTTGACCCCTAAATTTTACAGGTTGTATCAATTTTAACCATGAACTTTCAATTTCATCAATTTAAACCTCAAACTTGGCAAATTGTGTCAATTTTAACCCTAGACTTTCAATTTCATCAATTTAAACCTCAAAATTGGCAGATTGTATCAATTTTAACCCCAAATTTTGAATTTTATCCATTTAAACCTAAAACTTGAATAAGTATATCAATTTACACCATCGGTTAAGTTTTCGTTTCCATCACCGTTAGAAACGTTCTCCACACGTGCCCAAAGTCACGTCTTGCTTAATGATATATATTTGTTTGTTTTTTTTAAACAAAAAAATCACCTAAAAAATTATTAAATCACTCCATATCGGGTTGCAACTATCATGAAACACGAACTCGACTCTTGAAAGTAGCACCCACACAAAAGTAAATGGACTTTTGTGTTTCTCTCACATTTGGTATTTAATACTAGCTATTTCGTTGACTTCGATGGCGAGAGATTTCAGCTTGACTAAAATGCGGAAGAGAACATGAAAGGTGATGGTGAACATAGTGACGCTCGTGAACACAATGAACTTGTCATGACCGACCTTGTTAAATCTCATCGATAGTCTTATGAAAGGATTAAAGTGACAATGATGCTGGAGAGGAATAAAACAAAGATTCTAACGAGGGTGATTTTGAAATCCTTACTTCTATTGTGGTAGATGGAGGGCAAATCAAGCTCGAGACTGACGAGGAATTACAAAAATCAATATTGGCGACCGATTCAAGAATGAAAGTACTCCATTAAAAAGAAATTTGGCGCAGATAAGTTTTAATCGAGGGTGTAAATTGATACACTTATTCAAGATTGAGGTTTAAATAATGAAATTGAAAGTTTATGGTTAAAATTGATACAATCTACTAAGTTTGAGGTTTAAATTGATTAAATTGAAAGTTTAAGGTTAAAATTGATACAATTTGTCAAGTTTGAGGTGTAAATTGATGAAATTGAAAGTTTAGGGTTAAAATTGATACAACTTGCAAAGTTCAAGGTTCAAAAATGCTTTTTTCCCTTATTTTTATTTGTTAAAATGCTAATTATAAATATATATTTGTAATTAGCATTTTAACAAATAAAAATAAGGGAAAAATCCGTCATTGTTTTGTTCGTAATTTAAGAAAAAAAAATTGTTGTTTGCCTCAATGACTCTAACAAAAAATATTAATATTTCTTAAATTTTGTACAAAAAAATCTCAATGCTAATACAATTTTACACAAGTAATCTTACAAACTTAACTTTAATTATGAAATATAAAGTATGTATTAAAACAAGTGCATTACATATCACAAATATATATATACACACTACATTTACTTTACAAAAATAAGAAAAATTGCTAAACAAAATAAATACAAATGTTGGAGGAATGTAGGATATTTGAGTTGCATCCTCATTTGTTAAAACCATCAACCTCGCTCTTCTGAATGCAAAATGCTTAGGAACAAATCCAACTGCACAAATGAGACCAAAAAGGATAAACCAACAGTCGTGTTGTTTGAGTCTTAGTAGCCAATTGAAGTACACAATTTCACTCCTTAGTTGTGAAACAGAATCTACATCAATAGCCTATCAGTGGACCTACCAGACAACGACCGAAAGATATCTAATTCCAGAGGATTACCAAACTTCATTGGCCAATATTGTATATGATGCCTTGAAGAAGAAAGTTCAAGCCAATGAAACAACTTATAGAAGGAAAAAGTTACCTTATATAGTGAGTTTCAAGTTGGACTCCGAAGTTTGACATAACCAAAACAGATTCTGTACATTTAGATATCCCAGCAATAACTTAAATTCAAGAAATGGTACACAATATTACATTATAGCGTATGAGACAGAGAACTGATGGAGATCTGACCTCCTTGAGCAGCGAAAACGTGTTTGGGATCGTAAATTACTTGATTGTTTTAATTGAAACAAAAACCAGTACATTGATAAATACAAAACAAGCATGAAATTCTAATTCTATTAGACATGGATTAATTGCATACAAACAAACTAAGTTTAACAATTAAACTAAAGGGAAGAAGGAATTACCTTTGTAGACTCGCAACAACTCCTTGCTCCAAGCAAATTCCAGTAAATCAGCAACACAACAACTCTCTGTTTTTCAAGTAGGAACACCACCAAAAGTGTAAACCCTCTATCCTCTGAATGCTTAGATCTTTCCTTTGTGGGAAGGATTTCAACTCTTGGAAGGTTTTTTTTTTGGGAATGAGAGTGAGAGAGAGAATTTCTTCCGTGAGAGTTCAATCTTATCGATCGATAAAAAAAAAAACCTCTTCTTCTTCTCACTAGGAACAGAAGAGAACCTTCAGTGGGCAACTCCCCACTCCCTATCGAGGGGGAGTTGGGGAGTAGTGGGAACGTGTCCTCCTGACACGTTCCCAATTAATAATATGTAAATTAATTAATTAATTAATTAATTTCATTAAATTAAATCATATTTAATTCAAATATAGTATTAATTTAATGATTAAATCATATTTAATCATTTTACCCTTTATACTATAGTTTAATGTACATCTCATGCACATTATGTTTTAACCTATAGTTTTCAAATATGAATCACATTCACATTTAATATTTGAACTTTTTCAAATATTTAATTCTCTCAAAAAATTTAATATGAATCATATCCACATTAAATTTATAATATATAGTTCCAAAACTATATATTATATTGTATCAATATACATTAAGTTTATTCCCTAATGAATTTGAACATTTCAAATTCTAATGATCTAAGAACCCTTTACGAGATAGAAGGTGAACCTAATGGACCTACAGATTAGAAGCTCCAACGATACAAGATTGCTCGGTTAATCTCATTAACCTCCCAATCAACATTCGTTAACTGCGGGAACACTCCACTAAAGTCCCACAACTGCACTTTTCTCACTGCAGATATATTTCTGTGTCCATGGATATTGGCCAATAACAGTAAGTAAATCTTTCACGAATGTTCGTAACACCAGCTGGGTCAAATTACCGTTTTACCCCTGGGTTACATCTTGTACCTTAAGTACCAGTGCTCCTCTAATGAATAATTTGTTAGTGGTCCTACCAACAAAAGTCCCTCTCTCGAGCTAATGAGAGGGTCGGGCCCTGTGTTCAAGTCCCGGAGACACCACTTAAGGGAACATTCCTCTACTTACCCTAGTAGGCGGAAATGAGTGAATTCCATCTGGCTAAGTTAAGTTCCCAGCAGCTCACTCGGTCTTGTCCCCAAGAAGGTAGACATATTGAGTCGGCGAATCTGGCCACTCTCACCCATACTAGTCAAAGGACAATCCCTTGCGAACAGGAGTTCGTAACTCCTTTCGAGATTGAGATCAAGTTGCCTAGGTCATCCTAAATTCAATTTTAAATAATATAATCTAATTATATTAATTAAAATTAAATAAAATGAATATATTAAATATAAAACATTTTTATAATTAATATATAATTAAAAAATCGTTTCTCCCCGTTGCTCCTTCGCGTGAAACGCCTGTGGCATTGCAACGCTGATACCAGCGTTGCAACGCTGCAGTTTGTCCTTTTCTGCCGGTTGAAACACGCCTCAGCAGCAGCGTTGTGCAACGCCTTAGCGGAAGCGATTGTGAATCGAGTCCCGCAGCGGAAGCGATTGTGAATCGCCCGCTCTTGATTTCGTTACAATATTAAGCATATAAACATAATATGGACAACAAGAAATATACCTTTGAAGAACCTTTCTACGAGTGCTCCTTCTCCCACGACCATGATCACAACAATACGAACCCAAGAATGGATGAACACTACCACCAGATCTTCTCCGTTGTTCTCTAGGTGAGGGAGGAAGGTGGGTTCCCTTTATGTGATATGAGATGTTGTGAGAGAAAGGTTTGTGTTTTGGAACTCTTCCAACAACACAACCAAGGCTTAAAATTTCTTAACCTAGTTGCATCTCATGCAACCATATATATAGGAAATAGGATGGAAATGACCATCCTACCCCTTCTTTATTCTCTCTTTAGTATATGGTTTATATGTGAATCCAATTCACATTAAAACTATATACTATTCAATTATATCACATATAATTGATATGACATCTCATATATGAAATTGAACACTTCAATTTCATTCCTAATTTTATACCCTCAATATTACCATGTTGAGCCAACGGAGGGACCTAATGGACCTACAGTTCATGAGCTCCAGTGATGTAAGATTAACCGATCAAACTCTTTGATCCAGTTAATCAATATTCATTAACTACAAGTCACTCCACTCTAGGCTTGTAGCATGCACTCTCCTCACTCATAGATTGTATTGTATCCACCGATATAGTCATTACCCATGAGTCGACCCTTCACAGGTTGTTCGTGACCACAGCTGGGTCAAATTACCATTTTACCCACAGTGATTACCTCTTTGTTCCTTAAGCACCACTTTGTTCCTCTAATGAACAACAAGTCTAAGGTCCTACCATAGACTCATACCCTCATAGAGGCGGGGCCCATTGTTCAAGACACGAGTCGGTTCTTGAGGAACAACCTATCTAATTCCTTAGTGTAGGAATGGGTGAATTCCATCTTGCAGCTTAAGTTCCCAGCTACCTACGAGGTTACGTCCCCCGAGAAGGTATGCTTATTGAGTCGCTCTGGACCACTCTCACCCATACTAGTCTAAGGACAAACCCCCTATAGCGGGAGTTCTTAACTCGCTTGAGTTTAGGTCGAGTCACTAATGACCATCTATAAATTACTAGTCTTATCCTCATTAGCGATGTTACACTTGTTAGACTAATGATTTGCGGTCCTGTCTTGTACGAACTCTTCATACAGGATACCCCTACTCGCATGTCAACTACATGAATGAGTTGGATTACCTCATTTGTACTAATTACAAAGTGGGTCGCATCCATGGTGTTAACAGAATAAGGTTTCCAACCTTATTCTTATACCATAGACCATTTAGGTTATTTTCTTGAACACAATCTAAATAGTGTCCACTACACTGATGTTCAAGATATATATTATAACCTTGGAGCTTAGTTTATTGGATTTATAAAGCAAGACTGTAATTTTATCAAAACAAATAACTCTTTATTTCTTTGATCAAAATTACACAAGTTTTAGGGCATACATCCCAACAGGAATTACATCCCAACTCTCAGCTCTAGGCACGCCACAACAAAATGATGTATCGGAAAGAAGAAATAGAACCTTGTTGAACATGGTTCGATCAATGATGAGTTATGCTCATCTCCCTAATTCCTTTTCGGGTTTTGCAGTAGAGACTGCAGGATACATTGTGAACAATGCGCCATCAAAGAGTGTTTCTGAAACACCTTTTGAACTCTGGAAAGAACGTAAAGGTAATTTATATCATTTCAAAATTTGAGGTTGTCCAACACATATGCTTGTGACAAATCCAAAGAAGTTGGATTCACGTTCAAAATTGTGCCTATTTGTAGGCTACCCAAAACAAACAAGAGGTGGATTATTCTATGATCCTAAGGAAGATAAGGTATTGTGTCGACAAATGCCACTTTCTTAGAGGTGAACCACATTGTTGGGATTTATGCTCTAAACTTGTGTAATTTTGATAAAATAAATAAAGAGTTACTTGTTTTGATAAAATTATATTCTTACTTTATAAATCCAATAAACTAAGCTCCAAGGTTATAATATATCTTGAACATCAGTGTAGTGGACACTATTTGGACTGTATTCAAGAATATAACCTAAATGGTCTATGGTATAAGAATAAAGTTGGAAACCTCATTTTGGTAACTCCATGGATGCGACCCACTTTGTAATTAGTACAAATGAGGTAATCCAACTCATTCATGTAGTTGACATGCGAGTGGGGGTATCCTGTATGAAGAGTTCATACAAGATTGGACTGCAAATTATTAGTCTAACCAGTGTAATGCCGTTAACAGGATAAGACTGATAATTTATAGATAGTCATTAGTGACTCGACCTGTATCTTGAGCAAGTTAAGAACTCATGCTTATAGGGTTTGTCCTTAGACTAGTATGGGTGAGAGTGTCCTGTAGCCAACTCAATAAGCCTACCTTCTCAGGGACAGAACCTCGTAGGTAGCTGGGGACTTAACTGTGCAAGATGGAACTCACTCATTCCTACACTAAGGAATTAGATAGGTTGCTCCCTTAAAAACTGACTCTAGGTCTTGAACAACGGGGCCCGCCCTCTAAGAGGGTATGAGTCTATGGTAGGACCTTAGACTTGTTTTTTATTAGAGGATCAGTGGTGCTTAAGGAACAAAGAGGTAATCACAGGGGTAAAATGGTAATTTGACCCAGCTGTGATTACGAACAACCTGTGAAGGGTTGACTCATGGGGAATGATTATATCTGTGGACACAATATAATCTAAAGTGAGGAGAGTGCAACTACAAGTCTATAGTGGAGTGACTTATGGTTAATGAATATTGATAAACTTAATCAAAGAGTTTGATCAGTTAATCTCATATCATTGGAGCTCATGAACTGTAGGTCCATTAGAGTTAGGAATGAAATTGAAGTGTTCAATTTCATACATGAGGTGTTATATCAATTATATATTATATAATTGATATAATATATGGTTTTAATATGAAGTAGATTCACATATAAACCATATAATAGTGGGAGAATAAAGAAGGGATAGGATGATAATTTCCATCCTATTTCCCTATATATATAGTTGCATGAGATGCAACTAAGTTAAGGCAATTCAATCTCTTTGAGAAACCCTAGAGAATTCTCCCTCATTGTGTTGGAAAGAGTTCCAACTAGAATCTCACAAACATCTCACCTCACCTAAAGGGAACCCACCTTCCTCGCTCACCTAGAGAACAACGGAGAAGATCTGGTGGTAGTGTCGGTGATCGTTCGAGTTCGTGTTGCTGAGATCGTGAACGTGGGAGAAGGACCACTTGAAGAAAGAGTTCTTCAAAGGTAATATCTTATTGTCCATCTTGTTCTTATATGCTTAATCTAGTTAGTATTGTACTTGATTGTAATTCATGTAACGAAATTAAGAACGCGCGATTCACAATCGTTTCCACTGCGGGATTCGATTCCTTTCAATTGCTATCAGAGCCCAATTGCATTCTTAATTTACGTTCTGGATTTATCAAGAACGAGGTGAGATTTACTCTTTTGCATGTGATATATGAACGGTTTGCAATTTAGACGCTTTCAATTTGGCACTTAGATTTACAATTTTTCATTGAATCGTTCAATGTAAGTGCCCGGTGTTTTGGACAATTTTAATTGTAAATCGAGTCTGAAAGTCCGTGTCGATCGAGGCAAAGTGGTTGCTGAGAAGAACGGAGCGGAAACGAGCAAGAAATAGAGTATCATTTTTGCTGTCTGTGTGTAGCGTTGCAACCGCTGTTCATTGGCGTTGCAACGCTGCGTTGCGGAAGGAGGCGCGCAGAAGACGACAGCTTTAGAACGTTGTTATCAGCGTTGCAACGCTAAGGCGTTGTGCAACAGTGCTGCTGAGGCGCTTCAACGGGCAGAAGATGACAAACCATAGCGTTGCAACGCTGGTATCAGCGTTGCAATGCCACAGGCGTTTCACACGAAGAAGCAACGAGCAGAAATCAGATTTCTTATATATAATAAATATAAAAATGTTTTATACTTATTTATATTTAATTAATATAATTAGATTATATTAATTAAAATTATTTTAGGGTGCCAAAATCTGTCTAAATTTGCTATTTAAATTATGCAATTGTTGTGTAATTATTGTCATGCATAATGTATGCTTTTAATTTAGAAATCCCACCTTAGGTTAAGCATTTTCATGCAACATTTATAATATAAAGAGTTATATTATATAGTTTGCATGATTAATTAATATAAAGTGTTATATTAATTTATGGACAACATTGACATGCATTATATATGATGAGATGATTATGCTATGTATGTCTTATTATTCATGAGATGAATGATCAAGCACTATAACATAGTATGCATGTCACCTAAGGTTAATTATTAGTTTTAAAATGTTTAGAACTTGGAAATAATAGACCTTAGGTTATCTAGTTCTAATTAGATTAGAATTAGGAACCAAGTAATTTATAAACAATGATTAAAAGAGGAACTCATGCTGAGGAAAGTTCTGCTCTAGGTTTGGGGTATTTAAGTGTGACAAACAACAACACCCCTACACAGAATCGACTGGGAGTGAAATTTAATCGTAGACTATATAAATTACAAGATAGCATCAATGAGTTTATTAAGGGGTTAATAAACTAGAAATCCTAAGCTTAATATAAAGAGTTATATTAGCAAACTTAGGATAAAAATCAATATAAGAGTTATATTGATTATCAATATAAGAGTTATATTGATTATCAATATAAGAGTTATATTGATAAGTTTAGGCAAAACCATTAGTCGGGTTTAACCTAAGTAAGATTCCTATAGATTTAAAGTATCCAGTGGGAGGAAAAGTGTATATGATACATATTTTTCACCTACGTATCTCCGGAAAGTTCACACCGTGAGACTCATACTTGGCCTCGTGGCGCAAACGGGAGCGTCTCCCTTCGGATGGTGTTTGTATGAGTCAATATCAAGGTGAATGGAGAGGGTACTTATAGTGAGTGGGAGTAGGTTTAGTGAAAAATCAACCTATGGTCTCTTCAGTCGGTTTACACTGTAAGATCACTATGGTAAGCCTGCTAGTTTGGCCTGGACCAGACAATCCCTTCAGAGGGCTTGATCATAGGGGATCGAACACAGTAGACACCCGAAAGGGATAAAGATTTCCTTAGTCTGTTTTTCAATCTAGTCCTCCCTTCGGCAGATTTTATTGGATGGGGACTCTGGGGTCTAAAGACAGAGGGTTACACTCACGAGGTACATAAGTTTTGTATGTATCCTGACCGAATAATGGTAACTAAAGCCTATAGGATCTAGAGTTATTTTGGCATTAGGTTTTGGTCAAGAGTGTCTTGATCCAGAGGAGGAGTGTTTTTTATTACCCTTCGGTGTTATACATTCTAAATTTCTGGAGTATCATTGAAAATTATGAATGACCTAGGAATCATTTGATAATTAGCTAAAACATGATTGGATTAGACACGTATAGCAAGAAACTCATACAAGTTTTGTTTGTAAATTTTCAGAAAAAATGTCTAGCTGAATTATTTCCTTACTGGGTGTGAAAAAAATAACCGGAGAAAACATAATGACTTGGAGGAATAGGCTCAACATAATCTTGGTTGCACATGATCTTAAGTTCGTTCTCAATGAGGAGTGTCCTCAATTCCCTGCTCAAAACACATCTCAATCTGTTAAGGATGCGTATGACCGCTGGATCAATGCCAATGAAAAGGCAAAAGCCTATATCTTATCTAGCATACCCGATGTTTTAGCCAGGAGGCTGGAGGGCAAGGTCTCAGCTCGTGAGATCATGGATTTTGTGCTAATTTTGTCTAAAGCCCTAAAGTATGTTTATAACGCGCACATGGAGGAGGGAACGTCAGTGAGAGAACATGTTCTCAATCTGATAGCTCACTTCAACATAGCGGAATTAAACGGAGCGGTCATAGATGAGAAAAGTCAGATTTCGTTCATCCTAGAATCTCTTTTGAAGAGTTTTCTGC
The DNA here is from genome assembly GCA_036507285.1 of Trichosanthes cucumerina. NCBI lineage: Eukaryota > Viridiplantae > Streptophyta > Magnoliopsida > Cucurbitales > Cucurbitaceae > Trichosanthes > Trichosanthes cucumerina. The sequence continues at coordinate 68,093,443 of CM071839.1, read as the reverse complement.
AATTCTGTAGCAATGCAACGATGAACAACATAAAGTATGATATGACTTCTCTACTAAATGAGCTGCAGAATTATCAGTTTCTTATGGATGATAAGAGACAATAGAATGGAGAGACAAATCTGTTTGCCTATTCCAAAAGTTCTAAGAAGGGTTCAACCTCTGGAACTAAGAACTGCAGTCATACTTCTGAACTTAAGAAGATACAGAAGAAAAAGAGAGGGAGCAAATAAAGAGCTGTTGTCTAGCAAGAAAAGTTGTTATTTGATAACATGTATGTAGTTTTAGGGTTTATTAGAAACTTTATTTCTTGCCTTAGCGAACATTGTACTTCAATTTCTTTTCAATTGAATAAAGTGTTTATTTTTTGGAAAAGTATTGAACTGTATTGCTGTTCTTGAGAATTATTTGCAATGATTTAATTCAGTTAAAATGGTTTTAAACACTGAATTATAGAAAATATACGAATTGATTTCTCCTAAAGAAAATGCTCATCTTTGGCGTCATAAAATTGGGCCACATTAATCTCAATAGGATTGAGAGATTGGTAAAGAATGAACTTCTAAATGAGTTAGAAGAAAATACTTTACCTGTATGTGAATCCTTTCTAGAAGGCAAAATGACTAAAAAAGCTTTTAGTGGAAAAGGTTATAGAGCCAAAGAACCTCTTGAGCTTATACATTTAGACCTTTGTGGTCCAATGAGTGTTAAAGCCAGAGGAGGTTATGAATATTTCATCTCTTTTATAGATGATTATTCTAGATTTGGGCATATTTACCTAATACAACATAAGTCTGAAGCACTTGAAAAGTTCAAGGAATTAAAGACTGAAGTTGAAAATCAATTAGGAAAATCAGTTAAAACCCTTCGATCAGATCGAGGTGGAGAGTACATGGATTTAAAATTCCAGAACTATATGATAGAACATGGAATTACATCCCAACTCTCAGCTCCCGATACACCACAAAAAAACGATTAGTATCGAGAAGGAGAAATAGAACCTTGTTGGACATGGTTCGATCAATGATGAGTTATGCTCATCTCCCTAGTTCATTTTGGGGTTACGCAGTAGAGACTGCGGTATACATTTTGAACAATGTGCCATGAAAAAGTATTTCTGAAACACCTTTTGAACTCTGGAAAGGACGTAAAGGTAGTTTATGACATTTCAGAATTTGGGGCTGTCTAGCACATGTGCTTGTGACAAATCCAAAGACGTTGGATTCACGTTCAAAGTTGTGCCTATTCGTAGGTTACCCAAAAGAAATAAGGGGTGGTTTATTCTATGATCCTAAGGAAGATAAGGTTTTTGTGTCGACAAATGTCATTTTCTTAGAGGAGGACCACATAAGGGACCAGAAACCAAGTAGTAAAATTGTGTTGAGTGAGTTAGACGAAACAATACCAAAGGTTGCTAGTAAAACTAGTACGTCAATAAGAGTTGTTGATACTAGGTTGTCTAGTCAAGAGAGTCCATCTCAAGAGTTCAGTATGCCTCGACGTAGTGGGAGGGTTATAATACAACCTGACCGTTACATGGGTTTATCTGAAACCCAAGTTGTTATACCAGATGACGACTGTGAGGATCCATCGACTTATAGTCAAGCAATGGTTGACAAAGAAAAAGACAAATGGGTCATAGCCATGGACCAAGAAATGAGGTCTATGTACTTCAATTCTTTTTGGGATCTTGTAGATAAACCTGATGGTGTAAAACCTATAGGTTGTAAGTGGTTCTACAAGAGGAAGTGTGGTGTAGATGGAAAGGTGCAAACCTTTAAAGCTAGACTAGTAGCAAAGGGTTATACCCAGGTTGAAAGAGTTGACTATGAGGAAACCTTTTCACCTGTTGCTATTGTAAAGTCTATCCGTATCCTACTTGCCATTGCTGCATATTATGACTATGAGGTATGACAAATGGATGTCAAGACAACATTTTTGAATGGCAATCTTGAGAAAAACATCTACATGGACAAACACAAAGGGTTCATTGAACCAGGATAACAACAAAAGGTTTGCAGGCTTAAAAGGTCAATTTATGGATTAAAACAAGCCTCTAGGTCCTGGAACATAAGATTTGATTAGGCAATCAAATCTTTTGGTTTTGACCAGAATGATGATGAAACTTGTGTCTACTAGAAAATCATCAATAGTTCTGTCGCATTCCTAGTTCTATATGTGGATGATATCCTACTCATAGGGAATGAGGTAGGGTATCTTACTGACATTAAGAATTGGCTAGCTACGCAATTCCAAATGAAATATTTGGGTGAAGCGTAGTTTATTCTTGGGATCTAGATTGTCTGGAACCGCAAGAATAAAACACTAGCCCTGTCTCAGACATCTTACATCGACAAAGTGTTGTTGAGGTTTAAGTTGCAAGACTCCAAAAAGGGTTTATTGCCTTTTAGACATGGAGTTCATTTGTCTAAGGAACAGTGTCCTAAGACACCTCAAGGTGTTGAGGATATGAGATGGATTCCTTACGCATCAGCTGTTGGGAGCCTGATATACGCCATGTTGTGTACTAGGCCTGACATCTGTTTTGCAGTTGGAATGGTCAGTAGGTATCAATCAAGTCCAGGACTTGAACACTGGACAACGGTTAAAACAATCCTTAAGTATCTACGGAGAACAAGGAACTACATGCTTGTGTATGGGGTTAAGGATTTGATCCTTACAGGATACACTGATTCTTACTTTCAGACTGATAAAGATTCTCGGAAATTTACATCAGAGTCAGTGTTTACTCTTAACGGAGGAGTTGTAGTATGGCGAAGCGTCAAGCAAGGATGCATCGTTGATTCCACCATGGAGGTCGAACATGTAGCAGCTTGTGAAACAGCTAAATAGGCCATTTGGTTAAGGAAATTCATGCTAAATTTGGAAGTTGTTCCAAATATGAGTATGCCCATCACGATGTATTGCGATAATAGTGGTGACGTGGCAAATTCAAGGGAACCACGAAGTCACAAGAAGGGAAAGCATATTGAGCAGAAATATCATCTCATCCGAGAGATCGTGCATCGAGGAGACATGATCGTCACGAAGATAGCCTCGGAGCACAACGTTGCTGATCCTTTTACAAAGGCTCTCACGGCTAAAGTGTTTTAGAGTCACCTAGAAGGTTTAGGTTTACAAGTCTTCCCCAACTAGGGCAAGTGGGAGTATTTTTGTAAAAGGGTTTAAATGCCCTAGTTTATTGTATTTAAATTACTGTAATGTTTTAGTACTCCACAAGCTTTAGGTCAAGTGGGAGATTATTGAGATTTATTGTTGGGATTTATGCCCTAAACTTGTGTAATTTTGATCAAATAAATAAAGGGTTATTTGTTTTGATGAAATTATAATGCTTGCTTTATAAATCCAACAAACTATTTGGATTGTGTTCAAGAATATAACATAAATGGTCTATGATATAAGAATAAGGTTGGAAACCTCATTCTGGTAACACCATGGATGCGACCCACTTTATAATTAGTACAAATGAGGTAATCCAACTACTTCATGTAGTTGACATGCGAGTGAGGGCATCCTGTCTGAAGAGTTCATACAAGACCGAACTGAAAATTATTAGTTTAACCAGTATAACATCGTTAACAGGGTAAGACTGATAATTTATAGATGGTCATTAGTGACTCGATCTGAATCCTGAGCAAGTTAAGAACTCCTGCTTATAGGGGTTATTCCTTAGACTAGTATGGGTGAGAGTGGCCTGTAGCCGACTCAATAAGCCGACCTTCTCAGGGACATAATCTCGTAAGTAGCTGGGGACTTAACTGTGCAAGATGGAATTCACTCATTCATTTCCTAAGGAATTAGAAAGGTTGTTCCCTTAAGAACTGACTCCAGGTCTTGAACAACAGGCCCCACCCTTTATGAGGGTATGAGTCTATGGTAAGACCTTAGACTTGTTGTTCATTAGAGGATCAGTGGTGCTTAAGGAACAAAAAGGTAATCACAGGGGTAAAACGGTAATTTGACCCAACAATGATTACGAAAAACCTGTGATGGGTCGACTCATGGGTAATGATTATATCAGTGGACACAATATAATCTACAGTGAGGAGAGTACATCTACAAGTCTATAGTGGAGTGACTCTTAGTTAATGAATAATTAGTAACTGGATCAAAGAGTTTCATCAGTTAATCTCACATCATTGGAGTTCATGAACTGTAGGTCCATTAGGTCCCTCCGTTGGCTCAACATGGTTATATTGAGGGTATAAAGTTAGGAATGAAATTGAAGTGTTCAATTACATATATAAGGTGTTATATAAATTATATATGATATGATTGATATAATATATAGTTTTAATGTGAATTAGATTCACATATAAACCATATATTAATGAGAGAATAGAGGAGGGGTAGGTTGGTCATTTCCACCCTATTTGCCTATATATAAAGTTGCATGAGATAATTGATATAATATATAGTTTTAATGTGAATTAGATTCACATACTAACTATATACTAAAGAGAGAATAAAGAGGGACATGATGATAATTTCCTTCTCTATCTCCTTATATATAGTTGCATAAGATGCAACTAGGTCAAGTGATTCAAGTTAACCTAAGCCTTTTTTGTGTTGTTGGAAAGGTTCCAACACAAACACTCTCTCTAAAAAAACATCTCATCTCACCTAAAGGGAACCCACATTCCTCCCTCACCTAGAGAACAACGAAGAAGATCCAGTGGTAGTGTCTTCATCCGTTCGGGTTCCAGTTGCTGAGATCATGATCGTGGGAGAAAGAGCACTTGAAGAAAGAGTTCTTCAAAGGTAATATCTCGCTGTTCATATTGTCTTTATATGCTTAATCTAGTTAATTTGTTATTGAATGTAATCCATGTAATGAAATTAAGAATGCACGATTCACAATCGCTTCGTGTGGGATTCGATTCCCTTCATTTATGCCCTAAACTTGTGTAATTTTGATAAAATAAATAAAGAGTTATTTGTTTTGATAAAATTATATTCTTCCTTTATAAATCCAATAAACTAAGCTCCAAGGTCATAATATATCTTGAACATTAGTGTAGTGGACACTATTTGGATTGTATTCAAGAATATAACCTAAATGGTCTATGGTATAAGAATAAGGTTGGAAACCTCATTCTGGTAACACCATGGATGCGACCCACTTTGTAATTAGTACAAATGAGGTAATCCAACTCATTCATGTAGTTGACATGCGAGTGGGGGCATCCTGTATGAAGAGTTCATACAAGACCGGACTGCAAATTATTAGTCTAACTAGTGTAACACCGTTAACAGGATAAGACTGATAATTTATAGATAGTCATTAGTGACTCGACCTGAATCCTGAGCAAGTTAAGGACTCCTTCTTCTAGGGGTTTGTCCTTCGACTAATATGGGTGAGAGTGGCCTGTAGCCGACTCAATAAGCCTACCTTCTCAGGGACATAACCTCGTAGGTAGCTGGGGACTTAACTGTGCAAGATGGAATTCACTCATTCCTACACTAAGGAATTAAATAGGTTGTTCCCTTAAGAACTGATTCTAGGTCTTGAAGAACAGGGCCCCACCCTCTAAGAGGGTATGAGTCTATGGTAGGACCTTAGACTTGTTGTTCATCAGAGATAGCGTTGCAATGCAGCCTTCATCGTTGAAACGTCGAATGCGTTTCGCAACGCGCTCCAACGGGTAGAAACGGACATGGCACAGCGTTGCAATGCTGCCATCAGCGTTGCAACGCCACATGCGTTTCACGCGAAGAAGCAACGGGCGAAATTCAATTTATTAATTTATATATGAATTATAAAAATGTTTTATGTTTAATATATTTATTTTATTTAATTTTAATTCATATAATTAGATTATATTAATTAAAATTAATTTTACGGTGCCAAAAATTTGTCTAATTTTGCTATTTAAATTATGCAATTGTTGTGTAATTATTGTCATGCATAGTGTATGCTTTTAATTTAGATATCCAACCTCAGGTTAAGTATTTTCATGCATCATTTATAATATAAAGAGTTATATTATATAGTTTTCATGATTAATTAATATAAGGTGTTATATTAATTTATGGACAGCATTGACATGCATTATTTTTCATGAGATGAATATCCTATGTATGTTTTATTATTCATGAGATGAATGATCAAACACTATAACATAGTATGCATGTCACTTAAGGTTAATTATTAATTTTAAAATGTTTAGCACTTTGAAATAATATACCTTAGGTTATCTAGTTCTAATTAGATTAGAATTAGGAACCAAGTGATTTATAAACAATGATTAAAACAGGAACCCTGTCTAAGGAAAGTTCTGTCTAGGCTGGGGTATTTAAGCTGATGAAAACGGAACACCCTTACCTGGAAACTGACCTGTGAGTGAAATTTAATCAGAGGGTTTATAAATCATAGTAGCGTCACCGGGTTTATTAAGGAGTTAATAAATTAGAAATCCTAGGCTTAATATAAAAGTTATATTAGCAAACTTAGTATAAAATCAATATAAGAATTATATTGAGTATCGATATAAGAGTTATATTGATAACCTTAGGTAAAATCAATAGTCGGGTTTAGCCTAAGTAAGATTCCTATAGATATAAAGTATCCAGTGGGAGGAAAAGTGTATATGATACATATTTTTTCCACCTACGTATCTCCGAGAAGTTCACACCGTGAGACTCATACTTGGCCTCGTGGCGCAAACGGGAGCGTCCCCCTTCGGATGGTATTTGTATATGAGTCAATATCAAGGTGAATGGAGATGGTACTTATAGTGAGTGAGAGCATGTTTAGTGAAAACAAAACCTATAGTCTCTTCAGTCAGTTTACACCGTAAGATCACTATGGTCAGTCTGCTAGTTTGGCCTGGACCAGACAATCCCTTCGGAGGGCTTGATCATAGGGGATTGAACACAGTAGATACCCGAAAGGGATAAAGACCTCCTTAGTCTGTTTTTCAATCTAGTCCTCCCTTCGACAGATTTATGCATGGGGACTCTGGGATCTAAAGACAGAGGGTTACACTCACAAGATACATAAGATGTGTATGTATCCTGACCGAAAAATGGTAACTAAAGCCTATAGGAATAAGAGTTATTCTGACATTAGGTTTTGGTCAAGAGTGTCTTGATCCAGAGGATGAGTGTTTTTGATTACCCTTCGGTGTCATACATTCTAAACCTTTGGAGTATGATTGCAAATTATAAATGACCTAGGAATCATTTGATAATTAGCAAAAACATATTGGATTAAACAATTATAGTAAGAAACTCATATAAGTTTGTTTGTAAATTTTCAGCAAAAATGTCTAGCTCTATTATTTCCTTATAGGGTGCGGAAAAGTTAACCGGAGAGAATATGATGACTTGGAAAAACAAACTCAACACTATATTGGTAGTGGATGATCTGAAGTTTGTGCTAACTGAGGAGTGTCCTCAGGTGCGAGGCTCGAATGCATCACGAAATGTTCGTGATGCATATGATCGATGGATCAAGGCCAATGATAAGGCCAAGGTCTACATGCTGGCAAGTATGTTTGACATATTAGCCAAGAAGCATGAGGGCATGATAACCGCCAAGGAAATCATAGATTATGTGTTGGGTATGTTTGGACAAACGTCCACACAGACCCGACACAATGCCCTTAAATACATATTCAACTCAAGGATTCCAGAGGGTACATCTGTTCGGGATCATGTCCTGGATATGATGGTGTACTTTAACATCGCGGAGTCGAATGGTACTTCCATCAATGAGTCGAGCCAGGTCAGTTTCATTCTAGAAACTCTTCCAGATAGTTTCCTATAGTTTAGAAGTAATGTTGTTATGAACAATTTTACTTTTAACCTTACCTCCCTTCTGAATGAACTCCAGACCTTTCAATTTTTGATGAAAATTTAGGGATCGAAAGGTGAGGCAAATGTTACCAGTAGGAGTTATCACAGAGGTTCGACCTCTGGGATAAAAACAGTGGCTTCATCTTCTTCTAACCTGAAAGGGTAGAAGAAGAACATGAAGAAGGTTGGTAAAGGGAAACGAGTTGACAAAGCTGCCGCCCAGAAGGGCAAGAAAGTCAAAGAAGTTGCTGACAAAGGAAAGTGTTTCCACTTCAACGAAGACGGGCATTGGAAACGGAACTATCCGAAGTACATTGCAGAAAAGAAGAAGGAAGGTAAATATGATTTACTTTGCCTAGAAGCTTGTTTAGTGGATAATGATAAAACTGCTTGGATACTTGATTCAGGCGCCACTAATCATGTTTGCTCTTCTTTTCAGGGAATTGATTCCTGACAGCAGCTACAAAAAGGTGAGATAACACTCCGAGTTGGAAATGGAGAAGTCGTCTCAGCTGTAGCAGTAGGCACCATGAAGCTTTATTTTGGCAAGAAATATATGTTGTTGGACAATATATTAGTGATACCAGGGTTTACTAGAAACCTTATTTCAATTTCTTGCCTTATAGAACAATATATTTATGTTTCCTTCTCTATGAATAAAGTGTTTATTTTAAAGAAATGTATAGAAATATGTTCAGCTTCATTAGAAAATGAGTTGTATGTTTTAAGGCGTAATTCAGTCAAAATGGTTTTGAACACTGAATTATTTAAAACTACAAACGCACAAACTAAGAAACGTAAAATTTCTCCTAAAGAAAATGCTCATCTTGACAGTAAGGACTAATAACTTCGTAGATGACCATTAGTGACTATGTCTGCGGGGGTCTGTCCTTTGACTAGTACGGGTGAGGGTGGTCACAGTTACTCGCCCAATATGCCTATCTTCTAAGGGACAGGACCAAGTAGGGAGCTGGGAACTTAGTTACGCGAGATGGAATTCACTCGTTCCCGCCTTTAGGGAAGCTAGAAGGGTTGTTCCCTTAAGTGCTATCTCCAGGACTTGGACAACGGGCGCCCACCTTCTCACTGGCCCGAGAAGGGTGTTGTGTATGGTTGGACCATCACAATATGTTGTTCATTAGAGGAGCAGTGAGGACTTAAGGAACAAGAGGTAGACATAGGGGTAAAACGGTAATTTGACCCAGCCGTGTCTACGAACAACCTGTGAAGGGTCGACTCATGGGCATTGGTTATATCAGTGGACATGTAATATTCTGCACTGACGGGAGTGCAGCTACAGGCTATAGTGGATTGTTGCCGTAGCTAATGAATGTTGATTAGCCGGGTCAAAGAGTTTGACAGGTTAATATTGGATCATTGGAGCTTGTCACTGTAGGTCCATTAGGTCCCTCGGTTGACTCAATCTGGGTTAAAAGAAGGGTTTATGTTTTGGTATGAAATTGAAGTGTTCAATTTCACTTAAAGGGCATTTATGTCATTTATATGAGATATGAATGATATACTATATAGTTTAATGTGAATGAGATTCATAATAAACTATAGGTTAGCTAATTGTTGAATTAGGGCTAATTGGAGAAATTAATTGAGAGAAATTAAATTGGATGTGATTCAATTTAATTAATCCACATTTATTGCTAATGAGATTTACAATATGAGATATGAGATATCTTATATTATGTGGTTATGCAAATGAGATTTGCATAACCTATGGTTGTGGTAAAGTGGTAATTATGTGGAGATTTTAACTCCATCAATTCCACTATTTAAACCCTTTGCAAGCAGAGATTGTAAGCTCACTCTCTCATTTTTCATTTTCATCAAAGAGAAGAAGAGAATTCTCTCAACCTTTCTCTCAACTCTCCACCCTCTCCAAAATCAAGAAGTTCCCACAAACTTCTTTTTCCAAAGGAAGAACAACCGAGAAGCTTTTAGTGGTAGTGTTCGGTTCTTAATCGTGAAAAGAGAACGAGTTTGTTGAGATCGGGTTCTTCGCGAAGGTTTCGTGATTTTCTGGAAAGGAGTTCTTGAAGAGGGTCTTCAACAAGTAAGTTACTTCATCTTACTGTTTTTTCCTTTCCATTTTGCATGTTTAGCCTAGATCTAATAGTTAGATCGTTTTAACAAAACTTGAGTAGCATAATGATACCATGACGATTCGATCGTCTTTCGCTGCGCGGGGATTTTCATTCCCTTCAAGATTGTTCGGAACCGTAAGAAAAAAACACTAGCCTCGTCTCAAACATCTTACATTGACAAAGTGTTGTCAAGGTTTAAGATGCAAGACTCCAAAAAAGGCTTATTTCCTTTTAGACATGGAGTCCATTTGTCTAAGAAATAGTGTCCTAAGACACCTCAAGGGGTTGAGGATATGAGACGGATTCCTTATGCATCACCGTTGGGAGCCCGATGTACGCCATGTTGTGTACTAGGCCCGACATCCGCTTTTGCAGCTTGGAATGGTCATGAGGTATCAATTTAATCCGTGACTTTGAACACTTTGGACAACGCTTAAAACAATCCTTAAGTATCTTTGGAGAACAAGAACTACTGCATGCTTGTGTATGGGGCTAAGGATTTGATCCTTACAGGATACACGGGTTCTGACTTTCAGACTGATAAAGATTTTCGAAAATTTACATCAGGGTCAGTGTATTCACTCTTAACAGAGGAGTTGTAGTATGGCGAAGCGTGAAGCAAGGATGCATCGCTGATTCCACCATGGAGGTCGAATATGTAGTAGCTTGAGAAGCAACTAAAGAGGTTGTTTGGTTAAGGAAATTTATGCTAAATTTGGAAGTTGTTCCAAATATGACTTTGTCCATCACGCTGTATTGCGATAACAGTGGTGCATTGGCAAATTCGAGTGAACCTCGAAGTCACAAGAGGGGAAAGCACATTGAGCGAAAATATCATCTCATCCGGGAGATCGTGCATAAAGAAGACGTGATTGTCATGAAGATAGCCTCATAGCACAACATTGCTGATCCTTTTACAAAGGCTCTCACGACTAAAGTATTTGAAAGTCACCTAGAAGGTCTAGGTTTACAAGTCTTCCCCACCTAGGGCAATTGGGAGTATTTTGTCGAAAGGGTTTAAATGTCCTAGTTTATTCTATTTACATTACTGTAATGTTTTAGTACACCACAAGCTTTAGGTCAAATGGGAGATTGTTGGGATTTATGCCCTAAACTTGTGTAATTTTGATCAAATAAATAAAGGGTTATTTGTTTTGATGAAATTATAATGTTTGCTTTATATATCGAATAAACTAAGCTCCAAGGTTATAATATATCTTGAACATCAGTGTAGTGGACACTATTTGGATTGTGTTCAAGAATATAACCTAAATGGTCTATGGTATAAGAATAAGGTTGGAAACCTCATTCTGGTAACACCATGGGTGCGACTCACTTTGTAATTAGTACAGATGAGGTAATCCAACTCATTCATGTAGTTGACATGCGAGTGGGGACATCCTGTATGAAGAGTTCATACAAGACCGGGCTGCAAATTATTAGTCTAACCAGTATAACATCATTAACAGGGTAAGACTGATAATTTATAGATTGTCATTAGTGACTCGACCTAAATCCTGAGCAAGTTAAGAACTCCTGCTTATAGGGGTTTGTCCTTAGACTAGTATGGGTGGAGTGGCCTGTAGCCGACTCAATAAGCCTATCTTCTTAGGAACAGAATCTCGTAGGTAGCTGGGGACTTAACTGTGCAAAATAGAATTCACTCATTCCTATACTAAGGAATTAGATAGGTTGTTCCCTTAAGAACTGACTCCAGGTCTTGAAGAACGGGGCCCCGCCCTCTATGAGGGTATGAGTCTATGGTAGGACCTTAGACTTGTTCATTAGAGGATCAGTGGTGGTTAAGGAACAAAGAGGTAATCACAGGGGTAAAATGGTAATTTGACCCAACAGTGATTACGAACAACCCCTGAAGGCTCGACTCATGGGTAATGATTATATCAGTGGACACAATATAATCTACAGTGAGGAGAGTGCGGCTACAAGTCTATAGTGGAGTGACTTGTAGTTAATGAATATTGTTTAACTAGATCAAAGAGTTTGATCAGTTAATCTCACATCATTGGAGCTCATGAACTGTAGGTCCATTAGGTCCCTCCGTTGGCTCAACATGGTTATATTGAGGGTATAAAGTTAGGAATGAAATTGAAGTGTTCAATTTCATATATGAGATGTCATATTAGTTATATATGATATAATTGATATAATATATAGTTTTAATGTGAATTAGATTCACATACTAACTATATACTAAAGAGAGAATAAAAAGGGATAGGATGTTAATTTCCATCTCTATCTCCTTATATATATAGTTGCATAAGATGCAACTAGGTCAAGTGATTCAAGTTAACCTAAGCCTTTGTTGTGTTGTTGGAAAGGTTCCAAGACACACACACTCTCTCAAAAAATATCTCATCTCACCTAAAGGGAACCCACATTCCTCCCTCACCTAGAGAACAACGGAGAAGATCCGGTGGTAGTGTCTTCATCCGTTCGGATTCCAGTTACTAAGATCGTGATCGTGGGAGGAGGAGCACTTGAAGAAAGAGTTCTTCAAAGGTAATATCTCGCTGTTCATATTGTCTTTATATGCTTAATCTAGTTAATTTGTTATTGAATGTAATCCATGTAATGAAATTAAGAACGCGCGATTCACAATCGCTTCCGCTGCGGGATTCGATTCCCTTCATTTATGCCCTAAACTTGTGTAATTTTGATCAAATAAATAAAGAGTTATTTGTTTTGATAAAATTATATTCTTACTTTATAAATCAAATAAACTAAGCTCCAAGGTTATAATATATCTTGAACATCAGTGTAGTGGACACTATTTGGATTATATTCAAGAATATAACCTAAATGGTCTATGGTATAAGAATAAGGTTGGAAACCTCATTTTGGTAACACCATGGATGCGACCCACTTTGTAAATAGTACAAATGAGGTAATCCAACTCATTCATGTAGTTGACATGCGAGTGAGGGCATCCTGTATAAAGAGTGCATACAAGACCGGACTACAAATTATTAGTCTAACCAGTGTAACACCGTTAACAGGATAAGATTGATAATTTATAGATAGTCATTAGTGACTCGACCTGAATCCTGAGCAAGTTAAGAACTCCTTCTGATAGGGGTTTGTCCTTCGACTAGTATGGGTGAGAGTGGCCTGTAGCCGACTCAATAAGCCTACCTTCTCAGGAACAGAACCTCGTAGGTAGCTGGGGACTTAACTGTGCAAAATGGAATTCACTGATTCCTACACTAAGGAATTAGATAGGTTGTTCCCTTAACAACTGACTCTATGTCTTGTACAACGGGTTCCACCCTCAAAGAGGGTATGAGTCGATGGTAGGACCTTAGACTTGTTGTTCATTAGAGGATCAGTGGTGCTTAAAGAACAAAGAGGTAATCATAGGGGTAAAACGGTAATTTGACCCAGCTGTGATTACGAACAACCTATGAAGGGTCGACTCATGTGTAATTATTATATCAGTTGAGACAATATAATCTACATTGAGGAGAGTGCAACTACAAGTGTATAGTGGAGTGACTTGTAGTTAATGAATATTGATTAACTGAATCAAAGGGTTTGATTAGTTAGCTCATATCATTAGAGCTCATGAACTGTAGGTGCATTAGGTCCCTCCGTTGGCCCAACATGGTAACATTGAGGGTATAAAGTTAGGAATAAAATTGAAGTGTTCAATTTCATACCTGAGGTGTTATATCAATTATATATGATATAATTGATATAAAATATACTTTTAATATGAATTAGGTTCACATATAAACCATATAATAGTGGGAGAATAAATGAGGGATATAATGGTAATTTCCATCATATTTCCCTATGTATTAAGTTGCATGAGATGCAACTAAGTTAAGGTAATTCAATCTCTTTGAGAAACCCTAGAGAACTTTTCCACATTGTGTTGGAAAGAGTTCCAACTAGAATCTCACAAACATCTCACCTCACCTAAAGGGAACCCACCTTCCTCCCTCACCTAGAGAACAATGGAGAAGATCCGGTGGTAGTGTCGGTGATCGTTCGGGTTTATGTTGCTGAGATCGTGAACGTGGGAGAAGGAGCACTTGAAGAAAGAGTTCTTCAAATGTAATATTTTGCTGTCCATCTTGTTCTTATATGCTTAATCTAGTTAGTATTGTACTTGATTGTAATTCATGTAACAAAATTAAGAACACGCGATTCACAATCGCTTCCGCTGCGGGATTTGATTCCCTTCACACATAAGGGACCACAAACCAAGAAGTAAAGTTGTGTTAAGTGAGTTAGATGGAACAATAGCAAATGATGCTAATAAAACTAGTACGTCAACAAAAGTTGTTCATACTAGCTTGTCTAGTCATGAAAGTCCATCTCAAGAGTTGAGTATGTCTCGACGTAGTGGGAGGGTTATAACACAACCTAACCGTTATATGGGTTTATCTGAAACCCAAGTTGTTATACCAGATGACGACTGTGAGGATCCATCAACTTATAATCAAGCGATGGTTGACAAAGACAAAGACAAATGGGTCATAGCCATGAACCAAAAAATGGAGTCTATGTACTTCAATTCTATTTGGGATCTAATAGGTAAACCTGATGGGGTAAAACCTATAGGTTGTAAGTGGATCTACAAGAGAAAGCATGGTGTAGATGGAAAGGTGCAAACCTTTAATCCTAGACTAGTAGCAAAGGGTTATACCCAGGTTGAAGGGGTTGACTATGAGGAAACCTTTTCGCTTGTTGCTATGGTTAAGTCTATCCGTATCCTACTTGTCATTGCCGCATATTATGACTATGAGGTATGGCAAATGGATGTCAAGACAACATTCTTGAATGGAAATCTTGACGAGAACATCTACATGGACCAACCCAAAGGGTTCATTGAACCAGGACAAGAGCAAAAGGTTTGCAGGCTTAAAAGGCCAATCTATGGACTGAAACAAGCCTCTAGGTCCTGGAATATAAGATTTGATGAGGCAATCAAATCTTTTGGCTTTGATCAGAATGATGATGAACCTTGTGTCTACAAGAAAATCATCAATAGTTTTGTCGCATTCCTAGTTCTATATGTGGATGATATCCTACTCATTGGAAATGATGTAGGTTATCTTACTGACATTAAAAATTGGCTAGCTACGCAATTCTAAATAAAAGATTTGGGTGAAGCGCAGTTTGTTCTAGGGATCCAGATTGTCCGTAACCGCAAGAATAAAATATTAGCCCTGTCCAGACATCTTACATCGACAAAGTGTTGTTGAGGTTTAAGATACAAGACTCCAAAAAGGGTTTATTGTCTTTTAGATATGGAGTTCATTTGTCTAAGGAACAGTGTCCTAAGACACCTCAAGGAGTTGAGGACATGAGACGGATTCCTTGCATCAGCTGTTTGGAGCCTGATGTACGCCATGCTGTGTACTAGGCCAGACATCTGTTTTGCAGTTGGAATGGTAAGTAGGTATCAATCCAATCCAGGACCTGAACACTGGACAACAGTTAAAATGATCCTTATGTATCTATGGAGAACAAGGAACTACATGCTTGTGTATGGGGCTAATGATTTGATCCTTACAGGATACACGGATTCTGACTTGCAGACTGATAAAGATTGTCGAAAATCTACATCAGGGTTAGTATTTACTCTTAACAGAGGAGTTGTAGTATGGCGAAGTGTCAAGTAGGGATGCATCGCTGACTCCACCATGGAGGTCGAATACGTCGCAGCTTGTGAAGCACCAAAAGAGGTCGCTTGGTTAAGGAAATTTATGTTAGATTTGGAAGTTGTTCCAAATTTGAGTTTGCCCATCACGTTGTATTGTGATAACAGTGGTGTCGTGGCAAATTCAAGGGAACCCCGAAGTCACAAGAGGGGAAAGCATATTGAGCGAAAATATCATCTCATCCGGGAGATCGTGCATCGAGGAGACGTGATCGTCACGAAGATAGCCTCAGAGCACAACATTGCTGATCCTTTTACAAAACCTCTCACGGCTAAAGTATTTAAGGGTCACCTTGAAGGTCTAGGTTTACAAGTCTTCCCCAACTAGGGCAAGTGGGAATATATTGTAAAAATGGTTTCAATGCCCTAGTTTATTGTATTTACATTATTGTAATGTTTAGTACTCCACAAGCTTTAGGTCAAGTGGGAGATTGTTGGGATTTGTGCCCTAAACTTATGTAATTTTGATCAAATAAATAAAGAGTTATTTGTTTTGGTAAAGTTATATTCTTGCTTTATAAATCAAATAAACTAAGCTCCAAGGTTATAATATATCTTGAACATTAGTGTAGTAGACACTATTTGGATTGTGTTCAAGAGTATAACCTAAATGATCTATGGTATAAGAATAAGGTTGGCACCTTATTCTAGTAACACCATGGATGCAACCCACTTTATAATTAGTACAAATGAGGTAATCCAACTCATTCATGTGGTTGACATGCGAGTGGGGGCATCCTGTATGAAGAGTTCATATAAGACCAGACTGCAAATTATTAGTCTAATTAGTATGGCCAGTTAATGAGGATAAGACTCGATAATTTATAGATGGTCATTAGTGACTTCGACACTGAATCTGAGCAAGTTAAGAACTTCTGCTTATTGGGGTTTGTCCTTAGACTAGTATGGGTGAGAGTGGCCTGTAGCTGACTTAATAAGCCTACCTTCTCAGGGACAGAATCTCGTAGGTAGCTTGGGACTTAACTGTGTAAGATGGAATTCACTTATTCCTACACTAAGAAATTAGATGTGTTGTTCCCTTAAGAACTGAGTCCATGTCTTGAACAACGGGGCCCTGCCCTCTAAACTGGCTTAAGAGGGTATGAGTTTATGGTAGGACCATAGACTTGTTGTTCATTAGAGGATCAGTGGTGCTTAAGGAACAAAGAGGTAATCATAGGGGTAAAACAGTAATTTGACCCAACTGTGATTACGAACAACCTGTGAAGGGTCGACTCATGGGTAATGATTATATCAATGGACACAATATAATCTACAGTGAGGAGAGTGCAGCTACAAGTCTATAATGGAGTGACTCTTAGTTAATGAATATTGATTAACTAGATCAAAGAGTTTGATCAGTTAATCTCACATCATTGGTGCTCATGAACTGTATGTCCATTAGGTCCCTCCGTTGACTCAACATGGTAATATTGAGGGTATAAAGTTAGGAATGAAATTGAAGTGTTCAATTTGATATATGAGGTGTTTTATCAATTATATCTGATATAATTGATATAATATATGGTTGTAATGTGAATTAGATTCACATATTAACTATATACTAATGAGAGAATAAAGGAGGGATAGGATGATAATTTCAATCCTATTTCCCTATAAATAGTTGCATGAGATGCAAATTTTATAAGAAGACTTTTTAATAATACCCTAGAATTCTCACTAATTGTGTTGGAAAGAGTTCCAAACACAATTCCATAAGATCACCTCACCCCATTCTAATGGAACCCACCTTCCTCCCTCACCTAGAGAACAACGAAGAAGATCTGGTGGTGGAACTTCACAAGGTTCGAGTTGTTACTGAGATCGTGAGCTATTGAGGAGGGATTCGTGAAGAAAGTAATCTTCAAAGGTAACATCTTGTTGACCTACTTTGTATTACATGCTTATTCTTATATATATTGTTCTTGAATGAAATCTATGCAACAAAATAAAGACACACGGGATCCACAATCGCTTCCGCTGCGGGATTCGATCCCTTCAATTGGTATCAAAGCCCAATTGTGTTCTTGATTTTGTTCTGAATCTATCTAGAACACAGGTGGGATTTACTGTTTTCATGTGATGAATGAACGGTTTGTGAAATTAGATGTTTTTCATTTTTGGCACATAGATTTAAAATTTTTTCCATTGAATCGTTCAATGTAAGGGCCCGGTGTTTTGGGCAAAATTAATTGTAAATCGATTATGTAAGTCCATGTCGATCGAGGCAAAGTGGTTGCTGAAAAGAACAAATAAAAAACGAGAAAAACAACAAAAGGTGTTTGTTGTATCAGATGTATGCGGCGTTGCGTTTTGTTCTTGACGTTACAATGCCAATCGAAGCGATTTAGGCTGCAGACAGGTGCAACGTTGCAACGCGCCTCCCAACGTCACAACGCTTGTACGATGAGGCCTTGGCATTGCAACGCTTGTATGGGCGTCGCAACGCTGAAGCTGCTGAGGCGCACGACATGAAGGAGTTAGCGTTGCAACGTGATCCTCAGCGCAACGCTGCTGGAGTAACGCTTCAACGGGCAGAAACGGACAAGGTGCAACATTGCAACGCTGAGGATCCTAGCTCGTCTAGTCAAGTCCGTTCTCAAGAGTTTAGAATGTCTCAACGTAGTGGGAGGGCTGTGAGGCAGGCTGAACGTTACATGGGTTTAGCTGAAACCCAAGTCGTCACCCTTGATGATGACTGCGAGGATCCATTGACCTATGATCAGGTAATGGCAGACGTTGACAAAGACGAATGAATTAATGCTATGGACCAGGAAATGAAGTCGATGTACTTCAATTCTGTATGGGAGCTTGTGGATCAACCGAATGGGGTAAAACCTATAGGTTTCAAATTGATCTACAAGCGTAAATGTGGCGTATATGGGAAGGTGCAAACCTTCTGTTGCGTATAATTATATTGCAATACCGCATTGTACAAGTCAAGTTTTAGTATAGTGATTTAAGTGTCCAAGTATTGTCCTCGGGAATGGGTTTCTAGATTAATTAATTACTAAGATACTTATTCTCAATTTTAGTTAAAGAAACAAAACATGGATAGGTGATGAAGCAAAAGACAAACAACAAACAAACACGTGGAGACACGAATTGATAGAATTAGAGGAAGTTGACTTCACAAGTTAATGACTTAATTAACATATGCAATGAACTAATTTGATGAATTTATAAACAAGAAGTAAGATACTCAAGAAAACCTCTCGATTCTTAGTGAGCCTCGCATATGCAATAAATTCTATAGTCTCCATATGAACCTACAACATGCACGACATTAAGAAACTTCTTTATGTGTTTCCCTTAGATTTCTAGGTCATTCTCATGCCAGACTTATGGTTGGGTTAGATTTTGAGTCTTTTGGAAGGTAAAAATTCATAATATAAATTAAAATAAAGTTTCTAATCTTAATTTAATCTTAATTCAATATATATATATATATATATATATTTATATTTATATTACGTATCAACCTAAACTAACCCAACCTAGATGTCTCATGGTTGGGTTAGATTTGGGTTCATCACTATATTTTTATTCCTCAACAACTACCTAAATTGAAAGCTTCATGGAAGAGTTACTTAAAAAAATTGATCCATGTTAGTCATTAATTACTTTTACAATTCACATAAGATCAATTATAAAAATTTAATAGGAATAAAATAGATAAAAGAAAAAAGGTGAAACAAAACTGCTAAAACCTAGAGTTCGTAAAATCGCACACCAAGACACAGCTCTCTGATTCCCAGGCTTCAGAACACTGCACTCCAAACACAGTTTTATGATTCCCATACTTTAGAATACTGCACCCCAAACACAGTTTTCTGATTCCCAGGCTTCAGAACCCCTCAGGACAAACCCTTCAGGCTTCTGATTCCCAAGATTCTGATTTCGAACCTGCGCCCCAAACAACCCCTAAGGATTTTGACAACTTTGCTCTAATTCAAGTTTTATCTCTCGAGTCCACTTAAACCAACAAAATTAAGAGTTAACGAGCGAATTGCCAAAAATAAGAACAAAACATGCTTTAATACATAGCAAATAAGTTTTAACAAGCAAATCAAATCCTACCTACAAAATTTAGCTACTATAAATCACATGAAAACCAAGCTAAACATGTAGAAAAGGTCTTAAAATGGAGTTACAATCTGAAAGAAAAGGAAATTAAAATTATGTGTCGATGCCGGTCCTTCGTCTCCGAGCTCCCGTCTTCGATCTCGAACCTCCACAAATGCTTTAGCACCCAAGAATGCTCTATTTTCTCTTCTTACAGAGGGTATTTCGAAAATAAGGTAAAAAATCTATCAAATTCGGCTCCCTTTGCAAGAAAACATAAGGTTGTATTTATATATGAAATCGGTGCAGCGTTGCAACGCTATACCCTAACCGCGTTGTATATATGGAAATAGTCGATGGCGTTGCTATTGGGATGTATGTCCTCATCTCGTGTAGTTTGCAATATTCCAAGTTGTAAATGAAGAAGAGTTATTTATTTCAACATTGTGTAATAAATAAGAGTTATTTGTTTAAACTTTATGTCTTGCATATTTCATAAACTTAATCCAATAAACTAAGCTCCAGGGACATTGTATTAATGAGAGAACCTAGAACTTGAACGGTATGTAGTGGACACACAGGGAGGATCACGTTCGAGTTAATGACCCGAACGGTCTACAGTATATGGATAGGGTTGGAGACCTAATCATGGATACATTGTGGATGCAACCCGCTTTGTATTAGATACAAACGAGGTGATCCAACTCGTTCATGTGGTTGACATGCGAGTGAGTGGCATCCTGTGCAATGAGATTGTACAAGACTGGACCATGAATTATTAGACTTACAGATGTAACACCGTTAACAGTATAGAGCTAATAAATTCGTAGATGACCATTAGTGACTCGACCTTAATCCTGAGTGTGTCACGGACTTCTTTCTGCGGAGGTCTGTCCTTTGACTAGTACAGGTGAGGGTGGCCACTGTTGCTCGCCCAATATGCCTATCTTCTCAGGGGCAGGACCACGTGAGGAGCTGGAAACTTGACTACGCAAGAAGGAATTTACTCGTTCCCGACTTAGGGAAACTAGAGGGGTTGTTCCCTTAAGTGTTGTCCCCAGGGCTTTAACAACGGGGCCCCACTCTCTCATTGGCCTGAGAGGGTTGTTGTTTATGGTTGGACCATGCAACGTAGTTGTTCATTAGAGGAGCAGTGGGACTTAAGGAGCAAGAGGTAGACACAGGGGTAAAGCGATAATTTGACCTAGCTGTGACTACGAACAACCTGTAAAGGGTCGACTCATGGGTATTTGTTATATCGATGGACACAACTTGTCCTACAGTGATGAGAGTGCAGCTACGGACTTTAGTGGAGTGTTACCGTAGCTAATGAATGTTGAATAACCGGGTCAAAGAGTTTGACAGGTTAGTCTCAGATCATTGGAGCTCGCCACGTGTAGGTTCATTAGGTCCCTCGGTTGGCTCAAATTGGACAAATTGAGGGTTTACAGTTTGGTGTGAATTTGAAGTGTTCAAATTCATTTTTTGGGTATTTATGTCATTTATATGAGATATAGATGACATAATATATAGTTTGATGTGAATGAAATTCATAATAAACTATAGTATAACCTAATTGATTAATTAGTGTTATTTGGAGAAATTGAATTGAGAGAAATTAAATTGAATGTGATTCAATTTATAATTCCACACTTATGCAAATGAGATTTGTATAATAAGGTATGAGATACCTTATATCATATAATATGCAAATGTGATTTGTATATTATATGGTTGTGGTAAAATTGTGATTTGGTGGAGGTTTTAACTCCATCACACAATAGTATTTAAAGGCTTTGCAAGAAGCCTTTGGTGTGCCATTTTGCCATTTTTTGGATTTCCATCCAAAGAGAGCAAGACAATTCTCTCTAGAATTCTCTCATCTCTCTAACATTTCTCCTCACCCAAAACCAAAGGGAGTCCCACTCACTCTCCCTCAACCTCCCGAGAACAACCGAGAAGACCCTTTGGAGGTGTCTCCCTGTTCGGATCGAGGTTCGTGTTCGAGGAGTTCGTTGGATCGGGAGCGATCGTGACCGGAGGAGAAGAGGATTGGAGAAGTGTTCTTCAACAAGTAAGTATCATTTTTCCTTACTGTTTTCTTCTCCTATTTGCATGTTTAGCCTAGGATCTATGAGATAGATTCAATTTTAAGACACGTTTTACACAACGAATCAACGACGTTTCACAACATCTTCTGCTGCGGAAATTCAAAATCCCTTCAATTGGTATCCGAGCCAATCGTTGTTCTTCGTTGTGTATTCGGTGGATTCTTAAAATTAGGTGGGTAGCATTAATTTTCATGCGATGAATGTTAATGGTTTGCAATTTTGGATGTTTTCAGTTTTTGGCACTAGTTTAGATTTACATTAAAGTTGATGAGATCAATGTAAGGGCCCATGTTTTGGGGCATTTTTTAAATGTAAATCGAGTCTGTAAGTCTGTGTCGTTCGTGGCAAGAGTTGTCGTGAAGTAAACTGAGCAAAAACGGACGATTTCGGTAAAAAACAGCAAAAGTTGTGACGCCATCCTTGCTCAGCTTCTTTGGTCAGCCGCAGCTGCGCCGCAGTAACGCTTAGCGGTGGCGTTGCAACGTCACAACGTTGAGAACGCTAGGCGCGACGCTATACATTATAGCGTTGTAACACAGTAACAACGTTGCAATGCCGTGGCGTAATGGTGCGTGGAGCACGTTTTGGGGACATGGTACGTGGTCGGTGATTCAAGTCTGGGGTTGTACAATTGCCGTTTTATTTTATTTATTTATTTGTAAAATTGGTTTTATAAATGTATTTTATTTAATTATTTTAATTAATATTAATATAAGAGTTATATTAATGTTAATTAATTTAATTTTATGTCCCTAGGGTGCCAAAAATCGGTCCAATATTGCTATTTAATTATTTTATGCATGAGATGTATGATTTAATTATTTCTATGTGCATAGAGTATGCCATATAGATTTAAAATCCCACCTTAGGGTAAACATTTCATGCATCATGTTTATATTATAAGAGTTATAATATATAGTATGCATGATAGAATTATATTATAAGAGTTATAATATAATGTTTGCATGATTTAATTTATTTAATATAAGTGTTATATTTTTAAATTAAAAGCATGCTCATGCATTTAATTCATGTGATGAATGTATGTTATAGTATAGTATTATTCATGTGATGAATGATCAAGCACTATAACATAGAAATGCATGTAACCTAAGTTAATCATCAGTTTTAAATGGTTTAGAACTTGAAAAATTAGACTTAGATTTTCTAGTTCTAATAAGATTAGAATTACTAAATCAAATATGACCTTTGAATGGAGACTGATAAGTAACTCTGTCTAAGGAAGGTTTTGTCTAAGACTGGGGTATTTAAGTTGACGCTTGCGGACACCCTACTGAAACCGACCTGAGAGTGAATTCGGTCCGGAGATTCTTAGGTTATATTCTCGTGAGTGCCGTTAATTAAGAGTTAATTAATTTACTCACATAGACCTAAGTTAATAATGTGATTATAGACTTAGGCTAACCCAATATAAGAGTTATATTGGTAGACTTAGGTAAATTTTAGCCGGTTTATCTAGGTCAATCCTGAATATTTTAAAGTGCTGAGTGGGAGGAAATAAAGTGTATGAGATACATTTATTTTTCCATCCACAAAATCTCCGTTAAGTTCGCACCGTGAGATCCATGCTCGGCCTCGTGGCGCAAATGGGAGCGTCCCCTACGGGTGACATTTGTATGGGTCAATATCAACGTGAATGGAGAGAGCACTTATAGTGAGTGGGAGCGGGATCTGTGAAAATGGGACCCACGGTCTCTTCTTTCGATTCACACCGTGAGACGCCTATGATCCGCCTGCTAGTTTGGCCTGGAACAGACAATCCCTACGGAGGGCCTTGATCATGGGAGTCAGAACATCGTGAATTCCCAAAAGGGATACGATTTCCTTGTTGGTTTTCCTTCTTAGTCCTCCCTACGACGGCTATTGTTTGGACGGATACTTGGAAATTTAAAGATTGAGGGTGACACTCACAGGATTCATTAAGAGTTAATGGATTCTGACCGAAAAATGGTAACTGGATGCCTAATGGAATAAGATTTATTCTGGTATTGGGGTCTGGTCGAGAAAGTCTCGTCCTAGAGGAGGAGTGGGTCTGTCTACCCTACGGTGGTGGTCATTCTAAACCTTTAGGGTATCATTGCAAATTTTGAATGACCTAGGGATCATAGGATAAAAATTTGCTAAAACCCGATTGGATTTTCAAAAGTTTTTGCGAGACTAATACAAAGTTTTTCATTTTATTTCAGCAACAAAATGTCAAACGCTTTTAACGTCCCTTTAGCTTCCGTTAAGTTAGTCGGCAATAGTATTTCGTGGAAAAACAATATAGACACGATTTTGGTAAATGACGACCAAGAGTTCGCGCTCACTGAGGAGGGTCCTCAGTGCTCTTGGTTCAACAAATCCTATTCAACAATCTACAAACCTTCCAAATTTGGTGCAAACTAGGGACGGAAGAGCGAGGCAAGTGTTGCCTTAAGACCTTTTCACGGGGTATGACCTCTAGGATAAAGTTTGTAGACTCTTCAGCCCTAAGGGAAGAAGGAGAAGTTGAAGGAAGTTAAGGTTGACCATACACACGCCCTAAAAAAGGCAAAGAAATCAAGGATGTTGCCGAAAAGTGTTTCTCTCAGAACGAGGACGGACACCTAAAAAGGAGTTGTCCCAAGTTCCTTGATGAAAAGAAGATGACAGATAAATGTGATTTACTTGTCATAGAAACTTGTTTAGTGGAGAGTAATGACTCGACTTGGATATTGGATTCAGGCGCCACTAACCATGTTTGCTCTTTTTTTCAAGGATTAAGTTCCTAGTAGCGGCTGCAAGAGGATGAGATAACACTTAGGGTTGGATCTGGAGAAGTTGTCTCAGCTGCACCAATAGGCACGGTGAAGCTGTTCTTTGGCGGGAAGTACTTATTATTGGATAATATGTACATAGTTCCTGGGTTTACAAGAAACCTAGTATCTATTTCCTGCCTATTAGAACAAAATATTTCCGTTTCTTTCAAGAGTAATAAAACGTTTATTTCTCGAAATGGAAATTTGATTTGTTCTGCTTCGCTTGAGAGTAATTTATATGTTTTGAACCCTAATTCGGTCAAAAGTGTTTTGAACACCGAATTGTTTAAAACAGCTGAAACGCGAACTAAGAGATTAAAGGTTTCTCCAAAAGAAAGTGCCCATCTTTGGCATCTTCGGTTAGGCCACATTAATCTCAATAGGATTGAGAGATTAGTGAAGAGTGGACTTCAAACCGAGTTGGAAGAAAACTCTTTACCGAGAGTCATGCCTTGAAGAAAAAATGACCAAACGTCATTTTAGTTGAAAAGGATATAGAGCCAAAGAGCCCCTTGAGCTTATACATTGTGACCTCTGTGGTCCGATGAATGTTAAAGCACGAGGAGGTTACGAATACTTCGTATCTTTCATAGATGACTATTCGAGGTATGGGTACATTTAAATGCATAGGAAGTCTGAAACACTTGAAAAGTTCAAGGAGTTCAAGACCGAGGTTGATAACCTGCTAGGTAAAACGATTAAAACACTTCGATCGGATCGAGGTGGAGAGTATATGGACACTGAATTTCAGGACTATATGATAGAACATGGAATTACGTCCCAACTCTCAGCACCTGGTATGCCACAACAGAATGGTGTATCGGAGAGGAGAAACAGAACCTTGTTGGACATGGTTCGGTCGATGATGAGCTATGCTCGTCTCCCTGATTCCTTTTGAGGTTACGCAGGGGAGACTGAGGTTTACATTTTGAACACCGTTCCGTCGAAAAGTGTTTGTGAAACACCTTTCGAACTCTGGCATGGTAGTAAAACCAGTTTACGTCATTTCAGAATTTGGGGATGGCCGACCCATGTGTTGGTGTCAAATCCGAATAATAGGGTGCTTGTTCAAAGTTGTGCCTCTTTGTAGGTTACCCAAAAGAGACTAGAGGTGGTTACTTTTATGATCCTAAGGATAATAGGGTGCTTGTGTCGACAAACGCCACATTCCTTGAGGAAGACCACATCAGGGATCACTTACCAAGGAGTAAGATTGTGTTAAATGAAATGGATGCGATACATCGCCAAGAGTTGCTGATGGTGCTAGTACGTCAACAAGTGTTGTTGATCCTAGCTCGTCTAGTCAAGTTTGTTCCCAAGAGTTGGGAATGCCTCGACGTAGTGGGAGGGTTGTGAGACAGCCTGAACGTTACATGAGTTTAGCTGAAATCCAAGTCGTCACCCCTGATGATGACTGCGAGGATCCATTGACCTATGATCAGGCAATGGCTGACGTTGACAAAGACGATTGGATTAAAGCTATGGAACAGGAAATGGAGTCGATGTACTTCAATTCCATCTGGGAGCTTGTGGACTAACCAGATGGGGTAAAACCTATTGGTTGCAAGTGGATCTACAAGCGTAAACGTGGTGTAGATGGGAAGATGCAGACCTTCAAAGCTCGACTAGTGGCAAAAGGTTTTACCCAGGTGGAAGGGGTTGACTATGAGAAAACCTTTTCACCTGTTGCCATGGTAAAGTCGATTAGAATCCTTCTGGCCATTGCCGCATATTATGACTATGAGGTATGGCAGATGGGTGTCAAGACCGCCTTTCTGAATGGCAACCTTAATGAGATCATCTACATGGACCAACCCAAGGGGTTCATTGCCCAAGGCTAAAAGTAAAGAGTTTGTCGGCTTAAAAGGTCTATTTATGGACTTAAACAAGTCTCGAGGTCTTGGAATATAAGGTTTGATGAGGCGATCAAATCTTATGGCTTTGATCAAAATGTTGACGAGCCTTGTGTTTACAAGAAAATCGTTAACAGTACTGTCGCGTTTCTTATATTGTATGTGAATGATATCCTTCTCATTGGGAATGAGGTAGGATTTCTTACTGACATTAAGGAATGGTTGGCTTCGCAATTCCAAATGAAAGATTTGGGAGAGGCACAGTATGTTCTAGGTATCCAGATTGTCCGGAACCAGAAGAATAGAATGCTAGCCATGTCTCAAGCGTCTTATATTGACAAGATGTTGTCTAGAAGAACTCCAAGAAGGGCTTGCTGCCTTTCAGGCATGGGGTTCACCTGTGTAAGGATCAATGTCGTAAAACGCCTCAAGAGGTTGAGGATATGAGACGAATCCCCTATGCTTCAGCTGTATGGAGCCTAATGTATGTCATGTTGTGTACTAGGCCCGACATCCATTAAGCGATTGGGATCGCCGATGAGTATCAATCCAATCCAGGATTAGATCACTAGACAGCCGTAAAGGCAATCCTCAAGTATCTTAGGAGAACGAGGAATTACAGATTCTGACTTTCAGACCGATACACAGATTGATCCTTACGGGATACACAGATTCTGACTTTCAGACCGATAAGGATTCTAGAAAATCCACTTCTGGCCACCTTCATTCGAAATGGAGTCGTAATTTGGCGAAGCATCAAGCAGGGATGCATCGCTGATTCCACGATGGAAGCCGAATATGTTGCGACTTGTGAAGCTGCAAAGGAAGCTGTTTGGCTCAGGAAGTTCATGACGGATTTGGAAGTTGTTCCAAATATGAACTTGCTAATCACACTATTTTGTGACAACAGTGGTGCAGTAGCCAACTCGAGAGAACCTCAGAGTCATAAAAGGGGCAAGCATATAGAGCGTAAGTATCACCGACACGGGAGATTGTGCATCGCGAGACGTGGCATCCCACGCAGATAACTTCGAGCACAACGTTGCTGATCCATTTACAAAGGCCCTCACGGCTAAGGTGTTTGAGGGTCACCTAGAGAGTCTCGGTCTTCGAGTGCTTCCTGACTAGGGCAAGTGGGAGTATTGTAAAAGGGTATTCAATGCCCTAGTTTATTGTATTACTTTATTGTATTACTTTACTGTACATTTGAGAAATGTATCATGTACTCCACTAGCTTAGTCTAAGTGGGAGTTTGTTGGGATGTATGTCCTCATCTCGTGTAGTTTGTAATATTCCAAGTTGTAAATGAAGAAGAGTTATTTATTTCAACATTCTGTAATAAATAAGAGTTATTTATTTAAACTTTGTGTCTCGCATATTTCATAAACTTAATCCAATAAACTAAGCTCCAGGGTCATTGTATTAATGAGAGAACCTAGAACTTGAACGGTGTGTTGTGCACACACAAGGAGGATCACGTTCGAGTTAATGACCCGAACGGTCTACAGTATATGGATAGGGTTGGAGACCTAATCCTGGATACACTGTGGATGTGACCCGCTTTGTATTAGATACAAACGAGGTGATCCAACTCGTTCATGTGATTGACATGCGAGTGGGGGCATCCTGTGCAATTAGATTGTACAATACTGGACCGTGAATTATTAGACTTACAACTGCAACACCGTTAACAGTATAGAGCTAATAAATTCGTAGATGACCATTAGTGACTCGACCTTAATCCTGAGCGTGTCACGAATTCCTGTCTGTGGGGTCTGTCCTTTGACTAGTACAAGTGAGGGTGGCCATTGTTGCTCGCCCAATATGCCTATCTTCTCAGGGGCAGGACCACGTGGGGAGCTAGAAACATGACTACGCAAGAAGGAATTCACTCGTTCCCAACTTAAGGAAACTAGAGGGGTTGTTCCCTTATGTGCTGTCTCCAGGCCTTGAACAACGGGGCCCCACTCTCTCATTGGCCTGAGAGGGTTTTTGTTTATGGTTGGACCATGCAACGTAGTTGTTCATTAGAGGAGCAATGGGACTTAAGGAGCAAGAGGTAGACATAGAGGTAAAACGATAAAATGACCTAGCTGTCATTACGAACAACCTGGGAAGGGTCGACTCATGGGTATTGGTTATATAGATGGACACAACTTGTCCTACAGTGATGAGAGTGCAGCTACGGGCTTTAGTGGAGTGTTACCGTAGCTAATGAATGTTGAATAACCGGGTCAAAGAGTTTGACAGGTTAGTCTCAGATCATTGGAGCTCGTCACGTGTAGGTCCATTAGGTCCTCGGTTGGCTCAAATTGGACAAATTGAGGGTTTACAGTTTGGTGTGAATTTGAAGTGTTCAAATTCATTTTTTGGGTATTTATGTCATTTATATGAGATATAGATGACATAATATATAGTTTGATGTGAATGAAATTCATAATAAACTATAGTATAACCTAATTGATTAATTAGTGTTATTTGGAGAAATTGAATTGAGAGAAATTAAATTGAATGTGATTCAATTTATAATTCCACACTTATGCAAATGAGATTTGTATAATAAGGTATGAGATACCTTATATCATATAATATGCAAATGTGATTTGTATATTATATGGTTGTGGTAAAATTGTGATTTGGTGGAGGTTTTAACTCCATCACACAATAGTATTTAAAGGCTTTGCAAGAAGCCTTTGGTGTGCCATTTTGCCATTTTTTGGATTTCCATCCAAAGAGAGCAAGACAATTCTCTCTAGAATTCTCTCATCTCTCTAACATTTCTCCTCACCCAAAACCAAAGGGAGTCCCACTCACTCTCCCTCAACCTCCCGAGAACAACCGAGAAGACCCTTTGGAGGTGTCTCCCTGTTCGGATCGAGGTTCGTGTTCGAGGAGTTCGTTGAATAGAGAGAGATCGTGACCGGAGGAGAAGAGGATTGAAGAAGTGTTCTTCAACAAGTAAGTACCATTTTTCCTTACTGTTTTCTTCTCTTATTTGCATGTTTAGCCTAGGATCTATGAGATAGATTCAATTTTAAGACACGTTTTACACAACCGATCAACGACGTTTAACAACGTCTTCCGCTGCGAAAATTAAAAAACCCTTCAGTTGTAACGCCGTTACCCTAACGCGCGCACCTCTCTATCGACATAGCGTTGCGACGCCATTTGTGCGGTCCTTCATGCTTGTTCCCTTATCGATATAGCGTTGCAACACTACCTGCATATGTCTTCAACGCATCAACACAGCACGCTCGGCGTTACAACGCTAAGGACAGCGTTGCAACGCCATCACCTCGGGTCTTCATGCTTGGATTGATCCTTTCACTTTCAATTGATGTTATTTTTTAGCTCCAAATAGCCTCGTTTCGATCCCGAGTGATTCAAAATGTCTCCAATTGTCTTGTTTGAGCTCTTTACCTGAAATTCAATGATTTAAACACATCAAAGCCCTGAAATTATCATAAAACTAGCAATAATTTAGCCTAAGGATAGCACATTTTGTGTGCTATCACCTTCAAAGCCCGACTAATGGCAAAGGGTTTTACCCAGGTTGAAGGTGTTGACTATGAGGAAACCTTTTCACTTATTGCCATGGTAAAGTCGATCAGGATCCTTTTGGCCATTATGACTATGAGGTATGACAGATAGATGTCAAGATAGCCTTTCTGAATGGCAATCTTGATGAGACCATCTACATGGACCAGCCCAAGGGGTTCATTGCCCAAGGTCAAGAGCAAAAGGTTTATCGACTTCATAGGTCTATTTATGGACTGAAACAAGCCTCGAGGTCTTGGAATATAAGGTTTGATGAGGCGATCAAATCTTATGGCTTTAATTGGAATGTTGAAGAGCCTTGTGTCTACAAGAAAATCGTCAACAATACTGTCACATTTCTGATATTATATGTGGATGATATCCTTCTCATTGGGAATGAGTTAGGATTTTTTACTGACGTTAAAAAATGGTTGGCTTCGCAATTTCAAATTAAAGATTTGGGAGAGACTCAGTATGTTCTAGGTATTTAGATAGTTTGGAACCGGAAGAACAGAATGCTAGTCAGTCTCAAGCGTCTTATATTGACAAGATGTTCTCTAGATATAACATGCAGAACTCCAAGAAGGGTTTGTTGCCTTTTAGGCATGGGGTTCACCTGTCTAAGGATCAATGTCCTAAGACTCCTCAAGAGGTTGAGGATATGAGACGAATCCTTTATGCTTCAGCTGTTGGGAGTCTCATGTATGCTATGTTGTGTATTAGGCCCGACATCTGTTATGCAACTGAGATTGTCAGTAGGTATGAATCCAATCCAGGATTAGATCACTGGACAACCGTAAAGGCAATCCTCAAGTATCTTAGGAGAACGAGGAACTACAGCCTTGTGCATGGGAGTGGGGATTTGATCCTTACGGGATACACAGACTCTGACTTTCAGACCGATAAGGATTCTAAGAAATCCACTTCGGGGTCAACCTTCATTCTGAATGGAGGAGTTGTAGTGTGGTGAAGCATCAAGCATGGATGCATCACTGATTCCACGATGGAAGTCGAGTATGTTGCGGCTTGTGAAGCTACAAAGGAAGTTGTTTGGCTTAGAAAGTTCATGCTGGATTTGGAAGTTGTTCCAAATATGAACTTGCAAGTGACCCTGTTTTGTGACAACAGTGGTGCAGTAGCCAACTCGATAGAACCTCGGAGTCATAAGAGGAACAAGCATATTGAGCGGAAGTATTATCTGATACGGGAGATTGTGCACCGCGTTGACGTGACAGTCACGCAGATAGCTTCGGAGCACAACGTTGCTGATCCATTTACAAAGGCCCTCACGGCTAAGGTGTTTGAGGGTCACCTAGAGAGTCTAGGTCTTCGAGTGCTTCCTGACTAGGGCAAGTGGGAGTATTGTAAAGGGTATTCAATGCCCTAGTTTATTGTAATTTTATTGTACATTTGAGAAATGTATTTTGTACTCCACTAGCTTAGTCCAAGTGGGAGTTTGTTGGGATGTATGTCCTAATCTCGTACATGTTTGTAATTTCACTATTGAAATAAATAAGAGTTATTTTTTCATCACTTTGTGTCTCGCATATTTACAAACTTTGTCCAATAAACTAAGCTCCAGGGTCATTCAATTATGAGAGAACTAGAACTTGAACGTTGTGTAGTGGACACATAGAGAGGATCACGTTCGAGTTAATGACCCGAACGGTCTACAGTATACGGATAGGGTTGGAGACCTAATCCTGGATACGCTATGGATGCGGTCCGCTTTCTATTAGATACAAACGAGGTGATCCAACTCGTTCATGTAGTTGCCATGCGAGTGGGGGCATCTTGTGCAATGAGATTGTACAAGACCGGACCGTGAATTATTAGACCTACTGATATAACACCGTTGACAGTATAGGACTAATAACTTCGTAGATGACCATTAGTGACTCGACCTTAATCCTGAGCGTGTTACGGACTCCTGTCTGCGAGGGTCTGTCCTTTGACTAGTACGGGTGAAGGTGGTCATAGTTACTCGTCTAATATACCTATCTTCTCAGGGATAGAACCACATGGAGAGTTGGGAACTTGACTACGCGAGATGGAATTCACTTGTTCCCTTAAGTGTTGTCTCCAAGGCTTGGACAACAGGCGCCCACCCCCTCACTGGCCCGAGAGGGGTGTTGTTTATGGTTGGACCATACAACGTTGTTGTTCATTAAAGGAGCAGTGGGGACTTAAGAAGCAAGAGGTACACACAGGGGTAAAACAGTAATTTGACCCAACAGTGTCTACGAACAACCTGTGAAGGGTCGACTCATGGGCATTGCTTATATCAATGGACACAACTTGTCCTACAGTGATAGGAGTGCAGCTACGGGTTTTAGTAGAGTGTTACCGTAGCTAATGAATGTTGAATAACAGGTTCAAAGAGTTTGACAGGTTAGTCTCGGATCATTGGAGCTCGTCATCTGTAGGTCCATTAGGTCACTCGGTTAGTTCAAACTGGATACATAGAGGGTTTACAGTTTGGTGTGGATTTGAAGTGTTCAAATTCATTAAAAGAGTATTTATGTATTTATTTGAGATATGATTGACATATTATATAGTTTAATGTGAATGAGATTTATAGTAAACTATAGGTTAGCCTAATTGCTTAATTAGTGCTAATTTAGAGAAATTGGATTGAGAGAAATTAAATTGAATGTGATTCAATTTAAAATCCACAATTATACAAATATGATTTGTACAATAAGGTATGAGATATCTTATTATATGTGGTTATGCAAATATAATTTGCATAACCTAAGGTTGTGGTAAAATGGTAAATAGGTGGAGATTTCAACTCTACCTATCACCATTATATAATGCCTTTGTGAGAAGGCATTTACATGATTTTGGCTCATTTTTTTGGATTCTCACCAAGAGCTCTCTCTCAAACTCTCTCAATCTCTCTCAAAATTTCTCTCTACTCCTAAACCAAAAGAGTCCCACCACTCTCCCTTTATCGAAGGAGAACAACCGAGAAGATCTTTCGGAGGTGTTCAATCGTTCGTTGTTCGGAGTGTTCGTGATCGTAGAGATCGAGTGCACGAAGAGTTCGTGACCGGAGAAGGAATTCTTGGAGAAGCGTTCTTCAACAAGTAAGTAGGTTTTCTTACTGTTTTTTCCTTCTTTTACAACATGTTTAGCCTAGTAATTTATGTGATAAATTCGATTTTAAGAAATGCTTTTTATAATGATCTCCACGACATTCCAAGTCGTTTCCGCTGTGGGAGTTTTATTCACTTTACATCCATCACATGAATAATAAACATACATAACATATTCATCTTATGATTCATAATGTATGTCAATGCTGTCCAAAAATTAATATAGCACTTTATATTAATTTTATTAAAATATGATGCATGAACATGCTTAACCTAAGGTGAGATTTTTCTAAATAGCATACATTATACATTTGAAATAATTACGCAACAATTGCATAAAAATAAATGGCAAAATTAGACCATTTTTGGCACCCGAAAATTAATTTCAATTAATATAATCTAATATATTAATTAAAATTAATAATAATAAATTAAAAAATTAAATATAAAACGTTTTTATAAATAAATTAATAAAACACATTTTATATATTAAATATAATAAATAAATAACGCAAAAAGTCATTTTCTGCCCGTTGTTGTACGCGTAACTACTACGACATAGCAACGCTGGCCCACCTTGTGTCAGTGCCTACGCTTCGACATTGCAACGTCGAGGACGGCGTTGCAATGTAGCTGTCTCCTCAGCCAAAATTCTGTTGTAGTGGTGTTGCAACGCCATTCACAAAACAACAATCCTTTCTTGCATTTTTGCTCGTTTTTGCTCTGTTCTTCTCAGCAACCACTTTGCCTCGATTGACACATACTTATAGACTCGATTAAAATTTTCCAAAACACCGGGCCCTTACATGTTGAGATTTATGCCCCAAACTTGTGTAATTTTGATCAATTAAATAAAGTGTTATTTGTTTTGATAAGATTACAGTCTTGCTTTTATAAATCCAATAAACTAAGCTCCAATGTTATAACGTTTATCTTGAAATCAGTGTAGTGGACACTAATTGGGTTGAATTCAAGATTATAACCTAAATAGTCTATGGTATAAGAATAAGGTTGGAAACCTCATTCTAGTAACACCATGGATGTGACCCACTTTGTAATTAGTACAAATGAGGTAATCAAACTCATTCATGCAGTTGACATGCGAGTGGGGGCATCTTGTATGAAGAGTTCATACAAGACTGGATCGCAAATTATTAGTCTAACCAGTGTAACACCGTTAACAGGATAAGACTAGTAATTTATAGATGGTCATTAGGGACTCGACCTGAATCCTGAGCAAGTTAAGAACTCCTGCTTATAGGGGTTTGTCCTTAGACTAGTATGGGTGAGAGTGGCCTGTAGCCGACTCAATAAGCCTACCTCATAAGGGACAAAACCTCGTAGGTAGCTGGGAACTTAACTGTGCAAGATGGAATTCACTCATTCCTCTACTGAGGAATTAGATAGGTTGTTCCCTTAAGAACTGACTCCAGGTCTTGAACAACGGGGCCCTGCCCTCTATGAGGGTATGAGTCTAAGGTAGGACCTTAGACTTGTTGTTCATTAGAGGATCAGTGGTGCTTAAGGAGCAAAGAGGTAATGACAGGGGTAATGACTATATCAATGGACACAATAATATCTACAGTGAGGAGAGTGCAACTATAAGTCTATAGTGGAGTGACTTGTAGTTAATGAATATTGATTAACTGGATTAAAGAGTTTGATCAGTTAATCTCACATCATTAGAGCTCATGATCTGAAGGTCCATTAGATCCCTTCGTTGGCTCAACATGGTAATATTGAGGGTATAAAGTTAGGAGTGAAATTGAAGTGTTCAATTTCATACATGAGGAGTTATATCAATTATATATGATATAATTGATATAATATATAGTTTTAATGTGAATTAGATTCATATATAAACTATATACTAAAGAGAGATTAACAAAGGGGTAGGATGGTCATTTCCATCCCATTCCCCTATATATACGATTGTATGAGATGCAACTAGGTCAAGGTTTGAGAAAAGCTCTTTTGTTGTGGTTGGAAGAGTTCCAAGACAACAAAAACATCTCTCTCTCAAAATACCTCACATCTCCTAAAGGGAATCCACCTTCCTCCCTCACCTAGAGAACAACGGAGAAGATCCGGTGGTCGTGTCTCGCACGTTGGAGTTCTTGTTGCTAAGATCGTGACCGTGGAGAGAGGAACACTTGAAGAAAGATTCTTCAAATACTTGTTGTCCAAACTCTTATTTTATGCTTAATCTATGTTTTACGTTCTTGAATTTTCCGTTGTGACTAAATCAAGAGCGCGCGATTCGCAATCGCTTCCGCTGCGGGGACTTCGATTCCCTTCAATTGGTATCAGAGCCCAATTTTGTTCTTCATTTATGTTCTGGATTTTTGAAGAACAAGGTGAGATTTACTGCTTTGCATGAGATGCATGAACGGTTTTTGTGAAATTAGATGTTTTCAATTTTGGCACTTAGATTTACAATTTTCATTTAAATGTTCAATGTAAGGGCCCGGTGTTTTGGGAAAATTTAATTGTAAATTGAGTCTGTAAGTCCGTGTCGATCGAGACAAGGCGGTTGCTGAGAAGATCGGACAAAAAACGAGCAAAGGAATGGGATTCCTAGTTGTTGTTTGTGTGCAGCGTTGAAACGCTGTTCATCGGCGTTGCAACGCCGCTACCGTTGCGGGAGAAGCGCGCGCGCAGGAGCGTTACCAGCAACGCTGCGGGCATTGCGCAACGCCTCGGCGAAGATGACAAAAGCGGCGTTACCAGCGCTGCTATCGGCGACTGTAACGCCGTGATCGTTTCACGCGAGGAGCAGCAACGCGAGAAACTAATTTTTATTATTTATATTAATTAAAAAACATTTTATTTTAATATAATTAATAATTTTAATTTTAATTAATATAATTAGATTATTTTAATTAAAATTATTTCTAGGCAAAATTGGTCTAATTTTTGCTATTTTAATTATGCAATTGTTGTGTAATTATTGCCATGCATAGTGTATGCTTGTATTTTAGAAATCTCATCTTAGGTTAAGCATTTTCATGCATCATTTATAATATAAGGAGTTATATTATATAGTTTGCATGATTAATTAATATAAGGTTGTTATATTAATTTTGGACAGCATTGACATGCATTATTTTTCATGAGATGAATATGCTATGAATGCCTTATTATTCATGTGATGAATGATC
The DNA here is from genome assembly GCA_036507285.1 of Trichosanthes cucumerina. NCBI lineage: Eukaryota > Viridiplantae > Streptophyta > Magnoliopsida > Cucurbitales > Cucurbitaceae > Trichosanthes > Trichosanthes cucumerina. Next base: position 68,057,211 of record CM071839.1, on the reverse strand, counting down.
AAGCACTATAACATAGTATGCTTGTCACCTAAGGTTAATTATTAGTTTTAAAGTGTTTAGAACTTGGAAATAATAGACCTTAGGTTATCTAGTTCTAATTAGATTAGAATTAGGAACCAAGTAATTTATAAGCTATGATTAAAAGAGGAACTCTGTCTAAGGAAAGTTCTGTCTAGGCTGGGGTATTTAAGCTGACGGAAATGGAACACCCCTCTCTTGGAACTGACCTGGGAGTGAAATTTAATCAGAGGGCCTTATAAATTCTGATGGCGTCGTGAGTTTATTAAGGGGTTAATAAACTAGAAATCCTAGGTTTAATATAAGGAGTTATATTAACAAACTTAGAATAAAATCAATATAAGAGTTATATTGATCATCAATGTAAGAGTTATGTTGATAGAGTTAGGTAAAACCATTAGCCAGGTTTTAGCCTAAGAAAGATTTCTATAGACTTAAAGTATTCAGTGGGAGGAAAAAGTGTATGAGATACATATTTTTCCACCTACGCTATCTCTGGGAAGTTCACACTGTGAAACTCATACTTGGCCTCGTGGCGCAAACGTGAGCGTCCCCCTTTGGATGGTGTTTGTATGAGTCAATACCAAGGTGAATGGAGAGGGTACTTATAGTGAGTGGGAGCAGGTTTAGTGAAAACAAAACCTACGGTCTCTTTTGTTGGTTTACACCGTTAGACCACTATGGTCAGCCTGCTAGTTTGGCCTGGACCAGAAAATCCCTTCGGAGGGCTTGATCATAGGGGATCTAACACAGTAGACACCCAAAAGGGATAAAGATTTCCTTAGACTATTTTCCAATCTAGTCCTCCCTTCATGGATTTTATTGGATCGAGACTCGAGATCTAAAGACAAAGGGTTACACTCACACGGGGGTACATAAGTTGTGTATGTATCCAGACCGAAAAATGGTAACTAAAACCTATAGGAATAAGAGTTGTTCTAGTGTTAGGTTTTGGTCAAGAATGTCTTGATCCAGAGGAGGAGTGTTTTTTATTACCCTTCGGTGTCATACATTCTAAACCTTTGGAGTATCATTGCAAATTATAAATGGCCTAGGAATCATTTGATAATTAGCTAAAACATGTTTGGATTAGAGTTATAGCAAGAAACTCATACAAGTTTGTTTGTAATTTTTCAGCAAAAATGTCTAGCTTTATAATTTCCTTACTGGGTGCGGAAAAGTTAACCGGAGAGAATATGATGACATGGAAAAACAAACTCAACACTATTTTGGTAGTGGATGATCTGAAGTTTGTGCTAACTGAGGAGTGTCCTCAAGTGCCAGGCTCGAATGCGTCACGAAATGTTCGTGATGCATATGATCGATGGATCAAGGCCAATGATAAGGCCAAGGTCTACATGCTGGCAAGTATGTCTGACATATTAGCCAATAAGCATGAGGGCATGATTACCGCCAAGGAAATCTTGGATTCTGTCCAGGGTATGTTTGGACAACAGTCCACACAAGCCCGACATAATGCCCTAAAGTACATATTCAACTCGAGGATGCCAGAGAGTACATCTGTTCGGAATCATGTCCTGGATATGATGGTACACTTTAACATCGCGGAGTCGAATGGTGCTTTTATCGATGAGTCGAGCGAGTCGACTTCATTCGAAACCCTTCCGATAGTTTCTCACGATTTAAAGTAATGTTGTTATGAACAAACTTACTTTTAATCTTACCTCCCTTCGAATGAACTCCGACCTTTCAATCTTTGATGAAAATTCGGGGATCGAAAGGTGAGGCAAATGTTGCCGATGGGAGTTATCACAGAAGTTCGACCTCTGGGACAAAAACAGTGGTTTCATCTTCTTCTAACCTGAGAGGTAAGAAGAAGAACATGAAGAAGGTTGGTAAAGGGAAATAAGCTGACAAAGCTGCCACCCAGAAGGGCAAGAAAGTCAAAGACGTTCTGACAAAGGAAAGTGTTTCCACTGCAACGAAGACGGGCATTGGAAACGGGCTATCAAGTACATACATTGCGAAAAAAGAAGAAAGGAAGGTAAATACGATTTACTTTGCCTAGAAGCTTGTTTAGTGGATAATGATAAAACAACTTGGATACTTGATTCAGGCGCCACTAATCATGTTTGTTCTTCTTTTCAGGGAATTGATTCCTGGCAGCAGCTACAACAAGGAGTGATAACGCTCCGGGTTGGAAATGGAGAAGTCGTCTCAGCTGTAGCAGTAGGCACAATGAAGCTTTATTTTGGCAAGAAATATGTATTGTTGGACAATATATTAGTGATACCAGGGTTTACTAGAAACCTTATTTCGATTTCTTGCCTCATTGAACAATGTATTTCTGTTTCCTTTTCTATGAATAAAGTGTTTATTTTAAAGAAAGGTTTAGAAATATTTTCAGCTTCATTAGAAAATGGATTGTATGTTTTATGGCCTAATTCAGTCAAAATGGTTTTGTACACTGAATTATTTAAAACTGCAAACGCATAAACTAAGAAACGCAAAATTTCGCCTAAAGAAAATGCTCATCTTTGGCATCTAAGATTGAGTCACATTAATCTCAATAGGATTGAGAGATTGGTAAAGAACGAACTTCTAAACGAGTTAAAAGAAAATTCTTTGCCAGTATGTGAATCCTGCCTAGAAGGCAAGATGACTAAAACACCTTTTAGTGGAAAAGGTTATAGAGCCAAAGATCCTCTAGAGCTTATACATTCAGACTTTTGTGGTCCGAACCATGTTAAAGCCAGGGGAGGATATGAATATTTCAACTCTTTTATAGATGATTATTCCAGATATGGGCATATTTACCTAATGTACCACAAGTCTGAAGCACTTGAAAAGTTCAAGGAATTCAAGACTGAGGTTGAAAATAAATTAGGTAAAAGAGTTAAAACACTTCGATCCGATCGAGGTGGAGAGTACATGGATTTAAAATTCCAGAACTATATGATAGAACATGCAATTACATCCCAACTCTCAGCTCCCGACACACCACAGCAAAATGGTGTATCGGAAAGGAGAAATAGAACCTTGTTGGACATGGTTCGATCAATGATGAGTTATGCTCATCTCCCTAGTTCCTTTTGGGGTTATGTAGTGGAGACTGCAGTATACATTTTGAATAGTGTGCCCTCCAAAAGTGTTTCTGAAATACCTTTTGAACTCTGGAAAGGACGTAAAGGTAGTTTATGTCACTTCAAAATATAGGGCTGTCCAACACATATGCTTGTGACAAATCCAAAGAAGTTGGATTCACGTTCAAAGTTGTGCCTATTCGTAGGATACCCAAAAGAAACAAGAGGTGGTTTATTCTATGATCCTAAGGAAGATAAGGTATTTGTGTCGACAAATGCCACTTTCTTAGAGGAGGACCACATAAGGGACCACAAACCAAAAAGTAAGGTAGTGTTGAGTGAGTTAGACGGAACAATAGCAAAGGTTGCTAATAAGAACACTAGTACGTCAACAAGAGTTGTTGATACTAGTTTGTCTAGTCAAGAGGGTCCATCTCAAGAGTTGAGTATGCCTCGGCGTAGTGGGAGGGTTGTGATCTGACTGACCAGTTACATGGGTTTAGTTGAAACCCAAGTTGTTATACCAGATGACAACTGCGAGGATCCATTGACTTATAATCAAGCAATGGTTGACATTGACAAACACAAATGGGTCATAGCCATGAACCAAAAAATAGAGTCTATGCACTTCAATTCTGTTTGGGATCTTGTAGATAAGCCTGATGGGGTAAAACCTATAGGTTGTAAGTGGATCTACAAGAGAAAACGTGGTGTAGATGGGAATGTGCAAACCTTTAAAACTAGACTAGTAGCAAAGGGTTATACTCAGGTTGAAGGGCTTGACTTTGAGGAAACCTTTTCACCTGTTGCTATGGTAAAGTCTATTCGTATCCTTCTTGCCATTGCCGCATATTATGACTATGAGGTATGGCAAATTGATGTCAAGACAGCCTTTTTGACTAGCAATCTTGAGGAAACCATCTACATGGACCAACCCAAAGGGTTCATTAAACCAGGACAAGAGCAAAAGGTTTGTAGGCTTAAAAGGTCGATTTATGGACTGAAACAAGCCTCTAGGTCCTGGAATATAAGATTTGATGAGGCTATCAGATATTATGGTTTTGACCAAAATGATGATGAACCTTGTGTCTACAAGAAAATCATCAATAGTTCTGTCGCTTTCCTAATTCTCTATGTGGATGATATCCTACTCATTGGTAATGATGTAGGTTATCTTACTGACATCAAGGAATGGCTAGCAACGCAATTCCAAATGAAGGATTTGGGTGATGCGCAGTTTGTTCTTGGGATCCAGATTGTCTGGAACCACAAGAATAAAACACTAGGCTTGTCTCAAGCATCATACATAGACAAAGTGTTGTCAAGGTTTAAGATGCAAGATTCCAAAAAGGGCTTGTTGCCTTTTAGACATGGAATCCATTTGCCTAAGAAACAGTGTCCTAAGACACCTCAAAGAGTTGAGGATATGAGACGGATTCCTTACGCATCAGCTGTTGGGAGCATGATGTACGCCATGTTGTGTACTAGGCCTGACATTTGTTTTGCAGTTGGGATGGTCAGTAGGTATCAATCCAATCCAGGACTTGAACACTGGACAGAGGTTAAAACAATCCTTAAGTATCTTCGGAGAACAAGGAACTACATGCTTGTGTATGAGGTTAAGGATTTGATCCTTACAGGATACATGGATTCTGACTTTCAGACTGATAAAGATTCTCGAAAATCTACATCAGGGTCAGTTTTCACTCTTAACGGAGGAGCTGTAGTATGGCGAAGCGTCAAGCAAGGATGCATCGCTGATTCCACCATGGAGGCCGAATATGTAGCAGCTTGTGAAGAAGCTAAGGAGGCCGTTTGGTTAAGGAAATTAATGCTAAATTTGGAAGTTGTTCTAAATATGACTTTGCCCATCACACTGTATTGCGATAACAGTGGTGCAGTGGCAAATTCGAGGAAACCTAGAAGGTCTAGGTTTACAAGTCTTCCCTAACTAAGGCAAGTGGGAGTATTTTGTACAAAGGGGTTTAAATGCCCTAGTTTATTGTATTTACATTAATGTAATGTTTAGTACTCCACAAGCTTTAGGTCAAATGGGAGATTGTTGGGATTTATGCCCCAAACTTGTGTAATTTTGATCAATTAAATAAAGTGTTATTTGTTTTGATAAGATTACAGTCTTGCTTTTATAAATCCAATAAACTAAGCTCCAAGGTTATAACGTTTATCTTGAAATCTGTGTAGTAGACACTAATTGGGTTGAATTCAAGATTATAACCTAAATAGTCTATGGTATAAGAATAACGTTGGAAACCTCATTCTGGTAACACCATGGATGCGACCCACTTTGTAATTAGTACAAATGAGGTAATCCAACTCATTCATGTAGTTGACATGCGAGTGGGTATGAAGAGGTCATACAAGACTTGATCGCAAATTATTAGTCTAACAAGTGTAACACCGTTAACAGGATAAGACTAGTAATTTATAAATGGTCATTAGTGACTCGACCTGAATCCTGAGTAAGTTAAGAACTCCTGCTTATAGGGGTTTGTCCTTAGACTAGTATGGGTGAGAGTGGCCTGTAGCCAACTCAATAAGCCTACCTTCTAAGGGACAGAACCTCGTAGGTAGCTGGGAACTTAACTGTGCAAATGAAATTTACTCATTCCTCTACTGAGGAATTAGATAGGTTGTTCCGTTAAGAACTGATTCCAGGTCTTGAACAACGGGGCCCCGCCCTCTATGAGGGTATGAGTCTAAGGTAGGACCTTAGACTTGTTGTTCATTAGAGGATCAATGGTGCTTAAGGAGCAAAGAGGTAATCACAGGGGTAAAACGGTAATTTGACCCAACTGTGATTACGAACAACCTGTGAAGGGTCGACTCATGGGTAATGACTATATCAGTGGACACAATAATATCTACAGTGAGGATAGTGCAGCTACAAGTCTATAGTGGAGTGACTTGTAGTTAATGAATATTGATTAACTGGTTCAAAGAGTTTGATCAGTTAATCTCACATCATTGGAGCTCATGATCTGAAGGTCCATTAGATCCCTCCGTTGGCTCAACATGGTAATATTGAGGGTATAAAGTGAGGAGTGAAATTGAAGTGTTCAATTTCATACATGAGGAGTTATATCAATTATATATGATATAATTGATATAATATATAGTTTTAATGTGAATTAGATTAATATATAAACTATATACTAAAGAGAGATTAAAAGAGGGGTAGGATGGTCATTTCTATCTCATTCCCCTATATATATGGTTGCATGAGATGCAACTAGGTCAAGGTTTGAGAAAAGCTCTTTTGTTGTGGTTGGAAGAGTTCGAAGACAACAAAAACATCTTTCTTTCAAAATACCTCACATTCCTAAAGGGAACCCATCTTCCTCCCTCACCTAGAGAACAACGGAGAAGATCCGGTGGTCGTGTCTTCGCACGTTGGAGTTCTTGTTGCTGAGATCGTGACCGTGGAGATAGGAGCCCTTGAAGAAAGATTCTTCAAAGGTAAATACTTGTTGTCCAAACTCTTGTTTTATGCTTAATTTATGTTTTACGTTCTTGAATTTTCCGTTGTGACTAAATCAAGAGTGCGAGATTCACAATCGCTTCTGCTGCGGGGACTTCGATTCCCTTCATTACATTGAACATTTTAATGAAAAAATTGTAAATCTAAGTACCAAAAATGAAAACATCTCATTTGCAAACCGAACATTAATCTCATGAATCTCATGCAATCCTACCTATGTTTTTTGACAGATCTAGAACAAAAAACAAGAGCACAATTGGCTCTACTACCAATTGATGGTATCGAATCCCGAATCAGAAGCGATTTGAATCGCGTGTTCTTGTAATATGTTACGTAGATCAAATCAAAAACATAAATAAAACCGATTAAGCATATAAATTAGAATTGGACAACAAGTATATTACCTTTGTAGACCTCCTAGTGCTTCTCCTTGGTGATATCAACGAACTCACGTTCTCAACGAATCACAAACAGATCTGATCTCACGTTTCCAACGATCCCAATGTAATCGCTAAGTCTTCTCCGTTGTATCTCTAAAAGAGGTAGGAATGTGGGATTCCACTTTGGAGATTAGGGAGAGTTTTGAGAGAAGGAAAACATTTTTCCAACTTTGAGAGCACTAGGGTTTCTTGTCTAAGAATGCTTTGGAATACTCCCCAAATGTGCATCTCATGCACATATTTATAGGGAAATATGGTAGAAATGACCATCTTACCCCTATAGTGCTCTTATAATATATTTCTCATTTAGTATATAGATTAAACTATATACTATATCAATTATATCACATATAATTGATATATCTCCTTATATATGAAATTGAACACTTCAATTTTACTCCAAACTATAAACCCTCAATATTTCCATGTTGAGCCAATAGAGAGACCTAATGGACCTACAGATTATGAGCTCCAATGATACAAGATTAACCGATCAAACTCTTTGATCTAATTAATCAACATTCATTAACTATGAGTCACTCCACTATAGACTCATAGCTGCACTCTCTCACTGTAGACTATGTGGGATTTATCTAATGAGTATAGGTAAAATGGTTTATTGATATTGGATTTGATCAATAGGGATCAACAAGTTATTGAAAATTGTTTTTCTCGCCAAGTCGAATTGCTTTATCAATGATTCGTCGATTGGTGAAATAGTATCTCTCTCCAAAAAAGCATGTTTTTTTTACCGCCGCACAAAGAAAATATTTTGTTGCGAATGAACAAGATATTGAGGAATTGTCTATACGTAAAATCATAATTATTGATACGACGCTTTGTACACCTTTCTTACCTGCAAATAATCACCCTCTTTGGTAGATTTTTAGTTTATGGTAGTATGGGATCCGTAGTAGGCGAGAAAATCACCCGTTTGATCGAGTATGCCGAAAATACGTCAACGCTCGAATTTTCATGATTCTTTTCTGATCCGATCTTTTTATTTGTATCCATTGATATAATCAATACACGTGAGTTGACCCTTCACAGGTTGTTCGTACTCACAGTTGGGTCAAATTACTGTTTTACCCCTAACTCCTTAAGCTCCACTAATCCACTAATGAACAACCAGTCTATGGTCCTACCATAAACTTAATCCTTCTTAGGCCAGTAAGAAGGCGGAATCCCGTTGTTCAAGACCTGGATTTAGATCTTAAGAGAACAACCTATTTGATTTCCTAATTTAGGAAGGAGTGAATTCCTTCTTGCAGAGTTAAGTTCCCAGCTACCTACAAGGTTCTGTTCCTGAGAAGGTAAAGCTTATTGAGTCGACTACAGGCCACTCTCACTCATACTAGTCTAAGGGTAAACCCCCATAAGCAGAAGTCCGTAACTTGCTCAGGATTCAGGTCAAATCACTAATGATCATCTATAAATTATTAGACCTATCTTGTTAACGGTGTGACACTAGTAGGTTAATAATTTGCGGTCTGGTCTTATATGATCTTACTATACAGGATGCCCTCACTCGCATGTATACCACATGAATGAGCTGGATTACCTCGTTTGTACTAAATACAAAGCGGGACGCATCCATGGTGTTACCAGTATAAGGTTCTCAACCTTATGCATGTACCATAGCCCATTCAGATTATACTTGAACAACTTTATCCAACTTGTGTCCACTACACAATTGTTCAAGATCGAACATTATAACCTTGGAACTTAGTTTATTGGATTTAATTTTATGTGGGAGAATATAATAAATAATATATTTATTTATTTAAAATATCATTATTACAAAACTACATTTGTTTAGCGCAAAAACCCCAATAAGAAGAGCTTAAATAACTTTCTTCTTAAAACAATAGAGATTGCAGAGGTAAAGTATATTCTCTATATTATTTCTATGCTTTACACAAAGCCTTTTATAGAAGGATTGTAATAACAGATCTGTTACAACAGATTTAGTTCTAACAAGTGCAACAATTAACTTCTTCTAACAATCACAATAACTAACTTAAACTGATGTCTAACACTTCTAGGGTCCTTTACGGGTTTCCGTGGCCTACTGGGAAAAGGAAAGGTCAGGAGAGGGCTGGAAACAAGTCTATGGGTCGCGTGGGATCGATGCAAGGCCCAAAAGATAGCCTTGCATCTGGTCGGCCTCGACCGACGACGGACTTAGGTTTCGACCCAAGCCCAGACTCCTTTTTTGGGGTGTTGGATAAGGGTAGAGCCCAAATGGGGGGCTCTATCCTAGACGAGGCCGACCACACGCTTGGGTCGAAGCCCAAACGAGTCCTCTCGTCTCCTTTCACCTTGGTTCGGTCCCCATTCGATTTCGGTCCGTTTTGACTTCGTGTTGGATTCTCCTTTCACCTTGGTTCGGTCCCCATTCGATTTCGGTCCATTTTGACTTCGCGTTGGACTTCTGTCATTCCGTTTGGTCTTTTGTCGTAGTCGTTTGACCAACCCATTCTCATTGGTCCAATTTAACCCATAACACTAGTTATACTAAAAATGCTCAATATTTTCTTGATGATTAAAGTTCAAATCTGCTCCCTGAGTTTGCAATTGTGTATATATAATATATGAACTAATTTTCAAAAACTAGTTCTTGCAATCCTAAATTTATAATTTCTAGACTGTATAAGAAGTACAATGTGGAGGGAGAAGAATGAGAAGAAAAATGAGAAATGCAAAAAAAAAAAAAAAAAAAAAAAAAGTCTATGTTTGGAGGCATTAAAAAATTACAATTAAACATCATTTTGCGGCCATTTTCACTCACATATGCAAGCATAAGAATAAAAAATAAATAACAAAATTTTATTTAAAAGATTTGCTATATTTATAAATTTTTTTAAAAGTTGCAATATTTGCAAATAATTAACTCTAATTTGCTACCCATTATAATTACCCTTAATTTTTTTAAATTTTTTTTTTCTTTTCTTGAAGTCTTTTTTTAGTACAATAAGAGTTCGGAGGATTCAAACTATTGATCTCGTAGTCGTTAATACATTTGATTGATAAGAACTCGAACAAATCCGTCTACTCTCCAACGGATCACCACATTATATGATATTCCTTGATTCTCCTCTTGAACAATGATCTCTACAATGATATAATATTGTCTACTTTTGGTATATATAAACTCTCAAGGGTTTGCTTTTAGTTCTCCAAAAGGCCTCATACAAATGAAGATAATTGTTCTCAGTTATATACCATGATCAATCTATTCCCTATCAAATGTGGAACTTTTGTTTGCATCCTAACAAGCTTATACCTTTGTAGAATGGGTAACATTTGATTTTCCTTATTCAATTCTAGGAATGTCCAGTTCTGTCATAATTCTTTTTATTTCTAGTTAAGTTAGTATTAAAAATGGAAAATTAGCCTTGTGATAGTAGGCCTTGCATCAAAATATATATATATATATATATATATATATCTGTGTGGAGGATATTTTCATCTTCTTAATACTCACATTGCTGAGCAGATTGAATACTACTGAACTAAAGAAAAAGATAACATAATCTTTTCATATCTAACTTCTTTTTTTCTATCTTTACTTTTTTATTCTCTTTGTGATTAATACTCATCATCTACAAAACACACATTTATAGTTAAAACTTAATTCATTTCTTAAACTTTGTCGGGAAATTAATTAATTCATTTTCAAGAAGGGAAGAATCATTTTTTATTTGCAAAGAGAGGAAAGATTTATTTTGATATGATATAATTCTTTACATCCAGGACACATTATTCTTTTTTTTTTCCTTCTCTTTTTGAAATTTACACATAAATAATTAATTATTTTTTATTTTTAACTGGCTAAATCATGTATTGCTCTTACAAGCTTAGAATGTTTTTGCCGACTTATTACTATCCACGTTGATTTAATTAGGTGAGAAATTATTACTATCCACGTTGTTTTAGAATGTTTCGTTTCAAATCTTCGTCCATTTCAAGTGAATCGAATGCTGGAGTTGTGACTTTTGAGAGGCATCTTAATTATTTAATATTCTTGTACATCTATCGATGGGGGATATGAAAATTTTAGTCTCCGTTCGCTAACAATTTGATTTTTTATTTTTTATTTTTATTTTTAAAAATCGTACCTGTTTTGATCTCTTAATTTTCATACAATGATTTTCATCAACTTTCTATTTTCTTAAAAAAAGTACTTGAATTCTTAGCTAAATTCCCGAAACGAAAACACTAGTTTTTGGAAACTATTTTTTTTTTAGTTTTTAGAATTTTGCTTGGTTTTTCAAAATACATCTAAAATGTAGATAAGAAAACATGAAAAACCTTAGATGGAAATAGTAATTATAGGCTTAATTTTCAAGAACCAAAAATAAAAAATCAAATGATTATCAAACGAGGCTTCAATATACTCATAGCTATTATTGATTACCTTAATGGTCTTCATGAGAAAAATATTAATTTACGTTAAGTTTTCGTTTAATTTGATTCTTCGATTAATAAATTAGGCTTTATATGCCAGCTTTCGCAAGTGGTGTTTCTATTTCTTTATTTAATCTTACTATTTCTAATCTTTCTTTGTTAAAAAAAAATTATTGTTTCTAATTTAAGTGAAAAGTTCCTTCATTATCTTCTTATCACTACTCCTGTTTTTACAAACTTCGTTTTCTGTAACATCTTTAGGAACGAGTAGAAATAATGAGAATCTCATTATTAATGAAGGAATCAACAGCTAGGGTATTTGTATTCATTGTATTGTAGACCATATCACTGTTATATATACGGGGTAAAAAGATCTTCATTAAATGTTAATATTAAATATTGTTATACCATGCACCACTTTTAACTCCCTAATTTTGTGCCAAATATAACATAACTCAACTGGCATATCAAATGTATTAACGACCACAATATCCACAACTCAAGTGCTAAAAAACAAACTTCCTCCTTTCGTTTTCTTTAGAAATTTCCCCTAAAAATACAACCCTAATTTCCTCCCTCTTCATTAGAGATGGACTTTTAGATTCCTTTATTAATTCTTATAGAGGAGATGTTGAACGCATTTTTAATATGAAGAACAAATGGGATCAGGCCACAATTTTTGGTAATAGGAGAATCAACATCAAAATCATAACCAATATTAATGAGGAAAATCTTGACCATAATTACTCCACTCTGTGTTCCCAAAAGTAGCTTTTTTTTAAAGAAAAGTTGCAAGTTGCCTTTCTTAATCACAACGAATAATTTTTTTTTTTATTTAAGAAAATTCATATCTCTAATTCCCATCTTTTTCTACAATTCTTTGTCCCATCTCCTAAAACGTCATTTTCTATAGTTTTTTTTTTTCCAAAAACCAGTAATTTATTATCGGTATACATTATAATTATCACTGTTTTGAAAAGCTTCACCAATGTAGGTTTTTAGCTGTTTAAGTAGTGAAGATAATCTGAACAGTAGCACATGGGTTGTGACAATTATGAGAAAAAGACTGATTTTTTGAGGTTGAAGTGCAGTTAGAAAAAAAAACCAAAAACCCTAACCCCTAGTCTTAATCTTAAGTTTGATTAATGACACAATTTCAAGAGAATTAGTTTCACAATTTTTTTTCCAGTTCAACAATAAGGATTAGGGGGATATTTATTTGAACGTCTGATCTTGTACTCAAGCTTGACATTTTTTTATAAGCCATTTTTACTAAAATAATTAACCAAAGTCCTGAGGATGTTAAATGGTGCATATGATATATTCAATTCACCTAGCAAATGTAACAATTAGGAAGATGAAATAATATTAACGCAATTAATTAAGTCCCTAAGAAGAAATCAACTATCATTGGGCATTTTTTTCAATTGATGTAATCAGAAAAATAATTATGAAATAAGAAACACTGCTGGCAAGAACGGTGAGACATAAATCAATTTATTTACTGAAGAAATCAGGCCAATTATTGAAATTCAAATTTTCTTTTTTTTAAAAAAAAAATCTGAAAGAGTGTACTGTGGATCAAACGTTAAAACCAACTCAGTGGTTATGATAAAAATTAAAAACTTTTTTTATTGGTATATTGTTTATGAGAGTTTCATGCTAATTGATTTCTAACCTTAAAAAAGTGGTGTGGTCCCATTGAAGAAGACACTAGAGATAATGATAGAAAAGGAAGAAAAGAAAAATCAACTTTATAAATAAAACCTTAATGCTTTATATATATACATAATAGAGAGAGTTGTCTATTAGCTTATTCAAAATTATTATGAACTTGATAATACACAATTAGTTACTAAACGTCTGTCTATTATTAATAGTGTTGTATGCATGAAAGATGTAAAAAATAATTAATAAGAAAATTCTGCAGGTTAATAATTATCCATTGTCCTTAATACTCAAATTATAATGAGTTCGGTCGACCAAAAAGTATCTTCATTTCCTTAGCATTGACAAATTTATTAACACAGAAAAAAAAATGATTCATTAGCGCAACAAAAATAAGAACATTCATTGAAATTATTTAATAATTATGTAATTAACATAAGACAATGTAACCAAAAGAGTTATCTATACTGATTTGAAGAAGTGAAATAATGATGACAAAAATGGGTTGCCCTTGTGTTCACTAATCTCATGAGATAGAGAGAGTTAAGTAAATAAATAATCTGCTGCTAAATGTTTGCCTACTAATAGTGTTGTGTTCAAGAAAAGGGATAAAAATAATCCATTGGAAAAAGCTTACTTATGATTCATTGTCATTAAATACTCAAATCATAAATAATTGACTTGACCAAAAAAAATATTTTTCAGCTTTAAAAATTAACAGATTCATTAACACAACGAAATAGAAGCATCTATAGACGTTATTTTATAGTTTCTATAATAATTCTGTAATTAAGATCATAAGACCTTTTAATCGAATGAGTTTTATCCACAAGGTTTTGAAAGAAGTGAAATAATAATAGAAATGAAATTATTATAATTGAAATCAATTTAAAAAAGTTCTCAAATAGAGGCTAAAAAACCTAACTAGAACCGTGAAAACTCCGAACAACTATCATTAGTATGATGCATCAAATGTTATTATATTATCAACTTAGTTACTAACTTTCAATTTGCTAGAGAACGATAGGTTTTTGAAAATGAGAAAAATGATATGCACTCTTTTTTTTTTATTATTATTACAATAATTATACAAAAAGCTAATTAAGAAAGACCACTTTCAGGTTCCATAAAGAGCTTACTGCCGGGAGCATTATAGAGTTTTAACTGTGGAAAAAAACTTTTTCCCAATTTAGATTATGGTTTATGATTATGATTCTGATCTTGATCCTTTGCCAAAAATGCATTCTATATTGAGAAGGACTTTTAACAAAATTGAAAATGGGTGTGTTACAATAATCACGAATCCGAATTTCTTTTGCATTAACAACACATTAACTGGTCCCTTTTTTATTAGAGAGATATGATTCTTCTGATTTCTTAATTAATTGACTTAATTATTTCTTGTAAATGAGGCACTTGACCGGAACTACACATTAATCTTTGGTACCATTTTTCACAGTATCATTTTGTTAAGAATTGCAATAGAATGACAAAGGACAGGACCTATATATTCGTCTTACCTTTATTGATTGTTCTTCGAAAATAATTTGCTACATCCAAGAAAATTGTTGCTCTTTCTTCATAATTTTCTCAATTATCTGTATAGAATTTCAACCACCACAAATGAAAATTAACCAATTCATAATTAAAAAGTACTTTCAATTAAACAATTTCAGTTTCTGTTTTTCAATCAAACTTCTCATTTTAAACAAAATGTATAGCATAATCACATCGTCTACGAAAAAATTTCACACATAACAGTTGAGATCACATAGAAATAAATTTTAAAAAGAAAGCACAACAATTGAAGATATAAAAAGGTCAATTAAGGATGAATTTACACAAAAAGATCAAATGGTTTTTTTTTTTCTTTTATATGAATTGACACAAAAAGATCAAATGGTTTTTTTATAAAAGTTGTGTATTGTTTTTGTTCCTTCATTTTCCATCATTATCTAAAGCATTAGACTTGAGTAGGTGGGCAAATGGACAACTAGTGATTCTATTTTTTACTGTATATACTGCTTTTTCTTTATTCTAAAAATCTTTATAATTTCCCTCCAAAACCCATCAATTCCCTTCATAATTAATTAATTAGTTTAGAGTTTAGTCCTATTAAATTTGTATTAGCGTACATATGAACTGGTTTATGGAAAAATCAGTACTTGCAATCCTCTCCTCTTTTATTCATCCAAACAGAGTTGTCAACTACTAAATATGTATTTTATATATATACAATAATGAAAGTAAATTGAAATTACAAGTTCTAAATATCCAGTAATTAAGCATATCGTGAGACTAATTAGGTCCAGTACGGTCCAAATTTTTTGTATCACAGTAGTGTTAAGCTCCCAAAGAAGATTGAAAAGGAGAGAGAGCTCCCTCTATAAAACGTTGGTTGCATGAGAGCTTTAGAAAAACCATCTCCATTAGAGAATTACAAGACTTCTTCTGTTCATCATTTCCCTCTTTCCTTTTGCTTGCATTTATTTTCCTCTTGTCCAACTTCTAAAATGGCACTAGAGTGTGTGAATATTGATGCATTATTTTTTGTTGGTTTGTTGTTGTGCATCAGCTTCTTTGGTTCCGTTAGTAGCATTGTTTTCAATGCTACTGTGTCCTTAGACGGAAGTGGAGACTTCAAAACGGTTGGTGGTGCCATTTCAGCTGCACCAAATGACTCCAACTCCAGATTTTACATTCGTGTGAAGCCTGGAACTTACCACGAACGAGTTGAAGTTCCATTGGCCAAGACGTTCATTGCTCTTATTGGCGATAATGCATTCACAACCATCATCGTCGACAATAGAAGCAATGGAACTGGATTCAAGACCAATAACTCTGCCACCCTCAGTATGTCTCATGTTTTTTAAATATACAAACAATCTATATTGATTATTTTTTTTTAAAGTACCTACTTTTTTCTTTTCCTATTATGGTATTTCTTATACATCGATATTCTTCACACACCCTTTTGTAGAGCTTAAGATTTCTTCTAATACAATGTTATTATTCAAAACAAATATATAATAAAAATTAGGGGAGAAATCAATTTTACCTGAGGCTGGGTAAGATTTATTAATTTTTACTCATAGACTTCTAATTTACCTTAGACTTGCGTTTAATTCTTATACTTGAACAACTGCCATCTTTTAATTTTGCTTTCATATTTAAAAGAATCATTATAAAGGGGCAGAAACCATTTACAAATTATTACCTTACCATTGAAGAAACATTAAAAATCATAATTAGTCTCCAACGAAAAAGTGTTCGGTTTTATTATTCAAAATAAGTAAACTGTACAAATGAGGGGAGAGAAACCATTTTTTACCTTTGAAATTGGGAAAGGTGTGTATTAATTTTTACACAAAAAAAAAAATGTTGCATTTTTTTCTTAAACTTTAACGTTACTATTTGTTCAAAGTTTATTTAGTCTTTTACTAATCTACCCAATTTTATTTCATGCAGCGGTCAAAGGTGACAAGTTTATGGCCCAATCTTTGACCTTTGAGAACTCAGCTGGACCTCAAAATCATCAAGCAGTGGCTGTCCTTGACCAAGCCGACCACACTGCTTATTACAAGTGCAGATTTCTGGGCTTCCAAGACACACTATATGTCAACGGACAAGATCAATTCTTCAAAGAGTGTGACATCTACGGAAGCGTGGACTTCATTTTCGGGCATGGGATTGTTGTGTTTCAAGACTGCAACATATATACTCGGATGCTGAACTCCGAAATTACAGTCACTGCACAGTCAAAGGAAGAACCAGCGTCCAAAAGTGGCTTCTCCTTTCAAAACTGTACCGTCACAGCTTCGCCGGAGATAGCATCCAACAAGGCCAAAGTTACGGTCTATCTCGGTCGGCCATGGAGGCAATATTCAACGGTTGTATTTATGGAGTCGTTTCTGGATTCAGTGGTGGTACCTAAAGGATGGTTGGAGTGGAAAGGGGTACCGGTAAACCGCTTATTTTATGCAGAGTTTAACAATCGAGGTCCCGGTGCTGATGTTTCCAACAGGGTTAATTGGCGAGGTTTTCATGTAATACATAAACGTTTAGCCATTACTTTCACTGTAAACAACTTCATTAACGGATCTGCTTGGTTGCCAGAAACTGGCATACCCTTTAGATCTGGACTCTAATTATGATTAATGAAATGATTGAGTTATTTATATTCTGCTTATACATAACTAATACGAGTAATATTTTTTTTTTTAGAGAATTTTTAATGGGTAGCAATTATGGTTTTAGTATTTGTAGATATAACAACATTTTAAAAGAATTGCAAATATGGCAAAAGTCTTTAATTTTTTTATATAATTCCAATTATACCTCCTCACTAAACCTATTCCTTTTTAATTGGTATTTGTTTTTCAATTGGTATTTGTTATTCACCGTTACTTAAATATTCCTTATTATTTTTATATTTTTATATTCAAAACAAACATGATTATGCCCGACATTTATATTTTTTATTATTTTACAATTTTAAGCATTTAAACATTTCAATTTTCTAGATTCTCAAACAATGTACATATTTAACTACTTGTAAGGCTCTAAATTCACAAATCAAATCAAATGAGATGTATTATAATTTATTTAATATACCTATTTTTAGAGAATTTGTAATTGGGTAGTAATTATGGTTTTAGTATTTGTAGATATATAGCAACCGTGACGACCATCATCATCAAGTATTATTATTAATTTTATTTAACGCTCTTGTAAACGCCGTGTTTAGTTGGATTAGTGTTTTTAATCAAGCTCGGCGAGGTGGAGGCCGTAATTTTGTTTGTCTTACGTGATTTGTCTCTTTTAAGATGAGATTAGTTATGAAAATTAAAGGGAAGGTAATTTAAGGGCGTTTTGGTGATTTAGGTCTAAATTAGGGTGATCTTGGACACATGACTTAACCTAATGCATGGTATATATTTATAGCATGAGAAACCCTAATTCTATCTCTCCCACCAATTGCAACAAACCCCTAGCCTCTTCTTATTGTAAACCTAAGTGAAACCCTAACACTCACCACCTTCTTCAACCTCCTTTCTCGTTCACGCACTGGCGGAACCCTAACCCATTCTTTGCCAGACGAGCCGACCGAAGCCTTCCCAGCCATCCATCCGCCTCGTCTGCAACCCTTGTACGAAGTACTCGCCGGAGCTGAGTGCATCCGTTCCAGCCGTCCACGCAAAACGCCGTCCGCGAGCCCCCAGCCGAACCGCAAGCATCCGCCGGAGCTCAACACTCGCGAGGGGCACGTCTCGCGTCTTCCGCCACGAGGCCCGATCGGGAATCGCCTCCTCAGACAAGCGCGCGACGCGTCCGCCGGCGCGAACCATCGAACGAGATCGCACGCAGCCATCAGATCGTGACCTCGTTCTGGTCTACCGAACACCACCGCCGCCGCCGGAAGATCGGATCCTCGCCCAGCCGACCGCGAATCTCCACAGCAGCCGCCGACGAACCTGCACGGCCGAGAGTCACCTCCTACACCGTCGTCGTGATTTTACAGCAGCGAGTTTGTTGGTCGGTGAGCGTTTTAATTCGAGTTTCGTATTTAATTAGTAATATTGCGACCTATCGATTGGATTAAATGTTCGGTTGAGAATTTAAGTTATGGTTTCGGTCACGTCCTTGTAGGAACCGAACGTGGAACGGAGTTGGAAGTCGATTGCCAAGCAAACTAAGAATTATTGAGTTCTCGCGTTGAAACCGAGGTAAGCGGATAGGATATCGTCGTACTGGTGGTTTAAGTATCGCACAATTAGGGTTTAAGTGTGAATATTTGGAGGTTAATTTCGGAAATTATGATGTGAATCAGGTTTCGCTAAGAGGAGAATAGGCAGGGAGTTCGATTAGATTTTGGATTAAAAATCGAAGCTTGAGGTAAGGGACCTCGTGCCGAACTTTTAAATGGGAGTAAATGAAAATGATTTTCATGATTTTATGTGAAACAGTTCATATTTTCCCACATGAAAATCCACAGATATTATTTTGAGAATACGTGATATTTTATGTGCAAATATTATGATGTATTATGTGAAAATGAATCATTATTTTATGTGAAAGTATTCTCACATGCTATGTATAGAGATCCCATTATTTCATGTGAAAATAGGACAGTAGTGCGTATGAGAATGTTTCATGTTTCTACAAAAGTATGATATTTCACACAATCCATGAGAAAGTATGAATGATATGTTGATGATGTTATTTATGATATGTACACCGTGATTATGTGACTGATGGGACCTTATGCATGATTTTGTATGTCACGAAATGAATTATTGAATAGTGTGGACATTGGTTATCCTGAGATCGCTGTAATGACTCAGGATGACCAGTCGGCCTCACAATTAAATGAATAGCCATGGATTAAAGACACTGCAATCGAATGAATAGCCATGGATTAAAGACACGCAATCGAATGAATAGCCATGGATTAAAGACTCGGCAATCGAATGAACGACCATGGATTAAGGACACAGCAATCGAATGAGCGACCATGGATTAAAGACACGCAATCGAATGAACAGTCATGGATTAAAGGCCTGACAATTAACTATGCAGCCATGGATTAAAGACCTGGCAACTTTAGAAAGTTTTAATTCCCATCTATGTATGTTATGAATGAATTTAAAGATCATGATTGTATGTGTATGCATATCCCAAACCTCGGTAGCGAGGTTACTTACTGGGTATTGTTTATGCAATACTCACCCTTTCTTTTAAAAATATTTTTCAGGTAAAGGGAAGGACGTGCAGGGCGTGTGACGGGAAAGCGTGATTAGGACCATGGGAACCAAAGATTGATTTCCGCATATTCATGATTTGAAACATTGTTGTCTTTATGTTTTTCTTTGAAGTCAAACTTACTTACGCTTTTAATAGGCCAAGGCGATGTGATGTCTTTGAACGATTTGAATGTTTTGTTTTTTTTTTGGGATCCCTAGAACTATTTACGTTAATTAAAAATGGCTTTTAAATTCTTTTTATCTCTCGGCCTATAAATGCATGCATGTGTAGTAATGTCCCTAGGGATTCTCATAGAAAAGTAGGGGCGTTACAGTTGGTATCAGAGCCCTAGGTTTAAGGGTTACGTAGACTTGCTTACTGAGTAAGCCTGAGTAGTTCCATGGTTTAACAACGCTTCCGATCACACTGCCAGTGCGCTCGACATTTTATTAAGAAAGTAAATGATTATGATATGATACGATTTTATGCATACATAACCTTAAAAGCCCCAGGGGTGATTCTATCTTATGATTTGAAAGTAAAGAAAAGCGAGTTAGAAACTCTCTATATTGTAGTTTTGACATAATGCCACCTAGAGGCCGAGGAGAGGTAGGGGGCGTGGTAGGGGCCGGAGGCAAGGGAAAACATTGGCCTTGGCCGAATTACCCTTGGATCGGGAAGAGATTACTCCACCCGTTCGAGACCTCCCCGGGACCCGCTTTGAGCGTCGGGAGAATGTACTGCGATTGCCCCCTCGTGGCGGACCGAGGGAACGCCAATGTTATGACTATGATGGTGGAGGCCATGCGAGCCTAGTCACGAGCCACGTGTAGCCACCCACCGGCCCAAGCAAATCGTCGGCGAAACGACGCAACCACGAGTCCGTTACAGAAGGACTTGGAAGTATGATCCGAGATCTTTTAATGGGTCTTCCAGAGTGACCCCACCGTGGCGGAGTTGTGGTTGTCCTCCATTGAGACCATCTTGGTGATGAACCGCCCCGAGGACCGTAGGGTGTCTGTGCGACCTTCATGCCGAGGATGACGCGTACTTGTGGTGGGAGTCCGCCAAGAACCATTGTGGCGGCGAGAGAGACGATTACTTGAATCTATTCAAGGAAGCATTACAGCGGAAATTCTATCTGCTGCGGCTTCGTTCACGAGAAGCGGCGAAATTCTACACCGTGTGTCGAAAGGAGGGCGAAGTGGAGATATATGAGAGGGAATTTACCCGTCTGTCCCCGTTTGCCCCGAGCCGGTGGATCTGAAGCAAAAGAAGACAGAGCGCTTCAT
The DNA here is from genome assembly GCA_036507285.1 of Trichosanthes cucumerina. Taxonomy (NCBI): domain Eukaryota; kingdom Viridiplantae; phylum Streptophyta; class Magnoliopsida; order Cucurbitales; family Cucurbitaceae; genus Trichosanthes; species Trichosanthes cucumerina. Next base: position 68,036,096 of record CM071839.1, on the reverse strand, counting down.
CATGGGGCTAGATGAGAATGTTCGAGGCTTTATTCAAGCATTAGCACCTCTCGATTACGCCTCGCGAGTGAGTGGCGGAATCGATTGGGTGCGAGCTCGGCATCGCACACACCGGTGGTAGTTAACTCGGGGCAGCCCTTAGCGAATCATAAGAGGAAGTGGGACCAACCCCATTCCAGCTCACAACGCCCCCAGCGTACATCGCATAGACCAGGGCATTTCCGTGCGAGTTCCGGCCGAAAACCACCGATCAACGGATCGAATAATAGCGGCGGAGATAGAGCCACGGTCACAAGGAATGCGGTAAAAGCGCACTGGGGGTAAATGTATGGCCCGGTCCGGAGCATGTTTCAAGTGTGGAAAGGAAGGGCACAGAGCTAATATCTGCCCGAATCAAGCCAGCACTAGTCAGCCACAGATTATGAGTAGTGGGCCTGCGGTGAAACCGGCCATACAACAGGGGAGAGCCTATGCAAGCACCAGTCGAGACATCTATGGCTCAGACTCAGTGGTTACAGGTACACTTCCATTACTTGGGTACCTCGCCTTTGTACTATTTGATTCTGGTTCTACGCACTCTTTTATTTCTGCATCATTTGTAAGTCAAGCTGAGTTAGAACTAGAACAGTTACAGTATGCCCTATCTGTCTCCACTCCGGCGGGGATAAATTTGTTAGCCAATATGAAAGTCAAGGATGGTAGTGTGACCATCGCAGACCATGAGTTAGCAGTGAACCTAGTGGTTCTAGATATGTTTGATTTTGATGTAATATTGGGCATGGATCGGTTAGCGCAGAACCATGCTTGTATTGGCTCGTTTGGGGAAGGAGGTAGTGTTCACTCCTCCTAACCAACTGAATCTGAGTTGAGAGGCACTATAGCGGGAAGTAGGCCTAAGGTAATTCACGCCTCAAGGCCGAAAGTTATTGCATCGGGAGCTTGGGGCGTCTTAGCTTTGCATCTTTGGATGCAAGGTGCACAGAGATCTCGGTGACATCGGTGCGATGGTGAATGAGTTTCTGAGCGTCTTCCCGAGGATCTTCCCTAATACCTCCGATCGGGAGGTAGATTTTAACATCAGTTGGAATTGGGGCGACCCCGATATCCAAGGCCCCGTCTGAGAATGGCACCAGTGAGTTGAAAGAACTAAAAGTGCGATTACAAGACTTGCTAGACAAAGGGTTTATACGCCCAAGCGTCTCACCCAGGGAGCACCGTGTTGTTCGTGAAAAGAAAGAAAGCGGATCCATGCGCTTTGTATAGACTACGAGGAGTTGAATAAAGTTACAATCAAGAATAAATATCCTCTCCCCAGAATAGATGATTTGTTCGATCAGTTGCAAGGAGCGACAGTGTTCTCTAAGATCGATCTGAGATCAGGCTACCATCAGTTGAGGATCAATGAAGGGGATATCCCTAAAACAGCATTCAGATCACGTTATGGGCATTACGAGTTCACAGTGATGCCGTTTGGCCTGACCAATGCTCCTGCCGCCTTCATGGACTTGATGAACCGTTTGTTCAAGGAGTTTCTTGATACGTTCGTGATTGTGTTCATCGATGATATATTGATATACTCCAGGTGTGATGAAGAACATGAAATGCACCTGAGGAAAGTCTTACTCACACTGAGAGAGAATAAGTTGTATGCAAAATTCTCCAAGTGTGAATTTTGGCTCAGACAGGTATCTTTTCTAGGGCATGTGGTGTCTGAAGCTGGAGTCTCTGTTGATCCAACGAAAGTGGAGGCCGTCACACAGTGGCCTCGTCCGACCACCACGATTCTGACAGAGTGCGTAGTTTTACGGGTCTTGCGGGGATACTATAAGCGCTTTGTGCGAGATTTTGCCAAGATAGCCATGCCTATGACTCGATTGGCGCGTAAGAAACTCTTTTGTGTGGGATGATGCGTGTGAAGCAAGTTTCCGGGAACTCAAGCCGCAGATTAGTGTCGGCCCCGATTCTTACGATTCCCGAGGGAACAGGAGCTTTGTGGTTTCTGATGGCGCTTCCAAGAAAGGGTTGGGATGTGTCTTGATGCAAAGACGGTAAAGTAATAGCTTATGCATCCCGACAATTGAAGACGCACGAGAGAGGAACTATCCAACTCATGACCGGAACTAGCAAAGATGGTATTTGCGTTAAAGATCCGGAGACACTACACCAGTATGGCGAGAAAATTCGATTTTTGAGATCATAAAAGTCTCAAGTATCTGCTCACCCGAAGAATTGAACATGAGGCAACGCAGATGGTTGGAATTGGTGAAAGATTATGACATTGACATACGATACCATCCCGGTAAGGCTAATGTAGTGGCCGATGCCTCTCGGCAGGAAGCCGATGCATCTTCTGCCTGCGCAGTGACGAGCAGCAACCAGCAGAGTTACTGAGCGAGTTTGCTCGAGCCGAAATTGCGATCTTAGTAGGAAAGACCACACTCGATTAGCCCGATTAACGATTGCAAACCGACCTTGAGGCAACGTATTATAGAGGCTCGGCAAGTGGACCCTCGGTTAGTGGAAAAACTTACTACGATAATCTGCGGTGAGTTGACGAGTTTTCCTATCCACGGATGGAGGATTGTTGTTTCGGGGGACGATTGTGTGTGCCAGACAATGACAAGATGAGAGCTGAGATCTTGAACGAAGCCCATAACTCACCATTTTCTATGCATCCTGGCAGTACCAAGATGTACCGAGATCTGAAACAATCGTTTTGGTGGTGCAACATGAAGCGCGACGTGGCGGAGTTCGTCGCCACCAAGTTTGACTTGTCGGCAGTGAAGGCACCTAGATGAGGCTGCGAGGATTGCTGCAGCCATTGCATGTGCCTCAGTGGAAATGGGAGGAGATCTCTATGGATTTCATAGTTGGATTGCCTAGAACTTTACGAGGTTACACAGTGATTTGGGTCATAGTGGACAGGTTAACAAAGTCAAGACATTTTTACTACGAAACCCACCTATTTTACGGATAAGTGGGCACAGCTTTACCTGGAAGAGATAGTCCGTTTGCATGGAATTCCAGTCAAGATTATATCAGACAGGGATCCACGTTTCACCTCCAACTTCGGAGAAGTTTACAGAGAGCTTTGGGTTCGCAGTTGAACTTTAGTACAACTTTTCATCCACAAGACGGATGGGCGAGACGAACGATTAAATCGGATATTAGAGGATATGTTGCGAGCTTGCACTTTAGACTTCCCGGTAGTTGGGACACTCATTTGCATCTAATGGAGTTTGCTTACAATAACGATTATCGATCGACCATCGGAATGGCTCCATTTGAAGCTCTCATGGAAAACGTTGCGAGAACTCCGCTACGGAGGAGGTTGGTGAACGTCGGTTGTTGGGTCCGTAATGTAGTACGAGATCACTAATGAGGCAATGCGTAAGATAAGGGCACGAATGCACGACCGCCCAAGTCGGACAAAAGAATTATCTTGACACGAGATTTAAAGGACCTAGAATTCAAGGTTGGGGACCACGTGTTTCTTAAGGTGGCTCCAATGAAGGGAATTCTAAGGTTTGGCCGTAAAGGGAAGTTGAGTCCGCGATTCATCTGGACCATTTGAGATTTTAGAGAGGATTGGTGCGATGGCCTCTGATTAGCACCGCCGCCTTCTCTTGCTGGCGGTTCATAACGTGTTTCATATCTCCATGTTGAGAAAGTATGTTCCGGACCCGACTCATGTCGTAGACTTGAACCGCTGCGCGATTAGCGAGAAGATCGAGTTATGGTGAACGGTAGAGTGCAGATCATTGCAAGAGATCGAAAGACCCTCCGTATAGCAGTGAGATCGGCTTGGTTAAAGTATTGTGGCGAGAACCACCGCACGGAAGAAGCTACACGGGCGAGAAGAGGAAGTGCGAGCTAAATACCCGCAGCTATTCGAGAATAGGAACTTTCGAGGACGAAAGTTCTTAAGGAGGAAGATTGTGACGACCATCATCACAGTATTATTATTAATTTTATTTAACGCTCTTGTAAACGCCGTGTTTTAGTTGGATTAGTGTTTTTAATCAAGCTCGGCGAGGTGGAGGCCGTAATTTTGTTTGTCTTACGTGATTTGTCTCTTTTAAGATGAGATTAGTTATGAAAATTAAAGGGAAGGTAATTTAAGGGCGTTTTGGTGATTTAGGTCTAAATTAGGGTGATCTTGGACACATGACTTAACCTAATGCATGGTATATATTTATAGCATGAGAAACCCTAATTCTATCTCTCCCACCAATTGCAACAAACCCTAGCCTCTTCTTATTGTAAACCTAAGTGAAACCCTAACACTCACCACCTTCTTCAACCTCCTTTCGTTCACGCACCTCAGCCGAACCCTAACCCATTCTTTGCCGCCGAGCGAGCCGACCAAAGCCTTCCCACCATCCATCCGCCTCGTCTCGCAACCCTTGTATGCGAAGTACTCGCCGAGCCGAGTGCATCCGTTCGGCCGCCCACGCAAAAACGCCGTCCGCGAACCCCACCAACCGCATGCATCCGCGGAGCTCAACACTCGCGAGGGGCACGTCTCGCGCCTCTTCCGCCACGAGGCCGATCGGGAATCGCCTCCTCCGACAAGCGCCGCCGACGTCCCGCCGGCCGCAACCACCGAACGAGACTGCACGCAGCCATCAGATCGTGACCTCGTTACGGTCTCACGAACACCACCGCCGCCGCCGCCGAAGATCGGATCCTCGCCCGGTAGATCGCGAATCTCCACAAAGAACCGCCACGAACTCGAACTGCGCGGCCGAGAGTCACCTCCTACACCGTCGTCGTGATTTCTGGCCGAGCGAGTTTGTTGGTCGGTGAGCGTTTTAATTCGAGTTTCGTATTTAATTAGTAATATTGCGACCTATCGATTGGATTAAATGTTCGGTTGAGAATTTAAGTTATGGTTTTGGTCCACGTCCTTGTAGAACCAGACGTGGAACGGAGTTGGAAGTCGATTGCCAAGCAAACTAAGAATTATTGAGTTCTCGCGTTGAAACCGAGGTAGCGGATAGGATATCGTAATACGATGGGTTTAAGTATCGCACAATTAGGGTTTAAGTGTGAATATTTGGAGGTTAATTTCGAAATTATGATGTGAATCGGGTTTCTAAGAGGAGAATAGGCGGGGAGTTCGATTAGATTTTGGATTAAAAATCGAAGCTTGAGGTAAGGGACCTCGTCTTAGAACTTTTAAATGGGAGTAAATGAAAATGATTTTCATGATTTTATGTGAAACAGTTCATATTTTCCCACATGAAAATCCACGGATATTATTTTGAGAATACGTGATATTTTATGTGCAAATATTATGATGTATTATGTGAAAATGAATCATTATTTTATGTGAAAGTATTCTCACATGCTATGTATAGAGATCCCATTATTTCATGTGAAAATAGGGCGGTAGTGCGTATGAGAATGTTTCATGTTTCTACAAAGTATGATATTTCACACTTCGTCCATGAGAAAGTATGAATGATATGTTGATGATGTTATTTATGATATGTACACCGTGATTATGTGACCGATGGGACCTTATGCATGATTTTGTATGTCACGAAATGAATTATTGAATAGTGTGGACATTGGTTATCCCGAGATCATTTATAATGACTCGGGATGACGATCGACCTCACAATTAAATGAATAGCCATGGATTAAAGACACAGCAATCGAATGAATAGCCATGGATTAAAGACACGCAATCAAATGAATAGCCATGGATTAAAGACTGCAACAATCGAATGAATGAAATGACCATGGATTAAGGACACAAACAATCGAATGAAACAAACCATGGATTAAAGACCTGGCAACTGAATGAACAGTCATGGATTAAAGGCCTGACAATTAACTATGCAGCCATGGATTAAAGACCTGGCAACTTTAGAAAGTTTTAATTCCCATCTATGTATGTTATGAATGAATTTAAAGATCATGATTGTATGTGTATGCATATCCCAAACCTCGGTAGCGAGGTTACTTACTGGGTATTGTTTATGCAATACTCACCCTTTCTTTTTTAAAAATGTTTTTCGTGTAAAGGGAAGGGCGTGCAGGGCGTGTGACGGGAAAGCGTGATTAGGACCATGGGAACCAGCATTGATTTCCGCATATTCATGATTTGAAACATTGTTGTCTTTATGTTTTTCTTTGAAGTCAAACTTACTTACAGTTTTTAATAGGCCAAGCTGATGTGATGTCTTTGAACGATTTGAATGTTTTGTTTTTTTTTTGGGATCCCTAGAACTATTTACGTTAATTAAAAATGGCTTTTAAATTCTTTTTATCTCTCGGCCTATAAATGCATGCATGTGTAGTAATGTCCCTAGGGATTCTCATAGAAAAGTAGGGGCGTTATAAAGAACTTTTTTAAAAGAATTGCAAATATGACAAAAATTTTTAATTTTTTTTATAATTCCAATTATACTCTTGGCTTAAACCTATTCCCTTTTTAATTAGTATTTGTTTTTCAATTGGTATTTGTTCTTCACGGTATTTTTCTTCTTCCGATTTTTGCGACAACATCTTCTTGATTCGGTCAATCTTCCCAAACTCTTCTCGATTCCAGTCCAATCTTCTGTCGAGTCGCAAGTTTGAGTATCTTCTCAAATTCAATCGGAGTCGCAAACCTTCACCTATTCGATCGGGTATTTTCTAGTTTGATCTGTTGAATTGCAACCCATGAATTTTCATCGAGTTTGTTTGATTATCTTCTCAATTCGATCGAGTCGCAAAGTTTGTCGATAATCTTCTCCAATTCGATCGCATTGTAGTATCTTCTTATTCGGTCGAAGTATCTTCCAATTCGATCTTTTCAAGTCCAACGGAGCTTTTTCGTGGGTATTTGATTTTTCAATCAACATTTTTCGTGGGTATTTCTTATGTTCATTTTGTTACATCACTATTTTTACGCTTTGGAATCGCAAGTTTTCTTCATTTTTGTTCTATCAACAATCTTTATTTTCTAGATGATCGACGATATACGTGACATCAATGATATCTATCATTGTTTTCTAGATATGATCAATAGATATCGATTATATCGATGATATCGGTGATATCGATGAATCAATAGATATCAATGATATTAGTGATATTAGTGATATACGAGTGACTATTGTGCTTCCAATTAGTGATATACGATCTTCCGTTGGAGCTCTTTTAAGTGGGTATTTGAGTTTGTCAATCAACGGATCTTTTTTCGTGGGTATTTTTTTGTTCATTTTGTTATATCAACGTTTTTTCGCAATGTTTTGGAGTCGCAAGTCGATTTTGGTGATTGTTTTGTTTTCTAGATATGTTAGAGAATACATATGACATCAGTGATATCAGTGATATCTATCATTGTTTTCTAGATACAATGATATCAATGATATCATTGATCAATATATATGATATCGGTGATATCAATGATCGATGAATATCAATGATATCGATGATACCGATGATACAATCGCTTTCTGAATATCAATGATATCAGTGATATCATTGATCAATAGATATGATATCAGTGATCAGTAGATATCAGTGATCAATAGATATCAATACTATAGTGATATCATTAATCAATGATATACGAGTGACTATTGTGGTGATCGGTTTCTATATTACTTAATATTGTTAATGTTGTTATTACTTTTAGTAGGAACTATGATGAAGCTTCCAATAGTTATTTTTATAGTAGGCAATGGAATGAGAAAAATTTCTATGAGAATTACAAGACCATTGGAATTTTTGTTGATGAGATGATGTGTTTTGATGATTTTATTAATCTGATTGTGAAAGAAGTTCGAATGGATAGTTTTATTTCTTTTATAGAATTGTCGATGTTATTAGGTTAGGGATAAATGATGCTCAGGATGTGGTTAAAATTCAAGAAGATAAAAATGTTGCTTGGTTTTTAACTTTAATGAAAGATCAAAATACAAGATATCCTTTAGTTTCTCATATTACAAGAAGTCTAATAGAAAAGTTATGAGTAATAGGTAATAGATAGGTAGAAGTTTATCAGACAACTATCATTGATAGAAACCTATGACTTCTATCAGTGATAGTAGTCTATCACTTCTTTTTCATTAGCTTTTATCAATCATTAACAGGATAGTAGTCTATCACTTCTATCGGTGATGATGAACGATATAGAAAGTCGAATAGGAACAAGATGTCTAATAGATAATAGAAAAGTTATGAGTAATAGGTAATAGATGAACAATTGTGGTAGAAGTCTATCGAGACAACTATCAACGATAAAGTCTATCACTTCATCATCGATGATAGATATCACAATAGTAGTTTATCAAAATTAGAAGAAAAATTAGTTATTAAATAAACAGACAAAAAAATTAGTTATTAAATAAACAGACTTCTATCAGTGATATCACTGATAGCACCCCATCAGTGATATCACTGATAGCAGTGACTGGCGTGGGGTGTTTTAGTAATTTCAATTTCTCTTTTCAAATTTTTGCTATTTTTGCAAATAGATTGAGCCATTTACTATATGAACAATTATATTGGTCCTTTTTGCTACCAACCCAATTGCCCTTTTTTTTATATGTACAATATTTTTCATTTAAAATTTTTTAACAGAATTTGAAACGTTATACTTTATATATAAATTTTAATACAAGACAAATAAAGAGATCAGCCCTTATTAATTACTACTTTACTCCACCTTCCGATTATGAATATTTACAAACATTAAAAAATATATATATATATCTATAGTAGCAAACAGTGGTGAATTTATTTGCCATATAATATTAAAACCAAACTTGTTCTTGAGGACATTAATTTTAATCAAGGGATACATGCCACTGTACGATTACATTTAATAAGATTTATGATTGAAAATGCGAGATCCAATAATGCATAGGAAGCATTATAACGAGATGTCCACTCGGGAGGGACATAGTAACCTTCAAAATCATCCACACATGCACGTAAAATGCTACCAACGAGGAACACTGGCAATTGTTCCACGTCTATACCTTCTCTTTTCGTTAGCAGTATTTGTAAGGCTTTTTGTAGTTTCACAATTCCTATTTGAAAGTCTCCCATACAAGCTTCCAACACATCTTTTGTATCACGACTAAGTTTTCCCGAACTTATCTCTTTTTCAAGGAACAAAACGCTCTGATTGAAATCACTGATGCTATGATTCACAAATATGATTAGAAGACCTGTTAAATTTGACTTCAAATCTTCGCGAGGATCTGAATCTACTACTGGAATGCACAATTTATACAGTTCATTATACTTAATCCTATTGCAAGTATCATGAACAAAATTGTGGACTGTCGTATTCTTGTCTGCTTTGACCGATGCAGAGAGATTGGAGATAGAAAAGAAAACAAGGACAAGAAGGAGCAAATGTGGGGATTGGGAAGCCATGTTCTTATTCCTCTCAAATTCTTTTTCTTTCTTCTCACTAACAAGCATATGTATGGTGGAAATTTATAGTCAAAATCTTGATTAATGTCTTAGAATATTTTTGGAAATTACTTTCTTCATAGCAGTTTTAAGAAGGGGAGAATTAAATGTGATATGATATATATGATTCTTTATATTTTTGGACAAAAAGAGACATAATTAAATTTGATATGATAAAGGTCTTGCATTCCATTTACAACCTTTTAATTTGTTCTATCCTTCTTTAAATTATTGCATAATAATTTGTTTTAACCTTAATTTGTTTTAACATACAAATTAGTAATTATAACCAACGGTAATTCAAATAAGAAAAAAACGATAACATCAATGTGACACCCGATAATTTCAGGTAATTTCTTAATTTGCGAAACTTCATTCTAGGCTCGTTTGGTAATTATTTAAGGATTTTGGGGCAGGTGGTTGATTATTGAATCTTGTAGGGATCCAAATAATTAGGGTCTAACCTTTAAATTTAGGTTGCAACTCCCTAAGACTTGTATCGAGCCTTCAAAGAAGAACAAGGTAAATTTTGCAAGGTCAAATTTTTTTGACCTCCTTTAGAATGTTGTGTGCCTCTTCCTCTCGAATTTTGGAAATTACTTTTTTAGAATATTTTTGGAATTTACTTTCCTCCTTGCTCCTCCTTGCATTTTAGAAGGGGAGAATTAAATGCGATATGATATATATGATTCTTTATATTTTTGGACAAAAAAACGACAGAATTAAATTTGATATGATAAGGGTCTTGCATTCCATTTATAGCATTTTAATTTGTTTTAACCTTTCTTTATTGCATAATATTTACTTTTAACATTTTTCTAGTACATAATAATTTGTTTTAACGTACCAATTAATAATTACATCCAACGGTAATTCAAATAGAAAAAAACGATAACATCAAATCTGTTATTTGAAAGAAAAAATATTGTATATCGTTGAATATTAATAGTAAGAACTAAAAAAACAAAAGAGTAAAATGCGGCAAATAACATAGTATTAGTCTGACTTGATGTAAGACTATTGAACTACAACTTGTGGAAACGAGATTTGAATTTCTGATCTCTTAATAAAAAAAATATACACTTTATACTAGTTTAACATGCTCTAACAACAAACAATGTAATTGACATATAAGGTCTTTTTTTAGTACGGAGTAGGGATAAAGTTAATTTTAAAAAATAATTAATGTTATATTATCATTTAGATTTAAGAGCAATATTAGTAGATAGGGGTGTACATAAGCCGGGTTAGGTTGGGTTGGGGGAGATTTTTAGACCAACCCGAAAATTCGGGTTGACCATTCTTTCAACCCAACCAACCCTATTCCAATCAAACCCAATATTTTTGGGTTAGGTTGGGTTGTATCATCAGGTTAATTTTTTAATTATTTAAACTTTTTTTCTTGAATTAATAACTAAAATCACATATAAAATTCAAATATCAAACTTCAAAATTCATAACATCTTAACATTTGTTAGAAGTCTAGAAAAAAAATAAGAAATTGATAAATAATTCATTTATAAGTGTATATGTAATTAAAATAAAATTTAAAAAATGTAAACGTTGGGTTGGGTCAACCCGAGAACCGACCCGAACTTTTCGGTTCTCCAAATTTCTAACCCAACCCAAACTGAAAAAAAATCTAACCCAACCTATAATCCTTACAGTTTGGGTTGGGTAGTCCGGGTTGCTCGGGTTATCGGATTAGTTGTATACCCCTAATAGTAGATGACAATAAAGTTAACTAAAAGAAAATAATTTCTTAAACGGAAAAGAAGAAAATAGTAAAATATAATTTTTTTTGAAAACCCTTATCAGATGAGAAAACGATTTTATTATGAACGCAACATTCTAAAAAAAATTTACCTTATATATAGTAGCAAAATAATAATAATAATAATAATAAAAGATTTCACTGCAAATTATATATATATATATATATATATATATATATATATATTAGTTCGACAACATAGGAAGGAGGAGACTCAATTCTCTTACCTTTTAATCTAGAATATATGTCTTTACTAGTTGAACTAAATTCAAATTGATAATTTAACTTTAGTTACACAACTCATGGTAATTAAATTAATGGTAATGTTATAAGAGTTATACTCAAACATCTCTAAATTCATATAAAAAAGGAAAATTGTAAAGGATAGAAAAATCTCGGTTCTTATTTGTAAATATGGCAAGTTTTTTTAAAGATTAAAAAATGGTAAATATGTTAAATAATGTCTTTTAATTAATTCTCATTTTACCCTTAATTGAAGTCTCATTGATAGAAATTTATCAGTGATTACTTCTATCCCTGATAGACTTATTATCACAGTTAGGAAACTCTATAAAAAAAATTGAAGTCATGCTAAAAGGCTCTTATTATAGTTAAGAGTCAATCAGTGATAAACTTTTATCAATAATACTTATCACAGTTAGAAATTTATGAGTGATTGAATGTGGTAGAATACAATATTGAAGTAAGGCTTGGAGTAGGTCGATAGACTTTTATCATAATTAGGATTCTATCATTGATAGACTGTGATAGAATGCAATACATGAAGTAGACTAATAGATTTTTATCACAAGAAGTATATCAGTGATAAATTCTAATAACTGTAAAAACGGAAGTAATGCTTGCAAGTAGTATGCTGGTAGACTTTTATCATAGTCAAGAGTCTATCAATGATAGACTTCTAATACCGGTAGACTCTTGTCACAATGATATATGAAATAAACATCTCAGTGATAAACATAATAGGATAGTGATATCGACTTCAATCGCACACCCTAGTTTATTCAATATGAAAAATAACCTATATTAACTCTAGCTAATTCAAGATTCAAATTCTAATAATTCACAAGAAAAAGATTCTAGCAATGAATATGTACGCTTCTATCAGTGATAAACTTCAATCAACGCACGACTCTCAATGATAATGATAGAAGTCTATCAGTAATGAACTTCAATAAGAAGAGAGAAACAACATATATAGAAGTCTATTAGTGATAATAGTGATAAACTTCAATCAAAATATGGAAACAATACATATAGAAGTCTATTAGTGATAGTGATAAACTTATATCACTGATAGACTTCAATTACTGAATATTAATATTTATATAAAATAGTCGATCATATTTATCACTTCTTTCACATTGTTGGATATGTAGGTGGGTATGATAACAAAATTTTGATGGATATCTAAGGTTAAAATGTTGATATATAACTAAATTTACTATAATTTATTAGTTTAAATTTTTGGATTGATTAGTGATTTAACATAATATTAAAACAAAAGATTCTGTGTTTTTCTCTCCAATTAAAAGTGAGAGGAGTATTAAGTGTTGACACATAATTAAATTTAAAGTTTGATCGGTGAATTTAACATTCCAGCGAGTGGCAATCAAATAATAAAACTTTGATCATTGGATGGATTTTTATTGACAATGATGAGTTTCTTACAATTTAATTGTAACGACCCTAAGTTTGGGGGAAAACCTAACCAAGGCGTTACCTAACACACACCGTTCGCGCCGAAATTTCGGCAGCATAACGGCGCTACTAGGACCTTTCCAAAAATTTCAGGGACCTGTTTTAACACCATATGCACTTCTAAAACAACACACTCTTCCCAACCATCCACTAACTTCACTTAAACTATGGCTAGGACTCCACAATTAGAAATTCACAACAGAAACAACCAGGGGCATCCATAACCATCAAGCATAATATAAATAATAAAAAAAGGCCAAGAAAGTCTAACAGAAACAATCTTATAACCGTTCTCAAAACAAGAAACCAAAAGCTCTCTAAGTACTAATCTAAACTAAGGGAAGGGAAGGAAGGACTTCATAGCCTCACAGGTGGTCACCGTCATCTGCCAGCACAGGATCAAGTTCTATCTGCAAACAAAACAACAACGAAAGCAGCGTGAGTAATGGAAATACTCAGTAAGTAGCCCGCTAAAAAACCAATATGCCACAAGCATTAACAAACAATAGGTAACAATCAAACGATCACACTAATGCTTAGGCCCTACGAAGTCCTACGACCCTAACCTTTCTTCATGCACTCCACTACCTAGGCTTCGTAACCTGGACCCCGACTCACGACCACGAAGGCCAGCACGCCTCAAAGGCTCTCGCGCCACAAAGGCTATAACGCCACAAAGGCTATTGTCTCACCACAAAGGCTACAACGCCACAAAGGCTATCATCTCGCCACAAAAGGTTATAACGCCACAAAGGCTATCATCTTGCCACAAAAGCCTATAACGCCACAAAGGCTACAATGCCACAAAGGCCTCTCATCACAAAAGAGTCGGGTCCTAATTCAATTCGAAGGCCAAGGGTTCTAGGCTAGGTCTACACGGACTCGCAAATGAGCTAGAGCATTCCTAAATTAGGCCTAACCGCTTCCCCACAAGGTTAACACTTCCTTGCCCGGTTCATTAAACTAGCCACAAGGCTGATCAACACAGCCGACCTACTGGGTTGCCACCAAAGCTTTGCTTTACACTTGGGCCTACCACCTTGTTGCCACAAAGGCCATCCTGCTCAAGTACCACGACCGACACGCAAACCAACAAGTTCTCAACAACTCAGGTTCACAACAACCAAAGACAAGAGCTAAACCGATAACTATACATGCTTAACAAGTTTCGTCATCATGCAACAACCAAAACAAGAGTAAAACTGATAGCTACACATGTTAAATAAGTTCAGACATAGTCCAAGAACATTCAGAGGCAACCATTCGTCCACTACAGACATGTAAAAATTCACAGGCTAACTCTGATCCCTTTTAACACACACAATAAATACAAGATTACGTTCCTACACGCCTCGTAAGCAGGCCATCCTACTTATGAACATACTTGACAGGTCCAACTAGCTACTTACGTCGATTGCAGAACGCGCGCCAAGCTCTTCCTATTCTTTTAAGGTCGAAACCAACTCGCCAGTGACAACCGAAGGGATCTACAAGCCACAAATGTTGTATTCGAATAGTTTCAAGGTCTCGTGGAGTAAACTTTTGGCTTGTAACACACGTTTAGGCCCAATCCTAACATTTTCTACACAAGAAAGGGGAAATTAACTTACTGTAATGATGAACCGGAACTTCCAACACCAAGCCTGGGCCACCACGAACGTGTTGCAATCTCCTTAACAATCAATCAACGTCCTGGCCAACACAAACAACAAGATTAGAGAGGGAAAAGAGGATCTACGAGGTTCTGAAAGAAAAAGGAAACAAAATTTGAGAGAGGGAGAGGGTCGACGCGACTGTAGCGCCGGTGAGGGAGGAGGAGGGTGAAGGAGGCAGCGACAGGAAGTGCTTCCGACCAGAGTATGAAGGCGGAGAGGCGCGGTCCAGCGTCGGCACGAGGGATGCAAACGACCTTGCACAGAAACGCTGGCGACTAGGGCGATCGACGGCTGGCCTCGCGATTAGGGCTCACGACGGCGGCGACCGATCTCCGCTACGGGAGGTTGGCCGAGGCGAGGGGGTCCACGGCAACAGCGAATGGCTCAGCGGCGGCGGCTCAAGAAGGTGGAGACGGGTCTGGGGGAGGGTGCGCCGAAGACCTTCGAACGAAACTTCCTCTTTCTTTCTTTTTTTTTTTTAACCAAAGAGAAAAAAGAGAAGAAAATAGAGCTTACCCAGGATTCGCTCTTCAGAACCTGCTCCCACAACGAAAAGAGAGAGCTAGAATGAGACTGACGCTTCCTGAACTTGAAAGACCTGAATTTAAAAAGTAAAACGCTTAAATTTAGGTCCCTAACTTGAAGAAAACGGATTTCCACCTGTCCTCCAAAGACCTAAGAATTAGAAAAAAATGACCAAGACCACCAAAACTCAACTTATGCCAAAAAAAATATCTGAACTAACTGGGGCGTCACAGTAATCGTGACACATATCCCAACCCCTTTTTGATTAAACCAATGTTGATACCATCCTTTCATAAACGAAAGTTGAAAAACAAAAAAATGCCTAGAATATCAATAGAGTTTGTGTTTAAGTGGGAATGGGTATAGCTTGGTTACCTACCTCTTTAAAAGTTAGAAGTCTGTTCTCCTCCAATTTACTTGAGAAAAAAGACCAGTTAATGAGTGATCCTTTGGGACAATTACTCCAATCATAATTAATTGAGTCAACCAAAGAACATCTTCAACATTAATTGGATTATTAACTCAATATGGGCATGTTTTTTTTCAAAGTTGAATAATCTTTATAATAATTTTGTAATTAATTTATCCATAACATTTAAAAAAGTGAGAAAAATGTCAAAAAGAAAAAATAAAATGCGTTAAAGAGTCAAACACTCCCTTTTATGTTTTTGAACTAAAAAAACCTAAGCAGTAAGGTAACTCGAAAATTTTGGCGTTTTTTCTTACCTTCTCACGGAGATACTTTTTATGATTTCAGGAAATCTCAGGGCGCATCTGACTATTTTTGGTGGATAATGGATCGTGGCAATAAGGAGGAACTCCATGTTTTCATAATAATTTTGTGGAAAATTTGGAATAACAGAAATGACATCAGCATACGTGAGCGGCCGACACACGATTGGGATAGATGGAGAAGAACCACACAAATGACCATTAATGAGTTAACCTATAACCCCATCAGTCGAGCCCGTGTTCTGGCCGGAAGTCAAAATATCCCTCAACAATGGAGCCCTCCCACTCAGGGTTGGTGGAGCCTTTGTACGGATGCCTCCTGGAGTGACGAATTGAATAGTGGATGTATTGGTTGGATGGTACGAAACTGGGAAGGTCGTGTGATCTGTGCAGGACATTCTTACATTAACACTTACTGACCTATTTTGGTTATGGAACTATTTGGGATAATTAAAGGAATGAGATCGATTACGGATAAAGGTATTCCCTTGATGGTGGAATCGGATTCGCTCGAAGCCATACTTTTGATAGAAGGAAAAATTGAAGATTGCACAGAAGCACGAGATTTCACAGATATAATTCACAACATGCGAGAGGACTGGAATGACATCATGTTCCGACACATCCCTCGATCATCGAACCAAGAAGCTCACAAGCTCGCATAGAGAGCATCTCATCTTCAACAAGACGAAATTTGGTCGGGGGAGTCTTTTGGACTCCATTACTTTATTAGTTAAGTGCTCTACACCATGTTTTGTTTCTCAAAAAAAAAAAAAAACCTAAGCAGTGAAATCCATAAACCATAATTAATGAAGAATTTGGGTTAACCAAACTAATCCATAACAATGGGCGCACTAATAACTTGTTTTTCAGAAAACCTATAGAAAACCACATTTTCTAAATGAGATGGTTTTAGTCCGAAAAGAAAAACAATGGGCACAACAACAATAACAACAACAATAAAAATAAAAATAACAATAATAATAATAATAATAATAATAATAATAATATAAAATAAACTAGTAGAAAATTTAGAGTGGAAACCTCTTATTAGAACAATTCATTAATTAAAAAGGTTAGGCCCTGTTTGATAACCATTTTGTTTTTTGTTTTTTGTTTTTGAAATTTAAACTTAAAAATACTACTTATACCTATAAGTTTTATATCTTCTTATCTACTTTGTATCTATGTGTTTTCAAAAATCAAGCCAATTTTAGAAAACTAAAAAAAGTAACTTTAAAAAACTTGACTTTGTTTTCAGAATTTGGCTAAAAGTTCAAATGTTTATTTAAGGGAGATGATCTCTATTGTAGAGAAATTAAGTGAACATAAGCTTAACTTTCAAAAACTAAAAACCCAAAACAAAATAGTTATCAAACGGGGCCTTAATTAACTGTTTTTTTTTCTTTTTCTAAATGAGTGTAGTACGCACTACTACAAAATTAGGATATAATGACAGACATATAAAATTTGCGCAGAGATACAATGACGGACGACTGAAAAATGCGCGGATCTTTTATTAAAAAAATAATTTCATATACAATGACGGGCATTGCCCGTCATTGTAAATGGGTTTTAATGGCAGTCAAGGCCCGACATTATAGGCATTTTTTATTATTTTTTCCCAAACAAAATATAAATCCCGTGCGCTCACAACTTTTGTTCTCTCTCATTCTCTCTCTCATAGTACTCTCATTCATCTGGAAGCTCATTCTCACACAGCACACCACTGCTCAGATTTTTTGTCGTTTCGTCCATCGCCCGTTGCTGTTTATCATCCACGTCGTTTCCATTGTCGTTATAGTCGTCGTCAGGCTAGTTTGGAGAGCTTGGGCGGGTTTCCTTCATTGGCTACTCCTACAGCGTCGAGCAGATCCTTCGCTGGTGACCTCTGCATCGTCGATCACATCCATCGTAGAGCTCACCAGAGCTAGCTTCATTGGCGGTCTGCTTACCAAAAGACAAAAAAAAAAAAAAATCGTGGGTAAAAAATTTCTGTAGATCTAAAAAATTTGTTGTCTATTGTGTAGATCTGAAAGTTTTGTTTGTGTAGATCTGAAAATTGTGGGTACCTATTTTTCCTTTTTGGTTTAAATTTATGTACATTGTTTGTTCTTGTGTAAATCTAAATTTTTTTTCATGAAACTATACATTTTCTCTCTTAATCCATCTTCTATTCTCCTTCTTTTGTTGAGCTCACTCAAACTAACTTCTCTCTGTTTTTTTTTAAAACTATACATTTTCTTTCTTAATCCATCTTCCATTATGCTTTTGTTCTTCATTTTGATAGGGTTTTCCAACATTTTAATTTTTAAGAGACTAATTTTAATTTTTGTTGTATTACTTCTGGATCTTGTAGGTTGTTGCATCTAGAACATGGCCTTTAATATCAAGGTACAGAGTAGTTTTAAGGACCAATCGTCAAGTTGGAGATGATTGATGCTCTTTATAAGCCTCTGGAAGATGGATGATGGTATTATTAGGTGTTTGTCACCATCATTAGGTGTTTGTCATTGGCAACGAACAATTTCTCACCTGGAAGACTTGTTTTTTTAATATTTTTTTTACTGCATTTGATACCTTGTTTTTATAACCTATACTATCTTAGAATTTTCATTCATAAATCTTAGAAGGTCTCCTGAATTTGTTGGTTAAATTTATCGTACTGTTATATCATTAATTTCTATAAAATCTATTGTACAATTTCTAGGAATAGGGGTAAAATTTTACTAATTAAATGTTATTCTCTTGTGATGCAGGGAATTGTTTTTGGATTTCTACAGAACTAGCAATGGTCGCAAACCAACTCAGATCATTGTGTTTAGGTGAGACCTTGGTTGTTAAATTGTTAGTTGATAATCACATGTCTATCCACTTTGTCTTTTTGATTCTCAACCTTACTTGAGATTTTAATTTTATTCTCAGTCAATGAATCTCAATTTAATCAAGTTTTGAACATTGAGTTGGATCAAATTGTCAAGTTCCCTATAATTAAAACTTTTTAGTTTCTTATCTTAATTTTGGTTGGCGATGTGTTTAAACATAAACAATACTCTCGCTCGTTGAAATATTATTATCTTTACTTGATGTATAATTGTGCATTTATCATCGTGGTTATTGCATTCTTTCAAGAAAGAGCTGAAAAAGTCTCTCATAAATAGATAAATCTTCATTGCTTGCCTCATTTTCCCCTAAGAATGTTGTTGGATCGGTATGGCAACCCTAGAGGGGGGTGAATAGGGTTTAATTAAACTTTTTACTAAATATGCCCAAATTATCTAATTAACAAACTTTTTAAGAAACAATTAAAAAAAATAATTAAGAGAAATTAATACAATATGCAAGATAGATAAAAAGTATAATAAAAATGAGTTTTATCCAATACTTAGCAATTAATTAAGAAACAAATTAAACCATGCATAAACTACTACAAGTAATTGCAAAAATAAATAGGAAAGAGTTAGAGAAGATGACACCGTAATTTTATAGTGGTTCGGTCAAACTCGACCTACTCCACTCCCCAAGCGCCTCTTGGGAATTTGAATTAAAAAATTCATGACCGACTCTTTCCCACAGTTAGAGCCCAACTGCTACACCACTCTTTTTACGGGTTCAAGAGCAAACCCGATCCTTTCCACGGCTTAGGATCAAACCGTTACAAAGTTTGGTAAAGATTTGAATAACACACTAATACACTCTCTTGATAGAGTAGATTCACAAATTTTAACTCTCACAAAATAATCCTCACAAAACAACAAAACTCTCTCAAGAAAGAGATGAAAAGAAAAAAATTGAGAGCTTGGAGAGAGCAACAATGGAGGCTTTTTAATTTTTGGAGGATTGTAAAAATGCCAAAACTTCTTATAAAAAATTGGAGAAGAAGATGGTATAAAAAGAGAGGGAAATGGGGTAAAAACCAAAATTTAATTTAGACCATTGGATTGTGGTAAAAGAGAAATAGATGGTGGAGATTAAAAGTAAAAAGAAAATGATTATTAAAAGAATTATTTAATAATAATAATAATAATAATAATAATAAAATATTATTTATATATAAATGTGTTTAACGGCAAAAACAAATTTACTTTTTTTTTTTTTTTTTTTACTTTCAACGGTTATATATATAAAATATAATATTTTTATTTTATTTTCTTTTTATTTTAAAACAACCAAAATCCCACCAAATGTTACTCTTCCAAAGGTCCACATGGCACACTTTAATTGGTCTACAATGGTGACTTGGCCGCCACGTCATCGCGTCGGGAAAATTCCGTTCAAACTTGTTTTGGTCATAACTTCTTCGTTTTAGCTCCGATTTGAGTGATTCAAGAGGCGTTGGAATCGTTATTCCGAGCTCTATGCAATAGAAACTTCAAAACAATTAAACTATTAGTAATTAATAGCAGGTTTGTTATCATCAAAATATTAATTAATTAATAATTAAAATTAATTAATTTTAGATTAAGGGCCAAAAAGCCAACAATCTCCCCCTTTTTGATGATGACAAACCATTAAAGAAAAATAACTTGAACTTAATAAAAAAATAAAATAAGTCAAGTATTCAAGTAATAATTTCAATATAAAGTCCAATGTGTCACCATAAAGCTCATACTTGAATAATCACTCAAATAAATATAATATATCATTCTCCCCCTAAATTAATGCAAAACTAAAACATGATACAAAATTTAGAACCTATTTTTCTTAAACTTCTCCCCCTTTGGAATCATCAAAAAGACATAATTATGAAAGATTAAGAACTACATGCAAGCTCCCCCTAAGAACATGAATACATACTTTACATAATTTCCCCTATCAATATGCCATAGAAAACTAAAATTATAGATTCAAGAGGCATCACAACGAATAATACCAAGCTCAAGCCTATTTTTGCAAAAATTTTCTTCATTCAAAGGCTTGGTGAAAATATCCGCTAATTGATCATTAGAGCTCACATAATCAAGAGTAATATGACCATTTTGCACATGTTCTCTAATAAAGTGATGTCTAATATCAATATGCTTAGTTCTAGAATGATGAATAGGATTTTTAGTCAAATTAATAGCACTAGTATTATCACAAAATATTGGCACATTATCAAACTTTAATCCAAAATCACAAAGAGTTTGTTTCATCCAAAGAATTTGAGCACAACAACTAGCAACCATAATATATTCCGCTTGGTGAGTGGATAAGGCAACCGAATTTTGCTTTTACTAAACCAAGATACTAAAGAGCTACCAAGAAATTGACAAGTTCCACTAGTACTTCTGCGGTCAAGTAAGCTTCCGGCAAAATCCGCATCAGAATATCCTATCAAATTAAGCTCAACATTTATAGGATACCATAAACCTAAATCAATAGTCCCAAGCAAAATATTTAAATATTCTCTTAACGGCATGCAAATGGGATTCCTTAGGACAAGATTGAAATCTAGCACAAAGACATACACTAAACATGATATCGGGTCTACTAGCGGTTAAATAAAGTAGAGATCCTATCATACCTCGATAAGTTTTTATGTCTACACATTTACCTTTTTCATCCTTGTCAAGCTTGGTGGATGTGCTCATAGGAGTTTTTGCAATTTTACCTTCATTGAACTTGGACCTTTTGAGCAAATCTTTTGTGTATTTCTCTTGACTTATGAAGATACCATCCTTGTGTTGTTTGATTTGAAGTCCAAGGAAGAAACTAAGTTCTCCCATCATACTCATCTCAAACTCACTATGCATACATTTAGAAAATTCTTCACACAAAGAAGGGTTAGTAGAACCAAAGATAATATCATCTACATAGATTTGTACTAAAAGCATATTATTTTCCTTAGTCTTATAAAAAGAGTAGTGTCAAGTTTACCCATTTTAAAATCATTTTCAAGAAGAAAATTACTAAGCCTATCATACCAAGCTCTTGGAGCTTGTTTTAAGCCATAAAGAGCCTTTTTCAACTTATAGACATGATTAGGCAAATCAAAACTTTCAAAGCCCGGAGGTTGTTCTACATAAACTTCCTCCATAATATAACCATTTAAAAAGACACTTTTCACATCCATTTGATACAAGATAAAATTTTTATAGGAAGCAAAAGCAAGTAACATTCTAATAGCTTCTAATCTAGCAACAGGTGCAAAAGTCTCTTCATAATCTATACCTTCCTCTTGACAATAACCTTGAGCTACAAGTCTAGCTTTATTTCTAATGATGTTTCCATTTTCATCCATTTTGTTTCTAAATACCCATTTAGTCCCAATAATAGAAGCATTAGAAGGCCTAGGGACTAATTCCCAAACTTTGTTCCTTTCAAATTGGTTTAATTCTTCTTGCATAGCTAAAATCCGAAATTCATCATTTTCCGCATCTTTAAAACTTTTAGGTTCAATTTGAGAAACAAAAGCAATATTATTAAACAAATTAAGAGAGAAACGAGTTTTCACACCTTGTTCGGGATCACCAAGAATCAAGTCCTTGGGATGGGATGGAGCATACCTCCATTCCTTAGATATTGATGAAGAACCATTTTTCTTCTTTTCATTGAAGCTCACTTCTTGCTTACTTGAGTCAATTTCCTTGCCTTTGTCACTAACAAGTAAATCTCCAAGATTCCTTTCTAAATCATCACTACAAATAGACTCATTAGAAACATTATTGCAAGATTCATCAAATACAACACGCATAGATTCCTCAATAATTAAAGTTCTCTTATTGAAAACTCTATATGCTTTACTAGTAGATGAATAACCTAGAAAAATATCAACATCCGTCTTAGAATCAAATTTTCCAAGTTTTTCTTTGTTGTTCAAAATAAAACATTTGCAACCAAAAACTTTGAAATACCCAATATTTGGGATTTTGTTATGCCAAAGCTCATACGGAATTTTATCTAAAGAAGGTCTAATTAAAACTCTATTTAAAACATAACAAGCGGTGTTAACGGCTTCCGCCCAAAAGTATTTAGGTAAATCATACTCATGCAACATTGACCTAGCAAATTCTTGCAAAGTACGATTTTTCCTTTCAACCACACCGTTTTGTTGACAAGTTCTTGGAGCGGAGAAATTATGAGAAAAACCATTTTCTTCACAAAAATTTTCAAAAGCAATACTATCAAATTCTCCTCCATGATCACTCCTAATTTTAGAAATAAAAAATCCTTTTTCATTTTGAACTCTTTTTGTAAAACTAGAAAAAATTTCAAAACACATCATCTTTATGTTTTAACATTAAAACCCAAGTAAATCTTGAAAAATCATCAACTATCACAAATGCATAATAATTCCCTCCAAAACTAGCAATTCTAGAAGGTCCAAATAAGTCCATATGTAATAGTTGAAGGGGTCTAGATGTAGATATCACATTTTTAGATTTGAAAGAGGACTTGGTTTGCTTACCCATTTGACAAGCATCACAAACTTTATCCTTTTCAAATTTAAATTTAGGTAGACCTCTAACTAAAGAATTCTTGGAAATATTTGAAATTAAGTGCATGCTAGCATGTCCTAGTCTTCTATGCCATAACCAAGAATCATCATGCAAAGCCGAAAGACATTTATCACTAATAGGGCAATCATTCAAATCAATAGTATACACATTTTCATCCCTATTACCAACAAACAAGACTTTTCTATCACTAGCATTTTCAATGATACAATTCTTTTTATCAAACACAACTCTAAAACCTTTATCACATAATTGACTAATACTAAGTAAATCATGCTTTAGACCATCAACCAAAAGTACATTTTCAATCAAAGTAGAAGAACTATTACCTATACTACCCTTACCAATAATTTTACCTTTCTTGTTGTCACCAAAAGTTACTAAACCTCCATCCTTTTTGGAAAGATTGACAAACTTGGATTGGTCTCCCGTCATATGCCTCGAGCAACCACTATCCAAGTACCATTTGTTTTTCTTGGAGACTTTCAAACATACCTACAAACAAAATTATTCAAGATTGATCTTTTGGTACCCATACTTGTTTGGGTCCTAGAAGGTTAGCATTTACAAACTTGGGAACCCATATTTTTGCATTCACATTTAAAGCATTGGATTTAGACAAATAACAAAAACAAGCTTTATGTCCATACTTGCCACATGAGAAACAAACAACATTATGCAAGGATTTATCTCTTACGACAAATTTATGCACTCTACTTTTCTTAGAGAAATTTTTTCTTGGAGCATTGTGAAACTTTGTTCTTTGAGAAAAATTTCTTCTTGAAGAAATAGTATGAGCATATTTTAATTTAAAGCAATTTGGTCTAATATGACCTTCAACACCACAATGATGACATATAGGCACAAAACTAGATTTATCATGCTTAGACCCAATCTTAGGCATATTATGATTAGGCACAATGGGAGATGCTTTAACAAAGATAGTTTTAGAGCTTGAAGGAGTAGAACATTCATCAATATAGCCTAAACCTCTTTTATCACCATAAGGTTTGCCAACTTCAATTATTTTGTCCAATCTTTGAGCACCTATTGTCAACTTTTTAATGGACTCTTTTGCCTTACCAAGTTCTTGCAAAGCATTTAATTCATTTTCCTTAAGCAATTTAATCAAATTATCTTTTTCATAACTATCATGCTCAAGAAATCTAACTTTATCAAGCAAGACATTTTTCTCATCACAATCAGAAACATGCTTATCACAAGAGATATTCATTTCATCAATTTTCACCACATTATGCTCATTTTCTTTTAAGCAAGCAATTTCATCAAGTAAAGACTTATTTTCACTAGTTAGAGCATTGTATTTCTTTTTAAGCACAACATATTTAGAACCAAGTTTTTCTATGTCATTTTGCATATTTTCAAAAGCTTCAAATAATTCATCATAAGAAAGGGGCTCTAAAGTTACCTCATCATCTTGTTCATCACCCTTGTCACTATGAGCCATGAAGTAAAAGTTTGCTACTTCTTCATTGTCACTTCCACTTCCACTTTCATCACTATCATCCCAAGTGGCTTTCATTGCTTTCTTCTTGGATTTCTTGGATGATTTGAGGAGAGGGCAATCCGTTCTTATGTGACCCGGTTTCTTGCATTCATAGCATATGACCTCATCCTTTTTACTCTTTTCACCCTTTGACTCTTTTTGGTTGGAAATGTGTTTATTGAATTGTTTCTTCCTCTTAATGAACTTTTTATACTTACGTGAAAAATATGCAATATCTTCTTCATCAAGAACACCCTCATCTTCGGACTCAACTTCCAAGGATAAAGTCTTTAAAACAATACCTTTCTTCTTTTTGGACTCATCCTCCATGTGTTCCTTCATAGTGATCTCATGTGTCATGAGAGAGCCAATAAGTTCCTCCAAAGGAAGTTTGGTGAGATCCTTTTCTTCTTCAATTGCCGTCACCTTAGCTTCCCAAATCTTAGGTAGAGATCTAAGAATTTTTCTAACATTTTCCGAGTTAGTATAAACTTTACCAAGACCTTTCAAAGTATTTGTAATGTTAGTAAATCTAGTAAACATCTCGATAATAGATTCATTAGCATCCATCTTAAACAATTCATAATTATGAACTAGCATGCTAATTTTTTATTCTTTGACTTGATTAGTTCCCTCATGAGTCACTTCAAGAATATTCCATATTTCTTTAGCCGAAGAGCACATAGAAATCCTATTAAATTCATCCTTACTCAAAGCACAATAAAAACAATTTATAGCTCTAGCATTAAGACCACACTTTTTCAAATCAATTTCATCATATTCATTTTCTAATTTTGGCACATCATTTTCATTAACAATTTTCATGGGAATATAAGGACCATTAACCACATTTAACCATAAACTATAGTCAACGGATTGCAAATAAATTTTCATTGTAGCCTTCCAATAAGAATAATTTGATCCATCAAAATAAGGAGGCCTAGAGGTGGATTGTCCTTCAATAACACCATTTACTACTAGGTTTGCCATAAAGCTCAAACAATAAAATTTATAAACAAAATTCTAAAAGAGCAACCTCGCTCTGATACCAATTGTTGGATCGGTATGGCAACCCTAGAGGGGGGTGAATAGGGTTTAATTAAACTTTTTACTAAATATGCCCAAATTATCTAATTAACAAACTTTTTAAGAAAAATTAAAAAAAAATAATTAAGAGAAATTAATACAATATGCAAGATAGATAAAAAGTATAATAAAAATGAGTTTTATCCAATACTTAGCAATTAATTAAGAAACAAATTAAAGCATGCATAAACTACTACAAGTAATTGCAAAAATAAATAGGAAAGAGTTAGAGAAGATGATACCGTAATTTTATAGTGGTTCGGTCAAACTCGACCTACTCCACTCCCCAAGCGCCTCTTGGGAATTGAATTAAAAAAAATCGCACCGACTCTTTCCACGGATTAGAGCCCAACCGCTACACCACTCTTTTTACGGGTTCAAGAGCAAACCCGATCCTTTCCACGGCTTAGGATCAAACCGTTACAAAGTTTGGTAAAGATTTGAATAACACACTAATACACTCTCTTGATAGAGTAGATTCACAAATTTTAACTCTCACAAAATAATCCTCACAAAACAACAAAACTCTCTCAAGAAAGAAATGAAAAGAAAAAAATTGAGAGCTTGGAGAGAGCAACAATGGAGGCTTTTTAATTTTTGGAGGATTGTAAAAATGCCAAAACTTCTTATAAAAAATTGGAGAAGAAGATGGTATAAAAAGAGAGGGAAATGGGGTAAAAACCAAAATTTAATTTAGACCATTGGACTGTGGTAAAAGAGAAATAGATGGTGGAGATTAAAAGTAAAAAGAAAATGATTATTAAAAGAATTATTTAATAATAATAATAATAATAATAATAATAATAAAATATTATTTATATATAAATGTGTCTAACGGCAAAAACAAATTTGATTTTTTTTTTTAAAAAACCCAACGGTCAGAATTGCATTAAATGCAATTCTGACTTTTTTTTTTTTTTTTTTTTTTTTTACTTTCAACGGTTATATATATAAAATATAATATTTTTATTTTATTTTCTTTTTATTTTAAAACAACCAAAATCCAACCAAATGTTACTCTTCCAAAGGTCCACATGGCACACTTTAATTGGTCTACAATGGTGACTTGGCCGCCACGTCATCGCGTCGGGAAAATTCCGTTCAAACTTGTTTTGGTCATAACTTCTTCGTTTTAGCTCCGATTTGAGTGATTCAAGAGGTGTTGGAATCGTTATTCCGAGCTCTATGCAATAGAAACTTCAAAATAATTAAACTATTAGTAATTAATAGCAAGTTTGTTATCATCAAAATATTAATTAATTAATAATTAAAATTAATTAATTTTAGATTAAGGGCCAAAAAGCCAACAAATGTGCCTTTGTTCCAACCAAAATTTTGTTCTTGATTTAGAAATCAAATTGCGGTCAATGATTACATAGTTTCATTTTGTTTTTGTTTTTTCTAAGGATAATTCTAGCAGTGGAAATGTCATTGTTTGTGATGGGAGCATTGGCGAACAACAAATTGAGAGCATTAACAATAATCAAGTAAGTCATGATAAGGTTTTTTAATTGTTAAATGAGTTATTTAGTTTTACATGTCTTTAGCTGATAGAGCATTCTAAAGATCAAGACTACTTAATCCAATTGATAGTTTTTGATTGTTAAATGAGTTATTTAGTTTTACATGTCTTTGGTTGGTGTACACACTACAACAAACTTGGGTTTTGATTCTATTTTTTGTTCTTGAAAATCTTCTGCAGAATCCAATTGATAGTTTTATTTTTAAAAGTAGTGAATGTTGAAAGGAGGGAAGGTATGTTGGTGTTGTCTCTGCCTCATGAGTGTTTTGTCTAAGCTTTGAGCTTTGGTCCCTATTATTTAATAGAATTCTTGAGTATTCAATTTTAAGGAGGTTGATCTTATTGTTTAATATAATTCTCTAGATTGTCTTCCTATTTTATTTTTGGGAACTTATAGATTAAACCAATGTTTATAAATTTTTAGAATCTATTTCTCATGCCTATACTTATATCTTATTATGGCTTATAGAATCTCTTTCTCATGCCTATACTTATGGCTTATAAGTTCTATTGCTTGATGTATTTATCTATAATATGCAGGAGCTTGGAGTTTTAGTGATGCTATTTCCCTTGTTTCATGCTTGTGTAGGTTTAATTTTACCTTCACTTGCAAGATTAAGGACCATGTAAGTGTTTTACTTATTATTATGGTAGCATCTGCGAAAACCTAATTGTGTGTACATCAGGTTTTGACTGCACATTGCTTCTATTTTTCTTTTTCTATTTATCTAATAGGTATGTGCCAAATAAGTTACGTTGAGGGATGATTAGCTTGTCTCTATCAATAAATTATTTGTAGCCTTGTCATAGTTGTAGCTCTAAATTGAAACTATCCTAAAAATAATGGAAATGGAGACTACTTGGGTATTGGGGCCCATTCTTCGTGCTTTTTACTTTTATATTATTTTGTTAATTAATAAAAATAATGAAAATGGAGTTGGTTAGTTCCTCCTATTTATTAATCATTAACTTATATTGCAGGCATAGTTGTTGCTTATTCTACTCCCAACTAGACATGGTTGCTTGAAGGTAGTTGAGAAAATGTACATCCAAAAGAGGTTAAACCCTATCTTATCTTCTGATAAGCTTCTTTTAGTTGTTTTGATGATAATTTTAGTATTGTTCCT
Organism: Trichosanthes cucumerina; assembly: GCA_036507285.1. Taxonomy (NCBI): domain Eukaryota; kingdom Viridiplantae; phylum Streptophyta; class Magnoliopsida; order Cucurbitales; family Cucurbitaceae; genus Trichosanthes; species Trichosanthes cucumerina. The sequence continues at coordinate 68,007,584 of CM071839.1, read as the reverse complement.
AAGTTTAATAAGTTTAAATGGTTATCTGATTATTTGATGAGTTTAGTCGTTGGATTCATGATAAGTTTTGTTGTGTCATATTTATAAGTTTTGATTAGTACTTTATAAGTTTTTGTGTTTTACATTGTTCATTTTGATTATTGATCTGTTTGGAATCTTTAGATTGGTTCTTTCTGTCTATACCTAATGTGATGTACTAGTAGTAAAGCAATGAAACAAGTTTCATAGTAGATATTTAGTTTTGTTGTCAAAAGCAGCTGGAGAAAGTATGTTTTTCATTTTATTTTTCTTATCCTTTTTCCGTATGAAGCTTTGAGCTTGAGTTTTGATAAGTATACTTGTGTTAGGTTTGGAGTGTAGATATAGAAAGCAAGTATTTTCGTTGGTTTTTTTGTATTTCCATCCATTTAAAGTATTCACTTGCTACATTGATCCTTACATAGTAGCTCGCTCCTATTGCTGGTCTGTTTGAATAGTTTACTGTTATGATGACATAAAAGCTACCCTTCGTTCTTATTCGTCATTTATTGAATATGGTCGTATGGCTATCCTGCAGTTATGGTAGCGAATGAATTATTTTGAGTGTAGGTTGGTTCTTAGAGATTGATTTAATTAAGAATAGGAGAGATGAGTGTAGGGGTGAGTTTGTGCTTAGAGATCATTCATACGTTTTATTAAGTTTAGTTAAGTTTGTTTAAGTTAGGTTAAATTTAGTTTAAGTTTGTTTAAGTTAGGTTGAACGTGTTTGATGCACAAAGTGTTAGTATTCAGTTTGTTTAATAATTTTGGGTTGGATCAAGAATGCATAGCTTTAAGCATTAGTTTTGTGGATTCCTATCTTTTTAAAGTTTTTTGGTGGCTTTAAATTTTTGTTAGTGAAAATTGCCTAACTGGTTAAATGTGATTACTTGGTATTAACTACAACAAACTTGCGGTACTTGTAAGTGATTTTGATTTAAGATGAAGTCTATGTTTTCTCATGGAGTCTAGGGGTTTGAAAGATTCATGATCACTGTTTTTTAGTCTTTTGTTACTGAACTGTACCAAAAGGTTAGATTGTGGAAGAACTTTGTTGCAAATTAATTTTATTTGAACGTCTTGGAAAGTTTGTTGCAATTAATTTTAATTGATTTTTATGTCAATGTCGTAGCTATTGTGATATGGAAAGTTTCAGGCATGAAGATCAATCGTTTGATGATAAGAGGAAGAAGAGTATGAAGTAGAAGTTGGGTTCTTTATTTTGTTTAGCAATTTTTTTTATCTTTGTAAAGTAAATGTAGGTTGTATATATTTTTTTTGATATGTAATACACTTCTTTTAATACATACTTTATATTTTATTAATTAAGGTTAAGTTGGTAAGATTACTTGTGTAAAAATATATTAGTATTGAGATTTTTTTGTACAAAATTTGCGAAATATTAATATTTTTTGTTAGAGCCATTGAGGCAAACAACAATTTTTTTTTCTTAAATTATGAACAAAACAATGACAGTAATGCGTCATTATTAAATGTACATGTCATTATAGGCTATAATGATGCAGACACTTTTAATGACGGTCAAAGACCTTTAATGACGGGCATTGCCCGTCATTAAAAATGTATGTCATTATAACATATAATGACAGTCGCTCTTTAATACAATGACACTCGCATAGATGACGGACGCGTGTCCGTCATCAAAACCCTTTTTTCTTCTAGTGACGGCTGGAAAAGGAGTAATTCATATTGGGGCAAATACTTTATATCCTTATTTATATTGTTTATGATTTTGATGTTGATTCTCCTTTGACAAATGACAATGGTAGTTGAATCTAAGAGTTTACATTAAGATCAAATTGTAGAGTTGCTTATTTTAGATACCTCTAAGAGTACCGACTCGTCACAGTTGTCTTCAAAAGTAGAAAACGTTGAGTTTAGTTATATGTGGATACAATTTTATATATATCAAATATGTATGTCACATGGAATATTCAAATTTCCACTTTGAGTACATTAACAATTTTGGAGTGGGAGATTCAAACCCATGACCTCTTAGTCATAAGTCATACTTGATGTCAGCCGAGCTATGCTCTTGTTGGCCACATTTATTACAATCATAATTATACTTAGTTTGTTAATTTCATTTTCTAAACTTTAAAAAGTGCCTCGTAGAAACCCCCGGACCTTAAATTATATGTTTGATAGATCCCTCATATTAAAAAAAAAAATCTAATATATGAGTTCTTACTTTCAATTTTGTATCCAATAGGGTTTTTTGAATTTTCAATTTTGCATCTAGCGGGTGATCAAACATAAAATTAAATTTTATTTGATAGATTAATTAATTTTTAAAAGTTTGAATAGGTTAAAAAAACATATTAAACACAAAATTGAAACTTCAGAGTTTTTTGGTTTTATTTTTAGTTCAATACAAAAGTAGATTTCTTAGGGCTAATTTAAGAGTTTTCTTGATTTACATTGCTATGATATTGATGATGATAATTCTTTGAAAAAAATATTGATGCCGTTTCTCTTTATGCCAAAAATGTTCCCAATTGAATTGCTCGAAATGTGACAGAATAATGAACATTAATTTATGATTGTGACTATTTATTCAATCACAACCTAGAAACATAAAACATACATTAGTTCAATCTTTAACTCATGTATCCCTTCCCAGACTTTATCGTTAGAGATAAAATTCTATTTCCTCAAATTAATTGACTTTGTGGAGAAGGAGTCGTTGGCCCTTTCTAATGATGAGATCTAATTCATAATTTTAATAGAATGGTGATGTGAATTCATAATTTTAATAGAATTGCAAAGGGCCAAAATTATATATATATATATATGTATATATAATTTCATTTAAATTCAACAATATTTAGAAGTGGAACAAACGTTTGACATTTTATTTAAGATTGTAATGTCTAATTAACTAATTAAACTATACTCGGTTGACATTTCTTAAGGTAGTTCAAGTGTGTTATGTTCTCTTAAAATATTTTATTTTATTCATTAAATTTTCAATCGAATAGAATATCTCAACTATAACCAAAAGAAAATCAAGATGCTCTTACGTTGAACAAGGAATCCATCAAACTAATCACCCAAATTTCTTAATTTTTAACAAAGTAAATAGTGAGTGGTTATGATGACATAAACTTGACAAAGAAAAAACAACAGTTAGAAATATGAACACCAAACCTATGAATTTTTTTTTAAAAAAAAACAACATGAAAAAAAAAGAATTAAATGTTTAATGTGTTAAAAAAGTGTATTTTTATATTTATCCTACGGGTTTCATATAAAGAAGCTATAGAGATGGCTAGATGTGCAAAGTGGGGAACTAGGGTTATTCTAAAATTGTTGAATGCCCTCCAATTAAAACCAATGAATATTCTCTGGATGAAGTTTATATATATATATATATGCTCTCAACATAAGGTGTGAACAAAGGAATATTCTTCCTTATTACTAAGTTTGCATTTGTGTATATGTAATCAACACAACTAGGTCTCTTTCTACTCTCTTATTTCATCCAAATTAAACATTTCAACTACTAGAAAAATATATATACTTGTGATTCCCTCTATCAAAGTAGGGGAGCTATATATAAATTACAAAGTTCAAAAAATTAATATTAATTAAACGTAAATATGACAACTTGGTGTCATATCTTCATTACTTGAGCTTACTTGTGTCTTAGGCTCTCCCTATAAATACTGGTTCTAATGAGAGCTTAGATAAACCACACCAACTTACACATCTCCCTTTGTGTTTTCTAGCCCTTAATTTTGTGCTCATTTCATCTATTTTCTCTCGGCCTCTTGCATTAGAGAAGAGTTTCAACCCTTCAGCTGATCATTTCATTATGCCATTTTGCATGAATTTTCCTTTCTCCCCACGTTCTAAGATGACATTATCGCTCCAGGTTGCATTTTTTCTTGCTCTTCTATGCATGAATTTCACTGTACCGGTTTGTAGCATTTTTTTTTAATGCAACTGTATCCTTGGATGGAAACGGTGACTTCAAAACTATTAGTGCTGCCATAGCATCTGCACCAAACAACAGCAAGTCCAGATTCTACATTCACGTGAGACCTGGAATATATAAGGAGCATGTTGAAGTTGAAAGTCAGAAGATTTTCATAGCACTCATAGGAGATGATGCAACCACTACCATCATTGTTGATAATAGGAGCAATGGCACTGATTTTGGAACCTTCCAATCTGCCACTTTCGGTAAGCTTGACTACCAAACTCTTTTTTTTAATATTTTATTTTTTCTTTCTTCTTTCAGTTTGTTTATTTCAAATATTAATTTTTTTTAGTTGTGAATGGAAACAACTTTATGGCAACTTCTATAACTTTTAAAAATTCTGCTGGACCGGAGAATGGCCAAGCAGTTGCCTTTCTGAATAACGCAAATGAAAGCGTATATTACAAGTCAATATTCCTCGGATTCCAAGATACATTGTATGTAAAAAGAAGCAACTGTGGATTTTATATTTGGGAATGGACTTGCGGTGTTTCAAGATTGCAAAATATATGTACGATTGCCAAACACTACTATTACCGTTACCGCACAATCTAAAATTTTAGAAAACGAAAATAGTGGGTTCTCCTTTCAGAATTGTAGTGTAATGGCCTCTCCTGAGCTTGGGTTTAGAAAAGAGCATAACTTTGAAGTTTATCTTGGCCGACCTTGGAGAGATTATTCAAAAGTCATTTTCATGCAATCATTTCTAGATTCTATTGTCAATACCGCCGGATGGTCAGCATGGTCACCAGGAAGACCTCTAAATTTATTGTTCTATGCAGAGTTCAACAACAGAGGTCCAGGATCAAATTTATCTAGAAGAGTAAAACGGTCAGGTTTTCACATAATAAATAATCCAAATGAAGCTATTAAATTTACTGTGAAAATTTTCATTCATGGAATGACATGGTTACCTGAAACTGGTATACCGTTTACACCGGATTTGTAATTTTAATGTATATATATTTATTTTGCTGTATATATGTATATATATATGAATAAACTTTTATAAACTCAGTTTCGTAATGATCTCTTTTCAATTTCTTATTTCGAAATTTTAAAGAACATGTGTTTCTTAGAGAAGTATGAGAGTGAGAGTATAAAGAAAAGCAACATCATCACTCTTAATTAGAATTAATTAAAAAAGTTAGTAAAAAATAATTAATCTCCAAACTGAATCTCATGTTTGCAATATGCTTCCAGGCTTGTAAACTCTGCTTGATTATGCAATTGTGTATTGTAAAATCTATTGCGTTTGAATAATCACTTTAATTTCTCATAAAATATTTTCGAAATTCCTATACAAAAATGAAGAAATCTTGATTTTTTTTTTAAAAAAAAAGTAGAAAGAAACCATGATTGATAAATTGGAAAGAATCACAATTATTTGACTAATAATAAACATATCTTTTCCTTAATAAGCAAATTCCTTACTTTATGAGTTTCTCCAATAACCTATATATACATATTACATACTAGTTTGCATTTACTGCCTTGCACGCGGTTTTTCAGTATCTCAAACGGTTTAGTTTAAATAAACATATTTTTTAAAAAAAAAAAAAAGTTTCAATACACATGATTTGAATAACTATATTTAATTATGTTTCTAAAAAAAGTATTCAATTTAATATTAATAATAAATTAATATCCATTGACACCAAAGAAATTATAATATATTTCGAATATGTTAATAATCACAAAGTTTGTGGTTCAATTTTCCCAATCATCACGATATTAATTAAAAAATAATAAATCTACCTGCTAATGTCATCATAGCTTAAGATAATGTACCTATCACTTTTCTCTAAAGGTTTTAAGCCTTTTAAGAATATTAATAAAAGAAAACCCATTTATTTTTAAGGTTTAATCTCCACTCGCACGGAGAGAAAATACACGATCAAGGCCTTTTACAGAAATGCATCAAATGAAGATAATCCAAATTCTGTTTTGATTTTGTTTTCAAAAAAGAGAAATAACCCAAAATCCGTTTTAATTCAAATATTAATTAGGTTCCCTTTCTTGCAAATGCCAAAATTAACTTTCCAAACAAAGCCTTAAAATAAAGCATCAACATAATAGTTGCTCAAGTATATAAATATATCACTATTTTCCCCTCTAATAAGGATTGACTGAAAATAGAAAAAAGAAAGAGAAACCATTCAGAACAACATGACAGTGGAAAAAGTGATCTCCAGTACTATCCTTGTTTTACTTGTTTTTAGCAGTTTGTGTCCCATTGCTCATTCTGATCATCCAAGTGCGGTCTCAAATAATTTTATTTCCAATACATGCAACAAATTTGAAGAAAAAGTCATCCAAATATGCATGGCTGTGATAGAATCAGATCCTCATCAAGAGCTGAAATTAAACTATTCAGGGCTTTTAGCCCTCTTTATAAACCATTCTCTTGCTAATGCCACTGATAGTCTTTCCTACCTTATGGAACAACTCAAGAGATCGGACTTAGACAACCACACAAGAATTGTGTTTGACACATGTGTAAATGAGTATGAGAGCGGCATAGCTACTCTTCAATCATCATTAGAAGCATTGTTAAAGCAACACCATAAAAATTTGAGTTTGAGTGTAAGTTCTGTGTTCCAAGCAATAGATGATTGTGAATTTGAATTTGAATTGGACCATGTACAAGAACCGCCATCTTGGTTGTCTCGTTATCTTAATCTACGCAACCTTATGGAACTCTCAATGGGAATTGCAAATCTCATACAGTGCAAAAAGATTGCTGCTTGTTATTGACTGACCTCATTAGCTCCTATTGTGATGTTTCATAGCATCAACTTATAAAATGTATTGTATTTCCATATTTGTATTCAATTATTCTCTCACATGGAGACCTTGAATCGATATACAAAATAAATAAAATGTTTGAACTCATGATGTTCAGTCTTATTGGTGGTGTGTTGGAGATTGTTTTGCTTTCTTATTTCATATTTTTTTAAGGATTTAGAAAATATAATTAATTAAATAAATATTAAGTTGGTGTAATAGACCATTAAAATAATGTCTTATTTCGTAATTTGCTGCAAGGATTAATTGGTTCTCCTTTCATTTATATTCTATGGAAAATCTGCAAGCGGAATCGTACACCTCATGAAACTTTCATTCCATAGTCTAGAGTGTAGTCTAGGAGAAATTATTCGGTGAGTCTGCCACAATATGACCGACAGTTTTTCACCGTTGGATGGAGAGAGAATTACCTCGAATTTATATCCAAATGATATGAAGGGGCATGAAAATTATTGGATCCATATCCAACTGTTATTATGAGGCAGCCACATTGTGGCGGCATCATTGAATAATTTGTTGGTGTGTACAAATAAATCGGTAATCCGAGCAACCTAGACTACTTAACCCAAACAGTAAAGATTGAGTTGAGTTAGTTTTTTTTTAATTTGAGTTAAAACCGAAAAGTTCAGGTCGAATTGACCCAACCTAATCCAACCCAACCTATATATTTTTATTTTATTTTAATTAAATATATATTTATAAATGAATTATTTATCAATTTTTTATGTTTTTCTTCTAACTTCTAACAAATGTTCCGATGTTATGAATTTTGAAATTTGATATTTGAATTTTATGTGATTTTAGTTATTAATTTAAGAAAAAATAATTTAAATAATAAAAAATTAACGGGCAACCCAAATCCAACCCAACTCTAAAATATTGGGTATTAGTTGGGTTGAATGAATGACCAACTCAAATTTTTCGGATTGGTCCAAAAAACTTCTCCAACCCAACTTAACCCGACTTATATACACCTACGACTTATATACACTCCTACTTAGTGTAGTCTTCTTCATGAGCTTGAAATTCAATCCCTTAATTTCACGTATGATATTCAAAATTATCCGCAAACGATTAAAAAATCTCGATTGATAAAATTAGAAGGAATCATAAAATTTCGTCAAATACAAGATAAACACAGATAAAGTATTATCTTATGTATTTTATTTCTTTAAACACAGATAAAGTATTATCTTATGTATTTTATTTATTTTTTAAAGAGAAAAATAAAAAGTAACTTATATATATCAGCCTCAAATACTCCCAATTCTATTTTCGAATACTGATTGAAGTTGCCTTTCTTACAAACGCAGTTATGAACCTCCCAAATAAAACTTTAGAAAAAGCATCAATAGTCATTTTCGATGAAGATTGTTAAGGAGTTGTTTGGTTCACTGTCTTGGAATCAAAACCTTGGGAATCAAAACCCTGGGCGATTTGTTCTGCGGGTTCTGAAACTTAAGAATCAGAAAGTTGTGTTTGGGGTGTAGTGTTCTGAAGCCTGGAAATAAGAAAACAGTGTTTGAGGTGCAGTGTTCTGAATCCTAGGTTTATGTTGTTTTTTTTTTTCCTTTTTCTTTAGCTGTTTTGTTTTCTTATTTTTTCATAATTTTTAGTGAATGTTTTGTCAATTGTAGAAACCGTTGTATAACATAAATAGGTTACAAAATTGAAACTCTATTTTAGAAATTAAGAAATTGGAAGTCTAGGTAAGAAATTAGGGAATTTAAAACTCTACAAAGTATTTAGAAAAGTATTTTTGGAACTTTATTTTAGAAATTAAAAAAATTAAAGTCTATTTAAGAAATTAGGGATTTAAAGCTCTATTTCAAAAAGTATTTAAAAAAGTATTTTTGGAACTCTATTTTATAAATTAAAAAAAATAGAAGTTTATTTAAGAAATTAGGAATTAAAAACTCTATTTCACGTCACATAGTATTTTGAAAACTATTTTTTGGAATTCTACTTTAAAATTAAAAAAATTGGAAGTTTATTTAATAAATTAGGTAATTTGAAACTATATTTTATAGAGTATTTAAAAACTTATTTTTGAAATTCTATTTTAGAAATTAAAAAATTAAAAATCTATTTAAGTGATTAGAAAATTTAAAATTTTATTCCACAAACTAGCCAAAAACCTATTTTTGGAACTCTAATAAGAAAAGCGGTGATTGCGCACAAGTTAGATCGTTAGAGTAGTTGATTGCTCGAGTGATCGGGATGTTGGGGTAGGCGTATACAAGTCTATTGAGTGGTTGTCGAAAGTAGTCATTAGTAGTGGTTAGGTCGCCGATTTAGTCATTAGAGTTGTTGTCGAAGGTAGTCGTCATCGGTGGTTGGGGTCGGCGGTGTGGTCGTCGGAGGTAGTCTTCAGCGGTGGTTGGGGTCGTCGGAGGTAGTCGTCAGCGGTGGTCGGGGTAATCGGTATGGTCATCAGAGTTATTGTCGGAGGTAGTTGTCGTGATGGTGGCGGGGGGTCACCGCAGTGGTCGCTTCGAGTTGCTATCGGAGGTAGTCGTCAGTGGTGGTTAGGATCGTCGGAGTTGTCGTCGGAGGTAGTCGTCAGTGCTGGTTGGGGCCATCGGTGTGGTCGTCGGAGGTAGTCGTCAATGGTGGTCGGGGTCATCGGTATGGTCGTCGAAGTTGTCGTCAGATGTAGTCGTCAGCGGTGCCAGGAGTCGTTGGAGTTGCCATCGGAGTTAGTCGTCGACGGTGGTTGGGGTTGCCGGTGTGGTCGTCGGAGGTAGTCGTTAACGGTGGTTGAGGTCGCCGGTGTGGTCGTCGGAGGAAGTCATCAGTGGTGGTTGGGGTCGTCGGTGTGGTCATTTGAGGTAGTTGTCAGCGGTGGTCGGGGCCATCGGTATGGTCGTCGGAGTTGTTGCTGGAGGTAGTCGTCAACGGTGGCAGGGATCGTCGGTGTGGTCGTCGGAGTTGCCATCGGAGGTAGTCGTCAACGATAGTTGGGGTCGTCGGAGTTGTCGGAGTTGTCGTCGTTGGTAGTCGTCAGTGATGGTCGGGGTCATCGGTATGGTCGTCGGAGTTTTCGTCGGAGGTGGTATGGGTCGTCGTGTGGTCGTTGGAGTTTCCATTGGAGGTAGTCGTCAGCAGTGGGGGGTCATCGGTGTAGTCGTCAGCGGTAGCAGGGTCACCAGCGTGGTCGTCGGAGTTGTCGCTGGAGGTAATTGTCAGCAGTGGTCGTCGGAGTTGTCGCTAGAGGTAATTGTCAGCAGTGGTCGGATTGCCGGAGGTAGCCATTAGTTGTAGTCGAGTCACCGGTGTAGTTGTTAGAGTTGCCACCGAAATTATTGTTGAAGTAATCGCCGAAAAATGAAAGATGACAAATAAAATAAGAAAACATGGAACAAACCCATGGGGTTGCACTGTTGTAACCCATGGGGTTCAAAACCAAGAGTTTTGAACACATTGGGCCAAACATGATTTGGATTTGGAATCCAAAACCATCCAAATCCAAAACAGGGGGCCAAACGACCCTTTAGTGTGTTTGGATTGCTTGTGAAAACGTGTTTTTCAAAAATACATTTTTTAAACAATTTTTTTTATAGAAATGGTTTAAGGCATATGTTTAGTTACTTTTTTTCAAAAATGTTTTTATACCTAAGTTTATTTGGGGTGTCCTACACTCAAAATGTTTCTACAAGTGTCAAATTACTATAAAGACGATTATTAATACTGTGAACTAATAACTTCAAATTTATATTTAAAACAATATGATCATTTGCGGTATTCGACGAAGTGATCGCTGGCGGTGAGGCGGCAACAAGAATTTCGGTCGCGATAGTTAAGTGGCAACAGTCGTAAGTGGTTGTTGTTGGTGGATGACAATGACCATGGAGATGAGAAGGTAACGTGAGGATATTTTGGTCATTTGATGTATCATGAAACTTTGGAAAAAATTCGCGATTAAACACTTAAAAACATTTCTTTTTTTTTCTTTTTTTCTAGAATTTGGATTAAAATGTTTTACTCAAAATAACTTATTTCTCAAACTCATTTTTAAACAAACTAAGTCATTTGGAATGTTTGTCAAACAATATAAATCTTATGAAATAACATTTTTTGTTTTAAAAAAATAAAACACTTGAAAAGACAATCTAAACATATCTTTAACTTTGTGTTGTTTCACTAGTTTTGTGATGAATTTTGGCAATGATATGAAAAACTCATGTCTGTTTATTACTTTTACTTCTTTTATACACACAACCCGATAAATAAGTGCCAATTCATATGAGCATAACATAGAACTTGTTTGGTATGCAATCCAGCTTCGGTTTTATGTTTTCGGATTCACTGAATTCAATGAAATGTGTTTGACAGATGTGTTTTCGAAAACTGTTTTCAGATACTGAGATCCAAATAGTAGAAATTCTAAAAACAACATTTTTATGTTTTCATTATATCCAGATTTTGAATTTAAGATTTTAAAATGCAAAATTATATTAAACAAAGATAAAAATCTTAATAAATACACAATTTCATGTATGAACTCAATTTACTTTTGTTAAATTAAAATATGTATAATATAATATATTATAAGTTATATAATATTATATAAAATGACAATTCTATAAAACTTACAAAATCATTTCATAAATTAATTAATAATGACTTATATTCAATCTAATAATTAGTTTTGCAACTACAACTAATTTCATGATCTATAAATATGTTATATGTAACGACCCTAAATTTTGGGGAAAACTTAAACTGTATGCTTACTTAAGACACACCGTCATACGCAGAAATTTTGGCGACATAGATAACGACGCCATCGGGACTTTTCCAAAATTTCAAGGACTGCTTTTAACAAAGATAAGCACTTCTAAAACAAATCATTCTTCCTAGCCACCCACTAACTTCACATATACTAGGGTTGGGGGTCCACAATCAGAGATTTACAACAGAAACAACCAGGACTTCCATAAAAATCAAGCACAACATAAGTTTTAAAACATTCCAGGAAAATTTAACAAAACAGACTTACAAGTGTTCACAAAACAGGTAAAACCAAACTTCCTAGGTACTAAACTAGGCTTAAGAGAAGGGAAAAAAGAACTTCATAGCCTCACAGGTAGTCACCGTCATGTGCCAACACAAAATCAAGCTCTATCTGCAAACAAAACAATAACGAAAGCAGCGTGAGTATGGGAATACGCAGTAAGTAGCCCACTCAAGTCCAATATACCACAAGCATCAACAAACAACAGGTAACAACCAAACGACCACACTAGCGCTCAGGCCCTACGAAGTCCTACGACCCTAGCCTTCCCCCATGCAGTCTACTACCTTTGCTTCGTAATCTGAACCCCCGACTCACGACCACTAAGGCCAGCTCGCCACAAAGGCTCTTGCGCAACAAAAAGGTTATCAGTCTCGCCACAAAGGCTATCATCTCGCCACAAATGTTGTAACACCACAAAGGTTATCATCTCGCCGCAAAGGCTATAACGCCACAAAAGCTACAACGCCACCAAGCTTATAAGGACACACTTTAAACAACTGTTTAGAATGGAATCAAATTTCTAAATCTGCTACCAAACACATATATGAATACATGAAATACAACTTTGTTTTCATTGAATCCTTTGTTTCAAATTTCTGTTTTCAGATTACTTTCCAAACATGCCCTCAACTGTGTTGAACCAGTTTTACTTTTTTTTTAAAAGTCAGGTTTTTTTTATAAAATTGGAATTTTTATTGTTTTTTTAGTTCAACCATTCTAATGGGGAGGTCGAAGCATCGACACTTAAGATAGTAATTGATGTTTCAACCATAAATAAGCTCGAATTCATTAGGTTTTTCTTTCTGTCTATTTCCTATACATATCATCATCTCTCTAGTCTTCCTAAACCTGATCCCACCTCTTTTTTTTTCTTTTTTTTTTTTTGTGGGACAGTGGAAAATTAACTTAAGAAATCTAAAGTTTTGCTATTGTTATAGACTCACTGTTGACCAAACGCATTCAAATTATGCATTTATAATGTGAATTCAATGATGAAGAATATTACATTTGTAGATGGTGGCTTTACTTTGTAATATTTTCTCATCTTTTTTTTAATATAATATTTTCTTATTTTTTGTAATATTTTCTTTTCTCGTAGATCTTAAGTCAATGGTCTTAGATATATGCAAATGTACAACCTTTTCTTCTCTTTAGCCTAAAGATCATTGATATTCTACTCCTTTTTTTTAAAAAAATTAGGAATGACCTAGTTCCATCAAAATTACTTTTAATTCTAGTTAAGTTAATAAATCTCTCTTCTAATACTAATCATATGCAATATGATTTGAATAGTTTACGTCTCTTAACTTTCTCTTTTAGCTTATAGTTAAATGTTACTATAACAATATAATTTGTGAAACTAATTTTTGAAGTCATGCACCATTCTTAAAAGTATGTTTTAGTCCAAGTTGGTGATTTGGGCTAGAATTTTTGTTTCCTATCGTAACATCTAAATATTCATCTTATTATAATTATTATAACTTATGGATGGTGTACTATTCAAACTAGTTCCATTACTTAAAGTATTCATCAAAGAGCTTATTTCTAGTCATCCATATCATCAAAAAAACAGATTCTTTTCACAAATTTCTAAATGAGAGAATCTTTCCGAACAAATGCAAAACAACAAGATATTTTTTGGAAGATATTTTGAGCTTTGCTGTCTCTTGGAGCACAAATATTCATATTTTGGAAGCTAAAATTTTTCTGTAATTGCGCTAAATTGGAGAGTTTTCGTTTTAACTCTCCCTCCTAATAAGGACAATGGACCCCGACAAATCTCCACAATGGTATGATATTGCCTACTTTGGATATCAATTCTCATGGTTTTGCTTTTGTTCCCTCCAAAAGGTCTCATACCAATGAAGATCATTGTCCTCACTTATATATCATGGATCTTTTCCTTTCTTAGCCAATGTGAGATATTGTGAGCACTCCTAACAATCCTCCCCTCGAACAAAGTACTACATTTGAGTCCCCCTTCGAACAAATCCGTCCACTCTCAATTGAGAGCTTGCTCTTCTCTCGAGACACACGAGACACAACCGGCAAGGTACAACCGGTCCAAATAGAGCACAAATCTTTTATTCATCGAAACAGAGTTGTCAACTACTAAATATGTATTTTATATATATACAATTATGAAAGTAAATTGAAATTACAACTTCTAAATATCCACTAATTAAGTATATTGTGAGAATAATTAGGTCCAGTACGGTCCAATTTTTTGTATCACAGTGCCTTAAGCTCCCAAAGAAGATTGAAAAGGAGAGAGAGCTCCCCTCTATAAAACATTGGTTCCATGAGAGCTTTAGAAAACCCATCTCCATTAGAGCATTTCAAGCCTTGTGTTTTATCTCTTCAAATTTCCTCTTGTCCAACTTCTAAAATGGCAGTAGTGTTGTTTGAGCTTGATGCATTTTTTGTTGGTTTGTTGTTGTGCATCAGCTTCTTTGTTCCCGTTAGTAGCATTGTTTTCAATGCTACTGTGTCCTTAGACGGAAGTGGAGACTTCAAAACGGTTGGTGGTGCCATTTCAGCTGCACCAAATGACTCCAACTCAAGATTTTACATTCGTGTGAAGCCTGGAACTTACCACGAACGAGTTGAAGTTCCATTGGCCAAGACATTCATTGCTCTTATTGGCGATAATGCATTCACAACCATCATCGTCGACAATCGAAGCAATGGAACTGGATTTAAGACCAATAACTCTGCAACCCTCAGTAAGTGCCATCAATACTCACACACACACCCTTTTTGTAGATCTTCAGATTTCAATTTTGTTTTTGTTAACTTGACTTTTTCATTATTTGGGTTGTTTTTTAACTTTCAAATGTTGGTCTGTTCAGATTTTGGCCTTGATGTATAAGATTTTTATTATTTTTTCTTTTGTGTGATAGAAACATAACATAGTATTAGTTTGGTAGGCATTTTATTATTTACTCCTATGAACAAGTACTTTTGAAGTAATGTAGAATGGTCAAAGCAACGGATTTAAAAATGGCTTTCTGGGAAGTGATGGATTAAGTTAAGATTTACATGATATTAAGGCAATTAAAAAAAAAAAAAAATTAGGAGAGATCAATTTTACCTCTGAAGTTGGGAAAGGAGTATAATTTAAGTGTTACAGAACTTAAAACGTCATTATGTATTTTTATTTAAAATTTTACTAATCTACCCACTGTTATTTCGTGCAGCGGTTAAAGGTAACAACTTTATGGCCCAATTTTTGACCTTCGAAAACTCAGCTGGACCTCAAAATCATCAAGCAGTGGCTGTCCTTGACCAAGCCGAACACACTGCTTATTATAAGTGCAGATTTCTGGGCTTCCTGTTGAAATATAAACTTGATTTTGGATCATTAGTATTTGGGCTTATTTTAAATAAAAGCTCAATTTCTAGAAACCTTTAGAGTGCTAGAGTATTTTAGAGAAATCTATTTTTAAAGATATTTTAAACTATGTTGTAGAATTCTCTAGAATGTAGAATATTCTAGAGAGTCCTTTGTAATCTCTAGATTGTATGAGTTGACAAAACCATAGCCATTAGTTTAGGGGATGCAACTAGTATAAATAGGGATAATATTCTAGAGTTTGTATCAAGCCAAATAAAGCCCAAGAGTTAGAAAAGTGAGCAATAATACAAATAGCTTTTTCTTCAAAATCTATCTTCCAAAGTCTAAGCTCCAATCTCCAAAGTTCCTTTTCCAACAAAGTGGTATCAGAGCTTGAAGATCCTTTCAAGAAAGGTGACAAGTAACAACATGGTCTCGTTCCAAGTCCCTGTGCTCAACAAGAGCAACTACGATAATTGGAGCATCAAGATGAAAGCTCTCCTTGGATTGCAAGATGTATGGGAGATAGTAGAGAAAGGGCACTCCGAGCCGGAGAATGATGGTAGTTTTTCTCAAATACAAAGTGATAGTTTGAGAGACTCAAGAAAGAGAGACAAGAAGACTCTCTATCTAATCTATCAAGGATTAGATGACGATGTTTTTGAGAAAATTTCAGAAGCAAAGACGGCGAAAGAAGCATGGGAGAAGCTTCAAATATCATACAAGTGAGCAGATCCAGTAAAAAAGGTACGTCTTCAAACTCTAAGAGCTGAGTTTGAAACTTTGCATATGAAAGAAGAGGAAGTCATCTCCAATTACTTCTCTAGAGTTTTAACAGTCACCAATCAACTTAAGAGAAATGGTGAAAAGCTTGATGATATAAAAATTATGGAGAAAATTCTAAGATCATTAGATCCAAAGATTGAACATATTTTTGCCATAATCGAAGAAACAAAAGACTTAGAGGCTATGTCCATTGAGCAACTCTTTGGTTCGTTGCAAGCATATGAAGAAAAGAAAAAGAAGAAGCAATGAATCGTAGATCAATTACTCAAGGTGCAAGTTGACTCAACTACTGGAGAAATCAGTCACAATGGTAGAAGCCAAAGAGGACGAGATAATAGTGGACATCGAGGACGAGGAAGAGGTCATGGACAAGGACAAGGACGAGGTTGGAGGCCCTATGATGACAACAACAACTTTCAAAACAGAGAAAACTCAACAAGAGGTCGTGAGCAAGGCAACTCAAGATCAAGGTACGATAAGTCAAATATTAAATGCTACAATTTCCAGAAATATGGTCACTATGCATTTGAATGTAGAGCTGCTAGCAACAATAAAGTTGAAGAGAAGGCAAACTACATTGAAGAAAGAGATCAAGAATGTGGCACCTTATTGATGGCTTGCATGGATAACGAATGGAACAAAGATAATAGTTGGAGACAACATGATGAAGACTACAACTTCTTTTCGTACTTTGAAGAAGATAACATGGAACATGCAAGGATAGAGCAAATAAGAGAGGAGTCTTCTACTCTAGAAGTTTCACCAACTATAAGTTCTCAAGAGGATGAAAGTTCAAGTGAAGGAGTTCACCACTTCAGAAGCTTACAAGAACTTTATGAGGTAACTACAAATCAAGATAATCTTACTCTCTTTTGTCTGTTTGCCGATTGTGAACCCATGAACTTCCAAGAAGCTGTGGAAAACAAAAATTGGAAAAACGCGATGGATGAAGAAATCAAGACGATCAAGAACAACGACTCATGGGAGCTAGTCTCACTTCCAAAAGGGCACAAGGCGATTGGTGTGAAATGGGTTTACAAAGCCAAAAAGAATGCTAGAGGAGAAGTCGAAAGATATAAGGCAAGACTAGTGGCGAAAGGTTATAGTGAAAGAGCAGACATCGACTATGATGAGGTATTTGCTTCTGTTGCTCAACTAGAAACAGTTAGATTAATAATTTCATTAGTGGCTCAAAACAATTGGAGAATTCATCAAATGGATGTTAAATCTGCTTTCCTTAATGGGGTCATTGAGAAAGAAGTTTACATTGAACAACCTCAAGGCTATGAAGTTGAGGGAAAAGAAGACAAAGTTTTGAGGTTGAAAAAGACCCTCTATGGGTTGAAACAAGCTCCAAGAGCTTGGAATTCCCGAATAGACAAGTACTTACACGAGAGAAACTTCATCAAGTGTCCATATGAGCATGCACTTTACATCAAAGCCCAAAATAATGATGTATTGATTGTGTGCTTATATGTAGATGACTTGATCTTTATAGGCAATAATTTGAGCATGTTCAACAAGTTTAAGGAAGAGATGACGAATGAGTTTGAGATGACCGACAATGGGCTCATGTCTTACTACCTCGACATTGAAGTAAAACAAGAAGATAAAGGCATCTTAATCACCCAAGAAGACTATGCTAAGGAGGTGATCAAGAAGTTTAGGATGGATGATTCTAATCCGGTCAACACACCAATGGAATGTGGAATCAAACTATCAAATCATGAGGAAGGAGAAAAAGTAGATCCAACGCTCTTTAAAAGCTTAGTTGGGAGTTTGCAGTATTTGACATGCACAAGGCCTGATATTCTCTATGTGATTGGAGTTGTCAGTCGCTATATGGAGAAACCAACAACCACACATTTAAAGGCAGCAAAAAGAATTCTTCGGTACATCAAAGGTACGATAAATTATGGTTTGTACTATTCTGTTTCTGATGATTATAAGCTCATGGGATACAGTGATAGTGATTGGAATGGAGATATGGATGACCGTAAGAGCACGACTGGTTTTGTGTTTTATATGGGAGATACTGTTTTCACATGGATGTCAAAGAAGCAACCAATTGTTACTCTTTCAACATGTGAAGCAGAATATGTAGTTGCTACCTCATGTGTTTGCCATGCAGTTTGGCTAAGAAATCTGTTATATGAGTTAGGTTTGTCACAAAAGGAGCCGACGAAGATTTTTGTGGACAACAAGTCAACAATTGCTTTGGGTAAGAATCCAGTTTTTCACGATCGGAGCAAGCACATTGATACGCATTACCATTATATTAGAGAGTGCATTGCAAGAAAGGATGTGCATTCGAAGTACGTGAAGACTCATGATCAAGTAGTTGATATCTTCACCAAACCACTTAAAAAAGAAGACTTCACAAGATTGAGAGGTTTGCTTGGAGTAACAAAATCAAGTTTAAGAGGGAGTGTTGAAATATAAACTTGATTTTGGGTTATTAGTATTTGGGCCTAGTCTAAATAAAAACTTAATTTCTAGAAACCTTTAAAGTGCTAGAGTATTCTAGAGAAATCCATTTTTAAAGATATTTTAAAGTATGTTGTAGAATTCTCTAGAATGTAGAATATTCTAGAGAGTGCTTTGTAATCTCTAGATTGTATGAGTTGACAAAACCATATTCATTAGTTTAGGGGATGCAACATATCCTAGAGTTTGTATCAAGCCAAATAAAGCCTAAGAGTTAGAAGTGAGCAATAATACAAATAGCCTTTTCTTCAAAATCTATCTTATAAAGTCTAAGCTCCAATCTCCAAAGTTCCTTTTCCAACGCAAGACACTTTATATGTCAACGGACAAAATAAATTCTTCAAGGAGTGCGACATTTATGGAAGCGTGGACTTCATATTCGGGCATAGGCTTCCTGTGTTTCAAGACTGCAACATCTATGCTCGGATGCTGAACTCCGAACTCACAGTCACTGCACAGTCAAAGGAAGAACCAGCGTCCAAAAGTGGCTTCTCCTTTCAAAACTGTACCGTCACAGCTTCGCCGGAGATAACATCCAACAAGGCCAATGTTACGGTCTATCTTGGTCGGCCATGGAGGCAATATTCAACGGTCGTGTTTATGGAGTCGTTTCTGGATTCAGTGGTGGTACCCCAAGGATGGTTGGAGTGGAAAGGGGTACCGGTAAACCGCTTATTTTATGCAGAGTTTAACAATCGAGGTCCCGGTGCTGATTTGTCCAACAGGGTTAATTGGAGAGGTTATCATATAATACATAAACGTTTAGCCATTACTTTTACTGTAAACAACTTCATTAACGGATCTGCTTGGTTGCCAGAAACTGGCATACGCTTTAGATCTGGCCTCTAATTATGAATATTAAAAAAAAAAATATTTATTTATAGTAGCAAACAGGGGTGAATTTATTTGCAATATAATATTAAAAACAAAACTTGTTCTTGAGGACAGTAATTTTAATCAAGGAATACAAGCCACTGTACGATTACATTTAATAAGATTTATCATTGAAAATGCGAGATCCAATAATGCATAGGAAGCATTATAACGAGATGCCCATTCGGGAGGGACATAATAACCTTCAAAATCATCCACACATGCACGTAAAATGCTACCAACGAGGAACACTGGCAATTGTTCCACGTCTATACCTTCGGCTATATCTCACCTTAGGATTGTTGTTATACTCACTGTGGCTCACCTCAAAACACTCTCGTCTCTGGACTGTTGTCATGTCTACTATGGCTCACTACAAGACAACATCGCCTCTGGATTGTTGTCACACACATACTATGACTCACCACGGGACGACTTCGGACTAGCTGTGACTCCAACCTAGGACGCCGACAAACTAGCCTGCTCAACACGCATGCTCCATGCTAGTTTCTTGCCACACATAGTTGCAGGACAACGTTCCCTTAAAAAGAGGTAAAGTAGGGGTCATTAGCCTAATGGGTCTTAAGGCACACCCCTCTTGACTTGGTACCAAAGTCATACTCAAAGGTATATAATAACAATCATGTGAACAATACAAGCTACATAACATTTGTGATCCACAATCACACATGCATCAAACAGAATTCAAGTCAAACTAAAGTTGACTATCAGCAAAGATTCACAACTATACTTACTTTACTCCTTACCTGATAGCTAGGGTGCGAGGAATAATGCAAATGACTACTTACCTTGGTGCTAAATTCGAAGAGTCAAATTTAATCCGCTAAAAGTAATCACGACCAGTTAAACGACTTTCAAATGCTTTTAAAACCTTGCACTAACCTTTTTCAGCATAAAAACAACATACCAAAAACCTGATTTTAACACTTAAATTATACAAAACTGCTTCTGGTAATTTTCAAGTCTCAAAGCAATCGAAAGGAAGCTTACCCAAGAAGCGAAACAATTTGTGCCAGGCCAAAACACGTCGGAAACACCCAAAAAACCTGATGTACAGTCTTAGAGCAACGACACAAACCCCAAATTAGTGCAAAACGTCCAAATCAGTGATAAAACACTTTCTTAGACTAAAAACACGTCACCAACTAATTTTTAACACCTAAAATTGCATTCAAGAGACTAAACAATACAAAAAACTCACCTCTGGCATACCCATCACGAGTTCCATTTGAAAAATTCCTTGAATCCCTAACATCCAACATGCGCCACATAAAAAAAAATGAGAGAGAGAGAAACAAAGTTTAGAGAGAGTTGAGAAAGAAAAGAAAATGAAAGGAATACAGAGGAGGTGGCAGTAAGAAGAAAAAAAGAGTGGGAGGGGGAGGGGGTTCGGTTTGATTAAAAAAATAAGTTTTTTTAAGCGTTGTGGGGTGGCACTATCAGTGATAGTGATAGTAATAGACTTCTATTATTGATAGACTTTAATCAAAATAGATAAACAATCCAACCAATAAGTCTATCAGTGATAGACTTTTATCAATCGTAGACTTCAATCACTCATAAGAGTTGTGGTTTTTTTTTTTTTTGTAATTTAAATGGATTGAGCAAGTAATTTTTCTATATTTGCAATTTTTTTTACATTTTAATATGTGCTATTTTTTACCCTCATTTTATCATAGGTCCAATTGCCTCTAATTATTATTATAAATAATAAACTAGCTAAGAATGAGTGGTGAGAAACTTCTTAAATCAAAGCAACTCATTAATCTCGAAAAAGAAACTACAATTTTTCTTAAAACAGCTTGATTTAAGGATAATAATCATAGAATAACTAGGAGCTGCCAAGATTTTTATTGATTTACATTTTTAAGTTAACAACACCATCACTCAACTAGTATAAAATATGGATTTATAACCAATAAATTATAAGTTCCAATCCTCCACCTGAAATGTGATAAAAAAATGATTTCTGATTTTCTATCTTGTTTCGCTCGGTCCACAGATTCCATACAGCAGCAAAAAGAGTTGAAGTCTCGTTATTGAATTCACATAATAAATATATAATGAAGGAATTTTTGTCCATGAGTCTACAACAATGACAAAACCCTATATTTGGATTCCTTAATTAATAATTTTAATATGAGATTATTTTGATGTTGATCCTCCCACTACCAGAAAAACAAAAACGGTGAGGTCACATTTAAGAAGATTAGAGAGATGGTGATTTATTGGAAGTAAAAGAAAGAAAAATAGTGTTAATCCGAACCTATTTTAGTGAATAAGACATTAAGGTTGATGCTTCAGTTCTCTACCTTCTAATTATTGGACTAAAAAAATTAAAAAAGAAAGAAAATATAGTAAAAAGCTTAATTTTATGAAACCCCTACAATTTTTTAGAGAAAGTAGAAATAGTTGATCTATTAGGTTAGGTTCATATTAGGCACTTACTTATAGGATTTTGTGTATTGTGTGTATGAAAGAGATAGAAAGTAATTAAAATTAAGTTTTGCAGTTTGCTAATAATCCTCGGGACCATCAATACCCAAGTCATACTTAAATGATCAAATCCACCAAGGAGGTTTAGCTAATTCATGAACTCAACATAGAAATTTCTTTAGTCATCCTTAATTCTATTTTCAAGATTAGTAGACAACTTGACTGAGTTCTCTATAAAGTTTAGAAGAAGCTAAGTGTGATAAAAAAAAAATGGAAAAAGCAAAGAATAAAGCGTAGAGAGCATACAAAATGTTGAGAGAGAAGAAAATGATTATAATCGAAATCTATACAAAAAAAGTTTTCGAAAAAGATGTTAGGAAAAATACAAAAATGTATAAAAAAGTCTTCTTTAGAAAAACTGCTCATATTTTCCCGAAAAGAGTCCTATAATACTAGGAAACATTAAACGGAGCAACTAGGGGCCAAGACTTTTTATTTTATTTTACATTGCTAAATGGTTTTGATCATTATTCTCCTACGCCAAAAATATACTTGTATTGAGAATGATGATTCATTCCCATGAGATAAACTTAATTAAGCCAATAAAATTAAAGTTTGTTCACTAATAATTCAACCTTTTTAACTCATGGAGGAGATATCAACTCTTTACGATGTGGTCTAATTAGCCTTTCTTCATCAATTTCAGTGTTTTTAAAAATATTTTGCTATATTTGACAAAATTGCTATTTTCTTCAAAAAAAAAAAAAAAAAAAAATCCATTCTCAATTGAATCTCAACCATAAGAACAAAATAAAATAAAATAACAACTCTAATCACTAATTAGAAAGTACTTTTCACTCCAACAATTAATTCAATCAAATTACTATATTTTTCACTAACCTGAATATAGTTCAATTGACATAAAGTATATACTCTAATTAAAAGGTTGGAGATTCAAATTTTCCAATCCACCTATCGTAAAAAAGAAAAAAAAAAAACGATATTTCCCCATCAAAACACAACATAGCCTCAAACTTCTCCTTAATTTTAAACAAAATGTGCAGAAACTGATTATGATTAAGGGTATTCTCTTTATTAAATTTGCGTTTTTTCATTATGTTGTTCGTGCTCTTTTATTTTATTTTATCTTGTGGTTTTCCATAATTTTTTTTAAAAAAAGTTACAAACTATACCTAGATTGGAAAAGTGGGCAACTTTTTATAGTGTTTGTAAAGAAATCCTTCATATATAAGTTCTGTTTCATTCTGAAAAAGAAATGCTAAATTCCCTTGATGTATACCTACATATCTATTCTGGATAATAATGAACTCACATAATATTATCGTGTAAAATTGCAAGCCTTTTAATTGATTATTTTTACTCTTTCCTGCACAACTCTATATAAATACTAGTTCCATTAGCTAAGAAAGGCACGAAATTGGATAGGCTTTGAGTTCTTTTGTGTTAGAATTTCAAGCTTCTGCTCATTTATTCTCTGCCATTTCCTGTGCTTGCTTTTTAGTTTCTCCCAAACTTATAAGGTGACATTATTTGTCTAGCTTGTTGCATGTTTCCTTGTTCTTTCATGCATGAACTTCATTGTTTCCGTTGGCAGCATTTTTTTTAATGCTATTGTATCGTTAGACGGAAGCGGAAACTTCAAAAGTATTGGAGCTGCTATAGCAGCTGCACCAAACAATAGCAAGTCCAGGTTTGGAATATATAAGGAGCAGGTTGAAGTTGAGAGTCAAAAGACTTTCATTGCATTAATAGGTGAAAATGCAGCCACCACCGTCATAGTTGATAATAGGAGCAATGGCACTGGTTTTGGAACTTCTTACACTGCCACTTTCGGTAAGCATGAGTTATACCCAACTTTTTCTTTTATCTTCTTCTTTCAATCCCTTCATTTCAATATTAATTATTATATGTTGAACTTTTTGACATTTCATTTGCAGTTGTGAAGGGTAACAACTTTATGGCACAATCCATAACATTTAAAAATTCTGCTGGACCTGAAAATGGCCAAGCAGTTGCCCTTCTTAACAACGGTGCCAACTATGCGGTGTACTACAAATGCGTATTTCTTGGTTTTCAGGACACACTTTTCGTGAATGGAGACAATTTATTTTTCAAAAACTGTGAAATCTATGGAACGGTAGATTTCATATTTGGGAATGGGCGCGCTTTGTATCAAGATTGTAAGATATATGCAAGATTAGCCAATACTACTATTACCATTACTGCACAATCTAAAGAATTCCAAAGCCAAAGAAGTGGCTTCACCTTCCAAAATTGCAGTGTAATGGCCTCTCCTGAATTTGGATCAAGAAAACGTCTCGATTTTGAAGTTTATCTTGGTCGACCTTGGAGAGATTATTCAACTGTAATTTTCATGGAGTCATTTTTGGATTTTGTGGTCAATCCAGCGGGATGGTCACCTTGGTCGACGGGAAGACCTTTAAATTTATTATTTTATGCAGAATATAACAATAGAGGCCCAGGAGCTGATTTAACTAGAAGAGTCAAATGGCCAGGTTTCCATGTAATAAGTAATCCAGAAGAAGCCACTAATTTTACGGTGAAATTGTTCATTAATGGATACACATGGTTACCAGAAACCGGTGTGCCATTTAGGCCTACCTTATAGTTTAGATGTTGAACTATGTATTTCCTTTTATGTATATATATATATATATATGAATGAATTACTTATTTGATAAGGCTCTCCGTTTATTTCTTATTTTAAACTTTTGAAAAACGTGTGTTTCATAGAGAACAAATGAGAGTGAAGAAGAAAAGCAACACTTTCTTAACCTAATTAATCTGATTGTGCAACCTAGATCCATGTGAGAGATCACATCTGGAAAATAAAGAATTAATCAAGTAACTTATTTTAAAATGTCTATTGTTTGTAAAATTCAACTGCAAAGGCTTTTCGGCTAGAAAATGGATCTTATGTTAGAAACAAATGTGGAGAACAAGATATGAAAGGAGATATTTTTCAATCAAATGGGCATGCCTTTATATAGGCTTACAAAACCTAACAATTCACAAAAAGCTATAAATGACATCAATGCTCTTAACTCTCCTAACTTATATAAAACTCACATAACTCATAATTCTAATAACTCAAGTAACTTAAATGTGTTGTAAATAATAAAATGTCACATTAAATGCCACAAATAAACGTTTAAAATTTTATTTCTCAACAACCCCCTTAAACTTGATTTGTTACACCAAGTAAACTCATCATTCTGATAAAAGTCTCCAACTTGAGGGGTTTTGTGAAAATGTCTGCAGCTTGGTCTGGTGACTTGATATATATTTGAGTTCTACTTCTTTTTTCGTAATGCAATCTCGAATATAATGAAAATGAGTATGAACGTGCTTACTCCTCCCATGAAATACCGGATATTTGGCTAAGGCAATGGCCGATTTGTTGTCAACAAAAATCTCCATTGGACCTTCAATTTAAAACTTCAACTCTTTCACTAAGTTTTTTAACCAAATTGCATGACATACACATGAAGTTGTCGTGACGTACTCCGCCTCACATGTTGATATAATGTGAGAATGAGTTGCTTCTTTGACATCCATGTGAACGTCATTTCACCGATAAAAAACAAATACCCCGTAGTGCTCCTTCGATCATCCAAATCACTACTCTAATCACTATCACAATAACGACCAACAATATCAAAATTGCTAGAAGAGACATAAGATAGACCATACCCGATCGTCCCTTTGATGTAGCGAAGTATCCTTTTTGCCATTTTGCTTGTTAGCTCTTCCACAAATCGACTAATAATTCCAATCGAATAAAGAATATCCGGTCTTGTGCATGTCAAGTATCTCAAACTTCCAACAAGGCTTTTGAAATATGTAGAATCTACTTTCACTCCTCCACCTTTCTTTGTGATTTTGACTCCACATTTCATTGGTGTTCCAACCGAATTAGCATCATCCATGTTGAACTTTTTTAGCATAACCCTCTTGGGATATAAAGATCCCATCTTCACCTTATTTGATCTCAATTCTAAGATAGTAACTCATGAGACCAATATCCGTCATTTCAAACTCATTTTCCATCTCTCTTTTGAACTCGTCAAACATGCTAGGATTATTTCTGGTAAATACTAAATCATCAACATATTAACAAATGATTAGTATGTTTTCACCTTACATTTTGATGTAGAGGGCATGCTCATAAGGACACTTCATATACTTCTTATCTTAAAAGTACTTGTCAATCATTGAATTCCATGCTCTTGGCGCTTGCTTCAAGCCATAAAGAGTCTTCTTCTGTCTTCTTAACCCTTGACTTCATAACCTAATGGTTGTTTCACATAGATCTACTCCTCAAGAATTCCATTCAAGAATGCCAATTTGACATCCATTTGATGTATCTTCCAATGATTATGAGCTGCCAAAACAATAATCAAACGAATAGTTTCAAGGCGAACAACAGTGGCAAATACCTCTTCATAGTCGATGCCATGACGTTGACTATATCCTTTCACCACTAGTCTCGCCTTGTGCCTCTCAATATCGGCATTGACTTTTCTCTTTGTCTTGTATACCCATTTCACTTCGATCGGTTTCTGCCCTTTTGGAAGTTTGGTCAACTCCCATGTGTCATTTTTCTCTATCGCTCGAATTTCTTCACAAGCAGCGACATATTCAACCTTCATTGTGGAGTCTGCGATGCATCGTTGCTTAATGCTACGCCACACAATAGTTCCCCCGTTAAGGGTGAAAAGTGATCTCGATGTAGATTTTTCTAGAATCCTTATCGGTCTGAAAATAAGAATCAGTGTATCCTGTAAAAATCAAATCCTTAGACCCATACACTAGCGTATAGTCCCTCATTCTCCTTAGATACTTGAAGATGTTTTTAATTGCGGTCCAGTGGTCTAACCCCAAATTGGACTGGTACCTACTGACTATTCCCACTGCATAGCAAATGTCTGGCCTCGTACATAGCATAACATACATTAGGTTACCTACTGTCGAGGCATAGGGAATACGTCTCATATCCTCAACTTCTTGAAGTGTCTTAGGACACTTTTCCTTAGACAAATGAATTTCATGCCTAAAAGGTAGTAAACCCTTTTTGGAATTCTGGATCGAATATCGTACCAACATCTTGTCGATATAGGATGCTTGAGATAGTGCTAGCGATATGTTCTTGTGATTCCTTAGAATTTGAATCTCAAGAACATATTGTGTCTCTCTCAAATCTTTCATTTAGAATTGGGTCGCCAACCATTTCTTTATGTCAGTTTGGTATCCTACATCATTCCCAATGAGAAGGATACATCCACATAAAATACTAAGAAAGCTACCTTATCGTTGATGATCCTTTTATAAACTTAAGACTCATCAACATTCTGGTCAAAACCATAAGACTTGATCGCAATATCAAATCTTATGTTCCAAGATCTGGATGCTTGTTTCAACCCATAAATGGATCGATTGAGCTTGCAAACTTTTTGTTCCTGACCTTGGGCTATGAACCCTTCGGGTTGAGACATGTAGATACACTCATCATGAATACCATTCAAAAAGAAAGTCTTGACGTCCATTTTCCAGATTTCATAGTCATAAAACGTGGCTATGGACAAGAGTATCCTTATGGACTTTAACATAGCAACAGGGGAAAAAGTTTCTTCATAGTCCACTCCTTCCCTTTGTGTAAAACTTTTTGCTACGAGTCTAGCCTTAAAGGTATGTACCTTTCCGATTACATCTCTCTTTCTCTTATAGATCCATTTACACCCTATGGGTCTTACCCCTTCAGGTTTGTCTACAAGTTCTCAAACTGAATTGAAGTACATTGGCTCCATTTCAATGTCTATGACTTTGATCCATTGGTCCTTATCAACGTCATTCATTGTCTGTTTATAAGACAATGGATCCTCTACGCCATCATCGGGTATGACAACCTGTTCAGTTAAACCCAAGTAGCAGTCAGGTTGTGAAATAACCCTCTCACTACGTCGAGACATTTCCAACGATTTGGAAGGACGAGATCGACTTGATGTGTCAATTTTTCATCATCCCTTGATGAAGGTCCAACTTGGTCCACAACTCTTGTTGACTCCTCTGTAGCTTCATTTAATACAAGTTTACTACGTGATTTGTGGTTCTTCATGTGGTCTTCCTCCAAGAAAGTGGCATTTGTCGATATAAGCACCTTGTTTTCTTGTGGGTCGTAGAAAAGACCACCACTCGTTTCTTTGAGATAACCTACAAATTGGATAATCTTGAACGAAGTTCCAGTTTTTTCAAGGTTGTCACTAACATGTGTGCAGGACAATCCCAAATTCTGAAGTGACACAAACTAGGTTTACGCCCCTTCCATAACTCAAAATGTGCTTCTAAAACATTTTTTTTATGGGACACTCAAGATTTGAAATGCAGTCTCTACTACGTGACCCCAAAACGAGTCACACAACTGAGCGTATCTCATCATTGATCGAACCATGTCTAACAAGGTTCTATTTCTCCTTTTTGACACACCATTTTGTTGTCGTGTATTAGGTGTTGAGAGTTGTGACTAGATTCCATGTTCCATCAAATAGTCTTGGAATCTTAAGTCCATATACTCTCCACCTCGATCGGATTGAAGTGTTTTAATGGTTTTTCCTAATGCATTCTCAACTTTAGCTTTAAACTTTTTGAACTTTTCAAGAGCCTCAAACTTATGATGCATTAGGTATAGATAACCATGCCTTGAATAATCATCTATAAATGAGATGAAATATTCATACCCTCCCTTAGGTTTTACATTCATTGGACCATAAAGATCCGAATGTATAAGTTCTAAGGGCTCCTTGGCTCTATAACCTTTTCCTGTAAAAGGTCGTTTAGTCATCTTTCCTTCTAGAAAGGATTCACATGGAGGTAGAGAATCATCTTCTTACTCATTTAGAAATCCATTCTTTACTAGTCTCTCAATCCAGTAAAGATTTATGTGACCTAGTCTTAGATGCCAAAGATAGGTATTTTTGTTTGGAGAAATATTTTACCTTTTACTTTGAGTATTAACAGTTTTAAACATTTCGTGATTTAATAGTTCTTTAGTTTCGATCGGTCTTAACACATATAAATTGTTTTCTAGTTTAGTTGAATAAATATTGACACCTTTCTTAGAAATGAACGCTTCATTAACTTAAAAAGAGATACAATAACTTTGTTCAAACAAACATGAGATAGATAACAAGTTCCTCTTAATCTTAGGAACTATATACAAATTTTCTAAAAATAAATATCCATCTCTAAAAAATAATTTAGCATCTCCCACTGCACGAGCTGAGACGGCGTCTCCCGTTCAGATCCTAAGCTTCATCTCACCTTCATCGAGCTTCCTGAAGGAACGAATTTCCTGTAAAGAAGAGCAAACCTGGTTAGTGGCTCCTGAATCAAATATCCAGGTGAAGTTGTCACTTTCCACCAAGCAAGTTTCTAAAACTAGTAAATAACATTTACCTTTCTTCTCATTTAGCTCAGCAAGGTATTTTGAGCAATTTCGCTTCCCGTGCCCATCCACGTTGCAGTGGAAATATTTTTCTTTATCAGCAACTTTGCCATTTCCCTTGCCTTTGTCAGCAGTGACAGGTGCCTTTCCCTTCCCTCATTTCCTCTTCTTCTGGGCTTCTTAAGGCCAGATGAGTGGATGCAAGACTTAGTCCTAGAGAATGAACCCTTCTGAAACTTTCTAGAATGGGCAAACAGATTTGCTTCTCCATCAACCTGCCCCTTATTCTTCATAAGAGACTAGTAAGTCTGCAACTCATTTAAGAGAATAGTCAAGTTGTATTGTATCTTGTTCATGACCGAATTGCTGCGGAATTGCAGGCAGCTCTTCGGAAGAGATTCCAAGATGAATGAAACCTGACTTTGCTCGTCAACGACCACCTCATTCATTTCAACCACGTTGAAGTGGACCGTCAGATCGAGAACATGTTCTCTCACCGAAGTTACATCCTTCATGCGAGCGTTATAAACGTACTTGAGGGATTCGTGCGGAAGTTGTCCAGACGGTTGTCGGAACATATTCTGCAACGAACTCATGATCTAACGAGTTGAGACCATGCCCTCGTGCTTCTTGGCCAAAACCTCATATATGCTAGCCAGAATATAGACCTTGCCCTTGCCATTGGCATTGGTCCAACGGTCATACGCGTCCTTAACAGTTTGAGGCACGTTTCGAGCAGGGACCTGAGGGCATTCCTCAGTTAAAATGAATCGAAGGTTGTCAACAACCAGAATCATATTCAGGTTGGACTTCCACGTAGTATTGTTTTCCCCAATTAATCTTTCACTTTTAAGCAACGCAATTATAGAGGATGACATGCTTAGATAGAAAATATAGTTCTAATTAGTTATGCCTTAAACCCATTACAAAACCAATCTAATTTAGCAAAATTATTACAAAGAATCCTATTGTTTAAACTTAAACCTTTTTAATTTTGCAACGATACTTCAATGGTTTAGAATAAAAGCCACCATCGGGTGGTCAGTCACTCCTCCCCTTAATTGAGACAATCTCAACTAACTTCCACTACCAGAACATCTCATGTCCCAATGATCATTAGCTATCGTTTGTTTGGTCAAGGATTCGTTAACTAGCTTAACTCATCACGTAAATGTAATCCTATCATTTTCAGATCCAATAGGTCCAAGCCAACATGCTACCGTTAGGAAGACAACTGTTGGTAAATTACCTAGGAGACCCTATCATTTTTGGAGTTCGTAGTGGTCCAATCCCTATAGTCAGGCCCTCCGTAGGGTTGGTCGCTCCCAGGGCAACTTGCAGGTGGACAATAAAAATCTCACGGTGCGATCTAATGGTGAAGACCGTAGGATTCGTTGACACGTGTCCAACTCCCATTTACTATTAATACTTCCCTCATTCACCTTGGTATTGAGCCATGAAAACACCATCCGTAGGGGACGCCCTATTGATGCTACGAGGCCAAGCATGGAACTCACGATGTGAAGTCTTGAGGGCGTGAGAGTAAACTTGATGCAAACATCTCGTTTTCTCCCACTAAAGTTCCTAAAAGTTAGGGTTAAGTTTAACTTAGGTGGATTCTGGCTAAATGAATTTATCTAAGTCTATACCTATTATAACTCTTATAACTAGATTTTTAGCTTAATGTCTAGATGAATAAACATTTTAATTACCTAGATCTATTGCATGCTAATAAGACCATGGTTAATTCAATTCAAGTTCCGGTCAGGTTCCTGGTGTAGGAGGTGTTACATTGGCCACAACTTAAGTACCACAACCTTAGACAAACCATCACCGGTAGAGTTCCCTTATAACAAAAATCTTATTCTGTCCTACTAACCATATTTTAAAACTATTAAAATTCTAAGTAAGACTAATTTCTAATCCTATTAGAAATTTTGATTATAGGTTTAATTAATTTTAAACATTTTAAAATTAATTCTATTTACTTTTAAATCCTATGTTTGCATGCAAGTCTTTATTATAAGTTAATATTTCTAATTACAAATTATAACTATTAAAAATTTTAATATATTAACCTATAACATGCTTCTATGGTGTAATAAAAATCAAATTCTAATTAATTTACTAACCAAAAAGTTCATGAAATTAATAAAACATTTAAATTAATAAAACATGAATTAATCAAGCATGCTAGACATTTATTAATATAACACTTTATATTAAACCAGGCAATGTCATGCACCATGCTTTTCATTTTTCATATATTTTATATTAAACACCATATAAATATGCATGAAAATGTAATTTCCTTTAATTACTATAACAATTGTTTTAATTAAGGAAATTAAAACTTAGAACATGCATTTCTACATAATATAACTCTTATATTATAATGATGCATGAAACATGCTTATCCTAAGGTGGGATTTGACTAAATGACATTAAGTAATAAATAACCATATAGACCGGCATTTTTGGCCCCTAAAAAATAAATAAATAAAAATACATTAATTTTATTCAAAAAATGGACCAAATTGCACGAACCAGACCAAATCTCATGAACCAGGCCGAACCGGATCAGATCTCATGAACCAGACCAAATCTCCCAAAATTGGACCAAATCTCCAGCAAGATCTTATCGATTTCTGCAGAATTCCCAATACAAAACAACTTCTTATTGATTTCTACAGAAATTCCCAATAGAGAACCCTTCTGTAAAAATTTCTTCTGTTCCAATTGGCTTCTTGGGCAAATCATGACCAATTACAGACTCAATTTATACAAAAATGCCCAAAACGCAGGGGCCTTTACAATTTGATAAAAAATAAAAAAGTAATAAAGTTATGCCAAAAAAAGTCATAAATAGTCTAATGGCAACCCAAAATTCACAATCCCACCAAGCCAATGCAAATTTGTTTTATCCAAAACAAAATTCGAAATGGCTCTGATACCAATTGATGGAATCTAAATTCCTATAAGCAGCGGAAATGTAAATGGATCTTAAAACTTTATTTGTTTTGGCTAAAAGTCAAATACTAGTACATTGGTAAAATACATAATTGATAAGCAATTAGGCATGGAGTAAAGCAATAAACATGTTGTACAGTTTCACTAAACTAAAGGGAAAAATAAGTTACCTTTATAGACTTAAATCACAACGCCTTGCAATCCAACAATTTCTATACAACACTACTTCAATCTTTCCATCTGTGTAATTTTCTTTTACAAAACTCCACGAAAAGAAGAACACTCCCTATACCTCTAACTTCTTAGATCTAGGCTAGGTGGGAAGTCTCCAACAATTGGGAAAAAAGGAAATTCTTGTTTTGAGAGTGAATTGAGAGTGGGATCGTTCACCAAAAATTCAACAATTGAACGATTAGTTCACAACTGTCCCCCTCTTCCTCTATATAGGGAGAGGAAGGGGAAAGTTAGGGGGAACGTGTCGATGACATATTCTCCTCTTTCTTTTTTTATTTATTTAATTCTAATTAATTTAAAATCAATTAGTCATATTAATTAATTAAATTAATTAAATCAATTAATATAATTAAACAAATTAATTACATTAATACATAACTTATTTAATTAAATCATATTTAATTAAATCAATTAATTAATTCTTAAGTTAATTAATCAAATATCTTATATTCGAGTTATATATATATGATTAAATCATATTCAATCAACCTCCTTTTTAACCTATAGTTTTAATGTATATCTTTCGCACATTAAGTATTAACCTAAATAATATTTGAATAATCTAATTCACATCTAAATAATATTTGAACTCTTTCAAATATTTAATTCTTTCAATTAATTTACTTTGAATCATATTCATATTAAATTTGTAATATAAAGTTTCAATGTACATAAAAACTTTATATTATAATGTATCTCTATACATCATGTTTATTCCCAAATTGAATTTGAACATTAAAATTCAAATAATCTAAGAACTCTTTACAAGCCAGGAAATGGACCTAACGGACCTATAAATCAGAAGCTCCAACGATACAAGATTATTCGGTTAATCTCATTAACCCCCTAATCAACATTTGTTAACTACGTGAACACTCCACTATAGTCTCGCAGTTGCACTCTTCTCACTGCAGATATATTTCTGTGTCCATGGATATCGACCAATAGCAGCAAGTCAATCCTTCACGAATGTTCGTAACACTAGTGGGTCAAATTACCGTTTTACCCCTAGGTTACATGTTTTACCTTAAGTCCCAGTGCTCATCTAATAAACAGAAGTCCCTCTCGGGCCAATGAGAGGGTCGAACCCTTTGTTCAAGTCTCGGAGACACCAGTTAAGGAAACATTCATCTACTTACCATAAAGTCGGGAAGGAGTGAATTCCATCTTGCTAAGTTCAATCCTCAGTCGCCTGCTCGGTCTTGTCCCCAAGAAGGTAGGCATATTGAGTCGGCGTCTCAAGCCACTCTCACCCATACTAGCCAAAGGAAAATCCCTCGCAAACAGGAGTTCGTAATCTGCTCAGGATTGAGATCAAATTGCCTAGGTATTCCTATTGAAATAGAAACCTAACTAGTCAACGAAGTTACATCTAATGGTTACTATTTCGTGGTTCGGTCTTATGTGATCTTATCACATAGGATATCCCCACCCACATGTCGTCTACACGAACACGTAGGATCACTGTGTTTGTATCAAATACAAAGTGGGTCATATCCATAGTATTACTAGGATGAGGTACCAAACCTTATTCCCTTACTATAGACCCTTTAGGCATTATCTCGAACTGAGATCCTGATATGTCTACTACATTCAGTTCAAGAGACATAGAACAACCTAAAATATGAGTTTATTGGATTTAGGGTTAACAAAAGGCAATAAAGAAAAACATGAAATAAACAATAACACTTTAGGGATCGTTTGGATTGAGGAGTTTAGGGGAGTAGGAGTAAAGAAGTCTTGGGAGTAAAGAAGTCTGAGGAATTCTGAAACCTGTGTTTGGGGTGCATTGTTTACTTTGGAGTTCTGAGAAAGTGTGTTTCGGGCAATGAGTTGCAGGAAGTAGGAGTTGGAAAAAGTATTATGGAGAGTTGGAGAAATAGTTAATAAATCTTTGAGACCCATAAGAAAGAGTTAATAAATCTGTGGGACGAACAAAAGAGAGTTAATACCTCCTTGGGCCAAACAAGAAGTTGGGAGGAGTTATTAACTTCTCCCAACTCCACTCTCCCCCCCACCCCCTAACTCCTCAATCCAAACGACCCCTTATTGATAACAATAACATTTTATTGATTAAATTAGAACAATATTACAAACTACGAGTTTTAGGGCGTAAAACCCAACACTTTTGCCCTTACTCTTGTTATTTTTTCTCAATGGGCTCCTCTTTTTCTTTTTTTCTCACTCTTGCTTCCTCTTTTTTCTCTTCGTCTTCTCAAGAGAACCCTCATTTCTCCCTTCGTCTTACTTTTTTTTTTCAGCTAGGTCGAATAATATTTGAGTCCAATTTTATATATTAGTCGGTCAAAACTCAAAATTCTCCATTCTGATTGTCTTTGTTACCTTACCTTACCTAATGTCAATGTGGAACTCTCGATAGGGACTACAAATATTTTAAATACAATGCAAAAAGAGTTGTTGTCTGTACATTTTTTAAAAAAATCTTTTACTAACAACAAAAGTGTATTCTGTCAAATGAAAAGGAAAGAAAAGTGTATTCTGTTAAAAAATTTAAGATACATATTGTAACGACCCTAACTTTTCAGACTCACTTTCTAAGGACGTTACTAAACATGCATGCATTTGAGGCCATAAATAACATTAAATAAGTAAAAATTGATAATTAAAAATAGCTTAAATTTGGGATCCCATAAAAACAAAACATTTAATGCCATGAATGATGTTGGCCTTAGTTTCAAAATTCTCTATGGTAATATAGCGGAAAACAAAATCACTTAAAAATACTTTCTAAAACATGTATGCGGAAATCATGACTTGGTTCCCATGACATTCGTAGCGCGTCTCCGTCACTTGCCTTGTATGCCCCTGTTTTTACCTGAAAACATTTTAAAAAGGAAGAAAGAAAACAAAGGTAAAGGGGCGAGTATTATAAATAATACCCAGTAATGTTGGAATTTCTGTCCTAATCTCGTGTTTGTAAAATATTGTTTTTGAAATTAATAAGAGTTATTCATTTCTTTACTTTGTGTCTCGCAATATTTTAAACCTTTCCAATAAACTAAGCTCTAGGGTCATTCAATATATGAGAGAATTAGAACTTGAACGGTGTGTAGTTGACACACAAAGAGGATGACGTTCGAGTTAATGACTGGAACGGTCTACAATATAAGGATGGGGTTGGAGACCTAATCCTGGATACACTGTGGATGCGACCCGCTTTGTATTACATACAAACGAGGTGATCTGACTCGTTCATGTGGTTGACATGCGAGTGTGGGCATCCTAGACAATGAGATTGTACAAGACCGAACTGTGAATTATTAGATTTACTGATATAACACCGTTGACAGTAAAAACTAATAAATTCGTAGATGACCATTAGTGACTCGACCAGAATCCTGAGCGTATTACGGACTCTCTCATGCGGGGTCCGTCCTTTGACTTGTACGGGTGAGGTGGTCTCGCCATTACTCGCCCAATATGCCTATCTTCTCGGTGACGTAACCAAGTAGAGAGTCGGGAACCTAACTACGTGAGATGAAATTCACTCGCTCCCGCCTATAGGGAATCTAGAGGGTTGTTCCCTTAAGTCTTTGTCTCCGTGGCTTGGACAGCGGGCGCCCACCTTCTCACCGGCCCGAGAAGGGTGTTGTGTATGGTTGGACCATCACAATATGTTGTTCATTAGAGGAGCAAAGGGGGACTTAAGGAACAAGAAGTAGACACAGGGTAAAACGATAATTTGACCCAGTAGTGTCTCTAACAACAACTCGTGAAGGGTCGACTCATGGACATTGGTTATATCAGTGGACACGTAATATTCTACACTAATGGGAGTACATCTACAGGCTATAGTGGAGTGTTACTGTAGCTAATGAACATTGGTTGACCGGGTCAAAGAGTTTGACTGGTTAAACTCAAATCATTGGAGCCCGTCACTGTAGGTCCGTTAGGTCCCTTGGTTGGCTCAATCTGGGATAAAAGAAGGGTTAATGTTTTGGTATGAAATTGAAGTGTTCAATTTTACTTCAAGAGTATATATATCATTTATATGAGATATAGATGATATAATATATAGTTTAATATGAATGAAATACATAATAAACTATATGTTAGCCTAATTGTTGAATTAAGGGCTAATTGGAGAAATTGAAAGAGAGAAAATAAATTGGATGTGATTCAATTTAATTAATACACAATTATTGAGATATGTGACATCTTAAATTATGTGATTATGTAAATGAGATTTACATAACCTATAGTTGTGGTAAAGTGGTAATAATGTGAAGTTTTGAACTCCATCATTCCACTATTTAAACTCCATTGCAAAAGGGTTTTGGTAAGCTTTGGAAGCCAAGTTGTCATTTTTGGATTTTGCCCTAAGAATCCAAAAGTGAAATTCTCTCTACTCTCTCAATTCTCTTCACTTTCCAAAACACAAAAGTTCCCACAAACTTCCTTTCTCCAAAAGAGAACAACCAAGAAGATCATTTGGTAGTGTTTGGGATCCGATCGTGGGAAGAGTTCGTTGAGATCGAGAAGCACGAAGAATCGTGATCTGCAAGAGAGATTGCTGAATTGGTCTACAACAAGTAAGTATGTTCTTCTTGCTGTACAATTTAGCATGTTTAGCCTAGATCTAATAGTTAGATCATTTTAATAAACACATGTTGCATGATGATACCATGACGATTCGATCGTCTTCTGCTGCGTGGGGACTCTCATTCCCTCCAATTGATATCAGAGCCATCTCGATGGTTCTTCATCTATGCACTGTTTTATTAAGATTTAGGTGAGTATTTTACCATATTTTCATGAGATGAATGTTTGGTTTGCAAAATGGATGTTTTTGGTTTTTGGCACTAGATTAGATTTACAATTATGTTGATGAGATCAATGTAAGGACCCGTTGTTTTGGGCAATTTTGTTGTAAATCGAGTCTGTAAGTCCGGGTCGTTCGTGGCAAGAGTTGCTGTGAAGAAATCGGAGCGGAAACAGGCAAAAAACCAGGGAAAAAATAGCAAGGTGCATGCTGTTTGTCGATGGCGTTGAGACGTTGTCCAACGGCGTCTCAACGCCGTGCTTGCAGTCGAAGGCCCTGTAGCACGATGGCGTTGCAACGCTGGCGTTGAGGACGCGCCTCGACGCTATGGGCAACAACGTTGCAACGCTGTATGCGTTAAGGAGTTAATGCGCGTGACGTGGGCGTTTTCTGTCCGTTGGTTTTAATTATTTTTCAGTTTTATTTATAAAAAACGTTTTATTTTTAATTAATTAATTTATTTTATTAAATGTTATATTAACTTTATTTAATAAAATATTTGCCCCTAGGTGCCAAAATCAGTCCATTTTTGCTATTTAATTATTTTTATGCATGAGATGTATAATTTTAATTAATTTCTATGTACATAAAGTATGTCATCTAGTTTTAAAATCCTACCTTAGGCTAAACAAATTCATGCATCATGTATATTATATGAGTTATAATATAGTTTGCATGATAGGTTATATTATAAGAGTTATAATGTACTTACATGCATATTTAATTTAATTAATATAAGTGTTATATTTTTAGATTAACGTATGCTCATGCATTTATATTCATGTGATGAATGATTATCATGTTATAGTATATAGTTATTCATGTGATGAATGATCAAGCACTATAACATAGAAATGCATGCAACCTAAGTTAATTATTAGTTTTAAAGTGTTTAGAACTTGAATAATTAGACTTAGGTTTTCTACTTTTCTAATAAGATTAGAAATTTAGGAAATCAAATATAATCTTTGAATGGAGACTGATTAGTAACTCTGTCTAAGGAAGGTTTTATCTAAGACTCGGTATTTAAGTTGACGCTTGCATGAACACCCCTACACGAAACCGACTGGGGAGTGAATTCGGTCCTAGAGATTCTTAGGTTATATTTTCGTGAGTGTCGTTAATTAAGTGTTAATTAATTTTCTCACATAGACCTAAGTTAATAATGTGATTATAAACTTAGGCTAAATACCATATAAGAGTTGTATTGGTAGACTTAGGTAATTTTTAGCCGGTTATCTAGGTCAATCCCTAATAAAATTAAAGTACTGAGTGGGAGAAAATATAGTGTATGAGATACATTTCAATTTCCAACCACAAATCTTCTTTAAGTCTGCACCGTGAGATCTATACTCGGCCTCGTGGCGCAAATGGGAGCGTTCCCCTTCGGGTGGCATTTGTATAGGTCAATATCATCATGGATGGAGAGAGTACTTATAGTGAGTGGGAGCGGGACTTGTAAAAACAAGACCCACGGTCTCTTCTATCGATTCACACCGTGAGACACCTATGATCTGCCTGCTAGTTTGGCCTGGACCAGACAATCCCTTCGGAGGGCTTGATCATGGGAGTCGGAACACAGTGAATTCCCGAAAGGGATACAGTTTCCAGGTTGGTTTTCCCTTTTAGTTCACCCTTCGGTGCTATTGTTTGGATGGATACTTGGAAACTTAAAGATTGAGGATGACACTCACAGAATTCGTGAAGTGTTAATGAATTCGACCGAACAATGGTAATTGGATGCCTAATGGAATAAGAGTTATTCTGGGATTAGGGTTGATCGAGAAAGTCTCATCCTAGAGCAGGAGTGTTCTGTTCACCCTTCGCTGGCAGTTATTCTAAAATTTTGAATGACCTAGGGATCATGAAACATTTTTTGCTAAAACTAGATTGGTTTTCAAAAGGTTTTTGCGAGACTAATACAAAGTTTTTTTTAAAAAAAATTCAGCTAAAAATGTCTACCGCTATTATAGCTTTACTTGCTTCCGACAAATTAGTGGGAGATAATTACCACAGTTGGAAAAACAACATCAATACAATTTTGGTAACTGACGACATAAAGTTCGTGCTTTCTGAGGAGTGTCCTCAGATGCCGAGCTCAACCGCGTCGCGTAGTGTTCGTGACACGTACGATCGGTGGATCAGGGCCAATGAAAAGGCCAAGGTCTACATAATTGCCAACATGTCTGATGTCTTGGCAAAGAAGCATGAGCTGATGGTTTCTGCTAAGGAAATCATGGAGTCCTTGCAGGAAATGTTTGGACAACGATCCTTTCAGTCCCATGATGACTCACTCAAATACATTTTCAACGCTTTGATGAAAGAGGTCGTGCATGCGTGAACATGTTCTAGACATGATGACCCACTTTAATCTGGCCGAGATGAATGAGGCTTCGATCGACAAGTCGAGCCAGGTCAGTTTTATCATGGAGACTCTTCCGAAGAGTTTCCTTCAGTTTCGTAGCAATGCTGTTATGAACAAAATTAGCTACAATCTGGACTACCCTCCTAAATGAGCTACATAATTTTCA
The DNA here is from genome assembly GCA_036507285.1 of Trichosanthes cucumerina. Classification (NCBI taxonomy): domain Eukaryota; kingdom Viridiplantae; phylum Streptophyta; class Magnoliopsida; order Cucurbitales; family Cucurbitaceae; genus Trichosanthes; species Trichosanthes cucumerina. The sequence continues at coordinate 67,967,791 of CM071839.1, read as the reverse complement.
ATCTCTGAACAGGGTCAAGGAATCTGAGGCAAATGTTGCCTACAGGTCTTATCACAGGAGTTCGACCTCTGAGACAAAACCTGTTGCTCCTTCACGCCCGAAAGGGAAGAAGAGGATGAAGAGGGGTAAAACTGACCGAGCTGTCGTCCAGAAGGGCAAGAAGGTCAAGGAAGTTGCAGAGAAAGGAAAATGTTTCCACTGCAATGGGGGCAAACACTGGAAGAGAAATTGTCCCAAATTCTTGGCCGAGAGGAAGAACCAAGGTAAATGTGATTTACTTGTGGTAGAAACATGTTTAGTGGAGAGTAATGACTCTTCCTGGATATTGGATTCAGGCACCACTAACCACGTTTGTTCTTCTTTTCAAGGGATTGATTCTGCGCACCACGCGAGAGGGTGAGGTGACTCTACGGGTTGGATCTGGGAGCTTGTCTCTCGCTGCAAAGAATCGCACGCAGTGAAGTCGCATTTTGGCGGGAAGTACTTATTGTTGGACAATTTGTACATAGTTTCAGGGTTTACTAGAAACCTTGTTTCTATTTCCTGCTTAATAGAACATTGTATTTCAGTTTCTTTTGAATTAAATAAAGCGTTTATTTCTTTCAAAGGGAATGTTATTAGTTCAAACTTCACTTGAAAATAATCTGTATGTTTTAAAACCCAATTCGGTTAAAAGTGCTTTGAATACTGAATTGCTTAAAACTGCAGAAACACAAACTAAGAAAGCAAAAATTTCTTCAAAAGAAAATGTCCATCTTTGGCATCTACGGTTAGGCCACATCAATCTCAATAGGATTGAGAAACTAGTGAAGAGTGGACTTTTAAATGAGTTGGAAGAAAACTCTTTATCGGTATGTGAGTCCTGCCTTGAAGGCAAAATGACCAAACGTCCTTTTAGTGGAAAAGGATATAGAGCCAAAGAGCCTCTTGACCTCTGTGGTCCGATGAATGTTAAAGCTCGGGGCGGTTATGAGTACTTCGTGTCTTTCATAGACGATTACTCCAGATATGGGTATATTTACCTAATGCACAAGAAGTCTGAAACTCTTGAAAAGTTCAAGGAGTACAAGACTGAGGTTGAGAACCTCTTAGGTAAATCGCTTAAAACACTTCGATCGGATCGAGGTGGAGAGTACATGGACACTGAATTCCAAGACTATATGATAGAACACGGAATTACGTCCCAACTCTGAGCACCTGGTATGCCACAGCAGAATGGTATATCGGAGAGGAGAAACAAAACCTTGTTGGACATGGTTCGGTCGATGATGAGCTATGCTCGTCTCCCTGATTCTTTTTGGGGGTACGCAGTGGAGACTGCGGTTTACATTTTGAACAATGTTCCATCAAAGAGTGTTTGTAAAACACCTTTTGAGCTATGGAGTGGACGTAAAAGTAGTTTACATCACTTCAGAATTTGGGGATGCCCGACCCATATGTTGGTGTCAAACTCGAAAAAGTTGGAACCCCGTTCGAAATTGTGCCTATTTGTAGGTTACCCTAAAGAGACTAGAGGTGGTCTGTTTTACGATCCCAAGGAAAGTAGGGTGCTTGTATCGACAAACGCCATTTTCCTAGAGGGAGACCACATCAGGGATCATTTACCAAGGAGTAAAATTGTATTGAATGAAATGGGCGATGCATCGCCAAGAGAGTTCTTGATGGGGCTAGTACGTCGTCGACAGCGTTGTTGACCCTAGCACATCTAGTCAAATCCGTTCCCAAGAGTTAGGAATGCCTCGACGTAGTGGGAGGACTGTGAGACAACCCGATCGCTATATGGGCTTAGCTGAAACCTTAGTTGTCGCTCCCGACGATGACTGTGAGGATCCATTGACCTATGATCAGGCAATGGCTGATGTTGATAAAAACGAATGGATTATAGCTATGGACCAAGAAATGGAGTCTATGCACTTCAATTCTGTCTGGGAGCTTGTGGATCAACCGAACGGGATAAAACCTATTGGTTGTAAATGGATCTACAAGCGTAAATGTGGCGTAGATGGGAAGGTGCAAACCTTCAAAGCCCGACTAGTGGCAAAGGGTTTTACCCAGGTTGAAGGGGTTGACTATGAGGAAACCTTTTCACCTGTTGCCATGGTAAAGTCAATCAGGATCCTTCTAGCCATTGCCGCGTATTATGACTACGAGGTATGGCAGATGGATGTCAAGACAGCCTTTCTAAATGGCAAACTTGATGAGACCATCTACATGGACCAACCCAAACGGTTCATTGCCCAAGGCCAAGAGCAAAAGGTTTGTCGGCTTCATAGGTCCATTTATGGACTGAAACAAGCTTCGAGGTCTTGGAATATAAGATTTGATGAGGCCATCAAATCTTATGGCTTTGATCAAAATACCGACGAGCCTTGTGTCTACAAGAAAATCGTTGACAAAACTGTCGCATTTTTGGTGTTGTATGTGGGCGATATTCTTCTCATTGGGAATGATGTAGAATTTCTTACTGACGTTAAGAAATGGCTAGCTTCACAATTCAAAATGAAAGATTTGGGAGAAGCTCGGTATGTTCTAGGTATCCGTGATAGTCCGTAACCTAAGAATGTAATGCTAGCCTTGTCTCAAAGCGTCTTATATTGACAAGATGTTATGCAGAACTCCAAAAAGGGCTTGCTGCCGTTTAGGCATGGGGTTCACTTGTCTGAGGATCAGTGTCCTAAGACTCCTCAAGATGTTGAGGATATGAGACGCATTCCATATGCTTCACCGTGTGGGAGCCCGATGTATGCAATCTTTGTGTACTAGGTCCGACGTCTCATTATGCAAAGAGGAATTGTCGGTAGATATCACCCAATCCATGATTAGATCATCGGGCGGTACCAGAAAGACAATCCTCAAGTATCTTAGGAGAACGAGGAACTACAGCCTTAGTGTATGGTCGTGGGGATTTGATCCTTACAGGATACACGGATTCTGATTTTAAGACCGATAAGGATTCTAGGAAATCCACTTCGGGGTCAACCTTCATTTTGAAATGGAGGAGCTGTAGTATGGCGAAGCATCAAGCAGGGATGCATCGCTGATTCCACTATGGAAGCAGAGTATGTTGCGGCTTGTGAAGCTGCAAAGAAAGTTATTTGGCTTAGGAAGTTCATGACGAATTTGGAAGTTGTTCTAAATATGAACTTGCCAATCACGCTGTTCTGTGAAAACAGTGGTGCAGTAGCCAACTCACGTGAGCCTCGAAGCCATAAGAGAGGTAAACACATTGAGCGCAAGTATCATCTGATACGGGAAATTATGCATCGAGGAGACGTGACAGTCACGCAGATAGCATCAGAGCACAATGTAGCTGATCCATTTACAAAGCCCCTCAAGGTTAAAGTGTTTGAGGGTCACCTAGAGAGTCTAGGTATTCGAAAGCTTCCTGACTAGAGCAAGTGGAAGATGTGTAAACGGGTATTCAATGCCCTAGTGTATTGTATTTTTCATTGTAACTCAAATACATTTTGGAAATGTATCTTCTCCACTAGCTTAGTCCAAGTGGGAGTTTGTTGGGATTTCTGTCCTAATCTCATGTTTGTAAAATATTGTTTTTGAAATTAATAAGAGTTATTCATTTCTTTACTTTGTGTCTCACAATATTTTAAACTCTTCCAATAAACTAAGCTCTAGGGTCATTGAATATATGAGAGAATTAGAACTTGAACGGTGTGTAGTTGACACACAAGGAGGATCATGTTCGAGTTAATGACCCGAACGGTCTACAGTATAAGGATGGGGTTGGAGACCTAATCCTGGATAACTGTGGATGCGACCCGCTTTGTATTACATACAAACGAGGTGATCTGACTCGTTCATGTGGTTGACATGCGAGTGTGGGCATCCTGTACAATGAGATTGTACAAGACCGGACCGTGATTATTAGACTTACTGATATAACACCGTTGACAGTAAAAACTAATAAATTCGTAGATGACCATTAGAGACTCGACACGAATCTCGAGCGTATTACGGACTCCATGCTGCATGGTGCCGTCCTTTGACTTGTATGCGGGTGAGGTGGTCTCTCGCCTCGCCCATATGCCTATCTTCTCGTGACGAACCAAGTAGAGAGCTGGGAACCTAACTACGTGAGATGGAATTCACTCGTTCCCGCCTATAGGGAATCTAGAGGGGCCATTCCCTTAAGTGTTGTCTCCAGGGCTTGGACAACGGGCGCCCACCTTCTCACTGGCCCGAGAAGGGTGTTGTGTATGGTTGGACCATCACAATATGTTGTTCATTAGAGGAGCAGTGGGGACTTAAGGAACAAGAAGTAGACACAGGGTAAAACGGTAATTTGACCCAGCCGTGTCTACGAACAACCTGTGAAGAGTCGACTCATGGACATTGGTTATATCAGTGGACACATAATATTCTACACTGATGGGAGTACAACTACAGGCTATAGTGGAGTGTTACTGTAGCTAATGAACATTGGTTGACCGGGTCAAAGAGTTTGACTGGTTAAACTCAGATCATTGGAGCCCGTCACTGTAGGTCCATTAGGTCCCTTGGTTGGCTCAATCTGGGATAAAAGAAGGGTTAATGTTTTGGTATGAAATTGAAGTGTTCAATTTTACTTCAAGAGTATATATATCATTTATATGAGATATAGATGATATAATATATAGTTTAATATGAATGAAATACATAATAAACTATATGTTAGCCTAATTGTTGAATTAAGGGCTAATTGGAGAAATTGAAAGAGAGAAAATAAATTGGATGTGATTCAATTTAATTAATACACAATTATTGAGATATGAGATATCTTATATTATGTGATTATGTAAATGAGATTTACATAACCTATAGTTGTGGTAAAGTGGTAATAATGTGAAGTTTTGAACTCCATCATTCCACTATTTAAACTCCTTTGCAAAAGGGTTTTGGTAAGCTTTGGAAGCCAAGTTGTCATTTTTGGATTTTGCCCTAAGAATGCAAAAGTGAAATTCTCTCTACTCTCTCAATTCTCTTCACTTTCCAAAACACAAAAGTTCCCACCAACTTCCCTTCTCCAAAAGAGAACAACCAAGAAGATCATTTGGTAGTGTTTGGGATCCGATCGTGGGAAGAGTTCGTTGAGATCGAGGAGCACGAAGAATCGTGATCTGCAGGAGAGATTGCTGAATTGGTCTACAACAAGTAAGTATGTTCTTCTTGTTGTACAATTTAGCATGTTTAGCCTAGATCTAATAGTTAGATCATTTTAATAAACACATGTTGCATGAGGATACCATGACGATTCGATCGTCTTCCGCTGCGCGGGGACTCTCATTCCCTCCAAGTAAGTGGGGGGCGGGGATACAAACCCATGCAACAGGACTTTTGAAATCATAAAACTTTCTTTAGTGGGACCTAAACCCTTCTTTAATAAAATCATGATTTTTTTCTTCGGTTTTAAGTGGTCAATTGAATCAACCTCAGTCCTTTCATATTGAGTCCCTCACAGACCCCTATAAGTTAACCCATAGGGTCTCTAATGCATGGTTGACCATGCATAAATCCTCAGGAGACCAATTGCCATAACCTTCATAAAACATATTCATATACATACAATATGCATGAGGTCTCATTCATCAATCACATGTACATATATAATCATAATGATGCAACAATTCATGACAGTCATGTCGTCATAAATACATTCACATGTAAAACACATATTCATCACAATAACATAAGTAAAATCTCAATATATGTAAATATAAATAACTGTATCAAAACTCCTTTTCAAATACTTAAAAAACATTTTTGTTCGGGTCCTCTCAAACCCTTAGATCACCTAGAATCCTCTCAATTCCAAGATGAAATTCTTTTCTAAACCTTTTAAAAATCATTTTACTTAGGGTCCTCTAAACTTCTTAAATCACCTGGAATCCTCTCAAATTTCAAGATGAAATGCTTTCTAAATCCTTTGAAAATCATTTTACTTAGGGTCCTCTCAAACCCCTAAATCTTCTGGAACCCTCTCAAATTCCAAGATAAAATTATTTTTCTAATTCCTCTTAAAATTAAATCATTGAGGGTCCTCTCAAACCCTTTGAAATGTTCCTCTTCTAAATTCAAGTCTTTGGAATAAATTTGGAAAAATCATTATGTGAAATAAATCCTTGAAATTCCTCTTTTTTTGGATAAACCTTTGAAATTCATCTTTTAAAATAAATATTTCAAAAACATATTTACTCCCCTTTTCCAAATCATTTGTAGAAAATCCCTTACCTTAGCTTGGCTTGAAACTCCTAAAGTTTCGCTCCTAACTCTAGGCTCCTCTCAATCATGCTTGATACCTCAATTCTTTAAATCCAATCCATTTTCCTAATTAGAACGCATATAAATAAACTTATTTTCAAATCCAATAATAGTTAGGCTAAATTACCACAAACGGAGTGTCAAATCACGCTCGGAGGGTCAAACTAATCGAACTGGACAACTTCAAAGTTGATCGTTGACCGTTGACCATTGACCGGTGAGCAGCGGCGTGCTGGCGGTGCGTGGAGGTCAGATCTAGGATGCTCACTTTCCGATCTACACGAAATCGGTGCCGAGACTTTGAAAATTGGCATAAAAAGCGATGAACCGATCGAAGTCAAATCAGTGGCAGCTGGCGACTAATCAGAGTTGCGCAAGTTTGGGGTCCCTTAACTGTTAAGCGTTGGCGACGAAGAAACGTAGAGTCTCGCAGATGGCGTTGCTCCACCTCACAACTACGTTGACCTTCAACCTTTGCAGCGCGCGACTAATGGAATTGAGGCTCGTACTAGCAAGGAGGTTGTGTGTGCACCGGTTGCAGATGGAACTCACCTCGGCTTCAACTCGACTCTCAGATCTCGCGGTCACCGACAAACAACATGCACGGTTGTTGTCGTCGACGATTACGCTGGTTAGAAGAGGCGGCGACGAGCTTCCCTCCCCGGCGGCTGTGCTACCCTTTAAAGGAGGTAGTACCAATCGTGAGGCAATGGTTGGAGATAGGAGGAAGTTGTCTCGAATTTCGTGCCAAGTAAAAGGACAAAAGAAGAATTCATTCTAAAAACCCTAATTTAAACTTCCTTTTAATCACAAAAATGCCCCTCTTCTTCCCTAAAATCACATATTTGCCCCAAAGTTAGTTTAAAAACCTCAAATCCTTTAATTCTCTTAGTTTGTGCAAAGAAACTAAATCAAATTATATATTTTAAAGGCTCAACTTGAATGTTTCCATTAAATTAATTCAAAGAACAACAAAAAATGTACTTGGCTTGAAAATTCTGGGGTGTTACAATCTTCCCTCCTTAAGAACTTTCGTCCTCGAAAGTTCCTAACCCTTAAATAGCTCGAGATAACTAGCTCGCGCTCCTTTCTCTCGCCCCCGAGTAGTCTCTCCCATCTGGTGATTCTAGAGTGACATGCTTTACTAAATTGATTCCTTTTTGGTTGATTCTCCAGATCCCCTTTAAGGTTTACTATACCAGCTACTAGCATTTCTTTCAAGGCATGACTGAATCGTTTCGTGTGACCATCGATTCCATAACCACATCACCTTTCGAAGAGATGTGACTTTATTAAGGATAGAGCTAGCAACCTTGTTAGGTAGTTCAAGGTTAAAGTCTCAAATAGTTCTTTCCAACCTATACCTGTAACATAACATTGGAATTAGTGGTGAAGTTCCTCAAACTAATTCCAAAAAGGCTCGTGTCCGCAAATGACACTACAAAAATCAAACTACGCAAGTATCTTAAGTTTAAATTTTTAATCTCTTTATCTCAAAACTAAAATTCTTGCTTTACTCTTCCACTTCATGTTCGTCTTTGGTAAGGTCAGTTACTTTATGGTGCTACCCTTAAAACTTCATACAGAGCCTATCCTCATTAGCATTTTAGTTGTTTCTATTCACATTACTCTTAATGGATAAGATCCAAGTATTTTAAAACACTTTGAAAACTTAATTTCCATTCCAAAGTTAACAACCTCTTCTTTTTTTTTTTTTTCATTTAAGTCTCAAATCCCTTTTTAAAACACCTTGGCTCTCTTTATCTTGCATCAACTAGGATGGATATTTTAAGGAGAGCTCTTCGTGATGGAGATCTGATCTCCTTGAGCAGCGGAAACGTGTTTGGGATCTTAATTACTTGATTGTTTTGCTTTAAACAAAAACCAGTACATTGATCAAAAATACAGAACAAGCATGGTATTTCTAATTCTATTAGACATGGATTAATTGCATACAAACAAACATATTAAGTTTAACAATTAAACTAACAATGGAAAGAAAATTATTACCTTTGTAGTTTTCCTCAACACAACAACTCCTTGCTCCTAGAGAAATAAACAAAGCAGCAACACAGGTACTCCTCTGTATTTCCAAGCAGGACACCACCAAAAGAATAAACCTTCTATCCTCTGAGTGCTTAGACCTAATCCTTTGTGGGAAGGATTCCAACTCTTGGAAAGTTTTGGGAATGAGAGTGTGAGAGAGAGAATTATTTCTGTCAATTGAAGAATGATCGATCGATCAACCTCCTCTCCTCCGTTATAGAGGAATAAAACGAGGGATCACCTTCCCACTCCCTATCGATGGGGAGGGAGGTGGGGAATGTGTCCTTCTGACACGTTTCCATTAATTTAATATTAAATTAAATCATATTTAATTAATCAAATTAAATATCTTATATTTAATTAAGATTAAATCATATTTAATCATATCCTTCCCTCTAACCTATAGTTTTAATGCACATCTAATGCACATTAAATTTTAACCTATAGTTTTTAAATATGAATCACATTCACATTTAAATTTAATATTTGAACTCTTTCAAATATTTAATTCTCTCACATAATTTAATATGAATCATATTCACATTAAATTTATAATATATAGTTCCAAAACTATATATTATATTGTATCAATATACATTAAATGTATTCCCTAACGAATTTGAACATTTCAAATTCAAATGATCTAAGAACCCTTTACGAGCTAGAAGGTGGACCTAATGGACCTACAGATCAGAAGCTCCAGTGATACGAGATTACTCGGTTAATCTCAACCTCCCAATCAACATTCGTTAACTACGGGAACACTCCACTAAAGTCCCACAGCTGCACTGTTCTCACTGCAAATATATTTCTGTGTCCACGGATATCGATCAATAAAAGCAAGTCAATCCTTCACGAATGTTCGTAACACCAATTGGGTCAAATTACCATTTTACCCCTGGGTTACATCTTGTGCCTTAAGTATCAGTGCTCCTCTAATGAACAATTTATTTGTGGTCCTACCAACAAACAGAGTCCCTCTCGGGCCAATGAGAGGGTAGGGCCCTTTGTTCAAGTCCCGGAGACACCACTTAAGGGTACATTCCTCTACTTACCCTAGTAGGCGAGAAGGAGTGAATTCCATCTTGCTAAGTTAAGTTTCCAGCCGCTCACTCGGTCTTGCCCCCAAGAAGGTAGGCATATTGAGTCGGCAAATCTGGCCACTCTCACCCATACTAGTCAAAGGACAATCCCTCGCGAACAGGAGTTCGTAACCTGCTCAGGATTGAGATCAAGTTGCGTAGGTCATCCTAGTGAAATAGAAACCTAACTAGTCAACGGAGTTACAGTTAGAGGTTACTATTTCGTGGTCCGGTCTTATGTAATCTCATTACATAGGATATCCCCACTCACTTGTCATGTACACGAACACGTTAGGATCACAGTGTTTGTATCAAATACAAAGTGGGCCACACCATAGTTTAACCAGGGTAAGGTACCGAAACCTTATCCCCTAACTATAGACCCTTTAGGTTGTATCTCGAACCGAGATCCTTTTTATGTAAATTACATTCAGTTAAAGATTCATTTAACAACCTTGGATGTTTAGTTTATTGGATTTAGGGTTTAAATAACGACAAACTCGTAGAAAACGAACAATAACACTTTATTGAAATAATAACACTTTATTACATTAATTAGAACATAATTACAAACTACGAGTTTTAGGGCACAAATCCCAACACTTCGTAGTGTCACTTATATCCTATCTTTAACTTTTCTCTTTTTTTGACATGACATAGTAATCATACACATTACCTCTTTAAAAGTCTTATCTAAAAGACATAAACTTCGATATCAAGTATCCCTTTTGAAAACAACTTCAATCTTTGATAACTTTTCTTTTCCTTATCTTCCAATTCTTTAAATACTAAGTTCATGTATTCGCTTGGAAGCGAAAGAACTTTTCTTAATCGCTATCAAGGTTAAGTATTTCACTGTAGCATACACACTACCCTCATAATTCCTTCACCCATTTGTTTCAACATGAAAGAACAAGACTACTAACCTCTTACCTAACACATTCAAACATTAAAAGTTTCGAGGAAGAAGTCGTAGTGCTCCTCTTTCAAAGTCTATTTGGGGAACTTAACTCCTTAGTGACATTTCAACTGCTTTCACCTCTTAGGACTTACTCTCACCTCCTTTTGTCTAAGTCAATCCTTTCAATAACACACAAGTATCTCAAGTCTATTAAACTTCCTTTAGGTATCAACATTTTTAATTCAACTCTTTGTTTTCTACCACCAACATTAGGGATCACACACATTCTTTTTCCTCAGCGTAGAAATACATCATTTTCATATATATATACATATAGCTCCACATATAAGCATTTTCTTTCTATAAACAAGCAATAGAAATCACATATTCTCATTATTTCTTAGCTCAGAAATACATTATGCTCAAATCTTATATGCATATTACTTTACATGTAAAAACACATAATTTTCTTTACGTTAACAAAACAAAACTTTATTTCAAAGGCATACCTGGCGATGACTGGGAATTGCTACTTAGGCATGGAATACCTATGGCATACGATGTAAGCAAATCTACATAACCCATAACCTTGGGCTCTGATATACACTCTAACGACCCTAACTTTTCAGACTCACTTTCTAAGGATATTTCTAAACATGCTTGCATTTGAGGCCATAAATAACATTAAATAAGTAAAACTTGATAATTACAAATCACTTAAATTTGGGATCCCATAAAAATAAAGCATCTAAATTCCATGAATGATGTTGATCTCAGTTTCAAAATTCCCTATGGTAATACAACGGAAAAAATAATCACTTAAAAATATTTTCTAAACCATGCATGCAGAAATCATGACTTGGTGACATTCGTAGCGCGTCCCCGTCACTCGCCTTATATGCCATTGTCTTTACCTGAAAACATTTTAAAAAGGAAGAAAGAAAACAAAGGTAAAGGGGTGAGTATTATAAATAATACCTCGTAAGTGGGGGTCGGGAAATACAAACACATGCAACATGACTTTTGAAATTACAAAACTTTCTTTAGTTGGACCTAAAACCTCCTTTCATAAAATCATGACTTTTCTCTTCGATTTTAAGTGGTCAATTGAATCAACCTGAGTCCTTTCATGTTGAGTTTCTCACAGACCCCTATAGGTTTAAGTCCCTCACAGATCCCTATAAGTTTGAGTCCCTCACAGACCCCTATAGATGTAAGTCCCTCACAGATCCCTATAAGTTTGAGTCCCTCACAGACCCCTATAAGTTTGAGTCCCTTGTTGATGTCGAAATTTTGATCGCCGAGTTGATAACTCACCATAAGGTAGTTATTTTACTAGAATTTTAGTGTTTAATCCACTTGAATTGCATTTAATTTAGTGATCCTCATGTTATTTGATCCATAAATTATGTGTGTTAGCTTTAAAATCTTGAATTTAAGCATTAGGTGCAAAAAGAATTAATTTTGATGTTTTTGTGCTTTAATTTAAGAAATTTAGGAAAATATGCTAACGGTTAATTAAAGACCGAAATTTGAGATTTTTCTTAACTCCAAAAATCCTTGCGTATTTAGTTTGATTTATAATTGACTTCATAAATTTATTTAGAATTTTTCTGTGTGCAGGAGATGTTTAAAAATTACAAGAGTCCCTAAGGGCATTTTAGACATTTTACCCGAAGGGTAATATGGTCTTTTTACCCTTAAGGGTATTTTTGTAATTTGTGGAGTTAGGACAACACCATCTTGTATAAGGAGGCTAAGATTTACAAGTGTGAGAGGAGGAGAAAATTGGCGACAAGAGAAAGAGACCGAGGAGAAAAGGAGAACCGAGCTATTGCTACAACAAATGTATGCATTGGAGACAAATCATAAAGGTGTATTTGCTGTAGCAATCATGTGGTCCATCCATTGCTGAAGCAATTGTGGTCGGCGTGGTGAGAATTGCTACAGCAAAGCCAGGAGAGGATTCGTGAAGGGCTCCGATTTGCTGAAGCATTTGGAGGACAAAGGCGCTTAAGCTTTTGGAGGACAAAGGCACTTCGATTTGCTGTAGCAATTTCGAGGGGCGGCATCGGGAGAACTGACCCATCAATTTGCTGAAGCAATTGCAAAAGAAGGTCAAAGGAGCGATTTGCCACAGCAATAGGCGTGAGGTTGCTGATTGCCAAGAGTTGCTGAAGCAATCGTTAGAAGAAAAAAGGATTTGCCGAGAGGTTTGTTGAAGCAATTGCTTGGTTGCTGTTTGCTGAAGCAAAACTGGGGGGTTGTCCTTGCTGCTATCGAGAGCTACCATTGCTGTAGCAAAACTAGGAGCATCGGTGTGCCATTGCTATAGCAAAACCGAGAGCCTGACAATGACTTTCGATGAAGAATCTATGTTTAAGACATCAAGGTGCCATTGTTGTACCAAAACCCGAAAGCATCAGTGCAGTTCAGTTTTTCACTGACGACGCTCACAAAGTTGTCGTTTCCTGGAGTTTCCATCGTTGGATTTTGTCAACTTGTTCGGGGCTCACCGGGCTTTGTTTTGAACGGTTGGATCGTCGTTTGAAGCTTTGGGGCATTAGATACTACTATCGAACTGAACTAGAAAAACAAGGGCACCTGTTGTGTAACGTTTTCCTATCTTGAAGTGCTCTTGTTCACTATTTTTGCTAAATTAACACTACTTTTGTTGGATGCTTTACATTAATTAGCAGTCGATTTGCCCATTGTTTAGACGAATTGTGTGGTTGTTTTTGGACTGTTATTTTTATACAATTCCATTGATTAGTGAAAGCATGCTTAACTTAAAGATGTGTAATTTGACTCCAAGCATGAGCTAAATTCTTCTAGGCACGGGTTAGGTTGTTCTTCAATGTATAAATTGTAATAAATTAGTGGTTGATGTCATGGTTGGATTTATGAGATTTTAATGTTTTTAACGATGCATGAGGATTAAATTTTGGCCACTTTAACTTCTCTAAAAATTCACGAACTTGAAAAAGCTAGTGAGTTAGGAAATTAAAATTTCATTCTAGGATCTTGAGTTAATTAGGGATAATTAACCCACCTAGAACCTAAAATCATGGGCATAATTTAGATCACAATTGGGAAATTGTAGGTTTTAAAACTTAGTGATTTTGGAAAGAATCATTTGGATGCATGTGTAGGTTAATTCAAGACATCACTCAAAATTTATTCCAATTGAACATTAGAATTCTAACCTAACCCGAGCCTATTTTTCATAACAAAACTCATCTCTTGTATCTGCCCTCTTGTTTGCATTCTCCTCTCCGCTCATTTAAATTTAGTTATTTTCTTGCATCTTACCTTATCTTTCTTACTTATCATATTAACTTATTTATTTTAAACAGTAAATTTCACACTCATGCATTGCACTAAAATGAGGAAAATTTGTCAGGACACTCAATCATTTAGATTCAGCTAGTTCTCGTGGGATAGATACTTAACTTATCACTTGCTGCACTCGACCGTGTATACTTGCACGCCATAAAAGTGTCAGAGTCTTATTCTAATTTGTATTAGTTTAGGGCACTCGATATTTTTCCATCAAGTTTTTGGCGCCATTGCCGGGGACTAGTTTTGATTCTTATTTTGTTTGAGTTGATTTTAGCATTTTATCCTTGTTTTTCTTGTTGGGTGTGTCTTGTTATCTTTGTTTCGTGTTTTTATCTTTATTGAGTCTTAGTTATTGTTTCTGGTTGTGTTGGTGCATATTGTGTTGGTATATATTGTGTTTGTCAACGGTAAAACTTGTATTCTTGGGAATGAAACCCAACAATTGACATGAAATCACCAAGGGAATTAAGCACTGGTGTGGTGCTAAGCCACCTGCACTCCGATATTCAAGTTAGTATGTACTCAAGAAAAATCTAGAGAGTTGTTGTTGTGTGGTGAAGAACTTCCCATTTTTGAATTATTTCGTTGAATATATACTAATTAGTTTCGTAACTGATAACAACCTCACGATTATTACCGTATAATTGCTCAATTTTCTGTTACGCGTCTCACTCCTCTGTTACAAACTCAACCGAACCGTCTTATACGATCTATTCCACGTGAACTCGGTCGGACCGGTGTCCAAGGGACGTGGTCGTTGTTGACCCAACTGGGCCTTTGGCTGACCCTACAGGCCATGGGATGGCTAACCCCATAGGGTCAGCCACAAGAGGCCTCGGTGGATCCACAAAAGGCCTCGTCCGACCTTCGCTCTTCGACCGACTCTATAAGGTCGGCCCACAAGAGGCCCCGACCGACCAGGTCGATCGACCCTATTGTTGGGTCTTTTTTCACTTATGTGGAAAAGCCCACATTAAATGCCCATGTGGGCTTAGGGTTTTCTTTTATTAAGAAACCTAAAAACATACAACAGTTAAGAGGGTTAGACGACAGAGAGGAGAGAGAAAAAGAAAGAGAGAAAAGAATTTCCATACAGATCCGTTTTTCTGTGGTTCGATTGAGCTAAAATTTTGACGTGTTCCTGACACGAGGGTCTTCAATCTGAATGGTGGAGATTTCTTTTGGAAATACCTACAGGCAGTTTGCAGTGGGTAATTCGGTTCCACTTTGGGTGAGATTTTTCTTGTTTATTCTCTTGGAATATTGTCGTTCGTTGCCAAGATTTATTATCTTGAATTATCTATTATTGTATGCCTCTAGTTGGTACTAGGGAGAACTCGTTGTAACCCATTATTGATTATAGTGGAGATTTTGACTTCGGTCCGTGGTTTTTTACTCCTCACCTTGGGGAGGTTTTTCCACCTTAAAATTGTTGGTGTCTTATGCTTATTATTATTATTGTTTTCTACTTGACTAATTTCCTATTAGGTTCACACAAGTGGGGATAATTGATCTTTAAAATATAGTGTTTATCCCAACACCTATAGGGTCGACCCACAAGAGGCCTAGGAGGTCAGCTGACCTTCGCTCTCCGACTCGTCTTGTGACGACCATCATCACAGGTATTATTATTTATTTTATTTAACGCTCTAGTAAACGCTGTGTTTAGCTGGATTAGTGATTTTTAATCAAACTCGGCGAGAGGGAGGCCGTAATTTTGTTTAGCTTATGTGAATTATTTTCTTTTCTAATGAGATTAACTATGAAAATTAAAGGGAAAGGTAAGTGTAAGGGCGTTTTGGTGATTTAGGTCTGAATTAGGGTGTTTATTGGCACAACTTGACCTAGATAGATGGTATATATATATCATAAGAAACCCTAGGCTCCACATCCTCCCCATTGTATCAAAAACCCTAACCCTAACCCTAGAAGCAAGAGGTCGGCTGCCTTCTCCCTTCTCCTTGTACGTGTGCCCTAGCCGACAGCCACTATTCAACCTAATCCCACCGCCGACAAACTCCCTCCCTTGCACTACAGCTATTCTCGCCGGCGAAGACTCGAACAAGACTGCTCCATCCGCTTGTCGACGCACCCCACGCACGAAAGCGTCTGTCGGATACCAGCGCCACGCGAAGCCCACCGCGCACGGGGACCCCGCCGGAGATCGAGTGAGTATTCAGCCACTGTCGGAGCTTCCATCGACTGCCGGCCGAGAACCCATTCACGCGCCCAGTCGCTCGCGCCGGAAAGCCGTCCCTGCAGCACGCGAATTCCCACCGCCGGCGAAGGCACGAGCAGACAAGCTCGCCTGACCTCGAGTCGCTAGCCGCCGTCGAAACCGTTCCTCGCCTGCAGAAGCACCGGAACTACAGCCTCCAGCCGCCGACGTGAGGATCTATCGAGCAGCACCCCTCTCCGTTGAATTCCGGCAGCACCGAGAGCCCACTTTTAGGCGACCACTCGCGAACCCTCCTCCTTCACGCGCCGAGCTCCACAACACGGCCAACACGCTCAAAGAATGAGATTCCTTCGGTGAGCGTTTGATTCGAGTTTCATACCTAATTAGATTTATTGCGACCTATCGATTAGATTAAGCGTTCGATTGAGAATTTAAGTACGGGTTCGAACACGTCTTTGTAGGAACCGAACTTGGAACGGAATTGGAGGTCGATTGCCAAGCAAATTAAGGAATATTGAGTTCTCGCGTGGAAACCGAGGTAAGCGGGACACGACATCTTAATGCACGATTTTTAGTATCGCATGATTAGGGTTTTAGTGGTTATTGGAGTTTAAATTCGGAAATTATGGTGTGAATCAGGTTTTCACTAAAGGGAGGATAGGCAGGGAGTTCGATTAGGTTTTGGAGAAAAAGCGAAGCTCGAGGTAAGGGACCTTGTGCCGAACTTTTAATGGGAGTAAATGAAAATGATTTTTCATGATTTTATGCGAAATAGTTTATATTTTTCACATGAAAATACACAGTTACTATTTTGAGAATACGTGATATTTTATGTGCAAATACTTCGATGTACTATGTGAAAATGAACCATTATTTTATGTGAAAGTATTCTCGTATGTTATGTATAAGGATCCCATTATTTCATGTGAGAATAGGACAGTAGTTTGTATGAGAATGTTTCATGTTTCTTACAAAGTATGATTTTTCAAACTGTCCCATGAGAAAGTATGAATGATATATTGATGATGATGTTTGTGATATGTACACCATGATTATGTGGACTGATGGGACCTCATGCATGTTTTGTATGCCACGAAATGAATTAACGAATAGTGTGGACATTGGTTATCCTGAGATCGCTATGTGCATGGTCAAACATGCAATAGAGACCTATGGGTCAAAGTACAGGGGTCTGTGAGGGACCCGAAATGAAATGACTTAGGATGACCAGTCGGCCTCACAATTAAATGAACAGCCATGGATTAAAGACCTGGCAATTAAATGCACAGCCATGGATTAAAGACCTGGCAATTAAATGAACAGCCATGGATTAAAGACCTGGCAATTAAATAAACAGTCATGGATTAAAGACGACAATCGAATGAGCAAACTATGGATTAAAGACACGCAACCGAATAAGCGATCATGGATTAAAGGCCGATAATTAAATATGCAAATGCATGGATTAAAGACTCGCAACTCTAGAAAGTTTTAGATCCCATCTATGTATGTTATGAATGAGTTTAGAGATCATGATTGTATGTGTATGCATATCCCAAACCTCGAGAGCGAGGTTACTTACTGGTATTGTTTTGCAATACTCACCCTTTCTTTTAAAAATGTTTTTCGTAAAGGGAAGGACGTGCGGGCGTGTGACGGAAAGCGTTACTAGGACCATGGGAACCAGCATGATTTCCGCATATTCTTATTTTGAACTATTGTTGTCTCTATGTTTTTAATTGAAGTTAAACTTACTTACGCTTTAATAGGCCAAATTGATGTGATGTTTTTAAATGATTTGAATGTTTTGTTTTTTTTGGGATCCCCGAACTATTTACGTTAATTGGAAATGGCTTTTAAGTTCTTTTTATCTCTCGCCTATAAATGCATGCATGTGTAGTAATGTCCCTAGGAATTTGGTCATAGAAAAGTAGGGCGTTATAGTTGGTATCGAGCCCTAGGTTTAAGGGTTCTCAGAGACTTGCTTACTGAGTAAGCACAGAGTAGTTCCCATGGTTTAACAACGCTTCCAACCACCGCTTGAGTGCACGTTCATTATGTTATTAAGAAAGTAAATGATTATGATATGATACAGTTTTATGCATATACATAACCTTAAAAGCCCAAGGGGTGATCCTATATTATGATTTGAAAGTAAAGGAAACTGAGTTAGAAACTCTCTATATTGTAGTTTTGACATAATGCCACCTAGAGGCCGAGGGAGAGGTAGGGGGACGTGGTAGGGGCCGGAGGGCAAGGGAAAACGTTGATGCCCAACCGAATTACCTGGATCGGGAAGAGGTTACTCCACCCGCTCGAGACCTCCCCCCAGACCACCGACCGTCGGGAGAATGTACTGCAGCTTGCCCCGTGGCGGGCGCACTGTGGGAACGCCAATGTTATGACTATGATGGTGGAGGCTATGCAGTCCGCGGTGCGAGCAACATGTAGCCACCCAACCGCCCAAGCAAATCGGGCGAAACGATGCAACTCGAGTCTCGTTACCGAAGGACTTCGTGAAGTATGATCCGAGATCTTTCAATGGGTCTTCCAGTGACCCCACTTCGTGGCCGAGTTGTGGCCGCCCTCCATTGAGACCATCTTCGATCGATGAACCGCCCCGAGGACCGTAGAGGTGTCCTGTGCTACCTTCATGCCGAGGATGACGATATTTATGGTGGGAGTCCGCCAGGGAACCATTGTCGCCACGGGAAACGATTACACCGAATCTGCTTAAAGAAAAGCGTTACGGCGGAAATTTTATCTCTGCGCAGCTCGTTACGAAGCAGCGAGACAATTCTTACACTGTGCGCAGGAGGGCGGTGGAGATGTATGAGAGGGAATTTACCCGTTTGTCCCGCTTTTGCCCCGAGCCGGTGGACACAGAGGCAAAGAATGTGGTAAGCAGCACTGGGGTAAGTGTTTGGCCCGGTCCGGAGCGTGTTTCAAGTGTGGAAAGGAAGGGCACAGAGCTAATAACTGCCCGAGTCAAGCCAGCACTAGCCAGCCACAGGTTATGAATAGTGGGCCTGCTGTGAAGCCGGCCATACATCAGGGGAGAGCCTATGCAAGCACCAGTAGAGACATCTATGGCTCGGTTCGCGGTTACAGTACACTTCCATTACTTGGGCACCTTGCCTTTGTATTGTTTGATTCTGGTTCTACGCACTCTTTTATTTCTGCATCCTTTGTAAGTCAAGCTGAGCTAGAACTAGAAACGATTCACATGATGCCCCCCTCTGCTCTCTCACTCCTCTGGGAATAAATTTGTTAGCCAATATGAAAGTCAAAGATGGTAGTGTGACCATCGCAGACCATGAGTTAGCAGTGAACCTAGTGGTCTTAGACATGTTTGATTTTGATGTAATATTGGGCATGGACTGGTTAGCGCAGAACCATGCTTGTATTGATTGTTTCAGGAAGGAGGTAGTGTTCACTCCTCCTAACCAACCTGGCTACAGGTTCAGAGGCACGATAGCAGGAAGTAGGCCTAAGGTAATTACTGCCCTTAAGGCCAGAAAGTTATTGCATCGGGGAGCTTGGGCGCGTTTAGCTTGCATACTAGATGCAAGGTGCACGAAATCTCAAAGACATCGCATTACAGTAGTGAATGAGTTTACGAGACGTTTTCCCAGAGGACCTCCCTAAATACCTCCACCTCGTGGAAGTAGATTTTAACATTGGATTGGAATTGGGGGCGACCCGATATCCAAGGCCCCGTCTGAAATGGCGCCGCAGAGTTGAAAGAACTAAAAATACAGCTTTACAAGACTTGCTAGACAAAGGGTTCATACGCCTGCCGCTTTCACCACGAGGAGCACCGGTATTGTTCGTAAAAAAGAAAGACGGATCCATGCGCCTGTGTATAGATTACAGGGAGTTGAATAAAGTTACCATCAAGAATAAATATCCTCTCCCCAGGATAGATGATTTGTTCGATCAGTTGCAAGGAGCGACAGTGTTCTCTAAGATCGATCTGAGATCAGGCTACCATCAGTTGAGGATCAGTGAAGGGGATATCCCTAAAACAGCATTCAGATCACGTTATGGGCATTACGAGTTCACAAGTGATGCCGCTTGGTCCGACCAATGCTCCCGCCGCTTTCATGGACTTGATGAACCGCTTATTCAAGGAGTTTCTTGATACGTTCGTGATTGTATTCATCGATGATATACTTGATATACTCGTGTGTGACGAAGAGCATGAAATGCACTGAGGAAAGTCTTACTCACACCGAGAGAAATAAAACATCGTATGCAAAATTCTCCAAGTGTGAATTTTGGCTCGAGCATGTATCTTTTCTAGGGCATGTGGTGTCCGCCGGAGTCTCTGTTGATCCAAATAAAGTGGAGGCCGTCACACACGGTGGCCTCGTCCGACCACCGCTACTGCAGGTACGTAGTTTTCTGGGTCTTGCAGATACTATAGGCGCTTCGTGCGAGATTTTGCCAAGATAGCCATGCCTATGACTCACCGACGTAAAGGAAACTCATTTGTTTGGGATGATGCTTGTGAGGCGAGTTTCCGGGAACTCAAGCACGTGACTAGTGTCACCCCGATCCTTACAGCCTCCCGAGGAACAGGAGCTTTGTGGTTTCTGATGATGCTTCTAAGAAAGGGTTGGGGGTATGTGCGATGATGCGACCACGGTAAAGTAATAGCTTATGCATCCCGACAATTGAAGACGCAGGAGAGGAACTATCCAACTCATGATCCGGAACTAGCAGCAGATAGTATTTGCATTAAAGATCCGGAGACACTACCGTATGGCGAGAAAATTCGATTTTCACGGATCATAAAAGTCAAAGTATCTGCTCACCCGAAGGAATTGAACATGAGGCGTATGAGATGGTTGGAATTAGTGAAGGATTATGATATTGACATACAGCACCACCCCTGTAAAGGCTAATGTAGTGGCCGATGCCTCGCCGAGAAGCTTGATTGCATCTGCACTGCGAGTGACGCAGACAAACACAGAAGTTACAGCGCAGTTTGCTCAAGTGAAAATTGCGAGTACTAGTAGGAAGGACCACGGCTCGATTAGCCTGCCCGATTAACAGTACAACCGACCTTGAGGCAACGTATCATAGAGGCTCAGTGGGTGGACCTCGCTTAGTGGAAAAACTTACTGCGGTAACTACAGGTGAGTTGACAGAGTTTTCCCTATCCACAGACGGAGGATTACTATTTCAGGGTCGATTATGTGTGCCAGGCGACGACAAACCAAAATCAAATATTGAGTGAAGCCCATAACTCACCATTTTCTATGCATCCCGGGCAGTACCAAGATGTACCGAGATCCAAACGATCGTTTTGGTGGTGCAACATGAAGCGCGACGTGGCGTAGTTTGTCGCCAAGTGTTTGACTTGTCGGCCAGTGAAGGCACCTAGACAGAGGCCCGCAGATTGCCGCAACCATTACATGTGCCTCGGGGAAATGGGAGGAGATCTCTATGGATTTCATAGTTGGACCGCCTAGAACTTTACGGGGTTACATGCGTGATTTGGGTCATAGTGGGCCAGATTAACAAAGTCAAGACATTTCATACTGTGGAAACCCACCTATTCTACTGGATAAGTGGGCGCAAATTTCTACCGGAAGAGATAGTCCGTTTTGCATGGAATTCCAATCAAGATTATTTCGCATGTGGATCCACGTTTCACATCCAACTTCCGGAGGAGTTTACAGAGAGCTTTGGGTTCGCGAGCTGAACTTCATCTGACTTTTCATCCACGCACGGATGGGCGGGCGAACGATTAAACCCGTATATTAGAGGATATGTTGCGAGCTTGCACTTTAGACTTCCTGTAGTTGGGACACTCATTTGCATCCGATGGAGTTTGCTTACAACAACGCTTACGATCGACCATCTAAATGGCTCCATTTGAAGCTCTTTACGGAAGACGTTGCGAACTCCCGCTTTACGGGAGGAGGTTGGTGAACGCCGATTGTTGGGTCCGCACTAGTGCGAGTCACTAATGAGGCAAAGGTAAAAGATTAGGGCGCGGATGCGACACCGCCCGAGTAGACAGAAGAGTTATGCCGACACGAGACGAAGAGACCTAGAATTCGATGTTGGGGGCCACGTATTTCTTAAGGTGGCCCCAATGAAGGGAATTCTAAGGTTTGGTCGGAAGGGAAGTTGAGTCCGCGATTCATCGGACCATTTGAAATTTTAGAAAGGATTGGTGCGGTGGCCTCACAGATTAGCACTCACGCCGTCCCCCGCCGCCAGATGCACAACGTATTCCATGTCTCCATGTTGAGAAAGTACGCCTGGACATCTCGACTCATGTCATAGACTTCAACCATTGCGCAGCGAATCTGAAGATCCGAGTTACGCGAACGCACCGTTCAAATTATTGCAAGAGATCGAAAGACCCTCCGTGAACCGTGAGATCGGCTTAGTTAAAGTGTTGTGGCGGAATCACCGCCCTAAGAAGCTACCGGGCGAGAAAGAGGAAGTGCGAGCTAAATATCCGAACTATTTCAAGAATAGGAACTTTCGAGGACGAAAGTTCTTAAGGAGGGAAGATTGTGACGACCATCATCACAGGTATTATTATTTATTTTATTTAACGCTCTAGTAAACGCTGTGTTTTAGTTTGGATTAGTGATTTTTAATCAAACTCGGCGAGAGGGAGGCCGTAATTTTGTTTAGCTTATGTGAATTATTTTCTTTTCTAATGAGATTAACTATGAAAATTAAAGGGAAAGGTAAGTGTAAGGGCGTTTTGGTGATTTAGGTCTGAATTAGGGTGTTTATTGGCACAACTTGACCTAGATAGATGGTATATATATATCATAAGAAACCCTAGGCTCCACATCCTCCCCATTGTATCAAAAACCCTAACCCTAACCCTAGAAGCAAGAGGTCGGCTGCCTTCTCCCTTCTCCTTGTACGTGTGCCCTAGCCGACAGCCACTATTCAACCTAATCCCACCGCCGACAAACTCCCTCCCTTGCACTACAGCTATTCTCGCCGGCGAAGACTCGAACAAGACTGCTCCATCCGCTTGTCGACAGCCCACGCACGAAAGGCCCGTCTTGATACCAAATACACAGCACGGCCCCAGTAACCGTCTCGCACGGGGACCCCACGGAGATCGAGTGAGTATTCACCATCGCCGGAGCTTCCATCGATCGCCGGCGAGAGAACCCATTCACGCGCCGATCCGCCATACGAAAGCCGTCCCCTGCGGCACGCGAATTCCCACCGCCGCGCGAAGGCACGAGCGCACAAGCTCGCTCGACCTCGAGTCGCTAGCGCCGCCCGAAACCGTTCGCGCGTCTGCGAAGCACCGAACTACAGCCTCCACCACCACGACGTGAGGATCTATCGAGCGCACCCCTCTCCGTTGAATTCCTAAAAGACCGAGAGCCCACTGGCGACCACTCGCGAACCCTCCTCCTTCTTCACGCCGCCGAGCTCCACAAATACGCCAACACGCTTCTGGCGAATGAGATTCCTTCGGTGAGCGTTTGATTCGAGTTTCATACCTAATTAGATTTATTGCGACCTATCGATTAGATTAAGCGTTCGATTGAGAATTTAAGTACGGGTTCGAACACGTCTTTGTAGGAACCGAACTTGGAACGGAATTGGAGGTCGATTGCCAAGCAAATTAAGGAATATTGAGTTCTCGCGTGGAAACCGAGGTAAGCGGGACACGACATCTTAATGCAGTATTTAGAGTATCGCATGATTAGGGTTTTAGTGGTTACTTGGAGTTTAAATTCGGAAATTATGGTGTGAATCAGGTTTTCACTAAAGGGAGGATAGGCAGGGAGTTCGATTAGGTTTTGGAGAAAAAGCGAAGCTCGAGGTAAGGGACCTTGTGCCGAACTTTTAATGGGAGTAAATGAAAATGATTTTCATGATTTTATGCGAAATAGTTTATATTTTTCACATGAAAATACACAGTTACTATTTTGAGAATACGTGATATTTTATGTGCAAATACTTCGATGTACTATGTGAAAATGAACCATTATTTTATGTGAAAGTATTCTCGTATGTTATGTATAAGGATCCCATTATTTCATGTGAGAATAGACATGATGAGTTTGTATGAGAATGTTTCATGTTTCTTACAAAAGTATGATTTTTCAAACTGTCCATGAGAAAGTATGAATGATATATTGATGATGATGTTTGTGATATGTACACCATGATTATGTGACTGATGGGACCTCATGCATGTTTTGTATGCCACGAAATGAATTAACGAATAGTGTGGACATTGGTTATCCTGAGATCGCTATGTGCATGGTCAAACATGCAATAGAGACCTATGGGTCAAAGTACAGGGGTCTGTGAGGGACCCGAAATGAAATGACTTAGGATGACCAACGGCCTCACAATTAAATGAATAAACATGGATTAAAGACCTGGCAATTAAATGAACAGCCCATGGATTAAAGACCTGGCAATTAAATGAACAGCCATGGATTAAAGACCTGGCAATTAAATAAACAGTCATGGATTAAAGACCTGACAATCGAATGAGCAGCCATGGATTAAAGACACGCAATCTGATAAGCGATCATGGATTAAAGGCGACGATAATTAAATATGCAACCATGGATTAAAGACACGCAACTCTAGAAAGTTTTAGATCCCATCTATGTATGTTATGAATGAGTTTAGAGATCATGATTGTATGTGTATGCATATCCCAAACCTCATTGCGCGGGTTACTTACTCGGGTATTGTTTTGCAATACTCACCCTTTCTTTTAAAAATGTTTTTCGTAAAGGAAGGGCGTGCGGGCGTGTGACGGAAAGCGTTACTAGGACCATGGGAACCAAAGATGATTTCCGCATATTCTTATTTTGAACTATTGTTGTCTCTATGTTTTTAATTGAAGTTAAACTTACTTACAGTTTTAATAGGCCAAATTGATGTGATGTTTTTAAATGATTTGAATGTTTTGTTTTTTTGGGATCCCTGGAACTATTTACGTTAATTGGAAATGGCTTTTAAGTTCTTTTTATCTCTCGGCCTATAAATGCATGCATGTGTAGTAATGTCCCTAGGAATTTGGTCATAGAAAAGTAGGGGCGTTATACGTCTTCTCTCTTCGACCGACTCTATAGGGTCGACCAACAAGAGGCCTTGACTTTGGTTGACCTTATTGGGCTGACCATTCTTGGGTCTTACTCATCTGCCCCTTCTCGTTCCTAAGCCTCCCTTTGGGCTTGAACTTGGCTTCAGATTTCTCTAGATAACTTGGGCTTTGGTTTTCGACCTAGCGAAATTGGTCCATAACAGTTGCCCCCACTCTCGATTTTTTCACGTATCTCCCCTTGGGTGTGCTCCTGATTGAATTCTTGAGTGTCGCTTCAATTTCCTTGGCTCGATCATCTGCTAGAGTTGTCGTCCTAACCATCGTGCATAGCCTTCGAAGACCTTACCTCAGTTTCAACCAATATCTAGCCTTCGGTACATACTTAGATAGTCTCGTTGGTCCCGTCGTGGTTCTCACGTAGGTTGCCACCTACGTTCTATTGTTGGTGTGTCTGTCAGTGTTTACCAATGTTTAAAGTAGTTACCTCGATTTGTGTGCCATTTTTGCTATATAAGGGTGGTGTTTACCTTTCCTGGCCATCCATCACCACTTTGGTTTATTTTCTCTTAATCGAGGTAACTTCCAAAACCTATGCACTTTTTATTTCATAAAATCTATTACAATGAAAGTCGAGGGTTTTAGTCTCGATTCCTCCTCAGACTACGAGTTAGAGGTGGCTCCTAGTCGACTTACCCGTGGGTTAGCTCGTCAAAACAATAGGAGAAGATTAGGGGGTAGTTCGGGTCGTCCTCATTCTCAATTCTTTCTTTCTCAAGGCGTACTAGACAAACTTAGGGAAATCTACCAAGTCCCTAGCTCGGTTAGGAAGCGAATGCCTCTTCCGGGTGAAAAGGTGGAGAGTCCTCCTCCTGGGGAAGTGGCGTTATACACTGCCATGTTCAACTATGGAGTCCAACTACCCCTCATTCCTTTCCTTCAAGATTTTCTAACATATGTGGATCTTGCTCCTGCTCAAATCGTTCCCAATGGGTGGAGCGTCATTTTCGAATGTTCCATTATGTGGGAGCGTTTGATCAGTGCCAACCCAATGATCATCAGAGATTTTATGTCTTTGCATGGTCTTAATAGACATCCTGACGTTCAGTTGACTCATTACATCAACCCCCGTTATAAAACTAAAGCCATCATAAAAACTCCATCGTCTAACAAGGATTGGCAGTTTGATTGGTTTTTTGTAAGCAGGGACTGGTTGGCTTGTCCCGACTAAACTTCTACCTCCTCGGTTTCGACCAAGTTCAAGGTGTGGGGTACGTTTTCCTTCCCTTGCTCGGTCGGAACCACTCATCCTATGCATCTCGAATGTGACATTTTCTTCTGAATTTTTCAAGTAAAAGGAAGACGGATCCAACTGAGTTGTCTTCTGCCTTTTACGGAGCTGCGACTTCCATTTTCGATCACCATCGAAAAAATTCTTTATTCGTTTCTCAACATGCATTAGCTGATCACCATCTCCTTCCTGGTTAGTGACTCTCAACTTTTGTTCTCTCTTTCATAGACATATCTATATATTTGCAATATTTTGCAGGTATGGCTCCACATCGGCGTATATTTGTGCTTCAAGTGCATCGACAACAACAATAGGTACTGCGTGATCTACTAGATCTTCTGACACTGAGCCTGTCGTGGTTAATGACTTAGCTCATGCCGACGAAAATCTTGCCATGGTCCTTTGGGTGACGACCTGACCAACCTCGATTTTGACGTGTCCAACCTTGGACACGCTGCTCCTGTCGAGGCTTACTGCAGAGGGGAGGCCAACCAGAGTGGGTGAGGTAGCTCTCAAGAGCGGCCCCACCAACGCTAGTGTATTCGAACCTCTCCTCACCGTTCTATCTTTGGTCCTATGCTTCCTCATTCAGTGTCTAGAGGGGGGAGTTCTTCTAGACAACCTTCCCCTCTAACCTGCTACATGGTCCCTTCCACTCGTCGCTTAATGAAGGAGTCGCTTTGGCATATGTATTTGCTTCCTGGACTGGCATTTCGGATAGGTATCACCTGATGGGCGTGACCAACCCTCGCCAAGGTGCTTGCAATGGTCTGCAACATCTTTTCGAGGTACATGACTAGTTTTTTTAACATTTAGTTTGTACTTTGGTTACTCTACTCAATTTCTAGGCTCGTTTCATACAGGGCTACGTTGCTTTGTTGACAAGCCTTCGCCGATTGTCCTCCGAGCTGAGTTACTACCAACAAAATTATATTCCAAAATCTGACCTTGAAAACTACGTTTCTAAGGCTAGCTTTGACGAACTCAGGGTCCGACTTCACCGATCAGAAGACTCTTTAACTGCATTTAGAGCCAATCTTGAGGAATCTAAGAACAAGCTCACTCTTACTGAATCAGAATTGATTGATCTTCGAAACCAATTGGAGGGTTGCCAACATGACATGCATGATGTTGAGTTCTTGTCCAAAGCTTTCAAGGAAACCACCAAATATTATGAGCTAGAGGACGAAGCTATGCAGGCTAGGATCGAGTGGTCTATGAAAACTGTTAAGGCCTGCCTTCTTGAGATAGCCTTTGATTTCCTTAGCATGAAATACAAGGAGCTTATGGAGGCTACCCAGAGGAACTATCTTTCTGACTCCTGCCACCATGGATGAGTCTGTCAATATGGACCTTTTTTTAGAGATGTTCTTGACGCTTAGGCTTGCTTTCTTTGTTAACTTTTCGCTTCTTGATTTGTTGCTTGCCGTTTTGTTTGACCCGTGAACTTAATTGAAACTTTGCTACTTTGCTCATTATGTATTGAATTAATTTTTGAATTTTGACCTCAAAATTTGCCTCAAGGTTTAGTAGCTTACCACTTGCCCCCAATTCAAGTAATTTTGCAAAGAAATTAACATGAATTTCATAACAAATGATAGGAGAGCACAAAACTTTAAAGCAAAAAAGCACATAACCTTTCCTTTATTATTTAAAAGAAACAACTCCCTATTAGCAGTAGATCATCAAGTACTCTAAGGGTGGCAATTGTTTCCCTAGAGTAGCTAACTCAAAAGTACCAAGTCAGACTATTTCAGTGACTTTCTATAAACCCTTCCAATCGCGTACCAATACTGACTTTTTGAGTCTCCAACAATTGGACTAACTCAAGTGGTTTCGCTGGTCCATCACATTGATTACTCCTACCTCTGGCTTTGACCAAGTCTTTGATCTCCCGGTAGGATCTTCGACCCTGGTGCTGACTCTTCCACTATTGCGGCTGCCAATACTTTTGGGTTAATTTCGACTTTCCTCACCTCTAGCCCCTTTGATTGAATCATCTGGGTATCTCCTCCTCCGGATGTCGAATGTTTTAGGGTCGTTTGATAACACTCTCTTCAAATTAGTTGTTCTCCTCGTATGATCCCAACTCCACTCGACGTTCAGAAACTTCATTACTTGATGATAGGTAGATGGAACAACCTTCAATTGGTGGAGTGTCGGTCTTCCCAGAATAGCATTGTAGATCGACTTGTCGTCTACCACAAGGAAGTTCACCATCGCCGTCATGCTTGTCATTCCATCACCAAAAGTGACAGGCAATTCAATGCTACCTTCTAGGTACACCACCTGCCCCCCAAATCCAACTAGTGGATCTGGACGACTCTTTAACCTCTCTCGTCCGATTTTCATGGCGTTGAATGCATAGAGGGAGAGTACATTGGCTGAGCTCCCCACATCCACCAAGATACGGAACACCTTAACATTGGCAAGCACTAAAGACACAACTAAAACATCATTATGAGGTTGATGCAGATGTTGGGTTTTATGTCCTAAAACTCGTGGGTTTGTAAACTGAATGTATATTCTATTTTGCAATAAAGATGTTATTGAGATTTATTCAAATAAAGGTGTTATTGAATAAAGTGAATTGTATATTTTGAAACCCTAAATTCAATAAAGAACCCATGGTTGTAGGATGTATACTTGAACTTTATGTGTGACATAAAAGTGGATAAGATTCAAGTTATAGCCAGAATGGTCTATAGTATAAGGATAGGGTTGGGTACCTTATCCTGGGGACACTATGGACGCGACCCATTTTGTAAAGTACAAACGATGTGATCCTGAATCGTTCATGTGGAGACATGCGAGTGGGGGTGTCCTATGCAATGAGTTTGCATAAGACAGGACTGAGAAAATAGTCACTTAGACCTTATAACTTCATTTACTGTCTTAACTGACTATATTCATACGATGACCTAGGTAACTCGATTTTAATCTTAGGCGTGCCATGAACTCCTGTTTATTCGGATTATCCTTAGATTTACATGGGTGAGAGTGGCCTCAGATTGCCGACTCAATAAGCCTCCCATTTCAGGGATAAGACCTGGTAGATAGGTGGAAACATAGTTCTGCAAGATGGAATTCACTCCTACCCGCTTTAGGGATTAGTAGAGAGGTTATTCCCTTAAGTGTTGACTCCGGGTCTTGAAAAAAGGATTCACCCCTCTCATTGGCCCGAGATGGATTCGATTTGTTGGTTGGACCACAAACTAATTGTTCATTAGAGGATCAGTGGGACTTGAGGATCAAGAAGTAATTACAGGGGTAAAACAATAATTTTGACCCAGTTGAAATCACGAACGACCTGTGAAGGATCGACTTTCTAATCATGGTTATATCGAGTGGACAGAAAAATATCTATAGTGAGGAGACTGCAACCACTAGGCTTTAGTGGAGTGTCCCGATGGTTAACGAATGTTTATTAGCTAGGCTAAAGAGTTTGGGCGGTTAATCTCATATCGTTGGAGCTCATGATCTGTAGGTCCATTAGGTCCTCCTTACTAGCTCGGACTAAGCCTTATAACATTTTAGAGAAAAGAATTTGAATTGTTCAAATTCAGTTTTGGGAGAAAACGTTAACTTGAAGAAGTTGATGGTTTGGTTTAATTGAAGGAGAATCAAGAGAATTAAATGAATTAGACAGAAAATTGGTTTTTCTGGTTTTTTAGACCTTTCTCTCTTCTCTCTTCAAATTCTCTATAACAAAGATCCCACAATCTGTTCCAAGGCCTGTGGATAGTAGAGAAGACACTAGAGGTTGTCTAAAAAGTGTTTGTGACAAGAAATTGCCCACGGATTAGGAGAATTTTAAGCAACAAAGATATGTGTTCATATTCTCTGTTTTTTCAGATTTGATCAACTTAGAGTGTTCAAGATCCGAAATTGCTTCGGTTTTCTTAATATACACTCTTTCAATTGGTATCAGAGCATTTTTGAACACTCAATTTGATCTATTTTGTTATGTGGTGGTTGTTTTTTGAAATACAATTTTTCTGGGCGTCTAAAGTGTTCTTCTGGATTTGGCATTTAAATTGAGCAGAAATTTGTGCTTTATTTTCAAATTGCTCAAGTGTGCTTGAGCTTTAATGTGTGTAGAAGAGTCTGTAAAAGTTTTGGGTCGATTGGAGTTCAGGAAGACCTTCAATTTGAAGAAAGAAGCACGAAAGGTCACTGAAACTAAGAGTTGTTGGTTTGTTTCTTTAATTTTGCTACAGTAATCTTCTTCCCAGCACGCGTGAATTCTTTTTCAAATCAAAGAAGGAACATGACGTCAGCAAGCTGGTTCGTGATGTCATGCATGCCGGTTCAGTTGACCTGTGACCAGTTCAAGGGTATTTGGGTCGGTTCGGCTCGATTTTTGGTCCGGTTCGGGTGATCTTAGACCGGTTCTGACCAATTTGAGATCGATTTTTCCGTTATGGAGGTTCGTTTCACCAATTGGAGGCTCGATTCAACATTTTACAATCCGATTCAACATTTTGAAGGTTTTGTTCACACGTTTGCAAGCTGGTTCGACCCAAATTCGAAATGTTCGAAGTGGTTTGATATTATTTCTAGATTATTATTCTAATAATTTAGTTGTTTGCTTGCATTAGATGCCAAAACCAGTCTACTTTAGTGTGTTTAATTAATTATGCATTGTGAATGTATGTTTTAATTAAAATCCCTGATTGTATGTGCATAAAGTATGCCATATAGATTTTAAAATCCCACCATAGGAAGCATGCTCCATGCATTGAAAGTATGTTATAAGTGTTATAATATATAGTATGCATGAATTGGGGTTTCACAGGAATTAATATAAATGTTATATTAATTTGTGAAACATATATTATATGTTTTAATTATAATTAATATAAGGGTTATATTAATTAAAAATTAAACATATAATTGTTATGCATTTATTTGATGGATTTGTTATAAATGTATGTTTATTCATGTGATGAATGATCGAGCACTTTATAACATAGAAAATGCATGTAACTTAAGGTTAATTAATAAGTTTTAAAATTGTTTTAGAACTGGAATTCTTAGACCTTAGGTAATCTAGTTCTAATGAGATTAGAATTAGGCAACCAATAATTTATAAACTGTGATTAAAGAGGGACTCTGTCTAAGGAAGGTTACAAGCTAGGTGGGTACTTAAGTTTGTTTAAAAACTAACACCCTTACAGGGAACCAACTCGAGAGTGAATTTAATCCAGAGGTTTATAAATTATTTTCGTGAGTGGCGTTTATTAAAAGTTAATAAATTAAACTCATAGACCTAGATTTTTTAAAAGGTTAATACACTTAGGTAATTCCAGTATAATAGTTATATTGGTAGACTTAGGTCATATTGTTTTAACCCAAATATGCCTAAGTAAAAGTATACCCAAACTGTTTAAAATACTTAGTGGTAGTGAAAATGTATATATGATATATCAATTTTCTCTTACGCTCTCTTCGGATGGTGTTTGCATAAATTTATAGTAAGTGGGAGAATGAAGTGTGTCAGCACATCCTATGGTCTCTTCCATTAGGTTGGACCTTGAGATTCCCATGTTGCTCCTGCAGGTTGCCCGTAGTACCACCATCCATTCGGAGGGATGTAACATGGGATTCAGAACAACTCAAACTCTAGAAATGGATAGGGTCTCTTAGATCCATTCCTAGCTTTGACTTTCCAATTCGGTAGCTTTGTTGAGGCCGACCTCTGAGGTCTAAAAATGGCGGGTCACACTTACAAGAATTACTAAGTGTTAGTGAATTCTTGACCAAAGTATCGATAACTAGAATGTTATACGAATAAGAGTTATTCCGGTATTAGCAATTAGTCAAGAATATCTTGGTTCGATGAAAGAGTGATTGACTGCCCCTCGGTAGCGGTTACTCTGACTCACTGAAGTATCGTTGCAAAAATAATAATGAGATTATGGGTACATTATTACTTTTGCTAAAATTCTTAAATTGGATGCATGTTATGGGTTACTAATAGAATATGTTATATTTTCAGCATGTTGAGCTCTTTTATTCAATTACTCGCCTCCGACAAACTTAACGACGATAACTTTGGAACTTGGAAATCAAACTTGAATACGATTCTTGTGATTGATGATCTAAGGTTTGTCTTAACGGAGGAATGTCCTCCCCCTCTAGCTCGTTTGCAACCTGAACAGTTCGGGATGCATTTGACAAATGGACTAGGGTTAATGATAAAGCCCGAGTCTACATCTTAGTCAGCATATCTGATGTGTTGTCTAAGAAACATGAGGGCATGATGACTGCAAAGGAGATCATGGGATCATTACAGGCCATGTTTGGAGAACCGTCCTCGTCAGTCCGTTATGATGCTCTCAAGTACGTTTACAACTCTCGAATGAAAGAGGGAACTTCTGTTAGGGAGCATGTCTTTAATATGATGGTCCACTTCAACGTGGCCGAGGCAAACGAGGTTGTCATAGATGAGAACAGGCAGGTCAGCTTTATAATGGAATCTCTTCCGAAGAGTTTCCTGCAGTTCCGCACCAATTCGGTGATGAACAAGATAGAGTATAACCTGACTACTCTACTCAACGAGCTCCAAACTTTCGGGTCCCTGATGGAATCAAAGGGAAAAGAGAAGGAGGCAAACGTTGTCACTTCAAGGAAGTTTCTAAGAGGATCATCCTCAGGGACTAAGTCTGGTCTTTTTTTTTCTAAGAATAAGGGTATTCAGAAGAAGAAGAAGAATAAAGGGAAGGAAAAAGCTCCCATACGCAAGTTTAAAGCCACAGGAAAATGTTTCTATTATTGTGAAGACGTGCATTGGAAGAGGAACTGCCCGAAGTATCTTGCGAAAAAGAAAGCTGAGAAAGAAAAAAAAGGTAAATATGATTTACTTATTGTTGAAACATGTTTAGTGGAACATGATGATTCCACCTGGATACTAGATTCAGGAGCCACTAACCATGTGTGTTCTTCTTTTCAGGAAACTAGTTCTTGGAGGCAGCTTGCTGATAGTGAGATAGCTCACAGTTGGAACAGGAGAGGTTGTCTCAGCTAGAGCTGTGGGAGCAATGAAGTTGTTATTTAGAGATAGATTCATTTTATTAGAAAATGTACTTTTGGTTCATGGAATTAAAAGAAATCTTGTATCTATCTCTTGTTTACTTGAACATATGTATAAAGTGTCTTTTGATGATAATGAAGCGCTCATTTGCAAAATAGGTGTACGAATAGGTTCTGCTAAACTTGAAAACAACTTTTATGTTTTAAGACCAACAGAGATAAGAGCTATTTTGAACACCGAGATGTTTAAAACAGTTGATACTCTAAACAAAAGGCAGAAGCTTTCTCCAAGTACCTATCTTTGGCACTTAAGACTAGGTAACATTAATCTCAATAGGATTGAGAGATTAGTTAAGAGTGGTCTCCTAAGTCAGTTAGAGGACAACTCCTTACCACCATGTGAGTCCTGTCTTGAGGGAAAAATGACTAAGCGACCTTTTTTTTTTCTGAAAAAGGTTATAGGGCCAAAATACCCTTGGAACTCATGCATTCGCATCTCTGTGGTCCAATGAATGTCAAGGCACGGGGAGGGTATGAATATTTCATCAGTTTCATTGATGATTATTCTAGATATGGCTATCTTTACCTAATGCATCATAAGTCCGAAACCCTTGAAAAGTTCAAGGAGTATAAGGCAGAGGTTGAGAACTCGTTAGGTAAAACGATCAAAACACTTCGATCAAATGGAGGTGGAGAGTATATGGATTTGAGATTCCAAGACTATATGATAGAACATGGAATCGTATCCGAACTATCAGCGCCCGGTACACCTCAGCAGAATGGTGTATCTGAAAGGAGAAATAGAACTCTGTTAGACATGGTTTGATCTATGATGAGCTATGGTCAGGTACCTAGTTTGTTTTGGGCATATTAGAAGTTGCTGCATATATTTTGAACATGGTTCCTTCTAAGAGTGTTTCAGAAACACCTTATGAGTTAAGAAAAGGGCGTAAAGGTAGTTTACGTCACTTCAGGATTTGGAGATGTTCGACACATGTGCTAGTGTCTAGTCCAAAGAAATTGGAACATCGTTCAAAATTATGCCTATTTGTAGGATACTCCAAGGAAACGAAAGGTAGTCTGTTTTATGATCCTCAGGAGGATGAGGTGCTTGTGTCGACAAATGCCATGTTCCTAGAGGACGACCACATGAGAGATCATCAACCTCGTATCAGAATTGTCTTGAGCGAAATTCCCAAGGAAGCTTCAGATAGATCAGTTGTTGGTCAAGTTGGTCCTTCTCAAGAGTTGAGAATGCCTCGACGTAGTGGGAGGGATGTTAGACAACCCAACCGTTACATGGGTTTAACTGAAACCCAGGTCGTCATACCTGATGATGGCATAGAGGATCCATTGACCTATAAACAACAATGAATGATATAGACAGGGACCAGTGATTAAAGCCATGGACCTCGAAATGGAGTCAATGTACTTCAATTCAGTCTGGGAACTTGTAGATCAACCAGATGGTGAAAGAACTATCGGTTGCAAGTGGATTTACAAGAGAAAACGAGATCAAGCCGGTAAGGTGCAAACTTTTAAGGCTCGACTTGTGGCAAAGGGTTATACCCAAAGGGAAGGGGTCGACTATGACGAAACCTTCTCCCCTGTTGCCATGCTTAAGTCGATTAGAATATTCTTGTCCATTGCCACGTTTTATGATTATAAAATTTGAAAAATGGATGTCAAGACAACCTTTCTGAATGGCAATCTTGAAGAGAGTATCTATATGGATCAACCAGAGGGGTTCAAAGTTCAGGATCAAGAGCAAAAAGTTTGCAAGCTGAAACGATCCATTTATGGATTGAAACAAGCATCTAGATCCTGGAATATAAGATTTGATACTACGATAAAATCTTATGGCTTTGAACAGAATATTGACGAGCCTTGTGTCTACAATAAGATAAACAATACTACTGTAGTTTTCTTAATTCTATACGTAGACGGTATCTTGCTCATTGGGAATAATGCAGGATTCCTAACTGGCGTTAAGCAATGGCTAGCGACCCAATTCCAAATGAAAGATTTGGGAGAGGCTCGGTTTGTCCTTGGAATCCAAATTGTTTGGAATCGCAAGAACAAAACGCTAGCGCTGACTCAGGCATCTTATATTGACAAGATGTTGATTAGATATAAGATGCAGAATTCAAAGAAGGGTTTATTACCTTTCAGGCATGGAATTCATCTGTCTAAGGAACAGTGTCATAAGACACCTCAAGAAGTTGAGGATATGACATTAGTTGTCGGTAGTCTGATGTATGCCATGCTATGTACTCGACCCGACATATGCTATGCAATGGAAATTGTTAGTAGGTATCAGTTCAATCCTGGATATGATCATTGGGTTGTCGGTAAGAATATCCTCAAGTATCTAAGGAGAATGAGGGACTATATGCTTGTGTATGGCGCGAAGGATTTGATCCTTGCAGGATACACTGACTCTGATTTTTAGATTGATGTAGATTCGAGGAAATCCACATTGGCGTCAGTGTTCACTCTTAACGGAGGAGCTATAGTATGGAGGAGTATAAAGTAAGGTTGTATTGCTGAATCCACCATGGAGTTTGAGTATGTCGCAGCTTGCGAAGCAGCGAAGGAGGCTGTATGGCTTAGAAAATTCTTTACTGATTTGGAAGTTGTTCCAAATATGAATTTGCCTATCATCCTTTATTGTGATAATAGTGGTGCAGTGGCAAATTCTAAAGAACCTAGAAGCCATAAGCGTCGAAAGCATATAGAGCGCAAATATCATCTCATTAGGGAGATTGTGCAACGAGGAGATGTGGTTGACACGTAGATCGCTTAAGAGAGCACAACATTGTTGATCCGTTTAAAAAGCCCCTCACGGCTAAAGTGTTTAAGGGACACCTAGAGAGTCTAAGACTACGGGTTGTACAGTAGGGCAGTTTTCTTGCTCAACATGTTTGACTCCACTAGATTTTTAGTCCAAGTGAGAGTTTGTTGGGTTTTATGTCCTAAAACTCGTGAGTTCGTAAACTGAATGTATATTATATTTTACAAGAAAGATTGTTGTTGAGATTTATTCAAATAAAGGTATTATTGAATAAAGTGAATTGTATATTTTGAAACCCTAAATTCAATAAAGAACCCATGGCTATAGGATGTATACTTGAACTTTATGTGTGACATAAAAGTGGATCAGGTTCAAGTTATAGCCAGAATGGTCTATAGTATAAGGATAGGGTTGGGTACCTTATCCTGGGGACACTATGGACGCGACCCACTTTGTAAAGTACAAACGATGTGATCTTGAATCGTTCATGTTGAGACATGTGAGTGGGGGCGTCCTATGTAATGAATTTGCATAAGACTGGATCGAGAAAATAGTCACTTAGACCTTATAACTACGTTTACTTTCTTAACTGACTATATTCATACGATGACCTACGTAACTCGATTTTAATCCTAAGCGTGCCATGTGTTGGGATTTATGCCCTAAACTTGTGTAATTTTGATCAATTAAATAAAGTGTTATTTATTTTGATAAGATTACAGTCTTGTTTTTATAAATCCAATAAACTAATCTCCAAGGTTATAACATTTATCTTGAAATCAGTGTAGTGGACACTATTTGGGTTGAGTTCAAGATTATAACCTAAATTGTCTATGGTATAAGAATAAGGTTGGAAACCTCATTCTCGTAACACCATGGATGCGACCCACTTTGTAATTAGTACAAATGAGGTAATTCAACTCATTCATGTAGTTGACATGCGAGTGGGGGCATCGTGTATGAAGAATTCATACAAGACTGGATCGCAAATTATTAGTCTAACCGGTATAACACCGTTAACATGATAAGACTAGTAATTTATAGATGGTTATTAGTGACTCAACTTGAATCCTGAGCAAGTTAAGAACTCTTGCTCATAGGGGTTTGTCCTTAGACTAGTATGGGTGAGAGTGGCCTGTAGCCGACTCAATAAACCTACCTTCTCAGGGACAGAACCTCGTAGGTAGCTGGGAACTTAACTGTGCAAGATGGAATTCACTCATTCCTCTACTGAGGAATTAGATAGGTTGTTCCTTTAAGAACTGACTCCAGGTCTTGAACAACGGGGCCCCGCCCTCTATGAAGGTATGAGTCTAAGGTAGGACCTTAGACTTGTAGTTCATTAAAGGATCAGTGGTGCTTAACGAGCAAAGAGGTAATCACAGGGGTAAAACGATAATTTGACCCAGCTGTGATTACGAACAACTTGTGAAGGGTCTACTCTTGGGTAATGACTATATCAGTGGACACAATAATATCTACAGTGAGGAGAGTGCAGCTACAAGTCTATAGTGGAGTGACTTGTAGTTAATGAATATTGATTAACTGGATCAAAGAGTTTGATCAGCTAATCTCACATTATTGGAGCTCATGAACTGTAGGTCCATTAGATCCCTTCGTTGGCTCAACATGGTAATATTGAGGGTATAAAGTTAGGAGTGAAATTGAAGTGTTCAATTTCATACATGAGGTGTTATATCTATTATATATGATATAATTGATATAATATATAGTTTTAATGTGAATTAGATTGATAGAAAAACTATATACTAAAGAGAGAATAAAGGAGGGGTAGGATGGTCATTTCCATCCCATTTCCCTATATATATAGTTGCATGAGATGCAACTAGGTTAAAAGTCATTCTAAGTGATTCCTAGCATTTTGTTCTTGTTGGAAAAGTTCCAAGACAACAAACATCTCTCTCACAAAACACCTCACTATTCCTAAAGGGAACCCACCTTCCTCCCTCACCTAGAGAACAACGGAGAAGATCCGGTGGTAGTGTCGGTGTTCGTACGAGTTCGTGTTGCGTTGATCTTGATCGTTAAGAGATGAATATGCTATGAATGTCTATGAATGTCTTATTATTCATGTGATGAATGATTAATTATATAGTTTGCATGATTAATTAATATAAGGTTGTTATATTAATTTTTGGACAACATAAACATGCATTATTTTTTCATGAGATGAATATGCTATGAATGTCTTATTATTCATGTGATGAATGATCAAACACAATAACATAGTATGCATGTCACCTAAGGTTAATTATTAGTTTTAAAATGTTTATAACTTGGAAATAATAGACGACCTTGGGTTATCTAGTTCTAATTAGATTAGAATTAGGAACCAAGTAATTTATAAACTATGATTAAAAGAGGAACTCTGTCTAAGGAAAGTTCTGTCTAGGTTGGGGTATTTAACCTCACGGAAATGGAACACCCCTACCTGCGAACTGACCTGGCAGTGAAATTTAATCAGAGAGTTTTATAAATTATAGTAGCGTCAGCGGATTTTTTAAGGGGTTAATAAACTAGAAATCCTAGGTTTAATATAAGGAGTTATATTAACAAACTTAGGATAAAATCGATATAAGAGTTATATTGATTATCAATATAAGAGTTATGTTGATAGAGTTAGGTAAAACCATTAGTCGGGTTTTAGCCTAAGAAAGATTCCTATAAACTTAAAGTATTCAGTGGGAGGAAAAAATGTATGAGATACATATTTTTCCACCTACACTATCTCCGAGAAGTTCACACCGTGAGACTCATCCTTGGCCTCGTGGCGCAAACGGGAGCGTCCCCCTTCGGATGGTGGTTGTATGAGTCAATATCAAGGTGAATGGAGAGGGTGCTTATAGTGAGTGGGAGCAGATTTAGTGAAAACAAAACCTACGGTCTCTTTTCTCGGTTTACACTGTTAGACCATTATGGTCAGCCTGCTAGTTAGGCATGGACCAGACATCCCTTTGTAGGACTTGATCATAGGGGATCTAACACAGTAGACACCCGAAAGGGATAAAGATTTCCTTAGACTATTTTCCAATCTAGTACTCCCTTCGGCGAATTTTATTGGATCGAGACTCTGGGATCTAAAGACAAAAGGTTACACTCACGGGTACATAAGGTGTGTATGTATGTATCTAGACTGAAAAATGGTAACTAAAACCTATAGGAATAAGAGTTATTATGGTATTAGGTTTTGGTCAAGAGTGTCTTGATCTAGAGGAGGAATGTTTTTTATTACCCTTCGATGTCATACATTCTAAACCTTTGGAGTATCATTGCAAATTATAAATGGCCTAGGAATCATTTGATAATTAGCTAAAACATGATTGGATTAGAGTTATAGCAAGAAACTCATACAAGTTTGTTTGTAAATTTTTAGCAAAAATGTCTAGCTCTATAATTTCCTTATTAGGTGCGGAAAAGTTAACCGGAGAGAATATGATGACATGGAAAAACAAACTCAACACTATTTTGGTAGTGGATGATCTGAAGTTTGTGCTAACTGATGAGTGTCCTCAGGTGCCAGGCTCGAATGCGTCACGAAATGTTCGTGATGCATATGATCGATGGATCAAGGCCAATGATAAGGCTAAGGTCTACATGCTGGCAAGTATGTCTGACATATTAGCCAAGAAGCATAAGGGCATGATTACTGCTAAGGAAATCATGGATTCTGTGCAGAGTATGTTTGGACAACAGTCCACACAAGCCCGACATAATGCCCTAAAGTACATATTCAACTCGAGGATGCTAGAGGGTACATCTGTTCGGGATCATGTCTTGGATATGATGGTGCACTTTAACATCGCGGAGTCGAATGATGCTTCCATCGATGAGTCGAGCCAGGCAGCTTCATTCTGGAAACCCTTCCAGACAATTTCCTGCAGTTTAGAAATAATGATGTTATGAACAAGCTTACTTTTAATCTTACCTCCCTTCTGAATGAACTCCAGACCTTTTAGTCTTTGATGAAAATTCAGGGATCGAAAGGTGAGGCAAATGTTGTCAGTAGGAGTTATCATAGAGGTTCGACCTCTGGGACAAAAACAGTGGCTTCATCTTCTTCTAACCTGAGAGGTAAGAAGAAGAACATGAAGAAGGTTGGTAAAGGGAAACAGGCTGACAAAGCTGCCATCCAGAAGGGCAAGAAAGTCAAAGACGTTGCTGAGAAAGGAAAGTGTTTCCACTGAAACAAAGACGGGCATTGGAAACGAAACTGTCCGAAGTACATTGCAGAAAAGAAGAAGGAAGGTAAATATGATGCAACCCAGGTCAGTTCCCAAATTGGGGTGTTTAGTTTCCATCAACTTAAATACTCCAGCCTAGACAGAACCTTCCTTAGACAGAGTTCCTCTTTTAATCATAGATTATAAATTACTTGGTTCCTAATTCTAATCTCATTAGAACTAGATAACCTAAGGTCTATTATTTCCAAGTTGTAAACATTTTAAAACTAATAATTAACCTTAGGTGACATGCATACTATGTTATAGTGATTGATCATTCATCACATGAATAATAAGACATTCATAGCATAATCATCTCATGATATATAATGCATGTCAATGTTGTCCA
Source organism: Trichosanthes cucumerina (assembly GCA_036507285.1). Lineage (NCBI taxonomy): Eukaryota > Viridiplantae > Streptophyta > Magnoliopsida > Cucurbitales > Cucurbitaceae > Trichosanthes > Trichosanthes cucumerina. The sequence continues at coordinate 67,927,206 of CM071839.1, read as the reverse complement.
TAAATTAATATAACAACTTTATATTAATTAATCATGCAAACTTTATAATATAACTCTTTATATTATAAATGATGCATGAAAATGCTTAACCTAAGGTGGGATTTCTAAAATAAAAGCATACATTATGCATGACAATAATTACATAACAATTGCATAATTTAAATAGCAAAATTAGACCAATTTTGACACCCTAAAATTAATTTTAATTAATATAATCGAATTACATTAATTAAAATTAAATAAATTAAATATAAATAAATATAAAATGTTTTTTATATTTATTATATATAATAAAAACGAATTTTTGCCCGTTGCTCCTTCGCGTGAAACGCATGTGGCGTTGCAACGCTGATGGCAGCATTGCAACGCTGCGCCTTCTCCGTTTCTGCCCGTTGGAGCGCGTTGCAACGCTGCCTCTGATGCACGTCTCCTTCCGCAAGCGCAGGGTTGCAATGCCAATGAACAACGTTGCAACGCTGCACACAAACAACAACATAAATTCTCTAATTTTTGCTCGTTTTCACTTCGATTTTCTCAGCAACCACTTTGCCCTGAGGGATACGGACTTATACACTCGATTTACAATTAAAATTACCCAAAACACCGGGCCCTTACATCGAATGATTCAATGAATAAATTGTAAATCTAATTGCCAAAATCGAAAACATATAATTTTCAAACCGTTCATACATCTCATGCAAAACAGTAAATCCCACCACGTTCTTGAAAAATCTAGAACGTAAATCAAGAACGCAATTTGGCTCTGATACCAATTGAAGGAAATTGAATCACACAGCGGAAGCGATTTGAATCGCGCGCTCTTGATTTCGTTACAACGATTACATTCAAGAACTAAATAATCTAGATTAAACATAAAAACAGAATATGGACAACAAGTATTACCTTTGAAGAACCTTTCTTCGAGTGCTCCTTCTCCCACTGCTACGATCTCAGCAACACGAACCCAAGTGATCACGGACACTACCACCGGATCTTCTCCGTTGTTCTCTAGGTGAGGGAGGAAGGTGGGTTCCCTTTAGGTGAGATGAGATATTTTGTGAGAGAATGTATTTGCGGAACCTTTCCAACAACACACAAGAGCTTGGATCATTTTAACCTAGTTGCATCTCATGCAACTATATATATAGGAAAATGGGACGGAAATTACCATCCTATCCCTCTTTCATTCTCTCTTTAGCATATAGTTAATATGTGAATCTAATTCATATTAAAACTATATATTATATCAATTATATCACATATAACTGATATGACATCTCATATATGAAATTGACACTTTAATTTCATTCCTAACTTTATACCCTCAATATAACCATGTTGAGTCAACGAAGGGACCTAATGAACCTACAGTTCATGAGCTCCAATGATGTGTGATTAACTGATCAAACTCTTTGATCCAGTTAATCAATATTCATTAACTACAAGTCACTCCAGTATAGACTAGTAGTTGCACTCTCCTCACTGTAGATTATATTGTGTATCCACTGATATAATCATTACCCATGAGTCGACCCTTCACAGGTTGTTCGTAATCACAGCTCGGTCAAATTACCGTTTTACCCCTGTGATTACCTTTTTGTTACTTAAGCACTACTGGTCCTCTAATGAACAATAAGTCTAAGGTCCTACCATAGACTCATACCTTCATAGAGGGTGGGACCCTGTTGTTCAAGATCTGGAGTCAGTTCTTAAGGGAACAACCTATCTAATTCCTTAGAGTAGGAATGAGTGAATTCTTTCTTGCATAGATAAGTCCCCAGCTACCTACGAGATTCTGTCCCTGAGAAGGTAGGCATATTGAGTCGGCTACAGGCCACTCTCACCCATACTAGTCTAAGGACAAACCCCTATAAGCAGGAGTTCTTAACTCGCTCAGGATTCAGGTCGAGTCACTAATGACCATCTATAAATTACTAGTCTTATCCTGTTAACGGTATTACGCTGGTTAGACTAATGATTTGCGGTCCGGTCTTGTATGAACTCTTCATAAAGGATGCCCCCACTCGCATGTCAACTGCATGAATGAGTTGGATTACCTCATTTGTACTAATTACAAAGTGGGTCGCATCCATGGTGTTACCAGAATGAGGTTTCCAACCTTATTCTTATACCATAGACCATTTAGGTTATATTCTTGAACACAATCCAAATAGTATCCACTACACTGATGTTCAAGATATATATTATAACCTTGGAGCTTAGTTTATTGGATTTATAAAACAAGACTGTAATCTTATCAAAATAAATAACTCTTTATTTCTTTGATTAACATTACACAAGTTTTAGGGCATACATCCCAACAAGTGAAAGGTGGGTCGACTTGGTCTAATAAATTTTTCAAGTCTAACCCTTCATGGTCTTGAGCCTTCTTCATATCTCCAAACTCATTATGGATTCTTTGTAGCTCTACTGCCCAAGGTTGGCTCTCCACTTCCATGTCTTCAGCATGCCCCTTCCTCTTGTGATTGATCAGGTCTCGCAGATTCGTGCCTGAAGGGAATGAAAATCCCCGCGCAGCGGAAGACGATCGAATCATCAAAGGTATCGTTACGCTACATGAAATTTGCTAAAACGATCTAACACTTAGATCTAACTTAAACATGCAAAATTAAGGAAGAAAAACAGCGAGAAGAATGTACTTACTTGTTGTAGACAATTCTTCAAAGTTCTTCCTTGATCACGAACACTTCGTGCTTCTCGATCTCAACGAACGCTTCCCTCAAACAAAATCCGAACACCACCAAAGGCCTTCTCGGTTGTTCTTCCTTTGGAAGAAGGAAAGTTGTGCGACTTTTGGTTTTGGAGAGGGAGGAGATTTGAGAGAAAATGTTGAGAGAGGTCTCTTCTTTTTGGGTGAGAATCCAAAAATTAGAGTGTGAAGTTACAATCCTTCTGGCAAGAAGGGTTTAAATAGTGGAATAATCATGGAGTAAAAATCTCCACATTATTACCAATTTACCACAAACATAGGTTATGCAAATCATATTTGCATAACCATATAATATAAGATATCTCATATCTCATATTTCAAATCACATTTGCAATAATTGTGGATTAATTAAATTGAATCACATCCAATTTAATTTCTCTCAATTAATTTCTCCAATTAGCCCTAATTCAACAATTAGGCTAACCTATATTTTATTATAAATCTCATTCACATTAAACTATATATTATATCATTCATATCTCATATAAATGACATAAATGCCTCTAAGTGAAATTGAACACTTCAATTTCATACCAAAACTCTAACCCTTCTTTTATCCCAGATTGAGCCAACCGAGGGTCCTAATGGACCTACAGTGACGGGCTCCAATGATCTGAGATTAACCTATCAAACTCTTTGTCACACCCCCTCCCGAACCACATGCTAACTTAGCCCGGGGGACGGCGTGAAGCCAACAGACATTGTTACCTCTTAACAATACCTGCTGACATTACTTTACCTGGAAATAAACTATGTTCGCATATGGAACGCTTTAAACTTAACACAGCGGAATCTGGACATCTATAAGACGTACATGAGGAGAAACTCTTCCTGGTCTCTCTTGGAAACTAAGATGAGCATGAACATCAAAACCACAAACAATCCAAACCACTAATTAAGCAACCACAACCTCTAAAGCACATACGACTATAACTACATAGTTCTCTTAAAATAATTTACAGACATATGGACTTGCTAAACCACACCACCAAATGCACGCATAAAATATCAACATGTGAAGCTTCAAAGCAGACTATGGCGGTTCTCGTGCACCGGAGCTCGATCTCTACCAAAAGTGGGAAAAACACTCGAAAGAATGAGCTATAAAGCTCGGTGAGTGACTTGAGTTTAAAAGAAAGCTATTAACTCGTAAATCATATCACCTGGCCATCTATGAGCATATGCATCTGTAATCAAGCGTTAAAAGTAATCGTGTAATCATTATAGCTTTTCATGAAAACAAGCAAGACACCGTTAAAATCTCGTAAGGCATGTAAATGATATAAACTCTTTTTAAAACATGTCACAATCTACGCTTGTGTAGGGCACGCCAAAGATACACCAACGTTTATTCTACGATGTAGTGGGGCCCGCCAAAGACTCTCCCATCGTCTTTGTCGTAGTGGGGCCCGCCCAAAGACTCACGATAAATACGTTGTCACGGAGTACACTCAACGCGTCGACAACCGAATAAGACTGTGTGCACACGGTACTACATAGCCTCGGGCTCAATATCTCAGAAGATCACATGAAAACATTTGAACATGCCAGCTTATCTTTTTCTTTCATAAAACTCAAGCTTACTTAGCTTGTTCATAAAACTGGAAATCTTTAAAACATACTTGCTAGTACATGCTTGCTTGAAATCATCACATTTTCATAAGTTTTGGCAACCATTGGACATATGCTCATGTATAAACTTTATAAAGAATTTTAGGCTCATCATGAACACTTTAAAATATTTCTAAGAAATCATGAATGCTCATAAACAAGTGTTCAAGAAAACAATAAACATCTAAACCATTTCGTTTTAGCAAAACCTTGCATTTCATAAGCATAATACAAGCCTATAAACCATTTTCAAGGTTTGTTTTGTCACTCACAGTGTTAGAACTAAAGTCTTGACCCGTACACTCGACCTTTTGTTCTTGGCCTGTCAAACAAACCAAAACCATGTTTTAGAACCTCAAGCTCATGGTTTTTAACCTTTAAACTACAAGAAAACACTCCAACAAAAATTCCAGCATTTAATAGATTTTATGCCCTGTATTCAGATACTCATAACTTCTTCATTACGTATCCAAAAATAATGTACTTTATACCAAACTCTTCCTTTTTGAACCCTCTAAAACTCTTATGAAGACATGAAAATGAGATTCCCAATAGATTGGTTCAGAAATACCTCGAAAACCCCTTTCCCCGGAACCAACTTCTGCTATTCCAGATTCGAATTTCTGCTGCAACCCGAAACTTGACCTGCTATTTACAACATCTTTCAGTCATTTTCTATTCACAATTTCTTCATGAAAGTTGTAGGAAATTCAATAAGCTTTCCAACCATACCTAATAGAGCTTCTGATTCCAATTCTACAGGTCAGTACAACCAAAACATCAGAGACTTCTCGGATTTGACAGTAAATCCTGTGTTCTGTCTTCCTCTTCACAAATCAGTAGCTTAAGATCCGAATTTGCTCGAGCATCCTTCACGAATTTTGTTCCAATATGCGTTAACTTTCATGAAACAAAATTTCAAATCTTACCTCTTCCTGTGGAGCTCGAGATGAACAGAAAACCAGAATAGGATTGGAGTTGCTCACCTTGCTGCTAAATAATCAAACTTTGAGTTCTCCTCCTCTCTTCTGCAATTCCAGCACCAAAACCCCTTCTTCCTCTTCCTTTCTGCTTCTCTCATGGAAACCCTTGCTGCTCCTTTGATAAATGAAGAAGAAGATCGAAGGATACATGGTTTTAAACAAAAGAAATTTAGGTGGTCCCACCATCCACTTCCTTTCTTTTTTTCCTTTTCCTTTCTTTTCTTTTCTTTTCCCTCCTTTATCTTTTCATTTCTTACCTTTTCTTTGCAAAACAAAGCAAACTTAGTATATTAAGCATTTGTTTCATTTCCTTTTCTTCTTTTGTTTTAAAAGCAATCCAAACCAAAAATGGTTTAAACTTTCCTTCCTTGTTTTCCTTTTGCCTTTCACTTCATTTCTTTCCTTTTTAAAACATGGAAAACCAAGTTCTAAACATTCATTTCTTCTTCCTTTTTGTTGTTTGATAATAAGGAGGTTCCAAAGAAAGATCTCGGGTTTACAACCTACCTCCCCTTAAGAAATTTCGTCCTCGAAATTTAGTAGTTCTTAGGTGAAAGTTATTGGATACCTCCTCCTCATTTAGTCTTCTAACTCTCGTGTTCCTCCTCCACTCCGTGATGTCTCCAACGAACCTTCACGAGTGGAATCGTCTTGTTTCTTAAAACTTGTTCTTTCTCACGAGGATTTGAACTGCATCCTCTACGTAACTCATGTTTTTTTTCAACTCAATTGGTTGTGCTTGCAACACATGTGTCGGATCTGGAATATACTTCCTCAACATGGACACATGAAATACATCATGTACTTGAGATAGTTTTGCTGGCAATTCTAGTCTCAGTAGGTCACTGCCCAACTTGTCCCGTTACTTTGATAAGGACCAATATATCCGGAACTTAGCTTACCTTTCTTCCCAAAACTTGATCTCCAACTTGGAATTCTAAGTCTTTTCGCTGCTTAACTGCATAACTCTTCTGACGGTCTTTTGCTACCTTCAAATTCTCCTTGATTACCTTAATACTATCTGTCGTAACTTGTACCAACTTAGGACCGATTAGCTTCCGCTCTCTCCTAGTTCATTCCAATATACGAGCGTTCTACATGCTCTTTTATCCGTAGTCTCAAATGGTGCCATACCAATACTCGATCGGTAGCATTTGTTATTGTAAGCAAGTTCCATAAGCGATAGGTGTGTATCCCACTCCCTTAACTTGAAGAACACATGCTTTCAACATGTCTTTTAGGTCCGGATGGTCCTCTCTCGATCACCATCCGTCTGCGGGAATGGAGCGTCAGTACTAAAACTCAACTTTGTCCCCATAGCCTTCTTTAAACTAGGCCAAAACTTAGAAGTAAATCTCTGATCCCTATCTCAAACTATGGACACAGCACTCCGTATTGTTTCACAATTAATGACGACGCATAGCTTAGCTAGCCGATTAAGCGTAGACATCGTGTCCTTTTTGTAAGTGTGGTAATCTAAACAGAAAACCATAGTAATACGCTCCCATTTCCATTCTGACACTAGCAATGGGTTAAGGAGTCCCTTTTGGCTTCGTCTAACTGGTTTAACTTGTTGACAGATTAAACATCTATCAACATAATCAACTATCTCCCGCTTCATCCCAGGCCACCAATAAGTCCCATTCATGGTTTTACACATCTTGGTGCTTCCTGGATGCATAGCGTAGCTGAACTGTGAGCTTCTTCTAAAATAGCATTCTTAAGCTCACTAACACTCGGAACACATAGTCTTCCCTGTTTCTCTATGTCTCCGTCTGATCTCAATTTAAATTTTGCTTTTGGGCCCTGTTTGGACTTCCCAAACATTTTCTGCAAGTTACTATCCTCTGATTGTCTTCTCACAATCACTATTATGAGTGAAGGCCTGATCTGAAATTAAACTAGAAGACCCTCTGAATTCTCTGCAGTTACAACTGCCTTAGAATCCCTTAGAGTACTTAAAAATGTTGCTCGAAAACCACACAAGGCGCCCTTAGGAAGTCTTCACTTCTCGCTCAATGCAATCTGCTACCACATTCACCTTACCGAATGGTAGTCTATGGTACAATCATAATCTTTAATCGATTCTAACCATCTTCTCTCTGTCTCATATTCAACTCCCTTTGATCAAAGATATATATCGACTCTTATGATCTGTGGTAAATGTGACACCTTTCACCAAACAGTAATGTTTCCCGAACTTTATTTCTAGAACAACCTGCTGCTAACTCAAGATCATGGGTAGGGTAATTACATTCGTGCTTTTTCAATTGCCTTAACGCATAAGTTATTACTTTTCCTTCTTGCATCAGTACACACCCTAAATCTTTCCTTGGGGCATCACAGTAAACCACATACTCTTTTCCCGTTATAGGAAGTGTCAGAATAGGTGCTATAACTAATCTCTTTTTCAGCTCCTTAAAACTCTGTTCATACTTATCTGACCATTCAAACTTAACATTTTCTTTTGTCAAAGCGATTAAGGGTAATGCTATTCGTGAGAAATCCTCAACAAACCGCTCTGTAGTGTCCTGCCAAGCTTAGGAACTACGTATTGTCGCACTAACTGGTCTCTCCCAGTTGACTACAGCTTTAACTTTATTTGGATCCACACTAACACCATTTGCTGAGGCAACATGCCCCAAAAACACTACCTGGTTCAACCAAAACTCACATTTGGTGAATTTAGCGTACAACTGTTTATCTCGTAGTGTTTGCAGAATAATACTCATGTGTTCCTCGTGAGCTTTCCTGTCAACTGAGTAAACAAGTATATCATCAATAATCACTATTACAAGATATCCAAATACTGGTAGAAAACCTGTCCATGGGGTCCATGAAAACTGCTAGTGCATTGTCAAACCGAATGGCATTACTAAACACTCGTAATGCTCGTACCTCATTATGAATGACGTCTTAGGAATGTCTGATTCTCTGACCTTTAACTTATGATATCCTAATCTTAAATCAATCTTAGAAAACACTGATGCTCCTCCTCGTAACTGGTCAAACAAGTCATCTATACGGCGCTTGCGAAATAGGTGTTATTCATGGTAACAGTTCAATGGTGAACTCAAACTTCCTATCGGTGGCAATCTCGATAGATCTCGCTAGAAAACAACAAGAAAATTCATTCACAACAAGAACATTTTCTTGTTTTAGCTTTTCTTCCTGCACCTCAAATACATGTGCAAGAAACGTCGTGCAACCTTCCCTCAATAACTTCTGAGCTTTGAATGCTGAAAACAAACTCGTAGGGATAGTCTTTCATTCATCCCATAAAACCACTTCAGGTAATCCTGGTTTCTTGAAAACAACTTCCGATATATGGCAATCTCTGGAAGCATAATGAGTGAATAAGAAATCCATTCCTAGGGTTGCATCTAACACCTGCAACTCTAGTGGAAGAAGATCCACTAACATATTGAGACCTTCAACTAAGACCTCACAATTCCGCATCACCGAATTGACTAATAAAGCATCACCAACCTGAGAGTGTATATAACTAACCTTTTACATAAAGGTTCTAGCTTCTGCTCAACTTAGTCAAGAACATACTAAAAACAAAGAAATGTGTAGCACCTTGTTCTATTAAAACAGTGCGTACATTTCAAATAGTAATTGTACCAATAATCATATCTCGTGCATCCTCGAACTCTTCTTGAGAGTCATAACCTAGACCTTTCCGTGTTACTTAGGCCTCCCTACAACTCTCTTTAGTCGAACACCACTGGTGCCCTCTCTTGCCTCCTCATCAAACTCTCTACCGCTTCAACTAATCTGGGACTCAACTCCCTAGTCCTCTGTGACACTGCCATCCATAGTCAGGGACAATCCCTCTTGACATGTCCTCGGTTGTCGAGATTGGTAGCATGTACCAACACTCACAAGACAATGATCTTGATGATTCTTACAACAAATCACACATGGAGTTTTCCTTGTTATACTGGCATAGACTCTTGCCCTCTTTGCAGTCTTGCTGCTAATCAAACAAACTAATTAGGTTCTTTTTAACTCTACCTCTGATAGGCACTACCCACAATCATCTCCCTCGATGCCTGGCTACTTGACTACTAGCTTGCTCCTTAAAGTCATATTGACTTGGAAACATTTACTCCAAGTGTGAACCTCCGCTGCTCACAATCTTGGAAACTGCTTGTTGTCGAAGCCTTCACAACTAGGCTTCACTACTGACTGCACCTCTGCTATACTCTGCTCAACACGTAGAGCAGTCTCTACCAGCTGGGAGAAATCAATCCACTTAGCAATGGTCAGAATCGGGTACGTATCTCGTGTCGTAACCTCTTCCAAATCTTCGACACCTGTCACTCTCAGATGCCACAATCACATCAACATACCGCGAAAACTCGGTATATCTTCTCTCATACTCAGCCACTGAAAGTGTCTCTTGTTTTAGTTCTAAGAATTCATCCCTCTTCGCCTCTCGGTACGTGCTAGGGTAATATTTATTTTTAAGTATACCTCTGAAAGTTTGCCAGTGTGAAGTACGTGCATCACTACAACTGGCTAACATCGATTTCCATCATTCTTCTACCTTCTTTAGCAGCAAGAATGTGGCCAACTTAACATTTCGCTCCTCAGAGCAACTCATAACATCAAAACATTTATCAAACTTAATCACCAAACCTCGACCTTCACTGATCTTTTGGAATCCTCAAACACTGTGGCTCCTAATTCTTTTAGATAATCTATTATATACGTCTTATCTGGATTACTTAGCTTTGCTCCCTATGGCTTACCTACCTCCTGTGAGGAATTAGCATACTGCTTAATTCTGGCCCCCATCTGAACTCTCGGGGCACTAGATCTCCACTGGGATTGATCTTGGGTAGGATCCTGCGTCCCGTCCTGATCTTGCCTGCATCGTCTGCTAGTACGTGGTGGCATGACTTCTATAACATATTAACATACTAGACATGTAATGAGTACTCAACTCAAATGCACAATTCTAGACTTGTGTTCACATTCTAGTCCTGACTGGACTTACTCTTGTCCTTACTTGGACCATGCTCTACTAGTTCTATTGAACTAACTCAATAACTTGCTATTTACTTTTCAGTTTCTTCTAGAGCTAACTTGCTCTGTCTCATTCCCATGGAAACTAACTGCTCTGATACCAAGTTGTCACACCCCCTCCCGAACCACATGCTAACTTAGCCTGGGATCGGCGTGAAGCCAACAGACATTGTTACCTCTTAACAATACCTGCTGACATTACTTTACCTGGAAATAAACTATGTTCGCATATGGAACGCTTTAAACTTAACACAGCGGAATCTGGACATCTATAAGACGTACATGAGGAGAAACTCTTCCTGGTCTCTCTTGGAAACTAAGATGAGCATGAACATCAAAACCACAAACAATCCAAACCACTAATTAAGCAACCACAACCTCTAAAGCACATACGACTATAACTACATAGTTCTCTTAAAATAATTTACGACATATGGACTTGCTAAACCACACCAAACCACGTACAAAATATCAACATGTGAAGCTTCAAAGCAGACTATGGCGGGTTCTCGTGCACCGGAGCTCGATCTCTACACAAAAGTGGGAAAAACATCGAAAGAATGAGCTATAAAGCTCGGTGAGTGACTTGAGTTTAAAAGAAAGCTATTAACTCGTAAATCATATCACCGGCCATCTATGAGCATATGCATCCGTAATCAAGCGTTAAAAGTAATCGTGTAATCATTATAGCTTTTCATGAAAACAAGCAAGACACCGCTGTAAAATCTCGTAAGGCATGTAAATGATATAAACTCTTTTTAAAACATGTCACAATCTACGTTGTGTAGGGCACGCCCAGTACACCAACGTTTATTCTACGATGTAGTGGGGCCCGCCCAGCACTCCCATCGTCTTTGTCGTAGTGGGGCCCGCCAAAGACTCACGACAAATACCGTTGTCACGGAGTACACTCAACGTCGACAACGAGAATAAGACCTGTGTGCACACGGCACTACATAGCCTCGGGCTCAATATCTCGTAAGATCACATGAAAACATTTGAACATGCCACTTTATCTTTTCTTTCATAAAACTCAAGCTTACTTAGCTTGTTCATAAAACTGAAATCTTTAAAACATACTTGCTAGTACATGCTTGCTTGAAATCATCACATTTTCATAAGTTTTGGCAACCATTGGACATATGCTCATGTATAAACTTTATAAAGAATTTTAGGCTCATCATGAACACTTTAAAATATTTCTAAGAAATCATGAATGCTCATAAACAAGTGTTCAAGAAAACAATAAACATCTAAACCATTTCGCTTTAGCAAAACCTTGCATTTCATAAGCATAATACAAGCCTATAAACCATTTTCAAGGTTTGTTTTGTCACTCACAAATGTTAGAACTAAAGTCTTGACCCGTACACTCGACCTTTTGTTCTTGGCCTGTCAAACAAACCAAAACCATGTTTTAGAACCTCAAGCTCATGGTTTTTAACCTTTAAACTACAAGAAAACACTCCAACAAAAATTCCAGCATTTAACAGATTTTATGCCCTGTATTCAGATACTCATAACTTCTTCATTACTTATCCAAAAATAATGTACTTTATACCAAACTCTTCCTTTTTGAACCCTCTAAAACGCTTATGAAGACATGAAAATGAGATTCCCAATAGATTGGTTCAGAAATACCTCGAAAACTCCTTTCCCCGGAACCAACTTCTGCTATTCCAGATTCGAATTTCTGCTGCAACCCGAAACTTGACCTGCTATTTACAACATCTTCCAGTCATTTACTATTCACGATTTCTTCATGAAAGTTGTAGGAAATTCAATATGCTTTCCAACCATACCTAATAGAGCTTCTGATTCCAATTCTACAGGTCAGTACAACCAAAACATCAGAGACTTCTCGGATTTGACAGTAAATCCTGTGTTCTGTCTTCCTCTTCACAAATCAGTAGCTTAAGATCCGAATTTGCTCGAGCATCCTTCACGAATTTTGTTCCAATATGAGTTAACTTTCATGAAACAAAATTTCAAATCTTACCTCTTCCTGTGGAGCTCGAGATGAACAGAAAACCAGAATAGGATTGGAGTTGCTCACCTTGCTGCTAAATAATCAAACTTTGAGTTCTCCTCCTCTCTCTCTGCAATTCCAGCACCAAAACCCCTTCTTCCTCTTCCTTTCTGCTTCTCTCATGGAAACCCTTGCTGCTCCTTTGATAAATGAAGAAGAAGATCGAAGGATACATGGTTTTAAACAAAAGAAATTTAGGTGGTCCCACCATCCACTTCCTTTCTTTTTTTCCTTTTCCTTTTCTTTTCTTTTCTTTTTCCTTCCTTTATCTTTTCATTTCTTACCTTTTCTTTGCAAAACAAAGCAAACTTAGTATATTAAGCATTTGTTTCATTTCCTTTTCTTCTTTTGTTTTAAAAGCAATCCAAACCGAAATGGTTTAAACTTTCCTTCCTTGTTTTCCTTTTGCCTTTCACTTCATTTCTTTCCTTTTTAAAACATGGAAAACCAAGTTCTAAACATTCATTTCTTCTTCCTTTTTGTTGTTTGATAATAAGGAGGTTCCAAAGAAAGATCTCGGGTTTACACTCTTTGACCCGATTAATCAACATTCATTAGTTACAGTAACACTCCACTATAGCCCGTAGCTGCACTCCCGTAAGTGCAGAATATTACGTGTCCACTGATATAACCAATGCCCATGAGTCGACCCTTCACAGGTTGTTCGTAGACGCGGCTGGGTCAAATTACGGTTTCACCCTTCTATCTACTTCTTGTTCCTTAAGTCCTCACTGCTCCTCTAATGAACAACATATCGTGTTGGTCCAACCATACACAACACCCTTCTCGAGCCAGTGAGAAGGTGGGCGCTCGTTGTCCAAACCCTAGAGACGACACTTAAGGAAACAACCCCTCTAGTTTCCCTAAAGGCGGGAACGAGTGAATTCCATCTCGCGTAGTTAAGTTCCTAGCTCCCTACTTGGTTCTGCCCCTTAGAAGATAGGCATATTGGGCGAGTAACTATGACCACCCTCACCCGTACTAGTCAAAGGACAAACCCCCGCAGACAGGAGTCCGTAACACGCTCAGGATTCAGGTCGAGTCACTAATGGTCATCTACGAAGTTATTAGTCTTTCATCACAACGGTGTTACATCGAGGGTCTAATAATTCATGGTCCTGGTCTTGAACAATCTCATTGCACAGATGCCCCCACTCGCATGTCAACCACATGAACGAGTCAGATCACCTTGTTTGTATCTAATACAAAGCGGGTTGCATCCACAGTTTATCCAGGATTAGGTCTCCAACCCTATCCATATACTGTAGACCGTTCGGGTCATTAACTCGAACGTGATCCTCCCTCTTTGTCCACTACACACCGTTCAAGTTCTAGTTCTCTCATAAATTCATTGACCCTAGAGCTTAGTTTATTGGAAAAGGTTGTAAAATTTGCGAGACACAAAGTAATGAAACAAATAACTCTTATTAATTTCAAACAGTAATTTACAAACATGAGATTAGAACAAAAATCCCAACAAACTCCCACTTGGACTAAGCTAGTGGAGAAAATACATTTCTGAAATGCACATAAATTACAACGAAGTAATACAATAAACTAGGGCATTGAATACCCATTTTACACATCTCCCACTTGCCCTAGTCAGGAAGCCCTTGAACACCTAGACTCTCTAGGTGACCCTCAAACACCTTAGTCGTGACGGGCTTTGTAAATGGATCAGCTACGTTGTGCTCCGACGCTATCTGCGTGACTGTCACGTCTCCGCGATGCACAATCTCTCGTATCAAATGATACTTTCGCTCAATGTGTTTGTCACTCTTATGGCTCCGAGGTTCTCTGGAGTTAGCTACTGCACCACTGTTGTCACCGAACAGTGTGATCGACAAGTTCATATTTGGAACAACTTCAAAATCGGTCATGAACTTCCTAAGCCAAACAGCTTCCTTTGTAACTTCACAAGCCGCAACATACTCCGCTTCCATAGTGGAATCGGCGATGCATCCTCGCTGATGCTTCGCCATACTACAACTCCTCCATTCGGAATGAAGGTCGACCCCGGTGGATTTCCTAGAATCCTTATCGGTCCGAAAGTCGAAATCGCAGTATCCCATAAGGATCAAATCCCCACCGCCATACACTAAGTTGTAGTTCCTCGTTCTCCTAAGATACTTGAGGATTGCCTTTACTACCGCCCAAAGGATCTAATCTTGAATTGGGTGATACCTCACCGATAATTCCTACTACATAACAGATGTCGGGTCTAGTACACAACATGGCATACATCAGGCTCCCTACAGCCGAAGCGTATGGAATCCGTCTCATATCCTCAACCTCTTGAGGAGTCTTAGGACACCGATCCTTAGACAAGTGAACCCCATGCCCGAAAGGCGCTAAAGCCCTTCTTGAAGTTCTCAGATCTTATATCCGCAAACATCTTGTCAATATAAGACGCTGAGACAAGGCTAGCGTTTTACTCTTTCGGTTCCGGACTATCTGGATACCTAGAACATACTGAGCTTCTCTCAAATCTTTCATTTGGAATTGCGAATCTAGCCACTTCTTAACGTCAGTAAGAAATTCTGCCTCATTCCCAATCAGAAGAATATCATCCACATACAACACTAAAAATGCGACAGTTTTGTCAACGATTTTCTTGTAGACACAAGGCTCGTCGACATTTTGATCAAAGTCATAAGATTTGATCGCCTCATCAAAACTTATATTCCAAGACCTCGGTTGTTTCACCATAAATGGACCTATGAAGCCAAGCAAACCTTTTGCTCTTGGCCTTGGGCAATGAACCCTTTGGGCTTGTCCATGTAGATGGTTTCATCAAGTTTGCCATTCAGAAAGGTTGTCTTGACGTCCATCTGTCATACCTCGTAGTCATAATACGCGACAATGGCCAAAAGGATCCTGATCGACTTTACCATGGCAATAGTCAACCCTTTCAACCTGGGTAAAACCCTTTGCCACTAGTCGGGCTTTGAAGGTCTGCACCTTCCCATCTACGCCACGTTTACGCTTGTAGATCCATTTGCAACCAATAGGTTTTATCCCATCCGGTTGATCCACAAGCTCCCAGACAGAATTGAAGTACATCGACTTCATTTCCTGGTCCATAGCTTTAATCCATTCGTCTTTGTCAACATCAACTATTGCCTGATCATAGGTCAATGGATCCTCACAGTCATCATCAGAAGTGACAACTGAGGTTTCAACTAAACCCATGTAGCGATCAGGCTGTCTCACAATCCTCTCAATACGTCGAGGCATTCTCAAATCTTGGGAACGGATTTGACTAGACGTGCTAGGATGAACAATGCTTATTGACGTACTAACCCCATCAGCAACTCTTGCTGATGTACTATCCATTTCATTTAACACAATTTTACTCCATGGTAAATGATTCCTGACGTGGTCTTCCTCTAGGAAAGTGGCGTTTGTCGACACAAGCACCCTATTTTCCTTAGGATCGTCAAATAGACCACCCCTAGTCTCTTTAGGGTAACCTACGAATAGGCACAATTTCGAACGGGGTTCCAACTTTTTTGGGTTTGACACCAAACCATGGGTTGGGCATCCCCAAATTTTGAAGTGATGTAAACTGCCTTTACGTCCACTCCAGAGTTGGAAAGGTGTTTTACAAACACTCTTCGACGAAACGTTGTTCAAAATATAGACCGCAGTCTCCACTACGTAACCCCAAAAAGAATCAGGGAGACGAGCATAGTTCATCATCGACCGAACCATGTCTAACAAGGTTCTATTTCTCCTCTCTGATACGTCATTCTGCTGTGGCATACCTGGTGCTGAGAGTTGGGACGTAATTCCATGTTCTATTATATAGTCCTGGAATTCAGTGTTCATGTACTCTCCACCTCGATCCGATCGAAGTGTTTTAAGCGATTTACCTAAGAGGTTCTCAACCTCAGTCTTGTACTCCTTGAACTTTTCAAGAGTTTCAGACTTCTTGTGCATTAGGTAAATATACCCATACCTCAAGTACTCGTCTATGAAAGACACGAAGTATTCATAACCACCTCGTGCTTTAACATTCATTGGACCACAAAGGTCAGAATGTATAAGCTCAAGGGGCTCCTTGGCTTTATATCCTTTTCCACTAAAAGGACGTTTGGTCATTTTGCCCTCAAGGCATGACTCACACACCGGTAAAGAGTTTTCTTCCAACTCGTTTAGAAGTCCCCTCTTCACTAGTTTCTCAATCCTATTGAGATTAATGTGGCCTAACCGTAGATGCCAAAGATGTGCATTTTCCTTAGGAGAAACTTTCGCTCTTTTAGTTCGTGTTTCTGCAGTTTTAAACAATTTAGTATTCAAAACACTTCTGACAAAATTAGGTTTCAAAACATATAGATTATGCTCAAGTGAAGCCGAACAAATAAGATTGCCTTTGAAAGAAATAAACGCTTTATTGGATTCAAAGGAAACAGATATACATTGTTTAATTAGGCAGGAAATGGAAACAAGGTTTCTAGTAAACCATGGTACAATGTACAAATTATCTAATAATAAGTACTTTCTGCCGAAATGTAGTTTCATCGTGCCAATCGCTACAGCAGAGATAAGTTCCCCAGATCCAACCCGTAGAGTCACCTCACCCTCACGCAACGGCTGCCAGGAATCAATCCCCTGAAAAGAAGAACAAACATGGTTAGTGGCGCCCGAATCCAATATCCAGGCAGAGTCACTACTCTCCACTAAACAGGTTACTGTCACAAGTAAATCACATTTACCTTCATTCTTCCTCTCGGCTAGGAATTTGGGACAGTTCATCTTCTAGTGTCCGCCCCCATTGCAGTGGAAACACTTTCCTTTTTCTGCAACTTTCTTGACCTTCTTACCCTTCTGGGCGGCAACTCGGTCGGTTTACCCCTCTTCATTCTCTTCTTCCCTTTCGAGCGTGAAGGAGCAACGAGTTTCGTCCCCACAGTCGAACTCCTGATAAGACACAGTGAGGCAACATTTGCCTCAGATTCCGGTGCCCTGACTCTCATCAAGAACTGGAAATTTTGTAGCTCATCGAAGAGGGTAGTCAGAGTGCAACTAATTTTGTTCATAACAAAGATTGCTATGGCCAAGGAAACTCTTCTGAAGAGTCTCCAAGATAAAACTGACTTGGCTCGACTCGTCGATCGAAGCTCGCTTCACTCAATCGATTAAAATGGGTTATCATGTCTAGAACATGTTCACGCGGACGCATTTGACCCTCTTTTCATCCGTGCGTTGAAGACGTATTTGAGCGAGTCATGTCGAACTTGAAAGGACTGTTGTCCAAACATTTCCAGCAAGGACTCCATGATCTCCTTAGCGGTGACCATCAACTCATGCTTCTTTGCCAAAACATCAGACATGCTGGCAATGATATAGACCTTGGCCTTTTCATTGGCCCTGATCCATCGATCGTATGCATCACGACACTTCGCGATTCAGTCGAGCCCGACATGTGAGGACACTCCTCAGAGAGCACGAACTTAATGTCGTCAGTTACCAAAATTGTGTTTATGTTGTTTTTCCAAGTTTGGTAATTATCTCCCACTAGTTTATCAGACGCGAGTAGAGCTATAATTGAGCTAGACATTTTTAAGCTGAAAAATTAGAAAACTTTGTGTTAGTCTCGCAAAAAACTTTTAAAACCAATCAAGTTTTAGCAAAAAAATTGTTTCATGATCCCTAGGTCATTCAAAAATTTTGCAATGATATCCTAAAGGTTTAGAATGACCGCCACCGAAGGGTGAACAGAACACTCCTCCTCTAGGACGAGACTTTCTCGATCAGACCCTAATCCCATAATAACTCTTATTTCATTAGGCGTCTAATTACCATTGTTCGGTCAAATTCATTAACACTTAACGAACTCTGTGAGTGTCACCCTCAATCGTTAAGTTTCCAAGCATCCGTCCAAACAATAGCCACCGAACGGTGAACCAAGAAGGAAAACCAACAAGGAAACTGTATCCCTTTCGGAAATTTACGGTGTCCGACTCCCATGATCAGGCCCTCCGAAGGGATTGTCTGGTCCAGGCCAAACTAGCAGGCGGATCATAGGCGTCTCACGGTGTGAATCGAAAGAAGAGACCGTGGGTCCCGTTTTCACAAGTCCCGCTCCCACTCACTATAAGTATTTTCTCCATCCACGATGATATTTACCTATACAAATGCCACCCGAAGGGGGACGCTCCCATTCGCGCCACGAGGCCGAGTATAGATCTCACGGTGCGGACTTAACGGAGATTTGTGGTCGAAAATTAAATGTATCTCATACACTATATTTCCTCCCACTCAACACTTTAATTTTATTAGGGATTGACCTAGATAAACCAGCTAAAAATTTACCTAAGTCTACCAATATAACTCTTATATGGTATTTAACCTAAGTTTATAATCACATTATTACTTAGGTCTATATGAGTAAATTAAAACACTCTTAATTAGCGGCACTCACGATAAGTATAATCTAAGAATCTCCGGACCGAATTCACTCCCAGGTCGGTTTTCAGGTAGGGGTGTTCCGCAAGCGTCAACTTAAATACCCCAACCTTAGACAAAACCTTCCTTAGACAGAGTTACTAATTAGTCTCCATTCATAGACTAAACTTTGATTTCCTAATTTCTAATCTTATTAGAAAAAAGAAAACCTAAGTCTAATTATTCAAGTTCTAAACTCTTTAAAACTAATAATTATCATAGGTTGCATGCATTTCTATGTTATAGTGCTTGATCATTCATCATATGAATAACTATATACTATAACATAATATAATATAAATCACATGAATATAAATGCATGAGCATACTTGCGGGAGCAGGCTTGGCTGCAGAGAAGCGTTGCAACGCCACGGCGTGGAGCACGCTGATCTCAACGCTGGACGCGGCAGCGTTGCAACGCTGCCCACGACATTGCAATGTCGCACGCGTAGTGGGCAGTTCGCAGACGTGGGCGGTTTTTCAAAGTGATGGGGCAGTTTAAAATTTGGTTTTTTTTTTATTAATTTTATAATTGTAAAATGTTTTTATTTATTTATTTAATTATTTTTTTAAATAATATTATTATAAATATTATATTAATGTTATCTAATTAAATAATTGCCCTAGGTGCCAAAAATCGATCCATTTTTGCTATTTAGTTGAGACGCCGATGAACAACGTCTCAACGCCATCGACAGAACAACAAACTCATTTGCTGTTCTTCGTCGTTTTTCGTCCGTTTGCGCTCCGATTTCTTCACAGCAACTTTTGCCATGAACGACTCAGACATACAGACTTGATTTACAACAAAATGCCCAAAAACAACGGGCCTTTACATTGATCTCATCAACATAAAATTGTAAATCTAATCTTGTGCCAAAAACCGAAACATCCATTATGCAAACCCATCAATCATCTCATGAAATAAGGTAAATTACCCACCTATTTTAACAAAAATTAGTGCATAACAAAAGAACCATCGAACCTGGCTCTGATACAAATTGAAGGGAATGAAAATCCCCGCGCAGCGGAAGACGATCGAATTGTCAAAGGTATCGTTACGCTACTTGAAATTTGCTAAAAAATGATCTAACACTTAGATCTAAGTTAAACATGCAAAATTAAGGAAGAAAAACAGTGAGAAGAATGTACTTACTTGTTGTGGACAATTCTTTAAAGTTCTTCCTTGATCACGAACACTTCGTGCTTCTCGAGGTCAACGAACGCTTCCCTCGAACAAAACCCGAACACCACCAATGGCCTTCTCGGTTGTTCTTCCTTTGCAAGAAGGAAAGTTTTGGGACTTTTGGTTTTGGAGAGGGAGGAGATTTGAGAGAAAATGCTGAGAGAGTTCTCTTCTTTTTGAGTGAGAATCCAAAAATTAGAGTGTGAAGTTACAATCTTTCTTTCAAGAAGGGTTTAAATAGTGGAATAATCATGAAGTAAAAATCTCCACATTATTACCATTTTACCACAAACATAGGTTATGCAAATCATATTTGCATAACCATATAATATAAGATATCTCATATCTCATATCTCATATTGCAAATCAGATTTGCAATAATTGTGGATTAATTAAATTGAATCACATCCAATTTAATTTCTCTCAATTAATTTCTCCAATTAGCCCTAATTCAACAATTAAGCTAACCTATAGTTTATTATGAATCTCATTCACATTAAACTATATATTATATCATTCATATCTCATATAAAATGACATAAATGCCTCTAAGTGAAATTGAATACTTCAATTTCATACCAAAACTCTAACCCTTCTTTTATCCCAGATTGAGCCAACCGAGGGACCTAATGGACCTACAGTGACAGGCTCCAATGGTCCGAGATTAACCTATCAAACTCTTTGACCCAGTTAATCAACATTCATTAGCTACGGTAACACTCCACTATAGCCTGTAGTTGCACTCCAGTCAGTGCAGAATATTACGTGTCCACTGATATAACCAATGCCAATGAGTCGACCCTTCACAGGATGTTGGTAGACACGACTTGGTCAAATTACGGTTTTACCCCTGTGTCTACTTCTTGTTCTTGAAGTCCCACTGCTCCTCTAATGAACAACATATCGTGTTGGTCAAACCATACACAACACCCTTTTCGGGCCAGTGAGAAGGTGGGCGCCCGTTGTCCAAGCCTTAAAGACAACACTTAAGAGAACAACCCCTCTAGTTTCCCTGAAGGCGGGAACGAGTGAATTCCATCTCGCGTAGTTAAGTTCCCAGCCTCCTACTTGGTCCTCGCCCGAGAAGATAGGCATATTGGGCGAGTAATCGTGACCACCCTCACCCGTACTAGTCGGAAGGACGCACTCCATGACAGTGAGTCCGTAACACGCTGTCGTGATTCGTGTCGAGTCACTAATGGTCATCTCACGAAGTTATTAGTCCTTCATCACAACGGTGTTACATCGTGAGGAGGTCTAATAATTCACGCGTTGGTCTTGTATGCGGTCTCATTGCACAGATGCCCCCACTCGCATGTCACCCACATGAGCGAAGTCGAGATCACCTCGCTTGTATCTAATACAAAGCGAGTTGCATCCACAGTGTATCCAGGATTAGGTCTCCAACCCTATCCATATACTGTAGACCGTTCGGGTTATTAACTCGAACGTGATCCTCCATATGTGTCCACTACACACCGTTCAAGTTCTAGTTCTCTCATAAATTCAATGACCATGGAGCTTAGTTTATTGGAAAAGTTTGTAAAATTTGCGAGACACAAAGTAATGAAATAAATAACTCTTATTAATTTGAAACAGTAATTTACAAACATGAGGTTAGGACAAAAATCCCAACAGTGCCAAGGTCTGATTTTTCGAACTGCTCAACCTTTCGAAACCCTGATCGATCTAGACGCCCGCGCAACCCTCCAACTGAACCTCTTACTTAACTGTTGAGTCGAAGGGTTCTTCCTTGGGAAGGATGCATAAATGCTTCTGCCTTCTTTAGGTCATGACGCGACATGATCCTCCTATTCCCTCCTAGTCTTAGCCTTTCCCTTGCGCATGAGCCTCTGACTTGAGACTCACCCACCTCTTAAGCTACATGCATTTTTTCCTTAGCGGGATCTCGAGTAATGAGAACAAAGTCACGAACTTGTTAAGGTTGGTTCTAACCCAAACCTTCCTTCTCCTTTTCTCCTCCTTGTAAATCTCCAGCAATCTTTTCCAACGCCTCTATGACGACATTTGGCTTAATCAAGAGGTCTATGATTCACGCTAGGTCTTGGACTATCTTTTGAACCTTTTCTGCCAATTCTGCATGCTCTAGGGTTGTCCGCTCCTCTATTCGCCCGACTGCTTGCTGGTGGACTCCTTCCACCTGTATTGCTTGCTCACGTAACCGCCTTGGGTGACACTCTTGATTCGAGTCGTCCCCATCTACCAGTCGATTCTCACGATTCATGCCGTTACTCATGGCTATCACACTTAGTTTTTTGGTAAGACACGAAAAATGAATTGTGTAATCGTTCGATAATTGTCCCCACAGACGGCGCCAACTGTTGATGCCGAAATTTGGATCGTCGGGTCAACGGTAAAATTTGTATTCTTCGGAATGAAACTCAATGATTGACCTGAAATCACCAAGAGAATTAAGCACCGGTGTGGTGCTAAGCCACCTGCACTCTGACGCTTAAGCTAGTATGAACTCAAGAAAAGTCTAGAGAGTAGTTGTTGTGTGTTGAAAAACATACCATTTCCAAATTATTTCTTTGAATATATACTAATCAGTTTCGTAACTGATAACAACCTCACGATTATCACCGTATAATTGATCGATTGTCCGTTACGCGTCTCACTTTTCTGTTACGAACTCAACCGAACCGTCTTACACGATCTATTCCACGTGAACTTGGTCGGACTGGTGTCCAAGGGACGTGGTCGTGGATGACCCAACTGGGCATTTTGCTGACCCTATAGGGTCGACCAACTAGGCTATGGGATGTGACCCCATAGGGTCGGCCACAAGAGGCCTCGACTGACCCTATAGGGTCAGCCACAAGAGGCCTCGGCCGACCCCATGGGGTCGACCGACCTTCGCTTTTCGGCCGATCCAATAGTGTCGGTCAGCCACAAGAGGCCTCGACAAAAGTGCATAAAGTGTGATAATTCTCATTTATGACAATTATTTAACCTTTAAAACTTAGTTATACCTTTAAGTTTTCGTCATTTATTTAGGTAAAAGTGGATAAAGTGGAGTCAATTGCATATAATTAAGGAAGAGACAAAGATTCTTCAAGAATAAGAGAAAAGAAGCAAAAATGAAAGAAAAATCTCATATTTTTTAGTTTTGAACGCAGAAAGGCAAACTGACTCAATTGCACAACATGCAGTAGCAAGCAACTGCTAGGAAACAACACGCAGCAGCATACAACTGTTAGGCAAACTGACGCAATTGCCTAGCACACAGATCTGGAAAATGTAGAAAAAACGCAGATTGGAGATTTTATTCTGATTTTCTCCCCAAATTCAGCAAAATAAGTTGACCCACCATGATGGAAACCCTAGCATGCAAACCCTGTATATTTTGGAGGAGGGAGCCGTCAAAAGAGAGCTCGTCTTAGGAGAAGATTCCACTTTTATGTTTTGGGTTTTTCTTTCAGATCTGTAACTTTTTCTTCTCAGTTCGTTTCTTTTCTTCGATCTCATCTCAACGAAAGTTGTTGGTGGAGTTGAACTAAGAGCTCGGTTCACATGTTTTATTTTCGTTCTCTGTCTTTTCTTCGTTTTATTACAGAGTTTAGTTTCTTTTGTAATGGTTTTATATTTTTTGTTGACGTTTTGTATTTCAATTCAGTTTAATTGTTTGTCTGCAAGATACTATAAGTTACGAGCAATAAAAGCTTACTGTTTTTCTTTCCCTTTTACAAGTACTCTTCCGTCAAATCTAAGTTTTTTGTATTATTTTCACTTACGGTTTAACATTTATCAAAGTCTGCAACTGCACCTCACTTCTTGCTAAATCGTGGTAGATCGAGAGGCAGGTTGGAGCCTTGATTTCTACTTTATATTTTCTGTTGTTACGTTTAAGATGCATTTATCATTTTATTCATTAGCAGCTAATTTTCCTTAAGGATTCAGAATGTGAATGCCCTAAGGGAAGACAATAAAACTCCAAAGTAGAGCAATTTGGTTAAACCTCCAAGGAAGTGTACTTTTGGTGATTTTATTGTGGGAAGCGTTAGTTGGCCATCTAAGGTTACCTATAAAGCTTGAGTTCGACACCGAAAGGGTTGAACTAAAGTGGAGTTCCCAAAAGTAATAAAGTAAAGGGGCTTAGACATAAGACCCGAACTTTGGCCCTAGGCATAGGGCAAGACTTTAAAACCAGGCCACAGAGCCATGGGCATGAACACCTGAGATAGATTGACCATAGACATATAGGTTCAATCACTCAACCTCCTAACGATATTTCAAAGAAGGTCAAATGGGAGTAGGGCTCGGTTTACTTCGTTTGAAGAGTTCAACCGGATTACATCACTTGGCAGTCGATCGCTGATGGTACAAGGTAATTGCGTTGCGGCGGTAGGAGAATACAACTATGTTGCAAGGCAGCGCAAAACAATTGCATTCTTTTGCCTTCGTAAGCTAGTATGTCTAACTGTCGTGCCATTTCCGCCCCGCGCTGCAAGGTGTAACTGTCACGTGAGGCAATTGCCTCGAGTTGCATTGTTTTTCTTTTGGGGACTTAACATTTTAAATCTCTTCTTTCTCATTACTGTATTTATTTTTAGACACAATCACCACTCAATTCAACTCACTTTTGGTTACTGTTTTGTAATTTGTCAACAATTTGTGTCATTTCAATAAGTTTTATTAAAATCGTTCCCTTGGGCTCGATACTCTGGAATACTCCAGTTTTATATTACATTGATCGCGTGCGCTTGCGCGTTTTCGCCTTATCAAGTTTTTGGCGTTGTTGTCGGGGAACGACTTTTTCAATAAAATTTATTTTGGACACACAAATTGTGAGCATATTGCAATTTGATTGTAATTGCATTTGCAGTTGCAATCTTTCTAAAAAAACAATTCGTGTTTCTATTATTTTGCAGGTTGAGGAAAGGCAATTGCTTGAGATAATCACAAGATGGAAGTAGACATCATGACAGCATTGCGCGCACAAGCTTCATCATTAAGCTACATGATGGAAACTTTTATTATGAGAAATTCCATAACTCCTACTACATAACCTTATTTCTTCTATTTCTTGTATTTACTATAAAGGAAGTCATATATTTGATAATTGTCCTTATAATCCCAATTCTTTATATTATGGACTACTACCCAGATTTGCAAATCATTATCAGTACCAGTGTTTACAACAAGGGAAAATGATTCCAAAAGAGCCTAGTATTCAAGAACATGTGAGGAAATATAGGGCAAAAAATGATGTTGTGATGTCAAACCAAGCCACATCCTTACACAATTTGGAGATCAAGGTAGAACAAGTTGCAAATGAATTGCAGGACAGGTCTCAATGAATCTTGTTTGAAAATATAGAGACTTCAAAACAAGAAAAAAAAACAACAATGTGAGGTGGTGACACTTAGAGCTGAAATTGAACATGAATACCCTGAACTCGTAATAGAAGCACAATGCCTCCCAACATTTGAAAGCACTGAGGAGCCAGAAGGGAGAACAAAGACTAAAGAAGAACCATTTCTAGAAGAGAAGGAACCACCCAAGGAAGTGGCAGTGAGCTATGCAATTTCCATTCCACAACCAATGACATCCAAGGTGAAGGGAATCGAAGTCCCGCAGCGGAAGTGATTGTGAATCACGCGCTCTTGATTTAGTTACAATGATTATATTCAAGAACATATACAACTAGATTAAGCATATAAACATAATTTGGACAACAAGAAATATTACTTTGAAGAACCTTTCTTCAAGTGCTCCTCTCTCCACGATCACGATCTCAACTGATCACGGACACTACCACAGGATCTTCTCTGTTGTTCTCTAGGTGAGGGAGGAAGGTGGGTTCCCTTTAGGAGGTATGAGATTTGGTGAGAGAATGTGTTTGTGGAACCTTTCCAAAAACACACAAGAGCTTGGATAAAAAATCTTAACCTAGTTGCATCTCATGCAACTATATATATAAGGAAATAGAATGGAAATTACCATCCTACCCTTCCTTCATTCTCTCATTAGTATATGATTTATACGTGAATCTAATTCACATTAAAACTATATATTATATCAATTATATCATATATAATTGATATAACACCTCATGTATGAAATCGAACACTTCAATTTCACTCCTAACTTTATACCCTCAATATTACCATGTTGAGCCAACGGAAGGACCTAATGGACCTACAGTTCATGAGCTCCAATGATATGAGATTAACTGATCAAACTCTTTGATCTAGTTAATCAATATTCATTAACTACAAGTCACTCGACTATAGACTTGTAGCTGCACTCTCCTCACTATAGATAATAATTTGTCCACTGATATAGTCATTACCCATGAGTCGACCCTTCACAGGTTGTTCGTAATTACAGCTGGGTCAAATTACCATTTTACCCCTATGATTACCTCTTTGTTCCTTAAGCACTACTGATCCTCTAATGAACAACAAGTCTAAGGTCTTACCTTAGACTTATACCCTCATAGAGGGCGGGGCCCCGTTGTTCAAGACCTGGAGTCAGTTCTTAAGGGAACAACCTATCTAATTCCTTAGTGTAGGAATGAGTGAATTCCATCTTGCACAATTAAGTTCCCAGCTACCTACGAGGTTCTGTCCCTGAGAAGGTAGGCTTATTGAGTCGGCTACAGGCCACTCTCACCCATACTAGTCTAAGGACAAACCCCTATAAGCAGGAGTTCTTAACTTGCTCAGGATTCAGGTCGAGTCACTAATGCCATCTATAAATTACTAGTCTTATCCTGTTAACGGTGTTACACTGGTTAGCTAATAATTTGCGGTCTGGTCTTGTATGAACTCTTCATACAGGATGCCCCCACTCACATGTCAACCACATGAATGAGTTGGATTACCTCATTTGTACTAATTACAAAATGGGTCGCATCCATGGTGTTTCCAAAATGAGGTTTCCAAGGATTCCTATACCATAGACCATTTAGGTTATATTCTTGGTCACAATCCAAATAGCACTACACTAATGTTCATGATATATTTTATAACCTTGGAGCTTTGTTTATTGGATTTATAAACCAAAACTGTAATTCTATCAAAACAAATAACCCTTTATTTAATTGATCAAAATTACACAAGTTTAGGGCATAAATCCCAACACAAGGAGCTTCCGGTACTTGAATGCCCAACTTTCACTTATTGCAGCATGCAGTAAAAGCCAAATAAAGAAGAATGCAAAAAGGAAAGCATGATGAATGACAAATTGCAGGATGTCATACAAATTGCAATCTCTACTTCCAAAATAACATATAATTCTCTTGAGCAAGCAAGACCCATTGTGATGAAACCACCTCAACTAAGTCTCAAATCTCGTCCATCATCAAGACCAATGTGCAAAATAAAGAAACATGGTTGTGGTTTACCTACTGGAATAGGATAGGTTTATTTTCTTTGTTATTTTTTTAAAACAAAAGAAAAATAAAATAAAATAAAGTAAAAAATCCATATATTTATTTTAAGTGAGAAATTATTGGGAAAATTCTATCTAAGGATAAATCCTATCTAGGCTGAGGTACTTAAGCTGACCGTCTAGGGAACACCTCTACTTGGGGATCTACTTGGAAAATTACCTGAGAATTTCAAAAATTCGAGGAAATAAGGTACAAAAATAAAGGCATGTATGAACTCCTCTTCTAGATTATGTGAACTTTTTGACCATTTACTTGTGAGTGGAAGACCGAAAAGGCAAAGGAATCGTTCTCCTCAATTTTCAGAAATCCTTCTTCCACATCCAAGAACCCTGAGGCGAGTAATGAGAACAATGTCACATTCTTCGACATAGGGGAGTTTCTTTCTAACTTTTCTTTCCAACTTTTATTATTTGTTGTTTCATTTGGTTTAAGGTTTCATTAGGTACTTTTATGCTTTCTTTAGTTTTCTCAAAAAAAAAAAAAAATTAATGTTTTGACTTGTTCAAGTTGCCAACACAATTCTTATGAGATTTCCTTGAATTTCGTTCTTGTTGAATACCCTTCATGATGAAATTTTAGAGTATGCTCAGTTCATTAAATACTTAGAATCATTACGTTTATGTTTCCCAAACAAACAACTTAATGATTCATTGTCCTTATAAAATACCAAAGTCTCAATCCACCTAAGTTTATACATTGAATCCCCTTAAGCGACTCTAGCTTAGATGTTTTGTAAATCACCCTTCTTACCTCCTGCACTATACTCAGTCAATGAGAACATTTACCCGTTTAAGTTTAGGAGTGAGTCATGTAATATATGTAATATTACTTGTGTAATAGTATGTTGTTGTAACACTACTGTTGTAATACCATTGTTGTAACTTAATGTTATTGTAATTTTATGTTGTTGTAACAATTGCTAGGATTTTACCAAAATAGAAAAGGGTATTTCTCCTTCCAAAGATTAACTAAGTAGCCAAGGGCGGTCATGATACCCATGATTTCCTTTGCATGAAAGGTTAATTTCAGGAAGTGAGTATGTGAAAATGACCTTGATGTGATAAGTGCTCGTAGCTAGATACTTTCACCAAAAAGTGTTAGTAAGCTAGAGCGAAGGCACAAATGACAGAAATGTTCCCGCTTGAAAAAAAAACCATCCTAGCAGTGAAAAACAAGTTTAGGGTCATTGTTAGGTGTAAATAGCTTGTTTAGCAACTAAGTGAAACTTGACTTAGGGTAATAGGTAGTATAAATTCAAGGTGAGGTTATGAGAGGAAAGTATTTTGTTTAGGCAAGGAAATCATCAAAGTTGCATGTAGTGGAAGCATTCATGTAAAGTTAAAGTGTTATGAGCACGAGACCTCTCCTGAAAGGCGTACTTTTTCAAAAGAACTATTCTTAGAATCAAATTTGGCTTGTGTTTATTATTGCTTGAGGACAAACAATAACTCAAGTTTGGGGGTGTGATAATTCTCATTTATGACAATTATTTAACCTTTAAGACTTAGTTAACTTGTATGTTTTCTTCATTTATTTAGGTAAAAGTGGATAAAGTGGAGTTAATTGCATATAATTAAGGATGAGACAAAGATTCTTGAAGAATAAAAGAAAATAAGCAAAAATGAAAGAAAAATCTCATATTTTTTAGTTTTGAACGCAGGAAGGCAAACTGACGCAATTGTACAGCAGACAACTTCTAGGTAACAGCACGCAACAACAAGCAACTGCTAGGCAAACTGACGCAATTGCCTAGACTGCAGATCTAGAAAATGTAGAAAAAATGCAGACAGTTCGGGAATACCGTGATTTTTAGGATTTTATTCCGATTCTCTCCACAAATTCAGCAAGATTAGTTGACCCAGCATGATGGAAACCCTAGCACCCTAGCATGTAACCCTTATATTTTTTGGAGGAGGGAGTCGTCAAAAGGGAGCTCGTCTTAGGAGGAGATTCCACTTTTCTGTTTTGGGGTTTTCTTTCAGATCTCTAACTTTTTCTTCTCAGTTTCTGCTGTATTTTCTTCTACTTCTCAGTTCGCTTCTTTTCTTCGATCTCAACTTAACAAAAGTTGTTGGTGGAGTTGAACTAAGAGCTCGATTTACAAGTTTTATTTTCATTTTCTGTCTTTTCTTCGTTTTATTACAGAGTTTAGTTTCTTTTGTAGTAGTTTTATATTTTTGGTTGACGTTTTGTATTTCAATTTAGTTTAATTGTTTTGTCTTCAAGATACTATAAGTTATGAGCAATAAAAGCTTACTGTTTTTCTTTCCCTTTTACAAGTACTCTTCCATCGAATCTAAATTTTTTATTTTATTTTCACTTACGGTTTCACATTTATCAAAGTCTGCAACTGCACCTCGGTTCTTGCTAAATCGTGGTAGATCAAGAGGCAGGTTGGAGCCTTGATTTATGCTTTATATTTTCTGTTGTTACGTTTAAGATGCATTTATCATTTTATTCATTAGCAACTAATTTTCCTTAAGGATTCAGAATGTGAATGCATTGCTGTGATAGATTCAGATTCTCGCGAAGATTTGAAATCAAACTTAATAGGATTGTTTGCCATCTTTCTAAACCATTCTATTGCCAATGGCACCGAAAATTATTTGTACCTTTTAGAGCAACTCAAGAGATCAGATTTAGACAACAAAATACGAATAATCTTCAACAGCTGCGTAGAGGAGTACAAGATGGGCATAGCTATTTGAAATCATCATTAGAGACATTATTAAAGGATCACAATAAAGGTAAAGAGTTGAGTCACAATATGACCG
The DNA here is from genome assembly GCA_036507285.1 of Trichosanthes cucumerina. Lineage (NCBI taxonomy): Eukaryota > Viridiplantae > Streptophyta > Magnoliopsida > Cucurbitales > Cucurbitaceae > Trichosanthes > Trichosanthes cucumerina. Next base: position 67,896,985 of record CM071839.1, on the reverse strand, counting down.
ATGTGTTTGACAAGATTGTGAGTTGTGAATATGATTTTTTGGACTATGTACCCGAACCAGCTCCTTGGTTGGCTCGTTATCTTGGCTTACGTCCACTTTTGGGACTTTCAATGGGGGCTGCAAATCTTATCGAGTGTAATAAGATAGCTGCATGCGACCGTACATAGTTTGGAGGGAAGTCCAAGCCTCAATTGAGAAGATTTCAGTTGCATAATTCTCATCTAAAACATAATTAATACATTAAAACTATTGATGGAATGTTCCAATTATATTTTAATTTTATTTTTGTAGTAATAACAACAAAGATAGCTTTACAAAATTGTTATTCCAGACATGGTTCTACAAATGTTTTGTTTCTGAACATGAGTGAATCCGTTGGGTGATTGGATAACCTTATAATTTTCATATATCTACGTTTTCGAAAAACATGCATTCGATAGCAAAACTATAAAGGTGAAAAAGGTTGAAGGCACAACATGTTAATATGCTGCGAGGTTTTGGATCTTCTTATTAAATTTATCAATGTAGTTATGAATGTGACAGGTTCAGATTCTCACCAAGACTTGGAATTAACTTTATCATGACTTTTAGCCATTTTTATCAAGGTTTTATGTTGAGGAAAAGTCGAGGTATCAATTTTAAAAATATCTATAAAATGTTAATGCCAACAATTCTTGTCATGAGTATCAAATATTCTCCTGAATCTTAATAGAGGTGGTAAAAAAGGTGGGGTATTATTATATTGAAAAATAAATTAATTTTTAGAATTTATAATTTGAAAATCAATTTCATTATGTTTCCAACTAAGGAAGAATCAGTTTTGATACAATATGATTATGTTTTTATATTGAAGAAAAAACTAAAAATGGACATAAGGTTTAAAACCAAGGACCAATTATTTATAATTTCTGTATATTTATTGTAAAAAAAATATAATCTCTTAAAGAAATAGATTGTTTTAACCGCTAAAATGTGTTCAAAATGTTGGTCTATTTTTTTATATTAGTTCAAGGACATATATCGAAATGAAGATTCGAACTTCTTAACCTCTCAAAGATATTTTTCTAAACCAGTTGAATTATGCTCGAGTTGGACTAGGTTAGTCATTTCTATATACCATTTAGATATTTGAGTATTCCATTTACAAGAAAAAATATTAGATTACATTGGGTTCCATCTCAAAACCAATTGATAATAAGAGTAGTAGCCCATATCATATATATTGTGAGGTTTCTGTCCACTTTTCTAATGTGGGATCCTCAACATGCCCCCTTAAGATAGTGCATATTTGGGTTCACCATTCTTGGATTGAATCCAAATTTCAAATTTTGGACCGAATACCCGTTTGGGTTTAATGAGCTCTGATACCATATTAGATTATATGGAGTTTTATCTCAAAACCAATTGATAATGTGAGTAGTAACCCACATATCATATATATTGTGAGATTTCTCTCCAATTTTCCCAATATTAGATTATATGGGGTTCCATCTCAAAACCAATTTGCAATGTGAGGAGTAACCCATATATCATATATATTGTGAGGTTTCTCTCCAATTTTTTAATGTGGGATCCTCAACATGCCCCCTCAAGAAAAAGAAAAGAGATCTTTGATAAAATTATCATAGGTTTTAAACATGGTGAAGTGATGAGTAGAAATTAATTATACTTATTATATCTAATTTCCTTACATTCTAAGTGAATAAAATGTTTAATTGTTGAAATGGTGTCCAATTTAGTTTAGGTGATAAATTATTATTATTTAGTGAAACTAGACTAAAAAGCACATTTTAGTTCAAATTCGTAAATTAAAATAAAAATTGAAAAATTAGAAAACAAAAGAATGAGAGAATTGAAAATAAAAAATAATTAAAGAAATTGGGAAAAAATAACATAAAAAATGAAAAGGAAAAAGATGAAAGTTTATTATCTAATTTTTTCTTTTGTTTCTTTTTTTCTTTGTGTAGGTGGCATTCATGCATGGAGTCTTCCATGAGAAATGCAAGGAGAAATTCTTTTGTGGCTTGACACACAATGTGGAGCAAGAAATGACACATTTAAGAGACCTATTTTCGATCATTTCCAAGTATAAAAGGAGGGCAATGCATTAAGCAAAAGGTGTGCAGAGTTTTAGTGTTCTCTACAAAAACAAAAGTTTAGAGAGTGTTCTAGCTATTTGTTTTTATCCTTTTTATTTTATGTTTTCTCCCCTTTATAGTTATTCTTGCTTTTCCACCATTTGTGACTAAGCTTTAATTTCTGATTCAAGGGTCATTTCATTTCCAATTGTAATTTTGTGAGGCTAGAGATCTAATTGAAATTTTGTTTCTAATTAAAGAATTCTTTGTTTCTTGTTTTATTTTTATGATTGGTCGTTACTAATTAAATTGACGTCTTAATTTAGTTTCAATCAATTTATTGCTATCCATGATTTTGTGATCCGTAATTGTCACAAATGATTGAAAAATTGTAGCAAGGGGTTGGCTTATGTGTGTGTAATTAATGGCATTTCCATTTTACATAGCTTGCATAATAAACTCTAGGGAATCAAAGAAACAAAATTAATTAATTTGTAGTTATCTCAATTAGTTAATTTTGGTTTAGTCCTCTCATTGCTTTTAATGCTATTATTTAATCAATATGGAACGCTATCGTACCCAATGGATTAAATTATAAGTTTTGATTTTGATGCTTGGTTAAGATCAATTAAATTAGGAGAATTTATATTTATTGCGCCTTTTCCGAGTAAATTGACTAAGTTCTTGAATTAGCAAAATTAAAATTGATTTCTTTTTCTTTTTTCCTTTTAAAGCCTATGATCAAGATTACAATTGGATGAAATTTACATCCTTGAATTGGAAGTTGCATAAAATTATCTTTTTACTTTTTTTTTTAATTTTATTTTTTTGTTCGACAATTCAAAACCCCTTTTATTTTTCTTATCATTATTATTTTTAACTTGAGATATTAATTCGATTGGTTCCCTTGGGATTCGACCTGGTACACTATTTCTACAAGTTAGATCTAGAAAATCAGTAAATATTTTGGAGGGTTTCGACAACCCGACCAAAATTTGGCGCCGTTGCCGGGGAGCCATTGTTAGTTTCTCAATGTTAGATTTGATATAAAAAAAAAGAATTTTTTCTATTTTATTATTTTTTTCCCTATACCTGTTCTTACATGGCGGAAAACCTTCATCACTATTATGCGTTTGGTAGAGTTGCATCGTACGCTGATGAAGTTAGTGAGCTCAAAACTCAAATTTTGGAATTAACTTCTGTTATTCTTCAAGTAGTTGTAGGGAAGCTACAAGCACTAGAGGCATGCAAATTATGCTCGGTTCAAGGACACCCCATAGAAGCATGTCCTAGGTTGCAGCGAAACTTTATTCCTAACTCCTGCATCTTCAGAGAATTTCATGGCCATCAAGTAAAGTACGAGTTTTTGGATCACTACTATTCTGAATTGGATCGATCCAGTTATGGATATGGATACCAAGTGGAGTAGAAAAACCCATGCCATCAGACTTTAGACTCAGGTATGTCTCTAGAGGCTATAGTATATGAACTTGCTAAAAGTACTCTTCAATTTCAAGAGGAGACTCGAGCTGGAATGCAGAGCTTAGATGACCAAATTACCCAAGTGGCTAATTCAGTGAGAAGATTGGAGAGTCAACGAGAGCATCAATATATCAACACCAATGAGGTTGAAGTGGCGATGTACATGGATGACGACGATGTTGATCTTGAGAATTTTGTGTCATGCGAGGTCCAAGTTTGTGAGAAAAAGAAAGAAAATGAGCCTTACAACGAAAAGGAGATTCAAGTGATAGAGTTTGGGGCTGAAAAACCTTCGTCTATTTTATTCCCTTGCATTTCTCTTAATTCTGAATTGTCTTTTCTTTATTCTCATGAGTTTGTAGAATCTCTTATTTCTTTTAAGACAATTGAGTCAGTTGAGTGTTATTTTATGTCCTTCATTCCTTATATAAAAAATTTGAAAAATAATGAATTTTCAAGTACCCTAGAAAAACAGGTGAGTCTTTTAGACTTCGAAGACTACATTGATTCGAGCAAGAAGAGACCAAAGAAAACTAAAGAATTTTATGTGCCCTGACATGCACAAAAGTCTCGTCGAGCAAAATGACGTTAAATAATTGCGCTATTGGGAGGCAACCCAATGTTTTCTTTACTTTTTTTTCTCTTTATTGTTAGTTTTTTTTTTCTGCTTTCAATTTTGCCTAATTCTATTTATTTTTGCAGGGTATTAGTTTTTAATAAAGTATGACCACCCATTCTTTGAACACCCCAAACTATACCAATTCAAGTTGTTCACAAATCAGGGGAGTTTATTTTCTTTCTTTTCTTTTGTGAGCAATAATCTATTTATACATTGAGGACAATGTATAGTTTAGGTGTGGGGGAGATTTTTATAATATAATTTCGTTTTAAAAAAAAATATTATTTTTTTGCTTTGAATTTAGCATGTCTTAATTCGTACATGTTAATTTTTCTTTTGAAACCTTGAATGTTAATTAATATCTTTTAATGTTTTGTAAGTTAAGGATGCATCATTAGTTTGAATTTTCAATGCATGAGAGAGATGAGCATGAATATTGTTTTTCTTTAAAAATTATATGATAGTGTCTCATTGATTTGTTGATTGAAAAGCGTACAAGACTTGATACAAATTACACACCCAGTGAGTTTTTTAGCCTATGAGCATTTCATTATATTTTGCTCAATTTATTTCTCGTTGAGTGTTATCAAACTTAGTATGCTTATTCTAGAACTTGCTTGTGAATGCATTTTGAGACCACATTTTTTGGATTGATGCTTTAATATGATAAGGAAAAATTAGGATTAACCGGTTTTTGGACCTCTCAAAATATCCACCTTTATGTTTTTCCCTCTAGTTAGCAATTTTGTAACGCCCCTACTTTTCAATGACCAACTCCTAGGGACATTACTACACATGCATGCATTTATAGGCCGAGAGATAAAAGAACTTAAAAGAAATTTCCAATTAACATAAATAGTTCCAGGGATCCCAAAAACAAAACATTAAAATCAGTTAAAAACATCGATTTAGCTTGGCCTATTAAAAACGTAAATAAGTTTAACTCCAAATAAAAAAACATAGAGACAACAACGAGCTTGAAACAAGAATATGCGAAATCATGCCGGTTCCCATGGTCTTAGTAACGCTCTCCGTCACTACGCCTCGCACGCCCTTTCCTTTACTCAGAAAACATTTTTAAAAGAAAGGGTGAGTATTGCAAAACAATACCAGTAAGTAACCTCGCTACTGAGGTTTGGGATACGATACACATACAATCATGATCTTTAAACTCATTCGTAACATACATATACGGGACCTAAAACTTTCTAGTATTGTCGTCTTTAATCCATGATCGCTTATTTAGTTGTCGTGTCTTTAATCCATGATCGCTATTTAATTGTCGTCTTTAATCCATGATCGCTTATTTAATTGTCGTGTCTTTAATCCATGATCGCTATTTAATTGTGGGGCCGATCGGTCATCCCGAGTCATTTCGTTTTGAGTCCTCACGCACTTCGCATTTGACCCATAGGTCTCTATTGCATGTTTGACCATGCACATAATGATCTCGGGGATACCAATGTCCACACTATTCATTAATTCATTTCGTGGCATACAAAACATGCATGAGGTCCCATCATTCACATAATAATAGAGCACATGTCACAAACATCATCATCGATATACCAATCATACTTTTCTCATGGATGGACTTGAAGCTCATACTTTTGTAAGAAAACATGAAACATTCTCATACAAACTCATCATCCTATTCTCACATGAAATAATGGAATACTTTTACATAACATACGAGAATAATCTCACATAAAATAATGGTTTATTTCCACATGATGCATCAAGTATTTGCACATAGAATATTACGTATTCTCACGATAATATCTCAGATATTTTCATATGAAAAATATAAACTATTTCGCATGAAATCATGAAAAATCATTTTCATTTAATCCCATTAAAAGTTCGGCACAAGGTCCCTTACCTCGAGGTTTGATCTCACTACTTCCTTCTAACCCTTAATTTAGCGGTCTCTTCCAAATAACCTGAAACCAAGAATTTTGTTACCCTTCTACACAGCTCATCCAATACAACAATTCTAAGTACCAAAAGCGTCTAACTTCTCATTTTGTTCCAATTACCTCAACTCCGAAGAACAAACTAAATGTTGGTTTATTTGTTCCGAAACTACTCGGAATCTTGATCCTGAAATTCCGCTCGCTCTCGCAATAATCTCATAAGCATATTTTCATACAATTCCGATCCGAATAACCCTATAATCCAAAATCGAAGAGGGTTCCGCGTGGCTCACCTATTCCACAAACTTGACCTCGAGCACCTCCGGATTTGTAGCGTAACGACGAACAACAGCCGCTGGTCGGACTCCGGCGTGGCTGCACTCGGCGCGAATGAAGCTCTCGGATCGTGGGTCTTCGCCGGCGAGGTCTTGCGGTCGGCTGGACGAAAGAGTCGCACTCCGAGCGGCGCGCGGCCGGGCGAAGAAAGAGTCAGATCGACGGCGCGGCGGCGCACGGGGCGGCGACGACTTCGAAGTCTTCTGGTTGGCGGTCGTGAATTGATCTGCAGGTCTTCGTGGCTCGGCGGCGACTCCTGCACGTCGATTTCGCGAGCGGCGTCTCAACTGAGGGACCTCCGACGTGTTGCGGATGATGCCGTCCTCGGTAGTGGGCTCGCCGCGTGAGAAAACGCGAGGAGGATCGGCGGTAGGGTCTTCTTCTACCGGATGTGTGTGGTCGGCTGAGACTTGGCGGCGACCGCCGGTGTGCTCGTGGACCCGACTGGCGAGAGGGCCTGCCGCACGGTGGTTTCGTGGGTGGCTGGGGTCTCCGGTTGGTTCGTCGGCAGCGGCAGGGCTAGGGTTCCGGTCGGCAACCTACAAGAAGGAGACAAATGAATTTTTCTTCTTTCCTAGGGTTAGGGTTAGGGTTAAGGCAAAAATGTAAGGGAGAAGTGTTGGTGGCTAGGGTTTTTCTTATGGTTAAATACTAAGGATGCTTAGGGTTTAGGGTTTTAGGTCAAGTCTTATACACCCCTCATTTAAGCAATAATCACCAAAACGCCCTTGAAATTGTCTTTCCTTAAATTCCATAATTAATCTCATCTCAAAAGAAATGACTCACATAAGCTAAACAAAATTACGGCCTCCCTCTTGCCGAGCTTGAATAAAACACTAATCCGACTAAATACAGCGGTTAATAGAGCGTTAAAAAGAAAAAAAAAATAAAAGTAGTACCTGTGATGGTGGTCGTCACAAATTTTGAGCCTATTTCCATTTTTTTTCTCTTGAAAACACATTATATTAAACCTAAAACCATTTTGTTTGTAAGCCTCAACACTTGTACCTTTTGTAAAGACAAGAGAAAATATTGGATGGTAGCTAATGTTTGAGTGAAGAAAAAAATAATAATGAAAAATAAAGAGAGAGAAAATTTGTGAAAAAAAAAGAAGAAAAAGAGAAGAGAAAAAAAAAAGAAAAAGAAAAATTTTTGGAGAAAAATTTGCCAAAAATATTTGAATAATTAAAATGTTACTTCTCCAACATTCTTAGTGCTTGAAATGAGATGTAGGAATAAGGTTCAATGGCTTGGGTAATGTGTGAATGTTATGTGACATTGATATCATGAAAAAAAGTGCACAACTCTCGGTCTTGATTGTGAAACACCTCAAATTTTCCTCCTACCATACCTTTACCTAAGCCCCATTACAACCCTTATTAAGTCCCTTTGATTTTTGCATTCAATTCATCAATAGTGGTGGAGATTTGATTCATTTGCAAGCCTATGGTAATAACATGCTAGGTTTTGATTTTGAGAGTAAAAGCACCCTAAATACTTCGAGAGTATTGAGTAAAACCACGCGAGGGTGTTAAGTCTTGTTGCTTGTGAATTTGGTGAATTGATGAGATGCTTGAGTTTTTTATAAAATATTTTCTATGAGTGCTCATTCTCTTGATTGTCACTACAATTCAACATTGATGTGTAATTGGCTTTATTGATATTTTTGGATATTGAGAAATATGAAAAGGGAGTAAAGAGGAGGCTTATATGTTGAGTTAAGGCATGCTTGAGGACAAGCATGGATTAGGTGTGGGGGAATTTGATGAGTAGAAATTAATTATACTATTATATCTAATTTCCTTACATTCTAAGTGAATAAAATGTTTAATTGTTGAAATTGTGTCTAATTTAGTTTAGGTGATAAATTATCATTATTTAGTGAAACTAGACTAAAAACCACATTTTAGTTCAAATTCGTAAATTAAAATAAAAATTGAAAAATTAGAAAACAAAAGAATGAGAGAATTGAAAATAAAAAATAATTAAAGAAATTGAAAAAAAATAACATAAAAAATGTAAAGGAAAAAGATGAAAGTTTATTATCTAATTTTTTCTTTTGTTTCTTTTTTTCTTTGTGTAGGTGGCATGCATACATGGAGTCTTCCATGAGAAATGCAAGGGAGAAATTCTTTTGTGGCTTGGCACACAATGTGGAGCAAGAAATGACACATTTAAGGGACCTATTTTTGGTCATTTCTAAGTATAAAAGGAGGGCAATGCATTGAGCAAAGGGTGTGCAGAGTTTTAGTGTTCTCTACAAAAACAAAAGTTTAGAGAGTGTTCTAGTTATTTGTTTTTATCCTTTTTATTTTATGTTTTCTCCCTTTACAGTTATTCTTGTTTTTATGGCTAAGCTTTAATTTCTGATTCAATGGTCATTTCATTTTCAATTGTAATTTTGTGAGGCTAGAGACCTAATTGAAATTTTGTTTCTAATTAAAGAATTCTTTGTTTCTTGTTTTTTTTTTTATGATTGGTCGTTACTAATTAAATTGACGCCTTAATTTATTTTCAATCAATTTATTGCTATCCATGATTTTGTGATCCGTAATTGTCACAAATGATTGAAAAATTGTAGCAAGGGATTGGCTTATGTGTGTGTAATTAATGGCTTTTCCATTTTACATAGCTTGCATAATAAACTCTAGGGAATGAAAGAAACAAAATTAATTAATTTGTAGTTATCTCAATTAATTAATTTTTGTTTAGTCCTCTCATTGCTTTTAATGCTATTATTTAATCAATATGGAACGCTATCGTACCCAATGGATTAAATTATAAGTTTTGATTTTGATGCTTGGTTAAGATCAATTAAATTAGGAGAGTTTATATTTATTGCGGCTTTTCCGAGTAAGTTGACTAAGTTCTTAAATTAGCAAAATTAAAATTGATTTCTTTTTCTTTTTTCCTTTTAAAGCCTATGATCAAGACTACAATTGGATGAAATTTTCATCCTTGAATTGGAAGTTTCATAAAATTATCTTTTTACTTTTTTTTTTTCAATTTCATTTTTTTGTTCGACAATTCAAAACCCCTTTTATTTTTCTTATCATTATTATTTTATTTTTCTTATCATTATTATTTTTAACTTTGAGAAATTAATTCGATTGGTTCCCTTGGGATTCGACCTGGTCCACTATTTCTACAAGTTAGATCTAGAAAACCAGTAAATATTTTGGAGGGTTTCGACAACCCGACCATGAAGTCTTATATTTTTGTGGCCCCTATTTAAGGTAATTAATCACATTAGAATTCTCTAAAAAAAAAAAAACAAAAATCACATTGAAAACCTTATTTTATTATTATTATTATTATTATTTATGAATCACATTGAAATCTTCTTCCTTTGATAAAGGTTTTCCAAATAAATCTGTGCGTTCTCTAGCTATTTTCTTCTTTTACTTCGTCGTCTATTATTGCTCGTCAGCCTAAGTTTGACAATCACATCATATCTAACTAGTTCAGTTTATGTAGAGTTTTCTTTTTTTTTTTTGGAAAAAATATACTTTTGGTCCCTCAGTTTGTAGGTGAGTTTCTATTAAGTCCCTCAGTTTCAAAATCGAACAATCAAGTCCCTTAATTTGGAAAAATGGTTCAATTGGGTCCCTATAGGTCAAACACCATTAATTATTTAACGGATTGCTGATGTGACAATTTATAATATTAAAATAATAATATATTATAATAAAATAATACAAATCATTAATAATTAATAATAAATAATTCTAAATAAACTTTTCTCTCTTCTTCTTCTTCCTCCATCGTCAGACTCCCCTTCCGCTTCCCTTCCTCATCCTCTCTTCCTCCCTCATCTCTCATTGCAGATCTGGCAAGACCTCAACCTCTCGGACGTAGTACGCTGGACCAAGGAGCTTAACCGCCACGAACGATTTCTCTCTGCCATCTGCCTGAGTGGCTCCACCAGATTCCCCGGCGTCATCTTCTTCGGCAACAACCTCTACCATTTCTTACCCAACATCGACCTAACCGAATCCCTCCCATACACCATCAACCCCGTCAGCACCGCCGACGTCTTCTCTGCCGGCGAAAAATTCGTCGAATATTTCATCGGCGTCAAATCCATCGTCACAAACTTTAAAGCCATCCCACCCAACACCACCCTTCTCAAAATCGACAGCAACGACGTCGGCGACACCAAAATCAGCACCGCCGATCCCTACACCGTTTTAGAATCTTCGATCTACAACGTCGTCTTGAAAACCTTCACCATCGAGCTCCAGAAAGTTCTGAGAGTGGCGGCGGTGGCGCCGTTCGGGCCTTCTTTCAAAGCGAAAAACTTTTCGTGTACCCAGCTTGGGCCCGCCAAGGGGAAGGGGAGTCGACGATTGAGGGGGAAAGGGAAGTGGTGGAAGGAGAGAGAAGTTTATTTATTATTAATTATTAATGATTTTTATTATTTTATTATAATATAATTATTATTTTAATATTAAAAATTGCCACATCAATAATCCGTTAAATAATTAACGGTGTTTGACCTACAGGGACCCAATTGAACCATTTTTTCAAATTAAGGGATTTGATTGTTCGATTTTGAAACTGATGGACTTAATAGAAACCTACCTACAAACTGAGGGACCAAAAGTGTATTTTTCCCTTTTTTAAGAAAAATGTTGAGTTCAGTGTGTATGATATTTTAATTATGATTTTTGTATTCTTATATCAAGTAGGGCTAAAACACTTGTAAAAATTAAAAAAAAAAAGAAGCAAAAACTGTTGTACGTTTTTTTTTTCCTTCTTGATATTTCAATAATATACAACATTCTTTTACTTAGTTATATGTGAACCGTTGTCATTTGTAGCTAACAAAAGTATAGTTCAACTGGCATTAAGTGTAGATTTATAACCAAGAGGTTAATAAGTTTAAATCATAACACACTATTCATTGAATTTTGTTTTTGGTTTGTAAAAGTTTAAGCTTATATAAACACTATTTCTACTCATTGGGGTATTATCTACTTTTAAAATTACTTTCAAAATCGAAGCTAAAGTTTTAAAAACTTTAAAAAGTAATTTTTGAAAATTTATTTTTAATTTTTAGAATTTGGTTAAGAATTTAAATATTTCTTTAAACAAGTGAAAATTATAGTAAAAAATGAAACTAACATAAATAAATAAATTAAAAATGAAATTGGCATGTGGTTTAAAATTTTCGTTTTACTATAATAAAGAAGTCACCCAAAGTTTAGAATGCGGTTCATTTGATATGGACACTCTTGCTCAACTATATGGAGTTTTTGTACGGTGACCTCTTTTCGGTGGATTTATTAATGAATGACCCACATTTTAAATTTAACCGCAGATAACCTTTTTGTTGTCATCAACACTCTCGATCTGGATACCACATTGGTTATTATGGCGTAAATCTGCTACCGGTCTCATTTTCTCGTGAACCCCCAATCCATTCTAACGAGACGCTCGATGATGTCGTGCACCCCATTACGTTGACGACCGATTTACCTTTGTCGTCTCAATTACGGACCTCATACTCTCTCAATCTCGTGCATCTGCATCGTACTAGACGTCGTACGTACACCCGCTCTAGTTCAGAGAATAATAGATAACGAACGACCATCTCTCGCATTACGGTGAACATGGTCACACGCTCGAGCTCAACCAGCGACAACTAACCAGTTGATATATTCCAAATATGTCTTTTGGTTGGATCCGAAACTTCACCTGCAAAGAATGTTTCATCAAACGGGTGTGTCTCATACTCTTTGTATAGTGGATTGAAACTAGAATAAGCCCGATCGTGTTTTTTAAGATTTAACTAACATAGATCAAACCAATCTAACCATACCTTAAGGACGTTACCCGTGGACGAATCCCAACGACTGGAAAAGCTCGTTTTGGATGCAACAACAAACTTGTTCATAAATATTATCGCTCTAACCAGTTGATGTATTCCATATATGTCCTTGATAGGGTTCGATCTGACCTGGTTGAACGGTTGACTATCTCCGACAGTGGGAGGATTGTTTCATCTCCTACTCTCGAACTGATTGTATCGAAAAGGATCGAGCATATAGATAAGGCGATGACATAGTATCTACAATTATAATATTAATTACCTCAACCAACCTTCATTGTAAAGGACGACTAATTTAATTAAAACTTAATGCAACAACAACGGTAAAACTAACTTATATACATATACATACATACATACATACATACATACATACATATATATATCTTACTTATAAACTTATAGCCATTGTTACACACTATCATATAATTTATAATATATTTTAGTATATTAAAAAAATTACAAATATAAAATATTGTTGGATTAGGAGTGTCGTCGGATTCGAAAATTAACTGCATGGAAAACCCAGAGCGAGAGCCCTGGTTCAGTGTCATAAATGTGGTTTTTTTTTACAGGAGTATTCACTAACTGATTCAATAATACAAAATCAAACGAGAGTCTTGTTGGGAGTCGAGATCGAGAGTCTCGCTTCAATCAAACGTGAAAGTGATATCGAGAGTGTCGACTTCCCTATGAAGATATCTGGACTAGATCGAGAGTGTCATTCTCAAAATTATATGTTATGTACGACTGTTTGGTTAACTTATATATATATAGTCACGGTTACACACTGTCATATAAGTTATAATAATATATTATACTATAATAAAAAAATGTATAATAAAAATCTTGGTATACTAAAAAAAGATCATAAATACGAGGGACTCTGCATACCACGAACATTGACCAACTGAATATAAGGCAAATATGTTACTACCTTGAATTGAATTGATTGGGTGACAATGAGAGATTACATGTCTGCCGATTGTGACTAGCATTCCCACACTTGTCGCATCTGCGATTCAACCGCCATTCCCTGGCAGATGGGATCCTGTTAACTCATCTCTTACCAATCTTCGGTATTCTTGTTGGAGGAAGTATAACCAACAAATCATAATCCAGACTTCTCTTCCACTGTGTAACGTGCCCAAATTGGTTGATCGACTCTACATACATTGAACATAAAGCATCAGTCCCATATTTCGGGTTACAAAGACTATGTGGATTTATGTTGCGGTGTCTGGCTACCGTTATAGCATGTGCACATGGTATCTCAAAACACTGAAACTTCATGCAAGTACATGTACACATGTTCAAATCGACGATACCCCCAAACAAATTGTCGTTCACGTTAAATTGATAATAGTCTATGGGTTCAACAAGGAATCCTCTGCCCATATCACACTGCATCGCCAACCGCTCCCCAACATAGTCAGAAAATGCAGAATTGTGAGAGTTCCAAAACGTTCTACGATCGTGAAACTTCTGTTGAAGGTGGTTTCAGATGTATTTAATTAATGGAGTAATGGGTAGGAATCGTGCATCCTTGGTCAATGAATTAGAGCATTTTGTTGTATTGTTAGTCATATTGTCATATTGACGGTGGTTCTGGTAACATTGTGCCCACCGTTCGACTTCAACTTCTGTCAAGTAACGTGCCACAACACCATTTTTTATTTGGGTGATCTGCCCCCAATACATTTCGAATTCAGTTTGTCAATGAACCCTCACAGCCGCATTAAATAGTTTGACGACAGTTTTTTTTCTTGAAGTGCTTTGTTAAATTAAGCTCCAGGTGATATGTGCATAGTGGGTTATTTGCATTGGGGAATACAACATTGACTGCATAGTCGATACATACATGTTGATCAGAGACAAACACCATGTCATCTTCTTCACCAATGACGTTCTTCAATTTTGATAGGAACCAACTCTATAATCTATTATTTTCATTGACCACGATAGCATATGCGACGGGATATAGTTGTTGGTTCTCGTCCATTGTCACCGCAACTAGTAGACAACCCTGTATTTCTCCTTCAAATAAGATCTGTCGATGATGATCACCAGACGACATTTTGCATACCCTCTAATCGATGGACCCAAAGCCATGAACACGTATGTAACGCCCGACAATTTCATGTAATTTTCTAAATTTCCAGAATTTAGTTCTGGGCTCGTTTCGTAAATTTTTGGAATTTTTGGGCTAGGTGATTTATTTATTGGACCTTGCGAGGGCCTAAATATTTAAATCCAAATCCTTGCCTTTAAATAAGGATGGTCAACTCATTGAGTTCATATCGAGCTTTTGGAGAAGAGAAACCAAGATACTTCCCTTTCTTTTCATTTAGGGTTTGATTTCTCTTTTGTTTTTAAATAGAAAAGTTAAAAACTAAAAAAAATAAAAATAAATAAAAAGGGATTTTCGAAGGGAGAGCAGCAGAACGTCGCCCCCCATTCTTCTTCGTCCACTTCGTGCTACCACTCTCGCCGACCAACTCCAACCGCCACACACCGATCCTCGCGAGACCCACGCCAGCTGCTGCCACCCTTCCTCTTTCGACCGCCGATGACCCCTTTCTGACTCCTCCTTAGAGTCGACGTCGACGTCGTGTCGAATCGCACGAACCACCGCGGGTCTCTTTGTTTTGTCACCAACCAGCTCACCCTCCGATTACTGTCTCCTTTTCGATCTCCATTTCTCCCTCCCCTCGAGAAACCAACCTCTTCTCCCTCACCCTCTCTTCCACGCGTTGCAGTTCGCTCGATCGGTGAGCAGTTGCAACCCACTGACGCCGCCGGTCAGACCGAGCCATACCCTCTCTTCTATTTCGGTTGGTTTGTTTTACTCATTTTCGTTGAACTCTTGAATTGTGTATCGCAGGAGCAAATCATCAGCTAGAGAGACAGTTATTAGAGGGATCTCGAGACAAGGGATAAGCCGGCGAAAAGTTTGTTGTGCATATTGGGAGAACTTCTTCTCGACTCTTAGAAGGCGATGACTTCTCGAACCTTCGATTAATCTGAGGTAAGTAGTCATTTAGAATAAGCCCCTTAAAACTATTTTTTAACTAATTGTTGCGTGGTAACCTCTGAATTGTACATTTATGTATTGAGATTGTGTTCATGGAGCATGGAATGGATGACACGAATGTGTTGGAGTTGGCAGGACTAGAGATGGTATGAGCCTAAGCCTATTACTTGTGTGAGGTTAGGGGCTTGAATCTCCGAATTAAGTGTAGGCCTTGTCGTGGTTGGTCGTGATAACCTGAATGTGCGTATTAGGCTTTGGTCTCTTGAGCTTGCTCTCAAACTCCGTCAAAGGATTGGAGTTGTGATGGCTGGTAGAGTCATCTAGCCAATAAAGAGTACCTGGTTGAAGTTCTACTCAGGATTATGCTTAGTGAATTCAGATGTCGAGGGAACTTGGGTTGAGTAGAAGTTCAAGGCTTGTTTTTTACTTCAAAGTTTTTGTCGGGCATGAATGCTCGATTGGTTGGTCTACGTCGTTTGAGCTTAATGTTTGGGGTTGTCAAGGAGGGTTGGTGGCTATGGAAGGCAAAATACTCGAGTCTTAGGGTGAACGGTTATGTGGGTCCCCTAAAGGTGGGCGTTGGGGTTTGTGCCCTAAAACTCGTAGTTTGTAATTATGTTCTAATTAATGTAATAAAGGGTTATTATTTCAATAAAGAGTTATTGTTCGTTATTTACGATATTACCTTTGTTTTAACCCTAAATCCAATAAACTAAACATCTAAGGTTGTAAAATGTATCTTTAACTGAATGTAGTGTACATATAAAGGATCTCAGTTCGAGATACAACCTAAAGGGTCTATAGTAAAGGAATAAGGTTTGGGTACCTTGCCCTGGTAAGACTATGGATGTGGTCCACTTTGTATATGATACAAACACTGTGATCCTAATGTGTTCGTGTAGATGATATGTGAGTGGGGATATCCTATCTAATGAGATTACATAAGACTGGATTGCGAAATAGTAACCACTAGATGTAACTCCGTTGACTAGTTAGGTTTCTATTTCTCTTGGATGACCTAGGCAACTTGATCTCAATCTTGAGCAGGTTACGAACTCCTATTCGCGAGGGATTGCCCTTTGACTAGTATGGGTGAGAGTGGCCAGATTCGCCGACTCAATATGCGTACCTTCTTGGGGACAAGACCGAGTGAGCGACTGGGAACTTAACTTAGCAAGATAGAATTCACTCATTCCCGCCTACTAGGGTAAGTAGAGGAATGTTCCCTTAAGTGGTGTCTCCGAGACTTGAAAAAATGGTTCGACCCTACCATTGGCCCAAGAGGGACTCTATTTGTTGGTAGGACCACAAACAAATTGTTCATCAGTGAAGCACTGGTACTTAAGGTACAAGATGTAACCTATGGGTAAAATGGTAATTTTATCCAGCTAGTGTTACGAACATTCGTGAAGGATTGACTTGCTGTTATTGGTCAATATCCGTGGACACAAAAATATATTTGCAGTGAGAAAAGTGCAGCTGCGGGTCTTTAGTGGAGTGTTCCCGCAGTTAACGAATGTTGATTAGGAGGTTAATGAGATTAACCGAGTAATCTCGTATCGTTGGAGCTTCTGATCTGTAGGTCCATTAGGTCCACCTTATAGCTCGTAAAGGGTTCTTAGATCGTTTGAATTTGAAATGTTCAAATTCATAAGGGAATAAATTTAATATATATAGATACGATATAATATATAGTTTTGGAACTATATATTATAAATTTAATGTGAATATGATTCCTATTAAATTATATGAGAGAATTAAATATTTGCAAGAGTTCAAATATTAAATTCAAATGTGAATGTGATTCCTATTTGAAAACTATAGGTTAAATTCAATGTGCATTAGATGTACATTAAAACTATAGGTTAGAGGGATAATTGATTAAATGTGATTTAATCTATATTAAATATATGATATTTAATTATGATTAATTAAATATGATTTAATTAATTATATATATTATTATTTAATTAATAATTTTGATTATTTAATTAAATAGAAATATAAAAAGAGGGAACGTGTCAGGAGGATACGTTCTCCATCTCTCCAACTCCCTAATCGATAGGGAGTGGGGAGATGCCCTCTACATGTTCCTCTTCTCCTGGTGAGAGCAGGATAGGCTGATCGATCATTCTCTGGATTGAGCTCTCTGTATAGAATTCTCTCACTCACATTTTCCCTTTCACTTTCTTCCAATTGTTGGATTCCTTCCCACAAAGGAATTTGATCTAAGTAGTACTTAGAGGATAGAGGGTTTTCCTCGTGGTGTTGTCCTTTTGGAGAAAATAGATAAGGTTGTTGAGTTGTTGTGCAATCTTGGAGGAAGGAGTTGCTTTGAAAGAACAAAGGTAATTATAATTCCCTTTTTGTTTATTTAATTGCTAAAGCATGTTTGCATGTCTACTCCATGCCTAATTAGATTAGGAATTTTGTATGCTTATTCTGTATTTTTACCAATGTATGGGTATTTGATTTTCAACCAAAACAAACTAGCAAAAATTACGATTTCTATCACGTTTCCGCTGCTCAAGGAGATCGGATCTCCATCACGGGGATGGTTGCTCGAACTAAGAGTGTCTAAACCTCGAGTGGTCGGGTGAGATTTTAGTGCTCTTGGCATATCTTCCCAAACAAGTTTGCATGAGTTGGAAAGAAAGGGTTGACTTGTTGGATTATTGAACCGATGTATGCAGCCAACTGGATCCAGTAAGCGAGCTCATAAGTGAGGAAGCTTGCTTGCATAGCTTGTGGATTGAAACCTTGTGTTCTTGTGTATGTTAAAGGGGTTGGTTCCGACCGTGAATGAGTTCGTGCATGTGATTGTTTGATTGTCCCTATTGGGTCTGCGAACATATTCATGACCGGTTTAGTATGATTACCTCTTGGACTAACTGTGTGTTGGTTGATCAAGGTAAGTAATCTAAATTTTGTGCGTCCTCTTGGGTCGTGTGCACTGGTTGTGATACTCGGAAGATGTAATTGTTGGGGTTTGTGCCCTAAAACTCGTAGTTTGTAATTTTGTTCTAATTATTGTAATAAAGTGTTATTATTTCAATAAAGAGTTATTGATTCGTTATTTACGATATTGCCCCTTGTTTTAACCCTAAATCCAATAACTAAACATCCAAGGTTGTAAAATGTATCTTGAACTGAATGTAGTGTACATATAAAAAATCTCAATTCGAGATACAACCTAAAGCGTCTATAATAAGGGGATAAGGTTTGGGTACCTTACCCTTGTAACACTATGGATGTGGCCCACTTTGTATGATACAAACACTATGATCCTAACGTGTTCGTGTAGATGACATGTGAGTGGGGATATCTTATGTAATGAGACTACATAAGACCGGACCGCAAAATAGTAACCACTAGATGTAATTCCGTTGACTAGCTAGGTTTCTATTTCACTATGATGACCTAGGCAATTTGATCTCAATCATGAGCAGGTTACGAACTCATGTTTGCAAGAGATTGTCCTTTGACTAGTATGGGTGAGAGTGGCCAGATTCGCCGACTCAATAAGCCTACCTTCTTGGGGACAAGAGCGAGTGAGCAACTAGGGACTTAACCTAGCAAGATGGAATTCACTCCTTCCCGACTACTAGGGTAAATAGATGGTTGTTCCCTTAAGTGGCGTCTCCAGGACTTGAACAAAGGGTTCGACCCTCTTATTGGCTCGAGAGGGACTTCTGTTTGTTGGTAGGACCACAAACAAATTGTTCATTAGAGGAGCACTGGTGCTTAAGGTTCAAGATGTAACCTAAGGGTAAACGGTAATTTGACCCAGCTGGTGTTACAAACATTCGTGAAGGATTGACTTGCTGTTATTAGTCAATATCCGTGGACACAAAAAAATATCTACAGTGAGAAGAGTGCAACTGCGGGACTTTAGTGAAGTGTTCCCGCGGTTAACGAATGGTGATTAGGAGGTTAATAAGATTAACCGAGTAATCTCGTATCGTTGGAGTTTTTGATCTGTAGGTCCATTAGGTCCACCTTTTAGCTCGTAAAGGGTTCTTAGATCGTTTGAATTTGAAATGTTCAAATTCATTAGGGAATAAATTTAATGTATATAGATACGATATAATATAAAGTTTTGGAACTATATATATAAATTTAATGTGAATATGATTCATATTAAATTATATGAGAGAATTAAATATTTGAAAGAGTTCAAATATTAATATAAATGTGAATGTGATTCATATTTAAAAACTATAGGCTAAAATTTATTGTGCATAAGATGTACATTAAAACTATAGGTTAGAGGGAAAAATTGATGAAATATGATTTAATCATAATTAAATATACGATATTTAATTTAATTTTAGTTAAATGTGATTTAATTAAAATTAATATTAATTTATAATTAAATATGATTTAATTATTAATTAAATTAATTAATTTATAATTTTATTAAATTAATTAAGGGAACGTGTCAGGATGACACGTTCCCACGATCCCTCTTCTTCTCCCTATCGATAGTTATACAAGGAGAAGAGAGATCAGTTGTTTGATCGATCATTCAGTGAAATTTGTGAAATTTCTGAAAATTCTCTCTCTCAATCCTTTCTCATTCTCTTCTAAATTGTTGGCTCCTTCTTACAAAGGAGTGATCTAAGTAGATACTCAGAGGATAGGAAGTTTACACAGTGGTTGTGTCATGTTGGAAGAACAGAGGAAACTTGTTGTTGTGTTGTTGTAGAATCAAATTAGAGCAAGGAGTTGCTGTTGGAAAAACTACAAAGGTAAATTTAGAATTTGCTTATTGTTTATTTAATTTACAACATGTTTGCATGTTTAGGATCCGTGCTCTAATTAGATTAGATTTTATGTTTATTCTCTGTTTTTTACCAATGTACTGGTATTTGTGTTTAACCAAAAACAAACAAACAATTTCGATCTTTTAACCACGTTTCCGCTGCTCAAGGGGATGGGATCCCCATCAATGTGTATCAAAGCAATGCTTGTTTTTTTTTTTTGTTGAAATAAATTTGCATTGGTTAGGTGGGAATTGCATTTTGGTTTGTTGTAAAACTATTTAGGAACTTTTTGGCCTTAGTTTGCTTTGATTTGGTTAAATTAAATGTAAAGGCCCCTGCGTTTTTGGGCATTAAAGTGCATAATTGAGTCTGTAATTGAGTTGTGAGTCGTTCGAGACCAGTTTCGTGCAATTCGGATCAGCATCGAAGGAGAAATTGACAATTGAAGCTGTTGTGTTCAAAGGAAAATGTTGTTGCCGACGCAACAGCGTTGCAACGCCGTTCATCAGCGTTGCAACGCTGAGGAACGACGTCGCAACGCCGAAGTCCCTATCGATGCAAAAGTTCTAGGGGTCAGCAGCGTTGCAACGCTACCCCGATGTACGGTGCGCGCGCGAGATGAGGCGGCGTTGCAACGCTCCCCTCAGCGTTGCAACGCCGTGACGCCAACCTGAAGGTGCAAACCTCTTTTGGGTGGTTCGGTTCGAGCGGTCTGAACCCGGTTCAAGAAATTTGTGACCGATTTTGTAATGAAATTAATGTAATTTTATTATTTTTGCACTTTAAGGGCCAAAATTTTTTCGGTTTTACAACTACTTTTCTTTATGAATGTCATTTAGAATTTTCCCACCTTAAGATAAGCATGGTTTATGCATTTTTTAATTTTTATAAGTGTTATATAAATATGGTAGAAATGCATGATTAATTTATTTTTCATGGGTAATTAATTATAATTGTTATAATTAGATTATATGGAAAATAAATTGCATTGAGCATGAAATTACTTAGTTTAAAATAAATGTTATTTTATTTAAGTAATTTGCATTATTCAATTAGTTGAATATCTTTTATAATTCCAATTTAAAATTATTTTTTGATTTTATAATATAGTTCCTTGTCATAGGTTTAATTATTAAAATTTATAAAAATTATAAATAAAAGGGTTTTAGAAACCATAACCTATAACAAAGAATTGCATGCAAACATAGGAACTTTGGTTAAATTGAATTAGTTTTAAATTGTTTACCATTAATTTAGACCTAAGTTTATTTTCTAATAGGATTAGAAGTTCAGTCTTACATAGTATTTTAAATAGTTTAAAATATAGTAGGACAATAGGACATTGGTTATAAGAGAACTCTACCGGTGAAGTTCTGTCTAAGGTTGGGGGTACTTAAGGTGACGGTTAACAAAACACCTCCTACCTGGGAACTGACCCGGAGCTTGAGTTCAATTAACTTTAGTCCTGTTTTATATCTAGGTTAAAATGTTTATTCACCTAGACATATGGTAAAAGACCTAGTTATAATAGTTATAATATGCATAGACTTAGATAGATTATTTTAGCCAGAATCGGACTAAGTTAAACCTATACCCTAACCTTGGGAGCTTCAGTGGGAGAAAACAAGGTGTTCGCATTAAGTTTACTCTCACGTACTCAAGAGTTCACACCGTGAGTTCCATGCTCGGCTATGCGACGTCAATAGGGTGTCTCCCTACAGTAAGTGTTTGCATGGTTCAATAACAAGGTGAATGAGGGAAGTATACATAGTAAATGGGAGCAGGACGCGTGTCAACGTATCCTACGATCTCTTTCATTAGGTCGCACCGTGAGATTTCTATAGTCTGCCTGCTAGGTTGTCTTGGAACAGTCAATCCCTACGGAGGGCCTAACTATAGGGATCGGAACACCGCGAACTCCAGAAATGGATAAGGTCTCTTAGGTAATTTGCCAACAGTTTTCTTTCTTAATAGTAGCCTGTTAGCTCCAACCTATTGGATCTGAAAATGGTAGGGTCACATTTACGGGACAAGTTAAGTTAGTTAACAAGTCCTTGGCCAAACAAATGGTAGCTAAGAATCATTGGGACATGAGATGATCTCGTAGTGAGAATTAGCTGAGATAGTCTCAATTCAGGGGAGAAGTAACTGACCACCCGACGATGGTTTTTGTTCTAAACCCTTGAAGTATCGTTGCAAAATTAAAGGTTTAATTTAAATACTAGGGTTCTTTAATAATCTTGCTAAAATTGATTGGTTTATAATGGGTTAAAGGCATAACTAATTAGAACTACTTTTGGAATTTCAGCATGTCGTTCTCAATTATAGCCTTACTTAAAAGCAAACGTTTAACTGGCGAAAACTATACTATGTGAAAGTCGAACCTGAATACGATTCTTGTTGTTGACAACCTTCGATTTGTATTGACTGAGGAATGTTCTCAGATCCCAGCTCGAAACGCTCCTCAATGTGTTAAGGATGCATACGATCGCTGGATCAAGGCCAATGATAAGGCCAAGGTCTACATTTTGGCTAGTGTTTCTGAAGTTCTGGCCAAAAAGCACGAGGGCATGGTCTTAACTCTTGAGATCATGAGTTCGTTGCAGAACATGTTTGGACAACTGTCTGGACAGTTTCGACACAAATCCCTCAAGTACGTTTATAACTCCCGTATGAAGGAGGGGTCATCGGTGAAAGAACACGTTCTCGATCTGATGGTCCACTTCAACGTGGTTGAAATGAACGACGCGATCATAGACGAGCAAAGTCAGGTGTCGTTCATCTTGGAATCTCTTCCAAAGATTTTTCTGCAATTTCGTAGCAATGCGGTGATGAACAAGATTGAGTACAACCTGACTACTCTCCTTAATGAACTGCAGACTTTCCAGTTTCTTATGAAGAATAAGGGACATGCTGATGGAGAGGCAAATTTGTTTGCCCATTCCAGAAGGTTCAAGAAGGGTTCATTCTCTGGGACTAAGTCCTATGGTCTATCTTCTGGGCTTAAGAAGACCCAAAAGAAGAAGATAGGAGGGAAAGGGAAGGCACCTGCTGCTGATAAGGGCAAGGGAAAGGCCAAGGTTGCAGACAAAGGAAAGTGTTTCCACTGCAACATGGACGAGTACTAGAAGCGAAACTGCCCAAAGTACCTTGCTGAGCTCAAATAGAAGAAAGGTAAATCCGATTTACTTGTTCTTGAAACTTGCTTAGTGGAAATGATGATTTTACCTGGATACTTGATTCAGGAGCCACTAATCACGTTTGCTCTTTTTTACAGGAAACTAGTTCCTTCAAGGAGCTCGAAGAGGGTGAGATGACGCTCAGGGTCGGAACGGGAGACGTCGTCTCAACTCGTACAGTGGGAGATGTCAAGCTGTTTTTTAGAGATAGATTTTTATATTTAAAAAATCTGTACATATTTCCCAAGATTAAGAGGAACTTGATTTCTATCTCTTGTCTGATTAAACATGAATATTGTATTTTTTTTTTCATTTAATGAAGTGTTCATTTCGAAAAAGCGTGTCAATATTTGTTCTGCTAAGTTAGATAACAACTTGTATGTACTTAAACCGAAAAAAACTAAAGCAATTTTAAATCATGAGATGTTTAAAACAACTAATACTCAAAGTAAAAGGCAAAGAATTTCTCATAATAATACCTACCTTTGGCATCTTAGACTAGGTCATATAAATCTCAACCGGATTAAGAGACTATCTAAGAATGGACTTCTAAACAAGTTAGAAGATGATTCTTTACCTACTTGTGAATCATGCTTGGAAGGCAAAATGACTAAGCAACCTTTTACTGGAAAAGGTTATAGAGCCATAGAGCCCTTAGAGCTTATACATTCGGATCTTTGTGGTCCGGTGAATGTTAAAGCTCGTGGAGGGTACAAATATTTGATCTCTTTCATAGATGATTATTCGAGGTATGGTTATCTATACCTAATGCATCATAAGTCTGAGGCTCTTGAAAAATTCAAAGAGTATAAGGCTGAAGTAGAGAATACTTTAGGGAAAACCATTAAAACACTTCCATCCGATCGAGGTGGAGAGTATATGGATTTGAGATTCCAAGACTATTTGATAGAACATGGAATTAAATCTCAATTCTCAGCACCTAATACACCACAGCAGAATGGTGTGCCAGAAAGGAGAAATAAAACCTTGTTAGACATGGTTCGGTCTATAATGAGCTATGTTCAATTGCCTGCCTCGTTTTGGGGTTATGTAGTAGAGACTGCAGTTCAAATCTTGAACACTGTTCCATCAAAGAGTGTTTCTAAAACACCTTTTGAATTCTGGAAAGGGCGTAAATCTAGTTTACAACACTTCAGGATTTGGGGTTGTCCAACACACGTGCTGGTGACAAACCCAAAGAAATTGAAACCTCGTTTAAGATTATGTCAATTTGTTGGCTATCCCAAAGAAATGAGAGGTGGTCTTTTCTACGACCCACAAGAAAACAAGTGATTGTATCAAAAAATGCCACTTTCTTGGAGGAAAATCACATGAGGAACCATAAACCACGTAGTAAATTAGTATTAAATGAAGCTACAAATGAGTCAATAAGAATTTTTTATCAAGTTGGATCTTCATCAAGAGTTGATGAAGAAGACAACACATCAAGTCAGTCTCGTCCTTCTCAATTGTTGGGAATGCCTCGACGCAGTGGGAGGGTTATTTCCCAACCTGACCGCTACTTGGGTTTAGCTGAAACTCAAGTTGTCATACCTGATGACAGTGTAGAGGATCCATTGTCCTATAAACAGGCAATGAATGACGTAGATAAGGACCAATGGATCAAAGCCATGGACCTTAAAATGGAGTCAAAGTACTTCAATTCAGTATGGGAACTTGTAGACCAACCTTAAGGGGTAAGACCCATAGGGTGTAAATGGATCTATAAGAGAAAGAGAGATGCAACCGGAAAAGTACAGACCTTTAAGGCTAAACTTGTAGCAAAGGGGTTTACCCAAAGGGAAGGAGTTGACTATGAGAAAACTTTTTCCCCTCTTGCTATGCTTAAGTCTATTAGGATACTTTTGTCCATAGCCGCATCTTATGATTATGAGATTTGGCAAATGGACGTCAAGACTACCTTTTTGAATGGTAATCTTGACGAGAGCATCTATAAGTCTCAGCTCGAAGGGTTCATAACCTAAGGTCAGGAGCAAAAAGTTTGCAAGCTCAATCGATCCATTTATGGGTTGAAAAAAAGCTTCCAGATCTTTGAATATAAGATTTGATACTGCGATCAAGTCTTATGGCTTTAACCAAAACGTTGATGAGCCTTGTGTTTACGAGAGGATCATCAATGGGAAAGTAGCTTTCTTAGTACTTTATATGGATGATATCCTACTCATTGGGAATGATGTAGGATACCTAACTGACATAAAGAATTGGCTCGCGACCCAATTCCAAATGAAAGATTTGGGAGAGGCGCAGTATGATCTTGGGATTCAGATTTTCAGGAATCGCCAGAACAGAATGCTAGCTCTGTCTCAAGCATCTTATATCGACAAAATATTGGCTCGATATTCGATGCAGTTCATCTGTCTAATGAACAATGTCCTAAGACACCTCAAGAAGTTGAGGATATGAGACGTATTCCCTATGCCTCTGCAGTAGGTAGCTTAATGTATGCTATGTTGTGCACGAGGCAAGACATTTGCTATGCAGTGGGAATAGTCAGTAGGTACCAATCCAATGAAGGGTTAGACCATTGGACCGCAGTTAAAAATATCCTCAAGTATCTTAGGAGAATGAGGGACTATACGCTTGTGTATGGGACTAAGGATTTGATCCTTATTGGATACACTGATTCTGATTTTTCACATCGATAAGGATTCTAGGAAATCCACATCGGAATCAGTTTTCACCCTTAACGGGGAAGCTATAGTATGGTGAAGCATCAAGCAGGGATGCATCGCTGACTCCACGATGGAGGTTGAGTAGGTCGCTGCTTGTGAAGCAGCTAAAAAGGTTGTTTGGCTAAGGAAATTCCCTACTGATTTGGAAGTTGTTCCAAATATGGAATTTTCCATCACTTTATACTGTGACAATAGTGGTGCGATAGCCAATTCGAAGGAACCTCACAACCACAAGCAAGACAAGCACATCGAGAGGAAGTATCACCTGATACGAGAAATAGTGCAACGAGGAGATGTGACAGTCACGAAGATCGCTTCGGAGCACAGCATTGTTGATCCATTTACAAAGACTCTCACGACTAAATTGTTCGGGGTCATGTGGAAAGTCTAGGTTTACGAGATATGTACATAGGCTAATCTAGGGCAAGTGGGAGGTATATATGTAATGGGTATATGGATGCCCTAGTTTATTATATTTGTATCTCTATAATCACTGTTTTAGATTATGATGTACCCCACTAGAGTTTTAGTTCAAGTGGGAGTTTGTTGGGGTTTGTGCCCTAAAACTCGTAGTTTGTAATTTTGTTCTAATTATTGTAATAAAGTGTTATTATTTCAATAAAGAGTTATTGATTCGTTATTTACGATATTACCCCTTGTTTTAACCCTCAATCCAATAAACTAAACATCCAAGGTTGTAAAATGTATCTTGAACTGAATGTAGTGTACATATAAAGGATTTCGGTTCGAGATACAACTTAAAGGGTTTATAGTAAGGGGATAAGGTTTAGGTACCTTACCCTGGTAACACTATGGATGTGCCCCACTTTGTATATGATACAAACACTGTGATCCTAACGTGTTTGTGTAGATGATATGTGAGTTGTGACGACCACAGCCACAGGTACTGACTGTTTATTTTATTTATTGTTCTAACAATCTTTATGTCGGGTCGGATTAGTAAATTTTATCAGGCTCGGTGTGAGTGAATCCTTAATTTCATGTGGGTTTAAGCGAATTGTTTTCTTTGAGATGAAATTACTTATAAAGTTAAAGGAAGAGGAAGTGACAATGGCACTTTAGTAAATAATGCCTAAATGAGGGTTATGTATGACTTTTGGAATTTGACCTAAATTTTTAGTATTTAGCCTTCTTAAGCTTGCAATCAAAAGAAAACCCTAACCCTAATTTCAGCATCATCTTCTCCTTCCTTTACATCATGCCCTAGCCGACCACCCCAAGGTTCTTACTCACTTTGTATTCACCATAAGCCATACCCAACCCACGATCACAGGTGATCGCTCGGCTGTCCAGCCAGTTGCAACCAAAGAAATCACCTTGCGCCGCCGCCTTTTTGTGAGTTCGAGCATCCAACGGTTCGTGACGTCTCACACTCCCGAAGGCTGCCGCCGTGCACGAGCCTCTCAGCTCGCCGTCGAGTGGCCCACAACCGCCTGCAGCGCCGGAGCTTCGATCACGCCTCGGTTGTTCGCAAACTTTACGCCAGCCGCCCGGGACTGCACTTTGCGCCACCACCGCCTGCGAGCTGGAGCTTCCAATCACGCTCGATCGATCGCGCCCATCGCTACCGTCGCTGTCGCCACGCTGCACCACGCCGGAAATCGCGAGCGGAGGAGCCTTGCCGTTGAAGTCTCGAACACACGTTTCCAGTAGACTCGAAGTCGCCAGCCGCCGCTGCTGCTGCTCGTAGGATCAGCCGCCGCCGACTGATCGTGCGCCTTGCCGTCGCCGTCCGGATCCGCCTCCGACCGCGGCGCCGATCAAGCACCACTTGCGACCTCCGAATTTGCGGCCAAGTGGCGACTCGTTACACTTTTCGATTGGAGAGAATTATACAATGATTTTTGGTTATTAAAACGCTTTACGTAAGAACTTAAATTATCGCTCGAACACGACTTTTAGGGACCAAGTTTGGAGCGGAGTTGAAGGCCAAACATCCAGGCGATCTAAGAAATATTAGGCCTATACGTTGAGATTGAGGTAAGCGGGGCATGAAGCCTCAAGAACTTAAATTGAGTACCTTACGTTATGAATTTGGAGTATGCTCGGAGTATAATTTCGGGATTAATGTGTGAATCAGGTTCTACAAAAGGAGCGTACTCAAAGATCTAGGGTTAAGTTTTGAAGTAGAATCTAAACTAAGGTAAGGGACTTTGTGCCGAACTTTTCAAAAAGGGATTAAAGAGAATGAATTTCAGTAATTCATGCGAATTTCGTTTGTTATCTTTACATGAGAATATTTCAATATTTTATGTGAGAATACTTTAATATTTTATGTGAAGATATCTCAATATTTTATGTGAGCATATTTCGGTATTTTATGTGAGAATATCTTTGTATTTTATGTGAGAATATTCCAGTATTTCATGTGAGGATATTACAGTATATTATATGAGCATATTTCGTGATTACATACAAGAGTATTATCTTCAAACTGTTGTGAAGAGTTATGATTTGCATATCAATGGTAATGTTTCATGACATGTGCACTATAGTCATATTGAATGATGGGACCTCATGCATGTTATGTATGCCATAAACTGATTTGAGGTAAAATGTGGAAATTGGTCTCCTGAGTGCATTGTATGCATGGTCAAACATGCATTAGAGACCCTATGGGTCAAGTTACAGGGGTCTGTGAGGGACTCAATCCATACAGGGGTCTGTGAGGGACTCAATCCATACAGAGTCCATGAGGGGACTCAAATAATTACAGGGGGTCCGTGAGGACTCAAAATGAAATGACTCAGGATGACCAATGAACCATTTAAAGAAAAAGGAAGTCATGTATTACAGTCATGTCGACACGAGAAAGTTTTAGGTCCCACATATGTACATTTTGACCAAGTTTAAAAGTCATGATTGTATGTGTTTGCATATCCCAAACCTCGGTAGCGAGGTCACTTACTGGGTATTGTATTGCAATACTCACCCTTTTGTTTTAAATGTTTTCAGGTAAGGCTAAGGACGTACGGGGCGAGTGACGGAGGCGCGTAGTCAAACCAAGGGAATAGTCATGTTTTCCGCATTTTGTTTTCCTTAATAACTGATGTTGTCGTTTTATGATTTCGAAGTTAAATTTTATTTTCAGGATTTTGAGAAGGCCAAGTTTAAACTGTTCTTTTGAATGCTTTAACGTTTTCTTCGGGATCCCTAAAGGAAATTTTATTACAATGACAATTTAAACATCTTTTATGTGTTTTTTGGCCTAAGAATGCATGCATGTGTAGTAGTGTCCCTAGGAGTTATAATTACAGAAAAGTAGGGGCGTTACATGAGTGGAGATATCCTATGTAATAAGATTACATAAGACCGGACCGCGAAATAGTAACCACTAGATGTAACTCCGTTGACTAGCTACGTTTCTATTCACTAGGATGACCTAGACAACTTGATCTCAATCCTGAGCAGGTTACGAACTCCTGTTTGCGAGGGATTGTCCTTTGACTAGTATGGGTGAGAATGGCCAGATTCACCGACTCAATAAGCTACCTTCTTGGGGACAAGACCGAGTGAGCAGTTGGGGACTTAGCCTAGCAAGATGGAATTCACTCCTTCCCGACTACTAGGGTTAGTAGATGAATGTTCCCTTAAGTGGTGTCTTCGGAACTTGAACAAAGGGCCCAATCCTCTCATTGGCCTGGGAGGGACTTCTGTTTGTTGGTAGGACCACAAACAAATTGTTCATTAGAGGAGCAGTTGTACTTAAGGTACAAGATGTAACCTAGGGGTAAACTGTAATTTGACACATCTGGTGTTACGAACATTCGTGAAGAATTGACTTGCTATTATTGGTCAATATTCGTGGACATAGAAAAATATTTGTAGTGAGAAGAGTGTAGCTGCGAGACTTTAGTGGAGTGTTCCTGCAGTTAACGAATGGTGATTAGGAGGTTAATGAGATTAACCGAGTAATCTCGTATTGGAGCTTCTTATCTGTAGGTCCATTAGGTCCACCTTTTAGCTCGTAAAGGGTTCTTAAATCGTTTGAATTTGAAATGTTCAAATTCATTAGGGAATAAATTTAATGTATATAGATACGATATAATATAAAGTTTTGAAACTATATATTATAAATTTAATGTGAATATGGTTCATATTAAATTATATGAGAGAATTAAATATTTGAAAGAGTTCAAATATTAATATAAATGTGAATGTGATTCATATTTAAAAACTATAGGTTAAAATTTAATGTGCATAAGATGTACATTAAAACTATAGGTTAGAGGGAAAAATGATTAAATATGATTTAATCATAATTAAATATATGATATTTAATTTAATTTTAGTTAAATATGATTTAATTAAAATTAATATTAATAAATAATTAAACATGAATTAATTATTAATTAAATTAATTAATTTATAATTTTATTAAATTAATTAAGGAAACGTGTCAGGATCCCTCTTGTTCTCCTTATCGATAGTTATACAGGGAGAAGAGAGATCAGTTTGTTGATCTATCATTCAGTGAAATTTGTGAAATTTCTGAAAATTCTCTCTCTTAATCCTTTCCCATTCTCTTCCAAATTGTTGGCTCCTTCCCACAAAGGAGAGATCTAAGTAGATACTCAGAGGATATGAGGTTTACACAGTGGTTGTGTTCTGTTGGAAGAACAGAGGAAACTTGTTGTTGTGTTGCTGTAGAATCAAATTGGAGCAAGGAGTCGCTGTTGGAAAAACTACAAAAGTAAATTTAGAATTTCCTTATTGTTTATATAATTTACAACATGTTTGCATGTTTAGGATCCATGCTCTAATTAGATTAGATTTTATGTTTATTCTCTGTTTTTTACCAATGTACAGGTATTTGTGTTTAACCAAAAACAAACAAGCAATTTCAATCTTTTTACCACGTTTTCGCTGCTCTAGGGGATCGGATCCCCATCAGTAGTCTTCGTGGCGATGGGGTAAGTAGTCGTTTGGTTTAGGCACCGAGCTCTTAAGCGATAGAGTTTTGTGCGTAGGATCGCTTATGGTTTGTTTTGTATCTTCTTGTGTGGATTTCTAGTTAATGTTTTGGTAGGAAACGAGTTCATGAGATCCTGAATATCTTATACATTGTCGTTGTGTGTTGAAATTGTATTTGTGAGGCATTATGACTTTTGACTGGTTGCTTGTTAAGAGACTTGAGTGTGAGTTCCTTTGTGGTCGTTTGAGAAGTGTTGAACCCCTAGAAGTCGAATGGTTTAAGTTGTGTGGTTGGTTAGGCCAAGGATGTTTGGTCGTGTTGTGTAGTTGGTTAGGCCAAGGATGCTTGGTCGTGTTGTGTGGTTGGTTAGGCCAAGGGTGTTTGGTCGTGTTGTGTGGTTTGTTAGGCCAAGGGTGCTTGGTCGTGTTGTGTGGTTGTTTAGGCCAAGGGTGCTTGGGCGTGCTTTGTGGTTGCTTAGCTTAAGCTGTGTGGTCGGTTAGGTTGGAATAAAGGTTATGGACTCTTAGTAAGAGCTCCTAAAGGACGTCTAGTCTGACTTGGAAGAATTCGGTGGTTTCAAGAGAGTCCATCCTGCTAGGCTAGGAACACCAATCTCTTGAGTGACCCCGGGCGAATCCGAACCTCTAGGTTGTCGATTCTGTGTGGGCATTAGGGTCGAGCATCCTAGTGTGAGTTGTGTGGGCATTAGGGTCGAGCATCCTGCTGCGAGCTGTGTGAGCGATAGGGTCGAGCATCCTATTGTGAGTTGTGTGGGTGGTAGGATCGAGCATCCTACTGTAAGCTGTGTGGCATAGGGTCGAGTGACCTTTGTGATCTCTGTGTGGGCATTAGGGTCGAGCGCGCCCTTTTGCGAACTGTGTGGGCACTTAGGTAGGTATTGCGTGATATTTATAATATTGCAATACCGCAGTGTACGGGTCAAGTTTTAGTATAGTGATTTATGAGTCCAAGTATCGTCCTCGGGAATGGGTTTCTAGATTAATTAATTACTAAGGTACTAATTCTTAATTTTAGCTAAAGAAACATAACATGGATAGTTGGTTGAAGTAAATACAAACAAACAAATAAACATGTGGAGACACGTATTGATAGATTTATGGGAAGGGATTTTACAAGTTAAAGACCTAACTAACACATGCATTGAACCAATGAGATGAATTTATAAACAAGAAGTAAAGTACTCAAGAAAATCTCTCGATTCTTAATGAGCCTCACACATGTAATAAACTCATAGTCTCCATATGAACCTACAACATGCATGACATTAAGCAACTTCTTTATGTGTTAAGATTTCTAAGTCATTCTCATGCCAGAATTCTAAGGGTTTTGACAATTTTGCTCTAATTCAAGTTTTATCTCTCGAGTCCACTTAAATCAACAGATTAAGAAGTCCAGAACGAATTGTCAAAAATAAGAACAAAACATGTTTCAATACATTGTAATAAAGTAATAACAAGCAAATCAAATCCTGACTACAATGTTTAGCTACTCTAAATCACATGAAAATCAAACTAAACAAGTAGAAAACGTCTTAGAACGCTATTACAAATTCTAAGAAAAGGAAATTAAACTTATGTGTCGATGTCGGTCCTTCGTCTCCAAGCTCCCGTCTTCGATCTCGAACCTCCACGAATGCTTTGGCTCCCAAAATCACTCTTTTCTCTCTTCTTACAAGGTGTATTTCAAAATTAGGGCAAAACTCTACCAGATTCGGCTCCCCTTTTCTCAATTGCATAATGTTGTATTTATAGAAGGAATTGGTGCAGCGATGCAACGCTAGGGACAGCATTGCAACGTTGTGCCCTATACGCGTGGTAAATAAGGAAACAGTTGATGGCGTTGTAACGCTGAGGGCAGCGTTGCAACACCGCTACCCTAAACGCGCGTTCCTTATCGAAATGGCGTTGCGACGCTGCAAGACAGCGTTGCAACGCCCTTTGTGCGGTCTTTTGTGTGCGCCTTATTTATCGAGATAGCGTTGCGAAACTGCTAGGCAGCATTGCAACGCTATCGCCTGGGGTCTTCAACGCGTCTTGGTTGCACATTCGGCGTTGCAACGCTATAAACAGCGTTGCAACGCCATCGCCTCGGGTCATCATGCTTGGATTGGTCCTTTCTCTTCCAATTGGTCCTTTCTCTACAATGTTCAGCTCCAAATAGCCTTGTTTTGATCCCGAGTGATCCAAATTGTCTCCAATAGCTCTGTTTAAGCTTTTAACCTGACATTGAGTAAATTAACCACGTAAAAGCCCTGAAATCATCATAAAACTAGCAATAATTAAGCCTAAGGATAGCACATTTTGTGTGCTATCAGTAGGCCGCCCTTGTGCGATCTGTGTGGGCTTTAAAGTTGAGGCTCTATTGCATTTCTGTGTGGGCGTTAGCGTGATGACTCTTTCGCATAGGGGTGCGTCCCTGTCTGTGGCCTCCTAGGGTTCCTGGATCGCCGGTGAGTCTCGGGGTGAGGTACACTCGAGAGGTGCCTAGTCGTGAACCTTAAAATATTTTTGGCTGCAAACTTGATCTATTCTCGTGTGTGCAGTTGTAGCTTGGGCGTGAGTGGGCTACTTTTTGAGTATTGTGATACTCACTCGACTACTTTGATGTCTTTGGTTGCAGGTAAGAGCAAACAGTGAGTTGGAGAGCGAAGGTGGCGACGTGGCGAGGCTATGGGACCACTCCTTTGTCTTGGAGGAACACTTTTGTACTTAGGTCGATCTTTCTAACTTTAAGTTGAATCCTATGTTCCTAGTTGATGCTTGTTGGATTTGTACTCATTGTGGTTGTTGGACACATTATTTGTTTCATTTTGTTTTCCTGGCTTAGCATGCTTGTTTAACTGCTTTGTTTGGTGAATGTGTCGCTCTTGTTGTGTTCTGTTTTGCTGGAGCCCAACCTCGTTATGTTAGTAGTCTGGAAGAGGTTGGGCATTGTGGGAACCCTTTGAAGTGCTTCTTGCTTAAAACAGGTTAAGTAAAATTTTGGAGTTGTTCGAGTAGCGTCATTATGCTGCAGAAATTTCAGCGCAGAGGGTGCTACCTAGTGGTGTCCCTAGTTGGAGTTTGGTTGAAAACTAAGGTCGTTAAAACTTATTTGAAGTGCATGGATTCATTTTCGAGTTCCACTTCAAAAATTTGTTCCCTGGTTCTCAATCTTCAAAGCCTCTCCATACCTTTGAAGGACAACATAAGATTCATCTAGAGTGCCTTTAGCTAGTGTGTGTGCCATCTCCCTGGCGCGCCAAGCCTTGTAATAGCTAATGTTGGCACCATGCTCTTGCCTAATATCTTCAATAATGTGTTTACGCTTGAATGGTCGACCAACTCCAACAAACTTGTTCTTGATCAAATGACCAACCACTTCAGCACTAGCTTGCTTATGGTTGTGGTTCAACATCTCAATGGAACACGAATGATCATTTCTGAATTTAAAGATCCGAAATATGTCACAGCCTTTCATTCTTATGGCCTGGAATCTTCAATTACAATTGTCGTGAATGCAACACACACTATATAAATGCTTTGCCGACTTAGAACTTTAATCTCAAAATTCATATTCATGGCATGAATGTATATTCTTACTTTTAGGTCCTTCTTGGAAAAGAAGATTTGACCTACCTCCAACTCACGTGCTGCCCCATGCACGACAATGTCGCCGGTTGTTCTGAAATGTCCGGCTGTTTTAATGGAACGACTATTCGACCAGCGACTCACCAACCCAATGCCACGACTCTCTTAGACCATCGGTGTTACTAAATCTTGCAGTTGTGAGTTGGGTTGGGCATCATCGATATTGACATTGTAACCTGAATAATCACCTCACTCGTGCAAGTCACCCTACAAATGGTTGGACTACATAATTCGGGGTAGGGTTTAAACAACACGACGTCACTTGAGATAGATTTAAAATATCAGACGTCTCAAACCAGTCTGTATCTTGTACGTGTCCAAAATCAAGCCCAACCTTTTGAACGTCT
Organism: Trichosanthes cucumerina; assembly: GCA_036507285.1. Taxonomy (NCBI): domain Eukaryota; kingdom Viridiplantae; phylum Streptophyta; class Magnoliopsida; order Cucurbitales; family Cucurbitaceae; genus Trichosanthes; species Trichosanthes cucumerina. Next base: position 67,862,116 of record CM071839.1, on the reverse strand, counting down.
CCATCGTTTCTGTCTTCTGATTCTTCTTCGGATTCTTCTGATACTTCTGCCTCGTAGTCGCCTTCTCTTATACCTTCAAATCCTTCTTCGTAGTCGTATTCATCTTCTTCATCCTATTCTTCATATTTAACAACTTCATCGCTTCCATCGTCAAGCCCAGGGCTATACTCTAGGTCTTCAACGGGATCATCATCCTCTTTTTCATCGTCTATCGTGAACTTCTTATGTACATTTGTTATCTATACCTGGACTCTTGTAATGCCTAGATGGTGCATAAAGAATCCAACATCTCGATCGTTGCTTATGTTCATTGGAGATGATGGATAGTCCATATTGAATCTGACTCTCATTTTAATTTCATACTCATACTCGTCGATGGGCGTAACATCGTAAAGCTCTGACAAGAATTCTTCGAATGTAATCGTTACTAGCACCACGATACCGATCATCTGGCCTCCAGTATAATTATACGACTCCTCTTGCAAAAACCGCCACGCCTAATGAAAATACAGTTTTTCTCCATGTTAATAGTAACACTTCAAATTGAAAACAATATCAATTACACGAGATAGAGAATAACAGTATCATATCCAATTACATGAGATTGAATGATCGTGCAATTAAATGTTCGTAATCGGCAATAGGTAGCTCGAAGATATGATAATTAAATTCAATGATCAATTCAACGGTCAATCAAAACAAAACGTCATTAACGTGATTATATGCTAAGTCCATTGCAAATATGTCGTCGTGTGTGTTATGTGCATGTGGCAGGAAATAAATGAATAATCGAGTAAAATCTAAACTACAGGTGCAAGTGTTCGGTACGATACCTATAACTATAGTACTTTAAGGGACGATAGTTTCTCTTGATCGAGATTCTACGAAATAACAACCGAGATTTATGTTCGTTATGACGGGTGTATGTTTTTCTATATCGGAATGAAAATACCATTTATGAACACGTTTGTTGAATCATCAAAAGTGAAAGCCCTTCATTCTAATTCCTAGTCGAGAACGAATATATGGTTCGGGATACCAAATTTTTTTTTGTTTCATCGTCGACCGTCAATATATTAATTATCGTATTTTATGAGATTTGATCAACTCTCGTTACACCAACATTAAGATCTATGTCGTTTGATTGCAAGATAGCTCGCGTCCGGGCTACCAACTATATGATACTTACGAACACCATTCTCGTTCTATGTAGGGTTTAAGGTTTAGAGACCCACATTCAATGAATAAAACAATTCCATTGTTGTGCGCAAAATAACTGTCGACATACCATGTTAATTTCTATTAATCCAATTTCAAATAATTATATTATATAATTACAATACATTTTAGTCAGCCTCACAGTCAGTTGTGTCTATGATCACCACTGGAAGTCGGTTGTTACTCCTCTTCGTACATTGTGTCGAGCGCGTGCTTATACCCAAACGTGTGTCCAACCCGTTCCCCATTCCGTCATTATTGAAGGGAATGAAAATCTCTGCGCAGCGGAAGACGATCGAATCGTCATGGTATCATTACGCTACTCGAATTTTGCAAAACGATCTAACTACTAGATCTAGGCTAAACATGAAAAGAAGGAAGAAATTTACAGCAAGAAGAACATATTAACTTGTTGTAGACGGTTCTTCTAAAATCCTTCCTTGATCACGAACGCTTCGTGCTTCTCGAACGAAATCCGAACACAACCACTTGGAGTCTCGGTTGTTCTTCCTTTCGAAAGGAGGAGAGTTGTGGGACTCTTTGTGTTTTGGAGAGGGAGGAGAGTTTGAGAGAATAGTTGAGAGAATTCTCTTCTTCTCTTTGATGAAAATCAAAAAATGAGAGAGTGAACATCCAATCCCTTCTTGCAAAGGGTTTAAATAGTGGAATTGATGGAGTTAAAATCTCCACATAATTACCACTTTACCACAACCATAGGTTATGCAAATCTCATTTGCATAATCACATAACATAAGATATCTCATATCTCATATTGCAAATCTCATTTGCAATAATTGTGGATTAATTAAATTGAATCACATCCAATTTAATTTCTCTAAATTAATTTCTCCAATTAGCCCTAATTCAACAACTAGGCTAACCTATAGTTTATTATGAATCTCATTCACATTAAACTATATATTATATCATTCATATCTCATATAAATGACATAAATGCCCTTTAAGTGAAATTGAACACTTCAATTTCATACCAAAACATAAACCCTTCTTTTAACCCAGATTGAGCCAACCGAGGGACCTAATGGACCTACAGTGACGGGCTCCAATGATCCGAGATTAACCCGTCAAACTCTTTGACCCGGTTAATCAACATTCATTAGCTACGGTAACACTCCACTAATAGCCCGTAGCTGCACTCTCGTCAGTGTAGAATGTTACGTGTCCACTGATATAACCAATGCCCATGAGTCGACCCTTCACAGGTTGTTTGTAGACACGGCTGGGTCAAATTATCGTTTTACTCCTGTGTCTACCTCTTGTTCCTTAAGTTCCCACTGATCCTCTAATGAACAACATATTGTGATTGTCCAACCATACACAACATCCTTCTCGGGCCAGTAAGAAGGTGCGCGCCCGTTGTCCAAGCCCTGGAGACAACACTTAAGGGAACAACCCCTCTAGTTTCCCTAAAGGCGGGAACGAGTGAATTCCATCTCGCGTAGTTAAGTTCCCAAGTCCCTACTTGGTCCTGTCCCTTAGAAGATAGGCATATTGGGCGATTAACTGTGACCACCCTCACGCGTACTAGTCAAAGGACAGACCCCCGCAGACAGGAGTCCGTAATACGCTCAGGATTCAGGTGGTGTCACTAATGGTCATCTACGAAGTTATTAGTCCTTACTGTCAATGGTGTTACATCAGTAGGTCTAATAATTCACGGTCCGGTCTTGTAAAATCTCATTGCACAAGATGCCCCCACTCGCATGTCAACCACATGAACGAGTAAGATCACCTCGTTTGCATCAATACAAAGCGGGTCGCATCCACAGTATATCCAAACAACTTCCTTTGCAGCTTCACAAGCCGTAACATACTCTGCTTCCATAGTGGAATCAACGATGCATCCCTGCTTGATGTTTCGCCATATTACAGCTCCTCCATTCAAAATGAAGGTTGACCCCAAAGTGGACTTCCTAGAATCCTTATCGGTCAGAAAGTGAGAATCCGTGTATCCCGTAAGGATCAAATCCCCACTGCCATACACTAAGCTGTAGTTCCTCGTTCTCCTAAGATACTTGAAGATTGCCTTTAGGCCTGTCCAGTGATCTAATCCTGGATTGGACTGATATCTACTGGCGATGCCTACTGCATAACAAATGTCGGGCCTAAAACACAACATGGCATACATCAGGCTCCTTACAGCCGAAGCATATGGAATCCGTCTCATATCCTCAACATATTGAGGAGTCTTAGGACACTGATCCTTAGACAAGTGAACCCCATGCCTGAAAGGCAGCAAGCCCTTCTTGGAGTTCTGCATCTTATATCTAGACAACATCTTGTCAATATAAGACTCCTTAGACAAGGCAAGCGTTCTGTTCTTCCGGTTCCGGACTATCTGGATACCCAGAACATACTGTGCTTCTCCCAAATCTTTCATTTGGAATTGTGAAGCTAGCCACTTCTTAATGTCAGTAAGAAATTCTACCTCATTCCCAATGAGAAGAATATCGTCCACATACAACACCTAAAATGCGACAGTTTTGTCAACGATTTTTTGTAGACACAACGTTCGTCGACATTTTGATCAAAGCCAGAAGATTTGATCGCCTCATAAAACCTTATATTCCAAGACCTCGAAGCCTGTTTTAGTCCATAAATGGACCTATGAAGCCGGCAAACCTTTTGCTCCTTGCCTTGGGCAATGAACCCTTTGGGCTGGTCCATGTAGATGGTCTCATCAAGTTTACCATTCAGAAAGGTTGTCTTGACGTCCATCTGCCATACCTCGTAGTCATAATACGTGACAATGGCCAGAAGGATCCTGATCGACTTTAACATGGCAACAGGTGAAAAGGTCTCCTCATAGTCAACCCCTTCAACCTGGGTAAAATCGTTTGCCACTAGTCGGGCTTTGAAGGTCTGCACCTTCCCATCTACGCCACCTTTACGCTTGTAGATCCATTTGCAACCAATAGGTTTTACCCCATCCGGTTGATCCACAAGCTCCCAAACTGAATTGAAGTACATAGACTTCATTTCCTAGTCCATAGCTTTAATCCATTCGTCTTTGTCAACATCAACCATTGCCTGATCATAGGTCAATGGATCCTCACAGTCATCATCAGGAGCGACAACTGAGGTTTCAGCTAAACCCATGTAGCGATCGGGTTGTCTCACAGTCCTCCCACTACGTAGAGGCATTCCCAACTTTTGGGAATGGATTTTACTAGACGTGCTAGGATCAACAACACTTGTTGATGTACTAGCCCCATCAGCAACTCTTGCTGATGTACTGTCCATTCCATTTAACACAATTTTACTCCTTGGCAAATGATCCCTGACGTGGTCTTCCTCTAGGAAAGTGGCATTTGTCAACACAAGCACCCTATTTTCCTTAGGATCGTAAAATAGACCACCCCTAGTGTCTTTAGGGTAACATACGAATAGGCACAATTTCGAACGGGGTTCCAACTTTTTCGGGTTTGACACCAACACGTGGGTCGGGCATCCCCAAATTCTGAAGTGATGTAAACTGCCTTTACGTCCACTCCAGGGTTCAAAAGGTGTTTCACAAACACTCTTCGACGGAACGTTGTTCAAAATATAAACCACTGTCTCCACTTCGTAACCCCAAAAAGAATCAGGGAGACGAGCATAGGTCATCATCGACCGAACCATGTCCAACAAGGTTCTGTTTCTCCTCTCCGATACACCATTCTGGTGTGGCATACCAGGCGCTGAGAGTTGGGACGTAATTCCGTGTTCGATCATATAGTCCTGGAATTCAGTGTCCATGTACACTCCACCTCGATTCGATCGAAGTGTTTTAAGGGATTTACCTAAGAGGTTCTTAACCTCAGTCTTGTACTCCTTGAACTTTTCAAGAGTTTCAGACTTCTTGTGCATTAGGTAAATATACCCATACCTCGAGTAATCGCCTATGAAAGACACGAAGTACTCATAACCGCCCCGAGCTTTAACATTTATCGGACCACAGAGGTCAGAATATACTAACTCAAGAGGCTCTTTGACTCTATATCCTTTTCCACTAAAAGGACGTTTGGTCATCTTGCCCTCAAGGCATGACTCACACACCGGTAAAGAGTTTCCTTCCAACTCGTTTAGAAGTCCACTCTTCACTAGTTTCTAAATCCTATTGAGATTAATGTTGCCTAACCGTAGATGCCAAAGATGAGAATTTTCCTTAGGAGAAACTTTCCCTTTCTTAGTTCGTGTTTCTGCAGTTTTAAACAATTCAGTATTCAAAACACGTTTGACCGAATTAGGTTTCAAAACATACAGATTATGCTCAAGTGAAGCAGAACAAATAAGATTACCATTTCTGGAAATAAATGCTTTATTACCATGAAATGAAACGGAAATACACTGTTCTAAAAGACAGGAAATAGAAACTAGGTTTCTAGGAAACCCTTGAACTATGTACAAATTGTCCAACAAAATGTAGTTCCTGCCAAAATGTAGCTTCACTGTGTCGATCGCTGTAGCAGAGACAAGCTCCCCGGATCCAATCCGTAGAGTCACCTCACCCTCTCGCAGCGGCTGCCAGGAATCAATCCCCTAAAAAGAAGAACCAACATCGTTAGTGGCGCCCGAATCCAATATCCAGGCAGAGTCACTACTCTCCACTAAACAACTTTCTGCCACAAGTAAATCACATTACCTTGATTCTTCCTCTTGGGCAGGAATTTGAGACAGTTCCTCTTCTAGTTTCCACCCCCATTGCAATGGAAACACTTTCCTTTCTCTACAACGTCCTTGACCTTCTTGCCCTTGTGGGCGGCAACTCGATCAGTTTTACCCCTCTTCATTCTCTTCTTCCTTTTCGGGCGTGAAAGAGCAACAGGTTTCGTCCCAGAGGTCGAACCCCTGTGACAAGACCTGTAGGCAACATTTGCCTCAGATTCCTTGACCCTGTTCAAGGACTAGAAATTCTGTAGCTCATTGAGGAGGGTAGTAAGAGTGTAGCTAATTTTGTTCATAACAGCATTGCTACGAAATTGAAGGAAACTCTTCGGAAGAGTCTCTAGAATAAAACTTACTTGGCTCGACTCGTCGATCGAAGCTTCGTTCATCTCAGCCAGATTAAAGTGGGTCATCATGTCTAGAACATGTTCACGGACAGACGACCCCTCTTTCATCCGTGCGTTGAAGACGTATTTGAGCGAGTCATGTCGGACCTGAAAGAACTGTTTTCCAAACATTTCCTGCAAGGACTCCATGATCTCCTTGGCGGTGACCATCAGCTCATGCTTTTTTGCCAAAACATCAGACATGCTGGCAATAATGTAGACCTTGGCCTTTTCATTGGCCCTGATCCACCGATCGTATGCATTGCAAACACTTCGCGACGCAGTCGAGCCCAGCATCTGAGGACACTCCTCAGACAGCACGAACTTAATGTCGTCAGTTACCAAAATTGTGTTAATGTTGTTTTTCCATCTTTGGTAATTATCTCCCACTAATTTATCGAACATGAGTAGAGTTATTATTGCGCTAGACATTTTTAGTTGAAAATTTAAGAAAACTTTGTGTTAGTCTCGCAAAAAAAATCTTTTGAAATCCAATCAAGTTTTAGAAAAATTGTTTCATAATCACTATGTCATTCAAAATTTTGCAATAATACCCTAAAGGTTTAGAATGACCGCCACTGAAGAGTGAACAAAACACTCATTCTCTAGGACGAGACTTTCTCGATCAGACCCTAATCCCAGAATAACTCTTATTCCGTTAGGCGTCCAATTACCATTGTTTGGTCGAATTCATTAACACTTAACGAATTCTGTGAGTGTCAACCTCAATCTTTAAGTTTCCAAGCATCCGTCCAAACAATAGCAACCGAAGGGTGAACCAAGAAGGAAAACAAACCAGAAAATTGTATCCCTTTCGGGAATTCACGGTGTTCCGACTCCTATTATCAGGCCCTCCGAAGGGATTGTCTGGTCCAGGCCAAACTAGCAGGCGGATCATAGACGTCTCACGGTGTGAATCGAAAGAAGAGACCGTGGGTCTCGTTTTCACAAGTCCCGCTCCTACTCACTATAAGTACAATCTCCATCCACGATGATATTGACCTATACAAATGCCACCCGAAGGGGGACGCTCCCATTTGCGCCACGAGGCAGAGTATAGATCTCACGGTGCAGACTTAAAGGAGATTTGTGGTTGGAAATTCAAATGTATCTCATACACTATATTTCCTCCCACTCAACATTTTAATTTTAATAGGGATTGACCTAGATAAACCGACTAAAATTTACCTAAGTCTACCAATATAACTCTTATATGATATTAACCTAAGTCTATAATCACATTATAACTTAGGTCTATGTGAGTTAATTAAAACACTTTTAATTAGCGACACTCACGATAAGTATAATCTAAGAATCTCCGGACCGAATTCACTCCCAGGTAGGTTTCAAGGTAGGGGTGTTCCGCAAGCGTCAACTTAAATACCCCAGCCTTAGACAAAACCTTCCTTAGACAGAGTTACTAATCAGTCTCCATTCATAGACTAAACTTTGATTTCCTAATTTCTAATCTGATTAGAAAATAGAAAACCTAAGTCTAATTATTCAAGTTCTAAACTCTTTAAAACTAATAATTAACTTAGGTTGCATGCATTTCTATGTTATAGTGCTTGATCATTCATCACATGAATAACTATATACTATAAAATAAAATAATTCATCACATGAATATAAATGCATGAGCATACTTTAATCTAAAAAATATAACACTTATATTAATTAAATTAAACATGCATTTAATTATGTTATAACTTTTATAATATAACCTATCATGCAAACTATATATTATAACTCTTATAATATAAATGATGCATAAAATGTTTAACCTAAGGTGGGATTTTAAATCTATATGACATACATTATGTACATAAAATTTAATTAAATCATACATCTCATGCATAAAATAATTAAATAGCAAAATTGATCGGTTTTTGGCACCTAGGGGTAATTATTTAATTAAATAACATTAATATAACTCTTATATTAATATTATTTAATGAAATAATTAAATAAATGAATTAAAATTACATTTTACATTTAATAAAAAAATAAAAAACGAAATTTAACTGCCCCAGTTTCCACAGTATGCCCACGAAGTCGCGAAACCGCCCATGAACTGCCCACTACGCGTGAGGCGTTGCAACGCTGTCGCGTCCAGCGTTGAGGCCAGCGTGCTCCACGTCGTGGCGTTGCAACGCTGCTCTGCAACCAAGCCAGCACCCGCAAGGATAGCGTTGAGACGCCGATGAACAGCGTCTCAACGCCATCGACAGAACAACAAACACTTTCGTTGTTCTTCACCGAATTTCACCCGTTTTCGCTCCGATTTCTTCACAACAACTCTTGCCACGATCGACACGGACTTACAGACTCGATTTATTTTCTAAATTGCCCAAAAACACGGGCCTTTACATTTGATCTCATCAAACAGAAAATAAATCTAAAAGTGCCAAAAAACCGAAACATCCAAAATTGCAAACCAACATTCATCTCATGAATTCAAAGTAAAATACCCACCTATTTTAACAAAAAATACTGCATAACGAAGAACCATCGAAATGGCTCTGATACCAATTCAAGGGAATGAAAATCCCCACGCAGCGGAAGGCGATCGAATCGTCATGGTATCATTACGCTACTCGAATTTTGCAAAACGATCTAACTACTAGATCTAGGCTAAACATGAAAAGAAGGACGAAATTTATAGCAAGAAGAACATACTTACTTATTATAGACGGTTCTTCTAAAATCCTTCCTTGATCACGAACGCTTCGTGCTTCTCGAACTCAACAAAGTCTTCTCTCGAACGAAACTCGAACACAACCACTTAGAGTCTCGATTGTTCTTCCTTTGGAAAGGAGGAGAGTTGTGGGACTCTTTGTGTTTTGGAGAGGGAGGAGAGTTTGAGAGAATAGTTGAGAGAATTCTCTTCTCCTCTTTGATGAAAATCAAAAAATGAGAGAGTGAGCATCCAATCCCTTCTTGCAAAGGGTTTAAATAGTGGAATTGATTGAGTTAAAATCTCCACATAATTACCACTTTACCATAACCATAGGTTATGCAAATCTCATTTGCATAATCACATAATATAAGATATCTCATATCTCATATTGCAAATCTCATTTTCAATAATTGTGGATTAATTAAATTGAATCACATCCAATTTAATTTCCCTCAATTAATTTCTCCAATTAGCCCTAATTCAACAATTAGGCTAACCTATAGTTTATTATGAATCTCATTCACATTAAGCTATATATTATATCATTCATATCTCATATAAATGATATAAATGCCCTTTAAGTGAAATTGAACACTTCAATTTCATACCAAAACATAAACCCTTCTTTTAACCCAGATTGAGCCAACCGAGGGACCTAATGGACCTACAGTGACGGGCTCCAATGATCCGAGATTAACCCGTCAAACTCTTTGACCCGGTTAATCAACATTCATTAGCTACAGTAACACTCCACTAATAGCCCGTAGCTGCACTCTCGTCAGTGTAGAATATTACGTGTCCACTGATATAACCAATGCCCATGAGCCGACCCTTCACAGGTTCTTCGTAGACACGGCTGGGTCAAATTACCGTTTTACCCATGTGTCTACCTCTTGTTCTTTAAGTCTCCACTGTTCCTCTAATGAACAACATATTGTGATTGTCCAACCGTACACAACATCCTTCTCGGGCCAGTGAGAAGGTGGGCGCCCGTTGTCCAAGCCCTGGAGACAACACTTAAGGGAACAACCCCTCTAGTTTCCCTAGAGGTGGGAACGAGTGCATTCCATCTCGCGTAGTGTTAGCTCTTAGAATGAGAGGTAAGATTGAGCTTTTATTGTGATTATTCCTTGGTATTTTGAGATTTCTTGACTATTTTAACCCCTTGATTATGTACTTTTGTGTGTTAATATTTAAAAATTACTTTTGAAGTACCTTAAAGCCATTGAAGTACTTTTCATTGCTGAATTTTGTCATTTTGGCCATGTTTTCAGGAGTTTTTGGGAAGATAAATGTTATGAAGTCTTTGAAGGTCCGCTTGAGCTACTATATAGTGTGCAATTCTTTGAAGGATCAAGATTGCTTGGAGCAAAAATCTCTTGTACCGCCGCAGAATACGCACGTGGGAGAGATCTCATTAATTGAGTTGGACTAAAATTGCCACATCAGTCGCTGAGAACCAATGGGAAGCCGCCATACCGATTTTCCTTGTCTATTCAACCCTCATTTGCATATGGGGTGTGATATAAATACTTTCGTTAGCTGTTTTTAGGGGAAGAAGGAGAGAAGAAAGAGAAAAAAGAAGAAGAACCCGATTGGGAAAGGAGACAAGGGGCGAAATTGTAGCAAGCTGAATTGGGGAAGCTTCTCCTTCTGGAAAGAAGGTTGGGGTGGATCGATAAAGGCTTGGGAACTTCACCCATCTGTTCATTCTTTCATTCCCCTTGCTCTTACTTTTCTATTTTGTAACTAAGACCATTTAAGCATGTTTAACACTAGGTTTACTGTTTTATTGTTGTTTTTCCTTATCACCATGAACTAATCACCTTAGGGGTGAGGATTAGGAGACTTTATGTGGATGCAACTTTAATGAAAGAGTAATTTGCTGCAATCTCACTCTTGTGTCTTGTGATTTTACTGCTTAACTATGGTTTGTTTGGCCACCCCACCTTAGTATTGTTTATTCCAACTTGGAAAAGGGAAGACTAAACCGATTTCAAGGCATGACATTAGTTCTGATTAAGAGATTTACTTCTCTCAGGTGATTGAGGAGTCTAGGAATAGTCACTCACCTAGTGTTAACAGTTAGGAGCTAAAATTAAGGTGTTTAATGGAAATTAAGTGTTATAATTGCGAGGAAATTTGGGAAGATTCCGTGAGTTATACTGTTTTGAGCTCTGGTGCAGTTTTGAGCTCTAGCATTAAGATTGTTGAAGCATAATTTCGTCCCTAATCCTATCCCCTTTTTACTGTTTGGGTTAAACTTGTGTTTGCTGCTGCTTTACTTTCACTAATCACCTTCTGCATTACTTTAGCATTTCAATTGTTACTTTTCATTTCTAATTCCAATACTCATTTCATTTAAGTTGGTTACCATTTACTCATTAAATTCAACTCAACTTTGTGTAATTTCTGCAACTAATCCCTGAGGAGACGATTAAATTTACTTATCACTTGCTGCTTAGATTGTGTATACTTGCACAGTTCAAGAGTGTTTCCTTGATAATTTCATACACCCCTTTTAAGCAAACAAGTTTTTGGCGCCGTTGCCGGAGATTAGTTTGATTTTTACTTTGTTTGAGTTATTTTTAGTGATTTTTTTTTTTTGAGCTGAAAGAAGGATCTAACTAAGGTGTTCTTTGTTTTTCAGGTGCTGTAATTGTGCATGAATGATTTCTCAGGTTTAGAATTTTTCTTAGATCCTGAACCTGAGAGAACATTTCATAGAAGAAGGAGGATTCAAAAGGAAAAAATGGCAGATTTTCGTGGAGGTCCTGTAGATCCTAACAATCCTCAAAATAACCCTGGAAACCAACCACAAGGCCAAGGAGGCTTTAGACCACCTTTAGTTGAACCCCAAGCTATGGTCCCTGCCAATGTTATTGTCTTAGCAGAAGACAGGGAGAGAGCTATTAGAACTTATGCCAATCCCTTGGTTGAAGAGTTAAATCCTAGGATCATTAGGCCAGAAATCTAAGCCCCAATGTTTGAGCTTAAACCTGTCATGTTCTAAATGCTCCAAACCATAGGACAGTTTCATGAACTATCATCTGAAGATCCTCACTTGCATTTAAAATCCTTCCTAGGGGTTAGTGATTCTTTTATACTGCAAGGAGTGCCTAAGGATGCCCTAAGGTTGAGTTTGTTTCCTTACTCCCTTAGAGATACAACCAAGACATGGTTGAATACACTTTCTCCTGGGGCAGTTGACTCTTGGAACACCCTTGCTGAAAAATTTCTCATTAAGTATTTCCCACCAACTAGGAATGCTAAGTTTAGAAATGAAATTGTAGCTTTTCAGCAGTTTGATGATGAATCCTTAAGTGAGGCATGGGAGAGATTTAAGGACTTGCTTAGGAAGTGTCCTCATCATGTACTCCCACATTGTATTCAAATGGAGATATTTTACAATGGGTTGAATACATGCACTAAACAAGTTGTTGATGCTTCGACAAATGGGGCTCTTTTATCAAGGACCTATAATGAAGCATTTGAGATACTGGAAAGAATATCCTCAAACAACTGTCAGTGGGCTGATTCAAGGAGCTCCCAAGGTAAAAAGATCAAGGGAATGTTGGAGTTAGATGCTTTAACCGCTCTAAATGCACAAATGGCATCAATGACCAATATGCTGAAAAATCTAACTGTTGAAAATGCAACCCAAATTTCCCCTAATGCTCATAATGCAGCTATGGTAAACCAAGTAGTAAGTACTGAGTCATGTGTTTATTATGGTGAAGGGCACACATTTGAACTTTGTCATAGTAATCCAGCCTCAGTATACTATGTTGGGAACCAAGTTAATCAAAGGAATGATCCTTATTCTAATACCTATAACCCAGGTTGGAGAAATCACCCTAACTTTGCTTGGGGAGGTCATGGAAGTATTTCTCAAGCCCCTCAATTGCAGCAAAAGGTGAATTATCCACTAGGTTTTGGGCATCAGAATCAACAGGCCTATGGAAACCAGCAACCGATGCTCCAACATCAGAGGACAGTAGCACCCCCACAACATATTCCAGGTACTTCTCTTGAAAGTTTGTTGAAGGAATATATGGCTAAAAATGATGTTGTTATTCAAAGTCAACAAGCTTCAATGAGAAACTTTGAAATGCAATTGGGTTAGCTTGCCAATGAAATAAGATCGAGGCCTCAAGGTAAACTTCCTTCTGACACTGAAATTCCAAAAAGGGAAGGAAAAGAACAAGTGCTAGCATAGAGTTAAGGAGTGGGAAAACATTGACTAAGCCTGAGGAAATCAGTAAGAAGAAACAAAAAGAGAAGGACTTTGCAGTGCAAGTTGAGGAAGAGAAAAAAGAAGACCAGTTGGAACCTAGGGAAGTAGGAAATGAGGAGATTGAAAAGATACATAGAGCACAAACTTCAAAACCATCTGAGTGCCTTCCTACTATTACTCTTGAGTTTAAACCACCTCCTTCACCATTCCCTCAAAGGTTGAAGAAAAAGAATACTCAAGATGCTCAATTTAAGAAGTTTTTCGATGTCTTTAAACAACTTCACATAAATATACCTTTTGTTGAAGCCTTAAAACAAATGTCGAATTATGTGAAGTTTCTTAAAGATATGTTGACTAAGAAGAAGAAACAAGTTGAGTATGAAGTTGTCCCTTTGACAGGTGAGTGTAGCTCCATTGTAACAAACTTAATTCCTCCTAAACTCCAAGACCCTGGATCATTCACCATTCCCATTTCCATAGGAGGTAAGGAGTTAGGGCGAGCTTTGTGTGACTTAGGAGCTAGCATTAACCTTATGCCATTGTCCATTTACAAAACATTAGGCATAGGTGAAGCTAGGCCCACCACAGTTACATTACGGTTAGCTAACCAATGCATTACTTATCCTGAGGGGAAGATAGAGGACATCTTGGTACAAGTGGATAAATTCATATTTCCATCAGATTTTATAATCTTGGATTATGGGACTGATAAAGATGTGCCTATTATCCTAGGGAGACCATTTTTTGCAACAGGGAATACATTAATTGATGTTAAAAAAGGTGAACTTACAATGAGGGTACATGATCAAGAGATCAAGTTTAGTATTTTTGATGCAATGAAGTACCCAACTAATGTGAAGGAGTGTTCTGTGATTCAAGTGTTGGAAGAAGGGATTAGAGAAAACACTGAGCTGGAAATGTTGGAGCATTATGTTCAATCTGTTGGAGGAACAATAATAGAGAGTTTTGAAAACAGCAGTTTAGAAGAAAATGGTAAGAATTTTTCTGAAATTTCTAACTCCAAGAGAGTTTTTGAACATCTGAAATTAAGGGAAAAGAAAACATCATCATTGCACACCCATCTATCAAAGAACTTCCAGTCTGTGAGTTAAAGTCTTTGCCCACAAATTCAAGGTATTTCTACCTAGGTGAGAAGGAAAATTTTTCAATAATCACATCAGTAAGTTTGCTACTGAAAAATGATATTTCACTGTTGAAATTGCTCCAGCAACCGAAACGTAAGAATTCTTTCATTGATGAGCAGTTATTTACAGTAAATCACATTAGGAAAGTGGGAAAACCTTGGTATGATGACCTTGCCAACCATCTTGCTTATGGAATTTTGCCTCATGGTTTATCAAAACAACAACTGAAATCTTTTCTCCATGAGGTGAAATTTTATTTCTTAGATGATCCATTTGTTTTTAGACATTGTGTTGGCAAAGATGATGGAGAATTTAAAGCAAATGGGATGAGAACTAAACACTATTGGAAAGAGAAGTTCCAAAGAGGCATAACCTCTATCAGTTCAACAGATACTTGAGAAGAACATTTTCAAGGAGCTTGTGTAATTCTTGATAATTCTTATATGCTCCAAACAATTAATTGATTTCATTGATTTACTTGTTTTGTCTTTGCTTTATCGGTTTAATTTAGTTTCTTTTCTTTTCTTGCAGTTGTTTTTCTTTTCAGTTTTGTAGGTGCAATCAACGCTTCACCCATAAGCGATCAGGAGTCCTCTTTGATTAGGGAAGATATCTCTTGGAGTTATTTGGAAATGTTGTGGATATGAAGGTTAAAGAGAAAGGGGAGTTTCTGTCCTTTTGAGTTGTTGATTGTAAAATAAATGTTAATTTTTTTTTTTTTGTTTTTGTTGTTTTAAGTTTAAGTTCAGTAGTTCTGGTTATGTTAGTTTGTTTTGCTTTGTTTTATTTGTTGTTGGGCTGCTTTTAGTTGTTAAATCTTGTCTTTGCTTGGTCTGAACTAAAAAAAAAAAGAAAGAAAAGTTGTAAGCTTGCCACTGTAGTGAAAATTAAATAAATAGTCATACCTAGCTTGCTCCAATTCTTTCTTGCTTCTGATGAGTTTAGTTGTGCTTGATTGTTTGCCATAATCATTTTAATGTAACACAATGCTTGTAGCAGCTTTATGGTGCCCCTAGCTTGCTAACCACCAACTCTTGAGAATTTGCTCCTTTAAACTTAGATTAAAGAGTTTGGATGCTCATTGCCTTCCGTTTTTTTACATAAAAGTAACTAAGTTTTGGGGTTACTTCCCTTGATTCTTTACTCATTGTGGACAATGAGCAATTTAAGTTTGGGGGTAAGGCACCCGAGTAATAACAAGTTATGATCTCCTAGGAGCATTCCTCTTCTTTTTAGGACTCATGCCTCTTCTCTTCAAAAAAAAGAAAAAAAGAAAAAAGAAAAAAGAAAGAAAAGAAAAGTGAAGTTTGAGAGTTATTCCTCTACCGAAGTTGCCTATTAAACCAGAGTTGGACATGATACCCATGCTCACCTTTGAGTTGAACAGTAATAAAGGGATATGAATATGCCTAGGGAACTCAATTTAGTAGCAGGGCTTGTTGTTAGGTAGCCTTCATCACAAATGTTGGTGCTTAAATTGAAGGTTATGTTTACAAGAAGGGTTCTCTCTAACTTCTTTAGTGAAATAAGTTCTTTAATAAATAAAAAACAAAACAAAACAAAGAAAAGAAGAGGAAAGTTAAAGCCTAGCATAAAGCTCTCGTTGCTTAGGTGAGTTGCATCATCAATGTGACCATTCTAAGAACTAAGGAGATGTTTATGCAAGGGGGAGTGGCCAAGAGTGCCTAAGGGAATGAATGTTTGCCTACTTAAGCATAAGGTTAGCTTTGTAGGATTCTTAGGAGTGATAGCTCTTATTGCTGAGAAAAAAAAAATGCTTTGCTGAAAGAAAAACTAAAGCGATGAAACTCATTCTTATTTTTGTGAGTTTATGGGGTGCATAGTGAATTCGAAGATGGATTAAGTGTTAGTTGAGTTGTGGGGTTGTTTTGTGAAGCTTGCTACTTTTGATTTGAAAGAAAAACAAATTGATTATGGCAAATCTTCTGAAGGCTAAGCTTTGATGAACTTTGGTAAGAAAAAAAATGGGACTGCTATATCAGTAACTATTTGTATCATTTGACTGCTGAATCATTTTTTTTTCTTGAGCTGAGTGGTGATTGTTGCCTCTTGGTGGGGTTAGAATGTTTAAGCATTACTCAGGGACGAGTAATGATTTAAGTTTCGGGGTTTGTTAGCTCTTAGAATGAGAGCTAAGATTGAGCTTTTATTGTGATTATTCCTTGGTATTTTGAGATTTCTTGACTATTTTTACCCCTTGATTAAGTACTTTTGTGTGTCAATATCTACAAATTACTTTTGAAGTACCTTAAAGCCATTGAAGTACTTTTCATTGCTGAATTTTGTCATTTTGGCCATGTTTTCAGGAGTTTTGGGGAAGATAAATGTTATGAAATGCGAAACACAAAGTAATGAAATAAATAACTCTTATTAATTTCAAACAATAATTTACAAACACGAGATTAGGACAAACATCCCAACAAACTCCCACTTGGACTAAGCTAGTGGGGAAAATACATTTCTGAAATGTACATAAATTACAATGAAGTAATACAATAAACTAGGGCATTGAATACCCATTTACACATCTCCCACTTGCCCTAGTCAGGAAGCTCTCGAAGACCTAGACTCTCTAGGTGACCCTCAAACACCTTAGCCGTGAGGGGCTTTGTAAATGGATCAGCTACGTTGTGCTCCGACGCTATCTGCGTGTCTGTCACGTCTCTACGGTGCACAATCTCCCGTATCAGATGATACTTGCGCTCAATGTGTTTGCCTCTCTTATGACTCCGAGGCTCACGTGAGTTGGCTCTTTGCCACTTGTTATCACGAGCGATTGTGATCGACAAGTTCATATTTGGACCAACTTCCAAATTCGTCATGAACTTCCTAAGTCAAACAGCTTCCTTTGCAGCTTCACAAGCCGCAACATACTCCGCTTCCATAGTGGAACCAGCGATGCATCCCTGCTTGATGCTTCGCCATACTAAAGCTCTTCTATTCAAAATGAAGGCTGACCCCGAAGTGGATTTCTTAGAATCCTTATCGATCTGAAAGTCAGAATCCGTGTATCCCGTAAGGATCAAATCCCCACTGCCATACACTAAGCTGTAGTTCCTCGTTCTCCTAAGATACTTGAAGATTTCCTTTATGGTTGTCCAGTGATCTAATCCTGGATTGGACTGATATCTACTGACGATTCCTACTGCATAACAGATGTCGGGCCTAGTACACAACATGGCATACATCAGGCTCCCTACAGCCGACACATATTGAATCCGTCTCATATCCTCAACATCTTGAGGAGTTTTAGGACACTGATCCTTAGACAACTGACCCCCATGCCTGAAAGGCAGCAAGCCCTTCTTGGAGTTCTGCATCTTATATCTAGACAACATCTTGTCAATATAAGAAGCCTTAGACAAGGCTAGCGTTCTGTTCTTTCGATTCTGGACTATCTGGATACCTAGAACATACTGGGCTTCTCCCAAATCTTTCATTTGGAATTGCGAAGCTAGCCACTTCTTAACGTCAGTAAGAAATTCTACCTCATTCCCAATGAGAAGAATATCGTCCACATACAACACCAAAAATGCGACAGTTTTGTCAACGATTTTCTTGTAGACACAACGTTCGTCGACATTTAGATCAAAGCCATAAGATTTGATCGCCTCATCAAACCTTATATTCCAAGACCTCGAAGCCTGTTTTAGTCCATAAATGGACCTATGAAGCCGGCAAACCTTTTGCTCCTTGCCTTGGGCAATGAACCCTTTGGGCTGGTCCATGTAGATGGTCTCATCAAGTTTACCATTCAGAAAGGTTGTCTTGACGTCCATCTGCCATACCTCGTAGTCATAATACGTGACAATGGCCAGAAGGATCCTGATCGACTTTAACATGGCAACAGGTGAAAAGGTTTCCTCATAGTCAACCCCTTCAATCTTGGTAAAACCCTTTGCCACTAGTCGGGCTTTGAAGGTCTGCACCTTCCCATCTACGCCACGTTTAAGCTTGTAGATTCATTTGCAACCAATAGGTTTTACCCCATCCGGTTGATCCACAAGCTCCCAAACTGAATTGAAGTACATAGACTCCATTTCCTGGTCCATAGCTGTAATCCATTCGTCTTTGTCAACATCAACCATTACATGATCATAGGTCAATGGATCCTCACAGTCATCATCAGAAGCGACAACTGAGGTTTCAGCTAAACCATGTACCGATCGGACTGTCTCACAGTCCTCCCACAACGTCGAGGCATTCCCAACTCTTGGGAACGGATTTGACTAGACGTGCTAGGATCAACAACACTTGTTGACGTACTAGCCCCCTATCGGTACTCTTCTTTGATGTAACGCCCATTTCATCTAACACAATTTTACTCCTTGGTAAATGATCCCTGACGTGGTCTTCCTCTAGGAAAGTGGCGTTTGTCGACACAAGCACCCTATTTTCCTTAGGATCGTAAAACATACCACCCCTAGTGTCTTTAGGGTAACATACGAATAGGCACAATTTCGAACGGGGTTCCAACTTTTTCGGGTTTGACACCAACACGTGGGTCGGGCATCCCCAAATTCTGAAGTGATGTAAACTGCTTTTACGTCCACTCCAGAGTTCAAAAGGTGTTTCACAAACACTATTCGACGGAACGTTGTTCAAAATATAAACTGCAGTCTCCACTTCGTAACCCCAAAAAGAATCAGGGAGACGAGCATAGCTCATCATCGACCGAACCATGTCCATCAAGGTTCTGTTTCTCCTCTCCGATACACCATTCTGTTATGGCATACCAGGCGCTAAGAGTTGGGACGTAATTCCATGTTCTATCTTATAGTCCTGGAATTCAATGTCCATGTACTCTCCACCTCGATCCGATCGAAGTGTTTTAAGCGATTTACCTAAGAGGTTCTCAACCTCAGTCTTATACTCCTTGAACTTTTCAAGAGTTTTAGACTTCCTGTGCATTAGGTAAATATACCCATACCTTGAGTAATCGTCTATGAAAGACACGAAGTACTCATAACCGCCCCGAGCTTTAATATTCAACGGACCACAGAGGTTAGAATGTATTAACTCAAGAGGCTCTTTGGCTCTATATCCTTTTTCACTAAAAGGACGTTTGGTCATCTTGCCCTCAAGGCATGACTCACACACCGGTAAAGAGTTTTCTTCCAACTCGTTTAGAAGTCCACTCTTCAGTAGTTTCTCAATCCTATTGAGATTAATGTGGCCTAACCGTAGATGCCAAAGATGGGCATTTTCCTTAGGAGAAACTTTCCCTTTCTTAATTAGTGTTTCTGCAGTTTTAAACAATTCAGTATTCAAAAGACTTTTGACCAATTAGGTTTCAAAACATACAGATTATGCTCAAGTGAAGCAGAACAAATAAGATTACCATTTCTGGAAATAAACACTTTATTACCATGAAATGAAACGGAAATACACTGTTATAAAAGGCACGAAATAGAAATTAGGTTTCTAGTAAACTTTGGAACTATGTACATATTGTCCAACAAAATGTAGTTCCTGCCAAAATGTAGTTTCACCGTGACGATCGCTGCAGCAGAGACAAGCTCCCCAGATCCAATCCATAGAGTCACCTCACCCTCTCGCAGCGGCTGCCAGGAATCAATCCACTGAAAAGAAGAAAAAACATGGTTAGTGGCACTCGAATCCAATATCCAAGCAAAGTCACTACCCTCCACTAAACAAGTTTCTGTCACAAGTAAATCACATTTACCTTGATTCTTCCCCTCGGCCAGGAATTTGGGACAATTCCTCTTCCAGTGTCTGCCACCATTGCAGTGGAAAAACTTTCCTTTCTCTACAACGTCCTTGACCTTCTTGCCCTTGTGGGTGGCAACTCGGTCAGTTTTACCCCTCTTCATCCTCTTCTTCCCTTTGGGCGTGAAGGAGCAACAGGTTTCGTCCCAGAGGTCGAACCCCTGTGACAAGACCTGTAGGCAACATTTGCCTCAGATTCCTTGACCGTGTTCAAGGATTGGCAATTCTGTAGCTCATTGAGGAGGGTAGTAAGAGTGTAGCTAATTTTGTTATAACAGCATTGCTACGAAACTGAAAGAAACTCTTCGGAAGAGTCTCCAGAATAAAACTGACTTGGCTTGACTCGTCGATCGAAGCCCCATTCATCTCAGCCAGATTAAAGTGGGTCATCATGTCTTGAACATGTTCACGGACAGACGACCCCTCTTTCATCCGTGCGTTGAAGACGTATTTGAGCGAGTCATGTCGGACCTGAAAGAACTGTTGTCCAAACATTTCCTACAAGGACTCCATGATCTCCTTGGCGGTGACCATCAGCTCATGCTTCTTTGCCAAAACATCCGACATGCTGGCAATAATGTAGACCTTGGCCTTTTCATTGGCCCTGATCCATCGATCGTATGCATCGCGAACACTTCGTGATGCAGTCGAGCCCAGCATCTGAGGACACTCCTCAGACAACACGAACTTAATGTCGTCAGTTACCAAAATTATGTTAATGTTGTTTTTCCATCTTTGGTAATTATCTCCCACTAATTTAACGGACGCGAGTATAGCTATTATTGCCCTAGACATTTTTAGCTGAAAAATTAAGAAAACTTTGTGTTAGTCTCGCAAAAAAAAAAAACTTTTGAAATCCAATCAAGTTTTAGCAAAATTGTTTCATGATCCCTAGGTCATTCAAAATTTTACAATGATACCCTAAAGGTTTAAAATGACTGCCACCGAAGGGTGAACAGAACACTCTTCCTCGATGAAGAGACTTTCTCGATCAGACCCTAATTCCAGAATAACTCTTATTCCATTAGGCATCCAATTACCATTGTTTGGTCGAATTCATTAACACTTAACGAATTTTGTGAGTGTCACCCTCAATCTTTAAGTTTCCAAGCATCCGTCCAAACAATAGCAACCGAAGGGTGAACCAAGAAGGAAAACCAACTAGGAAACCCTTTCGGGAATTCACGGTGTTCCGGCTCCTATGATTAGGCCCTCCGAAGGGATTGTTTGGTCCAGGCCAAACTAGCGGTGTGATCATAGGCGTCTCTCACCTGTGAATCGAAAAGAAGAGATCGTGGGTCTCGTTTTCACAAGTCTCGCTCCCACTCACTATAAGTACTCTCTCCATCCACTATGATATTGACCTATACAAATGCCACCCGAAGGGGGACGCTCTCATTTGCGCCACGAGGCCGAGTATAGATCTTACGGTGCGGACTTAAAGGAGATTTGTAGTTGGAAATTCAAATGTATCTCATACACTATATTTCCTCCCACTCAGCACTTTAATTTTAATAGGGATTGACCTAGATAAACCGGCTAAAATTTACCTAAGTCTACCAATATAACCTCTTATATGCTATTAACCTAAGTCTATAATCACATTATAACTTAGATCTATGTGAGTTAGTTAAAACACTTTTAATTAGGGGCACTCACGATAAGTATAATCTAAGAATCTCCGGACCGAATTCACTCTCAGGTCGATTTCCAGGTAAGGGTGTTCCGCAAGCGCCAACTTAAATACCCCAGCCTTAGACAAAACCTTCCTTAGACAGAGTTACTAATCAGTCTCCATTCATAGACTAAACTTTGATTTCCAAATTTCTAATCTCATCAGAAAATAGAAAACCTAAGTCTAATTATTCAAGTTCTAAACTCTTTAAAACTAATAATTAACTTAGGTTGTATGCATTTCTATGTTATACTGCTTGATCATTCATCACATAAATAACTATATACTATAACATAAAATAATTCATCACATGAATATAAATGCATGAGCATACTTTAATCTAAAAAACATAACATTTATATTAATTAAATTAAACATGCATTTAATTATATTATAACTCCTATAATATAACCTATCATTCAAACTATATATTATACCTCTTATAATATAAATGATGCATGAAATGTTTAACCTAAGGTGTGATTTTAAATCTATATAACATACATTATGTACATAGAATTTAATTAAATCATACATCTCATGCATAAAATAATTAAATAGCAAAATTTGACTCGTTTTTGGCACCTAGGGGCAATTATTTAATTAAATAACATTAATATAACTCTTATATTAATATTATTTAATGAAATAATTAAATAAATGAATTAAAATTACATTTTACATTTAATAAAAAATAAAAAATGAAATTTAACTGCCCTACTTTCCACAGCATGCCCACGAAGTCGCGAAACCACCCATGAACTGCTCACTACGCGTGCAGCGTTGCAACGCCGTGGCCAGCGTTGCAACACTGCCGAGTCCAACGTGCTCTACGTCGTGGCGTTGCAACCCTGCTCTGCAGCCAAGCCAGCGCCCGCAAGGATAGCGTTGAGACGCCGATGAACAGCGTCTCAACGCTATCGACAGAACAACAAACACCTTTGCTGTTCTTCACCGAATTTCGCTCGTTCCGCTCTGATTTCTTCACAACAACTCTTTCCACGAACGACACGGACTAACAGACTCGATTTATTTTCTAAATTGCCCAAAAACACGGGCCCTTACATTTGATCTCATCAAACAGAAAATAAATCTAAAAGTGCCAAAAAACCGAAAAATCCAAAATTGCAAACTAACATTCATCTCATGAATTCAAAGTAAAATACCCACCTATTTTAACAAAAAAAAGTGCATAATGAAGAACCATCGAAATGCCTCTGATACCAATTGAAGGGAATGAAAATCCCCGCGCAGCGGAAGTCGATTGAATCGTCATGGTATCATTACGCTACTCGAATTTTGCAAAACGATCTAACTACTAGATCTAGGCTAAACATGAAAAGAATGAAGAAATTTACAACAAGAAGAACATACTTACTTGTTGTAGACGATTCTTATAAAATCCGTCCTTGATCACGAACGCTTCGTGCTTCTCGAACTCAACAAAGTCTTCTCTCGAACGAAACCCGAACACAACCACTTGGAGTCTCGGTTGTTCTTCCTTTGGAAAGGAGGAGAGTTATGGGACTCTTTGTGTTTGGAGAGAGAGAAGAGTTTGAGAGAATAGTTGAGAGACTTCTCTTCTTCTCTTTGATGAAAATAAAAAAATGAGAGAGTGAGCATCCAATCCCTTCTTGCAAAGGGTTTAAATAGTGGAATTGATGGAGTTAAAATCTCCACATAATTACCACTTTACCACCACCATAGGTTATGCAAATCTCATTTGCATAATCACATAATATAAGATATCTCATATCTCATATTGCAAATCTCATTTGCAATAACTGTGGATTAATTAAATTGAATCACATCCAATTTAATTTCCCTCAATTAATTTCTCCAATTAGCCCTAATTCAACAATTAGGCTAAACTATAGTTTATTATGAATCTCATTCACATTAAACTATATATTATATCATTCATATCTCATATAAATGACATAAATGCCCTTTAAGTGAAATTGAACACTTCAATTTCATACCAAAACATAAACCCTTCTTTTAACCTGATTGAGCCAACCGAGGACCTAATGGACCTCGGTGGCGGGCTCCAATGATCCGAGATTACCACATCAACTCTTTGACCGGTTAATCAACATTCATTAGCTACGGTAACACTCCACTATAGCCCGTGAGCTGCACTCCCGTCGATCACGAGAATATTACGTGTCCATTGATATAACCAATGCCCATGAGTCGACCCTTCACAGGTTGTTCGTAGACACGGCTGGGTCAAATTATCGTTTTACCCCTGTGTCTACCTCTTGTTCCTTAAGTCCCCACTGCTCCTCTAATGAACAACATATTGTGATGGTCCAACCATGCACAACATCCTTCTCGGGCTAGTGAGAAGGTGGGCGCCCGTTGTCCAAGCCCTTGAGACAGCACTTAAGGGAACAACCTCTCTAGTTTCCCTAAAGGCGGGAACGAGTGAATTCCATCTCGCGTAGTTAAGTTCCCAGCTCCCTACTTGGTCCCGCCCCACTGAGAAGATAGGCATATTGGGCGAAAATCGTGACCACCCTCACCCGTACTAGTCAAGGAAAGGACCTCCATGCAGACGGGGAGTTAAATAATACGCTCAAGATTCGGTCGAGTCACTAATGCTCATCTACGAAGTTATTAGTCCTTACTGTCAACGGTGTTACATCAGTAGGTCTAATAATTCACGGTCCGGTCTTGTACAATCTCATTGCACAGGATGCCGCCACTCGCATGTCAACCACATGAACGAGTTAGATCACCTCGTTTGTATCTAATACAAAGCGACCCACATCCACAATGTATCCAGGATTAGGTATCCAACCCAATCCATATACTATAGACCGTTCGGGTCATTAACTCGAACATGATCCTCCTGTGTGTCCACTACACACCGTTCAAGTTCTAGTTCTCTCATAAATTCAATGACCCTGGAGCTTAGTTTATTGGAAAAGTTTATAAATATTGCGAGACACAAAGTAATGAAATAAATAACTCTTATTAATTTCAAACATGAGATTAGGACAAACATCCCAACAATTATGCCCTGACGCGTGGGCTCTGCCCATATTCCATCCACGAGTGGACATATTAACAGGGGAGGTTGATTTAGTGGTTGTTGGTTGGATCATACTAGGATGCGAATCAGATCGTGATATCTAGTAAGGTAGACGTGCATCTCTTAGTGGTGACACTGTTGGATTCGTCGATTGACCTTCAGGATTCATATCCTCCTCCAACCTGTTGAGCCTCTGCTCCAACTAGTGGACATTCCATATACGTCTGGGGTAGTCTCCGACATGACCTCCTCTCTAATTCGCCTGTGACACCATCAGATTCGTAATTTCCGACTCTTGATCCGACTGTATCGGCAGGGTTTGAGTACGTAAATCCATCATCGTCTGAATGAATGTCCATTGATTCAATTGGTGTGTGGTTAGTGCAGTGATGACAATGTACATTTATAATGTAAATATGAGTGACCCATTAATATATATTAATTACCTCACCAACCATTCGTCGAGATCTGGAGTATACCAAGGTTATCACAGTCGATATGGAGAGTCTCAATTTCAGTATAGTTATTCAAAAATCTATTAAATGCCATTGATTTTGGTTTGGGTTTCGATGAATCGTTAAACGCGTTCTCGGGAAGCCATTTAATGCCATTTGGTTGTTTCTTGACTATCTTCATCGATAAACGTAAGATACCATCAACACTGCCAGTGGTTTACTAAGTGGTCATAAACGTTGCTGATACCAAAACATGATTTTGGATGACGTAATAGGTCCCTCAATTTTCAACTTTTTGTGTAATAGGTGTTTGGGCTTCTATTAGTCAAAAACTTCAATTTTATATATAATATATCGATTAAGTTTTTGAAAGTTGTGAATATATTAGGGACTTATATATAATATATATACGTACATACTGGACTCTCGATCTCGACGGTCTAAACTTTGTTTAAAGAAATCTCTATTCAACATTCATCCATCCATAGCGTTTCGATATTCTTCACAATATAATCTTACAATATAATTTTATCATGCATACTATATATTATAACTCTTATAATATAAAATGATGCATGAAATGTTTAACCTAAGGTGGAATTTTAATTCTATATCACATACATTATGCACATAGAAAATTCTCATACAACAATTGCATAAAAATAAAATAAACGCAATATTGGATCGATTTTGGCACCCTAGGGACATTAATTTAATTAATTAACATTTATATAACATTTATATTAATTAAAATAAAAATAAAATGAACTAAACTTAATTTACAAATGAAAATAAATTAAAATAAACGATTGCACCAACCCAACCTCGAACCGCCGACCACGTCCCCTCACTGCCACTTTCGTGCGTTTTTCTCGTGAACTGCTCCACTACGCTTCAATGTTACAACGTTGTGGCCAGCGTTGCAACGATGCAGCATCCAGTGTCTAGCCACGCGTGCCCAACGCCATCAGCGTTGCAACGCAACGCTGCACTGTAGCCAGCCATTGATCCGCACGATTGGCTTTGCGACGCTGAAGAACAGTGTCGCAACGCCGATGAAATTCCAACAACCAAACCTTGATGGTTTTCATCGATTTCACTTCGTTTTCTTCACAGCAACTCTTGCCACGATCGACACGGATTTATAGAACATGCAAACCAGCAAGATCATCTCATGAAAACCCACCTAATTTTAAGACATGGTAGAATACACAACGAAGAGCAACAATTAGCTCTGATTCCAATTGAGGGGAATGCAAATCTATCAGCGGAAGACGTCGTGAAACGTCGTTGATTCGTTGTGGAACACATTTCTTAACAATGAACTAATCTCATTAATTCTAGGCTAAACATGTTGTAAAATTGAAGAATACAACAAGTTAAAGGTACACTAACCTCTTGAAGAACTGTTCTTCACTGCTTTCTTCTTCGATCACGAACTCCTTCGTACCAACGAACTCTACAAAAACGATCCTCGAACTGAAAAGTTGGACACCTCCAAAAGAGTTTCTCGGTTGTTCTCGGTAGGTTGAGGGAGAATATTTGGGACTCCCTTTGGTTTTGGGTGAGGAGAATGTGTAGCGAGGATTCTTTGAGAGAAGAGAGAGTTCTTGGATCCAAATCAAAAAATGAGACAATTGCTTGCAAAAGGCTTCTCACCAAACCTTTAAATAATGATGAGTGGTGGAGTTAAAATCTCCAATAATTCACAATTTTACCACAACTTTATGATATGCGTTGTTGGGGTTTGTGCCTTAAAACTCATAGTTTGTAATTATGTTCTAATTATTGTATAAAATGTTATTATTTCAATAAAGAGTTATTGTTCGTTATTTACGATATTGCCATTGTTTTAACCCTAAATCCAATAAACTAAACATTCAAGGCTGTAAAATGTATCTTGAACTGAATGTAGTGTACATATAAAGGATCTCGGTTCGAGTTACAGCCTAAAGGGTCTATAGCAAGGAGATAAGGTTTGGGTACCTTACCATGGTAAGACTATGGATGTGGCCCACTTTGTAAACCCGATCTCTTTGGAACTTCCTTATTAACAAACAACAAAAAGAAAGAAGAAATGAATGTTTAAAACTTGGTTTCCCATGTTTTAAAAAGAAAAGTAATGAAGTGAAAGACAAAAGGAAAACAAGGAAGAAAAAGTTTAAACCATTTTTGTTTTGTTTGCTTTTAAAGACAAAAGAAGAAAAGGAAATGAAACAAATCTTTTATATATTAAGTTATTTTGTTTTGTTAAGAAAAGAAAAGAAAAGAAAAGAAAAGAAAGAAAGAAGATAAAGGAAAGAAAAGAAAAGGAAAAAGAAATGGAAAATGAAAAAGCAAAAAGTGCAAAAGGACAAAACCCTCCACCGTTTGATTTTTTTAAAAGAAGTTCTCTCCATTTTCTTCTCTTTCATCACAAACTAAGGCTGAAGCTTCGTGGTTGAAGGAGAAAGGAAGAAGAAGGAGGCCATTTGTTGGTGATTTTGAAGCTGGAGTTGCAGAAGAAAAGAGGAGAACTCAAGGAGGTCAATATTACAGCAAGGAAATCAACTCAGACAAGTTCTGATTTTTTGTTCATCTCGAGCTCCACAAGAAGAGGTAAGAGTTGAGGTTTTGTTTCATGAAAGTTAACTCATATTGGAACAAAATTCGTGAAGGAAGCTCAAGCCAATTCTGATTTTAAGTTGCTGTTTTGTTAAGAGAAAGGCAGAAGACATAATTTTGCTGTCAAATCCGAGAGGTCTCTGATGTTTTGGTTGTTCTGATCTATATACTTAGAGTTAGAATCTATAAAAGGTATGGTTCGAAAGCTTATTGAATTTCCTACAACGTGTGTGAAGAAAGCATGAGAAGAAAATGATTGGAAGATGTTGTAATCATCAGGTTAAGTTTCGGGTTGCAGCAGGAAGTGAAATCTGGAACAGCAGCAGGATCATTTTAGGGATTAAGCTACTGAGGTATTTTCGAACCAATACGTTAGGAATCTCATTTTCATGTCTTCATAAGAGTTTTAGAGGGTTCAAACAGAAAGAGTTTGGTATAAATTACATTCTTTTTGGATAAGTAATGAAGAACTTATGGCTGTCTCAAAAAGCAGGCAGAAAAATCAAAAATGCTGGAATTTTTGAAAGTGTGTTTTCTTGTAGTTTTAAGGTTAAAAACCATGAGCTCGAGGTTCTAATACATGAATTTGGTTTGTTTGACAGGCCAAGAGCAAATAGGTCGAGTGTACGGGCTAAGATTCTAGTTCAAACATTGTGAGTGATAAAACGAACTTCAAAAATGTATATATGCTTGAATTATGTTCAAGAAATGCAAGTTTTGCTAGAATAAAAGTTTTCAATGCATTATGCTTTCTTTTGAACACATGTTTATGAGTATTCATGTTTTCCTAGAAATGTTTCAAGTGTTCATTGTGACCCTAAAAGTCTTTATAAAGTTTATACATGAGCATATGTCCAATGGTTGCCAAAATTTATGGAAATGTTATGATTTCAAGCAAGCATGTACTAGCAAGTATGTTTTAAAGGTTTCCAGTTTTATGAACAAGCTGAGTAAGCTTGAGTTTTATGAAAGAAAAGATAAGCAGGCATGTTCAAGGTTTTCATGTGATTTTCTCGAGATATTGAGCCCGAGGCTTTATGGTGCCGCAGTGTGCACACGGGTCTTATTCTGTTGTCGGCGTTGAGTGTACTCGTGACAACAATGTATTGTCGTGAGTGTTGGGCGGGCCCCACTCGACAAAGGCGATGGGAGTCTTTGGGCGGGCCCCACTACATCGTAGAGTAAACGTTGGTTGTACTGGGCGTGCCCTACACAACGTGGATTGTGACATGTTTTTAAAAGATTTTATATCATTTACATGTCTTACGAGATTTTAACGATATACTTGTTGGTTTCCTAAAAGTCTATTATGATTCTACGTTTACATTCAACGCTTGAATACAAATGCATATGCTCATAGTTTTCAGGTGACATGTTTTACAAGTTATAGATCTTAAGCACGATCACTCACCGAGCTTCATAGCTCATTCTCTCAATGTTTTCAAACTTTTCGGTAGAGATCGAGCTCCTGCACCTTTGAAAGTTACTACCATAGTCTCATTTGAAGCTTCATAAGTTTAATACTTTGTACGTGGTTTGGTTTTGTTTAGCAAGTCTCTATGTTTGTAAATTATTTTGAGAGGACTTTGATGTTATAGTTGTTTGTACATTAGGGGTTGTATAAACAATGGTTTGTCTTGTGTTGTTTCTGATGCACTTGACTTTTAGTTTCCAAGAGAGACATGTGAAGGGTTTCTCCTTGTGTATGTTTAATAGTTGTCCAGTTCCCGCTGTGTTGTGTTAAAGTGTTCCATTTGTGAACATAGTATGCTTATCAGGTCAAACAGGGTCAACAGGTATTGTTAAGAGGTAAACAATGTCTGTTGGCTTCACGCCGCCTTCCGAGTTGAGTTGGCAGGTAGTTCGGGAGGGTGTGACAACTTGGTATCGAGAGAAGTTAGCTCCATGGGAATGAGACAGGGCAAGTTAGCTCACGAGAATAAAGTAAAAGTCATAGCAAGTTATTGAGTTAGTTCGGATCGAACTAGTAGAGTATGGTTCAAGTAAGGATAAGAGCAAGTCCAGATTAGGGCTAAAATATGAATAGAAGTTTAGTATTGTGTATTTGAGTTAAGTATCCATTGCATGTCTAATATGTTGATATGTTATAGAGTCATGCCACCACGTCTTATCGACGGCGCGAGCGGGGATCGAGCGGGGACGCAGATCCTACCCAAGGCCAATCTCGAGAGGGGATCTAGTGCCCCGAGAGTCCAAACCGAGGCCGAGATCGGCAAAGATGCCATTTCCTCACGAGGTAGGCGGGCCGAGAGAGCGAGGCCAAGTGATCCGAGAAAAGGCGTATGGAATAGAACGTCTCAAGAAACTAGAGCCACGATGTTTGAGGTTCCACAGATCCAAATGACGCCGAGGTATGGTTGAATAAGCTTGAGAAATGTTTTGACGTGATGAGTGCGCCCGAGGAGCGTAAAGTCAAGCTAGCCACATTCTCCTAGAGAAAGAAGCGGAGGGATGGTGAAAGTCAATTTTAGCGAGACGAATGATGCACGCACTTTAGATTGGCAAACTTTCGAGAGATATATTGAAGATAAATATTACCACGGCACATACGGGCGTGAAGCAAAGAGAGATGAATTTTTAGAATTAAAGCAAGGGTCACTATTAGTGGTGAGTGCGAGAGAAGGTATCACCGAGCTATCACGGTATCTTGATGTTATTGTGGCATCCGAGAGTGACAGTGTCGATGATTTGAAAGGGATTACGTCTGAAAAATACGCGATTCTGACCCATTGCTAAGTGGACTGACTTCTCTCAGCTGGTAGAGACTGCTCTACGTGTTGAGCAGAGTATAGCAGAGGCGCAGTCAGTGGTGGAGCTAACACGTGGGCCTTCAACGACGAGTAGTTTTCGGGTCGCGACAAATAAGATTCACACACAGGTGAATGTTTCAAGTCGTCAGGACTTTAAGAATCGAGCTGGCGGCCAGACATCGAGGCAGATGAATATTAGTGGTGCCTATCAGAGGCAAAGTCAAAGAGCACCTAGTCAATCTGCCAGATCCACAGCAAGACCACAGACAATGCAGGAGTCTGTTGCCAGTGCAGCAAGGAGAACTCCATGTGCAAATTGTGGCAAGAATCATCGAGGCCAATGTCTTGTTGGTGTCGGTGTGTGTTACCAGTGTGGACAGCCAGGGCATTTCAAGAGGGATTGCCACAACTTAGAGCGATGCACCTGCAGGGACCAGGAGTTGGATCCCGATGGTTGAAGCGGCCAGAGAGTTGCGGTAGAGTGCGCAGGAGAGGGCACCAGTGGTGCAAAACAAAAGGGAGTTGTAGGGAGACCTAGGCAACAGGGAAAGGTCTACGCTATGACTCAGCAAGAAGCAGAGGATGCACGGGCGTGATTACTCGGTATGCACGATCTCTATTTGTAATGTACCTGCATGTGTTTTGATAGATCCAGGTGCTACGCATTCCTTTGTTTCCAGTATATTCCTAACTAAGCTTAATAGGAAGCTAGAGCCTTTATTTGAGGAGTTAGTTATATACACTCCAGTTGGTGATGCTTTACTAGTCAATTCAGTGTTGCGAGATTGTGAGGTCTTAGTAGAAGGTCTCAATATGTTAGTGGATCTTCTTCCACTAGAGTTGCAGATGTTAGATGCAATCTTAAGGATGGATTTCTTATTCACTCATTATGCTTCCATGGATTGCCATAGAAAGGAAGTTGTTTTTAGAAAACCAGGGTTGGCTGAAGTGGTTTTCAGGGGTGAAAAGAAGATTATTCCTACGAGTTTGATTTCAGCATTCAAAGCAAGTTGTTGAGAAAGGGTTGCACTGCGTTTCTTGCTCACGTAGTGGAAGTGCAGGAAGAAAAGTTAAAACCAGAAGATGTTCTTATTGTGAACGAATTTCTAGATGTTTTTCCAGCAGATCTGTCAGGGTTGCCACCTGATAGGGAAGTAGAGTTCACTATTGAATTGTTACCAGGAACAACACCTATTTCGCAAGCGCCGTATAGAATGGCTCCAAGTGAGCTCAAGGAGTTGAAGATGCAGTTACAAGAACTAGTTGATAAGGGATACATCAGACCTAGTGTATCGCCTTGGGGAGCTCCAGTGTTATTTGTAAAGAAGAAAGATGGTACCCTTAGATTATGCATCGATTACAGACAGTTAAACAAAGTCACGATCGTAACAAGTATCCTCTACCCCGTATAGATGACTTGTTTGACCCGATTCGAGGAGCATCGGTGTTTTCTAAGATTGATTTAAGATCGAGATACCACCGATTAAAGGTAAGGGAATCGAGATATTCCTAAAATGATTCGTGAGAACTGTGCGGGCATCATGAGTTTTTAGTAATGTCGTTCGGTTTGACGAATGCACCAACAGATTTTCATGGACCTCATGAACAGGATATTCCACCATATTTGGATCGATTCGTGATAGTATTTATTGATGATATACTAGTTTACTCGATTGTGAGAAAGCTCATGAGGAACATTTGAGGATTATTCTCGCAAACACTACGAGATAAACAGATTATACGCTAAATTCACCAAATGTGAGTTTTGGTTGAATCGGTAGTGTTTTTGGGGCATGTTGTCTCAAAGAAATGGTGTTAGTGTGGATCCAAATAAAGTTAAAGTCAGTAGTCAATCAAGGCGAGACCAATCGGTCATGACAGAGGTACGTAGTTTCCTAGGCTTGGCAGGACACTACAGGCGATTTGTTGAGGATTTCTCACGAATAGCATTACCCTTAACAACTTTGACAAAGAAGAAAGCTAAGTTTGAATGGTCAGACAAGTGGGAACAGAGTTTTGGGAGTGAAAAGAGATTAGTTACAAACACCTATTCGACACTTCTCATAATTCTGAAAAGAGTATGTGATTTCTTCGTGATGCCTCGAGACAAGGTTTGGGGTGTGTTACGATGCAAGAAGAAAAAGTAATAGCTTATGCATCAAGACAATTGAAAAAGCATGAATGTAATTACCCTACCCATGATCTCGAGCTAGCAGCAGTTGTTTTAGCACTGAAGATCTGGAGACATTACTTGTTTGGTGAAAGGTGTCACATTTACACAGGATCATAAGAGTCTCAAAATATATCTTTGATCGAGGGAGCTGAATATGAGGCAAAATAAGATGGTTAGAACTCGATTAAAGATTATGATTGTACCATAGAATACCATCCAGGTAAGGCGAATGTGGTAGCAGATGCTTTGAGCAGGAAGTCAAGACTTCCTAAGGATGCCTTGTGTGGTATTCGAGCAACATTTTTAAGAACTCTAAGGGATTCTAAGGCAGTTGTGAATGCAGAGAGTTCAGGGAGTCTTTTAGCTAAGTTCCAGGTGAGGTCTTCACTCGTTGCATAGGTTGTGAGAAGACAACCAGAGGATAGTAAATTGCAGAGAATGTTTGGGAAGTCCAAACAAGGCCCAGAAGCAGAATTTAAAATGAGATCAGATGGAGCCATAGAGAGGCAAGGAAAACTATGCGTTCCAAGTGTTAGTAAGCTTAAAGATGCTATTCTAGAGGAAGGTCACAGTTCAGCTTACGCTATGCATCCAGGAAGCACCAAGATGTACAAAACTTTGAAAGGAACGTATTGGTGGCCTGGGATGAAGCGAGAAATAGCTGATTATGTTGATAGATGTTTGATCTGCCAACAGGTTAAACCAGTTAGACAGAGGCCAGGAGGACTCCTTAACCCACTGCCAGTGCCGGAGTGGAAATGGGAGCATATCACTATGGATTTTCTGTTTGGATTACCACGTATGTCGAGTGGGCATGATGGTATTTGGGTAATAGTGGATAGACTCACTAAAACAAAGACGGTTTGTGCCGATTAAAAAGCGGCGTCTCACGCTTGATCACTAGCTAAGCTATCGTCGGCGAAATTGTGAGTCAATCACGAGTACCAAAGTGTCTATCGTTTCATATAGAGATCCAAGATTTACTTCTAAGTTTTGGCCTAGTTTACGAAGGCTATGGGAACAAAGTTGAATTTTAGTACAAACGTTCCATCCTCGAGACGGATGGGCGATCGAGAGAGGACCATCCGGACCTTAGAGGACATGTTGAGAGCATGTGTCCTTCAATTTAAAGGGAGTTGGGATACTCACCTATCGCTTATGGAATTTGCTTACAATAACAGCTACCAGTCGAGTATTGGTATGGCACCATTTGAGGCTCTGTATGGAAGACCATGTAGAACGCTTGCAGTATGTTGGAAGGAAGTTGGAGAGCGGAAGCTAATCGACCACGAGTTGGTACAAGTTACTACCGACAATATTAAGGTAATCAAAGAGAATCAAGGTAGCTCAAGACCGTTAGAAGAGTTACGCAGATAAGTAAGCGACGAAAGGACTTAGAATTCCAAGTCGGAGATCAAGTTTTCTTGAAGTTATCTCCGTGGAGAGGTGTCCTTCGTTTTGGCAAGAAGGATAAGCTAAGCCCTAGGTATATTGGTCCTTATCAAGTAACGGGTCGAGTTGGGCGTGACCTCTGATTGGAGTTACCAGTGAAGAACTATCTCGAGTACATGATGTTTTCCATGTGTCCATGTTGAGGAAGTATATTCCAGATCCGACACATGTGTTGCAAGCACAACCCGTTGAGCTGAAAGAAGACATGAGTTACGTAGAGGATGCAGTTCAAATCCTCGACAGGAAAGAACAAGTTTTAAGAAACAAGACGATCTCACTCGTGAAGGTTCGTTGGAGACATCACGGAGTGGAGGAGGCAACCTAGGAGTTAGAGGACCTAATGAGAAGCAAGTACCCGACGATATTCACCTAAGGACTACTAAATTTCGAGGACGAAATTTCTTAAGGGGGAGGTAAGTTGTAAACCCGATCTCTTTGGAACTTCCTTATTAACAAACAAAAAAAGAAAGAAGAAATGAATGTTTAAAACTTGGTTTCCCATGTTTTAAAAAGAAAAGTAATGAAGTGAAAGACAAAAGGAAAACAAGGAAGAAAAAGTTTAAACCATTTTGGTTTGGTTTGCTTTTAAAGACAAAAGAAGAAAAGGAAATGAAACAAATCTTTTATATATTAAGTTATTTTGTTTTGTTAAGAAAAGAAAAGAAAAGAAAAGAAAAGAAAAGAAAGAAAGAAGATAAAGGAAAGAAAAGAAAAGGAAAAAGAAATGGAAAATGAAAAAGCAAAAAGTGCAAAAGGACAAAATCCTCCACCGTTTGATTTTTTTAAAAGAAGTTCTCTCCATTTTCTTCTCTTTCATCACAAACTAAGGTTGAAGCTTCGTGGTTGAAGGAGAAAGGAAGAAAGAAGGAGGCCATTTTTGGTGATTTTGAAGTCTGGAGTTGCGAGAAAAAAAGAGAGAACTCAAGGAGGTCAATATTACAGCAAGGAAATCAACTCAGACAAGTTCTGATTTTCTGTTCATCTCGAGCTCCACAAGAAGAGGTAAGAGTTGAGGTTTTGTTTCACGAAAGTTAACTCATATTGGAACAAAATTCGTGAAGGAAGCTCGAGCCAATTCTGATTTTAAGTTGCTGTTTTGTTAAGAGAAAGGCAGAAGACATAATTTTGTTGCCAAATCCGGGAGGTCTCTGATGTTTTGGTTGTTCTGATCTATAT
This sequence comes from Trichosanthes cucumerina, assembly GCA_036507285.1. Taxonomy (NCBI): domain Eukaryota; kingdom Viridiplantae; phylum Streptophyta; class Magnoliopsida; order Cucurbitales; family Cucurbitaceae; genus Trichosanthes; species Trichosanthes cucumerina. Next base: position 67,826,685 of record CM071839.1, on the reverse strand, counting down.
ACTTAGAGTTAGAATCTCTAAAAGGTATGGTTCTTATTGAATTTCCTACAACTTTTGTGAAGAAAGCATGAGAAGAAAATGATTGGACGATGTTGTAATCATCAGGTTAAGTTTCGGGTTGCAGCAGGAAGTGAAATCTGGAACAGCAGCAGGATCATTTTAGGGGTTACGCTACTGAGGTATTTGCGAACTAATACGTTAGGAATCTCATTTTCATGTCTTCATAAGAGTTTTAGAGGGTTCAAAAAGGAAGAGTTTGGTATAAATTACATTCTTTTTGGATACGTAATGAAGAAGTTATGGATGTCTGAAACTAGGGCAGAAAATCTGAAAATGCTGGAATTTTTGAAAGTGTGTTTTCTTGTAGTTTTAAGGTTAAAAACCATGAGCTCGAGGTTCTAATACATGAATTTGGTTTGTTTGACAGGCCAAGAGCAAATAGGTCGAGTGTACGGGCTAAGATTCTAGTTCAAACACTGTGAGTGATAAAACGAACTTCAAAAGTGTATATATGCTTGAATTATGTTCAAGAAATGCAAGTTTTGCTAGAATAAAAGTTTTCAATGCATTATGCTTTCTTTTGAACACATGTTTATGAGTATTCATGTTTTCCTAGAAATTTTTCAAGTGTTCATTGTGACCCTAAAAGTCTTTATAAAGTTTATACATGAGCATATGTCCAATGGTTGCCCAAATTTATGGAAATGTTATGATTTTAAGCAAGCATGTACTAGCAAGTATGTTTTAAAGGTTTCCAGTTTTATGAACAAGCTGAGTAAGCTTGAGTTTTATGAAAGAAAAGATAAGCAGACATGTTCAATGTTTTCATGTGATTTTCTGAGATATTGAGCCCGAGGCTTTATGGTACCGTATGCACACAGGTCTTATTCTGTTGTCGACGTTGAGTGTACTACGTGATAACAAATGCTGTTGTGAGTGAGTCTTGGGCGGGCCCCACTACGACAAAGACGATGGGAGTGCTGGGCGGGCCCCACTACATCGTAGACTAAACATTGGTTGTACTGGGCGTGCCCTACACAACGTGGATTGTGACATGTTTTTAAAAGAGTTTATATCATTTACATGCCTTACGAGATTTTAACGATGTACTTGTTGGTTTCCTAAAAGTCTATTATGATTCTACGTTTACATTCAACGCTTGAATACAAATGCATATGCTCATAGTTTTCAGGTGACATGTTTTACAAGTTATAGATCTTAAGCACAGTCACTCACTAAGCTTCATAGCTCATTCTTTCAATGTTTTCAAACTTTTCAGATAGAGATCGAGCTCCTGGCACCTGAGTTACTGCCATAGTCTGCTGAAGCTTCATAAGTTTAATACTTTGTACGTGGCTGGTTTTATTTAGCAAGTCTCTATGTTTGTAAATTATTTTGAAAGGACTTTGATGTTATAGTTGTTTGTACATTAGAGGTTGTATAAACAATGGTTTGTCTTGTGTTGTTTCTGATGCACTTGACTTTTAGTTTCCAAGAGAGACTTGTGAAGGGTTTCTCCTTGTGTATGTTTATTAGTTGTCCAGCCTTCATTGTGTTGTGTTAAAGTGTTCCATTTGCGAACATAGTATGCTTATCGAGTCAAACAGGGGTCAACTGTGTATTGTTAAGAGGTAAACAATGTCTGTTGGCTTCACGCCGCCTTCCGAGCTGAGTTAGCAGGTAGTTCGGGAGGGGGTGTGACACACTTTGTATATGATACAACCACTGTGATCCTAACGTGTTCATGTAGATGACATGTGAGTGGGGATATCCTATGTAATGAGATTACATAAGACCGGACCGCGAAATAGTAACCACGAGGTGTAACTCCGTTGACTAGTTAGGTTTCTATTTCACTAGGCTGACCTAGGCAACTTGATCTCAATCCAGAGCAGGTTACGAACTCTTGTTTGCGCGGGATCGTCCTTTGACTAGTATGGGTGAGAGTGGCCAGATTCGCCGACTCAATATGCCTACATTCTTGGGGACAAGACCGAGTGAGCAGCTGGGGAGTTAGCCTAGCAAGATGGAATTCACTCCTTCCCGCCAACTAGCGTAAGTAGATGAATGTTCCCTTAAGTGGTGTCTCCAGGACTTGAACAAATGGCCCGACCCTCTCATTGGCCCGAGAGGGACTTTTTTTTGTTGGTAGGACCATAAACAAATTGTTCATTAGAGGAGCACTGGTACTTAAGGTACAAGATGTAACCTAGGGGTAAAACGATAATTTGACCCAGCTGGTGTTACAAACATTCGTGAAGGATTGACTTGTTGTTATTGGTCAATAACCGTGGACAAAGAAATATATGTGCAGTGAAAAGAGTGCAGCTGCGGGACTTTAGTAGAATGTTCTCGCAGTTAACGAATGTTGATTTGGAGGTTAATGAGATTAACCGAGTAATTTCGTATCGTTGGAGCTTCTGATTTGTAGGTCCATTAGGTCCACCTTCTAGCTCGTAAAGGGTTCTTAGATCGTTTGAATTTGAAATGTTCAAATTCATTAGGGAATAAATTTAATGTATATAGATACAATATAATATATAGTTTTTGAACTATATATTATAAATATAATGTGAATATTATTCATATTAAATTATTTGAGAGAATTTATTATTTGAAAGAGTTTAAATATTAATTTAATTTTGAATGCGATCCATATTTAAAAACTATAGGTTATAATTTAATGTGCATGAGATGTGCATTAAAACTATAGATTATAGGGGAAATAGATTAAATATGATTTAATCTTATTTAATATATGATATTTTAAGATTAATTAAATATAATGATATTTAATTAAATAATTAATTTGATTTAATTTAATTAATAATTAATAAATAGGAACGTGTCCCCTTCTTCCCCACTAACTCCCTATCAATAGGGAGTGGGGGGGAAGAACTCCTCTGGGAATAACCTCTCAAGGAAGAAGGGTTTCGGATAATGGTTCATTATGCAATTGTGAATTGCTCTTGGAAATTCTCTCTATGTAAATTCCCTTCTCATTCACCTTCCAAATTGTTGGCTCCTTCCCACAAAGGAGAGATCTAAGTAGATACTCAGAGGATAGGAGGTTAACATAGTGGTGTTGTCCTGTTGGAGAAAACAGAGAAGAAATTTTCCAGTTTCTGTGTTGCTGTCAAATTGGAGCAAGGAGTTGTTGTTGGAAAAACTACAAAGGTAAATTTAGAATTTCCTTATTGTTTGTTTAATTTCAGAGTATTTTTGCATGATTAGTTCTATGCCTAATTAGATTAGGAAATGTATGTTTATTCTCTGTATTTTTTCCAATGTACTGGTATTTGTTTTCAACCAAAATAAACAAGCAAAATCGATTTCAAACCACTTTCTGCTACTCAAGGAGATCCGATCTCCATCAATTGGTATCAGAGAAATGCTTGTTTTGTTTTGGTTGAAACAAATTTACATTGGATAGGTGGGAATTGCATATTGGTTTGCTATAAAGCTGTTTAGGAATTTTTTGCCTTAGTTTCCTTTGATTTGATCAAATTAAATGTAAAGGCCCCTGCATTTTGAATCGTGTCTGTAATCGAGTTGTGAGTCGTTCGGGACCAGTTTCATGTAATTTGGATGAGTATCGATGGCGTTATTGGCGATTGAAGCTGCTGTGTTCGAAGGAAAATTTGCTGCCAAAGCGACAGCGTTGCAACGCCGAGTCTCCCTATTGATGCGGAACCTCTAGGGGTCAGCAGCGTTGCAACGCTACCCCGATGCCAGGTGAGCGCTTGAGATGAGGCGGCGTTGCAACACTCCCATCAGCGTTGCAACGCCGGGATGCCAAACAGAAGCAGCAGACCGGTCTGGGCGATTCGATTCGATTTTGGTCCGGTTCGAGCGGTTTGAGCCCGATTGAAGGAGTTTTGGACCGAGTTTGTAATAAAATTAGTGTAATTTTATTATTTTTGCACTTTAGGGGCCAAATGTTTCCGGTTTTACAACTATTTTTCTTTATGAATGTCATTTAGAATTTTTTCCACCTTAGGATAAGCATGTTCAAGCATTTTATTTGTATAATTGTTATATAAATATGGTAGAAATGCATGATCTAATTTATTTTTCATAAGTATTTATTTATAATTGTTATAATTAGATAATATGGAAAATAAATTGCATGGAGCATGAAATTACTTAGTTTAAAATAAATGTTATTTTATTTAACTAATTTTTTTATTCAATTAGTTGAATAATTTTTTATAATTCCAATTTGGTTTTATAGCATAGTTCCTTGTCATAGGTTAATTATTAAAATTTATAAAAGTTATAAATTAAAGGGGTTTTAGAAACCATAACCTATAACAAAGAATTGCATGCAAACATAGGAACTTAGGTTAAAATTAAATTAGTTTTAAATTGTTTAAAATTAATTTAGACCTAAGTTTTATTTTCTAATAGGTTTAGAAGTTTGTCTTACATAGTATTTTAAATAGTTTAAAATATAGTAGGACAATGGAACTTTGGTTATAAGGGAACTCTACAGTTGAAGTTCTGTCTAAGGTTGGTGGTACTTAAGCTGACGGTTAATGGAACACCTCCTACTTGGAAACTGACTCGGAGCTTGAGTTGATAATTAACCATAGTCCTGTTTTATATCTACGTAATTAAAAGGTTTATTCACCTAGACATAAGGTTAAAAGACCTAGTTATAATAGTTACAATAGACATAGACTTAGATAGATTCTTTTGGCCAAATCCGACTAAGTTAAACCTACACCCTAACCTTAGGAGCTTCAGTGGGAGAAAACGAGATGTTCGCATCAAGTTTACTCTCACGTCCTCAAGAGTTCACACCGTGAGTTCCATGCTCGACCACGTGGCGTTAATATGGTGTCTCCCTACGGTAAGTGTTTGCATGGTTCAATACCAAGGTGAATGAGGGAAGTATCCATAGTAAATGGGAGCAGGACGCGTGTCAACGTATCCTACGGTCTCCTCCATTAGGTCGCACCGTGAGATTTCTATAGTCCGCCTGCTAGGTTATCCTGGAATAGCCAATCCCTACGGAGGGCCTGACTTTAGGGATCGGAATACCGTGTACTCCAGAAATGGATAGGGTCTCTTAGGTAATTGGCCAACAGTTGTCTTTCTTAATAGTAACATGGTTGCTCGAACCTATTGGATCTGAAAATGGTAGGGCCACATTTACGGGATAAGTTAAGCTAGTTAACAAGTCCTTGACCAAACAAAGGGTAGCTAAGGATCATTGGGACATGAGATGTTCTGGTAGTGAGAATTGGCTGAGATAGTCTCAATTCAGGGGAGGAATGACTGACCACCCGACGGTGGCTTTTGTTCTAAACCCTTGTAAAGTATCGTTGCAAAATTAAAAGTTTAATTTTAACACTAGAGTTCTTTAATAATTTTGCTAAAATTGATTGGTTATAATGGGTTAAAGGCATAACTAATTAGAAGTACTTTTGGAATTTCAGCATGTCGTCGTCAATAATAGCCTTACTAAAAACCGATCGTTTAACTGGTGAAAACTATATTACGTGGAAGTCCAACCTAGATGCGATTCTTGTTATGGATGACCTTCGATTTGTACTGACTGGGGAATGTCCTAAGTCCCTGCTCAAAACGCACCTCAATAAGTTAAGGATGCATTTGACCTTTGGTCCTAGGCCAAAACTTATATCCTGGCTTGCATATCTGATGTTTTGGCCAAGAAGTTGGAGGGAATGGACTCAACTCGTGAGATCATGGGTTATTTGCAGAGTTTGTCTGGACAACCATTTGAACAAATTCGGCACGAATCCCTCAAGTACGTTTATAACGCGCGCATGAAGAAGGGGACTTCAGTGAGAGAACATGTTCTCGATCTCATAGTTCACTTCAACGTGGCCAAAATGAACGGAGCGGTCTTGGATGAGCAAAGTCTGGTATTCTTCATCCTGGAATCTCTTCCGAAGAGTTTTTTGCCATTCCGCAGCAATGTGGAGATGAACAAAAGGGAGTATAACCTGACTTCCCTCCTAAATGAATTGCAGTCTTACAAGTCTCTTATGGATAATAAGGGACAAGTTGATGGAGAGACAAATCAGTTTGCCCATTCCAGAAGGGTCCAGATGGGTTCATCCTCTGGAACCAAACCCTGCGGTTTCTCTTATGGGATTAAGAAGACTCGGAAGAAGAGGAAATGAGGAAAAAGGAAAGCTTCTGCTACTGTAGACATTGAGCTCGAAGAGAATAAAGGTAAATCCGATTTACTTGTTCTTGAAACTTACTTAGTGGAAAAAGATGATTTTACCTAGATTCTTGATTCAGGAGCCACTAATCATGTTTGCTCTTCTTTACAGGAAACTAGTTCCTTCAAGGAGCTCGAAGAGGGTGAGATCACGCTAAGGGTCGGAACGGGAGACGTCGTGTCAGCTCATGCAGTGGGAGATGCCAAGCTATTTTTTAGAGATAGATTTATCTTTTTAGAAAATATGTACATAGTTCCTAAGATTAAGAGGAACTTAATTTCTATCTCTTGTTTAATTGAACTTGGCTATTGTATTACCTTTTCGTTTAATGAAGCGTTCATAGGTGTCAATATTTGTTCTGCTAAGTTAGAAAACGACTTATATGTACTTAAACCAAATCAAGTAAAAGCAATTTTGAATCATGAGATTTTTACAACTGTTAATACTTAAAGTAAAAAGCAAAGAATTTCTCATAAGAATACCTATCTTTGGCATCTTAGACTTGGTCATATAAATCTCAACCAGATTGAGAGACTATCTAAGAATGGACTTCTAAACAAGTTAGAAGGTGATTCTTTACCTCCTTGCGAATCTTGCTTAGAAGGTAAAATGACTAAGCGACCTTTTACTGGAAAAGGTTATAGAGGCACAGAGCCCTTAAAACTTATACATTCGGATCTTTGTAGTCCGGTGAATGTTAAAGCTCGAGGAGGGTACGAATATTTCATCTCTTTCATAGATGATTATTCGAGGTATGGTTATCTATACCTAATGCATCATAAGTCTGAGGCTCATGAAAAATTCAAAGAGTATAAGGTTGAAGTAGAGAATGCATTAGGGAAAACCATTAAAACACTTTGATCCGATCGAGGTGGAGAGTATATGGATTTGAGATTCCAGGACTATTTGATAGAACATGAAATTAAATGTCAACTCTCAGCACCTAATACTCCACAAATAAATGGTGTGTCAGAAAGGAGAAATAGAACCTTGTTGGACATGGTTCGGTCTATGATGAGCTATGCTCAATTGCCTGCCTCGTTTTAGGGATACGCAGTAGAGACTACAGTTCAAATCTTGAATACTGTTCCATCAAAGAGTGTTTCAGAAACACCTTTTGAATTATGGAAGGGGTGTAAACCTAGTTTACAACAATTTAGGATTTGGGGTTGTCCGGCACACGTGCTGGTGACAAACCCAAAGAAACTGGAACCTCGTTGAAGATTATGCACATTTGTTGGCTATCCCAAAGAAACGAGAGGTGGTCTTTTCTACGACCCACAAGAAAACGAGGTGATTGTATCGATAAACGCCATTTTCTTGGAGGAAGATCACATGAGGAACCATAAACCACGTAGTAAAATAGTACTAAATGAAGCTAAAGATGAACCAACAAGAGTTGTTGATCAAGTTGGATCTTCAACAAGAGTTGATGAAGAAGCCAACACATCAAATCAGTTCCGTCCTTCTCAATTGTTGGGAATGCCTCGACGTAGTGGGAGGGTTGTTTCCCAACCTGATTGCTACTCTGGTTTAGCTGAAACTCAAGTCGTCATACCTGATGACGGCGTAGAAGATCCATTGTCTTATAGACATGCAATGAATGACGTAGACAAGGACTAATGGATCAAAACCATGGACCTTGAAATGGAGTCAATGTACTTCAATTTAGTATGAGAACTTGTAGACCAACCTGAAGGGGTAAGACCCATAGCGTATAAATGGATCTATAAGAGAAAGAGAGATGCAGCTGGTAAGGTACATACCTTTAAGTCTAGACTTGTAGCAAAGGGTTTTACCCAAAGGGAAGGAGTTGACTATTAGGAATTTTTTTTCCCTATTGTTATGCTTAAGTCTATCAGGATACTCTTGTCTATAGCCACATTTTATGATTATGAGATTTGGCAAATGGACGTCAAGACTGCCTTTTTGAATGGTAATCTTGACAAGAGCATCTATATGTCTCAGCCCGAAGGCTTCATAACCCAAGGTCAGGAGCAAAAAGTTTGCAAGCTCAATCGATTCATTTATGGGTTGAAACAAGCATCCAGATCTTAGAACATAAGATTTGATACTGCGATCAAGTCTTATGGCTTCAACCAAAACGTTGATGAGCTTTGTGTTTACAAGAGGATCATCAACGACAAAGTAGCTTTCTTGGTACTTTATGTGGATGATATCCTACTCATTGGGAATGAAGTAGGATACCTAACTGACATAAAGAATTGTCTGGCGACCCAAGTCCAATTGAAAGATTTGGGAGAGGTGTAGTATGTTCTTGGGATTCAAATTTTCAGGAATCGCAATAATGGAACGCTAACTCTGTTTCAAGCATCTTATATCGACAAAATGTTGGCCCGATATTCGGTGCAAAATTCCAAGAGGGGCTTATTACCCTTCAGGCATGGAGTTCATCTGTCTAAGGAATACTGTCCTAAGACACTTCAAGAGGTTGAGGATATGAGACGTATTCCCTATGCCCCTGTCGTGGGTAGCTTAATGTATGTTATGTTGTGCACGAGGCCAGACATTTGCTATGCAGTGAGAATAGTCAGTAGGTACCAATCCAATCAAGGGTTAGACCACTAGACCGCAGTTAAAAATATCCTCAAGTATCTTAGGAAAACGAGGGACTATATGTTTGTGTATGAGACTAAGGATTTGATCCTTACTGGATACACTGATTCTGATTTTCAGACCGATAAGGATTCTAGGAAATCCAGATCAGGATCAGTTTTCACCCTTAACGGGGGAGCTATAGTATGGCGAAGCATCAAGCAAGGATACATCGCTGACTCCACGATGGAGGTCGAGTATGTCGCTGCTTGTAAAGCAGCTAAAGTGGTTGTTTGGCTCGGAAAATTCCTTACTGATTTGGAAGTTGTTCCAAATATGGAATTTCCCACCACCTGATACTGTGACAACAGTGGTGCGGTAGCCAATTCGAAGGAACCTCGCAACCATAAGCGAGGCAAGCACATAGAGAGGAAGTATCACCTGATACGAGAAATAGTGCAACGAGGAAATGTGACAGTCACGAAGATCGCTTCGGAGCAAAACATTGTTGATCCATTTACAAAGACTCTCACGACTAAAGTGTTCTAGGGACATCTGGAAAGTTTAGGTCTACGAGATATTTACATAGGCAAATCTAGGGCAAGTGGGAGATATGTAATGATGTATATGGATGCCCTAGTTTATTATATTAGTATCAGGTGATCCCCCCGTGAGTCAACTACACACCGTTCAAGTTCTAGTTCTCTCAAATAATATGACCCTGGAGCTTAGTTTATTGGATTAAGTTTATAAAATGCGAGATACAAAGTTTGATAAATAAATAAATTTTATTCATTTAAATCAACTGTATTACAAACTACACGAGATTAGGACATACACCCCAACACCTTTCCCATTATTTTCATTCTTTTAGATTGTAATGTACCCCACTAGAGTTTCAGTTCAAGTGGGAGTTTGTTGGGGTTTATGCCCTAAAACTCGTTGTTTGTAATTATGTTCTAATTATTGTAATAAAATATTATTATTTCAATAAAGAGTTATTGTTCGTTATTTACGATATTGCCATTGTTTTAACCCTAAATCCAATAAACTAAACATCCAAGGTTGTAAAATATATCTTGAACTAAATGTAGTGTACATATAAAGGATCTCGGTTCGAGATACAACCTAAAGGGTCTATAGTAAGGGGATAAGGTTTGGGTACCTTACCCTTGTAACACTATGGATGTGGCCACTTTGTATATGATACAAACACTGTGATTCTAACGTATTCGTGTAGATGACATGTGGGTGGGGATATCCTATGTAATGAGATTACATAAGACCGGACCGCGAAATAGTAACCGCTAGGTGTAACTCCGTTGACTAGTTAGGTTTCTATTTTACTAGGATGACCTAGGCAACTTGATCTCAATCTTGAGCAGGTTACGAACTCCTGTTCGCGAGGGATTGTCCTTTGACTAGCATGGGTGAGAGTGGCCAGATTCGCCGACTCAATATGCCTACCTTCTTAGGGACAAGACCGAGTGAGCAGTTGGGGACTTAACCTAGCAAGATAGAATTCACTCCTTCCCGGCTACTAGGGTAAGTAGATGAATGTTCCCTTAAGTGGTGTCTCCAGGACTTGAACAAATGGCCCGACCCTCTCATTGGCCCGAGAGGGACTTCTGTTTGTTGGTAGGACCACAAATAAATTGTTCATTAGAGGAGCACTGGTACTTAAGGTACAAGATGTAACTCAGGGGTAAAATGGTAATTTGACACAACTTGTGTTACGAACATTCGTGAAGGATTGACTTGCTGTTATTGGTCAATTTCCGTAGACACAGAAATATATGTGCAGTGAGAAGAGTGCAGCTGCGGGACTTTAGTGGAATGTTCCCGCAGTTAACGAATGTTGATTAGGAGGTTAATGAGATTAACTGTGTAATCTCATATCGTTGGAGCTTCTGATCTGTAGGGCCATTAGGTCAACGTTCTAGCTCATAAAGGGTTCTTAGATCGTTTGAATTTGAAATGTTCAAATTCATTAGGGAATAAATTTAATGTATATAGATACGATATAATATATAGTTTTGGAACTATATATTATAAATTTAATGTGGATATGATTCATATTAAATTATTTGAGAGAATTTAATATTTGAAAGAGTTTAAATATTAATTTAAATGTGAATGTGATTCATATTTAAAACTATAGGTTATAATTTAATGTGCATGAGATGTGCATTATGACTAAGACAATTCGACTTGATAATGCTGGTGAATTTACATCCCAAACTTTTAATAATTGTTGTATGTCAATTGGGATAAGTGTTGAACATCCTGTAGTTCATGTTCATACACAAAACGGTCTAGCAGAATCATTTATAAAACGTCTGCAATTAATTGCAAGACCATTGCTTATGAGTGCTAAACTCCCTACATCGGTCTGGGGTCATGTTATTTTACACGTTACATCATTATTACGTATTAGGCTAGTAGCCTATAATAAATATTCCCCCGTGCAATTAGCTCCACCACAATGTATTAAGATGGGTCCTCAAAGGAGGTTAGGAATATATGTTGGATATGATTCCCATCAATTATTAAATATCTTGAACCCCTGACGGGTGATGTATTTACTGCACGATTTGTTGATTGTCATTTTAATGAAACAAATTTTCCAACGTTAGGAGGAGCAATTAAGAAGTTGGAAAAAGAAATCACATGGAATGCATCATTATTATCTCATTTAGATCCTCGTAGAGATCAATATGAACTTGAAGTTCAAAAGATAATTCATTTGCAAAATATAGCAAATCAATTACCAGATGCATTCGCAGATGCTTAAAGAGTGACTAAATCATATATACCAGCAACAAATGCTCCATCAAAAATTAATATCCCACAAGAACAAGTTGTCAATAATGAGTCTGGAGCACGCCAGAAGCATGGTAGACCAATGGGTTCCAAAGATAAAAATCCTCGGAAAAGAAAAGTAGTTGAGAATCCAAATGATTCAATGAAAGGTATGGATATTCCAGAAGAAATCCAGAATACAACTACTCAAAAGAGTATTGATGAAAATCAAACGCTTGAGGATAATAATAAAATTTCTATAAACTATGTTACAACAGGAAAGAGATGGAACTGAAATGATATCATTGTTGACAACATTTTTGCTTATAATGTTGCTCACGATATTATTCATGAAAGTGACGATTTTGATCCAAAATCTATCGAAGAACGTAAACATAGAAAGGATTGGCTAAAGTCGAAAAAAGCAAAGCAAGCAGAGTTGAACTCACTTTCAAAACGTGAGGTTTTTGGACCAGTAGTCCTAACACCAGAAGGTGTCAAACCTGTGGGATACAAATTGGTATTTGTAAGGAAAAGAAATGAAAAGAAAGAAGTCACAAGATAGAAAGCGAGACTTGTTGCACAAGGATTCTCGCAAAGGCCTAGTATTGATTATGAGAAGACATATTCTCCTATGGTGTATTCAATAATGCTAAGATATTTGATTGGTCTGACTGTATATGAAAAACTTGATATGCATCTAATGGATGTAGTCATGACATATTTATATGGATCTCTGGATAATGACATTGATATGAAAATCTCGGAAGGATTTAAAATACCAGAAACATATGAATCAAGTTCTCAGGAATTATATTCAATAAAGTTTGAAAGATCATTATATGGATTACAACAATCAGGACGAATGTGGTATAATCGCCTGAGTGAATATCTGTTGAAAGAAGGATACCAAAATAATCCAATATGTCCGTATGTTTTTATAAAGAAATCTCAGTCAGGATTTGCTATTATAACTGTATATGTTGATGACTTAAATATACTTGGAACTCCTGAAGAGTTATCCAAGGCAATAGAATATCTTAAGAAAGAATTTGAGATGAAAGATTTTGGAAAAACAAAATTTTTCCTTAGTTTTCAAATTGAACATTTAGCAGATGGGATATTTTTTCATCAATCAACTTATACAGAAAAAATCTTAAGAAGATTCTGTTGGGATTTGTGCCATAAAACTCGTAGTTTGTAATTATGTTCTAATTAATATAATAAAGTGTTATTAATTCAATAAAGTATTATTGTTCGTTATCTACGAGTTTGCCTTTATTTAAACCGTAAATCCAATAAACTAAACATCCAAGGCTATTAAATGAATCTTTAACTGAATGTAATGTACATAAAAAGGATCTCGGTTCGAGATACAACCTAAAGGGTCTATAGTTAGGGGATAAGGTTTGGGTACCTTACTCTGGTTAAACTATGGATATGACCCACTTTGTATTTGATTCAAACACTGTGATCTTAACGTGTTCGTGTAGATGACATGTGAGTGGGGATATCCTATGTTATGAGATTACATAAGACCGTACCACGAAATAGTAACCTCTAGTTGTAACTCCGTTGACTAGTTAGGTTTCTATTTCACTAGGATGACCTAGGCAACTTAATCTCAATCCTGAGCAGGTTACGAACTCCTGTTTGCGTGGGATTGTCCTTTGACTAGTATGGGTGAGAGTGGCCAGATTCGCCGACTCAATATGCCTACCTTCTTGGGGACAAGACCGAGTGAGTGACTAGGAACTTAACTTAGCAAGATGGAATTCACTCCTTCCCGCCTACTAGGGTAAGTAGAGGAATGTTCCCTTAAGTGATTTCTCCGGGAGTAGAACAAAGGGCCCGACCCTCTCATTGGCCCGAGAGGGACTCTGTTTGTTGGTAGGACCACAAACAAATTGTTCCTTAGAGGAGCACTGGTACTTAAGGATCAAGATGTAACCTATGGGTAAAACGGTAATTTGACCCAGCTGGTGTTACGAACATTCGTGAAGGATTGACTTGCTGTTATTGGTCAATATTTATGGACATAGAAATATATCTGCAGTGAGAAGAGTGCAGCCGTGGGACTTTAGTGGAGTGTTCCCGCAGTTAACGAATGTTGATTGGGAGGTTAATGAGATTAACCGAGCGATCTTTGTATCGTTGGAGCTTCGATCAGTGAGGTCCATTAGGTCCACCTTCTAGCTCGTAAAGGGTTCTTAGATCATTTGAATTTGAAATGTTCAAATTCATTAGGGAATATATTTAATGTATATTGATACGATATAATATATAGTTTTGGAACTATATATTATAAATTTAATGTGAATAGGATTCATATTAAATTACTTGAGAGAATTAAATATATGAAAGAGTTCAAATATTAAATTCAAATGTGAATGTGATTCATACTTGAAAACTATAGGTTAAAACATAATGTTCATGAGATGTACATTAAACTATAGGTTAAAGGGTAAAATGATTAAATATGATTTAATCAATTTAATTACTATTATAATTGAATTAAATATGATTTGATTTGATTAATTAATATAATATTAATTGGGAACGTGCCAAGAGGACACGTTCCCACTATTCCCCAACTCCCCCTCGATAAGGAGTGGGAGTTGCCCATTGAAGGTTCTTCTTCTCCTGGTGAGAAGAAGAAGAGAGCGATCAATTTTTGGGTGTTCTCACATAAGAAAAAATTCTCTCTCACTCTCAAATTCCCTTTACATTCCAAAAGTTGGAATCCTTCCCACCAAGGAGGATCTAAGTATTCAGAGATATAGGAGGTGATCCAAGTGGTGGTGTTGTTGCACAGAGAAAAATAGAGAAGTTCCTTTGTTGTTGTACTGCTTTGAGCAAGGAGTTGCTGTTGGAGAAAGTCTACAAAGGTAATTCTTCTTTCTCTCCTTAAGTTTAAACGTTAAACTTGTAGCATGTTTGTATGCATTTAATCCATGCCTAATAGGATTAGAATATATGTTTGTTCTGTATTTTTGGGTCAATGTACTGGTTTTTGTGTTTAGCAAAACAATCAAGCAAATTAACGATCCCAATCACGTTTTCGCTGCTCAAGGAGATCAGATCTCCATCAATTGGTATCAGAGCAATGCTTGTATTGTTTTGTTTTGAAACAAAATTGCATTGATTTGGTGGGAAATGCATTTGGTTTGCTGTAAAACTAGTTTAGGAATGTTTTGGCCTTAGTTTACTTCTTTTTTGTTCAAATTTGATGTAAAGGCCCCTGCGTTTTTGGGCATAAAGTACAAAATTGAGTCTGTAATTGAGTTACGAGTCGTTCGGGATAAATTTCATGCATTTTGGTTGAGAATCGAAGGAGAAATTGAAAGTTGAAGCTGTTGTGTTCGTGGAAAAAGGCTGCTGCCAAAGCAGTAGCGTTGCAACGCTGAAGAACAGCGTCACAACGCCAGCGCTCCCTATCGACGCGGGCGCTCAAGGGGTAAGCGGCGTTGCAATGGTGCCCCTCAGCATTGCAACGCCATCCCGATAGCAGGCGCGCGCGAGGATGAAGCAGGCGTTGCAACGCTAGCATCACTGTTGCAACACCGTGAAGCGGTTCAAGCAGTAGCAGACCGGTTCGAGCTGGTTCGGTTGTTTTGGTCCGGTTCGAGCGGTTCAAGGTCGGTTCAGGGTGTTTTTGGATTGGTTTCATGAAATAAATTAATGTCATTTTTTTTGTTGCACTTTAGGGGCCAAATTATTCCGGTTTTACAGCTTTTTATCTATATGAATGTTATTTAGATTATTCCCACCTTAGGATAAACATGTTCATACATTTTATTTATATAAATGTTATATGAATATGGTTCAATGCATGACTAATTTATATGGAAAATAAATTGCATGGAGCATGAAATTACTTAGTTTAAAATAAATGTTATTTTGTTTAAGTAATTTTATAATTCAAGTAGTTGAATTTCTTATATAACTCCAATTAGAATATTGATTGCTGGATTTATAATATAGTTTCTTTATCATAGGTTAATTATTAAAATTTATAAAAGTTATAAATTAAAGAGGTTTTAGAAACCATAACCTATAATAAAGAAATGCATGCACATAGGAGCTTGGGTTAATTTTAATTAGTTTTAAATCGTTTAAAATTAATTTAGACCTAAGTTTCAATTTCTAATAGGATTAGAAATAAGTCTTACGTAGTATTTTAAATAGTTTAAAATATAGTAGGACTTTAGGACTTTGGTTATAAGGGAACTCTACCCGTAAAGTTATTATGTCTAAAGTCAGTACTTAAGTGTGACTGTTAATCTAAACACATCCTACACAGGAACAAACCCTAACCCGAGTTGAATTAACCTCAGTTCTGTTTTATCTCTAGGTAATTAAAATGTTCATTCACCTAGACATAAGGTTTTAAGACCTAGTTATAATAGCTATAATAGGCATAGACTTAGATAGATTCTTTTAGCCAGAATCAGACTAAGTTAAATCTATACCCTAATTTTAGGAATTTTAGTGGGAGAAAACGAGATGTTCGCATCGACTTTACTCTCACGTCCTCAAGAGTTCACACCGTGAGTTCCATGCTCGGCTACGTGGCGTCAATAGGGCGTTCCCCTACGATATGTGTTTGCATGGTTTAATACCAAGGTGAATAAGGAAAGTATCCATAGTAAATGGGAGCAGGACGCGTGTCAACGTATCCTACGATCTCCTCGATTAGGTCGCACCGTGAGATTTCTATAGTCCGCTTGCTAGGTTGTCATGGAACAGCCAAACCCTACGGAGGGCCTGACAATAGGGATCAGAACACCGCGACCTCCAGAAATGGATAGGGTCTCTTAGGT
Organism: Trichosanthes cucumerina; assembly: GCA_036507285.1. Lineage (NCBI taxonomy): Eukaryota > Viridiplantae > Streptophyta > Magnoliopsida > Cucurbitales > Cucurbitaceae > Trichosanthes > Trichosanthes cucumerina. The sequence goes on along the minus strand of CM071839.1, from coordinate 67,810,304 downwards.
TGTTTGCCGCCAGCTTGTCTTTCTTAATAGTAGCTTTGTTGGCTCTGCCTATTGGATCCGAAAATGGTAGGGTCACATTTACGGGATGAGTTAAGTTAGTTAACAATTCCTTGACCAAACAAACGGTAGCTAAGGACCATTGGGACATGAGATGTCTGGTAGTGGGAATTGGCTGAGAAAGTCTCAATTCAAAGGAGGAATGACTGACCGCCCGACGGAGGCTTTTGTTCTAAACCCTTGAAGTATCGTTGCAAAATTAAAGGTTTAACTTAAACAGTGAGTTTTAGTTTAAACACTAGGGTTCTTTGATAATTTTTCTAAATTAGATTAGTTTTTATAATGGGTTTAAAGGCATAACTAATTAGAACTATTTTGATTTTCAGCATGTCGTCCTCAATAATAGCCTTACTTAAAAGCGACCGTTTAACTGGTGAGAATTTTACTACGTGGAAGTCCAACTTGAATACGATTCTTGTTGTTGACGACCTTTGATTCGTACTAACTGAGGAATGTCCTCAGATTCCTGCTCAAGACGCACCTCAATCAGTTAAGGATGCGTTTGACCGCTGGGCCAAGGCAAATGAAAAAGCCAAGGCTGCCAGGAGATTGGAGGGTATGGTCTCAGCTCGTGAGATCATGGGCTATCTGCAAAATTTGTCTAGACAATCGTCTGAACAAATTCGGCACGATACCATCAAATACGCTTATAACGCGCACATGAAGGAGGGAACTTCAATGAGAGAACATGTTCTCGATCTTATAGTTCACTTCAACGTGGCCGAAATGAACGGAGCGATCATAAATGAACAAATTCAGGTATTCTTCATCCTGGAATCGCTTCCGAAGAGTTTCCTGCCATTCTGTAGAAATGCGGAGTTGAACAAAAAGGAGTATAACCTGACTTCCCTCTTAAATGAACTACAAACTTTCGAGTCTTTTATTAAGAATAAGGAACAGGCTGATGGAGAGGCAAATCTGTTTGCCCATTCCAAAAGGTTTCAGAAGGGTTCATCCTCTAGGACTAAGCCATGTGGTTCAACTCGGAAGAAGAAGAAAGGAGGAAAAGGGAAAGCTTCTGCCACTGCAGACACTGAGCTTAAAGAGAAGAAAGGTAAATTAGATTTACTTGTTCTTGAAACCTATTTAGTGGAAAATGATGATTTAACCTAGATACTTGATTCATGAGCCACTAATCACGTTTGCTCTTCATTCCAGGAAACTAGTTCCTTCAAGGAGCTCGAAGAGGGTGAGATGGCCGCTCGTGGTCTGGAGCAGGAGAAGTCGTCTCACTGCGTGCGATGGGAGATGCCAAGTTATTTTTCTGGAGATAGATTTCTTTCTTTAAAAATCAGATATAGTTCCTAAGCTTAAAATGAACTTAATTTCTATCTCTTGTTTAATAGAACTTGGTTATTGTATTTCTTTTCAATCAATGAAGCGTTCATTTTGAAAGAGGTGTCAATATTTGTCTTTGCTAAATTGAAAAATGGCTTGTATGTCTTTGAAACCAGATAAAACCAAAACAATTTTAAATCATGAGATGTTTAAAAATGCTAGTACTCGTAATAAAAAGGCAAATAATTTCTCCAAATAATAATACCTATCTGTGGGCATCTTAGACTTGGTCATATTAATCTCAACCTGGATTGAGAGACTTTCTAAGAATGGACTTCTAAAAAGTTAGAAGATGATTCCTTACACGCCTTGCAGTCTTGCTTGGAAGGTAAAATGACCAAACGGCCTTTTACTGGAAAAGGTTATAGAGTCGTAGAGCCTATAGAACTTGTGCATTCGGATCTTTGTGGTCTGGTGAATGTTAAAACTCGAGGAGGGTACGAATATTTCATCACTTTCATAGATAATTATTCGAGGTATGGTTATCTATACCTAATGCATCACAAGTCCAAGTTCTTGAAAAGTTCAAAGAGTATAAGGTCAAGTAGAGAATGCATTAGGGAAAACCATTAAAACACTTCGATCCGATCGAGGTGGAGAGTATATGGATTTGAGATTCCAGGACTATATGATAGAACATGGAATTAAATCTCAACTCTCAACACCTAATACACCACAACAAAATGGTTGTCAGAAAGGAGAAATAGAACCTTGTTAGACATGGTTCGTTCTATGATGAGCTATGCTCAATTGCCTGCCTCGTTTTGGGGATATGCGATGAGATTGCTGCGCTTCAAATCTTGAACAGTGTTCCATCAAAAAGTGTTTCAGAAACACCTTTTGAACTTTTGAAGGGGCGTAAACCTAGTTTACAACACTTCAAGATTTGGGGTTGTCCGGCACACGTGCTCGTGACAAACCCAAAGAAACTGGAACCCCGTTCAAGATTGTGCTAATTTGTTGGCTATCCCAAAGAAACGAGAGGTGGTCTTTTCTACGACCCACAAGAAAACAAGGTGATTGTATCGACAAACACCACATTCTTGGAGGAAGATCACATGAGGAACCATAAATCGCGTAGTAAATTAGTACTAAATGAAGCTACACAAGAACCAACAAGAGTTGTTGATCAAGCTGGACCTTCATTAAGAGTTGATGGAGGAGTCAGCAACTCAAGTCAGTCTTGTCCTTCTCAATCGTTGCGAATGCCTCAACGCAGTGGGAGAGTTGTTTCCCAACCTGACCGTTACTTGGGTTTAGCTGAAACTCAAGTTGTCATACCGATGATTTGCGTAGAGAAGATTCATTGTCTTATAAACAGGCAATGAATGACGTAGACAAAGACCAATGGATCAAAGCCATGGACCTTGAAATGGAGTCAATAGACTTCAATTCAGTATGAGAACTTGTAGACCAACCTGAAGGGGTTAGGCCCATAGGGTGTAAATGGATCTATAAGAGAAAGAGAGATGCAGCCGGAAAGGTACAGACCTTTAAGGCTAGACTTGTAGCAAAGGGTTTTACCCAAAGGGAAGGAGTTGATTATGAAGAAACTTTTTCCCTGCTGCTATCTTTGAAGTCTATAAGGATACTCTTGTCCATAGCCGCGTTTTATGATTATGAAATTTGGCAAATGGACGTCAAGACTCGCTTTTTGAATGGTAATCTTGGCGAGAGCATCTATATGTCTCGGCCAGAAGGGGTTCATAACACAAGGTCAGGAGCAAAAAGTTTGCAAGCTTAATCGATCCATTTATGGATTGAAACAAGCATCAAGATCTTGGAATATAAGATTTGATACTACGATCAAGTCATATGGCTTTGACCAAAACGTTGACGAGCCTTGTGTTTACAAGAGGATCGTCAACGACAAAGTAGCTTTGTTAGTACTTTATGTGGATGATATCCTACTCATTGGGAATCATGTAGGATACCTAACTAACATAAGGAATTGGTTGGCGACTCAATTCCAAATGAAAGATTTGGGAGAGGCGCAGTATGTTCTTGGGATTCAAATCTTTAGGAATCGCAAGAACAGAACGCTAGGTTTGTCTCAAGCGTCTTATATCGACAAGATGTTGTCCAAATATTCGATGCAGAATTCCAAGAGGGGTTTATTACCCTTCGAGCACGAGTTCATCCGCTCTGAGAACAGTGTCCCAAGACACCTCAAGATGTTGAGGATATGAGACATATTCCCTATGCCTCTGCAGTAGGTAACTTAATGTATGTTATGTTGTGCACGAGGCCAGACATTTATTATGCAGTGGGAATAGTCAGTAGGTACCAATTCAATCCAGGGTTAGACCACTAGACAACAGTTAAAAATATCCTCAAGTATCTAAGGAGAACGAGGGACTATGTGCTTGTGTATGTGTCTAAGGATTTGATCCTTACTAGATACACTGATTCTGATTTTCAGTCCGATAAGGATTCTCAGAAATCCACATCGAGATCAGTTTTCACCCAGGGGAGCTATAGTATGGCGAAGTATCAAGCAAGGATGCATCGCTGACTCCATAATGGTGGTTGAGTATGTTGTTGCTTGTGAAGCAGCTAAGGAGGCTGTTTGGCTAAGGAAATTCCTTACTGATTTGGAAGTTGTTCCAAAGGTGAAATCTCTCATCACCTTATACTGTGACAACAGTGCTGTGGTAGCCAATTCGAAGGAACCTCGCAACAATAAGCGAGGAAAGCACATCGAGAGGAAGTATCACCTGATACGAGAAATAGTGCAACGAGGAGATGTGACAGTCACGAAGATCGCTTCGGAGAACAATATTGCTGATCCTTTTACAAAGACTCTCACGGCTAAAGTGTTCGAGGGTCATCTGGAAAGTCTGGGTCTACGAGATATGTACATAAGCTAATCTAGGGCAAGTGGGAGATATGTAATGGGGTATATGGATGCCCTAGTTTATTGTATTTCTATCTCTTGTAACCACTGTTTTAGATTATGATGTACCCCACTAGAGTTTTAGTGCAAGTGGGAGTTTGTTTGGATTTGTGCCCTAAAACTCGTAGTTTGTAATTATATTTTAATTAATGTAATAAAGTGTTATTAATTCAATAAAGTGTTATTGTTCGTTATCTACGAGTTTGTTGGCGATCGGTGAAACAAACTATCACGACCACTTCTTCGAATCATGCTGAAATCCTAGCAATTCACGAGGCATGTCGAGAATGTGTATGGCTAAGATCGATGACACAACACATTCGTGAGACATGTGACTTGTCTTCGAGTAAACCACTTCCAACAATATTATACGAAGACAACACAACGTGTATAGCTCAAGTCAAAGGAGGATATATTAAAGGAGATAGAACGAAACATATTTCTCCAAAACTTTTCTACACTCATGACCACGAAGAAAATGACGACATCTCAATACAACAGATTTGTTTGAAGGATAACCTGACGAACATATTTACAAAGGCATTGCCAACTACAACATTTGAGAAATTGGTTCACAGTATTGGGATGCAACGACTCAGAGATCTCAAGTGATGTTTTCATGAGGGGGAGTAAATGTATTATATAAAATATGTACTCTTTTTTCTTCAATAGGGTTTTTATCATTAGGGTTTTTCCCTAGTAAGGTTTTCACGAGACATATTTTATATAAAATGGACATTTAAGGGGGAGTATAATAAATAAACACATGTAAATGCCCAGTCCACATGTCTTTTAATACCCATGCCAAATGGCAACCCCTCTATAGCCATAGTGTCCTCCATGTGTCCATTTCTTACCAATGCTTAGTGTCCAAATGTACCAACTCATCCTTGCCAAATTGCCTATAAATAGTGGCATTTGGTGGATCATGAATATGCAACATAATTGGTGAATTTCTCCCCAATATACTTTCTTCTCTCCCACTTTCTCTTTAATTATTCCTTATTTAATTTTCCATAAAACTTCACTATCTTTTATTTATATTATATATATTCCATTTCACAAACACTTGTTTATTTTTATTATTATTATTATTAGTATTATTAGTATTAGTATTTAAATATTGGTAAAATTATACTCGGTTTTCCATCCAATTTTTACAACAAATTAACATTTGAATGGATGAATTTACTAGGGCAACGAGTAATTTCGAGCAAGGAAGCTAAATTTTTTTAATTTCTAGCTACTTGTTTTTTTTTTTTTCATTTCCCTCCACCATTTTAAAAATTAATCAAATTTACAGTAGGAATTTAATGAAAAGTAAATTTATTCTCCAGAACTGATTTAGAAATTAATTTCATTACATTTCCAAGTAAGGAAGAATTTATTTTGATATTTTTTTAAAGAAAATTCATATGTTTTTTTTTCCTGAACAATTAACTTTGATTGATACGTTATTGATCTCTAACTTCTTTTTTGTTTTTTTTCCCTCGCTTCACTGTTTTAAATATCAATGAGATGTCTATTGATACGTTATTCATGCTCTCAGTTTCAGCAGAATCACAAAATTTTCAATTAAATCTCATCCTAGGCTATCATAATCATACTTATGCATAAGATTAATCAACACTTCAGTATATACTCAGGACAGTCATAACAGATAAATAATATCTCACCCCCAAACTTAAACTAAACATTGTCCCCAGTGTTTGCAAAATAAGCTCAAATCAAGTAAAAAGGATAAGAGTAAACAATACTGTCCTGAGTAATGGAGATCTTCATTATTTTCTAAGTTCCTTGGATAGCTAAGACACGTGAGTTGAAGTTCCACTGAGCGGGAGCATCGGTTTCAACGAGGGGTGACATCAACAGTAACCTAATAAAGCAAAACAAAACAAACTAATAAGTAAACTAAGAACTGACAAACAACCAAAACAAACTAAAAACAGAAAACAAAAATAACAAAAATGTAAAGCTTGGGTTGCCTTCCAAGAAGCGTTTTCTTTAACGTCTTTAGCTAGACTGTACTCCCTCAAGGTGTCTCTTTCCTATCTTGCAGCGCTCGAATTGATACATTCATCTACTTGATCTGGGTCTCAATATTTTTTATGGCAGCTCCATGACTCGTCACTATGCCGGTTAGACTGGTGACTGCATTCTCCAGCTGGTTGGACTTATTTCTAGATTCAACAATAAAAGAGTGCATTGTTTCTTCAAGAGATGATCTCCTCTCATATGTAGAAGCATACCTTATAGGAGGATTCAACACATTTTTATTGTTAGCATAAGAGAAATTTTCGTGATACCTCAAACCTGGGTGATAATGTGTTGGAAGGTTATTCTAAGTCTGGTTTCCTCCATAAGTGTTGCTTCTGTTGTTCAGATAATGTATTTGCTCCAAAGTAGATTTTCCATTGGGTTGGGAGCATTGAGAGGGTACCACTATTTGGGGTGATCCTTCAAAATTGTTTAGAGCATGAGTGAGGGATGCCATATGAGATTTAAGGGAAGTTACCTCATCCAATTGATACAATCCAGCTACTGGTTTAGATCTGTCGTTATCTGTGGGCCACTGGTAGCTGGCACTTGATACTTCCTCTAGGAGGGTCCGTGCTTCTGGCACAGTCTTTGCCATGAAAGCTCTTCCAGTCGTGGCATCCAGAATGGTCTTGGTCTTACCTGCAAGTCCATTATAGAATAATTGTACCTGGAGCCAATCTGGGTAGCCATGTTGTGGGCACCTCCTAAACATGTCTTTATAACGGTCCCAGGCCTCAAATAGTTGATTTCCCTCCTGCTGCCTAAAAGTTCCTATCTCAGTCCTTAATTTTGCAGCCTTCACAGGTGGGAAGAATTTGGTCATGAAAGCTTGGGTCATCTCTTCCAAAGAAGTGATACTTCTTGGTGGGAGAGATCCTAGTCATTCCTTAGCCCTACCCTGCAATGAAAAAGGAAAGAGACGTAAGCGAATACTATTAGCAACAATACCATTTAACTTAATTGTACCACAAATGTCTAGAAAATTTTGCAAATGTGAATTAGGGTCTTCTGTGGCTTGTCCTCAAAAAGCATCTTCCCTAACCATCTGGATAAGTCCTGTTTTTAGTTCAAAATTATTAGCATTTATAGAGGGCATGGACAATTTCAGCCTGTTTAGAATTAAAAACATGTTGAACTCCCTGATGGGTTTAGGGTTGTTGATTTGCTCCTGATCTACCATTACTTGAATATCTGCTCTCCCTTGCCTTAGGAGTCTCCTGCAGGTCCTCTCGATCTCAGGATCAAAAGGGTGCAAGTCTGCAACTCTATCCTTGGGCATACACCTTGAGGTACCAAAAAAGAACCACGAATTAGACAAAAAAAAAACTAGAACAAGAAAGACAACATAAAAAAAAAAAGAAACAGAACAAATAAGAAAAAATCACAAAAAAAAAAAACACAAACACTTTAAGAAGAGAAAGGTAGTAAAACAAAGAACTAAAACTTAAACTTGGGTTACCTCCCAAGAAGCGCTTTCTTTAACGTCTTTAGCTAGACTGTAACTTATGATTGGCCTCAAGGTAAGTAAAATTGCTTGTATTTCTTTGGGCCCTTTTTGCTTGAATCAATATAGCCTTCTAAGTCTAAAAGGTTATCTTGTTTTTCTTGGGAATTGAAAGATAATTATTTTTTGTATTTTTGTGTATTAAAATAAAAGAACAAAAATCAAAACAAGACTCATGAGTATAAGATAAATGGTTATCAAGATTAAAGGAAATTTCTGTAGATAAAAGGGGAAAGGACTTTTCAGCCTCGAACTTTATCACCTCAATTTCCTCCATGGAAGTGATTGTATTACCATTGTCTATCTCACAAACCTGTTTCTGGTGTGTTTCAGTCTCCTCCAACTCCTCCTCACTATCATATGAATAAGTCTTCCTAGGTTGCTCCTTCTCAGTGGCAAGAATAAGAAACTGTTCCTGTAAGGCTTTAAGGGATTTTACCAGTTGATTGAGATAATGAGTTCTTTCATGTATTATTTCCCAAAGTTCTACCACTTTAGCTTCCAACCTATCCAACCTTTCTAATTCATTATGAACCAAATTTTTAATCCTCAACTCTAATGTATATTCCATTTGGTTCCAAGTGCCTAAATGATTACCATCAAAAGAATTCTCATGAATCATAGATTCAGAATGGTAAGGATTAGACAAATGATATCCAGAAAAATCATGAGTCACATACCTAGGGTCTTGAGAAGGATACTACATTGGTGGAGAATCAAAATCATGAAAAGTCTTACTTTAAATTTCAATAATTCAAATCAAGACTTTTACACAAAAATCAACACAACCAAAACAAGAGACAAAGGCTCGAAAAACACACAAAACTAAATTAAGACAAATAAGGAAACAAACAACAAACACACAAAGAACAATTAAGGAAAGAAAACACAAAAGGAAAAACAAACTTTAGTCTAAAATCTTAAATTTTCTCCTAATATTAATTAATCTAAATAATCGCTATTCCCTGGCAACGTTGCAAAAAACTTGTTGCGTAAAATTATATTGCAATACCGCAGGTGTACGGGTCAAGTTTTAGTATAGTGATTTAAAGTTCCAAGTATCGTCCTAAGGAATGGTTTTCTAGATTAATTAATTACCAAGATACTAATTCTCAATTTTTGCTAAAGTAACAAAACATGGATAGATGATGAAAACAAAGATAAAAGATAAACAAATAAATGGAGACACGAATATGATAGATTTGGAGGAGTTTGACTTCACTAGTTAATAACTTATTTAACACATGCAATGAACTAACATGATGAATTTATAAACAAGAAGTAAGATACTCAAGAAAATCTCTCGATTCTTAGTGAGCCTCGCACACACAATAAATTTTATAGTCTCCGTATGAATTTAAGAGTATGTCCGGCATTAAGCAACTTCTTTATGTGTTCCCCTTCGACTTTTAGGTCATTCTCATATCAGATTTCTAAGAGTTGTGACAACTTTGCTCTAATCTAAGTCTTTTCTCTCGAGTCCACTTAAACCAACAAGATTAAAGAATTGAAGAACGAATTGCCAAAAATAATTATCGAAACATAGTTTAATACATAAGCAAATAAGTCTTAAACAAGCAAATCAAATCCTAACTACAACTTTTAGCCACTCTAAATCACAATAAAACAAAACTAAAAGTGTAGAAACCTCTTAAAACGGTGTTACAATCTAAAATAAAGAGAAGATAAACTTATGTGTCGATCCCTCGTCCAAGAGCTTCCATCACGATCTCGAACATCCACGAATGCTTTGGCTTCCAAGGAATGCTCATTTTTCTCTTCTTACATAATGTATTTGGAATTTAAGGTACAAAGACTATCAAATTCGGCTCCCATTGCAAAATGACAAAATGTTCTATTTATAAGGATTGTTGGCACAGTGTTGCAACGCTAGGGACAGCGTTGCAACGTTGTGCCCTAGGCGGAAGGCATATATGGAAATTGTCGATGGCGTTGAAACGCTGAGGGCACCATTGCAACACCACAACCCTAAGCGCACGCCTCTCTATCGATTTGCCACGGTCCTTCATGTTAGCTTTCTTATCGAGATAGCGTTGCGACACTAGAAGGCAGCGTTGCAATGCTATTGGCATGATCCTTCTGAAGGGATCGAATCCCGCAGCGGAAGCGATTGTGAATCGAGTGTTCAAGATTTTGTTACACATATCTCAAAAATACAAGAACCAAATCTAAGATTAAGCATGCTTTTATAAATAAGACAATAAGATATTACCTTTGAAGAAAACTTTCTTCACGAGTTCCTCTTCAAATGATCATGATCTCAGCAACGAACCTGAACCTTGTGAAGATCTACCACTATATCTTCTCCGTTGTTCTCTAGGTGAGGGAGGAAGGTGGATTCCTTTAGGATGAGGTAAGGAGATCTTTTTGGAATTGTGTTTAAAACTCTTTCCCAACACAAAATGAGAGAACTCTAGGATTATGTCAAAAGCCTTTTCCAAAGTTGCATCTCATGCAACTATTTATAGGCAAATATGATAGAAATTACCATCCTATCCCTCTTTCATTCTCTCATTAGTATATAGTTAATATGTGAATCTAATTCACATTAAAACCATATATTATACCAATTATATCACATATAATTGATATAACACCTCATATATGAAATTGAACACTTCAATCTCATTCCTTACTTTATACCCTCAATATTACCATGTTGTGCCAACGGAGGGACTTAATGGACCTACAGTTCAGGAGCTCCAATGATGTGAGATTAACTGATCAAACTCTTTGATCCAGTTAATCAATATTCATTAACTACAAGTCACTCGACTATAGATTTGTAGCTGCACTCTCCTCACCGTAGATTATATTGTGTCCATTGATATAATCATTACCCATGAGTTGACCATTCACAGGCTGTTCATAATCACAGTTGGGTCAAATTATCGTTTTACCCTTGTGATTACCTCTTTGTTCCTTAAGCACCACTGATCCTCTAATGAACAACAAGTCATGGTCCTACCATAAACTCATACCCTCCTAAGCCAGTTTAGAGGGCGGGGCCCCGTTGTTCAAGACCTTAACACAGTTCTTAAGGGAACAACCTATCTAATTCCTCAGTGTAGGAATGTGTGCATTCCATCTTACATAGTTAAGTCACCGACTACCTACGAGGTTCTATCCCTGAGAAGGTAGGCTAATTGAGTCGGCTACAAGTCACTCTCACCCATACTAGTCTAAGGACAAACCCCTAAAAGCAGGAGTTCTTAACTTGATCAGGATTCAGGTCCAGTCACTAATGGCCATCTATAAATTATCAGTCTTACCCTGTTAACGGTGTTATATTGGTCAGACTAATAATTTGCATTCTGGTCTTGTTTGAACTCTTCATACATGATGCCCTCACTCGCATGCCATCTACATGAATGAGTTAGATTACCTCATTTGTACTAATTACAAAGTGGGTCGCATCGATGGTGTTACCAGAATAAGGTTTCCAACCCTATTCTTATATCATAGACAATTTAGGTTATATTCTTGAACACAATCCAAATAGTGTCCGCTACACTGATGTTCAAGATATATTATAACATTGGAGCTTAGTTTATTTGATTTATAAAGCGAGAATATAATTTTATCAAAATAAATAACTCTTTATTTATTTGATCAAAATTACATAAGTTTTAGGGCACATATCCCAACAATCTCCCACTTGACCTAAAGCTTATTGAGTACATAATTTAAACATTACAGTAATGTAAAATATAATAGACTAGGACATTTAAACCATGTGTACAATATACTCTCACTTGCCCTAGTTGGGGAAGACTTGTAAACCTAGACCTTCTAGGTGACTTTCATATACTTTAGCCATGAGAGCTTTTGTAAAAGGATCATAAATGTTGTGCTCTGAGGCTATCTTCGTGACGATCACGTCTCCTTGATTCACGATCTCCCATATGAGATGATATTTACGTTCAATATGTTTACCCCTCTTGTGACTTTGGGGTTCCCTTGAATTTGCCACGACACCACTGTTATCACAATACAAGCAAACACATATTTGGAACAACTTCCAAATCTAACATGAATTTCTTTAACCAGACGACCTCTTTAGCTGCTTCACAAACTACTACATATTCGGCCTTCATGGTGGAATCAGCTATGCATGCCTGCTTGACACTTCGCCATACTACAACTCCTCCGTTAAGAGTAAATACTAACCCTGATGTAGATTTCCGAGAATCTTTATCAGTTTGAAAGTCAGAATCTATGTATCCTGTAAGGATCAAATCCTTAGCCCCATACACAAGCATGTAGTTCCTTATTCTCCGAAGATACTTAAGGATCGTTTTAACCATTGTCCAGTGTTCAGGTCCTAGATTAGATTGATACCTACTAACCATTCCAACTGCAAAACAGATGTCTAGCCTAGTACACAACATGGTGTACATCAGGTTCCCAACAGCTGATGCATAAGGAATCTGTCTCATGTCCTCAACTCCTTGAGGTGTCTTAGGACATTGTTCCTTAGACAAATGAACTCCATATCTAAAAGGCAATAAACCCTTTTTGGAGTCTTGCATCTTAAACCTCAACAACACTTTGTCGATGTAAGATGTTTGAGACAAGAATAGTGTTTTATTACTGCGGTTCCGAACAATCTGGATACCAAGAACAAACTGCGCTTCACCCAAATCTTTCATTTGGAATTGTGTAGCTAGCCAATTTTTAATGTCAGTAAGATAACCTACATCATTCCTAATGAGTAGGATATCATCTACATATAGAACTAGGAATGCAAGAGAACTATAAATGATTTTCTTGTAGACGAAAGGTTCATCATCATTTTGATCAAAACCAAAAGATTTGATTGCCTCATCAAATCTTATATTCCAGGACCTAGAGACTTGTTTCAGTCCATAGATTGAGCTTTTAAGTCTGCAAACCTTTTGCTCTTGTCCTGGTTCAATGAACCGTTTGGGTTGGTCCATGTAGATGTTCTCGTCAAGATTGTCATTCAAGAATGTTGCCTTGACATCCATTTGTCATACCTCATAGTGATAATATGCGGCAATGACAAGTAGGATACAGATAGACTTTACCATAGCAACAGGCGAAAGCGTTTCCTCATAGTCAACCCCTTCAACCTGGGTATAACCCTTTGCTACTAGTCTAACTTTAAAGGTTTGCACATTTCTATCTACACCACGCTTTCTCTTGTAGATCCACTTACAACCTATAGGTTTTACCCCATCAGGTTTATCTACAAACTCCCAAATAGAATTGAAGTACATAGACTCCATTTCTTGGTCCATGGCTATGACCCATTTGTCTTTGTCTTTGTCAACCATCGCTTGATTATAAGTCAATGGATCCTCACAGTGGTCATCTGGTATAACAACTTGGGGTTCAGATGAACCCATGTAACAGTCAGGTTGTGTTATAACCCTCCCAGTACGTCGAGGCATACTCAACTCTTGAGATGGAATCTCATGACTAGACAAACTAGTATCAACAACTTTTGTTGACGTACTAGCTTTATTAGCAACCTTTGTTTTTGTTCCGTCTAACTCACTTAACACAAATTTACTTCTTGGTTTGTGGTCTCTGATGAGGTATTCCTCTAAGAAAGTAGCATTTATCGACACAAGTACCTTATCTTCCTTAGGATCATAGAATAATCCACCTCTTGTCTCTTTTGGGTAGCCTACAAATAGGCACAATTTTGAATGTGAATCCAACTTCTTTTGATTTGTCACAAGCACATGTGTTGGACAACCCCGAATTATGAAATGATATAAACTACCTTTACGTCGTTTTCAGAGTTTAAAAGGTGTTTCAGAAACACTTTTTGATGACACATTATTCAAAATGTATCCCGTAGTCTCTACTGCGTAATCCCAAAAGGAATCAGGAAGATGAGCATAACTCATCATTGATGGAACCATGTCCAACAACGTTCTATTTCTCCTTTCCGATACACCATTTTGTTGGGGTGAACCGGGTGCTGAGAATGTAATTCCATGTTCTATCATATAGTTCTGGAATTTTAAATCCATGTACTCTCGATCTGATCGAAGTATTTTAATTGTTTTACCTAATTGATTTTCAACTTTAATCTTGAATTCCTTGAACTTTTCAAGCGCTTCAGACTTAAGATTCATTAGGTAAATATGCCCAAATTTGGAATAACCATCTATGAAAGAGATGAAATATTCATAACCTCCTCTGGATTTAACATTCATCGGACCACAAAGGTCTGAATGTATAAGCTCAAGAGGTTCTTTGGCTCTATAACCTTTTCCACTACAACGTCTTTTAGTCATTTTGCCTTCTAGGCAGGATTCACATACAGGTAAAGTATTTTCTTCTAACTCATTTAGAAGTCCATTTTTTACCAATCTCTCAATCCTATTGAGGTTAATGTGACCCAATCTAAGATGCCAAAGATGAGCATTTTCTTTAGAAAAAATTTTACGTTTCTTAGTTTATGTGTTTGTTGTTTTAAATAATTCAGTGTTCAAAACCATTTTGACTGAATTAGGCCTTAAAACATACGACCCATTTTCTAATGAAGCTTCACATATTTCAATACCATTCTTAAAAATAAACAGTTTATTAGAAGAAAATGATATTGAAATATATTGTTTTATAAGGCAAGAAAATTGAAATAAGGTTTCTTGTAAACCCTGGTATCACTAATATATTGTCTAACAACATATATTTATTGCCAAAATTAAGCTTCATTGTGTCAATTGCTACAGCTGAGATGACTTTTCCATTTTCAACCCGGAGCGTTATCTCTCTTTTGTAGCTTCTGCCAGGAATCAATTCTCTGAAAAGAAGAGCAAACATGATTAGTGGCGCCTGAATTAAGTATCTAAGCATTTTCATCATTATCCACTAAACAAGCTTCTAAGCAAAGTAAATCATATTTACCTTCCTTTTTCTTTTCTGCAATGTACTGCGGACAGTTCCGTTTCCAATGTCCGTCTTCATTGCAATGGAAACATTTTCCTTTGTCTACAACTTCTTTGACCTTCTTGCCCTTCTGGGCGGCAGCTTTGTCAACTCGTTTCCCTTTACCAACCTTCTTCATGTTCTTCTTCTTCCCTTTCAAGTTAGAAGAAGATGAAGCCACTGTTTTTTATTCAGAGGTCGAACCTCTATGATAACTCCTATTGGCAACATTTGTCTCACCTTTCGATCCCTGAATTTTCATCAAAGATTTAAAGGTCTGGAGTTCATTCAGAAGGGAGGTAAGATTAAAAGTAAGCTTGTTCATAACAACATTACTTCTAAACTGTAGAAACTATCTGGAAGAGTTTCGAGAATGAAGCTGTCATGGCTCGATTCATCGATAGAAGCACCACTCGACTCCGCGATGTTAAAGTGTACCATCATATCCAGGACATGATCCCGAACAGATGAACCCTCTGGCATCCTCGAGTTGAATATATACTTGAAGGCATTGTGACGAGCCTGTGTAGATTGTTGTCCGAACATACCCTGCACTGAATGCATGATTTCCTTAGCGGTCATCATGCCCTCGTGTTTCTTGGCTAATATGTCAGACATACTTGCCAGCATATAGACCTTGGCCTTATCATTGGCCTTGATCCATAGATCATATGCATCACGAACATTTCGTGTAGCATTCGAGCCTGGCACTTGAGGACACTCCTCAGTTAGCACAAACTTTAGATCATCCACTACCAAAATAGTGTTTTGTTTTTCCAAGTCATCATGTTCTCTTCGGTTAATTTTTCCGCACCCAGTAAGGAAATATTAGAGTTAGACATTTTTCTGAAATTTACGAAAAAAAAACTTGTATAAATTTCTCGCTATAAAATTGTCTAATCCAATCACATTTTAGCTAATTATCTAATGATTCATAAGTCATTAATAATTTGCAATGATACTCCAAATTTTTAGAATGTATGACACCGAAGGGTAATAAAAAACACTCATACTCTGGATCAAGACATTCTTGACCAAAAGTTAATGTTAGAATAACTCTTCTTCCTATAGGCTTTAGTTACCATTATTTGGTTAGGATACATACACTTCTTATGTACCTTATGAATGTAACCCTCTGTCTTTAGACCCCAGAGTTCCCATTCAACAAAATTCGCCAAAGGGAGGACTAGGTTGAAAAACAGACTAAGGAAACCTTTATCCCTTTCGAGTGTCCACTATGTTCGATCCCCTATGATCAAGCCCTCCGAAAGGATTGTCTGGTCTAGGTCAAACTAGCAGGCTGACCATAGTGATCTTGCAGTGTGAACCGACAAAAGAGACTATAGGTTTTGTTTTCACTAAACCTGCTCCCACTCACTATAAGCACCTTTTCCATTCACCTTGATATTGACTCATACAGACACCATTCGAAGGGGGACGCTCATATTTGCGCCACGAGGCCAAGTATGAGTCTCACGGTGTGAACTTCCCGGAGAAACGTAGGTGGAATTATATGTATCATATACACTTTTCCTCCCACCGGATACTTTAACTTTATAGGAAAATGACTTAGGCTAAACGCAGCTAATGGTTTTACCTAAACTTATCAATATAACTCTTATATTGATAATCAACATAACTCTTATATTGATTTTATCCTAAGTTTGCTAATATAACTCTTTATATTAAGCCTAGGATTTATAGTTTATTAACCCCTTAATAAACCCGCTGACGCTACTATAATTTATAAACCATCTGTTTAAAATTCACTCCCGTGTCGGTTCGTGTAGGGTGTTCCGTTTACATCGACTTAATATCCTTGCCTAGACAGAACCTTCCTTAGACAGAGTTCCTCTTTTAATCATTGTTTATAAATTACATGGTTCCTAATTCTAATCTAATTAGAACTAGATAACCTAAGGTATATTAATTTCATGTTCTAAACATTTTTAAACTAATGAATTTAACCTTAGGTGATATGCAATTCTATGTTATTGTGCTTGATCATTTATCACATGAATAATAAAACATATATAACACATTCATCTTATGAAAAATATGCATGTTAATGTTGTCCAAAAATTAATATAACTCCTTATATTAATTATACATGCAAACTATATAATATAACACTTTATATTATAAATATGCATGCAAATGCTTAACCTAAGGTGGGATAACTAAATAAAAGCATACATTATGCATGACAATAATTATACAACAATTGCATAAATTAAATAGAAAAATTAGACCATTTTTGACACCCTAAAATTAATTTCAATTAATATAATCTAATTATATTAATTAAAATTAAGAAAATTAAATATAATTAAATAAAAATGTTTTTTTTATTTAATATATATATAAAAAACGTTTTCCGCCCGTTTGAAATTCTCCTGAAACGCCTTTGGCGTTACCATGCGATGGCGATGATGTTATGTATTTGCATTTTTTCCGTTTTTTATCATTGGAGCACGTTGTGAAACGCCTTTAGCTTCAGTGTTGCGACACCCGTGCAAGCTTTGCAAAGCCAAGGCCTCATAGTCCAAGCGTTGTGACGCTGGGAGGCGCGTTGCAACGCTGCACCCGTCTTCAGCCTGAAATCCGCAAACACCTTTTGTTGTTTTTGCTAATTTTTTATCCGTTCTTTTCAGCAACCAATTTACCTCCATCGACACGGACTTACGGACTCGATTTACATAATAAAATGCCCAAAACAATAGGCTCTTTACATTGAACAATTCAACATAAAATATGTAAATCTATGGTGCCAAAAACGAAAACATCTAATTCGCAAACCGTTCATTCATTACATGAAAACAGTAAATCCCATCTATGTTCTTGAAAAATCTAAAACAAAATCAAGAACACAATTGACTCTGATACCAATTGAAGGGATCGAATCCCGCAGCAGAAGTGATTGTGAATCGCGTGTTCAAGATTTTGTTACACAGATCTAAAAAATACAAGTACGAAATCTAAGATTAAGCATGCTTTTATAAATAAGACAGCAAGATATTACCTTTAAAGAACACTTTCTTCACGAGTTCCTCTTCAAATGATCACGATCTCAACAACGAACTCGAACCTTGTGAAGATCTACCACTAGATCTTCTCCGTTGTTCTCTAGGTGAGGGAGGAAGGTGGGTTCCTTTAGGATGAGGTGAGGAGATGTTTTTGGAATTGTGTTTAGACCTCTTTCCCAACACAAAATGAGAGAACTCTAGGGTTATGTCAAAAGTCTTTTCAAAAGTTGCATCTCATGCAACTATTTATAGGAAAATAGGATGGAAATTACCATCCTATCCCTCCTTCATTCTCTCATTAATATATAGTAAAACCATATATTATATCAATTATATCACATATAATTGATATAACACCTCATATATTAAATTGAACACTTCAATTTCATTCCTAACTTTATACCCTCAATATTACCATGTTGAGCTAACGGAGGGACCTAATGGACCTACAGTTCATGAGCTCCAATGATGTGAGATTAACTGATCAAACTCTTTGATCCAGTTAATCAATATTCATTAACTACAAGTCACTCCACTATAGACTTGTAGCTTCACTCTCTTCACTGTAGATTATATTGTGTCCATTGATATAATCATTACCCATGAGTCGACCATTCACAGGTTGTTCGTAATCACAGTTGGGTCAAATTGTCGTTTTACCCATGTGACTACCTCTTTGTTCCTTAAGCACCTCTGATCCTCACTGATCCTCTAATGAACAACAAGTCTATGGTCCAGTGTAGGAATGAGTGAATTCCATCTTGCATAGTTAAGTCCCCAGCTACCTACGAGGTTCTGTCTCAGAGAAGGTAAGCTTATTGGGCCTACAGGCCACTCTCAGCCATACTAGTCTAAGGACAAACCCCAGGATTCAGGTCGAGTCACTAATGACCATCTATAAATTATCAGTCTTATCATGTTAATGGCGTTATACTGGTCAGACTAATAATTTGCAAGTATGATCTCTTCATACAGGATGCCCCCACTCGCATGTCATTCACATGAATGAGTTGGATTATCTCATTTGTATTAATTACAAAGTGGTCGCATCCATGGTGTTACCAGAATAAGGTTTCCAACCGTATTTTTATACCATAGACCATTTAGGTTATACTCTTGAACACAATCCAAATAGTGTCTACTACACTAATGTTCAAGATATATTATAACCTTGGAACTTAGTTTATTGGATTTATAAAACGAGAATATAATTTTATCAAAATGAATAACTCTTTATTTATTTCATCAACATTACATAAGTTTTATGGCACATATCCCAACACCTTCTATGCACAAAAACAGCAAGCTCGACGTTGCAACGCCATCATCTCAGGTCTACTAGTTTAAAAAGCCTCGATTCGATCCCGAGTGATCTAAAATGTCTCCAATTGTCTTATTTATGCTTTGTACCTGAAATTAAGTGATTTAAACACATCAAAGCTCTGAAATTAACATAAAACTAGCAATAATGTGTTATCAATAGTCTGCTTGCAAACCTGCAGAGCGAATAATTGTCTTCATCTTAGTAAGCATGTCTCGACTATTTGCAATTTTTTATTCTTGAGTTTTGATTTGGTTGCTATATACAATATTTGCACAATTACTTACTATTGTAATAGCTTGTAGCCAGTTAAGTCGTAATCAATTTGCTAGTGTTACTCAGTTTTATTACACAACAGATTGTTAAGATGGAAAGTACGTTTAGAAGGAGAAGAAATATAACATAACCAAGATGAGTGATAGGCAAACCTTGCTCCATTCCCAACATGTCCATGCCAAGGTACTCTGAGCTTGCAGAAAGATTTTCAAAGTTATTTGTGGGATGATTTGTTGCACCAGAGTCGGGATACCAGTTGCAATCCTGATTAAAATTGGGTGTGGTAACCATAGCAGCTATTGGGGAAGATTGAGTACCATAGGGAGAAAATTTATTCGACCCAAAATTACCAAATGAAGGAATATTATTCTGATTGACAGTGTTCAATTAAGGAGGACCATAATGTGAGTAGCATTTGATTGATGTGTGGCCAAACTTATTACAAAGTTGGCACTGTAGTTTGTTCCTATTGTTCCATGAAGATCTTCCTCCTCTGTTAATATTAGAGTGTCCTCAACCGATTTTGAGTCAAAAGATGTGTTGACGACAAAGTACCATATATGTCAATTGTTTTACTTTCTATCCGATTCCCATGAGTAAGAAGAAGAGTCATCACATCTTGCACACTTTCATAAAAAACTTTAACAGAAATAACATAAATCATTGACTCATATCCAGGACCAAGACTAGATAAAACGTACATGATATGATCTTCAATCGATATAGGCTTGCCTACTGCATCTACACACTTCTTAATTTTTGAAAAATATTCATTCGAAGATAAACCTCCTTTCTTAAAATTTTGTAAAGTCGATTTCATCTTCATTACCTGAGCTAAGTTTCTAGAGTTGAAATTTTGAAGTAAGCAAGACCAAATTTTCTTAGAATACGTACAGTGAAGCATCTGTTCTAATATCTCTCCTGTCATATAGTGAAGTAACCAAGAGTAAATTAATTTGTCGTCTTTTCCATTGAACCATAAACAGGATTCGGTTTACTAATAATAGTAAAGTTCTCACTTACTTGTAAGAGTTTAGGAAGTGGCTCTGAGTTCTCACCTACATGTGTTTCCATTAATCAATAGCCTTCAAGTACAAATTCAACTTGAAATTTCCAGAGAAGAAAGTTATTGTTGCTTAATTTCACAATAGAGACTTTGTTTCCAGGATTGATTATCAATGATACCTGATTATTTTTTAACAAATCAGAATTTACTTCAGACGTCTCCATCGATCAACCAACAAGTCGCAAGACTAGGTCTCTGATACCATAACATCAGATATGAAGAAAATAAAGTATACAGAGAGGGAGAAGAAAAGCAAGTATGAACAGAGGGAATTTTGTTGATTTGTAAAATTGAGAACTTCTCTCTAATGTTAATGTATGTGCCGCATAACTTATTTATACTGCAAAAGATATAAAAACCCTAAAAACATCTTATGAAATACAATGAAAATAAACTAAGGAAAAGAAGCAAATGGGCTTTGGGCTGGTACAACTAATGGGCTTTCTTAACATTAGTAATTTGAAAATGTTTTTGGCTCACACCAAAAGGTCTAATACTAATAGAAATAGTGTCTCTAACTTATAAAGTTATGATCTTACCCTTATCTAGCTAATGTGAAACTTTAGTTGCATTCTCAATAACCCTAACATTTTATTATTATTATTATTCAACATAAAAATAAGAGATTAAGTTAGGAGAGAGAATATTTGATACTCAATTTCCAGTATAGTTGCCATTGACATTTTATCGATATTTCTAAAATTGACACTTCGAGATAAAACTTTGATATAATAAAGATGGCTAAGAGTCTTAAATAATATTAATCTCTGGTATTATAGATAAACGGAACCTTTATCACATCCATACATGCTTCGATGAACTTATAAGGAGATCCAATCCTTGTGGCATTTCACATGTTGGTTCAATAAGCCTCCCATTTTAGGGGTAAGACCGGGTAAATAGTTGGGGACATAGGGTGCAAGATAAAATTCTCCTACCCAACCCTAGGGATAGTAGATAGGTTGTTCCCTTAAGTGCTGATTTCGAAACTAGAACAAGGGGCCTCACCCTCTCACTAGGCTGAGAGGGACTGGATTTGTTGTCAATTGTTCTATAGAGGTTTAGTGGGACTTAAGGAACAATAAGTATTCTCGGGGTAAAACGGTATTTTGACCCAACCAAGACCACAAACAACCTGTGAAAGATTAACTTACTAGTTATGGTTATATCAGGTAGACAAAAATATATCTACAATGAGGGGAGTGCAACTACGAGACTTTAGTGGAATGACCCGTTAGTTAACAAATATTGATTAATTAGCTTAAAGAGTTTGATCGGTTAATCTCGGATTGTTTGAGCCCATGATCTGTAGGTTCATTAGGTCCCCCCTGCTAGCTCATATGGATTAAACATAGAACAGTATGTTGGATTAATTTGAATTGTTCGAATTAGGAAAGGAGTTTTAAACCGACAAGTATATGTGATATAGCTATCAGTTTTTGTATGACACTTTATATTCACATATGATTTGAATTTCGAAAATATGAATGCAGATTCATGTTCAGGAGGTCAAAATTAGTTAGGTGGGTCAAAACTGTAAAAAGTCAAAGGGTAGATTTTTTTGCTCGAAAAATGTCAAAGTTTTACTTTGACCAAATGGAAAAGACCTTTTTGCCCTTGACCAGAGTTAGTGGAATTATCCAACTTTTTTTTGGATAATCTCAATAACATAAGTGGACTATTTGTAAACGTTATAAAATGACACAACCCACTTTGGTTAGTGTTTTGTGAGGTGTTGTATTTTTGTAAGCTTTTACATGAATTAGATGCATGTAATTGTTTTATAAATAGGTGGTTTTAAAAAACAAAGGTTCTTCTTGCTGAAAATTTTTACTTTTTTCCCAAATAGTCTCACCAAAATTCATTTTTCCTCACATAAATCTTTGAACCTCCCATTCTTCCTTCATTCCTTCATTCACCGGGACCCACAACCCGGTTCTGAGTCTAGAGGATAGTAGGAAAGCTCTAGTGGTGGTCCGGTTTTGTTTAAATTGTGTTTAGGCAAGGAGATCATGAAGAAATCGAGTTACAAAGGTTGTACTCTCTTCCCATTTTTAGGAAACTGTTTTATGTATGTTTGCATGTTAATTTTTTTAAGTTAGATGCAATTAGAGTGTCATTAGATCTTTTTTTCCGCTGCGTATGTCCCATGTTCCAGCATGTGTTATTAGAGCATGCTTTAATTTCACTCAATTGCATATGGTGGGTTGTTATTTTCATGTGATGAAAATTGTTGGAAGCTAAGATTGATTCACTGTTTTGGCATCTTTTAGGCTTTAATTTCTTGTAATAATTTGTAATTTGCTTAAGGGTTTTGAGCCTTAATATGTGCTAAGGAGTCTATAAAATTTGGGAGTCAATAGAGTTGAAATTAGGTTGTAATTGGAGTTTCAATGAAGGTTGCGCACTGTCGAAAAAAAACTGCATTGTGCTATATTTTTGGAACAAATTTCCAGCATGTTTTTTTCTCCAGTATGACTAGCTCTTTAATTCAACTATTAGCTTTTGAGAAACTTAACGGCAACAATTACACAACATGGAAAATAAATCTGAATACAATACTAGTAATAGATCACTTGAGATTTGTCTTAACTGAGGAATGTCCTCAGGCCCCTACCTCGAATGCTAACCGAACTAGTCGAGAAGCTTATGATCGATGAGTTAAGGCTAGCGATAAAAACCGTGTCTATATTCTTGCCAGCATGACTAATGTATTGGCGAAGAAATACGTATCCTTGGGCATAGCTAAGGCTATCATGGATTCGTTAAAAGAGATGTTCGGGCAACCGTCATCAGTTCTAAGACACGAGGCTATTAAGTACATTTACAACAAGCGTATGAAGGAAGGGACCTTTGTTAGAGAACATGCCCTAGACATGATGGTCCATTTCAATAATGTTGAAGTAAACGATGACGCTATCGACGAGAAAAATCGGGTTAGCTTTATTATGGAGTCTCTTTCGAAGAGCTTCATACCATTTCAAACGAATACTTCTCTGAATAAGATAGAGTTTAATCTGACAACCCTTCTTAATGAGCTCCTACGTTTTCAAACTCTTACAAAGTCTAAGGGAAAAGAGGTGAAGGCAAATGTTGTCGCCACAAAGAAAGTTTTAAGAGGATCACCCTCTAAAACTAAAGTTGGACCTTCAAAAAACAATAGTGTACAAGTCAAAAAGAAGGGCAAAGGGAAGACTCCCATGACAAACAAGGGAAAGAAAGTTATAAAAAATAGAAAAGATTGGTGAAGAGTGGTCTCTTAAGTCAGTTAGAGGACAACTCCTTACCACCATGTGAATCTTGTCTTGAGGGAAAAATGACTAAACGACATTTTTCTGAAAAAGGATATAGAGCCAAAGAACCCTTGGAACTCATACATTCGGATCTCTGTTGTCCAATGAATGTCAAGGCACAAGGAGGGTATGAATATTTCATCAGTTTCATTGATGATTATTCAAGGTATGGCTATCTTTACCTAATGCATCATAAGTCCGAAACCCTTGAAAAGTTCAAGGAATATAAGGCAGAGGTTGAGAATTCGTTAGGTAAAACGATTAAAATACTTCGATCAGATCGAGGTGGAGAGTATATGGATTTAAGATTCCAAGACTATATGATAGAACATGGAATCGTATCCCAACTCTCAAAGACTCAGTACACCTCAGTGAGAATGGTGTATCCGAAAGGAGAAATAGAACCTCGTTAGACATGGTTCGATCTATGATGAGCTACGCTCAACCGCCTAGTTCGTTTTGGGGATATGCGTGAGAAGTCTGCATATATTTTGAACATGGTTCCCTCTAAGAGTGTTTCAGAAACACCCTATGAGTTATGGAAAGGGCATAAAGGTAGTTTACGTCACTTCAGAATTTGGGGATGTCCGGCACATGTGCTAGTGTCCAATCCAAAGAAACTGGAACATCGTTCAAAATTATGCCTATTCATAGGATACTCCAAGGAAACGAAAGGTGGTCTGTTTTATGATCCTCAAGAGGACAAGGTGCTTGTGTCGACAAATGCCACGTTCTTAGAGGAAGACCACATGAGAGATCATCGACCTCGTGAGCGGTTGTCTTGAGCGAAATTTCCGAGGAAGCTACAGATAAATCAACAAAAGTTGTTGATCAAGCTGGTCCTTCTCAAAAGTTGAGAATGCCTCAACGTAGTGGGAGGGATGTTAGACAACCCGACCGTTACATGGGTTTAACTGAAACCCAGGTCGTCATACCTGATGATGGCATAGAGGATCCATTGACCTATAAACAGGCAATGAATGATATAGATAGAGACCAGTGGATTAAAGCCATGGACCTCGAAATGGAGTCAATATACTTCAATTCAGTCTGGGAACTTGTAGATCAACCTGATGGTGAAAAACCTATCAGTTGTAAGTGGATCTACAAGAGGAAACGTGATTAGGCCAGTAAGGTGCAAACCTTTAAGGCTCGACTTGTGGCAAAGGGTTATACCCAGCGGGAAGGGGTGGACTATGAAGAAACCTTCTCCCCTGTTGTCATGCTTAAGTCGTTAGAATACTCTTGTCCATTGCCACGTTTTATGATTATGAAATTTGGCAAATGGATGTCAAGACAGCTTTTTTGAATGGCAATCTTGAAGAGAGTATTTATATGGATCAACTAGAGGGGTTCAAAGTTCAAGGTCAGGAGCAAAAGATTTGCAAGCTTAAGCGGTCCATTTATGGATTGAAACAAGCATCTAGATCCTGGAATATAAGATTTGATACTGCGATCAAATCTTATGGCTTTGAACAGAATATTGACGAGCCTTGTGTTTACAAGAAGATAGTCAATACTACAGTAGCTTTCTTAGTTCTATACGTAGACGATATCCTACTCATTGGGAATGATGCAGGATTCCTGACTGACGTTAAGCAATGGCTAGCGACCTAATTCCAAATGAAAGATTTGGGAGAAGCTTAGTTTGTCCTTGGAATCCAAATTGTTCGGAATCGCAAGAACAAAACGCTAGCACTGTCTCAGGCATCTTATATTGACAAAATGTTGATTAGATATAAGATGCAGAATTTCAAAAAGGGTTTATTACCTTTTAGGCATGGAATTCATTTGTCTAAGGAGCAGTCTCCTAAGACACCTCAAGAAGTTGAGGATATGAGACGCATTCCCTATGCATCAGCTGTCGTTAGTCTGATGTATGTCATGCTATGTACTCGACCCGACATATGCTATGTAGTGAGAATTGTCAGCAGGTATCAGTCCAATCCTGGATATGATCATTGGACTGCCGTTAAAAATATCCTCAAGTACCTTAGGAGAACGAGGGACTATATGCTAGTGTATGGCGCAAAGGATTTGATCCTTGCAGGATACACTGACTCTGATTTTCAGACTGATATAGATTCAAGAAAATCCACATCAGGATCAGTCTTCACTCTTAATGGAGGAGCTATAGTATGGAGGAGTATAAAACAAGGTTGTATTGCTGACTCCACCATGGAAGCTGAGTATGTCGCAGCTTGCGAAGCTGCGAAGAAGGCTGTATGGCTTAAAAAATTCTTTACTGATTTGGAAGTTGTTCCAAATATGAATTTGCCTATCACTATTTATTGTGATAATAGTGGTGCAGATGGCAAATTCTAAAGAACCTAGAAGCCATAAGCGCGAAAGCACATATCTGATGCAAATATCATCTCATCAGGGAAATTGTGCAACGAGGAGACGTGATCGTCACGCAGATCACTTTGGAGCACAACATTGCTGATCCGTTTACAAAGCCCCTCACGGCTAAAGTGTTTGAGGGACACCTAGAGAGTCTAGGACTTCGGGTTGTACAATAGGACAGTTTTCTTGCCCAGCATGTTTGACTCCACCGACGTTTTAGTCCAAGTGGGAGTTTGTTGGGTTTTATGTCCTAAAACTCGTGAGTTTGTAAATTGAATGTATATTCTATTTTGCAATAAAGTTATTATTGAGATTTATTCAGTAAAGGTGTTATTGAATAAAGTGAATTGTATATTTTGAAACCCTAATCCAATAAAGAACCCATGGCTATAGGATGTATACTTGAACTTTATGTGTGACATAAAAGTGGATCAGGTTCAAGTTATAGCCACAACGGTCTATAGTATAGGGATAGGGTTGGGTAACTTATCCTAGGGACACTATGGACGCGACCCACTTTGTAAAGTACAAACGATGTGATCCTGAATTGTTCATGTGGAGACATGCGAGTAGGGGCGTCCTATGCAATGAGTTTGCATAAGACTGGACCGAGAAATAGTCACTTAGATTTTTATAACTCCGTTTACTGTCTTAACTGACTATATTCATACGATGACCTAGGTAACTCGATCTTAATCCTGAGCATGCTATGAACTCCTGTTTATTTGGATTATCCTTAGATCTGCATGGGTGAGAGTGGTCTTAGATTGCCGACTCAATAAGCCTCCCATTTCAGGGATAAGACCGGGTAGATAGCTGGGAACATAGTTCTGCAAGATGGAATTCACTCCTACCCGCTTTAGGGATTAGTAGAGAGGTTGTTCCCTTAAGTCTCGACTGGTCTTGAACAAAGGGTCCACCCCTCTCATTGGCCCGAGAGGATTCGGTTTGTTGGTTGGACCACAAACCAATTGTTCATTAGAGGATCGGTGGGACTTAAGGAACAAGAAGTAATTACAGGGGTAAAACGGTAATTTTGACCCAGCTGTAAATACGAACGACTTTTGAAGGATCGACTTACTAATCATGGTTATATCGAGTGGAACGAAAGATATCTACAATGAGGAGAGTGCAACCACTAGGCTTTAGTGGAGTGTCCTGTGGTTAACGAATGTTGATTAGCTAGGCTAAAGAGTTTGGCCGCTAATCTTGTATCGTTGGAGCTCATGATCTCAGGTAGGTCCATTAGGTCCCCTTACTAGCTCCTGGATTAAGCCTTGTAACATTTTGAGAGAAAAGAATTTGAATTGTTCAAATTCGGTTTTGGAGAAAACGTTAATTATATGTGATATACTTAACGTGTCACGCTTTAATTATGAATTAAACTATAATAAAGAAGAGGTGAAAATATTTAAATGTGATTTAAATATTTTCTCGCTTATAACATGAATAGGGATTCATGTTTAAACGATCGATTTAAGAAATCGAGATTGGTCCAATTATTTAATTTAATATTTGATATTAAATTAAATAAATTATTTAAAATTATTTAATTAAATTATTTAATTAATTAAATTAATAAATTTATTTTAATTTAAAATTAATTTGATATTAATTTTTGAATTAAAATTAAATTAAAATTCAAATTTGATTTTGAATTCCAATTGGACCAAAGGAAAAAGCATGAGCAACCATGCTACTTTTTCAAATTCACTCAAATTGAGCACCTCCTTCTTGCTAAATCCTTCTCATCTTCTTGCTGTCATCTTCTCCTAGCTTGAAGAAGCTTTTGGATTCTTTAATTGAAGAAGAAACCATTAGATTAAATGGAATTAATCAGTTTTTTTTGATAATTCACGTTTTTTAGACCTTTCTCCCATCTCTCTTCAAATTCTCTCTACCAAAGATCCCACAATCTGTTCTAAGGCCTGAGGATAGTAGGGAAGACACTAGAGGTTGTCCACAAAGTATTTGTGACAAGAAATTGCCCACGGATTAGGAGAATTTTGAACTACAAAGGTATGTGTTCATACTCTCTGTTTTTCCAGATTTGAGCATGCTTTTTGTTTTGTAAAATTGATCAACTTAGAGTGTTCAAGATCCAAAATTGCTTCCGCTTTCTTAATCTACACTCTTTCAATGTGTTATCCTTAGACTTAATTATTGTTAGTTTTATGATAATTTCAGGGCTTTTATGTGTGTTAATCATTTAATTTCAGGTTAAGAATTTAAACAGGAAAATTGGAGACATTTTAGGTCACTCGAGATCAAACCAGGGATTTTTAAAGTTTAAAATAACATCAATTGAAAGAAGAATGGACAAACCTAGCCATTTGACCCGAGGTGATGGCGTTGCAACACCCTGCATAGCGTTGCAACACCATCCGTGTGGTTTTGAGGCGTTGAAGAATCTTGCCGATAGCGTTGCAACGCTGCTTTGCAGCGTCACAACACTATCTCGATAAGAAGATTAGCGTGAAGAGTCGTGGTGAGGGCGTTGCAACACTGCTTGCTAATGTTGCAACGCCAGATCGATAGAAGAGGCTCGCGTTAAGGTAGTAACGTTGCAACGCTGTCGACACTTTCTATATATGCTACGCGCCTAGGGCACAGCATTGCAACACTGTGCCAATTACTCTTATAAATAGAACATTGTATCTTCTTGCAAAGGGAGCCGAATTTGATAGTCTTTGCACCCTACTTTCGAAATACTCTATGTAAGAAGAGAAAAGTGAGCATTCTTTGGGAGCTAAAGCATTCGTGGAGGTTCGAGATCGTGATGGAAGCTCGGAGACGAGGGACCTACATCGACACATAAGTTTATTTTCTCTTTCTTTCAGATTGTAACATCGTTCTAAGACGTTTTCTACACTTTTAGTTTGATTTTAATTGTGATTTAGAGTGGCTAAAAGTGAAGGGAATGAAAATTCCGTGCAGCGGAAGACGATTGAATCGTCGATGTATCAATTATGCAAACCGTGTTTATTAAAATTGATCTAACACTTAGATCTAGACTAAAACATGCTTCTAAGAAGAAGAAAAACAGTAAGAATAGAATTTACTCACTTGTTGAAAACTTTCTTCAAGATCTCTTCTTCAAATCACGAACTCTTCGTGCTCTTCGTACTCAACGAACACCTCCAACGATAACAATTCGAACACAACCAAAAAGCCTTCTCGGTTGTTCTCTTTTGGAGAGGGGAGGTTTGTGGGAACCTTTTGGTTTTGGAGAGGGAGGAGAATTGAGAGAGAATTGAGAGAGTTTCTCTTCTCTTCTTTGTAAAAATCTAAAAATGAGAGAAGTTTGTACATCCTTCTTGCAAGAAGGGTTTATATAGTGGAAATGGTGGAGTTAAAATGTCCACATTATTACCAGTTTACCACAACCATAGGTTATGCAAATCTCATTTGCATAACCACGTAATATAAGATATCTCATATCTCATATTGCAAATCTCATTTGCATTAATTGTGTATTAATTAAATTGAATCATATTCAATTTAATTTCTCTCAATCAAATTCTCCAATTAGCCCTAATTCAACAATTAGGCTGACCTATAGTTTATTATGAATCTCATTCACATTAAACTATATATTATATCATTCATATCTCATATAAATGACATAAATGCCCTTAAGGTGAAATTGAACACTTCAATTTCATACCAAAAGTTTATCCCTTCTTAAATCCAGATGGAGCCAACCGAGGGACCTAATAGACCTACAGTGACGGGCTCCAATGATCCGAGATTAACCTACCAAACTCTTTGACCCTTGTTAACTGAAATTTATTAGCTACGGTAACACTCCACTATAGCCCGTAGTCTGCACTCCCGTCGGTCACGAGAATATTATGTGTCCACCGATATAACCAATACCCACGAGTCGGCCCTTCACAGGTTGTTCGTAGACACGGCTGGGTCAAATTATCGTTTTACCCCTGTGTCTACCTCTTGTTCCTTAAGTGCTCACTGCTCCTCTAATGAACAACATATTGTGATGGTCCAACCATACACAACACCCTTCTCGGGCCAGTGAGAAGGTGGGCGCCCGTTGTCCAAGCCCCGGAGACAACACTTAAGGGAACAACCCCTCTAGTTTCCTAAAGGCGGAACGAGTGAATTCCTTCTCGCGTAGTTAAGTTCCCACTCCTACTTGGTTCTCCACCCTCGAGAAGATAGGCATATTGGGCGAGTAATCGTGACCACCCTCACCCGCATACTAGTCAAAGAATAGACCCTCGCATGTGAGTCCGTAACACGCTAAGGATTGTGTCGAGTCACTAATGATCATCTACGAAATTATTAGTTCTTACTGTCAACGGTGTTACATCAGCAGGTCTAATAATTCACGGTCCGGTCTTGTACAATCTCATTGCACAGGATGCCCCCACTCGCATGTCAACCACATGAACGAATCAGATCACCTCGTTTGTATATAATACAAAGCGGGCCGCATCCATAGTGTATCCAGGATTAGGTCTCCAACCTTATCCATATACTGTAGACCGTTCGGGTCATTAACTCGAACGTGATCCTCCCTGTGTGTCCACTACACACCGTTCAAGTTCTAGTTCTCTCATAAATTCAATGATCCTGAAGCTTAGTTTATTGAAAAAGTTTATAAATATTGCGAGACACAAAGTGATGAAATAAATAACTCTTATTAATTTCAATCAATATATTACAAACACGAGATTAGGACAAAAATCCCAACAAAAAGTTGTAGTTAGGATTTGATTTGCTTGTTTGAGGCTTGTTTTCTTAGTTATTGAACTATGTTTTGTTATTTATTTTTGGCAATTCGTTATTGAATTCTTTGATATTGTTGGTTTAAGTGGACTCGAAAGAAAAAACTTAGATTAGAGCAAAGTTGTCAAAACTATTAGAAGTCTGGAATGAGAATGACCTAAAAGTCTAAGGGAAACACATAAAAAAGTTGTTTAATGTCGTGCATGCTTTTGAATTCATATGAAGACTATAGAATTTATTGTGTGTGTGAGGCTCACTAAAAATCAAAAGATTTTCTTGAGTATCTTACTTCTTGTTTATAAATTTATCATGTTAGTTCATTGCATGTGTTAAATAAGTTAATAACTTGTGAAGTCAATTCCTTCCAAATCTATCATATTCGTGTCTCCACTTATTTGTTCATCTTTTATCTTTGTTTTCACCATCTATCCATGTTATGTTACTTTAGCTAAAATTGAGAATTAATATTTTGGTAATTAATTAATCTAGAAACCTATTCCCGAGGACGATACTTGGAACTTTAAATCACTATACTAAAACTTGACCCGTACACTTGCGGTATTGCAATGTTAATTTTACGCAACACTCCCAATTGCCAAAAGTCAATCGCGAACCAATTAGACCTCCACTTGGTTTCTCTATTGTTCTCTTGGAGAGGGAGGAAGGTGGGTTTCCCTTTTGGAATGAGATAAGGAAATCAAGAACCTTTCTTGATTCAAAAATTGTTACAGAGTTTTTGGTTTTGTAGAAAAACAACTGAACAACCCCGAAAAATGCAAGCACATTGCATTTAAAGAAGGAATGAGGAAAATAACTTCCTCAATCCCACTTTACCACTCTTCTGCAAATAAAATGGAATTATATCGTGTTTTTTTCTTATTTAATTAATTGATTAATTTAATAAAAATCAATTAATTAAATTAAATTAAATAAGATCATTTTATTTAATTATACATTTATTTAATAAATCATATTTATTAAATAAAAATATATTAATTAAATATCACATATTTAATTAATATAAAACAAACACACCTCTCATATAAGCTATAACTTTAAATATGAAACTCATTCAAATTAATTTTTAACCTATAGTTTTTAATATGAATTCACTTCATATTAATTCAATATTTAAAATTAATCCAAATATAGTATATAGTTTAGTTTGAATCATATTAACATCAAATTATATGTTATATCGTTTATATTGCATATAATTGATATAAAAATTCCTTTTACAAATTTGAATGTTTCAAATTCGCTCCAAAAAGTTTATATCCTCGTTTATTTTATGTTGAGCTAATAGAGGAACCTAAGGGACCATAGATCATGAGCTCTAATAATACGATGTTAACTGATCAAACTTTTTGGCCTAGTTAACCAACATTCATTAACTACAAGTTACTCCACTATATAGACTCGTAATTGCACTCTATTCACTGTAGGACAAGTTCTGTCCATCGATATACCAATTCCCGTAAGTCAACCATTCACAAGTTGTTTGTAATCACAATTGAGTCAAATTATTGTTTTACCCTTATGAGTACTTCTTGTTCCTTAAGTATCACTGATCCTCTAATGAACAACTTGGTTTATAGTTCTACCATAAATAGAATTCTTCTCAGGCCAATGAGAGGGTGAGGTCTCGTTGTTCAAGATTTGGAGTAAGCATTTAAGGAAACAACCCATCTAATTTTTCTAAGCTCGGGAACAAGTGAATTCCATCTCGCGGAGTTAAGTTCCCAACTTCCCACGAGGTTTGTCCCTAAGAAGGTAGGTATATTGAGTTGGCGACTCGGGTCATTCTCACCCATACTAGTCAAAGGACAACCCCTTGCAAATAGAAGTCTGTAACCCGCTCATGATTCAGGTCGAGTTACTAATAGTCATCTATAAATTATTAAACCTAAATTGTTAACGGTGTTATAACAATTGGTTAAATAATTCATGGTTCGGTCTTGTACAAACTTATCGTACAAGATGCCCTCACTCGCATGTCTACTACATGAACGAACTGGATCGTTTATTTGTATCAAATTCAAATCGGGTCGTATCCATAGTATCACAAGGATAAGGTTCTCAACCTCATCCGTATAATATAGACCGTTCGGGTAAATAACTTGAACATGATCCTACTTCTATATATGTCCACTACATATTATGTTCAACTTTTCCTTACACATATCACTTTGAAACTTAATTAGTTTATTGGATTTAAGTTTAAAAGTAAGTGTAAGAAAAATTGAATAAAATAACTCTCTATTGAATTCAGTAAAACATTTACATATCCACGAGTTTAGGGTATACACCTAACGAAAGTCCCTAAAGACTTAAGATATTGACAATGAAGAAAAAAGTGATATGTGGTTTCTGATGAATTTAGAGATGAGAGTTTTAGAAGTATGGGAGAATGCAAAACTTTATGGTTTCATTGATATGAATTTTGTTTTGAGATACAAAATTAAAAACTATTTTTATTAAAAGTAAATTTAATAACATATTTCAAATAAGTAAATCTAAACCAAATAAATTAATGTATAAAACTAATTCAAATTGCAATTCTAAACAAAATTTAATCTAACTTGAATAACATAATCTAACCTCCTCTCTTAAACTCATCATAATGAGTGTGCTTGATTAAGCAATGTCAGTGCCAATAAAATTTCCAATGCCAAATTCCAACTGCCAATGCAAAATGGCCAAATTCCAACTGCCAACCACAAATTGCCAAATTCCAACCGCCAATATAATTGTCAAATTCCAACTGCCAATACAATTTCCAAATTCCAAACAAATTCTTCTTTATGATCTTCTCCATCTTCTCCCTTCTCCATATTAATGGAAGAACAAACTACTCTTATACTATGATAAATTTAGAGATGAGAGTTTTAGAAGAAGGAGAGAATGTAAAACTTTAAGTTTTCATTGATATGAATTTTATTTTTAGATACAAAACTAAAAACTATTAATAGTAACAAAAGTAAATCTAATAACATATTTCAAATAAGTAAATTTAAACCAAATAAATTAATTTATAAAACTAATTCAAATTGCAAATCTAAACTAAATCTAATTTAATTTGAATAACATATCTAACCGTTTCCTAAAGCAAATAACACAAGAGTTGGGTCGTAAACTATGATTAGTAAGGCATTCCAAAAGAATCTCCACAATATTTAGGTCTCTATGCATCAAAGTTCACATAAAAAACTTGCACTTTTTAGTGTGTAAAGCTTCTAAATATGAAAAGTGTGTGAAGAAGAGAATGTTAGATGGTGTGAATGAGAGCTTTTGTGGACCCTACCGTATAAGATCCATCATTGTTTCTCAATCATTGTAGTAAATCTTTTCTCTCTCTCTGGAAGGAGGAGGAGCCCAACTAGATTGAATAGGGGTCATAACTCTTCTTCACGTTAAAGGAGGGACCTTCTCGAGAAGAACCTCCAATAACCTAATTCTATATTCCAAGCATCAGAAACCATGAGAAGCTTATTGGTCGATAAAGTATATAAACGAGGATAAAAGTTTTTAAGAATGCATGAATTTGTTTAGTTAATTATGATATCGAAACAAAACCGTTTCTCCACTTCGAATACGCCAACAAACATTGTTCAAGAAGAAATTCTTGAGTTTAATAATATTGCACTGGAGAGATTTAGAACTGCTATATTTATAAATAATCAGGGAGACCACCTAGAGAGCTTTTATAATTTGCTTCCACACATTATCACTCTCAAAAAAGAAAAATAGGGCCAAAAAAAAAGTAAGCCTAAATAATACTTTTTTTTTCGAAATTTTTTGAAAACATGGAATGAGTAGGTGTACCGAATCGTCCCAACTATGTTGGCACAATTTTAGCACCCTTATTATAAACCATGCTTCAAAGATTCATTCAGTCAAAACGAACAATAAGTACAAGAAGTACAGGAGGTACAAGTAATGGGAGGTACAACCAAAGAGAGGCAAAGAGAGGCATTAAAAGAAAGCTCTCCAGGTCAAAACAATGGTAGATACATCATAATCACAAAAAAAAGGGGATTTAGAGCACCAAGAGGCCACACTGATTGTAATGTCTCCCCAAAGTTGATCGATTGATTTAAGCTTATCATTGAAGATTCTCTCGTTGCGTTCAATCCATATGTGCCACACAATAGCACATGAAAAGTTTGCCCGAAGGATTTTCCTCAAAGAAGATGGTTGTAATTGCAAACCTTCAACCAAGAAAGATTCTATTCTGTTGTTGGATGGTGGAGAAAATGAGGATCCTTCGAAAAAGATTGTCCAACTACTATTGGTGAAAGGACCGTCGGTAAATAAGTGATCCAAGGACTCCGAGTTGTGTCGACATAGGACACACCAGTCAGTAAATAATACTCGTTTTTTTACTTCGTGGAATGGTTATACCTATGCCAACTCTTTTCAAACCATAGTTCACAATATCGAAATTTAGTAAAATTTCCATTATACTTTTTATTTATTTATTTATTTGAAGAGATTATTATTATTTTAGAAACTTTATTATTATTTGATATATATAAGGTTTCGAATTAAATTACTCGTGCATTTTTCTAAGACAAATTTAAATATAATGTTCAGGGAGATCTAAGTCAAAGTTGTCAAGCCAACAAGAGCATAGCTCAACTGACATCAAATATAACTCATGACATGGGTTCGAATCCCCCACTCCAATTGTTGATGTACTCAAAAAAAAAAAAAATCAAACTTGTCAACAAAAGTATAAAAGTTATGGGTGAATATAAATCTATTATAACTTTGTATAGCTATTAATTAATTAATTTATTAAAAATGATCTAATTATTAATATATTTATGTAACACCCCAAAAAAGTGAACGCAACTATTCGAGGCATTACTTCCAAGTTATACCGTTCGCGCCGAAAATTCGGCAGCATAATGGTGCAACCTGGACAAATCGAAAATTTTACAAGAAAACCTGAACCTATACAAGGCACTTCAAAAGACTCATGAGGGTACCCAGCCACCACCAAACTACACAGAAACAAAAGGCTGGGCTCCAGTCCCTCGGAGTTAACAGAGAACTCAAACAACAGAAGCATGCTTTGAATACGAAAGAACTAACAGAACATGCTTTGATCCAAACGAAACAGGAACGATACAATCTAAGTTTAAACATAACGAAATGCTGAAAACGCAACAGAAGGAAAGAAAACGAAAGAACAACTCCTAACGCAACCCCTAACTCCTACAAGTCTTCCATAGCCTCGCAGGGGTCTCGTCGTCGGTGGTCATCTCACTGGTTTGCCTTACCTGCAACAAAAGAAGAAATAAAGAAGGAATGAGTATAAAAATACTCAGTAATCAGCCCATTTCGTCCAAGAAAATGAACATAAGAACGACCTTAGACTTAGCTAAACACGACACCTAGCCCACCAGACATCCTCAACACGCAACCTGGCCCTACTCTTACTCGCATTTCTCGATTCACAATCCTACCCTTAGCTCCTAGACTGGTTTGGCGAAGACGTGGCCACGAGACTCATCTTCGGGCACTAGGGCGAAGGACTCTATCCAACCCCTCTGACTCTAAGGTTCATACCCCGAGTCGCACAACTGGATGGGGGCGGACCACCACATCCCATAAGCATCAAAGCGGTACAACCGCGCACAATCGATCTCGGGCTCATTCCCGGGCCTGCACTAGGGCGAAGGACTCTATCCAACCCCTCTAACTTTAAGGATCGTACCACCGAGTCGCACAACTTGATGGAGGGCGGACCATCACATCCCATACATCATCGTCATCTCGCCAACCTCTAGTCTTAGTCTACTAAGGGTTACACAGATACTCAGGACTTGGGCCTGCACTAAGGCTAGTTGTGCTAACTACAATCCTAAGGCTCAACGGCACTCCCCGAGTCACTTCAAAACTAAGTACGAGACTAACAGGCTCGGGACAGACAAACGTGTAACTCTAGCATATTCAACATTCTCAGCACAAGCTTACGTCAGCTCTCCTAACAAGATCACATCTAAGCACGAAGAGATAACAGTCATAACACGAAAGGATAACAACCATAGCACATGAACATACATTCGACCCATCAGGTAATTCGTCACATTCACAACGAACAGGGACAGGCAACTTAGAACCAAATACTGGCTACCACAACCTAGCATGCTACTACAAGTCTAGTACGCTACACATTCTAAAACATTCAGTTTCGAAATAGTATAGCATGCAACGACGCCCCTAAGCCCTACACTTAGGGGTAATTCAATCCAAATGACTACTTACAGGAAGTTCAAGCGCGACGGAGACTTGGGTAATGCTACACGCTCCAAACGAGTCCCTACTTCCAAAATAACGCTCCTAACGAACAACAAACACAATGGAGTTAATAAAACGAAGTACAATACGATCCAGAAACTTACGAAGAGCGCAACTCACCCAACGGGATCAAAAACGGACCGAAGAACGGACCGAGGCGGCCGCACCGAAGGGAAGGGTCGGCGACTCTGCAGGCGGCGGCGGCGGCGCGTGGACTTGACGGCGACAACACGTGGACAGCAGATCTGGGATCCTCACGACCCGATCTACACGGAACCGGACTCCGTTTGTCAAAAACCGGCCTAAAACGGCCTGAACCGGTCAGAAGAAGGTGTGGGTCTCGTGGATCGCACGCGGCGGGCGCTTGATCTGCAGCGGGCGTTCTGGCGGCTCGGTGGGACGCGGCTCGCTGCTGGGCGGCGGCGCGAAAACTCGAGGCGAGAGAGAGAGAGAACCGTGAAAGAGAGAGAGAGAGACGATGAGGGAGAGGGAGAGCTCGCGAGAGAAGGAGAGACCGCGAGAGATAGAGAGAGAGGGAGAGTCGTGAGAGAAGGAGAGATTGTGAGAGGGGGGTCGGGGAGAGGGAAGAAAACGAGAGGGAGAGGGGGTGTGGGCCGGCGGCCGCTTTTCTTGCGGCGCGAGAAGATCGCCCTCCCCGATTTTTTTTCCGTTTCTGCAAAACTTTTTTTTTTTTTTTTTTTAAAAGAGCGGGCTGTTACAATTTATTTATTAAAAATGAAGTAATTTGAATTAGAAAATTAAACTTTTATTGATGTTGTTTTTCCAGAAGCATCAACTAAACAGAAAAATCTATGCATCAACATTTCATTTGGATTTCTGACTTGAAGAGAAAGAAAGTAAATGCAATAACTGAGTTATATGGTCATCATGTTTGAGTTTGACAACATTAAAAGGATTATTAGATGATGCTATGGAATACAAGCAGCAACTCTTTTACATTGTAAGAGATTCGCAGTCCCCATTGAAAGTTGTAGAAGTTGACGTAA
Organism: Trichosanthes cucumerina; assembly: GCA_036507285.1. Taxonomy (NCBI): domain Eukaryota; kingdom Viridiplantae; phylum Streptophyta; class Magnoliopsida; order Cucurbitales; family Cucurbitaceae; genus Trichosanthes; species Trichosanthes cucumerina. The sequence continues at coordinate 67,772,143 of CM071839.1, read as the reverse complement.
GCTAAGATAACGAGACAACCAAGAGGGCGGTTCTGTTGTATCCAAAAATTCATATTCACAATCCACAATCCTATCAAATGCATCAGTCAAATTCAAATCTGACTTCGTATTGTGATACTTCAACAATGCTTCTAGTGAAGATGTGAGAATATTTATGCACCTCTCATATTCATCTACACATGTGGTGAAGATTTGTCGTGTCTTGTTCTCTAACTCTGGCCTCTTGATCTCCTCCAAAAGGTAAGAAAGATTGTCGGTGGTATTGGCGATAGAATGGTTTATAAAAATGGCTAAGAGTCCCGATAGGTTTGATTTTAAATCTTGGTGAGGATCTGAATCTATCACAGCAATACATGTATTGCTCAATTCTTCGTGTTTCTTACAAGTCTCCTTGACGAAATCATTTGAGGATGCAGTTTGAGCAACGAAACACAAACTGCTAAACAGAAGTAAAAAAAGGATACCATATAGTTTTTCAACCGTAGTCATGTTGTTTCGATCGATTGTGAGTGTCTCTCTTCCTCTTCTATTTTCCGTCTATATGGTCTTTATCCTCTAAAATGTTGTCATATTTATATATACTCAAAACAACAATTTATTATTCCTCTGATGCTTTATTTGGACATCTAATAATGGCATTTGTAAAAAAGGAAATCTAATTAATATTTTCAAACAGAATTTGAATTATCTTAGGCTAATACGTTACTGTTTTTATTATTATTATTCAACGAATGGGAAAGATGAAAGGTAATAAATGTTTGTACATCTTAATAAACTTTATTAGTGTTCAAATTAAGTAAGACAACTCAGGTATAATAATGGATGTTAAGTTATGGTTGAAATTTTGAAGTTAAGGAAAAGACCCGTTGTTTCTTTAGTTGCATTCTGTTTCTTTACCATGGTATCATTTACGCTTTTTATTAGTGCTCCATTTGATTAACATTTGGTTTTTAATTTTTAATTTTCTTTTTAAAATTAAGCTTATAAATATTAGGGAGAGTTGCATAATTAGCAAAAGGAAAAAAAGCTAATTGTGGGTATATCATCAGTTTTGTAAAATTCGCACCGAATTTGCGAAATATCCAAAATAATCATCACCTATTTAATCTTCTTGTTTGCAATATGACGTCTATCGATAGTCTATTAGAGATATATGAACAGTGATAAAGTGTTGATATATCATTGATATACCTAATATGAAGTATATCAATTATATACTATTGACAGACGTTATTTACATATTATTTAAACATATCAATGATTGAATTTTTAATACTCCATTTATCAACAATATATCAAAAATAACTAATATGAAGCATATCAAAAGTATGATAACAATTTATATATTATTGATAAACTACTAATATACTTTATTTAAGTATATTAGTAAAATATGATATACGTTATAAAGTTATATTAGTGATATTTCACTTATATACCTTATTTTAGTTTTTGATTTTATTAATCATTTTTTGTCACTAATTTTTTTTTATTATACACTATCAGTAATGAATGAATGCATACAATATTCATCACTTAAAGTAACGAACCATAGTAAAAAAAAAAAAGTAACAAATCATATCACTAAATGAAGTATATTACTAATATACTACTGACTCATTGTGTAGGTATTTTAGTGACGTATCAACTATGCAACATATCTAAATATAAGTTGGTTTATATATCAAAGGTAAAATATATTAGATATATTACTAATATACTATTGATATACTAAATAATCAAATATATCAGATATAAAATACACTAATGAGGGTAAAATTAGAATAATAAAAAAATAAATAATAGTTTTCAAATTTTTTGCTATATTTAAAAATCTACAAAAATCATAGTTAAATTTGTAAGTATCCCAATATTTTTTTGCTACTCGTTCAAATTTTCCTAAATGTTAATAGGGAGAAGTAATATTACTTCTACTTATGGGTTTCCTTTATTTGCTACCTATTTTTTATAAATATTATTTTAAAAAAAATCATGCCAAGTTTTGAAAACTAAAAAAATAATTTTTAAAAATTTGCTTATGTTTTTAGGAATCGGACTTAAAATTCAAAAATTTTCTTAAGAAATGTGAAACTTATTGTAGAGAATGTTGAGCATTCCACATCATAAAAAAATAAAGAGAGACTTCACAATTTAAAAGATACATGAGCTAGTTCTTGCCAATTAGAGATGTCCATTTTCCCACGTGGATGCATAAATGGGGCGGGGAATCCCCTTTTATGTGGGGAATAGGTGATTTAGATAATTAGATATATTTGAATTATATGGTTAAACATTTGAATTAAATCTATGAATTAATTGGATCATTTGATATTAATATATTATTTTGTTTTTATTAGGAGGTTTAAGAATTTTACCTTTAAATATAATTTTTTTTATGGAGAATTAACTATTTAAGTGAAGTTTTTTTTTTTTTGTGAATAATTAACAATATAATTGAAAATTAATGGTTATTTTCCATTGAAATTAACTATTTGAAAATTTATCAAACGAATTATTTGATTTTTTTAAAAATGAAAAAAAACTAAATGAGCAATAATTCTCTCGAGGAACCTGGTCGTGAGTTTCCCATCCCACCCCAATTCCTTCAAAATTTAACGAAAAAACTTGTGAGATATGGGGATTCAAATGGGGGTGGGGACGGGTATGGAGACAAAAAAGTCATTTCCCATGTCTCCAGCTAGTCCGTTCAACATCTTTATTATCAATTAGTTATGGCATGGAACTCTATGTTTCTCTAATAGAGAGAATTGGAAAATAATCCTAATTTTCAAAAAAGAAAAACAAAATATCAAAAGGAAGCCCTAGTCTTTAGTGGATGGGTTTTAAAGTTCAATTGTATATTTATACCAACCTTTAATTAATTCGTTTTTTTCTAGATGTGTTCTCTCATAGACAAAGGTTGCAAAATAAATTACGATTAAGAACGTATTACGTTTTTTTCCAAAAAAAAAAAAAAAAAACAGTAAAATAAAATGTCTTAGGTTGTTTATCAAAGACGGGTTTTCAAAATTTTAAAATAAGAAATAAACGAACTTTGAGGAGAACATTATTAGTATGATTTATTATTTAGTAAACATTATTATGTAACACCTAGACACCCTTTTCAAAAAAATAAAAATAAAAAAATAACATGTACGTAGATACCATTTAGACTTTGATAACCATTTGCTTTTTAGTTTTTTATATTTAAAAATTAAGCCTAAAAATATTATTTCTATTAATGAGTTTTTATGTTTTTTTTATCTAATTTGTATCTATGTTTTAAAAAACGAAGTTAAGTTGTGAAAACTGAAAAAAATAGTTTTCAAAAACATGATTTTGTTTTTAGAATTTGGCTAATAATTCAAATGATTTTATAAAGAAGATCGACCCTATTATAGAGAAATGATAAGAAAATAAACTTAATTTAAAAAAAAATAATAATAAAATTGTCATTTCTCTACAATGAATTTCATCTTTGTTTTCTTCCAATTTCTCTACAATGAGAAAACAACCCTATTATAGAGTAATGAGGTCTTAATTAGTTGGTTTTTAGTTTTTGGTTTTTGAAAATTAATCTTGTTTTCTTCCAATTTCTCTACAATGAATTTCATCTTTGTTAAGGAAACATTTGAATTTTTAACTAAATTTTACACCCAAAAATAAGTTGTCAAAAACTATTTTTTTAATGTTTTCGGCACTAGCTTAGTTTTTCATAACGTAGGTTAAAATTAGATAATAAAGCAGTTATAGGCTTAATTTTGAAAAACTAAAATGTTATCAAACAGGTTGCTAGGTGTTTTCTTCTATTTTTCTCAACTTTTAAAGATCCCCTTTGATATCATGTTTGTGTTTGTGCTTTTGCTTTTGTATTTATTTTCTATTTTCTATTTTCTATTTTTGGTTTTCAATTTTTGAAAAACCAAAAATGGTATATATTTGGTAATTTTTTCTGTTTTTCAAAAATAGAAAATCAAACATATGATATAACTATTTTATTTTATGTTTTTAAAAAAGTTTTAAAGAGATAAAGAGATGGGTTAGAAGAGAAAAATATATAGAGGTATAAAAACAAAACCGCAGGATAGTGATAAATTTTTTTTTAGAGAAAAATTAAAAAGAACATATTTAATTTAGATAGATAAAAAAAATAGAGCAGATATATTTGAGAAAGGATATTATTTAGAGTTTTAAAAAAGATTATTATTTCAAGAAAAAGAAAGAAAGAAAAGTTCTAGGAAAAAAGATAAATCTTAGGGAGAAAAAAGAGTTAAGAGGGTAGATTTTAAAGTAAACGATAGATTAGAGAAATAAAGATAAATTAGAAAAATATAGAAAAACTGTAATGTAAGAGAAAATTTATAGATAGAAAAATTAGAGATATATTTATATAAAAGAAATAAACGAGTGTAAAAGAAAAGTAAACAAGGGTGGAGCACACTTTGTTCGTTGGAATATAGTGACTCTCCCCACTGATCAGAGAGGTCTTGTTATTGGCAAAATAAAAGATACCACCTTTGCATTACTCTTTAAGTGGCTTTGGCATTTTTATTCTGAGGATGATAGTCTGTGGAAGAAGATTATACAAACCTGTTACACTCAGAGTTCTTCAGAGGATCTCTCTAATATTTGCAACCAAAGTAGCTCCAAACCCCCTTTTATAACATCATTAAGCTAAAAAACCTTTTTATGAGCAATGTACGATGAGATATTCAAAGTGGTATTGGTATTATTTTGGCATCACAACTGGGCTAATTCTGGTATTCTCAAACACACATATCCTCGTTTATATGCATTATCGACAAAAAAGCTCCTCATAGTATTGGAAACATGGAATGCCAATTTGGACAATTCATATTTTTTTTCCAAGAAGGCCCCTATATTGATCAACGTGAAGAAGACTTGTGGTCCAACATCCAAACTGACTGGGATCATCCTCCCATATGCAGAGAGGGTAAGGATATATTAAAATCGTTGCGAAACAACAATGGATCTTTTTTGATTGGATCCATCAAAATGCTTTTTTGCACCTCTCCACATGTTCATTGTCTCAATTTCTCTTACATAAGGAAGCTATACCTCCCTAAAAATAAGTGTTTTTGTATAACTTTGATGCATAGGGGATGAAAACCCTTCAAAAACTCCTCATAAACCATTGTTTGTGTCCTAGCTATGTTTTATGTTTTTGCAGCGAGGAGATCTTCGATCGCCTTTTCCTTCATTGCCCTTATACTGCATCTCTCTGGTGTTCCATTAGCAATGACGCTCAACAACCCCTCCCTGTGTATGACAGAATTGACCACTTTCTCCAAGACTCCATGAACACAAACCTTTTAACGACAAATCAGATTCTCTCTACAAATTTAATTGTCGCTACTCTATGGTATGTTTAGTTATAACAAAATGATCGATTTTTTTAGAATAAGGGTATTCCTTCCACCATTCTTTTTGAAGACACATTGACCCATGCAACTTCCTGGAATTCAAATCCTCTTCCTTTGGAGACTACGACATCACTATATCGCTTTGAATTGGCGTGTTTTCTTTCGATCCAATTAATGCCCTCTCTTTAGAGGTTGGTTGTGTTGAGTTTCTTATGACGACTCCCCCTTGATTGAGTTTTTTCTTGTTGCTTTCTCTTTATGTCTTACTTAGCTTTTTCTCTTTGTTATTTCTTTACATAGACTGGCGACCTTTTATCTTACTCCCTCTTTGACTCTTTTGATTTGTATGTTCCTCACATACTTATGCTTTTTGAATGAATTGACTTTGGGTGTTCTAGGACAGTTGATGATATGGTACTAAGATAGAAGATGGTGCCAATATAGTTGGGATGATTGAGTGCACTTATTGATTTCTAGTTCCTAGTATTGTTGGGAGAATCAAGGGATTTTTTTTTTTATCAATATCGTAAGTTTAATTTGCAAACTTATAATGAAAGTATAGCATGTTTCAAACCGTGTAGCAAAATATTATAGTTTTTATTAGTTGGATCGAAGAGACGACCTCCACTACATGGTAGCATGATATGTTGTCATCTGTCGTAGATTAAAAAAATAATAATTACGCTTATAACACATGAAGGGAATGAAACTCCCACGCAACAAAAGATGATCGAATCGTCATGGTGAAGTTGTGCAACCAAGTTTCGTTAAAACAATCAAACTCTTAGATAAGGCTAATCATGCATAAAACAGGAAAGAAAAAGCAAGATTTTGTTACTTACTTTTTGAAGACCGTATTCAATTTCCTTTTCGTTCACGATCACGAACTCTTCGTGTGCTCTTCGATCTCTACGATCCCGAACTCTTCTCACGAACAAGAACACCACCACTTGGCTTCTTGGTTGTTCTTCTTTTGGAAGAAGGAAGATGGTGGGGATCTTCTTTGTTTTGGTATTTGGGAGAAGAATACTTGAGAGAGTGTAATCTCTTCTTTTGGTGAGAATTCCAAAAATGAGAGAGAATTCCTTACAACCCTTCTTGCAAGAAGTGTTTAAATAATGGTGATAGGTAGAGTTGAAATCTCCACCTATTTACCATTTTACCACAACCATAGGGTATGTTGTTGGGGTTTGTGCCCTAAAACTCGTAGTTTGTAATTATGTTCTAATTAATGTAATAAAGTGTTATTATTTCAATAAAAAAGTTATTGTTCGTTATCTACGAGTTTGCCTTTATTTAAACCCTAAATCCAATAAACTAAACATCCAAGACTGTTAAATGTGTCTTTAACTGAATGTAGTGCACATATAAAGGATCTCGGTTCGAGATACAACCTAAAGGATCTATAGTTAGGGGATAAGGTTTGGGTACCTTACCCTGGTAAAACTATAGATGTATATGATACAAACACTATGATCCTAACGTGTTCGTGTAGATGACATGTGAGTGGGGATATTCTATGTAATGAGATTACATAAGACCAGACCACGAAATAGTAACCTCTAGCTGTAACTCCGTTGACTAGTTAGGTTTCTATTTCACTAAGATGACCTAGGCAACTTGATCTCAATCCTGAGCAGGTTACGAACTCCTGTTCGTGAGGGATTGTCCTTTGACTAGTATGGGTGAGAGTGGCTAGATTCGTCGACTCAATATGCACCTTCTTGGGGACAAGACCGAGTGAGCGCCTGGAAACTTAACGTAGCAAGATGGAATTCACTTCTTCCCACTAACTAGGGTAAGTAGAGGAATATTCCCTTAATTGGTGTCTCCGGGTCTTGAACAAAGGGCCCGACCCCCTCATTGGCCCGAGAGAGACTTTGTTTGTTGGTAGGACCACAAACAAATTGTTCATTAGAAGAGCACTGGTACTTAAGGTACAAGATGTAACCTAGGGGTAAAACGGTAATTTGACCCAGCTGGTGTTATGAACATTCGTGAAGGATTGACTTGCTGTTATTGGTCAATATACGTGGATACAGAAATATATCTACAGTGAGGAGAGTGAAACTGCGGGACTTTAGTAGAGTGTTCCCGCAGTTAACGAATGTTGATTGGGAGGTTAATGAGATTAACCGAGCAATCTCGTATCGTTGGAGCTTCTGATCTGTAGGTCCATTAGGTCCACCTTCTAGCTCGTAAGGGGTTCTTAGATCGTTTGAATTTGAAATGTTCAAATTCATTAGGAAATAAATTTAATGTATATATGTACGATATAATATATAGTTTTGGAACTATATATTATAAATTTAATGAGAATATGATTCATATTAAATTATATGAGAGAATTAAATATTTGAAAGAGTTCGAATATTAAATTCAAATGTGAATGTGATTCATATTTGAAAACTATAGATTAAAATTTAATGTGCATTTGACGTGCATTAAACTATAGATTAAGGGGTAAAATGATTAAATAAGATTTAATCATTTTGTATTTAATTAAATTAGATTTAATTAAATAAATTAATTAATTAGTTTATTAATAAATTAGGAAACGTGTCATGATAACACTTTCCCACTACTCCCCAACTCCCCCTCGATAGGGAGTGGGGAGTTACCCACTAAAGTCTTTCTCCTGGTGAGAAGGGAAATTCTTGAATCAATCGATCATTCATTCGTTTGATTTTTCGACAAAAGGAATTCTCTCTCACTCTCTCACTCCCAATCTTCCAATTGTTGGAATCCTTCCCACAGAGGAGCGATCTAAGTGGAATTCAGAGCCATTTGAGGTTTTCTGTATGGTTGGTGCTTGTTGGATGAAAAGAACAAAGAAGTGTTCCTGTGTTGTTGCATTCCTGGAGCAAGGAGTTGCTGTTAAGAATCTACAAAGGTAACTTCTGGTCCCTTTTAGTTTAATTGTTATTTTCAACATGTTTGCATGTATATCTCCATGCCTAATTAGATTAGATAAGCATGTTTGTTCTGTTTTTATCAATGTATTGGTTTTTTGTTTCTAACCAAAACAATCAAGCAATTACAATTCTAAACTCGTTTCCGCTGCTCAAGGAGATTAGATCTCTATCAATTGGTATCAGAGCCAGGCTTATTTTGATTTGGTTGAAGCAAAATTGTATTGATTTGGTGGGAAATTCATTTTGGTTTGCTGTAAAACTAGTTTAGGAATATTTTGGCCATAGTTTACTTTTGATTTGATTAATTTAAGTGTAAAGGAACCTGTGTTTTGGGCAATTAAGTGTGTTATCGAGTCTTTATTCGAGTTAAGAGTCGTTTGGGGCAAGTTTCATGCAATTCGATTGAGAATCGAAGGAGAATTTGATGATTGTTGCTATTGTGTTCGAAGAGAAAAGCTACTGCCGAAGCAGCAGAGTTGCAACGCCACCCCAATAGCAGGCGCGCGTGTGGACGAAGCAGGCGCTGCAAGGCTCGCATCAGCATTGCAACGCTGTGATGGCCTTCCACCAACAGCAGATCGATTCAGGCGGTTCAGTTGTTTTGGTCCGGTTCGAGCGGTTCAAACCCGATTTAAGGAGTTTTGGACCGATTTATGTAATTAAATTAGAGTAATTTTATTATTTTGCACTTTAGGGGCCAATTTATTCCAGTTTTACAACAATATTTCTTTATGAATGTCATTTAGATTTTTTCCCACCTTAGGATAAGCATGTTCATGCATTTTATTTGTGTAATTGTTATATGAATATGGTTTAGATGCATGATTAATTTATTTTTCAGGAGTAATGAATTATAATTGTTATAATTAGATTATATGGAAAATAAATTGCATAGAGCATGTAATTACTTAGTTTAAAATAAATGTTATTATTTTTTAATTAATTTCGTTATTCAATTAGTTGAATACTTTATTTTATAATTTCAATATTGGTTTTATAATATAGTTTCATTGTCATAGGTTAATTAATAAATTTATAAAAGTTATAAATTAAAGGAGTTTTAGAAACCACAACCTATAATAAAGAAATGCATGCAAACATAGGAACTTGGGTAAATTTAAATTAGTTTTAAATTGTTTAAAATTAATTTAGACCTAAGTTTTAATTTCTAATAGGATTAGAAATTAGTCTTACATAGTATTTTAAATAGTTTAAAATATAGGACATTAGAACTTTGGTTATAAGGGAACTCTACTGGTGAAGTTCTGTTTAAGGTTGGGGATACTTAAGCTGACGGTTAACGGAACACCTCCAACCTGAAAACTGATCCAGAGCTTGAGTTGAATTAACCTTAGTTCTATTTTACATCGAGGTAATTAAAATGTTTATTCACCTAGACATAAGGTTAAAAGACCTAGTTATAATAGTTATAATAGGCATAGACTTAGATAGATTCTTTTAGCCAGAATCCGACTAATTTAAACCTATACCCTAATCTTAGGAGCTTCAGTGGGAGAAAACGAGATGTTCGCATCGAGTTTACTCTCACGTCCTCAAAAGGTCACACCGTGAGTTCCATGCTCGACTACGTGGCGTCAATAGGGTGTCTCCCTACGGTATGTGTTTGCATGGTTCAATACCAAGGTGAATGAGGGAAATATCCATAGTAAATTGGAGCAGGACGTGTGTCAACGTATCCTATGATCTCCTCTATTAGGTCGCACCATGAGATTTCTATAGTCCGCATGCTAGGTTGTCCTGGAACAACCAAACCCTACGAAGGGCCTGACTATAGGGATCATAACACCACGAACTCTAGAAATGGATAAGGTCTCTTAGGTAATTTTCCAACAGTTGTCTTTCTTAATAGTAGCCTGTTGTTGCGTGATATTTATGATATTGCAATACCGCAGTGTACGGGTCAAGTTTTAGTATAGTGATTTATGAGTCCAAGTATCGTCCTCGGAAATGGGTTTCTAGATTAATTAATTACTAAGGTACTAATTCTCAATTTTAGCTAAAGAAACATAACATGGACAGTTGAATTGAAAGTAAAAACAAGCAAACAAACAAACATGTGGAGACACGAAGTGATAGAATGGTGGGAAGTGATTTTACAAGTTAAAGACCTAACTAACACATGCATTGAACCAATGAGATGAAATTATAAACAAGAAGTAAAATACTCAAGAAAATCTCTCGATTCTTAGTGAGCTGCACATGCAATAAACTCATAGTCTCCATATGAACCTACAACATGCATGACATTAAGCAACTTTTTTATGTGTTTCCCTAAGATTTCTAAGTCATTCTCATGCCAGAATTCTAAGGGTTTTGACAATTTTGCTCTAATTCAAGCTTTATCTCTCGAGTCCACTTAAATCAACAAATTAAAAAGTCAAGAACGAATTGTCAAAAATAAGAACAAAATATGCTTCAATACATTGTAATAAAGTCATAACAAGCAAATCAAATCCTAACTACAATGTTTAGCTACTCTAAATCACATGAAAATCAAACTAAACAAGTAGAAAACGTCTTAGAACGCTATTACAAATTGAAAGAAAAGGAAATTAAACTTAGATGTCTATGCCGGTCCTTCGTCTCCGAGCTCCTGTCTTCGATCTCGAACCTCCACGAATGCTTTGACTCTCAAAAAACGCTCTTTTCTCTCTTCTTACAAAGTGTATTTCGAAATTAGGGCAAAACTCTACCAAATTCGGCCTCCTTGTAATGAAATCATAAGGATATATTTATAGAAGGAATAGGTGCAGCATTGCAATGCTGTACCCTAGGCGGCTGGCAGATATGGAAATAATCGATGGCGCGTTGTAACGCCGAGGCGTTACGTTAACGCCGCTTACCCTAAGCCAAGCGCGCCCTTTATCGATCTGGCGTTGCAAACGCCGCAAGGCGGCGTTACCGCGCCCTCTGCAGCTTCTCATGCGTATGCGTCTTATCGATATAGCATTGCGACGCTGCAAAGCAGCGTTGCAACGCTATCGACAGTGGTCTTCAACGCTCTCAAACTGCAAGCATGGCGTTGCAACGCCATCACCTCGGGTCATCATGCTTGGATTGATCCTTTCTCTTCCAAATGGTATTATTTTTTGCTCCAAATAGCCTCGTTTTGATCCCGAGTGATCCAAATTGTCTCCAATAGCTCTGTTTAAGCTCTTAACCTTAAATTGAATGAATTAAACATGTAAAAGCCTTGAAATTATCATAAAACTAGCAATAAGCCTAAGGATAGCACATTTTGTGTGCTATCACCTGTTGGCTCGGACCTATTAGATCTGAAAATGGTAGGGTCACATTTACGGGATGAGTTAAGCTAGTTAACAAGTCCTTGACCAAACGAATGGTAGCTAAGAACCATTGGGACATGAGATGTTCTAGTAGTGAGAATTGGATGAGAAAGTCTCAATTCAGGAGAGGAATGACTGACCTCCCGACGGAGGCTTTTGTTCTAAACCCTTGAAATATTGTTGCAAAATTAAAGGTTTAATTTAAACACTGGGTTTAGTTTAAAAACTAGGGTTCTTTAATAATTTTGCTAAACTTGATTGGTTTTATAATGGGTTGAAAAGGCATAACTAATCAGAACTATTTTATATTTTCAGCATGTCGTCCTCGATAATAGCCTTACTAAAAAGCGATCGTTTAACTGGTGAAAATTTTACTACGTGGAAGTCCAACTTGAATACGATTCTTGTTGTTGACGACCTATGATTTGTACTAACTGAGGAATGTCCTCAGGTCCCTGCTTGAAACGCTCCTCAATCTGTTAAGGAGGCGTACGACCGCTGGATCAAGGGCAATGATAAGGCCAAGGTCTACATTTTGGCTAGTGTTTCTGAAGTTCTAGCCAAAAAAAACGAGGGCATGGTCTCAACTCGTGAGATCATGAGTTTGTTGCATGATATGTTTGGACAACCGTCTGGACAGCTTCGACACGAATCCCTCAAATACGTTTATAACTCCCGTATGAATGAGGGGTCATCGGTGAGAGAACACGTTTTCGATCTGATTGTCCATTTCAACGTGGCTGAGATGAACGGTGCGGTCATTGACGAGCAAAGTCAGGTCTTGTTAATCCTGAAATCTCTTCCGAAGAGTTTCCTGCAATTCCGCAGCAATGCGGTGATGAACAAAATAGAATATAACCTGACTACTCTCCTTAATGAACAACAAACTTTCCAGTCTCTTATGAAGAATAAGGGACAGGCTGATGGAGAGGCAAATCTGTTTGCCCATTCTAGAAGGTTCCAGAAGGGTTCATCCTTTGGGACTAAGTCTTGTGGTTCATCTTCTGGGCTTAAGAAGACCCAAAAGAAGAAGATGGGGAAAGGGAAGGCACCTGTTGTTGACAAAGGCAAGAGAAAAGCCATGGTTGCAGACAAAGAAACGTGTTTCCACTGCAATGTGGATGGGCATTGGAAGCGAAACTGCCCAAAATACCTAGCTGAGCTCAAAGAGAAAAAAGGTAAATTAGATTTACGTGTTCTTGAAACTTTTTTAGTGGAAAATGATGATTTTACCTGGATACTTGATTCAGGAGGCACTAATCACGTTTGCTCTTCGTTTCCGAAAATTAGTTCCTTCAAGGAGCTCGAAGAGGGTGAGATGACGCTCAAGGTCGGAACGGGAGACGTCGTCTCAGCTCGTGCAGTGGGAGATGCCAAGCTGTTTTTCAGAGATAGATTTATTTTATTAAAAAATATGTATATAGTTCCTAAGATTAAGAGGAACTTAATTTCTATCTCTTGTTTAGTAGAACTCGGATATTGTATTTCCTTTTCATTGAATGAAGCGTTCATTTTAAAAGAAGGTGTCAATATTTGTTCTGCTAAATTGAAAAACGACTTGTACGTACTTAAACCGAATCAAACTAAACCAAATTTAAATCATGAGATGTTTAAAAATGCTAATACTCAAAGTAAAAGGCAAAAAATTTCTCATAATAATACCTATCGATGGCATCTTAGACTTGGTCATATAAATCTCAATCAGATTGAGAGATTATCTAAGAATGAACTTCTAAACAAGTTAAAAAATGATTCTTTACCTCCTTGCGAATCTTGCTTGGAAAGTAAAATGACCAAGCGATCTTTTACTAGAAAAGGTTACAGAGCCATAGAGCTCTTAGAACTTGTACATTCGGATCTTTGTGGTCTGGTGAATGTTAAAACTCGAGGAGGGTACGATTATTTAATCTCTTTCATAGATGATTATTCGAGGTATGGTTATCTATATCTAATGCATCATAAGTCTGAGGCTCTTGAAAAGTTCAAAGAGTATAAGGCTGAAGTAGAGAATGCATTAGGGAAAACCATTAAAACACTTCGATCTGATCGAGGTGTAGAGTATATGGATTTGTGATTTTAGGACTATATGATAGAACATGGAATTAAATCTCAACTCTCAGCACCTAATACACCACAACAAAATGGTGTGTCATAAATGAGAAATAAAACCTTGTTGGACATGGTTCGTTCTATGATGAGCTATGCTCAATTGCCTGCCTCGTTTTGGGGATACGCAGTAGAGACTGTAGTTCAAATCTTGAACACTATTCCATCAAAGAGTGTTTTAGAAACACTTGAATTGTAGAAGGGGTGTAAACCTAGTTTACAACACTTCAGGATTTGGGGTTGTCCGACACACGTGCTGGCGACAAACCCAATGAAACTAGAACCTCGTTCAAGATTGTGCCAATTTGTTGACTATCCCAAATAAACGAGAGGTGGTCTTTTCTACGACCCACAAGAAAACAAGGTGATTGTATCGACAAACGCCACGTTCTTGGAGGAAGATCACATGAGGAACCACAAACCATGTAGTAAATTAGTGCTAAATGAAGCTACAGATGAACCAACAAGAGTTGTTGATCAAGTTGGACCTTCATCAAGAGTTGATGGAGAAGCCAGCACCTCAAGTCAGTTTCGTTCTTCTCAATCGTTGGGAATGCCTCGACGCAGTGGGAGGGTTGTTTCCCAACGTGACCGCTACATGGGTTTAGCTGAAACTCAAGTTGTTATACCTGATGACGGCGTAAAAGATCCATTGTGTTATAAATAGGCAATGAATGACGTAGACAAGGACCAATGGATCAAAACCATGGACCTTGAAATGGAGTCAATGGACTTCAATTCAGTATGGAAACTTGTAGACCAACCTGAAGGGGTTAGACCCATAGGGTGTAAATGGATCTATAAGAGAAAAGAGATGCACAATGGGAAAGGTACAAACCTTTAAGGCTAGACTTGTAACAAAGGGTTTTACCCAAAGGGAAGGAGTTGATTATGAAGAAACTTTTTCCCTCATTGCTATATCTCTTGAAGTCGATCGAGATACTCTTGTCCATAGCCGCTTTTTATGATTATGAAATTTGGCAAATGGACGTCAAGATCGCTTTTTGAATGGTAATCTTGACGAGAGCATCTATATGTCTCACCCGAAGGGTTCATAACCCAAGGTCAGGAGCAAAAAGTTTGCAAGCTCAATCGATCCATTTATGAGTTTAAACAAGCATCAAGATCCTGGAATATAAGATTTGATACTGCGATCAAGTCTTATGGTTTTGACCAATACGTTGATGAGCTTTGTGTTTACAAGAGGATCATCAACGACAAAATATCTTTCTTAGTACTTTATGTGGATGATATCTTACTAAGTGGGAACGATGTAGGATACCAAACTAACATAAAGAATTGGCTAGCAACCCAATTCTAAATGAAAGATTTGGGAGAGGTGCAATATGTTCTTGGGATTCAGATCTTCTGGAATCACAAGAACATAACGTCAGCTCTGTCTCAAGCGTCTTATATCGACAAAATGTTGTCCCGATATTCGATGCAGAATTCCAAGAGGGGCTTGTTATCCTTCAGGCATGGAGTTCATCTGTCTAAAGAATAGTGTCCTAAGTCACCTAAAAAAGTTGAGGATATGAGACGTATTCCCTATGCCTCTGCAGTAGGTAGCTTAATGTATGTTATGTTGTGCACGAGGCCAGACATTTGTTATGTAGTGGGAATAGTCAGTAGGTACCAGTCTAATCCAGGGCTAGACCACTGGACAACAGTTAAAAATATCCTCAAGTATCTTAGGAAAACGAGGGACTATACGCTTGTGTAGGGTACTAAGGATTTAATCCTTATTGGATTGATTCTGATTTTTAGACCGATAAGGATTCATGGAAATCCACATCGAGATCAGTTTTCACCCTCAACGGGGGAGCTATAGTATGGCGAAGCATCAAGCAAGGATGCATGCTGACTCCACGATGGAGGCTGAGTATCTCGCTGATTGTGAAGCAGCTATGGAGGTTGTTTGGCTAAGAAAATTCCTTACTGATTGGAAGTCGTTCCAAATATGGAATTTCCCATCACCTTATACTTTGACAACAGTGGTGCGGTAGCCAATCCGAAGGAACCTCACAACCATAAGCGAGGCAAGCACATCGAGAGGAAGTATCACCTGATACGAGAAATAGTGCAGCGAGGAGATGTGACAGTCACGAAAATCGCTTCGGAGCATAATATTGTTGATCCATTTACAAAGACTCTCATGGCTAAAGTGTTCGAGGGTCATCTGGAGAGTCTACACCTACGAGACATGTACATAGGCTAATCTAGGGCAAGTGGGAGATATGTAATTGGGTATATGGATGCCCTAGTTTATTGAATTTTTATCTCTGTAACCACTGTTTTAGATTATGATGTACCCCACTAGAGTTTTAGTTCAAGTGGGAGTTTGTTGGGGTTTGTGCCCTAAAACTCGTAGTTTGTAATTATGTTCTAATTAATTTAATAAAGTGTTATTATTTCAATAAAGAGTTATTGTTCGTTATCTACGAGTTTGCCTTTAAACCCTAAATCCAATAAACTAAACATCAAAGACTGTTAAATGTGTCTTTAACTGAATGTAGTGCACATATAAAGGATCTCGGTTCGAGATACAACCTAAAGGATCTATAGTTAGGGGATAAGGTTTGGGTACCTTACCCTGGTAAAACTATAGATGTGGCCCACTTTGTATATGATACAAACACTATGATCCTAACGGGTTCGTGTAGATAACATGTGAGTGGGGATATTCTATGTAATGAGATTACATAAGACCAGACCACGAAATAGTAACCTCTAGCAGTAACTCCGTTGACTAGTTAGGTTTCTATTTCACTAGGATGACCTAGGCAACTTGATCTCAATCTGAAAGGTGTTACGAACTCCTGTTCGCGAGGGATTGTCCTTTGACTAGTATGGGTGAGAGTGGCCAGATTCGTCGACTCAATATGCCTACCTTCTTGGGGACAAGACCGAGTGAGCACCTTGAAACATAACGTAGCAAGATGGAATTCACTCCTTCCCGCTAACTAGGGTAAGTAGAGGAATGTTCCTTTAATTGGTGTCTCCGAGTTTTGAACAAAGGGCCCGACCCTCTCATTGGCCCGAGAGAGACTTTGTTTGTTGGTAGGACCACAAACAAATTCTTCATTAGAAGAGCACTGGTACTTAAGGTACAAGATGTAACCTAGGGGTGAAACGGTAATTTGACCAACCGGTGTTACTTAACATTCGTGAAATATTGACTTGTCATTATTGGTCAATATCCGTGGACACAGAAATATATCTGCAGTGAGAAGAGTGCAGCTGCGGGACTTTAGTGGAGTGTTCCCGAAGTTAACGAATGTTGATTGGGAGGTTAATGAGATTAACCAAGCAATCTCGTATCGTTGGAGCTTCTGATCTGTAGGTCCATTAGGTTCACCTTCTAGCTCGTAAGGGGTTCTTAGATCGTTTGAATTTGAAATGTTCAAATTCATTAGGGAATAAATTTAATGTATATAGATACGATATAATATATAGTTTTGGAACTATATATTATAAATTTAATGTGAATATTATTCATATTAAATTATATGAGAGAATTAAATATTTGAAAGAGTTCGAATATTAAATTCAAATGTGAACGTGATTCATATTTGAAAACTATAGGTTAAAATTTAATGTGCATTAAACTATAGATTAAGGGGTGAAATGATTAAATAAGATGTAATCATTTTGTATTTAATTAAATTAGATTTAATTAAATGAATTAATTAATTAGTTTATTGATTAATAGGGAACGTGTCATGATGACACGTTCCAGCTACTCCCCAATTCCCCCTCGATAGGGAGTGGGGAGTTACCCACTGAGGTACTTCTCCTGGTGAGAAGGGACATTCTTGAATAAATCGATCATTCATTCGATTGATTTTTTGACAGAAGGAATTATCTCTCACTCTCTCACTCCCAATCTTCTAATTGTTGGAATCCTTCCCACAACGGAGAGATCTAAGTGGAATTCAGATCCATCGGAGGTTTCCTGTATGGTTGCTGTCTTGTTGGAAGAAAAGAACAGAGAAGTGTTTCTGTGTTGCTGCATTTCTGGAGCAAAGAGTTGCTGTTAAGAATCTACAAATGTAACTTCTGTTCCCTTTTAGTTTAATTGTTATTTTCAGCATGTTTGCATGTATATCTCCATGCATAATTAGATTAGATAAGCATGTTTGTTCTGTTTTTATCAATGTATTCGTTTTTTGTTTCTAACCAAAACAATCAAGCAATTACGATTCCAAACTCGTTTCCGCTGCTCAAGGGGATTAGATCTCCATCATATGCAAATCATATTTGCATAACCATATATTATAAGATATCTCATATCTCATATTGCAAATCACATTTGCAATAGTGTGGATTCTTAAATTGAATCACATGCAATTTAATCTCTCAATCTAATTTCTCCTAATTAGCCCTAATTCAACAATTAGGCTAACCTATAGTTTATTATGAATCTCATTTACATTAAACTATATATTATATCATTCATATCTCATATAAATGACATTAAACTATATATTATATCATTCATATCTCATATAAATGACATAAATACCTTTTAGTGAATTTGAACACTTCAATTCACACCAAAACAGTAACCCTTCTTTTAATCTAGATTGAGCCAACCGACGGATCTTATGAACCTACAGTGACGAGCTCCAATTATCCGAGATTAACGTATCAAACTCTTTGACCCGGTTAATCAACATTCATTAGCTACGGTAACACTTCATTAAAGCCCGTAGCTGCACTCCCATCAGTGCAAGACATTATTACGTCTCCACTGATATAACCAATGCCCATGAGTCCACCCTTCACAGGTTGTTCGTAGACACTGTTGGGTCAAATTACCGTTTTACCCTTGTGTCTACTTGTTCTTCCTTAAGTCCCCATTGCTCCTCTAATGAACAACAACGTTGTAATGGTCCAACCATATACAACAACTCTCTCGTGCCAGAGAGAGAGTGGGCGCCGGTTGTCCAAGCCTTGGAGACAACACTTAAGGGAACAACCCCTCTAGTTTCCCTAAAGGAGGGAACGGGTGAATTCCATCTCGCGTAGTTAAGTTCTCAGCTCCCTACTTGGTCCTGTCCCTAAGAAGATAGGCATATTAAGTGAGTAACTGTGACCACCCTCACTCGTACTAGTCAAAGGACAGACCCCTGCAGACAGGAGTCTGTAACATGCTCAGGATTTAGGTCGAGTCACTACTGGTCATCTACGAAGTTATTAGTCCATACGGTTAACGGTGTTACATCAATAGGTCTAATAATTCACGGTCTGGTCTTGTACAATCTCATTGTACAGGATGCCCCCACTCGCATGTCAACCACATGAACGAGTCGATCACCTCGTTTGTATCTTAATACAAAGCGGGTCGCATCCACATGGTATCTAGGATTAGGTCTCCAACCCTATCCATATACTGTAGACCGTCGGGTCATTAACTCGAACGTGATCCTCCCTGTGTGTCCACTATACACCGTTCAAGTTCTTATTCTCTCATGCATTCAATGACCCTGGAGCTTAGTTTATTGGACAAATTTTGTAATAAATGCGAGACACAAAATGATGAAATAAATAACTTTTTATTAATTTCAATTGTATATTTACAAATAGAACGAGATTAGGACAAACATCCCAACAATACACATATTTCAACAAATATCTCAAGATATATGTCAGACATGGGTTCAAACACGTGCTTACACATATTTCAGTTTATTTGTTTCTTTTTTTTCTCCTCGTTTTTCCTCTTTCTTCCTTTTATTTTTTATTTCTTTTTTTGTGTGTTTCTCTTTTTTTTTCCTTCCATTTTTTTAAATCAAATAACATAGCTACATTTTTTTTAATAATTTTTACCACCTTATTCAAAATCATCATGTAATTCTTTTTAGATGATTTTAAATTAAAATCAAATGAAAGTACGTAAAAAAAAATTAAAGATAATCAAAACTAAGAAAAGTTAGGTACATTATTCAAAAGTATCACACAATTCTTTTTAAATAAATATAAAAAAATACAGAAAAATGAGAGAGGTGGGAATGAAAATACATTTTACATTAGAAAAACGTTGTTAGAGAATAATAATTTTTAGGTAGTTTTAAGATGATTTTAAATTTATATCCAATGAAAGTATAAAAAAAATTTAAAAATAATTATATTAATTTTTTTTCATAAATATAACTATTTATAGTTTTTTCGAGTAATATAAATTTTATTTTACTTTAGAAAAAAACCCTTAATTAAAACATTAAAAGAAATTGAAGTGGTAAATTCTTAAAAAAAATGGTGCTATGTTATTTGATTTTAAAAGAAATAAAAGGAAAAAAATAAAAGAAAAAAAGAAAAATATGGTGAAAAAAATTAAAAAATCAAAGGAAAAGAAAGAAAGAAATTGAAATGTGTTAACACATACTTAATTTCAAGCTCTCTAATATAACAATAGATTACAATCTCCTTTACACCACCTAGAGGATTTGTTAAAATTTGTGTGTAAGAGGACCTAAAGCATAATTATATTTTTTAATTTGACATATGGCAACATGTCGTCTCTTGAAGATACGACATGTTGCTACGTGGTGAAGGTACTCTTATCTCATGAGATAGAGTTTGATCTAACTAATAAAAACTACAATATTCTCCTAAATTGTTTGAAACATGTTGTATTTTTATAATAAATTTGCAAACTTATGATATTA
Source organism: Trichosanthes cucumerina (assembly GCA_036507285.1). NCBI lineage: Eukaryota > Viridiplantae > Streptophyta > Magnoliopsida > Cucurbitales > Cucurbitaceae > Trichosanthes > Trichosanthes cucumerina. The sequence continues at coordinate 67,751,759 of CM071839.1, read as the reverse complement.
ATTAAAAAAAAAAACTTAGACCAAGCTAAAAAAATTAAAAAATTAAAAAATATTAAATATTTAAATAGAAAATTTAGTAATGTTATATCCAAGTACTTATTTATATATATTTTTATTATATTATAAATGAACATTTTATTGTTTATTTAAATAATTACAACGAAAAAATCCTGACAAAATTAGTAATATTCGATCTATCTGTAGTGGAATTGAGAGGCAAAACCAGACACCAAAACTTTACCAATAATAATAATAATAATAATAATATGGATATTATATAATATAAAGAAAGAAAGTGGATTATATGGAATATTATTCAAAATAGAAAGTGGAAAAGAAGAGTGAACATTAGAGGATTTTTCACCAATTGTGTGTATTTTATATGATCCACTAAATGTCACTATTTATAGGGCAATTTGGCAAGGATGAGTTGGTACATTTGGACACTAAGCATTGGTAAATATTGGACACATGGAGGATACTTTGGCTATGGAGAGTTTGCCACTTGGCATGGGTATTAAAGTGACATGTGGAATGGGCATTTACATGTGTAATGTTTACAATACTCTACCTTAAATGCCAATTTATATAAAATATGCTTCGTTAAAACCTTACTTGGGAAAAACCCAATGGGAAGAAAAACCCTAGTGAAAGAAAAAGAGTACATATTTTATATAGTTTACTAGAATACATTCACTCCTCCTCATAGAGACATCACTTAAAGTCTCTGAGTCGCCGCATTCAATGTTATGTACTAATTTTTTAAAGGTTGCAGTTGGTAATGCCTTCGAAAATAAGTTGGTCATGTTATTCTTCGAACAAATTTGTTGTACGGTGATATCACCATTTTCTTCAAGATCACGAGTGTAGAAAAGATTTGGTGAGATATGCTTCGTTCTATCTCCTTTGATATATCCTCTCTTCATTTGAGATATACAGGTTGTGTTGTCTTCGTATAATATTGTTGGAAGATGTTTACTAAAAGACAAGCCACATATTTCACGAATGTGTTGAGTCATCGATCTTAGCCATATACATTCTTGACTTGGTTCGTGAATTGCAAGGATTTCAGCATGATTTGAAGAAGTGGTTGTTATGGTCTGTTTTACTAATCGTTATGATATGGCAGTTCCTCTACATGTGAACAGATAACCTGTTTGAGATCTAGATTTGCGTGGATCAGATAAATATCCAGAATCTTCATAACTAACTAGATCAAAATTAGATTTGTTAGAATAAAATAACTCTATATCCAACGTTCCTCGGAGATAACGGAGTACACGTTTAACTCTATTCCAGTGTCTTTTTGTGGGAGAAGAACTACCTTGCAAGTAAATTTACTGAAAATGCAATATTTGGTCTTGTATTATTAACAAGATACATAAGTGCACCAATTACATTTAAATATGGTACTTCAAGACCAAGTAGTTTTTCATTATCATCTTGAGGTTGAAATATATCTTTCTTTACATCTAGTGAACGAACTTCCATTGGAATGTTTAATGGGTGTGCTTTGTCCCTATAGAACCTTTTCAAAATTTTCTCTGTATAAGTTGACTAATGAACAAATATTTCATCAGCTAAATGTTCAATTTGCAGACCAAGGCAAAATTTTGTTTTTCCAAGATCTTTTATCTCAAATTCTTTCTTAAGATATTCTATTACATTTGATATTTAAATTGTATTCTAGTTATAATAGCAAATTCGGGCTTTGTTTTCTTTATAAAAACACACAGACATATTGAATTATTTTGATAACCTTCTTTTAGCAAGTATTTACTCAGACGATTATACTACATTCGTTCTGATTGTTTTAATCCATATAGTGATCTCTATAATTTTATTGAATACAATTCTCGAGATCTTGATTTATAAGTTTCTGGTATATTTAATCCTTCTTGAATTCTCATATAAATGTCATTATCCAGAGGTTCATATAAATTTGTCATGACTACATCCATTAGATGCATGTCAAGTTTTTCATATACAGTCATGCTAATTAGATATCTCAGCGTTATTGCATCGACCACAGGAGAATATGTCTCCTCATAATCAATATCATGCCTTTGCAAGAATTCTTGTGCAACAAGTCTCGCTTTACATCATATAACCTCATTTTTTCATTTTTTTTCTTACAAATACTCATTTGTATCCCACAGGTTTGACACCTTCTTGTGTCCGGACTACTGAAAAAACTTTACGTTTTGAAAGTGAGTTTAATTCTACATGGATTGCTCTTTTCCATTTAAGCCAAACCTTTCTATGTTGACATTATTCTATGGATTTTGGATCATAATCATGATCTTCATTAATAATATCATGAGCAACATTGTAAGCAAAAATATTGTCAGCAACTATATCATTTCGGTTCCATCATTTTTCTGTTGTAACATAGTTTATGGAAATTTCATTATTATCCTCAAGTATTGGACTTTCATCAATACTTTTATCAGTAGTAGTATTCTGGATCTCTTCTGAAACATCCATGTCCTTCATTAAATTATTTTGATTATCAACTACCTTTCTTTTTCGAGGATTTTTATCTGTTGAACCCATAGGTCTATCACGCTTCCCGTGTGCCCCAGACTCATTAGTGACAACTTGTTGCATTGGGATATCAATTTTCGATGGGGCATTTGCAGCTAGTATATATGATTTAGTTACTCTCTTAGCATCTGTAAATGCATCTGACAATTGATTTGCTATATTTTGGAAATGGATTATCTTTTGAACTTCAAGTTCACATTGATCTGTATGGGATCTAAATGAGATAATAACGATGCATTCCATGCAATCTTTTTTTCCAACTTCTTAATTTCTCCCCTTAATGTTGGAAAATTTGTTTTATTGAAATGACAATCAACAAATCGTGCTGTAAATACATCACCCGTCAGGGGTTCAAGATATTTAATAATAGATGGGAAATCAAATCCAACATATATTCCTAACCTCCTTTGAGGACCCATCTTAATACGTTGTGGTGGAGTAATTGGAACATAAACTGCACATCCCAAAAATTCTTAAATGGGAAATATTTGGTTGCTGACCATAAGCTAATTACATTGAGGAGTAGTTATTATAAGCTATTGGTCTAATACGTGACAGTGATGCAACATGCATAATGACATGACCCCATATAGATATTGGTAGCTTTGCTCTCATTAGCATTGGTGTAGCGATTAATTGCAAGCGTTTTATAAATGATTCTGTTAAACCATTTTGTATATGAACATGTCCTACAGGATGTTCAACATTTATCCAATGGCCATACAATAATTATTGAATGTTTGGGATGTAAATTCACCAACATTATCAAGACGAATGACCTTAATTGTATAATCAAGAAACTGTGCTTTTAACTTAGTTATTTGAGTATGTAGCCTTTCAAATGCAAGATTTCGACTTGATAATAAACATACATGTGACCATCTACTGGATGCGTCAATCAGTACCATAAAATATATAAATGGTCAACTTGGTTGGTTAATAGGTCCACATATATCACCATGAATTCGTTCAAAAAATGTAGGTGATTAAGTTTTCACTTTAGTTGGTGATGGCCTAATGATTAATTTTCCATGAGAACAAGCATCACATGACAATTCATTATATTGAAGAATCTTTTGGTTTTTTAATAGATGTCCATGTGAATTCTCGATAGTTTTCCTCATCATTATTGATCCTAGATGACCCAATCAGTCATGACAAGCACTGAATACTTCACGATTCATGAACTTCTGGTTCATTGTTACATAAATTTCAATTACTTGTATATAAGTATAATATAACCCAGAAGAAAAAATATGTGGTTTTCATGTGAAACAATAGATGTAATATAGAAACATTCTATATAATTTTTACGATTAGTTTCAACATGATAACCATTGTTGCGCATATTTTTGAAACTCAGTAAATTTCTCTTTGATTCAATAGAGAACAAAACATTATTAATTGAAAATTTTGCTCCTCTAGGCAAGATAAAATTTTCTTTTCCAAAACCTTCAATCAAGTCTGCAGAACTGACTTTTGCTTCCAACATTGTCAATTTAGAAAAATATTTTCTATTTATAAGTATTGTGTGCGTAGTTCAGTCTGCCAGACACAGATCTTCATTGCTCATTTTTTAGTCATTCAACATATGAAAACTGTCAGATTCATAATACAAAAAGTTTAAAGCTAAAAAAAATATAGAAATAAACATTAGTACTAGACATACTAAAAATCAAAAGAGGCACTAGCTAATCCACCTATTGGTTCAATCTTCTCTTAAGGAGATGCAAAGAATGTTGGGATGTTTGTCCTAATCTCGTTCTGTTTGTAAATTTACATTTGAAATTAATAAAGGTTATTTATTTCATCATTTTGTGTCTCGTATTTATTACAAACTTTGGCTAATAAACTAAGCTCCAGGGTCATTGGATATATGAGAGAACTAGAACTCGAACGGTGTGTAGTGGACACATAGGGAGGATCACGTACGAGTAAATGACTCGAACGGTCTACAGTATATGGATGGGGTTGGAGACCTAATCCTTGATACGTTGTGGATGCGACTCGCTTTGTATTAAGATACAAACGAGGTGATCTGACTCGTTCATGTGGTTGACATGCAAGCGGGGGCATCCTGTACAATGAGATTGTTCAAGACCGGACCGTGAATTATTAGATCTACTGATGTAACACCGCTAACAGTATGGACTAATAACTTCGTAGATGACCATTAGTGACTCGACCTGAATCCTGAGCGTGTTACAGACTCCTGTCTGCGGGGGTCTGTCCTTTGACTAGTATGGGTGAGGGTGGTCACAATTACTCGCCCAATATGCCTATCTTCTCAGGGACAGGACCAAGTAGGGAGTTGGGAACTTAACTACGCGAGATGGAATTCACTCGTTCCCTCGTTTAGGGAAACTAGAGGGGTTGTTCTCTTAAGTGTTGTCTATAGGGCTTGGACAACGGGCGCCCAACCTCTCACTGGCCCGAGAGGGTTGTTGTGTATGGTTGGACCATTACAACGTTGTTGTTCATTAGAGGAGTAGTGGGGACTTAAGGAGCAAGAAGTAGGCATAGGGGTAAAACGATAATTTGACCTAGTAGTGTCTACGAACAACCTGTGAATGGTCGACTCATGGGCATTGGTTATATTAGTGGACACATCATGTCTTGCACTGACGGGAGTACAACTACGGTGTTTAGTGGAGTGTTACCGTAGCTAATGAATGTTGATTAACCGGGTCAAAGAGTTTGATAGGTTAATCTCGGATCATTAGAGCTTGTCACTGTAGGTCCATAAGGTCCCTCGGTTGGTTGAAACTGGATTAAAAGAAGGTTTTCTATTTTGGTGTGAATTGAAGTTTCAAGTTCACTATAGGGTATTTATGTCATTTATATGAGATATGAATGATATAATATATAGTTTAATGTGAATGAGATTCATAATAAACTATAGGTTAGCCTAATTGTTGAATTAGGGCTAATTTGGAGAAATTAGATTGAGAGATATTAAATTGAATGTGATTCAATTTAAAAATCTACAATAATGCAAACGTGATTTGTAAAATGAGAGTGTCCTCTGTTCGTGCTTACTGAGGAGTGTCCTCAGTTGCCGACCTCGACTGCATCACGAAGTGTTTGTGATGCATACGATCGATGGATCAAGGCCAATGAAAAGAGCAAGGTCTATATCATTACCAGCTTGTCTAAAGTCTTGGCAAAAAAGCACGAGTTGATGATCACCGCTAAGGTGATCATGGAGTCGTTGCAAGACATGTTTGGACAAAATCTTTTCAGGTCAGGCACGATTTGCTCAAACACGTCTTCAACTCCCGAATGAAAGAAGGGACTTCTGTCCGTGAACATGTTCTGGACATGATGACCCACTTTAATTTGGCGGAGATGAACGGGGCTTCGATCGATGAGTCGAGCCAGGTCAGCTTTATTTTGGAGACTCTTCCAAAGAGTTTTCTTCATTTTCGTAGCAATGTTGTTACTAACAAAATTAGTTACACTCTGACTACCCTCCTCGATGAGCTACAAAACTTCCAATACTTGATGAGGATCAGGACACTAGAAGCTGAGGCAAATGTTGCCTACAGGTCCTATCACAGGGGTTCGATTAGGGACAAAATCTGTTGCTCCTTCTCGCCCGAAAGAGAAGAAGAAGATGAAGAAGGGCAAAGCTGACCGAGCTGCTGCCCAAAGGGGCAAGAAGGTCAAGGATGTTGCAGAGAAAGGAAAGTGTTTCCACTGCAATGGGGATGACCACTGGAACAGGAACTGTCCCAAGTTCCTTGCCGAGAGGAAGAATCAAGGTAAATATGATTTACTAGTGACTAAAACTTGTTTCGTGGAGAGTAGCGACTCTGCCTGGATTTTGGATTCGGGCGCCACTAATCACATTTGTTCTTCTTTTCAGGGAATTGATTCCTGGCAGCAGCTGCGAGAGGGTGAGGTGACTCTACGGGTTTGATCCGGGGAGATAGTCTTTGCTGCAACCATCGACAAAGTGAAGCTTTTCTTTGGCAGGAATTACCTTTTGTTAGACGTATATAGTTCAAGGTTTACTAGAAACCTCGTTTCTATTTCATGTTTTTTAGAACAATGTAATTTCGTTTCATTTTATGGTAATAAAGCGTTTATTTCCAAAAATGGTAATTAGATTTGTTCTGCTTCACTTAAGTGAAATTTGTATGTTTTGAAGCCTAATTTGGTCAAAAGCATTTTGAACACTGAGTTATTTAAAACTATAGAAACACGAACTAAAAGAGTTAAAGTTTCTCCAAAAGAAAATGCTCATCTTTGCCATCTAAGGTTAGGCCACATTAATCTCAATAGGATTTAGAGACTAGTGAACAGTGGACTTCTAAGTCAGCTGGAAGAAAACTCTTTACCTGTGTGTGAGTCATGCCTCGAAGGCAAAATGACAAAACGTCATTTTAGTGGAAAAGGATATAGAGCCAAGGAGCCCCTTGATCTTATACATTCTGACCTCTGTGGTCCGATGAGTGTTAAAGCACCAACTGGTTACAAATACTTCGTATCTTTCATAGATGACTATTTGAAGTATGGGTATATTTACCTAATGCATATGAAGTCTGAAACTCTTGAAAAGTTCAAGGAGTCCAAGACTGAGGTTGAGAACCTGTTAGGTAAAACCATTAAAACACTTCGATCGAATCGAGGTGGAGAATATATGGACACTGAATTCCAGGACTATATGATAGAACACGAAATTATGTTCCAACTCTCAGCACTTGGTATGCCACAACAAAATGGTGTATCGAAGAGGAGAAACAGAACCCTGTTGGACATGGTTCGATCGATGATGAGCTATGCTCGTCTCCCTGATTCTTTTGGGGGGTTACGTAGTGGAGACTGTAGTTAATATTTTGAACAATGTTCTGTCGAAGAGTGTTTGCGAAACACCTTTCGAACTCTAGAAGGTAGTTTACACCATTTCAGAATTTGGGGATGCCCGACCCACGTGTTGGTGTCAAACCCAAAAATGTTGGAACCTCGTTCAAAATTGTGCCAATTCGTAGGTTACCCAAAAGAGACTAGAGGTGGTTTATTTTTCGATCCTAAGAAAAATAGGGTGCTTGTGTCGACAAACGCCACTTTCCTTGAGAAAGACCAGGTCAGGGATCATTTTCCTAGAAGCAAAATCGGGTTAAAGGAAATGGACAGTACATCAGACAGAGTTGCTGATGGGGCTAGTACGTCAACAAGTGTTGTTGATCCTAGCACGTCAAGTCAAGTTTGTTCCCAAGAGTTGGGAATGCCTCGATGCAGTGGGAGGGTTGTTAGGCAACCTGAACGTATAATGGGTTTAGCTGAAACCCAAGTCGTCAATCCTGATGATGTCTACGAGGATTCATTGACCTATGATCAGTCAATGTCAGACGTTGACAAGGACGAATGGATTAAAGCTATGGACCAGGAAATGGAGTCGATGTACTTCAATTCTGTCTGGGAGCTTGTGGATCAATCTGATGGGGTAAAACCTATAGGTTGTAAATGGATCTATAAGAGTAAACGTGGCGTAGATGGGAAGGTGCAGACCTTCAAAGCACGACTATTGGCAAAGAGTTTTACCCAGGTCGAAGGGGTTGACTATAAGGAATCTTTTTCACCTGTTGCCATGGTAAAGCCGATCAGGATCCTTCTGGCCATTGTCGCGTATTATGACTACGAGGTATAGCAGGTGGATGTCAAGACCGCCTTTCTGAATGAAAACCTTGACGAAACCATCTACATGGACCAACCCAAAGAGTTCATAACCTAAGGCCAAGAGCAACAGGTTTGGAGGCTTCATAGGTCCATTTATGGGCTGAAACATGCCTCGAGGTCTTGGAATATAAGGTTTGATTAGACAATCAAATCTTATGGCTTTGATCAGAATGTTGACGAGTCTTGTGTGTACAAGAAAATCGTCGACAAAACTGTCGCACTTTTGATATTATACATGGATGATATCCTTCTCTTTGCGAATGAGGTAGGATTTCTTACTGACGTAAAGAATTGGCTAGCTTCACAATTCCAAATGAAAGATTTGGGAGAAACTCAGTATGTTCTAGGTATCAAGATTGTCCGGAACCGAAAGAACAGAACATTGGCCATGTCTCAAGCGTCTATTAACAAGATGTTGTCTAGATATAAGATGCAGAACTCCAAGAAGATCTTACTACCTTTCAGGCATGGGGTTCGCCTGTCTAAGGATCAGTGTCCTAAGACTCCTCAAGAGGTTGAGGATATGAGACGGATCCCGTATGCTTCAGCTGTAGGGAGCCAGATGTATGCCATGTTGTGTACTAGGCCCGACATCTGTTATGCAGTAGGGATTTGAAGGGAATCGAAGTCCCGCAGCGGAAGCGATTGCGAATCGCGCGCTCTTGATTTAGTTACAATGGAAAATTCATGAACGTAAAACATGGATTAAGCATAAAATACAGAAATGGACAGCAAGTATATTACCTTTGAAGAACCTTTCTTCAAGTGCTCCTCTCTCCAAGGTCACGATCTCAGCAACAAGAACTCGTACGATCACCGGCACCACTACCGGATCTTCTCCGTTGTTCTTTAGGTGAGGGAGGAAGGTGGGTTCCCTTTAGGAGTGGTGAGGTATTTTATGAGAGAGATTTGTGTTTTGGAACACTTCCAACAACATAACAAGGAGGCTCATAAAACTTTCTAAAAGTCTTAACCTAGCTGCATCTTATGCAACTATATATATAAAGGAATGGGATGAAAATGATCATCCTACCCCACATTTAATCTCTCTTTAGTATATAGTTTATATATGAATCTAATTCACAATAAAACCATATATTATATCAATTACATCATATATAATTGGTATAACTCCTCATGTATGAAATTGAACACTTCAATTTCACTCCTAACTTTATACCCTCAATATTACCATGTTGAGCCAACGGAGGGATATAATGGACCTACAGATCATGAGCTCCAATGACGTGAGATTAACTGATCAAACTCTTTGATCCAGTTAATCAATATTCATTAACTACAAGTCACTCCACTATAGACTTGTAGCTGCACTCTCCTAATTGTAGATATTATTGTGTCCAGTGATATAGTCATTACCCATGAGTCGACCCTTCACAGGTTGTTCGGAATCACAGCTGGGTCAAATTACCGTTTTACCCCTGTGATTACCTCTTTGCTCCTTAAGCACCACTAATCCTCTAATGAACAACAAGTCTAAGGTCCTACCTTAGACTCATACCCTCATAGAGGGCGGGGCCTCGTTGTTCAAGACCTGGAGTTAGTTTTTAAGGGAACAACCTATCTGATTCCTCAGTTGAGGAATGAGTGAATTCCATCTTGCACAGTTCTGTCCCTGAGAAGGTAGGCTTATTGAGTCGGCTACAGGCCACTCTCACCCATACTAGTCTAAGGACAAACCCCTATAAGCAAGAGTTCTTAACTTGCTCAGGATTGAGGTCAAGTCACTAATGACCATCTATAAATTACTAGTCTTATCCTATTAACGGTGTTATACCGGTTAGACTAATAATTTGCGATCCAGTATTGTATGAACTCTTCATACAGGATGCCCCCACTCGTATGTCAACTACATGAATGAGTTGGATTACCTCATTTGTACTAATTACAAAGTGGGCCGCATCCATGGTGTTACCAGAATGAGGTTTCCAACCTTATTCTTATAGCATAGACTATTTAGGTTATAATCTTGAACTCAACCCAAATAGTGTCCACTACACTGATTTCAAGATAAACGTTATAACCTTGGAGCTTAGTTTATTGGACTTATAAAAGCAAGACTGTAATCTTATCAAAACAAATAACACTTTATTTAATTGATCAAAATTACACAAGTTTAGGGCATAAATCCCAACAATCTCCCACTTGATCTAAAGCTTGTGGAGTACTAAACATTACAATAATGTAAATACAATAAACTAGGGCATTTAAGTCCCTTTGTACAAAATACTCCCACTTGCCCTAGTTGGGGAAGAATTGTAAACCTAGACCTTCTAGGTGACTCTCAAATACTTTAGCCGTGAGAGCGTTTGTAAAAGGATCAACAATGTTGTGCTCTGAGACTATCTTTGTGACAATCACGTCTTCTCTATGCACGATCTCCCGGATGAGATGATACTTCCGCTTTATGTGCTTTCCCCTCTTGTGACTTCAAGGTTCCCTCGAATTTGCCACCGCACCACTGTTATTACAATACAGCCTGATGGGCAAAGTCATATTTGGAACAACTTCAAAATTTAGCATAAATTTCCTTCACCAAATGACCTCCTTAGCTGCTTCACAAGCTACTACATATTCAGCCTCCATGGTGGAATCAGCGATGCATCCTTGCTTGATGCTTCACCATACTACAACTCCTCCGTTAAGAGTGAAAACTGACCCTGATGTAGATTTCCGAGAATCTTTATCAGTCTGAAAGTCAGAATCCGTGTATCCTATAAGGATCAAATCCTTAGCCCCATACACAAGCATGTAGTTCCTTATTCTCCGAAGATACTTAAGGATCGTTTTAACCGTTTTCCAGTGTTCAAGTCCTGGATTGGATTGATACCTACTGACCATCCCAACTGCAAAACAGATGTCATGCCTAGTACACAACATAGCGTATATCAGGCTCCCAACAGCTGATGCGTAAGGAATCTGTCTCATATCCTCAACTCCTTGAGGTATCTTAGGACACTGTTCCTTAGACAAATGAATTCCATGTTTAAAAGGCAACAAGCCCTTTTTGGAATCTTGCATCTTAAACATTGACAACACTTTGTCTATGTATGATGCTTGAGACAAGGCTAGTATTTTATTCTTGAGGTTCCGGACAATCTGGATCCCAAGAACAAACTGTGCATCACCCAAATCTTTCATTTGGAATTCGTAGCTAGCCAATCCTTGATGTCAGTAAGATAACCTACATCATTCCCAATGAGTAGGATATCATCCACATAGAGAATTAGGAAAGCGACAGAACTATTGATGATTTTTGTAGACACAAGGTTCATCATCATTCTGGTCAAAACCATAAGATCTGATAGCCTCATCAAATCTTATATTCAAGGACGTACAGGTTTGTTTCAGTCCATAAATCGACCTTTTAAGCCTGTAAACCTTTTGCTCTTGTCCTGGTTTAATGAACCCTTTGGGTTGGTCCATGTAGATGGTTTCCTCAAGATTGCCATTCAAAAAGGTTGTCTTGACATCCATTTGTCATACCTCATAGTCATAATATGCGACAATGACAAGAAGGATACGGATAGACTTTACCATAGCAACAAGTGAAAAGGTTTCCTCAAAGTCAACCCCTTCAACCTGGGTATAAACCTTTGCTACTAGTCTATCTTTAAAGATTTGCACCTTCCCATCTACACCACGTTTTCTCTTGTAGATCCACTTACAACCTATAGGTTTTACCCCATCAGGCTTATCTACAAGATCCCAAATAGAATTGAAGTGCATAGACTCCATTTCTTGGTCCATGGCTATGACCCATTTGTCTTTGTCTTTGTCAACCATTGCTTGATGATAAGTCAATGGATCCTCGCAGTTGTCATCTGGTATAACAACTTGGCTTTCAGCTAAACCCATTTAACGGTCAGGCTGTATCACAACCCTCCCACTACGTCGAGGCATACTCAACTCTTGAGATGGACCCTCTTGAGTAGACAAACTAGTATCAACAACTCTTGTTGACGTACCAGTGTTCTTATTAGCAACCTTTGCTATTGTTCCGTCTAACTCACTCAACACTACCTAACTTTTTGGTTTGTGGTCCCTTATGTGGTCCTCCTCCAAGAAATTGCCATTTGTGGACACAAAGACCTTATCTTCCTTAGGATCATAGAATAAACCACCTCTTGTTTCTTTTGGGTATCCTACGAATAGGCACAACTTTGAACGTGAATCCAAGTTTTTTGGATTTGTCACAAGCACATGTGTTGGTCAACCCCAAATTCTGAAATGACATAAACTACCTTTATTTCCTTTCTAGAGTTCATAAGGTGTTTCAGAAACACTTTTTGAGGGCACACTATTCAAAATGTATACTGCAGTCTCCATTGCGTAACCCAAAAAGAAAGAAGGGAGATGAGCATAACTCATCATTGATGGAACCATGTCCAACAAGGTTCTATTTCTCCTTTCCGATACACCGTTTTGCTGTGTTGTACCTGGAGCTGAGAGTTGGGATGTAATTCCATGTTCTATCATATAGTTTTGGAATTTTAAATTCATGTACTCTCCACCTTGATCCGATCGAAGTGTTTTAACTCTTTTACCTAATTGATTTTCAACCTCAGTCTTGAATTCCTTGAACTTTTCAAGTGCTTCAGACTTGTGGTTCATTAGGTAAATATGCCCATATCTGGAATAATCATCTATAAAAGTTATGAAATATTCATATCCTCCCCTGGCTTTAACATTCATCGGACCACAAAGGTTTAAATGTATAAGCTCTAGAGTATCTTTGGCTCTTATAACCTTTTCCACTAAAATGTCTTTTAGTCATCTTGCCTTCTAGGCAGGATTCACATACTGGCAAGGAATTTTCTTCTAACTCGTTTAGAAGTCCGTTCTTTACCAATCTCTCAATCCTATTGAGATTAATGTGACACAATCTTAGATGTCAAAGATGAGCATTTTCTTTAGGAGAAATTAGTTCGTGTACTTGCAATTGAAAAATTCATTTGTTAAAACTATTTTAACTTGAATTAAACACTTTGCACATAATTCTCAAGAAGAGCAACACATAGTACAATACTTTTCCAATGAAATAAACTTTTTATTCAATTGAAAAGACAGAGAAGTACAATGTTCGCTAAGGCAAGAAATGAAGTTTCTAATAAACCCTTAAGGTACATGTTATCAAATAATGACTTTTCTTTTTGCCGATTTATTGCTCTTTATCTGCTCCTTTTCCTTTTCTTCCTCAGATCTTCTTAAGTCCGTAAGTATGGTCATGATTCTTTGTCCCAGAGGATGAATCCTCTTGAGAACTTTTGGAATGAGCAAACAAATTTGCCTCTCCATTTTGTTGTCTCTTATCATCCATAAGAAACTGATAGTTCTGTAGCTCATGTAGCAGAGAAGTCAAATCATATTCTATGTTGTTCATCGCTGCATTGCTACGGAATCGTTGAAAACTCTTTGAAAGAGATTCTAGGATGAACAAAATCTGACATTTTTCATCTATGACCGCTCCGTTCAATTCCGCTATATTGAAGTGGGCAATCAGATTGAGAACATGTTCTCTCACCGATGTACCTTCCTTCATACGTGCGTTATAAACGAATTTTAGGGTTTCATGCCGAATTTGTTTGCACGGTTGTCTAGACAAATTTAGCACAAAATCTATGATCTCTCGAGCTGAGACCTTACCCTCCAGCCTCCTAGCTAAACATCAGGTATGCTAGCCAGGATATAGGCTTTCGCCTTTTCGTTGGCATTAATCCTGCGGTCATACACATCCTCAACAGCTTGAGATGCATTTTGAGCAGGAAATTGAGGACACTCCTCATTGAGAACGAACTTAAGATCATGTGTAACCAAAATTATGTTGAGTCCATCCTTCCATTTCACTATGTTCTCTCCGGTTAACTTTTTCGCACCCAATAAGGAAATCATAGAGCTAGACATTTTTGCTGAAAAATTTATAAACAAACTTGTATGAGTTTCTTGCTATTACTCTAATCCAATCATGTTTTAGCTAATTATCAAATGATTCCTAGGCCATTTATAATTTTCAATGATACTCCAAAGGTTTAGAATGTATGACACCGAAGGGTAATCAAAAACACTCCTCCTTTTGATCAAGACATTATTGACCAAAACCTAACACCAGAATAACTCTTATTCCTATAGGTTTTAGTTACCATTTTTCGATCTGAATACATACACAACTTATGTATCCCGTGAGTGTAACCCTTTGTCTTTAGATCCCAGAGTCTCGATCCAATAAAATCCGCCGAAGGGAAGACTAGATTGGAAAATAGTCTAAGGAAATCTTTATCCCTTTCGGGTGTCTACTGTGTTAGATCCCCTATGATCAAGCCTTCCGAAGGAATTGTCTGGTCCAGGCCAAACTAGCAGGCTGACCATAGTGGTATAACGGTGTAAACCGACAAAAGAGACCGTAGGTTTTATTTTCACTAAACCTGCTCCCACTCACTATAAGTACCCTCTCCATTCACCTTGGTATTGACTCATACAAACACCATCCAACGGGGGACGCTCCCGTTTGCGCCACGAGGCCAAGTATGAGTCTCACGGTGTGAACTTCCCGGAGATAGCATAAGTGGAAAAATATGTATCTCATACACTTTTTCCTCCCACTGAATACTTTAAGTCTATAGGAATCTTTCTTAGGCTAAAACCCGGCTAATGGTTTTACCTATATCTATCAACATAACTCTTATATTGATTTTATCCTAAGTTTGTTAATATAACTCCTTATATTAAACCTATGATTTCTAGTTTATTAACCCCTTAATAAACCCGCTGACGCTACTGTAATTTATAAGGCTCTCTGATTAAATTTCACTCATAGGTCAGTTCCCAGGTAGGGGTGTTTCGTTTCCGTCAGCTTAAATACCCCAGCCTAGACAAAACTTTCCTTAGACAGAGTTCCTCTTTTAATCATAGCTTATGAATTACTTGGTTCCTAATTCTAATCTAATTAGAACTAGATAACCTAAGGTCTATTATTTCCAAGTTCTAAACACTTTAAAACTAATAATTAACCTTAGGTGGCATGCATACTATGTTATAGTGCTTGATCATTCATCACATGAATAATAAAACATTCATAGCATATTCATCTCATGAAAAATAATGCATGTCAATGCTGTCCAAAGATTAATATAACAAACTTATATTAATTAATCATGCAAACTATATAATATAACTCCTTATATTATTGGTGATTGAAAATGTTTAATCTAAGGTGGAATTTCTAAAATACAAGCATACACTATGCATGGCAATAATTACACAACAATTGCATAATTAAAATAGCAAAAATTAGACCAATTTTGCCACCCTAAATATAATTTTAATTAATATAATCTAATTATATTAATTAAAATTAAAATGATTAAATATATTAAAATAAAACATTTTTATAATTAATATAAATAATAAAAAAAACGTTTCGGCCCGTTGCTCCTCGCGTGAAACGTATCCGGCGTTGCAACGCTGATAGCAGCGTTGCAACGCTGCCTTTGTTGTTTTATGTCGAGCGTTGCGCAACGCCACAACGTTGCAACGCGAGAGACTGCGTTGCAACGCTGCCTCCTGCGCGCGCCTTCTCTCGCAAGCGCGACGTTGCAACGCCGATGAGCAGCGTTGCAACGCTGCACATAGACAACAACAATCTCCATTGTTTTTGGCTCATTTTTGCTCCGATCTTCTTAGCAATCGCTTTGCCTCGATCAACACGGACTTACAGACTCGATTTACAACTATATTTGCCCAAAAATATGGGCTTTACATTGAACATTTCAATGGAAATTGTAAATCTAACTGCCAAAATTGAAAACATCTAATTTTGCAAAAAAAACCGTTCATACATCTCATGCACAAAACAGTAGTTCCCACCTTGTTCTTGAAAATTCCAGAACATAAATCAAGAACGCAATTAGGCTTTGATACCAATTAAAGGGAATCGAAGTCCCCGCAGCGGAAGCGATTGCGAATCGCGCACTCTTGATTTAGTTACAATGGAAAATTCATGAACGTAAAACATGGATTAAGCATAAAATACAGAAATGGACAGCAAGTATATTACCTTTGAAGAACCTTTCTTCAAGTGCTCCTCTCTCCACGGTCACGATCTCAGCAACAAGATCTCGTACGATCACCGACACCACCACCGAATCTTCTCCGTTGTTCTCTAGGTGAGGGATGAAGGTGGGTTCCCTTTAGGAGTAGTGAGGTATTTTGTGAGAGAGATTTGTGTTTTGGAACACTTCCAACAACACAACAAGGAGGCTCATAAAACTTTCTAGGGCAAAATACATTTTTGGTCCCTCAGTTTTGCATTTGGTTCCCTTTTGGTCCTTCGGTTTTCAAACTCAACAATTTAGTCCCTGAGTTTTGTATTTAGTTACACTCTTAGTCCTTCCGTCCAATTTTCCGTTTATTTCTAACAGAATGCTGACGTGCCTATTATGTTTTATTTAAAATATAAAGTTTTTATTATTTTGTTATTTTTTATTGAAAAATCTTTTTTTATTTATTTTTTCTTTTCCTCTTTTCTCTCCTCCTTCGTCTTCTTCAATCTTGTTCTTTTGTTTTCTTTTCTTCCCGGTCACTAGAAATTGCAGAGGGGAAAAGAGGGAAAGAAGTTTCATCCCTCCCTTCTTCTTCAGAATCGTAAAGTAACCTAACGAAATCTTCTTCTCTCTTCGATTTCAATCGAAAACCCTAACAAAAATCCTCCCCGTCTTTGATTTCAATTTGCTCAATCAAAAAGCCCCAAATAATCTTCTCTCTTCTATTTCAATCGAAAACCCTAACAAAAGGGCACTCGAAGTCGAAATCTCGCGGCACCAGTTCCAGTCCGAACTTGTTGCAATTGCCTCAAAGAATCGACAACTTTCTCAAGTGTTGGAACTCGTTGCTCAGCCTCCCGTCGAAACTTTTGCCTAAGAATGTTCGTACCCATTGCAGTCTCAACGATTCATCTTCCCTTTGAAGTTCTGATTAGAAGAAAAAAACAAAAGAAGATTGAAGAAGACAAAAGAGGAGAGAGAAAGAGGAAAAGAAAAAAGACTACGAGCGGAAACAGGGGCTGATTCGATCGAAAAAGGAAGCGAATCGGGTCGGGTCGGCGGTGGATTCCGGGTTGGAGTCCGGCATTCTCCCTGCCGCTGATTCGAACGTGAAAGTGTTCGGTGAAGAGGACGGCGGCGGGATGCACATCGTCGGAATGCACGCCTGAGGTTTTGCGAAGAGGACAGAGAAGAAGACGAACAAGAAAGAAGAAGAAAGAAGAGGGAAAGGGAGAAGGAAGAGAGAGAAGAGAGAGAAAAAGAAAAAATATTAAAAATGTTTTTAATAAAATAAGATTTTTTAATAATTAAAAAATAAAAATATATTATTTTTAATAAAAAGATGTGTCAGATCAACTGTTCGTTAGAAATTAACGGAAAAGTTGACAGAAGGACCAAATGTGCTACCAAATGGAAACCTCAGGGGTAAATTTGTTGAGTTTGAAAACTGAGGGACCAAAAGGGAACTAAACGCAAAACTGAGGGACCAAAAATGTATTTTGCCCAACTTTCTAAAAGTCTTAACCTAGCGGCATCATATGCAACTATATATATACGGGAATGAGATGAAAATGACCATCCTACCCCTCCTTTAATCTCTCTTTAGTATATAGTTTATATATGAATCTAATTCACAATAAAACTATCTATTATATCAATTACATCATATATAATTGGTATAACTCCTCATGTATGAAATTGAACACTTCAATTTCACTCCTAACTTTATACCCTCAATATTACCATGTTGAGCCAACGAAGGGATATAATGGACCTACAGATCATGAGCTCCAATGACGTGAGATTAACTGATCAAACTCTTTGCTCCAATTAATCAATATTCATTAACTACAACTCACTCCGCTATAGACTTGTAGTTGCACTCTCCTAACTGTAGATATTATTGTGTCCACTTATATAGTCATTACCCATGAGTCGACCCTTCACAAAGTTGTTCAGTAATCACAAATTAGGTCAAATTACCGTTTTACCCCTGTGATTACCTCTTTGCTCCTTAAGCACCACTGATCCTCTAAAGAACAACAAGTCTAAAGTCATACCTTAGACTCATACACTCATAGAGGGCGGGGCACCGTTATTCTAGACCTGGAGTCAGTTCTTAAGGGAACAACCTATTTGATTCCTCAGTAGAGGAATGAGTGAATTCCATCTTGCACAGTTAAGTTCCTATCTACCTACGAGGTTCTCTCCCTGAGAAGGTAGGCTTATTGAGTCGGCTACAAGCCACTCTCACCCATACTAGTCTAAGGACAAACCCCTATAAGCAGGAGTTCTTAACTTGCTCAGGATTCAGGTCAAGTCACTAATGACCATCTATAAATTACTAGTCTTATCCTATTAACGGTGTTATACTGGTTAGACTAATAATTTGCGATCCAGTCTTGTATGAACTCTTCATACAGGATGCCCCCACTCGCATGTCAACTACATGAATGAGTTGGATTACCTCATTTGTACTAATTACAAAGTGGGCCGCATCCATGGTGTTACCAGAATGAGGTTTCCAACCTTATTCTTATAGCATAGACTATTTAGGTTATAATCTTGAACTCAACCCAAATAGTGTCCACTACACTGATTTCAAGATAAACGTTATAACCTTGGAGCTTAGTTTATTGGATTTATAAAAGCAAGACTGTAATCTTATCAAAACAAATAACACTTTATTTAATTTATCAAAATTACACAAGTTTAGGGCATAAATCCCAACAAGATTGTCAGTAGGTATCAATCCAATCCAGAATTAGATCACTAGGCAGCCGTAAAGGCAATCCTCAAGTATCTTAGGAGAACGAGGAGCTACAACTTAGTGTATGGCAGTGGGGATTTGATCGTTACGGGATACACAGATTCTGACTTTCAGACCGATAAGGATTCTAGCAAATCCACTTCGGGGTCAGCCTTCCTTCTGAATGGTGGAGTTGTAGTATGGTGAAGCATGAAGTAGGGACGCATCGCTGATTCCACTATGGAAGCGGAGTACGTTGCGACTTATGAAGCATCAACGGAAGTTGTTTGGCTTAGGAAGTTCATGACAATGACATATTTGGTAGTTGTTCCAAATATGAACTTATCGATGACACTGTTTTGTGACAACAATGGTGCAGTATCACATCAGAGCCATAAGAGAGGCAAACACATTGAGCGAAAGTATCACCTGATACGGGAAATGGTGCACCGCGGCGACGTGACAGTCACTCAGATAGCGTCGGAGTAGAACGTAGCTGATCCATTTACAAAGCTCCTCACGGCTAAGGTGTTTGAGGGTCACCTAGAGAATCTAGGTCATTGAGTACTTCCTGACTAGGGCAAGTGGGAGATATGTAAACGGGCATTCAATGACCTAGTTTATTGTATTAGTTCATTGTAATTTATGTAAATTTCAGAAATGTATTTGCTCCACTAGCTTACTCCAAGTGCGAGTTTGTTGGGATATTTGTCCTAATCTCGTTCTTTTTGTAAATTTACATTTGAAATTAATAAAAGTTATTTATTTCATCATTTTGTGTCTCGCATTTATTACAAACTTTGTCCAATGTAAGCTCCCGGGTCATTGAATATATGAGAGAACTCGAACTCGAACGATGTGTAGTGGACACACAAGGAGGATCACGTTCGAGTAAATGACCCGAACGGTCTACAGTATATGGATGGGGTTGGAGACCTAATCCTGGATACCCTGTGGATGCGACCCGCTTTGTATTAAGATACAAACGAGGTGATCTGACTCGCTCATGTGGTTGACATGCGAGTGGGGGCATCCTTTACAATGAGATTGTACAAGATCGGACTGTGAATTATTAGACCTACTGATGTAACACCGTTAATAGTATGGACTAATAATTTCTTCGATGACCATTAGTGACTCGACCTGAATCTTGAGCGTTGATAACACACAAAATGTGCTATTCTTAGGCTTAATTATTGCTAGTTTTGTAATGATTTCATAGGTTTTACGTGTTTAAATCACTCAATTTCAGGTTAAGAGCATAAACAGAGCTATTGGAGACAATTTGGATCACTCGAGATCAAAACGAGGCTATTTGGAGCCAAATAGAACATCAAATGGAAGTGAAAGGATCAAACCAAGCGTTAAAACTCGAGGTGATGGCGTTGCAACGCCATATAGAGCGTTGCAACGTCGAACGTGCAACCAAGAGGCTTTGAAGGCTACAGGCGATGGCATTGCAACGCTGCCTTTTAGCGTTGCAACACCATCTCGATAAGAAGACGCTTATGAAGCCCGTGCAGGTAGCGTTGCAACGCTGCCTTGCAGCATCGCAACACTACTTCGATAAGGAGCGTGCGCGTTAAGGTAGCAGCGTTGCAACGTTATCCCTGGCGTTGCAACGTTGTCGATAGTTTCCATATTTGATACGCGCCTTGGGTACAGCGTTGCAACGCTGCCCCATTGATGCCTATAAATACAACCTTATGATTCTTGCAAAGGGGAGCCAAATTTCGTAGAGTTTTGCCCTAATTTCGAAATACACTTTGTAAGAAGAGAGAAAAGAGTGATTTTGGGAGCCAAAGCATTCGTGGAGGTTCGAGATCGAAGACGGGAGCTCGGAGACGAAGGACCGACATCGACACCTAAGTTTAATTTCCTTTTCTTTCAATTTGTAATAGCGTTCTTAGACGTTTTCTACTTGTTTAGTTTGATTTTCATGTGATTTAGAGTAGCTAAACATTGTAGTTAGGATTTGATTTACTTGTTATGACTTTCTTACAATGTATTGAAGCATGTTTTGTTCTTATTTTTGACAATTAGCTCTTGACTTCTTAATTTGTTGATTTAAGTGGACTCGAGAGATAAAGCTTAAATTAGAGCAAAATTGTCAAAAACCTTAGAATTCTGGCATGAGAATGACTTAGAAATCTTAGGGAAACACTTAAATAAGTTGTTTAATGCCATGCATGTTGTAGGTTCATATGGAGACTATGAGTTTATTGCATGTGTGAGGCTCACTATGAATCGAGTGATTTTCTTGAGTATTTTACTTTTTGTTTATAATTTTCATCTCATTGGTTCAATGCATGTGTTAGTTAGGTCAGTAACTTGTAAAATCACTTCCACCATTCTATTAATTCGTGTCTCCACATGTTTGTTTGTTTGCTTGTCTTTACTTTCAAATCAACTATCAATGTTATGTTTCTTTAGCTAAAATTGAGAATTAGTACCTTAGTAATTAATTAATCTAGAAACCCATTCTCGAGGACGATACTTGGACTCATAAATCACTATACTAAAACTTGACCCGTACACTGCAGTATTTCAATATTTTAAAATATCACGCAACAAGTTTTTGGCGTCGTTGTCGGAGAATGGCGATTATTTAGATTAATTAATATTAGGATAAAATTTGAAATTTTAGACTAAAGCTTGTTTGTTTGTCTTTCCTTAATTGTTTTGTGTGATAGTTTGTTTCCTTATTTGTGTTATTTTAGTTTTGTGTGTTTTTGAGTCTTTGTTTCCTGTTTTGGTTTAGTTGATATTGTGTGAAGTCTTGTTGTGAATTACTGATTTTTCAAGTATGACTTTGCATAATTTTGAGTTTCCACCATTCTATTGTCTCTCTCAAGACCCTAGTTTTGTGCATCATGATGTTTCTGAATACCATGTGTCTAATTTTTACCATTCTATACCTGACATATATGAAAATTCACATGAGGGTAGTTATTTAGGCACTTGGAACCATAGATTTTCGGACCTTAACCAACCCCTAGAAAAATCTTCTCTTATTGACCGATTGGCAGAATATACCTTAGAATTAAAATTTAAAAATTTGGTTCATAGCGAATTAGAGAGGTTGGATAGGTTAGAAACTTAGGTGGTAAGACTTTGGGAAATAGTACAAGATAGAGGTACCTTAACCATTTAGTAGTTTCCCTTAAGGCCTTATAGGAACAATTTCTTATCCTTACCACTAAGGAGGTGTCACTTAGGAGGATTTGTTTAGATGTTAGTGAGGATAGTTTGGGGGAGACTGAGGCACACCATGATCAGGTTAGTGAGGAGGTCACTGGTGATACACTTAGTTCCACAGGAGAGAAGTAGGTGATAGAGTTAGAGGCTGAGAAGTCTCCTTTCCTTTTTTCCCTAGAAATTTCCTTTATTTTTGATAACCATTTGTCTTATGCTCACGAGTCTTGCTCTGATTTCAGTTCTTTTATTTTGATAAACAAAAATACCAAAAAGAATTCTCTATCTGGGGCTCAAGAAAAGCAGGATAGCCTTTTAGACTTAAAAGGCTACATCAATTCGAGCAAGAAGGGCCCGAAAAAATATGAGCAATTTTATGTGCCCTGATAAGTCACCGTCAACCTAAAGACGTTAAAGAAAGCGCTTCTTGGGAGGCAACCCAAGTTTTATGTTTTTCGTTTTATTTTCTAGTTGTTTGTGTTTTTCTTTTTATCTAATTTCTTTCTTTTTGTACCTCCAGGTGTATGCCCAAGGGGAGAACTGCAGACTTGCACCCTTTTGATCCTGAGATCGAGAGGACCTGTAGGAGACTCCTAAGGGAAGGAAGAGCAGAGCTTCATACTATGGTTGATCAGGAGCTCATTAATAACCTTAAACCTATCAGCGAGTATTTCCAACCTGTGTTTAATTCTGAGCAGGCTGGAATAGTCCATGCCCCTATAAATGCTAATAATTTTGAACTTAAGACAGGGCTGATACAAATGGTTAGGGAAGGTGCTTTGAAAGGCTTAGCCACAGAAGATCCTAACTCTCATCTTCAAAACTTCTTAGAAATCTGTGGTACATTTAAAATGAATGGTATCTCTGCTGATAGTATTCACTTACGTCTCTTTCCTTTTTCTTTGTAGGGTAGGGCCAAAGAATGGCTAGGATCTCTCCCATCAGGGAGTATCACTTCTTAGGAGGAGTTGACCCAAGCCTTCATGACCAAATTCTTTCCACCTGTGAAAGCTGCAAAGTTAAGGACTGAGATTGGAACATTCAGGCAGCAGGAAGGAGAGCAACTATTCGAGGCATGGGAAAGGTACAAGGACATGCTTAGGAGGTGCCCACAACATGGCTACCCAGAATGGCTCCAGGTACAACTGTTCTATAATGGACTAGAAGGTAAGACAAGGACCATTCTGGATGCCACTGCTGGAGGGGCTTTCATGGCGAAGACTGTGCCAGAAGCACGTGCCCTCCTGGAGGAAGTGTCAACTGCCAGCTACTAGTGGCCTACAAAAAATGACAGATCTAAGCCAGTAGCTGGATTATATGAACTCGATGAGGTAACCTCTCTTAGATCTCATATGGCATCTCTCACTCATGCCCTAAATAAGTTTGCAGGATCACCACAGACAGGGAAGTCCTCTCAATGCTCCCAGCCCAATGGAGAATCCACTATGGAGCAATTGCACTACCTGAACAACAGAAGCAACACCTATGGAGGAAATCAGACTCAAAATAACCTATCAACACATTACAATCCAGGTTTGAGGTATCATGAAAAATTCTCTTATGCTAACAACAAAGATGTGTGGAATCCTCCTACAGGGCATGCTTCTACATCAAAGAGGAAACCATCTTCGGAAGACACATTGCACTCCTTCATAGCTGAATCCAGAAGTCGGTCCAACAAGCTGGAGAATGCAGCCACCAGTTTATCTGGTATAGTGACCAGTCATGGAGCTGCAATAAAGAATATAGAGACCCAGATTGGCCAAATGAATACATCACTCCAGGCACTGCAAGCAAGGAAGGAAACACCTTGAGGGAGTACAGTCTAGCTAAAAGACGTTAAACAAAGCACTTCTTGGGAGGCAACCCAAGCTCTACTTACTTTTGTTTTCCTGTCTTTAGCTTGCTTTAGCTGTTGTTTTTCAATTCTTAGTTAGTTGTTGTTTTACTTCGTAGGTTGTGGAGATGCGCTTCTTCGTTGAAATTCATGCCCCCATTCTGAGGAACTCCAACACACATGCTTTGGCTATCCAAGGAGCTCAAAAAGATCTCCATCAACAAGAACAGTATCGTTCACTTCTACCCTTATACTTAACTTATGCTTATTTCTTCAAATATTGGGAACAATGTTTAGTTTAAGTTTGGGGGTGGGATGTTATTTATTTATTATAACTGTCTTGAGTATGTGCTGAATTGTTGAGTGTTCTTTTACATAAGTATGATCATGATAGCTTAGGATGAGATTTAATTGGAAATTCTTGTGATTCTGCTGACACGTGAGAGCATGATATGAATTTGAGTTAATTTAAAATTTTTCTTGAGTTTTCCTGCACTATTATGCACATAGTCTGTGTTCCTGTAGTTTTGAAGTGCTTAGAACAAAGTTATTAGGCTTGGAAGTTTGATGTCACCTCGATAGGTCTAAGAATTGATTTGAGAGTTAAAACTGCAGGATTGGGTGAATGACAATATGAAGTGCATGATCTGTATAATATGTGAACTATTTTGTTTCTGTTGTGTTGTTTGCTAAAGAAAAATTCGTGAGGGCAAAAAGAGGTAGCTCCACTGTGACCGATTAGGCCACTCATTGAGCGAGTGCTCTGGGTAAGGGTCCCTGCAGTGGATTTGTGAAAGCTAGTGTTCTTGCATAAAAAATAAAATAAAATAAATAATAAAAAAATTGATGATTAAGTGCTAAGTAGAGTTATTTATTTCTTGAATGTAAGGGGACTCAAGGATTAGTAATTATGACCAGTGTAGGGCGAAGTTGAATGGAGAGTCTAGTAAAGTTGATCCAGGCTTAGTAAA
Organism: Trichosanthes cucumerina; assembly: GCA_036507285.1. Classification (NCBI taxonomy): domain Eukaryota; kingdom Viridiplantae; phylum Streptophyta; class Magnoliopsida; order Cucurbitales; family Cucurbitaceae; genus Trichosanthes; species Trichosanthes cucumerina. The sequence continues at coordinate 67,726,721 of CM071839.1, read as the reverse complement.
AATGAAGGGAACATAGGCTAATCACACACACACGTAGGAACACTTAGGAAAAATTTTAAACTGCTTGCTGAAGTGTTATGTTTGAGTGTTTCACGTGATTGCTAGATTTTCTGTTAAATGTTTGAGGGTTGAATCAATTGTATGTACAAGAACAATCTGATGATTCATTCTGTTTTTGCTCGGGACTAGCAAAAGTTTAAGTTTGGGGGTGTTTGATAGCACACAAAATGTGTTATTCTTAGGCTTAATTATTGTTAGTTTTGTAATGATTTCATAGCTTTTACGTGTTTAAATCACTCAATTTCAGGTTAAAAACTTAAACAGAGCTATTGGAGATAATTTGAATCACTCGGGATCAAAACGAGGCTATTTGGAGCCAAATAGAACATCAAATGGAAGTGAAAGAATCAAACCAAGCTTTAAGACCCGAGGTAATGGCGTTGCAACGCCATATAGAGCGTTACAACACCGAACGTGCAGCCAAGAGGCTTTGAAGGCTACAGGCGATGGCGTTGCAACGCTGCCTTTTAGCGTTGCAACGCCATCTCGATAAGAAGACGCTTATGAAGACCGTGCAGGTAGCGTTGCAACGCTACTTCGATAAGGAGCGTGCGCGTTAAGGTAGCAGCGTTGCAACGCTGTCCCTGGCGTTGCAACGCTGTCGATAGTTTCCATATTTGATACGCTCCTAGGGTACAGCGTTGCGACGCTGTCCCTAGCGTTGCAACGCTGCCCCATTGATGCCTACAAATACAACCTTATGATTCTTGCAAAGGGGAGCCAAATTTAGTAGAGTTTTGCCCTAATTTCGAAATACACTTTGTAAGAAGAGAGAAAAGAGTGATTTTGGGAGCCAAAGCATTCGTGGTGGTTCGAGATCGAAGACGGGAGCTCGAAGATGAAGGACCGGCATCGACACCTAAGTGTAATTTCCTTTTCTTTCAATTTGTAATAGCGGTCTAAGACGTTTTCTACTTATTTAGTTTGATTTTCATGTGCTTTATGTTGGGATTTCTGTCCTAATCTCGTGTTTTGTAAAATATTGTTTTGAAATTAATAAGAGTTATTCTTTTCTCCACTTTGTGTCTCGCAAATATTTTAAACCTTTCCAATAAACTAAGCTCCAGGGTCATTGAATATATGAGAGAACTAGAACTTGAACGGTGTGTAGTTGACACACAAGGAGGATCACGTTCGAGGTAATGACCTGAACGGTCTACAGTATATGGATAGGGTTGGAGACCTAATCCTGGATACACTGTGGATGCGGCCCTCTTTGTATTAAATACAAGCGAGGTGATCTGACTCGTTCATGGATGACATGTAAGTGGGGGCATTCTGTACAATGAGATTGTACAAGACCGAACCGTGAATTATTAGACTTACTGATATAACACCGTTGACAGTAAAGACTAAAAAATTCGTAGATGATCATTAGTGACTCGACCTGAATCCTGAGCGTATTACGGACTCGTGTCTACCGGGGTCTATCCTTTGACTAGTACAGGTGAGGGTGGTCTCAGTCACTCGCCCAATATGCCTATCTTCTCAGGGGCAGAACCAAGTAGAGAGCTGGAAACCTAATTACGCGAGATGAAATTCACTCGTTCCCGCCTATAGGGAAACTAGACGGGTTGTTTCCTTAAGTGCTGTCTCTAGGACTTGAACAACGGGCGCCCACCTTCTCACTGGCCCGAGAAGGGTGTTGTGTATGGTTGGACCATCACAATATGTTGTTCATTAGAGGAGCAGTGGGGACTTAAGGAACAAGATATAGACACAGGGGTAAAACGGTAATTTGACCCAACCGTGTCTAATAACAAACTGTGAAGGGTCGACTCATGAGCATTGGTTATATTAGTGGACACGTAATATTCTACACTGATGGGAGTATAGCTACAGGGTTTAGTGGAGTGTTACTGTAGCTAATGAACATTGGTTGACCGGGTCAAACAGTTTGATTGGTTAATCTCAAATCATTGGAGCTTGTTACTGTAGGTCCATTAGGTCCCTTGGTTGGCTCAATCTGGGATAAAAGAAGGGTTAATGTTTTGGTATGAAATTGAAGTGTTCAATTTCACTTTAAGAGTAATTATATCATATAGATGATATAATATATAGTTTAATATGAATGAGATTCATAATAAATTATATGTTAGCCTAATTGATGAATTAAAGGCTAATTGGAGAAATTGATAGAGAAAAAATAAATTGAATGTGATTCAATTTGATTAAATCCACAATTATTGCAAATGAGATTTGCAACATAAGATATGAAATATCTTATATTATATAATTATGTGAATGAGATTTACATAACATATGGTTGTGGTAAAGTGGTAATTATGTGAAGTTGTGAAATTCATTATTCCACTATTTAAACCCTTTTTTGGATGGGTTTTGTAAGCTAAGTTGTCATTTTTGGATTTTGACCTAAGAATCCGAAAGTGATCTCTCTCCATTCTCTCATTTCTCCTCTCTTTCCAAAACACAAAGTTCCCACCAACTTTCCTTCTCCAAAAGAGAACAACCAAGAAGATCATTTGGTAGTGTTTGGATTCCGTTCGTGGGAAGAGTTCGTGGAGATCGAGAAGCGCGAAGAGTTCGTGATCTACAAGGAGAAGTTGTTGAATCAGTCTACACAAGTAAGTTATTCTTCTTGCTGTAAAATTTCAGCATGTTTAGCCTAGATCTAATAGGTAGATCGATTTTAATAAGCACATTGCATGATGATACCATGACGATTCGATCGTCTTCCGCTGCGCGGGGATTCTCATTCCCTTCAAATGGTATCAGAGCCATTTCGATGATTATTCATCTATGCACTGTTTTATTAAAATTAAGGTGGGTAATTTACCATGTTTTCATGAGATGAATGTTTGGTTTGCGAAATGCATGTTTTCAGTTTTTGGCATTAGATTAGATTTACAATTATGTTGATGAGATTAATGTAAGGGCCCGTTGTTTTGGGCAATTTTGTTGTAAATCGAGTCTGTAAGTCCGGGTCGTTCATGGAAAGAGTTGTCGTGAAGAAATCAGAGCGGAAACAGGCAAAAAATCGGGCGAGAAACAGCAAAGGAGATTGTTGTCTATCGATGGCGTTGAGACGCTGCCCAACGGCGTCTCAACGTCGTGCTCGCGGTAGAAGGCTCTGCAGCAGAGTGGCGTTGCACGCCGCTGGCGTTGAAGACGCGCCTCAACGCTGCCCACAACGTTGCAACGCTGTTTACGTTGGTGGAATTTAATGCGCGAGGACATGGGTTCAAGTCTTAACAGCTGCGTTTTATTTCCGTTTTCTAATTAATTTTTCAGTTTTTTCTTTTATAAAACGTTTTTTAATTTATTTATTTAATTATTTTATTAAATATAATTAATATAATTGTTATATTAATTTTATTTAATTAAATAATTGCCCCTAGGTGCCAAAAAGCGGTCCAATTTTGTTGTTTAATTATTTTATGCATGAGATGTATGATTTTAATTATTTTCTATGTGCATAATGTATGTCATATAGATTTAAAATCCCACCTTAGGTTAAACATAATCATGCATCATGTATATTATAAGAGTTATAATATAGTTTGCATGATAGGTTATATTATAAGAGTTATAATGTAATTAAATGCATATTTAATTTAATTAATATAAGTGTTATATTTTTAGATTAAAGTATGCTCATGCACTTTTATTCATGTGATGAATGGTAATTATGTTATAGTATATAGTTATTCATGTGATGAATGATCAAGCACTATAACATAGAAATGCATGCAAACTAAGTTAATTATTAGTTTTAAAGTGTTTAGAACTTGAATAATTACACTTAGGTTTTCTAATTTTCTAATAAGATTAGAATTTTAGGAAATCAAATATTATCTTTGAATGGTGACTGATTAGTAACTATGTATAAGGAAGGTTTTGTCTAAGTCTGGGGTATTTAAGTTGACGCTTGCGGAACACCCCTACCTAGAAACCGACCTGGGAGTGAATTCGGTCCGGAAATTCTTAGATTATATTTACGTGAGCGCCGTTAATTATGTGTTAATTAATTTTCTCACATAAACCTAAGTTAATAATGTGATTATAGACTTAAGCTAAATACCATATAAGAGTTATATTGGTAGACTTAGGTAATTTTTAGCCGATTATCTAGGTCAATCCCTATTAAAAAAATTAAAGTACTGAGTGGGAGGAAATATGGTGTATAAGATACATTTGAATTTTCAACCACAAATCTCCGTTAAGTCCGCACCGTGAGATCTATACTCGGCCTCGTGGCGCAAATGGGAGCGTCCCCCTTCGGGTGGCATTTGTATAGATCAATATCATCGTGGATGGAGAGAGTACTTATAGTGAGTGGGAGCAGGACTTGTGAATACGAGACCCACGGTCTCTTCTTTCGATTCACACCGTGAGACACCTACGATCTACCTGCTAGTTTGGCCTGGACCAGACAATCCCTTCGGAGGGCTTGATCATGGGAGTCGGAACACAGTGAATTCCCGAAAGGGATACAGTTTCCTGGTTGGTTTTCCTTCTTAGTTCACCCTTCGGTGACTATTGTTTGGACGGATACTTGGAAACTTAAAGATTGAGGGTGACACTCACAGAATTCGTTAAGTGATAATGAATTCGACCGAACAATGGTAATTGGATGCCTAATGGAATAAGAGTTATTCTGGGATTAGGGTCTAATCGAGAAAGTCTTGTCCTAGAGGAGGAGTGTTCTGTTCACCCTTCGGTGGCAGTTATTCTAAACCATTAGGGTATCATTGCAAAATTTTGAATGACCTATGGATCATGAAAACTTTTTTGCTAAAATTTAGATTGGTTTTTTTTTTCAAAAAGGTTTTTTGCGAGACTAATACAAAGTTTTTCTTAAATTTTCAGGTAAAAATGTCTAGCGCTATTATAACTTTACTTGCTTCCGATAAGTTAGTGGGAGATAATTACCAGAGTTGGAAAAACAACATCAATACAATTTTGGTGACTGACGACATAGAGTTCGTGTTGTCTGAGGAGTGTCCTCAGATGCTGGGCTCGACCGCATCGCGAGTCGTTCGCGATACGTACGATCGATGGATCAGGGCCAATGAAAAGGCCAAGGTGTCACACCCCGTCCCAGCTTACTTTCCTAACCTAGGAAGAGATGCAAAGACAAAGATAACAAAACCTCTTGCTGGCTTCCCTTGACTAACCCAAGACTTAACTTAAAATAGACGTAACACATCATGTTTGAATAAGCAAAGTAAAACACTGATATACACTTATATATGAAATACATTCACTTCCTTTACTATGTTCTTTAGATAGTCATAAAGTTTCCAAGTTTATAACAACCCATCTAATATGTTCTCACTACAAACCATATACAAAGAAAGTGTATATACAAGGAGCTAAATGGCGTGGTGGCAAGTAGGTCTTGTGATGGCTAAGCACTGAAACTCGTCTCACACTGCAGGAAGAGTAGACATAGAGAAAACGTGAACTAGGAAGCTCAAAGAGTGTCTATTATAAGCTCAAAGGTGAAGCATAATAATGGCATTTATAAGTAGAAGTTAGCTTAACATAAACAAACCATGCTTCCAATTTACACAAGTCACCACTTATGCATAGCACATAACTCATAATATAGTATTATATTGAGTGTAGATAGATCAATAATGTAGAAGCTCATAACAATAAAACACATAGCATGATACCACTTCCGAACCATAGAGGTGGTAAAGTTACATTTGTACCAACAAGGTTCATACCTCTCTCTCACGTGCACGTGGAATACCTTTGGCCCTTTGGTTTTCCCTAATACCTTCTCTATGTCCTTCAAAGATTAAGGTAAGACCATTTACTACCCGAATACCTTCTCATTGTCCTTCAAGATCGAGAAATTATGATTCATTCCCCTAAGTACCTTCTCGAATGTCCTTCAAGATTAGGGGTTAATCAAGATCAAGGGCATAACTTGTTTACCATGGAAATCATGTCTTTATAACACATACAACAATTTCTTGACAATATCACATTATCATCTAAACATGTTCCCAAGTGGATTTACACAAAACATTCTCTAAGGAAAGCATACTTTCATAATTTAGTTTCCATACTTGGATTTATAGTTACAACTAATTCAAGCTTGCTTAGGTTCCATCATGAACTTTATATTAGGGACTCCATGAAGCTATACATAATTAGTTCAAACAAGACTCAATGATCAACAATTATGCTTATTAAGAAAAACATGGGCCAAGCATAGTTTAGAGATAGAGTCACTCACAGATATTAGAATTAGAACCCTGGCTTGTAAAGTTGACCTATTAGCTCTTGACCTATCAAACAAACCAACTCAACCATTAGAACCTTGACCTCATGATTTTTAACCTTAAAACATGCAAGAAAACACACTTTTAAATTTTCCAGCATTTTCAGATTTTCTGCCCTGTATTCAGACAGCCATAACTTCTTCATTACTTATCCAAAAATAATGTAATTTATACCGAACTCTTTATTTTTAAACCCTCTAAAAATCATATGAAGACATGAAATTGAAATTCCAAACGGATTTGTTCAGAAATACCTCGAAAGCTACCTTCCCCAAAACAGACTTCTGCTGTTTTCAGATTCGGATTTCCTGCTGCACAACAAATGTAATCTGATATTTAAGATATCTTCTAGACATTTTCTACTCACGATTTCTTCACGAAAGTTGTAGGAAATTCAATAAGCTTTCTAACCATACCAATTAGAGCTTCTAACTCCAAGTGTACAGATCAGAACAACAAAAACATCAGAGACTTCCCGGATTTGACAGCATACTTCTGTCTTCTGCCTTCTTCTTCAAAACAGTAGCATTAATTCCTTTCCTTGCACCTTAGAAACAGGTCTAACTCAGTCCCATAACTCAATTCAGAATAACCATACACACAATTGATTGTAAGGTATATAGAAATGAAAGAAAATCTCCCTCAATCTCTTGCTAGAAGTTTTTCCCTTTCACCTAAAACTACAGGTTCAAATTTCAGCTTGGGTTCCTCAAAATTTATCAACACAACCACCAAATATTTTTTGATAAACCTCAAGGACAACATCTTAGCTTACTTACCTCAAAATTTCAGCTTCTAATTCCTCCTCAAGAGCTCAAAACAGACTGATCTCCTCATACTGTTCTGCTACCCGAGAAACTTGAACACCCTTCACTGTTCTGCTCGTTTCTCCTTTGTCCTCTTGTTTTTTTCTGTAAAGCCGACCGGTTTCGTATTCTACACTCAATTTCTGAGATTTTGACACAAAAATCATCGCATTTGGTTCAGTAGATAGAGAGATATGGTCGATTGAAGATGACCCTTTTTCCAGCTGCTTGCTGTTTTTCTGCTAATTTGACAGCACCTACTTGCCTTGTTTAACTTCGAAGCTTCACCTCCCTTTGCCACCTCCTCCTTCAGTTTTTACATCTTAATCACCTTTTTAAAACAACAAAATAAGTGTGTAAATAAACCTTAAGCATTTAGCCAACTTATCCTAAGTTTGTAAGACATATGATCTTCCATTCAATACTTGATGCACCTAAAACTCCTCCAATTTGCTAATGAGTTGAACTTACTTCAATGCAACTTTTAATATGCTTATTTCAATGGTTTACCTATCCCCTTGTGAAGTTTAGACACATTGTAGCTCCAAATTCAATAGATTCCCAAATTCGATCACGACAACGTTTAGTGCAACATATACGACTTTGCATATTTCAAAACATGATAAACGAGTGATCAATGATAAAAGAGAATAGGGTTTAGGGCTTACAATTTACTACCCCCTTAAGAGGAATTTCGCCCTCGAATTCAAACGACGAAAAGTTGTGGGTACTTTTCTTTCATTGTGTCTTCGCTTTCCCATGTTGCTTCCTCGACGTCGTGATTTTTCCACAAGACCTTTACCAGTGCTGGTATTGACTTGTTCCTAAGCACTGCTTCCTTCCGATCCAAAGACTTGTAGAGGTTCTTCCTCATATGATAGATTCTCCTTAAGTTGAATTGGTTCTACCTTGAGCACATGTGATGGATCGAAACGTATTTCCTCAACATTGATACATGGAAAACATTATGTACCCGAGAGAATTCTATCGGTAAAGCTAATCAGAAGTGATGGCCCTACTGCTCCGAGAATCTCGTAAGGCCCTATATATCTCGGCCTCGCTTCCCCTTCCTTCCGAACCGCAAAATACTCTTCCATGGGGATAGTCTCAGAAAACTTTGTCTCCTGTTTGAATTCTAAATCTCTTCTTCGTTTGTCAGTGTAGCTCTTTTGTCTATCTTGTCTTTGTCTTGATCTTTCCCGATAAGTTTAACATTCTCCGAGGTAACTTGGACCAACTCGCCCCTATCGCCTTCCTTTCTCCTACCTCCCCAAAGAAAATAGGGTTCTACATTTTCTTCCATATAATGCTTCGTGCGGTGCCATTCCGATGCTAGAATGATAACTATTATTGTATGCAAACTCCATCAATGATAGGTGAGTCTCCTGTGTTCCTTTATATTGCAAGATGCGCATGCTCGAAGCATGTCTTCGAGGGTCTCAATGGTTCTTTCTCGATCGACCATCGGTTTGTGGATGAAATGTCAGACTAAAGTGCAACTTAGTTCCCAAGGCCTCTTGGAGACTCGCGCGAACTTGGAAGTAAATCTCGAATCCCTATCCGACACAATAGATACTGGGCTCCGTGTTGGCTTACAATCTGTCAACATATAATTTAGCAAGTTTATCCAGAGTAAAAGTTACCTTGACGGGTAAAAATCGAGCGATCTTAGTCAATCTGCTTCTATTATCACCCAAATCCCGTCATAACCACTCGGTGTTCTGGGAAGTCCAAATAAGAAATCCATCGTTACATGCTCCCATTTCCATTCGTATTGGGAGTGGATTTAGAAGCCCTCCTGTTTCTGCTGCTCGTGTTTCACTGTTGACAAATTAGACATTTAGAGACATACTCTGCTATTTCTCGTTTCATTCTGCCACCAATAATGGTTCTTTAAGGTCCGATACATCTTTGTACCTCCTGGATGCATCGCATATAGTTGAACTATGTGCTTCTTCTAGTATCGCATTTCTCAAAGTTTCATCTTTAGATACACAAAATCTACCATACTTCATCAACGCTCCATCACGCCTTACTTCGTAATCCGCTCTCGATTCAAGTTCACCTCTTCTATCAATTTCTTCTGTAGGGTCTTTAGCTTGACTTGTGATAACATCATTAATTAAGGTAGGTCTTACCTCAAATGAGCCAACAAGTTCCTTTGTCACCAACATACACCTTTGCATTAGAACTCTTGAGTTCCTCAAATGAGCCACTCTAACAACATTAAGTGAACCCTTACGTTGCTTCGACTTCCTACTCAAAGCATCGCCTACAACATTAGCCTTCCCGGGTGGTATTCGATCGTGCGATCATAATCTTTTATCAATTCAAGCCACCGCCGTTGTCTCAAATTCAACTCTTTCTGCTCAAGATGTATTTTAAACTTTTATGATCTGTGTAAATACAACACTTCTCACCAAACAGATAATGCCTCCAAATTTTTAAAGCTAACACAACTCATGAGCTCCGGATCATGAGTAGGATAATTACATTCATGTTTCTTTAATCGTCTTGAGGCATAAGCAATCACTTTCCCATCCTGCATAAGTACACACCCAAGGCCCCGATGTGAGGCATCACAAGAAACCTCAAACTCTTTTCCCGTGGTGGGTAGAGTTAGTACTGCAGTCTTGTATGACAAGTCCTGTTTTTTAACTCTTGAAAACTTTTTCCACACTTTTCACTCCACTCGAACTTCGTATTCTTCTTTGTCGATCGGTTAATGGAAGAGCTATCTTCGAAAATCCCTCAACAAAACGTCGATAGTATCCTGCAAGCCCCAAAAAACTACGGACTTCCGTTATTGAAGTTGGTTGTTCCCACTTAACTATAGCTTCCGCCTTCTCGAGGATCCACTTGTACCCAGTGCGCGACACTACGTGCCCCAAAAACACAACCTGTTCCAGCCAAAACTCACATTTACTAAATTTAGCATACAACTTCCGATCTCGTAATGTCTGTAGCACTATTCTGAGATGTTCTGCATGCTTTTCTTTACTTTCTGAGTACACCAAGATGTCATCAATAAATACTATCACAAACTGATCAAGGTAAGGATGAAATATCCGATTCATGAGATCCATGAATGCTGCTGGGGCATTAGTTAACCCGAATGGCATTACCAAGAATTCATAATGCCCATACCTTGTCCCGAAAAGTCGCTTTTGGTACATCGTAATCATTGATCTTCACCGATGATATCCTGGATCGTAAATCAATTTTGGAAAACACTGAGGCACCCTTCAGTTGATCGAACAGGTCATCTATGCGAGGCAAAGGATATTTGTTACGTATTGTTACCTTATTCAGTTGTCGGTAATCAATACATAATCGTAATGTCCCATCCTTCTTTTTAACAAACAACACAGTGCTCCCACGGAGATACACTTGGTCGAATATAACCCTTATCCACCAACTCCCCGCAGAATCGAGTTTTCAATTCCTTCGATTCCTCGGTGCCATCCTATACGGGGCTTGAGATATTGGCGCTGTTCCTGGCATCAAGTCAATGGTAAACTCCACCTCTCTATCAGGTGGCAACCCTGTTAGCTCTTCTGGGAAGACATCTAAATACTCACGTACCACTGGAATGTCTTCAGGTTTCGATTTACTCACTGGTGCACAAACTACATATGCAAGATATGTTGTACAACCTTTCTTCAATAACTTCCCACTTTAATAGTTGATATCATACAAGTAGGCAATATCTTCCTATGTCCCTTAAACACAACCTCGGTCTTGCTTTTTCCTCAACACAACTTCCTTCCTATGGCAGTCCATTAAGGCATGATACCTAGATAAGAAATCCATCCCCAAAATAACGTCGAACTCTTGGAGATCTAAGGGAATCAGTTCAGTTGTCATGGTCACACCATTCACTTCCACCATACAATTAGTATAAACACTACAAACTATCGACATATCACCAATAGGAGTATAAATACACAGCTCCTCATCGATAAAGGTTCTAACTTCGCAACAATGCTAGCAGCAAACATTTTAGAGATAAAAGAATGTGTAGCTCCCGGATCTAGTAATGCATGTGCGAGTTTATTACAGAGATAGAAAGTGTACCCAGAATAACTTCGTGCATCATCCGCCTCCCACTTTGTGTCATGGCGTAAATCTTCCCCCTTGTTGTCGGGTCGACCCACCACACCCCCTTTTGCTTAGCACTACTAGTGCCTTCTCCTCCAAATGCCCTTTGTTTTTGCCTTTGTTCACAATATGCGATGTAGTTCTCTCATCCCACCATGCCTTCTTGCATTAATTGGGGCATTCCTTTGAAGTGACCACCTTGCCCACAGCTTGAAACATACATTTCCACCACTCAAACATCGACCCCAATGATACTTTCCACAAGTGCTGCACAAAGGTTTCCTTGTTTGAACTAGCTACCGACTCACTGGTTGCCTGTCAGACGGAGTCCTCACGATCCTATCGTAAAACTTGATCCTCGCCGCCTCTGCCTTTCCCCACGTCCACCATGCATCCTTGGAGTAGTTTGCCCACCACGATGGGGTTTAAAGCTTCCTTTTCCGAGATACCCGGTGAATCTCCTACTATCTCCTCGTTGGAATCGGTCTCGTGGTAAACCAACGAGAATAAGTGGTATGACCACCACCTACGCCTCCTTTTCCCATTCTGTCTTCTACCAGTGCTTCGCTCTACTCGTAATGCCGTCTCCACAAGCTTGAGAACTCACCCCACTCCGAACTTGCTTTCACACAAGTGCGTTACGATCTCTGTTCGTGAGACCGTCCTCGAACCTCTTGCATCGATCTATCTCGCTTTGCAACAATAGTGCTAGCATACTTTGATAATTCTCGTGAACTTCTTCTCATATTCTATTATAGTCATCGACCCCTGAACAAGTCCTAAAAACTCGCTTCCTCTTCGCATCACGATATGAGCTCGGGTAATACTTATCTTCAAAGGCCTTTCAAACTCTTTCCCACTCCAAGCATCCCCTTTTCTCGCTCTCGCTTATCTTCCACCAATCATCCGCTCCTTTTCGGAGTAAGAATGTCGCTAAATCGACCTTCCTTTCTTTCAGGCATCGCATGACCCTAAAGCACTTCTCAATCGAGATTTAACCAAACCTCAAAGATCAGCGGGATCTGCTGTGCCTTCAAATGTTGTTGCACCTAAGGCTTTCGGTCTCTCAATGCCATACCTTTTTCCCGGATCTCATTTTGTGCCGATCCAACACTTTCACTAATCTTTGAGTTATCCGCGTAAAGATCTGCTCCTCCATATTCACCTCTTTGCCGAGGATGACTAGACTCTCCTCTCGATACCTCTCTTCCTCTATCACCGGTAGCTTCTTGAGTTCCGGTCTCCACTTGCTTGCTGCTCGCTTGCCACCTTGAGCCATGGTCCTAAATTACACAATCTTATTAAAATAAGTAAGACAACAAGCTCCTAATTTAATGCATGAACCTAGTTCCCTTCCCAAGACCTTTTGCTCTGATACCAAGTTGTCACACCCCGTCCCAGCTTACTTTCCTAACCTAGGAAGAGATGCAAAGACAAAGATAACAAAACCTCTTGGCCGGCTTCCCTTGACTAACCCAAGACTTAACTTAAAATAGACGTAACACATCATGTTTGAATAAGCAAAGTAAAACACTGATATACACTTATATATGAAATACATTCACTTCCTTTACTATGTTCTTTAGATAGTCATAAAGTTTCCAAGTTTATAACAACCCATCTAATATGTTCTCACTACAAACCATATACAAAGAAAGTGTATATACAAGGAGCTAAATGGCGTGGTGGCAAGTAGGTCTTGTGATGGCTAAGCACTGAAACTCAAATCACTACTACGGGAAGAGTAGACATAGAGAAAACGTGAGCTAGGAAGCTCAAAGTGAGTGTCTATTATAAGCTCAAAGGTGAAGCATAATAATGGCAGATTATAAGTAGAAGTTAGCTTAACATAAACAAACCATGCTTCCAATTTACACAAGTCACCACTTATGCATAGCACATAACTCATAATATAGTATTATATTGAGTGTAGATAGATCAATAATGTAGAAGCTCATAACAATAAAACACATAGCATGATACCACTTCCAACCATAGAGGCGGTAAAGTTACATTTGTACCAACAAGGTTCATACTCTCTCTCTCACGTGCACGTGGAATACCTTTGGCCCTTTGGTTTTCCCTAATACCTTCTCTATGTCCTTCAAGATTAAGGTAAGACCATTTACTACCCGAATACCTTCTCATTGTCCTTCAATTATCGGAAATTATGATTCATTCCCCTAAGTACCTTCTCGAATGTCCTTCATGTTAGGGGTTAATCAAGATCAAGGGCATAACTTGTTTACCATGGAAATCATGTCTTTATAACACATACAACAATTTCTTGACAATATCACATTATCATCTAAACATGTTCCCAAGTGGATTTACACAAAACATTCTCTAAGGAAAGCATACTTTCATAATTTAGTTTCCATACTTGGATTTATAGTTACAACTAATTCAAGCTTGCTTAGGTTCCATCATGAACTTTATATTAGGGACTCCATGAAGCTATACATAATTAGTTCAAACAAGACTCAATGATCAACAATTATGCTTATTAAGAAAAACATGGGCCAAGCATAGTTTAGAGATAGAGTCACTCACAGTATTAGAATTAGAACCCTGGCTTGTAAAGTTGACCTATTAGCTCTTGACCTATCAAACAAACCAACTCAACCATTAGAACCTTGACCTCATGATTTTTAACCTTAAAACATGCAAGAAAACACACTTTTTAAATTTTCCAGCATTTTCAGATTTTCTGCCCTGTATTCAGACAGCCATAACTTCTTCATTACTTATCCAAAAATAATGTAATTTATACCAAACTCTTCCTTTTGAACCTCTAAAAATATATGAAGACATGAAATTGAAATTCCAAACGGATTTGTTCAGAAATACCTCGAAAGCTACCTTCCCCAAAACAGACTTCTGCTGTTTTCAGATTCGGATTTCCTGCTGCACAACAAATGTAATCTGATATTTAAGATATCTTCTAGACATTTTCTACTAACGATTTCTTCACGAAAGTTGTAGGAAATTCAATAAGCTTTCTAACCATACCAATTAGAGCTTCTAACTCCAAGTGTACAGATCAGAACAACAAAAACATCAGAGACTTCCCGGATTTGACAGCATACTTCTGTCTTCTGCCTTCTTCTTCAAAACAGTAGCATTAATTCCTTTCCTTGCACCTTAGAAACAGGTCTAACTCAGTCCCATAACTCAATTCAGAATAACCATACACACAATTGATTGTAAGGTATATAGAAATGAAAGAAAATCTCCCTCAATCTCTTGCTAGAAGTTTTTCCTTTCACCTAAAACTACAGGTTCAAATTTCAGCTTGGGTTCCTCAAAATTTATCAACACAACCACCAAATATTTTTTGATAAACCTCAAGGACAACATCTTAGCTTACTTACCTCAAAATTTCAGCTTCTAATTCCTCCTCAAGAGCTCAAAACAGACTGATCTCCTCATACTGTTCTGCTACCCGAGAAACTTGAACACCCTTCACTGTTCTGCTCTTTTCTCCTTCGTCCTCTTGTTTTTTTCTGCAAAGCCGACCAGTTTCGTATTCTACACTCAATTTCTGAGATTTTGACACAAAAATCATCGAATTTGGTTCAGTAGATAGAGAGATATGGTCGATTGAAGATGACCCGTTTTCCAGCTGCTTGCTGTTTTTCTGCTAATTTGACAGCACCTACTTGCCTTGTTTAACTTCGAAGCTTCACCTCCCTTTGCCACCTCCTCCTTCAGTTTTTACATCTTAATCACCTTTTTAAAACAACAAAATAAGTGTGTAAATAAACCTTAAGCATTTAGCCAACTTATCCTAAGTTTGTAAGACATATGATCTTCCATTCAATACTTGATGCACCTAAAACTCCTCCAATTTGCTAATGAGTTGAACTTACTTCAATGCAACTTTTAATATGCTTATTTCAATGGTTTACCTATCCCCTTGTGAAGTTTAGACACATTGTAGCTCCAAATTCAATAGATTCCCAAATTCGATCACGACAACGTTTAGTGCAACCTATACGACTTTGCATATTTCAAAACATGATAAACGAGTGATCAATGATAAAAGAGAATAGGGTTTAGGGCTTACACAAGGTCTATATAATTGCCAGCATGTCTGATGTTTTGGCAAAAAAGCATGAGCTGATGGTTTCCGCTAAGGAAATCATGGAGTCCTTGCAGGAAATGTTTGGACAACAGTCCTTTCAGGTCCGGCATGACTCGCTCAAATACATTTTCAACGCTCGGATGAAAGAGGGGTCGTCTGTCCGTGTACTCTCCACCTCGATTTCTGTCATAATCTCGTGTTTTGTAAAATATTGTTTTGAAATTAATAAGAGTTATTCTTTTCTCCACTTTGTGTCTCGCAAATATTTTAAACCTTTCCAATAAACTAAGCTCCAGGGTCATTGAATATATGAGAGAACTAGAACTTGAACGGTGTGTAGTTGACACACAAGGAGGATCACGTTCGAGTTAATGACCCGAACGGTCTACAGTTATAGGATGGGTTTGGAGACCTAATCCTGGATACACTGTGGATGCGGCCCGCTTTGTATTAAATACAAACGAGGTGATCGACTTCGCTCATGTCGATGACATGCGAGTGGGGGCATCCTGCATAAATGAGATTGTACAAGATCGACCGTGAATTATTAGACTTACCGATATAACACCGCTGACAAAGAAGACTAATAAATTCGTAGATGACCATTAGTGACTCGACACAATCCCGAGCGTATTACGGACTCATGTCCACGAGTTTGTCCTTTGACTAGTACAGGTGAGGGTGGTCTCAGTCACTCGCCCAATATGCCTATCTTCTCAGGGACAGAACCAAGTAGAGAGCTGGAAACCTAATTACGCGAGATGGAATTCACTCGTTCCCGCCTATAGAGAAAACTAGAGGGTTGTTCCTTGCGTCTTTGTCTCCGGGCTTGAACAACGGGCGCCCACCTTCTCACTGGCCCGAGAAGGGTGTTGTGTATGGTTGGACCATCACAATATGTTGTTCATTAGAGGAGCAGTGGGGACTTAAGGAACAAGATATAGACACAGGGGTAAAATGGTAATTTGACCCAGCCGTGTCTATGAACAACCTGTGAAGGGTCGACTCATGAGCATTGGTTATATCAGTGGACACGTAATATTCTACACTGATGGGAGTACATCTACAGGCTTTAGTGGAGTGTTACTATAGCTAATGAACATTGGTTGACCGGGTCAAAGAGTTTAACTAGTTAACCTCAAATCATTGGAGCCCGTTACTGTAGGCCCATTAGGTCCCATGGTTGGCTCAATCTGGGATAAAAGAAGGGTTAATGTTTTGGTATGAAATTGAAGTGTTCAATTTCACTTTAAGAGTAATTATATCATATAGATGATATAATATATAGTTTAATATGAATGAGATTCATAATAAACTATATGTTAGCCTAATTGATGAATTAAAGGCTAATTGGAGAAATTGGTAGAGAGAAAATAAATTGAATGTGATTCAATTTGATTAAATCCACAATTATTGCAAATGAGATTTGCAACATAAGATATGAGATATCTTATATTATATAATTATGTGAATGAGATTTACATAACATATGGTTGTGGTAAAGTGGTAATTATGTAAAGTTGTGAACTTCATCATTCCACTATTTAAACCCTTTGTTAGATGGGTTTTGTAAGCTAAGTTGTCATTTTTGGATTTTGACCTAAGAATCCAAAAGTGATCTCTCTCCATTCTCTCATTTCTCCTCTCTTTCCAAAACACAAAGTTCCCACCAACTTCCCTTCTCCAAAAGAGAACAACCAAGAAGATCATTTGGTAGTGTTTGGATTCCGTTCGTGGGAAGAGTTTGTGGAGATCGAGAAGCGCGAAGAGTTCGTGATCTACAAGGAGAAGTTGCTGAATCAGTCTACAACAAGTAAGTTATTCTTCTTGCTGTAAAAATTCAGCATGTTTAGCCTAGATCTAATAGGTAGATCGATTTTAATAAGCACATTGCATGATGATACCTTGACGATTCGATCGTCTTCCGCTGCGCGGGGATTCTCATTCCCTTCACTTTAGAGTAGCTAAACATTGTAGTTAGGATTTGATTTACTTGTTATGACTTTCTTACAATGTATTGAAGCATGTTTTGTTCTTATTTTTGACAATTAGTTCTTGACTTCTTAATTTGTTGATTTTAGTGGAATCGAGAGATAAAGCTTGAATTAGAGAAAAATTGTCAAAACCCTTAGAATTCTGGCATGAGAATGACTTAGAAATCTTACGGAAACACTTAAAGAAGTTGCTTAATGCCATGCATGTTGTAGGTTCATATGGAGACTATGAGTTTATTGCATGTGTGAGGCTCACTAAGAATCGAGAGATTTTCTTGAGTATTTTACTTCTTGTTTATAATTTTCATCTCATTGGTTCAATGCATGTGTTAGTTAGGTCTTTAACTTGTAAAATCACTTCCCACCATTCTATTAATTCGTGTCTCCACACGTTTGTTTATTTGCTTGTCTTTACTTTCAAATCAACTATCCATGTTATGTTTCTTTAGCTAAAATTGAGAATTAGTACCTTAGTAATTAATTAATCTAGAAACCCATTCCCGAGGACGATACTTGGACTCATAAATCACTATGCTAAAACTAGACCCGTACACTGCAGTATTGCAATATTTTAAAATATCACGCAACAAGCGTGTTACGGACTCATGTCTGCAGAAGTTTGTCCTTTGACTAGTACGGGTGAGGGTGGTCACAGTTACTCGCCCAATATGCCTATCTTCTAAGGGACAGGACCAAGTAGGGAGCGGAGAACTTAACTACGCGAGATGGAATTCACTCGTTCCCGCCTTTAGGAAACTAGAGGGGTTGTTCCCTTAAGTATTGTCTCCACGGCTTGGTCAACGGGCGCCCACCCTCTCACTGGCCCGAGAGGGTTGTTGTGTATGGTTGGGCCATTACAACGTTGTTGTTCATTAGAGGAGTAGTGGGGACTTAAGGAGTAAGAAGTAGACAGAGGGGTAAAACGGTAATTTGATCCAGTTGTGTCTACGAACAACCTGTGAAGGGTCGACTCATGGGCAATGGTTATATCAGTGGACACATCATGTCTTGCACTAACGGGAGAACAACTACGGGCTTTAGTGTAGTGTTAACGTAGACAATGAATGCTGATTAATCGGGTCAAAGAGTTTTATAGGTTAATCTCGGATCATTGGAGTTCGTCACTGTAGGTCCATTAGGTCCCTCGGTTGGCTCAAACTGGGTTAAATGAAGGGTTTACTGTTTTGATGTGAATTGAAGTGTTCAAGTTCACTAAAGGGTATTTATGTCATTTATATGAGATATGAATGATATAATATATAGTTTAATGTGAATGAGATTCATAATAAACTATAGGTTATCCTAATTGTTTAATTAGGGCTAATTTAGAGAAATTAGATTGAGAGATATTAAATTGAATGTGATTCAATTTAAAAATCCACAATAATGCAAATGTGATTTGTAAAATGAGATATGAGATATCTTATAATATCTGGTTATGCAAATATGATTTGTATAACCTATGGTTGTGGTAAAATGGTAAATAGGTGGAGATTTCAACTCCACCTATCACCATTATATAAACCCTTTTGCAAGAAGGATTCTTTAACCAAAGGCTCATTTTTAGATTTCTCACCAAAGGAAGCTTTACTTCTCTCTCAAATTCTCTCAAAGATCTCCTCCCAAACCAAAAGGAAGGATCCCACAATCCTCTTTTTTCCTAAAGTAGAAGAACCGTGTAACCTAGTGGAGGTGTTCGGTCGATGTTCGTGTGAAGAGTACGTTGAGATCGAGGAGAGCACGAAGAGTTCATGAACGGAAAGAAAACTTAGAAGATCATCTTCAACAAGTAAGTATCATGAACTTGTTGTTTATTTTCTTTCTTAGAAAACATGTTTAGCCTTAACTATGTGATAGTTTATTTTAATGAAATTGAGTTGCACAACAACATCACGACGATTCGATCGTCTTCCGCTGTGCTGGGACTCTTATTCCCTTCAAAGAAGTCTGACACATCCAAATTTGTCATATTGGATGGGTCAAATATATCATTATCTTGATAAACAAGATTTGCTTCCACATTTTTCCTTTTTTCCTTCAGGTAAGCTTGATAGAGATCGACTTAGTGTTTGGATGTATGACAAACACGTGACCAGTGTCCAGTCATTCCACATCAAAAGCATTTATTTTTATCATCTCTTGAATTCTTATTTTGTGGAGTTTTTCATTTATGATCATCTGTTCCTGTGAGTTTCTTGAAATTTGGATAATTATAATGCTTACCACGAAAATAACTATTTCTTCCTCTATCGCGGTCACGACCTCGACCACGACCACGATCACGACCACGATTGTTAAAATTCACCATATTCACTTGAAAGAATGATGTTGCTCCAGTTGACCGAGATTCATGATTTTTCATTAATAGCTCGTAATTTTGTTAAGCCACGAGAAGACATGAAATCAGTTCTGAATACTTTTTAAAGTCTTTATCTCGATATTGTTGTTGTCGGAGCATATTTGAGACATGAAAGGTAGAAAATATTTTCTCTAACATATCCACATCAGTAATGGTTTCTCCACATAATTTAAATTTCAAACTAATTTTGAATAATACTTGTACTCACTCACTGATTTAAAATTTTGCAACCTCAGGTGCATCGAATCATAATGAGCTTTTGGAAGGATAACAATTTTTTGATGATCATACCTTTCTTTCAAACTCTTCCACAGGACGTAGGGATCTTTTATCGTTAGATATTTCATTTTCAATCCCATGTGGAGATGATGACCAATGAAGATCATGATTTTAGTCTTTTCTTGACTAGATGTCGTATTCCCTTCTTTAATGATATCTCCAAGGTTCATAGCATCCAAATGTATCTCAGCATCAAACACACATGACAAATAATTATTACAATTAATGTCAAGGGTTGTGAATTCTAACTTTGCAAGATTTGTCATAGTAACGCTATCAAAAGATATTATATTTATATTAGAAAATTAATATAAATAACACATGAAAAATAACAGAAAAAATAGCTTAGCCGATAGACCTGCCTTTAAGCGGAAAAAATGACACAGGCTCGTGATGATAACGTGTTGTGAAATTGAGAGGCAAAACAACCACTAAAACTTTACCAAAACATATAATAATAATAATAATAATAATAATATGGATAATGGATATTATATAATATATAGAAAGAAAGTGGATTATATGGAATATTATTAAAAATAGAAAGTGGGAAAGAAAAGTGAAGACTGGAGGATTTTTCACCAATTGTGTGTATTACATGATCCACCAATTGTCAATATTTATAGGCAATTTGGCAAGGATGAGTTGGTTCATTTGAACATTAGCAATTGGTAAATATTGGACACATGGAGGACACTTCAGCTATGGTGAGTTTGCCACTTGGCATGGGTGTTTAAAGTGACATGTGAAATGAACATTTACATGTGTAATATTTACCATACTATCCAAGTATTTATAATTTTTTTAATTAGAAGGATAGGACACTTACATGGGAAATTGAGAGAATGAAGGAGGGATCGGATGATAATTTCTATCCTATTTCCTTATAAATAGTTGCATGAGATGCAACTTTGAGAAAAAAAAAATCTTTGGAAACCCTAGATTGTGATACAATTGTGTTGTTGGAAAAATTCCAAAACATACCTTCTCTCAAAACCCCACATGTCACCCTAAAGAAACACACATTACTCCCTCACCTAGAGAACAACGGAGAAGATCCGGTGGTGGTGTCTTCATTCATTCTTTCAATTGGTATCAAAGCCCAAAGTGTTCTTAATTTTGTTCTGGATTTATCAAGAACAAAGGTGAGATTTACTGTTTTTATGTGATGAATGAACGGTTCGTAAAATAGATGTTTTCAATTTTGGAACTTAGATTTACATAATTTCGTTGAATTGTTTAATGTGAGAGCCTATTGTTTTGGGCATTTAATTATGTAAATCAAGTCTGTAAGTTCGTGTCGATCGAGGCAAAGTAGTTGCTGAGAAGAACGGAGCAAAAACGATCAAGAAAAATAAAGTGGAATTACTATTATGTGAATGGCGTTGCAACGCTGTTCATTGGCATTGCAACGCCACTGCGGTAGGCGCGCGACTGAGAAGACGATAGCGTTGTAACGCTATCCTCGGCGTTGTGCAACGCTGGTGCTGAGGCGCGCTTCAACGGGCGGGAGAGGACAAGCTGCAGCGTTGCAACACCATAAGCGTTTCACGGAAAGAAACAACGGGAAAACACATTTTTATTTATATATAATAAACATAAAAACGTTTTATATTTAATTTTATTAATTGTAATTAATATAATTAAATTACATTAATTAAAATTATTTTTAGGGTGACAAAATTGGTCTAATTTTGCTATTTAAATTATGCAATTGTTGTATAATTATTTCCATGCATAATGTATGCTTTTATTTTAGATATCCCACCTTAGGTTAAGCATTTCCATGCATCATTTATAATATAAAGTGTTATATTATATAGTTTGCATGAATAATTAATATAAAGTGTTATATTAATTTATGGATAACATTGACATGCATTATAAATTCATGAGATGATTTTGCTATGTATGTTTTATTATTCACGAGATGAATGATCAAGCACTATAACATAGTATGCATGTCACCTCAGGTTAATTATTAGTTTTAAAATGTTTAGAACTTGGAATTAATACACCTTAGGTTATCTAGATCTAATTAGATTAGAATTGGGAACCAAGTAATTTATAAACAATGATTAAAAGAGGAACTCTCCCTAAGGAAGGTTCTGTCCAGGCTGGGGTATTTAAGGTGACGGAAACGGAACACCCCTACCTAGAAACTGACCTGGGAGTGAATTTTAATTAGAGAATTTATAAATTATAGTAGCGTCAGCGGGTTTATTAAGGGGTTAATAAACTAGAAATCCTAAGATTAATATAAAGATTTATATTAGAAAACTTAGGATAAAGTCAATATAAGAGTTATATTAATTATCAATATAAGAGTTATATTGATAAGTTTAGGTAAAATTATTAGTCGGGTTTAGCCTAAGTAAAAATTTCTATAGATTTAAAGTATCCAGTGGGAGGAAAAGTGTATATGATACATATATTTCCACCTACGATCTCGAGGAAGTTCACACCATGAGACTCATACTTGGCCTCGTGGCGCAAACGGGAGCGTCCCCCTTCGGATGGTGTTTATATGAGTCAAAATCAAGGTGAATAATGGAGAAGATACTAATAGTGAGTGGGAGTAGGTTTAGTGAAGACAAAACCTATGGTCTCTTCAGTCGGTTTACACTGTAAGATCCCTATGGTCAACCTGCTAGTTTGGCATGGACCAGACAATCCCTTCGGAGGGCTTGATCATAGGGGATCGAACAAAGTAGACATCCGAAAGGGATAGTGATTTCCTTAGTGTGTTTTTTAATCTAGTCCTTATTTCAGTAGATTTTATTGGATGGGGATTCTAGGGTCTAAAGACAGAGGGTTACACTCACAAGATACAAAGAAGTGTATGTATCCCGACTGAATAATGGTAACTAAAGCCTATAGGAATAAGAGTTATTCTGACATTAGGTTTTGGTCAAGAGTGTCTTGATCCAGAGGATGAGTGTTTTTGATTACCCTTCGGTGTCATACATTCTAAACCTTTGGAGTATCATTGCAAATTATAAATGACCTACGAATCATTTAGTAATTAGCTAAAACATGATTAGATTAGACAATTATAGCAAGAAACTTATGCAAGTTTTGTTTTGTAAACTTTTCAGCAAAATGTCTAGCTCTATAATTTCCTTATTGAGTGCGGAAAAATTAACAAGAGAGAATATGATGACGTGGAAAAACAAACTCAACACCATATTGGTAGTGGATGATCTGAAGTTTGTGCCAACTGAGGAGTGTTCTCAGATGTCAGGCTCGAATGCTTCACGAAATGTTCGTGATGCATATGATTGATGGATCAAGGCCAATGATAAGGCCAAGGTCTACATGCTGGCAAGTATGTCTGACATATTAGCCAAGAAGCACGAGGGCATGATGACTGCCAAGGAAGTCATGGATTGAGTGCAGGGTATGTTTGGACAATAGTCAACACAGGCCCGACACAATGCCCTCAATTATTTATTCCACTCGAGGATGCCAGAGGGTACATCTATTCGGGATCATGTCCTGGGCATGAGGGTACATTTTAACATCGCAGAGTCGAATGGTGCTTTCATCGATTAATCGAGCTAGGTCAGCTTCATTTTAGAAACCCTTCTAGATAGTTTGCTACAGTTTAGAAGTAATGTTGTTATGAACAAGCTTACTTTTAAACTTACCTCTCTTCTGAATGAACTCCAAACCTTTCAATCTTTGATGAAAATTCGGGGATCGAAAGGTGAGGCAAATGTTGCCAGTAGGAGTTATCATAGAGGTTCGACATCTGGATCAAAAATAGTGGTTTCATCTTCTTCTAACCTTAAAGAGAAGAAGAAGAACATGAAAAAGGTTGGTAAAGGGAAACGAGCTGACAAAGCTGCCGCCTAGAAAGGCAAGAAAGTCAAAGAAGTTGCAGATAAAGGAAAGTGTTTCCACTGCAATGAACACGGGCATTGGAAACGGAACTGCCCGAAGTACATTGCAGAAAAGAAGAAGAAAGGTAAATATGATTTACTTTGCTTAGAAACTTGTTTAGTGGATAATGATAAAACTGTGTGGATACTTCATTCAGGCGCCACTAATAGTGTTTGCTCTTTTTTTCAGGGAATTGATTCCTGACAGTAGCTACAGAAAGGAGAGATAACACTCCGGGTTGAAAATAGAGAAGTCGTCTCAGCTTTAGCAATAGGCACGATGAAGCTTAATTTTGGACAGAAATATATGTTGCTAGACAATATATTAGTGATAACAGGGTTTACTAGAAACCTTATTTCAATTTCTTGCCTTATAGAATAACGTATTTCTGTTTCTTTCTCTATGAATAAAGTGTTTATTTTGAAGAAAAGTTTGGAAATATGTTCAGATTTATTAGAAAATGGATTGTATGTTTTAAGGCCTAATTCAGTCAAAATGGTTTTGAACACTGAATTATTTAAAACTGCAAACACACAAACTAAGAAACGTAAAATTTCTCCTGAAGAAAATGCTCATCTTTGGCATCTTAGATTGGGTCAAATTAACCTCAATAGGATTGAGAGATTGGTAAAGAATGGACTTCTAAATGAATTAGAAGAAAATACTTTAGCCGTATGTGAATCCCGCCTAGAAGGCCAAATGACTAAAAGACCTTTTAGTGGAAAAGGTTATAAAGCCAAATAACCCCTTGAACTTATACATTCAAACCTCTGTGGTTCGATGAGTGTTAAAGCCAGGGGAGGGTATGGATATTTCATCTTCTTTATAGATGATTATTCTAGATTTGGGCATATTTACCTAATGCATCATAAGTCTGAAGCACTTGAAAAGTTCAAGAAATTCAAGACTAAAGTTGAAAATCAATTAGGTAAAACAATTAAAACACTTCGATCAGATCGAGGTGGAGAGTACATGGATTTAAAATTCCAAAACTATATGATAGAACATGGAATTACTCCCAACTCTCAGCTCTCGATACACCATAGCAAAATAGTGTATCGGAAAGGAGAAATAGAACCTTTTTGGACATGGTTCGATCAATGATGAGTTATGCCCATCTCTCTAATTCTTTTCTGGGTTACGCAGTAGAGACTGTGGGATACATTTTGAACAATGTGCCATCAAAAAGTGTTTCTGAAACACCTTTTAAACTCTGGAAAGGACATAAAGGTAGTTTATGTCATTTCAGAATATGGGGTTGTCCAACACATGTGCTTGTGACAAATCCAAAAAAGTTGGATTCACGTTCAAAATTGTGCCTATTCGTAGGCTACCCAAAAAAAAAAGAGGTGGTTTATTCTATGATTCTAAGGAAGATAAGGATTTTGTGTCGACAAATGTCACTTTCTTAGAGGAGGACCACATAAGGGACCACACACCAAGAAGTAAAATTGTGTTAAGTGAGTTAGACGGAACAATAGCAAAAGTTTCTAATAAAAATTGTACGTCAACAAAAGTTGTTGATACTAGCTTGTCTAGTCAAGAGAGTCCATCTCAAGAGTTGAGTATGCCTCGACGTTGTGGGAAGGTTATAACACAACCTGATCGTTACATGGGTTTATCTGAAACCCAAGTTGTTATACCAAATGACGACTACGAGGATCCATCGACTTATAATCAAGCGATGGTTGACAAAGACAAAGACAAATGGGTCATAGCCATGAACCAAGAAATGGAGTCTATGTACTTCAATTCTGTTTGGGATCTTGTAGATAAACCTGATGGGGTAAAAACTATAGGTTGTAAGTGGATCTACAAGAGAAAGCATGGTGTAGATGGGAATGTGCAAACCTTTAAAGCTATACTAGTAGCAAAGGGTTATACCCAGGTTGAAGGGGTTGACTATGAGGAAACCTTTTCACCTGTTGCTATGGTAAAATCTATCCGTATTCTACTTGTCATTGTCACATATTATGACTATGAGGTATGGAAAATGGATGTCAAGACAACCTTTTTGAATGACAATCTTGACGAGAACATCTACATGGACCAACCCAAAGGGTTCATTGAACCAGGACAAGAGCAAAAAGTTTGCAGGCTTAAAAGGTCTATCTATGGACTGAAACAAGCCTCTAGGTCCTGGAATATAAGATTTGATGAGGCAATCAAATCTGGTTGCTTTGACTAGAATGATGATGAACCTTATGTATACAAGAAAATCATCAATAGTTCTGTCGCATTCCTAGTTTTGTATGTGGATGATATCCTGCTCATTGGGAATGATGTAGGATATCTTACTGACATTAAGAATTGGCTAGCTACGCAATTCGAAATGAAAGATTTGGGTGAAGCACAGTTTGTGTTGGGATTTGTGCCCTAAAACTCGTAGTTTGTAATTATGTTCTAATTAATGTAATAAAGTGTTATTATTTCAATAAAGTGTTATTGTTCGTTATCTACGAGTTTGCCTTTATTTAAACCCTAAATCCAATAAATTAAACATCCAAGGTTGTTAAATGGATCTTTAACTGAATGTAATGTACATAAAAAGGATCTCGATTCGAGATACAACCTAAAGGGTCTATAGTTAGGGGATAAGGTTTGGGTACCTTACCCTGGTAAAACTATGGATGTGGCCAACTTTGTTTTTGATACAAACACTGTGATCCTAACGTGTTCGTGTAGATGACATGTGAGTGGGGATATCCTATGTTATGAGATTATATAAGACCGGACCACGAAATAGTAATCTCTAGCAGTAACTCCGTTGACTAGTTAAGTTTCTATTTCACTAGGATGACCTAGGCAACTTGATCTCAATCCTAAGCAGGTTACGAACTCCTGTTCGCGAGGGATTGTCCTTTGACTAGTATGGGTGAGAGTGGCCACATTCGCCGACTCAATATGCCTACCTTCTTGGGGACAAGACCGAGTGAGCGGCTGGGAACTTAACTTAGCAAGATGGAATTCACTCTTTCCCGCCTACTAGGATAAGTAGAGGAATGTTTCCTTTAGTGGTGTCTCCGGGACTTGAACAAAGCGCCCGACCCTCTCATTGGCCCGAGAGGGACTCTGTTTGTTGGTAGGACCACAAACAAATTGTTCATTAGAGGAGCATTGGTACTTAAGGCACAAGATGTAACCCAGGGGTAAAACGATAATTTGACCCAGCTGGTGTTACGAACATTCGTAAGGATTGACTTGCTGTTATTGGTCAATATCCATGGACACAGAAATATATCTGCAGTGAGAAGAGTGCAGCTGTGGGACTTTAGTGGAGTGTTCCCACAGCTAACGAATGTTGATTGGGAGGTTAATGAGATTAACCGAGCAATCTTGTATCGTTGGAGCTTCTGATCTGTAGGTCCATTAGGTCCACCTTCTAGCTCGTAAAGGGTTCTTAGATCATTTGAATTTTAAATGTTCAAATTCATTAGTGAATAAACTTAATGTATATTGATACAATATAATATATAGTTTTGGAACTATATATTATAAATTTAATGTGAATATGATTCATATTAAATTTTGTGAGAGAATTAAATATTTGAAAGAGTTTAAATATTGAGCTCAAGTGTGAATGTGATTCATGTTTGAAAACTATAGGTTAAAATTTAATGTGAACTGGATGTACATTAAAACTATAGGTTAAAGGAGTAATATGATTAAATGAGATTTAATCCAAATTAAATATATGATATTTAATTTGTATTATTTAAATATGATTTAAATTAATAATTAAATTATTATATTATTATTATTATTATTATTTTAATAATAAAAAAGGGAACGTGTCATCCAGACACGTTCTCCACTACCCCTCCCCTTCTCCCTATCGACAATTTAACAGGGAGAAGGGTGTTGCTTAATCAACTGACAGATTGATCATTTTCCATTCGATAGAAGGAAAACTTCTCTCTCTCTCTCCCTCTCATTCCCAAAACTCTTCCAAAAGTTAGAATCCTTCCCACCAAGGAGGATCTAAGTAGAACTCAGAGATATAGGAGGTGATCCAAGTGGTGGTGTTGTTACACAGAGAAAAACAGAGAAGTTCTTCCTTGTTGTTGTTTATCGTGGAGCAAGGAGTTGCTGCGAAAAAGCTACAAAGGTAATTTATTCACCTCCCTTCCTAGTTTAATTGTTAAACTTAATATGTTTGCATGTATGCTATTATCCATGTCTAATAGGATTAGAATTTCCATGCTTGTTTTGTGTTTATCAATGTACTGATTTTTGTTTTTCAATTAAAACAATCTAGCACATTAACGATCCCAAACATGTTTTCGCTGCTCAAGGAGATCAGATCTCCATCAGTTTGTTCTTGGGATCCAGATTGTCCGAAACCGTAAGAATAAAACACTAGCCTTGTCTCAGACATCATACATCAACAAAGTGTTGTCAAGGTTTAAGGTGTAAGACTCCAAAAAGGGTTTATTGCCTTTTAGATTTGGAGTTCATTTGTCTAAGGAACAATGTCCCAATACACCTCATGGAGTTGAGGATATGAGACGGATTCTTTATGCTTCAGTTGTTGGTAGCCTGATGTACGCCATGTTGTGTACTAGGCCAAACATCTGTTTTGCAGTTGGAATGGTCAGTAGGTATCAATCCAATGACCTGAACACTGGACAGCGGTTACAACAATCCTTAAGTATATACAGAGAACAAGAAACTACATGCTTGTGTATGGGGCTAAGGATTTGATCCTTACAAGATACACGGATTCTGACTTTCAGACTGATAAAGATTCTCACAAATCTACATCGGGGTCAGTATTTACTCTTAACGAAGGAGTTGTAGTATGGCGAAGCGTCAAGCAAGGATGCATCGCTGATTCCACCATGGAGGTCGAATATGTAGCAGCTTGTGAAGCAGCTAAAGAGGTAGTTTGGTTAAGGAAATTCATGCTAAATTTGGAAGTTGTTCCAAATATGAATTTGCCCATCACGCTGTATTGCGATAACAGTGGTGCAGTGGCAAATTCAAGGGAACCCCGAAGTCACAAGAGGTAAAAGCATATTGGGCGAAAATATCATCTCATCTGGGACATCGTGCATCGAGGTGACGTGATTGTCACGAAGATAGCCTCAGAGCACAATGTTACTGATCCTTTTACAAAGGCTCTTACGGCTAAAGTATTTGAGAGTCACCTAGAAGGTCTAGGCTTACAAGTCTTCCCCAACTAGAGGAAGTGGGAGTATATTGTACAAAGGGTTTAAATGCCCTAGTTTATTGTATTTACATTATTGTAATGTTTTAATACTCCACAAGCTTTAGGTCAAGTGGGAGATTGTTGGGATTTGTGCCCTAAACTTATGTAATTTTGATCAAATAAATAAAGAGTTATTTGTTTTGATAAACTTATATTCTTGGTTTATAAATCCAATAAACTAAGCTCAAAGGTTATAATGTATCTTGAACATCAGTGTAGTAGACACTATTTGGATTGTGTTCAAGAGTATAACCTAAATGGTCTATGGTATAAGAATAAGGCTGGTAACACCATGGATGCGCCCCACTTTTTAATTAGTACAAATGAGGTAATCAAACTTATTCATGTGGTTGACATGTGAGTGGGGGCATCCTATATGAAGAGTTCATACAATACCGGACTGTAAATTATTAGTCTAACAAGTATAACGCCATTAACAGGATAAGACTGATAATTTATAGATGGTCATTAGTGACTCGACCTGAATCCTGAGCAAGTTAAGAACTCCTGCTTATAGGGGTTTGTCCTTAGACTAGTATGGGTGAGGGTGGCATGTAGTCGTCTCAATAAGCCTACCTTCTCAAGGACAGAACCTCGTAGGTAGCTGGGGACTTAACTATGCAAGACGGAATTTACTCATTCCTACACTAATAAATTAGATAGGTTGTTCCCTTAAGAACTGACTTCAGGTCTTGAACAACGGGGCCCCGCCCTCTAAGAGGGTATGAGTCCATGGTAGAACCTTAGACTTGTTGTTCATTAGAGAACCAGTGGTGCTTAAGGAGCAAAGAGGTAATCACAGGGGTAAAACGGTAATTTGACCCAGCCATGATTACGAACAACCTGTGAAGGGTCGACTCATGGGTAATGATTATATCAATGAACACAATATAATCTACAGTGAGGAGAGTGCAACTACAAGTCTATAGTGGAGTGATTTGTTAGTTAATGAATATTGATTAACTAGATCAAAGAATTTGATCAGTTAATCTCACATCATTGGAGCTCATGAACTGTAGGTCCATTAGGTCCCTCCGTTGGCTCAACATGGTAATATTGAGGGTATAAAGTTAGGAATGAAATTAAAGTGTTCAATTTCATATATGAGGTGTTATATCAGTTATATGTGATATAATTGATATAATATATGGTTTTAGTGTGAATTAGATTTATATATAAACTATATACTAATGAGAGAATGAAGAAGGGATAGGATGGTAATTTTCATCCTATTTCCCTATAAATAGTTGCATGAGATGCAACTTTGAGAAAAAAAAATCTTTGGACACTACTACAATTTTGGTTTTGATTGACGCGTGACTTATTTGAATTGTTGACGGTTGAGACCAAAAATCGTCAATAAAAAATTAATTGAAACTCTAAAATTAATAATTAACTTAAAAATACAGATGTTGACGGAATTTAAGTAGCTTTATTGACGTTTTTTCCAAAAATATCTATGAAAATGTAGGAAATTCCGTATTTTATAATACTTGACAATTTTTTAACGTCATTGAATACCTATCCGAAAAGTTCCTCAACTAGAGATTTTTCGCGCGTGTTTTCATAATTCTTGACGGTTTTTAAACGTCAAGGAAGGTGGCTTTTCTTGACGGTCCATGACCGTCAACTTTCACAATTATGACGGTGCATAACCGTCAAGAAAGTTTCGTTTAAACTATTCACCAAACGACGTTGTTTTGAAAATTTTATTATTAAAAAACAATTATCGAAAATCAAACCCTCAGCTCGCATATCCCTCATTATCTCCGCCGTCTGCTTCGCCTAAAGAAGTTCGTGCCACCGTCTGCTTCTTCGAAAATTTTTTGGATCGCTGAACCTCCCTGCTTCATCGGTGGTTGTCCTCTGGTGCTGATCGTTGAACCTCCCTACTTCATCAGTGGTTGTCCTCTGGTGCTGATCGCTGAACCTCCCTACTTCATCGGTGGTTGTCCTCTGTCTTCTTCATCGATCGATTCTGCTGCAGTTTGTCTTCTCCTTCATCGAAGTTGTGCAGGTCAGTGAGCATTTGGTCTCTTCTAGGTATAATAGATTGGGTATATTAATTTATTTATAAGTTAGTTCCTTGTTGATGAGATAGGCTGAAAATAAAGAAAATTTCAATGTGATCTGAGATTGGTTGAGGTTACTCTAAATTTAATGGTTATTTATGACAAATTGAATATGCTTGTGAAACATTGCTAATTGGCTTGATTTGATTTAGTTTAGGGTAGGGTGGTTGTCTCATTTAGAATTGATGAATAGAGGGCCAAGATTGTTGGTTCTAAAATTTACATATTAGAAAGGATAAAAATTGTAAGGGTTAAAGGATGTTTAAGAGTAATAGGATTGGAGGTGACACTGAATTAAGGTATGCATAAGAATGTAGAAGAGTTTTTGTTGTAGAAGGCAAGAAGACTTGTGAAATAATGAATTAAAACATAGTATACAATGAGTGCAAGAAGACTTGTGAAGTAATTATATGAATTAAAATTTTCTTGTGGGAATGTGCTTCTAGAATATGGTTCTAGTGCTTGTAATGAGTGAACGAGGTAGTGTAACTTGCAAATTTTCTGTGTACTTAATGATATTGAAACATGTAAAACATATCATTTCTCACATATAATAATTTCTACATTCATGTTAGTTGCATATGCATCATTCCCAAAAGTGAAACTAGCAAGAAGATAGGAGAGAGAAAGAGGAGAGACCAATGTTAATTCATATAACTTTTTTAATTGAAACCCTTTTAAAGTTCACCATTAGTACTTCTCATGAAGCTTTAAGCAGTCATCGAAACCTAGGCGTGGTTCTTATTTCTGTATTGATTGTTTGGTGTTAGTTTCAGAACCTATGGTCTTTATTTGTAGCTTCTGTGGATGTCTCTTAACTAGATAGATTTTACTTTTGTTGAACTCGGTTGTCGCCTGTTTGTAAGTGTAAAGCATGTTGAGTTTTTTTAAAGCCCAACCTCAAGTTTGTTGAAGTCTGTTGGAGGTTGGACATTTATTTTACCTTAAGGAGTGTTTGTTTGGATTTAAAGGTCTTAGAGAAATTTTGGTTAACTCCTAGTTACGTCGTTATGCTGCCGAAATTTCAGCGCAGTCGACGTTGTTGAGTAACCTCCCTAATTAGGTGATCCGTGGAAGGTTTCTTCCTTCTTGGTATTAAGGTTCAAGGATAAACTTGCCAATAATGGCTACAAACGGACCTCCTAGCCACTTAGAGAAGGCTGGTGACTCTCCTGCCCTAATTTGCTAAGCAAATTCTTACTCAAAATATTCGACAACCCTCGAAACAAGAACAACAAGGATTAATACTCTCCCCAATCGAAAAAAAAACAGTGGTCCCCACCAGTCACAAAGGCACTCACTCCCACGTTCTCAACCTCTAACTAACTAGTGCAATATTCCCCTTTTGTCCCTCATTTGGTAATATTGGATAGTTGGTGTCTTAACAGTACTCGTCGGCTTCCACAAAACCTTGTCCGCAAGGTTGAAGTCTGGGAACTGTCTTTTAAAGTTTTCGATCTCTTCTCAAGTAGTTTTATGTTCCGGAAGGCCTTCTCAACAAATTAGGACCTCATCCTTCCCTTGTTGACCATTCTCCCGATAAGCCAACACTTCTTTAGGCTCAACCTTCAACTCTAATTCCTCTGTTAACTGGAGAAGCTTGGGTTGGGCATCTGGGATATTGCCTACTGCTTTCTTGAGCTGGGAAACATGAAAACCGAGTGGATTAAAGCTTCTTCAAGGAGAGTCAGCTTGTAGGCCACATACCCTACCTTATGCTCAACACAGTAAGGGACGAAGTACTTAGCAGATAACTTCTCATTTCTTCTTCTTGCTATAGAGGCTTGCCTATACGGTTTGAGCTTCAACAAGACCCAATCTCCTATTTCAAATTCGACCTCCCTTCTCTTCTTATCAACGAATTTCTTCATTCTATCTCGAGTCATTCTTAAGTGTGCCTTAAGTTTGTCAAGAGTCACATCTCTCTCCTTTAATTGCCCTTCCACTGATTCATTTGTCGTTATCTTCTCC
This sequence comes from Trichosanthes cucumerina, assembly GCA_036507285.1. Taxonomy (NCBI): domain Eukaryota; kingdom Viridiplantae; phylum Streptophyta; class Magnoliopsida; order Cucurbitales; family Cucurbitaceae; genus Trichosanthes; species Trichosanthes cucumerina. Next base: position 67,693,635 of record CM071839.1, on the reverse strand, counting down.
CCATAAGAGATTAATGGAGGTGGTGGTCTTCCATATACTGCTTGGAATGGAGTCATTCCTATAGAAGAATGAAATGTTGTGTTATACCAATACTCTGCCCAACAAAGCCACCGGAACCATTGTCTCGGCTTCTCATTGCAAAAAAATCGCAAGTAAATCTCAATGCATTTGTTAACTACCACGGTTTGACCATCCGTTTGAGGATGTTACGTTGTGCTCTTGTACAATTTCGTACCATTCAATCTGAAAAGTTCATTCCAAAAACGGCTTAGGAAAAATTTGTCCCTATCTGAAACAATGGATTGAGGGAATCCATGGAGCTTGACTACATTCTTGATGAATGCTTCAGCTACAGTTTTGGTTGTGTAAGGGTGCTTTAGGCCAATAAGATGCGCCATTTTACTCAATCGATCCATCACAACCAATATCACACTGAATCATTCGAATAAGGGTAGCCCCTCAATAAAGTCCATTGTAATGTCTTCCCAAATTCGCTGTGGTATTTCAAGAGGTGTTAAGAGACCAGCTGGGGAAGTTGCCATATAGTTGTTCTGTTGGCACACTACACATTCCTCCACGTATTTCTTCACGTCAAGCTTCATGCCTTCCCAATACAAATCTCCTGCCAGCCGCTTATATGTCCTCAAGAATCCGGAATGACCCTCAAGAACAAAATCATGGTAAGCATGCAAAATCGCTTGCTTCAGACTAGAAGTTTTAGACAAAACTAACTTGCCTTTGTATACCAGAGTTCCTTGCATCAGGCTGTAACGTGCCACCCTATCCGGGTCCTCTCGCAACTGAGCCACAATTTGTCGTAGCTTGGTGTCATTATTCACTTCTTCTCTAACCACTTCGACGTTTAGGATCATAGGTACTGTCATTTAATTTGTGCCAACTGAACTACCTGGGGACGCCTTGAAAGTGCATTTGCTGCCTTATTCTCCAGACCTGGTCTATATTGGACTACAAAGTCATATCTGAGCAGTTTTGCGATCCATTTCTGATATTCGGGTTGGATTAACCTTTGCTCGAGCAGAAACTTTAAGGCTCTCTAGTCTGTTTGTACTAGGAATTTGTGTCCCAACAGGTAGAGCCTCCACCTCTGAACTGCCATCACTATGGCCATCAGTTCCCGTTCATAGATTGACTTCAATTGGGCTCTTGAGGACAAGGTGTGGCTATCGTAAGCCACTGGTCATTTGCCCTGGGATAGGACAACCCCTAAACCCGTTCCCGAAGCATCAGTCTCTACTACAAACGCTTGGCTAAAATCAGGTAGAGCTAAGATAGATAAGGTCACCATGGCCCTCTTCAGCCTCTCAAAGGCCTCTGTAGCTTCCTCATTCCAATCATAGGCTCCCTTTTTTAACAAATTGGCCATAAGTGCGACAATGGTTCCATAATTTTGCACGAATCTTCTGTAATAGCCTGTCAACCCGAGGAAACTTCTCAGCTCCCCAATATTCTTTGGTACTGGTCATTGCCACATAGCACGAATCTTCTCACCATCGGCCTCCACCCCCTCCTTAGATATCCAGTGACCGAGGTATTCGATCTTGTTCTTGGGAAATTAACATTTCTTCTTATTAGCATATAGTTTGTTCTCCCTTAGTATCTCAAATACAACAGATAAATGTTCTAAGTGTTGTTCAAAATTCTTACTGTAAATCAAAATATCATCGAAGAAAACTAAGATGATGAACTTACGTAGAAATGGCCAGAATATCTGATTCATCAATGCTTGAAAAGTAGAAGGGGTGTTCGTGATTCCAAATGGCATCACTACAAATTCGTAAGGTCCTTCATGGGTTTGAAATGTTGTCTTTTCAATGTCAGACTCATGCACCCTTATCTGATGGTAGCCTGATTTTAGATCGATCTTGGAATAGATTTCAAACCTGTGCAGCTCATCCAACAACTCTTCTACGAGAGGAATTGAGAACTTATATGGAATGGTCACGTTATTAAGAGCCCTATAATCCACGCAAAACCTCCCCCATCCATCTTTCTTCTTTACTAAAAGAACTGGACTGGAGTAGGGGCTACTACTTGGTCTGATCACTTGGTTGGCCAACATTTCATCAACTAATCTCTCTATCTCCCCGAAGGCTAAGGTTCTAGGATGGTTGAATGTCTAGCCCATTCTTCAATTTCGTTCCCTTTCAATCCTTTCCGAAGGCCAAGGTTCTAGGATGACCATCATCAACGAGCAAATCATGGATGGATGTCGTTTCTTTTGTGTCAAGTTGTACAAAAGAGGGAAGGATTTTCGAATAGATGTGTTTGTGATCCATTTATCATACCAAAAGAAAGTCGTTTTGCCATCCCCGATAATGCAACATTCCCAAAAGTGAAACTAGCAAGAAGATAGGAGAGAGAAAAGGGAGAGACCAATGTTAATTCATATATTTTTTTTAATTCAAATCCTTTTAAAGTTCACCATTACTTCTCATGAAGCTTTAATCAATCATCGAAACCTAGGCATGGTTCTTATTTCTGTATTGATTGTTTAGGTGTTAGTTTCAGAACCTATAGTCTTTCTTTGTAGATTCTGTAGATGTCTCTTAGCTTGATAGGTTTTACTTTCGTTGAACTCGGTTATCACTCGCTTTGTAAGTGTAAAACATGTTGAGTTTCTGTTTTGAAGCCCAACCTAATGTTTGTTGAAGTCCATTGAGGTTGGGCATTTATTGTACCTTAAGGAGTGTTTGTTTGGATTTACAGGTCTTAGAGAAATTTTGGTTATCTCCTAGTTACGTCGTTATGCTGTCGAAATTTCAACGCAGACGACGTGGCTGAGTAACCTCCCTAATTACGTTCATCCTAAGTTTTAGAGTCGTTATAATTGAGCCCAGTGTTTTAAAAAGCCCATTCGGGCGCGTGCCTAGGCGCAAGGCCCACTTTAATCGCCTTGTTGGAAGGCGCGTGCGCCTTCTATGAAGCCCTATCCAGGCACGCACCTCTGGGGCTTCTTCAATTTTTTTTTCAGGTTTAATAGTAAAACTTACCGTTTTACTTATTTTAAATATATTTAGTGAAGAAAAGATTGATATTTAAGCGTTTTGATCTTGTATTGTTTATTAGTGTTGTAATGTTTCATGTTTTTTAATGGAGTATTGACTCTATGTTCAAAGACTAATATTTGAACCTTATTTTTTTATATTTTTCTTGGCCTAGTTGTTTCGACAGGGGTCTCTCGGGTTATTTCTCACTCACAGGGGTCTCTCGGCTTTCTGATCAACCACGCTCTCTCTCCCATTTCTCAGCCACGGTCTCTCTCCCGCAACTTCGAGATCAATTTCCGGTAGGTTATGTGATTTTATATTTCTAGCTGCTCATTAATATCAATTTTGGGTAGGTTATGTGATTTTATATTTCCAGCTGCTCATCAATATTCTTAAATAGGTTATGTGAAGTTATATTTAGTATTATTATTACCATTATATTTCGTAGATTGACATCTCTTTCTGATTAAATTTCGTAAATGGATATCCATTGGTGTTGTAACCAAATCATTTAGGAAGAACATTACCAATTGCTCTAAATTTGTAAACAAGCATCTCTTTGTTTTTTTGTATTGGCTGAAACAATTCTCTAATTTTCACCTACTTCTAATAAGATATGATTGACTTGATTAAAATATTAAGTTATGAAGCCATAATTAACTACCTGTCAAGTTCTTGCCCATGGTCAGATATATGAATTAAAATTTTCTTGTAGGAATGTGTTTTTAGAATATGGTTCTAGTGCTTATAATGTGTGCACGAGGTAGTGTAACTTGCAAATTTTCTGCGTACTTAATGATATTGAAACATGTAAACCATATCATTTCTCAGATATAATAATTTCTACATACATGTTAGTTGCATATGCATCATTCCAAAAAGTGAAACTAGCAAGAAGATAGGAGAGAGAAAAAGGAGAGGCCAATGTTAATTCATATAATTTTAATTGAAATCCTTTTAAAGTACACAATTACTTCTTATGAAGCTTTAAGCAATCATTGAAACCTAGGCGTGGTTCTTATTTCTGTATTGATTGTTTAGGTGTTAGTTTCAGAACCTATAGTCTTTCTTTGTAGCTTTCTGTAGATGTCTCTTAGCTTGATAGGTTTTACTTTCGTTGAACTCGGTTGTCTGCCGGTTTGTAAGTGTAAAACATGTTGAGTTTCTGTTTTTTGAAGCCCAACCTAATGTTTGTTGAAATCTGTTGGAGGTTGGGCATTTATTGTACCTTAAGGAGTGTTTGTTTGGATTTACAGGTCTTAGAGAAATTTTGGTTATCTCCTAGTTACGTCGTTATGTTGCCGAAATTTCAGCGCAGACGACGTGGCTGAGTAACCTCCCTAATTACGTTCGTCCTAAGTTTTAGGGTCGTTATAGTTGAGCCTTCTACCCCTCCCATTGACCAAATTTGTGAGTCTCTCTCTTTAAAAGACAAGGGATCCTCGTGCTAAATAAAACTCCTTTTCTCGCTTGCTTTACTATTATTCTAATGTCATGGAAGGATTTGTAGCTTAGTTATCTGAAACTAAGCTTGAATTCTTGAAAAAGTTGTCTGATGTTGTGGTTGTAAGGGATAATAGAAAGCATGAAATTCTTCTAGTTAGGTATGATAATAGTTTCATCTCACTGTCAATTTAATATTTATTTACTAATGGTATCTCTAATTTCAAGTTTCATTGCTCCAACAAATCGAAAATATAGAGTTATAGATGAAAATTTTCTACTTTTTCTGCTTTGTTTATGGTTAACATGAAAAATAAGGTGGGGTTGTTGATTCTCATATTTTAAATTGATTGATTGTTAATTTAATTAGGATATAACATAGTGGAATTAATTAGTTTATAAATTGAGTTTGGATTGCAATTAATTGATTGTTAATTTACATTTGGGTAAAAGTTAGGAAAAAGTTAAAGTGGGGTTGTTGGTTATCATATTTGAAAGAAACAAGTTTTGGTCCTAAACTCATAGAAGGTTGAACTTACATTCAACTGAACTAAAGGTTGAATATTCTAATGTTTCTGAATTTTTGTTTAATATATATGGAGATATTGATCGTGCAAAGAAATAATTGTTTAATATTGATGGTGTCTATATTTAGGTGGTTTTTTTAATGGTCTAATAATTTGTACTTGTTGACTTCAAGGGTTTTAATTTGATCCCATTTAACCCAATTATTTCATTGCTCATAGCTTTTGATTTGAATTAGTTTGCTTTGATGCAATAGTTGTGTTTGGTTGTTTAACATGCTTTGCATTAGAACATTTCTCAAATGTTGTTGATATCAATGTTATTGTATTTGATAATGATTAACGACGAACTTTTAAGAGGTAGAAATAGTCCTCATGCGATTAAAAGAGTACATTGTATTATCTGTGATAAATATGTAGTTTATTATACTTTTTTTAGGACTAAGATTGATTTCATTAATTGAAAAATATCTATTGACTTTATTTAATTAGGTTATAACATAATGGACAAATTATGGATGTCGAAAGATAGATTCTCTAAAGAGTATGAAGAAGGTGTAGACACTTTTATTCAGTTTGCACATGAACATGCGAGTGGTAAACCTTCTATACGATGTCCGTGTGTTAAGTGTGTAAATTTGAAGATTCTCAACACTAATGTAGTCAGGAACCACTTAGTTGCTTATGGTATCGATCAAAGATATGATAATTGGATTTGGCACGGAGAACCCTTGATAGATATTCTAGAAACAATGTAGAGTCAAATTTAAACTACACCACTAATGAGCAAGTATATGAAGAGAACTCTGATGGCAACATTGTGGAGATGGTTGAAACTGCACAACAACATTTTGATGAAGAGCCAAAAAATTTAAGAACACAACAACATTTTGATGAAGATCTAAAAAAAATTAAGAAGTTGCTTGCAGATGCTGAAAAACCTCTATATCCAGGATGTAGTAGATTAACTAAGTTAGGTACATTAGTTAGATTGTATCACCTGAAAGACAAATTTGAGTGGAGTGATACTAGCTTTACAAAGTTGTTGACCTTATTGAAAGATATATTACCTGAAAAGAATGAATTGCCGACATCTACGTATGAAGAAAAGAAGACGTTAGTCACTTTGGGAATGACGTATGAAAAAATTCATGCATGTCCCAATGACTGTTGCTTATATAGGAAAGAATATGCTGATGCATCTAATTGTCCTCACTGTAACGAGTCAGGATGGATGAAACATAAGAATTCGTTGGAAGTGAAAGAGGGAGTCCTTACTAAAGTTATATGGTACTTTTCCCCAATTCCACGATTTCAAAGGATGTTCAATAGCACGTTAATTTCAAAGGATTTAACTTGGCATGCTAATGAGAGATTAGTTGATGGCAAGTTACGACATCCTGCTGATACTCCATCTTGGAAATTGATCGATCATTTGTGGCCTGATTTTGGAAGTGAAGAGAGAAACCTTCGTCTTCCCTATCAACTGATGGAATAAATCCTCATAGTGAGATGAATAGCAAGTACATGTTGTTGGCCTGTAATATTGACAACATACAATCTCCCACCTTGGTTATGTATGAGACGTAAAATTTTTTATGTTAACTATGATAATATCTGGGCCAAAGCAACTGGGGTACAACATAGATGTGTATTTGGCTCCTTTAATAGATGATTTAAAAGTTCTTTGGAATGATGGAGTGCCCTGTTATGATGCATATCGAGATGAAGTATTCACATTAAAAGCAGCGTTGTTCTGGACAATTAACGATTTTTCTGCATATGGTAATTTAGCCGGTTGTAGTGTCAAAGGATATTGTGCATGTCCCATATGTGGAGAACACACATCAGCTATACATTTAAATTTGGAAAGAAGATGGCTTAACTTGGACACAGAAAATTTTTGCCACTAGCTCATTCATTTAGAAGACAGATGAAAGCATTCAATAATGACAAAGAATTTGGAAAGGTTCCACAACCATTGTCAGGAAAAGAAATTATTGAAAAATTAACCAACAACGAACGTTCCAATGAAGATATGCCAAAAGAGAAGAAACCAATAGGTGCCTTGCGTTCTTGTTGGAAGAAAAAATCGATATTTTTTGAACTTGAATATTGGAAGAAGCTTCATGTTCGACATTGCTTAGATGTAATGCACATCGAGAAAAATGTTTGTATGAATTTAATAGGCACTTTACTCGACATCCCTAGTAAGACAAATGATGGATTACAAACTCGATGTGATTTAGAACGATTAGGTATTCGTGCCGAGTTGGCCCCAAAAGTTATAGGAAGAAGGACATTCATTCCACTGGCCTGCTACACATTATCCAAACATGAGAAACGTGCGGTTTGTCAATCATTGTCAAAAATGAAAGTTGCTGAAGGTTATTATTCCAATATAAAGAACCTCGTATCACTCGATAATCTAAAAGTTAATGGTTTGAAGTCACATGATTGTCACGTGCTCATGCAACAATTGCTATCAGCTGCAATTCGATCTACACTACCTAAGCATGTGAGAATTGTTATCACACGATTCTGCTTGTTTTTCAATGCAATATGCAATAAAGTGATCGATGTTTCACAATTAAGTGAGTTGGAGAAAAAGATCGTAGTTGTACTGTGTCTGTTTGAAAAATACTTCCCTCCATCGTTCCTTACGATAATGATGCACTTAACAGTTCATCTGATTAGAGAAGTGCGACTTTGTGGTCCTGTGTATCTTCGATGGATTTATCCTTTTGAAAGATACATGAAGTTCTTAAAGGATATGTGAGAAATAGAAATCAACCCGAAGGTTGTATTGCTGGAAGGTTATATTGTCGAGGAAGCTATAAAGTTTTGTACCGAATTTTTGTATGATGTAAAACCTATTGGACTCGGAAAAGCTAGTGAACAAGCTCAAGATGATGAATTTAAGAGACCGACATCGACAACTTCTCACATGAAGCCTGATAAGGAACAACTCAAGCAGGCTCATTTATATGTTTTAGAAAATACAGATGACGTTCAACCTTTTATAGAGTACGTTCACTTCTTATACTAATTTAAAGTTAATCCATAAACTTATTAATATACTAACACCAATGATTCTTTGTATATTATAGAAAGCATATGAACTATTTGAAACTCATCTATTCATCAAGATCAAGAAATCAAAAGTGGTTACAAGATCAACACAATAAAACATTCATTTCATGGATACGTGATCAAGTATGGTTCTAATAATTCTGCTCATTTTTTCTTTTTCCTTTTTAGTTTTTAATGACTTATACTGAATAGTGATTTATGTGTATAGGTTGCTATTGATCTTGAAGTACCAATCCATACTATATCTAACACATTGAGGTGGATATCACATGGTCCTTCACCCACCGTGATAATCTATTTAAGCTACGTAGTGAATGGTGTTCGCTACAATACAGAGCTTCGTGATGGTACTTGAAATGTTCAAAATAGTGGAGTATGTTTAATAGCTAGTACGATGCAAGTACCTAGTGCAAAAGATAAAAATCCAGTAATCACAAACATGTCTTTTTATGGCGTGATTCAAGAGATATGAGAATTAAATTACCATAATTGTAAGATTATAATGTTCAAGTGTAACTGGGTTGAAAGTAATGGAGGTGTTAAAACAGATGAACTTGGATTTAAACTAGTTGATCTTAGACGTATTGGATATAAATCTGATTCTTTCATTTTAGCTTTACAAGCTAAACAAGTCTTCTATATAGAAGATCCAAGTGACTCCCGATGGTCTATTGTGTTGCATCCTCCAAATAGAGAGTACGAAGATCATATTAACGAAGACTAGCTTGGGGACTTAATTTTAAACTACAATAACTCTAACACGTTTCTACTACTAATGAATCTGATGAAATAAATGATGATAGTTCAACATATGTTCGCACTGATTGTGATGGCATTTGGATTGAAAATGAAAATGAAGCATAAATTATCTGGTATAACTTTTCACTGCTGAATTTAGATGTTGATACAATTTGATGTTTTTATTATTTATATTTAACTCAACTAATGTACTGCAGGTACTTAGCAGGTATTTAGCAGGATACTCTAATGGATCAATACTCTAGTGATGATGATCGCATGCCACATGGTAGTGCATATGAGGTAGAGAATGATGATATGGTGCAGCCTCCTAATGTGCGACCTACTCGAGGCACTACTGCGATGCTCGAGCTTGCGGGAATAAGAAATGAAGCTGATCGAAGAGTGATCGAATACAATGCTCATGGAAAGTGGATTGGTAGGAATGCAACGAAAATGATAAGCTATATTGGAACGTGTGTGCGACACCACATTCCAATTACATATGACTCGTGGCCTGAAGTACCAAGAGAATTGAAAGAAAAGATTTTTTCTTGCATTGAGGTAATCTATTATTTCACTTACTCATTAAATATCATATATTGAAATATACTTATATATATTACATTGTTTTGCCAGCATTCCTTCGTAGTAGATCATAAATCAAAGAAGGACATATTGATGAAAGCTGGAATTTCGTTCCGACAATTTAAGAGCTTTTGAGGACTAAATATATTATTCCATTTCAAGACATGCCAAAATGTTTGAAGTCTCCACCACCGACATATAACCACATCGAGCAAGTTCATTGGGATGAATTCGTTGGTAAAGTTCTATCTGAAGAATTTTAAGTAAATATTGAAAAATGATTTGATTTTTGTTTATAAATGTTTACACGAATATACTAATTAACCTTATTTTTTTTTTTAGAGTGTAAACTTTCCTGTTGTCTTGTTTGGAATTTTAGGTTCTCGTCACGCTTATCTTGCGTTTCGATCCGCCTGGTTCTTTTAGTTGGCTGCCTCGAATTTTCTCTAGTTATTGCTATCCATCCTTATGAGGATATTCAGTCTCCTAGAGTGCCAATTCCTCCAGTATTTATTATATGTGTTAGGATCTCGTTGCGCTTTACTTGTGTTTCAATTCTCCTAGTAAGGTTTATTCGGAGTCATTTTAGACATTTCGAGGGTTACCTCGAAATTTTCGCAGTTTCTGTTGTCCATCCTTATCAGGATATTCAGTCTACTAGGGGTCAATTTCTCGGTTCAATGGGATTCTCGGCCAGCCGTCATGCTTATTATGCACTTCAGGTGTTCCCCTTTTCCCTGGGTCATCCCCAGATCGATTCTATTGGGGGGTTTAAACATTCATCCGAATTCACGACCAACATTGTTCTCCAGTGATTATGCGTACTTGTCGTTCTTAGGTTTTGAGTGGGATCACCGCTAATCCTTATGGGGATTCCCTTGGGCTTCCCGCTTCTTCGCTGGAGGGGAATTTTTGTCGTTTTATAATCGTGTTGCTTTATGTTTCTCGTTTTCCAATAAGAACGTGCTCTAATCCTGATCCACAACTTATGTCGTTCTCTTGGATAGAGCGTGTTTGATAGGAGTTTTTGCATGATAACTGTCTCGTTGTCGGAGCTTGAAAGCATTGAAAGTTGGTCTTGGTAGTAGGAGGTGAAAGTTGGATAACCTTTATCGCAGGAGTAAGGGAGCTTCGGAGGGGGATTCGAGCCCTAGGGTCGGTTCAACCTACGTAAGTCGACCCTGTCAATCTCGGCCGGTTTGGTTTGGTCGGTCCTTGACCAATTTGGTCTGGTCGGCTCCAACCGATTTTGGTCTGGTCAACCTCGGCCGGACCGGGGCCAGGGCCGAGGCCGAGGCGTGCTGCGGTGGATTCCGTCAGCGCTCTGTCATCTTCTTCCGTGCGCTGACGCGCACACCAAGCTGCCACCACACCGATAGAGCACATTATCCTTCTCATTTTCCACACCATTCTTCTCATTTTCCCTTTCTCTTAAGGTAGTTCTCTTCTTATTGTGTCTTTAAGTCGTTCGTTCTTCTTTTTATTCTTTTCTTTGTATTTTGTGTTTAGTGGAAGGTGGTTGGTGTACTACTTCTCCTGAGGTTGATGAATCTTCTTGTGGTGAGGAGTCTTATGACACAAGTTGTTATGAGACTCCCCAATCCTCTGATCATTCTTTCGAGGGGTCCGGTGCAAGTCATGAGGTTATATCATCCTTGGTGACTGGAGCTCAACTCGAGCGATTACGGTACAAGTATGATATTCCCTTAGACGTGCAAATCAGGGTTCCCGGGCCAAATGATCGGATTGATGATCCTCCTCTTGGTGAAGTAGCTCTTTATTCTGCAATGTTCAAGTTTTGTTTTCGTCTTCCTCTTCCTTTATTTTTGCAAGGTTTTCTAGCGTTGGTTAGGTTGGCACCCGCTCAAATTGTCCCAAACAGCTGGATTCACATCATTGGTTGTTATGTATTATGGGCAACTTATGGGGATGGGAGCCCGCTTAGTCTGCACGTCTTTATGTCTCTCTATATCTTGAGTCGAAATCCGTCTTTTGGTCGTTTCTTTTATTACTTTAGTTCTTCCTGTGGAAAGTTAATTAATAACCCAAGTTCCGTTCACAACTGGAAAAATCAGTAGTTTTTAGTGAGTGACAATTGGTTGTCTCGTGGCTCTCAAAATGCCACATATGCAGTTTTCACTAAGTTTGGGCATTATGGTGAGTTGTTTTCTCTCTTTTTGGAAACTGCACCTGTGTATTTTAATTAACTGGGTTGTGTTTCTTCTCTTTTTTTCAGCTCCTTTGGAATTTCGTCGTCCTGCTGCGGCTCGAGCTTTCGTTAGGGCCATGAAGAGTTTAGGAGCTCCCTCCCGACTCGGGCCTGCTCTTGTGAGCCAAGAGAATCTTGAAAGAATTGGTTTCGCGCCTCCTCCCCTTTCGGAAGGTAAGAGTTTCTACCGGTCTCATCCGTGTTGGTCGTCGGCCTCGACTGTGCTGGTCGGCCTCGGTCGTGCTGGTCGGCCTCAGTTCTCCGAACTTTACTCTTCGTCGTCATTTTCTTATTTAGCTTTCATTTGTTGTAACTTGATTCAATGATCCTATTGGCTTTGTTTGTTTTTTTTTTTAGAAATGTATCCACGAAGTGCTTCTTTGTTTGAGGTCATGGAGCAAAATAAGAAGAAGAAAGCCCGTGGTGGGGTTGGTCCTTCAAGGGTTGAAGATTCCAGCCCCCTAGGGGTGAGGTGCCACCTTCCGAAACTCGTGATCTTCCATCTCATCCTGTTGGAGTTAGCACGCGTCGTACTTGGAGGAGCGTTCCCTCTTCATCAGAAGGAGAGAATTCTCCATTCTCCGGGGCCTTTACTCTTCCCTAGAATTACACCTCGCCGGCTACTGAGGTTGAGCTGCTTGGTCGGAGTTTCGAGCTTTGGAGAGGGGTAAGTTAAGACCATCCCCCAGGGTTCCTGGCCAACGACCCCATGAGAGGCTTCAACGAAGGGATTGTTGAGCTCCGTCATGTAAGCTTTCTTCCATTGAGGGTGTTGTTATTATCTTGGTGCTTTTTGGTGACTCTGCTTTCTTTTTTCTCTTATTTTCAGAGTTTCGGTCGTATTAGCATGGCTGCCATGGCTATGGCGGAGACCATCAATAATTTCCAACGCACTTCTGTTCCTAGATCTGAGCTAATTTAAGCTCAAACCAATTTGAGTCAGGTTAATCGTCTACTTGCAGAGAGTCAGATCAAACTCAACTCTGCCAATGTTGAGATTCAGACTCTCCATAGTCAACTTAGTGAAGCACAGGCCCTTTTGACTAATGTTGAGTACTTGACTGAAGGGTTTAAGAAGACGGGGGAGTTTACAACCCTCCAAAATAACATTTTTTATGGTGGATGCAACTGGGCTATCAAGCGCGCTTCCAAACGATTCAAGGATATAGACTTTGGGATTCTTGAGGAGGATTATGCTATTTTAAAGAATGACCCCACTGCCTTTCCTGATTCTGAGGACTCAAACAGTAGTGGTGGAGCTGGAGTGGATGAGTCTTAGACTTTATGTATTTCTTTTTTCGCTTCTTCTAAGTTTGGTGTAATTCTGCCATGTAGTTTTCTTTTCCTTGAAATTCTGCCATGTAGTTTTCTTTTCCTTGAATGAATGAACGTGCGCTTTCTATTCACTTGGTGTGCTCGGCCTCGACTATAATATGCTCGGCCTTGGCCGGTTTGGTCGGTCTTCGCATGTTTTTTTATCATATGTGCTCGGCCTCGACTTGGTGTGCTCGGTCTCGGCTATAATATGCTCGGCCTTGACCGATTTGGTCGATCTCCGCATGTTTTTTAATCACATGTGCTCGACCTCAGCTTGGTGTGCTCGGCCTTGACCAACCAGAAGTTTTCGCAAGTTCCTCCAGTTTTTCATATTTTCGTGTGTAAGAAGAACAAGATGTGTGTGAGGGAGTGTGCAAGTTATATCTCCCCTATAGCCCCTACTCAAGTAGGAGATTTGTGTTGATAGTCGTACTTGAGTCACGTTTTCTTACTTGAAAAAAAAACTTCCATTTATGGTAAAAAGAAAAGAAACTTCGAACTTTACATGGGGTTTTCTATGTAAATAAACCAATCTATGAACATGGAGCCTGGCTTTAAGCCGTGTCAGCCTCGGCTATTCCATGGTCGGCCTCGGCCATGTCGGGGCCGAGGTCTCTTTCGAAGCTTCGTTTCATTGTCACTTTTAATGCCGCAAAGTAACATTCTCTCGATGCTTTCTGTTGTCCTTTAACGATCCCGACGCCATTGGTGGTTGTGAATTTCAACAGTTGATGGTATGTGGAAGCAACTGCCTTTAATTGGTGAAGTGTTGGTTTCCCAAGGATTGCATTGTAAGCTGTGCATTCCATTACTAAGAAGTTGATTATTTGTGTGACGGAGTTTGCCCCTTCACCAAAGGTGACTGGAAGCTCTATGCTACCTTCAGGGGTAACCCTTTCTCCGCCAAAACCAACTAGGAGGGTTAAATTTTCTTTTAGAAGCCCCCTTGCTAATTTCATGACATTGAAAGCGGCTGAAGATAGGACGTCGGCTGCGCTTACTCCATCTATGAGTATTATGTAAACCTTCATATTGGCTATGGCAAGTGTCACTACTAATGCATCATTGTGGGGTTGATGGATCGCTCTAGCTTCAGCTTCTGTGAACCCGAGGATTTGGTCTTCCATTCCTGGATGAACTGAGAAGATACCTTGATAGTAAGGATCTTGTCGAGCTTCACGACCGATTTCCTTCCTATTTCTGTTAGATTCGCCTCCAGCTGGTCCTCCGAAAATCGTTCGGATTTCCCGGGGTGGCTCGTCCTCGGCTTGGCCTCGGTCGTTGTTTGCTCGACCTCGACTTGATTCTGGTCGGCCTCAGCCGTTTCTCGATGACGGGGCTGAGTTTCGTCTTGGACGTACTCCTTCAGGTACCTTCTCTAATTAGGGTTTCTATTTCGTCTCGGAGTTGGTAGCAATTGGAGGTGGCGTGCCCGTGGTTCCTATGGAACATGCAGTACTTGGCTGGGTCTCGTCTTCCAGGTGGAGCTCTCATCTTTTCAGGGAATTTCACGAGATTCAAATGTTGAATCTCCATCAAGATCTTTTCTGGAGGAAGAGTCGTGGAAGTGTACCTTTCGAATGGTTGATTTGGGACCACTCGATGATCTGGTTTACTTCGGTACTCCTCTGGTCGGCCTCGACCACCTTCTTCGACTCTTCTTCTTTTGGAGGCTGTCGAGGAATAGTTCCGTGTTCCAGTTGGATCCACGCTTTTGTCATTCTTTTCGAGGCTGTCGAGGAATAGTTCCGTGTTCCAGTTGGATCCACGCTTTTGTCATTCTTTTCTTGACTAGGGACCTCTTTTGATCGTAATAAGTCTTCTGCGCTCATGTACTTTTGTGCCCTTGCTATGAACTCAACGTAAGATGTTGGTTCTTTCTTTCCAATTGACCTCAACAGGCCTTTGTCTTGCAGACCTGCCACGATGGCAATTAAAGCTGTAGTGTCTGTGAAACCTTCGACCTGTAGGGTTTCTTTGTTGAAACGAGAAACATAGTCACGCAAGCTTTCTTTAGGTCCTTGCTTGATGTTAAGCAAGTGCATTTGAGGTTTCCGCTGGTCCCAACCTCCTAGGAACTGGGATACAAATGCTCTGGCCAGCTCTTTGAAGGAATTGATGGATTTTCTCTTCAGTTTTTTGTACAAATCTTGTGCTGGCCCTGTTAAGGTGGAAGAGAAAACTCTGCACTTAAGCACTTCTGATGCTCCATGTAGCTCCATGCGCGATCTGTATGTGTCTAAGTGTTCTACAGGGTCCGAGCCCCCATCGTAGGGGGTGATGGAAGGTACTTTGAACTTTTCTGGAATTTTTTCGTTCATTATTTTTCGGTGAAGAACGGGTCAACCTGCTCGATAAGGGCTTCAAGATCTCACCTCTCGACTTCTCAAATTTTTAGGAGGTTCCCTTGGAGATCCCCGAACTCCTTTTGCATTTGGCGGATGTCATTCTTCCAAGGTGGAGTCGTCTCAGCCGCTTCACCTTCGATTCTCGTCAGGTCGGCCTTGGTTTGTGCTTTCCGCCTTTGGTTAATCACCTCTCGTAAATCTGACGTCGTCCCGGAGATTTTTCCAGCTGCTGGTTTCGAGTTTTCGGGACGATTTCTGTGATGAGTGTAGAAGCTTACTTGCACAATGGATTTTATCCGGTGAGCCATGCTTGCTTTGCTCTTGGCTGAGGACTGGCGTGGCTTGTCGTTTCCTCCAAGGATTAGCTTATCGGTGTGCTCCTGGGCTGGGGATTTTGACTCTCCCATCCCTTCTGCCACCTTCGCTTTTCCCTGGTGTTGGTCTTTCTGGTCGAGTTTCTCCAAGAAATTCCATAGGCATTCGTCCATCTTGTCGACCTTCTCCCGTAATTCTGCCATCTCCTCGTGTGGTCGGCCTGCGTCAGTATGAGGCCGAGGAGAGGAGATTGTTTTAATTCTTCGAGGGTGATGGTCGGGGCTAGAATCTTCTCCGTCTTCATTCCAGTTCTTGTTTGCTGCGAATCGGCTCATATCCTCTTTGTTGTTTGGCTTAAACTCACGGTCTTCCTAGCAAGCGTTGTTCGTTCCCCACAGACGACCCAACTGTTGTTGCCAAATTTTGGACAGGAGAACACACCTGACCTCCACGTGACAACGACGGTAAATTTGTAATTCTTAAGGGAAGAACGCAGCCTGCATGACAAGGAAAACCTGGACACCGGTGTGGTGTAGGCCACACAAGCTGCGATGCCTAAGTCAGAGAGGGTTTGTGAGAGAATTCAGGAAGAGTTTATGTTTAAGTGACTTGAATTGACTTACCTTTTTCCTCCCCCCTATAAGAGTTTAAATAGTCTTCCATTTGATGGGTTTCCTTCGCCTTTTGGGAAAAGGACCAGTCGGGAAAGGCCGAAATCAAGCTTATGGGTCCTGTCCCATTTGATTAAAGCCCAGATATGGCCTCGGATATGGTCGACCTCGGCCTCGTCCGAGGCCGACCACGGGTTTGGCCTTGGGCCCAAGCCTGGGTCCTTTTCCTGGGATGTGGGGCTAGGGTAGAGCCCAAATGGGAGGGCTCTACCCTGGTTGTCCTCGGCCTATGCCGAGGCCGACCACGCGCTTGGGTCGGATCTCGGACAAACCCTCTGGTCTCGTTCCATCATGGTTCGACCCACTTTGACCTAGTATTTGGGCTTCTCATTCTGTTTTGACCCTTTACTTTGGTCATTCGACCTGCCCATTCTTGTTGGTCCAATCTTACCCATAACAATTGTCATGCATTCTTTTTCTGCTTATATATTTTGTTGATTGAAACAATCTTTTAGTAATTTATAAGATTTGTGTAGCTATATTGTCTTTTTGTCATGGTGCTTCTACTTTTTAATTCTCATGAGACTTTCATTTAGAATTAGGGACCTGAAACTAAATATAGCCTTTAATATTCTTGTGATCCTTATTCCATAAGATAGTTATTGACGTGTTGTATTGTATACATTTTTGTGTATTAAAATATTAGAAATAAAATATGTGTGCTATTTCAAAACTTTTCACTATGCATTCACACTTCTTCACAAATTAAAGGTGTTAGGTCTTAACATCTGTATTTTTGGTTGATTAATTCAATATTGTTTGTTTTTGTAAGTGATGAAAAGTTGATTTTGTGGAGATTTTCAAATAAAATTTGAAAAAACTTTCATTGAACAATATCAAGACGGTATGTATTTACCTCAGTTTTCTCATTTCCCATCTATCTTTTTCTTTGAATGAATAGATATAGACGACAGTAGTGGAGCCTAGAAAAGCTTTTGAGATATATCTATATATTTTCTACTAAGTCCATAAATGAATTTGCAAATGGCATATAAATTATTATATCATAATTGTCTTCGCTTTTCTGGCTATTCTTGCCCAATTTAGTCAAGTAAACTAAAGATTTTACGATGAGTCATGGAAGATGTTGGTTCTTTATCTTGTGAAACAACAAATTAAACAATTACATAACACCCATCGAATTGGGTTCAAAAAATGAGTACTCTGTATTTGTGATTCGAGCTCACAAGTTCTTGAAATTAGTTTGTCCTTACCTTTCTTTTTCTTTCCTTCACACTTCTCTATTTACCTTCGAAATCACGATTCCAAGCTTCATGTGAAGTTGTTTCTCTTCACTTTGAATTCACTCCAAGCTTCTAAAATGGAGATGGTCATTTAAGGATTATACAAAAACTTTCAGATTTTGATTTGAGTCCATAATTTGCTTTTATTAGAGAGCTACTTGGCTTCTGGTCTATAGTTGTTCAAAATGGAGAAGCTTGTTTTTTTGAACTAGCATTTTATGAGGAAACATCAACTTTAAGTTGATTGTTGACGGTCGTTAAACATCAACGATTATGTATTTATTGACAGATTTTAACTGTTAACAATATGAATGTTGACACTTATTAGTCATCAACTATGACGTAAATCCGTCAACAAAACCCTCTTTATTGACATTTATGCACTGTCAACATAGGGTATAGTTGATGGTTTTTAACTATCAATATTTAGGTGAAAGCGTCAACAACAGCTTCTTTATTGACACTTATGTGTCGTCAACATAGAGTAAAATTGATGGTTCTGAGCCATCAATATTTAGGTCAAAACGTCAACAATAACCACTTTATTGACATCTGTGAGCCGTCAACATCAGGTATAGTTGATATTTTTTAACCGTCAACATTTTTAGCCAACCGTCAATAATACCCCTTTTATTGAAACTTGTTGTCTATCGATATAAACATATCTTGACGTATTTTAGTTGTCATCTATAACTATACTTGACGTTTTGCATTGTTAACTATGACATATTTGTTGACAGTTTTTGAACCGTCAATATTGTCAGTTTTAATGTCTTTTTTTAGCCGTCAACTATAACTATGTATAAAAATTAAAAAAAGTGGATATTATTCACCTATCCTCTATCACTTGCATCTGTATAAACAACTCTATCAATTCACATTTTTCTCATAAGGTAGTCATTATCAACATGTAATTCACATAAGACCTAGGTAACAATGTAATTTGAGACTCAATGATTGTCAAACTATATAAGTACAAATTTTATCAAAATAAACCATAATTGCAAATGAACTAAAGCAAAGTTCCATTTACTAACTAATAAGTTAAAATTACATATCATTCCAAGCAAACTATTAAAAATCATAACACTAACTCCTGAAAATCACATAAATGAAGTACGATAACAAAAATGTTTATAAGTACCGAGATACAAATTCACATAACTCAACTCGCATCTCGTCCAACTCATCTTTGGGTGTACTTATCTTTTTTCGTCAACTGCAAACAAATAAGTGTAAATACATTAAAAATTGAATAAATGAAGAAACTGTAAAACACATAGAATAAGATCAAAGTATTACCACGTCCATTATCACTCGACTTCTCTGTGTTACTATATCTCGAATAAACTTCATAGTATAGTATCCACACTCTGTACTCCCCGATTGCTTAGCACACTATATAAATAGATTAAAACATATAATAAGCAAGACTCGAATAAATAAACAAAATGGTAGTAAAAAATGAAAGATTTGAAACGATTACCAGAACAACTATCCAGTTAAAAATTGGATTTCTAGCGTTTGCTTGAGCATAGAACATCCTGATAGCTCTATACAAGTACAAATACATAAAAATAAGTGAATAACGTTTACAATAAAAAATATATCAATGGTAGAAGTTTCATAATAATTATATATTAACTATATTTTTCACATAATCGTGAATGCCATGACCAATGGAATCAATCGACCAAACTGTAGATGTTCTTAATGAGATAACCACCAACGACCAATGATTTTTAATGATAAAATTACCAACAAATAAGAGTTAGGAATATTTACAAAGTACAAGTAATTCAATAAGTACATGGTTTACGTATCATGAATTATAAGGACAGATCAATAGTGAAGGAATGCAAATTATTCTAATATGATGGGATCAGATTGACACAAGTACCTAACCATAAATAAAAAATATTAAGAATTTGTGATTTTATTCATAAGTTATATCTTGCAAAGAAAATCTATGGTATGTAAAAGCATGTTAATAGAATGAGAAAGCTTGTAAATCAATTTAAAAGCACAATATAACAATTTTTCATTAAATACATAGAGTCAACAAAGAATGAAAGATCACGAAAAATGTAGTCAATACATCTGCAACATAACTCTGAGAGCTTGAACAAAGTATTCAACCCATTAATACAAGTACATACTTACCGACTGACCCCAAGATATTTTTACTAAGCAACTGAACAAGCTTAGATGGGTGGTCCAACTGGGTACAATTGATAGATGAGATAATGCCATTATAGTTAAATGCACTAGAAAAGTAAACCAAATTGCAAACTTCATCAACAAGAAGCAACTCGAAAGAAAATATTCATCACATCAATTATCATATGCAAATTAAAATATTCCCATGACAACAAGCAAAATCCTTTTTTCTATAAAATAGTACCAGTTAATCACTCAAATAAAAGATGAATGGTTGAAAGTAAAAATTGTCATTAAGAACTAAAAATGGTCATGGATAATTTCAAACCAACATGTATTGCATTGCAACATTAACTTGTTAAATGGAACATAAATATCTTGTTCTTTTTCTATCATTAAAATAAGAAACAAGTCACTTAAAAGAATTATTGTAGGAGAAAAGGAAACATGTGCTACCCACTCACCCACTATACAAAACATCTAAAAAAAATAGAACGCTCCAATGAAGGTGAATTATAATTAAATGAATTATTATAGTATTTTTTATCACCGAATAATATTATTTAGAATCTAAGAACAAGCAGGCTACTCGAGCCATAAATAAAGGTATCTAGGGATCTTGTGTGATATAATTTTCTCTGAACGTTGTAGTTGTTTATTTATCAATTTCTTCACAATAATTTCTGTTGCATTAAATTGTTTTCTTATTTTGGAATAAAACCAACTTTGAAGCTTTAGTTGTACTACCACACTAAAAAATATTTGTTGCAACTTGCAACATGGCAGCATACCTTTCGAAATGGTGAAACAACTGAGAAAAGGACAAGATAGCTAACAACAAATAAAAAATCAATCACCCATCCTAATGATAGATCTTTGTAATCTTTACTGCATGATGATTTATGAGTGTTGAGGATCTCACATCGGAAAAGTGGAAAGAAACCTCACAATATATAAGATGTGTGGGTTACTCCTCTCATTACCAATTGGTTTTGAGATGGAACCCCATATAATCTAATAATGAGCGTTCGCTCATTCCAATTAAGTAACTTCCAAGATCTCCTGTAAATAGATATAATAAATAAAATAAAATAAAAAACAAAAGATATGTTAAAAATATGTCTATGGATTTTTATCATTTTCGATGATGCAGAATATTAATAATCTACTGAGATTCTTCCACGCTAGAAAAAATTATCCGTCTCAAAGAGAAGTTTGCTTCTTTGAAAGCTTGATGTACAAATAACCTTAGTAAATTGATAAAAATAGCCTTAGTAAACTAGAAATATTTATTCAATAAAATAACAATCCTTAACCTTACGTTGTTCAGTGACATATCTTAGAATCTTAAAGGCCAAAAAGTAAAATTCAAATATAATTTTAATCATAACATGACTCTTTACTGAAGCAACAAACCAACATTTTCTCATAAAATGCTAGTTCCAAAAAAACAAGCTTCTCCATTTTGAACAACTTATAGACTAGAAGCCAAGTAGCTCTCCAATAAAAACAAATTATGGACTCAAATCAAAATCTGAAAGTTTTGTATAATCCGTAAATGACCATCACAATTAATAGAAGCTTGGAGTGAATCAAAGTGAAGAGAAACAACTTCACATGAAGCTTGGAATCGCGATTTCAAAGGTAAATAGAGAAGTGTGAAGGAAAGAAAAAGAAATGTATGAACAAACTAATTTCAAGAACTTGTGAGCTCGAATCACAAATAGAGAGTACCCATTTCTTGAACCCAGTTCTATGGGTGTTATGCAATTGTTTAATTTGTTGTTTCACAAGAGAAAAAACCAACATCTTCCATGACTCATCGTAAAATCTTTAGTTTACTTGACTAAATTGGTCAAGAATAGCCAGAAAAGCGAAGACAATTATGATATAATAATTTATATGCCATTATCAAATTCATTTATGGACTTAGTAGAAAATATATAGATATATCTCAAAAGCTTTTCTAGGCTGAACTACTGTCGTCTATATCTATTCGTTCAAAGAAAAAGATAGATGGGAAATGAGAAAAATGAGGTAAACACATACCGTCTTGATATTGTTCTATGAAAGTTTTTTCAAATTTTCTTTGAAAATCTCCACAAAATAAACTTTTCATCATTTACAAAAACAAACAATATTGAATTAATTGGCCAAAAATGCAGATGTTAAGACCTAACACCTTTAATTTGCAAAGAAGTGTGAATGCATAGTGAAAAGTTTTGAAATAGCACACATATTTTATTTCTAATATTTTAAATACACAAAAATGTATACAATACAACACGTCAATAACTATCTTATGGAATAAGGATCACAAGAATATTAAACGCTATATTTAGTTTCAGGTCCATAATTCTAAATGAAAGTCTCATGAGAATTAAAAAGTAGAAGCACCATGACAAAAAGACAATATAGCTACACAAATCTTATAAATTACTAAAAGCGCAGAAGTGGTAGGATTGTTTCAATCAACAAAATATATAAGCAGAAAAAGAATGCATGATAATTGTTATGGGTAAGATTGGACCAACAAGAATGGGTAGGGAGAATAAACTATAACATTAATGTGTTGGGATGTTTGTCCTAATCTCGTATAGTTTGTAAATTACTATTTGAAATTAATAAATAGTTATTTATTTCATCATTTTGTGTCTCGCATGTTATTCAAACTTTGACCAAGAAACTAAGTTCTAGGGTCATTGAATATATGAGAGAACTAGAACTTGAACGATGTGTAGGGGACACAAAGGGAGGATCACGTTCGAGTAAATGACCCTAACGGTCTACAGTATATGGATGGAGTTGGAGACCTAATCCTTGATACGATGTGGATGCGACCCGCTTTGTATTGAGATACAAACGAGGTGATCTGACTCGTTCATGTTGTTGACATGCGAGTGAGGGCATCCTGTACAATGAGATTGTACAAGATTGGACCGTGAATTATTAGACCTACTGATGTACGTAAGACCGTTGACAGTAAGGACTAATAACTTCGTAGATGACAATTAGTGACTCGACTTGAATCCTGAGTGTGTTATAGACTCCTGTCTGCGGGGGTCTGTTCTTTGACTAGTACGGGAGAGGGTGGTCACAGTTACTCGTCCAATATGTCTATCTTCTAAGGGACAGGACCAAGTAGGGAGCTGGTAACTTAACTACGTGAGATGGAATTCACTCGTTCCCGCCTTTAGGGAAACTAGAGGAGTTTTCCCTTAAGTGTTGTCTCCAGAGCTTGGACAACGGGGGCCCACCTTCTCACTGGCACGAGAGGGTTATTGTGTACGGTTGGACCATACAACGTTGTTGTTCATTAGAGGAGCAGTGGGGACTTAAGGAGCAAGAAGTAGACACAGGGGTGAAACGATAATTTGACCCAACAGTGTCTATCAACAACCTGTGAAGTGTCGACTCATGGGCATTGGTTATATCAGTGGACACGTAATGTCTTGCACTGACGGGAGTGCAGCTACGGGCTTTAATGGAGTGTTACCATAGCTAATGAATGTTGATTAACCGGGTCAAAAAGTTTGATAAGTTCATCTCGGATCATTGGAGCTCGTCACTGTAGGTCCATAAGGTCTCTCGGCTGGCTCAATCTGGATTAAAAGAAGGGTTACTGTTTTGGTGTGAATTGAAGTGTTCAATTTAAATAAAAGGCATTTATGTCATTTATATGAGATATGAATGATATAATATATAGTTTAATGTGAATGAAATTCATAATAAACTATAGGTTTGCCTAATTGTTGAATTAGGGCTAATTAGAAAAAATTAGATTGAGAGATATTAAATTGGACGTGATTTAATTTAAAAATCAACAATATTGCAAATGTGATTTGTAATATGAGATATGAGATATCTTATAATATATGGTTATGCAAATATCATTTGCATAACCTATGGTTGTGGTAAAATGGTAAATAGGTGGAGATTTCAGCTCCACCTATCACCATTATTTAAACCCTTCTTGCAAGAAGGGTTGTAACGGATTCTCTCATTTTTGGAAATCTCACCAAAAGAAGAGATCATCCTTCTCTCAAATTCTCTCTCAAGAATTCTCCTCCCTTCACCAAAACAAAGAAGATCTCACTATCTTCGTTCTTCTAAAAGAAGAACAACCGAGAAGCCAAGTGGTGGTGTTCTTGTTCGTGAGAAGAGTTCGGGATCGTAGAGATCCAAGAGCACACGAAGAGTTCGTGATTAGTGGAAGAAAATTGAAGACCGTCTTCAACAAGTAAGTAGACCTTTCTTACTGTTTTTCTTCCATAAATTGCATGTTTAACCTAGTTCTAAGAGTTAGACTGTTTTAACGAATAATAGTTGCACAACTTCACCGCGACGATTCGATCGTCTTCCGCTGCGTGGGAGTTTCATTCCCTTCAATTGGTATCAGAGTCATTCGTTGGTTATTTGTTATGCACTGTTTTTCGTTAAAATTAGATGGGTATTGTCTTTAATTCATGAGATGAATGGTGGTTTGCAATTATGGATGTTTTCGGTTTTGGCATGAATTTAGATTTACAATTTTATGTTGATTAGATCAATGTAAAGGCTCGTGTTTTTTGGCATTTTGTTGTAAATCGAGTCTGTAAGTCCGAATCGTTCGTGGCAACAGTTGCTGTGAAGAAATCGGAGCGGAAACAGGCGAGAATCAACAAAGAACAACAAGAGGAGCTTGTTGTTCTGTCGACAGCGTTGAGACGTTGTTCATCGGCATCTCAACGTTGCGCATGCGGTCGGAGGCCCAGTTGCAGGACAACGTTGCAACGCTAGGCGTAGCGTTGCAAGGCCGAGGCATCGAGCACGTGGGGCATGACGCTGGAGGCTGCAGCGTTGTGGGCAGTTGGTCGAGGCGCGCGCGCGAGAAGTGGGGAGATGTGCATTGAGGGGCAGTTTTTTGAACGTTTTTTTTCATTATTTTATTTATAAAATGTATTTTATTTTAGTTTTTTAATTATTTTATTAAATGATATTAATATTAATATAAATGTTATATTAATATTATTTAATTAAATAATTGCCCCTAAGTGCCAAAACCGGTATATTTTTGCTATTTAATTATTTTATGCATGTGATGTATGATTTAATTAATTTTTATAATGTATGTCATAAAGATTTAAAATCCCACCTTCTGTTAAACATTTCATGCATCATTTATATTATAAGAGTTATAATATATAGTTTGCATGATAGGTTATATTATAAGAGTTATAATGTAATTAAATGCATGTTTTAATTTAATTAATATAAGTGTTATATTTTTAGATTAAAGTTTGCTCATGCATTTGAATTTCATGTGATGAATTATTATGTTATAGTATAGTTATTCATGTGATGAATAATCAAGTACTATAACCTAGAAATGCATGTAACCTAAGTTAATTATTAGTTTTAAAGTGTTTAGAACTTGAATAATTAAACTTAGGGTTTCTAGTTCTAATAAGATTAGAATTAGGAAATCAAAGTGTAATCTTTGAATGGTGACTGATTAGTAACTCTGTCTAAGGAAGGTTTTGTCTAAGGCTGGGGTATTTAAGTTGACGCTTGCGGAACACCCCTACCTGGAAACCGACTTGGGAGTGAATTCGGTCCGGAGATTCTTAGATTTTATTTTTTCGTGATTGTCGTTTATTAAAAGTTGATTAATTTACTCACATAGACCTAAGTTATAATGTGATTATAAACTTAGGCTAAATACCATATAAGAGTTATATTGGTAGACTTAGGTAAATTTTAGTCGGTTTATCTAGGTCAATCCCAAAAATTATAAAGTGCTGAGTGGGAGAAAATAAAGTGTATAAGATACATTTAATTTTCCGACCACAAATCTCCTTAAGTCCGCACCGTGAGATCCATACTCTGCCTCGTGGCGCAAATGAGAGCGTCTCCCTTCGGATGGTATTTGTATGGGTCAATATCAAAGTGGATGGAGAGAGTACTTATAGTGAGTGGGAGCGGGACCTGTGAAAACGGGACCCACGGTCTCTTATTTCGATTCACACCGGTGAGACCCCTATGATCCGCCTGCTAGTTTGGCCTGGAATAGACTATCCCTTCGGAGGGCCTTGATCATGGGAGTCGGAACACCGTGAATTTTCGAAAGGGATACAGTTTCCTTCTTGGTTTTCCTTCGTGGTTCACCCTTCTTCGGTGGCTATTGTTTGGACGGATACTTGGAAACTTAAAGATTGAGGGTGACACTCACGGGATTCGTTAAGTGTTAATGAATTCGACCAAATAATGGTAACTGGATGCCTAATGGAATAAGAGTTATTCTGGGATTAGGGTCTGGTCGAGAAAGTCTCGTCCTAGAAGAGGAGTGTTTTTCTTCACCCTTCAGTGGCGGTCATTCTAAACCTTTAGAATATCATTGCAATTTTTAAATGACCTAGGGATAAAAGGATTAATTTTTGCTAAAACTTTATTGGTTTTCAAAATTTTATTCGAGACTGACACAAAATCTTTTTCAATTTTTTCAGCTAAAATGTCTAGCTCAATAATCGTTTTACTTGCTTCCGACAAATTTGTTGGAGATAACTTCCAAACGTGGAAGAATAATATAAACACAATTCTAGACTGACGACCTGAAGTTCGTGTTTACTGAGGAGTGCCCTCAGTTGTCGACCTCGAATGCATCACGAAGTGTTCGTGATGCATACGATCAATGAATCAGGGCCAATGAAAAGGCTTAGGTCTACATCATTGGCAGCTTATCTGAAGTATTGGCAAAGAAGCATGAGTTGATGGTCACCGCTAAGGAGATCATGGATTCGCTACAAGACATGTTTGGACAACGGTCCTTTCAAGTCAGGCAAGATTCACTCAAACACGTCTTCAACGCACGGATGAAATAAGGGTCGTCTGTCCGTGAACATGTTCTAGACAATATGACCCACTTTAATCTAGCAGAGATGAACGGGGGTTCGATCGACGAGTCGGGCCAGGTCAACTTTATACTTAAGACTCTTCCGAAGAGTTTCTTTCAGTTTCGTAGCAACGCTGTTATGAACAAGATAAGCTACACTCTTACCACCCTTCTGAACGAGCTACAGAACTTCCAATCCTTGATTAGGATCAGGGCACCGGAATCTGAGGCAAATGTTGCCTACACGTTTTATCACCGGAGTTCGACCTCTGAGACTAAACCTGTTGCTTATTCTCGCCCGAAAGGGAAGAAGAAGATGAAGAAGGGTAAAGCTGACCCAGCTGCCGCCAAAAAGAGCAAGAAGGTCAAAGAAGTTGCAGAAAAAGGAAAGTGTTTCCACTGCAATGGGGACGAACACTGGAAGAGAAACGGTCCCAAGTTTCTTGCCGAGAAGAAGAAGCAAGGTAAATGCGATTTACTGGTAACTGAAACATGTTTAGTGGAGAGTAGTGACTCTGCCTAGATTTTAGATTCGGGCGCCACTAACCACGTTTGTTTTTCTTTTCAGGGAATTGATTCCTTACAGTAGCTTCGAGAGGGTGAGGTGACTCTACAGGTTTGATTAGGGGAGATAGTCTCTGTTGCAGCGATCGACAAAGTGAAACTCTATTTCGGCAGGAAATACTTATTGTTGGACAATTTGTACATAGTCCCAGGGTTTTCTAGAAATCTTGTTTCTATTTCTTGTCTTATTGAAGAGTGTATTTCAATTTCCTTTGATTATAATAAAGCGTTTATTTCTTTCAAAGGTAATTTGATTTGTTCAACTTCACTTGAGTCTAACTTGTATGTTTTGAAACAAAATTCAGTCAAAAGCATTTTGAATACTGAATTATTTAAAACTGCAGAAACACGAATTAAGAGAGTTAAAGTTTCTCCAAAAGAAAATGCCCATTTTTGGCATCTAAGGTTAGGTCACATTAATCTAAATCGGATTGAGAGACTAATGAAGAGTGGACTTCTAAGTAAGTTGGAAGAAAACTCTTTACCAGTGTGTGAGTCATGCCTCGAAGGCAAAATGACCAAACGTCCTTTTAGTGGAAAAGGATATAAAGCCAAGGAGCCCTTTGAGCTTATAGATTCTGACCTCTGTGGTCCAATGAGTGTTAAAGCACGAGGTGGTTATGAATACTTCGTATCTTTCATAGATGATTATTCGAGGTATGGGTATCTTTACCAATGCATAGAAAGTTTGAAACTCTTGAAAAGTTCAAGGAGTTCAAGACTGAGGTTGAGAACCTGTTAGGTAAAACCATAAACACACTTCGATCGGATCGAGGTGGAGAGTATATGGACACAGAATTCCAGGACTATATGATAGAACATGGACTTACGTCTCAACTTTTAGCACCTGGTATGCCACAACAGAATGGTGTATCAGAGAGAAGAAACAAAACCCTGTTGGACATGGTTCGACCGATGATGAGCTATGCTCGTCTCCCTGATTCCTTTTGGGGTTACGCAGTGGAGACTATGGTTCATATTTTGAACAACATTCCATTGAAGAGTGTTTCTGAAACACCTTTCGAACTCTGGAATGGTCGTAAAGGGAGTTTACACCATTTCAGAATTTGGGGATGTCTGACCCACGTGTTGGTGTCAAACTCGAAGAAATTGGAACCCCGTTCAAAATTGTGTCTATTCGTAGGATACCCAAAAGAGATCAGAAGTGGTCTATTTTACGATCTGAAGCATAATAGGGTGCTTGTGTCGACAAACGCCACTTTCATTGAGGAAGACCACATTAGGGATCATTTGCCTAGAAGCAAAATTGTGTTAAATAAAATGAACAGTACGTCAACAAGAGTTGCTGATGGAGCTAGTACGTCAACAAGTGTTGTTGATCCTAGCACGTCAAGTCAAATTCGTTCCCAAGAGTTGGAAATGCCTCGACATATGGGAGGGTTGTTAGACAGCCTGAACGTTACATGGGTTTAGCTAAAACCCAAGTCGTCAATCCTGATGACTGCGAGGATCCATTGACCTATGATCAGGCAATGGTTGATATTGACAAGGATGAATGGATTAAAGTTATCGACAAGGAAATGGAGTCGATGTACTTCAATTCTGTCTGGGAGCTTGTGGATAAACCTGATGGGGTAAAACCTATAGGTTGCAAATGGATCTACAAGCGTAAACGTGGCGTAGATGGGAAGGTGCAAACCTTCAAATCACGACTATTGGCAAAGGGTTTTACCCAGGTCGAAGGGGTTGACTATGGAGGAAACTTTTTCACCTGTTGCCATGGTAAAGTCGATCAGGATCCTTTTGGCCATTACCGCGTATTATGACTGCAAGGTATGGCAGATGGATGTCAAGACCGCCATTCTGAATGGCAACCTTGACGAAACCATCTACATGGACCAGCCCAAAGGGTTCATAACCCAAGGCCAAGAGCAAAAGGTTTGTCGGCTTCATAGGTCTATTTATAGACTGAAACAAGCCTCGAGTTCTTGGAATATAAGGTTTGATGAGGCAATCAAATTTTATGGCTTTGATCAGAAGGTTGACGAGCCTTGTGTCTACAAGAAAATCGTCGACAAAACTGTCACATTTCTGATATTATACGTGGATGATATCCTTCTCATTGGGAATGAGGTAGGATTTCTTACTAACGTAAAGAAATGGCTAGTTTCGCAATTCCAAATGAAAGATTTGGGAGAAGCTCAATATGTTCTAGGTATCCAGATTGTCTGGAACCGAAAGAACAGAACGCTAGTCATGTCTCAAGCGTCTTATATTGACAAGATGTTGTCTAGATATAAGATGTAGAACTCCAAGAAGGGCTTACTGCCTTTCAGGCACAGGGCTCTCCTGTCTAAGGATTAGCGTCCTAAGACTCCTCAATAGGTTGAGGATATGAGACTGTCCCCTATACTTCAGTTGTAGGGATCCTGATGTATGTCATGTTGTGTATTAGGCTCGACATCTGTTATGCAGTAGGGATTGTTAGTAGGTATCAATCCAATCCAGGATTAGATCAGTGGACACCCGTAAAAGCAATCCTCAAGTATCTTAGGAGAACGAGGAACTACAACTTAGTGTATGGCGGTGGGGATTTGATCGTTACGGGATACACAGATTCTAACTTTCAGATCGATAAGGATTCTAGGAAATCCACTTCGGGGTCAGCCTTTATTCTAAATGGAGGTGTTGTAGTATCGTGAAGCATCTAGCAGGGATGCATCGCAGATTCCACTATGGAAGCGGAGTACGTTGCGGCTTGTGAGGCTGCAAAGGAAGCTGTTTGGCTTAGGGAGTTCATTATGGATTTGGAAGTTGATCCAAATATGAACTTCTCGATCACTCTGTTTTGTGACAATAGTGGTGTAGTAGCCAACTCAAGAGAGCCTCGGAGCCATAAGAGAGGCAAACACATTGAGCGGAAGTATCACCTGATACGGGAAATTGTGCACCGCGGTGACGTGACAGTCACACAGATAACGTCGGAGCACAATGTAGCTGATCCATTTACAAAGCCCCTCACGGCTAAGGTGTTTGAGGGTCACCAAGAGAGTCTAAGTCTTCGAGTACTTCCTGACTAGGGCAAGTGGGAGATATGTAAATGGGTATTCAATGCCCTAGTTTATTGTATTACTTCATTGTAATTTATATACATTTCAGAAATGTATTTGCTCCACTACACTACTACAAAAACTATATTTCTTGACGCTTATAAAATGTCGAATTTTGCTTTACTTGACGTTTTTCAAACCGTCAAGGAATCCACCGTCAAGAATAATATACAATACTTGACACTTATAAAGTGTTATGTATAGTCTTTTTTGACGCTTATAATGTGTCCTTTTTATTCGTCAAATATATTTTTATCTTGACTTTGAAAAAGTGTCAAATTTGTGCTAATACTTGACGTTTTCTCTGTGTCAAATATATGTTTATCTTGACGTTTCAAGAATGTCAAATATAAATTACTTGACGATTTAAATGAGGCAAATATAATTTTATCTTGACGTTTCAAAAATGTCAATAGGAATTAGATCTTGACACATTATACATGTCTTGTTGGTTGTTTTTTTCAATCTATTAAATATTTCATATTATCTTGAATTTTCTGCACCGTGTTCCAATAATTTGTTATATTGAAAAATGCATAATTCAATCAACCAATCTTTCCACACTTTAACAAAATTCACATCTTTAACAATATCAAACTATTAAGCTCATGAACAATTCTAAAATTACAAGGACTTATGAAATCCCATGTCAATAATTCAAAAATTACAAGAACTATTGTAACGATCCTAAGCCATAAACTCAACTAACATTCAAGGAGGTTTCCAAAACAAGAGAACTTTATATTCACTAGCCTAATACACTGTAAAGGGTTTAAACATGAAATTTATTGACAACATTATGACCAAAACTTTGAAAACGTCACCATAATTTCTGCAACACCTTTGTCACCGACAAAGTAGTTGAGTATTACCTCAAAACACAACATTAAGCAACAAGGGTGAGCATAAACATACTAAGTAAGCAACCTACCTCTAATAATTCAGAACTCTAAAACATGCACGAGTGAATTTACTCAATCATGCCAACCTCTCTTAAAACACAACGATCTCGAATATGATTTTAGAGAGATTTAAAACATGCAAAGTGTAACGACCTTAAATTATGGGGGTAAATCTAACTTGGTCGTAACTTAAGACACGTCGTTCACTCCGAAATTTCGGCAGCATAACAATACTACTAGGACTTTTTCAAAATTTCAATGACCTGTTTTAACATCAGAAACACTTCAAAAATAAACCATTCTTCCCAGTCACCCACTAACTCCAAATACACAAGGGTTGAGGTTTAACAATCAGATATTTCTCAGCATAACAAGACTAATTTCATAAATGCTCAAAACACGACTTATGACTTAAAACATGCCAAGAAAGTTCAGCAGAACAAGCAATCCTACAAGTGTACTTAAACCAGAAAAGTTTCAACAACTCCCAAGTGCTAAACTAGACTAAAGGGGGAAAATTACAAGAACTATTGAAAAAATCCTAAGCCATAAACTCCACTAACCACTTTTATCGAGCTAAAGTTTCCCAAACATGAAATTGCGACAGCATAACGATATAGATTCAAGAATAAAAAAGTTTGGAGTGCATATTTGCCTGTCATTAAAAAGTGAATTAAAAAAAAAAGGTACTTTCGAGTGCATATTTCCAAAAACTTTCCCTAAAGCTTGGTAGTACCTTGGACCAAGAAAATTTATGAGATGCTTCTCTAAAAGTACTTCCGAGTGCATATTTCCAAAAACATATTGTGATATGAGTATCAAAGAAGATTGTAGACTTTCAAAGCCATTCTTGAGAACACTCTAAATGTGAGCGGTAGTATAATTAAAAAAAAAAAAAAAAACTTCCAGATCTCAATTAAAGATATAACACTTGTACCATACCTTTCATGCCATCCAATGTATCGGTTCCAGCTCAGCCATCATTGCTTCAAGAGAAGATAGAACCGGTGTCGACATAGCTTTAGTATCAATTTCAGGCTCGAGTACTATTGCAAATCCATTTGATTGATTCTAAACTTGTGGTTTGTTTACTGTTGAAGTTTGTTTATCAACAGTACAATACTCTCACTCATCCAGAGTTCACTCAATTTCCCCTTCACATTTTCACGTCTCTGCCTTCAAAGATTTCACAATTTCCTGTAACTCATGCATTTTAGTCCCTTGAAAATTGAAAAATAAGGGAATCAAACGTAGCACATAGTCAGCAGGTGTCTCACTATTAATCCAGAGTTCATTTTACCGTCAAATATAGGGGGAAAATTTGTGAAAGGCACGATCTAAGGTCCTCAATTAGTGGTGTTTTCTCATTATAATTTATAACGACTTTTTCAGATCCGTATCTTTAAGTCAGAGAGAGAGAGATTGTCGAACTAACTAGACAACAAATATAATCGCAGTGAGAAAGCGCTCAATTATCCTTTCCCTCGACATCTTGTAATTTTCAAGTTCTTTTCTCTTTGTGTGTGTGTGGAGGGGTCCAAGTATAAATCACAAACAAGCAAACATATGTGATCAGCAGATCAGGGGTCAACGGTAGGAAAAAGAACTGAACGATAGCAAAAACACCAAAACATTCACATATATTTGATTGAACCTCAAGTGATATAGCTCCACGGGAACTCCAAGTCATATGAATGCAAGATCTACCAAGAGCAGCAAACCACGCATCATCCCTCCTTTTAATAGCAGAAACCATAAAATGAGTTCACTAAAATGGAAGAGATCTCATCAAATGAATCTCCGAGAAATAAATGTAATTGTAAAAGATTTGAAGTATTTAAATATAAAACGTGGAGGTAGCTGCTGCAAACGAAGGAACTCGGATCCATCGATCAGTGCGCCAAAAATGTGGAAGAATGAAGGATCTAGTCTCAATTCCACGAAGCTGAAACGGGGGTGGTAGGCGGCGAGAACGAACAGAAAGTTTCACCTATCGCGCACGCGTGAGCGATTTACTTCTGTGAGAGAGATCGATTCGATGGTGGCGACTTGACACGGTCAAGCTGCGGCAGTGACAGGAAAAAGAAAAGAAGGTGGCGACAGGCAGGGGTGTACGCGAGGCGGCGGGAAGAAGAAGAGGAAGAAGGTGACGGGGAAGAGGGTGCTCACGCGAGGGAAACCCTCGATCCCCTCTTTTTTTTATTTCTTTTATTTCTTATTAAAGGGACAAGTATTATAATACACACGTTTTTTTTTAATCAAGCGCCTTCTTTTAAACTTGACATTTTTAAAATATCAAGTTTTGTTGTACCGTGAAAAATATCCGAAAAATGGCACTAATCTCCGCCTTTTTCCATTTTTCTTGGCGTTTTTCTTTAAAATTATAATTTACTTGACGTTTTTTCTTTAAAATGTCAAGTAATTAATTTTTCGTTTTTCTACACTTGACGTTTTTTAAATGTCAAGAAACTGGAAGCGAGAAAAATCCGAAATCTTTGTCAACCTCCGTATTTTTTTTAATTTTTCTTGACGTTTTTCTTTTAAGACTTCATCTTACTTGACGTTTTTTTCATAAAAACGTCAAGTATTTAAAACTTGCAAGTGTCAAGAAATCTATAATTTGTAGTAGTGCTAACTTAGTCCAAGTGGGAGTTTGTTAGGATGTTTGTCCTAATCTCGTATAGTTTGTAAATTACTATTTGAAATTAATAAATAGTTATTCATTTCATCATTTTGTGTTTCACATTTTATACAAACTTTAACCAATAAACTAAGCTCCAGGGTCATTGAATATATGAGAGAACTAGAACTTGAATGGTGTGTAGTGAACACACAGGGTGTTGGGATTTATGCCCTAAACTTGTGTAATTTTGATCAATTAAATAAAGAGTTATTTGTTTTGATAGAATTACAATCTTGCTTTATAAATCCAATAAACTAAGCTCCAAGGTTATAACATATATCTTGAACATCAGTGTAGTGGACACTATTTGGATTGTGTTCAAGAATATAATCTAAATGGTTTATGGTATAAGAATAAGGTTGGAAACCTCATTCTAGTAACACCATGGATGCGGCCCACTTTGTAATTAGTACAAATGAGGTAATTCAACTCATTCATGTAGTTGACATGCGAGTGGGGGCATCCTGTATGAAGAGTTCATACAAGACCGGATCGCAAATTATTAGTCTAATCAGTGTAACACCGTTAACAGGATAAGACTAGTAATTTATAGATGGTCATTAGTGACTCGAACTGAATCTTGAGCAAGTTAAGAACTACTGCTTATAGGGGTTTGTCCTTCGACTAGTATGGGTGAGAGTGGCATGTAGCCGACTAAATAAGCCTACTTTCTTAGGGACAGGACCTCGTAGGTAGCTGGGAACTTAATTGTGCAAGATGGAATTCACTCATTCCTACACTAAGGAATTAGATAGGTTGTTCCCTTAGAACCGACTCCGTGTCTTGAACAACGGGGCCCGCCTCTCTATGAGGGTATATGAGTCTAAGGTAGGACCTTAGACTTGTTATTCATTAGAGGATCGGTGGTGCTTAAGGAGCAAAGAGGTAATCACGGGGTAAAACGGTAATTTGACCACCAGATTGATTACGAACAACCCGTGAAGGGTTGACTCATGGGTAATGACTATATCAGTGGACACAATATTATCTACAGTGAGGAGAGTGCAACTACAAGTCTATAGTGGAGTGACTCGTAGTTAATGAATATTGATTAACTTGATCGAAGAGTTTGATCAGTTAATCTCATATCATTGGAGCTCATGAACTGTAGGTCCATTAGGTCCCTCCGTTGGCTCAACATGGTAATATTGAGGGTATAAAGTTAGGAATGAAATTGAAGTATTCAATTTCATACATGAGGTGTTATATCAATTATATACGATATAATTAATATAATATATAGTTTTAATGTAAATTAGATTCACATATAAACTATATACTAAAGAGAGATTAAAGGAGAGGTAGGATGGTCATTTCCATCCTATTTCCCTATATATATGGTTGCATGAGATGCAACTAAAAGAAAGGGGTTTTCAAGCTTTTGTTGTGTTGTTGGAAGGGTTCCAAAACACACATCTCTCTCACTACCTCACTTATCCTAAAGGGAACTTAAATTCCTCCCTCACCTAGAGATCAACGGAGAAGATCCAGTGGTCGTGTCTTCGTCCGTTCGTGTTCCAGTAGCTCAGATCATGATCGTGGGAGAGAGAAGCACTTGAAGAAAGGTTCTTTAAAGGTAATATTTCTTATTGTCCATTCTGTTTTATGCTTAATCTAGTTGTTTACGTTCATGAATAAAATCGTTGTAACTAAATCAAGAACGTGCGATTTACAATCGCTTTCGCTGCGCGACTTCGATTCCCTTCACAAGGAGGATCACATTCGAGTAAATGACCCGAACAATCTAAAATATATGGATGGGGTTGGGAGCTAATCCTGAATACGCCGTGGATGCGGCTCGCTTTGTATTAAGATACAAACAAGGTGATCTAACTCGTTCATGTGGTTGATATGTGAGTGGGGGCATCCTGTACAATGAGATTGTACAAGACCGGACAATGAATTATTAGACCTACTGATGTAACATCGTTGTGATGTGATGACTAATAACCGTAGATGACCATTAGTGACTCGACTAATCCACGGCGTGTTCACGGACTTACATGCGCGGGGTCTGTCCTTTGACCAGTATGGGTGAGGGTGGTCACAATTACTTGCCCAATATGCCAATCTTCTCAGGGACAGGACCAAGTAGGAAGCTGGGAACTTAACTACGCGAGATGGAATTCACTCGTTCTCGCCTTATATCCGTGGACACGTAATGTCTTGCACTGACGGGAGTGCAGCTACGGGCTTTAGTGAAGTGTTACCATAGCTAATGAATGTTGAGTAACCCGGTCAAAGAGTTTGATAAGTTAATCTCTAATCATTGGAGTGCGTCACTGTAGGTTCATAAGGTCCCTTGGTTGGCTCAATCTGGATTGAAAGAAGGGTTAATGTTTTGGTGTAAATTGAAGTGTTCAATTTCACTAAAGGGAATTTATGTCATTTATATGAGATATGAATGATATAATATATAGTTTAATGTGAATGAGATTCATAACAAACTATAGGTTAGCCTAATTGTTGAATTAGGGCTAATTAGGAGAAATTAGATTGAGAGATATTAAATTGGATGTGATTCTTTTTAAAAAACGATAATATTGCAAATGTGATTTGTAATATGAGATATGAGATATCTTATAATATATGGTTATGCAAATATGATTTGCATAACCTATGGTTGTGATAAAATGGTAAATAGGTGGAGATTTCAACTCTACCTATCACCATTATTTAAACCCTTCTTGCAAGAATGGTTGTAACGGATTCTCTCATTTTTGGAAATCTCACCAAAAGAAAAGATCATCCTTCTCTCAATTTCTCTCTCAAGAATTCTCCTCCTTTCACCAAAACAAAGAAGATCCCACTATCTTCATTCTTTCAGAAGAAGAACAACCGAGAAGCCAAGTGGTGGTGTTCTTGTTCGTGAGAAGAGTTCGGGATCGAAGAGATCGAAGAGCACACCAAGAGTTCGTGATCTGTGAAAGAAAATTGAAGATCGTCTTCAACAAATAAGTATACATTTCTTACTGTTTTTCTTCCATAAATTGCATGTTTAACCTAGTTTTAAGAGTTAGACTGTTTTTAACGAATAATAGTTGCACAATTTCACCGCGACGATTCGATCGTTTTCCGCTGTGTGGGAGTTTCATTCCCTTCATAATGTAAACAGAATAAAGGGTAAGAAAACTCACAAGATTGAAGAAGCCTAAAACGGTCACGAGTTATGCTTAAAACAGTGAGCAAAAGTAGTCTAAATCAGTACGTAAACAACCCAAAAATTCAGTATTAAATTGGTGGTTGACAACAAGCAATAACACTTAGAGATAGGGAAAACGTTACACAGCAGGTGGCCTTATTTTTCAAGTTCAGTTCGATAGCAATATCTCATCAACGGAGGCTCGAAACAACGATCCAACCGTTCAAAATGAAGCCCTGTGAGTCTTGAACAAGCTGTGAAAATTTCAGCACAATCCAACGGTTGAAATTCCAGGAATCGACAAATTTGTGAGCGCCGCCGGTGAAAAACTGAACTGCAGTGATCTCTCAACGTGACAGTGATATCTGACACAGCGAAGCTCAGAACGACGATCCAACCGTTCAAAGTAGAGCCCTATGAGTCTCAAACAGGCTGTCAAACTTTCAGCACAATCCAACGGTGGAAACGTTGGGAAACAACAACTTTGTGAGCGTCGTATGTGAAAAACCGAACTGCACGATTTTTGCTACAACAATGGCACCTTGAAGCTTCGATTCTTTCCTCAATCGCACGATTGCTACAACAATGGCACTTTCATGATTCTTCTCTTCAATACACACCTTTGTTGTAGCAATCGCCCCTTCTCTCTCTCGCTCTCTTCCCCTTTTGTGGCAACTTCTTCTCTCTCCTTTTTGCACTTGAACCCTAGCCTCCTTATATAAGATGGTGTTGCCCTAATTCCACAAATTACAAAAATGCCCTTAGGGGTAGAAACACCATCTTACCCTTCGGGTAAGATATCTAAAATGCCCTTAGGGACTCTTGTAATTTTTATAATCTCCTGCACACAGAAAAATCCCAAATAAATATATGAAGTTAATTATAAATCAAAATACGCAAGGATTTTCAGAGTTAAGAAAAATCTCAAATTTTGGTCTTTAATTAACTGTTAGCTTATTTTCCAAAATTTCTTAAATTAAAGCACAAAAAAATCAAAATTAATTCTTTTTGCACCTAATGCTTAAATTCAAGATTTTAAAGCTAACACACATAATTTAGGGATAAAATAACATGAGGATCACTAAATTAGATGCAATTCAAGTAGATTAAACACTAAAATTCTAGTAAAATAACTCACTTATGGTGAGTTATCAACTAGTACAGGTGAGGGTGGTCTCAGTCACTCGCCCAATATGCCTATCTTCTCAAGGACAGAACCAAGTAGGAAGCTGAGAACTTAAGTACGAGAGATGGAATTCACTCATTCTCGTCTTTAGGGAAACTAGAAGGGTTGTTTCCTTAAGTGTTGTCTTCAGGGCTTGGACAACGGGCGCCCACCTTCTCACTGGCCCGAAAAGGGTGTTGTGTATGGTTGGACCATCACAATATGTTGTTCATTAGAGGAGTAGTGGGGACTTAAGGAACAAAAGGTAGACATAGGGGTAAAACGGTAATTTGACCCAGCCGTGTCTACGAACAACCTGTGAAGTGTCGACTCATGGGTATTGGTTATATCAATGGACATGTAATATTCTGCATTGACGGGAGTGCAGCTACAGGCTATAGTGGAGTGTTACCGTAGCTAATGAATATATGTTAACCGGGTCAAAGAGTTTGACAGGTTAATCTCAGATCATTGAAACCCGTCATTGTAGGTCCATTAGGTCTCTTGGTTGGCTCAATCTTGGATATAAGAAGGGATAATGTTTTGGTATGAAATTGAAGTGTTCAATTTCACTTTAAGGGTATTTATATCATTTATATGAGATATGGATGATATAATATATAGTTTAATGTGAATGTGATTCATAATAAACTATATGTTAGCCTAATTGTTGAATCAATGGCTAAATGGAGAAATTAATTGAGAGAAATTAAATTGGATGTGATTCAATTTAATTAATACACAATTATTGCAAATGAGATTTGCAATATTAGATATGAGATATCTTATATTATGTGATTATGTAAATAAGATTTACATAACCTATAGTTGTGGTAAAGTGGTAATAATGTGAAGTTTTGAACTCCATCATTCCACTATTTAAACCCCTTTGCAAAAGGGTTTTGGTAAGCCAAGTTCTCATTTTTGGGCTTTGATCAAAGAGTCTGGTCGGGTTGTCGAAGCCCTCCAAAATATTTACTGGTTTTCTAGATCTAACTTGTAGAAATAGTGGACCAGGTCGAATCCCAAGGGAACCAATCGAAGTAATTTCTCAAAGTTAAAAATAATAATGATAACAAAAATAAAGGGGGTTTTGAATTGTCGAACAAAAAATGAAATTAAAAAAGTAAAAAGATAATTTTATGCAACTTCCAATTCAAGGATGTAAATTTCATCCAATTGTAATCTTGATCATAGGCTTTAAAAGGAAAAAAGAAAAAGAAATCAATTTTAATTTTGCTAATTCAAGAACTTAGTCAATTTACTCGGAAAAGCCGCAATAAATATAAACTCTCCTAATTTAATTGATCTTAACCAAACATCAAAATCAAAACTTATAATTTAATCCATTGGGTATTATAGCGTTCCATATTGATTAAATAATAGCATTAAAAGCAATGAGAGGACTAAACCAAAATTAACAAATTGAGATAAGTACAAATTAATTAATTTTGTTTCTTTGATTCCCTAGAGTTTCTTATGCCAGCTATGTAAAATGGAAAAACCATTAATTACACACACATAAGCCAACCCCTTGCTACAATTTTTCAATCATTTGTGACAATTACGGATCACAAAATCATGGATAGCAATAAATTGATTGAAACTAAATTAAGGTATCAATTTAATTAGTAACGACCAATCATAAAAATAAAACAAGAAACAAAAAATTCTTTAATTAGAAACAAAATTTCAATTAGGTCTCTAGCCTCACAAAATTACAATTGGAAATGAAATGACTCTTGAATCAGAAATTAAAACTTAGCCACACATGGTAGAAAAGAAGGAATAACTGTAAAGGGGAGAAAACATAAAATAAAAAGGATAAAAACAAATAGCTAGAACACTCTCTAAACTTTTGATTTTGTAGAGAACACTCAAACTCTGTACACCCTTTACTCAATGCATTGCCCTCCTTTTATACTTGAAAATGATCAAAAATAGCTCCCTTAAATGTGTCATTTCTTGTTCCACAGTGTGTGCCAAGCCACAAAAGAATTTCTCCCTTGCATTTCTCATGGAAGACTTCATGCATGCATGCCACCTACACAAAGAAAAAAAGAAACAAAAGAAAAAATTAGATAATAAACTTTCATTTTTTTCCTTTTCATTTTTTATGTTATTTTTTTTTCAATTTCTTTAATTCTTTTTTTATTTTCAATTCTCTCATTCTTTTGTTTTCTAATTTTTTAATTTTTATTTTAATTTACGAATTGAACTAAAATGTGCTTTTTAGTCTAGTTTCACTAAATAATGATAATTTATCACCTAAACTAAATTGGACACAATTTCAACAATTAAACATTTTATTCACTTAGAATGTAAAGAAATTAGATATCATAAGTATAATTAATTTCTACTCATCAAATTCCCCCACACCTAATCCATGCTTGTCCTCAAGAATGCCTTAACTCAACATATAAGCCTTCTCTTTACTCCCTTTTCATATTTCTCAATATCCAAAAATACCAATAAAGCCAATTACACATCAATGTTGAATTGTAGTGACAATCATGAGAATGGGCACTCATAGGAAACATTTTGTACAAAACTCAAGCATCTCATAAATTCACCAAAATCACATGCAACATGACTTAACACTCTCGCGTGGTTTCACTCAATAAGCTCAAAGTATTTAGGGTGCTTTTACTCTCAAAATCAAAACCTAGCTTGTTATTACCATAGGCTTGCAAATGAATCAAATCTCTACAACTTAGATGAATTGAATGGAAAAATCAAAGGGACTTAAGGGTTGTAATGGGGCTTAGGTAAAGATATGGTAGGAGGAAAATTTGAGGTGTTTCACAACCAAGAGAGTTGTATACTTTTTTTAATGATATCAATGCCACATATCATTCACACATTGCCCAAGACATTGAACCTTATTCCTACATCTCATTTCAAGCACTAAGAATGTTGGAGAAGTAGCATTTTAATAATTCAAATGCTTTTGGCAAATTTTCCTCAAAATTTTTTCTTTTTTTTTTTCCTTTTTCTTTTATTCTTTTTCTTCTTTTTTTTTTTTGGATGCTAAGTCCTTTTTTTTTTTTGCCTTACTTTTTTCACAACTTTTCTTTTCATTATTATTTTTTTTCACTCAAACATTAATTACCTTGCAATATTTTCTCTTGTCTTGAGAAAAGGTACAAATGTTGAGGTCAACAAACAAAAGGGTCTTAGGCTGAATATAATGTGTTTGAAGCAAGAAAAAAAAGAAAATATGCTCAAAATGGCAAACTAAAGGAAAAAACATGAAGGTAGGTATTTTGAGAGGTCCACAAATTGGTTAATCCTAATTTGCCCTTATCATATTAAAGCATCAATCCAAAAAATGTAGTCTCAAAATGCATTCACAAGCAAGTTCTAGAATAAGCATACTAAGTTCGATAACACTCAACGAGAAATAAATTGAGCAAAATATAATGATATGCTCATAGGCTCAAAAAACTCACTGGGTTGTGTAATTTGCATCAAGTCTTGTGCACTTTTCAATCGATAAATAAGTGAGACACTATCATATAATTTTTAAAGAAAAACACTAATCATGCTCATCTCTCTCATGCATTGAAATTCAAACTAAAGATGAATCATTAATTTACAAAGCATTAAAAGATATTAATAAGCATTGAAGGTTTCAAAAGAAAAATTAACATGTACGAATTAAGACATGATAAATTCAAAGAAAAAAATTATGTTTTTTTTAAATGAATTGTATAATAAAAACCTTCCCCACACCTAAACTATACATTGTCCTCAATGTATAAATAGAATATTGCTCACAAAAGAAAAGAAAGAAAAAACTCCCTTGATTTGTGACAACTTGAACTGTTATAGTTTGGGGTGCTAAAAGAATGGGTGGTCATGCTTTATTAAAAATTAATGGCCTGCAAAAAAAAAAATAGAATTAGGAAAAATTGAAAGAAAAAAGAAAGAAAAAAAACTGACAATAAAGAGAAGAAACAGTAAAGAAAACATTGGGTTGCCTACCAATAGCGCAATTATTTAACCTCGTTTTGCCCGACGAGATTCTTGTGCATGTCAGGGCACATAAAATTCTTCAATTTTCTTTGGTCTCTTCTTGCTCGAATCGATATAGCCTTCGAAGTCTAAAAGGCTCATCTATTTTTCTAGGGTACCTGAAAGATCATTATTTTTTAGATTTTTTATATAAGGAATGAAGGACATAAAATAAGACTCAACTTACTCAACTGACTTGAAAGAAATAAGAGACTCTACAAACTCATGAAAATAAAGGAAAGAATATTTAGAATCAAGAAAAATGCAAGGGAATAGAATAGAAGAAGGTTTCTTAGCCTCAAACTCTATCACTTGAATCTCCTTTTCGGGGTAAGGCTCATCTTCTTTCTTTTTCTCACAAACCTGGACCTCACATGGCACAAAATTCTCAAGCTCCACATCGTCGTCATTCATGTACATTGCCACTTCAACCTCATTGGTCTCGATATATTGATGCTCTCGTTGACTCTCCAATCTTCTCACTGAATTAGCCACCTGGGTAATTTGGTCATCCAAGCTCTGCATTCCAACTCGAGTTTCCTCTTGAAATTGAAGAGTACAATTAGCAAGTTCATATACTATAGTCTCTAGAGACATACCTTAGTCTGAAGTTTGATGGCATGAGTTTTTCTGCTCCACCTGGTATCCATATCCATAGTTGGATTGATCCCATTCAGAATAGTAGTGATCCAAAGACTCGTACTTTACTTGATGACCATAAAGTTCTCTCAAGATGCAGGAGTTAGGAATAAAGTTTCGTTGCAGTCGAGGGCATGCTTTTGTGGGGTGTCCTTGAAGCGAGCATAATTTGCATGCCTCGAGTGCTTGTAGCTTCCTTACAACTACTTGAAGAATAACAGAAGTCAATTCAGAAATTTGAGTTTTGAGCTAACTAACCTCATCAGCAAACGATGCAGCTCAACCAAATGCATAATAATGATGAAGGTTTTCTGCCATGTAAGAACTAGAGAAAAAATAAT
The DNA here is from genome assembly GCA_036507285.1 of Trichosanthes cucumerina. Lineage (NCBI taxonomy): Eukaryota > Viridiplantae > Streptophyta > Magnoliopsida > Cucurbitales > Cucurbitaceae > Trichosanthes > Trichosanthes cucumerina. The sequence goes on along the minus strand of CM071839.1, from coordinate 67,650,582 downwards.
AAAATACAAAAAAAACCTTTTTTTTATAACAAATCTAACATTGAGAAACAAACAATAGTTCCCCGGCAACGGCGCCAAATTTTGGTCGGGTTGTCGAAGCCCTCCAAAATATTTACTGGTTTTCTAGATCTAACTTGTAAAAATAGTGGACCAGGTCGAATCCCAAGGGAACCAATCGAATTAATTTCTCAAAATTAAAAATAATAATGATAACAAAAATAAAAAGGGTTTTGAATTGTCGAACAAAAAATGAAATTAAAAAAGTAAAAAGATAATTTTATGCAACTTCCAATTCAAGGATGTAAATTTCATCCAATTGTAATCTTGATCATAGGATTTAAAAGGAAAAAAGAAAAAGAAATCAATTTTAAATTTGCTAATTCAAGAACTTAGTCAATTTACTCGAGAAAGCCGCAATAAATATAAACTCTCCTAATTTAATTGATCTTAACCAAACATCAAAATCAAAACTTATAATTTAATCCATTGGGTACGATAGCGTTCCATATTGATTAAATAATAGCATTAAAAGCAATGAGAGGACTAAGCCAAAATTAACTAATTGAGATAACTACAAATTAATTAATTTTGTTTCTTTGATTCCCTAGAGTTTCTTATGCAAGCTATGTAAAATGAAAAAGTCATTAATTACACACACATAAGCCAACCCCTTGCTACAATTTTTCAATCATTTGTGACAATTACGGATCACAAAATCATGGATAGCAATAAATTTATTGAAACTAAATTAAGGCGTCAATTTAATTAGTAACGACCAATCATAAAAATAAAACAAGAAACAAAGAATTCTTTAATTTGAAACAAAATTTCAATTAGGTCTCTAGCCTCACAAAATTACAATTGGAAATGAAATGACTCTTGAATCAGAAATTAAAACTTAGCCACACATGGTAGAAAAGAAGGAATAACTGTAAAGGGGAGAAAACATAAAATAAAAAGGATAAAAACAAATAGCTAGAACACTCTCTAAACTTTTGTTTTTGTAGACAACACTCAAACTCTGCACACCCTTTGCTCAATGCATTGCCCTCCTTTTATACTTGAAAATGACCAAAAATAACTCCCTTAAATGTGTCATTTCTTGCTTCACAGTGTGTGCCAAGCCACAAAAGAATTTCTCCCTTGCATTTCTCATGGAAGACTCCATGATGCATGCCACCTACACAAAGAAAAAAAGAAACAAAAGAAAAAATTAGATAATAAACTTTCATTTTTTTCCTTTTCATTTTTTATGTTATTTTTTTCCAATTTCTTTAATTCTTTTTTTATTTTCAATTCTCTCATTCTTTTGTTTTCTAATTTTTTAATTTTTATTTTAGTTTACGAATTGAACTAAAATGTGCTTTTTAGTCTAGTTTCACTAAATAATGATAATTTATCACCTCAACTAAATTGGACACAATTTCAATAACTAAACATTTTATTCACTTAGAATGTTATGAAATTAGATATCATAAGTATAATTAATTTCTACTCATCAGAGTCCAAAAGAGAATTCTCTCTACTCTCTCATTTCTCCTCCCTTTCCAAAACACAAACAAGTTCCCACCAACTTCCCTTCTCCAAAAGAGAAAAACCAAGAAGACCATTTGGTGGTATTTTGGGATTTGATCGTGGGAAGAGTTCGTAGAGATCGAGAAGCACGAAGAGTTCGTGATCTACGAGAGAAATTGTTGAATTTGTCTACAACAAGTAAGTAATTTCCTTCTTGCTATAAATTTTCAGCATGTTTAGCTCAGATCTCAGTGTTAGATTAATTTTGATAAATACATGTTGCATAATGAAACCACAACGATTCAATCGTCTTCCGTTGCGCGGGGATTATCATTCCCTTCACTCTGGACTTAGAACTGAGTTGTGGGACCCGGTGAATGAAGGATTGAAAAGCAAGAATGGGAGGTTCAAAGTATTAAGTGGGGAAAGAAGAAGAAATATGTTTTAGTGAGACTTCTTTTGAAAAAACTCAAAATTCAGCAAAAGGAACTCTTTGTTTTGAAAACAAACCTATTTATAAAGGAATTACATGCATCAAATGCATGCCAAGGCTCACCAAAATGCAATACCTCACAAAACACTAACTAAAGTGGGTTATGTGTCATTCTATAATGTTTACACATAATCCACTTAAGTTAGTGGGATTATCCAACAAAACTTGGATAATTCCACTAACTCTAGTCAAGGGTAAAATAGTCTTTTTCATTTGGTCAAAGTCAAACTTTGACTTTTCCCAAGCTAAAAAGTCAACCCCTTGACTTTTTACGATTTTGACCCTCTTGACTAATTTTAAATTCTCGAACATGAATCCGCATTCATATTTTTTAAAATTCAAATTACATTTGAATATATTGTGTCATAAAAACCGATAACTATATCACATATACTTGTCGGTTTAAAACTCCTTACCTAATTCGAACAATTCGAATTAATCCAACATACTGTTCTAAGTTTAATCCATATGAGCTAGCAGGGGGGCCTAATGGACCTACAGATCATGGGCTCCAACAAACCGAGATTAACCGGTCAAACTCTTTAACCTAATTAATCAACTTTTGTTAACTAACGGGTCATTCCACTAAAGTCTCGTAGTTGCACTCCCCTCACTGTAGATATATTTATGTCCACTTGATATAATCGTAACCAGTAAGTCAATCCTTCACAGGTTGTTCGTGGTCATAGTTGGGTCAAAATACCATTTTACCCCCGAGAATGCTTCTTGGTCCTTAAATCTCGCTAAACCTATATAGAACAATTGATTTGTGGTCCAACCAACAAATCTAGTCCCTCTTAGCCTAGTGAGAGGGTGGGGCCCCTTGTTCTAGTTTCGAAGTCAGCACTTAAGGGAACAACCTATCTACTATCCCTAGAGTCGGGTAGGAGAGAATTTCGTCTTGCACCCTATGTCCCCAACTATCCATCCGGTCTTACCCCTGAAATGGGAGCTTATTGAGCCAGCGTTGTGGGTTGCTCTCACCCATGTAAATCTAAGGATAATCCCAAATAGGCAGGAGTTCATAGTTAGCTCAGGATTGAGATTGAGTTACCTAGGTCATCAAAATTGAATTTGTGACTCCTGGTAAATTCAAGTAAGTTTTTGGTTCCTTTCAGGGTTAATTTTTGACTTGTTTTACTTTTTAAAAGTGTTGGGCCAAGAAAATTGACTTTTGGATCTCGCAGGAGCCCAAACATTTCTAAATCTTGCTTTAAATTGGATGGGCAGCCTTGAGTTTCTCATCGAGCGTCTTTGGAGAGGCGAAATAAGGTAATTTTGGACCCTCCTCTTCCTTTTTCACTTGTTTTAGGTTTTGGTTAAAAAGAAAAAAAAAATGAATTTTCGAAAAGGGTCACGCGCCCCCCCTCCCCCTTGTTCCGTCTCCTTCTTGCGCAAGGGGGGGGGGGGGGGTGGGGGCGCCGCCCGTGGTGGGTTTGAAGCCGCCGGCCGACCATCCCTCTCCGTCTGTCTCCCTCTCCGCCTCCGTCGTCGACCGCCAGCCAAACCTCACGATCCGTCTCCCTTCTCTCGTTCAATATCTCTCTCTTTCCCCCTCCCGAATCTCCACCGCTCCGCCTCTGCTCGTCGCCCTCTCCGCCGTTCTCCCTTTGCTCGACGCCATCCTCTCCCAATCAACTGCCGCTGTCACACTCTGTCCGCCGCCTCCCTCTCTGATCCGTTCGGCTTCTCCCTCTCCTCCCTTCAGATCCGTTCGGCTTCTCTTTCTCCCTCTCACCTCTCACCTCTCGATCTCCTCCTCCCTTCCTCTCCGATCTGTTATCCCTCAACCGATCAGTTCTCTCTCTCTGCCTCTTCTTCTTTCCCTCAGATCCGACCCAAGACTGTCACTGAAGTTCGTAGTTTCTTGGGTTTGGCTGGTTATTACCGACGGTTTGTGAAAGACTTTTCCAGGATTGCAACGCCCCTTACTTAGTTAACACGGAAAGGGAATGTCTTCGTGTGGAGTGAGGCGTGCGAGGCAAGCTTTCAGGATTTGAAGCAGAGGTTGATTTCACTCAAAGTGCTTACGATTGCGGATGGATCAGGAAACTTTGTGGTTTACAGTGATGTTTCCAAGAAGGGCTTGGGCTGTGTTTTGATGCAGAACGGGAAGGTAATTGCTTATGCCTCTCGACAGTTGAAAGACTACGAGAAAAACTACCCGACCCACGACTTGGAGTTAGCAGCAGTGGTCTTTGCCTTGAAAATCTTGAGACACTATTTGTACGGTGAGAAAATCCAGATGTATACAGACCACAAGAGCTTGAAGTACTTGTTTACGCAGAAAGAGTTGAACATGAGACAACGTAGGTGGTTGGAGTTGGTGAAGGATTACGAGATTGAGATCTTGTATCACCCGGGTAAGGCAAATGTGGTTACTGATGCCCTCGGTAGAAAGGTAGCTCACACGCGTCGGCCTTAGTTCTGAAGGAGTTTCATTTGCGAGTTGAGATGGAGCGTCTTGGTATTGCCGTGATGGTAGGGGCGAGTCATGGCTCGGTTTAACCAGGTTGTCGGTCAACAACGACTCGAGACAACGGGTTCTAGATTCCCAACAGGGGAACCCCGGTCTTGTGGATTGGTGGAACAGGCCAGTCGGGCCAAGAGAGTGAGTTCTCAAAGTCATCCGATGGGGGCTTGTTGTTCGGAGGGGCGGTTATGCGTTCGGATGTAAGTGACCTCAAGGAGGAAGTTCTAGCCGAGGCTCACGCTTCCCCATTCTCGCACACCACGGGCAAGACTAAAATGTATCGGACTGGCGGTTCTACGGTGTGAGTGGAATGAAGAAAGACGTGCGCAGTTTGTCAACGATGTTTAGTCTGCCAACAAGTTAAAGCCCCGAGGCAAAAGCCGGCAGGGCTACTGCAACCCTTAGAGGTACCTCAATGGAAATGGGAAGAAGTTTCGATGGATTTCATTTCAGGTCTACCCCGAACCGTTAGAGGATTCACGGTGGTATGGGTCATCGTTGACAGGCTGACAAAGTCGGCACATTTCCTTCCTGGAAAACTGACTTATACGGTGGAGAAGTGGGCGAAGCTGTTCATGAAGGAAATTGTCAGGCTACACGGAGTCCCGGTGAAGATTGTCTCGGATAGGGACCCTCGTTTCACATCCAACTTCTGGATGGGTTTTCAGAGGGCTTTAGAAGCGGAATGTAGTTTCAATACAGCATTTCACCCTCAGACGGACGACCAGACTGAGAGGCTGAACCAGATCTTGGAAGACATGCTCCGAGCTTGTGCCCTGGATTTCGCAGGGAGTTGGGATACGCACCTTCACTTGATGGAGTTTGCCTATAATAACAGTTATCAGGCCACGATCGGGATGGCGCCCTTTGAGGCCTTGTATGGGAAGAGGTGTAGGACCCCAGTTTATTGGGGAGAAGTTTGTGAGCGTAAGCTTTTAGGACCCGAGCTGGTCCAAGTTACTAATGAGGCTGTGCAGAATATTAGAGCGAGAATGTTAACAGCTCAGAGCAGACAAAAGAGTTATGCCGATGTGAGGCGCAGGGACTTGGAGTTCGCTGTTTGAGAGTATGCGTTCCTGAAAGTTGCACCGATGAAAGGTGTGTTTAGATTTGGCAAGAAAGGGAAGTTGAGCCCTAGGTTCATCGGGCCGTTTGAGATCTTTGAGCGTATTGGCCCAGTAGCGTATCGTTTAGCCTTGCCACCGTCGCTAGCAGCCGTGCACGACGTGTTTCACGTGTCGATGCTGTGAGGCTACGTGCCAGACGCATCCCACGTGATTGACTACAAGCCACTACAGGTGGACGAGAACCTGAGCTATGAGGAGAAGCCCGTGGAAATCTTAGCTCGAGAGAATAAGGTGTTGAGGAACAGAGAAATCGACCTTGTCAAGGTCTTGTGGCAAAATCAGCAGCTTAAAGAGGCTACTTGGGAACGTGAGGACGAGATGAGAACGAACTATCCGGAGCTGTTTGAGAACTAACCACTTTCGAGGACGAAAGTTCTTAAGGTGGGGAGGATGTGACGCCCAGTAAATTCAAGTAAGTTTTTGGTTCCTTTCAGGGTTAATTTTTGACTTGTTTTACTTTTTAAAAGTGTTGGGCCAAGAAAATTGACTTTTGGATCTCGCAGGAGCCCAAACATTTCTAAATCTTGCTTTAAATTGGATGGGCAGCCTTGAGTTTCTCATCGAGCGTCTTTGGAGAGGCGAAACAAGGTAATTTTGGACCCTCCTCTTCCTTATTCACTTGTTTTAGGTTTTGGTTAAAAAAAAAAAAAAAATGAATTTTCGAAAAGGGTCGCGTGCCCCCCCTCCCCCCTGTTCCGTCTCCTTCTTGCGCAAGGGGGGGGGGCGCCGCCCGTGGTGGGTATGAAGCCGCCGGCCGGCTCTCCCTCGCCGGCCGACCATCCCTCTCCGTCTGTCTCCCTCTCCGCCTCCGTCGCCGACCGCAAGCAAAACCTCACGATCCGTCTCCCTTCTCTCGTTCAATATCTCTCTCTTTCCCCCTCCCGAATCTCCGCCGCTCCGCCTCTGCTCGTCGCCCTCTCCGCCACTCTCCCTTTGCTCGACGCCATCCTCTCCCAATCCGTCGCCGTCTGCCAGCCCTTGTTGTTCGCCGCCTCTCTCTCTGATCCGTTTGGCTTCTCCCTCTCCTCCCTTCAGATCCGTTCGGCTTCTCTCTCTCCCTCTCACCTCTCGATCTCCGCCTCCCTTCCTCTCCGATCTATTATCCCTCAACCGATCAGTTCTCTCTCTCTACCTCTCCTTCTTTCCCTCAGATCCGACCCTCTCCCCTCCAGATCTATCTCTCTCGGATCCAAGAAGATTTCTCTAGCTTTCCTTCCTTTTCGTTTCGTTTCTCTCGCTGATTTGTGTTGATTCTGATGGACAGGTTCAAATCCGTCAGCTAAGGGTAGATCTTTGAAGGAATCTCGAGGCTAAGATTGAACGAAGAGTCGTTTCAGCTTGCAATCGTGGGTAAGACTCGTTCTTGAATCTTTTTGATTCCGAATTGTAAGCTTTGGTTATGTTGGTTTGGTGATGAGTTCTTGTTGGTTGAGTTAAAGGTTTCGGTTAGCTCGGTTTGATTCGTTTTTGTATCGTGCCTCAAGCGTAGGGCCACGTGGTTGATTCACATCTGAACTTGTGCTTCGTTTGTGATGTTCTGTAGGTGCTTAGGGCGGCTAGCAGGAGTAAGGACCTCCCTTTGCGTACTTTATTCGAGGTAAGTAGCTGTTTGGTTAAGTATCAAGCTCATAAGTGAATGAGCTTGAGTATGGGGTCGTCGTGGTCGACTTTATAACTGTTATGTGGACTGTTAACTGTTGTTTGGTGCATGAGACTCTGATTATCCTATTCTAGTAGTGAATGCCCTGTACATCTTGTAAGTCTTATGGTTGAATCACTTGTGTGCCCTGAATGTATTGCTTAATTCATGATTGTGCTCTTATGACTCGGGATTGGTTGCTGAGTGAGGTTCGAGTCTGTATGGTAGGGCGAGTTGTGTGGTTGACCCCTGAAACGGAACAGGATGAGCTGTGGGGTGGTTTTCACTAGGAATGGATGGTTAGTTCTGTGGATGGGCCAAGAGTTTGCTGTGTGATTGGCTGATCAGGTTGTTGGTTAGGGACTCGATTTCAGGATGACCTTGAACAGTTTAGAGGAAGCCTAGGAGAAACGTTAGAGCTTAACCTCCTAGGCTAGCGTTACCAAACCCACTGAGTGACCCCGAGCGAGACAAAACCTTTAGGCTGGCATCTCTGTGTGGGCATTAGGGTCGAGTGCGCCCTTATGCGAGCTGTGGGGGCATTAGGGTCGAGTGCACCCTTTTGCGAGCCTGTGGGCTTAGGGTCGAGTGCACCCTTTTCACGAGCTGTGTGGACATGGGGTCGAGCACCCTATGTGATCTCTGTGTGGGCACCTGGGTGGGCCGCCCTTGTGCGATCTATGGCCGCCTAGGTTTCTGGATCGTCAGTGAGTCTCGGGGTGAGGTAGACACGTGAGCGCCTAGTCTTGAGTCCCTAAGATACTTTGGTTACGAACCTGTTTTACCTCTGTGTGTGCACATGTGAATGTTAGTAGCTTGGACGTGAGTGGGCTACTTACTGAGTATTCTTATACTCACCCGTCTACTTTATTGTCTTTGGTTGCAGATAAGGGCAAACAGTGAGTTGGAGAGCGACGGTGGCGACATGACGAGGGCTATGAGACCTTTCTTGTTTTAAAGAGACTTGTATCTTAGATCATAGGAAGCTTTTTGTTTTGAGTTGAACTTTGATTCCCTTTAATTATTCGTTGGTTTCTGAACTCTATGGGTGTTGAGCATGACATTTATTCTTTTAGATTTCGTATTCAGCATGCTCGTTTATTTTTCTGTTTAAGCGCTTTCGTTGCCTCTGTTGTGTGTTCTGCTGGAGCCCGGCCTGTTTTGTTGAAGTCTGGGAGGAGGTCGGGCGTTGAAAAAGGTATTTAGAAGTGTTTCTGGCTTAAACAGGTTAAGTAAAATTTTTGGATTCGTCAAGATAGCGTCGTTATGCTGCCGAAATTCCGGCGCAGAGGGTGCTATCTAGAGACGTCCCTAGTTGGAATTGTGTCGAAAACTAGGGGCGTTACAGAATTAGTCAGTTTTATACAGTAAACGGTGTTATAAAGCAAAAGTGACTAAGTCGTGGTCCAGTCTTATACAAACTCATTGCATAGGATGCCCCCACTTACATATCTCGATATGAACGATTCAGGATCACATCGTTTATACTAACTACAAAGTAGGTCGCATCCATAGTGTCCCCAGAATAAGGCGCCCAACCTTATCCCTATACTATAGACCATTTTAGGCTATATACTCGAACTTGATTCATGTTTTATGTCATCACATAAAGTTCAAGTCTACATTAAATATCCTTGGGACCTTAGTTTATTGGATTCAAGATTATAGTATACTAATTCAATAAAAACTTTATCGAAAAAGAAACACGAAAAATGTTTATCAATTACAAACTACGAGTTTTAGGACATAAAATCAAACAAACTCCCACTTGGACTAAAACTCCTAGTGGAATATCACAATGTTGAATTTAAGTGAGAAACATATGAGTATAATAAACATACGAATATAATGAACTAGGGCATATACCTAAAAGTTCTCCCACTCGTCCTAGTTTACTAACTTCGTAGACCTAGAGACATCGGTGACCTTCAAACACTTTAGCCGTGAGGGTCTTTGTAAAAGGATCAACAATGTGAGCTTCTTGGTTCTCTTGAATATACAACTACACCACTGTTATCGCAATATAGGGTAATAAACAGATGCATATTTGGAACGACTTCCAAATCTTTCGAGAATTTCCTTAACCATACTACTTCATTTGTTGCTTCACATGCAACTACGTATTCAACTTCCATTGTGGAGTCTGGAATACACTTTTGCTTCACACTTCTCCACACTACTGCTCCTCCATTCAGAATGAACGAACACTGATCCCGATGTGGATTTTCTTGCATCTTTATCGGTCTGGAAATCAGTGTCAGTGTATCCAGTAAGGATCAAATCCTTAGCACTATACACGAGCATGTAGTTCCTCGTTCTCCTAAGATACTTGAGGATATTCTTAACGGCAGTCGAATGATCATATCCAAGATTGGACTGATAAACCCAAGTAATGGTCAGGCTGATGAACAACCCTCCCACTACATTGAGGTATTCTCAACTCTTGAGAAGGATGTGACTGACCATATGTACTAGTTTTATCTACTACTTTAGTAGATGAACTAGCTTTATCTGTAGCGTCTTTGAAAATTTTATTTAATACTAGTGTACTGCGAGGTTGATGACTTCTGATATGGTCTTCCTCTAAGAATGTTGCATTTTTCGACACAAAAACCTTATTCTCTTGCACCAACACGTGCGATGGGCATCCCCAGATCCTAATGTGACGTAAACTACCTTTACGCACTTTCTATAGCTCATAAGGTGTTTCTAAAATACTTTTAGAGGGAACGTTATTCAAAATATAGACAGCAGTTTCTAATCCATGTCTGCAAATGGAATCAGCCAACTTAGCAAAGCTCATCATTGAGCGAACCATGTCCAACAAGGTTCTGTTTCTTCTTTCAAATACACCGTTCTGCTGAGGCATATTAGGTGCAGAGATTTGTGACTTGATTCCATGTTCTATCATATAGTCTTGGAATCTTAAGTCCATGTACTCCCCACCTCGATCTGATCGAAGTGTCTTAATCGTTTTACCTAACTGGTTCTCATCCTCAGTATTATATTCTTTGATCTTTTCAAAAGAATCAGACTTGTGATGCGTTAGGTAAATATGACCATACCTTGAATAATCATCAATGAAACTGATGAAATATTCATACCCACCTCGAGCATTGACATTCATCGGTCCGCAGAGGTTCGAATGTACGAGCTCTAAGGGTATTGTTGCTCTGAGACCTTTTCTAGTAAAAGATCTCTTAGTCAGTTTTTCCTTAAGACAAGACTCACATGGAGGTAAAGAATTGTCTTCTAACTGATTTAGGAGTATATTCTTAACCAATCTCTGAATTCTATTGAGATTTATGTGACCAAGTCTTAAGTGCCATAGATAGGCATTGGAAGAAACTTTTTGTCTTTTATTCTAAGTTTCGGTTGTTCTAAACATCTCAGTATTTAAGACAAATTTTTCTTTAGTTGGTCTTAACTTATATAAGTTGTTTTCTAGTATAGCAGAACAAATTTTAATACCTTTTCTGAAAATAAATGCTTCATTGATTTAAAAGGATATTTTATACATTTGTTATAATATACATGTGATAGATATTAAATTCCGTTTCATTTTAGGAGCATACAAAACATCTTTCAGTATAATATATCTATCATCGAAATACAACTTCAAGTCTCCCACTGCATCGGCCGAGACAACCTCTCCTGTTCCAACCTTCAGGGTGATCTTGCCTTCTTCTAGCTTATTCCAGGAACTAGCTTCCTGAAAACAGAAGCAAATATGATTAGTGGCCCCTGAATCCAATATCCAGGTTGAGGTATCATACTCCACTAAACATGTTTCAACAACTACTAAATCATATTTACCTTGTAGTTCTTTATCAGCTTTTTTCTCAGCAAGGTACTTCGGGCAGTTCCTCTTCAAGTGCCCATTTTGGTTGCAAACATTTTTCTTTTTCTGCAACTTTCTTTCACTTGTTTGTCATGGGAGCCTTCCCCTTGCCCTTCTTTTTCATTTGAACATTCTTGTTCTTTGAAGGTCCAACTTCAATTTTAGAGGACGATCCTCTTAAAACTTTCCTTGTGGTGACAACATTTGCTTCTACCTCTTTCCCCTTAGCTTTTGTAAGAGTTTGAAAACGTTGGAGCTCGTTAAGAAGGGTTGTCAGATTAAACTCTATTTTATTCCGAGAAGCATTCGTCTGAATTGGTATGAAGCTCTTCGGAAGAGACTCCATAATAAAGCTAACCTGATTTGCCTCGTCAATGGCGCCACCATTTACTTCAGCAATATTGAAGTGGACCATCATGTCCAGGACATGTTCTCTAACAGACGTCATTTCCTTCATACGCTTGTTGTAAATGTACTTAATAGCCTCATGTCTTAGAACCGATGAAGGTCGCCCGAACATCTCTTTTAACGAATCCATGATAGCTTTAGCTGTGCCAAAGGATTCGTATTTCTTAGCCAATACATCAGTCATGCTGGCAAGAATATAGACACGGGCTTTATCGTTGGCTTTAACCCATCGATGATAAGCTTTCCGACTAGTTTGGTTAGCATTTGAGGCAGGGGCTTGAGAACATTCCTCAGTTAAGACAAATCTCAAGTCATCTATTACTAGTATTGTATTCAGATTTGTTTTCCATGTTGTGTAGTTGTCGTCGTTAAGTTTTTCGGAAGCTAATAGTTGAACTAAAGAGCTTGTCATGCTGAAAAAAACATATCTTTTTTAGTAAAAAATATTAACTTTTACAATTCAATCAAGTTTAGTAAAAAATAATGTACCCATCATTATTATGTTCGCAACGATATTTCAACGGTTTAGAATAACCTTCACCGAGGGGTGACCGACCATTCCTCCGTTCAACCAAGACTATCTTGACTAAATACTATCACCAGAATAACTCTTATTCCTATAGTAACTTAGTTATCGCTCCTTTGGTCGAGAATTTGCTAACATTTAGTAATTCTTGTAAGTGTGACCTTCCATTTTCAGACCTCAAAGATCAGGATCATTATGCTCCCGAAATTGGAAAGACGAGAATGAAAACGGACCTGAGAGACCTTATCTATTTTTGGAGTTCGGGGTGTTCCAAATCCTATAATACAACCCTCCGATTGGTAAGGTCGCTCCAGGGCAGTCATGCAGGTGCATTATAGGAATCTCACGGTGCGACCTAATGGAAGAGACCGTAGGATGCGTTGACACAGTTCCTTCTCCCACTTACTATGAACGAGTTCCCCTATTCACCTTGATATTGACTCATGCAAACACTCTCCAAATTGAATCCACTCCTAGGGCGGCCCAAAGCCAAACATGAATCACACGGTCTGAACTCTTAGGGACGCTAGAGTTAAAAGTACATTACTTCTCTCCAGCTGAAGTGTTCTAGACGGTTAGGGTATAAATTACTTAGCAATATATTTCGGCTAACTAAAACATATCCTAAGTCTAGGCGAAACATCCGAGTATAACATTTATACTGGATTTTAACCTACGATGTCTAGGTGATAAACAAATTTTATTACCTCACACCGCTCACGCATGCTCATAAAACCAATTTAACCTAACTCAGACGCCGACTCGATCTCCAGGTAGAAGGTGTCCCGTGAACCGTCAACTTAATAACCTTTCAACGTTAGTCATCCTATCTGGATTTTTGCCAAGATCTTGTCGGGTGAGTTTTCTTTTAACTTCGGTTTTACAAGATATCGACCTAATTTCTATGAAAAAGAGATTGTCGATAGTTAGCCTAAGTGAGCATGCATCTTATCTTTGTTATAGATTTAAAAATTCTAATTGATTTTATAACACTTATAAAAAGAAATGACAAATCTATAACATACATTCCACATTCATTACATAACAATTATATAATGAAAATTTAATATGGATTTAATTTACTTAATTTAATCAAATTAAATTAAACAAATTAAATTAATTAATTAAAAGATTTAATTAATCAATTACCATATTAAGTTACTTAAAGAAATCATGAATTATACATAATTTTTACATTAATTCATGAAATCAACCATGCATACTATATATATTATAACCATTATAGCATACTTTCAATGCATGTGCATGTTAACCTATGGTGGGAATTTAAATCTACATGGCATACTTTATGCAAAATAAAGATTTAAACAATTAAACACATTCATAATGCATAAAGAAAACAAAACATAAAATTGGACCCGTTTTGGCATCCTAAACAAGCAATTAACTAAATTATTACAATAATAATTTTAAAAACAACTCCAAACCAATCTCGAACGCTTCGAACCAGCCCGAACCAACTTGAAAATGGCAACAATTTGACACGGACAACGGCTGAAAATGGCTCCAAAAAAAACAGCACAGTGCATTTTTTTTCGGCAGTGCGCAACATCCGTTCAATCTCTAATTACAACCTAATTTCAACTCTATGACTCCCAAATTTTACAGACTCCTTGGGCACACATTAAGGCTCAAAACTTTGAGCAAATTACAAATTATAACAAGAAATTAAAGCCTAAACGATGCCAAAACAGTGAGCCAATTTCAGCTTCCAACAATTTCATGACATGAAAAATAACAACCCACCATATGCAATTGAGTAAAATTAAAGCATGCTTTGATACCACATGATGGAACACGAGACATACGCAGCGGAATAAGGATCTAAGGAGACTCTAATTGCATCTAACTTAATAGAAATTAACATGCAAACATACAAAAACATTAAACTAAAAAAAATGGAAGAAAGTACAACCTTTGTAGCTTGATTTCTTCACGATCTTTTTGCCAAAACACAAATCGAACACAATCAGACCGCCACTAGAGCTTCCCCACTATGACTCAGAATCGAGTTGTGGGACCCGGTGAATGAAGGATTGAAAAGGAGAAATGGGAGGTTCAAAGTATTAAGTGAGGAAAGGAGAAGAAATATGTTTTAGTGAGACTTCTTTTGAAAAACTCAAAATTCAGCAAAAGGAACTCTTTGTTTTGAAAACAAACCTATTTATAAAGAAATTACATGCATCAAATGCATGCTAAGCCTCACCAAAATGCAACACCTCACAAAATACTAACTAAAGTGGGTTATGTGTCATTCTATAATGTTTACACATAATCCACTTAAGTTAGTGGGATTGTCCAACAAAAACTTGGATAATTCCACTAACTCTAGTCAGCCCTTTGACTTTTTACGATTTTGACCCTCTTGACTAATTTTGACCTCCCGAACATGAATCTGCATTCATAATTTTTAAATTCAAATCACATTTGAATATATTGTGTCATAAAAAATCGATAGTTATATCACATATACTTGTCGGTTTAAAACTCCTTACCTAATTCGAACAATTCGAATTCATCCAACATACTGTTCTAACTTTAATCCATATGAGCTAGCAGGAGAACCTAATGGACTTACAGATCATGGGCTCCAACAATCCGAGATTAACCGGTCAAACTCTTTAACATAATTAATCAACTTTTGTTAACTAACGGGTCATTCCACTAAAGTCTCGTAGTTGCACTCCCCTCACTGTAGATATATTTTTGTCCACCTGATATAACCGTAACCAGTAAGTCAATCCTTCACAGGTTGTTCGTGGTCTCGACTGGGTCAAAATACCGTTTTACCCCCGAGAACACTTCTTGTTCCTTAAGTCCCACTCAACCACTATAAAACAATTGATTTGCGCTCCAACCAACAAATTTAGTCCCTCTCAGCCTAGTGAGAGGGTGGGGCCCCTTGTTCTAGTTTCGAAGTCAACACTTAAGGGAATAACCTATCTACTATCCCTAGAGTCGGGTAGGAGTGAATTTCGTCTTGCACCCTATGTCCCCAGCTATCTATCCAGTCTTACCCCTGAAATGGGAGGCTTATTGAGCCAGCGTTGTTGAGCTGCTCTCACCCATGCAAATCTAAGTATAATCCCGAATAAACAGGAGTTCATAGTTAGCTCAGGATTCAGATTGAGTTACCTAGGTGTTGTGCAAAATCTCACTACGCAAGCATACGCAATCGTAGGTAGTAATTGGTGAACAAGGTCGATCCCACAGGGACTAATATTTGCAAAAGATTGAGAAGATGAGTAATGCTAAACTAGACTTTAAGCACCTAAACAACTCAAAATGCAACAAAAATGAGCTTAGCATAAGAGATATTAAATCTAGCTATCTAAGAGCGGTAAACAATTCAAATGGACAATAAACGGACTGAGAATTAAGTGATGAAAACACTGGAATTATGGAGATGAACTTCTAAATTCTGCTATCTAATGCTGAATGCTACCACACTGCTGCGAACTGCTATACTGTGTAGAAACAGGAAATTATTCTGAAATTTTGAAAATCATTTCTGACCTTCGAATTATAACCTGAAAGCAGAGTTTATATATGTCTATAATTACCCAACTTTCAAACATACAATTAACACACATTTCCCTAAGTTTACAAGCCAAAAAGCATATGTCTATACCCTTGGAGCCCTTTCCTTTTTCAAGAGAAAGACATACATGCTTTGCTTATGCTTTTTTCATTCATTTCAACCTTTTCAGAATTAAAACGAACTAATATTCAATCCTAAGGTGATCAATCTTAAGAAGAACATTTAGCAACAAATACCCATAAACAAACTTCACAAGTACAACAATCCTCCAACAAAAGGTCTTTGAGAACTTAGTAATTCATTCCATAAATTTCAGCATAAGAGAGATTAGTTCATGGCTACTACATAAAACTTAAGAACAAAATGCTTAAGACTTATACACATACCAAAATCTAGTTCAAGTCACTACAAGAAGAACAAAAGCACAATTAAGAGAAAAGCAAGCTAGAGAAGAGAAGAAAAGAAACGAGCTGGGAAGAGATGATGCAGCAGCTTCTCCTCTTCTTCAGGGGTCTCGACAAAGGTCCCTTCCTCTTTTTCTTCTGCTGCTGTCTTATCGCAAATGGTGGCTGCTACCCTAAATTCGATCTCCCCCTTTCCTTATTAGGTTAGATTTTTTTGAACTTTTCTTTCTTTTCTTTTTGCACCCTTGGTCCTCTAGTTGTCAAAAATCTCAACAAAGCCCAAATCTAATGATTTAGACCAGGAAAAGAGGTGTCAGCTGCGTCATCCCGAAAGGTGGGCCCTACTTTGACTTTTCTGCCCGAATTCAATGTTGCCGCCATGCTGTGACATAGCTGCTACATGGTGACTTTGCCTTCCGCTCTTAGAAGTTGTGCCGCGGCAGTTTTGTGGCATTGATGTTTTCCACAATTAACAATTTTCTTCTCCCTATACCAGACATAAGCATAAACAAAAGCACAGCCTACACACAAAACTCACAAGCATATGGAATGCATCAAGTCAACAACAACTACATAGACACAAAATACCAAAGTTAACCCTACACAATGAGAAAAAGGAACAGCTAGACACTAAAACAGACACACTCTAAACTTAACAAAATCATACAAAGAAACTGACTAACAACACGCTAACCACTCAATTTTTAGTAGAAATAAGCAATGGAAAGTGCCACCAATAATCCCATTTCATGGGATTATCACACCCCAAAACTTATCTCATTACTCATCCTCGAGTGATGCACTAACAACTACAACAACAAACAAACAACTCGCTAGGTGATACAGAGGTTAAGATTATCGAACCTTTAGGTAAACTCTCACAGTTCACAAGCATAAACACAATCAAGGTATGACAAAATCGTTTATGAGCTAGAGCACCCCTTATGTGTGTATGTGCAAAGTCTTAGCTCACTCACTTGCATAATCTAAACTGTTTTAAGGCTTTAATCATAGAACTTAGTTAAATGAGCATCAAATGATTTGACATGGAGTCCCTCCCAGATTCTAAGGCTTACAACACGCTCAAAATGTAAAATCAAATGAACTCTCTTTTTTTTAAAAAAAGCAATTAACTCTGCCAATATAAGCATAATGAAAGAGAACAATGAGAGGCTAATCTCTTTTTATTTTCTTTTCTTTTTTTTTTTCTTTTTTTTGCCAAGGGAACCCATCTAGTCATTTGTGCCTTCGATCTAAACGCCAACATTGGTGATGAAGACGCCTAGCAACGAGCACTATCACAAAGATTGGCTGCTTTGCATACTCATATCCACTGTGACTGTTCGACTCAAAACTGAGCATGGGTGTCATGTCCAGCCCTGGTTTACTAAGCCACAAGAGATAGAGGAGTATCCCTCTTTTTTTTTTTTTTTTTTTTTTTTGAATCTTAGAATCTCCTCCCCCAAACTTGATTTTACACATAAAAGATATTACAATGAATACAAAATACCTCAGACCCACTGCAAGAAACCGTGCCATCCCACTTTAGCCCCTAAGTCTTCCTTAAGACTAAAAAATATTTTAGAACTAGAAAGCTTGAAAGCTAGGACTTAAGTGTGAAGGCAACTATAGCTCAATCACTCATTTGTCAAACTTAAAGCGTTATCAGCAAATGAAATATGAGAGTTTAAAGTGTCATCATTAGTAATAAGCTAACCGCCAAGCAACACCTAACCAGTTAACACAACAACCAAGCAAAAAGATCTAAACAAGATGATAACCAACTATACAGACAGAAAAGCACAACAACCACAATCCAAACACAAGCAATGTCAAAATTTAGGGATGCACACCATCTTTCACCACAGCATAACCAAAAACAAGCGTCCACCCCCAAACTTCCAGACACGTTGTGTCCTCACAACAACCGCCGAGATAACTATAAGCAAAGGAAAAACTAGAAAAGCAAGGAAAACACAGGAGCACATACTACAAACAAGAGAAGGAAAAGAAAGAAAAGGATAAACTCCCCTTGATACTGCTCCTCATCGTCAGCCGCATTAGAAGCTTGTTCGTGAGAGGTCTCACCAGCATCAGCGTGCTCCCATCCACTCAAAACATCTCAGGAAAGGCAGGGAAGGTGGGGATAGGTCGTGTAGACGCCCTGCGCAGGGCTGTGCGCAGCGCCTGATCTCGATCATGCGTATAAGATGCAAAGGAAACCAGCATCCAATGCATCTGCTCCTGCCGCAATTTAATCTCTTGGACCTCTCGATGGAGGAGAAGCTGATGCTCGTTTAGTCCTGTGCCGCCCCTAGCAGGTTCCTGGGCAGAAACATCTTCTTCTGGCTCGACAGGGGCAGCTTCTTCCTTCATCAACCGTGCAATACACCCCGACCCGATGGCTCCTTGGTTCTTAATCAGCGTCATTTCAAAGAAGGAAATAGGTACCTCGGCTCTCAAACAGAGCTCAGTGATCAATGTAGGGAAGAACAATTTCCCCTTGGTCTTCGTCGCCGCCTCCACAAGCTGATCAGAAATAACCCTACCCACGTTTATCGTTTTTCCCGTGACCAGTGCGTAGAGCAGAAACATGCGCTCCTCGGAGATAATATTAACGTGCGTGGTGGGCATGAGCTTTGTTCTCAAAAAGTGGTACCACACTCGATGCTTCGGTTTGAGGTTCCGACGCAAGCACGTACGTGCTCCCTGAGGTGAAAGTATCCATTTAGAGCCCCTAACCGTAAGCTTTCGTAAAACACGCTGGCGCCAGCTGTTCGTGGGATTGCGTTTCCATTGATGATACTGGTCGTCAAACTCGGGCAAGAGTAGGTATTCGTTAATGTGAAGCCGGTTGCAAGGGACTCTCGTCTTCCGGACCAAGACGCCATTGCCGATATCATAGCTGAAGTTGGCGTAGAACTCGTACACGAGAGCAAGGTTCACCCGAAAGGGGTGAGAACAAAAACGCTGCCATCTTCGTGTCTGGATTTGCTCCACAATGAACCTAGGGAGGCCTAAATCCTCACTTTGCGAGTAAACAAAGCCCTTCTCAATCAGTGGTTGTCGGACAGATATCGCTGGAAAGGCAGCCTCAGCTTTCGGCCCCGCGAAGGTAGGAATAAGGTCGGCCATCGTGGGATGGCTGGGATGCTCGCCAGACTCAGACGCCGCATTAGCTCGGGACGTGGAGGCCCTAGCTCTAGAGCGAGACTTGGGAGGCATGTTGTTGAAACAGTTGTTCGGCCTTCCGATTGAAGCGGCGATCAACTGGCACTCTGAAGTCGAAGAACACGACAACGGAAAAGGCTGGCCACCGAACTCAAGCGCCGTTCACTCCAGTACCTGCGACGGGAGAAGAGGAGAGGACAACCGAGAGAAAATGAAAGGACAAGGGGGGTAAGCAAATCGAAATGCTAGGGCATTAGAAGGTTAGTTGAAAAGGGTAATTGAAAAATTTAATGAGCGCGAATTAAGTTCTCTTTTCGTTTTTTTTTTAATAGAAGCTCAAAACGCTGTCGTATCGACCACTGACGACAGGCTTCCCCTGCGTCAATGCAGCGACAACAAGCAGCACTGTTGCCTCGAGAACCAACTTAATGTTATCCCCCCTTTTGCAGCGTAGCAATGATGCTACCACATCGCCACCACAACTGGGTGAAAGAATGTTGTTCTGTGATTTCTGCTTTTCTGCCTTTTCTTATTTCCCTGAAACTACACCAACTAGCAAAAGCTTATAGAATAAAAGGCAGCAAGTACCCAACACACCAGAAATTCAACCCAAAATCACACAACAAAGAAAAGCAAAACAAAAATACTTAATTAAAGTGAAATAATCTAAGGAAAAGAAGATTTACTTGGATGGGCGGCCTCCCATCAAGCGCTTGGTTTTGAGTCCTCAGCCCGACTCTTTGTTACTCACTTTTCATCTTGAAACAGCACACACACCTTCGCTCTGTCAAAGGTGCTTCCCCAATAATACTTAACACGTTGACCATTCACTTTAAAAATATTACCTGACTTTTCATCCAACAGCTCCACTGCGCCATAAGGGGAAACACTCACAATTTGGAAGGGTCCGGACCATCTTGACTTCAACTTGCCTGGGAACAACTTCAATCTTGAGTTGAAAAGAAACACCTGTTGTCCCGGTAGGAGTTCTCTTAAAAGGATGTGTCTGTCATGCCAAGCCTTGGTCTTCTCCTTATAAAGTTTGGCATTTTCATAGGAAAACTACCTCAGCTCTTCAAGTTCTACAAGCTGCAGTTTTCTCTCATTTCCTGACGCTTGGAGATCAAAATTTAGCGCCTTAAGAGCCCAATAGGCCTTGTGTTCGAGTTCCAAAGGCAGATGGCATGCCTTACCGAACACAAGCCTATAAGGGGACATACCTATGGGTGTTTTGAAAGCTGTCTGATATGCCCACAAAGCGTCATCTAACTTCATTGACCGGTCCTTGCGCGAAACACAAACCATTTTCTCAAGAATTCTCTTTATTTCACGATTGGACACTTCAGCTTGCCCACTAGTCTGAGGATGATAGGCAGTAGCTACTTTATGCTTTACCCCATATTTAGCTAGCATTAATTCAAGCATCCTACTACCGAAATGAGTCCCCTCATCACTTATGAGCGCTCTTGGTGTCCCAAAGCGCGTGAAAATGTTCTTTTTCAAAAACTTGCTTACCACAATGGAGTCATTGGATGGGGAAGCGATTGCTTCGACCCACTTGGATACATAGTCTATTGCCAGTAGAATATAGAGGTTCCCGTGAGATGGTGGGAAAGAACCCATGAAATCTATTCCCCACACATCAAAAAGTTCGACCTCTAGAATGTTTTGTAATGGCATCTCATATTTCTGTGAGATGTTGCCCACCCTTTGACATCGATCACAGCATTTAGCAAACTGATGGGCGTCTTTGAAGAGTGATGGCCAAAAATATCCAGATTGCAGCACTTTAGCTGCTGTCCGAGCCCCACCAAAATGGCCACCATATGGTGCTGAATGGCAATGGTGAAGAATATTCTGAACCTCTTCTTCAGGAACACATCTCCGCAAAATTTGGTCAGCACATTTTTTGTAGAGGAATGGTTCATCCCAATAAAAGTATCTCACATCGTGCATGAATCTTTTCAACTGTTGTTTATTCAACTCAGGAGGTAAAAGTCCACTTACCAAGTAGTTCACCAGATCTGCATACCAAGGGAGACTCTCAGTTACTCTAAGGAGCTGTTCATCCGGAAATGTCTCCTTGATAGGCTCGTGGTGGAGTGTCTCGGTCGTTTCATGGAGTCTAGACAAGTGACAGAAACTTAGTTTTGTGTGCCACTCCTATCTCTGATTTCCAAATCAAATTCTTGCAACAAGACTATCCATCGGATCAGTCTAGGCTTCGAATCCTTCTTTAATATCAAGTATTTGATGGCAGAGTGGTCAGTGAAGACTATGACTCTTGTGCCTATCAAATATGCCCTGAACTTATCAAATGCAAATACCACTGCTAACAGCTCTTTCTCAGTAGTAGTATAATTGATTTGAGCCTCATTCAAGGTTCTCCTGGCATAATAAATTGAGTGGAAGATCTTGCCTCTGCGCTGACCCAAGACTGCCCCCACAGCAAAATCACTAGCATCACACATCATTTCAAAGGGCATGGACCAATCGGGGGCTACAATCACTGGAGCCGAAACTAATGCCTCCTTTAAGCTTTCAAATGCCGTCACACAATCTTCATTAAAAATAAAAGTCTTGGAATGCTCAAGAAGCATGCAGAGAGGCTTTGCAATCCTTGAAAAGTCGTTAATGAACCTCCTGTAGAACCCTGCATGTCCTAGAAAGCTTCTAACTCCTTTCACTGTGGTAGGGGGAGACATCTTCTCAATGACCTCGATCTTTGCCTTGTCCACTTCAATTCCTACCTTTGATATTTTGTGCCCCAAAACTATTCCTTCACGAACCATAAAGTGGCATTTTTCCCAGTTGAGGACTAGGTTGGTCTCCTCACAACGTTTAAGAATATCCTGCAGATTAAACAAGCACACATCAAAAGTTTCACCAAATGTAGAAAAGTCATCCATAAATACCTCTAATGTTTTCTCCACCATGTCACTGAAGATTGCCATCATGCATCGCAGAAAAGTTGCAGGAGCATTGCATAGCCCGAAAGGCATTCGCCTAAATGCGAATGTGCCATAAGGACAAGTGAATGTGGTCTTCTCTTGATCCTCTGGTGCGATCGTGATCTGATTGTACCCCGAATACCCATCCAGGAAACAATAATATTCTTTACCTGCCAATTTGTCAAGCATTTGATCAATAAAAGGCAGTGGGAAGTGGTTCTTCCTCGTGGCTTTGTTCAACTTTCGATAATCCATACAAACTCGCCATCCAGTGACCGTTCTTGTTGGGATCAGTTCGTTATTCAGATTTTCTACCACTGTGATCCCTCCCTTCTTAGGCACACACTGAACTGGGCTTATCCAAGCACTATCAGAGATAGCAAAGATGATACCTGCATCAAGCCACTTGAGAATCTCTTTCCGCACTACCTCTTTCATGACAGGGTTCAACCGCCTTTGATGCTCAATTGAATTTGAACAATCATCCTCCAACAGGATTTTGTGCATACATATGGATGGACTGATGCCTTTTATGTCTGCCATGGACCACCTAATTGCTCTCTGATGCTGTCTCAGTACATCAATCAATTTCTGCTCACACTCTCCGCTCAAGGCTGATGATATGATTACTGGCAAAGTGTCATTTTTTCCGAGGTATGCATACTTCAAATGTGCGAGCAATGGCTTAAGCTCCAAAGTAGGCGGCTCTTCTACTGATGACTTAATTGTAATAAAAGTTCTCTCCGCTAGTCCCAGTGACTCAAATTTCCTCTGATTCACGCCGCTATACTGTGTGGTTCCCACATGAGCAATCATTCCTCCGTTGTTGGGGTCAGCTTCATTCTCATTTCCATCAAAGTCATTTGCCCTCGCTGATCTTTCATGCCAACTTTCCACCACAGCTGTGTCTAAAACATGCACAAGAGAACATTTCTCAACATCACTAGGGAAATGTAGGGAATTAAAAAGATTAAACGTTACCCTTTGATCATTGACTCTCATTGTCAACTCCCCCTTTTGCACGTCAATGAGTGTCCTTCCTGTAGCTAGGAAAGGTCGCCCCAGGATGATTGGGATGTCTTTGTCGGCCTCGTAGTCAAGTATAATAAAATCAGCGGGGAAAATAAACTTATCCACACTTACCAACACATCCTCTATCTTACCCTCTGGATAAACTACTGAGCGATCAGCAAGCTGTAATGAAACTGTGGTGGGCTTGCCTCTCCAA
This sequence comes from Trichosanthes cucumerina, assembly GCA_036507285.1. NCBI lineage: Eukaryota > Viridiplantae > Streptophyta > Magnoliopsida > Cucurbitales > Cucurbitaceae > Trichosanthes > Trichosanthes cucumerina. Next base: position 67,627,244 of record CM071839.1, on the reverse strand, counting down.
TACCAAGTCTTTTAAAGATGGACATGGGCATCAAGTTGATGCTAGCCCCTAAATCGCACAAGGCTTGCCCACAGTAAGTATTCCCAATGGTGCTAGGTATGGTGAAGCTCCCTGGATCTTTTAACTTCTGAGGGATCTTTTGTTGAACAATAGATGAACATTCTGAGGTAAGTGCCACCATCTCAAACTCCCCCAACCTCCTCTTTTTGGTCAAAATGTCTTTCATGAATTTCGCATAGTTGGGCATCTGCTTCAAGGCTTCCACCAAGGGGATGTTTATGTGTAGCTCTTTCAGAATGTCCAAAAACTTATCGAATTGTTCATCTTGCTGCTTCTTTTGAAAACGTTGAGGGAATGGTGGTGGTGGTCTTAAAACAACTGGTTCAGCTGGTTGAACTTGTGGAGGAACTGCTGTATTCTTCTTATTTACGCTTCGATGCAATCGCACTCTCGCCACATTATCCTCGGCTGCTTCTATTTCACTTTGACAGATTGGAGTTATTACTGCATCTCCTTGTGTCTGCTTGCCTTTGTCACTAGCAACTTGGATTGAAGTGGGCTCTTTTCCTTTAGGGACCTTGGGTTTGGCTACCTCTAACCCCTTCCCACTTCGAAGTTGCACTGCCTTACAAGTTTCCTTGCCTTTGCCTCTTGGATCTTCAGTGTCACTAGGCAAGGTACCTTGAACTCTATTGTTTAAGGATGAGGCTAGTTGACCCATTTGATTTTCTAGGTTCCTTATTGCTGCAGCTTGGCTTTGCACTATGGCATCAGTTTTAGCCACGTGCTCTTTCAACAATGATTCTAATGAGGATGTGGGTTCATGAGTCTGTACCTTAGGGTTTTGCAAAATCTGTTGAGGGTAGCCCTGTTGTTGAAACCCTTGAGGCACTAGAGGTCTTATCTGCTGATTTGAAGGTCCTGCTCCCTGATTGTTCCATGCAAAGTTCGGATGATGCTTCCATCCCGGATTATATGTATTCGAGTAAGGGTTACAGTTCTTGTTGTACCCCACATAATTCACAGGCGCCGGATTGGATGGACAAACATCAAAAGTATGTCCCTCTCCACAATACACACCAGAGATTGACACTGGAGGCCCAAACTGACTTCCTGATCCCATATTTATCGACTTCAGGGTATTGGTAAGTGTGGCAATTTGTGCTGCTAGGCTCACTGTACCTGCATCTGGCACCACTGCAACCTGGCGAGTAGGATTAAGGCGTGAAGTAGGCCACTGGTAGTTGTTCTTTGCAATCTTTTCTAGGATCTCATATGCATCATTATACGTTTTTGACAACAGTGCTCCTCCAGCTGAAGCATCAACCACCATCCTCGTGTGGGTATTCAACCCATTATAAAATGTTTGCATCTGAATGCCATAAGGGATACCATGGTTTGGGCATTTGCGCAACAACTCCTTAAACCTCTCCCGAGTTTCATACAAAGACTCATCATCCTGCTGTTGAAAGGAAGTAATTTCACTCCTGAGCTTTGCAGTCTTGGTGGGTGGAAAATACTTTATCAGGAACTATTCCACCAATTCATTCCAACTTGAAATAGCTCCAGGTGGTATCGTGTTCAACCATTCAAGTGCTTTCCCTCTTAGTGAGTAAGGGAAAAGCGTTAACCTCAGAGTATCCTCACTTACCCCTCTGATTACAAAGGACTTACACACACCCATGAACAACTGGAGATGTAAGTGAGGATCCTCCATTGGCGTACCCCCAAACTGCCCTGTGTGCTGGAGCATCTGAAACATTACTGGTTTCAGTTCAAAATGCGGTGCCTCTATCTCTGGTGGCATGATCCCGGAATCGAAATTGTACTGCATACTCTCGAATAACTCTATCTCTCTCATCTTCCACTGCTCTAGCACCACCATTATTGTCAATTCTCAGCGGTGGTTCAGCCATACCTTCAGGTTCTGCTCGTCCTCTTTGTTCCCTTCTTCGACGATGAAATGTACGTTCGATCTCGGGATCAAGAGGCGACAATTCAGGATCGTGCTCCTCGTTCATATAAGGATTTCAACACCTAGCACGATAAAAAGGTAACCAACCAAAATTTTGAGTGAGTTAACTAAAACAAAAAACAACAAATAAAAGTACTCAGTTTCACAAAATTCACAAACACTTAGTCCACGGCAACGGCGCCAAAAACTTGTTGTGCAAAATCTCACTACGCAAGCATACGCAATCGTAGGTAGTAATTGGTGAACAAGGTCGATCCCACAGGGACTAATATTTGCAAAAGATTGAGAAGATGAGTAATGCTAAACTAGACTTTAAGCACCTAAACAACTCAAATTGCAACAAAAATGAGCTTAGCATAAGAGATATTAAATCTAGCTATCTAAGAGCGGTAAACAATTCAAATGGACAATGAACGGACTGAGAATTAAGTGATGAAAACACTGGAATTATGGAGATGAACTTCTAAATTGTGCTGTCTAATGTTGTAGCAATGTTACCACACTGCTGCGAACTGCTATACTGTGCAGAAACAGGAAATTATTCTGAAATTTTGAAAATCATTTCTGACCTTCGAATTACAACCTGAAAGCAGAGTTTATATATGTCTATAATTACCCAACTTTCAAACATACAATTAACACACATTTCCCTAAGTTTACAAGCCAAAAGGCATATGTCTATACCCTTGGAACCCTTTCCTTTTTCAAGAGAAAGACATACATGCTTTGCTTATGCTTTTTCCATTCATTTCAACCTTTTCAGAATTAAAACGAACTAATATTCAATCCTAAGGTGATCAATCTTAAGAAGAACATTAAGCAACAAATACCCATAAGCAAACTTCACAAGTACAACAATCCTCCAACAAAAGGTCTTTGAGAACTTAGTAATTCATTCCATAAATTCCAGCATAAGAGAGATTAGTTCATGGCTACTACATAAAACTTAAGAACAAAATGCTTAAGACTTATACACATACCAAAATCTAGTTCAAGTCACTACAAGAAGAACAAAGCCACAAGTAAGAGAAAAGCAAGCTAGAGAAGAGAAGAAAAGAAACGAGCTGGGAGGAGATGATGCAGCAGCTTCTCCTCTTCTTCAGGGGTCTCGACAAAGGTCCCTTCCTCTTTTTCTTCTGCTTCTGTCTTATCGCAAATGGTGGCTGCTACCCTAAATTCGATCTCCCCCTTTCCTTATTAGGTTAGATTTTTTTGAACTTTTCTTTCTTTTCTTTTTGCACCCTTGGTCCTCTAGTTGTCAAAAATCTCAACAAAGCCCAAATCTAATGATTTAGACCAGGAAAAGAGGTGTCAGCTGCGTCGTCCCGAAAGGTGGGCCCTACTTTGACTTTTCTGCCCGAATTCAATGCTACCGCCATGTTGTGACATAGCTGCTACATGGTGACTTTGCCTTCCGCTCTTAGAAGCTGTGTCGCGGCAGCTTTGTGGCATTGATGTTGCCATAATTAACAATCTTCTTCTCCCTATACCAGACATAAGCATAAACAAAAGCACAGCCTACACACAAAACCCACAACAAAGCATATGGAATGCATCAAGTCAACAACAACTACATAGACACAAAATACCAAAGTTAACCCTACACAATGAGAAAAAGGAACGGCTAGACACTAAAACAGACACACTCTAAACTTAACAAAATCATACAAAGAAACTGACTAACAACACGCTAACCACTCAATTTTTAGTAGAAATAAGCAATGGAAAGTGCCACCAATAATCCCATTTCATGGGATTATCACTAGGTTATCAAAATTGAATTAGTTAGTTTTATACAGTAAATGGTGTTATAAAGCAAAAGTTACTAAGCCTTGGTCCAGTCTTATACAAACTCATTGCATAGGATGCCCCACTTACATATCTCTATATGAACGATTCAGGATCACATCGTTTGTACTAACTACAAAGTAAGTTGCATCCAGAGTGTCCCAAGAATAAGGTGCCCAACCTTATCCCTATACTATAGACAATTTTAGGCTATATACTCGAACTTGATCCCTGTTTTATGTTATCACATAAAGTTCAAGTCTAGATTAAATAGCCTCGGGACCTTAGTTAATTGGATTCAAGATTATAGTATACTAATTCAATAACAATTTTATCGAAAAAGAAACACGAAAAATGTTTATCAATTACGAACTACGAGTTTTATGACATAAAATCCAACACATGGACACAAAAATATTTCTGCAGTGAGAAGAGTGCAACTGCAAGACTATAGTAGAGTGTTCCCGATGTTAACGAATTGTTGATTAGGGGGTTAATGAGATTAACCTAATAATCTTGTATCATTGGAGCTTCTGATCTGTAGGTCCATTAGGTCCACTTCCTAGCTCGTAAAGAGTTCTTAGATTATTAGAATTTGAAATGTTCAAAATTCAATTAGGGATAAGCATGATGTATGGAGATACATTATAATATAAATTTTTTATGAATATTAAAACTTCATTTTGAATTGAGAGAATTAAATATTTGAAGGAGTTCAAATATTATTTAAATGTGAATGAGATTCATATTTAGTTATAGGTTAAAATTTAATGTGCGTAAGATGTACAATAAAATTATAAGTTAGAGGGAAATGATGAAATGTGATTTAATGATAAGTAAACTAAATTAAATATATGATATTTAATTTGTCTTTGTTAAATATGATTTAATTAATATTAATATTAATATATATAATTAAATATGATTGAATTAAATTAGTTAATTATTTTTTAATTAATTAAGGTAACGTGTCATATTTTGACACGTTCCCACTTCCCCTCAACTCCCTCTCGATAGGGATAGAGGGAGTGGGGGAGTTGTTTCTTTTTCTACCTACTGATCGATTGGATCGGTGATGGGGATGTGGATTTGATTGGAAGAAGAAAAAATTCTCTCTCTCAATAACTCTCTCAACTAAAGAAATTTCTCTTTCCCAATAGTTGGAAGCCTCACACAAGGCTTGATCGATAAAACTCAGAGGATAGGGAGTGAATTTCTTGTGGTGGTGTCCTGTTGGAAGAAGAATACAGTAGGAATGTTGTACGTGTGCAATTCACCAGGGTGCAAGGTGTTGTTGCTTTCTAATCCAAAAGGTAATTCCTCATGACCTTTAGAGTATAAATAATTTTGAGCATTTTTCTACTGCTTTTCCATGCGTAACTTGCTTATCGATATTTTATTTGCCAATGTACTGGGTATTTATTTTTGCCAAACCAAAACGAGATTTTGATCCAAATTTAACATCCGTTGTGCAATTGGATCTAGATCCATCAAGCCCCTGTAAGCTTTTATTTTTCCCTCAGTTTACCATTTAAGAGAATAGAGTAGCTAACATTAGAAATACAGGCCTTGATCCATCTGATCCAGGTGTCATTGAAGTTTTTTTTTCTAAGGATCGTAAGGAGAAAATCCCAATTGAGCATGTCAAAAGCTTTTTGTATATCAAGCTTGATAACAACCCTTTTCTGATGAGTGCATTGTCAGTGATCAAGTAAAGCCATAAGAATCTGTCTCATATCCTCAACATGGCGTACATCAGGCTCCCAAAAGTTGATGCATAAGGAATTTTTCTCATATCCTCAACTCCTTGAGGTGTCTTAGGATATTGTTCCTTAGACAAATGAACTCCATATCTAAAAGGCAATAAATTCTTTTTGGAGTCTTGCATCTTAAACCTCGACAACACTTTGTCGATGTAAGATGTCTGAGACAAGGCTAGTGTTTTATTCTTGCGGTTCCGGGCAATCTGGGTCCCAAGAACAAACTGCGCTTCACCTAAATCTTTCATTTGGAATTGCGTAGCTAGCCAATTCTTAATGTCATTAAGATGTCCTACATCATTCCCAATGAGTAGGATATAATCCACATATAGAACTACGAATGCGACAGAACTATTGATGATTTTCTTGTTAGACACAAGGTTCATCATCATTCTGATCAAAGCCAAAAGATTTGATTGTCTCATCAAATCTTATATTCCAGGACCTAAAGGCTTGTTTCAGTCATAGATTGACCTTTTAAGCCTGCAAACTTTTTGCTCTTGTCCTGGTTCAATTTGCCATAACTCATAGTCATAATATGTGGCAATGGAAAGTAGGATACGGATAGACTTTACCATAGCAACAGGTGAAAAGGTTTCCTCATAGTCAACTCCTTCAACCTGGGTACCCTTTGCTACTAGTCTAGTTCTAAAGGTTTACACATTTCCATCTACACCACGTTTTCTCTTGTAGATCCACTTACAACCTATAGGTTTTACCCCATCAAGTTTATCTACAAGATCCCAAACATAATTAAAGTTCATAGACTCCATTTCTTGGTCCATGGCTATGACACATTTATCTTTGTCTTTGTCAACCATCGCTTGATTATAAGTCGATAGATCCTCACAATCGTCATCTGGTATAACAACTTGGGTTTCAGATAAACCCATGTAGTGGTCAGGTTGTGTTATAACCCTCTCACTACGTTGAGGCATACTCAACTCTTGAGATGGGCTCTCTTGACTAGACAACCTAGTATCAACAACTTTTGTTGACGTACTAGTTTTATTAACAATCTTTGCTATTGTTCCGTCTAACTCACTTAACACAATTTTACTTCTTGGTTTGTGGTCTCTTATGTGGTCCTCCTCTAAGAAAGTGACATTTGTCGACACAAAAACCTTATCTTTTTTATGATCATAGAATAAATCACCTCTTGTTTCTTTTGGGTAGCCTACGAATAGGCACAATTTTGAACGTGAATCCAACTTCTTTGGATTTGTCACAAGCACATGTGTTGGACAACCCCAAATTCTGAAATGACATAAACTACCTTTACGTCCTTTCCAGAGTTCAAAAGTTGTTTTAGAAACACTTTTTTATGACACATTGTTCAAAATGTATCCCGCAGTCTCTACTGCGTAACCCAAAAAGAATTAGAGAGATGGGCATAACTCATCATTGATCTAACCATGTCAAACAAGGTTTTATTTCTCCTTTCCGATACACCATTTTGCTATGGCATACCGGAAGCCGAGAGTTGGGATGTAATTCCATGTTCTATCATATAGTTCTGGAATTTTAAATCCATGTACTCTCCACCTCGTTCTGATCGAAGTGTTTTAATTGTTTTACCTAATTAATTTTCAACTTCAGTCTTGAATTCCTTGAACTTTTCAAGTGCTTTAGACTTATGATGCATTAGGTAAACATGCCCAAATCTAGAATAATCATCTATAAACGAGATGAAATATTCATAACCTCCTCTGGCTTTAACATTCATCGGACCACAAAGGTCTGAATGTATAAGCTCAAGAGGTTCTTTGGCTCTATAATCTTTTCCATTAAAAGGTCTTTTAGTCATTTTGCCTTCTAGGCAGGATTCACATACAGGTAAAGCATTTTCTTTTAACTCATTTAGAAGTCCATTCTTTACCAATCTCTCAAACCTATTGAGGTTAATGTGATCCAATCTAAGATGCCAAAGATGAGCATTTTCTTTAAAAGAAAGTTTATGTTTTTTAGTTTATGTGTTTGTAGTTTTAAATAATTCAGTGTTCAAAACCATTTTAACTGAATTAGGCCTTAAAACATACAACTCATTTTCTAATGAAGCTGAACATATTTACACACCTTCCTTCAAAATAAACACTTTATTCAAATAAAAATAAACAGAAATACATTGTTTTATAAGGCAAGAAATTTAAATAAGGTTTCTAGTAAACCCTGGTATCACTAATATATTGTCTAACAACATATATTTCTTTCCAAAATTAAGCTTCATCGTGCCTATTGCTACAACTGAGACGACTTCTCCATTTTCAACCCGCAGCGCGTATCTCTCATTTCGTAGTCTTTGCGAGAATCAATTCCCTGAAAAGAAGAGCAAACATGATTAGTGGCGCCTGAATCAAGTATCCAAGTAGTTTTATCATTAGCCACTAAACAAGCTTCTAAGCAAAGTAAATCATATTTACCTTCCTTCTTCTTTTCTACAATGTACTTCGGGCAGTTCTGTTTCAAATGCCCATCTTCATTGCAGTGGAAATACTTTCCTTTGTCTGGAACTTCTTTGACCTTTTTGCCCTTCTGGGCGACAGCTTTTTTCATGTTCTTCTTCTTCCCTCTTAAGTTAGAAGAAGATGCAGCCACTGTTTTTTATCCAGAGGTTGAACCTCTATGTTAACTTCTACTAGCAACATTTGCCTCACGTTTCGATCCCAGAATTTTCATTAAAGATTGAAAGGTCTGGAGTTCATTCAAAAGGGAGGGAAGATTAAAAGTAAGTTTGTTCATAACAACATGACTTCTAAACTGTAGGAAACTATCTGGAAGGGTTTCCAGAATAAAATTGACCTGGCTCGATTCATCGATGAAAGCATCATTTGACTCCGCGATGTTAAAGTGTACCATCATATCCAGGACATGATCCCGAACATATGAACCCTCTGGCATCCTCGAGTTGAATCTATACTTGAGGGCATTGTGTCGGGCCTGTGTACACTGTTGTCCAAACATACCCTGCACTGAATCCATGATTTCCTTAGCGGTCATCATGCCCTCGTGCTTCTTGGCTAATATGTCAGACATACTCGCCAACATATAGACCTTGCCCTTATCATTGGCCTTGATCCATCGATCATATGCATCACGAATATTTCACGCAACATTCGAGCTTGGCACCTGAGAACACTCTTAAGTCAGCACAAACTTTAGATCATCCACTACTAATATAGTGTTGAGTTTGTTTTTTCACGTCATCATATTCTCTCTGGTTAATTTGTCCGCACTCAATAAGGAAATTATAGAGCTAGACATTTTTGCTGAAATTTTTTTAAAAAAACTTGTATAAGCTTCTTGTTATAATGGTCTAATCCAATCATGTTTTCGCTAATTATCAAATAATTCCTAGGTTACTTATAATTTGCAATGATACTCCAAAGGTTTAGAATATATGACACCGGAGGGTAATAAAAAACACTCACCTCTAGATCAAGACACTCTTGACCAAAACCTAATACCAGAATAACTCTTATTCCTATATGTTTTAGTTACCATTATTCGGTCAAGATACATACACTTATTATGTACCTTGTGAGTGTAACCCTCTGCCTTTAGACCCCAGAGTCTCCATCCAACAAAATCCGCCGAAGGGAAGACTAGGTTGAAAAACAGACTAAGAAAATCTTTATCCCTTTCAGGTGTCTACTGTGTTCGATCCCCTATGATCAAGCCCTTCGAAGGGATTGTCTGGTCTAGGCAAAACTAGCAGGCTGACCATAATGATCTTACGGTGAAAACCGACAAAACAGACCATAGGTTTTTTTTTCACTAAACCTGCTCCCACTCACTATAAGTACCCTCTCCATTCATCTTGATATTGACTCATACACACACCATCCGAAGGGGGACGCTCCCGTTTGCGCCACGAGGCAGTATGAGTCTCACGGTGTGAACTTTCCGGAGATACGTAGGTGAAAAAATATGTATCATATACACTTTTTCTCCCACCGGATACTTTAAATCCATAGGAAATTTACTTAGGTTGAAAACCCGACTAATGGTTTTACCTAAACTTATCAATATAACTCTTCTATTGATAATCAATATAACTCTTATATTGACTTTATCCTAAGTTTGCTAATATAACTCTTTATATTAAGCCTAGGATTTCTAGTTTATTAACCCCTTAATAAACCCGTTGACGCTACTATAATTTATAAACTCTCTGATTAAAATTCACTCCCAGGTCAGTTCCCAGGTAGGGGTGTTCCGTTTCCGCAATTTAATTTAATACTGACTTTGAGATGTAACCTTCATTAGACAGAGTTCATTTTTTAATCATTGTTTATAAATTACTTGCTTCCTAATTCTAATCTAATTAGAACCGGATAACCTAATGTCTATTCATTCCAAATTCTAAACATTTTAAAACTAATAATTAACCTTAGGTGACATGCATACTATGTCATAGTGTTTGATCATTCATCTCATGAATAATAAAACATACTTAGCATTATCATCTCATGAATTTAAATGCATGTCAATGTTGTACATAAATTAATATAACACTTTATATTAATTCATGCAAAGTATATAATATAACACTTTATATTATAAATGATGCATGAAAATAAAAGCATACATTATGCATGGCAATAATTATACAACAATTGCATAATTTAAATAGCAAAATTAGACCAATTTTGGAACCCTAAAATTAATTTTAATTAATATAATCTAATTATATTAATTAAAATTAAATAAATTAAATATAATTAAATATAAAACGTTTTTATATTTAATATATAAATAAAATAAACATTTTTCGCCCGTTTGAAAATCGTTTGAACGCCTTCTACGTTACAGCAACGCTGCAATTTGTCTGCTTTGGACCGTTGAAGCGCTACACTAAACGCGCCTTCGACCTTCAAATATTGAGACAATTTCATGAGTATTAATTAATTATATTTATTATATCTAATTTTCTTACATTTTAATTAAATAATATGTTTAATGGTTGAAATTACGCCCAATTTAGTTTAGGTGACAAATAATTTATTATTTACTGGAACTAGTCTAAAAAGCACATTTTAGTTCAAATTCGTAAATTGAAATAAAAATTAAAAAAAAATTAGAAAACAAAAGTAATAAAGAAATTAGAAAAAAACATAAAGAAAGGAAAAGGAAAAAAAAGAAAAGGTTATTATCTAATTTTTTTTTCTTTTGTTTTTGTTTTTCTTCCTTGTGTAGGTGGTGGCATACATGAATGGAGTCTTTAATGAGAAATGCAAGTGAGAAATTATCTTGTGGCTTGGCACACATTGTGGAGCAAGAAATGACACATATAAGGGACCTATTTCTGTTCATTTTCAAGTATAATAGGAGGGCAATGCATTGAGTAAAGGAGTGCAGAGTTTCAGTGCTCTCCACAAAACAAAAGCTTAGAGAGTGTTCTAGTTATTTGTTTTTATCATTTTTATTTTATGTTTTCTCCCCTATACAGTTATTCTTGCTTTTCCACCATGTGTGGCTAAGCTTTAATTTCTGATTCAATGGTCATTTCATTTCCAATTGTAATTTTGTGAGACTTTAGACCTAATTGAAATTTTGTTTCTAATTTAAGAATTTTTTGTTTTATTTTTATGATTGGTCGTTACTAATTAAATTGATGCCTTAATTTAGTTTCAATCAATTTATTGTTATCCATGATTTTGTGATCCGTAATTGTCACAAATGATTGAAAAAAAATGTAGCAAGGGATTGGCTTATGTGTGTGTAATTAATGGCTTTTCCATTTTACATATCTTGCATAATAGACTCTAGGGAAACAAAAAAACAAAATTAATTAATTTGTAGTTATCTCAATTAGTTAATTTTGGTTTAGTCCTCTCATTGCTTTTAATGCTATTATTTAATCAATATGGAACGCTATCGTACCCAATGGATTAAATTATAAGTTTTGATTTTGATGCTTGGTTAAGATCAATTAAATTGGGAGAGTTTATATTTATTGCGGCTTTTCCGAGTAAATTGATTGAGTTTTTGAATTTGCAAAATTAAAATTGATTACTTTTTTTTAAGCCTATGATCAATATTACAATTGGATGAAATTTACATCCTTGAATTGGAAATTTCATAAAATTATCTTTCTACTTTTTTTTAATTTCATTTTTTGTTCGACAATTCAAAACCCCCTTTACTTGTGTTATCATTATTATTTTTAACTTTGAGAAATTAATTCGATTGGTTCCCTTGGGATTCGACCTCGTCCACTATTTCTACAAGTTAGATCTAGAAAACCAGTAAATATTTTGGAGGGGTTCGAGAACCCGACCAAAATTTGGCGTCGTTGCCAGGGAACTATTTTAGTTTCTCATTGTTTAATTTATTTGTTTGTTTTATAGTTTATCAGTCGTTCTTCTCGAAATATTGAATTGCAGTACAATCCTGAAATCGAGAAAATAACACGTAGACTAAGGAAAGAGACTAAAGAAAGAAAGCGTCGTCTTAGAGAGGAAGCCAATAGAGATTTAGATAGTGGTGACACATATACATTTCAAGATCAACCTCAAGGGGAGATGGAAGACAACATGGCAGAAAGAACTCTTAAGCAACTTGCAGCACCTGATTTAAATCAACAACCTTTATGCATTACTCTTCCTACTATTGCAGGTGATTTTGAACTTAAGTCAGGCTTAATACACATACTCCCTTCTTTTCGTGGATGTGCAGGTGAAGATCCTCATAAACACTTGAAGGAATTCCACATCGTATGCTCTGGGATGAAACCTCATGGAGTAACAGAAAAGCAAACCAATTTTAGAGCTTTTCCCTTTTCTTTAAAGGATCAAGCAAGGGATTGGCTCTATTACCTACCTTCTGGTTTGATTAGTACGTGGAATGAGATGAAAAGATTGTTTTTGAAAAAATTCTTTTCAGCATCAAGAGCTGCTAACATCAGGAAGGAGATTTATGGTATAACCTAGATCACTAGGGAGACGTTATACGAATACTGGGAGAGATTCGATAGATTGTGTGCTAGTTTTCTCCATCACCAAATTTCTGATCAACTCCTAATCCAATACTTTTATGAGGGGTTGTTGCCAATGGATAGGAGCATGATTGATGCAGCAAGTGGTGGAGTATTAGTGAATAAAACACCTGAAGCAGCCAAACAATTAATTTCAAACATGGCAGAGAATTCCCAACAATTTGAGACCAGAGCTAGTGGAATTGTTCAACAAGTCAAAGAGGTAAGTGAACTCAAAAATCAAATTTCTGATCTAACTGCTTTGGACGTCAAATGGTTGTAGGACAATTGCAAGCAGCAAAGGTGTGTGGAATATGCTCACTTCCAGAACATCCTATAGAAGCATGCTCTCAACAGCAACAAGATTCATTTCAAGAAACCAATGCCTTAGAAGGATTTCCTAGTCAACCTCAAAGAAAGTATGATCCAACAATAAACCCTGAAGCCACATGTTATCAAATAACAGCTTTTTCTTGCAGAACGATTGCTCTTTATTTGCTCATTTTCTGTATCTTTTTAAGTTCAGAAGCATGACTGCAGTTCTTAGTTCCAGAGGATGAACCCTCCTTTGAACTTTTGGAATGGGCAAATAGATTTGCCTCTCCATTCTGTTGTCTCTTATCATCCATAAGAAACTAATAATTCTACAGCTCATTTAGCAGAGAAGTCAGATCATACTCTATGTTGTTAATCATTGCATTGCTACAGAATTGCAGAAAACTCTTCGGAAGAGATTCTAGGATGAACGAAACCTGACTTTTCTCATTGAGAACGAACTTAAGATCATGTGCTACCAAGACAATGTTGAGTGTATTCCTCCAAGTCATTATGTTTTCTCCGGTTAATTTTTTCACACCCAGTAAGGAAATAATTGAGCTAGGTATTTTGCTGAAAATTTACAAATAAAACTTGTATCAGCTTCTTGTGACAATTTTCTAATCCAATCATGTTTTAGCTAATTATCAAATGATTTCTAGGTCATTTATAATTTGCAATGATACTCCAAAGGTTTAGAATGTATGATACCGAAGGGTAATCAAAAACATTTCTCCTCTAGATCAAGACATTCTTGACCAAAACCTAATACCATAAAACTCGTATTCCTATAGGATTTAGCTACAATTTTTCGGTCAGGATACATACACATCTTATGTACCTTGTAAGTGTAACCCTCTGTCTTTAGATCCCAAGTACTACAAGAATTTTATGATGCCGACCAATTTAAAATCGATCGGAAAATCCCTGAGAAAGGCCGGCCATATTAAAAACGGTCGGGAAAGAGTATGGGGAAGGTCGACCGTTTTCAAAATGGTCGACAAAGAGCTTGAAAAGCCGACTGAGTTTAAAATCGGTCAGCAAAGAGTTGGATAATGGCCGACCGATTTTAAAATCGGTCGGCAAATAGTTGAATAAGGCCGACCGTTTTATAAAGCAGTCGGCAATTCTGCTTTAAGTCGAAATCCCCTTCCTCTTTTTCCATTTCCCTCTTACAGAAAAATCGCTCCCTCCTTCGCCTTCCTCTCGATTTTTCAGTCTCCTTCAACCCACCTCCGCTCTCGCCGTCCCGCGCGCCACCGCTCGTCCCGCTGTCTCCTTCAACCCACCGGTCGGTCGCCGCCGCCGCTGCTTGCGCCGCTTGCGTTTTCTTCACCCCAAAAACAAACGACTTTCCGTTTTCCCTTTCGTCGTCGCCCGCCGTAGGTTTGCTTTTTCTTGCTCTCTCTTTTTCAAAAATTACTTGAATATAAGAAATAGGTTTGCTTGGTTTGTCTTGGTTTTTTTTGGTTTGAAAAAATTGGTTTGTCATTACCAATTAGGATCGGTAAACAAAGTCAAATGTAATCTTAGTTCATTACAGGTCATTAGGTATATACCACAATTCATATTACGTTTGTACTATATTTACATCCAAATTGATTACAAATTGATAAACACGCTTTAAAATAGGTTACTATATTTGCTAATATCTTTTTCTTCACTGAATGTGTTGTCATAGTATTACTATGTTGTTTCGGTTGTGGATGACTTGTTGAGGATGACTATCCTGCAGCAAAGGTAGTCAGTGCTTTCGGTTTGCAACTTTAGTTATTGAATTGGAGTTGAAAAGTTTGTGTTTTCATTGTGTCTTTAAGCTAATGGTTTAGGTTTGCATCTTAGTTCTTGAATTGTGGTTGAAAAGTTTGTTTGATTATGTGTTAAGTTAATGCTTTCGGTTTGCAACTTTAGTTATTGAATTGGAGTTGAAAAGTTTGTGTTTTCACTATTTTCTCTGTTTTTTTGTTATTCTAACTTTTTTATCCTTTCTCGTTTCTTGATCGCCCTTTGATTTTCAACTCATGCTTTAATTTTGTTATTCTTGTTTTTTTAATTTGAAGTTGTTAGATTTATCTGAAAATGATGGGGAGGATTTTTATCTCGATTTTCTTGAAATCTTTTCACAAAGTATGCTTAACTCATTAGAAGATTTATATTTTGGATCAAACAAATTTTTTGGATCGTTGTCAAACTTCACTTTGTTGCCATCTTTAAAAGTATTAGATTTATCTAACAACACGTTGAATGGAGCTATTCCTCAAAGTTTGGGACAATTATCAAACTTGGAGTATATAGGTCTTCATCAAAATTTATTGGATTAAACTTAGAGACATCATTCCCAATTGGTTTTGGAATAACTTGTCCCCCAACTTGATGTTTCTTGATCTTTCCCAAAATCATATCAAGGGATAAATCCCAAATTTAGCCTTGAAGTTCAAATATATGCCTGTGATAATTTTGGGAGTGAATGAATTTGAGGGTAAAATTCCAACCTTTCTTTTTGGAGCACAAAACCTTGACGTTTCAAATAATAAATTTTCTGAGATATCTGGTTTGTGCGAAGTTTTGCAAGATAGTAGTAGATTTGACAAGACATATATTTATCATGTTAGTAATTTTAAATTTATCATATTTGTATAGATAGTAATTTTAAGTTTTGCAAGATAGTAGTAGTTTTGACAAGATATCACAAAGATATCAGAACTTAACAAACTCTCTCATTGTGTATTGTGTATATCCTATAGGTTTTAACATCTCAAGAACAAGGATGTGAGTTAAAAGTGTATAAATAAGGATCAAGATGAATAGAGATTGGATTAAACTTAGAGACAAGTTGTCGACCGAGTATACGGAAGGAGTAATCCAATTTTTAGAAATGGCAAAGATCCATGTTAATGACTCGGGGAAAACAAGATGCCCATGTAAAAATTGTATGAATGCAATGTGGCAAACTTTAGATGGAGTAGAGCGACATTTATTCACTTATGGAATATCCCCCTCGTATAGTCAATGGGAATATCATGGAGAACCAGTTACCAACTTACCTAGGGTTCAACAGTACACATCTGGATCAGTACACGATGACAGATCAAATAGTGTGGACGTAAATGATCTCGATGGAGAGAATGAGATGTTCAACCTTTTAAGTGACCTTCAAGTTCCGATGATCGAAAAAGAGATAGATGAAGACAATAATTTTGCAAATGAGATGCCCCCTAATTTTGGAGAAAATGATAGATCAACCTTGTTCGAAGATTTAATGACACAAGCACGTAATCCGTTGTACATTGGTTGTACACGATTCTCATCCTTAAATTTTTTGGTGAGGTTGATGCATATTAAGGTTCTTAACAATTGGAGTAATAAATCATTCGATATGTTGTTACAATTGTTGAAGGAAGCATTTCCAATTGATGCATATATACCCCAATCCTTCTATGAAGCTAAGAAGAAGTTGTGTGACTTAGGGTTAAGTTATGAATTGATTCACGCTTGCAAGTACGATTGCATATTATATTGGAAAGAGTTTGCCGATTTCCAACAATGTCCAACATGTGGGGAGCCTCGATATAAAGTCAACGATGGAAAAGGAAAGAAAATTCCGCATAAAGTCTTACGTCACTTTCCATTGATACCAAGGTTGAAACGATTTTTTTCATCGAAGCATTTCGCTTCTGAAATGAGGTGGCATAAAGATAAACGTGTTGAAGAAAATGGCGTTTTACGACATCCAGCTGATGGTGAAGGGTGGAAGCATTTTGATCGTGAATTCCCTCAGTTCGCTTTAGAAGCACGAAATGTTCGTTTGGGATTAGCTTCAGATGGATTTAATCCATTCGGAAATATGAGCACTTCATATAGCATGTGGCCGGTGGTGCTAGTTCCATACAATTTGCCACCTTGGAAATGCATGAAAGAAACCAATTTCCTCATGTCTTTACTCATTCCTGGACCAAAATCTCCTGGTAAAGAGATTGATGTCTACTTGCAACTACTAATTGAAGAGTTGAAAGAGTTATGGAATAATGGTGTACGAACCTATGATGCAAATAGTGGTTCATACTTTCAGTTGCGTGCAAGTTTGTTGTGGACTATAAATGGCTTTCCTGCATACGGCGACTTATCTGGGTGGAGTACGAAGGGTTACCATGCATGCCCCATTTGTAAGGCAGATACATCGTCTTTTAGGATAAGAGGTAAGATTTCATACATGGGGCATCGACGTTATCTTCCAGCGAATCACAGTTGGCGTAAGAGTAAACAATTTGACGGAAAGGCAGAATCTAGGCCTTCTCCAATTGTAATGGATGGAGATGAGACATTAGAAGAAGTTTGCATGCTTAACTTTCCTGTGTTCAGTAAACATGAATCAAAGAAAGATAACAAAAGAAAACGAATTGACACGAATTGGACGAAGAAGAGCATTTTCTTTGAACTACAGTATTGGTCAAAACTTCATTCATTTACATAAATTGGATGTAATGCACATTGAAAAAAACGTATGTGACAACTTAGTGGGAACATTGTTAAATATAGAAGGAAAAACCAAGGACACAATAAATGCTCGATTAGATTTACAGGATTTGAATATACGAAAAGATTTACACTTGCAGCAGATCGGCAACAAAATTGTAAAACCACATGCTGCATACACGCTGACTAGTAAGGAAAGGATCGAGTTCTGTAAGTTTCTAAAGTCAGTGAAATTTCTTGATGGGGTTGTGTCAAATATATCACGGTGTGTTAGTGTCAACGATGGAAAAATATGGGGATTGAAAACGCATGACTCCCATGTTCTACTTCAGCGACTTCTGTCGATTGGTGTTCGAGGATATTTGCCTAAGGACGTGTCTGTTACTGTTGTTGAGTTATGTACATTCTTTCGTGATCTGTGCGCAAAAGTAATACGCACAAGTGATTTGGATAGACTGCAATCTGATATTGTAGTCATCCTTTGTAAATTGGAGAAAATATTCCCACCATCTTTCTTTACAGTAATGATGCACCTTGCAGTTCACTTGCCATATGAAACGAGAGTTGTGGGTCCT
The DNA here is from genome assembly GCA_036507285.1 of Trichosanthes cucumerina. Classification (NCBI taxonomy): domain Eukaryota; kingdom Viridiplantae; phylum Streptophyta; class Magnoliopsida; order Cucurbitales; family Cucurbitaceae; genus Trichosanthes; species Trichosanthes cucumerina. The sequence continues at coordinate 67,609,382 of CM071839.1, read as the reverse complement.
GTTAGCTACAGCTGGATGTATCCTATCGAGAGAAGTTTACGAACATTGAAACAGTACGTGCGAAACAAAGCGCGCCCTGAGGGTTCAATAGCAGAAGTATTTGTAATGAATGAATCATTGAATTTTTGTTCCTTGTATTTAAGTGGGATTGAAACACGATTCAATAGGGACGAACGAAATGATGACCAAATTCCTGTAAACACTACTTGTGGGGACTTTGAAGTGTTTAAACAAAATGCAAGACCATTGGGGACTTCAACCTTAAGGACCTTATCCATTGAAGGGAAACAGATAACCCATTGGTATATTTTAAACAATTGTGATGAAATAAAGTCTTATCGCACGTACGCCCCGAATACTCTTAGCTCTTAATTTTTAGGTAAATATATTTGAACTAAATCAACTGGAAGTATTTACTTTTGTCTTCATTTGTTAATATACAGACAACATTTGAGACTGATTCGTCCTGAAACACGCACAGCGAAAGAGTTATATAAAAGACATCAACAGAAATTTCCTGCTTGGTTTAAAGATCAAGTGAGTTTACACATCTGATAGCTTATAAATGTATTTTGAATCATGATTAAGATTTATAACACACACGAACGAATAACAGGTTCTCTCCTTACGCAACAGTAGAAATATGACTGATGATTTATACTCAATAGCGATGGGACCAGGTTCTCAAGTTCGCTCTTATAGTGGGTGTATTGTTAATAGAACTCGTTTTCACACTTTAACACGTGATAATCGTCGCTACACAAAATATAGTGGAGTCTTAGTTCTGGGAGAAAGTGAAACTGGAGGCGACGAGTTGAATTTTTATGGTGTATTGACTGAAGTGTTACACTTAGAATATTTGAAGGGAAGACGAATTATGATATTCAAATGTAAATGGTTCGACACAAACATAAAAAAGAAAAGATCACACTTTGAGTTAGGGTTGAGATCCATTAATACGTCATACTATGGGTATATCGATGACCCTTTTATTCTTGCAACTCAAGCACAACAAGTATTTTACCTCGATGATCCAAAATACGGTACTAATTGGAAGGTGGTGCAAATAGTACAAAATAAACGTGTGTGGGACGTCCCGGAGGTAGGAGATCTTGAAATTGACCAACTAGAGTTGTTAGAAGTTGAGGGTGGAATAAGAGTTGATGAATCAATTGAAGAGAACACGTTATGTCGGAATGATGTTGAACCCACAATTGTGCAAGATCACCCAAGTATAAGGGTATCATCAGACAATGTTGATGATTTCATAAACGATGAAGAAGAGGACGTAGAAGCTTACACAGAGAATACTTCCACTTGTGATGACAATTCGAGCTCATCCCCTGATAACGATTAATAATCAGAGTAACGAAATGTTTCATTATTATTTTATATGTTTTTATCCCTATTACTTTAAATGTATTACTCATTCATAATTTATGTGCTTGCAGAGAGATAATGGTGTCACATTGCAATCTAGAGAGAACAAGCGGTTGAGCATTTCGTCGATGATGACCCTATTGCTAATCCTACTTCCACTGCAAAGATCTTCTATTGGCGAGGCGTCAAAGTTAATCGTTTAGCAAATTTTGTATACATAATTTATTTTTACTTACTTTGTTAATTATTATTTTGTAGGTAATTCTACACGTAGAGGAGGTAGAGGATATACTAGAGGCAAAGAGTTGGACAAATATGTTAGCATTCATGGAAGGATTCCGATAGAAATATCCGAGGAGTTGAACAAGCCTGTATGTGACTTTGCTACAAAGTTTAGTGGTCAGATAGGTGCGATTGTGAGAGAGTGTTTTCCAGTACGTCTATCGAAGTGGAAAGAAGTGACAACCGATTTAAAGGACCACGTTAAGAACAAACTCTTGGTAAGTTTAGGGGCTACCAAATTTTCTATCAACATGTTTATGAAGCTCAGTTGTACCTAAGTTGACTAATATACTTTTCTTTTTTGTGCAGACCCATTTCGAGCTAGATTATTCTCAGTTCGTAGTCCACCAGTTTGTTGAACGTCAAATGAAGTCAATCTTCAAGGAGTTTAGGGCAGAATTGTTAGAACATTACAGAAAGTTTTCTCCTGAGGAGGCGCGTGCCCACCCACATGATCGTGTGGTTGATATAGCAGATTGGCACTTGTTATGTAATAGGTGGGAAAGTGATGAATTTAAGGTGTGTTATTTACTTTTGTAATAAATATGTCACCTTACACACTCAATTCTAGATTCATTTACCGATACTTTTTTTTTGTTAGAAAATTACTGAAATAAATAAAAAGAATCGAGCAAAGCTACCTTGGAACCATCGTGCTGGGTCGAAGTCATTCCTACATTTACGAGAAACAAAGGTAGTGTTCTAGAAATGCTTATCTTTTGCAACTTTTGATTTAGTAAATAATACTAATATATATATATATTAAAAACTTTGATTCATAGAAAAAGAAAGAGAGTAAACAAATAGGACCAATTGAGTTGTTTCAAGCAACTAGATACAAAGAAGGGAAAGGGTGGGTGAATCCAGAAGCTTGTGTCGCTCATGTAAGTTTTCTACACGTAACGTTAGTTCATATATTTATTACTTCAGAAAGGCTTATTTTAATTTTTCGTGCAGAGTAAAATGATAGAGTTGCAGGAGACATCCACATCAGAAGGTTCTCAACCACTTGCAGAAGAGGAGATTGTTATGACTGTTTTAGGACTGCGACTGGGCCATGTAAAAGGCATGGGGTGGGGACCGAAGCCAAAGAAAGGGAGATTGACTTCCTCGTCATCAAGTGGAGAATCAAGACGTGAGCATGAGTTGGCGTAGAGAATTGGAAAAACTACGTGCGGAGAAAGCAAATGTAAGGAAGAGTTGAATATGACAAAGGAAGAGTTGATGCGCGCCCAAACTTTTATTCAACGTACGAGAGAAGAGTTCGAGGATCGAACTACAGCACAAGATGCGAAGTTGGCTAGCATGGAAGCAAAAGTAATTAAGAGACTAAGGAAATCTTTATCCCTTTCGGGTGTCTACTGTGGTCAATCCTCTATGATCAAGCCCTCCGAAGGGATTGTCTGGTCTAGGCCAAACTAGCAGGTTGACCATAGTGCTCTTACGGTGTAAACCGACTGAACAGACCATAGGTTTTGTTTTCACTAAACCTACTCCTACTCACTATAAGTACCCTCTCCATTCACCTTGATATTGACTCATACAAACACCATCCGAAGGGGGACGCTTCCATTTGCGCCACGAGCCCAACCATAAGTCTCACGGTGTGAACTTCCCGGAGATACGTAGGTGGAAAAATATGTATCATATACACTTTTTCTCTCACTTGATACTTTAAATATATAGGAATCTTACTTAAGCTAAACCCGGCTAATGGGTTTACCTAAAGTTATCAATATAACTCTTATATCGATAATCAATATAACTCTTATATTGATTTTATCCTATGTTTGCTAATATAACTTTTATATTAAGCCTAGGATTTCTAGTTTATTAACCCCTTAATAAACCCGCTGACAGTACCATGATTTATAAAATCTCTGATTAAATTTCACTCCCAGGTCAGTTCCCAGGTAGGGTGTTCCGTTTTCGTCAGCTTAAATACTCCAGCCTAGACAGAACTTTCCTTAGACAGAGTTCCTCTTTTAATCATTGTTTAAAAATCACTTGGTTCCTAATTCTAATCTAATTAGAACTAGATAATCTAAGGTATATTATTTCCAAGTTCTAAATATTTTAAAACTAATAATTAAGTTTAGGTGACATGCATACTATGTTATAGTGTTTGATCATTCATCTCATGAATAATAAGACATACATAGCATAATCACCTCATGAAATATAATGCATGACAATGCTATCTATAAATTAATATAACACTTTATATTAATTAATCATGCAAACTATATAATATAACTCTTTATATTATAAATGATACATGAAAATGCTTAACCTGAGGTGAGATTTCTAAAATAAAAGCATACATTATGCATGATAATAATTACACAACAATTGCATAATTTAAATTGCAAAATTAGACCAATTTTGGCACCCTAAATTAAATTTTAATTAATACAATATAATTATATTAATTAAAATTAATTAAATTAAATATAAAACGTTTTTATATTTAATATATAATTAAAAAAATATTTTTCACCCGTTGCTTCTTCGCGTGAAACGCCTTCGGCGTTGCAACGCTGCGCCTTGTCCTTTTCTGCCCGTTGGAGCGCGTTGCGAAACACCTTCGGCGTTGCAACGCTGCCTCTGATGCGCGCCTCCTTCCGCAAGCGCAGCGTTGCAACGCCAATGAACAACGTTGCAACGCTGCACATAGACAACATGTAGAATCTCCATTCCTTGCTCGTTTCGCTCTGTTCTTCTCAGCAACCACTTTGCCTCGATCGACATGGACTTACAGACTCGATTTACAATTAAAATTACCCAAAACACCGGTTCTTTACATTGAACGATTCAATGAAAATTGTAAATCTAAGTGCCAAAATTGAAAACATCTAAATTGCAAATCGTTCATACATCACATGCAAAACGGTAAATCCCACCTTGTTCTTGATAAATCCAGAACGTAAATTAAGAACGCAATTGAGCTCTGATACCATATGAAGGGAATCGAATCCCGCAGCGGAAGCGATAGTGAATCGCACGTTCTTAATTTAGTTACACGGATATCAATCAAGAACAATTTAACTAAGATTAAGCATGTATTATAAGATGGACAACGACTATCATATCTTTAAAGAACTCTTTCTTCAAGTGCTTCTTCTCCCACGACACGATCTCAGCAAAACGAACCCGAACGATCACCGACACTACCACCGAATCTTCTCTGTTGTTCTCTAGGTGAGAGAGGAAGGTGGGTTCCCTTTAGGTGAGATGAGATGTATGTGAGAGAGATTGTGTTTTGGGACTTTTCCAACAACACAACAGTACACTAGGGTTTGCAAAAGCTTGAATTGCTTAAATTAGTTTAACCTAGTTGCATCTCATGCAACTATATATATAGGGAAATAGGATGAAAATTATCATCCTATCCCTCTTATATTCTCCCAATATTATATGGATTATATGTGAATCTAATTCAGATTAAAACCATATATTATATCAATTGTATCATATATAATTGATATAACACCTCAAGCATGAAATTGAACACTTCAATTTCATTCCTAACTTTATAACCTCAATATTACCATGTTGAGCCAACTGAGGGACCTAATGGACCTACAGTTCATGAACTCCAATGATGTGAGATTAACTTATCAAACTCTTTGATCCAGTTAATCAATATTCATTAACTACAAGTCACTCCACTATAGACTTGTAGTTGCACTCTCCTCACTGTAGATTATATTGTGTCCACTGATATAATCATTACCCATGAGTCGACCCTTCACAAGTTGTTCGTAATCACGGCTGGGTCAAATTACTGTTTTACCCCTGTGATTACCTCTTTGTTCCTTAAGCACCATTGATCCTCTAATGAACAACAAGTCTAAAGTCCTACCATAGACTCATACCCTCATAGAGGGCGGGGCCCCGTTGTTCAAGACCTGGAGTCAATTCTTAAGGGAACAACCTATCTAATTCCTTAGTGTAGGAATGAGTGAATTCCATCTTGCACAGTTAGGTTCCCAGCTACCTACGAGGTTCTATCCCTAAGAAGGTAGGCTTATTGAGTCGGCTACAGGCCACTCTCACCCATACTAGTCTAAGGACAAACCCCTATAAGCAGGAGTTCTTAACTTGCTCGGGATTCAGGTCGAGTCACTAATGAACATCTATAAATTATCAGTCTTATCCTGTTAACGGCGTTATACTGGTTAGACTAATAATTTGCCCCCACTCGAATGTCAATCCACATGAATGAGTTGGATTACCTCATTTATACTAATTACAAAGTGGGTCGCATCCATGATGTTACAAGAATAAGGTTTCCAACCTTATTCTTATACCATAGACCCTTTAGGCTATACTCTTGAACACAATCTAAATAGTGTCTACTACACTGATGTTCAAGATACATTATAACCTTGGAGCTTAGTTTATTGGATTTATAGAGCAAGAATACAATTTTATCAAAACAAATAACTCTTTATTTATTTGATCAACATTACATAAGTTTAGGGCACAAATCCCAACAGATTATGGGGTCAAGTTATCGCCAGTCAAGAATAAGTGTTAAGATATCCCAAGATGATTTTCAAATCAAGTTTGGAACATCATGCAGTTATAGAGATCTGACTAAACCACCCACAATGTTTATGGACTTGGAGGATTTAGTGCTCAAGAAAAGGCTAAAACATTGTTGTTATTAAGTTGCTGAAGATATTCTGGTTTAGTCCAAGTCTAAGAAGGGGCAGAAAAAGCATTTTGGAAGGATTGGTTTAGACAAAAGGAGGGAAGAGTAAGTTCTAATAGGTGAATGTAGTCAAAAGGTCACTAAGGAGTTAAGTGCCCAAGTAAACTTCAAAAGATGAGCATAATGAAATTTGTTAAGCTAAAAAAAGATGAAATATGTGACCTCAGGTGTTTGATGTTAGAAAGGAAATGTCTGAGTTCAGGATGTAAGGCTTAGGGGAAACTTTGTCAAGATGAGACACTCACCTGCGCGTTATTAAAAGTCAGTCTGGACAAAAGAGGGAAAGAGTAGACACTACGAGGTGAAAATCTTTCAAGAAACCTTGAACAATTAAGTTTAGTAAGTAAAACCTTGATAGATAAATATGGTTTCTTAAAAAATTCAAAGTCTGGACGAGACTTTTAAAGAGAAAATGTGAATGACTACTATGCCATGTCAGAAGAATAGAAAAGTTAAAGATAGAATATGAGTGATTGTATGAAAAACTCTCTTTAAAAGGTTCATTCTATTTAATACAGGATAAAAAAAAATCAAGTAGTTTGGAAAGAAGGACTTGAGACTTAAATGAAAAAAAAAACAAGTTGTTAACTTTGGAATGAAAGTTAAATTTTCAAAGTGTTTCGAAAGACTTGGATCGTATCCATGACGAGTAATGTAAGTAGAGGCAGTTAAGATGTTAATGAGGATAGGTTCTGCGGGAAATTTTAAGAGATGGCACCATAAGGTAAATGACCATAATAAGGAAGAACATGAAGTGGGAGAGTAAAGCCAAAATTTTAGTTCTGAGTATAAGATGTCTCAATACCTAGATTTCAGATACATGAGTAGTTTGACTTTTGCATGATCATTTGTGTGCACGAGCCTTTTTGGAATCGGTTCGAGGAACTTCGCTACTAAGTCCAAGGTTATGTTATATGTATAAGTTGGAAGAAATCATTTGAGACCTAAACCTCGGACCACCTAGCAAAGTCGTTAACTCGATCCTTAGTAAAGTCACATCTCTTGGAAAAAAGGGGATAAGGTTCGATGATCAGACAAATGATTGGGTCATGCTTCGAAATAAATGCTAGTAACTTATGCAGTAGACCATAAGTGGATTCTAAGAATCAATCAAAAAGGAATAAGTCTCGTAAAGCATTCCACTCTAGAATCGCGAGACAGAAGAGACTGCTTGGAGGTAAGAGAAGAGGACACAGGCTAAATATTATGAGCTATTTTAGAATTTGGGTTTGGAACTTTGAAGATCTAGAGTTCCAGTCAAGAATATCAGTTACTCGGGTCGGATTAAGACGTCCCAATAGTGGGAAAGAAACTCAAGTTAAAGTTATGAGACCATGGAGTAGTGAGTATACGTGGTATGAGGCACTTGAGAAGCAACTAGTGCAAATTCTCGCACAAGGACCGAAGGACTCTTCGTAACCGAGCGGAGAAGGTGCGAGCGAGCTATCCTAATTTAGTACAAGAGTGGGAACTTGCGAGGATGAAAGTTCTTAAGGAGGGAGGATTGTAACGCCCCAAAACTCCAAGTACCGTTTAATTTGTGTTTTGGATTAAATTATTGGAAATGTAATCTAATTGGACCTTGTGGCTTTGAAATTTAAAGAAGGATTATGCAAATTAAGAAATTTGTATAATTAAAAAGACTTGTTTTTAAAGCATCCAAATGAGTCAAAGGCAATTTAGTGATTAAGAGAGGTTTTGAGGGCACTTTGGTAATTTTGCCTAAAGAGTGAAGTTAGGGTTTGCCTCTTAGTGGAGCACGTTTTACGAGGAAGACCATCTTCCTCTTCCTCACTCCAGCTGCACGACAGGTCGGTCGTGCAACCCAGATCGAGAAGTCGAAAAAGCCTCGCGCTGCCCGATTAGCCGTCTTTATCTGTTCTTCAGTCGCATGTCGATGCCCCAGCCTCAGCCGATTCTTCATCTCCTTCTTGACCACCCGTCCAACCGTTGGAGAGCCCCAGACCTGTCGATCGTCCAGCCACAAACTGTCGTTACTCACAGCCAAACGCCGTGACAGGAATCCGACCAGTTCACACGCCTCAGGTCATCCAGTCGTGAAGCTTCACCGTTCCCGTTGTCGCATAATGTCGTCACACACGCCAGTCGATATGCTTGCAAGTTCGCTAGACAGCCGAGCGTCCTTTGTTGGTTGACTTGTGTAATCGGTCGTTGTCCGCTCGCTGTCAGCCACGCAGACGCAACACTCCGGCAACCACATCCAAGGCTCAATCGAAGGTTGGTTCGACTGGTTCATTGACTTGCCTGTCGGTTTTGAGTGATTTTTGGTGGTTTCAAATAGATCGATAGCTAGACATCTGAGAGGCGCTGCACGCGCCGCCACTGACCACCGCTCGCTGGAGTTAGTCCGATTCGACCAGTTTCATTTTTCGAGCCCATTTTAAGCATCCATTTGTAGTAATTTAGCCTAACTATGATTGGATTCGAAAATATGTTTATGATTATGTGATTTAATTAAGGAATTGATGAAATTGATTTAGGGGATTCGAGTAGCAAGCACGGTTGTGAGGAACTTTGAGTTATGAGTGAAACTTTAAGAGTTTCAAGCTAAGCTAAGGTAAGTGATTTCTATAAATGATTTTTAAAAGGGGAGTAAATATGTTTTATGAAAGATTTATTTTAAGAGATGAAATTCAAAGTTGATTCCAAAAAGAGGAATCTCAAGAATTTATTTCAAAGAATGATTTTCTCGGATTTATTCATAAGATTTGAATTTAGAAAAGGAATATTGAAAAGGGTTTGAGAGGACCCTGAATGAATGATTTTCAAAAAGATTTAGAAAGGAACTTCATTTTGGAATTTGAGAGGATTCCAGATGATTTAAGAGTCTCAAAGGACCCGAACAGAAATAATTTTAGGTATCTGAAAAAGAGTTTTGACACAGTTTATCGTATTTACATATATTGAGATTTTTACTTATGTTATTGTGTTGAATACGTATTTTGAATTATAAATGTGTTTATGATTTATGATTGATTGACTCGAATTTAATGTTATGTAAGTTATGTTGTGATTATATGATTGATATGGTTGTTGCATCATTATGAATGCATATGTACATGTGATTGATGAATGGGACCTCATGCATATTATATGTATATGAACATGTTTATGAAAGCTGTAACAATTGGTCTCCTGAGGACTTATGCATGGTCAAACATGCATCAGAGACCCATGGGTCAAACTTATAGGGGTTTGTGAGGGACTCAAACCTACAGGGGTCTGTGAGGGACTTAACATGAAAAAACTCAGATAGATTCAATTGACCACATAAAATCGAAGAGAAAAGTCATGATTTTGTGAAAGGAAGCTTTAGGTCCCACTACAGAAAGATTTATGATTTTAAAAAGTCACGATTAACAGTCATGTTTAAAAGTCATGTTAAAAGTCATGTTGCATGTGTTTCCATTTCCCGACCCCCACTTTACCTTTGTTTTGTTTTCTCCATTTTTAAAATGTTTTCAGGTAAAGGCGAGGGCATACAGGGCGAGTGCACAGGGATGCGCAACAGAAGACATGTGAACCAAGTCATGATTTCCGCATCCATGATTATTAACGTATTTTAAAATGATTATTGTTTTCCGTTTATGTAGCATAGATATTTTGAATCTGAGGCCAAATTTACTTATGTTTTTAAGCATTTCGTTTTTATGAGATCCCATATTAAATTTATTTTAATTATCAAGTTTTACTTATTTAAAGTTATTTAGGGCTTCAAATGCATGCATGTTAGTAATGTCCCTAGGAAATGAGTTTTAGAAAAAGTAATGGCATTACACTCGATTAAATTTAACCAGAAAATCACTAAAAATAAGATAAAAGCGTGCTTTTTACTCAACTTTAACCGAGAACAAGCAAGAGAAGAATAAAGTGTTGAAATATAAACTTGATTTTGGGTCATTAGTATTTAGGCCTAGTCTAAATAAAAGCCCAATTTCTAGAAACCTTTTAAGTGCTAGAGTATTCTAGAGAAATCTATTTTTAAAGATATTTTAAAGTATGTTGTAGAATTCTCTAGAATGTAGAATATTCTAGAGAGTATTTTATAATCATTTGATTATATGAGTTGGCAAAATCATAACCATTAGTTTAGGGATGCAACTAGTATAAATAGGGGTGATATCCTGGAGTTTGTATTAAGCAAAAATAAAGTCCAAGAGCTATAAGTGAGCAATAATACAAGTAGTCTCTTCTTCCAAAACTATCTTCCATAGTCTAACCTCCAATCTCCAAAGTTCCTTTTCCAACAAAGTGGTATCAGAGCCTGAAGATCCTTTCTAAAAAGATGGCAAGCAACAACATGGTCTCGTTCCAAGTCCAAGTGCTCAACAAGAACAACTACGATAATTGGAGCATCAAGATGAAGGTTCTCCTTGGATCGCAAGATGTATGGGAGATAGTAGAGAAAGGGCACTCAGAGCCGGAGAATGATGGTAGTTTTTCTCAAATACAAAGGCCAAAGGATAGTTTTAGAGACTTAAAAAAGAGAGACAAGAAGGCTCTCTATCTAATCTATCAAGGATTAGATGACAATGCTTTTGAGAAGATTTCAGAAGCAAAAACGGTGAAAGAAGCATGGGAGAAGCTTCAAATATCATACAAGGGAGCAGATCCAGTAAAAAAGGTACTCTTCAAACTCTAAGAGCTGAGTTTGAAACTTTGCATATGAAAGAAGGGAAGTCATCTACGATTACCTCTCTAGAGTTTTAACAGTTACCAATCAACTTAAGAGAAATGGTGAAAAGCTTGATGATATAAAAATTATGGGGAAAATTCTAAGATCATTAGATTCAAAGTTTGAACATATTGTTGCCATAATCGAAGAAACAAAAGACTTAGAGGCTATGACCATTGAGCAACTCTTGGGTTCGTTGCAAGCATATGAAGAAAAGAAAAAGAAGAAGGAAGGAATCGTAGATCAATTACTCAAGGTGCGGGTAGACTCAACTACTGGAGAAATCAGTCACAATGGTAGAAACCAACGAGGACGAGATAATAGTGGACATCGAGGACGAGGAAGAGGTCATGGACAAGCGCAAGGACGAGGTTGGAGGCCATATGATGACAACAACAACTTTCAAAAAGGAGGAAACTCAACAAGAGGTCGTGGGCAAGGCAACTCAAGATCGAGGTACAATAAGTCAAATATTAAATGCTACAATTGTCAGAAATACGGTCACTATGCATCTGAATGTAGAGTTGCTAGCAATAATAAAGTTGAAGAGAAGGCAAACTACATTGAAGAAAGAGATCAAGAATGTGACACCTTATTGATGGCTTGCACGAATGGTGAATGGAACAAAGATAATAGGTGGTACCTAGACACTGGGGCAAGCAACCATATGTGTGGAAAAATGAGCATGTTCGTAGAACTCGACGAATCGCTTAGCGGCAACGTAGCTTTTAGAGATGAATCTAAGGTCGAAGTAAAAGGAAGAGGTAACATTCTTATCCAATTGAAGAATGGTGAACATCAACTTATTTCAAATGTTTATTACGTGCCAAATATGAAAAGTAATATTTTGAGTTTGGGTCAACTCTTAGAGAAATGTTATGACGTTCAATTAAAAGATAATAACATTTCTATAAGAGATAATACAAGTAACCTAATTGCTAAGGTGTCAATGACAAGAAATAGAATGTTCATACTCAACATTCAAAACGATGTAGCAAAATGCCTCAAGATGTGTTACAACGATGCATCTTGGCTCTAGCATCTTCGCTTCGGGCATCTTAATTTTGGAGGATTAGAGTCACTCTCCAAGAACAACATGGTGAGAGTATTACCTTCCATAAGCCACCCCGATCAAGTGTGTGAAGGATGTCTACTTGGAAAGCAATTAAAGAAAAGCTTCCCAAAAGAGTCAAACTCAAAAGCTCAAAGGCCTCTAGAACTTATACACGCGGATGTGTGCGGCCCGATCAAGCCAAGCTCACTTGGTAAAAGTAATTATTTCCTTCTCTTTATTGATGATTTTTCATGAAAAACATCGGTGTATTTCTTGAAGCATAAATCAGAGGTGTTCGAGAATTTCAAGAAGTTCAAAGCCCTTGTTGAGAAAGAAAGTGGTTTGGTAATCAAGGCCATGAGATCGGATCGTGGAGGAGAGTTCACATCAAATGAATTTCAAAAGTATTATGAAGACCATGGAATTCGACGACCCTTAATAGTACCAAGATCTCCCCAACAAAATGGAGTGACAAAAAGTAATAATAGAACCATTCTGGACATGGAAAGAAGCATGCCTAAAAGCAAGAAATTACCAAAGGAGTCTTGGGCAGAAGCAGTGGCGTGCGCAGTCTACCTATCCAACCGATCTTCAACAAAAAGCATATATGGAAAAACACCACAAGAAGCATGGAGTGGAAGAAAACCTGGGATTTCCCATCTCAGAGTCTTTGGAAGCATTGATCACGTTCATATACTAGATGAAAAAAGAAGTAAGTTGGATGATAATTTAGAAGTACATCGTCATCGGTTATGACTCCAATACTAAAGGGTACAAACTCTACAACCCTGACACGGGAATGACAATCGTTAGTCGAGATGTAGTATTCGATGAAGAATGAGAATGGAATTGGGGACAACAGAATGAAGACTACAACTTCTTTCCATATTTTGAAGATGATGAATGGAGGAAGCAAGGATAGAGCGAACAAGAGAGGAACCCTGTACTCCAGAAGTTTCACCAACTATAAGTTCTCAAGAGGATGAAAGTTCAAGTGAAGGAGTTCACCGCTTCAGAAGCTTACAAGAACTTTATGAGATAACTACAAATCAAGATAATCTTACTCTCTTTTGTATGTTTGCCCATTGTGAGCCCATGAACTTCCAAGAAGTTGTGGAAACACAAAATTTGAAAAGCGCGATGGATGAAGAGATCAAGGCAGTCAAGAAGAACGACACATGGGAGCTAGTCTCACTTCCAAAAGGGCACAAGGCAATTGGTGTGAAATGGGTTTACAAAGCAAAAAGAATGCTAGAGGAGAAGTCGAAAGATATAAGGCAATACTAGTGGCGAAAGGTTATAATCAAAGAGCGGGCATCGACTATGATGAGGTATTTGTTCCTGTTGCTTGACTAGAAACAATTAGATTAATAATTTCATTAACAGCTCAAAACAATTGGAGAATTCACCAAATGGATGTTAAATCTGCTTTCCTTAATGGGATCCTTGAGGAAGAAGTCTACATTGAACAACATCAAGGCTATGAAGTTGAGTGAAAAAAAGACAAAGTTTTGAGGCTGAAAAAGGCCCTCTATGGGTTGGAACAAGCTCCAAGAGCTTGGAATTCCCGAATAGACAAGTACTTACACGAGAGAAACTTCATCAAGTGTCCATATGAGCATGCACTTTACATCAAAGTCCAAAATAATAATGTATTGATTGTGTGCTTGTATGTAGATGACTTGATCTTTACAGGCAATAATCCGAGAATGTTCAACAAGTTTAAAGAAGAGTTGACGAACGAGTTTGAGATGATCGTCATTAGGCTCATGTCTTACTACCTCGGCATTGAAGTAAAACAAGAAGATAAAAGTATCTTAATCACCCAAGAAGGTTATGCTAAGTTGGTGATCAAGAAGTTTAGGATTAATGATTCTAATCCGGTCAACACACCAATGGAATGTGGAATCAAACTATCAAATCATGAGGAAGGAGAAAAAGTAGATCCAACACTCTTTAAAAGCTTAGTTGGGAGTTTGCGGTATTTGACATGCACAAGGCCTGATATTCTCTATGCGGTCGGAGTTGTCAGTCGCTATATGGAGAAACCGACAACCACACATTTGAAGGCAGCAAAAAGAATTCTTCGGTACATCAAAGTTTGGCTAAGACACTAGAAGAAAAAAGGGGTTTAATGACGGGCAATGCCCGTCATTAAAGGGTTTTGATGATGGGCGCGCGTCCGTCATCTATGCGAGTGTCATTGTATGTTATAATGACGGGCGGTTTTTAATGACGGGCAATGCCCGTCATTAAAGGCCTTTGCCCGTCATGAAAAGACACTTTTAATGACGGGCAATGCCCGTCATCGTTTTGTTCTTAATTTAAGAAAAAAAAATTGTTGGTTACCTAAATAGCTCTAACAAAAAAATTAATATTTCTTAAAATTTTGTACAAAAAATCTCAATACTAATACATTTTTAGAAAAGTAATCCTACAAACTTAACTTTAATTAATAAAATATAAAGTATGTATTAAAAGAAGTGTATTACATATCACAAAAATATAAATACAAACTACATTTACTTTACAAGGATAAAAAAAATTGCTAAACAAAAATTTACAAGAGTTGGAGAAATGTAGAATATTTGAGTTGCCTCCTCATTTGCTAAAACCATCAACTTCGCTCTTCTGGTTGCAAAATGCTTAGGAACAAATCCAACTTTGAAGAGAAGCGGCTCAAGCAAGCTTAAATTGATCCATGGGGTTCATCTGTTGGCAGATACACATCATCCTCAAACTGCAAAAAATAAACAAAACAAACCAATACTATTGTCTGGTAAAAAGTCTCTGCTCACTGAAACAAGGTTTTTGTCTTCTTATTTTTGTGATATAGTTCCCATAGAGTAAGAGACATTAGTTACACAAAGTATAATAATAACAACTGAGATTACGGGTCAGTTTGAAATGACTTTCTAGGTGCTTAAAAAACTTAACACTTGAAAAGTTATTCTAAATGGGCCCTTATGTTTCAGATGGCTAATTCACTTGTGTATATTTTGGCCTAATGGAAAAGGGCTGCGAATGGAAGAAATTGAAGATTCAGGAGCAAAAGAAGAGAATGAAAGGTAAATTATAAGCAATGACACTCAATGAAAGAACTTGAACGTCCATCTCATCAACATAAGAAATTCTCAAGTATTTAGTCAATTATTGCCAAGATTAACCAGATAATTAATAGAACAAATTTCACTATATCTAGAGATGATGCAAGGATGGGTTTCTTTAAGGAAATAAAGTAACACATTTGTTGACAGGTAAGTAAACTCCTACCTTAACGATACTTTGATGATCTTTTGTTGATATGTTGATAGGTAAGAAGTGGAGATTTGGCATTTTCAACCTCACTGATGATACAACATGGAACCTAAAATAGTGGAAATCCAAAAATTATTTTCAGAAGATTAAACCCTACAATAGAGAGTTAAGACATTTGTGGTGCAAGTGGGAGAATGAGAGAGAGACCTGCTGAGGACATTCTTTGCCATTTCATAAAGAGTGTATTGAACAGATGGACTATAAACTCCCTCTTTTGAAGGACCAAAGAAGGTGTCAACTAACACTTTTTTCACATCAAGATATGTTTCCGTGAAGTAACACTGCTTTTTAGGGATACTATAGAGAGATTCAAATGAATACCTGCATCAAAGTATATAAATTTTGTTTGTGAAACCAAACAAAACACTTCGCATTGAATGCCCTTCTACCTGTACAATAATAAGGATGAAAAACCAGAAGCTATATGAGAAGTATTAGTTCTCACTCTCAGTTAAAAGTTTGATCAATAAAAAATATACCTCCATGAAGCAGACACCTTGGTGGCCAATATCCTCTCTCGTGTCTCAGGAAGAACTGTGTACTTATCCCTACAAAATCGCTCAAAACTTGACTGCTCACGTGATAAAGTTCAGAGAGAGAATCAGAAGAAACATCAGATATCTACACCGCATCTACACGTAGCAAATTTCCTGAAATTTTTGTCTGCTATGTATTCTACAAGTTCATTAAGTGCCAACTCTTCATTAAAAGGACACGTTAGCCCAGGATACACCAAATCCTTCTTGAGTTAGATCAAAGATAATCATGCCAGCTAAGTAATTTACATCAAATGGCTTTCAGTTTGTAAACATAAAGGAGAATTCAAGTTAAATCAAAACCTGACACTTGATGTTTCTCAAGATTATTTGATCATTCATAATGTCTAAACAATGAGGAGAATCTCAAAGCATATATGGACACTGCTGCATCCATGCCAGACAAATGGACCTTGGACCTTGGACAATTTCAGGGTGCTTCTCCTCAAGTTTGAATAGATTTAGATACGAAGGGTGAATTTTGGGTCTAAAAATGATGTATAATGCTGATAAAGAATGGAGAGAAGATGATGCAAAACTGATAAGGTAGACTATGCAGAAGTGGCTTAATTGACTAATAAGGAAATAAAATAACTTTCATTATTAAGAAAATGATGAGGTCAGATTTAGAATGGGCATAGCTGGTGCACCTCTGATAGCATTCCTTCATGGGGCAGAGAAAGGCAACCTTTACCAGCAAAGGATTTCATCCCCTCTTACTGAGTTTCTGAAGTTATTTTTTAAAGGTGTCTCGTTCGCTTTTGTTTCATAATAAAAATGATTTTCTCTGGTATATCAGTCATCAATTTAAGCCACCTCAACATAACTTATCCCATTTGAAGAATTCTTTTGGCACCGATACTATCTGATTTTTTCCCCCATAAAACACAAGATTTCAAAATTGCCCTCTAACTGGAATTAGCAATCTCAAAACACATCACTACATAACCAACTAAAGTATCCAATTGATCTTTAACTTCGACCTTGTAACCAGTTACCATAGTATGCGTATGTGTATCATTTAGAAAACTTTTAAAAGCAGATGAATTTCAATGTGGGCGAACATGAGGTCATGTCATGCACAACAAAAGAGAAGAACAATACAAATATAGAAAGGATCAAAAGACAGAGGAAGAACAATACAAATATAGAAAGGATCAAAAGACAGAGGACCTACGCCATGCAATATTTTTTCTATTATAATATAATGAACATGTAAGAATCTGGAATTATTTACTTAAATGAGAAAGTAGTAAATATTCATAACTTAAGCTAACAGGAAAAAGAATGTGACAGGTATATAACTAATAACTTACCCATAAAAAAAGAACAAGAGAAAAATAATTCAAATATCTGATGGATTTTGAATATGTATTTAAAAGAGTAGAGACTTACTTGAGTTGTCTTTAGCAAATATAGACCCTCAATACCAGAGCTCACTTGTAATGCACCTGATTTCTTAAATATCACCTCTGTCGTGTGCTTTTCAGATCCAAGTTTGAACCTTCAATAAAATATATATATATATATACTCATATATATATATATAAGATGAAAATAAGAACGGGGAACAAGTGGCTATTACTTAGATTTGAAAAAGAAACCCATATGCTCAATTCTATTACAATAAGCCATATTTATATGGGAATTACAACCAAATCTTTTAAATAGAAAACTAAAACAGTAGTAAAATTACAACCTAATAATTAAATAGCTCATCTATAAGCACATTAGGGTTCTGTCAGAGATTATCTTTTGTTTAAAGATCCGTAGCACAAAAAAGTTCATGAACTACCACATACTTTTAGAAAAGAACTTTTAGAAAAGAAGAATGAACGTAAAAATCATTCCTCTTTGAAACTGCAGTTTGCTTGACAGAAAATCAAACTTAAAGATGGAAAATAAGTAATCTACAACTAAGAACCACTTGAAATAAAAGGAAAAAAATAGAACAAAAAAAGTAGCAAAATTGATTCAATTTCCACCATTTCTAACAAGAATATCAGAACCCAACATTCCATTTGGACTAGATCGAAACACTAAGGAAAAAAAAAAAGAACCAAAAAAGTAGTAAAATTTACCAAAAATAGAGATAGATTTGGACCTATGTGAAGTAGATCTGCAAAGGAAGAGGTAGATCTGGACCTCAAGCTTCAGATCTGGTCGGCGGCGACCCAAACAGACGACGGGGACGACCCAAATCGAGCTGGAAGATCTTGTGAGAGAGAGAGATGTGAGTTGTTGTGAGAGAAAGAGAGGAGAGAGATCGACGGCGAAGAACACGATCGGCGGCGAAGTGGCAAGAGTGAGATGGATGTGAGCTTGTGTGAGAGAGAGACGTTGTGTTGTGCTGTGAGGGAGAGAGATCGAAAGAAATGGTAAAGTGCGTGGGAAAGAGATGACCTAGGGGAGGGCGTCGAATTTTTTTTTAAAACACCCTATGATGACGGGCAATGCCCGTCATTAAAAACACTTTTACTATGACGGCAATGCCCGTCATTGTATGTCGACCAATTTTTCCAAGCCCGCCTTTTCTCCGCCCGTCATTGTTTTCGCCCCTTGTTTTTTTCGTCCGTCATTGTATCCCTATTTTCTTCTAGTGAGAAATCTGCTAAAAGAGTTGGGTTTGTCACAAAAGGGGC
Organism: Trichosanthes cucumerina; assembly: GCA_036507285.1. Lineage (NCBI taxonomy): Eukaryota > Viridiplantae > Streptophyta > Magnoliopsida > Cucurbitales > Cucurbitaceae > Trichosanthes > Trichosanthes cucumerina. The sequence continues at coordinate 67,590,754 of CM071839.1, read as the reverse complement.
CGACGAAGATTTTTGTGGACAACAAGTCAGCAATTGCTTTGGGAAACAATCCAGTTTTTCACGATCGGAGCAACCACATTGATACGCGTTACCATTATATTAGAGAGTGCATTGCAAGAAAGGATGTGCATTTGGAGTACGTGAAGACTCATGATCAAGTAGCTAATATCTTCACCAAGCCACTTAAAAAAAGAAGACTTCACAAGGTTGAGAGGTTTGCTTGGAGTAACAAAATCAAGTTTAAGAGCGGGTATTGAAATATAAACTTGATTTTGGGGCATTAGTATTTGGGCCTAGTCTAGATAATAATATATAAAATTTATAAGATAAATATCATAAAATAAATTTGCACATTATTTATTAGATCGTAAGTATATATTACATAAGACTTATATATTAATTTCGTCAAATAAATATAAAATATCATTTTTTTACATAAAAAACTAATAACATTCCCATGTAGAACCAAACACAGTCATCTTATTCCCAGACATTTAGTATTCCCAGACATCTTATTCTCAGGCATCTATTACCCATCTCATCCAATAAAACCTTAAACCAAACGGCCCCTTAAGTGTTAGAGTATTCTAGAGAAATCTCTTTTTAAAGATGTTTTAAAGTATGTTTTAGAATTCTCTAGAATGTAGAATATTCTAGAGAGTCGTTTGTAATCTCTAGATTGTATGAGTTGGAAAAACCATAGCCATTAGTTTATGGGATGCAATTAGTATAAATAGAGGTGATATCCTAGAGTTTGTATTAAGCCAAAATAAAGTTCAAGAGCTAGAAGTGAGCAATAATACAAGTAGCCTTTTCTTCCAAATCTATCTTCCAAATTCTAACCTCCAATCTCCAAAGTTCCTTTTAAAGTAATCCCATTAGAGATTATTAATTATCGGGTAAACTATGCTCGAATTAACAGGTGGATTTATCCAATTACAATCAGTATACATATTTCTTATTAAACTTTATTGGTGTCGATTTTTCTTTTCTAAAAAAGATAAGTTATTCTTTAAAAAAAAGGACAATTAAGATATAAAAAAAAAAAAAAAAAAAAAAAAAAAGATGATTCTGGTATTATAATCTACTTTTTCCTATTTTTTTTATTTAATAATTGTGAATTGTATGAATTTTACTTTTAAAATGTGTAATATGTATACATTTGTCCTTTAAATATATTTAAAAATATTCCAATCTTAAAAAGTGTGGTAGGAGGAATAACGACCTTGTAATTTCCTCGCTTGCCAGTTGACCCTCAGTTAATATTTAATTCTAATTTTAGCTATTTAAAACACTTTGCAAGTTGTAACAAAACAATATTTTTTAAAACATTATTATTTAAACTTAGCTGTTAAAGATTAATTTATTATATTACAAAAAGTGTGTGCAATGCAGTAAATGCTAGAACGCAAGGAAAAAAAAGTGTAAGTACAAGTTTTACTTATAAAAAGAACAAAAACAAACCCAATATGTACAGAATTATTTGTCATAAGGTTATGAATTTTGCCTTTTAAGTAAAAGATTTCTTGATTATCAGGTAAAATTGTGATTCGTTCCAATTTTTATCAATCAATATTTCTTTATCTTTTGTAGATGAATTTTGAATTTTTTATGAGATATTAAAATTACTATTCAAAAACCCAAGAAGAAGACTACACACCATGAAAGAAAGTTTCATGAAAGTTTCAGCAGAGTTTGCTTAAAAGAGATGAAAGAAGGATTGGTTGTAGCATTCTGCAAAACAAGAGATTGGAGATGGGCAGTATTATTTGGGAGCCATACATATATTTTGCAATCTTGAAATACAGCAAGTCCGTTCCCAAATATGAAATCTATCGTTCCATAGATTTCGCAGTCTTTGAAGAATAAATGCTTTGTTGAAATATAAACTTGATTTTGGGTTATTAGTATTTGGGCCTAGTGTAACGCCCCAGGCCCAGGATCCTCTGCGACCTGGCTGCGTCACTATATCATCCATGACTGCTTGTAAGAGGGAAGACACTATCCCCACAAACCAACACGGGGTCCTTTCAGCATGCTTTGTCCTCACTCACATGCTCCCTAGGAAAATTCCCAAGAGGTCACCCAATATAGAATTGCTCCAAGCCAAGCACGCTTAACTGTGGAGTTCCTATGATTGAGCCACCGAAAAGGAAGGTGCACCTTGTTGGTATAGGTAGTAGCTATCAATTCTTTTAAGCTTTTCTCAACTGTACTTTCATATCCTCATGGTCACTCGCATGTACCCCTTTTCCTCGGGCACCATGCTTCCATATCCTCAGGATCCCTCTCATTCAGATGTGGACTCGGTTCATTCATGTACCCCTCTTCCTCGAGCGTCACATGCCCACCAGCTTCCGCCTTGGTTCGTCCCCGAACCACATCTTACTGGGAGAGGTTTCGCTCTGATACCAACTGTAACGCCCCTACTTTTCTATGACCAAATCCCTAGGGACATTACTACACATGCATGCATTTATAGGCCGAGAATTAAAAGAACTTAAAAGAAATTTCCATTTAACGTAAATAGTTCCAGGGATCCCAAAAAAAAACAAAACATCCAAATCATTTAAAAACATCACATCAGCTTGGCCTATTAAAACTGTAAATGAGTTCAACTTCAATTAAAAATATAGAGACAACAACAGTTCAAAATAAGAATATGCGGAAATCATGCTGGTTCCCATGGTCCTAATAACGCTCCCCCGTCACGCGCCCTGCACGTCCTTCCCTTTACCTGAAAAACATTTTTAAAAGAAAGGGTGAGTATTGCAAAACAATACCCAGTAAGTAACCTCGCTACCGAGGTTTGGGATATGCATACACATACAATCATGATCTCTAAACTCATTCATAACATACATGGATGGGATTTAAAACTTTCTAGAGTTGCCAGGTCTTTAATCCATGGCTGCATATTTAATTGTCAGGCCTTTAATCCATGACTGCTTATTCAATTGCCAGGTCTTTAATCCATGGCTGTTCATTTCATTGCCAGGTCTTTAATCCATGGCTGGTTCATTTAATTGCCGGGTCTTTAATCCATGGTTGTTACATTTAATTGCGGTCTTTAATCCATGGCTGTTCATTTAATTGTGAGGCCGATCGGTCATCCCAGAGTCATTTCATTTGGGTCCTCACGGACCGCATTTCTTTGACCCATAGGTCTCTATTGCATGTTTGACCATGCACATAGCGATCTCGGGATAACCAATGTCCACACTATTCGTCAATTCATTTCGTGGCATACAAAACATGCATGAGGTCCCATCAGTCCATAATCATGGTGTACATATCACAAACATCATCATCAATATATCATTCATCATCATCGAGTGTGGCGCAGTGAGAAGTGGTGGGCATGTGGCGCTTTCGAGGAAGAGGGGTACATGAATGAACCAGAGTCCACATCCCGAATGAGAGGGATCCCGAGGATATGGAAGCATGGTGCCCGAGGAAAAGGGGTACATGCGAGTGACCATGAGGATATGAAAGTCTGATTGAGAAAAGCTTAAAAGAATTGATAGCTACTACCTATACCAACAAGGTGGACCTTCCTTTTCGGTGGCTCAATCATAGGAACTCACAGATTAAGCGTGCTTGGCTTGGAGCAATTCTATGTTGGGTGACCTCTTAGGAATTTTCCTAGGAGCATGTGAGTGAGGACAAAGCATCTTTGAAAGGACCCCGTGTTGGTTTGTGGGGATAGTGTCTTCCCTCTTACAAGCGGTCATGGATGATATAGTGACGCAGCCTGGTCGCGAGAGGATCACCGGGCACAGGGCGTTACGATTGGTATCGAGCCCTAGGTTTAAGGGTTACAGTAGACTTGCTTACGAGTAAGCACGCAGTAGTTCCCATGGTTTAACAACGCTTCCAGTCACCGCCAGGTACGTTCTGATATTTTATTAAGAAAGTAAATGATTATGATATGATACAGTTTTATGCATATACATAACCTTAAAAGCCCCAAGGAGTGATCCTATCTTATGATTTGAAAGTAAAGGAAACGAGTTAGAAACTCTCTATATTGTAGTTTTGACATAATGCCACCTAGAGGCCGAGGGAGAGGTAGGGGCGTGGTAGGGGCCGGAGGGCAAGAAAAACGTTGATGCCCAACCGGAATTACCCCTGGATCAGGAAGAGGTTACTCCACCCGTTCGAGACCTCCCTCAGGACCAGCCTGAACGTCAGGAGAATGTACCTGCAGTTGCCCCTGTGGCAGACCAGGGGAACGCCAATGTTATGACTATGATGGTGGAAGCTATGCGAGTGCATGCGAGCTCTGATAGCCACCCAACCGCCCAAGCAAATCGGGGCGAAACGATGCAACTCTGAGTCCCGTTACAGAAGGACTTGAAAAGTATGATCCTAGGTCATTCAATGGGTCTTCAGTGACCCCCACTGTGTGGTGAGTTGTGGGTCGTCCTCCATTGAGACCATCTTGGTGATGAACCGCCACGAGGACCGAGGTGTCTGTCGACCTTCATGCTTTGAGGATGACGCGTATTTATGGTGGGAGTCCGCCGAGGAACCATTATCGCCACGTGAAACGATTACACGGAATCTGTTTAAAGAAGCATTCAGCGGAAATTTTATCCTGCTGCCGCACTCGTTCTGAGCGAGCGAAATTTACAACCGTGCGCGAGCCGAGGCGATGAGATATATATGAGAGGAATTTACCCGTTTGTCCCGTTTGCCCCGAGTGGTGGATACAGAGAAGCAAAGAAGAAAGTGAGCGCTTCATCATGGGGCTAGATGAGAATGTTCGAGGCTTTATTCAAGCATTAGCACCTCCCGATTACGCCTCCGCATGGTGAGAGTGGCGGAACCGATTTGGAGTGCGAGCTCGGGCCACGCACGGGTGGTGGTAGTTAACTTCGGGGCGACCATAGCGAATCATAAGAGGAAGTGGGACCACCCAATTCCGGCTCACAGCGCCCCAGCGTACACCGCATAGACCGGGGCATTTCCGTCACAGTCCCAAACCGAAAACCACCGATCAACGGATCGGGAATAGCGGCGGAGATAGGCCACGGTGCAAAAGAATGTGGTAAGCGACCTTTGGGTAAGTGTATGGCGGTCGGGCGTGTTTCAAGTGTGGAAAGGAAGGGCACAGAGCTAATAATCGCCCGAGTCAAGCCAAAGCACTAGCCACCCACGAGTTTTGAATAGTGGGCTCTGTGCAGTGAAGCCGCCATACATCGAGGAGAGCCTATGCAAGCACCGAGTAGAGACATCTATGGCTCGGACTCGATGGTTCTGGTACACTTCCATTACTTGGGCACCTCGCCTTTGTACTATTTGATTACAGTTCTACACACTCTTTTATTTCTCGCATCCTTTGTAAGTCAAGTGAGTTAGAACTAGAAACGATTCTGATATGCCCTATCTGTCTCCACTCTCCTGCGGAATAAATTTGTTAGCTTGATGTATGAAAGTCAAAAATGGTAGTGTGACCATCGCAGACCATGAGTTGGCGATGAACCTAGTGGTCTTAGACATGTTTGATTTTGATGTAATATTGGGCATGGGTGGTTAGCGCAGAACCATGCTTGTATTGATTGTTTCGGGGAAGGAGGTAGTGTTCACTCCTCCTAACCAACAGCTACGAGTTTGGAGGCACGATAGCGAGAAGTAGGCCTAAGGTAATTCTGCCCCTTAAGGCCGAAAGTTATTGCATCGGGGAGCTTGGGCGTCTTAGCTTTGCATACTAGATGCAAGATGCACAGAGATCTCGGTGACATCGATGCGATCGTGAAACGAGTTTACTGAGCGTCTTCCCGAGACCTCCCGGAATACCTCCAGTCGAGGAGGTAGATTTTAACATCAGATTGGAATTGGGGGCGACCCCGATATCAAAGGCCCCGCATGAATGGCGCCGGCGAGTTGAAAGAACTAAAAATGCGATTACAAGACTTGCTAGACAAAGGGTTTATACGCCCAAGCGTTTCACCCAGGGAGCACCCAGTATTGTTCGTGAAAAAGAAAGACGGATCCATGCGCTTTGTGTATAGATTACGAGGAGTTGAATAAAGTTACAATCAAGAATAAATATCCTCTCCCCGAATTGATGATTTGTTCGATCGATTTGCAAGGAGCGGCGATGTTCTCTAAGATCGATCCGAGATCGAGCTACCATCGATTGAGGATCGGTGAAGGGGATATCCCTAAAAGCGACATTCGAGATCACGTTATGGGCATTACGAGTTCCACGGTGATGCCGTTTGGTCTCGACCAATGCTCCTGCCGCCTTCATGGACTTGATGAACCGTTTGTTCAAGGAGTTTCTTGATACGTTCGTGATTGTGTTCATCGATGATATATTGATATACTCCGGTGTGTGATGAAGAGCATGAAATGCACGAGGAAAGTCTTACTCACACTTCGAGAGAGAATAAGTTGTATGCAAAATTCTCCAAGTGTGAATTTTGGCTCGAGCAGTATCTTTTCTAGGGCATGTGGTGTCCGCAGTGAGTCTCTGTTGATCCAGCGAAAGTGGAGGCCGTCACCACGGTGGCCTCGTCCCGACCACCGCTAATGCAGGTGCGTGGTTTTACGGGTCTTGCGAGGATACTATAGGCGTTTACGTGCGAGATTTTGCCAAGATAGCCATGCCTATGACTCGGCTAACGCGTAAAGGAAACTCATTTGTATGGGATGATGCTTGTGAGGCGAGTTTCCGGGAACTCAAGCCGCGAACTAGTGTCGGCCCCGATTCTTACAGTTCCCGAGGAACGAGGAGCTTTGTGGTTTCTGATGATGCTTCTAAGAAAGGGTTGGGTTACGTGTCTGCGATGCGGCAAAGACGGTAAAGTAATAGCGTATGCCTCCGACAATTGAAGGCGCCTGCGAGAGGAACTATCCAACTCATGACACGGAACTACTAGCGGCGATGGTATTTGCATTAAAGATCGGAGACACTACTGTACAGTATGGCGAGAAAATTGATTTTCACGAGATCATAAAAATCTGAAGTATCTGTTCACCCGAAGGAATTGAACATGAGGCAACGCAGATGGTTGGAATTAGTGAAAGATTATGATATTGACATACGATACCATCCGTGTAAGGCTAATGTAGTGGCGATGCCTCTCAAGTGAAAACGGTGCATCTTAACTGCGCGAGTGACAGCATAGCCAGCAGATTACTGAGCGAGTTTGCTCGAGCCGAAATTGCGATACTAGTAGGAAAGACCACGGCTCGATTAGCCCGATTAACGAGACAACCGACCTTGAGGCAACGTATCATAGAGGCTCAAATAGTGGACCTCGATTAGTGGAAAAACTTACTGCGGTAACTACGGTGAGTTGTGACAGAGTTTTCCCTATCCACGGATGGAGGATTGCTATTTCGGGGGCGATTGTGTGTGCGCGGCGGCGACAAAGTGAGGCGAGATCTTGAACGAAGCCCATAACTCACCATTTTCTATGCATCCCGGCGGTACCAAGATGTCCGAGATCCAAACGATCGTTTTGGTGGTGCAACATGAAGCGCGACGTAGCGAGTTTTGTCGCCAAGTGTTTGACTTGTCGGCGGTGAAGGCACCTGAGACAGAGACCCGCAGAGATTGCTGCAACCTTTACATGTACCTCGGTGGAAATGGGAGAGAGATCTATGGATTTCATAGTTGGGTGCCTAGAACTTTACGAGGTTACCACGGTAATTTGGGTTATAGTGGGCGAGTTAACAAAGTCGGCACATTTCATACCAGGGAAACCCACCTATTCTACAGATAAGTGGGCACAACTTTACCTGGAGGAGATAGTTCGTTTGCATGGAATCCCAGTCAAGATTATTTCGCATGAGGATCCACGTTTCACCTCCAACTTCGGAGGAGTTTACTGAGAGCGTTGGGTTCGCGATTGAACTTCATGATGACTTTTCATCCACGAGACGGATGGCGGTGAACGATTAAACGAGATATTAGAAGATATGTTGAGAGCTTGCACCTTAGATTTCCAGAGCGATTGGGACACTCATTTACATTTGATGGAGTTTGCTTACAATAACAGTTACCAGTCGACCATCGGAATGGCTCCATTTGAAGCTCTTTATGGAAGACGTTGCGAGAACTCCGTTTTTGCGGAGGAAGTCGGTGAACGCCATTTGTTGGGCCCAGAGTGTAATACAGTCACTAATGAGGCAATGCAAAAGATTAGAGCACACGAATGCGAGACCGCCCAAGTCGGACAAAAGAATTATGCCGACACGAGGCGAAGGGACCTAGAATTCGATGTTGGGGACCACGTATTTCTTAAGGTGGCCCCAATGAAGGGAATTCTAAGGTTTGGCCGTAAAGGGAAGTTGAGTCCGCGATTCATCCGGACCATTTGAGATCTTAGAGAGGATTGGTGCGGTGGCCTCTGATTAGCACTGCCGCTTTCTCTCTTCTGGTTCATAACGTATTCCATGTCTCCATGTTGAGAAAGTACGTTCGGACCCGACTCATGTCATAGACTTGAACCATTGCGATTAACGTAAGATCCGAGTTATGGTGAGCAGCCGGGTACAAATTATTGCAAGAGACCAGAAAAGACTCTCCGTGCACCGTGAAATCAGCTTAGTTAAGGTTTTGTGGCAGAACCACCGCACGGAGGAAGCTACTTGGGAGCGAGAAGAGGAAGTGCGAGCTAAATACCCAGAGTTGTTTCGAGAATAGGAACTTTCGAGGACGAAAGTTCTTAAGGAGGGAAGATTGTGACGACCATCATCACAGGTATTATTATTTATTTTATTTAACGCTCTAGTAAACGCTGTGTTTAGCTGGATTAGTGATTTTAATCAAACTCGGCGAGAGGGAGGCCGTAATTTTGTTTAGCTTATGTGAATTATTTCTTTTCTAATGAGATTAACTATGAAAATTAAAGGGAAAGGTAAGTGTAAGGGCGTTTTGGTGAATTAGGTCTGAATTAGGGTGTTCATTGGCACACAACTTGACCTAGATAGATGGTATATATATATCATAAGAAACCCTAGGCTCCACATCTTCCTCATGGTATTAAAAAAAAAACCCTAACCCTAAAAACATTCACCTCACTCTTCTCCTTCAACCTTCTTACCCTAACCGATACCCTAGCTCCATCATCACAGCTACTGCCGTCGCCGTCCGGTCAGCCGTGCACGCCGCCTCCATCTGCATCTCGTCAAGCCGGCCGCCGCAACGCCTCAGTAGTCTTGCAAGCCATTGCGGTGGCTCGACCCCCGGACGCGCGCGCGCGCCGGTCTCGCCGCCTCGCAAGTCGCTCACGCCTGCACACCGAGGAGCGAGCGAAGATCCGTCGCCGGCGAGAGCTCGTGCACGCCAGCCGGAAACCGTGAGCCTCCATCCTTGAGCCGCCGCCGCCGCCTGAAGAAATAATAAAACATCAGTCCCCTCACGGTCGCGATTCAGCCACCGTCTGCAAGCCGGGAACTCGACCTCGCGACGACCACTCCGACGCCCTCGCTGCGGCGCGAGTTTCACGGAGTTCAGCCGTCGACGAGGGTTCGGTGATCGCCAAAGTAACCTCCACCGCCGACGTGAGGATCTATCGAGCACAGCCACCTCTCTCGTTGGATTCCGCAAAGACCGAGAGCCCACGGTAGCAGCCGCTCGCGAAACCCTCCTCCTTCACCGCCGTCGAGCTCCACAATACGCCCAAAGACGTTCACAAAGAAAATGAGATTCCTTCGGTGAGCGTTTGATTCGAGTTTCGTACCTAATTAGTAATATTGCGACCTATCGATTAGATTAAGCGTTCGATTGAGAATTTAAGTTATGGGTTCGAACACGTCTTTGTAGGAACCGAACTTGGAACGGAATTGGAGGTCGATTGCCAAGCAAACTAAGGAATATTGAGTTCTCGCGTTGAAACCGAGGTTTCACTAAAAGGAGAATAGGCAGGGAGTTCGATTAGGTTTTGGAGTAAAATCGAAGCTCGAGGTAAGGGACCTCGTGCCGAACTTTTAATGGGAGTAAATGAAAATGATTTTCATGATTTTATGCGAAATAGTTTATATTTTTCACATGAAAATACACAGTTATTATTTTGAGAATACGTGATATTTTATGTACAAATACTTCGATGTATTATGTGAAAATGAACCATTATTTTATGTGAAAGTATTCTCGTATGTTATGTATAAGGATCCCATTATTTCATGTGAGAATAGGACAGTAATTTGTATGAGAATGTTTCATGTTTCTTACAAAAGTATGATTTTTACACTGTCCATGAGAAAGTATGAATGATATATTGATGATGATGTTTGTGATATGTACACCATGATTATGTGACTGATGGGACCTCATGCATGTTTTGTATGCCACGAAATGAATTGACGAATAGTGTGGACATTGGTTATCCTGAGATCGCTATGTGCATGGTCAAACATGCAATAGAGACCTATGGGTCAAAGTACATGAGAAGTCCAGTGAGGACCCAAATGAAATGACTCAGGATGACCAGTCGGCCTCACAATTAAATGAACAGCCATGGATTAAAGACCTGGCAATTAAATGAACAGCCATGGATTAAAGACCTGGCAATTAAATGAACATCCATGGATTAAAGACCTGGCAATGAAATGAACAGCCATGGATTAAAGACCTGGCAATTGAATAAGCAGTCATGGATTAAAGGCCTGACAATTAAATATGCAGCCATGGATTAAAGACCTGGCAACTCTAGAAAGTTTTAAATCCCATCCATGTATGTTATGAATGAGTTTAGAGATCATGATTGTATGTGTATGCATATCCCAAACCTCGGTAGCGAGGTTACTTACTGGGTATTGTTTTGCAATACTCACCCTTTCTTTTAAAAATGTTTTTCGAGTAAAGGAAGGGCGTGCGGGCGCGTGTGGGGAGCGTTATTAGGACCATGGGAACCAACATGATTTCCGCATATTCTTATTTTGAACTGTTGTTGTCTCTATATTTTTAATTGAAGTTGAACTCATTTACAGTTTTAATAGGCCAAGCTGATGTGATGTTTTTAAATGATTTGGATGTTTTGTTTTTTTTTGGGATCCCTGGAACTATTTACGTTAAATGGAAATTTCTTTTAAGTTCTTTTAATTCTCGGCCTATAAATGCATGCATGTGTAGTAATGTCCCTAGGGATTTGGTCATAGAAAAGTAGGGGCGTTACACCTAGTCTAAATAAAAGCCCAATTTCTAGAAACCTTTTAAGTGCTAGAGTATTCTAGAGAAATCTCTTTTAAAGATGTTTTAAAGTATGTTGTAGAATTCTCTAGAATATAGAATATTCTAGAGAGTCTTTTGTAATTTCTAGATTGTATGAGTTGGCAAAACCATAGCCATTAGTTTAAGGGATTCAACTAGTATAAATAGAGGTGATATCCTAGAGTTTGAATGCCAAAATAAAGCACAAGAGCTAGAAGTGAGCAATAATACAAGTAGCCTCTTCTTCAAAATCTATCTTCCAAAGTCTAACCTCCAATCTCCAAAGTTCCTTTTCCAACAAAGTGGTATCAGAGCTTGAAGATCATTTCTAAGAAGATGGCAAGGAACAACATGGTCCCGTTCCAAGTCCCAGTGCTCAACAAGAGCAACTACGATAATTGGAGCATCAAGATGAAGGCTCTCCTTGGATCACAAGATGTGTGGGAGATAGTAGAGAAAGGGCACTCTGAGCCGGAGAATGATGGTAGTCTTTCTCAAATACAAAGGGATAGTTTGAGAGACTCAAGAAAGAGAGACAAGAAGGATCTCTATCTAATCTATCAAGGATTAGATGACGATGCTTTTGAGAAGATTTCAGAAGCAAAGACGGCGAAGAAGCATGGGAGAAGCTTCAAATATCGTACAAGGGAGCGGATCCAGTAAAAAAGGTACGTCTTCAAACTCTAAGAGCTGAGTTTGAAACTTTGCATATGAAAGAAGGGGAAGTCATCTCAGATTACTTCTCTAGAGTTTTAACAGTCACCAATCAACTTAAGAGAAATGGTGAAAAGCTTGATGATGTAAAAATTATGGAGAAAATTCTAAGATCATTAGATCCAAAGTTTGAACATATTGTTGCCATAATCGAAGAAACAAAAGACTTAGAGGCTATGACCATTGAGCAACTCTTGGGTTCATTGCAAGCATATGAAGAAAAGAAAAAGAAGAAGGAAGGAATCGTAGATCAATTACTCAAGGTGCGGGTAGACTCAACTACTGGAGAACACAATGGTAGAAACCAACGAGGACGAGATAATAGTGGATATCGAGGACGAGGAAGAGGTCATGGACAAGCGCGAGGACGAGAACGAGGTTGGAGGCCCTATGATGACAACAACAACTTTCAAAAACAGAGAAACTCAAGAAGAGATCGTGGGCAAGGAAACTCAAGATCGAGGTACGATAAGTCAAATATTAAATGTTACAATTGCGGAAATACGGTCCACTATGCATCCGAATGTAGAGTGCTAGCAACAATAAAGTTGAAGAGAAGGCAAACTACATTGAAGAAAGAGATCAAGAATGTTGCACCTTATTGATGGCTTGCACGAATGGTGAATGGAACAAAGATAATAGGTGGTACCTAGACACCGGGGCAAGCAACCATATGTGTGGGAAAAAGGAGCATGTTCGTAGAACTCGATGAATCGGTTAAGCGGCAACGTAGCTTTTGGAGATGAATCCAAGGTCGAAGTAAAAGGAAGAGGTAACATTCTTATCCAATTGAAGAATGGTGAGCATCAACTTATTTCAAATGTTTATTACGTGCAAATATGAAGAGTAATATCTTGAGTTTGGGCTAACTCTTAGAGAAAGGTTATGACATTCAATTAAAAGATAATAACCTTTCTATAAGAGATAATACAAGTAACCTAATTGCTAAGGTGCCAATGACAAGAAATAGAATGTTCATACTCAACATTCAAAACGATGTAGCAAAATGCCTCAAGATGTGTTACAAAGATGCATCTTGGCTCTGGCATCTTCGCTTCGGGCATCTGAATTTTGGAGGATTAGAGTCACTCTCCAAGAAGAACATGGTGAGAGGATTACCTTCCATAAGCCACCCCGATCAAGTGTGTGAAGGATGTCTACTTGGAAAGCAATTCAAGAAAAGCTTCCCAAAAGAGTCAAACTCAAGAGCTCAAAGGCCTCTAGAACTTATACACACGATGTGTGTGGTCCGATCAAGCCAAGCTCACTCGGTAAGAGTAATTATTTCCTTCTCTTTATTGATGATTTTTCAAGAAAAACATGGGTGTATTTCTTGAAGCATAAATCAGAGGTGTTCGAGAATTTCAAGAAGTTCAAAGCCCTCGTTGAGAAAGAAAGTGGTTTGGTAATCAAGGCCATGAGATCTGATCGTGGAGGAGAGTTCACATCAAATGAATTTCGAAAGTATTGTGAAGACCATGGAATTCGACAACTCTTAAACAGTACCAAGATCTCCACAACAAAATGGAGTGGCAGAAAGGAAGAATAGAACCATTCTGGACATGGCAAGAAGCATGCTTAAAAGTAAGAAATTACCAAAAGAGTTTTGTGCAGAAGCAGTGGCGTGCGCAGTCTACCTATCCAACCGATCTCCAACAAGAAGCATATATGGAATGACGCCACAAGAAGCATGGAGTGGAAGAAAACCTGAGATTTCCCATCTCAGAGTCTTTGGAAGCATTGCTCACGTTCATATACCAGATGGAAAAAGAAGTAAGTTGGATGATAAAAGTGAAAAGTACATCTTCATCGGTTATGACTTCAATACTAAAGAGTACAAGCTCTACAACCCTGATACGAGGAAGACAATCATTAGTCGAGATGTAGTATTTGATGAAGAAGGAGAATGGAATTGGGGAAAACATAATGAAGACTACAACTTCTTTCCATATTCTGAAGAAGATGACATGGAGAAACCAAGGATAGAGCAAATAAGAGAGGAGTCTTCTACTCCAGAAGCTTCACCAACTATAAGTTCCCAAGAGGATGAAAGTTCAAGTGAAGGAGTTCACCGTTTCAGAAGCTTACAAGAACTTTATGAGATAACTACAAATCAAGATAATCTTACTCTCTTTTGTCTTTTTGCCGATTCTGAGCCCATGAACTTCCAAGAAGCTGTGGAAAACAAAAACTGGAGAACCGCGATGGATGAAGAGATCAAGGCGATCAAGAAGAACGACACATGGGAGCTAGTTTCACTTCCAAAAGGGCACAAGGCGATTGGTGTGAAATGAGTTTACAAAGCCAAAAAGAATGCTAAAGGAGAAGTCGAAAGATATAAGGCAAGACTAGTGGCGAAAGGTTATAGTCAAAGAGCGGGCATCGACTATGATGAGTGTCCATATGAGCATGCACTTTACATCAAAGCTCAAAATAATGATGTATTGATTGTGTGCTTGTATGTAGATGACTTGATCTTTACAGGCAATAGTCCGAGCATGTTCAACAAGTTTAAGGAAGAGATGACGAACGAGTTTGAGATGACCGACATCGGGCTCATGTCTTACTACCTCGGCATTGAAGTAAAACAAGAAGATAAAGGCATCTTAATCACCCAAGAAGGCTATGCTAAGGAGGTAATCAAGAAGTTTAGAATGGATGATTCTAATCCGGTCAACACACCAATGGAATGTGGAATCAAACTATCAAATCATGAGGAAGGAGAAAAAGTAGATCCAAAGACTCTTTAAAAGCTTAGTTGGGAGTTTGCGGTATTTGACATGCACAAGGCCCGATATTCTCTATGCGGTTGGAGTTGTCAGTCGCTATATGGAAAAACCGACAACCACACATTTGAAGGCAAAGAAAAGAATTCTTCTGTACATCAAAGGTACAATAAATTATGGTTTGTACTATTCTGCTTCTAATAATTATAAGCTCGTGGGATACAAATGATAGTGATTGGAGTGGAGATATGGATGACCGTAAAGAGCACGATCGGTTTTTTGTTCTATATGGGAGACACTTTGCTTTCACATGGATGTCAAAGAAGCAACCAATTGTTACTCTTTCAACATGTGAAGCGAGAATCACGTAGTCTGCTCTACCTCATGTGTTGCCATGCATTTTGGCTAAGAAATCGCTAAAGAAGTTGGGTTTGTCACAAAAGGAGCCGACGAAGATTTTTGTGGACAACAAATTCAAAGAATTGCTTTGAGTAAGAATCCGGTTTTTCACGATCGAGCAAGCACATTGATACGCGCTTACCATTATATTAGAGAGTGCATTGCAAGAAAGGATGTGCATTTGGAGTGCGTAAAGACTCATGATCAAGTAGGTGATATCTTCACCAAGCCACTTAGAAAAGAAGACTTCACAAGGTTGAGAGGTTTGCTTGGAGTAACAAAATCAAGTTTAAGAGGGGGTGTTGAAATATAAACTTGATTTTGGGTTATTAGTATTTGGGCCTAGTCTAAATAAAAGCCCAATTTCTAGAAACCTTTTAAGTGTTAGAGTATTCTGAGAAAATCTCTTTTAAAGATGTTTTAAAGTATGTTGTAGAATTCTCTAGAATATAGAATATTCTAGAGAGTCTTTTGTAATTTCTAGATTGTATGAGTTAAGCAAAAACCATACCATTAGTTTAAGGGATTCAACTAGTATAAATAGAGGTGATATCCTAGAGTTTGAATTAAGCCAAAATAAAGCACAAGAGCTAGAAGTGAGCAATAATACAAGTAGCCTCTTCTTCAAAATCTATCTTCCAAAGTCTAACCTCCAATCTCCAAAGTTCCTTCTTCATCATGCTTTCCATTTACAAAAAGTGTATCTTGGTATCCCAGAAACACACACTTGAAATATGTTGTTTGGAAGTTGTCATTCAGAAGGGCAACAGCTTGGCCATTTCCAGGTCCAGCGGAATTTTTAAATGTTATGAATTGTGCCATAAAGTTATTACCCTTCACCACTGCAAAGAAAATATAAAACAAAAAACATTTACGTAAAATTTAATATTTTAAATGAGTGAATTCAAAGAAGAAGAGAAAAGAAAAGTACTGGGTGTAGAAATAGCTTACAAAAAGGGGCAGATTGGGAGGTTCCAAAACCAGTACCATTGCTTCTGTTATCAACAATGACAGTGGTTGCTGCATTATCCCCTACTAATGCTATGAAAGTCTTATAACTTTCAACTTCAACGTGTTCCTTATATATTCCAGGTTTCACGTGAATGTAAAATCTGGAATTGCTGTTGTTTGGTGCAGCTGCTATAGCAGCACCAATACTTTTAAAGTCTCCGCTCCCATCCAACGATACAATAGCATTAAAAGAAATGCTACAAACAGGTACCATAATGTTCATGCACAAAACAACTAACAAATATGAAACAAGTTGGACCAAAAATGCCATCTTGGAAAGTCTGAGAAAATAGACACAAGCAAAAAGACAGAAGAAATTAAATAGATCAAATGAGCAGCAGAACACTTGAAACTCTCTGAGGCAAAACAACAAACAAGTAATGTTCTGTAAGTTGCTGTGGTTTCTAAGTTCTCATGGGACCAATATTTATATACAGGATATGTCATATATTTTTTTGTGTACGTAGCCATTGTCATTTTTTCTTCTGCAGGTAGCCTTTTCTCAAAAATTCACAAAAATAATCTTGACGCTACTACGTCTAACTGGCACCACAAAGATAGTAATAACTTTTTTCAATTTAAATGTTGAACTTCCAAATTAATTTTTAACCACAATATATGGAATATACACGATTAACCCCAAATTTGAGAATCAGTTTTCTTCCTTTTGATATTTTAGAACAATGGCGCCGATAAGGACTTTGAAAGAAGGATTATATTCGAGAATTGTGAAAAAAAAAATTAATAAAAACATTTTTACTTCTTTAATTTTGATTCTCAGATAAATATAGTACATACGTAAATTACGATAAGTTGCTGAATGTCTGCATATTAACAATTTACATAGCAATATAGTTTAAAAAATAATAATAAATTAACATACCAATATTACATACTACATTCTTATTGAGGATACAAGTAATGTAGAGAAAAATGAGCACTTTTTCAGAATGAAAAACGTCATATATATGAAGGAATTCTTAACCAACATCATTCTCAATTACATTTAATCATATATGGTTTTTGGTTTTTGAAAATTAAACCTATAAACATTACTTCCACCCATATATTTTATTGTTTTGTTATCTACATTCTACATACATTTTAAAAATCAACCCAATTTTTGAAAACTAAAAAAAGTAATTTCCAAAAATTTGGTTTTGTTTTTATTTTTATAATTTAGCTAAAAATTTAAATCTTTTTGAGATGAAAGTCATCATAAAGAAATGAGGAGAAAACAAAACTTGGGTTTCAAACACACCTTAATTGATTACTTTTCTAATCTAATCAAATGTAGGGTTTTTTTTTTAAAAAAAAAAAAAAAAAAGAAGACCGCAAGATAAAATTAAAAAAAAGTTTTAAAAAATCAATAGAAAAAAGAAAATAATAAAAATAAACACAAATTTAATAATGACAATATCCTTAATCATAATTAATTTATATACATTTGATGATGTGTGTTTTATTGGAAAAGCATAGTAATTTTTTTATTGATTAGTTGTTGAACTGAAAGTCCAATTAGTAATTGGAGAAGATTGAGAAATTTCTGAATAAAAATTAGCAATTTTGTCAAATATTGAAAAATATTTTCTAAGAACACTGAAATTGATGAAGAAGGCTAATATATATGTTGGGTCCTTTGTGGTTCAATTGTAATTCTGAATTAGACATTATGGTTAATAGGCTGCAATATATTAAAAAAAAATGGATGAGTTAAAAGGTTGAATTATTAGCAAAAATAACTTTTAATTTTATTGGATTGAGTTTATCTCATGCCAAAGAAAACTATAAGCTGGCTAGTCTAAATGAATCATTATTTTCAATATAAATATATTTTTGGCATAAGAGAATAAGGATAAAAAATTGTAAGCAATGTAACCTTAATTAAGAAAAGTCTTTGGCCCTAGATCGATGCTCCATTGAATGTTGTTCCTAGTAGTATATGCTTTTTGAGAAAAGATGCAAGTAGTTTTTTTTTAATTGACTTGTTTTGATTTAAGAAGCTTCCCGCTTCTAATTCTTGGCATTTTTATCTCTCTCTATATAAATATAATTATTATTATAATAAATATATATTTTTTCTATAAAGATTTGTCTCGTATACAAAAACTAGTTATTATAATATGCTCATTATGTTGTGAAAATATGATGAAAACTGAGTATAATTATACCAATATTTAAATACTAATATAATATATTTAGAAAATAATAATAAAAAAGTGAAATGGAAATAAAAGTGAGATATATATATGATATAATATTAATATAGTGAAATAGTATGACAATTATATAAGTAATAAATTTAAAGAGAAAGTGGAGAATGTTGGAGAGAGTTGGTCAATATTTTATCCAATTGTGTATTTTTCATAAACACTATTTATAGGTTAAATGACAAGAAGTATGTGGAACAATTGGACACCAAACATTAATAGGTGGATGACACATGGTGTAGTACACTTTAGCTAAGGGAAAGTTGCCACTTGGCAATGGTATTAAAACACACATTGCATGGCATCTACATTTGTTTAATATTTATAATATTGCTTTATTCTTTGATTTTTAATAATCTTGATTATAGAATTAGTATTATAATTATTCAATGGTGATTAAAAAAAACTTGCATTCATGAATTTGCTAATGTTGTAGATCTGCTTAAGTGGACTCAATTAGGTATGATGTTGAAATTGATAGTCCTAAGCAATTAGCAAACTGTTAAAAAGTTTTAAAAAAGAACTAACTACGTTTACCTCTTCCATACACAATACTATTAATATAAGCATCAATATGAACATAATTGGATGGCTAAAGTATTTTTACATTCTCTAAGAAACCATCTGTTTTTCATAAAATTAGAGGTTTTTTATGTTTTTCTTCCTTTTATTTACTATATATATCATCATCTCTAGCTAGTTTTCTTAAAAGTTTCCTCATTGTTTGTTTTTCTGTCATTTTCGTAGACTATCACTGTTGGTTAGACTACCTTTTATTATGATTTCAATGGTGTAGATTATGTTACTCTTGGTATATTGTTGTGGGGTGACTTTTCAATTCTGAACACTTCCTTACCTTGAAGTCCTTTAGGTCAATGGTCTTAGATATCTACAACAAACTTAGCTACCTCGGTAAAAAATTGAAAACTTTTTCTTCTTTTCGCCAAGAGATCATTGATATTGATCTGCTCCTTTTCTATTTTAAGAATATCTTTTTCCTTTTTTTGGGGGAGATAAATAGAATGCCCAGTTCCTTGAACGTCATTACTAGTATGATCTCATTGATCTAATACTAAGATTAGTATATAGGATTTGAATATTAAGCACCTCTGAACTTTCTACTTAGCTTTTTAGTTCATTGTTACCATAAGAGTAGTGTGTGAAACCAGTTTTTGAAGTTGTGTGTATTCTTAAAAATATGTCTCTGTCCAAGTTGTGTTTAAGTTTAGGGTTCCTGGTTTCCATTGCAACATCTAAAAATTGATTTTATTATAATTGAATTCAAACTAGCTTCATTACTTGGGAACTACTAAAAATCTGCAACTCGTAATCACAATTCAACATTACTAGTCTAATAGTTCAATAAGTCCCTAAGACCCTTTTATAACCATTTAGGCCTCGTTTGATAACGTTTCTGTTTCTTGTTTCGTGTTTCTTGTTCCCTGTTTCTTGTTTCTTGTTTCTCATTTTTTAAGAATAAAAAACAAGAATATGTTTGATAACTATTTCTGTTTCTTATTTCTTTGAAAACAAGAAATAGAAACATAAACTTGTTTGATAACCGTTTATTGTTTCTTGTTCTTAAATGTTTTTTTTATCTCATTTTTTTTTGTCATTTTTTATAGTTTAAAAAGAATTTAGTTATATAATATAAAATATATAACATGCATTAAAATATATAAATATACAATTAATTATAACAAATTTATATTATCAAATACCAACAAGTCTCAATGCAAAATTAATTAACAATAAAAGTAAATAAATAAAATTATTTTATTCTTCAAATGTTGTTCAAATTTGATCTGCAATCTTATCTCTTACTCGAACCATTTGTCTTAAATGATGTCGACTTATATCAAACTCAATTATATTGATAAATGTTGTATTTTGTAAAATATTAAAATGAGGTTAAAGGCATGTTTTAGTTAACAAAATTTATTTATTGCAAAATTACAATAATATATAAATATAAAGAGTGCAAAATTAAAACTTAAAATTCAAATAATACATATATATATATATATATATATATATATATAATTTGAAATTAAAATAATATGAATATGGATATTGTAAAATGGAGAAATGAAATAAAAAAAATAAATTTATATATTTATATTATTATTATGTATAAAAATTAAAACTATATATATTGCAAAAAAACATAATTGATAAAAAAGAAAATAAATAAGTTGAAATTACCCAGGATCAAACCTGGGGATTGAAATGGAGGGAGTATATATTTGACATGCATTTCACCAATAGGCTGGAGGCTGATTGTAACGACACTAATTTAAACACTTTGTTTCTAGGGTCATTACTAACATGCATGCTTTTTGAGGCCACAAAAACAACAAAAGAAATAAACTTCGACAAAATGATTTACTCGGGATCCCATAAAACAAAGTAATTTAAAATACATGCAACATAAAAAAATTTGGCCTCTCGTGTCGACACAAAAGTACTGATTACTCAAATCAAACATCGCCTAATCGATAAGACATTTTGTTTCTAAAATTTCTCTGGTTTCTAAAATGCGGAAATCATGACTTTTGTAACCCCATGGCCTTCGTAGCATGCCCCCGTCACTCGCCAAGTATGTCTTGCCTTTACCTGAAAAATTTGGAAAAAGAGAGGGTGAGTATTGTGATAATACTCAGTAAGAGACCCCACTACCGGGGACGTTTGAAAACATGCTAGCATGAGCAAATCATGGCTTTGTGTGGGAAATGAGACTTCCTAATCCATGGCCTCGCAGTTCAGGTCGACTCTAAGTCATTCATGACTTACATAGCATTAAATATGTTTATACATATATGTATTGGAAGTTTAATTACCACGGCCTTCGTAAGCATTTTCATTTTATAGAAGTTCTCTTCGGCCTTTAATGGACAATTAAATACCCCCGGATTGTGGCCTCTAATTCGAGTCGACTCTAACTCATTCATATGATATATAATAAATATTATCAGGAAGATTTCACCACAGCCTTCGCAAACATTTTCAAGAAACACATGCTCAGGGTCCCAAATGAAATAGTAACAACATTTGTACAAAAAGTTTCGTGGCATGAACATATATTAAAATCAAAATTTTCAGTTTTAAACCAACAACAACATGACATTCATGGTCTTTGAGATAAACATCAAGTCAAACAAATCATGGCATTTAGAACAGACCTCTCAAACAGATCATGATATTGATAAAGGACTTTTCAAATAGAACATGGCATTTAAAAGAGACTTTTCAAATCGATCTTGGCATTTTTCGAACAAAGCCCTTGAATTATGAACTTTAAAGTTGGAGTGAGTTCCCTTACTTTAGATTTTAGATCTCAAACTTCCCCTTTTTACTAATCCTTTGGAGGTCGATCTTCCTTGAACCTTGGCTTGACTCTTTAGTGATTTGAGCTTGAAAATTCTCGCGACCCCAATTGTTTCAATTCCCTAATAACAAGAAAAACTTCTCAATAAAAGTGTCCATACACAATTTGGACTCCTACATGATAAGGGCGAATCTCACCAAAACTTTCCTCTAATAATCGAATCATCCTTGTTTAACCCTCTGCTCGAGGAAAAGAAAGCTTTAAGCCAAAAAGGAATTTCAAAGCTGAAGTCTTATACAATCTCTCCCAACTTATATGTAACAAACATAAATTTGGAATTAGTAGCGAAGTTCCTTATACAAATTCCAAAAGCTTGAACACACAAATGACCATGTGAATGTCAAATTATGTACAAGTATACGACGTCCAGACAATCAACTCTCTTATTTTCTCAAATTCAAAACTCTAACTCTTTACTCTTCCACTTGTCTTTATTAAGCTCATTAAGCTTATGGCATCACATTTGAAACCTCGCACCATGCCTATTTTGTTAAGGTCATTAAGTCTATGGTGTTACTTTTAAAGTTCCATAGCACACCTATCCTCAGTCACATATTAGTTGTCCCCACTCATAATACTTGGTATGAACCAGATCCAAGTATTTCGAAGCACCTTGAGAAATAAACTTGCACTTCATAACTAGCAACTCATCCTCCATTTACGTTCAAGTTCGTTTTCAAACTACTTTGACTTCCTGTGTTTTGCATCAACTATGATGGATCATTTAAGGAGAGTTCCTCATAACACAATCTATAGTTTTATCTTTAAGTTTTCATATTCCTTTGACAGGCCATAGTGATCATGCACATCTTCTCTCTTGAAAGTTTCATTCAAAAGACATGAGCTTCAATATTTTGTGACCCCTTTTGAAAAACAAACCATAGCTCTTTAAAGCTCATTTCTCTTCACCCTTTCAACTCTTTAGAACTCATTTTCAAACACTTAATTGATAGTGAAGAAACTTCCCTTGAGACTAACGAAGTTGGACACTCCATACTGCATATTATACACCTCATGACTTTTTTTTTCCATCCTGCCGGTCCAACACGTATAAATCAGATCAAAACATCTTACCGAACACAATCAAACCGTGAACTCCTCAAGAGTAATCATAACATTCATCCTTTAGAGTTTTACTTAAGGAACTTAGTTACTTAGTAAGCTTTTAAACGACTTCAGTCCCTTAAGTCTTACTCTTCCCGCTTTAGCCTAAACTGATTCCTTCTATAACACACAAACATGTGTTTTATGTCAATGAAACTTTCTTTAAGTGTTAACATGCTTAGCTCAGTCATTTCCTTTCTATCATCAACGGTAGAGATCACACATTCATTTTTTTTTCTCAGCTTAGAAACACATCATGCTCATATCATTACGCATAGCTTCACATATACGCATTTCCCTTTTTATAACAAAGAGTAGAGATCAAACATTCTCATTCTTCTTTAGCTCAAAACTACATCATGTTCGTATTTATATTCACATAGCTTTACATACAGATATACATATTTTTTCATGAATAAGGTGAAACTTTATTTCAAAGGCATACCTGGCGATTACAGGGAGTTGCTGCTTAGCCATGGGATTCCTAACGCTTACGATGTAAGCAAGTCTACAGAACCAATAAACTTGGGCTCTGATACCAACTGTAACGACCCTAATTTTAACACTTTCTTTCTAGGGTCATTACTAACATGCATGCTTTTTGAGGCCACAAAAACATCAAAAGAAATAAACTTCGACAAAATGATTTATTCGGGATCCCATAAAACAAAGTAATTTAAAATACATGCAACATAAAAAAATTTGGCCTCTAGTGTCGACACAAAAGTACAGATTACTCAAATGAAACATCGCCTAACCGATAAGATATTCTTTTTCTAAAATTTCTCTGGTTTCTAAAATGCGGAAATCATGACTTTTGTAACCCCATGGCCTTCGTAGCATGCCCCGGTCACTCGCCAAGTATATCCTGCCTTTACCTGAAAACATTTGTAAAAAGAGAGGGTGAGTATTGTGATAATACTCAGTAAGAGACCCCACTACCGGGGTTTGAAAACATGCTGGCATGAGCAAATCATGGCTTTGTGTGAGACCCATAAACAATAAAACATATTTCATGGTTTTTTCTCTTCGGCTATTAGTGGGAAATGAGACTTCCTAATCCATGGCCTCGTAGTTCAGGTCGACTCTAAGTCATTCATGACTTACATAGCATTAAATATGTTTATACATATATGTATTGGAAGTATAATTGCCACGGCCTTCGTAAGCATTTTCATTTTATAGAAGTTCTCTTCGGCCTTTAATGGACAATTAAATACCCCCGGATCGTGGCCTCTAATTCGAGTCGACTCTAACTCATTCATATGATATATAATAAATATTATCAGGAAGATTTCACCACAGTCTTCGCAAACATTTTCAAGAAACACATGCTCAGGGTCCCAAATGAAATAGTAACAACATTTGTACAAAAAGTTTCGTGGCATGAACATATATTAAAATCAAAATGTTCAGTTTTAAACCAACAACAACATGGCATTCATGGTCTTTGAGATAAACATCAAATCAAACAAATCATGGCATTTAGAACAAACCTCTCAAACAGATCATGATATTGATAAAGGACTTTTCAAATAGAACATGGCATTTAAAAGAGACTTTTCAAATCGATCATGGCATTTTTCGAACAAAGCCCTTGAATTATGAACTTTAAAGTTGGAGTGGGTTCCCTTACTTTAACTTTTAGATCTCAAACTTCCCCTTTTTACTAAATCCTTTGGAGGTCGATCTTCCTTGAACCTTGGCTTGACTCTTTAGTGATTCGAGCTTGAAAATTCTCGCCACCCCAATTGTTTCAATTCCCTAATAACAAGAAAAACTTCTCAATAAAAGTGTCCATACACAATTTTCTTGAAATATCTTGCAATAACTAATCCAATTTACCACTACGAAGGCTTAAACGAACTCAGAAGATCGAAACTAGAGGAAACGGACGAGATCTGGCGAACGGTGTCGCGTGAGGTGGCGACGGCGGCGCGTGAGGTGGCGAGAGGTGGCGACGGCGGCGCGTGGATTACAGTTTTCGGTAGCTCACGAGCCGATCTATTCAAAACCAACCTTTAAACTTTGAAAATCGGTCGAATGACAAGAAAACCGATTGAACTAAGCCCACACTGAATCGACCAACGCCCTGGCTGCAAGGACCTCCGACGACTGCAAACATTCCGGTTAGCCTTCGACGAGTTTTAAGGCTGAGGGGGCGCATCTGGCTGACGGTTGGACGGACGGCTGGAGACGCCGTGGCTTCTGGTGTTGACTGCAACCCGACGAGCTTCTAGATCTGGTGCGACGACTACTGCAACCATGACTCGGTGGCTTCGACGCGAGAGGGAGAGCCGACCTCAACGTCTGGCTGCTGGATCTCCTCGGCGAAGATGGCGACGCGACACCCACACCGGCGGCAAGCAAGAAGGGACGACAACTGGGAAGGGTTGGCTGGATGGCTTTCGTGAAGAGGATGAGAGAAAGAGATGGGGATGAAACCTCGAGAAACGTGCACAAAAAGACAAATAAAGACCCTCTTTTCAAAACCCTAATGGTCCTTATTTACCAAAATGCCCCTCAACTTCTTTTTAAACTACACTCATGCCCCTTGTATTTGATTAAAACCTCAATTGATCCAATTTCTTTAATTACTCAAGAATACTAAATCAATTTATCTAATTCAATGACCCAACTTAAATATTTTTCCATTACATTTGTCCAAGACACCATTAATAGATACTTGGAGTTTTGGGTCGTTACACTGATGATGACAAATTTAGGAAACATTTAATATAAAAAGAAATGAAACAGAAAGAAACTACTATTGAAGTTTCTCAAATTTAGTCCAAATTTTAGAAACGTTTCTCAAATTTTGGGAACAAGAAACGGGATGGATTATCAAACAAGTCTGTTTCTTAAAAAATGAGAAACAGAAACAAGAAACAGGAAACGGGAACGTTATCAAACGGGCCCTAGTTTCTTGTTTTTTATTTTTGAAAATTAGGTTTGTTTTTTCAAAAATTCTCTTCAACTTCTTTACCATGATTTCCATCTTTCATAGGTACCATCTATGTTTCTAGTCAAATTTAAAAAACCAAAACAAGTTTTTGAAAACTATTTTTTTTAGTGTTCAAAACTTAACTTGGTTTTTTAAAACATAGTTAGATACAAAGTAGATACAAAAACAATTTTAAAAAACTAAAAATCAAAAATCAAATGGTTATCAAACATGACCAATTTCAGTTTTGTGTAGAACAAGTTCTTGACCTAGTTGACATTATTATTTTTTTAAAAAAATCATTAACTTACTAGTTAAAAATTAAAAATTTAAGATCCTATTAAACATAAAATTCAATTTTACCTTTAATAGATCAATTTTATTTTTTGAAATCTTAAATATGTGGAATTATAAGATACAAAATTAAAAGTTTAGAGAAATTGAATTTTCTTTTTGAAAAAAAAAAATCCATGATGCAACCAAGAAATGAGAGTTAGATCAAGAAAACTCTCCAATTCTAGGCGACAAATCTAAAGGGTTGTATCTTTGTGGGAAAATATTATTGCTAATGTTGAGGGTTATATCTTTGTGGGAAAATATTATTGCTAATATTGCAGCTTGAGTACCAAATCTGTTTATGCCGGAATTTGGTTAGACAGATCAACGGTGAATTTGTATCGTTGGGGACAACGATCTCCTGCAAGAAAGAAAACTAACACCGGTGTGGTGCTCTGCCACACGCACTCCGACGCTCAAGTTAGAGAGGATAATTTAGCACAGAAGTAAATCTCAAGCTAGAACACAGGCTCAATGATTGGCTATCTTTCGTTGGCTCCACCAACGAGGTAATATAGCCCTGCCATTGTAACGGTCTTT
This sequence comes from Trichosanthes cucumerina, assembly GCA_036507285.1. Classification (NCBI taxonomy): domain Eukaryota; kingdom Viridiplantae; phylum Streptophyta; class Magnoliopsida; order Cucurbitales; family Cucurbitaceae; genus Trichosanthes; species Trichosanthes cucumerina. Next base: position 67,564,212 of record CM071839.1, on the reverse strand, counting down.
CAAGGTTTGATTATCCACTAACTCTCCTTAATTGCGCGTGCTTAATGACGACGGTTACGGGAAGGGAACCGTTTCACAACGCCCTCACTTCTTCTCCTATCTGTCATAACAACGCACATGACAGCGACCCCTCTACGACCGGAGTCGGCCTCCCGGTCTTGTACCGGTTTGAGCCGGGTCCCGTGGGGTCGGCTCCTCGAGCCGGACCGACCCAAAGGGGTCGGCCTCCCGGACTTCAACCGGTCGGAGCCGACCCCATGAGGTCAGCTCCTCGAGCCGGGCCGATCCCAAGGGGTCAGCCTCCCGGTCTTGAACCAGTCGGCTCCCGCGTGCTCGGGGCCACCCCTCGGGGTCGCCCTCCCAGTCTTCAACCGGTCGGAGCCGACCCCTTGGGATCGACTCCCGCGTGTTCGGGGTCGACCCTATAGGGTCGACTTCTTGAGTCCTTGGGGTTAGTTCTCCTTCGACCGGGGCCGGCTTCGGCTCTCCGATTCCAACCGGTCGACTATTCATCCGCCTCTCTTCGGAATTGTTGGTGTTGTTGGACCGGATCCTATTTTTGGCCATAACAGTTGCCCCCATTTCTAGTCTAACCTCGTCGATTTCTCCTCTTATAGTTTAGACTTGAAGTAAGCGGACATACCCCTCGGACGATCCTCCTTCCACCTCGATAGGCGTGTCTGCAAAGCTTTAAAAGCTCAACTCAACTTCATTTTTCTCACACCTTCAATCCATTTCAAAACCCCTAGTTTCAAGGTCATACTCTCTCCCGACTTCCTCGGCGTTTCAGCAAGGCGCCTTTCCAGGTAACCCTACGTACGTTTCTGGGCGATGGCTAGTAGTATACCCTTCGCTTTTCACACCAGTTCTTCTGATCCGGAGAACGTAGATTTCGATCCTAACCAACTCCCTAGGGTCCGAAACCCTCGAGTCTCTAGGAGTCTACCCGGTAGAGTCCCTAGTAGAGTTAGAACAATTACCGATTCCGCTTTAGGTGAGCTTCGTTCTTTTTATGGCATTCCTAACTATGACACCATGAGGGTTCCCAGAAGAGGAAAGGAACCTGGTTCCCCTCCCCCAGGAGAGGTTGCTTTCTACCCTGACATGCTTGCTAGTGGAGTTAGGTTACCCCTCATTCCCATAGTTCAGAACTTCCTTACTCTCACAAAATTTGCACATTTTCAGATACTAGCGAACTCCTGTTGCTTGCTCATGGGATGTTGTGTCATTTGGCACCAGACTGGGAACTCAACTCCCATGTCGGCCATCGACTTCCTTTCCCTTCATATCTTCAAACAAAAAGACAGATCCAAGCCCTTCTACTATACCTGCCCTCCGTCCTACATTGAGGCTATCGTCAAGGACCCCAAATCATTCAAAGACTTGAAGAAACCATGGTTTTTCGTGGGGGGCTTTGGTTGTGTCCCGACGAGGCAGGGTCTACCCTCCGAGTTCCAACCAGCTTCAGAACGTTAGGCGAGTCCGCTCTTGATACGCGAACGAGATCGTTACCCTGTCGTTTACGACTCTGCTTTATGGTTTTATTTTTCTCGTTCTTTGACACTATGCTAACTGACTTTCTTTTTCCTTGGCAGCTGACGTCAGGCCGGAGCTGACCCCTACTACGCTTGCCTTTCGAGCTTCCGCTTGGAGGATTGTCGAGTCTCGACGTTGGGGTCCTGAGCTAGTTACGAACAAACTTCTTTCGACGTGCAATCTTATTCCTCCTCTAATTGACTCACCAGAAGGTCAGGTTCCCCTTCTACAATGCTTTTGCATGGTATCTTCTTATGACACTCTCTCACGATACTCTCTTTCTACCAGAGATGACGTCGAATATGGTGGAACAGGAACAGGAGCTCCTGACCGAACGGGAGCTTGCAGTAACTGGGGGCGTCTCTTGAGCCAGTCACGTTTCAAACATCGATAGTCGTGCCACCAGGCGCCCTTGCAGGCGATCGTTCCCCGCACGTTACTCTTTCCCGGAGAGCTTACCTGATCCCGCCCCTCCCCCTACCAATCTGGGGAGTAGGCCTGATCAACTTGATCTTCCCAGGAATATCGGCGATAGGAGCGTTCTCCGCCTCACCTACGGCGGACCTTATGATTATCCTTTTGATACGACTATCGAAGTGGAGCGAGCCTTCGCTCTATGGGGTGACCTTCTCACAGTGGCTCCTCCCGCGGTTCTTTCGAGCGCTTTGATGTCAACCACTCTCCAGAGTCTACTCTGAATGCGCAATACACTATACCCGCGAGGTGAGCGCTTTTCTTTCATTACTTCCCTTCTCTTCTTCGCTTTTTGTTAACTTGCCTCATATGTGCAGGCTTTTATTCTCACAACCTTGGTTTCTCGTCGTATGTCGAGCGAACTCGTTCACCTTCGTCAGAGTCGCGTCTCACGGGCTGAACTGGAGCAGGTCCAATTCCTTCATGCCCAAGCAGCGCAGTCTCTTCAATCGTTGCAAGCGAGATTCGACTCTCTACAGGCCGAACATCAATCTCTACAGGCTGAGCATCAGGACTATCATTCGCGTACTGAAGGCGAGTTATCCTCACTTCGGTCTGAGTTATCTTTACTCTGATCTTAACTGAAAGGGGTCGAAGATAAACTCAACGACGTTGGCTACCTGACCGAAGCCTTCAAGCGCTCTGATACGTACAATGACTTCTCGAATAGAGCTATGCTTTGTGGTGTAAATTGGTCAATTCGGAAAATCCGAGAACGACATCTTGAGACTGATCTGGCGTGGGTCAAATCCTCCTTTCTGGAATGCATTGAGGCCTGTAACCCCCTGGATTTGACCTCGACCAAACTTCTGGATCTAGGGATCAAGCTTCTGCTCTAGAGAACGTGGTTCTAGACGAGAACTTTCTCGACGACATCTCCATGGACCAACTGCCTGACCCCTAGATGTATTTGTGTACTTCGGTCGTATTAGTGTTGTCTTTAAATGTCTTTTCTTGGGATGTATCTTTTTTAATTTTCAACATGGACTTCTTTTGCTTGCACTCTTATTGCATCTTACTTGAACTCTATCTTTATTGCAACGTACCAATCCCCCACTCACGCAGTTTGATCCAAAGCAAATTGGTTGAGTAGAAAGATTTACATTAATGATAACAAACAAATCCGAATACAAAACAAAGAAAAGAAATACAGAACTACTGATAATAAATCTTTAGATGCTCGGCGTTCCACGGATGTGGCATCTGTTTTCCGCTCATGTCAACAATCTCATAAGTTCCAGGACGAACTATCCTTGTAATTTTGTACCGACCTTCCCAATTGGGACCCAAAGCACCAGAGGTCGGATCTCTGGTGTTCTGCATAACACGGCGGAGTACGAGGTCACCTTCTTTGAAGCTACGCCGCTTCACACGAGAGTTGTAGTACCGAGCGACCCTACACTTATACTCTTCTGTCCGCAACCAGGCTTTTTCCCTCCATTCTTCCAATAGATCTAGGTGCAGACTCAGGGAATCGGATCGAAATGTTCTACCCGGGGAGACGGGAGTCCAATTTCCACTGGAATAACAACCTCGGTTCCGAACGAGAGGGAAAAAGGAGTTTCCCCAGTCGAATTTCGAGACGTCGTTCTGTAGGCCCATAATACGTAAGGCAATTCCTCCGCCCATGAACCCTTCAACCCTTCCAACTTGGCTTGAGGATTCTCTTGAGGATCTTATTCACTGCTTCCACTTGACCGTTGGCTTGTGGGTGGGCTGGAGAAGAGAAGAAATGCTTGATATTCAACTCAGAGCAAAACTTTCGAAATGTCTCATTGTCAAATTGGCGCCCGTTATCAGTTACTAAAGCATAAGGTATGCCGAATCGACATATGATATCTCGCCATATGAAATTAGTCACCTTTTTCTCGGTAATAGTTGCGAGTGCTTCTGCCTCTGCCCACTTCGTAAAGTAGTCTACTGCGACCACTGCGAACTTTGTTTGTCCCTTACCTTGCGGAAGAGGTCCAATGAGGTCTACCCCCCACTGAGGAAAAGGCCAGGGACTCATTACACTGGTGAGCGGTTCAGGACGTTGTCTTTGTATTACCGCAAACCGTTGGCATTGGTCACACGACTTGATGAATGTTCGTGCGTCGTCATGCATCGTGGACCAGTAGTAACCCTGTCGCATCGCCTTCTGCGCAAGAGATCGAGCACCAGAATGATTACCGCATATTCCTTCGTGTATCTCCCGTAAGACATATGTTGCTTCGTCAGGCTCGAGACATCTGAGGAGCGAAATAGAGTAGTTTCTCCGATATAACTTATCGTCTCGTAGGACATAACGCGCCGCTTTATACTTTAGCCAGCGTGCCTCAAGTGTATTAGGAGGGAGTCTCCCGTCCTTAAGGAACTCCACCAAGGGAGATATCCAGGTTCGCTGCCCGGACGACGTACCATCCAACTCCATGATCTTACTCTCTTCGACACTCGGTTCATCCAAGATCTCAACTGGGATGGTTCTCCGTATCTCAGTGTCGTACATCGCGACCAATCTTGCGAGCGAGTCAGCGTTGGCATTCTCAGATCTTGGGATCCGCCTGATTTCGAACTTATCGAACGTCCCCAAGTACTGTTTTGCTTTGGCTAGGTAGGCGATCATGCGTAGTTTTTGGCTTGATATGCCTCCGCTACCTGGTTCACAACAAGTTGAGAGTCACTAAGAATGATCAAGTTTTTCACCTCGAAGAGTTTGGCGATTCTTAACCCTGCTAGCAATGCCTCATACTCTGCTTCGTTGTTCGATGCTCGAAACTTAAACCTTAAGGCATACTCGAACCTTTCCCCATCCGGGGATATCATAAGCAATCCTGCTCCGCATCCACGATTGTTTGAGGATCCATCGACGTACAGTCGCCAAGGGAGATCAGCGTCTTTCTGTAGTTAGACTAAATTCATCTCCTGCGACGGAGTCATCTCAGCTACGAAACCTGCTACGGCTTACCCTTTCATGGCAGTTCGAGGTCGAAACGAGATATCGTACTCGCTGAGTTCCACCGCCCATTTCATCAGTCGTCTGGAAGCCTCTGGCTTTTGTTGAACCTGTCTCAATGGATAGTTAGTCAATACTGCTATCTTATGAGATTGAAAATACGGGCGAAGTCTCCGTGCAGAAATCACTAAGGCCAAAGCTCTAGAGTCGGCTTTGATCGTATAAAAGACCTAGAGTCGGCTAAAAAGGGAAAAATGGGCAACTAGTTAGTGGTACATATCATATGTATATTTATTCTCAATAGGAATGGACTAGGGAATATTGCCGTATGAATATGACCTGGCTTGTGAAAACTAGTTATTACTATTAGTCCAAAGAATATTGCCACCGTTGGAAAGAGAAGAATATAAAGTATCCTAAAATGCTTGCTTCTATAAAATAGCTTAATTGTAGCTTCTTCATGTGAGATTTTTGTATTGAGCTTGCTTAATGAAGTCATCATCATATATGATGAATCATTATCTTAACCAGAAAACTATTTAATTAATTCATTAATTTTATATAAAAAAGAGATCATATTAGGGTTTGTAGTTAAACCTTTATACAAGATCAGCACATCAAATATCTATTTTTGAAGAGAAATATGATATTTTTTACGTTTTTTGGGGGGTCTAATATTCTCGCCTTAATTGTAGATGATTTTTGTTTCCAAAAGTGATTGTCAAAGTCAGCAAGGGTTGAAGGGGAAAAAAGAGATAAAAGGGAAAAAAAGAGATAAAACTAAAGGCGTATATGCCTATAGACACAAGTTCTCGACTTATTACGCACATATTCAAATAAAACACCAACTTCTCAATTGTTTTTTTTTTATATATTTCTTTGTTATTATCTTTTTTATTTCCTCAATTTTTTGTTATGATACTTAGGATTAAGATGTTGATTCTCTGGTGTAAAAATCTTCAAGTCCCAAAATTTTTTTATTCATATATAAACCCAGGTATCGAGTGGTTAAATTATTGATTATAGAATGATTATAACTAAAATTCAAAATTTTAATTCACCAACATGGTGTTAATTATATATATTATATCTTTTGAGGTTGGAGGTTTGAATCTTTATTCTCTTAAATTTGCTAAAAAAAAAGATTATATTCATTATGATTTGAATAATAATTACAAGGATATTAATACTGTAAACCGTTTTACTAAATTATTTTAACCCTTTCATACCCAACCTATTAATAGGACATTCCGTCATTATATTTATTTAGACAATCAAAATTAAAGAAGGAATCTTTTTTTTTTCTTTTTCAAATTTCTCCAGTATAATCCTTCTCTCAAAGCCATTATTTTCAAAAACGTCGCTTTCTATACATTTTATCAAAAACTAGTAATTGATTTGATAATTTTTTAGTTCTCCATAAAGTTATAGACAATATAATAATAAAAGCACCGATAGGTTTTTCCATTATTTGAAGAAGTGAGATATTATTGTCAAATAGAACTTTAAAAAAAAAAAAACAAAGAGAGATTATTATCAAATAAATAATTAGTTTTTATAAATGATACAAATGGTATCATTATAGAAAAAAAATAGGTATATTCATTATTATCATAATTATATATAAAAACAAGCTGAGAACATAGTCCACCTCGATATTTTTGAAATTTCGTTTTTTTTTTTTAATTTGTCAAATGTACATCTCACATATGTGACTTGATTTATGAAGCCCAACCCAATAGATTTTGGGATTTCTTTAATTGTGAATTTTAACAAGAGTGAGTGTGGTTTTATAGGTGAGAGAATGATTTCAATGCTTGAACATAACCAATGTGGACAAAATCTTCTTTCTCACCACCACCACACCCTTCACTCTCTCCCTTGCTTTATTATTATTTTTTATATTTATTCCCTCTTTTATTATTTCTTTTTTTTTGGAAGAAAACTTAACTAAAAAAATATATTTTTAAAAAATTTGATTTTGTTTCTTTTTTAAAAAACAAATGGTTATGTATTTTAATTAAATTATGTTATTAGCTAGTAGCTACTTATCTTTTTACCAATAATTTTAAATAAATCTTATTCTAAGGGTAGAATAATTTCTTTGACTATTTTACTCATTTACCAACTAATAAATTTACAAACATCGTCATGCAATCGATATTTGTATCTAATAAATTTATAGAATTTTTATAGAATTTTTTTTTTTTTTAAATTCATGCTTATCATCGCATGTCAATCGATATTTGTATCTAAATATTGTTTTAATTTTTAAATGTGATGCTTAAAAGTGGTTCATTATAGTCTAATTAACACACAATCAAAGTTTCATTGGTTAATTCAAACAATTTCCATCAATTTTCACAATTTCCGTAAATTTTCCCGAAATTTCCATCGACATTTCTATTTCCATTGACATTTCCATAAAATTTGGATCTCGACATTTCCATCGACATCAACATTTTAAACGTTGGCTGAAAATCAGGAGGTGAGAAATTCCTAAATAAAAACCACTCAATTAAGAAAAAGTAGTAACATTTTTATTAAAGAATCCTATACTACTAGGAACATTAAATGGAGCAACTTGGATGAAAGACTTTTCTTGATTTTTATATTGCTTATGATCTTGATCCTTATTCTCCTGTGCCAAAAATATACTTATATTGAAGATTAATAATGACTCACCCATACTTATAAGCTTATTTTCTTTTGCATGCATGAGATAAACTTAATTTAGTCAGTAAAATTATCTTTTGTTTACGAATAATTATTCAACCTTTAACTCATTCATTCTCCTTACAAAGAACATATCAACTACTTAAGATGTGGTCTAATTAATAATTACATACATAAAAAAATGCACCAACTTTCTTCATCAATGACTTCAGTGTGTTCTTAGAAAATATTTTGCCATATTTGACAAAATTGCTAACTTTTCTTCAAAAAAAAATTCTCGTTCTCGAAAGAATCTCAACTATAAGAAAAAAACAATAAAATAAAAACTCCAATAACTAATTAGAAAGTACTTTTCAGTTCAACAATCAATCAAATTACTAAATTTTCCTAAATCAAAACATAGCGTACGCTACCTCAAACTTTTCCTCAATTTTAAACAAAATGTATAGAAACTAATTATGATTAAGGGTATTCTCTTTATTAAATTATATATTTTTATTATGTTGTTCTTTCTTTTTTATTTTATTTATTTTTATTTTATGATCTTTGCGGTTTTCTCATTAAAAAAAAAAAAAAAACCTTACACTTTACTAGGTTGGAAAACTTGGCAACAACTAGTGTTTCTTTTTGTAAAGAAATCCTTCAAATATAGGCTTTGTTTCAATCTAAAAAAGTGTTCGATTCCCTTGATACACACATACCTATTCTCAATAAGAATGAACTGAGTAATATTGCTGAATAAAACGTTAACCTTTTTAATTGATTATTTTTAACCATATGCAAATTAAAGAAGCAGGCATTCAGCTACTGATTTGTTTAGCTTTAAACTATATTTATTTGGAAAATCAAAATTGAAGAAAAGAAAGAAAACCTTTTTTTTTTCCTTTTCACATTTCTCCAATAATCCTTCTTTCAACAAAGTTCTTAAGGTTCATTTGAATTGTACATGTTCTGCTTACACCCCACTTCGGTGTGAATGTGACAAAATACAATCAATCTAAATTCTAATTCTACTAGATTTAGACAATATATATTTTATCTCAAATCCCAGATCAGGTCATAATTCCAAATATTTTGCGAATAATCAATTTGGAATTAGCAAACCTAAAAGAATAGATAAACCAACCTAAACCTTTAAGCTACAAGAACGATAAATAAAAAAGTTTCAGCGGAGAGAAATTGACACCGAATTTATACTGGTTCACCCAATGATGGCTACGTCCAGTTCTCTCTGCTACCGATGCAAGTTCCACTATAATCATCAGAGAGAAAGTTACAAGAGTTTACAATGCTCAATGGTGATTTCTCTCACTTTTCTCTCAAGGAAAAGGCTCACGAATCACTCTAGCTCACAAAACTCTTCAATGGAGAAGAAACTCTGCAAAAACAACCTAAAAAAAAATACACAACTTCTTTTCTTCTTTTCTGCTTTTCTTTGCAGCCACTGCTGCAACACAAAAAGAGTCACGCACACGAAAAAGATTTCTGCTACAAACTAAATATATATATTTAGGTTAACAAATAAAAATGGGTCGTGGGCCCTTTTTGGCTCCAGTATGTCTAACAATCTCCCACTTGGAGACAAAAATAATCAACATGTCTCCTCTGCAACGGTAGCGACTCCTCTCTACTCGTGGAGAAGTCTTGGTAAACACATTCGCTGGATTCTGACTTCCTGGAATCTTTTCAAGCACCAACACTCCATCTTCCAAAACTGATATGATCAAATGATACCTCACCTGCATGTGTTTCGTTCTCGAATGAAACACTGGATTCTTTGCTAAAGAATAGCACTCTAACTGTCACAATGCAAGGTTCCCTTTCCCAGTTTCAAGCCAAGTTCTTCTAAAAAAGACTGAAGCCATATCATCTCTTTACTTGCCTCGATGAGAATAAAGAAACATACTCAAATTCTCTGTAGTAGATATAACTACTATCTTTTGCAGTCTAGAAACCCAGCTAATAGCAGTATCACCCAAAGTAAAAACATACCCAGTAGTACTTTTCCTTCCATCTGTATCACCTGCCATATTTGCATCTACATAACCCTGCAGTTTAAAATCTGACTTCTTAAAATGTAGAGCATAATCAATTGTGTCCCTCTCAGATATTTAAAAATTCACTTCACAGCCTCCTAGTGCTGCTTCCCTAGATTAGTCATATACCTACTAACAACTCTCACTCACTACATGTGCAATGTCTGGTCTTGTGCAAACCATGACGTACATTAGGCTACCTATAGCTGAAGCATATGGCACTCTAGCCATGTGATCTCTTTCCTGCTCAGTAGTGAGTGAATGTTCCTTAGATAATTTAAAATGACAAGCTAAAGGAGTAGTATTCACAGGTTTTGCATCTTCCATGTGAAATCTGTTCAAAACATTTTTAACATATTTTTCTTGTGACAATGTCAATGTACCATCTTTTCTCTCAATTCTCATTACTAAGATTTGTTTGGCAGCTCCCAAATCTTTCATATCAAATTCTTTAGATAATTAAGCATTTATCTTCAGAATTTCTTGTTTGTTTGGCACCTACTATCAACATATCATCAACATATAGCAGTAAAATAATGCGTGAGTTACCTTGTGACCTTATGTTGCAACAGTGATCTCCCTGACATCTCTGAAATCCACTATTGCACATAAAACTATCAAACTTCTTGTACCACTGTCTGGGAGCCTGTTTGATACCATACAAGTTTCTCTGAAGTTTGCAAACCATTTTCTCCTACCCATGTACTGTGAAACCCTGTAGTTGTACCATGTAAATTTCTTTCTCTAAATCACCATGAAGAAAAGCTATATTTACATCCATCTTTTCTAGAAACAGATCATCTTCTGCCGCTATTGACAACACAGTCCTAATAGTAGTTAATTTATTTAACTATAGGAGAAAATATTTAATTAAAGTCAATACCTTCTTTCTGTTGAAAGCCTTTGACTACAAGCCTTGTTTTATACATTTTGTTGCTATCAGGCTCTTGCTTGATTCGATAAACCCATTTGTTCTGCCAAGCTTTCTTACCTATTGGTAACTCAGCCAGCTGCCATGTCTGATTCGTGATAAGAGAATCCATCTCATCCTTCATGCCCAACTCCCACTTGATAGAATCTTCTAGTTGAATCGCCTCATCATAACATTCAGGTTCACCTCTGTCAGTTAATAATATATAATTCAAAGTAGGGGAATACCTCTGTGGTGGTCTGATAGTCCTGATAGACTTCCTGACTGTTGAAGGTGGCGTTCTTTCAACTTCATCAAGCTCTACAGTCTGCTCATTTGGTCCTACAACTGGTTCCTCAGATTCCACAACTGTTTCATCAAGAGTAACTGCATTTTGATCTTCAATTCTCACTGTCTTGGTCTCAACTTTAAGAGGACTTATATACTTAGTCTTCTCTTTTGTGCTTTCATCTGACTCTGTATTAGCTGTTGTTTTGTCTTTGTACAAAGCTTCCTCATTGAAGATCGCATCCTTACTTCTGAGCATCTTTCTATTTTGGTCATCCCAAAATTTATAGCTAATCTCAGCTCCACCATACCCAATAAAGTAACACTTCTTCGATTTGGCATCCAGTTTACTCCTATCTGCAACCTCAATGTGAATGTAAGACAAACAACCAAAAACCTTTAGATAAGAAAGATTTACCTATTTATCGCTCCAGACTTCTTTAGGAAACTTGAAGTCTAGTGATGTGGTTGGGCTCCATTAATCAGATAGGTCGTCGTGTTGGCTGCCTTTGCCCAGAACATCTTAGGCAATCCTATATGTAATCTCATGTTCCTGGCACGCTCATTCAGCGTCCTGTTCATTCTCTCAGCCACACCATTCTGCTGTGGTGTCCCTGGAATAGTCTTAACCATCACAAGTTCATTGTTTGCATAGTATCTTTTGAATTCCCCATCAACATATTCACCACCGTTGTCTGATCTCAAGTTTATAACTTTCAGACCTGTCTCATTCTCAACCACAACCTTCCATGTTTTGAAAACAAAAAATGCATCAGATTTATGTTTGAGAAAATAAGTCCATACCTTCCTGCTTGAGTCATCAATGAAGGTCACCTAGTATCTGGAACCACCAATGGAAGATACTTCAGAAGGCCCCCACACATTAGTGTGAACTATCTCTAACGTCATGGATTTTAGCTTTACTCCTGTCTTTGAGAAACTAGCACGCTTCTGTTTCCCAAATACACAACCATCACACAACTTGTGTTCAACTGCCTTTAGTCCCTGTAACTTCCCTGCAGAGAGAAGAATTTTCATAACTTTTTCACTCAAATGTCCCAGCGTGTTATGCCATAAATCAGTCTGACTCGAATTATCCACAACGACTATCATATCTTTATCATTGTTGTTGACATACAGAGTCTCTAGTTTGCTTCCTCGAGCAATTACCATGACACCTTTAGTAACCTTTCAGATTCCTTGGCCAAAACAAACCTCACACCTTTCACTGTCTAACTGCCCTACAGAAATCAAGTTTTTCATCCATATTTTGAATGTGACGTACCTTGCGAATTTTTCAGACTGAACCATTCACCATTTTCAATTTCACATCTCTGATCCCAATGATGTCTAAAGGATGTCTAAAGGCTCTCCATCAGCTAGATACACCTTTCCATGATTTCCTGCAACATAATTTTCAAGAATAACACGTTGTCCTGTAGTATGAAATGACGCACCTGAATCTATCACCCATGGGGCATGGGCACTTTCCACTGCCAGAACAAGAGCATCTTGTGTCTTATTAGCAACCACATTTGCACCAGGTTCATTCCCCTTAGTTTTCTTTGGAGCCTTGCAGTTCCTTTTCAGATGTTCAGTCTTACCACAGTTCCAACATTCTAATCTGTTATTTCTAGACTTACTTCCGTTGTTTTTCGATTTACCTCGATTCCCATGACTTCTGTTATTACTCCTCCCTCATCCACATTCAATGTTGAACCCGAAGTAGAAGTAACACTTGAGTCTTTTCTACGAATCTCTTCTGCAATTGCAGAATCTCTAACCTGTGAAAAATGTAATTTCTCTTTCCCACATGAATTAGAAAAGTGCAGTTTTCATGGTTTCCCAACTATCAGGTAAAGATCTCAACAACAAAATCGCATTTAGTTCGTCAATAAATTCTCACCTTCATCCATCTTCAAATTAAAAAATTTAGTTGCGAGAAATACTTGTTGTTTACAGAGGATTTTTCATACATGTTAGACCACTACAAAAAAATTGACCTATTTCGACAATTTTTTATCGAAGGTTCTAAAAGACCTTTGAGAAATATATACATTTATCGAAGGTATTTAAAAAACCTTTGAAAAATATCCACTTTTTATCAAAGGTTATTAAAAACCTTCGAAAAAGATGTGTATTTATCAAAGGATTTTAAAACACCTTTGAAAAATATATGATCATTTATCGAAGGTATTTAAAAACCCTTGGAAATAATATGATCCTTTATCAAAGGTATTTGAAAACCTTTTGAAAAATATCAACTATTTATTGAAGGTTATTAAATACTTTCGAAAAAGATGTGTATTTATCAAAGGATTTTAAAACACCTTTGAAAAATATATGATCATTTATCGAAGGTATTTAAAAACCTTTGAAAAATATATACTTTTTAACATAGGTTTTTAAAAACATTTGAAAAAGATATTATATTTATCAAAGTACATTAAGAATCTTTGGAAATAATATGATCCTTTATCGAAAATATTTGAAAAACCTTTGAAAATATCAACTATTTATTGAAGGTTATTAAATACCTTCGAAAAAGATATTATATTTATCAAAGGATATTAAGAACCTTTGAAAATAATATGATCCTTTATCGAAGGTATTTAAAAAACCTTTGAAAAATATAAACTCTTTATCAAAGATTATTAAAAACCTTTGATAAAAATATAGTATATTATATTTAACCTTTTATTGAAGGTTCTTAAAAACCCTTAAAAAAAACATCATATTTAACCTTTTATCGAAGATTCTTAAAAACCCTTGAAAAATACATTATATTTAACATTTTATCGAAGGTTCTTGAAGACCCTTGAAAAAGATATTAGATTAAAATTTCAAAAAATATTTAATATTATATTTAAATATTGACCCGACTTAAACACCCCTCGAGTATTTTTTGATCTGTTGGAAGCCCAATCATTTGTTGAATGTAATTTGGAAGAGGTAGGGTGTTTTGTAAATCTTTTGGAGTGTTTTTATGTTTAAAACAGGTCAAGAAAAATGTGGGGCTTGTCTTAGCAACGTCGTTATGATGCCAAAATTTTGGCACTGACGATGTTGCCTAGTAACTTACCGATTTGGGCCTGAAAACTAGGAGCGTTACACCTTATTTGCAGGCGAGGGAGTGATAGCTAAGATCTGTAAGAGCATAGTAATTCCCAATATGAGGCTGAAGAATGATGATGAACTATTTGAAATGAATTATGTTGAAATTCATTAGGAGGGACATGGAAGGTATGGATCTAGATACTGGAGGATAGCTTGTGAACTTCTTTATAGTTTTTATTCCATGAAATTTCTTTACAGTTTTTATTGATTCATGGTTTGCATTGACACTTTTTTTCCTTTTGCTTTGTGTTTCCTATGCAATTATCTATCTTTTGTTTCTCTGTGCAAATGAGGTTAATTTTGATTTTGTGTTTGCAGTCGGAACTCAAATCATATGCTTCTCAAGTAGTTGATGGTACACTTGACATGAACGAGGACGAGATTTTTGTGCAAGTTTTTGGACCAGAGAAGCATGGAAAACAAATACTTGTTGGCATATATGTGAAAACAATCATATATGGAAAAACAATTTTGAACTCAAGTCATATATGATGGCATACATGCGAAAACAATTTGTTACAAACTAATTATGTTGTAGTTAAATGTTCTAGAATTTTTGTAGTTATTTTGTCTATATAAAAAATTTATGAGATATGACAAAATTATTTTGTCTATATCTTTGTACTTGCAATTCAGGGAATTATATGTAAGTAGCTATTGTATTGAAGTGCTAAAGGTTTTGCTAGAGCTTTTTCGAAGGATTTATGAATCTCGATAAAAGAGTATTTCTGAAGGCTTTAAAGTCTTTGAAAATAATATTATAAACCTTTAAAAATAATCAAAACCTTCGAAAAAGATAATTGAAAATGAATAATTATCGATAAACAATTTGATAATTTTTGAAGATATATGACCTTTGAAAAATAATCATTTTCGAAGGTTAATGTACCTTTGATAAAAGTTTTTTCAGCAGGATCTATTTCGACACTTTTTGAAGTTTCTGTTAACCTTCGAAAAAAGATTTATTGAAGGTTTGTTTAGCACTTTTTCGAAGGTTGTAACCTTCGAAAAAAGTCAATTTTCTTGTTGTGGACAAAGCTTCCATTAGCTCTGTTGTGGTCGTTGCATTCGCTACATTGTTTTGCACATTCTTTGTGAGAGTTAAATGAACAGTCTCTAACACATTTCTGTCTAACTTTTTCCATTCAGCTTCTCCCATGTCTTCAAGGTTTCCTTCTAATGGCAAGTCCAATTCCTTGGAATGCAAATAATCTAATATTTGACACTTCCAAAACGAAAAATAAGATCCATTAAAAGTAACAAATTTCTCATTTTCTCCTAACATCGTTCTACAATCCAATGCTCTGATACCACTTGTTAGGTCGGACAAAATACAATCAGATTCAGACAATATATATTTTATCTCAAATCCCAAACCAGGTTATAATTCCAAATATTTTGCCGAATAATCAATTTGGAATTAGCAAGCCTAAAAGAATAGATAAACCAACCTAAACCTTTAAGCTACAAGACCGATAAATAAAAAGTTTAAGGGAAGAGAAATTGACACCGAATTTATATGGTTCACTCAATCATGGCTACATCCAGTTCTCTGCTACTGATGCAGGTTCCACTATAATCAGAGGGAAAAAGTTACAAAAGTTTACGATGCTCAAGGGTGATTTCTCTCACTATCCTCTCAAGAAAAAGGCTCACGAATCACTCTAGCTCACAAAATAACTCTAGCTCACAAAACTCTTAATGGAGAAAAAACTCTACACAAACAATCTCAAACAAAATACACAACGACTTTTCTTCTTTTCTGCTTGCCGCCACTGCCGCAACAAAAAAAAAAAAAAAAGTCACGCGCACCAAAAAGATTTCTGCTGCAAACTAAATATATATATATTTAGGTTAACAAATAAAAATGGGTCGTGGGCCCTTTTTGGCTCCAATATGTCTAACAACCCCCTCCTTATATAAATACTAGGTTTCGTTAGCTAAGAAAGACACCAAGTTTAATAGCCATTGAGTTCTTTTGTGTCAGAATTTCAAGCTTAGGTTCATTTGTGTTCTCTTTAATTTCTCGTCTAATACTTTTTCTTTCTTTCTAGTTTCTCCTAATTTAAAAGATAGACATTATACACCCAACTTGTTGCATGTTATCTTGTTCTTTCATGCATGAACTTTTCTGTATCCGTTGGTAGCATTTCTTTAAATGTTATTGTATATCGTTAGATGGAAGCGGAAACTTCAAAAGTATTGGTGCTACCACAGCAGCTGTACCAAACAACAAGAAACCCAGATTTTACATTTACGTAAAACTTAGAATATATAATTAAAGAGCACGTTGAAGTTCAAAAGTCAAAAGACTTTCATAGCATTATTATGCGAAAATGCTGAAATTACCAATTGTCATTATTGATAATAGGAGCAATGACACTGGTTTTGGAACCTCCAAATCCACTACTTTTGGTAAGCTTGAGCTCCCTACTTTTTCTTTCATTTCTTTAAAATATTAAATTACATATTGAACTCTTTAATAAATATTTTCTTTCTAGTTGTGGAGATCGAGTAACACCATGCGTATATTAATTAATGTTATTATATGCCAAGATCCAAATCCTATGTCTAACCAATTTTAGACAAGTTTGAGGTGTTTACAACAAGTTTATAAGCGATTTTATTACAATTTATGGGCGGGACAGAATTTAAACAATTGCAGAAACAGTAAAGAACAATCAGAGAACACCAATATTTATAATGGTTCGGTGATAAAACGACCTACTCCACTTGCAAAGGTGTTTTAAGCCTTTGCTAGACAGTTTATTAGAGATATACGGGAGAATACAGAGAACTTACAGCAGGATATCTAAAGATACATTTAACATTTAGGATTTAACAAGATTCCAAGATTTATGCCCAAAAGAAGACTACAACCAATCTTTATTCCATATTGAGAGTCTAACAACCTTTGGGATTAAATCTTGAATCTAAACTAAAAAGAAAGAAAAATGAGAGATACAACCTTTTGAGAGGATCTTCATAAACAAAGGTTGAAAGAAGGTTGAGTCTCACGTCTTGTACAACAACCAAGCCGAACGATCAACCTGCAGCAACTCCACTGCAACAGTCACCTCTTCTTGCGAACTGCAACCCACGGTGGACGGCAGATTTCGGCTATAAGGACGGAGTTCCCTCGATATCTTTCTCACGGCTGAAAAACCATGGTATTTTCCAGATTTCCCCCTCTCTCTGTCAAAGAAATCCCTCTATTTTTTCAGCCTTCTATCGAGCCCCCCAAAAGACAAACGAGATCATCAACTCTTCTTTCTCTCTCTTTCTTTTCTTTCTAAAAGAAAAAACCCTAATAATAATAGACCCAATTCCACTTTTTTTCTTCTACTTTTTCTCATCTCACTTAAGGCCCATACACACCCTTTTATAATAACAAAAAGGGAACAAATGGGTTTAGGTAATAGGAGATCAAGAAAGGTAAATTTGGGCTCCTCCAACTTTGGGTCCAACCTTAACAATGAGTTTTTAAACTTAAGAGTTAAGACAAGGTCCAAACCATTTTAGATTAACTTAAAAAACATTAATCTAAAATTAATTAGTTTATGATAGTTTGAAACTAAAAAATATAACAATTAACTTTATTGTCATCTATTTTTATTGCTCTTCAATCTAAATGATTTAGCATTAATTATCTTCTTTTAATTGACTTATCACCCTACTCTCATTACCTTGCGTTCAACTCTCATAAGATGTGTACTTTCTATTAAGATGTGAGGTTTGAACTCTTATATCACACGCTGAAAAAAAAAATTACATTTTTTATTTAGCTACAATTGAATAGTCTTCCGTCAAGACAAATTAACACGATTGTATTTGTAACATTTTACTTCTTTCTCTTTTCTCTTTTTTTTTTTCTGGTTGAGTTCTTACTATTAATATCCAATAATATACCATATCTTTTCTGTTTTAAATAATAGATTTGATGTTATCGTTTTTTTTTAATATTTGTAATATTTGAATTACCTTGGTTGTAATTACTAATTAGTACATTAAAAAATAGTATTAAAAAATTAGTACATTAAAACAAATTATTATTATTACAACATTAAAATATTATTATGTACTAGAAAAAGGTTAAAAACAAATTATTATGTACTAAAGAAAGGTTAAAAAAAATTAAAAGGCATGCAAGCCCCTTATCATATCAAATTTAATTATGCGTTTTTTTTTGTTCAAAAAAAAAAAGAAACGTATATATTATATGAAATTTAATTCTCCCCCTTAAAAATGCAATGAAGAAAGTAATTTCAAAAATATTCTAAGACGATGTTAATCAAGATTTGACTATAAATTTCCACCCTACATATGCTGGTTATTGAGAAGAAATTAAAGAATAAGAATTTGAGAGGAATAAGAACATGGCTTCCAAATCCCCACCATTTCTGTTATATTTTTGGTTTCAACTTATCATAAACTAATTAAATTTAGATTAATATTTTGGGTTTTTAACAGTAATAGGCCAAAATAGGGGCCCATTTTACAATAAAGGATCAAACTTATATTTATTTACATAGATGGACATTTGGGCCCTTTTTTTCACAAAAGTCAATAGACTTTTACATTCAAGCCCTCTACTGTACGTGACTTTTAATTTAAAAAAGAAAAAAGAAAATGAACGGTTAAATATGGGAAGTTTTGAAAAAGGTAAACGATATTCACATTCCTAAAAATTTGCTCTGAAATTTCGAGAGGGAACAACGAAGTTCACTGTGCATTTCGAAGAAGAAGAAGTCGTCCAACGAAAGGAAGAAGACGATAAAACCTATTACGAACGACACTGGTATGTTACATATATATCCCTGATACATTCGTTTTGTTCTGTGGTCTGAATGGGTTTGTTTTTCACTTGTATTTACAGTTAGGGCTTTATTAGAAAGTGAGAAAAATGTAGAAAATGTGAGGAATACTATTTGTTCTGAACAAACAAAGGATTATTTACAAAAACTGAAGTTTATATTGTGAAATCATTCTTGCATGTTGCGATAGAAAATAGGAATGCATGATTCTTTGTTGTATGTTGCGATAGAAGTCAGATGAGTAAGTTTACGATATTGAGAAGATTTAAAGGTATTCATTGCAGTAATTTTACGACACTAGTATGTTACATATATTCCCAATTTGTCACTAGTATTCTAATTACTAGTGTAAACACCCATTTTTCATACCCTGTGAATGTATATACCGGGTATAAACCTAGTATAAACAACAAATGTTCATCCCCTGTCAATGTAATATATACCTGTTCGTTATATGCATGAGTATGATTTTACTGTTTTGGGAGAAATTTATGATTCTTATATATTTGTGTAAATGATATGTAATAGGTAATGGCTAGAGTTAAATTCACGGCAAACAGGGGGAATCTAAAGAGAAGTGGAAGATTACTAGACACTTCTAGCAGGGGAGCAAAAAAAGGGAATGAAAATGAATTAATTCAGATAGACTCTGAGGTATGAACAATATATACAGTTGTTCATATCATGATATATAACAGTGTGTATGATATAAATATGAATGTAAAAGTGGAAGATTACTAGGCACTTCTAGTAAGAATGATATATAACAGTGTGTATGATATATATATGAATGTAGGACGAGGGGACAAAAACAGAGACACCTAAGTCACATAGTCTTGGAATACCAACAAAGTCACCATTCTTTGATCGGTTGTTTGGCAATATGGATCGTGAACTGCAAACTCCAGAAACTCAAGTTATACCATCACAATTACAAGATCCAGATACAACGGGCTCACAAATAGATGGATTAAATATTCGTTAGTATGAAATATACATGTGTTATACTTATATTTAAATTGTATTATATATTTATAGGACGAAGTTCAACAAGATGATAATGATGATGGAGATATAAACATATCTAACGAACATGTATATATTATATATATATGTATCATATAACATATAATGCGTGAAATTTATATTTATGTTTTATTATCTATTTGTAGGATGATGTTCAACAAGATGATACTGTTGATGAAGAAATAGGCATATCTGATGAACATGTATTTATATTCATTACAGATTATATATGATTATTATATATTATACATATATGTACTATAATACTACCCAATTATCTTTAACTACAAACAATAAATTTTAACATTTAGATAACTGCTATGGAGCATGGTAATGTTGATGTAAGGGATAGGGATAAAGAGAAATACGAAGAACATTGTAGGAGAGAAGACGATTCTGAGGTATATTTCTGATGTATTAATATTTTATATGTTATCTATAGTCTAATATATGATGTACGTAAATTTATAGTTGGGTAATTATTGTTCTTAAATATGTGCAGGAGGATCATCTTGTTTTGTCTGATATCCTTAAGAAAAAAGCAAAGGGAAAGAGAAAGATGGTAGAAGAGACGGCTAAGGTATACTGTATATATATATATATATATATATATAATATGTATGTACGAATGTATGTTTTACATTAAAATATGCATATGATTGAGAATTATCTTATGTAGAATATAAAACAAAAGAAACTGAAATCTGGAGAACAAGAAAAAAGAGTGACAAGAAAGGATTCAATTGGTGAACCTTCCAAAATAGCGACAAGACAGTAGAGTGAAGAAAGTTGTTGTAAGAAAGAAGAAGGAAAAGAAAGGCTCTAGAAAAGAAAAAGGTAATAATATTTGTATGTTTATATTAAATATAGTAATGGACATTATACATAATGAATATTTGTTTCTATGATCCCAGATTGTCACCGAGGACAGATAAGAAAAAGAAATGAGAGAGAGAGGAAAAAGTACTCCGGATGGAGTGTGCTCTCAAATAAATAGGGAGGATTTGTATGAGGTATGGTTATATTCGTGGATTTATATTGAATATAATGAATTATTGATATATTAACAGGTGTTTATATTATATATAAATATGAATATTCTGTATATTATAGGTTGTCCCTCTAATTACATAAAGGGATAAATGGTCTAGTTCCCAGAAGCTTAATATATATTCGAGATATGAAGTTATTAACAACATCAAGCAGAAATTGGGAAGAAAACATCTAGAACGATTTAGGAACAGTTGTTTTGGACCATTTTTAGATAATAAAATTCAGAAGTTCCCAAGTCAGCTACTATACCATTTAATTAGGAGGCAATGCTCACTGACAAAGGGAGATGAGTTGTGTTTTAATTTAGAAGGTAGAGTAGTTAAATTCTGCATGAGGGACTTCCAAAAAATAACTGGTTTAAACTGTGGTGAACTACCAGAGATTAATATGCAGAAATTGAAGGGGAGGTTTTTACACAAATACTTTGATATTGAGAAACCGATCAAACGAACAATAGTTAGTGAATTGTTTCTTAGTATAGAAGGAGTAAAAAGGAAGGACAAAGTTAGACTAGCAAAATTGTACTTCCTGTCGAACTTCTTACTAGGCAAACAAGTAGGTACTGGAGTAGAAATAGATCATATCAATCTATTAGATGATGAGGATCAATTTGAAAAATATCCTTGGGACGTATAAACATAACACCACTTTGGACTCAATTAAGAAGGCCATAAAAAATCCAGATGCAATGATTGTTGGGATTTCTGGATTACCACAAGCTTTAGTTGTGTGGGCATATGAATGTATACCTCTGTTGTCTGGACCGTCGATATACATTGCACAAAAGGTGTCGTCTGGAAATCCTAAAATTAACAATTGGATAGCGGATGTACACCCGGAATGGAGGGATTTGGCCATCAAAGTGTTTGAGCATAAGGATGTGAGTATAATTGCTAATTTATTATTTACATTTCTTTTCTATTGCAGTAAATATCATATATCTAACTTCATATATAGTATATAACATATATGTGTATGTAAATATAACAACAGTTTGAGTTTGTGGAAATGGTTGATGAAGAAGGTGGTGTAGGTGAAGTTAGTGTCTCAAGAGAAGTTGATCATAGAGTGCACGCATCGACGTCAAAAGGGAAAGAAAAAGTTGACGATGTGGTCAACAATAAAAATATGATGCATGAGTTTCTAGTGTTTAAGGAAATAGTTATGAATAATTTTGTTGCTCTGAATAGCAGAATTGATGGATTGTTTGAGGAAGTAAACAAGTTGAAAAAAAAAATGACTAGTGTAGAAGAGGCTGATGATAAACATGACGATGAAAATAGTGGCGATGATAATGTTGGAGGAAATGTCGAAGAAGAAGGTGATCAAATGGGAGATGCAGGTGGTTCTATGAATGAAGAAGGTGATACAAATGAAGAACATCAAGATGAGGTCAGTATTTATATTTTATATATTAAAATCGATTGGTATAAAAATACTGTTTATTTTATGTAAACTCGTATATATATCAGTATTAATTGAAATATTAACCTAGGAAATCCAGGCTTCCGACGGAGGATGAATGAATCATTCACTAGAAAAATCTTATTAGAAGTCGAACATATTGAAAAGGCGATGATTTAATAAGGTAAATGTCTTATAATGAACGATTCGTTACATTAATGATACATTGTAGTATATGACTAAATATTAAGGTTATAAATTTTAGCAGGAAAAGGAGAACATTAAAAAGAAAAAGAGAAGTGTTTGTTTGAATGGAGATGGAAGATGCAACAATGTTGTAAGTATTATTATATACTTTGGAATATATGATATATATGTTGAAAATCTTGAATGAAATGTTAAGTTGAATGACTTGTTTGTCATAGGTACAAGGTAATGAGCAGCCTGATGATAATAAACCAAATCATGAAAAAAGGCCAGAAGGAATTTCTCGCCATCCACGTTCATGAAATCACCATACACCGCAAAATTTGGATCAAGTGAAGATAAAAAACCAGAAAAGAAAATCATTTCAGAAGACTTTAATGCACCAAGTTTCAATATTTTGTCTCAACTTTAATGGATATTACTTCTTAAAAGGAAACAGTTCGAATATTTGTTTTTGTTTTGGGATTATCTACTGTTAGTTACATGTTTTGGGATTATCTACTGTTAATTACATGTTTTGGGATTTGTTATTTCTTTTGTCTGTTTAGTTTGACATTGGAATGATATGAATAGTATAGCTTGAATGTATATCAGGTTTTATTATGAACAATATATGTCAGGTTAGAATGTTATAGTTTTGGATTGTTGTTCAAATCTGATTCACATATACATTAGATAATATATACACGAACATATTTCAAATGTAGATGTTGGTGATATAGGTTAACATTGTGTAGATTGATAATAATAAAAAGTTTATATGATTTATGGTTAGAGTATATGTAATATATATCAACTTTTACGAATATTTATAAAATGTGTATGCAAAAATGTTGATGTACTTATAAAATGTGTATGCAAATAATTTAAAAAAAATATACTTTCTATATCTCAAATGACTTATAATATTATTGGTCATTCTTCATATAATGTTGATGAATCAGAAAAAAGACGAAGCAACAAAAAGTAGTTACTAAAACATAATAATTGATCATTAAAATGCACCAACTGAAGAAAAAAAAACAGAATTCAAATGAGTTCAATATTGTTGACATAATACTAAATACTGAAGACAATACATGAAAAAATAAAACCCTAAAACTTATTGTGTAAGAGCAAATCTGCAAGACTTTCTATTGTGACCAAGTTTTCCACATCGACCACATTTAACACGTCTCTTAAACTCCATTTGTGAAGGAATTCTATTCTTCTTCGGCCTACCAACCGATCGTTTCACGTTTGGCGGGAGAACAACGGTTTGTTGCACATCTTCTGGAATAACCCAACTATCTTCATGACCTAGTGGATATAACAAACCACTATATATTGATGAAAGGGTACTGTTCAAGTAATATGGTGAGATATATTCCTTGGTCGATATGTATTTCGTTGTCAAAACAACACATGCATGAGAGCAAGGTATCTGCAATGTGTCCCACATTCTGCAACTGCATCTCTTCCTTGTAAGATGCACATTGTATTGACGAGTCTAATCTATCACTTGGTATTCAATATTGTCTATTGGATTCACCTGGGGTATATGTCATATAATTAATATAATATATATTATAAAGTGGTTAATATATAAAGATTGATAACTTACCTTCATAAAACGAGCCATTTGTATTTGCTCCCTTAAATGTTCTTCAGTGGCTTTTGTAAAAGTAGTAACTTGAAAAGCACAATCATTTCTCCTTTCGTAAAACCATCTTTGCATAGTCATTCTGAGAACCTCCAACATGGACACAATAGGTAAATCACGTGCTTTCTTTATGGCAGCATTGAGACTTTCAGAAATATTAGTGGTCATCATCTTATATCGACTCACTTCTGGGTGAGAAGGCACGAGACCATTTTGCAAATCCTATGGTAAGTAATTCATTACGAATACCTCGAGCACCCAACTCCAATTGACG
The DNA here is from genome assembly GCA_036507285.1 of Trichosanthes cucumerina. NCBI lineage: Eukaryota > Viridiplantae > Streptophyta > Magnoliopsida > Cucurbitales > Cucurbitaceae > Trichosanthes > Trichosanthes cucumerina. The sequence goes on along the minus strand of CM071839.1, from coordinate 67,539,820 downwards.
CATCTGAGCTTCAAAATCAACAACATTAAATGCTTTCGCACATGGGTAAAAAATAGCATCATTAATCTTCGACTTGTATATGAGCTTTAGGTTCTTCAACAGATGAAACATGCATATGCAATGGAATGCATTGGGGAATGCAATCTGAACAGCCTTGCCAATACTTTTGTGTCTATCAGATACAATCACGAGGTCATTTTGTTCTACGATTATTTTTTTTAGTTGAGAGAAGAACCATAACCAGGAATTGTCATTCTCAGAATCAACAACACATAAGGATATAGGAAAGATTTGATCATTAGGATCATATGCAGAAGCTGTTATTAAGGTACCAGCATATTTATTCTTCAAATGAGTGCCATCAACAGAAATAACTGGTCGACAGTGTTTCCAACCATTGATAGAAGCGGCAAATGCCATAAAGAAGAACTTGAACCTTCCATCATCATCAAGTTTTAGTTCAGTGATGGAACCTGCCATATATTTGATATATTAGAATGTCATTACGTATTTAATCGTATGTATATATGTTATATACGAAAGGTATTATAATATATTTTTTAGATTAAAAAGAATAGTACCTGGATTTGTCATCTTTAACATATGTGCAAATGATGGAATCATTTTGTAGTAGTCCTCAGGTGAACCTCTAATTTCATTCATTGCTAACTCACGTGCACGCCAAGCTTTCTGATAGCTTATTCTTAAACCATGTTGAGTAAGGACATAATTTCTAATCTCCTTCGGTGTGGGTAACGAGCTTCCATCTATGTTAATCAAAGATTGAATACAATCTTTTATGACAGAGTATGAAGCTTGCTTATGATCCATCAATACAATATCAAGCGAACATGTATGTTCACTATCAAACCTAACAATAATCCATGATTCACTGTCATTGTCTCCATAGCGAGAAGCTCTAAGCAACCATTTACAATTCTCACTAACACATCGAACAGTCAAGAATTTCTTGTTGGATTTTACTGTTTTATATTGAAAACTATCTCTAATGGCAATACCTCGTAAGGCATTGTGTAATACACCCTTACCAACATATATATCTTCAACCTGAATGGAAAAATTAGGCGATATCTTTGTAACATCAATGTTACGAAACACACGCTTAAATGTACACTGTGAGAATTGGTATTTGAGGCAGAATAGGGTACGTTATCCAACATACCTGATAGGGCGTTCTTGTAATCAATAACTAGTGCACAATACTGATCTATATTGTATGTCATTATGGTAATTAACCATTGAACATCAACATCTGTATTGATTGGTGCATCTTTCTTAATGAATGATTGTGATCCTATGCAAACATATATGTCGGGAGCATGAATATGACCTATATTGCCCAAAGTTTCAATGATACGTTGTTGTAAATGACTGAATTTCATTCCATCATGTAATGAAATATCAGATACTTGGTAACCAATGAAATTATCAGAATCGTTCCAATATCCACCATAAAGCATAGGTACAACAAAACTCCCTATATAATAAAAACAACAAAAAAATCAAATGGATATTCTGTATATATTGTACTATATATATAATATACATACTGTAATTAAAACATTCATTATAATGCATGATACAGTCAATAACACATGTGGTTAATATTAAACAAACACAACCCGATATGCAGATAATATGCTGATATTTGCATTATACTATTTACATTAACAGGCGTTGTGAACGGTATATACGCAGCATGTAACGAAATGTGTAGTGTATTAGAAGTATACGAATATAAACAAATATCATTATAAATCACACTATTAAAGAGATTAGAAATTGAACTTAAAAAAACAGAAAAGAAATCACAGTAATGAGAGAAGAGAAAGTGAGCATACCCATAGGAACAATGTAAGAGGAAAAACGTAGTACAATGTAAGAGGGAAATCGTAGAACAAAATGTTACAAACAAAGAAGGAGATATAATGAAATATTCCGGCAATATAATTACATATGAAGGTTCGGTGGAATAATGTGCAGAAAGAAGAAAACGCTTCAACAATTATTACGAGAATATGGAAATTATTACCATATATTACTAAGGAAAGTTTGTTTAATTATAAATTCAACATATATGGTAACTGTAACAAATAATATCTGTAATAATGATAATCTTTATTCGAAAATATTAATAAATAAAATAAAATGAGAATAAAAACGACATTAATTGAAGAAAATAAGGGATAAAAATGTCCACAAATAATAATGAATGACTATATATGTAAAATATATAGATTAATGGTTATATACGTAAATATATATGGTTAAGATAGATATTGGCGTAAAAATTCCTAATATTTTTTAATTTAATCTAAAATGTTTTGGACCTTATTTTAGCTCTTAATTTTAAATACCCATTATTTTTCGTTGGGCCCAAAGCTGGAGGAGCCCAAATCTATTTCTTGATCTCCTATCACCCAAACTCATTTGTTCCCTTTTGTTATTATAAAAGAATGTGTGGGCCTTAAGTGAGAGAAGAAGAAAAAGTGTATTGGATATTCTATTGTTAAAATTAGGGTTTTTTCTATTAGAAAGAAAAGAAGAGAGAATGAGACTTTTTTGAGGGGTCTTGGATTTATTGAGGGTTTCATCCTTGTAAAAGGGAGAGAAAGAAATCGAGGGGTTCATCTAGAAGAGAGAGAAAAGCTTGAACCGAAGGTACCCTTTTGCCGGAGAAGTTGTCGCAAACCGTTGAAGTCGCCGACTGCAGTGGGAGTTGCTACAGTGTCGATCAAGAGGCATTCGAAACTGTTGTTTGCCATGGGTCTTATTTTCTGATCCAAGAAGAAGCTGCAAACGTGAAGTCCCATCATCCTCTTTAAAGAAGCAAGGTTGTATCTCTCCTCTCTTTCTACTTTCTTTCTAGTTAGTTTAGATTCAAGATCTAATCCTAAAGATTGTTAGGCTCCCAATCTTGAATAGATTTTGGTTGTAGTATCTGTTTGGGCATAAATCTTGGAATCTTGTTAAATCCTAAATGTTAAATGTATCTTTAGATATCCTGCTGTAAATTCTCTGTATTCTCCCGTATATCTCTAATAATAAATCGTTTCTAGCAAAGGCTTAAAACACCTTTGCAAGTGGAGTAGGTCGTTTTATGACCGAACCACTATAAATATTGGTGGTCTCTGATTGTTCTTTACTGTTTCTGCATTTCTTTATTTACTGTCCAACCCTTAAATTACTTATAAATCGCTTATAAACTTGTTGTAAACACCTCAAACTTGTCTAAAATTGGTTAGACATAGGATTTGGATCTTGGCATATAATAACATTTTGGTATCAGAGCTTTTAATCCTTGTTTTGAGGCATTCTTTCTTGAATTAAAATTTAGTTTGTTGAATAAAATCTTTGGATTTAAAGAATCTTTAAGTTGTTAGTATTCTTTAATTCTGATTTTTTTTTTATTTCAAGAAAAGTTTGTTGTCCAATTTTGTTTCTCATTTTTCAGGATGAGTACCAAGTTCGAGGTGGAGCGGTTTGATGGGAAAGGAGATTTTGGTCTATGGAAGATCAAAATGTTGGCCATCCTTCGTCAACAAAAGGTCGATTACGCACTTTTGGAGGCTAAGAAAATTTCGGACAACATAACAACGGACCAACTGAAAGAGATAAATAAGGTAGCTCACAGCCTTATAATCCTTTATTTGTCTGATACAATTATAAGACAAATGCGTAGTCAAGATACCGCTGTTAAACTTTGGACAAAATTAGAATCTACCTATCAAGTAGCATCTATTTCAAGCAAAATATTTTTAAAATCTAATTTCTTTAGTTTTAAAATGGACTCTAGTAAAAGCATGAAAGATAACCTAGATGAATTCCATAGAGTAGTTTCTGAAATGGAAAATATAGGTGAAATCTTTTCTAATGAAAATCATGTTGTAGTTCTGATAAATTCTTTGCCTGAATCTTATAATGATGTGAAACCTGCTATGAAGTTTGGTAGGGATACTTTGTCCACTGAAATTGTTTTAAATGCCATTAGAGTAAAAGAACAAGAACTAAAAGAAACCAAGAAGTCTAATAGTGAGACTTTATACGTTAGAGGGAGATCAGAGAATAGGAAAAAACATAGAAGCAAGAGTAGGGGTAGATCAAAGTCTAAGGGGCTAGTAATAGGAGGTGTTATCATTGCCAAAAAGAAGGCCACATTAGAAGGTTTTGTCCTGACCTTAGGAATAAAAAGTCGTCGGGTAAAGGGAAAGAAGAGTCTAGTGTAGTAAACCTTAGTGAAGAGTATAACCACTCTCTTATGGTTAGTAACACTAGAGAGGATGACACTTGGATCCTAAATTCAGGTTGTTCTTTCCATATGACCCCTAATAGAGAATGACTAGAAGACTTCCAAACCGGTGTGGGAGGCAAAGTCATGTTAGGGAACCGACACTTTTGTAGTGTAGAAGGTCAAGGAACAGTGCGCCTTAGGCTTCATGACGGAAATATTAGGTTTCTAACTTGAGTTAGGTACGTACCTGAAGTTAAAAGAAACCTAATATCCCTTAGCATGTTAGATAAGCAAGGGTACACCATTAAGTTAGAGGGTGGTGTTCTAAAAGTCATGAAGGGCATCTTAGTTGCAATGAAAGGGCTTCTTAAGGATACCTTATACTCTTTAGAGGGTTCGACGGTCGTAGGGTCAAGTGATCTAGTTAAAGAGAATGACAATTCCAAAATTACCCTTTGGCATAAACACTTAGGTCACATGAGTGAGCAAGGAATTAGGGAGTTAATAAAACAACAAGTAATTCCTAACATAAAAAATGTGGACCTAGATATGTGTGAGCATTGTGTTTATGGTAAAAGTAAAAGAGTAAAATTTGGAAAGGGTGGTTACTCTGCTAATAAAAAACTAGAATATGTGCATGCTGACTTATGGGGCTCATCTAATGTTGTCACAAATGGTGGGGCTAGATATTTCTTATCCATTATTGATGATTGTACTAGAAAAGTTTGGGTTTATCTTACAAAAATAATTCTGATACTTTTAATAAATTTGTTGAATGGGTAACCTATGTTGAAAATCAAACTGGCCTTAGAGTTAAGAAACTTAGGACTGACAATGGGCTAGAGTTTTGTAACCATGAGTTTAGAAACTTTTGTAAGTCTAAAGGCATAGCAAGACACTTGACTGTTGTAGGGACGCCACTAGGGGTGTACATAAGCCGGGTTGGGTTGGGTTGAGGGAGATTTTTGGACTAACCCGAAAATTCGGGTTGGTCATTCCTTCAACCCAACCAACCCTATTCATGAGTAATTTGAACCCAACCCAACCCAATATTTTCTAAGGTTGGGTTGGGTTAATCACCGAAGTTAACTTTTTATATTTTTTTAATTATTTAAAATATTTTTCTTGAATTAATAACTAAAATCACATAAAATTCAAATATCAAACTTCAAAATCCATAACATCTTAACATTTTGTTAGAAGTCTAGAAGAAAACATAAGAAATTGACAAAAAATTCATTTATAAGTATATATTTAATTAAAAAAAATATAAACTTTGAGTTGGGTTGGGTTGGGTTGGGTCAACCCGAGCCTAAAAGGCCCAACCCGAGAACCGACCCAAACTTTTCAGTTCTCCAAATTTCTAACCCAACCCAAACCGAAAAAAAATCTAACCCTACTCAATCCTTACGGTTTGGGTTGGGTAGTCCGGATTGGTCGGGTTACCAGTTTACTTGTACACCCCTAGACGCCACAACAAAATGGGGTCGCTGAGAGAATGAATAGAACCCTTATGGAAAGAGTTAGGTGCATGTTGTCTGATTCACAACTTCCTCAAAGTTTTTGGGGGGAAGCTGTTGCAACAACATGTTATATAATCAATAGGAGCCCATCTACTGCCATAGATTTAAAAACACCTCAAGAGCTTTGGCAAGGTAGTCCCCCTGATCTATCACACATGAAAGTCTTTGGGTGTTTAGCTTATGCTCATTCAAAAGAGGGAAAGCTAGACCCAAGGGCTAAGAAATGTGTTTTCCTAGGATATCCTGACGGTGTTAACGGATATAAACTATGGTGTCTAGACCCAAATTCACCAAAAATCCTAATAAGTAGAGATGTTGTCTTTAATGAAGGGAAAATGGGGTATGTAGAAGAAAAGACCGAGTCTATTCCTAAAAGTCCACCTAGTTCCACTGAAACCGTTTTAGCTAGTCCTCCTTCCACTTCCCATAGTGATCAGGTAGATGAGCCAATAGTAGAACATGATGTTTCACCTTCTACCTTAGATCAATCACCTACACATGAAGTTGCTAATGAGGAAGAGGAAGAGGATAGTCAAGACTTAACAAATTATCGCTAACTAGGGATAGGGTTAGGAGAACCATTGTAGCTCCCACTAGGTTTAGGTATGTATCGACCTTATATCCTATGCCCTAGTTATAGCTAACGAGTTTATTAATCAAGAACCACAAACTTTCAATGAGGCCATAAATAATGAAAATAAAGATAAGTGGTGGGCCGCAATGAAAGAAGAGTATGATTCTTTGATTAAAAATCAAACTTGGGTTCTTGTTAATAAACCATTAAAAGCTAAAACTGTAGGTTGTAAGTGGATTTATAAAGTCAAAGAGAACCCTTTAGAAAATAACAAGCCTAGGTTCAAGGCTAGGTTAGTAGCCAAAGGGTTTACTCAAAGGGAGGGTATAGACTATGATGAGGTTTTTTCCCCCGTTGTAAGACACACCTCTATTAGAATTTTGCTTGCCTTTGTTGCTCACTTTGATCTTGAGTTAGAGCATATGGATGTAAAGACCGCTTTCTTGCATGGTGAGCTTGAGAGACCATTTACATGGATCAACCACCGGATTTGAAGCTCCCAAACAAGAAAAGAAGGTTTGTCTTCTTAAGAGATCGTTGTATGGCTTAAAGCAATCCCCACGTCAATGGTATAAAAGGTTTGATTCCTATATGCTATCTATTGACTTTTGTAGAAGTAAGTATGATAGTTGTGTGTATTTCAAACAAATCTCTGAAGTGAAAATTGTTTACTTGCTTTTATATGTTAATGATATGTTGATTGCTTGCAAAACCATGCATGAAATAAATAAGTTAAAGAATCTCTTAAAGAAGGAGTTTGAAATGAAAGACTTAGGCAATGCAAAAGAATATTAGGAATGGATATTATTAGAGATAGAAAAGAGAAGAAACTATATTTGTCTCAAAGTGAATATATAACAAGACTAGTTAAAAGATTGAACATGCATGATAGTAGAAAGGTTAGTATTCCTTTTGGCAACCACTTCAAACTATCTGTTAATGATTCACCTAAGACTCCAAGTGATATTGATGAAATGCATGACATTCCATATGCTAATACTGTTGGGAGTCTTATGTATGCCATGGTTTGTACTAGACTGACCTTGCCCATCCACGTAGTGTTGTTAGTAGATTTCTTGCTAATTACGGTAAAACAACATTGGAATCTTTGTTAAGTGGATTTTGAGGTATCTTGCATGTCATACAGATTTATGTCTTGTTTATGGTGGAGCAAATATAGCTGATAGCAAGGATATTGAACTTGTTGGATATGTTGATGCTAATTATGCTGCTGATATAGATAAACGTAGATCTCTGACTGGTTTTGTGTTTAGATTGTTCAATTGCACAATTAGTTGGAAATCTAGTTTACAGTCAATAGTTGCTTTATCCACAACTGAATCTGAATATGTTGCATTAACTGAAGCTATTAAGGAATCTTTATGGCTTAAGGGAATTGTATCTGAATTATGTTGTAGTGATAATGTTTCGTGGATCGTTGTGCCTTTGTGATAGTCAAACCGCTTCTACATTTATCTAAAAATCATTCTCACCATGAAAAAACTAAACATATTGATGTTAGGTATCATTTTGTAAGAGATGTCATCAATGATGGTTTAATTTCTGTTAAAAAGGTGCTACTGATTTGAATGCTGCTGATATGTTTACTAAAGCATTACCTTGTGATAAATTTAACCTTTGTGTGAGAATGTTGTAGCTTGATCATGGATAATTCTGGATCTTATTTGAGAACTAATTATAGGTTCTCTTCTTAGTTTATGATAGATTGAAATCAAAGTGGAGTTTGTTATATTTTTGGTTTCAACTTATCATAAACTAATTAATTTTTTATTAATGTTTTTTAATTTAATCTAAAATGTTTTGGACCTTATTTTAGCTCTTAATTTTAAATACCCATTATTTTTCGTTGGGCCCAAAGCTGGAGGAGCCCAAATCTATTTCTTGATCTCCTATCACCCAAACTCATTTGTTCCCTTTTGTTATTATAAAAGAATGTGTGGGCCTTAAGTGAGAGAAGAAGAAAAAGTGTATTGGGTATTCTATTATTAAAATTAGGGTTTTTTCTATTAGAAAGAAAAGAAGAGAGAATGAGACTTTTTTGAGGGGTCTTGGATTTATTGAGGGTTTCATCCTTGTAAAAGGGAGAGAAAGAAATCGAGGGGTTCATCTAGAAGAGAGAGAAAAGCTTGAACCGAAGGTACCCTTTTGCCGGAGAAGTTGTCGCAAACCGTTGAAGTCGCCGACTGCAGTGGGAGTTGCTGCAGTGTCGATCAAGAGGCGTTCGAAACTGTTGTTTGCCATGGGTCTTATTTTCTGATCCAAGAAGAAGCTGCAAACGTGAAGTCCCATCATCCTCTTTAAAGAAGCAAGGTTGTATCTCTCCTCTCTTTCTACTTTCTTTCTAGTTAGTTTAGATTCAAGATCTAATCCTAAAGATTGTTAGGCTCCCAATCTTGAATAGATTTTGGTTGTAGTATCTGTTTGGGCATAAATCTTGGAATCTTGTTAAATCCTAAATGTTAAATGTATCTTTAGATATCCTGCTGTAAATTCTCTGTATTCTCCCGTATATCTCTAATAAACTGTCTAGCAAAGGCTTAAAACACTTTTGCAAGTGGAGTAGGTCGTTTTATGACCGAACCACTATAAATATTGGTGTTCTCTGATTGTTCTTTATTATTTCTGCATTTCTTTATTTACTATCCAACCCTTAAATTACTTATAAATCACTTATAAACTTGTTGTAAACACCTCAAACTTGTCTAAAATTGGTTAGACATAAGATTTGGATCTTGGCATATAATAACAATTTCTCCTTCTTATTGTGGCTTTCTTTTCCATCTCCAATCTCACTACATCCATTAAAGCAAAAAAGAATACTAGGATCTACAATTTTGTTCATGATACTTGCAATAGGATTAAGTCTAATTAACTATATAAATTGTGCATTCCAGTAGTGGATTCAGATCCACACGAAGATTTGAAGTCAAATTTGGCAGGTTTTCTAATCATATTTGTGAATCATAGTATTAGTGACTTCAACCAAAGCGTTTTGTTCCTTGAGAAAGAAATAAGCTCGGGGAAACTTGATCGTGATACAAAAGATGTGTTGGAAGCTTGTATGGAGACTTTCAATTAGGAATCGAGAATCTACAAGAAACATCACAAATATTGCTAACAAAACGAGAGGGTATAGACGTGGAACAATTGCCAGTGACCAACGTTGGTAACATTGTACGTGGATGTGTGGATGATTTTGATGGGTATCCTGTCCCTCCCGAGTGGACATCTCGTTATAATGCTTCCTATGCATTTTTGGATCTCTCATTTGCGATGATAAATCTCATTTACATGTAATCGTACAGTGGCTTGCATTCTTTAATTACCACCCATGTTATTCCAATCTTATTGCGAATAAATTTGGCCTCTTTGCTAACATCAATTTTGATTTCTATGATGGTTAATATTTATAATCAATATCAATCTTAAGCATATATAATTCAACTAGTTAAGATATTATTTACTATCTTCTTCAATATCCCATCCTCACTTTTTATTTTTCTTTTTTTTGGAACCCCTCGACATTTTGCTTTATCTAGGGAGAAAAAACTCATAATCGATGTATATAATAATCCATTCCAAAAAATAAAAATAAAAAGAATAGGGTAAAGTCAACCACTTTATTAATCATGATTAGAGTCCAAGTCTGAAGGGTAGACCAGTTTCACTCATAGACTTCAAATTGTAATAAAAATTTATCAATCTATTTCATGTATTGCATTCTATCATAGTCTATCAATGATAGAATCCTAATTTTGATAAAAGTCTATCAGCTTACTCCAAGCCTTACTTCAGTACTGCATTATACCACATTCAATCACTCATAAATTTCTAACTGTAATAAGTATTAGTGATAAAAGTTTATCACGGATAGACCTTAATTATAATAAGAGTCTATTAGCATTACTTCAATCTCTTTTATAGAATTTTCTAACTGTGATGATAAAAATCTATCAGACTTCAATTAAGGGTAAAAAGAGAATTAAAAGACGTTATTTCCCATATTTTCTATTTTACATTTTTTTTTCAAAAAAAAATTGTTATATTTACAAATAAGAACTCATATTTTGCAACCTATTATAATTTCCCTTTTTTATATGCATTTAGAGATGTTTGAGTATACCTCTTATAACATTACCGTGAGATGTGTAACTAAAGTTAAATTATCAATCTGAATCTAGCTCAACTAGTAAAGGCTTATATTCTAGACCAAAAGGCAAGAGATTTGAGTCTTCTCCTTCATATGTTGTCGAACTAATATGTATATATATATAAAAGGTAAACCTTTTTTTAGAATGTTGCGTAAGGTAATGAATTAATCCTAATAAAATCGTTTTCTCCTTGGATAGGAGTTTTCAAATAAATTTATAGTTATTGTCATCTACTGCTCTTCTATCTAAATGATAATATAACATTAATTATTTTTTAAAATTAACTTTACCCCTGCTCCGAAATAAAAAGAACCCTTATATATCAATTACATTATTTGTTGTTAGAGCATGTTGAACTAGTATAAGGTGGATATTTTTTATTAACAAATCAGAAATTCAAATCTCACATATCACATGTCGTAGTTCAATAGTCATACACATCAAGTCAGATTAATAGTACTATTGTATTTGACGTAGCATTTTACTCTTTGTTTTTTTTTTTTAATTTCTTACCTATTGATACTCAACAATATACAATATTTTTTCTTTCAAATAACAGATTTGATGTTATCATTTTTTTTTAGTATTTGAATTGCTGTACTTTAGAACAAATTATTATGTACTAGAAAAAGGTTGAAACAAATTATATTATGCAATAAAGAAAGGTTAAAACAAATTAAAAGGCTATAAATGGGATGCAAGACCCTTATCGTATCAAATTTAATTCTGCCGTTTTTTGTCCAAAATATAAAGAATCATATATATCATATCACATTTAATTCTCCCCTTCTTAAAAATGCAATGAAGAAAGTAATTTCCAAAAATATTCTAAAACATTAATCAAGATTTGACTATAAATTTCTACCATACGTATGCTTGTTAGTGAGAAGAAAGAATAAGAATTTGAGAGGAATAAGAACATGGCTTTCCAATCCTCACCCTTTCTCCTTCTTGTCCTTGTTTTCCTTTCTATCTTCAATCTATTTACATCCGTCAAAGCAGATAAGAATACTACGATCCACAATTTTGTTCATGATACTTGCAATAGGATTAAGTATAATGAACTATATAAATTGTGCATTCCAGTAGTAGATTCAGATCCTCGTGAAGATTTGAAGGCAAATTTGACAGGTCTTCTAATCATATTTGTGAATCATAGCATCAGTGATTTCAACCAAAGTGTTTTATTCCTTGAAAAAGAGTTAGATTCGGGGAAGTTTGATCGTGATACAAAAGATGTGTTGGAAGCTTGTATGGGAGATTTTCAATTAGCAATTGAGAATCTAGAAGAAGCTTTACAAACATTGCTAACAAAACCAGAAGGTATAGACGTGGAACAATTGCCAATTTTCAATGCTGGTAACATTTTACGTTCATGTGTGGATGATTTTGAAGGGTACTATGTCCCTCCCGAGTGGACATCTCGTTATAATGCTTCCTATGCATTATTGGATCTCGCATTTTCAATGATAAATCTCATTACATGTAATCGTACAGTGGCTTGCATTCCTTAATGTTTTTTTTTATTCCAATATTATTATCAATAAATTTGGCCTCTTCTGCTAATATAAATTTTGATTTCTATGATTGTAAACTTTTATAATCAATATCAACGTAGGTTATAAGCATGTTTCAACTAGTTAAAATGTGTTTTTAATGTCTTCTTCAATATTCAAGGTTCAAATCCTTTGGTGTATAATAATCCAATAAGAAAAAGGCATAAATAGAACAAGGTATAGTTGACCACTGTATTAATCATGATTAGAGTCCAAGTCTGAAGGGTAAACCAGTTTCTGGCAACCACTCAGAACCCTTAATGAAGTTGTTTACAGTAAAATTAATGGCTAAATGTTTATGTATTACATGATAACCTCGCCAACTAACCCTGTTGGAAACATCAGCACCGGGACCTCGATTGTTAAACTCTGCATAAAATAAGCGGTTTACCGGTACCCCTTTCCACTCCAACCATCCTTTAGGTACCACCACTGAATCCAGAAACGACTCCATAAACACCACTGTTGAATATTGCCTCCATGGCCGACCGAGATAGACCGTAACATTGGCCTTGTTGGATGCTATCTCCGGCGAAGCTGTGACGGTACAGTTTTGAAAGGAGAAGCCACTTTTGGACGCTGGTTCTTCCTTTGACTGTGCAGTGACTGTGAGTTCGGAGTTCAGCATCCGAACATATATGTTGCAGTCTTGAAACACAGCAAGCCCATGCCCGAATATGAAGTCCACGCTTCCATAAATGTCGCACTCCTTGAAGAATTTATTTTGTCCGTTGACATATAAAGTGTCTTGGAAGCCCATAAATCTGCACTTATAATAAGCAGTGTGTTCGGCTTGGTCAAGGACAGCCACTGCTTGATGATTTTGAGGTCCAGCTGAGTTTTCGAAGCTCAAAAATTGGGCCATAAAGTTGTTACCTTTAACCGCTGCACGAAGTAACAATGGGTAGATTAGTAAAATTTTAAATAAAAATATATAATGATGTTTTAAGTTCTGTAACACTTAAATTATACTCCTTTCCCAACTTCAGAGGTAAAATTGATCTCTCCTAATTTCTTTTTTTTTAATTGCCTTAATATCATGTAAATCTTAACTTAGTCCATCACTTCCCAGAAAGCCATTTTGAAATCCGTTGCTTTGACCATCTACATTAATTTCAAAAGTAATTGTTCATAGGAGTAAATAATAAAAGGCCTACCAAACTATGTTATTGTTTCTATCACACAAAAGAAAAAATAATAAAAATCTTTATACATCAAGGCCAAAATCTGAACAGACCAACATTTGAAAGTTAAAAAACAACCCAAATAATGAAAAAGTCAAGTTAACAAAAACAAAATTGAAATCTGAAGATCTACAAAAAGGGTGTGTGTGTGAGTATTGACGGCACTTACTGAGGGTTGCAGAGTTATTGGTCTTAAATCCAGTCCCATTGCTTCGATTGTCCACAATAATGGTTGTGAACGCATTATCGCCAATCAGAGCAATGAACTTCTTGGCCGATGGAATTTCAACTCGTTCGTGGTAAGTTCCAGGCTTCACACGAATGTAAAATCTGGAGTTGGAGTCATTTGGTGCAGCTGAAATGGCACCACCAACCGTTTTGAAGTCTCCACTTCCGTCTAAGGACACAGTAGCATTGAAAACAATGCTACTAACGGAACCAAAGAAGCTGATGCACAACAACAAACCAACAAAAAATAATGCATCAATATTCACACACTCTAGTGCCATTTTAGAAATTGGACAAGAGGAAAATTAAATGCAAGCAAAAGGAAAGAGGGAAATGATGAACAGAAGAAGTCTTGTAATTCTCTAATGGAGATGGTTTTTCTAAAGCTCTCATGCAACCAATGTTTTATAGAGGGAGCTCTCTCTCCTTTTCAATCTTCTTTGGGAGCTTAACACTACTGTGATACAAAAAATTTGGACCGTACTGGACCTAATTAGTCTCACGATATGCTTAATTACTGGATATTTAGAACTTGTAATTTCAATTTACTTTCATTATTGTATATATATAAAATACATATTTAGTAGTTGACAACTCTGTTTGGATGAATAAAAGAGGAGAGGATTGCAAGTACTGATTTTTCCATAAACCAGTTCATATGTACGCTAATACAAATTTAATAGGACTAAACTCTAAACTAATTAATTAATTATGAAGGGAATTGATGGGTTTTGGAGGGAAATTATAAACATTTTTAGAATAAAGAAAAAACAGTGTATACAGTAAAAAATAGAATCACTAGTTGTCCATTTGCCCACCTACTCAAGTCTAATGCTTTAGATAATGATGGAAAATGAAGGAACAAAAACAATACACAACTTTTATATAAAAGAAAAAAAAAACCCATTTGATCTTTTTGGGTAAATTCATCCTTAATGGTCCTTTTTATATCTTCAATTGTTGTGCTTTCTTTTAAAAGTTTATTTCTATGTGATCTGACTGTTATGTGTGAAAATTTTGTGGACGATCATGTGATTATGCTATAAATTTTGTTTAAAATGAGAAGTTTGGTCGAGTTGTTTGAAACTGAAATTGTTTAATTGAAAGGACTTTTTAATTATTAATTGGTTAATTTTCTTTTGTTGTAGTTGAAATTCTATTCAGATAATTGAGAAAATTATGAAGAAAGCAACCATTTTTCTTGGATGTAGCAAATTATTTTTGAAGAACACAGGAAAATTTTTTATCAGTAAGTGTAAGACGAATATATAGGTCCTACCCTTTGTCATTCTATTGCAATTCTTAACAAAATGATACAGTGAGAAATGGTACCAAAGATTATATATAGTTCCGGTCAAGTGCCTCATTTACCAGAAATAACTAAGTCAATTAATTAAGAAATCATAAGAATATATTATCTCTCCAATCCAAAAGGGACCAGTTAATATGTTGTTAATGCAAAAGAAAATCGAATTCATGATTATTATAACACACCCATTTTCAATTTTGTTAAAAGTCCTTCTCAATATAGAATGCATTTTTGGCAAATGATCAAAATCAGAATCATAATCATAAACCATAATCTAAATTGGGAAAAAGTTTTATTCCACAATTATAACTCTATAATGCTCCCGACAGTAAGCTCTTTAAGGAACTTGAAAGTGGTCTTTCTTACTTAATTAGCTTTTTGTATAATTATTGTAATAATAATAATAAAAAAAAAAAGAGTGCATATCCTTTTTCTCATTTTCAAAAACCCATCGTTCTCTACCAAATTGAAAATGAGTAACTAAGTTGATAATATAATAACATTTGATGTAATACATCATACTAGTGATAGTTGTTCAAAGTTTTCATGGTTCTAACTAGGTTTTTTATCCCCTATTTGAGAACTTTTTTAAATTTATTTAAATTATAATAATTTCATTTCTATCATTATTTCACTTCTTCAATACCTTGTGGATTAAACTGGTCTTATGATCTTAATTATACGATTATTATAAAAATTATAAAATAACGTCTATAGATGTTTCTAGTTCGTTGTGTTAATGAATCTGTTAATTTTAAAGTTGAAAATATTTTTTTTGGTCAAGTCAATTATTTATGATATGAGTATTTAATGACAATGAATCATAAGTAAACTTTTTCTAATGAATTATTTTTATCCCTTTTCATGAAACAACACTATTAATAGGCAAACATTTAGCAGCAGATTATTTATTTACTTAACTCTCTCTATCTCATGAGATTAGTGAACACAAGGGCAACCCATTTTTGTCATCATTATTTCACTTCTTCAAATCAGTATAGATAACTCTTTTGGTTACATTGGCATATGTTAATTACATCATTATTAAATAATTAATGTCATTTGAGCTATGCTGTTGTTGGCTTTTAAGGTTAGAAATTAATTAGCATGAAACTCTCATAAACAATATACCAATAAAAAAGTTTTAATTTTTATCATAACCACTGAGTTTGGTTTTAACTTTTGATCCACAGTACTCTTTTAGAAATTAAAAAAAGAGAGAAAATTTCAATTTCAATAATTGGCCCGATTCTCTTCGGTAAATAAATTGATTTATGTCTCAGTTCTTGTAATTATTTTTTTGATTGCATCCATTGGAAAAAAATGCCCAATGATGGTTGATTTCTTCTTAGGGACTTAATTAATTGCGTTAATATTATTTCATCTTTCTAATTCTTACATTTACTAAGTGAATTGAATATATCATATGCACCATTTAACATCATGAGGACTTTGGTTAATTATTTTAGTAAAAATGGCTTATAAAATAAATGTCAAGCTCGAGTACAAGATCTCAAATAAATATCCCCCAATCCTTGAACTGAAAAAAAAATTGTGAAACTAATTCTCTTGAAATTGTGTCATTAGTCAAAGTTAAGATTAAGACTAGGGGTTAGGGTTTTTGGTTTGGTTTTTCTAACTGCACTTCAACCTCAAAAAATCAGTCTTTTTCTCATAATTGTCACAACCCATTGTGCTACTGTTCAGATTATCTTCAATACTTAAACAGCTAAAAACCTACATTGATGTGGCTTTTTCAAAAGAGTGATAATTATAATATATACCAATAATAAATTACTGGTTTTTGAAAAAAAAAAAAAAAACCTATAGAAAATGACGTTTTAGGAGCTGGGACAAAGCATTGTAGAAAAAGATGGGAATTAGAGATGTGAATTTTCTTAAATAAAAAAAAATAATTTATTCATTGTGATTAAGAAAGGCAACTTGCATCTTTTCTAAAAAAAACCACTTTTGGGAACACAGAGTGGAGTAATTATGGTCAAGATTTTCCTTATTTATATTGGTTATGATTTTGATGTTGATTCTCATATTACCAAAAATTGTGGCCTGGTCCCATTTGTTCTTCATATTAAAAATGCGTTCAACATCTCCTCTAAGAATTAACAAAGTTAATTAATAAAGGAATCTAAAAGTCCATCTCTAATGAAAAGGGAGGAAATTAGGGTTGTATTATTAGGGAAATTTTTCTAAAGAAAACGAGAGGGAGTTTTTTTTTTTTAGCAAGTTAGGGGTTGAGAGATTCAAGAACCTGGTCGTTAATACATTCGATATTTTGGTTGAGTTATGTTATATTTGGCACGAAATTAGAGAGTTAAAAGTGGCGCATGATATAACAATATTTAACATTATCGTTTAATAAAGATCTTTTTACCCAGTATATAACAATGATATGGTCTACAATACAATGAATACAATTATCCTAGTTCTTGATTCTTGGATTAATAATGAGATTCTCATTATTTCTACTTCCTAAAGATGTTACAGAAAACCAAGTTTGTGAAAATAGGAGTAGTCCTAAGAAGATAATGAAGGAACTTTTTATTTAAATTAGAAACAATAATATTTCTTTTTTTAAAAAAAGATTTGATAGTAAGCTTAAATACAGAAACACCATTTGCCAAAGCGTACATATAAAACCTAATTTATCAATTGAAGAATTTTTTTGAAATAAACGAAAACTTAAGGTAAATTAATATTTTTATCATGAAGAACATTAAGGTAATCCTTTTTGCATATGAAAAATAATAGGTAGCAATTTCTGAATTTATTTAAACTTTCATATTGCTCTATCCATAGATAGACAGATATTAAATACGATGCTTCTCAAAAGTCAAAACTCTAGCATTCGGTCCACTTGAAATGGACGAAGATTTGAAAACGAACAATAAGGCCCATTTGATAACGTTCTTGCTTTTGCTTCGCTGCTTTCTTTGCTTCTTTAACTTCTTGCTTTCTCATTTTTTAAGAATAAGAAACAAGAATATGTTTGATAACTATTTCTATTTCTTGTTTCTTTGAAAACAAGAAATAGAAACATAAACTTGTTTGATAACCGTTTCTTATTTCATGTTCTTGAATGTTTTTTTTCATCTCATTTTTTTTTCATTTTTTATAGTTTAAAAAGAATTTAATTATATAATATAAAATATATAACATGCATTAAAATATATAAATATACAATTAATTATAATAAATTTATATTATCAAATACCAACAAGTCTCGATGCAAAATTAATTAATAATAATAGTAAATAAATAAAATTACTTCAAATGTTGTTCAAATTTGATATGCAATCTTATCTGGAAGGAGTAAAAAATTAGCACGTGTTTCACCAATAGGCTGGAGTTTGAAGGTGATAAATTTCGAAAACATTTAATATAAAAAAAAAATGAAACAGAAAGAAACTACTATTTGAAGTTTCTCAAATTTAGTCCAAATTTTAGAAACGTTACTCAAATTTAGTCCAAATTTTAGAAACGTTTCTCAAATTTTGGGAACAAGAAACGGGATGAATTATCAAACAAGTCTGTTTCTTAAAAAATGAGAAACAAAAACAAGAAACAGGAAACGAGAACGTTATCAAACGGGCCCTAAATTTCTCACCTAATTAAATCAATGTGGATAGTAATAAGTAGGCAAAAACATTCTAAGGTTGTAAGAGCCATACATGATTTAGCTGGTTATAAGTAAAAATAATTAATTAATTCTTGTGTAAATTTCAAAAAGAGAAGGGGAAAAAAAAGGAATTATGTGTCCTGGATGCAAAGAATTGTATCATTATCAAAATGAAATCTTCCCTCTTTGCAAATAAAAAAAAAATATTCTTCCCTTCTTGAATATGAATTAATAAAATTTCCAAACTAAGTTTAAGGAATTAATTAATTTTTAACTATAAATGTGTGCTGTATAGATGATGAGTATTAGTCCAAAAGGGGGAAAAAGTGAAGAAAGAAAAAAAGCAGTTAGATATGAAAAAACCACTTCCTCGTACCATATTATTTCTTGTGGTTTTCACCCTTTTTTTCATTCGAATTGTCAATATTAACCTTTTTTTTTAGTTCAGTATTGTATTCAATTTGCTTAGCAATGTGAGTATCAAGAAGATGAAAATATCCTCCACCTATATATATATATATTGATGCAACGTCGACTATCACAAGGCTAATTTTCGATTTATAATGCTAACTTACCTAGAAGTAAAAAGAATTACGACAGAATTGAATTGGAGAAGGAAATCAAATGTTGGCCCATTCTACAGAGTTATAAGGTTGAGTTCATATCAATCATATAATAGTAGCAATTTGTTGTATACATCTCACAACAGTGCCCTAAAGATAAGGAGGGGAAATAAGGAAGAAATGACATAATAAAAATGCACGTTTAACACTTGCACATTTTTTTTCTTTTTTTCTTTTTTTTTGTTGTAAATTCGTATGATTCGTGCTCATATGTTTCCATGGTTGTGTTTTTTTTTAAGTTTGCGTTTGTTAACTGTATTTGTGGAATTATGTCACTACTACAAATTTGACATTCTATGACACCATAACTAAGCCAAATAAGAGGGAGTGAGAAAAAAATGTCATAATTTTGTTGGAGGCACGTTTTTTGCGGGGAAAAACGGAGATTTTCGTATTTTCGAAAATTTATGATAGTTTTTCAACATCATAAATTTATGACAGTTTTTCAACATCATAAATTCATGACTTAGATAAAAAGTTGTCATAGATGGCTGGAGGCACGCTTTTTGTAGGAAAAATCGAAGATTTTCGTGTTTTTGAAAATTTATAACAATTTTTCAACATTACAAATTTATGACAGTTTTCCAACGTAAAAAAAACTCTATTTGTCCCACATCGAAAAGATTGTGTTTTGGACAACCATCTTCTCCTATAAAATATCTCTCCCTCCTTCATTTTAGCATCAAATTAATATGGTTTTCTTACTGGGTTTATTTATCTTAAGTAAACTAGGCCTTGAGTAAATTTTTTTGTTGGCAACTACAAATGCTATCATAGAAAACAAATACTTGACACAAGAATATTGTCATTAACATTTTTTTTTGTTGTCATAGAAACAACATGTTTGCCACTGAAATTCTGTCATAAACAAAATTTCTATGACGTTTATAAATTGTCGTTAATATATATATCTTGACGGAAGCGTCGGTTTTAGGAGGTATTTATAGATAATATTTAATTGTCATAAAAAGTTTTCCATGACTTACAACAAATGCCTTGAATACGTTTTTTTACAACTATTAATTGTCCTAAAATAGTTAATTTTAACAGATTTTTGAATGTGTCATGCATACAGTTTTCTTGATGGTAACTACTGAAAAAAAGTCATAAAATGTGTTTATGACAATTTTTCAATGTCATAAAATCCCGAAATTGTACTAGTGTATGTCTTACTTTATTAGTTAATTATAACATTTTTGTTTTGTAAAGATGATACTTTTGTTAAAAGTTTGTGTGAAAAAACATACCAAAAGATATTTGATCATAAAAACTTTGTGATTCATTTTGTTTAAAAATTAATTAAGACTGTTTAATAATGCTTTCATTTTTAGTTTGTAGGTTTTAAAAATTATGTTGGTTCTCTTACACTTTTTCTTTACTATACACTTTGCCAAATTTTTTAAAAAAAAATTGTAGTTTTCAAAATTTGACTTGAATTTAAAAAAAAAACTTCACAGAAACTCTTTGGTGGAGGTAGTATTTATAAATTTAGCTTTCACAAATTAAAAATTAAAAAATCAAATAATTATCAAAAAGGACCTAAGAAATTTGGGTGAGTTGTTCGATGGATTAATGATCGAACTTAAAAGCACCTTCCAATTAGCAAACGAATAAATTTTCCAATATTGTTATTGTAACGACCCTAAGAACACCGAACACCCTAATGCAAAAACACAACAGAGTTATCTGTTCTCGTCGAAATTTCAGCAGCATAACGATGTAAACAAAAGGAATCCAAAAATTTTACAAAGACCTGATGAGAACGAAAACACTTCTATAACTCAAAGAAATCGCTCAACATCCACCAAACTACGATATAAGATGAGCTCAACCAACAGACACAAACAAAAGAGTTTTAGGATTTATAGGGCAACTATGCAACAAAAGACAATCGTGCAAGTTTTAGACACTAGACACAAGAACAAAATCCCAAAGGTGTCCCTATAGCCTCGTCAAGTCCTCACCTCGATCACCTGCCTCGTGATTATGTGTTATCTTCACAGAAAAACATCAAGGTAGCAATGTGAGTATTAAAATACCCAGTAAGTAGCCTACATAAGGCCCAAAATTCAATAACACAATTAAAGCAATAGGGTCTTAGCCTCACACGCAACTCGTCAATCCCACAACCATTCAAGACTTTAAACTACTTGCCTCTCTACTCGGTCCCTCTCAATCTTGCATCCGTGAAACTAGACCCACTAACCAATCACCCCAAAGTTGAACTCTCCCACAAGGGCTAGCCATACTTACCACACCGACCAAGTATCACTCGGCACCAAGGTAACCGGTTCATAAGTTAACCAGGTTTCACCCTCAGACCACACTTAGCTGGAAGATCGACCTAACCTTACCCCGAGCCCACACAGGATTGCACAGCTCCCCGTTGTACGAAGAGACACATTTCCCTAACTAGCACGCTCACAAAGCACACAACTCAGACTCGCCCTGCAGGACACTCGTAAGCTAGATCTCGCTTCAGGCCGTTGCTACACTCACCGTGGCTCACCTCGAAGCACTTTCGTCCCTGGTTTGTTGTCAGGGGCGAATTTAAGAAGGTCCCAGAGGGGGCTCAACCCCCTCTCAACTTTTAAGGAGCTTAGTTTCTATATATAAAATGTTATATTAACTCTACTAATTTTATCTTGGCCTAGTGGCAAGCCCCCTAGACTTTCCACAATTCCTGGCTTGTACAACTTTTAGAATATGTGTGTCATTTTACATTTTATTATATATATTTCACTCAATAAAAATAAAAGCTCTTAATACTTTAAATTCTATTTTCAGAAAATCTAATAAATCACATTTCTTTTTTTACTACAATAAATCATATTTCTTCACCTATTGTAAAGAATTTAACTATATCTAATTAAAAATTATGTATTATACTTTTTATTGTTTTAAAGTACAATAGGGGTTGGGAGGGGTTCGATATGCATTTTTAAAAAATCTAATAAATCATATTTCTTTTTTTAGTACAATTAATCATATTTCTTCACCTCTTACAAATAATTTATATATATCTAATTAAAAAAATATATCATACTTTTTATTTTTTTTAAATATAATAGGGGTCGGGAGGATTCGATATGCCAATTGAGTTATTGTAATGCCGCCATCCCTAGGTATTATTACATTCAAAGTTAGATTTAATTTCCTCAAGAAATCCTTTGTATTATAGTTTCATTTTAGCAATCTTATTATTTTGACTTGAGATTTAGAACATTTTAAAGTTTAGAATATGAAATGGTGGGGGTGGAGTGATTTTTAAATGTCTTAAGGGCATTTTGGTAATTTATTAGTCTAAGGTTTGGAGAAGGAGAATTTTGTCCTCTTTAGAACACACTTTTCGTGAGCAACCTTCCTCCCTCTTCTCCACTTAAACTTCACGGCAGCAACACTCTCACCTTCTTCGTGTCAGCCGATTGTTCGACCATCGCCGCCGGCCAGACGGAAAAACCAGTCGCTGCCCCCTGTCGGTCGGATCTGTTCATCGCCAGTCGTGCGTCCACCATTGTCATCACCAGCGATTGGGGTTTGAGAGTTGGTTCAGACGTTTGAGCAACCGTTCTTCGTGAGGCTCTTCGTTGCGAGGGTTGCAGCGTCGAACGTCTCAAATCAGCCACCGAACGTCCAGTCACGCGGTTGAACACTTCGGAGTCACTGTCTTCCTTTGTGCACCGATGCCGACCATCCTCTTACCGCCGCCTGAGAGCGTTCTACATCTGTTGTTCCTCGTGTTGCTTATAGAAATTGGGTTTCTTTTGTTTTGTTGAAGAAATCTTAGTTGGGTAATTGGATTCTTTATCATTTATCGCTAGAATTCGAGTTGGGAAGTTAAATCTGAATTATTTAGATCTTGGTGTATTATAGGAGGCCAACGTGATTCGTTATCGAACAACAAGATTTGGGACAAACTAAGCACCCATGACATACAATTTGGATTTGAGATTCTTCATAAAGAAGCATCCTAAGAAGTAGGAGTAAAAACTTTTGGAATCAGAGCTTAAGGTAAGGGATCTTGTGTCATTCTTTTTTTTAAAATGGGATAAAAAAAGGATTTTCATTTTAGTTATTTCAAAAGTACTCTATTATTTCTACTTTGAAACGTATTATGCTTTAAAGTGTTATTTCAGTCAAGTTATGAAAGTTATGTCATGAACGTTAATTTATTTTCTTCTCATGATATGTTCATCAAAATTATGATTAATAAATGGGACCTCATGCATTGTATGTATGTCATGAAATGATAGTAAAGGAAATTGGTGGAAATTGGTCTCCTGAAGTTTTTTGGATGCATGGTCAAACATGCATTAGAGACCCTTTGGGTCAGTTTATAAGGGTCTGTGAGGGATTCAAAACTTATAGGGTTTGTGAGAGACTCAAAGCTTATAGGGGTCTGTGAGGGACTCAAAATGAAAGGACTTAGGATGACCAAATGACCACTTAAACCAAAAGAAAGTCATGTATATCAGTTATGATTTATTACGAGGAAGTTTTAGGTCCCACATATGAAATTTCTATGTAAAGTTTAAAAGTCATGATTGAATGTGTATGCATGTCCCAAAATCTCGGTAGCGGGGTCACTTACTAGGTATTATTTTATAATACTCACCCTTTCGTTTTCTTAAAATGTTTTTAGGTAAAGGCAAGAGTGTATTGGGCGAGTGACGAGGACGCGTTACCAACAACATGGGAAAAGTCATGATTTCTGCATTTTCTTTTACAGTTATAGTTAATACTAAAGAGTTTGATTTATGAAATTTGTTTACAAGATTTTGAGTAGGCCAACTCAGACATGTTATTTCAAATGTTTTTGACATTTTTGGGATCCCTATAAAATATTTTTGAGAATGTTTTGCAGTTTAAATTGTTTTACTTTAATTGTTGGCCTAAATGTGCATGCATTTTTAGTAATGTCCCTAGTAGGAATACCATCTGAGAGACCGAAGGATATGTAATCAGATTCCTTGAAGTTGAAAACTGATTGAGATTACAAATGGATTGCTTGAGGACAAGCAATGATTCAAGTTTAGGGGTGTGATAACTCTCACATATGAGAGTTATTTGGCCTTTATTTGATGTCTTATTACATGTATCTAAGCTCTAATTAGGAAAAAGTGTAAGGAATTAACACAGGAATTGCAGGTTTGTTCGAAAGCAAAAGATGCAACAGGAGAACTCACTTTTTATGATTTTAACGCAGGAACGCAAACTAACGCAATTGCCTAGACAAAGACAAAGACCTTTTTCTTATTCGAGAGATTTGCGGAAATATTGGTTCACGCAAACTAACGCAATTGCCTGGACAAAGACAAAGACCTTTGTTGTTTCTTCGTTTTATTACAGAATTTCTGCTGTATTGTTTTTTTTTATCCGATCCACTGGTCGTGTTGGTATGAACATCTCTTTACTTCTATTCTAAATTAGATTTTCGATTTTCATTATTGTACTCCCGTTCAGTTTGATTTTCCGACTTGCAGAAATTCTTCGTGTTGCGATTAATAGAGATTTATCGTTTCTTTCTACAAAGTGCCCTCAGTTAAATCTAAAGTTATGTATAAGTCTCCTTTACACTTATATTTAGCAAATCTGAAGTTGTTCTCTCGGTTCTTGCTAACCTGTGGTAGACCGAGAGAAAGCTTGAAATTTATGTTTTCGACTGTTATGTTAAAATTGTCATTTACTGTTTTATCCATGAGGAGCTAAACTTCCTTAGGGATTCAAGATGTGAATGCCCTAAGGAAAGTCAATGAACTCCAAAGCAAGAATGATTCGACGATCTTCCAATGAAGTTTACTTTCGGTGAGTTTAATGTAGGTAGATTTAGCTGGTCATCTAGAGTTATCCATCAAGCCTTGGTTTGACACCGAAAGGGTCAAGCTAAGGCAGATTTCCTAAAAGTAAGGGAGTAAAAGGGTTTAGACATAAGACCTGAACTTTGACCTAGGCATAGGGCAAGACTCCAAAACCATAGAGTTGAGTGCATAAACACCTGGGATAGATTAACCATAGAAATATAGGAGTAATCACCCAACCTCCGAAAGATACTTCAAAAAAGGTCGAATAGGAGTAGAACTCGATTTACATCATTGCAAGGATAGATCGAATCACAATGTACTTGGAGACACATTGTCGTTGTTGCATCATGTAATTGTGTCGCAATGGTAGAAGCATGCAATTGCATCGTGTTAGCGACAACGCTACGCAATTGCATCGTAAGCGGCAGTCATACACAATTATGCGGTAGTGTAGCATGACACAATTTCGTTGTTTTATCTTCTCACGTAAGTGCGGTACGTTGTCGTGTTGCGTAACAGTAATGCATCGGAGTTGTGTTGTCTTTCCTACTTAGTGGCCCTAGAATTTTGAATCCCTTACTTTTCCATTCTTGTTATTTGTCTTAATTTTAGTCACAATCATCCCATAATTTATTTCACCTTTGGTTACCGATTGCAATTGGTCAACAAGTCGTACAATTCTCGATTGGTTTCATTAATCCATTCCCTTCGGTACGATACTCTTGAATACTTCCCTTTTCTTATTACTTCGATCGTGTGTGCTTGCATGTTCCGTTATCACTAACCTAGCAGGTTGGGCCTCTCGCAACTCTCCAGGCTCCACCTAAGCCAGTCTAGTTGTCACAATCTAACTTTTTTTTTTAAAAAAAAGGAAAATCAATTTTTTTTAAGAATTCAAAGCCCACATTCCCCCCACTGCCTTTATTCTTCTTCTTCATTCTTTTTCTTTTCGCCCCCTCTATATCTCTCTCTCTCTCTAACTCCTTTCTCTCTCTAATTTTTGGTGTGGCGCGTGTTGGACGTTAGATATTCAAGGAATTTTTCAACTGGAATTCGTGGTTGACGTATTGGGTGAGTTTTACTCAATTAGTGTGTGGGTTGATCTCTTGGATGCAATTTTGGAGTAAAAAATTAGTGGATGAAATGTTCTTAGTCTGAAAACGTGTTTTTACATTGATTTAGACGTTTTGCACCAATTTTGGGTGCGCATGGTTGCTTTGTAGGTTGTATAACAAGTATTTGGAGTGATTTATACGTGTTTTGTGTTTTGGGCTTGACACGAGTTGTTTCGCTTCTTGGGTAAACTTTATTTTGATTGCCTTGAGATTTGAAATTATCGGGAACAATTTTGTATGACTTAAATGTTGAAATCAGGTTATTTGTGTGTTATTTTTAAGCTAGAAATGTTGATGCGAGCTTTTAAAAGTATTTAGAAGTCGTTCAACTGGTCGTGATTACTTTTTAGCGGCTTAACTTGGACTCTTTGAATCTAGCATTCAGGTAAGTAGCCATTTGGATTATTTCTCGTACCCTAGCTATGAGGTAATGAGTAAAGTAAGTATGGTTGTGGATCTTGGTTGATAGTCAACTTTGGTTTGACTTGAGTTCTGTTTCATGCATGTATGATTGTGGATCACAAATGTTATGTAGCTTGTATTGTTTACATGATTGTTATTATGTATCTTTGAGTATGACTTTGGTACATGGTCGTGAGGGGTGTGCCTTAGGACCCATTAGGCTAGTGGCTCCTACTTTACTCCTTATTAAGGGAACGTTGTCTTGCAACCTTGTGTGGTGAGAAACTAGCATGGAGCATGCGTGTTAAGCAGGCTAGTTCATCAGCGTCCTTGGGTGGAGTCACAACTAGTCCAGAGCCATCTCGTGGTGAGTCACAGTGTGTGTGACAACAATCCAGAGACGAGGATGTCTTGTGGTGAGCCATAGTAGACATGACAACAGTCCAAGGACGAGAGTGCTTCGAGGTGAGCCACAGTGAGCATGGCAACAATCCCGAGGCGAGATATAGGTTACGAGCATTCTGCGGGGCGGGTCTGAGCTATGAGTTTTGTGAGCATGCTAGTTAGGGAGGCGTATCTCTACGTATAACAGAGGAGTTGTGCAATCCTGTGTGGGCTTACAATAAGGCTAGGTCGGTCGTCTAGCTAAGTGCGGTCTAAAAATGAGGCCTAATTAGCTTGTGAGACTTCTTTGCTTGGTTAACTGCTTATCAACTTGAGTGGGTTACTTACTGAGTATTCTTATACTCACCCCGTTTACTACTTGTGTGACAATTTGTAGGCAATAATTAGGTGTGTGATGTTGGACAGACTCGTTGACACGACTATGAAGACGACTTTCAACTTGCACCTTTAGAGTGTTTATTTTGTTTCCCCTGTTAAAATTGTGCTCCATGTTGTATCTGTGAACCCTTACTTAGTGATCCTTTGGTTTTGTTGATATTAGATCTGTTTCTTCTATGTCTGAACTTTAGATTTGTTGATAAAGTATGACTTTTGCATTCTATCTACATGTTATAGAAGTATACTTGAGTTCTATCCGAGTTTCAGGTCACAGAAAAATTCTGTGTTAGTTCTAGTTGTGTCGTTGTGTTATCGAAATTATCAGGGCATAGCGGGAGCGTTAACTACAGGGCAGGTATCCTGTGTAATTAGTTATAGGGTCGTAACACTAGCAGTCATTTTTGTATCTGTCCTAAGAGTCCTAATCATCGTCCCAACCTAACTAGTCATTCGGCTCGACTGGTCCACCCCGACCTAGCCAACCACTTGACCCAAGCCATTCGACTAACAGAGGAGACCAAATGCAGGTCGCGCACATCCACACAGAGGCTCACAACCCGACAATCTAAACCCATGGCAAACAAACAACCCAGCGAAAAACCAAAAATCCATCAACATGCATAAACCACATACATAGCACATAAACACATACATAACATGGCAGAAGTTCAGATATTCATGCAACCCTACATCTATCGAATTGTTCCAGAAGTCTACACAATATAAAAGATATAACAACCAGTAAGCGACCTCGTGCACCAAAGCTCTTTCACTTATGAGCTCGGTGCCTAAACCAAGTGACTACTTACCTTCAGGTGAGAAACCGATAGGTTAGCTAATCCCTCTTGAGATCGTCACCAAGCTCGCCTAACGAAAAGAAAGGATGCACGACCATTAGTGATAAATGAGTGGGTCTCAAATAAGTTAACACAACTACCAGGACCTTTCCTAATCCTGTATTGATGCCTAAACCACAACCCCTAGGATTAGGTTCCTGGTCCGACTTGCAGTAACTTCCTAAGGCTTAAAGTACCAAAAGATTACAGTGTTTACCTCGTCGCGGTGTCGAACGAAATCACGGACCCAACCTTATTCCTTCAAATCAGTCACTTCGTTAGTGCTCGATGTTCTGTCCAAAACAAGAGGCACACAAAAGTTAGGGATTACAATGGGTAAAGAAGAAGCATAAATCGACACCAAGGGAGGGCATCAGGATTCCATGGTTGTCTTATGGCAAAGGGGAAAGGTGGCTGGCCAGTGATCTTTCGAGGGCGAGGAAGGGGAGATCGAGACTTCAAAATAAAAGGAGGGGGGAGAGAGAGAGAAAGGGGAGAAACGATTTGGAGAGAAGGGAATGGGGTTTCGGTCAGTTTGAAACACGAAAGGGAGGAGAGCTCTGGCGGCGGCTTGCTCGGGTTGTGGCGGGGGCGCGACTGGCAAGGGAAGGGGCAATGACGACATCAGATGGCTGAGAGGAGGCAACGATCGACAAATCCCGCATCCTCACAATCAACAGGGGTGGCGGTGCGAGAAGCCTTGGCCCGAGGGTTGCGACTTCGCGGGTAAGAGAAGGAGAAGGCTGAAGAAACGACGATCGCTAGTCGACGGCGGGGGAGGGCGGCAACCTCAAATCGCCGACGACAGGAGCAGGCCGCCAGCGCCGACTACATAACGCATGCGAAGAAAAAGAGGATCGGGGGTGTCACTGCAATCGGCTCCTTCCTCTCCTTTCTTACTTTTTTTAATCAAAACAAAACAAAGCAATCCTAAACCAAAAAAAAAGGAGAAAAGGAAAAGAGAGGGTCCTTACCTCGATTTCTCCAGCCTGAACACTAAATACGAGTTATAAGGAGCTGGCAACCTAAATTTATAGGCGAGGGCTTAATTAATCGAGACCCTGCAAAGTCCAATGATTAACCACTTGGCCCAAAATTCTTAAATATTTATGAAACGGGCACATAACACGAATTTTCGAAATTAAAAATTTACCTGAAATTACCGAGCGTCACAAAATATTTAAGATGTTATATGATTATTGAGTTGTTTAAAGAGTCTTAATGTTTTTGTAAAGAAATTGCAATGAGATTTTCAGAGAATTATTGTGATTTTTCAGTATTTTATTAATCTAACTGATGTTATGGTTTTGAATATGCTTGAGAGAAGTTGTCGTGGTGATTTCATAATTTATTATGAGTTTTCTATAATTTTACGATTTCAGCTAGATTTACCATTTCAGAGATATTTGAGAGATTTAATTATTGTTTCAGAATTTATGCATGTTTAACGTTATTTGAGAATCAAGTTTATTTAATGTTGTTTAGAGAAAGATCATGATTTTTAGAAAGAGTGTGAGAATCAAGAGTATTATGTTAAAAGTGGTTTTCAAATCACTAGATTTATGTATCCATGGCAATTACTCTTATGCTATGTGAATGTGTTTCCATAGTATATCAGAGAGAGACGTCTTTAGGATCCACTCTAGCATACACATAGACTTTGGGTCGTGTGTTAGGGTGTTTAGCCTTATGGGGGCAGTTCTGCGCGTGCACGTATGACAGAGATTGGTTCTACTATGAACCTTGAGATTACTTGGTGCATAGTATGACAGAGATATATTTTGCTATGTATCTGGAGATTATTCGATGTAGTATGGCATATATGTTGTGCGTATGAATATTATTCTATGTCAGGTATGACAGAGATTTGGGTAGAGGTTTGGTGATGAGTTTTACTAGCCCATGCTTATGATTTCAAAAGTGATCGTTTCATGAACAGTAATCTTAATTGGGCTAATTGTGTTTTCTAGAGTTATTGTTACAAATTTGTACCATGAAATTTGATTATCTTGAGAGTTTCTAAATTATTCATGATTTAGATTGATTTACAGAGTTTTGAATTATATCTAGTATTGAAAGAATTATTTCTATCGAGAGTTGTTTTATTATGATATTACTACTCACTAAGCTTTTAGCTCATTCTTTTATCCTTATTTTTTCTACCAGGTTTCTCTTGAGTTTCTTCCAGAGATAGTTAATCAGAATCTGCCACCAGTCTCATATAGGTAAAAACTATAAATTTTGTTGCATTGTATATGAGATATTTGGAGATTGAGTTGAGTTATAAGATATGAGAGACTTGACATTAGATTCCATTGCACATTCATAGTCTATTGTCGTCACAATTCATTCTAGGATTGGCCAGAGATAATCTGGAATGGGTATGACATTATAACTTTTATTTAAAAGAATAAGTGATGCTCTACGTGACATTGCAACTTCTAAAAATTGGTCTCTTATCATAATTGTAAAGACCCCATGTGCTAATATTCGGACTATATTCATTACTTACGATTATAATTTGTATGGGATGAGTTAATGTTAATTATAAAAATATCAATAAACAGTTATAATTTTAGTTGCATGTCTTTTTCTCATACATTAGTAAATAGGATGCTTATGACACATAAGAATGATAACACTTATTTTGATGATATCAGCCTGATATTAAATTTTCGTCGACAACTCGATATTTCCATCGATATTTCCATATGTTCATGGGTTCGATATCAACATAAAGGGTGAATCGATATTTACATTATATCGTACAAAATTGATGAAGTATTAAAGAAATAACAATAAAATGTAACTATATTATTATAACAAGTATTTTAACTCATTTCAAAAGTGAAAGGTTTATTTTCTAATTTAAATATGTTTTTAAAAATTTTTATGTTTAAAATTTTTCTGGAAATATCCACCGACATTGATATTTTATTGATATTTTCATCGAGATTTCTATAAATTTGAAACCTCGACATTTTCGTCGACATTGACATTTTAAACCTTGGATGAGAGTCATTCTCAATTCCGAATATATATATTAAGTACATTTTTGGCATAAGATCGGAATATCACAATCAAAATCTTATGCAATGTAATTAGGAAAACGTTTAATTCTCATTACAACACTTAATTAACGGTTGTCATGATTTAAGGAAGTGCCAACAAAAGCATACCTTAACTGACATCAAGTAAAACTTATGACTAACAACTCATGAGTTTGAATCTTCCCACCCCAAATGTTGATTTACTGAAAAAAAAAAAAGAAAAAAAGAAAAAAGAAAAAAGTGGTAGCTTTTTATATAATTATTAACATTATAATGATAATGTTCATATCATTTTTCTCATTTTCAAAAACCGTCGTTCACTATTGAATTTCTCAAAAATTATTTACGCTCGATAGGGCAATATAAACAAGTCTCTATTTTTCACATATATATAGAAAAATTAATATTTTCTTTAGAAAATTGGTAATTTTATTTTTCTTTTCTTCCTTCTTCAGTTTATATTATTATTTCTAGTCTTCTTCAATGGGCCACAGCTTATTGGGGAATTAATTAACATGAAACTCATAAACAAGATACAAATAAAGAAAGTTCTTACCAATATAACCACTCCTTATTGGTTTTTATCCACGTTACACTCTTTTATAGAAATTGGAAACAATGAGAAAAGTCCAAAATGTCAATAATTGGTTTTAATTCTCATCTTTAAATATATGGGTTTTATGTGTAAGCTCTTGAAAGCAACGTTGATGTATATTGTATCATTGTTTTTCTTGATTGCATCCATTGGAAAAATGTCCTGTGATGGTCGATCCTTTTTCGGGGACTTAAATTGCATTAATATATTATTTGATCTTTTTAATGGTTACATTGTTAAAGTGAATTCAATATATTATGAACCACTTAAGCCATCATGAGTTTTAGTTAATTATTTTCGTAAGAATAGTTTGGTAAAATTACAAACACGAGCATAGTTCTAACTCAATTAAGAGTCATGGGTTTTCTTAAAGAAAAAAAAAGAGATCAGACTTCAAATATATCTCTTCAATCCATAGTTGAAGTAAAAAGAAAAGAAGTTTGTGAAATTCATTCGATTGAAATTGTGTCATTAATAAAAATTAAGATTGTCATTAGTCTAAGTTAGGGTTGGGTTTTTTGGTTTCATTCTCAGTTTCATAGCTAAAAATCAGTATTCTACCAATTATCATAACTATCACAACCTATGTGCTACTATTCAAATTCTCTTAACTAAACCGCTATAAATCTCTAACTGATAAGGCTTTTCAAAACAGTGTAAACAACGTTGTTAGAGATGGGACAAATCACTACAAGAAAATATGAGAATTAGAGGTGGAAATTTTCTTAAACAAAAAATAATTCGTTCATTAAGAAAGGCAGTTTATCGTATATTACCAAAAAAGAAAAAAAAAACGAATTAAGGAGTTTTTCTTTTTCTTTGTAAATTTTTTGTTTTTATTGGCGTTAGACTTGACTAGGTCGGCAGAGAGTGGGGCAACTACAACTAGTGTTTATTTTTGTAAAGAGATCATTGATACACACTGCTCTGACTACATTCTAAAAATGCCCAATTCCTCAGAAACCATTAATTCCTTTTATTAATTTCACATCTCTTCTCAACTACAATAATGGATCCGACCAACTTCTAAAAACTTGGGGTTTCAAGCTTCTCTTTTCATATTTCATCTCTTTCTTCTCTCTGTTTTTTAATTTCTTGCCCTTTCTTCTTGTTTCTCCAGCTTCTTTAACATATACGACATTCGTTCATCTTGTTGTATGTTTTCTTGTTCTTGTTCTGTTATGCATCAATTTCCCTGTAACCGTACTCATTTATTTGTATCATCAAATGAAAATGCTACAATATTTTTTTTTTTTAGATGGATTGAGTGATTATGTAAAAGAATTAACAATGCTATAGGAATTTCTTGTTGGTTATTCTTCTATAATCACCTAATCCATCCAAAGATATTGTGGGATTTTAAAAGTGATTCCAAAAGGGAGTACAAAGAAGTTGATGCATAACAGAGCGAGAAGCCATGCAACGACCTGGAGCTTCATGAATGTTTTTTTTTTAAGGTTAGTGTTCTTCATATGAAACTCCATGTGATGCTATAGAATATTACAATCTTGGCTACTCGAGAGGATTCTGATGATTATCGATGACATTGGTGATAGAACAAAACGGTTTATAAAGATGGTGAATAGTTTTGTTTAGCTTTGATTTCAAGTTTTTATGAGAATCTCCATTTATTATATAATAATGTATATTTTGCTCAATTTTAATATGTTGCTATCGTAGTTGATGATATGTTTTGAGACTAATTGGTTTGAGAAATGAGATACTATTTTTTTTTTTTTAAGAATATTAGGATTTAAAATATGACTTTTATTGAGCTATGTCGTTCATGTTTGTTTTTTTGTTTTCCTCTTTTTCAAAGCCACATCTAGTCCTAATAAATATATATATATAAAAAATGCATATTTATTGTTGTTGTTATAAACTACCTTCGAATTAGTGGGGAACTTCTTAAATCAAAATAACTCATTAATTAATCAAGAAAAAATTACTGGCGTTTTTCCTAAAAGAGCGTACGACTAGAAATATAAATCGAATAACTGGGCCAGGGCCAAGATTTTTCTTGATTTACATTAATGTTAACCTAGGGACCAGGGCCATGATTTATTATTATTATTATGTTTATGATTCTGGGCCCTGTTTAGACTAGGTAAAACTTGTCTTCATTAAACATTTATCACGAAAATATAATGATAAAAAATATTATATTGCTTTTTTTTTCCTTCTCCTGAGAACAACCCTTAAGTTCATCATTAATTTTTATTCCCAGTTAAGTTTGTATCTCTTTTAATGTCAAAGGAGAGATAAAATTGAAAAATGGCCATGTAATAATGGCTTTTTAGAGGCTCCATTGCATTAATATTTCATCTTCTTAGTATTCACACACTTAAATATGAGTCCAACTTAACTGCAATCATCTCCATGCATATCACTCTAATTGCACAAAAAAAAACACACTTCTTTATGGTTGAAGTGAGCCGGAAAGACTTGGGTGTACACTCAAGTTTTTTCCATTGAATATCAAGCTTTACTTTAACTCTGCCCTTGTCTTTAGTTCATTGATTCGGCAAAATAAATTTGTGAAACTAGTTTTAAAAGTCTCATTCCTAAATTATGTTTCAGTTTAGCTTAGGACTTATCATTTCTCATTCTTAATAAAAGAAGTCTATATGTTCCGGTAACTTCTAAAAGATGTTGTGATATTGAAATGGTTAATAATTTGATTAATAAATAAGGTTAAAAGATTTGTCTGACTTTAGATCCCCTTGAGGATCTAAATTTATCTTAAAAAATACACAACTCATTTATTTGTTTCAACTTTTTTGGCAAATCTCATCGATTTTGATAATTTCATTCTATAAGCTTTGACTATTCATATCTATATAAATACACTTAAAAGATGTTTGTATTTATAACATTACTCCATATGTTTTAAACATAAAGCGAAAACTTATAAAAACCAAACCAATTATTGGTGCATACATGAGAATTAGAAATTTTCCAGATGTGTTTGAAGATTATCAAAACCAAATCCTTTAATCGTTGTTGCATGATTTTGGTTTATATCAAATTTTGGAACTTCTAATATAGACTGCAAATTTTTATTAAGAGTAATGAAGTAGTTCATTGTAACCTAAGACAACATGACTATGATAGTTTTCCATAACGATTGGAAGAAGTGAGATTTAAATAACAAAAATTTTAAAGAATAAAACATAATTAAATAGCATATAAGATTTATTATTATTATTATTATTATTATTATAATTATAATTATAATTATAATTATTATTATTATTATTATTATTAAGATAAGATTGTTAAAATCTGTTCTAATTATTGTAATAAATTGTTATTACTTCAATAAAGAGTTATTATTTCGTTATCTACGAATTTACCTTTGTTTAAACCCTAAATCCAATAAACTAAACATCCAAAGTTGTTAAATGTATCTTTAACTGAATGTAGTGTACATATAACGGATCTCGGTTCGAGATACAACCTAAAGGGTCTATAGTTAGGGGGATAAGGTTTGGGTACCTTACCCTGGTAAAACTATGGATGTGACCCACTTTGTATATGATACAAACACTGTGATCCTAACGTGTTCGTGTAGATGACATGTGAGTGGGGATATCCTATGTAATGAGATTACATAAGATCGGACCACGAAATAGTAACCTCTAGATGTAACTCTGTTGACTAGTTAGGTTTCTATTTCACTAGGATGACCTAGGCAACTTGATCTCAATCCTGAGTAGGTTACGAACTCCTGTTCGCGAAGGATTGTCCTTTGACTAGTATGGATGAAAGTTGGCCAGATTCGCTGACTCAATATGCCTACCTTCTTGGGGACAAGACCGAGTGAGCGGCTGGGAACTTAACTTAGCAAGATAGAATTCACTCCTTCCCGCCTACTATGGTAAGTAGAGGAATGTTCACTTAAGTGGTGTCTCCGGGACTTGAACAAAGGGCCTGACACTCTCATTGGCTCGAGAGGGACTCTGTTTGTTAGTAGGACCACAAACAAATTGTATATTAGAGGAGCACCGGTACTTAAGGTACAAGATGTAACCTGTGGTGAAACAATGAATTTGACCAAACTGGTGTTACGAACATTCGTGAAGGATTGACTTGTCATATTGGTCAATATCCGTGGACACGCGAAATATATCTGCATTGAAAAGAGTGCAAACATGGGACTTTAGTGGAGTGTCCCCACAGTTAACGAATGTTGATTAGGAGGTTAATGAGATTAACCAAGTAATCTCGTATCGTTGGAGCTTCTGATCTGTAGGTCCATTAGGTTCACCTTCTAGCTCGTAAAGGGTTCTTAGATCATTTGAATTTGAAATGTTCAAATTCATAAGGGAATAAACTTAAAGTATATAAATATGATATAATATATAGTTTTGGAACTATATATTATAAATTTAATGTGAATATGATTTATATTAAATTATATGTGAGAGAATTAAATATTTGAAAGAGTTCAAATATTAAATTCAAATGTGAATGTGATTTATATTTTTGAAAACTATAGATTATAATTTAATATGCATAAGATGTGCATTAAAACTATACGTTAGAAGGAAAATTAATTAAATGTGATTTAATCTAAATTAAATATATGATATTTTATTTAATTTAATTAAATAAGATTTAATTGATTTATTAAATAATACGATTATTTATTATTTAAAAATAAAAATAGGGAACGTGTCAGGAGGACACGTTCCCCATCTCTCCCAACTCCCTAATCGATAGGGAGTGGGAGATGCCCTCTACAGGGTCTTTCTTCTCCAAGTGAGAAGAATACAATTGATCGATCGATTTTTTTTGGAATTACTCATAAGAATTCTCTCTCCCTCTCGCTCAATTCCCTTTTTCTCCAATTGTTGGATCCTTCCCACCTAAGGAAGATCTAAGTAGAACTCAGAGAATAGAGGGTTCTCCAAGTAGTAGTGTCTTGCTGGAGAAAACAGAGGAGTTCCTGTGTTGCTGTGTTGCAGTACGATAAGCAAGGAGTTGTTGTTGAGGAAAATCTACAAACGTAATCTCTTTTCTTCCTTTTAGTTTAATAGTTAAACTTAACATGTTTTCATGATTAATCTCCATGTCTAATTAGATTAGAAATGCATGTTTATTCTGTTTTTCATCAATGTATTGATTTTTGTATTTCAACTAAAACGAACTTGCAAATTACGATTCCAAACACGTTTCTGCTGCTCAAGAGGATTAGATCTCCATCAGAAAATATTTTACTAGATTGACAATGCTGGAAGCAAAAGTCAATACTATATCAGGTTCTGCAAATCTGATTGAAGGCTTTGGAAAAACAAGTTTTAACTTGCCTAGAGGAACACGATTTACAATTAATAATGTTTTGTTCTCTAGCAAATCAAAAATAAATTTATTGAGTTTCAAAGATATACGTAACAATGATTATCATATTGAAACTAATCGTAAAAATAATATAGAGTGTCTTTATATCACATCTATTGTTTCACATGAAAAACGTATTGTAGAAACACTGCCTGCTTTTTCTTCTAGATTATATTAGACTCATATACGAGTAGTCGAAAGTTATGCCACAATGAACCAGAAGTTCATGAATCCAGAAATATTCAGTGTTTGACATGATTTGATTAGGTCATCCGGGATCAATAATGATGAGGAAAATTATTAAGAATTCACATGGGCATCTTTTAAAAACCAGAAGATTCTTCAATCCAATGAGTTGTCATGTGATGCTTGCTCTCAAGGGAAATTAATTATTAGACCATCACCAGCTAAAGTGGGGATTGAATCACCTGCATTTTTAGAGCGAATTCAAGGTGTTATTTGTGGACCTATTAACCCACCAAGTGGTCCATGTAGATATTTTATGGTATTAATTGACGCATCGGTCACATGTATGCTTATTATCAAGTCGAAATCTTGCATTTGCAAGATTACTTGCTCAAATAATTAAATTAAGAGCACAATTTCCTGATTATACAATTAAGACCATTCGACTTGATAATGCTGGTGAATTTACATCTCAAACTCTTAATAATTATTGTATGTCAATTGGGATAAGTATTGAACATTCTGTAGCTCATGTTCTTGAAGGGATTTGGAATTCCCGCAGCGGAAGACGTTGTGAAACGTCGTTGATTCGTTGTGTAATTCGAATCTTAAAATTGAACTTATCTCATAGATCCTAGGCTAAACATGCAAAAGAAGAAGAAAAACAGTAAGGTAAACGTTACTTACTTGTTGAAGAACACTTCTTCAACGCTTTCCTCCTCCGGTCACGATCTCTCTCGAACCAAAGATCTCCTCGAATCAAACCTCGAACAGAGTTGCAAAACACTTCAAAAATGTCTTCTCGGTTATTCTTGGGAGGTTGAGGGAGATTGTGTGGAACTCCTTTTGGTTTTGGGTGATGAGAGAATTTTGGAGAATTGAGAGAGTTCTAGAGAGAAATCACTTTCTCTCTTTGAATGGAAATCAGAAAAATGGCGAGAAGGTTACCAAAAGCTTCTTGCAAAGCCTTTAAATAATGGTGAGATGTGGAGTTAACATCTCCACTAAATCACCATTTTACCACAACTATATAATATACAAATCATATTTGCATATTATATAATATAAGGTATCTCATACCTTATTAAACAAATCTCATTTGCATAAATGTGGAATTATAAATTGAATCACATTCAATTTAATTTCTCTCAATTCAATTTCTCCAAATAGCACTAATTAATCAATTAGGCTATACTATAGTTTATTATGAATCTCATTCACATCAAACTATATATTATGTCATCTATATCTCATATAAATAACATAAATACCCAAATAATGAATTTGAACACTTCAAATTCACACCAAACTGTAAACTCTCAATTTGTCCAATTTGAGCCAACCGAGGGACCTAATGGACCTACACGTGATTTAACTTCAATGATCCGAGACTAACTCACAAACTCTTTGACTCGGTTATTCAACATTCATTAGCTACGGTAACACTCCACTAAAGCCCGTAGCTGCACTCTCATCACTGTAGGACAAGTTGTGTCCATCGATATAACCAATACCCATGAGTCGACCCTTCATAGGTTTTTCGTACACACTACTGGGTTAAATTACCGTTTTACCTCTGTGTCTACCTCTTACTCCTAAAGTCCCACTGCTCCTCTAATGAACAACTACGTTGCATGGTCCAAACATAAACAACAACCCTCTAAGGCCAATGAGAGAGTGAGGCCCCGTTGTTCAAGCCCCGGAGAGAGCACTGAAGGGAAAAACCCCTCTAGTTTTCCTAAGTCGGGAACGAGTGAATTCCTTCTTGCGTAGTCAAGTTCCCAGCTCTCCACGTGGTCCTGTTCCTGAGAAGATAGGCATATTGGGTGAGCAACAGTGGCCACCCTCACTCATACTAGTCAAAGGACAGACCCCCGCAGACAGAAGTCTGTGACACGCTCAGGATTAAGGTTAAGTCACTAATGGTCATCTACGAAATTATTAGCTCTATACTGTTAACGGTGTTACAACCGTAAGTTTAATAACTTACGGTCCGGTCTTGTACAATCTCATTGCACAAGATGCCCCCACTTGCATGTCAACAACATGAACGAGTCAGATCACCTCGTTTGTATCTAATACAAAGCGGGCCGCATCCACAGTGTATCCAGGATTAGGTCTCCAACCCTATCCATACACTGTAGACCGTTCGGGTTATTAACTCGAACATGATCCTCCCTGTGTGTCCACTACACACCGTTCAAGTTCTTAGTTCTCTCATAATACAATGACCCTGGAGCTTAGTTTATTGGATTAAGTTTATGAAATATGCGAGACACAAAATTTAAATAAATAACTCTTATTTATCACACAAACTTCAAATAAATAACTCTAATTTATTTACAACTTGGAATATTACAAACTACACGAGATGAGGACATACATCCCAACAAACTCCCACTTGGACTAAGCTAGTGGAGTACATGATACATTTCTCAAATGTACAATAAAGTAATACAATAAACTAGGGCATTGAATACCCCTTTACAATACTCCCACTTGCCCTAGTCAGGAAGCACTCGAAGACCTAGATTCTCTAGGTGACCCTCAAACACCTTAACCATGAGGGTCTTTGTAAATGGATCAGCAACGTTGTGCTCTGAAGCTATCTGCGTGACTGTCACGTCTCCCCGGTGCACATTCTCCCGTATCAGCTGATACTTACGCTCAATGTGCTTGCCCCTTTTATGACTCCGAGGTTCTTTTGAGTTGGCTACTGCACTACTGTTGTCATAGAACAGTGATCAGCAAGTCATATTTGGAACAACTTCCAAATCCGTCATGAACTTCCTGAGCCAAAAAGCTTCCTTTGCAACTTCACAAGCCACAACATACTCGGCTTCCATCGTGGAATCAGCGATGCATCCCTGTTAGATTGTTTCGCCACACTACAGCTCCTCCATTCAGAATGAAGGCTGACCCCGAAGTTGATTTCCTAGAATCCTTATCGGTTTGAATGTCAGAATCTGTGTATCTCGTAAGGATCAAATCCCCACTCCCATACACTAGGCTGTAATTCCTCGTTCTCCTAAGATACTTGAGGATTGCCTTTACGGCTGTCCAGTGATCTAATCTTGGATTGGATTGATACCTACTGACAATCCCAACTGCATAACAGATGTCGAGCCTAGTACACAACATGGCATACATCAGGCTCCCTACAACTGAAGCATAGGGGATTCGTCTCATATCCTCAACCTCTTGAGGTGTCTTAGGACACTGATCCTTAGACAGGTGAACCCCATGCCTGAAAGGCAACAAACCCTTCTTGGAGTTCTGCATCTTATATCTAGACAACATTTTATCCATATAAGACGCTTGAGACATGGCTAGCGTTCTGTTCTTTCGGTTCCGGACAATATCTAGACAACATCTTGTCAATACTGTGCCTCTCCCAACTCTTTCATTTGGAATTACGAAGCCAACCATTCCTTAATGTCAGTAAGAAATCCTACCTCGTTCCCAATGAGAAGGATATCATCCACATACAATATAAGAAACACGACAGTACTGTTAACGATTTTCTTGTAAACACAAGGCTCGTCAACATTTTGATCAAAGCCATAAGATTTGATCGTCTCATCAAACCTTATATTCCAAGACCTCGAGGCTTGTTTCAGTCCATAAATAGACCTTTGAAGTCGGCAAACCTTTTGCTCTTGGCCTTGGGCAATGAACCCCTTGGGCTGGTCCATGTAGACGGTCTCGTCAAGCTTGTCATTCCGAAAGGCGGTCTTGACATCCATTTTCCATACCTCATAGTCATAATATGCAGCAATGGCAAGAAGGATTCTAATCGACTTTACCATGACAACAGGTGAAAAGGTTTCCTCATAGTCAACCCCTTCTACCTGGGTAAAACCCTTTGCCACTAGTCGAGCTTTGAAGGTTTGCACCTTCCCATCTACGCCACGTTTACGCTTGTAGATCCACTTGCAACCAATAGGTTTAACCCCATCCGGTTGGTCCACAAGCTCCCAGATGGAATTGAAGTACATCGATTCCATTTCCTGGTCCATAGCTTTAATCCACTCGTCTTTGTCAACGTCTGCCATTGCTTGATCATAGGTCAATGGATCCTCACAGTCATCATCAGGAGTGACGACTTGGATTTCAGCTAAACCGATGTAACGTTCAGGCTGTCTCACATCCCTCCCACTACGTCGAGGCATTCCCAACTCTTGGGAACGGACTTGACAAGACGGACTAGGATCAACAACACTTGTTGACGTACTAGCACCATCAGCAACTATTGCTGATGAACTGTCTATTTCATTCAACACAATCTTACTCCTTGGTAAGTGATCCCTGATGTGGTCTGCCTCAAGTAATGTGGTGTTTGTCGACACAAGCACCCTATTATCCTTAGGATCGTAAAAGAAACCACCTCTAGTCTCTTTTGGGTAACCTACTAGGCACAACTTTAAACGGATTCCAGCTTCTTCGGGTTTGACACCAACACATGGGTCGGACATCCCCAAATTCTGAAATGACGTAAACTGGCTTTACGACCATGCCAGAGTTTGAAAGGTGTTTCACAAGTACTTTTCGACGGAACTGTGTTCAAAATATAAACCGCAGTCTCCACTGCGTAACCCCAAAAAGAATTAAAGAGACGATCATAGCTCATCATCGACCGAACCATGTCCAACAAGGTTCTGTTTCTCCTCTCCGATACATCATTCTGCTGTGGCATACCAGGTGCTGAGAGTTGGGACGTAATTCCGTGTTCTATCATATAGTCCTGGAACTCAGTGTCCATGTACTCTCCACCTCGATCCAATCAAAGTGTTTTTATCATTTTACCTAACAGGTTCTCAACCTCAGTCTTGAACTCCTTGAATTTTTCAAGTGTTTCAGACTTCCTATGCATTAGGTAAATGTACCCATACCTCGAATAGTCATCTATAAAAGATACGAAGTATTCTTAACCATCTCGTACTTTAATATTCATCAGACCACAGAGGTCAGAATGTATAAGCTCAAGGGGCTCCTTGGCTCTATATCCTTTTCCACTAAAAGGACGTTTGGTCATTTTGCATTCAAGGCATGACTCACATATAGGTAAAGAGTTTTCTTCCAACTCGCTAAGAAGTCCACTCTTCACTAGTCTCTCAATCCTATTGAGATTAATGTGGCCTAACCGTAGATGCCAAAGATGGGCACTCTCTTTTGGAGAAACTTTCAATCTCTTAGTTCGCGTTTCAACGGTTTTAAACAATTCGGTGTTCAAAACACTTTTGACCGAATTAGGGTTCAAAACATATAAATTGCTCTCAAGCGAAGCAGAACAAATCAAATTTCCATTTCGAAAAATAAACGCTTTATTACTCTTGAAAGAAACGGAAATATTTTGTTCTAAAAGGCAAGATATAGAAACTAGGTTTCTCGTAAACCCAGGAACTATATACATATTATCTAATAATAAGTACTTTCCACCAAAAAACAGCTTCACCGTGCCTATTGATGCAGCTGAGACAACTTCTCCGGATCCAACCCTAAGTGTTATCTCACCCTCTTGCAGCCGCTGCCAGGAACTTAATCCTTGAAAAGGAGCAAACATGGTTAATGGCGCTGTTGCGTGATATTTATATGATATTGCAATACCGCAGTGTACGGGTCAAGTTTTAGTATAGTGATTTATGAGTCCAAGTATCGTCCTCGGGAATGAGTTTCTAGATTAATTAAGTATTAAGATACTAATTCTCAAATTTAGCTAAAGCAACAAAACATGGATAGGTGTTTGACGAATAAGACAACCGAACAAACAAACATGTGGAGACACGAATTGATAGAATTAAAGGAAGTGATTTTACAAGTTAATAACCTAACTACACATGCATTGACCTCATGAGATGAATTTATAAACAAGAAGTAAATTACTCAAGAAAACCTCTCGGTTCTTAATGAGCCTCACACATGCAATAGAATTCATAGTCTCCATACGAACCTACAACATGCATGGCATTAAGTAACTTCTTTAAGTGTTTCCCTAAGAATTCTAGGTCACTCTCGTGCCAGACTACTAAGGGTTTTGACAATTTTGCTCTAATTCAAGCTTTATCTCTCGAGTCCACTTGAATCAACGAATTAAGGAGTGCATAGCGAATGGCCAAAAATAAGAACAAAACATGCTTCAATATATTGTAATAAAGTCATAGCAAATAAATCAAATCCTACTACAATGTTTAGCAACTCTAAATCACATGAAAAACAAACTAAACAAGTAGAAAACGTCTTAGAACGCTATTACAAATTGAAAGAAAGAGAAATAAACTTAGGTGTCGATGTCGGTCCTTCGTCTCCGAGCTCCCGTCTTCGATCTCGAACCTCCACGAATGCTTTGGCTCTCACAATCACTCTTTTCTCTCTTCTCACAAGGTGTGTTTCGAAATTAGGGCAAAACTCTACCAAATTGTGCTCCCTTTGCAATGAAATCATAAGGATATATTTACAGAAGGAATCGGTGCAGCGTTGCAACGCTAGGGACAGCGTTGCCTTGCCGCACTAAGCGCTAGCAAT
The DNA here is from genome assembly GCA_036507285.1 of Trichosanthes cucumerina. Taxonomy (NCBI): domain Eukaryota; kingdom Viridiplantae; phylum Streptophyta; class Magnoliopsida; order Cucurbitales; family Cucurbitaceae; genus Trichosanthes; species Trichosanthes cucumerina. The sequence goes on along the minus strand of CM071839.1, from coordinate 67,496,129 downwards.
TAAGGAAATAATCGATGGCGTTGCGCCGAGGCGCGCGTTGCAACGTCGCTACCCTAACGCGTGCGCTCCTTGTCGAAATGGCGTTGCGACGCTGCAAGGCAGCGTTGCAACGCCCTATGTGCGGCTTCTCACGCGTGGCTTCTTATCGAGATAGCGTTGCGATGCCCTAAAGCAGCGTTGCAACGCTATCGCCTGGAATCTTCAAAGCCTTTAAACAGCAAGTATGGCGTTGCAACGCTCTGCATGGCGTTGCAACGCCATCACCTCGGGTCATCATGCTTGGATTGGTTCTTTTTCTTCCAATTGATGTTATCTTTAGCTCCAAATAGCCCCGTTTTGATCTCGAGTGATCCAAATTGTCTCCAAGAGCTCCTTTTAAGCTTGTCACCTGAAATTGAGTGAATTAAACACGTAAAAGCCCTGAAATCATCATAAAACTAGCAATACTTAAGCCTAAGGATAACACATTTTGTGTGCTATCAAACACCCCCAAACTTAAACTTTTGCTAGTCCCGAGCAAAAATAGAGTTAAACATTAGATTGTTCTTAAACATACATTTGATTCAAGCCTCAAAGATTTAAGAGAAAATTTTGCAATCACAAGAAACACTTAAACATAACACTTCAACAAGTAATTTAAAACTTTTCCCAAGTGTTCCTACGTGTGTGTGTGATTAGCCTATGTTCCCTTCATTTTTACTAAGCCCGGATCAACTTTATTAGGTTCTCCATTCAACTTCCCCTACATCGGTGTTAATTACTAATCTTTGAGCCTCTCACATTGAAGAAATAAACAACTTTACTCAAAGACTTAATCACTCTTTTGATGCCACTTTTTCTATCTTTTTTTTTTTGTGCAAGGACACTAGCTTTCACACATCCACTGCGAGGACCGTGCCAGAGCACTCGCTCAATGAGTGGCCTAACTGATCACAGTGAAGGTAGCTCTTTTTGTCCTCACAATTTTTTTTCTATAACAACAAAAAGCAGACGACAACCCTTTCACATAATGCACATATTATACAGATTATGCACTTCATGTTGTCGTTCACCCTATCCTCGCAGCTTTAACTCTCAAATCGGTTCTCGGACCTATCAAGTGACATCAAACTTCTAAACTTAATAACTTTGTTCTAAGCATTTCAAACTGCGCAGAACAAAGGCTATGTGCATATAATGCGGGAAAAACTCAAGAAAATTTTTAAATTAACTCAAATTCATGTCATGCTTTCAGGTTTCAACAGAATCACAAAGATTTTCAAATAAATCTCATCCTAGGCTATCATGATCATACTCATGTAAAGGAACAACCAACAATTCAAAGACATACTCGGGATAGTTATAATAAATAAATAATCCCCACCCCAAACTTAAACTAAACATTGTCCCCAATGTTTGTAGAAATAAGCATGAGGTAAGTATAAGGGTAGAAGTAAACGATACTGTCCTGGGTGATGGAGATCTTTCTGAGTTCCTTGGATAGCCAAAGCATGTGTGTCGGAGTTCCTCTGAATGGGAGCATGGATTTGAACGAAGAAAGGACATCTCCACAACCTACGAAGTAAAACAACCACTAACTAAGAATTGAAAAACAACAAAAACAAACTAAAGCAAGCTAAAGACAGGAAAACAAAAGTAAGTAAAGCTTGGGTTGCCTCCCAAGAAGCGCTTTGTTTAACGTCTTTAGCTAGACTGTACTCCCTCAAGGTGTTTCTTTCCTTGCTTGCAGTGCCTGGAGTGATGTGTTCATTTGGCCAACTGGGGTCTCTATATTCTTTATTGCGGCTCCATGATCGGTCACTATACCGATAGATCGGTGATTGCATTCTCCAGTGGTTGGGACGACTTACGGATTCAAATATGAAGGAGTGTAATGTGTCTTCCGAGATGGTTTCCTCTCTGATGTAGAAGCATGCCCTGTAGGAGGATTCAACACATTTTTATTGTTAGTATAAGAAAAGTTTTCATGGTACCTCAAACCTGGATTGTAATGTGTTGGGAGATTATTCTGAGTCTGATTGCCTCCATAGTTGTTGCTCCTGTTGTTCATGTAGTTCAATTGCTCCATAGTGGATTCTCTATTGGGTTGGAAGCATTGAGAGGGCATCCCTGTTTGTGGTGATCCTGCAAAATTATTCAGGGCATGAGTGAGAGATGTCATATGAGATCTAAGAGAAGTTACCTCATCCAGTTGATACAATCCAGCTACTGGGTTAGATCTGTCATTGTCAGAGGCCAGCTGGTAGTGGCGCAGCTGACACTTCCTCAAGGAGGGCACGTGCTTCTGGCACAGTCTTTGCCATGAAAGCCCCTCCAGCAGTAGCATCTAGAATGGTCCTGGTCTTACCTTCCAGTCTATTATAAAACAAATGCACTGGCCAATCTGGGTAGCCATCTTTGTGGGCACCTCCCCGAGCATGTCCTTGTACCTTTCCTGGCCTCAAATAACTGCTCTCCCTCTTGCTGCCTGAATGTTCCTATCTCAGTCCTTAACCTTGCAGCTTTGACAAGTGGAAAGAATTTGGTCATGAAGGCTTGGGCCAACTCCTCCCAGGAAGTGATACTGCCTGAGGGAAGGGATCCTAGCCATTCTTTGGCTCTACCCTGCAAAGAAAAAGGAAAGAGACGTAGCGAATACTATTAGCAGAGATACCATTCATTTTAAATGTACCACAGATTTCCAAAAAAATTTGAAGATGAGAGTTAGGATCTTACGTGGCTAGGCCTCTGAAAGCACCTTCCCTAACCATTTGTATCACCTACATTTTCATTCAAAGTTATTAGCATTGATAGGGGCATGGACTATTCCACCTTGGCTCGAAATTAAACACAGGTTGGAAATACTCCCTGATAGGTTTAGGGTTATTGATGAGCTCCTGATCAGCCATTTCTTGAAGTTCTGCTCTTCCTTCCCTTATGAGTCTCCTACAGGTCCTCTCGATCTCAGGATCAAAAGGGTGCAAGTCTCTGCAGCCTCTCCTTGGGCATACACTGGAGGAACAAAAAGAAAGAAATTAGATAAAAAAAAAAAAGAAAAACACCAACAACTAGAAAATAAAACAAAAAATAAAGACATAACACATAAAACTTGGGTTTCCTCCCAAGAAGCGATTTGTTTAACGTCTTTAGCTAGACGGTGACTTATCAAGGCACATAAAATTACTCATATTTCTCTGGGCCCTTCTTGCTTGAATCAATGTAGCCTTCTAAGTCTAAAAGGCTATCTTGCTTTTCATGGGCACCAGAGACATAATTATTTTTGGTATTTTTATTTAATGAAATGAAAGAACTGAAGTCAAAACAAGACTCGTGAGTGTATGACAATTGGTTATCAACAATTAAGGAAATTTCTGGAGAATAAAGGGAAGAATACTTCTCAGCCTCTAACCCTATCACCTGGGTTTCCTCTGTGGAAGTGATTATAATACCGATGTCTACCTCACTAACTTTGATTATGGTGTGTCTCAATCTCCCCAAACTATCCTCACTATCATGTGAGCAGACCCTCCAGTGGCACCCTCTCGGTGGTAAGGATAATAAATTGTTCCTGTAAGGCCTTAAGGGAAATTACTAGCTGGTTAAGATATTGGGTTCTATCCTGTACTATTTCCCATAGTTCTACCACTTTAGCTTCTAACCTATTCAACCTTTCGAATTCTTCATGAACCAAATTTTTAATTTTCAATTCTAAAGTATATTCCCTCAATTGGTCCACAAGAGAAGATTTTTCTATGGGTTGGTCAAGGTACGAAGAACTTGAAAGAGTCTAGATTAAGAAAGCGGAAGCAATTTTGGATCTTGAACACTCTAAGTTGATCAATTTTGTAAAATAAAAAACATGCTCAAAGCTAGAAAAAGCAGAGGATAGAAAACTCAACTTTGAAGATCAAATTCTCTTCACCCGGTTGATGGTTTTCAAAGACGAACACTTCGTGGACAACCGTTAGAGTCTTCCCTACTACCCTCGGGCCTTAGAACGGATTGTGGGATCCTTGGTTGAGAGAATTTGGAAGAAAAGACCTCAAAGGTCACTAATTCGGGAATATTGAATTTTCTGTGTAATTCTCACAAAACACCTCAAATCACCATTATATAAAGCTTCAAAAAGCTTCAATGGAGTGACAACTCAAGGATGATGAGGATGCTTTGAGATGGAGGTGGCCAATTTTGGTGAATTTTGAAGATGAGTAAGATTGGGCAAGTTGGCAACTTATTTTTCATGAAAATCCCTCATTTTACATTTAATTTTAATTCAAAAAACAATATTAAATTGATTTTTAATTAAAATTAATATAATTAATTAAATAATTCAAAATTAATTAATTTAATTAATTTTTTAATTTAATTTAATATCAAATATTAAATTAAATAAATTGCCCGATCTCGATCGATTTTTTTTTTGAACATGAATCCTTATTCACGCTATAAACCGATCCCAATATTTAAATCATATTTAAATATATCCACCTCTTATTAATCATAGTTTAATTCATGATTAAGCTATGATTCGTTAAATATATCACATATAAATAACGCTTTCTCCCAAACTTAAATTTGAACAATTCAAATTCTTTTCTCTCAAAAAGTTATAAGGCTAAGTCCGAGGTAGTAAGGAGGACCTAATGGACCTACAGATCATGAGCTCCAACGATACGAGATTAACCGGCCAAACTCTTTAGCCTAGCTAATCAACATTCGTTAACCACCGGGACACTCCACTAAAGCCCAGTGGCTGCACTCTCCTCACTGTAGATATATTTATGTCCACTCGATATAACCATGATTAGTAAGTCGATCCTTCACAGGTCATTCGTAATTACAGCTGGGTCAAAATTATCGTTTTACCCCTGTAATTACCTTTTGTTTCTTAAGTTCCACTGATCCTCTAATGAACAATTGGTTTGTGGTCCAACCAGCAAACCAAATCCCTCTCGGGCCAATGAGAGGGATGGGCCCATTGTTCAAGACCCGAGTCGATGACTTAAGGGAACAACCTTTCTACTAATCCCTAAAGCGGGTAGGAATGAATTCCATCTTGCCGAACTATGTTCTCAGCTATCTACCCGGTTTTATCCCTGAAATGGCAGGCTTATTGAGTCGGCAGTCTCGAGCCACTCTCACCCACGCAAATCTAAGGATAATTCGAATAAACAGGAGTCCATAGAACACTCAGGATTAAGATCGAGTTACCTAGGTCATCGGATGAATATAGTCGATTAAGACGATGAACGGAGTTATAAAGTCTAAATGACTATTGCGCGATCGATCTTATGCAAACTCATTGCATAGGGCGCCCCACTCACATGTCTCCACATGAACGATTAAGGATCACATCGTTTGTTCTTTTTACAAAGTGGGCGCGTCCATAGTGTCCCCGGATAAGGTCCCCAACCCTATCCTTATACTATAGACTGTTCTGGCTATAACTTGAACTTGATCCACTTTTATGTCACACATAAAGTTCAAGTATTCATCCTATAGCCAAGGGTTCTTTATTGGATTAAGGTTACACAATACACAATAGTTAATAACACCTTTACTGAATAAATTTCAATAACAACTTTATTGTGATATAGAATATACATTCAGTTTACAAAACCACGAGTTTTAGGACATAAAACCCAACAGAACTATGGTTCCAACTGCCTAGATAACTACAATTACATGAATGTTCATCAATTTCAGGTACAGAATGGTAAAAATTAGACAGATGAGATTCAGAGAAATCAGGGTGCACATACCTAGGGTCTCGGGATGGACAATGAAATGGTGGAAAATTGAAATCATGCAAAGTCATGCTTTTAAAATCAGTAATTTCTCAACAAGACTTCACACAATAGCAACACAACCAAATGCAGGGGAAAAATTACCAATATTGTATTGATGTTGTTTTTCCAGCTCTGGGAATTATCTCCCACTAACTTATCGGAAGCAAGTAAAGCTATAATAGCGCTAGACATTTTTAGCTGAAAATTTAAGAAAAACTTTGTATTAGTCTCGCAAAAACCTTTTGAAAACTAATCTAATTTTAGCAAAAATATTTCATGATCCCTAGGTCATTCAAAATTTTGCAATGATACCCTAAAGGTTTAGAATGATTGCCACCGAAGGGTGAACAAAACACTCCTCCTCTAGGACGAGACTTTCTCGATTAGACCCTAATCCCAGAATAACTCTTATACCATTAGGCATCCAATTACCATTGTTCGGTCAAATTCATTAACACTTAACGAATTCTGTGAGTGTCACCCTCAATCTTTAAGTTTCCAAGTATCCGTCCTAACAATAGCCACCGAAGGGTGAACTAAGAAGGAAAACCAACCAGAAATCAGATCCCTTTCGAAATTCACTCTGTTCGACTCTCATGATCATGCCCTCCGAAGGATTGTGCAGTCCAGGCCAAACTAGCGAGCGGATCATGGGTGTCTCACGGCAGAATCGAAAGAAGAGACCGTGGGTCTCGTTTTTACAAGTCCCGCTCCCACTCACTATAAGTACTCTCTCCATCCACGATGATATTGACCTATACAAATGCCACCCGAAGGGGAACACTCCCATTTGCGTCACGAGGCCGAGTATAGATCTCACGGTGTGGATTTGAAGGAGATTTGTGGTTGAAAATTGAAATGTATCTCATACATTATATTTCCTCCCACTTAGTACTTTAATTTTAATAGGGTTTGACCTAGATAATCGGCTAAAAAATACCTAAGTCTACCAATATAACTCTTACATGGTATTTTGCCTAAGTCTATAATCACATTATTAACTTAGGTCTATGTGAGTAAATTAATTAACACTTAATTAATCTACTCACGTAAATATAACCTAAGAATCTCGCACCCGATTCACTCCTGTGTCGGTTTCGAATGTAGGGGTGTTTATAGCGTCAACTTAAATATCCCACCTTAGACAAAACCTTCCTTAGACGAGAGTTACTAATCAATCTCCATTCAAAGATTATATTTGATTTCCTAAATTTCTAATCTAATTAGAAAATTAGAAAACCTAAGTCTAATTATTCAAGTTTTAAACACTTTAAAACTAATAGTTAACTTAGGTTGCATGCATTTCTATGTTATAGTGTTTGAACATTCATCACATGAATAACGATATACTATAACATAATATCATTCATCACATGAATATAAATGCATGAGCATACTTTAATCTAAAAATATAACACTTATATTAATTAAATTAAAAAATGCATTTAATTACATTATAACTCTTATAACATAACTGATCATGCAAACTATATTATAACTCTTATAATATATATGATGCATGAATATGTTTAACCTAAGGTGGGATTTTAAATCTATATGACATACATTATGCACATAGAAATTAATTAAAATTATACATCTCATGCATAAAATAATTAAATAGCAAAATTGGATCGGTTTTTGGCACCTAGGAGTAATTATTTAATTAAATAAAATTAATATAATAATTATATTAATAATATTTAATAAAATAATTAAATAAATAAATCAAAACGTTTTTTTTAATAAAAAACTGAAAATTAATAAATAAAAAAAACTGAAAACGGTGACGTTCGCGCGCAATTACTTCTGCAACGTATACAGCGCCGCAGCAACGCGTGGCGTTTACAGCAGTGCTATCTTCTGGCGTTGAGGCGCGTCCTCAACGCCAAATGGCGCGTTAACGCGCTTGCACACCAGCGTTGTAACGCCACTCTGCTGCAGAGCCTTCTACCGCGAGCACGGCGTTGAGACGTCGTTGGGCAGCGTCTCAACGCCATCGACAGACAGCATGTACCTTGTTGTTTTTCCCCCAGTTTTTTCGCCTGTTTCCACTCCGATTTCTTCACAGCAACTCTTGCTACAAACGACCTGGACTTACAGACTCGATTTACAACAAAATTGCCCAAAACAACGGGCCCTTACATTGATCTCATCAACATAATTGTAAATCTAATCTAGTGCCAAAAAATCGAAAACATCCATTTCGCAAACCAAACATTCATCTCATGAAAACATGATAAAATACCCACCTAAATCTTAATAAAACAGTGCATAGATGAATGACCATCGAAATGGCTCTGATACCAATTGAAGGGAATGAGAATCCCCGCGCAGCGGAACACGATCGAATCGTCGTGGTATCATCATGTAACATGCTTATTAAAATTGATCTTACTATTAGATCTAGGCTAAACATGCTGAAATTTTACAGCAAGAAGAAAAACACTTATTTGTTGTAGACCAATTCAGCAAACTCTCCTTGTTAATCACGAACTCTTCGTGCTTCTCGATCTCTACGAACTCTTTCACGATCAGATCCCAAACACTACCAAATGATCTTCTTGGTTGTTCTCTTTTGGAGAAGGGAAGTTGGTGGGAACTTTTGTTTTTGGAAAGAGAGGAGAAATGAGAGAATGGAGAGAGTTCACTTTTGAATTCTTAGGTCAAAATCCAAAAATGAAAACTTAGCTTACCAAAGCTTAGCAAACCCATCTTACAAAGGGTTTATATAGTGGAATGATGAAGTTCACAACTTCACATTATTACCACTTTACCACAACCATATGTTATGTAAATCTCATTTACATAATTATATAATATAAGATATCTCATATCTTATGTTGCAAATCTCATTTGCAATAATTGTGGATTTAATTAAATTGAATCACATTCAATTTATTTTCTCTCTATCAATTTCTCCAATTAGCCTTTAATTCAACAATTAGGGGCTAATATATAGTTTATTATGAATCTCATTCATATTAAACTATATACTATATCATCTATATGATATAAATATTCTTAAAGTGAAATTGAACACTTCAATTTCATGCCAAAACATTAACCCTTCTTTTATCCCGATTGAGCTAACCAAGGACCTAATGGACCTACAAAGTGGCGGGCTCCAATGATTTGAGGTTAACCACCAAACTCTTTGACCCGGTCAACCAATGTTCATTAGCTACGATAACACTCCACTAGAGCACATGTGTCAGTACTCCCATCAGAGTAGAATATTACGTGTCCACCGATATAACCAATGCCCATGAGTCGACCTTTCACAGGTTGTTCGTGACACTACTGGGTCAAATTACCGTTGTCCAAGCCACGGAGAGCGATTTAAGGGAACAACCTTTCTAGATTCCCTATAGGCGGGAGCAGTGAATTCCATCTCGCGTAATTAGGTTCTCGCTCTCCACTTGGTTACGTCACGAGAAGATAGGCATATTAAGTAAATGCGAGACTACCCTCACCCGTACTAGTCAAAGGACAGACCCCCCGCAGACAGGAGTCCGTAATACGCTCAGGATTCAGGTCGAGTCACTAATGGTCATCTATGAATTTATTAGTCTTTACTGTCAACGGTGTTATATCAATAAGTCTAATAATTCACGGTCCGGTCTTATACAATCTCATTGTACAGGATGCCCCCACTCGTATGTCAACAACATGAACGAGTCAGATCACCTCGTTTGTATCTAATACAAAACGGGCAACATCCACAGTGTATCCAGGATTAGGTCTCCAACCTCATCCTTATACTGTAGACTGTTCGGGTCATTAACTCGAACGTGATCCTCCTTGTGTGTCAACTACACACCGTTCAAGTTCTAGTTCTTTCATATATTCAATGACCCTGGAGCTTAGTTTATTGGAAATGTTTAAAATATTTGCGAAACATAAAGTAAAGAAATGAATAACAATATTTTACAAACACGAGATTAGGACAAAAATTCCAACACAACGCCCCAGCGTTGTAACGCTGACCTGCAGCAGCGCCTTGATAAGCATGGACAGCGTTGAGATGCCGATGAACAGCGTCTCAACGCTGTCGATAGAACAACAACTCCTTACTCGTTCTTCGTCGAATTTTCGCCCATTTTCGCTCCGATTTCTTCCCGACATCTCATGCCCCGAACGACACGAAATTTACAAACTCGATTTACATCAAAAAATGTCCAAAAATACTAGGCTTTTACATTGATCTCATCAACTTTGAATGTAAATCTATTCTAGTTCCAAAACACGTAAACATCCAAAATGCAAACAACAATTTCATCTCATGAATTTGGAGCAACCCACCTAATTTTAAGAATTTACAGAATACACAACGAAGAGCAACGATTGGCTCTGATACCAATTGAAGGGATTTGGAATTCCCGCAGCGGAAGACGTTGTGAAACGTCGTTGATTCATTGTGTAATTCGAATCTTAAAATTGAACCTATCTCATAGATCCTAGGCTAAACATGCAAAAGAATAAGAAAAACGTTACTTACTTGTTGAAGAACATTTCTTCAACGCTTTCCTCCTCCGGTCATGATCTCTCTCGAACCAACGATCTCCTCGAATCAAACCTCGAACAGAGTTACAAAACACATCCAAAATGTCTTCTCGGTTGTTCTCGGGAGGTTGAGGGAGAGTGTGAGACTCCCTTTGGTTTTGGGTGAGGAGAGAATTTTGGAGAATTGAGAGAGTTCTATAGAGAAATCACTTTCTCTCTTTGAATGGAAATCCAAAAAATGGCAAGGTTACCAAAAGCTTCTTGCAAAACTTTTAAATAATGGTGAGATGTGGAGTTAACATCTCCACCAAATCACCATTTTACCACAACTATATAATATACAAATCATATTTGCATATTATATAATATAAGGTATCTCATACCTTATTATACAAATCTCATTTGCATAATTGTGGAATCATAAATTGAATCACATTTAATTTAATTTCTCTCAATTCAATTTCTCCAAATAGCACTAATTAATCAATTAGGCTATACTATAGTTTATTATGAACTTTATTCACATCAAACTATATATTATGTCATCTATATATCATATAAATGACATAAATACCCAAATAATGAATTTGAACACTTCAAATTCACACCAAACTGTAAACCCTCAATTTGTCCAATTTGAGCCAACCGAGGGACCTAATGGACCTACACGTGACGAGCTCCAATGATCCGAGACTAACATGTCAAACTCTTTGACCCGGTTATTCAACATTCATTAGCTACAGTAACACTCCACTAAAGCACGTAGTTGCACTCTCATCACAGTAGGACAAGTTGTGTCCATCGATATAACTAATACCCATGAGTTGACCCTTCACAGGTTGTTCGTAGACACTGTTGGGTCAAATTACTATTTTACCCCTGTGTCTACCTTTTGCTCCTTAAGTCCCACTGCTCCTCTAATGAAAACCTACGTTGCATGGTCCAACCATAAACAACAACCCTCTTAGGCCAATGAGAGAGTGGGGCTCCATTGTTCAAGCCTTGGAGAGAGCACTTAAGGGAACAACCCCTCTAGTTTCCCTAAGTCGGGAACGAGTGAATTCCTTCTTGCGTAGTCAAGTTTCCAGCTCCCCACGTGGTCCTGTCCCTGAGAAGATAGGCATATTGGGCGAGCAACAGTGGCCACCCTCACACGTACTAGTCAAAGGACAGACCCCCACAGACAGGAGTCCGTGACACGCTCAGGATTACGGTCGAGTCACAAATGGTCATCTACGAAATTATTAGCTCTATATCATTAATCGGTGTTACAACAAAGAAGTCTAATAACTCACGGTCCGGTCTTGTACAATCTCATTGCACAGGATGCCCCCACTCGCTTGTCAACCACATGAACGAGTCAGATCACCACGTTTGTATCTAATACAAAGCGGGCCGCATCCACAGTGTATCAAGGATTAGGTCTCCAACCCTATCCATATATCATGACCGCTTCGGTCATTAACTCGAACGTGATCCTCCATGTGTGTCCACTACACACCATTCAAGTTGTTAGTTCTCTCATAATACAATGACCCTGGAGCTTAGTTTATTGAATTAAGTTTATGAAATATGCGAGACACAAAGTTTAAATAAATAACTCTAATTTATTTACAATTTGGAATATTACAAACTACACGAGATAAGGACATACATCCCAACAAACTCCCATTTGAACAAAGCTAGTGGAGTACATGATACATTTCTCAAATGTACAATAAAGTAATACAATAAACTAGGGTATTGAATACCCCTTTACAATACTCTCACTTGCCCTAGTCAGGAAGCACTCGAAGACCTAGACTCTTTAGGTGACCCTTAAACACCTTAGCCGTGAGGACCTTTGTAAATTGATCAGCAACGTTGTGCTCCGAAGCTATCTGTGTGACTATCACATCTTCACGGTGCACAATTTCCCGTATCAGGTGATACTTACGCTCAATGTGCTTGCCCCTTTTATGACTCCGAGGTTCTCTCAAGTTGGGTACTACACCACTGTTGTCACAGACAAGCGCAATCGACAAGTTCATATTTGGAACAACTTCCAAATCCGTCATGAACTTCCTGAGCCAAACAACTTCCTTTGCAGCTTCACAAGCCGCAACATACTCGGCTTCCATCGTGGAATCAGCGATGTATCCCTGCTTGATGCTTCGCCACACTACAACTCCTCCATTCAGAATGAAGGTTGACCCCGAAGTTGATTTCCTAGAATCCTTATCGGTTTGAATGTCAGAATCTGTGTATCTCGTAAGGATCAAATCTCCACTCCCATACACTAGGTTGTAGTTCCTCGTTTCCCTAAGATACTTGAGGATTGCCTTTACGGCTGTCCAGTGATCTAATCCTGGATTGGATTGATACCTACTGACAATCCCAACCGCATAACAGATGTCGGGGCTAGTACACAACTTGGCATACATCAGGCTCCCTACATCTTAAGCATAGGGGATTCGTCTCATATCCTCAACCTCTTGAGGCGTCTTAGGACACTGATCCTTAGACAGGTGAACCCCATGCCTGAAAGGCAACAAACCCTTCTTGGAGTTCTGCATCTTATATCTAGACAACATTTTATCCATATAAGACGCTTGAGACATGGCTAGCGTTCTGTTCTTCCGGTTCCGGACAATCTTGATACCTAGAACATATTGTGCCTCTCCCAAATCTTTCATTTGGAATTGCGAAACCAGCCATTCCTTAATGTCAGTAAGAAATCCTACCTCATTCCCAATGAGAAGGATATCATCCACATACAATATAAGAAACGCGACAGTACTGTTAATGATTTTCTTGTAAACACAAGGCTCGCCAACATTTTGATCAAAGTCATAAGATTTGATCGCCTGATCAAACCTTATATTCCAAGAACTCGAGGCTTGTTTCAATCCATAAATAGACCTTTGAAGCCGGCAAACCTTTTGCTCTTGGCCTTGAGCAATGAACCACTTGGGTTGGTCCATGTAGATGGTCTCGTCAAGGTTGCCATTCAAAAAGGCGGTCTTGACATGCATCTGTCACACCTCATAGTCATAATATGCGGCAACGGCCAGAAGGATTCTAATCGACTTTACCATGACAACAGGTGAAAAGGTGTCCTCATAGTCAACCCTTTCCACCAGGGTAAAACCCTTTGCCACTAGTCGAGCTTTGAAGGTCTGCACCTTCCCATCTACGCCACGTTTACGTTTGTAGATCCACTTGCAACCAATAGGTTTAACCCCATCTGGTTGGTCCACAAGCTCTCAGACGGAATTGAAGTACATCGACTCATTTCCTAGTCCATAGCTTTAATCCATTCGTCTTTGTCAACGTCTGTCATTACCTGATCATAGGTCAATGGATCCTCACAGTCATCATCAGGAGTGACGACTTGGATTTCAGCTAAACCCATGTAACGTTCAGGCTGTCTCACAACCCTCCCACTACGTCGAGGCATTCTCAACTCTTGGGAACGGACTTGACTAGACGGACTAGGATCAACAATACTTGTTGACGTACTAGCACCATCAGCAACTGTTGCTGATGAACTATCCATTTCATTCAACACAATCTTACTCCTTGGTAAGTGATCTCTGATGTGGTCTTCCTAAAGGAATGTGGCGTTTGTCGACACAAGCACCCTATTATCCTTAGGATCGTAAAAGAAACCACCTCTAGTCTCTTTTGGGTAACCTACAAAGAGGCACAACTTTGAACGGGGTTCCAGTTTCTTTGGGTTTGACACCAACATATGGGTCGGGCATCCCCAAATTCTGAAATGACGTAAACTGGTTTTACGACCATGTCAGAGTTCGAAAGGTGTTTCACAAACACTTTTCGACGGAACTATGTTCAAAATATAAATCGTAGTCTCCACTGCGTAACCCCAAAAAGAATCAGGGAGAAGAGCATAGCTCATCATCGACCGAACCATGTTCAACAAGGTTCTGTTTCTCCTCTCTGATACACCATTCTACTGTGGTATACCAAGTGCTGGGAGTTGGGACGTAATTCCGTGTTCTATCATATAGTCCTGGAATTCAGTGTCCATGTACTCTCCACCTCGATCCGATCAAAGTTTTGTTATCGTTTTACCTAACAAGTTCTCAACCTCAGTCTTGAACTCCTTGAACTTTTCAAGTGTTTCAAACTTCCTATGCATTAGGTAAATGTACCCATACCTCGAATAGTCATCTATAAAATATACGAAGTATTCGTAACCACCTCGTGCTTTAACATTCATCGGACCACAGAGGTCAGAATGTATAAGCTCAAAGGGCTCCTTGGCTCTATATCCTTTTCTACTAAAAGGGTGTTTGGTCATTTTGCCTTCAAGGTATGACTCACATACCAGTAAAGAGTTTTCTTCCAACTCGCTAAGAAGTCCACTCTTCACTGGTCTCTCAATCCTATTGAGATTAATGTGGCCTAACCGTAGATGCTAAAGATGGGAACTCTCTTTTGGAGAAACTTTCAATCTCTTAGTTCGCGTTTCAGCTGTTTTAAACAATTCGGTGTTCAAAACAATTTTGACCGAATTAGGGTTCAAAACATATAAATTACTCTCAAGCGAAGCAGAACAAATCAAATTTCTATTTCGAGAAATAAACGCTTTATTACTCTTGAAAGAAACAAAAATATTTTGTTCTAAAAGGCAAGATATAGAAACTAGGTTTCTCGTAAACCCAGGAACTATGTTCATATTATCTAATAATAAGTACTTCCCACCAAAAAACAGCTTCACCATGCCTATTGATGTAGCTGAGACAACTTCTCCGGATCCAACCCTGAGTGTTATCTCACCCTTTTGCAGCCGCTGCCAGGAACTTAATCCTTGAAAAGAAGAGCAAACATGGTTAGTGGCGCATGAATCCAATATCCAAGCAGAGTCATTACTCTCCACTAAACAAGTTTTTGTGACAAGTAAATCACATTTACCTGTCATCTTCTTTTCATCAAGGAACTTGGGACAACTCCTTTTCAGGTGTCCGCCCAGTTGCAATAGAAACACTTTCTGGCAACATTCTTGATTTCTTTGCCTTTTGGGGCGGCAACACATTCCATAAGCCTCGAACCGCTGCACTGGAAATCCCTAAACTTGTGTAATTTTGATCAATTAAATAAAGTGTTATTTATTTTGATAAGATTACAGTCTTGCTTTTATAAATCCAATAAACTAAGCTCCAAGGTTATAACATTTATCTTGAAATCAGTGTAGTGGACACTATTTGGGTTGAGTTCAAGAATATAACCTAAATGGTCTATGGTATAAGAATAAGGTTGGAAACCTCATTCCGTAACAACACCATGGATGCGCCCACTTTGTAATTAGTACAAATGAGGTGATCCAACTCATTCATGTAGTTGACATGCGAGTGGGGCATCCTGTATGAAGAGTTCATACAAGATCGGATCGCAAATTATTAGTCTAACCAAAGGTAACACTCAAGTTATGTGATAAGACTAGTAATTTATAGATGGTCATTAGTGACTCGACCTGAATCCTGAGCAAGTTAAGAACTCCTGCTTATAGGGGTTTGTCCTTAGACTAGTATGGGTGAGAGTGGCATGTAGCGGACTCAATAAGCCTACCTTCCCAGGGACAAAACCTCGTAGGTAGCTGGAAACTTAACTGTGCAAGATGGAATTCACTCATTCCTCTACTAAGGAATTAGATAGGTTGTTCCCTTAAGAACTGACTCCGGGTCTTGAACAACGGGGCCCCGCCCTCTATGAGGGTATGAGTCTAAGGTAGGACCTTAGACTTGTTGTTCATTAGAGGATCAATGGTGCTTAAGGAGCAAAGAGGTACGCACAGGGGTAAAATGGTAATTTGATCCAGCTGTGATTACGAACGACCTGTGAAGGGTCGACTCATGGGTAATAACTATATCAGTGGACACAATATCATCTACAGTGAGGAGAGTGCAGCTACAAGTCTATAGTGGAGTGACTTGTAGTTAATGAATATTGATTAACTGGATCAAAGAGTTTGATCAGTTAATCTCACATCATTGGTGCTCATGAACTGTAGGTCCATTAGATCCCTCCATTGGCTCAATATGGTAATATTGAGGGTATAAAGTTTGGAGTGAAATTGAAATGTTCAATTTCTTACATGAAGAGTTATATCAATTATATATGATATAATTGATATAATGTATAGTTTTAATGTGAATTAGATTCATATATAAACTATATACTAAAGAGAGATTAAATGAGGGTAGGATGGTCATTTCCATCTTATTTCTCTAAATATATGGTTGCATGAGATGCAACTAGGTTAAGGTTTTGACAAGATCTCTTGTTGTGTTGTTGGAAGAGTTCCAAAGCACACATCTCTCTCAAAACACCTCACCTCTCCTAAAGGGAACCCACCTTCCTCCCTCACCTAGAGAACAACGGAGAAGATCCGGTGGTCGTGTCTTCGTACGTTGAAGTTCCTGTTGCTGAGATCGTGATCGTGGGAGAGAGGAGCACTCGAAGAAAGGTTCTTCAAAGGTAAATTCTTGTTGTCCATTCTATTTTACATGCTTAATCTTATTATGTAATTTCTTGAATTTATTGTTGTAACTAAATCAAGAGCGCGCGATTCGCAATCGCTTCCGCTGCGGGGACTACGATTCCCTTCAATTGGTATCAGAGTCCAATTAAGTTCTTGATTTATGTTCTGGATTTTTCAAGAACAAGGTGGAATTTACTGTTTTTGCATGAGATGTATAAACGGTTTTGTAAAATTAGATGTTTTCAATTTTGGCACTTAGATTTACAATTTCTATTGAATCGTTCAATGTAAGGCCCCGGTGTTTTGGGCAATTTTAATTGTAAATCGAGTCTGTAAGTTCATGTCGATCGAGGCAAAGCGGTTGCTAAGAAGATCGGAGCGAAAACGAGCAAGATTTAGAGAAATCCCATTGTTGTTTGTGTGCAGCGTTGCAACACTGTTCATCGGCGTTGCAACGCTGCGCTTGCGGGAGAAGGCGCGCACAGGAGGCAACGTTGCAACGCAGCCTCTAGCGTTGCAACGTTGTGGCGTTGTGCAACACTTGGCAGAAGACGACAAGAAGCAGCGTTGCAACGCTGCTATCAGCGTTGCAATGCCAGAGGCGTTTCACAGAATTCAGCAACGGGCGGAAAATTTTTTTTTAATATATATTAATTATAAAAACGTTTTATATTTAATATACTTAATTTTAATTAATATAATTAGATTATATTAATTAAAATTATTTCTAGGGTGCTAAAATTTGTCTAATTTTTGCTATTTTAATTATGCTATTGTTGTGTAATTATTGTCATGCATAATGTATGCTTTTATTTTAGAAATCCCACCTTAGGTTAAGCATTTTCATGCATCATTTATAATATAAGGAGTTATATTATATAATTTGCATGATTAATTAATATAAAGTTGTTATATTAATTTATGGACAACATTGACATGCATTATATATCATGAGATGAATATGCTATGAATGTCTTATTATTCATGTGATGAATGATCAAGCACTATAACATAGTATGCATGTCACCTAAGGTTAATTATTAGTTTTAAAGTGTTTAGAACTTGGAAATAATAGACCTTAGGTTATCTAGTTCTAATTAGATTAGAATAAGGAACCAAGTAATTTATAAGCTATGATTAAAAGAGGAACTCTGTCTAAGGAAAGTTCTTACTGTCTAGGTTTTGGTATTTTAAGTCGATTTAAAAGCGGAACACCCCTACACCGGGAGTGACATTTAATCGAGAGAGTCTTATAAATTACAAGATGGCGTCAATGGTTTATTAAGGGGTTAATAAACTAGAAATCCTAGGTTTAATATAAAGAGTTATATTAACAAACTTAGGATAGAATCAATATAAGAGTTATATTGATTATCAATATAAGAGTTATATTGATAGAGTTAGGTAAAACCATTAGCCAGGTTTTAGCCTCAATAAGATTCCTATTAACTTTAAAGTATTCAGTGGGAGGAAAAGTGTATAAAATACATATTTTCCTACCTACGCTATCTCCAGGAAGTTCACACCGTGAGACTCATACTTGGCCTCGTGGCGCAAACGGGAGCGTCCCCCTTCTGATGGTGTTTGTATGAGTCAATATCAAGGTGAATGGAGAGGGTACTTATAGTGAGTGGGAGCAGGTTTAGTGAAAACAAAACCTACGGTCTCTTTTGTCGATTTACACCGTTAGACCACTATGGTCAGCCTGCTAGTTTGGCTGGACCGACTGCACAATCCCTTCGGAGGGCTTGATCATAGGGGATCAAACACAGTAGACACCCGAAAGGGATAAAGATTTCCTTAGACTAATTTCCAATCTAGTCCTCCCTTCGGCAGATTTTATTGGATCGAGACTCTGGGATCTAAAAATAGAAGGTTACACTCACGGGGTACATAAGTTGTGTATGTATCCAGACCAAAAAATGGTAACTAAAACCTATAGGAATAAGAGTTATTCTAGTATTAGGTTTTGGTCAAGAATGTCTTGATCTAGAGGAGAAGTATTTTTTATTACCCTTCGGTGTCATACATTCTAAACCTTTGGAGTATCATTGCAAATTATAAATGGCCTAGGAATCATTTGATAATTAGCTAAAACATGATTGGATTAGAGTTATAGCAAGAAACACATACAAGTTTGTTTGTAAATTTTCAGCAAAAATGTCTAGCACTATAATTTCCTTATTGGGTGCGGAAAAGTTAACCGGAGAGAATATGATGACATGAAAAAACAAACTCAACACTATTTTGGTAGTGGATGATCTGAAGTTTGTGCTAACTGAGGAGTGTCCTCAGGTGTCAGGCTCGAATGCATCACGAAATGTTCGTGATGCATATGATCGATGGATCAAGGCCAATGATAAGGCCAAGGTCTACATGCCGGCAAGTATGTCTTACATATTAGCCAAGAAGCATGAGGGCATGATTACCGCTAAGGAAATCATGGATTCTGTGCAGGGTATGTTTGGACAACAGTCCACACAAGCCCGACATAATGCCCTATAGTACATATTCAACTCGATAATGCCAGAGGGTATATCTGTTCGGGATCATGTCCTGGATATGATGGTGCACTTTAACATCGCGGAGTTGAATGGTGCTTCCATTGATGAGTCGAGTCAGGTCAGCTTCATTCTGGAAATCCTTCCAGATAGTTTCCTGCAGTTTAGAAGTAATGTTGTTATGAACAACCTTACTTTTAATCTTACCTCCCTTCTGAATGAACTCCAGACCTTTCAGTCTTTGATGAATATTCGGGGATCGAAAGGTGAGGCAAATGTTGCCGGTAGGAGTTATCACGCAGGCTCGACCTCAGGACAAAAATAGTGGCTTCATCTTCTTCTTCTAACCGAGAGGAAGAAGAAGAACATGAAGAAGGTTGGTAAAGGGAAACAGGCTGACAAAGTTGCCGCCCAGAAGGGCAAGAAAGTCAAAGATGTTTCTGACAAAGGAAAGTGTTTCCACTGCAACGAAGACGGGCATTGGAAACGGAACTGTCCGAAGTACATTGCAGAAAAGAAGAAGGAAGGTAAATATGATTTACTTTGCCTAGAAGCTTGTTTAGTGGATAATGATAAAACAGCTTGGATACTTGATTCAGGCGCCACTAATCATGTTTGCTCTTCTTTTGTGGAATTGATTCTGGCAAAGAACTACAACAAGGAGAGATAACGATCCGGTTGGAAATGGAGAAGTCATCTCACCAGAGAGTAGATGAGGCACAATGAAGCTTTATTTTGGCAAGAAATATGTATTGTTGGACAATATATTAGTGATACCAGGGTTTACTAGAAACCTTATTTTCATTTCTTGCCTTATTGAACAATGTATTTATGTTTCCTTTTATATGAATAAAGTGTTTATTTTGAAGAAAGGTTTAGAAATATGTTCAGCTTCATTAGAAAATGGATTGTATGTTTTAAGGCCTAATTCACCAAAAATGGTTTTGAACACTTTGAATTATTTAAAATCTACAAATGCACAAACTAAGAAACGTAAAATTTCTCCTAAAGAAAATGCTCATCTTTGGCATCTAAGATTGGGTCACATTAATCTCAATAGGATTGAGAGATTGGTAAAGAACGGACTTCTAAACGAGTTAGAAGAAAATTCTTTGCCAGTATGTGAATCATGCCTAGAAGGCAAAATGACTAAAAGACCTTTTCGTAGAAAAGGTTATAGAGCCAAAAACCCTCTAGAACTTATACATTCAGAGCTTTGTGGTCCGATGAATGTTAAAACCAGGGGAGGATATGAATATTTCATCTCTTTTATAGATGATTATTCTAGATTTGGGCATATTTACCTAATGCACCACAAGTCTGAAGCACTTGAAAAGTTCAAGGAATTCAAGATTGAGGTTGAAAATCAATTAGGTAAAATTGTTAAAACACTTCGATCGAATCGAGGTGGAGAGTACATGGATTTAAAATTCCATAACTATATGATAGAACATGGAATTACATCCCAACTCTCAACTCCCGGCACACCACAAAGAAAGCGGTGTATCGGAAAGGAGAAATAGAACCTTGTTGGACATGGTTCGATCAATGATGAGTTATGCTCATCTCCCTAGTTCCTTTTGGGGTTACGCAGTGGAGACTGCAGTATACATTTTGAATAATGTGCCCTCCAAAAGTGTTTCTGAAACACCTTTTGAACTCTGGAAAGGACGTAAAGGTAGTTTATGTCACTTCAGAATATGGGGTTGTCCGGCACATGTGCTTGTGACAAATCCAAAGAAGTTGGATTCACGTTCAAAATTATGCCTATTCGTAGGATACCCAAAAGAAACAAGAGGTGGTTTATTCTATGATCCTAAGGACGATAAGGTTTTTGTGTCGACAAATGCCATTTTCTTGGATGAGGACCACATAAGGGACCACAAACCAAAAAGTAAAGTAGTGTTGAGTGAGTTAGACGAAACAATAGCAAAGGTTGCTAATAAGAACACTAGTACGTCAACAAGAGTTGTTGATACTAGTTTGTCTAGTCAAGACAGTGCATCTCAAGAGTTTAGTATGCCTCAACGTAGTGGGAGGGTTATAATACAGCCTGACCGTTACATGGGTTTAGCTGAACCCCAAGTTGTTATACCAGATGACAACTGCGATGATCCATTGACTTATAATCAAGCAATGGTTGACAAAGACAAAAGACAAATGGGTCATAGCCATGGACCAAGAAATGGAGTCGATGTACTTCAATTCTGTTTGGGATCTTGTAGATAACCCTGATGGGGTAAAACCTATAGGTTGTAAGTGGATCTACAAGAGAAAACGTGGTGTAGATGGGAAGGTGCAAACCTTTAAAACTAGACTAGTAGCAAAGGGTTATACCGAGGTTGAAGGGGTTGACTAAGAGGAAACCTTTTCACCTGTTGCTATGGTAAAGTCTATTCGTATTCTTCTTACCATTTCCGCATATTATGACTATGAGGTTTGGCAAATGGATGTCAAGACAACCTTTTTGAATGGCAATCTTAAGGAAACCATCTACATGGACCAACCCAAAGGGTTCATTAAACCAGGACAAGAGCAAAAGGTTTGCAGGCTTAAAAGGTCAATTTATGGACTGAAACAAGCCTCTAGGTCCTGGAATATAAGATTTGATGAGGCTATCAGATCTTATGGTTTTGACCAGAATGATGATGAACCTTTTGTCTAAAAGAAAATCATTAATAGTTCTGTCGCATTCCTAATTCTCTATGTGGATGATATCCTACTCATTGAGAATGATGTAGGTTATCATACTGACATCAAGGAATGGCTAGCTACGCAGTTCCAAATAAATGATTTGGGTGATGCACAGTTTGTTCTTGGGATCCAGATTGTCCGGAACCACAAGAACAAAACACTACCCTTGTCTCAAGCATCTTGCATAGACAAAGTGTTGTCAAGGTTTAAGATGCAAGATTCCAAAAAGGACTTGTTGCCTTTTAGACATGGAATCCATTTGTCTAAGGAACACTGTCCTAAGACACCTTAAGGAGTTGAGGATATGAGACGGATTCCTTACGGATCAGCTGTTGGGAGCCTGATGTATGTCATGTTGTGTACTAGGCCCGACATCTATTTTGCAGTTGGGATGGTCAGTAGGTATCAATCCAATCCAGGACTTGAACACTGGACAGCGGTTAGAACAATCCTTAAGTACCTTCGGAGAACAAGGAACTACATGCTTGTGTATGGGGCTAAGGATTTGATCCTTACAGGATACACAGATTTTGACTTTCAGACTGATAAAGATTCTCGGAAATCTACATCAGGGTCAGTATTCACTCTTAACGGATGAGTTGTAGTATGGTGAAGCGTCAAACAAGGATGCATCGCTGATTCCACCATGGAGGGCGAATATGTAGCAGCTTATGAAGCAGCTAAGGAGGGCGTTTGGTTAAGGAAATTCATGCTAAATTTGAAAGTTGTTCCAAATATGACTTTGCCCATCACGTCAGATTGCGATAACAAATGATGCGTTGGCAAATTCGAGGAACCCCAAGTCACAAGAGGGGAAAGCACATAGAGCGGAAGTATCATCTCATCCGGAGATCGTGCATAGAGGAGACGTGAATGTCACGAAGATAGCCTCGAGCACAACATTGTTGATCCTTTTACAAAGGCTCTCACACGCTAAAGTATTTGAGAGTCACCTAGAAGGTCTAGGTTTACAAGTCTTCCCAACTAGGGCAAGTGGGAGTATTTTGTACAAAGGGGTTTAAATGCCCTACTTTATTGTATTTACATTATCAGTAATGTTTAGTACTCCACAAGCTTTAGGTCAAGTGGGAGATTGTTGGGATTTATGCCTTAAACTTGTGTAATTTTGATCAATTAAATAAAGTGTTATTTGTTTTGATAAGATTACAATCTTGCTTTAATAAATCCAATAAACTAAGCTCCAAGGTTATAACATTTATCTTGAAATTAGTGTAGTGGACAATATTTGGGTTGAGTTCAAGAATATAACCTAAATGGTTTATGGTATAAGAATAAGGTTGGAAACCTCTCATTCAGTAACACCATGGATGCGCCCACTTTGTAATTAGTACAAATGAGGTGATCCAACTCATTCATGTAGTTGACATGCGAGTGGGGGCATCCTGTATGAAAGAGTTCATACAAGATCGGATCGCAAATTATTAGTCTAACCAGTGTAACACCGTTAACAGGATAAGACTAGTAATTTATAGATGGTCATTAGTGACTCGACCTAATTCCTGAGCAAGTTAAGAACTCCTGCTTATAGGGGTTTGTCCTTAGACTAGTATGGGTGAGAGTGGCACATGGCGAGGCTCAATAAGCCTACCTTCACAAAGTGAGAACCTCGTAGGTAGTTGGGAACTTAACTGTGCAAGATGGAATTCACCCATTCCTCTACTAAGGAATTAGATAGGTTGTTCCCTTAAGAACTGACTCCAGGTCTTGAACAACGGGGCCCCGCCCTCTATGAGGGTATGAGTCTAAGGTAGGACCTTAGACTTGTTGTTCGTTAGAGGATCAGTGGTGCTTAAGGAGTAAAGAGGTACTCACAGGGGTAAAACGGTAATTTGATCCAGCTGTGATTACGAACAACCTGTGAAGGGTCGACTCATGGGTAATGACTATATCAGTGGACACAATATCATCTACAGTGAGGAGAGTGCAGCTACAAGTCTATAGTGGAGTGACTTGTAGTTAATGAATATTGATTAACTGGATCAAAGAGTTTGATCAGTTAATCTCACATCATTGGTGCTCATGAACTGTAGGTCCATTAGATCCCTCCGTTGGCTCAATATGGTAATATTGAGGGTATAAAGTTAGGAGTGAAATTGAAATGTTCAATTTCTTACATGAAGAGTTATATCAATTATATATGATATAATTGATATAATATATAGTTTTAATGTGAATTAGATTCATATATAAACTATATACTAAAGAGAGATTAAAGGAGAGGTAGGATGGTCATTTCCATCATATTTCTCTATATATATGGTTGCATGAGATGCAACTAGGTTAAGGTTTTGACAAGCTCTTTTGTTGTGTTGTTGGAAGAGTTCCAAAGCTCACATCTCTCTCAAAACACCTCATCTCTCCTAAAGGGAACCCACCTTCCTCCCTCACCTAGAGAACAACGGAGAAGATCCGGTGGTCGTGTCTTCGTATGTTGGAGTTTCTGTTGCTGAGATCGTGATCGTGGGAGAGAGTAGCACTCGAAGAAAGGTTCTTCAAAGGTAAATTCTTGTTGTCCATTCTATTTTACATGTTTAATCTTATTATGTATGTTCTTGAATTTATCGTTGTAACTAAATTAAGAGCGCGCGATTCGCAATTGCTTCCGTTATGGGGACTACGATTCCCTTCAAATTTCATCTCATGAATTTGGAGCAACCCAACTAATTTTAAGAATTTACAGAATACACAATGAAGAGCAACGATTGGCTCTGATACCAATTGAAGGGATTTGGAATTCCCACAGCAGAAGACGTTGTGAAACGTCGTTGATTCGTTGTGTAATTCAAATCTTAAAATTGAACCTATCTCATAGATCCTAGGCTAAACATGCAAAAGAAGAAGAAAAACAGTAAGGTAAACGTTACTTACTTGTTGAATAACACTTCTTCAACGCTTTCCTCCCCCGGTCACGATCTCTCTCGAACCAACGATCTCCTCGAATCAAACCTCGAACAGAGTTGCAAACACTTCCAAAATGTCTTCTCGGTTGTTCTCGGGAGGTTGAGGGAGAGTGTGTGGGACTCCCTTTGGTTTTGGGTGAGGAGAGAATTTTGGAGAATTGAGAGAGTTCTAGAGAGAAATCACTTGCTCTCTTTGGATGGAAATCCAAAAAATGGCAAGAAGGTTACCAAAAGCTTCTTACAAAGTCTTTAAATAATGGTGAGATGTGGAGTTAACATCTCCACCAAATCACCATTTTACCACAACTATATAATATATAAATCATATTTGCATATTATATAATATAAGGTATCTCATACCTTATTATACAAATCTCATTTGCATAAATGTGGAATCATAAATTGAATCACATTCAATTTAATTTCTCTCAATTCAATTTCTCCAAATAGCACTAATTAATCAATTAGGCTATACTATAGTTTATTATGAATCTCATTCACATCAAACTATATATTGTGTCATCTATATCTCATATAAATGACATAAATACCCAAATAATGAATTTGAACACTTCAAATTCACACCAAATCAGAACCCTCAATTTGTCCAATTTGAGCCAACCGAGAGACCTAATGGACCTACACTTGACGAGCTCCAATGATCCGAGACTAACCTGTCAAACTCTTTGACCCGGTTATTCAACATTCATTAGCTACAGTAACACTCCACTAAACCCCGTAGTTGCACTCTCATCACTGTAGGACAAGTTGTGTCCATCGATATAATCAATATCCATGAGTTGACCATTCACAGGTTGTTCGTAGACACTGTTGGGTCAAATTATTGTTTTACCCCTGTGTCTACCTTTTGCTCCTTAAGTCCCACTGCTCCTCTAATGAAAACCTACGTTGCATGGTCCAACCATAAACAACAACCCTCTCAGGCTAATGAGAGAGTGGTGCCCCGTTGTTCAAGCCCTGGAGAGAGCACTTAAGGGAACAACCCCTCTAGTTTCCCTAAGTCGGGAACGAGTGAATTCCTTCTTGCGTAGTCAAGTTCCCAGCTCCCCACATGGTCCTATCCCTGAGAAGATAGGCATATTGGGCGAGCAACAGTGGCCACCCTCACCCGTACTAGTCAAAGGACAGACCCCCACAGACAGGAGTCCGTGACACGCTCAGGATTAAGGTCGAGTCACAAATGGTCATCTACGAAATTATTAGCTCTATACTGTTAACGGTGTTACAACAGTAAGTCTAATAACTCACGGTCCGGTCTTGTACAATCTCATTGCACAGGATGCCCCCCACTCGCATGTCAACCACATGAACGAGTCAGATCACCTCGTTTGTATCTAATACAAAACTGCGGTGATTATCCTGATTTATCCGAGTTAGGTCTCCAATCCTATCCATATACTGTAGACCGTTCGACTCATTAACTCGAACGTGATCCTCCCTGTGTGTCCAGTACACACCGTTCAAGTTCTTAGTTCTCCCATAATACAATGACCTTGGAGCTTAGTTTATTGGATTAAGTTTATGAAATATGCGAGACACAAAGTTTAAATAAATAACTCTTAAATATATGTTGATAACTTAAATATATTTGGAACTCCTGAATAGCTATCCAAGGCGATAGAATATCTTAAGAAAGAATTCGAGATAAAAGATTTTGGAAAAACAAAATTTTGCCTTGGTTTGCAAATTGAACATTTAGCAGATGGGATATTTGTTCATCAATCAACTTATACAGAGAAAATTTTAAAAAGATTCTATATGGATAAAGCACATCTATTGAATATTCCAATGGAGGTTCGTTCACTAGATGTAAAGAAAGATATATTTCGACCTCGAGATGACAATGAAGAACTACTTGGTCCTGAAGTACCATATCTTAGTGCAATTGGTGTACTTATGTATCTGGCTAATAACACAAGACTAAATATTGCATTTTCAGTAAGTTTATTAGCTAGATATAGTTCATGTCCTACAAAAAGACATTGGAACGGAGTTAAGCATGTACTCCGATATCTTCGAGGGACAATTGATATGAGTTTATTTTATTCTAACAAATCCAGTTTTGATCTAGTTGGTTATGCAGATTCTAGATATTTATCTGATCCACACAAATCTAGATTTCAAACAGGTTATCTATTCACATGTGGAGGTACTACTATATCATGGCGATCAGTGAAACAAACCATCACGACCACTTTTTCGAATCATGCTGAAATTCTCGCAATTCACGAGACAAGTCGAGAATGTGTATGGCTAAGATCGATACACAACACATTCGTGATACATGTGGCTTGTCTTCGAGTAAACCTCTTCCAACTGTTGGGATTTTTGTTCTAATCTCGTGTTTGTAACATATTGTTTGAAATTAATAAGAGTTATTCATTTCATCACTTTGTCTCTCGCAATATTTATAAACTTTTCCAATAAACTAAGCTCCAGGGTCATTGAATTTATGAGAGAACTAGAGCTTGAACGGTGTGTAGTGGACAACACAGCATGTATAACTCAAATCAAAGGAGGATATATTAAAGGAGATGGAACGAAACATATCTCTCCAAAGCTTTTCTACACTCATGACCTTGAAGAAAATTGTGACATTTAAGTACAACAGATTTGCTCGAAAGATAACTTGGCGGACATATTTACAAAGACATTACCAACTACAACATTTGAGAAATTGGTTCATAGTATTGAGATGCGACAACACAGAGATCTCAAGTGATGTTTCCATGAGGGGGAGTAAATATATTGTATTCTTTATATAAAATATGTACTCTTTTTCCTTCACTAGGATCTTTTTTCCATTGGGTTTTTTTCCTAGTAAGGTTTTAACGAGTCATATTTTATATATAAATGGTCATTTAAAGGGGAGTATTATAAACATTATCATGTAAATGTCCATTTCCACATGCCCCTTTGATACCCATGTCATGTGGCAAATTATCCATAGCCAAAGTGTCTCCCATGTGTCCAACAAAGGCCATAGATTAGTGTCCAAATGGACCACATCTGTTGGGTTTTATGTCCTAAGACTCGTGGTTTTGTAAACTGAATGTATATTCTATTTCACAATAAAGTTGTTATTGAAATTTATCAGTAAAGGTGTTATTGAATATTGTGTATTATGTAACCTTAATCCAATAAAGAACCCTTGGCTATAGGATGAATACTTGAGCTTTATGTGTGACATAAAAGTGGATCAAGTTCAAGTTATAGCCGAACAATCTATAGTATAAGGATAGGGTTGGGTACCTTATCCTAGGGGACACTATGGACGCGACCCACTTTGTAGAGTACAAACGATGTGATCCTAAATCGTTCATGTGGAGACATGTGAGTGGGGGCGTCCTATGCAATGAGTTTGCATAAGACTGGACCGCGAAATAGTCACTTAGACTTTATAACACCGTTTACTGTCTTAACTGACTATATTCATACGATGACCTAGGTAACTCGATCTTAATCCTGAGCATTCTATGGACTCCTGTTTATTCGGATTATCCTTAGATTTGCATGGGTGAGAGTGGCTCGAGACTGCCGACTCAATAAGCCTCCCATTTCAGGGATAAAACCGGATAGATAGCTGGGAACATAGTTCTGCAAGATGGAATTCACTCCTACCCGCTTTAAGGATTAGTAGAGAGGTTGTTGAAGGGAATGAGAATCCTCGCGCAGCGGAAGACGATCGAATCGTCGTGGTATCATCATGCAACATGCTTATATCAATATTGATCTAACTATTAGATCTAGGCTAAACATGCTGAAATTTTACAGCAAGAAGAAAAACACTTCTTACTTGTTGTAGACAAATTCCGCAATCTCTCCCGTAGATCACGAACTCTTCGCACGAACTCTTCCCACGATCGGATCCCAAACACTACCAAATGATCTTCTTGGTTGTTCTCTTTTGGAGAAGGGCAGTTGGTGGGAACTTCTTTATGTTTTGGAAAGGGAGGAGAAATGAGAGAGTGGAGAGAATTCACTTTTTGGATTCTTAGGTCAAAATCCAAAATGAGAATTTGGCTTGTATTAGATCACCAAAACCCTTTTTCAAAGGGGTTTAAATAGTGGAATGATGGAGTTCAAAACTTCACATTATTACCACTTTACCACAACTATAGGTTATGTAAATCTCATTTACATAATTACATAATATAAGATATCTCATATCTCAATAATTGTGTATTAATTAAATTGAATCATATCCAATTTAATTTCTCTCAATTAATTTCTCCATTTAGCCATTGATTCAACAATTAGGCTAACATATAGTTTATTATGAATCACATTCACATTAAACTATATATTATATCATTCATATCTCATATAAATGATATAAATACTCTTAAAGTGAAATTGAACACTTCAATTTCATACCAAAACATTAACCCTTCTTTTATCCCATATTGAGCCAACCAAGGGACCTAATGGACCTACAGTGACGGGCTCCAATGATATGAGGTTAACCAGTCAAACTCTTTGACCTAGTCAACCAATGTTCATTAGCTACAGTAACACTCTACTATAGCCTGTAGCTGTACTCCATCAGTGTAGAATATTACGTGTCCACTGATATAACCAATGTCCATGAGTCGACCCTTCACAGGTTGTTCGTAGACACGGCTGGGTCAAATTATCGTTTTACCCCTGTGTCTACTTCTTGTTCCTTAAGTCCCCACTGCTCCTCTAATGAACAACATATTGTGATGGTCCTACCATACACAACACCCTTCTCGGGCCAGTGAGAAGGTGGGTGCCCGTTGTCCAAGCCCTAGAGACAGCACTTAAGGGAACAACCCCTCTAGATTCCCTATAGGCGGGAACGAGTGAATTCCATCTCGCGTAGTTAAGTTCCCAGCTCTCTACTTGGTTCTGTCCCTGAGAAGATAGGCATATTGGGCAAATGGCGAGACCACCCTCACCCGTACTAGTCAAAGGGACGGACCCCGCAGCATGTGAGTCCGTAATACGCTCGAGGATTCGTGTCGAGTCACTAATGGTCATCTATGAATTTATTAGTCTTTCTTTGTCCAGCGGTGTTATATCGATAAGTCTAATAATTCACGGTCCGATCTTGTACAATCTCATTGTATGCAGGATGCCCCACTCGCATGTCAACCACATGAACGAGTCGGATCACCTCGTTTGTATCTAATACAAAGCGGGTCGCATCCACATGTATCCAAGATTAGGTCTCCAACCCCATCCTTATCATCAGAGATTTGTTGGTCATTAACTCGAACGTGATCCTCCTTGTGTGTCAACTACACACCATTCAAGTTCTAGTTCTCTCATATATTCCATGACCCTGGAGCTTAGTTTATTGGAAAGGTTTAAAATATTGCGAGACACAAAGTAAAGAAATGAATAACTCTTATTAATTTCAAAACAATATTTTACAAACACGAGATTAGGACAGAAATCCCAACAAACTCCCACTTGGACTAAGCTAGTGGAGAAGATACATTTCCAAAATGTATTTGAGTTATAATGAAAAATACAATAAACTAGGGCATTGAATACCCGTTTACACATCTCCCACTTGCCTTAGTGAGGAAGCTCTCGAATACCTAGACTCTGTAGGTGACCCTCAAACACTTTAGTCGTGAGGGGTTTTGTAAATGGATCAGCTACATTGTGCTCCGATGCTATCTGCGTGACTGTCACGTCTCCGCGGTGCACAATTTCCCGTATCAGATGATACTTGCGCTCAATGTGTTTACCTCTCTTATGGCTTCGAGGCTCACGTGAGTTGGCTCTTTGCACCATCATTATCACGAGCAGCGTGATTGGCAAGTTCATATTTGGAACAACTTCCAAATCCGTCATGAACTTCCTAAGCCAAACAGCTTCCTTTGCAGCTTCACAAGCCGCAACATACTCTGCTTCCATAGTGGAATCAGCGATGCATCCCTGCTTGATGCTTTGCCATACTATAGCTCCTCCATTCAAAATGAAGGCTGACCCCGAAGTGGATTTCCTAGAATCCTTATCGGTCTGAAAATCGAATCCGTGTATCTGTGAGATCAAATCCCCACCGACCATACACTAAGTTTGTAGTTTCTCGTTCTCCTAAGATACTTGAGGATTGTCTTTACTGGTACATCAGTTGATCTAATCTCGGATTGGATTGATATCTACTGACAATTCCTACTGCATAACAGATGTCGGGCCTAGTACACAGCATTGCATACATTAGGCTCCCCACAGCAGAAGTATATGGAATGCGTCTCATATCCTCAACATCTTGAGGAGTCTTAGGACACTGATCCTTAGACAAGTGAACCCCATGCCTAAAAGGCAACGAAGCCCTTCTTGGAGTTTTGCATCTTATATCTAGACAACATCTTGTCAATATAAGAGGCTGAGACAAGGCTAGCATTACATTCTTTCCTGGTTAGGACTATCTGGATACCTAGAACATACTGAGCTTCTCCCAAATCTTTCATTTGGAATTGTGAAGCTAGCCACTTCTTAACGTTAGTAAGAAATTCTACCTCATTCCCAATGAGAAGAATATCGTCCACATACAACACCAAAAATGCGACAGTTTTGTCAACGATTTTCTTGTAGACACAAGGCTCGTCGGCATTTTGATCAAAGCCATAAGATTTGATTGCCTCATCAAATCTTATATTCCA
The DNA here is from genome assembly GCA_036507285.1 of Trichosanthes cucumerina. NCBI lineage: Eukaryota > Viridiplantae > Streptophyta > Magnoliopsida > Cucurbitales > Cucurbitaceae > Trichosanthes > Trichosanthes cucumerina. The sequence goes on along the minus strand of CM071839.1, from coordinate 67,464,590 downwards.
AGACCTCGAAGCTTGTTTCAGTCCATAGATGGACCTATGAAGTCAGCAAACCTTTTGCTCTTGGCCTTGGACAATGAACCATTTGGGCTGGTCCATGTAGATGGTCTCATCAAGTTTGCCATTCAGAAAGGTTGTCTTGACATCCATCTGACATACCTCGTAGTCATAATACGCGGCAATGGCTAGAAGGATCCTGATTGACTTTACCATGGCAACAGGTGAAAATGTCTCCTCATAGTCAATCCCTTCAACCTGGGTAAAACCCTTTGCCACTAGTCGGGCTTTGAAGGTTTGCACTTTCTCATCTACGCCACGTTTACGCTTGTAGATCCATTTAAAACCAATAGGTTTTACCCCATCCGGTTGATCCACAAGCTCCCAGACAGAATTGAAGTACATAGACTCCATTTCTTGGTCCATAGCTTTAATCCATTCGTCCTTATCAACATCAGCCATTGCCTGTTCATAGGTCAATGGATCCTCAAAGTCATCGCCGAGCGACAAGCGAGGTTTCAAATTAAACCCATATAGCGATCGGGCTGTCTCACAGTCCTCCCACTACGTCGAGGCATTCTCAACTCTTGGAAACGGATTTGACTAGACGTGCTAGGGTCAATAACGCTTGCTGACGTACTAGCCCCATCAGCAACTCTTGCTGATGTACTGTCCATTTCATTCAATACAATTTTACTCCTTGGTAAATGATCCCTGATGTGGTCTTCCTCTAGGAAAATGGCGTTTGTCGACACAAGCACCCTATTTTCCTTCGGATCGTAAAACAAACCACCCCTAGTCTCTTTAGGGTAACCTACAAATAGGCACAATTTCGAACGGGGTTCTAACTTTTTCAGGTTTGACACCAACACATGGGTCGTGCATCCCCAAATTCTGAAGTGATGTAGACTGCCTTTACGTCCACTCCAAAGCTCTAAGGGTGTTTCACAAACACTCTTTGATGGAACATTGTTCAAAATATAAACCGCAGTCTCCACTGCGTACCCCCAAAAAGAATCAGGGAGACGAGCATAACTCATCATCGACCGAACCATGTCCAACAAGGTTCTGTTTCTCCTCTCTGATACACCATTCTGTTGTGGCATACCAGGTGCTGAGAGTTGGGACGTAATTTCGTATTCTATCATATAGTCCTAGAATTCAGTGTCCATGTACTCTCCACCTCGATCCGATCGAAGTGTTTTAAGCGATTTACCTAAGAGGTTCTCAACCTCAGTCTTATACTCCTTGAACTTTTCAAGAGTTTCGACTTCTTATGCATTAGGTAAATATACCCATATCCGGAGTAATCGTCATGAAAGACACGAAGTACTCATAACCGCCCAGAGCTTTAACATTCATCGGACCACGAGAGGTCGAATGTACTAACTCAAGAGGCTCTTTGGCTCTATATCCTTTTCCACTAAAAGGGCGTTTGGTCATTTTGCCTTCAAGGCATGACTCACATCTTGCAAAGAGTTTTCTTCCAACTCGTTTAGAAGTCCACTCTTCACTAGTTTCTCAATCCTATTGAGATTAATGTGACCTAACCGTAGATGCCAAAGATGGGCATTTTCTTTTGGAGAAATTTTTTCTTTCTTAGTTCGTGTTTCATGATTTTAAACAATTCAGTATTCAAAACACTTTTAACCGAATTGGGTTTTAAAACATACAGATTATTTTCAAGTGAAGCTGAACAAATAACATTTCCTTTGAAAGAAATAAATGCTTTATTTAATTCAAATGAAACTGAAATACAGTGTTCAATTAAGTAGGAAATAGAAACAAGGTTTCTAGTAAACCCTGGAACTATGTACAAATTGTCTAACAATAAGTACTTCCCGCCAAAATGCAGCTTCACAGTGTCGATTGCTGCAGCAGAGACAAACTCCCCGGAGAGTCACATCACTCTCTCGCAGCGGCTGCCAGGAATCAATCCCCTGAAAAGAAGAACAAACGTGGTTACTGACGCCTGAATCTAATATCCAGGAAGAGTCATTACTCTCCACTAAACAAGGTTCTATCACAAGTAAATCACATTTACCTTGGTTCTTCCTCTCGGCCAGGAATTTGGGACAGTTTCTCTTCCAGTGTCTGCCCCCATTGCAGTGGAAACACTTTCCTTTCTCTGCAACCTCCTTCACCTTCTTGCCCTTCTGGACGGCAGCTCGGTCAGTTTTACCCCTCTTCATCTTCTTCTTCCCTTTCGGGCGTGAATGAGCAACAGGTTTCGTCCCAGAGGTCGAACCCCTGTGATATGACCTGTAGGCAACATTTGCCTCAGATTCCTTGACCTTGTTCAGTGACTGGAAATTATGTAGCTCATTGAGGAGCGTGGTCAGATTGTAGCTAATTTTGTTCATAACAGCATTGCTACGAAACTGAAGAAAACTCTTTGGGAGAGTCTCCCTGATAAAACTGACCTGCCTCGACTCGTCGATCAAAGCCTCATTCATCTCGGCCAGATTAAAGTGGGTCATTATGTCTAGAACATGTTCACGGACAGACGACCCCTCTTCATCCGAGCGATGAAAATGTATTTGAGCGAGTCATGTCGGACCTGAAAGGACTGTTGTCCAAACATTTCCTGCAAGGACTCCATGATTTCCTTAGCGGAAACCCTCAGCTCATGCTTCTTTGCCAAGACATCAGACATGCTGGCAATTATGTAGACCTTGGCCTTTTCATTGGCCCTGATCCACCGATCGTACGTATCGCGAACGACTCGCGACGCGGTCGAGCCCGGCATCTGAGGACACTCCTCAGACAACACGAACTTTATGTCGTCAGTTACCAAAATTGTATTGATGTTTTTTTCCAACTCTGGTAGTTATCTCCCACTAATTTTTCGGAAGCAAGTAAAGCTATAATAGCGCTAGACATTTTTTTTAGCTGAAAATTTAAGAAAAACTTTGTATTAGTCTCGCAAAAAACCTTTTGAAAACCAATCTAGTTTTAGCAAAAAAATGTTTCATGATCCCTAGGTCATTCAAAATTTTGCAATGATACCCTAAAAGTTTAGAATGACTTCCACCGAAGGGTGAAGCAACACTCTCTCCTCTAGGACGAGACTTTCTCGATCGGACCCCTAATCCTCGAGAATAACTCTTATTCCATTAGGCATCCAATTACCATTGTTCGGTCGAATTCATTAACACTTAACGAATTTTGTGAGTGTCACCCGCAATCTTTAAGTTTCCAAGTATCCTTCCAAACAATAGTCACCGAAGGGCGAACTAAGAAGGAAAACCAACCAGAAATCAGATCCCTTTCGAATTCACTTGTGTTCACTCCCATGATCAAGCCCTCCGAAGGGATTGTGCATTCGAGCCAAACTAGCGGTGGATCATAGATGTCTCACGGTGTGAATCGAAAGAAGAGACCGTGGGTCTCGTTTTCACAAGTCCCGCTCCCACTCACTATAAGTACTCTTTCCATCCACGATGATATTGACCTATACAAATGCCACCCAAAGGGGGACGCTCCCACTCACTATAATAATTATAATAATGAAACTAGTTTGAATAGTATCACTCATAAGTTATAACAATTATAATAAGATGAATTTTTAGATGTTACAATGGGAACAAAAGATCATAACCCTAACGCCAATAAGAGCATACCTCAACTGGCATCAAGTAAAACTTATGACCAAGAGGTCATGAGTTCGAATCCCTTACCCCAAATGTTGATGTACTAAAAAAAAATTCTAGCCCTAACTACCAACTTAGACTAAAACAAACTACCAACTTGGACTAAAACAAACTATAAGCCAAAAGAGAAAGTTAAAAGTGGTGAACTATAAAATCATGTTTTCAGATATGCAAGTAGAATATTTAGAAATTTGATTCCATTTTAAACAATTGTTTAAAGTGTGTCTTATAACATATTTATAGATCATGAAATTAGTTGTAGTTGCAAAATTAATTATTAGATTGAATATAAGTCATTATTAATTAATTTATGAACATGATTTTATAAATTTTATAGAATTACCATTTTATAATATAATATAATATAATTTATAATATATTATATTATACAGCTTTTAATTTAACAAAAGTAAATTAAGTGTATAATATGAGATATTGTATTTATTAAGATTTTTATTTTTGTTTTATATAATTCTGAATTTTAAAATTTTAAATTCAGAATCTAGATACAATGAAAACATAAAAATGTTGTTTTCAGAATTTCTACTATTTGGATCCTAGAATCCAAAAATAGTTTTCGAAAACACATCTGTCAAACACATATTCACTGAATTCAGTGAATCGGAAAACATAAAACATAATCCAAATTGCATACCAAACAATCCCTAATTAACTTAACTAGAACTAAAAGTAATTTTGAAGGAACTAGGTCATTCTTTAGAATAAAAAAGGAGATTCAAGAATATCAATGATCTTTACGCTAAAGAGAAGAAAAAATTATACATTTTTTAAGGTTTTATTGAGTCTTATTTTATGGGGGAATTGTAATGGGTAGCACAAAATATTAGCATATTTGCAAATTAGCTATGATTTTTTAGATTTGCAAATCTAGCAAATTTTTTAAAATCTAATTTCTGTTTTTTTTATTATTCCAGATTTACCCTCATTGGTGTAGCAGCAGGTATATCAGTAGTATATCTGATATACTTTTCATTTGGTATATCAGTAGAATATCTTATATACTTTATATTAGTATATCAGTAGTATATCTGACATACTTTATATTGGTATATCAGAAGTATATCTGATATACTTTATTTTTATATACCAATATATACCTCAAAACGAAGTATGTTAATAGTATATTACTAATAATACTACAGATACCATTCTTTTAGGTATATCATTTAGAATGATATACTTCTTATTATCCGTAGCAAATTAGAGATATTTTGCATATTAGTATATCACTAACGTACGATATGTTTATTTCACTAATATACCTAACATTTAGTATATCATTAGTATATCAGTGAAATGAGCATATATCATATGTGAGTTACTGATATACTCTTAATTAACTTCATATACACATATCAGTAGTATATTAGTGATATACTCTATACAATAACACATCTCACACAATAAGATATAACAATCCAATTTGGTTTTAAATTATGAATTCTACCTGAAATTTAAAAGCATAACCTGAAATTTGCTCTATCTAAATGTCGAACATTACAAATAGCTTTTGAGATCCCGTTGATATACTTAATATTACTGAATAAAGTATATCATCATAAATCAGTATCAAGCATAAATCACTATTTGTGATATATCGTTGATATACTGAATAAAGTATTTTGGTAGTATATCACACCGATATATACTTAATATTAGCGAAACCAACTACCATTAGTTATTTTTTTGTTAGATATATCATTGGTATATCTGTTCTATGGTTAATAAACTATTGATTTTTTCGATATTGAAAAATACGGGAGGGCATTTCCAAATCTAGCAATAGTTTTTGAGATCTCATTGATATACTTAATATTACTGAATAAAATATATCAGCATAAATCACTGTCAAGCATAAATCACTATTTGTGATATACCGTTGATATATTAAATAAAGTATATCGTTAGTATATCACACTGATATATACTTAATATATATTAGTGAAATCTACAGATATCATATCATTCATGTAGTTACTTTTTTGTTGGATATATCATTGGTATATAGATCTATTATTGATAAACTACTTATTTTCTCGATATTGAAAAACACAAAGAGGACATTTGTAAAACTACCAATAGATTTTGAGATTTCATTGATATACCTAATATTACTGAATAAAGTAAGTCAGCATAAATCACTATCAAACATAAATCCCTATTTGTGATATAATGTTGATATACTAAATAAAGTATATCAGTAGTATATCGCATTGATATATACTTAATATTAGTGAAATCAACAGAATCAATAGTATATCACTTATGCAGTTATTTTTTTGTTAGATATATCGTTGCTATATTAGATCTATTGTTGATATACTACTGATTTTCTCGATATTGAACAATACGGAGAAGGTATTTGTAAATCTAGCAATAGTTTTTTAGATACAGTAGTATATCAAAAGTATATCTGATATAATTTATATTTAGTATACCAATAGTATATCAATAGTATATTTCATTTTAGGTATATCATTAGTATATAAATAGTATATCAATAGTATATCATAAGTACATTATCAGTATGTTTTTCATAGACTATTGATAAGTATGTTTTTTATAGACTATTGATAGGTTATTAATATACTTCAGATTGAAAAACGCGCGCGAAAAATATAAGGGTATTTTTTACTTTGCACACCATCCATTTAGGTTGGACTTTTTTGTTTAGGGAGTGCGTGGGTGCAATATTTATATTTTTTTTTTTATATCAATGCAAGTGCCTAATTTATATATATATATATATATATATATATATATATATATATATATATATATATATATATATATATATATAATAAAATATATGGTTAAAAATGACCAGAAATCTTAAATGAATTAAGTGGGAGCATTTGAGTAATTTACACAAGATGACATTTTTGTAAATCTTTCAATCTTTCCCTTTAGATCTCCTTCATCGTCAAAACACAGTAGAGAGAGAGTGGAGAGCTGCTGCTAATACACAGAGAGAAAGGAAGGGGCTACCGGCGTGGGTCTCGTTTTTGGAGAGTTCTTCGCGCGGTGGATTTCTGGTCAGTGAAACTAAACGCCAACGGCGTGGGTTATACGTTTAGAGGCGGTAAACAACGGTGGATTGTGTCGTAGGTCTCGGTTTCAAGGCAGAAAGTCGTATGTTTTGACGTTCGCCGGTGTGGGGGTTCGATTTTGCAGCCTACTCGCGGGAATTTGACGTGAGTATTGTTTGAAGACCGGTGAGAGTTCAGATCTGTGTGTTCAGTGAGGTTCAATTCACTACACTTCGTGGGTCTCGGGATAGAGCCTGAAAATGGCGTGGATATTATAGCTCTCGCAATATCGAAGGTTGTTCTGATAATGGTATTCGATTGGAGTTCGTATCGATATAAGAACGATTTGAGGTATTGGTCGTTTTAGCGATCCGACTTCAATCCATATAGTGTTGGATTGGTTTATGCCTTTGTCTCTATAAATTGTGACTTATTTGTTGCGAAATAAAAATCGTCACAAGCTAGTTTTCAAAGTGGATGTAGACCGAAAGGTTGAATCATTATGTATCTTGGTGTCATTTATCTCTTACTTGCTTATTTACATTTTTGCTTGTGAAAATTGTGTTCTGAATTGGGCATATCCAAGTTCGGTATCTTATTACAAGTGGTATCAGAGATCCATTCGATCTGAAGTTTGGAGGGTTTGTGGCTTTGTGCTCTGTTGCATTATTTGTTCAGGATAATTTTGTGAGGTTAATATCTTTAATGTCTACTCGTTTTGAGATGGTTTGATTTGATGGGAAGGGTGATTTCGGAAGAAAGAAAATCAAAGCTCTTTTGGTTTAACAAAAGGGTAACATTTTTCTTGTGTGACGAAAAGGACCTTCTGGCGACACTCACAGAAGATGTATTAAAGAAAATGGATTAAATTGCCTCTTTGACAATTTTACTCTATCTTTCGGATGGAGTACTTAGGCAAGTGGATGAGGCAACTACCACGACATAATTATGGAAGAAGTTAGAAAGTCTTTAATTGACTAAGTTTTTGCTAAATAAATTATATCTGAAGGAGAACTTTTTTTGTTATAAGATGAATCAGAATAAAGCCTTAGAAGAGAACTTTGATAATTTTCGAAAGATTATGGTCGATCTCAATAACATTGATGAGAATATGTCAGATGAAAATCAAACAGTCATTCTTTTAAATTCTTTGTCGGATACATTTCGAGAAGTTAAAACAACCATAAAATATGCAAGAGATTCTCTGACCATGGATATTGTGGTGGTTGCTTTGAAAACGAGAAATCTCGAAATTAAGAAAGAACACAGGGAAGGAGAGTTACTTATGGCCAGGGGGAGAACTGAAAAGAAGAATTAGAAAGGAAAAGAATCTAGAAAAAGGCCTAAGTCCAAAGGGAAGGGCAATAAGTGTTACTTGTGTCGTAAAAAGAGACATTTTACGAAAAATTGTCCTTTGAACAAGAACAACGAACCTTCTAATAATAAGAAGGGTGAATCTAGTGCAGCTAATGTAATAGATGGGTATGATTCAGCAGAGGTCTTGATGGTATCTAGTAGAGATTTTCAAGAGGAATGGATCATGGATTCTGGTTGCACATTTCACATGACTCCCAGGCAGGACTATCTGATCGGTTTTTCAGGGAGTCAGTAGAGGAAAAGTTTTGCTGGGTGATAATGGAGTCTGTAATGTCAAAGGAACAGGGTCAATTCGGCTTGCAACACATGATGACTTGATCATGTAAGGTATGTTCCAGAACTCAAACGAAATCTAATTTCATAAGGTGAATTAGATAGATCATTCTTATAAATCTGTGAAAGGAGTTCTAAAAGTTTCTAAAGGGTCCTTGGTTAAATCGAAAGTAATCTTGAGGGATGGTTTGTATGTGTTGGAAGGTTTTGCGATTACAGGAAACATTGCAGTTGCATCTAGTAAAGGAACTGATATGTCTATGCTATGTCATACGAGGTTGGCTAATGTGAGTAAAAGAGGGCTACAAGCTCTTTCATAACAAGACTTACTTGGAGGAGTTAAAGATATTGAATTACCATTTTGTGATCATTGCATTATGAGAAAATCTATCATGATGAAGTTTGGAAAATGGAAGCATACAACTAAAGGCATATTGGATTTCATGTCTATTATGGATGATTTTTCAAATAAAGTGTGGATTTATCTGCTGAAAGTCCTACCCATGGAATAAAATTTTGAGCGAAATGTAATTTCGATTTTCCTCCAATATCGACGATACAGTCGAAATTTTTGAAATTTCAACGATATTTTGATATCTCCACAAAATATCCAAATCAATACTCAAAATTTTAACTAATCAACATCTAGCCCAAAGCCCAATGGTGATAAAGCCTAAGCGTCAGTTCCTTTTGACATTTTATTTCAAGAGGGAGCTGAATTTATAGGGGTGTTTAGCCCATGATTTTGAGGTTCGGTGGTTTTGGGTTTCAAACCCAAAACCATGTTTGGTACAAGGGGTTTTAAAACCCTTGGTTTTGAAACATAACCTCATGGGCTACTACAGTGCAACCCTATGGATTTTGTACCATGTTTTCCACTTCCATTTATCGTTTTTCATTTTCGACGACCACTTCGACAACAACTCCGATGACAACTTCGACAACAACTCCGACGACTACTCCGGTGACCTAACCAATTCCGATGACAACTCCAACGACCACCAACAACGACAACTCCAACGATTACACCGGCGACCCGACTAACTCCGATGACGATTCTGACGACCACACGGAAACCCGACTAACTCTAATGACAACTATGACGACCGCTTGATCATACTAATAACGACGACGACCACACCAGCGACCCGACCACCGCGACAATTACGTCCATCAATAACTACGATGAAAACTCTATAGATTACCACTTGAACTTGGTGACCACCCAACAACCCAACCATCATATTTACCACTCTAGCAACGACTCCAACGACTCGACCACTTGACAACTACTGTCATAACCACCAAACGACCACTTCAACGACATGACTACCCTGATGACCACTCCAACGACCCACGAGGACCTAACCACTGTGCAATCACCATCGGCGACCACCGACAACAACCCAAAGACCCAACCACATAGTCAATTTTTTAAAAGGTTAAAATTAAACAAAAATTATTACTAACAAATTTTTTCAATTCATTATATGTTTGAAATAGATTTCAAAATACTATACAAAATATAGTTTTTAATATTTTAATTTATAAAAATTGCATCATATTGGATCCTGCTTAGTCCAATTTATGTTGGAAAGGAAAATTCAAATTTTATAACTCATTTATCCTTGAAATATGTTTTAAAATACAATGAATAATTTTATTTAAATTTCATAATTTCTTAAATAAACCTCCAATATTTTAATTTGTAAAATAGAGTTTTAAAAATAGGTATATGAATACTTTGTGAAATAGAGTTTTCTCTAATATCTTAGATAGACTTCTAATTTTTTTTTTTAATCTCTAAAATAAAGTTTCAAAATTAGGTTTTTGAATACTTTATAAAATAGAGTTTTAGATTCTATAATTTATTAAATAGACTTCAAATTTTTTAATTTCTAAAATAATTTTCTGAATATTTTGTGAAATAGAGTATTAATTATTTAAATTGTGTGTCTTTGCTAATATGAATTAGATATTAATATACTTGTGCAAACTACACATTCATATTTAATTATTGTTGAAACAGTTGATCCACATAATTGGTTAAAATATTGATATGCACTTCAACAAACAATTATCAAGTAAAAAAATTGGATCTAAAAAAAAATAAATATCCTTAAAAAACTGTTATAAAAATACAATATAAACAAACACAATCCAACTCAACCCTACATCTCAAACAGAGTTTCAACAAATTAAACCAGTTCAACACAAGCATGCACCCCAAACACAGGAATCAGAAACTACAGAATTTCTGATTCCAATCCAGATACTCGAGTTTCTGATTCCAAAACAAGCGTGAAACAACCCATAGGAATTTGTTGACCCCACTCCTTAAATCCATCAATGTGGGACAAGGAAAAAAAATTTCCAATTCTCTCTGTCTCACAAACAACTCAACTTATGCTCTCTCCTCTCACCCTCATGCCACCTATGAGTTATTTTTATTATTTTATTACTTTTACTCAAAATTTCAATATTCAATATTCATAATTATTTTTCAATCTCCTCTCGCTATTTTTTCCAATTCTTTAATTTAGCTAATTTCCTTTTTTTATTATTCGTTACTTATTATAAAATACTTACAGGAATATAAATTATGTTTAATTTTCAATTCTTTATTTAATTTTTCTTTTATTATTCCTTGTTTATTTTAAAATACTGACAAGGATATAACACAATTATTTAATTAATTCCTTTTTTCTATCATTCTTTGTTTATTTTAAATACAGACAATAATATAAAAATCGTATCTTTAAAATGGAAGGGTGATTTATCAATCCAAATAAATTCTTTCAAATTTATAATTTCTATTAACTTTAATATTTTTATTATTAAATAATTTAAAATTTCAAAATTTATTGTACTAAACTTCATAATTTTTTTAGAAATATTTCGAACAATATTGATATTTTCATGTAAATATTATTATACTTTTTACCATGATTAAATATGATCAAGTATAGTTTTTTTTTTCAAGTACTAAGTATAGTTTAATTAAGTCATAGGCTTATTTAAAAAAAAATAAGTCATAGTTAAAGTCTCATTCAATAATTCAAATAATTTCCATCAATTTCATAATTTTTCCAAATTTTTTGCGGTCATTGACATTTCTAACAACATTTCAATTTGAATATAGATATAATTATTAAAAATGATCAATTATAATCTAATTAAATCATAATTAAAGTTTCATGTATTAATTCAAACAATTTTCATCAATTTCCATATTTCTTTTCCAAAATTTCTGCTTGTATCAACATTTCTATATACCTTTCTATCTAATATTTTCTTAATCTTTAGATATGGTAATTAAAAATCATCAATTATAAGCCACAATTAAAATCTCATTGACTAATTCAAACAATTTCCCACCATTTCCATAATTTTCTTAAATTCTTCTGAAATTTCCATCGGAATTTTCATTTCCATCGACATTTTTCGTAACATCTGAACCTGACATTTCAAACATTGCTCCTACCACTCTAATAGAATAGTTAAAAAATACTTTGTTAGTTAAAATCATCTTCTTTTTTAAAACTTTTTATTTTTTTTTTCTTTTAGAAACCCTAAAAAAATAGTTTTAGATAAAACCAAGATTTTAAATTTCTATCAAATTGGTGTGAAGTAGCATTTCCATTACATATCATAGAAAACCAACGAAATATAACAAAAACATCAATAAAATATCACTAATGTGAACCAAATACTAATAATAAAAAATTTTAAATTTAAATGTTAACTTGTAAAAAGGGGATGAAAATACTTATTCATCAGGTTAAATATTTTTTCACACTTTTTTATATTTATAATTTTTTTAAAAAACATTGACATTTTATTAATATTTTGATATCATTTAAAACCAACAAAATATAACAAAATTTTCAATAAAATATCATTAATGTGTACCCAATATTGATAATAAGAAATTTAAATTTAAATGTAAACTTATTAAAAAGGGGTAAAAATGCCTATTTGTTAGTTTAAATATTTTTGTACGAAATTTTTTTATTTATAATTTTTTGGAAAATATTAATCAACATATCAATATTCCGAAAAGATTTAACACCTCAACATTTTCATTAATATCGACATCTAAGACATTAAACTGAACACACCATTAATATATTTTCTTTTTCAAATCTACTTATAGAAAATTGTTTCCCCCCTCCAGAGTCATTCTAAAACTTTTAGGGTGAAATGTTAACTAATTAAAAAACACTTCTCAAAGTTTTCACAGTGACCAGATAACCAAAAGTATTTTAAAAAATTCTAAAAATACTTCAAAAGTCCTTAAATATTTTAAGAATGGCCAAAAGTACTCAGAGAAGAAATCACTTAAAAGTATTTTTTTTATTATTTTTTTTTCTTTTCAGAAGCCATCCCAAGTTCAATGTTAAAATCAAGACCTAAAAGGGATGATAATACAATAACTTCGGTGTTCTCCCACATCGATGTTAAACTCATCTTGCTTATCCAAACTGTTGCTCTAGATTAGATCAAAGGACATGCTATCTTGAATTGGTCGTTCTGTTCAACCTCTCAATCTTAGTCATTAACTCAAAGGAATACTCAAACATAACTTTTGCCAACTCTTTGCAACGATAAATTGATGGGCACAAAATCACCTCCCTCCATTTCTGACTGAAAATTGAACCAACAGTATTCAGAATTTAGTATCCTGAAGAGGTATAATAAGTTAGACACGACACGAGTCGGATAGTTAACTATGAGATGCATGCTCTATCTGTTTTGTTCTAATAAGTATGTATAAGAATATAATCATTGGCAAGAACAAAGAATCTTTGAAATAGAGGTATATATATGTAAAGTTTGAAGGAATACACCTTGATAGTTTGAAAGATAGCCATAATAGGAGAACTAATGTTAGACAACTCTACCTTATTGAGTATCTTCTTGGGTCAAGTACGTACTAAACTGCCTTCTTTCTTGCTCTAAATGCAAGAGGAGATTTCCCATTCATTTGAGGATATTCAAAGCATGCTTTTTAGCTTTGAATAAAGATTGATCAAACAGAACTTTGCAAATAACATGGGTTGTCTTTCACTCCCTCAACTCTCTCTACTACATGTTTTATTGATGAATGATGATAATGGGCATTAAGCTAGTTGCCTGAATGACAAAGTACAAGCAAGTTATCGTACCTCTATTTGCAACCATTTAATCTCTTGGTCCTCATTAAAAAAAAAAAGAGGTTGTATCGAGGTTTAGTATGAATCTGAATACCAAGAGATGACAAATGCAACGGCTGAACGACCTCATTAACTCGGTTTTTCTCAATCTTGTGCTCCCATTCTGCTATTTAATTTAACAATGTAAATGCCACTTACATAGTTGTAAATCCAATTGTGCATCAAAGAACCAAGTGTATTAAGATTTGATCATCATTTCATTTCATTTGTGAGAGGGTTGACAATCAGCAGCTCAATATCAATATCAAGCACGTCTATTATGAAGATCGATTCATACATATCATAAACCAAGGGCTACCAACTCAAATGTGAAATCTACAAATCAAGCTCACTTGAGTTGATTCGGTTTTCATAGACATGTACAGAGGTGGTAATCCTTCCTTCCCTTTCCTATTTAACCAAAGATACGCTCATTTAGCCTTAGCGTGCTGAGCTCACATTTTTTCTCATGTGAGTCTCCTAACCCACCCATTTTACTTCTCTCTGAAAGCTCTAAACCCTCACGTCATGAAAGAATTTGGGAAAATACTCTGGTAAAAAAATGAACATCGTGTCTGACTATATACCAAAAAAACTGCAAATGACTTCAAATACTTCAAATAAAAATGCTACTAAAACAGGTCTGTGAAACAGCTGAAATAATTTAACATACAATTTTCAGCTCATTTTAATGATATTTACATTCATGCTCTGAAAGGCCGTGATTCCCCCACCCCCCATTTTGCTTGCGCTCTCCATCTCCCTCACTCTTTTTTTTTTTCCCCTCGTGGGGTCCGGGGAAGGGGGTGTGGTCAGCAATTGTAATACATTATGAAAGAGTTCATGTACAAATCAAGATGCACATAAACTATACAAAGTGCAAGTGGAGAAAAAATCATCTAAATTCCAAGACGTGTTGCAGATAAATTATAGGAGGTAAAAAAATTACAACACAAGATCCATGTACAGATCAGTATTAAATCTTTAATCCTAGATCACCATATACAAAAGGACGACAGATCTTACTATTGCGGAATCAGCCTGTCTTGCAGCATTTGCCCAATTTTCGTGAAAAGAAGTTGTTGCTCCTCAAACGTAAGGTTCATTAGTATCTAAAATAAATGAATACCATCAGAAGTCAGCTCAGATATCCACGCACAAAAGATACTTTTTCTAATAAGAGAAGGGTGAATGGATGAGACATTCATATAACCTGGTCAATAATTGATTCAACGGTGATGCTCTGAGACACGACAAATGATTGATGATAGATGTATGAAAACACGGCCATCACCATCTGCATTAGAAAAACAAAATATTTTAACTACGGGGAACATAGGTAAGAGTAATTGACTAAGCAAAAAAATATCAGGGGTGCAAATAGGTTGGCTTAGTGCCCGACTGAATTGAACCAAGGCAGGGAATAGGACCAAAAGGAATTGGCATTGTTTAGTTTCGTTAAGGTTAATCAAGCCATCAGTTCTCACTACAGAATCTGACACAAAATTGCGGCGAAAGATAGACATATAGAGAGTCTGAGTTATGACCAAGAGAAGGTGAGCAAGCGAAAATAAGATTGAGGAACGACAGAGATATGAAAGGAGGTGGCAAAAGCCTATTTTCTAAAGGAGAGGCAGGTTTAAAGCTACTAGTAGACTTCCTCCGAGGTAGTCCTCTTTCACATTTTCTACGTCATAATAGAGACCTTTGTTGGAGTGTTGATATAATTAAATTACTATAACCCATCAGCTTAAGCTTTTGGGTTGATGGGTGATTTAACATAGTATGCAAGAGATCCTGTGTAACTCTAATAATGTCAATTTCTCCCCCAATTAATATTGATTTCCACTTGTTGGGCCTTTCTACAAATTTTCAACCCCACAAGTGAGAAAGAGTGTTGAAGTGTTGATATGATTAAATTTACCATAACCCATTAGCTTGAGCTTTTGGGTTGATTGATGATTTAACATGGTATCAGAGAGGAGGTCCTGAGTTCGAATCCTTGTAATGTCATTTCCTTGATTAATATTGATTTCCACTTGTTGGACCTTTTACAACTTTTGAAGTCCACAAGTGAGGGAAAGTGTTAAAGCATTGTTATAATTAAATTTACCATAACCCATCAGCTTACGCTCTTGGGTTGATTGGTGATTTAACAACCTTAATATAATATTGAAATAGGGTTGTTCTAAAGGTTGCTAGAAGGTTTTCATATTATCCACCTTAATCACCAGCAATTTGCAAATGATATTCTATTGTTCAGTGTGACCGAACCTAGGAAAGTTCTTCGTACTTGAGTGTTTGAGAAGACTTCATGCTAAAAAGTTAACCTCTCAAATTTGAAGTAGCTGAGATCAATTGTTATAGGGATCGAGATGGACTCAAATAGATGGCACATTTTTTTCAGCGCTCTCTTGGCCTTTGACCTACTTAGAATGCCTCTAAGGAAAACCCTACCTCAAAATGCTTATGGGATCTTATTGTTGGAATCTGGGGGAAAACAACAAAATGGGAAACCTCCTCTCTGAAGGAGGAGGTCCCCAATAAATATCTCTTTACAACTCCTTTGTACTATTTCTCCCTCTTCAAGATGCCAAGGATGGCTACCAATAATAGAGAATAATTATTTTACGAAGGCAACAATAGTGAAAAGAACAGCCAGTTAGTGAATTGGAGGAACGTTATTCTGCCTTCAGATCGTGTAGAGGGATAGAAAATCTTAAGAAAGGAAACACCCATTCATGGGTAGGGTAGGTGGCTATGGAGATTCTCTAAGGAGAAGGATGCTGTTAGGTCCCCAATCATGATTCAATACACAAGGAGGGGTAGGAAGGAAATTCACCCTCGACAAGTTAGTTACACCGGGGAAGGGGGACCACTGAGGGGATGTGGGTAGTGTAGTAGTATATATGTAGTGAGGGAACGTTAGCCAGCTTTATGCTTTCTGCATTGTTGCATTTGTGAGCTTAGTGAGGAAGGAGAGTTTACCAACCCTCTTGAATAGGTTGGGATCATTTTGTATCACCTTTGGGCTTATCCTCCTCTATTTATCAATAAAGGGAATATCTTATGGATGCTCTTTGGTACAAAATTGTATCTAGTAAATATGGTTTACACAAACAGGGTAGGAACACAAAAGATACAAAGAAACCAAGTGTCAAAGCCCTTAGGTAAGTAAGTATCTCAAGACTTGAAGACCTTTCTTCTCTCCACTCATTTTACAATGTCAGCAATGGTAGAAATGTCCTTTTTCAGGACACTGCTTAACATAGAACATGTGTAGCTCGAGGAGGGTTCTTACAATTGTAATTTGAGTCTTCCCTCCTAATTTAGATACAATTGTGATTTGGGTGACTAGGGCAGTTATGTGTGATGAGCCCAACGAGTTATTTAATGATTTGCCAAGTTCACAATTATATAATCTTAATTAAGAAGGAAAACTCAAATTTACGTCCTGTATGTCTTCTGATTGGGATAAAATATTCTTTACCATCCAATATAATTCAGTATACCTGGCAATCCATCCTGTCTGTGATTCCACCATGTCCAGGAATGCTATCGCCAAAATCCTTCAAAGGGGTACACAACAGGGTCAGATCTATTGAAGTTACAAAATCAATAGGTTTGACATAAGAAAAATGAGGAACCTTGATTTTAAAAGCTCTCTTAAAGCCACTAGCAAAGAAGCCGCCAAAAGGAGCTATTATTGATGCAAACAAACCAAGACATATAGCGTGCCACTGAACTCGCAAAATGGTTACATCTTTCCATGGGAACTGCACAATAATGATCCGAGTTAGAAAGACAAATACAGATTGGCACATCAGAACTAATTGTAATATTAAGAATTCTAAACAGCCAACCTCACAGATCATAGAATGCAGACTATACCAAAAGCGCAAAAAAATGTTTATTGACCACCTCAAACAAATCCATCTGTTAGAGTTTTCAGGCTTCTGACAAAGATGTGAGACTGAGACTAAATTAATCTGATCCAATCCAACAAGGTCAAAATGAACAAGAACATGGCTAATGCATATACAAAACTTGTATGCCATATGACCAAATCCCCCCAAGGACGAAACTAGGCAGACGGACAGAGATGATATGTAAAGCCTAATATTGTGTGTCCAGATAATAAAGCTAATACCTTCTTAGTCAATGTTGCAGACTTGAATGTTCAAAAATATGTGTACTTAAATAAGATAAACATATGATGTCAAAAAGAAACACTCGCAAAAAGAAGACAATATCAACCTCAAAAAAAAAAATGTTAAAGCACATTTTTTACACGGATGAACTTCTAATTAAGTGATGAATTTTTTTCTTCCAGGAACTTCCATAATAAATTTAAAAATTACGGCAGCCATTTGATAAAGTTAGATTGGAAGATATTTGTCTTGCCTACTAGGCAGAGGGATCCCTCTTCCCCCTGGCCTTCTAAGCTGTATCCCTGCTTTCTTGGTATCACATCTTTTTCTTTTAACAAGTAAACAAGATAATTTCATTGAAATAATGGAGACTGATGCACAAAATACAAACTCCTAAATGGAGAACAAAGTAAAACAACACCTCTCACAGAACAAAAAAAAAAATAAAACCCAAGAGCAAAAGAAGAATGTCAACAAAATAGCAGACTGTGAAGAACAAAAAATAACCGAACGCCACTGTCAACAAATATCAGAGATACAAGACCCAATAACGTCATTAGAGAGAGCACAACAGGAAGAAGCCATCAAAGAAAAAACTGGAACCGCACCACCCAATCCACCAACTTGCCTTCAAACGTTCTTTGATTTCTCTCCAACCATAACCTAGTCAAAATTGCCTTTCCCCGTTTCTCCATCATAACAAAACCTCCTTAGGACACATCAATGGCCTCGTAACAAGCTGAACCACAATTTCCGCCGTGCCATTAGAGAAGGCCCAACTAATATTAAAATTACCACCCAAACACTATGAACCCTCACAATAATAAGATAAAAGATCTCCACTCTTCCTACAAGAACTTCTTTCCTGATAAGATTAGGACCATAAAAAATTTTGATAACCAAAAATTCTTATCCTACTGATGAGAAATTTTTACAGAGATACAGTATCCTCCAATCAACACTTCTTTTACAGTTATCTTAGACTCATCCCACAAAATCAACCATCCTCTTGATCTTCCAAAAGCTTCAACATGAATCCAGTTAATATCACGCAATCGCCACAAAGACTTTACCAATTTTATATCAACAAATTCCAATATGGTTTCTTGAATGAGCACCACAACAGGCCAATGCAAAGACTTCTTCAAACTAATGCTTTTAGAACCATCACTCAAACCCCTTGTGTTCCAAGAAATGATCTTTATTATAAGGAGGATGAACACCCACCAACAGGTACTTCTTTAAACTGCAAACCATTTACCTTAATCAGGGAGCTAAAACGGCACTTAATCAGGGAGCTAAAACGGCTTAGTTCTGGACATGGAGCCATGGAATCCTTTACCACCAAAGGAGAGCACCCCCTTGGAGAATCAAATAAGCTTGCAAGATTAATGATAGGAGACCCATCCATCAAATTACTTAGCAAAGATTTCCTATCCGATCCCAAATCTAGGCTACTTAAACTCACCACCGAGCCAATGACCGGATCACTTTCTAACAAAGAGAGGAGATATCTACAACCCAAGCACCATCTCCCGAATGCTGAAATGATGCTTTAACAAAAGATACTCCCTTCAGACTAACCTGGCATTCCTCAATAGAAATCGGGCCCCCCTTTAAAACCAAATCAATCGGGACCTTAGAGGCCAACAAACCAGTCTTATCATACTGAATGTTGGCATCGGTCTTTCAAGAAAATCTGGGTAAACAACATCACCTGCTTGGGCAACTGCCGGTTGCAAAGCTTTATCACAATGCCTTTTGTAATATTTATCACAAAACCAATCCCTTACCTCTTTAACCGAGGCTAGAATCGGGGAAGAGAACAAATCACCAACCATCTCCTTATCACCTTGCCCTTCACTAGGGTTGTACATCAGTCGGTCAGGGTAGGTTTTGGGCAAAAACTGACCCTGAAAATCAACGAGTCGATTTCCTCTAAATGGAAACCACCATTTTCTTCCATGAGTGCAGAAAACCAATCGACTGTCGGTCGGTTCAGTCGGTCGATTTTGGCGATTTTGGCGAAAAGAACAGAAGAAGAAATGGCGCCGACGTCGCTCATCAGTGAGATTTGAGGCAACAACGGTGAACGACGAAGAGAGAAGAACGGAAGGAAGACGCAAGGAACGACGCATGGAGGAGATGAGAGGCGTGATTAAGGGTGAACTTTTGAAGCCCTAAAGAAATTGCAATTGGGTTGGGATTGGACTATGCTTGGTTGTTATTATTTAAAAATAATAATAAAATAAGAAATGGGTTCGACTGTGGTAAGGGCCTAAAGCCTAAGAGGCCCTAAAGAAATTTCAAAGCCCCAACTTGTCTAGACTGTAGTTGATATTATTATAAAAAATAATATTTGCGGTCGGTCGATCGAGTTTTTCATAATTCAGATCGTCGACCGACCGACTGTTTTAAATTCAAGAAACTGACTCCGACAGGATGTGTAGGAAAAATCGACCAACCGACGTTGGTTTGGTCGGTTTTAGTCGGTCGAATCGATTTTTTGTCTCACAGTGAACACCCCTACCCTTCACTAGTCCAAAGCAGCAACTTCTCAGGAGACAAGGAAATTACACCTTGCTCATAAAACTCCCCAACACTAATCATCTTGGAAGTCACATAAAGAATCATTGACTGAACCCACATTAATACCACCATTCAACTCCTCAATATTATTCCCATTCATTCCCTCAAAATTAGTACCCTTTACTTGAGTACCCGAGGAGTCTCCCTAAGCATCCGGAGTCATATCAGCATTAACCACCCTAGTCCCATTGATTTCTAAATCCAAAGAGTCACCATGAATGGAATTGAATCCCTCCCCCTTCAATAATCCAACAGGTTGCCTTGCCAAAGGGTCCAACTTACAAAGAAAAGAAAAGGGAGAGCTTACCGAACCCACTTCATCATCATTTCTCACATCCAGATACTGTACCCCAATCTTTCTCATCCTACCAAAATTCAACTGATCGCTATACTCACTTGTCTCCGATATCCCTAGGTCATTTTGCAAAGCTTGATCAATCCTAGCCAAATCAATGGCGTTTGAAAAATCCTTCAACACCAAGGACTCTGTTAGACTCAGCCTGCAATTTTATTTATATTCATGTAAAGGATACAAGGAAGATTTGAGAGCTTCCTTCCTCTCCCAGAACTCTCGTTGAGAATCCCCAAAAAAACAGAATCCCCAAAAAACAGAATGCCAAAAAGATACTCTCCACCCCTCACCCAACAGACAGAAATACCAACCCCTCACACCACAAAAAGCTACGGCCCCACTCACACCCCACACACTCATTTCCCCCGTGCCACGTCTATACTACCGACCTATTCTTCACTCTCTTCCGTTTATACACCTTGGTGATTGGGGATCTATCAATACCCGCCCCCCAAAGAGCCACCTTGTCCTCAAGGTGAAAGTCTGGGAATTGGTTGCTTATAGCTAGTGTCGGTTCCCATGTAGCATCTTCAATGTTGGAATGTTCCCATCGAATCAGTACCTCCAAGTCGTCTTCCCCTTGAGTTGGCTTGCGTAAGCCCAACAATTCCATTGGTTGATACTTAATCGTTAAATCGTTCGCCACATTTGGAGGCAAAGGTAACACGGACATATTACTCCCCACAGCCTTACGAAGCAAGGAAACATGAAAAACAGGGTGAATACCTGTTGCAAGGGGCAATGCCACACGGTAAGCTACTTGCCCTACCTTGGCCAAGATGCGGAATGGCCCAACAAACCGTGGTGCGAGCTTGGGATGTTTATTTTTAACCAGTGAAGCTTGGCAGTAAGGACGTAGCTTGAGATACACCCAATCATCCACCTGAAATTGAACATCTCGTCTTTTCCCATTTGCCATATCTGTCATCCGGTGTTGAGCCTTCAATAAAAACTCTTTCAGGGTACGTAACATGGCATCTCGATCACGAAGTTGAGCATCCACCTCGGATACCATACTTAAGTTTGTGTCATACCCCAAAATAGGGGGGTGGGGGTCGCCCATAAACGAGCTCGAATGGGGTGCAGCGAGCGGCGGTATGATAAGATGTATTATAGCTAAACTCAGCCCAAGGTACCATTTGGCCCACTGTTTAGGCATAGTCATCGTGAAGCACCGAAGATAAGTCTCCACCCCGCGGTTTACAACCTCCGTCTGTCCGTCCATTTGGGGATGATAGGACGTACTTCGTTTCAACTGAGTTCCCAAGGCCCGAAAGAGTTCCTCCCAAAACAAGCTTGTAAAAATTTTTATCACGATCGGACACTATGCTTCGAGGACAACCATGCAACCGAACTATTTCCTTAATAAAAACAACAGCCACAGAAATAGCACTAAATGGATGTTTCAAGGGAATGAAATGCACGTACTTGGATAAACGATCGACCACCACTAGTATGGTGTCATATCCCTCCGACTTGGGTAATCCTTCAACGAAATCCATAGAGATATCCTCCCAAATTCGGTCTGGGAATGGTAAAGCCTGAAGCAGGCCTGCGGGAGCCAATGTCAAGGCTTTAGCTTGTTGGCAAGTACCACATTCAGCCACATATGCTCGGATACGAGCTTTCATACCAGACCAATAAACTTCTTTGGCCAATCGCTGGTATGTTTTGAGCGCTCCTTGATGTCCCCCCACCAGACTATTATGGAATTCACCTAAGAGCAATGGAATAATAGGCGAAGACGGAGGTAAAACAATCCGTCGCCCCGTAGGGAATACCCGTTTGCCACTGGTTGATTCTTTAGGAGTGCATTGCGAATCTCAATCGACTTGTTGTCCCCACTAACCTGTTCCACAAAAACAGAGGTATTGAGCCCTTCAACCACAATTAACAACCCCAATTCCAAAGCTGGTGGTAAGCGAGACAATGCATCTGCCGCTTTATTTTCCAAGCCTCATACTCGATGTTAAAGTCATAGCCCAGGAGCTTGGCTATCCATCGCTGATACTCCCCTGCCACCACTCATTGTTCTAGCAAAAATTTCAAGCTTTTTTTATCAGTTCGGACAACAAACTTACGCCCCACAAGATATGGACGCCATTTCTGAATTGCAAACACAATTGCCATTAACTCCCGCTCATAGACGGCTTTGTAACGATGGGTCGGAGGTAAAGCTCTACTAAAATACGCTATCGGGAGCTGATTCTGAATGAGGACTGTCCCTACTCCGACTCCAGAAGCATCCATTTCCACAACAAAAGGTTTAGCAAAATCGGGTAGCCCCAAAGTCGAAACCGATACCATAGCTGATTTTAACCGTCGAATCGCCTCCTCAGCCTCGATAGACCACCCAAAGTTACCTTTCTTTAGTAATTGTGTCAAAGGGAGAGCAATGGTTCCATAGTTCGCCACGAACCTGCGGTAGTACCCGGTTAGGCCCAGAAAACCTCGCAATCCCTTGATATTCAGCGACACCGGCCAATTAGACATGGCTTCAATCTTGGAAGGATTAGCAGCAACCCCTTCTGCCGACACCACATGGCCTAGGTACTCAATTCTAGCTGCCCCGAACTGACATTTCTTAAGATTTGCCACAAATTCATGGGAAACCAGCACCTTCAACATTGCTTGTAAGGTGAATTACATGCTCCTGCCTCGATGTACTATAGATTAGAATATCATAAAAAAAAAACAACACGAACTTGCGTAAATAAGGTCGTAAAATTTCATTCATTATGGACTGAAAAGTAGTGGGGGTGTTACGCAAACCGAAGGGCATGACAAGGAATTCATAATGTCCTTCGTGTGTTCGAAAGGCCGTCTTATGCACATCCCCCGGCTTCATCCGAATTTGATGATAACCCGACTTTAAATCAATCTTAGAAAAGATCAAGGCACCGAACAACTCATCAAGCAACTCATCCACCACTGGAATAGGAAACTTATCTGGAATTGTGGCTAGATTCAAGGCACGGTAATCGACACAAAAACGCTAGCTGCCGTCTTTTTTCTTGACTAGTAAAACAGAGCTTGAAAAGGAGCTTTTACTAGGTTGAATCACTCCCGCCAGCAACATCTCTTTAACTAGCTTTTCGGTCTCATCTTTTTGAAATTGTGGGTAACGATAAGGACGGACATTAATGGGTGTTGAGCCTGGCTGTAGATCAATAGTGTGGCCTCGGTTACGAAAGGGAGGCAGCAATGGATGTGGCTCAAAAACATTTGCAAACTGCTGCAACACATCCTGTAATTCAAGTGGAACTTGTGCCAGATACTGCTGTAATTCACTGGTTGTTTCTCTGTTCGGTCTAACTTCAGCAATGTTCAGCTCAACAAGTACATCCAGGTCCTCGATACTCATCGCCTTCATCATCGATTTCAGGGAGACTTGGGATTTAACCAGACTACGATCACCGCGTAGCTGAACCAACCAATTCCCTATTCGAAAATCCATCTCTAATCGTCGATAGTCGAATTGGATTCTGCCCAATGTCTCCAACCACGTTATCCCGAGGATCACATCTGCACTCCCTAGAGGTAGGGGGAAGAAAATCATGTATAATTGTTAGATCAGAAATAGTAAGAACTACACCCCGACAAATGTCGGTTGCTCTGACCGAACCCCCTGTTCCAAGGACCACCCCATAATCTTCTAATGGAGAAACTGGTAACTTCAACCCTTCCACGATTTCATTTGAAATAAAATTATGGGTTGCCCTGCTATCAATGAGCACCACCACTTCTCGATCGCCGATCAACCCACGAACCTTCATCGTCTTGGGGAAGGTGAATCCCACCATTGAATTTAGAGACGGGGACGTTATCTCCTTTGCTTCTGCTTCCACGTTCTCCACCCCATCGTCTCCTTCATCACGCGATTCTTCTGATTGTTCGGCTAACGCCTCTTGCACCACCACTACCTCCAGTTCCTACAGCTCTTTCTTTTTGCATCGGTGCCCAGGGCTGAATTTTTCATCGCATTTGAAGCATAACCCCTTCTCCCTTTTACTTCGTAACTCCTCATCAGTCAGCCGCTTGAAGGGCCCCCTTATCCCAGAGGTTGCAGGAGTTACCGTAGTCGAAGACGTCGAAGGATTATGGTTAGGGCTGAAAGAAATCGCACGCGAGGAACCTCCAGCCGAACCGGACCCACTCGAACCCGATCCACTCGACCCTGGCCCGTTTTTCGTATTAGCATTAACCGCAGCCCCTGATTTCTTTTTTGACTGGACCGAATGGTCATCCTCAATCAATTGGGCCATCAACATTTTTGCCTTAAGGCCCACAGGCTGCAATTTCCGCATCTCGCTTTGGATTTCTGGTTTCAACCCACTCTCAAATTTGCCCTCGAGCAACTCATCGCTAACATCCTTCATCCCCGCCGAAAATCGCTCAAACTTCCGACGATAATCCCTGACGGACGTCTCTTGCTGCAAATTCATCAACCTCGCGTGACGACTACACTACGTCGTGGGTCGAAATCTCTCCAAGAACAACCGGCGAAACTCACTCCAACTGGCGATGGGTGACCGCCCTTCTTCCCACTGTTGCCAATCGAGAGCCTCACCTTCCAAACACAATACGGCGGCTTCCAATCGATCCCTTTCAATGAGTCGATTAACCACAAAGTATCGCTCTATCCGATGTAACCAACCATCCAGATCTTTTTCCTCTCCTTTGAATATTGGCATCTCCAACTTACGTAATATCATATCAAAAAGTGGTACCTCCCGTACGTGTGGAGCGCTAATTCCATCGCTAGTTGTTCCATCTTTGTCCTGCTTTTCTTTTACCTCTTTTTCCACATCGCTCTCCAGCACTCCCTTCCCCTTATCCATCACCGTGCATTCGGATGACCCTGACAACGCCTCGAGGTTCCCCTTACCTTCCGTCCGAGAGAAGATTGCCTTGATTTCTTCCCGAATGATTGCGAATTGGGTGTCCATTTTAATGGTTGTTGCTTTGTCACGCTCTCCTGCTTCTGCAAACTGTATATCCAGTTTGCCTCCATATCTGATTGCTTTGCTCTAAACTCAGCCAACTTTTCTTCGAACTCCAAAATTTTCCCTTCCATCTTACCCACCATTCCTCAGGAACGGTGCTCTGATACCAAAACTGTTAGACTCAGCCTGCAATTTTATTTATATTCATGTAAAGGATACAAGGAAGATTTCAGAGCTTTCTTCCTCTCCCCAGAACTCTCGTTGAGAATCCCCAAAAAACAGAATGCCAAAAAGATACCCTTCACCCCCCACCCAACAGACAGAAATACTAGCCCCTCACACCACAAAAAGCTACGGGCCCCACTCACACCCCACACACTCATTTCCCCTATGCCACGTCTATACTACCAACCTATTCTTCACTCTCTTCCGTTTATACACCTTGGTGATTGGGGGTCTATCAGACTCAAAGAACTTAGCAGGAGAGATCCCTTCTAGATCCTCAATCCACAAATAAAACCTACCAAGGGAGCCAACTTATACATCAACACACGCCTGTAAAAATCCACACATGTTAGGCTTCACCTTAATGTTAGGCTTCACCTTAATTCAAGTCGCCGATAGGCCAATTAAATTTAGAGTATCCATAGCAACTTCAATCAAGCCCCCCAAATGAAAGCCAATGGAAATCCATCCCCCATAACTTCTAATAAAGTTCGACAAACTATAATCCTTTTCTGACCATCTCTCTAATTTAAGAAAAAGATCCTCCACCTTCAGCCATTTCACACATCGAAACAATATCCCCTCCTTACATCCATCAATCACCAAAACAACAACCTTATCCACCATAAAATGATTAATTTGAACCTTAACACAACCTTAACACAAACACAGAAGTGACATTCTAGGGCAAACTTAATATCTATCCACGAAATGTGTGCGGAAAGTCGATTAACCACCAACAACTCTTCAAAGAAAAGACTCAACACTTCAGATTCTTTTCTTACCCAACCCTTATGACCCCCAGACTTTTTAAGAAGAGAACCAGCAGGCCTTACCACTTCTAAATTTCCTCGCACAACCAGATTTCCTTTTTGCAGAAAATCTTCACATACACCTGACAAATTTGAATTGAAACACATCAGGAAATCGCCCAGCATATCATCAAACATCCGTCATCCTTTCAAATGCCTACCTAATGGGACTTTAATCCTTTTCCGACCACCTGCAAGAAGCCAAAAGACACAATCCACTACCCAAGAAGACCAAAATCTCACCTTAAACAGGTCGAGCACCCAATCTTCATCAGGCCATCCTTAACGCATCTCAATTGACCAATGTCAAAGGCAGCGTCACACTAGCAGAATGGTCCTCCAAACAGAATCGCAACCCCTCCCGTCGAACGGCAAAGGTGGAACTACCAATACTACAACTGGTAGAACCCATAGAGTTCCAAGATGGAAGACCCCTAACCACCGAGGAAGGAGGTCGAAGCTAAACAAAAGAATGAAAATCCTCCAAGTGAAGAAGGAGGACCAAAGCTATCCCGAGCAGGGGAACGAAAAGGAAAAATAAATCAAAGATCGAAGGACGATTCAATACGTCAACAATTTGAACTCGAAGAAACCGGTGAACATAGACGGCTATCCGCTTCAAACCTCAAGAAAGGGAAGATAGAGAGTTGCGTTGAAGGGAAGTGACAAAGAAGAAAAGGATAGACAGGGAACACAGAAAAAGTCGGCGAAGAAAAACAAAGAAGAATCGGAGAAAAAGCGATGATCGAAGAAAGCTAGCAGAAAGAAGTCGAAAAGACAGAGCACGAAAACGAATGGAGGAGAGAGAAGAGAGAAAATGTGGGGGAGGAGGGGGAGGTGCAAAGGTCGTCTTTTTTCTTAAGAGGAATCTTGTGTTCGCCTTTTGACTCATCTGTTTCTTGGTTCTTCTTTTATCTCAAATCAAAGAAAAAAATGGTCATACTATTTTTATTTGGTTCTTCTTTTATCTCAAATCAAAAGAAAAAAATGGTCATACTATTTTTATTTGGTTTTCATCTCGTATCCCTTTCTTGGGTTCTTGGCCTCCACCACATCTTTTTGGCTGCCTATTGTGGAAAAGGTAGAGAAAAGGCTACAATTTTGGGGTCACTAACATATACCGAAAGGTGGTCGTTTGAATACTATACTCTATACAGGCTACTTTGACAAACCTCCCAACTAAGAAGCACGGATACAGATACGAGACACGGATACGACACGACACGGACACAGCGACACATTATTTTTTAAAAATATAGGACACGGACACGGCTAGGACACATTTATTAAAATATACATTTTAAAAAATATATATCATTTTTATATCATAAAGAAATTTACAGTCAATAAGTTTATGCATTTATATGTTTAATAAAAGAATGATTTGGTGTATTTCGTTCTCAAACTTCATTATTTTTGTCCTACATTATTATGTACCTATTTAGTATACTTGACAAGTGTTCATCATGTGTCTAACAAATATTGGACCTATATTGACTTTGTACAACTAATAACACATATCTATTGTGCTAACAAGTGTCCAATACGTGTACAACAAGTGTCGGAGTGTCCAAGTGTCCGACACGTGTCGGACACGGACACGCTAGCCAAACTAAAGTGTCCGTGCTTCTTAGCCTCCCAATTTATTACTTATCCCTCTATGCTATTCCGACATCTGCAACGATGGCCATTGAGAAATTATATAGGAACTTTTTATGGAAAGGCAGGCATGAACAGGGTGGTTTTCATAACTTGAGATGGGCCAAAGTTGACCCACTTGAAGAGGGTGGTCTGGGGATCATTGACATAAAGATAAAAAACACTTCGTTGATGGCAAAATAGATTTGACATTTCCACAAAGAAAAAACCGCTATTTGGAGAAAGTTATTGTCTGGAAATATGGGCTCCAACATTTGGACTTAAAGTCGGGTACCTTTTAGCTATACTCTGCCAAGGGCCCTTGGAAGTATAATCTGAATTTAAAAGAATCGATATAAAAAATATTTGTTACAAAGTTGGAAATGGTTTGAGTACATCGTTTTGGTCAGAACCTTTTTTTTTGAATGAGTTTTGGTCAGAACCTTGGTTTGATGAATTGCCTCTCATGGATCGGTATCCACATTTATATTCTGTATCTCTTGAAAAGAAGGCTACTGTATCTCTTGAAAAGAAGGCTACTGTATCTCTTGAAAAGAAGGCTAAGGTTGCTGATTTTTGGCATCCCTCCATGGCCTCAGGGAACTTTCACCCTTGGAAGAACCTAACTAAGCAAGAGATTGATGAATGGACTCTTCTTTTACAAAAATTAGAAAACATTATACTCAATGAATCCCCTGATTTATGGTGCTGGAATTTGGAAAAAAAAGTAGAGCCTTTTCGTCAAAATCACTTACCAGCTCATTATATCCACGGGCTGATAAGGATACCAGGAATCTTTACCGGGGTTTATGGAAAGATGCCTACTCCAAAAAGGTGAATTTTTCTTAGGGGAATTGAGCCACTCTTGTCTAAACACACAAGACAGACTACAAAGACGCTTCCCTTGGCTTTCTATTTCACCAAGTTGGTGTATCATGTGTAAAACTGGGGTGAAACTCAGTCATCTATTCATTCACTGCATACAGGCTTCCAACTTCTGGAATTTTATCCTTGGAGCATTTGGCTGGCAGATTGCTTTCCCCCACAACATGCAGGCCTTCCTCACTCTTTTGTTGAATGGTCACCCTTTTCGGAAAGATAAAAAGACTCTTTGGAGGAACTTTGTCCGAGCTATCTTATGATCCACATGGTTAGAGCGAAACTCCCGTCTCTTTACTAAAAAGACACATGCCTCTCATTCTTTATATTACTCTATCACTTTTCATGCTCATACTGGTGTAAATTGGTTCCCTCTTTTTGTGATTATAGTTTATCTACTCTCATGACCAATTGGAGAAGTTTTTTTTGAAATCCATTGGATAGGATATTTGTATTTTGTTATTTTTAATAAGAAACTTGAGGGTATATTGCTGTGAAGTGGAATAGACAACAAAAAAGGGGTTAAGTAATGAATTTTTAAAATTGGGCAATTGCTTGCAAGGATTAAAATTAGTTAAACTACAAATCTTGTTGAAACAATGGAGTAAGCGCTCAAATCAATTTCTATAATAGAAATTTAAAAAGATAGATCTTAAAAATTAAGGCCATATTTGGCAACCATTTGGGTTTTGAAAATTGGGATTGTTTTCTCATTATTTCTTTATAATAGATTTCATCTTTAGAAAACATTTGAATTCTTAGCCAAATTTCATAAACAAAAACAAGTTTTTCAAAACAACTTTTTTTTTTTTCAAATTTTGGCTTGGTAAGAAGTAGATAACAAAACAAGGAAATCCATGGATGGAAGTAGTATTTACAGGCTTAATTTTCAAAAACCAAAAACCAAAAACCAAATGATTATCAAACCATGCCTAAAAGATAAGATTGTTAAAATCTGGAACTAAACCTTTAGCCCAAAAAAAAAAGTTGATCGGCCAAGGCTAGAATTTTGTGATGGAATCCGTAAATAAGGGTTCTTAGATTGCCTAATGATAATGAACTTCAGAAAGAGAAACGGAACTGTTTTTCCCCCATCAACATATGTGGGTATGGTAGGTTTTAAATTTAAAAAACACACAGATCAATCAAATTGAAAAGCTAATACATTAATGGCCTATAAGATATATAAAAAAACATTATAAAAAATAATTAGATTCAAGTAATTAGTGTTTTAAAAGGCACATTCAGGCATTGCGCCTATGAAGAGCCTTGCCTTAAAAGAAGTGAGGTATTGGTAAGGAGGCACGATCGAGGCGTGCGCCTTCTATGAAGCCCTTTAGGCGCAGACGCACACCTCTAGGGTTTATTGATTTTTTAAAAAATATTTTTTAATTTTTTAAATCCAAAGGGTGCATTTAGGTTGGTTATTATTTTAAAAAAGGCTAAACTATAAAAAAAATGTCCCTAAACTTTGTACTTTGTTTCAAAAAATACCCTTGAACTTTCAAAAGTTTCATCAATACACTTAAATTGAAAAGATACCACAATAAAACAAACTGAGAACAAAAGAGCAAGAACAACACACAAAGAACAAACGAATAAAACCCAAGAACAAAAGAAGAGTGCCCACAAAACAAACTTTCAAGAATCAAAAACAAAACTCCAGTAAAGCCAATGAGGAGAGCACTCCAGAAGAAACCATCAAAAGGATAGACTCAAACTCCACCACCCAATCCACCCACAAGCCTAAAGACGATCTTTGAATTTAAACCAAACAAAACTCAGATAAAACGCCTGCTCCCCATTTCTTCAGAACAAAACTGAAAACTGCTTAATGACACAAGCATGGATGGCCCTGAAGCAAGCTAAACCACAAATACCACACAAACCCCAAAATCTTCACCCTCCAAAAAGCTTCCAA
Organism: Trichosanthes cucumerina; assembly: GCA_036507285.1. Lineage (NCBI taxonomy): Eukaryota > Viridiplantae > Streptophyta > Magnoliopsida > Cucurbitales > Cucurbitaceae > Trichosanthes > Trichosanthes cucumerina. The sequence goes on along the minus strand of CM071839.1, from coordinate 67,433,535 downwards.
AAGCTTCAACCTGACACCATTCAGAACCTCGAAATCTCCACAAGAACAAAACCCATTTTTAATCAACTAATGCCGAATTGAATTCGAGAAAGAACTCCTCAACAGGGAAACAAAAACTCTTTGAATCATCCTGAAAATCCACATTTCCAAGGAAAGATCATTATTAAAAGGAGGAACACCCACCAACACATACTTCTTTAAACTGCAAACCACTTGCCTTAATCAGGGAGCTAAAACGACTTAGTTCTGGATAAGTAACTACAGAGTCCTTTTCAAACAAAGGAGAGCCCCCGAGAGAATCAAATAAGCTTGCAAGATTAATAATAGGAGAACCATCTAACAAATCCTTTAGCGAAGAATTCCTGACCGACCCCATATCTGGGCTACTTAAGCTCAACATTGAACCAACAACAGAATCACCTTCTAAGAAAGGAGAAGACAAATCAACAACCCTTGCATTGTCCCCCAGATTCTGCAGCGAAACTTTAACAAAAGAAACTTCCCCCGGACCAACTTGGCAATCTCCTATAGAAAAAGATTGCCCCTTTAAAACCAAATCATCTGGGCCCTTAGATAACAACAAATCCGACTCACCAGACTGAATACAGGGCATGGAAAAAAAACAACCTCACTAGAAAATTCACCTGGTGGCCTCAAAGCTTTCCCACCACGCCTTGTGTAAAATTTTCCACAAAACCTAGCCCTTACCTCTTTACCCATGGTTGGACTCGGGGAAGGGAAGAGATTACCAGCCCCCTACTTTTCAACCTGCTCACCAAAATCCGAAAGCATCAACTTCCTTGGAGACAAAGAGACCACCCCCTGCTCATCTAATTTCTCAACATTACCAGTCATGAAGGAGCCACCTAAAACATCTCCTACCGTCGAACCGGCTTCTCCAAAATCAACGAAGGATTTAACTTGGACGAACACTCCATACCAACCAACACATTAACTGTATTATTCCAGGGACAACTCGGAACACCCTCTTCAGATTCATCAAAAGATTTCGCAGGACTGGGTCAATTCGTTCCAAATCAATGGGATTTGAGAAATCCTTTACCACCAAAGAACAACTTTCCAACCTAGTAGGCTTCAATCCTTCAATATCCATAACCTTTAATTCAAATTTACCACTATAACCATCAGATACCTCAATATGAGCTGGAAGAAAACCACAAAGGTTAGGTTTGACTTTAATTCCGTCAGAAGAAAGATCAGTCAAATTCAAAGTATCCAAAGCAATTTCAACCAGCCCCCCCAAGTGCAACCCGATAGTCTCAAAGACTATCCTTTTCCACATATACAAAGGAAGATTAGAAATGGCAACTCATCCTTCGTAGCTCTCAATAAGATTAGACAAATAATGATCCTTCTTTGACCACCTTTCTACTTTGATAAAGGACACCCCATTCTTTGCCACTGACCAATTTTCCCAGAAAACACCTCCTTAGACTTTCCATCCAACTTTATGATAGCCTTATCCACTGAGAATGGATTAATCTGAATCTTCACACAAAAGAATTTTTCAATAGACGAACTAATCTCAGCCCAAGAAATACAAGCAAACAAGTGAGTAATAACCAACAATCCTTCAAAGTCGAGATCCAACACCTCCGGCTCTTTCCTAACCCATTTCTTTGCACCCGAAGGTTCACTGAAACACAAATCGGATGAAAAACGCTGCTCCAAACACAAATTCCGCACTGACGTTGCTTCCAAATTGCTCACCTCAAACCTTTGCTAGAAATCGCTCAACATAATTCCGAACACCAACCAGCCATTCAAATGCTTCCCTAAACCCACTTTGATTCTAAAACGTCCACCCAGAGGGTGGCCAATGTACACAATCAGAAAACCAAGAATTACCTTTACGGACTTTAAACAAACCAAGAACTCTATCGATGTCTTGGAATTTCCTCCTTTGAAAAAAGGATTTGGAATGAAGACGCAGAATCTCAAATGCTTCTTTAAACCACTGCAATTGGACCAAAGATAAGACCAGCTTACTTCCTTCAGACTGATCTTCCAACCAAAACCAATCATCAATCCTAAGAATACGAAAATTTGAACCGCCAATGCTACAACTGAGACTCTCCATATAAACCCAACCAGTGCAAAAAAGACCACACCCCTCTCCACCAGTAGACTTCAAGCTGCAACCCCTTGAACTAACAACCACCCCAGAACAAGAAAAGAAAACGAAAGGGGACAAGACCCAAGAGAAACTGAAAGGACAGAGGCGAAAAAGACGCAAAGGCTAAAAAAGGAAAAAAGAAGAAATCGAGAAAAGGAAACCGGAAGAGGAGAGAGGAAGAAAGGATAGGGACAAAACCGAAGAAAAATGAAAGAAAAGACACAAAAAAAAGAAGAAAGAGAGAACAAAAGTGAACAGAGAGAAGACGCAACCTGCAGCTGGAGAGAAGAAAGACCAGCAAGCGAACGAACAAAGGGAGACGAGCAGACTTGACCGGAGAGAAGACGGGGAGACGGAACGGAAAAAGGACAGGGACAAACAAAAGTCGACGAACAAACAGAGGCAGGGGAAGTCGAAGCATTAAAAACCGAAACTTCAACCGAAAGCTACAAACCCAAGTAAAGTTGCCGAAGCAAGGTGAGAAGGGAGACGAAGGAGGAAGACGACGAGGCGAGGAGGGAAACGATGAAGGAAGACGACGAATGGAAGGGATGAACGGAGACGTGAAGACAAGGCAGAGAAAGGAGAGAGGAGAGAAGAGAAAAATCGCTAATTAAAATAGATTCTTGATTGACTGAGTTGTTACTAATTTCAATACCCTTAACTTTCAAAAAAAAGTTCAAAAATACCCCTACCGTTAGTTTTGGATGGAAACCATTAGTATTTTGTTTCAAAAATACCCCTGAACTTTCAAAAGTTTCATTAATACCCGTAACCTTTCAAAAAAATGTTCAAAAATACTCTTACCGTTAGTATATGGACAGAAATCGTTAGTACCTTGTTTTCAAATACCCTTGAATTTTCAAGAGTTGTATTAATACTATTAACCTTAAAAAAAATGTTTAGTATATGGACGAAAAAACATTTATCTACACCCCATTATCTCTCTTCCATGTCTTCTCTCTCTTAATTTGCTTCAATCTATGGTCTAACACTTATTCTATTTTTTTCCTCGTTTTTTCTCTTTCTTTTTCAATACCCTATTTACTCTCTTTTTCCATTTTTCAATCTCTAAAACAACCTCATTCAATCAAGCTATAGAGACTATAGCAAGAAAAAATTGAGAATAATGGAACCACCAGAGAACTTTAAGGCTTTGGGTTCAACAAAGGTTGTAATTAGTAATTTGAGTTAGTACATTTAGGTTTAATGTACAAAAAGAGAGACATGTTGAGAATTTGGATCATAATTTTGAGGGCATTTAGTGGGAGAGAAAAGAATGAAAACATATGCATAACTATAGTTGTAGCGGAAGATTTTATTAATCATTTTACGGTTCAAATTAGTCTATTTGTTGGGGTCAATTAAGAAGGTTCTCCATGACTGAGAATTAGATAAATTGGAGGGAAAATGAGATTATCTATATGAAAACAAAAATTATCTATATATGAGTTGTTTTCAAATTGATTATTTTCCAACTCAAGATAACTTCAAAAACAATGAATATTTGGGTATTAAAATTTCTTACATTTATGTTTAAGTATGCTTAGGAATGCGAGAGCTCCTCCTATTAATTTAAAGTTCTAATATTTAAGAAAATAGGAGAAATGTGGGAAGTTTTAGAGACGGAAAAAAGAAGAAAAAGTAAGAGGCTATTGAAAAAGAAAGGGAAAATAAAGAAGTGTTAGACTATAGATTGAAGCAAATCAGGAGAGAGAGAGAGTAAATAGAAAAGGAAGGTAATATGTGTAGATAAACAACAACAGTCATCTTATCTATATACTAATGGTAAAGGACATTTTTTAATTTTTGTATTTTTTAAAGGTTAATGGTATTAATACAACTTTTGAAACTTCAGGGATATTTTAAAACAAAGTACTAACGATTTTTTTCCATATACTAATGATAAAGGTATTTTTTAACTTTTTTTTAACGTTTAAGGGTATTAATGAAACTTTTGAAAATTCAGGGATATTTTTTTAACAAAGTACTAGCGGTTTCCATCCAAAACTAACGGTAGGGGTAGTTTTGAACTTTTTTTTAAGTTCAAGAGTATTAATGAAACTTTTGAAAGTTTAGGGATATTTTTGAAACGAAGTACAAATTTCAGGGGCATTTTTTATAATTTAGCCTTTAAAAAAATTGTAAGAACCCTAAAAGCAAGGGCTTCCGTTGTATTTTGTAGATTCTTACTTATTATGTTCATAAACTAATACTTGACTTTTATATAGTTTTATGGGTTTTCATTTCTTCCCATGAAGATTTTTTTTATCGTGAATATATACACAGACATATTTTTTTCATTTTTTTTATATATCGTGCGCCTTAAAAAAAAAGGAGTGCACGCCTTTTTTTTCGCCTAAGCCCTAGAAAGCCATTGTGCCTTAGTGTGGCTTAAAAACATTGCAAGTAATAACACTTTACTCACCCATGTAGGAATCCATCCCGATAAAGTAAAATATTCTGGTGTGAACAAGGGACCTGGATCACAGTGAAGCCAACCAGTTGATAGATCCTGCATTTTGAATCCAGATAAGTTGACATGATTATCTTCAAAACAAAATTAGAACAAGGACACTAAGGGCATATTTGGGGTATATGTTATAATAATTTTTGTTATAATAATCTATATAATACTTTGCACCACAAACACACCCTACTATAACCCAAACTAAATAACCATGCATCCTAAACACAGATTATAGAACTCCACAAACTATTATAACCCACAGACTATTATAACTCATGTTATCATAATCCCCTCAGCGCCCCAAACAGCCCCTAAAAGAGAATCACCTTTCTTGGACATGTGAGCCAACTGAACCGACCCATGATGTTTGCAAGCTGCAGCAGCACCAGCAAGTTAATAGCATCACTATCATAATTACTATTTTATTGTTATCATCAAGTTTCCTAGCACTTGAAGCATATTCACGGACAAGTATTTTTGTAGAAAACTGCACAATCTCATTAAATGGAATATATATATATATAAATATATACACATATACACATTAGGACTAAATTAGAAAATTCAACCATCAAGAAGCATGCACAAAAAAAAACCATAAACCAAAATAAACTTGCTCCACTTTAACAAGTCCATACTGCAAAATCTGAAATTCAAAAATCAACGAAATGATAAAGCAGCATCCTAGAAATATCTAGTAATTGAAGGTTGTTATGTAATAAGTTCTGCCAGATCGATTAGAGGCAGAAGCCATTTCTTTAAAAATAAAATTAATTTGATTTTAAAAGAGAACAAAGAGAGAGAGAGAAAGATGGAACTATTCTTTACAACACATATCTGAGAGAGAGAGAACCATCCATGAATAATTGCACAACTTTAACGAGAAACCATATTGATACTAAATATTGAAAGAAAATGTTCCACACACGAGGCAAATGAACAATACACCAATCAAGTTAAAAACTGTTCAGGAATAAATTATATGGACTATTCACATTTCTCAGTTATTTCCCCACCTAAAAAGGAGACAAATAAAAGTTAAAATATACATTGTTGTAGTCTATTGCTGTTGCAAAAGCTGCTCCAGTCAAGAAAATAATCATTTAAAGCCCCTCATGTCCTGAATCAAGTTCATATTGTAATATGCAAGAAACAAGTTTTTTTTATAAAAAAAAAAAAAAAAAAAGTCACTCTGGAACTTGAGAGATTGCTAATGGAACCCCAAAAGATCTGGTCTAAAGGCGTTTCCATGAAGTTCGGCTTCTTACTCTGGAATTTGATTCTGGGAGGTATCAACACAGTAGATTTAACTTTAAAGAAGAGATCTTCATAGACACGTCTTGCCTTCCTATTGCCCCCCCCCCCTCTTAGAAACTTGGAACCAAAAGACTCTCCCAGTTGATTACTAAGGAGGCATAGCTATAAGATGCAAAGAGGTCAGATGATTTACACCCAGTAAAAGCATAGAAAATAACAAGATCGTAAAACTCCGGAAAGGATCTCTCTTTATCCACAAAATATCTATTATTTCTCTCTTTCCACAAAATCCCTATTATTTCTCTCTTTCCACAACAGCCAAAAGAGGGAAAGAAGGAATATTCTGGTGCTCAAAATATTTTAACACTGAATGCTCAAAATATCCCTAGAGATCGTAAAACTCTGAAAATTTTTTATGCTCAAAATATTTTAACAAGGAATATTCTGGATCAAGAAATACAATACTTGGAAAACTTCAAGAACTCTCTGTCAAACTGACTCCTCCTCCAGGATCATCCAGAAAATCCCTTTTTAGGGACTTCTCCAAAAGTAGGCTATTTTTACAGCACTAACTGCTAAAATTTTTGGTGCTCAAAATATCACAAAAAGAAAATCAGGGAAGTAGCTCTTGCATTGAACATCCAGAAATGAATTGGCAGTTGGTTTCTTTCTCCTGGTTAGTGCTCCACTCGTAGAAAGGATGCTTGAATCTCAAAGTCATCTCTTCTTCCTTGAGTGTCATTTTGCTGATCAGTTTGGGAATCTCATGCTTCTCATTTGGCACGCTACCCGTATCCCCAAAAAAGCAACATTAACGGCCTTCTTAAAGCCACCCTTTCAATCATTATCAATGGAAAACTGGGGTAAAATTTTTGCAACCTGAGGCCTAAGGCAAGGTGACCCCTTCACCTTTTTTTTTGGCCAATTGCCTTAGTAGGTTGTTGTCCCATGCCTCTCGGAGAAATTTGGTTAGAGGCTTCACAATTGGAAATCTTCAAAATTCATCATCAACAATTCATGGATGGCACCATTCTTTTCTCCATTCACGAGAAAAGGGAATTGAAAACCAAAGAAATAAAGCTTTATTAGCCAAGTGGCATTGGAGATTCCACATTGAAAATATGAAGTTGATTGTAACAAAATCTGGGTAGTCAGGATTGAAGTCAAAAGCTTCTTCTCACAGCCCTTGGAAGCACATTCTTCAACAAAGGGAAAATATTCAATCCAAAGTTGGAAATGGGCAGTCAACTCTTTTTTGGCATGATTATGGTTGGGACACAATCCTCTCTGTGAAGCTTTTCCTCTCTTTTATTTGCGTTGACAGAACTTAAGGATACCTCTGTGGCAGCAACTGGGACTATCAAAAATGCCTCATGAGCTGTGAATTTTCATTAGAAATGTAGAGGATGATGAAGTATCTGAATGGGACCTCTGTTGGCCTCTCTTTTGTCTTATCAACCTATTAACAAGGAAGAGTCACAGGTTTGGATTCTAGACAAAGAAGGTTATCACACTACCAAATCTATGGTCAGCAAAGTCTCGGTAGGAGCTTCATCGAACTGTCCAGACTTATACAGTCATTTGGAAGGATTTCTATCAAAAAAAGATCAAGTTCCTCCTTTGGGATCTCAACCACAGTAGCCTAAACACCCTAGACTGGTTACAAGAAGAAGTCTCTGGTTGGCTCTATCTCCACAATGCTGCAGTTTGTGTAAATCAAATAGTGAGTCCCAGAAACATATCTTCATTGACTTCCCTTTTGCTTCGAAGGTTTGGTCCCATTTTCTCACTGATGGACAATTACTGTCCCTATTGAGGTGCAAGGTAGCCTCTAATTCTAATTGATCCTCCTTTCAAGCTTGAGATGAAGACTATTTTGCTACAGATCAATATAGCTTTCATATGGGTTGTTTGGAATGAGAGAAATGCAATAACTTTCAGCGACAAGGAGAGATCCATCAGAGTCATAGTTGAACACATCATTTTTTTGGCTTTACACTGGTGTAAACATGTTTGACCAAACAACTATAGTTCTTTGGACAAATTTTTTGTCACTTCATTTGGATACACCCCCCGGACAATTCATATCATCAATGAAATGGTTTCCTATAAAAAAAAAAAAAATCAGAAAAATTCAACCAATGGCATCATTGTCTAGACCCAGACCAAGTTTTGAAGAATTTATATTTCCATCTTAATATCCTTCTCCTACAAAGAAGAAAAAGGCCTCTGTCCAAACATTAAATAAAGGAAAGACTTTGCTTGGCATCACCTAATGCATTTCAGAGGATGGACGCTAGATTTATGAATCTCAATGGATTATCAAGGACTGTTGAGAGACAATGACGTGGAGACTATAAGAAAGGTTGCTAATCTAGAAACTAAGATTGTTAAACCATACTGTGCCCTACTCTTTTTTTTTTTTTTTTTTTTGATAATCGGGGTCGAAGCTTTGCTTCCCTATACCTGGGAAGCACCTGCACCGGCTCCAAGGCTTGGACCCGAGAGACTTCAAGGGTTTTTATTTATTAAGTTCACTTGAGGGCTCGAATTTGAGACTCCTAAACCAGTATGACCAAGAGACCCCAAGCCCTTACTAGCAAGACCACTCCTTGGGGTCATACTATGTCCTACTTGTTCTCAATATAAACTAAAAAAATATCATACCTACTATTTCCATGAGAGTTGAGTCCAGTAGGTAGAGAACTAAACTAGATTTAAGTGCATTAAACTTACAATAGAGATTAAGAGTCAAGTTCAACAATTTTTTACTTGAATAAGAATTTTTCAAATCAATACGACCATCTCAAGCACATTGAAAACCATTGTTCTCAAGGTACAATATTTGCCCAAAGTTGGTCACATTGACAGGTTAACCAAGAAGAAACAGTCATTTGATATACTCCAAAATCTACCAGATGCACGTAACTGAAATAGACAGCAATAAAGATTCTAAGTTAGCATCATATTCATTCTTCAGTGGAAAAATCACCACAAATGCCGAGATAATAGTTGTCACGGAGGCTCCTATGAATCCCTCCCAAGTTTTCTTTGGAGATATCTTGATCAACGGGGTTCTTCCAAAGAAAAATCCAAAAAAGTATGCAGCAATATCATTTATTACAATGAGTGTTGCTGGAAGAAGAAACCTGCACATATATTTGGCAACCTTTCAAAAAAACATATCCAAAGATTTTCTTTCCAACAAAACATAAAAATATATATATATATATATATATCCAAAGATTAACAACCTGTATTCAAGTCAAGAACATCAAATATTAACTATTAAGATAAATGGACCTAGATGTCATAAAATCCTATTCACAAATTCTCTGTGTTCCATATGCACATGATAACAAGGTAACAAGGAAGATTATAGAGCTTCCTACCTTTCGGAATTCTCAAAGAGAATACCAAATGAAATGCAAAAAGATACCCTACTCAATGAAAACAAAAAGCTATATAACCAACCTCTCCCAGCCCATAACTGACTAACAAACCTCTCTGGCCCACCCACATGTACACTTTCCCCTCTACACGAGCCACCTCTTCTCACACACACACTCTTCCTTGCTCTTTTACGTGTATACACTTTTGTAATTGGCGGTCTATCAGCACATTAGACAGTTGGAAGGTAATTTTGTAAACACTTCTAAGCTGGGTTCTCCCTATTGTGTACTTACCATTTTCCACATTAAAAAGAGAACTACAATACAAATAAAATCCTGATGGAACCCTTCAAGTCGACCATACAAGACATGAAAAATTGATGATAAGGAAAAAGCAATGATCCATTTTTAAAATAAAAACAAATAAATAAACATGTCCACCCTGGTTTTGAGTCAAAGTGGTCAAGTAGAAACCAAATCTAACCTTTGGTTAGAAACAACAGTGTGTTTCCTCAAACATCGTACACTTAAATTCCTAAGAGGTTATTAACACAAAATCCAATTCCTTGCATAATAGATTTGTATAAATCATAACAACCATCTTCCTCCTTCAAAGCATTTCTAAAATTCAGATAATAATGTAGTCGCAAAACTAGAAAGGGATATTTCATCTTTAGTCTCAAAATTACTAATTAGAGAAGAAAACTAATATCAGGTTGAGAATTTACTTATTATGGGCTTTCTTGTTAATTGATATTATATTTGAGGTTAATTACATGGTAATTTAATTAGTCCGATGCAGCAAAATGGTAGTCTTGGGACTATTTGCTTGCTCCTTTGTAATGTCTCTTTTTTTTTATATCGATGAGTGCTCGGGCTAGCTTGTGCATACCTCGACTAATCTCACCAGACAACCGCTTGAGCCTACTATATTTGGTTGACAGAAACACGTAGAATATTAAATCCTAGGTAGGTGGTCCCTATGAATTGAACTCATTTCCCCTTATTTTTCCAAGGCCCTTTTGACCACTAGGCCAACCATCAAAATCCATGATGGTTAATGTCTCATTTGGATCTCAAATTTGAAACTCCCAAGCCCCAAACCAAGAATCCTCAACAATTTGTTGTATATATTCTTTTACTAATCATCAGGATTTCCTCCTATAACTATCATGTGTGACATTAGTCTCTTGCAAGAATAAATATAAGAAAAATCCGTAGAAGAATGCATCCACAATAATTTAAACCTCGAATCTACCTTTAAGTGAGTTTTTTTTTTTTATTGAAACACCGAACTTTTATTGAAAACGAATGAAAGAATACAAAGGCCTAAAAAAAAGAAAAGGGAGTTGCTCACAAAAATGGGCTCCAATCAAGCAAAATGAGACCTAACGAATAATTATAAAACATCCTCGATACAAAGGCCCATAGGGAAACATAGAATCTAGCAAGTGACCCAATGTCACAAACCGATCTTTCCCGCCCCTTAAAGATTCCATTATTCCTCTCGGCTCATAGGCACCAGACAATAGCACAAACCCCAGCCGTCCACAAAAAAAAATCTTTTTTCACGAAAAGGCAAATAAAGAAGGAGCTCCACGAATCTACCTTTAAGAGAGTCAATTAAAAGATGCTACTGGCAATTGGTTGGCTAGCAAGGTTTTGGTCTCGTGGATCCAATAAATGGGCCTCTGTCTCTTGCATGACTTGGTTCCATATACATCCATGTAAAAGCATAACTGTAGTGATTTCAATCTACAGGCTCATACCTCCCTTTAAAAGAGTCATTAAATTAGCCTTTACCAATTCATATTCTTAGTTCGTAGGAGACATCATGAATCTAGTCACGATCCTACTCTTAAAAGAAAGCTGGAATCCTGTGAACTGATTCTTTTATTGCCATATTGGGAGAGACTTGATCCGTCGAAACTACTAAGAGTTTGGAGGGGTTAAACAGGATAGAAGAGATGCTATGGGGTGGGTGCGTCTTTAACCATCTCCTTAGACCTCCACCATCAAAGATTTTAGTCATTCCCGCAATTATTTTTCACTATGACTAATTAGAGTTAAATTTATATTTTCAAGATATCACATTTCTGAAATTCTTAAAGATTTTGTTCACCTTAACTCAGAATTGTGTCTTGTTTTGCATCTTGCCTAGGCTACCAAATAGCTCTTGTACATATCACTAATAAAACGACTTAATAAAGTACAATTACTTTATGAGAAGATGCTTAAGTTGATGAATAATGTGTGATCTACTGAGCTGAGAATTCTAAACTTCTTTCTCTGGAATCAGTAATTCAATGATGAAAACCAAAGCCAATGAAACTAATGCTTGTGCTAATTTCCACGCTGGGTATATTGTTTTGCATAAGCCATAGATGGGATAATTATTGTTGAAGTATTTTTACAAACTCATACCCATGTATCCCGAGATCTTTACTATAATAAAAATATTGATATAACTACCATAATATAGAGAAGACTACAAAAATATAGTTGCATGAGAAACCAAGTGAAAGATCCCTCATGCTACTCATATCCTGATGTTAACACTTTTTTTAATAAGATAAAGAGACGGAAAGTTATTCCTCAAAAGAAGCAAGAACATCCTGATGTTAACAATTGAGATGCTACCAAGCAACAATTAGCTAACCATCAATAATTGGAAAGCTGTATTGATGTAATTTTCCTTTTTTTTTTTTTTTTTTTTTTTTTTTTTTTTTGGGGAGGAACTGTATTGATGTAATTTTTGGGAGGAGGTTTCCTCTACCCAGCCTGTAAGCTGTTCTTTCTTTTTTGTCTATAAAATCTTTTTAAGATTTCTTATTGAAAAAAGAAAGATGCTATCACGTAACAATTAGCTAAGCAAAGCTGGACGAAGTAACCAAAACAAAGACAATTTTATCATAGGGAGAAAAGGGAGAACTGAATGAAATAGAACAATGGACACTCTAAAAGCAAAATGAATTACCAGAAGATTCCTTCGAAGATGTTAGCAACAGTGAAAGAAGACTGTGTAAACACAACTATCAAGATCATATGTGTCCATGCATACTGGCCAAACTGATATTTGTACATCTTCTTTTTCAAAGTAAGAATGAACCACATAAAACCTGATCAAGGCAACAAAAGGTGTTACTTCAACAGCTAAATTCCCTTTTAGGAAGGGACAAAAAAACACTGTAGAATACTATCTAGAATTCTAGATGACATGGGTAGTGAGAGCATGCACTCGTGAAAGAACAACTTAACTTTATTATCAACAGTCAAACTAAAAAATTTGAACAGACATTAAATGCCAATTGAACATGGTCCAGGTATAATAAGAAGGGAGATATCATTAATTCTCATAGTTGAAGTTTAGTCACTAAGCATAATACTAGGAACTACCTGCAATATACAAGAAATAACAAATGGCCATATGATACTTGACAAGGCTGCTAACAAGCTGATACAGAACTTTATCTGTTGTTACAGTATTGACAAGCCGTTGACTGAGAAGACGGCCATAAACAAAAAACATTGCCGTGAAGAAGAAGTACCTACATAGAGTTTGAGAATCATTAAACACCTATAACGATTCATTAACAGTAATGGAGTTTGATGGAAGAATACTAGCTGTGGCATTTTAATTGAAAACCATGAACTCTCATTGGTGGATAAATCCTTCTTAATAAAAGAGTAGATACATATAGTACCAGTTTAATGACCGGAATCCTGGGAGCTGCCGATCTTCATGGGTCCTCCTGAGTAGATTGAAGAGTTCTCGTGCCATAAAGATTTGGATTACAACCACCATGGCCATGATATAGAGATGTCCAAGGTATATTGATAATGCAAACCCTCCAATCATCCAGATAGATGAATAGGCACGAATCAACATTGACTTGTATTTATTTCTGTCATTAACAAGTAAAAGGCTTCCATTTGGCTTCAAATCCTCCGCAATCCCCTGAAAAATTGGGGAGAAAAATGCTCAATCACTCATTAATTTTACAAAACCAAACACAATCCAAGCATTTTGTGTCAACAGAGCAAGCAAACGATAAAGTTTCCAAAACTGAAAACATTTTTCCCTTGCAATCTCTTTTAAAAGGAAAATAAATGAAGTCCAAAAACGAACAAGAAAGGAAACATTATCATCTATTATTTTAAAAATGTAGATGAAACACTAATCGAAAAGCACCAAATTACCCAAGAAAGAAAAAAAAATGCCGTAATTAGTAGCTTCACTAACAAGTTCCAGAAAACTATATCATTATTCATTTGTGTATATATCATTTCCCTGAGGCAACACAAAAGTATCTGAAAAGAAAAAGCTGATGATGTAAGGCGAAAAACAATAAAAGGCACATCAAGGTGGAGAAACCTCATTTGATCGCCTACGGTTTCGAAGCCGAGCACTAGGGCTCGACGGATAGTTGAAACTATTTTCTCTCTGCATGTCTCTTCAAACCAGATCTCACATCAATGCGTGTATACCCTGGTCGAACAATCAGACAAAACACCAGCACATGCGTCATGCGATTAGGGGAGGCAAATGAATCAGTTTAACTTGGTTTGTCAAACCCAATGGCGAACCAATAACATCAATAACTCAAGAAAAACAAAATTCAAGAACGAAAGAGCGAGTGAAACCTGGCGAGGCTCTGTGCAGCAGAAACAGGTGGAAAACGGCGACAGATCAAAATGATTGAAGTCAGAACGACGATGAAAATGAGGTGAGAGTGAGAGAGAGAGAAGCGAAGGCAGAGTGAAGAACGAAAAGCTGATCTCAACGTGTTGAGTAGCGAAGGGATTGCAGAACATACATTGCAGGAAGGTGTTGGCCCGTAATCTGTCTGTGAATTTGGTGACGCCGAAGGAGAGAACGTGAACTCGAATGGAATATTTCAACACAATCGGTTTCCTATTGAGGAGCGATTCACAACTGTCACTTCTTCTTTCTCACACATGATATTTGATGACGATGATGAAGCTGATCTCGCACCGAAATCTACAAATACAACCCAAAATAATGGGTTATTAATTTATAAAAACAATACCTGTTTTCCCAAAAGTATAAAAGTAGCCCACTTCTAAATGTTTGAAAAAAAAACCTATACAATTGGATATTTGCTATTTTTGTAGTTAAAAAACATTGATGAGAATATGAATATTTCACGTTTTGAATAGTTTACCTGAGGTCTAATTGGCATGTACTTATACTCTTCCTCTTGAGTTTGGATGTTCAAATCCTCACGTTTAAAAAAATGTTGTATTAGATATCCACTTTTTACTGTCACATTTTCAAAGTTTCCAGTTAAGTGATTTGTTGGAGGTGGATTTATCGATCGCACCACGACTAAGGCCCATTAGGCCTGAGTCCAAGAATGCTCCCGAAGGTGGGGAAACGGCTACAATGGGCCAAAGCCCAATAATGATGAGCCTAAGGGCAAATTGGACCTCAGTCAAAGCTAAAGATTCAAACTCTAAGGAGGTCGGTTATGGTTGGTGAGGCCAAGGTCAAAAGGTGACCTCCTAAGGGGTAGGCCATGGCCAATGAGGCCAAGAGGGTGACCCCATGGGGTTGGTCGTGGCCAATAACACTGTTCGAATAGGAATTTTGGTCAATCAAATTTATCATGCCATTATTTGAAATTAGTGACAAAGTTTTTTATTTAATTAGGGATTAATTAAATTTACAAATATCCCTAAATTAAATTAAGTAAATTTCATATCATGTAATTGGGTTATATGAAATTTGGGTCAATTCTTGACAAAGCTCAAATGGGGACTCAAATCCAGCAAAGTCCTAGCCCAAATGGTTGGGTCTAAGTCAATTGGAACAGTCTAAAAGGGGCAGGCCCAGAGATAGCCATAGGGTCAGTTCAATGGTCAGGCCCAAGCCCACTTAGGAGCTCTATAAATAGAGAGTTTTCCCTTCATTTCAAGGGTTCTAAAGTTAGACTCGAGAAAATCCAGAGAGAATTCTATAACAGAGGCTAGAAAACTCTTTGCATTCCTGAAGATCAAACACTTCCTCAACGAAGAACACTACATCGAAGATCAAGAACCCTTCAAGATTCAAAGAGCCCATTGCAACTTCAACCTCGAGAATAAGCTTCACACCCCTCGAGTGAGATGCACATACTAGAGAGAGAATCAGAGAATCAAGTTTTAGAGATTGTAATCCACTAATTCAAACTTAATACAATACAAAATTCATTTGCACGTGTTTCTTTTCATGGATGAAATCATGCGCGAACCAATTGGCACGCCCAGTAGGACCATCTCTACCTCTCATCCATTTCTCTTGCAAGTAAAGCAATGGTGTCAAAGAAAGTTAAATCAACTATTGTCGCTGCAAGTAACACTTACACAAGGCTGATAACACGCAATCGTTCTCAAGGGGTTGAAAGCAAACTATTGTCCTCAAACAATTCATTCGCTGCAAGTCTTAGAGAAAGTTACATCAACTATTGTCGCTGCAAGCAAACTTGAACCATTGCTTGTCCTCAAGCAATTCATTTGCTTTCCCAACCAGCTTTTCAACTTCAAGGAGCCTGGTTACCTATCCTTCAAATCTCTCAAACGGTATCCCCCTCCTAACACCATACTGTCGCCACAATCCTAACCTTTCCTCTTTAATTGAGGCCCCTTGCCTTTTTTCTTTGTTTCTAAATCAGGTTTCTTTTCCAACCTTATGGTTCTCAAAGTTTTTGGGAAAATATTTCTTTAGTCAATTGCACCTTCGTTCCAACTCACCAATACTTTGTGGTATCGATGTCTGGATACGAGTGCACATCACTATGTAAAACTTGCTTCAATTGCTCTTTTATTAGTTGATTTTTCATGCAAGGTTAATCACGGGTGGCATGACTTTCCCTGATTAATTAATCTACATTTGAAGGTAGAGCATGTTTTCCCTTTTTTTTTAATCAGGTTGGAGCATTGGAGCAACCTGGTACTTCCCCCACGTTTGAAATGGACAATGCGCTCATTGTTAATAGGTCGGAGGTTACTATCTTCAAATTGGCAAGAGACCTTAATTTAAGGATTAGTTGAACATTGAGGGTGTAGGTGTCTGGTGTTTAAGGAGGGTGTGTCCCCAATTTCATCATTGAGATTGCCAAGATCTGTAATCCGAGTTTCCTACCTGTTAAAATTGATTGGGGTAGCAATGATTCACCAGACCAAGCACTGTTTCAGAAAGAAAGCTAACATTCTTTTTATTTTTTTGTTTTGTTTTTAACAACCACAACAGCCAGCAGGATAAAAATAACATTAATCACAACAATTATCAGGGTAGGATTAATAATAACCAGTCTTCAAAAATAAAACTAGAGTCGCAAGAAGAAGAATAAAAAACAGAATAAACAAAACACAAGACAAAGATAAAAAGAAGCAGAAACTCCCTAAGTTGTTGATGAAGTGTCTTCCTCCTGCTGATTTGCATCGTCTTGCCTCAACTCTACAGGGAAATCTAGGATTGGTAGTCCTTTTCCTTTTGTTAATAGTGTGAGATTTTGTCGCACTGCCTCATCCCTATGATGAATCTAAGACCAGTAGATTGTGATAACTCTCACATATGAGAGTTATTTGGCCCATTGTTGATGACTTATCACTGGTGATTAAGTATTAATTAGGAAAAAGTGTAAGAAGTTTATACAGGATTGGCAATATTTCCTAAAATAAAAAAGGAGAACTCATGTGTTATGATTTTAGTGCAGGAACGCAAACTGACGCAATTGCCTAAGACAAGTAGAACCTTTTGCCTATTTGCGGGAATTGTGGAAAAGATTAAGTCGCAGAAGTCAAGCCGTAAATCAAGGAAAGCTTGTCGGACGGAAACCCTAGAGGCAGACAACTCTATAAATAGAGGAGCAAGCAGCCGAAAAAGGAGTATGTCGAGAAGGAGGAACACTGCAAGTTTTAGTCTATTGTCGTCGTCTTGCTATTTTTCACTTTTGCGTTTTGCTAAGTCGTAGTCCTGTTGTACTGTTATTCAAACTTCTGGTTTTGAACTTCTAATTTTTCTGCTTCGCTACATTAGATTTATTTTCAGTATTTTTGTATTTTCTTCAGTTATGTTAACCTTTGTTTTGCAAACAGTTGTTGTGTTATTTTTAATAAAAGTTTATTGCTCTTTCGATTCACAAGTATTCTCTATTTTTGCGCAAATTTCTGTACAGTAGCAATCTAAGTGGTTCTCTCGGTTCATGCTCAACTGTGGTAGACCGAGAAAGAGAGCTTAGGATTATGTTTTCACAAGTTATATCTAAATTTGCATTAGTTGCTTTATCCATGAGGAGCTAACTTTCCTTAGGGATTCAAGATGCGAATGCCCTAAGGAAAGACAATTAAACTCCAAAGCAAGATGAGTTCAACTAACCTCCAAAGAAGTTTACTTTTGGTGAGTTATTGCGGGAAGCCTTAGTCGGCCATCTAAGGTTACCCACCCAGCTTTAGTTTGGCACCGAAAGGGTTGAGCTAAAGTGGATATCCCAAAAGTAATGGAGTAAAAAAAGGCTTAGACATAAGACCTAAACTTCGACCCTAGGCATAGGGCAAGGCTCCAAAACCTTAGAGTCATGTGAACAAGCATCTAGGATAGATTAACCATGTTGGGATTTGTGCCCTAAACTTATGTAATTTTGATCAAATAAATAAAGAGTTATTTGTTTTAGTAAAATTATATTCTTGCTTTATAAATCCAATATACTAAGCTCCAAGGTTATAATGTATCTTGAATATCAGTGTAATAGACACTATTTGGATTGTGTTCAAGAATATAACCTAAATGGTCTATGGTATAAGAATAAGGTTGGAAACCTTATTCTGGTAACACCATGGATGCAACCCACTTTGTAATTAGTACAAATGAGGTAATCCAACTCATTCATGTGGTTGACATGCGAGTGGGGTCATCCTGTATGAAGAGTTCATACAATACCGGACTGCAAATTATTAATCTAACCAATATAACATCGTTAACAGGATAAGACTGATAATTTATAGATGGTCATTAGTGACTCGACCTGAATCTTGAGCAAGTTAAGAACTCCTACTTATTGGGGTTTATCCTTAGACTAGTATGGGTGAGAGTGACCTGTAGCCGACTCAATAAGTCTACCTTCTTAGGGACAGAACCTCGTAGGTAGCTGAAGACTTAACTAGGCAAGATGAAATTCACAGCGTTGAACCGCTCGAACCGGACCAAAAACAATGAACCAGCCGAATCGGTCTGCAGCTGCTGGAAAGCCCCACGGCGTTGCAACGCCCGCTTTGTCCTTTTGCGCGCCTGCTATCGGGGTAGTGTTGCAACGTTGAGGGGCAGCGTTGCAACGCCGCTGACCCCTTGAATGCCCGCGTCGATAGGGATTGTTGGCGTTGCGACGTCGTTCTTCAGCGTTGCAACGCTGATGAACGGCGTTGCAACGCTGCTGCTTCAGCAGTGGTAGAAATCCACGAACATAGCAGCTTCCAATTGCAATTTCTCCTTCGATTCTCCACCGAATTGCTTGAAACTGGTCCCGAACGACTCGTAACTCAATTACAGACTCAATTTTGCACTTTATTTGCCCAAAAATGTAAGGGCCTTTACAATAATTTGATCAAATCAAAAGTAAACTATGGCAAAAAAACTCCTAAACAGTTTTACAGCAAACCAAATGCATTTCCCACCAAATCAATGCAATTTTGTTTCAAAATAAAACAATACAAGCATTGCTTTGATACTAATTGATGGGGATCGGATCTCCTTGAGCAGCGAAAACGAATTAGGAATCGTAATATGCAAGATTGTTTTGCTTAAGAAACAAAAACTCATACATTGACAAATATACAGAACAAGCATAAAATTAACTCTAATCTAATTAGGCATGGATGTTTTACATGCAAACATGCTACAAGTTTAACAATTAAACTAAAGAGAAACGAAGGAATACCTTTGTAGTTTCGCAGAACAGCAACTCTTTGCTCCTAGAGAAATCAACACAGCAACACAGCAGAACTTCTCTGTTTTTCTCCAAGAAAGACACTACCAACAGGAGAACCTCCTATGTCTCTGAGTTCTACTTAGATCTACCTTGGTGGAAAGGTAATCCAACTCTTGGAAGGTTTTGGGAATGAGAGTGAGAGAGAGAGAATTTTTCTGTCAATTACAGAACAAAATGATCAATCGATCAAACAACTGAGCAACCCCCTTCTCCCTGTTAAACTGTCGATAGGGAGAAGGGGAGGGGTAGTGGGGAACGTGTCTGGATGACACGTTCCCTTATTTTATTATTAAAATAATAATAATAATATAATAATAATAATTAAATCAAATTTAATTATTAATTTAAATCATATTTAAATAATACAAATTAAATATCATATTTAATTTGGATTAAATCTCATTTAATCATATTACCCCTTTAACCTATAGTTTTAATGTACATCTAGTGCACATTAAATTTTAACCTATAGTTTTCAAATATGAATCACATTCACACTTGAATTCAATATTTGAACTCTTTCAAATATTTAATTCTCTCACAAAATTTAATATGAATCATATCCACATTAAATTTATAATATATAGTTCCAAAACTATATATTATATTGTATCAATATACATTAAGTTTATTCCCTAATGAATTTGAACATTTCAAATTCTAATGATCTAAGAACCCTTTATGAGCTAGAAGGTGGACCTAATGGACCTACAGATCAGAAGCTTCAACGATACGAGATTGCTCGGTTAATCTCATTAACCTCCTAATCAACATTCGTTAATCTGCGGAACACTCCACTAAAGTCCCACAGATTGCACTCTTCTCACTATCTACGATATATTTCTGTGTCCATGGATATTGACCAATAACAGACAAGTCAATCCTTCACGAATGTTCGTAACACCACCGGGTCAAATTACCGTTTTACCCCCAGGTTACATCTTGTGCCTTAAGTACCGTTCTCCTCTAATGAACAATTTGTTTGTGGTCCTACCAACAAACAGAGTCCTCTCGGGCCAATGAGAGGGTCGGGCCTTTGTTCAAGTCCTCGGAGACACCACTTAAGGGAACATTCCTCTACTTACCCTAGTAGGCGGGAATGAGTGAATTTCATCTTGTTAAGTTAAGTTCCCGTAGCTCACTCTCGGTCTTGTCCCCAAGAAGGTAGGCATATTGAGTCGGCGAATCGCCACTCTCTCACCCATACTAGTCAAAGGACAATCCCTTGCGAATGTGAGTTCGTAACTCGCCCTTCGAGATTGAGATCAAGTTGCCTAGGTCATCCTAGTGAAATAGAAACCTAACTAGTCAACGAGTTACACTAGAGATTACTATTTCGTGGTCCGGTCTTATGTAATCTCATTACATAGGATATTCCCACTCACATGTCACCTACACGAACACGTTAGGATCACAGTGTTTGTATCAAATATAAAGTGGGCCACATCCATAGTTTAACCAAGGTAAAGTACCCAAACCTTATCCCCAACTATAGACCACTTTAGGTTTTATCTCGAACGAGAGATCCTTTTTATGTACATTACATTCGATTAAAGATTCATTTAACAACCTTGGATGTTTAGTTTATTGGATTTAGGGTTTAAATAAAGGAAAACTCGTAGATAACGAACAACAACACTTTATTGAAATAATAACACTTTATTACATTAATTAGAACATAATTACAAACTACGAGTTTTAGGGCACAAATCCCAACAACTTAATCGTATATGTATTGTCCTTGATTGAAATCTATGTAACAAAATAAAGAACACACGATTCACAATCGCTTCCGCTGCGGGATTCGATCCCTTCAATTGGTATCAGAGCCAGGTTGCAACGCTGTTCATCAGCGTTGCAACGCCATTGAGGTGGAATTCAGGCTGCAAGGAGACGCAGCGTTGCAACGCTCCTCCCAGCGTCCACAACGCTTGGACGATGGGGCAATGGTGTTGTAACGCCAGCACGAGCTTCTCAACGCTTAAGGCAGAAGCGTTTTGCCAAACGGTCCAACGCGCGAAAAGCATTTAATATCGAGTTGCAACGCCGAAGGCACCGAAAGCTACTTTATCGTTGATGATCCTCTTGTAAACACAAGACTCATCAACGTTTTGGTCAAAGTCATAAAACTTAATCGCAGTATCAAATCTTATGTTCCAAGATTTGGATGCTTGTTTCAACCCATAAATGGATCGATTGAGCTTGCAAACCTTTTGCTCCTGACCTTGGGCTATGAACCCCTCGGGCTGAGACATATAGATACTCTCGTCAAGATTACCATTCAAAAAGGCAGTCTTGACGCCCATCTACCAGATCTCATAGTCATAAAATGCGGCTATGGACAAGAGTATCCTTATGGACTTAAGCATAGCAACAGGGGAAAAAGTTTCCTCATAGTCAACTCTTTTCCCTTTGGGTAAAACCCTTTGCTACGAGTCTAGCCTTAAAGATTTGTACCTTTTCGGCTGCTCTCTCTTTCTCTTATAGATCCATTTGCACCCTATGGGTTTTACCCCTTCAGGTTGATCTACAAGTTCCCAAACTGAATTGAAGTACATTGACTCCATTGAAGGGAATCGAATCCCGCAGCGGAAGTGATTGTGAATCGCGCGTTCTAAATTACATTACATGGATTACATTCAAGAACTAAACTATCTAGATTAAGCATATAATAACAATATGGACAACGAGATATTACCTTTGAAGAACTCTTTCTTCAAGTGCTCCTTCTCCCACGTTCACGATCTCAGCAACACGAACCTGAACGTTCACCGACACTACCATCAGATCTTCTTCGTTGTTCTCTAGGTGAGGGAGGAAGGTGGGTTCCCTTTAGGTGTGATGAGATGTTGTGAGAGAGATTGTGTTTTGGAACTTTTCCAACAACACAACAAAAACTTGAATTAGCTTAACCTAGTTGCATCTCATGCAACTATATATATAGGAAAATAGGATGGAAATTACCATCCTATCCCTTTTATATTTTCCCACTATTATATGGTTTATGTGAATCTAATTCACATTAAAACAATATATTATATTAATTATATCATTTATAATTGATATAACACCTCATGTATGAAATTGAACACTTCAATTTCATTCCTAACTTTATACCCTCAATATTACCATGTTGAGCCAACGGAAGGACCTAATGGACCTACAGTTCATGAGCTCCAATGATGTGAGATTAACTGATCAAACTCTTTGATCCAGTTAATCAATATTCATTAACTACAAGTCACTCCACTATAGACTTGTAGTTGCACTCTCTCACTCGTAGATTATCTCGTGTCCATCGATATAATCATTACCCATGAGCCTCGGCCCTTCACGGGTTGTTTGTAATCACGGCTGGGTCAAATTACCGTTTTACCCATGTGATTACCTCTTTGTTCCTTAAGCACCACTAATCCTCTAATGAACAACAAGTCTAAGGTCCTACCATAGACTCATACCCTCATAGAGGGCGGGGCCCCGTTGTTCAAGACACAGAGTCGATTCTTAAGGGAACAACCTATCTAATTCCTTAGTGTAGGAATGAGTGAATTCCATCTTGTACATTAAGTCCCCAGCTACCTACGAGGTTTTGTCCACGAGAGAAGTAGGCTTATTGAGTCGGCTCACAGGTCACTCTCTCACTCATACTAGTCTAAGGACAAACCCTATAAGCGGGAGTTCTTAACTTGCTCGAGATTCAAAGTTGAGTCACTAATGACCATCTATAAATTATCAGTCTTATCCTGTTAACGGTGTTACACTGGTTAGACTAATAATTTACAGTCCGGTCTTATATGAACTCTTCATACAGGATGCCCCCACTCGCATATCAACCACATGAATTAGTTGGATTACCTCATTTGTACTAATTACAAAGTGGGCCACATCCATGGTGTTACAAGAATAAGGTTTTATACCATAGACCATTTAGGTTATATTCTTGAACACAATCCAAATAGTGTCCACTACACTGATGTTCAAGATATATTATAACCTTGGAGCTTAGTTTATTGGATTTATAAAGCAAGAATATAATTTTATCAAAACAAATAACCCTTTATTTATTTGATCAAAATTACACAAGTTATGGGCATAAATCCCAACATCCATTTCAAGGTTCATGGCTTTGATCCATTGGTCCTTATCTACGTCATTCATTGCCTGTTTATAAGACAATGGATCCTCAACATCATCATCATGTATGGTAACCTAAGTTTCAGTTAAACCTAAGTAGCGCTCAGGTTGGGAACCAACCATCCCACTGCGTCGAGGCATTCCCAACGATTGAGAAGGACGAGATTGACTTGATTGGCCGGTTTCTTCATCAACCCTTGATGAAGGTCCAGGCTAGTCAACAACTCTTATTGACTCCCCTGTAGCTTCATTCAATACTAATTTAGTACGTGGTTTGTGGTTCATCATGTGATCTTCGTCCAAGAAAGTGACGTTTGTCGATACAAGCACCTTATTTTCTTGTGGGTCGTAGAAAAGACCACCTCTCGTTTCTTTAGGATAGCCTACAAATAGGCATAATCTTGAACGAGGTTCCAATTTCTTCAGATTTGTCACTAGCACGTCTGCCAGACAACCTCAAATCCTGAAGTGATGTAAACTAGGTTTACGCCCCTTCCACAACTCAAAAGGTGTTTCTGAAACACTCTTTGATGGAACAGTGTTTACGCCCCTCCCACAACTCAAAAGGTGTTCCTGAGTTTGATCGGTTAATCTCATATCATTGGAGCTCATGATCTGTAGGTCCATTAGGTCCCTCCGTTGGCTCAACATGAAAATATTGAGGGTTTATAGTTTGGAGTGAAATTGAAGTGTTCAATTTCATATATAAGGAGATATATCAATTATATATGATATAATTGATATAATATATAGTTTAATCTATATACAAAATGAGAAATGCATTATAAGAGCACTATAGGGGTAGGATGGTCATTTCCACCCTATTTTCCTATAAATATGTGCATGAGATGCACATTTGACAAACAATCTTTGACAAGAGAAACCCAAGTGCTCTCAAAGTTAGAAAAGAGTTTTCCTTCTCTCAAAAGTCTCTCTCACACTCCAAAGGGGAATCCCACCTTCCTCCCTCTCCTAGAGATACAACGGAGAAGATCTAGCGGTCGTGTCAAAGCTAGTTCGAAGTTTGTGGAGAACTCGAGATCATTGAGATCGTGTGAACGAGATGAGCGAAGGAACACGTGTTGTTTCTAGTCTACAAAGGTAATATACTTGTTGTCCATATTTTAGTTTATGCTTAATCTTAGTATATTTGTGTTTTTGAATTGATCTACGTAACGAAGTTCAAGAACACGCGATTCAAATCACTTCCGCTGCGGGATTCGATCCCATCAATATAAACATGTTGTAAGTTCTAAACTAAAAGGAAAAGTGTATTACCTTTGTAGTTACACAGTTGACAACAACTCCTTGCTTCAAGAATTGAACAACACAACAACCTTCTCTTCCTCTGTAAAGCAGGACAACACCACTAGAGTAAACCTCCTATCCTCTGAATCCTTGGATCCAACCTTGGTGGGAAGGCTCTCAACAATTGAGAAATATTGGGAATTTTGAGTGTGAGAGAGAATTCTTAATTTTTTCTAAGTTCAACTCCTTGAACTCAATCATCGATCTCCTTCTCCCTTCTCCCATTCGAGAAGAAGAAGGCCAGAGGGAAACTTCCCCACTCCCTATCGATAGGGAGTTGGAGAGGAAGTGGGGAACGTTCCCTCCTGACACGTTCCCATTTTTTAATTTAATTTAATTTAATAATTAATCAAATTAATTATTAAATAATATAATATAATTAATTAAATCACATTTAATTAATATTAAATTAAATATCATATATTTAATTATGATTAAATCACATTTATTCATTTTTCCCTCTAACCTATAGTTTTAATGCACATCTTATGTACATTAAATTTTAACCTATTGTTTTAAATATGAATCTCATTCACATTCAAATAATATTTGAACTCTTTCAAATATTTAATTCTCTCAATTAATTAAATATGAATCATATTCAAATTAAATTTATAATATAAAGTTATAATGCACATGAAAACTTTATGTTATAATGTATCTCTATACATCATGTTTATTCCCTAATAGAATTCGAACATTTCAAATTCTAATGATCTAAGAACCCTTTACGAGCTAGGAGGTGGATCTAATGGACCTACATATCAGAAGCTCCAACGATATAAGATTATTCAGTTAATCTCATTAACCTCCTAATCAATATTCGTTAACTGCAGGAACACTCCACTAAAATCCCGTAGTTGCACTCTTCTCACTGCAGACATATTTCTATGTCCACGGATATCAACCAATAACAACAAGTCAATCCTTCACGAATGTTCGTAACACCAGCTGGGTCAAATTACCGTTTTACCCCTAGATTACATCTTTTACCTTAAGTTCCAATGCTCCTCTAATGAACAACCTGTTTGTGGTCCTACCACTAAACAGAAGTCCCTCTTGGGCTAATGAGAGGGTCGGACCCTTTGTTCAGTCTCGGAGACACCATTTAAGGGAACATTCATCTACTTACGCTAATAGGCGGGAATGAGTGAATTCCTTCTTGCTAAGTTAAGTCCCCAGCTGCCTGCTCAGTCTTGTCTCTAAGAAGGTAGGCTTATTGAGTCGACGACTCGGGCCACTCTCACCCATACTAGTCAAAGGACAATCCCTCACAAACAGGAGTTCGTAACCTGCTCAGGATTGAGATCAAGTTGCCTAGGTCATCCTATTGAAATAGAAACCTAACTAGTCAACGAAGTTACATCTAGTGGTTACTATTTCGAGGTCCGGTCTTATGCAATCTCATTACATCGGATATCCCCACTCACATGTCGTCTACACGAACATGCTTGGATCACTGTGTTTGTATCAAATACAAAGTGGGTCATATCCATAGTATTACCAGGGTAAAGTACCCAAGCCTTATCCCCTTACTATAAACCCTTTAGGTTGTATCTTGAATTGAGATCCTTATATGTCCACTACATTCAGTTCAAGAGACATATAACAACCTTGAATGTTAGTTTATTGGATTTAGGGTTAACTTAAGGCAATATAAAATAATGAATTAAACAATAACTCTTTATTGGAGAAAACAACAACTCTTTATTCAATTAATTAGAACATTATTTACAAACTACGAGTTTTAGGGCATAAAACCCAACAGAGGTCCCTAGAGCTCGAGAGAGTCTTTTGAATATCTTTACTTCTTGTTTATAATCTCACAACCAAAGTCAGTTTTATGCGCTAAAATAATGAAATAACTAGTGAAATCAATTCTCTAACGTTTCTCTCATCTTCGTGTCTCCACTTGTATATTTAGTTTTTATTTTTGTTTCACCCTTGGCAAAATTGTTGTTTTTTTAGATAAAATTAGGGATAGTATCTTGGTACTTAATCAATCCAAAAAACCATTCATGAGGACGATACTTGGAACTCAAATCACTATATTAAAACTTGACCCTTACACTTGCGTTATTGCAAATTTTACGCAACAAGTTTTTGGCGTTGTTGTCGAGGAATGACGAGTATTTCGATTGGTTAATATTAGGAGAAAATTCTTGATTTTAGATTAAATTTTTTTTTTGCTTTTATAATTTTTTTTTTTGTTTTCTTACTTTTTCTTATTTTCTTTGTTGTATTTCAAGGTATATGCGAAAAGAAAAGGCTGCAGAACTTAGGCCTTTAGATCTTGAAAGGATCTACAAAAGACGATTGGGGGAGAACATAATTGAAAATATTCAGATGGCGAATCAAAAGATGGCCAATGAACCCAAATCTATCAGGGAGTATTTCCAACCTGTGTGTTAATTCTGAGCAGGCTGGAATAGTCTATGCCCCTATCAATGCTAACAATTTTGAGTTGAAAACAGGGCTAATTCAGATGGTTAGGGAGAATGCCTTTAGGGGCTAGCCACAAAAGACCCCGATTCTCATTTACAAAAATTTTTGGAAATTTGTGGTACAGTTAAGCTAAATGGTATTCCTACCGACTCTATTCGCTTACGTCTCTTTCCTTTTTCTTTGCAGGATAGAGCTAAGGATTGGTTGGGTTCCCTTCAACCAGGAAGTATCAGTTCCTGGAAAGAGTTAGCCCAAGCCTTCCTTGCCAAATTCTTTCCACCAGTCAAAGCTGCAAAAATGAGGACGGAGATTGGGACTTTCTGACAGTATGAGGGAGAGTAGCTATTTGAGGCCTGGGAGCGTTACAAGGACATGTTGAGGAGGTACCCACAGCATGGGTATCCAGATTGGTTGCAAATTCAATTGTTTTATAATGGACTTTCAGGTCTCACAAGGACCATTCTGGATGCAACTGCTGAAGGGGCAATAATGGACAAGACTGTGCCAGAAGCTCGAGCCCTCCTAAAAGAGATGTCAACTGTCAGCTACCAGTGGCCCATGGAAAGAGAGAAACCTAGATCAGTAGTTGGACTATATGAATTTGATGAGGTAACAACTCTGAAATCACAAATGGAATCTCTCACTCATGCTCATTCTAAACTTGCAGGACCTTCACAATCTGTAGCCTCTATGGCTACCTCTCAGTGCTCTCAACCTAATGGAGAATTTAACATGGAGCAAATACATTATCTGAACAATAGGAGCAATAATAATCGTGGGAATCAAAATCAAAATAACATCCCAACACATTACCATCCAGGTTTGAGATCTCATGAGAATTTTTCATATGCTAATAACAAGAATGTGTTGAATCCTCCTTCAGGTTATGCCTCTACATCTTATCAAGCTGAGAGAAAGTCATCCCTAGAGGAAACGGTAAGCTCCTTCAGTACTGAATCAAAAAATATGGCAAACCAGCTGGATAATGCAATCACCAGTCTGAGTGATGTCGTGAGCAGTCAGTGAGCTGCCATAAAGAACATTGAGACTCAGATCAACCAAATGGGCACAGTGATTCATAGCCTTCAGAAAGGTAAATTCCCCAGTGACACAGAGGTGAACCCCATGGAAACAAGTAAGGTTGTTACACTGAGATGAGAATTGAATGAGTTAACTTTTTGTTTGTTGATTTGGCAAATAATATTCTTTTGAGTGATTCCTTAGAGCATGTGGGAGAAGAAAGAACAAAGGATCTGCAGGCATTAGAAGTAAAGATGAAATCACCTTGGACATAAAACGAAGAATTCAGTCTAGCTAAAGACGTTAAAGAAAGCGCTTCTTGGGAGGCAACCCAAGCTTTTCATTTATTTTTGTTCTGTCTTTAGTGTATTTTGTTTTGTTTTGTCTTAGTTTTTGGTATTGGTACCTTTCCTTTGATTTGTGCTCCCGTTGTGTAGGAGTCTATTCCTTGTGACTTGGCCGATAAGGAACTTGAAAAACGAGATCTTCATTACTCAGGGCAGTATTGTTTACTTTTTCACCTTTCTTTCTTTATTTGAGCTTACTTTGCAAACATTGAGGACAATGTTTAGTTTAAGTTTGGGGGTGGGAGTGTGTTATTTTAACTTGTTTTAGAAGTCCTTAGTATGTGTTGATTTGTTGATTAATCTTATGCATAAGTATGATTAGGATGGTCTAGGAAGAGATTTAATTGAAATTTTTGAAAGAGTCTAAATTAAGAAAGCGGAAGCAATTTAGGATCTTGAACACTCTAAGTTGATCAATTTTGCAAAATAAAATGCATGCTCAAAGCTGGAAAAACTGGGAGTTAAGAAACTCACATTTGAAGATCAAATTCTCTTCACCCGGTGGACGATTTGCAACACGAACACTTCGTGGACCACCGCTAGTGTCTTCCCTACTATTCTCAGGCCTTGGAACGGATTGTGGGATCCTAGATTGAGAGAATTTGGAAGAAATGTCCTTAAAGGTCACAAACCGAGAACATAAACTTTTTCTGCAAAAGTCTCTCCAAACACCAACACCATTAAATAAAGCTTCATCAAGCTTCATTTGAGTGACAACTCAAGTGTGATGAGGATGGTTTGAGATGGAGGTGGCCAAATTTGGTGAATTTGAAGATGAGAAGGATTGGGCAAGTTGCCAACTTGATTTTCATGAAAATCATGAAAATCCATTCATTTTCCTTTTTAATTTTAATTCAAAAATCAATGTTAAATTGATTATTAATTATTTTAATTAATTAAATAATATAAATAATTAATTTAATTAATTTAATTTAATTTAATATCAAATATTAAATTAAATAAATTGCCCAATCCTGATCGATTTTCCGCACATGAATCCTTATTCATGTTATAAATCGATCCAATATTTAAATATATCTACCTCTTTTTAATCATAGTTTAATTCATAATTAAGCTATGACTCGTTAAATATATCACATATAATTAACGATTTCTCCCAAAATCGAATTTGAACAATTCAAATTCTTTTCTCTCAAAATGTTACAAGGCTTAGTCCGAGCTAGTAAGGAGGACCTAATGGACCTACAGATCATGAGCTTCAACGATACGAGATTAACCGACCAAACTCTTTAGCATAGCTAATCAACATTCGTTAACCACTGAGACACTCCACTAAAGCCCAGTGGTTGCACTCTCCTCACTGTAGATATATTTCTGTCCACACGATATAACCATGACTAGTAAGTCGATCCTTCACAGGTCGTTCGTAATTACAGCTAGGTCAAAATTATCGTTGTACCCCTGTAATTACCTCTTGTTCTTAAGTCCCACTGATCCTCTAATGAACAATTAGTTTGTGGTCCAACCAGCAAACCGAATCCCTCTTGGGCTAATGAGAGGGGTGGGCCCTTTGTTCAAGACCCGAAATCATCACTTAAGGGAACAACCTCTCTACTAATCTCTAAAGCGGGTAGGAGTGAATTCCATCTTGCAGAACTATGTTCCCAGCTATTTACCCAGACTTATCCCTATAATGGGAGGCTTATTAAGTCGGCTATCTCGGACCACTCTCACCCATGCAAATCTAAGGATAATCCGAATAAACAGGAGTTCATAGAACGCTCAGGATTAAGATCGAGTTATCTAGGTCATCGTATGAATATAGTCAGTTAAGACAGTAAACGGAGTTATAAAGTCTAAGTGACTATTTCACAGTCCAGTTTTATGCAAACTCATTGCATATGACACCCCCACTCACATGTCTCCACATGAACAATTTAGGATCACATCGTTTGTTCTTTACAAAGTGGATCACGTCCATAGTGTCCCCAGGATAAGGTACCCAACCCTATCCTTATACTATAGACCGTTCTGGCTATAACTTGAACTTGATCCACTTTTATGTCACACATAAAGTTCAAGTATTCATCCTATAGCCAAGGGTTCTTTATTGGGTTAGGGTTACACAATATACAATTCACTTTATTCAATAACATATTTACTGAATAGATCCCAATAATATCTTTATTGAAAAATAGAATATACATTCAGTTTACAAAACCACGAGTTTTAGGACATAAAACCCAACAATTTTTGTGATCTTGTTGAAACTTAAGAGCATGATATGAATCTGAGTAAATTTTAAATTTTTCTTGAGTTTTCCTGCACTGTTTATGCACCTAGCCTTTGTTCTTGTAGTTTTGAATGCTTAGAACAGAGTTATCAGGTTTATAAGTTTGATGTCACCTCAATAGGAGTAAAGACTGATTTAAGAGTTAAACTGCATGATAGGATGAATGACAATACGAAGTGCATGTTCTGGAATGTTTGTACGTATTGAAAAAATTTATATACGTTGTCTGTTACTATTGATTTGTGCTTAAAAGAATTAAGGACAAAAAGAGCTACCTTCACTGTGATCAGTTAGGCCACTCATTGAGCGAGTGCTTTGGGTAAGGGTCTATGTAGTGGATGTGTGAAAGCAAGTGCCCTCATAAAAAGAATTCATTGTTGAAAAAAAATGAAGTACTAAATAGAGTTGTTTGTGTCTTGACTGTGGGGAGACTTAAGGATTGGGGCTTATGGCTAGTGTAGGGAGAAGTTGAATGGAGAATCTGGTAAAGTTTCTGGGCTAGTAAAGATGAAAGGAAAGAAGGCTAATCACATACACACGTAGGAATACTTAAGAAAAGTTTTAATTTGCTTGTTGAAGTATCGTGTTTAATTGTTAAACTGTGGTTGCTGAAATTTTCCTTTTAACCTTTAAGGCTTGAGTCTGATATTTGCATAAGAAAGATCATTTATGGTTTTGTTCCATTATTCTCGGGACTAGAAAAAGTTTAAGTTTGGGGGTGTTTGATGGCACACAAAATGTGTTATTCTTAGGCTTATATTTTGCTAGTTTTTGTGTTAATTTCAAGGTTTTCATGTGTTTAAATTATTGGATTTCAGGTTATGAGCAATAACAGAGCAAATGGAGAGATCTCGAAGAATTAGAGTTTAAATGGGAGCCAATGGAGCATAAAAGTTGAAGAGATTGGAAGAAGGGAAGCAAAATGAGCATTTGGACCCGAGCCTAAGGCGTTGAGACGCTGATCTTGTTGCTTTCCCATTGTGAAAACTCGCAGAGGCGACATTGAGATACTGCTTTGGAGCTCGCAATGCCGTATCGATTGTGCGTGCGCCTTCTATGTTTGTAGCGTTGAGACGCTGCATTAATTTCCTTAAATAAACTGCGCCCTAGGGCACGACGTTGCAACGCTGTGCCTAGCGTTGCAACGTCGTGTCGATTACATTATAAATATGATATGTTGATGCAATTCAAAGGGGAGCCAGATTTGAGTGATTCTTAGACATATTTTTGAAATATACACTCTAAAAGGAGTAGAAGAGGATTCCTCGGAGGCCAAGCACGAGAGTGGAGGCTTGAGATTTTTACGGGAGCTCGGAGACAAAGACCGACATCGACACCGAAGCGTTTTTCTTCTCTTCTCTTAGTTTGTAGTTTTGTTTATGGACTCTTTTATGGATTTAGCATGTTTTGTAGTGATTATGAGTAGCTAAACTCCATAGTTAGGAGATTGATGTAGCTAGTTATAGATTTGTTTTAGTTATTGATTTGAACTATTGGTTGTGTTGCATTATTTTTGGTGATTCTTTCTTAATGCTTGTTTTTCTCTGGCCAAGAATAACATGATTTATTGGTTTAAGTTTAATTCGAGAGAATAGACTTAGATTAGATTAAAATTGCTAAAACTCTTAGTATATCTTTACACGAGAGTGAAGGGTTCTTTGGGAAACATTTTAAAGAAGTCGCTTAATGCCTTACATGCTTTTAAAATCTAAATGGAGACTTTAGGTTTATCGTTATGCATGAGGTCACTAGAGTTCGGGAAAGTCTTTTGAATACCTTTACTTCTTGTTTATAATCTCACAACCAAAGTCAGTTTCATGCGCTAAAATAATTTACTCATTCCTAGACTAAGGAATTAGATAGGTTGTTCCCTTAAGAACTGAGTCCAGGTCTTGAACAACGGGGCCCCACCCTCTAAACTAGCTTAAGAGAGATTGAGTTTATGGTAGGACCATAAACTTGTTATTGTTCATTAGAGGATCAGTGGTGCTTAAGGAGCAAGAGGTAATCACAGGGGTAAAACGGTAATTTGACCCAACTATGATTACGAACAACCTGTGAAGGGTCGACTCATGGGTTATGATTATATCGATGGATACCATATAATCTACAGTGAGGAGAGTGCAACTACAAGTCTATAGTGGAGTGACTTGTAGTTAATGAATATTGATTAACCAGATCAAAGAGTTTGATTAGTTAATCTCACATCATTGGAGCTCATGAATTGTAGGTCCATTAGGTCCCTCCGTTGGCTCAACATGGTTATATTGAGGGTATAAAGTTATTAATGAAATTGAAGTGTTCAATTTCATATAGGAGGTAATATCTCAATTATATGTGATATAATTGATATAATATATAGTTTTAATGTGAATTAGATTCACAAATTAACTATATACTTATGAGAGAATGAATGAGGGATAAGATGATAATTTCTATCATACTTCCCTATAAATAGTTGCATGGGATGCAACTTTGAGTATGCCATTTTGACATAACTAAAAGCTCACTTAGAGATTGTTGTTGGAAAAGTTCCAAAACACATCTCTCAAATTCTCCACACCTCATCCTAAAGGAACCCACCTTCCTCCCTCACTTAGAAAATAACGAAGAAGATCTAGTGGTTGATCTTCATACGTGTCAGGTTCGGGTCGTTGAGATCGTGAGATCATTGGAGAAGGAATATAAGGAGAAAACGTTCTTCAAAGGTAAATTTCTTGTTGTCCTAATCGAATTATGCATGCTTAATCTAGATTTAATGTTCTTGATATGAATCTATGTAACAATATCATGAACACGTGATTCGCAATCGCTTCCGCTGCGGGGTTCGATCCCTTCAAAATCAAGATTCCTCCGACATAGAGCTAGACATGCATGCACATAAGGAATTAAATCAAGGTCCCACCGTCTACAAGTGCAACTCTTGGTAAGAATATTAACCTCATACTGCTTACTGCGACTATGCACCTCAAACAAGAATTGATTGATGTGATACAACTGAAACAAATAAAAAGAAGACAAAATTACGAACACATATGATATAATAATTATATGGTAAATAATTAAAACTAGAAAAGAGGAAAATAGAAAAGACAAACATCCATTGTACGACCATCTTTCAATGTTGACCGAATAACATTCTCTGCCCACGGAGAAAATTGAGTCCGTTGAAAACTTGAAGAAGTACGACATTCATAAAACAACTTTTGAATGCGGCTTCTAATGCCTTCAAGAAGAGGAATAACATGTAGCTCACGTAAATGTTTTAACAATGAATTCATACTCTCGAAGATGTTAGTTGTCATCATTGAATATCTTCTCCTCGAACAAAATGCTCTTGCCCACCTAGCATACCCAAGTTCTTCCAACTCTACCTTAATTGATGACACTATATTTTCTAGCTTCCTCATATAATATTCAAAATCAATAACGGTGTATACTCTTGCACAATTGTGGAAAGCATCGTCAATTGGTCTGGACTTGTGTTTTTTTTTAAGATTTCTCAAAATATGAAATGAACATAATCCATGTTCTGCAGCATCATAAATTATGCTAATACCTTTCGCGATGCTATTGTGTTGATCAGAAATAACAACTAAGTCCTTCGGCTCCCCTAAAATAACTTTCAAATTACGAAAAAACCAAGTCCATGATCAATCATTTTTCGAATCTACTATTGCAAACACTAATGGAATAATTTGAGAATTCCCATCAAGAGTGACAATAGATGATAATGTGCCAAAAAATTTGTTCTTTAAAGAAGCACCATCAACTGATATAATAGGAAAACAATGTTTCCATGCATGAATAAAAGTTGATAGATACATAAAGAAATACCTAAACCTACCATTCTCGTCAACCTCTTGAGCCATGAATGTACCTGAAATAAATACAGAGTAAAAATTAGAAACAAACTATTAGAACAAAAAATACATAAAAGAAATACATTGTATGTAAAAAAAATAAAAATAACCAAATTAATTACACACCTGGATTTTTATCAATAACGACAACGGAAAAGGCAAGAATAAGTGAGTAGGAGGATGCAGGAGAACCATGAATACAATCCAATGGAAGTTCACAACCCCTCCATACCTTACCATTGCTAATGTTCACACCAAGTTTCCTCCTCATATATTTAATAATGTCTCGGGGACGAATATGAATATCGTCATTAACCTTTATAATAGACTTAGCACACTGTCTTATGATTAATGATGTGACTTGACTATGATCATTCTTCACAACATTAATGAAGCAATCGCGAATGTTTATAAATTTACGAACAACCCACAAACTACCATCTCTAAAACGAGAAGACCTTAGATACCACTTACAACTTCCATTTTGCAACGAACAAATGATTTACCGTTTGATTTGACGATCCTAAATTCAAAACTATTTTTCAACGCAAGGAAGTAAAATAATTTTCTTCAAATCATCTTTACTTTCAAATAAGGATTTTTCTCAATAGACAAAACAAATGAAAAAGGATCAATGTCAGTAAATTCAATAAAATTAAAATCAACATTCTTCTTTTTTATATGACTCATATTTGTACCTCCACTGTAATTAGATATAATAGAACTAGAACAATCAAATTCAGGCACTTTTGAATTGTCAACAACAACATGGACATTATAGATGCACCATCAACTATAGTAGAGAGTACCCACATAACATCCCTATCATCAGTAGTTCTAATTACATTAGATTTATTAGAACAATCCCTGTACAGAGTCAACCGAGTAATAATTTGATTATTCGAAAAGTGCAGTTTACTACAAATTGAATCGAAAAACTGGAAAAAATTAGAATCCAAAGGAACAAGAAAATACGACACTTTAAAATTGTTGTATCGGTTGGATTCATTTTAAATCCCATCGTGCAATACACTTAGAGATAGTAACAACATTGTAACCTGTAAAAAAAAACTTACAATCTACAAAATCAAAAAAATGGAAAAAAAGACAAAATATCAATAAACAAGAGAGAAAAATGAAAAACAAACCGATCGAGATAGGAAGTATCAATCGAGATATGAACTATGGAACTAATCATCGATAAAGAAGAGAAAATCAAGATGATGATCGAAAACCAACGAACGAAGAAATTGAAAATGCAGACAGCAAACAAAAAAAAAGAAGAAGGAAGAAGAGGGAAGAACATCAAAATCGATAATGATCGTGTTAGGAACATAATCGAAAGAATAGGTTAGAAAGGTAATCGAAAAAATAGGGAGGAATGATTCAAACAATAGAATCAGAATCAAATCTAAATGATTTTAAAATTTTTTAAAAAATAACTGCAAGGTGGATTTTTTAAAAAGATATTAGA
Source organism: Trichosanthes cucumerina (assembly GCA_036507285.1). Taxonomy (NCBI): domain Eukaryota; kingdom Viridiplantae; phylum Streptophyta; class Magnoliopsida; order Cucurbitales; family Cucurbitaceae; genus Trichosanthes; species Trichosanthes cucumerina. Next base: position 67,397,448 of record CM071839.1, on the reverse strand, counting down.
TACCGTTTAAAAAAAGTAGGAGAGAGAAGGATAATATTTAAAAACAAAAAAAAATTGAAAGGACAAATTCGAAATTAACCGTGGGCGCGGGAGCATGTGAATGTCACGTTTTTGGCCAAAACTAAAAACCCACATAGATATTTTTAACAATTATGAAATATTTTTAGCTATTCCTAACATTTTCCCTTTATGTTTGGTGTAGAATTGTGATTGTTACATTGTGATTGAGAATGTGTTCCTAAGTTTAACTTTTTGTGGGAAGAACAAAGTTTGATGACATGCTTGTTTTTGTTTGTTTTCTTTTGTTTGTTTTTTTTTTACTATTTTGTGGGGTTGTGGGTCAAGAGAAATAATAGGATTTTTTAGAAGGGTGGAAAAAGGTCGTGTGATAATGTTTGGGAGGTTTTAATGTCTTATTGTGGGCGTCAATGACTAGGTCTTGAATTGGAGCCCCTTTCTGTAAGTTGTTTGTGAGGTGTCCTCCAAAAAAAAGAAAGAACATGAATCATAAACTAGGATTGTCAGATCTTAAATTACATAAATTTCAAGTTTTTATTGGGAAAGATCGTTGCCTTTTTATAAGAAAAGGTATTAAATATGTTAATATAACGGGCACAATGGGACTATCACTTTTACATCAATAAATGTATGGAAAAAAAGGAACGTTGTCTCATACTTTTGAACAATTTTGAACAATTGTGTTGAGTATTATCATAGTGTTGCATTTTTTCCAAGTGTTGTCTTTAGTATCCTACAATGGATAAGGTGATGAAGAGGATACTCTTAAGTTGCACAAATTAGCACAAAATTCTATAATGAGTTTCTCACTATAGTTGGTTAAGTAAGTCAATATATATATTCAACCAAAACCTCAAAAGTTAGTACTAGAGGTAGAGATATAGATTAAAATCTCATCCAAATTTGTGATGGAGCCAAAAGTTATCCAAAAACCAAAAGGTGCAAACAAAGAAAGAAACTACATAGTTATGAAGTGAATCCCTAAGAAATCTCTCAACTTATATGCAAGGAAAGCAAAAAAAAGAACAAGAAAGAAGAACAAAAAGGTGATTGTAAACTAATCCTCCACTAAATTACAATTAAGATACAAACTAAGTGATTCCTTGCAGACTAACATGAATCTTTGCTCTCTCTTAGTCTTAGGCTTCTCCGTCCAAAATCCCCTTACTTATCTCCATTCTCCCTCTCTCTGTTTCTCTTCAAACCATTTTCAATCCTCCGATCCCATCTCCCATGGGAGCCAATCTCTGCAGCATTAAGCGCTCCTGCGTCGGAGGGCCGACGGCGGCGGCCGCCTGCGGTGACGGTAAAAGCCAAGAAACCCTATCAGATTTTTAAAATTTTGTCGACTTCGGTTCCTCTCTGTTTTTTTTTTTTTAAAAAAAAAAATTAGGGCTCGGATTTGCAGGCTATGCAATCTGCGAGTGGAGAAGGCTGCAATGGTGGAGGAGAGAGAAACGAGATGTGAAGAGAGAGATAGAAGCGTCGATTGAGAAGAAGGAAATGAAGAACGAGTACCTGTCTCTGGAGGAGTTGCTGTTGGCTTCTCCGGGAGGGCCGTCGGAGCGAAGTTTTGGTAGTGGCGGAGAGTTTAATGTTTCGAAACATGGCGGCGGATTCAAGAGAAAAGTGCATCCGACGAGGATTGTGAATCGTTCTTCGTTTTGTGAGAGATCGGGTGTGGTTAGTGAATCGGTTGCAGAGGATGAATATTCTCGTGGCGATTTTTCGATTTGCAGAAGCGAAAGTGGGAAGCTGAAGAAGAAAGTGAGCTTTAGGCTGCCGGAGGTGTCGGACGTTATTGTAATTTACTCGCCGGAGGCTGATGCGTCGGCCAACGACGGGAACGTTGCTTCCTAGTTTTTGTTTTATGATTTCGAAAACTTCCTTTCTTTCTCACTTTCTTCGTAGTTTTTGCTTTTTTTTTTAACTACGAAAATATATTAAGAAAATGAGCAAGACAAGACACCAATAACAACAACTAATCTGGCATTTTTATTAATATAGTTTTTTTTAAACTTTTTTCGAAAATATTGTTATTTTCAAACTATTTTTAAAAATATTGTTGTTTTTTTACACCTGACAGAGTCTAGATTCGGATGATGGTCGTTTCTTGAAGAGACGACCATCCTACACGTTGCGCGCATTCACGACCATCCTCCGCTTATTTTATGGTCGCCACAACAGAAGCCCCAATCACCAAAATTCCTCAATATTGCTCAATAGTGGGGTTGAGATATTAGTTTTTGTTTTTTTTTTTAATTTCATTTAATGTTTCAAATTTGTTTAGGGTTATTAATTAATTTAATTTTAATTGTTGAATGAAGATATCTTGTTTAGAAATAGAAAAATATAACATTAATTAAAAATAGTGTTTTGTTCACACATGAAAATGGAAAAAAAAAAAAAACAGTCTAGCGATTTCTAGGGCGTCGAGGACGTCCTATTTGTGCATCCTCTTGTGTTTCATCCTCGTCCTCTTCTGATTCCTGTCCTCCGGTTGTATGCAAATAATGATCATATTCTCCACGTCTACGTCCATGCCTCCGAGTATGTGACGACGACGATGGACCAGCCTCAGAAGCATAATGTGATAGGCTGGAAAAATAATGTGAACCAGGAGTCGGTATCATCATCATCATCGTCGAAGAACCAATACCATCTTGAGTCTGAGTTGTGGGAGGTATGTCCTGTGTATCATGATGGACCTCATCATGACCCTGAACCTCCTGTACACCAACATCTGCTTGATGACCTCTATGATGCCTTCTTTGCCTAGGACCGGGCGGATGAGCTATAGGGATGCTATACATATGATGAATATGATCCATATTTCGTTCTCCACTATCGCACAAATTCAAAATCCCTAGATCTTGTGTAAGAGATCGAATTTGTCTAAAGCACGACCTCTACAAATGACATGAAAAATAGACAATATTTGTAAATGAATATATAATTAACAGACATTTGTAAGTAGACAATATTTCTAAATGTACCGCTTCACCAAATGATGCTCCCTCTCGCGTGAGAAATCGTCGAGTAATATTCTGATACCAGTCATTGTAGTCTGGGGTTGTAGATCCATAGACATCAACTGGAGAAGCAATGACTATAGATGGGCGACGTGAATGTCATCTGGCTACATATGATGCTAGCGCGATCGCCCAATCACTTTGTCTAAGGTCAATCTCGTGCAATTTTGGTTCTGTCTGGCAAGCTTCAGGGATACCTTGTTTCATCCCAAATCGCCTCAAAGACTCGATTTGGCTGATGCCACTCAATAACATGGAAACAAATCGGTGGGCTTCTTCATCCACCAAATATCTTCACCATTTCTACACATTTCAGACAATGTGGCTATTATATCTCTGTATGGCTCCCATATAATCTGGAAATTCAAAATATAATCTAAAATTCAAAATATGAATTTTGAAACGAAATAAAGTACATAACATAAGCTAGGGACCAGAAACACATACTAGGTCAGGTTTTATCAGATCAAACATATATCTATATTGAACCAGAACATGTGTAGCAGACCCAGTGACACAAAATTGGTCTCTCCATCTACAATAATATTTAAAAATTGTTTCTCAGAATAATAATTGTCTAAATTAATTAAATAAAGTTTAGAAAACAATGTAAGTTAGTACATACCGAGAACCAAGTGCACGTCCAACCAATGCAGCATCATTCATGTGGCAACGCTGGGGAGCCATTGATGGAAAACGTTCCCAACCCCATAATTGGAGAAGAATCATAGACCCAACAATCTCACGAGCATCTAGTCGGCTCGCCTTGCATAGTTGTCTATACAACCAGGATAGACATGCTCCACCCCAAGCATACCTCACTGCATTCTCAAAGTCCGCAAGCAGAGGCAGGAACATAAGGTGCACCTTATCTCCGGACTTGTCACAGAACAAGTTCCCACCAAATAACTGTAAAATGTATGCCCTAGCATACCTAGCTATTGTGGCATTATCTGCATTGTCGTCCAACCCCTGAAATTGTGAAGCTAACCAGGGTAAGCTTAGCCTGGATCCTCTAATCTGATTAGGGCCTGGAGTCACCCCAAGTAGTAATTCACATGTCTGACTCCAATTATACCTCAAGGTTCCAGTGACAGGTTTGCCGTCCACGGGCAACCCAAGCAGAACTGCCACGTCCTGTAAAGTAATGGTGCATTCCCCGCTAGACACATGGAATGTATGGATTTCCGGTCTCCACCTCTCTACTAATGCAGTAATGAAGTGTCAGTCCAACTGAATGAAACCCAATCTGGCCACCCCTTCCAACCCTATTGCACGTAAACGAGGGAGTATGTGTCGATGTAGTGGGATGGTCCGAGATACAACTGCTTCCCTACGTCGACAGTGTAACTCTTCTACGTTCTGATTGTTCCAAACAAGTTGTGATTGATATGTTTCTTGTGCATACAGAACTGATGGATCAAGCGGACCTGGATTGATATTCATGACCTACAATAAACATAGTATATAAATTGAAATTCTCCATTTCTCATAATAAAATGAACAAACAACATATATTTATTAATTGCAAATGGAACTGAAAAGCACAAAATTGCAATTGTCTATTTAATTATAATAGAAAAAATAAAATTGCAACTGTCTATTAAATTACAATAGAAAAACAAAATTACAATTGTCTGTTAAATTACAATAGAAAAAATAAAATTGCAATCGTCTATTAAATTACAATAGAAAAAATAAAAATAAATTACAATAGAAAAAACAAAATTGCAATCGTCCATTAAATTACAATAGAAAAATAAAATTACGAAGGTGCTTCCCTCCGTCTCGAAGGACAACCCCTTCGATTATGACCCAATTGATTGCACAACCCACATCGTTGTTGAGTACTTGGCTCTCTCCAATCCATCTCATTGTGGTAGCGCGAACTCTTTGGTCTACCAACTTCTCTCAACAACTTTGGATCAGCATATAAAACAGGCATGTTAGTGGGTGTTATCCAATAATCTTCATGTGGAATTGGTTGAAATTGAGGACTATAACATTCCTTATATGTAGTGAGTTTGTAAGTGTCCTCGATAAAATCTTCAAAATTCAACTTCAGATGCGAACAAACAACCATAAAATGAGAGCATGGGATGCCATACGATTGCCACTTATTGCACGAACAATAATGAGTTGAGCCGTTTTCACCCCTAACTAACCTCAATGATTGAATATTCCCGCCTTTAGCATTGAAGTAATGGAGTCCAGTTTTGACATGGAAGACACCGGTTTCTCGATCATAAGATACCACTGTATGCTTAGTGGATCGTGAAACCCACCTCATAATCTTATCTAACGCATATCTGATATACATTTCATTAGTTGGAGCGTTTAATAATGTTATGATAATAATTAAAAAATAAATTATATATACCTGGTATATTTCTCTCTTTGTTCGACAACAGTTCTTATTTCTTCTCTTCTTTTCTCAAAATAATCTACACACTTTTAGAAAGTAAGTTGTGCAAGTGCAGTGATCGACAACATACGCCCTCCTTTAAGAACTCCATTCACGCTCTCTGCCAAGTTAGTGGTCATCCACCCATATCTAAACCCTCCGTCGTGTGATTGAGTCCATTTGTCTAGACTAATGTTACTGAAAAAACTCATACAATTCCCATTCAGTGACTTGATTTGTTCAACAACTTTATTGTACTTACGGATTTGGTGTTGAAAACCAGCACGATATACCAAATTTCTCAAATTTCGACACTTATATTTTGCATTAAAATTGCTGGCAATGTGTCGTAGACAAAATCGATGATGAGAATTACCATCGGCCCAACCATTTGCTGGAGAGTTAACAACAGAAATTATACCTCCATGTCGATCTGAAATCAAACATATATCTTTCTGTGGAAAAATCTGACGAAGGTGTTTCAAAAACCAACCCCATGTTTCCCGACACTCTTCGTCCACCACAACAAATGCAAGTGGAAGCAATTTGCCATTGGAGTCAACTGATGTAGCAATTAATACCTTTCCTCTATATTTTCTATATAGATGGGTTCCATCTACTTGAATATATTTTTCACACTTTCACAAACTACTATGGCAACCACCCTCCCATTTTTGACATCTTACTGCTCATATCACAGGTGTTGATTCCACGACCTCATAAGGAGAGTGACACTTGATTTCAAAACACTTGACCAAATGTTGAAGGATCTCTTTATTGTTACAAATCAACCCTTTATATAGTAAGTTTCCTTCACAACCACTGGTTCTCGGATGAGATCATGTTCCATAGTGTTTGCATCACTATCTAACTGGGTGAATGATTCTGAAGGAACAACATGTTCCCTGCCACTAAAATCTAAATCCTCAAACTCATCGTCTGTTTCTGTTCTGAAATCCTTATATCTATTGTCTACAACCATGTCCTCGACGTCACATGGTGTGGCAACTGATTCAGGCTCAGGATCTATACATTGGCTTTGTTCAATGCATGGATTAGGGGTTACTTCCAAATCATGAGGATCTATGATGCCTCGTTTCACAGTAATATATAAATGCACAAGAGACGAAATTGGCATCGCAATTGAGAACATTAAGTTTTGCTTGATGGTTAGGAATTGGGATCGGTGTATATCTTATTGTTTCAGATAGTGTTAACTCGGGGTGTCTATACACTATCTCTAATTGATTAGTCATGACATCTACACCAAGTGATAATCCTACCATCTCAACAAATTGTTCAAATATGACCCCACTGTTCACATTAATCGTAAAACCTCCACATGCTTCTTGGTCATAATCAACACCGTCATTCATAGAATGATTTTGGTGTAAAACAAATCCTAAACATTTGTCTCCCATTTCTAAATAGAAATCAAAAAATATAAATCAACCCAACACAATAATTTTTATCCGATATTTACTTTATTTCATTATTAATTGTATTAAAAAAATACTAAATTAAAATAAAATCAAATTTAAAAACAAAACAATTGACAAAATTATTTTTTCATCCTAAATTAAAATTACACAAAATTATAAACTAATAATATCAAATAAATCAATTTTCTTCAATTTTTTCTTCCTAAATGAAATAATATCAAATAAAATTAATTTTTCCTCCTATATTAAAAATAAAATCAAACAAATCATAAACTAAAATCTTCTAACAAAAAAACTTCAAAATCATATAAAAAATTCTTCAATTTTTAACTCCTAATATCATAAAATAAAGTAATCCAACAAAAACTAACTCATCTACTCTACAATCATCCAATAGTGTGAAAAACATTTATAGATCTACAATATTCACAAGTTATGAAAAGAAAAAAGGGAAAAGTATGAAGAACACTTACGAATGGACAATATATGTGGAGATTGTGTAGTCCACGATCTTGTATCACAAAACGACAAGCAATATGGGTAGAATCTGAGTGGGGTAGGAGATGGTGGGGTAGATTGTGAGTGGGGCACGAATGGGTTTTGAGAGGAAAAGTGAAAATGGGAAAGGGACAAATGAAATAAGGAGAAAGGCGAAGGGATTTGAATCTGTTATGGTCGTCCATCTTAAAAACGAATCTGCCGTTTTAAGTGATGGTCGTCTCTTGAAGAGACGACCATCTGGTGAATGCGCGCAACGTGTAGGATGGTCGTCTCTTCAAGAGACGACCATCATCCGAATCTAGATGGTCGTCTTTTAAAGAGACGACCATCTGCCAGGTGTAAAAAAATAACAATATTTTTAAAAATAGTTTGAAAATAACAATATTTTCGAAAAAAGTTAAAAAAAAACTATATTAATAAAAATGCCCCAACTAATCTCTCTCCAAAAAAAATGAGAGAAAGAATGTCCTCTGAAAACCACGTTTTTAGATCCAAAGGCTTTTAAAATTATGTCAATGCAGCTAACTCGCGGTAACTTTATTTTCCTCTCAAGAATATTACAAAATGAAGTAGAGTTTAATTGGAGTTTTTGTTTTGGTTAGTATTCATATTGAAAAGTAACTAGAACTTAGGATAACTGGCCAATTGCCATTTCAAAAATAAATCTTACCAACTGTTGAACTAAAAAACAATAAAAAAAAATTATAGGTCAACTCCGAGTGCCCCTTTGTTGAACTTAAAACAACAGAAAAAGAGAAAAAACCTAAGTACGAACCAATAGGGCATATTTATCTCTTAAGTGGATGGTAATCAAGAATTAAAATACATGAGGATATATGTCATATATTCGTAAACTAGAGGGTTTAATATCATAATCAGATTTAACCAAATATCAATTATAAATACTCACATTGTCTACCTATCGCCTTAATAGGGTAGTACTTGACTCTTGTCTTTCCTGAGCCGTGAGTGAGGTTGGAGAACGAGTCAAGCGAAGCCCTTTCCTTCCCTTTCCTTACTTTAGGGCTTGTTTACCTTTAGGTATATATATATATATAAATAATAACAATAAGATTTATAACTTATTTAGGGAGTGAAAATAATGTATTCATGTCAACCTGAGTATAGCTTAACTAGTTAATGCATGTACTTTCGACCAAGAGGTTAGAGGTTTGAATCTCCATCCTACATATTATTGTTGAACTAAAAAAATGCATAGGGAGCGTGGGGCGTGCATGCCGTTGAAATAGGTATTTTGATAATCTAACTGCATTAATTAATACAAATATTATATATAAAAAATGCAGAGGATGCACCCCCTAGGCCTACTATAGATCTGTCGTTACCATTGCTCCAATAGTCTCAACTCTCCAAATAATGTATGTTTCAATTTAAAGTTGTTAGTCTCCCAAATGGTTCCCCAAAATTGTTGTAGAAAGATCAATTTGTAGAAAAAATTACTGCAGCGTTGAGCAGTGTCTAAACACTGTGTTGCACGAATAAAACTTTTTTTTTTCATTCTAGTAGTGTCCCGACGCTATCCGTGTGGGACAAATGGCTTGGATGTTGCATTTTGGATTGCTTGTCTGATGGGATTTTTGTCCTAATCTCGTGTTTGAAATTACTGTTTGAAATTAATAAGAGTTATTTATTTCATTACTTTGTGTCTCACAATATTTACAAACTTTTCCAATAAACTAAACTCCAGGGTCATTGAATTTATTAGAGAACTAGAACTTGAACGGTGTGTAGTGGACACACAGGGAGGATCACATTCGAGTTAATGACCCGAACGGTCTACAGCTGTGGATATGGCCCGCTTTGTATTAGATACAAACGAGGTGATCTGACTCGTTTATGTGGTTGACATGCGAGTGGGGGCATCTTGTGCAATGAGATTGTACAAGACTGCATCGTGAATTATTAGACCTCCGATGTAACACCGCTGTGTGAAGAAGGACTAATAACTTCGTAGATGACCATTAGTGACTCGACCTGAATCCTTAACGTGTTACGGACTCCTGTCTGCAGAGGTCTGTCATTTGACTAGTACGGGTAAGGGTGGTCACGGTTACTCGCCCAATATGCCTATCTTCTCAGGGACAGGACCAAGCACGGAGCTGGGAACTTAACTACGCGAGATGGAATTCACTCGTTCCCGCCTTTAGGGAAACTAGAAGGGTTGGTCCCTTAAGTGCTGTCTCCAGGGTTTGGACAACGGGCGCCCACCTTCTCACTGGTCCGAGAAGGGTGTTGTGTATGGTTGGACCATCACAATATGTTGTTCATTAGAGGAGCAGTGGGGGCTTAAGGAACAAGAGGTGACACGTGGGTAAAGCGGTAATTTGACCCGGTAGTGTCTCACGAACAACAACTTGTGAAGGGTCGACTCATGGGCATTGGTTATATAAGTGGACACGTAATATTCTCGCAGCGACGGAGTGCAACTACGGGCTATAGTGGAGTGTTACCGTAGCTAATGAATGTTGATTAACCGGGGTCAAGAGTTTGACAGTTAATCTTGGATCATGGAGCCCGCCACCGTAGGTCCATTAGGTCCCCTCGGTTGGCTCAATCTGGATTAAAAGAAGGGTTAGAGTTTTGGTATGAAATTGAAGTGTTCAATTTCACTTAAAGGGCATTTATGTCATTTATATGAGATATGAATGATATAATATATAGTTTAATGTGAATGAGATTCATAATAAACTATAGGTTAGCCTAATTGTTGAATTATGGCTAATTGGAGAAATTAATTGAGAGAAATTAAATTGGATGTGATTCAATTTAATTAATCCACAATTATTGCAAATGTAATTTGCAATATGAGATATGAGATATCTTATATTATATGGTTATGCAAATATGATTTGCATAACCTATGGTTGTGGTAAAATGGTAATAATATGGAGATTTTAACTCCATGATTATTCCACTATTTAAACCCTTCTTGCAAGAAGGATTGTATCTTCAATCTCTCATTTTTGGAATTTCAACCAAAAGAAGAGAATTCTCTCTCAAGCAATTCTCTCAACTCTCCTCCCTCTCCAAAACTAAGATCCCACCATCTTCCTTCTTTCCAAAAGAAGAACAACCGAGTTTCCAAGTGGTTGTGACCGGATCTTGTTCGTGAGTTCGAGTTTTCGTTGAGATCGAGAAGCACGAAGAGTTCGTGACAAAGGAAGGAACTTGAAGAATGGTATACAACAAGTAAGTACGTTCTTCTCACTGTTTTTTCTTCCTTACTTTGCATGTTTAACTTAGATCTAAGCGTTACGTTAGATCGTTAATGAAACTCTAGTAGCGTAACAATACCTTTGACGATTCGATCGTCTTCCGCTGTGCGGGGATTTTCATTCCCTACAATTGGTATCAGAGCCATTTCGATGGTTCTTCGTTATGTACTGATTTTTGTTAAAATAGGTGGGTATTTTTGCCTTAATTTCATGAAATGAATGTTGGTTTGCAGAATGGATGTTTCGGTTTTTGGCACTAGAATAGATTTACAATTTATGTTAATGAGATCAATGTAAGGGCCTGTTGTTTTTGGGCATTTTGTTGTAAATCGAGTCTGTAAGTCCGAGTCGTTCGTGGCAAGAGTTGCTTTGAAGAAATCGGATCAGAAACGAGCGAAAATCGACGAAGAATAACAAAGGAGTTTGATGTTCTGTCGATGGCATTGAGACGCTGTTCTTGGGCGTCTCAACGCCATTCTTGCGGATGGAGGCGCTGCTGCAGAGCAGCGTTGCAACGCCATGGCGTGGAGCACGCTGATCTTGACACTGGACGTGGCAGCGTTGCAACGCTGCCCACGGCGTTGCAACGCCGCACGCGTAGTGGGAGCGATTGTAGAGGCAGTTTCGCGTAGTGGGAGTGGTTTCTTTTAAGAAGTGGGCGGTTATTTTCGTATTTTCTTTATTTTATAAATGTAAAATGTATTTTATTTTATTTATATATTTATTTTATTAAATAATATTAATATAAGTGTTATATTAATGTTATTTAATTAAATAATTGCCTCCAGGTGCCAAAAACCGGTCCATTTTTGCTATTTAATTATTTTATGCATGAGATGTATGATTTAATTAAATTCTATGTGCATAATGTATGTCATATAGATTTAAAATTCCACCTTAGGTTAAACATTTTTATGCATCATTTATATTATAAGAGTTATAATATATAGTTTGCATGATAGGTTATATTATAAGAGTTATAATATAGTGAAATGCATGTTTAATTTAATTAATATAAGTGTTATATTTTTTGAATTAAAGTATGCTCATGCATTTATATTCATGTGATGAATTATTTTTGTTATAGTATATAGTTATTCATGTGATGAATGATCAAGCACTATAACATAGAAATGCATGCGACCTAAGTTAATTATTAGTTTTAAAGAGTTTAGAACTTGAATAATTATACTTAGGTTTTCTATTTTCTAATGAGATTAGAAATTAGGAAATCAAAGTTTAGTCTATGAATGGAGACTGATTAGTAACTCTGTCTAAGGAAGGTTTTGTCTAAAACTGGGGTATTTAAGTTGACGCTTGCGGAACACCCCTACCTGGAAACCGACTTGGGAGTGAATTCGGTCCAGAGATTCTTAGATTATACTTATCGTGAGTGCCGCTAATTAAAAGTGTTGTAATTTACTCACATAGACCTAAGTAATAATGTGATTATAAACTTAGGTTAATACCATATAAGAGTTATATTGGTAGACATAGGTAAATTTTAGTCGGTTTATCTAGGTCAATCCCTATTAAAATTAAAGTGCTGAGTGGGAGGAAATAAAGTGTATGAGATACATTTGATTTTCCAACCACAAATCTCCGTTAAGTCCGCACCGTGAGATCTATACTCGGCCTCGTGGTGCAAATGGGAGCGTCTCCCTTTGGATGGCATTTGTATATGTAAAGCCCCTAACCTCATTAACTCGACTCCTAAGGACAATACTACTTGTGCATGCATTTTTTTTTATGGCCAACCATAAGTAGAGACAATTTAAAAAAAAAATTGAAATATAATTAAAACACCTTTGAAACAACAGAAACATTTAAACAACGATAGTGGATTGGCCAATTAAAGTTCTTGGAAAAATGAAAACAAAACGAAAAGGAAAAAGAACAATGTTCTTTAGCAACGAACTGTTCGACATAAAATTAAATGCGAAAAAATGTCATGACTAAGTCCCCATGGTATTGATAACGCATCCCCGTCAACCGCCTTACACGCCCTTACCTGAAAACATTTTTAAAATGAAAGGGTGAGTATTAGGGACATAATACTCAGTAAGTAACCTCGCTACCGAGGTTTGGGACATTCATACACATACAATCATGACTTTTAAACAGTTCATAAAAACTTTCTTTCATGGGACCTAATAGTTCCTCAAATGTTCATAACTGAAATACATGACTTTCTTTACTTTAAGTGATCAATTGGTCATCCTGAGTCTTTACAATTTGAGTCCCTCACAGACCCCTATAGTTTGAGTCCCTCACAGACCCCTATAATTTGAGTCCCTCATAGACCCCTATAAGCTGACCCATAGGGTCTCTAATGCATGTTTGACCATGCATAAGTCTCAGGAGACCAATTGTCACATTCTAAATTGAAATCATTTCATGGCATACATCACATGCATGAGGTCCCATCATCTATCATGACTATAATGCACATATCATGGACAGGTAATAACTAACATGTATAGCATAACTTTCATAACATATCGGAAATAATAATCCTTTAAAACGTGGTCGATTTCACAATAAACAATGAAATACTTCTGAGTTAAAATAATAAAAATTTGTTTTCTTTTATCTCGGTTAGAAAGGTTCGGCACGAGGTCCCTTACCTTAGTCTAAATTGTAAAATTCTGAATTTCAAGAAAAATTCTCTTCTTTTCTTCTATTTCCACGATTCTCTCTTCGAACCTATTCAACAAAACTCCTAGATTAAGATCTCGTTTGAAACAAGTCTTGAAACTGAGGACTTAAAGTTCTTCCACAATTCTTATTTACCTTGACTTAGGTTTCTTGGATGGATCTTGCTTAGTAATCTGTTCAATCCACGCCAAAACTCCAAGAATCCCTAAGAAGATCGCAAACCGAACTCAAGTTGAATACTCAAACTAACCGCAGTACAACAATTAAAAGAACGAAGACTGCAGTTGGGCTTACCTGCGAATGGAACGTCCTTGATCGAATTCGAATTGAAGACCGAGGAGCACGACGCAGATGACAACAACACAAAGATCGTACTGAAACGGATGGCAAACGGAGCTGAACTCTGCGGTGCGTGTGGCGGCTGGTCACGAATGGTCTGGTTAAGAAAAAAATAATCTCGAAGGAGAGAGGAGAGTTGAAGCAGCTGTCCGGCGAAGACCTGCTACTTGAGCGTTCCCCTCGTCGACGATCGGGGTTGAGTGTCTGGCGGTTAGGCGGCGCAAAGGACGGTCACGGTTGGGGTGAAGACGATAGGCGAGGGAAGACGCCAAACCGAGAGCACAAAAATCAAAATAAAAAAAAAGAACGGCTGCGTTGAAGTTTTCGGACGTGCGGCTATAGGGCTTCACCGAAACAAACAAAAAAATATATTTAAATATATTTAGCTTCCTTAATCAACCAACCACAAACCCTAATTCTAATTTCTCTTCCCCAAAGTACCCTCCTCCTTCTTAACTATCAACAATCATGCCCCCAAGTAGTTGACTACTTAAATGTTTTTAAAGAATAATAAAAAAAACATCAATTTAAATGTACCTGCAAGCGACAAGCGTTACAGTATAGGTCAATATCATCGTGGATGGAGAGAGTACTTATAGTGAGTGGGAGCGAGACTTGTGAAAACGGGACCCACGTGAAGGGAATGAGAATCCCCGCGCAGCGGAAGACGATCGAATCGTCGTGGTATCATCATGCAACATGCTTATTAAAATTGATCTAACTATTAGATCTAAGCTAAACATGCTGAAATTTTACAGAAAGAAGAAAACACTTACTTGTTGTAGACCAATTCAACAAACTCTCCTTGTTAATCACGAACTCTTTGTGCTTCTCGATCTCTACGAACTCTTCCACGATCAGATCCCAAACACTACCAAATGATCTTCTTGGTTGTTCTCTTTTGGAGAAGGGAAGTTGGTGGGAACTTTTGTTTTTGGAAAGAGAGGAGAAATGAGAGAATGAAGAGAGTTCACTTTTGGATTCTTAGGTCAAAACCCAAAAATAAGAACTTAGCTTTGCTTAGCTTACTAAACCCTTCTTACAAAGGGTTTATATAGTGGAATGATGAAGTTCACAACTTCACATTATTACCACTTTACCACAACCATATGTTATGTAAATCTTATTTACATAATTATATAATATAAGATATCTCATATCTTATGTTGCAAATCTCATTTGCAATAATTGTGGATTTAATTAAATTGAATCACATTCAATTTATTTTCTCTCTATCAATTTCTCCAATTAGTCTTTAATTCAACAATTAGGCTAATATATAGTTTATTATGAATCTCATTCATATTAAACTATATATTATATCATCTATATGATATAAATACTCTTAGAGTGAAATTGAACACTTCAATTTCATGCCAAAACATTAACCCTTCTTTTATCCCAGTTGAGCCAACCAAGGGACCTAATGAACCTACAAATGACGGGCTCCAATGATTTGAGGTTAACCAATCAAAACTCTTTGACCGGTCAACCAATATTCATTAGCTACAAATAACACTCCACTAAAGCTCGTGCAGGTTTGTGCTCCCATCGATGTAGAATATTACGTGTCCACCGATATAACCAATGCCCATGAGTCGACCCTTCACAGGTTGTTCGTAGACACGGCTGGGTCAAATTACCGTTTTACCCCTGTGTCTACATCTTGTTCCTTAAGTACCCACTACTCCTCTAATGAACAACATATTGTGATGGTCCAACCATACACAACACCCTTCTCGGGCCAGTGAGAAGGTGGGCCCCCATTGTCCAAGCCCTGGAGACAGCTCTTAAGGGAACAACCCCTCTAGATTCCCTATAGGCGGGAACGAGTGAATTCCATCTCGCGTAATTAGGTTCCCAGCTCTCTACTTGGTTCTGTCCCTAAGAAGATAGGCATATTGGACAAGTAACTAATACTACCCTCACCCGTACTAGTCAAAGGACAGACCCCCACAGACAGGAGTCCGTAATACGCTCAGGATTCAGGTTGAGTCACTAATGGTCATCTATGAATTTATTAGTTTTTACTGTTAACGGTGTTATATCAGCAAGTCTAATAATTCACGGTCCGGTCTTGTACAATCTCATTATACAGGATGCCCCCACTCGCATGTCAACCACATGAACGAGTCAGATCACCTCGTTTGTATCTAATACAAAGCGGGTCGCAACCACAGTGTATCCAGGATTAGGTCTCCAACCTCATCCTTATACTGTAGACCATTCGGGTCATTAACTCGAACGTGATCCTCCTTGTGTGTCAACTACACACCGTTCAAGTTCTAGTTCTCTCATATATTCAATGACCCTGGAGCTTAGTTTATTGGAAAGGTTCAAAATATTTGCGAGACACAAAGTAGAGAAATGAATAACTCTTATTAATTTCAAAACAATATTTTACAAACACGAGATTAGGACAGAAATCCCAACACCACGGTCTCTTCTTTCGATTCACACCGTGAGACCCCTATGATCCGCCTGCTAGTTTGGCTTGGACCAGACAATCCCTTCGGAGGGCCTGATCATGGGAGTCGGAACACCGTGAATTCCCGAAAGGGATACAGTTTCCTGGTTGGTTTTCCTTCTTGGTTCACCCTTCAGTGGCTATTGTTTGGACGGATGCTTGGAAACTTAAAGATTGAGGGTGACACTCACAGAATTCGTTAAGTGTTAATGAATTCGACCGAACAATGGTAATTGGACGCCTAATGGAATAAAAGTTATTCTGGGATTAAGGTCTGATCAAGAAAGTCTCGTCCTAGAGGAGGAGTGTTCTGTTCACCCTTCGGTGGCGGTCATTCTAAACCTTTAGGATATCATTGCAAAATTTTGAATGACCTAGGGATCATTAAACAAGTTTTGCTAAAACTTGATTGGATTTCAAAAGTTTTGCGAGACTAACACAAAGTTTTCTTAATTTTTCAGCTTAAAACATGTATAGCGCAATTATAGCTCTACTCGCGTCCGATAAACTAGTGGGAGATAATTACCAAACTTGGAAAAACAACATAAAAACAATTTTGGTAACTGACGATATTAAGTTCGTGCTCTCTGAGGAGTGTCCTCAGATGCCGAGCTCGACTGCGTCGCGAAGTGTTCGCGATCGGATCAGGGCGAATGAAAAGGCCAAGGTCTATATCATTGTCATCATGTCTGATGTATTGACAAAGAAACATGAGCTGATGGTCACCGCTAAGGAGATCATGGAGTCCTTGCAAGAAATGTTTGGACAACAGTCCTTTCAGGTCCAGCATAACTCGGTCAAATACGTCTTCAATGCACGGATGAAAGAGGGGTCGTCTGTCCGTGAACATGTTCTAGACATGATGACCCACTTTAATCTGGCTGAGATGAACGGGGCTTCGATCGACGAGTCGAGCCAAGTCAGTTTTATCTTGGAGACTCTTCCGAAGAGCTTCCTTCAGTTTCGTAGCAATGCTGTTATGAACAAAATTAGCTACACTCTGACTACCCTCCTCAATGAGCTACAGAATTTTCAGTCCTTGAACAGGGTCAGGGCACCGGAATCTGAGGCAAATGTTGCCTACAGGTCTTATCACAAGGGTTCGACCTATGGGACAAAGCTTGTTGCTCCTTCACGCCCGAAAGAGAAGAAGAGGATGAAAAAGGGTAAAACTGAACGAGCTGCCGCCCAGAAGGGCAAGAAGGTCAAGGACGTTGCAGAAAAAGGAAAGTGTTTCCACTTTGCAATGAGGCGGACAACTCGAAGAGAAATCTGTCCCAAATTCCTAGCCGAGAGGAAGAATCAAGGTAAATGTGATTTACTTGTGATGAAACTCGCTTAGTGGAGAGTAGTGACTCTCGCTGGATATTGGATTCGCGCCACTAACCATGTTTGTTCTTCTTTTGAGGATTGATTCCTTGCAGCCGCTGCGAGAGGGTGAGGTGACTTTACGGGTTGGATCCGGGGAGCTTGTCTCTCCTGCAGCGACCGACACAGTGAAGCTATATTTCGGCGGGAAGTACTTATTATTAGATAATTTGTACATTGTACTAGGGTTTACTAGAAACCTTGTTTCCATTTCCTGCCTGATTAAACAATGCTTATCTGTTTCCTTTGAACCAATAAAGCGTTTATTTCTTTCAAAGGCAATCTTATTTGTTCTGCTTCACTTGAGCATAATCAGTATGTTTTGAAACCTAATTCGGTCAAAAGTGTTTTGAATATCGAATTATTTAAAATCTAGAAAACGAACTAAGAAGAGAGCGAAAGTTTCTCCTAAGGAAAATGCCCATCTTTGGCATCTACTGGTTAGGCCACATTAATCTCAATAGGATTGAGAAACTAGTGAAGAGTGGACTTCTAAACGAGTTGGAAGAAAACTCTTTACCGGTGTGTGAGTCATGCCTTGAGGGCAAGATGACCAAACGTCCTTTTAGTGGAAAAGGATATAGAGCCAAGAGCCCTCGAGAGCTTATACATTCGACCTCTGTGGTCCGATGAATGTTAAAGCACGAGGTGGTTATGAATACTTCGTGTATTTCATGAGACGATTACTCGAGGTATGAGTATATTTACCTAATGCACAAGAAGTCTGAAACCCTTGAAAAGTTCAAGGAGTACAAGACTGAGGTTGAGAACCTCTTAGGTAAATCGCTTAAAACACTTCGATCGAATCGAGGTGGAGAATACATGGACACTGAATTCCAGGACTATATGATAGAACACGGAATTACGCCTCAACTCTCAAAGACTGGTATGCCACAAACAGAATGGTGTATCGAAAGGAGAAACAGAACCTGTTGGACATGGTTCGATGGATGATGAGCTATGCTCGCCTCCCGATTCTTTTTTGGGTTACGCAGTGGAGATCGCGGTTTATATTTTGAACAACGTTAAAGTCGAGAGTGTTTGTAAACACCTTTCGAACTCTAGAGTGGACGTAAAGGTAGTTTACATCACTTCAGAATTTGGGGATGCCCGACCCACGTATTGGTGTCAAACCCGAAAAAGTTGGAACCCTGTTCGAAATTGTGCTTGTTCGTAGGTTACCCTAAAGAGACTAGGGGTGGTCTATTTTTCGATCCTAAGGAAAATAGGGTGCTTGTGTCGACAAACGCCACTTTCCTAGAGAAAGACCACATCAGGGATCATTTACCAAGGAGTAAAATTGTATTAAATGAAATGGACAGTTTGTATTAAATGAAATGGATGCGACACATCGAAAGAGTTGCTTGATGGGGCTAGTACGTCAACAAGTGTTGTTGATCCTAGCACGTCCTAGTCAAATCCATTCCCAAGAGTTGGGAATGCCTCGACGTAGTGGGAGGGTTGTGAGACACTTTGATCGCTACATGGTTTAAGCCAAACCCTCGCTTGTCGCCTCCCGATGATGATCGTGAGGATCCATTGACATATGATCAGGCAATGGTTGATGTTGACAAAGACGAATGGATTAAAGTTATGGACTAGGAAATGGAGTCGATGTACTTCAATTATGTCTGGGAGCTTGTGGATCAACCGGATGGGGTAAAACCTATTGGTTGCAAATGGATCTACAAGCGTAAACGTGGCGTAGATGGGAAGGTGCGGACCTTCAAAGCCCGACTAGTGGCAAAGGGTTTACCCGGGTTGAAGGGGGTTGACTATGAGGAGACCTTTTCATCCGCTGCCATGGTAAAGTCGATCAGGATCCTTCTGGCCATTGCCGCGTATTATGACTACGAGGTATGGCAGATGGATGTCAAGACAACCTTTCTGAATGGCAAACTTGATGAGACCATCTACATGGTCCAGCCCAAAGGGTTCATTGCCCAAGGCCAAGAGCAAAAAGTTTGTCAGCTTCATAGGTCCATTTATGGACTGAAACAAGCTTTGAGGTCTTGGAATATAAGGTTTGATGAGGCGATCAAATCTTATGACTTTGATCAAAATGTCGACGAGCCTTGTGTCTACAAGAAAATCGTTGACAAAACTGTCGCATTTTTAGTGTTGTATGTCGATGATATTCTTCTCATTGGGAATGGGGTAGAATTTCTTACTGACGTTAAGAAGTGGCTAGCTTCGCAATTCCAAATGAAAGATTTGGGAGAAGCTCAGTATGTTATAGGTATCCGGATATAGTCCTAACAGAAAAAAAGCGAACGCTAGCCTTGGCTCAAAGTGCCTTATATTGACAAGATGTTGTCTAGATATAAGATGCAGAACTCCAAGAAGGCCTTGCTGCCTTTCAGGCATGGGGTTCACTTGTCTAAGGATCAGTGTCCTAAGACTCTTCAAGAGGTTGAGGATATGAGATGGATTCCATATGCTTCGGTTGTAGGGAACTTGATGTATGCCATGCTGTGTACTAGGCCCGACATCTGTTATGCGAAGAGGGATTGTCGGTGAGGTATCACCAATCCAGATTAGATCACCGGGATGCACCGTAAAGGCAATCCTCAAGTATCCTAGGAGAACGAGGAACTACAGCTTAGTGTATGGTAGTGGGGATTTGATCCTTACGGGATACACAGATTCTAACTTTTAGACCGATAAGGATTCTAGAAAATCCACTTCGGGGTTAGCCTTCATTCTGAATGGAGGAGCTGTAGTATGGCGAAGCATCAAGCAGGGATGCATCGCCGATTCCACTATGGAAGCGGAGTATGTTGCGGCTTGTGAAGCTGCAAAGGAAGTTGTTTGGCTTAGGAAGTTCATGACGGATTTGGAAGTTGTTCCAAATATGAACTTGCCGATCACACCGCTCGTGATAACAGATGGTGCGATAGCTAACTCCGCAGAGCCTCGGAGCCATAAGAGAGGCATACATATTGAGCGCAAGTATCATCTGATACGGGAGATTGTGCACCACGGAGACGTGACAGTCACACAGATAGCGTCGGAGCACAACGTAGCTGGTCCATTTACAAAGCCCCTCACGACTAAGGTGTTTGAGGGTCACCTAGAGAGTCTAGGTCTTTGAGAGCTTCCTGACTAGGGCAAGTGGGAGATATGTAAACGGGTATTCAATGCCCTAGTTTATTGTATTACTTTGTGTAATTTATGTACATTTCAGAAATGTATTTTCTCCACTAGCTTAGTCCAAGTGGGAGTTTGTTGGGATTTTTGTCCTAATCTCGTGTTTGTAAATTACTGTTTGAAATTAATAAGAGTTATTTATTTCATTACTTTGTGTCTGGCAATATTTACAAACTTTTCCAATACACTAAGCTCCAGGGTCATTGAATTTATGAGAGAACTAGAACTTGAACGGTGTGTAGTGGACACACAGGGAGGATCACGTTCGAGTTAATGACCCGAACGGTCTACAGTATATGGATAGGGTTGGAGACCTAATCTTGGATACACTGTGGATGCGACCCGCTTTATATTAGATACAAATGAGGTGATCTGACTCGTTCATGTGGTTGACATGCGAGTGGGGGCATCCTGTGCAATGAGATTGTACAAGACCGGGACCGTGAATTATTAGACCTCACCGATGTAACACCGCTGTGATGAAGGACTAATAACTTCGTGAGATGACCATTAGTGACTCGACCTGAATCCTGAGCGTGTTACGGACTCCTGTCTGTGGGGGTCTGTCGTTTGACTAGTACGGGTGAGGGTGGTCACGGTTACTCGCCCAATATGTCTATCTTCTCAGAGAGAGGACCAAGCAGGGAGCTGGGAACTTAACTACGCGAGATGGAATTCATTCGTTCCCGCCTTTAGGGAAACTAGAGGGGTTGTTCCCTTAAGATTTGTCTCCAGGGCTTGGACAACGGGCGCCCACCTTCTCACTGGCCCGAGAAGGGTGTTGTGTATGGTTGGACCATCACAATATGTTGTTCTTTGGAGGAGCAGTGGGGACTTAAAGAACAAGAGGTAGACACAGGGATAAAACGGTAATTTGACCCAGCCGTGTCTACGAACAACCCGTGAAGGGTCGACTCATGGGCATTGGTTATATCGGTGGACACGTAATATTCTCGCACCGACGGGAGTGCGACTACGGCCATCGTGGAGTGTTACCGTAGCTAATGAATGTTGATTAACCGGGTCAAAGAGTTTGACAGGTTAATCTCGGATCATTGGAGCCCGTCACTGTAGGTCCATTAGGTCCCTTGGTTGGCTCAATCTGGATTAAAAGAAGGGTTAGAGTTTTGGTATGAAATTGAAGTGTTCAATTTCACTTAAAGGGCATTTATGTCATTTATATGAGATATGAATGATATAATATATAGTTTAATGTGAATGAGATTCATAATAAACTATAGGTTAGCCTAATTGTTGAATTATGGCTAATTGGAGAAATTAATTGAGAGAAATTAAATTGGATGTGATTCAATTTAATTAATCCACAATTATTGCAAATGTAATTTGCAATATGAGATATGAGATATCTTATATTATATGGTTATGTAAATATGATTTGCATAACCTATGGTTGTGGTAAAATGGTAATAATATGGAGATTTTAACTCCATGATTATTCCACTATTTAAACCCTTCTTACAAGAAGGATTGTATCTTCAATCTCTCATTTTTGGAATTTCAACCAAAAGAAGAGAATTCTCTCTTAAGCAATTCTCTCAACTCTCCTCCCTCTCCAAAACTAAGATCCCACCATCTTCCTTGTTTCCAAAAGAAGAACAACCGAGTTTCCAAGTGGTTGTGACCGGATCTTGTTCGTGAGTTTGAGTTTTCATTGAGATCGAGAAGCACGAAGAGTTCGTGACAAAGGAAGGAACTTGAAGAATGGTCTACAACAAGTAAGTACGTTCTTCTCACTGTTTTTTCTTCCTTACTTTGCATGTTTAACTTAGATCTAAGCGTTAGATCGTTTTAATGAAACTCTAGTAGCATAACGATACCTTTGACGATTCGATCGTCTTCCGCTGCGCGGGAATTTTCATTCCCTACATTGTCAACACTATCCTCTCGGGATTTTTTTGCTTGGATTCCTTCTTTTTACTTAATTGGTTTCTTCAAATTGCATTCTTTTTGTTCCTTTTTCATCATAATTCTTCTAAAAGCGCTAGTCTACTCAAAATGTTTGATTTCTACAAAATAAACAAATATAAACATGAAAGTGATCGATTAAGCCACAAAATTAGCATAAAAAAGGGTATGAAAATAGTACATTTCGTATGCTATCAAGGACGCTAAGGATGAGATCAAAACCTTGCTCAGTCCGAGAAGGACCTACTTATCTGTGAAAAGAGAGCTCACTAAGTTGCTTCTCAAGTCTTAGGCTAATGCTCGGAATAATCTTGTCCAACCCGCAAGGCGTAACTTAGCTTCCATTCTCATACCCTCTATACGTCAAAGGGTGTATGCCACATACGTGTGCTCGAGATCAGAGGCCTAGGATTAACTATGTTATACGTGCCTGCTCAAGAAAAATCATGAAGTACACCAAGTGGTCTGAATTGGTTGCTCTAACCTTTAGGGTTCGACTCAACTCTCCGGGTCATGTTTCTACTTTGGGGATAGATTTAAACTCTCATGTGGACTCGATTTGGATATGATTTTTCTAAAGGAAATTAATTTCTCAGGTTTTGATTTTCCTTTTTTGGGTGGTTGTGGTATTTTTAACGTGAAAATATTAACACATGAATTGACTGATCATTACACCTAGATTATACTTCAACACTAAAAAGTCTCTAGCATATGCAAACAAAAAGTGATGTCAAGTATTGTATAATATTCTAGTCCACTCAACCCTTATTTCATAAGATGAAAGGATATATATAACTTCCAAGACAATCGTTTTTTGGGTAAGTGGCATTACAGAAGGTAAAAACAGAAGATTTATGAGAGAGTAGAAAGTTGTTCCCAAAGAAAAAAAAAAACAGTTGGGAGAAGAAGGGGGCAAATATGCAACCTTCCAATTTTGACAACTTTTACTCTTCCATTCTTCTCGCTCTTCCTCTAAAATTTAGTTTTGTTGGAATTAAGCTACTGATTTTCGGAGATATGAGAAGATTTTGTGTTGTCTATTACATTTATGGTTTAAGAGAGCAAAAACTCTTGCTTCATCATTAGTCTCTAGTTTAATTTAGAAATTTCCTTGAGCCTGTTTAATTGTAATTTCAACTCTTCTTTGCTTAATTAATTTGAGTGTTTTCGTATTTTCTCTTACAGTTTAATTTTTATCAAAGCATGATTAGTTTAATTAGAATTCAAGATATATTACATGATTATCCAATTGAGTTCATTAAGAATTAAGCTTAAGTTTAGTAAAAAATTTATTATTGTTTTTATATCACTTGTTGTTTGACTGTGTATACTTGCACAACATCACAACATCGTGTGGTTTTTATTGATTAATTGAACTACACTTGTAAGGCAACATATTAACTCTTGGGGTTGACCCTCATAGGGGTTGACCTTCACCCTGACCCCGTGAATAGAATGATCGATTTCACGAGATCAACTGATGGTAGAGAAAGACTAAGGCTTGTGTCTTGGCCACAGTCAGTCAAGACCCAATTGAGAAACAATTTAGTCAATAGGAACGATCCAACATGGTAACCATTTCTCATGTTTAACGTGCAGTGAGAATCACGGTGGGATTATAATACTTAAGTATGACCACAATTTCTAATCCTCAATAAGTACGACAAGTCAGTAGATGAAAAGGTACACTCTCATATTGCTCTCTGCAATCATTACCAACTAGTTACTAATTTGAGCATTAGAATTTAGGTGGTTTACATCACACTGGCGTTCATCTCTTTTGCTTGAAGGCACGATTGGTTTTTCGATAATACAAATTCACCATTGATCTGACCGACTAAAATTTGGTTCAACAAAAATCATTTATTCACATCTATCACAATAAATAAATGGGAATTGTAATGGGTAGCACAAAATATTAGCATATTTGCAAACTTAGCTATGATTTTTTAGACTTGCAAATCTAGCAATTCTTTTTAAATCTGATTCCCGTTTTTTTATTATTCCAAATTTACCCTTATTGATGTAGCAGCAGGTATATCAGTAGTATATCTGATATACTTTACATTTGGTATATCAGTAGTATATCTGATATACTTTATATTGGTATATCAGAAGTATATCTGATATACTTTATTTTTATATACCAATATATACTTAAAACGAAGTATGTTAATAGTATATTATTGATATACTACGGATACCCTTCTTTTAGGTATATCATTTAGAATGATATGCTTCCTATATATCCGTAGCAAATTAAAGATATTTTGCATATTAGTATATCACTAATATACTTCATTTTAGATATGTTTATTTTACTAATATACCTAACATTTAGTATATCATTAGTATATCAGTGAAATGAACATATATCATATGCGAGTTCCTAATATACTCTTAATTAACTTCATATACATATATCAGTAGTATACTAGTGATATACTTTATACAATACACACATCTCACACAATAAGATATAACAATCCAATTTAGTTTTAAATTATGAATTCTACCTGAAATTTACTCTACATGAAATGTCGGACATTACAAATAGTTTTTGAGATCTTGTTGATATACTTAATATTACTAAATAAAGTATATCATCATAAATCACTATCGAGCATAAATCACTATTTGTGATATATCGTTGATATACTAAAGTATTTTGGTAGTATATCACACCGATATATACTTAATATTAGTGAAATCAATGACTATTAGTTATTTTTTGGTTAGCTAGATATATCATTGGTATATCTAATCTATTGTTAATAAACTACTGATTTCGATATTGAAAAACAAGGGAGGACATTTCCAAATCTAGCAATAGTTTTTGAGATCTCGTTGATATATTTAATATTACTGAATAAAATATATCAACATAAATCACTGTCAAGCATAAATCACCATTTGTAATCTATTAAATAAAGTATATCGTTAGTATATCACATTGATATATACTTAATATTAGTGAAATCAACAGATATCATATCATTCATGTAGTTACTTTTTGGTTGGATATGTCATTGGTATATCAAATATATTATTGATAAACTACTTATTTTCTCGATATTGAAAAACACAAGGAGGACATTTGTAAATCTAAGAATAGATTTTGAGATTCCATTGATATACCTAATATTATTGAATAAACTATGTCTGCATAAATCATTATCAAGCATAAATCCCTATTTGTGATATAATGTTGATATACTAAATAAAGTATATCATTAGTATATCACATTGATATATACTTAATATTAGTGAAATCAACAGAATCAATAATATATCACTTATGCAGATATTTTTGGTTAGATATATCGTTGCTATATTAGATTTATTGTTGATAGACTACTGATTTTCTCGATATTGAACGAACGTATTTGTAAATCTAGCAATAGTTTTTTAGATACAATAGTATATCAACAATATATCTGGTATAATTTATATCTGGTATATCAGTAGTATATCAATAGTATATTTCATTTTAGGTATATCATTAGTATATCAATAGTATATCATAAGTACATCATCAGTATGGATAGACTATTGATAAGTATGTTTTTGATAAACTATTGATAGACTATTAATATACTTCAGATTGAAAAACTCGCGCGAAAATTATAAGGGTATTTTTGACTTTGCACGCCATTCTATTTGGGTTGGGTCTTTTTTTGTTGCTATTTTTGCAAATTGAATTAAGGAGTGACATGGGTGCAATATTTATATTTTTTTGCTATTCATGCAAATGCCCCATATTTGTAATAAAAACCATTTATTCACATCTATCACAATAAAAAAAATGGTTGTTGTTTAAATAATGTTACATGAATAAGCAAGAGATATAGATTAGAGAGAAGTAGACAAAACGGATAAAGGATTGAGCACCATATTTGTATGGATTTTTTTAGTAATAATGGAAACCAAAAAAGTTGTAAATATTTGTAAACATTCTTTTTATTATATCATAATAAATAAAAGAACTAGAAAAAGACTACTATAAAATAGAAAATAATAAAGTGAAAATGTTAGTTAAAAAAATAACATCGTGAAAAGAATTTATATCCCTTAATCAATTAAAATTAACTTTAACCATTCAAGCTGAACCTTGATGAATTTCTATATGTTTCCATTATTCCTCCCAAGATTTTGATTATCCATTCATTTTAAAATAACTCCAATTTTTTTTTAGTATGATTGTTTAAAAAAAAAATAGAAAAAAAATCAATTTATACCCTAAACTTGTCCTGTTGTATCAATTTTTATCCTAAATTTTCAATTTCATCAAATTGCACCCAAAATTTAGATAAGTATTGTTATCTTAACTTTAAACTTTAAGAATTGTTGCAACTTTTACTTTCTAATAAGTTTTTGTTTGAAATATTGTTAAAAAAATGTATTTCTCGTAAGTGTTATCTTTTTTTGATTGACCTCCTATAAAGCAACTATTAAACAACTTATTAGAAACACAAGACAACCAATCAAAAATGTCACCAAATCGCCCGCCCTTCGGGGATGCCCTCAACGTCGAGGAACATGTACCAGGGTGTATGTGCGACTCGTTCAGACCATGGACCGGGACTACAAAAATTTTTCCGTATTAGTGATAAGTACCAGTGAATAGGATAGAATGAATGGAGGAACTCCGTTCACTACCTAAAAATAAAGAAAAAAGATTTATCATATCCTTTTATTGTGTATCAAATTTATGGTTTCTATTGGTGCAAATCCAATCACCTCAATTTTAAATTTTAGATGAGAAAAAATTCTCCATTGGTAACAAATGCTTGTCTATTAAGCAGAGGAAATCTTATTTAAGAGAAAGATTATGGTCTTATTCTTCCAAGAACGGACTAAGAGGGTCAGCTACCCAACTAATCTTCATAATTAAATATCGTTATTGTATAGGTGGATCTCGTTGTGAAAGAGGGTGAACTGTACAAGTTTAACAATAACATTGATGAAATAAAAGAAGGAGCTCCGGTGTATAGAGAGGACCTCACCGTTTAAGAAGTAACCATAGAAACGAAGGAACCCACTATTTCTTTATCCATTTCTATTTTTATTTATTTACTCTATGTTTTTTTTATACCTAGTACCAATACAATTTCGTATTTTCGGGTGACTAGAACAAAAAAAGAAATCGTGGTCGGGAAGGTTATAGTAGCAAAAGCCATTGGAATTTTTATTTTATACATTGGAAAAAGACGTTTTGTTATTAATAGACTAGGAAAGGAGAAAGGAATAACTGAAAGAAAGGAAATCAATTAGTTATTCATCAAAGTTTCATTTATTCAATGTCTAGAATTAAACGAGGATATATAGCTCGGAGACGTAGAACAAAAATTCATTTATTTACATCAAGCTTTCGAGGGGCTCATTCAAGACTTACTCGAACTATTACTCAACAGAAAATAAGAGCTTTGGCTTAAGCTTACCGGGATAGAGGTAGGCAAAAAAGAAATTTTCGACAGTTGTGGATCACTCGAATAAATGCAGTAATTCGATATAATAAGATAGACTACAGTTATAGTAGATTCATACACAATCTGTACAAGAGGCAGTTGCTTCTTAATCGTAAAATACTTGCCCAAATCGCTATATTAAATAGGAATTGTCTTTATATGATTTCCAATGAGATCATAAAATAAGAAGATTGGAAAGAATCTAGCGGAATGCTTAAAATGGAGTTCTCTGGAGAATGAACTCCGAGAAGGTAGAGTAGAAATTAGTATGATAAAATATGATATATGATAAAGTGGTCAAAATGAGCAAATATGTTCAATAAAAAAAAGATTTATTCTTCTTCCCCTATTCTTTTTTTTTTTTCTTACGACACGACAATTAAATCTAGATTTTCGGATTTTTCGAACAAAGCATCAATCTGCGGTTGAGTTTGGATTAGAATTTTAATTCAATTGAAGAGTAAGCCTGTTTATTCCAGGTTCGAAGACCAATAGTTCTAGCGGTCGACTCGCTTCTTTCAAATTGTTTCTCATTATTAAGAAAAGGTAACAAAGATAAAATACGAGCTTGTTTTATAGCAATAGTAATTAAGCATTGTTGTTTTAAGGTCAATCTATTTACTCGTCTAGATAATATTTTTCCTTGTTCACTAATAAATCGACTAATTAAACTCATGTTTCTATAATCAATTCGATCCCCCGATTGAATGGGGAGCAAACGCTTACGAAAAGATAGTTTTTGGATTTAAGAAGGAGTCGCTTGGATTTATCCATGGTTTGTTTATTCCTTATCCCGAAAATCCTATTTCGATCGGATCTAAAATGATTTAGAATTAAGAAATAGGATTTGGTTTGTTTATATTTAAATCTAAAATATGTCTAATATATGTAATTTCATTTTCCTTGGATTGGAAAAGGGTGACACACAGACGATCGGTTCGATCTATTTCTTTATCTCCCTATGAATCGTATGTTTGTAACAACGAGGACAAAATTTTCTCAATTCCAATCGATTAGGCGTATTGTGTCGATTCTTTTGAGTAATATATCTGGAAATACCCATTGATACCTTTTAACACCGTTTCGAACACAACGAGTACATTCAAAAATAACTGTTATTCGGGCATCTTTACCCTTGGCCATGAACCTCCTTTGGATTTTTGATTCACGCAACTCTTCCATTTTCCGATCCAAAAGGAAGAAAAAAGAGAAGTTGGTAACTCGAAATAAAATTATGAAAGATTTCGTTGCAATCAAATATAAAATATAGTAATACAATGATTTCTAAATTTAGAATCGCAATACAGTTTTTTATTTAAGTATCTTGTATGATATTGTTGCCCTAGCCATCACATTTTCATTTTCGTTCTCACTTGGAACCCGGCGCCGAGTCCGAGTTTGACTGAGGTTGAATCCATTTTGATTCTTTCTCTTTTCTAACTTATTCTAAGCCTAAAAACTCTAAAAAAAAGAAGGGAAAGGGGATTAGTCACAAATATTTGATTGTTTTTCTAATCTTCTTCACCCCTTCCCAAGTCAATAACTAGAATGAAAAAAATGGGAATACTAACGCATCCGGGAATAAACGATTGATCTCGATTAATAGACCCGCTAAAGCCCCGAACCATATAGTACTTACTACCGGTGCCACGAAGAGATATGTTTTTAGATCTCGCATTTAAAACCCTCCTTATAGTAATTTGTAATACATAATGGTATTACATACCATCAAATGTATATATAGTTAATAACCGCTTGTATTGTACGCGAAATTCCTAATTCAAATTGAAATGTACAACAACTCAATTCGGTAGATATTCCCTTTTTTATTAAAAAAATTTGTCGCTTTCCGTCCCCCAAATATTCATTTTTCTTTACGGCGAATTTCATATTTATTATTTCATACGTATATAAGTCTTTTTATTATATTTTATATATGATATGAGACAAAAAAGAAGAAATGGCAAGATAATTTGTATATACCAATGGAGGAAATAAAATAAAAAATGTAGAAAACAAGACAACGATTCTCTACAATGACACTGTAGACCAATTGAAAGGGATGTAGCGCAGCTTGGTAGCGCGTTGGGTACAAAATGTCACGGGTTCAAATCCTGTCATCCCTACCTATTAATCTGTATTGCCCATGAATCTCAATGACCAAAAATTGGAAATTGAATTGACAAGGTAAAGAACTCTACAATATCAATATATCGAATATATGGAATACCACAGAAATGTTTCTTTTTTTGAATTGTGCATTCAATGAATTTCAATCAAATAAGTTGTATCTTGTTCAGAATAAATAGAGCTGAGGTTATAGTTAAAACTACTAGTAGAAAACCGAAATAACTAGTGATAGTAGGCATGACGAGGCTAAATGAAATACGTTATTTTTATCCATATGTTTATAAACCACTTCCTTAAGTTTCTATTTTTGAAAGATATGCGGATGGATAAGTAAAAATACCAATTGAAGCACTTCCCTTAATCAATTGATTAAAATTAACTTTAACCATTCAAGCTGAACCTTGATGAATTTCTATGTGTTTCCACTATTCCTCCCAAGATTTTGATTATCCATTCATTTTAAAATAACTGCAAATTTTTTTTAGTATGATTGTTTTTTAAAAAAAATAGAAAAAAAATCAATTTATACCCTAAATTTGTCATGTTGTATCAATTTTTATCCTAAATTTTCAATTTCATCAAATTGCACCCCAAATTTAGATAAGTATTGTTATCTTAACTTTAAACTTTAAGAATTGTTGCAACTTTTACTTTCTAATAAGTTTTTGTTTGAAATATTGTTAAAAAAATGTATTTCTCGTAAGTGTTCAATGAATTTATATAAAGCATATATACGATATAAATTTTCAAAAAATCAAACATTATAGCTTAATTTTTGTTAAAATCTATGAGCTTTGACAAAGTTATTTAATTGTTAATTCACGAATTGACCCAACTTAATTTTATGTAAAACTCAATTTTAATTGAATTAGTGATATTATAATACATACTTTTACATTGCTTTTTATTAATTAAAATTAGCAAGTGAAAATTGAATAGAGGGTAATAGCTCCAATACTTATCTAAATTTAGAATTTAATTTAATGAAATTAAAAATTTAGGGTAAAAAATGGATGCAATAGAACAAGTATAGGGGGTAAAAATCAATTTTTTCTTAAATAAAACTTATATCGGTAGAAAGATTAACAACTAAATTTTTATTTTGTTATATATAAACTAATAACTTATTAGTATTTAATTAAGGTATAAATTTTTTATGGAAAAAATTGTGTTGTCTATGCATGAGTGAGTGGTGGTGGGGTGGGGGAAATTATTTGCAGTGATTTTGAATATTGCCCTCTTGTTTTTTTTTTAAACAATAGAAATAATTTTACTTGGTTTTATTTAAAGATGGAAATTTAAAAGGTTAGAAAAGCTAAAAAATAAACGAAATAGAAAATAAATACTAAAAGATAAAGGTGGAGACATAATTAGGAGGGAATATTCTACGGAGTTGATTTCATCCAATCCGTGAGACCTTTTAACTAAATCAATTAGACATTAAAAATCAATGAAATACCTGAACCATAAATTTAAAAAACTTTATAAGAGACTAAAATTATATATAAAAAATAACAATTTAACACTGATTATGTGACGCCCGGTAATCTCAAGTAAGTGGTTGATTCCTTTCAGAATTAATTTCGGGCTTATGTCGTAGTTTTAAAAAGTTTTGGGCTAAAAAGGGTTATTATTGGTTCTTACAGGGACTCAAGTAATCAAGCCTCACCTTTAAATTTTGGAGTTGGTAGCTCTTAAGTCTCTTATCGAGCGCTTGGGAAAAGAAATCGAGGTAAATCCCCCTCTTTTCTCCTTGTTAAGTTTCCTTTTTGTTATTTGTTAGGTTTAAAAAAAAAAAAAAAGAAAAATCGAGAAAACGGGAGAGGGCTCGCGCGCAGGGCAAGCGCCCCCCCTCTTCACTGGCC
This sequence comes from Trichosanthes cucumerina, assembly GCA_036507285.1. Taxonomy (NCBI): domain Eukaryota; kingdom Viridiplantae; phylum Streptophyta; class Magnoliopsida; order Cucurbitales; family Cucurbitaceae; genus Trichosanthes; species Trichosanthes cucumerina. Next base: position 67,365,444 of record CM071839.1, on the reverse strand, counting down.
GCTCGAGGAAAAACCCACGGAAGAGCAGCCGCACGCCGCCGCCTCCTCTCGTCTAACCGCGCGCCGTCGTCTAACCGCGCGTCGCCTCCTCTCGTCCAACCACCGCGCGCGCCGCCTCCTCTCATCTAACCGCACGCCGCCGTCTCCTTCCGTCCAATCGCCGCGCGCCGACGTCTCTCTCGCCCAACCGCCGTGAACCGACCGCCCAGCCACTGCTCTCTCTCTCTCCCTTTTCCTCGGTTGTCTCTCTCTCTCGGTCTGTGCTCGTTTCTCTCTAATTTCCTTTGTTTGTTGGTGGACAGGAGCGAATTCTTTGGCTAGGAGTTAAGCCTTGGAGGACCTCGAGACTAAGACCGGGCAGAGAGCGGTTTCGACTCGCATCGGTGGGTGCACTAGGCGCACTAGCAGGGCAAGGGGCCTTCCCGCGACACTCCTGTTTGATGTAAGTAGTCAATTGGACTAACGTCGGGTCCCTAAGTGAAGGAGCAAAGCGTCATTTGAGCCTTACTTGTGTGTATTTTTTTAGTTTACTGTCGAACTTTAGACTATCTAGCTAAGAACTTGAAGGTTGCAACATGCTTTTGTGAGTTTAAGCCTGAGACAATTGTGTGAAAGTTACTTTAAATCTGCAAAGCATGTTTAATCTGAATTTTACCATGTCCAGATCACCTTGTGTCTTCGTGTGTGAAGTATGAGAAGTATGTGAAGTAGGGGTCGATTTCTAGTAGCATCTAACATTCCAAGTGTGTGAATGGTATAAGTTGAGTTTGATTGGTCCGAGGACCTAGACGAGAGTCCGGACCCTTGGAGTGGGTCGGGGATGTTAGGGATACTTAGATGAGACCCTAGTTGCCTTATGAATTGAGCCCATGAACTTTTCCCTCACCGAACCCTGGATTTGCACTTGAGCAGGTCAGAACCTCTAGGTTGACGATATATGATAGGCTCATGAGATTGGGGTGCGCCCCCGTTGTGATCGGGAGTGGTTGCTTTCCATGATCCCGGGCTAGCTTAGGGGCGATTCCCCAATGGGCGTGTTGATTACGCACCGCACTGCACTACCATGCTAGTGTGTTATGAGAGCTCAAAAGGCCCCGCTGAGATCGGGAGTGGTTGCTTTCCATGATCCCGCGTCTTTGCTTAGGGGCGATTCCCCATAGGGCGTGTGGGATACGTACCTACTCTGCCCTATGCTGGCGTGTTGTGGCATGAGAGTTGCTTTCTCTCATTGCATCGTCAACCAAAGTTCTAGGACTTAAGGTAGAGTTCGAGTAGTCACTACAGGAGCCCAGGGTGAAGAGAGTTAAGGGAGAGACTGGTTCAGGGGTTGAGCGAGTTTGGGAGGTGGTTCTAGTTGTCTTGCTGAGTTAGGTTTGGACGTAAGTGGGCTACTTTCTGGGTATTTCTATACTCATTCGTTTTCTTTCTATGTTTTGTACGCAGGTGAAAGTTGAACCTGGATGGGCGGCGATGGAGACAACTCAAGGCGAGGCTATAAGACTTTTCTCAGAGTGTGTCCTCGGCTCTTAGGATATTACTATTGTCGTATGTCATGTAGATTCGCCGTATTTCTTTTCTCCTTTTGGTTTTGAAAGAACTCCTATTTAAGCTTTACCTGTGGATTGAATTATTTATGTGGCATGTGAGCGTTTGCAAGTTTTAAAACTTCGTTTACTGAGTTATCTTATCTTGTTGCCTGTTGTGATCTGCTGCTTAAACCCAGCCTATCGTACATGAAGTTTGGTGGAGGCTGGGTGAGTCGAAATGTTTATTGGAGTGTTTTGTGCCTTTAACAGGTTATGAAAAAAAAATTTTTTGGTCGCCCTAGTAGCGCCGTTATGCTGCCGAAAGTTTTTCAGTATTAGCGGCGTTGCTTAGTAACTCCCCTAGTTGTGTAGTTTTAAATTTTAGGTCGTTCTGAATGTATGTGAGCCTGTGTCTAGATTTTGTAGACTCGCCTAAATCGTAGGCACTGGTTCTTATAGCCTCTCGCAGGAAGTCACCTCGCCGTCACCAGGTTTGCTTTTATTCTTTTAGACTACGATGTATTGCGTGACTCTTATCGTGTGAGTGGCTTTGTTTGAGTACTTTCTTCGCTCTTTATAGTTTTTGTTGTGTTATGACTTAGATTATGGCTCGAGGTCGTTCGCGTGGTAGGAAGGGTAGGGGAGCAGCCCTACCAAGAGGTCGTGGAGGTCGAGGAGGCAGGGGCCGAGGGGCTCGTAACCAGGAGCCTGTGTTGGAGCCCTTAGTCGACGAATAGTCTGAACATCAAGAGGAGGTCCACCCTGACCCTCCAGACGTTAAGGAGTCTTTGAGCCAAAACCTGGAGAACCAGGGGGACCAGAGGAACGAGAATGCTCCACCACCTACCACGATGCTCATGACTCCCGAAAGCCTCCAGGGAATCATTCAAGCCGCCTTAGCAAGTCAAGCAAATGATGTTCACACAAAATTTCTGAGTGGCGAACTGAATGCTTGATCAACCACTAAGAGGCCGTATTTGAAAGACTTCAAGAAATATGACCCGCCTAACTTCGAAGGTCAGGAGGTGGATCCCATGGCCGCTGAGGCATGGCTTGCTGCCATGGAGTCGGTTTTCCGTCGGATGCGCTGCCCGGAGAACCAAATGGTCCAGTGTGTCGTCTACACACTCAAGGGACGAGCTCTCCTCTGGTGGGAGGCCATAGAACGATCCATTGGTGCAGGCGAAGGACCAATGTCGTGGGCAAAGTTCAGAGAGGAGTTCTATGAGAAGTACTACCCGACCACCACAAGAACGAGGAAGTTGGCCGAGTTCATTCAGCTGAAGCAAGGGCCGACCCAATTAGTAGAGGACTATGAGCACGAGTTCACTGTGTTGTCCCGTTTTGCAGTCGATTGGGTAGATACAGAAAAGAAGAAGGTAGACAAGTTCGTGGGCGGACTGTGTGATGCCTTGTATGGCGCAGTGGTCGCCCCGGAACCACAAACTTATGCCGCAAACTGCCAGGCAAATGCCGTTGTTGTTTGATGCTCGTACCTCGAGGTCTGGAGGAGTCGATGTGTCGAATTCGTGTGTAGCCCAAAGCACGTAAAACCGACGGCTCGGGGCGAACCAGGTCCAAAGAAGAGGCCGAAGAGGAAGTTTGACCAGGTGACAGGCATACCTAATAGACATGTAGGCCAAGGGCAGAGGCCGACCCAAGGAGTGGCTAAGATTCCATGCGCTAGTTGTGGCAGACAACATAGTGGGGCGTGTTTTGCGGCCACTATGACCTGTTACAACTGTGGGAAGACAGGCCATTTGTCTTCGGTGTGCAGACAACAGAAGAGAGCGGACCCCAGAACTTGTTTCAGATGCAAGAAAGTAGGTCATGTGGCGTCGGCTTGTCCAGAGAATCAGGAGCAAGGGGCTCAAGGAGGGCGCCAGCGAGGCGGAGTCTACGCAGCCGCCACCAGAGCTGCAGGAGGCTCAGGCGCCGTGGTGACAGGTACACTGCCTATACTTGGTCATCTTGCTCTTGTACTGTTTGATTCCGGGTGTACACACTCTTTCATTTCTGCGTTGTTTGTGGGGCAAGCCCAGTTAGAGGTAGAGCCTCTAGGTTTCAGTCTGTTAGTTACAACCCCCGTAGGGGCGGAACTTATGACCCGAGAAAAAGTGAAGACCGGCCAGGTGATAGTGGAAGGTCGCTCGTTGGAAGTGACCCTGATAGTTCTTGAGATGGGTGATTTCGATGTTATCCTCGGCATGGATTGGCTAGCTGCAAATCATGCCAACATCGATTGTCATCGTCGGGAGGTAGTCTTTAAGCCTCCAGCAGAATCGAGTTTTAAGGTGAAAGGATTAGAACATGGAGTCGTTCCAAGGGTAATTTCGGCGTTAAAGGCAAGCAAGCTAGTTAGCCAAGGGGCTTGGGCCTTTTTGGCAAGTGTGACAAACTCGAGAAGCAAGAAAGGGGATGTGTCGTCGGTCCCAATAGTCAGGGAGTTCGTTGACGTGTTCCCTGAGGAATTACCCGGGTTACCTTCGACGAGAGAGGTGGATTTCTGTATTGAGTTGGAACCAGGTACTGCACCGTTGTCGAAAGCTCCGTACAGAATGGCCCCAGCCGAGCTGAAAGAACTCAAGACTCAGTTGCAAGAGTTACTAGACAAGGGCTTTATCCGCCCTAGTGTCTCACCCTGGGGTACGCCCGTGCTTTTTGTGAAAAAGAAAGATGGGTCGATGCGCTTGTGCATTGACTACCGGGAGTTGAACAAGGCAACGATAAAGAATAAGTATCCGCTCCCCAGGATTGATGACCTGTTTGACCAGTTGCAGGGGGCCACTGTGTTCTCTAAGGTTGACCTGCACTCGGGATATCACCAATTGCGAATAAGGGAGGAAGACATCCCGAAGACGACTTTCAGATCTAGATATGGGCATTATGAGTTCACCGTGATGTCATTCGGTCTGACAAACGCCCCAGCAGTGTTCATGGACCTGATGAATAGGGTATTCAAGAAATTCCTGGACACATCGGTGATCGTGTTCATAGATGACATCCTGATATACTCGAGGTCGAGTGATGAGCACGAGAACCACTTGAGGGAAGTCTTGGCTACTTTGAGGAAGAACCAGTTGTATGCCAAGTTCTCCAAGTGTGAGTTTTGGTATCGCGCAGTATCCTTTCTCGCACGTGGTATCTAAGGAGGGTGTCTCAAAGGACCCAGCCCGAAGGGTGGATGCGGTCTCGAAATGGCCCCGACTAAAGACAACCACGAAAGTCCGTAGTTTCTTGGGCTTGGCCGGTTATTACAGCATTTCCGCCTGGAGGATTTCTCTAAGATTGCAACACCCTCACCCGATTAACACGAACGAAAGGGAATGCCTTCGTGTGGAGTGAGGCGTGTGAGGCCGCGCTTCAAGACTTGAAGCGAGAGGTTGATCTCAAAGACTGTGCTACAAAGTTCGATGGATCCGGGAAATTTCGTAGTTTGATGATGCTTCCAAGAAGGATTTGGGTTGTGTCTTAATGCAAAATGGGAAAGTGATTGCCTACGCCTCTCGACATTTGAAGGACTACGAGAGAAACTACCCGACTCACGACTTGGAGTTAGCCGCAGTGGTCTTTGCTTTGAAAATCTGGAGACACTACTTGTATGGAGAGAAGATCCAGATGTATACCGACCACAAGAGTCTGAAATATTTGTTTACTCAGAAGGAGTTGAATATGAGACAACTGAGATGGTTGGAGCTAGTGAAAGATTACGAAATCGAGATCTTGTACCATTCGGGTAAGGCAAACGTGGTTGCCGACGCCTTAGTCGAAAGCGCACTCACACTTCACCTCCACAAAGGAGTTTCACCAGCGCGCGCGGATATGGAGCGCGTCTTTGTATAGCCGTGATGGTGGGTCGTCATGGCTCAGTTTAACTGATTGTCGGTGCGCGACCGACACCTCGAGACAACGAATCTTAGACTCCCAACAGGGGAATCCCAACCTTGAGGATTTCTGGAATCAAGCTAAGTCAGGCCAAGAAGGCGAGTTCGCAGTGTCGTCGGATGGGGGTTTGTTGTTCAGGGGACGGTTGTGTGTCCCGAATGCGGATGGTCTCAAGGAAGAAGTCTTATTCGAGGCTCACAACTCTCCTTTCTCAGTGCACCCTGGTAGCACTAAGATGTATCAAGACATGAAGCAGTTTTATTGGTGGAAGGGGATGAAGAAGGACATAGCGGAGTTCGTTAGCCGATGTTTAGTTTGTCAGCAAGTTAAAGCCCCGAGGCAGAAGCCGGCAGGGTTGTTGCAACCCTTGGAGGTACCGCAGTGGAAATGTGAAGAAGTTGCGATGGACTTCATTTCTGGGTTACCTCGAACGATTAAAGGGTTCACAGTAGTTTGGGTGCTTGTTGATATGCTGACTAAGTCAGCACATTTCATTCCTGGGAAACCGACTTATACCGTGGAGAAGTGGGCAAAATTGTTTATGGAGGAAATTGTCAGGTTACACGGAGTCCCGGCGAAGATCGTCTCTGATAGGGACCCCCGTTTCACCTCGAATTTCTGGATGAGTTTCCAGAAGGCTCTGGGAGCAGAATGTAGTTTTAGCACAGCTTTTCACCCCCAGACGGACGGCCAGACCGAGAGGTTAAACCAGATACTGGAAGACATGCTCCGAGCTTGTGCCTTGGATTTTGCAGGGAGTTGGGATACACACCTTCATTTGATGGAATTTGCCTATAACAACAGTTATCAGGCAACGATTGGAATGGCACCCTTTGAGGCCTTGTATGGAAAGAGGTGCAGGTCCCCAGTGTATTGGGGAGAGGTTGGTGAGCGCAAGCTTCTGGGGCCCGAGCTGGTCCAGGTTGCGAATGAAGCTGTGCAAAAGATCAGGGCGAGAATGTTAACGGCTCAAAGCAGACAGAAGAGTTATGCGGATGTGAGACGCAGGGACTTGGAATTTCCAGTTGGAGAGTACGCGTTCCTCAAGGTTGCACCTATGAAAGGTGTCTTGAGATTTGGCAAGAAAGGGAAGTTGAGCCCTAGGTTCATTGGGCCATTCGAGATCTTAGAGCGTATTGGCCCAGTGGCATACCGTTTAGCCTTGCCACCGTCCCTAGCAGCAGTGCACGATGTGTTTCACGTGTCGATGTTGCGAGGCTATGTGCCGGATGCATCTCACGTGATCGATTACGAGCCATTGCAGGTTGATCAGGACTTGAGCTACGAGGAAATACCTGTGAAAATTTTAGCCCGAGAGAAGAAGGTGTTGAGGAGCAAAGAAATCGACCTTGTGAAAGTCCTGTGGCAAAACCAGTAGCTTAAAGAAGCTACTTGGGAGCGTGAGGACAAGATGAGAACAAACTATCCGGAGCTGTTTGAGGACTAGCCACTTTCGAGGACGAAAGTTCTTAAGGTGGAGAGGATGTGACGCCCGGTAATCTCAAGTAAATGATTGATTCCTTTCAGAATTAATTTCGGGCTTATGTCGTAGTTTTAAAAAGTTTTGGGCTAAAAAAGGTTATTATTGGTTCTTACAGGGACTCAAGTAATCAAGCCTCACCTTTAAATTTTGGAGTTGGTAGCTCTTAAGTCTCTTATCGAGCGCTTTGGAAAAGAAATCGAGGTAAATCCCCTTCTTTTCTCCTTGTTAAGTTTCTTTTTGTTATTTGTTAGGTTTAAAAAAAAAAAAAAGAAAAATCGAGAAAACGGGAGAGGGCTCGCGCGCAGGGCAAGCGCCCCCCTTCTTCACTGGCCGCTCGAGGAAAAACCCACGGAAGAGCAGCCGCACGTCGCCGCCTCCTCTCGTCCAACCGCGCGCCGTTGTCTAACCGCGCGTCGCCTCCTCTCGTCCAACCGCCGCGCGCGCCGCCTCCTCTCATCTAACCGCACGCCGCCGTCTCCTTCTGTCCAATCGCCGCGCGCCGACGTCTCTTTCGCCCAACCGCCGTGAACCGACCGCCCAGCCACTGCTCTCTCTCTCTCCCTTTTCCTCGGTTGTCTCTCTCTCTCGGTCTGTGCTCGTTTCTCTCTAATTTCCTTTGTTTGTTGGTGGACAGGAGCGAATTCTTTGGCTAGGAGTTAAGCCTTGGAGGACCTCGAGACTAAGACCGGGCAGAGAGCGGTTTCGACTCGCATCGGTGGGTGCACTAGGCTGCTAGCAGGGGCAAGGGGCCTTCCCGCGACACTCCTGTTTGATGTAAGTAGTCAATTGGACTAACGCCGGGTCCCTAAGTGAAGGGGCAAAGCGTACGAGCCTTACTTGTGTGTATTTTTTTAGTTTACTGTCGAACTTTAGACTATCTAGCTAAGAACTTGAAGGTTACAACATGCTTTTGTGAGTTTAAGCCTGAGACAATTGTGCGAAAGTTACTTTAAATCTGCAAAGCATGTTTAATCTGAATTTTACCATGTCTGTATCACCTTGTGTACTGTGTGTGAAGTATGAGAAGTATGTGAAGTAGGGGTAGTATTTCTAGTAGCATCTAACATTCCAAGTGTGTGAATGGTATAAGTTGAGTTTGATTGGTCTGAGGACCTAGACGAGAGTCTGGACCCTTGGAGTGGGTCGGGGATGTTAGGGATACTTAGATGAGACCCTAGTTGCCTTATGAATTGAGCCCATGAACTTTTCCCTCACCGAACCCTGGATTTGCACTTGAGCAGGTCAGAACCTCTAGGTTGACGATATATGGTAGGCTCATGAGATTGGGGTGCGTCCCCGTTGTGATCAGGAGTGGTTGCTTTCCATGATCCCAGGCTAGCTTAGGGGCGATTCCCCAATGGGCGTGTTGGTTACGCACCGCACTCGCACATGCTAGTGTGTTATGAGAGCACAGGGTGCGTCCCCGTTGAGATCGGGAGTGGTTGCTTTCCATGATCCCGTCTTTGGCTTAGGGGCGATTCCCCATAGGGCGTGTGGGATACGTACCTACTCTGCCCTATGCTGGCGTGTTGTGGCGTGAGAGTTGCTTTCTCTCATTGCATCGTCAACCAAAGTTCTAGGACCTAAGGTAGAGTTCGAGTAGTCACTACAGGAGCCCAGGGTGAAGAGAGTTAAGGGAGAGACTGGTTCAGGGGTTGAGCGAGTTTGGGAGGTGGTTCTAGTTGTCTTGCTGAGTTAGGTTTGGACGTAAGTGGGCTACTTTCTGGGTATTTCTATACTCATTCGTTTTCTTTCTATGTTTTGTACGCAGGTGAAAGTTGAACCGGGATGGGCGGCGATGGAGACAACCTGGCGAGGCTATAAGACTTTTCCGTAGTGTCCCTGACTCTTAGGATATTACTATTGTCGTATGTCATGTAGATTCGCTGCGTATTTCTTTTCTCCTTTTGGTTTTGAAAGAACTCCTATTTAAGCTTTACCTGTGGATTGAACTATTTATGTGGCATGTGAGCGTTTGCAAGTTTTAAAACTTCGTTTACTGAGTTATCTTATCTTGTTGCCTGTTGTGATCTGCTGCTTGAACCCAGCCTATCGTACATGAAGTTTGGTGGAGGTTGGGTGAGTCGAAATGTTTATTGGAGTGTTTTGTGCCTTTAACAGGTTATGAAAAAAAAATTACAGTTGCCCTAGTAAGCCAAGTTATGTCGCTAAAATTTTTCCAGTATTAGCGGCGTTGCTTAGTAACTCCCCTAGTTGTTTAAATTATAAGAATGGAATGTTTCATAAAATTTGAAAATTAATTTGAAATAGAAATCATTTAGAAGGTTGGATGGAAAAAAAATTAACATCTAAAAAAAATGTTGAAAGAAGGAAGGGACGATATTTTGTGGAATTGTATTATTGAGGAGAAACATCCAACACCGAATGATTTCCCCGAAACAACCCATTGGTGAGATGGACGCCGCTCTGTTAAGACGACAAAGGATCAAGCTATGCATTGGGTTCCAACCCTCTATGACTTACTTGGCTTTCAATCCAATGGGACTACTCGTCAACACTACTACAGCCAAATTTATTTCAATTCCACAAATTATTTTAATTAAAACCTTCCTATTATTATTTGGTGTTTGCGGCTAGGGTCACAAGCCCACGCTACCGGACTCGGCATTCCATTCTCTCCGGTTTTTCATTAAATATAACTAATTCATCCTTGATATTTCCGATGTGGGAAGACGGTGCTATTTTTTTTTTCTTTTCAATGCCACAAACTGCAACAACCCTGCAACATCGATGCTTTGTTGGTTCATTGTGAATTGATTTGAATGTTTATTATTTGATTGTCTTTTTCCGGCGTTGATCGACGACAGATTGACACCAGAACCCCGAATACGTACGTTCTTCGCCGGCTAGAAGAAATTAAAGCATGCAAAACACTGTCGGATTAAATATATAAATAATGTTATTTTAAAAACTTTTTACAGAAAAGAGGGTTTTGCAAAACTATTTATACAAAACAAGTAGAATTTTTGTGCTTTTATTGAGTCGTCGGTTAAAACACCTTCAAACCATCTCTTTCTCTCTCTTAATTTTCTCACCCATTTTTCTCTCCCTTCATTTTCTCCCACCTCCAACCACTTCATCTTCCATAATTTTTCTCTCTCTTAATTTTCTCACATATTCATCTCTCTCAACTCATAATTTTTTTTTTCCAAATAGCAATCTATATCATTTTTCTCCAAAAAAAAAAATTTACTATTTTTTTAATTTATAAATACATTATTTTATTTTTAATTCTTTTTAATTAAACTATTAACTAATTCATCTGTTATTTTAAAATATTTGTTTAAGATATTATCAAATTATTTTTTTGGTTAATTTAAATTATTTCAAAAATTATTTCCTAAAAATACATATATTCTAATATACTTATCTATCTTTTACAAATTTAGGGATTAAGAAAATTTACCAAATATGTATAAAAGATTTATACTAACAATTTAATAATGGGTAACAAAATTCAGTTAGGAAGTATAGTTTTTATTTTTTTTTAAAAAAATATAATAATTTATCTATGAATATATATATGAATGTAAAGTTTACATGTATATACAACAAAATCTTCATGAATGATACAATATACATGAATAATAGCAAAATCATAGATTTGATCTTATTGTTAGATAATGTTGAAATTCCTATTTTGATTTGGTTAAAGAATATATATAACAATCAAATATGATTTTGTTATTAAAAACATGCATAAATAATAATAGACATAGAAATATAAAAATCAATTAATAATTTAAAAAAAAACAACTAAATATGTTGAAGTTTAAAATATAAACTACATTTTTCAAGTATAAATATAGAAGAAATATTCTAAAACCAACTATGGATGATTTGAAATGTTTTATGTATGATGATGAATTTTTTTTTTGGAGAAAAATGATATAGATTGCTATTTGGAAAAAAAAAAATTATGAGTTGAGAGAGAACAATATGTGAGAAAATTAAGAGAGAGAAAAATTATGGAAGATGAAGTGGTTGGAGGTGGGAGAAAATGAGGGGAGAGAAAAATGGGTGAGAAAATTAAGAGGGAGAAAGAGATGGTTTGAAAGGTGCGTCTTTCAAACTCACGCACTCCAATAAAAACAAAAATTCTACTTGTTTTGTATAAATAGTTTTGCAAAACCCTCTTTTCTATAAATTTTTTTTTTATATAACATTATTTATATATTTAATCCTGTCAGAGCCGAAAGCTTCTCGGAGAAGTCACATGGTTGGAAATAGAGAGAGAAAGAGAGAGAGAGTGTGAGGTTTTACCGGCGGCTGGAGAGGGAGGCTTTGGAGTCGGTGGCGGCAGAGGAGTTGACGGCCGGCGGTGTGGGAATTTCACGATGATGAAGAACGAGGGTTTGGGGGAAAATATTAGAGAAAGAGAAAATAAAATTTTAAAAAAGAAAAAATAATTAAAAAGACAGACAAAATAAATAATGAGACTTCCTGCCTTTTTCTTTTCTTCCTTTTCAGTTTTCCTTCAATATTTACTTTTATATTTTTAGTTGAATTTAATTTCAAAGAATTAAGTCCATTTAATTTTGACTACGAAATAAGTGATTTTCACAATTGCAAAATCACTCTAAATCTGCAATATTTCAAAATCAAATCACTCTAGTTAATATTTGCAAAATCTATTTATAGTAGCTTTTAGATTTGGTTTCCATAAAAATCTAGTATCATAACTCACAAATTTTTTAAATTCATTTTTTTATCTTTTCATATCTTACTGCCAAAAGTTTTCAAATATTATTATTCACAATTTCTCTCATCTTTTTTTTTATATTTAAATTTAATGCATTGGTTCTAATTTATTTTTCTTATTTTTTATTTAGATTTCGTTGGACAATTTTTTTAGATATTTTTATCAAATTATTTAAAATATATTTTATTCTACAAAATATTACATAATTATCATATAAAAATTTTAGAGTTAATATTAATACAAATTGATGCTTGATTGAAATAAATATCTATTTTGCTCACTTTCGAGATTTAAATTTGAATTATTAGTATTAATTTATTTTGCTCATAGTTTCAAATCGTCACCCTCACATATTATGGAACTAAAAAAAAATATTTGTGCGTAATACATCCACAACCTTTAAAATGAATTTATTAGATTTATTATTTTTAATTTCAATTCCACGACAGTCATGAGGTGGTGGTTCGCGACGCTTTGGTTTGAGGGTGGCTCGCCGGTGAAGGAAGGAGAGAGAGAGATAGAGAGGTCGGTGGGGAGAGGATTCTCGACAATGAGGGAGAGAGAAAGAAAGCATGAAGAAGACGATGAATAGAAAAATGGGATGATTTGATATTTTTAAGGGTAAAATTACACTTTTGCCCTCAATTTCATTTAGTTTCCAACAATGCAATAACTTGAATCCCGCAACTTAACAATCCAACATTTTAATTTAAACTCCAACTAATTAAAAAATCTCCAATAAATTTCAACCAAAACCATAGATTAAATGTAATTAAAAAAAATCCTCGGGTGTTAGAATACCAACATAAATTACTATCTGTGATATACCGTTGATATATTGAATAAAGTATATCGGTAGTATATCACATTGATATATACTTAATATTAGTAAAATCAATAGATATTACTAGTATATCACTTATGTAATTACTTTTTTGTTAGATATATCATATCTATTGTTGATAAACTATTGATTTTCTTGATATTGAAAACACAAGGAGTACATAAGTAAATCTAGTGATAGTTTTTGAGATCTCGTTGATATACTTAATATTATTTAATAAAATATATCAACATAAATCACTATTTGTGATATACCGTTGATATACTGAATAAGTACATCGTTAGTATATCACATAGATATATGCTTTATATTAGTGAAGCCAATGAATATTAGTAATATATCACTCATGTAGTTATATATCACTCATGTAGTTACTTTTGTTGGGATCGAATCCCGCAGCGGAAGCGATTGTGAATCGCGTGTTCTTAATTTTGTTACATGGATTACAATCAAGAACAAATCTCACAAGATTAAGCATGCTATTACAAGATGGACAACAAAATATTACATTTGAAGAACTCTTTCTTCAAGTGCTCCTTCTCCCACAATCACGATCTCAACAACACGAACCCGAGTGATCACGGACACTACCATCGAATCTTCTCCGTTGTTCTCTAGGTGAGGGAGAGGAAGGTGGGTTCCTTTTAGGTGAGGTGGGATGATCTTATCAAGATGTAGTTGGAACTCTTTCCAACACTATGAGAGAATGTACTAGGGTTTCTCCAACACATTTCTTAAAATCGAACTAATCTCATTAATTTTAGGCTAAACATGCTATAAACTAGAAGAAACATAAAGTAAAATATGTACTTACTTGTTGAAAAGCCCTTCTTCAACGTTTTCTTCTCTGGTCACGAACTCATTCGTACCAACGATCTCAACAATTTCGATCCTTGAACCGAGCAACAGGGACACCTCCGAAAGGACTTCTCGGTAGGTTGAGAGAGAGTATGTGAGACTCCCTTTGATTTTGGGTGAGGAAAGGATGTAGAGAAGTTGAGAGAATTCTTTGAGAGAGAAGTTTTACTCTTGGATCAAAATCCAAAAAATGAATCACTTAGTTACCAAAAGCTTCTTGCAAAGCGCCAAAGCCTTTAAATAATTGTGTGTGGTAGAGTTAAAATCTCCACCAATTCACCATTTTACCACAACCTTATTATATGCAAATCATATTTGCATATCACATAAAATAAGGTATCTCATACCTTATTATACAAATCTCATTTGCATAATTGTGGAATGTTAAATTGAATCACATTCAATTTAATTTCTCTCAATTAAATTTCTCCAATTAGCACTAATTAATCAATTAGGCTATCCTATAGTTTATTATGAATCTCATTCACATCAAACTATATATTATGTCAACTATATTGCATATAAATGACATAATTACCCAATTAAATAATTTGAACACTTCAAATCCACACCAAACTGTAAACCCACAATTTATCAAGTTTGAGCCAACCGAGAGACCTAATGGACCAACAGATGACGAGCTCCAATGATCCGAGATTAACCTTTCAAACTCTTTGACCCGGTTATTCACTATTCATTAGCTACGATAACACTCCACTAAAGCCCGTAGTTGCACTCCCATCACTGTAGGACAAGTTGTGACCATCGATATAACCAATGCCCGTGAGTCAACCCTTCACAGGTTGTTCGTAGTCACAACTGGATCAAATTACCATTTTACCCCTGTGTCTACCTCTTGCTCCTTAAGTCCCACTGCTCATCTAATGAACAACTACGTTGCATGGTCCAACCATAAAAAAAAATCCCTCTCGGGCCAGTGAGAGGGGGGCGCCCGTTGTCCAAGCGCTGGAGACAACACTTAAGAGAACAACCCCTCTAGTTTCCCTAGGTCGGGAACGAGTGAATTCCATCTCGCGTAGTCAAATTTTCAGCTCCCCACGTGGTCCTGTCCCCAAGAATAGGCATATTGGGCGAGTAACTGTGACCACCATCACCCGTACTAGTCAAAAGATAGACCTCCGCATACAAGAGTCCTTAACACGCTTAGGATTAAGGATGAGTCACTAATGGTCATCTACGAAGTTATTAGTCCTATACTGTTAACGGTGTTACGTCAGTAAGTCTAATAATTCACGGTCCGGTCTTGTACAATCTCATTGCACAGGATGCCCCCACTCGCATGTCAACCACATGAACGAGCTGGATCACCTCGTTTGCATCTAATACAATGCGGGTTGCATCCATAGTGTAACCAGGATTAAGTCTCCAACCCTATCCGTATACTGTAGACCGTTGGGGTCATGAACTCAAACGTGATCCTCCTCGTGTGTCCACTGCACACCGTTCAAGTTCTAGTTCTCTCATAATACAATGACCCTAGAGTTTAGTTTATTGGATTAAGTTTATAAAATATGCGAGACACAAAGTTTGAATAAATAACTCTTATTTATTTCAATAATGAATATTACAAACTACACGAGATTGGGGCATATACCCCAATAGGAACGAGAAGAAACATGATTTCAATCAGAACCATCATTGGCGACAATCGCAGGAAGACAAGCCTCAGCCTCATACTGAGGCTAAGGTCGACCAGATTGAGGTCGAGGCCGACCAGATTTTTGAAGCAACAATGAGGTTGAAATCTGTCATGTGCACGAGATTGGAAACTCAAGGTAGGGGACGGAGCCGAGGCAAAAATAAAACCTTAACCTTTGATCAATATGAAGAAGGAACAGATTGAAGAAGTGCAATTGAGGATAAGAAGCGACAGAGAACCTTGGTCGAAACCGAGGCGAGCAATTTCTCAGGTATTGAAGCGATAGATCTGAGTATCGTCATCGAATGGAAAAAAAATAGAGGGTTGAGGTCGAGGCCGACTTTGAAGCCAAGGGAAATCTTGAAGTCGAGGTCCAGGCCGATCTCGAAGCCAATGGTGAGGTCGATCTCGAAGCCGAGGTCGAGGCTAATTCTGGAGTCAAAGGTGAACCAATTAGTCCACCATGGAAGACTGAATTATTAAAGATTCAAAGAGAATTAAACCACATACAAGGTAATTTACACGATGCGAGGAATGTAGGGTTTGATGTTGAACCTTTGATAGAATAGGTAGATCCACCTTTTGCTGATGAAATAATGAATGTAAAACTACCTCCCACATTCAAAGTTCCAAAGATCAAACCCTATGATGGAAATAAAGACCCCATAGTACATCTTGATATGTACAGATCGTGGATGGAACTTTATGGGGTGGATGATGCAATCAAATGCAAAGCCTTCTCATTCACTCTAGTAGGACCAACGAGAAATTGGTTTCACAACATAAAAAGAGGATCTATAGGTTTGTTCAAAGAATAGACTTGAACATTCGTGACATAGTTCTTAGGAGGAAGAAATCAACACACATTTGCTCTCCATCAAGCAAGGATCCAAAGAAACTCTGCGAGAATATATTGCTCGATTCAATAGTGAAGTCTTATGTGTTGAAGATTACATTGATGGAGCAGCATTGATGGGCATAGTTAATGAACTCCGAGATCGAAGACTCGTACGATCTGAGCTCATAACTCGAGCTAAAAAATATGTGCGTGCAAAAGAATTGCTTTATATGAAGAAGAAGACTGGTTTACTTGAAAAAAGATCAAGTGAAACATTACATCAAGAAACCAAGAGACAAAGATGAACAATTAGAAACTACTTCGACTTGGCCACCTGATGCGGTGCGTGGTCAAAAATTAGGTACAAATTAATTACAATACATTACAAAATATGCAAGTATACATAGTGTTGTTGCACTAAGTAATAAGTATAAGAGTATCGTCTCCACAGGGACTAGATATGATTCTTTGCCAAGTTCAAGTCTTTTGCAGTGAATTTTGGGGTAACCAATAAGAAAATAAAGACAATGATAGAGTTGGTTTTGGACAAGAAAAGTAAATGCAAGAAAAGTAAAGAAAGCAAGTAAAGAAAGCAATAAAAGAAAGCGATAAATGAAAGCAAGTAAAGGAAAACAAGATAAATGACATGAAAAGTAAAGGAAAACAAGTAAATGACAAGAAATAAATATTCACATGGTGGGGATGCTTGGGTTT
The DNA here is from genome assembly GCA_036507285.1 of Trichosanthes cucumerina. Classification (NCBI taxonomy): domain Eukaryota; kingdom Viridiplantae; phylum Streptophyta; class Magnoliopsida; order Cucurbitales; family Cucurbitaceae; genus Trichosanthes; species Trichosanthes cucumerina. Next base: position 67,348,913 of record CM071839.1, on the reverse strand, counting down.
ATTTTAAGACAAGTAGGCGCAAATTAAAGAGAGCTTATGTAGCTAAATGCTCTTGCTAATATTCAAGGTGAGAGATCGTCCCCAATCTTCCCTTTTTTGACACAAGATTACTCTTAGTGCTTTATCTTAGAATGAATATGGTAAATTGGTTTCTTCTTCTTTCCAAAAGCAAGAAACAGGATAGAGATTAAATTGGCCAAATCTAATTCCAACATTCAACAATTAAAACAACCATCATCCAACAACAAAAATCAAGAATCAAACATACACCCAACAACAATCAAATAACTCAATAACGTCTTTAATTATAACCATTCAACATGAGAGTGCATAATCTTTACAAATTAGATAATAAAAATGAGGTTCAATACAACTAGGAGGTCTCGGCTACAAAGATTCATACACAAGAGAAAGGATTCAAGAGAGAGTGAAATCTAAAACAAAGGAAGTAATACAAAGATAGATCTAAGTAGAAATTTCCTCTTTGATGAAGCTTACAAGCACACACAATCTCCTCTTGAAGCTCTCTTAGTGAATTTCTCCTTGGAAGCAAGCCCTAGCCGAAGAAATGATACCCAATCTACTACCACACTTCATTCAATTAAATACAATGCTTATATATAACCCAAATAAACCCTAACTCAATCGAAGTTAACACTAACCAAAGCCCAAGTGTTTCCAACTAGAGTTAAGTGAGATGGGTTGGTCAATCACATGCTCATTTTAAGAAAATTACGTGCAGGTGCTACAGTAATTGTCAAACACAACATTTCAGATTGCTGAAGCAAGCCAACTTCCAGATTGGTGAAGCAAAGTTTTCCAAAACAGTGAGTAGTTTCTCCAAAGCTTCTCTTTCCAGCTTTCTTCTTCCTAAACAACCAAAATGTCTCCATCAACACACAAATATCATAAATTCACTCATTGCTAATGCTAAGATTAAGTTATAATCAAAACACAAGCAATCATACACAATTTAGGAAGATAAGAAGCTAGAAGGCACACATCAATCACAATAATGCAAAGTTTAGTAGCAAGAATAGAGCTAAATAACTCTCTATGGGAGAGTTATCAAACCTCCAAAGTTAAACTACTCATTGTCTCCAATGAGTGCTAGCTCCCTAAGGAAAATGATAAACTTTGCTCAACTACAAACTTCATAAATCTAGATTAGCAAAATGCACAACATTGTTTTTCATGCTTTCCTTGAGTAGTTTTCAAAGGATTCAACAAGATAGACACGCTTCTTCAAAGCTTTTAATGCAAACCCAACCAAGCCTTAACACTATTTTCTCAATTTCAACCAACTAGACATTTAATTTTCCATTCCTAGCAACCCTCCTTGCACAAGGCATTACTCAAAAGTTTGCTTGGCTTCAAAGTTTTTCATCATTATAATCATTTCTTTTCAATTTAAAGCTCTGAGTTATTGCTCTCTTCAATTCCTTAAAGTTATAAAAAGAGAAAATCTCTTCTATAGTTCTTAGCATGGTCACATTGGTGATGCAACACAACTAAGCAAAGGAGAAGTTTAATTCCCTAATGTTTTTTCATTCAATTTTTCTTTAACTTCCCATAGTTCTTAGCATGGTCACAACTAAGAAGGATATTGCTAGCTAAGTAATTAGCGTAGTAGCAAACCAAGGTGGCTTGATTTCTTAAACATTAACCGACCTTCTCATTGGTCCGAGAGGGACTTCTGTTTACTGGTAAGACCATAAATAGGTTGTTCATTAGAGGAGCATTGGTACTTAAGGTAAAAGGTGTAACCCAGGGGTAAAACAGTAATTTGACCTAGCTGGTGTTACGAACATTCGTGAAGGATTGACTTGCTGTTATTGGTCAATATTCATGGACACAGAAAAATATCTGCAGTGAGAAGAGTGCAACTGCGGAACTATAGTGGAGTGTTCCCACAGTTAATGAATGTTGATTAGGGGGTTAATGAGATTAACCTAATAATCTTGTATCGTTGGAGCTTTCGATTTGTAGGTCCATTAGGTCCACTTCCTAGATCGTAAAGAGTTCTTAGATTATCGATTTGAAATGTTCAAATTCGATTAGGAAATAAGCATGATGTATGGAGATACATTATAATATAAAGTTTTTATGCATATTCAAACTTTATATTATAAATTTAATTTGAATATGATTCAAAGTAAATTAATTGAGAGAATTAGATATTTGAATGAGTTCAAATATTATTTAAATGTGAATGAGATTCATACTTAGAACTATAGGTTAAAATTTAATGTGCATAAGATGTACATTAAAACTATAGGTTAGAGGGAAAATGATTAAATGTGATTTAATCACAAATAAACTAAATTAAATATATGATATTTAATTTGGTTTTGTTAAATATGATTTAATTAAAATTAAAATTAATATATAATTAAATATGATTTAATTATATTGATTATATTGATTATATTAATTATAATAATAATTAATTGTTAATTATTAATTAATCATTGAAACGTTCCCACTACCCCATCATCTCCCTCTCGATAGGGACAGAGGGAGTGGGGTATTCTTTTTTCTTCAATCGATGGGTTGATTGAAGTGAGACAGTTGAACGATTGTTGATTTGAGAATCACTCCCTCTCACAAGAACTCTCTTGAAAATTCCCTTTCTCCCAATTGTTGGTAACCTCCCACAAGGTTGGATCTAAGGTACTCAGAGGATATGGAGTTATCCTACTGGTGGTGTTCTGTAGAAGAGAATTGCAGAAGTTAACAGTGAAGTTGTGCTGCACAATTCGTGGATTGCAAGGTGTTGCCATTTGGAACTACAAAGGTAAATTCTGTTTCCTTTTATTCTAGAAAATTAATCAAACATGTCTTTACTGTAAAACCATGCTTAAATTGCTTATCGATATTTGTTTTTACCCAATGTACTGGTATTTACTTTTTGCCAAAACAAATCGGGTTTACGATCTAATTTCATTTTCGCTGCTCATAGGGATCTAGATTTCTACACTTCTTCCTCAAGCTTCATGAAGAAGCTTTCATGGGAGAGGAACTTCTCGCACAGTAGCTCACCACCGACTACACATCCCTCATCGCAACCACCAAACATCACCCAGTTGCCACTCTTTCGTTGCCAGTCGCACGCGTCGGTCACTATCCAAGAGTGTGCAACCATCGAACCGAACGAACGAAGCTATGAATCGCGCCAGTCATCGACCCTCTGTTGGGATGTGTGTCCGAATCTCGTTTAGTTTGTAATTTACCATTTAAAATTAATAAGAGTTATTTATTTCATCACGTTGTGTCTCGCAAATTTTACAAACTTTGTCCAATAAACTAAGCTCCAGGGTCATTGAATTTATGAGAGAACTAGAACTTGAACGGTGTGTAGTGGACACACAGGGAGGATCACGTTCGAGTTAATGACCCGAACGGTCTACAGTATATGGATAGGGTTGGAGACCTAATCCTAGATACGCTGTGGATGCGACCCGCTTTGTATTAGATACAAACGAGGTAATCTGACTCGTTCATGTGGTTGACATGCGAGTGGGGGCATCTTGTACAATGAAATTGTACAAGACCGGACCGTGAATTATTAAACCTACTGATGTAACACCGTTAACAGTATGGGACTAATAACTTCGTAGATGACCATTAGTGACTCTACCTGAATCTTGAGCGTGTTACGCACTCCATGCTCGCGGGGTCCAATCCTTTGACTAGTACTGCGGGTGAGGGTGGTCACGCGCTACTCGCCCAATATGCCTATCTTCTCAGGGACAAGACCAAGTATGGAGCTAGGAACTTAACTACGCGAGATGGAATTCACTCGTTCTTGCCTTTAGGGAAACTAGAGAGGTTGTTCCCTTAAGTGTTGTCTCCATGGCTTGGACAACGGGCGCCCACCCTCTCACTGGCACGAAAGGGGTGTTGTGTATGGTTAGACCATTACAACGTTGTTGTTCATTAGAGGAGCTGTGGGGACTTAAGGAGCAAAAAGTAGACACAGGGGTAAAATGGTAATTTGACCCAGCAGTGTCTACGAACAATCTGTGAAGGGTCGACTTATGGACATTGGTTATATCAGTAGACACATCTTGTCTTACACTAACGGGGTGAAATTACGGGATTTAGTGGAGTGTTACCGTAGCTAATGAATGTTGATTAACCGGGTCAAAGAGTTTGACAGGTTAGTCTCGAATCAATGGAGCTCGTCACTGTAGGTCCATAATGTTGGATTTTATGTCCTAAAACTCGTGGTTTTGTAAACTGAATGTATATTCTATATCACAATAAAGTTGCTATTGAAATTTATTCAGTAAAGGTGTTATTGACTTTTGTGTATTGTGTAACCTTAATCCAATAAAGAACCCTTGGCTATAGGATGAATACTTGAACTTTATGTGTGACATAAAAGTGGATCAAGTTCAAGTTATAGCCAGAACAGTCTATAGTATAAGGATAAGGTTGGGTACCATATCCTGGGACACTATGGACGCGCCCACTTTGTAGAGAAACAAACGATGTGATCCTTAATCGCTCATGTGGAGACATGTGAGTGGGGCGCCCTATGCAATGAGTTTGCATAAGATCGATCGCGCAATAGTCACTTAGACTTTATAACTCCGCATCTTTGCCTTAACTCGACTATATTCATACGATGACCTAGGTAACTCGATCTTAATCCTGAGCGTTCTATGGACCCCTGTTTATTCGGATTATCCTTAGATTTGCATGGGTGAGAGTGACTCGAGAATGCCGACTCAGTAAGCCTCCCATTTCAGGGATAAAACCGAGTAGATAGCTGGAAACATAGTTCGGCAAGATGGAATTCATTCCTACCCGCTTTAGGGATTAGTAGAAAGGTTGTTCCCTTAGGCACCGACTCGGGTCTTGGACAATGGGCCCATCCCTCTCATTGGCCCGAGAGGGATTTGGTTTGCTGGTTGGACCACAAACCAATTGTTCATTAGAGGATCAGTGGAACTTAAGGAACAAGAGGTAATTACAGGGATAAAACGGTAATTTTGACCCAAATTGTATTACGAATGACCTGTGAAAGATCGACTTACTAATCATGGTTATATCGAGTGGGCGTAAATATATCTACAAATGAGAGAGAGTGCAACCATTGGGCTTTAGTGGAGTGTCCCGCTGCTAACGAATGTTGATTAACTAGGCTAAAGAGTTTGGCTTGTTAATCTCGTATCGTTGGAGCTCATGATCCAGTAGGTCCATTAGGTCCCCTTTACTAGCTCGGACTAAGCCTTGTAACATTTTGAGAGAAAAGAATTTGAATTGTTCAAATTCAAGTTTGGGAGAAAGCGTTAATTATATGTGATATATTTAACTAATCATAAACTTAATTATGAATTAAACTATGATTAACGGAGGTGGATATATTTAAATATGATTTAAATATCGGATCGGTTTATAGCATGAATAAGGATTCATGTTCGGAAAATCGATCGGATCGGATAATTTATTTAATTTAATATTTGATATTAAATTAAATTAAAAATTAATTAATTAAATTAATTTTGAATTATTTAATTAATTATATTAATTTTAATTAAAAATAATTTAATATTTTTTTTAGAATTAAAATTAATTGTAAAATGTGGATTTTCATGGATTTTCAATAAAATCCAAAATACAACTTGCCCAATCCTCTCTCATCTTCAAAATTCACCAAAATTGGCCACCTCCATCTCAAAGCATCCTCATCACCCTTGAGTTGTCACTCCATTAAAGCTTTTTGAAGCTTTATATAATGGTGATTTGAGGATGTTGTGAGAATTTTGCAAAAAATTGAATATTCCCGAATTAGTGACCTTTGAGGTCTTTTCTTCCAAATTCTCTCAACCTAGGATCCCACAATCCGTTCTAAGGCCTGAGGATAGTAGGGAAGACTCTAACGGTTGTCCACGAAGTGTTCGTGTTGAAAACCATCCACCGGGTGAAGAGAATTTGATCTTCAAAGTTGAGTTTTCTATCCCTCTGTTTTTCCAGCTTTGAGCATGCATTTTATTTTACAAAATTGATCAACTTAGAGTGTTCAAGATCCAAAATTGCTTCCGCTTTCTTTATCTAGACACTTTCAAATAAAGTCCCTCGGTTGGCTCAAACTGGATTAATAGAAGGTTTACATTTTTGGTGTGAATTTGAAGTGTTCAAGTTCACTATAAGGGTAATTATGTCATTTATATGAGATATGAATGACATATTATATAGTTTAATGTGAATGAGATTCATAATAAACTATAGGTTAGCCTAATTGTTGAATTAGGGCTAACTTGGAGAAATTAGATTGAGAGAAATTAAATTGAATGTGATTCAATTTAAAAATCCACAATAATACAAATGTGATTTGTAAAATGAGATATGAGATATCTTATTATATGTGGTTATGCAAATATGATTTGCATAACCTATGGTTATGGTAAAATGGTAAATAGGTGGAGATTTCAACTCCACCTATCACCATTATATAAACCCTTTGTAAGAAGGATTTCATAAGGCTTTGTTTCATTTTTTGGATTTCACACCAAAGAAACAAAATTTCTCTCTCAAAATCCTCTCTCAATCTCTCCTCCCTTCTCACCAAAAGAGACCCACTTCTCTCCTTCTACCTAACGTAGAACAACCGAGAAATCGAGTGGAAATGTCCAGTTTTCACTGTTCGAGGAGTTCGAGATCGTTGAGATCGTGATCACGAAGGGTTCGTGAACAGGAGAAGGAATACTTGAAAACGTTCTTCAACAAGTAAGTGGTTCTTGCTTGCTGTTTTTCCCTTCTCATATGCATGTTTAACCTTATTCTATATGATAGTTAATTTTAAGAAAATAAGTTTCACAACAATACCACGATGATTCGATCGTCTTCTGTTGCGCGGGGATTCTCATTCTCTTCAATTGGTATCAGAGCAAATCGTTGGCTTCTCGTTGTGCATTTATTTTTCTTAAAATTAAGTGGGTAAATGCTTCGATTTATGTGATAAATTGTGGTTTGCAAAATGGGAGTTTTCGGTTTTGGCACTTTTTTTTAAGATTTACATTATGTTGATGAGATCAATGAAAGGGCCCGGTGTTTTGGGCATTTTTAATGTAAATCGAGTCTGTATGTCCGTGTCGTTCGTGGCATGAGATGCTGTGAATAAATCGGAGCGGAAACGGGCGAGAAACGGCGAAGAACAGTAAGAGGAGCTGTTGTTCTGTCGACGGCGTTGAGACGCTGTTCTTCGACGTCTCAACACTGTCATTGCGGGCGGAGGCTTGGTTGTGCCGAGGCGTGGAGCGTGTGGGGCGCAACACTGAGCACTGCAGCGTTGCAACGCTGCCCACGACGTTGCAACGCTACGTGCGTGATGGGCGGTTCCAGCGGCCAATTCGCAAGACGTGGGGCGTGAAGCTTTTAGCAAACGTGGGCAGTTTTTTTAATTAGTTTTATTATTTAATTTGTATTTTGTAAAATGTAATTTTCATTTATTAATTAACATTAATATAATAGTTATATTAATGTTAATTAATTAAATAAATGCCCCTAAGTGCCAAAACCAGTCCATTTTTTGCTATTTAATTATTTTATGCATGAGATGTATGATTTAATTATTTCTATGTGCATAATGTATGCCATATAGATTTAAAATCCCACCTTAGGTTAAACATTTCATGCATCATTTTATTTTATAAGTGTTATAATATATAGTATGCATGGTAGGTTATATTATAAGTGTTATAATATAATTAAAAGCATGTTTTAATTTATTTAATATAAGAGTTATATTTCTTAGATTAAGAGTATGCTCATGCATTTATTTCCTGTGATGAATATTATGTTATAGTATAGTTATTCATGTGATGAATGATCAAGTACTATAACATAGAAATGCATGTAACCTAAGTTAATTATTAGTTTTAACTTGTTTAGAACTTGAATAATTAGACTTAGGTTTTCTAGTTCTAATAAGATTAGAATTAGGAAATCAAAAATATGACCTTTGAATGGTGACTGATAAGTAACTCTGTCTAAGGAAGGTTTTGTCTAAGGTCAGTATTTAAGTTCGACGCTTTGCGTAACACCCACTGCAAAACCGACACGGAGTGAATTCGGTCCGGAGATTCTTAGGTTATATTATCGTGAGTGTCGTTAATTAAAAGTTGATTAATTTACTCACATAGATCTAAGTTAATAATGAGATTATAAACTTAGGCCTAATTCAATATAAGAGTTATATTGGTAGACTTAGGTAACTTTTAGCCGGTTTATCTAGGTCAATCCCGATTAATATAAAGTGTTGAGTGGGAGGAAATAAAGTGTGTAAAATACATTTAATTTTCTGACCACAAATCTCCGTAAAGTCCGCACTGTGAGATCCATACTCGGCCTCGTGGCGCAAATGGGAGCGTCCCCCTTCGGATGGTATTTGTATGGATCAATATCATAGTGGATGGAGAGAGTACTTATAGTGAGTGGGAGCGGGACCTGTGAAAACGGAATCCACGGTCTCTTCTTTTGATTCACACCGTGAGACCCCTATGATCCGCGTGCTAGTTTGGCTTGGACCAGACAATCTCTTCGGAGGGCCTTGATCATGGGAGTCGGAACACCGTGAATTCTCGAAAGGGATACGGTTTCCTTGTTGGTTTTCCTTCTTGGTTCACCCTTCGGTGACTATTGTTTGGATGGATACTTGGAAACTTAAAGATTGAGGGTGACACTTACAAGATTCATTAAGAGTTAATGGATTCATACCGAAAAATGGTAACTGGACGCCTAATGGAATAATAGTTATTCTGGGATTAGGGTCTAGTCGAGAAAGTCTCGTCCTAGAGGAGGAGTGTTTCTGTTCACCCTTCGGTAACGGTCATTCTAAACCTTTAGGATATCATTGCAAATTTTAAATGACCTAGGGATCATGGGATTAAATTTTGCTAAAACTTGATTGGATTTCAAAAAGTTTTTTGCGAGACTGACACAAATTTTATTTGATTTTTCAGCAAAAAATGTCTAGCTCGATAATAGCTTTACTAGCTTCGGATAAATTAGTGGGAGATAACTTCCAAACGTGGTAGAACAATATTAACACGATACTTGTAACTGACGACCTTAAGTTCGTGCTTACTAAGGAGTGCCCTCGATTGCTGTTTGACCTCGATCGTCACGACGGCGTTCGTGATGCATACGATTGGTGGATCAGGGCCAATGAAAAGGCCAAGGTCTACATTATTGCCAGCTTGTCTGAAGTATTGGAAAAGAAGCATGAGTTGATGATCGCCGCTAAGGAGATCATGGAGTCTCTGCAGGACATGTTGGGACAACAGTCCTTTCAGGTCAGACATGACTCGCTCAAACACGTCTTCAACGCTCGATGAAAGAAGGAACGTTTGTCCGAGAACACGTTCTAGACATGATGACCCACTTTAATCTGGCGGAGATGAACGGGACTTCGATCGATGAGTAGAGCCAGGTTAGCTTTATCTTGGAGACTCTTCCGAAGAGTTTCCTTAAGTTTCGTAGCAATGCTGTTATGAACAAGATTAGCTACACACTGACCACCCTTCTGAACGAGCTACAGAACTTCCAGTCCTTGATGAGGATCAGGACACCAGAAGCTGAGGAAAATGTTGCCTACAGGTCCTATCACAGGGGTTCAACCTCTGGGACTAAATTTGTTGCTCCTTCTCGCCTGAAAGGAAAGAAGAAGATGAAGAAGGGTAAAGCTGACCGAGCTGCCGCTCAAAAGGGCAAAAAAGTCAAGGAAGTTGCAGAGAAATGAAAGTGTTTCCACTGCAATGGGGACGACCGCTGGAAGAGAAACTGTCCCAAGTTCCTTGTCGACAGGAAGAATACAGGTAAATGTGATTTACTAGTAACTGAAACATGTTTAGTGGAGAGTAGTGACTCTGCTTGGATATTAGATTCGGGCGCCACTAACCACGTTTGTTCTTCTTTTCAGGTAATTAGTTCCTGGCAGCAGCTGCGAGAGGGTGAGGTGACTCTACGGGTTGGATCCGGGGAGATAGTCTCTGCTGCAACGATCGACAAAGTAAAGCTTTACTTCGGCAGGAATTACTTATTGTTAGACAATTTGTATATAGTTCCAGGGTTTACTAGAAACCTCGTTTCTATTTCTTGTCTTTTTGAACACTCTATTCTGTAATATTTTCTAGTAATAAAGCGTTTATTTCTAGAAATAGAAATTTCTTGTGTTATGCTTCACTTAAGTCTAATTTGTATGTTTTGAAACCTAATTCGGTGAAAAGCCTTTGAACACTGAATTATTTAAAACTGCAGAAACACGAACTAAAAGAGTAAAGTTTCTACAAAAGAAAATGCCCATATTTGGCATCTAAGGTTAGACCACATTAATTTCAATAGGATTGAGAGACTAGTGAAGAGTGGACTTCTAAGCGAGTTGGAAGAAAACTCTTTACCAGTATGTGAGTCATGCCTCGAAGGCAAAATGACCAAACGTCCTTTTAGTGGAAAAGGATATAGAGCCAAAGAGCCCCTTGAACTTATACATTATGACCTCTATGGTCCGATGAGTGTTAAAGCACGAGGAGGTTACAAATACTTTGTATCTTTTATAGATGACTATTCAAGGTATGAGTATATTTACCTAATGCATAGGAAGTCTGAAACTCTTGAAAAGTTCAAGGAGTACAAGACTGAGGTTGAGAACTTGTTAGGTAAAACGATTAAAACACTTTGATCGGATCGAGGTGGAGAGTATATGGACACAGAATTCCAAGACTATATGATAGAATACGGAATTACGTCCCAACTCTAAACACCTGGTATGCCACAACAGAATGGTGTATCGGAGAGGAGAAACATAACCCTGTTGGACATGGTTCGATCGATGATGAGCTATGCTCGTCTCCTTGATTCTTTTTGGGCTACGCAGTGGAGATTGTGGTGTATATTTTGAACAACGTTCCGTCGAAGAGTGTTTGTGAAATACCTTTCGAACTCTGGAATGGACGTAAAGGTAGTTTACACATTTTCAGAATTTGGGGATGCCCGACCCACGTGTTGGTGTCAAACCCGAAAAAGTCGAAACCCCGTTCAAAATTATGCCTATTCGTAAATTACCCAAAAGAGACTAGGGGTGGTCTATTTTACGAACCTAAGGAAAATATGGTGATTGTGTCGACAAACGCCACTTTCCTTGAGGAAGACCACGACAGGGATCATTTGCCTAGGAGCAAAATCGTGTTAAACGAAATGGACAGTACATCATCAAGAGTTGCTGATGGGGCTAGTATGTCAACAAGTGTTGTTGAACCTAGCACGTCTAGTCAAGTCCGTTCCCAAGAGTTGGGAATGCCTCGACGTAGTGGGAGGGTTGTGGACAACCTGAACGTTACATGAGTTTAGCTGAAGCCCAAGTTGTCACCCCTGATGATGACTGTGAGGATCCATTGACCTATGATCAGGCAATGACAGACGTTGACAAGGACGAATGGATTAAAGCTATGGACCAGGAAATGGAGTCGATGTACTTCAATTCCATCTGGGAGCTTGTGGATCAACCTGATGGGGTAAAACCTATAGGTTGCAAATGAATCTACAAGCGTAAACGTGGTGTAGATGAGAATGTGCAGACCTTCAAAGCACAACTAGTGGCAAAGGATTTTACCCAGGTTGAAGGGGTTGACTATGAGGAAAGCTTTTCACCTATTTCCATGGTAAAGTCGATCAGGATCCTTCTGGCCATTGCCGCATATTATGACTATGAGGTATGACAAATGGATGTCAAGATCGCCTTTCTAAATGGCAACCTTGACGAAACCATCTACATGGACCAACCCAAGGGGTTCATAACCCAAGGCCAAGAGCAAAAGGTTTGTCGGCTTCATAGGTCCATTTATGGACTGCAACAAGCCTCGAGGTCTTGGAATATAAGGTTTGATGAGGCTATCAAATCTTATGGCTTTGATCACAATGTTGACGAGCCTTGTGTCTACAAGAAAATCGTCGACAAAAAACTGTCGCATTTCTGATATTGTACGTGGTTGATATCCTTCTCATTGGGAATGAGGTAGGATTTCTCATTGACATAAAAAAATGGCTAGCTTCGCAATTCCAAATGAAAGATTTAGGAGAAGCTAAGTATGTTCTAGGTATCCAGATTGTCCGGAACCGGAAGAACAGAACGTTGGCCATGTCTCAAGCGTCTTATATTGACAAGATGTTGTCTAGATATAAGATGCAGAACTCCAAGAAGGGCTTGCTGCCTTGCAGGCATGGGGTTCACCTGTCTAAGGATCAATGTCCTAAGACTCCTCAAGAGGTTGAGGATATGAGATGGATCCCCATGCTTCAGCTGTATGGAGCCTGATGTACGCCATAAGAGAGGCAAACACATTGACCGAAAGTATCACCTGATACGGGAGATTGTGCACCGCAGTGACGTGATAGTCACGCAGATAGCGTCGGAGCACAACGTTGCTAATCCATTTACAAATCCCCTCACGGCTAAGGTGTTTGAGGGTCACCTAGAGAGCCTAAGTCTTCGAGTGCTTCCTGACTAGGGCAAGTGGGAGTATTGTAAACGGGTATTCAATGCCCTAGTTTATTGTATTACTTTGTTGTGATCTATTGTACATTTGAGAAATGTATTTCCTCCACTAGCTTAGTCCAAGTGGGAGTTTGTTGGGATGTATGTCCTAATCTCGTTTAGTTTGTAATTTACCATTTGATATTAATAAGAGTTATTTATTTCATCACTTTGTGTCTCGCAAATTTTTCAAACTTTGTCCAATAAACTAAGCTCCAGGGTCATTGAATATATGAGAGAACTAGAACTTGAACGGTGTGTAGTGGACACACAGGGAGGATCACGTTCGAGTTAATGACCGAACGGTCTACAGTATATGGATAGGGTTGGAGACTAATCCTAGATACGCTGTGGATGCGACCAACTTTGTATTAGATACAAACGAGGTGATCTGACTCGTTCATGTGGTTGACATGCGAGTGGGGTTATCCTGTACAATGAGATTGTACAAGACCGGACCGTGAATTATTAAACCTACTGATGTAACACCGTTAACAGTATGGGACTAATAACTTCGTAGATGACCATTAGTGACTCTACCTGAATCTTGAGCGTGTTACGGACTCTTGTCTGCGGGGGTCTGTCATTTGACTAGTACGGGTGAGGGTGGTCACATTTACTCGCCCAATATGCCTATCTTCTCAGGGACAGGACCAAGTAGGGAGCTGGGAACTTAACTACGCGAGATGGAATTCACTTGTTCCCGCCTTTAGGGAAACTAGAGAGGTTGTTCCCTTAAGTGCTGTCTCCATGGCTTGGACAACGGGCGCCTACCCTCTCACTGGCATGAGAGGGGTGTTATGTATGGTTGGACCATTACAACGTTGTTGTTCATTAGAGGAGCAGTGGGGACTTAAGGAGCAAGAAGTAGACACAGGGGTAAAACGGTAATTTGACCCAGTAGTGTCTACGAACAACTTGTGAATGGTCGACTCATGGGCATTGGTTATATCAGTGGACACATCTTGTCTTACAATGACGCGAGTGCAGCTACGGGATTTAGTGGAGTGTTACCGTAGCTAATAAATGTTGATTAACCGGGTCAAAGAGTTTGACAGGTTAGTCTCGGATCATTGGAGCTCGTCACTATAGGTCCATAAGGTCCCTTCGGTTGGCTCAAACTGGATTAATAGAAGGTTTACATTTTTGGTGTGAATTTGAAGTGTTTAAGTTCACTATAAGGGTAACTATGTCATTTATATGAGATATGAATGACATATTATATAGTTTAATGTGAATGAGATTCATAATAAACTATAGGTTAGCCTTATTGTTGAATTAGGGCTAACTTGGAGAAATTAGATTGAGAGAAATTAAATTAAATGTGATTCAATTTAAAAATCCACAATAATACAAATGTGATTTGTAAAATGAGATATGAGATATGTTATTATATGTGGTTATGCAAATATGATTTGCATAACCTATGGTTGTGGTAAAATGGTAAATAGGTGGAGATTTCAACTCCACCTATCACCATTATATAAACCTTTTGCAAGAAGGGTTCATCGATCTTCAAGTGAACCTTTCTTCAAGTGCTCCTCCTCTCTCACGATCAAGACCACAGCAACTCAAACTTGTACGAACACCGACACTACCACCGGATCTTCTCCGTTGTTCTCTAGGTGAGGGAGAAAGGTGGGTTCCCTTTAAGAAAATTGAGGTGTTTTGTGAGAGAGATGGTTTGTTGTCTTGGAACCTTTCCAACAACAACAAAGAGGTTAGGAATAGCTTTGAATAATTTCCAAAATCACTTAACCTAGTTGCATCTCATGCAACCATATTGTTGGGATTTATGCCGTAAAACTCGTAGTTTGTAATTATGTTCTAATTAATGTAATAAAGTGTTATTATTTCAATAAAGTGTTATTGTTTGTTATCTATGAGTTTGCCTTTATTTAAACCCTAAATCCAATAAACTAAACATCCAAGGCTGTTAAATGAATCTTTAACTGAATGTAATGTACATAAAAAGGATCTCGGTTCGAGACACACGACCTAAAGGGTCTATAGTTGGGGATAAGGTTTGGGTACCTTACCTGGTTAAACTATGGATGTGGCCCACTTTGTATTTGATACAAACACTGTGATCCTAACGTGTTCGTGTAGATGACACGTGAGTGGAGATATCCTATGTAATGAGATTACATAAGACCGGACCACGAAATAGTAACCTCTAGTTGTAACTCCGCTGACTAGTTAGGTTTCTATTTCACTATGATGACCTAGGCAACTTGATCTCAATCTCGAGCGGAGTTACGAACTCCTGTCATGAGGGATTGTCCTTTGACTAGTATGGGTGAGAGTGGCCGATTCGTCGACTCAATATACCTACCTTCTTAGGGACAAGACCGAGTGAGCTACCGAGAACTTAACTTAGCAAGATGGAATTCAATCCTTCCTGCCTACTAGGGTAAGTAGAGGAATGTTCCCTTAAGTGGTGTCTCTGGGACTTGAACAAAGGGCGCGACCCTCTCATTGGCCCGAGAGGGACTCTGTTTGTTCGTAGGACCACAAACAAATTGTTCATTAGAGGAGCACTGGTACTTAAGGCAAAAGATGTAACCTGTGGGGTAAACGATAATTTGACCCACCGTGTTCACGAACATTCGTGAAGGATTGACTTGCTTTGTTATTGGTCGATATCCATGGACACGTAAATATATCTCGGTGAGAAGAGTGCAACGTGGGACTTTAGTGGATTGTTCCGCGAGCTTAACGAATGTTGATTGGGAGGTTAATGAGATTAACCGAGCAATCTCGTATCGTTGGAGTTTCCGATCCAGAGGTCCATTAGGTCCACCTTCTAGCTCGTAAAGGGTTTTTAGATCATTTGAATTTGAAATGTTCAAATTCATTAGGAATATATTTAATGTATATTGATACAATATAATATATAGTTTTGGAACTATATATTATAAATTTAATGTGAATATGATTCATATTAAATTATATGAGAGAATTGAATATTTGAAAGAGTTCAAATATTATATTAAATGTGAATGTGATTCACATTTGCAAATCAGAGGATAAAATTTAATGTGCACTGGTTGTACATTAAAACTATAGGTTAAAAGGGTAATGTGATTAAATGAGATTTAATCCAAATTAAATATATGATATTTAATTTGTATTATTTAAATATGATTTAAATGAATAATTAATTTTGATTTAATTATATTATTATTATTATTATTATTATTATTATTTTAATAATAAATGAGGGAACGTGTCATCCGCACACGCCCTCACTACCCTTCCCCTTCTCCCTATCGACAGTTTAACAAGGAGAAGGGGGTTGCTCACTTGAATGATCGATCAATTTTGGTGTTCTCACAGAAGGAAAAATCTCTCTCTCTCAATCTCTAGAATTCCCTTCTTCTTCCAACTGTTGGAAACCTTCCCACCAAGGAAGATTTAAGATCTCTGAGGACATAAGGTTTTCCTGATGGTGTTGTCCAATTGAAGAAAACAGAGAAGTATCTTGGAAGTTCCTGTGTGGCTGTCTTATTTGGAGCAAGGAGTTGCTGCAAGTGGAAACTACAAAGGTAACAATTTCCTTCCATAGTTAGTTTAATTGTTAATCTTGTAACATATTTGCATGTAAAACATCCATGTTTAATAGGATTAGAATTCATGCTTGTTCTGTATTTTTATCAATGTTTTGGTTTTTGTTTCAATTAAAACAATCAAGCACATTAAGATCCCAATCTCGTTTCCGCTGCTCAAGGAGATCAGATCTCCATCAATTGGTATCAGAGCAATGCTTGTATTGTTTTGTTTTGAAACAAAATTGCATTGATTTGGTGGGAAATGCATTTGGTTTGTTGTAAAACTAGTTTAGGAATGTTTTGGCCTTAGTTTACTTCTTTTTTGTTCAAATTGGTTGTAAAGGCCCCTGCGTTTTGGGCATAAAGTACAAAATTGAGTCTTTAATTGAGTTACGAGTCGTTCGAGACAAATTTCATGCATTTCGGTTGAGAATCGAAGAAGAATTGAAAGTTGAAGCTGCTGTGTTCGTGGAAGAAGGTCGCTGCCGCAGCGAAGCCGGCGTTACGCGTTCATCAGTCGTGCAACGATGAAGAACAACGTCGCAACGCCGCCGCTCCTATTGACGCGCGCGCTCAAGGGTCAGTCGTGGCGTTACAGTAACGCCGCCTCTCGTTGTTGTAACGCCATCCCGATAGCAGGCGCGCGCGAGGATGAAGCAGACGTTGCAACGCTAGCATCAGCGTTGCAATGCCGTGAGGCGGTTCAAGCAGTAGCAGACCGGTTCGAGCTGGTTCGTTGGTTTTGGTCTGGTTCGAGCGGTTCAAGGTCGGTTCAGGGTGTTTTTGGACCGATTTCATGAAATAAATTAATGTAATTTATTTTTTTTGTACTTTAGGGGCCAAATCATTCCGGTTTTACAGCTTTTTTTATCTATATGAATGTCATTTAGATTATTCCCACCTTAGGATAAACATGTTCATGCATTTTATTTATATAAGTGTTATATGAATATGGTTCAATGCATGACTAATTTTTTTTTTCATGAGTAATTAATTATAAGTGTTATAATTAGATTATATGGAAAATAAATTGCATGGAGCATGAAATTACTTAGTTTAAAATAAATGTTATTTTGTTTAAGTAATTTCATAATTCAAGTAGTTGAATTTCTTATATAACTCCAATTAGAATATTGATTGTTGGATTTATAATATAGTTTCTTTATCATAGGTTAATTATTAAATTTATAAAAGTTATAAATTAAAGGGGTTTTAGAAACCATACCTATAATAAAGAAATGCATGCAAACATAGGAACTTTGGTTAAATTTAATTAGTTTTAAATCGTTTAAAATTAATTTAGACCTAAGTTTCAATTTCTAATAGGATTAGAAATAAGTCTTACGTAGTATTTTAAATAGTTTAAAATATAGTAGGACTTTAGGACTTTGGTTATAAGGGAACTCTACCGGTGAAGTTCTGTCTAAGGTCAGGGGTACTTAAGTGACTGCTAACTAATAGCTCCTACAGGAACTCGACCGGAACCCGAGTTGAATTAACCTCGATTCTGCTTTTATCTCTAGGTAATTAAAATGTTTATTCACCTAGACATAAGGTTTTAAGACCTAGTTATAATAGTTATAATAGGCATAGACTTAGATAGATTCTTTTAGCCAGAATCCGACTAAGTTAAATCCATACCATAATTTTAGGAACTTCAGTGGGAGAAAACGAGATGTTCGCATCAAGTTTACTCTCACGTCCTCAAGAGTTCACACCGTGAGTTCCATGCTCGCTCGTGGCGTCAATAGGGCGTTCCCTGCATGCGTGTTTGCATGGTTCAATACCAAGGTGAATGAAGGAAGTATCCATAGTAAATGGGAGCAGGACGCGTGTCAACGTATCCTACGGTCTCCTCCATTAGGTCGCACCGTGAGATTTCTATAGTCCACCTGCTAGGTTGTCCTGGAACAGCCAAACCCTACGGAGGGCCTGACTATAGGGATCGGAACACCGCGAACTCCAGAAATGGATAGGGTCTCTTAGGTTGTTTGCCAGCAGTTGTCTTTCTTAATAGTAGCCTGTTGGGTCGGGCCTATTAGATCTAAAAATGGTAGGGTCGCATTTTCGGGATGAGTTAAGTTAGTTAACAAATCTTTGACCAAACAAACGGTAGCTAAGGACCATTGGGACATGAGATGTTCCGGTAGTGGGAATTGGTGAGAAAGTCTCAATTCAAGGGAGGAATGACTGATCACTTGACGGAGAGCTTTTGTTCTAAAACCCTTGAAGTATCGTTGCAAAATTAAAGGTTTAACTTAAATGGTGGGTTTTAGTTTAAACACTAGGGTTCTTTGATAATTTTGTTAAAATTAGATTTATTTTTACAATGGGTTTAAAGGCATAACTAATTAGAACTATTATGGATTTTCAGCATGTCGTCCTCAATAATAGCCTTACTTAAAAGCGACCGTTTAACTAGTGAGAATTTTACTACGTGGAAGTCCAACTTGAATACGATTCTCGTTGTTGACGACCTTCGGTTCGTACTAATCGAGGAATGCCCTCGATTCTCGCTCGTAACGCCCCTCAATGCATTGAGGCGTCGCATCACTGGATCAAGGCCAATGATAAGGCCAAGGTCTACATTTTGGCTAGTGTTTCTAAAGTTACGCCAAAAGCACGAGGGCATGGTCTCACCGTGTGAGATCATGAGTTCACCGCAGAAATGTTTGGACAACCGTCTGGACAGATTCGGCACGAATCCCTCAAATACGTTTATAACTCCCGTATGAAGGAAGGGTCGTCGGTGAGAGAACACGTTCTTGATCTTATGGTCCACTTCAACGTGGCTGAGATGAACGGAGCAGTCATTGACGAGCAAAGTCAGTTATCGTTCATCCTAGAGTCTCTTCCGAGAGTTTCTCGCAATTCCGCAAAGAATGCGGTGATGAACAAGATAGAGTATAACCCGACTACTCTCCTTAGTGAACTACGCACCTTCTAGTCTCTTATGAAGAATAAGGGACAGGTGATGGAGAGGCAAATCTTTTGCCCATTCCGAAAGGTTCCGTAAGGTTCATCCTCCGGGACTAAGTCTCAGAATCTTCTTACGGGCTTAAGAAGACCCAAAAGAAGAAAATAGGAGGGAAAGGGAAGGCACCTCACTCATTGACAAAGGCAAGGGAAAAGCCAAGCTTGCGGATAAAGGAAAGTGTTTCCACTGCAACATGGATGGGCACCGGGAAGAAACCGCCCAAAATACCTTGGCTTTGAGCTCAAAGAGAAGAAAGGTAAATTAGATTTACTTGTTCTTGAAACTTGTTTAGTTGAAAATGATGATTTTACCTGGATACTTGATTCAGGATCCACTAATCACGTTTGCTCTTCATTTCAGGAAACTAGTTCCTTCAAGGAGCTCGAAGAGGTGAGATGACGCTCGTGGTCTCGGAGCGGAGACGCTCGTCTCACTCGTCAAGATGGGAGATGCCAAGTTATTTTTGGAGATAGATTTCTTTCTTTAAAAAATCTGTATATAGTTCCTAAGCTTAAAAGGAACTTAATTTCTATCTCTTGTTTAATAGAACTTGGTTATTGTATTTCTTTTTCAATAAATGAAGCGTTCATTTTTAAAGAGGGTGTCAATATTTGTTCTGCTAAATTGAAAAATGGCTTGTATGTACTGAAACCGAATAAAACCAAAGCAATTTTAAATCATGAGATGTTTAAAAATGCTAGTAATCAGAATAAAAGGCAAAGAATTTCTCCAAATAATAATACCTATCTGTGGCATCTTAGACTTGGTCATATTAATCTCAACTGGATTGAGAGACTTTCTAAGAATGGACTTCTAAACAAATTAGAAAATAATTCTTTACCGCCTTGCGAGTCTTGCTTGGAAGGTAAAATGACCAAACGACCTTTTACTGGAAAAGGTTATTGAGCCCTAGAGCCTCTAGAACTTGTGCATTCAGATCTTTGTGGTTCGGTGAATGTTAAAACTCGAGGAGGGTACGAATATTTTATCACTTTCATAGATGATTATTCGAGGTATGGTTATCTATACCTGATGTATCACAAGTCTGATGCTCTTGAAAAGTTCAAAGAGTATAAGGCTGAAGTAGAGAATGCATTAGGGAAAACCATTAAAACACTTCGATTCGATCGAGGTGGAGAGTATATGGATTTGAGATTCCAGGACTATATGATAGAACATGGAATTAAATCTCAACTCTCAGCACCTAATACACCACAACAAAATGGTGTGTCAGAAAGGAGAAATAGAACCTCGTTAGACATGGTTCGTTCTATGATGAGCTATGCTCAATTGCCTTCCTCGTTTTGGGGATACGCAGTAGAGACTGCAATTCAAATCTTGAACAGTGTTCCATCAAAAAGTGTTTCAGAAACACCTTTTGAGCTTTGGAAGGGGCGTAAACCTAGTTTACAACACTTCAGGATTTGGAGATGTCCGGCACACGTGCTCGTGACAAACCCAAAGAAACTGGAACCTCGTTCAAGATTGTGCCAATTTGTTGGCTATCCCAAAGAAACGAGAGGTGATCTTTTCTACGACCCACAAGAAAAGAAGGTGATTGTATCGACAAACGCCACATTCTTGGAGGAAGATCACATGAGGAACCATAAACCGCGAAGTAAATTAGTACTAAATGAAGCTACACTTGAACCAACAAGAGTTGTTGATCAAGCTGGACCTTCATCAAGAGTTGATGAAGGAGTCAGCACCTCAAGTCCGTCTCGTCCTTCTCAATCGTTGGGAATGCCTCGACGCAGTGGGAGGGTTGTTTCCCAACCTGACCGTTACTTGGGTTTAGCTGAAACTCAAGTTGTCATACCTGATGACTACGTAGAAGATCCATTGTCTTATAAACAGGCAATGAATGACGTAGACAAGGACCAATGGATCAAAGCCATGGACCTTGAAATGGAGTCAATGGACTTCAATTCAGTATGGGAACTTGTAGACAAACCTGAAGGGGTTAGACCCATAGGGTGTAAATGGATCTATAAGAGAAAGAGAGATGCAGCCGGAAAGGTACAGACCTTTAAGGCTAGACTTGTAGCAAAGGGTTTTACCCAAAGGGAAGGAGTTGACTATGAAGAAACTTTTTCCCCTGTTGCTATGCTGAAGTCTATAAGGATACTCTTGTCCATAGTCGCGTTTTATGATTATGAAATTTGGCAAATGGACGACAAGACTGCCTTTTTGAATGATAATCTTGACGAGAATATCTATATGTCTTAGCCCGAAAGGTTCATAATACAAGGACAGGAGCAAAAAGTTTGCAAGCTTAATCGATCCATTTATGGATTGAAACAAGCATCAAGATCTTGGAATATAAGATTTGATATTGCGATCAAGTCTTACGGCTTTGACCAAAACGTTGACGAGCCTTGTGTTTACAAGAGGATCGTCAACGACAAAGTAGCTTTGTTAGTACTTTATGTGGATGATATCCTACTCATTGGGAATGATGTAGGATACCTAACTGACATAAAGAATTGGTTGGCGATCCAATTCCAAATGAAAGATTTGGGAGAGGCGCAGTATGTTCTTGGGATTCAGATCTTTAGGAATCACAAGAACAGAACGCTAGCTCTGTCTCAAGCGTCTTATATCAACAAGATGTTGTCCAAATATTTTCGATGTAGAATTTCAAGAGGGGCTTATTACCCTTCAGGCACGGAGTTCATCTGTCTAGGGAATAGTGTCCCAAGACACCTCAAGATGTTGAGGATATGAGACATATTCCCTATGCCTCTGCAGTTGGTAGCTTAATGTATGCTATGCTGTGCACGAGGCCAGACATTTGTTATGCAGTGGGAATAGTCAGTAGGTACTAATCCAATCCAGGGTTAGACCACTGGACAACAGTTAAAAATATCCTCAAGTATCTAAGGAGAACGAAGGACTATATGCTTGTGTATGGGTCTAAGGATCTCGATCTCTTCACTGGATACACCGATTCTCGATTTTCGCACCGATAAGGATTCTCGGAAATCCACATCGGGATCAGTTTTCACCCTTAACGGGGGAGCTATAGTATGGCGAAGCATCAAGCAAGGATGCATCGCTGACTCCACAATGGAGGCTGAGTATGTCGCTGCTTGTGTAGCAGCTAAGGAGGCTGTTTGGCTAAGGAAATTCCTTACTGATTTGGAAGTTGTTCCAAATATGGAATCTCCAATCACCTTATATTGTGACAACAGTGGTGCGGTAGACAATTTGAAAGAACCTCGCAGCCATAAGCGAGGAAAGCACATCGAGAGGAAGTATCACCTGATACGAGAAATAGTGCAACGAGGAGATGTGACAGTCACGAAGATTGCTTCGGAGCACAATATTGTTGATCCGTTTACAAAGACTCTCACGGGTAAAGTGTTCGAGGGTCATCTGGAAAGTCTGGGTCTACGAGATATGTACATAGGCTAATCTAGGGCAAGTGGGAGATATGTAATGGGATATATGGATACCCTAGTTTATAGTATTTATATCTCTGTAACCACTGTTTTAGATTATGTTGTACCCCACTACAGTTTTAGTGCAAGTGGGAGTTTGTTGGAATTTATGCCCTAAAACTCGTAGTTTGTAATTATGTTCTAATTAATGTAATAAAGTGTTATTATTTCAATAAAGTGTTATTGTTCGTTATCTACGAGTTTGCCTTTATTTAAACCCTAAATCCAATAAACTAAACATCCAAGGTCATTAAATGAATCTTTAACCGAATGTAATGTACATAAAAAGGATCTCGCTTTCGAGAGATACACCTAAAGGGTCTATAGTTGGGGATAAGGTTTGGGTACCTTACCCGGTTAAACTAAGGATGTGACCCACTTTGTATTTGATACAAACACCGTGATCCTAACGTGTTCGTGTAGATGACATGTGAGTGGGGATATCCTATGTAATGAGATTACATAAGATCGACTACCACGAAATAGTAACCTCTAAATCAGAATCTCCGTTGACTAGTTAGGTTTCTATTTCACTAGGATGACCTAGGCAACTTGATCTCAATCTCGAAAGCAGTTACGAACTCCTGTTCGCGATGGATTGTCCTTTGACTAGTATGGGTGAGAGTGGCCAGATTCGCTGACTCAATATGCCTACCTTCGTGGGGACAAGACCGGGTGAGCGGCTGGGAACTTAACTTAGCAAGATGGAATTCACTCTTTCCCGCCTACTAGCGTAAGTAGAGGAATGTTCCCTTAAGTGGTGTCTCCGGGACTTGAACAAAGGGCCCGACCCTCTCATTGGCCCGAAAGGGACTCTATTTGTTGGTAGGACCACAAACAAATTGTTCATTAGAGGAGCACTGATACTTAAGGCACAAGATGTAACCCGGGGTAAAACGGTAATTTGACCCAAGCAGTGTTACGAAACATTCGTGAAGGATTGACTTGCTGTTATTGGTCGATATCCATGGACACGTAAATATATCCTCAGCGAGTGAGAAGAGTGCAACTATGGGACTTTAGTGGAGTGTTCCCGCAGTTAACGAATGTTGATTGGGAGGTTAATGAGATTAACCGAGCAATCTCGTATCGTTGGAGCTTCTGATCTGTAGGTCCATTAGGTCCACCTTCTAGCTCGTAAAGGGTTCTTAGTGTTGACATAGAAATTTCGACCAATCTCCAATTGCCACGTCGTTATTCTAAATTAATGACGAAGTTTTAAATGATTAATTTTGGGACAGATGATAAATTGACACGTGTCCTAAATTTAATTTGAAGACAACAATTGACAAATTCTAAAAATGAAGGGGCAACATGCAATTTGCCAAAATAATTAAATTTAATTTTGGTCAAATTGGATTATATGGAATTGACTAAGATAAATAAAACTCAAATCCAAATGATTAGACTCAAATCCAATAAAGCCCAAGTTCAGGTTGTTGGGCCCAAAAGTCATTAAAGCCCAAACCCACATGCCCTGGAAAGCTCTATAAATAAAGAGCTTCTCATTCATTCCAAAGGTTCAGAAATTTCACCCCCAAAAGGAACTTAGAGAATTCAGAGTAAAATCCTCAGGTGTTGAACACTCTCTGAAGTCCTTAGTGCTGAACGCTGCAAGACGAGTCTCCAAGCGCGGAAGATGAGTCTCCAAGCGCGGAAGACGAGTCTCCGAGTGCGGAACGCGGAAGACAAGTCTCCGAGTGCGGAAGACGAGTCTCCAAGTGCGGAACGCTGCAAGACGAGTCTTTAAGGGCGGAATGCTGTATGACAAGTCCTTAAATATTCCGCGAAGGACTTTTACAAGTTACAAGTTAAAAGACTTCAATAACCTACATGCTGAAGGACTTTAACACGCTACAAGCCAAAGGCCTTCAACAAGCAACAAGCGCCGAAGTCCTTCAACAAGCTACAAGCTGAAGACTTCAACACGCTACAAGCCGAAGACCTTCAACACGCTACAAGCTGAAGACCTTCAACAAGCAACAAACGCCGAAGACCTTCAACACGCTGCAACTTGAAGACTTCAACACGCTACAAGCCGAAGGCCTTCAACAAGCAACAAGCGCCGAAGTCCTTCAACAAGCTACAAGCTGAAGACTTCAACACGCTACAAGCCGAAGACCTTCAACACGCTACAAGCTGAAGACCTTCAACAAGCAACAAAAGCCGAAGACCTTAAACACGCTGCAACTTGAAGACTTCAACACGCTACAAGCCGAAGACCTTCAACACGCTACAAGCTGAAGACCTTCAACAGGCAACAAGCGCCGAAGTCCTTTAACAAGTAACAAGTCGAAGTCCTTCAACAAGCAACAAGTCGAAGAGACCTTCAACACGCTACAAGCTGAAGACCTTCAACAAGCAACAAGCATCGAAGTCCTTCAACAAACTACAAGCCGAAAGCCTTCAACAAACAACAAGCACCGAAGTCCTTCAACAAACAACAAGTTGAATGCCTTCAACAAGCTCCAAGCTAAATTAATTCCAAATCAAAGTTTGATAAATTAATTCTATCCAAATCAAAATCTTGATAGAGTTTCGATTTTATCTCACCAAGTTAAAATTTGGGCTGGATTTTATCACAAATGAATGTTGGAGTGAAATTCAAATGCTACTCCAAGTTCAAAAGAGGAAATTGGGTAAAACTTCAAATCTACACCAATTTGTCCAAATTTTATGTCATGCAAGAGAAATCAAAATATTGACCCAATTTTCATATTTTGATAAATTGACATGAAGGTGTGTAAAAAAAAAAATTTTATGAATCAAGTTCATATTTCGACTAAATTGACACATCTTGAGCCAAAATTATGAACTAATGTTTCACAGTTTGACTCAATATTATCTTTTTTTTTTTCGAGATTCACACACACATACATGTGCCTAAATCTCGAAAAGGGGGCATTTGTTGACATAGAAATTTCGACCAATCTCCAATTGCCACGTCGTTATTCTAAATTAATGACGAAGTTTTAAATGATTAATTTTGGGACAGATGATAAATTGACACGTGTCCTAAATTTAATTTGAAGACAACAATTGACAAATTCTAAAAATGAAGGGGCAACATGCAATTTGCCAAAATAATTAAATTTAATTTTGGTCAAATTGGATTATATGGAATTGGCTAAGATAAATAAAACTCAAATCCAAATGATTAGGCTCAAATCCAATAAAGCCCAAGTTCAGGTTGTTGGGCCCAAAAGTCATTAAAGCCCAAACCCACATGCCCTGGAAAGCTCTACAAATAGAGAGCTTCTCATTCATTCCAAAGGTTCAGAAATTTCACTCCCAAAAGGAACTCAGAGAATTCAGAGTAAAATCCTCAGGTGCTGAACACTCTCTGAAGTCCTTAGTGCTGAACGCTGCAAGACGAGTCTCCAAGCGCGGAAGACGAGTCTCCAAGTGCGGAGCGCGGAAGACAAGTCTCCAAGTGCGGAAGATGAGTCTCCAAGCACGGAAGACGAGTCTCCGAGCGCGGAAGACAAGTCCTTAAATGTTTCGCGAAGGACTTTTACAAGTTACAAGTTAAAAGACTTCAATAACCTACATGCTGAAGGACTTCAACATGCTACAAGCCGAAGACCTTCAACAAGCTACAACTCGAAGACTTCAACATGTTACAAGTCGAAGACCTTCAACAAGCAACAAGCGTCGAAGTCCTTCAACAAGCAACAAACGCCGAAGTCCTTCAACAAACAACAAGCCGAAGTCCTTCAACAAGCTACAAGTCGAAGGCCTTCAAGAAGCTGCAAGCCTAAGACCTTCAACAAGCTACAAGCCGAAGTCCTTCAACAAGCTACAAGCCGAAGTTCTTCAACAAGCTGCAAGCCGAAGACCTTCAACAAGCAATAAGCCGAAGACCTTCAACAAGCTACAAGCCGAAGACCTTCAACAAGCTACAAGCCGAAGTCCTTCAACAAGCTGCAAACCGAAGACCTTCAACAAGCTGCAAGCCGAAGACCTTCAACAAGCAATAAGCCGAAGACGTTCAATAAGCTACAAGTCGAAGTCCTTCAACAAGCTGCAAGCCGAAGTCATTCAACACGCAACATGTCGAAGACCTTCAACAACCTGCAAGCCGAAGGCCTTCAACAAGCTACGAGCCGAAGACCTTCAACAAGCTGCAAACTCCTCAAGACAAGTCTACACTTGGGAACAAGCTGCAGAGCCCTCAAGACAAGTCTACGTTCGAGAACAAGCTGCGAAGCCCTCGAATCAAGTCTGCGTCCGAGAACAAGTCAGAAAGCCCTCGGACAAATTACACTTGAGAGAGAGAAAGAATCAGAGGATAAACATTAGAGATTGTAACTCACAAAATTCAAATTAATACAAACACAACGTTCAATTACACGTGTCTCATTTCTATTTCTTCGCTGAAATCACGTGTAAACACTTAGATCATTTGAATTTGAAATGTTCAAATTCATTAGGGAATATATTTAATGTATATTGATACAATATAATATATAGTTTTGGAACTATATATTATAAATTTAATGTGAATATGATTCATATTAAATTATATGAGAGAATTGAATATTTGAAAGCGTTCAAATATTATATTAAATGTGAATGTGATTCACATTTGCAAACTATAGGATAAAATTTAATGTGCACTGGTTGTACATTAAAACTATAGGTTAAAAGGGTAATGTGATTAAATGAGATTTAATCCAAATTAAATATATGATATTTAATTTATATGATTTAAATATGATTTAAATGAATAATTAAATTTGATTAAATTATATTATTATTATTATTTTTTTAATAATAAATGAGGGAACGTGTCATCCAGACATGTTCCCCACTACCCTTCACCTTCTCCCTATCGACAGTTTAACAGGGAGAAGAGGGTTGCTCACTTGAGTGATCGATCAATTTTGGTGTTCTCGCAGAAGGAAAAATCTCTCTCTCTCAATCTCTAGAATTTCCTTCTTCTTCCAACTGTTGGAAACCTTCCCACCAAGTAAGATTTAAGATATCAGAGGATAGAAGGTTTTCCTGATGGTGTTGTCCAATTGAAGAAAATAGAGAAGCATCTTGGAAGTTCCTGTGTGGCTGTCTTATTTGGAGCAAGGAGTTGCTGCAAGTTGAAACTACAAAGGTAACAATTTCCTTCCATTGTTAGTTTAATTGTTAATCTTGTAGCATGTATGCATGTAAAACATCCATGTCTAATAGGATTAGAATTCATGCTTGTTCTGTATTTTTATCAATGTACTGATTTTTGTTTCAATTAAAACAATCAAGCACATTAAGATCCCAATCTCGTTTCCGCTGCTCAAGGAGATCAGATTTCCATCAACAACAAAGAGGTTAGGAATAGCTTAGAATGATTTCCAAAATCACTTAACCTAGTTGCATCTCATGCAACCATATATATAGGGAAATAGGATTGAAATGACCATCCTACCCCTCCTTTAATCTCTCTTTAGTATATAGTTTATATATGAATCTAATTCACATTAAAACTATATATTATATCAATTATATCATATATAATTGATATAACTCCTCATGTATGAAATTGAACACTTCAATTTCACTCCTAACTTTATACCCTTAATATTACCATGTTGAGCCAACGGAGAGATCTAATGGACGTACAGATCATGAGCTCCAATGATGTGAAATTAACTAATCAAACTCATTGATCCAGTTAATCAATATTCATTAACTACAAGTCACTCCACTATAGACTTGTAGCTGCACTCTCCTCACGTAGATATTATTGTGTCCACTGATATAGTCACTACCCATGAGTCGACCCTTCACAGGTTGTTCGTAATCACAACTGGATCAAATTACCGTTTTACCCCTGTGATTACCTCTTTGCTCCTTAAGTACCACTGATCCTCTAATGCACAACAAGTCTAAGGTCCTACCTTAGACTCATACCCTCATAGAGGGTAGGGCCCCGTTGTTCAAGACTTGAAGTCAGTTCTTAAGGGAACAACCTATCTAATTCCTCAGTAGAGGAATGAGTGAATTCCATCTTGCACAGTTAAGTTCCTAACTACCTACGAGGTTCTGTCCCTCAGAAGGTAGGCTTATTGAGTCGGCTACATGCCACTCTCACCCATACTAGTCTAAGGACAAACCCCTATAAGCGGGGAGTTCTTAACTTGCTCAGAGATTCAGTCGAGTCACTAATGACCATCTATAAATTACTAGTCTTATCCTCATTAACGGTGTTATCTTGGTGAGACTAATAATTTGCGATCGATCTTGTATGAACTCTTCATACAGGATGCCCCCACTCGCATCTCAACTACATGAATGAGTTGGATTACCTCATTTGTACTAATTACAAAGTGGGTCGCATCCATGGTGTTACCAGAATGAGGTTTCCAACCTTATTCTTATACCATAGACTATTTAGGTTATAATCCTGAACTCAACCCAAATAGTGTCCACTACACTGATTTCAAGATAAATGTTATAACCTTGGAGCTTAGTTTATTGGATTTATAAAAGCAAGACTGTAATCTTATCAAAACAAATAACACTTTATTTAATTGATCAAAATTAAACAAAGGGCATAAATCCCAACAAGAACAACTGAGAAGGTCTTTTGGCGGTGTTCGAGAATTCGTTGGTAGAGAAGAGGAGCTCGTAGACGACGAGGAACCACTTGAAGAATGGGTCTTCAAAGGTAATCTTCTAAGACTTCTATGTTTTTAAATTAGTATGTTTATCATTAGTTTTTATGTTTTGAGCAGCTTCTATGTAACACAATTAAGTGAATATGCGATCAATCGCTTCCGCACGGGATTCAATTGATGGGATTGAATCTTGTAGCGAAAGCGATTTGAATCGCGTGTTCTTGTAATGTATTACATAGATTAAATCAAAACATACATAAAATGATTAAGCATGCATATTAGATCATATGGACAACAAGTATATTACCTTTGTAGACAAAACAACACGTGCTCCTTTGATCCTCACGTTCTCACGACCTCAACGATCACGCGTACTCCACAAACTACGAAGTAGTTTTCAATCCGTCCGCTAGATCTTTTCTGTTGTATCTCTAGGAGAGGGAAGGTGGTGGAACCTCTTTTGGAGTTAGAAGAGAATATTAGGAAAACAAGTGCTTTGGAACTTTTTCAACAAAAGCACTTGTCAAAAGAGCACTAGGGTTGCCTTTTGAATTACGTTAACAAATGTGCATCTCATGCACATACCATCCTACCCTTATAGTGCTCTTATGATATATTTCTCATGGATGAAACCATATGTTATATCAAGTATATCATATATAATTGACATATCCCTTTAAACATGAAATTGAACATTTCAATCTCACTCCAAACTATAAACCCTTCGTATTTCCATGTTGCCAACGGAGGGACCTAAGATCTACAGATCATGAGCTCCAATGATACAAGATTAATCGATCAAACTCTTTGATTCAATTAATCAACATTCATTAACTATAAGTCATTCCACTATAGACTCATAGTTGCACTCTCCTCACTCTAGACTATGTTGTATCCATTGATATAATCAATACTTGTGAGTCGACCCTTCAAAGATTGTTCGTAGTCACAGCTGGGTCAAATTACCATTTTACCCCTGTGAATACATCTTGTTCTGTATGCTCTACTGATCCTTTAATGAACAATCAGTCTTTGGTCCTACCATAAAACTTGATCATTCTTAAGCTAGTAAGAAGGTGGGGCCCCATTGTTCAAGACCTGGATTCAGTTTTTAAGAGAACAACCTATCTGATTCCCTAATTCAGGAATGAGTGAATTCCTTCTTACATAGTTAAGTTCCCAACTACTTACAAAGTTATGTCACTGAGAAGGTAGGCTTATTGAGTCAGCTACAGGCCATTCTCACCCATACTAGTCTAAGGACAAACCTAATAAGCAGGAGTTCGTAGCTTGCTCAGGATTCAGGTCGAGTCACTAATGATCATCTATGAATTATTATACCTATCTTGATAACGGTGTTACTCTAGTAGGTTAATAACTCGAGGTCCGGTCTTGTATAATCTCATCATACAGGATGCCCCTACTCGCATGTCTACCACATGAAGGAGTTGGATTACCTCGTTTGTACCAAATACAAAGCGAGTCGCATCCATAGTGTTACCAATATAAGGTTCCCAACTCTATGCATATACCATAGACCTTTTATGTTATACTTAAACAACTTAATCCAACTTATGTCTACTACATAAATGTTCGAGATCTATCATTATAACCTTGGAACTTAGTTTATTGGATTTAGATTTATATGCGAGAATATAATAAATAACAACTTTTTTTTATTGTGCAATGATAATTACAAAACTACATTTGTTTAGGGCATAAATCCCAACAATCTCGCAATTGTCCTAAAGCTAGTGGAGTACATAACGAACATTACAGTAATGTAAATACAATAAACTAGGGCACTGAATACCCTTTGTACAATAACTCCCACTTGCCCTAGTTAGGGTAAGATACGTAGTTCTAGACCTTCTAGGTGACTCTCAAATACTTTAGCTGAAAGAGCCTTTGTAAATGGGTCAGCAGTATTGTGCTCCGAAACTATCTTTGTGACGATCAAATCTCCTTGATGCACTATCTCCCTGATTAGGTGATACTTTCTCTCAATGTGTTTACCCCTCTTGCGGCTTCGGGGGTTCTCTTGAATTTGCCACAGCACCACTGTTATCACAATAAAGTATGATTGGCAAATTCATGTTTGGAACAATTTCCAAATCCATCATGAATTTCCTTAGCCATAAGGCTTCTTTAGCTGCTTCACAAGTTGTTATATATTCGACTTAAATAGTTGAATCTGCGATGCATCCTTGCTTGATGCTTCGTCAAACTACAACCCCTCCGTTAAGAGTGAAAACTGATCCCGACGTAGATTTCCTCGAATCTTTGTCAGTTTGGAAGTCAGAATATGGGTATCCTGTAAGGATCAAATCCTTAGCTACATACACGAGCATGTAGTTCCTCGTTCTCCGAAGATACTTGAGGATTGTCTTAACGGTTGTCCAATGTTCTTAACCTTAATTAGATTGATATCTACTGACCATTCCTACTGCAAAGCATATGTCTGGCTTAGTAGACAACATTGCGTACATCAGGCTACCAATAGCTGATGCGTAAGGAATTCGTCTTATATCCTCAACTTCTTGAGGTGTCTTAGGACATTGTTCCTTAGACAGATGAACTCCATGTCTGAAAGGTAATAAACCTTTCTTGGAATCTTGCATTTTAAAACTTGACAACACTTTGTCGATATAAGATGTTTAAGACAATGCTAGAGTTTTGTTCTTACGATTCCGGACAATCTGGATTCCAAGAACAAACTGTGCCTCTCCCAAATCTTTCATTTGGAATTGCGTAGCTATCCATTTCTTAATATCAGTAAGATAACCTACATCATTCTCAATAAGTAGGATATCATCTACATATAAGACTAGGAAAACGACAAAACTTTTAATGATTTTCTTGTAGACACAAGGTTCGTCATTATTTTGATCAAAGCCATAAGATTTGACTGCCTCATCAAATCTTATATTCCAGGACCTAGAAGCTTGTTTCAGTCCATAGATGAACCTTTTAAGCTTGCAAACCTTTTGCTCTAGTCCTAGTTGAATGAACCCTTTGGGTTGCTCCATGTAGATGTTTTCGTCAAGATTCCCATTTAAGAATGTTGTCTTGAAATCCATTTGTCATACCTCATAGTCATAATATGCGGCAATGGCAAGTAGAATACGGATAGACTTTACCATAGCAACAGGTGAAAAGGTTTCCTCATAGTCCACCCATTCTACCTGGGTATAACCCTTTGCTACTAGTCTAGCCTTGAAAGTTTGCACTTTTCCATCTACACCACGTTTTCTCTTGTAGATCCACTTACAACCTATAGATTTTACCCCATCAGGTATATCTACAAGATCCCAAACAGAATTGAAGTGCATAGACTCCATTTCTTGGTTCATGGCTATGACCCATTTATCTTTGTCTTTGTCAACCATTGCTTGATTATAAGTTAATGGATCCTCGCAATCATCGTTTGATATGACAATTTTGGTTTCAGTTAAACCCATGTAACTGTCAGGTTGTGTTAAAACTCTCCCACTACGTCGAGGCACTCTCAACTCTTGAGATGGACTTGACAAATTTGTATCAACAACCCTTGTTGATTTATCATCAGCAACTTTTGTTGTTGTTCCGTCTAACTCACTTAACACAACTTTACTTCTTCGTTGGTGATCCTTTATGTGGTCCTCCTCTAAGAAAGTGACATTTGTCGACACAAGTACCTTATCTTCCTTAGGATCATAGAATAACCCACCTCTCGTTTTTTTTGGGTACCCTACAAAAAGGCATAATTTTGAACATGACTCCAATTTCTTTGGATTTGTCACGAGCACATATTATGTACATCCCAAAATTCTGAAATGACGTAAACTACTTTTTCGTCCTTTCCAGAGTTCAAATGGTGTTTGCAAAACACTTTTCGATGGAACATTATTCAAAATGTATACAACAGTCTCTACTGCGTATGCCCAAAACGAGTTAAGGAGATGAGTATAACTCATCATTGATCGAACCATGTCCAACAAGGTTCTATTTCTCCTTTCTGATACACCGTTTTGTTGAGACGTACCAAGTGCTGAGAGTTGGGATGTAATTCCATGTTCTATCATATAGCCTTGGAATTTTAAATCCATATACTCTCCACCTCGATCCGATCAAAGTGTTTTAATTGTTTTACCTAATTGATTCTCAACTTCAATCTTGAATTCCTTTAACTTTTCAAGTGTTTCAGACTTATGATGCATTAGGTAAATATGCCCAAATCCGGAATAATCATCTATAAAAGAGATGAAATATTCATAACCTCCTCTTACTTTAACATTCCTCGGACTACAAAGGTCTGAATGTATAAGCTCAAGAGGTTCTTTGGCCCTATAACCTTTTCCACTAAAAGGTATTTTAGTCATTTTTCCTTCTAAGTAGGACTCACATACTAGTAAGGCATTTTCTTTTAACTCATTTAGAAGTCTAATTCTTACCAATCTCTCAATCCTATTGAGGTTAATGTGACCTAACCGAAGGTGCAAAAGTTGAACATTTTTTTTAGGAGAAATCTTACGTTTCTTAGTTTGTGTATTTGCAGTTTTAAATAATTCAGTGTTCAAAATCATGTTGACTGAGTTAGGCCTTAAAACATACAACTCATTTTCTAATGAAGCTACACATATTTTAATACCATTCTTTAAAATAAACACTTTATTAGAAGAAAAATATATTGAAATACATTGTTCTATTAGGCAAGAAATTGAAATTAGGTTTCTAGTAAACCCTTGTATCACTAGTACATTGTTCAACAACATATGTTTCTTGCCAAAAAATGCTTCATGGTGCCCACTGCTACAGCTGAGACAACATCCTCATTTCCAACACGGAGTGTTATCTCTCCTTCTTGTAGCTGCTGCTAGGAACTAATTCCTTGAAAAGAAGAACAGACATGATTAGTGGCTACTGAATCCTATATCCAGGCAGAATTAGCATCATCCACTAAACAAGCTTCTAAGTAAAGTAAATCATATTTACCTTCTTTCTTCTTTTCTGCAATCTACTTCGGACAGTCCTTTCCAATGCACGTCTTCATTGGAGTGGAAACATTTTCCTTTGTCTGCAACTTCTTTGACCTTCTTGCCCTTTTGGGCGGCAGCTTTGTCAGCCCGTTTTCTCTTACCAACCTTCTTCATGTTCTTCTTCTCGCCTTTCAAGCTTAAGGAAGATGAAGCCACTGATTTAGTTCCAGAGGTTGAACCTCTGTGATTACTCCTACTGGCAACATTTGCCTCACCTTTTGATCTCTTGATTTTTATCAGAGATTGGAAGGTTTGGAGTTCATTCAGAAGGGAGGTAAGGTTAAAAGTAAGCTTGTTCATAACAACATTACTTCGAAACTGTAGAAAACTCTCTGGTAGAGTTTCTAGTATAAAGCTGACCTGGCTCGATTCGTCGATAGAAGCACCATTCGACTCCGCCGTGTTGAAGTGAACCATCATATCAAAGACATGATCTCCAACAGATGATCCCTCCGCCATTCTAGCGTTGAAGATGTACTTGAGGGCATTGTGACTGACTTGAATAGACTGTTGTCTGAACATGCCCTGCAGCGAATCCATAAATTCCTTGGCGGTCATCATGCCCTCGTGCTTCTTGGCTAGTATGTCTGACATACTTGCCAAGATGTAGACCTTGGCCATGTCATTGGCCTTGATCCATCTATCGTATGCATCACGAACATTTCGTGACGCATTCGAGCTTGGCACCTGAGGACACTCCTCAGTAAGCACAAACTTTAGATCGTCCGCAACCAAGATGATATTAAGATTGTATTTTCAGGTCATCATATTTTCTCCGGTTAATTTCTCAGTAACTAATAAGGAAAGGATTGAGCTATTCATATTGTTGAAATACAAAAATGTTTGTATTAGTTTTTCGCTAAACCTTAATTAATTTAATCATTTTTAGCTAATTATCTAATGATTCCCAAGTCATTAATAAAACGCAATGATACTCCAAGGGTTTAGAATGAATGACACCGAAGGGTAATAAAAAACACTCCTCCTCTAGATCAAGACATTATTGACCAAAACCTAATGCCAGAATAACTCTTATTCCTATAGGCTTTAGTTACCATTATTTGATATGGATACAATTACAACTAATGTATCATGTGAGTGTAACCTTTTGTCTTTGGATTCCAGAGTCCCGGTCCAACAAAATCCGCCGAAGGGAGGACTAGGTTGGAAAATAAACTAAGGTAATCTTTATCCTTGTTCAGGTGTTCACTATGTTCCGATCTCTATGATCAAAGCCCTCCGAAGGGATTATGCAGTCGGAGCCAAACTAGCGGTGATCATAGTAATCTCACGGTGTGAACCGATAAAAGAGACCATAGGTTTTGTTTTCACTAAACCTGCTCCCACTCACTATAAGTACCATCTCCATTCACCTTGCTATTGATCCATACAAACACCATCCGAAGGAAGACGCTCCCGTTTGTGCAACGAGGCCAGTATGGATCTCACGTTGTGAATTTTCCGGAGATATGTAGGTGGAAATATATGTATCATGTACACTTTTCCTCCCACTGAATACTTTAACTCTATAGAAAATTTACCTATGCTAAACTCGGCTAATGGTTTTTACCTAAACTTATTAATATAACCCTTATATTAATAATCAATATAACTCTTATATTAATAATCAATATAACTCTTATATTGATTTTATCCTAAGTTTGCTAATATAACTCTTTATATTATATCTAGGATTTCTAGTTTATTAACTCCTTAATAAACTTGCTGACGCTACTATAATTTATAAACCCTCTGATTGAAATTCACTCCCAAGTCAGTTCCCAGGTAGGGGTGTTCTGTTTTCGTCAGCTTAAATACCCCAGCGTAGACAAAACCTTCTTTAGACAGAGTTCCTCTTTTAATCATTGTTTATAAATTACATGGTTCCTAATTCAAATCTAATTAGAACTAGATAACCTAAGTTATATTAATTCTAAGTTCTAAACATTTTAAAACTAATAATTAACCTTAGGTGACATGCATACTATGTTATATTTGTTTGATCATCCATCACATGAATAATAAACATACATCACATATTCATCTCATGAATTATAATGCATGTCAATTCTGTCCAAAAATTAATATAACTCCTTATATTAATTATACATGCAAATTATATAATATAACACTTTATATTATAAATGAAGCATGGAAATGCTTAACCTAAGGTGGGATTTTCTAAATAACATACATTATGCATGGATATAATTATACAACAATTGCATAAAATTAAATAGAAAAAAATTAGAGCATTTTTGGCACCCTAAAAAATAATTTTAATAAATATAATCTAATTATATTAATTAAAAGAAATAAAATAAATATTAATTAATATAAAAAACGTTTTATATATTAAATAATATTAAAAAAAACTTTTTTTTGCCCGTTGTTGCTTTCCGTGAAACGCCTACGGCGTTGCAATGCTGTCTTTTGTCTGTTTCTGACCGTTGAAGCACGCCTCACCAACAGCGTTGCACAACGCCTTCGGCGTTGCAACGCTGTCGTCTTCTCAGCTGCGCGTCTGCCTTAGTGGCGTTGTAATGCCAATGAACAGCGTTGCAACGCCGTTCACATAACATAATGGTTTTAACACATTTTTTGCTCGATTTTCCTCTGTTCTTCTCAGCAACCACTTTGTCTCGATCGACACGGACTTACATATCACTCGATTTACAATTAAAATTTGTCAAAATATTGAACTCTTACATTGAACAGTTCAATGAAAAAATTACAAATCTAAGTGTCAAAAATGTAAACATCTAATTTTGCAAACCTTCACTCATCTCATGAACAAAATGTAATCTCACCTATGTTTTTGATAGATCTAGAACAAAAACAAGAACACAATTGTGC
This sequence comes from Trichosanthes cucumerina, assembly GCA_036507285.1. Taxonomy (NCBI): domain Eukaryota; kingdom Viridiplantae; phylum Streptophyta; class Magnoliopsida; order Cucurbitales; family Cucurbitaceae; genus Trichosanthes; species Trichosanthes cucumerina. Next base: position 67,311,916 of record CM071839.1, on the reverse strand, counting down.
TCTGATACCAATTGATGAGATTGAATCCCATAGCGAAAGCGATTTGAATCGCGTGTTATTGTAATGTATTACATAGATCAAATCAAAACATACATAAAATGATTAAGCATGCATATTAGATCATACGGACAACAAGTATATTACCTTTGTAGACAAAACAACACGTGCTCCTTTGATCCTCACGTTCTCACGATCGCAACGATCTCGCGTACTCCACAAACTACGAAGTAGTTTTCAATCCGTCCGCTAGATCTTCTCCGTTGTATCTCTAGGAGAGGGAAGGTGGTGGAACCTCTTTTGGAGTTGGGAGAGAATTTTAGGAAAACAAGTGCCATGAAACTTTTTCAACAAAATCACTTGTCAAAAGAGCACTAGAGTTGCCTTTTGAATTAGGTTAACAAATGTGCATCTCATGCACATATTTATACAGAAATGGGATGGAAATGACCATCCTACCCTTATAGTGCTCTTATAGTGCTCTTATGATATATTTCTCATGGATGACACCATATGTTATATCAATTATATCATATATAATTGACATATCCCTTTAAACATGAAATTGACCATTTCAATCTCACTCCAAAATATAAACCTTTCTTATTTCCATGTTGAGCCAACGGAGGGACCTAATGGATCTACAGATCATGAGCTCCAATGATACAAGATTAATCGATCAAACTCTTTGATTCAATTAATCAACATTCATTAACTATAAGTCATTCCACTATAGACTCATAGTTGCACTCTCCTCACTGTAGACTATGTTGTATCCACTGATATAATCAATAATTGTGAGTCGACCCTTCAAAGGTTGTTCGTAGTCACAGCTGGGTCAAATTACCATTTTACCCCTGTGAATACATCTTGTTCTTTAAGCTCTACTGATCCTCTAATGAACAATCAGTCTATGTTCCTACCATAAAACTTTATCCTTCTTAAGCTAGTAAGAAGGCGGGTCCCATTGTTCAAGACCTGGATTCAGTTCTTAAGAGAACAACCTATATGATTCTGATAAGAAAACCCTAGCGAATTGGAATTATGAACCCTTTGGTTATGTGAACTCCTAATTCTCAAACACTAAAACCCCCAAATCGATTCGATTCAATCCCAAGGAAAAGGACTAGATGTGGATTACCTTATGATCGAAGACCAAGAGGTAAGGAATCTAGTTCCTCACTCAAGGATGGAACACTCCACAAGCAAATTGATCAAACCCACCTGAATGTTCCTGGCTTGCAACCCTGTACTCAAGAGTTGCAAATGGTGATAGTGTGGCTCTGCAACAAATCACACAAAATTTGTATTCATCCAAAATCTATCTTGTACAACCTAATGGCCAAGCTTTAAATAGCTTCCCAAAACTCTAAATGCCATATCATGACAAATGACAAAAATACCCCTACTTAAAATGTTATAAAAAGAATAAAATTGAAAAAATAATAGAATTATATAAAAATTAGAAAATAACAAATTTGATGCCCTGGTGGTTCATATCAGATTCCCTAATTCAGGAATGAGTGAATTCCTTCTTGCATAGTTAAGTTCCCAGCTACTTACAAAATTATGTCCCTGAGAAGGTACGCTTATTGAGTCGGCTACAGGCCACTCTCACCCATACTAGTCTAAGGACAAACCTCATAAGCAGGAGTTCGTAGCTTGCTCTGGATTCAGGTCAAGTCACTAATGATCATCTATGAATTATTATACCTATCTTCATAACGGTGTTACTCTAGTAGGTTAAATAACTCACGGTCTGGTCTTGTATAATCTCATTATACAAGATGCCCCCACTCGCATGTCTATCACATGAACAAGTTGGATTAGCTCGTTTGTACCAAATACAAAGCGGGTCGCATCCATGGTGTTATTAATTTCAAACAGTAATTTACAAACACGAGATTATGACAAAAATTTCAACAAACTCCCACTTGGACTAAGCTAGTGGAGAAAATACATTTCTGAAATGTACATAAATTACAACGAAGTAATACAATAAACTAGTGCATTGAATACCCGTTTACACATCTCCCACTTGCCCTTGTCTGGAAGTACTCGAAGACCTAGACTCTCTAGGTGACCCTCAAAAACCTTAACCGTGAGGGGCTTTGTAAATGGATCAACTACGTTATGCTCCGACGCTATCTGCGTGACTGTCACGTCTCCGCGGTGCACAATCTCCCGTATCAAGTGATACTTCCGCTCAATGTGTTTGCCTCTCTTATGGCTCCGAGGCTCTCTGGAGTTGGCTACTGCACCACTGTTGTCACAAAATAGTGTGATCGACAAGTTCATATTTGGAACAACTTCCAAATCTAACATGAACTTCCTGAGCCAAAAAGCTTTCTTTGCAGCTTCACAAGCCGCAACATACTCCGCTTCCATAGTGGAATCAGTGATGCATCCCTACTTGATGTTTCGTCACACTACAGCTTCTCCATTAAGAATGAAGACTGACCCCGAAGTGGATTTCTTAGAATCCTTATCGGTCTGAAAGTTAGAATTCGTGTAGCCCGTAAGGATCAAATCCCAACTGCCATACACTAAGCTGTAGTTCCTCGTTCTCCTAAGATACTTGACGATTGCCATTACGGTTGTCCAGTGATCTAATCCTGGATTGGATTGATACCTACTGACAATCTCTACTGCATAACAGATGTCGAGCCTAGTACACAGCATGGCATACATTAGGCTGCCTACAGCTGAAGCATATGGGATCCGTCTCATATCCTCAACATCTTGAGGAGTCTTAGGACATTGATCCTTAGACAAATGAACCCCATGCCTGGAAGGCAGCAAACCCTTCTTGGAGTTCTGCATCTTATATCTAGACAATATCTTGTCAATATAAGACGCCTAAGATAAGGCTAGAGTTCTGTTCTTCCGGTTTCGGACTATCTGGATACCTAGAACATACTGAGCTTCTCCCAAATCTTTCATTTGGAATTGCGAAGCTAGCCACTTCTTAACGTCAGTAAGAAATTCTACCTTATTCCCAATAAGAAGAATACCATCCACATACAACACTAAAAATGCGACAGTTTTGTCAAGAATTTTCTTGTAGACACAAGGCTCGTCGACATTTTGATCAAAGCCATAAGATTTGATCGCCTCATCAAACCTTATATTCCAAGACCTCGAAGCTTGTTTTCGTTCATAAATAGACCTATGAAGCCGGCAAACCTTTTGCTCTTGGCCTTGGGCAATGAACCCCTTAGGTTGGTCCATGTAGATGGTTTCATCAAGTTTGCCATTCAAAAAGGTTGTCTTGACGTCCATCTGCCATACCTCGTAGTCATAATACGCAGCAATGGCCAGAAGGATCCTGATCGACTTTACCATGGCAACAGGTGAAAACGTCTCCTCATAGTCAACCCCTTCAACCTAGGTAAAATCCTTTGCCACTATTCGGGCTTTGAAGGTCTGCACCTTCCCATCTACGCCACATTTACGCTTGTAGATCCATTTGCAACCAATAAGTTTTGCCCCATCAGGTTGATCCACAAGCTCCCAGACAGAATTGAAGTACATCGACTCCATTTCCTGGTCCATAGCTTTAATCCATTCATCTTTGTTAACATCAACCATTGCCTGATCATAGGTCAATGGATCCTCGCAGTCATCATCAGAAGTGACAACTGAGATTTCAGCTAAACCCATGTAACGATCAGGTTGTCTCACAACCCTCCCACTACGTCGAGGCATTGCCAACTCTTGGGAACGGATTTGACTAAACGTGCTAGGATTAACAACACTTGTTGATGTACTAGCTCCATCAGCAACTCTTGCTGACGTACTGTCCATTTCATTTTACATAATTTTACTCCTTGGTAAATGATCCCTGACGTGGTGTTCCTCTAGGAAAGTGACGTTTGTCGATACAAGCACCCTATTTTCCTTACGATCATAAAATAGACCTCCCCTAGTCTCTTTAGTGTAACCTACGAATAGACACAATTTCAAATGGGGTTCCAACTTTTTTGGGTTTGACACCAACACGTAGGTCGGGCATCCCCAAATTTTGAAAAGATGTAAACTGGCTTTACGACCATTCTAGAGTTCGAAAGGTGTTTCACAAGCACTCTTCGACGGAACGTTTTTTAAAATATAAACCGCAATCTCCACTGTGTAACCCCAAAAAGAATCAGGGAGACGAGCATTGCTCATCATCGACCGAACCATGTCCAACAGGGTTATGTTTCTCCTCTCTGATACACCATTCTGTTGTGGCATACAAGGTGCTGAGAGTTGAGAGGTAATTCCGTGTTCTATCATATTGTCCTGGAATTCAGTGTCCATATACTCTCCACCTCGATCCGATCGAAGTGTTTTAAGCGATTTACCTAACAGGTTCTCAACCTCAGTCTTATACTCCTTGAACTTTTCAAGAGTTTCAGACTTCTTATGCATTAGGTAAATATACCCATGCCTCGAGTAATCATCTATGAAAGACACGAATTATTCATAACCTCCTCGTGCTTAAACATTCATCGGACCACAGAGGTCAGAATGTACTAGCTCAAGGGGCTCTTTGGCTCTATATCCTTTTTCAATAAAAGGATGTTTGGTCATTTTGCCCTCAAGGCATGACTCACACACCGGTAAAGAGTTTTCTTCCAACTCATTTAGAAGTCTACTCTTCACTAGTCTCTCAATCCCATTGAGATTAATGGACCTAACCTTAGATGCCAAAGATGGGCATTTTCCTTAGGAGAAACTTTCGCTCTTTTAGTTCGTGTTTCTGCAGTTTTAAATAACATAGTGTTCAAAACGTTTTTGACTGAATTTGGCTTTAAAACATACAAATATTCTCAAGTGAAGCAGAACAAATTAAGTTTACATTTTGGGAAATAAACGCTTTATTGCCTTGGAAAGAAACGGAAATACAATATTCTAATAGGAAGGAATATAAACTAGGTTTCTAGTAAACCCTTGAACTATATACATATTGTCTAACAAAATGTAATTCCTGCCAAAATGTAGTTTCACCGTGCCGACCGCTGCAGCAGAGACAAGCTCCCCGGATCCAACCCGTAAAGTCACCTCACCCTCTCGCAGCTGCTACCAGGAATCAATCCCCTGAAAAGAAGAACGAACATGGTTAGTGGCGCCCGAATCTAAAATCCAGACAGAGTCACTACTCTCCACTAAATAGGTTTCTATCACAAGTAAATCACATTTACCTTGATTCTTCCTTTCAGCTAAGAATTTGGGACAGTTCCTCTTCTAGTGTCCGGCATTACAGTGGAAACACTTTCTTTTCTCCGCAACTTCCTTGGCGTTCTTGCCCTATTGGGCGACAGCTCGGTCAGTTTTACCCCTTTTCATCTTCTTCTTTCCTTTCGGGCGTGAAGGAGCAACAAGTTTAGTCCCAGAGGTCGAACCCCTGTGATAAGACCTGTAGGCAACATTTGCCTCAGATTCTGGTGCCCTGATCCTCATCAAGGACTGGAAATTCTGTAGCTCATTGAGGAGGGTAGTTAGAGTGTAGCTAATTTTATTCATAACAGCATTGCAACGAAACTGAAGAAAACTCTTCGAAAGAGTCTCCAAGATAAAACTGACCTGGCTCGACTCGTCGATCGAAGCCCCATTCATCTCCGTTAGATTAAAGTTGGTCATCATGTCTATATCATGTTCACGGACAGACGACCCCTCTTTCATCCGTGTGTTAAAGACGTATTTGAGCGAGTCATGCTTGACTTGAAATGACTGTTGTCCAAACATTTCCTGCAATGACTCCATGAACTCCTTAGCGGTGGCCATCAGCTCATGCTTTTTTGCCAAAACATCAGACATGCTTGCAATGATATAGACCTTGGCCTTTTCATTGGCCCTGATTCATCGATCGTATGCATCACGAACACTTCGCGATGCAGTCGAGCCCGACATCTGAGGAAACTTCTTAGAGAACACGAACTTACTGTCATCAGTTACCAAAATTGTGTTCAAGTTGTTTTTCCATGTTTGGTAATTATCTCCCACTAATTTTTCAGACGTGAGTAAAGCTATAATTGAGCTAGACATGTTTGCTGAAAAATGAAAAACTTTGTGTTAGTCTTGCAAACAACTTTTTGAAATCTAATCAGGTTTTAGCAAAAATTGTATCATGATCCCTAGGTCATTCAAAATTTGCAATGATATCCTAAAGGTTTAGAATGACCGCCACCGAAGGGTGAACAAAACACTCCTCCTCTAGGATGAGACTTTCTCGATCAGACCCTAATCCCAGAATAACTCTTATGCCATTAGACGTCCAATTACCATTGTTCGGTCGAATTCATTAACTCTTAACGAATTCCGTGAGTGTCACCTTCAATCTTTAAGTTTTCAAGTATCCGTCCAAACAATAGCCACCGTAGGGTGAAACAAGAAGGAAAACCAACTAGGAAACTGTATCCCTTTTGGAAATTCACAGTGTTCCGACTCCCATGATTAGGCCCTCCGAAGGGATTGTCTGGTCCAGGCCAAACTAGCAGGCGGATCATAGGCGTCCCACGGTGTGAATCGAAAGAAGAGACCGTGGGTCCCGTTTTCACAAGTCCCGCTCCCACTCACTATAAGTACTCTCTCCATCCACGATGATATTGACCCATACAAATGCCATCCGAAGGGGGACGCTCCCATTTGCGCCACGAGGTCGAGTATGGATCTCACAGTGCGGACTTAACGGAGATTTGTGGTTGGAAATTAAATATATCTCATACACTATATTTCCTCTCACTCAGCACTTTAATTTTATTAGGGATTGACCTAGATAAATCGGCTAAAATTTACCTAAGTCTACCAATATAACTCTTATATGGTATTAACCTAAGTTTATAATCACATTATTACTTAGGTCTATGTGAGTAAATTAAATCACTTTTAATTAACGACACTCACGATAAGTATAATCTAAGAATCTCCGGACCGAATTCACTCCCAGGTCGGTTTCCAGATAGGGGTGTTCCGCAAGCGTCAACTTAAATACCCCAGCCTTAGACAAAACCTTTCTTAGACAGAGTTACTAATAAGGTCACCATTCATAGACTATACTTTAATTTCCTAATTCTAATCTTATTAGAACTAGAAAACCTAAGTCTAATTATTCAAGTTCTAAACACTTTAAAACTAATAATTAACTTAGGTTGCATGCATTTCTATGTTACAGTGCTTGATCATTCATCACATGAATAACTATATGCTATAACAAAAATAATTCATCACATGAATTTAAATGCATGAGCATACTTTAATTCAAAAAATATAACCTTCTATTAATTAAATTAAACATGCATTTAATTATATTATAACACTTATAATATAATCTATCATGCATACTATATATTATAACTCTTATAATATAAATGATGCTTGAAAATGTTTAACCTAAGGTGAGATTTTAAATCTATATGACATACATTATGCACATAGAATTTAATTAAAACATACATCACATGCATAAAATAATTAAATAGCAAAAATGGACCGGTTTTGGGTACCTAGGGGAAATTATTTAATTAAATAACATTAATATAACAATTATATTAATATTATTTTATAAAATAAATAAATAAATAATAAAAATACATTTTACATTTATAAAATAAAAAAATTGAATTAAAAACTGCCCCCACGAACTTTGAAATTGGGTCTGCGCAAAACACCCGCGAACTGCCCACTACGCGTGCGTCGTTGCAACGCTGTCGCGTCCAGCGTCACGCTCCGCGTGCTCAACGCATGTTGTTGCGTAAAATTATGTTGCAATACCGCAAGTGTACGAGTCAAGTTTTAGTATAGTGATTTATGAGTCTAAGTATCGTCCTCGGGAATGGGTTTCTAGATTAATTAATTATTAAGGTACTAATTCTCAATTTTAGCTAAGGAAACATAACATGGATAGTTGGTTGAAGTAGATACAAACAAACGAACAAACATGTGGAGACACAGATTGATAGATTTGGGAGAAGTGATTTTACAAGTTAAAGACCTAACTAGCACATGCATTGAACCAATGAGATGAAATTATAAACAAGAAGTGAAATACTCAAGAAAATCTCTCGATTCTTAGTGAGCCTCACACATGCAATAAACTCATAGGCTCCATATGAACCTACAACATGCATGGCATTAAGCAACTTCTTTATGTGTTTTCCTAAGATTTCTAGGTCACTCTCGTGCCAGACTTCCAAGGGTTTTGAAAACTTTGCTCTAATTCAAGCTTTATCTCTCGAGTCCACTTAAATCAACAAATTAAAAAGTAAAGAACGAATTGCCAAAAATAACGACATAACATGCTTCAATACATCACAAGAAAGTCATAACAAGTAACTCAAATCCTACTACAATGTTTAGCTACTCTAAATCACCTGAAAAACAAACTAAACAAGTAGAAAACATCTTAGAACGCTATTACAAATTGAAAGAAAGAGAAATAAACTTAGGTGTCGATGCTGGGTCCTTCGTCTCTCGAGCTCCCGTCTTCGATCTCGAACCTCCACGAATGCTTTGGCTCCCAAAATCACTCTTTTCTCTCTTCTTACAAGGTGTATTTCGAATTTAGGGCAAAACTCTACCAAATTGTGCTCCCCATTGCAAGAATCATAAGGTTGTATTTATAGGCATCAATGGGGCAAATACAGTAACGCTAGGGGACGAAGTTGCAGCAACGCTGCACTCCTAAACCCGTGGTAAATATGGAAACTATCGGCGCGGCAGCGTTGCGGCGCTAGGGACGCGTTGCAACGCTGCTACCTTAACGTCGCGCGCTTCTTATCGATCACGGCGTTGCGACGCGCAAGGCGGCGTTGCAGCGCCGCCTCGCGTGCTTGCTTCTCATGCGTGCGCGCGCCTTTATCGATCTAGCGTTGTGGCCGCCGCAAAGCGGCGTTACAACGCTATCGGCGATGATCTCCAAAGCCGTTTGGTTGCACGTTCGGCGTTACGCCGCCATCGCTTTCGTCTTGACTTGGTTTGGTCTTCTCTCTTCCATTTGATGTTATATTTAGCTCCAAATAGCCTTGTTTTGATCCCGAGTGATCCAGCTTGTCTCCAATAGCTCCGTTTAAGCTCTTAACCTGAAATTGAATAAATTAACCACGTAAAAGCCATGAAATCATTATAAAACTAGCAATAATTAAGCTTAAGGATAACACATTTTGTGTGCTATCAAACACCCCCAAACTTAAACTTTTGCTAGTCCCGAGCAAAAACAGAGTTAAACATTAGATTGTTCTTAAACATACATGTGATCCAAGCCTCAAAGATTTAAGAGAATATTTTGCAATTACAGGAAACACTTAAACATAACACTTCAACAAGTAATTTAAAATTTTTCCTAAGTGTTCCTACGTGTGTGTGTGGTTAGCCTATGTTCCCTTCATTTTTACTAAGCCCGGATCAACTTTATTAGGTTCTCCATTCAACTTCCCCTACACCGGTCTTAGTTACTAATCTTTGAGCCTCTCCACATTCGAAATAAACAACTTTACTCAAAGACTTAATCACTCTTTTGATGCCACTTTTTTTCTATTTTCTTTTTTTTTTTTTTTTTTTGTGCAAGGACACTAGCTTTCACACATCCACCGCAGGGACCCTTACCTGAGCACTCGCTCAATGAGTGGCCTAACCGATCACAAGTGAAGGTAGCTCTTTTGTCCTCACGAATTTTTTTTTACAAACAGACAACAAAAATAAACTTTTTCACATAATGCATATATTATACAGATCATGCACTTCATATTGTCATTTACCCTATCTTGCAGTTTAACTCTCAAATCAGTTTTCAGACCTATCGAGGTGACATCAAACTTCTAAGCCTAATAACTTTGTTCTAAGCATTTCAAAACTACAGGAACAAAGGCTATGTGCATATAATGCAGGAAAAACTCAAGAAAAAAATTTTAAATTAACTCAAATTCATGTCATGCTTTCAGGTTTCAGCAGAATCACAAAGATTTTCAATTATATCTCATCCTAGACTATCATACTCATACTGATGTGAAAGATCAACCAACAATTCAAAGACATACTCGGATATGACCACAAGAAATAAACACAATCCCACCCCCAAACTTAAACTAAACATTGTCCCCAATGTTTGTAGAAATAAGCATAAGGCAAGTATAAGGGTAGAAGTGAACGATACTGTCCTGGGTGATGGAGATATTTATGAGTTCCTTGGATAGCCAAAGCATGTGTGTTGGAGTTCCTCTAAATGGGAGCATGGATTTCAACGAAGAAGGGCATCTCCACAACCTACGAAGTAAAACAACAACTAACTAAGAATTGAAAAACAACAAAAACAACTAAAGCAAGCTAAAGACAGGAAAACAAAAGTAAGTAAAACTTGGGTTGCCTCCCAAGAAGCGCTTTGTTTAACGTCTTTAGCTAGACTGTACTCCCTCAAGGTGTTTCTTTCCTTGCTTGCATTGCATTGCTGGAGTGATGTGTTCATTTGGCCAATCTGGTCTCTCTATATTCTTTATTGCGGCTCCATGATCGGTCACTATACCGAGATAAACCGGTGATCGCATTCTCCACCGGTTGGACCGATTTCTAGATTAAGCTATGAAGGAGTGCAATGTGTCTTCCAGAGTTGGTTTCTCTCTCGATGTAGAAGCATGTCTGTGGGAGGATTCAACACATTCTTGTTGTTAGCATAAGAGAAATTCTCATGATACCTCAAACTGGATTGTAATGTGTTGGTAGGTTATTCTGAGTCCGATTTCCTCCATACTTGGTTGCTTCTATTGTTCGGTAGTGCAATTGCTCCATAGTGGATTCTCCATTGGGCCGGAGCATTGAGAGGACATCCTGTGCCTGTGGTGATCCCGCAAAATTATTCAAGGCATGAGTGAGAGACGCCATATGAGATCTAAGAGAGGTTACCTCGTCCGGCTTGATATAATCCACCCATCGGCTTAGATCTGCATCATTTTCAGAGGCCAGTAGTAGTGGCGATTGACACTTCCTCCGGGAGGGCACGTGCTTACAGCACGCCTTACGCCATGAAAGCCCCTCTAGCGGTAGCATCCGAGAATGGTCCCGGTCTTACCTTCCACCCATTATAAAAGCAATGTGTGACTGGGCGCGGTCCTGGGTAGCCATGCTTTGTGGGCATCTCCCGAGCATGTCCTTGTACCTTTCCTAAGCCTCAAATAATCGCTTCTCCCTCTCTTGCTCTGAATGTTCCTATCTCGGGTCCTCAACTTTGCAGCTTTTAACAGTGGAAAGAATTTGGTCATGAAGGCTTGGGTCAACTCCTCCCGAAGTGATACTCCCGAGGAAGGGACCCTAGCCATTCTTTGGCTCTACCCTCGCAAGGAAAAAGGAAAGAGACGTGGCGAATACTATCGTGCAGAGATACCATTCATTTTAAATGTACCACAGATTTCCAAAAATTTTGAAGATGAGAGTTAGGATCTTCTCGTGGCTAGGCCTCTGAAAGCACCTTCCCTAACCATTTGTATCAACCTGCTTTTGGGTTCAAAGTTATTAGCATTGATAGGGCATGAACTATTCCACCTGCTGTAATTAAACACAGTTGGAAATACTCCTGATAGGTTTAGGGTTGTTGATGAGCTCCTGATCAGCCATCTCCTGAGGTTTTGCTCTTCCTTCCCTTAGGAGTCTCCTACAGGTCCTCTCGATCTCAGGATCAAAAGGATGCAAGTCTGCAGCTCTCCCTTTGGGCATACACCTGGAGGAACAAAAAGAAAGAAATTAGATAAAAAAAAAGAAGCACAAACAACTAGAAAATAAAATAGAAAATAAAGACATAAAACATAAAACTTGGGTTGCCTCCCAAGAAGCCCTTTCTTTAACGTCTTTAGCTAGACGGTGACTTATCAGGGTACATAAAATTGCTCATACTTCTCTGGACCCTTCTTGCTCGAATCAATGTAGCCCTCTAAGTCTAAAAGGCTATCTTGCTTTTCATGGGCGCCAGAGACATAATTATTTTTGGTATTTTTGTTTAATAAAATGAAAGAACTGGAATCAAAACAAGACTCGTGAGTGAAAGACCAATGGTTATCAAAAATCAAGGAAATTTCTGGGGATAAAGGGAAAGAAGACTTCTCAGCCTCTAACTCTATCACCTGTGGAACTAAGTGTATCACCAGTGTTCTCCTCACTAACCTGATCATGGTGTGCCTCAGTCTCCCCCAAACTATCCTCACTAACATCTAAACAAATCCTCCTAGGTGGCATCTCACGAGTGGTAAGGAATATAAATTGTTCTGTGTAAGGTCTTAAGGGAAACTACTAATTGATTGAGATACTCGGGATCTATCCCCTTTTATTTCCCAAAAGTCTTACCACCTCAGCTTCTAACCTATCCAACCTTTCGAATTCATCATGAACCAAATTTTTAATTTTCAATTCTAAGGTATATTCCATCAATTGGTCCACAAGAGAAGATTTTTCAAGGGGTTGGTTAAGGTATGAAAAACTATGGTTCCAAGTGCCTAAATAACTACCCTCATGTGAATTTTCATATATGTCAGGTACAGAATGGTAAAAATTAGACACATGGTGTTCAGAAAAATCATGATGCACAAAACTAGGGTCCTGAGAGGAGTAATAGAATGATGGAGAAAAATCATGCAAAGTCATGCTTGAAAAATTACTAATTCAGACAAGACTTCTACACAATAGCAACACAACAAAAAAAACAGGGGACAAAGACTCAAAAACACACAAAACTAAAATAACACAAATAAAGAAACAAACAATCACACAAAACAATTAAGGAAAGACAAACAAACAAGCTTTAGTCTAAAATTTCAAATTTTCTCCTAATATTAATTAATCTAAATAATCGCCATTCCCTAAGCACTGCATAAAAAACTTGTTGCGTAAAATTATGTTGCAATACCGCAAGTGTACGAGTCAAGTTTTAGTATAGTGATTTATGAGTCCAAGTATCGTCCTCGGGAATGGGTTTCTAGATTAATTAATTATTAAGGTACTAATTCTCAATTTTAGCTAAGCAAACATAACATGGATAGTTGGTTGAAGTAGATACAAACAAACGAACAAACATGTGGAGACACAGATTGATAGATTTGGGAGAAGTGATTTTACAAGTTAAAGACCTAACTAGCACATGCATTGAACCAATGAGATGAAATTATAAACAAGAAGTGAAATACTCAAGAAAATCTCTCGATTCTTAGTGAGCCTCACACATGCAATAAACTCATAGTCTCCATATGAACCTACAACATGCATGGCATTAAGCAACTTCTTTATGTGTTTCCCTAAGATTTCTAGGTCACTCTCGTGCCAGACTTCCAAGGGTTTTGACAACTTTGCTCTAATTCAAGCTTTATCTCGCGAGTCCACTTAAATCAACAAATTACAAAGTAAAGAACGAATTGCCAAAAATAACGACATAACATGCTTCAATACATCACAAGAAAGTCATAACAAGTAAATCAAATCCTACTACAATGTTTAGCTACTCTAAATCACCTGAAAAACAAACTAAACAAGTAGAAAACGTCTTAGAACACTATTACAAATTGAAAGAAAGAGAAATAAACTTAGGTGTCGATGCCGGTCCTTCGTCTCCGAGCTCCCGTCTTCGATCTCGAACCTCCACGAATGCTTTGGCTCCCAAAATCACTTTTTTCTCTCTTCTTACAAGGTGTATTTCGAATTTAGGGCAAAACTCTACCAAATTGTGCTCCCCATTGCAAGAATCATAAGGTTGTATTTATAGGCATCAATGGGGCAGCGTTGCAACGCCCTCTGTGCGGCTTCTCATGCGTGCGCCCTTATCGATCTAGCGTTGCGACGCTGCAAAGCAGCGTTGCAACGCTATCGACAGTGATCTCCAAAGCTGTTTGGCCGCACGTTCGGCGTTGCAACGCCATCGCCTCGGGTCTTCAGCTTGGTTTGGTCTTCTCTCTTCCATTTGATGTTATATTTAGCTCCAAATAGCCTTGTTTTGATCCCGAGTGATCCAACTTGTCTCCAATAGCTCCGTTTAAGCTCTTAACTTGAAATTGAATAAATTAACCACGTAAAAGCCCCAAAATCATTATAAAACTAGCAATAATTAAGCCTAAGGATATCACATTTTGTGTGCTATCACATGTCACGGTCATGCTTGTCCAGGGCCTGTTGCCCGTGGCCGGATGCCCGTTCCCACCCTTTTTACCTTGCTTTCACTTTACTTTTATCGTTGTTGCATGTTAGGATAGTTTCCTTGCATTTTTGCTTTCGTATGACTCCTCGCCAAAATGACGTGCAAGGGGGTCATGGCTAGAATCCTTAGTTTGTACTATAGGGGGATGCGACTATTCATCGATTCTCCCTACAAAGAGTTATATGCTAATTAAGCGTGGCTTTCATTGAAATTGCTTTCCAGCTATATAACTAACTTTCTAAAATGCTTCCAAATGATTTCCAAAATATTTTCACAAATTCTCTCTGACCCCATTTTCTAAAAAACTGTTTTCCCAAGAACGGGGGTGGAGGTTGCGAGATAGGCCTTGTAGGCCACCGGTGATCCGAATTCGAGTCGGCTGACTTGCTCGTAGGCGAGAGCAAGTGCCGCACGGTCGTGTCAAGACCCTCTAAGAGGTGCGACCGTGTCAGTTGGTATCAGAGCCATTTTGGCTTACGTAATCAAGACGATGAATCATGTCTTTGTGAGAGAAAGTGGCGAGGCCTGCATCGACCGGACGAGTGAGATTGAGGGCCAGATGCCCTTTCTGATTGAAGTCCCTGGTAGGATGTTGGTTTTGGAATCTCGTCTGGATGAGATTGCAACCAAAACAAATAAGATCGATGCGGTAGCTGGCCGCCTGGATGGAATGCCCGTCCGAGAGTTGATGACGAGGGTTGAGATCCTCGAGGATAAAGCTATACGAGATTGTGATCTCAGCAGTGGAGAAAGCTCATTGGGCCCTGTTGCCCGCATGAAGGGGCGTGTCGAAGGTTTAGACCACTCCCAAAAGTTGATGGCTCAGATGATGACAGACTTAACTAATGAAGTTAGAGCTGCCATAGAAGTTGTGAGAGCAGAAGTGGTAGAGCTGAAGGAGGGGGTGGCAGATTTGAACACCCGAGTTAATGTCACCATGAGAGCGGTGGAAAATCAAGCCCCAGCTGGGGGTGAGCTCAAACAGACAAGCTCAAAGTACCTAGACCGAAACCCTTCTGTGGGGTTCGTGATGCAAAAGCCCTTGAAAACTTCATATTTGATATGGAGCAATATTTCAGGGCTATAAACACAACGGTTGAAGAAAAGAGAGTTACCTTGGCGACAATGCACCTGACAGACGACGCCAAGTTGTGGTGGAGAACACGTTATATGGACGTCCAAGAAGGGCGTTGTACTATTGATACGTGGGAAACATTGAAACAAGAATTGCGCTCGCAATTCTTTCCTGAGAATGCAAAGATTTTGGCAAGGCGCAGGTTGCACGAATTAAAACATGATAAGACTATTCGGGAGTATGTTAAGGAGTTTGTTGCGGTAATGTTAGATATTCGAGACATGACGGAGAAGGACAAAGTATTTTCGTTTGTTGAAGGGTTACAACCATGGGCAAGGTCCAAACTCTATGAACAAAGGGTGCAGACCTTGTCAGAAGCGTATGCCGTCGCGAAACGGTTGTTTGATCTAGTAAGTGATCAGAGCGAAGAAGGACCCCAAGATGTGAGGCGGAGTCAGACCTCCCCAAGTAGAGACAATGGGGGGCGTCACGCTAACTCCCCCAAGAGTGGGGGAGGGGATAAGGTAAGAAGTGGGGAAGGAAGTACATGGCGAATGTCGAACCAACAATATGGACTGAGTCGAAGGCTCCCTTCTTGTTACCTGTGTAATGGGCCTCACAGCTGGGTAGAGTGCCAAGATAAGGTCACCTTGCAAAATTTTCAAGCCTAACTGACAAGTACTTCGAGTACCAACATTGGAACTTATGAGGAAGATACCCCAATTGAAGGAGAGGGGGACAAACCCCGCATTGGGGCCTTGAGATTTTTGTCGGCGTTGCAGAAAGAAGAAGTTGGGACCAGGGAGTTCACACATGGCCTTATGTATGTGGACACGATTATTAACCAGAAACCCACAAAGAGCACTATGATTGACTCAGGAGCAACCATAACTTTATGACTGAAATTGAAGTCTGTAGATTGAATTTAAGTTGGAATAGAGATGTTGGGAAGGTGAAGGTCGTCAACTCTGCGGCCCTGCCGGTGTTGGGAGTGGCGCAAAGAGTGACGATGCAGTTGGGCGCTTGGACCGGACAAACAGATTTTGTGGTTGTCAACATGGATGACTTCGACGTTGTGTTAGGGATGGAGTTCCTCCTTGAACACAAGGTCATACCGATACCATTGGCGGAATGTCTAGTGGTCACAGGGTCTAATCCAACTGTTGTGCACACTAGACTCAAACAACCAAGTGGTGTGAAGCGGTTGTCGGCCCTCCAACTAAGGGAGAGCCCAAGGAAGGTTGGGGAAGCCAACCCCATAACCAGGCCGAAGTTCGAATGTACTCGAAGGCCTGTGGAGACACCGAGTTGTGCGAGGGATTGGGTCAAGCAGAAACGACCCCTTTTGACGAGAAGGAATGTGGAGTCAGCTCCACCAGTGGTTGTGAAGAATGCGTTTGAGGTGTTGGCCGATATGACGCCTGAAGATGATTGTCAGAGTAGGGAGGTGAAAGAATTTCTTGAAGCGTGGAAGAGAAGTCAGGTTGTAGAGGTTCATTGGGACCGCCTCAGAAGCTGAAGAGAGCTGCTTGTAGAACCGAGGGTTCGAGTGTAGTTGGTTGACAGGGGCGTCAACCGTTTAAGTGGGGGAGAATGTCACGGTCATGCTTGTCCAGGGCCTGTTGCCCGTGGCCCCATGCCCGTTCCCACCCTTTTTACCTTGCTTTCACTTTACTTTTATCGTTGTTGCATGTTAGGATAGTTTCCTTGCATTTTTGCTTCCGTATGACTCCTTGCCAAAATGACGTGCAAAGGGATCATGGCTAGAATCCTTAGTTTGTACTATAGGGGGATGCGACTATTCATCGATTCTCCCTACCAAGAGTTATATGCTAGTTAAGCGTGGCTTTCATTGAAATTGCTTTCCAGCTATATAACTAACTTTCTAAAATGCTTCCAAATGATTTCCAAAACGTTTTCACAAATTCTCTCTGACCCCGTTTTCTAAAAACTGTTTCCCAAGAACGGGGGTGGAGGTTGCGAGATAGGCCTTGTAGGCCATCGACGATCCGAATTCGAGTCGGCTGACTTGCTCGTAGGCGAGAGCAAGTGCCGCACGGTCGTGTCGAGACCCTCTAAGAGGTGCGACCGTGTCACTCCACGCCATGGCGTTGCAACGCTGTCCTGTAGCGCGCCTTGCTCCCGCTGGCACAACGTTGAGACGCCAATAAACGGTGTCTCAACGTTGTCGCCTGTACAGCAAACACCTTTGCTGTTTTGCTTCGAATTTCGCCCGTTTCCGCTCCGATTTCTTCACAGCAACTCTTGCTACAAAAGACTCGGACTTACAAACTCGATTTACAACAAAATACCCAAAAACAATGGGCCCTTACATTGATCTCATCAACATAATTGTAAATCTAAAAATGCCAAAAATCGAATATATCCATTATGCAAACCAACATTCATCTCATGAATTAAGGCAAAATACCCACCTAATTTTAACGAAAATGAGTGCATAACGAAGAACCATCGAGATGTCTCTGATACCAATTGAAGGAAATGAGAATCTCCGCGCAGCAGAAGACGATCGAATCGTCAAGGTATCATTACGCTACTCGAAATTCATTAAAATTGATTATCAAATAATCTAGGCTAAACATACAAATTAAAGGAAGAAAATTACAGCAAGAAGAACATACTTACTTGTTCAAGGCCATTCTTCAATCTTTCTTCCTTGATCACGAACACTTCGTGCTTCTCGATCTCAACAAAAACTTCTCTCAAACAAAAACCGAACACAACCAACGACCTTCTCGGTTATTCTTCCTTTGAAAAAGAAAAGTAGTGGGACTTTAGTTTTGGTGAAGGGAGGAGAGTTGAGAGAGAATTCTCTTCTTTTGGCCAAATTTTCAAAAAATGGGAGAAAAGCTTGAGAAACCCTTCTTGCAAAGGGTTTAAATAGTGAAAGAACATGGAATTAAAATCCCCACATTATTACCACTTTACCACAACTATAGGTTATGCAAATCACATTTTGCATAACCGTATATTATAAGATATCTCATATCTGATTAAACAAATCACATTTGCATAATTGTTGATTTTATTAAATTGAATCACATCCAATTTAATTTCTCCAATTAGCCCTAATTCAACAATTAGGCTAACTTATAGTTTATTATGAATCTCATTCACATTAAACTATATATTATATCATTCATATCTCATATAAATGACATAAATGACCTTTAAGTGAAATTGAACACTTCAATTCACACCAAAATATTAACCCTTCTTTTAACCTAGATTGAGCCAACCGAGGGACCTAATGGACCTACAGTGATGAGCTCCAATGATCCGAGATTAAACTATCAAACTCTTTGACCCGGTTAATAAACATTCATTAGCTACGGTAACACTCCACTAAAGCCCGTAGCTGCACTCCCTTCAGTGCAGAATATTACGTGTCCACTGATATAACCAATAACCATGAGTTGACCATTCACAGGTTGTTCGTAGACATGAAGGGATTTTGAATTCCCGCAGCGGAAGACGTTGTGAAACGTCGTTGATCCATTGTATAATTCTTATCTTAAAATTTAATCTATCTCATGGATCCTAGTGAAAGAACATGGAATTAAAATTCCCACATTATTACCACTTTACAACAATTATAGGTTATGCAAATCACACTTGCATAACCATATATTAAAAGATATCTCATATCTAATTAAACAAATCACATTTGCATAATTGTGGATTTTATTAAATTGAATCACATCCAATTTAATTTCTTTCAATTAATTTCTCAAATTAGTCCTAATTCAACAATTAGGCTAACTTATAGTTTATTATGAATCTCATTCACATTAAGCTATATATTATATCATTCATATCTCATATAAATGACATAAATGCTCATTAAGTGAAATTGAACACTTCAATTCACACCAAAACATTAACCCTTCTTTTAACCTAGATTGAGTCAACCGAGGGACCTAATGGACCTACAATGACGAGCTCCAATGATCCGAGATTAAACTATCAAACTCTTTGACCCGGTTAATCAACATTCATTAGCTACGGTAACACTCCACTAAAGCCCGTAGCTGCACTCCCTTCAGTGCAGAATATTACGTGTCCACCGATATAACCAATAACCATGAGTCGACCCTTCACAAGTTGTTCAGAGACACACCGGTCAAATTACCATTTTACCCACAGTGTCTACCTCTTTGTTCCTTAAGTCCCCACTGCTCCTCTAATGAACAACATATTGTGATGGTCCAACCATACACAACACCCTTCTCGCACAAATGAGAAGGTGGGCGCCCGTTGTCCAAGCCCTGGAGACAACACTTAAGGGACCAACCCCTCTAATTTCCCTAAAGGCGGGAACGAGTGAACTTCATCTCGCGTAGTTAAGTTTCCAGCTCCCTACTTGGTCCTGTCCCTGAGAAGATAGGCATATTGCGCGAGTAACTATGACCACCCTTACTCGTACTAGTCAAAGAACACACCCCCGCCGACAGGAGTCCGTAACACGCTCACGATTCAAGTCGAGTCACTAATGGTCATCTACGAAGTTATTAGTCCTTCATCACAACAATGTTACATCGATGAGGGTCTAATAATTCACGGTCCGGTCTTGTACAATCTCATTGCACAGGATGCCCCCACTCGAATGTCAACTACATGAACGAGTTAGATCACCTCGTTTGTATCTAATACAAAGTGGGTCGCATCCATAACATATCCAAGATTAGGTCTCCAACCCTATCCATATACTGTTGACCGTTCGGGCCATTAACTCGAATGTGATCCTCCATGTGTGTCAACTACACACCGTTCAAGTTCTAATTCTCTAATAAATTCAATGACCCTAGAGCTTAGTTTATTGGAAAAGTTTGTAAAATTTGCGAGACACAAAGTAATGAAATGAATAACACTTTATTAATTTCAAACAGTAATTTACAAACACGAGATTAGGACAAAAATCCCAACAAACTCCCACTTGGACTAAGCTAGTTGAGAAAGTACATTTATGAAATGTACATAAATTACAACGAAGTAATACAATAAACTAGGGCATTGAATACCTGTTTACACATCTCCCACTTGCCCTAGTCAGGAAGTACTCGAAAACCTAGACTCTCTAGGTGACCCTCAAACACCTTAGCCGTGAGGGACTTCATAAATGGATCAGCTACGTTGTGCTCCGACGCTATCTTTGTGACTGTATAAATGCACAATCTCCCGTATCAAGTGATACTTCCGCTCAACGTGTTTGCCTTTCCTATGGCTCTGAGGCTCTCTGGAGTTGGCTACTGCACCACTATTGTCACAAAATAGTGTGATCGACAAGTTCATATTTGGAACAACTTCCAAATCAAACATGAACTTCCTGAGCCAAACAACTTCCTTTGCAGCTTCACAAGCCGCAACATACTCCGCTTCCATAGTGGAATCAGCGATGCATCCCTGCTTGATGCTTCTCCATATTACAACTACTCCATTCAGAATGAAAGTTGGCCCCAAAGTGGATTTCCTAGAATCCTTATCGATTCCGAAAGTCGTAATCATGTATCCCGTGAGATCAAATCCCCATTGCCATACACTAAGTTGTAGTTCCTCGTTCTCTTAAGATACTTGAGGATTGCCTTTACGGCTGTCCCGTGATCTAATCATGGATTGGATTGATACCTACTGACAATCCCTACTGCATAACAGATGTCGAGCCTAGTACACAACATGGCATACATTAGGTTGCCTACAGCTGAAGCATATGGGATCCGTCTCATATCCTCAACATCTTGAGGAGTCTTAGGACATTGATCCTTAGACAAATGAACTCCATGCCTGAAAGGCAGCAAGCCTTTCTTGGAGTTCTGCATCTTATATCTAGACAACATCTTGTCAATATAAGACGCCTGAGATAAGGCTAGCGTTCTGTTCTTCCGGTTCTGGACTATCTGGATACCTAGAACATACTTAGTTTCTCCCAAATCTTTCATTTGGAATTGCGAAGCAAGCCACTTCTTAACGTCAGTAAGAAATTCTACCTCATTCCCAATGAGAAGAATATCATCCACATACAACACTAAAAATGCGACAGTTTTGTCAACGATTTTCTTGTAGACATAAGGCTCGCCGACATTTTGATCAAAACCATAAGATTTGATCGCCTCATCAAACCTTATATTCCAAGACCTCGAAGCTTGTTTCAGTCCATAAATAGACCTATGAAGTCAGCAAACCTTTTGCTCTTGGCCTTGGGCAATGAACCCCTTGGGCTAGTCCATGTAGATTGTTTCATCAAGTTTGCCATTCAAAAAGGTTGTCTTGACATTCATCTGTCATACCTTGTAGTCATAATATGCGCCAATGGCCAGAAGGATCCTGATCGACTTTACCATTGCAACAGGTGAAAACGTCTCCTCATAGTCAACCCCTTCAACATGGGTAAAACCCTTTGCCAGTAGTCGGACTTTGAAAGTCTGCACCTTCCCATCTACGCCCCGTTTACGCTTGTAGATCCATTTGCAACTAATAGGTTTTACCCCATCAGGTTGATCCACAAGCTCCCAGACAGAATTGAAGTACATTGACTCCATTTCCTGGTCCATAACTTTAATCCATTCATCTTTGTCAACATCAACCATTGCCTGATCATAGGTCAATGGATCCTCGCAGTCATCTTCAGGAGTGACAACTGAGGTTTCATCTAAACCCATGTAACGATCAGGCTGTCTCATAGCCCTCCCACTACGTCGAGGCTGTCTCATTTACTCCTTGGTAAATGATCCCTTACGGGGTCTTCGTCTTGAAAAGTGGCGTTTGTCGATACAAGCACCGTATTTTCCTTAGGATCGTAAAATAGACCACCCCTAGTCTCTTTAGGGAAACCTACGAATAGGCAAAATTTCGAACGGGGTTCCAACTTTTTTGGATTTGACACCAACACGTGGGTCGGACATCCCCAAATTCTGAAATGGTGTAAACTGCCTTTACGACCATTCTAGAGTTCGAAAGGTGTTTCACAAACACTTTTCGACGGAACGTTGTTCAAAAGACTCGGACTTACAGACTCGATTTACAACAAAATGCCCAAAAACAACGAGCCCTTACATCGATCTCATCAACATAATTGTAAATCTAAAAATGCCAAAAACCGAATATATCCATTATGCAAACCAACATTCATCTCATTAATTAAAACAAAATACCCACCTAATTTCAATGAAAATGAGTGCATAACGAAGAACCATCGGGATGTCTCTAATTCCAATTGAAGGGAATGAGAATCCCCGCGCAGTGGAAGACGATCGAATCGTCAAGGTATCATTACACTACTAAAAATTCATTAAAATTGATTATCAAATAATCTAGGCTAAACATACAAATTGAAGGAAGAAAATTACAGCAAGAAGAACATACTTACTTGTTGAAGGAAATTCTTCAATATTTCTTCCTTGATCACGAACACTTTGTGCTTCTCGATCTCAACCGAAACTTCTCTCGAACAAACCCGAACACAACCAGCGACCTTCTCGGTTGTTCTTCCTTTGGAAGAAGAAAAGTAGTGGGACTTTAGTTTTGGTGAAGGGCGGAGAGTTGAGAGAAAAGTTGAGAGAGAATTCTCTTCTTTTGGCCAAATTTCCAAAAAATGAGAGAAAAGCTTTAGAAACCTTTCTTGCAAAGGGTTTAAATAGTGAAAGAACATGGAGTAAAAATCTCCACATTATTATCACATTACCACAACTATAGGTTATGCAAATCACATTTGCATAACCATATATTATAAGATATCTCATATCTAATTATACAAATCACATTTGCATAATTGTGGATTTTATTAAATTGAATCACATCCAATTTAATTTTTCTCAATTAATTTCTCCAATTAGCCCTAATTCAACAATTAGACTAACTTATAGGTTATGATGAATCTCATTCACATTAAACTATATATTATATCATTCATATCTCATATAAATGACATAAATGCCCTTTAAGTGAAATTGAACACTTCAATTCACACCAAAACATTAACCCTTCTTTTAACCTAGATTGAGCCAACCGAGGGACCTAATGGACCTACAGTGACGAGCTCCAATGATTTGAGATTAACCTATCAAACTCTTTGACCCAGTTAATCAACATTCATTTGTTACGGTAACACTCTACTAAAGCCCGTAGTTGCACTCCCGTCAGTGCAGAATATTACTTGTCCACTGATATAACCAATAACCATGAGTCGACCCTTCACAGGTTGTTCGTAGACACGGCTGGTTCAAATTACCGTTTTATCCCTATGTCTACCTCTTGTTCCTTAAGTCCCCACTGCTCCTCTAATGAACAACATATTGTGATGGTCCAACCAAACACAACATTCTTCTCTGGCCAGTGAGAAGGTGGGCGCCCGTTGTCCAAGCCCTTGAGACAGCACTTAAGGGAACAACCCCTCTAGTTTCCCTAAAGGCGGGAACGAGTGAATTCCATCTCGCGTAGTTAAGTTCCCAGCTCCCTACTTGGTCCTGTTCCTGAGAAGATAGACATATTGGGCGAGTAACTGTGACCACCCTCACCCGTACTAGTTAAAGGACAGACCACCGTCGACCGGAGTCCGTAACACGCTTAAGATTCAGGTCGAGTCACTAATGGTCATCTACGAAGTTATTAGTCCTTACTGTCAACGGTGTTACATCAGTAGGTTTAATAATTCACGATCCGGTCTTGTACAATCTCATTGCACAGGATGCCCCCACTCGAATGTCAACTACATGAACGAGTCAAATCACCTTGTTTGTATCTAATACAAAGCGGGTCGCATCCACAGCTTATCTAGGATTAGGTCTCCAACCCTATCCATATATTGTAGATCGTTCGGATCATTAACTCGAACGTGATCCTCCATGTGTGTCCACTACACACCATTCAAGTTCTAATTCTCTCATAAATTTAATGACCCTGGACCTTAGTTTATTGAAAAAGTTTGTAAAATTTGCGAGACACAAGGAAATGAAATGAATAACACTTTATTAATTTCAAACAGTAATTTACAAACACGAGATTAGGACAAAAATTCCAACAGGTTTCCAGGTAGGGGTGTTCCGCAAGCGTCAACTTAAATACCCCAGCCTTAACCTTGCTTAGACAGAGTTACTAATCAATCACCATTCAAAGATTACATTTTGATTTCCTAATTCTAATCTCATTAGAAATAGAAAACCGAAGTCTAATTATTCAAGTTCTAAACACTTTAAAACTAATAATTAACTTAGGTTGCATGCATTTCTATGTTATAGTGCTTGATCATTATCACATGCATAACTATACACTATAACAAAATAAAATATTTCATCTCATGAAATTAAAATGCATGAGCATACTTTAATCTAAAAATATAACACTTATATTATTAAATTAAACATCCATTTAATTATATTATAACTTTTATAATATAACCTATCATGCAAACTATATATTATAACTCTTATAATATAAATGATGCATGAAATGTTTAACCTAAGGTGAGATTTTAAATCTATATGACATACATTATGCACATAGAAACTAATTAAATCATACATCACATGCATAAAATAATTAAACAGCAAAAATAAACCGGTTTTAGCACATAGGGGCATTTATTTAATTAAATAACATTAAAATAATATTTATATTAATATTATTTTATAAAATAAATTAAAATAAAAAAGAAATACATTTTTATAAAATTAAATAAAAAAATAAAGCCCCACGAAAGAAACAACTGCCTTGTTCCACGACCTTCGCGCGCGCCTTCCTTCGAATCGCCACTAACGCGCACACCGCTGTAACGTCAGAGCGCCGCGCCACGCCAGCGTTCCCAACGCCGCCAGCGTTAAGCAACGCTGCCTCTGCAGCACGCCTTGCTCCTCGCGATGGCGATTGAGACGCCAATGAACAACGCTCAACGCTGCCGGCGTAACAACAAGCTCCTCTTGCTCGTTTCTTCGCCGCCGCCCCGCTTCGCTCCGATTTCTTCACAACAATTCTTACCACGAACGACTCGGACTTACAGACTCGATTTATAACAAAATGCCCAAAAACACGGGCCCTTACATTGATCTAATCAACATAAAAATTGTAAATCTAAACTATGCCAAAATCGAAAACATCCATAATTGAAAACCAACAATTTATCTCATAAATTAAGGCTATACCCACCTAACTTCAACAAAAAAATAGTGTACAACATCGAACCAACGAATGGCTCTGATACCAATTGAAGGGAAAGAAACTCCCACGTAGCGGAAGACGATTGAATCGTCATGGTGAAGTTATGCAAATGTTGTTCGTTAAATTAATCTAACACTTAGACTATAGGCTAAACATGCTTAAAATGGAAAGAAAATGCAGTAAGTACTTACTTGTTGTAGACGTGCTTTGAATTTTCTCCACACATTCACGAACTCTTCGTGTGCTTCTCGATCTCTACGAACCCGAACTCTTCTCACAAACAAGAACATGACCAAAAGGCTTCTCGGTTGTTCTTATTTTTGAAAAAGGAAATTGGTGGGAACTTTGTGTTTTGGTGAAGGGAAGAGAATTCTTGAGAGAATTTAAGAGAGAATGTTCTCTTCTTTTGGTGAGAATTCCAAAAATGAGAGAATAGCTTACCATCTTTCTTGCAAGAAGGGTTTAAATAATGGAAATAGATGGAGTTGAAATCTCAACCTATTTACGATTTTACCACAACTATAGGTTATGCAAATCATATTTGCATAACCATATATTATAAGATATCTCATATCTCATATTACAAATCACATTTGCAATATTGTGGATTTATTAAATTGAATCACATCCAATTTAATATCTCTCAATCAAATTTCTCCAATTAGCCCTAATTCAACAATTAGGCTAACCTATAGTTTATTATGAATCTCATTCACACATTAAAGTATATATTATATCATTCATATCTCATATAAATGACATAAATGCCCTTTAGTGAAAATGAACACTTCAATTCACACAAAAAAGTAACCCTTCTTTTAACCAAGATTGAGCCAACCGAGGGACCTAATGGACCTACAGTGACGAGCTCCAATGATCCGAGATTAACCTATCGAACTCTTTGACCCGATTAATCAACATTCATTAGCTATGGTAACACTCCACTAAAGTCCGTAGCTGCACTCCCGTCAGTGCATAATATTACGTGTCCACTAATATAACCAATGCCCATGAGTCGACCCTTCACAGGTTGTTCGTAGACGTTGTTGGGTCCAATTACCGTTTTACCCCTTTGTCTACTTCTCTCTCCTTAAGTTCCCACTGCTCCTCTAATGAACAACAACGTTGTAATGGTCCGACCGTACACAACAACTCTCTCGAGTAGGTGCCCGTTGTCCAAGCCCTGGAGACAGCACTTAAGGGATCAACCCCTATAGTTTCCCTAAAGACGGGAATGAGGAAATTCCATCTCGCGTAGTTAAGTTCCCAACTCCCTGCTTGGTCCCGTCCCTAAGAAGATAGGCATAATGGATGAGTAACTGTGACCACCCTCACCCGCATTTAGTCAAAGGACGGACCCGCAGCATGTGAGTCCATAACACGCTCGAGATTCGTGTCGAGTCACTAATGGTCATCTACGGTTATTAGTCTCATCACAACGGTGTTACATCAGTAGGTCTAATAATTCACGGTCCAGTCTTGTACAATCTCATTGTACAGGATGCCCCTACTCGCATGTTAACCACATGAACGAGTCAGATCACCTCGTTTGTATCTTAATATAAAGAGGGTCGCATCCACAGCGTATCCAAGATTAGGTCTCCAACCCTATCCCTATACTGTAGACCGTTCGGGTCATTTACTCGAACGTGATCCTCCCTGTGTGTCCACTACACACCGTTCAAGTTCTAGTTTTCTCAAATATTCAATAACCCTAGAGCTTAGTTTATTGGTCAAAGTTTGTATAAAATGTGAGACACAAAATGATGAAATAAATAACTCTTTATTAATTTCAAATAGTAATTTACAAACAATACGAGATTAGGACAAACATCCCAACAAACGCGTGATCAGGTACTGGGATGTCTATATACACATCTTTTAGGTCTTCAAGAAGTCTAAGCATGTATTTCACTGCAAGTGGGGACTGTCGTCGCGACACATCATTTCTTTTATGGTGAATTGTTGTTTTGACCTTTTTTCTTTGGTAGGTTATTGTTTCTCCCTTTAAGATGGGGTTTCACAACATTTTATATCCCATTATCGTTGTTTTTTTTTATGTCTGTGTGTTTCTACACCAAAAAACTAATTAATGGTTTTGACAACCCACATATATGTGATTCAACATAATAAGTGAAGTGCGAGCATAGGCACAAGTTAAAATTGCATAACAATATCATATATCCAAATGGACAATATAAATCTTGTAACTTATGGATGTACCTTCCTAATCAATATACATATACCAGAAAAAAAAATAATTAAAATTATAAATTTTGTTCCTGCTCCTGATAGTCTGGAAAGTTCCAATTAATTCCCTACCATACAAGTTTCTTCTCAATTTTGTTTTTAGAGTAGTTGTGTAAAAATATAACTTAAATCATTGTATGTAAAAGCTTAATTACATCCATTATTACCTGAATAGATCTTGATGATACTGTATCAAATCTTGATGCTGAAGAGTTGTCGAACTTGCACCACGTGGAAGAGAAAACTACTAATATATGACAAATACCATGTAGACAAATTTTCAACAAAATGAATGGTATGACATTTTGACAAGCAAACCTAAGTAAACAAGCGTCGTACATATGACTAGAAGAAGATCCAGAGAGTATAAAAAAAGTGGCAATAAAGTGACAATACAAAAAAACAAAACACTAAAAGTAAAACCCCACCAAAATTTTGTAGATAGTACTTAACCTGCCCTGGATTCTGATTTTCTCTAAGTAAATTCAAACCATCTGGGGTTGGATCTATATGAGAGAGCAGAAGGGATTTACTAGCAAATATCAGTTGATGATTTCACTTAAAAGAAATGAAACTTTTTAATTAATGCGGCTTACCTTCTCTTGGTCATTTTGTTGAGCTTCTGCTTATATCAAACTTCCTATTATCCTTGTTCAAACTCAATATGTAATTCGTAACAAGTCTATTAAGCACTCATAAAGTCTCAGTGTCAACACTATCAATATTTAATTATATTTCATCATTTTAATGGATAAGTTCAAAGTTTCTCTTTTTTATAATATTTTTAATAATCTGTAGAAGGGCATCTAGCTTCTTAGGGTAAATGTTGAAGATTCGTACTGAGCCTTTAAAAAAGTAGCCTTTACTGTATCTTCCATTTTTTTAACATTCTAATGTTGTTTGTAGGTGACCACACTAGTTTTAAAGGTTTGTTGAATAGGTATGTTCCTATAAATCTACCTAATTAAGTTATTAGGTGTCTCTAACAACAAAACGTTCTAAACCAAATCTGGACAAAAATTTGTGGCACCAAACGTTGTAAATCAGAGCTTTTAAGATATAGAAACATGTAAGAGACAACAAAGAACTACCTCGAAAATCGAGTATTTTTGCAGAATTACCAAATCTGGGCAAAAAGTTGTGGCACCAAGGACAACATAACGATTAGGTTGTGCCTCAACATCCCAAATGAGGACTTGAATGGTGAATATATGTACTCAGTGGAATAATGCAAAGACTAAAATTAATGGCACATACACGATACATCTGGTAAATCAGTGTGTGTGGTAAAGAATTATAGCATTTTGGGAAAGTTTCATAATTCCGTTAGCCTGAATATTTCAAAAAAACCATTAGAAATAGAAAACAAAATTAAAACAACTCTTGATTTTCCATCATTTTTAGCATCCAACCAAACAACTACAACTATTCAAATATGGAATAGATCCTTGGGGAAGCAAATTCGAATTGAGCTGTCAGAATTGCCAATGGACTACCACCAGGTTTTAGGCAACTGACCACTCATTTTCATACGTGTTTTTGTGTTCTTTACAACTATGCTCATAAACAGAGCAAAACTTTGGACCATTAATCCTCCGAAAAACAACTTAGAGCAAAACAAAGCAAGACTTTAATTACACTTTGAAGGCGCCATAGTCTTCATCTTTTTTAAAATGGTTAGGCACGATGTTTGAACTTTTATAGAATTATAATGACTAAAACTAAACCCACATTAAGAGCAAAATTTATAATTTAACAAAATTAGCCTTTCAAAAAATCAATCCTAAGATACCTACCTAATTAAGTGTTTTTAGCAACAAAACATTGTAAGCTAGTTCCAACACAGTAGCCATTAAAATTGCAATTAAACCCTTTTTGAATTAGCAAAACAACTATATCCTACAAAATTGAAGGTGGGTTAATTAGAAGATAAACGATACCAACAAAGTAGTAAGAACAAGCTGGGAAATCTACTGGCATGAAGCATAATTGGATTAGGCCATAATGGTCTACATCTCCACCACCGACGGTTGCGACAAATCTGGCCAAACCCCACCTTCTGCCCTAAACCTTGACGCCCTCGGTCACTCTCTATTTAGCTGAAGGAAGATAGAAGACCCACCATTTATATTCACAAAACAACAACCCCGATTGCTTGGCATTTTGGCGTTTGGTGTTGATGATCTCTGTACAAAAGTACGGCGAGAGACGTTTTGGAGACATAACGAACGAAGAGAGACGTTGAATAACGACGATTGTAAAGTGACTTGACGAACAATGGCAGCGCGATGGCGAACACAGATGGCAAGAACAACTTATCGCCAACGTGAAGATCAACCCGACGATTGGAGCAACCCGAATACAGAAATCAACTTGTCATCAACGTGAGGTGAAACTGATGGTTGGAGCAACTATTCACCGGTGTGAAGAAGCTCGGAGATGGAAGCTCGCGACGGGGATGGGTGGCGTATTGAAAGCTTGGAGGAAGAATCAATATGGGTGTAGGGACGACGATGATAATACTGAAAAGGAAGGATCTCACGAGCTAAGGATTTTATGATTTTTTTTAATAAAAAATAATCCTAACACGATAGCGTTTAAGTTAATATATATTTATTAAAAGTTAACAAATATATGTTGACGGCTAATGACTGTCTATAATAGTCCCCTATACTGACAGGCTTTAACAGTCAAGAAAGGCCAGTATGTTGACATTCACTAGCCATCAATAAATGTTGTGTTTGTTGACGGTTTATGACCGTCAACATAGGTATCCTTATGCGCGTCAACATAACACAGTATCATTGACACGTGTTGGCTGTTAAGTATTATAAAACACGAAGGTTTTTAAATTTTTGCAAAATTTTCCGTAAATACTGTCAATAAAGCATCCTATGTTGATGGTTTATCGTGTCAACTTAAATAAAAACCTATTTTGACGTATAAAAGTTGTCAATATATGCATTTCTAAATTGATTATTAATTTTAAAGTGAAAATTAATCTTTTATTGACAGTTTTTTGTCCCAAACGTCAACTATTTGAATAATGCACGCGTCAATAAAGGAAAAATTTGTAGTAGTGAAGGGATGGACTATGAAGAAATCTTTTCGCCTGTTGCTATGGTAAAGTCTATTCGTATCCTACTTGCTATTGCCGCATATTATGACTATGAGGTATGACAGATAGATGTCAAGACAACATTCTTGAATGATAATCTTGACGAAAACATCGACATGGACTAACCCAAAGGGTTCATAGAACTAGGACAAGAGCAAAAGGTTTGCAAGCTTAAAAGGTCCATTTATAGACTGAACAAAGCTTCTAATCCTCGAACATAAGGTTTGATGAAACAGTCAAATCTTATGATTTTGACCAAAATGATGATGAATCTTGTGTATACAAAAAGATCATCAATAGTTCTATCGCGTTCCTAGTCTTATATATGAAGGGAATCGTAGTCCCCGCAGCGGAAGCGATTGTGAATCGTGCGCTCTTGATTTAGTTAAAACGATAAATTCAAGAACATACAAAACTAGAATAAGCATAAAAGTGAAATGGACAGCAAGAAGTTACCTTTGAAGAACCTTTCTTCGAGTGCTCCTCTCTCCCACGGTCACGATCTCAACAACAAGAACTACAACGTGCGAAGACACGACCACCGAATCTTCTCCGTTGTTCTCTAGGTGAGGGAGGAAGGTGGGTTCCCTTTAGGAGATGTGAGGTATTTTTGAGAGAGATGTTTGTTGTCTTGGAACCTTTCCAACAACAACGACAAGAGAACGTGTAAAAACCGTAACCTAGTTGCATCTCATGCAACCATATATATAGAGAAATAGGATGGAAATGACCATCCTACCCCTCCTTTAATCTCTCTTTAGTATATAGTTTATATATGAATCTAATTTATATTAAAACTATATATTATATCAATTATATCATATATAATTGATATAACTCCTCATGTATGAAATTGAACACTTCAATTTCTCTCCTAACTTTATACCCTCAATATTACAATGTTGAGCCAACGAAGGGATCTAATGGACTTACAGATCATGAGCACCAATGATGTGAGATTAACTGATCAAACTCTTTGATCCAGTTAATCAATATTCATTAACTACAAGTCAATCCACTATAGACTTGTAGCTGCACTCTCCTCACCGTAGATAATATTGTGTCCACTAATATAGTCATTACCCATGAGTCGACCCTTCACAAAAGTTGTTCAGTAATCACACTGGGTCAAATTACCGTTTTACCCCTGTGATTACCTCTTTGCTCCTTAAGCACCACTGATCCTCTAATGAACAATAAGTCTAAGGTCCTACCTTAGACTCATACCCTCATAGAGGGCGGGGCCCCGCTGTTCAAGACTGAGTCGGCTTCTTACTAACAACCTATCTAATTCCTCAAGAGAGGAATGAGTGAATTTCATCTTGCACAGCTAAGTTCTCACTACCTACGAGGTTCTCATTCCTAAGAAGGTAGGCTTATTGAGTCTGGCTGCATGTGCTACTCTCACCCATACAAGTCTAAGGACAAACCCCCATAAGCGGGGAGTTCTTAACTTGCTCAGGATTCAGGTCGAGTCACTAATGAGCATCTATAAATTACTAGTCTTATCCTGTTAACGGTGTTATACTAGTTAGACTAATAATTTGTGATTCAGTCTTGTATGAACTCTTAATACAAGATGCCCCCACTCGCATGTCAACTACATGAATTAGTTGGATTACCTCATTTGTACTAATTACAAAGTGGGTCGCATCCATGGTGTTACCAGAATGAGGTTTCCAACCTTATTCTTATACCATAGGCTATTTAGGTTATAATCTTGAACTCAACCCAAAATGTGTCCACTACACTGATTTCAAGATAAATGTTATAACCTTGGAGCTTAGTTTATTGGATTTATAAAAGCAAGACTGTAATCTTATCAAAACAAATAACACTTTATTTAATTGATCAAAATTACATAAGTTTAGGGCATAAATCCCAACAATCTCCCACTTGACCTAACGCTTGTGGAGTACTAAACATTGCAATAAACTAGGGCATTTAAACCTCTTTGTACAAAATACTCCCACTTGCCCTACTTGGGGAAGAGTTGTAAACCTAGACCTTCTAGGTGACTCTCAAATACTTTAGCCGTGAGAGCCTTTGTAAAAGGATCAACAATGTTGTGCTCTGAGACTATCTTCGTGACAATCACGTCTCCTCTATGCACGATCTCCCGGATGAGATGATACTTCCGCTCTATGTGCTTTCCCCTCTTATGACTTTGGGGTTCCCTTGAATTTGCCACTGCACCACTGTTATCGCAATACAACGTGATGAGCAAAGTCATATATGGAACAACTTCCAAATTTAGCATAAATTTCCTTAACCAAACGACCTCCTTAGCTGCTTCACAAGCTACTAATATTCGGCCTCCATGGTGGAATCTGCGATGCATCCTTGCTTGACGCTTCGCCATACTACAGCTCCTCCGTTAAGAGTGAAAACTGACCATGATGTAGATTTTCGAGAATCTTTATCAGTCTGAAAGTCAGAATCCGTGTATCCCGTAAGGATCAAATCCTTAGCCCCATACACAAGCATGTAGTTCCTTATTTTCCGAAGATACTTAAGGATTGTTTTAACCGTTGTCCAGTGTTCAAGTCCTCGATTGGATTGATACCTATTGACCATCCCAACTGCAAAACAGATGTCAGTCCTAGTACACAACATGGCGTACATCAGGCTTCCAACAGCTGATGCGTAAGGAATCCGTCTCATATACTCAACTCCTTGAGGTGTCTTAGGACACTGTTCCTTAGACAAATGGATTCCATGTCTAAAAGGCAACAAGCCCTTTTTGGAATCTTGTATCTTAAACCTTGACAACACTTTGTCTATGTATGATGCTTGAGACAAGGCTAGTGTTTTATTCTTGCGGTTCCGGACAATCTAGATACCAAGAACAAACTGCGCATCACCCAAATCTTTCATTTGGAACTACATAGCTAGCCATTCCTTGATGTCAGTAAGATAACCTACATCATTCCCAATGAGTAGGATATCATCCACATAGAGAATTAGGAAAGCGACAGAACCATTGATGATTTTCTTGTAGACACAAGGTTTCATCATCATTCGGTCAAAACTATATTCCGGACCTAGAGGCTTGTTTCAATCCATAAATCGACCTTTTAAGCCTTGCAAACCTTTTGCTCTTGTCCTAGTTTAATGAACCCTTTGGGTTGGTCCATGTAGATGGTTTCCTCAAGATTGCCATTCAAAAAGGCTGTCTTGACATCTATTTGCCATACATCATAGTCATAATATGCGGCAATGGCAAGAAGGATACGGATAGACTTTACCATAGCAAGAGGTGAAAAGATCTCCTCATAGTCAACCCCTTCAACCTGGGTATAACCCTTTGCTACTAGTCTAGTTTTAAAGGTTTGCACCTTCCCATCTACACCACGTTTTCTCTTGTAGAATTAAAGTACATCGACTCCATTTCTTGGTCCATGGCTATGACCCATTTGTCTTTGTCTTTGTCAACCATTGCTTGACTATAAGTCAATGGATCCTCATGCAGCTGTCATCCGGTATAACAACTTGGGTTTCAAATTTAAACCCATGTAACGGCCAAAGTTGCATCACAATCCTCCCACTACATCGAGGCATACTCAACTCTTGAGATGGACTCTTTTGACTAGAGAAACTAGTATCAACCACTATTGTTGACGTACTAGTGTTCTTATTAGCAACCTTTGCTATTGTTCCGTCTAACTCACTCAACACTACCTTACTTTTTGGTTTGTGGTCCCTTATGTGGTCCTCCTCCAAGAAAGTGGCATTTGTCGATACAAAAACCTTATCTTCCTTAGGATCATAGAATAAACCACCTCTTGTTTCTTTTGAGTATCCTACGAATAGGCACAACTTTGAACGTGAATCCATCTTCTTTGGATTTGTCACAAGCACATGTGCTGGACAACCCCATATTCTAAAGTGACATAAACTACCTTTACGTCATTTTCAGAGTTCAAAAGGTGTTTCAGAAACACTTTTGGAGGGCACATTATTCAAAATGTATACTGTAGTCTCCACTGCGTAGCCCCAAAAGGAACTAGGGAGATGAGTATAACTCATCATTGATCGAACCATGTCCAACAAGGTTCTATTTCTCCTTTTCGATACACTATTTTGCTGTGGTGTGCCGGGAGCTGAGAGTTGGGATGTAATTCCATGTTCTATCATATAGTTATGGAATTTTAAATCCATGTACTCTCCACCTCGATCCGATCGAAGTGTTTTAACTCTTTTACCTAGTTGATTTTCAACCTCAGTCTTGATTTCCTTGAACTTTTCAAGTGCTTCAGACTTGTGGTGCATTAGGTAAATATGCCCATATCTGGAATAATCATCTATAAAAGAGATGAAATATTCATATCCTCCCCTGGCTTTAATATTCATCGGACCACAAAGGTCTGAATGTATATGCTCCAGAGGATCTTTGGCTCTATAACATTTTCCACTAAAAGGTCTTTTAGTCATTTTGCCTTCTAGGCATGATTCACATACTGGCAAAGAATTTTCTTCTAACTCGTTTAGAAGTCCTTTCTTTACCAATCTCTCAATCCTATTGAGATTAATGTGACCCAATCTTAGATGCCAAAGATGAACATTTTCTTTAGGAGAAATTTTACGTTTCTTAGTTTGTGTGTGTGCAGTTTTAAATAATTCAATGTTCAAAACCATTTTGACTGAATTAGATCTTAAAACATACAATCCATTTTCTAATGAAACTGAACATATTTCTAAACCTTTCTTCAAAATAAACACTTTATTCATAGAAAATGAAACATAAATACATTGTTCAATAAGGCAAGAAATGGAAATAACGTTTCTAGTAAACCCTGGTATCACTAATATATTGTCCAACAATACATATTTCTTGCCAAAATAAAGCTTCCTTGTGCCTCATCACTCTAAATTTGAGACGACCTCTCCATTTCCAACCCGAGTGTTATCTCTCCTTGTCAGAATCTTCGCCAGAATCAATTCCTCTGAAAAGAAGAATAAACATGATTAGTGGCTCCTGAATCAAGTATCCAAGCTGTTTTATCATTATCCACTAAACAAGCTTCTAGGCAAAGTAAATCATATTTACCTTCGTTCTTCTTTTCTGTAATGTACTTCGGACAGTTTCGTTTCCAATGCCCGTCTTCGTTGCGGTGGAAACACTTTCTTTGTCAAAGAATGTCTTTGACTTTCTTGCCCTTCCAGGCGCACTTTGTCACTGCTCCTTTTCCAACCTTCTTCATGTTCTTCTTCTTACCTCTCAGGTTAGAAGAAGGTAAGATGAAGCCACTGTTTTTGTCCCAGAGGTCGAACCTCTGTGATAACACCTACTGGCAACATTTGCCTCACCTTTCGATCCCTGAATTTTCATCAAAGACTGAAAGGTCTGGAGCTCATTCAGAAGGGAGGTAAGATTAAAAGTAAGCTTGTTCATAACAACATTACTTCTAAACTGCAGGAACCCCGTGAGTGTAACCCTTTGTCTTTAGATCCCAGAGTCTCGATCCAATAAAATCCGCCGAAGGGAGGACTAGATTGGAAAATAGTCTAAGGAAATCTTTATCCCTTTCTTGGATGTCTCATCGTGTTAGATCCCCTATGATCAAGCCCTACGAAGGGATTGTCTGGTCCAGACCAAACTAGCAGGCTGACCATAGTGGTCTAACGGTGCAAACTGACAAAAGAGACCGTAGGTTTTGTTTTCACTAAACCTGCTCCCACTCACTATAAATAAGTACCCTCTCCATTCACCTTGGTATTGACTCATACAAACACCGTCTGAAGGGGGACGCTCCCGTTTGCTTCACGAGGCCAAGTATGAGTCTCACGGTGTGAACTTCCCGGAGATAGCGTAGGTGGAAAAATATGTATCTCATACACTTTTTCCTCCCACTGAATACTTTAAGTCTATAGGAATCTTTCTTAGGCTAAAACCCGGCTAATGGTTTTACCTAACTCTATCAACATAACTCTTATATTGATAATCAATATAACTCTTATATTGATTTTATCCTAAGTTTGTTAATATAACTCCTTATATTAAACCTAGGATTTCTATTTTTTTAACCCCTTAATAAACTCGCTGACGCTACTGTAATTTATAAGACTCTCTGATTAAATTTCACTCCCAGGTCAGTTCCTAGGTAGGGGTGTTCCGTTTCCGTCAGCTTAAATACCCCAGCCTAGACAGAACTTTCCTTAGACAGAGTTCCTCTTTTAATCATAGCTTATAAATTACTTGGTTCCTAATTCTAATCTAATTAGAACTAGATAACCTAAGGTCTATTATTTCCAAGTTCTAAACATTTGAAAACTAATAATTAACCTTAAGTGACATGCATACTATGTTATAGTGCTTGATCATTCATCACATGAATAATAAGACATTCATAGCATATTCATCTCATGAAAAATAATGCATGTCAATGTTGTCCAAAAATTAATATAACAACCTTATATTAATTAATCATGCAAACTATACAATATAACTCCTTATATTATAAATGAATCATGAAAATGCTTAACCTAAGGTGGGATATCTAAAATAAAAGCATACACTATGCATGGTAATAATTACACAACAATTGCATAATTAAAATAGCAAAAATTAGACCAATTTTGGCACCCTAAAAATAATTTTAATTAATATAATCTAATTATATTAATTAAAATTAAATATATAAAATATATTAAATATAAAACGTTTTTATAATTAATATATATAATAAAAAAAATATTTTCTGCCCGTTGCTCCTCGCGTGAAACATATCTGGCGTTGCAACGCTGATAGTAGTGTTGCAACGCTGCGTTTGTCGTCTTCTGCCGAGCGTTGCAACGCTAGAGGCTGTGTTGCAACGCCGCTCTCGCTTGTGCGCTTTCTCCCATAGCGCGGCATTGCAACGCCGATAAACAATAAGTTACTGCAACGCCGCATTACGCATAAAGAATGTGAATCCATTATTTTTTACTCGTTTTTGCTCCGTTCTTCTCAGCAACCGCCTAGCCTCGATCGACATAGATTTACAGACTCGATTTACAATTAAATTTGCCCAAAACACCAGGCCCTTACATTGAACATTTCAATGAAAATTGTAAATCTAAGTGCCAAAATTGAAAACATCTAATTTTGCAAAACCGTTCATACATCTCATGCAAAAACAGTAAATCCTACCTTGTTCTTGAAAAAACAAGAACATAAATCAAGAACGCAATTGGGCTCTGATACCAATTGAAGGGAATCGTAGTCCCTGCAGCGGAAGCGATTGTGAATCGCGCGCTCTTGATTTTGTTACAACGATAAATTCAAGAACATACAAAACTAGATTAAGCATAAAAGTGAAATGGACAGCAAGAAGTTATCTTTGAAGAACCTTTCTTCGAGTGCTCCTCTCTCCCACGGTCACGATCTTAGCAGCAAGAACTACAACGTGCGAAGATACGACCACCGGATCTTCTCCGTTGTTCTCTAGGTGAGGGAGGAAGGTGGGTTCCCTTTAGGAGATGTGAGGTATTTTTTAGAGAGATGTTTGTTGTCTTGGAACCTTTCCAACAACAACAACAAGGGAGCTTGTAAAAACCTTAACCTAGTTGCATCTCATGCAACCATATATATAGAGAAATAGGATGGAAATGACCATCCTACCCCTCCTTTAATTTCTCTTTAGTATATGGTTTATATATGAATCTAATTCATATTAAAACTATATATTATATCAATTATATCATATGTAATTGATATAACTCCTCATGTATGAAATTGAACACTTCAATTTCTCTCCTAACTTTATACCCTCAATATTACCATTTTGAGCCAACGGAGGGATCTAATGGACCTACAGATCATGAGCTCCAATGATGTGAGATTAACTGATCAAACTCTTTAATCCAGTTAATCAATATTCATTAACTACAAGTCACTCCACTATAGACTTGTAGCTGCACTCTCCTCACTGTAAATAATATTGTGTCCACCGATATAGTCATTACCCATGAGTCGACCCTTCACAGTTGTTCAGAATCACACCGGGTCAAATTACCGCTTTACCCCCGTGATTACCTTTTTTGCTCCTTAAGCACCACTCATCCTCTAATGAACAACAAGTCTAAGGTCCTACCTTAGACTCATACCTCATAGAGGGCAGGGGCCCCGTTGTTCAAGACACGAGTCGGTTCTTAAGGGAACAATCCCATCTAATTCCTCGGTAGAGGAATGAGTGAATTCCATCTTGCACAGCTTAAGTTTCCACTACCTACGAGGTTCTCGTCCCGAGAAGGTAGGCTTATTGAGTCGCCACAGTGCCATTCTCACCCATACTAGTCTAAGGACAAACCGTTATAAGCGGGAGTTCTTAACTTGCTCAGATTCCAGTCGAGTCACTAATGACCATCTATAAATTACTAGTCTTATCCTCGTTAACGTTGTTATACCAAGTTAGACTAATAATTTGCTATCCATCTTGTATGAACTCTTCATACAGATCCCCACTCACATGTCAACTACATGAATGAGTTGAATTACCTCATTTGTACTAATTACAAAGTGGGCCGCATCCATGGTGTTACCAGAATGAGGTTTCCAACCTTATTCTTATACCATCGACTATTTAGGTTATAATCTTGAACTCAACTCAAATAGTGTCCACTACACTGATTTCAAGATAAATGTTACAACCTTGGAGCTTAGTTTATTGGATTTATAAAAGCAAGACTGTAATCTTATCAAAACAAATAACACTTTATTTAATTGATCAAAATTACACAAGTTTAGGGCATAAATCCCAACAATATATGGATGATATCCTACTCATTGGGAATGATGTAAGTTATCTTACTGTGGCTAGCTACGCAATTCCAAATAAAAGATATGGAGAGACGCAGTTTCTTCTTGGAATCCAGATTGTCCGAAATCGCAAGAATAAAACTTTAGCATTGTCTCAAACATCTTATATCGACAAAGCGTTGTCACGATTAAAGATGCAAGACTCCGAGAATGGTCTATTACCTTTCAAACATGGGGTTCACTTGTCTAAGGAACTGAAGGGAATGAAATCACGTGCAGCGGAAGGGTGATTGAATCACCATGGTATCGTTGAGAAAACCATTTTCTTTTTGGTGAGAGGGGAGGAGAGATTGAGAGAGAGTTGAGAGAATTTTGATTGTTATTTTTGGTGAGAATCCAAAAAATGAACAATAAGCTTATCAAACCCTTCTTGCAAAGGGTTTATATAATGGTGATAGGTGGAGTTGAAATCTCCACCTATTTACCATTTTACCACAACCATAGGTTATGCAAATCATATTTGCATAACCACATATAATAATATATCTCATATCTCATTATACAAATCACATTTGTATAATTGTGGATTTTTAAATTGAATCACATTCAATTTAATTTCTCTCAATCTAATTTCTCCAAATTAGCCCTAATTAGACAATTAGGCTAACCTATAGTTTATTATGAATCTCATTCACATTAAACTATATAATATATCATTCATATCTCATATAAATAACATAATTACCTTTTAGTGAACTTGAACACTTCAAATTCACACCAAAACTGTAAACCTTCTATTAATCTAGTTTGAGCCAACCGAAACCTACAGTGACGAGCTCCAATGATCCGAGATTAACCTGTCAAACTCTTTGACCCGGTTAATCAACATTAATTAGCTACGGTAACACTCCACTAAAGCCCGTAGTTGCACCCCCGTCAGTGTAAGACAAGTTGTGTCCACTGATATAATCAATGTCCATGAGTCGACCATTCACAGGTTGTTCGTAGACACTGCTGGGTCAAATTACCGTTTTACTCCTGTGTCTACTTCTTGCTCTTTAAGTCCCCACTGCTCCTCTATTTAACAACAACGTTGTAATAGTCAAACCATACACAACACCCCTCTCGGGCCAGTTAGAGGGTGGGCGCCCGTTGTCCAAGCCCAAGAGACAACACTTAATGAAAAAATCCCTCTAGTTTCCCTAAAGGCGAGAACGAGTGAATTCAATCTCGCATAGTTAAGTTCTCAGCTCCCTACTTGGTCCTTTCCCTGAGAAGATAGACATATTGGATGAGTAATTGTGGCCACCGTCACCCGTACTAGCCAAAGGACAGACCCCCGCAGATAGGAGTCCGTAACACGCTCACGATTCAGGTCGAGTCACTAATGGTCATTTACGAAGTTATTAGTCCTACACTGTTAACGGTGTTACATCAGTAGGTCTAGTAATTCACGGTCCGGCCTTGTACAATCTCATTGCACAGGATGCCCCCACTCGCATGTCAACCACATGAACGAGTCAGATCACCTCGTTTGTATCTAATATAAAGCGGGTCGCATCCACAGCGTATCCAGGATTAGGTCTCCAACCTATCCATATACTGTAGACCGTTAGGGTCATTAACACGAACATGATCCTCCCTATGTGTCCACTACACACCGTTCAAGTTCTAGTTCTCTCATAAATTCAATGACCTTGGAGCTTAGTTTATTGGACAAAGTTTATAAAAATGTGAGACAAAAAGTGATGAAATAAATAACTCTTATTAATTTCAAATGGTAATATTACAAACAAAACGAGATTAGGACATACATCCCAATAAAATCCCACTTGGACTAAGCTAGTGGAGCAAACATACATTTCTCAAATGTACAAGAATTACAATAAAGTAATACAATAAACTAGGGCAGAATACCCGTTTACAATACTCCCACTTGCCCTAGTTAGGAAGCACTCGAAGACCTAGACTCTCTAGGTGACCCTCAAACACCTTAGCCGTGAGGGGCTTTGTAAATGGATCAACAACGTTGTGCTCCGATTATATCTGTGTCACTCTCACGTCGTTGCGGTGCACAATCTCCCGTATCTTGTGATACTTCCGCTCAATGTGCTTGCCTCTCTTATGACTCTGAGGCACTCTTGAGTTGGCTATAACACCACTATTATCACAAAACAGCGTGATCGACAAGTTCATATTTGGAACAACTTCCAAATCTGTCATGAACTTCCTAAGCCAAACAACTTCTTTGCAACTTCACAAGTCGCAACGTACTCAGCTTCCATAGTGGAATCAGCGATGCATCCCTGCTTGATGCTTCACCATACTACAACTCCTCCATTAACCCCAAAGTGGATTTCCTAGAATCCTTATCGGTCTGAAAATCAGAATCTGTGTATCCCGTAAGGATCAAATCCTCACTCCCATACACTAGGTTGTAGTTCCTCGTTCTCCTAAGATACTTGAGGATCGCCCTTACGGCTGTCCAGTGATCTAATCCTGGATTGGATTCATACCTACTGACAATCCCTACTGCATAACAGATGTCAGGCCTAGTACATAGCATGGCATACATGAGGCTTTCAACAGCTGAAACATAGGGGATCCGTCTCATTTCCTCAACCTCTTGAGGAGTCTTAGGACATTGATCCTTAGACAGGTGAACCCCATGCCTGAAAGGCAGCAAGCCCTTCCTGGAGTTCTGCATCTTATATCTAGACAACATTTTGTCAATGTAAGATGCTTGAGACATGGCCAACGTTCTGTTCTTCTGGTTTCGGACAATCTGGATACCTAGAACATACTGTGCTTCTCCCAAATCTTTCATTTCGAATTGTGAAGCTAGCCATTTCTTTACGTCAGTAAGAAATCCTACCTCATTCCCAATGAAAAGGATATCATCCACGTACAATACCAGAAATGTGACAATTTTGTCGACAATTTTCTTGTAGACACAAGGCTCGTCAACATTTTGATCAAAGCCATAAGATTTGATCGCCTCATCAAACCTTATATTCCAAGACCTCGAAGCTTGTTTCAGTCCATAAATAGACCTATGAAGCCGACAAACCTTTTGCTCTTGGCCTTGGGTTATGACCCCTTGGGTTGGTCCATGTAGATGGTTTCATCAAGGTTTCCATTTAGAAAGACGGTATTGACATCCATCTACCATACCTATAGTCATAATATGCGACAATGGCTAGAAGGATCCTGATCGACTTTACCATGGCAACAGGTGAAAAGGTTTCCTCATAGTCAACCCCTTCAACCTGGGTAAAACCCTTTGCCACTAGTCGTGCTTTGAAGGTCTGCACCTTCCCATCTACGCCACATTTACGCTTGTAGATCCATTTGCAACCTATAGGTTTTACCCCATCTGGTTGATCCACAAGCTCCCAGACAGAATTGAAGTACATCGACTCCATTTCCTGGTCCATATCTTTAATCCATTCGTCCTTGTCAACGTCTGCCATTGCCTGATCATAGGACAATGGATCCTCGCAGTCATCATCGGGGGTGACGACTTGGGTTTCAGCAAAACCCATGTAATGTTTAGGCTGTCTCACAACCCTCCCACTACGTCGAGGCATTCCCAACTCTTGGGAACGGACTTGACTAGACGTGCTAGGATCAACAACACTTGTTGAAGTATTAGGCCCATCAGCAACTCTTGTTGATGTACTGTCCACTTCGTTCAACACGATTTTGCTCCTAGGCAAATGATCCCCGACGTGGTCTTACTCAAGGAAAGTGACGTTTGTCGACACAAGCACCCTATTTTCCTTAGGATCGAAAATAGACCACCCCTAGTCTCTTTTGGGTAACCTACAAATAGGCACAATTTTGAACGGGGTTCCAACTTCTTCGAGTTTGACACCAACACGTGGGTCGGGCATCCCCAAATTCTGAAATGGTGTAAACTGTCTTTACGTCCATTCCAGAGTTCGAAAGGTGTTTCACAAACACTTTTCGACGAAACATTGTTCAAAATATGGACCACAGTCTTTACTGCGTAACCCAAAAAGAATCAGGGAGACAAGCATAGCTCATTATCGATCGAACCATGTCCAACAGGGTTCTGTTCCTCCTCTCCGATACACCATTCTATTGCGGCATACCAGG
This sequence comes from Trichosanthes cucumerina, assembly GCA_036507285.1. Classification (NCBI taxonomy): domain Eukaryota; kingdom Viridiplantae; phylum Streptophyta; class Magnoliopsida; order Cucurbitales; family Cucurbitaceae; genus Trichosanthes; species Trichosanthes cucumerina. Next base: position 67,268,304 of record CM071839.1, on the reverse strand, counting down.
TGCTGAGAGTTGGGTCGTATTCCATGTTCTATCATATAGTCCTGGAATTCAGTGTCCATATTGTAAACCCGAGATCTTTCTTTGGAATTTCTAACAAAACAAACAACAAAAAAAACTAAGAAGGAGATAAAGAAAGGAATATTAAAAGTGTTGGATATGTTTTGTTTTAAAAAGAAAAGAAAAGGGAAAAAGAAAAATGAGAAAAGGACAAACTCCACCTCCTAAGTGATTTTAACAATTTTTAAATCTTTTTTAACTCATATCCTTCTCATTTTATCAAGTTAAACCAGAGGGCTTCGTGGGAGAGAACTGAAGGAAAGAAAATTTCTGGATTTGAGGTAGAAGAAGAAAGGAGAAAGGAGTTTAAATTTCCATGACAATCCTATGATCAATTCAATCCTGTTCTGATATTTTGATCATTTCGAGCTCAAAAAGAGGAGGTAAGAGTTGAAATTTAGTTTTCTTGAAAGCTAATTCAATTTTGAACAAAATTCATGAAGGAAGCTCGAGCAAATTGTGAAGCTAAGTTACTGTTTTGTTAAGGGGAAGGCAGAGGACAGATTTTGCTGTTAAATCTGAAAAGTCTCTGGTTTTTCGGTTGTGCGTATTTGTAGAGTTGGAATCAGAAGCTCTAATAGGTATGGTTGGAAAGCTTATTGAATTTCCTACAACTTTCATGAAGAACTCATGAGTAGAAATTGACTGAAAGATACCTAAAATGTCAGGTCAAATTTGTGGTGCAGCAGGAAATCGAATCTGAAATAGCAGAAGTGTGTTTTTGGGGAAGAAGCTTTCGAGGTATTTTTGAATAAATCCGTTTATAATCTCAGTATCATTTCTTCTTATGCATGTTAGAGGATTCAAAAAGGAAGAGTTTGGTATAAAGTACATCCTTTTTGGCTAAGTAATGAAGAATTTGTGAATGTTTGAAGACAGGGTACGAAATCTGTAAAATGCTGGAAAAATGATAAAGTGGTTTTTGTAATTTTAAGGTTGAAAATCATGAGCTCGAGGTTCTAATACTTGGATTTGGTTTGTTTGACAGGCTAAGAGGAGATAGGTCGAGTGTACGGCCTAAGGTTCTAGTTCTAACACTGTGAGTGACAAAATGAACTTCGAAAACGATCTATATGCTTGAAATATGCTTTAAGAAATGCATGTTTTGCTAGAATGAAAAGGTTTTAATGCTTTACGTTTTCTTTTGAACACATGTTTATGAGCATTCATGTTTTCTTGGAAATATTTTCAAGTGGTCGATGTGAGCCTAGATTTCTCGATGAAACTTATGCATGAGCATATGTTTATTGATTGCCGAAATTTATGGAAATGTTACGATTTCTAGCAAGTATGTACTAGCAAGTATGATTTAAAGATTTATAGTTTTTATGAACAAGCTGAGTAAGCTTGAGTTTTACGAAAGAAAAGATAAGCAGACATGTTCAAATGTTTTTATGTGCTTTTCTGAGTCTTGAATGAGTAAATGACTGAGACATTGAGCCCGAGGCTATATTGTACCATGTGCACACAGGTCATTTTCTATTGTCGACGTTGAGTGTACTCCGTGACAACAATGCTGTCGTGAGTGCTGGGTGGGCCCCACTACGACAAAGACGATGGGAGTGTTGGGTGGGCCCCACTACATCGTAGAGTAAACGTTGGTTGTATTGGGTGTGTTCTACATAGTGTAGATTGTCATACATTTTTAAATGTTTAGTAGTATCGATATGCCTTGCGAGATTTTAATGACGTACTTGCTGGATTTCTAAAAAGCTATTATGATTACACGTGTATTTTTAATGCTTGATTACAGATGCATATGCTCATAAGTTTCCAGGTGATATGATTTATGAGTTATTAGATCTTAAACTCAGACACTCACTGAGCTTCATAGCTCATTCTTTCAGTGTCTTCAAACTTTTCAAGTAGAGATCGAGCTCCTAGTGTCTGACATCCTGCCATAGTCTACTAGAAGCTCCACGAGCTTGATATTTTGTACGTGGGTGATGTTGTATAGCAAGTCCTTATGTGTCATAGTTAATTTTGAGTGGACTATGTAGTTATAGTTGTATGTCCTTTAGAGGTTGTGGTTGTGTAATTAATGGTTGGGCCTGTTTGTGGTTCTGATACTCTTGCCCGTTTTAGTTTTCAAGAGAGACTTAAGAAGTGTTTCTCCTTATGTTTGTTTAGTAGTTTTCAAGTTTCCGTTGTGTTATGTTAAAGTGTTCCATATGCGAACATAGAGGTCAGAACGTATAAGCTCAAGGGGTTCTTTGGCTCTATATCCTTTTCCACTGAAAGAACGTTTGGTCATTTTGCCTTTAAGGCATGACTCACATACCGGTAAAGAGTTTTCTTCCAACTCGCTTAGAAGTCCACTTTTCACTAGTCTCTCAATCCTATTGAGATTAATGTGGCCTAACCTTAGATGCCAAAGATGAGCATTTTCTTTTGGAGAAACTTTTACTCTTTTAGTTCGTGTTTCTGCTGTTTTAAATAATTTAGTGTTCAAAACGCTTTTGACCGAATTTAGTTTCAAAACATACAGATTAGACTCAAGTTAAGCAGAACAAATCAAATTACTTTTGAAATAAATAAGCGCTTTATTATATTCAAAGGAAATTGAAATACATTGTTCAATAAGGCAGGAAATAGAAACAAGGTTTCTAGTAAACCCTGGGACTATATACAAATTATCTAATAATAAGTCATTCCTGTCGAAAAAGAGCTTCACTTTGTCGATCGCTGCAGCAGAGACAATCTCCCCAGATCTAACCCATAGAGTCACCTCAGCCTCTCGCATCTGCTGCCAGGAACTAATTCCCTGAAAAGAAGAACAAACGTGGTTAGTGGCGCTTGAATCCAATATCAAGGCAGAGTCACTACTCTCCGCTAAACAGGTTTCAGTTGCTAGTAAATCACATTTACTTGTATTCTTCCTGTCGGCAAGGAACTTGGGACAGTTTCGCTTCCATTGATTGTCCCCATTGCACTGGAAACACTTTCCTTTCTCGTCAACTTCGTTGATCTTTTTTCCTTTTTGGGTGGCAGCTCGGTCAACTTTACCCTTCTTCATCTTCTTTCTCTTCCCTTTCGGGTGAGAAGGAGCCACAGATTTTGTCCCAGAGGTCGAACCCCTGTGATAGGACCTGTAGGAAACATTTGTCTCAGCTTCCGGTGTCCTGATCCTCATCAAGGATTGAAAGTTCTGTAGCTCATTGAGAAGGGTGGTCAGAGTGTAGCTAATTTTGTTCATAACAACATTGCTACGAAACTGAAGGAAACTCTTCGGAAGAGTCTCCAAGATGAAGCTGACCTAGCTCGACTCATTGATCGAAGCCCGTTCATCTCCGCTTGATTAAAGTGGGTCATCATGTCTAGACGCGTGTTCTCGGACGACGCGTCCTTCTTTCATCCGGGCGTTGAAGACGTGTTTGAGCGAGTCATGTCAGACTTTAAAGGACTGTTGTCCAAACATATCCTGCAATGACTCCATGATCTCCTTAGCGGTGGTCATCAACCCATGCTTCTTTGCCAAAACTTCAGATAAGCTGCCAATAATGTAGACCTTGGCCTTTTCATTGGCCCTGATCCACCAATCGTATGCATCACGAACACTTTATGATGCAATCGAGCTCGACAACTGAGGACACTCCTCAATAAGCACGAACTTAAGGTCGTCGGTGACAAGTATCGTGTTGATATTATTTTTTCAAGTTTAGAAATTATCTTCCACTAATTTGTCCGAAGCTAGTAACGCTATAATTAAGCTAGACATTTTTGCTGAAAAAATCAAATTAAAAGTTTTGTGTCAGTCTCGCCAAAAACTTTTGAAATCCAATCAAGTTTTAGCAAAAATTTTATACAATGATTCCTGAGTCATTAAAAATTTGCAATGATATCCCAAAGGTTTAGAATGACCGCCACCGAAGGGTGAACAGAAACACTTCTCCTCTAGGACGAGACTTTCTCGACCAGACCTTAATCCCAGAATAACTCTTATTCCATTAGGCGTCCAGTTGCCATTATTTGGTCTGAATCCATTAACTTTTAATGAATCCTGTGAGTGTCACCCTCAATCTTTAAGTTTCCAAGTATCCGTCCAAACAATAGCCACCGAATGGTGAACCAAGAAGGAAAACCAACAAGGAAACTGTATCCCTTTCGAGAATTCACGGTGTTCCGACTCCCATGATCAAGGCCCTCCGAAGTGATTGTCTGGTCCAGGCCAAACTAGCAGGCGGATCATAGGGGTGTCACAGTGTGAATCGAAAGAAGAGACCGCGAGTCCCGTTTTCACAGGTCCCGCTCCCACTCACTATAAGTACTCTATCCATCCACTATGATATTGATCCATACAAATACCATCTGAAGGGGGACGCTCCCATTTGCGCCACGAGGATGAGTATGAATCTCACGGTGCGAACTTTAACGGAGATTTGTGGTCGAAAAATTAAATATATCTTATACACTTTATTTCCTCCCACGCAACACTTTATATTATTCGGGATTGACCAAGATAAATCGGCTAATATTTATCTAAGTCTACTAATATAACTCTTATATTGATTTAACCTAAGTTTATAATCACATTATTAACTTAGGTCTATGTGAGTAAATTAATCAACTTTTAATTAACGCCACTCACGATAATATAACCTAAGAATCTTCGTATCGAATTCACTCCTAGGTAGGTTTCCAGGTAGGGGTGTTCCGCAAAGCGTCAGCTTAAATACCCCAGCCTTAGACAAAACCTTCCTTAGACCGAGTTACTTATCAGTCACCATTCAAAAGTCATATTTTGATTTCCTAATTCTAATCTTATTAGAACTAGAAAACCTAAGTCTAATTTATTCAGGTTCTAAACATTTTAAAACTAATAATTAACTTAGGTTACATGCATTTCTATGTTATAGTGCTTGATCATTCATCACATGAATAACTATATACTATAGCAAATATTCATCACATGTATTAAATGGATGAGCATACTTTAAATCTAAGAAATATAACTCTTATATTAAATAAATTAAAACATGCTTTAAATTATATTATAACACTTATAATATAACCTATCATGCATACTATATATTATAACACTTATAATATAAATATAATGCATGAAATGTTTAACCTAAGGTGGGATTTTAAATCTATATGACATACATTATGCACAAAGAAATAATTAATTCATACATATCATGCATAAAATAATTAAATAGCAAAAATTGGACCGATTTTGGCACTTAATGACATTAAATAAATTAATTAACATTAATATAACATTTATATTAATATTAATTAATTAATTTAATTAAAATAAATAAATAATTACATTTTTTTAAAAATAATTAAATAAAATAAACTAAAATACGCCCCACGATATGAAAAAACTGCCATCTGCCCACGTCTTCGCGCGCACGCCTCGCAAATTGCCCTTCAACGCACGCAGAGTTGCAACGCTGCAGCACTCAGCGTCGCACGTCGCGTGCTCCACGCCAGGGCGTTGAAACGCTACGCCTAGCGTTGCAACGCTGATCTACAGCCAGGCCATTCTCCGCGCGGACAGCGTTGAGACGCCGAAGAACAGCGTCTTAACGCCGTCGACAGAACAACAAGCTCCTCTTGCTGTTCTTCATTGTTTCCGCTCCGATTTCTTCATATCAACTCTTGCCGCCAAAGATACGGACTTACAGACTCGATTTATTTCCTAATTCGCCCAAAAATACGGGCCTTTACAATTTGATCTCATCGAACAGAAAATAAACCTAAACTAGTGCCAAAACCGAAACATCCAATCATGCAATCCATAATTTATCACATAAATTGAAGCAATACCCACCTAATTTTAAGAAAAACAAATGCACAACGAGAAAGTCAACGATTGGCTCTGATACCAATTGAAGGGAATGAAATCCCGTGTAGCGGAAGGGTGATTGAATCACCGTGGTATCGTTGCCAAAATCGTTTTCTTAAAACTATTTCTATCACATAGAAACTAGATTAAACATGCAAAAAAAAGAGTAAAAACATCAAGCAACACTTACTTGTTGAAGAACCGTCTTCAAGTTTTCCTTCTCCTGTTCACGAACCCTTCGTGATCACGAACTCAATGTCCTCTATCTCCTCGAACAGTAAGTAACCGGACACTTCCACACGATTTCTCGGTTGTTCTACGTTTGGTAGAAGGAGAGAAGTGAATCTCCTTTTTGGTGAGAGGGGAGGAGAGATTGAGAGAGAGTTGAGAGAATTTTGATTGTTGTTTTTGGTGAGAATCCAAAAAATAAACAACAAGCTTATAAAACCCTTCTTGCAAAAGGTTTATATAATGGTGATAGGCGGAGTTGAAATCTTCACCGATTTACCATTTTACCACAACCATAGGTTATGCAAATCATATTTCCATAACCACATATAATAAGATATCTCATATCTCATTATATGAATCACATTTGTATAATTGTGGATTTTTGAATTGAATCACATTCAATTTAATTTCTCTCAATCTAATTTCTCTAAATTAACCCTAATTAGACAATTAGGCTAACCTATAGTTTATTATGAATCTCATTCACATTAAACTATATAATATATCATTCATATCTTATATAAATGACATAATTACCCTTTAGTGAACTTGAACACTTCAAATTAACACCAAAACTGTAAACCTTCTATTAATCAAGTTTGAGCCAACCGAGGGACCTTATGGACCTACAATGACGAGCTCCAATGATCTGAGATTAACCTGTCAAACTCTTTGACCCAGTTAATCAATATTCATTAGCTACGGTAACACTCCACTAAAGCCCATAGTTGCACTCCCATCAATGTAAGACAAGTTGTGTCCACTGATATAACCAATGTCCATAAGTCGACCCTTCACAGGTTGTTCGTAGACACTGCTTGGTCAAATAACCGTTTTACCCTTGTGTCTACTTCTTGCTCCATAAGTCCCCACTGCTCCTCTAATGAACAACAACGTTGTAATGGTCCAACCATACACAACACCCCTCTCGGGCAAGTGAGAGGGTGGGCGCCCGTTGTCGAAGCCCTAGAGACAACACTTAAGGGAACAACCCCTCTAGTTTCCCTAAGGGCGGGAACGAGTTGTTGGGATTAATGCCCTAAACTTGTGTAATTTTGATCAATTAAATAAAGTGTTATCTGTTTTGATAGAATTACAGTTTTGCTTTATAAATCCAATAAACTAAGCTCCAAGGTTATAACTTTTATCTTGAACATCAGTGTAGTGGACACTATTTGGGTTGAGTTCAAGAATATAACCTAAATAGTCTATGGTATAAGAATAAGGTTGAAAACCTCATTCTGGTAACACCATGGATGCGGCTCACTTTGTCATTAGTACAAATTAGGTAATCCAACTCATTCATGTAGTTGACATGCGAGTGGGGGCATCCTGTATGAAGAGTTCATACAAGATCGAGCGCAAATTATTAGTCTAACCAAAGTAACACCATTAATGTGATAAGACTAGTAATTTATAGATGACCATTAGTGACTCGACTCAATCTGAGCAAGTTAAGAACTCCCGCTTATAGGGGTTTGTCCTTAGACTAGTATGGGTGAGAGTGGCTCAGTGGTCGACTCAATAAGCCTACCTTCTCAGGGACAGAACCTCGTAGGTAGCTTAGAACTTAACTGTGTAAGATGGAATTCACTTATTCCTCTACTAAGGAATTAGATAGGTTGTTCCCTTAAGAATTGACTCCAGGTCTTGAACAACGGGGCCCCACTCTCTATGAGGGTATGAGTCTAAGGTAGGACCTTAGACTTGTTGTTCATTAGAGGATCAGTGGTGCTTAAGGAGAAAAGAGGTAATCACAAGGGTAAAACGGTAATTTTACCCAACTGTGATTACCAACAACCTGTGAAGGGTCGACGCATGGATAGTGACTATATCAGTGGACACAATATTATCTACAGTGAGGAGAGTGCAGCTACAAGTCTATAGTGGAGTGACTTGTAGTTAATGAATATTGATTAACTGGATCAAAGAGTTTGATCAGTTAATCTCACATCATTAGAGCTCATGAACTGTAGGTCCATTAGATCCCTCCGTTGGCTTAATATGGTAATATTGAGGGTATAAAGTTAGGAGTGAAATTGAAGTGTTCAATTTCATGCATGAGGTGTTATATCAATTATATATATAGTTTTAATGTGAATTAGATTCATATATAAACTATATACTAAAGAGAGAATAATGGAGGGATAGGATGGTCATTTCCATCCCATTCCCCTATATATATGGTTGCATGAGATGCAACTAGATGAAGTTTTTCTAAGGAATTACAAGCTCTCTCTTGTTGTGTTGTTGGAAGAGTTCCAAGCACACATCTTTCTCAAAATACCTCACCTAGAGAACAAAGGAGAAGATCCGGTGGTCGTGTTTTCGTACGTGTGAGTTCTTGTTGCTGAGATCGTGATCGTGGGAGAGTGGAGCACTTGAAGAAAGGTTCTTCAAAGGTAATTTTCTTGCTGTCCATTCTGTTTTACATGTTTAATCTAGTTATATTTGTTCTTGAATTTATCGTTGTAACTAAATCAAGAGCGCGCGATTCGCAATCGCTTCCGCTGCGGGACTTCGATTCCCTTCAATTGGTATCCGAGCCCAATTGCGTTCTTGATTTACGTTCGTGATTTTTCATGAACAAGGTGGGATTTACTGTTTTTGCATGAGATGTATGAACGGTTTCCATTAAATCGTTCAATGTAAGGGCCTGTGTTTTGGGCAAATTTAATTGTAAATCGAGTCTGTAAGTCCGTGTCGATCGAGGCAAAGTTGTTGCTGGGAAGATCGGAGCGAAAACGAGCAAGGAATGCAGATTTCTAGTTGTTGTCCGTGTGTGCGCGCTGCAACGCACTGCGGTTCTGGAGAAGAAGCGCGCCGACAGGCGGCGCCGCGCAACGCGCACCTCTAGCGTTACCGCTTCGTGGCGTTAACAACGCCGCGTAAGACGACGACGAAGCAACGCGTAACGCCGCTATCGCTATCAGCGTTGCGGCGCGATACGCTTCACGCGGCGCGAAGAATGAGCGACGTTTTTTATTATTATATATTAATTATAAAAATGTTTTATATTTAATATATTTAATTTTAATTAATATAATTAGATTATATTAATTAAAATTATTTCTAGGGTGCCAAAATTGGTCTAATTTTTGCTATTTTAATTATGCAATTGTTGTGTAATTATTGTCATGCATAATGTATGCTTTTATTTCAGAAATCCCACCTTAGGTTAAGTATTTTCATGCATCATTTATAATATAAGGAGTTATATTATATAGTTTGCATGATTAATTAATATAAAGTTGTTATATTAATTTATGGACAACATCGACATGCATTATATATCATGAGATGAATATGCTATGAATGTCTTATCATTCATGTGATGAATGATCAAGCACTATAACATAGTATGCATGTCACCTAAGGTTAATTATTAGTTTTAAAGTGTTTAGAACTTGAAAATAATAGACCTTAGGTTATCTAGTTCTTATTAGATTAGAATTAGGAACCAAGTAATTTATAAACTATGATTAAAAGAGGAACTCTGTCTAAGGAAAGTTCTATCTAGGTCAGTAGGTATATAAGTCACTTTGGAAACTAACACCCTACCCGGAACTGACGTGGGAGTGAAATTTAATTAGAGATTTTTATAAATTACAGTAGCGTCAGCGGATTTATTAAGGTGTTAATAAACTAGAAATCCTAGGTTTAATATAAGGAGTTATATTAACAAACATAGGATAAAATCAATATAAGAGTTATATTGATTATCAATATAAGAGTTATATTGATAGAGTTAGGTAAAACCATTAGCCGGGTTTAGCCTAAGAAAGATTCCTATAAACTTAAAGTATTCAGTGGGAGGAAAAAGTGTATGAGATACATATTTTTTCACCTACGCTATCTCCGGGAAGTTCACACCGTGAGACTCATACTTGGCCTCGTGGCGCAAACGGGAGCGTCCCCCTTCGGATGGCGTTTATATGAGTCAATATCAAGGTGAATGGAGAAAACTTATAGTGAGAGGGAGCAGGTTTAGTGAAAACAAAACCAACGGTCTCTTTTGTCGGTTTACACCGTTAGACCACTATGGTCAGCCTGCTAGTTTGGCTCTGGACTGCATAATCCTCTTGGAGGGCTTGATCATAGGGGATCAAACACAGTAGACACCCGAAAAGGATAAAGATTTTCTTAGACTATTTTTCAATCTAGTCCTCCCTTCGACGGATTTTATTGGATGAAGACTCTGGGATCTAAAGACAGAGGGTTACACTCATGGGATACATAAGTTATGTATGTATCCAGACCGAAAAATGGTAACTAAAACCTATAGGAATAAGAGTTATTCTGGTATTAGGTTTTGGTCAAGAATGTCTTGATCCAAAGGAGGAATGTTTTTTATTACCCTTCGGTGTCATACATTCTAAACCTTTGGAGTATCATTGCAAATTATAAATAGCCTAGGAATCATTTGATAATTAGCTAAAACATGATTGGATTAGAGTTATAGCAAGAAACTCATACAAGTTTGTTTGTAAATTTTCAAAGAAGAATGTCTAGCTCTATAATTTCCTTATTGGAAAAGCGGAAAAGTTAACCGGAGAGAATATGATGACATGGAAAAACAAACTCAACACTATTTTGGTAGTGGATGATCTGAAGTTTGTGCTAACTGAGGAGTGTCCTTAAGTGCCAGGCTCGAATGCGTCACGAAATGTTCGTGATGCATATGATCGATGGATCAAGGCCAATGATAAGGCTAAGGTCTACATGCTGGCAAGTATGTCTGACATATTAGCCAAGAAGCATGAGGGCATGATTACCGCCAAGGAAATCATGGATTCTGTGCAGGGTATATTTGGAAAACAGTCCACACAAGCCCGACATAATGCCCTAAAGTACATATTCAACTCAAGAATGCCAGAGGATACATCTGTTCGGGATCATGTCCTGGATATGATGGTGCACTTTAACATCGCGGAGTCGAATGGTGCTTCCATCGATGAGTCGAGCCAGGTGAGCTTCATTCTGGAAACCCTTCCAGATAGTTTACTGCAATTTAGAAGTAATGCTGTTATGAACAAGCTTACTTTTAATCTTACCTCCCTTCTGAATGAACTCTAGACCTTTCAGTCTTTGATGAAAATTAAGGGATCGAAAGGTGAGACAAATGTTGGCAGTAGGAGTTATCACAGAGGTTCGACCTCTGGGACAAAAACAGTGGCTTCATCTTCTTCTAACTTGAGAGGAAAAAAGAAGTACATGAAGAAGGTTGGTAAAGGGAAACAGGCTGGCAAAGCTGCCGTCCCGAAGGGCAAGAAAGTCAAAGACGTTGCTGACAAAGGAAAGTGTTTCCACTTTGCGAAGACGGACATTGAAACGGAATCGTCCCAAAGTACATTGCGAGAAAAAGAAGAAGGAAGGTAAATATGATTTACTTTGCCTAGAAACTTGTTTAGTTGATAATGATAAAACAAACTTGGATACTTGATTCAGACGCCACTAATCATGTTTGCTCTTTTTTGTGAATTAATTCTGGCGTGACTCTGACAAAGAGAGAGATAACGCTTACGTTTGGAAATGGAGAAGTCGTCTCACCAGAGTGATGAGGCACACAATTAAGCTTTATTTTGGCAAAAAATATGTATTGTTGGACAATATATTAGTGATACAAGGGTTTACTAGAAACCTTATTTCCATTTCTTGTCTTATTGAACAATGTATTTCTGTTTCCTTTTCTATGAATAAAGTGTTTATTTTGAAGAAATGTTTAGAAATATGTTCAGCTTCGTTAAAAAATGGATTGTATGTTTTAAGGCCTAATTCAGTCAAAATAGTTTTGAACACTGAATTATTTAAAACCGCAAACGCACAAACTAAGAAACGTAAAATTTCTCCTAAAGAAAATGCTCATCTTTGGCATCTAAGATTGGGTCACATTAATCTCAATAGGATTGAGAGATTGGTAAAGAACGGACTTCTAAACGAGTTAGAAGAAAATTCTTTGCCAGTATGTGAATCATGCCTAGAAGGCAAAATGACTAAAAGACCTTTTAGTGGAAAAGGTTATAGTGCCAAAGACCATTTAGAGCTTATACATTCAGACCTTTGTGGTCCGATGAATGTTAAAGCTAGGGGAGGATATGAATATTTCATCTCTTTTATAGATGATTTTTCTAGATTTGGGCATATTTACCTAATGCACTACAAGTCTGAAGCACTTGAAAAGTTCAAGGAATTCAAGACTGAGGTTGAAAATCAATTAGGTAAAACTGTTAAAACACTTCGATCGGATCGAGGTGGAGAGTACATGGATTTAAAATTCCATAACTATATGATAGAACATGGAATTACATCCCAACTCTCAGCTCCCGGCACACCACAACAAAACGGTGTATCGAAAAGGAGAAATAGAACCTTGTTGGACATGGTTCGATCAATGATGAGTTATGCTCATCTCCTAGTTCCTTTTGGGGTTACGCAGTGGAGACTGCAGATATACATTTTGAATAATGTGCCTCTCAAAAGTGTTTCAAACACCTTTTGAACTCGGAAAGAACGTAAAGATAGTTTATGTCACTTCAGAATATGGGGTTGTCCGGCAAATGTGCTTGTGACAAATCCAAAGAAGTTGGATTCACGTTCAAAATTATGCCTATTCGTAGGATACCCAAAAGAAACAAGAGGTGGTTTATTCTATGATCCTAAGGAAGATAAGATTTTTGTGTCGACAAATGCCATTTTCTTGGAGGAGGACCATATAAGGGACCACAAACCGAAAAGTAAAGTAGTGTTGAGTGAGTTAGACGGAACAATAGCAAAGGTTGCTAATAAGGACACTAGTACGTCAACAAGAGTTGTTGATACTAGTTTGTCTAGTCAAGATAGTCCATCTCAAGAGTTGAGTAAGCCTCGACGTAGTGGGAGGGTTGTGATACAAACTTTCGCGTTACATGGGTTTAGTTGAAACCCAAGTTGTTATACCGGATGACAATCATGAGGATCCATTGACTTATAATCAAGCAATGGTTGACAAAGACAAAGACAAATGGGTCATAGCCATGGACCAAGAAATGGAGTCTATGTACTTCAATTCTGTTTGGGATCTTGTAGATAAGCCTGATGGGGTAAAACCTATAGGTTGTAAGTGGATCTACAAGAGAAAACGTGGTGTAGATGGAAAGGTGCAAACCTTTAAAGTTAGACTAGTAGCAAAAGGTTATACCCAGGTTGAAGGGGTTGACTATGAGGAGACCTTTTCACCTGTTGCTATGGTAAAGTCTATCCGTATCCTTCTTGCCATTGCCGCATATTATGACTATGAGGTATGAAAAATGGATATCAAGACAGCCTTTTTGAATGACAATCTTGAGGAAAACATCTACATGGACCAACCCAAAGGGTTCATTGAACCAGGACAAGAGCAAAAGATTTGCAGGCTTAAAAGGTCAATTTATGGACTAAACAAGCCTCTAGGTCCTGGAATATAAGATTTGATGAGGCAATCCAGATCTTATGGTTTTGACCAAAATGATGATGAACCTTGTGTCTACAAGAAAATCATCAATAGTTCTGTCGCATTCCTAATTCTCTATGTGGATGATATCCTACTCATTGGGAATGATGTAGGTTATCTTACTAACATCAAGGAATGGCTAGCTACGCAGTTTCAAATGAAAGATTTGGGGGATGCGCAGTTTGTTCTTGGGATCCAGATTGTACGGAACCGCAAGAATAATGTTGGGATTTATGCCCTAAACTTGTGTAATTTTGATCAATTAAATAAAGTGTTATTTGTTTTGATAAGATTACAATCTTGCTTTTATAAATCCAATAAACTAAGCTCCAAGGTTATAACGTTTATCTTGAAATCAGTGTAGTGGACACTATTTGGGTTGACTTCAAGATTATAACCTAAATAGTCTATGGTATAAGAATAAGGTTGGAAACCTCATTCTGGTAACACCATGGATGCGACCCACTTTGTAATTAGTACAAATGAGGTAATCCAACTCATTCATGTAGTTGACATGCAAGTGGGGGCATCCTATATGAAGAGTTCATACAAGACTGGATCACAAATTATTAGTCTAACAAGTATAACACCGTTAACAGGATAAGACTAGTAATTTATGGATGGTAATTAGTGACTTGACCTGAATCCTAAGCAAGTTAAGAACTCTTGCTTCAAGGGGTTTGTCCTTAGACTAGTATGGGTGAGAGTGGCCTGTAGCCGACTCAATAAGCCTACCTTCTCAGGGACAGAACCTCGTAGTTAGTGGGAACTTAACTGCAAGAAGATGGAATTCACTCATTCCTCTATGAGGAATCGATAGGTTGTTCCCTTAAGAATCGACTCCGTGTCTTGAACAACGGGGCCCCGCCTCTATGAGGGTATGAGTCTAAGGTAGGACCTTAGACTTGTTGTTCATTAGAGGATCGGTGGTGCTTAAGGAGCAAAGAGGTAATCACGAGGGGGTAAAACGGTAATTTGACCCACTGTGTGATTACTGAACAACCCGTGAAGGGTCGACTCATGGGTAGTGACTATATCGGTGGACACAATAATATCTACAAGGAGAGGAGAGTGCAAACACAAGTCTATAGTAGAGTGACTTGTAGTTAATGAATATTGATTAAGCTGGATCAAAGAGTTTGATCGGTTAATCTCATATCATTGGAGCTCATGATCCAGTAGGTCCATTAGATCCTCCGTTGGCTCAACATGGTAATATTGAGGGTATAAAGTTAGGAGTGAAATTGAAGTGTTCAATTTCATACATGAGGAGTTATATCAATTAGATATGATGTAATTGATATAATATATAGTTTTAATGTGAATGAGATTCATATATAAACTATATACTAAAGAGAGATTAAAGGAGGGGTAGAATGGTCATTTCCATACCATTCCCCTATATATGGTTGCATGAGATGCAACTAGGTCAAGACTTGAGAAATAGTATTCCTAGCCTCCTTGTTGTGTTGTTGGAAGTGTTCCAAAACACAAATCTCTCTCACAAAATACCTCACCACTCCTAAAGGGAACCCACCTTCCTCCTCACCTGAGAGAACAACGGAGAAGATCCGGTGGTGGTGTGTCGTGTTCGTCACGAGTTCTTGTTCTTTGAGATCGTGACCGTGGAGAGAGGAGCACTTGAAGAAAGATTCTTCAAAGGTATATACTTGTTGTCCATACTTTTATTATATGCTTAATCTATATTTAGATTCTTGAATTTTCCATTGTAACTAAATCAAGAGCGCGCGATTCGCAATCGCTTCCGCTGCGGGGACTACGATTCTCTTCAAATAAAACACTAGCATTGTCTCAAGCATCATACATAGATAAAGTGTTGTCAAGGTTTAAGATGCAAGATTTCAAAAAGGGCTTGTTGCCTTTTAGACATGAAATCCATTTGTCTAAGGAACAGTGTCCTAAGACACCTCAAGGAGTTGAGGATATGTGACAGATTCCATATGCATCGACTGTTGGGAGCCTGATGTATGCCATGTTGTGTACTAGGCTCGACATCTGTTTTGCAGTTGGGATGATCAATAGATATCAATCAGATCCAGGACTTGAACACTGGACAACGGTTAAAACAATCATTAAGTATCTTCGGAGAACAAGGAACCACATGCTTGTGTATGGGGCTAAGGATTTGATCCTTACAGGATACACGGATTCTGACTTTCAGACTGATAAAGATTCTCGGACATCAACATCAGGGTCAATATTCACTCTTAACGGAGGAGCTGTAGTATGGCGAAGCGTCAAACAAGGATGCATCGTTGATTCCACCATGGAGGCCGAATATGTAGCAGCTAAGGAAGCCGTTTGGTTAAGGAAATTTATTCTAAATTTGGAAGTTGTTCCAAATATGACTTTTCCCATCACGCTGTATTGCGATAACCGTGGTGTAGTGGAAAATTCGAGGGAACCCCGAAGTCACAAGAGGGGAAAGCACATAGAGCGGAAGTATCATCTCATCCGGAAGATCGTGCATAGAGGAGACGTGATTGTCACGAAGATAGCCTCAGAGCACAATATTGTTGATCCTTTTACAAAGGCTCTCACGGATAAAGTATTTGAGAGTCACCTAGAAGGTCTAGGTTTACAAGTCCTCCCCAACTAGTGCAAGTGGGAGTATTTTGTACAAAGGGGTTTAAATGCCCTAGTTTATTGTATTTACATTACTGTAATGTTTTAGTACTCCACAAGCTTTAGGTCAAGTGGGAGATTGTTGGGATTTATGCCCTAAACTTGTGTAATTTTGATCAATTAAATAAAGTGTTATTTGTTTTGATAGAATTACAGTTTTGCTTTATAAATCCAATAAACTAAGCTCCAAGGTTATAACTTTTATCTTGAACATCAGTGTAGTGGACACTATTTGGGTCGAGTTCAAGAATATAACCTAAATAGTCTATGGTATAAGAATAAGGTTGGAAATCTCATTCTGGTAACACCATGGATGCGACTCACTTTGTAATTTGTACAAATGAGGTAATCCAACTCATTCATGTAGTTGACATGCCAGAGGGGGCATCCTGTATGAAGAGTTCATACAAGACTGGATCACAAATTATTAGTCTAACCCGATTGTAACACCGCTAATGAGGATAAGACTAGTAATTTATAGATGGTCATTAGTAACTCGACTCAATCTCGAGCAGAGCAAGTTAAGAACTCCTGCTTATAGGGGTGTTTCCTTAGACTAGTATGGGTGAGAGTGGCACATGGCCGACTCAATAAGCCTACCTTCTCGTGACGTAACCTCGTAGGTAGTGGGAACTTAACTTGTGCAAGATGGAATTCACTCATTCCTCTACTAAGGAATTAGATAGGTTGTTCCCTTAAGAACTGACTCCAGGTCTTGAACAACGAGGCCCCACCCTCTATGAGGGTATGAGTCTAAGGTAGGACCTTAGACTTGTTGTTCATTAGAGGATCAGTGGTGCTTAAAAAGCAAAGAGGTAATCACAGGGGTAAAACGGTAATTTTATCTAGCTGTGATTATGAACAACCTGTGAAGGGTCGACTCATGGGTAGTGACTATATCAGTGGACACAATATTATCTACAGTGAGGAGAGTGCAGCTACAAGTCTATAGTGGAGTGACTTGTAGTTAATGAATATTGATTAACTAAATCAAAGAGTTTGATCAGTTAATCTCACATCATTGGAGCTCATGAACTGTAGGTCCATTAGATCCCTCCGTTGGCTCAATATGGTAATATTGAGGGTATAAAGTTAGGAGTGAAATTGAAGTGTTCAATTTCATGCATGAGGTGTTATATCAATTATATTTGATATATAGTTTTAATGTGAATTAGATTCATACATAAACTATATACTAAAGAGAGAATAAAGGAGGGGTAGGATGGTCATTTCCATCCCATTCCCCTATATATATGGTTGCATGAGATGTAACTAGAAGAAGTTTTTCTAAGGAATTACAAGCTCTCTCTTGTTGTGTTGTTGGAAGAGTTCCAAAGCACACATCTCTCTCTCAAAATACCTCACCTCTCCTAAAGGGAACCCACCTTCCTCCCTCATCTAGAGAACAACGGAGAAGATCCAGTGGTCGTGTTTTCATACGTTGGAGTTCCTGTTGCTGAGATCGTGATCGTGGGAGAGTGGAGCACTTGAAGAAAGGTTCTTCAAAGGTAATTTTCTTGCTGTCCATTCTGTTTTATATGCTTAATCTAGTTATATTTGTTCTTGAATTTATCGTTGTAACTAAATCAAGAGCACGCGATTCGCAATCGCTTCCGCTGCGGGACTTCGATTCCCTTCACGAGTGAATTCCATCTCGAGTAGTTAAGTTCCCAACTCCCTACTTGGTCCTGTCCCTGAGAAGATGGGCATATTGGGTGAGTAACTGTGACCACCATCACCCGTACAAGTCAAAGGACAAGCCCCCACAAACAGGAGTCTGTAACATGCTCACGATTCAGGTCAAGTCACTAATGGTCATCTACGAAGTTATTAGTCCCATACTGTTAACGGTGTTACATCAGTAGGTCTAATAATTCATGGTCTGGTCTTGTACAATCTCATTGCATAGGATGCCCCCACTCGCATGTCAACCACATGAACGAGTCAGATCACCTCGTTTGTATCTAATAAAAGCGGGTCGCATCCATAGCGTATCCAGGATTAGGTCTCAAACCCTATCCATATACTATAGACCGTTCAGGTCACTAACTCGAACGTGATCCTCCCTGTGTGTCCTCTACACAACGTTCAAGTTCTAGTTCTCTCATAAATTCAATGACCCTGGAGCTTAGTTTATTGCACAAAGTTTATAAAAATGTGAGACACAAAGTGATGAAATAAATGTTGGGATTTATGCCCTAAACTTGTGTAATTTTGATCAATTAAATAAAGTGTTATTTGTTTTAATAAGATTACAGTCTTGCTTTAATAAATCCAATAAACTAAGCTCCAAGGTTATAACATTTATCTTGAAATCAGTGTAGTGGACACTATTTGAGTTGAGTTCAAGATTATAACCTAAATAGTCTATGGTATAAGAATAAGGTTGGAAACCTTATTCTGGTAACACCATGGATGCGACCCACTTTGTAATTAGTACAAATGAGGTAATCCAACTCATTCATGTAGTTGACATGCGAGTAGGGGCATCCTGTATGAAGAGTTCATACAAGACTGGATCGCAAATTATTAGTCTAACCAGTGTAACACCGTTAACAGGATAAGACTAGTAATTTATAGATGGTCATCAATGACTCGACCTGAATCCTAAGCAAATTAAGAACTCCTGCTTATAGGGGTTTATCCTTAGATTAGTATGGGTGAGAGTGGCACATGTAGTGACTCAATAAGCCTACCTTCTCGGGACGTAACCTCGTAGGTAGTGGGGAACTTAACTGCAAGATGGAATTCACTCATTCCTCTATTGAGGAATTAGATAGGTTGTTCCTTTAAGAATCGACTCCTGGTCTTGAACAACGGGGCCCGCCTCTATGAGGGTATGAGTCTAAGGTAGGACCTTAGACTTGTTGTTCATTAGATGATCGGTGGTGCTTAAGGAGCAAAGAGGTAATCACGAGGGGGTAAAACGGTAATTTGACCAAACTGTGATTACGAACAACCCGTGAAGGGTCGACTCATGGGTAATGACTATATTAGTGGACACAATAATATCTACGAGTGAGGAGAGTGCAACTACAAGTCTATAGTGGAGTGACTTGTAGTTAATGAATATTGATTAAGCTGGATCAAAGAGTTTGATCGCTTAATCTCACATCATTGAGCTCATGAACCGCTTCGGTCCATTAGATCCTCCGTTGGCTCAATATGGTAATATTGAGGGTATAAAGTTAGGAGTATACATGAGGAGTTATATCAATTATATATGATATAATTGATATAATATATAGTTTTAATGTGAATTAAATTCATATATAAACTATATACTAAAGAGAGATTAAAGGAGGGGTAGGATGGTCATTTCCATCTCATTCCCCTATATATATGGTTGCATGAGATGCAACTAAGTTAAATCATTCTAAGCATGGTTAGACAAGCTCTCTTGTTGTGTTGTTGGAAGAGTTCCAAAACACACATCTCTCTCAAAATACCTCACCTCTCCTAAAGGGAACCCACCTTCCTCCCTCACCTAGAGAACAACGGAGAAGATCCGGTGGTCGTGTCTTCGTACGTTGGAGTTCCTGTTGCTGAGATCGTGAACGTGGGAGAGAGGAGCACTAGAAGAATGGTTCTTCAAAGGTAAATTTTTGATGTCCATTCTGATTTTATGCTTAATCGTGTTATGTATGTTCTTGAATTAATCGTTGTAACTAAATCAAGAGCGCGTGATTCGCAATCGCTTCCGCTGCGAGGACTACGATTCCCTTCAATAAATAACTCTTATTAATTTCAAATGGTAATATTACAAACAAAACGAGATTAGGACATACATCTCAACAAGAACAGTGTCCTAAGACACCTCAGGAAGTTGAGGACATGAGACGAATTCCTTATGCATCAGATGTTGGGAGTCTGATGTACGTTATGTTGTGTACTAGGTCGGACATCTGCTTTGCAGTAGGAATGGTTAGTAGATATCAATCCAACCCCGGACCAGAACATTGGATGACGGTTAAGACAATCCTCAAGTATCTTCGGAGAACGAGGAACTACATGCTTGTGTATGGAGCTAAGGATTTGATCCTTAAAGGATACACAGATTCTGACTTTCAAACCGACAAAGATTCTAGGAAATCTACATCGGGGTCAGTTTTCACTCTTAACGGAGGAGTTGTAGTTTGGTGAAGCATCAAGCAAGGATGCATTACAGATTCAACTATGGAAGTCAAATATGTAGCAGCTTGTGAAGCAACAAAAGAGACTGTTTGGCTAAGAAAAATTCATGATGGATTTGGAAGTTGTTCCAAATATGAGTTTCCAATCACACTTTATTGTGATGATAGTGGTGCTGTGGCAAATTCGAGGGAACCCCGAAGTCATAAGAGAGGTAAACACATTGAACGAAAGTATCACCTAATTCGGGAGATAGTGCATCGAGGAGACGTGATTGTCATAAAGATAGCTTCGGAGCACAATATTGTTGATCCCTTTACAAAGGCTCTGACGACTAAAGTGTTCGAGAGTCACCTAGAAGGTCTAGGTCTACATATCTTATCCTAACTAGGGCAAGTGGGAGTATGTTGCACAAAGAGTATTCAGTGTCCTAGTTTATTGTTTATTATGTACTTCACTAACTTTAGGTCAAATGGGAGATTGTTGGGGTTTATGCCCTAAACAAGTGTAGTTTTGTAATAATGTTAATCAAATAAATAAAGAGTTATTTATTCTGATAATTGTTGTATTCTCGCACATAATTCTAAATCCAATAAACTAAGTTCCAAGGTTATAATGATAGATCTTGAACAAATGTGTAGTGGACACAAGTTGGATATGTGTTCAAGAATATAACCTAAATGGTGTATGGTATACGCATGAGGTTGGGAACCTTATTTTGGTAACACCATGGATGCAACCTTCTTTGTATTTAGTACAAACGAGGTAATCCAACTCGTTCATGTGGTAGACATGCGAGTGGGGGCATCCTGTGCGATGAGATCGTACAAGACCAGATTATAAATTATTAACCTACTAGTGTAATACCGTTAACAAGATAGGTTTAATAATTTATAGATGATCATTACTGACTTGACTTGAATCTTGAGCAAGGTATGAACTCGTGTTTATAGGAGTCTGCCCTTAGATTAGTATGGGTGTGAGTGGCATGTAGCCAACTCAATATGCCTACCTTCTTAGGGGCAGAACTGTGTAGGTAGTTGGGGACTTAACTCTACAAGATGGAATTAACTCATTGCTGAATAAGGGAATTAGATAGGTTGTTCTCTTAAGAGTTGAATCCAGGTCTTGAACAATGGGGTCCCGCCCTCTTACTGGTCTAAGAGGGATTATGTTTATGGTAGAACCATAGACTTGTTGTTCATTAGAGGATAAGTAGTGCTTAAGGAGAAAGAGGTAATCACATGGGTAAAACGGTAATTTGACCCAGCTGTAATTACGAACAACCTGTGAAGGGTCAACACACAGGTATTGGTTATATCAATGGACACAACACAGTCTACAGTGAGGAGAGTGCAACTATGAGTCTATAGTGGAGTGACTCGTAGTTAATGAATGTTGATTAGTTAGATCAAAGAGTTTGATCGATTAATCTCGTATCATTGGAGCTCATGTTCTATAGGTCCATTAGGTCCCTTCGTTGGCTCAACGTGGAAATATGTAGGGTATAAAGTTTGGAGTGAAATTGAAGTGTTCAATTTCATATATGAGGAGATATATCAGTTATATGTGATATACTTGATATAATATAGTTTAATGAGAATTTGATTCACAATAAACTATATACTAAAATGAAAGATACCTTATAATTATGTAAATATGCAAATATAATTTGCAAATATTGTGAGCACTATATTGAATAATAGAGATAGAATGGTAATTTCCATCATATTTCCCTATAAATAGATGCATGAGATGCACCTTGGATAGGTGATTTTTTGGAAAAACCCTAAGTGTTCATTCCTTGAGGAATCCCACCATCCTCCCTCTCCTAGAGATAAAACGGAGAAGATCTAGCGGTGGTGTCGAATTTATTCGAGACTTGTAGAGAACGCAAGATCGTTGAGAACGTGATGAGCAAGGAGCACGAGAAGTTTCATGTCTACAAAGGTAACAACATGTTGTCCATATTTCTTAGTTTATGCTTAATCGTTGTTAGTTCATGTTCTTTATTTGATCTACGTAATGAATTACAAGAACACGCAATTCAATTCGCTTCCGCTCAGGATTCGATCCTATCGAGTTTATAAACTATTAGTTGCCTAATTCTAATCTTATTAGAACTAGATAACCTAAGGTCTAATTAAAACCATGTTCTAAAACCATTTTAAAACTAATTAATTAACCTTAGGTTACATGCATTTCTATGTTATAAGTACTTGATCATTCATCACATGAATAATTATACAATCATAACTTACTCATCACATGAAAAATGCATGGCAATGCTATCATAAAATTAATATAACATTTATATTAACTAAACATGTATACTATATAATATAACACCTTTTTTATAAAATGATGCATGAATATACTTATCCTAAGGTGAGATTTTAATCTAAATGACACACATTATGCACATTAAATTTCATACAACAATTGCATAAAATAAATAGCAAAATAGACCACATTTTGACACTCTAAAATTATTTAAAATTAATTAAACTTAACTTAAATAACTAAATAAGAAAATTAAATAAATAAATAAATCCATTTTCACGCCCCCATGTCTGCACTCCCTAGGAGCTTCGCGCGTCATGCACATAGCGCCGAGACGTTGTGTCGCCTGCAACCCGCCAATTCTCTTTGATTGTCGCCTGCACCCATTTTTGTTTGTGATTTGGAAATCCCTATTTCCAAAAATGTGACAATCAATCTTAAAATGCATCTTCATATAGGGAGTGAGGGTGAAGATAACTTCCTCCACTCATTATTGTTGGGATGTATGTCTTAATCTCGTTTTATTTTTAAATTTGACATTTGAAATTAATAATAGTTATTTATTTTATCACATTGTGTCTCGAAATTTTACAAACTTTGTCCAATAAACTAAGCTTCAGGGTCATTGAATTTATGAGAGAACTATAACTTGAACGGTGTGTAGTGGACACACAGGGAGGATCACGTTCAAGTTAATGACCCGAACGGTCTACAGTATATGGATAGGGTTGGAGACCTAATCCTGGATATGTTGTGGATGCGACCCGCATTGTATTAGATACAAACGAGGTGATCTGACTCGTTCATGTGGTTGACATGCGAGTGGGGGCATCATGTGTAATGAGATTGTACAAGACCGGATCGTGAATTATTAGACCTACTGATGTAACACCGTTAACAGTATGGGACTAATAACTTCGTAGATGACCATTAGTGTCTCGACCTGAATCGTAAGCGTGTTACGAACTCCTGCCTGCGGGGGTCTGTCCTTTGACTTATACGGGTGAGGGTGGTCACAGTTACTCACCCAATATGCCTATCTTCTCAGGGACATGACCAAGTAGGGAGTTGGGAACTTAACTACTCGAGATGGAATTCACTCGTTCCTGCCCTTAGGAAAACTAGAGGGGTTGTTCTCTTAAGTGTTGTCTCCAGGGCTTGGACAACGGGCGCCCACCCTCTCACTGGCCCGAGAGGGGTGTTGTGTATGGTTGGACCATTACAACGTTGTTGGTCATTAGAAGAGCAGTGGAGACTTAAGGAGCAAGAAGTAGACACAGGGGTAAAACGGTAATTTCAGCCAGCAGTGTCTACGAACAACCTGTGAAGGATCGACTCATGGGCATTGGTTATATCAGTGGACACATCTTGTCTTACACTGACGGGAGTGCAGCTACGGGCTTTAGTGGAGTGTTACCGTAGCTGATGAATGTTGATTAACCGGGTCAAAGAGTTTGACAGGTTAGTCTCGGATCATTGGAGCTCGTCACATTAGGTCCATAAGGTCCTTTGGTTGGCTCAAACTGGATTAATAGAAGGTTTACATTTTTTGTGTGAATTTGAAGTGTTCAAGTTCACTAAAGGGTAATTATGTCATTTATATGAGATATGAATGATATATTATATAGTTTAATGTGAATGAGATTCATAATAAACTATAGGTTAGCCTAATTGTTGAATTAGGGCTAACTTGGAGAAATTAGATTGAGAGAAATTAAATTGAATGTGATTCGATTTAAAAATTCACAATAATACAAATGTGATTTGTAAAATGAGATATGAGATATCTTATTATATGTGGTTATGCAAATATGATTTGCATAACCTATGGTTGTGGTAAAGTGGTAAATAGGTGGAGATTTCAACTCCAACTATCACCATTATATAAACCCCTTTGCAAGAAGGTTGATTATGCATTTGCTCATTTTTGGATTTTCTCTCCAAAAGCAAATTGAATTTCTCTCAAACTCTCCTCCCTTCACAAAAATAGAGAATCCCACACTTCACCTTATACCAAAAGTAGAACAACCGAGTAATCGAGTGGAGGTGTCCGTTCGTTGGGATTGTTCGAGGAGTTCGAAATCGTTGAGAAGAACACGAAGAGTTCGTGATCGGAGGAAGGAAACTTGAAGTCGGTCTTCAACAAGTAAGTGGTTCTAATATACTGTTTTTCCTTCTAATTTTGCATGTTTAGCCTAATACTATTAGATAGTTTGATTTTAAGAAAACAAATTGCATAACGATACCATGACGATTCGATCGTCTTCCGCTGCGCGGGGCTTCTCATTCCCTTCAATTATCCCACTAAATGCATAAATTACGCATTATGCAAATCATATTTGCATAATTGCATTATTGAATCATATTCAATTTTGCTCTCAATTCAATTATTTCCTCTAGAATTTAATTTGAAACAATTTCATACTAAAATAGTATTTGGAAATTAATCCAAATATAGTTTATAATTTATTATTAATAATATTCACATTAAACTATATATTATATCGATTATATCACATATAATCAATATAACTCCTAATTATGAAATTGAACACTTCAAGTTCGCTCCAAAACTTTATATCCTCGATATTCCATGTCAAGCCAACAGAGGGACCTAATGGACCGACAGTTCATGAGCTCCAATGATACGAGGTGAACCGATCAAACTCTTTGTCCCGGTTGACCAACATTCATTAACTACGAGTCACTCCATCATAGACTCGTAGTTGCACTCTTCTCACTATAGGACAAGTTATGTCCATTGATTTAACCAATACCCATAAGTCGACCCTTCACCGGTTGTTGTAGTCACAGCTAGGTCAAATTACCGTTTTACCCCGGTGACTACCTCTTGCTTCTTAAGTACCACTAATCCTCTAATAAACAACTAGTTTATGGTCCTACCATAAGCAATGTCCCTCTTGGGCTAGTGAGAGTGTCACACCCCCTCCTGAACTACCTGCTAACTTAGCCCGGCAGACGGCGTTAAGCCAACAGACATCGTTCATCTCCCTAACGATACTTGTTGACCATGTTTTACTTGATAAGCATATTATACTTGTATAAGAAACACTTTAAACATAACACATCGGAATATTGAATATTACGAAACCTACGTAACGAGTAACCCTACTTAAGACTCTTTGAAAACTGAAACGGGTATGAGATTCACAACCATAAACATACCCAACCATGGTTTACATAGCCACAACCTAGAATGTACACACAAACATAACTACATAGTCCTCCTACAATACATATAGACTTGCGATACAACTTTAACCACGTACAAAATATTAAACTCGTAGAGCTTCCAGCAGACTATGGCAGGTTATCAGGCACTGGGAGCTCGATCTCTACCTGAAAAGTTTGAAAACACTGAAAGAATGAGCAATGAAGCTCAGTGAGTGACTGAGTTTAAGATCTAATGACTCATAAATCATATCACTTCGAAACTTATGAGCATATGTATCTATAATCAAGCGTTAAAAATACACGTGTAATCATAATAACTTTTCAGAAATCCAACAAGTACGTCATTAAAATCTCGCAAGGCATATCGATACTACTAACCATTTAAAAACGTATGACAATCTACGTTGTATAGGACAAACCCAGTACAACCAACGTTTACTCTACGATGTAGTGGGGCCCGCCCAACACTCCCATCGTCTTTGTCGTAGTGGGGCCCGCCAAAACACTCACGACAACATTGTTGTTACGGAGTACACTCAACGTCAACAACAGAAAATGACCTGTGTGCACACGGTTTTATATAGCCTCGGGCTCAATGTCTCAGTCATTTACTCATTCAAGACTCAGAAAAGCACATAAAAACATGTGAACATGTCTGCTTATCTTTTCTTTCGTAAAACCCAAGCTTACTCACCTTGCTCATACAAACTGGAAATCTTTAAATCATACTTACTAGTACATACTTGCTTGAAATCATAACATTTTCCTAAATTTCGACAATCAAGAACATATGCTCACGTATAAATTTCATCAAGACATTTAGGCTCACAACGAGCACTTGAAATCATTTCTTAGAAAATATGAATACTCATAAACATGTGTTCAAAGGAAAACAGTAAGCATTGAAACCATTTCGTTTTGGCCAAACCTTGCATTTTCATAA
The DNA here is from genome assembly GCA_036507285.1 of Trichosanthes cucumerina. Lineage (NCBI taxonomy): Eukaryota > Viridiplantae > Streptophyta > Magnoliopsida > Cucurbitales > Cucurbitaceae > Trichosanthes > Trichosanthes cucumerina. The sequence continues at coordinate 67,241,553 of CM071839.1, read as the reverse complement.
GCATAATACAAGCCTATAAACTATTTTCGAGGTTCGTTTTGCCACTCACAGTGTTAGAACTAGAACCTTGGCCCGTACCCTCAACCTATTTCCTCTTGGCCTATCAAACAAACCAAATCCATGTATTAGAACCTCGAGCTCATGAATTTCAACCTTAAAATTACAAAAACTACTCTATCATTTTTCCATCATTTTACAGATTTCATGCCCTGATTTCAGACAATCATAACTTCTTCATTACTTAACCAAAAAGGATGTACTTTATACCAAACTCTTTCTTTTTGAACCCTCTAAAACTCATCAGCAGTAATGAAATTGAAATTCCTTACAGATTTGTTCAAAAATACCTCGAAATCCTCTTCCCTAAAATCAACCTTCTACTGTTTCCAGATTCATTTCCCTGCTGCAACCCGAAATTGACCTGAAATTTTAAACATCGACCAGTCGATTTCTACTCACGAGTTCTTCATGAAAGTTGTAGAAAATTTAATAAGCTTTCCAACCATACCTATTAGAGCTTCTGATTCACACTCTACAAATCAGCACAACAGAAACACCAGAGATTTCTCGAATTTGACAGCAAATTCTGTCTTATGCATTCCTCTTCACAAAACAGTAACCTGGTCAGAATTTGCTCGAGCTTCCTTCACGAATTTTGTTCCAATTTGAGTTACATTTCAAGAAAATCAAACTTCAACTCTTACCTATTCTTGTGGAGCTCGAGATGATAAAAACATCAGAACATGGTTGAATTGATCATAGAATTGCCTTGGAAATTAAGTTGAACCTTTCTCCTTCCTTCTTCAACCTCAAAACTAGAAAACTCTTCCTTCCTCTTCCTTCAACCTTCTCCCACGAAGCCCTCAACTTTCTCTTGTTAAAATGAGAAGGAAATAAAAAGAAATGAGTTTAAAATGAATGAGAAAGGTTTTTAAACGGTGGTGGGGTTTTTTTGTCTTTTCCCTTTTCACTTTTTCCTTTTGTCATTTTCTTTTATTTTTCTTTTCTTTTTTTAAATCAAAGATGACCAAATATTTAAACATTTCTTTTTCTTCTTTTCTTTTGTATTTTTTTTAAGAAGATTCCAAAGAAAGATCTCGGGTTTACAACTTACCTCCCCCTTAATAAATTTCGTCCTCGAAATTTAGTAGTCCTTAAGTGAAAATCATCGGATACTTATTCCTCACTTGGTTCTCTAACTCTCAGATTGCCTCCTCCACTCCGTGATGTCTCCATCGAACTTTCACAAGTGGGATCGTCTTGTTTCTCAAAACTTGTTCCTTCCTGTCGAGGATTTGAACTGCATTTTCTACGTAACTCATTTCTTCTTTCAACTCAACTGGTTGTGCTTGCAACACATGAGTCGGATCTGGAATATACTTCCTCAACATGGACACATAAAAAACATCATGTACTCGAGATAGTTCTACTGGCAATTCCAGTCTGTAGGTTGCTGGGCCAACTCGTCCCATTACTTGATAAGGACCAATATATCTAGGACTTAGGTTACCTTTCTTGTCGAAGCAAAGGACACCCCTCCACTGAGATAACTTCAAGAAAACTTGATCTCCGACCTGGAATTCTAAGTCATTTGTCGTTTATCTGCATAGTTCTTCTGACGGTCTTAAGCTACCTTCAAATTCTCCCTAATTACCTTAATATTGCCCGTCGTAACTTGCACAAACTCAGGACTGTTTAGCTTCCGCTCTCCTACTTCGTTCCAACACGTTCTACACGGTCTTCCATACAGAGCCTCAAATGGCGCCATGCCAATACTTGACTGATAGTTGTTATTGTAAGCGAATTCCATAAGTGATAAGTGTGTATCCCAACTTTCTTTAAATTGAAGGACGCATGCTCTCAACATGTCCTCTAAGGTCTGGATGGTCCTCTCTGACTGACCATCTGTCTGAAGATGGAATGTTGTACTAAAATTCAACTTTGTCCCTATAGCTTTCTGTAAGTTAGGCCAAAACTTAGAAGTAGATTCTCGGGTCTCTATCTGAAACTATGGGCACTGGCACTCCGTATTGACTCACAATTCTGTCGACGTATAGCTTAGCAAGCTGATCAAGTGTAGTCGTTGCTTTAATTGGTATAAACCGTGTTGTCTTAGTGAGTTTATCCATTATTACTCAAATACCATCATGTCCACTAGAAGTACGTGGTAATCCAAACAGAAAATCTATAGTGATAGGCTCCCATTTCCACTCTGACACTGACAATGGATTAAGGAGTCCTCCAGGCCTCTCTCTAATTTGTTTAACTTGTTGGCATATCAAACATCTTACCAACTCAGTCAGTTACCTCCCGCTTCATTACGGGCCACCAATATGTTCCCTTCAAAAATTGTACATCTTGGTGCTTCCTAGATGCATAATGTAAGTTAAACTGTGAGATTCCTCTAAAATAGCATCTTTAAGCTCATTAATACTCGGGACGCATAGACTTCTCTGCTTAACTATGGTTCCGTCTGTTCTCATTTTAAATTCTTCTTCTGGGCCCTGTTTGGGTTTTCCAAACATTTTCTGCAAGTTACTATCCTCTGGTTGTCTTCTCACAATCTCTGCTACGAGTGAAGACCTGACCTGGAATTGAGGTAAAAGACCCCCTAAATTCTCTGCAGTCAAAACTGCCTTAGAACCCCTCGGAGTACTTAAAAAAAATAGTTGCTTGAATACCATACAAGGCATCCCTAGGAAGTCTTGACTTCCTGCTTAATGCATCTGCTACCACATTCGCCTTACCTGGATGGTATTCTATGGTACAATCATAATCTTTAATCAGTTCTAACCATTTTCTCTGTCTCATATTCAACTCCCTCTGATCAAAGATATACTTCAAACTCTTATGATCTGTAAAAATGTGACACCTCTCACCAACAAATAATGCCTCTAGATCTTCAATGCTAACACAACTGCTGCTAGCTCAAGATCATGGGTAGGGTAATTACATTCGTGCTTTTTCAATTGCCTTGACGCATAAGCTATTACTTTTCCTTCCTACACCTCTACTACATGTGCAAGAAACGTCGTGCAACCTTTCCTCAACAACTTCTCAGCTTTTAATGCTGAAAAACAAACTCGTAGGAATAATCATCCTTTCACCCCTGAAAACCACTTAGCCAAACTGGGTTTCTTGAAAACCACTTCCTTCTATGGCAATCCATGAAAGCATAGTGAATAAGAAATCCATCCCTAAGATTGCATCTCCCACCTACAACTCTAGTGGAAGAAGATCCACTAACATATTGAGACATTCTACTAAGATCTCACAATTCTGCAACGCTGCATCAACTAGTAAAGCATCACCAACTGGCGTGTATACAACTAACCTTTCACATAAATGTTCTAGCTTCCCATTCAACTTAGTTAAGAACATACTAAAAAAAAACAAAGGAATGTGTAGCACCTGGATCTATTAAAACACGTACAGGTACATTACAAATAGCAATCGTACCAGTAATCACATCTGGTGCATCGTCCGCTTCTTGTTGAGTCATAGCGTAGACCTTCCTATGTTGCTTAGTTCTCCCTACAACTCCTTTCTGTCTAGCACCACTGGTGCCCTCTCCTGCAGCTACTGGAACTCTCGGCTGCTCAACTGTCTGGGACTTAACTCCCTGGTCCCTATGTGCGGCTGTCCTCAGCTGTGGACAATTCATCTTGACATGTCCTAGTTGTCCGCACTGGTAGCACGTACCAACACTCACAAGACAATGACCTCGATGATTCTTGCAACAAATCGCACATGGAGTTTTTCTTACTATACTGGCAATAGACTCTTGCCCTCTCTGCAATCTTGTTGTTGATCAAACAGTCTAACTAGATGCTCTCTAACTTTACCTTAGATAGGCACTACCCACATTCATCTGCCTCGATGCCTGGTTACTAGCTTGATTCTTAAAGTCTTATTGACTTGGAAACATTTACTCCAGGTGTGAACCTCCTCTGTTCACGACCTCGGTAACTGCTTATTGTCAAAGCCCCGCAACTAGGCTCCACTACTAATTTTATCTCTGTTATACTCTGTTTAACACGTAGAGCAAGCTCTATTAGCTGAGAAAAGTCAGCCCACTTAGAAATAGTTGTAACTGGGTACGTATCTCAGAACGTAATCCTCTTTCAAACCTTCGACACCTGTCACTCTCAGATGCCATAATCACATCAGCATACTGTGAAAACTCGGTATACCTTCTCTCGTACTCAACCAATGAAAGTGTCCCTTGCTTCAGTTATAAAAATTCATCCCTCTTTGCCTCGCGGTACGTGCTAGGGTAATACTTGTCCTCGAATATGCTTTTGAAAGTTTGTCAGTCTAAAGTATTTGCATCACTACACCTGGCTAATCCTGATTTCCATCATCCTTCTGCTTCCTTCTACAGTAGGAATGTGGCCAACTTGACTTTCCGCTCGTCAGGATAAATCATCATATCAAAACATTTCTCGAGCATATCCAACCAAACCTCAGCGTCAGCTGGGTCTATGGAACCCTCAAACACTGTGGCTCTTAATTCTTTTAGGTGTTCTATTCTATATGTCTTGTATGGATCACTTAGCCCTACTCTCTATGGCTTACCTACCTCCTGTGAGGAATAAGCATACTGCTTAATTCTGGCCCTTATCTGGACTCTCGGGGCACTAGATCCCTCTCAGATTGGGCTTGGGTAGGATCCTACGTCCCGTCCTGATCCTGCTTTCACCGTCTGCTAGTACGTGGTGGCATGACTTCTATAACATATCAACATACTCGACATGTAATAAATACTTAACTCAAATGCACAATTCTAGACTTGTGTTCGCATTCTAGTCCTGACTGTACTTACTCTTATCCTTACTTGGACCATGCTCTGCTAGTTCCATTGAATTAACTCAATAACTTGCTATTTACTTTTTAGTTTCTTCTAGAGCTAACTTACTCTGTCTCATTTTCCATGGAGCTAACTGCTCTGATACCAAGTTGTCACACCCCCTCCCAAACTACCTGCTAACTTAGCCCGACAGACAGCATGAAGCCAACAGACAATGATACTTGTTGACCCTGTTTTACCTGATAAGCATACTATACTTGTATAAGAAACACTTTAAACATAACACAACGAAATATTGACTATTACGAAACCTACATAACGAGTAACCCTACTTAAGACTCTTTGAAAACTGAAACGGGTATGAGCATCACAACCAAAAACATACCCAACCATGGTTTACATAGCCACGACCTAGAATGTACACACAAACATAACTACATAGTCCTCCTACAATACATATAGACTTTCTATACAACTCCAACCACGTACAAAATATTAAACTCGTAGAGCTTCCAGCAGACTATGGCAGGTTATCAGGCATCGGGAGCTCGATCTCTACCTGAAAAGTTTGAAAACACTGAAAGAATGAGGTATGAAACTCAGTGAGTGACTGAGTTTAAGATCTAATGACTCATAAATTATATCACCTGGAAACTTATGAGCATATGTATCTATAATCAAGCGTTAAAAATACACGTGTAATCATAATAGCTTTTCAGAAATCCAGCAAGTACGTCATTAAAATCTCGCAAGGTATATTGATACTACTAACCATTTAAAAACGTATCAGAATCTACGTTGTATAGGACACACCCAGTACAACCAACATTTACTCTACAATGTAGTGGGGTCCGCCCAACACTCCCATCGTCTTTGTCGTAGTGGGGCCCGCCCAACACTCACGATAGCATTGTTGTCATGGAGTACACTCAACGTCGACAACAGAAAATGACCTGTGTGCACACAGTACTATATAGCCTCGGGCTCAATGTCTCAGTCATTTACTCATTCAAGACTCAGAAAAACACATAAAAACATGTGAACATGTCTGCTTATCTTTTCTTTCGTAAAACCCAAGCTTACTCAGCTTGCTCATACAAACTGGAAATCTTTAAATCATACTTACTAGTACATACTTGCTCGAAATCATAACTATTTCATAAATTTCAACAATCAAGAACATATGCTCACGTATAAATTTCATCAAGACAGTTAGGCTCACAATGATCACTTGAAATCATTTCTTAGAAAATATGAATACTCATAAACATGTGTTCAAAGGAAAAGAGTAAGCATTGAAACCATTTCGTTTTGCCACTCACAGTGTTAGAACTAGAACCTTGGTCCGTACCCTCGACCTATTTCCTCTTGGCCTGTCAAACAAACCAAATCCATGTATTAGAACCTCGAGCTCATGAATTTCAACCTTAAAATTACAAAAACTACTCTATCATTTTTCCAACATTTTACAGATTTCATGCCCTGATTTAAGACAATCATAACTTCTTCATTACTTAGTCAAAAAGGATGTACTTTATGCCAAACTTTTCCTTTTTGAACCCTCTAAAACGCATCAGAAGGAATGAAATTGAAATTCCTTACAGATTTGTTCGAAAATACCTCGAAAACCTCTTCCCTAAAATCAACCTTCTGTTGTTTCCAGATTCATTTCCCTGTAGATTTCTACTCACCAGTTCTTCATGAAAGTTGTAGGAAATTCAATACGTTTTCCAACCATACCTATTAGAGATTCTGATTCCAACTCTTCGAATTTGACAGCAAATTCTGTCTTCTGCCTTCCTCTTCACAAAACAGTGTCACTCGACATGTCGTGTGGGGGGAATTTCATTTTTCCCCCCTTTTGACGACATGTCGACAAAATTTTCGTTTTTTTTTTTAAATTAGTCAAATATCTACAAAATCTTTATACAAAAGTAAGCTTTTAAAACTATTAACAACATATTAGGCCCATGATTTTAAGGCCCAATGTAATTCTTTGTTGTGGAGAGATGAGGGAGAGAGCATTTATAGATGGTTGGTGACTCCACCACTCTAATTCTTACCGATGTGGGACAATTCACAATACAAAAGAAGAGATTTTTTTTTTTAATTTTTTAGTTGAGAAAAGATTTTTTCTTTTAATTTCTCTATTCCAAGTTCCACAAATCTCTATATCAAATAACAATTTCTCTTTTTTCGTTTTCAATTTCCATATCCTATCTCCCTCTCTTTTTGACTTTTAGTTATTTAGTTAATTATTTTATATATATATATTTTAAAATTTTAATTAAATGAATTATTATTTTTTCATTAGAGTTATTTTTATTTATTCTTCTATGAACTTACAATATTGATATGAACAAAAATAAAGTTCTTAAAAAACAAAAAATATTTGACATATTATTATATTAATTTCAATAGTTGGATTTAGTTTTAACTTTTAAAATGTATTAAAAGTACATGGACTAAGTCTCAAAATATAAAGACTAAAATGATATTTTGATCTAATTCTTTTTAGCACTTTGTACCATTCAATATATATATATATGAGGATTAAAAATTGCCACTTATACTATATATTTTTTTTCAAAATTTTTGCGTGCTTCGACATTTCAATCGACGTTTATATCTAAATATCTTCTTGGGTTTTAGAAATGATGCTTAAAAATGGTCAATTATAGTCTAATTATGCCACAATCAAAGTTTGATTGACTAATTCAAATAATTTCCATCAATTTCTACGATTTTCATAATTTTTTTCCGAAATTTCTCTCGTTACTAATTCAAACAACTTTCATTGATTTACATGTTTTCTAAATTTTTCAATGTTGTTATGGTCACAAGTCATATTTCATATCGGTTGAGCTATGGTCTTGTTGGTCATTATTATTTTAGTTCCACATCATTTGGGGTGAACCTCTTATTAACAACGGTCAATTATAGCTTAGTAATCTACCATTAAAGTTCCATGAAAGAATTTAAATAATTATAGTTTAGGAATGGTTAATTATAGTTTATAGTTTAATTAAACTATCATAATTAAAGTCTCGTTCAATTTGAATAGAAGTTATAAAACATATTTTTTTTTTACATATATGATGTTGAAAATAAATCAATTATAGTATGATTAAACTCTAATTAAAATTTCATGAAATAATTAAAACAATTTATAGAATTTTTATATTTTTTCTCAAATTTCTACTATCATCGACATATTAATCAATATTTGTATCTAAATATTGTATTAGTTTTTAAATGTGTTGCTTAACAATGGTCATTTATAGTCTAATTAAGCCATAATCAAAGTTTCATTGGCTAATTCAAATAATTTCCATCAATTTCCATAGTTTTCGTAAATTTTTCCGAAATTTCCATCGACATTTCCATTTCCATCGACATTTCCATAAAATTTAGACCTCGACATTTCCATCGACATCGACATTTTCTTCCATGCTTCCTCTTCCTTCAACCTTCTCCCACGAAGCCCTCAGCTTTCTCTTGTTAAAATGAGAAGGAAATGAAAAGAAATGAGTTTAAAATAAATGAGAAAGGTTTTTAAACGGTGGTGGGGCTTTTTTGTCTTTTCCCTTTTCACTTTTTCCTTTTGTCCTTTTCTTTCTTTTCTTTTCTTTTTCTTTTCTTTTTTTAAAACAAAGATGGCCAAATATTTAAACATTTTCTTTTCTTCTTTTCTTTTGTATTTTTTTAAGGAGATTCCAAAGAAAGATCTCGGGTTTACAACTTGAGTAGGTTCCCCTTATTCAAGACCTGGATTGAACCCTTAAGAGAACAACCTATCTGAATTCCCTAGCTCAGGAATGAGTGAATTCCATCCCTTGGAGTTAAGTTTCCAGCTCCCCACGACGTTACGTAGGTAGGCATATTGAGTCGGCAGCTTTGGCCACTCTCACCAATACTAGTCTAAGGACAAGCCCCACAGACATGAGTTTGTAACTCGCTCAGGATTCAGGTCGAGTCACTAATGGTCATCTATGAATTATTAGCCCTAATCTGTTAACGGTATTACATCAGTTGGCTAATAATTCACGATCTGGTCTTGTACAAACTCATTGCATAGGATGCCCCCACTCGCATGTCAATTACATGAACGTGTTAGATCGTCTCGTTTGTATCAAATACGAAGTGGTTCACATCGATAATGTTATTAGGATGCAGTTCCCAAACTTATCCATATACTATAAACCATTTAGGTTACAGACTTAAACACGATCCTACCTATGTGTCTAATACACACTGTTTAAGTTCTCGTAACCATAACCCTGGAGTTTAATTTATTGGATTTTAAGTTTTAAATGCGAGAATACGATAAATGATGAAAAATAACTCTTTATTAAATCTTATCAGATAATTACAAACTACACAAGTTTAGGGCATAAAATCCCAACACGTTAGTGGTAATTTGAATTATCGATGCTCGATTTCTCGAATGACCCACGTTTAGTTAATTTATACTGGAAATTTTTATATTATTTCCAAAGGACTAGCGAGATCGGAGTAGAATTAGTAAACTTGGACTATCTTAATCATGAGTTCGAAGAGGGTTGTGACATCCAATTGGTTCTGAATTGAGATTAAGGTAATTATTTGGCAAATAATAAGAACCTAAATTTCTGTGTTTAGAAATCCACAAGATTTTAATTTAGAAAATTTGGTTGTTGGACAGGTTTTGGGGGACAGGAGAAGGTAGGAGTTTGATCTTTAGGGATTTGGGGACAAAGGCTAAGGTAAGGGATCTTCCACCGAAGTCTTTTTAAATCAGGAAAAAATTGATTTCAAAGATTTGTTTTAAATGATGATTTTCAAAGATTTGATCTAAAGACTCGTTTTAAAATGATTTTTTATTAGAATTTAAGAGGACTTTAGATGATTTTAGGTTTGAGAGGGCCCACATGATTTAAGAGGACTTAAGAGGATCCTAATTGAAATGATTTTTGAATGATTTAAGAGGGTTTGAGAGCACCCTACTTAAAATGATTTTCATAAGGATTTAGAAAGGAATTTCAATGCATGTTATGAAATTCATTATATTTATGTATACAAAAATTTTCCTATATTCTTATGATAGATATATGTATGAATATTGATTGTGATTATGCTTATATGACTGTCAGATTTGTTGCATCATGATAAATATATATGTACATGCAAATGAATGAATGGGACCTCATGCATATTGTTCGCTCATGAAAATGATTTTGAAGGTTGTGGCAAAATTAATTGGAGTTTGAAAGGACTCCACAGGATTTAGGATTTGAGAGGATAAAAAATGATTTATTGGGGTTTGAAAGGACTCCACATGACGTTGGGTTTGAGAGGACCTATTAAGTGTTTGAGATGACCCTAACTGAATAAGAGGAATTGATTGTCCACATCGAATCGAAGAGAAAAAGGCATGTTTTAAGACATGAAGTTTTAGGTCCCAACAAAGAAAGTTTCATGATTTAAAAGTCATGTTGCATGTGATTTCATCTCCCAACCCACACTTACTAGGTATTATTTTACAATACTCACTCTTGTCTTTTGTTTTCTTTTATTTTTTTTAGAATATTTTTAGGAAAAGGCAAGAGCATACAGGGCGAATGACGAGGGATCGAGTTGCTATGGTCATGGGAATAGAAAGTCATGTCTTCCCGAATCTTTAGAACTAGCATGTTTTCTTTTATGTTTCCTTTGATGGATAACACTTGTCTAATTATTATGTTTGTTTCTTTTCGAAATTCGAGGCCGGGTTTCAATTATAATTATTTATATGTGTTTTTTTAAGAGTGATCCAAATTAAAGTGATTTTATTTATCAAAATTATACTTTTTAAATGTTACTTTATAACCTCAAATGCATGCATGCTTAGTAATGGTCCTAGAAAGAGTGTCTTAAAAATAGGGTCGTTACATAAGGAGAGTGAACATATTTAACTTTAATAAATGTAATAAGTACCTTACATACTATGCAATGTTCATGTAATATTAAAGGTTTAAAGTTAATATGAGTAGAAAGAGTGAGTTGTAGAACCATGAATTTGTGTATGACTTATATGTAGGATTGAAGTTTAAAATTTGTAGGATTTAATTCACCATATAAAATATAAGTTTTATAAGTTGAAGAATTAGTCAATTACATACATCAAACTAGTATTTAAAGGCTTAATTTTTAAAAATCAAATAGGTACGAAATGGGGTCGTAGTTCAAAAAAAAAAATTCTGAAATTCGACTAAGAATTCAAGGGGCATTTAGATCACCATTTCGGAATCAGAACCCTTGAAATCGAAACCTTGGAGGATTTGTTTTGAGGGGTTAGCCTGGAAAAACAAAACCTTAAAGCCTTGTTTGATAACCATTTGATTTTTGTTTTTGGTTTTTGAAAATTAGTTTGTTTTTCTATAATTTCTCTCTATTTTCTCTAGAACGATTTACATCTTTCTTGAAGTATCATTTAAGTTTGTAGTCAAATTTCAGAAAAAACATAGAAGTCCATTAGTAGAAGTAGTATTTTTATGCTTAATTTTTAAAGTTTAAAAACTAAAAACCAAATGGTTATCAAATGCATTTATCAAAACTTGAATTTGTGTAGGACTTATACGTAGGATTGAAGTTTAAAATTTGTAGGATTTAATTCACCATACAAAATATAAGTTTTATAAGTTGGAGAATTAGTCAATTACATACATAAAACTAGTATTTAAATACTTACCTTTTAAAAATCAAATAGTTATGAAATGGAGTCGTAGTTCAAAAAAAAATTCTGAAATTCGATTAAGAATTCAAGGGGCATTTAGGTCACCATTTCAGAATCAGAACCCTTGAAATCGAAACCTTGGAGGATTTGTTTTGAGGAGTTTAACTTGGAAAAACAAAACCTTAAGGCCTTGTTTGATAACCATTTAATTTTTTGTTTTTGGTTTTTGAAAATTAGGTTTGTTTTTCTATAATTTTTCTCTATCTTCTCTACAACAATTTACATCTTTCTTGAAGTATGATTTAAGTTTGTAGTAAAATTTCAAAAAAAAAAACATAGAAGTCCATTAGTAGAAGTAGTATTTGTAGGCTTAATTTTCAAAATTTAAAAGCTAAAACCCAAATGGTTATCAAAAGTCTAAATCTTTTGAATTTGTAATGTTGATTTAAATACATTATCAAACTTTTAATTTTAATTCTAAAGCCTAAAAATATTTTTAATATAAATAACAATTAAAAAGAGTAGTTGTGAGGGGGAAGAACTTCAAGAGTTAAGGGGAATGAATCGAGGAGACTGGAGCCCTTAACGTCAAGTTTAGTTAAACAGGACGAAGGAGGCGACGCTGCTCTGTTAAGACAGCAAATCCAAGGAGCAGAGAGTCTTACTCTTAGCTCGATGATCCCCTCCCCACATAACGAGTCCTATTACTTCTCAAGCCCACTTCCAATAGCCCAATTCATCCTTCCAACGTTATCAATAACACACGTTCCAACTATCTTAATGCCCCCACTCGAGTCACAGGCCCACGTTACAAGGCCCGGCCATATTAACCGCTGCAAAATTGAGCTTAAGTCGAAGCTTTCAGTTTATCCACTTTCCCGATGTGGGTGCACATGCTTTCATTTTTCCTTCTCAGTTTCAGACTTCAATATTCTAAGCTTGTAGTTTTATTGTACATGTACCCCAATTTTGAATATGCGATGCTAACCATCACTTTTGTTCAAAAATCAAGATTCAAGCTATACAACAATAATTGATAAATTACTCTAAATTTAGCCAACAAAAATTTCTAAAAGCATTATTCAGTCTTCCTACTGTATTTTTCTTTCTTTAAAAATTGGCACCGGTTTTTTTTTATCTTGCAAATATGACTAAATTTCTAAAATCAGATTTTTTTTTAGTACAATTGGGATCGGAGAATTCGAACCACTAATCTCGTGGTCGCTAATGCATTCATTTTTTTTTTTGTTGATCTCATTATTTTTGGATTCCAGTTATATACATAATATGAAGTATACCACTAAAATAATCGATATACTTAAAATAGAGTATATCACAAATATAAGCAATATACGTAATATGAGATATATTAATCACATTAACTGTATAATGATAAATTTCATATTAAATATATCATTGATAAAATTGATCTACCTAACATGTAAACAAACAAAAAAAAAATAGTTTTACCTCTTTCTCTTTCTTCTTCTAATTGGTATAGTTTGTTGCATTATCAACTATTTTCTCAATATTAATGTTAGCATGACAACGTCTAGGAGTACCAGACTCATTATTGGAGAGTTGCTCTTTTGAAGAAATTCCTACGATTGTTTCTCCAGTTTAGACTTTGGTGGAAGTCTTAGAATATATTTGATATTTATTTCTGTTTTTTTTTTTTTTTTGTTTCTTGAAAACAAGAAATAGAAACAAAAGTTTATTTGATAACGGTTGAACGTGATTTCAGCAAAAAAATTGAAATGAGACACGTGTAATTGAACGTTGTATTTTTATTAATTTAAATGTAGTGGATTACAATCTCTAATGTTTTTCCTCTGATTCTTTCTCTATCTCAACTATAATTGTCTGAGGGCTTTATAGCATGTTCTCGGACGTAGATTTGATTTGTGGGCTTCGCAGCTTCTTCTCCAATGTAATGTGAATCGAGGACTTTGCAGCTTGTTCTCAAACGTAGACTTATCTCGAGGTCTTTGCAGCTTATTCTCGAGTGTAGGCTTGGAAGAGTATTTGGTCTTCGACTTGTAGCTTGTTGCTTGTTCAAGTTTTTTGGCTTGTAGCTTATTGAAGTTCTTCAACTTTTAGCTTATTGAAGGTTTTCGACTTGCAGCTTGTTGAAGGTCTTCGGCTTGTAGCGTGTTGAAGATCTTCGGCTTGTAGCGTGTTGAAGGTCTTCAAGTTGTTCGAGGGCTTTCGCAACTTGTTCTCGATCTTTAAGTTGTTTAAGGGCTCTGCAGCTTGTTCTCGAGCGTAGATTTGATTCGAGGGCTTTGCAGCTTGTTCTCGAATGTGAATTTGTACTCGAGGGCTTTGCAACCTGTTCTCGATGTTGAAAACTTCAAAGGATTCGTGACGCGTTCTTAACGATCTATATGAAGTGTTCTTCGTTAAGATGGTGTTTGATCTTCAGGAGCTTCTGGAGACTTCACAACTTTTGTTTTTGAATTCTCTCTGAGCTTCTTCAGTTGTGAACCTTGAAAATGAAGGAGGGAGGTCTATATTTATAGAGTTCGTCTGGGCCTCCAGATAGGTTTGGGCCTATTGGACCGAGTAAGATTGATGTTGGGCCAATCTTTTGGGTTGGACCCTGTTGACCTTGGACCAACTCTTTTGGGTTGAGCCTGTGTGACTTTGGGTAAGTCTTCTGGGCTGAGACTGGTTGATTTTTTGGCCTCGTCTCTAAACTTGACTTGGTCTTTGGACCAACTTTTTTGGACTAGGTTTGGTTAATTTGGGCCTTCAATTTAGGTTTTGGTCTTCCAAATTTTATAGAACCAAAAAATTTGCCATAATTTACTTTAGAGACCCTTATAAATTTAATTAATCCCTAATTAAATATAACTTCGTCATCAATGTTGGGTGATAACGTGGCAATTTTGGATTTGTCAAAATTTCTATTCCAACAAATGCCCCTTTTCGAGATTTATACACAAGTATATGTGTGTGAATTTTGAAAAAGTTATTTTGGAATTAAGACTTAAGAGGTTTGCTCTAATTTGGATGAGGTTTGCTCTTAGTTTGAATTCCACTTGATGTGTCAATTTAATCAAATATGAAATTGACTCATAATTTAGATTTTTTTTTATTTGACACACTTCCATGCCAACAAAATCAAAATATGAATTTTGATCACCATTTTGATTTTTTTTTACAACCAACTTTGATTTGAATTTTAGTAGAATTTATGTTCTAACTTATACAAAATTCAACTGGGACAAAGTTTCAAATGTTATCTAAGTTGTTATTTGAAATTGGAATAAGATTTGGATTTTATCCAATTTTTTATTTAAACTTGGAATAAAATTTGAAATTTGATCCAATTTGTATTTGGGATAAATTTAGATTACACCCAAACTTTGATTTGTGAGATAAAATTAAATTCTACCATGATTTCTATTCGATAGAATTGACTTTATCTATTTTTTTATTTGGGATAGAATTTGGGGATAAAATTTGGATGAAACCCAAAATTTTATCTTTCAGAAACCCCACCATATTGTGCTCTGATGGAGTTAGTTATCATGCCCTAAAGTTGTTTGACTGATAGTGAAGCAATCGAAGTGGAGGGTTCTGGTTGATCTTCTTGCACAACGAATTTCCCTTTGTTGCGATCTTTGACAGTAGGAGTATGACTTGATTCAGCAACATCTTGATTCTCAATCTGATTCTTTAAGTATGTGATTTGAGAATTTGTTTCTTCAATCGCTTTCATCAAGTTGTTGATTTGCTCCTTCATCTTTTCCAATCTTTCTTCCTTAGTGCTTGTTTCAATCATCATGACGGACACTACACCAGAATCAAAATCGAACAAAGGGTTACACCTGACAAGGAACTCGTTGTTAGTTGATGCCCCCAACAGTGTTGTTACTTCATCTTCTTCCAACCTTAGTTCATTAGAGCAACTATGGGTAGTAGAACCCGTATACAAGTTGATCATGACAACAATCATCGAAGAAGTCTTGAACGACATCACTTTACTTCTGCTTTGAGGTGAGAGAAAGAGATGAGAGGTAGAGATGGTCCCACTGGGCGTGCCAATTTATTCACACGTAATTTCAACAAAGAAACAAAAATGAGACACGTGTAATTAAACGTTGTATTTTTATTAATTTGAATGTAGTGGATTACAATCTCTAATGTTTCTCCTCTAGTTCTTTCTCTCTTTCAACTGTAATTTGTCCGAGGGCTTTATAGCTTGTTCTTGGACGTAGATTTGATTCGAGGGCTTCACAGCTTATTCTCGAATGTAATTTGAATCGAGGGCTTTGCAGCTTGTTTTCGAACGTAGACTTGTCTCGAGGGCTTTGCAGCTTTTTCTCAAGTGTAGGCTTGGAAGAGTATTTGGTCTTCGACTTTTAGCTTGTTACATGTTGAAGTTCTTCGACTTGTAGCTTATTGAAGCTCTTCAGCTTGTAGGTTATTGAAGGTTTTCGGTTTGCAGCTTGTTGAAGGTCTTTGTCTTGTAGCATATTGAAGATATTCGGCTTGTAGCGTGTTGATGGTCTTCAAGTTGTTCGAGGGCTTTCACAGCTTGTTCTCGATCTTTAAGTTGTTCGAGGGTTTTGCAGCTTATTCTTGAGCGTAGATTTGATCCGAGGGTTTTGCAGGTTATTCTCGAATGTGAATTTGTACTCGAGGGCTTTGCAACCTGTTCTCGATGTAAACTTTAATGGATTCGTGGTGTGTTCTTGACGATCTCTGTGAAGTGCTCTTCGTTCAGATGGTGTTTGATCTTCAGGAGCTTCTAGATACTTCACAGTTTTTGTTTCTGAATTCTCTCTAAGCTTCTTCAGTTCTAAACCTTGAAAATGAAGGAGAGAGATCTCTATTTATAGAGTTCCTCTAGGCCTCTAGATGGGCTTGTGCCTATTGGACCGGGCCAGGTTGATGTTAGGCCAATCTTTTGGGTTGGACCCTATTGACCTTGGACCAACGCTTTTGGGTTAAGCTTGAAGTTCAAAAGATAATTCATTTGCAAAATATAGCAAATCAATTACCAGATGTATTCACAGATGTTAAAAGAGTGACTAAATCATATATACCAGTTACAAATGCTCCATCAAAAATTGATATTCCAAAGGAACAAGTTGTCAATAATGAGTCTGGAGCACGCCAGAAGTGTGGCAGACCAATGGGTTCAAAAGATAAAAATTCTTGAAAAAGAAAAGTAGTTGAGAATCAAAATGATTAAATAAAATGTATGGATGTTCTAGAAGAAATCTATAATACAACTACTCAAAAGAGAATTGATGAAAATCATAGAAGAAATCCATAATACAACTACTCAATAGAGTATTGATGAAAATCAAACGCTTAAGGATAATAATGAAATTTCTATAAACTATGTTACAACAGGAAAAAGATGGAACCGAAATGATATCATTGTTGACAACATTTTTGCTCATAATGTTGCTCACGATATTATTCATGAAAGTGAAGATTTTGATCCAAAATCTATCGAAGAATGTCAACGTAGAAAGGATTGGCTGAAGTTGAAAGACACAATCCAAGCAGAGTTGAACTCACTTTCAAAACGTGAGGTTTTTTCACCAGTAGTCTCGACATCGAAAAACGTCAAACCTGTGGGATATAAATGGGTATTTTTAAGGAAAAGAAATGAAAAGAATGAAGTCACAAGATATAAAGCGAGACTTGTTGCAGAAGGATTCTCGCAAAAGTCTGGTATTGATTATGAGGAGACATATTCTCCGATGGTAGATGCAATAACGCTAAGATGTTTAATTGGCCTGATTGTATATGAAAAACTTGATATGCATCTAATAGATGTAGTCACGACATATTTATATGGATCTCTGGATAATGAAATTTATATAAAAATCCCGAAAGGATTTAAAATACCAGAAACATATGAATCAAGTTCTCGAGAATTGTTTTCAATAAAGTTACAGAGATCATTATATGAATTAAAACAAACAGGACGAATGTGGTATAATCGCCTGAGTGAATATCTGTTGAAAGAAGGATATCAAAATAGTCGAATATGTCTGTGCGTTTTTATAAAGAAATCTCAGTCAAGATTTGTTATTATAACTGTATATGTTGATGACTTAAATATACTTAAAACTCCTGAAGAGTTATCTAAGGCGATAGAATATCTTTAGAAAGAATTCGAGATGAAAGATCTTGAAAAAAATAAAATTTTGCCTTGGTTTGTAAATTGAACATTTAGCAGATGGGATATTTGTTCATCAGTCAACTTATACAGAGAAAATTTTAAAAAGATTTTATATGGACAAATCACATCCATTGAACATTCCAATAGAAGTTCGTTCACTAGATGTAAAGAAAGATATATTTCGGTCTTGAGATGATGATGAAGAACTTTTCGGTCAGTGCAATTGGTGCACTTATGTATCTTGCTAATAACACGAGACCAGATATTGCATTTTCAGTAAATTTATTAGCGAGATATAGTTCTTGTCCAACCAAAAGACACTGAAATAAGATTAAACATATACTTCGTTATCTCCGAGGAACAGTTGATATGACATTATTTTATTCTAACAAATCCAATTTTGATCTAGTTGGTTATGCAGATTCTGGATATTTATCTGATCTACACAAAATTAGATCTCAAACAGGTTATCTAGTCACATGTGGAGTGTTGGGATTTATGCCCTAAACTCGTGTATTTGTAATTATTTGAGGAAATGAATAAAGTTGTTATTTTTCCCTTTGTTGCGGAAATTTTGCAATACCGCAAGTGTACGGGTCAAGTTTTAATATAGTGAATTTGAGTACGAGTATCGTCCACAGGATTGGGTATTTAATTCAATCAATTCCTATCAATAACACCACTCAATTTTATCTAGAAAATTAGATTTAAAGTGAGGTAAAAACACAAAATCAAATAGTGAAAGTTGAAAACAATCAGGAGAGACGAATATCTTAGGGACTAGATTTCACCAATTAATTAACTATTTTATTGAGATCATGCTAATGGGTTATTGCACTGCTTTTATAAACCAAGAAACTAAGATAACAAATAACCTCTCTCGAGGCAAGTGAATCTCATGCAAGACATAGAATTAAACATCTTTGTTCAACCTAAAAATCAAACATGGCACTAAGTTCAATTCTTATGGGTTTCTAATAGCACTTCAATCATTCTCATGTCAAAGTAACTATCAGTCATGCAAATGAGATCAGATCTAAAGTATCTTTCTCAAGAATAAATTCAGACCTCATAACAAATAAACCGTGATCAAGAGTCTATAAGCATTAAGGATGCAATTGCATGAATAAAAGCATTACAATAAACCAAAGGCAGTCAATTCAACAAAATAACATAATTAAAAGGCTACATCTATCCCTAAGATAACAAGTTCAACTACTCATGTCCACTATAAATCCTACTAAACTCAAATACAAAATCATAGTTCAACAATAAAAGTGAAAAGAACGAAGAAAGAACTCCCGTGGCGTGAACGACAACGATCCCGACACCTATCACGAACCTCGAGCTCCAAAAAAGTCTTCTCCTTGAAATCTCTTCAAAATCTTCTTACAATCTCTCACAATAATGTTTAAACAATGGTGTCAAAATCTCTCCTAAAAGGCCTCCCCTTGCAAGAAGCATCCTTTCCTTTTTATATTAATGGCACGGCGTTGCAACGCCGTGCCCTACCGAATAAATCAAAAAAGGAAAATATCTAGCGGCGTTGCAATGCTGAGGACAGCGTTGCAACGCTGCTACCCTTACGCGCCTTTTCTTATCGAAGTAGCATTGCAACTAAGGACGGCGTTGCAACGCTGCTACCCTCGCGCGCCTTTAGCTATCGAAGTAGTGTTGCAACGCTGCAACGCCATCGCTACGGATCTTCATGGCGTCTTTTCTGCGTGTGGAGCGTTGCAACGCTGCAAAGCAGCGTTGCAACACCATCTCCTCGGATTTGATGGCTTGTTTTGACCTTGCTTCTTCCATTTAATGTCAATTTTGGCTCCCCTAGGCAATTTTTTGCTCTTTTTTCACCCATAATTCTCCATCCATTCTCATATTGCTCTTTAACCTGAATTTCAACAAATTAATTACGTTAAACCCCTGAAATTATCATAAAACTAACACAATTTAAGCCTATGAATAGCACATTTTGTGTGCTATCAAACACCCCGAAACTTAAACAATTGCTAGTCCTCGAGCAAAAATAAGAAAAAAAAAAAGGATCATATCAGAGTAGGTTTCATACTACAGACTCAAACCTCAGGAATTGTAAGAATCGAAGAATAAACTCATCAAAAAGGTAACATTAATTAAAAACTACATAATAAGATTGTAAAATTAAATCAAATTATTCCTTGAGTGAGTGTGTGCTAGCCTTTTCCAGTTTAGTCCTTATAAGCCCAAGATAACCTTATTTAGTCCTCTATTCATTTTCCCTCTACATTGGCCCTAGGCTCCAAATCTTTAGCTCATTTACATAGTCAGAAAATTTTAACCTTTTATTGCTATTTTTTTTCACCCCCAAACTTAAACTTTATTTTACTAACAACATATTAATTATTATTATTATTTTTTTGGAGGGAATCCTTCAATCATCTATGCCTTCGCTCCAACAAATTAACACTTTGTGGTGAAAATAGTTGACTACGAGCACAGATACCATACATATTGTCAAAGACTACTTGCATCCTAAGTTTAATCCTTCAAAAGACAAGTATTGGTCACAATACTTAGGATGTTGGAGTACCCTCTTATTTATCACTTTTTTTTTTTAGTGAAAAAAACTTTAAAAAGGTATAATTTTCAATTAAGCAAACTTGCTCTTTCATCAGCTCCTAAGCCTATCGATGTGACAACGATCTTTTGGACAAAATAAACTTGCCCTAAGCATTCAAGACCTTTCCGGGGTTGGCTAAGTGCAATTAGGTTCAAGGAATTCTTTAATCAATTTTAAACATCCTAAAATTGGAATTTAATCAAGTTCTCTTGGCTGATGAACATTATTCACAATTCTCAATTAAATTTCATCAGTGGCTATCATAGTCAAAGTAGGAAAAACTTACAATGAGTAATCCATTCCATTAACTTGAAATCGATCAAATGCACAAAAAAAAAACACACAACAGAAAAGAATATGATAGAATATGGAATGAAGTCAGATAAATCTCATGCAGTAAACAGTAATTAAAAGTCATACAATCACCCCAAACTTGAGAACAACATTGTCCTCAATGTGCAAATGCAGATAAGAAAATAACATCCAAATCAGCTAAAGAAACAACGGGGGAGAGAAAAGAACTGTACTGCCCTGAACATGAAAAAGTCTCATTCCTCATCAGTAGATGCGTAAGGAGGCATAGGGCCCGGGAATGAAGGATCTGAGCCATGAATGTGCCGGAGACAGTCATAAAGATGGCGGTGAGAGGCTTCATTGTACTACAAATGTCTCATGATCCGGCGCTCCTCCCTACGACTCTGAGTCTCGTGCTGGTCGAACCGCTGCTCGAGTTTAGCCATGGCCTAAACCAGATCCTGGTACTCCTATGGGACAGAGCACTGTGGTGACTCATGTTGCCCCTCCTCTCCCATCACACCCTCGACTGCGTCAAGGAAACATTTTGGCTCGTCTGCTTGCATCCCCGCAAGTACTCCTTGATCATGATCCCGAAGTCCCATGATATAGTTTTTATCCATCACCCCCTTGGGGTGAATCAGCTCCTCCTCGGATGTCCAGGTGACTCCGGCAAGACGACAGAGGGTAGTGATGAGAGAGGGATGGCCTAGTCCGCCCGTGGTCGTGCCTCGCCGCACGTGCCTGATGTATCGACTGATGACTTTACCTACATCAATCGTCTTTCCAGTGACAATGGCGTACAAGAGGACGACGCGATCCTTTGTCACGTCACTCATGTGTGCAACTCATTGGAATCTAGCACGAGATAAAGCGTGTCACACTCTGCCGACACCGCGGTGAGTCCATTGTCCGAGTTTAGAGACCTCGCCTCTTCTTGTTACCCATTGAGCCCAGTGTCGTGCTAGCGTAGTAGTAAGTACTGTCTTGAGTCGAACGTGTCTGGCATAGATAGTGTACTCATCGCCTCATAGTCGTAAGTGAAAATGCTCGTTAATGGACACGCTGTCGAACGGATGCGTTTCCCTCGCACGGTGGTATGGTAAGCCTCCAGAGGCATGTTGGCGTAAAATTCTCGCACAAGCGGGACCACTCCTGCCTCGGGTTGTTGCACCAACAATTCTCAATGTCGCTGCTGAATGGTAGTGTAGATGTCCTGGTGATGGGAGTCATCAGGAACAATGCCCCGCTCAGGAACCAGAGCGCGATGCACTACATAAAAACTCTAGATTAAGACCAAGTGACTTCTTAATAGTATCAAAAGAATTAAATAAACGCCAATCCCCGGCAACGGTGCCAAAAACTTGTTGCGTAGTGTACGAGTCAAGTTTTAATATAGTGAATTTGAGTACGAGTATCGTCCACAGGATGGGGTATTTAATTCAATCAATTCCTATCAATAACACCACTCAATTTTATCTAGAAACTTAGATTTAAAGTGAGGTGAAAACACAAAATCAAAGAGTGAAAGTTGAGAACAATCAGGAGAGACGAATATCTTAGGGACTAGATTTCACCAATTAATTAACTATTTTATTGAGATCATGCTAATGGATTATTGCACTGCTTTTATAAACCAAGAAACTAAGATAACAAATAACCTCTCTCGAGGCAAGTGAATCTCATGCAAGACATAGAATTAAACATCTCTGTTCAACCTAAAAATCAAACATGGCACTAAGTTCAATTCTTATGGGTTTCTAATAGCACTTCAATCATTCTCATGTCAAAGTAACTATCAGTCATGCAAATGAGATCAGATCTAAAGTATCTTTCTCAAGAATAAATTCAGATCTCAGAACAAATAAACTGTGATCAAGAGGCTATAAGCATTAAGGATGCAATTGCATGAATAAAAGCATTACAATAAACCAAAGGCAGTCAATTCAACAAAATAACATAACTAAAAGGCTACATCTATCCCTAAGATAACAAGTTCAGTTACTCATGTCCACTATAAATCCTACTAAACTCAAATACAAAACCATAGTTCAAAAATAAAAGTGAAAAGAACAAAGAAAGAACTCTCATGGCGTGAACGACAACGATCCCAGCACCTATCACGAACCCTGAGCTCCAAAAAAGTCTTCTCCTTGAAATCTCTCCAAAATCCTCTTACAATCTCTCACAATAATGTTTAAACAATGGTGTCAAAATCTCTCCTAAAAGGTCTCCCCTTGCAAGAAACATCCTTTCCTTTTTATATTAATGGCACGGCGTTGCAACGTTGGGCATGGCGTTGCAACGTCGTGCCCTAGCGAATAAATCAAAAAAGGAAAATATCTAGCGGCGTTGCAACGCTGGTGCCCTCGCACGCCTTTTCTTAACGAAGTAGCGTTGCAATGCTAAGGACGGCGTTGCAACGTTGCTACCCCCGCGCGACTTTAGCTATCGAAGTAGCTGATAACTCACCATAAGTGAGTTATTTTACTAGAATTTTAGTGTTTAATCCACTTGAATTGCATTTAATTTAGTTATCCTCATGTTATTTTATCCCTAAATTATGTGTGTTAGCTTTAATATCTTGAATTTAAGCATTAGGTGCAAAAAGAATTAATTTTGATGTTTTTGTGTTTTAATTCAAGAATTTAGGAAAATAAGCTAACAGTAATTAAAGACCGAAAAACGAGATTTTTAATTCTAGAAAAATCCTATCCTATTTATTGGGTCCATATTTTGATTAATGAATTTATTAGGATTTTTCTATGTGCAGGAGATGTTTGAAAATTACAGGAACCCTAAGGGCATTTTAGACATTTTACCCGAAGGGTAAGATGGTCTTTTTATCCTTAAGGGTATTTTTGTAATTTATGGAATTAGGGCAACACCATCTTGTATAAGGAGGCTAGGGTTTACAAGCAAAGGTGGAGTTGGAGTTGTGAAGAGGAAGAGATCGAGAGGGAGAAAAAGAACTCGTGAGATTGCTGAAGCAAAGGGCCTGCGTTGGAAGGAAAAAATCTACAGCCCTTTACTATAGCAAATGTTGTTGCACACATCTGAGAAAAAGCCCTTTTGCTGAAGCAAAGTGTAGTTGTGCTTGGCGGTAGGCTGCTGTTTGCTGAAGCAATTGGGTGAGAGAAGAACAAATCACGAGAGGGAGGTATTGCTGAAGCAAACCGTGGAGTAGAGGGTTGACCATCTGCTGGAATCGACCAAACTTTGCTGAAGCAAAACCGAGAGTAGGAGTTTGTCCACTGTGATTTACCCATCTTTGCTGAAGCAAAATCGAGGGCATCAGTGAAGTTCGGTTTTCACAGACGTTGTTTACGAAATTTGCAATTACCAGCTATCCAACCGTTGGAATTTGCTACAATTTTGTCAGCATATTAAGGACTCATAGAGCTCCGGTTTCAACGGTTGGATCGTCGTTTGGAGCTTTGTGCTGTCCGATATTGCTGTCACATTGCACGTCCACTGCAGTTCGGTTTTTCCCAGACGACAGTCACAAAGTTGTCGTTTGTGGGAGTTTGAACCGTTGGATTGTGCTGAAATTTTGGCAGCGTGTTGGAGACTCATAGACCGTAGTATTCAACGGTTGGATCATCATTCAGAGCCCTGGTTCATTAGATATTGATATCGGACAGAAGCTACAGAATACTGAAATCTGCTGCTATTGTCTGCTGCTTTCTATGGGATCTTGGCGTTTTGCTGAAGCAAAACACATGTCAATTGCCTCCAGTAAACTTCTCCTATTCCTTAATAATGTTGTCTTGTTGTTACTCCAATTTTGGGCGTTTATCGTGCTCTTTTGACTCACTGTTTTAGGCTAAATTCATGACTGTTTTTGGGTTGAATTTGTGATTAATTTGGGTTGTTTTGTGACATTGTTACAACACATTATTGAATTTATTAAACAACACAAGCATGCATAAATTAGAGATTTGTGAGTTGATTTACATGAACTAAATTTTCTTAAGCAAGGGTTAGGTTGTTTTAATGTAATTTAGGATTAAATTTATGGTTGATGCCATTGATTGAATTTATGAAATTTTATTAAATTTAATGTTGCATGAGAATTAAAATTGGCCTTTTTAACTTCTCTATAATTCATAAACTTGGGAAAGCTAATGAATTAGAAAACTAAAATTTCATTCTAGGATTATTGAGTTGATTAGAGATAATTAACCCACCTAGAACCTAAAATCATGGGCATAATTTAGATCACAATTGGGAAATTGTAGGTTTTAAAACTTAGTGATTTTGGAAAGAATCATTTGAATGCATGCGTAGGTAAATTCAAGGCATCACTAAAAATTTATTCCAATTGAACATTAGAACTCTAACCTAACCCGAGCTTATTTTTTCATTACAAATCTCATCTCTTGTATCTATCTTCTTGTTTGCATTCTCCTCTCCCCGCATTTAAATTTACTTATTTTCTTGAGTCTAGTCTTGTCTTTGCACACTTATCACATCAATTTATTTATCTACTATAGGAAATTGCACACTCATGCATTGCACTAAAATAAGGAAAATTTGCTAGGACACTCACTAATTTAGGTCTAACTAGTCCTCGTGGGATCGATACTTTTAACTTATCACTTGCTGCTCTCGACCGTGTATACTTGCACGTCGTAAAAGTGTCGGGGTTTTATTCTAATTTGCATTAGTTTAGGGCATCCGATATTTTCGCATCAAGTTTTTGGCGCCGTTGCCGGGGACTAGTTTTGATTCTTATTTTGTTTGAGTTGATTTTAGCATTTTATTCTTGTTTTCCTTGTTGGGTGTGTCTTGTTATCTTTATTTCGTATTTTTATCTTTGTTGAGTCTTGGTTATTCTTTCTGGTTGTGTTGGTGCCTATTGTGTTTGTTGAGCCTGTTATAATTGATTTATTATTTTATTATGGCTTATGATAACTTTGGGTGGTCTTACATGTGTAGAATGAGCAAACACAATATAGTTCTTTTCTTATGATCATCCATTTGCCAATTTAGAGTCTTCTAGTGAGGGGTATGGATCTTATGGCTACCAAATGCCTAATTACTATCATACTAACCCTATGACTTATGGGAACCATATGTATGATAATAATCAGAGCAATTGGTCCTATGAACCATATCCTAGTGGTTTTGAACCATATCCTTCCTATATTCAAGAAACCAAGGTAGAAGACGAATCTTCCCTTAAAATGTTGTTATTAGAATATATGAGAACCACAGAAGAGAGGAATAGGCAAATAGAAGAGATGAATAGTCAAATAGGGGAGTCAATTCAATGCCTAACGGATACACTTGTCTCCCTTAGAGAACAAATGTACTTAGACTCGTCTGAGGTTGAGCACCCTAGGGAAGAGAGTGAGGGAGGACCCACACCCTTACATAGTTCGGTGAGTCACTTGATCACTGACCCACTGATAGAACCTCAGGATCCTAGTCCTTCAAATTTTTCTAAGTATGGGCATTTAGAGGATTGTGCTTTAGATGTAAAAGAACTAGAACCTCTTAGCACACACCAGGATAGAGTTAGTGAGAGTGTGGAAGAAGTCGAGCCTGTTGAGTTAGGCCAGGAGGTAGAGTGTGAGGCTTTTGAGTCTATGTCAGTTCTATCTTCTGATTTTTCTCTTATTGGTGAGTGTTTTTCTTTCTATTCTCTCGAGTCAGTGTCTTTTTGTGAGTCTGTTCATTTTCCTGTTTTTCCTTCTTTTCTTTTATCAAACAAAAAACCAAAAAATGTTTATTTTGTTGTTTTTCCTTCTTTTCTTTTAATATATAAAAAATCAAAAAATATATTTGTTTCGGGCTCTCACGAGAAGCTAGTATTCTTGCTAGCTCTGATTTGTTTTGTAGATTCAAGAAAGAGAGGCCCGAAGAAGTGGGAGAATTTTTACGTACCTTGACGAGCCCACGTATACTGCGTCAAGCTAATGACGTGAAACAAGCGCTTCTTGGGAGGCAACCCAAAGTTTATTTCGTTTGTTTTGTTTTTATTTTTTATTTTTTTATTTTTTCTTTTGTTTAATTTTTAGTTACTTTTTTTTTTAAATAAATAACCCTTGTCTATCTTGCAGCTCCCTTAGGGTTTGTTGATGTGCGCTGCAGTGGAGGTCTCCTCAATTCAGGGCAGTATCGTTCTCCCTTCCATCTATATTTATTGTCCTTAAGCATGCTTAAGTGAGTAGATTATACATTAAGGGCAATGTGTGCTTTAACCATGAGGGGGAGGTGTGTTGTTCTGAATCTGAGTTTGGGCTTAATTGAAAATTTTTCGGCTGATGAGACTGTGTCTTTGCTAGAGTTTATAGGGTGTTGCAAGCCTTTGTGTTTATAAAGTTATTTACTTGCTTTAGGACTTCAAAATGATCTATTTTGACTACTGGATTCCATGTTAGTTGTTGGTTTCATGGTCTTTGATATGCATGATGTAGGTAGTTGATTCATTATGTTTAAGCAAGTAAAAATAGAAAGATGGTTGTTGTTCCTTGTTGAAAAATTAAGTTTCTGCAAGTTTTTTTTTAATGGTGAAAAGTGTGATGTCTTTTGTAGAAACTTGGTATGCATCTCCATGAAAATAAAAAGTTAAGGTCAAATCTCAGGGTTAATGAAAATAAGAGTTGTTGCTTGTGTTCGAGGCAAGAGTATCCTATCTTGTTTGGTGTTTCTCAAGGTCAAGCTTGTCATTAGGTTTTTTTTTTTAGTGTGCTTATGGTTAGTGTGTCAATCAAAATAGTTAGGATTCAACTCCTAGGCCAAAAATTTCGAAAACTAGAAGCCATGATAAGTTAGGTAACCCATACATTTTTTTTAGAATGCTCCAAAATTAGTAAACTCCAAATTTATGATTATTTCATGTTTGGGGGAGTACCCGACCTCCCTAACTCAATGAGGACATTGAGTACTCTAAGTTTGGGGGGAAAGGTATATTCGTCGTGTTTTTTTTAAAAAAAAGAAGAAAAAAAAGAAAAAAAAAAGAGTATGCAAACCTTTCATTTTCCTTAAAACTCCATTGGGCTAGAAAAATAATGTGCTACTTCTTTTGTTATTTAGAGTCAATTTAGGCATCTTGGTACTCGATGTCGTGGGTGCAGGCACTAACCATGTTGGCCTCTTGGAGCGAAGGTATCAAGCAAGAAGCCTATTCCCATTGCTTAGGTGCATTCTGCGCTAACCACGTGTGCCATTCTAAGAACTACGGGAAGTCCCATTGCTTAGGTGTCTTTGCATGCGCTAAACACGTGTGCCATTCTAAGAACTACGGAGAGTCAAAAAATAAATAAAAATAAAATTAAAAAAAAAAAAAACTAGCCCTAAGTAGTGAGTTTTAGGGAAATTGAGGGGAATAATGCACATATCTATTTTCTTAAAAAAAATATATATAAATATACAAAAATAAAAAGGAATGATCATTAAATTGTAGCCATGCGAGTTTTGGAGTATGACTTATTTTTAACTATGGGTTGCTTGATTTGAATGATTAGGATTCTAGTGGTTGAGCTTGAGGGTAGATGTTGAATCCTAGTTGATTTGCTCTTGGTTATTGATGCATAAGTGTAGCTAAAAAACCCTAGGTGAGCCACTTAGAGAGCATTGATTAAATGGTGACTTGTAGCTTAGAACATAAATATTCAATTCTTGTTTAGTTACCCAAATGATCTGAGTCTTTAAAGGTCTTTTAAGTCTTTGGGGAATAGAACTCATTGAGGACAATGAGTAGTTCAAGTTTGGGGGTTTGATAACTCACCATAAGTGAGTTATTTTACTAGAATTTTAGTGTTTAATCCACTTGAATTGCATTTAATTTAGTTATCCTCATGTTATTTTATCCCTAAATTATGTGTGTTAGCTTTAATATCTTGAATTTAAGCATTAGGTGCAAAAGAATTAATTTTGATGTTTTTGTGTTTTAATTCAAGAATTTAGGAAAATAAGCTAACAGTAATTAAAGACCGAAAAACGAGATTTTTAATTCTAGAAAAATCCTATCCTATTTATTGGGTCCATATTTTGATTAATGAATTTATTAGGATTTTTCTATGTGCAGGAGATGTTTGAAAATTACAGGAACCCTAAGGGCATTTTAGACATTTTACCCGAAGGGTAAGATGGTCTTTTTATCCTTAAGGGTATTTTTGTAATTTATGGAATTAGGGCAACACCATCTTGTATAAGGAGGCTAGGGTTTACAAGCAGAGGTGGAGTTGGAGTTGTGAAGAGGAAGAGATCGAGAGGGAGAAAAAGAACTCGTGAGATTGCTTTGAAGCAAAGGCCTGCGTTGGAAGGAAAAAATCTACACCCTTTACTATAGCAAATGTTGTTGCACACATCCGAGAAAAAGCCCTTTTCTTTGAAGCAAAGTGTAGTTGTGCTTGGCGGTAAAATTCATTGTTTCTTTGAAGCAATTGGGTGAGAGAAGAACAAATCACGAGAGGGAGGTATTGCTGAAGCAAACCGTGGAGTAGAGGGTTGACCATCTGCTGGAATCGACCAAACTTTGCTGAAGCAAAACCGAGAGTAGGAGTTTGTCCACTGTGATTTACCCATCTTTGCTTTGAGCAAAATCGAGGGCATTAGTGAAGTTCGGTTTTCACAGACGTTGTTTACGAAATTTGCAATTACCAGCTATCCAACCGTTGGAATTTGCTACAATTTTGTCAGCATATTAAGGACTCATAGAGCTCCGGTTTCAACGGTTGGATCGTCGTTTGGAGCTTTGTGCTGTCCGATATTGCTGTCACATTGCACGTCCACTGCAGTTCGGTTTTTCCCAGACGACAGTCACAAAGTTGTCGTTTGTGGGAGTTTGAACCGTTGGATTGTGCTGAAATGTTGGCAGCGTGTTGGAGACTCATAGACCGTAGTATTCAACGGTTGGATCATCATGCAGAGCCCTGGTTCATTAGATATTGATATCGGACAGAAGCTACAGAATACTGAAATCTGCTGCTATTGTCTGCTTTCTTTCTATGGGATCTTGGCGTTTTGCTTTGAAAGCAAAACACATGTCAATTGCCTCCAGTAAACTTCTCCTATTCCTTAATAATGTTGTCTTGTTGTTACTCCAATTTTGGGCGTTTATCGTGCTCTTTTGACTCACTGTTTTAGGCTAAATTCATGACTGTTTTTGGGTTGAATTTGTGATTAATTTGGGTTGTTTTGTGACATTGTTACAACACATTATTGAATTTATTAAACAACACAAGCATGCATAAATTAGAGATTTGTGAGTTGATTTACATGAACTAAATTTTCTTAAGCAAGGGTTAGGTTGTTTTAATGTAATTTAGGATTAAATTTATGGTTGATGCCATTGATTGAATTTATGAAATTTTATTAAATTTAATGTTGCATGAGAATTAAAATTGGCCTTTTAACTTCTCTATAATTCATAAACTTGGGAAAGCTAATGAATTAGAAAACTAAAATTTCATTCTAGGATTATTGAGTTGATTAGGGATAATTAACCCACCTAGAACCTAAAATCATGGGCATAATTTAGATCACAATTGGGAAATTGTAGGTTTTAAAACTTAGTGATTTTGGAAAGAATCATTTGAATGCATGCGTAGGTAAATTCAAGGCATCACTAAAAATTTATTCCAATTGAACATTAGAACTCTAACCTAACCCGAGCTTATTTTTTCATTACAAATCTCATCTCTTGTATCTATCTTCTTGTTTGCATTCTCCTCTCCCCGCATTTAAATTTACTTATTTTCTTGAGTCTAGTCTTGTCTTTGCACACTTATCACATCAATTTATTTATCTACTATAGGAAATTGCACACTCATGCATTGCACTAAAATAAGGAAAATTTGCTAGGACACTCACTAATTTAGGTCTAACTAGTCCTCGTGGGATCGATACTTTTAACTTATCACTTGCTGCTCTCGACCGTGTATACTTGCACGTCGTAAAAGTGTCGGGGTTTTATTCTAATTTGCATTAGTTTAGGGCATCCGATATTTTCGCACCAGTAGCGTTGCAATGCTACAAAGCAGCGTTGCAACGCCATCGCTACGGATCTTCATGGTGTCTTTTCTGCGAGTGGAGCGTTGCAACGCTACAAAGCAGCGTTGCAACGCCATCGGTAAGCGCTTCTATAGTAGAACGACTGCACACAGAGCGTTGCAACGCCCTGAATGGCGTTGCAACGCCATCTCTTCAGATTTGATGGCTTGTTTTGACCTTTCTTCTTCCATTTAATGTCAATTTTGGCTCCCCTAGGCAATTTTTTGCTCTTTTTTCACCCATAATTCTCCATCCATTCTCATATTGCTCTTTAACCTGAATTTCAACAAATTAATTACGTTATAGCCCTGAAATTATCATAAAACTAACACAATTTAAGCCTAAGGATAGCACATTTTATGTGCTATCACCCTTTAAACTTGTATTCTCGCAATTACAAACTTAAATCCAATAAACTAAGCTCCAGGGTAACATTTATAATGTCACCCAAATGATCTATAGTAGATGGATTAGGTCAGGAACCTTATCCTATTAACACTATGGATGCGACCCACTTTGTATTTGATACAAACGAGGCAATCCAGCTCGTTCATGTAGTTGACATGCGAGTGGGGGCATTCTGTGCAAAGAGTTTGTACAAGATTGGACCAAGAATTTTTAGACTAATCTAGTAACACCGTTGATAGGTTAGGGCTAATGATTCAAACGGTGACCAATAGTGGTTCAACCTGAATCCTGAGCGAGTTGCGAACTCCTGTCTATCGGGGATTATCCCTTTACTAGTATGGGTGAGAGTGACCACAGTTGCCGACTCAATATGCCTACCTCAGGGATGAAACCTTGTAGGGAGCTGGGGACTCAACTTCGCAAGAAGGAATTCACTCGTTCCCCGTTCTAGGGTAACTAGATAGGTTGTTCTCTGAAGAGTTTTATCCAGGTTTTGAACAACGGGGCCCCTCCTCTTGCTGGCCCGAGAGGGATAATGTTTATGGTCAGACCATAAACTTGTTGTTCATTAGAGGATCAATGGTGTTTAAGGTACAGGAAGTAGTCATAGGGGTAAAACAGTAATTCGACCCAGCTGTGGCTACGAACGACCTGTGAAGGGTTGATTCACGGGCATTGGTTAAATCAATGGACACAACTTGTCCTACAGTTAGGAGAGTGCAACTACGAGTCTTTAGTGGAGTGACTCGTAGTTAACGAATGTTGATTGACGGGATCAGTGAGTTTGATTAGTCAATCTCGTATCGTTGGAGCTCATGATCTGTAGGTCCATTAGGTCCCTCGGTTGGCTCAACATGGAATTTAATAGAGGGTATAAAGTTTTGGAATGAATTTGAAATGTTCAAGTTCAAACTTAGGGAATATATCAATTATATATGATATGATTGATATAATATATAGTTCAATGTAAATATGATTCATATTGAACTTAATTATGTCTAATTATAGGATTAGGACATAAAATATGGTAGAAATTTGGAGAAATGAAATTGGACTTATTCAAATCCAATTTCTCCACATTATATGAATATGATTCATATAATAAGGTGTTTGACACCTTATATTATGCATTTATGCATAATAAGTGGAGATAGTGGCAAGATAGGTAGAGAATTTGTCTCCACTCAAATTGCCTATAAAAGCATCCTTTTGGATGCATTTTATGTCACTTGAACCATTTGTGTGGTTTTGCATCCAAAGCAAACACAAGAGTTCACTCAAGTTCTCTCCAAAATACATCCCTAATCTAAAGGAGATCCCACCTCTCTCCCTCTCCTAGAGAACAACCGAGAAGGTCTTTTGGCGGTGTCCGAGAATTTGCTGGTAGAGAAGAGGAGCTTGTAGAAGACGAGGAACCACTTGAAGAATCGATTTTCAAAGGTAATTTTCTAAGACATCTATGCTTTCAAATTAGTATGCTTAGCATTAATAAGGTGTTTTGAGCAACTTCTATGTAACACAATTAAGTGAATATGTGATCTATCGCTTCCGCACAGGATTCAATTCCCTACAATTGGTATCAGAGCCTAATCGTGCTCTTAATTGTGTTAGAAATTGCTTAAAATTAGGTAGGTATAACATTCAATTTAGAGAAATTGCATGTAGTTTTGATAAAGTGGATGTTTACATGATTTGACATTTAGATTTACAATTCAATTGAAAAGTTCAATGTAAGGGTCCGATTTTTCGGGCAAAATGTATTGTAAATCGAGTTTGTAAGTCCGTGTCGTTCGTGGCAAAGTGTTGCTATGAAGAAACGGAGCAGAATTGGGTGAATAGAGGTTGTTGCTACTGTCCAGACGATGGCGTTGCAACGTTGTTCATCAGCGTTGCAATGCTTGGCCTGATGCAGTGGCAGCATTGCAACGCCAGAAGTAGCGTTGCAACGCCGCTCAGCGTGAAGACGCGAGGCGGGCATTGAGAGCGGCAGCGTTACAACCCCGCTGCGATAGTGGCTGAAGGCGCGCGCGAAGCTCGCGGGAAATGATGATCATGCGCGCGCGAAGCTTGTTTTTTTATTTATATTTCGTTTTTTATTTATTTAATTAATTATTATCAATTTAATTTGATTATATTAATTTTAATTAATGTTTAGGATGTCAAATCATGGTCCAATTTTGCTATTTTAATTATGCAAATGTTGTGTATTAATTATGTGCATAAAGTATGCCATTTAGATTAAAATCCCACCTTAGGTTAAGCATATTCATGCATCCGTTTATGATATAAGTTGTTATACTATATAGTATGCATGCTTAATTAATATAAGAGTTATGTTAATTATTTTTGAAAGCATAGTCATGCATTTACTTCATGTGATGATATATGTTATATGTTTCAATTTATTCATGTGATGAATGATGAAGCACTATAACATAGAAATACATGTAACCTAAGTATTAATTAACTAGTTTTAAAATTGTTTTAGAACCTGTTATTAATTAGACTTAGGTTATCTAGTTCTAATAAGATTAGAATTAAGATTTCTAATGTAACTTATGAATGGTGACCGATAAGTAACTCTGTCATAGGAAGGTTCTGGCTAGGCTTGGGTATTTAAGTTGACGGAAACGGAACACCCCTACCTGAGAACCTACCTAGGAGTGAATTTGGTTCGGAGATTCATAGGTTATGTTTATCATGAGCGACGTTTATTAAAATGTT
Organism: Trichosanthes cucumerina; assembly: GCA_036507285.1. Lineage (NCBI taxonomy): Eukaryota > Viridiplantae > Streptophyta > Magnoliopsida > Cucurbitales > Cucurbitaceae > Trichosanthes > Trichosanthes cucumerina. Next base: position 67,207,865 of record CM071839.1, on the reverse strand, counting down.
AATAAACTTTAGACCTAAGTTTTAATAAATGATTTATAGACTTAGAAAATTCCAATATAAATGTTATATTGGTAGACTTAGGTAAATTATAGCCGGATTTATCTAGATCATCCCGTTAATTCTAAAGTACTTAGTGGGAGGAAATGTGTGTATATGATACATTAATTTCCACCTACGCATCTCCGTTAACTTCACACCGTGAGATCCATACTTGGCCTCGTGGCGTAAATGGGAGCGTCCCCCTTCGGATGGTGTTTATATGGGTCAAAAGCAAGATGAATGGAGAGAGTGTTTATAGTGAGTGGGAGCGGGACTTGTGCAAACGAGTCCCACAGTTTCTTGTAATGGTTTGCGTCGTGAGATTCTTATGATTTGCCTGCTAGTTTGGTCTGGACAAGACAATCCCTTCGGAGGGCCTGACCATAGGAGTCGGAACATAGCGAACTCCCGAAAGGGGTAGGGTTACCTTAGTTTATTTTTCAACTTAGTCCTCCCTTCGGTGGATTTTGTTGGATCGGGACTTTGGGATCTAAAGTTAGAGGGTGACACTCACGGGATACATTAAAAGTTAATAGATCCAGACCAAAAATTGTAGCTAGAACTTAGAGGGAATAACAGTTATTCTGGTCATAAGGTCTGGTCGAGATTGTCTCGTCCCAGAGGAGGAGTGATTCGACTACCCTTCGGTGGCGGTCATTCTAAACCTGTGGGGTATCATTGCAAATTAATTGACCTAGGGATCATAGATTAATTTTTCTAAAACATGATTGGATTATACACAGGTTTAATGCGAGAAAATAATACAAAGTTTTTTTTCTTATATTTCAGCAAATATGTCGAGTTCGATTATTTCTCTTTTGGTTGCCGAAAAACTCATTGGAAACAATTACCAAACATGGGAAAACAACATTAATACGATTTTAGTTGTGGACGACCTGAAGTTCGTACTCACTAAGGACTGTCCTCAGGTGCCAGGCCCGACTGCTAGCATAAAGCGTTCGTGACGCATTCGATAGATGGACCAAGGCCAATGACAAGGCCAAGGTCTACATCTTAGCTAATATATCTGATATATTGGTTAAGAAGCATGAGAACATGGTCACCGCCAAGGAGATCATGGCATCGCTGCAAGACATGTTTGGGCAACAGTCCTTTCAGGTCAAGCATGATGCGCTCAAGCACATTTTCAATGCTAGAATGAAGGAGGGGACGTCTGTCAAGGAACACGTTCTCGACATGATGGTCCACTTCAACGTGTTGCCTTTTTGACTTTAATATAAAATTAATTAATTAATTAATATTTTGATGATAACAAACCTGCTATTAATTAATAACAATTTTAGCATTTTGAAGTATCCAAAGCGTAGAGCTCAGAATAACGATTCCAATGCATTTTGAATTGTTCAAATCGGACCTCAAATGAAGACGTTATGAACAAAACAAAATTGAATGGAAAATCTTAAATGGCATGACACGTGGTTGATGATGTGGCGGTCAACGGTCAACATGATGGTGTGGTATTGACGTGGTGATGATGTGGCATCCTCAAAATGATTATAAAAGGTGACGTGGCAGATGATGTGGACGATGGCATGGCACTATGTGGACTAATAATATGGCGACACGTGGCATTTTAATAAAAAAATAATTAATAAAAAAAGAGTCCAACGGTCAAATTTTGAAATAATATTATTTAAATATTATAATATTATTTTATTATTTAAATATTATAATAATATTATAATATTATTAATTATTAATTATTGATTTATTTTCTGTAGCCAATCAGAAGCTGCCACGTGGCAGCCAACAACTAGTTTTAGCCATTTCTCTCTATTTAAGGCTCGAAAAAATTTAAAAAAATGGAAAAAAATTCTAAAAAATTCTACAACTCTTGAGGAGCATTTCTACAATTTTTGAGCATTTTTGAGCTTGTACTTTTCATTCTCTATAGCAATTTGAGTGCTTTAGTTTATAAGAAATCCTTTTTTAACAAAGTGTGTGATCTAAGATTTGTATATCCACTCTTTGAGATAGTTTTTCATCTTGTTCTTCATCTTCTAAACTTTGTAAGCGTTTCTCTTGATCCCTAAAAAGAGAGGTTGTAACGGTTTGATCCTGAACCATGGAAAGGATCGGGTTTGCTCTTGAACCCGTAAAAAAGAGCGGTGTAGCAGTTTGACTCTGATCCTTGGAAAGAGTTCGTAAAGTTTCTATTTAAAATCCAAAGAGGAGCTTGGGGAGTGGAGTAGGTCGGGTTGTGCTGAACCACTATAAAATTCTCGGTGTCAATTTCTCTATCCCAATCTATTTTATTTTTGAAATTAATTGTAGTAATTTAGGCATGCTTAATTTGTTCTTTATTTGATTATTGTATTGGATAGAATTAATTTTTCATACTTTACATCTATCTTGCTTATTGTATTTTTATTCGTTTCTAAAAAGTTTATTAATTAGTCATTTTTTGGGCATATTTAGCAAAAAGTTTAATTGAACCCTATTCACCCCCCCTCTAGGGTTTCCATACCGATCCAACACAACGTGGCAGAGATGAATGAAGCATCTATCGATGAGACGAGTCAAGTCAGTTTCATTTCGGAAACTCTACCAGATAGTTTACTGCAATTCCGTAGTAACGTTGTTATGAACAAGCTTAACTACACCTTAACCACTTTGCTAAACGAGCTACAAACCTTCCAGTCTCTGATGAAAGTCAGATGACAGAAGGGTGAGGCAAATGTTGTCCAACGGTCTTTTCAGAGAGGTTCGTCCTCAGGGACCAAATCTGTAACCTCATCCTCTTCAGGCCCGAAAGGGAAGAAGAAGAATATGAAAAAGGTGGCCAAAGGGAAACAAGTTGATCGCACTGCAACCCAGAAGGACAAGAAGGTCAAGAATGCTGCAGAAAAAGAAAAATGTTTCTACTGCAACGTAGATGGGCATTGGAAGCGTAACTGCCCCAAATACCTGGTCGATAAGAAGAAAGAAGGTAAATTTGATTTGGTTTGTGTTGAAACATGCTTAGTGGAGAGTGATAACTCTACCTGGATATTGGATTCAGGGGTAACTAACCACGTTTGCTCTTCTTTTCAGAAATCGGTTCTGGCGAAGAAGCGCAAGAAGGGAGATAACATTCAGAGTTGGAAATGGAGATTTTGTCTCAGTTGTAGCAGTGGGCACAGTGGAGCTACTATTTGGCAAGAAAGTACTGTTATTAGATAACGTATATATAGTTTCAGGGTTTGTTAGAAACCTCATTTCTGTTTCTTGCCTTATTAGTCAATGTATTTCAATTTCGTTTCAATTTAATAAAGCGTTTATTTCATTGAAAGGTTTAGAATTGTGTACAGCTCTACTTGAAAATAATTTGTATGTTTTAAGGCCTAATTCAGATAAAATTGTTTTAAACACTGAATTATTTAGAACAGCAAATACGCGAACTAATAAAAAGCAAAAAGTATCTCCTAAACAAAATGCCTATCTTTGGCATCTAAGATTAGGTCATATATTCCTCAATAGGATTGAGGGTTTAGTGAAGAATGGACTTCTAAACGAGTTAGAAGAAAATTCTCCACCTGTATGTGAATCATGCCTTGAAGGCAAAATGACCAAACGACCTTTTAGTGGAAAAGGTTACAGAGCCAAGGAAACCTTGGAGCTTATACACTCAGACCTTTGTGGTCCGATGAGTGTTAAAGTCCGAGGTGGGTATGAATACTTCATCTCTTTTATAGATGACTATTCAAGATATGGATACATTTACCTAATGCATCAGAAATCTGAGGCACTTGAAAAGTTCAAGGAATATAAAACTGAGGTTGAGTACCTTTTAGGTAAATCCATCAAAACATTTCGATCTGATCGAGGTGGACAGTACATGAATCATGAATTCCAGGACTATATGATAGAACATGGAATAACGTCCCAACTCTCAGCAGCTGGTATGACACAGCAAAACGGTGTATCGGAAAGGAGAAATAGAACCCTGTTAGACATGGTTCGGTCGATGATGAGTTATGCTCATCTCCCTAACTCGTTTTGGGGTTATGCAGTGGAGACTGCAATATACATTTTGAACAATATTCCTTCGAAAAGTGTTTCTGAAACACCTTACGAACTCTGGAAAGGACGTAAAAGTAGTTTATGTCATTTCAGAATTTGGAGATGTCCAGCCCATGTGCTAGTGACAAATCCAAAGAAATTGGAATCTCGTTCAAAATTATGCCTGTTTGTGGGCTACCCTAAAGAAACGAGAGGTGGTCTATTTTTCGATCCTAAAGAAAATAGGGTGCTTATGTCGACAAACGCCATTTTTCTTGAGGAAGACCACATCAAGGATCACAAGCCTAAAAGTAAAATCGTGTTAAAAGAGTTAGACAGTATGTCAGTAAAAGTTGCTAACAATGCTAAGAAACCAACAAAAGTTGTTGACCCTAGCTCGTCTAGTCAAAGTTGTCCATTTCAACAGTTGAGAGAGCCTCGACGTAGTAGGAGGGTTGTTTCACAACCTGACCGTTACATGGGTTTAACTGAAACCCAAGTTGTCACATCTAGTGATGACTGCGAGGACCCATTGTCATATGATCAGGCAACATTGACAAAGACGAATGGATAAAAGCCATGGACCAGAAAATGGAGTCTATGTACTTCAATTCCGTTTGGGATCTTATTGATCAATCTGATGGGGTTAAGCCCATAGGTTGTAAATGGATCTACAAGAGAAAACATGGTGTAGATGGGAAGGTACAAACCTTCAAAGCTAGACTCGTGGCAAAGGGTTATACCCAGCTAGAAGGGGTTGACTATGAGGAATCCCTTTCTCCTGTTGCCATGATTAAGTCTATACGGATCCTTCTTGTCATTGCTGCATATTATGACTATGAAGTATGGAAAATGGATGTCAATACGGCCTTTCAGAACGACAATCTTGACGAAAACATCTACATGGACTAACCCAAAGGGTTCATTCAACAAGCCCATGAGCAAAAGGTTTGCAGGCTGAAACGATCTATTTATGGGTTGAAACAAATCTCTGGGTCTTGGAATATAAGGCTTGATGAGGCTATCAAATCTTATGGGTTTTATCAAAATGTTGATGAACCTTGTGTATACAAGAAGATAATCAACAGTACTGTCGCTTTTCTAGTGTTGTATGTGAATGATATCCTACTCATTAGGATGTTGGGATGTATGTCCTAATGTCGTTTTGTTTGTAATATTACCATTTAAAATAAATAAGAGTTATTTCTTTCATCACTTTGTGTCTCGCAATTTTACGAACTTTGTCCAATAAACTAAGCTCTAGGGTCAATGAATATATGAGAGAACTAGAACTTGAACGGTGTGTAGTGGACACTCAGGGAGGATCACGTTCGAGATAATGACCTGAACGGTCTACACTATATGGATAGGGTTGGAGACCTAATCCTGGATACTCTGTGGATGCGACCCGCTTTGTAATAGATACAAACGAGGTGATCTGACTCGTTCATGTGGTTAACATGCGAGTGGGGGCATCCTGTGCAATGAGATTGTACAAGACCGGACCGTGAATTATTAGACCTACTGATGTAACACCGTTAATAGTAAGGGACTAATAACTTCGTAGATGACCATTAGTGACTCGACCTTAATCCTAAGCGTGTTACGGACTCCTGTCGCGGGGGTCTGTCCTTTGATTAGTACGGGTGAGGGTGGTCACAGTTACTCGCCAAATATTCTATCTTCTCAGGGACAGGACTTCGTGGGGAGTTGGGAACTTGACTACGCGAGATGGAATTCACTCGTTCCCGACTTTAGGGAAACTAGAGGGGTTGTTCCCTTAAGTGTTGTCTCCAGGGCTTGGACAACGGGCGCTCACCCTCTCACTCGCCCGAGAGGGGTGTTCTATATGGTTGGACCATTACAATGTTGTTGTTCATTAGAGGAGCAGTGGGGACTTAAGGAGCAAGAAGTAGACACGGAGGTAAAATGGTAATTTGACCCAACAGTGTCTACGAACAACTTGTGAAGGGTCGACTCACGGGCATTGGTTATATCAGTGGACACAACTTGTCTTACAGTGACGAGAGTGCAGCTGCGAGCTTTAGTGGAGTGTTACCGTAGCTAATGCATGTTGATTAACCGGGTCAAAAAGTTTGACAGGTTAGTCTCGGATCATTGGAGCTCGTCACCTGTAGGTCCATTAGGTCCCTCGGTTGGCTCAAATTGGATTAATAGAGCGTTTACAGTTTGGTGTGGATTTGAAGTGTTCAAATTCATTAAAGGGTAATTATGTCATTTATATGAGATATGATTGACATATTATATAGTTTAATTTGAATGAGATTCATAATAAACTATAGGTTAGCCTAATTGTTTAATTAGGGCTAATTTGGAAAAATTGGATTGAGAGAAGTTAAATTGAATATGATTCAATTTAAAATCCACAATTATACAAATGTGATTTGTATAATGAGATATGAGATATCTTATTATATGTGGTTATGCAAATATGATTTGCATAACCTATGGTTGTGGTTAAATGGTAAATTGGTGGAGATTTCAACTCCACCTATCACCATTATTTAAACTCCTTTGCATGAAGGATTTCTAATTTGGTTGTTCATTTTTTGGAATCTCACCAAAAACAACAAGAATTCTCTCTCAACTCTTCTCTCAATCTCTCCTCCCCTTTGACCAAAGGAATCCCACATACTCTCCTTCTACCTAAAAGAGAACAACCGAGAAGCCTATCGGAGGTGTCTGGTTCGTTGGTTTGTTCGAGGACATCGAGTTCGTTGAGATCGTGTTCGCGAAGAGTCTGTGACCGGAGGAGGAAAACACGAAGAACGGTTCTTCAACAAGTAAGTCTCTCTTACTGTTTTTTCCTTCTAGATTGCATGTTTAACCTAGGATTTATATGATAGATTCGATTTTAAGATAACGTTTTTTACAACGATACCACGACGATTCAATCGCTTTTCCGCTGCGTAGAATTTTCATTCCTTCTATTGGTATCAGAGCCAAATCGTTGGCTTTTCGTTGTGCAAATGTTTTTCTTAAAATTAGGTGGGTATTGCTTCAATTCATGAGATGAATTTGTTGGTTTTGCATAATTGGACGTTTTCGTTTTTTGCACTAGTTTTAGGTTTATTTTTTGTTGATTAGATCAATGTAAAGGCCCATGTTTTTGGGGCATTTAGAAAATAAATTGAGTTTGTAAGTCCGAGTCTTTGTCGGAAAGAGTTGCTGTGAGAAATCAGAGTGGAAACGGGCAAAAAATGACGAAGAACAGCAAAGGAGCTTGTTGTTCTGTCGACGACGTTGAGACGTTGTTTTTCGGCGTCTCAACGTTGTCCGTGCGGTACCAGGCTGATCTGCAGGTCAGCGTTGCAACGTTGGGTGTAGCGTTGCAACGCTGAGGCCTTGGGCACGCTGAGGACAACGCTGGACGCTACAACGTTGCAACGCTGCGTGCGTTGAAGAGCAGTTCACGAGATAGTTGCGCGAGGACGTGGGCGTGAGGTCGTTTTTTCAAACGTGGGGCAGTTTTTTTTAATTGTTTTAATTTAATTTAATTTTGTAAAATGTAATTTTCTTTTTATTAAATTAATTAATTAATTAATATTAATATAAAAGTTATATTAATGTTAATTAATTTATTTAATGTCCCCTAAGTGCCAAAACAAGTCTAATTTTTGCTATTTATTTATTTTATACATGAGATGTATGAAATATTTAATTCTATGTGCATAATGTATGTCATATAGATTTAAAATCTCACCTTAGGTTAAACATTTCATGCATCATATTTATATTACGAGTGTTATAATATATAGTATGCATGATAGGTTTATATTATAAGCGTTATAATATAAAGTTTGCATGTTTAATTTATTTAAATATAAGTGTTATTTTTTTTAGATTAAAAGCATGCTCGTACATTTAATTCATGTGATGAATGTATGTTATAGTATAGTATTATTCATGTGATGAATGATCAAACACTATGACATAGAATGCATGTAACCTAAGTTAATTATTAGTTTTAAAATGTTTAGAACTTGAATAATTAGACTTAGGTTTTCTAGTTCTAATAAGATTAGAATTAGGAAATCAAATATGACCTTTGAATGGTGACTGATAAGTAACTCTGTCTAAGACTTGGGTATTTAAGCTTACGTTTTGCAGAACACCCCTACCTGGAAACCGACCTGGGAGTGAATTCGGTCCAGAGATTCTTATGTTATATTTTCGTGAGTGGCGTTAATTAAAAGTTGATTAATTTACTCACATAGACCTAAGTTAATAATGTGATTATAAACTTAGGCTAAATCAATATAAGTGTTATATTGGTAGACATAAGTAAATATTAGTCGATTTATCTAGGTCAATCCCGAATAATATAAAGTGCTGAGTGGGAGGAAATAAAGTGTATAAGATACATTTGATTTTCCAACCACAAATCTTCGTTAAAGTCCGCACCGTGAGATCCATACTCGACCTCGTGGTGCAAATGGGAGCGTCCCCCTTCTGATGGTATTTGTATGGATCAATATCATAGTGGATTGAGAGAGTACTTATAGTGAGTGGGAGCAGGACCTGTGAAAACGGAACCCACGGTCTCTTATTTCGATTCACACCATGAGACCCCTATGATCCGCCTGCTAGTTTGCCCTGGACCAGACAATCCCTTCGGAGGGCCTTGATCATGGGAGTCGTAACACCGTGAATTCTCGAAAGGGATACAGTTTCCTTGTTGGTTTTCTTTCTTGGTTCACCCTTTGGTGGCTATTGTTTGGACGGATACTTGGAAACTTAAAGAGTGAGGGTGACATTCACGAGATTCATTCAGAGTTAATGGATTCTGACCGAAAAATGGTAACTGGACGCCTAATGGAATAAGAGTTATTCTGGTATTAGGGTATGGTCGAGATAGCCTCGTCCTAGAGGAGAAGTGTTTTTGTTCACCCTTCGGTGGCGGTCATTCTAAATCTTTGGGATATCATTGCAAATTTTTAATGACATAGGGATCATAGGATAAATTTTTGCTAAAACTTGATTGGATTTCAAAAAGTTTTGCGAGACTGACACAAAGTTTTTACTTGTTTTTCAGCAAAATGTCTAGCTCAATAATAGCTTTACTAGCATCCGACAAACTAGTGAGAGATAATTTCCAAACTTGGAAAAACATATAAACACGATTCTAGTAATTGATGACCTTAAGTTCGTGCTCACTGAGGAGTGTCCACAGTTGCTGAGCTCGACTACGTCACGAAGTGTTCGTGATGCGTACGATCGATGGATCAGGGCCAATGAAAAGGGCAAGGTCTACATCATTGCCAGCTTATCTGAAGTATTGGCAAAGAAGCATGAGCTGATGATCACCGCTAAGGAGATCATGGAGTCCTTGCAGGAAATGTTTGGACAACAGTCCTTTCAGGTCCGGCATGACTCGCTCAAACACGTCTTCAACGCCCGGATGAAAGAAGTGACGTCTGTCCGTGAACACATTCCAGACATGATAACCCACTTTAATCTTGCAGAGATGAACGAGACTTCGATCGATGAGTCGAGTCAGGTCAGCTTTATTCTGGAGACTCTTCTGAAGAGTTTCCTTCAATTTCGTAGCAATGTTGTTATGAATAAAATTAGCTACACTCTGGTCACCCTCATCAACGAGCTACAGAACTTCCAGTCCTTGATGAGGATTAGAACACCGAAAGCTGAGGCAAATGTTGCCTTCAGGTTCTTTCACAAGGGTTCGACCTCTGGGACAAAATCTGTGGCTCCTTCTCACCCGAAAAGGAAGAAGAAGAAGATGAAGAAGGGAAATGTTGACCGCGCTGCCGCCCAAAAGGGCAAAAAGGTCAAGGAAGTTGCAGAGAAAGAAAAGTGTTTCCACTGTAATGGGGACAACCACTAGAAGCGTAACTGTCCCAAGTTCCTTGCCGATAGGAAGAATACAGGAAAATGTGATTTACTGGTAACTGAAACCTGTTTAGTGGAGAGTAATGACTCTACTTGGATATTGGATTCGGGCGCCACTAACCATGTTTGTTTTTCTTTTCAGGGAATTAGTTCCTGGCAGCAGCTGCGAGAGGGTGAGGTGACTCTACATGTTGGATCCGGGAAGGTTGTCTCTGCTGCAGCGATCGACACGGTGAAGCTTTATTTCGACAGGAAATACTTATTATTAGATAATTTGTACATAGTGCCAGGGTTTACTAGAAACCTTGTTTCCATTTCCTGCCTTATTGAACAATGTATTACTGTTTCCTTTGAATATAATAAAGCGTTTATTTCTTTCAAAGACAATTTTCTTTGTTCTGCTTCACTTGAGTCTAACATGTATGTTTTGAAACCTAATTCGGTCAAAAGTGTTTTGAATACTGAATTGTTTAAAACGGCAGAAACACGAACTAAGAGAGTGAAAGTTTCTCCTAAAGAAAATGCTCATCTTTGGCATCTACGGTTAGGCCACATCAATCTCGATTGGATTAAGAGACTAGTGAAGAGTGGACTTCTAAGCGAGTTGGAAGAAAACTCTTTACCGGTATGTGAGTCATGCCTTGAAGGCAAATGACCAAACGTTCTTTTAGTGGAAAAGGATATAGAGCCAAAGAGCCCCTTGAGCTTATACATTCTGACCTCTGTGGTCTGATGAGTGTTAAAGCACGAGGTGGCTACGAATACTTTGTATCTTTCATAGATGACTATTCGAGATATGGGTATATTTACCTAATGCATAGGAAGTCTGAAACTCTTGAAAAGTTCAAGGAGTACAAGACTGAGGTTGAGAACCTGTTAGGTAAAACCATAAAAACACTTCGTTCGGATCGAGGTGGAGAGTATATGGACACTGAATTCCAGGACTTTATAATAGAACATGGAATTACGTCCCAACTCTCATCACCTAGTATGCCACAGAAGAATGGTGTATCGGAGAGGAGAAACAGAACCCTGTTGGATATGTTTTGGTCGATTATGAGCTATGCTCGTCTCCCTGATTCTTTTTGGGGTTACGCAGTGGAGACTACGGTGTATATTTTGAACAATGTTCCGTCGAAAAGTGTTTTTGAAACACGTTTCGAACTCTGGAATGGACGTAAAGGCAGTTTACACTATTTCAGAATTTGGGGATGTTTGGCCCACGTGTAGGTGTCAAACTCGAAAAAGTTGGAATCCCGTTCAAAATTGTGCCTATTTTTCGGTTACCCAAAAGAGACTAGGGGTGGTCTATTTTTCGATCCTAAGAAAAATAGGGTGCTTGTGTCGACAAATGGAACTTTTCTTGAGGAAGACCACGTCAGGGATCATTTACCTAAAAGTAAAATCGTGTTAAACGAAATGGACAGTACATCAGCAAGAGTTGCTGATGGGGCTAGTACGTCAACAAGTGTTGTTGATCCTAGCACGTCTAGTCAAGTCCGTTCCCAAGAGTTGGGAATGCCTCGACATAGTGGGAGGGTTGTGAGACAGCCTGAACGTCACATGGGTTTAGTTGAAACCCAAGTCGTCACCCCTGATGATGACTGCGAGGATCCATTGACCTATGATCAGGCAATGGCAGACGTTAACAAAGACGAATGGATTAAAGCTATGGACCAGGAAATGGAGTCGATGTACTTCAATTCCGTCTGGGAGCTTGTGGATCAACCGAATGCGGTAAAACCTATAGGTTGCAAATGGATCTACAAGCGTAAACATGGCGTAGATGGGAAGGTACAGACCTTCAAAGCACGACTAGTGGCAAAGGATTTTACCTAGGTTGAAGGGGTTGACTATGAGGAAACCTTTTCACCTGTTGCCATGGTAAAGTCGATCTGGATCCGTCTGGTCATTGCCGAATATTATGACTATGAGGTATGGTAGATGGATGTCAAGACCGCCTTTCTGAATGGCAACCTTGACGAGACCATCTACATTGACCAACCCAAAGGGTTCATTACCCAAGGCCAAGAGCAAAAAGTTTGCCGGCTTCATAGGTCTATTTATGGACTGAAACAAGCCTTGAGGTCTTGGAATATAAGGTTTGATGAGGCGATCAAATCTTATGGCTTTGATCAGAATGTTGAGGAGCCTTGTGTCTACAAGAAAATCGTTGGCAAAACTGTCGCATTTCTGATATTGTATGTGGATGATATCCTTCTCATTGGGAATGAGGTAGGATTTCTTGCTAACATAAAGAAATGGTTGGCTTCACAATTCCAAATGAAAGATTTGGGAGAAGCATAGTATGTTCTAGGTATCCAGATTGTCCGGAACCGGAAGAACAGAACGCTGGCCATGTCTCAGGCGTCTTATATTGACAAAATGTTGTCTAGATATAAGATGCAAAACTCCAAGAAGGGCTTGCTGCCTTTCAGGCATGGGGTTCACTTGTCTAAGGATCAATGTCCTAAGACTCCTCAAGAGGTTGAGGATATGAGACGAATCCCTTATGCTTCAGTTGTAGGGAGCCTGATGTATGCCATGCTGTGTACTAGGCCCGACATCTATTATGCAGTTGGGATTGTCAGTAGGTATCAATCCAATCCAGGATTAGATCACGGGACAGCCGTAAAGGCAATCCTCAAGTATCTTCGGAGAACGAGGAACTACAGCCTAGTGTATGGGAGTGAGGATTTGATCCTTACGGGATTTACAGACTCTGACTTTTAGACCGATAAGGATTCTAGCAAATCCACTTTAGGGTCAACCTTCATTCTGAATGGAGGAGTTATAGTATGGTGAAGCATCAAGGAGGGATGCATCGATGATTCCACTATGGAAGCTAAGTACGTTGCGACTTGTGAAGCTGCAAAGGAAGTTGTTTGGCTTAGGAAATTCATGACAGATTTGGAAGTTGTTCCAAATATGAACTTATCGATCACGCTATTTTGTGACAACAGTGGTGCTGTAGCCAACTCCAAAGAGCCTCGGAGTCATAAGAGGGGCAAGCACATTGAGCGGAAGTATCACCTGATACGGAAGATTGTGCACCACGGCGACGTGACAGTCACGTAGATAGCATCGGAGCACAACATTGTTGATCCATTTACAAATGCCCTCATGGCTAAGGTGTTTGAGGGTCACCTAGAGAGTCTAGGTCTTCGAGTGCTTCCTGACTAGGGCAAGTGGGAGTATTGTAAAGGGTATTCAATGCCCTAGTTTATTGTACTACTTTATTGTAATTTATTGTACATTTGAGAAATGTATATTTACTCCACTAGCTTAGTCCAAGTGGGGGTTTGTTGGGATGTATATCCTAATCTCTTTTTGTTTGTAATATTACCATTTGAAATAAATAAGAGTTATTTCTTTCATCATTTTGTGTCTCTCAATTTTACAAATTTGTCCAATAAACTAAGCTCCAGGGTCATTGAATATATGAGAGAACTAGAACTTGAACGGTGTGTAGTGGACACAAAGGGAGGATCACGTTCGAGTTAATGACCCAAACAGTTTACAGTATATGGATAGGGTTCGAGACCTAATCCTAGATACGCTGTGGATGCGACCCGCTTTGTATTAGATACAAACGAGGTGATCTGACTCGTTCATGTGGTTGACATGCGAGTGGAGGCATCCTGTGCAATGAGATTGTACAAGACCGGACTGTGAATTATTAGACCTACTGATGTAACACCGTTAACAGTAAGGGACTAATAACTTCGTAGATGACCATTAGTGACTTGACCTTAATCTGAGCGTGTTACAGACTCCTGTCCACAGGGGTCTGTCCTTTGACAAGTACGGGTGAGGGTGGTCACAGTTACTCGCCCAATATGCCTATCTTCTCAGGGACAGGACCACGTGGGGAGTTTGGAACTTGACTATGCGAGATGGAATTCACTCGTTCCCGACTTTAGGGAAACTAGACGGGTTGTTCCCTTAAGTACTGTCTCTAGGGCTTGGACAATGGGTGCCCACCCTCTCACTCGCCTGAGAGGGGTGTTGTATATGGTTGGACCATTACAATGTTGTTGTTCATTAGAGGAGCAGTGGGGACTTAAGGAGCAAGAAGTAGACACAGGGGTAAAACGGTAATTTGACCAAACAGTGTATACGAACAACCTGTGAAGGGTCGACTCATGGGCATTGGTTATATCAGTGGACACAACTTGTCTTACAGTGACGGGAGTGCAGCTACGGGCTTTAGTGGAATGTTACCGTAGCTAATGAATGTTGATTAACCGGGTCAAAGAGTTTGACAGGTTAGTCTCGGATCATTGGAGCTCGTCACCTGTAGGTCCATTAGGTCCCTCGGTTGGCTCAAACTGGATTAATAGAGCGTTTACAGTTTGGTGTGGATTTGAAGTGTGCAAATTCATTAAAGGGTAATTATGTCATTTATATGAGATATGATTGACATATTATATAGTTTAATGTGAATGAGATTCATAATAAACTATAGGTTAGCCTAATTGTTTAATTAGGGCTAATTTGGAGAAATTGGATTGAGAGAAATTAAATATAATGTGATTCAATTATACAAATGTGATTTATATAATGAGATATGAGATATCTTATTATATGTAGTTATGCAAATATGATTTGCATAACCTATGGTTGTGGTTAAATGGTAAATAGGTGGCGATTTCAACTCCACCTATCACCATTATTTAAACTCCTTTGCAAGAAGGATTTCTAATTTGGTTGTTCATTTTTTGGAATCTCACCAAAAACAACAAGAATTCAATCTCAACTCTTCTCTCAAACTCTCCTCCCCTGTCACCAAAGGAGTCCCACATACTCTCCTTCTACCTAAAAAAGAACAACTGAGAAGCATATCGGAGGTGTCCAGTTCGTTGGTTTGTTCGAAGAGATCGAGTTCGTTGAGATCGTGTTCTCGAAGAGTTCGTGACCGGGGGAGGAAAACACGAAGAACGGTTCTTCAACAAGTAAGTATCTCTTACTGTTTTTTCCTTCTAGATTTCATGTTTAACCTAGAATTTATCTGATAGATTCGATTTTGAGAAAGCGTTTTTCACAACGATACCACGACGATTCAATCTTTTTTCCGCTGCGTAGGATTTTCATTCCTTCATGGGAATGATGTAGGATTCCTAACTGACGTTAAAAACTGGCTGGCTACGCAATTCCAAATGAAAGATTTGGCAGAAGCGCAGTTCGTTCTCGGGATCCAGATTGTCCAGAACCGTAAGAACAAAACACTAGCCTTGTCTCAAGCATCGTACATCGACAAAATGTTGATTCGATATAAGATGCAAAACTCCAAGAACGGTTTATTGCCTTTCAGACATGAGGTTCACTTGTCTAAGGAACAATGTCCTAAGACACCTCAAGAGGTTGAGGATATGAGACGAGTCACTTATGCATCAGCTGTAGGTAGCCTCATGTACGCCATGTTGTGTACTCGACCCGACATCTGTTATGCAGTTGGGATTGTCAGTAGGTATCAATCCAACCCAGGATTAGATCACTGGACGGCGGTAAAATCAATCCTCAAGTATCTTAGGAGAACGAGGAATTATGTGCTCGTGTATTGGGCTAAGGATCTGATCCTTACAGGGTACACGGACTCTGACTTTCAAACCGATAAGGATTCAAGAAAATCCACTTCGGGGTCAGTGTTTACTCTTAATGGAGGAGCAATAGTCTGGTGAAGCATCAAGCAAGAATGCATTGTTGACTCCACTATGGAAGCTGAGTATGTAGCAGCTTGTGAAGTGACAAAAGAGACAGTATGGCTTAAGAAGTTCATGATTGATTTGGAAGTCGTTCCAAATATAAACCTCCCGATCAACCTTTATTGTGATAACAACGGTGTCGTGGCCAACTCGAGAGAACCTTGTAGTCACAAAAGGAAAAAACACATCGAACGGAAGTATCACTTGATATAAGAAATTGTGCACCGAGGAGACGTGATCGTCACAAAGATAGCATCAGAGCACAATGCTGCTGATCCATTTACAAAGACTCTCACGGCTAAGGTGTTCGAGGGTCACCTAGAAACTCTAGGTTTACTCATTAGAACATGACTAGGGCAAATGGGAGTATTGTATCAAAGGGTATTCAATGCCCTAGTTTATTTTATTTGCATTATTGTAATGTTTTATGTACTCCACTAGCTTTAGGACAAGTGGGAGTTTGTTGGGATTTATGCCCTAAACTTGTGTATTTGTAATTATTTGAGGAAATGAATAAAGTTGTTATTTTTCCCTTTAAATTTGTATTCTCGCAATTACAAACTTAAATCCAATAAACTAAGCTCCAGGGTCACATTTAGAATGTCACCCAAATGGTCTATAGTAGATGGATTAGGTCGGAAACCTTATCCTGTTAACACTATGGATGCGACCCACTTTGTATTTGATACAAACGAGGCAATCCAGCTCGTTCATGTAGTTGACATGCGAGTGGGGGCATCCTGTGGAAAGAGTTTGTACAAGATTGGACCAAGAATTTTTAGACTAATCCAGTAACACCGTTGATAGGTTATGGCTAATGATTCAAACGATAAGCAATAATGATTCAACCTGAATCCTGAGCGAGTTGTGAACTCCTGTATGTCGGGGATTATCCCTTGACTAGTACGGGTGAGAGTGGCCACATTTTCCGACTCAATATGCCTACCTTCTCAAGGATGAAACCTTGTAGGGAGCTGGGGACTCAACTTCGCAAGAAGGAATTCACTCGTTCTCCGTTCTAGGGTAACTAGATAGGTTGTTCTCTTAAGAGCTGTATCCAGGTCTTGAACAACGCGACCCCTCCCTCTTGCTAGCCCGAGAGGGATAATGTTTATGGTCAGACCATAAACTTGTTGTTCATTAGAGGATCAGTGGTGCTTAAGGTACAAAAAGTAGTCATAGGGGTACAACGATAATTCGACCCAGCTGTGACTACGAACGACCTGTGAAGGGTTGATTCACGGGCATTGGTTAAATCAATGGACACAACTTGTCCTACAGTTAGGAGAGTGCAACTACGAGTCTTTAGTGGAGTGACTCGTAGTTAACGAATGTTGATTGACGGGATCAATGAGTTTGATTAGTCAATCTCGTATCGTTGGAGCTCATGATCTGTAGGTCCATTAGGTCCCTCGGTTGGCTCTGTTGGGATTTTTGTCCTAATCTCGTGTTTATATTGTTTTGAAATTAATAAGAGTTATTATTTTCTTCACTTTGTGTCTCACAAATATTTTAAACCTTTCCAATAAACTAAGCTCCAGGGTCATTGAATATATGAGAAAACTAGAACTTGAATGGTGTGTAGTTGACACACAAGGAGGATCACGTTCGAGTTAATGACCCGAACGGTCTCTGATATAAGGATGGGGTTGGAGACCTAATCCTAGATACACTGTGGATGCGGCCCGCTTTGTATTAGATACAAACGAGGTGATCTGACTCGTTCATGTGGTTGACATGCGAGTGGGGGCATCCTGTACAATGAGATTGTACAAGACCGGACCGTGAATTATTAGACTTACTGACATAACACCGCTAACAGTAAAAGACTAATAAATTCGTAGATGACCATTAGTGACTCGACACGAATCTGAAGCGTATTACGGACTCCTATCTGCCGGTCCGTCCATCCTTTGATTAGTACGGGTGAGGGTGGTCCCGATCACTCGCCCAATATGCCTATCTTCTCGGGACCAAACCAAGTAGAGAGCTGGGAACCTAATTACGCGAGATGGAATTCACTCGTTCCCGCCTATAGGGAATCTAGAGGGGTTGTTCCCTTAAGTGTTGTCTCCAGGGCTTGGATAACGGGCGCGCACATTCTCACTGGCCCGAGAAGGGTGTTGTGTATGGTTGGACCATCACAATATGTTGTTCATTAGAGGAGGCGTGGGGACTTAAGGAACAAGATGTGAACACGAGGGTAAAGCGATAATTTGACCCGACCATGTCTAACGAACAACTTTGTGAAGGGTCGACTCATGAGCATTGGTTATATCGGTGGACACGTAATATTCTACACCGATGGGAGTGCAAACTACAAGCTTTAGTGGAGTGTTACTTGTAGCTAATGAACATTGGTTGACTGGATAAAAGAGTTTGACTGGTTAACCTCAAATCATTGGAGCCCGTCAATGTAGGTCCATTAGGTCCCTTGGTTGGCTCAATCTGGGATAAAAGAAGGGTTAATGTTTTGGTATGAAATTGAAGTGTTCAATTTCACCTTAAAGAGTATTTATATCATATAGATGATATAATATATAGTTTAATATGAATGAGATTTATAATAAACTATATATTAGCCTAATTGTTGAATTAAAGGCTAATTGGAGAAATTGATAGAGAGAAAATAAATTGAATGTGATTCAATTCACAATTATTGCAAATGAGATTTGCAACACAAGATATGAGATATCTTATATTATATAATTATGTGAATGAGATTTACATAACATATGGTTGTGGTAAAGTGGTAATTATGTGAAGTTGTGAACTTCATCATTCCACTATTTAAACCCTTTGTTAGATGGGTTTGGTAAGCCAAATTGTCAATTTTCGATTTTGACCTAAGAATCCAAAAGTGCTTTCTCTCTATTCTCTCATTTCTCCACCTCTTCCAAAACAAAAGGAAGTTCCCACCAACTTCCCTTCTCCTAAAGAGAACAACCAAGAAGATCTATTTTGGTAGTGTTCGAGATCCGTTCGTGGGAAGAGTTCGTGGAGATCGAGGAGCGCGAAGAGTTCGTGATCTGCAAGGAGAGGTTGTTGAATCGATCTACAACAAGTAAGTTATCCTCATCGTTGTAATCTTTTAAGCATGTTTAGCCTAGATCTAATAGGTAGATTAATTTTAATAAGTACATTGCATGATGATACCATGACGATTCGATCGTCTTCCGCTGCGCGGGGATTCTCATTCCCTTCAAATGGTATCAGAGCCATTTCAATGGTCATTCATCTATGCACTGTTTTATTAAGATTCAGGTGGGTATTTTACCATATTTTCACGAGATGAATGTTTGGTTTGCGAAATGGATGTTTTCGGTTTTTGGCACTAGATTAGATTTACAATTATGTTGATGAGATCAATGTAAGGGCCCGTTGTTTTGGGCAATTTTGTTGTAAATCGAGTCCAAAATGTAAGTCCGGTCGTTCGTGGAAAGAGTTCTTTGTGAAGAAATCGGAGCGGAAACAAGCGTAAAACCGGCGCGAAAACAGCAAGAACGATGTTGTTACATTGCCGATGGCGTTGAGACGCCGCACAACGCGTCTCTCAACGCGCGTCCTTGCGCGGCGATCGAGCGCTGCAAAGACGATGGCGTTACAACGTTGGGCGTAAGCGTTACCGCGCCGGGCGTTGAGGACGCGCCAACGCCGTAGGCGGCGGCAGCGTTGCAACATCGCCCACAACGTTGCAACGCGTATACGTTGCACCACCGATAAATGCGCGAGGACGTGGGTTCAAGTCTTAATCGCAGCGGCGTTTATTTCCGTTTTTAGTTTATTTTTCAGTTTTTTTATAAAAAAACGTTTTTAATTTATTTTTTAATTATTTTATTAAATATTATTAATATAAATGTTATATTAATTTTATTTAATTAAATAATTGCCCTAAATGCCAAAACCGGTCTAATTTTGCTATTTAATTATTTTATGCATGAGATGTATGATTTTAATTAAATTCTATGTGCATAATGTATGTCATATAGATTTAAAATCCCACCTTAGGTTAAACATAATCATGCATCATGTATATTATAAGAGTTATAATATAGTTTGCATGATAGGTTATATTATAAGAGTTATAATGTAATTAAATGCATATTTAATTTAATTAATATAAGTGTTATATTTTTAGATTAAAGTATGCTCATGCATTTGTATTCATGTGATGAATGGTAATTATGTTATAGTATATACTTATTCATGTGATGAATGATCAAGCACTATAACATAGAAATGCATGCAAACCTAAGTTAATTATTAGTTTTAAAGTGTTTAGAACTTGAATAATTAGACTTAGGTTTTCTAATTTTCTAATAAGATTAGAATTTTAGGAAATCAAATATGATCTTTGAATGGTGACCGATTAGTAACTCTGTCTAAGGAAGGTTTTGTCTAAGGTCAGGGGTATTTAAGTTGACGCTTGCGAGAACACCCTACACAAAACCGACACAGGAGTGAATTCGGTCCGGAGATTCTTAGATTATATTTACGTGAGCGCCAGATTAATTAAGTGTTAATTAATTTTCTCACATAGACCTAAGTTAATAATGTGATTATAGACTTAGGCAAAATACCATATAAGAGTTATATTGGTAGACTTAGGTAAATTTTAGCCAGTTTATCTAGGTCAATCCTATTAAAAATTAAAAATCTTGAGTGGGAGGAAATATAGTGTATAAGATATATTTAAATTTCCAACCACAAATCTCAAATAAGTCCGCACCGTGAGATCTATACTCGGTCTCGTGGCGCAAATGGGAGCGTCCCCTTCTGATGACATTTGTATAGATCAATATCATCGTGGATGGAGAGAGTACTTATAGTGAGTGGGAGCGGGACTTGTGAATTCGAGACCCACGGTCTCTTCTTTCGATTCACACCGTGAGACACCTATGATCTGCTCGCTAGTTTGACTGGACTGCACAATCCCTTGGAGGGCTTGATCATGGGAGTCGAACACGATGAATTCCCGAAAGGATCTGATTTCTGGTTGGTTTTCCTTCTTAGTTCACCCTTCGGTGACTATTGTTTGGACGGATACTTGGAAACTTAAAGATTGAGGGTGACACTCACGAAAATTCTTTAAGTGTTAATGAATTCGACCAGAAAAATGGTAATTGGATGCCTAATGGAATAAGAGTTATTACAGGATTAGGAGTCCGATCGAGAAAGTCTCGTCCTAGAGAAGGAATGTTCTGTTCACCCTTCGGTGGCAGTCATTCTAAACCTTTAGGTATCATTGCAATATTATGAATGACCTAGGGATCATGAAAACATTTTTGCTAAAATTTAGATTGGTTTTTCAAAAAGGTTTTTGCGAGACTAATACAAAGTTTTTTTCAAAATTTCAGCTAAAAATGTCTAGCGCTATTATAGCTTTACTTGCTTCCGATAAGTTAGTGGGAGATAATTACGAGCTAGAAAAACAACATCAATACAATTTGGTATTGTGACACATAAAGTTCGTGTTTATGCGAGGAGTGTCCTCGAGATCTCGGGCTCGACCATCGCGTGTCGTTCGCGATCGTCTCGATCGATGGATCAAGGCCAATGAAAAGGCCAAGGTCTATATAATTGCGGCATATCGATGTTTTGGCAAAGAAGCATGGTGATGGTTTCGCTAAAGAAAATCATGGAGTCCTTTCAGTCCGGCATGACTCGCTCAAATACATTTTCAACGCTCGGATGAAAGAGGGTCGTCATCCGTGAACATGTTCTAGACATGATGACTCGCTTTTTAATCTGGCCGAGATGAATGGGGCTTCGATCGACGAGTCGAGTCAGGTCAGTTTTATCATGGAGACTCTTCCGAAGAGTTTCCTTCAGTTTCGTAGCAATGTTGTTATGAACAAAATTAGCTACAATCTGACTACCCTCCTTAATGAGCTACAGAATTTCCAGTCCCTGAACAGGGTCAAGGAATCTGAGGCAAATGTTGCCTACAGGTCTAATCACAGGGGTTCGACCTCTGGGACAAAATCTGTTGCTCCTTCACGTCGGAAAGGGAAGAAGAGGATGAAGAGGGGTAAAACTGACCGAGCTGCTGCCCAGAAGGGCAAGAAGGTCAAGGAGGTTGCAGAGAAAGGAAAGTGTTTCCATCTGCAATGGAAGCGGACATTGGAAAAGAAAGCGTCCAAATTCTGGCCGAGAGGAAGAACCAAGGTAAATGTGATTTACTTGTGGTAGAAACATGTTTAGTGGTGAGTAATGACTATTCCTGGATATTAGATTCAGGCGCCACTAACCACGTTTGTTCTTCTTTTCGAGATTGATTCTGGCGGCCATTGCGAGAGGTGAGGTGACTCTACGGGTTGGATCCGGGAGCTTGTCTCTGCTGCGACAATTGGCACAGATGAAGTTGCATTTTGGCGGGACGTACTTATTGTTAGACAATTTGTACATAGTTCCAGAGTTTTACTAGAAACCTTGTTTCTATTTCTGCTTAATTGAACAACGTATTTGATTTTTTTGAATTAAATAAAGCGTTTATTTCTTTCAAAGGGAATGTTATTTGTTCAAATTCACTTGAAAATAATCAGTATGTTTTAAACCCAATTCGGTTAAAAGTATTTTAAATCTTCGAATTGTTTAAAATCTATGAACACACTAACTAAGAAAGCAAAAATTTCTCCAAAAGAAAATGCCCATCTTTGGCATCTACTGTTAGGCCACATTAATCTTAATAGGATTGAGAAACTAGTAAAGAGTGGACTTCTAAACGAGTTGGAAGAAAACTCTTTGCCAAGATATGTGAGTCATGCCTTGAAGGCAAAATGACCAAACGTCCTTTTAGTGGAAAGGATATAGAGCCAAAGAGCCTCTTGAGTTAGTACATTCGACCTCTCCGTGGTCCGATGAATGTTAAAGCTCTCAGGCGGTTATGAGTACTTTGTGTCTTTCATGACGACTACTCTAGATATGGGTACATTTACCTAATGCATAGGAAGTGCAAACTCTTGAAAAGTTCAAGGAGTACAAGATCGAGGTTGAGAACCTCTTAGGTAAATCGCTTAAAACACTTGATCGGATCGAAGGTGGAGAGTACATGGACACTAAATCCCAGGACTATATGATAGAACACGGAATTACATCCCAACTCTCAGCACCTGGTATGCCACAGCAGAATGGTGTATCGGAGAGGAGAAACAGAACCTTGTTGGACATGGTTCGATCGATGATGAGCTATGCTCGTCTCCCTGATTCTTTCTAGAGTACGCAGAGAGATCATGCGTTTACTTTTGAACAATGTTCCATCAAAGAGTGTTTGTGAAACACCGTTTGAGCTTTGGAGTGGTCGTAAATAGGGGTGAGCATCGGTCGGTCGGGGTCGGTTTTCGACCCCAACCAACCCCCGAACCGACCAAGGGCGCTGGTCGGTTGATCGGTTTTGTTTTCTTTTTTTAAAATCCTTACCAAAAAATGACCACCGATCGTCGATTGATCGGTCGGTTTGGTCGGTTTATATATGTATATATAAAAATATTTATTTAATTAAATATTAAATATTTATAATTATTATTTTATTATTATTTAATAATTTATAATTATTTTTTAATTATTATTTAATTATTTTGAGAAATTTTTTTAGTTTTTTATTTTTTAATTATTATTATTATTATTATTATATATATATATAGTTTTTTTTTAATTTTGGTTTTGGTTGGTCGGTTTGGGGCTTTTGCCCAAACCGATCTCGACTCGATCAATCGATTTGTGAAGGGCAAAACCGACCCAGTGACTCCTTCACAGCAACCGCCGCCCCCTCGGTTCGGTTTCGGTTTTGATCGGCCGTGTTGGTTTCGATCTTTTTGCTCACCCCTAGTCGTAAAGCGGTTTACATCACTTGAAATTTGGGGATGTCCGCCCATGTGTTGGTGTCAAACCCGAAAAAGTTGGAACCCCGTTCGAAATTGTGCCTATTCGTAGGTGACCCTAAAGAGACTAGGGGTGGTCTATTTTACGATCCCAAGGAAAATAGGGTGCTTGTGTAGACAAACGCTGTTTTCCTAGAGGAAGACCACATCAGGGATCATTTACCTAGAAGAAAAATTGTATTGAATGAAATGGGTAGTACATCAGCAAGAGTTGCTGATGGAACTAGTACGTCAATAAGCGTTGCTGACCCTAGCGCGTCTAGTCAAATCCGTTCCCAAGAGTTGGGAATGCCTCGACATAGTGGGAGGATGTGAGAGACGGCCGATCGCTATATGGGTTTAAATTGAAACCTCGCTTGTCGCCGCAAACGATGATCGTGAGGATCCATTGACCTATAATCGAGCAATGGTTGATGTTGATAAAGACGAGTGGATTAAAGCTATGGACCAAGAAATGGAGTCTATGTACTTCAATGCATGCATGCGAGAGCTTGTGGATCAACCGGATGGGGTAAAACCTATTGGTTGTAAATGGATCTACAAGCGTAAACGTGGCGTAGATGGGAAGGTGCAAACCTTGGCCCGACTAGTGGCAAAGGGTTTTACCCAGTGTTGAAGGGTTGACTATGAGGAGACCTTTTCACTGCCATGCATGGTAAAGTCAATCGGATCCTTCCGCCATCGTCGCATATTATGACTACGGGTATGGCGGATGGATGTCAAGACAACCTTCTGAAATGGCAAACTTGACGAGACCATCTACATGGAAACGACCCCAAAGGGTTCATTACCCAAGGCCAAGTGCAAAAAGTTTGCAAGCTTCATAAGTCCATTTATGGATGAAACAAAGTTCGAGGTCTTGGAATATAAGGTTTGATGAGGTAATCAAATCTTATGGCTTTGATCAAAATGTCGACGAACCTTGTGTGTACAAGAAAATCGTTGACAAAGCTATCGCATTTACGGTGTTGTGCGTGGGCGATATTCTTCTCATTGGGAATGAGGTAGAATTTCTTCTTGGACGTTAAGAAATGGCTAGCTTCACAATTCCAAATGAAAGATTTGGGAGAAGCTCGATCGCGTTCTAGGTATCCGATAGTCCGAGCACCGAAAAAGAATGTAATACTAGCCTTGTCTCAAGCATCTTATATTGACAAGATGTTGTCTAGATATAAGATCTGAGAACTCCAAGAAGGGCATGTTGCCTTTTAGGCATGGGGTTCATTTGTCTAAGGATCGGTGTCCTAAGACTCCTCAAGATGTTGAGGATATGAGGCGTATTCCATATGCTTGGTGTAGGGAGCTTTGATGTATGCCATGTTGTGTACAAGGCCCGACATCCATTATGCGATCGAAATTGTCGATGAGATATCACAATCCGAGATTAGATCACTTTGGGCGGTGTAAAGACAATCCTCAAATATCTTAGGAGAACGAGGAATTACAGCTTAGTGTATGGGCGTGGGGATTTGATCCTTACAGGATACACAGATTCTGATTTTCAGACTGATAAGGGTTCTAGGAAATCCACTTCAGGGGTAGCCTTCATTTTGAATGGAGGAGTTGTAGTCTGGCGAAGCATCAAACAAGGATGCATTGTTGATTCCACTATGGAAGAGAAGTATGTTGCGGCTTGTGAAGCTGCAAAGGAAGCTGTTTGGCTAAGGAAGTTCATGAAAGACTTGGAAGTTGTTCCAAATATGAACTTGTTAATCACGCTGTTCTGTGATAACAGTGGTGCAGTAGCCAATTCACGTGAACCTCAAAGTCATAAGAGAGGTAAACACATTGAGCGCAAGTATCATCTGATACGGGAAATTGTGCACCGCAGAGACGTGACAGTCACGCAGATAGCATCGGAGCACAATGTAGCTGATCCATTTACAAAGCCCCTCACGGCTAAAGTGTTTGAGGGTCACCTAGAGAGTCTAGGTATTCGAGAGCTTCTTGACTAGGGCAAGTGGGAGATGTGTAAAGGGGTATTCAATGCCCTAGTTTATTGTAATTTTAATTGTAATTCAAATACATTTTGGAAATGTACCTTCTCCACTAGTTTAGTCCAAGTGGGAGTTTGTTGGGATTTTTGTCCTAATCTCGTGTTTGTAAAATATTGTTTTAAAATTAATAAGAGTTATTATTTTCTTCACTTTGTGTCTCGCAAATATTTTAAACCTTTCCAATAAACTAAGCTCCAGGGTCATTGAATATATGAGAAAACTAGAACTTGAACGGTGTGTAGTTGACACACAAGGAGGATCACGTTCGAGTTAATGACCCGAACAGTCTACGATTTTAAGGATGGGGTTGGAGACCTAATCCGGATACACTGCGTGGATGCGGCCGCTTTGTATTAGATACAAGCGAGGTGATCGACTCGTTCATGTGGTTGACATGCGAGTGGGGGCATCTGTACAATGAGATTGTACAAGACCGGACCGTGAATTATTAGACTTACTTGATATAACACCGCTAATTGAGTAAAAAGACTAATAAATTCGTAGATGACCATTAGTGACTCGACACGAATCCCGAGCGTATTACGGACTCCTGTGCACGGGTGCATCCTTTGATTAGTATGCGGGTGAGGTGGTCCCATCCACTACTTGCCCAATATGCCTATCTTCTCGGACGGAACCAAGTAGAGAGTCAGGAACCTAATTACGCGAGATGGAATTCACTGCGTTCCACCTATAGGGGAATCTAGAGGGGTTGTTCCCTTAAGTCTTTGTCTCGTGGCTTGGACAACGGCGCGCACATTCTCACCGGCCGAGAAGGGTGTTGTGTATGGTTGGACCATCACAATATGTTGTTCATTAGAGGAGGCTGTGGGGACTTAAGGAACAAGATGTGAACACAGGGGTAAACGATAATTTGACCCGACCATGTCTAACGAACAACTTGTGAAGGGTCGACTCATGAGCATTGGTTATATCAGTGGACACGTAATATTCTACACTGATGGGAGTACAGCTACAAGCTTTAGTGGAGTGTTCACGTAGCTAATGAACATTGGTTGACTGGGTAAAAGAGTTTGTTCGTTAACCTCAAATCATTGGAGCCCGTCAATGTAGGTCCATTAGGTCCCTTGGTTGGCTCAATGCAGGATAAAAGAAGGGTTAATGTTTTGGTATGAAATTGAAGTGTTCAATTTCACCTTAAAGAGTATTTATATCATATAGATGATATAATATATAGTTTAATATGAATGAGATTTATAATAAACTATATATTAGCCTAATTGTTGAATTAAAGGCTAATTGGAGAAATTGATAGAGAGAAAATAAATTGAATGTGATTCAATTCACAATTATTGCAAATGAGATTTGCAACACAAGATATGAGATATCTTATATTATATAATTATGTGAATGAGATTTACATAACATATGGTTGTGGTAAAGTGGTAATTATGTGAAGTTGTGAACTTCATCATTCCACTATTTAAACCCTTTGTTAGATGGGTTTGGTAAGCCAAATTGTCAATTTTCGATTTTGACCTAAGAATCCAAAAGTGCTTTCTCTCTATTCTCTCATTTCTCCACCTCTTCCAAAACAAAAGGAAGTTCCCACCAACTTCCCTTCTCCTAAAGAGAACAACCAAGAAGATCTATTTTGGTAGTGTTCGAGATCCGTTCGTGGGAAGAGTTCGTGGAGATCGAGGAGCGCGAAGAGTTCGTGATCTGCAAGGAGAGGTTGCTGAATCGATCTACAACAAGTAAGTTATCCTCATCGTTGTAATCTTTTCAGCATGTTTAGCCTAGATCTAATAGGTAGATCGATTTTAATAAGTACATTGCATGATGATACCATGACGATTCGATCGTCTTCCGCTGCGCGGGGATTCTCATTCCGTTCAGGCTCAACATGGAATTTAATAGAGGGTATAAAGTTTTGGAATGAATTTGAAATGTTCAAGTTCAAATTTAGGGAATATATCCATTATATATGATATGATAGATATAATATATAGTTCAATGTAAATATGATTCACATTGAACTTACTTATGTCTAATTATGGAATTAGGACATAAAATATGGTAGAACTTTGGAGAAATGAAATTTGACTTATTCAAATCCAATTTCTCCACATTATATGAATATGATTCATATAATAAGGTGTTTGACACCTTATATTATGCATTTATGCATAATAAGTGGAGATAGTGGCAAGATAGGTGGAGAATTTGTCTCCACCCAAATTGCCTATAAAAACATCCTTTTGGATGCATTTTATGTCACTTGAACCATTTGTATGGTTTTGCATCCAAAGCAAACACAAGAGTTCTCTCAAGTTCTCTCCAAAATACATCCCTAATCCAAAGGAGATCCCACCTCTCCCTCTCCTAGAGAACAACCGAGAAGGTCTTTTGGCGGTGTTCGAGAATTCGTTGGTAGATAAGAGGAGCTCGTAGACGACGAGGAACCACTTGAAGAATCGGTCTTCAAAGGTACTCTTCTAAGACATCTATGCTTTCAAATTAGTATGCTTAGCATTAATAAGGTGTTTTGAGCAACTTCTATGTTACACAATTAAGTGCATATGCGATCAATCGCTTCCGCACGGGATTCAATTCCCTTCATGGAGGTACTGCAATATCATGGCGATCAGTGAAACAGACCATCACGACCACTTCTTCGAATCATGCTGAAATCCTTGCAATTCACGAGGCAAGTCGAGAATGTGTATGGCTAAGATCAATGACTCAACACACTCGTGAAACATGTGGTTTGTCTTCTAGGTAAACATCTTCCAACAATATTATACGAAGACAACACAACCTGTATAGCCGATATCAAAGAAGGGTATATCAAAGGAGATAGAACGAAACATATCTCACCAAAGCTTTTATACACTCATGATCTTGAAGAAAATGGTGACATCACCGTACAACAAATTTGTTCGAAGGATAACCTGGTCGACTTATTTACAAAGGCATTACCAACTGCAACCTTCAAAAAATTAGTACATAACATTGGAATGCAACGACTCAGAGACTTTGAGTGATGTCTCCATGAGGGGGAGTGAATGTATTATAGTAAACTATATAAAATATGTACTCTTTTTCCTTCACTAGGATTTTTTTCCCATTGGGTTTTTCCTAGTAAGGTTTTAACGAGACATATTTTATATAAATGGCCATTTAAGGGGGAGTATTATAAATATTACACATGTAAATGTCAATTCCACATGCCCCTTTGATATCCATGCCATGTGACAAATTATCTATAGCCAAAGTGTCCTCATGTGTCCAACAAAGGCCATAGATTGGTGCTCAAATGGACCACATCATGCTCTCCAAATTGCCTATAACTAGTGGCTTTGGTTGGATAAATAAAATACACAATTGGTGAAAAAACCTCTAATGTTCACTCTTCTCTCCCACTTTCTCCCTATTTTAGTCTTTATTTAATTTTGCCATATAATTCACTATATATATATATATATATATATATATATATATCCAATTTCCATATTCAATTTAGTAAAGTTTTGGTAAAGTTTTAGTGCCCGATTTTGCCTCTCAATTTCACAACACTTTCTTTTTTTAAAAAAATATTTTTTTATTATTTTCTATTTTTAACTAAAATAACATTTTTTTTAATTCTTCTTCTTCAATCACTACCGCCAGATTTTTTTTCCTTCTTCTTCCTCTTTCTCTTCTTATTTTCCCTTTTTTCTTCTCTTTTCATTCTCTCTTCTTCTTCTTCTATTTTCTTCCATCTCTTTTCTTTGTGGAGTGTTCCACTTTGGATTGAGAATGAATTTTCCTTTCCAAAAACTTGAGAATCAAAATTAGTCGTATCTTCTTTCCCTTATTTGATTCTTTATGTATACAATTTTCACCCATTTATCGATCATTCTTTCTACGTCGACGTTTACGTCTCCTTTTGCTGATGAAAATTAAAACCATAAAAATTTCGATTTTGCCCGACAACATTAATGGCGTCTGGAAAAAATAACGTCAAAAAAATCTTAAATATTTATAGTGTGTGTACTAGGTGTTACTGTGCATATTTAGAAGATACTTGTTCATTCAAGAGTTACCTAAGCAACTTTTGGTAGGGTTGAGTATATCATTTGGTAACACCCTAGGTCCAGGATCCCCTGCGACCTGTGTTGGGATTTATGCCCTAAACTTGTGTAATTTTGATCAATTAAATAAAGTGTTATTTGTTTTGATAGAATTACAGTCTTGCTTTATAAATCCAATAAACTAAGTTCCAAGGTTATAACTTTTATCTTGAACATCACTGTAGTGGACACTATTTGGATTGAGTTCAAGAATATAACCTAAATAGTCTATGGTATAAGAATAAGGTTGGAAACCTCATTTTGGTAATACCATGGATGCGGCTCACTTTGTAATTAGCACAAATGAGGTAATTCAACTCATTCATGTAGTTGACATGCGAGTGGGGGCATCCTGTATGAAGAGTTCATACAAGACTGGATCGCAAATTATTAGTCTAACCAGTGTAACACCGTTAACAGGATAAGACTAGTAATTTATAGATGGTCATTAGTGACTCAATCTGAATCCTGAGCAAGTTATGAACTTCTGCTTATAGGGTTTGTCCTTAGACTAGTATGGGTGAGAGTGGCACATGAGCCACTCAATAAGCCTACCTTCTCAGGGACAGAACCTCGTAGGTAGCTGGGAACTTAACTATGCAAGATGGAATTCACTCATTCCTCTACTAAGGAATTAGATAGGTTGTTCCCTTAAGAACTAACTCCAAGTCTTGAACGACGGGGCCCCGCCCTCTATGAGGGTATAAGTCTAAGGTAGGACCTTAGACTTGTTGTTCATTAGAGGATCAGTGGTACTTAAGGAGCAAAGAGGTAATCATAGGGGTAAAACGGTAATTTGACCCAGCTGTGATTACGAACAACCTGTGAAGGGTCAACTCATGGGTAATGACTATATCGGTGGACACAATATTATCTACAAATGAGGAGAGTGCAATTCTGGTGTCTATAGTGGAGTGACTTGTAGTTAATGAATATTGATAAACTGGATCAAAGAGTTTGATCAGTTAATCTCACATCATAAGAGCTCATGAACTATAGGTCCATTAGATCCCTCCGTTGGCTCAATATGGTAATATTGAGGGTATAAAGTTAGGGGTGAAATTGAAGTGTTCAATTTCATACATGAGGTGTTATATCAATTATATATGTTATAATTGATATAATATATAATTTTAATGTGAATTAGATTCATATATAAACTATATACTAAAGAGAGAATAAAGGAGGGGTAGGATGGTCATTTCCATCCCATTCCCCTATATATATGGTTGCATGAGATGCAACTAGGTTAAGTCATTTTTCCAAGGAATTACAAGCTCTCTCTTATTGTGTTGTTGGAATAGTTCCAAAGCACACATCTCTCTCAAAACCTCACCTCTCCTAAAGGGAACCCACCTTCCTCCCTCACCTAGAGAACAACGGAGATAAAGAAGGGGTAGGATGGTCATTTCCATCCCATTCCCCTATATATATGGTTGCATAAGATGCAACTAGGTTAAGTAATTTTTTCAAGGAATTACAAGCTCTCTCTTGTTGGGTTGTTGGAATAGTTCCAAAGCACACATCTCTCTCAAAACCTCACCTCTCCTAAAGGGAACCCACCTTCCTCCCTCACCTAGAGAACAACGGAGAAGATCCGGTGGTCGTGTCTTCGTACGTTGGAGTTCATTTTGCTGAGATCGTGATCGTGGGAGTGTGGAGCATTTGAAGAAAGGTTCTTCAAAGGTAATTATCTTGTTGTCCATTCTGTTTTACATGCTTAATCTAATTATATTTGTTCTTGAATTTATTGTTGTAACTAAATCAAGAGCGCGCGATTCGCAATCGCTTCCACTGCGGGGACTTCAATTCCCTTCAATTGGTATCAGAGCCCAATTGCGTTCTTGATTTATGTTCTGGATTTTTCAAGAACGAGGTGGGATTTACTGTTTTTGCATGAGATGTATGAACGGTTTTGCAAAATTAGATGTTTTCAATTTTGGCACTTAGATTTACAATTTCCATTGAATCGTTCAATGTAAAGGCCCGGTGTTTTGGACAAATTTAATTGTAAATCGAGTTTGTAATTCCGTGTCTATCGAGGCAAAGTGGTTACTGAGAAGATCGGAGCAAAAACGAGCAAGGAATGGGGATTCCTAGTTGCTGTCTGTGTGCAGCGTTGCAACGCTGTTCATTGGCGTTGCAACGTTGTGCTTGCGAGAGAAGGCGCGCATAGGAGGCAGCGTTGCAACACAGCCTCTAGCGTTGCGCAACGCTTGGCAGAAGACGACAAGGAGCAGCGTTGCAACGCCAGAGCCGTTTCACGCAAAGGAGCAACAGGCATAAACGTTTTTTTAATTATATATTAAATATAAAAACGTTTTATATTTAATTTATATTTAATATTTTAATTTTAATTCATATAATTAGATTATATTGATTAAAATTATTTCTAGAGTGCCAAAATTGGTCTAATTTTTTCTATTTTAATTATGCAATTGTTGTGTAATTATTGCCATGCATAATGTATGCTTTTATTTTAGAAATCCCACCTTAGGTTAAGCATTTTCATGCATCATTTATAAGGAGTTATATTATATAGTTTGCATGATTAATTAATATAAAGTTCTTATATTAATTTATGGACAGCATTGACATGCATTATATATCATGAGATGAATATGCTATGAATGTCTTATTATTCATGTGATGAATGATCAAACACTATAACATAGTATGCATGCCACCTAAGGTTAATTATTAGTTTTAAAGTGTTTAGAACTTGGAAATAATAGACTTTAGGTTATCTAGTTCTAATTATATTAGAATTAGGAACCAAGTAATTTATAAGCTATGATTAAAAGAGGAACTCTGTCTAAGGAAAGTTTTGTCTAGGCTGGGGTATTTAAGCTGACGGAAATGGAACACCCCTACCTGGGAACTAACCTGGGAGTGAAATTTAATCAGAGAGTCTTATAAATTACAGTAGCGTCAGCGAGTTTATTAAGGGGTTAATAAACTAGAGATCCTAGGTTTAATATAAGGATTTATATTAACAAACTTAGGATAAAATCAATATAAGAGTTATATTGATAGAGTTAGGTAAAACCATTAGCCGGGTTTTTAGCCTAAGTAAGATTCCTATAAACTTTAAAGTATTCAGTGGGAGGAAAAGTGTATGAGATACATATTTTTCCACCTACGCTATCTCTAGGAAGTTCACACCGTGAGACTCATACTTGGCCTCGTGGCGCAAACGGGAGCGTTCCCCTTCGGATGGTGTTTGTATGAGTCAATATCAAGGTGAATGGAGATGGTACTTATAGTGAGTGGGAGTAGGTTTAGTAAAAACAAAACCTACGGTCTCTTTTGTCAGTTTACACCGTTAGACCACTATGGCCAGCCTGTTAGTTTGGCTCGGACTGCATAATCCCTTCTTCTGAGGGCTTGATCATAGGGGATCAAACATAGTAGACACCCGAAAGGGATAAAGATTTCCTTAGACTATTTTCCAATCTAGTCCTCCCTTCGGCGGATTTTATTGGATCGAGACTCTGGGATCTAAAGACAGAGGGTTACACTCACAGGGTTCATAAGTGGTGTATGTATCCATACCGAAAAATGGTAACTAAAACCTATAGGAATAAGAGTTATTCTGGTATTAGGTTTTGGTCAAGAGTGTCTTGATCTAGAGGAGGAGTGTTTTTTATTACCCTTCGGTGTCATACATTCTAAACCTTTGGAGTATCATTGCAAATTATAAATGGCCTAGGAATCATTTAATAATTATCTAAAACATGATTGGATTAGTGTTATAGCAAGAAACTCATACAAGTTTGTTTGTAAATTTTCAGCAAAAATGTCTAGCTCTATAATTTCCTTATTGGGTGCGAAAAAGTTAACCGGAGAGAACATAATGACTTGGAGGAATGGACTCAACATAATTTTGGTTACACATGATCTTAAGTTCATTCTCAATGAGGAATGTCCTCAATTTCCTGCTCAAAACGCATCTCAAGCTGTTGAGGATGCATATGACCGCTGGATCAACGCCAACGAAAAGGCTTGGCTAGCATACCTGATGTTTTAGCCAGGAGGCTGGAGGGCAAGGTCTCAGCTCGTGAGATCATGGATTTTGTGCTAAATTTGTCTAGACAACCGTCCAAACAAATTCGGCATGAAGCCCTAAAATTCGTTTACAACGCACGCATGAAGGAAGGAACATCAGTGAGAGAACATGTTTTCAATCTGATTGCCCACTTCAATGTAGCAGAATTAAACGGAGCGGTCATAGATGAGAAATGTCAGGTTTTGTTCATCCTAGAATCTCTTCCGAAGAGTTTTCTGCGATTCCGTAGCAATGCAGCGATGAACAACATAGAGTATTTTGACTTCTCTGCTACATGAGTTGCAGAATTATCAGTTTCTTATGGATGATAAGAGACAACAAAATGGAGAAGCAAATTTGTTTGCTCATTCCAAAAGTTCTCAGGAGGATTCATCCTCTGGAACTAAGAACTGCAGCCATACTTCTGAACTTAAGAAGATACAGAAGAAGAGGAAAAGGAGCAGATAAAGAGCAATCGTCTGGCAAAGAAAAGTTGTTATTTGATAACATGTAGCTTAGGGATTTATTGGAAACCTTATTTCAATTTCTTGCCTTAGCGAACATTGTACTTCTTTTTCTTTTCAATTGAATAAAGTGTTTATTTCGTTGAAAAAGTATTGTACTATGTGTTGCTCTTTTTTTTTTTTTAGAATTATTTGCAAATGGTTTAATTCAGTTAAAATAGTTTTAACAAGTGAATTCTACAAAATTGCAAGTATACGAACTAATTTCTCCTAAAGAAAAATGCTCATCTTTGACATCTAAGATTGGGTCACATTAATCTCAATAGGATTGAGAGATTGGTAAAGAACGAACTTCTAAACGAGTTAGAAGAAAATTCTTTGCCAGTATGTGAATCATGCCTAGAAGGCAAAATGACTAAAAGACCTTTTAATGGAACAGGTTATAGAGCCAAAGACCCTCTAGAGCTTATACATTCAGACCTTTGTGGTCCGATAAATGTTAAAGTCAGGGGAGGATATGAATATTTCATCTCTTTTATAGATGATTATTCTAGATTTGGGCATATTTACCTAATGCACCACAAGTCTGAAGCACTTGAAAAGTTCAAGGAATTCAAGACTGAGGTTGAAAATCAATTAGGTAAAACTGTTAAAATACTTCGATCGGATCGAGGTGGAGAGTACATGGATTTAAAATTCCAGAATTATATGATAGAACATGGAATTATATCCCAACTCTCAACTCCCGGCACACCAGAACAAAACGGTGTATGGGAAAGGAGAAATAGAACCTTGTTGGACATGGTTCGATCAATGATGAGTTATGCTCATCTCCCTAGTTCCTTTTGGGGTTACGCAGTGGGAGACCGCAATATACATTTTGAATAATGTGCCTCCAAAAGTGTTTCAAACACCTTTTGAACTCGGGAAAGGACGTAAAGGTAGTTTATGTCACTTCAGAATATGGGGTTGTCCGGCACATGTGCTTGTGACAAATCCAAAGAAGTTGGATTCACGTTCAAAATTATGCCTATTCGTAGGATATGCAAAAGAAACAAGAGGTGGTTTATTCTATGATCCTAAGGAAGATAAGGTTTTTGTGTCGACAAATGCCATTTTCTTGGAGAAGGACCACATAAGGGACCACAAACCAAAAAGTAAAGTAGTGTTGAGTGAGTTAGACGGAACAATGGCAAAGGTTGCTAACACGTCAACAAGAGTTGTTGATATTGGTTTGTATAGTCAAGAGAGTCCATCTCAAGAGTTGAGTATGCCTCGACGTAGTGGGAGGGTTGTGATACAGCCTGACCGTTACATGGGTTTAGTTGAAACCCAAGTTGTTATACCAGATGACAACTGCGAGGATCCATTGACTTATAATCAAGCAATGATTGACAAAGACAAAGACAAATGGGTCATAGCCATGGACCAAGAAATGGAGTCTATGTACTTCAATTCTGTTTGGGATCTTGTAGATAAGCCTGATGGGGTTAAACCTATAGGTTGTAAGTGGATCTACAAGAGAAAACGTGGTGTAGATGGGAAGGTGCAAACCTTTAAAGCTAGACTAGTAGAAAAGGGTTATACCCAGGTTGAAGGGGTTGACTATGAGGAGACATTTTCACTTGTTGCTATGGTAAAATCTATCCGTATCCTTCTTGTCATTGCCTCATATTATGACTATGAGGTATGGCAAATGGATGTCAAGACAACTTTTTTGAATGGAAATCTTGAGGAAAACATCTACATGGACCAACCCAAAGGGTTCAATGAACCAAGACAAGAGTAAAAGGTTTGCAAGCTTAAAAGGTCAATTTATGGACTGAAACAAGCCTCTAGGTCCTGGAATATAAGATTTGTGTTGGGATTTTGTCCTAATCTCGTGTTTGTAATATATTGTTTGAAATTAATAAGAGTTATTCATTTCATCACTTTGTGTCTCGCAATATCTATAAACTTTTCCAATAAACTAAGCTCCAGGGTCATTGAATTTATGAGAGAACTAAAACTTGAACGATGTGTAGTGGACACACAGGGAGGATCACGTTTGAGTTAATGACCAACGCGGTCTCTGATATATGGATAGGGTTGGAGACCTAATCCGGATACACCGTGTAGATGCGACCCGCTTTGTATTAGATACAGACGAGGTGATCTGACTCGTTCATGTGGTTGACATGCGAGTGGGGGCATCCTGTGCAATGAGATTGTACAAGACCGAGTCGTGAATTATTAGACCTACTGATGTAACACCGTTGACAGTAAGGATAATAATTTCGTAGATGACCATTAGTGACTCGACCACGAATCCTCGAGCGCGTGTTACGGACTCGCATGCTGCGGTCCGTCCTTTGACTAGTACGGGTGAGGGTGGTCACGATTACTCGCCCAATATGCTTATCTTCTCGGGGACGAGGATCAAGTAGGAGCTGGGAACTTAACTACGCGAGATGGAATTCACTCATACCCGCCTTTAGGGAAACTAGAGGGTTGTTCCCTTAAGTGTTGTCTCCGGCTTGGACAACGGCGCCCACCTTGTCACCGGCGAGAGAGGGTGTTGTGAATGGTTGGACCATCACAATATGTTTGTTCATTAGAGGAGCAGCGGTGGGGACTTAAGGAACAAGAGGTGACACACAGGGCAAAACGATAATTTGACCCACCGTGTCTCTGAACAACCCGTGAAGGGTCGACTCATGTGTATTAGTTATATCGATGGACACAACTTGTCCTACAGTGATGAGAGTGCAGCTATGGGCTTTAGTGGAGTGTTACCGTAGCTAATGAATGTTGAATAACCGGGTCAAAGAGTTTGACAGGTTAGTCTCTGATCATTGGAGCTCGTCGCGTGTAGGTCCATTAGGTCCCTCGGTTGAATCAAATTGGACAAATTGAGGGTTTACAGTTTGGTGTGAATTTGAAGTGTTCAAATTCATTAGTTGGGTATTTATGTCATTTATATGAGATATAGATGACATAATATATAGTTTGATGTGAATGAGATTCATAATAAACTATAGTATAGCCTAATTGATTAATTAGTGCTTATTGGAGAAATTGAATTGAGAGAAATTAAATTGAATGTGATTCAATTTATAATTCCACATTTATACAAATGAGATTTGTATAATGAGGTATGAGATACCTTATATTATATAATATGCAAATATGATTTGTATATTATATAGTTGTGGTAAAATGGTGAATTGGTGGAGATTTTAACTCCACCACACGCCATTATATAAGGATGCATTCAAAGGCATCTCATGACACTTCTTGCCATTTTTGGATTTTCATCCAAAGAGAGCAAGTGTTTTCTCTCTAGAACTCTCTCAATTCTCCAAAATTCTCTCCTCACCCAAAACCAAAGGGAGTCCCACCTACTCTCCCTCAACCTCCCGAGAACAACCGAGAAGACATTTTGGAGGTGTCTCCGTGTTCGGATTGAGGTTCGTGTTCGAGGAGTTCGTTGGATCGAGAGAGATCGTGACTAGATGAGAAGAGCATTGAAGAAGTGTTCTTCAACAAGTAAGTACCTTTAATCTTACTGTTTTTCCTTTTTTTTTCAGTATGTTTAGCCTAGATCTATAGTAGATCGTTTTAACAAGAACAAGTTGCGTATTGATACCACGACGAGATGTTTCACGACGTCTTCCGCTGCGCGGGGATTCAAAATCCCTTCAATTTGATGAGCAATCAGATCTTATGGTTTGACCAAAATGATGATGAACCTTGTGTCTACAAGAAAATCATCAATAGTTCTGTCGCATTCTTAATTCTCTATGTGGATGATATCCTACTCATTGGGAATGATGTAGGTTATCTTACTGACATCAAGGAATGACTAGCTACACAGTTCCAAATGAAAGATTTGGGTGATGCGCAGTTTGTTCTTGGGATCCAGATTGTCCAGAACCGCAAGAATAAAACACTAGCCTTGTCTCAAGCATCATACATAGACAAAGTGTTGTCAAGGTTTAAGATGCAAGATTCCAAAAAGGGCTTGTTGCCTTTTAGACATGGAATCCATTTGTCTAAGGAACAGTGTCCTAAGACACCTCAAGGAGTTGAGGATATGAGACGGATTCCTTATGCATCATTTGTTGGGAGCCCGATGTACGCCATGTTGTGTACTAGGCCCGACATCCATTTTTGCGATTGGGATGGTCGATGAGGTATCAATCCAATCCAGACTTGAACACCGGGCAGCGTTTAAAACAATCCTTAAGTATCTTCGGAGAACAAGGAACTACATGCTTGTGTATGGGGCTAAGGATTTGATCCTTACAGGATACACGGATTCTGACTTTCAGACTAATAAAGATTCTCGGAAATCTACCTCAGGGTCAGTATTCACTCTTAACAGAGGAGTTGTAGTATGGCGAAGCGTCAAACAAGGATGCATCGCTGATTCCACCATGGAGGTCGAATATGTAGCGACTTGTGAAGCGGCAAGGAGGTCGCTTTTGGTTAAGGAAATTCATGCTAAATTTGGAAGTTGTTCCAAATATGACTTTGCCCATCACGTTGTATTGCGATAACTTGGTGGTGCGAGCAAATTCGAGGAACCCCAAGTCACAAGAGGGGAAAGTACATAGAGCGAAAGTATCATCTCATCCGGGAGATCGTGCATAGAGGAGACGTGATTGTCACGAAGATAGCCTCAGAGCACAACATTGTTGATCCTTTTACAAAGGCTCTCACGGCTAAAGTATTTTAGAGTCACCTAAAAGTCTAGGTTTACAAATCTTTCCCAACTAGGGCAAGTAGGAGTATTTTGTATAAAGGGGTTTAAATGCCCTAGTTTATTGTATTTACATTACTGTAATGTTTTAGTACTCCACAAGCTTTATGTCAAGTGGGAGATTGTTGGGATTTATGCCCTAAACTTGTGTAATTTTGATCAATTAAATAAAGTGTTATTTGTTTTGATAGAATTACAGTCTTGCTTTATAAATCCAATAAACTAAGCTCCAAGGTTATAACTTTTATCTTGAACATCGATTGTAGTGGACACTATTTGGGTTGAGTTCAAGAATATAACCTAAATAGTCTATGGTATAAGAATAAGGTTGGAAACCTCATTCCGTAACACCATGGATGCGGCTCACTTTGTAATTAGTACAAATGAGGTAATCCAACTCATTCATGTAGTTGACATGCGAGTGGGGGCATCTGTATGAAGAGTTCATACAAGATCGGATCGCAAAATTATTAGTCTAACCAAAGGTAACACCGTTAATGAGGATAAGACTAGTAATTTATAGATGGTCATTAGTGACTCGACTGAATCTCTGAGCAAGTTAAGAACTCCCGCTTATAGGGGTTTGTCCTTAGACTAGTATGGGTGAGAGTGGTGCAGGTCGACTCAATAAGCCTACCTTCTCGTGACGTAACCTCGTGAGGTAGCCGGGAACTTAACTATGCAAGATGGAATTCACTCATTCCTCTACTAAGGAATTAGATAGGTTGTTCCAGTTAAGAATCGACTCCGTGTCTTGAACAACGGGGCCCGCCTCTCTGAGAGGGTATGAGTCTAAGGTAGGAGCTTAGACTTGTTGTTCATTAGAGGATCAGTGGTGCTTAAGGAGCAAAGAGGTAATCACAGGGGTAAAATGGTAATTTGACCCACCGTGATTGACGAATGTACTGTGAAGGGTCAACTCATGGGTAATGACTATATTAGTGGACACAATATTATCTACAGTGAGGAGAGTGCAGCTACAAGTCTATAGTGGAGTGACTTGTAGTTAATGAATATTGATTAACTGGATCAAAGAGTTAATCTCACATCATTGGAGTTCATGAACTGTAGGTCCATTAGATCCCTCCGTTGGCTCAATATGGTAATATTGAGGGTATAAAGTTAGGGGTGAAATTGAAGTGTTCAATTTCATACTTAAGGTTTTATATCAATTATATATTATATAATTGATATAATATATAGTTTTAATGTGAATTAGATTCATATATAAACTATATACTAAAGAGAGAATAAATGAGGGGTAGGATGGTCATTTCCATCTCATTCCCCTATATATATGGTTGCATGAGATGCAACTAGGTTAAGTCATTTTTCCAAGGAATTACAAGCTCTCTCTTGTTGTGTTGTTGGAATAGTTCCAAAGCACACATCTCTCTCAAAACCTCACCTCTCCTAAAGGGAACCCACCTTCCTCCCTCACCTAGAGAACAACGGAGAAGATCCGGTGGTCGTGTCTTCGTATGTTAAAGTTCCTGTTGCTGAGATCGTGATCGTGGGAGAGTGGAGCACTTGAAGAAAGGTTCTTCAAAGGTAATTATCTTGTTGTCCATTCTGTTTTACATGTTTAATCTAGTTATATTTGTTCTTGAATTTATCGTTGTAACTAAATCAAGAGCGCGCGATTCGCAATCGCTTCCGCTACGGGGACTTCGATTCCCTTCAACCTAGCCACATCACTATATCATCCATATGAAGGGAATGAAAATCCCGCAGCGGAAACAACTTGAAACGTCGTGGTGTTCGTTGTGAAAAATGCTTCTTAAAATCAAACCTATCTCATAGATTCTAGGCTAAACATGCATTCCTAAAAAGGAAAAACAGTAAGGAAAGAGGTACTTACTTGTTGAAGAATGCTTCTTCAAAGTTTCCTTCTCCGGTCACGAAGCTCTTCGCAACTACGATCTCTACAAGCACGATCTCTCGAACCAAGAACTTGGACACCTCCAAATTGATCTTCTCAGTTGTTCTCGATCGGTTGAGTGAGAGTGGTGGAACTCCCTTTGGTTTAGGGTAGAGAGAATTTGAGAGAGATTGAGAGAATGAGAGAGAGCTTTTGGATGGAATTCCAAAAAATGAGAGATCACTTACCAATCCTTCTTACAAAGGTCCTTTTATAATGGCGAGAGGTGGAGTTGAAATCTCCACCTATTTACCATTTAACCACAACCATATAATATGCAAATCATATTTGCATATCATATACAATAAGGTATCTCATACCTTATTATACAAATCTCATTTGTATAATTGTGGATTTTAAATTGAATCACATTCAATTTAATTTCTCTCAATCCAATTTCTCTAAATTAGCACTAATTAATCAATTAGGCTAACCTATAGTTTAATATGAATCTCATTCATATTAAAACTATATATTATGTCTATCATATCTCAGATAAATGACATAAATACCCTTTTAATGAATTTGAACACTTCAAATCCACACCAAACTGTAAACCCTCAATTTATCCAATTTGAGCCAACCGAGGGACCTAATGGACCTACAGATGACGAACTCCAATGATCTGAGACTAACCTTTCAAACTCTTTGACCCGGTTATTCAACATTCATTAGCTACGGTAACAATCCACTAAACCCCGTAACTGCACTCCCATCACTGTAGGACAAGTTGTGTCTATTGATACCCGTGAGTCGACCCTTCACAGGTTGTTTGTAGACACTACTGGGTCACATTATCGTTTTACCCCTGACTCTACCTCTTGCTCCTTAAGTCCCATTGCTCCTCTAATGAACAACAACGTTGCATGGTCCAACCATAAACAACATCCCTCTCGGGCCAGTGAGAGGGTGGGCGCCCGTTGTCCAAGCCCTGGAGACAACACTTAAAAGAACAACCCCTCTAGTTTCCCTGATTCAAGAACAAGTGAATTCCATCTTGCGTAGTCAAGTTCCCAGCTCCCCACGTGGTCCTGCCCTGAGAAGATAGGCATATTGGGTGTGTAATTGTGACCACCCTCACCCGTACTAGTCAAAGGACGGACTTCATGAGAGCATGTGAGTCCGTAACACGCTCAGGATTAAGGTCGAGTCACTATTGGTCATCTACGAAGTTATTAGTCCTATACTGTTAACTGTGTTACATCAGTAAGTCTAATAATTCACAGTCTGGTCTTGTACAATCTCATTGCATAGGATTTCCCCACTCGCATGTCAACCACATGAACGAGTTGGATCACCTCATTTGTATCTAATACAAAGCGGATCGTATCCACAGCGTATCCAGGATTAGGTCTCCAACCCTATCCGTATACTGTAGACGTTCAGGTCATTTACTCGAACGTGATCCTCCCTGTGTGTCCACTACGCACCGTTCAAATTCTAGTTCTTTAATAATTTAATGACCCTAGAGCTTAGTTTATTAGATAAAGTTTGTAAATATGTGAGACAGAAAGTGATGAAAAAATAACTCTTATTTATTTCAATAAGGAATATTACAAACATATACGAGATTAGGACATACATCTCAACACCATACTATCCTTAAGCCGCTTGCAAGAGTGAAAACTTTCCCCACAAACCAACACGGGTCCTTTCAACATGTTTTGTCTTCACTCACATGCTCCCTATGTTGGATCGGTATGGTAACTCTAGAGGGGGTGAATACGATTTCTAAAAACTTTATAAAGCTTTTTTTTGCTAAAATATGTCCAAAAATACTAATTAATAAACTTTTTAGAAACAAAAAAAAAATACAATAAGCTAGATAGATATAAAGAATGAAAAATTAATTCTACCCAATACAATAATCAAATAAGAACAAATTAAGCATGCAAAAATAAAATAGATAGGGATAGAGAAATTAACACCGAAAATTTTATTGTGGTTCGACACAACCCGACCTACTCCATTCCCCAAGCTCCTCTTGGAAATTTGAATAGAAACTTTAACCGACTCTTTCCACGGATTAGAGCTCAACCGCTACATCACTCTTTTTACGGGTTCAAGAGCAAACTCAATCCTTTCCACGGTTCAGGATCAAACCGTTACAATCTCTCTTTTTAGGGATCAAGAGAAACCCTTACAAAGTTTAGAAGATGAGGAACAAGATAAGAAACACTCTCAAATAGTAGATATACAAATTTTAGCTCACACACTTTGTAAGAAAGGATTTCTTACAAACTAAAGCCCTCAAATGGCTATAGAGAATAAAAAATACAAGCTAAAAAATGCTCAAAAATTGTAGAAATGCTCCCCAAGAGTTGTAGAATTTTTCAGACTTTTTTTCCATTTTTTCGAGCCTTAAATAGAGAGAAATGACTAAAACTAGTCGTTGGCGGCCACGTGTCAGCTTATGATTGGCTGCAGAAAATAAATTAATAATTAATAAATAATAATTAATAATATTATTATAATAAAATAATATTATTTCAAATTTTGACGGGTGGACTTTTTATTATTAATTATTTTTATTTTTATTTAAAGTGTCATTGTCATCCTTCTATTCGTCCATGTGTGACCACGTCATCTTCCGCGTCACTCTCCACATCAGCAATTTTGACCGTTACTGCCACGTCAGAAAATTGACAGTTTGGGAATGACACGTCAGTGCCACGTCACTCTCACTTCATCATGTTGACCGTTGACCGTCCACGTCATCAGCTACACCAGCTTTATATGCCACGTGTTATGCCATGTTGCATTTTCCCTTCAATTTTGTTTTGTCCATAACTTCTTCGTTTAAGGTCCAATTTGAACGATTCAAAATGTGTTGGAATCGTTATTCCGAACATTTGAACTATTCAAAATGCGCTGGAATCATTATTCCGAGCTCTACGTTGTGGACACTTCAAAATGCTAAAATTATTAGTAATTAATAGTAGGTTTGTTATCATCAAAATATTAATTAATTAATTAATTTTAGATTAAGACCAAAAAGCCAACACCCTAGAAAAATTTTTCAGGAGGTTACCCAACATAATATTGCTCCAAGCCAAGCACGTTTAACTTTGGAATTCCTATGATTGAGTCACCAAAAAGAAAGGTGGACCTTGTTGGTATAGGTAGTAGCTATCAATTCTTTCAAATCTTTCTCAACCATACTTTCATCTTTCTCAACAATACTTTCATATCCTCAGGATCCCTTTTATTCATATGTGGTCCCAGTTCATTCATGTACCGCTCTTTATCTCGGGTGTCACAAGAGCTTTCTTAGTGCTTTTGATTTCGTATCATTTCGTATCAGAGCTTTCTTGATATCCTTAATAGTGTATCATTTGGTATCACAACTTAGGCCAAAGATCGAATCTATCCTATTTATCCATCTATCCTTAATTACTTGGCTTTTATTTCCTAATAGGAATGAACAATTCATTTTGTAGGCGAAGCATTGGTTCGTCTTTGAGTTTACTTAGAATTAAACAAAAACTGAGGTTAAGCAATTACATACCTCACATAATGGAACATTGTTTGGT
This sequence comes from Trichosanthes cucumerina, assembly GCA_036507285.1. NCBI lineage: Eukaryota > Viridiplantae > Streptophyta > Magnoliopsida > Cucurbitales > Cucurbitaceae > Trichosanthes > Trichosanthes cucumerina. The sequence goes on along the minus strand of CM071839.1, from coordinate 67,163,585 downwards.
AGGTCTTTATCTTCCTTACAAAGTCTTCTTTGCTATGTCTCGAATATAGAACCAATAGCTTGTAGGAACCTTTTGAGAGAGAGGAAATGGATGAGAGAACTAAGAGAACTCTTTTCTCTCTAAGGGAGGAAACACCTTTTCTCCCACATTTTTGCTTAACCCATAAAGTTCCTATTTACCGTGACCACCTAGGATAAAACTTTGCATAATTAAATAATATATATTTTAATATCTAATATTAAAACATATATTTAAATTATTTGAAACTCATTCAAATATTTTAAATTCTCTTAATATATATTTTCTTATTTGAATCTCATTCAAATGATATATTTGTATCTTAATACATTAATAATTTTATTTGATATTTAATGTATCAAATACGATAAATATGTTTTCTCTCATTTAATATATCAAATATATTAAATATTACTTTGAACATTTCAAATTTTTTTTCAACGAAGTCGATCCTTACACTACAACAAATTAGAGATTACTTTTATTTAAAGAATTTTTACAAAAGCTATAAAAAACATCTCAAATTTTCGGTGGGCTAAGGCTTTCTTACCGTGAAAAAAAAAGGGATTTTTTTTCATTTTGCGCCATTTTCTTTTCCTTTTGCGCCCTTTCACTTTAACCTCATTCCCCTTTCTCAAAGAAAACACACGTCGTCGTCTTCATCTTCACATCACACCTTCTTCTTCTCAACACACCTCTTCTTCGCGTTCAGGATGCCTTCTTCAACCTCAACCAACATCAGGGGCGATAGTTCTGTACGTTTCTTACCATAGTCGACCAACAAGTCGAACGTCGGAATGTTTTGTACTTCGCAGCAACGAACACCCTGACTAGTAGCAACAACAAACACGACATGTGAAGGATCGTCGATGGCTACAAGTACGTTTGTAAGTTTATGATGAGGACATCTAAATCGTCCCCTGATCCCCTTCTTCTTCCTCCCTCTCCGCGGCTCCGTCAATCCCCTCTGCGGCTCCGTCGATCCCCTAACCTTATTCATTGCTTCCTCCCTATTTCGTGTTGATTTGGCTCAACACCATCGTGGATTTGGGTGTCTCATGTTTCTACCTTGATTCGATTGTTAGTCTCTCTCGTTATCATCAACAATACAACCGCGTATTAGATCTGCATTCCGGTATTGTTCACATCTTTGCCTTTAGGATAACAATCTCTTTGAATCGGTTGAGTAAGACAGGTTTATCTGTTATCGAGTATGTTTCTTTCGAGGCTGAGGGAAATTTTGTGGAAGTCTGAGTTATTGATTGAGGAACAGTTGTTCAAATATTGAAGTGTCTTCTAGCAATTCAATCGAGTTCGTTATCAAGTGATTCTGGTGATTTACTGGTCAGTTAGATGTGGATTATGTTTGCATAGATTAGGGTTTATGCTTCTTTTTTTTTTTGTTCCTTTTAATTTTATCATCAATTTTGTATTGTTCATTAGGAATCTGGCATTTTTATTCTTTTATGGGCTGGATGGAGAAGTTTTTGCATGGACACGAGAGTAATAATTAGGGAGATTAGGGAAGTATGAGATTGTGTGTAGTTTCTCTGAGATTTAATAACGTTTTGCCCAAAATTTCACTGTTGGAGTTTGATATATAGTTAATTGTGTTGGGTCTCATCTGATCCAAAAGATTTGGATGCAGGTTTTATTATAGTTTCACGATGGAAGTGTGATGCATCACTAATTTCATTAGTATTTGCTTAAGTTGTCTTGCATTGTTGAATCTTTTTTAAGATTACTAATGTATTAGTATCCGTATGGTGCAAAAATTGAAAGTCACTCCTGAGAAAGTTAGTGAGAATTTGGTGTTGGATTAAAGTGATAAAAGATCAAGAAACTTTATTAAGCCTCTGAGGTCTTGGAATAATGATGGCCATACCAGAAAGTGAAGAGGTGAATAATATTTTTCTTTGCTATTTACCTAAATTTTAGTTTAGGCACTTTTTTTTTTTATTTTTTTTAGCGTGAAAATGAGACTTAAACTCTTTGCACCAACTTTTTGGCTACTTTGTATGTTCCAAGGGGTGAAGTAGACATTATTAGGTTGTATTGAGTTACTTTTAGCCTCAAAGATTTCTTAAGCATATGTGAGACACTTTTGTAGTATTAGAGGTGGGTTGTGTGCTTAAGTTTAAATTTGAGTTTAATTACTTCATAAGTTCCTTTAAGAGTCATATGACACTTAAACTCTTTCTAGCCATTTTTGGTCACTTTGTAGGTTCGAAGGGGCGAAGGAGACACTTGTAGGTCGATTTGAAGGGTGTTCGTTCTGTACGACCAAATGGCTAGTTCGCATTGTGTTTGGACAGTGTATCATGTGGTGGTTGAGCAATGTAGCGAGTTCCTATTTGGAGATTGTTTTTGGGCTAGAGTCGGCGAATTGCTCAACAACAAGAGTTGTGATTCGACATCGGGTGTAAGTTTTTAATCTCATAATACTATTGTCTATATTTGGGCCTAGCATAACTGTTGTAGGTTGGAGCAAAGTTGAACCTTAAGTGTCGAGGGCCTTAATATATCTCATATATGGGTTGAGGGCCTTAATATATTTCATATATGGGTTGAGGTAATCACTGTATCTTGATTGGTTGTAAAAATTAGCCCCAGAAATCTCTAATGGTCTGTTATTTGTTTTGGTTTAATTTATTCATAGGCAAGCTTGGCATTGACGTAGGAAGGAGGGGCTAACTTGTTGTACTTCAGCTTGTGGCAAGTAGTCAGTTGGACTTGCACCTAGCCCGTGAGTGAAGAGTTTCATGTTAGTTGTCGCGTGATGCAATTATTGTAGTATAGTTGTTGCTATCTAGTTAGGTTATTACATGGTTATGTTAGGCTGATATGCAAGTTTGCGTGTATGTTGGTGACTAGCTTTCGTGATGATTAACCAGTTTTGAAAAATTGTTGATAGGCCTAACTTTCGTGATGAGACTTAAAGACCTTTTATACACTTTTTTTGCAACTTTGTAGGTTAGGTAGGTAGTTTTAGATCGTTAGTGAGTTATTATAGGACTCAAACTATGCTTAAGAGCCTTTAAGACACTTTTGAAGTTTCGAAGGGTCGGTTGTGTGCATAAGTTTCAGTTTAGGCACTTTTTTAGTTTCTTTGAGTGTGAAAATGAGACTTCAAGAGCTTTTATACACTTTTTTTGTAACTTTGTAGGTTAGATAGGTAGTTTTAGATCGTTAATGAGTTATTATAGGCCTTCAACTATGCTTAAGAGCCTTTAAGACACTTTTGAAGATTCAGGTTAGATAGGTAGTTTTAGATCGTTAATGAGTTATTATAGGCCTCCAACTATGCTTAAGAGCCTTTAAGACACTTTTGAAGATTCAAGGTGTCGGTTGTGCATAAGTTTCAGTTTAGGCACTTTTTTAGTTTCTTTGAGCGTGAAAATGAGACTTAAACTCCTTTTATACACTTTTTTTTGTAACTTTGTAGGTTTCATAGCTAGTTTTAGATCGTTAGTGAGTTATTTTAGGCCTCAAAATATCATTAAAAGTCTCTAACACTCTTTTGAAGATTCGAGGGGCCGGTTGTGTGCATAAGTTTCAGTTTAGGCACTTTTTTAGTTTCTTTGAGCGTGAAAATGAGACTTAAACTTCTTAATTTATACACTTTCTTTGTAACTTTATAGGTTTCATAGGTAGCTTTAGATTGTTAGTGAGTTATTTTAGGTCTCAAAATATGCTTAAGAACCTTTAAGACACGTTTGAAGTTTCGAGGGTCGGTTGTGTGCACAAGTTTCAGTTTAGGCATTTTTTTTTTTCTGCTTGAACTATATCAAATATGGCGTGGTTGTTTATTTTTTCCCCCTCTATGTTTCATTAAAAATCTACATCCAAAGTTGGGCTTTGATTCCATTGATACTTCTTCGAATATGATATGTAATTGATTATAGAATGACTTTTTTCCCTTCATTATTTTCGTTTGGGCTTGCTTTTGTAATGGACAGATAATTAGTGGGTATTTGAAGGAAGATACTCTATAGATTCTAGCTAGGACTTGTTTATGCATTTGCTTAATTCTTCCTTTGTTGGGTTATTTTCTTTCATGTCAACATACTATATCCATTAGATCAAAGCTTGAATTGATAGGTTTCATTACATGGTTGTAGTTGACAACAAACAGAGATTGATGCCTTTGCCCGATGATCGGTTAACTGGAAGATGACACTATGTATAGGAATTTTTTATCTTGAAGAGGTACATATGATCTTTAGTTTTATGTTTTCTTTAACTAAGTTTGTCTGTTGAAAATCGATGATGGGGATTGAAGAGACCACCATTAGTGAGAATTCTTTGGTTGGTCTCAGCTTCTGTGTTTAGTTTACTTCAAAAGGAAAATGATTGATAAATGCTAAGCAGAGCTCCAACTTTGATCTTTATGGTTATTTCCAAGCATTGCACTTGTTGATTGCATTTAGATTCATATTTCTTTTATAAGTGCATTACACGTGGTTAATGCATTTGAAAATATTCTTTTTCATACTAACATCTCTCATCTTATATGTGTTTTCCATTATGGATCGATTTGTGGAGGACCTTCTTGTTTCTCCATCTCTGCAAGCGAATCATTCGTATCATTGTTAACATTTTGCCTTTTTTTTTATCATAAGATTCGAGGGGTCGGTTCTCTTTTCTTTTTCTTTTTGTTTTCTTTTTGCTCTATCTCTGTGTGTGTTTCCTCTTGTGTTCTTCGTTGTGCGTGTGTGGTTTTTTCTTGAGAACATAGGCTCTACTGTATATGTTTAATTGTTTAATGGAAGTGAAATGGGGTACTGAACTTCACGCTTAGAGGAGGAGTAGAGGGACATGATTTGATTAGCTTTTTGCTCTGCATTTTTTATTGTTTCACTTTCCTTTTTTGTTACGCAAGGACCTCCTTGACCATAAAGTATATGAGCGAGGAATTCTTTAAATTCAACAGGTCAAATGGTGTTGTGACAATCTTCCTTTTGTCTACTTTTTTCTTTTCTGTTTACATACAGAAGAAGTTGTCAGGAATTTACAGAAAGAAAGTGAGCTCTAGAATGTTTCTACATTTCTTAAGAGTCAAAACTCCTTTAACACAATTTTTGGCCACTTTGTAGGCTCCATATGTACTTTTAGATAATTTTGAATTGGTTTTAGCCTTAGAGTATGCTTAAGATATTAATTGATATGTTTAGATTGTTTTTAGCACAGAAAGTCCCTTCTTATTGTTTTAAATCCATTTGTAGTCCTTTTGAATATCCTCCAATGCACTAAGCATCATTTGACAAGGACTAAAGTCTATTTTGGTAAGTTTTGGTTGAATACATTTGGTGTAAGCCTTTATGAGATTAGTTGATATGTTTAGATTGAAACCATTTTAGGTGAGGTTTAGGTGGTAATGATTCGTTAGACCCTTTTAAAACTTCTCTTAAGTGTTGTAAGTTTATTTCTAATCTTTAAAATTTTGGTTGCAACCTTGGTTGGGCTTTTCTAGGTTCTCAAATCTACTTTAAAGAAGAGTCTGGCTAAGAAAGTTACACTTGAATATTCTTTTTGCTATGACAAAGGATATTCTACTCAGTTATAACCTTTGGTGTTGATTCATAGAGTATTCACACCTGCATAATTTTCCTTACGTGATTGTTGGGGTTAAGACTCAATATACTCACAAAACTCTAGTTGTAAGAGGTGAGTCGTTTCTAACTTTCAATGGGTTGGGATATTATTGTCTCTATTATAATGAATGGAAAACAAATGCACTGCCTTATGACCTTGAATTATGTTTTAGAGTGGTTTTGAATGCTATATAAGTGATTTTATGAATTTAAAAATCACTCTCAAACATGCCTTAAATCAAATGTATTTATCAGTTAATGTTGATATAAGCTTGAAAAATTTTATAGTGGATTAGTAGGATATAGGCTCGTGGTCTTAAGGTTATTTTCTCTTTTAGTAGTGCTACCACTTGACACTATATCTTTATAAATAGGGGTGGTTACTTAACTATTTTGAGCTAAGTTCTTGTGAGCCTTCATATATCTTATTATTTTTTTGATAACTTTTTGTAGGTTGGTGAAAGAATTATCTCTCAACAATGGAGTGGAGTGTCTTGGCGGCAACACAACTAACTAGAGTTATTTGATTTTTATAATAACATATTTTTTAATTAATGAATGATATACAATGATAAAGTTTACATTTTGTATTATCTCCGAATTGAAGGTATTCATTACCCATATATTTTCTAGACAATGTAAATTTTGTATGAATGATTATTTAAATAAAAACACAAGTTGTTTGTATCTATTTTTAGCAAAGTATTACACATGAATAATTAACACTATGAACATATATTAGAAAAGTTATAACAAAATTTGATAACAATATTCATCAAAATAGAAAAACAAATACCATTGAAAGACTTCTTATAGCTTTTTTTTGAAGCTACAAATAAATATTTATAGTTTTAAATAAATGTTATCATTTACAAACAATGCCCTTTTATTTTTGTTATGAAAAGTTTTTTATAGCTTTTATAAAATGCTATCATATATTTTACAAAGGATAAATGACTTTTTATTATAACGTTTTTTTATAACCTTTATAAAATGCTATAAAAAGCCAAAATTTTTATAGCTTTTATAAAACGCTTTAAAAAGTCTCACTTTTTATAGCTTGGGCTATCATGACTCTGCAGAAAAAGCTATAAAAGGCCTATTACAGCATTTTTTTGAAGCTATCGTAGACCTTTTTTCCTGTAGTGAATTATTTGTGTGGGCTAGCAAAGGAACCTTATGAACATACACTGATAAAGGAACTATCTCAATTACGTTAGAGAACTCCCCTTATTCAAGGTGAACCCCCACAACAATAATAAGAATAACCCCAATAACAAAATGATAAAGCAACCCCAAGAAAGTTAAACAGATTTTACTTGGAAAAGTTGATCGATGATCAAGAATAAAGGAGAACTTGTTCCTAACTTCAAGATTTCGAACTCTCCACAATCTAATTGATCAAACTAGATTGAAAGTTCTAAAAACATGCCTTCTAAACACAAGAATACAAAGAAAGCATAAACCTTGAGAGACTAAACTCAATTTGAGATTTCATTCAAATTCAACTTATGTTCAAATGACAAAATGACAACCTATTTATACTTATTGAAAGGACATATTAAAAGGACACGTCCCTTCACCTATATAGTCTAAATTCAACCCACAACCCTTGAAATCCATATATGAAACGTATTAAATGTAAATACATGAATTAAATAAGTACATAATGTATTAAAGGTGTGAATGAATCTAGATTTTTAGATTTACTATGACTCTTTAATTAAAAGGTGTTTTATCAAGCTTGAAATGATGCAACTCTTCACTTTGTGTAGACATCTTAGCTTGGAAGTAAGAATTGAAGTCTTTGTTATAGTATTTAGCTCTAATAATTGTACTTTATGACAGAATGATTGGCTCATTATTGGCTTGAATTTGTGTTGATTCCATTGACTTTTAATATGAGTTTCAGTTGAGCTTAACTGAGCTTGTTGAGCTTTGGATTCTTTTTGTAGACACCTCTCATGGTATCCTCGGTCATTTATTATCTCATCATACAGGTTATAAGCTCCAATGATACAAAATTTATTAATTAAACTCTATAATTAATCAATTTTCATTCATTAACTATAAGGTCACTCTATTATAGACCTAGAGTTGCACTCTTATGCATTGTTGCGTCCATGGATATAATCACAACATGCAAGTCGATCCTTCACGAGTTGTTTGTAAATACAGCTGGGTCAAAAATTCATTTTACCCCTGTAAGTTCATCTTGTACCTTAAGTACCATTAATCCTCTAATGAACAATTTGTTTGTGATCCAACCATAAACTAAGTCACTCTCGAGTCAATAAGAGGTTAAACTTATTGTTCAAGTCTTGAAATCAGCATATTTAAGGGAACTACTCATTTACTTTCCTATATGGGAATGAGTGAATTGGGATTATGTTTCCAGCTTCCTATTTAGAAAAAGTCCCCAAAATGGTAGATTTATTGAATCGGCTACAAAAGTCACTCTCACCCATATGATTATCATAATGAAATTTTAATCTTCTCAATTAATGCATTTGTGAAGAGAAATTAAATATTTTGTGGTTTAGTCTTATACAAACTCATTATATAAGATATCCCCACTCACATGTCTCCACATAAATGATTTGGATTAAATCATTTGTAATTATTACAAAGTGGATCGTAGCAATAGTGTTACCAAGATAAGACATCCAAACTTATCCATATACTATGACCTTTTAGGTTATTTCTTGAGCATGATCCTTTTATATGTTAACCACATACTGTTCAAAATTACGTTAATAACCTTAAAATTTTCATAAAAATTGATAATATTATATTATAAATAAAATAATCAAAATTATATTAATTATTTCATAAATCGTTAATTACAAGGCTTAAGGTAATAAATCCTAACACTTTCAAGCTCCAACCATTGCTTATAACCCAAATGTGATTGTTGAAGCTTTTATGTTACTCTGTTTCTTGCCTTTTGTTTTTGCATAGTTTGTTGTTATAAAAAAATAAGTAATAAATAAATAAATAAATAAATAAAAAAAGAGAAAAGAATATGTTTTTTTTTCTTTCTTCAGAATTGTGAATCTTCTGCTACCACTTCTATTGCTTATAACTTTATACTTCGAGACTCAAATGATCTAAAACTAGTATCTAAAATGAAGCTCTTTAAGTATAATTTTGATCTAGAAAGTTTTACAGATTTTGGTATTGATGTGATCAAGCAAAAGTAGTAAGGAATCAGACTTGTTCACAGACCCCTATGGTAGAGAGGGTGACTGCACTTTGTCAATATGTTTTGATTGAATCTTGGTGATCCTGAACTCAAATATCCTCAAATTAGTATCTATTACGTAGATTTGTGAGTCTTCTTTGTGACTGAAAAGGTTCAGTTAATTTAGAGTTCATTAGGGAAAGAAAAATGAATGGACGTAGAAGGTGTCTGAAGTAAAAAAAATAAAAATAAAAATACAGTACCTAAACAGTGACTACCACATAGCTTTCTACCACTAAATTCGTCCATTATCCTTCAGTTTCTTATTTTATGGTAAATTTCAAACCTCTACATTCAATTTGGAGTCAAAACGTGACGTGCAAGATGATAAGTGTGAATGTGACAAAATACAATCAATCTAAATTCTACCAGATTCAGACAATATATATTTTATCCCAAATTCCAAATTAGGCTATAATTCCAAATATTTTGCGGAATAATCAATTTGGAATTAGCAAGCCTAAAACAATAGATAAACCAACCTAAATCTTTAAGCTACAAGAACGATAAATAAATCAAGTTTAAGGGAAAGAGAAATTGACACCAAATTTATACTGGTTCACCCAATGATGGTTACGTCCAGTTCTCTGTTATCGATGCAGGTTCCACTATAATCGTTAGGGAGAAAGTTACAAGAGTTTACAACGCTCAATGTGATTTCTCTCACTTTTCTCTCAAGGAAAAGGCTCACAAATCACTCTAGCTCACAAAACTCTTCAATGGAAAAAAATCGCTTTTGCGAAAAATGCCAAAAAAGAAAACTCACGACACTTTTCTTTTTTTTCTTCCACAGTCGAAACTCTCCCTCTGCGGTTTCTGCCTTTTTTTTTCTCGGTGTGCCAATCTTCACAAACTGCCGCAAACATATATATATAGATATTTAGGTTAAGTTACATAATGGGCTTTGAATTTTTGGGCTTCACTATTTCTAACAATCTCCCACTTGGAGACCAAAACAATCAACATGTCTCCCCTGCAACGGTAGTGACTCCTCTCTACTCGTGGAGAAGTCCAACTGAAGTTGCACACAAATTCAGTTTATCAACAGGAACGGTCTTGGTAAACATATCCGCTGGATTCTGACTTCCTGGAATCTTTTCAAGTACCAACGCTCCATCTTCCAAAACTGATCTGATAAAATGATACCTCACCTGTATGTGTTTCGTTCTTGAATGAAACACTGGATTTTTTGCTAAATGAATAGCACTCTAACTGTCACAATACAAGGTCATTTTTCCCAGTTTCAAGCCAAGTTCTTCTAAAAAAGACTGAAGCCATATCATGATGGAGATCGGATCTCCTTGAGCAGCGGAAACGAATTTGGAATTGTAATTTGCAAGTTTTGTTTTGCTTGAAATGCAAAAACTCATACATTGATAAAACAGAACAAGCATGGAAATCTAATCTAATTAGGCATGGATTAATTGCATACAAACATACTAAGTTTAACAATTAAACTAAAAGAAGAATAATACCTTTGTAGATTCGCAGCAACTCCTTGCTCCAAGCAAAGTCCAGTAACTCAGCAACCCAGGAACTCATCTGTATTTTCTGCTTTTACAACAGGGCACTACCATTTAGATAACCCTCTATCCTCTGAGTTATGCTTGGATCTTTTCCTTTGGTGGGAAAGAATTCCAACAAATTGGAAGAGAGTATGAGGGAATGAGAGTGTGTGAGAGAGAGCGAATTCTTGCTCAGAGCAATCAATCGATTGAATTCATTGATCGATCTATCGTTCTCACCAGGAGAAGGACTTCACAGGGTAACTCCCCACTCCCTATCGAGGGGGAGTTGGGGAGTAGTGGGAACGTGTCCTCCGACACGCTCCCAATTAATATTAAATTAATTAATCAATTATTAATTAATTATATCAAATTAAATTATATTTAATTCAACTATAATATTAATTGAATGATTAAATCATATTTAATCATTTCACCGTTTAACCTATAGTTTAATGTACATCTCATGCACATTAGGTTTTAACCTATAGTTTTCAAATATAAATCACATTCACATTTGAATTTAATATTTGAACTCTTTCAAATATTCAATTCTCTAATGTAATTTAATATGAATCATATTCACATTAAATTTATAATATATAGTTCCAAAACTATATATTATATCGTATCAATATACATTAAGTTTATTCCCTTATGAATTTGAACATTTCAAATTCAAATGATCAAAGAACCTTTTACGAGCTAGAAGGTGGACCTAATGGACCTACAGATCAGAAGCTCCAACGATACGAGATTGCTCGGTTAATCTCATTAACCTCCCAATCAACATTCGTTAACTGCGGGAACACTCCACTAAAGTTCCGCAACTGCACTTTTCTCACTACAGATATATTTCTGTGTCCACGGATATTAACCAATAACAGCAAGTCAATCCTTCACGAATGTTCGTAACACCAGCTGGGTCAAATTACTCTTTTACCCCTAGTTTACATCTTGTGCCTTAAGTACCAGTGCTCCTCTAATGAACAATTTGTTTGTGGTCCTACCAACAAACATAGTCCCTCTCGAGCCAATGAGAGGGTCGAGCCATTTGTTCAAGTCTCGGAGACACCACTTAAGAGAACATTTCTCTACTTACCCTAGTAGGCGGGAAGGAGTGAATTCCATCTTGTCAAGTTAAGTTCTCAGCCGTTCACTCGGTTTTGTCCCCAAGAAGGTAGGCATATTGAGTCGGCGAATCTGGTCACTCTCACCCATACTAGTCAAAAGGAAATCCCTCGCGAACAGGAGTTTGTAACCTGCTCAGGATTGAGATCAAGTTGCCTAGGTCATCCTAGTGAAATAGAAACCTAACTAGTTAACGGAGTTACAGCTAGAGGTTGATATTTCGTGGTCCGGTCTTATGTAATCTCATTACATAGGATATCTCCACTCACATGTCATCTACACGAACACGTTAGGATCAAAGTGTTTGTATCAAATATAAAGTGGGTCACATCCATAGTTTTACCAGGGTAAGGTACCCAAACCTTATCCCCTAACTATAGACCGTTTAGGTTGTATCTCGAACCAAGATCCTTTATATGTACACTACATTCAGTTAAAGATTCATTTAACAGCCTTGGATGTTTAGTTTATTGGATTTAGGGTTTAAATAAAGGCAAACTCGTAGATAACGAACAATAACTCTTTATTGAAATAATAACACTTTATTACATTAATTAGAACATAATTACAAACTACGAGTTTTAGGGCACAAACCCCAACACATGTAATGCTTGCTCTCAAGGCAAATTAATCATTAGACCATCACTAGCAAAAGTGGGGACTAAATCACCTGCATTTTCTGAACGAATTCATGGTGATATATGTGGACCTATTAACCCACCAAGTGGACCATTTAGATATTTCATGGTACTGATTGACGCATCCAACAAATGGTCACATGTATGTTTATTATCAAGTCAAATCTTGCATTTGTAAGGCTACTTGCTCAAATAATTGTCACTAGAAGAAAATAGGGTTTTAATGACGGCCATTGCCCGTCATTAAAGGGTTTTGATGACGGGCGCGCGTCCGTTATCAAAGCGAGTGTCATTGTATGTTACAATGACGGTGATTTTTAATGATAGGCAATGCCCGCCGTCATTAAAGGTCTTTGTCTGTGAACCCAGTTTTTAACGATGGACATTGCCCAAGTGAGATTTAATGACGGGCAATACTCGTGATTAAAAACTGGATTCCAACCCACTTTTTAATGACGAATTTTTTCCGTCATTTATATTTGGTAAAAAAAACTTTTTAAATACTCATTATCCGTCATTATATGTTGTTTGTCATTATATGTTGTTCGTCATTATTTTACTTCATAAGTTTTTATTTAATGACAGGCATGCCCGTCATCGTTTTTAGCATTATTTAATTAAAAAAAGTTGATAGCCTGATGGCTAACGAACAATATTTAACAACTAATTACATGAAATATTGCATATATATTAACTTCTATATTGAAACCACACATGAAATCACTACACAATTTACAAACATGCAACAAAAACACTTTTATATCCTAAACATACATGAAATTACCATAACAACATCCAACAAAATTCTTTTTTACCAAAACAATGCACATAGAACACTTCTATATCCAAAACTCTAAAACCATAAACTACTATATCACAAACCAGAAATTCCTATATCACAAACCATAAACTTCTATATCACAAACCTTAACCATAAACTTCTATATCTCAAACTTTAACCATAACTCTAAAACCATAAACTCCTATATCACAAACGTTAACCATAAACTTCTATATCTCAAACCTTAACCATAACTCTAAAACCATAAACTCCTAAATCACAAACCTTAACCATAAACTTCTATATCTCAAACCTTTACCATAACTCTAAAACCATAAACTCCTATATCACAAACCTTAATCATAACTCTAAAATCATAAACTCCTATATCACAAATTTTAGCATGACCTCTACAGAACATCATTTAACCACTAACCTAAAACATTGCAGAACACTTTTATATCCAAGACAAACATGAAATCACTAATTCATCCACAAATATCCAACAAAATTCCTTTTACGAGAAGAGCAGAACACTTCATTATAAAGAATATATATGAGACGATCTCTACATAACCTTAACACCTAAACTCGTAAATCACAAACCTTAACCATAACTCTAAAATCATAAAATATCACAAAAACCATAAACTCAAAACTAACACGAAATCAAACCAATAAGTGAAAATTTCGGCATGATCTCTACATAACATCATTTAACCACTAACCTGAAACATTGCAAAACACTTCTATATCTCAAAACATGAAATCACTAATTCATCCACAAATATCCAACAAGAGTGCTTTTACGAGAAGAGCAGAACACTTCATTATAAAGAATACACATGAGACGATCTCTACATAACCTTAACCCCTATATCACAAAAACCATAAACTTGTATATCACAAACCTTAACCATAACTCTAAACTCATAAACTCCTATATCACAAACCTTAACACCTATATCACAAAAACCATAAACTCTAAAACTAACACGAAATCAAACCAATAAGTGAAAATTCCGGCATGACCTCTACAGAACATCATTTAACCACTAACCTGAAACATTGCAGAACACTTCTATATCCAAAAAAAAAACTTATAGGGAATGAGGTCGCCCGCATCTCCATTGATAGACAACATCCAACAAACAAGTATATACATAAAAAAAATACATTCATTCATAGACAACATCCAACAAACTCCAATCCCAGATTCAGAAAAATGAGGTCACTCGCCTCTCCACAAACTACATTTAAACAATATTCAAATATATACACTTCTACTATATACATATAAACAAGTATATACATTGTACACCTAATTACAATAAGAACATATTAACTTACCTAATTTCATACAAATCTAGTACTTACATACATTTCACAAAATTCAGAAATTCACAAATGACTTACACAAATCTGCCAACAAAATTCGCCCATTGTACTCGAATCTCGTCGATTTCTTCTTGTTTATATGCAGTTTTTGTATTAAACTACAAAGAGAAATAAATATATATAACATTACACTAAATTATATTTTGAATCACATAGAAGATAAAATAAGAGTACTTACAAGGTTACTTATAGGGATACTAGAATTATATACTATTTCTCGTATATACTTCTGTACATAGTACCCGCACTCTACAAACTCGGTTGACGGGGGCACTACATGCAAAATAATTTAAAAAATAGCATGTTCGAGTTAAATTTCGTTCCAACGTTGATCAAAACAATCGAATATATCAATTATAAGTTTACCTTTACAAGTTTCCAAGTGATGGCGGAACGATATTGTGGAAGTGAGTGCTTGACTTGCCACATTCTCAATAATCTAAAGAGTTTGAAGCATTAGAAAAATTAATAGAAAGTAATAATTCTAAAAGTTTGAAACACTTACGTATTTATTGTTCCTTGAAAACTTTTTTCGATATTACTCCTCAACGAGTTTAATACATAAACGGTGTTTGCCCGCGGATGGATAACGATCAACATCCAATGATATCTATTAAACAATGAATATTCTAATATCATTGTTTATGAACAAAAAAAAACTATAAATAAGTTGAAGTAATTTAAATGATGACTTACCCAGTATTATATGAGATGAAAACTTGTTGATCCAAGTCCAAATTAACCATTTCTAACCTGTTAGGCAGATTTATACAACGTGTTTCTTGACTTTTAACATAATTAGAAATGGTTATTTGATCAACTAGCAAGAATTTGGCGATTATTTCATAGTCACATACAGTCCAAAGATACCTAAATAAAAGTAAAGTTATTTATAAAACATTCAAAAGCGTAGTCAATATAGTTGTAAATGAAAAGATGTTGTATACTTACGCAATATATGCGACTATGCAGGAGTACCTCCACCATCCCACAGTAATGCAGGATATCATGGCGATGTAAATAAATTAATTTTTCCTCTCCGAGCATGTGCTCGCTCAACTTGACTTGAATCGTATCATCTTCTTGCATCGATAACATTGCATAACGATTCAAAAGTTTAATAGTCACATGAGCGTATGTGTGCTTTGTGAAGGGAATTGAATCCCGTGCAGAAGCGATTGATCGCATATGCACTTAATTGTGTTACATAGAAGTTGCTTACAAAATGAATCTAGGCTAAACATACTAATTTGAAAGCAAAGAGAGATTAGAAGGATTACCTTTAAAGACCAATTATTCAAGTAGTTCCTCGTCGTCCACGACTTCTTCTTCTCTACGAACGATTTCTTGAACACCGCCAAAAAGCCTTCTTGGTTGTTCTCTAGGAGAGGGAAAGAGGTGGGATCTCCTTTTGGTTTAGGGGTGTTTTTAGAGAGAACTCTTTGAGTGAACTCTTGTGTTTGCCTTAGATGCAAAACTACACAAATGGTTCAAGTGTTACAAAATGCATCCAAATGGATGCTTTTATAGGCAATGTGGATGGAGACAAATTCTCCACCCATCTTGCCACTATCTCCACATATTATGCATAAATGCATAATATAAGGTGTCAAACACCTTATTATATGAATCATATTCAAATAATGTGGAGAAATTGAATTTGAATAAGTCCAATTTCATTTCTCCAAAGTTCTACCATATTTATGTCTCAATTCCCTAATTATACATAATTAAGTTCAATATGAATCATATTTACATTGAACTATATATTATATCAATCATATCATATATAATTGATATATTCCCTAAATTTGAACTTGCATATTTCAAATTCATTCCAAAACTTTATACCCTCTATTAAATTCCATGTTGAGCTAACCGAGGAACCTAATGGACCTACAGATCATGAACTCCAACGATACGAGATTGACTAATCAAAATCATTGATCCCGTCAATCAACATTCGTTAACTACGAGTCACTCCACTAAAGACTCGTAGTTGCACTCTCCTAACTGTAGGACAAGTTGTGAACATTGATTTAACCAATGCCCGTGAATCAACCCTTCACAGGTCGTTCGTAGTCATAGTTGGGTCAAATTACCGTTTCACCCCTATGACTACTTCTTGCACCTTAAGCACCATTGATCCTCTAATGAACAACAAGTTTATGGTCTGACCATAAACATTATCCCTCTCGGGCAAGAAAGAGGGAGGGGCCCCGTTGTTCAAGACCTAGATACAGCTCTTAAGGGAACAACCTATCTAGTTACCCTAGAACGGGGGAACGAGTGAATTCCTTCTTGCGAAGTTTAGTCCCCAACTTCCTTCAAGGTTTCAACCCTGAGAAGGTAGGCATATTGAGTCGGCAACTGTGGCCACTCTCACCCGTACTAGTCAAGGGGCAATCCCCGGCAGATAGGAGTTCGCAACTCGCTCAGGATTCAGGTTGAATCACAATTGGTCATCGTTTGAATCATTAGCCCTAACCTATCAACGGTGTTACTGGATTAGTTTAACAATTCTTGGTTCGGTCTTGTACAAACCCTTTGCACAGGATGCCCCCACTCACATGTCAGCTACATGAACGAGTTGGATTGTCTCGTTTGTATCAAATACAAAGTGGGTCGCATCCATATTTTTAACAGGATAAAGTTCCCAACCTAATCCATCTACTATAGACCATTTGGGTGACATTCTAAATGTGACCCTGGAGCTTAGTTTATTGGATTTAAGTTTGTAATTGCCATAATACAAGTTTGAAGGAAAAAATAACAACTTTATTCATTTCCTCAAATAATTACAAATACACGAGTTTAGGGCGTAAATCCCAATACTTTGTAGATTGTGAAACAAGCACATGTACAGAAACATCTGCTTACGTTTTGCTAGAGAAGCCACCTATCACAACAAAATAACTTTTAAATTTGTAAACAAAGAATATAGTAATTTTAAACATTGAGTTGAAGAATTTCATACCTTTTTCCCCTTATTAAAAATAACAAGGTCACGAGGTCATGCCACAAAATTTTCCATTGATTGATTTAGAGACTCTACTTCTCCCTGTATAGGAATTGGTATTGGAGCATTTTCACATACGATCATGTCCACTACCACTCTAGCATTTTCAACTCCTAAGGGAACTCCATGGACTTGGGAAATTGAGCGTCAGATGTGTACATTGTGCCTACAACAACCACATTATCCTTTGATCCTATTGCTAGATGGCATGGAGTTCCCTTCAAAAATTAAAAAAGAATGTCAAAATAAAGTATCATAGATCACATCTTATGATCAATATACACAAAATTCTAATTATCTCTAAAAAATTTTCCACCTCGTCAATGACCTCCTTGTCTTTTGGATGATTACTGTCTATGCTTGCAGACTTTTTGGAAGGTGAGCAATCAGTCGACATTTTGTTGCCAGACTCTTTGCTTGATTTTGATTTCCCTCGATGAATATTAAAGTATGTTGATGGATTGACAGACATACCTATTCCTCTAACACGCCCTCTGTGTTCTGGCGTGTCTAATACTTCGGTCAATATGTGTTTACCTTTATTCTTCTTAGCTAGTTCGTCTTGTCACAACCATTTAGATTGACATTTAAACTAACCATAAGATATTAAAACTAAGAATCACTTTTACATCCTGTTAAAATAAAACATATTAACTTACGATTCGACCAACACATTGTTTGGTTAGTTCATCGAAGTATTCATTATTTTTTTCCTTTCTGTGCCTGTATCCATAAGATGGCACGAGTGGAAGGATCTTTCGCTCATTCCTATATAAACATACAAGTTATTAAATCTCATGTACAGAAAATTATAAGAAATAATGTAGTTTATGTTACTCACTAATTCTTCAGCTAAGTTTGCATATTGTTTGCGAGAGATGTGATGATAATATTTACATTTCTCCCTTCTTTCTTTTTGCACTCGACTTTGTGCCTATATAATATAATAGAATCAATTTAAATCATTAATACTTTTTTTACTAACTTTTAAAAGCAATAAGTATAATGTAGTTACCTCCCATTTTTCTGATAATCTAGCATTCACAAATGCTTCCTATTGTTGTTGATCAATATGTGAATATTTTTGTGCAGGATGTTTCAACAAGGATGGCTCATCCTTAAATGGAAGTATGTATTTTTTATACAACGTGTATCGAAATGTTCGAAATTTATTCGTCACTGATTGAAGAATACTATTTTTTGACCGAGTATCTATCACAAATGACATCTACATAGGCACATAATAAAGGGTTAAATAACTCTACATATTAAGAAGTGTTTAGGAAAAAATTATTATTCTTACCTCTACAGAATAAAAAAATTTATCTTTCAATTCTTAAGTAATATCTTTCCAAGTCTTATAACTTAATGGAATTTATTGCCTAACACAAACTCCAATATAACTTTGCATGTGGTTTGTATTATCACCAACACTCTGACCTTGATTGTTGTATTGGATGACTAAGCGTTCTCTTGTATTCCTTACGCGTGCCAGACTACGCATAGTAATAAGACCACGTCGATTAGTATGGCTAGCCTCCATTTGGATCGATTCGTTCACTTCATCATCACTTGATCCACTCATTGTAACAATCTGCAAAAAAAAATACCATGAAAAAAATAAGTTATAATAACACATAAGATATATGAACTCATAAAAATTGCAATAAACTAAACAATGACATACCATATTTAATACATTATTTACCGATCCATATACCCTCACAATCATTTCTAAGATATGTGGATGACATTTCGTAGATTTCATGGGTCACATCAATATTAGGCATTCTTTTTAAAACCCCATATCCACAATCTTGAACGATATCAACATCAGCCTCAGAATATTCTTCTTCAACTATTCTTTGGGGAGGGGTTAAAACCACCAACCATCGAGGTTCAAGAGGATCTTTCACATAAAATACTTGCTTGGCTTGAGATGATAAAATAAATGAGTCTGATTTATGCCCAATGCGATTAAGGTTTACAGTTGTAAATCCAAGCTCATCTACTTTAACTCCATTATTATTCTCAACCCAGTCACATTTTAACAAAATAAATGTTAATTTTCAGTAATCAATCTCCCAAATCTCCTGTATTACACTATAAAAGGTTATGTCTGACATAACAGGATTTTTATCCTTAGCACTAGAGACTTGCATTGTGTTTGTTGTTATAATAATTCCACTATTTTGGGTATTCCTAATATCATCACGTTTCTTCGTATGATAATGAGTACCATTGACCACGTAACCACTATATGTGGCTACATCTGGGCAAGACCCATGGGCTATCCATCTTAAAGAAGGTGATATGGAGTTGTTTGGCACCTCGAGAGCAAGTTGAACCTGAAAATATACGTTGTAAATTAAGTAGGAATAAACATTAAACCCACTCATTACAAAAGATTCATCTCAAGATTACCCGATCACGTAACCATCTGCTAAATGTGTGATTATGTTCATCTTGAAGCCACTTTTTGTTTTTGGATCTACTGGGATTGAGTCTAGATAGAGTTTCCATGTGTTGCCTAAATTCATAGAACACATGAAAATGTTCAAATTATTACATCATTCCATAGATGGAAAGTTATGCGAAAGAATTGAGATTTACGTACCCTACATATGGAAGCACATCATTCACATTTTGAAGAACATAAGGATGAGCTTGATCTAATTGTTCCTTTCTGGGTTTGATATAGTGAGCAATAGACAATGGTCTATCAAAATCTGATTTCTCTTTCCTTATTGTTGAACGTACGCCAATAGACTCAACCCCAGAGAGAAATTCAAAACAAAACTCTACAGCCTCTACAATATAATTTTCTTCAATACATCCTTCTGGTCGGTTTCTATTTCGCACATAACCTTTTAGTGTTGGGATGTATGTCCTAATCTCGTACTTGTTTGTAATATTACCTATTGAAATAAATAAGAGTTGTTTCTTTCATCAGTTTGTGTCTCGCATATTTACAAACTTTGTCCAATAAACTAAACTCTAGGATCATTGAATTATGAGAGAACTGGAACTTGAACGGTGTGTAGTGGACACATAAGGAGGATCACGTTCGAGTTAATGACCCAAACGGTCTAAAATATACGGATAGGGTTAGAGACCTAATCCTGGATACGCTATGAATGTGGCCCGCTTTGTATTAGATACAAATGAGGTGATCCAACTCGTTCATGTGGTTGACATGCGAGTGGGGGCATCCTGTGCAATGAGATTGTACAAGATCGGACCGTGAATTATTAGTACTAATGTAACACCGTTGACAGTATGGGACTAATAACTTCATAGATGACCAATAGTGACTTGACCTTAATCCTGAGCGTGTTACGGACTCCTGTCTGTGGGGGTCTGTCCTTAGACTAGTACGGGTGAGGGTGGTCACAGTTACTCGCTCAATATGCCTATATTCTCAAGGACAGGACCACGTGAAGAGCTGGGAACTTGACTATGCGAGATGGAATTCACTCATTCCCGATTTTAGGGAAACTAGAGGGGTTGTTCCTTTAAGTGGTGTCTCCAGGGCTTGGACAACGGGCGCCCACCCTCTCACTGGCCCGAGAGGGGTGTTGTTTACTGTTGGACCATACAACGTTGTTGTTTATTAGAGGAGCAGTGGGGACTTAAGGAGCAAGAAGTAGACACAGGGGTAAAACGATAATTTGACCCAACAGTGTCTACAAACAACCTGTGAAGGGTCGACTCAGGGCATTGGTTATATCAATGGACACAACTTGTCCTACGGGATTTATGTTGATTAACCGGGTCAAAGAGTTTGACAGGTTAGTCTCGGATCATTGGAGCTCGTCATTTGTAGGTCCATTAGGTATCTCGGTTGGCTCAAACTGGATACATAGAGGGTTTAAAGTTTGGTGTGGATTTGAAGTATTCAAATTCATTAAAAGGGTATTTATGTCATTTATATGAGATATGATTGACATATTATATAGTTTAATGTGAATGAGATTCATAATAAACTATAAGTTAGCCTAATTGTTTAATTAGAGCTAATTTAGAGAAATTGAATTGAGAGAAATTAAATTAAATGTGATTCAATTTAAAATCCACAATTATACATATGTGATTTGTATTATAAGGTATGAGATATCTTATTATATGTGGTTATGCAAATATGATTTGCATAACCTATGGTTGTGGTAAAATGGTAAATAGGTGGAGATTTTAACTCCACCTATCACCATTATTTAAAGTCTTTGCAAGAAGGCATTTGGTAAGAATTGATTCATTTTTTAGAATCTCACCAAACTCATTCTCTCTTTTCTCTCAAATTCCTCTCCATTCCCTAAACTAAAGGAGTCCCGCCACTCTCCCTTTACCAAAGGAGAACAACCGAGAAGTTCTTTCGGAGGTGTCCGAGAAGTTCTTTCGGAGGTGTCCGATTGTTCGATTGTTCGGAGGGTTCGTGATCGTGGAGATCGAGAACACGAAAAGTTCGTGACCGGAGAAGGAAATCATGAAGAAAGGTTCTTCAACAAGTAAGTATGTCTTCTTACTGAATTTTCCTTTTGTTTTATGCATGTTTAGCCTAATTTCTATAGGATAGATTTAATTTTAAGAATTATTTTCACAACGAAACCACGACGATTCAAAGTCGTTTTTCCGTTGCGGGAGTTTCATTCCTTTCATTCAGAACTTTCATATATCGTTCAAAAGGATACATCCACCTCAAATACACTGGCCCACAAAATTCTATCTCTCGTACAATATGGACCACAAGATGTACCATTATCGTGAAGAATGTCGGTGGATATTTTTGTAACAAGCACAAAGTAACCACTACATTCTCTTACAAGCCTTTTAACTTTGATGATTCGATCGCCTTACTACATATGGCATTGAAAAAGAAACACAGACGAATAATTGCATATCTAACATGCTTTGGTAAAATACCACGTATTGCCACAGGTAATAATTGTTGCATAAGAACATGGTGGTCATGCGATTTAAGCCCATAAAGTTTCAAATCTGTGAGCGACACTAAACTCTGTATATTGGATGAATAACCTTCAGGTACTTTAATTTTTGATAGTGTCTAACACAAATTCAATTTCTCCATCCGCGATAGTGTATAACATGCTGGAGGTAAGAAGATTCTTTTCTTTTCTAATTGAGGGGTCAACTTTAACCTAATGTTCAATTCAACCAAATCTAGACGAGTTTTTAATCCATCTTTTGTCTTGCCAGGAATATCAAGTAACATGCCAATAATATTTGCACACACATTCTTCTCAATATGCATCACATCTAAACAATGTCGCACGCCAAAATGTTTTCAGTATTCTAACTCAAAGAAAATAGACTTCTTCTTCCAATAAGTGCTTGAAGATTCTCTTTTATTTTTTTCCTTTCTTGGCTTCTTTCCAAACGAGAATTGAAGTCTACTAACTTTCACAAGAATTTCCTCTCCACTTAACGGTTCAGGAGCAAATTCCAATTCTTGTTCACCATTAAAAGTTTTCTTTTGTCTTCTATATGGATGATTACGTGGTAAATATTTTTGATGTCCAAGATATATCATCTTTTTCCCTTTTGGCAAATAAGTGGATGACGTTTGTTCCTACATATTGGGCACGCATGATATCCTTTTACTGTACAACTACACAAATTGTCATATGCAGGAAAATCATTAATAGTTCACAATAAAATAGCTTTAAGTATGAAAGATTGTTCATGATGTACATCATAACATTGAACTCAATCATTCCAAAATATTTTCAGATCATCAACTAATGGAGCTAAATAAACATCTATGTCATTCCCTTGTTGTTTAGGCCCAGATATTAATGCATTTAACATCAAAAATCTTCGGTTCATGCCAAACCATGGTGGAAAATTGTATGTCACCAACATAACTGGCCAACAACTATATCTACTACTAAGATCACTGTGTGGATTGACCCCATCAGTTGAAAGAGCAAGACGAAGATTTCTAGGTTATAAACCAAACTTTGGCCACAAATTGTCTACTTGCTTCCACGATAGTGTATCCGCAGGATGTCGTATGTACCCATCAATTACTCGTTCATTAGCATGCCAAGTCAACAAACTCGATATTTCTTTACTTCGAAACATTCTTTCAAATCTTGGGATAGGAGAGAAATACCACATGACTTTCGCCAGAATGTTTTTCATCACATCCTTCGAATTTTTACAAAGCTTCCATCTTGATGTTCCGCATGTAGGGCATACTTCTACATCTGCAACCTCTTTTCTAAACAAACAACAATCATTACTACATGCAGGAATCTTTTCATACTTCATTCCAAGAGTACACAAGATCTTTTTTGCTTGATACGTAGAGTTGGGAAGTTCATTTGGACTTGGTAAGATGTCATGAACCAATGCTAACAACTCAGTGAAACTCTTATCGCTCCATCTAAACTTTTCTTTCAAATTATATAACTTTATCAATGCAGATATTTTGATAAAATTATTACAATTTAAGTACAATGGTTTCTTGGCATCATCTAACACTTCTTCAAATATTAGAGACTTGTCATTAGAATAGTTATGTGCAACCTCAAACATTCCTATTGTGTCGTCAACATCTTCGCCCTCAACTTCAGCTTCCTCTTTTCTCTCATTCGGTAGTGACTCACCATGCCAAATCCATGTTTTATAACTTTCATCAATGCCATTAGTATATAAATTGTCACTTACGACATTCACATTTTGAGACTTTGCATTCACACATTTCAAGCATGGACAACAAATGACATCTGACCTATTTGAATGTCCTATACCATTTTGGATGAACGTCTCAACTCCTAAACGATATTCTGATGACATCCTATTTTTTGACATCCACGACTTATCCATAACTATAAATTTGGTGCCTTGAAAGTTCAATCTACAAGAAGAATAATGGTTACTTAAACTTGTGTACTTACTATGTCCTTAGGAAGACGCCGAAAAAAGAAATAAAACTATCAAGTAGTTCACTACTTACTCAATTTCATGATGTTGATTCAAAAGCCAACATCATGATATTTTGGACTAATATCATTTTCCTCTCATCCACAAACCCACTACTAAAATTAAGCAAAACATATGATTCTAACCAAACATGTTAAACAAAAGTTCTCAACCATTCCTCCATCACTCATCAAATTGAACTAACACAAAAATAAACTTATGACATCTAAACTCATAAAACTTAACACAAACAAAGAATTAGGATAAACGCAAGAATGAACTTTTAACAATAGGATAAACAAATTCATGAACCAAATGTAAGTCCAATTAAATTGTTAGTCCACATGCATTTATTTAAATTATACACCATTTTTTGTTTTGGCAACAACACACATCCTTCCTTCCATACATCAAACTAAAACTTCCCTCTCTCATCAAACTAAACTCATTAAACTAACACAAAATTGTTTTGATCAAACTAAACTAAACACCAACATTTTTCTATGTTAGTTTTTTACCTAAACTAAACTCAACCTCTCAATCAAACTAAATTAAACACCAACATTAAACTAAACTCACCCTCTCAATCAAACTAAACGTCAATTCTATGTTAGTTTTTTTTCTAAACTAAACTCAACTCCTCAATCAAACTAAACTAAACACAAACATTTTCTATGTTAGTTTTTTGCTAAAGAAAATCCCAATCAAACTAAACTCAACCCTCAATCAAACTAAACTCAACAATCCATCAAACTAAACTCAAACATTAAGTTTTTTCCTACAAATACACAACACTCTCTTTTTTTCCTAAACTAACAACAACAACATCCATGCTAAAATAAACAGATCAAGGCACATGATTTTAATAAAAAAATTTCCTAAACTAACAGCAACACAACAAGATAAATAATGCACATTTTTTCCTAAAACTAACAACAACACAACATCATCAGATTTTAATAAATTTTTTTGTCAGAAGACAACCTCTGATGAACCCGACAACGGCGAACTCCTACAAAGGGTGACTGATCGATGTAGATCTGAACCCCAATGAACCAGATCTGCAAACGAAAGACCTCAATGACCGGATTGGTTCAGACTCCGGCGAACCACGACAAAGTTTGGCGGCGATGGATGCGGGAGAAGAGTCTCGGTCAGTGGCGACTCCCAAACGGACGATGGCGACTCCCAAATGGCGGTGAAGTAGATCTCTGTTGGCGGGGGACGGTCGGCGATGGAAGTCAGATCGAGGGAGGAAAGAGAGTGAGATCGAGGGAGAAGACAGAGAGTGAGATAGGTAGCAGTGAGGCGTTCGATCGATGTCGATCCTTCCTAAACGGACGGTGGCGAAGTATGGGTGGACGGCAGCAAGCGATGGTTGAGGGAGAAAGAGAGAAAGTGAAATGGTAGAGAGAGATGTTAGATCGGGGGAGAAAGAGAAAGAGTGAGATGCTCGAAGTGAGAGGGTGACATGTGGTTCGAATTTTTTTTAATTGAATATATCTTATAATGACGGGCAACGCCCTTCATTAAAAATAATTTACTATGACGGGCAATGCCCGTCATTGTATCTCATCCATTTTTTTATCCGCGCGTTTTGATCGTCCGTCATTGTTACTCACCCCTTATTTTTTTCGTCAGTCATCGTACCCCTTTTTGGTCTAGTGTGTTAAGAGCACAGTTTCATGATTATACAATTAAGGTTATTCGTCTTGATAATACTGGTGAATTTACATCCCAAGTATTCAATAATTATTGTATGGTCATTGGATAAATATTGAGTATAAATAGTAGCTTATAGTAGAAAATAAACTCACACAATTGGATTGAAGCTCTCCAATCATTTTCCTCTCCCTCCACTTTCTCTCTATTTTTCCTTTTTTATTTAATTTTGTCATATAATTCTACCATCTTTTCTTAATATATATATATATATATATATTTATATTCTATTTTCTTACATATCCATATTCTTATTCTTCTTTTAATATTATTACTATATATTTTGATAAAATTTTGGTGCCAAATTTTGCCGCTATTTTTACAACATTCAGAAATTTAATATTTGTAAAAGTATTTTGAGGGGGAGAGCAACCCAGGCTGACTGAAGCAATTTGTAGAAGCATTCCAAAGCATTTGACTTTTCGGATGTGGGACGCCATGCTACCTGAGAACATCACATATCAAGGCCCATTTGGAGGCTCTATCCTCTCGAGCACACACAGACCTCGATCCTTGGTTTTCAAAGACGTTCCAAAATCCAATCTAGGGCTCTTTTACATAAATAACAATATCTAATAAAATTGCATCCTCTTAATTGTTAAAACTTTCTCCAAACAAACAAAATTACAAAGTACCTAGAAATTAAAAAACAGGAAATAGGTTGATTGAAACAGATATATAACATTCTCCATCAACTACAGAGTTGCGGACGCCATAATTGAAAACCAAAATAGATGAATTCCTTTGGAACTCAACTTTCCTCAAGAACTGCGATAACCTCAGTGATACATTTTATTTATTTACAAAGTGGAAATAGTCAACAAGAATTCATCACAAGAGCCCCAAATCACAACAAACTATCGATTCCACACATTACCAAAGTCAGCTATACTTGTTAGTCTGCCCACCTACACAAGAGGTGATAGTGTTGTAAAGATTTTTTGTTCGAGGGAAAAACTCAGAAGCAATGAGCATCTTTCAATCGCCTTGTGCATCAAGATGTTGCCATGCACCATGCTTATATCTTTTGATTCTTTTCTATCTTCAAAA
Source organism: Trichosanthes cucumerina (assembly GCA_036507285.1). Classification (NCBI taxonomy): domain Eukaryota; kingdom Viridiplantae; phylum Streptophyta; class Magnoliopsida; order Cucurbitales; family Cucurbitaceae; genus Trichosanthes; species Trichosanthes cucumerina. The sequence goes on along the minus strand of CM071839.1, from coordinate 67,136,540 downwards.
CGAGGATTATATTTGTAGTAATAGAATATAGCAGCCCCATCCATCAACTTCAGTTTTAGCCATGAAGAACATCATAAAATTGACCTTTGTGATAGAAATTAAGGCCCCGTTTGGTGAAAAATGAAATCTCTTTTCGTTCTCTGTCTTTAAAAAGTAAACTTTGTGAAGCCAAGTCAGTTGTAAACCCTGTTTTTATTTAAGAAAGGAAAAAAAAAAAAGAAAAGAATCATTTCCACTCTCGCAGTTGCTCTTCTCCTTTTGCCTATAACACCAATTTGAACCCTTCTGACAAGAAATCATCCCTGAAAGAAACAAATCAAATTCATGCTCCACATCATATTTCCATACAATTTATCAAAAGGAACTAAATGAACTGGCCACAATATGCACAGAGAGGGATCCTGAGTTTTTTTAGCTAAACATTTGTATAACAATAAAGAAATCAAGCGGCAGATTGAAGTATTTATCCGTAAATTTTGAAAATATAAATAGGAAAGGACAGGGAAAGAAGAAACAAGAACAGAAATGCTTTCAAACAAAGGATATATTAATAACCTCTTCTCTTCAAGGTTCTTTACAGCCTTTTCTCTGTAAGCATCAATTGAAATAAGGCTTTCCACTAATGTTTCTGCTTCAAAGCTATGCGGGAGCCCGTTAATTCCAGCATCATGCACTGTTTGACTTTGAAGATCATACCAGATGAGCTCTTTGCAATTCTTCAGTAGAAGAACTTCACTGCCAGTCTTCGAATAAGACAACGGTTTCATAGACTTAATGGAACCAACAAAACCAACGTGAGAAACAGTGAGCAGTTTCGTCCATGACTGCTTAACTCCATACTCCTTCATCACCCAAGCATCAAAACGAACTCTATCATAATTTGCAAGCAAACAGAGACACCCACCTAAAACATCCACATGAATTTCACACTTGCTATCAGTAAGCTCTGGCAATGGAATCTCTTTAAATTTGTCAGTTCCGAGATCGAAAGCCACCACTAAAGCAGCCAACCCCATCCCCAGATTCTCGGTCACAACCCAATGTAAAGCACCGTTGACAAAAACCCCCATTTTCGAGCTATAGCGCAGAGTGTAAGTCATACTTTCAATAGGCATCCAACTAAACTTTCGCAAACTAAAAACCTTGACCTGGGAATCAAAATCCACAGGGTCTAATCCTATATACTGCGAAATTTTCAAGAGTTTAAAGTCATCATGAACAGAATCGAACCCGAATCCGTACGCCTCGATGGTGAAACGAAGGAGGCCATCACGGCGACGCTCCGGGGCCAGAGACGGCAATATACGGTACTTCCTTGTCGATGGATTCCACAAAGCGATGTCTTCAGCAACGTTACAGATGCACAATATGCCATTACAAGAGCCCCAAATCCGAATTCGACTGCCGTAGCACATCAGAGGGTGAATAAGCTCCACGGCAGAGTTGAATGGGTCGAGATCGACGGAGAAGAGATCAGAATTCTTACGGATGATGAGGCGGCGATGAGTTTGAGACTCGATCGATTTCTTCAGCTGAAGATTGACAAAATTAGAGCAATCGATGAGGCACTTCCATGTCTTCGAGACGCGCCTGAAGCGTAAAATAGCCTTCGCGGGTAAGCGGCATATTATATCGACAATAAGCTCCAGAGGTACGTCCGCCATGGCTGGCAAAACTAGCAAGAATGGAAGGCGTCTGTTCACTTCGGATTAGGGTTTTCTAGAGACTTCACAAGTTTGATCAGCCTGAACTCACCATAAAGTCCATTGTTAATTGTTCGATAATTTTTTTTCAATATATGTATCAATTGTTCGATAAATTGCTGTATTAACGCCCCCATAATTTGAACACAAATTTTCGCAGATATTAGATATTTTCCAAAAAAAAAAAAACATAGCTCAACCGATCACGGATCGGTTGAAATTATTAATAATGAGAAGGTTTGTGGTTTAAATTCCTTCTATTTTACCTTCCATTTTATTAATGTTAACTTGTGCTAAAGTTAAATTGTATAAGTTGTTTTCTATAAATCTATAATCTATAATCTATTAAAAAATTGCTTAAAAAAAATTTATTAAAAAGTCACAATCTTTAAAAGAATATTTTTGGACTATTTTATCATTCTTTTAATTTCTATATTTATAAATATGTTGTTAACATTAAATATAAATAATTCTTTTATTATTTATGTTTTATTTAGTACAACTATTTATTATTTAAATATTAAAAGTATAATTTCTCTCCCATTAATTGAAATATATTTTGTACTAAAAAAATTCAAACGAATTCCTTTATTAAAATTAATATGACCAATTTTTGTAATTCAAAGTATTTACATTATATTACTAATGAAAAAATAAATTACATTTTTATTACATATTTATATTACTATAAATATCAACAAACATTATTAAATATTTTAATAAAAATATAATTGATAAAATGTTATTTTTAAAAATAAATGTGAATTTAAATATGCCATAAAGTTGAGTTAAGGTTTTGTCTTTTCATTTTCTATAACATTTAAAGTTTAGTTTTTAATCATACTTAATTCTAAAATTTAATAGGTCAAAATTTCAAAAGTTTTTGTAACTTTTCCATGCCTTCAACTATAAAAATGAAGTTTCTTTTACCATTTTTACCATTACCAACAACCTAAAACACATTTTTAGTTGTGTGAATGAATGTGTGAACATCATTGGGGTGACTCAACTTCCAACATTGATAGAAAAATGAGGTCGTCCAACTGCTTGCTCCTATGGCAATCGAAGATGGAATGGATGGAAGATTTTTCCAAGAGCTTTTGCAAACGGTCCTTGAACTTGAAGCTAGATGAAAACTCCAACAATTCAATTTGCTTTTGTTTGTTTTTCATTATTATTACTATGGTGTATTTTTTAATTCTTTTTCATTGTTTTTTAAATCACTTCAATCTTGAAAATACTTCTAAATGTTACCAGAGTCATTTAGTGAGGATAGAATGCATGTGTTGTGTATGAACCATATCCATACTTACAATTTTAAGTTTGATGAATTATATGATCTTTTATTTTTACCTCTATTAAGTAAAATGTAATTTAATTTTAAGGAAGTTTTGTATTGACATATATTCATTTTCTTCTTCATTACTTTTTTTTTGTTATTTTGTAGTAACGATTATTTTTTGTGTGTGTGTTTTTTAAATTGGAATATTTATTTATTTAATTTTCGGTTGATTCAAGTTCTATAAGAAATTTAATATGTTTATTTAATTTTTTTTCCTACTAAATTTTATATATATAAAAAAAAAATCTTTCTCTAAAAAAAAGTATATTTTTTTAAAAATATATATATATTTTTTGTTTGGGTAATAGATTTACATTGTAATGTATATCTACAATTCTCTATATATACACACACTCAATTGAAAAGTAAGGTTCTTCATTTACATGTAACCATTTTTTCTTATTTGAGTTCAAGAACCATCTTTCATCTTTTAATCTCAATAAATCAATAATTTTAGACATCATTTACATTAATTTAAAATATATAACTTCAATATAAAATTTAAGTACATTAAAATTAATTATTCAATAGAAATTATTTAACAAGTCAATTGTTTAAAAAAAAAACAAATAAGCGTAACTTTTATATTAATATTTTTGGATAACATTTATATTAATCAATGCCATTTATTTTTCAAATTGTGAAATTCAAAATTAAAATAATATTTTGTATTTTAATTTTAAGCTAGGGTTATAATTTTAATTAGAACTATAATATTTTATATTATAGTAAATTAATAAATATTCAAATTATTTGTAAATCTACTAATTACTTACTTGAACTAAAAAAACTAATTAGTTACTCTCATAAGAATATGTTTTTTTTAGGTAATAACTTTAGTTTTTATTATAATCATTGTTAAAATAAAATGGCTAATTAACTATTAGAATTTCAATCATTAACAAAAGAAAGTTAATTATTCTTTTTTTAAAATAAAGTTAATTATTTACGACAAAATATTTAATGAAACAAATAAATTAATCATTTTTAACTATTTCATTTTTTTATGCTGTTGCCAAATTTTGGACCGAAGAACACACTTGACTTCTATGTGACAACGACGGTAAATTTATATCTCTAGTGAGAAGAACGTGGCATGCAAGATAAAAAAAAAACTGGGTATCGGTGTGGTGCTTGCCACACCGTCTCCAATGCTTAAGTCAGAAAAGGAAGAAAAGTGTAGTCAACCATAATCTAAGAAGAAAAATGTAAAACTGTAATTTAGAGAATGAGGGTTAAGTTGAGTGTCACGATCGCACCTCTTAGAGGGTCTCGACACGACCGTGCGGTACTTGCTCTCGCCCACAAGCAAGCAGCCAACTCTAATTCGGATCGTCGGTGGCCCACAAGACCTATCTCGCAACCTCCACCCCCGTTCTTGAGAAAGCGGTTTTAGAAAACGAGGTCAGAGAGAATTTGTGAAAACATTTGGAAAACGTTTGGAACCATTTAGAAAGTTAGTTATAAGCTGATAAGCAAATAATGAAAGTCACGCTTAACTAGCATATAACTCTTGGTAGGGAGAATTGATGAATGGTCGCATCCCCCTATAATACATTCTAGAATATTTGGCTATGACACCCTTGCACGTCATTTTGGCGAGGAGTCATACGCCCACGAAAATACAAGAAAATGAAATAACAAAACTAAATGAAATACATAACATGATAACATGATGAAAAAGGTTGGGGGCGGGCATGCGGCCATGGGCAACACGCCCTGGACAAGCATGACCGTGACATTCTCCCCCACTTAAATGGTTGACGTCCTCATCAACCGACACTCTTCGAACACGATGGCCCTGAGTCAGTAGTCTCACATCTCCAGCTCGATCCCAACGGACTTCTGTGCCCAAGGCTTCCTTCCACTTCTACAAGAACTATTACACATTCTCATATGGGTCAACACCTGATTTCGTCCCTTCAGGTAGGACCTCAAAGGAATTCTTCAATTGGATTGGTGGGTTTGTCCCTTCGCTCACCTTCACACTACACTACCCTTGTTTCTTCCAAGCCCCAAGGTAGCTCAACCTCGATACTACAGGCTTCGTCACTGCTGCTTCCACTCTAGGAGGGACATGTCTCTGACCGAGTCCTTCGTCCTCGTGCCTCAGTGCTTCTCGCGTGCACTCTTGCACTTGCACTGTTCTCTCCCTCCACTCCCTCGGAGAGGTATACACTCGACCGCTACTTCTCTCGTAGCCATGGTTCGTTACTCGTGGCACCTCGCCACGATGCTCGCTTGGGCCCGCCCTCAACTGCAAGGCCGATATTACTCTCGCCCCACTAGGCTGCTTCAACTTCGCATGTACTACAGTAGGGTTACCTCCTATGATTACCAAGCAATTCGCTAGAGGAACAGGTATGACTTTATGTTGAAAAAGGAACTCTATTCCCAACACAACATCAAAGTCATCCATCCTAACGACAACAAGGTCGACCTGACCACTCCAGTCTCCTATCTTGACTGCGACTCCTTTCGCGATTCCTGAAATAGGTAGGGCAACTGAATTAACTGCTTTCATCCTTCCTGGATCACGATTCCAAGATAAATTTAGCCGCCTTGCTTCTGTCTCTGATATGAAGTTATGGGTGGCTCCCGAGTCAACCATGGTGCTCCTTGTTGATCCATTATTGATCCATGCATCAATGTACATGAGACCTTTAGTTGACAACTCTTTTGTATTTCCCGCATTCTTTTGTAAAGCCGACAAGAACTTCAAGGCGCCAATACGTGGATTCTCATAGTCTTCGTCTTGCACGGACTCGACTTCACACGCCGCAACTTCCTTCCCTTTGCTCGCCTCCAAGGTCGCTTGCAACGCCTTCAAGGTCGCTTGATTCGGGCAGCCGTGCACACGATGTGGCCCATCACACCAGAAACATCCTTGGTGATAGTTATCCTGCCTTTGTGGCCTCTGCCACGAATTTCCACTCCTTTGTAGGGACCTTCTGTTGTCCCCTCCTTCGCTTCTCGACCCATCCCCTCCCCCACTCTTGGGAGAGTTAGGCCGATAAGATCGATTGTCTCCCCGTGGGGAGGTTTTATTCTGTCTCACCTCTTGAGACGGTTCACCACTAAAGCCACTACTCAAGTCAAACAGTCGTTCTGCTGCCGCATATGCTTCTGTCAGTCTTTGCACTCGTTGCTCATACAACTTAGTCCTGGCCCATGGTTGTAACCCTTCGACAAAGCAGAAGACCTCGTCTTTCTCGGACATGTCTCGAATGTCCAACATCAACCCTACAAACTGTTTGACATACTCTCGAATGGTCCCTTTGTGTTTCAGCTCTCGGAGCCTATGCCTTGCTATTATCTCCACATTCTCAGGGAAAATTGTGAGCGTAACTCTTGTTTTAACATATCCCATGTTTCAATGGCACATCTCCCATCTTGGATGTCCATATATCGGGTCATCCACCATAATTTGGCATCCTCTTCCAAATGCATCGTTGCCAAGGTGACTCTCTCCTCTTCAGCCACCGTACCTGTCGTCGGAAAGTACTGTTTCATATCAAAGATAAAGTTTTCTAGCACTTTGGCATCTCGAACCCCAAAGAAGGGTTTCGGTTCGGGAATCTTCTTCTTCCCTGACTTGGTCACACCCCCAGGTGAGGCTTGACTTCCCATCGCTACCATGGTGAGATTTAGCTTGGCGACCATCTCTCTCATCTCGCTCCTACAGACCTCAAGGGCAGCTCTCACATCGTTAGAAAGGTCTGCAACCATCTGACCTAACACTTGTTGGGAACTGTCCAGACCATCGGCACGTTCCTCAATTTGGGCAACAGAGCCCGACGAGCTATCACCACACTCAAAGCTTCCATGTCGGTTTACTTTATCCTCGAGGGCCTCAACCCTCCCCATCAGCTCTTTGATGAGCATTCCATCAATGCGGCCAACTATCGCATCAATCACGTCGGTCTTGGTTGCAATCTCTTCCAGATGAGATTCCAAGAACTGAATACTATCAGGAACTTCCGCCAAGAAGAGAAATTGCTCTTCGATTTCGGTCAACCGCTCTTTTTCCTATTTGTTCAACTATTTCATAGGCATGATTACTGTGTCTTGCCTTTACGGAGCCAACTAGGCTCTGATACCAATTGTCACGGTCGCACCTCTTAGAGGGTCTCGACATGACCGTGCGGCACTTGCTCTCGCCCATAAGCAAGTCAGTCAACTCTAATTCGGATTATCGATGGCCCACAAGGCCTATCTCGCAACCTCCACCCCCGTTCTTGAGAAAGCGGTTTTAGAAAACGGGGTCAGAAAGAATTTGTGAAAACATTTGAAAAACGTTTGGAAGCATTTAGAAAGTTAGTTATACAACTGATAAGCAAATAATGAAAGCCACGTTTAACTAGCATATAACTCTTGGTAGGGAGAATTGATGAATGGTCGCATCCCCCTATAGTACATTCTAGAATATTTGGCTATGACACCCTTGCACGTCATTTTGACGAGGAGTCATACGCCCACGAAAATACAAGGAAATGAAATAAAAAAGTTAAATGAAATACATAACATGATAATATGATGAAAAAGGATGGGGACGGGCATGCGACCATGGGCAACACGCCTTGGACAAGCATGACCGTGACACTAAGCTCCCATGTCTTGGAGTTAGAATGATCTATTTATAGGATCTTTGACTTTCCTATTCCTATTCAGATAAGGATTTAAATAGATTTCCCTTTCTATCTACGAATAAGATTTAAAAAGGTTAATCTTACCTGATTCCTCTTGTAATTCAGATTTATCTTTTTGGTCCAATTTCATCCACAACATTAGTCCCCACTCCTTAATTAGTATTCATGGTTTAACTTTGTTGTCATGAGTTATTGACATGGAGACTTATTTGGGAGTAATCTATCAAATTTTTGGAGTCATTCTTGACATTCGAGGCCCTAATTTTTGGAGTCATTCTTAACGCCCCTACTTTTATGACATCAATTCCTAGAGACGTTACTACTCATGCATGCATTCGAGGCCCTAATTGATTTTAAATAAGTAAAAGTTGATAAATAACAAAACAATTTACTTTGGGATCCCATGGAAATACAAAACGTTTACAATAAACATAACCAAGTTCGGCCTCTAGTTTCAAAACTCAATGTTATATAAACGGAAGACAATAATCATTTAAAAATTCTTTCTTAATCATTGATGCGGAATTCATGGCTCGGTTCCCATGGCTTCTATAGCGCATCCATGCCACTCGCCTAATATGCTCTCTACTTTACCTGAAAACATTTTAAAACAGAGAAAACACAACAAAGGTAGAAGGGTGAGTATTATAAAATACCCAAGTGTGGGGGTCGGAAAATGCAAACACATGCATATGATATTCCTTCAAATCGACCTTTAAACATGATCATTATTCATGACTTTTAAAATCATAAAACTTTCTCGTAATGGGACCTAAAACTTTCTTTCATAAAATCATGACTTTTCCTCTTTGGCTATGCGTGGTCAATTGAGTCTACCAGTCTTTTCATTTTGAGTCCCTCATGCACTCTTTTATAAGTTTGAGTCCCTCACAGACCCCACTCGTAGGTTTGAGTCCTCTCACGGACCCTGTAATATTGAGTCCCTCACGGACACTCTGTAATATTGAGTCCTCACACGGACCCACTGTAATAATGACCCATAGGTCTCTCGATGCATGTTTTACCATGCATAAGTCCTCGAGAGACCAATTGCCACACGACCTACATGACATGTTCATATACATACAATATGCATGAGGTCCCATTCTTTAAGTTCATATACATCTACATTCAGGAATGATGCAACAATCACATAAACTTAAGATCAAGACATAACTTTCATAACTCTAACTAGAGTCAATCAATCATCAGTAATAAGTACGTTTATTATTTAAGGTGCATAACTAGCCAATAACATAACTGAAAATCTTAATATACAGAAATATACATAGCTGTGTCAAGACTCGTTTTTAAATTCTTTGAAATCATTTCAGCTCGGGTTCTCTCAAACCCTTAAATCATCAAGTTCCTTTCTAGAAAATCATTCACTCGAGGTCCTCGAAAACCCTTTGAAATATTCGTTTTCTAAATTCAAGCCCTAAGCATGAGTTTTGTAAATTCACCTTTTGAAATAAATTCTCAACTTTCATCTTTTAAAACAAATACATATTTCAAGAAATCGTATTCACTTCCCTTTTTAAGATCGTTTGTAGAAAATCCCTTACCATAGCCTTCGCTTAAAACTCCTCATGCTCCGTTCCTAACTCGGTGTTCATCACAATTGTGATTAGTACGCGGATCCCTAATTCCATTTCACAATTCCTTAATTAGTTACTATAAGCATAACTTAGAGTCGCATGATCGAAATTAGTTGGAATATCGAGTAATAAACAAGCGAAATTACCCAACCGGAGGCTGAAAGCGAACTCGGGAATCAAAACAGGTGGTAGGAAACGCCCCGGTGAAAGGCGGCGTGCGCGTGGCGAAGCGGCGACGCGCGTGGCGCCAGCGTGAGCATCGATCCGAGAACGTCGTGAGTCGATCTATCCAAAACCGGTCCTGAAACTTCAAAAACCGATCGAAATTCGGACGAATCGTTCGAACCAAACGCTGAACCGGCGGCTGCTTCTCTTCCAGACGGCTGCGGCGCGTGGCGGTCGGCGGCGGCGGGCTGGTGGCGCGTGGAGGTCAGATTCAGAAAGCCCACTTGTCGATCTACACGAAACCAACCTTAACTTAACTCGGTCAAAACGGCCGTCGAAGCTCGTCCAAAACTTCGAACCAAAATGGCGGCTTCGCGGCTCACCGGGCGTTGACGAAGCTTGGCTGCTCGCATCACCTTCCGACAGCGGCTACGACTTCCGACCTTTAACTCGCGGCTGGGCTCCTCCGGTGAAGCTTCATGAACCGCTCCTCGACGGGGACTACGACTGACACGAAGACTTCGGCCGTTGGAGGCCGACGAGCGTGAAGTAGCAATGGCGGACGACGGCGAAGTTCTCCTACACGGGTGACGGTAATCTGTGGCTGCCGAGGGTGCCTTCTTCACGGAGGATGGTCAAACCGGGCTGATGCCGCGTGCAGAGAGGGAGACCGCAAGTTGTTGGCGGCGGTCGGCTGAATGGAGGACGTCGTGCGACATTCTTGGACTATCGGGCGGCTGAAGGAGGGAGAAGAAGATGGTCCTCGAAAAACGTGCCTCCAAATGAAGGAAAACCCTAACCTCTTTCTTTAAACCAAAAATTACTAAAATGCCCTCCTTTTAACTTCTAACTACAAAAATGCCCATCTCCTTAACCATAACAACATAAATGCCATTGAGCTCATTTAATTTCTTTCAAAAGGCTTCTAATTAACCAAAATTCTCAAATGACGTTATATTATCTTGAAAATTGTAACTTCAAACTCTAATTAATTTAAATTCTAAGGAATTTAGACTAAAACACAAATTTAAAAGGTACTTAACGTTCAGGGGTGTTACAATCTTCCCTCCTTAAGAACTTTCGTCCTCGAAAGTTTCTAATCTTATAAGACTTTGGAAAAACTTGCTCACACACTCGTTTCACTTGGTTACGACGAGTCTTCGATCCTTATGCAAGAATTAGCACTAGCTGATCCTCAAGTGTCACATCTTAGCGTAAACTTATTACCCAACAGTCTCATAACTTTAACTTGAGCTCGTTCTCTCTTCTTTGAGTCTTCCTACTAAGGCACATATAAGTGAGGCCCTTGACTCCTGATTCTACATTTGGAAAGTTCCAGGTTCAAATTCTAAGATAACTCGGGATATTTAGCTCGTATTTCCTTCTCTAGTCCTTTAGTTAGTTTCTTCTGTTTTGTGACTTTAGAAAGGAGCTCTTTGCTAAAACCATTACATTGTTGTTGAGTCACAAAATCCTCTTTAAGGTTTGCTGCACCAGCTACTAGCATTCATTTCAAGACATGACTAGATCATTCCGACTGACCATCGTTCCCATAACTTTAACACCTTTCTAAGAGATGTGACTTCAAGGATAAAGTTAGCAACTTTGTCCGGTTGTTCGAGACTCTTCACATTAATGGCTAACCTTTCGCTACTCTCAACGACCTTTTAGTAAACGTCGTAGTAACAAACCCACTCGCATACTTAGTTAACTTTGGGGCTTTCTATTGCAATCAAAAATTCGTTGAAAGTCTTCAGTCACGGTAGGAGTAGCCCAAGCTTAGGTCTCCTTTGGTTGTCGTGACACATGAAGTGTTCCGTACAACTCTGTCATTCTTATTACAAGAATGCCCCGAAAATTTCGGCAGCATAACGGCGTAACTACAACAATACCAAAATTTTCTCTACACTGCTTTGATAGAAATTGCACTTCTAAAATCGTAAAAACCAACCAATCATGCCTTCAAACTTCATTTCAGATTACTCAGGGTGCAGAATACACGATACATAGGAATGTTGGACAATCAAATATAAGTAGAACTCAATTGCTATAATTGTAAACAATGACTCTTTAAAGACACGAAAAATTTAACAACCAGGTTACAACCTTAACTTTAAAACAAACTTTAAAAGAATGAAATGAAATCCTCTTGACTTACCCTGCTTAAGAGCCTAAACAATTATAGGCTATCGCATTAAGTGACAAAATTTTCATTGCAAGTTCTAGGAATTAGAATGACCCCTTTAAAACAAGTTATTCAAGATACAACTCGTATTCTATCGCTTTTAATCTTTCCTCAGCCTATGGCACAACGCAAACTGTCATTCATAACACTCCCTTCATATAACTCAACCGATAACAACCTCGCTTATTAAGCGATCTCGCGAGAAGGAATTTAGTCTTCTAAAACTCATTCTCCCTTTATCCTTCACTCCCTTAAATCTCCCCTTTCAAGTAATCACTTGAATATAATGAAACTTTCTTAACACTAATAGGGTTGGATACTTTACAATGGCATCTACTACATTTCTTGACCTTTCCGACTCTTTTGTCATGAAACCCTAACGTTCACACCTTGAATACGAATACTTTATCCAACACCTCTAGACTTTGAACTTTTCAAGGAATTACAATATTCCTCAGTTAAGGTTCTACTCGCGAACTTAGTTGTCCAAGGTTTTCTTGAAAGACTTTCACCTCCTAATGTCTACTCTTTCCTTCTTTTGTCCAAACTACCCCTTTTTGGTAACGCGTATGTGAGTCTTATCTTGACCAAGTTTCCTTTAAGCCTTGCATCCTGAACTCGGACATTTCCTTTCTAACATCAAACACCTGAGGTCACATACTCGTCTTTTCTTAGCTTAACAAACTTCATTATGCTCATCTTTTGGAGTTTACCTGAGCACTTAACTCCTTAGTCGCCTTTCAACTACTTTCACCCATTAGGACTTACTCTTCCCTCCTTATGCCTAAACCAAATCGTTCTAAAGTACTTTCTATATCCCTTCTTAGACTTGGGCTAAACCAGAACGTCTCCAGTAACTCATGCACAACAATATTTTAGCATTTCCTTAAGCCGTAAATCCGTCATGCCTATAAATATCGTGGGTGTTCTAGTCGGGTCTCTATAAGTTCATGATGTTCATAACTTAATTTGAAAGTCGTCTCAAATATCCAATCCTCGGATCATGACAGGCGCTAACTTGTCTCCGAAATCATCTTAAGAAACACTATGTGTCCTTGTACTGGTGGAATAGGTCGTTCATCCAAAGACGAAGAGATTTATTCTTAGCAACAACTTTCTTCCACTTATCATCTCCTATGCACAAGCGTAACGATGCACCTCTCTCCTTTACGCACCGCACTAATACTTCTTATGGCGATAAACTACTATTAACTCTTATATAGAAGGTTATGTACTTATGACTTGAGTTCTTTTAACTTTACTGGAGGCATTCCGTAAGGAGTATTAGAAAAATTATTGATACTCTCTACTTTTAATTCCAACCCTAAGTCTGTCTCTTGTGTTAGGGGTAACCTTAAAAAATAAAACCTTCCTTATCTAACACTAACGCATTGTTCCTCATGCTTACTCTCCTTAAACTTGGCCTTCTTCTTTTAGTAAGATTAAGGACTGTCTCAACTATTTGTACTTGTTTGGTTATAAAGTCAAATTCACTAAAACCTCTCTTAAGAAACTATCAACCTAGCCTTTACTAAAGGAACCTTATAGTTTCATGTTTCTAATGGTCGCTCGACCACTACCACTATACACTTTACTAATTGAAAGAAGTTCCTCAGCTTGACTGCTATATAGTGAAGAAGAGATTCAAAGCACTTTCCTCTATTAACTGAATCCTCTCTCCTTAACCCTCTGATCGGGGGAAAAGGAAACGTTATACCACGCCAGAATTCGAGGTTCCTACTTCACAATATCTCTTTCATGTCATGCATACTTATCTTGGTCAAAAGGTGGAAAACTAGTGGCAAGGTTCCTTATACACATTCCACACGCTTGAACACACGGGTGACCATGTGACTGTTGAAATGTATACCAGGTTCCAGGGTCTAGATCATCCAATCTCTTATGTTCTCGAACTAGGATCCTAACTACTTACTTTTACTCCTCATACTCGTCTTTATTAAATTCATTACGCCTATGGTAATACTTTTGAAAGTTCGTATCATGCCTATCTGCAAAAACACATTAACTGTGCATAACCCTGTAGCTTTCCTATCAGAGCAATGGTATAAATAAGATCGAAGTGTTTCAAGTATTTTTTTTTTTAAAAGAAATTAATTTTCATTCCAACATTAACAATATATTTTTCCCTTTACATCTCGAGCCCATTTTTCAAAACACTTTTAATCTCTTTACTTTTCAACTCCTTAAATACTAAAGTTATGTATTCACTTGAAGATGAAGGGACTTTATTCAGGAATCAACAAAGTCGAGAATTCCAAAGTGGTACTTGCACTAAATCTCATGCCTTTTTATCCAATTATTCCATCACGAATGAATGAGGTCACTAACCCCTTACCGAACACATTCAAGCCTTGAACTTCCCAAGGGTAACCTTAACTTTTATCTTCGAAAACTATACTTAAGTACTCTCTAGTTGCTTAGCGACCTTTAACACTCTAGCTTCTTAAGTCTGACTCTTCACTCCCTTTGTCAAAGCGGACCTTTTAACAACCCACAATATGTGCTTTATGGCTATAAAACTTCATTTTTAGCGTGAACATCCTTAAATAAAACATTTTCCTTTCTATCGTCAAAAGTAGGGATCACATGTATTCTCTTTCCTTTCGGCGTAAAATCACGTCAACTTTACGACATATACGCACATAGATTCGCATATAAGCATTTCCTTTATGCATTTCCTTTTCATAGACAAATAGTTTAGCTCATACATTCTCATTCTTTCTTAGTTTGGAAATTCATCAAACTCGATTTTTATATAAAAATATCTTCACATAGAATACTAAATTTTCTTTTCAAGACCAAATAAAACTTTTAGTTCAAAGGCATACACAAGCGGTGGATGGAGTTGCTACTTAGCCATGGGATACTTGTTGCTTACTCGTGTGGCGAGTCTACAAGACCTATAACCTTGGGCTCTGATACCAACTGTAACGCCCCTACTTTTATGACATCAATTCCTAGAGACGTTACTACTCATGCATGCATTCGAGGCCCTAACTGATTTTAAATAAGTAAAAGTTGATAAATAACAAAACAATTTACTTTGGGATCCCATGGAAATACAAAACGTTTACAATAAACATAACCAAGTTCGGCCTCTAGTTTCAAAACTCAATGTTATATAAACGGAAGACAATAATCATTTAAAAATTCTTTCTTAATCATTGATGCGGAATTCATAGCTCGGTTCCCATGGCTTCTATAGCGCATCCATGCCACTCGCCTGATATGCTCTCTACTTTACCTGAAAACATTTTAAAACAGAGAAAACACAACAAAGGTAGAGGATGGGTATTATAAAATACCCGATGTAAGTGAAATTCGGAAAATGCAAACACATGCATATGATATTCCTTCAAATCTGACCTTTAAACATGATCATTATTCATGACTTTTAAAATCATAAAACTTTCTGTAATGGGACCTAAAACTTTCTTTCATAAAATCATGACTTTTCCTCTTTGGCTATGCGTGGTCAATTGAGTCTACCTGAGTCTTTTCATTTTGAGTCCCTCACAGACCCTTTATAAGTTTGAGTCCCTCACAGACCCCTGTAGGTTTGAGTCCCTCACAGACCCCTGTAATATTGAGTCCCTCACAGACCCCTGTAATATTGAGTCCCTCACAGACCCCTGTAATAATGACCCATAGGGTCTCTGATGCATGTTTTACCATGCATAAGTCCTCAGGAGACCAATTGTCACAACCTACATGACATGTTCATATACATACAATATGCATGAGGTCCCATTCTTTAAGTTCATATACATCTACATTCAGGAATGATGCAACAATCACATAAACTTAAGATCAAGACATAACTTTCATAACTCTAACTAGAGTCAATCAATCATCAGTAATAAGTACGTTTATTATTTAAGGTGCATAACTAGCCAATAACATAACCGAAAAAATCTCAATATACGTAAATATACATAGTTTGTGTCAAAGACTCGTTTTTAAATTCTTTGAAATCATTTCACTTCAGGTTCTCTCAAACCCTTAAATCATCAAGTTCCTTTCTAGAAAATCATTCACTCGAGGTCCTCGAAAACCCTTTGAAATATTCGTTTTCTAAATTCAAGCCCTAAGCATGAGTTTTGTAAATTCACCTTTTGAAATAAATTCTCAACTTTCATCTTTTAAAACAAATACATATTTCAAGAAATCGTATTCACTTCCCTTTTTTAAGATCGTTTGTAGAAAATCCTTACCATAGCCTTCGCTTAAAACTCCTCATGCTCCGTTCCTAACTCGTTGTTCATCACAATCGTGATTAGTGATTAGCTGATCCCTAATTCCATTTCACAATTCCTTAATTAGTTACTATAAGCATAACTTAGAGTCTGCATCGAAATTAGTTAGAATATCGAGTAATAAACAAGCGAAATTACCCAACCGGAGGCTGAAAACGAACTCGGGAATCAAAACAGGTGGTAGAAGCAGCCCCTCGCGAAGCGGCGGTGGCGTGGCGGCGCGGCGCGCGTGTGTGGGCGCGCGCGTGCAGCATCGATCCGAGAACGTCGTGAGTCGATCTATCCAAAACCGGCCCTGAAACATCAAAACCGATCGAAATCCGGACGAATCGTTCGAACCAACGTCAACCCGGCGGCTTCGCTTCTCTTCCGGGCGGCGCGCGCGCGTGGCGGCGTGGGGCGGCGGCGGGTGGTGGCGGCGGAGGTCGATTCGAAAGCCCACTTGTCGATCTACACGAAACCAACCTTAACTCGGGGTCAAACCGGCCGAAAGCTCACAAAAACTCGAACCAAAATGGCGAAGCTCGCGGCTCACTGGGCGTTGACGAAGCTTCGTGCTCGCATCACCTTCCGACGGGCGCGCGCTCGACTTCCGACCTTTAACTCGCGGTGGGCTCCTCCGTGAAGCTTCATGAATCGCTCCTCGACGGGGACTACGATCGACACGAAGACTTCCGGTCGCGTTGGAGGCCGACGAGCGTGAAGTAACAATGGCGGACGGCCGGCGAAGTTCTCCTACACGGGTGACGGTGAATCTGTGGGCTGCAGGGGTGCCTTCTTCACGGAGGATGGTCAAAACCGATTGATGTCGTGCGAGAGAGGAGACCGCATGAAGTTGTTGGCGCGGTCGGTGAATGGAGGACGTCGTGCGGCATTCTTGGACTATCGGGCAATGAAGGAGGGAGAAGAAGATGGTCCTCGAAAAACGTGCCTCCAAATGAAGGAAAACCCTAACCTCTTTCTTTAAACCAAAAATTACTAAAATGCCCTCCTTTTAACTTCTAACTACAAAAATGCCCATCTCCTTAACCATAACAACATAAATGCCATTGAGCTCATTTAATTTCTTTCAAAAGGCTTCTAATTAACCAAAATTCTCAAATGACTTTATATTATCTTGAAAATTGTAACTTCAAACTCTGATTAATTTAAATTCTAAGGAATTTAGACTAAAACACAAATTTAAAAGGTACTTAACGTTCAGGGGTGTTACAGCTTCAATGTTTTTCGCGATCGTCTTTTCAACAAAGCATGGTCGGCTTCAGGCATCAACCTTGCGAGATAACCTGCACAACAAATTTCAATTACCTACCTTACTCACCTTATTTTTGACCGATGATGGTGTGAGGTTGGTTTTTGGGTATGAGATTTTGATTTTCTCATTCTCTCAACCACATTCACTTTTTTCCTTTTCTTGGATATCGTATGAGAGATGGTTCCTCTTCGCATCGTTCTTCTCTCTAAAGTCTTATTGGTCGAGTTTTTCGAAGATTTTCAACAGGTACTTGTCCATGTTGTTAGATTGACTCAAGCACAAGATTTTCCAAGCAAGCGTTGCCATCCACACAGACGGCGCCAACTGTTGTTGCCAAATTTTGGACAGGAGAACACACTTGACCTCCACGTGACAACGATGGTAAATTTATATCTCTAGGGGCAAGAACGTGTCCTGCAAGACAAGAAAAAACCTGGGAACCGGTGTGGTGTTTGCCACACCGCCTCCGATGCTTAAGTTAGAGAAGGAAGAAAAGTGTAGTCAACCATAATCTAGGGAAAAAATGTAACAAATTGTAATTTAGAGAATGAGGGTTAAACTGAGCTCCCCTGTCTTGGAGTCAGAATGATCTAGTTATAGGATCTTTGACTTTCCTATTCCTTTTCAGATAAGGATTTAAATAGATTTCCCTTTCTATCTACGAATAAGATTTAAAAAGATTAATCTTACCTGATTCCTCTTGTAATTTGAATTTATCTTCTTGGTCCAATTTCATCCACAACATTAGCCCTCACTCCCTAATTAGGATTCATGGTTTAGCTTTGTTGTCATGAGCTATTGACATGGAGACTTATTTGGGAGTAATCTATCAAATTTTTTGAGTCATTCTTGACATTTCGAGGTTTGCCTCGAATTCTTTCTAGTTATTGTTGTCCATCCTTATGAGGATATTCAGTCTCCTAGAGTGTCAGTTTCTCCATTTTTTTTGATTGATTACGCTTTGTAAGTCCAATGTCGCTTCAATGTTTTACGCGATCGTCTTTTCAACAAAGGATGGTCGGCTTCGGGCATCAACCTTGCGTGATAACCTGCACAACAAATTTCAATTACAAACCTTACTCACCTTATTTTTGACCGATGATGGTGTGAGGTTGGTTTTTGGGTATGAGATTTTGATTTTCTCATTTTCTCAACCACATTCGCTTTTTTCCTTTTCTTGGATATCGTATGAGAGATGGTTCCTCTTCGCATCGTTCTTCTCTCTAAAGTCTTGTTGGTCGAGTTTTTCGAAGATTTTCAACAGGTACTTGTCCATGTTGTCAGATTGACTCAAACACAGCATTTTTCAAGCAAGCGTTGTCATCCCCACAGACGCTGCCAACTGTTGTTGCCAAATTTTGGACAGGAGAACACACCTGACCTCCACGTGACAACGACGCTAAATTTATATCTCTAGGGGGGAAGAGCGTGACCTGCAAGACAAGAAAAAACCTGGACACCGGTGTGGTGTTTGCCACACCGCATTCGATGCTTAAGTCAGAGAAGGAAGAAAAATGTAGTCAACCATAATCTAGGAAGAAAAATGTAACAAACTGTAATTTAGAGAGTGAGGGTTAAGCTCAGCTCCCTTATCTTGAAGTTAGAATGATCTATTTATAAGATATTTGACTTTCCTATTCCTTTTCAAATAAGGATTTAAATAGATTTCCATTTTTATCTACGAATAAGATTTAAAAGGGTTAATCTTACATGATTGCTCTTGTAACTCGGATTTATCTTCTTGGTCCAATTTCATCCACAACATTTTATATAATAAACTTAATATGTATATTAAGACTCACTTTATTTTAAAAAATTTGAATTTGAATATATATATATATATTCAACTTATTTTAACATTCTATATTTTAATTTTAAACCGTTCAAATTTTAAATTAAAATTATAATGTGTTAAAAAAAGAATTATAAAAGTCATATTCTATTAATAAATAAATAATAAAATTATTTGTAACTGACTAATGAATTACTTTTAATAAGTTATAAGTTTCATTTTTATTGTGGTAATTATTATTAAAATAAAATATTCATCTATTAAAATTCCAAATCGAACATAGATGATCGTTGTTGTTGTGAGAACAAATCAAAAACTCAAATAAAAAATAGATGAACAATTGTATATCAAACAACACAAATGAATGACACAAACAACAATAGAGAATGTCAATGGAGGCAACGAGGAAAAGACACAGGTTTGAAAAAAGAAATAATGTTGATTACTAAGTTTTGATAGAAGTTAGTTTTTATGAGTAAAAATGTCATTGAAGTTTAGTTTTATTTCGTAACTTTTTTTATTTTTTAGTTTTTTTAAAAGTACGTACTTGCTTTAAAATTACTAAACTATCACTAAGAGTATATATATTTAAACTTCTAATCCTACTCCTGAACTAAACAATCATGAATTGCATGGACATAAAGTGTACAAAGAGAGAGAGAAAAAAACAAAAATATATTGGTATTTGAGAATGAGATTTTTAATTTCAATGAAAATGTTTTTTTTTTGTTTTAACAATTAATTTTCTTTTATAAAAAAATATAGAAACATATCCAAACTTAAAATTCATTCAATTTTTTTCTTAAACATCTTAAATCTTATAAATAGATGATGCATTACTAACAGATCAATGATTTTTTTTTTTTGTATTTTTTTTAATGTTTGACTAAGGTTATGCCCTCGTATATATGACATAGCCAAATAAAATATCATATAAACATGCATAAGTGAAAGATTTGTTAATTCTCCAAAGTCCTCTATACGTTTATATGAGTCATCTCTAAGTTTATATGCAATGGTTGATCTAATTTATATACAAGAGAGGAAAGAGAAAGTTGGAGAGAGGGGAGAAAAGAAAAGGCCTCCATTAAAAAAAAATTAGGAAAGTTATTGTTTCTTTTTATAATAAATATCATGTGAAAAATACACTTTTGGTTCCTCAATTTGCAGGCGAGTTTCTATTGAGTTCGTGAGTTTCAAAATCGAACAATCAAGTCCTTTAATTTGGTAAAATAGTTAAATTGGGTCCTTGAACGTTATACACCATTAAATATTTAACAGATTGCTGACATTGCCATTTTTAATATTAAAATAATAATTTTTAAATAAAAATATTATTTTTATAATAATAATAAATTAAAAAGAAAAAAAATCCTCTCTCCTTCCCCTTCCTCATCCCCATCCCCTTCCAAATCAATCACTGCCCTCTGCAAACTCCTCCCTAACCTTCATCCATCTGTAACGACTCCTCTGCTCAAGTTTTTTTTTTTTTTAAAGAAGTGGGGTTTAAAGAAGTGGATTGATTAGTGATGGTTTATATAAATCCCCCATTTCTTCCCTCACCTTCATCATCTTCATCACTACCCTCTGCAACTCCTCTGCTTTCATATCCCAACCCAACTCATTCCTCCATTTCTTTCTTTTTAAACTTCAACATCCATGTCTAAGGATCTTGAAGTTGGTGGGTTCGCTGCCAAGGACTACTAAAACCTACCTCCAACCCCACTGATCGACGTCGACGAGTTCGCCCAATGGTCATTTTACAGATTCATCATCGTCGAGTTTATCGCCACGCTTCTCTTCTTGTATGTCACTGTTCTCACCGTCATTCTCGGCATTGCTTGGGCACGACGAGATGAGGAGATCTCACAACGGTGGCATGGAAGAGGGTTTGTGTAACGACCCTAAATTTTAAAACTAAACTAATAGGGGAGTTACTAAGCAACGCCGCTAATGCTGGGGAAAATTCGGCAGCATAACGGCGCTACTAGGGCAACCAAAAAAATTTTATAACTTTTAAAGGTATAAAACACTCCAATAAGCATTTCGACTCACCCACCTCTCACCAAACTACATGTACGATAGGTCAGTCCACGCAAATGATCATATACAGCAACCAAGGTGAGATAAATCGAAAACGGTTTTGATACTTATAAACGCTCACATGCCATATCGAAAGTTCAAACAACAATTAAAGCTTAAACATGAGTTCTTCCAAAAACCAAAAGGGGAAAGAATGCGCAGCGAGTCTACATAAGACAAGACAATAAAAAAATTCCTAGGAGCCAGGGACACTACGGAGAAGTCTTATAGCCTCGCCAGGTTGTCTCCATCGCCGTCCATCCCAGTTCAACTTTCACCTGCGAACAAAACATATAAAGAAAACAAATGAGTATAAAAATACCCAGTAAGTAGCCCACTTACGTCCAAACCTAACTCAACAAGACAACAAAAAAATCACCTCCCAAACTCGCTCAACCCCTGAACCAGTCTCTCCCCCTAACTCTCTTCATCCTGGCCCCTCTAGGGTGACTACTCGAGCTCCACCTTAGGCCCTAGAACTTTGGTTGACGACGCAATGAGAGAAAGCAACCCTCACGCCATACACACACCGGCATAGAGCAGAGCGGGTACGTATCCTACACGCCCTATGGGGAATCGCCCCTAAGCCAGCACGGGATCATGGAAAGCAACCACTCCCGATCTCGACGGGGACGCACCCCAGGCTCTCATAACACACTAGCATGGTACCGTGCGGTGCGTAACCTACACGCCCATTGGGGAATCGCCCCTAAGCTAGTCCGGGATCATGGAAAGCAACCACTCCCAGTCTCGATGGGGACGCACCCCAGCCTCACGAGCCTATCATATATCGTCAACCTAGAGGTTCTGACCCGTTCAATCGCAATCCAGTGTTCGGTGAAGACTAACTCATGGGTTCTATTCATAAGGTAACTAGGGTCTCATCTAAACATTCCTAACATCCTCGACCCACCTCGGGGTCCAAACTCCCAACTAGGTTCTCAAACCTATCAAACTCAACGCTGCACTACACGCTCGTTTGGAATGTCGATTTTACCACAGTGCGACCCCTACCGCTCCCAATTTCACACAAATGAATCGTAAACAATGCAACATAGTAAAACAGATTCAAACATACTTGCAAACCTGATGTCACAATCATGCAATCATCTCAGACTTAAAACTCATAAAAAACATGCTACGAGCTTCGAAATTTCTTAACTAGTTGTCCTATGGTTCAATCTGCAAAACTAAAAATCACAACAAGGCACATACACCTTGCTCCTTCGCTCAGGAACTCGGCGTTTACTCCAACTGACTACTTACATCAAATGGGAGTGTCGCGGGGAAGTCCTTGCCCTTACTAGCAGCCTGGTGCACCTACAAAATGCCATACAGAACGCCCAGACCTCGGTTAGGGACCAATCTGTAACGGGCTTTGATCGACAATCATTCGCAGAAAAACACAGCAAACACAACTTTTCTACTCTTACTACAGAACCAACAAACAAGGTCGAGGCTTACCCGCTATGGCGAACCCGGAGTCTCGAAGCGAAACAAAACAAGGCGAGCGAGTCCTTCAAGAACGCTCCTTTTGTCGCGCTCACAGACCTGTCCAAACCACAGCAAAAGGAAAAACATTAGAGAGAGCAAACGAGCCCGAACCGAGAGTGACAAACCGAGGAAAAGGGAGAGAGAGAGAAGTGGTTGGGTGGTCGGTTCACGGCGGTTGGGCGAGAGGGACGGCGGCGCGCGACGGTTGGACGAGAGGGACGGCGGCGCGGCGTGCGGTCGGCCGAGAGGAGGCGTCACGCGGTTAGATGAGAGGAGACGGCGCGCGCGTGCGTGCGGTCGACGAAGGGGCGGCGCGCGCGTGCGGCCGGACGAGGGGAGGCGCGCGCGCGCGGTTGGAGCGAGGAGGCGGCGTGCGCACTGCTCTTCGTGGGGTTTTCCCTCGAGCGACCGATGAAGAGAGGGGGGGGCGCTTGCCCTGCGCGCGAGCCCTCTCCCGTTTTCTCGATTATTTTCTTTTTTTTTTTCTTTTTTTTTTTAAAACCTAACAAATAACAAAGGAAACTTAACAAGGAGGAAAGAGGGGGAAAATTACCTCGATTTCTTTTCCCAAGCGCTCGATAAGAGACTTAAGAGCTACCAACTCCAAATTTAAAGGTGAGGGTTGATTACTTGAGTCCCTGTAAGAACCAACAATAACCCTTTTTAGCCCAAAACTTTTTAAAACTACGACATAAGCCCGAAATTAACTCTGAAAGGGAACAATCACTTACTTGAGATTACCGGGCGTCACATCCTCCCCACCTTAAGAACTTTCGTCCTCGAAAGGGCTAGTTCTCAAACAACTCCGGGTAGTTTGTTCTCATCTCGTCCTCGCGCTCCCAAGTAGCTTCTTGGAGCTGCTGGTTTTGCCACAAGACCTTCACGAGGTCAAACTCTCTATTCCGCAACACCTTCTTCTCTCGGGCTAGGATTTCTACGGGTCTCTCCTCGTAGCTCAAATCCTGCTCGACCTTCAGTGGCTCGAAATCAATCACGTGGGACGCATCTGGTACATAACCCCGCAGCATCGGCACATGGAACACATCGTGCACGGTGCCGCCGGGATGGTGGCAAGGCTAAACCGATGCGCTCTGGGCCAATGCGCTCCAATATCTCGAACGGCCCAATGAACCTAGGGCTCAACTTCCCTTTCTTGCCAAATCTCAACACGCCTCTCATAGGCGCAACCTTAAGGAACGCATGCTCTCCAACTGCAAACTCCAAGTCCCTGCGCCTCACATCAGCGTAACTCTTCTGTCTGCTTTGAGCCGTTAGCATCCGCGCTCTTATCTTTTGTACCGCTTCGTTTGTAACCTGGACCAGCTCGGGCCCTAGAAGTTTACGCTCACCAACCTCTCCCCAATACACTGGGGACCTACACCTCTTCCCATACAACGCCTCAAAGGGCGCCATCCCAATTGTTGCCTGATAACTGTTGTTATAAGCAAACTCCATTAAATGAAGGTGCGTATCCCAACTCCCTGCAAAGTCCAAGGCACAAGCTCGGAGCATGTCTTCCAGTATCTGGTTCACCCTCTCGGTCTGACCGTCCGTCTGAGGGTGAAAAGCTGTGCTAAGACTACATTCTGCTCCCAGAGCCTTCTGGAAGCCCGTCCAGAAATTTGAGGTGAAACGAGGGTCCCTATCAGAGACGATTCTCGCCGGGACTCCGTGTATCCTAACAATTTCCTCCATGAACAACTTTGCCCACTTCTCCACAGTGTAAGTTGGTTTCCCAGGAATGAAGTGTGCCGACTTGGTTAGTCTATCAACAAGCACCCAAACTACCAGTAAATCCTCTAACTGTTCGAGGTAACCTTAAAAATGAAGTCCATCGAAACCTCTTCCCATTTCCACTGTGGTACCCCCAAGGGTTGCAAAAACCCTCCCGGTTTCGCCTCGGGGCTTTAACTAGGTGACAAACTTAAGCATCTGCTAACGAACTCTGCTATGTCCTTCTTCATCCCCTTCCACCAATAAAATCGCTTCATGTCTGGTACATCTTAGTCTTTGCCGCAGGTGCACTTTGAAAAGGAGAGTTGTGAGCCTCAGATAAGACTTCTTCCTTGAGACCATCCGCATCCGGGACACACAACCGTCCATTGAACAACAAACCCCCATCCGACGACACTGTGAACTCACCTTCTTGGTCTGCCTTAGCCTGATTCCACAAATCCTCAAGGTTGGGATTCCCCTGTTGGGAGTCTAAGATTCGCTGTCTCAGTGTCGGTCGCACCGACAACTGGTTAAACTGAGCCATGACCTGACTCACCATCACGGCTATACCAGCACGCTCCATATCAGCGCGCAACTGAAACTCCTTTGTGAGCATGGCTGAAGTGTGGGCTGCCTTTCGACTAAGAGCATCGGCAACCACGTTTGCCTTACCCGGATGGTACAAGATCTCGATTTCGTAATCTTTCACTAGCTCCAACCATCTTCGTTGTCTCATATTCAACTCCTTTTGGGTAAACAAATATTTCAAACTCTTGTGGTCGGTATACATTTGGATCTTCTCTCCATACAAGTAGTGTCTCCAGATTTTCAAAGCAAAGACCACTGCGGCTAACTCCAAGTCGTGAGTCGGGTAGTTTCTCTCGTAGTCTTTCAACTGTCGGGAGGCGTAGGCAATCACTTTCCCATTTTGCATTAAGACACAACCCAAGCCCTTCTTTGAAGCATCACTGTAAACTACGAAATTTCCAGATCCATCAGGCACTGTAAGCACTGGAGCTGAGATCAACCTCTGCTTCAAGTCTTGAAATCGGCCTCATGACGCCTCACTCCACACGAAGGCATTCCCCTTCCGTGTTAACTGGGTGAGGGGTGTTGCAATCTTAGAGAAATCCTCCACGAACCGTCTGTAATAACCGGCCAAGCCCAAGAAACTACGGACTTCCGTGGCCGTCTTGGGTCGGGGCCATTCTGAGACCGCATCCACTTTCGCTGGGTCCACTGAGACACCCTCCTTAGATACCACGTGCCCGAGAAAGGATACCTGCGGCGGCCAAAACACACTTGGAGAACTTAGCATACAACCGGTTCTCCTCAAAGTAGCCAAGACTTCCCTCAAGTGGTTCTCGTGCTCATCACTCGACCTCGAGTATATCAGGATGTCATCTATGAACACAATCACAGATGTGTCCAGGAATTTCTTGAATACCCTATTCATCAGGTCCATGAACACGGCTGGGGCGTTTGTCAATCCGAATGACATCACGGTAAACTCATAATGCCCATATCTAGATCTGAAAGCCGTCTTCGGGATGTCTTCCTCCCTTATTCGCAACTGGTGATATCCTCGAGCGCAGTCAATCTTAGAGAACACGGTGGCCCCTCGCAATCGGGTCAAACAGTCATCAATCCCGGGAGTGGATACTTATTCTTTATCGTTACCTTGTTCAACTCCCTTAGTCAATGCACAAGCGCATCGACCCATCCTTCTTTTTCACAAAAGCACGGGGCGCACCCCGGGTGAGACACTAGGGCGGATAAAGCCCCTGTCTAGTAGTTCCTGCAACTGAGTCTTGAGTTCTTTCACTTTCTACTGGGGCCATTCTATCACGGAGCTTTCGACAACGGTGCAAAGGCACGGTTCCAACTCAATACGTAAATCCACCTCTCTCGGTGGAGTAAACCGCAAATCCTCAGGGAACACATCAACGAACTCCCTGACTATTGGGACTGACGACACGTCCCCTTTCTCGCTTCTCGAGTCTGTCACACTTGCCAAAAAGGCCCAAGCCCCTTGGCTAACCAAATTGTTTGCCTTTAGTGCGAAAATCACCCTTGGTGCGACTCCATGCTCGGTTCCTTTCACCTTGAAACTCGGTTCCGATGGAGGCTTAAAAACTACCTCCCGACGGTGGCAATCGATGTTGGCATGATTTGCAGCTAGCCAATCCATGCCGAGGATAACATCGAAGTCACCCATCTCAAGAACGATCAGGGTCACTTCCAACGAGCGACCTTCCACTAAAACCTGACCGGTCTTCACTTTTTCTCGGGTCGTAAGTTCGCCCTTACTACGAGTCGTAACTAACAGATGAAGCCTAGAGGTCTACTCTAATCGCGCTTGCCCCACAAACAAGGCAGAAATGAAAGAGTGTGTACACCCGGAATCAAATAGTACAAGAGCAAGATGACCAAGTATAGGTAGTGTACCTGTCACCACGGCGCCTGAGCCTCCGGCAGCTCTGGTGGCGGCTGCGTAGACTCCGCCTCGCTGGCGCCCTCCTTGAGCCCCTTGCTCCTGATTCTCTGGACAAGCCGACGCCACATGACCAACTTTCTTGCATCTCAAAAACAAGTTACGGGTCCGCTCTCTTCATTGCTCGCACACCAAGACAAATGACCTACTTTTCCACAGGGTTAATGTCATGGTGGCCGCAAAACACGCCCCACTATGCTGTCTGCCACAACTAGCGCAGGGAATCTTCGCCCCTCCTTGGGTCGGCCTCTGCCCTTGGGCTACATGTCTATTAGGTCTGCCTGTCACCTGGTTAAACTTCCTCTTCTGGCCTACCGCTGGACCCTGGTTCGCCCCTGGGCTTCGTCGGGTTTCTGTGCTTTGGGCTACACACAGATCCCGCCTGCATCGACTCCTCCAGACCTCGAGGTACGGGCATCAAGCAACGACGCCGCCGCGAGCAACAAACGCAGCATAAGTTTGTGGTTCCGGGACGACCACACCACCATATAAGGCATCACATAGTCCGCCCACGAACTTGTCCACCTTCTTTTTTTCTGTGTCCACCCAATCGACTGCAAAACGGGACAACACAGTGAACTCGTGTTCATAGTCCTCTACCGACTGCGTCGGCCCTTGCTTCAGTTGAATGAACTCGGCCAACTTCCTCGTTCTCGTGGTGGTCGGGTAGTACTTCTCATAAAACTCCTCTCTGAACTTTGCCCATGACATTGGTCCTTCACCTGCACCAAAGGACCGTTCTATGGCCTCCCACCGAGAGAGAGCTCGTCCCCGAGTGTGTAGGCGGCTGCTGGACCATTTGATTCTCTCGGGCGGCGCATCCGACGGAAAATCGACTCCATGGCAGCAAGCCACGCCTCAGCGGCCATAGGATCCACCTCCTGGCCCTCGAAGTTAGGCGGGTCATATTTCTTGAAGTCTTTCAAATATCTGGCCTCTTCCGTGGTTGATCCGACATTCTGGTTCACAACCCCGAAATTCTGGGTGAACATTGCTGCTTGGCTTGCTAAGGCAGCTTGGATGATTCCCTGGAGGCTTTCGGGAGTCATGAGCATCGTGGTAGGTGGTGGGGCATTCTCGTTCCTCTGGTCCCCCTGGTTCTCCAGGTTTTGGCTCAATGACTCCTCAACGGCTGGAGGGTCAGGGCGGACCTTCTCTTGATGTTCAGACTGTTCGCCGGCTAAGGGCTCCAACACCGGCTCCTGGTTACGAGCCCCACGACCCCTGCCTCCTCGACCTCCACGACCTCTTGGTAGGGTTGCTCCCCTACCCCTCCTACCACGCGAACGACCTCGAGCCATAATCTAAGTCATAACATAACAAAAACTTTAAATAGCGAAGAAAGTACTCAAACAAGGCCACTCACACTGCAAGGGTCACGCAAAACATCTTAGTCAAAAAAGATAAAAGCAAACCTGGTGACGGCGAGATGACTTCCTGCGAGAGGCTATAAGAACCAGTGCCTACGATGTAGGCGAGTCTACAAAATCTAGAACCTGGGCTCTGATACCAACTGTAACGATCCTAAATTTTAAAACTAAACTAATAGGGGAGTTACTAAGCAACGCCGCTAATGCTGGGGAAAATTCGGCAGCATAACGGCGCTACTAGGGCAACCAGAAAAATTTTATAACATGTTAAAGGTATAAAACACTCCAATAAGCATTTCGACTCACCCAGCCTCCACCAAACTACATGTACGATAGGCTGGGTCCACGCAATGTGATCATATATCACGAGCAACCAAGGTGAGATAAATCAGAAAACGAAGTTTTGATACTTGTAAACGCTCACATGCCATATCGAAAGTTCAAACAACAATTAAAGCTTAAACATGAGTTCTTCCAAAAACCAAAAGGGGAAAGAATGCGCAGCGAGTCTACATAAGACAAGACAATAAAAAAATTCCTAGGAGCCAGGGACACTACGGAGAAGTCTTATAGCCTCGCCAGGTTGTCTCCATCGCCGTCCATCCCAGTTCAACTTTCACCTGCGAACAAAACATATAAAGAAAACAAATGAGTATAAAAATACCCAGTAAGTAGCCCACTTACGTCCAAACCTAACTCAACAAGACAACAAAAAAATCACCTCCCAAACTCGCTCAACCCCTGAACCAGTCTCTCCCCTAACTCTCTTCATCCTGGCCCCTCTAGGGTGACTACTCGAGCTCCACCTTAGGCCCTAGAACTTTGGTTGAGACGCAATGAGAGAAAGCAACCCTCACGCCATACACACACCAAGCATAGAGCAGAGGCGGGTGCACGTATCCTACACGCCCTATGGGAATCACCCCTAAGCCAAAGACGGGATCATGGAAAGCAACCACTCCCGATCTCGACGGGGGCGCACAGAGCTCTCATAACACACTAGCATGGTACCGTGCGGTGCGTAACCTACACGCCCATTGGGGAATCGCCCCTAAGCTAGTCCGGGATCATGGAAAGCAACCACTCCCAGTCTCGATGGGGACGCACCCCAGCCTCACGAGCCTATCATATATCGTCAACCTAGAGGTTCTGACCCGTTCAATCGCAATCCAGTGTTCGGTGAAGACTAACTCATGGGTTCTATTCATAAGGTAACTAGGGTCTCATCTAAACATTCCTAACATCCTCGACCCACTCCAGGGGTCCAAACTCCCAACTAGGTTCTCAAACCTATCAAACTCAACGCGTACTACACGCTCGTTTGGAATGTCAGATTTTACCACAGGTACGACCCCTACCGCTCCCAATTTCACACAACAGAATACGTAAACAATGCAACATAGTAAAACAGGATTCAAACATACTTGCAAACCTGATGTCACAATCATGCAATCATCTCAGACTTAAAACTCATAAAAAACATGCTACGAGCTTCGAAATTTCTTAACTAGTTGTCCTATGGTTCAATCTGCAAAACTAAAAATCACAACAAGGCACATACACCTTGCTCCTTCACTCAGGAACTTGGCGTTTACTCCAACTGACTACTTACATCAAATGGGAGTGTCGCGGGGAAGTCCTTGCCCTTACTAGCAGCCTGGTGCACCTACAAAATGCCATACAGAACGCCCAGACCTCGGTTAGGACCAATCTGTAACGGGCTTTGATCGACAATCATTCGCAGAAAAACACGGCAAACACAACTTTTCTACTCTTACTACTGAACCAACAAACAAGGTGAGGCTTACTTACTCGCTATGGCGAACCCGAGTCTCGGCGAAAACAAAACAAGGCGAGCGAGTCCTTCAAGAACGCTCTCGTGTTGTCGCGCTCACGCACTGTCCCAAACCACAAAGAAAGGAAAAACATTAGAGAGAGCAAACGAGCCCGACCGAGAGTGACAAAGCGAGAAAAAGGGAGAGAGAGAGAAGTGGTTGGGTGGTCGCTTCCACGGCGGTTGGGCGAGAGGGGCGGGCGCGCGACGGTTGGACGAGAGGGCAGCGCGCGCGCGTGGCGGCAATGGCCGAGAGGCGTCGCGCGCGTTAGATGAGAGGAGACGGCGCGCGCGTCAGCGGTCGGACGAAGGGAGGCGCGCGCGCGTCGCGCGGCGGGACGAGGAGGAGCGCGCGCGCGTCGCGCGGTCGGACGAGGGAGGCGCGCGCGCGTGCGGTTGGACGAGGAGGCGCGCGCGTCTGGTACTCTTCTTCGTGGGGTTTTCCTCGAGCGGCCGATGAAGAGAGAGGGGGCGCTTGCCTGCGCGCGAGCCCTCTCCGTTTCTCGATTATTATTATTATTATTATTTTTTTTTTTAAAACCTAACAAATAACAAAGGAAACTTAACAAGGAGGAAAGAGGGGGAAAATTACCTCGATTTCTTTTCCCAAGCGCTCGATAAGAGACTTAAGAGCTACCAACTCCAAATTTAAAGGTGAGGGTTGATTACTTGAGTCCCTGTAAGAACCAACAATAACCCTTTTTAGCCCAAAACTTTTTAAAACTACGACATAAGCCCGAAATTAACTCTGAAAGGGAACAATCACTTACTTGAGATTACCGGGCGTCACAGTTTACGACAGGAAGGGAAAGGGGTCGAAGGGGAAGGGGAAGGGGAGAGGAGGAAGAGATGATTTTTTCTTTTTAATTTATTATTATTATAATAATATTTTTATTTAAAAATTATTATTTTAATATTAAAAACGGCCACGTCAGTAATCTGTTAAATATTTAACAATGTTTAACGTTCAGGGACCCAATTGAACTATTTTACCAAATTAAAAAACTTGATTGTTCGATTTTGAAACTTAGAGATTCAATAGATACTCGCCTGCAGATTGAGGGACCAAGAGTGTATTTTTTCCAAATATCATTTATCTAATTTTTCCACTCGAAAAAGTTTGGACTTAATTTTTAATTACATTTAAAAGTCAGTGGTTTGCAATTATAAACATTTATGTAATTAAGGGGATGACGTGTGTCTAATTGGCTCTTGAAATAATAATAATAATAATAATTAATTTATCTTGATTCAATTTCATCAATATACTATGAATTGAATTATTAATTGGACCATTCTTAATTAGTTTGATTGGATTTAGACTAGCCAACATGATTAGATGAAGTAGATGCTTACTAATTCACTTTATCAATTAGGTTTAATTTCTTACCTCCCTTATGGTAATAACAAAGTTGATTTTTTTAAATTTCTAATTTCTTAGTAAAAAAAAACATTAAGCAACAAATTCTTACAATTAGCGTTTTTACCCCTCATAAAAAATTTCAAAAAATCATGCTAAATATCACCATATTTAGAATTGTACAAGACAACCAAACAATTATCTAAGCAACTTGAAAATAAAAACTTGAGAAATTTTAAAACCTATTTGACTAAAGTTATTATTCTGTTTCATGATTTTAATCATATATACTTCAAATAAATCTTAAAATTTTAATATTAAACTAAATAATAGTAATATTTACTTAAATTATTTTTTAAGGAGACTTACATTATTTAAAAGTATGATTATTTTAAAATATAAAAATGAAAAATACACTACATATGGTAATACACTATTGTAAATGTAAAGGTCGGTCTGTATTTTATTTTTGGTGACCTGTTTTTAGAAATCATGTTGTTTCTCAATTCTAACCCTTTTTTAGAAGTCTTTCACGTTCTTAATTTGAATTATAAGCCAAATTTTAAAAATTAAATTAAATTGTGTAAAAAAAAATTATTTGCTAAATTTGGTTTTTAGGAAGTAGGCGAAAACTATAGGCAGATATGAGCTTTATTTTTAAAAACAAGATATCAAAAACAAAATAATTACCAAACGAACCTTAAATTATCAATTTAATTATTGGTTAAATTACAACTTTAGTCAACATCCATGTTTGTGTCGGATAGGTCACTAAACTTTAAAAAGTATTTAGTTAAACTCTTAAACTTTTAATTTTGTGTATAATAGGTTCTTGAACCTTAAAAATATTAAATAAGTTAGTCTTTCAATATTGTGTCTAATGATTCTAAATTTATAAATCGACTAGACATAATATTGAATTGTGTGTCAAATAGGACACTAAACTTTTAAGGTCTATTTGGGACACAAGTTATAATAACCCGGGGAATACTATGCACCCCAAACACAGACTATTATAACACTAGAATTATACTACTCTGCATTTTAAATAATATTATATGATTTCATAGACTATAATAACCCACAAACTATTATAATTCTCTGTTATTATAACTCACTCAGCGCCCCATGGGATGTTTGGGATGCATGTTATAGTAACATGTGTTATAATAGTTTATGAAATATTTTGCGTCCAAACACATACTATTATCCAAACTAAATAACTCTACATTTTAAAGAATATTATATAACTCTACCGATTATTATAACTCATGTTATTATAAGCTATCAAGCACCCCAAACAACCTTAATAAAATTCATGAATTTTTAAAAAATGTTAAATTGGTCCATGACTTATTAGATACAAAATCTAATAAAATTGGAAGTATGACTTATTTCACACAAAATTGAAAGATTAGAAATTTGTTAAACATTTTTTAAAATTAAAAAATCTATTGACATAAACTTGAATCTCGATAAACAAAATTATAATTTAACCTCATCATTTTAAAGGAAAAGTAGCTTCGTTTAAAAGCAAAGACCCACTTGGACTACAGATAGACACACATCTAGATGGGTCTTTCCAACTAAAGGTTGGTTTGGTAAGGAATCCGAAACACAGAAATTTGAAAACAAGGGATTAAATGAAAACATAGTTGTATTTCATGTTTTTAGATATGCGTTTGGTAGCAGATTTATAAATTTAGTTCCATTTTACACAATTGCTTAAAGTGTATTCTATAATATATTTATAGATCATAAAATTCGTGATAGTTGCGAAACTAAATATTAGATTGAGTATAAGACATTATTAATTAATTTATGAACCTGTTTTTTTTTTATAAATTTTGTATAATTATTATTTCCTAATATAATATTATATAATTTATAATATATTATATTGTACATATTTTAATTGAACAAAAGTAAATTAAGTTTATAACCTGAATATTATATTTATTAATATTTGTAATTTTGGTTAATATAATTCTGCATTTTAAAATTTCAAATTCAGAATTTGGATACAATGAAAATATAAAAATGTTGTTTTCAGAATTTTTACTATTTAGATCACAGAATCTAAAAACAGTTTTTGAAAACACATTTGTCAAACACATATTTACTGAATTCAGTGAATCCAAAAACATAAAATAAAATCTGGATTGCCAACCAAACATATCCTAAATTATACCACCTATTTTGGGTTACTTTTTAAGGAAAAAAAATAAATTTCAATTTTTATTTGCCCAAATTTTACGCCCATCAGTTTTTGTTTTTACATTTTTGTCCCTATTTTAAATTTAATTAATTTATTTTAATTTCAAGCTTGATTAGATAGATATAGATATAGAATTAATGGTTTGTCTTTTTTTAATTTTTTTTATACTAGGTGTAGTAAGGAAATATATTTAATTTTTCATAAAATTTAAAATATCCGTACTCAAGTTTATTTATTTTTTGAAAAAAAAAGAAAAACTCATCTTAAAAGTCTATACATTGATACATATACATCATATATGAATAAGTTCGCATATTGTGACTATTGTGTATAGGTGATTGACAAGTTTAGGATGTGATAATTATATATAAGTTTTATAGACAACATACTATAGGCAAATACACATTAAATAACCACAATTTGCAATTATTCGTGTTAAAGAATTGCATTATTAGTATGCATGTTCTCATATTGTATATAAAAAATAAGTACAATCGGCCGATATATTTTTTAAATAATACAATTTTCAAATATTCATGTTAAATATTCTTAAAGCGCATGACTAATATACATGTTCAACTATTAACTAGTAGAAAATAGAGATGCAATGACGGACGAAAAAAACAAGGGGCGAGAAACAATAACGGACGGTGGGGATTGGCGCTGAAAAAAATTTTCGGAGATACAATGACGGGCATTGCCCGTCATAGTAATTGGTTTCTAATGATGGGCATTGCCCGTCATCATAGGGTAATTTTTTTTTAAAAAAAAACGACAGCTCACTTTTCTTTTCGATTCCACGGCCGACATTTCCAACTTTCCCCTTTTCCATTCTTCTTCTCTCTCACAGCTCACGCCTCCATCCTCGCCGCCGACCGAATCGTTCTTCGCCGAATCACCTCGCCGTCGCCGACCGAATCGCCTCGCCGTCGACCGTAGACTCGATCTCACAGCAGCCTCCATCTCTCGCCGCCGACCCTCTCTCTTTTCCTTGAATCGCTCGCCGCCGACCAATCTCTCTCTTTCTCACAGCCGCCGTTCGTTATCTCCGCCGACCCTCTCTCTTTTCCTTCGATCTGACCCTCTCTCTTTTCCCTCGATTTTCGGCCGCCCACAGATCTTCGCCGTCGGCTATTTGGAAGTCGTTGCCGTCCACAGATCTTCTTCGCTGTTGTCGGGTTTGCCGGAGTCTAAATTTTTGCAGATCTGTGAGGTCCTTCGTTTGCAGATCTAGTTCACAGAGGTAGATCTACACCGATCAGTCACGATTTGTAGGAGTTCGTCGTTGTCGAGTTCACCGAAGGTTGTTTCTGACTAAAAATTTTATTAAAATTTTGTATGTTATGTTTAGGGAACATTTTTATTAAAAATCATGGATGTTGTGTTGTTGTTAGTTTAGGGAAAAAATTTATATTTATAGCATGGATGTTGTGTTGATGTTAGTTTAAGGAAAAAATGTGCATTGATCTATAACATGGAAGTTGTGTTGCTGTTAGTTTAAGCAAAAATGTGCATTGATCTATAACATGGAAGTTGTGTTGTTAGTTTAGGGAAAAATTCAAAGGAATCCATTTGTTGTGTTGTTTGGTTAGAATCATATCTATTGCTGGATGACTATTTGAATTGTTGATAATATATAATGTTTTGCATCATCTATAAGATATGAATATCCATAGCATATAAACAACTAGCAACTATACCTTTCGAGTGAAACTAAAAGCAAAACTATGCAGATTTAATCACTTAATTAATCTAAAAGATTAAACCAAACTAAAAAAAATCAATAAAAACAAATAAAATGACAATCAATATAGTGCATACATATAAAAGTTAAATTAGTTGCTATATAAATAGCTACCATAAATTTTGCAAGAATAATATTGGCCAAACTAGTTCAATTTTTCATTTAATTGTCAGATTTGGGTCATTTTATACAATTGAGCTCTCAAATGTTTGAGCTCTGAGCTCCTAGAGTTAATAAATGAAATTACAAAAAGAACTAATATAGTAGACTACATTAATCTCTATCAAACCATATATGAGTTCATATATCTTATGCGTTATTATAACTTATTTTTTTCATGGTATTTTTTTTTGGCAGATTGTTACAATGAGTGGATCAAGTGACAATGAGGTGAATGTATCGATCCAAATGGAGGCTAGGCATACTAATCGACGTGGTCTCACTACTATGTGTGGTTTGGCACGCGTAAGGACTACAGGGGAACGCTTGGTCATCCAATACAACAATCAAGGCCAAAGTGTTGGTGATAATGCAAACCAAATGCAAAGTTATATAGGAGTTTGCGTTAGGCAACAAATTCCATTAAGTTACAAGACTTGGAAAGAAGTTCCCCAAGAATTGAAAGATAAAATTTTTGATTCTGTAGAGGTAAGAATAATAGTATTTTCCCCTAAAGGCTTCTTAATATATAGAGTTATTTAACCCTTTATTATGTGTTTCCTATGTAGATGTCATTTGTGGTAGACCCTCGGTCCAAGAATTGTATTATTCAATCAGCGGCAAATAAATTTCAAACATTTCGATACACGTTGTATCAAAAACACATACTTCCATATAAGGATGAGTCGTCCTTGTTGAAACATCCTCCACAAAAGTATTCTCATATTGATCAAAAAGAATGGGAAGCATTTGTGAATGCTAGATTATCGGAAGAACGGGAGGTAAATACATTATACTTATTGCTTTTAAAAGTTAGTAAAAAAGTATTAAAATGATTTAAATTGATTCTATTATGTTATACAGGCACAAAGTCGTGTGCGGAAGGAAAGGAGAGAGAAATGTAAATATAATTATCACATCTCTCGCAAAGGATATGCAAACTTAGCTGAAGAATTAGTGAGTAACATTATTTCTTATGTTTTTCCATACATGAGATTTAATAACTTGTATGTTTATATAGGAATTGGCGGATGATCCTTCCACTCGTGCTACCTTATGGATACAAGCACGAAAAGAAAAAAATAATGAATACTTCGATGAAGCCACCAAACAATGTGTTGGTCGAATCGTAAGTTAATATGTTTTATTTTAACATGATGTAAAAATGATTCTTAGTTTAAATATCTTAGGGTTAGTTTCAATGTCAATCTAAATGGTTGTGACAGGATGAACTAGTTATGAAGAATAAAGGTAAAGACATATTGACCAGAAGCATTAGGCACGCCTGCACACGAGAGGGCGTGTTAGAGGAATAGGTATATGTCTCAGAATCCATCAACATACTTTAACATTCCTCGAGGGAACTCAAAATCAAGCAAAGAGTCTGGCAACAAAATGTCGACTGATTGCTCACCTTCCAAAAAGTCTGCAAGCATAGGCAGTAATCATCCAAAAGACAAGGAGGTCATTGACGAGGTGG
Source organism: Trichosanthes cucumerina (assembly GCA_036507285.1). Taxonomy (NCBI): domain Eukaryota; kingdom Viridiplantae; phylum Streptophyta; class Magnoliopsida; order Cucurbitales; family Cucurbitaceae; genus Trichosanthes; species Trichosanthes cucumerina. Next base: position 67,099,623 of record CM071839.1, on the reverse strand, counting down.
AAGAAATTTTAGAGGTAATTAGAAATTTAATTTTTAATATTAAAAGTGTGATCTATGATACTTTATTTTGACATTCTTTTTTAATTTTTGAAGGGAACTTCATGCCATCTAGCAATAGGATCAAAGGATAATGTGGTTGCTGTAGGCACAATGTACACGTCTGACGCTCAATTTCCCACAGTCCATGGAGTTCCCTTAGGAGTTGAAAATGTTAGAGTGGTAGTGGACATGATCGTAGGTGAAGATGCTCCATTACCAATTCCTATACGGGAAAAGTAGAGTCTTTGAGTCAATCAATGGGAAATTTTGTGGCATGGCCTCGGGACCTTGTCATTTTTAATAAGGGGGAAAAGGTATGAAATTCTTCAACTCAATGTTTAAAATTACTATATTCTTTGTTTACAAATTTAAATGTTATTTTGTTGTGATAGGTGGCTTCTCCAGCAAAACATAAGTCGGATGTTTCTGTACATGTGCCTACTTCACATTCTACAAAGTACACAGATGCTCATGTGACTATTAAGCTTCTGAATCGTTATGCAATGTTATTGATGCAAGAAGATGATACGATTCAAGTCAAGTTGAGCGAGCACATGTTCGGGGAGGAGAAGTTAATTTATTTACATCGCGATGATATCCTGCATTACTGTGGGATGGTGGAGATAGGGTACTCCTGCATAGTCGTATACATTGCGTAAGTATACAACATCTTTCATTTATATTGATTACGCTTTTGAATGTAGTATACAACATCTTTCGTTTTATAACTTTACTTTTGTTTAGGTATCTTTGGACTGTATGTGACTATGAAATAATCGCCAAGTTCTTGCTAGTTGATCAAATAACCATTTCTAATTTTGTTAAAAGTCAAGAAACACGTTGTATAAATCAAGCTATGAGTTAGAAATGGTTAATTTGGACTTGGATCAACAAGTTTTCATCCCATATAATACTGGGTAAGTTTAACTTACTTCAACCTATTTATATGTTTTTTGTTCATTAAAACAATGATATTAGAATATTCATCTATTGTTTTAATAGATATCATTGGATGTTGATCGTTATCCATCCGCGGGCGAACACCGTTTATGTCTTAAACTCGTTGAGGAGTAAGATCGAAGAAAGTTTTCAAGGAACAATAAATACGTAAGTGTTTCAAACCTTAAGAATTAATTACTTTCTATTAATTTTTCTAATGCTTCAAACTCTTTAGATCCTTGAGAATGTGGCAAGCCAAGCACTCACTTCCACAATATCGTTCCGCCATCACTTAGAAACTTGTAAAGGTAAACATAATTGAAATTATTCGATTGTTTTGGCCAACGGAACGAAATTTAACTAAAACATGCTATTTTTAAAATTATTTTGCATGTAGTGCCCCACAATCAACGGGTTCTGTAGAGTCTTGGTACTACTATGTACAAAAGTATATACGAGAAATCGTATATAATTCTAGTATCCCTATAATGAGCCTTGTAAGTACTCTTATTTTATCTTCTTAGTGATTCAAAATATAATTTAGTCTAATGTTATTTTATATATTATTTCTCTTTGTAGTTTAACACAAAAACTGCATATAAACAAGAAGAAATCGACGAGATTCGAGTACAATGGGCGGATTTTGTTGGCAGATTTGTATAAGCCATTTGTGGATTTCTGAATTGTGTGAAATAGATTTGTATGAAGTTAGGTAAGTTAATATGTTGGTTAGATGTACAATATACTTATTTTATAGTATAAGTGTATATAATATTTAGTAGTTTGTGGAGAGGCGGGTGGCCTCATTCTTCTGAATCTGGGATTAAAGTTTGTTGGATGCTATCTATGAATGAATGTGTTTTTTGATGTATATACTTGTTTCTTGGATGTTGTCTATGGAGAGGCGGGTGGCCAAATTCCCTACACCGATTTTTGGATATATAGTAGTGTTCTACAATGTTTCAGGTTATGGTTAGCTGATGTTCTGTAGAGGTCATGCCGAAATTTTTACTTATTGACTTAATTTCGTGTTAGTTTTAGAGTTTATTATTTTTGTGATATAGGTATAGGTGTTAAGGTTTGTGATATAAGAGTTTATGGTTTTAGAGTTATGGTTAAGGTTTGTGATATACTAGTTTATGGTTTTTGTGATCGATAAGGTTATGTAGAGATCGTCTTATATGTATTCTTTATAATGAAGTGTGATACTCTTATCGTAAAAGGAATCATGTTGGATGTTTGTGGATGAGATTTCGTGTTTTTTTTTGTTATATAGAAGTATTTTGCAATGTTTCAGGTTATGGTTAGCTGATGTTCTGTAGAGGTCATGCCGAAATTTTTACTTATTGACTTGATTTCGTGTTAGTTTTAGAGTTTATTGTTTTTGTGATATAGGTGTTAAGGTTTGTGATATAAGAGTTTATGGTTTTAGAGTTATGGTTAAGGTTTGTGATGTACTAGTTTATGGTTTTTGTGATATAGGCGATAAGGTTATGTAGAGATCGTCTTATGTGTATTCTTTATAATGAAGTGTTATACTCTTCTCGTAAAAGGAATCTTGTTGGATGTTTGTGGATGAATTAGTGATTTCATGTTTTTTTTGGATATATGTTCTGCAATGTTTCAGGTTATGGTTACCTGATGTTCTGTAGAGGTCATGCCGAAATTTTTACTTATTGACTTGATTTCGTGTTAGTCTTAGAGTTTATTGTTTTTGTGATATAGGTGTTGATATACGACTTTATGGTTTTAGAGTTATGTTTAAGGTGTAATTTGGAGTTTTGGATATAAGAGTTTTCTATGTGCATTGTTTTGGTTAAAAAAGAATTTTGTTGGATGTTGTTATGGATTAGTGATTTCATGTGTGGTTTCAATATAGAAGTTAATATATTTGCAATATTTCAGGTAATTAGTTATTAAATATTGTTGGTTAGCCATCGGGCAATAATACATGTTACTCCATACTATCTAAGAAACTAATCACACTAAATTTAAATACATTTGTTAGGTAATTACAACTTAATATTCACGTTACTTTTTTGTTTTTGAGTACATCAACAATTGGGGTGGGGAGATTCGAACCCATGACCTTTTAGTCATGAGTCATACTTGATGCCAGTTGAGCTATGCTATTGTTGACCACGTTACAGAATTCTTAAAATCCATTACTAATGATGTTTCTTCCGTACATAAGATATGCATCAAAATAAATTTATAGGTGATATAGTATAGGTAGATATATTTATATGAAAATTTTCAAATATTCATAGTAATAAATGTTAATGAAATACATTATTGATTTACATTCTCCTATTGTATATAAGAAACGAATTCAAGGGTGAAATTTGAGAAAAAAAAAACATATTATATGTTTATATCAAAATAATACCTTTAAGGGTTGTTTGGCGCGCTGGTTTGGAATCAGAAATCTTGGGTTCTAGAACCCTAGAATTTTTTTTGCTGGAAAAAAAAAAACCTTAAAGTTGCAGAAACTTGTATTTGGGATGCAAGGTTGCATGATTGTGTTGGCCTAGGTTTGTATAAACCTGCATTTTAGGTCCAAGATTGTGTTGGGTTGGGTTTATGCATTTTTTTTTAAAAAAATTCAAACTATTTATTATTTTTAAAAAATTACATTGTTTTTCTTTCCACTCTATTTTTTTTTAACTTCATAATTTTTTGTTGGGTTACATACTAACAATTTAACCAATTATGTGGAGTAATTGTCACAATTATAGTTCAATTTTTAGTTTATACTATGTGTAGTTTGTATAACTATATGCTATCTCATTCACTCCACTCATGATGACATAAAATCGACGATTATGCATAACAACAAATAATAGGTGCAATGTAAGAATGATTTTGTCAATGGTAAAGTAAAACAAAAACTGCATATGAAGATATGGTTCTAAAATAACATAATACACTGCCTGAATGAAATAACAAGAAGGTATTAGTTGTTCATAAATGTATAGTCATATAGTGGTAGATGAAAGTGATAAAAAGAGACTTAGGTTCGTCTCGGTGCTTTCCCTAAAATTTCCACGCAATAATCATATACTTCTAATCTAAGATAAATGCAAAGAAGGACTTCAACATCATACTATCGGAGAGAAGAGTCTTTGCAACATTCATGTAATCTTGCCTTGTCATCTTTAGGATTGTCTTCAGTTCTGCATATAGCTTGTTCACTCGAACTCTTTTAGTCATGTCCATCTCAGACGACGACGATGCAATCCTCCCAATTTGTTCATCTGTCAAGTGGAACCATTATTCAGGATGTTTGGCATATTGAAGTCCGAGGGCATACGTCTCCTCCTATTCGGTCTGGATGTTTTGATGTCTCCTGTTTGACTCATGAGTGTGGTTGATGTGTCCTCACCAAACACCAGGTTGAGTGAAGATGGATTACAGATGAATGAATCATCAAAATCAAGGTTAGAGTCATCATCTAGGTTAGTTGCAGCGTCTGATGCCATATCAGATGGGGTCTATGCACCAACCCTGTTGCTCTATCTTTGCTAAATATGATCACGAGATCGTTAAACTAAGGAAAAAGCTTGTTTCGATGACCTTTGACACTTGGGTGACCCTGCATCACCCGTTGTTAACAATAAAAAAATGAAAAACAATAATTATAACAATATTTCTCTTAACTTTATCCACGCATCAAATATGTCCTACTTAGCCTTCACACATTTATGCTCCTCGTTCCATTTGAAGCAACTGCACGTTGGTCCCAACATCTCAATGATTGCTTGGTACTACATCTTCAAGAATTTCATTCTAGACTCTAGATTAAGGTTGACATGCATGCCACACCCTGGAATCCTCTCTTTCACCATCTTCTGAACCTCGTCTTGAAAGTAGCGACGTTCGTGGGTTGGGTTGGGTCGGTTTGAGACACTTTTTAGACTTAATTCAACTATATTAGGGTTGCAAATTTCTTCAACTCAAATAAACGACCATCATTAAGTTGTGAACCCAACCATGAAACTTTGGGTTGGGTTGATTCGAGTTGATCGGGTTTTATATTTAAAATTTTATTTTAAGAAAAAGTTAGTATTGATATGTAAAATATATATTTATTTTATTTTTGAATATTGAATTAAGATTAGCAACTCAATTTTAATTTATATTATGATTTTTTACCTTCCAATAACTTAAAAACTTATTTTAAAAAGTTATTAAAAAATAAATAATCTAAAAATAATTATAAAATTAAAATAAATATATGCACACATAAAAAAAATATATATTAAACTAATTAGAAGTTGGTTTGATTCAACCCAAATCGTAATTGAGTAATAAAGGCAGGATTTGAACCCATAAAATTAACCAGCATGACATTAGGCTAAAGGTAAAATCTTAACATTTAAAAATATTAGAGTCCAACTGTCATATATTTATTTAAAAATCTGGAATCTTTTCACAATATCAAGGTTGATGTAGATTTTCAAAAAGATATCTTCTCGTCTTCACTCTTCACACACAAATCACTCTCTTTTGAAGGAAAAATCTCTCTCTTCTATGCAAGACCTCCTCCCTCCCCAAAAACAAATCTTTCTCTCTTCCCAAGAACAAATCTTTTTCCTTAGGGCGCTATGAATTTTTTCTAACAATGGAGTCCTTCCTCTATTAACTTCATCTTCACAATTTTTTTATGGATCCTTCTTCTACTTTTTTTTTTCTTCCAAGATCTCATTTTTCCATTTCTCTCCCACACATTTTTCAAAAGAAAGAGACCCTTATCTTCTCTACTATTTTTTTTTCAATTTCTTTCTTCTTCCACCATTTTTTTTCTCCAAAACAACACTATTTTAATCCTTTTATCATCTTCATCCTTTTTATGTTAGAACAACAACAACAAAACTACATTTGGGTCTGCCATTTTCTCTTTCAACATTACACAATAATCAATTCGAACCACTACTATCTTGCAAAATCAACCTGAGGAGCGTTTGAGATAGTTGGGGTAGAATACTTTTTTTTCTCTCTCTCATATTTTTCTTTATTTTTCATTAACTATGTTGTTGCTTTCTATTTTTGTCATTAATATTCTAATTTTCAATATATATTTGTTAGTTTTCTTTGTATGCTCCTTTATATTTGAAATTGCTAAATGATTGAGAATTTCTTTTTGACAAGATTATTCTTCTTGGATTGAAATTTGTTTGTTTATAATGTGATCGAGTAAGCACCGTAAATACTTGAAAGTCTTCACCTAAAAAAGTGAGATCAAATTATTATATTTTACATAACTTAAGGTATAAGAAAAGTGATCACAAAAAATTATTAAAATGAAAGTTTATATTGAAAACGAATCTGTTTTTTTTTTTTTTTTTTTAAGAATCATTGAGTTTTTATTAAGAGAAAAAAAAATCAAAATGTTTACTCAATAACCCCACTTTACCAAATAAAACTAGTTTCTCTTCTAAGAAACGCTTTTGAATCAAGAAATTTTATCATGCAATCTTAGAAGTTCTTAAATAAACCCATTTTTTATATATATTTTCTCTTTCCAATAAACAATATGTTGTAAACCTATACTTTCACCTTTGATTTACGGTCTATGACAACACAATTTTTTTTAAAAAAATAATTATTATTCTTTTTACAAAAATAAATTGAACTTCTTAAGTTCCAAAACTGTTTTTTCAAAAAGCAACTATTTATCCAACATCCTTTTCAAAATTCCCATTTTCCAAGTTTTAAAAAATAAAATAAATACCTTTAAGAATGTTATCTTTTTACATGTTTTAATAGAAATAAAAGCCACACATCTTTAAAAAAAAAAGTTTACTTTTTTAAAATGGCTTGAGTGATGTGTTTTAGATAAATTCATATTACTCTCAAAGTGCAAGAATCCTTCCATCAAAAGTTAAATTTACAAAAAAAAAAAAAGTTAAAAATAGATGGAATCCTATGATAGGTTTGAGAAAAGATGTAAAATTTCAATATAAATCTTAAGGTGAGGAATTTCTTATTGATAAAAAATAATTCCAATATTGCATCAATTGATGACTAATACTCCCACCAAGTTGATCAAATACTTGATTTACTCTTGAAGTTTAAGATACGACTAATTGAGACACTTTGAAACTAAAATCAACCAAACAATTTTTCTTTTAATTTCAAATGACCTTTTTTTCCCTCTAAATAAAATTAATCAAGATAACATGAGACAAATGATTATGGTAACTGTTTTTACAGGTGTTGTAGCGCGTTAACATCTTCCCTATGCAAAAAAGACCCTTGAACGTAGTCTCTATTTTTGTAGACCTTTTCTTTTTTAAAATTGGGTGACCAATCACACTCAAATAATTGTTAGTGGCAACCCCGAATTTCTTTCCAAAAGACACTCCTAGATGGATGTCAGTCGCTTCACATCACGATATGACAACAACAATACCTATGAAAAAACAATATTAATCCATATGACGATAGAAAAACTTTTCATTAAAATCATCAATTCACTCGAATCCTATTTCACAACAATAGAGGGCGATGCAATCTCTGAAAACAAACGAAACAAAACTAAATATCTATTATTTGATTATAATAGACTTTGAGATCACCAATAATAAGAAAATAATTTAATTACATGACTCAATTTTATCACAAGCTTCTAACTCTTCAAGTTGTGGAGGAAGATCTAATAACGTTGAGCTGCCACAAATCCAATTTTGCATCTTGATCGCACTTGTTAGGAACGTCAAAAATAAATTTATAACTAACCTACCAAATTTAAAGTCTAGTGAGCCAGGTCGATAAGAAGGGAGTCGTGTTATAGTATCATATTATATTTTTATTATTTTGGATTGGCGTGTTAAAACTATACAGGGGGAGGTTTCATGCAAAACATGAAATACATGAAATTAAATTGCATTAAAATAAAGACAAGCAAAAATTAACCAAAAGTGCATAAATACTAATCGGTACTGATTCATTGGATCGCGTCGGGGTGTCGCAAGTAACGCTAATCATTGATTTCTAAAGATTTAATTTCTAATTGAGTTACTAATTTTATGTCTGCCCATCCAAGGGAAATGCCCTTAAACTCCTATAATTTCTCCTAGGCCAGTTTAATTAACCAGTAATTAGACCCAAAGCTAATCCAAAGATAGGGATGAGACTAGTCCTAGCCAGAGATGCCATACTCGGGATCAACTGTTTAAGCCCTAAATTCAATTAGTATTAGCAAATTACTTGAATTAGTCGAAGTTGCTAGCCCAAGCAAATTTTCACACCATTTTGATTACTTTTTAGACTTAGACCCTTTAAGTCGTTCATGACCGCTCGAAACTCACAAACTCACTGGTTCTAAATCTAGTGCTACAAAATTGCATGCTAATTACAGAAACCAACCTACATAGCATAAATAAGCTAGTTTAACACACATAGAGTGTCAATCTACTCACGAGCATGCTTATGGATTAAGAACTAACGTAGTCATCGATAAAATTCAATAAAAACTAAAAAATTTCATAAAAAATTTCGAGTCTCAAAGCGTTACATACCTTGAGATTTTCCTCCAAATTGGCGTTCCCGCGTAGCTGGAGCCGAAAATGTCACACCCCCTCCCAGAGTACTTGCCTTACCTAGGAAGGGATGTGAAGACAGAGAATACCAGTCCTCTTACTGGCACTCGTTGCCCAACCTAACCACAACCTAAAGTTGAACACAACGCAACATGTATGAACAAGTAAAATTGAGCACACAATTTCACACATGAGCAAGATGCATTTAATTCCCCATACTATGTTTTCTTAACAAGTCATAACATATTTAAGTCTATTACAACCCGACTAGAATGCTTTTATTTCAAAACTATATGCATATGGAAGTGTATATACAAGGAGTTGAAGAGGTGTGGTGGCAAATAGGTCTTGTCGAGGCTAAGCACTGGGAACTCTTCCGCTACCTGGGGAGGAAAAACATGTTGAAAACATGAGCTGGGAAGCCCAGTGAGTGAAAATTTTAGTAGGTTATGCGATCAAAGATAAAACATTAAAAGTAACCAAAGCAATGCCGCCAAACTATAGGCTTAAAGCACTACGAAAAGCAAGATTGAAGAACTCATAATGTAACATCAAAATAAAAAATAAATAATCTAAAACGTAGGAATTCATGATAAAGGAAACTTGTAGCATGGTACCCTTCTAATCCCTAGCTGTGGCAGAGCCCTCTTAAAACCAACAACGTCAATACCTCTCTCACGTGCACGTGGAATGTCATTAAGGCTCATTGGTCTCCCCTAATACCTTCTCCATGTCTTTCAGTATTGGGGCTAGACCACATCTGAATACCTTCTCACTTCCTTCAGTATCGAGAGTCAACTTCGCTCCCTCCTAGGTACCTTGTCTGTGTCCTTCAGTATCGGGGGTTAATAATATACATGGGCATGCTTTAAATAATTCGAAAAGATGTTTTGAAATCACACTCAGGAAGTTCTCAACATAAGCACAAGCTTCCAAACTTCAAGTGCCATGCCAAAAGTTAAGTTCATCGTATGGCTTAAAGGAAAACTCATTGGCCAAACTCATTTTTCATGTTCTCGACACATAAATTCTTAAACATAGCCACATAGTCATACTTTAAATTTTGGGGAAATTTAAACATGTTTGCGAATGGACTAATGCAGGGTACTTCTATGAAAAACTTACTTCCAAAACTTCGTTTTCATGCTTGAACGCGGAGTAACAAACTAGTTAAAAATATGCTTAACTTCCACATCGACAGATTACTCGGAGTTCAATGAAAAATAAATATAAAGTAGATTAAGCATGCTTCAATATCTATCATTATTAAGCTTTTAAAGAAACAAAGATCAAAGCATAGGTTTTCAAAAAAAAGTGACTCACAATCACCAAAATGGAGCACATCTTGGTATTTGGCCCAATGCCATGAAAATGAATTTCATAATATTGATCCCATTTGCTATTTGGCCCAAAATTAGACTTAATTCAGTCACATAACTCATAGTATAGTAACTGCACACACTTGGCCATAGGGTACAACAAGATGGAAACACATCTTCCTTAATCTCTAGCCTTTTCTCTTTGAATCCAAAATTCTAGATTCAACTTCCAACCCGAGTTTCTCAACATTTAGCAAAACAACCACCCAATTTTATTTGATAAACCTCAAGTACAATTTCTAAGCTCTTACTTACCTCAAAATGTGAGCTTCTAATTCCTCCCCAAGAGCTCAAAACCTCCAAATTTCTTCACCTTGTTCTGTTGGTCGAGAACTGGGAATGCCTCTCATTTTCTACAATTTTGACGACCTTCCTCTTTGTATTTTCTCACAACCAACCACACACTTATTCTTCACTCAATTTCTGAGGTTTTGGCTTAAGAATCATCGAATTTTCTCAAGTAGATTGAGAGATATGACCGTTTGAAGTTGATTAATTTCCTACAGCTTCAAGTTGGTTGTAGGATTCACAAGAAATGGACAACACCTACATCAATTGCTCCATGTTGTGACTTCATGAAATTTGGCCAACTCCTACTTTCTCCATTACCCCTTAACTCCTTTTTAATCCATTGTTGATACCGAAATTTGGATGGTCGGATCAATGGTGAATTTGTATTGCTGGGAATAGTAATCTCTTGCAAGACAACCAACTAACACTGGTGTGGTGTTGAGCCACACACATTCCGACACTCAAGTTAGAAATGGGTACTTGTCTAAAGATTCAGCTAGAAGGTATGGAATGATTGCTTACATTTCGCAGCTTTTCTAACGAAATATTATAGTCGCACAACCGTAACAGTTCCTCCGGGGTTTAATTATCCGCTAACCATCCATGATTGTGCTCTCCTAATTACAACGATTACGAGAGTGGAACCGTTCCGCAACGTTCCCACCTCTTCCACTACCTGTCATAACGATGCCTGTGGCATACCAAAATACCAACCTTCCATGTCCTGTGGCCGACCCTAGGGGGTCGGCCTCCCCGTGTTGGGAGACATCAGGGGGACTCTTTAGGGTCGCCCAAGAATGGCCCAAGGCCCTAGGTCAGAGAGCTCAGGCCAACCTCGAGGGGTTGACCAATGTGGGCCTTAGACTGCCCCTTAGGGGCCATCCTCTTTGGGATGTGAGCCTCGGGTCGATTTGTCGAGGTTGATTTTGCAGGCTTGCTCATGGTTACGTACATCCAATTTTCGCCCATAAAAAGTTGCCCCCACTTCCAATCTAACCTCATGGGTGTATTCGATGGTGGTTTGATTGGAAGTACATGGACGTCTCCACCCCTCTTTTTCTGCGCAATCCTCCCCTCACCATGAGAGTTGAGGTCGCTCCTATGGTGACATCTCCTATTGAGCACGTGAGCCTCGACCGACACCCCACTTGACGCCAATGCACCCGAGCCTCTCCGTCTCGTTCCTTGTTCCAGGCATCCCCTCACTTAGTTCTCGGATCGGATCAGACTGTTCTTCTATCTCTTATTGTTTTCCTTTTACATTTTTCCCCTATGATTACCTCTTTGTTCCTTAAGCACCACTGATCCTCTAATGAACAACAAGTCTAAGGTCCTACCATAGACTCATACCCTCATAGAGGGTGGGGCCCCGTTGTTCAAGACCTGGAGTAAGTTCTTAAGGGAACAACCCATCTAATTTCTTAGTGTAGGAATGAGTGAATTCTATCTTGCACAGTTAAGTCCCCAGCTACCTACGAGATTTTGTCCCTGAGAAGGTAGGCTTATTGAGTCGGTTACAGGCCACTCACCCATACTAGTCTAAGGACAAACTCCTATAAGCAGGAGTTCTTAACTTGCTTAGGATTTAGGTCGAGTCACTAATGACCATCTATAAATTATCAGTCTTATCCTGTTAACGATGTTACACTGGTTAGACTAATAATTTGTAGTCCGATCTTGTATGAACTCTTCATACAAGATGCCCCCACTCACATGTCAACCACATGAATGAGTTGGATTACCTCATTTGTACTAATTACAAAGTATGTCGCATCCATGGTGTTACCAGAATGAGGTTTCCAACCTTATTCTTGTACCATAGACCATTTAGGTTATATTCTTGAACACAATCCAAATAGTGTCCACTACACTGATGTTTACGATATATTATAACCTTGGAGCTTAGTTTATTGGATTTATAAAGTAAGAATTATAATTTCATCAAAACAAATAACCCTTTATTTATTTAATCAAAATTACACAAGTTTAGTGCCTAAATCCCAACACTCATCTCGTGTAGTTTGTAATATTACAAGTTGTAAATAAATAATAGTTATTTATTTGAGCCTCGTGATATAAATAAGAGCTATTTATTTAAACTTTGTGTCTCGCATATTTTTCATAAACTTAATCTAATAAACTAAGCTCCAGGGTCATTGCATAATTAGAGAATTAGAACTTGAACGGTGTGTAGTGGACACAATGGGAGGATCACGTTCGAGTTAATGACCCGAACGATCTATATTATACTGATAGGGTTGGAGACCTAATCTTGGATACGTTGTGGATATGGCCTGCTCTGTATTAGATACAAACGAGGTGATCCAGCTCGTTCATGTGGTTGACATGCGAGTGGGGGCATCCTGTGCAATGAGATTGTACAAGACCGGACCGTGAATTATTAGACTTCATCGATGTAACACCGCTAATGAGTATAGGGCTAATAATTTCGTAGATGACCATTAGTGACTCGACCTTAATCTCGACGTGTTGAGACTCTCATGCTGGGGTCCATCCCTTTGACTAGTACGGGTGAAGGTGGCCACTGTTACTCGCCCAATATGCCTATATTCTCAGGGACAGGACCACGTGGGGAGCTGGGAACTTGACTACGAAAGAAGGAATTCACTCGTTCCCGACTTAGGAAAACTAGAGGGGATGTTCCCTTAAGTTTTGTCTCCAGGGCTTGAACAACGGGGCCCTACTCTCTCATTGGCCTGAAAGGGTTTTTGTTTGTGGTTGGACCATGCAACGTAGTTGTTCATTAGAGGAGCAGTGGGACTTAAGGAGCAAGAGGTAGACACAGGGGTAAAACGGTAATTTGACCTAGTAGTGTCTACGAACAACCAGTGAAGGGTCGACTCACGGGTATTGGTTATATCGATGGACACAACTTGTCCTACACTGATGAGAGTGCAGCTACGGGTTTTAGTGGAGTGTTACCGTAGCTAATGAATGTTGAATAATCGGGTCAAAGGGTTTGACAGTTTAGTCTCGAATCATTGGAGCTCGTCACGTGTAGGTCCATTAGGTCCCTCGGTTGGCTCAAATTTGACAAATTGAGAGTTTACAGTTTGGTGTGAATTTGAAGTGTTCAAATTCATTATTTGGGTATTTATGTTATTTATATGAGATATAGATGACATAATATATAGTTTAATGTGAATGAGATTCATAATAAACTATAGTATAGCCTAATTGATTAATTAGTGCTAATTAGAGAAATTCAATTGAGAGAAATTAAATTGAATATGATTCAATTTAAAAATCCACAATTATGCTAATGAGATTTGTATAATAAGGTATGAGATACCTTATATTATGTGATATGCAAATATGATTTGCATATCATATAGTTGTGGTTTAATGGTAATTTAGTGGAGATATTAACTCCACATCTCACCATTATTTAAAGGCTTGGTGAGAAGCTTTTGGTAAGGTTGGTTCTCATTTTTGGAAATTCAAGTTCCAAGAAACCTCTATTCTCTCTCAACTCTCTCAAATCTCTCATCACCCAAAATCCAAAGGGAGTCCCACCTACTCTCCCTCAACCTCCTGAGAACAATCGAGAAGACCCTTTGGAGGTGTCTTGCTGTTCGGATCGAGGTTCGTGTTTGAAGAGTTCGTCTGTTCGAGAGAGATCGTGACCAGAAGAGGAAAGCGTTGAAGAAGGGTTCTTAAACAAGTAAGTACCGATACCTTACTGTTTTTCCTCTCCTTTTACATGTTTAACCTATAATTAAAGTAGTTTAATTCAATTTTAAGATAAGAATTACACACCGGATCAACGATGTTTCACAACGTCTTCCGCTGCGGGAATTCTCAATCCTTTCAATTGGTATCAGAGCCAATCGTTTCTCTTCGTTGTGTATTCTGTAATATCTTAAAATTAGGTGGGTAGCATCAATTTTCATGAGATGAATGTTAATGGTTTGCATTTTTGGATATTTTTTATTTTTGGCACATAGTTTAGATTTACATTAAAGTTGATGAGATCAATGTAAGGGCCCGTTGTTTTGGGAATTTTTTAATGTAAATTGAGTTTATAAGTCCGTGTCGTTCGTGACAAGAGTTATCGTGAAGAAAACAGAGCGAAAACGGGCATTTTTGATGAAAAACAGTGAAGGAGGTTTGCTGAAATTTATCAGCATCGCGACGCTGTTCTTCAGAATTGCGACGCCATCCATGCTGCTGGAGAGAGTGCTGCAGTGCAGCGTTGCAACGCTAGGGGTAGCGTTGCAATGCCACAGCGTTGAGAACGCTAGACATGATGTTGTACACTATAGCGTTGCAACACTGGCCACGGTGTTGCAACGCTGCAGCGTAGTGGATCATGGTGCGCGAGAAATTCGCGTGGTAGTGGCATCAGGGGTCAGTGGTTCGAACTGGGAGTTACGCAACTGTTTTACTTATTTATTTTATTTTATTTATTTAATTGAAAAATGTATTTATTTATTTATTTTTATTAATTAATATTAATATAAATGTTTTATTAATGTTAATTAATTTTTTTTAATTCCCCTAGGGTGCCAAAAATCGGTCAAATTATGCTATTTATTAAATTATGCAATTGTTGTATGATTTATTATTTCTATGTGCATAATGTATGTCATATAGATTTAAAATCCCACCTTAGGTTAAACATTTCATCCACCATATTTATATTATAAGTGTTATAATATATAGTATGCATGATAAGATTATATTATAAGAGTTATAATATAATGTTTGCATGATTTAATCTATTTAATATAAATGTTATATTTCTTAGATTAAAAGCATGCCCATGCATTTAATTCATGTGATGAATGTATGTTATAGTATAGTATTATTCATGTGATGAATGATCAAACACTATAACCTAGAAATGCATGTAACCTAAGTTAATTATTAGTTTTAAAATGTTTAGAACTTGAATAATTAGACTTATGTTTTCTAGTTCTAATAAGATTAGAATTAGGAAATTAAATATGACCTTTGAATGGAGACTGATAAGTAACTCGTTCTGTCTAAGGTTGGGGTATTTAAGGTGACGGTTTGCGAAACACCCCTACTTGGGAATCGACCTGGGAGTGAGTTCGGTCCGGAGATTCTTAGGTTATATTCTCGTGAGTGTCGTTAATTAAGAGTTAATTAATTTACTCACATAGACCTAAGTTAATAATGTGATTATAGACTTAGGCTAATCCAATATAAGAGTTATATTGGTAGACTTAGGTAAATTTTAGCCGATTTATCTAGGTCAATCCCGTTTAATTTAAAGTGTTGAGTGGGAGGAAATAAAGTGTATGAGATACATTTAATTTTTCATCCACAAATCTCTGTTAAGTTCGCACCGTGAGATCCATACTCGGCCTCATGGCGCAAATGGGAGGTCCCCCTACGGGTGGCATTTGTATGGCATTCAACGTGAATGGAGAAAGTACTTATAGTGAGTGGGAGCGGGACCTGTGAAATCGGGACCCACGGTCTCTTCTTTCGATTCACACCGTGAGACGCCTATGATCCGCCAACTAGTTTGGCATGGACCAAACAATCCCTACGGAGGGCCTTGATCATGGGAGTCGGAACACCGTGAATTTCCGAAAGGGATACGGAGGAACACCAACAAGGAAATCGTATCCCTTTCGGAAATTCACCAACAAGGAAATCGTATCCCTTTCGGAAATTCCGAAAGGGATACGAAGGAACACCAACAAGATTCATTAAGAGTTAATGAATTCAAACTGAAAAATGGTAACTGGATGTCTAATGGAATAAGAGTTATTTTGGGATTAGGGTCTAGTCGAGAAAGTCTCGTCCTAGAGGAGGAGTGGGTTTGTCTACCCTACGGTGGCGATCATTCTAAACCTTTGCGGTATCATTGCAAATTTTGAATGACCTAGGGATCATAGGATAAAAATTTTCTAAAACCTGATTGGATTTTCAATAGTTTTTGCGAGAATAATACAAAGTTTTTTTCATTTTTTCAGCAACAAAATGTCAAACGCTTTTAACACACTTTTAGCTTTCGTTAAGTTAGTCGGCGATAATATTTCGTGGAAAAATAATATTAACACGATTTTGGTAAATGACGACCAAGAGTTCGCGCTTGCTGAGGAGGGTCCTTAGGTGCTCGATTCAACAGTCCTATTCAACGATCTACAAACCTTTCAGTCCTTGGTGCAGACCAGGGGACAGGAAGCTGAGGCAAGTGTTGCTTAAGACCTTTTCACAGGGGTTTGACCTCTGGGATAGTTTGTAGGCTCTTCAGGCCCTAAAGGGAAGAAGGAGAAGTTGAAAGAGGATAGTGTTGACCGCGCTGCCGCCCTAAAAAGCAAAAAAATCAAGTAAGTTGCGAGGAAGTGTTTCTACTGCAATGGGGACGGACACCTGAAAAGGAGTTGTCCCAAGTTCCTTGAAGAAAAAAAGATGACAGGTAAATGTGATTTACTTGTCACAGAAATTTGTTTAGTGGAGAGTAATGACTCTGCCTGGATATTGGATTCAGGCGCCACTAACCACGTTTGCTCTTCTTTTCAATGAAATTATAGAGCTAGACATTTTGCTTAAAATTTACAAAAAAAAACTTGTATAAGCTTCTTGCTACAATTTTCTAATCCAATCATGTTTTAGCTAATTATCAAATGATTCCTAAGTCATTAATAATTTGCAATGATACTCTAAAGGTTTAGAATGTATGACACCGAAGGGTAATCAAAAACACTCCTCCTCTGGATCAAGACACTCTTGACCAAAACCTAATGCCAGAATAACTCTTATTCCTATCGGCTTTAGTTACCATTATTCGTCAAGATACATACACTTCTTATGTACCTTGTGAGTGTAACCCTCTGTCTTTAGACCCCAGAGTCCCCATCCAACAAAATCCCCCAAAGGGAGAACTAGGTTGAAAAACATACTAAGGAAATCTTTATCCCTTTCGGGTGTCCACTTTGTTCGATCCCCTATGATCAAGCCCTCCGAAGGGATTGTCTGGTCCATTCCAAACTAGCAGGCTAACCATAGTGATCTTACGGTGTGAACCGACAAAAGAGACCATAGGTTTTGTTTACACTAAACCTGCTCCCACTCACTATAAGTACCCTCTCCATTCACCTTGATATTGACTCATACAAACACCATCCGAAGGGGGACGCTCTCGTTTGCGCCACGAGGCCAAGTATGAGTCTCACGATGTGAACTTTATGGAGAAACGTAGGTGGAAAAATATGTATCATATACACTTTTCCTCCCACTGGATACTTTAACTCTATAGAAAATTTACTTAGGCTAAAATTCGGCTAATGGTTTTACCTAAACTTATCAATATAACTCTTATGTTGATAATCAATATAACTCTTATATTGATAATCAATATAACTCTTATATTGATTTTATCCTAAAATTGCTAATATAACTCTTTAAATTAAGCTTAGGATTTCTAGTTTATTAACCCCTTAATAAACTCGCTGACGCTACTATAATTTATAAACTCTCTGATTAAAATTCACTCCCGTGTCGGTTCCTGTGTAGGGGCGTTCGCTTTCATGACTTAAATACCTCAGCCTAGACAGAACCTTGCTTAGATAGAGTTCCTCTTTTAATGATTGTTTATAAATTACTTGATTTCTAATTCTAATCTAATTAGAACTAGATAACCTAAGGTCTATTAATTCCAAGTTCTAAACATTTTAAAACTAATAATTAACCTTAGGTGACATGCATACTATGTTATAATCGCTTGATCATCTATCACATGAATAATAAACATACATAGCATATTCATCTTATGAATTATAATGCATGTCAATGTTGTCCATAAATTAATATAACACCTTATATTAATTATACATGCAAACTATATAATATAACACTTTATATTATAAATGATGCATGGTAATGCTTAACCTAAGGTGAGATATCTAAAATAAAATCATACATTATGCATGGCAATAATTATACAACAATTGCATAATTTAAATAGCAAAATTAGACCAATTTTGGCATCCTAAAAATTAATTTAATTAATATAATCTATTTATATTAATTAAAATTAATAAAATTAAATATAAAATATTTTTATATTTAATATATTAAAAAAACTTATTTTCGCTCGTTTGGAAAGCTCCTGAAACGTCTTCGGCGTTGCAACGCTGCATTTTGTCCGTTTCTGACCGTTGGAGTGCACTGTGAAATGCCTTCGGCGTTGTAACGCTGATGGCAAACGCTGATGGCAGCGTTGCAACACTACCTCTGTTGCGCGTCTTCATCCGCAAGCGTGGCGTTGCAACGCTGCACGCAGACAGTAAGCAATCTTCCATTATTTTTGCTCGTTTTTGCTCCATTCTTCTCAGCAACCACTTTACCTCGATCGACACGGACTTACAGACTCGATTTACAATTAAAATTTTCGAAAACATCGGGCCCTTACATTGAATGATTCAATTAAATAAAATTGTAAATCTATGGTGCCAAAAATGAAAACATCTCATTTGCAAACCGTTCATTCATCACATGAAAAACAATAAATCCCACCTTTGTTGTTTATGAATCCAGAACAAAATCAAGAACACAATTGGGCTCGGATACCAATTGAATGGATCGAATCCCGCAACGGAAGCGATTGTGAATCGCGTGTTCTTTACTTTGTTACATAGATTTCAATCAAAAACAAAACATATAAGATTAAACATGTAATTCTACATAGGACAGCAAGAAAATTACCTTTGAAGATTACTTTCTTCACAAATCCCTCCTCAAAAGATCACGATCCCAGCAACAACTCGAACCTTGTGAAGTTCCACCACAAGATCTTCTCCGTTGTTCTCTAGGTGAGAGAGGAAGGTGGGTTCCTTTAAGATAAGGAGAGGTGATCTTATGGAATTGTGTTTGGAACTCTTTCCAACACAATTTGAGAGAATACTAGGGTTTTGTCAAAAAAGCCTTCACTTTCAAAGTTGCATCTCATGCAACTACTTATAGGGAAATAGGATGGAAATTACCATCATATCCCTCCTTCATTCTCTCATTAGTATATAGTTAATATGTGAATCTAATTCACATTAAAACTATATATTATATCAATTATATCACATATAATTGATATAACACATATATGAAATTGAACACTTCAATTTCATTCCTAACTTCCCTAAATATTACCATGTTAAGCCAACGAATGGACCTAATGGACCTATAGTTCATGAGCTCCAATGATGTGAGATTAATTAATCAAACTCTTTGATCCAGTTAATCAATATTCATTAACTACAAGTCACTCCACTATAGACTTGTAGCTGCACTCTCCTCACTATAGATTATATTGTGTCCATTGATATAATCATTACCCATGAGTCGACCCTTCACAAGTTGTTCGTAATCACAGTTGGGTCAAATTACCATTTTACCTCTGTGATTACCTTTTTGTTCCTTAAGCACCACTGATCCTCTAATAAACAACAAGTCTATGGTTCTACCATAAACTCATACCCCTCTTAAGCTAGTTTAGAGAGCGGGGCCCTCATTGTTCAAGACTTGGACTCAATTCTTAAGGGAACAACCTATCTAATTCCTTAGTGTAGGAATGGGTGAATTCCATCTTGCATAGTTAAGTCTTCAGCTACCTACGAGGTTCTGTCCCTGAAAAGGTAGGCTTATTGAGTCGGCTACAGGCCACTCTCACCCATACTAGTCTAAGGACAAACCCCTATAAGCAGAAGTTCTTAACTTGCTCAGGATTCAAGTCGAGTCACTAATGACTATCTATAAATTATCAGTGTTATCCTGTTAACGGCTTTATACTTGTTAGACTAATAATTTGCAGTTCGGTCTTGTATGAACTCTTCATACAGGATGTCCTCACTCGCATGTCAACCACATGAATGAGTTGGATTACCTCATTTGTACTAATTACAAAGTGGGTCGCATCCATGGTGTTACCAGAATAAGGCTTCCAACCTTATTCTTATACCATAGATCATTTAGGTTATACTCTTGAACACAATCCAAATAGTGACTACTACACTGATGTTCAAGATACATTATAACCTTTGAGCTTAGTTTATTGGATTTATAAAGCAAGAATATAATTTTATCAAAACAAATAACTCTTTATTTATTTGATCAAAATTACATAAGTTTAGGGCATAAATCCCAACACCATCAGATGAAATTTTTAACTCCAAGTGGGGTTAGAATTGTTCATGGAGAGCAACTTACGTCTTGAGAGTGTTACCACAGTACCATAAGAAAGTCAATGGAAAAGGTAGAAGAAACCACAACGGTTGAGGTATGTGTTGAACGACCTGTAGAGATGTAGGAGAGGTCGAGATGGATGTTGAAATCTCGACACCTACATCATCAGAACCTTAGGTCGCAAAGAACGATCAAGAAGAGCCTCATATGATTACTGGCGAGATAGAGTCGAGGCAGCCTACAGAGGCCCTAGAGTCCGTTCCACTGTTGTTAGAGGGGCAATGAGTGGATATCGGAAAAAAGGTTAGAGCAGATGAGAGAAAACGCCTCATTAAGAGAGGAGGCTCGATTATGGGTTGCGAAATACAAGAGTAGGATCGCCAAGTTCTACAACTCCTGAGTGAGGCGATAGAGTTTCAAGGAAGGTGACCTTGTCCTTCTCCGGGTTATGCAGAACACCAAAAACCAAAACTCTGGAGCCTTGGGTCCGACTTGGGAAAGCCCGTACAAGATTACGAGGGTCATTCACCCAGGCATTTGTGAGATAGCGACCTGAGTGGAATGCGAATGCCTTATCCGTGGAATGCTCAACATTTGAAGATTTATTGTCAGTAAATTGTATTTTCTTTCAACGTTCAATTTATATTTACTTATCTTCATGTCAAATAGAAATGATTTACTCAAGCAATTTGCTACAAGCTAAATTGTGTGAGTGGGGGGTTGTATTGGTGACAGAATCTAAGTAAAGAAAGTGCAAGTTACTGTTATTGGTGATAGAAATTAAGTGAAAGATACAGAAGGAAAAATATACGAGAATTTTTCATAAAATATGCAGATTTTTTCATAACCAGTAGATGCGAATACATAAGGAGTGGAGATACGTCTAGGGTTCGGGTTCATTATCTAAGGCGATCTTGGTAGGCTCGATGTCCGAATCCTCAGAAGACAACTCCAGCTCGCGATCCATCGCTTTCAATCGTGAAGCCATGTCTTAAAAGAAAAGAGTATCGTCAAGGAGTATCGTAAAGGAGTATCTTCAAGGAGTATCGTAAAGGAGTATCGTCAGGCGATAAAAGTTAACCTTCATAGTGCCTCGACGATCCTCCAAGCAAACTCTCGAAAAGCGATAGCGGCAGGGGGTCGAATCTGATCTGATGTTGGCTGTCAAAAAGGAAGTAAAATCAATTAGCATGATCTTAGGCGATAATTTTACCCAGCCGTGATTACGAATAACCTGTGAAGGGTCGACTCATGGGTAATGATTATATCAGTGGACACAATATAATCTACAGTGAGGAGAGTGCAACTACAAGTCTATAGTGGAATGACTTGTAGTTGATGAATATTGATTAACTAGATCAAAGAGTTTGATCAGTTAATCTCACATCATTGGAGCTCATGAACTGTAGGTTCATTAGGTCCCTCCGTTGGCTCAACATGGTTATATTGAGGGTATAAAGTTAGGAATTAAATTGAAGTGTTCAATTTCATGTATGAGGTGTTATATCAATTATATATGATATAATTGATATAATATATGGTTTTAATGTGAATTAGATTCACATATAAACCATATAATAGTGGGAGAATATAAGAGGGATAGGATGGTAATTTTCATCCTATTTTTCTGTATATATATAGTTGCATGAGATGGAACTAGGTTAAGCTAAGTCAAGGAAGTGGTTCCATCTCTTGAGAAACCCTAAGAGAATTCTCCCACAAAAAGGTGTTGGAAAGTGTTCCAACTTGATTTTCACAAAATATCTCATTTCACCTAAAGGGAACCCACATTCCCCCCTCACCTAGAGAACAACGGAGAAGATCTAGTGGTAGTGTCTTCATCCGTTCGTATTCTAGTTGCTGAGATCGTGATCGTGAGAGAAAGGAGCACTCGAAAAAAAGTTCTTCAAAGGTAATATCTCGCTGCCCATACTGTTATTATATGCTTAATTTAGGTAGAATTGTTCTTGAATGTAATCTTTGTAACGAAATTAAGAACGCGCGATTCACTATCGCTTTCGCTGTGGGATTCGATTCCCCTCAATTGGTATCAGAGCCCAATTGCGTTCTTAATTTACGTTCTGGATTTTTCGAGAACGAGATGGGATTTACTATTTTTCATGAGATGAGTAAATGGTTTGCAAATTAGATGGTTTCAATTTTGGCATTTAGATTCACATAATTTCGTTGAATTGTTCAATGTAAGTGCCTTTTGTTTTGGGCATTTTGTTATGTAAATCGAGTCTGTAAGTCCGTGTCGATTGAGGCAAAGTAGTTGCTGAGAAGATCGGAGCAAAAACGAGCAACGAAATGAAGTTGGTGTTGCTGTTCTGTGAATGGCGTTGCAACGCCACTGCTGCAGGCGCGCGGTTGGGAAGACGACAGCGTTGCAACGCTGCCCACAACGTTGCAACGCTGAGGCATTGTGTAACGCAACAGCTGGGGCGCCCTTCAACGGGCAGAAACGAACAACGTGCAAGGTTGCAACGCCGAAGGCATTTCAACGAGCTTTCAAACGGGCGAAAACGTTTTTTAATTTATATATTAATTATAAAAATATTTATAATTAATATATTTATTTTATTTGATTTTAATTAATATAATTAGATTATATTAATTAAAATTTATTTTAGGGTGTCAAAATTAGTCTAATTTTGCTATTTAATTTATGCAATTGTTGTGTAATTATTGCCATGCATAATGTATGCTTTTAATTTAGAAATCTCACCTTAGGTTAAGCATATCCAGGCATCATTTATAATAGAAATAGTTATATTATATAGTTTGCATGATTAATTAATATAAGGTGTTATATTAATTTATGGACAACATTGACATGCATTATGTTTCATGAGATGATTATGCTATGTATGTCTTATTATTCATGAGATGAATGATCAAACACTATAACATAGTATGCATGTCACCTAAGGTTAATTATTAGTTTTAAAATGTTTAGAACTTGAAAATAATAGACCTTAGGTTATCTAGTTCTAATTAGATTAGAATTAGGAACCAAGTAATTTATAAACAATGATTAAAAGAAGAACTCTTTCTAAGGAAGGTTCTGTCTAGGCTGAGGTATTTAAGTTTGATTTGAAACTAAACACCCTACCCTGAATCGACTGGGAGTGAAATTTAATCAGAGAGTTTATAAATTACAGTAGCGTCAACGAGTTTATTAAGGGGTTAATAAACTAGATATCCTAGGCTTAATATAAAAGTTATATTAGCAAACTTAGGATAAAATCAATATAAGAGTTTTATTGATTATCGATATAAGAGTTATATTGATAACTTAAGGTAAAACCATTAGCTGGGTTTTAGCCTATGTAAATTTCCTATAGAGTTAAAGTATCCAGTGGGAGGAAAAGTGTATATGATACATATTTTTCCACCTACGTATCTCCGAGAAGTTCACACCATGAGACTCATACTTGGCCTCGTGGTGCAAACGGGAGCGTCTCCCTTCGGATGGTGTTTGTATGAGTCAATATCAAGGTGAATGGAGAGGGTACTTATAGTGAGTGGGAGCAGATTTAGTGAAAACAAAACCTATGGTCTCTTCAGTCGGTTTACACCGTAAGATCACTATGGTCAGCCTGCTAGTTTTGCTAGGACCAGACAATCCCTTCGGAGGGCTTGATCATAGGGGATCGAAAACAATAGACATCCGAAAGAGATAAAGATTTCCTTAGTTTATTTTTCAATCTAGTCCTCCCTTCGGCGGATTTTATTGGATGGGGACTCTGGGGTCTAAAGACGGAGGGTTACACTCATAAGGTACATAAGATGTGTATGTATCCTGACCGAAAAAATGGTAACTAAAGCCTATAGGAATAAGAGTTACTCTGGCATTAGGTTTTGGTCAAGAGTGTCTTGATTCAGAGGAGGAGTGTTTTTGATTACCCTTCGGTGTCATACATTCTAAACCTTTGGAGTATCATTGCAAATTATAAATGACCTAGGAATCATTTCATAATTAGCTAAAACATGATTGGATTAGACAATTATAGCAACAAACTCATACAAGTTTTTTTTGTAAATTTTCAGCAAAAATGTCTAGCTCTATTATTTCCTTATTGGGTGAGGAAAAGTTAACCAGAGAGAATATGATGACCTGGAAAAACAAACTCAACACTATATTGGTAGTGGATGATCTGAAGTTTGTGATAACTGAGGAGTGTCCTCAGGTTCCAAGCTCGAATGCATCACGAAATGGTCGTGATGCATATGATTGATGGATCAAGGCCAATGATAAGGCCAAGGTCTACATGCTGGCAAGTATGTCTGACAAATTAGCCAAGAAGCATGAGGGCATGATAACCGCCAAGGAAAACATGGATTCTGTGCAGGGCATGTTTGGACAACAGTCCACACAGGCCCGACACAATGCCCTAAAGTACATATTCAATTCAAGGATGCAGAGGGTACATCTGTTCGGGATCATGTCCTGGATATGATGGTGTACTTTAAGATCGCAGAGTCGAATGGTGCTTCCATCGATGAGTCGAGCCAGGTCAGCTTCATTCTGGAAACCCTTCCAGATAGTTTCCTACAGTTTAGAAGTAATGTTGTTATGAACATGCTTACTTTTAACCTTACCTCCCTTCTGAATGAACTCCAGACCTTTCAATCTTTGATGAAAATTGAGGGATCGAAAGGTGAGGCAAATGTTGCCAGTAGGAGTTATCACAGAGGTTCAACCTCTGAAACAAAAACAATGACTTCATCTTCTTCTAACATGAAAGGGAAGAAGAAGAACATGAAAAAGGTTGGTAAAGGGAAACGAGCTGAGAAAGCTGCCGCCCAGAAGGGCAAGAAAGTCAAACAAGTTGCTGACAAAAGAAAATGTTTCCACTGCAACGAAGACGAGCATTGGAAACGGAACTGTCCGAAGTACATTGCAAAAAAGAAGAAGGAAGATAAATATGATTTACTTTGCCTAGAAGCTTGTTTAGTGGATAATGATAAAACTGCTTGGATACTTGATTCAGGTGCCACTAATCATGTTTGCTCTTCTTTTCAGGGAATTGATTCCTGGTAGCAGCTATAGAAAGGATAGATAACGCACCGGGTTAGAAATGGAGAAGTCGTCTTAGCTGTAGCAGTAAACATGATGAAGCTTTATTTTGGCAAGAAATATATGTTGTTGGACAATATATTAGTGATACCATTGTTTACTAGAAACCTTATTTCAATTTCTTGTTTTATAGAACAATGTATCTCTGTTTCTTTCTCTATGAATAAAGTGTTTATTTTGAAGAAAGGTATGGAAATATGTTCAGCTTCATTAGAAAATGGGTTGTATGTTTTAAGGCCTAATTCAGTCAAAATGGTTTTGTACACTGAATTATTTAAAACTGCAAACGCACAAACGAAGAAACGTAAAATTTCTCCTAAAGAAAATGCTCATCTTTGGCATCTTAGATTGAGTCACATTAATCTCAATAGGATTGAGAGATTGGTAAAGAATGGACTTCTAAATGAGTTAGAAGAAAATACTTTACCTGTATGTGAATCCTGCCTAGAAGGCAAAATGACTAAAAGACCTTTTAATGGAAAAGGTTATAGAGCCAAAGAACCTCTTGAGCTTATACATTCAGACCTTTGTGGTTCGATGAGTGTTAAAGCCAGAGGAGGTTATGAATATTTCATCTCCTTTGTAGATGATTATTCCAGATTTGGGCATATTTACCTAATACAACATAAGTCTGAAGCACTTGAAAAGTTCAAGGAATTCAAGACTAAGGTTGAAAATCAATTGGGTAAAACAATTAAAACGCTTCGATCAGATCGAGGTGGAGAGTACATGGATTTAAAATTCTAGAACTATATGATAGAACATGGAATTACATCCCAACTCTCGGCTCCCGGTAGACCACAACAAAATAGTGTATCGGAAAGGAGAAATAAAACCTTGTTGGACATGGTTTGATCAATGATGAGTTATGCTCATCTCCCTACTTCATTTTGGGTTATGCAGTAGAGACTGCGATATACATTTTGAATAAAGTGCCGTCAAAAAGTGTTTCTGAAACACCTTTTGAACTTTGAAAAGGACGTAAAGGTAATTTATGTCATTTAAGAATTTGGGGCTGTCCAACACATGTGCTTGTGACAAATCCAAAGAAGTTGGATTCACGTTCAAAATTGTGGTTATTCGTAGGCTACCCAAAAAAAAAAAAGAGGTGGTTTATTCTATGATCTTAAGGAAGATAAGGTTTTAGTGTCGACAAATGCCATTTTCTTAGAGGAGGACCACATAAGTGACCACAAACCAAGAAGTAAAATTGTGTTGAGTGAGTTAGACGGAACAATAGCAAAGGTTGCTAATAAAACTAGTACGTCAACAAAAGTTGTTGATACTAGCTTGTCTATAGTCAAGAGAGTCCATCTTAAGAGTTGAGTATGCCTCGACATAGTGGGAGGATTTTAACACAACCTGACCGTTACATGGGTTTATCTGAAACCAAAATTGTTATACCAGATGACAACTTCGAGGATCCATTGACTTATAATCAAGCGATGATTGACAAAGATAAAGACAAATGGATCATAGCCATGGACCAAGAAATGGAGTCTATGTACTTCAATTCTTTTTGGGATCTTGTAAATAAACCTGATGGGGTAAAACCTATAGGTTGTAAGTGGATCTACAAGAGAAAGCGTGGTGTGGATGGAAAGGTGCAAACTTTTAAAGCTAGACTAGTAGCAAAGGGTTATACCCAGGTTGAAGGGGTTGATAAGGAAACCTTTTCACCTGTTGCTATGGTAAAGTCTATCCATATCCTACTTTCCATTGCCGCATATTATGACTATGAGGTATGGAAATTGATGTCAAGACAACCTTTTTGAATGACAATCTTGAGAAAAACATCTACATGGACCAACCCAAAGGGTTCATTGAACCAGGACAAGAGCAAAAAGTTTGCAGACTTAAAAGGTCAATTTATGGACTGAAACAAGCCTTTAGGTCCTAGAATATAAGATTTGATGAGACAATCAAATCTTATGGTTTTGACCAAAATGATGATGAACCTTGTGTCTACAAGAAAATCATCAATAGTTCTGTCGCATTCCTAGTTCTATATGTGGATGATATCCTACTCATTGGGAATGATGTAGGATATCTTACTAACATTTAAAACTGGCTAGCTACGCAATTCCAAATGAAAGATTTGGGTGATGCGCAATTTGTTCTTGGGATCCAGATTGTCCGAAACCGCAAGAAAAAAACACTAGCCTTGTCTCAAACATCTTACATAGACAAAGTGTTGTCAAGGTTTAAGATGCAAGATTCCAAAAAGGGCTTATTGCCTTTTACACATGGAGTCCATTTGTCTAAGCAATAGTGTCCTAAGACACCTCAAGAAGTTGAGGATATGAGACGGAGTCCTTATGCATTAGCTGTTGGGAGCCTGATGTACGCCATGTTGTGTACTAGGCCTGACATCGTTTTTGCAGTTGGAATGGTCAGTAGGTATCAATCCAATCCAAGACTTGAACACTAGACAACGTATCTACGGAGAACAAGGAACTACATACTTGTGTATGGGGCTAAGGATTTGATCCTTACATGATACACAGATTCTGACTTTTAACTGATAAAGATTCTCAGAAATCTACATCAGGGTCAGTATTTACTCTTAATGGAGGAGCTGTAGTATGGCGAAGCGTCAAGCAAGGATGCATCGCTGATTCCACCATGGAGGTCGAATATGTAACAGCTTGTGAAGCAGCTAAAGAGGTCGTTTGGTTAAGGAAATTCATGCTAAATTTGGAAGTTGTTCCAAATATGACTTTGCCCATCACACTGTATTGCGATAACTATGGTGTAGTGGAAAATTCGAGTGAACCCCGAAGTCACAAGAGGGGAAAGCACATTGATCAGAAGTATCATCTCATCCGAGAGATTGTGTATAGAGGAGACGTGATTGTCATGAAGATAGCCTCAGAGCACAACGTTGTTGATCCTTATACAAAGGCTCTCACGACTAAAGTATTTGAGAGTCACCTAGAAGGTTTAGGTTTACAAGTCTTCCTCAACTAGGGTAAGTGGGAGTATTTTGTACAAAGGGTTTAAATGCCTTAGTTTATTGTATTTACATTACTGTAATGTTTTAAGTACTCCACAAGCTTTGGGTCAAGTGGGAGATTGTTGGGATTTATGCCCTAAACTTGTGTAATTTTGATCAAATAAATAAAGGGTTATTTGTTTTGATGAAATTATAATTCTTGCTTTCTAAATCCAATAAACTAAACTCCAAGGTTATAATATATCTTGAACATCAGTGTAGTGGAAACTATTTGAATTGTGATCAAGAATATAACCTAAATGGTCTATGGTATAAGAATAAAGTTGGAAACCTCATTTTGGTAACACCATGGATGCGACCCACTTTTTAATTAATACAAATGAGATAATCCAACTCATTCATGTGGTTGACATGCGAGTGGGGGCATCTTGTATGAAGAGTTCATAAAAGACGGGATCAAGAAATTATTAGTCTAACCAATTGTAACACCAATTAATGTGGATAAGGCCCGATAATTTATAGATGGTCATTAGTGACTCGACCTGAATCCTGAGCAAAGTGAAGAACTCCTGCTTATAGGAGTTTGTCCTTAAACTAGTATGGGTGAGAGTGGCCTGTAGTCTACTCAATAAGCCTACCTTCTCAGGGACAGAATCTCGTAGGTAGCTGGGGACTTAACTGTGCAAGATAGAATTTACTCATTCCTACACTAAGGAATTAGATAGGTTGTTCCCTTAAGAACTGACTCCAGGTCTTGAACAACGGGGCCCCGACCTCTATGAGGGTATGAGTTTATGGTAGGACCTTAGACTTTTTGATCATTAGAGGATTAGTGGTGCTTAAGGAACAAAGAGGTAATCACAGGGGTAAAACGGTAATTTGACCCAACCGTGATTACGAGCAACCTGTGAAGGGTCGACTCATGGGTAATGATTATATTAGTGGACACAATATAATCTACAGTGAGGAGAGTGCAGCTACAAGTCTATAGTGGAGTGACTTGTAGTTAATGAATATTGATTAACTAGATCAAAGAGTTTGATCAGTTAATCTCACATCATTGGAGCTCATGAATTATAGGTCCATTAGATCCTCCGTTGGCTCAACATGGTTATATTGAGGGTATAAAGTTAGGAATGAAATTGAAGTGTTCAATTTCATATATGTGTTATATCAATTCCACCATGGACGTCGGATATGTAGTAGCTTGTGAAACAACTAAAAAGGCCGTTTGGTTAAGGAAATTCATGTTAGATTTTGAAGTTGTTCCAAATATGAGTTTGCCCATCACGCTGTATTGTGATAACAGTAGTGTCGTGGCAAATTCAAGGGAACCCCGAAGTCACAAGAGGGGAAAGCACATTGAGCGAAAATATCATCTCATCTGGGAGATCGTGCATCGAGGAGACGTGATCGTCACGAAGATAGCCTCAGAGTACAACATTGCTGATCCTTTTACAAAGGTTCTCACGGCTAAAGTATTTGAGAGTCACCTAGAATGTCTAGGTTTACAATTCTTCCCTAACTAGGGTAAGTGGGAGTATATTGTACAAAGGGTTTCAATGTCCTAGTTTATTGTATTTACATTATTGTAATGTTTTAGTACTCCACAAGCTTTAGGTCAAGTGGGAGATTGTATGTGCCCTAAACTTATGTAATTTTGATCAAAAAAATAAAGAGTTATTTTCTTTGGTAAAATTATATTCTTGAATCCAATAAACTAAGCTCCAAGGTTATAATGTATCTTGAACATCAGTGTAGTAGACACTATTTTGATTGTGTTCAAGAGTATAACCTAAATGATCTATGGTATAAGAATAAGGTTGGAAGCCTTATTCTGGTAACACCATGGATGCGACCCACTTTGTAATTAGTACAAATGAGGTAATCCAACTCATTCATGTGGTTGACATGCAAGTTGGGGCATCCTGTATGAAGAGTTCATACAATACTGGACTGCAAATTATTAGTCTAACCAGTATAACATCGTTAACAAGATAAAACTGATAATTTATAGATGGCCATTAGTGACTCGACCTGAATCCTGAGCAAGTTAAGAACTCCTACTTATAGGGGTTTGTCCTTAGACTAGTATGGGTGAGAGTGGCCTGTAGCCGACTCAATAAGCCTACCTTCTCGGGATAGAACCTCTTAGGTAGGCTGAGGACTTAACTATGCAAGATGGAATTCACTCATTCCTACACTAAGGAATTAGATAGGTTGTTCCCTTAAGAATTGAGTCCAGGTCTTTAACAACGGGGCCCCACCCTCTAAACTAGCTTAAGAGGGTATGAGTTTATAGTAGGACCATAGACTTGTTCATTAGAGGATCAGTGGTGCTTAAGGAACAAAGAGGTAATGATAGGGGTAAAACGGTAATTTGACCAAACTATGATTATGAACAACCTGTGAAGGGTTGACTCATGGGTAATGATTATATCAATGGACGCAATATAATCTACAGTGAGGAGAGTGCAACTACAAGTCTACAGTAGAGTGACTTGTAGTTAATGAATATTGATTAACTGGATCAAAGAGTTTGATGAGTTAATCTCACATCATTGGAGCTCATGAACTGTAAGTCCATTAGGTCCCTCCGTTGGCTTAACATGGTAATATTGAGGGTATAAAGTTAGGAATGAAATTGAAGTGTTCAATTTCATATATGAGGTGTTATATAAACTATATGTGATATAATTGATATAATATATAGTTTTAATGTGAATTAGATTCACATATTAACTATATACTAATGGGAGAATGAAGGAGGGATAGGATGGTAATTTCCATCCTATTTTCCTATAAGTAGTTCATGAGATGCATCTTTGAAAGTGAAGGCTTTTTTGACAAAATCCTAGTTTCTCTCACATTGTGTTGGAAAGAGTTCCAAACACAATTCCATAAGATCACCTCACCTCATCTTAAGGGAACTCACCTTCCTCCCTCACCTAGAGAACAACGGAGATGATCTGGTGGTGGAACTTCACAAGGTTCGAGTTGTTGCTGAGATCGTGATCTATTGAGGAGGGATTCGTGAAGAAAGTAATCTTCAAAGGTAATTTTCTTGTTGTCCTATGTAGAATTACATGCTTAATCTTATATGTTTTGTTCTTGATTGAAATCTATGTAACAAAGTAAAAAACACGCGATTCACAATCGCTTCCGCTGCGGGATTCGATCCCTTCCAATGGTACGTCGAGGCCACTGCCTTCATCGCATGAATGGTTCGTCGGCCTAAAATTGCATTATAGGTGGAATCATCATTCACCACTCGGAACTCCACCATAGTCATAATCCACGTCATGCCACCTCCAAAAGTTACCGACAATTCAATACTTCCCTCAAGGTACACCTTGCTACCTCCTAACCCTACTAGAGGAGAGATGTTAACCTTGAGCTGATCTCGCCCTAGCTTCATCGCGTCGTAAGCACTCAAGAAGAGCACATCAACATAACTCCCTCCGTCAACTAAATTACATCAAACTTTGATGTTGGTTATCACCAAGGAAATTACCAACGCATCATTGTGAGGTTGATGTAGCTTCGCTGCTTCCTCTTCTGAAAAACTAACAACTTCGTTAGCTAAAAAAGTTTTACAAACCTCCCATTCGGCTGGTGGAACATGAGCTGCCCGTGCTTTGGCTTTTCTTTTTCAGTTTGAGGCTCTCCAGCCGATCCTCCAAGGATGGTTTAGATTTGTCGGGGTGGAGGCGAATCTTCTTCCCTACCGATTGGTTCTCGCCGGTTCGGCTCGACCTCACGTTCTCCGCTTCCACCCACATATTTCTTCAACTGTCCCTTCTGATTCAGGCCCTCTATGGCCTCCTTCAGGTCATAGCAGTCTGAAGTAGAGTGGTCGCGATCACGATGGAATAAACAATATTTATCCTTATTCCTGTGGGACCCTGCCTTCAACTTGGCTGGACACTTAAGGATATTCTTGTCACGAACTTTCATCAGGATCTGCTCGATGGTACACTCGTCAGGGTATACCGTTGGAACTTACTTGGTGGTAGCCCCTTTCTCACGGTCTTATCACTGGGATCATACCACTCTTCCTATTTTCGCTTCTAGTGTCGCTTCTATCTTCCTCCACTCGACTCTTCCCCTTCCCGTGGTCGAATCTATCACACCGATCCTCTGGGGTAGGCCTCGAGCGGAGCAACTCTCCTGCACTCATATAGTTTTACGCCCTGGTTAATAATTCAACGTAAGTTAGAGGTGCTTTCTTACCTAGCGACCAGAGGAACCTCTCGTCCCTTAGTCCAACCACGATTGTTGGTTAGTGCTGCCCCATTGGTATACCCTTCAATATGGAGGGCCTCACTGTTGAAACGGGACACGTACTCCCTCAATGTCTCATTGCTACCCTGTTTGATGGTGAGGAGATGCGTAGTTGGCCTTCTCTGATCCCTACCCCCAAGGAACTTGGTAACAAAGGCACGAGTAAGCTCTCGAAATGAAGCAATTCACTTCCTCTTGAGTTGCCTGAACCACTTCTGTTCAGGTCCGACCAGAGTGAAGGAGAAAACATGACACTTGATTGCATCTTGGACTCCATGGAGTTTCACCCATGACCAGAACGTATCAAAGTGCTCCACTGGATCTTTAAAGCCGTCATAGGCCTTAATGGTCGGAAGTTTGAACTTTGGGGGAACTTCTTCCTACATTATTTTGTCAGTGAAAGGCGGTGTACCTCGCCGATGAGATTCTCCAGGTCCAACCCATTGTGATCATGTGCCTTCTTCATGTGCCCGAGCTCATCTTGGATCCTCTTTAGCTCTGTCGCCCAAGGTCTACTCTCGGCTTCTAACTCCTTCTACTTCTGGTTGATCAATTTCCTCAAGTCTGACCCTGTGTCGGGCTTTCCTGATCGATCATTCCTTCGACCTTGTTGTTGCTTGGTTTTAGGCGCGTGATAATCACTATGTCCCCGGTTACCATGGATCACCTGCGTCCTAGACTTTGAATCCCCTACTCGAGACACAAGCCTTCGTGCTTCTGAGTGATGAGATCGCCTGTCGTTCCCTCATAATTGTAGCGTCTCATTGGACCTTTGGGGTTACACCCGAGACTCCCCTTGCCCTTCGTCCGTCAGACCTTTACCTTTGGCTTGGTCTCGAACTAAAGGTAGGGATCCTCGTGGTGTTGGAACCTGAACCTTCTCTCTAGGCTAGGCACCCTTAGGGTTCTACCCCGGGTCGTCCTTTAGAGCTTCCACGATTGGGTTCGGACGATTGAGTATCTCCAAAATCCTTGCGATGTTCTCATCCAAACCCTGAACCCGTTGCTCTAACGCTGCGTACTTGTCCACCTTAGTTGGAACAACACGCTGGTTGACCTTCTCGAGTTGAACGTTCTGCGCTCTAGTTGGTACCCGACGATGGTGTCGGTCATTATCTGACTTCTCTCGGTCGTTAATCGGGTTAACTTAGCTCAAATAGTTGATCATGTTGGGCAGTCCTAGAACTCTTTGAGCACGTAGCAGATCGAAAGATAATAGGTTTCCGTTTTCGTTCTCACAGACGACACCAACTATTGATACTGAAATTTGGATGGTCGGATCAACGGTGAATTTGTATTGCTGGAAACAGTAATCTCCTGCAAGACAACCAACTAACAGTGGTGTGGTGTTGAGCCACACACACTCCGAAGCTCATGTTAAAAATGGGTACTTGTCTAAAGATTCAAGCTAGAACGTATGAAATGATTGCTTATCTTTCGCAGCTCTTCTAACGAAAAATTATAGTCGCACAACCGTAACGGTTCCTCCAGGGTTTAATTACCCACTAACCATCCATGATTGTGCTCCCTTAATTACAACGGTTACGAGAGTGGAACCGTTTCGCAACGTTCCGACCTCTTCCACTACCTGTCGTAACGATGCCTGTGACATACTAAAATACCAACCTTTCGTGGCCCGTGGTTGACCCTAGGGGGTCAGCCTTCCCGACCTCGAGCGAACCTCCTACAGTTGCCCGATAGTGGCCCGGGGCCGACCCTTTGGGGTTGGCCTCCTCAGGTCGGGAGACCCCGGACGAACCTCCTACGGTCGCTCGGGGTCGACCCTATGGGGTCGGCCTCCCCAGGTCGGGAGACCCCGGACAAACCTCCTACGGTCACCCGAGAGTGGCCTGAGACCGACCCTAGGGGGTCAGGCTCGCTGGATCGTGAGACCTTGGGCGAACCTCCTACAGTCGCCCGGGAGTGGCTCGGGATCCCCTCTGCCTCCTCGGATCGGGAGACCCCAGATGAACCTCCTTCGATCGTCATGGAATGGCCCGGGGATGACCCTAGGGGGTCGGCCTCCCCTGGTCGGGAGACACTAGGGGACCCCGTAATGTCGCCTCCGAGTGGCCTGGGGCTGAGCCTAGGGGGGCGACCTCCCCGTGTTGGGAGACATCGGGGGGACCCCTTAGGGTCGCCCCAGAATGGCCCAAGGCCAACCCTAGGGGTCGACCTCCCTAGGTCAGGAGACCCAGGCCCCGGGTCGGAGAGCTCATGCCGACCCTGAGGGGTTGGCCAATGTGGGCATTGGACTGCCCCCTTGGGGTCATCCTCCTTGGGCTGTGAGCCTCGGGTCGATTTGTCGAGGTTGATTTTGCAGGCTTGTTGATGGTTACGTACATCCAATTTTTTCCCTGACATCCGTCAAAATCAATTAAACAAATTCACCAAATCAATTAAACCAACATTAATTAATTTAATTAGAAATTAAAACTTTTACATTCAATACATAATACACCTAATGTGTTTTTAATTCGCTCATGACCTCAACTTACTTCAACTCAATCCTTAATATGCTTATTTCAATGTCTAACCTGTCTCCTTGTGAAACTTTGTGCACGTTATAGACCACAACTTAGGAGATCTCCAAATTCTACCACGACATTCTTCAGTGCATTCTTCATATACAAATGTAATAAGATCAAAAGAGAGTTTAGGGCTTATAGGAAAACTTGAGCCCAACACTGATAATTACAAGAAAATTCATAAACTAGTTATCCTAATTTAAAAATGGCTAAAAAGGGTAGAAAACCCGAGAGAAATAACAAAATGATCCCTCAAAGTTGTCTCGATGAATTTATACTATTGTGAAAGTGTCTCGATGCTGTAAGCGCGCATTTTCGTCCATTAAGTTACGTAGCTTGAGATGATGGGTTCAACGTCTCGAAGTTGTCCTATGTTTGCGCCTTTTTGGAATGATGCCAGCGTCTAGACGCTGTCACTAGGGGCAAAATTGTCATTTTATCTTGGCTTGTTTTGACCCTTTTTTATGCATCTTCCCTAATTCACGCTCTTGCTCGATTCTCCTACAAAATACACAAACAATCTTATAAAATCACCGAAACTGACAAGAATTAGGCTTAAAATATAGGACTAATTTTAGTCCTATAAAATACCCCTAACCTAAACCTTGCTAGTCCTCGAGCAAGACTTACATATAACTTAAATCTCAATGCTTAAGATAGAGGAATTGAATGCAAAATGGTAAGGCATAATCACACCCACCATCAAAAGCATAATCAAAAGGATTTTCCAGAAATTCCATTGCATGAATGCCCTAGCTTACTAGATGAGATTTTTAAAAGCGTAGGCTAGCTTCCCTCTATACTAGCTTAGAAACTAGCAAATAAGTGTAAAACCATCGTGCAGTGATAAGTTTCTTAGATGCCTATTTCCATTAACTTTCTTTTGAGCTTCTACACTATTTTAGAAAAGAGAGAGTTTCTTAGGTTACTCATGCGTTTGCTCTAACTTACTAACACTGGTGGTAAAAGTAGCTGACTACAAGCATAAGTCCTGCTGAAAGCACTCAAGCATACTCACTTCCTAAACAAGTTTTTCATGCAAAAGAGATCATAGGTACCGGATAAATCTTGATTCGGATTGCTCAACTCATTAGGAAAGGAAGAGTATCTCTCTCAACTTTCTACACATATTTCTTTTTTTTGGCTCAAACTCTTTTTTTTTTCTAAAGTAGCATGCAATCAGAGTGATCAATTCTAAACACATACATAAACTTGTTTTCAACATCATTCATTTTTTTTACTATTTTCTTTCTCCTAAGCATCATTATCACTAACATTCATGTAAAAGAAACTTATAGGCTAATCTAAACCTATCGAGGTGACACCAACCTTTAAATCCTAGAATACTACACTAGGCCTTCAAAACATCAGGAAGAAAGCTAGGTGCTATTTGACAGCGGTGCGTGCGTGGTAAAAAATAGTTACAATTTAATTACAACATACCTCAGAATATGCAAGTGTACATAGTCTTGTTGTAACAAGTAATAAGTATAAGAGTATCGTCTCCACAAGGACTAAATGTGATTCTTAGTCAAGTTCAAGTCTTTTACAGTGAATTCTAAGGTAACCAAAAAGTAAAGACAATGTTAGAGTTGATTTTGAACAAGAAAATTAAATGACAGAAAAGTAAATGCAAGAAAAGTAAAGAAAACAAGTAAAAGAAAGCAAGTAAAGAAAGCGATAAATGAAAGCGGTAAATGAAAGAAAGTAAAAGAAAGCAAGGTAAATGACATGAAACGTAAAGGAAAGTATATAAATGACAATAAATAAATATTCACATGGTCGGGATGTTTGGGTTCCTTTTAAGATAATTAGGCGCAAACCAAAGGAATCTTAGGTAGCTAAATGCTTCCTATTAAGTCTATGCAAACCTCTTGACATCATAACAAGTGTTCATGGTAGTTTTTCCCAAAACCTACTTAAATTTTCAGCAAGTGAATTTTCATTCAAAATGCCTAATATGCTCTTGCTAATATTCTAGGTGAGAGATCGCCCCCAATCTTCCCTTCTTCGACACAAGATTATTCTTAGTGCTTTATCCTAGAATGGAGAAGGTAAATCGATTTCCTCTTTTTTCCAAAAGCCAGAAATAGGATGGAGATTAAATCGGCCAAATCTAATTCCAACATCCAAGCAATTAAAATAACCAATCTTCCAACATCGAGAGACATACATTCACCCAACAACAACCAAATAACTTCACAAGGTCTTTAATCATAACCATTAAACATGAAAGTACATAATCTTTACAAATTAGATAGTAAAATGAAGTTCAACACAACTAGAAGCTCTCGGCCACAAGGTTTCATACAAGAAGGGAAAGGGTTCAAGAGAGAAAGTGTAATCTATGACGGGGGGAGTGATACAAAGATAGATGTAAGTAAGAACTCCCTCTTTAAGGAAACTTTCAAACCCACACGATCTTTTCTTGAGCCTCCTTCTCGGATTTCCTCCTTTGAACACAAGCCCTAGCCGAATGATACCCAAATGTTCTCCAACACTTTAAACAATGGAATGCAATGCTTTTATAAGCCTCAAATGAACCCTAACCAAAGTCAAGTCAACCCTAACTAAAGCTCGATTCTCTCTAACTAGAGTTAGATGTGATAAGTTAGTCAATCATGTGCTCAATTTGAGAAAAATCCTGTGCATGTGCTATAGTAACTGTTATTTCAGATTGCTGAAGCAAAGCCAACTCTCAGATTTCTGAAGCAAAGTTTTCCAGAATTGCCTTTAGCTTTTCCAAAGTTTCTCTTTTCAACTTTCTTCTTCCTAAGTAAGCAAAATAGTTCAATTAAGATACAAATATCATAATTTCACTTATTGCTAACGCTAAGGTCAAGTAGTGATAAAAACACAAGAAATCATGCACAATTTAGGAAGAGAAAAGACTAAAAGGCACACACCAATTATAATAATGCAAAGTTTAGTAGCAAGAATAGAGGTAAATAACTCTCAATTGAAGAGTTATCACTATTCATGCAAGAAGTTTAAAGAAAGTGATCTTGAATAGGCTAACTTAGGATAGTCAATCGTGCTTCAGAAAACTGCAAACAACTCATCTATAAAGAGCATCTCATTAACCATCCTAATCATGCTACTAACATCCATATTCATTTTCCAAAATAAGAACACTAATCATTCAATCGAAGATATTCAACAAGGCTAAACAACAAGAATATATTCATTTAGACATGCTAAGCCAACCAGTTAAGAAACTCGAGCTCAATGCTCACATACTACATAGAGAAAGAACACTATCCAAACCAAATGATATAATCGTCCGACTCAGGTGCTCAAGGATTCAATCAACAACTATAGAAATTATCTCAAATTCAAGCTCAACATGAAAATTTTCTACCCACCCCCAACCTCAACATGAAACATATAAAAACATGTAAAAACAAGGAACTGAGACTTCCCTGACTTTTCAAGCTTGTAGGTGGTGTGGTGGATGACGATTCCTTTACAAATTTTCATTTTCTCAATTCAGGCATCAAAAGAGATCCTTAAAAAACAGAAAAAACCAACTCAGACAACTAACAAAGAAAACTAAACAAACTAAAACGAGAAAAAAAACCGTTAAAAGATTTTTGACGCTTGGATCCTTCAGGAAAAGGGAAACTTTTAACGTCGATTGCTCGACGGGCCTTGTGGCTCATTTCATTAACCAAGATCCATCAAACACGATCATGTCCCATCAATCCATTCTTCATCACTCATCATTTCCTGCAACAAAAACTTTCTTCTTCTTTCAACAGATCATTAGAGGCATAAACCCTAAAATCATAAAATTTTCCATAAAAAATAACAAAAACAATCCGTTTGTAAACATTGATATTAGTCTTAAAGGTTTTATAAAAGGCCCTACCCAACATAATAGATGCAAATGCATTCCTATGCCTATTTCCCATATCAATGACCTATAAATCCAAAGGGAGCAACAAACCATGCACTTTTACTAAAACATTCTCAATCAAACTAAGAGGTTTAATGCAAGATCTTTCTGCTAGTTGGATCGAAATAGAGCAATCATGCATACCATTCAAGCTAAGTTCATGATAAATAGACAAAAGCATAACATTTATCGATGCACCTTATTCTAACATGCCATGTTTTATTTCTTTCCATCCGATCATACACGGTAATGTAAACATGCAAGGATCAAAACATTTCTTTAGCATAAATTCTAGCAGTAAAGCAAACACACTCTTACATACCTCTTTCTTACCTCACACGATTTTTTTTGGTGGTGCACCACTTATTAAAGAATCGAGCAAATCTGGGAATTTGATTCATATGTCCAACAATGGCACGTTTACCTCCACTTTGCTGAAGATTTTTTATAACTCGCCTTAGGAGAGTTATTTTACTAGAATTTTAATGCTTAATCCAGTTGAATAACATAGAATTTATTGAGTTTCATGTTAATTTATCCCTGAATTGTGTGTGTTAGCTTTAAAATCTTGCATTTAAGCATTAGGTTCGAAAAGAATTAATTTTGATGTTTTTGTGCTTCAATTTAGGAGATTTGAAAAAATAAGCTAACGGTTAATTAGAGATCGGAATTTGAGATTTTTCTTAACTCCAAAAATCTTTCCATATTTAATTTGATTTATAATTGACTTCATGAATTTATAATTGACTTCATGAATTTATTTGGAATTTTTCTGTGTGCATGAGATGTATAAAAATTATAGGAGTCTCCAAGGGTCTTTTAGACATTTTACCCGAAGAGTAAGATGGTCTTTCTACCCCTAAGGGTATTTTTTTAATTTTGCAGAGTTAGGGAAACATCATCTTATAAGGAGGCTAGGGTTGATAGGAGAAAAAAAGAGAGGCAGAAAACGTGGAGAAAGGGTCGTGTGCATTAGAGAGAAAAATCGAGAGTGCCTACCTTTGCTGAAGCGTTTGGGCGAGAAGAATGTGAATTCTTGATAGCTTCATTTTGCTGAAGCAAGGTTGCTACTTTCGGGGAAGGAAGGTTGCTACTTTCGGGAGGAAGGGCGTGCCTTTACTGAAGCAATCGAGGAGGAGGAATAAAGAAAACGTTGGGAGATCAGTGCAGTTCGATTTTTCACAGACGACGTTCACTAAGTTGTCATTTTCCGGAGTCCCAACCATTGGATTTTGCTGAAATTTTGTCATCTTGTTGGGGACCCACAGGGCCTCGTTTTGAACAGTTGGATCGTCGTTCTGAGCTTTGGTTTATCAGATATCTCTATCAAATAGAACCTGTAAAAACTGGTTGGTAAAGAGGTTGCTGCAATTGCTGAAGCAAAACGTGGTTGTCATCTGCAATCGGCTGCTGCAATTGCTGAAGCAAAACTGTGGATATCACTTGCAATTGGCTGCTGACTTGTGGAGTCTCTTGGCCTTTTGCTGAAGCAAAACACTGTCCTCTTCCTCGCGTAAACCGTTCCTATTCTCTAGTTAATTTTGCTTGTTGTCACTGTGATTTGACATTGTTCGGGTTGTTTTTACTCACTGTTTTAGGATAAATTCATGACAATTTTTGGGTTGAATTTGTGATTAATTTAGGCTGTCTTTGTTATACCGTTACAACACTTAAATATGAATTCCTTGATTAGTGAAATCATGCATCAATTAGAGATTTGTGAGTTGATTCATGTCATGAACTAAATTCCTTAGGCACGTGTTAGGATGTTCTCAATGTAAATTTTGGAACGAACTTATGAGTAATGCCGTGGTTGGATTTATGAAATTTTATTGATTTTTATGGTGCATGAGAATTAAAATTTGTCCACTTTAATTTCTCTATAATTTATGAGCTTGAGAAAGTTAATGAATTAGGAAACTAAAATTTCATTCTAAGATTTTTTTGTTGATTAGGAATAATTAACCCACCTAGAACCTTAAATAGGGAGCATAATTTAGATCACAATTGGAAAATTGTAGGTTTTACAACTTAATGACTTTGGTAAATTCATTTGAATACATGGGTAGGTAAATTCAAGGCATCAATCAAATTTTCATTCCAATTGAACATTAAAACTCCAACCTACCCCGAGCCTCTTTTTCATTAAAAATCTCATCTTTTGCATCTTGCCTCTTGTTTGTATTCTCCTATCATCTCGTTTAGTTTCCATTATTTTCTTTCATTCTTTAACTTATTGCATTAGCCGTAATTACCTTCATCTCATAAAAACAACAAAATTCAAATTCATATTTGTGCGTTTATTTATTTTCAACAAAATTGCATGCCCATGCATTGCACAAAAATAAATGAAATTTGCTAGGACACTCATTCACCTAGGTCCAACTAGTCCTCATGGGATCGATACTTAACTTATCACTTGCTGCACACGACCGTATATACTTGCCCGTCGTAGAGGTGTCGGAGTCTCATTCTTGTTTGCATTAGTTTGAGGCACTCGGTATTTTTGCATCAAGTTTTTGTCACTCAATGTCTTTTGTGAGTCTATTTATTTTCCTATTTTCCCTTCTTTTCTTTTATCAAATGAAAAACTATGAATTATATCAGTTTCGGGCTCTCACGAGAAGCTAGTATTCTTGCTAGCTTTGATTTGTTTTGTAGATTCAAGAAAGAGAGGTCTGAAGAAATTAGAGAATTTTTATGTACCTTGACAAGCCAACGTGTACTACGTCAGTCTAATGACGCTAAACAAGCGCTTTTTGTGAGGCAACCCAAAGATTATTTCTTTTGTTTCGTTTCTAGATGTTCTTGCTTTTGTTTTAGTTGAATAAATAACCCTTTCCTATTTCGTAGCTCCCTTGGGGTTGGTGATTGATATGCACATTAGTGGAGGCCTCCTCGATTCAGGGCAGTATTGTTCTCCCTTCCATTATTATCAGTTGTCCTTAAGCATGATTGAGTGAGTAGTTTATACATTGATGGCAATGTATGCTTTAAGTATGAGTGGGAGATGTGTTGTTCTGAATCTGATTTTGGGCTTAATTGAAATTTGTTTGTTTATGAGATTGTCTGTTGTTTGCATTTATAGGGTGTTGCATGCCCTTGTGATTTGCATCTAGGAAAGAAAGAAAAAAATTCTGCTGAGGTTGTTGTGATACTTACTTGCTTTAGGACTTCAAAATGATCTATTTTGACTACCGGATTCCATGTTTAGTTGCTGGTTTTCATGGTCTTTGATATGCATGATGTAGGTAGTTGATTCATTATGTTTAAGCAAGTAAAAATAGGAAAGACGGTTGCTATCCCTTGCATAAAAATTAAGTTTCTGCATATTTTTAATGGTAAAAAGTGTGATGCCTTTTGTAGAAACTTGGCATACATCTCCTTGAAAATGAAAAGTTAAAGCCAAATCTTAGGGTTAATGAAAATAAGAGTTGTGCTTGTGTTTGAGGCAAGAGTATGCTATCTTGTTGGTGTTTCTCGAGGTCAAGCTTGTCATTAGGGTTCTTTAGTGTGCTTATGGTTAGTGTGTCAATCAAACTAGTTAGGATTCAACTCTTAGGCCAAAAAGTTTGAAACCTAGAAGTCATGACAAGTTAAGGTAATACACATCTT
Organism: Trichosanthes cucumerina; assembly: GCA_036507285.1. Lineage (NCBI taxonomy): Eukaryota > Viridiplantae > Streptophyta > Magnoliopsida > Cucurbitales > Cucurbitaceae > Trichosanthes > Trichosanthes cucumerina. Next base: position 67,056,891 of record CM071839.1, on the reverse strand, counting down.
TTAGAGCGCTCCAAAATTAGTAAACTCTAAATTTGTGATCATTTCAAGTTTGCGGGATTTACCCGATCTCCCTAACTCAATGAAGACATTGAGTACTCTAAGTTTGAGACGGAAAGGTAAATTCTCTGTGTTTAAGAAAAAAAGAGAAAGAAAGAAAGAATGTGCAAACCTTTCATTTCCCTAAAACTCCATTGGGCTAGACAAAAAATGTGCTACTTATTTTGTTATTTAGAGTCAGTTCAGGCAACTTGGTGCTCAATATCAGGGGGGGTCTGAGTACTAACCATGTTGGCCTCTTGGAGCGAAGGTATCATGTAAGAAGCTTATACCCATTGCTTAGGTGCGTTGCCCTAACCACGTGTGGCATTCTATGAACTACGTGAGAGTAAAAAAATATAAAAAAAATAATGAAAAAAGAAAAAAAAGGAAACAAAAAAAAAACTAGCCCTAAATAGTGAGTTTTATGGAAATGGAGGGGAATCATGTACATATTTGTTCTTAGAAAAAATAAAATAAAATGGAATGATCATAGAATTATAGTCATGCGAGTTTAGGAGTGTGACTTATCTTTAACTATGGGTTGCTTGATTTGAATGATTAGGATTCTAGTGATTGAGCTTGAGAGAAGGTGTCGAGTCCTAGTTTGTTTGCTCTTGGTTATTGATGCATAATGTAGCTAGGGAACCCCAAGTGAGTCACTTAGAGAACATTGAATGAATGGTAACTTGTAGCTTAGAGCATAAGTATTCAATCCTTGTTTAATTAACCCAAATGATTTGAGTCTTGAAAGGTCTTTAAAGTCTTTAGGGAATGGAACTCATTGAGGACAATGAGTAGTTCAAGTTTGGGGGTTTGATAACTCACCTTAGTAGAGTTATTTTACTAGAATTTTATTGCTTAATCCACTTGAATTGCATAGAATTTATTGAGCCTCATGTTAATTTATCCCTGAATTATGTATGTTAGCTTGAATTGCATAGGAGGCTAGGGTTTACAAGAGAAAAAAAAGAGAGGCAGAAAACATGGAGAAGGGCGCGTGTGCGTTAGAGAGAAAAACCAAGAGTGCTTACCTTTGCTGAAGCGTTTGGGCGAGAAGAAGGTGAATTCTTGAAGGCTTCGTTTTGCTAAAGGAAGGTTGCTGCTTTTGGGAGGAAGGGCATGTCTTTGTTGAAGCAATCGAAGAGGAGGAATACAGAAAACGTTGGGAGATCAGTGCAGTTCGATTTTTTAAAGACAACATTCACAAAGTTGTCATTTTGCAAAGTTCCAACCGTTGGATTTTTCTGAACTTTTGTCAGCTTGTTGGGGGCTCATAGGCCTCGCTTTGAACGATTGGATTGTCGTTCTGAGCTTCGGTTTATTAGATATCTCTCGCCGAGACGTAACTCGCAAAAAGCGGTTGGTAAGGAGGTCTTTGCAATTGCTGAAGCAAAACCGTGGTCGCCATCCGCAATCGGCCGCAATTTGCAATTTACGAAGCAAAGCGATGGATATCACCACAATCGCACCTGCTGCTTGCCTTGTGGAGTCTCTTGGCCTTTTGTTGAAGCAAAACACTATCCTCTTCCTCGCATAAACCGCTCCTATTCTCTAGTTAATTTTGCTTGTTCTCACTGTGATTTGCATTGTTCGGGCGGTTTTTACTCACTGTTTTAGGCTAAATTCATGACTGATTTTGGGCTGAATTTGTGATTAATTTAGGTCGTCTTTGTGATACCGTTACAACACTTAAATATGAATTCCTTGATCAGTGAAAGCATGCATCAATTAGAGATTTGTGAGTTGATTCACATCATGAACTAAATGTCCTTAAGCGCGTGTTAGGATGTTCTCAATGTAAATTTTGGAACGGACTTATAAGTAATGTCGTGGTTGGATTTATAAAATTTTATTGATTTTTATGGTGCATGAGAATTAAAATTTGGTCACTTTAATTTCTCTAGAATTCATGAACTTGGAAAAGTTAATGAATTAGGAAACTAAAATTTCATTCTAGGATTCTTGAGTTGATTAGGAATAATTAACCCACCTAAAACCTTAAATAGTGAGCATAATTTAGATCACAATTGGGAACTTGTAGGTTTTACAACTTAATGACTTTGGTAAATTCATTTGAATACATGTGTAGGTAAATTCAAGGCATCAACCAAATTTTCATTCCAATTGAATATGAAAACTCTAACCTAACCCGAGGCTATTTTTCATAAAAAATCTCATCTTTTGCAACTTGCCTCTTGTTTGCACTCTCCTATCATCTCATTTAGTTTCCATTGTTTTCTTTCATTCTTTAACTTATTGAATTAGTTGTAATTACCTTCATCTCATAAAAAACAACAAAATTCCAATTCATATTTGTGCGTTTATTTATTTTCAACAAAATTGCATGCTCATGCATTACACAAAAATAAACAAAATTTTCTAGGACACTCGTTCACCTAGGTCCAACTAGTCCTCGTTGGATCGATATTTAACTTATCACTTGTTGCACACGACCGTGTATACTTGCATGTCGTAGAGGTGTCGGAGTCTCATTCTTGTTTGCATTAGTTTGAGGCACTCGATATTTTCACATCAAATTTGTAAATATCTTTCTCTTGCTCCTCTTTTTGAATAGATTTCTCTTCCTTTCTAGGGGCTAACCTGGAAGGAAAAAGGGCACGCAGAATGTAAGAGTTTAAACCAAGAGGTGGATCGACTAAAATACCACCCACTTTGTTCTACGCAGGTAATTATTCCTCTTATTCATTTTTCTTCTCCTCTTCATTCTTCTCTTTTTTTTCAAACTCCCTTTCTTTCTTCTCAGGCGAGATAAGCGCAGACTCCTTCAAGGTCTAGCCACTCCTCAACATACAACACTCACATTCTCATGTGGAGTCTTAGGCTGAGTTGACAACTTCCCTGAACTCTAGTTCTTAAGCTTCTTGACTAAGTTAGCCAACGTGGTTATTTGGGTCCTTAGGTTCTAGAATAGTTTTGATTTCCTGTTGAAATTGAAAAGATTTCTCAGCCAAAGTCTTGACAATATCTTCTGAAGGTGTACCTGAAGAGTTGTCGATTGCGCTTGCGTTGGTGTTGACACAGGAGGACGATAATTAGATTGGAGTTTCTAGTTTCCTCCTTCACTCCCATAACTGAAATTGGGGTGGTTTCTCCATCCAAGATTGTACTTATTCGAATAGGGGTCTGATGATGAACTTGTCGAAAGTTCAATCAAATACAATTTATATTTACTAATCTAAAATTGAATACTTGTAGTACTTAATAGTGGACCAAGTTGAACTACAGAGAGCAATGAATTTCAACTTTCCATGATTAGATTCTAAAACAAGACAAGAAAATGAAGGTTTGTATGTTTGGTTAAATTAAAATAATTAACAGAAACTTAAATAAAGATAGAGAAAATTTATGAAATATTAAATCTTATCAAGTTCCAGTTCATAGGCACAATTATCCCAATTGCAACATAAATCCCATGCATTCACAAATAGATTTTAACTAAATTGGCAATTAATTTGGTCGGCTTAGTGGCTCCCCTAAAAAGAAATTTCCCTAAGTTCATTAACTTTACATGCCATCATAAGTTAACCTCTTATCTTAATTATCTAGTACTTCCATAACATAAACAACTGAGACAAAGACATTAAGCAATATGGAAGACCAAGACATCTTAATTAGATAAATCCAATTAACATGCTTCTTAAATTCCCTAGAGTCTAATGCGTTAGCTATGAAATCCAAGGTTCCCCAAAGGATCACACACAATTATAACTCCAGTGTTACATAATCTAAGCCATGATTGAGGTGCCAATTCAATCTGGAATAATAGTACGTAGACACGCATAAACAATTGTGGCGTCAATTCAATAAAAAATGCATAGTCATAAGATTGAAGCAGTTAATTCAAGAATTAAATGTCAACAAAGTTAAGAATTACAAACTAGCTTCACTAGATTACAATTGGTTTTGATCGACCTATGAACCAGAAGAGGAGGTTTAGTCGAGCATAATCCAAAACTCTTCAATGACCACCATGGTCTTCATCGAATCAACCCCAAAACTCCAAAAACTATAAAAGAAACTATCCTAAACACTAAACTATGGCTAATCTCAAAAGTAGAACAAAAGTTCATACTTCAACATACTAAAACCGAAGAGAAAAGTTTGTATTTATAGCCGAGGGAAACATCTAGATGCTAAGGAGAGCGTCTAGACGCTCCCCCATCTATTTAAGGAGAAAATCTAAGAAAATATGGTTGGTGTCTCGATGCTTGCAGCGTTGAGGAGAGCCTCCCCGTTGTTAGCTTACGAGTTTCAATCATACGACCATATATATTGATGATAACAAACATTTAAATTACTAATGATTTCATTATTTTAAAGTGTCCACTGTGTATATATCGAAGAGACGATTCCAACGCATTTTGAATCACTCAAATCGGACTTCAAACTAGAAAGTTATGACCAAAACAAGATTGTGAAAAACTGTTATTTTGCAATGACGCGAACAAATTACATGACGACACGTGACCATTTTTAAAAGACTATTGGAACCATTTAAAATTATTCATTTAATATTTCTTTTACCATTTTTATCTCAACTTACCTCCACCCTTGATCCATCTTAACCTAGATCCAATGGCAGAAAATTTACCCTAAATTTAAACCTTATTTAAACATGTTTTTCTCTCATTTCAAAATAACTCTTATCTTCAAGTTGTTGAAATTTTCTCTCCAACATTCTCCATTCTTGATTATTCTTCAAAGTTGCATCATTTTCTATTCTTCTTGTGAGAGAATTTTATATGAGAGATTAGGTTGTGTCTTTAGAGCTTAAAATTGTGTAGCTACTCTTGTGAGAGATCTTTCTTTGTGAGATTTGTATTTCATCTTTTAAATTATTCGGTGTTGTATTAAGGTGTGAGTACACCTTGGGATTTTGAGTGAGCGGTTTAATTCTGAACTGGAAAAAGATTTGTAGAGGCCTGAATCCGAAAAAGGATTTGTAGTAGTTTGATCCCGAACCCGTTCAAAAGGATTATAAAGGTTTGATCTTGAACCCGTTTAAAAAAATCGATATAGGTTGGATCCTGAACGTGCAAAAGGATTGGTTGGGGGTTTACTCTTGAACCTTTAAAAGGATTGAGAAATCGGTTTGGTTCTCACTCATAAGAGAACTGTCACAGTAAAATACCCAAGAACACGTCTTGGGGAGTGGAGTAGGGATTTCTGAACCACTATAAAAATCTTCGATTTCATTTTTTCCTCTCTGTTCTTTTACTTTGCTTTGTTCAATTATTTATTTGAGTAGATTGCATGCTTAGAAAATTTGTTCTATATTTCTAGAATTTGTAGGGTGCTTATTTTTATCTATTTAGGATATTAATCTGGTTTAATTCCTAAAAAAAAAGTTTATAATTTTTCAAGTAACCCTATTCACCCCTGTAGTGTTGCAATACGATCCTACAATTGGTATCAAAGCGGGTAGCTCAATTTTTTGTTAAAAAAAAAAGGTTTTTAAAATCTTATTTTCAATATTTGAAAAACTATTTTTTTTAAAAAAAAATCCGAAGTTTTTCATTTTTGGAAGAAAATCTTGAAAATTTTAGTTTTAAAAATCATTTCAATATTAAATTATTTTTCTTGTAAATTGGTTCTTAAAAACTCATTTTCTTAACTTTTTTAATTCAGATTCTTTTGTTTAGAATAAACTCTTTGAAAATTATTTTTCTTGAAAATTCAAATTTTGAAAAAGTGTTTGGAAGAGATTTTTTTTCAAAATTTTTTTTCTTAAATTATTTTTCAAAATTGCCTTTGTTGAAAACTTAGTTGTTTGAGCTTATGGAAAATATTAGAGTTAATTATGATTTGATTGAATCTCCATCTTATATTTCTAATGATTTTCTTGATGTGAAAGAAATTTCTAAAATTATAAACCGAGAAAATTGTCGCATATCAAAGAAAGAAGATTTGCGGGAATCACATCGGTGTTTGATGGCTCACATTGACGACGAAAGTGACGACGAAGAGGTAAGTAATGAAAACCCCTCTTATGATGAACTTATGGATGCCTATAATGAAATTAAGCATGGATTTGAAAAAGTAGGTTATAAATGTTTTTCTCTTAAAAAGAAGAACTCTAAATTAGCTTATGAAAATAATAAATTATTACATGAGCTTAGTAGTGTGAAGGAAGAACATTAGAAAATTAATTCCTCATTCTTAGAAATGAAAAATGACTTGAATGCTTTAATGACTGAAAATAAGTCATTAGTTGAGGAAAATGCATGCTTGAAATTAAATGTCAATAATGTTGTAAAACATGATGATGTTGAGAATTCATGTGATGAAAAAAAATGTGCTATGTTAGATAAGATTAAATTTCTTGAGCATGATATCTTTGAATTACATGAACTTGTTAAAACTCTAAGAGAAAAAGTGTCAAATCTTATGAATGAGCTTAGTTGTACCAAAGAGTCTATTAAGAAATTGACAATAGGTGCACAAAAATTGGATAAAATTATTGAAATGGGCAAACGTTTAAATGAAAAAATAGGTATTGGTTATGTTGATGAGAATGTTACTCCATCTAGTTCTAAAACTAATTTTGTCAAAGCATCTTCTATGTTTAATAATATTCAGCCTAATATTTTACAATAATGTGATGTGCATAAGCATAATACACCAAAACATGTGCATAAGCATGATGTACCAAAATTTATGTATAACTATGGTGTATCAAAATTTGTGAAAAATCTTTCTCATGCTAAGTCTAATTTTGTGCATAATGCTAAATTTGTAAATAATGCTAAATTTGTGCCTACATGTCATTATTGTGGATTAAAGGTTAAATAAGATCAAATTGCTACAAATTGAAAAATGTTCTTAATGGTTATGGAAAGAAAAATGTTCCTTATAAAGAAAATTTTCAAAATAGTTATAAAAGGAACACTTATGCGAAAAGGAGCATGCATATATATTATGTGAATGAACATTTAATGCAAAATGTCTATTGTTTCTCTTGTGACAAATTCGGTCATAAATCAAATTCATGTTATAATTTGCCTAAATCGAATGATAAATGTTATGAATATTGGAACTAGAAAGATATGGGTTCCAAAGATTGAGACAAACCTACATGGACCCAAACAAGTATGGGTATCAAAGATTGCTTGCTAATTTTATTTTGTAGGTGCGCTTCAAAAGTCAAAATTTGAAGATTAACTCAATTTCAAAAGGAAACAATTCAAAATTCAAATGGAATTCCATAAATCTCTTGGTGCTGAAAAAAGAAAGGTTTTGAAAGACAAAAAAAGTGGATTCCCTTTTGTGACCCAAGACCCATCCTTGATCCAAGCCGAGTTTTCCATTCCTTAGCTTGGTGCAAAAGGCTTCTCGCGGGTCCTTTTTCAAGCCCATCTCGAATACGATGCGGTATGTACTTGTGACCCTGCTGGTGGCTGCCACTGCACCTCGAGCTCATATGGTCATGGGTTGAGAACGTGAATTGAATTCTATGAGACCTAATTTACCGTTCAAAAGGAAATATCCATATTTGGTAACTTTATCTTTTAAATGATTATTGAGTTAATTTTTTATAATATTATCTTTGAATTAATTTGAATTTGAATTTACTCTTGAATGGTTTTATTGGAAAGTTTTATATTTGGAATTTGAAATTGATTTTTTTAAGTGTTTGAATGGAAGGTTATTATTTTTTTATTGTGATATTTTCGTGGAATTGAAGTTGGATATGATTTTCTTATTAATTTTTTTTTTCAGATGAATGTTTCTTTTCATATTGAGTTTGAATTTTACATTCTTGATTTATGGTAAAATAGATTTTTATTATTGTTAAATGATTGACATTTGATTGTTTTTTGAAGTTTTTATCATTATTGAATTGTTATTTACTTTCTATATTGGTATCAATTCTTTTTGATTGATTTTTGAATTTTATTATTTATTAGATAAATTGTCCAATAGAAAATTTTGAATACTGTTTTCGACTTTTATCTATATTGCTTGTTTATTAATGTAATACATGCATGTGCTAGCTCTTGGGAAAAGTGCAAATGATTAATTCAAAATGTTTCATATTTTCTATTGATGTTTGATTTTTTAGAATTAGATGTCATGAAACTTATTAAAAATCTATCTTTGGCGTATCATGCATTACTTTTTTTCAATTTTAAATTTGTCCAATATAATTGATATTTTGAGTGTTTGAAATATTTGATTTCTTTATAATTTCCATGTTGGGTTTCAAATTTGAAATATTGATGTTTGAAATTGTTTTTGGAAACTTGTTTGGATTCCTTTATTGTTTGATTATAATTAATTCTTGTTATTAATTTGAGAACTTGTTTGAAAATATTTTTTTAACTATCTTTCTTTATACTTATTGTTTGAGTTATACTCTTACAATTGGTATTAAGTGTTGTTAGTTTAAAAATAGTGATTAAATGCTTTATAAACTTGAATATCTATTGCTTGATTAAAACATGATCTTTTGATTATTTATTTTATGTTATTATGAGAGATGGAAACGAGTTGTTAAATTCCTTTTACTAGGAGAAGTGTTTGAAATTATTATTATTTTGCTTTGAATCCATATTAGTTGTGAATTTGAATCTATTTTTTTTTATATAGAATTTGATTTGCTTGCAATGTTATTGATGTGTTTTATTATCCCATTGAGTTCTATTCATGGAAGAAAAAATTCATTGATTATATTATTAATATCTTATTTTGTCTCTCATATCGATATCTTATTAATTTAGTATAATATATCTTTGTATGAACTATATTTGATATTTTGTTAAAATTCGATGAGTTTGACTATTTTGATTGATATTCATAATTTGCCAATCCTCATGTGAAATTCTTTGGGTGTTGAATGTTTAAATATTTTTTTGTATCTTATTTTTTTTAATTGGTATCTTGTAGTGTTTAAATGTTAAAAATTTTATTTATGAGATTGTATGTGTTATTAATAAATTGATTTAAATTCTATTTTTGATATGTTTTAAATTCATATTAAATTGATTAGTTATGTCAAAATCTCTTATGTGGTGTCTCACTTATTTTGGTTAGTTGAGCAATTGAAAAAGTGATTAGAATTTAGATGGTGCTTTTTATTGATTTATTAAACTCCATGAAAAATATCCTTTTTAGAGTATGCTTATTTTTAGGGGGGAACAAATGTCTCTTAAAAATGATATTTCTTGCTTAACTAGAAAAATTTTACCTTGTGATATTTGTGATTGATATTGATTTATTAATTGTGGCTTATCTAATTATTATGAAAAAAATCATATTGTTGATTAAATAACTAATTATTTGTTTTTTTTTAAAGAATGTGCTTAATTTTTGCTTAAGAAAATTTGTTGAATTATATTTTATAGGGGGAAGTTATAGAAATAATTTATATTGTTGAATTGTTTTTAGTATTTTTCTCGAATTTGGTATAATTTCTATTTGAGATACTACCATACTTATATTCGTTTGATAATATTTTCCTTATGTATTATCTAAAATGTTCATGTTATTTTTCTATTATTTGATATCAATATTTGACTTGATGTTTATTTTCTAACATTTAATATTTCGATATCTCATATTTAAATTTTATTTGGATTTGATAAGTTGATTGTTTTTAGATTAATTTTCTTAATGTACCTTTTATAGATATGATAATATAGTACATATTCATGAGTATTAAATTGCTCTAATTGAATCTTATTAATTTGTCTTATGTCATATTCTTCTTAAATGAGTATTTCATTGAAAAATATTGATGATTTTTGAGATAGATAGAACTACCGTGATCTTTTTAGAATTAAATCGTGCAAAGCAAAGTAATATTCTTGGATGAATTCAGTTTGAATGATTTATCTCTTTGGTATTTATTGATCATTATTGATAAAAAGAACAATGCATTTTTTAGGCGGAGTAATACTCATTATGTAAATTAATTTGATGATATTGATTCTCCAAATTGTTTTATTAAAATATAACCCTCTTGTGCTTATTACTTATTTTTGGAGGAGAGTTACTGTTTTTGGAGTACTTATTTATTTGTTCACTTATTACATAATCCACATGTTTAGGGAGAGTCATTTCCTTATGAAAAAAAAGTATGTTGATTATTTTTATAAGATGATACTGATTGATTTATTACTTACATTTTGATAATGAATTTATATGTTTTGATGAGTTGATTATATTTCTGGATCATTTTTACTAAAATTGATCGACTTCATTTATTTGAGGAGTTTAAATTAACTTATTATTCATAATCTCTTGATTAATGTTTTGAAAAAAAAAATATCTATTAATTATTATTTTGAGGGGGAGTTTATGCCTTTAATTGTTATCTTTTGATGATAAAAAAAGTGGGAGGATTTGCTTAGAAAAATCTATAGATGTTCAGTGATAGAATGTGATATTTACAAATTAAATTCTTTCAATATTATTGTTCACATTCTACTTTGAGAATATTTTTCTTGAGTAGTTTGTCATCATCAAAAAGGGGGAGATTGTTAGGTTTACGAGCTTCAATCATACAACCATATATTTTGATGATAACAAACATTTAAATTGCTAATGATTTTAGTGTTTTTAAAGTGTCCACAGTGTAGATCTCGAATAGACGATTCCAACGCATTTTGAATTGCTCAAATCGGACTTCAAACGAGAAAGTTATGACCAAAAGATGATTGTGAAAAACTTGACGCGAACGAATTACATGACGACACGTGGCCCTTTTTAAAACCGTTGGAAACAATTTAAAATTATTCTTTTAATCTTTCTTTTTCTATTTTTATCCCAAATTACCTCCACCCTTGATCCATCTTAACCTAGATCTAATGACCCAAATTTTACCCTAAATTTAAACCTTATTTAAACATAATTTTCCCTCTCATTTCAAAAAGAACTCTCATCTCCAAGTTGCTGAAATTTTCGCTCCAACATTCTCCATTGTTGATTATTCTTCAAAGTTGCATCGGTTTCTATTCTTCTTGTGAGAGAATTTTATATGAGAGATTAGATTGTTTCTTTAGAGCTAAAATTGTAAATCTACTCTTGTAAGAGTTTTTTTTTTTTTTGTGGAGTTTTTACTTTCACCTTTCAATTGGGTTTTGTATTAAGGTGTGGGTACACCTTGGAATTTTAAGTGAGCAGTTTAATCCTGAACCCGAAAAAAGATTTGTAGTGGTTTAATCCTAAACCCGTAAAAGGATTTGTAGTAGTTTAATCCTAAACCCAGAAAAGGATTTGTAGTGGTTTGATCCTGAACCAGTTCAAAAGGATCGTAGTGGTTTGATCCTGAACCCGTTCAAAAGGATCGTAGTGGTTTGATCTTGAACCCGTTTAAAAAGATCGATATAGGTTGGATCCTAAACCTGCAAAATGTTCGATTGGGGGTTTACTCTTGAACCTTTAAAAAGAGTGGGAAATCAATTTGGTTCTCACCCATAAGATAATTGTCGCAGTAAAATACCCAAGAAGGCGTCTTGGGGAGTGGAGTAGGGATTTCAGAACCACTATAAAAACCTTCGGTTTCATCTCTTCCTCTCTGCTCTTTCACTTTGCTTTGTTCAATTATTTATTTGAGTAGATTGTATGCTTAGAAAATTTGTTCTATATTTCTAAAATTTTTTAGCGTGCTTGTTTTGATCTATTTAAGATTAAATTAATCTAGTTTAATTCCTAAAAAAAAAAAAGTTTATAATTTTGTAAGCAACCCTATTCACCCCGCTCTGGTGTTGTCATACGATCTTACAACCCAAAATAAATCCCACACTTCAATCAATGGAATACAATGTTTAAATATGCTCCAATTAAATCCTAACTCAACCCAAGTTGACCGTAACCAAAGACCAAGGGGTTCCAACTATAGTTAAGTGAGATGGGTTTGCAAATCACATGCTCATTTTAAGAAAATCTCGTGTAGGTGCTACAGTAACTGTCAAACACAACATTGCAATATTGATGAAGCAAAGCCACTTCCAGATTGCTAAAGCAAAGTTTCCAGAATCAGTGATTAGCTTCTCCAAAGCTTCCCTCTTTCAGCTTTTTCCTTCCTAAACGAGCAAAATGTCTCCATTAAGACACAAATATCATAAATTCACTCATTGCTAGTGCTAAGATAGATTTATAATCAAAACACAAGCAATCATGCATAATTTAGGAAGATAAAAAGCTAAAAAGCACACATCAATCACAATAATGCAAAGTTTAATAGCTAGAATGGAGCTAAATAACTCTTTTTTGGAGAGTTATAAAGTAGTCAAATCATTCTTCCCCTGGGACAAGACTATCTCTACCAAACTTTATTACTAGAATAACTTTTATTTCTATAGGTTTTAGTTACCATTTTTTGGTCTAAATGCATTAACTCTTAATGTATCCTGTAAGTGTGACCCTCTTATTTTAGATTCTAGAGTCCCCATCCAACAAAATCCACAAAAGGGAGGACTAAGTTGAAAAATGACCTAAGGCAACTCTATCCCTTTTGGGAGTTTACGTTTTTCCGACTCCGATGATCTGGCCCTCCGAAGGGTTCGTCTACTCCAAGGGAAACATGCAGGCGCATCATAAGAGTCTCACAGTGCAAACCAATAGAGGAGACCGTGGGTCTCGTTAACATAAGTCCCGCTCTCACTTACTATAAGTACTCTCCTTTCACCTTGATTTTGACCCATACAAATACCATACGATGGGAGACGCTCCCGTTTGTGTCACGAGGGTGAGTATGGATCTCACGATGTGAACTTAACAGAGATTTGTGGGTGGAAAGTTTGATGTATCTTATACACTTATTTCCTCCCACTTAGTACTTTATAATTAGGGATTGACCTGATAAATCTGACTATAATTTACCTAAGTCTACTGTTGCGTATAATTTGCAATACCGCAAGTATACAGGTCAAGTTTTAATATATTGATTTGAGTATAGAGTATCATCCTCAGGAATAGTTTTCTAGATTGATTAACTACCAAGATACTAATTCTTAATTTTATCTAAAGCAATAGAAATTTGATAAAAGGAGGAAATAAAGATAGAAAATAAATGTACAAGTGGAGACACGAATATGGTAGCTATTTCATTATTTTAGCACATGCAATTGACTATGGTTGTCAGTATTGGGATTTGTGCCCTAAGACTCGTAGTTTGTAATTATGTTCTAATTAATGTAATAAAGTGTTATTATTTCAATAAAGTGTTATTGTTCGTTATCTACGAGTTTACCTTTATTTAAAACCCTAAATCCAATAAACTAAACATCCAAGGCTGTTAAATGAATCTTTAACTGAATGTAATGTACATAAAAAGGATCTCGGTTCGAGATACAACCTAAAGGGTCTATAGTTAGGGGACAAGGTTTGGGTACCTTACCCTAGTTAAGCTATGGATGTGGCCCACTTTGTATTTGATACAAACACTGTGATCCTAACGTGTTCGTGTAGATGACATGTGAGTGGGGATATCCTATGTAATGAGATTACATAAGACCGGACCACGAAATAGTAACCTCTAGCTGTAACTCCGTTGACTAGTTAGGTTTCTATTTCACTAGGATGACCTAGGCAACTTGATCTCAATTCTGAGCAGTGTTACTTAACTCCTGTCATGAGGGATTGTCCTTTGACTAGTATGGGTGAGAGTGGCCAGATTCGCCGACTCAATATGCCTACCTTCTTGGGGACAAGACCGAGTGAGCGGGTGGGGACTTAACTTAACAAGATGGAATTCACTCTTTCCCGCCTACTAGGGTAAGTAGAGGAATGTTCCCTTAAGTGGTGTCTCCGGGACTTGAACAAAGGGCCCAACCCTCTCATTGGCCCGAGAGGGACTCTGTTTGTTGGTAGGACCACAAACAAATTGTTCATTAGAGAAGTATTGGTACTTAAGGCACAAGATGTAACCTAGGGGTAAAATGGTAATTTGACCCAGCTGGTGTTACGAACATTCGTGAAGGATTGACTTGCTGTTATTGGTCAATATCCATGGACACAGAAATATATCTGCAGTGAGAAGAGTGCAGCTGTGGGACTTTAGTGGAGTGTTCCCGCGGTTAACGAATGTTGATTGGGAGGTTAATGAGATTAACCAAGCAATCTTGTATCGTTGAAGCTTCTGATCTGTAGGTCCATTAGGTCCACCTTCTAGCTCGTAAAGGGTTCTTAGATCATTTGAATTTGAAATGTTCAAATTCATTAGGGAATAAACTTAATGTATTTAGATACGATATAATATATAGTTTTGGAACTATATATTATAAATTTAATGTGAATATGATTCATATTAAATTATATGAGAGAATTGATATTTGAAAGAGTTCAAATATTATATTAAATGTGAATGTGATTCACATTTGCAAACTATAGGATAAAATTTAATGTGCACTGGTTGTACATTAAAACTATAGGTTAAATGGGTAATATGATTAAATGAGATTTAATCCAAATTAAATATATGATATTTAATTTGTATTATTTAAATATGATTTAAATGAATAATTAAATTTGATTTAATTATATTATTATTATTATTATTATTTTAATAATAAATGATGGAACGTGTCATCTAGACACGTTCCCCACTACCCTTCCCCTTCTCCCTATCGACAGTTTAACAAGGACAAGGGGGTTGCTCAATTGGATTGATCGATCAATCATATTGCACTTACAGAAGGAAAAATCTCTCTCTCTCTCTCTCAATCTCTAGAATTTCCAAGATTTTCCAAGAGTTGGAATCCTTCCCACAAAGGATTAGGTCTAAGCATTCAGAGGATAGAGGGTTTACACTATTGGTGGTGTTCTGTAAAAACAGAGAAACTAAACCTTCTTGTTTTGCTGTACTGATTGCTTAGTTGCTGAACATTGGAGCAAGGAGTTGCTGCTGAGGAAAACTACAAAGGCAATAATTTCCTTTCCATTGTTAGTTTAATAGTTAAACTTAATAAGTTTGCATGTATGCTATTATCCATGTCTAATAGGATTAGAAATTCCATGCTTGTTTTGTATTTTTGGTCAATGTACTGGTTTTTGTTTTAAGCAAAACAATCAAGTAATTAAGATCCCAAACACGTTTCCGCTGCTCAGGGAGATCATCAGATCTCCATCAGTCAGATTATAAACAAGAAGTTAAAGATATTCAAAAGACTCACTCGAGCTCTAATGATTCTCATGCATACGATAAATCCTAAAGTCTCCTTATGAATTTTAAAAGCATGCAAGACATTAAGCAACTTCTTAAAAACGTTTCCCAAAGAACCCGTCACTCCCGTGTACAAAATTACTAAGGGTTTTGGCAATTTTAATCTAATCTAAGTCTATTCTCTCGAAATCAAGTTAAACCAATAACATCATGCTAAACTTGGTGGAAGAAAAGCAAGCATTAAGGAATAATTACCAAAAATAAAGCAACAAATTCATAGTTCAATACTATACTAAAATAAGTTCATAACAAGCTAAATCAATCATCTAACTATGACAATTAGCTACCCATAATCACTACAAAAATATGCTAATGTCATACTAGAGTCCATAAACGAAACTACAAACTAAATGGGAAGAGAAAAATAACTCGTCAGCGTCGATGTCGGTCCTCGTATCTGAGCTCCCGTCACGACCTCGAGCCTCCACTCTCGTGCTTGGCCCCCAAAGAATAGTCTTATACTCCTTTTAGAGTATATGAGTGGAAAATAGGTCTAAAATTCTATACAATTTGACTCCCTTTTCATGTACACAACGTATTCTATTTATAATCTTTATCGGCACGACGTTGCAACCCTAGGGAAAGCGTTGCAACGCCATGCCCTAGGCACTGAAATAAAAAAGGAAATTCTCGCTGTGCATAGCGTTGCAATGCTGCACCCATATCACGCGCGTCTTCATTCGAACCGGCGTTGCTGTTGGGTTTTATGTCCTAAAACTCGTGGTTTTGTAAGCTTAATGTATATTCTATTTTGCAATAAAGTTGTGATTGAGATTTATTCAGTAAAAGTGTTATTGAATAAAGTGAATTGTGTATTGTGTAACCTTAATCCAATAAAGAACCATTGGCTATAGGATGAATACTTGAGCTTTATGTGTGACATAAAAGTGGATCAAGTTCAAGTTATAGCCAGAACAGTCTATAGTATAAGGATAGAGCTGGGTACCTTATCCTGGGGACACTCTGGATGCGACCCACTTTATAGAGTACAAACGATGTGATCCTAAATCGTTCATGTGGAGACATGCGAGTGGGAGCATCCTATGCAATGAGTTTGCATAAGACTGGACCGCGAAATAGTCACTTAGACTTTATAACTCTGTTTACTGTCTTAACTGACTATATTCATACGATGACCTAGGTAACTCGATCTTAATCCTGAGCGTTCTATGAACTCTTGTTTATTCAGATTATCCTTAGATTTGCGTGGGTGAGAGTGGCCCGAGACTGCCGACTCAATAAGCCTCCCCTTTCAGGGATAAGTCTGGGTAGATAGTTGGGAACATAGTTCTGCAAGATGGAATTCACTCCTACCCGCTTTAGGGATAAGTAGAGAGGTTGTTCCCTTAAGTGCTGACTCCGGGTCTTGAACAAAGGGCCCACCCCTCTCATTTGCCCGAGAAGGATTCGATTTGCTGGTTGGATCACAAACCAATTGTTCATTAGAGGATCAGTGGGACTTAAGGAACAAGAGGTAATTACAGGGGTAAAACAATAATTTTGATCCAGCTGTAATTACGAATGACCTATGAAAGATCGACTTACTAATCATGGTTATATCGAGTGGACAGAAATATATCTACAGTGAGGAGAGTGCAACCACTAAGCTTTAGTGGAGTTCTCCGGTGGTTAACGAATGTTGATTAGCTAGGCTAAAGAGTTTTGTCGGTTAATCTCGTATCGTTGGAGCTCATGATCTGTAGGTCCATTAGGTCTTCCTTACTAGCTCGGACTAAGCCTTGTAACTTTTTGAGAGAAAAGAATTTGAATTGTTCAAATTCGAGTTTGGGAGAAAACGTTAATTATATGTGATATTTTTAACGAATCATAGCTTAATTATGAATTAAACTATGATTAAAAGGAGATGTATATATTTAAATATGATTTAAATATTAGATCGGTTTTTATCATGAATAAAGATTCATGTTCGAAAAATCGATTGAGATCGGACAATTTATTTAATTTAATATTTGATATTAAATTAAATTTAAAATTAATTATTTAATAATTTAATTAATTAAATTAATTTCAATTAAAAATTAATTTAATATTGATTTTTTTAATTAAAATTAAATGAAAATTAATGGATTTTCATGGATTTTCCATGAAACCCAACTTGGCAACTTGCCCAATCTTACTCATCATCAAATTCACCAAAATTGGTCACCTTCATCTCAATGCATCCTCATCACCGTTGAGTTGTCACTCTAATGAAGCTTGTTGAAGCTTTATATAATGGTGTTTTGAGGTAATTTGAGAGAATTTTACAGAAAATTCTAAATTCCCGAATTAGTGACCTTTGAGGTCTTTTCTTCCAAATTCTCTCAACCTAGGATCCCACAATCCATTCTAAGGCCTGAGAATAGTAGGGAAGACTCTAACGGTTGTCCACGAAGTGTTCGTGTTGAAAACCATCCAGTGGGTGAAGAGAATTTGATCTTCAAAGTTGAGTTTCTTAACTCCCTGTTTTTCCAGCTTTGAGCATGCATTTTATTTTACAAAATTGATAAATTTAGAGTGTTCAAGATCCAAAATTTCTTCCGCTTTCTTAATCTAGACTCTTTCAGTTGCGACGTTGAGAAGCAACATCTCAACGCCGTCACCACGGGCCTTCAGGGTTGAAAACTCGCGAGCATGGTGTCTCAATGCCCAGAATTTTGTTGCAACGCCCTAGGCTCGGGTCAAAATGCTTGAATTGTCTCTCTTCTTCCACTTGGTTCACTTTTTGAACTCCATTAGCCTCGATTTAATCCTGAATATTCAAATAACTCTTCATTTGCTTTGTTAATGCTCATAACCTGAAATTTAGTAATTTAAACACGTGAAATCTCTAAAGATAACCAAAAAAACTAACAAAATCTAAGCCTAAGAATAGCACATTTTGTGTGTTATCAAATACCCCCAAGCTTAAACTTTTGCTAGTCCCAAGAAAAAACAGAACATAACCAATAAATGATCTTTCTTATGCATACATAGGACTCAAGACTCAAAGATTAAAAAGGAAATTTCAGCAATCACAGGAAACAATCAAACATGATACTTCAACAAGCAATTTAAAACTTTTCCTAAGTATCCCTACGTGTGTGTGTTATTAGCCTTCGTTCCATTCATCTTTACTAAGCCCGAAACAACTTTATTAAGTTCTCCATTCAACTTCCCTCTACACTGGTTATAATTTCTAATTCTTGAGTCTCCCCACATTCAAGAAATAAACAAGTTTATTCAGTACTTAACCTTTTTGTTTTGGCAAGGACACTAGCTTTCACACATCCACTGCAGGGACCCTTACCCAGAGCACTCGCTGAATGAGTGCCCTAACTGATCACAATGAAGGTAGCTCTTTTTGTCCTCAATTTTTTTTATTTTTTTTTAGCAAATAACACAACAAAAATAAAAACAAACTCTTTTACAGTATGCACATATATTACAGATCATGCACTTCATATTGTCATTCACCCTATCCTGCAGTTTAACTCTCAAATCAGTCCTTATGCCTATCGAGGTCACATCAAACTTTTAAACCTAATAACTTTGTTTTAAGCATTCAAAACTACAGGAACACAGGCTAAGTGCATAATATATATTGCAGGAAAACTAATGATTTTTTTTTTAATGAACTCAAATTCATATCATGCTCTCAAGTTTTAGCATAATCACAAAAATTTCAATTAAATCTCATCCTAGTTCATCCTAATCATACTTATCCATAAGATCAATCAGCAATTCAACACATACTCAGGACTATTACAAATGGCAAACAACACATCCCACCCCCAAACTTAAACTAAACATTGCCCCCAATATTTGCAAAATAAGCTCAAAGTAAGTAAGAAGGATAAGATTGAACAATACTGTCCTGAGTAATGGAGATCTTCATTTTTTTTTCTTTTGAATTCCTTTGGCGGCCAAGTCACGAAAGATAAAGTGCTACAGAATGGGAGCATGTATTTGAGGAAGGGCATCAACAACAACCTAAAACAAAACAAAAAAAACTAAGAACTAAAACAAACAAACCAACAAACTACTAAAGATAAAGCAAAAACAAAAGAAAAGGAGTAAATGAAAAGCTTGAGTTGCCTCCCAAGAAGCGTTTTCTTTAACGTATTTAACTAGACTGGATTTTTCTCAAAGTGGTTTCATTATTAACTGTAGCTCCTTAGTCCTTTCTTCATCCACCTGCCTTATAAAATCACTCAAGAGAACATCAACAGATCAAGAGTTAATTAATTCAATACTTATCTTAGATGAACAACCTTACTTTTTTCCCCTAGGTGTATCTCTGTGTAACTAGGGAATTTACCTTTTTGCAGTGTATGGATTGTTGTACTCATCTGGTCGATCTAAGTTTCAATGTTCTTGATGGCAGCTCCTTGGCTTCTCACTACACCACTCAGATTTGTGAATGCATTTTCCAGCTTGTTTGACCTATTTCTAGATTCAGTTATAAAAGAGCTCATTGTGTCCTCGAGAGATGGCTTCATCTAAGATTGGTAGGAATTAGAAGCATAACCTGAATGAGGATTCAACACATTCTTATTGTTAGCATAGGAAAAATTTTCATGGGATCTCAAACCTGGATGGTAATGTCTTGGAATGTCGTTCTGGAATTGATTTTCCCTTTTTTTGTTGGTCCTGTTATTCAAATAGTGCACCTGCTCCAAGTTGTATTCTCCATTAGTTTGGGAGCACTAGGAGGTAGCCATGGATTGTGGTGTTCCTGCAAGTTTATTCAGAGCATGAGTTAGAGATGACATTTGGGATTTAAGAGCAGTTACCTCATCCAGTTCATAAACACCAGCTATTGGTCTAGGTTTTTCTCTGTTTGTGGGCCACTGGTAGCTGGTAGTAGACATCTCTTCTAGGAGGGTTTGAGCTTCTAGCAGAGTGTTCGCCATGAAAGCACCTCCAGCAGTGGCATCCAGAATGGTCCTAGATTGATCTACAAGTCCATTATAGAATAATTGAACTTGGAACCAATCTGGATACCCATGTTGTGGGTACCACCTCAACATGTTTTTGTAACGCTCCCATGCCTCGAACAACTGCTCTCCTTCATACTGCCTGAAAGTCCCAATCTCAGTCCTCATCTTTGCAGCTTTACTTGGTGGAAAAAATTTGGTCATGAAGGCTTGGGTCAACTCTTTCTAATAAGTAATACTTCTTGGTGGGAGGGACCCCAACCATTCCTTGGCTCTATCCTGTAAAGAGAAAGGGAAGAGACGTAAACGAATAGAATCAACAGGAATACAATTAAGTTTTACTGTACCACTGATTTCCAGAAAAATTTGCAAATGAGAGTTAGGATCCTCTTTGGCTAGCCCAAGGCATTCTCCCTAACCATCTGAATTAGCCCTGTTTTCAATTCAAAATGATTAGCATTTATAGGGGCATGGACTATTCAAGCCTGCTTAGGATTAAACACAAGTTGGAAATATTCCCTGATGGGTTTTGGGTTATTGATTATCTCTTGATCTGCCATTTGAGAAATTTTAGTTATGTTTTCCCTCAGAAGTCTTCTACAGGTCCTTTCAATTTCAGGATCTAAAGGCGTAAGGTCTACAACCTTATCCTTTCACATACACCTTGAGACAAAATCAAAGAAAATAAAAGAAAGAGTAAGAAAACAAAAAAAAAAAAAAAATAAAAGAAAGAAAAGAAAAGAAACACAACTAATTACAAAGACAAAAATAATCACAAAAACAAAAACTTTAGTCTAAAATCAAGAATTTTCTCCTAATATTAATCAATCTAAAATAATCATATCATTCTCCAGCAACGCCGCCAAAAACTTGTTGCGTATAACTTGCAATACCGCAACTGTACGGGTCAAATTTTAATATAGTGATTTAAGTACAGAGTATCGTCCTCGGGAATGGTTTTCTAGATTGCTTAACTACCAAGATACTAATTCTTAATTTATCTAAAGCAATAGAAACTTGATAAAAGAGTGAAATAAAGATAGAAAATAAATGTACAAGTGGAAACACGAATATGATAGAATTGTTAGGGGAATTTATTTCACTAGCTATTTCCTTATTTTAGCACATGCAATTGACTATGGTTGTCAGATTATAAACAAGAAGTTAAAGATATTCAAAAGACTCTCTCGAGCTCTAATGATTCTCATGCATACGATAAATCCTAAAGTCTCCTTATGAATTTTAAAAGCATGCAAGACATTAAGCAACTTCTTAAAAACGTTTCCCAAAGAACCCGTCACTCTCGTGTACAAATTTACTAAGGGTTTTGGAATTTTTTAATCTAATCTAAGTCTATTATCTCGAAATCAACTTAAACCAATAACATCACGCTAAACTTGGCAAAAGAAAAGCAAGCATTAAGGAATAATTACCAAAAATAAAGCAACACATCCAAAGTTCAATATTATACTAAAATAAGTTCATAACAAGCTAAATCAATCCCCTAACTATGACAATTAGCTACCCATAATCACTACAAAAATATGCTAATGTCATACTAATGTCATACTAGAGTCCATGTCGATGTGTGGGTCCTCGTCTCCGAGATCGTGACCTCTCTCGTGCTTGACCCCCAAAGAATAGTCTTCTACTCCTTTTAGAGTGTATGAGTTGAAAATAGGTCTAAAATTCTATACAATTCGGCTCCCTTTTCATGTACACAACATATTCTATTTATAATCTCTATCGACACTATGTTGCAACCCTAGGGACAGCGTTGCAACTCCGTGCTCTATGCACTAAAATAAAAAAGGAAATTCGTGCGGCGTTGTCGCGTTTTCATTCGAACCGGCGTTGCGACACTGCAAAGCAGCGTCTCAACGCCGTCACCACGCGCCTTCAGGGTTGAAACCCGCAAGCATGGCGTGGCAACGACCCGAATGGCGTTGCAACATACTGGGCTCGGGTCAAAATGATTGATTTGGCTCTCTTCTTCCACTTGGTTCACGTTTTGAGCTCAATTAGCCTCGATTTGATCCCTAGTACTCCAATATCTCTGCATTTTCTCTGTTAATGATCATAACCTGAAATTTAGTAATTTAAACACGTGAAAATCCTTAAATTAACACAAAAAGTAGCAAAATTTAAGCGTAAAAATAACACATTTTGTGTGTTATCATCTATCAATATAACTTTTATATTCGAAATACCCAAATCTATTAACCTTTTAATAAACCTAAGTCTATGAGTTTAATTCATTGACCCCTTAATAAACGCCACTCACGAATCATAATTCATAAATCTCTGGATTACATTAACTCCCAGGTCGGTTCCTAGGTAGTGGTGTTCTATTTCCGTCAGCTTAAATACCCCAGCCTTACCAGAACCTTTCTTAGACAGAATTCCTCTTTAATAATAGTTTATAAATTATTAGGGTCCCGTTTGATAATGTTTCTATTTTTTGTTTCTCGTTTTTTGTTTCCTGTTTTCTGTTTCTTGTTTCTCATTTTTAAAAAATAAGAAACAAGAATATGTTTGATAACTATTTCTGTTTCTTGTTTCTTTAAAACAAGAAATAGAAACATAAACTTGTTTGATAACTCTTTCTTGTTTCTTGTTCTAAAATGTTTTTTTCTTCTTATTTTTCTCATTTTTTATAGTTTAAAAAAGAATTTAGTTATATAATATAACTATATAACTGAAAGAGTCTAGATTATGAAAGCGGAAGCAATTTTGGATCTTGAACACTCTAAGTTGATCAATTTGTAAAATAAAATGCATGCTCAAAACTGGAAAAACAGAGGGATAGAAAACTCAACTTTGAAGATCAAATTCTCTTCAACCGGTGGATGGTTTTCAACACGAACACTTCGTGAACAACCGTTCGAGTCTTCCCTACTATCCTCAAGCCTTAGAACGGATTGTGGGATCCTAGATTGAGAGAATTTGGAAGAAAAGACCTCAAAGGTCACTAATTCGGGAATATTGAATTTTCTGTGAAATTCTCTCAAAACACCTCAAATCACCATTATACTTCATTAAACTTTATTAGAGTGACAACCCAAGTGTGATGAGGATGGTTTTAGATGGAGGTGGCTAATTTTGGTGAATTTTGAAAATGAGGAGGATTGGGCAAGTTGGCAACTTGATTTTCATGAAAATCATGAAAATCCCTTTACATTTAATTTTAATTCTAAAATCAATATTCAATTGATTTTTAATTAAAATTAATATAATTAATTAAATAATTTAAAATTAATTTAATTAATTAATTTTTAAATTTAATTTAATATCAAATATTAAATTAAATAAATAACCCGATCCCGATCGATTTTTCGAACATGAATCCTTATTCATGCTATAAACCGATCCAATATTTAAATCAAATTTAAATATATCCACCTCCTATTAATCATAGTTTAATTCATAATTAAGCTATGATTCGTTAAATATATCACATATAATTAACACTTTCTTCCAAACTCGAATTTGAACAATTCAAATTCTTTTCTCTCAAAATGTTACAAGGCTAAGTCCGAAGCTAGTAAGGAGGACTGATGGACCTCTGAGATCATGAGCTCCAACGATACGAGATTAACCGGCCAAACTCTTTAGCCTAGCTAATCAACATTCGTTAACCACCGACACTCCACTAAAGCCCGCTGGTGCATTCTCCTCATCGTAGATATATTTTTGTCCACTCGATATAACCATGATTATTAAGTCGATCCTTCACAGTCGTTCAGAATTACAAATTTGGTCAAAAAATTACCGCTTTACCTCTCAGAATTACCTCTTGTTCTTAAGTCCCATCGATCCTCTAATGAACAATTGGTTTGTGGTCCAACCAAAGAAACCAGAATCCCTCTCGGGCCAATGAGAGGGTGGGCCCATTGTTCAAGACTCTGAGTCGAGATTTAAGGGAACAACCTCTCTACTAATCCCTCATGTGTGTGAGTGAATTCCATCTTGGAGAACTATGTTCCCACTATCTACCCGGTTTATCCTTGAAATGGGAGGCTTATTGAGTCGGCGAGCTCGAAATTACTCACCCATGCAAATCTAAGGATAATCAGAATAAACAGGGTCCATAGAACGCCGAGATTAAGATCGAGTTACCTAGTCATCGTATGAATATAGTCGATTAAGACAAGAACGGAGTTATAAAGTCTAAGTGACTATTTCACGGCCCAGTCTTATGCAAACTCATTGCATAAGGCGCCCATCACTCACATGTCTCCACATGAACGATTTAGATCACATCGTTTGTACTCTACAAAGTGGGTCGCGTCCATAGTGTCCCCAGATATAGGCACCCAACCCTATCCTTATACTATAGATCATTTCAAGCTATAACTTGAACTTGGTCCACTTTTATGTCACACATAAAGTTCAAGTATTCATCCTATAGCCAAGGGTTCTTTATTGGATTAAGGTTACATCATACACAATATTCAAAAGGTTACATAATACACAATATTCAATAACACCTTTATTGAATAAATTTCAATAATAACTTTATTGTGAAATAGAATATACATTCAGTTTACAAAACCACGAGTTTTAGGACATAAAACCCAACAATAACATGCATTAACATTTTTTAAAATATAATTAATTATAAAAAATTATATTATCTAATATCAACAAGTATCGATACAAAATTAACGAATAATAAAAGTAAATAAATAAAACTATTTTGTCCTTCAAATGTAGTCCAAATTTGATCTGCAATATTATCTCTTACTCGAGTCATTTGTGTTAAATGATGTCGGCTCAGATCAAACACAATTATATTGTTAAACGTTGTGGTTTTAAAATATTAAAATAAGGCTAAATGTGTGTTTTAGTGATCAAAATTTATTTATTGTAAAATTCTAACAGATTCTTAGTATATTAAAAATTAAAATAATATATATTGCAAAAACGAAAATTAAAAATTAAAACAATATATAAATACACATATTAAAAATCTAAAATTTAAAATTTAAAATTATACATATATGTGTGTGTGTGTATATGTATATATTGCAAAATCAGTTGGGTTTTATGTCCTTAAAACTCGTGGTTTTGTAAATTGAATGTACATTCTATTATGCAATAAAGATGTTATCGAGGTTTATTCAGTAGAAATGTTATTGAGTAATGTGAATTGTGTATTCTATAACCCTAATCCAATAAAGAACCCTTGACTATAGGATGAATACTTGAACTTTATGTGTGACATAAAAGTGGATCAAGTTCAAGTTATAGCCAGAATGGTCTATAATATAAGGATAGAGTTGGGTACCTTATCCTGGAGACACTGTGGACGCGATCCACTTTGTAGAGTACATATGATGTGATACTAAATCGTTCATGTGGAGACATGCGAGTGGGGGCGTCCTATGTAATGAGTTTGCATAAGATCGAACCGAGAAATAGTCACTTAAACTTTATAACCCCGTTTACTGTCATAACTAACTATATTCATACGATGACATAGGTAACTTGATCTGAATCCTGAGCGTGCTATGAACTCCTGTTTATTCGGATTATCCTTAGATTTCCATGGGTGCGAGTGGCCCGAGATTTCTGACTCATTAAGCCTCCCACTTTAGGGATAAGGTCGGGTAGATAGTTGGGAACATAGTTCTGCAACATGAAATTCACTCCTACCCGCTTTAGGGATTAGTAGAGAGGTTGTTCCCTTAAGTGTTGACTCCGTGTCTTGAACAAAAGGTCCACCCCTCTCATTGGCTCGAGAGGGATTCGGTTTGCTGGTTGGACCACAAACCAATTGTTCATTAGAGGATTAGTGGGACTTAAGGAACAAGAGGTAATTACAGGGGTCAAACGGTTATTTGATCCAGCTGTAATTACGAATGACCTATGAAGGATCGACTTACTGATCATGGTTATATTGAGTGGACATAAATATATCTACAGTGAGGAGAGTGCAACCACTGGGCTTTAGTGGTGTGTCCCGGTGGTTAACGAATGTTTATTAGCTAAGCTAAAGAGTTTGGCCGGTTAATCTCGTATAGTTGGAGCTCATGATCTGTAGGTCCATTAGGTCCCCCTTACTAGCTCATACTAAGCCTTGTAACAATTTGAGAAAAAGAATTTGAATTGTCAAATTCGGTTTTGGGAGAAAGCGTTAATTATATGCGATATATTTAACGTTTTATATAAATTAAACTATGATAAAGAAGAGATGAACATATTTAAATATGATTTAAATATTGGTTTAGTTTATAACATAAATAGGGTCATGTTCGAAAAATCGATTTGAGAAATAGGGATTGGTCCAATTATTTAATTTGATATTTGATATTAAATTAAATAATTATTTAAAATTAATTAATTAAAATATTTAATTAATTAAATTTAAATTAATTTTAAATTTAAAATTAATTTTATATTAATTTTGAATTAAAATTAAAAAGAAAATCAAATTCATTTTTGAAATAAAGATGGACCAAATACACATTTTGATGAATCACCAACTTGGTCATTCAAATTCATAAAAATTTTCCACCTCCTACTCAAATCATCCTCATCACTCCCTTGCTCTCATCTTCCAAAGCTTATTGAAGCTTTGTATGAAAGAGTTTTGAGGTGATTGAGGAGGATTTTTGCAGAAATTTTAATAGCTTTTGGTTTTGAACCATTCTCCTTCTCTCTTCAAATACTCTCAATCTACGATCCCATAATCTATTCCAAGGCCTGAGAATAGTAGCGAAGACACTAGAGGTGGTCAACAGAGTGTTTGTGACAAGAGATTCTCCGTAGATTTGAAGAATTTAGAGTTTGAAAGGTATGCGTTTTTACTCTCTGTTTTTCTAGATTTTAGCATGAATTTTATTTTGCAAAATTGATCAACTTAGAGTACTCAAGATCCTTAATTGTTTCCACTCTTTTAATATGGACTCTTTCAAAATAATACATTAAAAATCTAACAGATTCTTAGTATATTAAAAATTAAAATAATATATATTGGAAAAAAAATAAAAATTCAACCAATATATAAATACACATTAAAACTGTAAGATTCAAAATTCAAAATCACATGTATATATGTGTACGTATATATGTATATATGTATATATTGCAAAATCAAAAATTTAAATAATATATATAAATACATTTATTATAAAATTTAAAATTCAAAATAAAAATAATATATTAAAAATGTGACGACCGCCATCTCAGGTACTATTAGTTATTCTAATTAACACTCTATTAGCCGCTGTATTTAGTTGGTTTGGTGTTTTAATCAAGCTCGGTGAGAGTGAAACCTTAATTTTGGTTTAGTTTAAGTGAATGGCTCCTTATAGAATAAGATTACTTATGAAATTAAAGGGAAAGGAAATGACAAGGACACTTAGTAAATAATGCCTAGGTAAGGGTTAATTGGGACTTTTAACAATAACCTAGACCTCATTGTTCAACCCTATATTCATATATATATATATATTTACAAGAGAAGAAGGTTGGAACAAAAAAAAACCCTAACCCTAATCACATCTCCTCTTCATCTTAACATTTCCCAAACCCTAACTCTATCTCTCACCATAATTTTCATCTCACCCTAACCCTAACCCTAGAAGAAGGAGACCGGCCGCCCTCTCCATCGCGAAATTGTGCCCTAGCCGGAACCCAGATCCACCGTGCCGCCGCCGTCCAACCAGCCGCACGAAGCCTTCCAACCGCGAGTCCTTGCCGCTTCTCACATCACGCCGACCAGCAACCATTCAAGAACTTCGTGTCCAACCTAGTGCAGCTCCCTTCACGCGTGTCGCTCTACCGCCGCCAGACCACGACTCAGAAACCGCCGCCACCAAGACGCGTGACTCATTTGCTCTCACCGGCGAACCCACGAACAGAAGTTCCTCAGCCGAGAACGCCTGCAGGTCCGCGGAAGAAGATAACCCAGCCGACTGCATCTGCGGTTGCGCCGGAGTTCGAACGAGGGTCTCCGCCGAGGCACCGCCGATCGAGCTCTTGTCCACGAAGAGGAGCCGCGTCTGACCGTTTAACACGCCGCCGATCCACGAACGTGATCGAAGAAGCCGGCCGTCCGCGAGCCTTCAGCCAAACCGCACACGAAGCCAGCCGCCCGCGAGCCTTCATCCTTGGGCCTCCAGCCGCCGTTCGCACCTGCACGGCCGAGAGTCCTCTCCTTCACCGCCGTCGTGACTTCTCAGCAGCGAGGTTTTGTCGTTAGGTGAGCGTTTGATTCGAGTTACATACCTAATTAGAATTATTGCGACCTATCGATTTGATTAAGCGTTCGATTGAGGATTTAAGTTACAGGTTCGAACACGTCTTTGTAGGAACCGAACTTAGAACGGAATTGGAGGTCGATTGCCAAGCAAACTAAGGAATATTGAGTTCTCGCGTGGAAACCGAGGTAAGCGGGACACGACATTTTAATGCAAGATTTAGGTATCGCATGATTAGGGTTTAGTGAATACTCTGAGTTTAAATTCGGAAACTATGGTGTGAATCAAAGTTTCACTAAAGGGAGGATAGGCGGGAGTTCGATTAGGTTTTGGAGAAAAATCGAAGCTCGAGGTAAGGGACCTTGTGCCGAACTTTTAATGGGAGTAAATGAAAATGATTTTCATGATTTTATGCGAAATAGTTTATGTTTTTCTCATGAAAATACACAGTTATTATTTTGAGAATACGTGATATTTTATGTGCAAATACTTCATGTATTATGTGAAAATGAACCATTATTTTATGTGACAAAGATTCTCGTATGTTATGTATAAGGATCCCATTATTTTATGTGAGAATAGGACAAAGAGTTCGTATGAGAATGTTTCATGTTTCTTACAAAAGTATGATTTTTCACACCGCCCATGAGAAAGTATGAATGATATATTGATGATGATGTTTGTGATATGTACACCATGATTATGTGACTGATGGGACCTCATGCATGTTTTGTATGCCACGAAATGAATTAACGAATAGTGTGGACATTGGTTATCCCGAGATCGCTATGTGCATGGTCAAACATGCAATAGAGACCTATGGGTCAAAGTACAGTGGTCTCGTGAGGACCCAAATGAAATGACTCAGATGACCAATGGCCTCACAATTAAATGAATGAAACCATGGATTAAAGACTGGCAATTAAATGAATGACCATGGATTAAAGACTGCAATTAAATGAACACCATGGATTAAAGACTGCAATTAAATGAATAAATATGGATTAAAGACTGGCAATTAAATAAACAACCATGGATTAAAGACTGCAATTAAATAAATAAATATGGATTAAAGACTGACAATTGAATGAGCAACATGGATTAAAGACTGCAATCGAATAAGCAATATGGATTAAAGGCCCGATAATTAAATATGCAAACCATGGATTAAAGACTCGCAACTCTAGAAAGTTTTAGATCCCATCTATGTATGTTACGAATGAGTTTAGAGATCATGATTGTATGTGTATGCATATCCCAAACCTCGTGAGCGAGGTTACTTATCGGGTATTGTTTTGCAATACTCACCCTTTCTTTTAAAAAATGTTTTTCGTAAAGGGAAGGACGTGCAGGTGTGTGACGGGGAGCGTTATTAGGACCATGGGAACCAAAGATGATTTCCGTGATATTCTTATTTTGAACTATTGTTGTCTCTATGTTTTTAATTGGAGTTAAACTTACTTACGCTTTTAATAGGCCAAGTCGATGTGATGTTTTTAAATGATTTGAATGTTTTGTTTTTTTTTGGATCCCCGGAACTATTTACGTTAATTGGTAATGGCTTTTAAGTTCTTTTTATCTCTCGGCCTATAAATGCATGCATGTGTAGTAATGTCCCTAGGAATTTGGTCATAGAAAAGTAGGGGCGTTACAGTTGGTATCAGAGCCCTAGGTTTAAGGGTTCTGTAGACTTGCTTACAGAGTAAGCACAGAGTAGTTCCCATGGTTTAACAACGCTTCCGGTCACCGCCAGGTACGTCTTGATATTTTATTAAGAAAGTAAATGATTATGATATGATACAGTTTTATGCATATACATAACCTTAAAGGCCCCAAGGGGTGATCCTATCTTATGATTTGAAAGTAAAGGAAACTGAGTTAGAAACTCTATATATTGTAGTTTTGACATAATGCCACCTAGAGGCCGAGGGAGAGGTAGGGGACGTGGTAGGGGCCGGAGGGCAAGGGAAAACGTTGATGCCCAACCGAATTACCCCGGATCGTGAAGAGGTTACTCCACCCGCTCGAGACCTCCTCGTGACCGCACCAACGCCGAGAATGTACTCGCAGCTGCCCCCGTGGCGTACTGGGGAACGCCAATGTTATGACTATGATGGTGGAGGCTATGCAGAGTCCGGTGAGAGCTACAAAGAGCCACCCAACCGCCCAAGCAAATCGTGGGCGAAACGATGCAACTCGAGTCCCGCACCGGGCGACTTCGTAAAGTATGATCCTAGGTCATTCAATGGGTCTTCCAGTGACCCCCACCGTGGGTCGAAGCTGTGGTCGCCCTCCATTGAGACCATCTTCGATCGATGAACCGCCTCGAGGACCGTGAGGGTGTCCTGTGGCGACCTTCATGCCGAGGATGACGCGCATTGTGGTGGGAGTCCGCACAAGGAACCATTGTTGCCAGCGGAGAAACGATTACTTGGAATCTATTCAAAGAAGCATTCTCGCGGAAATTTATCCTCGCATGCACTCGTTCACAGAAGCAGCGTAATTTTACACCGTGCTGCGCGTAACCGAGGGCGCGTGGAGATATATGAGAGGGATTTTACCCGCTTGTCCCGCTTTTGCCCCGAGCCGGTGGATACGAAGCAAAGAAGACCGAACGCTTCATCATGGGGCTAGATGAGAATGTTCGAGGCTTTATCCAAGCATTAGCACTCCCGATTACGCCTCTGCAGTGAGAGTGGCGAATCGATTTGGGTGCAGCTCGATCGCATGCAGCAGTGGTAGTTAACTCTGGGCAAATTATAGCGAATCATAAGAGGAAGTGGGACCACCCCACCTCCACTCACAATAGCGCCCCAGCAACAGACATCGCGCATAGACCAGGGCATTTTCGCATGTGTTCCGCCGAAAACCACAAGTCAACAGATCGGAAATAGCAATGGAGATAGCCACAAAGCAAAGAATGTGGTAAGCAAAGACTGGGTAAATGTATGGCCCGGTCCGGAGCGTGTTTCAAGTGTGGAAAGGAAGGGCACAGAGCTAATAACTGCCCGAGTCAAGCCAGCACTAGCCAGCCACAGGTTTTGAATAGTGGGCCTGCTGTGAAGCCGGCCATACATCAGGGGAGAGCCTATGCAAGCACCAAAGAGAGACATCTATGGCTCGCACTCGGTTACACAGTACACTTCCATTACTTGGGCACCTCGCCTTTGTACTATTTGATTCTGGTTCTACACACTTTTTTATTTCTCGCATCCTTTGTAAGTCAAGCCGAGTTAGAACTAGAAATGATTCTGATGATGCCCTATCTGCTCCACTCTCATGGAATAAATTTATTAGCCAATATGAAAGTCAAGGATGGTAGTGTGACCATCGCAGTACCATGAGTTAGCAAAGAACCTAGTGGTCTTAGATATGTTTGATTTTGATGTAATATTGGGCATGGATCGTTAGCGCAGAACCATGCGTGCATTGATTGTTTCGTGAAGGAGGTAGTGTTCACTCCTCCTAACCAACCTCGCTACAGTTTCAGAGGCACGATAGCGCGGGAAGTAGGCCTAAGGTAATTACGCCTTTAAGGCCGTAAAGTTATTGCATCGGGAGCTTGGGGCGCCTTAGCTCGCATACTAGATGCAAGGTGCACAGAGATCTCTCGTGACATCGCATCACGTGAATGAGTTTACAGACGCTTTTCCCGAGGATCTCCCTAATACCTCCAATGTGGAGGTAGATTTTAACATCGGATTGGAGTTGGGGGCGACCCGATATCCAAGGCCCCGCATGCAATGGCACCAGCAGAGTTGAAAGAACTAAAAGTACAGCTTACAAGACTTGCTAGACAAAGGGTTTATACGCCTGCCGCTTTCACCCCGGAGCACCCTGTATTGTTCGTGAAAAGAAAGACGGATCCATGCGCTGCGTATATAGATTACAGGAGTTGAATAAAGTTACAATCAAGAATAAATATCCTCTCCCGCATTAGATGATTTGTTCGATCGCTTTGCAAGGAGCGACGTATTCTCTAAGATCGATCCGAGATCGTGCTACCATCGGGCTTGAGGATCGCGAAGGGATATCCCTAAAACAAAGATTCGAGATCACGCGTTATGGGCATTACGAGTTCACGCGTGATGCCGCTTTGGTCCGACCAATGCTCCCGCCGCCTTCATGGACTTGATGAACCGCTTGTTCAAGGAGTTTCTTGATACGCTCGTGATTGTGTTCATCGATGATATATTGATATACTCTGTGTGTGATGAAGAGCATGAAATGCACCCGAGGAAAGTCTTACTCACACCGAGAGAGAATAAGTTGTATGCAAAATTCTCCAAGTGTGAATTTTGGCCTCGCATGTATCTTTCTAGGGCATGTGGTGTCCGGTCGAGTCTCTGCTGATCCAAATGAAAGTGGAGGCCGCCACACGCTGGCCTCGTCCCGACCACCGCTACAGAGGTACGTAGTTTTCTGGGTCTTGCAGATACTATAGGCGCTTTCAAATGCAGATTTTGCCAAGATAGCCATGCCTATGACTCACCGACGCGCGTAAGGAAACTCATTTGTTTGGGATGACGCTTGTGAGGCGAGTTTCCGTGAACTCAAGCACGATTAGTGTCGGCCCCGATTCTTGCAGCCTCCCGAGGGAACAGGAGCTTGTGGTTTACAAAGATGCTTCTAAGAAAGGGTTGGTTGGGCCGTAATCGATGCAAAGACGGTAAAGTAATAGCGTATGCCTCCCGACAATTGAAGACGCACGAGAGGAACTATCCAACTCATGATCCGGAACTAGCGGCGTGAGAGTATTTGCATTAAAAATCCGAGACACTACCGTATGGCGAGAAAATGCGATTTTCACAGATCATAAAAGTCAAGTATCTGCTCACCCGTATGAATTGAACATGAGGCAACGCAGATGGTTGGAATTGGTGAAAGATTATGATATTGACATACGCATCATCCCTGTAAGGCTAATGTAGTGGCCGATGCCCTCTCGCAGAGAAGCGATGCATATCGTCACGCAAGTGACAGATAAACACAGAGTTACAGCAGTAGTTTGCTCGAGCCGAAATTGCAGCAGTAGTAGGAAAGACCACGGCTCGCTTAGCCCAGCTAACATGCAGCAACCGACCTTGAGGCAACGTGACATAGAGGCTCAGCAGGGACCCTCGCTAGTGGAAAAAACTTATCGCAGTAGCTACGTGTGAGTTGACAGAGTTTTCCCATCCACGATGGAGGATTGCTATTTCGTGGGCGATTGTGTGTGCGACGATGACAAGCCGAGAACCGAGATCTTGAACGAAGCCCATAACTCACCATTTTCTATGCATCCCGACAGCACCAAGATGTACCGAGATCTCAAACATCATTTTGGTGGTGTAACATGAAGCGCGACATAGCAGAGTTTGTCGCAAGTGTTTGACTTGTCACAGTGAAGGCACCTGCACAGAGACCCGCTGGTTTGCAAACCATTACATGTGCCTCGGTGGAAATGGGAGGAGATCTCTATGGATTTCATAGTTGGACCGCCTAGAACTTTACGAGGTTACACAAAGATTTGGGTCATAGTGGACAAAGTTAACAAAGTCAAGACATTTCATACTGTGGAAACC
Organism: Trichosanthes cucumerina; assembly: GCA_036507285.1. Taxonomy (NCBI): domain Eukaryota; kingdom Viridiplantae; phylum Streptophyta; class Magnoliopsida; order Cucurbitales; family Cucurbitaceae; genus Trichosanthes; species Trichosanthes cucumerina. The sequence continues at coordinate 67,022,975 of CM071839.1, read as the reverse complement.
CACCTATTCTACGAGATAAGTGGGCGCAACTTTACCCGAAGAGATAGTCCGTTTGCATGGAATTCCAAATGTGATTATATCGCATGTGGATCCACGCTTTCACCTCCAACTTCCGGAGAAGTTTACAGAGAGCGTTGGGTTCGCAGCTGGACTTCAAGATGTGCCTTTTCATCCACGACGGATGGGACAGATTTTGAGCGCTTAAACGTAGATATTAGAGGATATGTTGCGAGCTTGCACTTTAGACTTCCCAGCAATTGGGACACTCATTTGCATCCGATGGAGTTTGCTTACAACAACAATTACCGCTACAATGACCATCTGAATGGCTCCATTTGAAGCTCTCTATGGAAGACGCTGCGAACTCCCTTTTCGGGAGGAAGTTGGTGAACGCCGCTGTTGGGCCCCGTATAGTAGTACAGTCACTAATGAAGCAATGCAAAAGATTAGGGCACGAATGCAGACCGCCCAAGTCGATACAAAAGAATTATGCCGACACGAGACGGCGGGACCTAGAATTCGATGTTGGGGACCACGTATTTCTTAAGGTGGCCCCAATGAAGGGAATTCTAAGGTTTGGCCGTAAAGGGAAGTTAAGTCCGCGATTCATCTGGACCATTTGAGATTTTAGAGAGGATTGGTGCAAGGGCCTCTGATTAGCACCGCCGCTTCTCTTTCAATGGTTCATAACGTATTCCATGTCTCCATGCCGAGAAAGTATGTTCCGCACCCGACTCATGTCATAGACTTCAACCATTGCGCTAATGTAAGATCCGAGTTATGGCGAACGACCGTACAAATTATTGCAAGAGACCGAAAGACCCTCCGTGAATCGCGAGATCGCCTTAGTTAAAGTGTTGTGGCGGAACCACCGCATCGGAAGAAGCTACCGGGAGCGAGAAGAGGAAGTACGCGCTAAATATCCCGAACTATTCCAAGAATAGGAACTTTCGAGGACGAAAAGTTCTTAAGAGGAAGATTGTGACGACCGCCATCTCGTGTACTATTAGTTATTCTAATTAACACTCTATTAGCCGCTGTATTTAGTTGGTTTGGTGTTTTAATCAAGCTCGGTGAGAGTGAAACCTTAATTTTGGTTTAGTTTAAGTGAATGGCTCCTTATAGAATAAGATTACTTATGAAATTAAAGGGAAAGGAAATGACAAGGACACTTAGTAAATAATGTCTAGGTAAGGGTTAATTGGGACTTTTAACAATAACCTAGACCTCATTGTTCAACCCTATATTCATATATATATATATATTTACAAGAGAAGAAGGTTGGAACCAAAAAAAACCCTAACCCTAATCACATCTCCTCTTCATCTTAACATTTCCCAAACCCTAACTCTATCTCTCACCATAATTTTCATCTCACCCTAACCCTAACCCTAGAAGAAGGAGACCGGCCGCCCTCTCCATCGCGAAATTGTGCCCTAGCCGGAACCCAGATCCACCGTGCCGCCGCCGTCCAACCAGCCGCACGAAGCCTTCCAACCGCGAGTCCTTGCCGCTTCTCACATCACGCCGACCAGCAACCATTCAAGAACTTCGTGTCCAACCTAGTGCGCCTCCTTCACGTTGTTTGCTTCTACCACCGCCAGACCACGACCAGGAAACCGCCGCCAGCTGAAGACGCGTACTCAATTGCTTCTCACCGCGCGAACCCACGAACAAAGTTCTCACCGAGAACGCCTGCGCAGTCCGCGGAAGAAGATAACCCAGCCGACTGCATCTGCGGTTGCGCCGGAGTTCGAACGAGGGTCTCCGCCGAGGCACCGCCGATCGAGCTCTTGTCCACGAAGAGGAGCCGCGTCGACCGCTTAACACGCCGCCGATCCACGAACGTGATCGGAAGCGGCCGTCCGCGAGCCTTCACCAAACCGCACACGGCCACCGCCCGCGAGCCTTCATCCTTGGGCCTCCACCTGCCGCTCGCACTTGCACACACGGCCGAGTCCTCTCCTTCACCGCCGCCGTGACTTCTCAAAGAAATGAGGTTTTGTCGTTAGGTGAGCGCTTGATTCGAGTTACATACCTAATTAGAATTATTGCGACCTATCGATTTGATTAAGCGCTCGATTGAGGATTTAAGTTACGGTGTTCGAACACGCCTTTGTAGGAACCGAACTTAGAACGGAATTGGAGGTCGATTGCCAAGCAAACTAAGGAATATTGAGTTCTCGCGGGAAACCGAGGTAAGCGGACACACGACATTTTAATGCAAAGATTTAGGTATCGCATGATTAGGGTTTAGTGAATACTCTGAGTTTAAATTCGGAAACTATGGTGTGAATCGGGTTTCACTAAAGGGAGGATAGGCGGGGAGTTCGATTAGGTTTTGGAGAAAAATCGAAGCTCGAGGTAAGGGACCTTGTGCCGAACTTTTAATGGGAGTAAATGAAAATGATTTTCATGATTTTATGCGAAATAGTTTATGTTTTTCTCATGAAAATACACAGTTATTATTTTGAGAATACGTGATATTTTATGTGCAAATACTTCATGTATTATGTGAAAATGAACCATTATTTTATGTGACAAGATTCTCGTATGTTATGTATAAGGATCCCATTATTTTATGTGAGAATAGGACAAAGAGTTCGTATGAGAATGTTTCATGTTTCTTACAAAAGTATGATTTTTCACACTGTCCATGAGAAAGTATGAATGATATATTGATGATGATGTTTGTGATATGTACACCATGATTATGTGACTGATGGGACCTCATGCATGTTTTGTATGCCACGAAATGAATTAACGAATAGTGTGGACATTGGTTATCCCGAGATCGCTATGTGCATGGTCAAACATGCAATAGAGACCTATGGGTCAAAGTACGCGAAGTCCGTGAGGGACCCAAATGAAATGACTCGAGATGACCATCGGCCTCACAATTAAATGAATGACCATGGATTAAAGACTGGCAATTAAATGAATGACCATGGATTAAAGACTGGCAATTAAATGAATGACCATGGATTAAAGACTGGCAATTAAATGAATGTACCATGGATTAAAGACTGGGCAATTAAATAAATGACCATGGATTAAAGACTGCAATTAAATAAATAATATGGATTAAAGACTGACAATTGAATGAGCAAACCATGGATTAAAGACTGCAATCAATAAGCGATCATGGATTAAAGGCCTCGACAATTAAATATGCACCATGGATTAAAGACTCGCAACTCTAGAAAGTTTTAGATCCCATCTATGTATGTTACGAATGAGTTTAGAGATCATGATTGTATGTGTATGCATATCCCAAACCTCTGTGAGCGAGGTTACTTACTGGTATTGTTTTGCAATACTCACCCTTTCTTTTAAAAAATGTTTTTCGTAAAGGGAAGGACGTGCGGGGGTGTGTGACGGGGAGCGTTATTAGGACCATGGGAACCAAAGATGATTTCTCGTGATATTCTTATTTTGAACTATTGTTGTCTCTATGTTTTTAATTGGAGTTAAACTTACTTACAGTTTTTAATAGGCCAAGCTGATGTGATGTTTTTAAATGATTTGAATGTTTTGTTTTTTTTTGGGATCCCTGGAACTATTTACGTTAATTGGTAATGGCTTTTAAGTTCTTTTTATCTCTCGGCCTATAAATGCATGCATGTGTAGTAATGTCCCTAGGAATTTGGTCATAGAAAAGTAGGGGCGTTACAAAAAATCTAATATTTAAAATTACAATAACATATAAATATAAAGATTACAAAATTTAAAACTCAAAATTTAAATAATACATAAATATTGAAAAATGTTAATTTCAAACTAAAATAATACAAATATACAAATGGTAAAATTAAGAAATATAGTATTATATATTATTAATAATAATAAAAATAACATACATATTTAGATTACAAAAATTCGAAATTAAAAAAAGAAGTAAAATATGTCTAGCCTGGGGTTCAAACACAAGACACAGAAGAAAGAATTGATACATTTATCAACACACCAAGTATCTATTTCTCCTCATTGAGAAGTGTTTCAATATAAAAAAACGAAACAAAACGGAGAGAAACTACTATTTGTAGTTTCTAAAAGTATGTTTCTTCAAAAGTGAGAAACAGAAACAAGAAACGAGACTGTCATCAAACGAGTCTTAAATTGTCTAATTCTAATCTTATTAGAACTAGGTAACCTAAAATCTAATTAATTCCAATTCTAAAACTATTTTAAAACTAGTTACTTGGCTTAAGGTTACATGCATTTTTATGTTATAAGTGCTTGATCATTCATCACATGAACAAATATACATTTATAACATATTCACACACATGAATAAATGCTTGATAATGCTTTCATTAAAATTAATTATACATTCATACTTTATAAATATAACACCTTATATTATAAAATGATGCATGATTTTGCTTAACCTAAGGTGAGATTTTAAACTAAATGACATACTATATGCACATAAATAATTCATACAACACTTGCATAAATTAAATATCAAAATATACCACATTTTGGCATTCCGAAATTAATTAAATATAAAACAAATTAAATAAAACAAATTAATTAATTATCTAAATTCAAATTATATTAATTTATAGTTAATTAATTAATTAAATAAAACAAATATCTAAAGTGCCCTAGTTTCGCGCATCATGGTGACGCCGTGGAGACGCTGAACATCGTCGAGATGCTACATCTGTTGCAGGCGTCAAACCGCACGAACAATGTCTCGAGGTTGCCGCCTGGACAGAACAGAGCACCTTCTGTTCTTCTCAGCAACTTCTTTGCCACGAACGACACGAACTTACAAACTCGATTTACATTCAAATTTTCCCCGACCAACGAGTCCTTACATCGATCTAATAAATAAAAAATGTAAATCTAAGAGTACCAAAAATGTGAAGACATCTATTTTACAAAACCACATTCATCTTATGAATTGAAAATAACTCACTTCTAATTTTGTGAAATTCACAACGTAATTGGGAGCAACAATGGATCTGGTACAAATTGAAGGGATCGAATCCCGATACGGAAGCGTGTGATCACTTTTGCCTACAATTACGTTATGCAAATTTACACAAAAACAGAAACTAAAGTTAAGCATTTAGGGAGAAGATGAGTTTACATTTGAATAACCTTTCTTCTAGTAATCCTTCAACGAACCTCTCGTTCTCACAATGATCACAAACACCTCCACTATGCCTAATCCATTGTTCTCTAGGAGAGGTAGAACAGTGGGAGTTTCTTTTGAAATTGGGAGAGACTTCTCTTGAGGAACAATAGTAAATAAGGAGAATCTGAGAGAGAACAATTGTTATGGAATTTGCCAAATCCAAGAAAATGGATGAACAACCATCCAAGTACATCTCAATGCACTTATTTATAGAGAGTGATGGTGGAGATAACTTCCTCCACCCACTCACATACTGATTCGATAAATGGTGCATTATGCAAATCATATTTGCATAATGCATAATTATAAAGTATCATATACTTTATAAATTGAATCATATTCTATTTTCCATATTACTCTCAAATTTCCTATAACATTTAATATGAAACTATTTCATATAAAATTAGACACTTGGATAGTAATCCATATATAGCATATAGTTCAATATGAATCATATTCACACTAAACTATATATTATATCTATTATATCACATATAATCGATGCAACTCCCATTTACGAATTCGAACATTTAAAATTTGCTTCAAAACATTATACCCTCGAACATATCCATGTTGAGCTAACAGACAGTAGGTAGAAACACAAATAGCAACATACTTAAGATATTGTTTGTGCTCGAGCAATTAGAAACACAAATAGCAACATACACACGCAAATACTTCACAAAATAATTTCACATGGTGTTTTTGAAGAAGAAAGAACTAATGTCTTTCAAGAGGTGTCTCAAACTCTTAATACTTTGCACAATTTCAAGATTTTCTCACATAAAACTTTTATTTTACTTTTTTAAGATAAAACATTCTTATGCAAACTCGCATATTATGCTTATCCTACCGAAGTAATAGTCATAGAGTCTAGGGTAGTTTTCTTTGTTTAACAAGCTAAATTCACTCACATTACAGACACTTTTCTTTTCCCCCAAACTTATACAAAGATGTTGCTAGTTTTTTTTTTTTTTGTATTTTCACAGAGAGTCTTTCTATCACTTATACCTTCGCTCCAACTTACTAACACTTTGTGGTGAAAGTAGTTGACTTACGAGCATAAGTCATTACTAAGACCGTTTTAACATACTCACTTCCTAAGTTAACCTTTCATGCAAAGGAAATCATGGGTATCAGGACTGCCCCTGGTTACTCAGTTAACTCTAGACGGAGGAGTATTTTTTTTTACTCTTTCTTCTTTTTGAGTCCTAGCAGCTATTACAACAACATAATCTACAACAAATATTATTACAACACCATATTATTACAACAACATATTCTTACAACAATGATAAACTATCACATAATAGTGTTACAAAACTCATCTCCCCTCCCCCTAAACTTAAATGGGTCAATGCCCCCATTGACTAAGAATAGAAGAACAGGGGTTGAGGTATATATTTGAGTCACTACACTTGATAAACATCAAAGCTAAACTCTCCTATGGGCATTAGGTGGAATAAACACAAGGGGAGTTTGAGTTTGAATGTTTTATTGAGAAAAAAAAATTATCAAGATTTATGAATTTGAAAACTCAAAACTGTGTGTAAAATCACTTAAAAGTTGAGGTAGATCTATGTGTCATTATAAAATACTTTTAAACAAAGCAGCAATGAAAATAAATCGGCAACTTGCTTTAAGAAAATTATTTTAATAGCATATGCTTGTGCAAGGTGTAGTTTTTTTTTTTAATTATTAAACACAAACAACCAACAAACATAACAAACAAGACTAACAAAACAAGCAAAATAAAGCACATAAATCTAATCTAATAAAAGCAAGAAAAGATAGAGTTGAAGAAAGAATATAAACTTCAAATCAAAAGCTTGATCGATTCAACTCCCAAGTAAGTCACCCAGGTAGAGGTGTTTCCTATGTTCAACTTAAGTACCTCAGTCTAAACAGGACTAGCCTTAGACAAAGTTTCTTCTTGATCAAAAACGTTTTATTTGAATTCATTTTCTATCACCCATGATTTTTTTTATCTTTAATTTTTTCAATTTTTTATTTTATTTTAAAGAAAAAGAAGGAAAACATAAACTTATCCAATTCCAGTGAGGAGACCACATCCAAGTTCTTTTATTTTTCATCGAGGTCTCAATGTTGGACAAGATCTCAGTTGAAGTTGAGGTGCTTTGATAACACTTTGATGACTTCAGAGAATTGTATGCGTCTCTAGAAGTAGAAATTGTGGTTGCAACTTGTGTGCCATAATGTAAATTGTCATCCTTAATGTTGTCCTTTCTGTATTCTTTCTCAATTAGTATTCCCTCCAAGCTAAAGTAAATGAAAACAGGGCATTATAGTGTTGGGAGCACTGTGTATATCTTTTGTGGTGAAATTATGACTACATGGCCTGCTGCAACCTCCTTTTGTTGTTCGTTCTCTTCTTGAGGTGGTTCTTCTTTGATCTCTTCACTCCTTTCTAGCTCATTCGTATTTTCAAGCGTTGGAGCACTTTTTGCTTTCGTTGGGATTTTCAAGTCTGCATAAGTCAATTTAGTCCTCGTGTAAGATTCCTTGAAACCTATTCTATAATTCATCTGCAATTTCTTCCACTTGGATTTCTAAACTCTATGGAGATGTGGTATGTCCTTGAATCACAACATTATTCCTTGCTCTATATTCCCTCGCAAGCTCTACAATGCTAGGCTCTTTTGGAATCATTTTTTCTTGCTGGAAACGGTAGTACTGATGTTGATTTGTAAACCTAGGTAGAAATCCATAAGACAAAGAATCAGGATTATAAGGACAAATTATCAAATATGTGACTTCATTTGCAATAAACACAATAAATAGAAGAGAAAGGGTAAGGAGGAGATATGGAATTTTCAATCATCAATGATTCCATCATGTAGCTTAATTATGAAGCTTGTGCGCTCAATGTTGCAATGATGTCTACTTCTATCCTCTGAATGTTCTTAAGCAATTAAATCTTTCGTTGAGTCTTTATCCTCTTATAATTTCTCTCACTCAACAAGTGAAATTCAACTTCTCCTATAAAAAGAGAAATTGTAATTGCATTTCTATCTTACAATTTTTGCTCAAAATAAAATTTTTGTTAAACAACCATTCCCCGACAATGACGCCAAAAACTTGATTGGATGAACTTTGGGTGAAGAAAAGTAAAGAAATTACATTCTACCTAGTGCAGGTGCACGCTATCGATGCAAGTATTAAAACAGGAGTACTCTTGAGTGTCAATCCCTCAGGGAACAGTGTTAATAAAAATAATGCTTAGCAAAAATGCAAGAGAGTTGTACGAAGAAAACAAAATTACTAAATCAAGGTTGGGAATGATGTGTTGGAAAAACTAAATTTATTTCGAATCAACTTGCAAAACTGGATTGCAAACTGGTGGTTTTGCAATCTGAATAACAAGCAAATCAAAAACTACAGAAATTGAAGGCAGTGAAAATTGTAAAATTGGATTGCAAAATTAAGAGTTGTGCAATCTGTAAATAAATCAATGAAACTGTATTAACTGAAACAACATAATGCAAAGTCGTATTGCAAAATTGGTAGTATTGCAAACTCAGAATGAATTATTGATTGCTAATGATAATGAAACGAAAAAATTCAAAAAGGAAATATTAAATGCAATAGGGCTGGAAAATGTCCTTGCCCGAAGTAGTAATTGCAAACCATGAATTGCAATTTCACCTTCTTTACACTCAATTGTAAATCGAAATTACAACTCCATTCACCTCGATGTTCGAGTTTTAGGAGACTTAGAGAGAAACCTAAATGTCTATAGTCCCTCTATCTTAGATAATTTGAGCACAATAACTTCTTGGGTTTTGGAGTGTTTAATCCCTATGTCTAGGATAAAAAATCGACTTACGTGTAAGCTCGTGTCTCCATTACTTATGTAAAATCAGTTTATTTCTAACCATGTCGGTATTAGATCTAAACTTAAGTTGCAACTCTAGTTGATCAATCTAGGATTTCAACAGAATTAAACTAAACATAAACAAACAATTGAACTGTAGGCTTGGTTTTATTTGTAACTTTTGGCTACAATTACATTTTTAGGGAATTCACATTTTTAAACCCCTAAAAAATTAGCTCACGATAAAATTATAAATGCTAAAGATTGATTTTGGAAGAGTTTGCATGTTTTTAAATAAAAATGCTAAGAACTATTAAGTTAAACTTATTGAAAATAACCAACATCACCTGAGGTTGAATTTAAGATAGGCATAAACCCATTAAGACAAACCGAGGCGCCCAATTGAAAATATCAAAATTAAAAGCTTTAATTCATTCAATAAACCAATTGTCTAATACAGTGATACATTTGCTAAAACTTGAATTCTAAAGTACCATGAACTTCCTTATACAATTCATCAATATAGGTCTAGAGAGCAAGAAGATAAATTAAAATAATCACCAACTTTAAAACCCATTTTCCAATCGATTAAAATATTCTCATATTTCTATGAGTGAATTTTATCATCACAACTCAAGCTTTTATTCCTTGAATTAGATTGGATTTTGGAGTTTTTTTTGTCGTTGTTTACAGCATTAAAAATGAACTAAAATAGAGGGAGAAAAATGAAAAATAGAAGAATAAGAAAACTGAAAAGAAACAGAGGACATTGGAAAGAAAACCCAAAAACAAAACTTCAAAAACGACTTCAAAATTGATCTCCAATGGCTTCGGTTCTTCACCCATCGTTACAAATTTGAAAATTTCAAATTCGCTCCAAAATTTTATACCCTCGATATATCCATGTTGAGCCAACAGAGGGACTTAATAGACCTACAGATCATGAGCTCCAATGATACGAGGTTAACCGATCAAACTCTTTGATCCAGTTAACCAACATTTATTAACTATGAGTCACTCCACTATAGACTCGTTGATGCACTCTCCTCACTGTAGGACAAGTTGTGTCCACTGATTTAAATAATACTCATGAGTCGATCCTTCACAGGTTGTTCGTAATTACAGTTGGATCAAATTACTATTTTACCCTTGTGTTTATCTCTCGCTCCTTAAGTACCATTGATCCTCTAATGAACAACTTGTTGATGGTCCTGCCATAAACAAAGTCTCTCTCGGGTCAATTAGAGGATGAGACCCCGTTGTTCAAGACTTGAATTCAACCCTTAAGAGAACAACTTATTTAAATTTCCTACCTCGGGAATGAGTCAATTCCATCTTTCGGAGTTAACTTCCCAGCTCTCGACGAGGTTTTGTCCCATAGAAGGTAGGCATATTGAGTCAGCATTTCTGACCATTCTCAAGTCTCACCCATACTAGTCAAAGGACAAACCCTCGTAGACAGGAGTTTCGTAACCCGCTCAACATTCAAGTCGAGTAACTAATGGTCATGTATAAATTATTAGACCTAATCTGTTAACGGTGTTATATCATTTGGCTAATAATATGTGGTTTGATCTTGTACGATCTCATCGCACAGGATGCACCCACTCGCATCTCAACTACATGAACGAAAGTTGGATCATTTCGTTTGTATCAAATACAAATTGGGCCACATCCATAGTGTTACTATGATAAGGTTTCGAACCTTATCCATGTACTATAGACCGTTCGGGTTACATACTTCAACTGTTGGGATTTTTGTCCTAATCTCGTGTTTGTAATATACAGTTTGAAATTAATAAGAGTTATTTATTTCATTACTTTGTGTCTTGCAATATTTATAAACTTTTCCAATAAACTAAGCTCCAGGGTCATTGAATTTATGAGAGAACTAGAACTTGAACGGTGTGTAGTGGACACACAGGGAGGATCACGTTCGAGTTAATTACTCGAACGGTCTACGTGATATGGATAGGGTTGGAGACCTAATCCTCGGATACATCGTGGATGCGACCCGCTTTGTATTAGATACAAACGAGGTGATCCGACTCGCTCATGTGATTGACATGCGAGTGGGGGCATCCTGTGCAATGAGATTGTACAAGATCGACCGTGAATTATTAGACCTACTAATGTAACACCGCTGATGTGAAGGGACTAATAATATCGTAGATGACCATTAGTGAATCGACTCAATCCCGAGCGTGTTACGGACTCCTCGTCCTGCGGGGTCCGCCCTTTGACTAGTACGGGTGAGGGTGGTCACGCTTACTCGCCCAATATGCCTATCTTCTCGTGGGACGAGACCAAGTAGGGAGCTGGGAGCTTAACTACGCGAGATGAAATTCACTCGCTCCCGCCTTTAGGGAAACTAGAGGGTTGTTCCCTTAAGTCTTTTTCCAAGGCTTGGACAACGGCGCCCACCTTCTCACCGCCCGAGAAGGGAGTTGTGTATGGTTGGACCATCACAATATGTTGTTCATTAGAGGAGAGTGGGGACTTAAGGAACAAGAGGTAGACACATGGATAAAACGATAATTTGACCCAGTCGTGTCTACGAACAACCTGTGAAGGGTCGACTCATGGGCATTGGTTATATCAGTGGACACGTAATATTCTACACTGACGAGAGTGCAACTACGAGCTATAGTGGAGTGTTACCGTAGCTAATGAATGTTGATTAACCGGGTCAAAGAGTTTGACAGATTAATCTCGGATCATTGGAGCCCGTCACTGTAGGTCCATTAGGTCCCTCGGTTTGCTCAATCTGGATTAAAAGAAGGGTTTATGTTTTGGTATGAAATTGAAGTGTTCAATTTCACTTAAAGGGCATTTATGTCATTTATATGAGATATGAATGATATAATATATAGTTTAATGTGAATGAGATTCATAATAATCTATAGGTTATCCTAATTGTTGAATTAGGGCTAATTGGAAAAATTAAATTGGATGTGATTCAATTTAATTAATCCACAATTATTGCAAATGAGATTTGCAATATGAGATATGAGATATCTTATATTATGTGATTATGCAAATGAGATTTGCATAACCTATGGTTTTGGTAAAGTGGTAGTTATGTGGAGATTTTAACTCCATCAATTCCACTATTTAAACCCTTTGCAAGAAGGGATTGTTAGCCCACTCTCTCATTTTTTGATTTTCATCAAAGAGAAGAAGAGAATTCTCTCAACTATTCTCTCAAACTCTCCTCCCTCTCCAAAACACAAAGAGCCCCACAACTCTCCTCCTTTCCAAAGGAAGAACAACCGAGACTCCAAGTGGTTGTGTTCGAGTTTCGTTCGAGAGAAGACTTTATTGAGTTCGAGAAGCACGAAGCGTTCGTGATCAAGGAAGGATTTTAGAAGAACCGTCTACAACAAGTAAGTATGTTCTTCTTGGTGTAAATTTCTTCCTTCTTTTCATGTTTAGCCTACATCTAGTAGTTAGATCGTTTTGACAAAAATTCGAGTATGTTGGGATTTATGCCCTAAACTTGTGTAATTTTGATCAATTAAATAAAGTGTTATTTGTTTTGATAAGATTACAGTCTTACTTTTATAAATCCAATAAACTAAGCTCCAAGGTTATAACGTTTATCTTGAAATCAGTGTAGTAGACACTATTTGGGTTGAATTCAAGATTATTACCTAAATAGTCTATGGTATAAGAATAAGGTTGGAAACCTCATTCTGGTAACACCATGGATGCGACCCACTTTGTAATTAGTACAAATGAGGCAATCCAACTCATTCATGTAGTTGACATGCGAGTGGGGGCATCCTGTATGAAGAGTTCATACAAGACTGGATCGCAAATTATTAGTCTAACCAGTATAACACCGTTAACAGGATAAGGCTAGTAATTTATAGATGGTCATTAGTGACTTGACCTGAATCCTGAGCAAGTTAAGAACTCTTGCTTATAGGGATTTGTCCTTATATGGGTGAGAGTGGCCTGTAGCCGACTCAATAAGCCTACCTTCTCAGGGACAGAACCTCGTAGGTAGCAGGGAATTTAACTGTGCAAGATGGAATTCACTCATTCCTCTACTGAGAAATTAGATAGGTTGTTCCCTTAAGAACTGACTCCAGGTCTTAAACAACGGGGCCCTGCCCTCTATGAGGGTATGAGTCTAAGGTAGGACCTTAGACTTGTTGCTCATTGGAGGATCAGTGGTGCTTAAGGAGCAAAGAGGTAATCACAGGGGTAAAACGGTAATTTGACCAAGCTGTAATTACGAACAACCTCTGAAGGGTCGACTCATGGGTAATGACTATATCGGGGACACAATAATATCTACAAAGTGAGAGAGTACAAATTACAAGTCTATAGTGGAGTGACTTGCAGTTAATGAATATTGATTGACTGGATCAAAGAGTTTGATCAATTAATCTTACATCATTGGAGCTCATGATCTGTAGGTCCATTAGATCCCTCTGTTGGCTTAACATGGTAATATTGAGGGTATAAAGTTAGGAGTGAAATTGAAGTGTTCAATTTCATACATGAGGAGTTATATCAATTATATATGATGTAATTGATATAATATATAGTTTTAATGTGAATTAGATTCATATATAAACTATATACTAAAGAGAGATTAAAGAAGGGGTAGGATGGTCATTTCCATCCCGTTCCCCTATATATATAGTTGCATGAGATGCAACTAGGTCAAGACTTCCTAAAGGGTATTCCTAGCCTCCTTGTTGTGTTGTTGGAAGAGTTCCAGAACACAAATCTCTCTCACAAAATACCTCACCACTCCTAAAGGGAACCCACCTTCCTCCCTCACCTAGAGAACAACGGAGAAGATCCGGTGGTGGTGTCCGTGTTTGTACGAGTTCGTGTTGCGTTGATCTTGATCGTTAAGAGAGGAAGAGCACTTGAAGAAAGGTTCTTCAAAGGTAAATACTTGCTGTCCAAACTCTTATTTTATGCTTAATCTATGTTTTACGTTCTTGAATTTTCTGTTGTAACTAAATCAAGAGCGCACGATTCGCAATCGCTTCCGCTGCGGGGACTTCGATTTTCTTCAATTGGTATCAGAGCCCAATTGCGTTCTTGATTTATGTTCTAGATTTTTCAAGAACAAGGTGGGATTTACTGTTTTTGCATTATATGTATGAACGGTTTTGCGAAATTAGATGTTTTCAATTTTGGCACTTAGATTTACAATTTTCATTGAAATGTTCAATGTAAGGGCCCGGTGTTTTGGGCAAATTTAATTGTAAATCGAGTCTGTAAGTCCGTGGCGATCAAGGCAAAGCAGTTGCTGAGAAGATCGGAGCGAAAACGAGCAAGGAATGGTGATTCCATGTGTTGTTCTGTGAATGGCGTTGCAACATCGCCTCGGCGTTAACGCCATCGCCATCTGCAAGCGCGCGCGGGTGTAGAAGAGGACAAAGCGTTGTAACGCTTGCCTCGCGCGCAAAACGCTCGCGTAAAGACGACAAAGCGATGTTGCAACGCTGCTATCAGCATTGCAACGCCGGAGCCGTTTCACGCAAGGCAACAACGGGCAGAAACGTTAATTTTATTATATATTAAGTATAAAAATGTTTTATATTTAATTAATTAATTTTAATTAATATAATTAGATTATATTATTTAAAATTAAAATTAGGGTGCCAAAATTGATCTAATTTTTGCTATTTTAATTATGCAATTGTTGTGTAATTATTGTCATGCATAAAGTATGCTTGTATTTTAGAAATCCCACCTTAGGTTAAGCATTTTCATGCATCATTTATAATATAAGGAGTTATATTATATAGTTTGCATGATTAATTAATATAAGGTTGTTATATTAATTTTTGGACAACATTGACATGCATTATTTTTCATGAGATGAATATGCTATGAATGTCTTATTATTCATGTGATGAATGATAAAACACTATAACATAGTATGCATGTCACCTAAGGTTAATTATTAGTTTTAAAGTGTTTAGAACTTGGAAATAATAGACCTTAGGTTATCTAGTTCTAATTAGATTAGAATTAGGAACCAAGTAATTTATAAGCTATGATTAAAAGAGGAACTCTATCAAGGAAAGTTCTGTCTAGGCTGGGGTATTTAAGCTGACGGAAACGGAACACCCCTACCTGGGAACTGACCTGCGAGTGAAATTTAATCAGAAAGCCTTATAAATTACAAGAAGGCAATGGAGTTTATTAAGGGGTTAATAAACTAGAAATCCTAGGTTTAATATAAGGAGTTATATTAACAAACATAGGATAAAATCAATATAAGAGTTATATTTATCATCAATATAAGAGTTATGTTGATAGAGTTAGGTAAAACCATTAGCCGGGTTTTAGCCTAAGAAAGATTCCTATAGACTTAAAGTATTCATTGGGAGGAAAAGTGTATGAGATACATATTTTTCCACCCCCGCTATCTCCGGGAAGTTCACACCGTGAGACTCATACTTGGCCTCGTGGCGCAATCAGGAGCGACCCCCTTCGGATGGTGTTTGTATGAGTCAATACCAAGGTGAATGGAGAGGGTACTTATAGTGAGTGGGAGCAGGTTTAGTGAAAACAAAACCTACGGTCTCTTTTGTTGATTTACAACGTTAGACCACTATGGTCACCGCTAGTTTGGCTGGACTGCACAATCCCTTCTGAGGGCTTGATCATGGGGATCTAACACAAGAGACACTCGAAAGGGATAAAGATTTCCTTAGACTATTTTCCAATCTAGTCCTCCTTCTACAGATTTTATTGGATCGAGACCACGGGATCTAAAGACAAAGGGTTACACTCACTGGTACATAAGTTGTGTATGTATCCGCATCAAAAATGGTAACTAAAACCTATAGGAATAAAAGTTATTCTGGTGTTAGGTTTTGGTCAAGAGTGTCTTGATCCAGAGGAGAAGTGTTTTTGATTACCCTTCGGTGTCATACATTCTAAACCTTTGGAGTATCATTGCAAATTATAAATGGCCTAGGAATCATTTGATAATTAGCTAAAACATGATTGGATTAGAGTTATAGCAAGAAACTCATACAAGTTTGTTTGTAAATTTTTCAGCAAAATGTCTAACTCTATGATTTCCTTATTGGGTGCGAAAAAGTTAACCGGAGAGAACATAGTACTTGGAGAGATGGACTCAACATAATCTTGGTTACACATGATCTTAAGTTCGTTCTCAATGAGGAATGTCCTCAATTTCCTGCTCAAAATGCATCTCAAGCTGTTGAGGATGCGTATGACCGCTGGATTAATGCCAACAAAGAGGCGAAAACCTATATCCTGGCTAGCATACCTGATGTTTTAGCCAAGAGGCTAGAGGGCAAAGTCTCAGCTCGAGAGATCATGGATTTTATGCTGAGTTTGTCTAGACGACCGTCCAAACAAATTCGGCATAAAGCCCTAAAATTCGTTTATAACGCACATATGAAGGAAGGAACATTGGTGAGAGAACATGTTCTCAATCTGATTGCCCACTTTAATATAGCGGAATTAAACGGAGCGGTCATAGATGAGAAATGTTAGATTTTGTTCATCCTAGAATCTCTTCCGAAGAGTTTTCAGTGATTCCGTAGCAATGCAGCGATGAACAACATAGAGTATGATCTGACTTTTCTGCTACATGAGCTGCAGAATTATCAGTTTCTTATGGATGATAAGAGACAACAAAATGGAGAGGCAAATTTGTTTGCTCATTCCAAAAGTTCTCAGGAGGATTCATCCTCTGGGACAAAGAACTGCAACCATACTTCTGGACTTAAGAAGATACAGAAGAAAAGGAAAATGAGCGGATAAAGAGCAATCGTCTGGCAAAGAAAAGTTGTTATTTGATAACATGTACCTTAAGGGTTTATTAGAAACCTCATTTCTTGCCTTAGCGAACATTGTACTTCTCTGTCTTTTCAATTGAATAAACTGTTTATTTCATTGGAAAAGTATTGTACTATGTGTTGCTCTTCTTGAGAATTATTTGCAAATGGTTTAATTCAGTTAAAATAGTTTTAACAAGTGAATTTTATAGAATTGCAAGTACACGAACTAATTTCTCCTAAAGAAAATGCTCATCTTTGGCATCTAAGATTGGGTTACATTAATCTCAATAGGATTGACAGATTGGTAAAGAAAGGACTTCTAAACGAGTTAGAAGAAAATTTTTTGCCAGTATGTGAATCCTGCCTAGAAGGCAAGATGACTAAAAGACCTTTTAGTGGAAAGGGTTATAGAGCCAAAGACACTCTAGAGCTTATACATTCAGACCTTTGTGGTCCGATGAATGTTAAAGCCAGGGGAGGATATGAATATTTCATCTCTTTTATAGATGATTATTCCAGAATATGGGCATATTTACCTAATGCACCACAAGTCTAAGCGCTTGAAAAGTTCAAGGAATTCAAGGCTGAGGTTGAAAATCAATTAGGTAAAAGAGTTAAAACACTTCGATCGGATCGAGGTGGAGAGTACATGGATTTAAAATTCCAGAACTATATGATAGAACATGGAATTACATCCCAACTCTCAGCTCCCGGCACACCACAGCAAAATGGTGTATCGGAAAGGAGAAATAGAAACTTGTTGGACATGGTTCGATCAATGATGAGTTATGCTCATCTCCCTAGTTCCTTTTGGGGTTATGCAGTGGAGACTGCAATATACATTTTGAATAGTGTGCCCTCCAAAAGTGTTTCTGAAACAGCTTTTGAACTCTGGAAAGGACGTAAAGGTAGTTTATGTCAATTCAGAATATGAGGTTGTCCAACACATGTGCTTGTGGCAAATCTAAAAAAGTTGGATTCACGTTCAAAGTTGTGCCTATTCGTAAGATACCCAAAAGAAACAAGAGGTGATTTATTCTATGATCCTAAGGAAGATAAGGTCTTTGTATCGACAAATGACACTTTCTTGGAGGAGGAATAAGGGACCACAAACCAAAAAGTAAGGTAGTGTTGAGTGAGTTAGATGGAACAATAGCAAAGGTTGCTAATAAGAACACTAGTACATCAACAAGAGTTGTTGATACTAGTTTGTCTAGTCAAGAGGGTCCATCTCAAGAGTTGAGTATGCCTCGACGTAGTGGGAGGGTTGTGATACAGCCTGACCCAAGGTGAAACCCAAGTTGTTATACCAGATGACAACTGCGAGGATCCATTGACTTATAATCAAGCAATGGTTGACAAAGAAAAAGACAAATGGGTCATAGCCATGGACCAAGAAATGGAGTTTATGCACTTCAATTCTGTTTGGGATCTTGTAGATAAGCCTGATGGGATAAAACCTATAGGTTGTAAGTGGATCTACAAGAGAAAACGTGGTGTAGATGGGAAGGTGCAAACCATTAAAGCTAGGCTAGTAGCAAAAGGTTATACCTAGGTTGAAGGGGTTGACTTTGAGGAAACCTTTTCACCTGTTGTTATGGTAAAGTCTATCAGTATCCTTCTTGCCATTGCCGCATATTATGACTATGAGGTATGACAAATGGATGTCAAGACAGCCTTTTTGAAGGGCAATCTTGAGGAAACCATCTACATGGACCAACTCAAAGGGTTCATTAAACCAGGACAAGAGCAAAAGGTTTGCAGGCTTAAAAGGTCGATTTATGGACTGAAACAAGCCTCTAGGTCCTGAAATATAAGATTTGATGAGGATATGAGATCTTATGGTTTCGACCAGAATGATGATGAACCTTGTGTCTACAAGAAAATCATCAATAGTTCTGTCGCTTTCCTAATTCTCTATGTGGATGATATCCTACTCATTCGGAATGATGTAGGTTATCTTACTGACATCAAGGAATGGCTAGCTACGCAATTCCAAATGAAAGATTTGGGTGATGCACAGATTGTTCTTGGGATCCAGATTGTCCGGAACCGTAAGAATAAAACACTAGCCTTGTCTCAAGCATCATACATAGACAAAGTGTTGTCAAGGTTTAAGATGCAAGATTCCAAAAAGGGCTCGTTGCCTTTTAGACATGGAATCCATTTGTCTAAGGAACATTGTCCTAAGACACCTCAAGGAGTTGAGGATATGAGACGGATTCCTTATCTATCAACTGTTGGGAGCCTGATGTACGCCATGTTGTGTACTACGCCTGACATCTGTTTTGCAGTTGAAATGGTCAGTAGGTATCAATCCAATCAAGGACTTGAACACTGGATAGCGGTTAAAACAATCCTGAAGTATCTTCGGAGAACAAGGAACTACATGCTTGTGTATGGGGCTAAGATTTGATCCTTACAGATACACGGATTACGACTTCCGGTGATAAAAATTCTCGTAAATCTACATCGTGGCCGCCACTCTCTTAACTGAGGAGTCGTAGTATGGCGGCGTCAAGCAAGGATGCATCGATTCCACCATGGAGGCCGAATATGTAGCAAATTGTGAAGCAAATGCAAGGAGGTTGTTTGGTTAAGGAAATTTATGCTAAATTTGGAAGTTGTTCCAAATATGACTTTGCCCATCACGTTGTATTGCGATAACAAGTGGTGCGAGGGCAAATCGAGGAACCCCAAGTCACAAGAGGGGAAAGCACATAGAGCGTATATCATCTCATCCGGAGATCGTGCATAGAGGAGACGTGATTGTCACGAAGATAGCCTCGAGCACAACATTGCCGATCCTTTTACAAAGGCACTCACGGCTAAAGTTTTTTAGAGTCACCTAGAAGGTCTAGGTTTACAAGTCTTTCCCAACTAGGGCAAGTGGGAGTATTTTGTACAAAGGAGTTTAAATGCCCTAGTTATTGTATTTACATTATTGTAATGTTTAGTACTCCACAAGCTTTAGGTCAAGTGGGAGATTGTTGGGATTTATGCCCTAAACTTGTGTAATTTTGATCAATTAAATAAAGTGTTATTTGTTTTGATAAGATTACAGTCTTGCTTTTATAAATCCAATAAACTAAGCTCCAAGGTTATAACGTTTATCTTGAAATCGTAATGGACATTATTTGGGTTGAATTCAAGATTATAACCTAAATAGTCTATGGTAGAAGAATAAGGTTGGAAACCTCATTCTGGTAACACCATGGATGCGACCCACTTTGTAATTAGTACAAATGAGGTAATCCAACTCATTCATGTAGTTGACATGCGAGTAGGGGCATCCTATATGAAGAGTTCATACAAGATCGATCATGAAATTATTAGTCTAACCAAGATAACACCGCTAACGAGATAAGACTAGTAATTTATAGATGGTCATTAGTGACTTGACCTGAATCCTGAGCAAGTTAAGAACTTCTGCTTATAGGGGTTTGTCCTTAGACTAGTATGGGTGAGAGTGGAAGCCGACTCAATAAGCCTACATTACAATAAAAACTATATTTCTTGACGTTTATAAAATGTCGAATTTTGCTTTACTTGACGTTTTTCAAACCGTCATGGAATCCACCGTCAAGAATAATATACAATACTTGACACTTATAAAGTGTTATGTATAGTCTTTTTTGACGCATATAATGTGTCATTTTTAACATGAAACCTTGACACTTTTTATTCGTCAAATGTAGTTTTATCTTGACTTTGAAAAAGTGTCAAATTTGTGTTAATACTTGACATTTTCTCTGTGTCAAATATGTTTTCATCTTGACGTTTCAAGAATGTCAAATATAAATTACTTGAGGATTTATATGAGTCAAATATAATTTTATCTTGACGTTTCAAAAATGTCAATAGGAATTAGATCTTGACACATTATACATGTCTTGTTGGTTTGTGTTTTTTTTCAATCTATTAAATATTCCCTATTATCGTGATTTTCTTCACTGTGTTCCAATAATTTGTTATATTGAAAAATGCATAATTTCATCAACCAATCTTCCACACTTAAACAAAATTCACATCTTTAATAATATCAAACTATTAAGCTCATGAACAATTCTAAAATTAGAAGGACTTATCAAACCTCATGTCAACAATTCAAAAATTACAAGAACTATTGTAACGATCCTAGGCCATAAACTCAACTAACATTCAAGGAGGTTTACAAAACAACAGAACTTTACATTCACTAGTCTAACACACTGTAAATGGTTTAAACATGAAACTTATTGACAACATTATGACCAAAACTTTGAAAACGTCACCATAATTTCTGCAACACCTTTGGCACCCGCCAAGTAGTTGAGTATTACCTACAAAACACAACATTAAGCAACAAGGGTGAGCATAAATATACTAAGTAAGCAACCTATCTCTAGTAATTCAGAACTCTAAAACATGCAACGAGTGGATTCACTCAATCATGTCAACCCCTCTTAAAACACAACGATCTCGAATACTGGCTACCCATCTGCCTACTCCACTCACTCCCTCACATCTCGAATAGTGAAGGAAAGCAACCCTCACGCTAATCCTAAAAAGCATGCTCAAAGGGAGGGAATGAGATCTAGCCTAATGTCATAAACGTCGACCAAGGAGGATTAAGACGATTAACATGCTTACAACACTAATAGGGGTTCGAAAAAGATTAAAATGCACTTAGACTTACCAAAATGGCTCAAAGCCTCGCTAGTTGATGCTCGGATCAATTTCCTTTTGCTAAATCGACTTCCATGGCTTATGGTTAACCAAAATGAACCTATTCGTGTTATGGCCTATAGATAAAAGTATTAAAAACTACAATTAAAAGATATTCGAGCAATAGAACCAATGTAGGATAATTTAATCTAGTTTGAATGAGCTTAAAGGGACTAACCTTGCTAAAAGAGTCAAAATACTTTGTTGAAAGTGTGTTGGAGGATGCCCAAATCACACTCAAACTGCAAACTGAAGGTTCGTACTTGTTAGAACCAATGCTACATTAATGAAATTGATTTGAGAGAGACTTAAAACATGCAAAGTGTAACGACCCTAAATTCTTGGGGTAAATCTAACTTGGCCGTAACTTAAGACACGTTGTTCACTCTGAAATTTCAGCAACATAACGACGCTACTAGGACTTTTCCAAAATTTCAATGACCTGTTTTAACATAAAAAACACTTCAAAAACAAACCATTCTTTCCAACCACCCACTAACTTCAAATACACAAGGGTTGAAGTTCAACAATTAGATATTTCTCAGCAGAACAAGACTAATTTCATAAATGTACAAAACACGACTTATGACTTAAAACATGCCAAGAAAGTTTAGCAGAACAAGAAATCCTACAAGTTTACTTAAACATAAAAAGTTCCAACAACTTCAAAGCCATTCTTGAGAACACTCTAAATGTGAGCGGTAGTATAATTCAAAAAAAAAAAACCTTCCATATCTCAATTAAAGATATAACACTTGTACCATACCTTTCATGTCATCCAATGTATTGGTTGCAGTCTCAGCCATCATTGCTTCAAGGGAAGATAGATCTGGTGTCGACTTAGCTTTAGTATCAATTTCAGACTCCTCTACTACTGCAAATCCATTTGATTGATTATGAACTTGTGGTTTGTTGAAGTTTGATTATCAACAGTACAATATTCTCACTAATCCATTCGACTTATGTGGTGTGTATGGTATTCCAACTACAATATTCTCAATAATACTTCCTGCATGAAACGAAACGATCATAAGGGCAAGGTAGGTAAGAAAATACCACGAAGAATAAAATTTTTGTTTATGCACTATAGTATGAAATATTCTTGATTTGAAGTCATCCTTGTTTAATAGATAGAGATTTAAGAGAAACAATGAGTGATAGTCCAACTCTAACAATGAGTGATAGTCCAACTCTAACATTATAACTTACATTGTCATCCACTTAAAAAATAAGACATCCAAACTGGGATATTAATGTGATGCACATTGATAAAGATAAATTATATGAATTTAGAATTGGACATAGAGTACAAATTGGTACGTTGCACCATGAAAATACAATAAGTACCACTCACAAATTTTGAGAGAACAGATTCGTGCATTACATTACAGATTAACAGTTAAAAGGAAGTACATATTTTTTTACAAACTTTATTGAAGTGGGGACATTGATAGGTCTTAATTCTCAACGTCCAATAAAAACCAGATCAAGTACTACAGTCATGCCTTTAACAACTCTAGAGAAGCAGACTTGTGAACGAAAATGTTAATTGTTTACCTCAATGTACGTTAATTCTTAAATGAATTCTCCATAATGAATATCATTCATTTAATGGTTTTCAGCTTCTTAAAATCCATGTACATGGATATCCATTCATCCTCAACTTGTCAACACCAACATTTCAATTTTGCCAACGTGAGCAAATATAAATGAGTGCCCATCATAGTTTATTGTGATCTTTGAGCTTCACTTTGGATGCCACTCTACTTCAAAATGTATTGATAGGGACCCCTCCCCTCTCCCCTAAAAAAAAAAATACTATTTGAATTGAGATTGATTCTTTGAAAGCTATTAGCAATAAGGCTTTTTTACCGTTAATCATCTAGAAATTAGAATCACATAGCTAATATTGTGAAGGAAAGCGATAAAAAATTCTCTTATAAAATACGTGAATCTTGACTAGATGGAACCTATTCTTCCTGATTGAAGGAAACAATAAATCTATCATTGGAGGAAAGGACCATGCAGTCTCTAAGTTTTGACCAGATAAAAAGATTATGCATTGGGACATCCTGTAGGAGGAGAATATGAATAAGGGAGTAAATTTCCCCATGAGTAGTGACAGTGCAAATAGATTCTTTATTTTAGAATGACATTAATGCTTCTTATAAAAAACAAAAAACAAAACAAAACAAAATAATAAATAAAAAGTAAAGCTCAGTGGTTACCTTTCTTGTTGTCCTTAGCACCATCCATTACACTCGAATCTACTGTAGAATCCACTTTAGTTTCTAAGACTTTGTCATCGGTCCACATATCAAGTGTATGCAGCTTATCAGGAGCTTGAGTTTTATTGGTGTAAGCAGCTTGAATTCCTTGATCATATATTTTTCAGCTGATTCTTGCAGGGAGTCTGGTCTTCCAACTCTGATGCTCTAAATCACATTTCCTGCACCAAGAATCAGAAGAAATTGGCCTAAGATACTTCAAAGTTTGTTATCCTCTTAACCAAGAAGCAATTGCAAAGAGCAAAGTCCTCCAAATATCTTTTCTCATTTTCCATCATTTACCCCTTTAACCCATATAAGATTATACTTCTCTACAATGAACATGATATTGAAGAAATAATTTTTTAGAAATTGTTCCAACCAAAGAATAAGAAAATATATCTAACAATGAAAATGTAATTTTGAGTACATCTGCAATGCCCATGATTCATATTGAAGGTATACAGAAGAAATGGAACTTCAGGAACGTTTCAAAAGAGAACCTTAAATTAGCTAAATTCAATAACTTGCAATAAGACCGCCGTTAACTTTTCACCATCACCCTGTGAATCACACTCTTCAATCTCCCATTCGAAACAAGCTTCAACAATAAAAACAAAACAAATCCAATCAACCCAAAAGAAACACCATCAATCAATCATAAACCCATTAATCTTTTCAACTTACCTGTAACATATCGCCGATGTTTATAACAAGACCGTCGTCGATTGGACTAACATCGACCCATCGATCGCCATGGCGAACTTCAAGCCCGTCGATCACCACCGATCAACGCACCAAAAATGTGGAAGGATGAAAGATATGGTCTCAGTTCCACGAAGTTGAAATGGGGGTGGCAGGCAGCAAGAACAAACGGAAAGTTTCACCGATCAGAGAGCGTGAACGACGACGATTCAGGGAGAGGAGATCGGTTCGGCGACTGGCAGCTTGAGACGGCGAAGCTGCGCAATGACAGGAAAAAGAAGAAGAAGGCGGCAACGGGGAGGGGTGTGCGCGCGGCGACGGGAAGAAGAAGTCGAGGAATGTGACGGGGAAGAGGGTGCTCACGCGAGGGAAACCCTGGATCCCTCATTTTTTTTATTTATTTTTTTTCTTATTGAAGGGAGACGTATCATAATACATGCGCTTTTTTAATCGTCAGGCGCATTGTTTTAAATTTGACGTTTTTAAAATATCAAGTTTTGTTGTAGCGTGAAAAATATCCGAAATATGGCACTAATCTCCGCCTTTTTTCATTTTTCTTGACGTTTTCTTAAAAATTATAATTTACTTGACGTTTTTTCTTAAAAATGTCAAGTAATTAAAAGTTGCAACTGTCAAGTAATGTAATTTTTCTTAGAGTGTGTTGCGTAAAATTAATATTGCAATACCGCAGTGTACGGGTCAAGTTTTAGTATAGTGATTTATGAGTCCAAGTATCGTCCTCGGGAATGGGTTTCTAGATTAATTAAGTACTAAGATACTAATTCTCAAATTTAGCTAAAGCAACAAAACATGGATAGGTGTTTGACGAAGAAGACAACCAAACAAACAAACATGTGGAGACACGAATTGATAGAATTAAAGGAAGTGATTTTACAAGTTAAAAACCTAACTACACATGCATTGACCTCATGAGATGAATTTATAAACAATAAGTAAATTACTCAAGAAAACCTCTCGGTTCTTAATGAGCCTCACACATGCAATAGAATTCATAGTCTCCATACGAACCTACAACATGCATGGCATTAAGCAATTTCTTTAAGTGTTTCCCTAAGAATTCTAAGTCACTCTCGTGCCAGATTACTAAGGGTTTTGACAATTTTGCTCTAATTCAAGCTTTATCTCTCGAGTCCACTTGAATCAACGAATTAAAGAGTGCAGAGCGAATGGCCAAAAATAAGAACAAAACATGCTTCAATATATTGTAATAAAGTCCTAACAAATAAATCAAATCCTACTACAATGTTTAGCTACTCTAAATCACATGAAAAACAAACTAAACAAGTAGAAAACGTCTTAGAACGCTATTACAAATTGAAAGAAAGAGAAATAAACTTAGGTGTCGATGCCGGTCCTTTGTCTCTGAGCTCCCGTCTTCGATCTCAAACTCCACGAATGCTTTGGCTCCCAAAATCACTCTTTTCTCCCTTCTTACAAGGTGTATTTCGAATTTAGGGCAAAACTCTACCAAATTGTGCTCCTCATTGCAAGAATCATAAGGTTGTATTTATAGGCATCAATGGGGCAGGGTTGCAACGCTAGGGACAGCGTTGCAACGCTGTACCCTAAATGCGTGGTAAATATGGAAACTATCGGCAGCGTTGCAACGCTAGGGACAGCGTTACGTTAACGCCGCTACCTTAACGCTGCGTCCCCCCTATCGATCTGGCGTTGCGACACTCGCAAGGCGCGTTGCAACGCCTGCATGCGCGCTTCTCATGCGTGCACCCTTATCGATCTAGCGTTGCGGCGCCGCAGCTGCAGCGGCGTTAACAGCGCTATCGGCAGTAATCTTCAAAGCTGTTTGGTTGCACGTTCGGCGTTGCAACGCCATCGCCTTGGGTCTTCAGCTTGGTTTGGTCTTCTCTCTTCCATTTGATGTTATATTTAGCTCCAAATAGCCTTGTTTTGATCCCGAGTGATCCAAATTGTCTCCAAGAGCTCCGTTTAAGCTTGTCACCTAAAATTGAGTGAATTAATCACGTAAAAGCCCTGAAATCATCATAAAACAAGCAATACTTAAGCCTAAGGATAACACATTTTGTGTGCTATCAAACACCCCCAAACTTAAACTTTTGCTAGTCCCGAGCAAAAACAGAGTTAAACATTAGATTGTTCTTAAACACACATTTGATTCAAGCCTCAGAGATTTAAGAGAAAATTTTGCAATCACAGGAAACACTTAAACATAACACTTCAACAAGTAATTTAAAACTTTTCCTAAGTGTTCCTACGTGTGTGTGTGATTAGCCTATGTTCCCTTCATTTTTACTAAGCCCGGATCAACTTTATTAGGTTCTCCATTCAACTTCCCCCTACACTGGTCTTAATTATTAATCTTTGAGTGTCCCCACATTCAAGAACTAAATAACTCTACTCAGCACTTAATCACTCTTTTGATGCTACTTTTTTTCTATTTTCTTCTTTTTTTTTTTTGTGCAAGGACACTAGCTTTCACACATCCACCGCAGGACCCAGTACTGCAGAGCACTCGCTCAATGAGTGGCCTAATTGATCACAAAGTGAAGGTAGCTCTTTTTGTCCTCACAATTTTTTCTATAACAACAAAAATGACGACAACCCTTTCACATAATGCACATATTATACAGATTATGCACTTCATATTGTCGTTCACCCTATCCTGCAGTTTAACTCTCAAATCAGTTCTCAGACTTATCGAGGTGACATCAAACTTCTAAACCTAATAACTTTGTTCTAAGCATTTCAAAACTACAGGAACAAAGGCTATGTGCATATAATGCAGGAAAAACTCAAGAAAATTTTCAAATTAACTCAAATTCATGTCATGCTTTCAGGTTTCAGCAGAATCACAAAGATTTTCAAATATATCTCATCCTAGGCTATCATACTCATTATTCATGTAAAAGATCAATTAACAATTCAGAGCACATACTCAGGACAGTCACAACAAATAAACACAAATAAACACATCCCACCCCCAAACTTAAACTAAACATTATCCCCAATGTTTGCAGAATTAAGCATAAATTAAGTATAAGGGTAAGAGTGAACAATATTGTCCTGGGTAATGGAGATCTTTCTGAGATTCTTGGATAGCCAAAGCATGTGTGTTGGAGTTCCTCAGAACGGGAGCATGGATTTCAACGAAGAAATGCATCGTCACAACCTACAAAGAAAAACAACAATTAACAACAAAAAACAAACTAAAGCAAGCTAAAGACAGGAAAACAAAAGTAAGTAAAGCTTGGGTTGCCTCCCAAGAAGCGCTTTGTTTAACGTCTTTAGCTAGACTGTACTCCCTCAAGGTGTTTCTTTCTTTGCTTGCAGTGCCTGGAGTGATGTGTTCATTTGGCCAATCTGGGTCTCTATATTCTTTATTGTAGCTCCATGACTGGCCACAATACCAGATAGACTGGTGACTACATTCTCCAGCTGGTTGGACCGACTTCTGGATTCAGCTATGAAGGAGTGCAATGTGTCTTCCAAAGATGGTTTCCTCTCTGATGTAGAAGCATGCCCTGTAGGGGGATTCAACACATTTTTGTTGTTAGCATAAGAAAAATTTTCATGATACCTCAACCCTGGATTGTAATGTGTTGGGAGGTTGTTATGAGTCTGATTGCCTCCATAGGTGTTGCTTCTGTTGTTCAGATAGTGCAATTGCTCCATAGCGGATTCTCCAATTGGCTGGGAGCATTGAGAGGACATCCACATGCAGTGGTGATCTGCAAAAATTATTCAGGGCATGAGTGAGAGATGCCATATGAGATCTAAGAGAGGTTACCTCGTCCAGTTGATACAATCCAGCTACTGGCTTAGATCTGTCATTGTCTATAGGCCACTAGTAGCTGGCAGTTGACACTTCCTCAAGGAGGGCACATGCTTCGCGCACGATCTTCGCCATGAAAGCCCTCCAAAGATAGCATCGAGAATGGTCTGGTCTTACCTTCCACCCATTATAAAACAATTTGTGCACTTGGAGCGATCCAGGTAGCCATCTTTGTGGGCACCTCCCGAGCATGTCCTTGTACCTTTCCCAGGGCCTCAAATAATCGCTCTCCCTCTCTCTGCTTGCTTGAATGTTCCTATCTCGGTCCTTAACTTTGGCTTTAACAGTGGAAAGAATTTGGTCATGAAGGCTTGGGCCAACTCCTCCCGTGAAGTGATACTCCCTGAGGAAAGGGACCCTAGCCATTCTTTGGCTCTACCCTACAAAGAGAAAGAGAAAAAGACGTAGCGAATACTATCAAAGAGAGATACCATTCATTTTAAATGTACCACAGATTTCCAAAAATTTTGAAGATGAGAGTTCGGATTTTCTCGTGGCTAGGCCTCTGAAAGCACCTTCCCTAACCATTTGTATCAGCCATGTTTTCAGTTCAAAGTTATTAGCATTTATAGGGGCATGGACTATTCCAGCCTGCTCAGAATTAAACATAGGTTGGAAATACTCCCTTATAGGTTTAGAGTTATTGATGAGCTCCTGATCAGCCATTTCTTGAGGTTATGCTTTTCCTTCCCTTAGGAGTCTCCTACAGGTCCTCTCGATCTCAGGATCAAAAGGGTGCAAGTCTGCAGCTCTCCCTTTGGGCATACACCTGGAGAAACAAAAAGAAAGAAGTTAGATAAAAAAAAAAGAAAAACACCAACAACTAGAAAATAAAACATAAAATGAAGACATAAAACATAAAACTTGGATTACCTCCCAAGAAGCGCTTTCTTTAACGTTTTTAGCTAGACGGTGACTTATCAGGGCACATAAAATTGCTCATATTTCTTCGGGCCCTTCTTGCTCGAATCGATGTAGCCTTCTAAGTCTAAAAGGCTCTCTGCTTTTTCTTCATTTCCATTGAAAATTATTTTTGGGATTTTTATTTATCAAAAGAAAAGAATGAAATCAAAGCAAGACTCGTGAGTGTAAGACAAATGGTTATCAAAAATAAAGGAAATTTACGGGATAAAATAAAAGAAGACTTCTCACCTCTAACTCTATCACTGGATCTCTCCTGTTGCACTAAGTGTATCACCAGTATCCTCCTCACTAACTTTGATCATGGTGTGCCTCGGTCTCCCCAAACTATCCTCACTAACATCTAAACAAATCCTCCTAGGTGGCATCTCCCGAGTGGTAAGGATAAGAAATTGTTCTTGTAAGGCATTAAGGGAAACTACTAGTCAAGTTAAGATATTGAGCTCTATCCTGTGCTATTTCCCAAAGTCCTACCACCTCGCTTTCTAACCTATCCAACCTTTCTAATTCACTATGAACCAAATTTTTCAATTTCAACTCTAAGGTATATTCTCGCTTGAATTGGTCCATAAGAGAAGATTTTTCCGGTGGTTGGTTAAGGTACGAAAAACTATGGTTCCAAGTGCCTAAATAACTACCCTCATGTGAATTTTCATATATGTCGCATGCAGAATGGTAAAAATTAGACACATGGTAATCGGAAAAATCATGATGCACAAAATCTGGATCCCGAGAGGGACAAGTGAGAATGGTGGAAACTCAAACTTATGCAAAGTCATACTTGAAAAATCGGTAATTTCACAACAAGTCTTCACACAATATCAACACAACCAAAACAGGAAACAAAGACTCAAAAACACACAAAACTAAAATAACACAAATAAGGAAATAAACAATCACACAAAACAATTAAGGAAAGACAAACAAACAAGCTTTAGTCTAAAATTTCAAATTTTCTCCTAATATTAATTAATCTAAATAATCGCCATTCCCAAGCAGCAGCGCCAAAAACTTGTTGCGTAAAATTAATATTGCAATACCGCAGTGTACGGGTCAAGTTTTAGTATAGTGATTTATGAGTCCAAGTATTGTCCTCGGGAATTGGTTTCTAGATTAATTAAGTACTAAGATACTAATTCTCAAATTTAGCTAAAGCAACAAAACATGGATAGGTGTTTGACGAACAAGACAACCAAACAAACAAACATGTGGAGACATGAATTGATAGAATTAAAGGAAGTGATTTTACAAGTTAAAAACCTAACTACACATGCATTGACCTCATGAGATGAATTTATAAACAAGAAGTAAATTACTCAAGAAAACCTCTCGGTTCTTAATGAGCCTCACACATGCAATAGAATTCATAGTCTCCATACGAACCTACAACATGCATGGCATTAAGCAACTTCTTTAAGTGTTTCCCTAAGAATTCTAAGTCACTCTCGTGCCAGACTACTAAGGGTTTTGACAATTTTGCTCTAATTCAAGCTTTATCTCTCGAGTCCACTTGAATCAACGAATTAAAGAGTGAAGAGCGAATGGCCAAAAATAAGAACAAAACATGCTTCAATATATTGTAATAAAGTCATAACAAATAAATCAAATCCTACTACAATGTTTAGCTACTCTAAATCACATGAAAAACAAACTAAACAAGTAGAAAACATCGTAGAACGCTATTACAAATTGAAAGAAAGAGAAATAAACTTAGGTTTCGATGCCGGTCCTTCGTCTCCGAGCTCCCGTCTTCGATCTCGAACCTCCACGAATGCTTTGGCTCCAGAAATCACTCTTTTCTCCCTTCTTACAAGGTATATTTCGAATTTTGGGCAAAACTCTACCAAATTGTGCTCCACATTGCAAGAATCATAAGGTTGTATTTATAGGCATCAATGGGGCAGCGTTGCAACGCTAGGGACAGCGTTGCAACGCTGTACCCTAAATGCGTGGTAAATATGGAAACTATCGGCAGCGTTGCAACGCTAGGGGCAGCATTGCAACGCTGCTACCTTAACGCGCGCGTCCCTATCGATCTGGCGTTGCGACGCTGCAAGGCAGCATTGCAACGCCCTCTGTGCGGCTTCTCATGCGTGCGCCCTTATCGATCTAGCGTTGCGGCGCGCCGCAGCGACATTGCAGCGGTATCGGCGATGATCTTCAAAGTTTGTTTGGCTGCACGTTCGGCGTTGCAACGCTCTATATGGCGTTGCAACGCCATCGCCTCGGCTCTTCAGCTTGGTTTGGTCTTCTCTCTTCCATTTGATGTTATATTTAGCTCCAAATAGCCTTGTTTTGATCCCGAGTGATCCAAATTGTCTCCAAGAGCTCCGTTTAAGCTTGTCATCTAAAATTGAGTGAATTAAACACGTAAAAGCCACAAAATCATCATAAAATAAGCAATACTTAAGCCTAAGGATAGCACATTTTGTGTGCTATCAGAGTGCTACCTTCTAAGGGACAGAACCTCGTAGGTAGCTGGGAACTTAACTGTGCAAGATGAAATTCACTCATTCCTCTACTGAGGAATTAGATAGGTTGTTCCCTTAAGAATCGACTCAGTGTCTTGAACAACGGGGCCCGCCTCTGAGAGGTATGAGTCTAAGGTAGGACCTTAGACTTGTTGCTCATTAGAGGATCGGTGGTGCTTAAGGAGCAAAGAGAGTAATCACGGGGGTAAAACGGTAATTTGATCCAAATTGTATTCTGACAAACAACCCGTGAAGGGTCGACTCATGGGTAATGACTATATCAATGGACACAATAATATCTACAGATGAGGAGAGTGCAACTACAAGTCTATAGTGGAGTGACTTGTAGTTAATGAATACTGATTGACTCGATCAAAGAGTTTGATCAGTTAATCTCACATCATTGGAGCTCATGATCTGTAGGTCCATTAGAACCCTCCGTTGGCTCAACATGGTAATATTGAGGGTATAAAGTTAGGAGTGAAATTGAAGTGTTCAATTTCTTACATGAGGAGTTATATCAGTTATATATGATGTACTTGATATAATATATAGTTTTAATGTGAATTAGATTCATATATAAACTATATACTAAAGAGAGATTAAAGAAGGGGTAGGATGGTCATTTCCATCCCATTGCCCTATATATATAGTTGCATGAGATGCAACTAGGTCAAGACTTCCTAAAGGGTATTCCTAGCCTCCTTGTTGTGTTGTTGGAAGAGTTCCAAAACACAAATCTCTCTCACAAAATACCTCACCACTCCTAAAGGGAACCCACCTTCCTCCCTCACCTAGAGAACAACGGAGAAGATCCGGTGGTGGTGTCGATGTTCGTACGAGTTCGTGTTGTGTTGATCTTGATCGTGAAGAGAGGAGGAGCACTTGAAGAAAGGTTCTTCAAAGGTAAATACTTGTTGTCTAAACTCTTATTTTATGCTTAATCTATGTTTTACGTTCTTGAATTTTCTGTTGTAACTAAATCAAGAGCGCGCGATTCGCAATCGCTTCCGCTGCGGGGACTTCGATTCCCTTCAGAGTAGCGTAATGATACCATGACGATTCAATCGTCTTCCGCTGCGCGGGGATTTTCATTCCCTTCAATTGGTATCAGAGCCATTTCGATGGTTCTTCGTTATGCACTGTTTTTGTTAAAATAGGTGGGTAAATTTCCTTAATTTATGTGATAAATTATTGGTTTGCAAAATGGATGTTTCGGTTTTTTTTGGCACTAGAATAGATTTACAATTTATGTTGATGAGATCAATGTAAAGGCCCGTTGTTTTTGGGTATTTTGTTGTAAATCGAGTCCGAAAGTTTGGGTCGTTCGTGGCAAGAGTTGCTGTGAAGAAATTGAAGCAGAAGCGGGCAAAAATCGATGAAGAACAGCAAAGGTGTTTGTTGTTCTGTCGATGGCGTTGAGACGCTGTTCATCGGCGTCTCAACGCTATCCTCGCGGGCGGCTTGGCAGCAGCGAGCGGCGTTACGCCGCCACGGCGTGGAGCATCTTTGCCGACGCGACAATGATGCAACGCCGCCACGCAGCGTTACAACGCCACACGCGTGGCGATTCGGCCATGTAGAACGAGGGCATGTGGAGATAATGGGCAGTTATTTTCGGTTTTTCATATTTATTAAATGTAAAATGTAATTTTATTTTGTTTATTAATTATTTCATTAAATAATATTAATATAAGAGTTATATTAATGTTATTTAATTAAATAATTGTCCCTAGGTGCCAAAAACCGGTCCATTTTTGCTATTTAATTATTTTATGCATGAGATGTATGATTTAATTAAATTCTATGTGCATATTGTATGTCATATAGATTTAAAATCCCACCTTAGGTTAAACATTTCATGCATCATTTATATTATAAGAGTTATAATATATAGTTTGCATGATAGGTTATATTATAAGAGTTATAATATAATTAAATGAATGTTTAATTTAATTAATATAAGTGTTATATTTTTTAGATTAAAGTATGCTCATGCATTTATATTCATGTGATGAATAATATTATGTTATAGTATATAGTTATTCATGTGATGAATGATCAAGCACTATAACATAGAAATGCATGCAACCTAAGTTAATTATTAGTTTTAAAGAGTTTAGAACTTGAATAATTAGACTTAGGTTTGCTATTTTCTAATGAGATTAGAAATTAGGAAATCAAAGTTTAGTCTATGAATGGAGACTGATTAGTAACTCTATCTAAGGAAGGTTTTGTCTAAAAAAATTTGGGTATTTAAGTTGACGCTTGCGGAACACTCCTACCTGAAAACCGACATGGGAGTGAATTCGGTCTGGAGATTCTTAGATTATACTTATCGTGAGTGCCGCTAATTAAAAGTGTTTTATTTTAACTCACATAGACCTAAGTTATAATGTGATTATAGACTTAGGTTAATACCATATAAGAGTTATATTGGTAGACTTAGGTAAATTTTAGCCGGTTTATCTATGTCAATCCTTATTAAAATTAAAGTGCTGCGTGGGAGGAAATATAGTGTATGAGATACATTTGAATTTCCAACCACAAATCTCCTTTAAGTCCGCATCGTGAGATCTATACTCGATCTCGTGGCGCAAATGGGAGCGTCCCCCTTCGGGTGGCATTTGTATAGGTCAATATCATCATGGATGGAAAGAGTACTTATAGTGAGTGGGAGCGGGACTTGTGAAAACGAGACCCACGGTCTCTTCTTTCGATTCACACCGTGAGACGCCTATGATCCGCCTGCTAGTTTGGCCTGGACCAGACAATCCCTTCGGAGGGTTTGATCATGGAGTCGGAACACCGTGAATTCCCAAAAGGGATACAGTTTCCTAGTTGGTTTTCCTTCTTGGTTCACCCTTCGGTGGCTATTGTTTGGACGGATGCTTGGAAACTTAAAGACTGAGGGTGACACTCACAGAATTCGTTAAGTGTTAATGAATTCGACCAACCAATGGTAATTGGACGCCTAATGGAATAAGAGTTATTCTGGGATTAGGGTCTGATCGAGAAAGTCTCGTCCTAGAGGAGGAGTGTTCTGTTCACCCTTCGGTGGCGGTCATTCTAAACATTTAGGGTATCATTGCAAAATTTTGAATGACCTAGGGATCATGAAACAATTTTGCTAAAACTTGATTGGATTTCAAAAAGTTTTTTGCGAGACTGACACAAAGTTTTCTTAATTTTTTCAGCTTAAAACATGCCTAGCGCAATAATAGCTCTACTCACGTCCGATAAATTAGTGGGAGATAATTACCAAAGTTGGAAAAACAACATAAACACAATTTTGGTAACTGACGACATAAAGTTCGTGCTGTCTGAGGAGTGTCCTCAGATGTCGGGCTCGACTGCGTCGCGAAGTGTTCGCGATGCATACGATCGGTGGATCAGGACCAATGAAAAGGCCAAGGTCTACATTATTGCCAGCATGTCTGATGTTTTTGCAAAGAAGCATGAGTTGATGGTCACCGCCAAGGAGATCATGGAGTCCTTGCAGGAAATGTTTGGACAACAGTCTGTTCAGGTCCGACATGACTCGCTCAAATACGTCTTCAACGCACGGATGAAAGAGGGGTCGTCTGTCCGTGAACATGTTCTAGACATAATGACTCACTTTATTCTGGCTGAGATGAACGGGGCTTCGATCGACGAGTCGAGCAAAGTCAGTTTTATTCTAGAGACTCTTCCAAAGAGTTTCCTTCAGTTTCGTAGCAATGCTGTTATGAAAAAAAATAGCTACACTCTGACTACCCTCCTCAATGAGCTACAGAATTTCCAGTCCTTGAACAGGGTCAAGGAATCTGAGGCAAATATTGTCTACAGGTCTTATCATAGGGGTTCGACCTCTGGGACGAAACTTGTTGCTCCTTCACGCCCGAAAGAGAAGAAGAGGATGAAGAGAGGTAAAACAGACCGAGTTGCCACCCACAAGGGCAAGAAGGTCAAGGACGTTGCAGAGAAAGGAAAGTGTTTCCACTGCAATGGGAGCGGACACTGGAAGAGGAACTGTCCCAAATTCCTGGTCGAGAGGAAGAATCAAGGTAAATGTGATTTACTTGTGATAGAAACTTGTTTAGTGGAGAGTAGTGACTCTGCCTGGATATTGGATTCAGCGCCACTAACCATGTTTGTTCTTCTTTTCGTGGATTGATTCTGGCGATCATTTGCGAGAGGGTGAGGTGACTCTACGGGTTGGATCCGGGGAGCTTGTCTCTCGCTGCAATGATCGGCATCGACGAAGTGAAGTGCATTTTGGCGGGAACTACATTTTGTTGGACAATTTGTACATAGTTCCAGGGTTTACAAGAAACCTAGTTTCTATTTCCTGCCTTTTAGAACAGTGTATTTTCGTTTCATTTTATGGTAATAAAGCGTTTATTTCCAGAAATGGTAATCTTATTTGTTCTGCTTCACTTGAGCATAATCAGTATGTTTTGAAACCTAATTCGGTTAAAAGTGTTTTGAATATTTGAATTGTTTAAAAGCTAGTGAAACACGAACTAAGAAAGCAAAAGTTTCTCCTAAGGAAAATGCCCATCTTTGGCATCTACGGTTAGGCCACATTAATCTCAATAGGATTGAGAAACTAGTGAAGAGTGGACTTCTAAACGAGTTGGAAGAAAACTCTTTACCGGTGTGTGAGTCATGCCTTGAGGGCAAAATGACCAAACGTCCTTTTAGTGGAAAAGGATATAGAGCCAAAGAGCCTCTTGAGTTAGTACAATCTGACCTCTGTGGTCCGATGAATGTTAAAGCTCGGGGCAGTTATGAGTACTTCGTGCCTTTCATAGACGATTACTCCATATATGGGTATATGTACCTAATGCACAAGAAGTCTGAAACTCTTGAAAAGTTCAAGGAGTACAAGACTGAGGTTGGGAACCTCTTAGGTAAATCGCTTAAAACACTTCGATCGGATCGAGGTGGAGAATACATGGACACTGAATTCCAGGACTATATGATAGAACACGGAATTACGTCCCAACTCTCAGCGCCTGGTATGCCACAGCAGAATGGTGTATCGGAGAGGAGAAACAGAACCTTATCGGACATGGTTCGGTCGATGATGAGCTATGCTTGTGACGACCACCATCACGTACTACTATGATTTGTTTTTATTTAACGCTCTTTTCTGCTGTTGTGTTGGTAAGATTATTAAGCTTAATCAAACTCACGAGAGTGAGTCATGGATTTTCGTTTAGTTTCAAGGAATTGTTTCTTTTAGAGATGAAATTATTTTTAAAGTTAAAGAAAGAGGAACTAACAATGGCATTTTGGTTATTTATGTCTAAATAAGGGTATTGGGCACTTGATTCTTGACCTAATTGATGATATTTAAGCTCCTAAGTTGCAAAGTAAGATAAAACCCTAACCCTAACCCTAATTGTCATCACCTCTCCTCCTCCTTTAACCTTCTAGTTGCCCTAAGCAAAACCAAATCCTTGTTGCCGCTTTACCTACCGCCGATCAAATTTTCCACAATCGAGTACCCTCACCACGCCGCGCGCGTCAAGAGGAAGCGCCCTCATTTTCTCGTCACGACCGAAGTTCGCGTAGGGGAAGCACCGCCGTCGAACACTCCACGTTCGATTCCTCGGTTGAGTTGCGTCTCCTCTCGCGGAGCCCTTGCGCGCTGCGACACCGCCGTGATCCCCGTCGGCCCACCCACCATTCGCGCACAAATTCCGTTCACGACGGCGAGTCCATCGAGCGGTGAACGTTCGGCCGTCGCGCCCGGCCAACCTCCGGACGAAGGTCAATCGCCAGCTCGCGCGAATCTCGACTCGGATCGCCCGCCGTTCGCGAGCTTCCGTCCCTGCGATCCACGCGAACTCCAACCGCGGCAAGCCACGAAAGGACAAGCTCGCGGGTTCTCAAGTCGTTAGCGCCGCCGGTCGAAGCGCTCCTGCGTCGCTCGGCAAAGAAGTCCGCCACCGCTCGTGAGGTGACTTCCTTGAAGCCGATCGCAAGCCGTCGCGGCACCAAACCACCGCCGATCCACGAACGCTGCGGCAAACACACGGCTTTCACTGCTTCGCGGACTCCACGCACGCCGGACACCGCGATTTGTCAGCCGGTGAGTGTTCGTGTTGAGCTTCGTTTTCGATGAAAATTTAGTGTGACCTATTATATACCTAAACGTCTAATTGAGAGTGTAAAACTACGGTTTCGAACGCAAAGTTGTAGGAAACCAAGTTCGGAACAGAATCGAAGGTCGAACGCCAAGGCGAATTAAGGGATATCGAGTCTTCGCGCTGAACTTAAGGTAAACGGAACATGAAATCTTAGGGACTTGGATTAGGTACCTTACAATTATGATTTTAGTGAAGGCTTAGTGAATAATTTCGAACTGTTGTGTGAGTCAGGTTCCACCAAAAGAGGAGTAGTCAAGGAATTCGGGTTAAGTCTTGGAGTGGAATTCGAATTAAGGTAAGGGACCTTGTGCCGAATTTTTAATGGGATTAAATGAAAACGATTTTCATGATTTCATGCGAAAATAGTTTATATTTTTCTATACGAAAATATACAGATATTATCGTGAGAATACGTAATATTTTATGTGCAAATACTTCGATGCATCAAGTGGAAATAAACCATTATTTTATGTGAGATTATTCTCGTATGCTATGTAAAAGTATTCCATTATTTCATGTGAGAATAGGACAGTAGTTTGTATGAGAATGGTACATGTTTTCTTACAAAAGTATGATCTTCAAACTGTCCATGAGAAAAGTATGGTTGGTATATTGATGATGATGTTTGTGACATGTACTCTATTATTATGTGAATGATGGGACCTCATGCATGTTTTGTATGCCACGAAATGAATTAGTGAATAGTGTGGACTTTGGTTATCCTGAGATCATTATGTGCATGGTCAAACATGCAATAGAGACCTATGGGTCAAAGTACAGGGGTCTGTGAGGGACTCAAAACGAAATGACTCAGGATGACCAGTCGGCCCCACAATTGAATAAGCAGTCATGGATTAAAGGCCTGACAATTAAATAAGCAGTCATGGATTAAAGGCCTGACAATTGAATAAGCAGTCATGGATTAAAGACCTGACAATTAAATAAGCAGTCATGGATTAAAGGCCTGACAATTAAATAAGCAGTCATGGATTAAAGACCTGACAATTAAATAAGCAGTCATGGATTAAAGACCTGACAATACTAGAAAGTTTTAGGTCCCGTATATGTATGTTACGAATGAGTTTAAAGATCATGAGTGTATGTGTATGCATATCCCAAACCTCGGTAGCGAGGTTACTTACTGGGTATTGTTTTGCAATACTCACCCTTTTCTTTTAAAAATGTTTTACAGGTAAAGGAAAGGACGTGCAGGGCGTGTGACGGAGGAGCGTTACTAAGACCATGGGAACCAGCATGATTTCCGCATATTCTTGTTTCGAACTGTTGTTGTCTCTATGTTTTTTTTTATTTGGAGTTAAACTTATTTACGTTTTTATTAGGCCAAGCTAAATAGATGTTTTAAACTGATTTTAATGTTTTGTTTTGGGATCCCTGGAACTATTTATGTTAATTGGGAAATTTCCTTTAAGTTCTTTTATCTCTCGGCCTATAAATGCATGCATGTGTAGTAATGTCCCTAGGAGTTGGTCATTGAAAATTAGGGGCGTTACAATGCTCGTCTCCCTGATTCTTTTTGGGGTTACGCAGTGGAGACTGCGGTCTATATTTTGAACAACGTTCTATCGAAGAGTGTTTGTGAAACACCTTTCGAGCTCTGGAGTGGACGTAAAGGCAGTTTACATCACTTCAGAATTTGGGGATGTCCCACCCACGTGTTAGTGTCAAACCCGAAAAGATGGAACCCCGTTCGAAATTGTGCCTATTCGTAGATTACCCTAAAGAGACTAGGGGTTGTCTGTTTTACGATCCTAAGGAAAATAGGGTGTTTGTGTCGACAAACGCCACTTTCCTAGAGGAAGACCACGTCAGGGATCATTTACCAAGGAGAAAAATTGTGTTAAATGAAATGGACAGTACATCAGCAAGAGTTGCTGATTGGGCTAGTAACAAGTGTTGTTGATCCTAGCACGTCTAGTCAAATCCGTTCCCAAGAGTTGGGAATGCCTCGACGTAGTGGGAGGACTGTGAGACAACCCGATCGCTACATGGGTTTAGCTGAAACCTCAGTTGTCGCTCCTGATGATGACTGTGAGGATCCATTGACCTATGATCAGGCAATGGTTGATGTTGACAAAGACGAATGGATTAAGGCTATGGACCAAGAAATGGAGTCTATGTACTTCAATTCTGTATGGGAGCTTGTGGATCAACCGGATGGGGTAAAACCTATTGGTTGCAAATGGATCTACAAGTGTAAACGTGGCGTAGATGGGAAGGTGCAGACCTTCAAAGCCCGACTAGTGGCAAAGGGTTTTACCCAGGTTGAAGGGGTTGACTATGAGGAGACCTTTTCACCTGTTGCCATGGTAAAGTCGATCAGGATCCTTCTGGCCATTGTCGCGTATTATGACTACGAGGTATGGCAGATGGACGTCAAGACAACCTTTCTCAATGGCAAACTTGATGAGACCATCTACATGGACCAGCCCAAAG
Source organism: Trichosanthes cucumerina (assembly GCA_036507285.1). Lineage (NCBI taxonomy): Eukaryota > Viridiplantae > Streptophyta > Magnoliopsida > Cucurbitales > Cucurbitaceae > Trichosanthes > Trichosanthes cucumerina. Next base: position 66,982,698 of record CM071839.1, on the reverse strand, counting down.
GGTTCATTGCCCAAGGCCAGGAGCGAAAGGTTTGCCGGCTTCATAGGTCCATTTATGGACTGAAACAGACTTCGAGGTCTTGGAATATAAGGTTTGATGAGGCAATCAAATCTTATGGCTTTGATCAAAATGTCGACGAGCCTTGTGTCTACAAGAAAATCGTTGACAAAACTGTCGCATTTTTGGTGTTGTATGTGGACGATATTCTTCTCATTGGGAATGAGGTAGAATTTCTTACTGAATTTAAGAAGTGGCTAGCTTCGCAATTCCAAATGAAAGATTTGGGAGAAGCTCAGTGACGTTCTAGGTATCCGATTGTCCAAACAGAAGAAGAGCGACGCTAGCCTTGTCTCAAGCATCTTATATTGACAAGATGTTGTCTAGATATAAGATCACGAAACTCCAAGAAGGGCTTGCTTGTCGCCTTTCGGGCATGGGGTTCACTTGTCTAAGGATCGGTGTCCTAAGACTCCTCAAGATGTTGAGGATATGAGACTGATTCCATATGCTTGGTGTAGGGACCACGATGTATGCCATGTTGTGTACTAGGCCCAACATCCATTATGCAATAGGAATTGTCGGTGATATTTGTCCAATCGAGATTAGATCACCGGGGCCGTAGTAAAGGCAATCCTCAAGTATCTTAGGAGAACGAGGAACTACGACTTAGTGTATGGCGGTGGGGATTTGATCCTTACTGATACACTGATTCGACTTTTAGGCCGATAAGGATTCTAGGAAATCCACTTCGGTCGAAGCCTTCATTCCGAATGGAGGAGTTGTAGTATGGCGAAACATCAAGCGAGGATGCATCGATTCCACTATGGAAGCGGGTATGTTGCGGCTTGTGAAGTCGCAAAGGAAGTTTGTTTGGCTCGGAAAGTTCATGACGGATTTGGAAGTTGTTCCAAATATGAACTTGCCAATCACACCGCTCGCGTGATAACAGTGGTGCGATGCTAACTCACGTGAGCCTCGGAGCCATAAGAGAGGCAAACACATTGGCGCAAGTATCATCTGATACGGGAGATTGTGCACCGCGGAGACGTGACGATCACGCATATAGCATCGGAGGGTCACCTAGAGAGTCTAGGTCTTCGAGAGCTTCCTGACTAGGGCAAGTGGGAGATGTGTAAACGGGTATTCAATGCCCTAGTTTATTGTATTACTTCATTGTAATTTATGTACATTTCAGAAATGTATTTTCTCCACTAGCTTAGTCCAAGTGGGAGTTTGTTGAGATTTTTGTCCTAATCTCGTGTTTGTAATATACAGTTTGAAATTAATAAGAGTTATTTATTTCATTACTTTGTGTCTCGCAATATTTATAAACTTTTTCAATAAACTAAGCTTCAGGATCATTGAATTTATGAGAGAACTAGAACTTGAACGGTGTGTAGTGGACACACAGGGAGGATCACGTTTGAGTTAATGACCCGAACGGTCTACAGTATATGGATAGAATTGGAGACCTAATCCTGGATACACTGTGGATGCGGCCCGCTTTGTATTAGATACAAACGAGGTGATCTGACTCGTTCATGTGGTTGGCATGCGAGTGGGGCCATCCTGTGCAATGAGATTGTACAAGATCGACCGTGAATTATTAGACCCTCTTGATGTAACACCGCTTGATGATGAGACTAATAATATCGTAGATGACCATTAGTGAATCGACACAATCTCGAGCGTGTTACGGACTCCTGTCTACGAGGGTTTGTCCTTTGACTAGTATGGGTGAGGGTGGTCACAGTTACTCGCCCAATATGCCTATCTTCTCGTGGGACGAGACCAAGTAGGGAGCCGGAAACTTAACTACGCGAGATGGAATTCACTCGCTCCCCCTTTTTAGGAAACTAGAGGGGTTGTTCCCTTAAGTCTTTGTCTCCGGGGCTTGGACAACGGCGCCCACCTTCTCACCGCCCTAGAAGGGAGTTGTGTATGGTTGGACCATCACAATATGTTGTTCATTAGAGGAGCAGTAGGGACTTAAGGAACAAGAGGTAGACCCATGGGTAAAGCGGTAATTTGACCCACCGTGTCTCACGAACTACCGTGAAGGGTCGACTCATGGGCATTGGTTATATCGGTGGACACGTAATATTCTCAAGCGACGGAGTGCGACTACGGGCTATAGTGGAGTGTTACCGTAGTTAATGAATGTTGATTAACCAGTCAAAGAGTTTGACAGTTAATCTCGGATCATTGGAGCCCGATCCACCAGTAGGTCCATTAGGTCCTCGGTTGGCTCAATCTGGATTAAAAGAACGGTTTATGTTTTGGTATGAAATTGAAGTGTTCAATTTCACTTAAAGAACATTTATGTCATTTATATGAGATATGAATGATATAATATATAGTTTAATGTGAATGAGATTCATAATAAACTATAGGTTAGCCTAATTGTTGAATTAGGGCTAATTGGAGAAATTAATTGAGAGAAATTAAATTGGATGTGATTCAATTTAATTAATCCACAATTATTGCAAATGAGATTTGCAATATGAGATATGAGATATCTTATATTATATGATTATGCAAATGAGATTTGCATAACCTATGGTTGTGGTAAAGTGGTAATTATATGGAGATTTTAACTCCATCAATTACACTATTTAAACCCTTTGCAAGAAGGGATTGTTAGCTCACTCTCTCATTTTTTGATTTTCATCACAGAGAAGAAGAGAATTCTCTCAACTATTCTCTCAAACTCTCCTCCCTCTCCAAAACACAAAGAGTCCCACAACTCTCCTCCTTTCCAAAGGAAGAACAACCGAGACTCCAAGTGGTTGTGTTTGGGTTTCGTTCGAGAAAAGAATTTGTTGAGTTCGAGAAGCACGAAGCGTTCGTGATCAAGGAAGGATTTTAGAAGAACCGTCTACAACTAGTAAGTATGTTCTTCTTGCTGTAAATTTCTTCCTTCTTTTCATGTTTAGCCTAGATCTAATAGTTAGGTCGTTTTGACAAAAATTCGAGTAGCGTAATGATAATTAAGTTCCTCTTAATTTTAGGAACTAAATACATGTTATCTAATAATATATATCCATTCTTATAAAAAAAAACACTTAATGTCACCCACAGCAACAACCGAGACGACCTCCCTAGTACAACCTCTAGGTGGCATCTCTCTAGCATCGAACTGCCTCTAAGAACTAATCCCTTAAAAAGAAGAACAAACATAATTAGTGGCTCCTGAATCAATTATCCAAGTGGAATTATCATTCTCTACTAAACAAGTTTCAATTACAAGTAAATCATATTTATCTTATATTTCTTTCTTCTTTTTGGCCTTGGGGCAGTTACGCTTCCAATGCCCAACTTCGTTGCAATAAAAACATTTTTCTTGGTTGCAACTTTGGCCTTCTTTTTCTTCTGGGAAGCAGCAGGTTTAGCTTTATTTCCCTTACCACTCATCTTTTTTCTTGCTTTTTGAGGCAGAAAATGAAGCTCCAAATTTTGTTCCACAAGTCGAACCTTTGTGAAAATTCCTAGAGACAACATTTTCCTTCCCTTTCTGTCCCTTGATTTAGTAAGAGGCCGATAGGTTTGGAGTTCATTCAGAAGGGTGGTAAGATTATACTGAATCTTATTTATTACAACATTACTACAGAATTGTAGGAAACTTTTCAGAAGAGACTGAAAAATGAGGTTGACCTTGTTGGATTCATTTATGATAGATCCATTCATCTCAACCACATTGAAGTGGACAATCATGTCGAGAACATGTTCTCGAACTGATGTTCCCTCATTCACTCTGGCATTAAAGATATGCTTGAGCACATCATGCTTAATCTGACAAGATTGTTGTCTAAACATATTTTGTAATGATGTCATGATCTGTTTGGCAGTGACCAGTTCTCATGCTTCTTGGCTAAGACATCAGTTATGCTAGCCAAGATATAGTCTCGGGCCTAGTCTTTGGCCTTTGTCCATCTGTCCTAGGCATCACGAACATTTTGTGATGCCTTTGCTCTAGGGACTTAAGGACATTACCTAGTGAAGATAAATTCCAGGTAATCCATTACAAGTATAGTATTTAGTTTTGTTTTCCAAGTGGTTTAATTCTCATCAATTAATTTTTTGGTAGCAAGGAGATAGACAAAAATGACTCGATAAGTGGTTTACCTAGTCAAGAAGCATGTTCTCATGCTTCTTGGCTAAGACATCAGTTATCTTAGCCAAGATATAGTCTCGGGCCTAGTCTTTGGCCTTTGTCCATCTGTCCTAGGCATCACGAACATTTCGTGATGCGTTTGCTCCAGGGACTTAAGGACATTACCTAGTCAAGATAAATTTCAGGTCATCCATTACAAGTATAGTATTTAGTTTGGTTTTCCAAGTGGTTTAATTCTCATCAATTAATTTTTTGGTAGCAAGGAGAAAGACGAAAATGACTCGATATTTTGTTGAAAAATACATGAATTTATTTATAGAAGACTAGCATAAAACTATGTAATCAATCAAATCAAGTTTTAGCAACAATCATTCCCCAATTCATTTAAATTTAAAAAAATTATATTGATATATGCTCTCACGCTAAAATGTTTGAAGGACACCTAGAAGCCGAAGAATATACCATAAGGATTAGTCAAGTACGTTTGCTCTTGTTGAGAGTTGAACTCAAGACCTCCCGCTTACTAAACGGGTGCTCTAACCAACTGAGCTACAAGAGCTGATTGATTTTAAGAAAACACTTTGATGCAGATATATGACAAAAATTCATCGTCATTGTTACGTGAAGGACAAATAAGTTCCTATCTGAATTTTGGCAACAACAATTAGGTGTTTTTTTATTCACTTTTTTGGAAACATTTTCAGATTTCGAGTAAAATTTTTAAAACCTAAGAAAAAATAGTTTAGAAAAATATAAAAGAATCGTTACTAAACAACTCCATTTTAAAAAGGGGAAAAAATGAAACTTTCTCAACTAAGGCTAGGTTGGAGCAAAAACTTAAGCAACCCTATCCATTGCTAGAGTTAACTTCATGGAGAACGTGAGTGTTATTATATACACCTTATTCCTCCCACTAAGGATGTAAACGGTTCGGTTCGGCTCGGTTTGAGCCTCAAACCGCAACCGAACCACCAAGATAGATATTAATGAAAATGGAGAAACCGAATTGAACTACTATTTGCAAAATGATCGAACCGCTCGAACCGATTAATCGATGGTCTAATCTCAGGTATGGGTGGGTCAGTTCAAGTTGGAATTGGATCATTTGAATAATTTTGTTGATTTTTTGCTTTAGGGGGAAATGGTCTCTGCTAGAATAGCTTGGGCTGACTGGCGATAAAAGTGGGTCTCTCAATTAAAATAAAGGGGCAATAAGAAGAATTTCTAAATTTAACTAATCTAATTCGAAAAATGTCTAAACAAGTTTTAAGTTACAAATATGGTTAATACTACTTTTAACTAAAATATACCAATTGCATTAGGACGAAAATACCCCTCTTGAATATTTATATTGATTCTACCTAAAAAAAAGTGGCCAACAAAAAGGAATGAGGAAAGTACACTAGATTTTACTGAAAATTCAAAAAAAAAATAAATAGAGGGGGTTACAAAAACAATCCTAAAAAACCCTCAATAAAATCTAGGGATTGAGAATTTGAAAAAATAGATTTTAAAAAAATAAATTAATGATCCATGTAAAACTTCCTCTCCTTTCTTCCAATTCAATGGATATATAATAAATTAATAAAAATGTATGTATCTATCTACCTAACATGCAACAATAAAATAAAAAATTAATAAGCTAAATGGGTGTAATTATCCACTTAATGCTATAATACATTATTTAAAACTCGTTCCGTTTTAATTTAGTTTATATATCGGAACACAAAATTTAGTGTATATATTGGAACACACAACACTGTTTTTTTGTAACGTATAAATAAGTAAAAATACGTGTAAATACCCACCCAACGTGTAAGAAAAACAGAAAAAATTAATTCTCACCCCACACATGCACCATTATAGTATTTCTCTCCACCTAAAACTCCCTCACATTTCTCCAACTTAATATATATTGCTTTTTTTTACCAATATAAATATACATAAATACCTACTCAATGATATACTTAGGAGTATATCATCGTAATGACCTAAATACATAAGGTATTAAGGCGACCAAATAAAGAAAAATGAAATAATGTCTTTGGAAGCCAATAATTAGTAATAAACACCCCAACCACCCAATTTTATAGGTACGTGTACGTATTATTTTAAAAGAATGTATATAGGGATAATATAAGGATATATACTTGGATTTTCACAATTAAATTGGTTACAAATCAAGAAAAAAGAACATAAGACTTTTTCGGTGGAATGTTGTGAGAACCTGATATGAACACTCTAGCGAATTGGAATTAAGAACCCTTTGATTATGTGAACCCCTAATTCTCAAACACTAAAATCCCCCAAATCAATTCAATTACAATCCTAAGGGAAGAATTAGATAAGGATTACCTTGTTGATAAAAAACCAAGAGGTAAGGAACTGATTCCTCATTCAAGGGTTAAATACTCGACAAGAAAATTGATCAGACTTACTTGAATGTTCAGGCATGCAACCCTAGAACAAGAATTGTAAAGTGACGAGACTCATTGCTCTCAAATGTAGATCACTACCATTTCATTCAAGACTAAAACTATTCTCTGTACAACCTAATAACCCAACTTTAAATAGATTCCCAAAACCCTAAATGTTATATCATAATAACTGACAAAAATAACCCTACTTAATAGACATTTAGACTTGAGGACGAATCCTTCAAAAGAAGGATAAAATCAATAAAATAACATCAAAATTATTAATTAAAATACTAAAAATAAATTGACCCCTTGACAGTTCATATCATCCTCTCCTTCTTTTGAAGGATTCGTGGGTTACTTTTCTTGTTAATTATTAATTAAAATATTAACAATAAAATAACATCAAAATTATTGTTAATTCCTTGTAAAAAAGTCTTAAAGTCATGAGAAGAAAATGGTGTCACTTTTCTTGGGTTTCTCTTGAATGGTCTCGCTGGTAAAACAACATCATAAGCATGAAATGCCAATGACCCATCTCCTTTAGGATTCCATTTCTTTTGGAAAGAATGATAGGTCTTCCAATTCACATGTAGTTTGCAACCATAGAAGGAATTTGGACTAATCTTTGAGTCTTGCTTCATGTTCAATGCTTTAACAACCTGCAAAAACTTAAAAGAAAAACTAGGCAAATTTTGTTGAAGCTCACCTGTCAGAAAACAATCTCTTTTATCAAGTTTAAAAATGTTTTGTTTTGAAATCAAGAAAGATTTGTCCTCACAAGTTCTTAAATGCACATTCTTGGCTTTTCTCTCATTTTGATCTCTAGACCGAGCATTACTCACTTGTTTTTCTCTCTTATTTGCGTTTCACATTTTTTTTCGTCATAAATTTCTATTATTGCTTTTTCCTCAGTCTCATACCTTTTATTTTCCAACTCACACACATCAATTTTTACTTCTCTTGGAAGCATTGATACAAGAGTAGGATCACATGTTACTTCGTGATTGAATGTATTAATAGTGTCATCACAAAATAATTGAGTTTCAAGCTCACTATCATCTACTTTCGCTCCCTCACTACCATCAACACAATATACTTCTCCAGAAATAAGTGGCACAACTGTAGTAGTAAGATTACAGTAATGTGATTTCTTGTTATCTAATGACCTACTAGGCAAAATATCATTATCATGCATAGGTACAACATTAATAAGTTTCTCTTTTCTATATTTTACCTTATCAAAATGCTCAAACATGGTAGGTAAACTAACCTTTGTCACAAATGTATTGGCATTGGAGGTAGTCGTAGATTTAGTGTACCTTAAATATCTCCGTTGGAGTTGTCTTTCTATTTTGATGGAAATATCTACCATCTCTTCCAAATCCTCGCAAGGTCGAAGTTTTTCCCGTTCAACAATCATCTTGGCAATCTTCTCATTAAATCCTTGGTAGAATCGATCCATGATAGCTTCTCCATCCTCATCCATGTTAGTTTTCTCAATTAATAGGAGCATCTCTTCATAATACTTTTCCACGTTTTTGCTCACTTGTCTTAAAGTTTGCAATTTGTGGAAAGACTTAGAAACAAAACGCTTGCTCAATAGAAGTTTGATTTCTTTCCATGAGGGTATTGCATAATCTCCACTTTTTTTCCTTTTCAACACAAAAATATTCTACCATGTTAGGGCATAATCCTCAAATGAAAAGATCAGAAAGTTTACCTTTCTGTTTTCACTATAGTGATGGTGATCAAATGTGGCATCAATTTCCTCCTCCCAATAAAGGTACTTCTCTGGATTGGAAATACTCCCAAAGAATAATGGAGGGTTATTTCGATCAACATTATGGTCATTCGTTAAGATATCCTTTGTACATACATGGCTGCAAAAAGATGTTAGCATAAAGAAAATTGGACCTCACAATTCACTCTCCACATGTTTCACTCAACATATGGAGTTCACTCGTGTTTACTCTCTTTAATGTAAGCTCTCTCTTACAAGATGCAATCTCTCTCAAAGATAGGGTGTGAGCCAAGAGCCAAGACTTTGCAACCAAGATCAGAAGCAAGCTAGAAACAAACCAAGCTAGAATTATTGTAAAGTATCAAACTCAAGCAAGGAATAGAAGAATATAAAAAAAAAAATGAAAACTAGAAATCAAGAACCTAATGTTCAAGATTCAACAAACTAAGAAAGGAAATAATAAAAACAAGATATCTCGAATCAAGAATTTAAGATTCAAGATTCATGAAATTATGTAAGATAAACAAAAAAAGAAAAACAGCTAGACAATAATAATAATAAATAAAAAAAGAAACAAAGAAATAGAATTCAAGAATAGAAAACTAAAATTCACCCAAGCCCAAAATTTGGCAAAAATTTGGCCTTTTAAACTTTAGAAATCGAAATCTCAAAAGATTCTTAGAGTTTGATCTTGAAAATTTCACCAATTTGCAATCTTAAAATTTCCACCTTCTTTGTTGAAGGGAACGAATTCCGCAGCGGAAACGATTGTGAATCGCGTGTTCATGATATTGTTACTTAGATTCATATCAAGAACAAAATATCTAAGATTAAGCATACATAACAAGTTAGGACAACAAGAAATTTACCTTTGAAGAACACTTTCTTCTTGTATTCCTTCTCCAATGATCACGATCTCAACGACCCGAACCCCGACACGTATGAAGATCAACCACTAGATCTTTTTCGTTGTTCTCTATGTGAGGGAGGAAGGTGGGTTCCTTTAGGATGAGATGTGATGAATTGAGAGATGTGTTTTGGAACACTTTCCAACAACACAATTAGGAGAGCTATGGAATTACACATAAAATTGCATCCTCAAAGTTGCATCATATGCAACTATTTATAGGAAAATAGGATAGGAAAATAGGATAGAAATTACCATCATATCCCTCATTCATTCTCGCATAAGTATATAGTTAATTTGTGAATCTAATCCACAATAAAACTATATATTATATCAATTATATCACATATAATTGATATATGACCTCATAAATGAAATTGAACACTTCAATTTCATTCCTGAACTCCAATGATGTGAAATTAAATTACCCATGAGTCGACCCTTCATAGGTTGTTCGTAATCACAGTTGGGTCACATCTTGTAGAGCTAAGTTCCTAGCTACCTAGTCCCTGAGAAGGTAGGCATATTGAGTCGGCTACATGCCACTCTCACCCATACTAGTCTAAGGACAACCCCCTATAAGGGGCAATCAGTTAGGCTTTAGTCCCTGAGAAGGTAGGCATATTGAGTCGGCTACATGCCACTCTCACCCATACTAGTCTAAGGACAACCCCCTATAAGGGGCAATCAGTTATGAAGCCTATCCTTAATGGTGTTATACTAGTTAGACTAATAATTTGCAGTCCGGTCTTGTATGAACTCTTCATACAGGATGCCCCTCTCGTATGTCATCCACAAAATGAGTTCAATCCAAATCTTCCCATACAATTTCACGACTCAATTCCTATTGGGGGTAGGGGGATTCGAACCCATGACTTGTTGGTCATGAGTCATACTTGATGCCAGTTGAGATATGCAATTGTTTGGCAAACTACTTGAAATAAATAAAATAAAAGTTTATCTTTAGTCATATTAGAATATTATAACCTAAAGTTTAATTGTTCCCATTTTAAAACTCCTTTTAAAACTAATTAAACTTTAATTAAACATGCATTAACATGTTATAAGTTACCTCTATAACATTCATCACATTATAACATTTATAAATACATGAATATATAACTTACAACATTCACCACATGAATTAATGTATGTTAATACTTTATTTTAATTTTAATATAACTCTTATATTAAAAAAAACATGCATATCATATTATATAACAATTATATTAAATATGATGCATGATCATGCTTAACCTAAGGTGGAATTTTAATCTATAAGACATACTTTATGCAACATATTATATATATATCAAATGCATAAATTAAATAGAAAAATTGGACCAATTTAAGCCACCCTAAAAAAATTAATTAAATCAATATAATCTAATTATATTAATTTAATTAAATAAATAAAAACAAAAAATAATTAACTATTTATTTATTTAATAAAAAGATAAAAAAATGCTTGATGCCCGTTGGATTTCGTTCACCTTGATAGCATCCCGAAACCGCATTCTTATGAAAACTGCACAGACAGCATCTCGACGCTGTCAACCTGAGCCAAGAACACCTTCTGGTTTTTGCATCATTCATCTTCTGTTCTTCACAACAATTTCTTGCTACAATCGACAAAGAATTAAAACTCAATTTACATCAAAAAATACAAAAAAACAACGAATCCTTACATTGATCAAATCAACGGATATTATAAACATCCAATTATGCAAACCTTACATACATCTCATGATATAAAGCTACCCACCTATATTTTTTTTTTGTGAAATTTCTAACAAAAATACAAAGTAACAAATGGCTCGGATACCAATTGAAAGAAAATCGAATTTCTCGAAGCAAAAACTTGTCAACATGATTGCTTTGTATAAAGAAGAAACTGTAAAAACACACAAATCTATAAACATTATATTAAGCATGAAAAATAGATCTACAACATACTTTTGTAGATCGTGATACCAAAAGCTCCGTTGATCTCTACACCGAACAACCTCTTGATCTATGTTGAGACACCTCTAAAAGATCTTTCCCGTTATTCTCTTGGACAAGATCTGGCTTGGAGGAGCCAATCCTTTTGGAAGAATTCTAGAGAGAAAATGGAGTTTTCTCTAGAAAGGGAATATGGAGAGTTTTTGGAGAGAAAATATGTTATGAGAATTTTAGAAACAATTTTGTCTCAGAAAGTGGCTAGGATTTCTCAATAGCATAAGTCTCACCCATGCATCCATATACATGTGTATATATAGTGAATAGGATGGAGGTTACTTCCTCCCTCCATTACTATTCCAACATACAACTTATTATACCATAACATACAAACATAAATTTGTAGTTACTATTTAATTACATATCATATATTTAATTAATCTATTTCTCTCCTATAATGTATAATTTTAATATAAATCAAATTCACATTATTATTTGAATCCATTTCAAATATACTATATAGTTTAATGATGAGTCTTATTCCAAATTAACTTTATGTTATATCAATTGTATCTCATATAATTAATATACATATATATATTCCCTTGTTAACTTGGACATTTCAAATTTCTTCCAAAACATATGATTATTGTTTAACTCATGGTGAGCTAGTAAGGGATCTAACAGACCTACAGATCATGAGCTCCAATGATATGAGGTTAATCGATCAAACTCTTTGACAAAATTAACCAAAGATTAATTAACTACGAGTCACTCTACTAAAGACTTGTAGTTGCACTCTCCTAACTGTAAGACAAGTTAGGTCCATTGATGTAACCAGTACTCGTAAGTCAACCCTTCATGAGTTGTTCGTAATCACAGTAAGGTCAAATTACGATTTTACCCATGTGATTACGTCTTGCTCTTTAAGTACCATTGATCTTCTAATGAATAATCTGTTTATGGTCTGACCATAAACAAAATTCCTCTCGAACCAGTGAGAGGATGAGACCCAATTGTTCAAGTCTCAGAGTTAGCACTTAAGGGAACAACCCATCTATTTTTCCACTACTACAAATTTGGTCTTTATTGACAGCTAAAAACTGTCAACATTCACTTTAGTTAACGTTTTTTGACCGTCATTGAAAGCGGTGTCAATAAATCTAAGCGTCAACTTTAAGTTGATAGTTGACGGTCGTTAAACGTCAACAATTATGTATTTATTGACGGATTTTAACTGTCAATAATATAAATGTTGACACCTATTAGCCATCAACTATGACGTAAATCTATCAACAAAAATATATTTATTGACACTTATGTACCGTCAACATAGGGTATAGTTGATGGTTTTTAACCGTCAATATTTAGATGAAAACGTCAACAAAATCCTTTTTATTGACACTTATGTGCCGTCAACAAAGGGTATAGTTGATGGTTCTTAGTCGTGAATATATAGATCAAATCGTCAACAATAACCACTTTATTAACATTTGTGAGCCGTCAACATCAGGTATAGTTGATATTTTTTAACTGTCAACATTTTTGGCCAACCGTCAATAATACCCTTTTTATTGACACTTATTAACTATCAATATAAATATATCTTGACGTATTTTAGCTGTCATCTATAACTATACTTGACGTTTTGCATTGTTGACAATGACATATATGTTGACAGTTTTGAACCGTCAATACTACTGGTTTTAATGTCGTTTTTTAGTCGTCAATTATAACTATGTATAAAAAATAAAAATAAAAGAATATTATTCACCCATCCTCTACAACCTACATATGTATGAACAACTCTATCAATTCACATTTTTCTCATTAAAATAGTTATTATCAACATGTAATTCACGTAAAACTAGGAAACAATATAATTGGAGACTCAATGATTTGTCAAACTATATAAGTACAAATTTTATCAGAATAAACCTTAATTGCAAATGAACAAAAACAAACTTCCATTGACTAACTAATAAGTTAAAATTATGACATATCCTTCCAAGCAAACTGTTAAAAAACATAACACTAACTCCTGAAAATCACATAAATGAAGTATGATAACAAAAATGGTCATAAGTATCGATTTACAAATTCACATAACTCAACTCGTATCTCCTCTAACTCATCTTGGGTGTACTTATCTTTTCTTATCAACTGAAAACAAATAAGTGTACATACATTAAAAAATTGAATAAATCAAGAAACTTTAAAATACATAGAATAAGATCAAAGTATTACCACGTCCGTTATCACTCGACTTCTCTATGTTACTATATCTCGAATGACTTCATAGTATAGTACCCACACTCTGTACTCTCCGGTTGCTTAACACACTATATAAACAGATTAAAACATATAATAAACAAAACTCGAATAAATAAACAAAATGGTAGATTTGAAACGATTACCTGAACAACTATCCAATTAAAATTTGGACTTCTAGCGTTTGCTTGAGCATAGAACATCCTAATAGCCCTATACAAGTACAAATACATAAAAATAAGTGAATACCGTTTTCTATCAGAAATATATCAATAGTAGAAGTTTCATAATACTTACGTATTAACTATGTTTTTCACGTAATCGCGAACGTCATGTCCTATGAAGTCAATCAACCAAATTGTAGATGTTCTCAATGAGATAACCACCAACAACCAATGGTGTCTAAATATATAATTACCAACAAATGAAAGTTAGGAATATATACAAAATACAAGTTAATTAATAAGTAAATGGTTTACGTAGCCTAAATTACAAGGACAAATCAATAGTTTATTCTTGGTCTCTCGTAGTCTATTACATAGGAATCGACAACGTTGCTTTTCAGGTCCAGAGGCATATAAAATCAATGATGGTTGAAGGAATGCATATTCTTCTAATATGATGGGTTCAGATTGACACAAGTACCTAACAATAAATAAAAAAAATTAAAATTTAAAATGATACAAAACTCACATGTCACAATTGCTAAGCAGAACTCAAAACTAACAATCTAGTTAATATGTTTATCCTAAAATGGAGTTTACTCTTAATTAAGTCTCGAAAATTTCGGCAGCATAACAACATAATTACAACAATAACAAAATGTAACATGTACCTTTCTGAAACAAAAACACACTTCTAACCTCAACATCCAGATAACTCAATCAAACTCCAAGTCACTAATCATTTTAACGATTCAAGAGCATTCAACCACTAGAAATGAAACAAAACATACACTCAACAATTTAGAAACAAGTATAACTCACATGTCACAATTTTTAAGAATAACTCAAAATTAACAAATGAGTTAACATATCTATCCTAAATTTCAGCAACATAACAACATAATTACAACAATACAAAAATTTTACATGTACCTGTGTTTAACAAAAACACACTTCTATACTCAACATCCAGATAACTCAATTAAACTTCAATTCACTTATCATTTTAACGATTCAAGAACACTCGACCACCATAAATGAAACAAAACATACACTCAACAACTTCAAAACAAGAATAACTCACATGTCACAATTTCTAATCATAACTTAAAACTAACAAACAAGTTAATATGTATATCCTAAAGTGGTAAATAACATAAATATCATAATCTACATAATTAAATAATATTTACGCAATATAAGCTGATATAACCGAGATTGCAAGTTCCTCCATCATGTAGAATTGTTGTATGTTGTATTTCATCAAATGAAAGTTGAGTTGATTTCCGAACACATGATCAGGTATTGGGATGTTTATATACTCAAAGTTCATGCCTTCAAGAATTTTGATCATGTATTTCACTGCAAGTGGCATGTGCACTCGTGACACATCATTTCTACCTCTCTTCTCCCTTAATGTCGCTAGCTCACGGTGAGGTTTCTTACGTTCCTACATACAGGATGTTATATATTAAAAATCATAGACATTAAGTTAAACAACAACGAGCATTTTTAAATAAATTTACCTTTTCTATTTTATCTACTATTACAAGATTCTTTGGCTATGGAACGTGAGAACCTATCGCATTTGAAACTGTCTCAATACTCTCAGCTATCGGTATAGGCAATGGAGTATTCAAGTCAGATACAAGAGTGATAAGTACTCTCACATCGTTCGATGTGAGAGGCACACCGTAAACAACTTCATGCGGACTTAACCTCTTATAAACCATTTCTGATGCCAAAATATTTTTTATATTTCCAACAGCTAAATCGCAAGATTTTCCCTACAAAGTATATTAAAAATTATGACTTAGTATTTATATAGACTTTCTTAAAATCCAATTAACGAAGATTTAGAATAAGAGTTACCTCATCAAGATTTTCAGTAGATGTCGAAGCAATGGGTGGTTGTAGTTGGCAACTACCCCTATCTGACAAGAGAGTGACATCACCACACTGTTTTTCCTCATCTTTTCGACGCGTGTGTTTTGTCGTCATTTGACTGTATCGAGTCATCAATTCTTTCTTTTCTTTCTTCCAACTCGTTTTTTCGTCAGTCATGACGTTACTTTTCTGAGTCGAAGGTGTGGGTTTATGAAAGAAGAAAGAGTGTGTGTTTAAACCTCCCACACTTCTTACACGTCCTGAGTGTTCAGGAGTGCCCAATGCCTCTGCCAGAATATCATCGTGCGCATTCTCTGGATCTTTTGCTAGTTGGTCTTACAATTTAATAGAAATATAAATATATGTTTACTACTCTAGTATAATGTCAATAAAGCATAAAAATATATGAACATTATTGCTTACAATTCTGACTGTAACATCTGCAATCTCTTCATTCAAGAATTTGCCATCCTTTCCCAGGGCAAATGACCAATGGCTTACTATAGCCACACCTTGTCCTCAAGAGCCCAATTGAAGTTAATCTATGAACGGGAACTGATGGCCATAGTGATGGCAATTCAGAGGTGGAGGCCATACCTGTTGGGACATAAATTCGTAGTACAAACAAACCAGAGAGCCTTAAAATTTCTGCTCGAGCAAAGGGTAATCCAATCTGAATATCAGAAATGGATTGCAAAACTGCTCAAATATGACTTTGAAGTCCAATATAGACCAGATCTGGAGAATAAGGCAGCAGATGCACTTTTAAGGCTTCCCTAGGTAGTTCAGTTGGCACAAATTAAATGACAGTACCTATGATCCTAAACGCCGAAGTGGTTATAGAAGAAGTGAATAATGACACCAAGCTACAACAAATTGTGGCTCAGTTGCAAGAGGACCTGTATGGGGTGGCACGTTACAGCCTGATGCAAGGAACTCTGATGTACAAAGGCAAGTTAGTTTTCGCTAAAACTTCTAGTCTAAAGCAAGCGATTCTGCATGCTTACCATGATTCAGTTCTTGAGGGTCATTCTGGATTCTTGAGGACATATAAGCGGCTAACAAAAGATTTGTATTGGGAAGCATGAAGCTTGACGTGAAGAAATACGTGGAGGAATGTGTAGTGTGCCAACAAAACAAGTATATGGCAACTTCCCCAGCTGGTCTCTTAACAACTCTTGAAATACCACAATGAATTTGGGAAGACATTAGAATGGACTTTATTAAGGGGCTACCCTTATTCGAAGGATTCAGTCTGATATTGATTGTGATGGATCGATTGAGTAAAATGGCGCATCTAATAGGCCTAAAGCACCCTTACACAACCAAAACTGTAGCTGAAGAATTCATCAAGAATGTAGTCAAGCTCCATGGATTCCCTCAATCCATTGTTTCAGATAGGGACAAATTTTTCCTAAGCCGTTTTTGGAATGAACTTTTCAGATTGAGTGGTACAAAATTTTACAAGAGCACAGTGTATCATCCTCAAACGGATGGTCAAACCGAGGTAGTTAACAAATGCATTGAGACTTACTTGCGCTGTTTTTGCAATGAGAAGCCGAGACAATGGTTCCAGTGGCTTTGTTGGGCAGAGTATTGGTATAACACAACATTTCACTCCTCTATAGGAATGACTCCGTTCCAAGCGGTATATGGAAGACCACCACCTCCATTAATCTCTTATGGGGAGCAGATAACGACAAATGAATCAGTGGAAGGGCAGTTAAAGGAGAGAGATGTGACTCTTGACAAACTTAAGGCACACTTAAGAATGGCTCAAGATAGAATGAAGAAATTCGTTGATAAGAAGAGAAGGGAGGTCGAATTTGAAATAGGGGATTGGGTCTTCTTGAAGCTCAAACCGTATAGGCAAGCCTCTGTAACAAGAAGAAGAAATGAGAAGTTATCTGCTAAGTACTTTGTCCCTTACTGTGTTGAGCATAAGTTAGGGTCTGTGGCCTATAAGCTGACTCTCCCTCAAGAGGCTTTAATCCACTCGGTTTTAATGTTTTCCAGCTCAAGAAAGCAGTAGGCAATATCCCAGATGCCCAACCCAAGCTTCCCCAGTTAATAGAGGAATTAGAGTTGAAGGTTGAGCCTAAGGAAGTGTTGGCTTATCGGGAGAATAGTCAACAAGGGAAGGATGAGGTCCTAATTTGCTGAGAAGGCCTTCCGGAGCATAAAACTACTTGGGAAGAGATCGAAAACATTAAAAAACAGTTCCCAGACTTCAACCTTGAGGACAAGGTTTTGTGGAAGCTGGCGAGTATGTTAAGACACCAACTATCCAATATTACCAAATGAGGGGTAAGAGGGGAATATTGCACTAGTTAGTTAGAGGTTCAGAACGTGGGAGTGAATGCCTTTGTGAGTGGTGGGGACCACTGTTTTTTTTTTTTTGGGATTGGGGAGTGTATTAATCCTTGTTATTCTTGTTTTTGAGGGTTGCCGAATATCTTGAGTAAGAATTTACTTAGCAAATTAGGGTAGGAGAGTCACCAACCTTCTCTAAGTGGCTGGGAGGTCCGTTTGTAGCCATTATTGGCAAGTTTATCCTTGAACCTTAATACCAAGAAGGAAGAAACCTTCCACGGATCACCTAATTAGGGAGGTTACTCAACAACGCCATCTGCGCTGAAATTTCGGCAGCATAACGGCGTAACTAGGAGATAACCAAAATTTCTCTAAGACCTGTAAATCCAAACAAACACTCCTTAAGGTACAATAAATGCCCAACATCCAACAGACTTCAACAAACATTAGGTTGGACTTCAAAAAAACATAAACTCAACATGCATTACACTTACAAACAGGCGACAACCGAGTTCAACAAAAGTAAAATCTATCAAGTTAAGAGACATCTACAGAACCTACAAATAAAGACCATAGGTTCTGAAACTAACACCTAAACAATCAATACAGAAATAAGAACCACGCCTAGATTTCGATGACTGCTTAAAGCTTCATGAGAAGTACTAATGGTGAACTTTAAAAGGATTTCAATTCAAAAAGAATTCCATCATTAGAAGGGACAAGAATTAAGGTGGTTTGTCCTTTTTCTTGTTCTCTATATGGATACATTTTTACATTGATTTTTTAAGTGCTTCCATAAATTATTTGTTCCACAACTTAGTGTCACAAGCATAATCCTTATCACAATAATTACACTTGCACTTGGATCTATTATCAACAATCACTTCCATTTTCGTGAAATGGTCATAAACAGAAGAGGTTGGTTTGATAGGTCTCTTTTTGCCCGACTTTGAAGGCAAAGATGGTTTAGAAATTTGGCTAGGATTGAGGAGAGAAGGAATTTCATCATTATATCCTGATCCTGACCCAGTTGTATTTGCATGTCCACTAGTGTTGGGCATCTATAAAATAAATTAAACTAAAATACAACATGACCAACTTACAACCTATGTCAGAAAATCAAATAGCCCAAGTATATGATTGAGATAAAAAAAGAATTTGGAAAAATTTAAATTTATGAAAGCCTTAAACAATAAATAAGAAGTCAAAAGGTTGTAATTAAAAGTCATAAACCATAAGAGAGTGAACATAATGTATAAACATATTATGTCCTAACAAATGTAAATAGATAAATTATGCATAAGCATAAAGTCACAAATTATGCTTTGAAATAAAAAATGTAAAGAGACAAATTATAAAATTATATGAATAAACATAGTCACAAAATAATGATCACAATGTATAAACACTAATAGCAAGCACAATAAAAAAAAAATTAGATAAATCTAACTCACAATAAAGTTATATGTATGGGTGATTTCTGAGGGTCCGACTTCGTGGTGATGACTTTGAGTGAATCAAGTATTCTGTAAAATGTAAATAGTATAAAAAAGTTATGATTTATAAACACGCATCTCAACTTAAACAACGAAGAAAAAAAACTAGAATTAAGGATATGATCCCTCAATTAGGGTAGCAATTAAAAACTAGACATGAGCATTCTACATAAGCCTAAAAACACATTAACAGTCCCTAAAAATAAATTATATAATTAAATAATGAACATATTTTCAGAAAATGAAAATGTTCACTTTCCCAAAAAACACACTTGCACCTAGCTCCAATTTCACTGTTTCTGTGTTTTCAAATCAAAATAATACCTTCTAAAGTTTCTTTCTCTGACATGATTTTGTTTTCGCTTTTTACCAATTAAGGGTTGCTACAGAACAAAAGATATTGATAATAGCTTGTGTTGTATTGATCTTTGTCAACAAGTGTGTTTGAAGAAGAGAATGTTTGTTTCCACCTTTTTATAAAGTGGCAACAGAAGAATACTAGTGTCTGTCCTTTCTCTTTAGATCACAACTATGTTAAAAAAAAAAAGGTTACATAATATCGCTACTTGGGGAGAATCAAGGGAGAGAGAAAATGTGGAAAATAAAACAAAGAGAAATTCATTAACCCAATGTAAGGCAACCGGCCACCAAGTTTCTTCCATTCATTACTCAAAATTTGTGGATAAAAGAATTGCACAGAGAAAGAAAGAAGCAAGTGTTTGTGTTCCTGAAAGATGGTAAGATAAATCAAGTAAGATCAGACATAACTTTCTTGAGGAATATAATGGGATAAGAATCTTCTGGACTGAGTTGGTCAAAAGCGACAATGTTTTCTTCTTTGTTGTACACATGGCATATCGTCATGATTGTCTTCATTAATCGCCAATTCCATGAAGCCTCATTCAAATGCGGAAAATAGAGATGGAACAAAAAAATCCACAAGTTATGGATTTCAAATCCACAATTTGATTCTGTAGATAGAGAAAAGAAACATGAAACATACATCTCACCTCACGGTGACTATCACAAAGAGAATAGAGAGAGAAGGCGAGCGGTGGTGAAAAGGGATTCAGAGACAGACTTTGGAGAGACGAGTGGTGGCAAGGGATTTGAACTTTGTAGAGAAGACGATTGGCGGAGGGGAGAAGCATGTTCTCCCACATCGACTAGAGAAGGAGAACATCATGCGTATATAAGTGAGAGATAGTATCTCCATTGGTATGAGGCCTTTTGGGTGAAACCAAAAGCAAAGCCATGAGGGCATATGCCCAAAGTGAACAATATCATACCAATGTGTTGATAGGTGGGGGGTCGTTGTCCCTAACAAAGCAGACGACACGAACATGGGCACGGACAAACGGTGGAGACACGGAGAAAGGGAGGAGCAACCAAACATTAGACCATGAGGGAGATTGGGAGTCGGGAGAGACGAGAGTGAGAACATAGAGACGACAGACACAAACTTCACTTATCATGTTTAGGATTCTGAGGTTAGGTTATTTTTAATCTATAGAGGGTTTAGGGTTATATATATAACATATATTTTGGGTTGGTTCAGTTCGGATTGAACCGAGCCAAAAATTGGCCAACTCGAAATTGAATCCAAAATGTCGATTCTACTAAAAAAGAACCCAATCCAACAAAAAAAAAAACTCAACTCAACCCAACCCAACCCGTATGGTTTGGGTTGGGTAATCTGGATTGGTCGGATTACTGATTTATTTATGTTGGATTTTATGCTCTAAACTCGTGGATTTGTAAGAATTTATTTATTCAATAAAAGAAAGGGTTATTTTATCAATTCTGTAGACTCGCTTAAACTCAAATCCAATAAACAAACATCCTAGGTTATCTATGAAACTTGAACAGTATGTAGTGGACATACTGTAGGGATTTGGAATTCTCGCAGTGGAAGACGTTGTGAAACGTCGTTGTTTCGTTGTGTAATACGTATCTTAAAATTAAATTAAACTACTTTAATTCTAGGTTAAACATGCACACAGAGAAGAAAAACAGTGAGTAACTTGTTACTTACGTGTTGAAGAACTGTTCTTCAAAACTTTTCCTTCTCCGGTCTCGACCCCTCTCGAACCAACGATCTCTACGAACTCGATCCTCGAACTAAACAGCAAGACACTTCCAAAATGTCTTCTCGGTTGTTCTCGGGAGGTTGAGGGTGAGTTATGGGACTCCCTTTAGTTTTTGGTGAGGAGAAGAGATAGAGAGAATTGAGAGAGAATGAGAGAATTTGTCTTGCTCTCTTTGGATGAAAATCCAAAAAATGGCAAAAATGACATACCAAAGGCTTCTAGCAAGCCCTTTAAATATTAGTGTGTGGTGGAGTTAAAACCTCCACCAAATCACAATTTTACCACAAGCATATGATATGAAAATCATATTTGCATATCACATAAGATTAGGTATCTCATACCTTATTATACAAATCTCATTTGTATAATTGTGGAATTTTAAATTGAATCACATTTAATTTAATTTCTCTCAATTCAATTTCTCCAATTAGCACTAATTAATCAATTAGACTATACTATAATTTATTATGAATCTCATTCACGTCAAACTATATTATGTCATCTATATCACATATAAATGTCATAAATACCCAAATAATGAATTTGAACACTTCACATTCACACCAAACTGTAAACCCTAAATTTGTCCAATTTGAGCCAACCGAGGGACCTAATGCACCCACTGATGACGAGCTCCAATGATCCGAGATTAACCTGTCAAACTCTTTGACCCAGTTATTCAACATTCATTAGTTACGGTAACACTCCACTAAAATCCGTAGTTGCACTCTCATCAGTGTAGGACAAGTTGTGTCCATCGATATAACCCATCCCCGTGAGTCGACCCTTCACAGGTTGTTCGTAGTCACAGTTAGGTCAAATTACCATTTTATCCCTGTGTTTACCTCTTGCTCCTTAAGTCCCACTGCTCCTCTAATGAACAACTATGTTGCATGGTCCTACCATAAACAACAACCCTCTCGGGCCAGTGAGAGGGTGGGGCCCTGTTGTTCAAGCCCTGGAGACAACACTTAAGGAAACAACCCCTCCAGTTTCCCTAAGTTGGGAACGAGTGAATTTCTTTTTACGTAGTCAAGTTTCCAGCTCCCCACGTGGTCCTGTCCTTGAGAAGATAGGCATATTAGGCGAGTAACTGTGACCACCTTCACCCGTACTAGTCAAAGGACAACCCCCACAGATAGGAGTCCGTAACACGCTCAGGATTAAGGTCGAGTTACTAATGGTCATCTACGAATTTATTAGTCCTATACTGTTAACGGTGTTACATAAGTAAGTCTAATAATTCACGGTCCGGTATTGTACAATCTCATTGCACAGGATGCCCCCACTCGCATGTCAACCACATGAACGAGTTGGATCAGTTCGTCTGTATCTAATACAAAGCGGGTCGCATCAACAACGTATCCAGGATTAGATCTCCAACTGTATCCGTATACTATAGACCGTTCGGGTCATTAACTCAAATGTGATCCTCCCTGTGTGTCCGCTACTTACCGTTCAAGTTATTAGTTCTCTCATAATACAATGACCCTGGAGCTTAGTTTATTGGATTAAGTTTATGAAATATGCGAGACACAAAGCATTGAAAAAATAACTCTTATTTATTTCAAATTGGAATATTACAAACTTACACGAGATTAGGACATACATCCCAGCAAACTCCGACTTGAACTAAGCTAGTGGAGTACAAAATACATTTCTCAAATGTACGGTAATACAATAAAGTAATATAATAAACTAGGGCATTGAATACCCCTTTACAATACTCCCACTTGCCCTAGTCAGGAAGCACTCGATGACCTGGACTCTCTAGGTGACCCTTAAACACCATAGCCGTGAGGGCATTTGTAAATGAATCAGCAATGTTATGCTCCGAAGCTATCTGTGTGACTGTCACGTCTCCGCGGTGCACAATCTCCTGTATTAGCTGATACTTACGCTCAATGTGCTTGCCCCTCTTATGACTCCAACGTTCTCTCGAGTTGGCTACTGCACAACTGTTGTCACAAAACAGGGTCACTAACAAGTTCATATTTGGAACAACTTCCAAATCTAGCATGAACTTCCTAAGCCAAACAACTTCCTTTGCGGTTTCACAAGCCGCAACATACTCGGCTTCCATCGTGGAATTAGCGATGCATCCCTGTTTGATGCTTCGCCACACTACAACTCCTCAATTCAGAATGAAGGCTGACCCCGAAGTGGATTTCCTAGAATCCTTATCGGTCTGAAAGTCAGAGTTTGTGTATCCCGTAAGGATCAAATCCCCACTCCCATACACAAGGATGTAGTTCCTCGTTCTCCTAAGATACTTGAGGATTGCCTTTACGGTTGTCCAGTGATCTAATCCTAGATTGGATTGATACCTACTGACAATCCCAACTGCATAACAGATGTTGGGCATAGTACACAACATGGCATACATGAGGCTACCTACAGCTGAAGCATAGGGTATTCGTCTCATATCCTCAACCTATTGAGGCGTCTTAGGACATTGATCCTTAGACAAGTGAACCCCAGGCCTGAAAAGTAGCAAGCCTTTCTTACAGTTCTGCATCTTATATCTAGATAACATCTTGTCAATATAAGATGCCCGAGACATGGCTAGCGTTCTGTTTTTCCAGTTCCAGACTATCTGGATACCTGGAACATATTGAGCCTCTCCCTAATCTTTCATTTGGAATTGCGAAGCCAACCATTCCTTATTGTTGGTAAGAAATCCTACCTCATTTCCAATGAGCAGGATATCATCCACATACAATATCAAAAACGTGATAGTACTGTTAATGATTTTCATGTAAGCACAAGGCTCATCAACATTCTGATTAAAGCCATAAGATTTGATCGCCTCATTTTAATCTTATATTCCAAGACCTCGACGCTTGTTTCAGTCCATAAATAGACCTTTTAAGCCGGCAAACCTTTTGCTATTGGCCCTTGGTAATTGATAACACAAAAAATGTGTTATCCTTAGGCTTAATTATTGCTAGTTTTATGATAATTTCAGGATTTTTATGTGTGTTAATCAATGAATTTTAGGTTAAAAGCTTAAAAGGACAATTGGAGACATTTTGGATCACTCGGGATTGAAACGAGGCTTTTTGGAGCTAAAAATAATACCAATTGAAAGTAGAAGAACTAATCCAAGCTAAAGGACCCGAAGTGATGGTGTTGCAACGCCGAGCGTGCTATTTTTGCGCATAGAAGATCTATGTCGATAGCGTTGCAGCGTCGCAACGCTATCTCGATAAGAAGATTCATATGAAGACCCATGCAGAGGTCGTTGTAACGTTACCTTGCAGCGTCGCAACGCCAGTTCGATAGAGAGGTGCACACGTTAGGGTTGTGGCGTTGTAACGCTGCCCTCAACGTTGCAACGCCATCGACAATTTCCTTATTTACATAGCGCCTAGGGCACAACGTTGCAACGCTGTGCCGATTATGCCTATAAATACAACATTATTTCTTCTTGCAAAGGGAGCCGAATTTGATAGAGATTGCACCATAATTTCGAAATACACTCCGTGAGAAGAGAAAAGATAGAATTCCTTGGGAGCCAAAGCATTCGCGGAGGTTCGAGATCGTGACGGGAGCTTGGGGACGAGGGACCGACATCGACACATAAGTTTATTTCCTCTTTCTTTTAGATTGTAACATCGTTCTAAGACGTTTTCTACACATTTAGTTTAGTTTTATTGTGATTTAGAGTGGCTAAAAGTTGTAGTTAGGATGTGATTCACATGTTTAAGACTTGTTTGTCTATGTATTGAATTATGTTTTGCAATTTATTTTTGACAATTCGTTCTTTAATTCTCTGATTTTGTTGGTTTATGTGGGCTCGAGAGAAAAAGTTTAGATTAGAGCAAAGTTGTCAAAACTCTTAGAAGTCTGGCATGAGAATGACCTAGAAGTCTAAGGGAAACACATAAATAAGTTGTTTAATATCGTGCATGTTTTAGATTCATATGGAGACTATAGAATTTATTGTGTGTGTGAGGCTCACTAAGAATCGAGAGATTTTCTTGAGTATCTTACTTCTTGTTTATAAATTCATCACATTAGTTCATTGCATGTGTTAAATAAGTGTTAACTTGTGAAGTCAATTCCTTCTAAATCTATTATATCCGTGTCTCCACTTGGTTGTTATCGTTTGTCTTTACTTTCACAATCTATCCATGTCATGTCTCTTTAGCTAAAATTGAGAATTAGTATCTTGGTAATTAATTAAGCTAGAAACTCATTCCCGAGGACGATACTTGGAACACTCAAATCACTATACTAAAACTTGATCCGTACACTTGCGATATTGCAATATTATTTTACGTAACAAGTTTTTGGCGCCGTTGCCGGGGAATGATGATTATTTAGATTAATTAATATTAGGAGAAAATTTGAGATTTTAGACTAAAGTTTGTTTGTGTTTTCTTTCCTTATTTGTTTTGTTTGTGTGTTTGTTGTTTGTTTCCTTATTTGTTCTATTTTAGTTTTGTGTGTTTTTGAGTCTTTGTCTCCTGTTTTTGGTTGTGTTACTATTGTGTAAAATTCTTGACTTGAAGTACTGATTTTTAAAGTATGACTTTGCATGATTTTGATTCTCCACCATTGTACTGTGCTTCTCAAGACCCTAGGTATGTGCATCATGACTTTTCTGGATACCATTTGTCTGATCTTTACCATTCTAAATCTATGACTTATGAAAATTCTTTTGATGGTAATTATTTAGTCATTTGGAACAAAAATTTCTCTTATCCCAACCAACTTATAGAAAAATCTTCTCTTGTGGACCAATTAATGAAATATACGTTAGAGTTGATAATTGAAATTTTGGTTCATGATGAATTAGAAAGGTTGGATAGGTTAGAGGCTAAAGTGGTAGAACTTTGGAAAATAGTACATGAAAGAACTCATTAACTTAATCAATTAGTAATTTCCCTTAAGGCCTGATAAGAGCAATTTCTTATTTTTGCCACTAAGGAAGAGCCCCCTAGGAGGACTTATTCATATGATAGTGAGGATGAGTTAGAGTAGATTGAAACACACCATAAACTTGTTTGTGAGGTAGACAGTGGTAATACAATCACTTCCACAGGGGAGATTCAGGTGATTGAGTTCGATGCTGAAAAGTCTTTTCCTTTTTTATTTCCAGAAATTTTCTTTAATCTTGATAGCCATTTGTCCTACACTCACGAGGCTTGTTTTGATTTTTGTTCTTTTATTTCAATACACAAAAATACCAAAAATAATCTTCTTTCAGGTGCCCAAGAAAAGCAGGATAGCCTTTTAGATTTAGAAGGCTATATCGATTCAAGCAAGAAGGGCCCAAAGAAATATGAGCATTTTTACGTGCCTTGATAAGTCATCGTCTAGTTAAAGACTTTAAAGAAAACGTTTCTTGGGAGGCAACCCAAGTTTATGTTTTAGTCTCTGTTTTATTTTTTTTCTTTTTTGTGTTCTCTTTCTTTTGATGTTTTCTTTCCTTTACTAGTTTGTTGTCTAATTCCTATTTTTTTGGTACCTCCAGGTGTAAGTCCAAAGATAGAGCTGCATACCTGCACCCTTTTGATCCTGAGATCGAGAGGACCTATAGGAGACTTCTAAGACAAGGGAGAGCAGAAATTCTGACAATGGTTGATCAGGAATTAATCAACAACCCTAAAACCATCAGGGAGTATTTCCAACCTGTGTTTAATTGTGAGCAGTCTGTAATTGTCCATGCTCCCATGAATGCTAACAATTTTGAACTGAAAACAAGGCTTATCCAGATGGTTACGGAAGGTGCTTTTAGAGGACAAGCCAAAGAAGATCCTAAATAACATTTACAGAATTTTCTAGAAATCTGTGGTATAATTAAGTTAAATGGTATTTCTGTTTACAGTATTCGCTTACATTTCTTTCCTTTCTCTTTGCAGGGTAGAGCTAAGGAATGGCTAGGGTCTCTCCCACCAGGAAGTATCACCTCTTGGGAGGAGTTGGCCCAAGCCTTCATGACCAAATTCTTTCCACCTGTGAAAGCTGCAAAGTTAAGGACAGGGATAGGAACATTCAGGCAGCAGGAGGGAGAGCAACTATTTGAGGCTTGAGACCGCCATAAGGATATACTCAGGAGGTGTCCACAGCATGGTTATCCAGACTGGCTCCAGGTACAATTATTCTATAATGAACTTGAAGGTAAGACCATGACCATTTTTAATGGCACTACTGGAGTGTTGGGGTTTGTGCCCTAAAACTCGTAGTTTGTATTTCTATTCTAATTATTTGTAATAAATTGTTATTACTTCAACAAAGCGTTATTGTTCTTTATCTATGATATTGCCTTTGTTTTAAACCCTACATCCAATAAACTAGACATCCAAGGTTGTTAAATGAATCTTTAACTGAATGTAGTGTACATATAAAGGATCTCGGTTCGAGATACAGCCTAAAGGGTCAATAGTTAGGGAATAAGGTTTGGGTACCTTACCCTGGTAAAACTATTGATGTGCCCCACTTTGTATTTGATACAAACACTGTGATCCTAACGTGTTCGTGTAGATGACATGTGAGTAGGGATATCCTATGTAATGAGATTACATAAGACCGGACCACGAAATAGCAACCTCTGGTTGTAACTCCATTAACTAATTAGGTTTCTATTTCACTACGATGACTTAGGCAACTTGATCTCAATCCTGAGCAGGTTGCGAACTCCTATTCGCGAGGGATTGTCCTTTGACTAGTATGGGTGAGAGTGGCTAGATTCGCCGACTCAATATGTCTACCTTCTTGGGGACAAGACCGAGTGAGCGGCTGGGAACTTAACTTGGCAATATGGAATTCACTCGTTCCTGCCTACTAAGGTAAGTAGAGGAATGTTCCCTTAAGTGGTGTCTCCGGGACTTGAACAAATGGCCCGAGAAGGACTCTGTTTGTTGGTAAGACCACAAACAAATTGTTTATTAGAGGAGCAATGGTACTTAAGGTACAAGATGTAACCCAGGGGTAAAACGGTAATTTGACCCAGCTGGTGTTACGAACATTCGTGAAGGATTGACTTGTTGTTATTGGTCAATATCCGTGGACACAGAAATATATCTGCAGTGAGAAGAGTGTAGCTATGGGACTTTAGTGGAGTGTTCCCGCAGTTAACGAATGTTGATTAGGAGGTTAATGAGATTAACAGAGCAATCTCGTATCATTGGAGCCTCTGATCTGTAGGTCCATAAGGTCCACCTTCTAGCTCGTAAAGGGTTCTTAGATCATTTGAATTTGAAATGTTCAAATTCATAAGGGAATAAACTTAATGTATATTGATACGATATAATATATAGTTTTGGAACTATATATTATAAATTTAATGTGAATATGATTCATATTAAATTAGATGAGAGAATTAAATATTTGAAAGAGTTCAAATATTAAATTCAAAAGTGAATGTGATTCATATTTGAAAATTATAGGTTAAAATCTAATGTGCATTTGATGTGCATTAAACTATAGATTAAGGGGTAAAATGATTAAATAACATTTAATCATTTAGTATTTAATTAAATTAGATTTAATTAAATTAATTGAATTAAATGTGATTTAATTTAATTAATTTATTAATAAATTCTTTTATTAATTAATCAGGGAACGCGTCATGATGACACGTTCCCACTACTCTCCCATCTCCCCCTCGATATGGAGTAGGGAGTTACCTACTGTGATGTCATTCTCCTGGTGAGAAGGGCAGGAAGAATCATTGATCGATTATTCAAAAGAATTGATTGAACAACAGAAGAAATTCTCTCTCTCTCACACACACAATTCCCTCTCACTCTCTTCCAATTGTTGGAATCCTTCCCACAAAGGATTTTGATCTAAGTTGTACTCAGAGGATAGGAGGTTTTCTTGATTGGTAGTGTCCTGTTGTAGAAGTAGAGAAGCAGAGAAATTCCTGTCTTGCTGAAATCTCCTGGAGCAAGGAGTTGTTGTGTTAAGGAAAAACTACAAATGTAATAACTTCTTTCTTCTTTTATGTTTAATTGTTAAACTTTAGCATGTTTGCATGTATTTATCCATGCCTAATTAGATTAGATAAGCATGTTTGTTTTGTTTTGTCAATGTACTGGTTTTAGCATTTCAACCAAAATAAACTTGCAGATTACGATTCCAAACACGTTTCCGCTGCTCAAGGAGATCAGATCTCCATCATGGAGGGACTTTCATGGCGAAGACTGTGCAAGAAGCACGTGCCCTCCTAGAGGAAGTGTCAAATGTCAGCTACCAGTGGCCTACAAACAATGACAGGTCTAAGCCAGTAGCTTGATTGTATCAATTGGATGAGGTAACTGTTGGGATTTATGCCCTAAACTTGTATAATTTTGATCAAATAAATAAAGAGTTATTTGTTTTGATAAAATTATACTCTTGTTTTATAAATCCAATAAACTAAGCTCCAATGTTATAATATATCTTGGACATCAGTGTAGTGGACACTATTTGGATTGCGTTCAAGAATATAACCTAAATGGTCTATGGTATAAGAATAAGGTTGGAAACCTCATTCTGGTAACACCATGGATGCGACCCACTTTTTAATTAGTTCATGTGGTTGACAAGCGAGTGGGGGCATCCTGTATGAAGACTGATAATTTATAGATGATCATTAGTGACTCGACCTGAATCCTGAGTAAGTTAAGAACTCCTGCTTATAGGGGTTTGTCGTTAGACTAGTATGGGTGAGAGTGGCCTTTAGCCGACTCAAAAAGTCTACCTTCTCAGGGACAGAACCTCGTAGGTAGATGGGGACTTTCAGACTGATAAAGATTCGAGGAAATCTACATCAGGGTCAGTATTAGCTCTTAACGGAGGAGCTGTAGTATGGTGAAGCGTCAAGCAAGGATGCATCGCTGATTCCACCATGGAGGTCGAATATGTAGCAGCTTGTGAAGCAGCTTGTGAAGCAGCTAAAGAGGCCGTTTGGTTAAGGAAATTCATGCTAAATTTGGAAGTTGTTCCAAATATGACTTTGCCCATCACGCTGTATTGCGATAATAGTGGTGCAGTGGCAAATTCAAAGGAACCCCAAAGTCACAAGAGGGGAAAGAATATTGAGCGCAAATATCATCTCATCCGAGAGATCGTGCATTAAGGAGACGTGACTCGACCTGAATCTTGAGTAAGTTAAGAACTCCTGAGGGGTTTTTCCTTCGACTAGTATGTGTGAGAGTAGCCTGTAGACGACTCAATAAGCCTATCTTCTCAGGGACTGAACCTCGTAGGTAGCTGGAGACTTTACTATACAAGATGGAATTCACTCATTCCTACACTAAGGAATTAGATATATTGTTCCCTTAAGAACTGACTCTAGGTCTTGAACAACGGGACCCCACCCTCTTACTGACTTAAGAGGGTATGAGTCTATGGTAGGACCTTAGACTTGTTGTTCATTAGAGGATCGGTGGTGCTTAAGGAACAAAGAGGTAATCATAGGGGTAAAACGGTAATTTGACCCAACTGTAATTACGAACAACGTGTGAAGGGTCGACTCATGGGTAATGATTATATCAATGGACACAATATAATCTACAGTGAGGAGAGTGAAGCTACAAGTCTATAGTGGAGTGACTTGTAGTTAATGAATATTGATTAACTGGATCAAAGAGTTTGATAAGTTAATCTCACATCATTTGTGCTCATGAACTGTAGGTTCATTAGGTCACTCTGTTGGCTCAACATGGTTGTATTGACGGTATAAAGTTAGGAATGAAATTGAAGTGTTCAATTTTATATATGAGGTGTTATATCAGTTATATATGATATAATTGATATAATATATAATTTTAATGTAAATTAGATTCACATATAAACTATATACTAATGAGAGAATGAAGGAAGGATAAGATGACAATTTCCATCCTATTTCCTTATAAAAGGTTGGATGAGATGCAATTTGAGTAATGAAGCAACATCTTGGAAAACCCTAGATTGTAAGTGTTTTGTCTTGTTGGAAAGGTTCCACAAACAAAATACACAACCTCTCTCACAAACATCCCATCTCACCTAAAGGGAACCCACCTTCCTCCCTCACCTAGAGAACAACGGAGAAGATCCGGTGGTAGTATCTGTGATCGTTCGGGTTCGTGTTGCTGAGATCGTGAACGTGGGAGAAGGAGCACTTGAAGAAAGAGTTCTTCAAAGGTAATATCTTGTTGTCCATCTTGTAGAAATGCATGTTTAATCTAGTTAGATTAGATCTTGATTGTAATTCATGTAACTAAATTAAGAACACGCGATTAACAATCGCTTTCGCTGCGGGATTCGATCCCTTCAGTAACTTCCTTTAAATCACATATGGAATCTCTCATTCATGCTCTGAATAATTTTGCAGGATCACCCCAAAAAGTTGTTCCCTTTCAATGCTCCCAGCCCAATGGAGAATCTACTTTAGAGCAAATACATTATTTGAACAACAGAAGTAACACCTATGGAGGAAACCAGACTTAGAATAACCTTCCAACACATTATAACCCAGGCGTGATAGACAGTGCACTCTTTCATAGCTGAATCCAGAAATAGGTCCAACCAGCTGGAGAATGCAGTCACCAGTTTAACTGGCATAGTGACTAGTCATGAAGCTGCCATAAAGAATATTGAAACCGAGATCAGCAAGATGAATACATCACTCCGAGCACTGCAGGATAGGAAAGAAACACTCTAAGGGAGTACAGTCTAGCTAAAGACGTTAAAGAAAGTGCTTCTTGGGAGGCAACCCAAGCTTTACATTTTGTCATTTTTATTTTCTGTTTTAGTTTATTTTGGTTGTTTGTTGTTTTCTTAGTAGTTTGTTTTGTTTTGCTTTGTTAGGTTGTCATTGATGTCACCCCTCGTTGAGACCCATGCTCCCGTTCTATGGAACTCCAGCACACGTGTTTTGGTTATCCAAGGAACTCAGAAAATAATAAAGATCTCCATAACTCAGGACAGTATTGTTCACTCTTACCCTTATACCTGCTTTGTGCTTATTTTTGCAAACATAGGGGGCAATGTTTAGTTTAAGTTTGGGGGTGGGATGTTGTTGATATGCTGCGACTATCCTGAGTATATGTTGATTTGCTGATTGATCTTTTGCATAAGTATAATCATGATAGCCTAGGATGAGAATTAATTAAAAATTTTTGTTATTCTGCTGAAACTCGAGAGCATGATATGAATTTGAGTTAATTTAAAAATTTTCTTGAGTTTTTCCTGCACTATTATGCACATAGCCTGTGTTCCTGTAGTTTTGAAATGCTTAGAACACAGTTATTAGGCTTAGAAGTTTAATGTCACCTCGATAGGTCTAAGAGTTGATTTGAGAGTCAAACTGCATGATAGGGTGAATGACAATATGAAGTGCATGATCTGTATAATATGTGCGTTTTGTAAAAGTAGTTTACTTTTGTTGTTTATTTGTTAAAGAAAAATTCGCGAGGGCAAAACGAGATACCTTCACTGTGATCAGTTAGGCCACTCATTGAGCAAGTGCTCTGAGTAAAGGTCCCTGCAGTGGATGTGTGAAAGCTAGTGTCCTTGCACAAAAAAAGAAAAAAATAGAAAAAGTGATAAAAAGTGATTAAGTGCATAGTAAAGTTGTTTATTTCTTGAATGTCGGGAGACTCAAGGATTAGTAATTATGACTAGTGTAGGGGGAAGTTGAATGGAGAGCCTAATAAAGTTGATTCAGGCTTAGTATAAATGAAGGGAACATAGGCTAATCACACACACACACGTAGGAACACTTAGGAAAAGTTTTAAATTGCTCATTGAAGTATTATGTTTGAGTGTTTCCTATGATTGCCAAAATTTCCTTTGAAATCTGTGAGGCTTGAATCAAATGTACGTATAAGAACAATCTCATGTTTAATTCTGTTTTTGCTCGGGACTAGCAAAGTTTAAGTTTGGGGGGGTTTGATAGCACACAAAATGTGTTATCCTTAGGCTTAATTATTGCTAGTTTTATGATAATTTCAGGGATTTGATGTGTCTTAATCAATGAATTCCAAGTTAAAAGCTTAAACAGGACAATTGGAGACATTTTGGATCACTCGGGATCTAAACGAGGCTTTTTGGAGCTAAAAATAATACCAATTGGAAGTAGAAGGACCAATCCAAGCTAAAGGACCCGAAGTGATGGCGTCGCAACGCCGAGCGTGTTGTTTCTGTGCATAGAAGATCCATGTCGATAGCGTTGCTACGCTGCTTTACAGCGTCGCAACGTTATCTCGATAAGAAGACTCATATGAAGACCCATGCAGAGGGCGTTGCAACACTGCCTTGCAACGTCGCAATGCCAGTTCGATGGAGAGGCGAGTGCGTTAGGGTAGTGGCGTTGCAACACCATCGAAAATTTCCTTATTTACCAGTCGCCTAGGGCACAGTGTTGCAACGTTGTCCCTAACGTTGCAACGCTGTGCCGGTTATGCCTATAAATACAACATTATTTCTTCTTGCAAAGGGAGCCGAATTTGATAGAGATTGCACCCTAATTTCGAAATACACTTTATGAGAAGAGAAAAGAGAGAATTTCTTGGGAGCCAAAGCATTCGTGGAGGTTCGAGATCGTGACGGGAGCTAGGGGACGAGGGATCGACATTGACTCATAAGTTTATTTCCTTTTTCTTTCAGATTGTAACATCGTTCTAAGACGTTTTCTACACTTTTAGTTTGGTTTTATTGTGATTTAGAGTGACTAAAAGTTTGTAGTTAGGATGTGATTCACATGTTTAAGACTTGTTTGTTTATGTATTGAATTATGTTTTGCAATTTATTTTTGGCAATACGTTCATTAATTCTCTAATTTTGTTGGTTTAAGTGGACTCGAGAGAAAAAGTTTAGATTAGAGCAAAGTTGTCAAAACTCTTAGAAGTCTGGCATGAGAATGACCTAGTAAGGGAAACACATAAATAAGTTGCTTAATGTCGTGCATGCTTTAGATTCATATGGAGACTATATAATTTTTGCCTGCGTGAGGCTCACTAAGAATCGAGAGATTTTCTTGAGTATATTACTTCTTGTTTATAAATTCATCACATTAGTTCATTGCATGTGTTAAATAAGTGTTAACTTGTGAAGTCAATTCCTTCTAAATCTATCATATCCATGTCTCCACTTGTTTGTTATGGTTTGTCTTTACTTTCACCATTTATCCATGTCATGTCTCTTTAGCTAAAATTGAGAATTAGTATCTTGGTAATTAATTAATCTAGAAACCCATTCCCGAGGACGATACTTGGAGCTCTCAAATCACTATGATAAAACTTGACCCGTACACTTGTGGTATTGCAATATCATTTTACGCAACAGTAATGAACCCCTTGGGCTGGTCCATGTAGATGGTCTCATCAAGGTTTCCATTCAGAAAGGCGGTCTTGACATCCATCTGCCATACCTCATAGTCATAATATGCGGCAATGACCAGTAGGATTCTGATAGACTTTACCATGGCAATAGAAGAAAAGGTTTTCTCATAATCAACCCTTTCAACCTGGGTAAAACCCTTTGCCACTAGTCTAGCTTTGAAGGTATGCACCTTCCCATCTATGCCACGATTACGCTTGTAGATCCACTTGCAACCAATAGGTTTAACCCCATCCGGTTGTTCCACAAGCTCACAGACAGAATTGAAGTACATCGACTCCATTTCTTGGTCCATAGCTTTAATCCATTTGTCTTTGTCAACGTCTGTCATTGCCTGATCCTAGGTCAATGGATCCTCGCAGTCATCATTAGGGGTGACGACTTGGGTTTCAGCTAAACCCATGTAACGTTCAGGCTATCTCACACCCCTCCCACTACGTCGAGGCATTCTCAACTCTTGTGAACGGACTTGACTAGACGAGCAAGGATCAACAACACTTGTTGACGTACTAGCCCCATCATCAACTCTTGCTGATGTACTGTCCATTTCATTTAACATAATCTTACTTCTTGGTAAGTGATCCCTGATGTGGTCTTCCTCAAGGAAAGTCACGTTTGTCGACACAAACACCCTATTATCCTTAGGATCGTAAAACAAACCACCCCTAGTCTCTTTTGGGTAACCTACAAAGAGGCACAACTTTGAACGGGGTTCCAACTTCTTCGGGTGTGACACCAACACATGGGTCGGGCATCCCAAATTCAGAAATTTCGTAAACTGGTTGATTATCAATATAAGAGTTATGTTGATAGAGTTAGGTAAAACCATTAGCCGGGTTTTAGCTTAAGAAAGATTCCTATACACTTAAAGTATTCAGTGGGAGGAAAAAATGTATGAGATACATATTTTTTCACCTACGCTATCTCCGGGAAGTTCACACCTGAGACTCATACTTGGCCTCGTGGCGCAAACGGGAGCGTCCCCCTTCGGATGGTGTTTGTATGAGTCAATACCAAGGTGAATGGAGAGGGTACTTATAGTGAGTGGGAGCAGGTTTAGTGAAAACAAAACCTACGGTCTCTTTTGTCGGTTTACACCATTAGACAACTATGGTCAACCTGCTAGTTTGGCCTGGACCAGACAATCCTTTTGGAGGGCTTGATCATAGGGGATCTAACACAGTAGACACCCGAAAGGGATAAAGATTTCCTTAGACTATTTTCCAATCTAGTCTCCCTTCGGCGGATTTTATTGGATCGAGACTTTGGGATCTAAAGACAAAGGGTTACACTCACGGGGTACATAAGTTGTGTATGTATTCAGACCGAAAAATGGTAACTAAAACCTATAGGAATAAGAGTTATTATGGTGTTAGGTTTTGGTCAAGAGTGTCTTGATCCAGATGAGGAGTGTTTTTGATTACCCTTCGGTGTCATACAATTCTAAACCTTTGGAGTATCATTGCAAATTATAAATGGCCTAGGAATCATTTGATAATTAGCTAAAACATGATTGAATTGGAGTTATAGCAAGAAACTCATACAAATTTGTTTGTAAATTTTCAGCAAAAATGTCTAGTTCTATAATTTCCTTATTGGGTGCGGAAAAGTTAACCGGAGAGAATATCATGACATGGAAAAATAAACTCAATACTATTTTGGTAGTGGATGATCTAAAGTTTGTGCTAACTGAGGAGTGTCCTCACGTGCCAGGCTCGAATGCATCACGAAATGTTTGTGATGCATATGATCGATGGATCAAGGCCAATGATAAGGCCAAGGTCTACATGTTGGCAAGTATGTCTGACATATTAGCCAAGAAGCATGAGGGCATGATTACCGCCAAGGAAATCATGG
Source organism: Trichosanthes cucumerina (assembly GCA_036507285.1). Taxonomy (NCBI): domain Eukaryota; kingdom Viridiplantae; phylum Streptophyta; class Magnoliopsida; order Cucurbitales; family Cucurbitaceae; genus Trichosanthes; species Trichosanthes cucumerina. Next base: position 66,946,177 of record CM071839.1, on the reverse strand, counting down.
ATTCTGTGCAGGGTAGGTCTGGACAACAGTCCACACAAGCCCGACATAATGCCCTAAAGTACATATTCAACTCGAGGATGCCAGAGGGTACATCTGTTCGGGATCATGTCCTGGATATGATGGTACACTTTAACATCGCGGAGTCGAATGGTGCTTCCATCGATGAGTCGAGCAAGGTCAGCTTCATTCTTGAAACCCTTCCAGATAGTTTCCTGCAGTTTAGAAGTAATGCTGTTATGAACAACCTTACTTTTAATCTTACCTCCCTTCTGAATGAACTCCAGACTTTTCAATCTTTGATGAAAATTCAGGGATCGAAAGGTGAGACAAATGTTGCCAGTAGGAGTTATCACAGAGGTTCGACCTCTGGGACAAAAACAATGGCTTCATCTTCTTCTAACCTAAGAGGTAAGAAGAAGAACATGAAGAAGGTTGGTAAAGGGAAACAAGCTGATAAAGGGAAACAAGCTGACAAAGCTACCGCCCAAAAGGGCAAGAAAGTCAAAGACGTTGCTGACAAAGGAAAGTGTTTCCACTGCAACGAAGACGGGCATTGGAAACGGAATTGTCCGAAGTACATTGCAGAAAAGAAGAAGGAAGGTAAATATGATTTACTTTGCTTAGAAGCTTGTTTAGTGGATAATGATAAAACAGCTTGGATACTTGATTCAGGTGCCACTAATTATGTTTGTTCTTCTTTTCAGGGAATTGATTCCTGGCAGCAGCTACACAACAAGGAGAGATAACACTCCGGGTTGGAAATGGAGAGGTCGTCTCAGCTGTAGCAGTAGGCACAATGAAGCTTTATTTTGGCAAGAAATATGTATTGTTGGACAATATATTAGTGATACCAGGGTTTATTAGAAACCTTATTTCCATTTCTTGCCTTATTGAACAATGTATTTTTGTTTCCTTTTCTATGAATAAAGTGTTTATTTTGAAGAAAGGTTTAGAAATATGTTCAGCTTCATTAGAATATGGATTGTATGTTTTAAGGCATAATTATGTCAAAATGGGTTTGAACACTGAATTATTTAATACTTAAAACGCACAAACTAAGAAACAAAAAATTTCTCCTAAAGAAAATGCTCATCTTTGGCATCTAAGATTGGGTCACATTAATCTCAATAGGATTGAGAGATTGGTAAAGAACAGACTTCTAAACGAGTTAGAAGAAAATTCCTTACCAGTATGTGAATCCTGCCTAGAAGGCAAAATGACTAAAAGACCTTTTAGTGGAAAAGGTTATAGAGCCAAAGATACTCTAGAGCTTATACATTCAGACCTATGTGGTCCAATGAATGTTAAAGCCAGGGGAGGATATTAATATTTCATCTCTTTTATAGATGATTATTCTAGATATGGGCATATTTACCTAATGCACCACAAGTCTGAAGCACTTGAAAAGTTCAAGGAAATCAAGGCTGAGGTTTAAAATCAATTAGGTAAAAGAGTTAAAACACTTCGACGGATCGTGGTGGAGAGTACATGGATTTAAAATTCCAGAACTATATGATAGAACATGGAATTACATCCCAACTCTCAGCTCCCGGCACACCACAACAAAACGGTGTATCGGAAAGGAGAAATAGAACCTTGTTGGACATGGTTCAATCAATGATGAGTTATGCTCATCTCCTTAGTTCCTTTTGGGGTTATGCAGTGGAGACTGCAGTATACATATTTAATAGTGTGCCCTCCAAAAGTGTTTCTGAAAAACCTTTTGAACTCTGGAAAGGACGTAAAGGTAGTTTATGTCACTTCAGAATATGGGGCTATCCGGCACATGTGCTTGTGACAAATCCAAAGAAGTTGGATTCACGTTCAAAGTTGTGCCTATTCGTAGGATACCCAAAAGAAACAAGAGGTGGTTTATTCTATGATCCTAAGGAAGATAAGGTCTTTGTGTCGACAAATGCCACTTTCTTGGAGGAGGACCACATAAGGGACCACAAACCAAAAAGTAAGGTAGTGTTGAGTGAGTTAGACGGAACAATAACAAAGGTTGCTAATAAGAACACTAGTACGTCAACAAGAGTTATTGATACTAGTTTCTCTAGTCAAGAGGGTCCATCTCAAGAGTTGAGTATACCTCGACGTAGTGGGAGGGTTGTGATACAGCCTGACCGTTACATAGGTTTAGCTGAAACCCAAGTTGTTATACCATATGACAACTGCGAGGATCCATTGACTTATAATCAAGCAATGGTTGACATTGACAAAGACAAATGGGTCATAGCCATGGACCAAGAAATGGAGTCTATGCACTTCAATTCTGTTTGGGATTTTGTAGATAAGCCTGATGGGGTAAAACCTATATGTTGTAAGTGGATCTACAAGAGAAAACGTGGTGTAGATGGGTGCAAACCTTTAAAGCTAGACTAGTAGCAAAGGGTTATACCCAGGTTGAAGGGGTTGACTTTGAGGAAACCTTTTCACCTGTTGCTATGGTAAAGTCTATCCGTATCCTTCTTTCCATTGTCGCATATTATGACTATGAGGTATGGCAAATGGATGTCAAGACAGCCTTTTTGAATGGCAATCTTGAGGAAACCATCTACATGGACCAACCCAAAGGGTTCATTGAACAAGGACAAGAGTAAAAGGTTTGTAGGCTTAAAAGGTCGATTTTTGGACTAAAACAAGCCTCTAGGTCCTGGAATATAAGATTTGATGAGGCTATCAGATCTTATGGTTTTGACCAGAATGATGATGAACCTTGTGTCTACAAGAAAATCATCAATAGTTCTGTCGCTTTCCTAATTCTCTATGTGGATGATATCCTACTCTTTGGGAATGATGTAGGTTATCTTACTGACATCAAGGAATGGCTCGCTACGCAATTCCAAATGAAAGATTTAGGTGATGCACAGTTTGTTCTTGGGATCCAGATTGTCTGGAACCGCAAGAATAGAACACTAGCCTTGTCTCAAGCATCATACATAAACAAAGTGTTGTCAAGGTTTAAGATGCAAGATTCCAAAAAGGGCTTGTTGCCTTTTAGACATGGAATCCATTTGTCTAAGGAACAGTGTCCTAAGACACCTCAAGGAGTTGAGGATATGAGATGGATTCCTTACGCATCAGCTGTTGGGAGCCTGATGTACGCCATGTAGTGTACTAGGCCTGACATCTGTTTTGCAGTTGGGATGGTCAGTAGGTATCAATCCAATCCAGGACTTGAACACTTGACAACGGTTAAAACTATCCTTAAGTATCTTCAGAGAACTAGGAACTACATGCTTGTGTATGGGGCTAAGGATTTGATCCTTACATGATACACGGATTCTGACTTTCAGACTGATAAAGATTCTTGAAAATCTACATCAGGGTCAGTTTTCACTCTTAACGGAGGAGCTGTAGTATGGCGAAGCGTCAAGCAAGGATGCATCGCTGATTCCACCATGGAGGTCGAATATGTAACAGCTTGTTAAGCAGCTAAGGAGGCCGTTTGGTTAAGGAAATTTATGCTAAATTTGGAAGTTGTTCCAAATATGACTTTGTTTGTCACACTGTATTGCGATAACAGTGGTGCAGTGGCAAATTCGAGGGAACCCCAAAGTCACAAGAGGGAAAAGCACATAGAGCGGAAGTATCATCTCATCCAGGAGATCGTGCATAGAGGAGACGTGATTATCACGAAGATAGCCTCAGAGCACAACATTGCTGATCCTTTTACAAAGGCTCTCACGGCTAAAGTAATTGAGAGTCACCTAGAAGGTCTAGGTTTACAAGTCTTCCCCAACTAAGGCAAGTGGGAGTATTTTGTACAAAGGGTTTAAATGCCCTAGTTTATTGTATTTACATTAATGTAATGTTTAGTACTCCACAAGCTTTAGGTCAAGTGGGAGATTGTTGGGATTTATGCCCTAAACTTGTGTAATCTTGATCAATTAAATAAAGTGTTATTTGTTTTGATAAGATTACAGTCTTTCTTTTATAAATCCAATAAACTAAGCTCCAAGGTTATAACGTTTATCTTGAAATCAGTGTAGTAGACACTATTTGGGTTGAATTCAAGATTATAACCTAAATAGTCTATGGTATAAGAATAAGGTTCGAAACCTCATTCTGGTAACACCATGGATGCGACCCCACTTTGTAATTAGTATAAATGAGGTAATCCAACTCATTCATGTAGTTGACATGCGAGTGGGGGCATCCTGTATGAAGAGTTCATACAAGACTGGATCGCAAATTATTAGTCGACTTAAAGTAACAATCGCTAATGTGGATAAGACTAGTAATTTATGGTCATTAGTGACTCGACCTGAATCCTGAGCAAGTTAAGAACTCCTGGTTATAGGGGTTTGTCCTTAGACTAGTATAGGTGAGAGTGGCTTGTAGCCGACTCAATAAGCCTACCTTCTCAGGGACAGAACCTCGTAGGTAGCTAGGAACTTAACTATGCAAGATGGAATTCATTCATTCCTCTACTGAGGAATTAGATAGGTTGTTCCCTTAATAACTGACTCCAGGTCTTAAACAATGGGGTCCCGCCCTCTATGAGGGTATGAGTCTAAGGTAGGACCTTAGACATGTTGTTCATTAGAGGATCAGTGGTGCTTAAGGGGCAAAGAGGTAATCACAGTTGTAAAACGGTAATTTGACCTAGCTGTGATTACGAACAACCTGTGAAGGGTCGACTCATGGGTAATGACTATATCAGTGGACACAATAATTTCTACAGTGAGGAGAGTGCAACTACAAGTCTATAGTGGAGTGACTTGTAGTTAATGAATATTTATTAACTGGATCAAAGAGTTTGATCCGTTAATCTCACATCATTGGAGCTCATGATCTGTAGGTCCATTGAGGGTATAAAGTTAGGAGTGAAATTGAAGTGTTCAATTTCATACATGAGGAGTTATATCAATTATATATGATGTAATTAATATAATATATAGTTTTAATGTGAATTAGATTCATATATAAACTATATACTAAAGAGAGATTAAATGAGGGGTAGAATGGTCATTTCCATACCATTCCTCTATATATATAGTTGCATGAGATGCAACTAGGTTAAGACTTCTAAGTGTATTCCTAGCCTCCTTGTTGTGTTGTTGGAAGAGATCCAAAACACAAATCTCTCTCACAAAATACCTCACTACTCCTAAAGGGAACCCACCTTCCTCCCTCACCAAGAGAACAACGGAGAATATCCGGTGGTGGTGTCGGTGTTCGTACGAGTTCTTGTTGTTGAGATCGTGACCGTGGGGACAGGAGCACTTGAAGAAAGGTTCTTCAAAGGTATATACTTGTTGTCCACATTCTTATTATATGCTTAATCCATGTTTACGTTCTTGAATTTTCCGTTGTAACTAAATCAAGAGCGCACGATTCGCAATCGCTTCCGCTGCGGGGACTTTGATTCCCTTCAAATGATGAGATAATCATTTCCACAGGGGAGATTCAGGTGATGGAAGTAGAGTCTAAGAAGTCCTTTTCCCTTTTATCCCCAGAAATTTCTTTTATTCTTGATAACCATTTGTCCTACACTCACAAATCTTGTTTTGATTTCTGTTCTTTTGTGTTATTAAACAAAAATACCAAAAATAATTTTCTGTCTGATGCTCAAGAAAAGTAAAATAGCATTTTAGACTTAGAAGGCTATATCGATTCAAGCAAGAAGGGCCCAAAGAAATATGAGCAATTTTATGTGCCCTGATAAGTCACCGTCTAACTAAAGACGTTAAAGAAAGCGTTTCTTGGGAGGCAACCCAAGCTTTATGTTTCATATCTTTATTTTTTGTATTTTTCTTTCTTTTATGTTTTATTTTCTAGTTCTTTTTGTGTTTTTGTCTAATTTCTTTCTTTTTGCACCTCTAGGTGTATGCCCAAGAGGAGAGCTGCAGATTTGCACCCTTTTGATCCTGAGATCGAGAGAACCTGTAGGAGACTCCTAAGGGAAGGAAAAGCAGAAACTCATACTATGGCTGATCAGGAACTCATCAATAACCCTCAACCTATCAGGGAGTATTTCCAACCTCTGTTTAATTCTGAACAGGCTGGAATAGTCCATGCCCCTATAAATGCTAATAATTTTGAACTTAAGATAGGGCTGATACAGATGGTTAGGGAAGGTGCTTTCAAAAGCTTAGCCACAAAAGATCCTAACTCACACTAACAGAATTTCTTAGAAATTTTGAGCGGTATTTCTGCTGATAATATTTGCTTACGTATCTTTCCTTTCTCTTTGCAGGGTAGAGCCAAAGAATGGCTAGGGTCCCTTCCCTCAGGTAGTATCACTTCCTGGGAGGAGTTGGCCCAAGCCTTCATGACCAAATTCTTTTCACCTGTGAAAGCTGCAAAGTTAAGGACGGAGATAGGAACATTCAGGCAGCAGGAGGGAGAGCAGTTATTCGAGGCATGGGAAAGGTACAAGGACATGCTCAGGAGGTGCCCACAACATGGCTACCCAGATTGGCTCCAGGTACAACTGTTTTATAATGGATTGGAAGGTAAGACCAGGACCATTATAGATGCCACTACTGGAGGGGCTTTCATGGCGAAGATTGTGCCAGAAGCACGTGCCCTCCTAGAGGAAGTGTCAATTGCCAGTTACAAGTGGCCTACGGACAATGACAGATCTAAGCCAGTAGCTGAATTGTATCAACTGGATGAGGTAACCTCTCTTAGATCTTATATGGCATCTCACACTCATGCGCTGAATAATTTTACAGTATCACCACAGACAGGGATGTCCTCTCAATGCTCCCAGCCCAATGGAGAATCCACTATGGAGCAATTGCATTACCTGAACTACAGAAGCAACAACTATGGAGGAAATCAAACTCAGAATAACCTCCCAACACATTACAATCCAGGTTTGAGGTATCATGAGAATTTCTCTTATGCTAACAACAAAAATGTGTTGAATCCTTCTACAGGGCATGCTTCTACATCAGAGAGGAAACCATCGCTGGAAGAGACATTGCACTCCTTCATAGCTGAATCCAGAAGTCGATCCAACCAGCTGGAGAATGCAGTCACCAGTCTATCTGGTATTGTGACTAGTCATGGAGCTGCAATAAAGAATATAGAGACCCAGATTGGCCAAATGAACACATCACTCCAGGCACTGCAAGCAAGGAAAAAAACACCTTGAGGGAGTACAGTCTAACTAAAGACGTTAAACAAAGCGCTTCTTGGGAGGCAACCCAAGCTTTACTTACTTTTGTTTTTCTGTCTTTAGCTTGCTTTAGTTTGTTTTAGTTGTTTTTCAGTTCTTAGTTTATTTACTAGTTGTTATTTTGCTTTGTAGGTTGTGACGATGCCTTTCTTCGTTGAAATCCATGCTCCCACTCTGAGGAACCCCAACACTCATGTTTTGGCTATCCAAGGAACTCAGAAAGATCTCGATCACCCAGGACAGTATTGTTCACTTTTACCTTTATACTTAAATTGTGCTTATTCTTGCAAACATTAGGGACAATGTTTAATTTATGCTTGGGAATGGGATGTTGTTTATTTTTTGTGACTGTCGTGAGTATGTGCTGAATTGTTAATTGATCTTTTACATAAGTATGATCATGATAGCCTAGGATGAGATTTAATTGTAAATTCTTGTGATTCTGCTAAAACTTGAGAGCATGACATGAATTCGAGTTAATTTAAAAATTTTCTTGAGTTTTTCCTGCACTATTATGCACATAGTCTGTGTTCCTGTAGTTTTGAAATGCTTAGAACAAAGTTATTAGGTTTAGAAGTTTGATGTCACCTCAATAGGTCTAAGAACTGATTTCAGAGTTAAACTGCAGGATAGGGTGAATAACAATATGAAGTGCATGACCTGTATAATATGTGAAATAGTTGGTTTTTGTTGTTTGTTTGCTAAAGAAAAAAAATTCGTGAGGGCAAAAAAAGCTACCTTCATTGTGATCAGTTAGGCCACTCTTTGAGAAAGTGCTCTGGGTAAGGGTCCCTGCAGTGGATGTGTGAAAACTAGTGTCCTTGCACAAAAAAAAAAGAAGAAAATAGAAAAAGTGATAAAAAGTGACTAAGTGCAGAATAGAGTTATTTAATTCTTGAATGTGGGGAGGCTTATAGATTAGTAATTAATACCAGTGTAGGGGGAAGTTGAATGGAGAGCCTAATAAAGTTGATCCGGGCCTAGTAAAAATGAAAGGAACATAGGCTAATCAAACACACACTTAGGAAAAGTTTTAAATTGCTTGCTGAAGTGTTATGTTTGAGTGTTTCCTGTGATTGCCAGATTTTCTCTTAAATCTTTGAGGCTTGAATCAAATGTATGTATAAGAACAATCCGATGTTTGATTCTGTTTTTGCTCGGGACTCGCAAAAGTTTAAGTTTGGGGGTGTTTGATAGCACACAAAATGTGCTATCCTTAGGCTTAATTATTGCTAGTTTTGTAATGATTTCAGAGCTTTTACGAGTTTAAAGTTACTAAATTTCAGGTTAAGAGCACAAACAAAATAATTGAAGACATTTTGGATCACTCGGGATCGAACGTGTCTTTTTTGAGCTAAAAATAAAATCAATTGGAAGTAAAAGGATCATCCAAAGCTAGAATACCCGAAGTGATGGTGTTGCAACGTTGTCCATAGCGTTGCAACGTCGAGCGTGCTGTGTAGATGTGTTGAAGGCATATGCAGGTAGCGTTGCAACGCTGCCTTTTAGCGTTTCAATGCTATCTCGATAAGGAATCAAGCATGATGAATCGTGGCGAGGGCGTTGCAACGCTGCTTTGCAGTGTCGCAACACCAGATCGATAAGAGGCACGCGCCTTAGGGTAGTGGCGTTGCAATGCTGCCCTCAGCGTTGCAACGCCATCGATACTTTCCATAATTGATACCCATCTAGGGTACAACTTTGCAACGCTGTCCCTAGCGTTGCAACGCTGCACCGATTCCATCTACAAATACAACCTTATGTTTTCATTTCAAGGGAGCCGAATTTGCTAGATTTTTGCCCTATTTTCGAAATACACTTTGTAAGAAGAGATAAAATAGTGTTCTTGGGAGCGAAAGCATCTGTGGAGGTGCTCTTCACTATTTTCTCAATCCTATTGAGATTTATGTGGCCTAACCTTAAATGCCAAAGATGGGCAGTTTCTTTTGGAGAAACTTTTAATCTCTTAGTTCGCGTTTCTGTTGTTTTAAACAATTCAATATTCAAAATACTTTTGACCAAATTAGGCTTTAAAACAAACAAATTACTCTCAAGTGAAGCAGAACATAACAATTTTCCATTTCGAGAAATAAACGCTTTATTACTTATGAAAGAAACGAAAATATTTTGTTCTAATAGGTAGGAAGTTGCTAAATCGACTCAATTTCCTCTTCATGTATGGTTACCGGATGCTATGGAGGGTCCTACCTCCATTTCTGCTCTTATACATGTTGCTACGATGATAGCAGCGGGAATTTTGCTTGTCGCTCGGCTTCTTCCGCTTTTACGCCAAAAATGATTGCCATAATGACTGATTACATCAATCACTTGACTTTTATCAAAGTTATTTAAAATATAATACTCAGATGGTCCAAAGAATATTTTTGATGGATATGAACAGAACTTCGATAGTCGAGAGGTGTAAGCATCGCGAGGTGTGAAGCGATCTCGTACTAAACGAAACGACTTTTGCCTAAGAGACTTAAGGGCTTGAGACTGATAGAGAGACTGTCTAACTGTACCGTAAGAAGAGACAAAAAATGGGTCACTACTATACTAGACTGATTACGATGGTTTGACATGGATTAAACAAACTCCAACTTCAATTGATGAAACTGGCTTCAAAGTCTTTCAGGGATTACAAGTTCCTCTGGAACCCACCATTGTACTTCAACAGTCGACCGCTCTACCACTGAGCTACTGAGGAACAACGGTAAATTAGGTCTCATAGAATTCAATTCTCGTTCTCAACCCATGACCAATATGAGCTCGAGGTATAGAAACTAGGTTTCTAGTCAACCCTAGAACTATGTACATATTATCTAATAATAAGTACTTCCCGCCAAAGAACAACTTCACCGTGCCAATTTTTGTAGTTGAGACAACTTCTTTGGATCCAACCCTGAGTGTTATCTCACCCTCTTGCAGCCGCTGCCAAGAACTTAATCCTTGAAAAAAAGAGCAAACATGGTTAGTGGCGTCTGAATCCAATATCCAAAAAAAGCCATTACTCTCCACTAAGCAAGTTTCAGTAACAAGTAAATCACATTTACATGTCTTCTTCTTTTCTTCAAGGAACTTGGGACAACTCCTTTTAAGGTGATCGTCCCCGTTGCAGTAGAAACACTTTCTTGCAGCTTCCTTGATCTCTTTGCCCTTTAGGGCGGTAGCGCGGTCAACCCTAACCTCCGTCAACTTCATCTTCTTCCCTTTCGGGCCTGAAGAATCGACAAACTTTGTCCCAGAGGTCGAACCTCTGTGAAAAGGACTAAAGGAAACACTTGCCTCAACTTCTTGTCCCTTGATTTGCTTCAGAGACTGGAAGGTTCGTAGTTAGTTGAATAGGGTTGTTATATCGGGCACCTAAGGACACTCCTCAGTGAGCGTGAACTCTGTTGGGATGTATGTCCTAATCTCGTACTTGTTTGTAATATTCACTATTGAAATAAATAAGAGTTATTTTTTCATCACTTTGTGTCTCGCATATTTACAAACTTTGTCCAATAAACTAAGATCCAGGGTCATTGAATTATGAGAGAACTAGAACTTGAACGGTGTGTAGTGGACACACAGGGAAGATCACATTCGAGTTAATGACCTGAACGGTCTACAGTATACGGATAGGGTTGGAGACCTAATCCTAGATACGTTGTGGATGCGACCTGCTTTATATTAGATACAAACGAGGTGATCCAACTCGTTCATGTGGTTGACATGCGAGTGGGGGCATCCCGTGTAATGAGATTGTACAAGACTAGACTGTGAATTATTAAACTTACTGATGTAACACCGTTAACAGTATAGGACTAATAATTCCGTGTCTGACCATTAGTGACTCGACCTTAATCATGAGCGTGTTACCGACTTCTGTCTGCGGGGGTCTAACCTTTGACTAGTATCGGTGAGGGTGGTCACAGTTACTCGCCCAATATGCCTATCTTCTCAGGGACAGGACCACATGGGGAGTTGCGAAGTTCACTACGCAAGCTGGAATTCACTCGTTCCCGACTTAGGAAAACTAGAGGGGTTGTTCCCTTAAGTGTTGTCTCCAAGGTTTGGACAACGGGCGCCCACCCTCTCACTGGCCCGAGAGGGATGTTGCTTATGGTAGGACCATGCAACGTTGTTGTTCATTAGAGGAGCAGTGGGACTTAAGGAGCAAGAGGTAGACACAGGGGTAAAACGACAATTTGACCCAACAGTGTCTATGGACAACCTGTGAATGGTCGACTCACATGCATTGGTTATATCAATGGACACAACTTGTCCTACAGTGATAGGAGTGCAACTACGAACTTTAATAGAGTGTTACCGTAGCTAATGTTGAATAATTGGGTCAAAGAATTTGACAGGTTAGTCTCAGATCATTGGATCTCGTTATCTGTATGTCCATTAGGTCCCTCGGTTGGCTCGAACTTGATACATAGAGGGTTTACAGTTTGGTGTGGATTTGAAGTGTTCAAATTCATTAAAAGGGTATTTATGTCATTTATATGAGATAAGATTGACATATTATATAGTTTAATGTTAATGAGATTCATAATAAACTATAGGTTAACCTAATTGCTTAATTAGTGCTAATTTAGAGAAATTGGATTGAGAGAAATTAAATCTAATGTGATTCAATTTAAAATCTACAATTATACTAATGTGATTTGTGCAATAAGGTATGAGATATTTTATTATATGTGGTTATGCAAATATGATTTGCATAACCTAAGGTTATGGTAAAATGGTAAAAAAAGTGGAGATTTCAACTCCACATATCACCATTATATAATGCCTTTGTGAGAAGGCATTTGTAAGTTTTTTGCTTCATTTTTTGGATTCTGACCAAGAGCTCTCTCTCAAACTCTCTTAATCTCTCTCAAAATTTCTCTCTACTCCTAAACCAAAAGAGTCCCACCACTCTCCCTTGACCGAAGATGAACAACCGAGAAGATCTTTCGGAGGTGTCTAATCGTTCGTTGTTCGAAGAGTTCGTGATTGTAGTGATCGAGAGCACGAAGAGTTCGTGACCGGAGAAGGGATTCTTGGAGAAGCGTTCTTCAACAAGTAAGTAGGTTTTCTTATTGTTTTTCCTTCTTTTACAACATGTTTAGTGTCACACCCTCTCCCGAACTACCTGCTAACTTAGCCCAGCAGACGGCGTAAAGCCAACAGACATCGTTCACCTCTCTAACGATACATGTAGACCCTGTTTTACCTGATAAACATACTATGTTCACATATGGAACACTTTAACATAACACAGCGGAACTTGACAACTACTAAGCATACATAAGGAGAAACACTTCTTAAGTCTCTCTTGAAAACTAATCGGGCAAGAGCATCAGAACCACAAACAGGCCAAACCATTAATAACACAACCACAACCTCTAAAACACATACAACTATAACTACATAGTCCCCTCAAAATTTACTACAACACATATGGACTTCCTATACAACACCACCCACGTACACAATATCAAGCTCGTGAGCTTCTAGTAGACTATGGTAGGATGTCACGCACTGGGAGCTCGATCTCTACCAAAAGTTGGAAAACATCAAAGAATGAGCTATGAAGCTCGGTGGAGTGACTTGAGTTTAAAAGAAAACTATTAACTCGTAAATCATATCACCTGACCATCTATGAGCATATGCATCTGTAATCAAACGTTAAAAGTAACTGTGTAATCATAATAGCTTTTCAGAAAAACCAGCAAGTATGTCGTTAAAATCTCGTAAGGCATATGAATGATAGAAATCCTTTTAAAACATGTCACAATCCACGCTGTGTAGGGCACTCCCAAAGACAACCAATGTTTACTCTCTACGATATAGTGGGACTCGCCCAAAGACTCCCATCGCCTTTGTCGTGTGGTGGGGCCCGCCAAAGACTCACGACAACATTGTTGTCACGAGTACACTCAACGTCGACAACGAAAATGACCTGTGTGCACACCGTACCATATAGCCTCGGGCTCAATGTCTCAGTCATTTACTCATTCAAGACTCAGAAAAACACATAAAAATATTTAAACATGCCTGCTTATCTTTCCTTTCGTAAAACTAAAGCTTACTCACTTTTGTTCATTAAAACTGAAATCTTTAAATCATACTTGCTAGTACATACTTGCTCAAATCATAACATTTCCATAAATTTTGACAATCAAGAACATATGCTCACATATAAGTTTCATCAAGACATTTAGGCTCACAACGACCACTTGAAATCATTTCTTAGAAAATATGAATACTCATAAACATGTGTTTCAAGGAAAACAATAAGCATTGAAACCATTTCGTTTTAGCAAAACCTTGTATTTTCAAAAGCATAATACAAGCCTATAAACTATTTTTGAGGTTCGTTTTGTCACTCACAGTGTTAGAATTAGAACCTTGGCTCGTACACTCGACTTATCTCCTCTTGGCCTGCCAAACAAACCAAAACCATGTTTTAGAACCTCGAGCTCATGGTTTTTAACCTTAAAAATACAAGAAAACACTCCAACCAATTTTCCAGCATTTTACAGATTTTATACCCTGTCTTCAAAAAGTCATAACTTCTTCATTACTAATCCAGAAAGGATGTACTTTATACCAAATTCTTCCTTTTTCAACCCTCTAAAAATCATATGAAGACATGAAGTTGAGATTCCCAACAGATTGGTTCGAAACTACCTCAAAAGCCTTTTCCCTAAAAACCACCTGCTGTTGTTTCTAGAATACATTTCCTGCTGCACAACAAATTTGTCATGCGATTTAAGACATATTCCAATCGTTTTATACTTACGATTTCTTCACAAAAGTTGTAGGAAATTCAATAATCTTTCCATCCATACCTAATAGAGCTTCGGATTCAAATGCTACAGATTAGGACAACCAAAAGACCAGAGGCTTCTCGGATTTGATAGCAAATTCTGTCTTCTGCCTTCCTCTTCACAAAACAGCAACTTAACATAAGAATTTGCTCAATCTTCCTTCATGAACTTTGTTTAAAAATGAGTTAGCTTTCAGGAAAAGCAAACTTGAACACTTACCTCTTCTTGTGGAGCTCGAAAAGATCAAAACATCAGAACATGGTTGAATTGATCACAGAATTCCATAGAACTTGAGTAATTCTTCTCTCTTCTTCTTCAATCCCAAAACCAGAGCTTTTTCTCCTTCTTCTTCTCTCGTCTGTTGGGCTAAGTTAGCAGGTAGTTTGGGAGAGGGTATGACATTTAGCCTAAATTCTATAGGAGAGGTTTAATTTTAAGAAATGTTTTTCACAAGGAACACCACGACTTTCCAAGTCGTTTCCGCTGCAAGAGTTTTATTCCCTTCAATTGGTATCAGAGCCAATCGTTGGCTTCTACGTTGTGCAAAATGATTTTCTTAAAATTAGGTGGGTTATGCTTTAATTCATGTCATGAATTGTGGTATTGTATGTTGGATGTTTCGGTTTTGGCACTTAAATTTAGATTTACTTTTCTCTTGATGAGATCAATGTAAAGGCCCGTTGTTTTGGGCAATCAGAAAGTAAATCGAGTCTGTAAGTTTGTGTCGTTCGTGGCAAGAGTTGATGTGAAGAAATCGGAGCAGAATCGGACGAAAAACAACAAAGGAGTTTGTTGTTCTGTCGATGGCGTTGAAACGTTGTTCTTCGGCGTCTCAACGTTGTCCTTGCAGATGGACGCTGAGCTGTAGGTCAGCGTTGCAACGCTGAGGCGTTGGGCGCGCTGAGGACAATGTTGCACGCTAAGCATTGCAACGCTGCGAGCGTAGTGGGCAGTTCGCTAGCGTATTTAGCACGAGAAGTGGTTGATGGCTTTATGATTCAACGTGGGGCGTTATTTACTTTATTTTTTAATTATTTTTTATTTTGTAAAATGCAATTTTAATTAATTTTATTAATTAATATTAATATAAAGTTATATTACTGTTAATTAATTTAATTAATGTCCCTAGGTGCCAAAATCAGTCCAATTTTGCTATTTAATTTATTTTATGCATGAGATGTATGAGATTTATTATTTCTATGTGCATAATGTATGTCATATAGATTAAAATCCCACCTAGGTTAAACATTTCATGCATCATTTTTATATTATAAGAGTTATAATATATAGTATGCCTGATATGTTTATATTATAAGAGTTATAATATAATATTTGCATGTTTTAATTTAATTAATGTAAGTGTTATATTTCTTAGATTAAAAGCATGGGCATGCATTTATTCATGTGATGAATGTATGTTATATAGTTTTATTATTCATGTGATGAATTATTAAGCACTATAACATAGAAAGACATGTAACCTAAGTTAATTATTAGTTTTAAAATGTTTAGAACTTGAATAATTAGACTTAGGTTTTCTAGCTCTAATAAGATTAGAATTAGGAAATCAAATATGACTTATGAATGGAGACTAATTATTAACTCTGTCTAAGGAAGGTTCTGTCTAAGGCTGGGGTATTTAAGCTGACGCTTTGCGGAACACCCCTACCTGGGAACCAACCTGGGAGTGAATTTGGTCCGGAGATTCATAGGTTATATTATCGTGAGTGTCGTTTACACATATACCTAAGTTAATAATGTGATTAACTATTCCAATATAAGAGTTATATTGGTAGACTTAAGTAAATATTATCCGATTTATCTAGGTCAATCCCGATTAATTTAAAGTGTTGAGTGGGACGAAATAAAGTGTATAAGATACATTTGATTTTTCGACCACAATTCTATGTTAAGTTCAGACCGTGAGATCCATACTCGACCTCGTGGCGCAAATGGGAGCGTCCCCCTTCGGATGGTATTTGTATGAGTCAATATCAACGTGGATGGAGAGAGTACTTATAGTGAGTGGGAGCGGGACCTGTGAAAACGGGACCCACAGTCTCTTCTTTCGATTCACACCGTGAGACGCCTATGATCCGCCTGCTAGTTTTGTCTGGACCAGACAATCCCTTCAGAGGGTCTTGATCATGGGAGTCAGAACACCGTGAATTCTCGAAAGGGATACAATTTCCTTGTTGGTTTTCCTTCGTGGTTCACCCTTTGGTGGCTATTGTTTGGACGGATACTTGGAAATTTAAAGATTGATGGTGACCCTCACGGGATTCATTAAAAGTTAATGGATTCATACCGAAAAATGGTAACTGGATGCCTAAGGGAATAGAAGTTATTCTGGCATTAGGGTCTGGTCGAGAAAGTCTCGTCCCAGAGGAGGAGTGTTTCTGTTCACCCTTTGGTGGCGGTCATTCTAAACCTTTGGGGTATCATTGCAAATTTTTAATGACCTAGGGATCATAGGATAAAATTTTTCTAAAACTTGATTGGATTTTTCAAAGTTTTTGCAAAACTAACACAAAGTTTTACTTGTTTTCAGCAAAAATGTCTAGCTCAATCATTGCACTTTTAGCTTCTGATAAACTCGTGGGAGATAATTTCCAAACGTGAAAAATAATATCAACACAATACTCGTAACAGATGACCTAAAGTTCGTACTCACTGAGGTGTGTCCATAGGTGTCGGGCTCGACTGCATCACGAATTGTTCGTGATACGTACGATCGATGGATCAGGACCAATGAGAAGGCCATGGTCTATATCATTGTCAGCTTATCTGAAGTCTTGGCAAAGAAGCATGAGGTGATGATCACCGCCAAGGAGATCATGGAATCCTTGCAGGAAATGTTTGGACAACAGTCCTTTCAGGTCTGACACGATTCCCACAAACACGTCTTCAATGCGCATGATGACCGTGAACATGTTCTGCACATGATGACCCACTTTAATTTGGCAGAGATGAACGGGGGCTTCGATCCATGAGTCGAGCCAGGTAAGCTTTATTTTGGAGACTTTTCCGAAGAGTTTCCTTCAATTTCATAGCAATGCTGTTATGAACAAAATTAGCTACATTCTGACCACCCTTCTCAATAAACAACAGAACTTTCAGTCCTTGATGAGGATCAGGACACCGGAAGCTGAGGCAAACGTTGCCTTCAAGTCCTTTCACAAGAGTTCGACCTCTGGGACTAATTTTGTAGGCTCTTCGACCCGAAAGGGAAGAAGAAGAAGAAGTTGAAGAAGGGCAAAGTTGACCGTATTGCCACCCAAAAAGGCAGGAAGTTCAGAGAAAGGAAAGTGTTTCCACTGCAATGGGCGCGGACACTGGAAGAGAAACTGTCCTAAGTTCCTTGCCGACAGGAAGAAAGAAGGTAAATGTGATTTACTTGTTACAAAAACTTGTTTAGTGGAAAGTAATGACTTTGCCTAGATACTGGATTCAAGCGCCACTAACCATGTTTGTTCTTCTTTTCAGAGAATTAGTTCCTGGCAGGAGCTGCGAGAGGGTGAGATAACGTTATGGGTTGGATCCGGGGAGGTTGTCTCTGCTGCACCGGTTGGCACGGGGAAGCTCTTTTTTGGCGGGAAGTACTTATTATTGAATTATTTGTACATAGTGTCAGGGTTTACTAGAAACCTTGTTTCCATTTCCTACCTTATTGAACATTGTATTTCAGTTTCATTTGAATTAAATAAAGCATTTATTTCTTTCAAAGGCAACTTGTTATGTTCAGCTTCGCTTGAGAATAATCTATACGTTTTGAAACCTAATTCGGTCAAAAGTGTTTTGGATACTGAATTATTTAAAACGGTTGAAACACGAACTAAGAGAGTAAAGGTTTCTCCTAAACAAAATTCTCATCTTTGGCATCTAAGGTTAGGCCACATTAATCTCAATAGGATTGAGAGACTAGTGAAGAGTGGACTTCTAAGCGAGTTGAAAGAAAACTCTTTACCAGTAAGTAAGTCATGCCTTGAAGGCAAAATGACCAAACGTCCTTTTAGTGGAAAAGGATATAGAACCAAAGAGCCCCTTGAGCTTATACATTCTGACCTTTCTGGTCCGAAGAGTGTTAAAGCACGGGGAGGTTACGAATACTTTATATCTTTTATAGATGACTATTCAAGGTATGGGCATATTTACCTAATACATAGGAAGTCTGAAACTCTTGAAAAGTTCAAGGAGTACAAGACTGAGGTTGAGAACCTGTAAGGTAAACTATAAAAATACTTCGATCGGATCGAGGTGGAGAGTATATGGACACTGAATTCCAGGACTATATGATAGACATGTAATTACGTCTCAACTCTCAGCACCTGGTATGCCACAGCAGAATGGTGTATCGGAGAGGAGAAATAGAACCCTGTTGGACATGGTTCGGTCGATGATGAGCTATGATCGTCTCTCTGATTCTTTTTGGGGTTACGTAGTGGAGACTGCAGTTTATATTTTGAACAACGTTCCGTCGAAGAGTGTTTGTGAAACACCTTTCGAACTATGGAATGGACGTAAAGGCAGTTTATACCATTTTAGAATTTAGGGATGCCTGACACATATGTTGGTGTCAAACCTGAAAAAGTTGGAACCTCGTTCAAAATTATGCCTATTTGTAGGTTACACAAAAGAGACTAGGGGTGGTCTGTTTTACGATCCTAAGGAAAATAGGGTGTTTGTGTCGACAAACGTCACTTTCCTTGAGGAAGACCACATCAGGGATCCTTTACCTAGGAGTAAAATTGTGTTAAACGAAATGGGCAGTTTATCAGCAAGAGTTGCTGATGGGGTTAGTACGTGAACAAGTGTTGTTGATCCTAGCTCGTCTAGTCAAGTCCGTTCTCAAGAGTTGAGAATGCTTCGACGTAGTGGGAGGGTTGTGAGACAGCCTGAACGTTACATTGGTTTAGCTGAAACCCAATTCGTCACACCTGATGATGACTGCGAGGATCCATTGACCTATGATCAAGCAATGGCAGACGTTGACAAAGACGAATGGATTAAAGCTATGGACTAGCAAATGGAGTCGATGTACTTCAATTCCGTATGGGAGCTTGTGGATCAACCTGATGGGGTAAAACCTATAGGTTGCAAGTGGATCTACAACCGTAAACGTTGCATAGATGGGAAGGTGCAGACCTTCAAAGCACGACAAGTGGCAAAGGGGTTGACTCTGAGGAAACCTTTTCACCTGTTGCCATGGTAAAGTTGATCAGGATCCTTCTGGCCATTGTCGCATATTATGACTATGAGGTATGGCAGATGGATGTCAAGACAGCCTTTCTGAATGGTTAACTTGACGGGACCATCTATATGGAGCAGCTCAAGGGGTTCATTACCCAAGGCCGAGAGCAAAAGGTTTATCGACTTAATAGGTTTATTTATGGACTAAAAAACGTCTCGAGGTCTTGGAATATAAGGATTGATAAGGCAATCAAATCTTATGGCTTTAATTAGAATGTTGACGAGCCTTGTGTCTACAAGAAAATCATCAACAACACTATCGCATTTCTGATATTATATGTCGATTATATCCTTCTCATTGGGAATCAGGTAGGATTTCTTACTGACGTTAAGAAATGGTTGGCTTCGTAATTCCAAATGAAAGATTTGGGAGAGACTCAGTATGTTCTAAGTATCCAGATAGTCCGGAATCGGAAGAACAAAGCGCTAGCCATGTCTCAGACGTCTTATATTGACAAGATGTTGTCTAGATATAAGATGCAAAACTCCAATAAGGGTTTGCTGCCTTTCAGGCATGGGGTTCACCTGTCTAAGGATTAATGTCCTAAGACTCCTCAAGAGGTTGAGGATATGAGACGAATCCCTGATGCTTCAGCTGTAGGGAGCCAGATGTAAGCAATGTTGTGTACTAGGCCCGACATTTGTTATGCAGTTGGGATTGTCAGTAGGTATCAATCCAATCCAAGATTAGATCACTGGGCAGCCGTAAAGGTAATCCTCATGTATCTTAGGAGAACGAGGAACTACAACCTTGTGTATGGGAGTGGGGATTTGATCCTTACGGGGTACACAGACTCTGACTTTCAGACCGATAAATATTCTAGGAAATTCACTTCGGGGTCTGCCTTCATTCTGAATGGAGGAGCAGTAGTGTGGCGAAGCATCAAGCAGGGATGCATCGCTAATTCCACAATTGAAGCCGAGTATGTTGCGGCTTATGAAGCTGCAAAGGAAGTTGTTTGGCTTAGGAAGTTCATGATGGATTTGGAAGTTTTTCCAAATATGAACTTGTCGATTACCCTATTTTGTGACAACAGTGATGCAGTACCCAACTCGAGAGAACCTCGGAGTCAAAAGAGGGGCAAGCACATTGAGCGGAAGTATCATCTGATACGGGAGATTGTGCACCGCGGAGACGTGACATTCATCCAGATAGCGTCGGAGCACAACGTTTGTTGATCCATTTACAAAGGACCTCACAGCTAAGGTATTTGAGGGTCACCTAGAGAGTCTAGGTCTTCGAGTGCTTCCTGACTAGGGCAAGTGAGAGTACTGTAAAGGGTATTCAACGCCCTAGTTTATTGTAATTTTATTGTACATTTGAGAAATGTATTTTGTACTCCACTAGCTTAGTCCAAGTGGGAGTTTGGTTGGATGTATGTCCTAATCTCGTACTTGGTTGTAATATTCACTATCGAAATAAATAAGAGTTTTTTTTTCATCACTCTGTGTCTCGCATATGTACAAACTTTGTCCAATAAACTAAGCTCCAGGGTCATTGAATTATGAGAGAACTAGAACTTGAATGGTGTGTAGTGGACACAAAGGGAGGATCACGTTCGAGTTAATGACCCAAACGGTCTACATTATACATATAGGGTTGGAGACCTAATCCTGGATACGTTGTAGATGTGACCCACTTTGTATTAGATACAAACGAGGTGATCCAACTCGTTCATGTGGTTGACATGCGAGTGGGGGCATCCTATGCAATGAGATTGTACAAGACCCGATCGTGAATTATTAGACCTACTGATGTAACACCATTAACAGTTTAGGACTAATAACTTCGTAGATGACCATTAGTGACTCGACATTAATCTTGAGCGTGTTACGGACTACTGTCTGTGGGAGTCTGTCCTTTGACTAGTACGGGTGAGGGTGGCCACAGTTACTCGCCCAATATGCCTATCTTCTCAGGGACAGGACCACGTGGGGAGTTGGGAACTTGACTACGCGAGATGGAATTCACACGTTCCCGACCTTAGGGAAACTAGAGGGGTTGTTCCCTTAAGTGTTGTTTCCAGGGCTTGGACAACGGGCACCCACCCTCTCACTGGCCCGAGAGGGATGTTGCTTATGGTAGGCCATGCAACGTTGTTGTTCATTAGAGGAGCAGTGTGACTTAATGAGCAAGAGGTAGACACAGGGGTTGAAGGGAATCGTAGTCCCGCAGCGGAAGCGATTGCGAATCGCGCGCTCTTGATTTAGTTACAACGATAAATTCAAGAACAAATATAACTAAATTAAGCATGTAAAACAGAATGGACAGCAAGATAATTACCTTTGAAGAACCTTTCTTCGAGTGCTCCACTCTCCCACGATCACGATTTCAGCAATAGGAACTCCAACGTACGAAGACACGACCACCAGATCTTCTCCATTGTTCTCTAGGGGAGGGAGGAAGGTGGGTTCCCTTTAGGAGAGGTGAGGTATTTTGAGAGAAATATGTGCATTGGAACTCTTCCAACAACACAACAAGAGAGAGCTTGTAATTCCTTAGAATGACTTCTTCTAGTTGCATCTCATGCAACCATATATATAGGGGAATGAGATGGAAATGACCATCCTACCCCTCCTTTATTCTCTCTTTTGTATATAGTTTATGTATGAATCTAATTCACATTAAAACTATATATTATATCAATTATATCATATATAATGGATATAACACCTCATGTATGAAATTGAACACTTCAATTTCACTCCTAACTTTATACCCTCAATATTTCCATATTGAGCCAACGGAGGGATCTAATGGACCTACAGATCATGAGCTCCAATGATGTGAGATTAATTGATCAAACTCTTTGATCCAGTTAATCAATATTCATTAACTACAAGTCACTCCACTATAGACTTGTAGCTGCACTCTCCTCACTGTAGATAATATTGTGTCCACTGATACAGTCATTACTCATGAGTCGACCCTTCACAGGTTGTTCGTAATCACGATTAGGTCAAATTACCGTTTTACCCCTGTGATTACCTCTTTGTTCCTTAAGCACCGCTGATCCTCTAATGAACAACAAGTCTAAGGTCCTTACCTTAGACTCATACCTTCATAGAGGGCGGGGCCCGTTGTTCAAGACACGAGTCGGTTCTAAGGGAACAACCTATCTAATTCCTCAAGAGAGGAATGAGTGAATTCCATCTTGCACGCTTAAGTTCCCACTACCTACCTACGAGGTTCTGTCCCTGAGAAGGTAGGCTTATTGAGTCAGCTATAGGCCACTCTCACCCATACTAGTCTAAGGACAAACCCTTATAAGCAGGAGTTCTTAACTTGCTCAAGATTCAGGTCAAGTCACTAATGACCATCTATAAATTACTAGTCTTATCCTGTTAATGGTGTTATACTGGTTAGACTAATAATTTGCGATCCAGTCTTGTATGAACTCTTCATACAGGATGCCCCCACTCGCATGTCAACTACATGAATGAGTTGGATTACCTCATTTGTACTAATTACAAAGTGGGTCGCATCCATGGTGTTACCAGAATGAGGTTTCCAACCTTATTCTTATACCATAGACTATTTAGGTTATACTCTTGAACTCAACCCAAATAATGTCCACTATACTTATGTTCAAGATAAAGTTATAACCTTGGAGCTTAGTTTATTGGATTTATAAAGCAAGACTGTAATTCTATCAAAACAAATAATACTTTATTTAATTGATCAAAATTACACAAGTTTAGGACTTAAATCCCAACAATCTCCCACTTGACCTAAAGCTTGTGGAGTGCTAAAACATTACAGTAATGTATATACAATAAACTAAGGCATTTAAACCCCTTTGTACAAAATACTCCCACTTACCCTTGTTGGGGAAGACTTGTAAACGTAGACCTTCTAAGTGACTCTCAAATACTTTAGTCGTGAGAACCTTTGTAAAAGGATCAGCAAAGTTGTGCTCTGAGGCTATCTTCGTGACAATCACGTCTCCTCTATGCACGATCTCCCGGATGAGATGATACTTTTGCTCTATGTGCTTTCCCCTCTTGTGACTTCGGGGTTCCCTCGAATTTGTCACTGCACCACTGTTATCGCAATACAGTGTGATGAGCAAAGTCATATTTGGAACAACTTCCAAATTTAGCATGAATTTCCTTAACCAAACGGCCTCCTTAGCTGCTTCACAAGCTGCTACATATTCGTCCTCCATGGTGGAATCAGCGATGCATCCTTGCTTGACGTTTCGCCATACTACAACTCCTCCGTTAAGAGTGAATACTGACCCTGATGTATATTTCTGAGAATCATTATCAGTCTGAAAGTCAGAATCCGTGTATCCTGTAAGGATCAAATCCTTATCCCCAAACATAAGCATGTAGTTCCTTATTCTCCGAAGATACTTAAGGATTGTTTTAACCGTTGTCCAGTGTTCAAGACCTGGATTGGATTGATTTCTACTGACCATCCCAACTGCAAAACAGATGTCGGGCCTAGTACACAACATGGCGTACATCAGGCTCCCAACAGCCAATGCATAAGGAATCCGTCTTATGTCCTCAACTCCTTGAGGTGTCTTAGGACACTGTTCCTCAGACAAATGGATTCCATGTCTAAACGGCAACAAGTCGTTTTTGGAATCTTACATCTTAAACCTTGACAACACTTTGTCTATGTATGATGCTTGAGACAAGGCTAGGGTTTTATTCTTGCGGTTCTGGACAATCAGGATCTCAAGAACAAACTGCGCATCGCCCAAATCTTTCATTTGGAACTGCGTAGCTAGCCATTCCTTGATGTTAGTAAGATAACCTACATCATTCCCAATGAGTAGGATGTCATCCACATAGAGAATTAGGAATGCGACAGAACTATTGATGATTTTCTTGTAGACACAAGGTTCATCATCATTCTGGTCAAAACCATAAGATCTTATTGCCTCATCAAATCTTAAATTCCAGGACCTAGAAGCTTGTTTCAGTCCATAAATTGACCTTTCAAGCCTGCAAACCTTCTACTCTTGTCCTGGTTCAATGAACCCTTTGGGTTGGTCCACGTAGATGGTTTTCTCAAGATTGCCATTCAAAAAGGTTGTCTTGACATCCATTTGCCATACCTCATAGTCATAATATGCGACAATGGCAAAAAGGATACGAATAGACTTTACCATAGCAACAGGTGAAAAGGTTTCCTCATAGTCCACCCCTTCAACCTAGGTATAACCCTTTGCTACTAGTCTAGCTTTAAAGGTTTGCACCTTCCCATCTACACCACATTTTCTCTTGTAGATCCACTTACAACCTATAGGTTTTACCCCATCAGGCCTATCTACAAGATCCCAAACAGAATTGAAGTACATCGATTCCATTTCTTGGTCCATGGCTATGACCCATTTGTCTTTGTCTTTGTCAACCATTGCTTGTTTATAAGTCAATGGATTCTCGCAGTTGTCATCTGGTATAACAACTTGGGTTTCAGCTAAACTCATGTAACGGTCAGGCTGTATTACAACCCTCCCACTACGTCGAGGCATACTCAACTCTTGAGATGAACTCTCTTGACTAGACAAACAAGTATCAAAAACTCTTTTTGAAGTACTAGTGTTCTTATTAGCAACCTTTGCTATTGTTCCGTCTAACTCACTCAACACTACCTTACTTTTTGGTTTGTGGTCCCTTATGTTGTCCTCCTCCAAGAAAATGTCATTTGTCGACACAAAAACCTTATCTTCCTTAGGATCATAGAATAAACCGCCTCTTGTTTCTTTTGGGTATCCTATGAATAGGCATAACTTTGAACGTGAATCCAACTTCTTTGGATTTGTCACAAGCAATGTGCTGGACAGCTCCATATTCTGAAGTGACATAAACTACCTTAACGTCCTTTCCAGAGTTCAAAAGGTGTTTCAGAAACACTTTTGGAGGGCACATTATTCAAAATATATACCGCAGTCTCCACTGCGTAACCCCAAAAGGAACTAGGAAGATGAGCATAACTCATCATTGATCGAACGATGTCTAACAAGGTTCTATTTCTCCTTTTCGATACACCGTTTTGTTGTGGTGTGCCGAGAGCTGAGAGTTGGGATGTAATTCCATGTTTTATCATATAGTTCTGGAATTTTAAATCCATGTACTCTCCACCTCGATCCGATCGAAGTGTTTTAACTGTTTTACCTAATTGATTTTGAACTTCAGTCTTGAATTCCTTGAACTTTTCAAGTGCTTCAGACTTGTGGTGCATTAGGTAAATATGCCTAAATCTAGAATAATCATATATAAAAGAGATGAATATTCATATCCTCCCCTGGCTTTAACATTCATCATACCACAAAGGTCTGAATGTATAAGCTCTAGAGGGTCTCTGGCTATATAACCTTTTCCACTAAAAGGTCTTTTAGTCATTTTTCCTTCTAGGCAGGATTCACATACTGGCAAAGAATTATCTTCTAACTCGTTTAGAAGTACGTTCTTTACCAATCTCTCAATCCTATTGAGATTAATGTGACCTAATCTTAGATGCCAAAGATGAGCATTTTCTTTAGGAGAAATTTTTCGTTTCTTAGTTTGTGCGTTTGCAGTTTTAAATAATTCAGTGTTCAAAACCATTTTGACTGCCTTAAAACATACAATCCATTTTCTAACGAAGCTGGACATATTTCTAAACCTTTCCTCAAAATAAACACTTTATTCATAGAAAATGAAACAAAAATACATTGTTCTATAAGGCAAGAAATGGAATGAAGGTTTCTAGTAAACCCTGGTATCACTAATATATTGTCTAACAATACATATTTCTTGCCAAAATAAAACTTCATTGTGCCTACTGCTACAGCTGAGATGAATTCTCCATTTCCAATCCGGAGCGTTATCTCTCATTTCTATAGTTGCTGCCAGGAATCAATTATCCAAGCTGTTTTATCATTATCCACTAAACAAGCATCTAGGCAAAGTAAATCATATTTACCTTCCTTCTTCTTTTTTCTCGCAATGTACTTGGACAGCCTCGCTTTCCAATGCCCGCCTTCGTTGCGGTGGAAACACTTTCCTTTGTCAAAGAACGTCTTTGACTTTCTTGCCATACAAGCGCAGCCTTTGTCAACCTGTTTCCCTTTACCAACCTTCTTCATGTTGGGATTTTTGTCCTAATCTCGTGTTTGTAATATATTGATTGAAATTAATAAGATTTATTTATTTCATCACTTTGTGTCTCACAATATTTATAAACTTTTCCAATAAATTAAGCTCCAGGGTCATTGAATTTATGAGAGAACTAGAACTTGAACGCGTGTAGTGGACACACGTAAGATCACGCTCGAGTTAATGACCCGAATGGTCTGATATATGGATAGGGTTGGAGACCTAATCCTAGATACACCGTGGATGCGCCCGCTTTGTATTAGATACGCATTTGAGGTGATCCGACTCGCTCATGTAGTTGAAATGCGAGTGGGGGCATCCTGTGCAATGAGATTGTACAAGATCAACCGTGAATTATTAGACCTCACCGATGTAACACCGCTGATGCGTGAGGACTAATAATTTCGTGAGATGACCATTAGTGACTCGACTTAATCTCCGAGCGTGTTACGGACTCGCATGCAGTGAAGGTCTGTTTCTTTGACTAGTACGGCGGTGAGGGTGGTCACGATTACTCGCCCAATATGCTTATCTTCTCGTGGACACAACCAAGTGGGAGCCGGAACTTAACTACGCGAGATGGAATTCACTCGCTTCGCCTTTAGGGAAACTAGAGGGTTGTTCCCTTAAGTCTTTGTCTCCGGGCTTGGACAACGGCGCCCACCTTCTCACCGCCCGAGAAGGGTGTTGTGTATGGTTGGACCATCACAATATGTTGTTCATTAGAGGAGCAGCGGTGGGGACTTAAGGAACAAGAGGTTGACACAGGGGTAAAGCGGTAATTTGACCCAACAAAGTCTCACGAACAACCCGTGAAGGGTCGACTCATGGGTATTGGTTATATTAGTGGACACGTAATATTCTCGCGACGACGGGAGTGCAACTACGGGCTATAGTGGAGTGTTACCGTAGCTAATGAATGTTGGTTAACCGGGTCAAAGAGTTTGGCAGGTTAATCTCGGATCATTGGAGCCCGCCACAACGTAGGTCCATTAGGTCCCTGGTTTGCTCCATCCGGATTTAAGAAGGGATAAAGTTTTGGTATGAAATTGAAGTGTTCAATTTCACCTTAAGGGCATTTATGTCATTTATATGAGATACGAATGATATAATATATAGTTTAATGTGAATGAGATTCATAATAAACTATAGGTTAGCCTAATTGTTGAATTAGGGCTAATTGGAGAATTTGATTGAGAGAAATTAAATTGGATGTGATTCAATTTAATAAATCCACAATTATTGCAAATGAGATTTGCAATATGAGATATGAGATATCTTATATTATGTGGTTATGCAAATGAGATTTGCATAACCTATGGTTGTGGTAAAGTGGTAATAATGTGGACATTTTAACTCCACTAATCCCACTATATAAACCCTTCTTTCAAGAAGGATGGCAATGCACTCTCTCATTTTTTTGGTTTTACACAAAAAAGAGAAGAGAAACTCTCTCTATTCTCTCTCAAATTCTCCTCCCTCTCCAAAACCAAAAAGGTTCCCACAAGCCTCCTTTCTCCAAAAGAGAACAACCGAGAAGGCTTCTTGGTAGTGTTTGACTTACAATCATTGGAGAAAATCGTTGTGTACGAGGAGCACGAAGAGTTCGTGGATTTGAAGAAGATATTGTGAAGAAAGTCTTCAACAAGTAAGTAAAATCCTTTCTTATTGTTATTCTTCTTCTTAATTGCATGTTTAGCCTAGATCTATGTACTAGATCAATTTTAATAAAGAAGGTTTGCGTAATTGATACATCGACGATTCAATCGTCTTTTCACGCATGGGATTTTCATTCCCTTCAATTGGTATTAGAGCCATTTTGATGGTTTCTTAATTATGCAATCGCTTTTGTTAAAATTTGGTGGGTATTTTACCATAATTCATGAGATGAATGTCTTGGTTTGCATAATGGATGTTTTCGCTTTTGGCACTTTTAGATTTATTTTCTGCTTGATGAGATCAAATGTAAAGGGCCCGTGTTTTTGGCGCTTTAGAAAATAAATCGAGTCCGTAAGTCCGCGTCATTCGTGGCAAGTGTTGCCGTGAAGAAATCGGAGCGAAAACAGCGGCAATCGACGAAGAACAAAGCAAAGGAGTTTGTCGTTTCATCGCCGATGGCGTTGAGAGACGCCCAACGGTGTCTCAACGCTATCCTCGCGGATGGAGGCCTCTCAGCAGAGCAGCGCTGCAACGCTACGCCGGGGTTGAGAACGCGTCGACGGCCTGAGACGACAAATACAGTAACGCTTCACGGCGTTACAACGCTGCACGCGCGTTGAGGAGCGATTCATGGCGATTCACGCGAGGTCGTGGGTTCAAGGCTTCTCTTGGGCGGTTTTCACACGTTTTATTTATTTATTTTCATAAAATGTATTTTATTATTTTTTTATTTAATTATTTTATTAAATAATATTAATATAAATGTTATATTAATGTTATTTAATTAAATAATTGCCCCTAGGTGCCAAAAATCGGTCCATTTTAACTATTTAATTATTTTATACATGAGATGTATATTTTAATTAATTTCTATGTGCATTATGTATGTCATATAGATTTAAAATCCCACCTTAGGTTAAACATTTCATGCATCATTTTTATATTATAAGAGTTATAATATATGGTATGCATGATAGGATTATATTATAAGAGTTATAATATAATGTTTGCATGTTTTAATTTAATTAAATATAAGTGTTATATTTTTAAATTAAAAGCATGCTCATGCATTTAATTCATGTGATGAATTATATTATGTTATAGTATATAGTATTATTCATGTGATGGATGATCAAGCACTATAACATAGAAATGCATGCAACCTAAGTTAATTATTAGTTTTAAAGTGTTTAGAACTTGAATAATTAGACTTAGGTTTTCTAATTTTCTAATGAGATTAGAAATTTAGGAAATCAAATATGACCTTTGAATGGAGACTGATAAGTAACTCTGTCTAAGGAAGGTTTTGTCTAAGGCTGGGGTATTTAAGTTGACGCTTGCAAAACACCCCTACCTGGAAACCGACCTGGGAGTGAATTCGGTCTAGAGATTCTTAGGTTATATTCTCGTGAGTGCCGTTAATTAAGTGTTAATTAATTTACTCACATAGACCTAAGTTAATAATGTGATTATAAACTTAGGTTAATACCATATAAGAGTTATATTGGTAGACTTAGGTAAATTTTAGCCGGTTTATCTAGGTCAATCCCTAATAAAATTTAAAGTGCTCAGTGGGAGGAAATAAAGTGTATGAGATACATTTGAATTTTCAACCACAAATCTCCTTTAAGTCCGCACCGTGAGATCTATACTCGGCCTCGTGGCGCAAATGGGAGCGTCCCCCTTCGGATGGCATTTGTATAGGTCAATATCATCGTGGATGGAGAGAGTACTTATAGTGAGTGGGAGCGGGACTTGTGAAAACGAGACCCACGGTCTCTTCTTTCGATTCACCACAAATGAGACGCCTATGATCCGTCCGCTAGTTTGGCTCGACCGCACAATCCCTTCGGAGGGCTTGATCATGGGAGTCGGAACAACGTGAATTCCCGAAAGGGATGCAGTTTCCTGGTTGGTTTTCCTTCTTGGTTCACCCTTCGGTGGCTATTGTTTGGACGGATGCTTGGAAACTTAAAGATTGAGGGTGACACTCACAGACTTCGTTAAGTGTTAATGAATTCGACCGAACAATGGTAATTGGGCGCCTAATGGAATAAGAGTTATTCGGGATTAGGGTCCGATCGAGAAAGTCTCGTCCTAGAGGAGGAGTGTTCTGTTCACCCTTCGGTGGCGGCCATTCTAAACCTTTAGGGTATCATTGCAAAATTTTTATTGACCTAGGGATCATGAAACAAATTTTGCTAAAACTTGATTGGATTTCATAAGTTTTTTAAGAGACTAATACAAAGGTTTTCTTGATTTTTCAAATTAAAAATGTCTAAGCGCAATAATAGCTTTACTCGCCTTTGACAAATTAGTGGGAGATAACTATCAAAGTTGGAAAAACAACATAAATACAA
Source organism: Trichosanthes cucumerina (assembly GCA_036507285.1). Lineage (NCBI taxonomy): Eukaryota > Viridiplantae > Streptophyta > Magnoliopsida > Cucurbitales > Cucurbitaceae > Trichosanthes > Trichosanthes cucumerina. The sequence continues at coordinate 66,915,872 of CM071839.1, read as the reverse complement.
TTTTGGTACAAGACGACATAAAGTTCGTGTTATCTCGAGGAGTGTCCTCGAGATGTCGGAAGCTCTGACAAAGATCGCGAAGTGTTCGCGATGCATACGATCGATGGATCGGGGCCAATGAAAAGGCCAAGGTCTATATTATTTCCAAAGATGTCCGATGTCTTCGCAGCAAAGAAGCACGAGTTGATGGTTTCCGCTAAGGAGATCATGGAGTCTCTGCAAAAAAATGTTTGGACAAAGATCCTTTCGTGTCCGGCATGACTCGCTCAAATACGTCTTCAACGCATCGGATGAAAGAGGGGTCGCTCATCCGCGGAACATGTTCTAGACATGATGACCCACTTCCATCTGGCCGAGATGAACGGGGCTTCGATCGATGAGTCGAGCCAGGTCAGTTTTATTTTGGAGACTCTTCCGAAGAGTTTCCTTCATTTTAGAGCAATGCTTTGTATGAACAAAATTAGCTACACACCGACAACCTCCTCAATGAGCTCTGAAATTTCCAATCCTTGCATAGGGTCGTGAATGCGAGGCAAATGTTGCCTCACAGTCTTATCACGGAGGTTCGACCTGCAGGGACGAAACTCGTTGCTCCTTCACGCCCGAAAGGGAAGAAGAGGATGAAGAGGGGTAAAACTGACCGTGTTGCCGCCCACAAGGGCAAGAAGGTCAAGGAGGTTGCAGAGAAAGGAAAGTGTTTCCACTGCAATGGGGGCGGTCACTGGAAGAGAAACTGTCCTAAATTCCTTGCCGAGAAGAAGAATCAAGGTAAATGTGATTTACTTGTGATCAAAACTCGTTTAGTGGAGAGTAGTGACTCTGTCTGATATCTCGGATTTGAGCGCCACTAACCACGTTTGTTCTTCTTTTCGTGGATTGATTCTGGCGCCCATTGCGAGAGGGTGAGGTGACTCTACGGGTTGGATCCGGGGAGCTTGTCTCTGCTGCAGCGATCGGCACGGTGAAGCTAAACTTTGGCGGGAAGTACTTATTGTTGGACAATCTGTACATAGTTCCAGGGTTTACTAGAAACCTTGTTTCAATTTCCTGCCTTATAGAATAATGTATTACAGTTTCTTTTTAATCGAATAAAGCGTTTATTTCTTTCAAAGGGAATGTGATTTGTTCAGCTTCACTTGAATATAATCTGTATGTTTTGAAACCTAATTCGGTCAAAAGTGTTTTGAATACTGAATTATTTAAAACTGCAAAAACACGAACTAAGAAAGCGAAAGTTTCTCCAAAAGAAAATGTCCATCTTTGGCATCTTCAGATAGGCCACATTAATCTCAATAGGATTGAGAAACTAGTGAAGAGTGGACTTCTAAACGAGTTGGTAGAAAACTCTTTACCGGTGTGTGAGTCATGCCTTGAGGGCAAAATGACCAAACGTCCTTTTAGTGGAAAAGGATATAGAGCCAAAGAGCCTCTTGAGTTAGTGCATTCTGACCTCTGTGGTCCAATGAATGTTAAAGCTCGAGGCGGTTATGAGTACTTTGTGTCTTTCATAGACGACTACTCTAGATATGGGTACATTTACCTAATGCATAAGAAGTCTGAAACTCTTGAAAAGTTCAAGGAGTACAAGACTGAGGTTGAGAACCTCTTAGGTAAATCGCTTAAAACACTTCGATCGGATCGGGGTGGAGAGTACATGGACACCGAATTCGTGACTATATGATAGAACACGGAATTACGTCCCAACTCTCAGCACCTGGTATGCCACAGCAGAATGGTGTATCGGAAAGGAGAAACAGAACCTTGTTGGACATGGTTCGGTCGATGATGAGCTATGCTCGTCTCCCTAATTCTTTTTGGGGGTACGCAGTGGAGACTGCGGTTTATATTTTGAACAACGTTCCCTCGAAGAGTGTTTGTGAAACACCTTTCGAGCTATGGAATGGACGTAAAGGTAGTTTACATCACTTCAGGATTTGGGGATGCCCGGCCCATGTGTTGGTGTCAAACCCGAAAAAGTTGGAACCTCGTTCGAAATTGTTCCTATTCGTAGGTTACCCTAAAGAGACTATAGGTGGTCTGTTTTATGATCCTAGGGAAAATAGGGTGCTTGTGTCGACAAACGCCACTTTCCTAGAGGAAGACCACGTCAGCGATCATGTACCAAGGAGTAAGATTGTATTGAATGAAATGGATGGTTCATCGACCATATGATTCTTTGATGGGGCTAGTACGTCAACAAGTGTTGTTGATCCTAGCACGTCTAGTCAAATCCGTTCTCAAGAGTTGGGAATGCCTCGACGTAGTGGGAGGGCTGTGAGACAGCCTGATCGCTACGTGGGTTTAGCTGAAACCTCAGTTGTCGCTCCTGATGATGACTGTGAGGATCCATTGTCCTATGATCAGGCAATGGTTGATGTTGACAAAGACGAGTGGATTATAGCTATGGACCAAGAAATGGAGTCTATGTACTTCAATTCTGTATGGGAGCTTGTGGATCAACCGGATGGGGTAAAACCTATTGGTTCCAAATGGATCTACAAGCGTAAACGTGGCATAGATGGGAAGGTGAAGACCTTCAAAGCCCGACTAGTGGCAAAGCGTTTTACCCAGTTGAAGGGGTTGACTATGAGGAGACCTTTTACTTTGCTGCCATGGTAAAGTCGATCGAGATCCTTCTGGCCATTGCCGCGTATTATGACTACGAGGTATGGCAGATGGATGTCAAGACAGCCTTTCTGAATGGCAAACTTGATGAGACCATCTACATGGACCAGCCCAAAGGGTTCATTGTCCAAGGCTAAGAGCAAAACGTTTGTCGGCTTCATAGGTCCATTTATGGACTGAAACAGGCTTCGAGGTCTTGGAATATAAAGTTTGATGAGACAATCAAATCTTATGGCTTTGATCAAAATGTCGACGAGCCTTGTGTCTACAAGAAAATCGTTGACAAAACTGTCGCATTTTTAGTGTTGTATGTGGATTTATATTCTTCTCATTGAGAATGAGGTAGAATTTCTTCGACGGCGTTAAGAAGTGGCTAGCTTCGCAATTCCAAATGAAAGATTTGGGAGAAGCTCGGTATGTTCAGAGTATCCGGATAGTCGAGAACCTAAGAAGAGCGAACGCTAGCCTTGTCTCAGGCATCTTATATTGACAAGATGTTGTCTAGATATAAGATGCAGAACTCCAAGAAGGGCTTACTGCCTTTCAGGCATGGGGTTCACTTGTCTAAGGATCAATGTCCTAAGACTCCTCAAGATGTTGAGGATATGAGACTGATTCCATATGCTTCACCGTAGGGGCCCGATGTATGCCATGTTGTGTACTAGGCCCGGCACATCCGCATATGCACGGGAATTGTCGAGAGATATCGAGTCTAATCCAGGATTAGATCACTGGACAGGCGTAAAGGCAATGCTCAAGTATCTTAGGAGAACGAGGAACTACAACTTAGTGTATGGGAGTGGGGATTTGATCCTTATGGGATACACAGATTCTGATTTTCAGACCGATAAGGATTCTAGGAAATCCACCTCGGGTCGACCTTCATTCTGAATGGAGGAGCTGTAGTATGGTGAAGCATCAAGCAGGGATGCATCGCTGATTCCACTATGGAAGCGGAGTATGTTGCGGCTTGTGAAGCTGCAAAGGAAGCTGTTTGGGTTAGGAAGTTCATGACAGATTTGGAAGTTGTTCCTAACATGAACTTGCCCATCACAATCGCTCGTGATAACGGTGTGCGATAGCCAACTCACGTGAGCCTCGGAGCCATAAGAGAGGCAAACACATTGAGCGCAAGTATCATCTGATACGGGAGATTGTGCAATCGCGGAGACGTGATACCACGCAGATAGCGTCGGAGCACAACGTGGTGATCCATTTACAAAGCCCCTCACGGCTAAGGTGTTTGAGGGTCACCTAGAGTCTAGGTCTTGAGAGCTTCCTGACTAGGGCAAGTGGGAGATGTGTAAACGGGTATTCAATGCCCTAGTTTATTGTATTACTTCGTTGTAATTTATGTACATTTCTGAAATGTATTTTCTCCACTAGCTTAGTCCAAGTGGGAGTTTGTTGGGATTTTCGTCCTAATCTCGTGTTTGTAATATATTGATTGAAATTAATAAGAGTTATTTATTTCATCACTTTGTGTCTCGCAATATTTATAAACTTTTCCAATAAACTAAGCTTCAGGGTCATTGAATTTATGAGAGAACTAGAACTTGAACGGTGTGTAGTGGACACACAGGTAAGATCATGTTTGAGTTAATGACCCGAATGGTCTACAGTATATGGATAGGGTTGGAGACCTCATCCTAGATACACTGTGGATGCGGCCCGTTTTGTATTAGATACAGACGAGGTGATCTGATTCGTTCATGTAGTTGACATGCGAGTGGGGGCATCCTGTGCAATGAGATTGTACAAGACCGGACCGTGAATTATTAGACCTACTGATGTAACACCGTTGACACTGGGGACTAATAATTTCGTAGATGACCATTAGTGACTCGACTTGAATCCTGAGCGTGTTACGGACTCCTGTGCGAGGGTCCGTTCTTTGACTAGTAATGCGGGTGAGGGTGGTCACGCGCTTACTCGCCCAATATGCCTATCTTCTCGTGGGGACGAACCAAGTAGGAAGTCGGGAACTTAACTACGCGAGATGGAATTCACTCGTTCCGCCTTTAGGGAAACTAGAGGGTTGTTCCCTTAAGTCTTTGTCTCTCGGGCTTGGACAACGGGCACCCACCTTCTCACCGCCCAAGAAGGGTGTTGTGTATGGTTGGACCATCACAATATGTTGTTCATTAGAGGAGCAGTGGGGACTTAAGGAACAAGAGGTAGACACAGGGGTAAAACGGTAATTTGACCCAGCAGTGTCTACGAATAACCTGTGAAGGATCGACTCATTGGTATTGGTTATATCAGTGGACACGTAATATTCTGCACTGATGGGAGTGCAACTACGGGCTATTGTGGAGTGTTACCGTAGCTAATGAATGTTGGTTAACCGGGTCAAAGAGTTTGGCAGGTTAATCTCGAATCATTGGAGCTCGTCACTGTAGCTCGTCACTGACCACCCTTCTTAACGAGCTATAGAACATTTCAGTCCTTGATGAGGATCAGGACACCGGAAGCTGAGGCGAATGTTGCCTATAGATCATATCAGAGGGGTTCGACCTCTAGGACTAAATCTGTTGCTCCTTCTCGCCTGAAAGGGAAGAAGAAGATGAAGAAGGGCAAAGTTGTCTGAGCTGCCGCCCAAAAGGACAAGAAGGTCAAGGAAGTTGTAGAAAAAGGAAAGTGCTTCCACTGCAATGGGGATGACCACTGGAAACGAAACTGGTCAAAGTTCCTTGCCGAGAAGAAGAATCAAGTTAAATATGATTTACTAGTGATTGAAACTTGTTTAGTGGAGAGTAGTGACTCTGCCTGGATTTTTGATTCGGGCGCCACTACCCACGTTTGTTCTTCTTTTCAAGGAATTGATTCCTCGCAGCAACTGAGAGGGTGAGGTGACTCTACGGGTTGGATCCAGGGAGACTGTCTCTTCTGCAGCAATCGACAAATTGAAGCTTTATTTTGGCAGGAATTACTTATTGTTAGACAATTTGTACATAGTTCAAGGGTTTACTAGAAACCTCGTTTCTATTTCCTGTCTTCTAGAACATTGTATTTTTGTTTTTTTAATGGCAATAAAGCGTTTATTTCCAGAAATGGTAACTTCATGTGTTCTGTTTCACTTAAGTTAAATTTGTATGTTTTGAAACCTAATTCGGTCAAAAGCGTTTTGAACACTCAATTATTTAAAACTGAAGAAACACGAACTAAAAGAGTAAAAGTTCTCCAAAAGAAAATGCCCATCTTTGACATCTAAGGTTAGGCCACATTAATCTCAATAGGATTGAGAGACTAGTGAAAAGTGGACTTCTAAGTTAGTTGGAAGAAAACTTTTTACCAGTGTGTGAGTCATGCCTCGAAGGCAAAATGACCAAACGTCCTTTTAGTGGAAAAGGATATAGAGCCAAGGAGCCCATTGAGCTTATACATTTTGACCTTTGTGGTCCAATGAATGTTAAAGCACGAGGTGGTTATGAATACTTCGTATCTTTCATAGATGACTATTCGAGTTATGGGTGATAGAGATCTGATCTCCTTGAGCAGCGGAAACGTGGTTTGGGATCGTAATTTGCTTGATTGTTTAGGTTGAATAAAAAATCGATACATTGACAAAAATACAGAACAAGCGTGCTTTTAATCTAATTAAAAACATGGAGATATACATGCAAACATACCTAAATTTAACTATTAAATTAAGAAGAGAAAGGAATTATTACCTTTGTAGACTCGCAGGAACACCTTGCTCCAATGTTTATTCCAGTAACTCAACAACACAGGAACTTCCAAAAGTTCTCTGTTTTTCACCAACAGGAACACAACTAATAGAGTAAACCCTCTATCCTCTGAATGTTTAGATCCTCCTTGGTGGGAAGGATTCCAACTTTAAGAAGAAGAAGGGAATGAGAGAGTGAGAGAATTCTTGGAAAAATAGCAATTCTCCAATTGTAAAATGATCATCAATTCAATTCATCGAATGAGCAACCCCCTTTTCCCTGTTAAACTGTCGATAGGGAGAAGAAGAGGGGTAGTGAAAACGTGTCTGGATGACACGTTCCCTTATTTTATTATTAAAATAATAATAATAATAATTAAATCAAATTTAATTATTAATTTAAATCATATTTAAATAATACAAATTAAATATCATATATTTAATTTGGATTAAATCTCATTTAATCATATTACCCCTTTAACCTATAGTTTTAATGTACATCCAATGCACATTAAATTTTAACCTATAGTTTTCAAATGTGAATCACATTCACATTTAATATAATATTTGAACTCTTTCAAATATTCAATTCTCTCATATAATTTAATATGAATTATATTCACATTAAATTTATAATATGTAGTTCCAAAACTGTATATTATATCGTATCTAAATATATTAAATATATACCCTGATGAATTTGAACATTTCAAATTCAAATGATCTAAGAACCCTTTACGAGCTAGAACGTGGACCTAATGGACCTACAGATTAGAAGCTCCAACGATTCGAGATTGCTCGATTAATCTCATTAACCTCCCAATCAACATTCGTTAACTGCAGGAACACTCCACTAAAGTCCCACAACTGCACTCTTCTCACTGCAGATATATTTTTGTGTCCACGGATATTGACCAATAACAGCAAGTCAATCCTTCACGAATGTTCGTAACACCTGCTAGGTCAAATTACCATTTTACCCTTGGGTTACATCTTGTGCCTTAAGTACTAGTGCTCCTCTAATGAACAATTTGTTTGTGGTCCTACCAATAAACAGAGTCCCTCTCGGGCCAATGAGAGGGTCGGGCCCTTTGTTCAAGTCCCGGAGACACGACTTAAGGGAACATTCCTCTACTTACCCTAGTAGGCGGGAAGGAGTGAATTCCATCTTCCTAAGTTAAGTTCCCAGCCGCTCACTTGGTCTTTTCCCCAAGAAGGTAGGCATATTGAGTCGGCGAATCTGGACACTCTCACCCATACTAGTCAAAGGACAATCCCTCGCGAACAGGAGTTCGTAACCTGCTCAGGATTGAGATCAAGTTGCCTAGGTCATCCTAGTGAAATAGAAACCTAACTAGTCAATGGAGTTACAGCTAGAGGTTGCTATTTCGTGGTCTGGTCTTATGTAATCTCATTACATAGGATATCCCCACTCACCTGTCATCTACACGAACACGTTAGGATCACAGTGTTTGCATCAAATATAAAGTGGGCCACATCCATAGTTTTACAAGGGTAAGGTACCCAAACCTTATCCCCTAACTATAGACCCTTTAGGGTGTATCTCGAACCGAGATCCTTTATATGTACACTAATTTAGTTAAAGATTCATATAACAGCCTTGGATGTTTAGTTTCTTGGATTTAGGGTTTAAATAAAGGCAAACTCGTAGATAACGAACAATAACTCTTTATTGAAATAATAACACTTTATTACATTAATTAGAACATAATTACAAACTACGAGTTTTAGGACACAAATCCCAACAAACTCCCACTTGAACTAAAACTCTAGTGGGGTACATCATAATCTAAAACAGTGGTTACAAGAGATAGAAATACAATAAACTAGGGCATCCATATACCCCATTACATATCTCCCACTTGCTCTAGATTAGACTATGTACATATCTCGTAGACCTAGACTTTCCAGATGACCCTCGAACACTTTAGCCGCTAGAGTCTTTGTAAACAGATCAACAATATTGTGCTCCGAAGAGATCTTCGTGACTGTCACTCCTCGTTGCACTATTTCTCGTATCAGGTGATACTTCCTCTCGATGTGCTTACCTCGCTTATGGTCATGAGGTTCCTTCCAATTGGCTACCGCACAAATCGTTGTCACACGAGATAAGGTGATGGGAGATTCCATATTTGGAACAACTTCCAAATCGATGAGGAATTTCCTTAGTCAAACAAACCTCTTTAGTCGCTTCTTCACAAGCAAATGACATACTCAGCCTCCATCGTGGAGTCGGCGATGCATCCTTGCTTGATGCTTGGCCATACTATAGCTCCCCCGTTAAAGGTGAAAACTGATCCCGATGTGGATTTTCGAGAATCCTTATCGGTCTGAAAATCAGAATTAGTGTATCCAGTATGGATCAAATCCTTAGACCCATACACAAGCGTATAGTCCCTCGTTCTCCTAAGATACTTGAGGATATTTTTAACTGTTGTCCAGTGGTCTAACCCTCGATTGGACTGGTACCTGCTGACTATTCTCACTGCATAACAAATGTCTGGCCTCGTGCACAACATAGCATACATTAAGCTACCTACTGCAGAGGCATAGGGAATATGTCTCATATCCTCAACTTCTTGAAGTGTCTTAGGACACTGTTCCTTAGACAGATGAACTTCATGCCTAAAAGGTAATAAGCCCCTCTTGGAATTCTCCATCGAATATCGGGACAACATTTTGTCGATATAAGACGCTTGAGACAGTGCTAGCGTTCTATTCTTGCGATTCCTGAAGATCTGAATCCCAAGAACATATTGCGCCTCTCCCAAATCTTTCATTTGGAATTGGGTCGCTAGCCAATTCTTTATGTCAGTTAGGTATCCTACATCATTCCCAATGAGTAGGATATCATCCACATAAAGTACTAAAAAAGCTACTTTGTCGTTAATAATCCTCTTGTAAACACAAGGCTGATAAACGTTTTGGTCAAAGCCATAGGACTTGATCGCAGTATCAAATCTTATATTCCAAGATCTGGACGCTTGTTTCAACCCATATATGGATCGATTGAGCTTGCACACTTTTTGCTCCTGACCTTGGGTTATGAACCCTTCGGGCTGGGACATATAGATGCTCTCGTCAAGATTACCATTCAAAAAGGCAGTCTTGACGTCCATTTGCCAGATTTCATAGTCATCAAATGCAGCTATGGACAAGAGTATCCTTATAGACTTCAGCATAGCAACAGGGAAAAAAGTTTCTCCATAGTCAACTCCTTCCCTTTGGGTAAAACCCTTTGCTACAAGTCTAGCCTTAAAGGTATGTACCTTTCTGGCTGCATCTCTCTTTCTCTTATAGATCCATTTACACCCTATGGGTCTAACCCCTTCAGGTTGGTCTACAAGTTCTCATACTGAATTGAAGTCCATTGACTCCATTTCATGATCCATTGCTTTGATCCATTGGTCCTTGACTACATCATTCATCGTCTGTTTATAAGACAATGGATCTTCTACGTCGTTATCAGATATGACAACTTCAGTTTCAGCTAAACCCAAGTAGCGGTCAGGTTGGGAACCAACCCTCCCACTACGTCGAGGCATTCCCAACGATTGAGAAGGACAAGACTGACTTGAGGTGCTGGCTCCTCCATCAACTCTTGATGAAGGTCCAGCTTGATCAACAACTCTTGTTGGTTCAACTATAGCTTCATTTAGTACTAATTTACTACGCGGTTTGTGGTTCCTCATGTGATCTTCCTCCAAGAACGTGGCGTTTTTCGATACAATCACCTTGTTTTCTTGTGGGTCGTAGAAAAGACCACCTCTCGTTTCTTTGGGATAGCCAACAAATTGGCACAATCTTGAACGAGGTTCCAGTTTCTTTGGGTTTGTCACGAGCACGTGTGCCGGACAACCCAAAATCCTGAAGTGTTGTAAACTAGGTTCCACAGCTCAAAAGGTGTTTCTAAAACACTTTTTTATGGAACAGTGTTCAAGATTTGAACTGTAGTCTGTACTGCGTATCCCCAAAACGAGGCTGGCAATTGAGCATAGCTCATCATAGAACGAACCATGTCCAACAAGGTTCTATTTCTCCTTTCTAACACATCATTTTGTTGTCGTGTATTAGGTGCTGAGAGTTTAGATTTAATTCCATGTTCTATCATATAGTCCTGGAATCTTAAATCCATATACTCTCCACCTCGATCGGATCGAAGTGTTTTAATGGTTTTTCCTAATGCATTCTCTACTTCAACCTTATACTCTTTGAACTTTTCAAGAGCCTCAGACTTGTGATGCATTAGATATAGATAACCATACCTCGAATAATCATCTATGAAAGAGATGAAATATTCGTACCCTCCTTGAGCTTTAACATTCACCGGACCACAAAGATCCGAATGTACAAGTTCTAAGGGCTCTATGGCTCTGTAATCTTTTCCAGTAAAAGGTCGCTTGGTCATTTTACCTTCCAAGCAAGACTCGCAAGGCGGTAAAGAATCATCTTCTAACTTGTTTAGAAGTCCATTCTTAGAGAGTCTCTCAATCCGGTTGAGATTAATATGACCAAGTCAAAGATGCCATAGATAGGTATTATTATTTGGAGAAATTCTTTGCCTTTTACTTTGAGTGTTACCATTCTTAAACATCTCTGTTAGGATTTATGCCCTAAACTTGTGTAATTTTGATAAATTAAATAAAGTGTTATTTGTTTTGATAAGATTACAGTCTTGCTTTTATAAATCCAATAAACTAAGTTCAATGTTATAACGTTTATCTTGAAATCAGTGTAGTGGACACTATTTGGGTTGAGTTCAAGATTATAACCTAAATAGTCTATGGTATAAGAATAAGGTTGGAAACCTCATTCTGGTAACACCATGGATGCGACCCACTTTGTAATTAGTACAAATGAGGTAATTCAACTCATTCATGTAGTTGACATGCGAGTGGGGGCATCTGTATTGAAAAGTTCATACAAGACTGGATCGCAAATTATTAGTCTAACCAAAGTAACACCGCTAATTGTGAAAATACTAGTAATTTATAGATGGTCATTAGTGACTCGACTGAATCTGAGCAAGTTAAGAACTCCTGCTTATAGGGGTTTGTCCTTAGACTAGTATGGGTGGCAAGTGGCTCATGGCCGACTCAATAAGCCTACCTTCTCGTGGATAGAACTTCGTGAGGTAGTGGAAACTTAATCAGCAAGATGGAATTCACTCATTCCTACACTAAGGAATTAGATAGGTTGTTCCCTTAAGAACTGACTCCAGGTCTTGAACAACGGGGCCCCGCCCCTCTATGAGGGTATGAGTATAAGGTAGGACCTTAGACTTGTTGTTCATTAGAGGATCAGTGGTGCTTAAGGAGCAAAGAGGTAATCACAGGGGTAAAACGGTAATTTGACCCTGCTGAGATTACGAACAAACTGTGAAGGGTGGACTCATGGGCAATGACTATATCAGTGGACACAATAATATCTATAGTGAGGAGAGTGCAGCTACAAGTCTATAGTAGAATGACTTGTAGTTAATGAATATTGATTAACTGGATGAAAGAGTTTGATCAGTTAATCTCACATCATTGGAGCTCATGATGTGTAGGTCCATTAGATCCCTCCGTTGGCTCAACATGGTAATATAGAGGGTATATAGTTAGGAGTGAAATTGAAGTGTTCAGTTTCATACATGAGGTATTATATCTATTATATATGATATAATTTATATAATATATAGTTTTAATGTGAATTAGATTCATATATAAACTATATACTAAAGAGAGAATAAAGGAGGGGTAGGGTGGTCATTTCCATCTCATTCCCCTATATATATGGTTGCATGAGATGCAACTAGGTTAAGCTATTCTAAATCATTCTAAGTGATTCCTAGCCTCTTTGTTGTTGTTGGAAAGGTTCCAAGACAACAAACATCTCTCTCACCAAACACCTCACTCTTCCTAAAGGGAACCCACCTTCCTCCCTCACCTAGAGAAAAACGGAGAAGATCCGGTGGTAGTGTCGGTGTTCGTACGTGTTCGTGCTACGTTGATCTTGATCGTGAGAGAGGAGAAGCACTTGAAGAAAGGTTCTTCAAAGGTAACTTTCTTGTTGTCCATTCTATTTTATGCTTAATCTTGTTATTTGTGTTCTTGAATTAATCGTTGTAACTAAATCAAGAGCGCGCGATTATAATCACTTCCATCATGGGGACTTCATTCCTTCCCTTCAATTGGTATCAGAGCCCAATTGCGTTCTTGATTTATGTTCTGGATTTTTCAAGAACAAGGTGAGATTTACTGTTTTTGCATGAGATCTATGAACGGTTTTGCAAAATTAGATGTTTTCAATTTCGGCACTTCGATTTACAATTAAAGGGAATCAAAGTCCCCGCAGCGGAAGCGATTGCGAATCGCGCGCTCTTGATTTAGTTACAATGGAAATTTCAAGAATATAAAACATGGATTAAGCATATAATAAGAGTATGGACAGCAAGAAGTTACCTTTGAAGAACTTTTCTTCAAGTGCTCCTCTCTCCACGGTCACGATCTCAACAACAAGAACTCCAACGTGCGAAGACACGACCACCGGATCTTCTCCGTTGTTCTCTAGGTGAGGGAGGAAGGTGGGTTCCCTTTAGGAGATGTGAGGTCTTTTGAGAGAGATGTGTGTTTTGGAACTCTTCCAACAACACAACAAGGATGCTAGTGATTCTATGAAAAAACCCTTCACCTAGTTGCATCTCATGCAACCATATATATAGGGAATTGGGGTAGAAATGATCATCCTACCCCTCCTTTAATCTCTCTTTAGTATATAGTCTAAATCACATTAAAACTATATATTATATCAATTATATCATATATAATTGATATAACTCTTCATATATGAAATTGAACACTTCAATTTCACTCCTAACTTTATACCCTCTATATTACCATGTTGAGCCAACGGAGGGATCTAATGGACCTACACATCATGAGCTCCAATGATGTGAGATTAACTGATCAAACTCTTTCATCTAGTTAATCAATATTCATTAACTACAAGTCATTCTACTATAGACTTGTAGCTGCACTCTCCTCACTATAGATATTATTGTGTCCACTGATATAGTCATTGCCCATGAGTCCACCCTTCACAGTTTGTTCGTAATCTCAGCAGGGTCAAATTACCGTTTTACCCCTGTGATTACCTCTTTGCTCCTTAAGCACCACTGATCCTCTAATGAATAACAAGTCTAAGGTCCTACCTTAGACTCATACCCTCATAGAGGGCGGGCCCCCGTTGTTCAAGACCCGAGTCGGGCCTAAGGGAACAACTCATCTAATTCCTCAATGAGGAATGAGTGAATTCCATCTTGCACAGCTTAAGTTCCCAGCTACCTACGAGGTTCTCGTCCCGAGAAGGTAGGCTTATTGAGCCTCGCCATCGCCACTCTCACCCATACTAGTTTAAGGACAAACCCCTATAAGCGTGGAGTTCTTAACTTGCTCAGATTCAGTCAAGTCACTAATGACCATCTATAAATTACTAGTCTTATCCTCACAATCGGTGTTATATAATCGTTAGACTAATAATTTGCGATCCATCTTGTATGAACTCTTCATACCGGATGCCCCACTGCTCGCATGTCAACTACATGAATGAGTTGGATTACCTCATTTGTACTAATTAGAAAGTGGGCGCATCCATGGTGTTACTGTAATGAGGTTTCCAACCTTATTCTTATACCATAGACTATTTAGGTTATAATCTTGAATTCAACCCAAATAGTGTCCACTACACTCGATTTCAAGATAAACGTTATAACCTTGGAGCTTAGTTTATTGGATTTATAAAAGCAGACTCAGAATCTTATTAAAACAAATAACACTTTATTTAATTGATCAAGATTACACAAGTTTAGGGCATAAATCCCAACTACAATTTCATTGAAATGTTAAGTGTAAGGGCCCGGTGTTTTGGTCAAATTTAATTGTAAATCGAGTCTGTAAGTCCGTGTCGATCAAGGCAAAGCGGTTGCTGAAAAGATCATAGCAAAAACGACCAAGGAATGGTAATTCCATATGTTTTCTGTGTGCAACGTTGAAACGCTGTTCATTGGCGTTGCAACGCTGCGCTTGCGGTAGAAGGCGCGCGCACGGGAGGCGTTACGCTTAACGCCGGCGAAGACCACAAAAGCGGCGTAATGTCGCTGCTTATCGCTGTAACGCGCAGAGCCGCTTTCACGCAGCAAAGAATCGTTGGGATATATGTCCTCATCTCGTGTAGTTTGTAATATTTCAAGTTGTAAATGAATAAGAGTTATTTATTTCAACATTGTGTAATAAATAAGAGTTATTTATTTAAACTTTGTGTCTCGCATTTTTCATAAACATAATCCAATAAACTAAGCTCCAGGGTCATTGCATTATCAGAGAACTAAGAACTTGAACGGTGTGTAGTGGACACACAGGGAGGATCACGTTCGAGTTAATGACCCGAACGGTCTACGATGATATGGATAGGGTTGGAGACCTAATCGGATACACTCGTGGATGCGGCCGCTTTGTATTAGATACAAACGAAGTGATCGACTCATTCATGTGCTTGACATGCGAGTGGGGGCATCCTGTGCAATGAGATTGTACAAGACCGACCGTGAATTATTAGACTTCACCGATGTAACACCGCATAATGATATAGAGCTAATAAATTCGTAGATGACCATTAGTGACTTGACCTTAATCCCGAGATGCGTGTCACGGACTCGCATGCGCGGGGTCCGTCCTTTGACTAGTACGGTGAGGGTGGCCACCGTTGCTCGCCCAATATGCCTATCTTCTCGGGCGGGTGACCACGTAGGGAGTCGGGAACTTGACTACGCAAGAAGGAATTCACTCGTTCCCGACTTAGGGAAACTAGAGAGGTTGTTCCCTTAAGTGTTGTCTCCAGGGCTTGAACAACGGGGCCCCACTCTCTCATTGGCCTGAGAGGGTTGTTGTTTATGGTTGGACCATGCAACGTAGTTGTTCATTAGAGGAGCGGTGGCACTTAAGGAGCAAGAGGTAGACACAGGGATAAAATGGTAATTTGACCCAGCTGTGACTACGAACAACCTGTGAAGGGTCGACTCATGAGTATTGGTTATATCGATGGACACAACTTGTCCTACAGTGATGAGAGTGCAGCTACGGGATTTAGTGGAGTGTTACCCTAGCTAATGAATGTTGATTAACCGGGTCAAAGAGTTTGACAGGTTAGTCTCGGATCATTGGAGCTTGTCACGTGTAGGTCCATTAGGTCACTCGGTTGGCTCAAATTGGACAAATTGAGGGTTTACAGTTTGGTGTGAATTTGAAGTGTTCAAATTCATTATTTGGGTATTTATGTCATTTATATGAGATGTAGATGACATAATATATAGTTTGATGTGAATGAGATTCATAATAAACTATGGTATAGCCTAATTGATTAATTAGTGCTATTTGGAGAAATTGAATTGAGAGAAATTAAATTGAATGTGATTCAATTTATAATTCCACATTTATGCAAATGAGATTTGTATAATAAGGTATGAGATACCTTCTATTATATAATATGCAAATGTGATTTGTATATTATATGGTTGTGGTAAAATTGTGATTTGGTGGAGGTTTTAACTCCATCACACAATAGTATTTTAAGGCTTTGCAAGAAGCCTTTGGTGTGCCATTTGCCATTTTTTGGATTTCCATCCAAAGAGAGCAAGACAATTCTCTCTAGAACTCTCTCAATTCTCTCTAAAACTTCTCCTCACCCAAAATCAAAGGGAGTCCCACCTACTCTCCCTCAACCTCCCGAGAACAACCGAGAAGACCCTTTGGAAGTGTCTCCGTGTTCGGATCGAAGTTCGTGTTCGAGGAGATCGTTGGATCGAGAGAGATCGTGACCGGAGGAGAAAAGCGTTGAAGAAGGGTTCTTCAACAAGTAAGTATCTTATAATTCCTTACTGTTGTCTTCTCTTATTTGCATGTTTAGCCTAGGATCTATGAGATAGATTAAATTTTAAGACACCTTTTACACAACGGATCAACGACGTTTCACAACGTCTTCCACATGAAATTCAAAATCCTTTCAATTGGTATCGAGCCAATCGTTGCTCTTCGTTGTGTATTTTTGTGAATTCTTAAAATTAGGTGGGTAGCATTAATTTTCATGAGATGAATGTTAATGGTTTGCAATTTTGGATGTTTTCGGTTTTTGGCACTTTTTAGATTTACATTAAAGTTGATGAGATCAATGTAAGGGCTCGTTGTTTTGGGCATTTTTTTAATGTAAATCGAGTCTGTTAGTCCGTGTCGTTCGTGGCAAGAGTTGTCGGAAGAAAACGGAGCAAAAACGGGCGATTTCAAAGAAAAAACAAAGAAATTTTGTGTTGTCGAAGTTCATCAGCGTTGCGACGCCGTTTCTTCTTGCCGCGACGCCATCCTTGTTGCTTTGAGGTCATTGCGGTCGCAAATACTGCGACGCTAAGCGGTGGCGTTACAACGCCACAACGTTGAGAACGCTGGGCGCGACGCTATACATTATAGCGTTGCAACGCAATAACAACGTTGCAACGCCTGGCGTAGTGGTGCGTGGTGCTCGCGAGATTTTCGAAGACGTGTTCGTGGGCGACGGTTCGAGCCTGGGATGGTGCAACTGCCGTTTTTATTGAAATGCATGTAAGCATTATAACATAGGGAGGATCACGTTCGAGTTAATGACCCGAACGGTCTCACGTATATGGATAGGTTGGAGACCTAATCTCGGATACACCGCGGATGCGCCCGCTTTGTATTAGATACAAACGGTGATCTCGACTCGTTCATGGGTTGACATGCGAGTGGGGGCATCTGTGCAATGAGATTGTACAAGACCGACCGTGAATTATTAGACTTACCGATGTAACACCGCTAATGCGATGATAGAGCTAATAAATTCGTAGATGACCATTAGTGACTCGACCTTAATCCCGCGTGTCACGGACTCTCGCTCATGGGGTCCGTCGTCCTTTGACTAGTACGGGTGAGGGTGGCCACCGTTGCTCGCCCCCATATGCCTATCTTCTCTCAAAAGCGGGACCACGTGGGGAGCTGGGAACTTGACTACGCAAGAAGGAATTCACTGCGTTCGACTTAGGGAAATTAGAGGGGTTGTTCCCTTAAGTGTTGTCTCCGTGGCTTGAACAACGGGGCCCCACTCTCTCATTGACCTGAGAGGGTTGTTGTTTATGGTTGGACCATGTAACGTAGTTGTTCATTAGACACAGGAGTAAACGGTAATTTGATCCAGCTGTGACTACGAACAACTTGTGAAGGGTCGACTCATGAGTATTGGTTATATCGATGGACACAATTTGTCCTACAGTGATGAGAGTGCAGCTACGGGCTTTAGTGGAGTGTTACCCTAGCTAATGAATGTTGAATAACCGGGTCAAAGAGTTTGACAGGTTAGTCTCGGATCATTGGAGCTCGTCACGTGTAGGTCCATTAGGTCCCTCGGTTGGCTCAAATTGGACAAATTGAGGGTTTACAGTTTGGTGTGAATTTGAAGTGTTCAAATTCATTATTTGGGTATTTATGTCATTTATATAAGATGTAGATGACATAATATATAGTTTGATGTGAATGAGATTCATAATAAACTATGGTATAGCCTAATTGATTAATTAGTGCTATTTGGAGAAATTGAATTGAGAGAAATTAAAATTGAATGTGATTCAATTTATAATTCCACATTTATGCAAATGAGATTTGTATAATAAGGTATGAGATACCTTATATTATATAATATGCAAATGTGATTTGTATATTATATGGTTGTGGTAAAATTGTGATTTGGTGGAGGTTTTAACTCCATCACACAATAGTATTTAAAGGCATTGCAAGAAGCCTTTGGTGTGCCATTTGCCATTTTTTGGATTTCCATCCAAAGAGAGCAAGGCAATTCTCTCTAGAACTCTCTCAATTCTCTCTAAAACTTCTCCTCACCCAAAACCAAAGGGAGTCCCACCTACTCTCCCTCAACCTCCCGAGAACAACTGAGAAGACCCTT
This sequence comes from Trichosanthes cucumerina, assembly GCA_036507285.1. Classification (NCBI taxonomy): domain Eukaryota; kingdom Viridiplantae; phylum Streptophyta; class Magnoliopsida; order Cucurbitales; family Cucurbitaceae; genus Trichosanthes; species Trichosanthes cucumerina. Next base: position 66,897,553 of record CM071839.1, on the reverse strand, counting down.
TGGAAGTGTCTCCGTGTTCGGATCGATGTTCGTGTTCGAGGAGATCGTTGGATCGAGAGAGATCGTGACCGGAGGAGAAAAGCGTTGAAGAAGGGTTCTTCAACAAGTAAGTATCTTATAATTCCTTACTGTTTTCTTCTCTTATTTGCATGTTTAGCCTAGGATTTATGAGATAGATTCAATTAAGACACCTTTTACACAACGGATCAACGACATTTCACAACGTCTTCCGCTGCGGGAATTCAAAATCCTTTCAGCAACGAGAAGAAACGTTTTTTTATTATATATTAAATATAATAACATTTTATATTTAATTTATATTTAATTAATTAATTTTAATTAATATAATTAGATTATATTAATTAAAATTAAAATTAGGGTGTCAAAATTGGTCTAATTTTTTTTATTTTAATTATGCAATTGTTGTGTAATTATTGTCATGCATAGTGTATGCTTGTATTTAGAAATCTCACCTTAGGTTAAGCATTTTCATGCATCATTTATAATATAAGGAGTTATATTATATAGTTTGCATGATTAATTAATATAAGGTTGTTATATTAATTTTTGGACAACATTGACATGCATTATTTTTCATGAGATGAATATGCTATGAATGTCCTATTATTCATGTGATGAATGATCAAGCACTATAACATAGTATGCATGTCACCTAAGGTTAATTATTAGTTTTAAAGTATTTAGAACTTGGAAATAATAGACCTTAGGTTATCTAGTTCTAATTAGATTAGCATTAGGAACCAAGTAATTTATAAAGCTATGATTAAAAGATGAACTCTATTTAAGGAAAGTTCTGCTAGGTCAGTATTTAAGTCGATTTAAACGGAACACCCCTACCTGAACCGACTGGGAGTGAAATTTAATCGAGAGAGTTTTATAAATTACAGATGGCGCTCGTGGGTTTATTAAGGGGTTAATAAACTAGAAATCCTAGGTTTAATATAAGGAGTTATATTAACAAACTTATGATAAAATCAATATAAGAGTTATATTGATTATCAATATAAGAGTTATGTTGATAGAGTTAGGTAAACCATTAGCCGGGTTTTAGCCTAAGAAATATTCCTATAAACTTAAAGTATTCAGTGGGAGGAAAAAGTGTATGAGATACATATTTTTCCACTTACGTTATCTCCGAGAAGTTCACACCGTGAGACTCATACTAGGCCTCGTGGCGCAAACGGAGCGCCTCTCTCTGGATGGTGTTTGTATGAGTAAATATCAAGGTGAATGGAGAGGGTACTTATAGTGAGTGGGAGCAGGTTTATTGAAAACAAAACCTACGGTCTTTTTTGTCGGTTTACACCGTTAGACAACTATGGTCAGCCTGCTAGTTTGGCCTTGATCAGACAATCCCTTCGGAGGGCTTGATCATAAGGGATCAAACACAGTAGACACCCGAAAGGGATAAAGATTTCCTTAGACTATTTTCCAATCTAGTCCTCCCTTCGGCGGATTTTATTGGATCGAGACTCTGGGATCTAAAGACAGGGGGTTAAACTCACGGGGTACATAAGTTGTGTATGTATCCAGACCGAAAAATGGTAAATAAAACCTATAGGAATAAGAGTTATTCTAGTATTAGGTTTTGGTCAAGAGTGTCTAGATCTAGAGGAGGAGTGTTTTTTATTACCCTTTGGTGTCATACATTCTAAACCTTTGGAGTATCATTGCAAATTATAAATGGCCTAGGAATCATTTGATAATTAGCTAAAACATGATTGGATTAGAGTTATAGCAAGAAACTCATACAAGTTTGTTTGTAAATTTTCAGCAAAAATGTCTAGCTCTATAATTTCCTTATTGGGTACGGAAAAGTTAACCAGAGAGAATATGATGACATGGAAAAAAAAACTCAACACGATTTTGGTAGTGGATGATCTGAAGTTTGTGCTAACTGAGGAGTGTCCTCAGGTGCCAGGCTCGAATGCGTCACGAAATGTTCGTGATGCATATGATCGATGGATCAAGGCCAATGATAAGGCCAAGGTCTACATGCTGGCAAGTATGTCAGACATATTAGCCAAGAAACATGAGGGCATGATTACCGCCAAGGAAATCATGGATTCATCGCGGCGGTATGTTTGGACAACATCCACACAAGCCCGACATAAGGCCCTAACGTACATATTCAACTTGAGGATGCCAGAGGTTACATCTGTTCGGGGATCATGTCCTGGATATGATTGTGCACTTTAACATCGCGGAGTCGAATGGTGCTTCCATCGATGAGTCGAGTCGTCGATTTCATTCGAAACCCTTCCGAGATAGTTTCTCGCAGATTTAGAAGTAATGTTGTTATGAACAAGCTTACTTTTAATCTTACCTCCTTCGAATGAACTCCGACCTTTCGGTCTTTGATGAAAATTCGTGGATCGAAAGGTGAGGAAAATGTTGCGATAGGAGTTATCACGCAGGTTCGACCTGCGGGACAAAAACAGTGGCTTCATCTTCTTCTAACCTGAGAGGTAAGAAGAAAAACATGATGAAGGTTGGTAAAGGGAAACAGGCTGACAAAGCTACCGCCCAGAAGGGCAAGAAAGTCAAAGACGGTGCTGATAAAGGAAAGTGTTTCCACTGCAACGAAGACGGACATTGGAAACGGAACTGTCCGAAGTATATAACAGAAATGAAGAAGGAAGGTAAATATGATTTTCTTTGCCTAGAAGCTTGTTTAGTGGATAATGATAAAATAGCTTGGATACTTGATCTAGGCGTCACTAATCATGTTTGCTCTTCTTTTCAGGGAATTGATTCCTAGCAGCAGCTACAACAAGGAGAGATAACGCTCCGGGTTGGAAATGGAGAGGTCGTCTCACCACCAGAAAGCAAAGAGGCACAATGAAGCTTTATTTTAGCAAGAAATATGTATTGTTGGACAATATATTAGTGATATCAAGGTTTACTAGAAACCTTATTTCCATTTCTTTCCTTATAGAACAATGTATTTCTGTTTCCTTTTCTATGAATAAAGTGTTTATTTTGAAGAAAGGTTTAGAAATATGTTCAGCTTCATTAGAGAATGGATTGTATGTTTTAAGACCTAATTCAGTCAAAATGGTTTTGAACACTGAATTATTTAAAACTGCAAACGCACAAACTAAGAAAAATAAAATTCCTCCCAAAGAAAATGCTCATCTTTGGCATCTAAGATTGGGTCACATTAATCTCAATAGGATTGAGAGATTGATAAAGAATGGACTTCTAAACGAGCTAGAAGAAAATTCTTTGCCAGTATGTGAATCCTGCCTAGAAGACAAAATGATTAAAAGACCTTTTAGTGGAAAAGGTTATAGAGCCAAAGATCCTCTAGAGCTTATACATTCAAACCTTTGTGGTCTGATGATTGTTAAAGCCAGGGGAGGATATGAATATTTCATCTCTTTTATAGATGATTATTCCAGATATGGGCATATTTACCTAATGCACCACAAGTCTGAAACACTTGAAAAGTTCAAGGATTTCAAGACTGAGGTTGAAAATCAATTAGGTAAAAGAGTTAAAACACTTCGATCGGATCGAGGTGGAGAGTACATGGATTTAAAATTCCAGAACTTTATGATAGAACATGGAATTACATCCCAACTCTCACTCCCGACACCACAAAGAAAATGTGTATCGAAAGGAGAAATAGAACCTTGTTGGACATGGTTCGATCAATGATGAGTTATGCTCATCTCCCTAGTTCCTTTTGGGCTTATGCAGTGGAGACTGCAGTATACATTTTGAATAGTGTGCCCTCCAAAAGTGTTTCTGAAACACCTTTTGAACTCTAGAAAGGACGTAAAGGTAGTTTATGTCACTTCAGAATATGGAGTTGTCCAGCACATGTGCTTGTGACAAATCCAAAGAAGTTGGATTCACGTTCAAAGTTGTGCCTATTCGTAGGATACCAAAAAGAAACAAAAGGTGGTTTATTCTATGATCCTAAGGAAGATAAGGTTTTTGTGTCGACAAATGCCACTTTCTTGGAGGAGAACCACATAAGGGACCACAAACCAAAAAGTAAGGTAATGTTGAGTGAATTAGACGGAACAATAGCAAAGGTTGCTAATAAGAACACTAGTACGTCAACAAGAGTTGTTGATACTAGTTTGTCTAGTCAAGAGGGTCCATCTCAAGAGTTGAGTTTGTCTCGACGTAGTGGGAGGGTTGTGATACAGCCTGACCGTTACATGGGTTTAGCTGAAACCCAAGTTGTTATACCATATGACAACTGCGAGGATCCCTTGACTTATAATCAAGCAATGGTTGACAAAGACAAAGACAAATGGGTCATAGCCATGGACCAAGAAATGGAGTCTATGTACTTCAATTCTGTTTGGGATCTTGTAGATAAGCCTGATGGGGTAAAACCTATAGGTTGTAAATGGATCTACAAGAGAAAACGTGGTGTAGATGGGAAGGTGCAAACCTTTAAAGCTAGACTAGTAGCAAAGGGTTATACCTGTGTTGAAGGGGTTGACTATGAGGAGACCTTTTCACTGTTGCTATGGTAAAGTCTATTCAGTATCCTTCTTGCCATTGTCGCATATTATGACTATGAGGTATGGCAAATGGATGTCAAGACGACCTTTTGAATGGCAATCTTGAGGAAACCATCTACATGGACCAACCCAAATGGTTCATTAGATCGGACAAGAGCAAAAGGTTTGCAGGCTTAAAAGGTCGATTTATGGATCAAACAAGCCTCTAGGTCCTGGGAATATAAGATTTGATGAGACTATCGATCTTATGGTTTTGACTAGAATGATGATGAACCTTGTGTCTACAAGAAAATCATCAATAGTTCCACGCGCATTCCTAATTCTCTATGTGGATGATATCCTACTCATTGGGAATGATGTAGGTTATCTTCTCGACATCAAGGAATGGCTAGCTACGCAGCCCAAATGAAATATTTGGGTGATGCGCATTTGTTCTTGGGATCCAGTTGTCCCGAACGCAAGAATAAAACACTAGCCTTGTCTCAAGCATCTTACATAGACAAGGTGTTGTCAAGGTTTAAGATGCAAGATTCCAAAAGGGCTTGTTGCCTTTTAGACATGGAATCCATTTGTCTAAGGAACAAGTGTCTAAGACACCTCAAGGAGTTGAGGATATGAGACGGATTCCTTACGCAGCAGTTCTTGGGAGCCTGATGTACCCCATGTTTTGTACTAGGACTGACATCTGTTTTGCAGTTGTGATGATCAGTAGATATCAATCCAATCCAGGACTTGAACACTGGACAACGGTTAAAACAATCCTTAAGTATCTTCAGAGAACAAGGAACTACATGCTTGTGTATGGGGCTAAGGATTTGATCCTTACAGGATACACGGATTATGACTTTCAGACTGATAAAGATTCTCAGAAATCTACATCAGGGTCAGTATTCACTCTTAACGGAGGAGCTGTAGTATGGTGAAACGTCAAGCAAGGATGCATCGCTGATTCCACCATGGAGGTCGAATATGTAGCAGCTTGTGAAGTAGCTAAGAAGGTCGTTTGGTTAAGGAAATTCATGCTAAATTTGGAAGTTGTTCCAAATATGACTTTACCCATCACACTGTATTGCGATAGAAGTGGTGCAGTGGCAAATTCGAGGGAACCCCGAAGTCACAAGAGGGGAAAGCACATGGAGCGAAAGTATCATCTCATTCGGGAGATCATGCATAGAGGAGACGTAATTGTCACGAAGATAGCCTCAGAGCACAACATTGCTGATCCTTTTACAAAGGCTCTCACGGCTAAAGTATTTGAGAGTCACCTAGAAGGTCTAGGTTTACAAGTCTTCCCCAACTAGGGAAAGTGAGAGTATTTTGTACAAAGGGGTTTAAATGCCCTAGTTAATTGTATTTACATTACTGTAATGTTTAGTACTCCACAAGCTTTAGGTCAAGTGGGAGATTGTTGGGATTTATGCCCTAAACTTTCGTAATTTTGATCAATTAAATAAAATGTTATTTGTTTTGATAAGATTACAGTCTTGCTTTTATAAATCCAATAAACTAAGCTCCAAGGTTATAACGTTTATCTTGAAATCAGTGTAGTTGACACTATTTTGGTTGAGTTCAAGATAATAACCTAAATAGTCTATGGTATAAGAATAAGGTTGGAAACCTCATTCTGGTAACACCATGGATGCGGCCCACTTTGTAATAAGTACAAATGAGGTAATCCAACTCATTCATGTAGGTTACATGCGAGTGGGGCCATCCTGTATGAAGAGTTCATACAAGACTGGATCGTAAATTATTAGTCTAACCAGTGTAACACCGTTAAAAGGACAAGACTAGTAATTTATAGATGGTCATTAGTGACTCGACCTGAATCCTGAGCAAGTTAAGAACTCCTGCTTATAGGGGTTTGTCAATGACTAGTATGTGTGAGAGTGGCCTGTAGCCGACTCAATAAGTCTACCTTCGCAGGGAAAGAACCTCGTAGGTAGCTGGGAACTTAACTGTGCAAGATGGAATTCACTCATTCCTACACTAAGGAATTAGATTTGTTGTTCCCTTAAGAACTGACTCCAAGTCTTGAACAACGGGGTCCCGCCCTCTATGAGGGTATGAGTCTAAGGTAGGACCTTAGACTTATTGTTCATTAGAGGATCAGTTGTGCTTAAGGAGCAAAGAGGTAATCACATGGGTAAAACGATAATTTGACCCAGCTGAGATTACGAACAACCTGTGAAGGGTCGACTCATGGGTAATGACTATATCGGTGGACACAATAATATCTACAATGAGAGAGAGTGCAAACACCAGGTCTATAGTGAAGTGACTTGTAGTTAATGAATATTGATTAACTGGATCAAAGAGTTTGATTAGTTAATCTCACATCATTGGAGCTCATGATCTGTAGGTCCATTAGATCCCTCCGTTGGCTCAATATGGTAATATTGAGGGTATAAAGTTAGGAGTGAAATTGAAGTGTTCAATTTCATACATGAGGTGTTATATCTATTATAGATGATATAATTTATAGAATATATAGTTTTAATATGAATTAGATTCATATATAAACTATATACTAAAGAGAGAATAAAGGAGGGGTAGGGTGGTCATTTACATCCCATTTTCCTATATATATGGTTGCATGATATGCAACTAGGTTAAGCTATTCTAAATCATTCTAAGTGATTTCTAGCCTCTTTATTGTTGTTGGAAAGTTTCCAAGACAACAAACATCTCTCTCACAAAACACCTCACTCTTCCTAAAGGGAACCCACCTTCCTCCCTCACCTAGAGAACAACAGAGAAGATCCGGTTGTATTATCGGTGTTCGTACGTGTTCGTGCTACGTTGATCTTGATCGTGAGAGAGGAGGAGCACTTGAAGAAAGGTTCTTCAAAGGTAACTTTCTTGTTGTCCATTCTATTTTATGCTTAATCTTGTTATTTGTGTTCTTGAATTAATCGTTGTAACTAAATCAAGAGCGCGCGATTCGCAATCGCTTCCGCTGCGGGGACTTCGATTCTCTTCAATCTCATGATTTAAAATTGCTTTAGTTTTATTCGGTTTAAGTACATACAAGCCGTTTTCTAACTTAGCACAACAAATATTGACACCTTTCTTTGAAATGACCGATTCATTAAATGAAAAGGTAATACAGTAGCCAAGTACAATTAAACAAGAGATAGAAATTAAATTCCTCTTAATTTTTGGAACTATATACAGATTTTCTAAAAGTAAAAATCTATCTCTAAAAAAAAATTTGGCATCTCCCATCTTTGCAGTGAGAGACGACGCGTCCCGCTTCGACCACGAGCGCCATCTCACCTCTTGAGCTCCTTGAAGGAACTAGTTTCCTTAAACGAAGAGCAAACGTGATTAGTGGCTCCCGAATCAAGTATCCGTGTCAAATCATCATTTTCCACTAAACAAGTTTCAAGAATAAGTAAATCTAATTTACCTTTCTTCTCTTTGAGCTCAAAGAAGGTATTTTGGGCGCTTTAAGCTTCCAAAGTGCCCATCCACATTGCGATTGCAAAAAGGAAACATTTTCCTTTATCTGCAACCTTGGCTTTTCCCTTGCCTTTGTCAACAGTGTTGGGATTTGTGCCCTAAAACTCGTAGTTTGTAATTATGTTCTAATTAATGTAATAAAGTGTTATTATTTCAATAAAGTGTTATTGTTCGTTATCTACGAGTTTGCCTTGATTTAAACCCAGGCTGTTAAATGAATCTTTAACTGAATGTAATGTACATAAAAAGGATCTCGGTTCGAGATACAACCTAAAGGATCTATAGTTAGGGGATAAGGTTTGGGTACCTTACCCTGGTTAAACTATGGATGTGGCCCACTTTATATTTGATACAAATACTGTGATCCTAACGTGTTCGTGTAGATGACATGTGAGTGGGGATATCCTATGTAATGAGATTACATCAGACCGGACCACGAAATAGTAACCTCTAGCTGTAACTCCGTTGACTAGTTAGGTTTCTATTTCACTAGGATGACCTAGGCAACTTAATCTCAATCCCGAAAAGGTTTACGAACTTGCATTCACGAGGGATTGTCCTTTGACTAGTATGGGTGAGAGTGGCCAGATTCGCCGACTCAATATGCCTACCTTCTTGGGGACAAGACAGAGTGAGTGGCTATGAACTTAACTTAGCAAGATGGAATTCACTCCTTCCCGCCTACTAGGGTAAGTAGAGGAATGTTTCCTTAAGTGAAGTCTCCGGGACTTAAACAAAGGGTCTGCCCCTCTCATTGGTCCGAGAGGGACTCTGTTTGTTGGTAGGACCACAAACAAATTGTTCATTAGAGGAGCACTGGTACTTAAGGCACAAGATGTAACCCAGGGGTAAAACGGTAATTTGATCCAAATTGGTGTTACGAACATTTGTGAAGGATTGACTCTTTGTTATTGGTCAATATCCATGGACACAGAAATATATCTGCAGTGAGAAGAGTGCAGCTGTGGGACTTTAGTGGAGTGTTCCCGCAGTTAACGAATGTTGATTGGGAGGTTAATGAGATTAACCGAGCAATCTCGTATCGTTGGAGCTTCTGATCTGTAGGTCCATTAGGTCCACCTTCTAGCTCGTAAAGGGTTCTTAGATCATTTGAATTTGAAATGTTCAAATTCATGAGGGAATAAACTTAATGTATATTGATACAATATAATATATAGTTTTGGAACTATATATTATAAATTTAATGTGAATATGATTCATATTAAATTATGTGAGAGAATTAAATATTTTAAAGAGTTCAAATATTAAATTTAAATGTGAATGTGAATCATATTTAAGAACTATAGGTTAAATTTAATGTACATTGGATGTGCATTAAAACTATAGGATAGAGGGATAATTCATTAAATGTGTTTTAATATAAATTAAATATAAGATACTTAATTTATTTTGATTATTTAATTAATATGATTAATTAATTTAAGGAACGTGTCAGGAGGACACGTTCTCCCTCTCTCTCCCAACTCCCTATTCGATAAGAAAGTGGGAGATGCCCTCTACTGGGTTTTAACTTCTCCTGGAGAGAAGAAGAATGATTGATTGATCATTTTTTCAATTGACAGAAAGTATTCTCTCTCTCACACTCTCATTCCCTTCGTCTTCCAATTGTTGGAAACCATCCCACCAAGGAGGATCTAAGTAGAACTCAGAGATATAGAAGGTTCTCCTGTTGGTAATGTTCTTCTTGGAGAAAAAACAGAGACTGTTAATTTGTTGAAAAGCTAGGAGCAAGGCATTGTTGGAGAATTAGAAACTACAAAGGTATTCTTCTTCTTCCCTTTAGTTTAATTGTTAAACATATGTTTGCATGTATGCAATTAATCCATGTCTAATAGGATTAGAATTTATGCTTGTTCTGTATTTTGGTCAATGTACTGGTTTTTGTTTTAAGCAAAATAATCAAGCAATTACGATCCCAAACACGTTTCCGCTGCTCAAGGAGATCCGATCTCCATCAAGCAGCAGGTGCCTTCCCTTTCCCTCCTATCTTCTTCTTTTGGGTCTTCTTAAACCCGGAAGACGAACCACAGGACTTAGTCCCAGAGGATGAACCATCAAGTAGCAGGTGCCTTCCCTTTCCCTCCTATCAGCCTGTCCCTTATTCTTCATAAGAGACTGGAAAGTTTGTAGTTCATTAAAGAGAGTAGTCAGGTTATACTCTATCTTGTTCATCACCGCATTATTGCGGAATTGCAGAAAACTCTTCGGAAGAGATTCCATGATGAACGATACCTGACTTTGCTCTTCAATGACCGCTCCGTTCATCTCAGCCACGTTGAAGTGGACCATCAGATCCAGAACGTGTTCTCTCACCGATGATCCCTCCTTCATACGGGAGTTATAAACGTATTTGAGGGATTCGTGTCGGAGCTGCCCAAACGGTTGCCCGGACATATCCTGCAACGAACTCATGATCTCACGAGCTGAGACCATGCCCTGGTGCTTTTTGGCCAGAACTTCAGAAACACTAGCCAAAATGTAGACCTTGGCCTTATCATTGGCCTTGATCCAGCGGTTGTACGCCTCCTTCACAGATTGATGAGCGTTACGAGCAGGGATTTGAGGACATTCCTCAATCAGTACAAACTGTAGGTCGTCCACAACGAGAATCGTATTCAAGTTCGACTTCCACGTAGTAAAATTCTCACCAGTTAAACGATCGCTTTTAAGTAAGGCTATTATTGAGGACGACATGCTGAAAATCTAAAATAATTCTCATTAGTTATGCCTTTTAACCCATCATAAAACCAATCATATTTAGCAAAATTATTAAAGAACCCTAGTGTTTAAACTAAACCCAATATTTAAATTAAACCTTCAAGGGTTTAGAACAAAAGCCTCCGTCGGGCGTTCAGTCATTCCTCCCTTGAATTGAGACTTTCTCAGCCAATTCTCACTACCAGAACATCTCATGTCCCAATGTTCCTTAGCTACTGTTTGTTTGGCCAAGGACTTGTTAACTAGCTTAACTCATCCCGTAAATGTGACCCTACCATTTTCAGATCCAATAGGTCCGAGCCAACAGGCTACTATTAAGAAAGACAACTGTTGGCAAATTACCTAATGAGACTTATCCATTTCTCGAGTTCGCGGTGTTCCGATCCCTATAGTCGGCCCTCCATAGGGTTTGGCTGTTTCCAGACAACCGAGCAAAGTGACTATAGAAATCTCACGATCGACCTAATGGAGGAGATCAGGGATACGTTGACACGCGTCCCGCTCCCATTTACTATGGATACTTCCCTCATTCACCTTGGTATTGAACCATGCAAACACATACTGTAGGGGGACGCCCTATTGACGCCACGTAGCCGAGCATGGAACTAACGGTGTGAACTCTTGAGGACGTGAGAGTAAACTCGATGCGAACATCTCGTTTTCTTCCACTGAATCTCTTAAAATTAGGGTATAGGTTTAACTTAGTTGGATTCCGGCTAAAAGAATCTATCCAAGTCTATGCCTATTATAACTATTATAACCAGGTCTTTTAACCTTATGTCTAGGTGAATAAACATTTTAATTACCTAGAGATAAAATAGAACTAAGGTAAATTCAACTCAGGCTCCAGGTCAGTTCCCATGTAGGAGGTGTTAGTTTGCACTCACTTAAAGTACCCCCACCTTAGATGAACTTCATAGGTGAGTTTCCTTATAACCAAAGTTCTAATGTCCTACTAGATTTTAAACTATTTAAAATGCTACGTAAGACTAATTTCTATTCCTATTAGAAATTAAAACTTAGGTCTAAATTAATTTTAAACGATTTAAAACTAGTTTAAATTTTAACCCAAGTTCCTATGTTTGCATGCATTTCTTTATTATAGGTTATGGTTTCTAAAACCCCTTTAATGTACAACTTTTATAAATTTAATAATTAACCTATGATAAAGAAACTATATTATAAATCCAACAATCATTATTCAAATTGGAATTATAAAAGATTCAACTAATGACTAATAAAATTACTTAAATAAAATAACATTTATTTTAAACTATGTAATTTCATGCTCCATGCAATTTATTTTCCATATAATCTAATTATAACACTTATAATTAATTACTCATGAAAAATAAATTAATCATGCATCTAACCATATTCATATAACATTTATACAAATAAAATGCATGAACATGTTTATCCTAAGGTGGGAAAAATCTAAATGATATTCATAAAGATATATAGTTGTAAAACCGGAATAATTTGGGCCCTAAAGTGCAAAAAATAAAATTACATTAATTTTATTTCATGAAACCGGTACAAAAACACCCTGAACCGGCCTTGAACCACTCGAATCGGACCAAAACCAAGAAACTAGCTTGAACCGGCCTGCTACTGCTGGAATTGCCTCAGGCGTTGCAACGCTGATGCTCGCGTTGCAACGCCCGCTTTGTCCTATGCGCGCCTGCTATCAGGGTGGCGTTGCAATGCTTTGGGGCAGCGTTGCAACGCCGCTGACTCCTTGAGCGCCCGCGTCGATAGGGGACGTTGGCGTTGTGACGTCGTTCTTGACGTTAACGGGTGATGAACGCGGCGTTACAACAGCTGCGATCGTGTTACAACGCCGCTTTTTTTGCCGGCAACGCTTTTCTTCTTGAACACAATGACTTCCATCTTCAATACCTCCTTCGATTCTCAACCGAATTGCTTGAAATTTGTCCCAAATGACTCGTAACTCAATTACAGACTCAATAATGTACTTTTTGCAAAAAAAATGCAGGGGCCTTTGTATACAAAATGATCAAATCAAAAGAAGTAAACTAAAACCAAACACTCCTAAACAGTTTTACAGCAAACCATTGCAATTCCCACCAAATCAATGCAATTTTGTTTCAACAAAAACAAATCAAGCATTGTTGTGATACCAATTGATAGAGATCTGATCTCGTTGAGTAGCGAAAACGTGGTTTGGGATCGTAATTTGCTTGATTGTTTAGGTTGAATCAAAAACCGATCCATTGACAAAAATACAGAACAAGCGTGCTTTTAATCTAATTAAAACATTGAGATATACATGCAAACATACCTAAATTTAACTATTAAATTATGAAGAGAAAGGAATTATTACCTTTGTAGGCTCGCAGGAACACCTTGCTCCAATGTTTATTCCAGTAACTCAACAACACAGGAACTTCCAAAAGTTCTCTGTTTTTCACCAACAGGAACACAACCAATAGAGTAAACCCCCTATCCTCTGAATGCTTAGATCCTCCTTTGTGGGAAGGATTCCAACTTTTGGAAGAAGAAGGGAATGAGAGAGTGAGAGAATTCTTGGAAAAATAGCAATTCTCTAATTGTAAAATGATCATCAATTCAATTCATCGAATGAGCAACCCCCTTTTCCCTGTTAAACTGTCGATAGGGAGAAGAAGAGGGGTAGTGGGAACGTGTCAGGATGACACGTTCCCTTATTTTATAATTAAAATAATAATAATAATTAAATCAAATTTAATTATTAATTTAAATCATAATTAAATAATACAAATTAAATATCATATATTTAATTTGGATTAAATCTCATTTAATCATATTACCCCTTTAACCTATAGTTTTAATGTACATCCAGTGCACATTAAATTTTAACCTATAGTTTTCAAATGTGAATCACATTCACATTTAATATAATATTTGAACTCTTTCAAATATTCAATTCTCTCATATAATTTAATATGAATCATATTCACATTAAATTTATAATATATAGTTCCAAAACTATATATTATATCGTATCTAAATACATTAAATATATTCCCTAATGAATTTGAACATTTCAAATTCAAATGATCTAAGAAACCTTTACGAGCTAGAAGGTGGACCTAATGGACCTACATATCAGAAGCCCTAACGATACGAGAATGCTCGGTTAATCTCATTAACCTCCCAATCAACATTCGTTAACTGCAGGAACACTCCACTAAAGTCCCACAACTGCACTCTTCTCACTGCAGATATATTTCTGTGTCCACGGATATTGATCAATAACAGCAAGTCAATCCTTGACGAATGTTCGTAACACCAGCTGGGTCAAATTACCATTTTACCCCTAGGTTACATCTTGTGCCTTAAGTACCAGTGCTCCTCTAATGAACAATTTGTTTGTGGTCCTATCAACAAACAGAGTCCCTCTCGGACAAATGAGAGGGTCGGGCCCTTTGTTCAAGTCCCGGAGACACCACTTAAGGGAACATTCCTCTACTTACCCTAGTATGCGGGAAGGAGTGAATTCCATCTTGCTAAGTTAAGTTCCCAGTCTCTCCCTTGGTCTTTTCCCCAAGAAGGTAGGCATATTGAGTCGGCGAATCTGGCCACTCTCACCCATACTAGTCAAAGGACAATCCCTCGCGAACAGGAGTTCGTAACCTGCTCAGGATTGAGATCAAGTTGCCTAGGTCATCCTAGTGAAATAGAAACCTAACTAGTCAAAAGAGTTACAGCTATAGGTTGCTATTTCGTGGTCCGGTCTTATGTAATCTAATTACATAGGATATCCCCACTCACATGTCATCTACACGAACACGTTAGGATCACAGTGTTTGCATCAAATACAAAGTGGGCCACATCCATAGTTTTACCAAGGTAAGGTACCCAAACCTTATCCCCTAACTATAAACCCTTTAGGTTGTATCTCGAACCGAGTTCCTTTATATGTACACTACATTCAGTTAAAGATTCATATAACAGCCTTGGATGTTTAGTTTATTGGATTTAGGGTTTAAAGGCAAACTCATAGATAACGAACAATAACTCTTTATTGAAATAATAACACTTTATTACATTAATTAGAACATAATTACAAACTACGAGTTTTAGGGCACAAATCCCAACAATGGTTTACCTAATGCATATGAAGTCTGAAACTCTTGAAAAGTTCAAGGTGTACAAGACTGAGGTTGAGAACCTGTTAGGTAAAACCATAAAAACACTTCGATCGGATCGAGGTGGAGAGTATATGGACAAAGAATTCCAGGACTATATGATAGAACACGGAATTACGTCCCAACTCTCAACACCTGGTATGCCATAGCAGAATGGTGTATCGGAGAGGAGAAACAGAACCTGTTGGACATGGTTCGGTCGATGATGAGCTATGCTCGTCTCCCTGATTCTTTTTCGGGTTATGTAGTGGAGACAGCGATCTATATTTTCAACAACATTCCGTCGAAGAGTGTTTGTGAAACACCTGTCGAACTCTGGAATGGACGTAAAGGTAGTTTACACCATTTCAGGATTTGGGGATGCCCAGCCCACGTGTTGGTGTCAACCCCGAAGAAGTTGGAACCTCGTTCAAAATTGAGCCTATTCGTAGGTTACCCAAAAAGACTAGGGATGGTCTATTTTACGATCCTAAGGAAAATAGGGTGCTTGTGTCGACAAACGCCACTTTCCTTGAGGAAGACCACGTCAGGGATCATTTGCCTAAGAGCAAATCATGTTGAATGAAATGGACAGTACATCAGCAAGAGTTGCTAATGGGGCTAGTACGTCAGCAAGTGTTGTTGATCCTAGCACGTCAAGTCAAGTCCATTCCCAAGAGTTGGGAATGCCTCGACGTAGTGGGAGCGTTGTAAGACAGCCTAAACGTTACATGGGTTTAGCTGAAAACTAAGTCGTCACTCCTGATGATGACTGTGAGGATCCATTGACCTATGATCAGGCAATGACAGACGTTGACAAGAACGAATGGATTAAAGCTATGGACAGGAAATAAAATCGATGTACTTCAATTCTGTCTGGGAGCTTATGGATCAACCGGATGGGGTAAAACCTATTGGTTGAAAGTGGATCTACAAGCGTAAACGTGGCGTAGATGGGAAGGTGTAGACCTTCAAAGTACGACTAGTGGCAAAGGGTTTTACCTAGGTCGAAGGGGTTGACTTTGAGGAAACCTTTTCACCTGTTGCCATGGTAAAGTCGATCAGGATCCTTCTAGCCATTGTTGCATATTATGACTATGAGGTATGGAAGATGGATGTCAAGACCGCCTTTCTGAATGGCAACCTTAACGAAACCATCTACATGGACCAGCCCAAGGGGTTAATAACCCAAGGCCAAGAGCAAAAGGTTTGTCAGCTTCATAGGTCTATTAATGGACTGAAATAAGCCTCGAGGTCTTGGAATATAAGGTTTGATGAGGCAATCAAATCATATGGCTTTGATCAGAATGTTGACGAGCCTTGTGTATAGAAGAAAAACGTCGACAAAACTGTCGCATTTCTGATATTGTACGTGGATGATATCCTTCTCATTGGGAATGAGGTAGGATTTCTTACTGACGTAAAGAAATGGCTAGCTTCGCAATTCCAAATGAAAGATTTGGGAGAAGCTTAGTATGTTCTAGGTATCTAAATAGTCTGGAACTGGAAGAACAGAACGTTGGCCATGTCTCAAGCATCTTATATTGACAAGATGTTGTCTAGATATAAGATGCAGAACTCCAAGAAGGGCTTGCTGCCTTTCAGGCAATGGGTTCACTTGTCTAAGGATCAATGACCTAAGACTCCTCAAGAGGTTGAGGATATGAGACGGATCCCCTATGCTTCAGCTGTAGGGAGCCTGATGTATGCCATGTTGTGTACTAGGCCCGACATTTGTTATGCAGTAGGGATTGTCAGTAGGTATCAATCCAATCCAGGATTAGATCACTGGACAGTGGTAAAGGCAATCCTCAAGTATCTTAGGAGAACGAGGAACTACAGCTTAGTGTATGGCAGTGGGGATTTGATCCTTACGGGATACATAGATTTTGACTTCCAGACCAATAAGGATTCTAGGAAATCCACTTCGGGGTCAGCCTTCATTCTGAATGGAGGGGCTATAGTATGGCGAAGCATCAAGCAGGGATGCATCGCTGATTCGACTATGGAAGCTGAGTACGTTGCAGCTTGTGAAGCTGCAAAGGAAGTTGTTTGGCTAAGAAAGTTCATGACCGATTTGGAAGTTGTTCCAAATATGAACTTGCTGATCACACTGTTTTGTGACAACAGTGGTGTTGTAGCCAACTCCAGAGAGCCTTGGAGCCATAAGAGAGGCAAACACATTGAGCGAAAGTATCACGATACGGGAGATTGTGCAATCGCAAATGACGTGATGACCACACGATATAAGCGTCGAGCACAATGTTGCTGATCCATTTACAAAGACCCTCACGGCTAAGGTGTTTGAGGGTCACTTAGAGGGTCTAGGTCTTCGAGTGCTTCCTGACTAGGGCAAGTGGGAGAATTGTAAACGAGTATTCAATGCCCTAGTTTATTGTATTACTTCATTGTAATTTATTGTACATTTTAGAAATGTATTTGCTCCACTAGCTTAGTCCAAATGGGAGTTTGTTGGGATCTATGTCCTAATCTCGTTTAGTTTGTAAATTTAACATTTGAAATTAATAAGAGTTATTTCTTTCATCATTTTGTGTCTCGCAAATTTTACAAACTTTGTCCAATAAACTAAGCTTCAGGGTCATTGAATATATGAGAGAACTAGAACTTGAATGGTGTGTAGTTCACACACAGAGAGGATTACGTTCGAGTTAATGACCCGAACAGTCTACAGTATATGGATAGTGTTGGAGACCTAATCCTGGATACGCTGTGGATGTGACCCGCTTTGTATTAAGATACAAATGAGGTGATCTGACTCGTTCATGTGGATGACATGCGAGTGGGGGCATCCTGTACAATAATATTGTACAAGACCGGACCGTGAATTATTAGACCTACTGATGTAACACCATTTATAGTATGGACTAATAACTTCGTAGATGACCATTAGTGATTCGACCTGAATCCTGAGCGTGTTACGGACTCCTGTCTGCGGGGGTCTGTCCTTTGACTAACACGGGTGAGGGCGGTCACAGTTACTCGTTCCCGACTTTAGGAAAACTAGAGGGGTTGTTCCCTTCAGTGTTGTCTCCAGGATTTGGACAACGGACGCCCACTCTCTCACTGGCCCGAGAGGGGTGTTGTGTATGGTTGGACCATTACAACGTTGTTGTTCATTAGAGAGCAGTGGGGACTTAAGGAGTAAGAAGTAGACACAGGGGTAAAATGGTAATTTGACCCAGGTGCGTCAACGAACAACCTTTGAAGGGTCAACTCATGGGCATTGGTTATATCAGTGGACACAACATGTCTTACACTGACGGGAGTGCAGCTACGGGCTCTAGTGGGGTGTTACTGTAGCTAATGAATGTTGATTAATCCGGTCAAAGAGTTTGACAGGTTAGTCTCGAATCATTGGAGCTCGTCACTGTAGGTCCATAAGGTCCCTCGGTTGGCTCAAACTGGATTAATAGAAGGTTTACAATTTTGGTGTGAATTTGAAGTGTTCAAGTTCACTAAAGGGTAATTATGTCATTTATATGAGATATGAATGATATAGTATATAGTTTAATGTGAATGAGATTCATGATAAACAATAGGTTAGTCTAATTGTTGAATTATTGCTAATTTGGAGAAATTAGATTGATAGAAATTAAATTGAATGTGATTCAATTTATAAATCCACAATATTACAAATGTGATTTGTAAAATGAGATATGAGATATCTTATTATATATGGTTATGCAAATATGATTTGCATAACCTATGGTTGTGGTAAAATGGTAAATAGGTGGAGATTTCAACTCCACCTATCACCATTATTTAAACCCCTTTGCAAGAAGGGAAGGAAAGCTTTTCTCATTTTTGAAATTCTCACCCAAAGAAGCAAACCAATTCTCTCTCAAATTCTCCTCCCTTCACCAAATACAATGAATCCCACCATTCTCATTCTACCTAAGGAAGAACAACCGAGAAATTGAGTGGAGGTGTGCATTTTCGTTGGGATTGTTCGAGGAGTTCCAGATCGTTGAGGAGAGCACAAAGAGTTCGTGATGGGAAGAAGGAAATTTGAAGACGGTCTTCAACAAGTAAGTACTCTAAGTTGCTGGTTTTTCTTTCTAGTTTGCATGTTTAACCTATACTATTAGATAGTTTAATTTTAACGAAATCGAATTGCATAACGATACCCTGACGATTTGATCGTCTTCCGCTACATATTATCTAATAAAATGTAATTCCTACTAAAATAGAGCTTCACAATGTCGACTGCTGCAGCAGAGACAACCTCCCCGGATCCAACCCGTAGAGTCACCTCACCCTATCCCAGCTGCTGCCAGGAATTAATTACCTTAAATGAAGAACAAACATGGTTAGTCGCGCCCGAATCCAATATCCAGGCAGAGTCATTACTCTCCACTAAACAGGTTTCTGTTACCAGTAAATCACATTTACCTTGATTCTTCCTGTCGGCAAGGAACTTGGGACAGTTACGTTTCCACTTGTCGTCCCCATTGCAGTAGAAACACTTTCCTTTTTCTGCAACTTCCTTGACCTTTTTGCCTTTTTGGGCGGCAGCGCGGTCACCTTTGCCCTTTCTCATCTTCTTCTTCTTCCTTTTCGGGTGAGAAAGAGCCACAGATTTTGTCCCAGAGGTCTAACCCCTGTGAAAGGACCTGAAGGCAACATTTGCCCCAGCTTTCGGTGTCCTGGTCCTCATAAAGGACTAGAAGTTCTGTAACTCGTTGAGAAGGGTGGTCAGAGTGTAGCTAATTTTGTTTATAACAGCATTGCTACGAAATTAAAGGAAACTCTTCAGAAGAGTCTCCAAAATAAAGCTGACTTGGCTCGACTCATCGATCAAAGCCCCGTTCATCTTCGTCAGATTCAAGTGGGCATCATGACCAAAACATGTTCCCGGACAGACGTCCGTTCTTTCATTCGGGCGTTGAACACGTGTTTGAGCGAGTCATGTCGGACCTGAAAGGACTTGTTGGGATTTGTGCCCTAAACTTATGTAATTTTGATCAAATAAATAAAGAGTTATTTGTTTTTATAAATTTGTATTCCTACTCTATAAATCCAATAAACTAAGCTCCAAGGTTATAATGAATCTTGAACATCAGTGTAGTAGACACTATTTGGATTGTGTTCAAGAGTATAGCCTAAAAGGTCTATGGTATGAGAATAATTGTAACATCATGGATGCAACCCACTTTGTAATTAGTACAAATGAGGTAATCCAACTCATTCATGTGGTTGACATGCGAGTGGGGGCATCCTGTATGAAGAGTTCATACAAGATCGGATCAAGAAATTATTAGTCTAACCAAAGATAACAATCAAACGAGGATAAGACTTATAATTTATAGATGGTCATTAGTGGTTTGTCTTTAGACTAGTATGGTTGAGAGTGCCTGTAGCCGACTCAATAAGCCTACCTTCTTAGGGACAGAACCTCGTAGGTAGCTGTGGACTTAACTATACAAGATGGAATTCACTCATTCCTACACTAAGGAATTAGATAGGTTGTTCCCTTAAGAACTGAGTCCAGGTTTTGAACAACGGGGCCCCGCCCTCTAACCTGACTTAAAAGGGTATGAGTCTATGGTAGGACCTTAGACTTGTTGTTCATTAGAGGATCAGTGGTGCTTAAGGAACAAAGAGGTAATCACAGGTAAAATGATAATTTGACCACCGTGTGATTACTGAACAACCCGTGAAGGGTCGATTCATGGGTAATGATTATATCAATGGACACAATATAATCTACAGTGAGGAGAGTGCAGCTACAAGTCTATAGTGGAGTGATTTGTAGTTAATGAATATTGATGAACTGGATCAAAGAATTTGATCAGTTAATCTCACATCATTGGAGCTCATGAACTATAGGTCCATTAGGTTCCTCCGTTGGCTCAACATGGTAATATTGAGGGTATAAAGTTAGGAATGAAATTGAAGTGTTCAATTTCATATATGAGGTGTTATATCAGTTATATTTGATATAATTGATATAATATATGGTTTTTATGTGAATTAGATTCATATATAAACTTATACTAATGAGAGAATGAAGGAGGGATAGGATGGTAATTTTCATCCCATTTTCCTATAAATAGTTGCATGAGATGCAACTTTGTGGCTAAGCAAAATTCTTGGAAAACCCTAGATTATCAACTATTTGTGTTGTTGGAAAAGTTCCACAAAAACACAACCTCTCTCACAACCCCACACCTTATCCTAAAGGAACCCACATTCCTCCCTCACCTAGAGAATAACGGAGAAGATTCGGTGGTTGTGTCTTCATTCATTCGGGTTCGAGTAACTGAGATCGTGATCGTGGGAGAATGAGCACTTGAAGAAAGAGTTCTTCAAAGGTAATTACTTGTTGTCCAATATCTTATAGCATGCTTAATCTTAGTTATATTTGATCTTGATTGAAATCCATGTTACAAAATAAGAACACGCGATTCACAATCGCTTCCGCTGTGGGATTCGATCCCTTCAGGACTATTGTCCAAACATTTCCTGCAAGGACTCCATGATCTCCTTAGCGGTGATCATCAACTCATGCTTTTTTGCCAAGACTTCAGACAAGCTGTCAATTATGTAGACCTTGGCCTTTTCATTGGCCCTGATCCATCGATCGTACGCATCACAAACACTTCATTACGCGGTCGAACTCGGCAACAGAGGACACTCCTCAGTGAGCACGAACTTAAGGTCATCAGTTACTAGAATCGTGTTTATATTATTTTTCCAAGTTTGGAAATTATCTCCCACTAATTTGTCGGAAGCTAGTAAAGCTATAATTGAGCTAGACATTTTGCTGAAAAACAAGTAAAACTTTGTGTCAGTCTCGCAAAAACTTTTTGAAATCCAATCAAGTTTTAACAAATATTTATCCTATGATCCCTAGGTCATTAAAATTTTGCAATGATATCCCAAAGGTTTAGAATTATCGCCACCGAAGGGTGAACAGAAACACTCCTCCTCTAGGACGAGACTATCTCAACCATACCTTAATACCAGAATAACTCTTATTCCATTAGGCGCCCAGTTACCATTTTTCAGTCAGAATCCATTAACTCTTAATGAATCTCGTGAGTGTCACCCTCAATCTTTAAGTTTCCTTAGACGGAGCTACTAATTAGTCTCCATTCAAAGGTCATATTTGATTTCCTAATTCTTGTTCAAGACCCGAAGTTAGCACTTAAAGAGACAACCTCTCTACTAATCCCTAAAGCAGGTAGGAGTGAATTCCATCTTGCAGAGGACTATGTTCCCAGCTATCTATCTGGTCTTATCCCCAAAATGGGAGGCTTATTGAGTCGGTGATCTTGGGCCACTCTCACCCATGAAAATCTAAGGATAATCTCGAATAAACAGGAGTTCATAGCGTGCTCAGGATTAAGATCGAGTTACCTAGGTCATCGTATGAATGTAGTCAGTTAAGACAATAAACGGAGTTATAAAGTCTAAGTGACTATTTCTCGGTCCAGTCTTATGCAAACTCATTCCATAGGACGCCCCGACTCGCATGTCTCCACATGAACGATTTAGGATCACATCGTTTGTATTTTACAAAGTGGGGCGCGTCCATAGTGTCCCCAGTGTTGGAATTTGTGCCCTAAACTCGTGTATTTCTAATTATTTGAGGAAATGAATAAAGTTGTTATTTTTTCCTTCAAACTTGCATTCTCGCAATTACAAACTTAAATCCAATAAACTAAGCTCTAGGGTCGCATTTAGAATGTCACTCAAATGGTTTATATTAGATGGATTAGGTCGGGAACCTTATCCTGCTAACACTATGGATGCGACCCACTTTGAATTTGATACAAACGAGGCAATCCAGCTCGTTCATGTAGTTGACATGTGAGTGGGGGCATCTGTGCAAAAAGTTTGTACAAGACCGGACCAAGAATTGTTAGACTAATCCAGTAACGTCGTTGATAGGTTAGGGCTAATGATTCAAACGCTGACCAATAGTGATTCAACTTGAAACCTGAGCGAGTTGCGAACTCCTGTCTGCCGGGAATTGTCCCTTGACTAGTACGGGTGAGAGTGGCCACAGTTGCCGACTCAATATGCCTACCTTCTTAGGGATGAAACCTTGTAGGAAGTTGGGGACTCAACTTTGGAAGATGGAATTCACTTGTTCCCCGTTCTAGGGTAACTAGATAGGTTGTTCCCTTAAGAGTTGTATCCAGGTCTTCAACAACGGGGGCCCTCCCTCTTGTTGGCCCGAGAGGGATAATGTTTATGGTCAGACCATAAACTTGTTGTTCGTTAGAGGATCAGTGGTGTTTAAGGTGCAAGAAGTAGTCATAGGGGTAAAATGGTAATTTGACCCAGCTGTGACTACGAACGACCTGTGAAAGGTTGATTCACGGGCATTGGTTAAATCAATAGACACAACTTGTCCTACAGTGAGGAGAGTGCAACTACGAGTCTTTAGTGGAGTGACTCGTAGTTAACGAATGTTGATTGACGGGATCAATGAGTTTGATTAGTCAATCTCGTATAGTTGGAGCTCATGATCTGTAGGTCCATTAGGTCCCTCGGTTGGCTCAACATGGAATTTAATAGAGGTATAAAGTTTTGGAATGAATTTGAAATGTTCAAGTTCAAATTTAGGGAATATATCAATTATATATGATATGATTGATATAATATATAGTTCAATGTAAATATGATTCATATTGAACTTAATTATGCCTAATTATGGAATTGGGACATAAAATATAGTAGAACTTTAGAGAAATGAAATTGGACTTATTCAAATCCAATTTCTCCACATTATATGAATATGATTCATATAATAAGGTGTTTGACACCTTATATTATGCATGTATGCATAATATGTGGAGATAGTGGCAAGATGGGTGGAGAATTTGTCTCCACCCACATTGCCTATAAAAGCATCCCTTTGGATGCATTTTGCAACACTTGAACCATTTGTGTAGTTTTGCATCTAAGGAAAACACAAAAGTTCTCTCAAAGTTCTCTCTTAAAACACCCCTAAACAAAAAGAAGATCTCACCTCTCTCCCTCTCCTAGAGAACAACCAGAAGGCTTTTTGGCGATGTTTGAGAAATCGTTCGTAGAGAAGAAGAAGTCGTGGACGACGAGAAACTACTTGAAGAATTGGTTTTCAAGGTAATCTTAATTATATGAGATAATTATAGCTTCTTAACTACTTGAACTATATTGATTAATCTCGTATCATTAGAGCTTCTTATTTGTAGGTCCATTAGGTCCCCCTGCTAACTCACCACGGGTTAAACAAGAATCGTATGTTTTGGAAAAAAATTAAAATATTCAAATCATCAAGGGAATGTATAGAATGTATATGCATATTAATTATGTGACGCCCGAGGAAGAGGGGTACATGAATGAACCGAGTCTACATCTGAATGAGAGGGATCCTGAGGATATGGAAGCATGGTGCCCGAGGAAAAGGGGTACATGCGAGTGACCATGAGGATATGAAAGTACAGTTGAGAAAGGCTTAAAAGAATTGATAGCTACTACCTATACCAACAAGGTGCACCTTCCTTTTCGGTGGCTCAATCATAGGAACTTCACAGTTAAGCGTGCTTGGCTTGGAGCAATCCTATGTTGGGTGACCTCCTGGGAATTTTCCTAGGGAGCATGTGAGTGAGGACAAAGCATGCTAAAAGAACCTCGTGTTGGTTTGTGGGGATAGTGTCTTCACTCTTACAAGCAATCATGGATGATATAGTGACGCAGCCAGGTCGCAGGAGATCCTAGGCCTGGGGCGTTACAAATGGTATCAGAGCGAAACCTCTCCCAGTAAGATGTGGTTCGGGGGCGAACCAAGGCGGAAGCCGGTGGGCATGTGACGCCTTGGAAGAGGGGTACATGAATGAACCGAGTCCACATCCGAATGAGAGGATCCTGAGGATATGGAAGCATGGTGCCCGAGGAAAAGGGGTACATGCGAGTGACCATGAGGATATGAAAGTACAGTTGAGAAAGGCTTAAAAGAATTGATAGCTACTACCTATACCAACAAGGTGCACCTTCCTTTTCGGTGGCTCAATCATAGGAACTTCACAGTTAAGCGTGCTTGGCTTGGAGCAATCCTATGTTGGGTGACCTCCTGGGAATTTTCCTAGGGAGCATGTGAGTGAGGACAAAGCATGCTAAAAGAACCTCGTGTTGGTTTGTGGGGATAGTGTCTTCACTCTTACAAGCAATCATGGATGATATAGTGACGCAGCCAGGTCGCAGGAGATCCTAGGCCTGGGGCGTTACAAATTATATGAGATATAATTAATATAATTGGGTTCATATTAAAACTATAGATTATACGAGAGAAAATGAGTTAATTAAATATATGATATTTAATTAAATAGAAAATACAAATTTGGTTTGTATTTTACAAAATGATGGGAATGGTGGAATGAATGTATGGAGGAAGTTACCCCATCCCTATTCACTATAAATAGGTGAGATGTAGTGCATTTGGTAGGGTACTTTAAAAATCTTAACCGCTTTGTGAGGCAAAGAGTTTACCTCCATATTCTCTCTTTTCTCTCTAGATAAATCACATTTTTTCTCTAGAATTCTTCCCAAAAGAAAAGGCTCCCACATGCCAGTTATTGTCCTGAGAATAGTAAGGGAGATCAAGTGGAGGTGTCTCAGCGAATCTAGAAGTCAATCGTTGTAGAGAACGATAGATTATTAAGAAGAATGATCTATAAGGTAATATGTAGATCTTATTTTATTTCATGCTTAATTTTTAGATTTTTGTGCGATTTTGTAATTTCTACAAAATAAAAAGCAAATGCGTTCATATGCTTCCGCTGCTGGAATTTGATTCCTTTCAATTGGTATCAGAGTCAATTGTTACTTTGTATTTTGTTCGAAATTTCACAAAAAAATATTGACTTTATATCATGTGATATATGTACAAGTTTGTAAATTCGATGTTTTCAATTTTTTGCACATAGATTTACATTTTATATTGATTCGATCAATGTAAGGGTCCGTTGTTTTGAGCAAATATTTTTTGTAAATCGAGTCTATAAGTCTTTGTCGATCCTCGCAATTCATTGTTATGAAGAACGAAGGAAAAAACGTTGCAAAAATTAGAACTTATTTGCTGCCTTGGGAGGGCAGCATCAAGACGCTATCTGTGCGACACGCGTGAGACAACAGCACAGCATCGAGATGTTGTTAACATGAACGGACAGAAATAGGCAGAAGATCGAACATTTTTTTTTTTGTTTTTATTTTAAATTAATTAATTAATTTTTTATTTATTAGTCAATTAATTTTTAATTTTATGTTTTTATTAATTAAATTAATATAATTAGATTATATTAATATAATTCATTTTTTTTGGGTGCCTTAAATTGGTCCAATTTTGCTATTTATTTAATGCATTTGAGGTATAATATGTGTTGCATATAATATGCTATATAAATTAAAATCTCATTTTAAGATATGCATGATCATGCATTATATTGAATATAATTGTTATATTATATGAAATGCATGATTCAATTTTAAGATAAGAATTATATTGAATTGATATAAAACATTGATATTCATTTATTCATGTGATGAATGTTATATGTTATATGTTATATATTCATATATTTATAATTGTTATAATGTGTTGGATGTCGATGTTGTAACTTATAACATATTAATGCATGTGTAATTAAGTTTCAATTAATTTTAAAATGGATTTTAAAATTAGAATAATTAAACCTTAGGTTATAATTTTTTAATATAATTAGAAATAATCTTTTACTTTATTTATTTCACATAGTTTAAAGTTAATAAAATAAAAGATGATTTATAAAACCATGACTAAAAGAACTCTGTATAAGGAAGGTTCTGTCTAGGTTGGGGGTATTTAAGGTAACGAAAACAGAACATTTCTACCTGGGAGCTGACCTGTGAGTTAAGTTAGTCTAAAGTTTTATAAATTACTCTCCGATAGAGTTAGGATTATTACTGTTGGGGTTTGTGCCCTAAAACTCGTAGTTTGTAATTTTTTTCTAATTATTCTAATAAAGTGTTATTATTTCAATAAAGAGTTATTGTTCGATATTGTTTTTGTTTTAAACCCTAAATCCAATAAACTAAACATCTAAAGTTGTAATATGAATCTTTAACTAAATGTAGTGTACATATAAAGGATCTCGGTTAGAGATACAGCCTAAAGGGTCTATAGTTAGGGGATAAAGTTTGGGTACCTTACCCTGGTAAAACTATGGATGTGACCCACTTTGTATATGATACAAACACTATGATCCTAACGTGTTCGTGTAGATGACATGTGAGTGGGGATATCCTGTGTAATGAGATTACATAAGATCGAACCACGAAATAGTAACCACTAGATGTAACTCCGTTGACTAGTTAGGTTTCTATTTCACTAGGATGACCTAGGCAACTTGATCTCAATTCTGAGTAGGTTACGAACTCCTGTTCGCGAGGGATTGTCCTTTGACTAGTATGGGTGAGAGTGGCCAGATTCGCCGACTCAATATGCCTACCTTCTTGGGGACAAGACCGAGTGAGCGACTAGGAACTTAACTTACCAAGATGGAATTCACTCTTTCCCGCCTACTAGGGTAAGTAGAGGAATGTTCCCTTAAGTGGTATCTCTGGGACTTAAACAAAGGCTCGACCCTCTCATTGGCCCGAGAGGGACTCTGTTTGTTGGTAGGACCACAAACAAATTGTTCATTAGAGGAGTACTGGTACTTAAGGTACAAGATGTAACCCGGGTAAAACGGTAATTTGACCTAGGTGGTGTTATGAACATTCGTGAAGGATTGACTTGTTTATTCTTGGTCAATATCTCGTGGACACAGAAATATATCTGCAGTGAGAAGAGTGCAGCTGTGGGACTTTAGTGGAGTGTTCCCGCAGTTAACAGCAATCTCGTATCGTTGGAGCTTCTGATTGGTAGGTCCATTAGGTCTACCTTCTAGCTCATAAAGGGTTCTTAGATCATTTGAATTTGAAATTTTCAAATTCATTAGGGAATAAGCTTAATGTATATAGATACGATATAATATATAGTTTTGGAACTATATATTATAAATTTAATGTGGATATGATTCATATTAAATTTTGTGGGAGAATTAAATATTTGAAAGAGTTCAAATATTAAATTCAAATGTGAATATGATTTATATTTGTAAATTATAGGTTAAATCTTAATGTGCATGAGATGTACATTAAACTATAGGTTAAAGGGTAAAAAAATTTTAATGTGATTTAATCATTTAATTAATATTATATTTGAATTAAATAAGATTTAATTTAATTAATTATAATATTAATTGAGAACGTGTCAGGAGGACACGTTCCCACTACTTCCCCAACTCCCCCTAGATAGGAGTGGGGAGTTACCCACTGAAGTATTCTTCTCCTGGTGAGAAGGGACAAACTTTGATTGATCTCTCAGCAGAAGAATTCTCTCTCTCGCACTCTCTCAATTCCCATTCTCCAATTGTTGGATCCTTCCCACCTAAGGAAGATCTAAGTTGAAACTCAGAGACATAGGAGGTTTTCCTCGTGGTAGTGTCTTGCTGGAGAAAATAGAGGAGTTCCTAAGTTGTTGTGTTGCAGTACGATAAGCAAGGAGTTGTTGTGCTGGGAAAAAACTACAAAGGTAATCCCTTTTCTTCCTTTTAGTTTAAAAGTTAAACTTGGCATGTTTGCATGATAGATCTCCATGTCTAATTAGATTAGATTTACATGTTTATCTCTGTTATTTTTTCAATGTACTGGTTTTTGTTTCTAACTAAAACGATCAAGCAATTACGATTCCAAACACGTTTCCGCTGCTCAAGGGGATCAGATCTCCATAAACTACAATGTTTAATAAACAAAATAGACTTAGGTAAATTCTTTAGCCAGATTTAACTAAGTAAAGGGCCCCTATTTATAAAGTACCTAGTGAGAGGAAAAGATATATATGATATGTCATTTTCTCTCACAATTCTCCAATGGAGTTCACACCGTGAGATTCATGCTCGACCTCGTGTTGCCTGATCGACTCTACACGCAAGTGCACGTAATCGAAGTAATAAAAATTGGAAGTATTCTAGAGTATTGTACCCACAAGGAACACATTTCAACAAACTCTAATTGGATGACAAAATTATGTTATCAAGAATGCAATCAAAGTAACTAGGTATATGAAAATAGTTTATGGGTGTATTTGTTAACAAAATAAGAGAAAAATCAATAATTAAAAGAAAGAAAATTCAAGTTGTTTTGCCCCTTTGGAGAAAACACTACTAAAAATGCAATTGTATCATGATCGACAACATGAACCTAAGTAAATCAGATTCAACTCTTATTCGGTTTTGCTCTCAAATCGTTTAGGAGACGAAGCGATTAAACTTATATGTTTATGGCTAATCTAGCTTAGATATTTTCGCACACAATCCTAGTGGTTTTGGAGTTTCGCCTGATGTCTAGGATCAAAGTTTCAGATCTTATTTCTAAGTCTTTTCCTCCATTTCTTTTATGACATCTGCTAGTTCTTAACCATTTTAGTATTAAGTTCTAGTTTGACGAGCAAGCACAAGTTGGTCGCCTAGGTTTACCCACGATAAGTTCAATAAAAGAAAACTAGATTTATGTTGCAACCCGATTAACTTTGCTACTTTAGGCTTAACATCTCTCCTCTAGGGCATTAACAACTTGAATGCCTAGAGTGGATTTAGCTCATTATGGAAAAAGATGAAAATAATAAATTATTGAAAGAGAACTTTATAGCTTTCGGAACTAAAAAAAAAAAAAAAAGACAAATGGGGAAGTTGACGATCACAAAAGTAATCTTTTCTTTCTTGAAAACCCAACTCTCAGTTCTAGCTATTACCAACACTAAGAAAAATTAAGGAAGTAAGTAAAAACAAAATAGGAACAACTCAAAACCATAGAGTAAGGCTCTCGGCTTTTTTTTTTATTAATGATGAAAGAAAAACACAACACTTTAGATCTAACTTGAGACAATTGAAACTAGCTAAATTCACACAACATGATAGTAAATGAACTATGAAAGAGAACTATGAAAGAAAAACAACAACTATGTTGGAACCATAAGTAATAAACAAAAGTATACTAATATTCCTTGCTTGATCAATTCCAAAACCCTATTTAAAGGATATGGATCTTCACCTTCTACACTTTCGTGAAGGCGGAATCAAATCTTAGAACTTATAAGTAGAGATGTCCATGTTGGCAGGGAACGGGAGAGGGAGGGGGGATAAAAAATTTTCTATTGGCTAAACGGAGACGGGGACGGGGAATACATTCTCCATCCCCGACCCCGTCCCCGCCCCACTGTTGGATTTTTGACAATATATTAGAAGTGAAATTGTCTCACATCTGAAAGCTGCAAGGAAGTGATGGGCTCCTAACACTATAAAAGGAGTCTATGGCTTTGGTTCCAAAGCATCCCAGTTAGAAACACTATAAGATTAGTGTACTAGCTCTAGTTAAATTCTTTTTTTTATATTCTCTAGTCTGAGAGTGGGAAGAAGAGTGTGAGTGGTATAAAGTTTTGGGAGAGTGTTTTTGTAATTGGGGTCGGGGAGAGAATTCTGTGTGATTGTAACAATTTGTCACATAGTAGAATTTCTTTCTGTTCATGGTTTTTTTCTCCGAATTTGGAGTTTTTCCACGTAAATTCTTATGTCTCTTATTTTGTTGTTTTCTTTTAATTTCTCAGTTATTTCTACTTATTCCTAGTAGTTGGAGGTTTTCCCCAACAAGTGGTATCAGAGCTTTAGGTTTATAGTTTCTTGAGTTTCTGAGTATGCTTTGTGGTTGCAGCATTGTCTGAACTTCCACATCATAAAGGATTTTTTGAAACCAGTTATAGTTGGTATTATAAATAATGTGAGTTGTTCACTATTTGTAGATTCACTAGGAGTGAAGCATATATGTCAAGTTTTATGAGTCCAATAAAGATTGGTGTGGAGAAATTTGACGGAAAGATAAACTTTGGCTTGTGGCAAGTGCAAGTCAAAGATGTGTTGATACAATCTGGGTTACACAAGGCTTTGAAGGGAAGACCAACTGAAAAGTTAAGCGGTGATGGTGATCCAACGAGGTCCAGCGATGGTTCCAGTAGAGGTTCTAAGAAGTCCAGCATGAGTGATGAAGAATGGGATGAATTAGATTTGAGAGCTGCAAGTGCAATTAGACTAAATTTGGCTAAGAATATTTTTGCAAATGTGCATGGAATTTCGACAGCCAAAGAGTTTTGGAAGAAGCTTGAAACGGTGTATTAGGCAAAAAGCATCTCAAATCGGTTGTACCTAAAGGAGCAGTTTCACGCGCTGCGAATGGAGGAAGGTATGAAAATCTCAGATCATCTAAGTGTTCTCAATGGCATCATCTCTGAGCTGGAAGTGATCGGAGTGAAGATAGAGGATGAGGATAAGGCTCTCAGGCTGAGCTTGTCACTCCCTCCTTCTTACGAACACATGAAGCCAATCTTGATGGATGGCAATGAGACTTTGAATTTTGCGGAAGCTACTAGTAAACTTCTAACAGAGGAAAGAAGGTTGAAGAATAGCGGGCGTACTTCACAGGAGGATTCAGCACTGATAGCTAGCAATTGGAAGAAGAAGAAAGACTTTGTGCAAAAGAAAAGTTGTTGTGAATGTGGATAGTTTGGACACATGAAAAAGAATTGTCCTAACAGAGTAAGTTCGTCAAAAGGTTCTGGGTCGGATGCTAATGTGGTATCTCTTTGACTGCATCTGAAGAAAGATAGAATTCATCCTCATGGTTTGTCCGCTTTTCTATGGTAAAGGATGTGATGTTAGCGGTTCCACAAGTTTACACACGAGCATTGACTTGGTGGTTATGCAAGGTGTGTGGTGGAAGTTATGTCGATGGCTGAAGAACTTTCAGGTGAGCCAAGTAGGTGGAAGTTGCACCATAAATTTCAGCAAGGTATATCGACACATGTGACGAAAAAGAAAAGTCTTGGAAGGTGACATTCCAAGTGGTCTACTTTTATGGTGGAGTACGTTATAGTCTCTGTGTTGGGGATTATGATTGTCGGTAAAGACAATGATGCAGCAACAGTTGTGGATTATTCAAATATCTTGCCAATGTGGAATTTATTGGGGTTTTGGCAATAGATTAGAAGTGAAATTGTCCCACATCTGAAAGGTGCAAGGGAGTGATGTACTCCTAATTGATTAATTAGGGCTAATTGGAAAAAATTGAATTGAGAGAAATTAAATTGAATATGATTCAATTTAAAATTCCACAATTATGCAAATATGATTTGTATAATAAGGTATGAGATACCTTACATTATGTGATATGCAAATATGATTTGCATATCATATGGTTGTGGTAAAATGGTGAATTGGTGGAGATTTTAACTCCACCACACACCATTATAAATAAGTGTTGCAAGAAGCACTTGGTAAGTGATCTTGCCATTTTTTGGAATTCCATCCAATAGTGCAAGTGAATTCTCTCAAGCTCTCTCTCTCAATTCTTTCCATTTTCTCCATAACCCAATTCTAAAGGGAGTCCCACAACTCTCCCTCTACCTCCCGAGAACAACCGAGAAGATCAAGTGAAAGTGTCCAACTTGTTCTATTCGAGGATCGAGATCGTGGTTTCGTTGAATCGAGAGAGATCGTGATTCAAGGAGGAATTCGAAGAAGTGTTCTTCAAGAGGTTAGTAATTCTTTTACTTTCTATTTTTCCTTCTTGAAAAGCATGTTTAGCCTAGGAACGTATGAGATACTTTCTGTTTAAGAAAATTAGAACAACAACAAATCAACGACGTTTCACAACGCTTCTGCTGCGGGAAATTCATTCCCTTCAATTGGTATTAGAGCCTAACGTTGCTCTTCGTTGTATATTTTGTAATTTTCTTAAAATTAAGGTGGGTAGCATTAATTTTTCATGAGATGAATGTTAATGGTTTGCATATTGGATGTTTCGGTTTTTGGCACTTAGAATAGATTTACTTTTTTGTTGATGAGATCAATGTAATGACCCGTTGTTTTGGGCATTATTGAAAGTAAATCGAGTCCGTAAGTCCAATGACTATCTCCGGCGATCGAAAATCTCCTCCGATGACTATCTCTAGCGATCGGTAACCATCTTCGACAACCGTCGATCACCTACGACGATTGGCAACCTTCTTCGGCAACCGACAACCTTCTTCGACAACCGACAACCACCTCTGATGACCTTCTCTAACAATCGAAAACCACCTCCGATGACTATCTCTGACAATCAGTGACCATCTCCGGCAACCAAAAACTACCTCTGACGACCATCTCTAGCAATTGTTGACCATCTCTAGCGATCGACAACCATCTTTGATGACCTTCTTCGGCGACCAGTGACCAATGTCGGCGACCAGTGACCAATGTCGGCGACCTTCACTATCGACGGCCATATGCGACAATTGACGACCACCGTCGACTACCTCGTCTGATGATTTACAACAATCATTGGTGACCTTACCTAGAAAGTAGCAGTATCATCTCCGACAAGTATTACCAACAATAATTTCCAACAACAGATTACATTCTCATGGTTCAAAATAATATGAAATGCACATGTACTTAGTTGATCTTACTCTTTGCTCCAACAATCTTTCTTCGAACTTACAAATTCGATCAATTGTTAGTCATTACTTATATTTTGTGAACCATAATTATGTTTGTGAATCATGTAAATAGGTCCTTGATACCATAATTATATTTTGTGAATCTTGTAAATAGGTCATTGATAACCTGTAAATATTTTATGAATATTTCATTTTTACATGACATTAATGTTGAAATATATCGTCATTTTATTGTTATCTTCATGTGATTTGACAATTGTAAACAAACAATGTTCCTTTTCAAAAACAAAAAACAAAAACGTAATGGTCATTGTATTTTAAAATAAACGACCCTATTTAGTAATTAAAAAAAGGTCATGACAAGTTCCTCATTTGTAAGTTTTAAAAAAGTTCAATATGTATTTAGACAATGAAACCTTAGATTTTTCCATTTAGAAGTTCAATTTGTGTTTAAAAAAAAATACATGTATATTGCCTTTTTTCCATTCATCAATTGTTATTTGTTGTTATAAAGAATGTAAAATTTGATTTCTATCAATTGAAATAAGTTCAATGTGCACTAAAAATATGTGAATTTTATAAATGGAAAGAAGTTTAATGTATATCAAAAAGAGGAAACAATGTTATATTGACTATATTTTGAAAAAAGTCAATTTCTAAAAAAAAAAAAGAAAGATAAAGAATGATTTTTTAAAAAAAAAAAAAATCAATGTTGAAATATATATATATATTTGTTTTTAAGTGGGCATCTGAATTCAGTGTTGAAAATATGAAAAAATATGTTTCTAGATGAATGACCAGAAAAATTAAAAATAAAATAAACAAAAATAGTCAATTAAAAATCAGTCTACTACATGTTAGAAAAAACTGCATCAGATATCGCTGACAACTCAACTCTGCACTCCAAATATAGACTTTCTAACTCAAACCAACACAGACTTTTGAACTCACTAACAAACCAACTATGCCCAACCCAACTTAACTCAACTCTGCGCGCCAAACGCTCCCTTAACGATGCTCCCAATTCCCATCATGCAAAAAATCTACATAGGTCATCAATCACTTTCTATTTGGTAATCAAAAATTTTATATATGGTTCCAATCTATACGTTATAAGACATGTTTTAGAATTAGTGTCATCTTCATATATATTTCTATAATAATTTAATATATTATTAATTTTGAGTCTAAGGCGCTCACATGGTTTGTTTTTGATATGTGAAGTCCCAAATTAATAAAACTCACGTAACTAAAGAGGAAATAAAACTACACAATTAATTGTAACGATCCATGATTCAGTCCAATTTTCCTTTGTTGTACGTTCAAGTAGCTATATCTTCTCATTCTTGCTTCAAATTTTAGCTGAATAAAAATTACGGCACTCCAACTGATTATTTTCAATTAGATTATTAATTACTTTTGTACAATTATTAGTAACATACCATGATCTCTCACTTTGGTATGTAATTTATTTTTAGTATGTTATTCATTAATTTATGAATCTCACTAGGAAGCAAAAACTTCTATTGAAGATATTTTTTTTTTCATTCAATTATATACATTCACGTTATCATATCTAATTTGGACCCTTTTCTTATATTTTTCATTCTCCCTCTCAAGTATCTTGAATTCCCCACGATTTTGTAACTATTAGATTACATGGGGTTCCATCTCAAAACCAATTGACAATAAGAGGAGTAACCCACATATGTTATATATTGTGAGGTTTTTCTCCAACATGCCTATTCAAAATGGTGCCTCTTTGGGTTCACTATTCTTGGATCGGATCCCAATTATGGGCTCTGATACCATATTAGATTACATGGGTTCTATCTCAAACCAATTGACAATGAGAGAAGTAAACCATACACCTTGTATATTGTGAAGTTTCTCTCCACTTTTCCCATGTGTGATCCTCAAGCATAACTAATTGATGTTCTAACCTTATACATTTTGTTCTAAAAAATTTGAGGGTCAATTTCATTTTTCAATGTCCAATAGCCTCCCATCACTTCTAATCTTACAATATTTAACTTTAGAAAACCTAGTAAGTAGAAATAATAAATAATTAAATATTTAATCTCACTAAAATTTTTTTGAGGGAAAACACTTTTGATCTTCACACCAATAATATTTATCAAATTTAATAATATAACTCTTAGAAAGTTGAGATCAAAACATCTTCAACCCCATATAAGCAGCCAAATCCTTCAAATACTCCATATTACATCATCCAACTTTCTTAGTAATTCAGATATTTCCCACTCAAAAACCTCAATAAACCAATAGGAAATCAATTTTTTTTAACCCTCAAAAAAAAAACAGCACATAAATAAAACTAGTTGACCCACAAAGCTGATGAGATCATAAATTAATAGTCTTCCTCCAATAATGGCTTTTTCCATCTGATCTCTATTCTTGGCTCTTCTCTTCTGCTACCTCGGCTGGTTTCTCTTCTTCAACTGGTTTCTCTTCCTCCGCCACGGCCACCTCCGGTTCGGCGGTAGGCTCGGTGGGTTGAGGCTCCTCGGCCTTTGGCTCTTCTGCTGCAGGCACTGCTTCTTTTTCCACTGATTCAGATGCCACTACTGCTTCTTCTTTCTTTTCTTCTTCCTCAACTTTGGGTTCCTCTACCGGCTCCGCAGCCTCCACCGGAGCTTCGGCCGGTTCTTCCGCCTGCAGGGACAAACTTCTTTTTTAATATAATCTTTCGATTCTGAAAATTTTAATGACAAACTAAGGGAGCTTGTCCCTTCCTTTCATCTTCACTCTACCCTTGTCTACCTGATCTGGCTCTGGAGCTTCGGGTTTTGGTTCTTCTACGACGGCTGGCTCAGCCGCCGGAGCTTCTTCAATGGCTGGTGGCTGCTCTTCCGGGGCTTTCTCCTCGGCCTTCACCACCTCCGGCACTTCCACAGTCTCAGGCAAAGGTAGAGATGATGAATCAACCTGCAAAACTCGGTTGCCTTAATATTAACAAACAAATAAAAATACACACCCAAAAAAAACAGATCATTTCAATTTCCAACTGCATGTGGCAGGAAGTAGTTGTTAAATCAACCATCAACTTAAAAACTTAAACGGATAGGTTATAGTAAATTTAATTATATAACACTTCAACAGATCAGAAGGAGAAAGGAGGAGGAGCGAATTAGCCAATGATTAAGAAAACTATATAAAATAAAGCTAAAAAGATTTTTTTTCCCCAATTTATCCATTAAATTTCCAAGATTAAAAAGACATACAATATAAAAAGTTGGAACATAAAACTTTGTTCGTTCATACGAAAATTTCTGACTCTGACTCTGCTCTGATCATAGAATTTGATCGATCCACTTGCTATATATCAAGAAAAAGAATCCATTTTTCAAATTGGGTGTCCAAAGTTTATCAAATTAAGAGTTAAAGGTTGATGATCAAAGGGACTGAAGAAGCTTCTTAAAATATCAGATTAAAACTTGTGAAGAGAGAGAGAGAGAGAGAGGTGAGAGAAAATGGGCTACCTCAACAGTGGCCATTGAAGAAGAAGAAGGATAAGTTTAACACAAAAAATGAAAGGGGAAAAGAACAGGGAAAGATAATAGAGAGAGAGAGAGAGGTTTGTAAATGAGATGAAGAAACTATATGAATGTGAGAGCTATTTATAGAGTAGAGAGTGAATGGCCAAATTAATAAAATTAAACTAGAGAGAGAGAGGAGAATCTTATGCAATAGGACACCTCAATTCAGTGCCACAAATATAAGGACGTCAGTTTTGTCCAGTTGTAAATGTTTTCCCTTTATCAATTATTAATGGGGTTAAAAGTATATTTTACATTTTAAAAATATATGTAAATGAAATATAATAATATACACAAAGTTGTTCTTTTGGAAAATAAAATAAAAATGGAGGAGAGATGTCTCATATCAGTATCATGATCTTTTCTTTTGAGTTGGTTTGTGTGTGTTTTGAGCAGAATAACATGGGGCTTGTATGATTGACAATTCTCTTTATGCATGCATCTCCCCACACACCCACTTTTGTGGTTTCTGTTTTTATTTCCCTGTTTTTTACTTCTTTCATTTTCATATTTTCCAATTCTTAAAAAAAGAAAAAAAAAAGATTTCTTTTAATAAGGGCGGCTTTAAATTTAATTTCCTTTTTCATTCAGCATTGAATTTGAAAAAATTGGATGGAAGACTCTTTTTCACAGACATTTATGTGATTTGACTCATGTTCTACATATAATCCTTTTTGTATTGTGCATTCCGTCTAAATTACCGTAAGGGCATCATACTCCGACTCTAGCTCTCTCGCTCTCGCTCATGATAGTAATGAAGTTGTCAAAATTCTGGAGAAAAGAAAAAAAAAACAACAAAAATCGCATTATAATTGACTTGCTCTCGCTCTCGCTGCTTCGTTCTCACTTTATCTCTGCTACTTCATCTCTTCTATGATTTTTTTCTTTGTCCTTTTTTCTTTATATTTCTTAAATCACCAATCAAACTAAAAGTTTAAACTAAGAGTTTAGGGTAAATTTAATTATATCACATAGTCTAACAATATTTTCGGCCATTTATTTGAGCGAGAGCGAGAGCGAGACAACGAGAACGAAAGCGAGACAACGGGAGCGAGAGTGTTTTCGCGTACGAGAGCGTGGACAAGAAAGACCACTTCATATTACTCTTATGAGTCATTTTGCGCGCATTGCCACGTCAGAATGGATCATATTTCATTATTTTGAAATGTTAGGTCAAATGTCATTAATGCGTGGAAAAATAGGTTATCTGTACAAAAATCCCATTGAATTTGATCATCGGTATCGATTTGTATTCTTATACTTCGTATGAATTCCATATAAAAGATTCAAAGAGGGTTTTAAGTCTTTAAAAATTAAAAACTTAATTGATGTTTGGTTTGATAATTCGAATTCTATTAAGAAATATTTTATACTAATTTGATCCACATGATTAGCGCCTATTTTTTAATGTGAGTGGCCTCTACCTCATTGTCATAGTATAACATCTCAAACTCTCAAAATTTAGACTACATTTCGGAAACACCAACATTAGCATTAATATATTCCTTTCCTTCCCTTATGATAATTCAATGTTTTTAATTATTTTCGATATGAGTTCTTTCAACATATTTTTTTGTAAATGACCTACTAAAATACGAATATGCATGCGCACCTAATTGTTGGGTAGAAAATAGAAATAGTAATGTATCTATCCAATGCAATGTTGATATTCATTATTCATATGCCTAAGCTCCTTTGTTTAGAAATCTCTATCAGAAGCAACTCCTTAATCCTGCTTACTCTATTGCACCAACAATTGCAACATCAACTCCAAAACTTTAGTATCGAGTAATCAAGATCATGGAGAGTAGGTCGCCAAACGTGTGATAATTAAAGTCCATGTTTCTAGCTAAACAAACTTAATAACTAAATTTGAAAAAAAAAAGTTTTTTAACAAAATGGATTCTTCTATAAGCGGCTTTAAAAAAAAATGATAATTTAAAGTTAATTTAGTGTAGTTTATTGAGTAATGTTAGATGATCAAAAAATAGTTCAAGAGAACAATTTACTTTTTTAAAAAAAATTACTTTAAAAACTTTTTTCTTAGATATAAAATTATAGTAAAATGATTCACTTCAAAATATGAAATAAAAAATAAAAATAATTTTTTTTTGGTTGAGTATGACAAATTTATAATTAAGAGAATCATTTTTTTAATATAGTCCAACCAAACAAATATATATTTAAAATATTTTTTTAAAAAGGTAAATATAATAATATTTTTATTAAAAATGTTTAAACTATCAAACCTACCCACTCTCTCAATAAAATTAGATAGCAATTAGCACATTGATTCTTTAAAAGCAAAAAAAAAATTATCTTCCATTTCTAAAATAAATATATTGGGTTTATAAAAAAAACCATATTTCATAATACATGTAAATCATACGATTGTAAGATCTTTAAGTGCTTAAAAAAAAACTTTTAAATATTAAAGAAGTATTACTGAAAGTCATTTTATTTTTTAGTGATCTAATTTTTAACATTTACCCAATAAATGTCAATAAAAAAATTTGGTAAGCAATCCACATTGTGTTTGATATTTTTGGATTCACTGAATTAATTGAATATGGATTTTACATATGTGTTTTGGAAAATTATTTTTGAATTCTGAGATCTAAAAGAGTAGAAATTCTCAAAACAATACTTTTTATATTTTCATTATATCCCAATTTTAAATTTGAAATTTTAAAATGTAGAATTATATTAAACAAAAATAAAAATCTTAATAAATATAATATTTCATATTATAAACTCAAAAAATTAAAATAGTTATAATATAATATATAATATTATATTATAAATTAATAATCCTACTCAGTTATAAAAATTATGTTCATAATAAATTAATTAATAATAATTAATATTCAACATAATAAAAACACAATTTAAACAACCATTTAAAATAAAATTAAATTTTTGAATATGTTATCATATCTGAAAACATCATTTCATCCCTTATTTTTTAATTTTTGTTTTTGAGATGAAGTTGGCATAATATTGTTTAATCGTGGAACGAAATCCAGCTCTAAAAACCCGAGATCCACTTGGGATGGTAATGATCGTAGCAACCCACTGTGGGCCCCTTTATGGGTCCCATAGACCTAGCTGCTGACGTGGATGGCAATTTGTTTCCTTTCTTCTTTTTTTTTTCGTTTCCCAATTTGACGAATTTTTAGGTAGAGTGGAAAACCGACCCTTTTCCATTCCATTGGATAATAAATCCAGCGGCCCACATGTAGCTGTCTGCCAGATCGGATGCTCGTGATATGGAACCCACTCTGCCGCCCTTCTACTGTGCCACGTCAGATCTTAGTCATCGCTTTTATCCGTGACCATGATCCCCATGATCATTTTTTTAAAAAAAAAAAGAAATAACATAAATATTTAATCAATTTTGCAAGAAAAAAAAGATTTCTCATTAATCCAGTGGTGTGGTACAGGAACAAGGAATCTTTTATTATTTTTTAATTTAATTTTCAGCTCAATTTTAGAATTAGAAATTGTTCTTGAATTTAAATTAACCCAGGTGGACTGTTTTTTAGTTTTAATCGATTAAACCAACATAATGATTAAAGAAAATAAAAAAGAAAATTGATTGTCTAGCCAAAATTGATAATAAAATTTAATCGATTGATTACTTCTTTGATTCGACTTTTATTAAATTGAAATCCCTGACGCGTATATTGTGAACCCATTCATTTTTATAGTTTTGAATGATTTTTTTCAATTCCAATTTGCCAGTTCACTCTTTGCCAATGTCCCCTCTATTTTGGAAACTTTGTATTCAAATAAATGTGCCCAGAGAAGAAAAAATAAACTATTAGGGGTCGTTTGGTTTAAAATTTTATTGGATGAGAATAGGTAATAGATGCTTGAGAATAAGATGTCTGAGAATAATAAATATTTGAGAATAAGATGACTGTGTTTTGGTTCTACACTTAGAATCGCTTATCGATTTTTAAGTAAAAAAAAATGATATTTTATATTTATTTTACGAAATTAATATATAAGTTTTATGTAATATATACTTACGATCTAATAAATAATGTGCAAATTTATTTTATGATATTTATCTTATAAATTTTATATATTATTATTTATTATTAATAAAATAATAAAAATTTATTTAAAAAATATTAATTAATTAATATTTTTAATAAAAAATTAATTATTAATTGATCACAAATAACTCGTGAATAATTAATTATAATGATTATCTTTACCATAAATTAATAATATTTATAATTAATTGATTAATATAATATTAATTAGTGATTTAATATTTTTATAATGAATTTTATAATGAATGTTTATGCTTGTTTGATGAAATTAATCTTAAAAACATTATTTTATTAACTAATCAAAATTAATGTCAACGAATAAAAATAAATTAATTAATTATAAATATTTATAATCAAATAATTAATTAGGATTATTAAAAATAAATAAATAAATAAAAATATATAAATATTAATAAAGAAAAGAGAGATTTTAATAAAAAAGAGAGAGAAAGAGAGAGATGGATGGGTTTAAAGAAAACCCATCATTCTTGAATGGTATAGGAAACTCATCCACCATGGGAAAAAGTGATGCATGGGAATAAGTGATACCCATGCCCATGCTTACAAACCTTGTTCCAAACAAGGAGATTTAAAACTCTTACCCATTCTCATCCATTAAACTCAGACTAAAACAAATTTCTTGGGCGCGTTTGGTTTAGGGAGTTGAGTTGGGTTGGGTTGATAATCCAACCCCACGTTTGGCCCACCAACTTCTCAACTAAAGAGTTATTAACTCAACCCCACCTCTTTGAGAAAATAACCCCACCTGGCTGAGAAAAGAACTCCACGCGTCTTCTCTCTCATCCCTTTTGTCTTCTCAGCAGTGTTTCATCTCTTCGAGGATTACTCAGTCTTTTTCAGTCGTTCTCTCTTCTCAACGGCGTCTCATCTCCACCCTCTTAGGTCTCACGAACGTTTCTCATCTCTTTACAATTTTCTTTGATCTCTCTATGTTATTATATGCCAAGATCCAAATCCTATGTCTAACCAATTTTAGACAAGTTTGAGGTGTTTACAACAAGTTTATAAGCGATTTTTAAGCAATTTAAGGGCTGGACAGAATTTAAACAAATGCAGAAACAGTAAAGAACAATTAGAGAACACCAATATTTATAGTGGTTCAGTCATAAAACGACCTACTCCACTTGCAAAAGTGTTTTAAACCTTTGCTAGACAGTTTATTAGAGATATACGAGAGAATACAGAGAATTTACAGCAGGATATCTAAAGATACATTTAACATTTAGGATTTAACAAGATTCCAAGATTTATGCCTAAAGAGACACTACAACCAAACTTTATTCAAGATTGGGAGTCTAACAATCTTTGGGATTAGATCTTGAATCTAAACTAACTAGAAAGAAAGTAAGGTGAGGAGAAATACAACCTTGCTTCTCGAAGGGAAAGACAACGATCCACTGAAAAACGCCCGACCTTCATCGACTACAGCCTGCAATTAGACCCATGGTAGAGCAGTTTCTTCCTTCAGTGATGCGATCTCTGCAGGTTCGGTGGCTTCACATAGAGGTATGCGACAGAGGGTTTCTTCACGGTTCAGCCTCTGCTTTTTGGCTTCACGATTCAGCCTCTCGGAAAAAAAATCCACCCTCTGTATTTTACCGATTTTCCTCTCTCTCTCTCGAAAAACCCTCTGTATTCAAGCCTCTCTCTCCTTTCTATTGAGCCCCTAAAAAAACGTGAATTCTACTTTCTTTCTCTCTCTCTTCTTCCTCTCTAAAGAAAAAAAAACCTAATTATAATAATAATAGACCCAATTCTCACACACTCTTCTTCTCCTCACTTAAGGCCCATACATCTTTTTTTATGATAACAAAAAAGAGAACAAATGGGTTTGGGTGATAGGAGATCAAGAAACCTAATTTGGGCTCCTCCAGCTTTGGGCCCAACGAAAATAATGGGTCTTTAAAATTAAGAGCTAAAACAAGGTCCAAGACATTTTAGATTAACTTAAAAAACATTAATCTAAAATTAATCAGTTTATGATAAGTTGAAACCAAAAATATAACAAACTCCACCTTGATTTCAATCTATCATAAACTAAGAAGAGGACTTATAATTAGTTCTCAAATAAGATCCAGAATTATCCATGATCAAGCTGCAACATTCTCACACAAAGGTTAAATTTATCACAAGGTAATGGTTTAGTAAACATATCAGCAGCATTCAAATCAGTAGCAACCTTTTTAACAGAAACTAAACCATCATTGATGATATCTCTTACAAAATGATACCTAACATCAATATGTTTAGTTCTTTCATGGTGAGAATGATTTTTAGATAAATGTAGAGCACTTTGACTATCACAATGCACAGTCACAGAAACATTATCACTACAACACAATTCAGATACAATTCCCTTAAGCCATAAAGATTCCTTAATAGCTTCAGTTAATGCAATATACTTAGATTCAGTTGTAGATAAAGCAATTATAGACTGTAAACTAGATTTCCAACTAATTGTGCAATTGAACAATCTAATTACAAAACCAGTCAAAGATCTACGTTTATCTATCAGCAACATAATCAGCATCAATATATCCAACAAGTTCAATATTCTTGCTATCAACTATATTTGTTCCACCATAAACAAGACATAAATCTGTATGACATGCAAGATATCTCAGAATCCACTTAACAGCATTCCAATGTTGTTTACCAGGATTAGCAAGAAATCTACTAACAACACTAAGTGGATGAGCAAGGTCTGGTCTAGTACAAACCATGGCATACATAAGACTTCCAACAATATTAGCATATGGAATCTCATGCATTTCATCAATATCACTTGGAGTCTTAGATGAATCATTAACAGATAGTTTAAAGTGCTTGCCAAAAGGAATACTAACCTTCCTACTATCACGCATGTTCAATCTTTTAACTAGTCTTGTTATATATTCACTTTGAGACAAATATAGTTTCTTCTCTTTTCTATCTCTAATAATATCCATTCCTAATATTCTTTTTGCATTGCCTAAGTCTTTCATTTCAAACTCCTTCTTTAAGAGATTCTTTAACTTATTTATTTCATGCATGGTTTTGCAAGCAATCAACATGTCATTAACATATAAAAGCAAGTAAACAAATATTCACTTCAGAGATTTGTTTGAAATACACACAACTATCATACTTACTTCTTCAAAAATCAATAGATAGCATATAGGAATCAAACCTTTTATACCATTGACGTGGAGATTGCTTTAAACCATACAACGATCTCTTAAGAAGACAAACCTTCTTTTCTTGTTTGGGAGCTTCAAATCCAGGTGGTTGATCCATGTAAATGGTCTCCTCAAGCTCACCATGCAAGAAAGAAGTCTTTACATCCATCTATTCTAACTCAAGATCAAAGTGAGCAACAAAGGCAAGTAAAATTCTAATAGAGGTGTGTCTTACAACGGGGAAAAATACTTCATCATAGTCTATACCCTCCCTTTGAGTAAACCCTTTGGCTACTAACCTAGCCTTGAACCTAGGCTTGTTGTTTTCTAAAGGGTTCTCTTTGACTTTATAAATCCACTTACAACCTACAGTTTTAACTTTTAATTGTTTATTAACAAGAACCCAAGTTTGATTTTTAATCAAAGAATCATACTCTTCTTTCATTGCG
Organism: Trichosanthes cucumerina; assembly: GCA_036507285.1. Lineage (NCBI taxonomy): Eukaryota > Viridiplantae > Streptophyta > Magnoliopsida > Cucurbitales > Cucurbitaceae > Trichosanthes > Trichosanthes cucumerina. The sequence continues at coordinate 66,852,873 of CM071839.1, read as the reverse complement.
ACCCACCACTTATCTTTATTTTCATTATTTATGGCCTCATTGAAAGTTTGTGGTTCTTGATTAATGAACTCATTTGCTATAACTAGGGCATAGGATATAAGGTCAGCATACCCAAACCTAGTGGGAGCTACAATGGTTTTCCTAACCCTATCCCTAGTTAACTGATAACTTGTTAAATCTTGACTATCCTCTTCCTCTTCCTCATTCACAACTTCTTGTGTAGGTGATTGATCTAAGGTAGATGGTGAAACATCATGTTCTACTATTGGCTCATCTACTTGATCACTATGAGAAGTGGAAGGAGGATTAGCTAAAACGGTTTCAGTGGAACTAGGTGGACTTTTAGGAATAGACTCGGTCTTTTCTTCTACATACCCCATTTTTCCTTCATTAAAGACAACATCTCTACTTATTAGGATTTTTGGTGAATTTGGGTATAAACACCATAGTTTATATCCCTTAACACCCTCGGGATATCCTAGGAAAACACATTTCTTAGCCCTTGGGTCTAGCTTTCCCTCTTTTGAATGAGCATAAGCTAAACACCCAAAGACTTTCATGTGTGATAGATCAAGGAGAATACCTTGCCAAAGCTCTTGAGGTGTTTTTAAATCTATGGCAGTAGATGGGCTCTTATTGATTATATAGCATGTTGTTGCAACAACTTCCCCCCAAAAACTTTGAGGAAGTTGTGAATCAGACAACATGCACCTAACTCTTTCCATAAGGGTTCTATTCATTCTCTCAGCGGCCCCATTTTGTTGAGGCGTCCCTTCAACAGTCAAGTGTCTTGCTATGCCTTTAGACTTACAAAAGTTTCTAAACTCATAGTTACAAAACTCTAGCCCATTGTCAGTCCTAAGTTTCTTAACTCTAAAGCCAGTTTGGTTTTCAACATAGGTTATCCATTCAACGAATTTATTAAAAGTATCAGATTTATTTTTCAGAAGATAAACCCAAACTTTTCTAGTACAATCATCAATAATGGATAAGAAATATCTAGCCCCACCATTAGTGACAACATTAGATGGGCCCCATAAGTCAGCATGCACATATTCTAGTTTTTCATTAGCAGAGTGACCACCCTTTCCAAATTTTACTCTTTTACTTTTACCATAACACAATGCTCACACATATCTAGGTCCACATTTTTTATGTTAGGAATTACTTGTTGTTTTATTAACTCCCTAATTCCTTGCTCACTCATGTGACCTAAACGTTTATGCCAAAGAATAATTTTGGAATTGTCACTCTCTTTAACTAAATCATTTGACCCTACGACCGTCGAACCCTCTAAAGAGTATAAGGTATCCTTAAGAAGCCCTTTCATTGCAACTAAGATGCCCTTCATGACTTTTAGAACACCACCCTCTAGCTTAATGGTGTACCCTTGCTTATCTAACATGCTAAGGGATATTAGGTTTCTTTTAACTTCAGGTACGTACCTAACTCCAGTTAGAAACCTAATATTTCCGTCATGAAGCCTAAGGCGTACTGTTCCTTGACCTTCTACACTACAAAAGTGTCGGTTCCCTAACATGACTTTACCTCCCATACCGATTTGGAAGTCTTCTAGCCATTCTCTATTAGGGGTCATATGGAAAGAACAACCTGAATCTAGGATCCAAGTGTCATCCTCTCTAATGTTACTAACCATAAGAGAGTTGTTATACTCTTCACTAAGGTTTACTACACTAGACTCTTCTTTCCCTTTACCCGACGACTTTTTATTCCTAAGGTCAGGACAAAACCTTCTAATGTGGCCTTCTTTTTTACAATGATAACACCTCCTATTACTAGCCCCCTTAGACTTTAATCTACCCCTACTCTTGTTTCTATGCTTTTTCTTATTCTCTGATCTCCCTCTAACGTATAAAGTCTAACTATTAGACTTCTTGGTTTCTTTTAGTTCTTGTTCTTTTACTCTAATGACATTTAAAACAATTTTAGTGGACAAAGTATCCCTACCAAACTTCATAGCAGATTTCACATCATTATAAGATTCAGGCAAAGAATTTATCATAACTACATCATGATTTTCATCAGAAAAGATTTCTCCTATATTTTCCATTTCAGAGACTACTCTATGGAATTCATCTAGGTTATCTTTCATGCTTTTACTAGAGTCCATTTTAAAACTAAAGAAATTAGATTTTAAAAATATTTTGCTTGAAATTGATGCTACTTGATAGGTAGATTCTAATTTTGTCCAAAGTTTAACAGTGGTATCTTCACTACGCATTTGTCTTATAATTGTATCAGACAAATAAAGGATTATAAGGCTGTGAGCTACCTTATTTATCTCTTTCAGTTGGTCCGTTGTTATGCTGTCCGAAATATTCTTAGCCTCCAAAAGTGCGTAGTCGACCTTTTGTTGACGAAGGATGGCTAACATTTTGATCTTCCATAGACCAAAATCTCCTTTTCCATCAAACCGCTCCCCCTCGAATTTGGTACTCATACTGAAAATAAGAAACAAAATTGGACATCAAACTTTTCTTGAAATAAAAAATTTCTGAATTAAAGAATACTAAGAAAACTTAAAGATTCTTTAAACCCAAAGATTTTATTCAACAAACTAAATTTTAATTCAAGAAAGAATGCCCTAAAAACAAGGATTAAAAACTCTGATACCAAATGTTATTATATGCCAAGATCCAATCCTATGTCTAACCAATTTTAGACAAGTTTGAGGTGTTTACAACAAGTTTATAAGCGATTTTTAAGCAATTTAAGGGTTGGACAGAATTTAAACAAATGCAGAAACAGTAAAGAACAATTAGCGAACACCAATATTTATAGTGGTTCGGTCATAAAACGACCTACTCCACTTGCAAAGGTGTTTTAAACCTTTGCTAGACAATTTATTAGAGATATACGAGAGAATACAAAGAATTTACAGCAGGATATCTAACGATACATTTAACATTTAGGATTTAACAAGATTCCAAGATTTATGCCTAAAGAGACACTACAACCAAACTTTATTCAAGATTGGGAGTCTAACAATCTTTGGGATTAGATCTTGAATCTAAACTAACTAGAAAGAAAGTAAGGTGAGGAGAAATACAACCTTGCTTCTCGAAGGGAAAGACCACGATCCACTGAAAAACGCCCGACCTTCATCGACTACAGCCTGCAATTAGGCCCATGGTAGAGCAGTTTCTTCCTTCAGTAATGCGATCTCTGCAGGTTCGGTGGCTTCACAGAGAGGTATGCGACAGAGGGTTTCTTCACGGTTCAGCCTCTGCTTTTTAGCTTCACGATTCAGCCTCTCGGAAAAAAAAACCACCCTCCGTATTTTACCGATTTCCCTCTCTCTCTCTCGAAAAAACCTATGTATTCAAGCCTCTCTCTCCTTTCTATCGAGCCCCCAAAAAACGTGAATTCTACTTTCTTTCTCTCTCTTCTTTCTCTCTAAAGAAAAAAACCCTAATTATAATAATAATAGACCCAATTCTCACACACTCTTCTTCCCCTCACTTAAGGCCCATACATCTTTTTTTATAATAACAAAAAAGAGAACAAATGGGTTTGGGTGATAGGAGATCAAGAAATCTAATTTGGGCTCCTCCAGCTTTGGGCCCAACGAAAATAATGGGTCTTTAAAATTAAGAGCTAAAACAAGGTCCAAGATGAAGGGAATCGAAGTCCCCGCGCGGAAGCGATTGCGAATCGCGCGCTCTTGATTTAGTTACAACGGAAAATTCAAGAACGTAAAACATAGATTAAACATAAAATAAGAGTTTGGACAACAAGTATTTACCTTTGACGAACCTTTCTTCAAGTGCTCCTCCTCTCTTCACGATCAAGATCAACGCAACACGAACTCGTACGAACACCGACACCACCACCGGATCTTCTCCATTGTTCTCTAGGTGAGGGAGGAAGGTGGGTTCCCTTTAGGAGTGGTGAAGTATTTTGTGAGAGAGATGTGTGTTTTGGAACTCTTCCAACAACACAACAAGGAGGCTAGGAATAACTTAGAATGATTTCCAAAATCACTTCTAAAAAAATGACTTAACCTAATTGCATCTCATGCAACCATATATATAGGGAAATAGGATGGAAATGACAATCCTACCCCTCCTTTTATCTCTCTTTAGTATATAGTTTATATATGAATCTAATTCACATTAAAACTATATATTATATCAATTATATCATATATAATTGATATAATTCCTCATGTATAAAATTGAACACTTCAATTTATCTCCTATCTTTATACCCTCAATATTACCATGTTGAGCCAACAGAGGGATCTATAGGACCTACAGATCATGAGCTCCAATGATGTGAGATTAACTGATCAAACTCTTTGATCTAGTTAATCAATATTAATTAACTACAAGTCACTCCACTATAGACTTGTACCTGCACTCTCCTCACTGTAGACATTATTGTGTCCACTGAAATAGTCATTACCCATGAGTCGACCCTTCACAGGTTGATCGTAATCACAGCTGGGTCAAATTACCGTTTTACCCCTGTGATTACCTCTTTATTCCTTAAGCACCATTGATCCTCTAATGAACAACAAGTCTAAGGTCCTACCTTAGACTCATACCCTCATAGAGGGCGGGGCCCCGTTTTTCAAGACTTGGAGTCAGATCTTAAGGGAACAACCTATCTAATTCCTCAGTAGAGGAATGAGTGAATTCCATCTTGCACAGTTAAGTTCCCAGCTACCTACGAGGTTCTGTCCCTGAGAAGGTAGGCTTATTGAGTCGGCTATAGGCCACTCTCACCCATACTAGTCTAAGGACAAACCCTTATAAGCAGGAGTTCTTAACTTGCTCAAGATTCAAGTCAAGTCACTAATGACCATCTATAAATTACTAGTCTTATCCTGTTAATGGTGTTATACTGGTTAGACTAATAATTTGCGATCCAGTCTTGTATGAACTCTTCATACAAGATGCCCCCACTCGCATGTCAACTACATGAATGAGTTTGATTACCTCATTTGTACTAATTACAAAGTGGGTCGCATCCATGGTGTTACCAGAATGAGGTTTCAAACCTTATTCTTATAATCTTGAATTCAACCCAATTAGTGTCCACTACACTGATTTCAAGATAAACGTTATAACCTTGGAGCTTAGTTTATTGGATTTATAAAAGCAAGACTGTAATCTTATCAAAACAAATAACACTTTATTTAATTGATCAAAATTACACAATTTGGGGCATAAATCCCAACAATCTCCCACTTGACCTAAAGCTTGTGGAGTACTAAACATTACATTAATGTAAATACAATAAACTAGGGCATTTAAACTCCTTTGTACAAAATACTCCCACTTGCCCTAGTTGGGGAAGAGTTGTAAACCTAGACTTTCTAGGTGACTCTCAAATATTTTAGCCGTGAGAGCCTTTGTAAAAGGATCAGCAATGTTGTGCTCTGAGGCTATCTTCGTGACAATCACGTCTCATCTATGCACGATCTCCCGGATGAGATGACACTTCCGCTCTATGTGCTTTCCCCTCTTGTGACTTCGGGGTTCCCTCACATTTGCCACTGCACCAATGTTATCGCAATACAGTGTGACGGGCAAAGTCATATTTGGAACAACTTCCAAATTTAGCATAAATTTCCTTAACCAAACGGCCTCCTTAGCTGCTACATATTCGGCCTCCATGGTGGAATCAGCGATGCATCATTGTTTGACGCTTCGACATACTACAGCTCCTCCATTAAGAGTGAAAACTGACCCTGATGTAGATTTCTGAGAATCTTTATCAGTCTGAAAGTCAGAATCCGTGTATCCTGTAAGGATCAAATCCTTAACCCCATACACAAACATGTAGTTCCTTGTTCTCCGAAGATATTTAAGGATTGTTTTAACCGTTGTCCAGTGTTCAAGTCCTGGATTGGATTGATACCTCATCGACCATCCCAATCAGTAAAATGATGTCGTGCCTAGTACACAACATGGCGTACATCAGGCTTCCAACAACTGATGTGTAAGGAATCCGTCTCATATCCTCAACTGCTTGAGGTGTCTTAGGACATTGTTCCTTAGACAAATGGATTCCATGTCTAAAAGGCAACAAACCCTTTTTGGAATCTTGCATCTTAAACCTTGACAACACTTTGTCTATGTATGATGCTTGAGACAAGGCTAGTGTTTTATTCTTGCGCTTCCGGACAATCTGGATCCCAAGAACAAACTGCGCATCACCCAAATCCTTCATTTGGAATTGCTTTGCTAGCCATTCCTTCATGTCAGTAAGATAACCTACATCATTCCCAATGAGTAGGATATCATCTACATAGAGAATTAGAAAAGCGACAGAACTATTGATGATTTTCTTGTAGACACAAGGTTTATCATCATTCAAGTCAAAACCATAAGATCTCGATAGCCTCATCAAATCTTATATTCCAGACCTAGAGGCTTGTTTCACCCATAAATCGACCTTTTAAGCCTGCAAACCTTTTGCTCTTGTCCTGGTTGAATGAACCCTTTGGGTTGGTCCATGTAGATGGTTTCCTTAAGATTGTCATTCAAAAAGGTTGTCTTGACATCCATTTGCCATACCTCATAGTCATAATATGCGGCAGTGGCAAGAAGGATACGGATAGACTTTACCATAGTAATGATTGAAAATGTCTCCTCATAGTCAACCCCTTCACCCTGGGTATAACCCTTTGCTACTAGTCTAGCTTTAAAGGTTTGCACCTTCCCATCTACACCACGTTTTCTCTTGTAGATCCACTTACAACCTATAGGTTTTACCCCATCAGGCTTATCTACAAGATCCCAAACAGAAATGAAGTGCATAGACTCCATTTCTTGGTCCATGGCTATGACCCATTTGTCTTTGTCAATGTCAACCATTGCTTGATTATAAGTCAATGGATCCTCGCAGTTGTCATCTGGTATAACAACTTGGGTTTCAGCTAAACCCATGTAACGGTCAGGCTATATCACAATCGTCCCACTACGTCGAGGCATACTCAACTCTTGAGATGGACCCTCTTGACTAGACAAACTAGTATCAACAACTCTTGTTGACGTACTAGTGTTCTTATTAGCAACCTTTGCTATTGTTCCGTCTAATTCACTCAACACTACCTTACTTTTTGGTTTGTGGTCCCTTATGTGGTCCTCCTCCTAGAAAGTGACATTTGTCGACACAAAGACCTTATCTTCCTTAGGATCATAGAATAAACCACCTCTTGTTTCTTTTGGGTATCCTACGAATAGGCACAACTTTGAACGTGATTCCAACTTCTTTGGATTTGTCACAAGCACATGTGCTGGACAACCCCATATTCTGAAGTGACATAAACTACCTTTACGTCCTTTCCAGAGTTCAAAAGGTGTTTCAGAAACACTTTTGGAGGGCACACTATTCAAAATGTATACTGCAGTCTCTACTGCATAACCCCAAAAGGAACTAGGGAGATGAGCATAACTCATCATTGATCGAACCATGTCCAACAAGGTTCTATTTCTCCTTTCCGATACACCATTTTGCTGTGGTGTGCCGGGAGCTGAGAATTGGGATGTAATTCCATATTCTATCATATAGTTCTGGAATTTAAATCCATGTACTCTCCACCTCGATCCGATCGAAGTGTTTTAACTCTTTTACCTAATTGATTTTCAACCTCAGCCTTGAATTCCTTGAACTTTTCAAGTGTTTCAGACTTGTGGTGCATTAGGTAAATATGCCCATATCTGGAATAATCATCTATAAAAGAGATGAAATATTCATATCCTCCCATGGCTTTAACATTCATCGGGCCACAAAGGTCTGAATGTATAAGCTCTAGAGGATCTTTGGCTCTATAACCTTTTCCACTAAAAGGTCTTTTAGTCATCTTGCCTTCTAGGCAGGATTCACATACTGGCAAGGAATTTTCTTCCAACTCGTTTAGAAGTCCGTTCTTTACCAATCTCTCAGTCCTATTGAGATTAATGTGACCCAATCTTAGATGCCAAAGATGAGCATTTTCTTTAGGAGAAATTTTACGTTTCTTAGTTTGTGCGTTTGCAGTTTTAAATAATTCAGTGTTCAAAACCATTTTGACTGAATTAGGCCTTAAAACATACAATCAAATTTCTAATGAAGCTGAACATATTTCTAAACCTTTCTTTAAAATAAACACTTTATTCATAGAAAAGGAAACAGAAATACATTGTTCAATGAGGCAAGAAATGGAAATGAGATTTCTAGTAAACCCTGGTATCACTAATATATTGTCTAACAATACATATTTCTTGCCAAAATAAAGCTTCATTGTGCCTCACACTACACAATTTGAGACGACCTCTCCATTTCCAACCCGGAGCGTTATCTCCTTGCTGTAGCTGCTGCCAGGAATCAATTCCCTGAAAAGAAGAACAAACATGATTAGTGGCGCATGAATCAAGTATCCAAGCTGTTTTATCATTATCCACTAAAACAGGTTTCTAGGCAAAGTAAATCATATTTACCTTCCTTCTTCTTTTCTGCAATGTACTTCGGACAGTTCCGTTTCCAATGCCCGTCTTCGTTGCAATGGAAACACTTTTCTTTGTCAAAGAACGTCTTTGACTTTCTTGCCCTTCCTCAAGCGCACTTTGTCGACTTGTTTTCCTTTACCAACCTTCTTCATGTTCTTCTTCTTACCTCTCATGTTAGAAGAAGATGAAACCACTGTTTTTGTCCCAGAGGTCGAACCTCTGTGATAACTTCTACTGGCAACATTTGCCTTATCTTTCGATCCCTGAATTTTCATCAAAGATTGAAAGGTCTGGAGTTCATTCAGGAGGGAGGTAAGATTAAAAGTAAGCTTGTTCATAACAACATTACTTCTAAATCTGCGAGGAAACTATCCGGAAGGGTTTCGAAATGAAGTCGACTTGGCTCGACTCATCGATGGAAGCACCATTCGACTCCGCGATGTTGAAGTGCACCATCATATCCAGGACATGATCCCGAACAGATGTACCCTCTAGCATCCTCGAGTTGAATATGTACTTTAGGGCATTATGTCGGGCTTGTGTGGACTGTTGTCCAAACATACCCTACACAGAATTCATGATTTCCTTAGCGGTAATCATGCCCTCATGCTTCTTGGCTAATATGTCGATACATACTTGCCAAAGATGTAGACCTTGGCCTTATCATTGGCCTTGATCCATCGATCATATGCATCACGAACATTTCGTGACGCATTCGAGCCTGGCACCTGAGGACACTCCTCAGTTAGCACAAACTTCAGATCATCCACTACCAAAATAGTGTTGAGTTTGTTTTTCCATGTCATCATGTTCTCTCCGTTTAACTTTTCCGCACCCAATAAGGAAATTATAGAGCTAGACATTTTTTGCTGAAAAATTACAAACAAACTTGTATGAGTTTCTTGCTATAACTTTAATCCAATCATGTTTAGCTAATTATCAAATGATTCCTAGGCCATTTATAATTTGCAATGATACTCCAAAGGTTTAGAATGTATGACACCGAAGGGTAATCAAAAACACTCCTCTTCTGGATCAAGACATTCTTGACCAAAACCTAACACCAGAATAACTCTTATTCCTATAGGTTTTAGTTACCATTTTTTCGGTATGGATACATACACAACTTATGTACCCCGTGAGTGTAACTCTTTTTCTTTAGATCCCAGAGTCTCGATCCAATAAAATCTGCCGAAGGGAGGACTAGATTGAAAAATAGTCTAAAGAAATCTTTATCCTTTCGGTGTCTCTGCGTGTTAGATCCCCATGATCAAGCCCTCCAAGAAGGGATTGTCCAGTCCAGCCAAACTAGCGGTGACCATAGTGGTCTAACGGTAAAACCGACAAAAGAGACCGTAGGTTTTGTTTTCACTAAACCTGCTCCCACTCACTATAAGTACCCTCTTTATTCACCTTGATATTGACTCATACAAACACCATCCGAAGGGGGACTCTCCCGTTTGCGCCACGAGGCCAAGTATGAGTCTCACGGTGTGAACTTCCCAGAGATAGCGTAGGTAGAAAATATGTATCTCATACACTTTTTCCTCCCACTGAATACTTTAAGTCTAGAGGAATCTTTCTTAGGCTAAAACCCGGCTAATGGTTTTACCTAACTCTATCAACATAACTCTTATATTGATGATCAATATAACTCTTATATTGATTTTATCCTAACTTTGTTAATATAACTCCTTATATTAAACTTATGATTTCTAGTTTATTAACCCCTTAATAAACCCGCTGACGCTACTGTAATTTATAATACTTTCTGATTAAATTTCACTCCCAGTCGCCTCCGGTGCAGGGTGTGTCCATTTCCGTTAGCTTAAATACCCCAGCCTAGACAGAACTTTCCTTAGATAGAGTTCCTCTTTTAATCATAGCTTATAAATTACTTGGTTCCTAATTCTAATCTAATTAGAACTAGATAACCTAAGGTCTATTATTTCCAAGTTCTAAACACTTTAAAACTAATAATTAACCTTAGGTGACATGCATACTATGTTATAGTGCTTGATCATTCATCACATGAATAATAAGACATTCATAGCATATTCATCGCATCAAAAATAATGCATGTCAATGCTGTCCAAAAATTAATATAACAACCTTATATTAATTAATCATGCAAACTATATAATATAACTCCTTATATTATAAATGATGCATGAAAATGCTTAACCTAAGGTAAAATTTCTAAAATACAAGCATACATTATGCATGGCAATAATTACACAACAATTGCGTAATTAAAATAGCAAAAATTAGACCAATTTTGGCACCCTAGAAATAATTTTAATTAATATAATCTAATTATATTAATTAAAATTAAAATTATTAAATATATTAAAATAAAATATTTTTATAATTAATAAAAATAATAAAATAAACGTTTCTGCCCGTTGCTCCTCGCGTGAAACGTATCCGGCGTTGCAACATGGATAGCAGCGTTGCAATGCTGCTTTTGTCGTTTTTACGCCGAGTGTTGCACAACGCCACGCGTTACTGCAAACGCTAGAGGTCGTGTTGCAACATCGCTCTCGTCGGCGCGCTTTCTCCCGCAAGCGTGGCGTTGCAATGCCGATGAACGACAAGGTTGCGCCGCATTACGCATGCGATTGAGAATCGCCATTCCTTTGCTCGCTTTTTGCTCGGTTCTTCTCAAAGAACCGCTTGCTGCTTCGATCAACACGGACTTACAGACTCGATTTACAATTAAATTTGCCCAAAACACCGGGCCCTTATATTGAACATTTCAATGGAAATTATAAATCTAAGTGCCAAAAAATGAAAACATCTAATTTCGCAAAAACCGTTCATACATCTCATGCAAAAACAAGAAATCCCACCTTGTTCTTGAAAAATCCGAACATAAATTAAGAACGCAATTGGGCTCGATACCAATTGAAGGGAATCAAGTCCCCGCAATGTGAGCGATTATAATCACGCGCTCTTGATTTAGTTACAACGGAAAATTCAAGAACGTAAAACATAGATTAAGCATAAAATAAGAGTTTGGACAACAAGTATTTACCTTTGAAGAACCTTTCTTCAAGTGCTCCTCCTCTCTTCACGATCAAGATCAACGCAACACGAACTCGCATTTAACATCGACACCACCACCTGATCTTCTCCGTTGTTCTCTAGGTGAGGGGAGGAAGGTGGGTTCCTTTAGGAGTGGTGAGGTATTTTGTGAGAGAGATGTATGTTTTGGAACTCTTCCAACAACCCAACAAGGAGGCTAGGAATAACTTAGAATGATTTCCAAAATCACTTCTAAAAAAATGACTTAACCTAGTTGCATCTCATGCAACCATATATATAGGGAAATAGGATGGAAATGATCATCCTACCCCTCATTTTATCTCTCTTTAGTATATAGTTTATATATGAATCTAGTTCACATTAAAACTATATATTATATCAATTATATCATATATAATTGATATAATTCCTCGTATAAAATTGAACACTTCAATTTATCTCCTAACTTTATACCCTCAATATTACCATGTTGAGCCAACGGAGGATCTAATGGACCTACGGATCATGAGCTCCAATGATGTGAGATTCATCGATCAAACTCTTTGATCCAGCTTAATCAATATTCATTAACTACAAGTCACTCCACTATAGACGTGTAGTCGCACTCTTCATCAGAGATATTATTGTGTCCACCGATATAGTCATTACCCATGAGTCGACCCTTCACAAAGTTGTTCGTAATCACACCGGGTCAAATTACCGCTTTACCCAAAGACCACCGATCCTCTAATGAACAACAAGTCTAAGGTCCTACCTTAGACTCATACCTCATAGAGAGGGGGGGCCCCGTTGTTCAAGACCTTGAGTCGGGCTTCTTAAGGGAACAAACTATCTAATTCCTCAGTAGAGGAATGAGTGAAGTCCATCTTGCACAGTTAAGTTCCCAGCTACCTACGAGGTTCTGTCCCTGAGAAGGTAGGCTTATTGAGTCGGCTACAGGTCACTCTCACCCATACTAGTCTAAGGACAAACCCAGATAACCAGGAGTTCTTAACTTGCTCAGGATTCAGGTCAAGTCACTAATGACCATCTATAAATTACTAGTCTTATCCTGTTAATGGTGTTATACTGGTTAGACTAATAATTTGCGATCCAGTCTTGTATGAACTCTTCATACAGGATGCCCCCACTTGCATGTCAACTACAAGAATGAGTTAGATTACCTCATTTGTACTAATTACAAAGTGGGTCGCATCCATGGTGTTACCAGAATGAGGTTTCCAACCTTATTCTTATACCATAGACTATTTAGGTTATAATCTTGAATTCAACCTAATTAGTGTCTACTACACTGATTTCAAGATAAACGTTATAACATTGGAGCTTAGTTTATTGGATTTATAAAAGCAAGACTGTAATCTTATCAAAACAAATAACACTTTATTTAATTGATCAAAATTACACAAGTTTGGGGCATAAATCCCAACACAAGACATTTTAGATTAACTTAAAAAATATTAATCTAAAATTAATTAGTTTATGATAAGTTGAAACAAAAAATATAACACTGTCATTTGCTTTATCTCACGATCTAATCTCACGAAGAACATTTATGATCTGTGTTCGTTCCTTCGATGGAGGTGAGTACTCGATCGATGATCACCCTTCTATTTTTTCATCGAGGTAAGTATGTTTCCCTTGATTTTTCCTTATTTTACTCAATATTCTTCGGATCCAGAGCCCTAATCATCCATGCAACCACATCTTACATTCTTACCATAATTTTTTGATTGTTGATTCATTTCTTGAAAACCCTCAAGGTAGACTTTCTCACCAGATCTGTGATCCCAACCTTTTTTTTTTTTTTTTTTACAGAACGTAAATTCATACCTAATTCATTCTTCCTAAACCTCTTGTCGCTTTAACGCTTCATATCAGTCTCCTTGTTTTTCCATTACCTAATCGATTCAGTGAAATAGGATTAAATGGGTAGGACTTGGTGAGAGGGTTAAAGCATGGTGGGGGGTGAGGGAGGTTATCACATACTCACAGGTTTGTCCTCTATCCCTTGTTGTCGATCGATGATGATTCAGTATGTTGTGATTATTCCAGTGATGATCTTCTTTCATCTTTTCTATTTTGATTTTTTATACAAATTTTAATATTACATTCGGTATTCACTCCCATTTCTTTTTCAAACCATTGATTTTGTTTTCTTCTCTAATTCTGGCTTATGAGATATGCTTTGTGGATCTGTTTTAATTATTGTTTGTTCAATGGTATGTTTTAACCTCTCTCCTCTATTTTTATCATGGTTTGTTCAATTTTATGATACATGCCCTCTCATATATTTTTATTACTCTTTGTTCAATTGAATGATATATGTCATTTGTGTTGTAATTTTACCATTGATTAATTGATATCTATGTTTATTTTTTATTATTAATAAATATTACTATTGCCTAGTAATTATGTTGGGTTGGAGTGATCAATGGTCACCTACTCGAGCTTACTATACTCTGTGTTCAACCATCATATTAAATGCTTCCCTTCTTTTATTTCCCAATCGTTAATTCAAACCTACTGCCCTGTAGTCAATGGGAGTTAATTACACTCATTTGTTAAAGCCAACTACCACTCCACTCTCCTATTATATATATGTACATCGTGTTTGCTTAATTTTTTGAGAATATCTCCATTGTCGACCTCCCTTTTTGGCAAGTGTGAGTGTTTTCTATTCCATTTGCACTTTCATTCTGCTCTACCATGTCTCATAATTTGTTTTTTGAGAAGATCTACATTCTGTCATGTGTTTGAATCATATTGTCATTTGTTTCCTATTCCCTTTACACTTTCATTCTGCTCGTACATTCCTTTCATAATCTGTTTTTTAAGAAGATATACATTTTTTCATGTGTTTGAATCATACTGTCATTTGTTTTCTATTCCCTTTACACTTTTAGTCTGCTTTTACATTCCTTTCCGAATCTGTTTTTTACAACCATTTTGTTGTTTTTTTTTAACTGATGAAGATGAATAACAATCCTGAGGTCGGCTTTAATGTTCATTACCTTCATAACTTGAAACGTGTGATTGTTATTAATGTTCATTTGCATTTCGCTCATATTCTTTCATGTTGACTTTTATGTTTCCATAGGTTGTATGTCCTTCTCATTTTCAGTGATAAGGTAGTCTATCTATACTTTACTTTCTATTTGTTCATCCACTCACGTTTGTATTGTTTTTTTTCTTTTATGTTTTTATGAATGGTTAGTTGCACGACCTCCATTTCCGAAACTTCAGTTAGGTCCAAGGACTCCTCCCAAAATCCTATTGACCATACTCAAGGTAAGTCAGTCAACAATCGTACAATGTTTAAAGTTGGTATAGAGTGTTGTTTCTTTAATTAACGTTGAATATTTTCTTATTGCAGGTCTAAACTAATACTCTCTCAGAATTTAGTTTGAGGTTCGTTGATCCAATATCCATTGTTTTTATTCTCCTGTATAGTAATGAATATTATCGTAGATTATGTTAATTTTGTTCTTTATCTTAGATTATGTTAATTTTTGTTTATGTGACAGTTTCATATTGGTTTAATTTTTGTTTAGACAGTAAATATCAAATTTTTGTTTAGGCAGTTGTTGCGTATAATTATGGATATGCAATATCGTAGTGTACGGGTCAAGTTTTAGAATAGTGATTTATGAGTCCAAGTATCGTCCTCGGGAATGGGTTTCTAGATTAATTAAGTACTAAGATACTAATTCTCAATTTTAGCTAAAGAAACATAACATGGATAGTTGATTGAAAGTAAAGACAAACAAACTAACAAACATGTGGAGACACGAATTGATAGAATTGAGGGAAGTGATTATACAAGTTAATGACTCAATTAACACATGCACTGAACCAAAGAGATGAAATTATAAACAAGAAGTAAAATACTCAAGAAAACCTCTCAATTCTTAGTGAGCCTCACACATGCAATAAACTCCATAGCTCCATATGAATCTACGACATGCATGGCATTAAGCAACTTGTTTATGCGTTTCCCTAAGATTTCTAGGTTATTCTCATGCCAGATTTCTAAGGGTTTTGACAATTTTCCTCTAATTCAAGTTTTATCTCTCGAGTCAACTTAAACCAACAAATAAAGAAATAAAGAACGAATTGCCAAAAATAAGAACAAAACATGCTTCAATTCATGGTAAGAAAGTCTTAACAAGTAAATCAATTCCTAACTACAATGTTTAGCTACTCTAAATCATATGAAAATCAAACTAAACATGTAGAAAACGTCTCAAACGAAGTTACAATCTGAAAGAAAAGGAAATTAAACTTATGTGTCGATGTCGGTCCTTCGTCTTCGATCTCGAACCTCCACGGATGCTTTGGCTCCCAAAAACGCTCTTTTCTCTCTTCTTACAAAGTGTATTTCGAAATTAGGGTGGAAAATCTACCAAATTCGGCTCCCTTTGCAAGAAGAATTAAGGTTGTATTTATAGACACAATCGGCACAGCGTTGCAACGCTGTACCCTAGGCGCGTATCAAATATGGAATTTGTCGATGTCGTTGCAAAGCTGAGAGCAGCATTGCAACGCCGCTACCCTAACGCGCGCGCCTTTCTATCGATGTGGCGTTGTGACTCTGCAAGGCAGCGTTGCAACGCCCTCTGTGCGGTCCTTCATATATGCTTCCTTATCGAGATAGCGTTGCGACGCTTGCAACGCTATCGACAGTGGTCTTCAACGCCTTTAATCAGCACGCTCGGCGTTGCAACGCTATGGACAACGTTGCAACGCCATCACCTTGGGTCATCATGCTTGGATTAATCCTTTCTCTTCCAATTGGTAATATTTTTAGCTCCAAATAGCCTCGTTTCAGTCCCGAGTGATCCAATTTGTCTCCAATAGTTATGTTTATGCTCTTATCCTGAAATTGAATGAATTAAACACGTAAAATCCCTGAAATCATCATAAAACTAGCAATAATTAAGCCTAAGGATAACACATTTTGTGTGCTATCAAACACCCCCAAACTTAAAGTTTTGCTAGTCCCAAGCAAAAACAGAGTTAGACATTAGATTGTTTTTAAACATATATTTGATTCAAGCCTTAAAAATTTAAGGGAAGGTCTAGTAACCACAGGAAACATTCAACCATAACAATTCAGCAAACAATTTAAAACTTTTCCTAAGTGTTCCTACGTGTGTGTGTGATTAGCCTATGTTCCCTTTATTTTTACTAAGCCCGGATCAACTTTATTAGGCTTTTCATTCAAGTCCCCCCTACACTGGTCTTAATTACTAATCTTTGAGCCTCCCTACATTCAAGAATTAAATAACTCTACTTAGTAATTACTCATTTTTTTTAATCAAATTTTCTATTTTCTTCTTTTTTTTTGTTTTTGTTTTGTGCAAGAACACTAGCTCTCACACATCCACTGCAGGGACCATTACCCAGAGCACTCGCTCAATGAGTGGCCTAACTGATCACAATGAAGGTAGCTCTTTTTGCCCTCACGAATTGTTTTTAGCAAACAAACAAAAAAAACCAACTAATTCATATACTATACAGGTCATGCACTTCATATTGTTATTCACCCTATCCTGCAGTTTAACTCTCAAATAAGTTCTTAGACCTATCGAGGTGACATCAAACTTCTGAACTTAATAACTTTGTTCTAAGCATTTCAAAACTACAGGAACACAGACTATATGCATAATAGTGCAGGAAAACTTTATTCTAAGCATTTTAAATCTCATCTTAGGCTATCATGATCATGCTTATGTAAAAAATCAATCAACAATTCAGCACATATTCAGGACAGTCACAACAAATAAACAACATCCCACCCCCAACTTAAACTAAACATTGTCCCCAATGTTTGCAGAATTAAGTACAAATTAAGTATAAGGGTAAGCTGTCCTGGGTAATGGAGATCTTTCTGAGTTTCTTGGATAGCCAAAGCATGTGTGTTGGAGTTCCTCATAATGGGAGCATGGATTTCAACGAAGAAAGGCATCGTCACAACCTACAAAACAAAACAACAACTAGTAAATAAACTAAGAATTGAAAAACAACAAACTAAAGATAGAAAATAGAAAAAAAAAATGAAAAGCTTGGGTTGCCACCCAAGAAGCGTTTTGTTTAACGTCTTTAGCTAGACTGTACTCCCTCAAGGTGTTTCCTTCCTTACTTGCAGTGACTGAAGTGATGTGTTCATTTGGCCAATCTAGGTCTCTATATTCTTTATTGCAACTGCATGACTAGTCACAATACAAGATAGATTGGTGACTGCATTCTCCATCTGGTTGGACCGACTTCTGGATTCAGCTATGAAGGAGTGCAATGTCTCTTCCAGAGATGGTTTCCTCTCTGATGTAGAAGCATGCCCTGTAGGAGGATTCAACACATTTTTGTTGTTAGCATAAGAGAAATTCTCATGATACCTCAAACCTGGATTATAATGTGTTGGGAGGTTATTCTAAGTCTGATTTCCTCCATAGTTGTTGCTTCTGTTGTTCAGGTAGTGTAATTGCTCCATAGTGGATTCTCCATTGGGTTGGGAGCATTGAGAGGACATCCCTTTTTGTGGTGATCCTGCAAAATTATTCAGAGTATGAGTGAGGGATGCCATATGAGATCTAAAAGAAGTTACCTCATCCAGTTGATATAATCCAGCTACTGGCTTAGATCTGTCATTGTCTGTAGGCCACTGGTAGCTGGCAGTTGACACTTCCTCGAGGAGGGCACATGCTTCTGGCACAGTCTTCGCCATGAAAGCCCCTCCAGCAGTGGCATCTAGAATGGTCCTGGTCTTACCTTCCAATCCATTATAAAACAGTTGTACCTAGAGCCAATCTGGGTAGCCATATTGTGAGCACCTCCTGAGCATGTATTTGTACCTTTCCCATGCCTCAAATAGCTGCTCTCCCTCATGCTGCCTGAATGTTCCTATCTCAGTCCTTAACTTTGCAACTTTCATAGGTGGAAAGAATTTGGTCATGAAGGCTTGGGCCAACTCCTCCCAGGAAGTGATACTAACTGAGGGAAGGGACCCTAGCCATTCTTTGGCTCTACCCTGCAAAGAGAAAGGAAAGAGACGTAAGCGAATACTATCAGCAGAGATACCATTCATTTTAAATGTACCACAGATTTCTAAGAAATTTTGAAGATGAGAGTTAGGATCTTCTGTGGCTAAGCCTCCGAAAGCACCTTCCCTAACCATTTGTATCAGCCCTGTCTTAAGTTCAAAATTATTAGCATTTATAGGGGCATGGACTATTCCACCTGCTTTCGAATTAAACACAGGTTGGAAATACTCCCTGATAGGTTTAGGGTTATTGATGAGCTCCTGATCAACCATAGTATGAGTTTCTGCTTTTCCTTCCCTTAGGAGTCTCCTACAGGTCCTCTCGATCTAAGGATCAAAAGGGTGCAGGTCTGCAGCTCTCTCGTTGGGCATACACCTGGAGGTACAAAAAGAACGAAAGTAGACAAAAACACAAACAAATAAAACAAAAAATAAAGACACGAAACATAAAACTTGGGTTGCCTCCCAAGAAGCGTTTTCTTTAACGTCTTTAGCTAGACGATGACTTATCAGGGCACATAAAATTGCTCATATTTTTTTGGGCCCTTCTTGCTCAAATCAATATAGCCTTCTAAGTCTAAAAGGCTATCCTGCTTTTCATGGGCACCAGAGATAGAATTATTTTTGGTATTTTTGTTTAGTGAAATGAAAGAACTGAAATCAACGTAAGACTCATGAGTATAAGACAAATGGTTATCAAAAATAAAGGAAATTTCTGGAGATAAAAGGAAAGAAGACTTCTCAGCCTCTAACTCTATCACCTGGATCTCCCCTGTGGAACTAAGTGTATCACCAGTGTATTCCTCACTAACCTGATCATGGTGTGCCTCAGTCTCCCCCAAACTATCCTCATTATCATCTGAATACATCCTCCTAGGTGGCACCTCCTAAGTGGTAAGGATAAGAAATTGTTCCTGTAAGACCTTAAGGGAAATTACTAGCTGGTTAAGGTACTAAGCTCTATCTTGTACTATTTTCCAAAGTCCTACCACCTCAGTTTCTAACCTATCCAACCTCTCTAATTCACTATGAACCAAATTTTTAAATTTCAATTCTAAGGTATATTCCGCCAATTGGTCCATAAGAGAAGATTTTTCTGGGGGTTGGTTAAGGTACGAAAAACTATGGTTCCAACTGCCTAGATAACTACCATTACATGAATGTTTATCAATTTCAGGTATAGATTGGTAAAAATTAGACAGATAAAATTCAGAGAAATCATGATGCACATACCTAGGGTCCTGAGAGGGACAATAGAATGGTGGAGAATCAAAATCATGCAAAGTCATGCTTGAAAAATTAATAATTCAGATCAAGACTTCTACACAATAGCAACACTACCAAAACAGGGGACAAAGACTCAAAAACACACAAAACTAAAATAGAACAAATAAGGAAACAAACAAACACACAAAAATAAATAAGGAAAAACACATAAACAAGCTTTAGTCTAAAATTTTAAATTTTCTCCTAATATTAATTAATCTAAATAATTGTCATTCCCCGACAACGGCACCAAAAACTTGTTGCGTATAATTATGGATATGCAATACCGCAGTGATTAATTAAGTACTAAGATACTAATTCTCAATTTTAGCTAAAGAAACATAACATGGATAGTTGATTGAAAGTAAATACAAGCAAACTAACAAACATGTGATGACACGAATTGATAGAATTGAGGGAAGTGATTATACAAGTTAATGACTCAATTAACACATGCACTGAACCAAAGAGATGAAATTATAAACAAGAAGTAATATACTCAAGAAAACCTCTCGATTCTTAGTGAGCCTCACACATGCAATAAACTCCATAGTCTCCATATGAATCTACGACAGGCATGGCATTAAGCAACTTGTTTATGCGTTTCCCTAAGATTTCTAGGTTATTCTCATGCCAGATTTCTAAGGGTTTTGACAATTTTGCTCTAATTCAAGCTTTATCTCTCGAGTCCACTTAAACCAACAAATAAAGAAATAAAGAACGAATTGCCAAAAATAAGAACAAAACATGCTTCAATTCATGGTAAGAAAGTCTTAACAAGTAAATCAATTCCTAACTACAATGTTTAGCTACTCTAAATCACATGAAAATCAAACTAAACATGTAGAAAACATCTCAAACGGAGTTACAATCTGAAAGAAAAGAAAATTAAACTTATGTGTCGATGTCGATCCTTCGTCTCCGAGCTCCCGTCTTCGATCTCGAACCTCCACGGATGCTTTGGCTCCCAAAAACGCTCTTTTCTCTCTTCGTACAAAGTGTATTTCGAAATTAGGGTGGAAAATCTACCAAATTCGGTTCCCTTTGCAAGAAGAATTAAGGTTGTATTTATAGACACAATCGGCACAGCGTTGCAACGCTAGGGACAGCGTTGCAACGTTGTACCCTAGGCGCGTATCAAATATGGAATCTGTCGATGGCGTTGCAACGCCGCTACCCTAACGCGCGCGCCTTCCTATCGATGTGGCGTTGTGACGCTGCAAGGCAGCAATGCAACGCCCTCTGTGTGGTTCTTCATATATGCTTCCTTATCGAGATAGCGTTGCGACGTGCACGCAAGCGCGCGTTACTGCAACGCTTATCGGCGATGGTCTTCAACGCTTTTAATCAGCACGCTCGATGTTGCAACGCTATGGACAGCGTTGCAACGCCATCACTTCGGGTCATCATGCTTGGATTGATCCTTTCTCTTTGGTAATATTTTTAGCTCCAAATAGCCTCGTTTCAGTCCCGAGTGATCCAATTTGTCTCCAATAGTTATGTTTACGCTCTTATCCTGAAATTGAATGAATTAAACACGTAAAAACCCTGAAATCATCATAAAACTAGCAATAATTAAGCCTAAGGATAGCACATTTTGTGTACCATCAGCAGTAAATATCGAATATAGCTTATCTTAATTTTTGTCCTTTGCATGTAATGAAAATCCAAGTACTTTACAAAAATTAAGTGACCACAAATAAGGGGGTGTTTTGAATCATGCATGTTTTTTTTCAAAATAAATTGGAGTATGCATTTGTCAGATCAAAAATAAAAATGAAGCCAAATCTTTCACTTGACCATGTCTCATTCACTCATTGGATCAAAAAATACATTTGTCGGCATCTAAGATTACTAAAAATAAATGATAAAACGAAAAAAAAACTATTTGGAGACACTTGAATTCAAATTAAGCAAATAATGATGTAAATAATGATAATTTTAACAAAAAGTTCAATACAATGACTTGTTTACCAAAAACACAAGTTTTTTCCTATTTTGAACATAAAATTTTAAACAGTGGGATTAGGGTTAGTTCAAAAGATTTGAGATTAGTTTGGTCCATTTATAATTTTTGAACAATGCTATTTTAGTCCATTTATTTTTTGAACAATGTTATTTTGAACTATAAGTTTTTTCCAAAAACAAAAGAAATTGTAGTTTATATTGATCCATTTATGTAGTTTTTCCTAAATAATCATAAACAAGGGTGAATTATAAAAATGGAGTTTTTTTAAAAACTTATTGCAAAAAACAAAGTTTCTACAAAACTATTTGTAAAAAACGTGCATATTTTTTGTCCTTATTAGAATGCGTCAGTTGGGAATACGCATTCATTTAAGAATGCGTCAGTTGGGAATACGCATTCATTTAAGAATGCGTCATAAAGTGACGCATTCTATTTAAGGAATTGATGGCATGAATGCGTCTTTACAAGAGACGCATTCAGCTTTATTTAGTTTTTGAGGTGTGATGCATTTTCGAGAACGACCATTAATGTAAAAAAACCATTCAACTCTTTCCAAACCACCTTAAATTACATCTGCCTTGGTTTACGAGGACCATTAATTATCAAAAGAAGTTGGTTTTCGAGGTGAATCAATATTAATATTTTGTCATTATTATTTTCAACTATAAATTTCAACTCTCTTCATCTTCTCTTCATTATCTCTCACTGCTCCACCTCTTCACCTTCTCTTAATTTTATCTAACAGACCGCCCCACCTCAAGTTATAGAACATATTTATATAAAATGGCCAACACGACTTTTTTAAGAACCACCGATTAAATAAATTCTTTTTTTCGTTGCATTTTTCTTTTTTTGGTAATTTAATTGTGCAATTAAAAAGGATTTCTAAATTCGAAAATTATCATAATAAAGCAAGGGCAAGGATTGGCCAAATTTGCTTTTGAACCGGATGGTTTACCAGAAAAAAAAAATATATATTTGATAAATTTTCTTAATCCTACATTTTTAAAAATAGATAAGTAGTAAACCCTAAAATGATTTGATGGTTAGTTATGATTTAATTAATATTTTTTAAAAATATATAGAATAAAAAATTAAAATATATATGTATAGAATGCGTCTGTTCAACAGACGCATTCTTCTTTAGCTTTTAACACACCGTCACGTTGAAACGTTGGGCAATGGAATACGTCAATTTGACTGACGCATTCCTGGGTTGAATGCGTCTCTACAAGAGACGCATTCCAATAAGACAAAAAATCCACTCTATTTTTGTAAATAGTTTTGCAACCAATTGTTTTTTTGTATTTAGTTTCCCAAACTACCCTATTGTTGCATTTCGTCCCATAACAATGAGTAACAAACCTTATTTTAAGTTTAAATTGACATTGCATAAAGATTTTTGCACTAAACCCAACCTAAATTCTCACTATTTTTAACTGACATTGCATAAAGAATTCTATTTGCTACATTTAAAAAAATCAATACATTTTTTTTTAACTAACAAAAGAATATCCAAATTAATAAATTCGATAATTTTCAACATTACTTGTCAATGAATAACAAACCTTATGTCCCATAGAGTCAGAGTTTCATACAAGATTAATAAACAAACAACCATGGAATAATGCATTGAATAATGCAAAGTAAAAATGAGAATAATAAATTGAAACAAAATAAACAACCAAATAATTTTATATGAAACAAATCAACCAATAAGAAACCTCAACCAATAAATACCCTCAACCAAAACTATTTAAAACAACCAAAACTCCTCAACCACATACATTTTATTCAACCTTTCCGTTATATATCCTAAACTAATTGCGTACACTCTTAATTTAGGATTATGGGTAAAACAAAGTTCTACGTGGTATTCATTGGTCGTAACCGAGGAATTTACATGACATGGCATGAGTACCATAGACAAGTCCATGAATATAGGGGAGCGATCCACCAATCTTACGTCACTTTTGTCGAGGTTGAGCATGCATTTACTCAATTTAGCATGGAGAATGATAACCGTTCAACCACGATCGTTTGTCCTAGACTTACACGGGACATATCTACTGTTAATACTATTCATGTAGGATAATGTAATTATTATAAAGTTCTAGTAATCACATTTTTTTTGGGATGGTTGTCATGTACGTAGGAATTTGGATGATTATGATATCATAGGGTGTAGGCACTATGATGGATGTAGTTGATAGTAATGAACGACACATCTATGTTTCAGAAGCGATTATGATTTTCCATATATATATAATCTGGAAGATGGAAACCGTTAAAGAATTATTTAATATCCTTACAATCATTACCACATCTCAAAGACAGATGTTGATAAACTTAGGAATATTATTGAACAATTACCAGTGCTTAGAGTATCGATCGTCATACGATCGACATCGAATTAGGCAGATGTATTTCTTCCGCCGCATTTACGTGAATGGCCTATGTTGCTGCGAGAGAACGAGGATGGATAGAAGGACCTTTACTATCCTGTGTACTATGCTCAAGACCACTGGTGGTTTAGTACCAACACAATATGTTGATATCGAGGAGATGGTTGTTATGTTCCTACACATCCTAGCACATGATGTCGAGAATTGAGTGATTCGCAGGAAATTTGCAAGATCTGGTGAGACAGTCTCTAGACACTTCAACTCTGTGCTAAATCCAGTCTTGCAACTACACGACGTGTTGTTGAAGAAACCAGAACCAATCACGAGCACATGCACTGATGCACGATGGAAATGTTTTGAGGTGTACAAAATTAAACACATCCTTTGGGGTTGTAGATAACAGTGCATACTTATTTGACATGTTTAATGTGGGGTTGATGTCTTCATTCCAAATAGAATTGTCTGGGTGCGTTAGATGGTACATACATCAAGGTTAATGTCAGTGTCGTTGATCAACCACGATATAGAACGCAGAAAGGTGAAATTGCAACAAACGTACTTGGAGTTTGTTCCCGAACGGAGAGTTCATATTCGTCATGTCAGGATGGGAAGGGTCAACGACTGATTCTAGGGGGCTTAGGGACGCAATATCCCGTTCTAACGGTTTGAAGGTTCCTAGGGGTAAAACCATAACAATGTGAAGATTAATGAGGAAAAAAAATAATCATGTCATTTAACTGGTTGTATCCATAATACTATTATTTGTGTGATGTTGTCTACCCTAATGTTGAAGGATTCATTGCCCCTTATAGAGGAGAACGATACCACATATCAGAATGACGTGAATCGAAGAATGCACCGACTACTCCAAGAGAATTTTTCAACATGAAGCACTCTTCTGCAATGTGAAGATTAATGAGGAAAAAAAATAATCATGTCATTTAACTGGTTGTATCCATGATACTATTATTTGTTTGATGTTGCCTACCCTAATGCTGAAGGATTCATTGCCCCTTATAGAGGAGAACGATACCACATATCAGAATGACGTGAATCGAAGAATGCACCGACTACTCCAAGAGAATTTTTTAACATGAAGCACTCTTCTGCAAGGAACGTGATCAAGAGAACGTTCGAAGTATTGAAGGGGAGGTGGGCATTCTCCGGGGGAAGTCTTTCTATCCGGTCCAAATACAATGTCGGACTATAACAACATGTTGTCTCATTCACAACCTTATTTGTAGAGAGATGGGTTCGAGCACACTGTGGGAGGAGGTCGATGAAGTCGACACCGGATCTGATGGTAGCGTAGGAGACAATATACAATTCATTGAAAGCTCTGAAGAATGGACTCAATTTAGGGATTGCTTGGCGAACCAAATGTTTCATGAATGGGAATAATCATAATATGTTACAATTCTCTAATATTTACTATGTCAAACACTAGTGGACAACTTTCTCGTTTAATATTTCTTATATTTTTATGTTTTCTATAGTATGAAATAGTAGTTTGAATTTTATTTGTTGTGACATAAACCTTATTTGGAAAAACGCATGCATGTAGCATTATGGCAGGTACTTCAAAACACTCCAAGCATACGTGGACGAAGGTTGAGGATGTGAGATTGGTCGAGTCATTGGTCTATTTAGAACATAATGGGTGGCGATCAGACAACGGAACATTCAGGCCTGGATATCTCCAACATCTTCAAAAGATGATAGCAGAAAAACTGTCAAATTCATCATTATAACTTAATACTATAGACTGCAAAGTGAGAACTTTGAAAAAGCAATACAATGTTGTTGCAGAGATGTTTAGGAATGGTTGTAGTGGATTTGGCCAGAACGAGGAATTTAAATGTGTTGAGGCAGAGAAGGAGGTATTTGATGCATGAGTCAAGGTGAGGTAGTACTTATAACATATTATCATTAGCATTCATTGTAGATATATGTAATATATTTTTTCTTACATGCAAAGCCATACAAATGTCAAGGGAATGAGGAACAAACCATTCCCACACTATGATGATCTGGCATTTGTATTCGGAAAAGATAGAGCAACGGGGATGGGCGCAGAGACCCCAGTGGAAATGGCCTCTAACGCTACAGAACAAATGGAGGAGGAGATCCGATTGGGATCACAAAACTTCTTCGGGATGGAGCAACGACCAATGGAGAATCCATGCACTGGTGACGTAGGGGAGGAGGAATTGAAAGAGACTTCTACTAGTAGACGTAATACATCTAGCATGTCTTCTCGATGTACTGGTAGCAAAAGAAACAGATCATGCTTCCAAACTGAAATGATTGATGTTGTGCGGACAACAATGGACATGCAAACAACTCACATGCAAAGGCTTCTATCATGGCAGAAGGAGAAGTATGAGTTGGAGGTTGCACGACGGAAGGAAGTGGTCTACCTGTTGTGCCAAATAGAAGGGTTGACCGAGCATTATCGTGTCTCCCTGATAGACATGCTTGTCACCGATATACAGAAGACAAACTGCTTCCTACAGGTCCCACCTCAATCGAGGAGTACGTACTGTATGTGTCTCCTGGGTAAGATTGGATGAGCTGACAATATGGGTCATTTCAGTTATGAGTATGCATATCAATCACACCTACCTTGATGTTATTTCAATTTTTTGAGAAATACTTTTGTGGATAATATTTTATTATACTTTTGTTATTTATGTACAATTAATCCCTTGATTATATATGTAATATTTTGTGGATATGCAACAATCATTATGGCATAAATACTTAAGTATGTTGGCAGATTTTTATCATATTCACAA
Source organism: Trichosanthes cucumerina (assembly GCA_036507285.1). Classification (NCBI taxonomy): domain Eukaryota; kingdom Viridiplantae; phylum Streptophyta; class Magnoliopsida; order Cucurbitales; family Cucurbitaceae; genus Trichosanthes; species Trichosanthes cucumerina. The sequence goes on along the minus strand of CM071839.1, from coordinate 66,825,886 downwards.
TGTAAATTACTACTATTATTCCATTAAAAATATGTTCATATACAAATGTATGTGTTTATATAAATTTAGCTAAACACTCTTTATATGCAAAGTGTAACGCCCCTACTTTTCTTTAACTATAACTCCTAGGGACACTACTACACATGCATGCATTCTTAGGCCAAAACATATAAAACAATCTTTAAATTTCCATTGTAGCAAAATTATCTTTAGGGATCCCAATGAAAACGTCAAAACATTTAAAGGAAAGGTTTAAACTTGACCTACTTAAAAATCCAAAAGACATAAAATTTAAACTTCGAAATCATAAAACAACAACATCAGTTATTAAGGTAAAATGCGGAAAACATGACTATCCCCATGGGTTGACTACGCGCCTCCGTCACTCGCCCCGTACGTCCTTAGCCTTACCTGAAAACATTTTAAAATAAAAGGGTGAGTATTGCAATACAATACCCAGTAAGTGACCTCGCTACAGAGATTTGGGACATGCACACACATGCAATCATGACTTTTAAACTTGATCAAAATATTCATACGTGGGACCTAGAATTTTCTCGTATCAAACGTGACTGTAAAACATGACTTCCTTTTATTTTATATGGCCAATTGGTCACCCCGAGTCATTTCATTTTGAGTCCCTCATGCACTTCTATAAGTATTTGAGTCCTCACTGCACTGTGTATGGATTGAGTCCTCATGCACCTCAGATGCTTGACCCATAGGGTCTCTAATGCATGTTTGACCATGCATACAATGAACTCAGGGGACCAATTCCACATTTTAATTCAAATCATTTTATGGCATACATAACATGCATGAGGTCCCATCATCTAACATGACTGTAGTGCACATGACATGAAACATTAACGCTGATATGCAAATCATAACTTTTCACAACAGTTTGATGATAATACTTTTAAGCTTGATCGATTTCGTACCTTCACTAGTAGAAAACTTTCGTATGAAATCATGAAATATTCTCATATAAAATACGGAAATATTCTCACATAAAATACTAAAATATTCTCACATAAAATACTGAAATATTCTCACATAAAATACAGAAATATTCTCACATGCAATATTGAAGTATTCTCATGTAAAATAACGGACTAATTTCGCATAAAATATTGAAATTCATTTTCTTTAATCCCATTTAGAAAAGTTCGGCACAAGGTCCCTTACCTTAGTTTAGATTCTAACTCCAAAACTTAACCCTAGTTCTTTGAATGCGCTTCTTTTGTAGAACCTGTTTCACACATTAATCCCGAAATTATACTCCGAGCATACTCCAAATTCATAATCGTATAGGTACTTAATTCAAGTTCTTGAGGCTTCATGCCCCGCTTACCTCAAGCTTAACGTGAAGGCCTAATATTCCTTAGTTCGCCTTGATGTTTGGCCCTCAACTCCGCTCCAAACTTGGTCCCTAAAAGTTGTGTTCAAGCAGTAACTTAAGTTCTCAAATTAGCGTTTTAATATCCAATAGGTCATCGTATAAATTTCTCTCAAATCCGGAATGTATCGAGTCGCTCACTTGGCTGCAAGTTCGTGCCGTCAGAACGAAACGTCGTTGACGCCGCAGCCGGCGGCGTAGCCGACGGCGACGGCGAGGTTCACGAGCAGTCGGCGGCGGCGCGATCCACAAGCAGCAGCAGCGGCGGCACGATCCACGAACAGCAGCAGCAGCAGCGGCGGCTGGAGACGTGGAGCTCGCGAACGGCTGGACGTGCGTGATCAAGGCTTCGCTGCCGCAGACTCGGACGGCGATCGAGGTTTGCACGCTCGGCGCGGCGGTCGCGAGTGCAAGTGATCACGAACGGCGGGAAGCTCGAGCTCGCAAACGGCGGCGGCGCAAGGCGTGGACGGCTGGAGGTTTTCCTTGGCTGCGGCTGGCTGGACGGCTGGGCGGCAACCTCCGTTCGTGGGTCTGGCCGGCGGCGAAGGCAACAACAAGAAAAACAAGGGGTGGTCGGCTAGGGCAAAATGTAAAGGAAGAAGAAGAAGGAGAATATAGAGAAATCTAGGGTTAGGGTTTTTCTCTTGTTTGCAAGCTTATATATGGTTAAACAATGAAGGTCTAGGTCATTGCTAAAAGTCCCAATTAGCCCTTACTTTGGCACCATTTACTAAAGTGTCATTGTCACTTCCTTTTCCTTTATTTTTATATGAAGTATAATCATCTTAAGAGAAAGCAAATCACTTAAAATCATATGAAATTCATAGTTCAAACCCACCGAGCATGCTAAAATTTACTAATCTGACCCAATTTAAAGATTGTTCGAACGTTAAATACAATAACCAGTTAGTACCTGTGGTTGTGGTCGTCGCACAAAGTATTAATACTAATACCTACCTAAATGAAAATAAATAAGTGGCAGTGAACGTGTGCGTGAAAGGAGTAAAATTTATATTAAGGAATAGAATAAGAATCATGGATTTTATTGGAAAATAAATTTTGATATCAAACCCAATATCCATTACTTTTGCAAATATCTCTATGAGAAAATGGTAATATATATTGTAATTTTATAATTGATCACATAATTGAGTTTTGAGAGGGTAGATAAATGTATTTGCAATTGATTTGTTGGAGAAAAATGTCACAAAAAAGTCATATTTTTTCACTTTACAAAAAACTGCACCAGATACCCCTGACATAATAACTCAACTCTGCACACCAAACACTGACTTTTTTACTCAATTCAACTCAACTCTACAAACCAAACACTGATTTCCAGAACTCACTGACAAAACAACTCTGCACAACTCAACCCAACTCTATGATCCAAACGCCCCCTTAACATTTTGATTTTTTTGGTACAATTATAAAGATTTATACCTCCAACCTCAAGAAAAAGAATACATGTCTATTAAACTATAGTCATTTTGACAACTATTAATATTTATTTGTAGCAAACACATTTAAAAGTTTTAACCAAACTAAATTGATCAATGAAAATTTTAAGATAATATAAAAGATCAAATTGAATCTTAACCCATATTATCGAGATATCTAGTTTTCCTTAGAATTTTATGTAACACAATAATTTAAGTTATATTCCAAATTTTTTAGAATATTACATCACAAGTAAAGTGGAAGATTTAAACTTACTATCTCATAGAAGTAGGTAAAAATGTATTAACTACCAAATTAAACTATTCCCGAGTAGGTTAAGGTTGATAATTATTTCATATTTAGTTTTCTGTTTTTGAAATTTGTGTTTATTTACTCACAAATTCTTTATCGTGATTTGTATCTTTCTTAAGGAAACATCCGAATTTTTAAACAAAAGTTTAGATATCGTTTGATAATCATTTAATTTTTTATTTTTGGTATTTGAAAATTGTGGGCATGATTTGTATCTTTCATGAGGACACATTTGAAATTTTTTAAACAAATTCTAACAACAAAAATAATTTTTTAAAACTACTTTTTTTTTTTAGTTTTCAATTGACTTGGATTTGAAAACATTTGTAAAAAGTAGATTATAAACAAAGAAAGCCATAGAAGTACAATTCAAAAAAAAAAAAAGAAAGAAAAGAAAGCCATAGGAGTAAGTTGTGTTTATGAGCTTAATTTTTTAAATAAAAAACTAAAAACTAAGTTCTCGTTTGATAACTATTTGATTTTTAATTTTCGATCTTTTAAGATTGTACTTATTTTTTCATCATTTCTCTACCATGATTTTTATCTTTCCTACAATAGCTCCTCCCATCTTTCTCAAGAAAATACTTGAATTCTTACCTAATTTCAAAAACAAAAACAAGTTTTTGGAAACTATTTTTTTAAGTTTTCAAGACTACGCTTGGTTTTTGAAAGAACATGTAAGAAGTAGATAATAAAACATGAAAAAAAACCATATGTGAAAAGTAGTATTTATAGGCTTAATTTCGAATAACCAAAAATCAAATTGTTATCAAATGGGGCCTAAGGTTTCGCTTGATATTATTTGGTGTTTATTTTTTGTGTTTTAGAAATTGTATTTTTTTTTTATCTTATCAATTATTTACCATGAGTTTCATTTTATTTAACAAAACCTTTGAATTCTTAAATCAATTTCAAAAACAAAACACAAGTTTTAACATACTACTTTTAGTTTTCAATTTTTTTTTTTTTTTAAAAACATTGGTAAAAGATAACTCATAGGTAGAACTTGGAAGTAATATTTATATGTTTAATTTTAAAAATCAAATGAGTCCTAAATGGTTATCGAACGAGAGTAGATATTTGGATTCTTATTATATCATTATAGTTTTAATTCCCAACTATTTAAAAAAAATAAAAAATTCCATTTAACTTTAATAATTTTTTTTTAAAAAAAAATCTATAATCATGGTCTTTGTCAAGGTGAATATAACTCAATGGTATGCACTCTTTCCTCTATATTGATTGTAAAAAAATGGTCGTATATTGTACGGTTGGAGATTCAAACCATAGAACTCATGGTTGTTTAATACTCTCTTTGGCGGTTGTATATTTATTTTATAAATTCTCCAAAAGGAAAAAAGAAACAATAATATGTACGAGTTGAGTTGAGTTGTTGTAGAAAGTCTGTGTTTGGGGTGCAGAGTTGAGTTGAGTTGTTCAGAGGTATCTGGTGCAGTTTTTTTTTAAGATCAAATAATCAATTTTTATCTTACTGATGATTTTAAGATCAAATAATCAGATTTTATCTTCCCATCATTAACGATACATTCATTCATGACAAACGAATTAATGACATGCTATCAAATCTTATCTCTCATGCCCCTAAAAAATTAAAGTATACAAAAAATATTATCGTTCGCAAAATATATCTAATGAAATAAACATGAAGTGTCCGGGACATCTTGGTTTAGTAAAAGATGGGTGGAGTAGGTGTTCAACTAGTTCTACCAAGAAGATGCAAGCAGTATCTCTTCTTGGATTGTGGTGAGACTTTGAAGAATCAACCCGTTTTCTGGATGTCTCCCACTAAGGGAATCATCCTTGGTCAACCCTTCTATTGCATACAATTGGTCTACAATATCTTTACGTTTAGCGGATTCTATTTCATATTTTTCTTTTCTTAATCACTCTCTTGTAACTTTTCTTTTCGTTTCAGCAACGGAACTTATGGATAATTCAACTTAAACCCTCTCTTTTTTTGTAATCCCTAAAATCAAATGTATTAATTGTATTTGATTAAAAATTGAATTTGTAGATAATCATATGAGGATTATGAATATAAAGATTTTTTTAGGAAAAGGTGTTTCAAAGTTTAAAAATGATTAGGATTTATGTTTTAAAAAAAGAGATTAAAATTTCTTTTTTAAAAAAAGAGGATTAGGATTTCCTTTTTAAAAAAAATAGGATTTCTTATTCTAAAAAAGATTAGAGAGTAATTGCAACTTAAAGGGTGCACTTCAAAGCTTTTTTCTTCTTCTCCTTCTTTTATTTTCATCTCACTCTTTATCTCGCCGGACAATCGCGCGGAGTTTTGCTGGAATGTCGTCGGGGCATCGCCTGAAAGTCGTCGGACCACTGTTGGAAGTCGTCAAACCACCGTCGGAAGTCGTTGGACCACCGCCGGAAGCCGCCGAACCAACGTCGGACCACTGCTGAAAAGTCGTCGGACCAACATCGAACCACCGCTACAAAGTCGCCGAACCACTGCCAGACCGACAGAAGGGAATCAAGATTTAGGAAAATTGGTGGAGAGGTATGTGAATTGATTTTGTGGGGAGATGTAAGGTGAAAAAATTATGAGAGATATTTGGAAAGGTGGAGAGTTGATAACTCAACCCAACTCAATGCCTCAAACACTGAGTTGGTTTTTTAAACCAACTCAACTCAATTGATATGAGTGGGCCACACAATCCCATAATTGCAAGTTTTCGTTCACAAAAGGGAGGACAAATGAAAACATCTGAGAAGGATAAATGAGTAATTTCAGCTCTACAGGTTTAGAAATTAGAATATTCATCGTGGGGCCTACTTTTGAGACAAGAAGGTACTCTACCGATCCAAGCGCACAAACATAAAAGTCGGATGAAAAGTAGGACGGTGAGACTGGGGCCCACGAACTGGACCCCACAGGAATCAGACCGTCCTTCCACCAATAGTAGAATGACATGTGTCAGTACTTTTATACAAAAACATGGGACCCAATCACTCTGCCAAGCCATTGCATCATGATGTAAAATATTACTGATGGACGGATCTCATAGCCCTGATTCGGTGCCACATCATCAAAATTCGTGACAGTATATTTTAGGATACTCTCATTTATATTTATTTTATGTTACTTTTAAAAAAATTTAATCCTAAAAAACCCTTTCAGAAAGTTACCAAAAAAAAAAAACGCACAAATTCATTTCAAAATGTCTGGTTTTGTCTCTAATTAATTTTTTTTTTCAACTTTTTAAAGTAATAAATTGTATATTTAAGTCTCAACATTTAAACAAACAATTATTTTTATCCTCATTGTTAGTATATTGTCAATTATTTAGATAACATGAATTAAAAAAGAATTCATTTATTTTAGGGACGAGGACCTATTCTAACAGGGTGGAAAATTCCTATTTAGAAAAAAATGAGGAAGGGAGTAAAGAAAACTTTTTCTCATCTTAATTCAAAAGAAATTTTCTTAAAAAAAATATTTCTAATTAAAATAAAAATCCTAAATGAGGAATCATTTCCTCTAAAAAATTTCTACTTTGAAACTCATGAAAATAAATAAAAAAATTTGGTAGAGAGTGAGAATGAAATGGGGGCAAGACGAAGAAGCCATCTCTAAGTTTCTAACCCCATCTTGTTTAACCTCTTTTGGACATCTCTAATTTTGAATGTGCATTAATGTACTTACATGAGCATATATGAATGTATAAGTTAGTCATGTGAGTGAAAGAGAAATATTAGTAATGACCTAAATAATTAATTTTTTAAGTTTGTGGACTAAAGCAAATATTTTTAAAAAGTTATTGATCAAAATACCTATTTTTATATTAAAAATTGAGAATTAAAATAGAGAGTTAAAATTTAAATATCAAAATAAAATTTAAACCATTTCTCAATAGATTTATAATATGCGTTTAAAAAAAATAGATTTATAATATATAAAAATTAATAATATTCAATTGGTTTACATATTTATTTGGGAAAGTAATAATAATCAAAATTATAATTGTGAGAAAAAAATTAAAAAGATGTAATTGTTTTTTTTTTTAATCATGATGACCAATATTGATGCTTATAAAAAATAATAGTTTTCAAGGTAGCTATGAAAACGATCTAGAAAGGGACATTCTAATAAATATGCACTTCATAAATGTCGATTCGCACACTTAGATTTTAGGATGTGATTTCAACAGACGTACCTTAAAGCCGCATTTTTAGTTGAGTGCTGTCTAGAAAATACTGATATTAGATATTTAGCATTGGTTTGCACGTATCTTGTTGAGCTCTTTTAGTTAAACTATGTGCAGCTACGTTGGCCTTACAATGACCATAAATGAAGCGAATCACAACCCACTTGTTGGTCGTATACTAAATGTCTCTAGCATGGTTTGTTGCCTCTATTAGGTCCTCACGCTCCCCATTAATTAAAAAAATTGAGTTAAAAGAGTTGGATTCCACCTCCAACGGAGTCGTAACATATTGAACAAAAGACAAGCCAAGACGGATAGCCTCTAATTCGCAAATAACAATTGACCGAGAATGATCAAAATATTTGTCATGCTCCCAAAATGTTGCCATGGTTATCTCGCAGAATCCAACCTAAGCCTACTCTGGCAGACGCCTCAGTCCAAGCCACATCCACATTTAATTTCATCCACCCTTGGCGCGGTGGCTTCCACACCATGGTCTCTTGTATAGGAGTAGGGTGAGCAGTCTGGCATCTAGAATTTTTAGAATGAAAAAGAGGCCTCCTCTCGGGAGTATCTCTCGTAAATAAACTTCTCCAGATTGTAACAGGAGCTTCCATCCCTTGGATATTCCGTCATTTGATCCATGAACCTCCTTGTTACGATACATCCATATTCTCCAGACAAGAAACATCAACGTACATGTGATCGCCATACTACCCAAACTAGCGATCCAGTCGAAATAGTATGTCACTATCCATCTGTTCCTATTATCATGAAACAAAACTGCAAAGTCAGGTAAAAAATGGTCCCAAAATACTATGGGTATATTTTGTGAGTGAGGTAACTTTTTTTTAGGTTAAAGTATAAATTCTATAGTTTTGAAAAAGTTAGAATTCAATCTCTATAGTTTTAAATATTAGAAAGAGTTCTTATGGTTTGATAAAACTCTAGAAAATAGTCCCTACCTAAGGACTATTTATAAAGTTTTATCAAACAATGAAATTCTAACTTTTAAAGTCATAAAGACATTCTAATTTTTTTCCAAACTATAGGGATCAAATTTGTAATTTAACCATTTTTTTAATGTTAAGGGAGAGGAAATGCAAAACTTAAACTTTATTAAGTTACAAATTTTGGTCATATTATTCAAGAATAATTTCAAGTTGGTCTCTATAATTTTAAAATTTTCAATTTGGTCTCTAAGATTTATACTTTATTTCAACTTAGTTGGTATGATTTTAAAAGTTTCAATTTAGCTCATTTTTTAGTTCCAACAATATTTGAAAGCGTAGGGATTCAAACCATGACTTTCTTGATCCAATGTTCAACCATATCAGTTTTGCCATATAACCATATTAACGCTTCCACCTTCGCAGTAGGTTGATATTTTGTTTTTGACTGAAACCATATAAGTTGACTAGATTAAAACTTTGCCCAAACCACAAACACCAAATTTGTAGTTCAACACTCAAATTTTCCATTTGAACCATTATTCAAACTTATAAAATTGTTGTTACTATCTGATTGACAATATACTATCCTAGAATTATTGAAATAATTTGCAAACCTATTGATTGATCAATTATTTAATTGATTCATCAAATTCTTGACGGACTTCAATAATAGATCAAAATATTTCTATGTTTGAAGTCTCATCTTCCTAACAAAGCTTCACGAACAACTCAATTAAATAACCTCTTCAAAACAGGGGCGGGATTCAAATTGTTTAACAAACAAAAGAAAGCTTGATGTTTACTAAAGGTACATATCCTAAATGAATGAATCAACAACTAATTCTACAATATCACATTCATTAAATCAATCTCAAGTTGGTTAATTCTTTAATCAAAGAAAAAGTGGATATGTTGACAGATTAGGATCCAAACATGTTGGGTATAATGGACAAATGCAAATTAAAGAACAAGAATAAGTGATGCATTATGATGGCCACACCATGTACCTACATAAACTATAATATCCAAATGACAGACTGGAACAAAGCAATCAAAACACAAGCAGGAGGTAAGTTGCTTTCATGATGCCTTGTCCAAGTTGGATTGGCAAATGTTGTGGTGGATTTCCAATAGGAATTGACTCCTTTAGGAATATCAAATTTTGGGATCATCAATTATGTTGCCTTTGATGACTTTAGAGAAGGAAAAAGAAAAGAAATTGGAAGCTGCTGATCTTGGGGGACACTAAAACATTGTATGATGATCCCTCCCTCCATCTCCTTTTGAATTCTGACAAATGAAAGGCAATAAATGAAGAAACATGATTGGTCCACTGGAAAGAACCTGCTTTCTTCAGGGAGAACCATGGAGAGGAATACTTGAATCAAAGATCAATCAGCATTTACTAAAAGGTTTCAGCCACTGCTATCCAGTGAGAGTTTGGCAGAACGAATCTTCTCTCTCTTTTTCTTTGGTGATGAATAAAGCTACCTCCCAACTTATGGAAGTCATTTCATAGACATGGTCCACATTTTAAAGGGGGGAAATAGTGGCAAAGATTTTGTAGCTTCCGTAAAGCATTGAGTTGAGATCTCCAATTTTAGTCCAAAGCCAATCAGGGTTATAAACTGAACTGGATATTCTTATATGACCATAAAATCCTGTGTGTGTTGTGTGTGTGTGTGTGTGTGTGTGTGTGTGTGTGTGAGAGAGAGAGAGAGAGAGAGAGAGAGAGAATGTGTGTGTGTGTGTGAGAGAGAGAGAGAGAGAGTTGTAGGCCCTCCAAAGTCCAAGAGATTTTCAACATCATAATTGCATTCCATCTTTAACGGCATCCTTAGTTTTATAAGAATTGATTGTACATGACTTGGAAAGATCCCAAACCACAATTGCTATTAGTTGACTGGAAATAATTCAATGTTAGAATATCCAAGGTCAATAAAACGAGATATCTATGTTTCACAACAATCCTAAAAAAAAGTACCCAAGTCTTAATAACCATAGAAAATATACTAGAGAATGAAGAAAATACATTAGTAGAGAACCCAAAGAAGGATCTGTGAGCCAGAAATCGATCAGCTGACAACCTTTCTCAATACAGCTTCAGCACGATGCTCAAACTTGGGTAAGACCCATTCATGCTGTACTATGTCTAAGTTGTCTTTCTCGGCACTCAAACCCTGTCAAGAAAAAATGCAATGCCAATAAGATCAGCAGTAGAGATTTGGAATAATTAACAAACTTCCAACTGTTCATAAAGGTGATGTCAATAAATTATATTTCCTAACAAGTAAACAATTCATTAGCAAAGAGATTTGTTATAGATGAACTACAAAGAACATCGAGTAGTAGGTTTAGGTCTACTTTGAAAAACGGTCTAAACGACTAGTCAGTACTGTACAAATGATGGACCCAATAAAGAAGTTGGCAAATAAGGGAATCAAAGAGCTCCAGATTTCAAGGAATAAAGTGTTTGCTGGAACCCACAGGAATTAGCAGATGCAGATAAAACGTCTAAAGTGAAGAGATTAAAGTTAAAAATCAATCAGAACATTGTTGACAAGTCACACATCCCAATGATATAATCATATTTAGTTGAGGTAGCCGAGTAATTGCTGTGACAAAAAAGTATAAAGAGGTTTCAAATGATGCTGTGATTACACTGAGGATGCAAGGACGGAGTGTAAGGTTGTATAGGAGAAACTAGCTCATATGGGCAGCAGGTAACATAGCAATAAATGGGCCTTAAATATAAAAGAGGAGAAATAATGGGATCTACAATATGTAGTTTGAAAACACTGCATCAACAAGATGTTTGCAAATAAATCATCAAACAAATCAAGAAATAAGCATTTCGTCAAGTTCAACTCCAGTGCTTTTCTCTGATATCAATTCCAGGTCAATGAGCAATAGGAAAGTCAGGATAACTAAAAAGCTTGTCCTGCCTACAACTAGACAGAAGGGTCAATCGCAAATAGGGGATCCAATGTAACATAATGTTAATTGTTAAGCAGGCAGGCTAAGGACCACCTACATCTCCAGTTTTGGCTTGAAATCTATAATGTTTATTTACCCCATCTAAAGAGCAAAACAAATTACCATTTCAACCTCAATTCATTCCCTTCCTGCACCCAAAGTTATCTTGATCCTCCACTTCATATCACACCATTCGTTCTCTGTCAAATTGCTCAGTAAAGAAATACTCTACCTACTTGAGATCACCGATAAGCATACGACCAAAAAGACAATTGGTGGTCCTACGTTTTAACATATCTTGTTGTAGTCTAGTTATTGGCCAACCCGTTGAAAATATTAAAAATTTGAACTCGAAGAACATAACATACAACTTTTCCTAAAAGATTAAATCCACATCAAACTAGAAAACAATTAACCAAAAATGGAATTGGTGGTCCTATATTCCAGTATATCTTCTCGTAGTCTAGTTATTCACCCATGAAAGTATTCAACTTTTAACTTAAAGAAAACCAGCCATGTTCAGACCATACTACTTTTCCTAAAACATCAAATCCACGTCGAACTAGGAAACAATTGATTAACATTATATAGATGTAGAAAGCTGATTGCCACAAAACCAAGCAGCACAATGGTCAACAGGGAGGACACTAGGAAATGTTTTTAATTGCTGATAGGATCATCTCTTGCCGAGTAAGAGATTCATGTCACGAGGAGTTTAGGATTTCATAAAGATAAGGATCCTCTCGTCTTGGTAGAAGAGGTTTTTTTTTTTTTTTTTGAGGGGGCAGACTCACTCATTCAGACTGGTTTGGGTGGCATCTCGACCTATTATCTGTCCTTTTTAGTATTCTCATGTCTGTGAGTAAAACCTTGGAGAAGAATATGAAGGATTTCCTCTAGAAAGGGATTGAGAAAGGAGGAGGGTCACATTTAGTCAAGTAGGAGGTGATGACAAAATCAATTGATGCTGGGGATTTACCTATTGGGAATCTAAAGGCCCACAACCGTGCACTTCTGGCTAACACCTTATGGCACAAGGTTATGCAAGGGTACTAAGGGGAGTTTATGGGTAGGAGTAGTATGGTATTAGTAAGGGCATAAGGGTAATTAGTTAGGGAGTTAGTTAGTGCTTTTGGTTATAAATAGAGGGAGTGGGATTGAGGGAAGGGGAAGCAATTGTTGAGTGGTTTTTAGGGCTTGGGTTAGCATACTCAAGAGAGGGAAGTTCCAAGTGCCTTATACTTGGTTTATCTTGTTACGTTTTATCTTTTATATTTCAATATATTTCCATTATCGTGTTCTTAGTATTTGAGTTCCTAACAATTGGTATTAGAGCATCGATTCTGGCCATGGACTTGGATCGTTTGATAGAATTGGCGTTGGCAGCTCAGCAAAAATGCGAGGAAACACATCGAATTGTGAGAGAAATGCGAGAGTGTTGTGAAGAATTCGACCGCCAAAAGAAGGAGAGGGAACAAAAACAAAAACAGAGAGAGAACAAAAGAGGAAGAAGGAAGATGAAGAAGCAGTGAAGGAAAGAGAGAGGAAGGAAAATTTAATAAGACCAAAGAAGAGCAGTTGTAAGCTTAGCCAAAGAGCGGTGGGAAGGCATTGGTCTTACTTGAAGACACCACCAAAAGCACGAGGGAACACCATTTGAGAAATTCCAAAGGTGCAAACGAAAAAATCTCCTCCAAAAAAACATAAGAGGAGGTGAGAATCATGGAGTTTGGTGGAGCAAAGTCGATGAAACATTCATAGGGAAGATGAAGAAGAAATCAAGGAAGAGAGGAAAAATGTGTAGGCGGTCTCATGATCGAAAGAGTGACCGGCGAGGGGATGGAAAAACAACAAAGAAAAGAAGAAAAAAAATACCAATGAGAAGGCAAGGTGACAGACGAATGAAGAAACGATGGAGGAAGAAGCGATGAAGGAGAGATAAAATATTGGTGATAAGGCGTGGTGACGGATGGGCGCAAAATCGACGGAGGAAACACTTGTCGGCGGTAATCGGTGAGCGGAAGAAGATGTTTTTTTTTATGAGAGAGCAGAAGAAGATGTTGTACATGTTGAAGCTCATCGGTGGGCGAAGAGAAAAGGAAAATCGACGAAAGAAGCACTTATCAGCGGTAATTAACGAGCGGAAGAGGATGAAAAAGTTGTATGGGTTGAACCTCATCAGCAGGCATACGGAAAAGAAAAGGTCGAATGTGCAGAAAATGGAAGAAAGTGATCAAGCAAAGTGGGAAGGCTAGACGACAAAAGAGGCAAAAGTTTTCATGGATATGGCTAGGGTTACATCGCAGAAAACACTCATTAATTGGGAATGCGCTAAATGGGCCTAAACAAGCCCAATATGTTATCATGGATAAAAGCACCATTATGTTGACAATAAATGGGACGGGCATTCTATCGGCAATAAAGGGAGGGAGCAAATCTGTGTTCATGGGTGGGCCAGTTCTTCATTTAGGGCAACAAGTAAACTATGGGCCAAGACCATTGGAAAAAAACTATGGATCAGTTATTAATTTAGGACAGAGAGCTAGATTTCTACAAATCAATGCAAAGTTTTCCATTGGTTTAAGAAAGCTAATAACCCATTTGTTGACCGGGGATGGAGGCTAGCTGCTGAAGTTTACCAAAGATTAGAACGAAAATTTGAAGTTCTGGGAGTTGCTGCTTTAAAAGATAGGCAACATGATGGAGTCTCGAAGACAATTAATAGCTCCATAATTTTTTGTAGAACCCAAGATGCTGTTTGTAATGGTCGGGCTCCTAAAATTGCTCTTAGAATTTTTTTTTTTTGTTGTATAACCCACACCTTGAGGACAAGGTGTTTTGAAGGGGCAGGTAATGTAAGGGTACTAAGGGGAGTTTATGGGTAGGAGTAGTATGGTATTAGTAAGGGCATAAGGGTAATTAGTTAAGGAGTTAGTTAGTGCTTTTGGTTATAAATAGAGGGAGTGGGATTGAGGGAAGGGGAAGCAATTGTTGAGTGGTTTTTAGGGCTTGGATTAGCATACTCAAGAGAGGGAGGTTCCAAGTGCCTTATACTTGGTTTATCTTGTTACGTCTTATCTTTTATATTTCAATATATTTTCATTATCGTGTTCTTAGTATTTGGGTTCCTAACAGGTTATTGTGAGCAAATATGGCACTCCCTGGGAGGATAAGGCACTTCCACAAACCCTTGGAAAGGTATTGCTGAGGGGCTTCTTTTCTTCTCTTTTTGTCCGTTGTTCAGTGGGTGAGATGCCTTTTTTTTGGGATGATAAGTGGTTTGGAAATAGACCCTTTGCTCTCTTTCCTCATTTGTACCATTTATCCTTGATGAGAAACCATTCAATGTTTGATGTTCTTCCTTACTCTCTGTCCTCTTCTTTGCCCATTTTGGGGTTCCAACATCCTTTATCTGATAGGAAAGGTGGATATTGTTGCCATTCTCTCATTCATTGGGGGAGTTTTTTTTTTTTTTTCTATTCCAAGGAAGGAGAAGGGATGTTCGTATTTGGAGTTCTGATCCTTATGAAGGCTCTTCTAGTAAATCAATCTTTTGTTGTATGGTCAATCCCTCTCTCTCAAGTGTTGTTGTCTTTGCCTCATTGTGGAAGGTGAAAATCCCAAAGATTAAGTTTTTTGTGTGACAAGTTCTCCATGGAAGAGTTAACACCTTGAATCGGGTTTCGAAGAAGATGTCCTTTTGATTGGGTCATTGTGTTACATTCTCTATAGGCAAGCAATCGAGGACCTTGATCATATCCTATGGAGCCATGATTTAGCCTATGCTATTTGGAGTCTTTTCTTTGAGGAGTTTGGCTTAAGTCTAGCTAGACGAAGGGGTTGGTCAAGAAGTTCCTTCTCTATCCTCCCTTTTGAGAGAGGGAAAGGTTTTGGTGGTATGCCAAGGTGTGTACTGTTTTGTGGGTCTTTGAGGAGAGAGTAATAACAAGGTCTTTTGAGAGCTTGAGAGGTCTTCTTGAGTGATGTTTGGGCCCTTATTAGGTTCAACGCCTCTCTTTGTGGGCTTCTGTAGCAAAGCTTTTTGTAATTATCCATTAGGTTTTGTTTTACTTGATTGGAGGTCATTTCTTTAGTTTACCTCCTTTTTGTTTTTTTTTTTTTTTGGGGTTCTTGTATACTTGTATTCTTTCTTTTCTTTTTTTTTCCTCATTGAAAGTTCGGTTGTTAGTTTAAAAAGGTATGGGTCCCATTGGCCATTTAGCTGAATCATATTCCTTGTTAGCAATTTGAAGATAAGAATGCCCAAGACTATATAACTAATATGATGCCAGAACAACAATAGAGCTTCTGAGGTTTTTTGTTTACAACCAGAGGTACAAAAGACTGTTATCAGTGACTAACTAAAAATTGAAGGTCTACATGTGTGAAATTCGAAGGGGAAAGCCAAGGTGATAGCTAGTTCGGCGTTTAGAGAAACTTCTTGACTTTTGTGGAAGGAAAGAAATGCTAGGGCATTTGAAGATAAGTCTTTAAGCATTAACTCCTTTTGTAACCATGTACAAATTACGACCTCTTGGTGGATTACTTGAGACAAAAAGGACTTTTGTAATTATAGGCTGGTGATGATTATTATAGGGATTAGCAGGCTCTTTTGAGATAGTTTTTAGGATGGGGTGTGTTCTACCTGGGCATCTAGGTTGTTTTTCTCCATTTTGTTGAATACATCTCTTTTGAGGTTTCTAATTAAAAAAAAAACAGTGAATAACTAAAAGGTTCATTTCTGATCTCCCAACTGAAGCGCATGCACATCCCAAGGTGAGTGAGACCTGGTGACAGCACCAGAGAACCTCATGTATGACAACAATCTTCTCCTAATGGAGCTAGTGCACAATTGAGCAGATTAAAGAATGCCTATTCAAATTTCAACATAAGTTATCAGTTATCACACTGAACTTGCAAGTTCAACCAAAAGAAACCCTTCACAAAATTAATACAGAAAGTCAGGAACATAGACAACACAACCAGTGCAACGTATCAGATACAACTACACAATCAATACGCATTTTGAATGATACAGCAGATAATCATGACACTGAAAAACAGACTCAACAAAATCTATCCTTTTATAATATGTACTCTAAGCCCAAAGTTTGAAACTGGACCCCTAAAAATATGTGTAACTTCCTTCAAGCACAGTTTATTTCTCAGGTAAAAGAATAAGAAACAAAATGTAATACAGCCAGCCATGCCCATTTTAGAAGATTTTAAACAAAAACATGATGTGTCAAATCCAACATACATGCATACATATTACATACATAAGATCAAAACACATTTGTTCAACCATGGAGATTGATTTGCATACTATTGATACAAGCTTCCATATATGACTATGTGCAATGTGCATAAATACATTCGAAGAGAGAGAGAGAGTAAAAAATAATGAATATAACACTTTAAACATCCACATATGGCAGCTTGCGATTAAGAAAGAAGCATGAAATACCGTTAATAATGACTAACAATATTTACCTTTGTTGGGTCCATGCCGAAACCAGACATTTGCATCATTCTCTGTGTATCATCCATTGCTGCACCAAGAATTGTTTCCTTATAAGTCACAATATAAGCGCTGGAACTTACAAAATGCTACTGGATAAACAATTATAAAATAAACGCAGTTTTTATTCAGAAAAACCAACCATTTTCTTCTCCAAGAATGAGACTGAATAAACCTCTTAATCCAAATAAATTTAGAAAGTACCTGACATAAGTTACATAGAACTATCAGTGATATCATCCAACCAAATGCTTAGGGCAAAACGTCACCAAAAAATCTCAAGAGGACATTAACAGATGCACCAGAATACTTAAATAATGATCTTCGAACATACCATGAACGACTACTGACATAGCTGACATCCACAGTACTCAAATCAATCCCATTCTGTAACATCGACCGGAACCTCTGAGTCAGAGGAAAGGGTATTTTTGCTATGATAAGGAGAGAAGACACTATTAGATGCGAACAAAATGGAGGCAAGAAAAATATGACACTTCCACAGAAAAACCAGCTTGAAAAGTGCAGGTTAATAAACCTGAAGATAACTTTTTCTACCAGTTATAACCAACTGGGTTATCATAAAGGAGAGAAAAAATGGCAGAGAAACAGCAAAGGAATAGTCAACAAGAGATACGGATAATGGTACAAAGTTCCAAATATCATAATTAGTATTAGCTATTAGCACATACCATTTATTTAACACATAAAAAGTATAGAATTTGTAGAATCTAGATAACTTTGAGATTCACTCAACCAAAAATATTACCCTCAGGCATTTAAAAGTATTAATAGAGTGAAGAACACACCTGCTACAAATCCAGAGAAGAAAAAGTTGACCCAAGCAAATGTAAGAGTCTAGCAAAGAAGGGGATAAATAAAAATGTAAATAAATGAACTTCATATGATAGCAAACAAAAAAATAGTGATCGAACATGCAACTATAGTCACCTGAGGTATAATCATGGAGAGATTCTTCTTCATCATATCCATTGCCATATTTGGATCCGAAAACATCTGTGCTTGGGCATTTTGAGCCTGGCCTTTGGGAACATAGAGCAGTCCATTCTCCTGCCAATTGCATATGTAGAAATTTAGAATATATCGGTTATCTATCATATTGTCTTATTATCCTCCTTTGCTACTTTGCACATCGTAGTTACATCAAAATCATTCTACAATCTTACTGCAACCAGTCTCAGGCATTGATTCCCAAAAATTAGTCGCACAATATAAGGCATCCGCATCCCACCATAATCAAGGATGCAATAAATCATACAAGCTACAACAGATGAAACCGTATGCACATTGCATAAATAGTCTACACGTAAAAACCAGGAATGTTCCCTATAACTTTAAGCTGCTTGTATCCTTCTTGGCGTAATTCAAATACGATAATGAAGCTAATGAGCAAGTAAGATTCATATATAATCTATTAAAGCTTCCTCGGGTTCTGACTGCACTTAAATAACCTGAATCTCGATGCAGAAACTACACCTTCTACACCTTACACCGTTAATGAAGTACAGTACACATGTCTAAAACGATTCCTCTAAAAAGGTTTAAGTAAATATGGCATGCCAGAACAGATACAGAATCACAGACTAAATTGAAAAGAGGAGGAAAGCACCTCATTGCCGTAATAAACTCTGCGGGAACGAAACGACTTGTGGGGGATGAAATTAGCAGCAGAACGTAAATTCCGAGCCCTAAGTACGATTTGCCTGAAACCCAGTATAAAAAATGCGTCACGAACTAACAAGATGAATCATGTACGAATGCTGAAGATTAGGAATCTAAATTTACCCTTCTCGTACGACTTTGGCATCCGGGACTGGAGACGAGCGCATAAGCTTCGAGACGAAGTAGCGGAGAACGCCGATGAGAACCATGACCACCGAAAGCGGAATCAACACCCAATCTCTGATCGCCGTGTCGAGCACTAGATCTTCCGCCATGACTGGATCCGATAGGCGAGCTCTACAAAGTCGAACTAAGAAGATAAACAGGGGCTTTACTATTCAAATGTTTGATGCTCGGTCCGTCGAGGAAGAGGAGAATTGAAACTATTGCCGATGGAAAAGGGTATTAATGTCATTTCGTGCTCGCATTTCTTTTAATGCACAAATCACCTATGAACTATAGGGGGTGTTTGGCCATTGGTTTGGGTTAGGGTGGTGTTAGGATTCAAACCCAAAACCATGTTTGGTACAAAGGGTGTTTTGAAACCACAATCCTATGGGTGTGTACAACCCCATGGGTTTAAACAGTGCAATCTCATGGAATTTGTTCCATGTTTTTCTCATTCATTTGTCGACTACTTCGACAACTCCGGTAAAAACTCCAGTGACCACCGACGACCACCGACAACGATAACTCTGACGACCGCACCGGCGACCACTTTGGCAACAACTCCGGTGACAACTCCGACGACCACTCAACAAACCACCGATGACGACAACTCCGACGACCGTACCGACGACCACTTTGGCAACAACTCGGTGACAATTCCGACGACCACCCGACACCATCGACAACAACAACTCCGACGACCACACCAGCGACTCGACTACAGCAGACGACTACCTCCGAAAAACACTTGATTTTCCATTTCCTCTTCAATTTGTCATTTTTCATTATCAGTGACCGCTTCGACAATAACTCCGATGACAACTCCAGCGACCACCCGACAACGACAACTACAACTACAACTACAACAACCACACCAGGGTCTCAACCACCGTTGACGGTTACCTCTTGCGACCACTTGGTTTCTCATTTCCTCTTTCATTTGTCGTTACCATTTTTCAGCCACCACTTCGACAACTCCGATTTAAAACTCTTTTTTTATTCCTCAACAACTACCTAAATTGAAAACTTCATGGAAAAGTTACTTAAAAAATTAATCCATGTTAGACATTAACTTCTACAATTCACATAAGATCAATTAGAAAAATTTGAAAGGAATAAAATACCTAAAAGAAAAAATGTGAAACAAAACTGTACCAAACCTAGAGTTCAGAAAACTGCACCCAAGAAACAGCTCTCTAATTCCCAGGCTTCAGAACACTGCACCCCAAACATAGTTTTCTGATTCCCAGGCTTCAGAACCCCTCAGGACAAACCCTCTAGGCTGCTGATTCTCAAGATTCGATTCGAACTCACGCTTGGCTTGATTTCTTCATGGGGTTTTGAAAACACAACCTCATGGGTTTTGTACCATGCTTTCCACTTCTATTTGTCGTTTTTCATTTTCGATGACCACTTCAACAACAACTCCGATGACAACTTCGACAATAACTCCAACGACTACACCAGTGACCCGACCAACTCCGATGACAACTCAAACGACCACCAACAACGACGACTCCGATAATTACACTCGCAACTCAACCAACTCCGATGAAAACTTCGATAATCACATCGGCGACTCGACCAACTCTAATGAAAATTCTGACGACCACACCGGTGACCCGACCAACTCCGATGACAATTCCGACGATCACACCGGCGACCCCGATCAACTCTGATAACAATTTCGACGACCACACCGGCGACCTGAAGGGGAATCGAATCCCGCAGCGGAAGCGATTGTGAATCACGCGTTCTAAATTTCATTACATGGATGACATTCAAGAACTAATCTATCTAGATTAAGCATATAATAACAAGATGGACAGCAAGAATAATACCTTTGAAGAACTTTTCTTCGAGTGCTCCTTCTCCCACGACCACGATCTCAGCAATACGCACCCAAGCGATCACGGACTACCACCGGATCTTCTCCGTTGTTCTCTAGGTGAGGGAGGAAAGTGGGTTCCCTTTAGGTGAGATGAGATGTTTGTGAGAGAGATTGTGTTTTGGAACCTTTCCAACAACACAATAAAATGACACACTTGGGTTTTCCAAAGCTTAACATAAAGTTGCATCTCATGCAATTATATATATAGGGAAATAAGGTAGAAATTATCATCCTATCCGTCTTTCATTCTCTTTTTAGTATATAGTTAATATGTGAATCTAATTCACATTAAAACTATATTTTATATCAATTATATCACATATAACTGTTATGACATCTCATATATGAAATTGAACACTTCAATTTCATTCCTAACTTTATACCCTCAATATAACCATGTTGAGCCAACGGAGTGACCTAATGGACCTACAGTTCATGAGCTCCAATGATGTGGGGTTAACTGATCAAACTCTTTGATCTAGTTAATCAATATTCATTAACTACAAGTCACTCCACTATAAACTTGTAGCTACACTCTTCTCACTGTAGATTATGTTGTGTCCACTGATATAATCATTACCCATGAGTCGACCCTTCACAGGTTGTTCATAATCACAGCTGGGTCAAATTACCGTTTTGCCCCTGTGATTACCTCTTTGTTCCTTAAGTACCACTGATCCTCTAATGAACAACAAGTCTAAGGTTCTACCATAGACTCATACCCTCATAGAGGGCGGGGCCCCGTTGTTCAAGACCTGGAGTCAGTTTTTAAGGGAACAACCTATCTAATTCCTCAGTGTAGGAATGAGTGAATTCCATCTTGTATAGTTAAGTCCCCAGCTACCTACGAGGTTATGTCCTTGAGAAGGTAGGCTTATTGAGTCGGCTACATGCCACTCTCACCCATACTAGTCTAAGGACAAACCCCTATAAGCAGGAGTTCTTAACTTACTCGAGATCAGTGTCGAGTCACTAATGACCATCTATAAATCATCGAGTCTTATCCTGTTAACGATTATGTTACACTTTGTTAGACTAATAATTTCTTGATCCGATCTTGTATGAACTCTTCATACAGGATGCCCTCACTCGCATGTCAACCACATGAATGAGTTGGATTACCTCATTTGTACTAATTACAAAGTGAGTCGCATCTATGGTGTTACCAGAATGAGGTTTCCAACCTTATTCTTATACCATAGACCTCCCCCTACCAAGAGTTATATGCTAGATAAGTGTGGCTTTCTTATTATTGCTTGTCAGCTGTATAACTAACTTTCTAAACTCTCACAAACGCTTTCTAAAATGTTTTCACAAATTCTCTCTGACCCCGTTTTCTAAAACCTTTTCTCAAGAACGGGGGTGGAGGTTGCGATATAGGCCCGTTGTGCCGCCAGCGATCCGAATTTGAGTTGGCTGACTTGCTCGTGGGCGAGAGCAAGTGCCGCACGGTCATGTCAAGACCCTTAGAGAAGTGCGACCGTGACACTGATGTTCAAGATATATTATATCTTGAACACAATCCAAATAGTGTCCACTACACTGATGTTCAAGATATATTATAACCTTAGAGCTTAGTTTATTGGATTTATAAAGCAAGAATATAATTTTATCAAAACAAATAACTCTTTATTTATTTGATCAAAATTACACAAGTTTAGGGCATAAATCCCAACAATCTCCCACTTGTCCTAAAACTTGTGGAGTACTAAAACATTACAGTAATGTAAATACAATAAACTAGGGCATTTAAACCTGTTGTACAAAATACTCCCACTTGCCCTAGTTGGAGAAGACTTGTAAACCTAGATCTTCTAGGTGACTCTCAAACACTTTAGCTGTGAGAGCCTTTGTAAAAGGATCAGCAACGTTGTGCTCTGAGGCTATCTTCGTGACAATCACGCCTCCTCGATGCACGATCTCCCGGATGAGATGATATTTTCGCTCAATGTGCTTTCCCCTCTTGTGACTTCGGGGTTCCCTCGAATTTGTCGCTGCACCACTGTTATCGCAATACAGCGTGATGGGCAAAGTCATATTTGGAACAACTTCCAAATTTAGCATTAATTTCTTTAACCAAACGACCTCTTTAGCTGCTTCACAAGCTGCTACATATTCGGGCTCCATGGTGGAATTAGCGATGCATCCTTGCTTGACGCTTCGCCATACTACAGCTCCTCCGTTAAGAGTAAATACTGACCCTGATGTAGATTTCCGATAATCTTTATCGGTCTGAAAGTCAGAATCCGTGTATCCTGTAAGGATCATATCCTTAGCCCCATACACAAGCATGTAGTTCCTTGTTCTCTGTAGATACTAAAGGATTGTTTTAACCGTTGTCCAGTGTTCAAGTCCTGGATTGGATTGATACCTACTGACCATTCTAACTGCAAAACAGATGTCAGGCCTAGTACACAACATGGCGTACATCACGCTCCCAACAGCTGATGCATAAGGAATTCGTCTCATATCCTCAACTCGTTGAGTTGTCTTAGGACATTGTTCCTTAGACAAATGAATTCCATGTCTAAAAGGAAATAAGCCCTTTTTGGAGTCTTGCATCTTAAACCTTGACAACACTCTGTCTATGTAAGATGTTTGAGACAAGGCTAGTGTTTTATTCTTGCAGTTTCGGACAATCTGGATCCCAAGAACAAACTGTGCATCACCCAAATCTTTCATTTGGAATTGCGTAGCTAGCTAATTCTTAATGTCAGTAAGATATCCTACATCATTCCCAATGAGTAGGATATCATCCACATATTGAACTAGGAATGCGACAAAACTATTGATGATTTTCTTGTAGACACAAGGTTTATCATCATTTTAATCAAAGCCATAAGATTTGATTGCCTTATCAAATCTTATATTCCAGGACCTAGAGGCTTGTTTCAGTCCATAAATTGACCTTTTAAGCCTATAAACCTTTTGCTCTTGTCCTAGTTCAATGAACCCTTTAGGTTGGTCCATGTAGATGTTTTCCTCAAGATTGCGATTCAAAAAGGTTATCTTGACATCCATTTGCCATACCTCATAGTCATAATATGCGGCAATGGCAAGTAAGATACAAATAGACTTTACCATAGCAACAGGTGAAAAGGTTTCCTCATAGTCAACCTCTTCAACCTGGGTATAACCCTTTGCTACTAGTCTAGCTTTAAAGGTTTGCACCTTTCCATCTACACCACGCTTTCTCTTGTAGATCTACTTACAACCTATAGGTTTTACCCCATCAGGTTTATCTACAAGACCCCAAACAGAATTGAAGTGCATAGACTCCATTTCTTGGTTCATGGCTATGATTCATTTGTCTTTGCCTTTGTCATCCATCGCTTGATTATAAGTTGATGGATCCTCACAGTTGTCATCTGGTATAACAACTTGGATTTCAGATAAACCCATGTAACGATCAGGTTGTGTTATAACCCTCCCACTACGTCGAGGCATACTCAACTCTTGAGATGGACTCTCTTGACTAGACAAGCTAGTATCAACAACTTTTGTTGACATACTAGTTTTATTAGCAACCTTTGTTATTGTTCTGTCTAACTCACCCAACACAATTCTTCTTCTTGGCTTGTGGTCCCTTATGTGGTCCTCCTCTAAGAAAATGGCATTTGTCGACACAAAAACCTTTCTTAGGATCATAGAATAAACCACCTTTTGTTTCTTTTGGGTAGCCTACGAATAGGCACAATTTTGAACGTGAATCCAACTTTTTTGGATTTGTCACTAGAACATGTGCTGGAGAACCCCAAATTCTGAAATGACATAAACTACCTTTACGTCCTTTCCAGAGTTCAAAAAGTGTTTCAGAAAAACTCTTTGATGGCACGTTAATCAAAATGTATACCGCAGTCTCCACTGCGTAACCCCAAAAGGAACTAGGGAGATGAGCATAACTCATCATTGATCGAACCATGTCCAGGGTTCTATTTCTCCTTTCCGATACACCGTTTTGTTGTGGCGTATCGGGAGTCGAGAGTTAGGATGTAATTCCATGTTCTATCATATAGTTCTGGAATTTTAAATCCATGTACTCTCCACTTCGATCCGATCGAAGTGTCTTAATCGTTTTACCTAATTGATTTTCAACTTTAGTCTTGAATTCCTTGAACTTTTCAAGTGCTTCAGACTTATATTGTATTAGGTAAATATGCCCAAATCTAGAATAATCATCTATAAAGGAGATGAAATATTCATAACCTCCTCTGGCTTTAACACTAATCGGACCACAAAGGTCTGAATGTATAAGCTCAAGAGGTTCTTTGGCTCTATAACCTTTTCCACTAAAAGGTCTTTTAGTCATTTTGCCTTCTAGGCAGGATTCACATACAGGTAAAGTATTTTCTTCTAACTCATTTAGAAGTCCATTCTTTACCAATCTCTCAATCCTATTAAGATTAATGTGACCCAACCTAAAATGCCAAAGATGAGCATTTTCTTTAAGAGAAATTTTACGTTTCTTAGTTTGTTATATAATTCAGTGTTCAAAACCATTTTGACTGAATTAGGCCTTAAAAAATACAACCCATTTTCTAATGAAACTGAACATATTTCCACACCTTTCTTCAAAATAAACACTTTATTCATAGAGAAATAAATAGAAATACATTGTTCTATAAGGCAAGAAATTGAAATAAGGTTTCTAGTAAACCCTGGTATCACTAATATATTGTCTAGCAACATATATTTCTTGCCAAAATAAAGCTTCATCGTGCCTACTGCTACAGTTGAGACGACTTCTCCATTTCCAACCTGGAGTGTTATCTCTCCTTTCTGTAGCTGCTGCCAGGAATCAATTCTCTGAAAAGAGGAGTAAACATGATTAGTGGTGCCTGAATCAAGTATCCAAGCAGTTTTATCATTATCCACTAAACAAGCTTCTAAGCAAAGTAAATCATATTTACCTTCCTTCTTCTTTTCTGCAATGTACTTCGGACAATTCTGTTTCCAATGTCCGTCTTCGTTGCAGTTGTCTACAACTTTTTTTACTTTCTTGCCCTTCTAGGCGGCAGCTTTGTCAGCTCGTTTCCCTTTACCAACTTTCTTCATGTTTTTCTTCTTCCCTTTTAGGTTAGAAGAAGATGAAACCACTGTTTTTTATCAAGAGGTCGAACCTCTATGATAACTCCTACTGGCAACATTTGCCTCACCTTTCGATCCCTGAATTTTCATCAAAGATTGAAAGGTCTGGAGTTCATTCAGAAGGGAGGTAAGATTAAAATTAAGCTTGTTCATAACAACATTACTTCTAAACTGTAGGAAACTATCTGGAAGGGTTTCCAAAATGAAGTTGACCTGGCTCGATTCATCGATGGAAGCACCATTCGACTCCGCGATGTTAAAGTGCACCATCATATCCAGGACATGATCCCAAACAGATGTACCATCTGGTATCCTCGAGTTGAAAATGTACTTTAGGGCATTGTGTCGAGCATGTGTGGACTGTTGTCCAAACATACCCTGCACTGAATCCATGATTTCCTTAGCGATCATCATGCCTTCATGCTTCTTGGCTAATATGTCAGGCATACTTGCCAGCATGTAGACCTTGGCCTTATCATTGGCCTTGATCCATCGATCATATGAATCACAAACATTTCGTGACGCATTCGAGCTTGGCACCTGAGGACACTCCTCAGTTAGCACAAACTTAAGATCGTCCACTACCAATATAGTGTTGAGTTTTTTTTTCCACGTCATCATATTCTCTCCGGTTAACTTTTCCGCACCCAATAAGGAAATTATAGAGCTAGACATTTTTGCTGAAAATTTACAAACAAAACTTGTATGAGTTTCTTGCTATAATTGTCTAATCCAATCATGTTTTAGCTAATTATCAAATGATTCCTAGGTCATTTATAATTTGCAATGATACTCCAAAGGTTTAGAATGTATGACACCGAAGGGTAATAAAAAACACTCCTCCTCTGGATCAAGACATTCTTGGCCAAAACCTAATGCCAAAATAACTGTTATTCCTATAGGCTTTAGTTACCATTATTCGGTCAGGATACATACACAACTTATGTATCTCGTGAGTGTAACCCTCTGTCTTTAGATCCCAGAGTCCCCATCCAATAAAATTCGCCGAAGGGAGGACTAGATTGAAAAACAGACTAAGGAAATCTTTATCCCTTTCGGGTGTCTACTGTGTTCGATCCCCTATGATCAAGCCCTCCGAAGGGATTGTATGGTCCAGGCCAAACTTGCAGGCGGTGTAAACCGACTGAAGAGACCATACGTTTTGTTTTAACTAAACCTATTCCCACTCACTATAAGTACCCTCTCCATTCACCTTGATATTGACTCATACAAACACCATCCAAAGGGGGACGCTCCCATTTGCGCCACGAGGCCAAGTATGAGTCTCACGGTGTGAACTTCCCGGAGATACGTAGGTGGAAAAATATGTATCATATATATTTTTCCTCCCACTGGATACTTTAACTCTATAGGAATCTTACTTACGCTAAAACCCGAATAATGGTTCTACCTAAACTTATCAATATAACTCTTATATTGATTTTATCCTAAGTTTACTAATATAACTCTCTATATTAAGCCTAAGATTTCTAGTTTATTAACCCCTTAATAAACCCGTTGACGCTACTGTAATTTATAAACTCTCTTATTAAATTTCACTCCCAGGTCAGTTCTCAGGTAGGGGTGTTCCGTTTCCGTCAGCTTAAATACCCCAACCTAGACAGAACCTTTCTTAGACAGAGTTCCTCTTTTAATCATTGTTTATAAATTACTTGGTTCCTAACTCTAATCTAATTAGAACTAGATAACCTAAGGTCTATTATTTCCAAGTTCTAAACATTTTAAAACTAATAATTTGTTGGGATTTTTGTCCTAATCTCGTGTTTGTAAATTACTGTTTGAAATTAATAAAGTGTTATTCATTTCATAATTTTGTGTCTCGCATTTTATACAAACTTTGACCAATAAACTAAGCTACAGGGTCATTGAATATATGAGAGAATTAGAACTTGAACGGTGTGTAGTGGACACACAGGGAGGATCACGTTCGAGTAAATGACCCGAACGGTCTACAGTATATGGATAGGGTTGGAGACCTAATCCTGGATACGTTGTGGATGCGACCCGCTTTGTATTAAGATACAAGCGAGGTGATCTCACTCGCCTGTGGGTTGACATGCGAGTGGGGGCATCATGCGTACAATGAGATTGTACAAGACCGGACCGTGAACTATTAGACCCTCTTGATGTAACACCGCTGACAAGTGAGATTAATAACTTCGTAGATGACCATTAGTGACTCGACCTGAATCCTGAGCATGTTACAGACTCCTGTCTACGGGAGTCTATCTTTTGACTAGTACGGGTGAGGGTGGTCACAGTTACTCACCCAATATGCCTACCTTCTCAGGGACAGAACCAAGTAGGGAGCTGGGAACTTAACTACGCGAGATGGAATTCACGCGTTCCCGCCTTTAGGGAAACTAGAGGGATTGTTCCCTTGAGTGTTGTCTCCCGGGCTTGGACAACGGGCCCACTCTCTCACTGGCACGAGAGAGTTGTTGTGTATGGTCAGACCATTACAACGTTGTTGTTCATTAGAGGAACAGTGGGGACTTAAGGAGCAAGAAGTAGACACAAGGGTAAAACGGTAATTTAATCCAGCAGTGTCTACGAACAACCTGTGAAGGATCGACTCATAGGTATTGGTTATATCAGTGAACACGTAATATTCTGCACTGACGGGAGTGCATCTATGGGCTTTAGTGGAGTGTTACCGTAGCTAATGAAGGTTGATTAACCAGGTCAAAGAGTTTGATAGGTTAATCTCAGATCATTGGAGCTCGTCACTGTAGGTCCATTAGGTCCCTCGGTTGGCTCAAACTGGGTTAAAAGAAGGGTTAATGTTTTGGTGTGAATTGAAGTGTTCAATTTCACTTAAAGGGCATTTATGTCATTTATATGAGATATGAATGATATAATATATAGTTTAATGTGAATGAGATTCATATTAAACTATAGGTTAGCCTAATTGTTGAATTAGGGCTAATCAAAGAAATTAAATTGAATGTTATTCAATTTAATAAATCCACATTATTGCAAATGTGATTTGTAATATGAGATATGAGATATCTTATAATATATGGTTATGCAAATATGATTTGCATAACCTATAGTTGTGGTAAAGTGGTAATAATGTGGAGATTTAACTCCATCATTTTCCACTATTTAAACCCTTCTTGCAAGAAGGAAATTAACTCATTCTCTCATTTTTGGATTTCACCAAAAAGAAGAGATTACTTTTCTCTCAAATCCTCTCTCATTTTCTCCTCCCTTCTCCAAAACACCAAAGTCCCACAATTTTCCTTCTTCTAAAAGAAGAACAACTGAGAAGCCGAAGGGTTGTGTTCGATCTTTGTTCGAGAGAAGAGTTCAAGAAGTTCGGGATTGTTGGGAGAACACGAAGAGTTCGTGAACGAAAAGGAATTTTTGAAGAAGGTCTTCAACAAGTAAGTAACAATAACTTGCTGTAATGTCTTTCTTATTATGCATGTTTAACCTAGTTCTAAGAGTTAGAATTATTTTAACAAAATCGAGTAGCATAACAATACCACGACGATTCGATCGTCTTCCGCTGCGCTGGGATTCTCATTACCTTCAATTGGTATCAGAGCCATTCGTTGGTTCTTCGTTGTGCACTGTTTTTCATTAAAATTAAGTGGGTAAAGCCTTAATTTATGTGATAAATTGTTGGTTTGCAAAAATTGGATGTTTTCGGTTTTGGCATTTTTAGATTTATTTTCTGTTTGATGAGATCAAATGTAAGGGCCCGTGTTTTTTAGGCAATTTAGAAAATAAATCGAATCTGTAAGTCCGTGTCGTTCGTGGCAAGAGTTGCTGTGAAGAAATCGAAGCGGAAACGGGCGAGAATCGACGAAGAACAGCAAGAGGAGCTTGCTGTTCTGTTGACAACATTGAGACGCTGTTCTTCGGCGTCTCAACGCTGTGCATGCGGGAGCAAGGCGAGCTGCAGGACAGCGTTGCGACGCTAGTCGTAGCGTTGCAAGGCTGCTGGCGTTGGGAACGCTGGTACAACGCTGGACGTTGCAGCGTTGCAACGTCTCATGAATAATAAGACATACATAGCATAATCATCTCATGAAATATAATGCATGTCAATGTTGTCCATAATTTAATATAACACCTTATATTAATTAATCATGCAATCTATATAATATAACTCTTTATATTATAAATGATGCATGGAAATGCTTAAGCTAAGGTGGGATTTCTAAATTAAAAGCATACATTATGCATGAAAATAATTACACAACAATTGCATAATTTAAATAGCAAAATTAGACCAATTTTGGCACCCTAAATTCAATTTTAATTAATATAATCTAATTATATTAATTAAAATTAAATTAAATAAATAATTAATTAAAAATAAAACATTTTTATATTTAATATATAATTAAAAATACGTTTTTCGCCCGTTGAAGAAGTCTTGAAACGCTTTCGTTGCAACATGATGGCGTTACTGCAACGCATGCGTGCCTTGTCCGTTTCTTCCTGTTGGAGCGCGCCTCATCTCAAGCGTTGCAACGCTGAGGACAGCGTTACAACATTGTCGTCTTCCCAGCCGCGCGCCTGCTGCAGTGGCGTTGCAACACCATTCACAGAACAACAACTCCACTTCCTTTTGTTGCTCGTTTTTGCTCCGATCTTCTCAGCAACCACCTTACCTCGATCGACATAGACTTACAGACTCGAATTACAATTAAAATTGCCCAAAACACCGAGCCCTTACATTGAACGATTCAATGAAAAATTGTAAATCTAAGTGCCAAAATTGAAAACGTCTAAATTGCAAACCGTTCATACATCACATTCAAAACAGTAAATCCCACATCGTTCTTGAAAAATCCAGAATGTAAATTTAGAACGCAATTGGGCTCTGATACCAATTGAAGGGGAATCGAAGCAGCAGAAGCGATTGTGAATCGCGCGTTCTAAATTTCATTACATGGATGACATTCAAGAACTAATCTATCTAGATTAAGCATATAATAACAAGATGGACAACAAGAATAATACCTTTGAATAACTTTTCTTCGAGTGCTCCTTCTCCCACGACCACGATCTCAGCAACACGCACCCAAGCGATCACGGACTACCACCGGATCTTCTCCGTTGTTCTCTAGGTGAGGGAGGAAGGCGAGTTCCCTTTAGGTGAGATGAGATGTTTGTGAGAGAGATTGTGTTTTGGAACCTTTCCAACAACACAACAAAATGACACACTAGGGTTTTCCAAAGCTTAGCATAAAGTTGCATCTCATGCAATTATATATATAGGGAAATAAGGTGGAAATTACCATCTTATCCCTCTTTCATTCTCTCTTTAGTATATAGTTAATATGTGAATCTAATTCACATTAAAACTATATTTTATATCAATTATATCACATATAACTGATATGACATCTCATATATGAAATTGAACACTTCAATTTCATTCCTAACTTTATACCCTCAATATAACCATGTTGAGCCAACTGAGGGACCTAATGACCTAAAGTTCATGAGCTCCAATGATGTGAGGTTAACTGATCAAACTCTTTGATCCAGTTAATCAATATTCATTAACTACAAGTCACAACACTATAGACTTGTAGCTGCACTCTCCTCACTGTAGATTATGTTGTGTCCACTGATATAATCATTACCCATGAGTCGACCCTTCACAGGTTGTTGGGATTTTTGTCCTAATCTCGTGTTTGTAACATATTATTTGAAATTAATAAGAGTTATTTATTTCATCACTTTGTGTCTCGCAATATTTATAAACTTTTCCAATAAACTAAGCTCCAGGGTCATTGAATTCATGAGAGAACTATAACTTGAACGGTGTGTAGTGGACACACAGGGAGGATCACGTTCAAGTTAATGACCCGAACGGTCTACAATATATGGATAGGGTTGGAGACCTAATCCTAGATACACTGTGGATGCGGCCCGCTTTGTATTAGATACAAACGGGGTAATCTGACTCGTTCATGTGGTTGACATGCGAGTGGCGGCATCCTGTGCAATGAGATTGTACAAGACCGGACTGTGAATTATTAGACCTACTGATGTAACACCGTTGTCAGTAAGGACTAATAACTTCGTAGATGACCATTAGTGACTCGACCTAAATCCTGAGCGTGTTACGGACTCCATGCTGCGAGGTCCGTTTCTTGACTAGTGCGGGTGAGGTGCTCACAATTACTCGCCCAATATGCCTATCTTCTGAGGGACAGAACCAAGTCGGGAGCTGGGAACTTAACTACGCGAGATGGAATTCACTCGTTCCCGCCTTTAGGGAAACTAGAGGGGTTGTTCCCTTAAGTGTTGTCTCTAGGGCTTGGACAACGGGCGCCCACCTTCTCACTGGCTCGAGAAGGGTATTGTGTATGGTTGGACCATCACAATATGTTGTTCATTAGAGGAGTAGTGGGGACTTAAGGAACAAGAGGTAGACACATGGGTAAAGCAGTAATTTGACCAGTAGTGTCTCGAACAACTGTGAAGGGTCGACTCATGAGCATTGGTTATATCAGTGGACACGTAATATTCTGCACTGACGGGAGTGCAATTACGGGCTATAGTGGAGTGTTACCGTAGCTAATGAATGTTGGTTAGCAGGGTCAAAGAGTTTGACAGGTTAATCTCAGATCATTGGAGCCCGTCACTGTAGGTCCATTAGGTCCCTCGGTTGGCTCCACCTGGGTTAAAAGAAGGGTTAATGTTTTGGTATGAAATTGAAGTGTTCAATTTCACTTTAAGGGCATTTAGGTCATTTATATGAGATATGAATGATATAATATATAGTTTCATGTGAATGAGATTCATAATAAACTATAGGTTAGTCTAATTGTTGAATTAGGGCTAATTGGAGAATTTGATTGAGAGAAATTAAATTGGATGTGATTCAATTTAATTAATCCACAATTATTGCAAATGAGATTTGCAATATGAGATATGAGATATCTTATATTATGTGGTTATGCAAATGAGATTTGCATAACCTATGGTTAATGGTAAAGTGGTAATAATGTGGAGATATTAACTCCTCTCATTCCACTATTTAAACCCTTTGCAAGAAGGGTTTGGTAAGCTCTCTTCTCATTTTTTGTTTTTCACCAAAGAGAAGAAAAGAGAATTCTCTCTACTCTCTCATTTCTCCTCCCTCTCCAAAATACAAACAAGTTCCCACCAACTTCCCTTCTCCAAAAGAGAACAATCGAGAAGATCATTTGGTGGTGTTCGAGATCGTTTTGTGGGAAGAATCCGTTGAGATCGAGTAGCACGAAGAGTTCGTGATCCGAGGAAGAAATTGCTGTGTTTGTCTACAACAAGTAAGTAATATCTCTACTTGCTGTAAATTTCTTCTTCTTTAAGCATGTTTAGCCTAGATCTAAGTGTTAGATCAATTTTAATAAACACAAGTTGCATAATGATACCTCGACGATTCAATCGTCTTCCGCTGCGCGGGTATTCTTATTCCCTTCAATTGGTATCAGAGCCATCTCGATGGTTCTTCATTTATGCACTGTTTTGTTAAAATTAGGTGGGGTATTTTGCCATAATTTCATGAGATGATTGCTTGGTTTGCATTATGGATGTTTACGGTTTTTGGCACTAGATTAGATTTACAATTATGTTGATGAGATCAATGTAAGGGCCCGTTGTTTTTGGGCATTTTTGTTGTAAATCGAGTCTGTAAGTCCGGGTCGTTCGTGGCAAGAGTTGCTGTGAAGAAAGCGGAGCGAAAAAAGGCAGATATCGATGGAGGAACAACAAAGTGTTTGCTGTTCTGTCGATGGTGTCGAGACACTGCCCAACGGCGTCTCAACGCTGTTCTTGCGGGCGGAGGCTTTGCTGCAGAGCAGCATTGCAACGCTGGGCGTAGCGTTGCAACGCCGTTGGCGTTGAGAACGCGTCTCAACGCTGTAGGCGACAACGTTGCAACGCTGCACGCGTTGAGGGGCAGTTGCTTGCGGCATTTTTGCGAGAAGTGGGGAGTTAATCTCAAAGTGGGCGGTTTATTTACGTGTTTTTATTTATTTTTAATTTATAAAATGTATTTATTTATTTAATTTAATTATTTTATTAAATAATATTAATATAAATGTTATATTAATGTTATTTAATTAAATAATTGCCCCTAGGTGCCAAAAATCGTTCCATTATTGCTATTTAATTATTTTATGCATGAGATGTATATTTTAATTAATTTCTATGTGCATAAAGTATGTCATATAGATTTAAAATCTCACCTTAGGTTAAACATCTCATGCATCATATTTATATTATAAGAGTTATAATATATAGTATGCATGATAGGATTATATTATAAGTGTTATAATATAATGTATGCATGTTTTAATTTATTTTAATATAAGTGTTATATTTTTAAATTAAAAGCATGCTCATGCATTTAATTCATGTGATGAATGTATGTTATAGTATAGTATTATTCATGTGATGGATGATCAAACACTATAACATAGAAATGCATGCAACCTAAGTTAATTATTAGTTTTAAAGAGTTTAGAACTTGAATAATTAGACTTAGGTTTTCTAATTTTCTAATAAGATTAGAAATTAGGAAATCAAATATAACCTTTGAATGGAGACTGATAAGTAACTCTGTCTAAGGAAGGTTTTATCTAAGGCTGGGGTATTTAAGTTGACGCTTGCGGAACACCCCTACTTGGAAACCGACCTGGGAGTGAATTCGGTCCGGAGATTCTTAGGTTATATTCTCGTGAATCTTAGTTAATTAAGTGTTAATTAAATTACTCACACAGACCTAAGTTAATAATGTGATTATAAACTTAGGCTAATACCATATAAGAGTTATATTGGTAGACTTAGGTAAATTTTAGCCGGTTTATCTAGGTCAATCCCTAATAAAATTAAAGTGCTGAGTGGGAGGAAATATAGTGTATGAGATACATTTGAATTTCCAACCACAAATCTCCGTAAAGTCCGCACCGTGAGATCTATACTCGGCCTCGTGGCGCAAATGGGAGCGTCCCCCTTCTCTGTGGCATTTGTATAGGTCAATATCATCGTGGATGGAGAGAGTACTTATAGTGAGTGGGAGCGGGACTTGTGAAAACGAGACCCACGGTCTCTTCTTTCGATTCACACCGTGAGACGCCTATGATCTGCCTGCTAGTTTGGCCTGGACTAGACAATCCCTTCGGAGGGCTTGATCATGGGAGTCGGAACACCGTGAATTCTCAAAAGGGATCTGATCTCACGGGTTGGTTTTCCTTCTTGGTTCACCCTTCGGTGGCTATTGTTTGGACGGATACTTGGAAACTTAAAGATTGAGGGTGACACTCACAGAATTCGTTAACTGTTAATGAATTCGACTGAACAATGGTAATTGGACACCTAATGGAATAAAAGTTATTCTGGGATAAGGGTCTGATCGAGAAAGTCTCGTCCTAGAGGAGGAGTGTTATGTTCACCCTTCGGTGGCGGTCATTCTAAACCTTTAGGGTATCATTGCAAAATTTTGAATGACATAGGGATCATGAAACAATTTTTGCTAAAACTTGATTGGATTTCAAAAAGTTTTTTGCGAGACTAATACAAAGTTTTTCTTATTTTTCAGCTAAAAATGTCTAGCGCTATAATAGTTTTACTCGCTTCGGATAAGTTAGTGGGAGATAATTACCAGAGTTGGAAAAACAACATTAATACAATTTTGGTAACTGACGACATTAAGTTCGTGCTATCTGAGGAGTGTCCTCAGATGCCAGGCTCGACCGCGTCGCGAAGTGTTCGCGATGCGTACGATCGGTGGATCAGGGCCAATGAAAAGGCCAAGGTCTACATAATTGCCAGCATGTCTGATGTCTTGTTAAAGAGGCATGAGCTGATGGTTTCCGCCAAGGAGATCATGGAGTCCTTGCAGGAAATGTTTAGACAACAGTCCTTTCAGGTCCGGCATGACTCGCTCAAATACGTTTTCAACGCACGGATGAAAGAGGGGTCGTTTGTCCGTGAACATGTTCTAGACATGATGACCCACTTTAATCTGGCCGAGATGAACGGGGCTTCGATCGACGAGTCGAGCCAGGTCAGTTTTATTTTGAAGACTCTTCCAAAGGGTTTCCTTCCGGTAAGTGTAGCAATATCGTATGAACAAAATTAGCTACACTCACTACCCTCCTCAATGAGCTACAGAATTTCCAATCCTTGAACAGAGTCAAGAAATCTGAGGCAAATGTTGCCTCATGTGTCTTATCACGGGGTTCGACCTCTGGGACGAAACTTGTTTCTCCTTCACGCCCGAAAGGGAAGAAGAGGATGAAGAGGGGTAAAACTGACCGTGCTGCCGCCCACAAGGGCAAGAAGGTCAAGGAGGTTGCAGGAAAAGGGGGCGGACACTGGAAGAGAAACTGTCCCAAATTCCTGGTCGAGAGGAAGAATCAAGGTAAATGTGATTTACTTGTGACTGAAACATATTTAGTGGAGAGTAGTGAGTCTGCCTGGATATTAGATTCGGGCGCCACTAACCACGTTTGTTCTTCTTTTCGTGGATTGATTCTGGCGCACCACGCGAGAGGGTGAGGTGACTCTACGGGTTGGATCCGGGGAGCTTGTCTCTGCTACAACGATCGGCACGGTGAAGCTGCACTTTGGTGGGAAGTACTTATTGTTGGACAATCTGTACATAGTTCCAGGGTTTACTAGAAACCTTGTTTCAATTTTCTGCTTAATTGAACACTGTATTTCAGTCTCTTTTGAATTTAATAAAGCGTTTATTTCTTTCAAAGGGAATGTTATTTGTTTAGCTTCACTTGAAAATAATATGTATGTTTTGAAACCCAATTCGGTCAAAAGTGTTTTGAATACTAAATTGTTTAAAACTGCAGAAACACGAACTAAGAAAGCAAAAGTTTCTTCTAAAGAAAATGCCCATCTTTGGCATCTTCGGTTAGGCCACATTAATCTCAATAGGATTGAGAAACTATTGAAGAGTGGACTTCTAAACGAGTTGGAAGAAACCTCTTTGCCAGTGTGTGAGTCATGCCTTGAGGGCAAGATGACCAAACGTCCTTTTAGTGGAAAAGGATATAGAGCCAAAGAGCCTCTTGAGTTAGTACATTCGACCTCTCCGTGGTCCGATGAATGTTAAAGCTCAAAGCGGTTATGAGTACTTCGTGTCTTTCATAGACGATTACTCCAGATATGTGTATATTTACCTAATGCACAAGAAGTCTGAAACTCTTGAAAAGTTCAAGGAGTACAAGACTGAGGTTGAGAACCTCTTAGGTAAATCGCTTAAAACACTTCAATCGGATCGAGGTGGAGAGTACATGGACACTGAATTTCAGGACTATATGATAGAACACGGAATTACGTCCCAACTCTCAGCGCCTGGTATGCCACAACAGAATGGTGTATCGAGAGGAGAAAGCAGAACCTTGTTAGACATGGTTCGGTCGATGATGAGCTATGCTCGTCTCCCGATTCTTTTTGAAGTACGCAGTGGAGATCGCGGTTTATATTTTGAACAATGTTCATCGTCAAGAGTGTTTGTGAAACACCTTTCGAGCTCTGGAGTGGACGTAAAGGCAGTTTACATCACTTTAGGATTTGGGGATGTCCGACCCACGTGTTGGTGTTAAACCCAAAAAAGCTAGAACCCCGTTCGAAATTGTGCCTATTGATAGGTTACCCTAAAGAGACTAGGGGTGGTCTGTTTTACGATCCTAAGGAAAATAGGGTGTTTGTGTCGACAAACGCCACTTTCCTAGAGGAAGACCACGTCAGGGATCATTTACCAAGGAGTAAAATTGTGTTGAATGAAATGGACAGTACATCAACAAGAGTTGCTGATGGGGCTAGTACGTCAACAAGTGTTGTTGATCCTAGCACGTCTAGTCAAATCCGCTCCCAAGAGTTGGGAATGCCTCGACGTAGTGGGAGGGTCGTGAGACGACTGATCGCTACATGGGTTTAAATTGAAACCTCGGTTGTCACTCCTGATGACTGTGAGGATCCATTGACCTATGATCAGGCAATGGTTGATGTTGACAAAGACGAGTGGTTCAAAGCTATGGACCGAGAAATGGAGTCTATGTACTTCAATTCAGATGGGAGCTTGTGGATCAACCGATGATGGGGTAAAACCTATTGGTTGCAAATGGATCTACAAGCGTAAACGTGGCGTAGATGGGAAGGTGCGGACCTTCAAAGCCCGACTAGTGGCAAAAAGATTTTACCCAGGTTGAAGGGGTTGACTATGAGGAGACATTTTCACCGCTGCCATGGTAAAGTCGATCAGGATCCTTCTGCCCATTGCGCGTATTATGACTACGAGGTATGGCAGATGGACGTCAAGACAACCTTTCTTGAATGGCAAACTTGATGAGACCATCTACATGGACCAACCCAAAGGGTTCATTGCCCAAGGCCAAGAGCAAAGGTTTCTTGGCTTCATAGGTCCATTTATGGGTCAAAACAAGCTTCGAGGTCTTGGAATATAAGGTTTGATGAGGCGATCAAATCTTATGGCTTTGATCAAAATGTCGACGAGCCTTGTGTCTACAAGAAAATCGTTGACAAAACTGTCGCATTTTTAGTGTTGTATGTGGGCAATATTCTTCTCATTGGGAATGAGGTAGAATTTCTTACTGACGTTAAGAAGTGGCTAGCTTCGCAATTCCAAATGAAAGATTTGGGAGAAGCTCGGTATGTTTTAGGTATCCGATAGTCCTAACCTAAGAACAGAACGCTAGCATTGTCTCAAAGCGCCTTATATTGACAAGATGTTGTCTAGATATAAGATGCGTAACTCCAAGAAGGGCTTGCTTTGCCTTTCGGGCATGGGGTTCACCTGCCTGAGGATCGGTGCCTAAGACTCCTCAAGATGTTGAGGATATGAGACGGATTCCATATGCTTCACCGTGTGGGAGCCTCATGTATGCCATGTTGTGTACTAGGCCCGACATCCATTATGCAAGAGGGAATTGTCGGTGAGATATCACCCAATCCAGATTAGATCACTAGACAGCACCGTAAAGGCAATCCTCAAGTATCTTAGGAGAACGAGAAACTACGACTTAGTGTATGGTAGTGGGGATTTGATCCTTACGGGATACACGGATTCTGATTTTCAGACCGATAAGGATTCTAGGAAATCCACTTCGGGGTCAACCTTCATTCGAATGGAGGAGTCGTAGTATGGCGAAGCATCAAGCGAGGATGCATCGCTGATTCCACTATGGAAGCGGAGTATGTTGTGGCTTGTGAAGCTGCAAAGGAAGCTGTTTGGCTTAGGAAGTTGATGACAGATTTGGAAGTTGTTCCAAACAGGAACTTGTCGATCACATGTTCTGTGATAACAGTGGTGCAGTAGCCAATTCACGTGAGCCTCGGAGCCATAAGAGAGGCAAACACATTGAGCGCAAGTATCACTTGATACGGGAGATTGTGCACCGCAGAGACGTGACGGTCACGCAGATAGCGTCGAAGCACAACGTAGCTGATCCATTTACAAAGCCCCTCACGGCTAAGGTGTTTGAGGGTCACCTAGAGAGTCTAGGTCTTCGAGAGCTTCCTGACTAGGGCAAGTGGGAGATGTGTAAACGGGTATTCAATGCCCTAGTTTATTGTATTACTTCATTGTAATTTATGTACATTTCGGAAATGTATTTTCTCCACTAGCTTAGTCCAAGTAGGAGTTTGTTGGGATTTTTGTCCTAGTCTCATGTTTGTAACATATTGTTTGAAATTAATAGGAGTTATTTATTTCATCACTTTGTGTCTCGCAATATTTATAAACTTTTCCAATAAACTAAGATCCAGGGTCATTGAATTCATGAGAGAACTATAACTTGAACGGTGTGTAGTGGACACACAGGGAGGATCACGTTCGAGTTAATGACCTAAACGGTCTACAGTATATGGATAGGGTTGGAGACCTAATCCTGGATACACTTTGGATGCGGCCCGCTTTGTATTAGATACAAACGAGGTGATCTGACTCGTTCATGTGGTTGACATGTGAGTGAGGGCATCCTGTGCAATGAGATTGTACAAGACCGAACTGTGAATTATTAGACCTACTGATGTAACACCGTTGACAGTAAGGACTAATAACTTCGTAGATGACCATTAGCGACTTCTCCTAAATCCTGAGCTTGTTACGGACTCATGTCTGCAAGGGTCTGTTCTTTGACTAGTACGGGTGAGGGTGGTCACAGTTACTCGCCCAATATGCCTATCTTCTCGTGGGACAGAACCAAGTAGGGAGCCGGGAACTTAACTACGCGAGATGGAATTCACTCGTTCTCGCTTTAGGGAAACTAGAGGGTTGTTCCCTTAAGTCTTTCTCTCCGTGGCTTGGACAACGGCGCCCACCTTCTCACCGGCCCGAGAAGGGTGTTGTGTATGGTTGGACCATCACAATATGTTGTTCATTAGAGGAGCAAAGTGGGGATTTAAGGAACAAGAGGTAGACACAGGGGTAAATGGTAATTTGACCCAGCCGTGTCTACGAACAACCTGTGAAGGGTCGACTCATGGGCATTGGTTATATCAGTGGACACGTAATATTCTACACTGATGGGAGTGCAACTACGGACTATAGTGGAGTGTTACCGTAGCTAATGAATGTTGGTTAGCAGGGTCAAAGAGTTTGACAGGTTAATCTCGGATCATTGGAGCCCGCCATCGCAGTAGTCCATTAGGTCCCTCGGTTGGCTCCACAGGTTAAAAGAAGGGTTAATGTTTTGGTATGAAATTGAAGTGTTCAATTTCACTTTAAGGGCATTTAGGTCATTTATATGAGATATGAATGATATAATATATAGTTTCATGAGATTCATAATAAACTATAGGTTAGTCTAATTGTTGAATTAGGGCTAATTGGAGAATTTGATTGAGAGAAATTAAATTGGATGTGATTCAATTTAATTAATCCACAATTATTGCAAATGAGATTTGCAATATGAGATATGAGATATCTTATATTATGTGGTTATGCAAATGAGATTTGCATAACCTATGGTTAATATTAAAGTGGTAATAATGTGGAGATATTAACTCCTCATTCCACTATTTAAACCCTTTGCAAGAAGGGTTTGGTAAGCTCTCTTCTCATTTTTTGATTTTCACCAAAGAGAAGAAAAGAGAATTCTCTCTACTCTCTCATTTCTCCTCCCTCTCCAAAATACAAACAAGTTCCCACCAACTTCCCTTCTCCAAAAGAGAACAATCGAGAAGATCATTTGGTGGTGTTCGAGATCGTTTTGTGGGAAGAATCCGTTGAGATCGAGTAGCACGAAGAGTTCGTGATCCGAGGAAGAAATTGCTGTGTTTGTCTACAACAAGTAAGTAATATCTCTACTTGCTGTAAATTTCTTCTTCTTTAAGCATGTTTAGCCTAGATCTAAGTGTTAGATCAATTTTAATAAACACAAGTTGCATAATGATACCTCGACGATTCAATCGTCTTCATTTCATGTGTATTCTCATTCCTTCAATTGGTATCGAGCCATCTCGATGGTTCTTCATTTATGCACTGTTTTGTTAAAATTAGGTGGGGTATTTTGCCATAATTTCATGAGATGATTGCTTGGTTTGCATTATGGATCTTTACGGTTTTTGGCACTAGATTAGATTTACAATTATGTTGATGAGATCAATGTAAGGACCCGTTGTTTTTGGGCATTTTTGTTGTAAATCGAGTCTGTAAGTCCGGGTCGTTCTTGGCAAGAGTTGCTGTGAAGAAATCGTGGCGTAAACGGAAAGTGAATCGATGGACGAACAAAGCAAAGTATTTGCTTTGCTTACGCCGATGGCGTCGTGGACGCCCATCCAACGGCGTCTCAACGCTGTTCTTGCGGGCGGAGGCTTTGCTGCAGAGCAGCATTGCAATGTTGTTCAAGACCTGGAGTCAGTTCTTAATCACAGTTGGGTCAAATTACCGTTTTACCCCTGTGATTACCTCTTTGTTCCTTAAGCACCACTGATCCTCTAATGAACAACAAACTAAGGTCTACCATAGACTCGTACCCTCATAGAGGGCGGGGCCCAGTTGTTCAAGACCTGGAGTCAGTTCTTAAGGGAACAACCTATCTAATTCCTCAGTGTAGGAATGAGTGAATTCCATCTTGTATAGTTAAGTACCCAGCTACTTACGAGGTTCTATCCATGAGAAGGTAGGCTTATTGAGTCGACTACATGCCACTCTCACCCATACTAGTCTAAGGACAAACCCTATAAGCAGGAGTTCTTAACTTACTCAGGATTCAGGTCGAGTCACTAATGACCATCTATAAGTCATCAGTCTTATCCTGTTAACGGTGTTACACTGGTTAGACTAATAATTTGCAGTCCGGTCTTGTATGAACTCTTCATACAGGATGCCCCATTCGCATGTCAACCACATAAATGAGTTGAATTACCTCATTTGTACTAATTACAAAGTGGGCCGCATCCATGGTGTTACCAGAATGAGGTTTCCAACCTTATTCTTATACCATAGACCATTTAGGTTATATTCTTGAACACAATCCAAATAGTGTCCGCTACACTGATGTTCAAGATATATTATAACCTTGGAGCTTAGTTTATTGGATTTATAAAACAAGAATATAATTTTATCAAAACAAATAACTCTTTATTTATTTGATCAAAATTACTCAAGTTTGGGCATAAATCCCAACACGGCCCCGACCAACTCCGATGACAATTCCAACGACCACACCGACAACCCCGACCAACTCTGATGACAATTCCAATGACACACTGGCGACTCCCAACCAACTCTGATGACAATTCCGACGACCACACCGACGACCCCGACAAACTCCGATGACAATTTCGACGACCACACCGACGACCCCGACCAACTCCGATGACAATTTCGATGACCACACCGACAATCCCGACCAACTTCGATGACAATTTCGACGACCACACTGACGACCCCTGACCAACTCCGATGACAATTCCGACGACCACACCGACGACCGACTAACTCTAATGACAACTCCGATAACTACCTGATCACTACCGATAACGAAAACTTCAAGACCACACCAACGACCTGACCATCGCGACGATTACCTCCATCGATAACTATAATGAAAACTCTATAGATTAATTTAACGATCACCCCTACGACTCGACCACTCAAACAACTTGATACTTTGATGCCTCAACCACCGCCAATGCGAAAGAGTTGTTCAACATGAGACATTCATCCGCTCGAAATGTCATTGAGAGGCATTCGGCATGTTGAAGGGTCGATGGGCGATACTAAGAGGAAAGTATTTTTACCCAGTAGAAGTCTAGTGCAGGACTATAACTGCATGTTGTTTGTTGCACAACTTAATTATTCAAAAGATCGACCTAGATCCCACATTCGAGGAGGCACACACAAGTGACCCCGATTCAACTGGGATGAACACAAACAACGTTGGATTTATAGAGACAACAAATGTCTGGACTGAATGGAGGGAACATCTCGCAAACCATATATGAATGAATTGGAATGAGAATTGACGATTGTTGAATTAAACCATATATATATGTTTAATTCACCACAACATATATATATATATATATATATATATATATATATATATATATACATTTGTGATTAGATTTTATATATATGCACTACATACATTGTGGTGGATAATATTTTTGTGTGTAAATATTATTAATATAGTATTAGTAGCTCGAGTGAACGAGCTATATGCAGAATTGAAGGCAATCCTAGAGATGACAAGGCAGGACTGCATGGCTGTTGCAAAAACGCTTCTCTCGAATAGTATGATGTTGAACTCTTTCTTTGCATGAATCCCAAATTGGAAGTATGATTACTGTGTGGAAGTTTTGGGGAAAGCACCAGAAACCTAATTCTATTTCCATCTATCACTCTCTATGACTTTTTTAGAATTTTATGTATACTTGATCTTCGTTGGACAACTATCTCTATTTTTTTTATTATTTATTTCAATCAACGTAACATGTTATCTTTAACCAACATATGTCTATGCATCGATTTTTTTTACTTTATCATTGACGCCACAATTCTCACATTACACATTACAACATATAGTTAGTTGTTTTACTTTATGTCATCATGAGTGAAGTGCATTATAAAAATAATATATACTCTTTCAAAGTATTATAAACTCAAATTAGATAAATTGTTGATAGGTAATTATGTAGTTATGAAGTTAAAAAATAAAGTAAGAAGAAAAAATTACTATATTTAAAAAATATTAAGTATTTATTTTAGAAAAAACAGACTGCACACACCTAATCCAACACAACACTGCACCCAAAACACCCAAAACACTGTTTTATGCAACCCA
This sequence comes from Trichosanthes cucumerina, assembly GCA_036507285.1. Lineage (NCBI taxonomy): Eukaryota > Viridiplantae > Streptophyta > Magnoliopsida > Cucurbitales > Cucurbitaceae > Trichosanthes > Trichosanthes cucumerina. The sequence continues at coordinate 66,781,963 of CM071839.1, read as the reverse complement.
TTCCAAAGACAATATCGCACTCCCAAACATCTGCTTTCTACAACACAACCTAACACAATCTGCGCTCCCAAACATCAAGTTTTCGCAAGTCCAAGAGCCGATTCCACCAAGAAACCCTGGGTTTCGATTCCAACACAACGCGCCAAACAACCCGTAGTTGTGTAACAATTCACCCCTATAGTTTGTCAAGGGGTTGGTTGACGCGTTGTTTTAGAATCAGAAACTTTGAGGTTCTGGAACTCTGCAGTTTCTTAGCTGGAATCAGAAATCTTAGGCCCCGTTTGATAATTATTTTGTTTTTGGTTTTTAGTTTTTGAAATTTAAGCCTTATATGTTTTCTTATCTACTTTGTACCTGTGTTTTAAAAAACCAAGCTAACTTTTAAAAACTAAAAAAAGTAGTTTTCAAAAACTTGACTTTGTTTTTTGAATTTAGCAAAGAGTTCAAATGCTCCCTTAAGGGAGATGATCCCTATTGTAGAGAAATTAGGTGAAAATAAGCTTAACTTTCAAAAACTAAAAATAAAAAATAAAATGGTTATCAAACGGGGCCTTAGAGTTTCTGATTCTTGTATTTGGGTGCATGGTTGTGTTGAGCTTGTTTGCTGAAACCTATGTCTGGATGGATGTAGGGTTGGATTGGACTATGTTGTTTTTTTATAACAGTTTTTTTATGTTTTTTTTAGATCATTTTTTTTTTTACTTTGTAATTGTTTATTGAAGTGTATATCAATATTTTAACCAATTATGTGGATCAACTATTTCAATAATAGCCAAATATGGATGTGTAGTTTGTACAAATATATTACTATCTAATTCACTTAATTCATTATAATGTAAAATTAAATAATATTAGCAAGAACACATAATTTAAATAATTAATATTCTATTTCACAAAATATTCATAAAACTATTTTAGAAATTAAAAAATGTGAAGTCTATTTAATAAATTAGAGAATCTAAAACTCTATTTTATAACGTATTCAAAAACCTATTTTTGAACCTCTATTTTAGAGATTAAAAAAAATAGAATTCTATCTAATATATTAAAGAAAACTCTATTTCACAAAGTATTCATATACCTATTTTTGAAACTATATTTTACAAATTAAAATATTAGAGGTTTATTTAAGAAATTATGGAATTTAAATAAAATTGTTCATTGTGTTTTAAAACATATTTCAAGGATAAATAAGTTATAAAATTTGAATTCTCCTTTCCAACATGAATTGGACTAAGCAAGATCCAATAGAATGCAATTTTTAGAAATTATATTAGAAACTATATTTTGCACGGTATTTTGAAACATATTTCAAACATATGATGGATTAAAAAAATTGTTAGTAACCATTTTTGTTCAATTTTAACCTTTTAAAAAATTGACTAGGTGGTTGGATCGTTGGGGTGGTTGGTAATTTGCACAGTGGTTAGGTCATCGTAGGTGGTTGTTGGGTGGGTGAGTCGTTAGAGTGGTCATCAGGGTGGTCATGTCGTCGAAGTGGTCCTTTGGTGGTTATGGTAATAGTTGTCAAGTGGTTGAGTCACTGGAGTCGTTGCCAGAGTGGTCAATATGATGGTCGGGTTGTTGGGTGGTCACTTAAGTGGCCACCAAGTGGCCGTTTTGGGTGGTTGGATTGTCAGATTAGGGTGATTGTCGAAGTAGTCATCGGGGTGATCGGTTGCTAGGATGGTCGGGTCATTGAAGTGGTCATCGAAAGTGGTTGCTAGGTGGTTGAAGTGGTTGTTAGATGGGCGTTGTCGATGGTTTGGACAAGCGGGGTTGCAGTGGTTGGGCATCAAAGTATCAAGTTGTTGGGGTAGTTGAGTCGTAGGGGTGATCGCTAAATTAATCTATAGAGTTTTCATCGTAGTTATTAATGGAGGTAATCGTCACAGTGGTAGAGTTAGTCGGGTCACTGGTGTGGTCATCAAAATTGTCATCGGAGTTAGTCGTGTCGTCGGAATTGTCATTGGAGTTGGTTGGATCGCCGGTGTGATTATCAAAGTTGTCAACGAAGTTGGTCGGGTCGCCGGTGTAATCGTCGAAGTTGTCATCGAAGTAGTCGTCAGAGTTGTCGTTATCGGTGGTCAGTGGGTTGTAGTCAGAGTTGTTGTCGAAGTTGTCACCAAAGTTATTGTCGAAGTGGTTGTCGAAAATGGAAAACGACAAATAATGAAAATGAAAAACATGGTACAAAACCCATAATGTTACACTATAGTAACCCATGGGGTTGTGTTTCAAAACAAGGGTTTTGAACCCCTTGTACCAACATATGGTTTTTGGTTTGGAACCCAAAACCACCCCAACCCAAAACTATGGGTCAACACACCCCTAAGTGTTGCAGTCAACCATTTGCATTAAATTTGAGCGAATCTAACGTGGGTAGGATTAGGGCAAAATTGTCATTTGAAAAATAAAAAAAAGGTTTTGTCATTTAAGAAAAAAGAAGCTTGCAGCGGAAGTTCTTTCTTTCCAAGACATTTGAGATGCGGAATCGAACTCTTAGGTACATATCAATTACTAAGTTCACTATGGAGAAATTGGCATCACTTGCAAGAGATAGGAGTAAGAGGGTGTTTGGCGTGCAGAGTTGAGTTGAGTTCGACTTGAGTTGGGTTGAGTTGAGTGCAGGAAGTCTGTGTTTGGGGTGCAGAGTTGATTTGAATGCAGGAAATCTGTGTTTGGGGTGCAGAGTTGAGTTGAGTTGTGCATGGGTATCTGGTGCAGTTTTTTTTTAAGATCAAATAATCAGTTTTTATCTTATTGATGGGTTTTAAATATTCTATCTGAAATATTTATCTTCAAAACACAATACCATCAAGTTCCAACATTGAATTCAGGTGTGAACATCGAACTTGTGTTGTATGATAACTTCAGTGTAATGAATGTGTATAATATTGACTTGCATAATAATTGAACATGATGATATGTTATCAAGCTTTATTATTTTTTCCTTATCAAATGAATTCTCTAATTAATATGCAATTAATCGGAATCAATTGAATATTTGTAAGGTTTACAGAAAAAGAAAAAAAAAACAATGCAATTGGGCAGATAACTTACGATAAATGTCTAAAACAAACTTCATGAAGGATTGTCAAAAGGGTGTGATAGCACACAAAATGTGTTATCCTTAGGCTTAATTATTGCTAGTTTTCATGTTAATTTCAGAGCTTTTATGAGTTTTAATCATCTAATTCCAGGTAAAGAGCTTAAACAGACAATTTGGAGACATCATGGATTACTCGGGTTCAAATCAAGACTTTTTGGAGCTTAAAATAACATCAAATGAAGGAAGAATGAACAAATCTAGCCAATTGAACCGAGGATGGCGTTGCAACGCCCTGCAAATTTATCTATTTAACCAATTCCTATTCCTCCTCCATGTCCAGGACAAGGAAGTCCACGGGGAATACAAATTTATCTATTTTGACCAAGATGTCCTCCACTATTCCTTGTGGGTAAGTGATAGACCTGTCTGCCAGCTGCAAAGAAATTGTGGTGGATTTTATCTCCCCCAAACTTAATCTTTTAAACACAGAGTAAGACATTAAGTTTGTACTAGCACCCAAATCAGATAAAGCATTAAAACTAAAGTTGCCTATGGAGCAGGGAACAATAAAACTCCCTAGATCCTTAACCTTTTATGGCAACTTTTGTTGTATGATGACACTACATTCCTCAGATAGATTGATGATTTCGTACTCCTTCAACTTCTGCTTCTTGGACAGGATCTGTTTCATGAACTTTGTGATGGAGATCGGATCTCCTTGAGCAACGGAAATGTGTTTTGGAATCGTAATTGCAAGTTTATTTTGGTTGAATACAAATACCAGTACATTGGAAAAAATACAAAGAATAAGCATACATTTCCTAATCTAATTAGACATGGAACTAATCATGCAAACATGCTCTGTACAATAATTAAACTAAAGGAAAAACGAGATTACCTTTGTAGATTAAGTCAATTCAGCAACTCCTTGCTTTATAATTGTATAGCAATACAACAACAACTAAAACTCCTCTGTTCTTCTCCAACAACAACTTAGTAAACCTCCTATCCTCTGAGTTCTACTTAGATCTATTCCCTTGGTGGGAAGGAATCCAACTTTAAGTGAGAAAGAGGGAACTTTAGAGAGAGAGCATTTCCAAGAGCAATTCACAGATTGATCGATCAACCAATTCTTCTCCATTGGAGAAGAATTAAACGAGGGATCACTTCCCTCACTCCCTATCAATAGGGAGTTGGAGGGAAGTGGGGAACGTGTCCTCCTGACACGTTCCCATTTATTTAACATTAAATTAAATTAATTAATCTAATTAATTATATTAATTAAATCATATTTAATTAATCAAATTAAATATCTTATATTTAATTAAGATTAAATCATATTTAATCATATTTATCCCTTTAACCCATAGTTTTAATGTACATCTTATGCACATTAAATTATAACCTATAGTTTTCAAATATGAATCACATTCACATTTAAATTTAACATTTGAACTCTTTCAAATATATAATTCTCTGATATAATTTAATATGAATCATATTCACATTAAATTTATAATATAAAATTCTAAAACTTTATATTATATCGTATCTATATACATTAAGTTTATTCCCCAATGAATTTGAACATTTCAAATTCAAAACGATCTAAGAACCCTTTACGAGCTAGAAGGTGGACCTAATGACCTACAGATCAGAAGCTCCAACGATACGAGATTACTCGGTTAATCGCATTAACCTCCTAATCAACATTTGTTAACTGCGGGAACACTCCACTAAAGTCCCGCAGCTGCACTCTTCTCATAGCAGATATATTTTTGTGTCCATGAATTTTGACCAATAACCGCAAGTCAATCCTTCACGAATGTTTGTAACACCAGCTGGGTCAAATTACCGTTTTACCCCTGGGTTACATCTTGTACCTTAAGTACCAGTGCTCCTCTAATGAACAATTTGTTTGTGGTCCTACCAACAAACAGAAGTCCCTCTCGGGCTAATGAGAGGGTTGGACCCTTTGTTCAAGTCCCGGAGACACCACTTAAGGGAACATTCATCTACTTACTCTAATAGGCGGGAAGGAGTGAATTCCATCTTGCTAGGCTAAGTCCTCAGCTGCTCACTCGGTCTTGTCCCCAAGAAGGTAGGCATATTGAGTCGACGAATCTGGCCACTCTCACCCATACTAGTCAAAGGACAATCCTCGCATAAGCGGGAGTTCATAACTCGCTTTCGAGATTGAGACCAAGTTGCCTAGGCCATCCTAGTGAAATAGAAACCTAACTAGTCAACGGAGTTACATCTAATGGTTACTATTTCGCGGTCCGGTCTTATGTAATCTCATTACATAGGATATCCCCACTCACATGTCATCTATACGAACACGTTAGGATCACAGTGTTTGTATCATATACAAAGTGGGCCACATCCATAGTTTTACCAGGGTAAGGTACCCAAACCTTATCCCTTTACTATAAACCCTTTAGGCTGTATCTCGAACCGAGATCCTTTATATGTACACTACATTCAGTTCAAGAAACATTTTACAACCTTTGATGTTTAGTTTATTGGATTTAGGGTTAAAATAATGGCAATCTCGAACAATAACTCTTTATTGAAATAATAACATTTTATTACAATAATTAGAACATATTTACAAACTACGAGTTTTAGGGCACAAACCCCAACACTTTGCATAGTTGGGTACCTGTTCCAAGGCATCAGAAAAGGACTACTCACATTTAACTTTCTTAAAACATCTAAAATTTTTTGAAACTGCAGATCATCATTTTTCTTTGTAAAACGTTGTGGATAAGAAATAGAATTAAAATGAGAAGGGATAGAAGGCTTAGTCTGTTTCTCCTGTTTGTTATCACTGGCAGGTTGTGTGACGCCCGAGGAAGAGGGGTACATGAATGAACCGAGTCCACATCTGAATGAGAGGGATCCTGAGGATATGAAAGCATGGTGCCCGAGGAAAAGGGGTACATGCGAGGATGTGAAAGTATAATTGAGAAAGGCTTAAAAGAATTGATAAGCTACTACCTATACCAACAAGGTGCACCTTCCTTTTTGGTGGCTCAATCATAGAACTCCATAGTTAAGCGTGCTTAGCTTGGAGCAATTCTATGTTGGGTGACCTCCTGGGAATTTTCCTAAGAGCATGTGAGTGAGGACAAAGCATGCTGAAAGGACCCTGTGTTGGTTTGTGGGGATAGTATCTTCACTCTTATAAGCAGTCATGGATGATATAGTGACGCAAACAGTGTCGCGAGAGGATTACGGGCACAGGGGCGTTACAAATGGTATCGAGCGAAACCTCTCCCGGTAAGATGTGGTTCGGGGGCGAACCAAGGCGGAAGCGGGTTGGTGGGCATGTGACGCCTTGAAGAGGGTACATGAATGAACCGAGTCCACATCCGAATGAGAGGGATCCGAGGATATGAAAGCATGGTGCAGGAGGAAAAGGGGTACATGCGAGGATGTGAAAGTATAATTGAGAAAGGCTTAAAAGAATTGATAGCTACTACCTATACCAACAAGGTGCACCTTCCTTTTCGGTGGCTCAATCATAGGAACTCCATAGTTAAGCGTGCTTAGCTTGGAGCAATTCTATGTTGGGTGACCTCCTGGAATTTTCCTACGAGCATGTGAGTGAGGACAAAGCATCTTTGAAAGGACCTGTGTTGGTTTGTGGGATAATAGTATCTTCACTCTTATAAGCGGTCATGGATGATATAGTGACGCAGCCAGGTCGCAGAGGATCCTCTGGGCCTGGGGAGCGAGTGTGAGCAAGTTTTCCCAAAATCTTATAAGATTAGGAACTTTCGAGGACGAAAGTTCTTAAGGAGGGAAGATTGTAACACCCCAGAACGTTAAGTACCTTTTAAATTTGTGTTTTGGTCTAAATTCCTTAGAATTTAAATTAATCAGAGTTGAAGTTACAATTTTCAAGATAATATAACGTCATTTGAGAATTTTGGTTAATTAGAGGCCTTTTAAAAGAAATTAAATGAGCTCAATGGCATTTATGTTGTTATGGTTAAGGAGATGGGCATTTTTGTAGTTAGAAGTTAAGGAAAGGGGCATTTTCGTAATTGTTGGTTTAAAAGAAGAGATTTAGGTTTTCTTCCCATCTTGTTGGGCACGCTTCACGGGGGACCCCTCCTTCTTCCTTCTTCACGATAGCCTTACCGCCGACAAGCTAACCACCCATCCAACGCCGAGCCTCGTCGGAATCAAGCCGCCCAACCTTCGTCTGCAGAGTCGATCGAGTCCTCGCCGGGAGATCATCGAGGACGAGAGTGTGCACTGGTCGACGGCCGAAACCCGCAAGTTCACCGACTCCCCCCCTACACACGGATTACGACCGTGGCGACCACCGTTGCTCGGAGCCGTGAAGTTCGACCGAGCGCTCCTGAGGTCGTCGGAGGTCAGTTTGTGGGTCGTGGGTCTGATTTTTGGTTCGAGTTTTTGGGGAGCGTTTCGACCGGTTTTCGACGTTCTAAGACCGATTTTGGATAGATCGGGCCACGAGGATTTCAATGGTATGCTCCACGCTCCGAGACGCGCGCCGCTCTGCTCCACGCCGCGCTGCTTCCCGCCGCCGCCGCCGCTCGCCGCCACGCCTGCGCCGCCGCTCGCCGGGCTGCCCAGATCCACTGCTTTGATTTCCCGAGTTCGTTTTAAGCGTCCGTTTGTGGTAATTTAGCCTAACTATGATTGGATTCAAAATAAGTGTCTAATTACGTAAGTTAATTAAGGAATTGATGAATTTGATTTAGGGGATTCGACTATCGAGCTCGACTAAGCGAAACCTTGAGTTAAAAACGGAATGTAAGGAGCTCCGAGCTAAGGTAAGGGATCTTGTGCCGAACTTTTTATTGGGGTTGAAGAAATTGATTTTCACGATTTCATGCGAAATTAGTTTATATTTTCATATGACAATATACAGATATTTTCGTGAGAATACTTAATATTTTATGTGCAAATATTTCAATGCTTCATGTGGAAATAAACTAGTATTTTATGTGAGAATATTCTTGTATTCTATGTAAGAGTATTTCAGTATTTCATGTGAGGATATGACAGTAATTTGCATGAGAATCTTTCATGATTTCCTACAAAAGTATGATTTTCAAACTGTCTATGAGAAAAGTATGATTTGCACCTTGACAATGATGTTTGTGACATGTACACTATTGTTATGTGAATGATGGGACCTCATGCATGTTATGTATGTCATGAAATGATTTGATGAAAAGTGTGGACATTGGTCTCCTGAGTGCATTATGTGCATGGTCAAACATGCAATAGAGACCCTATGGGTCAAATTACAGGGGTCTGCATGAGGGACTCAAATTATTACAGTGGGTGCATGAGGACTCAAACCATACAGAGGTCCATGAGGACTCAAATTATTACAGGGTGCTGTGAGGACTCAAAATGAAATGACTCGGGATGACCAATCGGCCACATAAATAAAAAGGAAGTCATGGATTAAAGACTGACAATATGAGAAAGTTTCAGGTCCCGCATATGTACATTTCGAACAAGTTTAAAAGTCATGATTGTATGTGTATGCATATCCCAAACCTCGGTAGCAAGGTCACTTACTGGGTATTGTTTTGCAATACTCACCCTTTCTTTTAAAAATGTTTTTCAGGTAAGGCCAAGGACGTGCAGGGCGAGTGACGGAGGCGCGTTGCTAGGACCATGGGAATAGACATGTTTTCCGCACATTTCTTTTATAACTGATGTTGTTCCTTTATGTCTTTGGAAGTTTAAATTTACTTTACAGATTTTAAATAGGCCATGTTAAACTGCTCCTTTTATCTGTTTTGAATGTTTTACTTGGGATCCCTAAAGACAAATTATTGTCATTGGAGGTTTAAAGATCGTTTTATCTCTACTGGCCTATAAATGCATGCATGTGTAGTAATGTCCCTAAGAGTTTAGTCATAGAAAAGTAGGGGCGTTACAGGTTGTGACTTTTCCTTTACCATCACAGGAGCCTTTTCCTTTTCAACTTCTTCCCTTGTGATGTTCCTTCTACTTCTCAGTGTGATTGCATTACAGGTTTCCCTTAGATTTACCTCTGTGTCCCTTAGATTTACATGTTCTTTCTACTTCGTACTAAATACAAAGCGGGTCGCATCCATGGTGTTACCAGTATAAGGTTCCCAATCTCATGCGTATACCATAGACCTTTTAGGTTATATATACTTGAACATTATCCAACTTGTGTCCACTACACATTTGTGTTCAATATCTATCATTATAACCTTGGAACTTAGTTTATTGGATTTAGGTTTATGTGCGAGAATATAATAAATAACTCTTTATTTATTTGAACAACATTATTACAAAACTACACTTGTTTAGGGCATAAACCCCAACAACTAGATGAGTAGAATTAGGGATAATTCTCTTGTATAAAGTGATTGGTTATAATTTGATAAAATTCATGTTCAAATGTTTCCTCTAATGCCTCCAAACCCTGTAAATAGTAGTTTAGGACTTAATTAATATTTTTTTTAAATGGGAGTTCTTTAGATAAAATACGAAATTAGTAATTATGGTACTTAGTTAATTCTAAGAAAACCAATCTTGAGATCGACCCTACCCATTTTTAGTACTGCAAATTTAAGAGGTTTAGTGATATGAAAACCCTAGAATTTTAAAAGTTAGGAACCCTTTGATTATTTGAACACCTAACTAGCTAGTAAATTCGAAAACCCCCAAATCAATTCAATCTCAATCCCAAGGTAAGGATTAGATAAGGATTACCTTGTTGATCTAAGACCAAAAGACAAGGAAACTAATTCCTCACTCAAGGGGTGAACACTCCACAAGCAAGCTGATCAAACCTACCTAAATGTTCTTAGATTGCAACTCTGTTTTCTAGAATTGCAAAGAGGCGATGATGTGGCTTAGACATCAAACACATAAAACTTCATTCATACGTCCAAAACTTGAGTTCTGTACAACCTAATAGTCAAGCTTTAAATAACTTCTTAAACCCTAAATGTCATATCAATAATCATAGCCAATGACAAAAATGCCCCTACTTAAAATGTCATAAAAATGATAAAATTGGAAAAACAATAGAATTACATAAAAACTAAAAAATAACAATTTGATGCCATGGTGACTCATATCATCCTCACCTTCTTTTGAAGGATTCGCCCTCGAATCTAAATTGTCACACTAGAGAGCAAATTTGTAGTCATGAGATGTCAACAATCTAGCTCTCTTTGGATTCCTCTTAAACTTTCGACTAGGATGAGTTCATCAGTAAGTTTTAGTAACATCTCTGTTCTGTACTTTGCATGTGGAAAATATTGCTCCTTCACTAATGCATTAATTTTCTGTAAAAATTCAAAATTAGCAGTACGAAATACACTAAGATTAGGTGTACCTAAGAGATAACAAGTTCTCTTGTGTACAAGCTCCAAGATGAATCGTTTTGAGAAGATAATTTTATTCTCACAAACTCCCAAAATTAGGCTCACTCCCTTGACCTCTTCTTCATTTTCACTACTTTGCACGCTGCTTCAAATTCTTCTTTCACATTCTCTTCTTCTAATGTCTCTACCTCCTCATTCTATTTCTCTAATTTTGAATGAGCAATGCATATCTCTTTATTCTCGGTGGCTCTTCTTTCTTCATCTTTAGAAATATTTATATTTAAATCTTCTTCTTATGCTTTTAGATGATGTACTTGTTCTTCTTCTTGGGTGGGTCGATCGTGTTCTTCTTGGCAGGTTTTTTCTCTCCAGGCTTGGTAAAATAATTAAACTCCATTCTTGAATGAATTTTCTAGCATACTTTCTTATCGAATGGCGTAGTTCAACTAATTCTTCCTGTATAGCCTCTCTAAGTCTTGCATCTCTACTTCGATTTCAACACGTCTCCTTTGTGTTGGGTTTTATGCCCTAAAACTCGTAGTTTGTAATAATTAATTTAATAAAGTGTGTGTTGATTTCATGATTTCTCTTTGTTGCCTTATATTAACCCTAAATCTAATATACGAACATCCTAGGTTGTTGTATGTCTCTTGAACTAAATGTAAAAGACATATAAGGATCTCATTCGAGAAATAGTCTAAAGGGTCGATAGTAAAGGGATAAGGTTGGGTACCTTATCCTGATGATACTATGGATATGGCTCACTTTATATATGATATAAACACAATGATCCAACGTGTTCGTGTTGACGACATGTGAGGGGGGATATCCTATGTGATGAGATCACATAAGACCGAACCACGAAATAGTAACCAATAGATGTAACTCCGTTGACTAGTTAGGTTTCGATTTTAATAGGATGACCTAGGCAACTTAATCTCAATCTTGAGCAGGTTACGACCTCCTGTTTGCGAGGGATTGTCCTTTGACTAGTATGCGCGAGAGTGGCTCGAGACGCCGACTCAATATGCCTACCTTCCTAGGGACAAAACCGAGCAGGCAGCTGAGGACTTAACCTAACTAGATGGAATTCACTCCTTTCCGACTATTAGGGTAAGTAGATGAGTGTTCTCTTAAGTGGTGCCTCCGGGACTTGAACAAAGGGCCCGACCCTCTCATTTGGCCCGAGAGGGACTTCTATTTATTGGCAGGACCATAAACAGGTTGTTCATTAGAAGAGCATTGTTGCTTAAGATTAAAGATGTAACCCATGGGTAAAATGGTAATTTGACCCAGTTGGCGTTACGAACACTCGTGAAAGATTTACTTGCTGCTATTGGTCAATATCCATGGACACAGAAATATATCTGCAGTGAGAAGAGTGCAACTGCGGGGCTTTAATGGAGTGATCCCGCAGTTAACAAATGTTGATTAGGGAGTTAATGAGATTAATATAATAATCTTGTATCGTTGGAGCTTCTGATCTGTAGGTCCATTAGGTCCACTTCCTAGCTCGTAAAGGATTCTTAGATTATTAAATAATGAATAGAATTTGAAATGTTCAAATTTGATTTAGGAAATAGCCTAATGTATAGAGATACATTATAATATAAAATTTTTATGCATATTAAAACTTTATAGTATAAATTTAATTTGAATATGATTCAAAGTAAATTAATTGAGAGAATTACATATTTGAAGGAGTTCAAATATTATTTAAATGTGAATAAGATTCATATTTAAAACTATAGGTTAAATTTTAATGTGCATAAGATATACATTAAAACTATAGGTTAAAAGGGATTATGATTAAACATGATTTAATCATTTATAACCTAAATTAAATATATGATATTTGATTAATTAATTTCAAAATTAATTAATTGATTTAATTAAATAATGAGGTTATATATATATATATATATATATATATATATATATATTTATTAAATTTGATTTAAATATTATATTAATTCTATTAATTAAACTAATTTTATTTATTTAATTAATTAATGGGAACGTGTGAGTGACAGATGTTTCCCACTCCCCACTACCCTTTCACATCTCACTCATTCTATCGATAAAGACAGTGGAGATGGATGAAGTGTAGGTTAATCGATCAATTGAGTTTGGTGTTGGAAAACTCTTTTGTTCTTCAACAAAGAATTCTCTCTCAATTTCCTTCTCCCAAGAGTTGGAAAACCTCCCACAAGGTTTGATCTAAGCACTCAGAGAATAGGCAGTGTTCATACTGATGGTGTTTTGCTTTTTCAATAGGATTCGTTTTTGAAGTTCAACCTTCTGTACTAACTTCACAAAGGAACAAGGCGTTGTTTTTCTCGAAAGTTTAAGGTAAGTTTTATCATCCTTTAGATTAGAAAACTAATCAGCATGTCCACTGCATTTTATCCATGCCTAATTGCTTATTGATATGTGTACTTGTTTTTGCATTTGCCAAACTAAAATCGAGTTATCGATCCAAATTCGTTTCCGCTGTACATTAGGGATCTAGATTCCTACACTTTGTTGGTACATGCCTGCAAAATAAAAACAAGTAAAAGAAAAGTGGACTTAATAAACGCCATGCACAACGTCTCAACGCCATGCCGATAGAGGTTGATGTGTTGGCCGGTTCGGTTCGAGCTGTTCAATGCAGTTTTGATCCGGTTCGAGCGGTTCGAGTTCGATTCAAGGTGTTTTGGACCGGTTTAGACGTAAAATTATTGTAATTTTATATTTATTTGCACATTAGGGGCCAAAAATTCCAGTTTAATGCTTTATGAATGCCATTTAGATAAATTCTCACCATAGGATAAACATGTACATGCATATATATATATAAGTGTTATATTAGTGGATAAAAATGCATGATTTTTCATGAGTAATTTGTTATAAGTGTTAGAATTGAATTATATGAAAAATGCGAGCATGAAATTACTTAGATTAATATAATTAAGTGTATTAATTTTTGTGAATTTCATAATTCAATGGTTGAATTGCATGATTCCAATTAGAATATGATTCTTGGATCTTTCACCATAGTACCATGTCATAGGTAAATTATTAAAATTTATAATAGTTAAAAGTGGTTTTAGAAACCTTAACCTATAACAAAGAATTGCATGCAAACATAGGTGCTTGCGTTGAATAGGATTAATTTTAAAAATGTTTAAAATTAATTATACCTAAGTTTTAATTTCTGATAGGATTAGGAATTAGTCTTACTTAGTATTTTAAATAATTTAAAATATTGTAGGACAAATAAGATATTAGTTATAAGGGAACTCTACCGGTGATGGTCTGTCCAAGGTTGAGGGTACTTAAGCTGACGGTTAGCGAAACACCTCCTACTTGGGAACTGACCCGACACTTGAGTTGAATCAACCATAGTCTTATGAGCATGCAATAAATCTAGGTAATTAAAATGTTTATACACCTAGACATTAAGCTAAAGACCTAGTTATAAGAGTTATAATAGGCATAGACTTAGATAAATTCGTTTAGCTAGAATCCACCTAAGTTAACACTTAACCCTACATATTTAGGATACTTTAGTGGGAGAAAACAAGATGTTCGCATCGAGTTTTTTCTCACGTCCTCAAGAGTTCTGTTGCATGAAATTTTCAATACCACAAGTGTACGGGTCATGTTTTAATATAGTGATTTAGAGTTTCAAGTATCGTCCTCAGGAATGACTTTCTAGATTGATTAACTACCAAGATACTAATCCTTAATTTTATCTAAAGAAATAGAAATTTATCAAAAGGTAAAGTAAAAACAAGAAGTAAAGATATTCAAAAGAATTTCTCGAGCTCTAATGATTCTCATGCATAATGATAAATTCTAAAGTCTCCTTATTAATTTTAAAAGCATGCAAGGCATTAAACAATTTCTTAAAAACGTTTCCCAAAGAACCCTTCACTCTCGTGTAAGGATTTACTAAGGGTTTGGCAACTTTGCTCTAATCTAAGTCTATTCTCTTGAAATCAACTTAAACCAACAAAATCATGCTAAACTTGGCCAGAGAAAAGTAAACATTAAGACAGAATTACCAAAATTAACTCATCGATCAAAAGCTCAATACAATACTAAAATAAGTTCATAACAAGCTAAATCAATCCCCTAACTATGGCAATTAGCTACTCATAATCACTACAAAAACATGCTAATGTCATACTGGAGTCCACAAACGAAGCTACAAACTAAAGAGAAAAAGAAAGAAAACTCGTCGGTGTCGATGTCAGTCCTCGTCTCCGAGCTCCCATCATGATCTCGAGCCTCCACTCTCGTGCTTGGCCCCCAAGGAATCCTTTTATGCTCTTTTTAGAGAGTAAGCCTCGAAAATAGGTCTAAGAATCTATCAATTTTGGCTCCCCTCTCATGTACAACATCATATTGTATTTATACACTGTATCGACACAACGTTGTAACCCTAGGGACAACATTGCCACGTCGTGCCCTAGGTGCCAAAATAAAAAAGAAAATTCGCGCGGCGTTGCAATCCTACGGACAACGTTGCAATGCTACACCCATATCACACGCTTCTTCTATTGAACCGGCGTTGCGACGCTGCAAAACAACGTCTCAATGCCATCACCATGGGATTTTAGCTTGGATTTCTTCACGGCATGGCGTTGCAACGCTCTCAACAGCGTCTCAACGCCATGCCCTTGGGCCTAAAGGCTAGATTTGGTTCTCTTAGTCAACTTGCTTCAATTTTTGTGCTCTAATAGCCTCGATTTGAACCTAAATACTCCAATATTTCTCCATTTGCTCTGTTAATGCTCATAACCTGAAATTTAGTAATTTAAACATGTGAAAGCCCTGAAATCAATAAAAAAACTAGCAAAACCTAAGCCTAAGAATAACACATTTTGTGTGCTATTAAATACCCCCAAACTTAAACTTATGCTAGTCCCGAGCAGAAATAGAACATAAACATAAATGATCTTTCTTATGTATACATCAGACTCAAGTCTCAGAGATTTAAAAGGAAATTTCAGCAATCACAGGAAACACTCAAGCATGATACTTCAACAAGCGATTTAAAACTTTTCCCAAGTGTCCCTACATGTGTGTGTGATTAGCCTCCGTTCCTTTCTTCTTTACTAAGCTCAGAACAACTTTACTACGTTGTCCATTCAACTTCCCCCTACACTGGTCATAATTTCTAATCCTTGTGTCTCCCCACATTCAAGAAATAAACAACTTTACTCAGTACTTAATCATTTTTTTTTACTTTTTTCTACTTTTTTTAATTGTTTTTCTCTCCCTCAATGACACTAGCTTTCACATCCACTGCAGGGACCCTTAACTAAAGCACTCGCTCAATGAGTGGCCTAATTGATCACAGTGAAGGTAACTCTTTTTGTCCTTGATTTTTTTCTTTAAGCAAAAACAACAGAAACACAAAATAACTCTTTTACAGTATGCACTAGATTACAGATCATGCACTTCACATTGTCATCCACCCTATCTTGCAGTTTAACTATCAAATCAGTCTTTATACATATCGAGGTGACATCAAACTTCTAAACCTAATAACTCTGTTCTAAGCATTCAAAACTATAGAAACACATGCTATGTGCATAATATTGCAGGAAAACTCAATTTTTTTTTTAAATTAACTTAGATTCATATCATGCTTTTAAGTTTTAGCAGGATCACAAAAATTTCAATTAAATCTCATCCTAGGCCATCCTAATCATACTTATGCATAAGATCAATCAACAATCATCACATACTCAAGACTATTACAACAAATAACAACACATCCTACCCTCAAACTTAAACTAAACATTGTCCTCAATGTTTGGAAAATAAGCTCAAAGAAAGTAAGAAGGGTAAGAGTGAACAATACTGTCCTGAGTAATGGAGATCTTCGTTTCGTTTAAATTCCTTTGACGGCCAAGTCACGAGAGATAAAGTACTGCAGAACGAGAGCATGGATTCAAAGGAAGGACATCGACAATAACCTAAAATAAAATAAAACAAAACAACCTAAGAACTAAACAAACCAAACAAACTACGAAAGATAAAACAGAAATAAATGAAAAGAAAAGCTTGGGTTGCCTCCCAAAAAGTGCTTTTTTTAACGTCTTTAGCTAGACTATATTTTTGCTCAAAGTGATTTAATCATTAGCTGCAACTCCTTAATCCTTTCTTCACCCACCTGCCCTATAAAATTACTCAAGAGAACATCAACAGATCAAGGATTAATTATTTCAATTCTTATCTCAGATGAACAACCTTACTTGTTTCCCCTGGTTTCACCTCAGTGTCCCTAGGGAATTTACCTTTCTGAAGAGTATGGATTGTTGTACTCATCTGGCCGATCTGAGTCTCAATGTTCTTGATGACAGCTCCTTGACTGCTCACTACACCACTCAGACTGGAGAGTGCATTTTCCAGCTGGTTTGACCTATTTCTAGATTCAGTTATAAATGAGCTCACTGTTGCCTCGAGAGATGGCTTTCTCTCAGATTGGTAGGAATTAGGAGCATAACCTGAAAGAGAGTTCAACACATTCTTATTGTTAGCATATGAAAAATTTTCATGAGACCTCAAACTTGGGTGGTAATGTGTTGGTAAGTTATTCTGGAATCTATTTCCCCCCTGGTTGTTGCTCCTGTTATTCAGATAATGTACTTGCTCCATGTTGAATTCTCTATTAAGCTGGGAGCACTGAGAGGTAGCCATGGATTGTGGTGTACCTGCAAGTTTATTATGAGCATGAGTGAGAGATGCCATTTAAGATTTAAGAGCAGTTACCTCATCCAGTTCATAAAGACCAGCTACTGGTTTAGGTTTTTCTCTTTCTGTGGGCCACTGGTAGCTGGCAGTTGACATCTCTTCTAGGAGGGCTCGAGCTTCTGCCACATTTTTCGCCATGAAGGTACCTCCAGCAGTGGCATCCAGAATGGTCTTAGTCTGACCTGCAAGTCCATTATAGAATAATTGGATCTGGAGCCAATCTGGGTACCCATACTGTGGGCACCTCCTCAACATGTCTTTGTAACGCTCCCAGGCCTCGAACAACTGCTTTCCCTCATGCTGCCTGAAAGTCCCAATCTCCGTCCTCATCTTTCAAGCCTTAATTGGTGGGAAAAATTTGGTCATGAAGGCTTGGGCCAACTCCTCCCAAGAAGCGATTCTTCCCGATGGGCGGGACCCCAACCATTCCTTGGCTCTATCCTTCAAAGAGAAAGGAAAAAGACATAAACGAACAACAGGAATACCATTAAGTTTTACTGTACCACAAATTTCCAGAAAATTTCGCAAATGAGAATTAGGGTCCTTTGTGGCTAGCCCCCTAAAGGCATTCTCCCTAACCATCTGAATCAGGCCTGTTTTTAATTCAAAACTGTTAGCATTTATAGGGGCATGGACTATTCAACCTGCTCAGGATTAAACACAGGTTGGAAATGCTCCCTGATGGGTTTAGGGTCATGTTCTATCTCCTGATTCGCCATTTGAAGGTTTTCGACTCTGTTTTTCCTCAACAGTCTCCTGCAGGTCCTCTCAATTTCAGGATCTAAAGGTGTACGGTCTGCAACCTTATCCTTTCACATACACCTTGAGACAAAAACAAGGAAGAAGAAAGAAAGAGTAAGAAAACAAAAAAGTTACAAAAATAAAGAAAATAAACTAAAAAAGAAAATAAAGAAAACACAAAAATAAGTACAAACACAAAAATAATTACAAAAACAAAAACTTTAGTCTAAAATCAAGAGTTTTCTCCTAATAGTAATCATCTAAATAATCGCCATTCCCCAACAACGACACCAAAATCTTGTTGCGTGAAATTTGCAATGCTGCAAGTGTACGGGTCAAGTTTTAATATATTGATTTAGAGTTCCAGGTATCGTCCTCAGGAATGGCTTTTTAGATTGATTAACTACCAAGATACTAATCTTTAATTTTATCTAAAGTAATAGAAATTTATCAAAAGGTGAAGTAAAAATAAAGTAAATAAACTAGTGGAGACACGAATATGATAGAAACGTTAGGGAAGTTGATTTCACTAGTTAATTCCTTATTTTAGCACATGCAATTGACTACGATCGTGAGATTATATAAACAAGAAGTAAAGATATTCAAAAGATTCTTTCGAGCTCTAATGATTCTCATGCATAGCGATAAATCCTAAAGTCTCCTTATGAATTTTAAAAGCATGTAAGGCATTAAGCAACTTCTTAAAAACGTTTCCCAAAAAACCCTTCACTCTCGTTTAAGGATTTACTAAGGGTTTTGGCAACTTTGCTCTAATCTAAGTCTATTCACTCGAAATTAACTTAAACCAACAAAATCATGCTAAACTTAGCCAGAGAAAAGCAAGCATTAAGATAGAATTACCAAAAATAACTCCTCGACCAGAAGTTCAATACAATACTAAAATAAGTTCATAACAAGCTAAATCAATCCCCTAACTATGACAATTAGCTACTCATAATCACTACAAAAACATGCTAATGTCATACTAGAGTCCACAAATGAAACTACACACTAAAGAGGAAGAGAAAGAAAACTCGTCGGTGTCGATGTCGGTCCTCGTCTCCAAGCTCCCGTCACGATCTCAAGCCTCCACTCTCGTGCTTGGCCCCCAAGGAATCCTTTTTTGCTCTTTTTAGAGAGTAAGTCTCAAAAATAGGTCTAAGAATCTATCAATTTCGGCTCCCCTCTCATGTACAACATCATATTGTATTTATACACTTTATTGGCACGACGTTGTAACCCTAGGGACAACGTTGCAACGTCGTGCCCTAGGTGCCAAAATAAAAAAGGAAATTTGCGTGGCATTGTAACCCTATGGACAACGTTGCAACGCTGCACCCATGTCGCACGCTTCTTCTATCGAACCAGCGTTGCGACGCTGCAAAGCAGCGTCTCAACACCATCACCACGAGATTTCAGCTTGGATTTCTTCACGACATGGCATTGCAACGCTCTCAGCAGCGTCTCAACGCCATGCCCTCGGGTCCAAAGGCTAGATTTGGTTCTCTTGGTCAACTTGCTTCAATTTTTGTGCTCTATTAGCCTCGATTTGAACTCGAATACTACAATATTTCTCCATTTGCTCTGTTAATGTTCACAACCTGAAATTTGGTAATTTAAACACGTGAAACCCCTGATATCAATACAAAAACTACCAAAACCTAAGCCTAATAATAACACATTTTGTGTGCTATCAAGTTCACACCGTGAGTTCCAATGTCGACCTCGTAGCGTCAATAGGGTGTTCCCTACATATGGTGATTGCATGGTTCAATACCAAGGTGAATGAGGGAAATGTTTATAGTAAATGGGAGAAGAACACGTGTCAACGTATCCTACGGTCTCCTCCATTAGGTTGCATCGTGAGATTTCTATAGTCCGCCTACGTGTTGTCCTGGGAGCAACCACCCCTACGGAGGGTGATAACACACCAAATGTGCTATTCTTAGGCTTAAATTATGTTAGTTTTGTGATAATTTCAGGGCGTTCACGTAATTAATTTGTTGAATTCAGGTTAAAGAGCAATATGAGGATGGATGGAAAATTATGGGTGAAAAAGGAGCCAAAGATGGCCTAAGAGAGCTAAAATTGACATTAAATGGAAGAAGGAAGGCCAAACCAAGCCATCAAATCCGTGGAGATGGCGTTGCAACGCCATTCAGGATGTTGCAACGCCCTGTGTGCAGCTACTCAACCATATGAATCCATGCCGATGGCGTTGCAACGCCCAACACGCAACAACTACGCCTTGAAGATCCGTGGCGATGGCATTGCAATGCTGCCTTGCAGCGTTGCAACGCTACTTCGATAAGCAAACGCGCGCGAGGGTAGCAGCGTTGCAACGCTTCCCTCAGCATTGCAACGCTGCCGAATATTTTCCTTTTTTAATAAATTCATTTAGGGCACGACGTTGCAACGTCGTGCTGTTGATATAAAAAGAAAAAGATGCATCTTGCAAAATGGGCCTTTTTGGAGAGATTTTACACACCATTGTCTAAACACCATTGTGAGAGACTGTAAGAACACTTTGGGGAGATTCTAAGGAGAAGATTTTCTAGAGCTCGGGATTCGTGATAGGTGTCGGGGTCGTTGCTGTTCACGCCACGAGAGTTCTTTTTTCATTCTCTTTACTGTGATGGTTGAACTATGGTCTTGTATTTGAGTTTAGTAGGATTTATAGTGGACATGAGTAGCTAAACTTGTTATCTTAAGGATAAATGTAGCCTTTTAATTATGCTATTTTGTTGAATTGACTGCTTTTCGTTTATTGTAATGTTTTTATTCATGCAATTGCATCCTTAATGCTTATAGACTCTTGATCACGGTTTATTTGTTCTTAGATCTGAATTTATTCTTGTGAAAGATATTTTAGATCTGATCTCAATTGCATGATTGATAGTTCTTTTGACATGAGAATGATTGAAGTACTATTAGAAACCCATAAGAATTGAACTTAGTGCCATGTTTGATTTTTAGGTTGAACAGAGATGTTTAATTGAATATCTTGCATGAGATTCACTTGCCTCGAGAGAGGTTATTTGTTATATTAGTTTCTTGGTTTATAAAAGTAGTGCAATAACCCATTAGCATGATGACAATAAAATAGTTAATTAATTGGTGAAATCTAGTCCCTAAGATATTCGTCTCTCCTGATTGTTCTCAATTTTCACTCTTTGATTTTGTGTTTCACCTCACTTTAAGTCTAATTTTCTGGATAAAATTGAGTGGTGTTTTTTATAGGAATTAATTGAATTAAATACCCAATCCTGTGGACGATACTCGTACTCAAATTCACTATATTAAAACTTGACCTGTACACTTGCGGTCTTGTAAAATTTACGCAACAGAGGGCTAGGGATCGGAACACCGCGAACTCCAGAAATGGATAGGGTCTCCTAGATAATTTGCCAATAGTTGTCTTTCCTAACGGTAACTTGTTGGCTCGAACCTATTAGTTCTAAAAATGGTAGGGTTACATTTATGAGATGAGCTAAGCTAGTTAACAAATCCTTGACCAAATAATGATAGCTAAAGATCATTGGGACATGAGATGTTCTAGAGTAGTTGTTACCTGAGAATGTCTCAATTTAGGGGAGTGACAAACCACCCGACAGTGGCTTTTGTTCTAAACCCTTGAAGTATCGTTACAAAATTATAAGGTTTAAGTTTAAACACTAGGGTTCTTTGTAATAATTTTGCTAAATTAGATTTGTTTTGTAATGGGTTTAAGGCGTAACTAATTAGAACAAACTTTTTGTTTTCAGCATGTCATCCTCTATAATTGCATTACTTGCCAGTGAAAAGTTAACTGGAGATAATTATACTACATGGAAGTCGAACCTGAATATGATTCTGGTTGTGGACGACCTTCGGTTTGTTTTAACTGAGGAATGTCCTCAAATCCCTGTCCGTAACGTGCCTCAAGCTGCTAAGGACGTGTTTGACCGCTGGACCAATGCCAATGACAAGGACAAGGTCTACATTCTGGCTAACCTATCTGAGGTTTTGGCCAAGAAGCATGAGGGCATGGTCTTAGCTCGTGAGATCACGAGTTCTCTGCAGAATATGTTCAGACAACTGTCTGGACAGATTTGGCACGAATCCCTCAAGTACGTTTATAACGCGCGCATGAAGGGGGAACTTCAGTGAGGGAACATTGTTCTCGATCTGATGGTTCACTTAAACGTGGCCGAAATGAACGGAGCGATCATAGACGAGCAAAGTTAGGTGTCGTTCATCCTGGAGTCTCTTCCGAAGAGCTTCTTACAAATCCACAACAATGCGGTGATGAGTTAGATTCAATAAAACCTGACTACTCTCCTCAACGAGCTGCAGACCTACCAGTTTCTTATGAAGAATAAGGGACCGGTAGAGGGATGTTGGGATGTATGTCCTCATCTCGTGTAGTTTGTAATATTCCAAGTTGTAAATAAATAAGAGTTATTTACTTTGAACTTTGTGTCTCGCATTTTTCATAAACTTAATCCAATAAACTAAGCTCTAGGGTCATTTTATTATGAGAGAACTAAGAACTTGAACGGTGTGTAATGGACACACAGGGAGGATCACATTCGAGTTAATGACCCGAACGGTCTACAATATATGGATAGGGTTGGAGACCTAATCCTGGATACACTGTGGATGCGTCCCGCTTTGTATTAGATACAAACGAGGTGATCCAGCTCGTTCATGTGGTTGACATGCGAGTGGGGGCATCCTGTGCAATGAGATTGTACAAGACCGGACCGTGAATTATTAGATTTACTGATGTAACACCATTGACAGTATATGACTAATAAATTCGTAGATGACCATTAGTGAATCGACCTTAATCTTGAGCGTGTTACGGACTCGCCCAGCGTGAAGTGCGTCCTTTGACTAGTAAATGCGCGTGAGGGTAGCCACCGCTGTTGCTCGCCCAATATGCCTATCTTCTCGTGGACGAGGACCACGTGGGGAGTCTGCGAACTTGACTACGCAAGAAGAAATTCACTGTTCCGACTTAGGGAAACTAGAGGGGTTGTTCCCTTAAGTGCTGTCTCTAGGGCTTGAACAACGGGGTCCCACCCTCTCACTGGCCCGAGAGGGTTGTTGTTTATGGTTGGACCATACAATATTGTTATTCATTCGAGGAGCAGTGAGACTTAAGGAGCAAGAGGTAGACACGAGGTAAAACGGTAATTTGACCCAGCTGTGACTACGAACAACCTGTGAAGGGTCGACTCACGGGTATTGGTTATATCGATGGACACAACTTGTCCTACAGTGATGGGAGTGCAGCTACGGGCTTTAGTGGAGTGTTACTGTAGCTAATGAATGTTGAATAACCGGGTCGAAGAGTTTGACAGGTTAGTCTCGGATCACTGGAGCTCGTCTTCTGTAGGTCCATTAGGTCACTCGGTTGGCTCAAATTAGAGAAATTGAGGGTTTACAGTATGAATTTGAAATGTTCAAATTCATTATTTGGGTATTTATGTCATTTATATGAGATATAGATGACATAATATATAGTTTGATGTGAATGAGATTCATAATAAACTATAGAATAGCCTAATTGATTAATTAGTGCTAATTGGAGAAATTGAATTGAGAGAAATTAAATTGAATGTGATTCAATTTAAAATTCTACAATTATGCAAATGAGATTTGTATAATAAGGTATGAGATACCTTATATTATGTGATATGCAAATATGATTTGCATATCATATAGTTGTGGTAAAATTGTGATTTGCTGGAGGTTTTAACTCCATCACACAATAGTATATAAGGAGGCGTTTGGATTGAGGAGTTGGGGGGAATGGAGTTGTGAGGAGTTAATAACTCCCCCCAACTCCTTGTTTGACCCAAGGAATTATTTACTCCTTCTTGTAGCTCCACAACTTTATTAACTCTTTTTTTTCACTATTTTTATGGGCCCCACAGACTTTTTAACTCCTTTCTGTGGGCCCCACAGAATTCTTTACTCTTACTCCTTACAACTCCTACTCCCCCAACTCCTCAATCCAAACGTCCCCTAAAGGCTTTGCAAGAAGCTTTTAGCGATGCATTTGCCATTTTTTGGTTTTTCATACAAGGAGAGCAAAAGGATTTCTCTCATTCTCTCTCAATTCTCTCTCAAATTCTCCTCACCCAAAAGCCAAAGGGAGTCCCACCTACTCTCCCTCAACCTGTCGAGAACAACCGAGAAGACCCTTTGGAGGTGTCTTGCTGTGTCGTTCGAGGATCGTGATCGAGGAGATTTTTGGTTCGAGAGAGATCGTGAAGAAGAGTTCTTCAACAAGTAAGTAACTTGTTACCTTACTGTTTTCTTTATTTTTCTTCTCCTTATGCATGTTTAGTCTAGGAATCTATGAGATAGGTTCGGTTTTAAGATATGATTTACACAACGAATCAACGACGTTTCACAACGTCTTCCGCTGCGGGAATTCCTAATCCCTTCAATTGGTATCAGAGCCAATCGTTACTCTTCGTTATGTAATCTGTGATATCTTAAAATTAGGTGGGTAACATTAATTTTCATGAGATGAATGTTAATGGTTTGCAATTTTGGACGATTTTTGGCACTTAGTTTAGATTTGCATTAAAATTGATGAGATCAAAGTAAAGGCCTGGTGTTTTGGGCATTTTTTAATGCAAATCGAGTCTATAAGTCCGTGTCGTTCGTGGCATGAGATGCTGTGAAGAAATCGGATCGAAAACGGGCGAAAAATGACGAAGAATAACAAAGGTGTTTGTTGTTCTATCGACAACGTTGAGACGCTGTTCATCGGCGTCTCAACGTTGTCCATGCTGATCAAGGCACTGCTGCAGGTCAGCGTTGCAACGCTGGCCACGACATTGCAACGCTGCCGCGTAGTGGGCGGATTCCAGCAGTTAGATCGTGCGTGTAGTGGTAGAAAGAGGGGCACGAGGGCAGCGATTCGAGCCTGGCGAGACATGCTGCCGTTTTTAATTATTTTCTTTTGTAAATTGTTTTTATAAATGCATTTTAATTAATATTAATATAAATATTATATTAATGTTAATTAATTTAATTTTATGTTCCTAGGGTGCCAAAAATCGGTCCAATTTTTGCTATTTATTTATTTTATGCATGAGATGTATGAAATATTTATTCTATGTGCATATAGTATGTCATATAGATTTAAAATCCCACCTTAGGTTAAACATTTCATGCATCATATTTATATTATAAGAGTTATAATATTATAGAAATGCATGATAGGATTATATTATAAGAGTTATAATATAATGTATGTATGTTTTAATTTATTTCAATATAAGTGTTATATTTTTAGATTAAAAGCATGCTCATGCATTTAATTCATGCGATGAATGTATGTTATAGTATAGTATTATTCATGTGATGAATGATCAAGCACTATAACATAGAAATGCATGTAACCTAAGTTAATTATTAGTTTTAAAATGTTTAGAATTTCAATAATTAGACTTTTCTTTTCTAGTTCTAATAAGATTAGAATTAGGAAATCAATATGACTTATGAATGGTGACTAATTAGTAACTCTGTCTAAGAAAGGTTCTGTCTAAGGCTGGGGTGACGCTTTGCGGAACACCCCTACCTGGGAACCAACCTGGGAGTGAATTTGGTCTGGAGATTCATAGGTTATATTTTCGTGAGTGTTGTTAATTAAGAGTTAATTAATTTACTCACATAGACCTAAGTTAATAATGTGATTATAGACTTAGGCTAATCCAATATAAGTGTTATATTGATAGACTTAGGTAAATTTTAGCCGATTTATCTAGGTCAATCCCAATTAATTTAAAGTGCTGAGTGGGAAGAAATAAAGTGTATGAGATACATTTAATTTTCCATCCACAAATCTCCGTTAAGTTCGCACCGTGAGATCCATACTCGGCCTCGTGGCGCACATGGGAGCGTCCCCCTACGGGTGGCATTTGTATGGGTCAATATTCAACGTGAATGGAGAGAGTACTTATAGTGAGTGGGAGCGGGACCTGTGAAAATGGGACCCACGGTCTTTTCTTTTGATTCACACCGTGAGACGCCTATGATCCACCCGCTAGTTTGGCTTGGACCAGACAATCCCTATGGAGAGCCTTGATCATGGGAGTCGGAACACAGTGAATTCCCGATTTCCTTATTGGTTTTCCTTCGTAGTCCTCCCTACGACGGCTATTGTTTGGACGAATACTTGAAAATTTAAAGATTGAGGGTGACACTCACAGGATTCATTAAGAGTTAATGGATTCAGACCGAAAAATGGTAACTGGATGCCTAATGGAATAAGAGTTATTCTGGTATTAAGGTCTGGTCGAGAAATTCTCGTCCAGAGGAGAAGTGAGTTTGTCTACCCTACGTGGCGGTCATTCTAAACCTTTGGGCCATCATTGCAATTTTTAAATGACCTAGGGATCATAGGATAAAAATTTGCTAAAACCTGATTGGATTTTTCAAAAGTTTTTGCGAGACTAATACAAAGTTTTTTCTATTTTTCAGCAACAAAATGTCAAACGCTTTTAATGCTCCTTTAGCTTCCGATAAGTTAGACGACGATAATTTTTCGTGGAAAAACAATATTGACACGATTTTGGTAAATAATGACCAAGAGTTCGCGCTCACTAAGGAGGGTCCTCAGGTTCCCGGTCCAACAGTCCTATTCAACGATCTACAAACCTTCCAGTCTTTGGTGCAAATCAAGGGACAGGAAGTTGAGGCAAGTGTTGCCTTTAGACCTTTTCACAGGGGTTCGACCTCTTGGATAAAAATTGTAGACTCTTCAGGCTCGAAAGGGAAGAAGGAGAAGTTGAAGGAGGTTAAGGTTGATCGCGTTGCCGCCCTAAAGGGCAAAGAGATCAAGGAAGTTGCAAGAAAGTGTTTCTACTACAACGGGGATGGACACCTGAAAAGGAGTTATCCCATGTTCCTTGACGAAAAGAAGAAGACAGGTAAATGTGATTTACTTGTCACAGAAACTTGTTTAGTGGAGAGTAATGACTCTATCTGGATACTAGATTCAGGCGCCACTAACCATGTTTGCTCTTCTTTTCAAGGATTAAGTTCTTGGTAGCGGCTGCAAGAGGGTGAGATAACACTCAGGGTTGGATCCGGAGAAGTTATCTCAGCAGCAACAATCGACACGGTGAAGTTATTTTTTGGCGGGAAGTATTTATTATTGGATAATATGTACATAGTTCCTGGGTTTACTAGAAACCTAGTTTCTATTTCCTGCCTATTAGAACAAGATATTTCTGTTTCATTTAAGAGTAATATAGCGTTTAGTTCTCGAAATGGAAATTTTTTATGTTCTGCTTTGCTTGAGGGTAATTTGTATGTTTTAAACCCTAATTCGGTCAAACGTGTTTTGAATACCGAATTGTTTAAAACGGCTGAAACGCGAACTAAGAGAGTAAAAGTTTCTCCAAAAGAAAGTGTCCATCTTTGGCATCTAAGGTTAGGCCACATAAATCTCAATAGGATTAAGAGACTAGTGAAGAGTGGACTTCTAAGCGAGTTGGAAGAAAACTCTTTACCGGTTTGTGAGTCATGCCTTGAAGGCAAAATAACCAAACGTCCTTTTAGTGGAAAAGGATATAGAGCCAAAGAGCCCCTTGAGCTTATACATTCTGACCTCTGTGGTCCGATGAATGTTAAAGCACGAGGAGGTTATGAATACTTTATATCTTAGATGACTATTCGAGGTATGGGTACGTTTACCTAATGCATAGGAAGTCTGAAACTCTTGAAAAGTTCAAGGAATTCAAGACTGAGGTTGAGAACCTGTTAGGTAAAACGATTAAAACACTTCGATCGGATCGAGGTGGAGAGTATATGGACACTGAATTCCAGGACTATATGATAGAACATGGAATTACGCCCCAACTCTCAACACCTGGTATGCCACAGCAGAATGGTGTATCGGAGAGGAGAAACAGAACCCTGTTGGATATGGTTCGGTCGATGATGAGCTATGCTCGCCTCCCTGATTCTTTATAGGGTTACGCAGTGGAGACTGCGGTATACATTTTGAACACAGTTTCGTTGAAGAGTGTTTGTGAAACACCTTTTGAACTCTAGCATGGTCGTAAAACCAGTTTACATCATTTTAGAATTTGGGGATGCCCGACTCATGTGTTGGTGTCAAACCCGAAGAAGTTGGAACCCCGTTCAAAGTTGTGCCTCTTTGTAGGTTACCCAAAAGAGACTAGGGGTGGTTTGTTTTATGATCCTAAGGATAATCGGGAGCTTGTGTCGACAAGCGCCACTTTCCTTGAGGAAGACCACATCAGGGATCACTTACCAAGGAGTAAGATTGTGTTAAATGAAATGGACAGTTCATCAGCAAGAGTTGCTGATGGTGCTAGTACGTCAACAAGTGTTGTTGATCCTAGCTCATCTAGTCAAGTCCGTTCCCAAAAGTTGGGAATGCCTCGACGTAGTGGGAGGGCTGTGAGACAACCTAAACGTCACATGGGTTTAGCTTAAACCCAAGTTGTCACCCCTGATGATGACTGCGAGGATCCATTGACCTATGATCAGGCAATGACTGACGTTGACAAAGACGAATGGATTAAAGCTATGGACCAGGAAATGGAGTCGATGTACTTCAATTTCGTCTGGGAGCTTGTGGACCAACCGGATGGGGTTAAACCTATTGGTTATCAGTGGATCTACAAGCGTAAACGTGGCATAAATGGGAAGGTGCAGACCTTCAAAGCTAGACTAATGGCAAAGGATTTTACCCAGGTGGAAGAGGTTGACTATGAGGAAACCTTTTCACCTGTTGCCATGGTAAAGTCTATTAGAATCCTTCTGGCCATTGCCACATATTATGACTATGAGGTATGGCAGATGGATGTCAAGACCGCCTTTCTGAATGACAACCTTGACGAGACCATCTACATGGACCAACCCAAGGGGTTCATTGCCTAAAGCCAAGAGCAAAGAGTTTGCCGGCTTCAAAGGTCTATTTATGAACTGAAACAAGCCTCGAGGTCTTGGAATATGAGGTTTGATGAGGCGATCAAATCTTATGGCTTTGATCAGAATGTTGACGAGCCTTGTGTCTACAAGAAAATCGTCAACAGTACTGTCGCATTTCTAATATTGTATGTGGATGATATCCTGCTCATTGAGAATGAGGTAGGATTTCTTACTGACATTAAGGAATGGCTGGCTTCGCAATTCCAAATGAAAGATTTGGGAGAAGCACAGTATGTTCTAGGTATCCAGATAGTCTGAAACCGGAAGAACAAAACGCTAGCCATGTCTCAGGCGTCTTATATTGACAAAATATTGTCTAGATATAAGATGCAGAACTCCAAGAAGGGTTTGTTGCCTTTCAGGCATGAGGTTCACTTGTCTAAGGATCAATGTCCTAAGACTCCTCAAGAGGTTGAGGATATGAGACGACAATCCCCTATGCTTCAGCTGTAGGGAGCCTGATGTATGCCATGCTGTGTACTAGGCCCGACATCTGTTATGTAGTTGAGATTGTCAGTAGGTATCAATCCAATCCAGGATTAGATCACTGGACAACCGTAAAGGCAATCCTCAAGTATCTTAGGAGAACGAGGAACTACAACCTTGTGTATGGGAGTGAGGATTTGATCCTTACGGGATACATACACTCTGACTTTCAGACCGATAAGGATTCTAGGAAATCCACTTCGGGGTCAGCCTTCATTTTGAATGGAGAAGCTGTAGTATGGCAAAGCATCAAGCAGGGATGCATCGCTCATTCCACGATGGAAGCCGAGTATGTTGCGGCTTGTGAAGCTGCAAAGGAAGCTGTTTGGCTTAGGAAGTTCATGCTAGATTTGGAAGTTGTTCCAAATATGAACTTGTCGATCACGCTATTTTGTGACAACGGTGGTGCAGTAGCCAACTCGAGAGAACCTTGGAGTCATAAAAGGGGCAAGCACACTGAGCGTAAGTATCACCTGATATGGGAGATTGTGCACCGCGGAGACGTGACAATCACGCAGTTAGCTTCGGAGCACAACGTTGCTGATCCATTTACAAAGACCCTCACAGCTAAGGTGTTTGAGGGTCACCTAGAGAGTCTAGGTCTTCAAGTGCTTCCTGACTAGTGCAAGTGGGAGTATTATAAAAGGTTATTCAATGCCCTAGTTTATTGTATTACACTTTTATTGTATTACTATATTGTACATTTGAGAAATGTATTATGTACTCCACTAACTTAGTCCAAGTGGGAGTTTGTTGGGATGTATGTCCTCATCTCGTGTAGTTTGTAATATTCCAAGTTGTCAATAAATAAGAGTTATTTATTTTGAACTTTGTGTCTCGCATTTTTCATAAACTTAATCCAATAAACTAAGCTCTAGGGTCATTTTATTATGAGAGAACTAAGAACTTGAATGGTGTGTAGTAGACACACAGGGAGGATCACGTTCGAGTTAATGACCCGAACGGTCTACAGTATATGGATAGGGTTGGAGACCTAATCCTGGATACACTGTGGATGCGTCCCGCTTTGTATTAGATACAAACGAGGTGATCCAGCTCGTTCATGTGGTTGACATGCGAGTGGGGGCATCATGTGCAATGAGATTGTACAAGACCGGACTGAATTATTAGATTTGATCGATGTAACACCATGGCTGATGTGATATAGGACTAATAAATTCGTAGATGACCATTAGTGACTCGACCTTAATCCTGAGCGTGTTACGGACTCCTGTCTGCGAGGCTCTGTCCTTTGACTAGTACAGGTGAGGGTGGCCATTGTTGCATACCCAATAAGCCTATCTTCTTAGGGACAGGACCACGTGGGGAGCTGGAAACTTGACTACAGAAGAAGGAATTCACTCGTTCCCGACTTAGGAAAACTAGAGGGGTTGTTCCCTTAAGTGCTATCTCTAGGGCTTGAACAACGGGGCCCCACCCTCTCACTGGCCCGAGAGGGTTGTTGTTTATGGTTGGACCATACAACGTTGTTGTTCATTAGAGAAGCAGTGGGACATAAGGAGCAAGAGGTAGACATAGGGGTAAAACGGTAATTTGACCTAGCTGTGACTACGAACAACCTGTGAAGGGTCGACTCACGGGTATTGGTTATATCGATGGACACAACTTGTCCTATAGTGATGCGAGTGCAACTACGGGATTTAGTGGAGTGTTACCGTAGCTAATGAATGTTGAATAACCGGGTCAAAGAGTTTGACAAGTTAGTCTCAGATCATTGAAGCTCGTCCTCTGTAGGTCCATTAGGTCCTTCGGTTGGCTCAAATTGGACAAATTGAGGGTTTATAGTTTGGTGTGAATTTGGAATGTTCAAATTCATTATTTGGGTATTTATGTCATTTATATGAGATATAGATGACATAATATATAGTTTGATGTGAATGAGATTCATAATAAACTATAGAATAACCTAATTGATTAATTAATGCTAATTGGAGAAATTGAATTGAGAGAATAAATTGAATGTGATTCAATTTAAAATTCCACAATTATGCAAATGAGATTTGTATAATAAGGTATGAGATACCTTATATTATGTGATATGCAAATATGATTTGCATATCATATGGTTGTGGTAAAATTGTGATTTGCTGGAGGTTTTAACTCCATCACACAATAGTATATAAAGGCTTTGCAAGAAGCTTTTAGTGATGCATTTGCCATTTTTTGGATTTTCATCCAAGGAGAGCAAAAAGATTTCTCTTATTCTCTCTCAATTCTCTCTCAAATGTTCCTCACCCAAAAGCCAAAGGGAGTCCCACCTACTCTCCCTCAACCTCCCGAGAACAACCGAGAATACCCTTTGGAGGTGTCTTGTTGTTCCGTTCGAGGATCGTGATCGAGGAGATTGTTGGTTCGAGAGAGATCGTGACCGGAGGAGGAAAGCGCTGAAGAAGAGTTCTTCAACAAGTAAGTAACTTGTTACCTTACTGTTTTCTCTATTTTTCTTCTCTTTATGCATGTTTAGCCTAGGAATCTATGAGATAGGTTCGGTTTTAAGATATGATTTACACAACGAATCAATGACGTTTCACAACTTCTTCCGCTGCGGGAATTCTCAATCCCTTCAAGGGAGAGGCAAATTTATTTGCCCATTCCAAAAAGTTCTAGAAGGGTTCATCCTCTAGGACTAAGTCCTGTAGCCATTCTTCTAGTCTTAAGAAGACACAAAAGAAGAAGAAATGAGGGAAAAGGAAGGCACCTGCCATTGCAGACAAAGGCAAGGGGAAGGGCAAGGTTGCAGACAAAGGAAAATTTTTCCATTGCAACGTAGATGGGC
Source organism: Trichosanthes cucumerina (assembly GCA_036507285.1). NCBI lineage: Eukaryota > Viridiplantae > Streptophyta > Magnoliopsida > Cucurbitales > Cucurbitaceae > Trichosanthes > Trichosanthes cucumerina. The sequence continues at coordinate 66,749,796 of CM071839.1, read as the reverse complement.
ACTGGAAACGTAACTGCCCAAAATACGTTGATGAGCTCAAAGAGAAGAAAGGTAAATATGATTTACTCGTTCTAGAAACATGCTTAGTGGAAAATGATAATTCCACCCGGATACTTGATTCAGGAGCCACTAATCACGTTTGCTCTTATTTACAGGAAATTAGTTTCTTCATGGAGCTCGAAGAGGGTGAGATGACGCTCAGGGTCGGAACGGGAGACGTCGTCTCAGCTCGTGCAGTGGGAGATGTTAAGTTATTTTTTAGAGATAGATTATTGTTTTTAGAAAACTTGTATATAGTTCCTAAGATTAAGAGGAACTTATTGTCTATCTCATGTTTGATTGAACAAGGGTATTCCATTTCTTTTAATGTAAATGAAGCGTTCATTTCGAAGAAAGATGTTGTTACTTTGTTCAGCTAAACTAGGAAACAACTTGTATGTATTAAAGCCAATCAAAACAAAAGCACTTTTAAATCACGAAATGTTTAAAATTGCTAATACTCAAAGTAAAAGGAAAAAGATTTCTCCAAACAAAAATACCTATCTTTGGCATCTAAGACTAGGTCACATCAATCTCAACCGGTTGAGAGACTAGTAAAGAATGGACTTTTAAATGAGTTAGAAGATGATTCTTTACCTCCATGTGAATCCTGACTAGAAGGAAAAATGACTAAAAGGCCTTTTACTGAAAAAGGTTATTGAGTGAAAGAACCCTTAGAACTTATACATTCGTATCTTTGTGGTCTAATGAATGTAAAAGCTAGAGGAAGGTACAAATATTTCATCTCTTTTATAGATGATTATTTAAGGTATGGTTATCTATACCTAATGCATCATAAGTTTGAAGCTCTTGAAAAGTTCAAAGAGTTTAAAGCTGAAGTTGAGAATGCATTATGAAAAACCATTAAAACACTTCGATCCGATCAAAGTGGAGAGTATATGGACTTAAGATTCTAGGACTATTTGATGGAAAATGGAATCAAACCACAACTGTCAGTGTCTCACACCCCACAACAGAATGGAGTGTCAGAAAGGAGAAATATAACCTTGTTAGACATGGTTTGATCTATGATGAGCTATGCTCAGTTGCCTGACTCGTTTTGGGGTCATGTAGTAGAGATTGCAGTTCAAATCTTGAACACTGTTCCATCAAAAAGTGTTTCAGAAACACCTTTTGAGTTATGGAAGGGACGTAAACCTAGTTTGCGTCACTTCAGGATCGGATTTGGAGTTGTCTTGCACACGTGTTAGTGACAAACCCGAAGAAACTGGAACCCCATTCAAGATTATGCCTATTTGTAGGCTATCCCAAAGAAACGAGAGGTGGTCTTTTCTACGATCAACAAGAAAACAAGGTGCTTGTATCAACAAATTCCACTTTCTTGGAGGAAGACCATATAAGGAACCATAAACCACGTAGTAAACTGGTATTAAATGAATCTACTGTTGAGTCAACGAGAGTTGTTGACCAAGCTGGGCCTTCATCAAGGGTTGATGAAGAAGCCGAAACATCAAGTCAATCTCGTCCTTCTCAATTGTTGGGAATGCCTCGACACAATGGGAGGGTTATTTCACAACCCGACTGCTACTTGGATTTAACTGAAACTCAGGTTGTCATACCCGATGATGGCGTAGAGGATCCATTATCTTATAAACAGGTAATGAATAACGTAGATAAGGACCAATGGCTCACAACCATGGACCTTGAAATGAAGTCAATGTACTTTAATTCAGTTTGGGAACTTGTAGACCAACCTGAAGGGGTAAGACCCATAGGGTGTAAATGGATCTATAAGAGAAAGAGAGATGTTGCAGGAAAGGTACAAACCTTTAAGGCTAGACTCGTAGCAAAAGATTTTACCCAAAGGGAAGGGGTTGACTATGAAGAAACTTTTTCCTTTGATGCTATGCTAAAGTCGATAAGGACACTCTTGTCCATAGCCACGATTTATGACTATGAAATCTAGCAAATGGATGTCAAGACTTCCTTTTTGAATATGAGTGTATCTACACGTCTCAGCCCGAAGGGTTCATAGCCCAAGGTCAGGAGAAAATTTTTTGCAAGCTCAATTGATCCATTTATGGGTTGAAACAAGCTTCCAGATCTTGGAATATATGATTTGATACAGCGCTCAAGTCTTATGGTTTTGACTAGAACGTTGTTCTATCATATAGTTCTGGAATTTTAAATCCATGTACTCTCCACCTCGATCCGATTGAAGTGTTTTAACTCTTTTACCTAATTGATTTTCAACCTCAGCCTTGAATTCCTTGAACTTTTCAAGTGTTTCAGACTTGTGGTGCATTAGGTAAATATGCCCATATCTGGAATAATCATCTATAAAAGAGATGAAATATTCATATCCTCCCCGGCTTTAACATTCATCCGGACCACAAAGGTCCAGAATGTATAAGCTCTAGAGGATCTTTGGCTCTATAACCTTTTCCACTAAAAGGTCTTTTAGTCATCTTGCCTTCTAGGCAGGATTCACATACTGGCAAGGAATTTTCTTCTAACTCGTTTAGAAGTCCGTTCTTTACCAATCTCTCAATCCTATTGAGATTAATGTGACCCAATCTTAGACGCCAAAGATGAGCATTTTAGGAGAAATTAGTTCGTGTACTTGCAATTTTGTAAAATTCACTTGTTAAAACTATTTTAACTAAATTAAACCATTTGCAAATAATTCTCAAGAAGAGCAACACATAGTACAATACTTTTCCAATGAAATAAACACTTTATTTAATTGAAAAGTAAAAGAAGTACAATGTTCTTTAAGGCAAGAAATGAGGTTTCAATAAACCCTTAAGCTACATGTTATCAAATAATGACTTTTCTTTGCCGACATACTGCTCTTTATCTGCTCCTTGTCCTCTTCTTCTCATATCTTCTTAAGTCCGTAGCATGGCTCATGATTCTTAGTCCCCGAGGATGAATCCTCCTGATAACTTTTGGAATGAGCAAACAAATTTGCCTATCCATTTTGTTGTCTTTTATCATCCATAAGAAATCGATAATTCGCAAATGCGGCTCATGTAGCGAGAAGTCGATCATACTCTATGTTGTTCATCATTGCATTGCTACTGGAATCGTTGAAAACTCTTCTAAAGAGATTCTAGGATGAACAAAATCGACATTTCTCATCTATGACCGCTCCGTTTAATTCCTTATATTGAAGTGGGCAATCGATTGAGAACATGTTCTCTCACCGATGTTCCTTCCTTCATACGTGCGTTATAAACGAACTTTAGGGCTTCATGCCGAATTTGTTTGGACGGTTGTCTTGACAAATTTAGCACAAAATCCATGATCTCTCGAGTGAGATCTTGCCTCCACCTCTCCCTAAAGCAAAGCATCGGTATGCTAGTCGGGATATAGGCTTTCGCTTTTCGTTGGCATTAATCCAGCGGTCATACGCATCCTCAACAGCTTGAGATGCATTTTGAGCGAGAAATTGAGGACACTCCTCATTGAGAACGAACTTAAGATCATGTGTAACCAAAATTATGTTGAGTCCATCCCTCCATGTCACTATGTTCTCTCCGGTTAACTTTTTCGCACCCAATAAGGAAATCATAAAGCTAGACATTTTTGCTGAAAATTTACAAACAAACTTGTATGAGTTTCTTGCTATAACTCTAATCCAATCATGTTTTAGCTAATTATCAAATGATTCCTAAGCATTTATAATTTGCAATGATACTCCAAAGGTTTAGAATGTATGACACCGAAGGGTAATAAAAAACACTCCTCCTCTGGATCAAGACATTCTTGACCAAAACCTAACACCAGAATAACTCTTATTCCTATAGGTTTTAGTTACCATTTTTCGGTCTGAATACATACACAACTTATGTATCCCGTGAGTGTAACCATTTGTCTTTAGATTCCAGAGTCTCGATCCAATAAAACCACCGAAGGGAGGACTAGATTGGAAAATAGTCTAAGGAAATCTTTATTCCTTTCGGGTGTCTACTGTGTTAGATCCCCTATGATCAAGCCCTCCGAAGGGATTGTGCAGTCCAAAGCCAAACTAGCGGTGACCATAGTGGTCTAACGGTGTAAACCGACAAAAGAGACCGTAGGTTTTGTTTTCACTAAACCTGCTCCCACTCACTATAAGTACCCTCTCCATTCACCTTGGTATTGACTCATACAAACACCATCCGAAGGGGGACACTCCCGTTTGCGCCACGAGGCCAAGTATGAGTCTCACGGTGTGAACTTCCCAGAGATAGCGTAGGTGAAAAAATATGTATCTCATACACGTTTTCCTCCCACTGAATACCTTATATTGATTTTATCCTAAGTTTGTTAATATAACTCCTTATATTAAACCTAGGATTTCTAGTTTATTAACCCCTTAATAAACTCATTGACGCCATCTTGTAATTTACAAGACTCTCTGATTAAATTTCACTCCCGTGTCGGTTCCCGGTAGGGGTGTGTTAGTTTCAGTCGACTTTAAAATACCCCAACCTAGACAGAACTTTCCTTAGACAGAGTTCCTCTTTTAATCATAGCTTATAAATTACTTGGTTCCTAATTCTAATCTAATTAGAACTAGATAACCTAAGGTCTATTATTTCTAAGTTCTAAACACTTTAAAACTAATAATTAACCTTAGGTGACATGCATACTATGTCATAGTGCTTGATCATTCATCACATGAATAATAAAACATACATAGCATATTCATCTCATGAAATATAATGCATGTCAATGCTGTCCAAAAATTAATATAACAATCTTATATTAATTAATCATGCAAAGTATATAATATAACTCCTTATATTATAAATGATGCATGAAAATTCTTAACCTAAGGTGGCATACACTATGCATGGCAATAATTACACAACAATTGCATAATTAAAATAGCAAAATTAGACCAATTTTGGCACCCTAAAATTAATTTTAAATAATATAATCTAATTATATTAATTAAAATTAATTAATTAAATATAAATTAAATACAAAATATTTTTATATTTAATATATATTAAAAATAACGTTTCTACCGCTTTCGCTTCCGTGAAACGTCTTGGCGTGGTAACGCGCTTTGTCGTTTTACGCGCGCGTTGCAACGAGGAGCGCACGTTAACGCCGCTGTCTTCTCCACCGCCAAGGCGCAGCAGCGATGGCGCAACGCCGAGGCGCGGCGTTAACGCCATTCACGAACAACCATAGGAATCTCCATTTCTTGCTCGTTTTCGCTCCGATCTTCTCAGTAATCGCTTTGCCTCGATCGACATGTACTTACAGACTCGATTTACAATTAAATTTTCCCAAAACACCGGGCCCTTACATTGAACATTTCAATGGAAATTGTAAATCTAAGTGCCAAAATTGAAAACATCTAATTTTGCAAAAATCGTTCATACATCTCATGCACAAAACAGTAAATCCCACCTTATTATTGAAAATTCCAGAACATAAATCAAGAACCCAATTGGGCTCTGATACCAATTGAAGGGAATCGAAGTCCTCGCAGCGGAAGCGATTGGGAATCGCGCGCTCTTGATTTAGTTACAACAGAAAATGCAAGAACGTAAAACAATAGATTAAGCATAAAAGTAAAATGGACAACAAGAAGTTTACCTTTGAAGAACCTTTCTTCAAGTGCTCCTCTCTCCACGGTCACGATCTCAACAACAAGAACTCGTACGATCACCGACACCACCACCGGATCTTCTCCGTTGTTCTCTAGGTGAGGGAGGAAGGTGGGTTCCTTTAGGAGTGGTGAGGATTTTGTGAGAGAGATTTGTGTTTTGGAACACTTCCAACAACACAACAAGGAGGCTTGTAAAAACTTTCTCAAAGTCTTAACCTAGATGCATCTCATGCAACTATATATATATAAGGGAATGGTATGGAAATGACCATTCTACCCCTCCTTTAATCTCTCTTTAGTATATAGTTTATATATGAATCTAATTCACATTAAAACTATATATTATATCAATTACATCATATATAATTGATATAACTCCTCATGTATGAAATTGAACACTTCAATTTCACTCCTAACTTTATACCCTCAATATTACCATGTTGAGCCAACGGAGGGATCTAATGGACCTACAGATCATGATCTCTAATGATGTGAGATTAACTGATCAAACTCTTTTATCCAGTTAATCAATATTCATTAACTACAAGTCACTCCACTATAGACTTGTAGCTGTATTCTCCTCATCGTAGATATTATTGTGTCCACCGATATAGTCATTACCCATGAGCCGACCCTTCATCGGTTGTTCGTAATCACACCGGTCAAATTACCGCTTTACCCACGTGATCGTTTACCCCTGTGATTACCTCTTTGCTCCTTAAGCACCACCGATCCTCTCATGAACAACAAGTCTAAGGTCCTACCTTAGACTCATACCCTCATAGAGGCGGGGCCGTTGTTCAAGACACGAGTCGATTCTTGAGAACAACCTATCTCGATTCCTCGAGAAAGGAATGAGTGAATTCCATCTTGCACAAGTTAAGTTCCCGGCTACCTCTTATGAGGTTACGTCACTGAGAAGGTAGGCTTATTGAGTCGGCTACATGCCACCCTCACCCATACTAGTCTAGGACAAACCCTATAAGCGAGGAGTTCTTAACTTGCTCAGATTCGGTCAAGTCACTAATGACCATCTATAAATTACTAGTCTTATCCTCGCTACTAACGATGTTATCTTTGGTTAGACTAATAATTTACGATCCAGATCTTGTATGAACTCTTCACACAGATGCCCCACTCGCATGTCAACTACATGAATGAGTTGGATTACCTCATTTGTACTAATTACAAAGTGGGTCGCATCCATGGTGTTACTGAATGAGGTTTCCAACCTTATTTTTATACCGTAGATCGCTTTAGGTTATAATCTTGAAGTCAACCCAAATAGTGTCCACTACACTGATTTCAAGATAAACGTTATAACCTTGGAGCTTAGTTTATTGGATTTATAAAAGCAAGATCGTAATCTTATCAAAACAAATAACACTTTATTTAATTGATCAAAATTACACAAGTTTAGGGCATAAATCCCAACATTGGATAATGTTCAAGAGTATAACCTAAATGGTCTATGGTATAAGAATAAGGTTGGGAAACCTTATTCTGGCAACACCATGGATGCGACCCACTTTGTAATTAGTACAAATGAGGTAATCCAACTCATTCATGTGGTTGAAATGCGAGTGGGGGCATCTTGTATGAAGAGTTCATACAAGACCGATCACAAAATTATTAGTCTAACCAAAGATAATAGCCGCCAATCAACAGATAAGACTGATAATTTATAGATGTTCATTAGTGACTAGACCTTAATCCTGAGCAAGTTAAGAACTACTGCTTATAGGGGTTTGTCCTTAGACTAGTATGGGTGAGAATGGCTTGTAGCCGACTCAATAAGCCTACCTTCTTAGGGACAGAACCTCGTAGGTAGCTGGGGACTTAACTATGCAAGATGGAATTCACTCATTCCTACACTAAGGAATTAGATAGGTTGTTCTCTTAAGAACTGAGTCCAGGTCTTGAACAATGGGGCCCCACCCTCTAAACTGACTTAAAAGGGTACGAGTCTATGGTAGGACCATAGACTTGTTGTTCATTAGAAGATCAGTATTGCTTAAGGAACAAAGAGGTAATCACAGGGGTAAAACAGTGGCTTCATCTTCTTCTAAGCTGAAAGGGAAGAAGAATAACATGAAGAATGTTGGTAAACGGAAACGAGGTGACAAAGCTGCCGCCGAGAAGGGCAAGAAGGTCAAAGAAGTTGCAGACAAACGAAAGTGTTTCCACTTCAATGAAGACGACATTGAAAACGGAACTGTCCGAAGTACATTGCAGGAAAGAAGAAGTAAGGTAAATATGATTTACTTTGCTTAGAAGCTTGTTTAGTGGATAATGATAAAACTGCTTGGATACTTGATTCAGGCGCCACTAATCATGTTTGATCTTCTTTTCAGGAAATTGATTCCTGGCAGCAGCTACAGAAAGGAGAGATAACGCTCCGGGTTGAAAATGGAGAAGAAGTCTCAACTGTAGCAATAGGCACGATGAACCTTAATTTTGGCAAGAAATATATGTTGTTGGACAATATATTAGTGATACCAGGGTTTACTAGAAACCTTATTTCAATTTCTTGTCTTATAGAACAATGTATTTCTGTTTCTTTTTCTTTGAATAAAATGTTTATTTTAAAGAGAGGTGTGGAAATATGTTCAGTTTCATGAGAAAATGGGTTGTATGTTTTAAGACCTAATTCAGTCAAAATGGTTTTGAACACTGAATTATTTAAAACTGCAAACACACAAACTAAGAAATGTAAAATTTCTCCCAAAGAAAATGCTCATCTTTGGACTCTTAGATTGTGTCACATTAATCTCAATAGGATTGAGAGATTGGTAAAGAATGGACTTCTAAATGAGTTAGAAGAAAATGCTTTACCTGTATGTGAATCCTGCCTAGAAGGCAAAATGACTAAAAGACCTTTTAGTGGAAAAGGTTATAGAACCAAAGAACCTCTTGAGCTTATACATTCAGACCTTTGTGGTCCGATGAGTGTTAAAGCCAGAGGAGGTTATGAATATTTCATCTCCTTTATAGATGATTATTCTAGATTTGGGCATATTTACCTAATGCATCATAAGTCTGAAGCACTTGAAAAGTTCAAGGAATTCAAGACTGAAGTTGAAAATCAATTAGGTAAAATAATTAAAACACTTCGATCAGATCGAGGGGGAGAGTACATGGATTTAAAATCCCAGAACTATATGATAGAACATGGAATTACAATCCAACTCTCGGCTCCCGGCATGCCACAACAAAACGGTGTATCGGAAAGGAGAAATAGAACCTTGTTGGACATGGTTCGATCAATGATGAGTTATGCTCATCTCCCTAATTCTTTTTGAGGTTACGCAGTAAAGACTGCGGGATACATTTTGAACAATGTGCCATCAAAAAGTGTTTCTGAAACATCTTTTGAACTCTAGAAAAGACGTAAAGGTAGTTTATGTCATTTCAGAATTTGGGGCTGTCCAGCACATGTGCTTGTGACAAATCCAAAAAAGTTGGATTTACGTTCAAAATTGTGCCTATTCGTAGGCTACCCAAAAGAAACAAGAGGTGGTTTATTCTATGATCCTAAGGAAGATAAGGTTTTTGTGTCGATAAATACCACTTTCTTAGAGGAGGACCACATAAGGGAGCACAAACCAAGAAGTAAAGTTATGTTAAGTGAGTTAGACAGAACAATGGCAAAGGTTGCTAATAAAACTAGTACGTCAACAAAAGTTGTTGATACTAGCTTGTCTAGTCAAGAGAGTCCATCTCAAGAGTTGAATATGCCTCGACGTAGTGGGAGGATTATAACACAACCTGACCGTTACATGGGTTTATCTGAAACCAAAGTTGTTATACTAGATGACGACTGTGAGGATCTATCAACTTATAATCAAGCGATGGTTGACAAAGACAAAGACAAATGGGTCATAGCCATGGACCAAGAAATGAAGTCTATGTACTTCAACTCTGTTTGGGATCTTGTAGATAAACCTGATGGGGTAAAACCTATAGGTTGTAAGTGGATCTACAAAAGAAAGCGTGGTGTAGATGGAAAGGTGCAAACCTTTAAAGCTGTAGCAAAGGGTTATACCCAGGTTGAAGGGGTTGACTATGAGGAAACCTTTTCACCTGTTGCTATGGTAAAGTCTATCCATATCCTACTTGCCATTGCCGCATATTATGACTATGAGGTATGACAAATGAATGTTAAGACAACCATTTTGAATGACAATCTTGATGAGAACATCTACATGGACCAACCCAAAGGGTTCATTGAACCACTATAAGTGCAAAAGGTTTGCAGGCTTAAAAGGTCAATCTATGGACTGAAACAAGCCTCTAGGTCCTGGAATATAAGATTTGATGAGGCAATCAAATCTTTTGGCTTTGATCAGAATGATGATGAACCTTGTGTCTACAAGAAAATCATCAATAGTTCTGCCGCATTCCTAGTTCTATATGTGGATGATATCCTACTCATTGGGAATGATGTAGGATATCTTACTGACATTAAGAATTGGCTAGCTACGCAATTCCAAATGAAAGATTTGGGTGAAGTGCAGTTTGTTCTGGGGATCCAAATTGTCTGGAACCACAAGAATAAAACACTAGCCTTGTCTCAGACATCTTACATCAACAAAGTGTTGTTGAGGTTTAAGATGCAAGACTCCAAAAAGGGTTTATTGCCTTTTAGATATGAAGTTCATTTGTCTAAGGAACAGTGTCCTAAGACACCTCAAGGAGTTGAGGATATGAGAGGGATTCCTTACGCATCAGCTGTTGGGAGCCTGATGCACGCCATGTTGTGTACTAGGCTAGACATCTGTTTTGCAATCGGAATGGTCAGTAGGTATCAATCCAAACCAAGACCTGAACACTGGACAACGGTTAAAACAATCCTTAAGTATCTACGGAGAACAAGGAACTACATGCTTGTGTATGGGGCTAAGGATTTGATCCTTACAGGATACACGAATTCTGACTTTCAGACTTATAAAGATTCTAAAAAATCTACATCATGGTCAGTATTTACTCTTAACGAAAGAGCTGTAGTATGGCGAAGTGTCAAGCAGGGATGCATCGCTAATTCCACGATGGAGGCCGAATATGTAGCAGCTTGTGAAGCAGCTAAAGAGACCGTTTGGTTAAAGAAATTCTTGTTAAATTTAAAAGTTGTTCCAAATATGAGTTTGCCCATCACGCTGTATTGTGATAACAGTGGTGCCGTGACAAATTCGAGGGAACCCCGAAGTCGGAAGAGGGGAAAGCATATTGAGCGAAAAAATCATCTCATTCGGGAGATCGTACATCGAGGAGATGTGATCGTCACGAAGATAACCTTAGAGCACAACATTGTTGATCCTTTTACAAAGGCTAAGGATCACACGACTAAAATATTTGAGAGTCACCTAGAAGGTCTAGGTTTACAGATCTTCTCCAACTAAGGCAAGTGGGAGTATATTGTACAAAGGGTTTAAATGCCCTAGTTTATTGTATTTACATTATTGTAATGTTTTTAGTACTCCACAAGCTTTAGGTCAAGTGGGAGATTGTTGGGATTTGTGTCCTAAACTTATGTAATTTTGATCAAATAAATAAAGAGTTATTTGTTTTGATAAAATTATATTCTTGCCTTATAAATCCAATAAACTAACCTCCAAGGTTATAATGCATCTTGAACATTAGTGTAGTAGACACCATTTGGATTATGTTCAAGAGTATAACCTAAATGGTCTATGGTATAAGAATAAGGTTGGAAACCTTATTCGATAACACCATGGATGCGACCTACTTTGTAATTAGTACAAATGAGGTAATCCAAATCATTCATGTGATTGACATGCGAGTGAGGGCATCATGTATGAAGAGTTCATACAAGACCGGACTACAAATTATTAGTCTAACCATTATAACACCGTCAATAGGATATGACTGATAATTTATAGATGGTCATTACTGACTCGACCTTAATCTTGAGCAAGTTAAGAACTCCTGCTTATAAGGGTTTGTCCTTAGACTAGTAAGGGTGAGAGTGGCCTGTAGCCGACTCAATAAGCCTACCTTCTTAGGGACAGAACCTCGTAGGTAGCTGGAGACTTAACTGTGCAAGATGGAATTCACTCATTCCTACACTAAGGAATTAGATAGGTTGTTCTCTTAAGAACTGAGTCCATGTCTTGAACAACGAGGCCCCACCCTCTAAACTGACTTAAGAGGGTATGAGTCTATGGTAGGACCATAGACTTGTTGTTCATTAGAGGATCAGTGGTGCTTAAGGAACAAAGAGGTAATCACAGGGGTAAAACGATAATTTGACCCAGCCGTGATTATGAACAACCTGTGAAGGGTCGACTCATGGGTAATAACTATATCAATGGACACAATATAATCTACAGTGAGGAGAGTGCAACTACAAGTCTATAGCGGAGTGACTTGTAGTTAATGAATATTGATTAACTGGATCAAAGAGTTTGATCAGTTAATCTCACATCATTGTAGCTCATGAACTGTAGGTCCATTAGGTCCCTCCGTTGGCTCAACATGGTAATATTGAGGGTATAAAGTTAGGAATGAAATTGAAGTGTTCAATTTCATATATGAGGTGTTATATCAGTTATATGTGATATAATTGATATAATATATAGTTTTAATGTGAATTAGATTCACATATTAACTATATACTAATGAGAGAATGAATGAGGGATATGATGGTAATTTTCCATCCCATTTCCCTATAAATAGTTGCATGAGATGCAACTTTGGAACCAATCTTTGGAAACCTTAGATTATCATATAATTGTGTTGTTGGAAAAGTTCCACACACAACTTCTCTCACAACCTCCACATCTCATCCTAAAACGAACCCACCTTCCTCCCTCACCTAGAGAACAACGAAGAAGATCTAGTGGTGTATCTTCACATGTTCGGGTTCGAGTTGCTGAGATCGTGATCATGGGAGAAGGAGCATGTGAAGAAAGAGTTCTTCAAAGGTAATCATCTTGCTGTTCTTGTTATATAACATGCTTAATTGTATTTATATTGTTCTTGATTGAAATCGGTGAAACAAAATTAAGAACACGCGATTCACAATCGCTTCCGCTGCAGGATTCAATCCTTTCATGGAGCTCGTTGAGTAGAGTAGTCAGGTTATACTCTATCTTGTTCATCACCGAATTGGTGCGAAATGCAGGAAACTTTTCAGAAGAGATTCCATTATAAAGCTGACCTGATTGTTCTCATCAATGACAACCCCATTTTCCTCTGCCACGTTGAAGTGGACCATCATATTAAGGACATGCTCCCTAACAGAAGTTCCCTCCTTCATTCGGGAGTTGTAAACGTACTTGAGAGCATCATAACGGACCAACGAGGACGGTTGTCCAAACATGGCCTGCAATGATCCCATGATCTTCTTTTCGGTGATCATGGCCACATGTTTCTTAGACAACACATCAGATATGCTGGCTAAGATGTAGACCCGGGCTTTATCATTAGCCCTAGTCCATTTGTCAAATGCATCCCGAACTGTTCGAGTTGCAGACGAGCTGGGAGGGGGAGGACATTCCTCCGTCAAGACGAACCTTAGATCATCAATCACGAGAATCGTATTCAAGTTTGATTTCCAAGTTCCAAAGTTATCACCATTAAGTTTGTCAGAGGTGAGTAATTGAATAAAAGAGCTCGACATGTTGAAAATAGAACATATTCTATTAGTGAATTGCTTTTAACCCATAACATGCATCCAATTAAGAATTTAGCAAAAGTAATAATGTACCCATAATCTCATTTTTATTTTTTGCAACGATACTTCAGTGAGTCAGAGCAACCGCTACCGAGGGGCAGTCAATCACCTCTTCACCAAACCAAGACATTCTTGACTAAATGCTAATACTGGAATAACTCTTATTCCTATAGCATTCTAGTTATCGTTACTTTGGTCAAGAATTCACTAACACTTAGTAATTCTTGTAAGTGTGACCCGCCATTTTTAGACCTTAGAGGTCGGCCCCAACAATGCCATGTTACATCCCTCCGAATGGATGGTGCTACTACGGGCAACCTGCAGGCGCAACATGGGAATCTCACGGTCCAACCTAATGGAGGAGACCATAGGATGTGTTGACACACTTCCTTCTCCCACTTACTATAAATACTTTCTCCATTCACCTTGCTCTTGATTTATGCAAAAACCATCTGAATGGGGATTCCCTATTGACATCACGAGACCGAGCATAAATCTCACGGTGTGAACTTCACGAAAAACGTAAGAGGAAATTGATATATCATATATACCTTTTCACTCCCATTAAGTATTTTAAACAGTTTGAGAAATTGAAATATCATATATACCTTTTCACTCTCATTAAGTATTTTAAACAGTTTGGGTATACTTTTACTTGGGCATATTTCTGCTAAAACAATATGACCTAAGTCTACCAATATAACTATTATACTGGAATTATCTAAGTCTATTATCCTTTTAATAAACCTAGGTCTATGAGTTTAATTTATTAACTTTTAATAAACATCACTCACGAAAAAGAATTTATAAACCTCTGAATTAAATTCACTCCCATGTTGGTTCCCAGGTATGGGTGTTCCGTTTCCGTCAGCTTAAGTACCCCAGCCTAGCCAGAACCTTCCTTAGACAGACTCCCTCTTTAATCACAGTTTATAAATTATTGATTGCCTAATTCTGATCTTATTAGAACTAGATAACCTAAGGTTTAATTAATTTTCAGTTCTAAAACCATTTTAAAACTAATTAATTAACCTTAAGTTACATGCATTTCTATGTTATAAATTGTTTGATCATTCATCACATGAATATACATACATTTATAACAAATCCATCACATGAATAAATGCATAACAATTATATGTTTAATTTTTAATTAATATAACCCTTATATTAATTATAATTAAAACATATAATATTTGTTTCATAAATTAATATAACACTTATATTAATTCCTATGAAACCCTAATTCATGCATACTATATATTATAACACTTATAACATACTTTCAATGCATGGAGCATGCTTCCTATGGTGGGATTTAAAAATCTGTATGACATACTTTATGCACATTTAATCAAGGATTTTAATTAAAACATACATTCACAATGCATAATTAATTAAACACACTAAAGTGGGCTGGTTTTGGCATCTAATGCAAGCAAACAACTAAATTATTACAATAATAATCTAGAATTAAAATCGAACCACTTCGAACCATCTTGCATATGTGTGAATCGGACCTTCAAAAGGTTGAACCGGTCTGTAAAAGGCTGAACCAGATCTCCAATTGGAAAAACGAACCTCTAAAATGGAAAAATCGACCTCGAAATAGTCAGAACCGGTCTAATACCACCAGAACTGGACCAAAATCGAGCCGAACCGATCCAAAATCAATTGAACCGGTCAAAGTCAACATAAATAGTCAAAGTTAACCCTTTCTTCTTCCTTTTAAAAAAACTCGCGCGTATACACTTACTGGAGCAGAATTGAAATTTAAAAAAAAAAACTTCCAGCAGCCTCTGTTTTTCAGTTTTAGTGACCTTTCATGATTCTTTCTACAAATTGAAGGCCTTCCCAGACTCCAATCGACTTGAAATTTTTACAGCTTATTCTACACATATTAATTCTCAAACACACTTGAGCAATTTGAAAATAAAGCACAAATTTATACTCAATTTAAAGGCCAAATCAAGATTAACACTTTAGACGTCCAGAAAAAATGTATTTCAAAAAATACCCACCACAAGACACAATTGATCAAATTTAGTGCTCAAAATTGCTCTGGTACCAATTGAAAGAGTGTAGATTAAGAAAGCGGAAACAATTTTAGATCTTGAACACTTTAAGTTGATCAATTTTACAAAACAAAAAGGATGCTCAAATCTGAAAAAACAGAGAATAAGAACTCATACCTTTGTAGCTCAAAATTCTCCTAATCCGTGAGCAATCTCTTGTCACAAATCCTTTGTGGACAACCTCTAATGTCTTCCCTACTATCTTCAGGCCTTGGAACAAATTGTGGGATCTTTGATAGAGAGAATTTGAAGAGAGATGGGAGAAAGGTCTACAAAACGTGAATCAGAAAAATTTTGATAAATCCTTAAAAATCCATGTGTTTCTTCTTCAATTAAAGCAAACCAAAAGCTTCTTCAAGCTAGGAGAAGATGACAACATGAAGATGATGAGGATTTAGCAAGAAGGAGGTGCTCAATTTGTGTGAATTTGAAAAAGAGAAATGGTGATTCACACTTATGAATTTGGTCCAATTGAAAACTCAAAATTCAATTTGTATTTTCATTTAATTTTAATTCAAAATTAATATAAAATTAATTTTAAATTAAAATCAGTTTATTAATTTAATTAATTAAATAATTTAATTAATTAATTTTAAATAAATTATTTAATTTAATCTCAAATATCAATTAAATAATTAGACCAATCCCGATTTCTTAAATCGACCGTTCGAACATGAATCACTATTCATGTTATAAACCGAACTAATATTTAAATCATATTTAAATATTTCCACCTCTTCTTTATTATAGTTTAATTCATAATTAAACTGTGACACGTTAAGTATATCACATATAATTAACGTTTTCTCCCATAATCGAAATTGAACAATTCAAATTCTTTTCTCT
Organism: Trichosanthes cucumerina; assembly: GCA_036507285.1. NCBI lineage: Eukaryota > Viridiplantae > Streptophyta > Magnoliopsida > Cucurbitales > Cucurbitaceae > Trichosanthes > Trichosanthes cucumerina. The sequence continues at coordinate 66,733,565 of CM071839.1, read as the reverse complement.
CAAAATGTTACAAGGCTTAGTCCGAGCTAGTAAGGGGACCTAATGGACCTACATATCATGAGCTCCAATGATACGAGATTAACCGACCAAACTCTTTAGCCTAGCTAATCAACATTCGTTAAAGCCCAGTGGCTGCACTCTCCTCACTGTGGCTGCACTCTCCTCACTGTAGATATATTTCTATCGACTCGATATAACCATGATTAGTAAGTCGATCCTTCACAGGTCGTTCGTAATTACAGTTGGGTCAAAATTACCGTTTTACCCCTGTAATTACTTCTTGTTCCTTAAGTCCCACTGATCCTCTAATGAACAATTGGTTTGTGGTCCAACCAACAAACCGAATCCCTCTCAAGCCAATGAGAGGGATGGGCCCTTTGTTCAAGACCCGGAGTCAGCACTTAAGGGAACAACCTCTCTACTAATCCCTAAAGCGGGTAGGAGTGCATTCCATCTTGCAGAACTATGTTCCCAACTATCTACCCAGTCTTATCCCTGAAATGGGAGGCTTATTGAGTCGGCAATCTCAGACAACTCTCACCCATGCAAACCTAAGGATAATCCAAATAAACAGGAGTTCATGGCACACTCAGGATTAAGATCGAGTTACCTAGGTCATCATATGAATATAGTCAATTAAGACAATAAACGAAGTTATAAAGTCTAAGTGACTATTTCTTTGTCTATTCTTATGCAAACTCATTGCATAGGATGCCCCCACTCACATGTCTCCACATGAACGATTCAGGATCACATCGTTTGTACTTTACAAAGTGGGTCGCGTCCATAGTGTCTCCAGGATAAGATTCCCAGTCCTATCCCTATACTATAGACCGTTCTGGCTATAACTTGAACCTGACCCACTTTTATGTCACACATAAAGTTCAAGTATACATCCTATAGCCATGGGTTCTTCATTGGATTAGGGTTTCAAAATATACAATTCACTTTATTCAATAATACCTTTACTGAATAAATCTCAATAACAACTTTATTGCAAAATAGAATATACATTCAGTTTACAACTCCACGAGTTTTAGGACATAAAACCCAACAATGAGATTAACTGATCAAACTCTTTGATCCAGTTAATCAATATTCATTAACTATAAGTCACTCCACTATAGACTTGTAGCTGCACTCTCCTCATTGTAGATTATATTGTGTCCATTGATATAATCATTACTCATGAGTCGACCCTTCACAGGTCGTTCGTAATCACAGTTGGGTCAAATTACCGTTTTACCCCAGTGATTACCTTTTTGTTCCTTAAGCACCACTGATCCTCTAATGAACAACAAGTCTATGGTCCTACCATAAACTCATACCCTCTTAAGCCAGTTTAGAGAGCGGGGCCCCGTTGTTCAAGACCTGGATTCAGTTCTTAAGGGAACAACCTATCTAATTTCTTAGTGTAGGAATGAGTGAATTCCATCTTGCATAGTTAAGTCTCCAGCTACCTACGAGGTTTTGTCGATGAGAAGGTAGGCTTATTGAGTCGGCTACAGGCCACTCTCACCCATACTAGTCTAAGGACCCTCTATAAGCAGTAGTTCTTAACTTGCTTAGGATTCAGGTCGAGTCACTAATGATCATCTATAAATTATCAGTCTTATCCTGTTAACGACGTTATACTGGTCAGACTAATAATTTGCAGTCTGGTCTTGTATGAACTCTTCATACACAAAGCCCCCACTCGCATGTCATCAACATGAATGAGTTGGATTACCTCATTTGTACTAATTACAAAGTGAGTCGCATCCATGGTGTTACCAGAATAAAGTTTCCAACCTTATTCTTATACCATAGACCATTTAGGTTATACTCTTGAACAAAATCCAAATAGTGTCTACTACACTGATGTTCAAGATATGTTATAATCTTGAAGCTTAGTTTATTGAATTTATAAAGCGAGAATATAATTTTACCAAAACAAATAACTCTTTCTTTATTTGATCAAAATTACATAAGTTTAGGGCTCAAATCCCAACAATCTCCCACTTGACCTAAAGCTTGTGGAGTACTAAACATTACAATAATGTAAATACAATAAAGTAGGGCATTGAAACCCTTTGTACAATATACTCCCACTTGCCCTAGTTGGGGAAGACTTGTAAACCTAGACCTTCTAGGTGACTCTCAAATACTTTAGCCGTGAGAGCCTTTGTAAAAGGATCAACAATGTTGTGCTCTAAGGCTATCTTCATGACGATCACGTCTCCTCGATGTACGATATCCCGGATGAGATGATATTTTCGCTCAATATGCTTACCTCTCTTGTGACTTCGGGGTTCCCTTGAATTTGCCACGACACCACATTATCACAATACAGTGTGATAGGCAAACTCATACTTGGAACAACTTCCAAATCTAATATGAATTTCCTACCTTTTTAGCTGATTCACAAGCTGCTACATATTAGACCTCCATGGTGGAATCAACGATGCATCCCTTCTTGACGCTTCGCCATACTACAACTCCTCTGTTAAGAGTAAATACTGAACCTGATGTAGATTTTCGAGAATCTTTATCAGTTTGAAAGTCAGAATCCGTGTATCTTGTAAGGATCAAATCCTTAGCCCAATACTCAAGCATGTAGTTCCTTGTTCTCCGTAGATACTTGAGAATCATTTTAATCGCTGTCCAGTGTTCAGGTCCTGGATTGGATTGATACCTACTGTCCATTCCAACTGCAAAACAGATGTCTGGCCTAGTACACAACATGGCATACATCAGACTCCCAACAACTGATGCATAAGAAATTTGTCTCATCTCCTCAACTCCTTGAGGTGTCTTAGAACACTGTTCCTTAGACAAATGAACTCCATATCTAAAAGGCAATAAACCCTTTTTGGAGTCTTGCATCTTAAACCTCAACAACACTTTGTCGATGTAAGATGTCTGAGACAAGGCTAGTGTTTTATTCTTGTGGTTCCGGACAATCTAGATCCCAAGAACAAACTGCGCTTCACCCAAATCTTTCATTTGGAATTGCGTTGCTAGCCAATTTTTTAATGTTAGTAAGATAACCTACATCATTCCCAATGAGTAGGATATCATCCACATATTGAACTAGGAATGCGACAGAATTATTGATGATTTTCTTGTAGACACAACGTTCATCCTCATTCTCATCAAAGCCAAAAGATTTGATTGCCTCATCAAATCTTATATTCAAGGACCTAGAGGCTTGTTTCAGTCCATAGATTGACCTTTTAAACCTGCAAACCTTTTTCACTTATCCTGGTTCAATGAACCCTTTGGGTTTGTCCATGTAGATGTTCTCGCCAAGATTGCCATTCAAGAATGTTGTCTTGACATCCATTTGCCATACCTCATAGTCATAATATGCGACAACGACAAGTAGGATACGGATAGACTTTACCATAGCAACAGGCGAAAAAGTTTCCTCATAGTCAACCCCTTCAACCTGGGTATAACCCTTTGCTACTAGTCTAGCTTTAAAGGTTTGCACCTTTCCATCTACACCACGCTTTCTCTTGTAGATTCACTTACAACTTATAGGTTTTATCCCGTCAAATTTATCTATAAGATCCCAAACAGAATTGAAGTACATAGACTCTATTTCTTGGTCCATGGCTATGACCCATTTGTCTTTGTTAACCAATGCTTGATTATAGTTGATGGATCCTCACAGTCGTCATCTGGTATAAAAACTTGGGTTTCAGATAAATCCATGTAACAGTCAGGTTGTGTTATAACCCTCCCACTACGTCGAGGCATACTCAACTCTTGAGATGGACTCTCATGACTAGATAAGCTAGTATCAACAACTTTTGTTGACGTACTAGCTTTATTAGCAACCTTTGCTATCGTTTCGTCTAACTCACTCAACACAACTTTACTCCTTGGTTTGTGGTCCTCCTCTAAGAAAGCGACATTTGTCGACACAAGTACCTTATCTTCCTTACGATCATAGAATAATCCACCTCTTGTCTCTTTTGGGTAGCCTACGAATAGGCACAATTTTGAACGTGAATCCAACTTCTTTGGATTTGTCACAAGCACATGTGCTGGACAACCCCAAATTCTGAAATGACATAAACTACCTTTACGTTCTTTCTAGAGTTCAAAAGGTGTTTCAGAAACACTCTTTGATGGCACATTGTTCAAAATGTATCCTGCAGTCTCTAATGCGTAACCCCAAAAGGAATCAGGGAGATGAGCATAACTCATCATTGATCAAACCATGTCCAACAAGGTTCTATTTCTCCTTTCCGATACACCATTTTGCTGGGGCATATCGGGTGCTGAGAGTTGGGATGTAATTCCATGTTCTATCATATAGTTATGGAATTTTAAATTCATGTACTATCCACATCGATCTGATCGAAGTGTTTTAATTATTTTACCTAATTGATTTTCAACTTCAATCTTGAATTCCTTGAACTTTTCAAGTGCTTCAGACTTATGATGCATTAGGTAAATATGCCCAAATTCGGAATAATCATCTATGAAAGAGATGAAATATTCATAACCTCCTCTGGCTTTAACATTCATAGGACCACAAAGGTCTGAATGTATAAGCTCAAAAAGGTTCTTTTGGCTCTATAACCTTTTCCACTAAAAGGTCTTTTAGTCATTTTGCTTTCTAGGCAGGATTCACATACAGGTAAAGTATTTTCTTCTAACTCATTTAGAAGTCCATTCTTTACCAATCTCTCAATTCTATTGAGGTTAATGTGACCCAATCTAAGATGCCAAAGATGAGCATTTTCTTTAGGAGAAATTTTACGTTTCTTAGTTTGTGTGTTTGCAGTTTTAAATAATTCAGTGTTTAAAACCATTTTGACTGAATTAGACCTTAAAACATACAACCCATTTTCTAATGAAGCTGAACATATTTCCACACCTTTCTTTAAAATAAACACTTTATTCAAAGAAAATAAAGCAGAGATACATTGTTCTATAAGGCAAGAAATTGAAATAAGGTTTCTAGTAAACCCTGGTATCACTAATACATTGTCAAACAACATATATTTCTTGCCAAACATAAGCTTCATGGTGCCAATTGCTACAGTTGAGACGACATCGCCATTACCAACCCGGAGTGTTATCGCTCCTTTCTGTAGCTGCTGCTAGGAATCAATTCCTTGAAAAGAAGAGCAAACATGATTAGTGGCGCCTGAATAGGGTATCCAAGCAGTTTTATCATTATCCACTAAACAAGCTTCTAAGCAAAGTAAATCATATTTACCTTCCTTCTTCTTTTCTGCAATGTACTTCAGATAGTTCTGTTTCCAATGCTCATCTTCATTACAATGGAAACATTTTCCTTTGTCTGTAACTTTTTTGACCTTCTTGCCCTTCTGGGCGACAGCTTTGTCAGCTCGTTTCCCTTTACCAACCTTGTTCATGTTATTCTTCTTCTTCCCTTTCAGGTTAGAAGAAAATGAAGCCACTGTTTTTTATCCAGAGGTCGAACCTCTATGATAACTCCTACTGACAACATTTGCCTCACCTTTTGATCCTTGAATTTTCATCAAAGATTGAAAGGTCTGGAGTTCATTCAGAAGGGAGGTAAGATTAAAAGTACGCTTGTTCATAACAACATTACTTCTAAACTGTAAGAAACTATCTGGAGGAGTTTCCAGAATGAAGCTGACCTGACTCGATTCATCGATAGACACACCATTCGACTCCGTGATGTTAAAGTGTACCATCATATCTAGGACATGATCCCGAACAGATGAACCCTCTGGCATCCTCGAGTTGAATATATACTTGAGGGCATTGTATCGGGCTTGTGTAGACTATTGTCCAAACATACCCTGCAATAAATCCATGATTTCCTTAGCGGTCATCATTCTCTCGTGCTTCTTGGCTAATATGTCAGAGATACTTGCCAGCATATGGACCTTGGCCTTTGATAACTCGCCATAGGGGAGTTATTTTACTAGAATTTCAGTGCTTAATCAACTTGAATTGCATAGATTTCATTGAGCTTCATGTTATTTTATCCCTAAATTATGAATGTTAGTTGAAAATCTTGAATTTAAGCATTAGGTTCTAAAAGAATTAATTTTGATTATTTTGTGCTTTAATTTAAGAAATTTAGAGAAATTAGCTAACAAGTAATTAAAGACTGCAATTTGAGATTTTTCTTAACTTTTACATATTTAGTTTGATTAATGATTGATAATGATGTATGAGGATTTTTCTGTGTGCAGGAGATGTGTAAAAGGAAAAAAATATTACAAAAACCCATAAGGGCATTTTAGACATTTTACCTGAAGGGCAAAATGGTCTTTATACCCTAAACTCACTTTCTTTTGAAAAATTGAGTGGCTGTTTTTTATTGATATTTTTATACACTTCCATTGATTAGTGAAAGCATGGTTAACCTAAAATTGTGTAATTTGACCCAAAGCATGAGCTAAAATTTTTCTAGGCACGGGTTAAGTTGTTCTTCAATGTATAAATTGTAATAAATTAATGGTTGATGTCATAGTTGAATTTATGAGATTTTAAAGTTTACAACGATGCATGAGGGTTAAAATTTGGCCACTTTAACTTCTCTTTAAATTCATGAACTTGGAAAAGCTAGTGAATTAGGAAATTAAATTTCATTCTAGGATCTTGAGTTAATTAGGGATAATTAACCCACCTGGAACCTTGAAATCATGAGCGTAATTTAGGTCTCAATTGGGAAATTGTTGATCTTAAAATTTAGTGATTTTGGAAAATTCACTTGATCACATGTGTAGGTAAATTCAAGGCATCAACCATATATTTGTTATTCTAATTATACATGAAACTTCAACTTAACCCTAGCATATCTCTCAATCTAAAAGCCCTAGTTTTCTCTCGTTTAGTTTATGTTTTTAACGTTTTCACGTACTTTGATTTATTGCATTAGTCTTCATTTTACTTAACTCATCCAAACAACAAGATAAAAAATCAAATTCTATTATTGCATTCACTTATTTTTAACACAAATTTGCATGCACATGCATTGTACCAAAAAAAAATAATAAGGAGAAAAATTTCTAGGACACTCATTGGTTTAGATTCTACTAGTCCTCGTGGGATCGATACTTTTCTTATCACTTGCTGTCAGCGACCGACTGTATATACTTGCACGTCAAAGAAGAGTCAGAGTCTCATCCTAGTTGCATTAGTTTAGGACACCTGACATTTCTGCATCAAGTTTTTGTAAGTTTTTGGCGTTGTTGCCGGGGACTAGCTTTGCATCTTATCTGTGAGTTATGTGAAATTTTCTTTACTTTTGAGTTTTTTTTTTTTGGATTAGTTTCTTTTTCATAATATTGCTTGAGTTGGGTTTTTCTGCATTTCAGGTTCTTGTGATAGTTTATGATTGTGCGTCGTCAATTAGAGTTTGATTTTGACCCCGAAATAGATAGGACCTTTAGGAAGCGGTTGAGAGAGCAAAAATTAGCCATGGCTAACCAGAATAATCCTAGAGACCCTATAGATCCTCTAGCCCAACACCATAACCCTAGAGCACCCCAAGATGTTAGAGACAATCCACTCTTTAACCTTCTGGCAGGGGGTCCTACCAATGTGATAGAGCTAGCCAATGACCGAGAGCGAGCCATTAGGACCTATGCCAACCCCTTAGTGAATGAATTGAATCCAGGGATAATTAGACCCGTTATACAAGCTACTTCTTTTGAGCTAAAACCAGTTATGTTTCAAATGCTCCAAACGATTGGGCAGTTTCATGGCTTACCAGCCGAGGACCCCCATCTCCATTTGAAATCATTCCTGGGAGTAGGTGATTCCTTCATCATGCTAGGAGTCTCTAGTGACGCCATTAGATTGAGCTTATTCCCTTATTCCCTCAGGGATGCTGCAAAGAACTGGTTGATTTCGCTTGCTTGTCTGCGGTGATTCTGAACTCCTTGGCAGAGAAATTCCTAATAAAATATTTCCCACCCACTAGGAATGCAAGATTTAGGAATGAAATTGTAGTTTTCCAACAGTTTGATGATGAAACCCTGAGCGAGGCCTGAGAGAGGTTTAAGGATCTTTTGTGTAAATGCCCCCACCATGGATTGCCTCACTGCATCCAAATGGAGACATTCTACCATGGTTTGAACACCTCCACTAAGCAAGTAGTGGATGCCTCTGCTAATGGAGCTTTGTTGGCCAAAACTTACAATGAAGCCTACGAGATATTAGAGAGGATCTCATCCAACAATTGCCAGTGGGAGGATGTGAGGAGAACTCCGGTAGGAAAAGCGAAAGGAGTCCTTAAGATGGACACATTGAATTTGATAAGTGCTCAAATCTCTTCCATGACTTCCATGTTGAAGACTTTGACTATGGGTAACGTGAACCAAATCTTTTCCAATGCTCCAACCCCATCTTTTGCACCTCAAGAGAGTTTAGAATCCTGTGTCTACTGTGGTGAAGGACACACTTTTGAGTTCTGCCCTAGTAACCCTACATCGTACTATTATGTAGGAAACACAAACCAGGGTCAATCTAGGAATAACCCATATTCGAACACCTATAACCAAGGATGGAGGAATCACTCAAATCTATCTTGGGGAGGCCAAAGGAGCAATGCCCAAGCCCCTAAAATGCAAAATAGAGTGAATCAACCACCTGGTTTTAGGAATCAAGGGTATCAGAATTATGGGAATCAGAACTCTGCCCTTCAACCACAACATAAGGCTACACCCTCCCAGCAAGTTTCAGGTGATTCTCTAGAAAGTTTGTTCATAGAATACATAGCTCGCAATGATGCTATTTTAGCTCGCAATGATGCTATTATTCAGAGTCAACAAGCTTCTCTAAGAAATCTTGAAATGCCAGTTGGCTAATTAGCAAATGAGCTAAAGGCAAGGCCACTGGGTACGCTCCCTGCAGACACAGAAATCCCAAAGAGAGATGGGAAGGAACATGTTCTAGCAGTAGAATTAAGGAGTGGGAGAATTTTAGGAGAGGGTAGCTGTGAGAAAACCCAGAGAGATGACCGAACTGACTCTGTTGATGAGGAAGGACAAGATGAGGAAATGGTAGATCCAAAACATCGGGGAGCCGATGGGATTAAGGATAAACCAGAATCTCTACAAGCCTCAACTTCCAAGGAAACAACAGTAACAGTGCCTGAGTTCAAACCACCCCCACCACCTTATCCTCAAAGACTGAAGAGGAAACAGAAGAAGGAAGCCCATTTTGAAAAATTCCTGGATATGCTAAAGGAGGTCCATATCAACATACCACTGATTGATGCGTTGAAGCAAATGCCCAACTACTTGAAGTTTCTCAAGGACATCTGTTCTGAAAAAGAGAAGCTCCAAGAGTTCAAAGTGGTATCGTTGAGTGAGGAGTGTAGTGCGGTGTTCAGAAATAGGATACCCCATAAGGAGAAGGATCCTGGATCTTTCACCATACCTGTGTCTATTGGTGGAAGACATTTAGGGAGGGCGTTATGTGATTTAGGAGCTAACATCAACTTGATGCCTCTCTCTATTTATAAGGGATTGGGCATTGGGGAGGCGAGGCCCACCAAGGTGACCCTGCAGCTAGCAGATAGATCCATAGCCTACCCTGAAGGAAAAATAGAGGACATCCTGGTCCAAGTGGATAAATTCATATTCCCGGTAGATTTTATCATCCCGGATTATGAAGTCGACAAGGATGTTCCTATTATCCTAGGGCGACATTTCACAAAAACAGTAGAATCGTGATAGATGTTCATGCAGGGACCATTAAGGCGAGAATGAATGATCAAGAGGTCGAGTTTAGCATCTATGATACAGTGAGGTATCCTGATGGGACAAAAAGTTGTTCTGTAATTCATGTCTTAAATGGAGTTATTTCTGAAACCGCCAGCGAAGAATTGAAAGGAATCCATGAGATGAGATTTGGAGATCTGAGAGAAAGTAAGTTAGAGAAGTCGAATAGAAGAGTTGACCCGGGTTTGGAAGAACTAGCGAAAATAGCAAAGTTCGGAAAAATCATTGAGTCATTAGATCTGAAGGAAGGAGAGAGACCTTCTATGATACCCTCGGTTCAAGAACCCCAACACTAGAATCAAAACCCTTACCCCAAAGACTTAAAGTATGCATTCTTGGGTGTTAAGGAAACTCTTCCTATTATCATATCGACAAGTCTACCCCCTAGGATTTAACAGATTGTTGCTTAATGTCCTTAAGCAACACAAGAAGGCCATAGGATGGACTCTAGCCGACATTCAAGGGATTAGTCCTTCTTATTGCATGCACAAGATTACCTTAGAGGAAGGGACTTTCAGATCCATAGAGCCCTGAGAAGACTTAACCCACCATGAAAGAAGTGGTGAAGAAAGAAGTCATTAAATGGTGGATGTTTGGAATTATCTACCCCATAGCGGATAGCAGTTGGGTCAGTCCAGTCCAATGTGTTCGCAAAAAGGGAGGGATGATAGTAATTATTAATGAAGCCAATGAAATCATTCATTCTAGGGTAGTGAGCGGTTGGAGAGTCTGTATGGACTATAGGAGGCTAAACAAGGCCACCAGGAAAGACCATTTTCCTCTCACGTTCATAGATCAAATGTTGGACAAACTGGCAGGTCAAGCCTTTTATTGTTTCCTTGATGGTTATAGTGGTTATAACCAAATAACCATTGCACCACAAGACCAAGAGAAAACAACATTTACATGCCCATATGGTACCTTTGCTTTTCAAAGGATGCCATTTGGACCGTGTAATGCTCCTGCGACCTTTCAAAGGTGCATGATGGCGATTTTCTCTGACTACATAGAAGACATCATGGAGGTTTTCATGGATGACTTCTCGGTCTTTGGAAACTCATTTGAGGTTTGCTTAGAGAATTTGGGAAAAGTACTTCAGTGTTGTGAAGAGACACACCTAGTTCTAAATTGGGAAAAGTGTCACTTCATGGTTAGAGAGGGGATTGTGTTGGGGCATAAGATATCATGCAAGGGAATAGAAGTAGATAGGGCGAAGATTGAGATTATTGAGAAATTGGAACCGCCCACAAATGTCAAGGGAGTGAGAAGTTTCCTTGGACATGCAGGGTTCTATAGAAGATTCATACAAAAATTTCTCAAAAATCTCAAAGCCATTGTGCTCTCTCCTGGAAGTCAACAAGCCCTTTATATTTAGTGAAGATTGTCTCCATGCCTTTAATGTCCTCAAGTCAACCCTAGTCACTGCACCTATTATGTCTTCACCTGATTGGCAACTGCCATTCGAGTTGATGTGTGATGCAAGTGACTATGTTGTGGGAGTTATGCTAGGACAAAGGCAAGAGAAGGTTACATCCAATTTATTATGCGAGTAAAACTTTGAATGAAGCTCAGATGAACTACACAACTACTAAAAAGAAGTTGTTAGCAGTAGTCTTTGCTTTTGAAAAGTTTAGGCCATATCTGGTTGGTACTAAGGTGGTGGTCTAATGATGCGAAAATATCGAGTGGCCTAAACTAATGTAAATTAGAATAAGACTCCGACACTTCTACGACGTGCAAGTATACACGGACGAGAGCAGCAAGTGATAAGTTAAAGTATCGATCCCACGAGGACTAGCTAAACCTAAATGAATGAGTGTCCTAGCAATTTTTCCTTATTTTAGTGCAATGTATGAGTGTGCAAATTACTATTGTAAATAAATAAATTGATGTGATAAGTGTGCAAAGACAAGACTAGACTCAAGAAAATAACTAAATTTAAATGAGGGGAGAGGAGAATGCAAACAAGAGGGGAGATGCAAGAGAAGAGATTTTTAATGAAAAATAGGCTCGGGTTAGAGTTCTAATGTTCAATTGGAATAAATTTTGAGTGATGCCTTGAATTTACCTACACATGCATTCAAATGATTCTTTCCAAAATCACTAAGTTTTAAAACCTACAATTTTCCAATTGTGATCTAAATTATGCTAATGATTTTAGGTTCTAGGTGGGTTAATTATCCCTAACAACTCAATAATCCTAGAATGAAATTTTAGTTTTCTAATTCATTAGCTTTCCCAAGTTTATGAATTATAGAGAAGTTAAAAAGGCCAATTTTAATTCTCATGCAACGTTAAATTCAATAAAATTTCATAAATTCAATCAATGGCATCACCCATAAATTTAATCAAAAATTACATTAAAACAACCTAACCCTTGCCTAAGATAATTTAGTCCATAATAGGAATCAAATCACACATCTTTAAATTGAACATGTTTTCACTAATCAAGAAGTTCACATATAAAAATAACCCAAAACAACCAAACAAACTACTTAGAACAGTGAGCAAATTAACCTCTAATTAGTGTATAAACAACCCAACAAAAGCAAAGTGATAATTGGCAAAAATAATCGGCAAAAGCATTAAAAGAAAAGGAACAATTTACACAAAGAAGTGGCCTTGTTTTGCTACAAAGAATTGCCTAGATGTAGGCCTCTCATGCGATGGTCTCAGCGGGGCACTTTGCTTCAAAGAAAGCCCTTGGGTTGGCCCGACAGCGGTCGCACCAATTGCTTTCAAAGAAAAGGCAAGCAACAACAATAACAACCCTTGGATCCACTGATTGCTTCAAAGAAACGGCGACAACACAATCTGGCGGAGACCTCACGTGATTGCTTCAAAGCAATCGCTTGACAACTCTCAATGTTAGTAACCTCACGTGATTGCTTCAACAATCCTTGACAACTCCCAACGACGGTCCTTCACACGATTGCTTCAAAGAAACCTCTCGGCAAATCATTTTTCTTCCAATGATTGCTTCAAAGAACTCTTGACAATCAAAGAACCTCTCAAAGAACCTCATGCATATTGCTTCACCGAAATCGCTCCTTTGACCTTCCTTCACAATTGCTTCAAAGAAATTGATGGGTCAACTCTCTCGATGCCGCCTCAAAATTGCTACAAACAAATCGAAGCCCTTCACGAATCCTCTCTTGGCTTTGCTTTGTGCAGCAATTCTCACCATACCAACCACGATTGCTTCAAAGATGGATGGACCACACGATTGCTACATCAAATACACCTTCATGATTTCTCTCTCAATGCACACATTTGTCAGTAGCAATCGCTTCTGTTCTCTTTCTCTCTCTCGGTCTCTTTCTCTTGTCGCCAATCCTCCGCCCCTTTCACCTGTAAACCTTAGCCTTCTTATACAAGATGGTGTTGCCCCTAATTCCATACATTACAAAAATACCCTTAAGGGTAAAAAGACCATCTTACCCTTCGGGTAAAATGTCTAAAATGCCCTTAAGGACTCTTGTAATTTTTAAACATTTCCTGCACACAGAAAAATCCCAAATAAATTTATAAAGTCAATTATAAAAGAATCTAAATACGCGAGGATTTTTGGAGTTAAGAAAAATCTCAAATTTCCGTCTTTAATCAACCGTTAGCTTATTTTCCTAAATTTCATAAATTAAAGCACAAAAACATCAAAATTAATTCTTTTTTAACCTAATGCTTAAATTCAAGATTTTAGAGCTAACACACATAATTTAGGGATAAAATAACATGAGGATCACTAAATTAAATGCAATTCAAGTGGATTAAACACTAAAATTCTAGTAAAATAACTCACTTATGGTGAGTTATCATCTTCACAGATCATGCTGCCATTAGGTATCTGTTGACAAAGAAAGATGCCAAACCAAGATTGATTAGATGGGTATTACTTCTGCAGGAGTTTGAAAGAGAAATCAAAGATAAAAAGGGTTCAGAGAATGTGGTGGCAGACCATTTGTCTAGGATTAAGAATTCTGAGCCTTTACCCCCACACTCCCACATAAGGGATGACTTCCCTGATGAGCAACTCTTGTAAGTTGGTGAGGTCCAAAATACCAACCCCCCTTGGTTCGCGGACTATGCCAATTACTTGGCTTGCAATATCCTCCCCCCTGATTTGTCAGCACAACAGAAAAAGAGATTTATGCATGAATCCAAATTTTTTCTGTGGGACGATCCATGTTTATATAGACAGTGTGTAGATGGTATGATTAGGAGATGTGTGACCGAAAGCGAGATACCATCTATTCTCGAGCATTGTCATTCGTCCGCTTATATGGAGGCCATTTTGGTGGCCAAAGGATCAGATCAAAGGTATTCCATCACAGCTATTATTGGCCATCTGTCTTTAAGGATGCATATATTTTTAGCAAGACATGTGATACATGCCAGAGGAGAGGTAATATAGGAAGAGAGAGGAAATGCCCTTGACATACATCTTAGAGGTGGAGCTCTTTGATGTTTGGGGATTGACTTCATGGGCCCTTTTCCTCCTCTGGGGGAATTTGTATATCTTAGTGGCGATGTAGATTATGTCTCTAAGTGGGTAGAAGCCATGGCGTGTCCGAATAATGACGCTAAAACAAAGGTCGATTCTTGCATAGGCACATATTCACGAGATTTGGGACCCTAGAGTCTTAATCGGTGATGAGGGCTCTCATTTTGTCAATAAGGCAATGAATACCCTCCCGGCCAAGTATAATGTAAAGCACAGAATCTCCACCCCGTACCATCCACAAGCTAATGGACAAGCTGAAGTGTCCAATAGGGAGATTAAAGGAATCCTTGAGAAGGTTGTAAAACCTCAAAGAAAGGATTGATCCTTCAGGCTGGATGAAGCCTTGTGGGCTTATAGGACCGCCTTTAAGACCCCCATTGGAATGTCCCCATATAGACTTGTGTTTGAAAAGGCTTGTCACTTACCTAGAGCATAAGGCATTCTTGGCCTTAAAGGAACAAAACCTAAATCTAATTGCTGAAGGAGATCTGAGGCTACTTCAATTGAATGATTTGGATGAGTTTAGGAGATTTTCTTATGAGAATGCAAAGCTTTACAAAGGAAGAACTAAATCTTGACATGATAGGAGACTCATTCCAAAGACTTTTGAAGCAGACCAAAGAGTTTTATTATTCAATTCCCGCCTCAAACTTTTTCCTGGTAAGCTTAGGTCTAGATGGTCAGGCCCCTTTACAGTGATCGAAACTCTCTCCTACGGGGCTATTAAGCTTCGATGTGAGCAGGATGGAAGAGAGTTTCTTGTTAATGGGCAACGTTTGAAACACTATTGGGGTGAAGACTCCAAAGGAACATGTCCACATGGAAGTTGAGTGATGATGAAGTGTAGTGAATCCTTCTATAAAAAAAAAAAAAATTCTTAGCTAGGTTATTTTTTTTCCTTTTATTCGTTGTCTATGCATGATAGGAGATTTAGTTGTTTATATAATTCTTGATCCAGTTGTTTCATGTTTTGCTCTTTGTTTTATCATATATAGTTAATCTTTGATTAAGTGTCGTTTGGATGTAGAATTGAAGCATACAAAAGGTTAGAGGTAAGAATTCTTTCTCCCTTTGCTCGATCACCAAGCATGATTGTTCATTTCGTATGGCTAAATTAAGTGCAATTTCTTTTTTTTTTCCTATTGAAAACTTTCCAACATACTAGAATAGGTTAACTTGTGTTTTTAGTAGAATAAAAATCTAAAGCATGTGAATTTTCATTGTAGCATGTAATCTAAGATGAATGGAAGCATGTGAAAAGCTAGGATACAATTTTCTCTATTGTTTTAGGATAATAAAATTCCTAGTTTGATGCTCCATTAATTTTTAATTACATGTCTTAAAAAGAATGAGTAAATGTTGACTTTATGCTTTTTTTGTTTTGTTTTGCAGGTTGACCTATTTTAGGTTAGATGTTTTTGCCCTTTAGGTTAGGTAGTTGGATAAAGGATAGGAGTTAGTGGGAAAAAGGAAAAAGAAAAAAAAAGTTGCTTTGGGGATTAGTCGTTTTTTTAGGGTAAAAGGGAATCTTAGACTTGGAACCTAAAAAAAGACTTGAGTTAGGAGAAACCAATCTAGATCCAAATCTAGCTTAGGCAAAATCTTTCTTAACTTAGGAAGCTTGCTGTCCATTCTTTAGAATTTTTCTAGTACATTTATCTATTTTGCTTCATATTTAATCATGTGGCTACGAAGAAGCAAAAGCAAGAAAGAGGCCGAAAAATTGAAGAGTGCAATAGTAGAAGTGAGCCAATCCAATCCTTGATCGTCCACCCATTCCTCTTCTTCCTCGCGGAGTAAAGGAAAGCAGGTGGTTAGTGAATGGCCCTTAGAGGATGCATATCCTTTTGAGGCCCCTGAACCACCGACACCTAAGTCCAAAGAGAAGAAAGAAAAGAAGAAGAAAGGGTACACTAGGGAAGACAATCCCGAAGTGATGAAAGAGGTATTGTGTGAGGAAGGTATCCCTGAGAGATTTATCAGTGAAAGAGCAAGAACAAAATATGAGAAGTTGAAGAAAAGAGTTCTTTTGCTAGAGAGAGGTTTCAACCTATGCTCAAGAGAGATTCCTCCTTCCCTATCCCAAAATATAGCAAATCTAGGTTGAGAAACGTTTTGTAAAGAACGTGAGGCCGCCATCCCCACCATAGTTAGGGAGTTTTATGCGAACATCTATCTAGAAAGGAGGATATCCATAGTAAGGGGTAGATATGTTCATTGGGACACGGATACCATTAACTCCATGCTCGAATTGCCTTGCCAACTTTATGGTAGGACAAATGAGTTATTAATGGCCCCATCCGACACTCAAATGAATGCCGCCCTAAGAACGGTAGGGATCAATGGGGCGAAATGGATGGTAAGCTCAACGGGAGCGAGGACTATGTTAGCTTCCTATTTAGCTCCTGAAGCACACATGTGGCTTCCTTTCGTGAAGTTGAATCTCATGTCCACTTCGCATGATTCAACGGTCTCGAGGAGTCGAATCATGCTTCTTTATGCCATCCTCTCAGAATTGCAAATCGATGTAGGAAACCTAGTAGCTAGGGAAATAGAAGGGTGTGCAAAGAAAAAGAGTGGAAGAATCTTCTTCCCTAGTTTAGTAACCTCTCTTTGCATTAGGGTCGGGGTTCCTTATTATATTTGGGAGGATAAAATCTTAGCTAGCCTTTAGACACCATTATGGACCATCACACCCAAGTTGGTTCAAATAAAGGAATGGGGTTAATGGTAGGAATGGACCAACTCATACACCAAAAGAATGTGATGATGAGCATGATGCACCATATGCAAGATCAACCACATTGTTATTGGGAGTATGCCCAAGAGAGAGACTTAGCCCACCGAGCCGCTATGCAAGCCAATTTTCCAAACCCCTACCCAAATTTCCCCGAATTTCCCCACTCCATTTTGCAGCCTTGGATGCAGTCGAGTGATGATGAAGAAGATGAGATGAACAACGAGGAGGAGGAGGAAGCCCAAGAAGAGGAAAACGACGAGGATGACTACTAGGGCAAAAGAGGGAGGCCCTGTTCCCTTTTCTCTTTAGTATTATGAATTGTTTTGCTTGTTGTCTTTTGTTTTCTTTTCCTTTATAATTTGTTGCTGCCCTTTTTGCAATTTGTTGATTTATTTTCCTTTTATAAGCATGTGTAGGTTTGTTGGTTGTAATGGTTTCTGCTGAGAATTCATTGTTATTTACTTGCTTTAAGACTTCTAAATACTTTGTTTTGACTACTGAAATCCATATTTCGTGTTGATTTTCAAAGTCTTGGTTATGCATGATGTAGGTAGTTGATCCACTATGTTTAAGCAAGTAGAAATAAAAAAAGATTGTTGTTGTCCCTTTTATAAAAACTAAGTTTCTGCATGTTTTTAATGGTAAAAAGTATGCTGTCTTCTGTAGAAACTTGGTGAGAAACTCGTTAAAACTGAAAAAGTTTAAAAAAAAATCTTAGGGGGAATAACAATAGGAGTTGTTGCTTGTGTTTGAGGAAAGGGTATTTTATCTTGTTTGGTGTTTCTCGAGGTCAAGTTTATCATAAGTTTTTTTTTTTTTTAGTGAACTTATGTTTAGTATGTCAATCAAACCAGTTAGGATCCAACTCCTAGGCTAAAAAATTCGAAAACTAGAAGCCATGAAAAGTTAGGTAACCCATACAACCTTTAACAGCGCCCCAAAATTAGTAAACTCTGATTTTGTTATCATTTCAAGTTTGGGGAAGTTACCCGACCTCCCTAACTCAATGAGAACATTGAGTACTCTAAGTTTGGGGGGAAAGGTAAATTCTTCATTTTTTTTAAGAAAAAAATTGAAAAAAAAAAGTGAAAGAAAGAAAGAGTGTGCAAACCTTTCATTTCCATAAACTCCATTAAGGTAGACCAAAAAGATGTTATTTATTTTGTTATTTAGAGTCAGTTCAGGTAACTTGGTGCTCGATGTCAGGGGGTCTGGGCACTAACCATGCTGGCCTCTTGGAGCGAAGGTATCAAGCAAGTAACCTGTACCCATTGCTTAGGTGTGTTGCGCTAACCACGTGTGACATTCTAAGAACTACGGGAGAACCCCATTGCTTAGGTGCGCTGCGCTAACCACGTGTGTCATTCTAAGAACTACGGGAGAGTCGAAAAAAAAATATAAATAAATAAAAACAAAAAAAAAACTAGCCCTAAGTTGTGTTTAAGGAAATGGAGGGGGTAATGTACATATTTGTTTTAAAAAAAATATATATATATATAAAAAATAATAAAAAAAATGATCATGAATTTGAAGACATGCAAGTTTTGGATTGTGACTTATCATTAACTATGGGTTGCCTAATTTGAATGATTAGGACTATAGTGATTGAGCTTGAGGGTAGGTGCTAGATCCTAGTTGGTTTGCTCTTGGTACTAAGACATAAGTGTTATGTAGGAAACTCTGGATGAACCACTTAGAAAGCATTGAATGAATAGTAACTTGCAACTTAGAGCGTAAGTCTTTAACTCTTGTTCAGTTAACCCAATTCATTTGAGTCTTGGAAGGTCTTTAAAATTTTTAGGGAATAGAACTCATTGAGGAGAATGAGTAGTTCAAGTTTGGGGGTTTGATAACTCGCCATAGGAGAGTTATTTTACTAGAATTTCAGTGCTTAATCAACTTGAATTGCATAGAATTCTTTGAGCTTCATGTTATTTTATCCCTAAATTATGAATGTTAGTTGAAAATCTTGAATTTAAGCATTAGGTTCTAAAAGAATTAATTTTGATTATTTTGTGCTTTAATTTAAGAAATTTAGAGAAATTAGCTAACAAGTAATTAAAGACCGCAATTTGAGATTTTTCTTAACTTTTACATATTTAGTTTGATTAATGATTGATAATGATGTATGAGGATTTTTCTGTGTGCAGGAGATGTGTAAAAGGAAAAAAATATTACAAAAACCCATAAGGGCATTTTAGACATTTTACCCGAAAGGAAAAATGGTCTTTATACCCTAAATGTCATTTTCGTATTCATCAAACAAGGGCAACATTTCCTTGTGAGAATAGGAAAAGAAAAAAATAAAAGGAGAAGAGAAGGGGAGCTGCTAGGGGAATTTTGCGTGAAGAGAGACCTGCGACAGAGGAAAATAGAAGAGCAATGAGAAAACGGTGGACACCATCGATTGCTGAAGCAATCGTGAGGGGAGACTGAGGGATTTCGTCATTTTGCTATAGCAAGGCCGAGGGAGAGAAATCGTGAAGGCATCGGGAGAGCCAGCCAACCTACCTTGCTGAAGCAGTCGGAAGAAGACGCCAAGAATTGCTGTAGCAATTGCGAGAGACAGCATAAACAGAGTTGGCCCATCGATTGCTGAAGCAATCGCGAAGGAGGACCGATGAGCGTTGTTATGTGTCACAATCATATTAGAAGAGCGTATGTTTGTGAACCTCACATGGACAAGTCGTGCCATGATGCGATCGAAGAGGACGGTGCATCATCTAACACACCAAGATAGGTGGGCTTGAAGGCATGTGAGACTGGGCCAACCGTGTCGTCGGAGGGGTTGATGTATGGGCGTATGACCCCTCGCCAAAATGACGTGCAAGGGAGGAAGACCCAATATTTCACATAATATACTATAGGGGGGGTACCATGGTGTCGACTCCCCACCACCCCTGGGCTTGTGGGCCTAAGTGAGTCACCCAGTGGCACATTAGCGTGTCATGGCTGGGGCGAGCGTCACAAGAAGAAGTTTCTTGGGCGTTTCCTTTGTAACGGGTTTTCAAGGGACAGTGTCGGACGACACAGGTGTGCCGACATTGCGCCCCTTCCCATGGGCTGGAGGTTCCGATATAGGGCCCGTTAGCGGCCAACGATCTGAGATTGTCCCGTCAAAGCCAACTCATGGAAAGATCGAGTGCAAGTACACGGACGGGCGACGTGTACGACCAAGTTATATTCCGCTGCTTATTTACTTGATGCTTGGTTGAGGACTAAAGAACCTCGCCTAAGGCCCGACAAAGCCACAAAGCGTTGCGATCATAGCGATGGGGCAGGAGTTCCCCTTAAGGCTGGCCATGTTCGAGGGATGAATCATGGCGCCGCACGGTTCGAGAGGTACGACCGTGACACTTGGTATCGAGCCAACCTTTGTGCGCGCAGTCGGACAAGAATTGAATTGACGTTAGCAAGAGAAATCATATGTCAGGCAAGAATGGGCAACAGTTTGGGGTATGATGACAATGTTGGCGTTGGTTCAGTTCGAGTGAGTAGAACGGGCAATGATGGCCCGAGTGAGTGCCAGAGTGCGCGAGTTGAACAAGTTGGCATGTGTTTGCGAACGAGTTGTGCGGGCGGTGGTGCCCGATTGAAGCGCCTATGTGCGCAAGTTGAGCAGTTGGCGTGCGAAAGCCAACGAGCGAGTTGTGCGGGCGGTGGTGCCCGATCGAAGCGCCAAGAGTGCGCAACCTTTGCGGTGTGGCCAGGAGTGCCACTATGAAAGTGCTCGAGCAGAGTGAGCACATTGTGAAGCGCCGAGGCGCTGTATTGTGTTGCCACACAGTGTGGCTTGTTGCAATTGAGAGTTGGCCGAAGGAGAGTGCCAACAGACAGAGGGCTATGTCAATGTACTTTCAGACTTTGCTACCGTGAGAGTTGGTGTTACGATGAATCCATTCCGTACACCGTGATGTGCCGCTCCGAGAATATGTGATGTGGTGGCCAAAGTGGCCAAGTGTGTTGGGGCGCGCTCCCCGTGGCTAGGTAAGAGAATGCCTATGTCTTTTGCCATGAGTTGTCTGGTGATTCCCAGGTCGAGTCCTAAAGTTGGGCGAGATAGACCCGCAGAGATAGCCCACGGTGGTGGCAAACACCATGCTTGTGATTACAGTCGCCGGCCAAGTCCTAGAGTTGGGCGCGAGAAAGGTCCCTTGGTGGTGAGTACGATTCATGAGTAGGTGGCGGATGTTCGTGCTTGTGATTCTCGGTCGTCGGGCGAGTCCTGAGAGTTGGGCGTAGTAGGTCCCTTGGGCGGTACAGTTCATGAGTAAGTGATAGTTTCCATATTCGATCTGATGCACGATTATATTCAGCAAGTCCGTCAGTTGCAAGCCCGAGAAACGGATCGTCATCGAGACGATGTCGAGTTTAAGTGGGGGAGAGTGTTATAATCCATGATTTGGATTGAACCCCCGAGTATGTCATCGAGGACGATGACGAGATTAAGTGGGGGAGAATGTCACAATCATACTAAAAGAGCGTATGTTTGTGAACCTCACAGGGACAAGTCGTGCCATGATGCGATCGAGGAGGACGGTGCATCATCTAACACACTAAGATAGGTGGGCTTGAAGGCATGTGAGACTGGGGCCAACCGTGTCGTCGGAGGGGTCGATGTATGGGCGTATGACTCCTCGCCAATATGACGTGCAAGGGACGAAGACCCAATATTTCACATAATATACTATAGGGGGGTACCATGGTGTCGACTCTCCACCACCCCTGGGCTTGTGGGCCTAAGTGAGTCACCCCGTGGCATGTTAGCGTGTCATGGCTGGGGCGAGCATCACAAGAACAAGTTTCTTGGGCGTTTCCTTTGTAACGGGTTTTCAAGGGACAGCGTCAGACGGCACAAGTGTGCCGACATTGCGCCCCTTCCCATAGGCTGGAGGTTCCGATATAGGGCCCGTTAGCGGCCAGCGATCCGAGATTGTCCTGTCAAAGCCAACTCATGGGAAGATCGAGTGCAAGTACGCGGACGGGCGACGTGTACGACCAAGTTATATTCCGCTGCTTATTTACTTGATGCTTGGTTGAGGAATGAAGAACCTCGCCTAAGGCCCGACAAAGCCACAAAGCGTTGCGATCATAGCGATTGGGCAAGAGTTCCCCTTAAGGCTGGCCATGTTCGAGGGATGAATCATGGCGCCGCACGGTTCGAGAGGTACGACCGTGACACTGTGCGCGTAGGTGCGAGGAATCGCCCAACTATTGCTGCAGCATTCGCGCGCGTTGGTGACTATCGGCTGAACATTCATTGCTGAAAGCAATTGTGCGACTTTGTCGCGTAATCGTGTCCGGACGCCCACCATCAAGCAATTGCGTGCATTGGCTTCGAAGACCAGAATCCGAGACCCCTTTTGCTGAAGCAAAAAAAATAAATAAATCGTTGTCACTGTGTAACTATTCCCAATCTCGTTATTATTTGTGCCAATTAACACTGTTTTGTTGGATGTTTTTCTTTAATTAGGAGTCGAATTGCTCACTGTTTTCTTTTGAAAAATTGAGTGGCTGATTTTATTGATATTTTTATACACTTCCATTGATTAGTGAAAGATGCTTTACCTAAAATTGTAGTTGTTCTTCAATGTATAAATTGTAATAAATTAGTGGTTGATGTCATAGTTGAATTTATGAGATTTTAATGTTTACAACGATGCATGAGGGTTAAAATTTGGCCACTTTAACTTCTCTTTAAATTCATGAACTTGGAAAAGCTAGTGAATTAGGAAATTAAAATTTCATTCTAGGATCTTGAGTTAATTAGGGATAATTAACCCACCTGGAACCTTGAAATCATGAGCGTAATTTAGGTCTCAATTGGGAAATTGTTGGTCTTAAGATTTAGTGATTTTGGAAAAATTCACTTGATCACATGTGTAAGTAAATTCAAGGCATCAACCATATATTTGTTATTCTAATTATACATGAAACTTCAACTTAACCCTAGCCTATCTCTCAATCTAAAAGCCCTAGTTTTCTCTCGTTTGGTTTATGTTTTTAACGTTTTCACGTACTTTGATTTATTGCATTAGTTTCATTATACTTAACTCATCCAAACAATAAGATTAAAAAATCAAATTCTATTATTGCATTCACTTATTTTTAACACAAATTTGCATGCCCATGCATTGCACCAAAAAAAATAATGAGGAGAAAAATTTCTAGGACACTCATTGGTTTAGATTCTACTAGTCCTCGTGGGATCGATACTTTTCTTATCACTTGCTGCATTGACCGTGTATACTTGCACGTCAAAGAAGAGTCAGAGTCTCATCCTAGTTGCATTAGTTTAGGACACCTGACATTTCTGCATTAAGTTTTTGTAAGTTTTTGGCTTTATCATTGGCCTTGATCCATCGATCATATGCATCACAAACATTTCGTGTAGCATTTGAGCCTAGCACCTGAGGACACTCCTCAGTCAGCACAAACTTTAGATCATCCACTACCAAAATAGTGTTAAGTTTGTTTTTCCAAGTCATCATGTTCTCTTCGGTTAATTTTTCCGCACCCAGTAAGGAAATAATAGAGCTAGACATTTTTCTGAAATTTACAAAAAAAAATTTGTATAAGTTTCTCGCTAGAAAACTGTCTAATCCATACACATTTTAGCTACTTATCTAATGATTCCTAAGTCATTAATAAATTGCAATGATACTCCAAAGGTTTAGAATGTATGACACCGAAAGGTAATAAAAAACACTCCTCCTCTAGATCAAGACATTCTTGACCAAAACCTAATGCCAGAATAACTCTTATTCCTATAGGCTTTAGTTACCATTATTTGGTCAGGATACATACACTCCTTATGTACCTTGTGAGTGTAACCCTCTGTCTTTAGACCCCAGAGTCCCCATCCAAAAAAAATCGCCGAATGGAGGATTATGTTGAAAAATAGACTAAGGAAATCTTTATCTCTTTCGGGTGTCCACTGTGTTTGATACCCTATGATCAAGCCCTCCGAAGGGATTTTCTAGTCCAGGCCAAACTAGCAGGCTGACCATAGTGATTTTACGGTGTGAATCGACAGAAGAGACCATAAGTTTTGTTTTCACTAAACCTGCTCCCACTCACTACAAGTACCCTCTCCATTCACCTTGATATTGACTCATACAAACACATCCGAAGGGGGACGCTCCCGTTTGCGCCACGAGGCCAAGTATGAGTCTCACGGTGTGAACTTCCCGGAGAAACGTAGGTGAAAAAATATGTATCATATACATTTGCCAAACCTTCTATACTAATTGCTTTTTACATTTGCCAAACCAAAATCGAGTTATCAATTCAAATTCGTTTCCATTGTACATTAGGGATCTAGATTCCTACACTTTGTTGGTACATGCCTGCAAAATAAAAACAAGTAAAAGAAAACTGGACCTCACAATCACTCCCTCACATGTTTCACTCAAACACGTTTCACTGAAACACATGAATGGTCACTCGTGTTTACCCTCAAAGATGTAATACTCCCTCACACATATTCAATCTTTCTCAATGATGAGCTAATGAGCCAAGACTTTGCAACCAAGATCAAAGAAGCAAGCTAGAAACAAACCAAGTAAGAATTATTGTAAAGTGTCAAACTCAAGCAAAGAACAGTAGAATATAAAAAAAATGAAAACTAGAAATCAAGAACCTAATGTTTAAGATCCAACCAACTAGGAAAGGAAATAACAAAAACAAGATATCTAGAATCAAGAATTTAAGATTCAAGATTCAAGGAATTATGTGAGATGAACAAAGAAAAGAAAACTAAACAATTTTTTTTTTTTTTTAGGTTCTGAAACTACTTGCAAGTGTTTGAAATTAAGATAAGCGCTGCAAACAAGCAAGAGTTTATGCACAAATTCACAAAATAACCATAATTAACAAAAATACCTTCTTTGATCACAATGTCAAAAACTATAGGGACTATGGTTTATGACAAGGGTAGATTGGTAAATTTGGTAAAAATAGTTAGGGCTCTTGAAATTAAGTAAAATTTAATACACGTGAACAAAAATTGGGCTAAAAAGGAAGAAATATAGATAAGAAAAAGCTAAGAAAGAAAAGTTGTTGCAGAAAAGAAATTGGGCTTCTGTGAGCCGCGTTGGTTTGGCAAGTTCAGTACCTTTCGGTCTGGTTCTTTGAACGAAAAATTTTGAGTTTCTTTGTGACTTGCAAAATAGCGAGTGTGTAAAATTTGGGCTCAAAATACGTTTGGTTGATCTCTGTAAAATTGATTCAAATCAGATAGATAAGATTTCTCAGATTTTTTCAGATTTGAACAGTAAACATTTAATCGATTTTTTCTTCATCTTTCTTTTGACTTTCCTCAGAATAAATATTTTTCCAACACTAAATTGAAAGTAGGCAAAATCAGAAAATTCTGGAGATATGCAGCAGAAAAATTATCCAAGAACAAATTTCAAAGAAAATAAGTGTGACTTTTAATCTAATCTCTAAATCTTAAAACAAAGGTCTATGGTTAAAATTTTCTCCAAATGTGTGATCAACTGAAATATAATTGGTTGAAAAGATTATGCATGAATAGATCATAGCAATTATTTGTTTAGAAACATAAAGTGCATGGATCAAATTACAAGTAATTTTTTTAATAAAAGAGACAAGAATTTAGGAAACAAAAAATCAGAATATAGATGAGGGAATAAAAAACAAGCAAAAGAAGGATAGATTCAATTTAGAGCCAAAGCTCTGATACCAAATGATATGAAAACCCTAAAATTTTAAAAGTTAGGAACTCTTTGATTATATGAACCCCTAACTAGTAAATTCTAAAACCTCAAATCAATTCAATCTCAATCCCAAGGTAAGGATTAAATAAGAATTACCTTATTGATCTAAGACCAAGAGATAAGAAAACTGATTCCTCACTCAAGCGTTGAACACTCCACAAGCCAAACTGATCAAGCTTTACCTGAATGTTCTTAGATTGCAACTCTGGCTGAAAACTTCATTCATACGTCCAAAACTTGAGTTTTGTACAACCTAAATGTCAAGGTTTAAATAGCTTGCCAAACCCTAAATGTCATATCAATAATCATAACAAATGACAAAAAATACCCTACTTAAAATGTCATAAAAAGGATAAATTTGGAAAAATAATTGAATTACATAAAAATTAGAAAATAACAATTTGATGTCATGGTGGTTCATATGATTAAAGTCATATAAATGATTATTTGATGGGGATTCGACAAGCCCTTCACCAAATTGGCGTCGTTGCCAGAGGTTGACGTATATTTTAGAGTTAATTAATATTGTGACAAAAATTCTAGATTTTAATTATAACTGTGAATTATATATATAATTTGATTTTTTATTTTTTTTATTTTGTTGTTTTTGTATATTTCTTTATTTTTATTAATTATATTCATTTTTAGTTGATTTATTTCTTTATTCAGTTTCTAACTATTTTTTTTATCTTATCATTGTCGGGTTCAATTGGTGCATGCCCAGAAATTAATCTAGGAATAATAAATGCACCTACAAGCAACTGAACAAAGCCTTGATTGGTCAGCCTAAATGTAAACTAACATTTCGTTTGGATATTGAGAAAGTGATTTTCAACATATCTCAATCTATAAGGTATTCAGACAAGGTTAGTACAATTAATGTGATCAAGGGATTTCTTTTAAAGTAATACACTAGATCAGTTGCCCATAGGATAGAGAAAATGTTAGTTTTGCCTGCCATGAGACTGAGGAAATCCAACCTCCTATAGTAGAATTGAAGAAATTACCTACACACCTTTGTTATGCATTCTTACATGAATCCTCTATTTATCCTGTTATTATATCTGTCGAGTTAAATAAGGAGAAATAGTTGAGTATCTTACGTGCACATAAGTTTGCCTTTGGATGATCCATTAATGATATTAAAGGTATCAACCCGTCCATTGTTATGCATAAAATTCTTATGGAAGATACATTTCTAAACCATCGGTGGAGCATCAAAGGTAACTAAACCCAATAGTGAAGGAGGTGGTAAATCTAAGGTTCTAAAACTTTTAAATTCAAGGATTATTTATGTCATATTTGACAACTATTGGGTAAACCCTGTATAAGTGATAACTAAAAATGGAGGTACGACTGTGATAAAACATGAAAAAAAAATGAGTTCATACCTACCAGGACTGTCACTGGATGGCGTGTCTGCATTGATTATAGGAAGTTGAACAAAGCCACGAGAAAAGATCAACCTTTTATTGATCAGATGCTTGATAGATTAGCTGGTTATCCTTACTATTTTTTTCTTGATTGTTATTCATGTTATAATCAAGTTGCCACTGCTCATGAGGATCAAGAGAAGACGACATTCACCTGCCCTTACCGAACATATGATTTTAGGAGAATGCCGTTTGGATTGTGCAATGTACTTGCTACCTTTCAACATTGCATGATGGCCATATTCCATGACCTGATAGAGGAAATTATGGAGGTTTTTATAGATGAATTTTCTGGTTTTTGATCTTCATTTGATATTTGTCTTACTAATCTTGCTATTATGTTATAGAGGTGTCAGGATACCAACCTAGTTCTCAATTGAAAAAACTGCCATTTTATGGTTAGGGAAGGTATAGTATTGGGGCACAAGGTCTTTGAGAAGGGACTGAAGGTGGACCGAGCAAAAATTTCTGTTATTGAACAACTCCCACCTCAAGTAAATGTAAAGGGAGTATGTAGTTTTTTAGGCCATAGGCCATGTAGGGTTTTATATGCGCTTTATGAAAGATTTTTCTACAATATTTGAGAAACTTTTGTGTGCATTGCTTGAGGAAGACTTTGCTTTTACATTTTCTGATGACTGCATGATTTTATTTCAATTATTAAAAGAAAAATTGACTTTTCCGCCCATTATTGTCGTACCTGAATTGAGTCAACCTTTTGAGATTATGTGTGATGCTAGTGATCATGTTGTAGGAGCAGTTCTAGGTCAGCATCGGGATAAACTTTTTCAGACCTATTTACTATGCAAGTAGAACTCTAAATATGGCACAATAAAATTATACCATTACTGAAAAAGAAATGCTTGTCGTTGTCTCTTCTTTTTGACAAATTTAGGCCTTAATTGTTAGGGGATAAAGTTATTGTTCATACTAACCATGCAGCTCTAAAATATTTATTCAATAAGAAAGATGCTAAATCCTGCCTAATTCGATGGATTCTTCTTTTATAGGAGTTCGATTTCGATATTAAAGACAAGAAAGGATGTGAAAATGTGGTAGCTGATCATTTGTCTAGGATTGAACATGAAATCAATCAACAATCATCCTCTATCATAGATGACTTCCCTAATGAAAAACTGTATAAGGTACTAATTTGCCAAGGTATGTTGACTATGTGAACTTTCTTGTAGGAGGAGTAATGCCACAAGACTTGAATTCGCAATAGAAGAAGAAGTTCCTCCAAAATGTGAAATCTTATCTCTAGGATGAACCTCTGCTTTTTAAGATTTGTGCAGACCAGATGATAAGAAGATGTATACCTCTTGAGGATGTAGTCAAGATGATGATAAGAAGATGTATACCTCTTGAGGATGTAGTCAAGATCATTCATGACTGCCATTCATCCCTATATGGTGGACATCTTAGACCCACCTGGACAACTACAAAGGTGTTACAATCATGTTTTTTTTGGCCTACTTTGTTCAAAGATTGTTATACTAACTACTGTGTTTAGCTACTCTAAATCACAAGAAAAAAAAACTAAACAAGTAGAAAACGTCTTAGAACGCTATTACAAATCGAAAGAAAGAGAAATAAACTTAGGTGTCGATGCCGGTCCTTCGTCTCCGAGCTCCTATCTTCGATCTCGAACCTCCACGAATGCTTTGGCTCCCAAAATCACTCTTTTCTCTCTTCTTACAAGGTGTATTTCGAATTTAGGGCAAAACTCTACCAAATTGTGCTCCCCTTGCAATGAATCATAAGGTTGTATTTATAGGCATCAATGGGGCAGCGTTGCAACGCTAGGGACAGCGTTGCAACGCTGTACCCTAAACACGTGGTAAATATGGAAACTATCGACAGCGTTGCAACGCTAGGGACAGCGTTGCAACGCTGCTACCTTAACGCGCGCGTCCCTATCGAAGTGGCATTGCGACGCTGCAGGGCAGCGTTGCAACGCCCTCTGTGCGGCTTCTCATGCGTGGCTTCTTATTGCAATAGCGTTGCAACGCCATATGGCAGCGTCGCAACGCTATCGCCTGTAGTCTTCAAAGTTGTTTGGCTGCAAGTTCGGCATTGCAACGCTATAGACAGCGTTGCAACGCCATCACTTCGGGTCCATTAGCTTGGTTTGGTCCTTACACTTTTAATAGGTATTCTTTTCAGCTCCAAATAGCCTTGTTTTGATCCCGAGTGATCCAAATTGTCTCCAATAGCTCCGTTTAAGCTCTTAACCTGAAATTAAATGAATTAAACACGTAAAAGCCCTGAAATTATCATAAAACTAGCAATAATTAAGCCTAAGGATAACACATTTTGTGTGCTATCAGTCATGCTCGGAACAGGAAGACTACAATGCATGTTCATAACCAAACATAAATCCAGCAGAATTATTTAGTACTAAGTTAAGCCTAAGGCACAAGGGGTGTTTTCATAGCCTCGCCAGGTGGCCACTGATAGTTCTCATTTATGAGAATTATTTGGCCTTTATACTTTAGTTATTCTTGTTATTTTATTCTTGTTATTTGATAAAAAGGCTAACAAATGTTGGTTTAAATTGAATTATTATTAAAAGTTTTTTAAATTAAGTAAGTGGATAAAGAAAGCAAAAGAAAATGAAACACACATTTACTTAATAGTCTTATGCAGAAAATTAAAGATTACAATATATTTGGACTTTTAAGGAAAATCTACAACTCTACCAAAAATATTGAAATTTTGTGGGATCTTGTTTCCACGATTTTAGTTGTGATTGTTGGCATAATTGTGCATATTTCAAAAAGGAAACCCTAGCCACATCCCTTAAAAATAGAGGAGGAGAATCCACAAGAATGAGCATCGTTTTCCAGTCGTTTTCAAACTTAAGTGTTGCTGTTTTCACGATTTTCTTTTGTTTTTATCATTTTCTGCTATATTTTTCTCCTGTATTTATGTTGTATTTTCTATTGTTTTCAAGATTAGTAGATGTTGCTTTTTTTTTAAAAAAAATTCCAACTGATTGAGTTGCAAAAAAATTCAATCCTTCCTCAACGAAAGTTGAACGAAGTAAAGACTCGATTCTCTTTGAGAAAAGTGAGATTGAATCGTTTGAAAGAGAAGTAAGAGAGGCTCTTATTTGTCTTTTATTTTAGAATTTATTTTATGCATTTTTCTAAGTTTATTTAGTCCAATTTTAGGGATTTAGTTGTTGCTGTAGTATTAATCTTTCAGTTGTATTTTCATAATTCGAACGAGTTGTTAAAGTTCATTTAAATCTTAGCATTGTGTTGATTTAGTATAATAAAATTTATAGTTTATTCTATTCTTTTATTTTTACTCAAGTTCATTCTAGTTTATGTTTTTTAAGTTTGGGTTAATTTATTTTCATTATTACATTTTGGAATTTTTTTTCTTACCTTTTTAATTCAATTATGTGTTTTTATTACTTTAAAACTTTGCTTTTCAATTTTCCTATAATGAGCTTAATTCTCTTTTAGGGATTCAAGTTTGTGATTAGCCTAGAGGAAAGATGTAAACCTCGATAGAAAAAACAACCTAGCTAACGCTTGAACCAAGTTTGCTTTTGGCGAGTGAAATGTTGGGTAAATCCTTGTTGGCCAACTAGTGTTGCTTATCAAGCTTAAGCTTAATACCGAAAGGGTTAAGTGAAGTGGATGTCACAAAAGCAATGGAGAAAAAGACTTAGACATATGTCCTGAAACTTCGACTCTAGACATAGGGTGAGACTCCAAAACCACTAGAGTTGTGTGTCAAATTACCTGAGTTAGATTAGCCATTGACATATAGGTTTAAACACCCAACCTCCTAAAGATACTTCATAGAAGGTCGAATGAGAGTAGAACTTGGTTTACTTAGTTCTTGTGTTAGTTAAAACTGAACTTTCATTCTAGTTGCATTTCTTTCCAAAAGGGCATAAACATTCTTGAATCCCTTACTTTCCCACTGTCTTTAATTTTTTTTACTTAAAATCATCCAACAACCATTTTTGTATCTTTGGTTACCTTTTAATTTTAATTTGTTAACAATTTTTGTTTTCACAATTTTTGTTAAAATTCGTTCCCTTCGACTTGATACTCTGGAATACTCTAGTTTAATATTATTTCGATCACGTGCACTTATGTGTAAGAGATCAGTCACCGCCGTCCGCCAGCTCACAGTTAGGCCTTATCTGCACTAAAACATCAAAGAAAGTAGAGTGAGCATGAAAATACTCAGTAAGTAGCCCCCTCAAGTCCATAACACAACACTACAAGATCAAACAACAAGCCTCAACCGTTCACGCATTTTGGCAATCAAACCCCCCGCTTGGAAACCTATGACTCTAGCCTCTCTCCCGGACTCGTTTGGCCATGCTTCACAAACTAGGCCCAAGAACATGTTGCTGCAAAGACCATTCTCCAGCCACAAAGGCTACCTCAAGCTTGCCACTAAGGCCGACTTTCCACAAAGGCTAACTTGCCACAAAGGCTAACTTTAGCTTGCTACTAGGGCCAACATGCCATAAAGGCTAACTCTAGCTTGCCACCACGGTCGACTTACCACAAAGGCTAACTTGCCATCAAGGCTATCTTAAGTTTTCCACCAAGGCCGGCTTGCTATAAAGGCTATTCACTCCTAAACGGGGCAGGGTCTTAGTTCCTCTAGAAGGCTAAGGGTCCCAAGGCTAGGTCTACACATATTCGCTATGGGGGTAGGGCATCACTGAACTAGGCCTAACCCCCTTACCACAGGGCTAAGCATCACCCGCTAGGCCTACCAAAACTTGCCACCAAGGATAAGCTGCACCCACCAAATCTGCTCACAGACTCGCTACCAAGGTTAAACATCTCATCCTAAGCCTACTCATAAGTTTCCACACAGGCTAAGTCTCACAGACTCGCTACAAGGTTAAACATCTCATCCTAGGCCTACTCATTAGTTGCCACACAGGCTAAGTAGCACATCCTAGGCATACTAATCAATCACCACAAAGGCTAGACAGTACAAGCATAAAAAACAATGTAGACAACCTAACAAGATTCACAATAAGTTAGATAACATACTCCAACCAACAAGCAACCGACCAGTCCAAGACGTTAATCATGGTAAGTATGCTATAATAACATTCTAAGGCCCAAAGATACATTCATACATTCACATGCAAGATTCCCTTCACAGGTCGACATCGATCCATAAATCATACGTTTTAGCATAGGATTACAATTCACAGGCTACACAAGCAAACTCCCTTACTTATGAGCTTGCTTGCAAGATCCAACTAGCTACTTCCTCTGTTTAGGAGTGCAACGGGTAGTCCTCGCTCCCGATAAAAGTCTAAAGCACCCAACGTGTGCTTTAACCATACGAGCCAACTCTGAATGCCAAACAATGTATCGATCCTAGCTCCAAATTCCCCAAGACTAAACCTTTCAACCACTCGTTGACCTGCCCAATAAATCAACCCATACACTTACATAAAGCCCAAGAATATAAATTAGAGAGATGAAACCGATGTGGAGGGATCGGATTCGAGAAGATAAAAAAAGAGGTGGAGCTCGACATTTGTTGTGCAACCGAAATGAGAGGGAGAGGAAGGGTCTGATGTGGGGTCCATCGATTGGAGGCTTGGGTGCAGGGGAAAGGTTAGATGAATCACACGAGAGAGAGAAGAGATCGAACAACCAAATTTGTAGATTAGAAGGAAGGGCCTCGTCGTGGATTTCAAAAGGGGGAAATGGGTCTCGGTGGTACGAATTGAGGGAGAAGGAGGCCCATGACAACTGGGAACGAGGGGAGCGACAATAGGGGAGGAAGCAGCGACAATAGGGGCTCGACGGTGAGGGTGGCTAGTTGTGGTCGCGAACAAAAGTGAGAAGGGACCGTCAAGGGGGCTGCGCCCGAGGAGCCTTCGGGTTCCATCTCCTTTCTCTTTTTTTTTTTTTTTCATTTTGAAGGAATGACAAAGTAAAGAAGATGAAAAAAAAGGGAATAAGAAAAGATGCTCACCAGATCGTTTCGTTCTGCAACTTATTTGCTAGGGGGTGTACATAAGTCAGGTTAGGTTGGGTTGGGGGAGTTTTTTGGATCAACCCAAAAATTCAGGTTGGTCATTCCTTCAACCCAACAAACCCTATTCATGAGAGTAACCCAACCCAACCCAACCCAATATTTTCAGGTTGGGTTGGATTGGGTCGTTGGGTTATTTTTTATAATTTTTTAATTATTTAAAATATTTTTTCTTGAATGAATAACTAAAATTAAATAAAATTCAAATATGAAACTTCAAATTTCAAAACATCTTAACATTTGTTAGAAGTTTAGAAGAAAAATATTAAAAAATTGATAAATAATTCATTTATAAGTATATATATAATTAAAATAAAATAAAAAAATATAAACTTTGGGTTGGGTTGGGTCAACTCGAGCCTAAAAAACTCAACCCGAGAATCGATTCGAATTTTTCAGTTCTCCAAACTTTTAACCCATCCCAAACTGAAGAAAAACCTAACCCAACCCAACCTTTATGATTTGGGATAGGAGTCCGAGTTGCTCGAGTTATCGGGTTATTTGTACACTCCAGTTATTTGCAAAGCCAATTCGAACTCAAAATAGAGAAGAGAGAATTTGGAGTGTAACGCCCCTACTTTTATATTATATGTTCCTAGGGACATTACTACTCATGCATGGATTTTGAGGCACCAAATAACTTTAAATAGATAAAAAAAAATTTATTTAATTTGGGATCCCATAAATACAAAACGTTTACAAACACAACTAACTTTGGCCTCAATTTAAAAATTGTTAGGCTACATAAGCGGAAACTAAAATCACTTTAAAATATACTTTCTAAATCATGCGTGCGGAAAATCATGACTTGGTTCCCATGACTTCTGTAGCGCATCTCTGTCACTCGCCTGGTATGCTCTCGCCTTTACCTGAAAACGTTTTTAAAACAGAGGAAACACAACAAAGGTAGAGGGATGAGTATTAGAAAATACCCAGTAAGTGGGGGTCGGGAAATACAAACACATGCAACATGACTTTCTTTTAAATATGACTTTTATACATGACTGTGATTCGTGACTTTTGAAATCATAAAACTTTCTGTTATGGGACCTAGAACTCCTTTCATAAAATCATGACTTTTCTCTTTGGCTATGCGTGGTCAATTGAGTCTACCTGAGTCTTTTCATTTTGAGTCCCTCACAGACCCCTATAGGTTTGAGTCCCTCACAGACCCCTATAAGATTTGAGTCCCTCACAGACTCCTATAAGTTTTGAGTCCCTCACATACTCCTATAAGTTCGACCCATAAGGTCTCTGATGCATCTTTTACCATACATAAATTCTCAGGAGACCAATTGCCACAACCTACATGACATGTTCATATACATACAATATGCATGAGGTCCCATTCTTCAAACACATATACCTATACATTCAGAATGATTCAACAATCACATAAAACATAAAATCATGGCATAACTTTCATAACTTTAATCTAGAGTCAATCAATCATAAGTAATAAGTACGTTTATAATTTAAGATACATAATTAACACAATGACATAACTGAAAATCTCAATATGCATAACTATACATAACTGTGTCAAGACTCATTTTTAAATACTTTGAAATCATTTCGGCTCGGGTCCTCTCAAACCCTTAAATCATCAAGTTCCTTTCTAAATCTTTTGAAAATCATTTACTGAAGGTCCTCTAAAACCCTTTGAAATATTCGTTTTCTAAATTCAAGCCCTAAGCATGAGTCTTGGAAATTCACCCTTTGAAATAAATCCTTGAATTTCAACTTTTTAAAATAAATCTTTCAGAAACCGTATTTACTCCTCTTTTCAAGATCATTTGCAGAAAATCTCTTACCATAGCCTTAGCTAGCTCCGAGATATCCTATATTTAGATCTCTGACTCAACAATTCATTCAATCGTGTTCAAAACTCGAGCCTCCTAAATCAATTTAATTATTTCCTTAGTTAAAACGCATCAATAAACTTATATTTAAAATTTGACAATAACTAGGTCGATTTACCGCTGACGGAGGCTTGAAGCGGACTCGGGGAGCGAAACTGCTCGGATTGGCCAACTCCGGCGAACGGTGGCGCGTGGTCAGCCGGCGGCGGCGCGTGTGGCGGCCGTTTCGGAGCGTGGAGCATACCATTGGAAAGCTCGTGGCCCGATCTATCTGAAACCAATGTCAGTTTAAAGAGAACCGGTCGAAAAAGCTCTCCAAAACTCGAACCCAAAAGTGGCGGTTTAACAAACCCAGCTTTTGGTGGGCAGATCTGCAGCGATCAACTTTCGAAGCTCGAATCGCAGCTTCAAGCGGTGGCGCGATTGCGCAGATCCATTGAGAGCAATCGACGATTCAGTGGCTCAAGTTCGACGATGAGCTTCGTAGACCCGCACCCTCGTTCGCGCCGTTCAAGCGGCTCGGCGTGTTCTGACGGCGGTGAGGGCGAGAGGGCTCAGTCGACGCCCAATCACCGATGGCGTGCACGTTCGACAGGTGACGAGGCTGAACTTTTTCGACGGCTGTTGCTCGGAGTTGAAGCCGATCGGGGGTGGCTGCTCACGTGAAAGGGAAAGAGAGGAAGAAGATGATACCCTAGGAAAGATAACCCTAAATTCCTCTTTTAACCAAATTACAAAAATGTCCCTTTGTCTAACCATAACCACTAAAATGCCCCTTTGACACATTTAATTGTTTTCAAAAGGCCTCTAGTTAACCCAAATTCTCAAATAACACAATATTATCTTGAATTTGTAACTTCAAAGTCCAATTAATTTAAATTCCAATAAATTAGACCAAAACACAAATTTAAAAAGTGCTTATAGTTCTGGGGCGTTACATGGAGTGAGTAAGCTTCACACACCTAACTTAAATAGACCTCACTAGGGCAACCCAAGTCTCTTTCAAACTTCTAAAATAAGAGGTCTGCCCCAAAATCTTTTAAATTTAAAATTTCGGCGCAAACCACTGAATATTGATAACATGAGCCAAAAAGTTACTTAAATTGAACTCACAATTTAATCTCGGTGTACCTGTTTTAACCAGACGTCACAGTTTTCAATGATGTTGTTTGAATTAATATAGAAGGCTATCGTGCCCAATCAATTAGATAATAAAATTGGTCGTAATATTTGGATAGAATCAATAGAATTAAGAGAATTAATCTTAACACGACTTTTCTAATTAAATATACTAAGTGCTTGGGAGTTCATTGATTTACGTTTATAAACTTGGGATCACAATTACAATTGGATGAGACCACACCTTTGAATTGAAAACTCTGGTAATATTGTTTTTATTCATGCATTTATTTGTTTTACGTTTATTTTTATTATTCACGAAAATAAAAAACTCCTATTTTATTTCTTTTGCAAATTTAACTTGAGAAATAGATATTCAGTTTCCTGAGATCGACCTAGTCCACCCAATGCAACAAGTAGCTTAGGATTGACTTATAACTTATAATTTGGTGAGCCCTCGATAAGCTACTGTCAAATTTGGTGTCATTATCGGAGAACCATCATTAGTTTTTCAATATTAAACTCTTTAAAAAATTATAAAAGAAAAATTTTCTTTTGTGTCTTTTGTTGGAGAAATTATTCGTTGAGTTCCCCACAATGTGGCTGATAGTTTTTCACTATTAGATGGAGAGAGAGAAGTACCTTGAATTTATATACATTAATTATTAAGGAATATGAAAATTAGTGAATCAATATCCAATGATTATCATGAGGCAACCATATTGTGGCAACCTCATTGAATAATTTGTTATTTTGTTGTCCTCTGATTCTTTAATGGCAGATGAATAATGATACTATTAGGCATATAGTGGAGCTGTCTTGTACCTTAATGAGGTTAATGAGTTCAAAACTCAAATTTCTAAATTAAGCTTTATTATTCTTCAATCGATACAGTTATGGCTATGGATACCAAAAAAAGCAGCAAAGCAAATACCTTCAAACTTCATACTCAAGAATGTCTAGACTCAGGTATGTCTTTAGAGGCATTAGTTCATGAACTTTCTAATAGTACTCTCCAATTTCAGTAAGAAAATTCTCAATTTCAAGAGGAGATTCAAGTTAGGATGCGAATCTTAGGAACCCAAATCACCAAGTTGGCGATTTAGTGAGAACATTGTAAAGTCAACAAGAGCAATAGTTTATCGATACAACTGAGACTGAAGAGACGATGTACATGTGCGATAACGATGAAGAACGGGGATTTTGAGCCATGGCAAGATCAGGTTGGTGAGATAAAGGAAGAAATTAAGCCTCATGAAGAGGAATTTCAAGTGATAGGGTTCGAGGATAAAAAATCTCTCTCTGTTCTATTTCTAGGAAGTCATCTATATATTCATCTTTCTTTTTTTGATTCTCACATGTCCATATCTGAGTCTTATTGTTTTGATTTTTCTCCTTTTATGCTTTCATTATCCGAAAATACCAAAAGTAATCATTTTTTTTTCTTGGTATCCATGAGAAACAGGAGAATCTACTAGACTTGGTAGGTTATTGATAACTCTTAGAAATAAGAGTTCTTGCTTATTATTTTATAGTGATTTTCATTGAATTTATATGACTTCATGTGTGAAACCCCTAGATTAGTGGACTTTGCTCTATTATTAATCTTGAGACAATAAATTTATAAATTGAGCATAATTTCCTTAATTAATGAGCATAATGACTCTTAAATAGTTTTGAAGTAAAGAATATTGCTCTAGGATGACGGGAAGCAGAATTTCAACTATTTGCTGGAGCAAAACGCTAATTTCAATTAGTGACTCGACCTGAATCCTGAGCGTGTTACGGACTCCTGTCTGCAGCAGTCTGTCCTTTGATTAGTACGGGTGAGGGTGGTCACAGTTACTCGCCCAATATGCCTATCTTCTCAGGGACAGGACCAAGTAAGAAGTTGGGAACTTAACTACGCGAGATGGAATTCACTCGTTCCCGCCTTTAGGGAAACTAGAGCGGTTGTTCCCTTAAGTGTTGTCTCCAGGGCTTGGACAACGGACGCTCACCTTCTCACTGGCCCGAGAAGGGTGTTGTGTATGGTTGGACCATCACAATATGTTGTTGATTAGAGGAGCAGTGGGGACTTAAGGAACAAGAGGTAGACACGAGGGGTAAAACGTAACTTTGACCCACCGTGTCTCGAACAACCCGTGTGAAGGGTCGACTCATGGGCATTGGTTATATCACACACGTAATAATCTGCACTGACGGGAGTGCAGCTACGGGCTATAGTGGAGTATTACCGTAGCTAATGAATGTTGGTTAACCGGGTCAAAGAGTTTGACAGGTTAATCTCGGATCATTGGAGCCCGTCACTGTCAGTCCATTAGGTCCCTCGGTTGGCTCAATCTGGGTTAAAAGAAGGGTTAATGTTTTGGTATGAAATTGAAGTGTTCAATTTCACTTTAAGGGCATTTATGTCATTTATATGAGATATGAATGATATAATATATAGTTTAATGTGAATGAGATTCATAATAAACTATAGGTTAGCCTAATTGTTGAATTAGGGTTAATTAGAGAAATTAATTGAGAGAAATTAAATTGGATGTGATTCAATTTAATCCACAATTATTGCAAATGAGATTTGCAATATGAGATATGAGATATCTTATATTATGTGGTTATGCAAATGAGATTTGCATAACCTATGGTTGTGGTAAAGTGGTAATTATGTGGAGATTTTAACTCCATCAATTCCACTATATAAACCCTTATTGCAAGAAGGAATGCAATCTCATTCTCTCATTTTTTGATTTTCATCAAAGAAGAGAAGAAGAATTCTCTCAACTCTTTCTCTCAATTCTCCTCCCTTTCCGAAACTAAAGTCCCACCACTTTCCTTCTTCCTAAGGAAGAACAACCGAGAAGGTCGTTGGTGGTGTTCGTTTTGTACGAGAGAAGTGATCGTTGAGAAGCACGAAGAGTTTATGATCCGAGGAAGAAATTCTTGAAGGTTGTCTACAACAAGTAAGTAAAATCTTTCTTGCTGTAAAATTTCTTCCTTTTCAGCATGTTTAGCCTAGGTCTTAGTGTTATATCGATTTTAACAAATCCGAGTTGCATAATGATACCACGACGATTCGATCGTCTTCCGCTGCGCGGGGATTTTCATTCCCTTCATTTTTATTGTGCTAGGTGTTGAATTCCTTATATAAACAAGGAGCACGATCTTGAATTGCAACCTTTTGATCCCGAGATCGAACGCACATTCCATCGTAGAAGAAGGGAACAAAGAGGACGAGCAGAAGTTGAAGGTATGGTTAAACCACCGCTGAGAATTGATAATAATGGGGGTGCTAGAGCAGTGGAAGATGAGAGAGATCGGGTTATTTAGGAATATGCAGTGCCAGTTCTGATTCCAGGGATTATGCCACCAGAAATAGAGGCACCACATTTTGAATTGAAGTCGGTCATGTTTCAGATGCTCCAGCACACAGGGCAGTTTGGTGGTACGCCGATGGAGGATCCTCAGTTGCACCTCCAGTTATTCATGGGAGTCTGCAAAACTTTTGTGATCAGAGGAGTTAGCGAGGATACCCTTAGATTGACACTTTTCCCTTATTCATTAAGAGGAAAAGCGTTAAAATGGTTGAATACCATACCACCTGGAGCTATCACGAGTTGGAATGAGCTGGTGGAACTTTTTTTGATAGAGTATTTTCCGCCCACTAAGACTGCAAAGCTCATGAGCGAGATAACATCGTTTCAGCAACAAGAGGATCAATTATTGTACGAAACGTGAGAGAGGTTTAAGGAGTTGTTGCGCAAATTCCCAAACCATGGTATTCCCTACGGCATTCAGATGTAAACTTTTTATAATGGGTTGAAT
Organism: Trichosanthes cucumerina; assembly: GCA_036507285.1. NCBI lineage: Eukaryota > Viridiplantae > Streptophyta > Magnoliopsida > Cucurbitales > Cucurbitaceae > Trichosanthes > Trichosanthes cucumerina. The sequence goes on along the minus strand of CM071839.1, from coordinate 66,693,568 downwards.
ACCCATACAAGGATGGTAGTAGATGCCTCAGCTGAAGGAGCATTGTTGTCAAAGACATACAATGATGTTTATGAGATTCTAGAGAAGATTGCAAAGAATAACTACCAGTGGCCTACTTCACGCTTTAATCCGACTCACCAGGTAGCAGTGGTGCAAGATGCGAGTGCAGCGAGCTTGGCAGCTGTTGCTAAAATTATATTGCAATACCGCAAGTGTACGGGTCAAGTTTTAGTATAGTGATTTGAGTACAGAGTATCGTTCTCAGGAATGGGTTTTAGAGATTAATTAATTACCAAGATACTTTTTCTTAATTTTAGCTAAAGCAATAAAACTTTGATGAATAGTGAAAAGAAAGATAGAAAATAAATGTACAATTGGAGACACGAATATGATAGAATTGAAGGAAGATGATTTCATAAGATAATTCCTTATTTAACACATGCAATGAACTAATATTATGAATTTATAAACAAGAAGTGAAAATACTCAAGAGAATCTCTCGATCCGTAGTGAGCCTCTTTTACACGATAAATTCTAAAGTTTCCTTATGAATTTTAAAAGCATACACGACATTAAGCAACTTCTTTATGTGTTTCCCAAAGAACTTTAGGTCATTCTCATGCAAGATTTCTAAGGATTTTGACAACTTTGCTCTAATCTAAGTTTCTTTCTCTCGAGTCCACTTAAACCAACAAGATTTATGAAATTAAGAACGAATTGCCAAAAATAAATAGCATAACAAAGTTCAATACATAATCAAATAAATCTAAAACATGCTAACAAATTCCAACTACAACGTTTAGCTACTCAAAATCACCATAAAAACAAGCTAAAGTCATACGAAAAGTCTTTAAACTCAATTACAAACTAAAAGAAAGAGAAATAAACTTATGTGTTGAAGTCGGTCTCTCGTTCCCGAGCTTCCGTCACGATCTCGAGCCTCCACAAACGCTTTGGCTCCCAAAGAATGCTCTTTTTTCTCCCCTTAGAGTGTGTATTTCGAAACTAGGACTAAAAACTACCAAATTCGCCTCCCCTTGCAATGAAAACAACATGTTGTATCTAATGGACTTTTCGGTACGGCGTTGCAACGCTGGTCATGGCGTTGCAATGCTGTGCCTGCTGCCAGCCAACCCACTACGACCATTTTTGTCATATCTTTTCGCTCGGGTGTCCAAATGACCTCCGGTTTAATGCGTTGGAATCGTGATTCGATGTAGAATCTCTCAGTATATTTTTTATACTCAAAATACATCTATATTTTTCTTGGGTCTTCAATTAAGCACACACATGTTCTAAATTACACCAAAATAGTCTCAAAACACTCAATTCATGCTTCTCAAGCTCAATTTCCTGAAATTAACCATAAAATACCATGAATGCCCATGTTTTAAGTATAAAAACTAGATAAAATATAGAAATAAGATAGCATATTTGCATGCTATCAAATACCCCCACACTTAAGTTTTTGCTAGTCCCGAGCAAAATGAAATTAAACTATAAGATCTTTCTTATGCATATATCAGACTCAAGCCTCAGAGATTTTGAAGGAAATTTTAACAATCACGAGAAACATTCGAACATGATACTTCAACAAGCAATTTAAAACTTTTTCTAAGTGTTCCTACATGTGTGTGTGATTAGCCTTCGTTCCTTTAATCTCTACTAAGCCCGGAACAACTTTATTAGGTTCTCCATTCAACTTCCCCCTACACTGGTCATAGTTTCTAATCCTTGAGTCTCCCCCATTCAAGAAATAAATAACTTTACTCTCAGCACTTAATCACTATTTTGATGTCACTTTTTTTTTTTCTATTTTCTTCTCTTTTTTTTTTTTTGTGCAAGGACACTAGCTTTCACACATCCACCGCAGGACCCTTACCTGCAGCACTCGCTCAATGAGTAGGCCTAACTGATCACAAGTGAAGGTAGCTCTTTTTGTCCTCACAATTTTTTTTCTTTAACAAACATAACAACAAAAAAAAAAATGACGACGACCCTTTCACATAATGCACATATTATACAGATCATGCACTTCATATTGTCATTCACCCTATCCTGCAGTTTAACTCTCAAATCGGTTCTCAGACCTATCGAGGTGACATCAAACTTCTAAACCTAATAATTTTGTTCTAAGCATTTCAAAATTACAGGAACACAGGCTATGTGTATAATAGTGGAGGAAAAGCTCAAGAAAATTTTTAAATTAACTCAAATTCATATCATGCTCTCAAGTTTAAGCAGAATCACAAAAATTTAAAATTAAATCTCGTCCTAAGCCATCATAATCATACTTATGCATAAGATCAATCAACAATTCAACACATACTCAGGACAGTCACAACAGATAAGAAAATCTACCCCCAAACTTAAACTAAACATTGTCCTCAATGTTTGCAAAATAAGCTCAAAGAAAGTAAGAAGGGTAAGAGTGAACAACACTTTCCTGAGGAATGGAGATTTTCATTTTTCTTTTGAATTCCTTGGGCGCCCAAGTTACGTGATATGAAGTACTGCAGAACGGGAGCATGGGTTTCACGAGGGAGACATCAACACAACCTAACAAAACAAAAACAACGAAAACTAAGAACTAAGCAAAGAAATCAAACAACTAAAGCAAAAACAAAAACGTAAATGAAATGTAAAGCTTGGGTTGCCTCCCAAGAAACGCTTTCTTTCACATCTTTAGCTAGACTGGACCCATGGTTGACATCAAGACACGTAAAATTTCTCATATTTCTTCGGGCCCTTCTTACTTGAGTCAATATAGCCTTCTAAGTCTAAAAGGTTCTCTTGTTTTTCTTGGGCACCTGAAAGATAAATATTTTTGTTATTTTTGTTTGAAATAAAAGAACAAAACTCAAAACAAGACTCGTGAGTATAGGAAAAATGGTTATCAAGATTAAAAGAAACTTTTGGAGATAAAGGGAAGGGAGACTTTTCAGCCTCAAACTCTATCACCTGGATTTCTTTTGTGGAAGTGATTGTATTACCATGCTCGGCCTCACAAACCTATTTTTGGTGTGTTTCAGTCTCCTCCAACTCATCCTCACTATCATATGCATAAGTCCTCATAGGTTGTTCTTTCTCAGTGGGAAGAATAAGAATTTGCTCCTGTAGGGCCTTAAGGGATTCTATCAGTTGATTAAGATGATGAGTCCTTTCATGTATTATTGCCCCAAGTTCTACCACTTTAGCTTCTAACCTATCAAACCTTTCTAATTCAGCATGACACAAATTTTTAACCCTCAACTCCAAAGTATATTCCATTAATAAATCCACAAGAGAAGAGTTTTCTATAGATTGGATGGAGTAGGAAAAATTTTGGTTCCAAATGCCTATATGATTACCATCAAAAGAATTTTCATAAATCCTAGATTTAGAATGGTAAGGATTAGACATTTGGTATCCAGAGAAATCATGATTCACATACCTAGGGTCCTGAGAAGGATAGTATATTGGCGAAGAATTAAAATCATGAAAAGTCATACTTTAAATCAAAACAATTAAGAACTGAACTTTTACATAAAATCAACACAACCAAAACAGGAGACAAATACTTGAACAACACACAAGACTAAATTAAGAACAAAAAAGAAAAACACAAAAACAAATAAGGAGAAAAAACAAAAAAGGAAAGAAACAAAAAAGGAAAAGAAAACACAAAATGAAAAAATAAATAAGGAAACTAAACACAAAAGGGAAAAAAATAAAGAAAAAAACACAAATAAGAAAAAAACACAAAAGGAAAAAAAATAAAAAATACAAAAATAAAAATAAGGAAATAAGGAAAAAAATAAATAAGGCAAAAAAATAAAAAATGAAAGAAAAGACGAAAGAAACAAAAAATAATAAAATAAAAAAATTAGAAAAAACAAAAAATAAAGAAACAAACAAAAAAGCATAACACAAAAGGAAAAAAATAAAAAAAAATTATAAAAAATAAAAAAAAATAAGGAAAAACAACAAATAAGGAAAAAACAAGTAAGGAAACAAAACACAAAAGAAAAGAAAACAAATATGGAAAGTAAACAAATAAGGAAAGAAAAAAATAGGAAAAAGAAAAAAATAAATAAGGGAAAAAAATAAGGAAGAAACAAAAAAAAATAAGGAAGAAAAAAACACAAAAGGAAAAAAAAAACTTTAGTCTAAAATCTCGAATTTTCTCCCAATATTAATCAATCTAAATAATCGCCATTCCCCTGCAACGGCGCTAAAAACTTGTTGCGTAAAATTATATTGCAATACCGCAAGTGTACGGGTCAAGTTTTAGTATAGTGATTTGAGTACAGAGTATCGTCCTCAGGAATGGGTTTTCTAGATTAATTAATTACCAAGATACTTTTTCTTAATTTTAGCCGAAGGAATAAAACTTTGATGAATAGTAAAAAGAAAGATAGAAAATAAATGTACAATTGGAGACACGAATATGATAGAATTGAAGGAAGATGATTTCACAAGATAATCCCTTATTTAACACATGCAATGAACTAATATTATGAATTTATAAACAAGAAGTGAAAATACTCAAGAGAATCTCTCGATCCGTAGTGAGCCTCGCACACACGATAAATTCTAAAGTTTCCTTATGAATTTTAAAAGCATACACGACATTAAGCAACTTCTTTATGTGTTTCCCAAAGAACTTTAGGTCATTCTCATGCAAGATTTCTAAGGATTTTGACAACTTTGCTCTAATCTAAGTTTCTTTCTCTCGAGTCCACTTAAACCAACAAGATTTATGAAATTAAGAACGAATTGCCAAAAATAAATAGCATAACAAAGTTCAATACATAATTAAATAAATTTAAAACATGCTAATCAAATTCCAACTACAACGTTTAGCTACTCAAAATCACCATAAAAACAAGCTAAAGTCATACGAAAAGTCTTTAAACTCAATTACAAACTAAAAGAAAGAGAAATAAACTTATGTGTTGAAGTCGGTCTCTCGTTCCCGAGCTTCCGTCACGATCTCGAGCCTCCACAAACGCTTTGGCTCCCAAAGAATGCTCTTTTTTCTCCCCTTAGAGTGTGTATTTCGAAACTAGGACTAAAAACTACCAAATTCGCCTCCCCTTGCAATGAAAACAACATGTTGTATCTATAGGACTTTTCGGTACGGCGTTGCAACGCTGGTCATGGCGTTGCAATCTCGCGCTCACGCCACCACCAACCCATCGCGACCATTTTTGTCATATCTTTTCGCTCCGGTGTCCAAATGACCTCCGGTTTAATCGCGTTGGAATCGTGATTCGATGTAGAATCTCTCAGTATATTTTTTATACTCAAAATACATCTATATTTTTCTTGGGTCTTCAATTAAGCACACACATGTTCTAAATTACACCAAAATAGTCTCAAAACACTCAATTCATGCTTCTCAAGCTCAATTTCCCAAATTAACCATAAAATACCATGAATGCCCATGTTTTAAGTATAAAAACTAGATAAAATATAGAAACAAGATAGCATATTTGCATGCTATCAAATACCCCACACTTAAGCTTTTGCTAGTCCCTTTGCAAAATGAAATTAAACTATAAGATCTTTCTTATGCATATATCAGACTCAAGCCTCAGAGATTTTGAAGGAAATTTTAACAATCACGAGAAACATTCGAACATGATACTTCAACAAGCAATTTAAAACTTTTTCTAAGTGTTCCTACATGTGTGTGTGATTAGCCTTCGTTCCTTTAATCTCTACTAAGCCCTAACAACTTTATTAGGTTCCCATTCAACTTCCCCTACACTAGTCATAGTTTCTAATCCTTGAGTCTCCCCACATTCAAGAAATAAATAACTTTACTCAGCACTTAATCACTATTTTGATGTCACTTTTTTTTTTTCTATTTTCTTCTCTTTTTTTTTTTTTGTGCAAGGACACTAGCTTTCACACATCCACTGCAGGGACCCTTACCCAGAGCACTCGCTCAATGAGTGGCCTAACTGATCACAAAGAAGGTTGCTCTTTTTGTCCTCACAATTTTTTTTTCTTTAACAAACATAACAACAAAAATGCATTTACAACCCTTTCACATAATGCACATATTATACAGATCATGCACTTCATATTGTCATTCACCCTATCCTGCAGTTTAACTCTCAAATCAGTTCTCAGACCTATCGAGGTGACATCAAACTTCTAAACCTAATAACTTTGTTCTAAGCATTTCAAAATTACAGGAACACAGGCTATGTGTATAATAGTGGAGGAAAAGCTCAAGAAAATTTTTAAATTAACTCAAATTCATATCATGCTCTCAAGTTTAAGCAGAATCACAAAAATTTGAAATTAAATCTCGTCCTAAGCCATCATAATCATACTTATGCATAAGATCAATCAACAATTCAACACATACTCAGGACAGTCACAACAGATAAGCAAATCTACCACCAAACTTAAACTAAACATTGTTCTCAATGTTTGCAAAATAAGCTCAAAGAAAGTAAGAAGGGTAAGAGTGAACAACACTTTCCTGAGGAATGGAGATTTTCATTTTTCTTTTGAATTCCTTGGGTGCCCAAGATACGTGATATGAAGTACTGCAGAACGGGAGCATGGGTTTCACGAGGGAGACATCAACACAACCTAACAAAACAAAAACAACGAAAACTAAGAACTAAGCAAAGAAATCAAACAACTAAAGCAAAAACAAAAATGTAAATGAAATGTAAAGCTTGGGTTGCCTCCCAAGAAACGCTTTCTTTCATGTCTTTAGCTAGACTGGACCCATGGTTGACATCAAGGCACGTAAAATTGCTCATATTTCTTCGGGCCCTTCTTACTTGAGTCAATATAGCCTTCTAAGTCTAAAAGGTTCTCTTGTTTTTCTTGGGCACCTGAAAGATAAATATTTTTGTTATTTTTGTTTGAAATAAAAGAACAAAACTCAAAACAAGACTCGTGAGTATAGGAAAAATGGTTATCAAGATTAAAAGAAACTTTTGGAGATAAAGGGAAGGGAGACTTTTCAGCCTCAAACTTTATCACCTGGATTTCTTTTGTGGAAGTGATTGTATTATCATGCTCGGCCTCACAAACCTATTTTTGATGTGTTTCAGTCTCCTCCAACTCATCCTCACTATCATATGCATAAGTCCTCATAGGTTGTTCTTTCTCAGTGGGAAGAATAAGAATTTGCTCCTGTAGGGCCTTAAGGGATTCTATCAGTTGATTAAGATGATGAGTCCTTTCATGTATTATTGCCCCAAGTTCTACCACTTTAGCTTCTAACCTATCAAACCTTTCTAATTCAGCATGACACAAATTTTTAACCTCAACTCCAAAGTATATTCCATTAATAAATCCACAAGAGAAGAGTTTTCTATAGATTGGATGGAGTAGGAAAAATTTTGGTTCCAAATGCCTATATGATTACCATCAAAAGAATTTTCATAAATCCTAGATTTAGAATGGTAAGGATTAGACATTTGGTATCCAGGGAAATCATGATTCACATACCTAGGGTCCTGAGAAGGATAGTATATTGGCGAAGAATTAAAATCATGAAAAGTCATACTTTAAATCAAAACAATTAAGAACTGAACTTTTACATAAAATCAACACAACCAAAACAGGAGACAAATACTTGAACAACACACAAGACTAAATTAAGAACAAAAAAGAAAAACACAAAAACAAATAAGGAGAAAAAACAAAAAAGGAAAGAAACAAAAAAGGAAAAGAAAACACAAAATGAAAAAATAAATAAGGAAACTAAACACAAAAGGGAAAAAAATAAAGAAAAAAACACAAATAAGAAAAAAACACAAAAGGAAAAAAAATAAAAAATACAAAAATAAAAATAAGGAAATAAGGCAAAAAATAAATAAGGCAAAAAAATAAAAAATGAAAGAAAAGAGGAAAGAAACAAAAAATAATAAAATAAAAAATAAAATAAAAAAATAAGGAAAAACAAAAAATAAGGAAACAAACAAAAAAGCATAACACAAAAGGAAAAAAATAAAAAAAATTAAAAAAAATTAAAAAATAAGGAAAAACAACAAATAAGGAAAAAACAAGTAAGGAAACAAAATACAAAAGAAAAGAAAACAAATATGGAAAGTAAACAAATAATGAAAGAAAACAAATAGGAAAAAGAAAAAAATAAATAAGGGAAAAAAATAAGGAAAAAACAAAAAAAAAAATAAGGAAGAAAAAAACACAAAAGGAAAAAAAAAATTTAGTCTAAAATCTCGAATTTTCTCCCAATATTAATCAATCTAAATAATCGCCATTCCCCAGCAACGGCGCTAAAAACTTGTTGCGTAAAATTATATTGCAATACCGCAAGTGTACGGGTCAAGTTTTAGTATAGTGATTTGAGTACAGAGTATCGTCCTCAGGAATGGGTTTTCTAGATTAATTAATTACCAAGATACTTTTTCTTAATTTTAGCCAAAGCAATAAAACTTTGATGAATAGTAAAAAGAAAGATAGAAAATAAATGTACAATTGGAGACACGAATATGATAGAATTGAAGGAAGATGATTTCACAAGATAATCCCTTATTTAACACATGCAATGAACTAATATTATGAATTTATAGACAAGAAGTGAAAATACTCAAGAGAATCTCTCGATCCGTAGTGAGCCTCGCACACACGATAAATTCTAAAGTTTCCTTATGAATTTTAAAAGCATACACGACATTAAGCAACTTTTTTATGTGTTTCCCAAAGAACTCTAGGTCATTCTCATGCCAGATTTCTAAGGATTTTGACAACTTTGCTCTAATCTAAGTTTCTTTCTCTCGAGTCCACTTAAACCAACAAGATTTATGAAATTAAGAACGAATTGAAAAAAATAAATAGCATAACAAAGTTCAATACATAATCAAATAAATCTAAAACGTGCTAATCAAATTCCAACTACAACGTTTAGCTACTCAAAATCACCATAAAAACAAGCTAAAGTCATAGGAAAAGTCTTTAAACTCAATTACAAACTAAAAGAAAGAGAAATATGATGGAGATCTGATCTCCTTGAGCAGCGGAAACGTGATTGGAATCGTTAATGTGCTTGATTGTTTTAATTGAAACAAAAAAAACAGTACATTGACCCAAAAATACAGAACAAGCATATACTCTAATTGGCATGGATTAAATGAATACATGCAAACATATATTAAGTTTAACTATTAAACTAAAGGGAAGAAGAATTGATACCTTTGTAGACTTTCTCCAACAACAACTCCTTGCTCCAAGCAGTACAGCAACAAAGGAACTTCTCTGTTTTTACAGAACAACAACACCACCACTTGGATCACCTCCTATGTCTCTGAATACTTAGATCCTCCTTGGTGGGAAGGATTCCAACTTTTGGAATGTAAAGAGAATTTAAAATTGAGAGAGAATTTTTCTTCTGTCAAAAACAAAATGATCGATCTAGCTCCTCTTTTTCCTTACTCCTCCCAGGAGAAGAAGAAGCCTCAAATGGGCATCTCCCACTTCCTATCGAATAGAAAGTTGGGAGAGAGAGGGGGAACGTGTCCTCCTGACACGTTCCTTATTTATTTAATTAATCACATTAATTAAATAATCAAAATGAATTAAATATCTTATATTTAATTTATATTAATCACATTTAATGAATTATCCTTCTATCCTATAGTTTTAATGCACATTTAATGTACATTAAATTTAACCTATAGTTTTCAAATATGAATCACATTCACATTTGAATTTAATATTTGAACTCTTCCAAATATTTAATTCTCTCAATTAATTTAATATGAATCCTATCCACATTAAATTTATAATATATAGTTCCAAAACTATATATTATATCGTATCAAAATACATTAAATATATTCCCTAATGAATTTGAACATTTCAAATTCAAATGATCAAAGAACCCTTTACGAGCTAGAAGGTGGACCTTATGGATCTACGGATCGAAGCTCCAACGATACGAGACCGCTTTCGCTTAATCTCATTAACCTCCCAATCAACATTCGTTAATCTGCGGAACACTCCACTAAAGTCCCACAAAATTTGCTCTTCTCACTGCGCAGATATATTTACGTATCTATGGATATTGACCAATAACAACAAGTCAATCCTTCACGAATGTTCGTAACACCACACGGGTCAAATTACCGCTTTACCCTCAGGTTACATCTTGTGCCTTAAGTACCAATGCTCCTCTAATGAACAATTTGTTTGTGGTCCTACCAACAAACAGAGTCCCTCTCGGGCCAATGAGAGGGTCGGGCCCTTTGTTCAAGTCCTGGAGACACCACTTAAGGGAACATTCCTCTACTTACCTTAGTAGGCGGGAAGGAGTGAATTCCATCTTGCTAAGTTAAGTTCCCAACCGCTCTCTCGGTCTTGTCCCCAAGAAGGTAGGCATATTGAGTCGGCGAATCTGGCCACTCTCACCCATACTAGTCAAAGGACAATCCCTCGCAAACGGGAGTTCGTAACCTGCTCAGGATTGAGATCAAGTTGCCTAGGTCATCCTAGTGAAATAGAAACCTAACTATTCAACGGAGTTACAGCTAGAGGTTACTATTTCGTGGTCCAGTCTTATGTAATCTCATTACATAGGATATCCCCACTCACATGTCATCTACACGAACACGTTAGGATCACAGTGTTTGTATCAAATACAAAGTGGGCCACATCCATAGTTTAACCAGGGTAAGGTACCCAAACCTTATCCCCTAACTATAGACCCTTTAGGTTGTATCTCGAACCGAGATCCTTTTTATTACATTCAGTTAAAGATTCATTTAACAGCCTTGGATGTTTAGTTTATTGGATTTAGGGTTTAAATAAAGGCAAACTCGTAGATAACAAACAATAACACTTTATTGAAATAATAACACTTTATTACATTAATTAGAACATAATTACAAACTACGAGTTTTAGGGCAGAAATCCCTATAAAATAAACTTATGTGTCGAAGTCGATCTCTCATTTCTGAGCTCCCGTCACGATCTCGAGCCTCCACAAACGCTTTGGCTCCCAAATAATGCTCTTTTTTCTCCCCTTAGAGTGTGTATTTCGAAACTAGGGCTAAAAACTACAAATTCGGCTCCCCTTGCAATGAAAATAACATGTTGTATTTATAGGGCTTTTCGGTACGGTGTTGCAACGCTGTGCCTGCTGCCAGCTAGCCCACTACGACCATTTTTGTCATATCTTTTTGCTCGGGTGTCCAAATGACCTCCGGTTTGATGCGTTGGAATCGTGATTCGATGTAGAATCTCTCAGTATATTTCTTATACTCACTGACATTTCCACCCTTACCAATACACTGAAATCAATGAATATGGGTTTAGGGTGTTAGTTTGGGCCGCCAATGTCAGTATCGTGTATTTATTGTGGGGAGGGGCACACTTTTGATGTTTGCCCATCCAATCCGGCTTCAATAAACTATGTGGGGTTCAATAAGAATTTCAACCCCTATTCGATTACATACAACCCGGGTAGGAGGCATCATCCAAACCTGCATGGAACAATCAAGGAGTTGGGCTTTCAAATCAGCAAATGAGACCTCCAGTACCCCCATGATTTCAACAACAAGGATATCCTCAGCAAATTTTGCAAAATCCTAAGGCACCACCTCAAGAGTCTACATCCTCACTTGAGACTCTGTTGAAAGAGCACATCGCTAAAACTGATGCCATAGTGCAAAGCCAAGCTGCTTCAATTAGAAAATTAGAGAACCAAGTGGGTCAGCTAGCTTTAGCTTTGAATAATAGAGCCCAAGACACCTTGCCTAGTGACACTGAGAATCCAAGAAGCAAGGGCAAGGAAACATGTAAAGCAGTGCAACTCCGAAGTGGGAGAGAATTAGAGGAGCTCCAAACCAAGGCTCCTAAGGTAAAAGAGCCCACTTCAATCCAAGAGAAAGTTGAGTGCAGTAAAAATCAAGTAGAATGTGGGAATAACCAGAAAATTGTTGCAGCATCACCTTAGCATCCGGAAATTGATAAGAACAATGTTGTAGCATTTCCTCTGCATCAGGAGAATGATCACAACAATGCTGCAACATTTCCACAGCATCAGATTATAGGATAGAAAAATGTTGCAGCGTTGCCACAATCACAGCCAGTCGAGCAAGAGAATTCGAGACCACCACATTTTCCTCAGCGTTTTCAGAAGAAAGAACAAGATAGGCAATTTGACAAGTTTTTGGAGATTCTGAAGGAGTTACACATCAATATTGCATTGGTTGAAGCCTTGAAACAAATGCCTAACTACGCAAAATTCATGAAGGACATTCTAACTAAAAAGAGGCGACTAGGGGAATTTGAGACTGTGGCCCTGACTTCTGAATGCTCATCTATTGTTCAGCAGAAAATCCCTCAGAAGTTGAAAGATCCAGGGAGCTTTACCATCACATGCACCATTGGGAGCACACGTGCGATTTGGGGGCAAGCATCAATCTTATGCCTATGTCTATCTTTAAAAATCTTGGTATTGGCGAGGCAAGGCCCACTACAATCTCATTACAGTTGGCAGATCGTTCAGTGGTATATACAGAGGGGAAGAAAGAAGATGTTTTGGTAAGCGTGGATAAATTCATTTTCCCTGCAGATTTCATAATACTTGATTACGAAGCCGACAATGAAGTTCCAATCATACTTGGGCGACCTTTCTTAGCCATAGGGAGGACACTTATTGATGTGCAGAAGGGGGAATTGACAATGAGAGTCAATGATCAGAGGGTAACTTTCAATCTTTTTAATTCATTACATTTCCCTAATGATGTCGAGGAGTGTTCTCTTGTGCATGTTTTAGACAGATCAGTGGTGGATAGTTGGCATGAGGAACTGGTAGCTTCTAATGAATTTGTTGAAGGTGAGAATGAAGCTAAATGTGATGAAGGAATGATCACTCATGTGGATGGCAAACAATACGGTGGAGTGAATTGAAGCCAATTTGAATCATTGGGGTTTTCAGAGAGAACTGTTCTTGCAGCCAAACCATCAGTTGAAGAACCACCTGCTTTGGAGCTTAAAACGCTTCCCTCACATTTGAAATATGCATACCTAGGGAAGGAGGCCACTTTGCCAGTGATCATATCATCAAGTCTTAGTGGAGAATGTGAACAGAAATTATTAGCTGTGTTGAGACAGCATCAGAGAGCAATTGGGTGGTCCATGGCTGACATAAAAGGCATCAGTCCATCGATATGCATGCACCAAATCTTGCTGGAGGATAATTGTTCAAATTCAATTGAGCATCAGAGGCGGCTTAACCCTGTGATGAAGGAGGTGGTGCGGAAAGAGATTATTAAGTGGCTTGATGCAGGTATCATCTTTCCTATCTCTGATAGTGCATGGGTAAGCCCGATTCAATGCGTGCCAAAGAAGGGCGGGATCACAGTGGTAGAAAATCTAAATAATGAATTGAACCCAACAAGAACAATCACAGGGTGGCGAGTTTGCATGGACTATAGAAAGTTGAACAAAGCCACGAGGAAGGACCATTTTCCCTTTCCCTTTATTGATCAAATGCTTCACAGGCTGGCAGGAAAGGAGTATTATTGCTTCCTGGATGGGTATTCGGGATATAACCAGATTACGATTGCACCGGAGGATAAGGAGAAGATGACCTTCACTTGTCCTTATGGCACATTTGCATTTCGGCGAATGCCCTTCGGATTATGCAATGCTCCTGCAACTTTTCAATGATGCATGATGGCAATCTTTAGTGACATGGTGGAGAAAACACTAGAGGTATTTATGGATGACTTTTCTACCTTTGGTGAAACCTTTGATGTGTGCTTGTTTAATTTGCAGGATATTCTCAAACGTTGTGAGGAGACCAACCTAGTCCTCAACTGGAAAAAATGTCACTTCATGGTTCGTGAGGGAATAGTTTTGGGGCACAAAATATCAAAAGTGGGAATCGAAGTGGACAAAGCAAAGATCGAGGTCATTGAGAAGATGTCTCCACTTACCACAGTGAAAGGAGTTAGAAGCTTTCTAGGTCATGCAGGATTCTACAGGAGGTTCATTAAAGACTTTTCAAAGATTGCAAAGCCTCTCTGCATGCTTCTTGAGCATTCCAAGCCTTTTATTTTTGATGAAGATTGTGAGAAGGCATTCGTGAGCTTGAAGAGAGCATTAGTGTCTGCTCTAGTAATTGTTGCTCCTGATTGGTCTTTACCCTTCGAAATGATGTGTGATGCGAGTGATTTCGCAGTGGGAGCTATTTTGGGGGAGCGAAGAGGCAAGGTCTTTCACTCCATTTATTATGCCAGCAGAACCTTGAATGATGCCCAAGTCAATTACACCACCACTGAGAAAGAGTTGTTAGCAGTGGTTTTCGCATTTGACAAGTTCATGGCATATTTGATAGGTACAAAGGTAATAGTCTTCACTGATCATTCAGCAATCAAGTACTTGATTTCAAAGAAGGATTCGAAACCCAGACTGATTCGTTGGATACTCTTGCTTCAAAAGTTTGACTTGGAAATCAGAGATAGGAGTGGGACACATAGCCAAGTTGCAGATCACTTGTCCAGACTTTATGTGAAGGATGAGACACATCACCAAGAGCCTATCAAGGAGACATTTCCTGATGAACACCTTCTTAGAGTGACTAAGTATCTCCCTTGGTATGCAGATCTGGTGAACTATTTGGTGAGTGGGCTTCTACCTCATGAGATTAGTAAACAACAGTTGAAGAGATTCATGCACGAGGTGAGGTACTTTTATTGGGATGAGCCATTCCTCTACAAGAAATGCGCTGACCAAATTTTTAGGAGATGTGTTCCTGAAGAAGAGGTTCAGAATATTCTTCACCATTGTCATTCAGCACCATATGGAGGCCATTTTTGTGGGGCTTGAACAACAGCTAAAGTGCTGCAATCCGGATACTTCTGGCCTTCAATTTTTAAAGATGCCCATAAGTTTGCTAAGAGTTGTGACCGTTGTCAAAGGGTGGGCAACATCTCGCAGAGACATGAGATGCAATTAAACAACATTCTCGAGGTCGAACTTTTTGATGTATGGGGGATAGACTTCATGGGTCCATTCCCACAATCTCATGGGAACCTCTATATTTTGCTGGCAGTGGACTATGTGTCCAAGTGGGTCGAAGCAATCGCTTCGCCCTCTAATGACTCCAGTGTGGTGAGCAAGTTCCTAAAAAAGAACATTTTTACACGTTTTGGGACACCAAGAGCACTCATAAGTGACGAGGGGACTCATTTCAGAAGTAGAATGTTAGAGTCGATGCTCGCCAAATATGGGGTCAAGCATAAAGTGGCTACTGCCTACCATCCTCAGACTAGTGGGCAAGCTGAAGTGTCAACTCGTGAGATAAAGAGAATTCTGGAGAAAATGGAATGTGTATCACGCAAAGACTGGTCAATGAAGCTAGATGATGCTTTGTGGGCATACCGGACACCTTTTACAACACCCATATAGGTATGTCGCCTTATAGGCTTGTGTTTGGTAAGGCGTGTCATTTGCCTTCGGAACTCGAACACAAAGCCTATTGGGCTCTTAAGGCGCTAAATTTTGATATCCAAGCATCAGGAAATGAGAGAAAGCTGCAGCTTGTGGAGCTTGAAGAGCTGAGGTACTTTTCCTATGAAAATGCCAAACTTTATAAGGAAAAGACCAAGGCTTGGCATGACAGTCACATCCTTTCGAGAGAGCTCCTACCGGGACAACATGTGCTTCTTTTCAACTCACGATTAAAGTTGTTCCCAGGCAAGCTGAAGTCACGATGGTCAGGGCCCTTTCAAATTGTGAGTGTTTCCCCGTATGGAGCAGTGGAGCTTCTAGATGAAAAATTGGGAAGTACTTTCAAAGTGAATGGTCAACGTGTTAAGCACTATTGGGGAAGCGCCATGGATAGAGGGAAGGTGTGTGTGTTGTTTCAAGATAAAAGATGACCGAAAACAAAGAGTCGGGCTGATGAGTAAAAACCAAGCGCTTTGTGGGAGGCAACCCATTTTAGTTAAGTCTTTAGTGTGTTGAGTTTATTTTTGTTTTCTTTTGGTTTTTGTTAAGTCTAGTATCATGGTAGGTTTAGTTTGTTGGGCATGATGCTGCTAATGTTGTGAAAAATCATGTGGTTGTAGGTGAAAAAGGGAGAAGAAGCAGTAGCTCAATTCTGGAAAATTTAAAAAAAACTGGGCAGTGTATACATTATTCCCTATGCGCAAACAATGCTATAGCATTGGGGAGTCAATGTCATGCTGAAATTTTGTAGCAGTCAATGCTATAGCATCGACAACTACAAAATACAGGGAAGTTTTGGGTTTTATTTCTATATTTTGCGCTGCCTATTTGTTTGTTTTTTTTTAAACGAAAAAAAAAAACAAAAAGAAAAGGAAATAAAACCCATCGTTAGCCTCGTTTTCTTCATTTCATTTTGTCGATTCCCTCACTCCCATTTAGCCATTTTTTCTCTCGTTTCCTTTTCTCCATTTCTTCGAAAATTTCAGGGTTGATTCGCTTAGGGTTGTCTTCATTTTTGCAGTGAGTAAGTAGCCGAGCAGTGCCTGCCTCTCTTGAGATTCGGACTGAGGCAATTTGTTGTGTGCATTGTGGTTGGGACCGAGAGCTTCTACCTCTCAAGTTTTGAGTTTTTGAGAGTGTTGATTTGTGCTTTGAGTTCAAGCTCTCATCTTTGTTGTGGGTTGAATTTGAAGTGCCGAATAAAAAAAGGGTTTCATTTCAAGAGGGGTTGAAGTTTTGAGTTGCTCTCCAAGTAAGTCCCTAAGCCCTAACATTCATTTCTTATTTGGTTCAATTGGGTTTTCTGTTTGAGGTGTTAGAGGAGGCAAGTTTGTTGTGATTGGTTGGGTTGTGCAAGCAGAAGAAAATTGTTGTGGTTGATAGAGTTTGGAGGAAGCAGCTCTCACGAAAAAAAAAAGGGACGAAGAAATTGGAAAATCTGTGTGCAAATTGAAGGTATTTGAAACTTTGTTCTGTGGTATTTAGAGGTGTTGAAGAAGCTTGTTCTGTTTTACTCTGTGGTGTAGTTGATAGAGCTTGTTGTTGTAGTTCAAATTGCTCATCCCTAAGCCTTTTGTGCAGTAAGCAAGTCTGTTTTGAGGTGTTAAAAAAAAAAACATAGGGGCAGTAGCTTAATTAAGAGAAAAGAGTTGTGTAGTAAGCAAAATTTGGACACAATGCCACCCAAGTCTCGTGCTAGAGTTGTTGGTTCTGATCATTCTAATTCTAAGAAGGTAAGGCAGTGTCTTTTAGACTTGAGTACTCGAGGTTTATATTGTGAAAAAGGGTTCATATTGATAAAAGACGATGATTTAGGCCTTCCGAATTATGTTTCGCGTATTCTTTTGTCGAGAGAGTGGGTTACATTTGGGGCTTAACCAAAAAGAGTCATTATGCCTCTTGTATATGAGTTTTTAGCTAACTTTGAAGACAATGGTACATTTCTAGTGCAAGTAAGAAGAGGCATTACAGTGAACTTTTCAGCAGCCCAAATTAATTTAACTCTTGGCTTGGAGGATTTTGAAGATGAATTTTTTGCTTGGAAGCAAAAAGTAACTGAGAAGAAGAGTGCAAGAGTCTTGAAAAAGCTCGCAGAGCAAGGGTCTGAATGGATAGTTTCAAAGACAGGTAAGAGAACTTGTTTGCGAGCTTCTATGAAACCTGAGTACCGTGTGTGGTATCACTTCATTCGCACCAAGATCTTGCCAACGACCCACGATCATATTATTTCTGAGTAGCGGATGATGCTTCTTTATGCTGTTGTGACTGGGAAGTCCATCAATGTTGGACAAATTGTTGAGAAAGAGCTCATTTTTGCGGCAAAGCGTAGTCTAGGCAAGATCTTCTTCCCGTGTCTGATCACTAAACTTTGTGTTCAAGCGGGGGTGGCCTATCGTACAAAGGAAGTTACCCACATTCACTCTCGTGAAGCAATCACTGTTTTGACGATGAAGCGATTACAAAAAAATGAGGTTCGTGCTACTAAGAGGGAAAAGGTCGCAGCTGAGTCGTCTATGGTTTTAGAGGAGATTCGAGCGCATCAACGTCATATGGAGAGTTCCTTTATAGCCTTGGCCTCGAATATTCGAGAGAGGGATATAGCGTTGCACAAGGCTCTTGTGCGCATTGCCCATAGGCCTATCCCTCTGCAACCATCTTTTCCAGACCAGATATTGCGCCCTTTTTTGTTTCAGGCTGCTGCAGGGAATGAGGATGAGCCCATTGGCCCCAACGATGTTGATAAAGGAGACCAGAGCCACGTTGCTTAGGGGAGTTTTCTGTTCCTCTTGCTTTAGTATTGTTTTTCTGCCTTTTCTTTCAGCTTTCTTAATTTAGCTGTGTCAAGTCTAGTTAGTTTAGTTTTGTGCGTTTCTGGTGCTCTGTTTTTCTTTCTTGTATGTTTGTTTTTTTTAGAGTTGTGGGGCACAACTCGTCTTCAGTTTGGGGGTGGTGGAAGTTCTCTTTTAATTTTTTTTATGCTCGTTATTGTGTTGTGAGGCATTGCTTATTCAATGTGCTTGGAATTAGTGTTTGCAATTGCTTGCACTATTTTGTTGCTGACAATGGTTTTGCTGTGTTAAGTTGATACTGCTTGTGAGATTTGTTGGGATTCTGTGCTCCTTTGAGTTGTCTTCCAATGATGAAATTTAGATTCAAATTTCTGAACTTACAAATGGCATTTATGTTAAAAGTCATAAAAATGCATGTCTTGTAAGGAACTTCTTTGCACTAAGATCCAAGTTGTTTAGCTTTTACTTATTAAAGAGTCTTAGAGTTTTGGGGAAGATTTAGGGACTAAGAGTGCTTCTCTCATTTGTCTTCAACTTAAGGTTGAAAGTGAAGTTTAGAGTAGAGCGTTAAATTCTTCACCATCTGTGTATTGTACCAAGTTTGGGGGAGGCCCTATAAAAAAAAATGAAAAAAAGGGAGTTTGAAAGAAAAAAAAAAAGAAAAGAGATGCTCCTCTATCTTTTGTAGCCTAGTAAACCAGGGCTAGACATGACACCCATGCCTATCTTTGAGTCGAACAGTGACAATAGATATGAGTATGCCAAAGCAACCCACTCTTTAGTGGTAGTACTCGATGTTAGGCATCTTCATCACCAATGTTGACGTTTAAAGCGAAGATTCTTGAGTAGACATTCTTGTAGGTTTGAACTCTCTTGATTGAACTTTTAAACTTTTGTTTGTTGATCATATGTTGGGTTGACTTGAAGTCCATCAACTAAATCTAGGGAACCAAGCTTTAAGATGACGTTAATATTGTAAATCTAAGTGGTTAGGATCTTGTTCACACGCACTTAGGTGTTTTATTTGTGCATGAATTGAACATCTCCTTAAATGCCATTTGTAAGAGAAGAGATAAGAATCTACCTGAGGGTTAAAGCATCTTTTGGTTGCACTTGTGTCTCAATCACTCTTACTGCAGTGTTGCTTCTTGAAATTAAAGCGTTACTCGAGGACGAGCAACAATTTAAGTTTGAGGGTGTGATAATCCCATGAAATGGGAGTTACTTGTCACAGTTTCACTCTTAAATCTCGCTAAAAATTGAGTAGCTTGCATCTTATGGTCATTTTTTAGGCCTTTTTTGGTTAGTAGCAAAACATGTCAGGATTATAGAAAAATCTGGGGAATTGCCCTTGATTTTTAGTGAATCATCCTCCTTTTGGACAAGTTATGGAAGTTGAGCCAAGGAGATTGTGGGATGATAAGCCATGTCATTGGGATATTTGAGCAATGTGGCCACAATGCTGTAGCAATGTGCGGCACAAAGCCGTTGTGGTGGCAATATTGTAGCACTGTGCAGCACAAAACCATAATGTTTGTTCAATGTTATAGCATTAAAACTCAAAACTGGAAGCTGTTTTTCTCGCGAAATTTTCTGATGATGTCATCAATGCATCACACTTCATTAAAAACGAGTCAATCTGAAGCTGCCACGTGGATGGAGTGATTGAAAATAACCCTAAAAGAGAAAAAGAGAAGGAGGCTATCGATTGGAAGGGGGAGCTCTTACGAAAGAGGAAACCCACGTTTTGGAGGGTGAAGAAGAAGAAAACAACCATTGGAAAGACATTCTTGCAGAAGAAGAAGAAGATCCTTCATCTCCCACTCTCTCTCCCTCGTTTTATTGTTGTTATTTTAGTTTTGTTGTGGATTTTCGTTGTGCCCTAAGTTTTCTTAAGCTCTTAGTTAGGTTAACTTACTTTTGAAACCATTTAGGTGTAAACCTTAGTTAAACATCTCATTATGTTGCTAGATTCTTATTTATTGAGGATTATTTTCTACTTTTCAGTTATGGGCTAAGTGTGATAGGGCTGGAATTTATGGTTGAATGTGGTTTGTTTGAACTTTTTGATCCAATGCACATGTATGAAGTTATATTTCCATTTGTGGTGAATATTGCAGGTTCTTATTTGAGTTTGATCACCTTAAGTAGGACATTTAGCTTGTTATTAATACTGAAAATGTTAGAAATGGGTAGATTAACACATATGGAGCAAGTGATTTCTCATGGGAGAGAAGTTGAGGGTGTAGACATACATTCTAAGCTTGTGTATTAGGGAATTTGATCTTTTAATGTCCGTTAGCATTGGGTTTTCATAGACATATGCTTAACTCTGTGTTAAAGGTGAGAAAATCGAGTTCAGGAAGTCTCAGGTCGATTTTAGCATACAAATTTCCTGCTATATAACAGTGTGGTGATTAACGCTACAGCATTGACAAGTCAAAATTTGTAAAAACAACCACTGCTTCCAAAAATTCCAGCCCTCTGTTTTATCTATTTTATTACTTGTTTTGTAAACCCGAGATCTCTCCTTGAAATTTTCTAAAAAAAAAATAAAAAACAAACAAAACAAAATAAAAGAAGAAAGAAAATGTTGGTTATATTTAGTCTTCTTTGTTTTAAAAAGAAAAGAAAAGAAATAAAGAAAAGTACAAAAAGAAAAAAGTAAAAAGGGGAAAAAGACAAAAAAATTTATCCACCGCCTAAGCCTTTACCAACCATTATTATCCTATTTTCCCTTATCTTACTTCATTTACCAAACTTAGAGCTGAAGGCTTCCTGGGAGAGAAACTGAAGGAAGAAGAAGGAAAGAAAATTTCTGGTTTTGAGATTGAAGAAGAAAGGAGAAAGGAGATTAAATTTCTATGGAATTCTATGATCAATTCAGCCATGTTCTGATGTTTTGATCATTTAGAGCATAACAAGAAGAGGTAAGAGTTGAGGTTTAGTTTTCTGGAAAGTTAATTCATTTTTAAACAAAGTTTGTGAAGGAAGCTTGAGCAAATTCTAACTCTAAGTTACTGATTTGTTTAAAGAAAGGCAGAGGAAAGATTTTGCTGTCAAATTCGAGAATTCTCTGGTTTTTAGGTTGTGCTGATCTGTAGAGTTGGTTTCAGAAGCTCTATTAGGTATGGTTGGAAGGCTTATTGAATTTCCTACAACTTTAATGAAGAACTCATGAGTAGAAATCAAATGGAAGATGTTTTAATTTTCAGGTCAAGTTTTAGGTTGCAGCAGGGAAACGAATCTGGAATAGCAGAAGTTTTTTTCTGGCGAAGAAGATTTCGAGGTATTTTCGAACAAATTCGTTGGGAATCTCAATTTCATTTCTTCATATGCATTTTAGAGGGCTCAAACCAAAATAGTTTGGTATAAAGTACATCCTATTTGGCTAAGTAATGAAGGAGTTATGGATGTCTGAAGTCAGGGTATGGAATCTGTAAATGTTGAAAAATTTATTGGTGTGTTTTTTTTGTAACTTTAAGATTGAAATTCATGAGCTCGAGGTTCTAATACACGGATTTGGTTTTTTTGACAGGCCAAGAGGAAATAGATCGAGTGTACGGGTCAAGGTTCTAGTTCTAACACTGTGAGTGAAAAAATGAACCTTGAAAATGGCTTATAGGCTTGTATTATGCTTATGAAAAAATGCAAGGTTTTGCCAAAACGAAATGGTTTCAATGCTTATTGTTTTCCTTTGAACACATGTTTATGAGTATTCATATTTTCTAAGAAATGATTTCAAGTGCTCGTTGTGAGCCTAAATGTCTTGATGAAATTTATATGTGAGCATATGTTCTTGAATGTCGAAATTTATGAAAATGTTATGATTTCGAGAAAGTATGTACTAGCAAGTATGATTTAAAGATTTCCAGTTTTAATGAACAAGCTGAGTAAGCTTGAGTTTTACGAAAGAAAAGATAAGCAAACATGTTTAAATGTTTTTATGTATTTTTCTAAGTCTTGAATGAGTAAATGACTGAGACATTGAGCTCGAGGCTATATAGTACCGTGTGCACACAGGTCATTTTCTGTTGTCGAAGTTGAGTGTACTCCGTGACAACAATGTTGTCGTGAGTGTTGGGCGGGCCCCACTACGACAAAGACGATGGGAGTGCTGGGCGGGCTCCACTACATCGTAGAGTAAACGTTGGTTGTATTTAGTGTGTCCTACACAACGTAGATTGTCATACGTTTTTAAATGGTTAGTAGTATCGTTATGCCTTGAGAGATTTTAATGTCGTACTTGCTGGATTTCTGAAAAGTTATTATGATTACACGTGTATTTCTAACGCTTAATTACAGATGCATATGCTCATAGGTTTCCAGGTGATATGATTTATGAGTTATTAGATCTTTAACTCAGACACTCACTGACCTTCATAGCTCATTCTTTCAATGTTTTCAAACTTTTCAGGTAGAGATCGAGCTCCCGGTGCCTGATAACCTGCCATAGTCTGCTGGAAGCTCCACGAGTTTGAAATTTTGTACGTGGGTGGAGTTGTATAGGAAGTCTATATGTATTGTAGGAGGACTATGAAGTTATGTTTATGTGTACATTCTAGGTTGTGGCTGTGTAAACCATGGTTGGGTATGTTTTTAGTTGTGATGTTCATATCCGTTTAAGTTTTCAAGAGAGTCTTAAGTAGGGTTATTCCTTAAGTAGGTTACGTAATTGTCAATATTCCGTTGTTTTATGTTTAAAGTGTTTCTTATACAAGTATAGTATGCTTATCAGGTAAAACAGGCTCAACAGATATCGTTAGAGAAGTGAACGATGTCTGTTGGCTTCACGTCGTCTGCTGGGCTAAGTTAGTAGGTAGTTCTGGAGGGGGTGTGACAACATGGTATCAGAGCAGTTAGCTCCATGGGGAATAGGACAGAGCAAGTTAGCTCTAGAAGAAACTAAAAAGTAAATAGCAAGTTATTGAGCTAGTTCAATAGAACTATCGAAGCATGGAAAATGTAAGGATAAGAGTAAGTCCATTCAGGACTAGAATGTGAACACAAGTCTAGAATTGTGCATTTGAGTTAAGTATTCATTACATGTCTAGTATGTTGATATGTTATTGAAGTCATGCCACCACGTACTAGCAGACGATGCAGGCAGGATCAGGGTGGGACGTAGGATCCTACCCAAGCCCAATCTGAGAGGGGATCTAGTGCCCCGTGAGTCCAGATAGGGGCCAGAATTAAGCAGCATGTTAATTCCTCACAGCAGGTAGATAAGCCATAGAGAGCAGGGCTAAGTTATCCAGACAAGACATATAGAATAGAACACCTAAAAGAATTAGGAGCCACAGTGTTTGAGGGTTCCAAAGATCCAGCTGACGCCAAGGTTTGGTTGAATATGTTTGAGAAATGTTTTGATGTGATGATTTGTTCTGAGGAGCGGAAAGTCAAGTTAGCCACATTCTTACTGTTGAAGAAGGCAGAAGGATGATGGAAATCAATATTAGCCAGGTGTAGAGATGCACGTACTTTAGACTGGCAAACTTTCAGAAGCATATTTGAAGATAAGTATTACCCTAGCACGTACCGCGAGGCAAAGAGGGATTAATTTTTAGAATTGAAGCAAGGGTCACTTTTAGTGGTTGAGTACGAGAGAAGGTATACCGAACTGTCACGGTATGCTGATGTGATTGTGGCATCTGAGAGTGACATGTGTTGAAGGTTTGAAAGAGGATTACATCCTGAGATACGTACCAAGTTACAACTATTTTTAAGTGGACTAACTTTTCTCAGCTAATAGAGACTGCCCTACGAGTTGAGAAGACTATACCAGAGGAAAAGTCAGTAGTAAAGCCTAGTTGCGAGACTTCGACACTAAGTAGTTTCTAAGGTCGTGAACAGAGGAGGTTCATACCTAGAGTAAATGTTTCAAGTCGTCAGGACTTAAAGAATCATCGAGGGCATTGTCTTGTTGATGTGTGTTACCAGTGCGGACAACCAGAACATGTCAAGAGGTATTGTCCACAGCAGAGGGCAGTCGCAGAGAGGGACCAGGGAGTTAAGTCCCACACAGTTGAGCAGCCGAGAGTTCCAGTAGCTGCAGGACAGGGCACCAGCGTTGCTAGACAGAAATGAGTTGTAGGGAGACCTAAGCAACAGGGGAAGGTCTACGCTATGACTTAGCAAGGCAATGCACCAGATGTGATTACTGGTACAATTTCTATTTGTAATGTACCTGCACGTGTTTTAATAGATCCAGGTGCTACACATTCCTTTGTTATTAGTATGTTCTTAACTAAGTTGAATGGGAAGCTAGAACCTTTATGTGAAAGGTTAGTTATATACACTCCAGTTGGTGATGTTTTACTAGTCGATGCAGTGTTGCGGAATTGTGAGGTCTTAGTAGAAGGTCTCAATATGTTAATGGATCTTCTTTCACTGGAGTTGCAGATGTTAGATGCAATCTTAATGATGGATTTCTTAATTACTCATTATGCTTCCTTGGATTTCCATAGAAAGAAAGTCGTTTTTTAGGAAACCAAGGTTGGTTGAAGTGATTTTCAGGGGTGAAAGAAATATTATTCCTACAAGTGTGATTTAAGCATTAAAAGTCGAAAAGTTGTTGAGGAAAGGTTACACGACGTTTTTTGAACTCATAGTGGAGATGCAAGAGGAAAAACTAAAACCAGAAAATGTTCTTGTTGTGAATAAATTTCTTGATGTTTTTCCAGCCGATCTGTCAGGGTTGCCACCTGATAGGAAAGTTGAGTTCACTATTAAATTGTTACCAAATGACAAAGACTGCTTTCATAGCGCCGTCTAGAATGGCTCCAAGTGAGATCAGGGAGCTGAAGATGCAGTTAAAAGGACTAGTTGAAAAGGGATACATCAGGCCTAGCGTATCGCCTCGGGGAGCTTCAGTGTTATTCGTAAAGAAGAAAGATGGCACCCTTAGATTATGTATTGATTATAGACAGTTAAACAAAGTCACGATACGCAACAAGTATCCTTTACCCCGAATAGATGATTTGTCTGACAAATTACGAGGAGCATTAGTGTCTTCTAAAATTGATTTAAGATCAGAATATCATCAGTTAAAGGTCAGAGATTCAAACATTCCTACGACAACATTCAGAACGAGGTACGGGCATTATGAGTTTTTAGTAATGTCATTCGGTTTGACTAATGCACCAGCAGTTTTCATGGATATTATGAACAGGATTTTCCATCAGTATTTGGATCAGTTTGTGATAGTATTTATTGATGACATATTAGTTTACTCAGTTGACAGGAAAGCTCATGAGGAACATTTAAGAATTATTTTACAAACACTACGCGATAAACAGTTTTACGCTAAATTCACCAAATGTGAGTTTTGGTTGAATCAGGTAGTGTTTAGGGTAAGTTGTTTCAGTAAATGGAGTTGGTGTGAATCCGCATAAAGTAAAAGCTATGGTCAACTTAGAGAGACCAACTAATACGACAGAGGTACGTAGTTTCCTAGGCTTGGTAGGATACTACAGATGATTTGTTGAGGATTTCTCACGACTAGCATTACCGTTAACAACTTTAACAAAGAAGAATGTTAAGTTTGAATGGTCAGATAAGTGTGAACAGAGGTTTTCAGGAGCTGAAAACAAGGTTGGTGACAATACCTATTCTAACACTTCATGTAACGGGAAAAGAGTATGTGATTTACTGTGATGCTTCGGGACAAGAATTAGGGTGTGTGCATATGCAAGAAGGAAAAGTAATAGCTTATGCGTTAAGGCAATTGAAAAAGCACGAGTGTAATTACTTTACCCACGATCTTGAGCTAGCATCAGTTGTTTTAACATTGAAATTTGGAGGAATTATTGTTTGGTGAAAGGTGTCACATTTACACAGATCATAAGAGTCTGAAATATATCTTTGATCAGAGAAAGTTGATTATGAGACAGAGAAGATGGTTAGAACAAATTAAAGATTATGATTGTACCATAGAATACCATCCAGATAAGGGGAATGTAATAGCAGATGCATTAAGCAGGAAAGTCGAGACTTCCTAGGGACGCCTTATGTGGTATTCGAGCAACTTTTTTTTAAGTACTCTAAAGGATTCTAAGGCAGTTGTGATTGAGAGAATTCAGGGGGTCTTTTAGCTCAATTCCAGATCAAGTCTTCACTCGTAACAGAGAATGTGAGAAGACAACCAGAGAATAGTAACGTGCAGAAAATGTTTGGAATGTCCAAATAGGGCCCAGAGGCATAATTTAGAATGAGAACAGACGAAACCATAGTTAAGTAGAGAAGACTATATGTCCCGAGTATTAGTGAGCTTAAAAATGCTATTCTAGAGGAAGCTCACAATTCAGCTTACGCTATGCATCCAGGAAGCACCAAGATGTATAAAACTGTGAAGGGGACTTATTAGTGGTATGGGATGAAGCGGGAGATAGCTGACTATGTTGATAGATGTCTGATCTGCCAATAGGTTAAACAAGTTAGACAGAAGCAAGAAGGACTCCTTAACCCATTGCCAGTGTCGAAATGGAAATGGCAGCATATCACTATGGTTTTTCTGTTTAGATTACCATGTACTTCAAAGGGACATGATGGTATTTGGTAATGGTGGATAGACTCACTAAGACAACACGGTTAATACCGATGAAACAAACGTCTACACTTGATCAGCTTACTAAGCTATGCGTCGACAGAATTGTGAGTCAATACAGAGTGTCAGTGTCCATAGTTTCTAATAGGGACCCGAGATTTACTTCTATGTTTTGACCTAGCTTACAGAAAGTTATGGGGACAAAGCTGAGTTTTAGTACAGCGTTCCATCCTCAGACGGATGGTCAGTCAGAGAGGACCATCCAGACCCTAGAGGACATGTTGAGAGCGTGTGTCCTTCAAGTTAAGGGAAGTTGGGATACACACCTATCACTTATGGAATTCACTTACAATAACAACTATGAGTCTAGTATTGACATGGCACCATTTGAGGCTCTAGATAAAAGACCGTGTAGAACGCTCGTATGTTGGAACGAACTAGGAGAGCGGAAGCTAATCGGTCCTGAGTTGGTGCAAATTACGACGGATAAAATTAAGGTAATGAGAAAGAATCTGAAGGTAACTCAAGATCGTCAAAGAGTTACGCAGATAAGCAACGAAAGGACTTAGAATTCCAGGTCAGAGATCAAGTTTTCTTGAAGTTATCTCTATGGAGAGGTGTCTTTTCGTTTCGGCAAGAAAGGTAAGCTAAGTCCTAGATATATTGGTCCTTTCAAGTAACGGGACGAGTTGGGCCGGTAACCTACAGACTGCAGTTCCAGCAGAACTATGTCAAGTACATGATGTTTTTCATGTGCCCATGTTGAGAAAGTATATTCCAGATCCGACTCATGTGTTGCAAGCACAACCAGTGGAGCTGAAAGACGACATGAGTTACATAGAGGATGCAGTTCAAATCCTCCACAGGAAAGAACAAGTTTTAAGAAATAAGACGATCCCACTCGTGAAGGTTCGTTGGAGACATCACGGAGTGGATGAGGAAACCTAGGAGTTAGAGGACCAAATGAGAAAAAAGTATCCGACGATTTTCACATAGGGACTACTAAATTTCGAGGACGAAATTTCTTAAGGGGGAGGTAAGTTGTAAACCCGAGATCTCTCCTTGAAATTTCCTAAAAAAAAAACAAAAAACAAACAAAACAAAATAAACGAAGAAAGGAAATGTTGGTTATATTTAGTCTTCTTTGTTTTAAAAAGAAAAGAAAAGAAATAAAGAAAAGTACAAAAAAAAAAATAAAAAGGGGAAAAGGACAAAAAAAATTTCTCCACCGCCTAAGCCTTTACCAACCATTATTATCCTATTTTCCCTTATCTTACTTCATTTACCAAACATAGAGCTGAAGGCTTCGTGGGAGAGAAACTGAAGGAAGAAGAAGGAAAGAAAATTTCTGGTTTTGAGGTTGAAGAAGAAAGGAGAAAGGAGATTAAATTTCTATGGAATTCTATGATCAATTCAGCCATGTTCTGATGTTTTGATCATTTCGAGCCTAACAAGAAGAGGTAAGAGTTGAGGTTTGGTTTTCTGGAAAGTTAATTCCTTTTTTAACAAAGTTTGTGAAGGAAGCGCGAGCAAATTCTAAGTCTAAGTTCCTGTTTTGTTTAAAGAAAGGCAGAGGAAAGATTTTGCTGTCAAATCCGAGAAGTCTCTTGTTTTTGGGTCATGCTGATCTGTAGAGTTAGATTCAGAAGCTCTATGAGGTATGTTTGGAAAGCTTATTGAATTTCCTACAACTTTCATGAAGAACACGTGAGTAGAAATCGACTGGAAGATATTTTAAGTTTCAGGTCAAGTTTCGGACTGCAGCAGGGAAACGAATCTGGAATAGCAGAAGTTTGTTTCTGGCGAAGAAGCTTTAGAGGTATTTTCGAACAAATCCGTTGGGAATATCAATTTCATTTCTTCATATGAATCTTAAAGGGTTCAAACCGAAAGAGTTTGGTATAATGTACATCCTGTTTAGCTAAGTAATGAAGGAGTTATGGATGTCTGAAGTCAGGGTATGGAATCTGTAAATGCTGGAAAATTTATTGGTGTGTTTTTTTTGTAACTTTAAGGTTGAAATTCATGAGCTCGAGGTTCTAATACATGGATTTGATTTTTTTGACAGGCCAAGAGGAAATAGGTCGAGTGTACGGGCCACGGTTCTAGTTCTAACACTGTGAGTGACAAAATGAACCTCGAAAATGGCTTATAGGCTTGTATTATGCTTATGAAAATGCAAGGTTTTGCTAAAACGAAATGGTTTCAATGCTTATTGTTTTCCTTTGAACACATATTTATGAGTATTCATATTTTCTAAGAAATGATTTCAAGTGCTCGTTGTGAGCCTAAATGTCTTGATGAAATTTATATGTGAGTATATGTTCTTGATTGTCGAAATTTATGAAAATGTTATGATTTCGAGCAAGTATGTACTAGCAAGTATGATTTAAAGATTTCCAGTTTTAATGAACAAGCTGAGTAAACTTGAGTTTTACGAAAGAAAAGATAAGCAGACATGTTTATATGTTTTTATGTGTTTTTCTGAGTCTTGAATGAGTAAATGACTGAGACATTGAGCCCGAGGCTATATAGTACCGTGTGCACACAGGTCATTTTTTTTGGTCGACGTGAGTGTACTCCGTGACAACAATGCTGTCGTGAGTGTTGGATGGGCCTCACTACGACAAAGACGATGGGAGTATTGGGCGTGCCCCACTACATCGTAGAGTAAACGTTGGTTGTATTGAGTGTGTCCTACACAACGTAGATTGGCATACGTTTTTAAATTGTTAGTAGTATTGATATGCCTTGCGTGATTCTAATGACGTACTTGCTGGATTTCTGAAAAGTTATTATGATTACACGTGTATTTCTAACGCTTAATTACAGATGCATATGCTCATAGGTTTCCAGGTGATATGATTTATGAGTTATTAGATCTTTAACTCAGTCACGCACTGAGCTTCATAGCTCATTCTTTCAGTTTTTTCAAACTTTTCAGGTAGAGATCGAGCTCCCGATGCCTGATAACTTGCCATAGTCTGCTGGAAGCTCCACGAGTTTGATATTTTGTACGTGGGTGGAGTTGTATAGGAAGTCTATATGTATTGTAGGAGGACTATGAAGTTATGTTTATGTGTACATTCTAGGTTGTGGTTGTATAAACCATGGTTGGGTATGTTTTTGGTTGTGATGTTCATATCCGTTTAAGTTTTCAAGAGAGTCTTAAGTAGGGTTATTCCTTACGTAGGTTACGTAATTATCAATATTCCGCTGTATTATATTTAAAGTGTTTCTTATACAAGTATAGTATTCTTATCAGGTAAAACATGCTCAACAGGTATCGTTAGAGAGGTGAACAATGTCTGTTGGCATTATGTCGTCTGCCGGGCTAAGTTAGCAGGTAGTTCTGGAGGGGGTGTGACATGTTTAGCATTTTAATCATTTTCTCTAAGTTAGTTTTTTATCTTTCTAAGTCTCCTTTGCTTTAGTGGTTGCTTTGGTGCTTGTTTCTACACATTTTGCATGCTTACTTGTGTTTTTTAATTTAGTTTTAAGCTTAGTAACTCGTGCTTAATTTCATCATTTCCGCTAACTTTAGTCCCTGTGGGATCGACCTTGTTTACCATCTACTACCTACGATTGTGTATGCTTGCATAGTGAGTTTTTGCACAATACTCACCTAATGCACAAACAATACAGTGGGTTAAAAATCGTTAGAGTAATGGGAATGAAACAACGTTTACGCGGTGATTCGGGAGAATGTTGTGTTTATTGTAGTGATTCGATTAACATGAATGTTTGCCAAACGATAGTGTAATTAAATGCATGAATGCCTCTAATTCGAGCCTTGCCTTTACCATTCGTTACTATGAAATCATTTATGTTATGTTTTATGTTAAGTGCTCTATTTCCGATTTGTGTCTGCATTTCTTTTCTTCCAACATCTTTATATTTATGTTATTCTGATACTTTGATAAATTGTTACAATCTAAGTTTTCTGAGTATTAGGACATGTTTGGGAGTGATTTTGGATTTACCAAAATCACTTTTGACATGTCTAAAATTACTTTCTTTAAAAAAATGTGATGTTTGGCTATATTGAGCAAGTGATTTTGGAGAAATGTGATTCTCGTCAAGTGATTGTAATTTAAAATGACTACTACTTCATTTTTTGAAATAGTATAATGACGGGTAAAAACTGTCATATTTTGTAAAAATTCATAAATTTCCATAAAAAGTGAATTTTCTCAAAACCGTCACCATTAAGTTCATCCATCATTGATTACAAAATGACAATTTTTCTCTCTCTAAAGTTTTTATAATATGATCTTTTTTTTATTTCATATTTTTCACTTTTCTTTTGTTTTTTTATTTTTTTTCCTAAAACTTTCCTTTTATTTTTTAAATCTCTAGTATAATACCTTTTCTAGTAACTTGATGATTCTAAAATACATTTTCAAAACAAACATTAATCATTTTTTTAAAAAAATACTTTTAATCAAATTTAAAACACTTTTACAATGGTTGAATCAAATATTAGAATTATTTATAACTAAATACTTTTTAAACAATTTAATTATAATTAAGTCACTTAGCTTAAAACACTTTAGGTTAAAGTCATTTTCTTATAATTAAGTCACTTAGCTTAAAACACTTTAGGTTAAAGTCATTTTCCAAATATGTCTTTTAAAAATCACTTAATTGTATGAAAATCACTATTAAAAGTGTAAGAACCAAACATGAAAATGATTATTTGAAAATCACTTTTAATAAATCAATTATAGACCAATCAACTGTACTAAAATCAATATTTCTAAAATCATTCCCAAACATGCAATTAATTTAAATAAAG
The DNA here is from genome assembly GCA_036507285.1 of Trichosanthes cucumerina. Lineage (NCBI taxonomy): Eukaryota > Viridiplantae > Streptophyta > Magnoliopsida > Cucurbitales > Cucurbitaceae > Trichosanthes > Trichosanthes cucumerina. The sequence continues at coordinate 66,661,995 of CM071839.1, read as the reverse complement.
TAGAGAATTACTAGTCCCTGAGGATTACGATAATTTACTTGTTGCTAGCTACACAAATTTATGTGTATGCTTGCGCATAAGACAACATGTAAAGCTAAATCATATATATTGTTGTAGCAAATGTGAATAACAATAAATTATATAGATTTAAGCAAGAAAATATTGAAGAAATCGAAGAATTTTATGTGCCTTCACGCACATGTGAATCTCATCGAGAATAACGACGTTAAATATTTGTACTTTTAGAACTCAACCCAAGTTTTAGTTTGTTTTAATTCGTTTTAGTTTTTTCTTTTCTTTTTACTTACTTTGTTTTGTTTTTTCTTTTGTAGGAGTTTGCATTCAAGAAGTGGAGGTGAACAAAAGATGCACCACTATCGATAGGCTACGAGTGAATCAAGGGAGTTTTTTTATTCCTCTAACTTTTTTTTTTTTTTTTTTTTTGAGAAATCTGTTTAGTTAGACATTAGGACAGTGTACATTTTAAGGTTGGGGTGGACATTTACATGTCAAATTTTGAGCATAATTTTTAAAAATTTTGAGCATGATTTAATCGAGAATCTAGTTGCATAGTATATGATTATGACACTCTAGGATGTGGGTTAGACAAATTTATTTGCAAGATCCAATTAGAGAGTCAACCATGATATTGAGTATTGTGATACTGAGGAGTTATTACATAATTATTTGTCTTTATTTGTGTTTTTAAAAATAATATCAATAAAAATAGAATTAAAAATTGCTTGTTTTTAAGAATAAGAGTAAAAAGAGTTAGCTCTACTGTGATCAGTTAGACCATATGTGAAAAAAAAATTGATCATGGGTAAGGGTTCTTGCAGTAGATGAGTGAAAGCTAGTACACACATAATTAAAGCAAAATTTAAGTTTGGGGAGGCCTACCTCAAGTTTTAGGCACTAGTGTTGGGGTTTGTGCCCTAAAACTCGTAGTTTGTAATTTTGTTCTAATTATTGTAATAAATAGTTATTATTTGCAATAAAGAGTTATTGTTCGATATTTACATTATTGCCCTTGTATTAACCCTAAATCCAATAAAGTAAGCATCCAAGGTTGTAAAATGTCTCTTGTACTAAATGTAGTGTGCATAAGAAGGATCTCGGTTCGAAATACAACCTAAAAGGTCTATAGTTAGGGGATAAGGTTTGGGTACCTTACCCTAGTAATACTATGGATGTGGCCCACTTTGTATATGATACGAACACTGTGACCCTAACGTGTTCGTGTAGATGACATGTGAGTATGGATATCCTATGTAATAAGATTACATAAGATTGGACCGTGAAATAGTAACCACTAGATGTAACTCCATTGACTAGCTAGGTTTCTATTTCACTAGGATGGCCTAGGCAACTTGATCTCAATCCTGAGCAGGTTACGAACTCCTGTTTGCGAGGGATTTCCCTTTGACTAGTATGGGTGAGAGTGGTCAGATTCACCGACTCAATATGCCTACCTTCTTGGAGACAAGACCGAGTGAACAGTTAGGGACTTAGCTTAACAAGATTGAATTCACTTCTTCCCGACTCCTAGGGTAAGTAGATGAATGTTTCCTTAAGTGGTGTCTCCGGGACTTGAACAAAGGGTTCGTCCCTCTCATTAGCCCGACACAAACTTTTGTTTGTTGGTAGGACCACAAACAAATTGTTAATTAGAGGAGCATTGTACTTATGGTACAAGATGTAACCCATGGGTAAAACGGTAATTTAACCGAGTTGGTATTACGAACATTCGTGAAGGATTGACTTGCTGTTATTGGTCAATATTCGATGACACAAAAATATATCTACAGTGAGAAGAGTGCAGCTGCGGGACTTTAGTGGAGTGTTCCTGCAGTTAACGAATGTTGATTAAGAGGTTAATGAGATTAACCGAGTAATCTCGTATTGTTGAACCTTCTGATCTGTAGGTCCATTAGGTCCAGTTCTAGCTCGTAAAGGGTTCTTAGATCGTTTGAATTCGAAATGTTCAAATTCATTTGGGAATAAATTTAATGTATATAGATACGTAATAATATAAAGTTTTGGAACTTTATATTATAAATTTAATGTGAATATGATTCATATCAAATTATATGAGAGAATTAAATATTTGAAATAGTTCAAATATTATTTTACATGTGAATGTGATTCATATTAAAAAACTATAGGTTAAAATATAATGTACATGAGATGCACATTAAAACTATAGGTTAAGGGGTAAAATGATTAAATGAGATTTAATTGGTTTTAATTAAATGTGATTTAATGTAATTAATTCGATGAATTATTTAATTAATTAAATTATTATTTAATTAATTAAATGGAAAACGTGTGTGAGACACGTTTCCCACTACCCCCTATCCCTCCCTCACCCATCGATAAGTATGGGAGGGAAGGGAGAGCTTTGGTTAATCGATCAATTTTGAGGAATTACTGAATTGCTGCAAGAATTCTCTCTTTTTTCAAATTCCCTTCTCTTTCCAAATCAGTTGGAATCCTTCCCATCAAGGATTGGATCTAAGTAGAATCTAGAGACATAGAAGGTTTTCCTGTTTGTAGTGTTCTGTTGGAACAGAGGAATTTTTTCATTTGTTGTGTTGTTGTGCAATTAAAGCAAGAAGTTGCTGTGAAATTACAAAAGTAAATTTCGAATTTCCTTTACTTTAATTATTTTATAGAACTTGTTTGCATGCTTAGTTCCATGGCTAATTAGATTAGGAATTAGATTGTTTATTCTCTATTTTTTCCAATGTATTGGTATTTGTGTTTAACCAAAACAAAAAAGCAAAATCGATCCATAAAACACATTTTCGCTGCTCAAGGGGATCAGATTCCTATCAATTGGTATCAGAGCAATGCTTGTTTTGTTTTGGATGAAACAAATTTGCATTGGATATGTGGGAATTACATTTGGTTTGCTGGAAAACTGTTTAGGGAATTTTTGGCCTTAGTTTCATTTTTGATTTGATCAATTTAGGTGTAAAGGCCCCTGCGTTTTGGGCAATTAAGTGCATAATCGAGTATGTAATTGAGTTATGAGTCGTTCAGGACCAGTTTCGTGCAATTCGGATAAGTATCGAGGGAGAAATTGGCATTTGAAGTTGTTGTGTTCGAAGGAAAAGGTTGTTGCAGAAGCAACAATGTTGCAATGCTACCAGCAGCATTGCAACGCTGAAGCTCCTATCGATGCGGAAGACCGAGGGGTCAACAACATTGCAACACTGCCCCTCAGAATTGCAACGTTACCCCGATGCCAGGCGCGCGCGAGATGAGGCGGCATTGCAACGCTCTCCTCAGCGTTGCAATGCTGTCCTCAGCATTGCAACGCTGTAACACAAACATGAAGGAGCAGACCAATTTGGGCAGTTCGGGTCATTTTTGATCCGGTTCGAGCGGTCTGAGCCCGGTTCCACTTGTTTTGGACTGATTTTGTAATAAAATTAGTGTAATTTTATTACTTTTGCACTTTAGGGGCTAAATTTTTCCAGTTTTACAACTATTTTTTTTTTATGAATGTCATTTAGAATTTTTCCCACCTTAGGATAAGCATGTTCATGCATTTTTAGTTGTATAAATGTTATATAAATATGATAGAAATTCATGATTTAATTTATTTTTCATAAGTAATTATTTATAATTGTTATAATTAGATTATATAGAAAATAAATTGCATGGAGCATGAAATTACTTAGTTTAAAATAAATGTTATATTATTTAAGTAATTTATTTTATTCAATTAGTTAAATATTTTTTTTATAATTCCAATTTGAAATTGTTTGTTGGTTTTATAATATAGTTCCTTGTCATAGGTTAATTATTAAAATTTATAAAAGTTATAAATAAAGGGGTTTTAGAAACCATAATCTATAACAAAGAATTGCATGCAAACATATGTACTTGGGTTAAATTAAATTAGTTTTAAATTATTTCAAATTAATTTAGGCCTAAGTTTAATTTCTAATAAGATTAGAAATTAGTCTTACATAATATTTTAAATAGTTTAAAATATAGTAGGAGAATAGGGCATTGGTTATAAGGGAACTCTACCGGTGATGTTCTGTCTAAGGTTGGGGGTACTTAAGCTGACGGTTGACGGAACACCTCCTACCTGGGAACTGACCTGGAACTTGAGTTGAATTAACCATAGTTCTGTTTTATATCTAGGTAATTAAAATGTTAATTCACCTAGACATAAGGTTAAAAGACCTAGTTATAATAGTTATAATAGGCATAGACTTAGATAGATTCTATTAGCCAGAATCCAACTAAGTTAAACCTACACCCTAACCTTAGGCAGTGGGAGAAAACGAGATGTTCACATCGAGTTTACTCTCACATCCTCAAGAGTTCACACCGTGAGTTCCATGCTTTGCTTTGTGGCGTCAATAAGGCGTCCCCCTACGGTAAGTGTTTGCATGGTTTAATAGCAAGGTGAATGAGGGAAGTATCCATAGTAAATGGGAGCAAGACGTGTGTCAACAAATCCTACGGTCTCCTCCATTAGGTCGCACCGTGAGATTTCTATAGTCTGCGGCTAGGTTGTCCTGGAACAGCCAATCCCTATGGACGGCTTGACTATAGGGATCAGAACACCGCGAACTCCAGAAATGGATAGGGTCTCTTAGGTAATTTGCCAACAGTTGTCTTTCTTAATAGTAGCCTGTTGGCTCGGACCTATTGGATCTGAAAATGGTAGGGTCATGTTTACGGGATAAGTTAAGCTAGTTAACAAGTGCTTGACAAAACAAACGGTAGCTAGGAATCATTGGGACATGAGATGTTCTGGTAGTGAGAATTAACTGATATAGTCTCAATTCAGGGGAGAAGTGACTGACCACTCGACGGTGGCTTTTGTTCTAAACCCTTGAAGTATCGTTGCAAAATTAAAGGTTTAATTTAAACAATAGGGTTATTTAAGAATTTTGCTAAAATTGTTTGGTTTGTAATGAGTTAAAGGCATAACTAATTAGAACTTTTTTTGGTAATTTCAGCATGTCGTCCTCAATTATAGCCTTACTCAAAACTGAACGTTTAGCTGGAAAAAATTATACTACGTGGAAGTCCAACCTAAATAGATTCTCGTTGTTGACGACCTTCGGTTTGTACTAACTGAGGAATGTCCTCAGGTCCCTGCTTGATACGCTCCTCAATCTGTTAAGGATGCGTACGACTGCTGGATCAAGGCCAATGATAAGGCCAAGGTCTACATTTTGGCTAGTGTTTCTGATGTTCTGGCCAAAAATCACGAGGGCATGGTCTCAGCTCGTGAGATCATGAGTTCGTTGCAGAATATGTTTGGACAACCGTCTGGACTACTTCGGCACGAATCCCTCAAGTACGTTTATAACTCCCGTATGAAGGAGGGTCGTCGGTGAGAGAACACGTTCTCGATCTGCTGGTCCACTTCAATGTGGCTGAAATGAACGACGCGATCATAGACGAGCAAAGTCAGGTGTTGTTCATCCTAGAATCTCTTCCAAAGAGTTTCCTGCAATTCCGCAGCAATGCGGTGATGAACAAGATAGAGTATAACCTGACTACTCTCCTCAATGAACTGCAGACTTTCCAGTCTCTTATGAAAATAAGGGATAGGATGATGGAGAGACAAATCTGTTTGCCCATTCCAGAAGGTTCCAGAAGGGTTCATCCTCTGGGACTAAGTCCTGTGGTCCATCTTCTGGGCTTAAGAAGACCCAAAAGAAGAATATAAGAGGGAAAGGGATGACACATGCTGCTGATAAGGGCAAGGAAAAGGCCAAGGTTGCAGACAAAGGAAAGTGTTTCCACTGCAATATGGACGGGCACTGGAAGCGAAACTACCCAAAGTACCTTGCTGAGCTCAAAGAGAAAAAAGATAAATTCGATTTACTTGTTCTTGAAACTTGCTTAGTGGAAAATGATGAATTTACCTAGATACTTGATTCAGGAGCCATTAATCACGTTTACTCTTCTTTACAGGAAACTAGTTCATTCAAGGAGCTCGAAGAGGGTGAGATGACGCTCAGGGTCAGAACGGGAAACGTCGTCTCAACTCGTGCATTGGGAGATGCCAAGCTGTTTTTTAGAGATAGATTTTTATATTTAAAAAATCTGTACATAGTTCCTAAAATTAAGAGGAACTTAATTTCTATCTTTTTACGGATTGAACATGGATATTGTATTTCTTTTTCAGTTAATGAAGTGTTCATTTCGAAAAAGGGTGTCGATATTTGTTCTGCTAGATTAGAAAACGGCTTGTATGTACTTAAACCGAATCAAACTAAGGCAATTTTAAATCATGAGATGTTTAAAACTGCTAATACTCAAAGTAAAAGTCAAAGAATTTCTCATAATAATACCTATCTTTGGCATCTTAGACTTGGTCATATAAATCTCAATCGGATTGAGATACTATCTAAGAATGGACTTCTAAACAAGTTAGAAGATGATTCTTTGCCTCCTTGTGAATCATGCTTAAAAGGCAAAATAACTAAGCGACCTGTTACTGGAAAAGGTTATAGAGCCATAGAGCCCATAGAGCTAATACATTCGGATCTTTGTGGTTCGGTGAATGTAAAAACTCATTGAGGGTACGAATATTTCACCTCTTTCATAGATAATATTTGAGGTATGGTTATCTATACCTAAAACATCATAAGTCTGAGGCTCTTGAAAAGTTCAAAGAGTATAAGGCTGAAGTAGATAATGCATTAGGGAAAACAATTAAAACACTTCGATCCGATCGAGGTGGAGAGTATATGGATTTGAGATTCCAGGACTATTTGATAGAACATGGAGTCAAATCTCAACTCTCAGCACCTAATACAACACACCAGAATGGTGTGTCAGAAAGGAGAAATAGAACCTTGTTAGACATGGTTCGGTCTATGATGAGCTATGCTCACTTGCCTTCCTCGTTTTGGGGTTATGAAGTAGAGACTCGGTTCAAATCTTGAACACTGTTCCATCAAAGAGTGTTTCAGAAACACCTTTTGATTTATGGAAGGGGCATAAACTTAGTTTACAACACTTAAGGATTTGGGGTTGTCCGACACGTGTTGGTGACAAACCCAAAGAAATTGGAACCTCAATCAAGATTATGCCTATTGTTGGCTATCCCAAAGAAACGAGAGGTGGTCTTTTCTACGACACACAAGAAAACAAGATGATTGTATCGACAAACGCCACTTTCTTGGAGGAAGATCACATGAGGAACCATAAACCACGTAGTAAGTTAGTATTAAATGAAGCTACAAATGAGTCAACAAGAGTTGTTGATCAAGTTAGACCTTCATCAACGGTTGATAAAAAAGCCGACACATCAAGTCAATCTTGTCCTTTTCAATCGTTTGGAATGCCTCGACGCAATGGGAGGGTTGTTTCCCAGCCTGACCGCTACTTAGGTTTAGTTGAAACTCAAGTTTTCATACCTAATGACGGTGTAGAGGATCCATTTTCCTATAAATAGGCAATGAATGACGTAGATAAGGACCAATGGATCAAATCCATGGACCTAGAAATGGAGTCAATGTACTTCAATTCAGTTTTGGAACTTGTAAACCAACCTGAAGGGGTAAGACCCATAGGGTGCAAATGGATCTATAAGAGAAAAAGAGATGCAGTCGGAAAGGTACAAACCTTTAAGGCTAGACTTGTAGCAAAAGGTTTTACCTAAAGGGAAGGAGTTGACTATGAAGATACTTTTTTCCCTGTTGTTATGCTTAAGTCTATTAGGATACTCTTGTCCATAGCCGCATTTTATGATTATGAGATTTGGCAAATGGACGTCAAGACTACCTTTTTGACGAGAGCATCTATATGTCTCAGCCCGAAGGGTTCATAACCCAAGGTCAGGAGCAAAAAGTTTGCAAGCTCAATCGATCCATTTATGGGTTGAAACAAGCATCCAGATCTTGGAACATAAGATTTGATACTGCGATCAAGTCTTATGGCTTTGACCAAAATGTTGATGAGCCTTGTGTTTACAAGAGGATCATCAACGACAAAGTAGCTTTCTTAGTACTTTATGTGGATGATATCTTACTCATTGGGAATGATGTAGGATACCTAATTGACATAAAGAATTGGTTGGCGACCCAATTCCAAATGAAAGATTTGGGAGAGGCGCAGTATGTTCTTGGGATTCAGATTTTCAGGAATCGCAATAACAGGACGCTAGCTCTGTCTCAAGCGTCTTATATCGAAAATGTTGTTCCGATATTCGATGCAGAAGTCCAAGAGGGACTTATTACCCTTCAGGCATGGAGTTCATCTATCTAAGGAACAGTGTCCTAAGACACCTCAAGAGATTGAGGATATGAGACGTATTCTCTATACCTCTGCAGTAGGTAGCTTAATGTATGCTATGTTGTGCACGAGGCCAAACATTTGTTATGCAGTAGGAATAGTCAGTAGGTACCAATGCAATCCAGGGTTAGACCACTAGACCGTAGTTAAAAATATCCTCAAGTATCTTAGGAGAACAAGTGATTATACGCTTGTATATGGGACTAAGGATTTGATCCTTACTAGATGCACTGGTTCTTATTTTCAGACTGATAAGGATTCTAGGAAATCCACATCGGAATTAGTTTTTACCCTTAACGGGGGAGCTATAGTATGGCGAAGCATCCAGCAGGGATGCATCGCTGACGCCACGATGGAGGCTGAGTATGTTGTTGCTTGTGAAGCAGCTAAAAAGTCTATTTGGCTAAAGAAATTTCTTACTAATTTGAAAGTTCTTCCAAATATGGAATTTCCCATCACCCTATACTATGACAACAGTGGTGCGGTAGCCAACTCGAAGGAACCTTGCAGCCATAAGCGAGGCAAACACAGCGAGAGGAAGTATCACCTGATACGAGAAATAGTGCAACAAGAAGATGTGACAGCCACGAAGAGCGCTTCGAAGCAAAACATTGATCTGTTTACAAAGGCTCCCACGACTAAAGTGTTTGAGGGTCATCTGGAAAGTCTAGGTCTACGAGAAATGTACATAGGCTAATCTAGGGCAAGTGGGAGATATGTAATGGGTATATGGATGCCCTAGTTTATTGTATTTGTATCTCTGTAACCACTGTTTTAGATTGTAATGCACCCCACTAGAGGTTTAGTTCAAATGGGAGTTTGTTGGGGTTTGTGCCCTAAAACTCGTAGTTTGTCATTTTGTTCTAATTATTATAATAAAGAGTTATTATTTGCAATAAAGAGTTATTGTTCGATATTTACATTATTACCCTTGTATTAACCCTAAATCCAATAAACTAAACATCCAAGGCTATAAAATGTCTCTTGTACTGAATGTAGTGAACATAAGAAGGATCTCGGTTCGAGATACAACCTAAAGTGTCTATGTAAGGGGATAAAGTTTGGGTACCTTACCCTGGTAATACTATGGATGTGGCCCACTTTGTATATGATACAAACACTGTGATCCTAACGTGTTCGTGTAGATGACATGTGAGTGGGGATATCCTATGTAATGAGATTACATAAGACTGGACCGCGAAATAGTAACCACTAGACGTAACTCCGTTTACTAGCTAGGTTTCTATTTCACTAGGATGACCTAGGCAACTTGATCTCAATCTTGAGCAGGTTACGAACTCCTGTTTGCGAGGGATTGTCCTTTGACTAGTATGGGTGAGAGTGGCCAGATTCGCCGACTCAATATGCCTACCTTCTTGGGGACAAGACCGAGTGAACAACTGGGGAAGTAGCATAGCAAGATGGAATTCACTCCTTCCCGACTACAAGGGTAAGTAGAGGAATATTCCCTTAAGTGGTGTCTTCGAGACTGGAACAAGGGTTCGACCCTCTCGTTGGCTCGAAAGGGACTTCTGTTTATTGGTAGGACCACAAACAAATTGTTCATTAGAGGAGCACTGGTACTTAAGGTACAAGATGCAACCGAGGGGTAAAACGGTAATTTGACCCAGCTGGTGTTACGAACATTCGTGAAGGATTGACTTGTTGTTATTGGTCAATATCCGTGGACACGTAAAGTATATCTCAGCGAGTGAGAAGAGTGCACCATGGGACTTTAGTGGAGTGTTCCCGCAGTTAACGAATGTTGATTATGAGGTTAATGAGATTAACCGAGTAATCTCGTATCGTTGGAGGTTCTGATCTGTAGGTTCATTAGGTCCACCTTCTAGCTCATAAAGGGTTCTTAGATCGTTTGAATTCGAAATGTTCAAATTTATCAGGGAATAAATTTAATGTATATAGATACGTTATAATATAAAGTCTTGGAACTTTATATTATAAAATTAATGTGAATATGATTCATATTAAATTATATGAGAGAATTAAATATTTGAAAGAGTTCAAATATTATTTAAATGTGAATGTGATTCATATTAAAAAAACTATAGGTTAAAATTTAATGTACATGAGATGCACATTAAAACTATAAGTTAAGGGGTAAAATGATTAGATGAGATTTAATTGGTTTTAATTAAATGTGATTTAATGTAATTAATTTGATTAACTATTTAATTTAATTAATTAAATAAAAAACGTGTGTGAGACACGTTTCCTACTACCCCTATCCCTCCCTCGCCCATCGATAAGTATGGGAGGGAAGGGAGAGCTTAGGTTAATCGATCAATTTTGAGGAATTACTGAATTGCTGCAAGAATTCTCTCTTTTTTCAAATTCCGTTCTCCTTCCAAATATGTTGGAATCCTTCCCGCCAAGGATGGGATCTAAGTAGAATGCAGAGACATAGAAGGTTTTCCTGTTAGTAGTGTTCTGTTGGAACATAGGAGTTTTTTCATTTGTTGTGTTGTTGTGCAATTAAAGCAAGGAATTGCTATAAAACTACAAAGGTAAATTTCAAATTTCTTTTAGTTTAATTATATTATAGAACTTGTTTGCATGTTTAATTCCATGGCTAATTAGATTAGGAATTAGATTGCGTATTCTCTGTTTTTTCCAATGTATTGATATTTGTGTTTAACCAAAACAAACAAGCAAAATCGATCCATAAAACACATTTCCGCTTCTCAAGGAGATCAGATTCCCATCAACTAGTCGGATTGTCGAAACCCTCCAAAATATTTACTAATTTTCTCGATGTAACTTGTAAAAAAAGAGGACAAGGTCAAATTCCAAAGGAAACGAATCGAATTAATTTCTCAAAGTTAAAAAAATAATATTAATAAAATAAAAGGAGTTTGAATTGTTGAACAAGAAGTGCAATTAAACAATGAATAAAAAAAATAAATTTATGAAGCTCTAATTCAAGGATGGAAAAGTAAATTTCATCCATTTGTAATCTTAGGTTAGAAATACAATTTCAATTTCTCAAATTCAAGAACCTAGCCAATTTATTCAGAAAAGTCACAATAAATGTAAATTCTCCTAATTTGATTGACTTTAACTAAGAATCAAAATAAAAAACTTATCATTTAATTAACTAGAAACGATAGCATTTCATATCTATGTAAAATTGAAAAACCATAATTATGCACACATAAGTCAACTCCTCGTTACAATTTTCAATCATTCGTGACAATTATGGATCACAAAATCATGGTTAACAATAAATCGATCAATACTAAATTAAAACGTCAATTTAATTGCTAACAATTAATCATAAAAATAAGAACAAAAAACAAAGAATTCTTGATTTAAAGATAAAATTTTATTTGGCCCAAAGCCTCACAAAAATATAATTAAAAATTATCACTATTGAATCATAAATTAAAATTGAGCCACACATCATCATGAAAAAGCAATAAAAATTGTAGAGGGAAAGAAACATAAAAAAAATAAAGAAAACTCAAAGAAGAAGAAAAATTACCGCACTACAAAAAAAAAACTAGAACACAATTTAATCCTACGAAAGAACTCATGTCTCCTATTTATACTCGGAGAGACTATAAATAGGTCTTGAAGGGAGAAAATATAAATAGCTATTCTTCCTCCCAAAAATTAGTCACAAAGACTTAACAAAAAAGTTTTGGGTTGACTATACAAATAATCATTTTTTATTTGTGATTTTGAAAAATGACCGAACAATCCATTTTTTTTTAAATGGTCGGATCATCATTCACAATTTTAAATATTAATTAGTAAATGACCAAACTACCCCTAACAATTTTCATATCTAAGATTCCCTAATTATCGTATAATTATAAAATCTAAATCTAAAATATTTCCATATCTAAGATTCTCTGATTATCCTAGTATAATTACAATAAATGTAAAACCTAATTCTAAAATAAAACAACAGATTATCTAAAAAACAAAATATGTTTGGATTCATTATCTAAAATCTAAACAAACATTTAAAAAATTTTAATGATAGATTAAAAAATTCTAATATGGAAAAAAAATATTCAACCATTAACCATTGATTACATAACAAAAATATTAAAAAAATAATTAAAATTGAAAACAAGATTTTGAGTGAGATTTACTTTTTCACTCCAAATCGGAGGAGTGATTCTAGGATTTTTTTTTTTTCCTTTTTTCGTTTCTTCACACAATTCAATCGAGTTTCAAAGTTTCAAGGCTTCAAAGTTCCAAAGCTCTTCAGATCGTCGAACTCATCTTCTTCTTTAACAAAAAATTTTGAATTGGCATCAAGTAAGATTTATAACCAAGATGTCATGGGTTCGAAACCCCCACCCCCAAATGTTGATGTACTAAAAAAAAATAAATTTCGTTCAACAAGATGATTTTTAGGCTTGTCTGACAAAAGATTGTGAGAAATACTCACTATTTATTCCTTTAAAACTCAAAACAATACATTCATTGGAAAATCGTAAAACTCATGAATACGAAAAGTAAGCGATAACAAAGACTTTTGAGACCGAAGATTAAGGTATTTACAAAAAAAATAACTTAAAAACATAAAGTATTATTTGATCTTTAAGGAAGATGCAAGGTAAAATTATATCAAAATATAATTAGATTATGTTTTTTTTTAATTCTACACTTTAACTACTTTGTTATATCTAGTGTACAAAGATTGAAAGATTTTGGAAAAAACACATTATTGACGTTCGACCCCACCTCAACCAAATAAAAAAAATAATTAAAAAAAATTAAAAAAAAAACTCAAGACTCTACATTCGACCTACATTGTATTTGAATTTTTTAAATTAGATATTTTATTATATCTAAACTTACCATATCTCTTGGGTTGTGTATGTGTATGTACCTGAAATAAATACAGAGTAAAAATTAACGAAACAAAATACCTATAGAGAACTGCACCGTACATAAACAAAAGAAAAAGTACGAACACTACCACGAACTCATATGCCTCTTGAGTTGTGTATGTGCCTGAAATAAATACAGTATAAAAATTAACGAAACAAAATACCTACAGAAAAATACATTGTACATAAAAAAAATAAAAATATGAGCACTATCATGAACCCATATTTTTACCAATAAAAACAGCAGAACATATAGGAATAAGTGAATAGAAGGTTGCAGGTGGACCATGAGTAGAATCTAAGGCAAGTTCGCAACCCTTCTAGTTCTTCTCAATCAACGGAACCAACAATCACCTTGTCCCCTAATAACACTCTCCGCTTCATCTTCTTCAGCGCCGCCTTCACTATGCACAACAACTCAACTCCAAGTCTCGAGATTTTGACAAATGACCTTTTAAAAGCTTCTAAAAGCTCGAAATCGTTGTTTGAACTATCAGAAAGTTGAGAAGAAAGTGAGTGAACAATTACGCGCATGAAATTGGCTTGTGCAACAACGATGGTGTTGATGACTTGAGATTTGAGATTCAAAGAGAGGAGAGAGAAGAGAAAATGATTGTCTTAAGGAGAGAGAATCGAATAAACACCGATGACTTAAATTTGGAGAGAGGAGGATTGTCTTGAAGAGAGAGAGAATTTCCAAGAAAAGAGAAGGGAGCGCTGGCTTGTAGAGCAGAGATGAGAGGATTGTTTGGGGAGAGAGAATTTCGAATTGTTTTAGGGAAAGAGAATTTTAGAGGGAGGAGGATTGAAAGAATTAGAAAAATAAGTATAAAAATAATAAATGAAATATAAATATTTCAAAATACAAATTAGATACAGTTTAAATAAACTAAGAGAGTGGAATATTTTTAAAAAAAATCAAGAATGTATGTAGGACTTGAAATTTGAGATTCGGGGAGAGGAGATAAAAGAGATGAGGATTGTCTTAAGGAGGGAGAATGTCAGAAAAATACCAATGACTTAAGATTTGGAGAGAGGATGATTGTCTTGGAGGAAGAATTTCAGAGAGAGAGGAGAAGAAAACAACATGAAATTGGCTTGTGGAACAGAGAGAGAATTTCAGATTGTCTTGGGGAAAGAGAATTTTGGAGAGAGAGGATGATTGAAAGAATCTGAAAAACAAGTATAAAAATAATAACTATAATGTAAATCTTTTGAAATACAAATTAGATATGGTTTAAATAAAATAGGGGAGAGAGATTTAAAAAAAAAATCAGGGATGTACGTGGGCAAAATGGGCATTTGAAAAAAGAAAGGCCTCATGTGCGCCTCATGGGTAGGCATAATTAAAAAGAAAAAACGAATGACCATTAATCAAAACAACCCATTTTGTTTATCCATTTTCACGATTTTCCCAAAAGTCTTCTCCTCCAAAATGTGATGCATCAACAAAATTTGTGTGAAGACCATGCTAAGTTGCATTTTTTTTTCCTATTTGAAATACCATTTCAAATGAGTTAATGAACCAATTTTCTATTTGCCAATTATTCCATCGAGATACCAAACTACTTCATAGTTGACTTAGGCATCATATTGACAACTGATCCATCGTTAATGAGAATTTGATCGACCTTCTGTTCGCGAATATACTTTAAGACGAACAACGACCTATTGTGAGGTTTTGACCCTAGCAGCAAGTCTTCATCGATAAAACTTATTGACATACAACATGAAACACACGGGCGCATCATAGAGGTCGTAGCGCTTGCGCTGCTAGAGCTAATCAAGGCCTCGATGAGAACACCTTTCGTGAAGGGATCGAATCCCACAACAGAAGCGATTGATTGCATTGCTTTGAAAAATGGTGAAATTTTGCACACAATTAAACCTAAATTAAGCATACAAAAGG
This sequence comes from Trichosanthes cucumerina, assembly GCA_036507285.1. Taxonomy (NCBI): domain Eukaryota; kingdom Viridiplantae; phylum Streptophyta; class Magnoliopsida; order Cucurbitales; family Cucurbitaceae; genus Trichosanthes; species Trichosanthes cucumerina. The sequence continues at coordinate 66,646,935 of CM071839.1, read as the reverse complement.
TTAGAAGAAGATGGAACTTACCCTTCAAAATTTTTCTTCTTGTAATCTGTTTCTTCGTTCACAATAATCTCGATCTCAGTGACACCTCCAAGAAATCCTCTCTGCTATTCTCTGGCAAGAACTGGTTGATGGAACCCTTTTTCGAACAAGGAGTTCTAGAGAAAATTAGGATAGGGAGAGTAATAGAGAGAGTTTTGTTTTGGTAGAGTGTTATGAAAAACTCTTTTCCAAAAATGAGAACTCAGGTTGGAAAACGCAACTCCTTGCATTTATTTATAGTGTTGTGGATGAAGGTAACTTCCTCCATCCATCATCCCACTAATTCCACTAAACAAGCATTATGCAAAATTCAATTTACATAATGCATTGAATTAAGTATCTTATACTCAATTCAATGTGCATAGGATCATATTCTAATGGATATCTCCCATATATAAGCTATAGTTTTAATATGCATCATATTCAAATCAATTTAGTCCAAAAGGTCTAATATGAATCAAATTCATATTAAGAAAAATTGAATCTAATTCAATTTTACCACAAAGTTCAATCTTGGATCTCATTCAAAATAAACTTTATATTATATCAATTATATCACATATAATTGATACACTCTCACTAATACAATTTGAACAGTTCAAATTTCTTCCAAAACTATTGATCCTTGTTTAATCCTTAGTGAACTAGCAGAGGGACCTAATGGACCTAAAGTTTAGAAGCACCAATGATTTGAGATAAATCAATTAAACTTTTTAATTGAATTAATCAACATTTATTAACTATGGTTAACTCCACTAAAGAACCATAACTGCACTCTTCTCACCGTAGTAAAAGAGTGCAATTATAGACAACACACTTAAGAAAACAATTCAAATAGCTTGAATATGGAGCAAAACGAATATCAAATAAGAAACAAGTTAAGAAAGAAAGAAAATTTCAAAATTAAAACAAAAATGGAATAACAAGATAGATATTGAATTTGGACTCAAGATGAACAACTAATGAACACCATGAATTAAAAGAAAGCTAGGATAAGTGTTGGAATGAAATTTGTAACAATTAATGAATTGTAAAAGTTACAACATTAATGTTAATTCTATCATATTCGTGTCTCCAATTGTACATTTGTTTTCTTATCTTTGTTTTCACCTATCTATCAAATTTGTGTTGCTTTAGATAAAATTTAGAATTAGTAACTTGGTATTTAATCAATCTAGAAAATTCATTCCTGAGGACAATACTCTGTACTCAAATCACTATATTAAAACATGACTCGTACACTTGCAGTATTACAATATAATTTTACGTTGTTGGGATTTTTGTCCTAATCTCGTGTTTGTAAATTATTGTTTGAAATTAATAAAATGCTATTCATTTCATTACTTTGTGTCTCGCAATTTTTACAAACTTTTCCAATAAACTAAGCTCCAAGGTCATTGAATTTATGAGAGAACTAGAACTTGAACTGTGTGTAGTGGACACACAGGGAGGATCACGTTCGAGTAAATGACCTGAACGGTCTACAGTATATTGATAGGGTTGGAGACCTAATCCTGGATACGCTGTGGATGCGACCCACTTTTTATTAGATACGAACGAGGTGATCTCACTCGTTCATGTGGTTGACATGCGAGTGGGGGCATCCTGTGCACTGAGATTGTACAAGACCGGACCGTGAATTATTAGACCTGCTGATGTAACACCGTTAACAGTAAGAACTAATTATTTCGTAGATGACAATTAGTGACTCGGCCTGAATCCTGAGCGTGTTACAGACTCCTGTCTGCGGAGGTCTGTCCTTTGACTAGTAAGAGTGAGGGTGGTCACAGTTACTCGCCCAATATGCCTATCTTCTCAAGGGTAGGACCAAGTAGAGAGCTGGGAACTTAACTACGCGAGATGGAATTCACTCGTTCCCGACATTAGGGAAACTAGAGGGCTTGTTCCCTTAAGTGTTGTCTCCAGGGCTTGGACAACGGGCACCCACCTTCTCACTGGCCCGAGAAGGGGTGTTGTGTGTGGTTGGACCATCACATATGTTGTTCATTAGAGGAGTAGTGGGGACTTGAGGAACAAGAGGTAGACACAGGGGTAAAACAGTAATTTGATCCAGCAGTGTCTACGAACAACCTGTGAAGGGTCGACTCACAGTTATTGGTTATATAAGTGGACACGTAATATTCTGCACTGACGGGAGTGCAGCTACGGGCTTTAGTGGAGTGTTACCGTGGCTAATGAAGGTTGATTAACCGGGTCAAAGAGTTTGATAGGTTAATCTCGGATCATTGGAGCCCGTCACTGTATGTCCATTAGGTCCCTTGATTGGCCCAATCTGGGTTAAAATAAGGGTTAATGTTTAGGTGTGAATTGAAGTGTTCAATTTCACCTAAAGGGCATTTATGTCATTTATATGAGATATGAATGATATAATATATAGTTTAATGTGAATGAGATTCATAATAAACTATAGGTTGGCTTGATTGTTGAATTAGGGCTAATTGGAGAAATTAATTGAGAGAAATTAAATTGGATGTGATTCAATTTAATAAAATCCACAATTATGCAAATGTGATTTGTATAATTAGATATGAGATATCTTATAATATATGGTTATGCAAATGTGATTTGCATAACCTATAGTTGTGGTAAAATGGTAATAATGTGGAGATTTTAACTCCATGTTATTTCAATATTTAAACGCTTTGCAAGAAGGGTTTCATAATCCAATCTCTCATTTTTGGAATTTTAACCAAAAGAAGAGAATTCTCTCTTACTTTTTCTCTCAACTCTCCTCCCTTCTCCAAAACTAAGATCCCACCATCTTCCTTCTTTCCAAAAGAAGAACAACCGAGTTTCCAAGTGGTTGTGACCAGATCTTGTTCGTGAAGTTCGAGTTCGTTGAGATCGAGAAGCACGAGGTGTTCGTGATCAAGGAAAGGAGCACTTGAAGAATAGAAATGCATAACATAGAAATGCATGCAACCTAAGTTAATTATTAGTTTTAAAGAGTTTAGAACTTGAATAATTAGACTTAGGGTTTCTAGTTCTAACAAGATTAGAATTAGGAAATCAAAGTTTAGTCTATGAATGGAGACTGGTTAGTAACTCTGTCTAAAGAAGGTTTTGTCTAAGGCTGGGGTATTTAAGTTGACGCTTGCGAAACACCCCTACCTGGAAATCGACCTGGGAGTGAATTCGGTCTGGAGATTCTTAGATCATACTTATCGTGAGTGCCGATAATTTAAAGTGTTTTAATTTACTCACATAGACCTAAGTAATAATGTGATTATATACTTAGGTTAATACCATATAAGAGTTATATTGGTAGACTTAGGTAAATTTTAGCCGGTTTATCTAGGTCAATCCCTAATAAAATTAAAGTGTTGAGTGAGAGGAAATATAGTGTATGAGATACATTTAATTTTCGACCACAAATCTCCGTTAAGTCTGCACCGTGAGATCCATACTCGGCCCCGTGGCGCAAATGGGAGCGTCCCCCTTCGGATGGCATTTGTATGGGTCAATATCATCGTGGATGGAGAGAGTACTTATAGTGAGTGGGAGCGAGACTTGTGAAAACGGGACCCACGATCTCTTCTTTCGATTCACACCGTGAGATGCCTATGATCTGCCTGCTAGTTTGGCTCGACCGCACAATCCTTCGTAGGGCTCGATCATGGGAGTCGGAACACTGTGAATTCCCGAAAGGGATACAGTTTCCTAGTTAGTTTTCCTTCTTGGTTCACCCTTCGGTGGCTATTGTTTGGACGGATGCTTGGAAACTTAAAGATTGAGGGTGACACTCACAGAATTCGTTAAGTGTTAATGAATTCGACCAAACAATGGTAACTGGGCGCCTAATGGAATAAGAGTTATTCTGGGATTAGGGTCTGATCGGAAAAGTCTCGTCCTAGAGGAGGAGTGTTCTGTTCACCCTTCAGTGGCGGTCATTCTAAATCTTTAGGATATCAATGCAAAATATTTGAATGACCTAGGGATCATGAAACATTTTTTGCTAAAACTTGATTGGATTTCAAAAGTTTTTTGAGAGACTAACACAAAATTTTCTTAATTTTTTCAGCTTAAAACATGTCCAGAAGTGTGTTGATCCCTATGGCTAGTCCTCCTGCGCCCTTACTTCCTCCTCTAGTTAGCATTTGAATGCAACCCAGGTTAATTGTCGCTTGCTCTCCTATCATGTCTTCATTTGGCTGAAATGGAACTCCAGCTTGCAGGCAGAGTTTAGTGATGGTGCTGGGAAAGAAAAGCTTGCCCACCTTTTTCTTAGCACAACATTGGATCTCCCTTGCAATAATGCGACCCACATCAATGCTTAAGACTTTTAAGATTGCAAAAGTGAGGATAACCCTATCCTTAGATAGAATGCTGTCATGAGTGGTTGGTAGCAGTCGACTCTTCACAAAAGGCATCCAGACGTTAGCTTCATTAGTGAGATAGGCAGATTCTAGGCTTCTGATACCTGTGGTGGAGATTCTCCACTGTGCCCCTCGAACTCCCACTACTTTGATGGCAGAGTTAAGGTATGAGTCTGGAGTGGCTATTTCAATTTGGTTATAGATTGCATTGGGTGTGTCCTGCAAATTAAAAAGTTCATTAATAGTAGATGGAGACCAATCTACTAACCTGCCTCTGACCATAGTTTGGAAACTGGAGTCGTCATCTAAGTTTGCATAGAACTCTTACACGATTGGTATGATAGATGGCTCAGGCTGCTGACAAAAATGCTCCCATCCATGAAATCATATTGGTCTTAACAAATACAAGAAGACTTGAGAAAGGCTGAGCAAAGCCTTTCTCAGGCAGCATCTCTTTCGTCTTAAAGAGTTCAAATCGATTTTTATCTACTACATTCACAAACTTCTCCACAGAAGATCTTTTTGAGGATTTGGCTAGCTGCTTATCTTTCTTTTTGGGAGCTCGTGGTGGAGGAGGCAACACTGGTTGTTCTACTTGTTCAGGATTTGTGGAAGCATCATAACCAGCTTCACCTTCAGCAGCTTTCTCAACTACCTTCTTTCCTTTAGACTTTGATGATTTAGATCTGCTTCTACCATGAGAATTTCGGGAGTTCTCAGTTTCTTCCAGTGGTTGCTGAATTGGAACCTTCTCTTCAGCTGGACTTCTTCTTCCCCTTTTGCTTTGATGGAGCCATATCGCTTGCCTGCTTCACTCTTCCTTCTTTTTTTTGTGTGTGTCTTCTAGTACTTAGAAGCTTGAAGATGGGATGCCTAAACACCATACCGAGTTACTCTATTTATGGGCCAAGCAGGCAGAAGGTGGTTGAGATATTAATAATATATTAAAGCCTTCTGCATCCGGATCATCCTTTCTAATACATCTCTGCACTACATCTTTTCCTTTATTCCAAAATCTTCTTGGCAGACTTTGACTTATATGAAAAATAGCAAGCTCGACAGACAACTTTATCTGTGAAAGCTATTGCATTGCCCAATTGGGAAAACTGGTTGACAGATGCCACTGTCAGATGCTCTAGCAGGCTGTACAACCCTTGAAGCCTATCAAAAAGCAAATAACAACTAAACACTCGGAAGGAAAGCTAAAAGAAAATAAAAAGAAGCTAACTACCAACAAAAACACTTAAAGAAAAGTTGAAATGACTTTGGCTCTCGGGAGTAATTGAATTTTAAGAAAATAAATACTCCCCTCATGGCCTTGGTAAGAATGCTTGATCAATCCGAGAGTAGCCTCCTAGAGGCTATTCCTCTTTTGAAATTTTCTCTCCAATAATGCTTTAGCCTCTGACCATTGACTTTGAATTCTCTTCCATTTTTTTCATCCCTCAAGATAACAACATCATGTGGAAATGCTTCAATAACTCGAAAAGGGCCAGACCATTTTGACTTTAATTTGCCAGGGAAAAACTTCAACCTTGAATTAAATAACAACACATCTTGCCCCTTTTCAAAAGACTTAGGGACAATTTTTTTATCATGCCAGGCCTTGTTTTGTTCCTTGTAAACTTTAGCGTTTTCATAAGCCAGGAGTCTAAACTCTTCGAGCTCATTAAGCTGCAACATTCTTGTGGCCCCTGTTGCTGCTAAATCTAGGTTTAACTCTTTTATGCGCAAAAAGCCTTATGCTCCAACTCAAGAGGTAAATGGCATGCCTAACCATAAACCATTTTGTCAGGAGACATGCCCAAAGGATTCTTGAAGGCTGTTCTATAGGCCCATAATGAGTCATCTGAAGGGAATCGAAGTCCCCGCAGCGGAAGCGATTGCGAATCGCGCGCTCTTGATTTAGTTACAATGGAAATTTCAAGAATATAAAACATGGATTAAGCATATAATAAGAATATGGACAACAAGTATATACCTTTGAAGAACCTTTCTTCAAGTGCTCCTCTCTCCACGGTCACGATCTCAACAACAAGAACTCGTACGAACACCAACACCACCACCAGATCTTCTCCGTTGTTCTCTAGGAGAGGGAGGAAGGTGGGTTCCCTTTAGGAGTAGTGAGGAATTTTGTGAGAGAGATTTATGTTTTGGAACTCTTCCAACAACACAACAAGGAGGCTAGGAATACACTTAGATGTCTTAACCTAGTTGCATCTCATGCAACTATATATATAGAGGAATAGGATGGAAATGACCATTCTACCCCTCCTTTAATCTCTCTTTAGTATATAGTTTAATATGAATCTAATTCACATTAAAACTATATATTATATCAATTATATCATATATAATTGATATAACTCCTCATGTATGAAATTGAACACTTCAATTTCACTCCTAACTTTATACCCTCAATATTACCATGTTGAGCCAACGGAGGGATCTAATGGACCTACAGATCATGAGCTCCAATGATGTGAGATTAACTGATCAAACTCTTTGATCCAGTTAATCAATATTCATTAACTACAAGTCACTCAACTATAAACTTGTAGCTGCACTCTCCTCACTGTAGATATTATTGTGTCCACTGATATAGTCATTGCCCATGAGTCGACCCTTCACAGGTTGTTCGTAATCACAGCTGGGTCAAATTACCGTTTTACCCCTGTGATTACCTCTTTGCTCCTTAACCACCACCGATCCTCTAATGAACAACAAGTCTAAGGTCCTACCTTAGGCTCATACCCTCGTAGAGGGCGGGGCCCCGTTGTTCAAGACCTAGAGTCAGTTCTTAAGGAACAACCTATCTAATTCCTCAGTAGAGGAATGAGTGAATTCCATCTTGCACAGTTAAGTTCCCGGCTACCTACAAGGTTCTGTCCCTGAGAAGGTTGGCTTATTGAGTCGGCTACAAGCCACTCTCACCCATACTAGTCTAAGGACAAACCCCTATAAGCAGGAGTTCTTAACTTGCTCAGGATTCAGGTCAAGTCACTAATGACCATCTATAAATTACTAGTCTTATCCTCATTAATGGTGTTATAATTGGTTAGACTAATAATTTGCGATCCATCTTGTATGAACTCTTCTTCATACAGATGCCCCCACTCTCGCATGTCAACTACATGAATGAGTTGGATTACCTCATTTGTACTAATTACAAAGTGGGTCGCATCCATGGTGTTACCAGAATGAGGTTTCCAACCTTATTGTTATACCTTAGACTATTTAGGTTATAATCTTGAATTCAACCCAAAGAGTGTCCACTACACTGATTTCAAGATAAACGTTATAACCTTGGAGCTTAGTTTATTGGATTTATAAAAGCAAGACTGTAATCTTATCAAAACAAATAACACTTTATTTAATTGATCAAGATTACACAAGTTTAGGGCATAAATCCCAACATCATCTAACTAGATGGACCAGTATTTTCTATTAGAATTCACCACTTTTTCCAAGATGCTTTTGATTTCTCTATTAGAAACTTTTGTCTGCCCATTAGCTTGAGGGTGGTATGGTGTTGAGATTTTATGCTTGACATTATACTTCCCAAGGAGAGTGTTCATTGCTCTATTCACAAAGTGTGAGCCTTCATCACTGATGAGAGCTCTTGGTGTCCAAACCCGAGTGAAAATATGTTTGTGCAAGAACTTCATTACTGTGATTGCATCATTTGCTGCACATGCCATGGCCTCAACCCACTTTGACACACAATGAACTGTCGAAAGGATATAAAGGTTGCCAAAAGATGGTGGGAAGGGGCCCATGAAATCAATCTCCCCAACATCAAATAACTCCACCTCAAGGATATAAGTTAGGGGCATTTATCTCTTTTCCCTATGGTTCCCCTTCTTTGGCATTTTTCACAAACTTTGCTGAATAGATGTGCATCCTTAAAAATAGTTGGCCAATATAAACCACTCTGAAAGACCTTAGTTGTTGTTCTCTATCCACTGAAATGTCTACCATAAGGACAGTTGTGACAATGTTCCAAAATGGATGTGAATTCACTCTCCTCAGCACACCTTCTCAAAATTCCATCAACACACTGTTTGTATAAAAAGGGTTCATCCCAAAAATAAAATTTAACATCATGAAGGAATTTTTTGAGTTGTTGTCCCTTGATATCCTCTGGTATTACCATACTCGTTGCAAAATTGGCAAAGTCAGCAAACCAGGGACTTTGTATCACTTGCACTTGGGCAACCATAAGTAGATGCTTATCAGGAAAAACATCCTTGATATCAGAATGCTGCAACATTTGAGATGTTGGCTCAATTCTGAACAAATGATCAACTACCTGGTTTTCTGTCCCCTTTTTGTCTTTAATATCCACATCAAATTCTTGCAACAACATCCAACGAATTAAACGAGGCTTGGCATCCTTCTTAGCTAAGAGGTACTTAATAGTTGAATGATCAGTGTACACTGTTACTCTTATTCCAATTAAATAGGCTCTGAATTTCTCAAAGGCAAAAATAACAACTAGAAGTTCCTTTTCAGTAGTTGTGTAGTTTAGTTGGGCTTCATTCAAGGTCCTGCTTGCATAATATATTGGATGAATCAATTTTCCCTGCCTCTGCCCCAACATAGCTCCTACTGCATAGTCACTAGCATCAGTCATCACCTCAAAGGGTAGTTCCCAATTAGGACTTGAGATAACAGGTGTTGTGACTAAGGCAAATTTCAACTTATAGAAAGCCTTTAAACACTCTTCATCGAACTCAAATGGTTTGTTTATCTCCAACAATGTACACAAAGGCTTGACTATTCTTTAAAAATCCTTGAAAAATCTTCTATAGAACCCAACATGACTAAAAAAACTCCTAACTCCCTTCAATAATGTTTTCTACTAAATCAGAGAAGATGGCCATCATGCATCTCTGGAAGGTGGTTGGAGCATTACACAACCCAAATGACATCCTTCTAAATGCAAAGGTGCCATAAGGACAGGTAAAGGTAGTTTTTTCTTGGTGTTGTGGGGTTATTGTTATCTGATTCTACCACTATAACCATCCAGTAAACAATAATAAGCATGTCCAACCAACCTGTCTAGCATTTGGTCAATAAATGGCAAAGGGAAGTGGTCTTTTCCAGTGGCTTTGTTTATTCTTCTATAATCCATACAAATTCTCCAGCCACTAACTGTCCTTGTAGGAATCAACTCATTTCCTGCATTTGCTACCACAGTGACCCCTCCTTTCTTGGGGACACACTGTATTGGACTAACCTAGTTGTTATAAGAGATTGGGTATATGATACCAACATCTAACCATTTGATAATCTCCTTTTTCACCACTTCCTTCATAGCTGGATTTAATCTTCTTTGTTGCTATACTGATTTGAAATTTCCTTCCTCTAGGTTGATCTTATGCATGCAGTAGGTGGGACTAATTCCTTTAATGTCTGCTAAAGTCCAACCAATTGCCTTTCTATATTGTTTCAGCAAATTAATCAATATTAATTCATTATTAGGCATCAAGTCTGCTGCTATGACAATCGACAGGGTTTCTTTTTTTACCCAAAAAGGCATACTTTAGATGCTTAGGCAGTGGCTTGAGCTCTAGTATAGAGGGCACTTGAATAGATGGTTGCAATAGCAATTTATTTCTGCCTCCCAGTTCTAAAGACTCAAAAACTGCCTTGCACTCAGCCACTTTTGATTCTTCTGCCTCATGTTGATTCCTTGTGATCACCTCCAATGTTCCCAACAATTCTTCATCTATGTTTGGGTTGTGATGCTCATTAATCCCTTCTTCAAAAACTTCAGTTATCAGTTCTTCCATCAAATGTATTGCAGAGCACTGCTCCATATCATCTGGGTATTTCATGGAGTTGTACACACTGAATTTTACCTTTTGATCATTCATTCTCAATGTGATTATTCCTTCATAGACATCCACTAAGCTTCTTCCTGTTTTCAAAAAGGGTCTTCCTAAAATGATTGGGACATCATGATCAGCTTCATAATCAAGAATGATGAAGTCCACTGCAAATATGAATTGCCAACTTGAACCAAAATATCTTAAATTTTTCCCTCTGGATAGGTTATTGACCCGTCAACCAATTGGAGAGTGACTGTTGTGGGCCTAGCTTCACCTATACCTAATCCTTTGTAAATGGATAGAGGCATAAGGTTTACACTTGCTCCCAAGGGCTCTTCCCAGCTTTTTACCACCAATAGACACTGGAATTGTAAATGATCCTGGGTTTTTCTCCTTTTGAGGGATTCTATTCCTAAAGACTACACTGTTGGGATTTGTGCCCTAAAACTCGTAGTTTGTAATTATGTTCTAATTAATGTAATGAAGTGTTATTATTTCAATAAAGTGTTATTGTTCGTTATCTACGAGTTTGCCTTCATTCAAACCCTAAATCCAATAAACTAAACATCCAAGGCTGTTAAATGAATCTCTAACTGAATGTAATGTACATAAAATGGATCTCAGATCGAGATACGACCTAAAGGGTCTATAGTTAGGGGATAAGGTTTGGGTACCTTACCCTGGTTAAACGATGTGGCCCACTTTGTATTTGATGCAAAACAGTGATCCTAACATGTTCGTATAGATGACATGTGAGTGGGGATATCCTATGTAATGAGATTACATAAGACCGGACCACGAAATAGTAATCTCTAGCTGTAACTCGGTTGACTAGTTAGGTTTCTATTTCACTAGGATGACCTAGGCAACTTGATCTCAATCTCGAGCGGATTACTTAACTCCTATTCGCGAGGGATTGTCCTTTGACTAGTATGGGTGAGAGTTGGCCAGATTCGCCGACTCAATAAGCCTACCTTCTTGGGGACAAGACCGAGTGAGCGGCTGGGAACTTAACTTAGCAAGATGGAATTCACTCCTTCCCGCCTACTAGGGTAAGTAGAGGAATGTTCCCTTAAGTGGTGTCTCTGGGACTTGAACAAAGGGCCCGACCCTCTCATTGGCCCGAGAGGGACTCTGTTTGTTGGTAGGACAACAAACAAATTGTTCATTAGAGGAGCACTGGTACTTATGGTACAAGATGTAACCCAGGGGTAAAACGGCAATTTGACCCAGCTGGTGTTACGAACGTTCGTGAAGGATTAACTTGCTGCTATTGGTCAATATCCATGGACACATAAATATATCTACACTAAGAAGAGTGCATCTGTGGGACTTTAGTGTAGTGTTCCCGCAGTTAACGAATGTTGTTTGGGAGGTTAATGAGATTAACCGAGCAATCTTGTATCGTTGGAGCTTCTGATCTGTAGGTCCATTAGGTCCACCTTCTAGCTCGTAAAGGGTTCTTAGATCATTTGAATTTGAAATGTTCAAATTCATTAGGGAATACATTTAATGTATATGGATACGATATAATATATAGTTTTTGAACTATATATTATAAATTTAATGTGAATATGATTCATATTAAATTATGTGAGAGAATTAAGTATTTGAAAGAGTTCAAATATTAAATTCAAATGTGAATGTGATTCATATTTGTAAACTATAGGTTAAATTTAATGTGCATTAGATGTGCATTAAAACTATAGGTTAGAGGGAAAGATATGATTAAATATAATTTAATCTTAATTAAATATAAGATATTTAATTCTATTAATTAAATATGATTTAATTAATATATATATATATATATAAAATAGTTAATTAGATTAATTATTATTATTTAATATTATTATTAAATAAATGGGAACGTGTCAGGAGGACACGTTCCCCACTTCCCTCCAACTCCCTATTGATAGGTAGTGGGGGAAGTTATCCCTCCATACATAGCTTCTTCTCTAGGTGAGAAGTGGTTGATCGATCTGTAACTTTGGGAAGAGCTCTCTCTGCAAGAATTCTCTCTCACTCACTCTCTAATTCCCAATTCTTCCAATTGTTGGATCCTTCCCACCAAAGAAAGATCTAAGCACTCAGAGACATAGATGGTTTTCCAAGTGGTAGTGTTCCTGCTTGAAAAACAGAGGAGTTGTTGTGTTGCTGAGTTACTGGAATTTGCTTGGAACAAGGAGTTGCTGCGAGTCTACAAACGTAATAATTTCTCCCCCTTCTTAGTTTAATTGTTAAACTTTAATCACGTTTGCATGTACTACTCCATGCTTTAATTAGATTAAATGACGTATGCTTGTTCTGTATTTTGTCAATGTATGTTTTTTTTTGTTTTTCAATTAAAACAATCAAGCAAATTACGATCCGAAACACGTTTCCGCTGCTCAAGGAGATCCGATCTCCATCATACACTGCATTCTTTATTTAAGGAAACCACCTTGAATTCCTGAAACCTTTCCCTTTCTGAACACACATCTTTAAGAAAATTCATGTAGTTGGGCATCTGTCTTAAAGCATCAATGAGTGGTATATTGATGTGTATCTTCTTCTGAATATCCAAGAATTTTTCAAAATGAGCATCCTTGGATTTTTTCTTGTTCAACCTTTGTGGGAAGGGAGGGGGTGGAGGTGAAAATCTTATGATTGTCTCAGACCTTATCTTAGATAGCTTAGCCTTTCCATTTTCAGATTCCTTCTCTATTGTTGTTGTTCCCTCTCTCTGCTCACTTTCTGAATCAACTTGCTTGTTCAATTTTGCTTCTTCATTTCTTCCTACTGCCTTACCACTTTTGAGCTCTATTGATTGAATGACTTTGGACTACTGCATCTGTTTTTGTCATATACTCTTTCCATGCATTTTCTGGTGGTGCATTAAGTATTTGTGGGGGATGTACTAGTCTTTGGTTCACAAACCCTTGCTGATTTTGGTTTCCAAAACAAGGGGGATGAGTCATAGTTCTGAAGGAGATCTTATCCCTGTGAGCAACAAAAACATGTTTTAAGATCGATTTTGCTCGTTTGTTTTGGTTTACTAGAAATACCAGTACATTAGTAAAATACAGAGACAGGCATTTAATTACTAATCTAATTAGAGCATGGAACTAGATATGCAAACATGCTGTAAATTAATTAAACTAAAAGGAAAAGTTTACCTTTGTAGATTTCCAATTCACAGCAACCCTTTGCTCCAACTATACAGCAACATAGAAAACCTTTGTTCTTTCAATTGGACAACAACCACTTAACAAACCTTTTATTCTCTGAGTTTCTACTTAGATCCAATCCTTGGTGGGAAGGATTCCAACTGATTTGGAAGGAGGAGGGAAATGATAGAGAGAGAGTTGAGAGAGTAATTTCACAATTGCTAGGTTGATCGATCAACCACAAACTTCTTTCAATCGAGAAGTTAAAAGTCGAAGAACACTTCCCCCACTCCCTATGAGGAAGTTGGGAACGTGTCAGGGGAACGTGTCCTCCTGACACGTTCCCATTAATTATTTAATGAAATAATTAATTAATTAATTAAATCAAATTTAATTAATATTAATTAAATATCATATATTTAGTTAATATAAAATATCATATATTTAATTAAGGTAAAATATCATATATTTAATTAAGATTAAATCATATTTAATCAATTTTCCTCAAACCTATAGTTTTAATGTACATCTCATGCACACACATTCAATTTAAATTAATATTTGAACTCTTTCAAATATTTAATTCTCTCATATAACTTAATATGAATCATATTCACATTAAATATAATGTTCCAAAAATTTATATTATAACGTATCTATATACATTAAATTTATTCCCTAATTGAATTTGAACATTTCAAATTCAAACGATCTAAGAACCCTTTACGAGCTAGAAGGTGGACCTAATGAACCTATAGATCAGAAGCTCCAACGATACAAAATTATTCAGTTAATCTCATTAACCTCCTAATCACCATTCGTTAACTGCGGGAACACTCCACTAAAGTACCGCAAATGTACTCTTTTCACTGCAGATATATTTCTGTGTCCATGGATATTGACCAATAACAGCAAGTCAATCCTTCACGAATGTTCGTAACACCAACTGTGTCAAATTATCGTTTTACCCCTGGGTTACATCTTGTACCTTAAGTATCAGTGCTTCTCTAATGAACAATTTGTTTGTGGTTCTACCAACAAACAAAAGTCCCTCTCGGACCAATGAGAGGGTCGGACCCTTTGTTCAAGTCTTAGAAACACCACTTAAGGGAACATTCCTCTACTTACCCTAATAGGCGGGAAGAAGTGAATTCCATCTTACTAAGTTAAATCCTCAGTCGCTTACTCGGTCTTGTCCCCAAGAAGGTAGGCATATTGAGTCGGCGAATCTGGCCACTCTCACCCATACTAGGCAAAGGACAATCCCTCGCAAACAGGAGTTCGTAACCTACTCAGGATTGAGATCAAGTTGCCTAGGTCATCCTAATGAAATAGAAACCTAACTAGTCAACGGAGTTACATCTAGTGGTTACTATTTCGCGGTCCGGTCTTATGTAATCTCATTACATAGGATATCCCCACTCACATGTCATCTACATGAACACGTTAGTATCACAGTGTTTGTATCATATACAAAGTGGGTCACATCCATAGTGTTACCAGGGTAAGGTACCCAACCTTATCCCCTTACTATAGACCCTTTAGGTTGTATCTCGAACCGAGATCCTTTATATGTACACTACATTCAGTTCAAGAGACATTTTATAGCCTTGGATGTTGGTTCATTGGATTTAGGGTTAAAACAAGGGCAATATTGTAAATAACGAACAATAACTCTTTCTTATAATAATTAGAACAAAATTACAAAGTACGAGTTTTAGGGCACAAACCCCAACAAGTTCTTTGTGGTTGAGGTACTTGAGCAACACTACTTTGACCTCCCCAAGAAAAATTAGGATAATTTCTCCACCCAAGGTTGTAGGTGTTGGAGCAAGGGTTGTTCCTTTGATGGGCTTGTTGATTGCCTACATAGCATACTGATGCTGGATTATGAGGACAATATTCGTAGACATGACCTTCCCCACAATATACACAAACTTCTTGACTGCCAACTTGATTCAAAGTGGTTGGGGCTTGCACAGATGACACAGTCTTGGGGGTATTTCCCAATGATAAATTCTTTAGCATATTTTCCATAGAGGTCATTTGAGCATTCAAGGCAGATGGAGCACCCAGTTCCAACATTCCCTTAGCCTTCCTACTAGGGTTGTTTCTAATATCTGCCCATTGACAATTATTAGATGAGATCCGTTCTAAAATCTCAAATGCTTCATTATAAGTCTTGGACAAGAGAGCTTCATTGGCTGAAGCATCTACAACCTGCTTGGTTTTAGTGTTCAATCCATGATAAAATGTCTCCATTTGGATGCAATGAGACAGTCCATAATGAGGGCATCTTCTCAACAGATCTTTAAACCTTTCCCAAGCTTCACTCACTGTTTCATCTTCATTATGCTGAAATGACACTATATCACTCCTTAGCCGTGCATTCTTGGTTGGAGGGAAGTATTTGATAAGAAATTTTTGAGCCAATGTGTTCCATGAATCAATTGCTCCTGGTGGTAAAGAGTCTAGCCATGCCTTAGCACCATCCCTTAAAGAATAAGGGAAAAGATTAAGCCTTAAAGCTTCTTTGGATACTCCAGGAATAATGAAAGAATCACTCACTCCCAAAAAAGCTCTCAAATGTGCATGTGGCACTAGTACAAATTTTGGTTTTAATGACGGGCACGCGCCCATCATCAAAGCGAGTGTCATTGTATCTTATAATGACGGTCGCTTTTTAATGTCGACATTAAAAAATGACCATCATTATAAGATAACTTCATCAAAGCGACCGTCATTGTAAGATATAATGACGGACATTTTTAATGACGGGCAATACCCATCATTAAAAGTCTTCGACCGTCATTAAAAGTGACATATTTTGAGTTCGCACCCACTTTTAATGACGGGCATTGCCCGCCATCTTTTTGTTCCGAATTTAATAAAAAAAAATGATTGCTTTGATGACTCTAACCAACACTATTAATATTTCTCGAGCTTTGTACAAAGAAAACTTCAATACTATTACATTTTTACACAAGTAATCTTACAAACTTAACTAAAAAAATAAAATATAAAAATGTGATAAATTTCTTATATTGAACTATATTACATATCCCACAAAAATATGTATACAAACTACATTTACATTACAAAGATAAGAAAAATTGCTAAACAAGGAAAATGCTAACAAAGAGGGATGTGTGGGCTTGTCTGTAACATGTAAATGCCTCATGAACTAAGAAAGTCATTCCAACTCATTCAAAGCAATAGTTTGCACCTCCACCAGTCATTTCAATGATCATCGGCAAATTGTTAGGGAAAGAATTAGAGCAAACTATTAGATATAGCAACAGTGGCCTAATCCAACATGACCTTCCAAATATAGAAAAGAATACCCAAGAGTCAAGAAATAATAAAAACATATCAAAATAGCAACCACGTTATAAACAAACCAATAACTCGCAAAATAACAAACAAACTAAAATAGCAACCACGTTATAAACAAACCAATAACTCGCAAAATAACAAACAAACTAGCGATAAAAGAAACTAAAAGTATGCCTCTGCAACCAAAGAGAATAATGAAAAACAAAATACCGTAAGTTCAAGTTGCTCAAATGACTATCCTTTATAATAACAAGATAGAAAATGCAACAATTCAATTACTCTCTTATGATTTCATATGCATATGTTGTCAAAGAAGTAATAAAATATAACAATCAAGGATAGATTAAATCAAGTTCTTGAAGATTCAATTTTGAAATAAAGTAATTGTGGCTAAGAAAGTACCTCCATCTTTCTTATTTTTTTACTCTATTTTCCTCGTCACTATTTTTCCATGCTCGTATCCTAACTTCTTCACATTTATACCTTGAAGCTAGTCCCCCGTTCTCTTTCATTTTTCATCAGAACATACACACAGTTTATAAGCATCAAAACTACCCAAAATATTCAACTCAATGTTGAACAATACACAAAAGTAAAAGAAAAAATAATGACCCAAATGGTAATATCCTGACCATAATTGAAAAGTCAAACATTACAGGAGGTGGGAACATAATAAATATTCATTGTTAAAGCCTTTCTTGTAGAGGTAAACTAAGTAGGGAGGAACATGAAGCATTCACCAAGTATCAGTATGCACAAGACTAAAAGCACATAAAGAGAAATGAATATTAAATAGAAAAAGAAATCGGTGTAAAAAAAAAACAACCTGTATCCATGCCAACACAAAAGGTCAACAACAATAAGCAACTCACCAAATGAGATCAATTTCTTCAGCAAAACTTCAGTAAATTTTAGTTTTATGAGAGAATAATTTCACAAATTCATTCTATAATATATAGAACATATCTACTTTAGAAAGAATTATAATGAAGAAGAAGAACTAACTACTAAAATTACCATATTCAAGCTAGTATACTAAGGTAGCATCTAACCATGAATTTGACTCTCATTTTTGTACACTTGTAAACTGTTAAGTTGTTGACCTTCCCTGAAAGGTGAAAATTTTTATTTTCCATGAGCCAACGAAAGAGAGGCTAACAAGTAAACTGATCATGAGATACAAAGTTACCTTGAATCTGCAAAACTGAATCTTTGCATATAAAGAACAAAGCAAGGCCAAAAGGTTAAAGATCTGTCGATTGATATGCTTGCTTTATTATTATTGCAGTGATCAGTCCAAATAACCAAAGTAAAATAGAGAAAATTAGACTAACAAGAATTTCAAACTATTTCAAATTTAATTTATTTGAGGTGAATAGTCAAATCTCATAGTCGTTTAATGGGTAATAATAAAAGAGAACTAGAAGAAGTTCAAACTATAGATGAACTTATGATTACACTCTCATTAGCAAAAACCACCCGGCTAAGTTAAACAGGAAAATTAAACAGGAACATAAAATCCGATTTAGAGAGCACTAAACAGAACAATTATAGTTTTGACCATTTTTATACTTCCTGAATATATATGGTCAGTTATACACATTTTTTTTTATGATAAAGTAAATTAAGCACATTAGATATGGTCAAGGGCCAAAAAAGACCAAAGTAAAAATGATGATAGATAACAAGTAAATTGATCATAAGATACAAAGTCACCTTGAATCTGCAAAATTGAATCTTTGCATCCAAAGATATCTACACCATATTAGGAAAGATACAAACAATTTATACTCAAACATTGCTTAAACTCCTTGGATTTGTTTTGTTGTGACATCTCTCCCCTTGAGAAATCAAAGACCTCCTCCTATGCATCCTAGATCCAAACCAAAATTAAAAACACATTTACCCAAAACTTACTTAGACTGGTAAAAGAAATTATAAAACATAATGAACTAAAACAATCAAATGAATTAAACTCAAAGCTAGTAAATGTATCAAAACTCAAGCTCAAAAAGTTATCATATTCACACAATTAAACCCATTGAATGATAACGAACTAAACCAAACTTAACTTCATACGCATAAAGTCAAAACTTATAAACAAAAACATCCGAATTGAACTAACTTTTCAAAAGGAATGATCCACCAAAACTTCTAATTAATCAAAGCTACAAAACACAATAGATCATCTTAATTGTAACTCAACATCACTTGTTCAAAAATCTCAAAGGCATCTAAGACATAACAAAAATATCAACCACTCTCTATCAATTTAGCAACATTTTAATTAGTCGATTTTCATTAAACAGTAGCCACACAATCTAAATAAATACATAACCTTCAGTTCAGAATGGTGTGGCAATATAACACATATCATAATCATTGAGATGTTCATAACTTACATTTAAGTGTCTTTATGAAACTTGTGATCATCTTTCTAATCCTTATGAAACTTTTTACTTATCAAAATTTGAAAGTTCAATAATATTTTTTACAAAAACAATTAAGTACAAAGTTCAATAATATCGAAGTTTCTACATATATAATAAATCCTTCTAACACCTTAAAATAGTTCAGTAAACATATTTGCAAAGTTCAAGAAGATTGAAAGATAAAATTATATTTTCAAACCTACCAGAAAAGAAAAATATCGTTAAAAAAATAATGTGTAAACACTTAAATTAGAAATTGAGAAACAATTAAGCTATATGTGTTTTCATTGTAAACGCTTAAATTAGTGTGTCATTTCAAGAAGAACAAAATAACCAACAATACAGACCATCAAACTATCTGTTGAAAAGAAAAGAAATCAACAAAAAGATAGACTATACTAAAAATTAAACAAAAGCACACCCCAAAAGCAAAGCTTAGACATAATCAACTCTTCAAATCTTAAATTGGGGCCACAAAATTTCTCAAAATCTACGAATTATTTTGTATGCAGAATCAAACATTTTATTGATAAAAATTTTCCATCACATTTTATTAAACAAACTAACTTTTTAATTCTTAAGACATGGCTACAAAGTTTCTTAAAATAATCAATATCAAAACGAACTGTTTAGAAAATCTAGGGCTTACTTTAGCTAGAATATTTTCAGTCAAATATGGTTTCAAATTTAAAAGTTCAAATTATAATATATCTACAGTGGTTGAGGGAAGATAGTTTATAGTTTACCTCCTTATGGTTCCAAGAGGACTTATCAAAGCAACTTGACATTCTAACATTAAAGAAGGAGATATTGGCTGTGTGGTGAGGAAGTGTTAGTTGTTTCTCTATTGCAACCCAAAGTGAAAATAGGGTAAATCAAACTACAGATCTATTAACATCGATATTTGTTCGAATAGAAAGTGTTATGAACAATAGAAACCTGAAATAACCCAGATCTGAAGAAACACCCATCACAAACCAAAAACCCGTCACCAACTAAAAAAATCAGAATTAAAATGGAAGAAAATAAGTTTAAAAGAAAAGGAAAAATCTCCCGTCCCCTTATTCAAGACGGCTAGATCTAAGCTCCCATCACCTCTCTTCAAATAAAAATGAACTCTATTACTCAACATAAAGGCCTCATACTAGCTCAGAAACTTACACATCATTGTTGTCACCATCAAGAAATAAATCCGCTGAGAACATAGATTTCAACTTCAGAACTCAAAACCCACCAAACGAAAATATACCTTAACGAAACTAAAAACCTTGGAACATAAATAACAGAGATGGAAATAAACACAAGAAAGATTCTACCTCAAATTTGTATATAGAATTGAAGGATAGAAGGAGAGGGAGACTGACTCATTTGCTCTTTTGTGGTTTGGGAGAGGGAAAGTTAGGGCTTTCGAGAGAGAATGGGGGTTTGGAATAGTGAAAGAAGGAGTCAGGTTTTGTGAGAAAAGATAATTTATTTTTCATTATTATTTTATTGAACTTTAACGACGGTCATTCATAATCCTCTTCAGCTCGACAAATGTATTTTACGGTCTGTCATTGTTTGTTAGCGTGATTTTTATTATAGTGTGGGTCCTCATCAGACAAGCCATGATACTGCCCTATTGATTGCAACATCTGAAACATCACTGCTTTCAACTCAAAGGAGGAAGCTTCAATTTCGAGTTTGACTATCCCTGGATTCAACTCATCAACCAAGGGATTGACATAGGTTCTGATGGCTCTTTCCTTGTCATCTTCCAAAAGAATGGTGTTAGCAGGGCCAATAGCCTGATTAACTGGTTCAACTTGTCTCATTTCAGGTTGTTGGAATGGTTGAGCCAAAAGATCCCTAGGAAATTGAGGATTTGCCATTGTTTCTCTCTAATCTCTCAATCTCCTTCTGAATGTCCTTTCAATCTCTGGATCTATAATAAATTTCAGTCCTTGTTGATCATTCATGCACATCTTCTTCCAAATACCTAAAACAATAACACAACTCAATCAGTTATACTTATACAACACCAATTCACCAAAACTAACTCAATTTCAATAATTCTTGCTACTAATCTCCGACAACGGCGCCAAAAACTTGTTGGTTCAAAGGAGTGCAACTAAAGTTGTGGTGACAATACCTTAACATGTCAAGTGTACACAACCTTATTGCACCAAGTGATAAGTAATTTAATCGATTCACAGGGATTAGTGTCTAGAAGAATTGCCAAAATAGAATTAGTTTCAATGAACCAAGGGTAACCAATCATCAACAAAGTGCATAAGAGCTGAAAAACAAACTTGCTAAATAATTTTGAGCAATCTAAAACAAGAATTACAATATAAGAGTGAGACTCTATTAAGTGAGACAGGGGTCGAATTAGGGGATCAATTATGCTCTTAGTGTTAAGATGTATGTCCTAATCTCGTTTGTTTGTAATATTACTATTTGAAATTAATAAGAGTTATTTCTTTCATCTCTTTGTGTCTCGCAATTTTACAAACTTTGTCCAATAAACTAAGCTCCAGGGTCATTGAATTTATGAGAGAACTAGAACTTGAACGGTGTGTAGTGGACACACAGAGAGGATCACGTTCGAGTTAATGACCTGAACGATCTACAATATACGGATAGGGTTGCAGACCTAATCCTGGATACGTTGTGGATGCGACCCGCTTTGTATTGGATATAAACGAGGTGATCAGACTCATTCATGTGGTTGACATGCGAGTGGGGGCATCCTGTACAATGAGATTGTACAAGATTGGACCGTGAATTATTAGACCTACTTATGTAACACCGTTAACACTATGGGACTAATAACTTCATAGATGACCATTAGTGACTCGACCTGAATCCTGAGCGTGTTAAGGACTCCATGCGCGGGGCACATCGCCCTTTGACTAGTACGGGTGAGGGTGGTCACAGTTACTCACCCAATATGCCTATCTTCTCAGGGACAGGACCAAGTGGGGAGCTGGAAACTTAACTACGCGAGATGGAATTCACTCGTTCCCGACTTTAGGGAAACTAGACGGGCGCCCACCCTCTCACTTGCCCAAGAGGGGTGTTGTGTATGGTTGAACCATTACAACGTTGTTGTTCATTAGAGGAACAGTTGGGACTTAAGGAGCAAGAAGTAGACAGAGGGGTAAAATGGTAATTTGACCCAACACTGTCTACGAACAACCTTTGAAGGGTCGACTCACGGGCATTGGTTATATCAGTGGAAACAACTTTTCTTACAGTGACGGGAGTGCAACTACGGGCTTTAGTGGAGTGTTACCGTAGCTAATGAATGTTGATTAATCGGGTCAAAGAGTTTGACAGGTTAGTCTTGTATCATTGGAGCTCGTCACTGTAGGTCCATTAAGTCCCCCGGTTTGCTCAAACTGGATTAATAGAGGGTTTAAAGTTTTGGTGTGAATTTGAAGTGTTCAAGTTCACTAAAGGGTATTTATGTCATTTATATGTGATATGATTGACATATTATGTAGTTTAATGTGAATGAGATTCATAATAAACTATAGGTTAGCTTAATTGTTGAATTAGGGCTAATTTGGAGAAATTGGATTGAGAGAAATTAAATTGAATGTGATTCAATTTAATAATGCACAATTATACAAATGTGATTTGTATAATGAGATATGAGATATCTTATTATATGTGGTTATGCAAATATGATTTGCATAACCTATGGTTGTGGCTAAATGATAAATAGGTGGAGATTTCAACTCCACCTATCACCATTATTTAAACTCCTTTGCAAGAAGGATTTGGTACCACAAGGCTCATTTTTTTGGAAATCTCACCAAAAGAGCACTTGCATTCTCTCTCAACTTCTCTCTGAATCTCTCCTCCCTTCCTTCACCAAAAAGAATTTTCACCTCTCTCCTTCTACCAAAAGTAGAACAACCGAGAAACTTTGTGGAAGTGTCCGGGTTACTCACTGTTCGAGGAGATCGAGTATGTTGAGATCGTGATCACGAAGGGTTCGTGAATGGAGAAGGAAAAACTTGAAGACGATTCTTCAACAAGTAAGTACACTTGTTGTTTTTCTTCTTAATTTGCATGTTTAGCCTTGTTTTTATGAGATAGAAATTATTTTAAGAAAACAAATTTCGCAATGATACCACGGTCATTCGATCACCTTTCCGCTGCACGAAATTTCATTCCCTTCAATTGGTATCAGAGCCAATCGTTGGCTTCTCGTTGTGCATCTGTTTTCTTATAATTAGGTGGGTAATTGCTTCAATTTATGTGATGAATTGTGGTTTGCATGATTGGATGTTCGGTTTTGGCACTAGTTTAGGTTTATTTTCTGCTTGATGAGATCAAATGTAAAGGCCCGTGTTTTTGAGCAAATTAGAAAATAAATCGAGTCTGGAAGTCCGTGTCTTTGGCGGCAAGAGTTGCTGTGAAGAAATCGAAGCAGAAACGGGTGAGAAACGATGAAGAACAGCAAGAGGAGCTTGTTGTTCTGTCGACGACGTTGAGACGTTGTTCTTCGGCGTCTCAACGCTGTTCGCGCGGAAGGAGGCCCTGCTGCAGATCAGCGCTACAACGCCATGGCGTGGAGCACGCGACGTGCGACGCTGAGTGCTACAGCGTTGCAACGCTGCGTGCATAGTGGGCGGTTCCAGCAACTTTTTCGCGCGAACGTGGGCGGTTTAAAGCGTGAAGGCTTCATGGGGCAGTTGTATTGTATTTTAATTATTTAATTACTATTGTAAAATGTAAATTAATTTTATTTCAATTAAATTAATTAATATTAATATTAATGTTATATTAATGTTAATTAATTTATTTAATGCCCCTAAGTGCCAAAATCGGTCCGATTTTTGCTATTTAATTATTTTATGCATGAGATGTATGAAATATTTTATTATATGTGCATAATGTATGTCATTTAGATTTAAAATCCCACTTTAGGTTAAACATTTCATGCATCATATTTATATTATAAGTGTTATAATATATAGTATGCATGATAGGTTATATTATAAGTGTTATAATATAATTAAAACATGTTTTAATTCATTTAATATAAGAGTTATATATCTTAGATTAAAAGTCTGCTCATGCATTTATTTCATGTGATGAATATTTGTTATAGTATAGTATTATTCATGTGATGAATGATCAAGCACTATAACCTAGAAATGCATGTAACCTAAGTTAATTATTAGTTTTAAAATATTTAGAACTTGAATAATTAGACTTAGGTTTTCTAGTTCTAATATGATTAGAATTAGGATATCAAAATATGACCTTTGAATGGTGACTGATAAGTAACTCTGTATAAAGAAGGTTTTGTCTAAGGCTGGGGTATTTAAGTTGACGCTTTACGGAACAACCCTACCTGGAAACCAACCTGGGAGTGAATTCGGTCCAGAGATTCTTAGGTTATATTATCGTGAGTGTCGTTAATTAAAAGTTCATTAATTTACTCACATAGACCTAAGTTAATAATGTGATTATAAACTTAGGTTAAATCAATATAAGCGTTATATTGGTAGACTTAGGTAAATATTAGCCGATTTATCTAGGTTAATCCCGAATAATATAAAGTGCTGAGTGGGAGGAAATAAAGTGTATAAGATACATTTAATTTTTCGACCACAAATCTCCGTTAAAGTCCGCACCGTGAGATCCATACTCGGCCTCGTGGCGCAAATGGGAGCGTCCCCCTTCGGATGGTATTTGTATGGATCAATATCATAGTGGATGGAGAGAGTACTTATAGTGAGTGGGAGCGGGACCTGTGAAAACGGGACCCATGGTCTTTTCTTTCGATTCACACCATGAGAACCCTATGATCCGCCTGCTAGTTTGACCTGGACCAGACAATCCTTTCGGAGGGTCTTGATCATGGGAGTCGGAACACTGTGAATTTTCGAAAGGGATACAGTTTCCTTGTTGGTTTTCCTACTTGGTTCACCCTTCGGTGGCTATTGTTTGGACTCGTACTTGGAAACTTAAAGATTGAAGGTGACACTCACGGGGTTCATTAAGAGTTAATGGATTCGACCGAAAAATGGTAACTGGACGCCTAATGGAATAAGAGTTATTCTGGTATTAGGGTCTGGTCGAGAAAGTCTCGTCCTAGAGGAGCAATGTTTCTGTTCACCCTTTAGTGGAGGTTATTTTAAGCCTTTGAGATATCATTGCAAATTTTTAATGACCTAGGGATCATAGGATAAATGTTTTGCTAAAACTTGATTGGATTTCAAAAAGTTTTTTTGCGAGACTGACACAAAGATTTTATTTGTTTTTTCCAGCAAAAATGTCTACCTCAATTATAGCGTTACTATCATCCGACAAATTAGTGGGAGATAATTTTCAAACTTGGAAAAACAATATCAACACGATTCTAGTAACTGACGACCTTAAGTTCGTGTTTACTGAGGAGTGTCCTCAGTTGCCGAGCTCGACTGCGTCACGAAGTGTTCGTGATGCATACGATCGGTGGATTATGGCGAATAAAAAGGCCAAGGTGTACATAATTGCCAGATTATCTGAAGTCTTGGGAAAGAAGCATGAGTTGATGGTCACCGTTAAGGAGATCATGGAGTCATTGCAGGATATGTTTGGACAACAGTCCTTTCAGGTCCGGCATGACTCGCTCAAACACATCTTCAACGCCCGGATGAAAGAAGGGGTGTCTGTACGTGAACACGTTCTAGACATGATGTCCCACTTTAATCTGACGGAGATGAACGGGGCTTCGATCGATGAGTCGAGTCAGGTCAGCTTCATCTTGGAGACTCTTCTGAAGAGTTTCCTACAGTTTCGTAGCAATGTTGTTATGAACAAAATTAGCTACACTCTGACCACCCTTCTGAATGAGTTACAGAACTTCCAGTCTTTGATGAGGATCAGGACACTGGAAGCTGAGGCAAATATTGCCTTCAGATCCTATCACAGGGGTTCGACCTCTGGGACAAAATCTGTGGCTCCTTCTCACCCGAAAGGGAAGAAGAAGATGAAAAAGGGTAAAGCTGACCGAGCTGCCGCCCAAAAGGGAAAAAAAGTCAAGGAAGTTGCAGAGAAAGAAAAGTGTTTCCACTGCAATGGGGACGACCACTGGAAGCGTAACTGTCCCAAGTTCCTTATCGACAAGAAGAATACAGGTAAATGTGATTTACTAGTAACTGAAATCTGTTTACTGGAGAGTAATGACTCTACCTGGATATTAGATTCGGGCGCCAATAACCACGTTTGTTCTTCTTTTCAGGGAATTAGTTCCTGGCAGCAGCTGCAAGAGGGTGAGGTGACTCTACGGGTTGGAACCGGGGAGATAGTCTCTGCTGCAGCGATCGGTAAAGTGAAGCACTTTTTCGGCAGAAATTACATTTTATTAGATAATTTGTATATAGTCCCAGGGTTTACTAGAAACCTTGTTTCTATTTCCGGCTTAATTGAACAATGTATTTCAATTTCCTTTGAATATAAAATAGCGTTTATTTCTTTCAAATGCAATTTACTTTGTTCTGCTTCACTTGAGTGTAATTTGTATGTTTTGAAACCAAATTCAGTCAAAAGCGTTTTGAATACTGAATTATTTAAAATAGCAGAAACACGAACTAAAAGAGTAAAAGTTTCTCCAAAAGAAAATGTTCATCTTTGGCATCCACGGTTAGGCCACATTAATCTCAATAGGATTGAGAGACTAGTGAAGAGTGGACTTCTAAGCGAGTTGGAAGAAAACTCTTTACCGATATGTGAGTCATGCCTCGAAGGCAAAATGACCAAACGTCCTTTTAGTGGAAAAGGATATAGAGCCAAAGAGCCCCTTGAGCTTATACATTCTGACCTTTGTTGTCCGTTGAGTGTTAAAGCACGAGGTGGTTATGAATACTTTGTATCTTTTATAGATGACTATTCAAGGTATTGGTATATTTACCTAATGCATAGGAAGTCTGAAACTCTTGAAAAGTTCAAGGAGTACAAGACTGAAGTTGAGAACCTGTTAGGTAAAACCATAAAAACACTTCGATCGGATTGACTTGGAGAGTTATGGACACAAAATTCCACGACTATATGATAGAACATGGAATTACATCCCAACTCTTATCACCTGGTATGCCACAGAAGAATGGTGTATCGGAGAGGAGAAAAAGAACCCTGTTGGACATGGTTCGGTCGATGATGAGTTATGCTCCGTCTCCCTGATTCTTTTTGGGGTTACGCAGTGGAGACTGCGGTCTATATTTTGAACAACGTTCCGTCGAAAAGTGTTTGTGAAACATCTTTCGAACTATGGAATGAATGTAAAGGCAGTTTACACCATTTTAGAATTTTGGGATGCCTGACCCACGTGTTGGTGTCAAATCCGAAGAAGTTGGAACCTCGTTCAAAATTGTGCCTATTTGTAGGTTACCCAAAAGAGACTAGGGGTGGTCTATTTTTCGATCCTAAGGAAAATAAGGTGCTTGTGTCGAGAAACGCCACTTTCCTTGAGGAAGACCACGTCAGGGATCATTTGCCAAGAAGCAAAATCGTGTTGAATGAAATGGACAGTACATCAGGAAGAGTTGCTGATAGGGCTAGTACGTCAACAAGTGTTGTTGATCCTAGCTCGTCTAGTCAAGTCCGTTCCCAAGAGTTGGGAATGCCTCGACGTAGTGGGAGGGTTGTGAGATAGCTTGAACGTTACATGGGTTTAACTGAAACCCAAGTCGTCACTCTTGATGATGACTACGAGGATCCATTGACCTATGATCAAGCAATGACAGACGTTGACAAAGACGAATGGATTAAAGCTATGGACCAGGAAATGGAGTCGATATACTTCAATTCTGTCTGGGAGCTTGTGGATCAACCGGATAGGATAAAACCTATAGGTTGCAAATGGATCTACAAGCGTAAACGTGGCGTAGATGGGAAGGTGCAGACCTTCAAAGCACGACTAGTAGCAAAGGGTTTTACCCAGGTTGAAGGGGTTGACTATGAGGAAACCTTTTCACCTATTGCCATGGTAAAGTCGATCAGGATCCTTCTGGTCATTGCCACATATTATGACTATGAGGTATGGCAAATTGATGACAAGACCGCCTTTCTTAATGGCAACCTTGACGAGACCATCTACATGGACCAACCCAAGGGGTTCATTACCCAAGGCACAGAGCAAAAGGTTTGTCGACTTCATAGGTCTATTTATGATTGAAACAAGCCTCGAGGTCTTGGAATATAAGGTTTGATGAAGCGATCAAATCTTATGGCTTTGATCAGAATGTTGACGAGCCTTGTGTCTACAAGAAAATCGTCGACAAAACTGTCGCATTTCTGGTATTGTACATGGTTGATATCCTTCTCATTGGGAATGAGGTTGGATTTCTTACTGGCGTAAAGAATGGCTAGCTTCGCAATTCCAAATGAAAGATTTGGGAGAAGCACAGTATGTTCTAGGTATCCAGATTGTCCGGAACCAGAAGAACAGAACGTTGGCCATGTCTCAGGCGTTTTATATTGACAAGATGTTGTCTAGATATAAGTGAAGGGAATCGAATCCCGCAGCGGAAGCGATTGTGAATTGCGGGTTCTTAATTTCGTTACAAGGATTACATTCAATAACAATTATATCTAGATTAAACATATAATATAAGATGGACAACAAGATTTGTACCTTTGAAGAACTCTTTCTTCAAGTGCTCCTTCTCCCACGTTCACGATCTCAACAACACGAACCCGAACGATTACCGACACTACCACCGGATCTTCTCTGTTGTTCTCTAGGTGAGGGAGGAAGGTGGGTTCCCTTTAGGTGAGATGAAGTTTTTGTGAGATTGTAGTTGGAACTCTTTCCAACACTATGTGGGAAAATTCTCTAGGGTTTTTCAAAGAGATAGAATTTTCACCTTTTTCACTTAACCTAGTTGCATCTCATGCAACTATATATATAGGGAAATAAGATGTAAATTACGATCCTATCCCTCCTATATTCTCCCACTATTATATGGTTTATATGTGAATCTAATTCACATTAAAACCATATATTATATCAATTATATCATATATAATTGATATAACACCTCATGCATGAAATTGAACACTTTAATTTCATTCCTAACTTTATACCCTCAATGTTACCATGTTGAGCCAACAGAGGGACCTAATAGACCTACAGTTCATGAGCTCCAATGATGTGAGATTAACTGATCAAACTCTTTGATCAAGTTAATCAATATCCATTAACGACAAGTCGCCCCGCTATAGACTTGTAGCTGAACTCTCCCCACAGGTTGTTTGTAATCACGACTGAGTTAAATTATTGTTTTACCCATGTGATTACCTCTTTGTTCCTTAAGCACCACTGATCCTAAAATGAACAACAAGTCTAAGGTCCTACCATAGACTCATACCCTCATAGAAGGCGAGGCCCAGTTGTTCAAGACCTGGAGTCAGTTCTTAAGGGTGTTGGGATTTATGCCCTAAACTTCCCCAATGAACAACCTGTGAAGGGTTGACTCATGGGTAATGATTATATCAGTAGACACAATATAATCTATAGTGAGGAGAGTGTAACTACAAGTCTATAGTGGCGTGACATGTAGGTAATGAATATTGATTAACTGGATCAAAGAGTTTGATCAGTTAATCTCATATCATTGGAGCTCATGAACTGTAGGTCCATTAGGTCCCTCCGTTGGCTCAACATGGTAAAATTGAGAGTATGAAGTTAGGAATGAAATTGAAGTGCTCAATTTCATACATGAGGTGTTATATCAATTATATATGATATAATCGATATATGGTTTTAATGTGAATTAGATTCACATATATACCATATAATAGTGGGAGAATATAAGAGGGATAGGATGGTAATTTCCATCCTATTTCCCTATATATATAGTTGCATGAGATGCAACTAGGTCAAGAAAGTCATTCCATCTCTTTGAGAAACCCTAGAGAATTCTCCCACATAGTGTTGGAAATAGTTCCAACAAGACTTTCACAAAACACCTCATCTCACCTAAAGGGAACCCACCTTCCTCCCTAAACGTGCGTGTTCGTGTTGTTGAGATCGTGAACGTTGGAGAAGGAGCACTTGAAGAAAGAGTTCTTCAAAGGTACAGATCTTGTTGCCCATCTTATATTATATGCTTAATCTAGTTAGGTTTGTTCTTGAATGTAATCTATGTATTGAAATTAAGAACGCGTGATTCACTATCGCTTCCGCTGCGGGATTCGATTCCCTTCAAAGGGAACAACCTATCTAATTCCTTAGTGCAGGAATGAGTGAATTCCATCTTGCACAGTTAAGCCCCCAGCTACCTACGAGGTTCTGTCCCTAAGAAGGTAGGCTTATTGAGTCGGCTACAGGCCACTCTCACCCAGACTAGTCTAAGGACAAACCCCATAAGCAGGAGTTCTTAACTTGCTCAAGATTCAGGTCGAGTCACTAATGACCATCTATAATCAGTCTTATCCTGTTAACGTTGTTATACTGATTAGACTTAATAATTTGTAGTCTGGTCTTGTATGAAATCTTCATATAGGATTCCCCCACTCGCTTGTTAACCACATGAATGAGTTGGAATACCTCATCTGTACTAATTACAAAGTAGGTCGCATCCATGGTGTTACCAGAATAAGGTTTCCAACCTTATTCTTATACCATAGACCATTTAGGTTATACTCTTGAACATAATCCAGATAGTGTCCACTACACTAATGTTCAAAATATATCGTAACCTTGGAGCTTAGTTTATTGGATTTATAAGGCAAGAATATAATTTTATCAAAACAAATAACTCTTTATTTATTTGACCAAAATTACACAAGTTTAGGGCATAAAATCCCAACAATCTCCCACTTGACCTAAACCTTGTGGAGTATTAAAACATTACAGTGATGTAAATACAATAAACTAGGGCATTTAAACCCTTTATACAAAATACTCCCATTTGCCCTAGTTGAGGAAGGCTTGTAAACCTAGACCTTCTAGGTGACTCTCAAACACTTTAGCCGTGAGAGCCTTTGTAAAAGGATCAGCAACGTTATGCTCCGAGGCTATCTTCGTGACGATCACGTCTGCTCGATGCACGATCTCCCGGATAAGATGATATTTTCGCTCAATACGCTTACCCCTCTTGTGACTTTGGGGTTCCCTCGAATTTGCCACTGCACCACTGTTATCGCAATACAACGTGATGGGCAAAGTCATATTTGGAATAACTTCCAAATTTAGCATGAATTTCCTTAACCAAACGGCCTCTTTAGCTGCTTCACAAGCCGCTACATATTCGGCCTCCATGGTGGAATCAGCGAAGCATCCTTGCTTGACGCTTCGCCATACTACGACTCCTCCAAGTAGAGTAAATCACGACCACGATGTAGATTTTCGAGAATCTTTATTAGTCTGAAAGTAAGAATTCGTGTATCCTGTAAGGATCAAATCCTTAGCCTCATACACAAACATGTAGTTCCTTGTTCTCCGTAGATACTTAAGGATTGTTTTAACCGTTGTCCAGTGTTCAAGTCCTGGATTGGATTGATACCTACTGACCATTCCAACTGCAAAACAGATGTCAGGCCTAGTACACAACATGGTGTACATCAGGCTCCCAACAGTTGATGCATAAGGAATCCATCTCATATCCTCAACTCCTTGAGGTGTCTTAGGACACTGTTTCTTAGACAAATGGACTCCATGTCTAAAAGACAATAAGCCCTTTTTGGAGTCTTGCATCTTAAACCTTGACAATACTTTGTCTATGTAAGATGTTTGAGACAAGG
The DNA here is from genome assembly GCA_036507285.1 of Trichosanthes cucumerina. Classification (NCBI taxonomy): domain Eukaryota; kingdom Viridiplantae; phylum Streptophyta; class Magnoliopsida; order Cucurbitales; family Cucurbitaceae; genus Trichosanthes; species Trichosanthes cucumerina. The sequence continues at coordinate 66,615,073 of CM071839.1, read as the reverse complement.
CTAGTGTTTTAATCTTGCGGTTCCAGACAATCTGGATCCCAAGAACAAATTGGGCATCACCCAAATCTTTCATTGGGAATTGCGTAGCTAGCCAATTCCTAATGTCAGTAATATATCCTACATCATTCCCAATGAGTAGGATATCATCCACATATAGAACTAGGAATGCGACAGAACTATTGATGATTTTCTTGTAGTCACAAGGTTCATCATCATTCTGGTCAAAATCATAAGATTTGATTGCCTCATCAAATCTTATATTCCAAGACCTACAGGCTTGTTTCAGTCCATAAATTGACCTTTTAAGCCTGCAAGCTTTTGGCTCTTGTACTAGTTCAATGAACCCTTTGGGTTGGTCCATGTAGATGTTTTCCTCAAGATTGTCATTTAAAAAGGTTGTCTTGACATCCATTTGCCATATCTCATAGTCATAATATGTGGTAATGGCAAGTAGGATACGGATAGACTTTACCATAGCAACAAGTGAAAAGGTTTCCTCATAGTCAACCCCTTCACCCTGGTATAACCCTTTGCTACTAGTCTAGCTTTAAAGGTTTGCACCTTCCCATCTACACCACGCTTTCTCTTGTAGATCCACTTAAAACTTATAGGTTTTACCCCATCAGATTTATCTACAAGATCCCAAACAGAATTGAAGTGCATAGACTCCATTTCTTGGTCCATGGCTATGACCCATTTGTCTTTGTCTTTGTCAACCATCGCTTGATTATAAGTTGATGGATTCTCGCAGTTTTTATCTGGTATAACAACTTGTGTTTCAGATAAACCCATGTAACGGTCAAGTTGTGTTATAACCCTCCCACTACGTCGAGGCATACTCAACTCTTGAGATGGACTCTCTTGACTAGACAAGCTAGTATCAACAACTTTTGTTGACGTACTAGTTTTATTAGCAACCTTTGCTTTTGTTCCGTCTAACTCACTCAACACAACCTTGCTTCTTTATTTGTGGTCCCTTATGTGGTCCTCCTCTAAGAAAGTGGCATTTTTTGACACAAAAACCTTATCATCCTTAGGATCATAGAATAAACCACCTCTTGTTTCTTTTGGGTATCTTACGAATAGGCACAATTTTGAACGTGAATCCAACTTCTTTGGATTTGTCACAAACACATGTGCTGGACAACCCCAAATTCAGAAATGACATAAACTACCTTTACGTCCTTTCCAGAGTTCAAAAGGTGTTTCAGAAAAACTTTTTGAGGGCACATTGTTCAAAATGTATACTGAAGTCTCTACTGCGTAACCCCAAAAATGAACTAGGGAGATGAGCATAACTCATCATTCATCGAACCATGTCCAACAAGGTTCTATTTCTCCTTTCCGATACACCGTTTTGTTGTGGTGTACCGGGAGCCGAGAGTTGGGATGTAATTTCATGTTCTATCATATAGTTCTGGAATTTTAAATCTATGTACTCTCCACCTCGATATGATCGAAGCATTTTAATTGTTTTACCCAATTGATTTTCAACTTCAGTCTTGAATTCCTTGAACTTTTCAAGTGCTTCAGACTTATGTTGTATTAGGTAAATATGCCCAAATCTAGAATAATCATCTACAAAGGAGATGAAATATTCATATCCTCCTCTGGCTTTAACACTCATTGGACCACAAAGGTCTGAATGTATAAGCTCAAGAGGTTCTTTGGCTCTATAACCTTTTCCTATTAAAAGGTCTTTTAGTCATTTTGCCTTCTAGGCATGATTCACATACAGGTAAAGTATTTTCTTCTAACTCATTTAGAAGTCCATTCTTTACCAATCTCTCAATCCTATTGAGATTAATGTGACCCAACCTAAGATGCCAAAGATGAGCATTTTCTTTAGGAGAAATTTTACGTTTCTTAGTTTGTGTGTTTGAAGTTTTAAATAATTCAGTGTTCAAAACCATTTTGACTAAATTAGGCCTTAAAACATACAACCCATTTTCTAATGAAGCTGAACATATTTCCATACATTTCTTCAAAATAAACACTTTATTCATTGAGAAAGAAACAGAAATACATTGTTCTATAAAGCAATAAATTGAAATAAGGTTTCTAGTAAACCCTGGTATCACTAATATATTGTCTAACAACATATATTTCTTGCCAAAATAAAGCTTCATCGTGCCTCATCACTATGGTGAGACGGCTTCGCTCCATTTCCAACTCGAGCATTATCTCTCCTTTTCAGTAGTCTTTGCCAGAATCAATTCCCTGAAAAGAAGAGCAAACATGATTAGTAGCGCCTGAATCAAGTATCCAAGCAGTTTTATCATTATCCACTAAAAAAGCTTCTAAGCAAAGTAAATCATATTTACCTTTCTTCTTCTTTTCTGCAATGTACTTCGGACAATTCCGTTTCCAATGCTCGTCTTCGTTGCAGTGGAAACACTTTCCTTTGTCAGCAACTTCTTTAACTTTCTTGCCCTTCTGGGCGCGGTTTTAATCACTCGTTTCCTTTACCAACGTTTTCATGTTCTTCTTCTTCCTATTCAGGTTAGAAGAAGATGAAGCCACTGTTTTTGTTCCAGAGGTCAAACCTCTGTGATAACTCCTACTGGCAACATTTGCCTCACCTTTCGATCCCTAAATTTTCATCAAAGATTGAAAGGTCTGGAGTTCATTCAGAAGGGAGGTAAGATTAAAAGTAAGCTTGTTCATAACAGCATTACTTCTAAACAGTAGGAAACTATCTGGAAGGGTTTCCAGAATGAAGCTGACCTGGCTCGATTCATCGATGGAAGCACCATTCGACTTCGCGATGTTAAAGTGCACCATCATATCCAGGACATGATCCCAAACAGATGTACCCTCTGGCATCCTCGAGTTGAATATGTACTTTAGGGCATTGTGTCGAGTCTGTGTGGACTGTTGTCCAAACATACTCTGCACGGAATCCATGATTTTCTTGGCGGTTATCATGCCCTCATGCTTCTTGACTAATATGTCAGACATACTTGCTATCATGTAGACCTTGGCCTTATCATTGGCCTTGATCCATCGATCATATGCATCACGAACATTTCGTGACGCATTCGAGCCTGGCACCTGAGGACACTCCTCAGTTAGCACAAACTTCAGATCATCCACTACCAATATAGTGTTGAGTTTGTTTTTCCATGTCATCATATTCTCTCAGGTTAACTTTTCCGCACCCAATAACGAAATTATAGAGCTAGACATTTTTGCTGAAAATTTACAAAAACTTGTATGAGTTTCTTTATATAATTGTCTAATCCAATCATGTTTTAGTTAATCATCAAATGATTCCTAGGTCATTTATAATTTGCAATGACACTCCAAAGGTTTAGAGTGTATGACACCGAAGGGTAATAAAAAACACTCCTCCTCTAGATCAAGACATTCTTGATCAAAACCTAATGCAAGAATAACTCTTATTCCAATAGGCATTAGTTACCATTTTTCGATCAGGATACATACACATCTTATGTACCTTGTGAGTGTAATCCTCTGTCTTTAGATCCCAGAGCCCTCATCCAATAAAATCCGCCGAAAAGAGGACTGAATTGAAAAATAGACTAAGGAAATCTTTATCCCTTTCGAGTGTCCACTATGTTCGATCCCCTATGATCAAGCCCTCCGAAGGGATTGTCTGGTCCAGGCCAAACTAGCAGGCTGACCATAGTGATCTTACCGTGTAAACCGACTGAAGAGACCATAGGTTTTGTTTTCACTAAACCTTCTCCTACTCACTATAAGTACCCTCTCCATTCACCTTGATATTGACTCATACAAACACCATTCGAAGGGGGACGCTTCCGTTTGCGCCACGAGGCCAATTATGAGTCTCACGGTGTGAACTTCCTGGAGAAACGTAGGTGGAAAAATATGAAAATATGTATCATATACACTTTTCCTCCCACTGGATACTTTAAATCTATAGGAATCTTACTTAGGCTAAACCCGGCTAATGGTTTTACCTAAAGTTATCAATATAACTCTTATATTGATTTTATCCTAAGTTTGCTAATTTAACTTTTACATTAAGCCTAGGATTTCTAGTTTAATAACCCCTTAATAAACCCGCTGACGCTACCGTGATTTATAAAATCTCTGATTAAATTTCACTCCCAGGTCAGTTCCCAGGTAGGGGTGTTACGTTTCCGTCAGCTTAAATACTCCAACCGAAATAGAACTTTCCTTAGACAAAGTTCCTCTTTTAATCATTGTTTATAAATCACTTGGTTCCTAATTCTAATCTAATTAGAATTAGATAACCTAAGGTATATTATTTCCAAGTTCTAAACATTTTAAAACTAATAATTAACCATAGGTGACATGCATACTATGTTATAATGCTTGATCATTCATCTCATGAATAATAAGACATACATAGCATAATCATCTCATTAAAAATAATGCATGTCAATGTTGTCCATAAATTAATATAACACTTTATATTAATTAATCATGCAAACTATATAATATAACTCTTTATATTATAAATGATGCATGGAAATCCTTAACCTAAGGTGGGATATCTAAAAAAAAAGCATACATTATGCATGACAATAATTACACAACAATTGCATAATTTAAATAGCAATGTTATACCAATTTTGGCACCCTAAATTCAATTTTAATTAATATAATCTAATTATATCAATTAAAATTAAATAAACTAAATATAAATTAAATATAAAACATTTTTATATTTAATATATATAAAAAAACGTTTTTCGCCCGTTAGACACCTTCTTTGAAAGCGCCTTGTTGGTAACGCCGATAATAGCAGATGCACAACGCATGCATGTTGTCTATTTCCGCCCGTTGAAGCGCGCCTCAGCTCCTGCATTACACAACGCCTCAGCGTTCCAACGCTGTCGTATTCCCAGCCGCGCGCCTACCGCAGTGGCATTGTAATGCTATAGAACAGCGTTGCAATGCCATTCACAGAACAACAACACTATTTTCCATTTGTTGCTCGTTTTTGCTCCGATCTTCTCTGCAACCACCTTGCCTTGATCGACACGAACTTACAGACTCGATTTACAATTAAAATTGCTCAAAATACCAGACCCTTACATTGAACGATTCAATGAAAAATTGTAAATGAAAACGTCTAAATTGCAAACCGTTCATACATCACAACCTTGCTCTGATACCAATTGAAGGGAATCGAATCCCACAGCGGAAGCGATTGTGAATCGCGAGTTCTTAATTTTGTTACAAGGATTACATTCAAGAACAATTCTATCTAGATTAAGCATATAATATAAGATAGACAACAAGATTTGTACCTTTGAAGAACTCTTTCTTCACTCCTTCTCCCACGTTCACGATCTCAACAACACGAACCCGAACGATCACCGACACTACCACCGGATCTTCTCCGTTGTTCTCTAGGTGAAGGAGGAAGGTCGGTTCCCTTTAGGTGAGATGAGGTTTTTGTGAGATTCTAGTTGGAACTCTTTCCAACACTATGTGGGAGAATTCTCTAGGGTTTCTCAAAGTGATAGAATTTTCACTTTTTTCACTTAACCTAGTTGCATCTCATGCAACTATATATATAGGGAAATAGGATGGAAATTACCATACTATCCTGCTTATATTCTCACACTATTATATTGTTTATATGTGAAATCTAATTCACATTAAAACCATATATTATATTAATTATATCATATATAATTGATATAATACCTCATGCATGAAATTGAACACTTCAATTTCATTCCTAACTTTATACCCTCAATGTTACCATGTTGAGCCAACGGAGAGACCTAATGGACCTACAGTTCATGAGCTCCAATGATGTGAGATTAAGTGATCAAACTCTTTGATCCAGTTAATCAATATTCATTAACTAAAAGTTACTCTACTATAGACTTGTAGCTGCACTCTCCTCACTGTAGATTATATTGTGTCCACTGATATAATCATTACCCATGAGTCGACCCTCCACAGGTTGTTTGTAATCACGATTGGTTCAAATTACCGTTTTACCCCTGTGATTACCTCTTTGTTCCTTAAGCACAACCGATCCTCTAATGAACAACAAGTCTAAGGTCCTACCATAGACTCATACCCTCATAGAGGGCGGGACCCCGTTGTTCAAGACCTGGAGTCAAATCTTAAGGGAACAACCTATCTAATTCCTTAGGAAAGGAATGAGTGAATTCCATCTTGCACAGTTAAGTCCCCAGCTACCTACAAGGTACTGTCCCTGAGAAGGTAGGCTTATTGAGTCGGCTACAGGCCATTCTCACCCATACTAGTCTAAGGAAAAACCATATAAGCAGAAGTTCTTAACTTGCTTAGGATTCAGGTCGAGTCACTAATGACAATCTATAAATTATCATTCTTATCCTGTTAACGGTGTTATACTGATTAGACTTAATAATTTGCAGTCTGGTCATGTATGAACTCTTTCATACAGGATGCCCCCACTCGCATGTCAACAACATGAATGAGTTGGATTACCTCATTTGTACTAATTACAAAGTGGGTCGCATCATGGTGTTACCAGAATAAGGTTTCCAACCTTATTCTTATACCATAGACCATTTAGGTTATACTCTTGAACATAATCCAAATAGTGTCCACTACACTGATGTTCAAGATATATCATAACTCTGGAGCTTAGTTTATTGGATTTATAAGGCAATAATATAATTTTATCAAAACAAATAACTCTTTATTTATTTGACCAAAATTACACAAGTTTAGGGCATAAAATCCCAACAATAAGATGCTGAACTCCCAGAATGGCTTGCTGCCTTTCAGGCATGGGGTTCACATGTCTAAGGATCAATGTCTTAAGACTCCTCAAGAGGTTGAGGATATGAGACGGATCCCCTATGCTTCAGCTGTAGGGAGCCTGATGTATGTCATGTTGTGTACTAGGCCCGACATCTGTTATGCTGTTGGGATTGTTAGTAGGTATCAATCCAATCGAGGATTAGATCACTGGACAGCCGTAAAGGCAATCCTCAAGTATCTTAGGAGAACGATGAACTACAACCTAGTGTATGGGAGTGGGGATTTGATCCTTACGAGATACACAGATTCTGACTTTCAAACCGATAAGGATTCTAGGAAATCCACTTCGGGGTCAACCTTCATTCTTAATGGAGGAGTTGTAGTATGGCAAAGCATCAAGTAGGGATGCATCGTTGATTCCACTATGGCAGTTGAGTACGTTGTGGCTTGTGAAGCTGTAAAGGAACCTATTTGGCTTAGGAAGTTCATGACTGATTTGGAATTTGTTCCAAATATGAACTTGTCGATCACGTTGTTTTGTGACAGTAGTGGTGTTGTATCCAACTCTAGAGAGCCTCGGACTCATAAGAGGGGCAAGCAGATTGAGCGGAAGTATCACCTTATACGGGAGATTGTGCACCGCGACGACGTGACAGTCACGCAGATAGCGTTGGAGCACAATATTATTGATCCATTTACAAAGCCCCTCACGGCTAAGGTGTTTGAGGGTCACCTAGAGAGTCTAGGTCTTCGAGTGCTTCCTGACTAGGGCAAGTGGGAGTATTGTAAACGGGTATTCAATGCTCTAGTTTATTGTATTACTTGATTGTAATCTATTGTACATTTGAGAAATGTTTGTTTGCTCCACTAGCTTAGTCCAAGTGGGAGTTTGTTGGGATGTATGTCCTAATCTCTTTTTGTTTGTAATATTACCATTTCAAATTAGTAAGAGTTATTTCTTTCATCTCTTTGTGTCTTGCAATTTTACAAACTTTTTCCAATAAACTAAGCTCCCGGTTCATTGAATTTATGAGATAACTTGAACTTGAACGGTGTGTAGTGGACACACAGGGAGGATCACGTTCAAGTTAATGACTCGAACGGTCTACTGTATACAGATAGGGTTGGAGACCTAATCCTGGATATGCTGTGGATGCAACCCGCTTTGTATTGGATACAAACGAGGTGATCTGTGAAGGGAATGAAACTCCTACGCAGCGGAAGACGATTGAATCGTCATGGTGAAGTTATGCAACTATTGTACGTTAAAATCAATCTAACACTTAGACTATAGGTTAAACATGCATAAATTGGAAGAAAATACAGCAAGTACTTACTTGTTGAAGACGTTCTTCAAAAATCCTTCCAACGATCCACGAACTCTTCGTGCTATCTCGAACTCAACGATCTCGAACCCTTCACTCGAACAAAGACCGAACACAACCCTTCAACTTCTCGGTTGTTCTTCTTTTGGAAGAAGGAAGATTGTGAGATCCTGGTGTTTTGGATTTTGAGTGGAGAATTGCTTGAGAGAATTTGAGAGAGAATTGATCTCTTCTTTTGGTGAAAATCCAAAATTGAGAGAATTGCCTTCCCAACCTTTCTTGCAATAAGGGTTTAAATAATGGAGATAGGTGGAGATGAAATCTCCACCTATTTACCATTTTACCATAACTATAGGTTATGCAAATCATATTTGCATAACCATATATTATAAGATATCTCATATCTCATATTACAAATCACATTTGCAATATTGTGGATTTATTAAATTGAATCGCATCAAATTTTATATCTCTCAATCTAATTTCTCCAATTAGCCCTAATTCAACAATTAGGCTAACATATAGTTTATTATGAATCTCATTCACATTAAACTATATATTATATCACTCATATCTCATATAAATGACATAAATACCCTTTAGTGAACTTGAACACTTCAATTCACACCAAAACAGTAAACCTTTTTTTAACCCAGATTGAGCTAACCGAGGGACCTAATGGACCTACAATGACGAGCTCCAATGATCCGAGATTAACCTATCAAACTCTTTGACCCGGTTAATCAACATTCATTAGCTACGGTAACACTCCACTAAAGCCCGTAGCTGCACTCCCATCAGTGCAAGAATATTACGTGTCCACTGATATAACCAATGCCCATGAGTCGACCCTTCACAGATTGTTCGTAGACACTAATGGGTCAAAACTGTTTTACCCCTGTGTCTACTTCTTGCTCCTTAAGTCCTCACTGCTCCTCTAATGAACAACAACGTTGTAATGGTCCGACCATACACAACAACTCTCTCGTGCCAGTGAGAGAGTGGGTGCCCGTTGTCCAAGCCCTGGAGACAACACTTAAGGGAACAACCCCTCTAATTTCCCTAAAGGCAGGAACGAGTGAATTCTATCTCGCGTAGTTAAGTTTCCAGCTCCCTACTTGGTCCTGTCCCTGAGAAGATAGGCATATTGGTCGAGTAACTGTGACCACCCTCACCCGTACTAGTCAGAGGACAGACCCCCGCAGACAGGAGTCCGTAACATGCTCGGGATTCGGTCGAGTCACTAATGGTCGCTCTCACGAAGTTATTAGTCCTTCACTCACAATCTGTTACATTAGTAGGTCTAATAATTCACGGTCCGGTCTTGTACAATCTCATTGCACAGGATGCCTCCACTTGCATGTCAACCACATGAACGAGTCAAATCACCTCGTTTATATCTTAATACAAAGCGGATCGCATCCACAGCGTATCCAGGATTAGGTCTCCAACCCTATCCATATACTGTAGACCGTTCAGGTCATTTACTCAAACGTGATCCTCCCTGTGTGTCCACTACACACCGTTCAAGTTCTAGTTCTCTCATATATTCAATGACCCTGGAGCTTAGTTTATTGGTCAAAGTTTGTATAAAATGCGAGACACAAAATGAAGAAAAGAATAACTCTTTATTAATTTCATACAGTAATTTACAAACAATACGAGATTAGGACAAACATCCCAACAAACTCCCACTTGGACTAAGCTAGTGGAGCAAATACATTTCTGAAATGTACATAAATTACAATGAAGTAATGCAATAAGCTAGGGCATTGAATACCCGTTTACATATCTCCCACTTGCCCTAGTCAGGAAGTACTCGAAGACCTAGACTCTCTAGGTGTCCCTCAAACACCTTAGCCGTGAGGGGCTTTGTAAATGGATTAGCTATGTTGTGCTCCGACGCTATCTGCGTGACTGTCACGTCGCCACGGTGCACAATCTCCCGTATTAGGTGATACTTCCGCTCAATGTGTTTGCCTCTCTTATGGCTTCGAGGCTCCCTGGAATTGGCTACTGCACCATTGTTGTCACAAAACAGCGTGAGTGGCAAGTTCATATTTGGAACAACTTCCAAATCTGTCATGAACTTCCTAAGCCAAATAGCTTCCTTTGCAGCTTCACAAGCCGCAACGTACTCCGCCTCCATAGTGGAATCAACGATGCATCCCTGCTTGATGGTTCGCCATACTACAACTCCTCCATTCAGAATGAAGGTTGTCGCCAAAGTGGATTTCCTAGAATCCTTATCGGTCTGAAAGTCAGAATCTGTGTATCCCGTAAGGATCAAATCCCCACCGTCATACACTAAGCTGTAGTTTCTCGTTCTCCTAAGATACTTGAGGATTGCCTTTACGGCTGTCCAGTGATCTAATCTTGGATTGGATTGATACCTACTGACAATCCTTACTACATAACAGATGTCGGGCCTAGTACATAGCATGGCATACATTAGGCTCCCTACAGTTGAAGCGTAGGGGATCTGTCTCATATCCTCAACCTCTTGAGGAGTCTTAGGACACTGATCCTTAGACAAGTGAACCCCGTGGCTGAAAGGCAGCAAGCCCTTCTTGGAGTTCTGCATCTTATATCTAGACAACATCTTGTCAATATAGAACGCTTGAGACATGGCTAGCGTTCTGTTCTTCCGGTTTTGGACAATCTGGATACCTAGAACATACTGAGCTTCTCCCAAATCTTTCATTGGGAATTGCGAATCTAACCATTTCTTTACGTCAGTAAGAAATCCTACCTCATTCCCAATGAGAAGGATATCATCCACGTATAATATCAGAAATGTGATAGTTTTGTGGACGATTTTCTTATAGACACAAGGCTCATCAACATTATGATCAAAACCATAAGATTTGATTGCCTCATCAAACCTTATATTCCAAGACCTCGAGGCTTGTTTCAGTCCATAAATGGACCTATGAAGCCGACAAACCTTTTGCTCTTGGCCTTGGGTAATGTACCCTTTGGGTTGGTCCATGTAGATGGTTTCGTCAAGGTTGCCATTCAGAAAGGCGGTATTGACATCCATCTGCCATACCTCGTAGTCATAATACGCGGCAATGGTCAGAAGGATCCTGATCGACTTTACCATGGCAACAGGTGAAAAGGTTTCCTTATAGTCAACCCCTTCGACCTGGGTAAAACCCTTTGCCACTAGTCGTGCTTTGAAGGTCTGCACCTTCCCATTTTCACCACGTTTACGCTTGTAGATCCATTTACAACCTATAGGTTTTACCCCATCCGATTGATCCACAAGCTCCCAAACAGAATTGAAGTACATTGACTCCATTTCCTGGCCCATAGCTTTAATCCATTCGTCTTTGTCAACATCAGCCATAGCCTGATCATAGGTCAATGGATCCTCGTAGTCATCATCAGGATTGACGACTTGGATTTCAGCTAAACCCATGTAACGTTCAGGCTGTCTCACAACCCTCCCACTACGTCGAGGCATTCCCAACTCTTGGGAACGGATTTGACTTGACATGCTAGGATCAACAACACTTGTTGACGTATTAGCCCCATCAGCAGCTCTTGCTGACGTACTGTCCATTTCGTTTAACACGATTTTGCTCCTAGGCAAATGATCCCTGATGTGGTCTTCCTCAAGGAGAGTGGTGTTTGTCAACACAATCACCCTATTTTCCTTAGGATCGAAAAGTAGACCACCTCTGGTCTCTTTTGAGTAACCTACGAATAGGCACAATTTTGAACGGGGTTCCAACTTCTTCGGGTTTGACATCAACCCGTGGGTCGGGTATCCCCAAATTCTGAAATGGTGTAAACTACCTTTACGACCATTCCAAATTTCGAAAGGTGTTTCACAAACACTCTTCGACGGAACGTTGTTCAAAATATACACCGCAGTCTCCACTGCATAACCCCAAAAAGAATCAGGGAGACAAGCATAGCTCATCATCGACCGAACTATGTCCAACAGGGTTCTGGTTCTCCTCTCTGATACACCATTCTGCTGTTGCATACCAGGTGCAGAGAGTTGGGACGTAATTCCATGTTCTATCATATAGTCCTGGAATTTTGTATCCATATACTCTCCACCTCGATCCGATCGAAGTATTTTTATCATTTTACCTAACAGGTTCTCAACCTCAGTCTTGAACTCCTTGAACTTTTCAAGAGTTTCAGAATTCCTATGCATTAGGTAAATATACCCATACCTGGAATAGTCATCTATGAAAGATACGAAGAATTCGTAACCACCTCGTGCTTTAACACTCATCGGACCACAGAGGTCAGAATGTATAAGCTCAACGGGCTCCTTAGCTCTATATCCTTTTCCACTAAAAGGACGTTTGGTCATTTTGCCTTCGAGGCATGACTCACACACCGGTAAAGAGTTTTCTTCCAACTAATTTAGAAGTCCAGTCTTCACTAGTCTCTCAATCCGATTGAGATTAATGTGGCCTAACCTTAGATGCCAAAGATGGGCATTTTCTTTTGGAGAAACTTTAACTTTCTTAGTTCGCGTTTCTGCAGTTTTAAATAATTCAGTGTTCAAAACGCTTTTGACTGAATTTGGTTTCAAAACATACAAGCTAAACTTAAGTGAAGCAGAACAAATAAGATTACCATTTCTGGAAATAAACGCTTTATTACCATTAAACGAAATGGAGATACATTGTTCTAATAAACAGGAAATAGAAACAAGGTTTCTTGTAAACCCTAGAACTATGTACATATTGTCTAACAAAATGTAACTCCTGCCAAAATAGAGCTTCACTTTACCGATAGCTGCAACAGAGACTATCTCCCTGGATCCAACCCGTACAGTCACCTCACCCTCTCGCAACTGCTGCCAGGAATCAATTTCCTGAAAAGAATAACAAATGTGGTTAGTGGCGCCCGAATCCAATATCCAGATAGAGTCACTACTCTCCACTAAACAAGTTTTAGTTACCCGTAAATCGCATTTACCTTGATTCCTACTCTCGGCAAGGAACTTGGGGCAGTTTCTCTTCCAGTGGTCGTCCCCATTGCAGTGGAAACACTTTCCTTTCTCTGCAACTTCTTTGACCTTCTTGCCCTTTTGGGCGGCAACTCGGTCAGCTTTACCCCTCTTCATCTTCTTCTTCCCTTTCGAGCGAGAAGGAACAACAGGTTTAGTCCCAGAGGTCCAACCCCTGTGATAAGACCTGTAGGCAACATTTGCCTCAGCTTCCGGTGCCTTGATCCTCATCAAGGACTGGAAATTCTGTAGCTCATTGAGGAGGGTAGTCAGAGTGTAGCTAATTTTGTTCATAACAGCGTTGCTACGAAACTAAAGGAAACTCTTCGGAAGAGTCTCCAGAATAAAGCTGACCTGGCTCGACTCGTCGATTGAAGCCTCGTTCATCTCCGCCAGATTAAAGTGGGTCATCATGTCTAGAACATGTTCATGGACAGACGTTCTTTCTTTCATCCGTGCGTTGAAGACGTGTTTGAGCGAATTGTGCCTTACTTGAAAGAACTGTTGTCCAAACATGTCTTGCAACGACTCCATGATCTCCTGAGCGGTGATCATCAACTCATGCTTCTTTGCCAATACTTCAGACAAGCTGGCAATGATGTAGACTTTGGCCTTTTCATTGGCCCTGATCCATCGATTGTATGCATCACGAACACTTCTAAGGAAAAAGATAATCAAACAACTTAAACAACACACTCCTTAGCTTAAAATGTGAATGTTCATACTAAAAATGACTTACATTACACATAATGATCCACTAAATAACTCTCTTTTACAGAGCTATTCCCATCCAAGGAACTCAGAAAATAATAATGATCTTCATTACTCAGGACAATATTGTTCACTCTTACTCTTCTTACTTCTTTGAGCTTATTTTGCAAACATTGGGGATAATGTTTAGTTTAAGTTTGGGGGTGAGATGTTGTTTATCTATTGTGATTGTCCTGAGTATGCATTAAATTCTTGATTGTTCTTATGCATAAGTATGACAATGATGGCCTAGGATGAGTTTTAATTGAAAATTTTTGTGATTCTGCTGAAACTTGAGAGCATGATATGAGTTTGAGTTAATTTAAGAATTTTCATGAGTTGTCCTGCACTATTATGCACATAGCCTAATGAAACTGGTTTCAGCGTTGCAACACCATAGGCATTTCACGGAGAGCTGAGTAACGGGCAGAAGCTGTTTTTTTATTTTATAATTAATATATAAAATATTTTTTAATTTGTTTTAATATAAATTTTTTATATTTATATTTTATATTTATTATTGTGAATTTTAATTAATATAATTAGATTATATTAATTGAAATTAATTTTAGGGTGCCAAAAATAGTCTAATTTTGCTATTTATATTTATGCAATTGTTGTATAATTATTTCCATGCATAATGTATGCTATTTAGAAATTCCCACCTTATGTTAAGCATGTTCATGCATCATATTATAAAATAAGGTGTTATATTATATAGTTTGCATGATAAATTAATATAAAGTGTTATATTAATTTTTGGATAGCATTGGCATGCATTTTAATTCATTAGATGAATGTGTTATGTATGTTTTATTATTCATGTGATGGATAATCAAGCAATTATAACATAGTATGCATGTCACATAAGGTCAAATTAATTAGTTTTAAAATGTTTAGAACTTTATATTAATATACCTTAGGTTATCTAGCTCTAATTAGATTAGAATTAAGATATCGAATGATTTATAGACAATGGTTAAGAGCAACTCTGTCTAAGGAAGGTTATGTCTAGGCTGGGGTATTTAAGTTGACGGAAACGGAACACCCCTACTTGGGAACTGACTTGGGAGTGAATTAATCTTAGAGTCTATAAATTATTAGAACGTCAACAAAGTTTATTAAGGGTTGATAAACTAGAAACCCTAGGTTTACATACTTAGGTAAAGTTCAATATAAAGGGTTATATTGATAGACTTAGGTAAAATCATTAACCAGATTTAACCTAGGTAAAATTCCTAAAACACTTAAAGTACTTAGTGGGAGGAAAAAGGTGTATATGATACATCGATTTTTCCACTTACATATCTCTGGGAAATTCACACCGTGAGATCCATACTCGGCCTCGTGGCACAAACGGGAGCGTCTCCCTTCGAATGGTGTTTGTATGGGTCAATATCAAGGTGGATGGAGAGGGTACTTATAGTGAGTAGGAACGGTAACTGTGAAAACAAAACTCATGGTCTCTTCTATCGGTTCACACCGTGAGATCACTATGATCAGCCTGCTAGTTTGGCCTGGACCAGACAATCCCTTCGGAGGGCTTTGATCATAGGGATCGGAACACAGTGAACACCTTAAAAGGATAAAGATTACATTAGTTTATTTTCCAACCTAGTCCTCCCTTCGGCAGATTTTGTTGGATCGACACTCTGGAATCTAAAGATAGAGGGTTACACTCACAAGGTACATAAGAAGTGTATGTATCCTGACCGAATAATGGTAACTAAAGCCTATAGGAATAAGAGTTATTCTGACATTAGGTTTTCGTCAAGAATGTCTTGATCCAGATGAACGGTGTTTTCTATTACCCTTCGGTGTCATACATTCTAAACCTTTGGAGTATCACTGCAAATTATTAATGACTTTAGGAATCATCAAATAATTAGCTAAAAATGATTGGATTAGTTAAAGATTTAGCGAGAAACTAATACACGTATTTTGTATTTCAACAATATGAATAGCTCAATAATTTCCTTGTTGGCTACCGAGAAATTAACCGGGGAAAATATGATGACCTAGATAAAAAATCTTAACATCATTTTGGTTGCGGGCGATCTTAAGTTTGTGCTTACTTAGGAGTGCCCTCAAGTGCCAAGCTCGAATGCGTCACGAAGTGTTCGTGATGCATTCGATAGATGGATCAAGACTAATGACAATGCCAAGGTCTACATCTTGGCAAGTATGTCGGACATACTAGCCAAGAAGCACGAGGGCATGATGACCACCAAGGAAATCATGGATTCGTTGCAGGGCATGTTCGGACAACAATCTGTTCAGGTCAGGCACAATGCCCTCAAGTACATCTTCAACGCTAGAATGGCGGAGGGATCATCTGTTCGGGATTATGTTCTTGATATGATGGTTCACTTCAACACGAAGGAGTCGAATGGTGCTTCTATCGACGAATCGAGTCAGGTCAGCTTTATATTAGAAACTCTTCCATAGAGTTTTCTACAGTTTTGAAGTAACGTTGTTATGAACAAGCTTACTTTCAACCTTACCTCTCTTCTAAATGAACTCCAAAAATTCCCATCTCTGATGAAAATCAAGGGATCGAAAGGTGAGACAAATGTTGTCAGTAGGAGTAATCATAGAGGTTCAACCCCAAGAACAAAATCAGTGGCTTCATCTTCTTCAGGCCTTAAAGGAAAAAAGATGAAAATGAAGAAGGCTGGTAAGGGGAAACGGGCTGACAAAGCTACCACCCAGAAGGGAAGAAGGTCAAAGAAGTTGCAGACAAAAGAAAATGTTTCCACTGCAATGAAGACGAGCATTGGAAACGGAAATGTCCGAAGTACATTGCAGAAAATAAGAAATAAGGTAAATATGATTTACTTTGCTTAGAAGCTTGTTTAGTGGATGGTGATAACACTACCCGGATATTGGATTCGGGAGCCACTAATCATGTTTGTTCTTCTTTTCAGGGAATTAGTTCCTGGCAGCAACTACAAGAAGGGGAGATAACACTCCGTGTTGGAAATGGGAAAGTTATCTCGGTTGTAGCAGTGGGTACCATGAAGTTGTTGTTTGGCAAGAAACATATGTTGTTAAATAAAGTATTAGTGATACCAGAGTTTACTAGAAACATGATTTCAATTTCTTGCCTAGTAGAACAATGTATTTCAATATCCTTTTCTTCTAATAAAGTGTTTATTTTAAAGAATGGTGTTGAAATATGTGCAGTTTCATTAGAAAATGGATTGTATGTTTTAAAGCCTAATTCAGTCAAAATGGTTTTGAACACTGAATTATTTACAACTGCAAACACACAAACTAAGAAACGTAAAATTTATCCTAAAGAAAATGCTCAACTTTGGGATCTTAGGTTAGGCCACATCAATCTCAATCTGATTCAGAGATTGGTAAGAAATGAACTTCTAAATGAGTTAGAAGAAAATGTCTTACCAATATGTGAGTCTTGCCTAGAAGGAAAAATTACTAAAAGAGATTTTGGTGGAAAAGGTTATAGACCCAAAGAACCCTTAGAGCTTATACATTCAGACCTTTGTGGTCCGATGAATGTTAAAGCTAGAGGAGGGTATGAATATTTCATCTCTTTGATAGATGATTATTCAAGATACGGGCATATTTACCTAATGCATCACAAGTCTGAAGCACTTGAAAAGTTCAAGGAATTCAAGGCTGAAGTTGAAAATCAATTAGGTAAAACTATTAAAACACTTCAATCAGATCGAGGTGGAGAGTATATGGATTTGGAATTCCAGGGCTATATGATAGAACATGAAATTACATCCCAACTCTCAGCACCTAGTACGGCTCAACAAAACGGCGTATCATAAAGGAGAAATAGAACCCTGTTGGACATGGTTCGATCAATGATGAGCTACGCTCATCTCCCTAACTCGTTTTAGGGTTATGCAGTATAGACTACAGTCTACATCTTGAACAACTTCTATCAAAGAGTGTTTCAGAAACACCATTTGAACTTTGGAAAGGACGTAAAAGCAGTTTTCTTCATGTCAGAATTTGGAGATGTCCAACACATGTGCTTGTGACAAATCCAAAGAAATTGGAATCACGTTCAAAATTGTGCCATTTTGTAGGCTACCCAAGAGAAACGAGAGGTGGGTTATTCTATGATCCTAAAGAAGATAAGGTACTTGTGTCAACGAATGCCATTTTCTAAGAGGAGGGCCACATGAGGGATCACCAACCAAGAAGAAAAGTTGTGTTAAGTGAACTAGACGGAACAACAACAAAAGTTGCTGACAGTACATCAACAAAGGTTGTTGATACTAGTTTGTCAAGTCCACCTCAAGAGTTGAGGGTGCCTCGACGTAGCGGGAGGGTTATAACACAACCTAACACAACCTGACCCTTACATGGGTTTAATTGAAACCCAAGTTGTCATATGAGATGATGACTGTGAGGATCCATTGACTTATAACCAAGCAATGGTTGACAAAGACAAAGACAAATGGGTCATAGCCATGGACTAAGAAATGGAGTCTATTCACTTCAATTCTGTTTGGGATCTTGTAGATAAACTTGATGGGGTAAAACTAATAGGTTGTAAGTGGATCTACAAGAGAAAACGTGGTGGAGATGGAAAGGTGCAAACCTTCAATGCTAGACTAGTAACAAAGTGTTATACCAAGGTAGAAGGGGTGGACTATGAGGAAACCTTTTCACCTGTTGCTATGGTAAAGTCTATTTGTATCTTACTTGTCATTGCCACATATTATGACTATGAGGTATGGCAGATGGATGTCAAGACAACATTCTTGAATGGTAATCTTGACGAAAACATCTACATGGACCAACCTAAAAGGTTCATAGAGCCAGGACTAGAGCAAAAAGTTTGCAGGCTTAAAAGGTTTATCTATGGATTGAAACAAGCTTGTAGGTCCTGGAACATAAGATTTGATGAGGCAGTCAAATCTTATGGTTTTGACCAAAATGATGATGAATCTTGTGCCTACAAGAAAATCATTAATAGTTTTGTCACTTTCCTAATCTTATATGTGGATGATATCTTACTCATTGGGAATGATGTAGGTTATCTAACTAACATTAAGAAATGTCTAGCTACGCAATTCCAAATGAATGATTTGGGAGAGGCGCGGTTTGTTCTTCGAATCCAGATTGTCTGGAATCGCAAGAACAAAACTCTAGCATTGTCACAAACATCTTACATCGACAAAGTGTTGTCAAGATTTAAGATGCAGGACTCCAAGAAAGGATTATTACCTTTCAGGCATGGAGTTCATTTGTCTAAGGAACAGTGTCCTAAGACATCTCAAGAAGTTGAAGACATGAGACGAATTCCTTATGCATCAGCTGTGAGAAGCCTAATGTACGCTATGTTGTGTACTAGGCCAGGCATATGCTTTGCGGCAGGAATGGTCAGTAGATATCAATCCATCCCAGGACCAGAACACTGAACAACGGTTAAGACAATCCTCAAGTATCTTCGGAGAACGAAAGACTACATTCTTGTGTATAGAGATAAAGATTTGATCCTTACAGGATACACAGATTCTGACTTCCAAACTGACAAAGATTCTAGGAAATCTACGTCAGGATCAGTTTTCACTCTTAATAGAAGGGTTGTAGTTTGACGAAGCGTCAAGCAAGGATGCATCACAGATACAATTATGGAAGCCGAATATGTAGCAGCTTGTGAAGCATCTAAAGAAGTCGTATGGCTAAGGAAATTCATGATGGATTTGGAAGTTGTTCCAAACATGAGTTTGTCAATCACACTTTATTATGATAATTGTGGTGTGATGGAGATCAGATCCCCTTGAGCAGCGAAAATGTGATTTGGAATCGTAATTGCAAGTTTATTTTTTGTTGAAAAACAAAAATCAGTACATTGGGAAAAAAAACACAGAACAAGCATACATTTCCTAATCTAATTAGGCATGGAATTAATAATGCAAACATGTTGTGTAAAACATTAAACTAAAAGGAAATAGATAGTTACCTTTGAAGTTTCAATTCAGCAACTCCTTGCTTCAAGTGTGCAGCAACACAACAACAACAAAAAAGACTTCTCTATTTTTCTCCAACAGGATAGTACCACGAGGAAAATCTCCTATCCTCTGAGTTCCACTTAGATCTTAACTTGGTGGGAAGGTATTCCAACTTTTGGAAGAAAAGAAAAGGGAATTGAGAGAGAGAGAATTCTTTTTGGCAATTTCACCAAATTCACCAGAGAATAATCGATAAGCCAAAAACACCTCTTTCTCGAGAGGTTATCCAGAGGAGTTCTTCCCCCACTCCCTATCGATAAGGAGTTGGTGGGGAAGATGGGAATGTGTCCTCCTGACACGTTCTCATTAATTAACTTAATTAAAATTAATTAATATTAAATTAATTAAATGAAATTTAATTAATTAAATAAATAAATATCATATATTTAATTAAGATCAAATCATATTTAATCTATTTCTCTTCTAATCTATAGTTTTAATGCACATCTTATGCACAATAAATTTTAACCTATAGTTTTTAAAAAATGAATCTTATTCACATTTAAATTAACATTTAAACTCTTTCAAATATTTAATTCTCTCATATAATTTAATATAAATCATATTAACATTCCAGAACTATATATTATATCGTATCTATATACATTAAATTTATTCCCTAATGAATTTGAACATTTTCAAATTCAAACGATCTAAGAACCCTTTACGAGCTAGAAGGTGGACCTAATGGACCTACAGATGAGAAATTCCAACGATATGAGATTACTCGGTTAACCTCATTAACCTCGTAATCAACATTCGTTAACTGCGGGAACACTCCACTAAAGTCCCGGAGTTGCACTCTTCTCACTGCAGATATATTTCTGTGTCCACGGATATTGACCAATAACAGCAAGTCAATCCTTCACGAATGTTCGTAACACCAGCTGGGTCAAATTATCGTTTTATCCTTGGGTTATATCTTGTACCTTAAGTACCAGTGCTCCTCTAATGAACAATTTGTTTGTGGCCCTACCAACAAACAGAGTCCCTTTCGGGCCAATGAGAGGGTCGGGCCCTTTGTTCAAGTCCCGGAGACACCACTTAAGGAACATTCCTCTACTTACCCTAGTAGGCGGGAAGGAGTGAATTCCATCTTGCTAGGCTAAGTCCCCAGCTATTCACTCGGTCTTGTCCCCAAGAAGGTAGGCATATTGAGTTGGCGAATCTGGCCATTCTCACCCATACTAGTCAAAGGACAATCCCTCGCAAACAGGAGTTCGTAACTTGCTTAGGATTGAGATCAAGTTGCCTAGGTCATCCTAGTGAAATAGAAACCTAACTAGTCAACGGAGTTATATCTAGTGGTTACTATTTCGTGGTCCGTTCTTATGTAATCTCATTACATAGGATATCCCCACTCACATGTCATCTACACGAACACGTTAGGATCATAGTGTTTGTATCATATACAAAGTGGAACACATCCATAGTTTTACCAGGGTAAGGTATCCAAATCTTATCCCCTTACTATAGACCCTTTAGGTTATATCTCGAACCGAGATCCTTTATATGTACACTACATTCAGTTCAAGATACATTTTACAACCTTGGATGTTTAGTTTATTGGATTTAGGGTTAAAACAATGGTAATATCGTAAATAACGAATAATAACACTTTATTGAAGTAATAATAGTTTATTACAATAATTAGAACTAAATTACAAACTACGAGTTTTAGGGCACAATCCCCAACAAACTCCCAGTTGACTAAAACTCTAGTGGGGTATATCATAATCTAAAACAGTGGTTACAGAGATACAAATACAATAAACTAGGACATCTATATACCCATTACATATCTCCCACTTGCCCTAGATTAGCCTATGTCATGTCTCGTAGACCTAGACTCTCCAGATGACCCTCAAACACTTTAGCCGTGAGAGTCTTTTTAAACGGATCGATAATGTTGTGCTCCGAAGCGATTTCGTGACTGTCACATCTCCTTGTTGCAGTATTTCTCGTATCAGGTGAAACTTCTTCTCAATGTGCTTGCCTCGCTATGGCTGCAAGGTTCCTTCGAATTGGCTACCGCACCACTGTTGTCACAGTATAAGGTGATGGGAAATTCCATATTTGGAACAACTTCCAAATCAGTAAGGAATTTCCTTAGCCAAACAGCCTCTTTAGTTGCTTCACAAGCAGCGACATACTCAACCTCCATCGTGGAGTCAGCAATGCATCCTTGCTTGATGCTTCTCCATACTATAGCTCCCCCGTTAAGGGTGAAAACTGATCCCGATGTGAATTTCCTAGAATCCTTATCGGTCTCGAAAATCGAATCGAGTGTATCCGATGAGGATCAAATCCTTAGTCCCGCACACACGTGTATAGTCCTCTCGTTCTCCTAAGATACTTGAGGATATTTTTAACTGCGGTCCAATGGTCTAACTCTGGATTGGATTGGTACCTACTGACTATTCCCACTGCATAACAAATGTTTGGCCTCGTGCATAGCAAAGCATACATTAGGCTAACTACTGCAGAGGCATAGAGAATATGTCTCATATCCTCAACTTCTTGAGGTGTCTTAGGACACTGTTCCTTAGACAGATGAACTCCATGCCTGAAGAGTAATAAGCCCCTCTTGGAATTCTGCATCGAATATCGGGACAACATTTTGTCGATATAAAATGCTTGAGACAGAGCTAGCGTTCTGTTATTGCGATTCCTTAAAATCTGAATCCCAAGAACATATTGCGCCTCTCCCAAATCTTTCATTTGGAATTGAGTCGCTAACTAATTCTTTATGTCAGTAAGGTATCCTAACTCATTCCCAATGAGTAGGATATCACCCACATAAAGCACTAAGAAAGCTACTTTGTTGTTGATGATCCTTTTGTAAAAACAAGGCTCATAAACGTTTTGGTCAAAGCCATAAGACTTGATCGCAGTATCAAATCTTATGTTCCAAGATTTGGATGCTTGTTTCAACCCATAAATGGATCGATTGAGCTTGCAAACTTTTTGCTTCTGACCTTGGGTTATGAACCCTTCGGGCTGAGACATATAGATGCTCTCGTCAAGATTACCATTCAAAAAAGCAGTCTTGACGTCAATTTGCCAAATTTCATAATCATAAAATGAGGTTATGGACAAGAGTATCCTAATAGACTTAAGCATAGCAACAGGGGAAAAAGTTTCCTCATAGTCAACCCATTCTCTTTGGTTAAAACCCTTTGTTACAAGTCTAGCCTTAAAGGTTTGTACCTTTCCGGTTGCATCTCTCTTTCTCTTGTAGATCCATTTGCACCCTATAGGTCTTACCCCTTCAGGTTGGTCTACAAGTTCCCATACTGAATTGAAGTACATTGACTCCATTTCAAGGTCCATGGCTTTGATCCATTGGTCTTTGTCTACGTCATTCATTGTCTATCTATAAGACAATGGATCTTCTACTCCGTCATCAGGTATGATGACTTGAGTTTCAGCTAAACCCAAGTAGCGGTCAGGTTGGGAAACAACCCTCCCACTGCGTCGAGGCATTCTCAACGATTGAAAAGGACGAGACTTACTTGAGGTGTTGGCTTCTTCATCAACTCTTGATGAAGGTCCAGATTGATCAACAACTCTTGTTGGCTCATCTGTAGCTTCATTTAGTACTAGTTTACTACGTGGTTTATGGTTCATCATGTGATCTTCTACCAAGAAAGTGGCGTTTGTCGATACAATCATCTTGTTTTCTTGTGGGTCGTAGAAAAGACCACCTCTCATTTCTTTGGGATAGCCAACAAATTGGCATAATCTTGAACGAGGTTCCAGTTTCTTTGGGTTTGTCACTAGCACGTGTGCCGAACAACCCCAAATCCTGAAGTGTTGTAAACTAGGTTTACGTCCCTTACACAATTCAAAAGGT
Source organism: Trichosanthes cucumerina (assembly GCA_036507285.1). NCBI lineage: Eukaryota > Viridiplantae > Streptophyta > Magnoliopsida > Cucurbitales > Cucurbitaceae > Trichosanthes > Trichosanthes cucumerina. The sequence goes on along the minus strand of CM071839.1, from coordinate 66,591,430 downwards.
GTTTCTGAAACACTCTTTGATGGAACAGTGTTCAAGATTTGAATCTGCGATCTCTCATCACGCGTATCCCCAAAAGAGGGCGGTAATTGAGCATAACTCATCATAGATCGAACCATGTCCAACGAGGTTCTATTTCTCCTTTCTAACACACCATTTTGCTGTGGTGTATTAGGTGTTGAGAGTTGAGATTTAATTCCATGTTCTATCAAATAGTCCTGGAATCTCAAATCCATATACTCTCCACCTCGATCAGATCGAAGTGTTTTAATGGTTTTCCCTAATGCATTCTCTACTTCAGCCTTATACTCTTTGAACTTTTCAAGAGCCTCAGACTTATGATGCATTAGGCATAGATAACCATACCTCGAATAATCATTTATGAAAGAGATGAAATATTCGTACCCTCCTCGAGCTTTAACATTCACCAAACCACAAAGATCCAAATGTATAAGTTGTAAGGGTTCTGTGGCTCTATAACCTTTTCTAGTAAAAGGTCGCTTAGTCATTTTACCTTCCAAGCAGGATTCGCAAGGAGGTAAAGAATCGTCTTCTAACTTGTTTAGAAGTCCATTCCTTAGATAATCTCTCAATCCGGTTGAGATTTATATGACCAAGTCTAAGATGCCATAGATAGGTATTATTATGAGAAATTCTTTTCCTTTTACTTTGAGTATTAGCAGTTTTAAACATCTCATGATTCAAAATTGTTTTAGTTCGATTCGGTTTAAGTACATACAAGTCGTTTTCTAACTTAGCAGAACAAATATTGACACCTTTCTTTAAAATGAACACATCATTAAACGAAAAGGTAATACAGTAGCCAAGTTCAATTAAACAAGAGATAGAAATTAAGCTTCTCTTAATCTTAGGAACTATATAAATATTTTCTAAGATAAATCTATCTCTAAAAAATAGCTTGGCATCTCCCACTGCACGAGCTGAGACGACGTCTCCCGTTTCGACCTTGAGCGTCATCTCACCCTCTTCGAGCTCCTTGAAGGAACTAGTTTCCTGAAAAGAAGAGCAAACGTGATTAGTGGCTCCTGAATCAAGTATCCAGGTAAAATCATCATTTTCCACTAAGCAAGTTTCAAGAACAAGTAAATCGAATTTATCTTTCTTTTTTTCAAGCTCAATGTCAGCAGTAGCAGAAGCTTTTCCTTTTCCTCCTTTCCTCTTCTTCCGAGTCTTCTTAATCCTAGAAGAAGAACCGCAGGGCTTGGTTCCAAAGGATGAACCCCTCTAGACCCTTTTGGAATAGGAAAACTGATTTGTCTCTCCATCAACCTGTCCCTTATTCTTCATAAGAGACTGGAAAGTTTGTAGTTCATTAAGGAGAGTAGTCAGGTTATACTTTATCTTGTTCATCACCGCATTGCTGCGGAATTGCAGGAAACTCTTCGGAAGAGATTCCAAGATGAACGAGACCTGACTTTGTTCGTCTATGACTGCGACGATCATTTCAGCCACGTTTAAGTGGACCATCAGATCGAGAACGTGTTCTCTCACCGACAACCCCTCCTTCATACGGGAGTTTTAAACATACTTCAGGGATTCGTGTCGAAGCTGTCCAAACGGTTGTCCAAACATATTCTGCAACGAACTCATGATCTCACGAGCTAAGACCATGCCCTCATGCTCTTTGGCTAGAACTTCAGAAACACTAGCCAAAATGTAGACCTTGGCCTTATCATTGGCCTTGATCCAACGGTCATACGCATCCTTAAAAGATTGAGGAGCGTTTTGAGCAGGGACCTGAGGACATTCCTCAGTTAGTACAAACCGAAGGTCTTCAACAACAAGAATCGTATTTAGGTTGGACTTCCACGTAGTATAGTTTTCACCAGTTAAACGTTCGCTTTTCAGTAAGGCTATAATTGAGGACGACATGCTGAAATTTCAAAAGTAGTTCTAATTAGTTATGCCTTTAACCCATTATAAACCAATCAATTTTATCAAAATTATTAACGAACCCTAGTGTTTAAACTAAACCTTTAATTTTGCAACGATACTTCAAGGGTTTAGAATAAAAGCCACCGTCGGGTGGTCAGTCACTCCTCCCCTGAATTGAGACTATCTTAGCCAATTCTCACTACCAGAACATCTTATGTCCCAATGATCCTTAGCTACCGTTTGTTTGGTCAAGGACTTGTTAACTAGCTTAACTTATCCCGTAAATGTGACCCTACCATTTTCAGATCCAATAGGTCCGAGCCAATAGGCTACTATTAAGAAAGACAACTGTTGGCAAATTACCTAAGAGACCCTATCCATTTATGGAGTTCGTGGTGTTCTGATCCCTATAGTCAGACCCTCCGTAGAGTTTGGCTGTTTCAGGACAACCTAGCAGGCGGACTATAGAAATCTCACGATGCGACCTAATGGAGGAGACCGTAGAATACGTTGACATGCGTCCTACTCACATTTACTATGGATACTTCCCTCATTCACCTTGGTATTGAACCATGCAAACACTTACCGTAGGGGGACGCCCTATTGACGCCACGTACCCGAGCATGGAACTCACGGTGTGAACTCTTGAGGACGTGAGAGTAAACTTGATGAAAACATCTCGTTTTCTCCCACTGAAGCTGTCACACCCCTCCCGTACTACCTGCTAACTTAGCTCGGAAGATGGCGTGAAGCCAACAGACATTGTTTACCTCCTAACAATACTTGTTGACCCTGTTTTACCTGATAAACATACTATACTTGCATATGGAACACTTTAAACAAAACACAACGGAAACTCGACAACTACTAAACATACGCAAGGAGAAACTTTTCTTAAGTCTCTCTTGCAAACTAAAACGGGCAAGAGCATCAGAACCACAAACAGGCCAAACCATTAATTACACAACAACAACCTCTAAAGCACATACAACTATAACTACATAGTCCCCTCAAAATTAACTACAATACATATGTACTTGTTATACAACACCACCCACGTACAAAATATCAAGCTCGTGGAGATTCTAGTAGACTATGGCAGGATGTCAGGAACTGGGAGCTCGATCTCTACCTGAAAAGTTTGAAAACACTGAAATAATGAGCTATGAAGCTCAGTGAGTGACTGAGTTTAAGATCTAATAACTCATAAATCGTATCACCTGGAAACCTATGAGCATATGCATTTGTAATCAAGTGTTGAACATAAACGTGTAATTATAATAACTTTTCAGAAAACTAGAAAGTACATCATCAAAATCTCGCAAGGCATATCGATAATATTAACCCTTATAAAAACATATTACAATCCACGCTGTGTAGGACACACCCAGTACAACCAACGTCTACTCTACGATGTAATGGGGTCTGCCCAGCACTCTCATCGTTTTTGTCGTAGTGGGGCCCGCCTAGCACTCACGACAGCATTGTTGTCACGGAGTACACTCAACGTCGACAACAGAAAATGACCTGTGTGCACACGGTACTATATAGCCTCGGGCTCAATATCTCAACTATTTACTCATTCAAGTCTCAGAAAAATACATAAAAATACTTAAACATGTCTGCTTATCTTTCCTTTCGTAAAACTCAAGCTTACTTAGCTTGTTCATAAAACTGGAAATCTTTAAATAATACTTGCTAGTACATGCTTGCTTGAAATCTTAACATTTCACTAAATTTTGGAAATCACTAAACATATGCTCACATATAAATTCCATCGGGAAATCTAAGCTCACAAGGAGCACTTGAAATCATTTTTAGGAAAATGTGTATGCTCATAAGTATGTGTTCAAAGAATACATTAAACATCTAAGTAATTTCATTCTAGGAAACCTTGTACTTCCATAAACATAATTCAAGCATAAAGATCGTTTTGGAGGTTCGTTTGTCACTCACCGTGTTAGAACTAGAACCCTGGCCCATACACTTGACCTATTTCCTCTTGGCCTGGCAAACAAACCAAATCTAAGTATTATAACCTCGAGCTCATCAATTTCAACCTTAGAATTACAAAAAAAACACACCATTTAATTTTCCAGCAATTTACAAATTTCATACCCTGACTTAATACTCTCATAACTTATTCATTACTTAGCCAAAAAGGATGTACTTTATACCAAACTCTTCCTTTTTGAGCCCTCTAAAACTCATCTGAAGAAATAAATTGAGATTCCAAACAGATTTGTTCGAAAATACCTCGAAAGCAGCTTCCTTAAAAATAGATTTCTGCTGTTTCAAGATTTGTTCCCCTGCTGCACACAAAAATTGACCTGAAATTTAAAACCTCTTCCAGTCGATTCCTACTCACGAGCTCTCTGGGTTTCTTTCATCGAAGCAAGGTAAGGGGAAAAATGGAATAAAACTTGTTGAAAAGGACTTAGACGGCATAATATTTTTTTTTTGTCTTTTCCCCTTTTACTTTTTTCCCTTTTGTCCTTTTCCTTATTTTTATTCCTTTTCTTTTCTTTTCTTTTCTTTTTAAAACAAAGAGGACCAAATTTTAAACATTTCCTTTCTTCTTTTCTTTTGTTTTTTTTTGTAAGGAAAATTTCAAAAAGAGATCTCGGGTTTACAACTTAACTCCCCCTTAAGAAATTTCATCCTTGAAATTTAGTAGTCCCTAAGTGAAAATCGTCGGATACTTCCTCCTCATTTGTTCCTCTAACTCCCAGGTTGCCTCCTCCACTCCGTGATGTCTCCAATGAACCTTCACGAGTGAGATCATCTTGTTTCTTAAAACTTGTTCTTTCCTTCCGAGGATTTGAACTCCATCCTCTATGTAACTCATGTCTTCTTTCAGCTCAACCGGTTGTGCTTGCAACACATGAGTCTGATCTGGAATGTACTTCCTCTACATGGATACATGAAAAACATCATGTACTCGAGATAGTTCTGCTGGCAAGTCCAGTCTGTAGGCTGTTGGCCCAACATGTTCCACTATCTTATAAGGACCAATATACGTAGGACTCAGCTTACCTTTCTTGCCAAAGCGAAGGACACCTCTCCACGGAGATAACTTCAAGAAAACTTGATCTTCGACCTGAAATTCTAAGTCCTTTCGTCGCTTATCTGTGTAACTCTATTAACGATCTTGTGCTACCTTCAAATTCTCCCTGATTACCTTAATATTGCCCGTAGTAACTTGTACTAACCCAGGACCGACTAGCTTCCATTCTCCTACTTCATTCCAACATACGGGTGTTCTACACGGTCTTCCATATAGAGCCTCAAATGGTGCCATGCCAATACTCGACTGATAGTTGTTATTGTAAGCGAATTCCATAAGTGATAGGTGTGTATCCAAACTTCCCTTAAATTGAAGGACACATGCTCTCAACATGTCCTCTAAGGTCTGGATGGTCCTCTCTGACTCACCATCTGTCTGAGGATGGAATGTTGTACTAAAATTCAGTTTTGTCCCCATAACTTTCTGTAAGCTAGACCAAAACTTAGAAGTAAATCTTGGGTCCCTATCTGAAACTAAGGACACTGGCACTCTGTATTGACTCACAATTCTGTCAACGTATAGCTTAGCAAGCTAATTAAGTGTAGACGTCGCTTTAATCGGTATAAACCGTGTTGTCTTAGTGAGTCTATCCACCATTACCAAATACCATCATGTCCACTTGATGTACGTTGTACTAACAAACAGAAAATCCATAGTGATATGCTCCTATTTTCACTCCGGCACTGGTAGTGGGTTAAGGAGTCCTCCTGACCTCTGTCTAGCTGGTTTAATCTGTTGGCAGATCAAACATCTATCAACATAGTCAACTATCTCTCGCTTCATCCCACCCCACCAATAAGTCCTCTTCAAAGCTTTGTACATCTTGGTGCTTCCTGGATGCATAACGTAAGCTGAACTGTGAGCTTTCTCTAGAATAGCATCTTTAATCTCACTAAAACTTGGAATGCATAGTCTTCTCTGCTTAACTATGGTTCCGTTTGTTCTCATTCTAAATTATGCCTCTGGGCCCTGTTTGGATATTCCAAACATTTTTTTTGCAAATTACTATTCTATGGTTGTCTTCTCGCAATCTCTGTTATGAGCGAAAACCTGATCTGGAATTGAGCTTAAAGGCCCCCTGAATTCTCTGCAGTCAGAACTGTCTTAGAATCCCTTAGAGTACAAAAGGTTGCTCGAATACCACACAAGGCGTCTTTAGGTAGTCTTGACTTCCTGCTTAATGCATGTGCTACCACGTTCGCCTTACCTGGATGGTATTTGATAGCATGCAAATATGCTATCTTATTTCTATATTTTAGCTAGTTTTTATACTTAAAACATAAGCTTTCATGGCATTTTATGGTTAATTTTTAGGAAACTGAGCTTGAGAAGCAAGAATTGAGTGTTTTGAGGCTATTTTGGTGCAATTTGGAACATGTGTATGCTTAATTGAAGACCCAAGAAAACTCTAGATGTATTTTGAGTATAAAAAATATACTGGGAGATTCTACATCGAATCACGATTCCAATGCATCAAACCGGAGGTCATTTGGACACCCGAGTGAAAAGATATGACAAAAATGGTCGCAGTGGGCTGGCTGGCAGCAGGCACAACATTGCAACGCCATACCGAAAAGCCCTATGAATACAACATGTTTTCATTGCAAGGGGAGTCCAGTTTGGTAGTTTTTAGCCTTACTTTCGAAATACACACTCTAAGGGGAGAAAAAAGAGCATTCCTTGGGAGCTAAAGCGTTTATGGAGGCTCGAGATCGTGATGGGAGCTCGGGAACGAGGGACCCACATGACACATAAGTTTATTTCTCTTTCTTTTAGTTTGTAATTGAGTTTAAAGACTTTTCCTATGATTTTAGCTTGTTTTTATGGTGATTTTGAGTAGCTAAACGTTGTAGTTGGAATTTGATTAGCTTGTTTTAGATTTATTTGATTATGTATTGAACTTTGTTATGTTATTTATTTTTGGAAATTCATTCTTAATTTCATAAATCTTGTTGGTTTAAGTGGACTCGAGAGAAAGAAACTTAGATTAGAGCAAAATTTTCAAAATCCTTAGAAATCTGGCATGAGAATGACCTAGAGTTCTTTGTAAAACACATAAAGAAGTTGCTTAATGTCGTGTATGCTTTTAAAATTCATAAGGAAACTTTAGAATTTATCGTGTGTGCGAGGCTCACTACGGATCGAGAGATTCTCTTGAGTATTTTCACTTCTTGTTTATAAATTCATAATATTAGTTCATTACATGTGTTAAATAAGGAATTATCTTGTGAAATCATCTTCCTTCAATTCTATCATATTCGTGTCTCAAATTGTACACTTATTTTCTATCTTTGTTTTCACTATCTATCAAAGTTTTGTTGCTTTAGATAAAATTGAGAATAAGTATCTTTGTAATTAATTAATCTAGAAACCCATTCCCGAGGACGATACTTGAAACTCTAAATTACTATATTAAAATTTGACTCGTACACTTGCGGTATTGCAAAATAATTTTACGCAACAAGTTTTTTAAAACAAATAAGGAAAGAAAACAAATAAGAAAAAAAAATAAATAAGGAAAAAACAAAAAAAAAGTAAATAAGGGAAAAAACAAATAAGGAAAAAAAACACAAAAGGAAAAAAAACACTTTAGTCTAAAATCTTGAATTTTCTCCCAATATTAATCAATCTAAATAATCGTCATTCCCCGGCAACGGCGCCAAAAACTAACTGTGATGGTATTCTATGATACAATCATAATCTTTAATCATTTCTAACCATCTTTTCTGTCTCATATTCATTTCTCTCGGATCACAGATATATTTCATACTCTTATGATCTGTGTAAATGTGACACATTTCACCAAACAAATAATGCCTCCAAATCTTCAATGCTAAAACAACTGTTGCTAGCTCAAGATCATGAGTAGGGTAATTACATTCGTGCTTTTTCAATTTCCTTGACGCATAAGCTATTACTTTTCCTTCTTGCATGAGCACACACCCTAAACCTTGCCTCGAAGAGTCACAGTAAATCACATACTCCTTTCCCGTTATCAGAAGTGTTAGAATAGGTGATGTAACTAATCTCTTTTTCAGCTCCTGAAAATCCTGTTCACACTTATCTGACCATTCAAACTTAGCATTCCTCCTTGTCAAAGCTGTTAAGAGTAATGCTAATCGTGAGAAATCTTCAACAAACCGTCTGTAGTATCCTGCCAAGCCTAGAAAACTACGTACCTCTGTCACACTAGCTGGTCTCTTCCAGTTGACTACAACTTCCACTTTATGTGGATCCACATTAACTCCATTTGTTGAAACAACATGCCCCAAAAACACTACCTGATTCAACAAAAACTGTCATTTGGTGAATTTAGCGTACAACTATTTATCACATAGTGTTTGTAGAATAATCCTCAGATGTTCCTCATGGGTTTTCCTGTCAACCGAGTAAACTAATATGTCATCAATGAATACTATCAGAAACTGATCCAAATATTGGTGAAAAAACCTTTCCATGAGGTCCATGAAAACTGCTAGTGCATTTGTTAAACCGAATGGCATTACTATAAACTCATAATGCATGTACCTCATTCTGAATGTTATCTTAGGAATATCTCTGATTCCCTTACCTTTAACTTATGGTATCCTGATCCTAAATCAATCTTAGAAAACACTGATGCTCCTCGTAACTGGTCAAACAAGTCATCTATTCAGGGTAAAGGATACTTGTTCCGTATCGTGACCTTTTTTTAACTGTCTATATCAATACATAATCTAAGTGTACCATCTTTCTTCTTTACAAATAACACTGGAGCTCCCTAAGGCGATACACTAGGTCTGATGTATCCCTTGTCAACTAGTTCTTGTAATTTCTTCTTCAGCTCCCTGAGCTCACTTGGAGCCATTATATACGACACTTGCAAAATAGGTGTGTTCCTGGTAACAATTCAATAGTGAACTCAACTTCCCTATCAGGCGGCAACCCTTGACAGATCTGCTAGGAAAAACATCAAGAAATTTGTTCACAACAAGAACATTTTCTAGTTTTAGCTTTTCCTCCTGCACCTCTACTACATGTGCAAGAAACGTCGTGCAACCTTTCCTCAATAACTTCTCACTTTTAATGCTGAAATCAAACTCGTAGGAATAATCTTCCTTTCATCCCTGAAAACCACTTAGCCAAACTTGGTTTCTTGAAAACCACTTCCTTCTATGGCAATCCATGGAAGCATAGTGAATTAGAAATCCATCCCTAAGATTGCATCTCCCACCTACAACTCTAGTGAAAGAAGATCCACTAACATATTGAGACATTCTACTAACACCTCACAATTTTGCAACACTGCATCAACTAGTAAAGCATCACCAACTGGCGTGTATAAAACTAACCTTTCACATAAAGGTTCTAGCTTCCCATTCAACTTAGGTAAGAACATACTAAAAAAACAAAGGAATGTGTAGCACCTGGATCTATTAAAACACGTACAGGTACATTACAAATAGCAATCGTACCAGTAATCACATCTGGTGCATCGTCCGCTTCTTGTTGAGTCATAGCGTAGACCTTCCCCTGTTGCTTAGGTCTCCCTACAACTCCTTTCTGTCTAGCACCGCAGGTGCCCTCTCTGCAATCTTGTTGCTGATCAAACAGTCTAACTAGATGCTCTCCAACTTTACCTTAGATAGGCACTACACACATTCATCTACCTCGATGCCTGGTTACTAGTTTGATTCTTAAAGTCCTATTGACTTGGAAACATTTACTCCAGGTGTGAACCTCCTCCATTCACAACCTCGGTAACTGCTTGTCGTCGAAGCCCCACAACTAGACTCCACTACTAATTTTACCTCTGTTATACTCTACTCAACACGTAGAGCATGCTCTATTAGCTGAGAAAAGTCAGTCCACATAGAAAAAGATGTAACTGTGTACGTATCTCAGAACGTAATCCTCTTTCAAACCTTCGACACCTGTCACTCTCAGATACCAAAATCACATCAGCATACCGTGACAGCTCGGTATACCTTCTCTCGTACTCAGCCACTGAAAGTGACCCTTGCTTCAGTTCTAAAAATTCATCCCTCTTTGCCTCGCGATACGTGTTAGGGTAATACTTGTTCTCGAATATGCTTATGAAAGTTTGCCAGTCTAAAGTATTTGCATCACTACACCTGGCTAATACTGATTTCCATCATCCTTCTGCCTCCTTCTACAGCAGGAATGTGGCCAACTTGACTTTTCCCTCGTCAGGACAAATCATCATATCAAAACATTTCTCAAGCATATCCAACCAAACCTCAACGTCAGCTGGATCTATGGAACACTCAAACACTATGGCTCCTAATTCTTTTAGGTGTTTTATTCTATATGTCTTGTCTGAATCACTTAGCCCTGCTCTCTATGGCTTACCTACCTCCTGTGAGGAATTAGCATGCTGCTTAATTCTGGCCCCTATCTGGACTACCGGGGCACTAGATCCTCTCTCAGATTGGGCTTGGGTACGATCCTGCGTCCCTTCCTGATCTTGCCTGCATAATCTGCTAGTACGTGGTGCCATGACTTCTATAACATATCAACATACTAGACATGTAATGAATACTTAACTCAAATGCACAATTCTAGACTTGTATTCACATTCAAGTCCTGACTAGACTTACTCTTATCCTTACTTGGACCATGCTCCGTTAGTTCTATTGAATTAACTCAATAACTTGCTATTACTCCTTAGTTTCTTCTTAGAGCTAACTTGCTCTATCTCATTCCCCATGGAGCTAACTGCTCTGATACCAAGTTGTCACACCCCCTCCCATACTACCTACTAACTTAGCCCGGAAGACGGCGTGAAGCCAACAGACATTGTTTACCTCCTAACAATACCTGTTAACCCTGTTTTACCTGATAAACATACTATACTTGCATATGGAACACTTTAAACATAACACAGCGGAAACTCGATAACTACTAAACATACGCAAGGAGAAACTCTTCTTAAGTCTCTCTTGCAAACTAAAACAGGCAAGAGCATCAGAACCACAAACAGACCAAACCATTAATTACACAACCACAACCTCTAAAGCACATACAACTATAACTACATAGTCCCCTGAAAATTAACTACAACACATATGGACTTGTTATACAACACCACCCACGTACAAAATATCAAGCTCGTGGAGATTCTAGTAAACTATGGAAGGATGTCAGGCACTTGGAGCTCGATCTCTACCTGAAAAGTTTGAAAACACTGAAAGAATGAGCTATAAAGCTCAGTGAGTGACTGAGTTTAAGATCTAATAACTCATAAATCGTATCACCTGGAAACCTATGAGCATATGCATCTGTAATCAAGCGTTGAACATAAACGTGTAATTATAATAACTTTTCAGAAAACCAGCAAGTACATCATCAAAATCTCGCAAGGCATATCGATAATATTAACCCTTATAAAAACATATAAAAATCCATGTTGTGTAGGACACACCCAATACAATCAACGTCTACTCTACGATGTAGTGGGGCCCGCCCAACACTCCCATTGCCTTTGTCGTAGTGGAGCCCGCCCAGCACTCACGACTGCATTGTTGTCACGGAGTACACTCAACGTCGACAACAGAAAATGACCTGTGTGCACACGGTACTATATAGCATCGGGCTCAATATCTCAACTATTTACTCATTCAAGTCTCAGAAAAACACATAAAAATACTTAAACATGTCTGCTTATCTTTCCTTTCGTAAAACTCAAGCTTACTTAGCTTGTTCATAAAACTGAAAATCTTTAAATAATACTTGCTAGTACATGCTTGCTTGAAATCTTAACATTTCACTAAATTTTGGAAATCACTAAACATATGCTCACATATAAATTCCATCGGGAAATCTAAGCTCACAAGGAGCACTTGAAATCATTTTTAGGAAAACGTGTATGCTCATAAGTATGTGTTCAAAGAATACATTAAGCATCTAAGTAATTTCATTCTAGGAAAACCTTGTACTTCCATAAACATAATTCAAGCATAAACATCGTTTTGGAGGTTCGTTTGTCACTCACCGTGTTAGAACTAGAACCCTGGCCCATACACTCGACCTATTTCCTCTTGGCCTGTCAAACAAACCAAATCTAAGTATTATAACATCGTACTCATCAATTTCAACCTTAGAATTACAAAAAAACACACCATTTAATTTTCCAGCATTTTACACATTTCATACCCTGACTTCATACTCTCATAACTTATTCATTACTTAGCCAAAAAGGATGTACTTTATACCAAACTCTTCCTTTTTGAACCCTCTAAAACTTATCTGAAGAAATGAAATTAGTATTCCAAACAAATTTGTTCGAAAATACCTCAAAAGAAACTTCCTTAAAAAAAGATTTCTGCTGTTTCCAGATTTGTTCCCCTGCTGCACACAGAAATTGACCTGAAATTTAAAACATCTTCCAGTCGATTCCTACTCACGAGGTCTCTGGGTTTCTTTCATAAATGAAGAAAAGTAAGGGGAAAACTGGAATAAAACTTGTGGAAAAAGACTTAGGCGGCATAAATGTTTTTTTGGGTTTCCAGAAGCTCCTAACGTTAGGGTGTAGGTTTAACTTAGTCGGATTCTGGCTAAAAGAATCTATCTAAGTCTATGCCTACTATAACTATTATAACTAGGTCTTTTAACCTTATGTCTAGGTGAATAAACATTTTAGTTACCTAGATATAAACAGGACTATGGTTAATTCAACTCAAGTTCCGGGTCAGTTCCCAGGTAGGAGGTGTTCCGTTAACCGTCAGCTTAAGTACCCCAAACCTTAGACAAAACTTCACCAGTAAAGTTCCCTTATAACCATAGTTCTATTGTCCAACTATATTTCAAACTATTTAAAATACTAGGTAAGACAAACTTCTAATCCTATTAGAAATTAAAACTTAGGTCTAAATTAATTTTAAACAATTTGAAACTAATTTAATTTTGACCCAAGTTCCTATGTTTGCATGTAATTCTTTGTTATAGGTTATGGTTTCTAAAACCCCTTTAATTTATAACTCTTATAAATTTTAATAATTAACCTATGGCAAGGAACTATATTATAAAACAAACAATTAATTTCAAATTGGAGTTATAAAATTATTCAACTAATTGAATAACTAAATTACTTAAACAAAATAACAATTATTTTAAACTAAGTAATTTCATGCTCCATGCAATTTATTTTCCATATTATCTAATTATAACAATTATAAATAAATACTTATGAAAAATAAATTAGATCATGCATTTCTACCATATTTATATAACAATTATACAAATAAAATGCATGAACATGCTTATCCTAAGGTGGGAAAAATTCTAAATGACATTCATAAAAAAAAATGGTTGTAAAACCGGAATTATTTGGCCCCTAAAGTCTAAAAATAATAAATTTACACTAATCTTACTACAAAACTAGTCCAAAACTCCTCGAACCGGGCTCAAACCGCTCGAACCGGATCAAAAACCAACTGAACCACCCAAATTGGTCTGTAGCTTCAGTTTTGGCATCACGACGTTGCAACGCTGATGGGAGCGTTGCAACGCCAGCCTCATCCTTGTCGCGCCTGGCATCGGGGTAGCGTTGCAACGCTGCTGACCCCTGGAGCTTCCGCATCGATAGGGAGCCTTGGCGTTGCAATGTTGCTAGTATTCGGGTCGGTTTTCGGGTTGGGCCTTTTAGGCTCGGGTTGACCCAACCCAACCCAACCCAACTATTTTTTAAATTTTATTTTAATTAAATATATACTTATAAATTAATTATTTGTCAATTTCTTATGTTTTCTTCTAGACTTCTAACAAAATGTTAAGATGTTATGGATTTTGAAGTTTGATATTTTAATTTTATGTGATTTTAGTTATTAATTCAATAAAAAAATATTTTAAATAATTAAAAAATAAAAAAGTTAACTTGTTGATTTAACCCAACCCAACCCAAAAATATTGGGTTGGGTTGGGTTAAAGTTCCTCTCATGAATAGGGTTGGTTGGGTTGAAGGAATGACCAACCCGAATTTTTCTTGGTCCAAAATCTTCCTCAACCCAACCCAACCCGGCTTATGTACACCCCTAGTAATGTACATAAAAAGGATCTCAGTTCGAGATACAGCCTAAAGGGTCTATAATTAGGGGATAAGGTTTGGGTACCTTACCCTAGTTAAACTATGGATGTGGCCCACTTTGTATTTGATACAAACACCGTGATCCTAACGTGTTCGTGTAGATGACATGTGAGTGGGGATATCCTATGTAATGAGATTACATAAGATCGGGACCACGAAATAGTAACCTCTAGTTGTAACTCAGTTGACTAGTTAGGCTTCTATTTCACTAGGATGACCTAGGCAACTTGATCTCAATCTTGAGCGGGTTCTGAACTCCTGCTCGCAAGGGATTGTCCTTTGACTAGTATGGGTGAGAGTGGCGGTCGCCGACTCAATATGCCTACCTTCTTGGGGACAAGACCGAGTGAGCGGTTGGGAACTTAACTTAGTAAGATGGAATTCACTCATTCCACTTTACTAGGGTAAGTAGAGGAATGTTCCCTTAAGTGGTGTCTCCGGGACTTGAACAAAGGGCTCGACCCTCTCATTGGCCCGAGAGGGAATCTGCTTGTTGGTAGGACCACAAACAAATTGTTCATTAGAGAAGCACTGGTACTTAAGGCACAAGATGTAACCCGGGGTAAAACGGTAATTTGACCCACTTGTGTAAACGAACATTCGTGAAGGATTGACTTGTTGTTATTGGTCAATATTCATGGACACGAGAAATATATCAGAGTGAGAAGAGTGCATTGTGGGACTTTAGTGGAGTGTTCCCATGATTAACGAATGTTGATTGGGAGGTTAATGAGATTAACCGAGCGGTCTCAGATATCGTTGGAGCTTCGATCCAGAGGTCCACCTTCTAGCTCGTAAAGGGTTCTTAGATCATTTGAATTTGAAATGTTCAAATTCATTAGGAATATATTTAATGTATTTAGATACGATATAATATATAGTTTTGGAACTATATATTATAAATTTCATGTGAATATGATTCATATTAAATTATATGAGAGAATTGAATATTTGAAAGAGTTCAAATATTATATTAAATGTGAATGTGATTCACATTTGCAAACTATAGGATAAAATTTAATGTGCACTGGATGTGCATTAAAACTATAGGTTAATGATTAAATGTGATTTAATCATATACATATAATCTATTTGATATATAAGATATTCAAATTAATTAATTGAGAATTAATTAATTATTTGATAGGATATATGTTTTAATTAATTATTTAATTAATTAAAAGAGGGAAACGTGTAGATGACACGTTCCCCACTCACCAGTTTCTTCTCCACTCCCTATCGTTAAGTGTAGGGAGTTGGAAGAAGCAGAAGGACGATCGATTCTTTTCTGCATTTGGTGAATTGCTAAAAAAGAATTTCTCTCTCTCTCACTCTAATTCCCAAAACCAAAAACTTCCAATTGTTGGATTACCTTCCCACCAAGGTAGATCTAAGTAGAACTCAGAGACATAGGAGGTTCTCTTGTTGGTAGTGTCCCTGTTGTGAGTCTACAAAGGTAATTCTTTTTTCCTTTAATTAAATTGTTAAACTTAACATGTTTGCATGTATGCTTTTCTCCATGTCTAATTAGATTAGAATTAGCATGCTTGTTCTGTATGTTTTATTTATCAATGTACTGGTTTTTGTTTCAATTAAAACAATCAAGCAATTAACGATCTCAAACACATTTCCGCTGCTCAAGGAGATTAGATCTCCATCAATTGGTATCCGAGCAATGCTTGTATTATTTTGTTTTGAAACAAAATTGCATTGATTTTGGTGGGAATTGCATTGGTTTGCTGTAATACAGTTTAAGAATTTTTTTGCCATAGTTTACTATTGATTTTGATCAAATTATATGTAAAGACCCCTGCGTTTTTTGGCAAAAAGTGCAAAATTGAGTCTGTAATTGAGTTACGAGTCGTTCGGGACAAGTTTCGTTCATTTTTGTTGAGAATCGAAGAAGAAATTGAAGAACGAAGCTGCTATGTTCGTGGAAGAAGGTCGCTGCTGGCGAAAGTGCGTTTGTTACGTTGAAGAACAGCGTCGCAACGCCAGCATTCCCTATCGACGCGGGCGATAAAGGGGTCAGCGGCGTTGCAACGCTGCCCCTCAGCGTTGCAATGCCATCCCGATAGCAGACGCGTGCGAGGATGGAGCGGGCGTTGCAACGCTAGCATCAGCGTTGCAACACCGTGAGGCGGTTCAAGCAGCAGCAGACCGGTTCGAGCTGGTTCGTTGGTTTTGGTCCGGTTCAAGGCCGGTTCAAGGTATTTTTAGACCGGTTTCATGAAATAAATTAATGTAATTTATTTTTTTTACACTTTAGGGGCCAAATTATTCCGGTTTTACAGCTTTTTATCTATATGAATGTCATTTAGATTATTCTCACCTTAGGATATGCATGTTCATGCATTTTATTTATATAAATGTTATATGAATATGGTTGGATGCATGACTAATTTATTTTTTCATGAGTAATTAATTATAAGTGTTATAATTAGATAATATGAAAAATAAATTGCATGGAACATGAAATTACTTAGGTTAAAATAAATGTTATTTTGTTTAAGTAATTTCATAATTCAAGTAGTTGAATTTCTTTTATAATTCCAATTTGAATTTTGATTGTTGGATTTATAATATAGTTTCTTTATCATAGGTTAATTATTAAAATTTATAAAAGTTATAAATTAAAGGGGTTTTAGAAACCATAACCTATAATAAAGAAATGCATGCAAACATAGGAACTTGGATTAAATTTAATTAGTTTTAAATTGTTTAAAATCAATTTAGACCTAAGTTTCAATTTCTAATAGGATTAGAAATAAGTCTTACGTAATATTTTAAATAGTTTAAAATATAGTAGGACTTTAGGACTTTGGTTATAAGGGAACTCTCTGGGGTGAAGTTACATGTCAGAAATTTGAGGGTACTTACTGCTTAACTTAACACCTCCTACCTGGGAACTGACCCAGAACCTGAGTTGAATTAACCTCAGTTCTGTTTTATCTCTAGGTAATTAAAATGTTTATTCACCTAGACATAAGGTTTTAAGACCTAGTTATAATAGTTATAATAGGCATAGACTTATATAGATTCTTTTAGCCAGAATCCGACTAAGTTAAATCCATACCCTAATTTTAGGAACTTCAGTGGGAGAAAATGAGATGTTCGCATCGAGTTTACTCTTACGTCCTCAAGAGTTCACACCGTGAGTTCCATGCTCGGCTACGCGGCGTCAATAGGGCGTCCCCCTACGGTATGTGTTTGCATGGTTCAATACCAAGGTGAATGAGGGAAGTATCCATAGTAAATGGGAGCAGGACGCGTGTCAACGTATCCTACGGTCTCCTCCATTAGGTCGTACTGTGAGATTTCTATAGTCTGCCTGCTAGGTTGTCTTGGAAAAGCCAAACCCTACGGAGGGCCTGACTATAGGGATTGAAACACCGCGAACTCCAGAAATGGATAGGGTCTCTTAAGTTGTTTGCCAGCAGTTGTCTTTCTTAATAGTAGACTGTTGGCTCGGGCCTATTGGATCTGAAAATGGTAGGTCACATTTACGGGATGAGTTAAGTTAGTTAACAAGTCCTTGACCAATGAAACGGTAGCTAAGGACCATTGAGACATGAGATGTTCTGGTAGTGGGAATTGGCTGAGATAGTCTCAATTCAAGGGAGAAATGACTGACCGCCCGACGGAGGCTTTTGTTCTAAACCCTTGAAGTATCGTTGCAAAATTAAAGGTTTAACTTAAACAATGGGTTTTAGTTTAAACACTAGGGTTCTTTAATAATTTTGCTAAATTAGATTGGTTTTTATAATGGGTTTAAAAGGCATAACTAATTAGAACTATTTTGGATTTTTCGCATGTCGTCCTCAATAATAGCCTTACTTAAAAGCGACCGTTTAACTGGTGAGAATTTTACTACGTGGAAGTCCAACTTGAATACGATTCTCGTTGTTGGCGACCTTCGGTTCGTACTAATCGAGGAATGTCCTCGATTCTCGCTCGTAACGCTCCTCAATCATTGGGAGGCGTCGCCGTGCACCGGATCAAGGTCAATGAAAAGGCCAAGGTCTACATTTTGGCTAGTGTTTCTGAAGTTCTGGCCAAAAAGCACGAGGGCATGGTCTCAGCTCGTGAGATCATGAGTTCACTGTAGGAAATGTTTGGACAACCGTCTGGACAGATTCGGCACGAATCCCTCAAATACGTTTATAACTCCCGTATGAAGAGGGGTCATCGGTGAGAGAAAACGTTCTTGATCGATGATCCACTTCAACGTGGTTTGAGATGAACGGAGCGGCGGTCGTGTGGCGAGTCGGTATCGTTCATCCCGGAATCTCTTACGAAGAGTTTCTGCAATTCCGCAACAATGCGGTGATGAACAAGATAGAGTATATCCTAACTACTCTCCTTAATGAACTACGACTTTTCCAGTCTCTTATGAAGAATAAGGGACAGGTGATGAGAGGCAAATCTGTTTGCCCATTCCGAAAGGTTCCGAATGGTTCATCCTCCTGGACTAAGTCTCAGAGCTCATCTTACAGGCTTAAGAAGACCCAAAAGAAGAAAATAGGAGGGAAAGGGAAGGCACTGCTGCCACGACAAAGGCAAGGGAAAAGCCAAGCTTGCGGACAAAGGAAAGTGTTTCCATCACAACATGGATGGGCACCGGGAGAGAAATCGCCCAAAATACCTTGCTTGAGCTCAAAGAAAGAAATGTAAATTAGATTTACTTGTTTTTCAAACTTGTTTAGTGGAAAATGATGATTTAACTCGGATACTTGATTCGAGCCCACTATCACGTTTGCTCTTCATTTGAGAAACTGGTTCCTTCAAGGAGCTCGAAGAGGGTGAGATGGCGCTCGTGGTCGGAACGGAGACGTCGTCTCACTCGTGCGATGGGAGATGCCAAGTTATTTTTCTGAGATAGATTTATTTTAATGAAAAATCAGATATAGTTCCTAAGCTTAAAAGGAACTTAATTTCTATCTCTTGTTTAATAGAACTTGGTTATTGTATTACTTTTTCAATCAATGAAGCGTTCATTTTGAAAGAGGGTGTCAATATATGTTCTGCTAAACTGAAAAAGGGCTTGTACGTACTGAAACCGAATAAAATCAAAGCAATTTTAAATCATGAGATGTTTAAGAATGCTAACACTCAAAATAAAAGGCAAAGAATTTCTCCAAATAATAATACCTATCTGTGGCATCTTAAACTTGGTGATATTAATCTCAACCGGATTGAGAGACTTTCTAAGAATGGACTTCTAAACAAGTTAAAAGATGATTCTTTACCGCCTTGCGAGTCTTGCTTGGAAGGTAAAATGACCAAACGACCTTTTACTAGAAAAGGTTATAGAGTCGTAGAACCCTTAGAACTTATACATTCGGATCTTTGTGGTCCGGTGAATGTTAAAGCTCGAGAAGGGTACGAATATTTCATCTCTTTCATAGATGATTATTCGAGGTATGATTATCTATACCTAATGCATCACAAGTCTGAAGCTCTTGAAAAGTTCAAAGAGTATAAGGCTGAAGTAGAGAATGCATTAGGAAAAAGCATTAAAACACTTCGATCCAATCGAGATGGAGAGTATATGGATTTGAGATTCCAGGACTATATGATAGAACATGGAATTAAATCTCAACTCTCTGCACCTAGCAAAATGGTGTGTCAGAAAGGAGAAATAGAACCTTGTTAGACATGGTTCGTTCTATGATGAGCTATGCTCAATTGCCTGCCTCGTTTTGGGGATACGCAGTAGAGACTGCAGTTCAAATCTTGAACAGTGTTCCGTCAAAAAGTATTTCAGAAACACCTTTTGAACTTTGGAAGGGGGTAAACCTAGTTTACAACACTTCAGGATTTGGGGTTGTCTGGCACACGTGCTCGAGACAAACTCAAAGAAACTGGAACCTCGTTCAAAATTATGTCAATTTGTTGGCTATCCCAAAGAAACGAGAGGTGGTCTTTTCTACGACCCACAAGAAAATAAGGTGATTGTATCGACAAACGCCACGTTCTTGGAGGAAGATCACATGAGAAACCATAAACCGCGTAGTAAATTAGTACTAAATGAAGCTACACATGAACCAACAAGAGTTGTTGATCAAGCTGGACCTTCATCAAGAGTTGATGGAAGAGCCAGCACCTCTAGTCAGTCTCGTCCTTCTCAATCGTTGGGAACGCCTCGACATAGTGGGAGGGTTGTTTCCCAACCTGACCGCTACTTGGGTTTAGCTGAAACTCAAGTTGTCATACCTAATGATGGCGTAGAAGATCCATTGTCTTATAAACAGACAATGAATGACGTAGACAAGGACCAATGGATCAAAGCCATGGACCTTGAAATGGAGTCAATGGACTTCAATTCGGTATGGGATCTTGTAGACCAACCTGAAGGGTTTTACCCAAAGGGAAGGAGTTGACTATGAAGAAACTTTTTCCCCTGTTGCTATGCTGAAGTCTATAAGGATACTCTTGTCCATAGCCGCGTTTTATGATTATGAAATTTGACAAATGGACGTCAAGACTGCTTTTTTAATGGTAATCTTAACGAGAGCATCTACATGTCTCAGCCCGAAAGGTTCATAACACAAGGTCAGGAGCAAAAAATTTGCAATCTTAATCGATCCATTTATGGATTGAAACAAGCATCAAGATCTTGGAATATAAGATTTGATACTGCGATCAAGTCTTACGGCTTTGACCAAAACGATGATGAGCCTTGTGTTTACAAGAGGATCGTCAACGACAAAGTGGCTTTATTAGTACTTTATGTGGATGATATCCTACTCATTGGGAATGATGTAGGATACCTAACTGACATAAAGAATTGGCTGGCGACCCAATTCCAAATGAAAGATTTGGGAGAGGCGCAGTATGTTCTTGAGATTCAGATCTTTAGGAATCGCAAGAACATAATGCTAGCTTTATCTCAAGCGTCTTATATCGACAAGATGTTGTCCAGATATTCGATGCAGAATTCCAAGAGGGGCTTATTACCCTTCAGACACGGAGTTCATTTGTCTAGGGAACAGTGTCCCAAGACACCTCAAGATGTTGAGGATATGAGATATAATCCCTATGCCTATGCAGTAGGTAGCTTAATGTATGTTATGCTATGCACGAGGCCGGACATTTGCTATGCAGTGGGAATAGTCAATAGGTACCAGTCCAATCCAGGGTTAGACCACTGGACAGCAGTTAAAAATATCCTCAAGTATCTAAGGAGAACGAGGGACTATATGCTTGTGTATGGGTCTAAGGATCTGATCCTTACTGGATACACTGATTCTGATTTTCAGACCGATAAGGATTCTCGGAAATCCACATTGAGATCAGTTTTCACCCTGAACGGGGGAGCTATAGTATGGCGAAGCATAAATCAAGGATGCATCGCTGACTCCACAATGGAGGCTGAGTATGTCGCGCAGCTGAAGAAAATGGTAAGGAGGTTGTTTGACTAAGGAAATTCCTTACTGATTTGGAAGTTGTTCCAAATATGGAATCTCCCATCACCTTATACTGTGACAACAATGGTGCGGTAGCCAATTCGAAGGAACCTCGCAGCCATAAGCGAGGAAAGCACATCGAGAGGAAGTATCATCTGATACGAGAAATAGTGCAACGAGGAGATGTGATGATCCACGAAGATCGCCGAGCACAATATTGCTGATCCGTTTACAAAGACTCTCACGGCTAAAGTGTTCGAGGTCATCTGGAAACTCTGGGTCTACGAGATATGTACATAAGCTAATCTAGGGCAAGTGGGAGATATGTAATGGGGTATATGGATGCCCTAGTGGATTGTATTTCTATCTCTTGTAACCACTATTTTAGATTTTGATGTACCCCACTAGAGTTTTAGTTCAAGTGGGAGTTTGTTGGGATTTGTGCTCTAAAAATCGTAGTTTGTAATTATGTTATAATTAATGTAATAAAGTGTTATTATTTCAATAAAGTGTTATTGTTCGTTTTCTACGAGTTTGTCGTTATTTAAACCCTAAATCCAATAAACTAAACATCCAAGGTCATTAAATGAATCTTTAATCAATGTAATGTACATAAAAAGGATCTCGATTGAGATACGGCCTAAAGGGTCTATAGTTAGGGGATAAGGTTTGGGTACTTTACCACTGTTAAACTATGGATGTGGCCCACTTTGTATTTGATACAAACACTGTGATCCTAACGTGTTCGTGTAGATGACATGTGAGTGGGGATATCCTATGTAATGAGATTACATAAGACCGGACCACGAAATAGTAACCTCTAGTTGTAACTCCGTTGACTAGTTAGGTTTCTATTTCACTAGGATGACCTAGGCAACTTGATCTCAATCTCGAAGGGTTCACGAACTCCTGTTCGCAAGGGATTGTCCTTTGACTAGTATGGGTGAGAGTGGCCAGATTCACCGACTCAATATGCCTACCTTCTTGGGGACAAGACCGAGTGAGCGGCTGGAAACTTAACTTAGCAAGATGGAATTCACTCCTTCCCGCCTACTAGGGTAAGTAGAGGAATGTTCCCTTAAGTGGTGTCTCCGGGACTTGAACAAAGGGCCCGACCCTCTCATTGGCCCGAGAGGGACTCTGTTTGTTGGTAGGACCACAAACAAATTGTTCATTAGAGGAGCACTGGTACTTAAGGCACAAGATGTAACCCAGGGGTAAAACGGTAATTTGACCCAGCTTGTGTAACGAACATTCGTGAAGGATTGACTTGTTGTTATTGGTCAATATTCATGGACACAGAAATATATCTGCAGTGAGAAGAGTGCAGCTGTGGGACTTTAGTGGAGTGTTCCTGCAGTTAACGAATGTTGATTGGGAGGTTAATGAGATTAACAGAAAGCGGTCTCATGTATCGTTGGAGCTTACGATCCAGTAGGTCCACCTTCTAGCTCGTAAAGGGTTCTTAGATCATTTGAATTTGAAATGTTCAAATTCATTAGGGAATATATTTAATGTATTTAGATACGATATAATATATAGTTTTGGAACTATATATTATAAATTTAATGTGAATATGATTCATATTAAATTATATGAGAGAATTGAATATTTGAAAGAGTTCAAATATTATATTAAATGTGAATGTGATTCACATTTGCAAACTATAGGATAAAATTTAATGTCCACTGGATGTGCATTAAAACTATAGGTTAATGATTAAATGTGATTTAATCATATACATATAATCTATTTGATATATAAGATATTCAAATTAATTAATTGAGAATTAATTAATTATTTGATAGGATATATGTTTTAATTAATTATTTAATTAATTAAAAGAGGGGAACGTGTAGATGACACGTTTCCCACTCACCAGTTTCTTCTCCACTCCCTATCGTTAAGTGTAGGGAGTTGGAAGAAGCAGAAGGACGATCAATTCTTTTCTGCATTTGGTGAATTGCTAAAAAAGAATTTCTCTCTCTCTCACTCTAATTCCCAAAATCAAAAACTTCCAATTGTTGGATTACCTCCCCACCAAGGTAGATCTAAGTAGAACTCAGAGACATAGGAGGTTCTCTTGTTGGTAGTGTCCTTGCTTGAAAAATAGAGGAGTTGTTGTGTTGCTGAGTTACTGGAATTTGCTTGGTGCAAGGAGTTGCTGTGAGTCTACAAAGGTAATTCTTATTCCCTTTAGTTTAATTGTTAAACTTAACATGTTTGCATGTATGCTTTTCTCCATGCCTAATTAGATTAGAATTAACATGCTTGTTCTATATGTTTTATTTATCAATGTACTGATTTTTGTTTCAATTAAAACAATCAAGCAATTAACGATCCCAAACACGTTTCCGCTGCTCAAGGAGATTAGATCTCCATCAGCTAGTAACGTTGCAACGTTGTTGCTTCGGCAACAACAAAATCCTTTGAACACAGTAGCTTCAACCACCAAATTCTCCCTCGATACTCATCTGAATTGCACGAAATTGGTCCCGAACGACTCTTAACTCGATTGCAGACTCGATTATGCACTTAATTGCCCAAAAGTATAGAGGTCTTTACATTTAAATTGATCAAATCAAAAGAAACTAAGGCCAAAATATTTCTAAAAAGTTTTACAGCAAACCAAAATGAAATTTCCGCCTATCCAATGCAAATTTGTTTCAACCAAAACAAAACAAGCATTGCTCTAATACAAATTGATGGAGATCGAATCCCTTTGAGCATCATAAACGTGTTTTGGAATCGTAATTGCAAGTTTGTTTTTGGTTGAAAAACACAAAAACCAATACATTGAAAAAAAAACACAGAACAAGCATACATTTCCTAATCTAATCAGGCATGGAATTAATCATGCAAACATGTTATGTAAAACATTAAACTAAAAGGAAATAGATAGTTATCTTTGTAGTTTCAATTCAGCATCTCCTTGCTCCAAGTGTGCAGCAACACAACAACAACAAAAAAGACTTCTCTGTTTTTCTCCAACAGGACAGTACCACGAGGAAAACCTCCTATCCTCTGAGTTCCACTTAGATCTTACCTCGGTGGGAAGGTATTCCAACTTTTGAAAGAAGAGAAAAGGGAATTGAGAGAGAGAATTCTTTTTGGCAATTTCACCAAATTCACCAGAGAATAATCGATAAGCCAAAAACACCTATACCTCGAGAGGTTATCCAGAGGAGTTCTTCCACCACTCCCTATCGATTGGGAGTTACTGGGGAAGATGGGAACGTGTCAGTCCTGACACGTTCCCATTAATTAATTTAATTAAAATTAATTAATATTAGATTAATTAAACTAAATTTAATTAATTAATTAAATATCATATGTTTTTATTAATCATATATTTAATTAAGATCAAATCATATTTAATCTATTTCTCCTCTAATCTATAGTTTTAATGCACATCTTATGCACATTAAATTTTAACCTATAGTTTTTAAAAAACTGAATCTTATTCAAATTTAAATTAACTTTTGAACTCTTTCAAATATTTAATTCTCTCATATAATTTAATATGAATCATATTCACATTAAATCTATAATATATAGTTCCAAAACTATATATTATACCGTATCTATATACATTAAATTTATTCCCTAATGAATTTGAACATTTCAAATTCAAACGATCTAAGAACCCTTTACGAGCTAGAAGGTGGACCTAATGGACCTACAGATCAGAAGCTCCAACGATACGAGATTACTCGGTTAATCTCATTAACCTCCTAATCAACATTCGTTAATTGCGGGAACACTCCACTAAAGTCCCGCAGCTGCACTCTTCTCACTGCATATATATTTCTGTGTCCACGGATATTGACCAATAACAGCAAGTCAATCCTTCACGAATATTCGTAACACCAGCTGGGTCAAATTACCATTATACCCCTGGGTTACATCTTGTACCTTAGGTACTAGTGCTCCTCTAATGAACAATTTGTTTGTTGTCCTACCAACAAAAAGAGTCCCTCTTGGGGCAATGAGAGGGTTGGGCCCTTTTTTCAAGTCCCGGAGACACCACTTAAGAGAACATTCCTCTACTTACCCTAGTAGGCGGGAAGGAGTGAATTCCATCTTGTTAGGCTAAGTCCCCAGCTGCTCACTCGGTCTTGTTCCCAAGAAGGTAGGCATATTGAGTCGGCGAATCTGGCCACTCTCACCCATACTAGTCAAAGGACAATCCCTCGCACACAGGAGTTCGTAACCTGCTCAGGATTGAGATCAAGTTGCCTAGGTCATCCTAGTGAAATAGAAACCTAACTAGTCAATGGAGTTATATCTAGTGGTTACTATTTCGTGGTCCGGTCTTATGTAATCTCATTACATAGGATATCCCCACTCACATGTCATCTACACGAACATGTTAGGATCACCGTGTTTGTATCATATACAAAGTGGGCCACATCCATAGTTTTACCAGAGTAAGGTACCCAAACCTTATCCCCTTACTATAGACCCTTTAGGCTATATCTCGAACCGAGATCCCTTATGTGTACACTACATTCAGTTCAAGATACATTTTACAGCCTTGGATGTTTAGTTTATTGGATTTAGGGTTAAAACAATGGCAATATCGTAAATAATGAACAATAACACTTTATTGAAGTAATAACAGTTTATTGCAATAATTAGAACAAAATTACAAACTACGAGTTTAAGGGCGCAAACTCCAACATGGTGTTGTGGCAAATTCAAGAAAACCCCGATGTCACAAGAGGGGAAAACACATTGAGCGAAAGTATCATCTAATCAGGGAGATAGTGCATCGAGGAGATGTGATCGTCACAAAGATAGTTTCGGAGCACAATATTGCTGACCAATTTACAAAGGCTCTCTCGGCTAAAGTGTTTGAGAGTCACCTAGAACGTCTAGGACTACGTATCTTACCCTAACCAGGGCAAGTGAGAGTATGTTATAAGGGTTATTCAGTGCCCTAGTTTATTGTCTTTAACATTACTGTAATGTTCATTGTGTACTCTACTAGCTTTAGGTCAACTGGGAGATTGTTGGGGTTTATGCCCTAAACAAGTTTAGTTTTGTACTAATATTTCAATGAATTAATAAAGAGTTATTTATCATATTCTCACACATAAGCCTAAATCCAATAAACTAAGTTCCAAGGTTATAATGATTGATCTTGAACAATTGTGTAGTGGACACAAGTTGGATTAAGTTGTTCAAGTATAACCTAAAAGGTCTATGGTACATGCATAAGGTTGGGAACCTTATACTGGTAACACAATGGTTGCGACCCGCTTTGTATTTAGTACAAACGAGGTAATCCAACACGTTCGTGTGGTAGCTATGCAAGTGGGAGCATCTTGTATAATGAGATTATACAAGACCGGACTGCAAATTATTAACCTACTAGTGTAACGTCGTTAACAAGATAGGTCTAATAATTTATAGATGATCATTAGTGACTTGACCTGAATCCTGAGCAAGTTACGGACTCCTACTTATGGGGTTTGTCCTTAGATTAGTATAGGTGAAAGTGGCCTATAGCCGACTCAATAAGCCTATCTTCTCAGGGGCATAACCTTGGGAACTTAACTCTACAAGATGGAATTCACTCATTCCTAAATTAGGGAATCAAATAGGTTGTTCTCTTAAGATCTGAATCCAAGTCTTGAACAATGGGGCCCCGCCTTCTTACTGGCCTAAAAAGGATTAAGTTTATGGTAGGACCATAGAGTGGTTGTTCATTAGAGGATCAATGGAGCTTAAGGAGCAAGATATAATCACAGGGGTAAAACGGTAATTTTGATCCAGCTATGATTACGAACAACCTGTGAAGGGTCGACTCACAGGTATTGATTATATCAGTGGATACAACATAGTCTATAGTGAGAAGAGTGCAACTACGAGTTTATAGTGGAGTGACTCATAGTTAATGAATGTTGGTTAATTAGATCAAAGAGTTTGATCGATTAATCTCGTATCATTGGAGCTCATGATCTATAGATCCATTAGGTCCCTATGTTGGCTCAACATGGAAATAATGAGGGTTTATAGTTTGGAGTGAAATTTAAGTGTTCAATTTCATGTTTAAGGGGATATATCAATTACGTATGATATAATTAATATAATTTATGGTTTAATCCATATATTAAATGAGAAATATACCATAAGAGCACTATAGTGGTAGGATGGTCATTTTCATCCTATTTCCCTATAAATATGTGCATGAGATGCACATTTGTTAAGCATTCCAAAGCATTGGTGAGAAATTCCTAAAAGTGTTATTTGTGTGTTGTTGGAAAAGTTCCATAACACTTACCTCTCTCAAAAGCCTCCTATACTCCAAAGTGGAATCTCACATTCCTCCCTCTCCTGGAAATACAATGGAGAAGACTTAGTGGTGCATATCAGTTGTGTCGGGATCGTTGAGATCGTGAGAACGTGAGGAGCAAGGAGCACAAGGAAATTTCGTTCTACAAAGGTAAAATTCTTGTTGTCCAATTTCAATTTATATGCTTAATCTAGGATATTATTGTTTTCGATTTGATCTATGTAATATATTACGAGAACACACGATTCAAATCGTTTCCGCTATGGGATTCGATCTTATCAATGTGGAAGGAGAAGGACCAAATCAAGCATGTTAACCCGAGGTGACGGCATTGCAACTCCATTTTGGTTGTTGCAACGTCGACGTTGCAGATAATTGGCATAGTGAAGCTGTGAAGACGACATTGAAACGTTGCTTTGTAGCGTCGCAATGTCGAATGGATAACAAGACGCGTGTTAGGGTAGTGGTGTTGCAACGTTTCCCTCAGCATTGCAACGCCGCATACTATTTCCTTAAATGTTTTTCTGCCTAGGGCACAACGTTACAACATCGCCCATGGGGTTGCAACGCCGTGTCGATTACACTATAAATATATCATGTTGCCCACATTGCAAAGCGAGCCGAATTTGATAGATTTTTTTACCTAATTTCAAAATACACACTCTAAAAGGAGCAGAAAAGCATTCCTTGGGGGCCAAGCACGTGAGTGGAGGCCTGAGATCATGACGGGTGCTCGGGAACGGGGGACCGACATCGACACCTACGAGTCTCTTTCTTTTAGTTTGTAGCTTAGTTTATAGACTCTTTTATGGGATTAACATGTTTTTATGGTGATTATGAGTAGCTAATTTCCATAGTTAGGGATTGATGTAGCTTGTTATGAACTCGTTTCAAGTATGTATTTAACTTATGTTTGTGTTGCTTTATTTTTGGCAATTCTTCCTTAAATGCTTGCTTTTCTTTGGCCAAGTTTAGCATGATTTGTTGGTTTAAGTTGATTTCGAAAGAATAGACTTAGATTAGAGCGTAGTTGTCAAGACCCTTATTAAATATGGGCACGAGAGTGACTTGGGTACTTTGGGAAACGTTTTAAGAAATAGCTTAATGTCATGCATGGTTTTAAAATTCATAAGGTAACTTTAGGATTTATCGTAACGATAAATCCTAAAGTCACCTTTGGGAAATGTTTTAAAGTTACCTTAGCTTAATGTCATGCATACTTTTAAAATTCACAATGTTGTGCATGAGAATCATTGGAGCTCGAGAGAGTTCTTTTGAATGTCTTTAACTTGTTGTTTATAATCTCACAACCATAGTCAATTGCATGTGCTAATTAAGGAATTAACTTGTGAAATCATGAAATGAATGAAACTCCCGCAGCGGAAACGACTTGGAATGTCGTGGTGTTCGTTGTGAAAAACGTTTCTTAAAATCGAATCTATCACATAAATTCTAGGCTAAACATGCATTTCTAAGAAAGAAAAACAGTAAGGAAAGAGGTACTTACTTGTTGAAGAACGCTTCTTCAAAGTTTCTTTCTCTGGTCACGAACCTCTTCACAACTACGATCTCTTGAACCAAGAATTTGGACACCTCCAAATTGATCTTCTCGGTTGTTCTCGATCGGTTGAGGGAGAGTGGTGGAACTCCCTTTGGTTTCGGTAGAGAGAAACTCTAGAGAGAATTTGAGAGAAAAGAGAGATCCTTTTGGATGGAATTCCAAAAAATGAGCGATTGAAGTATGGAATGTCTCACATTCCATCCTTATATAGTGTCATATGGTGGAGTTAAAATCTCCACCTATTTACCCTTTTACCACAACTTTATGTTATGCAAATCGTATTTGCATAACACATATAATAAGATATCTCATATCTTATTATACAAATCACATTTGTATAATTGTGGATTTTAAATTGAATCATATTCAATTTAATTTCTCTCAATCCAATTTCTCCAAATTAGCACTAATTAATCAATTCGGCAAACCTATAGTTTATTATGAATCTCATTCACATTAAACTATATATTATGTCAACCATATCTCATATAAATGACATATATATCCTTTTAATGAATTTGAACACTTCAAATCCACACCAAACTGTAAACCCTCAATTTATCCAGTTTGAGCCAACCGAGGGACCTAGTAGACCTACAGATGACGAGTTTCAATGATCCGAGATTAACCTTTCAAACTCTTTGACCCAGTTATTCAACATTCATTAGCTACGGTAACACTCCACTAAAGGTCGTAGCTGCACTCCCATCACTCACTACAAGAAATGGGGGCTTTCCCGACGCCGAAAAATGTCGGCAGAGCATGAAACGACGTCTGCATACCCAATGTCGACGCGTTCAACTACGTCGACACGGACGTCGGCATAGGCTCTGTCGACGCGTCCCCTCGTCTGCATCGGCGGATCTTCTTGGCAGGCACTTTGTCGACGCATTGACCACGACGTCGGGAAGTCCTCGGTATGCCGACGCGTTAGAGGGTCGCGTCGACATACATGATTTGAACACACGATGCCGACGCCGTGATCACCGCGTCGGCATAGCCTTGATTTTCCGGCGCGGTAATGGCCCGCGTTGGCATTACTTCAGAGCTACCCTATGCCGACACGAGCATGAACGCATCGGCATAGCTTAGTGATTTTGTTTTAATTTTGCTATTTTATTCCAATTTTTTTACAAATAATTTTTTCCAATTGAATTTAATCTTCAACCATGTTTTACAAATATAAAGTAAAAAACGTAATCTAAATTGCATTTGAAACATAATATGCATTAAATAAACAAACAAAGTTGTCTTTATATATAAAATACTGAAATTACATACTAAAATTCGAAGTTTCTAACAATAATGAAATTACATAAACAAGAGATGAAAGAAACTCATAGATCCCTCTTGGAATTCCGCCAGAATAATATTAATTGATCTCGAATTACCTAAAAAAAAAAAAATTGATTAGTACTTTAATTTAGAGTAATTCATAGACAACAAACATATACTAATTAATGAATTATAAAGTTCAAGATTAGTTATTTTAGGCTAAAAGCATACAAATTGAAACCCCTAACATCTAACAACTTTGTCAATCACACGAATCAAACACAAAAGACATGAAAATATAATACCCTAACTAGGTTGTAACATGACATTGGTCACTACAAAAAGAAATCTACTTAAGCTAAAGCTCATAAAATATGCTCAACATAGATCGAACATGCTTTTTGCAAAATACTTTTAACCTAACTTAGGGAGCCTCGAAAATTTCGACAGCATAACAACGTAACTTGGACGTTCCCAAAAAATTTTCTTACACCTGATAAGAAATAAAACACACTTCTATAACCAAATTCAACACAACGTCCCCCGAACTACAAGTAAATAATGGAACTATCTCAGATTTATAGATGAAATGAAACTTCAGATTTCATAGCATCATGCTCAACAACACATCTTTATAAATGCATGTTCAAAACAAGTTTGAATTCAATTCTTACATACCTATTTTGATGGCCCTCCTTGTGACTCCACCACCTTCTTAATCAATTCTTGCATTTCTTGCATTTCTGCTCGATGTTGCTGCATTTGAGCATTAAGAAGTGTCTGAATTCGTTCCTCTATCCTTTCTTCAACCCTTGTCAACTTATCAGTTGTTTCAGCGAGTTTTGCCCTTAGCTCTTCAACCTCTTGACTTGAGGATGCACTTGATGAACTGGCATTCTATTTTCTAGAAGATTTAGAGGGCTTAGGTCCCCAACCAAGGCCTTTAACGTGGCCTGGACGACTTTCCAACTTGCAAAGGATGATTATAATATCTGCTTGTAATCGATCTAAATCACTAACACGTATCGTTTTTGCACATAAATCACGAAAGAACGAACATAGTTCGACACTAGCAATAGAAATATCCTTTCGTAAGTATGCTCTGATACCAATTGGAAGAAGTTTTTGAAGAAGAACGTGATAGTCGTGGGTTTTCATCCCCCATATTTTTTCATCCTTCTCGCTCACGCATCGCGATATGTTCGACACAAATCCATTTGAAAATTTCACTGATTTCAAGAACTTGCAAAACTCTATCTGTTCACTGGTTGTCAATGTGTATGCAGCATGTGGTTTTACAACTCTGGTTCCAACCTCTTGCAAGTGCAAGTCCTTTCATATCTTAAGGTCTTTTAGATCCAATCGAGCGTTTATCGTATCCTTTGATTTTCCTTTAATATTTAACAACGTCCCAATCAAGTTCTCACAAATATTCTTTTCAATGTGCATTACATCAAGTTTGTGTCTTAACAAAAGTTTTGACCAGTATGGAAGTTGAAAAAAATACTTTTTTTTGTCCAATTTAAACTTCGCTTCCTTTTTTTATCCTTTTTCGATTCATGCTTACTAAGAGTAGAAAAGTTTAACCCACTTAATTCTCGTAATATCTTTTCTCCACTCATCATCATCGGAGGAGGTCTATGGTCCACCTTCCCATCATGTTGTTTGCTCTGCCGCCAACTATGATTCTCTAGAAGATAACAACGATGTCTCATGTAAGAAATTTTTCTGAACGATGATGTATCTTCTTTACACGTAGGACATGTTTGGTAACCCTTCGTACTCCATCCCGACAAGTCTCCATTTGCAGGAAAGTCATTGATAGTCCACAACGAACTTCCATGTAGTTGAAAGAACTCATCGGTTATACAGTCATAAGTGTGCACACCATTAGTCCATAACTCTTTTAGTTCTTCTATCAATGGTTGTAAGTAAACGTCAATTTCTTTTCCAGGAGATTTCGGCCCAGGTATAAGTAGAGACATGAAAAAAATTGTCTCTTTCATGCATTTCCGAGGTGGTAAATTGTAAGGTACTAACACTACAGGCCACATACTATATCGAGTACTGATACTACCAAATGGATTAAACCCATCTGAAACTAATCCCAATTGAACATTTTGTGGATCTGAAGCAAACAACGGAAACTTCCGATCAAAATGCTTCCAACCTTCAACATCTACAGGATGTCGCAACATATCTTTTGTTTCAACACGTTTCTCGTTATGCCAACGCATTTCATGAGCAATGTGTTTCGATGAAAACAATCGTTTCAACCTTGGTATTAAAGGAAAATGGCGTACAACTTTATATGGAATATTTTTACTATCTCCATTGTTATCTTTATACCGAGCCTCACCGCATACTAGACATTGTTGGCAATTAGTAAATTCTTTCCAAAATAATATGCAATCGAACTTGCAAACGTGGATGGAGTCATAACCTAACCCTAAGTCACGCAACTTTCTCTTAGCTTTATAAAATGAACTTGGTATGAATGCCCCAGTTGGAAATGCTTCCTTTAACAATTCTAACAACATATCGAATGACTTGTTACTCCAACCATTAAGGACCTTAATATGCATCAACCTAACTAAAAATTGTAATGAAGAAAGTTGGGTACAATTAGGGTACAATTCATTACGTGCTTCAACCATTAAATCCTCGAATATGTTTCAAGTAACTCTATCGGGACCATTAGTGGGTAACTCATTCCCAAGGTATACTTCATCCACATCCACCTCATCATCAATATTAGGATCATCAATAGGGACTTGTAAGTCATATAGAAGATTCAATACATCATTATCTTCATTAACTAAATTACGCTCTACAGTACTTGATTGTCTTGTGTGATCCGCAAACCCTCTAGACAAGTCAACTGGCTCTCTGTGATATACCCAACAACTATATGAGGGAGACATTCCATTTGTGAATAAATATCGTTCTACTCCATCTAATGACTGCCACACCGAATTCATACACTTTTTGCATGGACATCTTATTTTTCCTGAATTATTTACATGAAGTTTTGCCATTTCTAAGAATTCAGTCACTCCTTCTTTGTACTCGGTTGAGAATCTATCCCTTATTTTAATCTACTCTCTGTTCATTCTCAATCGTGTACCACAACTCAAACCAACTCCTAATTCGTGAAATGTTAGAATCTGTATAATTAAATAAGAAGTGAGTTAGTAAACATGATTTTTAAAAGTGAGGTTTTTTCAACACATAAGAGCGTTTTAAACCTTGTTTAAAAGGTTAATAGTATAAATACAACCATAGTTTTAAAAGTGATCATCTCAAAAGTATTTAATTAAATACCTACTCGTTCAACCATAGTTTTATTATTATTACAAACATTATTATAGTTTTAAGATGAAGGATTGGCTTAGCACATGGTAAAAATCTTCATTTTGCTTTTGAAAATTCAACTCCTATTTTCCTTATAACTAAACTCGCGTTTTTTTACTTCCCTTCTCCTTCAACTTCAATGCGCCCCCTTCTATATATATATAATCCAACCCCCCAAATCCAACAACAAACAACACACAAATCAATTATCAAACAACAACAAAAAAAAGAACTTCTTCCTTCGTTCGTTGATCAAAATTCTGCAATTTCAATCAACAAAAATGGAGGAAATCGAAATCCCCCACTACTTCCTATGCCCCATCTAGAAAATATCAGAGTTAAACCAATATCAACAAAGTTTCCATTTTATCCAATATATTCTTCGAATTCACAATCATAATCAAATTTCCTAAACAAAAACATCTAATTCACAGAAAACTCGTAAGCGAGAGAGATATTACCGATCTTACTGTAAACGAGACAAAGAGAGAGACGACGACGAGGTGTTGACCACGGCAGCGGCGAGCTGTTAGTGGCTGAGGCGAACCCACGGCGGTGCAATGCGACTGCAATGGTGGCGGCAGACGCGAACCCACGACGGCGACGGCGGAGGAAACCCAACGGCGGCGACGACAGGCTCCAACGGTGGCTACGGAAAGCTCCCACGGCGGTGACGACAAACTGCACGATGGGTTTCTTTGAAGGGCGAGCGAAGGGTTTCTTAATTTCGAGAAGAAGGCCCTCAGTTTTAACGAGGACCTATGCCGACGCCGTCCATTGCGGCGTCGACATAGGGCATCTGTGTCGATGCCACAAATGCGAGCGTCGGCACAAATTCTTAAAAATGCCTCTCCCAAGAAGAAAGCCCTTGGTTTTAACGAGGACCTATGCTGACATCGACATAGGGCCTCTATGTCGACACGCACAAATGCGAGCGTCGGTAAAATGTTTTAAAAATACCTATCCCGACGCCTCATTTTCGCAACGTCAGGAGTGATGAAATTAAGTGGGTGGGGGTTCGAAATTGGGGGGAAAAGATAAGTGAATTTGCGTGATGCTGACGCGTTATTTGCCCGCGTCGGCATAAAGGGTTTTATCTTGAAGCGCTGCGCATGATCGCGTCGAAGATAAAGTTTTTCTGCCGACGCGCCTATAGGCGCGTCTGCAGTTTCCCTCGATTGCTGAAGATCCCGACGCGTTATGTAGCGCGTCAGCAGATAGGGTCTTATGCCGACGCGGTAGGTGGCATCGGATGTCGCGGCGTCGGCAAAGCACGATTTTCTTGTAGTGACTGTAGGACAAGTTGTGTCCATTGATATAACCAATGCCCGTGAGTCAACCCTTCAAAGGTTGTTTGTAGACACTGCTGAGTCAAATTACCATTTTACCTTTGTGTCTACCTCTTGTTCGTTAAGTCCCACTGCTTCTCTAATGAACAACAACATTGCATGGTCCAACCATAAACAAAATCTCTCTCGGGCCAGTGAGAGGGTGGGCGCTCGTTGTCCAAGCCCTGGAGACAACACTTAAGGGAACAACCCATCTAGTTTCCCTGAGTCGGGAACAAGTAAATTCCATCTCGCGTAGTCAAGTTTCCAGCTCCCCACGTGGTCATGTGCCTGAGAAGATAGGCATATTGGGTGAGTAACTGTGACCACCCTCACCCGTACTAGTGAAAGGACAGACCCCCGCAGACAGGAGTCAATAACACGCTCAGGATTAAGGTCGAGTCACTATTGGTCATCTACGAAATTATTAGCCCTATACTGTTAACGGTGTTACATCAGTAGGTATAATAATTCACGGTCTGGTCTTGTACAATCTCATTGCACAGGATGCCCTCACTCGCATGTCAATCACATGAACGAGTTGGATCACCTCGTTTGTATCTAATACAAAGCAGATCGCATCCACAGCGTATCCAGGATTAGGTCTCCAACCCTATCCGTATACTGTAGACTGTTCGGGTCATTAACTTGAACGTGATCCTCTCTCTGTGGCCACTACACACCGTTCAAGTTCTAGTTCTCTCATAATTCAATGACCCTAGAGTTTAGCTTATTGGATTAAATTTGTAAAATATGAGAGACACAAAGTGATGAAAAAATAACTCTTCTTTATTTCAATAAGGAATATTACAAACATATACGAGATTAGGACATACATCCCAACCAATCAATTCCCCTAATAATTCTATCTTATTTGTGTTCTCCATTTGTATATTTACTTTTCTATCTTTGTTTTCACCTTTATTCCAATTTCTATTGCTTTAGATAAAACTAAGAATTAGTATCTTAGTAATTTATTGATCTAGAAAACCATTCCTGAGGATGATACTCTTAACTGAAATCACTATATTAAAACTTGACCCGTACACTTGTGGTATTGCAATATTATTTTTACGCAACAGTGATTCAAGGAATTTTTCAATTGGAATTCGTGGTTGACGTGTTGAGGTGAGATTTTGCTCAATTAGTGTGTGGGTTTATTCTTCGATGCAATTTTTGGAGTAAAAAATTAGTGGGTGACATGTTCTTAGTCTAAAAGCGTATTTTTAGCATCGATTTAGATGTTTTGCACCAATTTTTGGTGTGTGTGGTTGCTTTCCAAGTTGTATAGAGAGTATTTGGAGTGTTTTGAATGTGTTTTGGCTTGGCACGAGTTTTTTCGCTTCTTGGGCAAGCTTCCTTTCGATTGCCTTGAGACTTGAAAAATTACCGGAAGCAGTTTTGTATAATTTAAGTGTTGAAGTAAGATTTTTGGTATGTTGTTTTTATGCTAAAAAGGTGGGTGTGAGCTTTTAAAAGCATTTGAAAGTTGTTCACCTGGTTGTGATTAATTTTTAACGATTTAAATTGGATTCTTCGAATTTAACACCAAGGTAAGTATCCATTTGGATTATTCCTCGCACCCTAGCTATGAGGTAATGAATAAAGTAAGTATGGTTGTAAATCTTAGTTGATAGTCAACTTTTGTTTGACTTGAGTTCCGTTTCATGCATGTTTGATTGTGGACCACAAATGTTATGTAGCTTGTATTGTTCACATGATTGTTATTATGTATCTTTGAGTATGACTTTGGTACCAAGTCGAGAAGGGGTGTGTCTTAGGACCCATTAGGCTAGTAGCCCCTACTTTACCCCTTATTAAGAGTGAAGGGAATCGAAGTCCCCGCAGCGGAAGCGATTGCGAATCGCGCGCTCTTGATTTAGTTACAACGATAAATTCAAGAACATACAAAAACTAGATTAAGCATAAAAGTGAAATGGACAACAAGTATTTACCTTTGAAGAACCTTTCTTCAAGTGCTCCTCTCTCCACGGTCACGATCTCAGCAACAAGAACTCCAACGTGCGAAGACACGACCACCGGATCTTCTCCATTGTTCTCTAGGTGAAGGAGGAAGGTGGGTTCCCTTTAGGAGATGTGAGGTATTTTGAGAGAGAGATGTTTTTGTTGCCTTGGAACTCTTCCAACAACAACAAAAAAGCTTTTTTCAAAACCTTAACCTAGTTGCATCTCATGCAACCATATATATAGAGAAATAGGATGGAAATGACCATCCTACCCTTCATTTAATCTCTCTTTAGTATATAGTTTATACATGAATCTAATTCACATTAAAACTATATATTATATCAATTATATCATATATAATTGATATAACTCCTCATATATGAAATTGAACGCTTCAATTTCACTCCAAACTTTATACCCTCAATATTACCATATTGAGCCAACGGAGGGATCTAATGGACCTACAGATCATGAGCTCCAATGATGTGAGATTAACTGATCAAACTCTTTGATCCAGTTAATCAATATTCATTAACTACAAGTCACTCCGCTATAGACTTGTAGCTCCACTCTCCTCACTGTAGATAATATTGTGTCCACTGATATAGTCATTACCCATGAGTCGACCCTTCACAGTTTGTTCGTAATCACACCGGGTCAAATTACCGCTTTATCCTCGTGATTACCTCTTTTGCTCCTTAAGCACCACCGATCCTCTAATGAACAACAAGTCTAAGGTCCTACCTTAGACTCATACCCTCTCATAGAGGCGGGACCCCGTTGTTCAAGACACGAGTCGATTCTTAAGGGAACAACCTATCTAATTCCTCGATGAGAAATGAGTGAATTCCATCTTGCATAGTTAAGTTCCCGACTACCTACGAGGTTCTGTCCCCCGAGAAGGTAGGCTTATTGAGTCGGCTCTGAGGCCACACTCGCCATACTAGTCTAAGGACAAACCCTTATAAGCGGGGAGTTCTTAACTTGCTCGAGATTCAAGTCAAGTCACTAATGACCATCTATAAATTACTAGTCTTATCCTGTTAACGGTGTTATACTCGTTAGACTAATAATTTGCGATCCAATCTTGTGTGAACTCTTCACACAGGATGCCCCAACTCGCATGTCAACTACATTAATGAGTTGGATTACCTCATTTGTACTAATTACAAAGTGGGTCGCATCCTTGTTACTGAATGAGGTTTCCAACCTTATTCTTATACCATAGACTATTTAGGTTATAATCTTGAACTCAATCCAAATAGTGTCCACTACACTGATTTCAAGATAAATGTTATAACCTTGGAGCTTAGTTTATTGGATTTATAAAAGCAAGACTGTACTTTTATCAAAACAAATAACACTTTATTTAATTGATCAAAATTACACAAGTTTAGGGAATAAATCCCAACGAAGAGAACGTTGTTTTGTAGCCTTGTGTGGCGAGAAACTAGCATGGAGCACACGTGTTGAGCGGGCTAGTTCATCGGCGTCCTAGGTTGGAGTCACAGCTAGTCCAGAGTCGTCTCGTGGTGAGTCAAAGTATGTGTGGCAACAGTTCAGGGGAGATGATGTCTTATGGTGAGCCATAGTAGACATGGCAATAGTCTAGGGACGAGAGTGCTTTGAGGTGAGCTACGTACAGTGAGTGTGGCAACAGTCCCGAGGCGAGAGATAGCTTACAAGCGTCCTGCAGGGCGGGTTTGAGCTATGTACTTTGTGAGCATGCTAGTTAGGTTGGTGTATCTCTACGTACAACGGGGGGCTATGCAATCATGTGTAGGCTTAGGGTAAGGCTAGGTCGGTCGTCTAGTTGAGTGCGGACTGAAAGTGGAGCCTAGTTAGCTTATGAGAATTGTTTGCTTGGTTAACTGCTTATCAACTTTGAGTGGGTTACTTACCGAGTATCTTCATACTCACCATGTTTGTTACTTGTGTGACTACTTACAGGTAATGACTAGGTGTGTGACGCTGGTGCGGACTCGTTGTCACGGCTATAGAGGCGTCTTTCGTTCTAGAACCTTTAGGGTGTCTTATTTTTGTCTCTTTTAATATTATCCTCCATTTTGTGCTTGTTGTCTCTTAATAAAACTATTTCCTTTATGCTCTAACTTTGAGTTTTATTGATAAAGCATGACTCTTGCGTTATGTGTACATGTTCTACAAGTATGTATGAGTTCTATCTGAGTTTCAAGTCATAGAGAAAAATTATTCTTTGGTCCTAGTTGCGCCATTGTGCTACCAAAATTAATGGGGCATAGCGAGAGCATTAACTACAGGACGATTATCTTGCGTTATTAGTTGTAGGGTCATCACATGTAGTACGATTTATGATAGGGTGTTGTAAATTTAATGTTTGTGTTGCTGTAAATTATACAATGTTATGTTATCTATAATTTATGGTTTTATGGATATACATGGGATGTTGATTTTTTGATATGGTGTAAATTTGTTGTTATTTATTTTAGTTTAATTTATTTTATAGATGGATAACAGTAGTGGCAATGCAAACACATCAGGATCAGGATGTTATGATGAAGCTCCTTCCAATCCTAGCAAAATTCCTAAACCACTTTTACCTTCAAAGTCTAAGAAAAAAGGCTCAATAAACTAACTTCTTTTGTTTGGGACAATTTCACAAAAAATGAAGTGAGTGCTAATGATGGAGCTAGGTGGAAGTATTGTGATAAGGATTATGCTTGTGACACTAATAGTTGTGGAACTAGCACTTTATGGAAACACTTAAGAAATCAGTGTAAAAAGTAGCCATATAGAGAAGACAAAAAAAAGACAAACCACCTTAACTCTTGTCCTTTCTAATGATGGAAAGGGAGGAAGTGCTAGTAACTTTCTGACTACGATATTTAGTCAACAGGCATGTAGAACTACATGTGCTCAGATGATAGTTATTGATGAGCTGTCTTTCAAATTCGTAGAAATTGAGGGGTTTAGACACTTTTGTAGTATTTCATGCCCTAAGTTTGATCTTCCATCCAGAGTAGCAATTGCTAGAGATGTGTTTTAACTTTATCTTGAAGAGAAAAAACAGTTGAAATCATTTTTAGGAAAAAAAACTCTCAAATGGTTCGTCTTACCACAGATACTTGGACTTCATTGCAAAACGTTAACTACATGGTTCTCACTGCACACTTTATTGATTATGAATGAAATTTGGAAAAAAAAAAAAGAAAAGAACTTTTGTCAAGTTGTTGATCATAGGGGACAGACTATTGGCAAAGTTATTGAGAGTTGTTTGTTGGAATGGGGGATTGATAAAAATTATTCCATCACTATTGATAATGCGAGTTCCAATGATTTGGAAATCTATTGTCTTAGATGGAGAACTATTACACATGAGGTGTTGTACTCACATAATTAACTTGATTGTCAATGATGGTTTGAAAGATATGCATGAGTCCATTGCTAGTGTTCGTAATGTAGTGAGATATGTTCGATCATCACCTAAGAGATTGAAAAATTTTAAAGCTTGTGTGAAACAAGAGAAAATTGAGTGTGAAGCTCTTGTTTGTTTAGATGTTCCAACTAGGTGGAATTCTACTTATTTAATTCTTGATCATGCAATCAAATTTGAAAAAGCTTTCAAGATTTTGGTGGAAGAAAAAGAGGACTCTGATTTTATTGGTTATTTTGAGAAAGATGACCATGGAAATAAAAGATTGGGGTCATCGTCTATACATGATTGGGAAAATGTTAAGGTGTTTATTAAGATTTTGAAGAAGTTTTATGATGTCACTACAAAGATAAGTGGTTCTTTATATGTGACTTCTAATGTTGGTTTTCATGAACTTTATGGTATCAATATACTTTAATTAAATGGAGCCAGAATCCCAACTCTATTCTATGTACTATGAAGAATGGCTTCAAATATGAAGAAAAAGTTTGACAAGTATTGGGGTTCTGCTGAAAAGATTAATAAATTGATATTTCTTGTCGTGGTATTTGATCCTCGTTACTAGTTGGATTATGTATTTTTTTGTTTTTCTAATGTTTATGAGGATGTTGTGGTCACAAAGATGATTGATGATGTCAAGTCATATTTAATTTGCATGTATGACTTGTACAAATCACATGACATTGGTGCTCGAGGTAGCAGAGGTACAAGTACAAGTGGTAGTGTTTCTCAACAATCAAGCACTATCACTAGTACTAGTAATGACAGTAGTGATGATGGAGAAGAAGAGGAAAGTCCGATGCAATTAAGGTATAAGAAAAGGAGAGAAGAGAAAACTTTATTAGAAGTGAAGAATGATGTGGATCAATATTTGTCTGAGCTTAATGAAGAAGTTAATGATGATTTAGATTTTTTTCTTGGTGGAAATTGAATGGTCATGAATACTGTATTTTATTAAACATTTCTCAAGATATTTTGGCAGTTCCTGTGTCTACATAGTTTCTGAATTTGCCTTTAGTACGGGAATGAGGATTCTTAATTCTTTTAGGAGTTTTTTAACTCCTACAATGGTGGAGGCTTTGATATGTGCACAAAACTGGATTTGTGGCAACTCAAGGTTATTAGATCTATCTCCACAACTTGAAGAGTTAGAGGCTTGTGATAAGATTGAAAATCATGTGATTAAATTATTTTCTAATTATTGTGGACTTAAGTTATTGTGGTCAAATAATATATTTTTTATCTTTTTTTTAGATATTGCATCGTCCTCTATTGTGGTGAAATAGGATTCAAGGAGATTGATTGTAAGTTTTTCTATCATTATATTGATTAATATGTTTTTTTCTTTTGTTAGATCAAATCATACCAATCTTTATAATCTAAAATTTTGTTTGTTTCTTTAGGACCAAGCATTAAAAAGTGCAAGTTCAATATTGAAGAACTAAATTTAATGGTAGTGTTGTTGTCAATTTTTCTGATGCTTCAATTTTAAGAATTTAGAAGTCTATTCTCTTGTGATGATTGTAATATAACTATATTGTTATTTAGTGCAAAGACATTTGGAGTTTTTTAATTTGTGGTGCTTCAAATTTAAGACTTTGGTATTGTAATAGAAAAAATAGTAAGTTTATATTATTGAAACTTTCACTTTGTTTTAAATGATGATGATTTATTTAGAAGTTTCTTAGGATAATTGTAAATTTGTAAGTTTTATTGTTGCTATTTAATATAAAGACATTTGAAGTTTTTTAATTCTTGTTTTTTTATATTTATATTAATTCTGGATTTCTTAAATTTTAAAATAAATAAAAAAAAAGCTAACCCGATGACCCAACCCGAAAATGTTGGGTTGGGTTGGGTTGGGTTAACCTCATAAATAAGATTAGTTGGGTTGGAAGAATGAACAATCCGAATTTTCGGGTTGGTCCAAAAACCCCATACCCGACCCAACCAAGCTTATGTATACCCCTAATTTTCTTCCTCGGGAATGGGAGTTTTTAAGTTTTGATTTTTTAAGTTAAGAACATATCTTTGTTTTTAAAATAAATAGTTTACTTTTATTTTTTTAATTCAAATTTATAACTATAAGAAATAAAAAATATATATGTAGTATGATAGCTTTGAAATATTTTTCTAAAAAATTATATATATATATATATATATATATATATATTTATTTATTTATTTATTTTTAAGTAAATAATTTGGACTTTTATTTATAATTAAGTTTGAAGGGTAAATTAAAGATGATTTTCATTTGCTAACACAAGCATAGCTCAACTGACATCAAGTAAAATTTATGACCAAGGAGTCATGAGTTCGAATCTCCGTACTCCAAATAATGTTGTTGTACTTAAAAAAAAGATGATTTTTATTTTTGTTAATTAATTTAAATTCATCTTTTTCATTTAAATTCATATAAAAGAATGCGAGTTGAGTTTTTGCTATTTGTTTATTTATATTATCAATTCGATGAAAATGGATAAAAATATTTTTATATTTTTAATAGATTATCTTTAGAATTTTAATCTCATATAAAGAAATTAAAGTCAATTTTCCAAAAACTTTACTATTATCTTTCAAGTTTGATTTTTTTCTAATGTATTTAATTATATAGATAATTTGATTATATATTATGTTAAAAAAAATAAAATTATGTATATATAAATTCTTATTTTTAATCTCTATACTAAGTAAATTGATATCATGTGCAATAGTTTATTATAATTTACTAATCGATATTACATTATTTGAAATTGTATAAATGCATCTAAGATTAAATGTTTTTATGGGCTTGTGCTCCTAGGAGAAAATCTTGGATCTGCCATGATGGTGACAATGTTTTTTTAGTACTATAAAAGTTGGGAGATTCAAATCACAGATCTTGTAGTCATTAACCTATTCAATATACTAGTTTAGTTATGCTTTTTTTGACTAATTGTGTGACAATGTTTCTACATGCATAATAAAGACTCGACTTTTCTCAAACTAGTCTGTAATCTCCAGGAGATAACACACTCGTAATCTAACCCCCAACCAATTTAGGCTCATGCCCAAATCTCATAGCCAATTATTTTCTCG
The DNA here is from genome assembly GCA_036507285.1 of Trichosanthes cucumerina. NCBI lineage: Eukaryota > Viridiplantae > Streptophyta > Magnoliopsida > Cucurbitales > Cucurbitaceae > Trichosanthes > Trichosanthes cucumerina. The sequence goes on along the minus strand of CM071839.1, from coordinate 66,547,696 downwards.
ATATTAGGAATAATCACTTTTTTCAATTCCCTCATCCATCAACCAAAGGTTACTCACTTGAAAATTTGATGCAGATGAACAACCAGGCACAAAAGATCTTAGTCCTTCAGATTTTCAAATGTCTACATATATGTTTTTCTAATTATCAAAATTTCTCATCCAAAACAAAACTATCTAATTTTCAATAATAAAACCTATTTAAGTATTGTATGTATGTGTGTGTATCATCAACTATATGATAAAACCATCAATACTTTTCCAATCACTAGCTTCTAAATTTTGCTTTCAGGTAGGTAAAAGATGTATTTTAATCTAAGTCTAAGTGTCTACTTGTCTAGAATTTTTTTTTATATATATAAAATAAAATCCAACAACTACTATGACCAAGAAGTCATGAGTTCGAATTTCTCCGCCCCTAAATTATTGATGTACTAAAAAAAATCTAACAAGTACTTCATTAAACAAAGCCTAATTCATCACCAATCAAATCCTATAAACTTTTTAAAATAAATCTCATTCACCAAACAATAATTAAATTATTGTCAAAAGTGTAGCTCAACTCCTTAAAAGTATAATACCTTCTTGACATCAAAGATTAAAAATTCAAATCTCTTCCCTGAAAGAAAAATAATAATAAAAAAATAAAATATGAATAAGATAAAAGATTAAAATACCATTTTGGTCTCTATATTTTGACGTTTGTTCTATTTTGGTGCATGTACTTTCAAATGTCTTATTTTAATCCAAGTATTTTCAATAAATCTTAAATTTTTTCCTCAGGATAAGTTTGAAATTAATTTTTATTGAAATTGATTAAATAATAACAATAACTTAATACAATAAAAGATACAATGAGAACATATTTCCAAAATTAATAAAACAAAAGATAATATAGACTTAGACTAATTTTTTTTTAAAGTTAACCATAATGAAAAAAATAGATAAATTTAAAATTTTATTAAAAATATATAAACTAAAATTAGATATTTGAAAGATTAGAGACTAAAATGTTGCACCCAAGATTAAAGATGTCGATGTCAATGGAAATATTGAAGTTTTAATTTCTTGCAAATGTCGATGGATATTTCTAAAAAAACTTTAGAACAAAAAATTTTAAAAATATATTTAAATTAGAAAATAAATCTTTTATACTTTTTAAATGAGTTAAAATACTTATTATAATATTATATTTACATTAAGTTATATTTTGTTATTATTTTCTTTAATATTTAATCAATTTTGAATGATATAATAAAAATATTGATTCACTCCTAGTGTAAACACATAGATATGTAAAATATTGATAGAAATGTGGCTTGACGAAATTTAATACCATGAGACATGTAAAATATTGATAGAAATGTGGCTTGACGAAATTTAATACCATGGTTGGAGATGAACCGAAATGAAATTTTAAGAAAATATAAAATAAGGGAGAAAGGGTCAAGGGGATTGGAGAGGTCCACCTAATCCTGGGGGTAGGCTGTTTGATATATCGTGTATGTTTGTGCCGCAGTCGATATTCCAATTCCCAAGTGATTGATTTGATAAAAAAAAGGCGAGCCACAGCCACAGCCCCTAGAATCTTGGTTTGGTGTTCGTGGCCTAACGGCACTGAGTGAGTGACCTTCACGATCTCTCTCCATTTCTCTTTCAAGATAAAATCTCGGATCACCACATGACTCGTTCCTTCTCCGCATTCAACTTTTTCTAACTGCCTTCGCTAATTCCCTTCCCCTTTCCCTTCTTTTTCTTCTCACGAGGCTTAATTTCTCTCTTGGGCTTCTTCTTCTTTCTTTTCTCTCCATTCTTCTGCTTTTCCCCTTTCTGGGTTTTTGTTTCCTTTGACCCATTTCCCTCTTCCCCCTTCCTCCTTTTTTTTCCTTTTTCCTTTTTCGTTTTCATCTTTTTCGGTTTTCTCTCCTTTTTCCCGTCTCTGTCAGAGAGATTCTTCTTTTTATTCCTCTCTTCCATCCCCCTATTTCAGTTTTTGGGGTTTTCTGTTTCTTCTTTACCTTTTTGGCTCAATTGGGTCTGTTTTCACTGGTGGGTGTGAGTCGTCTGTTTTCTCTGTACCATTTGCGGTGGTACGATTTCTCGCCTCTGTTGATGGCCTGTTGATGTCTCTGGCCGTTGAAATTGCTTCCAGTTCAAAAGGGATAATGGGGTTTGACGACAAAGACAAAGATGGGAAAGAAGACGATTCTCCCAAAGTTTCAGAGCCCAAAAAAGCTGAGGATGTAGAAGACGTTGATGCGCCTTCTGGGATGAGTAGGAAAATGAGTGAGAGCTCAATCTGTGCAACTGAAGAGGAAGACGACGAAGATGGAAGGAAAATCGAGTTGGGTCCTCAGTACACTTTGAAAGAACTCAACGAGAAGGACAAGGTCTTTTCCCTCTCCCCCCATTACTAATATTCTCTCTCCTTTTTTTAATTTCTTCGATTTCTTTGACTTACCCTTTTCAGTTCTCACTTTCAGGATGATGAAAGCCTCAGGAGGTGGAAGGAACAGCTTCTTGGTGGTGTTGATTTTGAATCTGTTGGAGGTAACCCTAACACTTTCAATTTTTCTTCAAATTCCACTAGTTGTTTTTTCCTAAGATTCTGTTTTATAAGAACATTTGCATTGACTATATTGGTTGTGTTTTAGAAACTCTTGAGCCGGATGTGAAGATTGTAAGCCTTGCAATCAAATCATCAGGCCGGCCTGACATTGTTCTTCCAATTCCTGAGAGTGGAAATCCCAAAGGCCCCTGGTTTACTTTGAAGGAAGGCAGTCGTTACAGCCTCAAGTTTACTTTTCAGGTCAGCAACAACATTGTTTCTGGTCTCAAATATACCAATACAGTGTGGAAAACTGGCGTTAAAGGTAAAAAAATCTCTCTCTCTCTCTCTATCCATATATATATATATTTGTTCGGTTTCTCTCTCTGCCATTAATAGAGAACTGTTCTTTTTTTGTTTTTTTTTTTTTGTTTTTTACTGTTTCAGTTGACAGTACAAAAGAGATGATTGGAACCTTTAGCCCTCAGCCTGAACCTTATGAACATGAGATGCAGGAAGAAACAACTCCTTCAGGCATCTTTGCCAGGGGATCATATTCAGCCAGAAGCAAGGTCAGTTGTAAAGACTTAAATGTCAACGTTTGTTTGATTTGATTTTATAAAAGTTTCGAAAATGTACTAATATTGCTGGAAATACTATCATGGAAATTAGCAATCCATAAAATTAAAATTACCCCTGAACAGTTCTATAAACTGATTTGACAATGAGAGGAGGGGTAATTTTTATGGAATTCCTAATTTATAAGAAATGTTGGCATATCAATAGTGGTATAATATTGTCTAATGCTAACTTTTCTTTTTTAATAATTGAACATGTCATTTTTAGTAATAGAAAATTTTCTACTTGAAAATGGGGATGTGGGGTCCAGAAATATTAGAGAAATTATTTAGGAAGGAAAATGAGTATTATTAGAGAAGTAGAAATTTTCGCTCCATGTACCTTATTTCACATGAACTGATGGGATATTAAATTTTGAAAAGAGTAATACTATTGGTGAACTAGAAATATTTTCTACCCATTTACCTTATTTGAGATTGTCAAAACAGACGGGATATTAAATTTTGAATTTGAATGCTTTTACTAATTTCTGTCCTCTATTATTTTTCCTTTATGGAAACCAATTAAAAGCTCTATAATTTCAACTGTACCTGTCCATTTATGGCTTGCATCACATGGCTTGACTGGCTCTAATCTGAGCTTTCACCTTTAAGAGAAAGTAGCTTTTTTTTTTTTCTTTTTTTTCCATGGCTATCTATGCATTCTGATGTAATAAGTAACGTGAAATTTCCTTTTCTCTTCAGCCTTGTTTTAAAAGACATGTTTTGTTTTGCTTCTTCTTCACATGAATCTATGTCTGTAAACTTGTCTGCTTGTTTGTTGGATTTTTTTTCCTTTTCTTTTTTGGCTCAGTTTGTTGATGATGATAACAAGTGCTACTTGGAGATCAATTACACATTTGATATCAGGAAAGACTGGAAGGAGGAGTAGCCTGCTTTATCGTATCCTTGAATTCGATCATTCAGTGCCCGATTTGCCCTGAACCCACTGCTGCTCGATGTTTAATTTTGCTGCTGTTCTTATTTATTCTTAATCTTCTCAAGGTTGGTGTCTTTTTCTTTCTTTCTTTTTTTTTTTTCCTTTTTTGACAATGAGGATGAAGGATGTTTTTGAACTAACAATAGAAAAAGAAAAACAGAGATGGGTTAGATCTGTATTGTCAATAAAAAAAAAGCTCAGCTTTGGCTTTTTTGTTAAATGTTAAAGCCAATCCTTTTTCCCCCTCTTATAATTACTGTGATTGCGTTATGAATCCTCTTTCCTTTGTTTGGTAATATTCTGGTTTCTAATTTTTTTTCTCTTAAATGTTCTTTTCTAAGAAATATCTGAGCTATAAAAATATATTTTAAATTTTAAATTTTTCGTTGTTTTTTACATTTTGTTACCCATAAATTGCACTTAGTTATTAATAAAAATAAACATAACATAAGAACTTAGAATGTATAATATATTTTTAAACAATAATTCCGACGTTAAACTTGATTTTCTTAAAAAAAAATTTACAGCATAAGAAGTTGTTGTCACATATATTTTATATTTTTAGATATTTTACTTGTCTACAAGACATAGCTCAACTGTCATCAAATATGATTCATGACTAAGAGATCAGAAATTTGAATTACTTTTTTAACGTAAACATAAAATTAAAAAGAAAAAACAAGTTATGTTTTTTTAGTTCATTAAATCCTTAAATTAAAGAAAACATATATTTAACTATACTAGTTTATTACCACGTGCAAATGCACGTTATACATTTTTTTTTTACTTTATTTTATATTATAAAAGATTAATTATATTTATTAAAAATTATACTAAACGAAACAATATATATACTTTAAATATATTAAAATCATAATTTTTTATATATTACAAATATTTTTCTTATTTAATATTAGTGTAATTGTAAAAAATGAAAATCAATTGTTATTATTAATAAAAAATTTATGAAATATTTTAAGTTAATCTGGTTTGGTAAAGGATTATCATTTCTTTACGGTGTTAGAATATAGATTTTTTAACAGGTAAATGATAGAATTAATTACTTTATGCCTTTCTAGTTTTTTCATGTTTTTCCTCCTTTCATTAAACTCATAATTACTTTTTAATTATTATTATACTATATTTTAATTTTTTAAATAATTATTTTCTTATCTTAGTATACTTAATGAAAATGGAGATTACAAATTTTTGTGCAAATGAGTGGAAAGATTTGTAAAACTTTTTGACATCTCAAAAAACTTTCATACTCTATAATTAAATATAATTAGATGAAAGTATTGATTTAAGAATTAAGTTATTTACATGGAGGCAAGCACTTTACTTTGATTGTTTTTCTTACTACTTTATTTGATTATTACAAATTCTAAATATTTTTAAGCAAATTTTTTGTTACGACACATTTCAATCTTAATAATTTCATATTATAATTAAAGGAATATTATTCTAACTTATTAGAAATGAAATAATAAAATTCTTTATATTCCAACTCTTTAAATTCCATACAAAGTCTTGTACTTCATTAATATTTTTAATGTATTCTTGATGTTTTTTTTTTTAATTTATGATTGGTAAGTAATTAATTTAGATTTTTTTGATTAATTGAAAATTCTGTGAGGCATTAATTTACACACTTTTTGTCCTACAAAATAAACATAAGTTTGTAATTGATCTTTAACTTCTTAGCAATAAAATAACAAAACTTTGTATTCAAACTCTTTAGATTGTATCCAAGTTATTATTTATTAATTTTTTTTTATGATTAATTTTAAATTTATTATTGACAATTAATTAATATAATATTTTATAATTAATTAAAAATTTTGTGAGGCATTAAGTTACACGTGATTTTTTTTCTCGAACAAAAGAGACAAGGTTGTAATTGATCAATAAAATTTTATTTTGACAATATTTTAGATAAAAAGAAAGATTACACAAATTATAAAGGAACAATAAAAAACAAATCATGAATTATAAATAATTAATAAAAGAAATAGTAACAAAAGAATTTAAAGATCTAGACCTACACTCATTTTTTAGGGAAAAAAAAACAGTACACGAATATACCACAAAATACATTCAACCCTTACATTTTGAATATATCACAAAAATCTTGAGATGTTTTGAAGATTGAAAAAACTTTGAGAACAAATAGAACAAAAATAAAGAAAGAATGAAACTCTTTGGTGAAGAAAATGATAAAGAAAATCTATTTTATTAGAAAATGAGAGTTATAAAACCTTTTGAATTCTATAACTTCTAAAATTCAATTATGAATTATAATTAAAGAAAATTGTAGAAAAAACTTTTTATATTATAACCTATAATTGATAATGAATTAATTTATTATTTATAATTAGTCACTAATGACATTTTTGTAAATTAGTAAATGAAAGAAAGGATAAAAGTGTCCAAAAATATTTTTCCAACCTCCTCACTTTTTAATAGTATAGATATAGATATAGTATAGATATAGATAAGTAAAAAAAGGATTAAAATTTGGTTTTAAAAACAGTCCATTAGTAAATCTAAATCAACTAACCTATAATTTTTTAAGAGAAAAAACGACTATAATTTCTTTTTACTACATTAACAATTAGAGGTACGAGAATTCGAGCCCATGACCTCATGGTTATAGATCTTATTTGATGTCAGTTGAGCTACGCTCTTATTGGCAAAAATGATTATAATTTAAATTCCCATTTAAAAAAACTTTTTTTTCAGCAAGACCATAATTAAACAAAAAAAAATTGTATTCTTAAAAACCAATAGAAAATGGGTTTTTTTAAAAAAGTTTGCGTTAATCAAACAAAATAAAAGTGAAAAATTAAATTTTTTACTCTATAGTCTCTACTAAACATGTTGTATCAATTTTCACCCTCAACTTTTACTTTCATTAAATTTTTGGGTCCTACATTTATTTAAATGTTGTATTTCTACCCTCTAATGACGTTTTTACTGATTAATTTTAACACAAAAAGAAGCTACAAATGAAATTTTCTTTGAAATCTTGTTAATTTTGTACTAACTACCATGAGTGTGTTTATCATTCATTCATTGAAGGCATATGAGAAGAATATATATATATATTTTTTAATAAAAACTAGTTAGAGGATAACAATTCAATACTTTTTTTAATTTAAGATTAAGATGGTAAACTTATCTAAGTTTGGGGTGTAATTTGATGAAATTAAAAGTTTAGGATAAAAATTGACATAACATAATAAATTTAGAAGTTGTTTTCCAAAATAAAATCTCATGTTATTAAATTCAAACTTTTAACATAGGAAGATACACATTATTCTTACTAGCTTTAAACATGCTTAAATGATGTTTATGAAATTGGTTAAAAAGTACCAAAAATGAAAGAGCGAATGATGGTTATGATCTCATTGGGTAAACAACATAATTAATGATCAAAGTAAATGGAAAAAGATATGATAAGATTTTTGGTATCATTAGCCAAACATGAGATTATGGGAATACAAATCTTGAATTCCTAATAAGAAATTAGCCTAATAATTTATACCGACACACGAACATGCACCACTTTTTAAGTTGTTTTTTTAAAAAACAAAATCGGACTAATTAGATTAGTAATATGATTTTTCCCCCTTCGTTTATGCAATCAATTGTGGGCAAATAATTAAAATAAAAACCATTTTTTAATTTATATTTTTTTTTTTAAGAAAAGAAAAATCAAACTAGCTAGCATGTTGAATGATTGTTAGTCCTTGCTTGTGATGGCTTTGTGGGATTTTTTTTCTTCTAATGAAAGTTATACGTTAAATTGGAATGCTTTTACTAGTCAATTATGGGGTTGACTTGAATTTTTGCGAAATTGTTTATTTATAAGAATTATTTTAATGGCTCACTTAAAAAAAATATTAGCAATTATTAATTAAGAATTCAGAGGTTTTTAAAATTAATTTGTAAATATGTCTGTAACGCCCCGTAAAAAGAACACTTCCTACTCGGGGCATTACATCCAAGGTGCACCGCTCGCGCCGAAAATCCGGCAGCATAACAACACAACCTAGACAAACCAAAAAAAATTAAAGGGAACCTGGACCTATACAAGGCACTTCAAAAGACTCACGAGGGTACCTAGCCTCCACCAAACTACACAGAAAACAAAAGGCTGGGCTCCAGTCCCTCGGAGTTAACAGAAATCTCAAGACAACAGAAGCATGCTTTGAATAAGAAAGAAACACATTAGAACATGCTTTGATTCAAACGAATAAAGAACGATACAAACTAGATTTCAAACATGAACCAAAGAAACATAACGCAACAAAAGAAAAGAAATGAAAGGAACAACTCCTAACGAAACTTCTAAGTCCTACAAGTCTTCCATAGCCCCGCAGGGGTCTCGTCGTCGATGGTCACCTCACTAGTTTGCCTTACCTGCAAAAGAAGAAATAAAGAAGGGATGAGTATAAAAATACTCAGTAAGCAGGCCACTTCGTCCAAGAAATACAGAATATAAGGAACGACCTTAGACTTAGCTAAACACGACACCTAGCCCGCCAAACAACCTCAACAAGCATCATGGCCAAATTTCTTACTCAGGTTTCCTAGTTCTGTCCTACCCTTAGCTCTTGGACTGGGTTGGCAGCACGTGGCCACGAGACTCATCCCCGGGCCTGAACTAGGGCGAAGGACTCTATCCATCCCCTCTGACTCTAAGGATCACACCCCGAGTCGCACAACCGGATGGGCGCGACCACCACATCCCACAAAGCATCGGCGGTACTACTGCACACAATCGACCACTGGCTCATTCCCTGATTCGCATTTAGGCGAAGGACTCTATCCAACCCCTCGACTCCAAGGATCATACCCCGAGTCGCATGGGCCGGATGGAGGCGGACTCATCACATCCCATAACATCATCGTCATCTCGCTAACCTCGAGTCTCGGCCTACTAAGGGTTACACAGATACTTGGGACTTGGACCTGCACTAGGGCTAGTTGTGCTAACTACAATTCTAAGGCTCAATGGCACTTCTCGAGTCACTTCAGACTAAGCACAGGACAACCAGGCTCGGGACAAACAGTCATAGCACGATGAACATTTAGGAACTCAACACAAGGTTACATCGCCCCTACTAGTTATGAACACATAGCACTAACAGAAAATCAGAAACCAAAAAGAACTAACGAGTTCGAGTTCCAGTACAGATAAACGTAAACAACCACAAAGAACATGATTCAGGCACAACCGAGCATCTCATCCTATCATGCTACTATCAAAACTTTACTTTCAATCATAAATTGCATGCAATATGCCCCTAAGCCCTACACTTAGGGGTAGTTTAGTCCAAACGACTACTTACAGGAAAATCGAATACAACGAGGACTTGGGTTATGCGGTGTGCTCCAAAGTACTTCTACTTCCAAATCGTCCCTAACGAAGAACACGCACAAGGTTAGTAAATCGAAACGTAAAAGTGACCTTAAAAGCTTTCAAGGAGTAAAACTCACCTAACGAAGTGTCAAAACAGACTATGGAACGGACCGAGGCGACTAGACGGAAGGAGACTGTCGCGGCTCTGCAGGCGGCGGCGTGTGGACCGGCGGGCTACGACAACGCATGAAAGTGACGGCGAAGGCGCGTGGGTGGCAAATCTGGAATCCTCACGGCCCGATCTATCAAGAACCGGTCTCCGTTCCTCGAAAACCGACCAAAAAGAGCTCTAACCGATTGAACCAAAATAGTGGGTCTCGCGTGAACCGGTGGCAGATACCTTCCTCTCCGACGACGGCTTGGCTGCAAGAATGCGTTGATGGCGCCAGTCTACGTTGCGACACGATGGCGGCTTCGGCTGCGAAGGAGATGCAGTGGCGACGTCGACCGTGGCCTGAGATGAGAGAGAAAAAGAGAAGCGCGAGAAAGAGGGACTCGTGAGAGAGAGAGAGAAAAAGAGAAAGAGAGATCTGAGAGAGAGAGAGTGAAGAAGAAGAGGGAGAGAAGAAGAAGAAGGAGAACGAGAGGGTGGCGTGGCGGCTGGCCGCTTGGCTCAGCAGAACGGAGGAAGGGGAGGGCTTCGCCCTCCCCGACTTTTCTTCTTCTGTTTTAATTTTTTTCTAAATGCTGTAATAAAACGCCGTCTGTTACAGTCTACCCACCTTAGAAACTTTCGTCCTCGAAAGTAGCTAGCTCTCGAACAACTCTGGGTAACTTGCTCGCATCTCCTCCTCGCGCTCCCAAGTGGCTTCCTTTAGATGGTGGTTCTGCCAAAGGACCTTCACAAAACGGATTTCCCTGTTCCTCAGGACTTTACTATCACGAGCAAGAATTTGCACAGGTCTTTCCTCATAACTCAGATCCTTGTCTAACTTCAACGAGTCAAAGTCGATAACGTGCGAGGCATCAGGCACATACGCTCGCAGCGTAGACACATGGAACACGTTATGGACCGACGCAAGGGATGGCGGTAGGGCCAATTGATAAGCCACTGGTCCAATGCGCTCTAGAATCTCGAAAGGACCAACAAACCTCGGGCTTAGATTTCCTTTCTTACCGAACCTCACAACACCCCTCATAGGTGCAACTTTCAAGAACACAAGGTCCCCAACGACAAACTCCAACTCTCGACGCCTGACATCAGCATAACTCTTCTGCCTACTCTGTGCCGTTAACATTCTTGCCCTGATCTTCTGTATGGCCTCGTTTGTCACTTGGACCAACTCGAGTCCCAACAATTTCCGTTCACCAACCTCTCCCCAACACACCGGGGTCCTGCACCTTCTCCCATAAAGGGCTTCGAAAGGAGCCATACCAATAGTCGTCTGATAACTATTGTTATAAGCAAACTCCATCAGGTGATGGTGTGAGTCCGAACTACCTGTGAAGTCTAACGCGCATGCCCGAAGCATATCCTCCAGAATTTGATTCACCCTTTCCGTCTGGCCATCGGTCTGAGGGTGAAACGCTGTACTAAAGTTACTCTGAGCCCCTAGGGCTCTCTGAAAACTCACCCAAAAGTTCGAGGTGAACCGTGGGTCTCTATCAGACACGATCCTCACTGGGACTCCGTGCAACCTTACTATCTCTTCCATAAACAAATGTGCCCATTTCTCAACTGTAGAGGTAGGCTTACCAGGCAGAAAGTGAGCGGACTTGGTCAGTCTATCCACAATCACCGAAATCACTGTGAATCCTTTCGTTGTTCGGGGCAATCTCGAAATAAAGTCCATGGAGATCTCCTCCCATTTCCACTGAGGTACTTCCAGCGGTTGCAACAACCCTGTTGGTTTCTGCCTCGGTGCTTTAACTTGCTGGCACACCAAACATCTGCTGATAAACTCTGCCACGTCTCTTTTCATTCCACGCCACCAATAGAATGATTTCAAGTCCTGATACATCTTAGTGCTTCCTGGATGCACTGAAAAAGGAGAGTTATGAGCATCCGACAAAATTTCTTCCTTGAGGCCACTCTCAGTAGGAACACACAACCGTCCCCTGAAAAGTAGTCCACCGTCTCTGCATCACCGAGAACTCGCTTTCAACACACTTCTTGCCTGACGCCAACAATCCTCAAGACTTGAGTCTCCTCGCCGAGCCTCAATAACTCGTTGTCTCAAGGTCGGCCGCATCGAGCAATCGGGTTCACCGTGGCTTGTGACTCGACTCACCACAATCGCTATCTCTCGCACGCCCAACTCTCGACGCAAAGGAACTTGTCTCGTGACCGTGGCCGAGGTGTGAGCCACCTTCCTCGCTAAGAGCATCGCGAATAACGCTTGCTTTGCTGGATGGTACAAAGATCTCAACCTCATAGTCCTTTACTAACTGCCATCTGTGTTGCCTCATATTCAACTCCTTCTAGGTAAAAAGATACTTGAGGCTCTTGTGGTCCATGTACATCTGAATCTTTTCCCCATATAAGTAGTGTCGCCATATCTTAAGAGCGAAGACCACGACAGCAAACTCCAAGTCATGGGTCGGGTAATTTCGCTCATAATCCTTCAACTGACGAGAGGCATAGGCGATCACCTTTCCATTCTGCATCAACACACAACCCAAGCCTTTCTTGGAGGCATCATCAGAGACCACGAAACTTCCTGAGCCATCAGGTACACGCAAGCACAAAAGTGCAGACTAGCCTATGCTTGAGGTCCTGAAAACTCGTCTCACAAGCTTCACACCACACGAACGGATTTCCCTTCCGGGTTAACTGAGTCAAGGGTGTGGCTATCTTGGAGAAATCTTTGACAAACCTCCTGTAGTAGCTTGCCAGACCCAAAAAGCTTCGCACTTCGGAGACTATCTTAGGGCGGGACCAATCTGTCACTGCCTCAATCTTGGCGGGATCCACTGTTACACCTTCTTTAGACACCACGTGTCCTAGGAAGGCTACTCGCTGCAACCAGAACTCACACTTGGAGAACTTTGCATACAACTGGTTGATCCTTAAAGCTGTCAACACTTCCCTCAAATGGACTTCATGCTCCTCCTCTGACTTGGAGTACACCAAAATATCGTCGATGAACACAATCACAAAGGTGTCTAAGAACTCTTAGAATACCCTGTTCATAAGCTCCATAAATGAAGCTGGGGCATTCGTCAAGCCAAAGGACATTACTGTGAACTCATAGTGCCCGTACCTGGACCTGAAGGCAGTCTTTGGAATGTCCTCATCCTTGATTCTAAGCTGATGGTACCCTGACCGCAGGTCAATCTTAGAAAACACTGCCGCTCCCTGCAGTTGGTCAAACAAATCATCGATCCTGGGTAAAGGGTATTTGTTCTTCACTATTACCTTGTTCAGCTCTCGGTAGTCAATGCATAACCGCATCGACCCATCCTTTTCTTCACAAACAACACGGGCGCACCCCAAGGTGAAACACTTGGACGGATGAACCCCTTATCTAGAAGTTCCTGCAACTGAGTCTTAAGCTCCTTCAATTCTGCTGGTGTCATTCAGTAGGGAGCTTTAGACAACGGAGTCGTCCCGAGCTCCAGCTCAATACTGAAGTCTACCTCACGGACCGGAGGTAGACCAGGCAACTCTTCAGGAAAAACATCTGCAAACTCTCGAACTCAACTCTGGTCCCTTGTTTCTTGTATCAGCAACACTAGCTAAGAGGGCCCAAGCCCCTTCACTTAACAACTTCTTTGCCTTGAGAGCTGAAATCAACTTCAGAATCTCTCCAGTCTAGATTCTCTTGAACTTGAAACTGGACTCTGCCGAAGGCCGAAACACCACCTCTCGGCAATGACAGTCGATGTTGGCATGGTTCGCAGACAACCAATCCACGCCTAGGTTTACATCGAAGTCGCTCTCCAGCACAACCAACGCCACAACTAGCACGCGACCTGTTACCACTACCTGACCAGACTTAACTTTTTCCCAAGCCACTAACTCTCTACCCACAAGGGTAGCTACTGCCAAATCTACATCTAAAGGCTCTACCTCTAACCGGGCTTGTCTCACAAAAATAACAGAAATAAAAGAATGCGAGGAACCAGAATCAAACAGTACAAGAGCCAAGTGGCCAAAAACGGGTAGTGTATCTGTCACCACAGCACCGGAACCTCCTGCGTTCCTGTTCGCACTCGCATAGACTCCACCCTTCTGGCGGTTTCCAGACTCGTCTTTCTTTCATCAGACAAAGCTTTGGCGGTGCCCAGGTTTCCCACAGTTATAACAAACCCTCTGGTCTCTGGCTCCTTGCTTGCACATAGATGACAAGTGGCCCAACTTCCCACAACTATTACAGATCTTGCTAACTGCATGACAGGCCCCGCTGTGCTGAACTCCACATCTATAACATGAACCCCTGCTCGGAGCCTGCTAGGGTTGATGTCCCTGAGTCCCGGATCTGTTTGGCCTAGCAAAGGCCTGCTCAAACTTCCTCTTCTGGCTAGTTCCAGAACTCTGACTTGCCCCTGAACTCTGGCTGACAACGAACCCATGCACCTCAGTGCAGATTAATCGGGGATGCCACTCGAATCGCCGTGGCATAAGTCTTGGGATCGTGAGCAGCCCGCCGACCCACGTCGCGCTCCTCGCAAACTCGTGAGGAAGCACTCCACCTTCTTCTTTTTCTCATCCACCATATCGGGGCGAACCGAGATAGAGCAGTAAATTCATGCTCGTACTCCTCGACCGTCTGGTTCGACCCTTGCTTTAGCTGTACGAACTCAACTTTCTTCTCGATTCTAAGCACAACCGGATAGTACTTCTCGTAGAACACCTCTTGGAATTGCGTCCATGTTATCGGTCCTGCACTGATATCTATGGACCGTACAGCAGCTCGCCACCATAGGAGAGCACTTCCCCTTAACGCATAGACTGCGCACTGAACTTTCTGGTGCTCGGGGCAACCCATTCGACTCAGAATATCGTCCACTGTCGCAAACCATGCTTCGGCAGCTTCATGGTCTACCGACCCATCAAAGAAAGTCGGGTCATACTTCTTGAAATCCTTCAGATATCCTGCTTCTTCTATCGTTGCCCTAAACGTAAAAGTCGATGCATCCCTTGGATTCTGCGCAGGTGCTGGTTCCTGATTTCGGGCTGCTAGGGCCTCCATGGCCTGAGTGAACATAGCTGTTTGGTTGGCCTGACTCGCTATATTCACCTGAATGAGTTGCTGAATGCCTGCCATGAGTTCAACAACTGGCGACGACCCTTGCACATTCGACACTTGAACATTCGCCCTTTCCTGGGCTCCATCATTTTGCCCAGCTGATTCCTCGACCACTGGGATATCCTAGTTGAGCCCCTCCCGATGCTCGGAGTGCTCAACCTCTGGCGCATCGACGGTCGATTCCTGGTTTCGGGCCCTTCGACCTCAACCCCTACGACCACCCCGACCTCGACCACCAGCAGCTGCTCTTGCACGACCTCTACCACGTGCCATAATCTATAAGCACAAGAAACATAACACATCAACATCGATTCACGAAGTGAGGTACAAAAGAAAGCACAACAACCTCAACAATGAACTTCCTACCACTTACTAAGTAAAAGCAAACCTGTTGATGACCCGACGAGTTCCTTGCGAGAGGCTATGAAGGACTAAACACCTACGATGTAGGCAGTATACAAGATCTAAACTACGCTTTGATACCAACTGTAACGCCCCGTAAAAAGAACACTTCCTACTCGGGGCATTACATCCAAGGTGCACTGGCCACATGTAAAAATCCGTGCAAAGATAACAAAGACAACCTAGACAAACCAAAAAAAATTAAAGGGAACCTGGACCTATACAAGGCACTTCAAAAGACTCACGAGGGTACCCAGCCTCCACCAAACTACACAGAAAACAAAAGGTCGGGCTCAGGTCCCTGAGTTAACAAAATCTCAAGACAATGAGGTAAGAGGCTTTGAATAAGAAAGAAACACATCAGAACATGCTTTGATTCAATCGAATAAAGAACGATACAAACTAGATTTCAAACATGAACCAAAGAAACATAACGCAACAAAAGAAAAGAAATGAAAGGAACAACTCCTAACGAAACTTCTAAGTCCTACAAGTCTTCCATAGCCTCGCAGGGTCTCTGCTGCCTATGGTCACCTCACCGGTTTGCCTTACCGCAAAAGAAGAAATAAAGAAGGGATGAGTATAAAAATACTCAGTGAGCAGGCCACTTCGTCCAAGAAATACAGAATATAAGGAACTACCTTAGACTTAGCTAAACACGACACCTAGCCCGCCAAACAACCTCAACAAGCATCATGGCCAAATTTCTTACTCGGGTTTCCTAGTTACATCCCTACCCTTAGCTCCTGGATCAAGTTGGCGACGTGTGCCACGAGACTCATCCCGGCCTGCACTAGGGGCGAAGGACTCTATCCAACCCCTCGACTCTAAGGATCACACCCCGAAGTCGCACAACCGGGATGGGGCGGACCACCACATCCCACAAAGCATCCAAGCGGTACTACTACGCAAGCACAATCGACTCACGGGCTCATTCCCGATCTGCATTTAGGGCGAAGGACTCTATCCAACCCCTCGACTCCAAGGATCATACCCTCGAGTCGCACAAAATCGGATGGAGGCGGACCATCACATCCCATAACATCATCGTCATCTCGCTAACCTCGAGTCTCGGCCTACTAAAGGGTTACACAGATACTTGGGACTTGGACTCGCACTAGGGCTAGTTGTGCTAACTACAATTCTAAGGCTCAATGGCACTTCTCGAGTCACTTGGACTAAGCACAGACAACCAGGCTCGGGACACAAGCGATCATAGCACGATGAACATTTAGGAACTCAACACAAGGTTACATCGCCCCTACTAGTTATGAACACATAGCACTAACAGAAAACCAGAAACCAAAAAGAACTAACGAGTTCGAGTTCCAGTACAGATAAACGTAAACAACCACAAAGAACATGATTCAGGCACAACCGAGCATCTCATCCTATCATGCTACTATCAAAACTTTACTTTCAATCATAAATTGCATGCAATATGCCCCTAAGCCCTACACTTAGGGGTAGTTTAGTCCAAACGACTACTTACAGGAAAATCGAATACAACGAGGACTTGGGTTATGCGGCGTGCTCCAAAGTACTTCTACTTCCAAATCGTCCCTAACGAAGAACACGCACAAGGTTAGTAAATCGAAATGTAAAAGTGACCTTAAAAGCTTTCAAGGAGTAAAACTCACCTAACGAAGTGTCAAAACGGACTAAGGAACGGACCGAGGCGACCAGACGGAAGGAGACTGTCGCGGCTCTGCAGGCGGCGGCGTGTGGACCGGCGGGCTACGACAACGCGTGAAAGTGACGGCGAACGCGCGTGGGTGGCAGATCTGGAATCTTCACGGCCCGATCTATCAAGAACCGGTCTCCGTTCCTCGAAAACTGACCAAAAAGAGCTCTAACCGGTTGAACCAAAATAGTGGGTCTCGCGTGAACCGGTGGCAGATACCTTCCTCTTCGACGACGGCTTGGCTGCAAGAATGCGTTGACGGCGCCAACGTTGCGGCACGATGGCGGCTTCGGCTGCGAAGGAGATGCAGTGGCGACGTCGACGGTGGCCTGAGATGAGAGAGAAAAAGAGAAGCGCGAGAAAGAGGGACTCGTGAGAGAGAGAGAAAAAAAGAGAAAGAGAGATCTGAGAGAGAGAGAGTGAAGAAGAAGAGAGAGTGAAGAAGAAGAGGGAGAGAAGAAGAAAAAGGAGAACGAGAGAGGTGGGCGTGGACGTGGGCGTGGCCGGCGGCCGTTTCGCCTGCAGAAACGGGAGGAAGGGGGAGGGCTTCGCCCTCCCCGACTTTTCTTCTTCTGTTTTAATTTTTTTAAACGCTGTAATAAAACGGCGTCTGTTACAATGTCAAATTCTAAAAAATAAATTACGAACATAAAATTGAAAGACAATTTATTAGTTAAGAATTCAATGTTTAAATCTTTACTCCAGGTGTTGACAAAAAAATTATAATACAAGATAATCAGATATGGATTAAGTATAATTTTTATAATACTTGAGGTGGTTTGTTGCGTAGAGTTAAATTGAGTTGGGAGTTAAATTGTCAGTAAGTTCAAAAGTCTGTATTTAGAGTACAAAGATGGATTGAGTTGAATTAGAAAGTTTTTGTTTGGTTGAAATAAAAAGTCTAGGTTTGGAATACATAGTTGAATTGTTAGAGCTTTTTGTACTTTGAAGTAGACTAATTTTTAGCAGACCGTTTTTTTTTTCAATTATTCATATAGAAACATATTTTCTCAACTTTCCAACACTGATGTTGATGGGGATCCGATCCCCTTAAGCAGCGGAAACGAGTTTGAGATCGTAATTGCTTGATTGTTTTAGTTAGAAACAAAAACCAGTACATTGACAAAACAGAACAAACATGTTTATCTAATCCTAATTAGACATAGAGATATACATGCAAACATGCTGGAAATTACAATTAAACTAAACAGAATAGAAGTATTTACCTTTGTAGTTTTTCCCAGCCACAACAACTCCTTGTTCCACGATAAACAGCAACTCATCAACAGGGACTTCTCTGTATTTTCAAGTAGAACACCACTAACAAAGAAAACCTTCTATATCTCTGAGTCTACTTAGACCTCTCTTTTGTGGGAAGGAGTTCCAACAATTGGAAGATTGATTTTTGGGAATGATTGTGTGAGAGAGAATTCTTGCAGATTTTCTTTTAATTCGATTGAATGATCGATCGCCTGATCTCTTCTCTGT
The DNA here is from genome assembly GCA_036507285.1 of Trichosanthes cucumerina. Taxonomy (NCBI): domain Eukaryota; kingdom Viridiplantae; phylum Streptophyta; class Magnoliopsida; order Cucurbitales; family Cucurbitaceae; genus Trichosanthes; species Trichosanthes cucumerina. The sequence continues at coordinate 66,529,400 of CM071839.1, read as the reverse complement.
AGGAGAAGAAACCTCTGTAGAGGGCATCTCCCACTCCCTATCGATTAAGGAGTTGGGAGAGATGGGGAACGTGACTTCCTAACACGCTCCCTATTTTTAAATAATAAATAAATAAATAATCGTATTATTTAATATTCAATTAAATTAATTAAAATTAAATATCTTATATTTAATTTAGATTAAATCACATTTAACCAATTATCCCTCTATCCTATAGTTTTAATGCACATCTTATGCACATTAAATTTTAAATTATAGTTTTCAAATATGAATCATATTCACATTTGAATTCAATATTTCAACTCTTTCAAATATTTAATTCTCTCATGTAATTTTAATATGAATCTTATTCACATTAAATTTATAATATATAATTCCAAAACTATATATTATATCGTATCAATATACATTAAGTTTATTCCTTTATGAATTTGAACATTTAAAATTCAAATGATTTAAGAACCCTTTACGAGCTAGAAGGTGGACCTAATGGACCTACAGATCAGAAGCTCCAATGATACGAGATTGCTCGGTTAATCTCATTAACCTCCAAATCAACATTTGTTAACTGAGGGGACACTCCACTAAAGTCCATGCACCACTCTTCTCGATCGCAAATATATTTCGTGTGTCACGGATATTGACCAATAACAGCAAGTCAATCCTTCATGAATGTTCGTAACACCAGCTGGGTCAAATTACCGTTTTACCCCTGGGTTACATCTTGTGCATTAAGTACCAGTGCTCCTCTAATGAACAATTTGTTTGTGGTCCTACCAACAAACAGAATCCATCTCGGGCCAATGAGAGGGTCGGACCCTTTGTTCAAGTCTCGGAGACACCACTTAAGGGAACATTTCTCTACTTACCCTAGTAGGCGGAAGGAGTGAATTCCATCTTGCTATGTTAAGTTCCCAGCCGCTCACTCAGTCATGTCCCCAAGAAGGTAGGCATATTGAGTTGGCGAATCTGGCCACTCTCACCCATACTAGTTAAAGGACAATCCCTCGCGAACAAGAGTTCGTAACCTACTAAGGATTGAGATCAAGTTGCCTAGGTCATCCTAGTGAAATAGAAACCTAACTAGTCAACGGAGTTACAGCTAGAGGTTACTATTTCGTGGTCCGGTCTTAAGTAATCTCATTACATAGGATATCCCCACTCACATGTCATCTACACGAACACGTTAGGATCACAGTGTTTTTATCAAATACAAAGTGGGCCACATCCATAGTTTTACCAGGGTAAGGTACCCAAACCTTATACCCTAACTATAGACCCTTTAGGCTGTATTTCGAACCGAGATCTTTTATATGTATACTACATTCAGTTAAAGATTCATTTAACAACCTTGGATGTTTAGTTTATTGGATTTCGAGTTTAAATAAAGGCAAACTTGTATATAACGAACAATAACTCTTTATTGAAATAATAACACTTTATTACATTAATTAGAACATAATTACAAACTATGAGTTTTAGGGCATAAACCCCAACAAACTCCCACTTGAACTAAAACTTTAGTGGGGTACATCATAATCTAAAACAGTGGTTACAAGAGATAGAAATACAATAAACTATGACATCCATATACCCCATTACATATCTCCCACTTGCCCTAGATTAGCCTATGTACATATCTCGTAGACCCAAACTTTCCAGATGACCCTTGAACACTTTAGCCGTGAGAGTCTTTGTAAACGGATCAGTAATATTGTGCTTCGAAGCGGTCTTCGTGACTGTCACATCTCCTCGTTACACTATTTCTCATATCAGGTGATACTTGCTCTCGATGTGCTTGTCTCGCTTATGGTTGCGAGGTTCCTTCGAATTGGCTACCGCACCACTGTTGTCACAGTATAAGGTGATGGGAAATTTCATATTTGGAACGACTTCCAAATTAGTAAGGAATTTCCTTAGCCAAACAGACTCTCCTTAGCCGCTTCTTCAAGCAGCATGACATACTCAGCCTCCATCGTGGAGTCAGCGATGCATCATTGTTTGATGCTTCGCCATACTATAGCTCCCCCGTTAAGGGTGAAAACTAATCCTGATGTGGATTTCCGAGAATCCTTATCGGTTTGAAAATCAGAATTAGTGTATCAAGTAAGGATCAAATCCTTAGACCCATACACAAGCGTATAGTCCCTCGTTCTCCTAAGATACTTGAGGATATTTTTAACTGTTGTCCAGTGGTCTAATCCTGGATTGGACTAGTACCTACTGACTATTCCCACTGCATAACAAATGTTTGGCCTCGTGCATAACATAGCATACATTAAGCTACCTACTGCAGAGGCATAGGGAATGCGTCTCATATCCTCAACTTCTTGAGGTGTCTTAGGACACTGTTCCTTTGACAGATGAATTCCATGCCTGAAGGGCAACAAGCCCCTCTTGAAATTCTGCATCGAATATCTGGACAACATTTTGTCGATATAAGACGCTTGAGACAGTGCTAGCTTTCTGTTCTTGCGATTCTTGAAGATCTAAATCCTAAGAACATATTGCGACTCTCCCAAACCTTTCATTTGGAATTGGGTCACCAGCCAATTCTTTATGTCAGTAAGGTATCCTACATCATTCCCAATGAGTAGGATATCATCCACATAAAGTACTAATAAAGCTACTTTGTCGTTGATGATCCTCTTGTAAACTCAAGGCTCATCAACGTTTTGGTCAAAGCCATAAGACTTGATCGTAGTATCAAATCTTATATTCTAAGATCTGGATGCTTGTTTCAACCCATAAATGGATCGATTGAGCTTGCAAACTTTTTGCTCCTTACCTTGGGCTATGAACCCTTCGGGCTGAGCCATATAGATGCTCTCGTCAAGATTACCATTCAAAAAGGTAGTCATGACGTCCATTTGCCAAATTTCTTAATCATAAAATGCGGCTATGGACAAGAGTATCCTTATAGACTTCAGCATAGCAACAGGGGAAAAAGTTTCTTCATAATCAACTCCTTCCCTTTGGGTAAAACCCTTTGCTACAAGTCTAGCCTTAAAGGTTTGTACCTTTCCAGCTGCATCTCTCTTTCCCTTATAGATCCATTTACACCCTATGGGTCTAACCCTTCAGTTGGTCTCTACAAGTTCCCATCTTCGAATTGAAGTCCATTGACTCCATTTCAAGGTCCATGGCTTTGATCCATTGGTACTTGTCTACGTCATTCATTGCCTGTTTATAAGACAATGGATCTTCTACGTCGTCATCAGGTATGACGACTTGAGTTTCAGCTAAACCCAAGTAGTGGTCAGGTTGGGAAATAACCCTCCCACTGCGTCGAGGCATTCCCAACGATTGAGAAGGACGAGACTGACTTGAGGTGTTGGCTCCTCCATTAACTCTTGATGTAGATCCAGCTTGATCAACAACTCTTGTTGGTTCATCCGTAGCTTCATCTAGCACTAATTTACTACGCGGTTGATGGTTTCTCATGTGATCTTCCTCCAAGAAAGTGTTGTTTGTCGATACAATCACTTTGTTTTCTTGTGGGTCGTAGAAAAGATCACCTCTCGTTTCTTTGGGATAGCCAACAAATTGGCACAATCTTGAACGAGGTTCCAGTTTCTTTGGGTTTGTCACTAGTACGTGTGCCGGACAACCCCAAATCCTGAAGTGTAGTAAACTAGGTTTACGCCCCTTCCACAACTCAAAAGGTGTTTCTGAAACACTCTTTGATGGAACAATGTTCAAGATTTGAACTGCAGTCTCCACTACGTATCCCCAAAATGAGGCAGGCAATTGAGCGTAGCTCATCATAGAACGAATCATGTCTAACAAGGTTCTATTTCTCCTTTCTGACACACCATTTTGCTGTGGTATATTAGGTGCTGAGAGTTGAGATTTAATTCCATGTTCTATCATATAGTCTTGGAATCTCAAATCCATATACTCTCCACCTCGATCGGATCGAAGTGTTTTAATGGTTTTCCCTAATGCATTCTCTACTTCAGCTTTATACTCTTTGAACTTTTCAAGAACCTCAGACTTGTGATGCATTAGATATAGATAACCATATCTCGAATAATCATCTATGGAAGAGATGAAATATTCGTACCCTCATCGAGCTTTAACATTCACCGGACCACAAAGATCCGAATGTACAAGTTCTAAGGGCTCCATGGCTCTGTAACCTTTTCCAGTAAAAGGTCGCTTGGTCATTTTACCTTCCAAGCAAGATTCACAAGAAGGTAAAGAATCGTCTTCTAACTTATTTAGAAGTCCATTCTTAGAAAGTCTCTCAATCCGGTTGAGATTAATATGACCAAGTCTAAGATGCCATAAATAGGTATTATTATTTGGAGAAATTCTTTGCCTTTTACTTTGAGTATTAGCATTTTTAAACATCTCATGATCTAAAATTGCTTTAGTTTGATTCGGTTTAAGTACATACAAGTCGTTTTTCAATTTAGCAGAACAAATATTGACACCTTATTTTAAAATGAACGCTTCATTTAATAAAAAAGAAAATACAATATCCAAGTTCTATTAAACAAAAGATAGAAATTAAGTTGCTCTTAATCTTAGGAACTATATACAGATTTTTTAATAAAATAAATCTATCTCCGAAAAATAGCTTGGCATCTCCCACTGCATGAACTGAGACGACGTCTCCCGTTCTGACCCTGAGCGTCATCTCATCCTCTTCGAGCTCCTTGAAGGAACTAGTTTCCTGAAACGAAGAGCAAACATGATTAGTGGCCCCTGAATCATGTATCCAGGTAAAATCATTATTTTCCACTAAACAAGTTTCAAGAATAAGCAAATCTAATTTACCTTTTTCTCTTTGAGCTTAGCAAGGTATTTTGGGCGCTTTCACTTCGGTGCCCATCCACGTTGCGAAAGAGAAACATTTTTCTTTATCTGCAACCTTGGCTTTTCCCTTGTCTTTGTCAGCAGCAGGTGCCTTCCCTTTCCCTCATATCTTCTTCTTTTGGGTCTTCTTAAGCCCAGAAGTTGAACCACATGACTTAGTCCTAGAGAATGAACCCTTCTGGAAACTTCTGGAATGAGCAAACAGATTTACCTCTCTATCAGCCTGTCCTTTATTTTTCATAAGAGACTGGAAACTTTGTACTTCATTTAGGAGAGTAGTCGGGTTATACTCTATCTTGTTCATCACCGCATTCTTCTTGAATTGCGGGAGACTCTTCTAAGAGATTCCAGGATGAACGAGACCCGACTTTGCTCGTCAATGACCGCTCCGTTCATCTCAGTCACGTTTTATTGGACCATCAGATCGAGAACGTGTTCTCTCATTGGCCTTGATCAGATCGAGACCATGCCCTCGTGCTTTTTGGCTAGAACTTCAGAAACACTAGCCAAAATGTAGACCTTGGCCTTATCATTGGCCTTGATCCAGCGGTCGTACGCCTCCTTAACAAATTGAGGAGCGTTTCGAGCAGGGACCTGAGGACATTCCTCAGTCAGTACAAACTGTAGGTCATCAACAACAAGAATCGTATTCAAGTTGGACTTCCACGTAGTAAAGTTCTCACCAGTTAAACGATCGCTTTTAAGTAAGGCTATTATTGAGGACGACATGCTGAAAATCAAAATAGTTCGAATTAGTTATGCCTTTTAACCCATTGTAAAACCAATCATATTTAGCAAAATTATCAAAGAACCCTAGTGTTTAAACTAAACCCAGTGTTTAAATTAAACCTTTAAATTTTGCAGCGATACTTCAAGGGTTTAGAACAAAAGCGTCCGTCGGGCGGTCAGTCATTCTTTCCCTGAATTGAGACTTTCTCAGCCAATTCTCACTACCAGAACATCTCATGTCCCAATGGTCCTTAGCTACCATTTTTTTGGTCAAGGAATTGTTAACTAGCTTAACTCGTCCCGTAAATGTGACCCTACAATTTTCAGATCCAATAGGCCCGAGCCAACATGCTACTATTAAGAAAGATAACTGTTGGCAAATAACCTAAGAGACCCTATCCATTTCTGGAGTTCGCGGTGTTCCGATCCATATAGTCAGGCCCTCCGTAGGGTTTGGCTGTTCCAGGACAACCGAGCAGGCGGACTATAGAAATCTCATGGTGCGACCTAATGGAGGAGACCGTAGGATACGTTGACACGCGTCCTGCTCCCATTTACTATGGATACTTCCCTCATTCACCATGGTATTGAACCATGCAAATACATACCGTAGGGGGACGCCCTATTGACGCCGCGTAGCCGAGCATGGAACTAACGGTGTGAACTCTTGAGGACGTGAGAGTAAACTCGATGCGAACATCTCGTTTTCTCCCACTGAAGCTCCTAAGATTAGGGTATAGGTTTAACTTAGTCGGATTGTGCCTAAAATAATCTATCTAAGTCTATGCCTATTATAACTATTATAACTAGGTTTCTTAACCTAATGTCTAGGTGAATAAAAATTTTAGTTACCTAGATATAAAATAGAACTAAGGTTAATTCAACTCAAGCTCTGGATCAGTTCCCAGGTAGGAGGTGTTAAGTTGCTAACCGACACTTAAGTACCCCAACCTTAGATGAACTTCACCAGTAGAGTTCCCTTATAACCAAAGTCCTAATGTCCTACTATATTTTAAACTATTTAAAATACTATGTAAGACAAATTTCTAATCCTATTAGAAATTAAAACTTAGGTCTAAATTAATTTTAAACAATTTAAAACTAATTCAAATTTTAGCCCAAGTTCCTATGTTTGCATGCATTTCTTTATTATAGTTTATGGTTTCTAAAACCCCTTTATTTTATAACTTTTATAAATTTAATAATTAACCTATGATAAACAAACTATATTATAAAACCAAAATTGGAATTATATAAAATATTCAACTAATTGAATAATAAAAATACTTAAATAAAATAACATTTATTTTAAACTAAGTAATTTCATGCTCCATGCAATTTATTTTCCATATAATCTAATTATAACACTTATAACTAATTACTCATGACAAATAAATTAATCATGCAGAACCATATTCATATAACATTAATACAAATAAAAGAATGCATGAACATGCTTATCCTAAGGTGGAAAAAATCTAAATGACATTCATAAAGACATAAAGCTGTAAAACCAGAATAATTTGGCCCCTAAGGTGCAAAATAATAAAATAACATTAATTTTAGTACATAAAACCGATCCAAAACACCTTGAACCGGGCTTGAAACGCTCGAACCGGACCGAAATTGAACCAAAACCGTTGAACCGGTCTGCTGCTGCTGGAAAAATAACACGGTGTTGCAACGCTGATGCAAGCATTGCAATGCCCGCTTTGTCCTTACGCGCGCCTGCTATCGGGGTGGCGTTGCAACGCTGAGGGACAACGTTGCAACGCCGCTGACCCCTTGAGCGCCCGCGTTTACGCTGCTGGTTGCGTTGCAATGCTGCTTTAGAGTAAACTATGGCCAAATACTCCTAAACTAGTTTTACAGCAAACCAAAATGCATTTCCCACCAAATCAATGTAATTTTGTTTCAACCAAAACAAATCAAGCATTGCTCTAATACCAATTGATGGTATCCGATCCCCTTGAACAGCGAAAACGAGTTTGGGATCGTAATTGCTTGATTGTTTTAGTTAGAAACAAAAATTAGTACATTGACAAAAGAGAACAAACCTGCGTATCTAATCCTAATTAGACATGGAGATATACATGCAAACATGCTGAAAATTACAATTAAACTAAAAGGAATAGAAGTATTTACCTTTGTAGTTTTTCCCAGTCATAGCACCTTCTTGCTCCACGATAAACAACAACTCAGCAACAGGGACTTCTCTGTATTTTCAAATAGGACACCACCAACAGAGAAAACCTTCTATATCTCTGAGTTCTACTTAGACCTCTCCTTTGTGGGAAGGAGTTCCAAAAGTTGGAAGATTGATTTTTGGGAATGAGAGTGTGAGAGAGGGAGAATTCTTGCAGAGTTTCTTTCAATTCAATTGAATGATCGATCACCCGATCTCTTCTCTGTAGGAGAAGAAACCTCTATACACGGCATCTCCCACTCCCTATCGATTAGAGAGTTGGGAGAGATGGGGAACGTGTCTTCCTGACACGTTCTCTATTTTTAAATAATAAATAAATATTCGTATTATTTAATAATCAATTAAATTAATTAAAATTAAATATCTTATATTTAATTTATATTAAATCACATTTAACCAATTATCCCTCTATCCTATACTTTTAATGCACATCTTATGCACATTAAATTTTAACCTATAGTTTTCAAATATGAATCATATTCACATTTGAATTTAATATTTCAACTTTTCAAATATTTAATTTTTTCATGTAATTTTAATATGAATCCTATTCACATTAAATTTATAATATATAGTTCCAAAACTATATATTATATCGTATCAATATACATTAAGTTTATTCCCTTATGAATTTGAACATTTCAAATTCAAATGATCTAAGAACCCTTTACGAGCTAGAAGGTTGTCACACCCCCTCCCGAACTACCTGCTATCTCAGCTCGAAAGGCGGCGTGAAGCCAACAAACATTGTTTATCTCTTAACAATACCTGTTGACCCTGATTCACCTGATAAACATACTATGTTCGAAAATGGAACACTTAAACATGACATAGCGGAAACTGGACAACTATTAAACATATACAAGAAGAAACCCTTCACAAGTCTCTCTTGGAAACTAAAAGTCTAGTGCATCAGAAACAACACAAGACAAACCATTGTTTATACAACCTCTAATGTACAAACAACTATAACACCAAAGTCCTCTCAAAATAATTTACAAACATAGAGACTTGCTAGACAAAACCAAACCACGTATAAATGTATTTAACTTATGAAGTTTCAAAGAGACTATAGCGGCAAACTCAAAGTGCCGGAGCTCGATCTCTACGAAAAGTTTGAAAACATAGAAAGAATGAGCTATGAAGCTCGGTGAGTGACCGTGTTTAATATCTATAACTTGTAAAACATGTGACTCGAAAACTATGAGCATATTATGAGCATATGCATTTGTATTCAAGCATTGAAAGTAAACGTAGAATCATAATAGACTTTCGAAAAACCAACAAGTATATCATCAAAATCTCGTAAGGCATGTAAATGAGATAAACTCTTTTAAAAACATGTCACAATCCACGTTGTGTAGGCACGCCCAAGACAACCAACGTTTACTCTCACGATGTAGTGGGGCCCGCCCAACACTCCCATCGTCTTTGTCGTAGTGGGCCGCCCGCCAAAGACTCACGACAACGGCTTATTGTCACGTAGTACACTCAACGTCGACAAACGAATAAGACTGTGTGACACGGTACCATAAAGCCTCGGGCTCAATATCTCGAAAAATCACATGAGAACATTTGAACATGCCTACTTATCTTTTCTTTCATAAAACTCAAGCTTACTCAAATTGTTCATAAAACGAAATCTTTAAAACATACTTGCTAGTACATGCTTGCTTGAAATCATAACATTTCCATAAATTTTGGCAACCATTGGACATATGCTCATGTATAAACTTTATAAAGACTTTTAGGGTCACAATGAACACTTGAAACATTTCTAGGAAAACATGAATACTCATAAACATGTGTTCAAAAGAAAGCATAATGCATTGAAAACTTTTATTCTAGCAAAACTTGCATTTCTTGAACATAATTCAAGCATATATACACTTTTAAAGTTCGTTTTATCACTCACAGTGTTTGAACTAGAGTCTTAGCCCGTACACTCGACCTATTTGCTCTTGGCCTGTCAAACAAACCAAATTCATGTATTAGAACCTCGAGCTCATGGTTTTTAGCCTTAAAACTACAAGAAAACACACTTTAAAAAATTCCAGCATTTTCAGATTTTCTGCCCTGTTTTCAAACAGCCATAACTTCTTCATTACTCATCCAAAAAGAATGTACTTTATACCAAATTCTTCCTTTTTGAACCCTCTAAAACGCTTATGAAGACATGCAAATGAGATGCCTAACGTATTGGTTAGAAAATACCTCAGTAGCTTAACCCCTAAAATTATCCTGCTGCTGTTCCAGATTTCACTTCCTGCTGCAACCCGAAACGTAACCTGATGATTACAACATCTTCCAATCATTTTCTTCTCACGATTCCTTCACAAAACTTGTAGGAAATTTAATAAGATTTCGAACCATACCAATTAGAGCTTCTAACTCCAAGTATACAGATCAGAACAACTAAAACATCAGAGACCTCTCGGATTTGACAGCAAAATTATGTCTTCTGCCTTCCTCTTAACAAAACAGCAACTTAAAATAAGAATTGGCTGGAGCTTCCTTCACGAATTTTGTTCCAATATGAATTAACTTTCTTGAAACAAAACCTCAACTCTTACCTTTTCTTGTGGAGCTCGAGATGAACAGAAAATCAGAACTTGTCTGAGTTGATTTCCTTGCTGTAATATTGACTTCCTTGAGTTCTCCTCTTTTCTTCTGCAACTCCAGCTTCAAAATCACCAAAAATGGCCTTCTTCTTCTTCCTTTCTCCTTCAACCACGAAGCTTCAGCCTTAGTTTGTGATGAAAGAGAAGAAAATGGAGAGAAAACCCTTTTTTAAAAAAATCAATCGGTGGAAGAGGTTTTGTCTTTTTGCACTTTTGCTTTTTCATTTTCCATTTCATTTTCCTTTTCTTTTCTTTCCTTTATCTTCTTTCTTTCTTTTCTTAACAAAACAAAATAACTTAATATATAAAACATTTGTTTCATTTCTTTTTCTTCTTTTGTCTTTAAAAGCAAACCAAACCATAATGGTTTAAACTTTCTTTCCTTGTTTTCCTTTTGTCTTTCACTTCATTTCTTTTCTTTTTAAAACATGGGAAACCAAGTTTTAAACATTTATTTCTTCTTTCTTTTTGTTATTTGTTAATAAGGAAGTTCCAAAGAAAGATCTCGGGTTTACAAAGGTGGACCTAATGGACCTACAGATCAGAAGCTCCAATGATACGAGATTGCTCGGTTAATCTCATTAACCTCCCAATCAACATTTGTTAATTGAGGGGACACTCCACTAAAGTCCCGCAGCTACACTCTTCTGACTGCAGAAATATTTCTTTGTCCACGGATATTGACCAATAGCAGCAAGTCAATCCTTCATGAATGTTCCTAACACCAGCTGGGTCAAATTACCGTTTTACCCCTGGGTTACATCTTGTGCCTTAAGTACCAGTGCTCCTCTAATGAACAATTTGTTTGTGGTCCTACCAACAAACAGAATCCCTCTCGGGCCAATGAGAGGGTCGGACCCTTTGTTCAAGTCCCGGAGACACCACTTAAGGGAACATTCTTCTACTAACCCTAGTAGGCGGGAAGGAGTGAATTCCATCTTGCTATGTTAAGTTTCCAGTCGCTCACTCAGTCTTGTCCCCAAGAAGGTAGACATATTGAGTCGGCGAATCTGCCATCGTGAACAGGAATTCGTAACCTGCTCAGGATTGAGATCAAGTTCCCTTGGGTATTCTAGTGAAATAGAAACCTAACTAGTCAACGAAATTACAACTAGAGGTTACTATTTCGTGGTCCGGTCTTATGTAATCTCATTACATAGGATATCCCCACTCACATGTCATCTACACGAACATGTTAGGATCACAGTGTTTGTATCGAATACAAAGTGGGCCACATCCATAGTTTTACCAGGGTAAGGTACCCAAACCTTATCCTCTAACTATAGACCCTTTAAGTTGTATCTCAAACCGAGATCCTTTATATGTACACTACATTTAGTTAAAGATTCATTTAACAGCCTTGGATGTTTAGTTTATTGGATTTAGGGTTTAAATAAAGGCAAACTCGTAGATAACGAACAATAACTATTTATTGAAATAATAACACTTTATTACATTAAGTAGAACATAATTACAAATTATGAGTTTTAGGGCACAAAGCCCAACAGATGTTTACTTAAAAAGAAAAATATATATTTAGCATTGATTTTTTTTTTTTTTTAAGAAAATACCATTCTATATATTCTTTTTTGAGAGATTGACTTCTTCTAAATTATAAGTAATGTAACATTGTTTTCTCTTTCTGCTACACATGAAACTTTTTTTTTCAGTTTATAGTAAAGATACTGTATTTGGTTCGGTAATTTTTATTTTTATTACATAATTGTTTCTTGTAAATTAAAGTATTTTAAAAATCTAAAATTGTTTGTTAATTTAAATCTTATTGTTTTTTAAAAATAATTTTGTTTAAAAAAGGAATTTTATTTATTTATTATTATTTTTTTTAAATATATTCCTTAACCTACCCCTATTTTCACCCTTTCCAAAAAGAACTCCCTATTTTTCTCACCTTTCCCACTCTCACGCTCCCACTCTCCCATCCTTCTCATTCCTTTTCTTCACGATGATTGACTCCTTTGCAACTTTTCTTTTAAAAAAAAATAATCGAATTGGGGAGGGAGGAGGAGAGAGAGAAGATTCAAGAGAGAAATGTAAAAAAGGAAAGAATATTGGTGACCAACAATAGTTTGAGGTATGTAATTTTCATTTGGGGTGTCCACAATATGTTTGGGATTTTCACTTGACCATTTTTTGGGCTAATCCTTAAGTTTTGGTTTGGTCTTTGGCAATATCTGCAATTTTTTTTGGCCAATTCTTAGGTAGATCGGCAATTTATTTTGTAGCTTTTAGTTTCATTCAATTGGCCACTGTATATTGATCCAATTTCGTCACTATATTTTCATTTTGTTTGATTTACCTTGATTTGACTATATTTTGTGCATTTGATTTGACCATTCATTGCATATTTTGTTTGGTATGGCTTTGAATTAGACAACTTTGCGTTTGAATATGTATGTTAGTTTGACCTATATTTATGACAATTGCATGATTATGGTATAGATTTGCTTATTTGACCACTTTATTTATCTTAGTCAATGTATACATTGTTGGATTTTATGCCTTAAAACTTGTAGTTTGTAATTTTGTAATTTGTTATAATTCATTCAATAAAATGTTATTATCTTTGTTCATTCAAATGTTGTTGAATTCCAAATGTTTGCCTTAAATTAACCCTAAATCTAATAAACTAACATCCTATGTTGTATCGTGTGTCTTGGACTGTGTGTAGAGACATACGAGGATCAAGGTTCAAGAAACAATCTCAAGGATTTATAGTATAGGGATGAAGTTGGGTGCCTTATCCTAGTGACACTATGGATACATCCTTACTTTGTATTTGACACAAATGCAGTGATCCAACGTGTTCGTGTAGTGACATGCGAGTGGAGTATCCTATGTCATGACCTAGGCAACTTGATCTTAATCCTGAGCAGGTTACGAACTCCTGTCTGTGAGGAATTGTCCTTTGACTAGTATGGGTGAGAGTGACCCGAGTCGCTGACTCAATAACCCTACCTTTTTGGAGACAAAACTGCGTGGGCAGTTGGGGACTTAACCTATCAGGATGGAATTCACTCCTTCCTAAACTTAGGTTAAGTAGATGAGTGTTCCCTTAAGATGTGCCTCCGAGATTTGAACAAAGGACCCTACCCTTTCACTGGCTCGAGAGGGGTTTCTGTTTATTGGTTGGACCATAAACAGGTTGTTCATTAGAGGTGCATTGGTACTTAAGGCCATAGATGTAACCCAGAGGTAAAACGATAATTTGACTCAACTGGTGTTACGGATGCTTGTGAAGGATCAACTTCTTGTTATTGATCTTTATCCATGGACACAGAAAAATATCTACAGTGAAGAAGAGTGCAGCTGCGGGTCTTTAGTGGAGTATACCCGCAGTTAACCAATGTCGATTAAGTGGTTAATGAGATTAGCCAATTAATCTTGTATCATTGGAGTTTGTGATCTGTAGGTCCATTAGGTCCACTTCTTAGCTCGTAAAGGGTTTTGAGATTCTCAATTTGAGTGGTACAGTCAACAGTCAGGGAGCTGCCATCAAGAACATCGAAACTCAGATCAGTCAGATGGGCACCATGATCCATAGTCTCCAGAAGGGTAAGTTTCCAAGTGACACGGAGATAAACCCAAGGGAAACCTGTAAGGCCATCACATTGAGAATTGGAAGATTGATTTTTGGGAATGATTGTGTGAGAGAGAATTCTTGCAGAGTTTTTTTTAATTCGATTGAATGATCGATTGCCTGATCTCTTCTCTATAGAAGAAGAAACCTCTGTAGAGGGCATCTCCCACTCCCTATCGATTAGGGAGTTGGGAGAGATGGAAAACGTGTCTTCCTGACACGTTCCTTATTTTTAAATAATAAATAAATAAATAATCGTATTATTTAATAATCAATTAAATTAATTAAAATTATATATCTTATATTTAATTTAGATTAAATAACATTTAACCAATTATCCTTCTATCCTATAGTTTTAATGCACATCTTATGCACATTAAATTTTAACCTATAGTTTTCAAATATGAATCATATTCACATTTGAATTTAATATTTCAACTCTTTCAAATATTTAATTCTCTCATGTAATTTTAATATGAATCCTATTCACATTAAATTTATAATATATAATTCCAAAACTATATATTATATCGTATCAATATACATTAAGTTTATTCACTTATGAATTTGAACATTTCAAATTCAAATGATCTAAGAACCCTTTACGAGCTAGAAGGTGGACCTAATGGACCTACAAATCCGAAGCTCCAACGATACGAGATTGCTCGATTAATCTCATTAACCTCTCAATCAACATTCGTTAACTGTGGGAACACTCCACTAAAGTCCCGCAGCTGCAAGTCTCACTGCAGATATATTTCTGTGTCCACGGATATTGGCCAATAACAGCAACTCAATCCTTCACGAATGTTCGTAACACCAGCTTGTCAAATTACCGTTTTACCCCTGGGTTACATCTTGTGGATTAAGTACTAGTGCTCCTCTAATGAACAATTTGTTTGTGGTCCTACCAACAAACAAAATCCATCTCGGGCCAATGAGAGGGTCGGGCCCTTTGTTCAAGTCTCGGAGACACCACTTAAGGGAACATTCCTCTACTTACCCGAGTAGGCGGGAATGAGTGAATTCCATCTTGCTAAGTCAAGTTCCCAGCCGCTAACTCAGTCTTGTCCCCAAGAAGGTAGGCATATTAAGTCGGCGAATCTGGCCACACTCATCCATACTAGTCAAAGGACAATCCCTCGCGAACAGGAGTTCGTAACCTACTCAGGATTGAGACCAAGTTGCCTAGGTCATCCTAGTGAAATAGAAACCTAACTAGTCAACGGAGTTACAGCTAGAGGTTACTATTTCGTGGTCCGGTCTTAAGTAATCTCATTACATAGGATATCCCCACTCACATGTCATCTACACGAACACGTTAGGATCACAGTGTTTTTATCAAATACAAAGTGGGCCACATCCATAGTTTTACCAGGGTAAGGTACCCAAACCTTATACCCTAACTATAGACCCTTTAGGCTGTATTTCGAACCGAGATCTTTTATATGTATACTACATTCAGTTAAAGATTCATTTAACAACCTTGGATGTTTAGTTTATTGGATTTCGAGTTTAAATAAAGGCAAACTTGTATATAACGAACAATAACTCTTTATTGAAATAATAACACTTTATTACATTAATTAGAACATAATTACAAACTATGAGTTTTAGGGCATAAACCCCAACAAACTCCCACTTGAACTAAAACTTTAGTGGGGTACATCATAATCTAAAACAGTGGTTACAAGAGATAGAAATACAATAAACTATGACATCCATATACCCCATTACATATCTCCCACTTGCCCTAGATTAGCCTATGTACATATCTCGTAGACCCAAACTTTCCAGATGACCCTTGAACACTTTAGCCGTGAGAGTCTTTGTAAACGGATCAAGTAATATTGTGCTTGAAGCGGTCTTCGTGACTGTCACATCTCCTCGTTACACTATTTCTCATATCAGGTGATACTTGCTCTCGATGTGCTTGTCTCGCTTATGGTTGCGAGGTTCCTTCGAATTGGCTACCGCACCACTGTTGTCACAGTATAAGGTGATGGGAAATTTCATATTTGGAACGACTTCCAAATTAGTAAGGAATTTCCTTAGCCAAACGACCTCTCCTTAGCCGCTTTCACAAGCAATGACATACTCAGCCTCCATCGTGGAGTCAGCGATGCATCCTTGTTTGATGCTTCGCCATACTATAGCTCCCCCGTTAAGGGTGAAAACTGATCCTGATGTGGATTTCCGAGAATCCTGATCGGTTTGAAAATCAGAATTAGTGTATCAAGTAAGGATCAAATCCTTAAACCCATACACAAGCGTAAAGTCCCTCGTTCTCCAAAGATACTTGAGGATATTTTTAACTGTTGTCCAGTGGTCTAATCCTGGATTGGACTAGTACCTACTGACTATTCCCACTGCATAATAAACGTTTGGCCTCGTGCATAGCATAACATACATTAAGCTACCTACTGCAGAGGCATAGGGAATGCGTCTCATATCCTCAACTTCTTGAGGTGTCTTAACACACATTCCTTAGATAGATGAATTCCATGCCTGAAGGGCAACAAGCCCCTTTTGAAATTCTGCATCGAATATCAGGACAACATTTTGTCGATATAAGACGCTTGAGACAGTGCTAACTTTCTGTTCTTGTGATTCTTGAAGATCTAAATCCCAAGAACATATTGCGACTCTCCCAAACCTTTCATTTGGAATTGGGTCGCCAGCCAATTCTTTATGTCAGTAAGGTATCCTACATCATTCCCAATGAGTAGGATATCATCCACATAAAGTACTAATAAAGCTACTTTGTCGTTGATGATCCTCTTGTAAACTCAAGGCTCATCAACGTTTTGGTCAAAGCCATAAGACTTGATCGTAGTATCAAATCTTATATTCTAAGATCTGGATGCTTGTTTCAACCCATAAATGGATCGATTGAGCTTGCAAACTTTTTGCTCCTTACCTTGGGTTATGAACCCTTCGGGCTGAGACATATAGATGCTCTCATCAAGATTACCATTCAAAAAGGTAGTCTTGACGTCCATTTGCCAAATTTCATAATCATAAAACGCGGCTATGGACAAGAGTATCCTTATAGACTTCAGCATAGCAACAGGGGAAAAAGTTTCTTCATAATCAACTCCTTCCCTTTGGGTAAAACCCTTTGCTACAAGTCTAGCCTTAAAGGTTTGTACCTTTCTAGCTGCATCTCTCTTTCTCTTATAGATCCATTTACACCCTATGGGTCTAACCCCTTCAGGTTGGTCTACAAGTTCCCATACTGAATTGAAGTCCATTGACTCCATTTCAAGGTCCATGGCTTTGATCCATTGGTACTTGTCTACGTCATTCATTGCTTGTTTATAAGACAATGGATCTTCTACGTCGTCATCAGGTATGACGACTTGAGTTTCAGCTAAACCCAAGTAGCGGTCAGGTTGGGAAATAACCCTCCCACTGCGTCGAGGCATTCCCAACGATTGAGAAAGACGAGACTGACTTGAGGTGTTGGCTCCTCCATTGTCTCTTGATGAAGATCCAGCTTGATCAACAACTCTTGTTGGTTCATCCGTAGCTTCATGTAGCACTAATTTACTACGCGGTTTATGGTTTCTCATGTGATCTTCCTCCAAGAAAGTGTCGTTTGTCGATACAATCACTTTGTTTTCTTGTGGGTCGTAGAAAAGACCACCTCTCGTTTCTTTGGGATAGCCAACAAATTGGCACAATCTTTAACGAGGTTCCAGTTTCTTTGGGTTTGTCACTAGTACGTGTGCCGGACAACCCCAAATCCTGAAGTGTAGTAAACTAGGTTTCGCCCCTTCCACAACTCAAAAGGTGTTTCTGAAACACTCTTTGATGGAACAATGTTCAAGATTTGAACTGCAGTCTCCACTACGTATCCCCAAAATGAGGCAGGCAATTGAGCGTAGCTCATCATAGAACGAACCATGTCTAACAAGGTTCTATTTCTCCTTTCTGACACACAATTTTGCTATGATATATTAGGTGCTGAGAGTTGAGATTTCATTCCATGTTCTATCATATAGTCCTGGAATCTCAAATCCATATACTCTCCACCTCGATCGGATCGAGCTTTAACATTCACCGGACCACAAAGATCCGAATGTACAAGTTCTAAGGGCTCCATGGCTCTGTAACCTTTTCCAGTAAAAGGTCGCTTGGTCATTTTACCTTCCAAGCAAGATTCACAAGAAGGTAAAGAATCGTCTTCTAACTTATTTAGAAGTCCATTCTTAGAAAGTCTCTCAATCCGATTGAGATTAATATGACCAAGTCTAAGATGCCATAAATAGGTATTATTATTTGGAGAAATTCTTTGCCTTTTACTTTGAGTATTAGCATTTTTAAACATCTCATGATCTAAAATTGCTTTAGTTTGATTCGGTTTAAGTACATACAAGTCGTTTTTCAATTTAGCAGAACAAATATTGACACCTTCTTTTAAAATGAACGCTTCATTTAATAAAAAAGAAAATACAATATCCAAGTTCTATTAAACAAGAGATAGAAATTAAGTTGCTCTTAATCTTAGGAACTATATACAGATTTTTTAATAAAATAAATCTATCTCCGAAAAATAGCTTGGCATCTCCCACTGCACGAACTGAGACGACGTCTCCCGTTCTGACCCTGAGCGTCATCTTATCCTCTTCGAGTTCCTTGAAGGAACTTGTTTCCTGAAACGAAGAGCAAACATGATTAGTGGCCCCTGAATCAAGTATCCAGGTAAAATCATTATTTTCCACTAAACAAGTTTCAAGAATAAGCAAATCTAATTTACCTTTTTTCTTTTTGAGCTTAGCAAGGTATTTTGGGCAGTTTCACTTCCAATGCCCATCCACGTTGCAATAGAAACATTTTTCTTTATCTGCAACCTTGGCTTTTCCCTTGCCTTTGTCAGCAGCAGGTGCCTTCCCTTTCCCTCATATCTTCTTCTTTTGGGTCTTCTTAAGCCCAGAAGTTGAACCACATGACTTAATCCTAGAGAATGAACCCTTCTGGAACCTTCTGGAATGAGCAAACAGATTTACCTCTCCATCAGCCTGTCCCTTATTTTTCATAAGAGACTGGAAACTTTGTACTTCATTTAGGAGAGAAGTCAGGTTATACTCTATCTTGTTCATCACCGCATTGCTGCGGAATTGCAAGAGACGCTTCGGAAGAGATTCAAGGATGAACGAGACCTGACTTTGCTCGTCAATGACCGCTCCGTTCATCTCAGTCACGTTTTATTGGACCATCAGATCGAGAACGTGTTCTCTCACCGATGACCCCTCCTTCATACGAGAGTTATAAACGTATTTGAGGTATTCGTGCCGAAACTGTCCAGACGGTTGTCCAAACATATCCTGCAACGAACTCATGATCTCGCGAGCTGAGACCATGCCCTCGTGCTTTTTGGCTAGAACTTCAGAAACACTAGCCAAAATGTAGACCTTGGCCTTATCATTGGCCTTGATCCAGCGGTCGTACGCCTCCTTAACAGATTGAGGAGCGTTTCGAGCAGGGACCTGAGGACATTCCTCAGTCAGTACAAATCGTAGGTCATCAACAACAAGAATCGTATTCAAGTTGGACTTCCACGTAGTAAAGTTCTCACCAGTTAAACGATCGCTTTTAAGTAAGGCTATTTTTGAGGACGACATGCTGAAAATCAAAATAGTTCTAATTAGTTATGCCCTTTAACCCATTGTAAAACCAATCATATTTAGCAAAATTATCAAAGAACCCTAGTGTTTAAACTAAACCTAGTGTTTAAATTAAACCTTTAAATTTTGCAACGATACTTCAAGGGTTTAGAACAAAAGCCTCCGTCGGGCGGTCAGTCATTCCTTCCCTGAATTGAGAATTTCTCAGCCAATTCTCACTACCAGAACATCTCATGTCCCAATGGTCCTTAGCTACCGTTTGTTTGGTCAAGGAATTGTTAACTAGCTTAACTCGTCCCGTAAATGTGACCCTACAATTTTCAGATCCAATAAGCCCGAGTCAACATGCTACTATTAAGAAAGATTTGTTGGCAAATAACCTAAGAGACCCTATCCATTTCTGGAGTTCGCGGTGTTCCGATCCATATAGTCAGGCCCTCCGTTGGGTTTGACTGTTCCAGGACAACCGAGCAGGCGGACTATAGAAATCTCACGGTGCGACCTAATGGAGGAGACCGTAGGATACATTGACACGCGTCCTGCTCCCATTTACTATGGATACTTCCCTCATTCACCTTGGTATTGAACCATGCAAATACATACCGTAGGGGGACGCCCTATTGACGCCGCGTAGCCGAGCATGGAATTCACGGTGTGAACTCTTGAGGACGTGAGAGTAAACTCGATGCGAACATCTCGTTTTCTCCCACTGAAGCTCCTAAGATTAGGGTATAGGTTTAACTTAGTCGGATTGTGCCTAAAATAATTTATCTAAGTCTATGCCTATTATAACTATTATAACTAGGTTTCTTAACCTTATGTCTAGGTGAATAAACATTTTAATTACCTAGATATAAAATAGAACTAAGGTTAATTCAACTCAAGCTCTGGATCAGTTCCAGTAGGGAGGTGTTAAGTTAACTGTCACACTTAAGTACCCCCACCTTAGATGAGAACTTCACCATGAGAGTTCCCTTATAACCAAAGTCCTAATGTCCTACTATATTTTAAACTATTTAAAATACTATGTAAGACAAATTTCTAATCCTATTAGAAATAAAAACTTAGGTCTAAATTAATTTTAAACAATTTAAAACTAATTCAAATTTTAGCCCAAGTTCCTATGTTTGCATGCATTTCTTTATTATAGTTTATGGTTTCTAAAACCCCTTTAATTTATAACTTTTATAAATTTAATAATTAACCTATGATAAACAAACTATATTATAAAACCAAAATTGGAATTATATAAAATATTCAACTAATTGAATAATAAAAATACTTAAATAAAATAACATTTATTTTAAACTAAGTAATTTCATGCTCCATGCAATTTATTTTCCATATAATCTAATTATAACACTTATAACTAATTACTCATGAAAAATAAATTAATCATGCATCTAACCATATTCATATAACATTTATACAAATAAAAGAATGCATGAACATGCTTATCCTAAGGTGGAAAAAATCTAAATGACATTCATAAAGACATAAAGCTGTAAAACTGGAATAATTTGACCCCTAAAGTGCAAAATAATAAAATTACATTAATTTTATTACATAAAGCCGATCAAAAACACCTTGAACCGGGCTTGAACCGCTCAAACCGGACCGAAATTGAACCAAAACCGTTGAACCGGTCTGCTGCTACTGGAAAATAACACGGTGTTGCAACGCTGATGCAAGCATTGCAATGCCCGCTTTGTCCTTACGCGCGCCTGCTATCGGGGTGGCGTTGCAACGCTGAGGGGCGGCGTTACAACGCCACACTTCCTGAGCGCTCGCGTATCTGGCTTCTTTGGTTGCGCGTTGCAATCTTTGCTTTAGAGTAAACTATGGCCAAATACTCATAAACTAGTTTTACAGCAAACCAAAATGCATTTCCCACCAAATCAATGTAATTTTGTTTCAACCAAACCAAATCAAGCATTGCTCTGATACCAATTGATGGGGATCCGATCCCCTTGAGAAACAAAAACCAGTTCGGGATCGTAATTGCTTGATTGTTTTAGTTAGAAACAAAAATTAGTACATTGACAAAAGAGAACAAACCTGCGTATCTAATCCTAATTAGACATGGAGATATACATGCAAACATGCTGAAAATTACAATTAAACTAAAAGGAATAGAAGTATTTACCTTTGTAGTTTTTCCCAGTCACAGCACCTTCTTGCTCAACGATAAACAACAACTCAGCAACAGGGACTTCTCTGTATTTTCAAATAGGACACCACCAACAGAGAAAACCTTCTATATCTCTGAGTTCTACTTAGACCTCTCCTTTGTGGGAAGGAGTTCCAAAAGTTGGAAGATTGATTTTTGCGAATGAGAGTGTGAGAGAGGGAGAATTCTTGCAGAGTTTCTTTCAATTCGATTGAATGATCGATCACCCGATCTCTTCTCTGTAGGAGAAGAAACCTCTATAGACGGCATCTCCCACTCCCTATCGATTAGAGAGTTGGGAGAGATGGGGAACGTGTCTTCCTGACACGTTCCCTATTTTTAAATAATAAATAAATAATCGTATTATTTAATAATCAATTAATTTAATTTAAATTAAATATCTTATATTTAATTTAGATTAAATCACATTGAACCAATTATCCCTCTATCCTATAGTTTTAATGCACATCTTATGCACATTAAATTTTAACCTATAGTTTTCAAATATGAATCATATTCACATTTGAATTTAATATTTCAACACTTTCAAATATTTAATTCTCTCATGTAATTTTAATATGAATCCTATTCACATTAAATTTATAATATATAGTTCCAAAACTATATATTATATCGTATCAATATACATTAAGTTTATTCCCTTATGAATTTGAACATTTCAAATTCAAATGATCTAAGAACCCTTTACGAGCTAGAAGGTGGACCTAATGGACATACATATCAGAAGCTCCAACGATACGAGATTGCGCGGTTAATCTCATTAACCTCCCAATCAACATTCGTTAACTGAGGGGACACTCCACTAAAGTCCCGCAGCTGCACTTTTCTGACTGCAGATATATTTATGTGTCCACGGATATTGACCAATAACAGCAAGTCAATCCTTCATGAATGTTCGTAACACTAGTTTAGGTCAAATTCTTTGCTTTACCCACAGGTTACATCTTGTGCCTTAAGTACCAGTGCTTCTCTAATGAACAATTTGTTTGTGGTCCTACCAACAAACAGAATCCCTCTCGGGCCAATGAGAGGGTCGGACCCTTTGTTCAAGTCCCGGAGACACCACTTAAGGGAACATTCTTCTACTAATCCTAGTAGGCGGGAAGGAGTGAATTCCATCTTGCTATGTTAAGTTCCCAGCCGCTCACTCAGTCTTGTCCCCAAGAAGGTAGGCATATTGAGTCGGCGAATCTGCCATCGTGAATAGGAGTTCGTAACCTGCTCAGGATTGAGATCAAGTTGCCTTGGTTATCCTAGTGAAATAGAAACGTAACTAGTCAACGAAGTTACAACTAGAGGTTACTATTTCGTGGTCCGGTCTTATGTAATCTCATTACATAGGATATCCCCACTCACATGTCATCTACACGAACACGTTAGGATCACAGTGTTTGTATCAAATACAAAGTGGGCCACATCCATAGTTTTACCAGGGTAAGGTACCCAAACCTTATCCCCTAACTATAGACCCTTTAGGTTGTATCTCAAACCGAGATCCTTTATATGTACACTACATTCAGTTAAAGATTCATTTAACAGCCTTGGATGTTTAGTTTATTGGATTTAGGGTTTAAATAAAGGCAAACTCGTAGATAACGAACAATAACTCTTTATTGAAATAATAACACTTTATTACATTAATTAGAACATAATTACAAATTACGAGTTTTAGGGCACAAACCCCAACAGATGTTTACTTTAAAAAAATATATATATTTATCATTGATTTTTTTTTTTAAGAAAATACCATTCTATATATTTTTGTTTGAGAGATTGACTTCTTCTAAATTATAAGTAATGTAACATTGTTTTCTCTCTCTGCTACACATGAAACTTTTTTTTTCAGTTTATAGTAAAGATACCGTATTTGGTTCGGTAATTTTTATTTTTATTCCATAATTGTTTCTTGTAAATTAAAGTTTTTTAAAAATCTAAAATTGTTTGTTAATTTAAATCTTATTGTTTTTTAAAAAAATAATTTTGTTTAAAAAAGGAATTTTATTTATTTATTATTATTTTTTTAAATATATTCCTTAACCTACCGCTATTTTCACCATTTCCAAAAAGAACTCCCTATTTTTCTCACCTTTCCCACTCTCACGCTCCCACTCTCCCATCCTTCTCATTCCTTTTCTTCACGATGATTGACTCCTTTGCAACTTTTCTTTTAAAAAAAGAAATAATCGAATTGGGGGAGGGAGGAGAGACGAGAAGATTCAAGAGAGAAATATAAAAAAAGGAAAGAATATTGGTGACCAACAATAGTTTGAGGTATGTGATTTTCATTTGGGGTGTCCACAATATGTTTGGGATTTTCACTTGGCCAATTTTTTGGGCTAATCCTTAAGTTTTGGTTTGGTCTTTGGCAATATCTGCAATTTTTTTTGGCCAATTCTTAGATAGATCGGCAATTTATTTTGTAGCTTTTAGTTTCATTCAATTGGCCACTGTATATTGATCCAATTTCGTCACTATATTTTCATTTTGTTTGATTTACCTTGATTTGACTATATTTTGTCTGCTTGATTTGACCATTCATTGCATATTTTTTTTGGTATGGCCTGAATTAGACACTGCACGTTGAATACGTATGTTAGTTTGACCTATATTTATGACAATTGCATGATTATGGTATAGATTTGCTTATTTGACCACTTTATTTATCTTAGTCAATGTATACATTGTTGGATTTTATGCCTTAAAACTTGTAGTTTGTAATTTTGTAATTTGTTATAATTCATTCAATAAAATAATATTATCTTTGCTCATTCAAATGTTGTTGAATTCCAAATGTTTGCCTTAAATTAACCCTAAATCTAATAAACTAACATCCTATGTTGTATCGTGTATCTTGGACTGTGTGTAGAGACATACGAGGATCAAGGTTCAAGAAACAATCTAAAGGATTTATAGTCTAGGGATGAAGTTGGGTTCCTTATCCTAGTGACACTATGGATACATCCTTACTTTGTATTTGACACAAATGCAGTGATCCAACGTGTTCGTGTAGGTGACATGCGAGTGGAGTATCCTATGTCATGACCTAGGCAACTTGATCTTAATCCTGAGCAGGTTACGAACTCCTGTCTGCGAGGAATTGTCCTTTGACTACTATGGGTGAGAGTGACCCGAGTCGCTGACTCAATAACCCTACCTTTTTGGGGACAAAACTGCGTGGGCAGCTGGGGACTTAACCTATCAGGATGGAATTCACTCCTTCCTAAACTTAGGTTAAGTACATGAGTGTTCCCTTAAGATGTGCCTCCGAGATTTGAACAAAGGACCCTACCCTTTCAGTGGCTCGAGAGGGGTTTCTGTTTATTGGTTGGACCATAAACAAGTTGTTCATTAGAGGTGCATTGGTACATAAGGCCATAGATGTAACCCAGAGGTAAAACGATAATTTGACTCAACTGGTGTTACGGATGCTTGTGAAGGATCAACTTGTTGTTATTGATCTTTATCCATGGACACAGAAAAATATCTACAATGAAGAAGAGTGCAACTACGGGTCTTTAGTGGAGTATACCCGCAGTTAACCAATGTCGATTAAGCGGTTAATGAGATTAACCAATTAATCTTGTATCGTTGGAGTTTGTGATATGTAGGTCCATTAGGTCCACTTCTTAGCTCGTAAAGGGTTTTGAGATTCTCAATTTGAGTGGTACAGTCAACAGTCAGGGAGCTGCCATCAAGAACATCGAAACTCAGATCAGTCAGATGGGCACCATGATCCATAGTCTCCAGAAGGGTAAGTTTCCAAGTGACACGGAGATAAACCCAAGGGAAACCTGTAAGGCCATCACATTGAGAATTGGAAGATTGATTTTTGGGAATGATTGTGTGAGAGAGAATTCTTGCAGAGTTTGTTTTAAGTCGATTGAATGATCGATCGCCTGATCTCTTCTCTGTAGAAGAAGAAACCTCTGTAGAGGGCATCTCCCACTCCCTATCGATTAGGGAGTTGGGAGAGATGGAAAACGTGTCTTCCTGACACGTTCCTTATTTTTAAATAATAAATAAATAAATAATCGTATTATTTAATAATCAATTAAATTAATTAAAATTAAATATCTTATATTTAATTTACATTAAATAACATTTAACCAATTATCCTTCTATCCTATAGTTTTAATGCACATCTTATGCACATTAAATTTTAACCTATAGTTTTCAAATATGAATCATATTCACATTTGAATTTAATATTTCAACTCTTTCAAATATTTAATTCTCTCATGTAATTTTAATATGAATCCTATTCACATTAAATTTATAATATATAATTCCAAAACTATATATTATATCGTATCAATATACATTAAGTTTATTCACTTATGAATTTGAACATTTCAAATTCAAATGATCTAAGAACCCTTTACGAGCTAGAAGGTGGACCTAATGGACCTACAAATCCGAAGCTCCAACGATACGAGATTGCTCGATTAATCTCATTAACCTCTCAATCAACATTCGTTAACTGCGGGAACACTCCACTAAAGTCCCGCAGCTGCAAGTCTCACTGCAGATATATTTCTGTGTCCACGGATATTGGCCAATAACAGCAACTCAATCCTTCACGAATGTTCGTAACACCAGCTGGGTCAAATTACCATTTTACCCCTGGGTTACATCTTGTGCATTAAGTACCAGTGCTCCTCTAATGAACAATTTGTTTGTGGTCCTACCAACAAACAGAATCCCTCTCGGGCCAATGAGAGGGTCGGGCCCTTTGTTCAAGTCCCGGAGACACCACTTAAGGGAACATTCCTCCACTTACCCTATAGGCGGGAAGGAGTGAATTCCATCTTGCTAAGTCAAGTTCCCAGCCGCTAACTCAGTCTTGTCCCCAAGAAGGTAGGCATATTGATTCGGCGAATCTGGCCACTCTCACCCATACTAGTCAAAGGACAATCCCTCGCGAATAGGAGTTCGTAACCTACTCAGGATTGAGATCAAGTTGCCTAGGTCATCCTAGTGAAATAGAAACCTAACTAGTCAACGGAGTTACAGCTAGAGGTTACTATTTCGTGGTCCGGTCTTAAGTAATCTCATTACATAGGATATCCCCACTCACATGTCATCTACACGAACACGTTAGGATCACAGTGTTTGTATCAAATACAAAGTGGGCCACATCCATAGTTTTACCAGGGTAAGGTACCCAAACCTTATACCCTAACTATAGACCCTTTAGGCTATATCTCGAACTGAGATCCTTTATATGTATACTACATTCAGTTAAAGATTCATTTAACAACCTTGGATGTTTAGTTTATTGGATTTCGAGTTTAAATAAAGGCAAACTTGTATATAACGAACAATAACTCTTTATTGAAATAATAACACTTTATTACATTAATTAGAACATAATTACAAACTACGAGTTTTAGGGCATAAACCCCAACAAACTCCCACTTGAACTAAAACTCTAGTGGGGTACATCATAATCTAAAACAGTGGTTACAAGAGATAGAAATACAATAAACTATGACATTCATATACCCCATTACAGATCTCCCACTTGCCCTATATTAGCTTATGTACATATCTCGTAGACCCAAACTTTCAGATGACCCTCGAACACTTTAGCCGTGAGAGTCTTTGTAAACGGATCAGTAATATTGTGCTCCGAAGCGATATTCGTGACTGTCACATCTCCTCGTTGCACTATTTCTCGTATCAGGTGATACTTGCTCTCGATGTGCTTGTCTCGCTTATGGTTGCGAGGTTCCTTCGAATTGGCTACCGCACCACTGTTGTCACAGTATAAGGTGATGAGAAATTTCATATTTGGAACGACTTCCAAATTAGTAAGGAATTTCCTTAGCCAAACAATCTCCTTAGCTGCTTCACAAGCAGCGACATACTCAGCCTCCATCGTGGAGTCAGCGATGCATCCTTGTTTGATGCTTCGCCATACTATAGCTCCCCCGTTAAGGGTGAAAACTGATCCCGATGTGGATTTTCGAGAATCCTTATCGGTTTGAAAATCAGAATTAGTGTATCATGTAATGATCAAATCCTTAAACCCATACACAAGCGTATAGTCCCTCGTTCTCCTAAGATACTTGAGGATATTTTTAACTGTTGTCCAGTTGTCTAATCCTGGATTGGACTAGTACCTACTGACTATTCCCACTGCATAACAAATGTTTGGCCTCGTGCATAGCATAGCATCCATTAAGCTACGTACTGCAGAGGCATAGGGAATGCGTCTCATATCCTCAACTTCTTGAGGTGTCTTAGGACACTGTTCCTTAGATAGATGAATTCCATGCCTGAAGGGCAACAAGCCCCTCTTGAAATTCTGCATCGAATATCGGGACAACATTTTATTGATATAAGACGCTTGAGACAGTGCTAGCTTTATGTACTTGCGATTCTTGAAGATCTAAATCCCAAGAACATATTGCGACTCTCCCAAACCTTTCATTTGGAATTGGGTCGCCAGCCAATTCTTTATGTCAGTAAGGTATCTTACATCATTCCCAATGAGTAGGATATCATCCACATAAAGTACTAATAAAGCTACTTTGTCGTTGATGATCCTCTTGTAAACTCAAGGCTCATCAACATTTTGGTCAAAGCGATAAGGCTTGATCGTAGTATCAAATCTTATATTCTAAGATCTGGATGCTTGTTTCAACCCATAAATGAATCGAATGAGCTTGCAAACTTTTTGCTCCTTACCTTGGGTTATGAACCCTTCAGGCTGAGACATATAGATGCTCTCGTCAAGATTACCATTCAAAAAGGTAGTCTTGACGTCCATTTGCCAAATTTCATAATCATAAAACGCGACTATGGACAAGAGTATCCTTATAGACTTCAGCATAGCAACAGGGGAAAAAGTTTCTTCATAATCAACTCCTTCCCTTTGGGTAAAACCTTTTGCTACAAGTCTAGCCTTAAAGGTTTGTACCGTTCTAGCTGCATCTCTCTTTCTCTTATAGATCCATTTACACCCTATGGGTCTAACCCCTTCAGGTTGGTCTACAAGTTCCCATACTGAATTGAAGTCCATTGACTCCATTTCAAGGTCCATGGCTTTGATCCATTGGTACTTGTCTACGTCATTCATTGCCTGTTTATAAGACAATGGATCTTCTACGTCGTCATCAGGTATGACGACTTGAGTTTCAGCTAAACCCAAGTAGCGGTCAGGTTGGGAAATAACCCTCCCACTGCGTCGAGGCATTCCCAACGATTGAGAAGGACGAGACTGACTTGAGGTGTTGGCTCCTCCATTAACTCTTGATGAAGATCCAGCTTGATCAACAACTCTTGTTGGTTCATCCGTAGCTTCATGTAGCACTAATTTACTACGCGGTTTATGGTTTCTCATGTGATCTTCCTCCAAGAAAGTATCGTTTGTCGATACAATCACTTTATTTTCTTGTGGGTCGTAGAAAAGACCACCTCTCGTTTCTTTGGGATAGCCAACAAATTGGCACAATCTTTAACGAGGTTCCAGTTTCTTTGGGTTTGTCACTAGTACGTGTGCCGGACAACCCCAAATCCTGAAGTGTAGTAAACTAGGTTTACGCCCCTTCTACAACTCAAAAGGTGTTTATGAAACACTCTTTGCTGGAACAATGTTCAAGATTTGAACTGCAGTCTCCACTACGTATCCCCCAAAATGAGGCAGGCAATTGAGCGTAGCTCATCATAGAACGAACCATGTCTAACAAGGTTCTATTTCTCCTTTCTGACATACCATTTTGTTGTGGTATATTAGGTGCTGAGAGTTGAGATTTAATTCCATGTTCTATCATATAGTCCTGGAATCTCAAATCCATATACTCTCCACCTCGATCGGATCGAAGTGTTTTAATGGTTTTCCCTAATGCATTCTCTACTTCAGCTTTATACTCTTTGAACTTTTCAAGAGCCTCAGACTTGTGATGCATTAGATATAGATAATCATATCTCGAATAATCATCTATGAAAGAGATGAAATATTCGTACCCTCATCGAGCTTTAACATTCACCGGACCACAAAGATCCGAATGTACAAGTTCTAAGGGCTCCATGGCTCTGTAACCTTTACCAGTAAAAGGTCGCTTGGTCATTTTACCTTCCAAGCAAGATTCACAATAAGGTAAAGAATCGTCTTCTAACTTATTTAGAAGTCCATTCTTAGAAAGTCTCTCAATCCGGTTGAGATTAATATGACCAAGTCTAAGATGCCATAAATAGGTATTATTATTTGGAGAAATTCTTTGCCTTTTACTTTGAGTATTAGCATTTTTAAACATCTCATGATCTAAAATTGCTTTAGTTTGATTCGGTTTAAGTACATACAAGTCGTTTTTCAATTTAGCAGAACAAATATTGACACCTTCTTTTAAAATGAACGCTTCATTTAATAAAAAAGAAAATACAATATCCAAGTTCTATTAAACAAGAGATAGAAATTAAGTTGCTATTAATCTTAGGAACTATATACAGATTTTTTAATAAAATAAATCTATCTCCGAAAAATAGCTTGGCATCTCCCACTGCACGACATGAGACGACGTCTCCCGTTCTGACCCTGAGCGTCATCTCATCCTCTTCGAGCTCCTTGAAGGAACTAGTTTCCTGAAACAAAGAGCAAACATGATTAGTGGCCCCTGAATCAAGTATCCAGGTAAAATCATTATTTTCCACTAAACAAGTTTCAAGAATAAGCAAATCTAATTTACATTTTTTCTCTTTGAGCTTAGCAAGGTATTTTGGGCAGTTTCACATCCAGTGCCCATCCACGTTGCAGTAGAAACATTTTTCTTTATCTGCAACCTTGGCTTTTCCCTTGCCTTTGTCAGCAGCAGGTGCCTTCCCTTTCCCTCATATCTTCTTCTTTTGGGTCTTCTTAAACCCGGAAGTTGAACCACATGACTTAGTCCTAGAGAATGAACCCTTATGGAACCTTCTGGAATGAGCAAACAAATTTACCTCTCCATCAGCCTGTCCCTTATTTTTCATAAGAGACTAGAAACTTTGTAGTTCATTTAAGAGAGTAGTCAGGTTATACTCTATCTTGTTCATCACTGCATTGCTGCGGAATTGCAGGAGACTCTTCGGAAGAGATTCCAGGATGAACGAGACCTGACTTTGCTCGTCAATGACCGCTTCGTTCATCTCAGTCACGTTTTATTGGACCATCAGATCGAGAACGTGTTCTCTCACCGATGACCCCTCCTTCATACGAGAGTTATAAACGTATTTGAGGGATTCGTGTCGAAACTGTCCAGACGGTTGTCCAAACATATCCTGCTACGAACTCATGATCTCGCGAGCTGAGACCATGCCCTCGTGCTTTTTGGCTAGAACTTCAGAAACACCAGCCAAAATGTAGACCTTGGCCTTATCATTGGCCTTGATCCAGCGGTCGTACGCCTCCTTAGCAGATTGAGGAGCGTTTCGAGTAGGGACCTGAGGACATTCCTCAGTCAGTACAAACCGTAGGTCATCAACAACAAGAATCGTATTCAAGTTGGACTTCCACGTAGTAAAGTTCTCACCAGTTAAACGATCGCTTTTAAGTAAGGCTATTATTGAGGACGACATGCTGAAAATCAAAATAGTTCTAATTAGTTATGCCTTTAAACCCATTGTAAAACCAATCATATTTAGCAAAATTATCAAATAACCCTAGTGTTTAAACTAAACCCAGTGTTTAAATTAAACCTTTAAATTTTGCAACGATACTTCAAGGGTTTAGAACAAAAGCCTCCGTCGGGCGGTCAGTCATTCCTTCCCTGAATTGAGACTTTCTCAGCCAATTCTCACTACCAGAACATCTCATGTCCCAATGGTCCTTAGCTACCGTTTGTTTGGTCAAGGAATTGTTAACTAGCTTAACTCGTCCCGTAAATGTGACCCTACAATTTTCAGATCCAATAGGCCCGAGCCAACATGCTACTATTAAGAAAGATAACTGTTGGCAAATAACCTAAGAGACCCTATCCATTTCTGGAGTTCGCGGTGTTCCGATCCATATAGTCAGGCCCTCCGTAGGGTTTGGCTGTTCTAGGACAACCGATCAAGCAGACTATAGAAATCTCACGGTGCGACCTAATGGAGGAGACCGTAGGATACGTTGAAACGCGTCCTGCTCCCATTTACTATGGATACTTCCCTCATTCACCTTGGTATTGAACCATGCAAATACATACCGTAAGGGGACGCCCTATTGACGCCGCGTAGCCGAGCATGAAACTCACGGTGTGAACTCTTGAGGACGTGAGAGTAAACTCGATGCGAACATCTCGTTTTCTCCCACTGAAGCTCCTAAGATTAGGGTATAGGTTTAACTTAGTCGGATTGTGCCTAAAATAATCTATCTAAGTCTATGCCTATCATAACTATTATAACTATGTTTCTTAACGTTTTGTCTAGGTGAATAAACATTATAGT
This sequence comes from Trichosanthes cucumerina, assembly GCA_036507285.1. Classification (NCBI taxonomy): domain Eukaryota; kingdom Viridiplantae; phylum Streptophyta; class Magnoliopsida; order Cucurbitales; family Cucurbitaceae; genus Trichosanthes; species Trichosanthes cucumerina. The sequence continues at coordinate 66,497,197 of CM071839.1, read as the reverse complement.
TACCTAGATATAAAATAGAACTAAGGTTAATTCAACTCAAGCTCTGGATCAGTTCCCAGGTAGGAGGTGTTTCGTTAACCGTCAGCTTAAGTACCCCCAACCTTAGACAGAACTTCACCAGTAGAGTTCCCTTATAACCAAAGTCCTAATGTCCTACTATATTTTAAACTATTTAAAATACTATGTAAGACAAATTTCTAATCCTATTAGAAATTAAAACTTAGGTCTAAATTAATTTTAAACAATTTAAAACTAATTCAAATTTTAACCCAAGTTCCTATATTTGCATGCATTTCTTTATTATAGTTTATGGTTTTATAAATTTAATATGTAACCTATGATAAACAAACTATATTATAAAACCAAAATTGGAATTATATAAAATATTCAACTAATTGAATAATAAAAATACTTAAATAAAATAACATTTATTTTAAACTATGTAATTTCATGTTCCATGCAATTTATTTTCCATATAATCTAATTATAACACTTATAACTAATTACTCATGAAAAATAAATTAATCATGCATCTAACCATATTCATATAACATTTATACAAATAAAAGAATGCATGAACATGCTTATCCTAAGGTGGAAAAAATCTAAATGACATTCATAACGACATAAAGCTGTTAAACCGGAATAATTTGGCCCCTAAAGTGCAAAATAATAAAATTACATTAATTTTATTACATAAAACCGATCCAAAACACCTTGAATCGGGCTTGAACCGCTCGAACCGGACCGAAATTGAACCAAAACCATTGAACCGGTCTGCAGCTGCTGGAAAAATAACACGGCGTTGCAATGCTGATGCAAGCATTGCAATGCCCGCTTTGTCCTTACGCGCGCCTGTTATCGGGGTGGCGTTGCAATGCTGAGGGCGCGTTAACGCCGCCGACTGACTGAGCGCCTAAGCGCGTTCTGGCTTCTTTGGTTGCGCGTTGCAATCTTTGCTTTAGAGTAAACTATGGCCAAATACTCCTAAATTAGTTTTACAGCAAATCAAAATGCATTTCCCACCAAATCAATGTAATTTTGTTTCAACCAAACCAAATCAAGCATTGCTCTGATACCAATTGATGGGGATCCGATCCCCTTGAGCAGCGAAAACGAGTTTGGGATCGTAATTGCTTGATTGTTTTAGTTAGAAACAAAAATTAGTACATTGACAAAAGAGAACAAACCTGCGTATCTAATCCTAATTAGACATGGAGATATACATGCAAACATGCTGAAAATTACAATTAAACTAAAAGGAATAGAAGTATTTACCTTTGTAGTTTTTCCCAGTCACAACACCTTCTTGCTCCACGATAAACAACAACTCAGCAACAGGGACTTCTCTGTATTTTCAAATAGGACACCACCAACAGAGAAAACCTTCTATATCTCTGAGTTCTACTTAGACCTCTCCTTTGTGGGAAGGAGTTCAAAAAGTTAGAAGATTGATTTTTGGGAATGAGAGTGTGAGAGAGAGAGAATTCTTGCAGAGTTTCTTTCAATTCGATTGAATGATCGATCACCTGATCTCTTCTCTGTAGGAGAAGAAACCTCTATAGACGACATCTCCCACTCCCTATCGATTAGAGAGTTGGGAGAGATGGGGAACGTGTTTTCCTGACACGTTCCCTATTTTTAAATAATAAATAAATAATCGTATTATTTAATAATCAATTAAATTAATTAAAATTAAATATCTTATATTTAATTTAGATTAAATCACATTTAACCAATTATCCCTCTATCCTATAGTTTTAATGCATATCTTATGCACATTAAATTTTAACCTATAGTTTTCAAATATGAATCATATTCACATTTGAATTTAATATTTCAACTCTTTCAAATATTTAATTCTCTCATGTAATTTTAATATGAATCCTATTCACATTAAATTTATAATATATAGTTCCAAAACTATATATTATATTGTATCAATATACATTAAGTTTATTCCCTTATGAATTTGAACATTCCAAATTCAAATGATCTAAGAACCCTTTACGAGCTAGAAGGTGGACCTAATGGACATACATATCAGAAGCTCCAACGATACGAGATTGCGCGGTTAATCTCATTAACCTCTCAATCAACATTCGTTAACTGAGGGGACACTCCACTAAAGTCCCGCAACTGCACTTTTCTGACTGCAGATATATTTATGTGTCCGAGGATATTGACCAATAACAACAAGTCAATCCTTCATGAATGTTCGTAACGCTAGCTGGGTCAAATTACCGTTTTACCCCTGGATTACATCTTGTGCCTTAAGTACCAGTGCTCCTCTCATGAACAATTTGTTTGTGGTCCTACCAACAAACAGAATCCCTCTCGGGCCAATGAGATGGTCGGACCCTTTGTTCAAGTCCCAGAGACACCACTTAAGGGAACATTCCTCTACTAACCGTAGTAGGCGGGAAGGAGTGAATTCCATCTTGCTATGTTAAGTTCCCAGCCGCTCACTCAGTCTTGTCCCCAAAGAAGGTAGGCATATTGAGTCGGCGAATCTGCCATCGTGAAGAGGAGTTCGTAACCTGCTCAGGATTGAGATCAAGTTGCCTTGGTTATCCTAGTGAAATAGAAACCTAACTAGTCAACGAAGTTACAACTAGAGGTTACTATTCCGTGGTCCGGTCTTATGTAATCTCATTACATAGGATATCCCCACTCACATGTCATCTACACGAACACGTTAGGATCACAGTGTTTGTATCAAATACAAAGTGGGCCACATCCATAGTTTTACCAGGGTAAGTTACCCAAACCTTATCCCCTAACTATAGACCCTTTAGGTTGTATCTCAAACCAAGTTCTTTTATATGTACACTACATTCAGTTAAAGATTCATTTAACATCCTTGGATGTTTAGTTTATTGGATTTAGGGTTTAAATAAAGGAAAACTCGTAGATAACGAACAATAACTCTTTATTGAAATAATAACACTTTATCATTAATTAGAACATAATTACAAATTACGAGTTTTAGGGCACAAACCCCAACAGATGTTTACTTAAAAAAAATATATATTTAGCATTGTTTTTTTTTTAATTAAAAAATACCATTCTATATATTCTTTTTTGAGAGATTGACTTCTTCTAAATTATAAGTAATGTAACATTGTTTTCTCTTTCTGCTACACATGAAACTTTTTTTTCAGTTTATAGTAAACATACCGTATTTGGTTCGGTAATTTTTATTTTTATTCCATAATAGTTTCTTGTAAATTAAAGTTTTTTAAAAATCTAAAATTGTTTGTTAATTTAAATCTTATTGTTTTTTTAAAAAATAATTTTGTTTAAAAAAGGAATTTTATTTATTTGTTATTATTATTTTTAAATATATTCCTTAACCTACCCGTATTTTCACCCTTTCCAAAAAGAACTCCGTATTTTTCTCACCTTTCCCACTCTCACTTTCCCACTCTTCCATCCTTCTCATTCCTTTTCTTCACGATGATTGACTCCTTTGCAACTTTTCTTTTAAAAAAAGAAATCATCGAATTGGGGGAGGGAGGAGAGACGAGAAGATTCAAGAGAGAAATATAAAAAAGGAAAGAATATCGGTGAACAACAATAGTTTGGGGTATGTGATTTTCATTTGGGGTGTCCACAATATGTTTGGGATTTTCACTTGGCCATTTTTTTGGGCTGATCCTTAAGTTTTGGTTTGGTCTTTGGCAATATATGCAATTTTTTGGCCAATCCGTAGGTAGATCGACAATTTATTTTGTAGCTTTTAGTTTCATTCAATTGGCCACTGTATATTGATCCAATTTCGTCACTATATTTTCATTTTGTTTGATTTACCTTGATTTGACTATATTTTGTCTGCTTGATTTGACCATTCATTGCATATTTTGTTTGGTATGGCCTGAATTAGACACTGCACGTTGAATATGTATGTTAGTTTGACCTATATTTATGACAATTGCATGATTATGGTATAGATTTGCTTATTTGACCACTTTATTTATCTTAGTCAATGTATACATTGTTGGATTTTATGCCTTAAAACTTGTAGTTTGTAATTTTGTAATTTGTTATAATTCATTCAATAAAATGTTATTATCTTTGTTCATTCAAATGTTGTTGAATTCCAAATGTTTGCCTTAAATTAACCCTAAATCTAATAAACTAACATCCTATGTTGTATCGTGTGTCTTGGACTGTGTGTAGAAACATACGAGGATCAAGGTTCAAGAAACAATCTAAAGGATTTATAGTATAAAGATGAAGTTGGGTGCCTTATCCTGGTGACACTATGGATACATCCTTACTTTGTATTTGACACAAATGCAGTGATCCAACGTGTTCGTGTAGGTGACATGCGAGTGGAGTATCCTATGTCATGACCTCAACTTGATCTTAATCCTGAGCAGGTTACGAACTCCTGTCTGCGAGAAATTGTCCTTTGACTAGTATGGGTGAGAGTGACCCGAGTCGCTAACTCAATAACCCTACCTTTTTGGTGACAAAACTGCGTGGGCAGCTGGGGACTTAACCTATCAGGATGGAATTCACTCCTTCCTAAACTTAGGTTAAGTAGATGAGTGTTCCCTTAAGATGTGCCTCCGAGATTTGAACAAAGGACCCTACCCTTTCACTGGCTCGAGAGGGGTTTCTGTTTATTGGTTGGACCATAAACAGGTTGTTCATTAGAGGTGCATTGGTACATAAGGCCATAGATGTAACCCAGAGGTAAAACGATAATTTGACTCAACTGGTGTTACGGATGCTTGTGAAGGATCAACTTGTTGTTATTGATCTTTATCCATGGACACAGAAAAATATCTACAGTGAAGAAGAGTGCAGCTGCGGGTCTTTAGTGGAGTATACCCGCAGTTAACCAATGTCGATTAAGTGGTTAATGAGATTAGCCAATTAATCTTGTATCGTTGGAGTTTGTGATCTGTAGGTCCATTAGGTCCACTTCTTAGCTCGTAAAGGGTTCTGAGATTCTCAGTTTGAGTGGTACAGTCAACAATCAGGGAGCTGCCATCAAGAACATAGAAACTCAGATCAGTCAGATGGGCACCATGATCCATAGTCTCCATAAGGGTAAGTTTCCAAGTGACACGGAGATAAACCCAAGGGAAACCTGTAAGGCCATCACATTGAGGAATGAAAGAGAATTGAACAAGGAAAAGGATGAGCAGAAAAATGAACCACTTCCTAGGTGGCAACAAGGAAGTCACAAGCTGCCAGTGACACCACTAGGGAGAAAAAGACTAAGACTTCTATCCCTCTTATTCCTAATTCAATTCCTTATCCACAACGTTTTCAAAAGAAGAACACTGATTTTCTGTTTCAGAAATTCGTAGATATTTTTAAGAAGCTTAACATCACTATTCTTTTTTCTGATGCATTGGAACATATACCTAATTATGTTAAGTTCATGAAATAGGTCAGGTCAAACAAGCAGAAGTTGAGGGAATATGAAACAATAAACTTGTCTGAAGAGTGTAGTGTTATCCTGCAGTGCAAGTTGCCCTAGATACTAAAAGATCCAGGGAGTTTTACTGTTCCCTGCTCTATTGGCAACTTTAATTTTAAAGTTTTATCTGATTTAGGTGCCAGTATTAATTTAATGCCTTTATCTGTTTTCAGGTGTTAAGTTTGGGGGAGGTCAAGCCTGTTGGGGGTTATGCCCTAAACAAGTGTAGTTTTGTAGTAATGTTATTCAAATAAATAAAGAGTTATTTATTATATTCTCGTACATAAAACTAAATCCAATAAACTAAGTTCCAAGGTTATAATGATAGATAACTTGAACAAATGTGTAAGGGACACAAGTTGGATAATGTTCAAGTATATAACCCAAGAGGTCTATGGTATACACATGAGGTTGGGAACCTTATACTGGTAACATCATGGATGCGACCCGATTTATATTTTAGTACAAACGAGGTAATCCAACTCGTTCATGTGGTGGACATGCGAGTGAATGCATCTTGTATGATTAGATCATATAAGACCGGACTTCAAATTATTAGCCTATTAGTGTAACACCGTTAACAGGATAGGTCTAATAATTTATAGATGATCATCAATGACTTGACCTGAATCATGAGCAAGTTACGAACTCCTGCTTATAGGAGTTTGTCCTTAGATTAGTATGGGTGAGAGTTGCCTGTAGCTGACTCAATATGTCTACCTTCTCAGGGACAGAACCTTGTAGGTAGCTGGGGACTTAACTCTGCAAGATGGAATTCACTCATTCCTGAATTAGGGAATCAGATAGGTTGTTCTTTTAAGAACTTAATCCAGGTCTTGAACAACGGGGCCCCGCTCTCTTACTGGCATAACAGAGATTATGTTTATGGTAGGATCATAGACTTTTTGTTCATTATAGGATCAATAGTGCTTAAGGAGCAAGAGGTAATCATAGGGGTAAAATGGTAATTTGACCCAACTATGATTACGAACAACCTGTGAAAGGTTAACTCACAGGTATTGATTATATCAATGGACACAACACAGTCTACAGTGAGGAGAGTGCAACTACAAATCTATAGTGGAGTGACTCGTAGTTAATGAATGTTGGTTAATTAGATCAAAGAGTTTGATCGGTTAATCTCGTATCATTAGAGTTCATGCAGGTCCATTAGGTCCCTCCGTTGGCTCAACATGGAAATATTGAGGGTATAAAGATTGGAGTGAAATTGAAGTGTTCAATTTCATATATGAAGAGATATATCAATTATAAGTTTAATGAGAATTTGATTCACAATAAACTATATACTAAAATGGGAGATACCTTATAATTATGTAGATATGCAAATGTGATTTACAAATACATAATAAGAGCAGTGTGAGGATAGGATGGTAATCTTCATCCTATTTTCCTATAAGAATACATGCATAAAATTCACATTTTGACTAAACATTTTCCAAAAGAAACCCTAGTGCTCATTTTGAGTGTTGTTGGAAAAGTTCCAAAATACTAACTCTCTCAAAATTTCTCCTAACTCTTAAAGAGTTATCCCACCTTCCTCCCTCTCCAAGAGATACAACAGAGAAGATCTAGCGGCGAGATCGTTTGTGTTGACATCGTTGAGAACGTGAGATCGTGAGGAGTAAGGAGCACTAGAAGATTTAGATCTACAAAGGTAACAAGTCCATATTCTTATTTTATGCTTAATCGTTGTAGTTTCATGTTTTTGATTTGATCTACTTAACAAAGTTCAAGAACACGTGATTAAACTCGCTTCCGCTGTGGGATTCGATCCTATCAATTGGTATCATAGTCAATTGTGTTCTTATTTTTTGTTCTAGATCTATCAAGAACATATGTGAGATTGCATGATATTCATGAGATGAATGTTTGGTTTGCAAATTAGATGTTTTCACTTGTTGGCACTTAGATTTGTAATTTTCATTGAATCGTTGAATGTAAGGGCCCAGTATTTTGGGAAATTTTAATTGTAAATCGAGTTTGTAAGCCCGTGTCGATCGAGGCAAAGAAGTTGCTGAGAAGAACGGAGGGAAAACGAGCAAAAATCAGTTGGGTGTATTTCTGTTTTGTGCACGACGTTGCAACGCTGTTCTTCAGCATTACAACGCCAGTGCTTCGGTATTCTGGCTGGAGATGGACCAACGTTGCAATGCCACAACCGGCGTTGCAACGTCGAAGCGCTAACGTTGGCACGAGAGTGGACCAGCGTTGCAACACTATAACCGACGTTGCAACACCGAAGGTGAAACGACAACAACATTCCAACGGGCAGAAACTAAAGTTTTATTTCTATTTAATATATAAAAACGTTTTTATATTAAATTAAATTTATTATTATTAATTTTAATTAATATAATTAAATTATATTAATTTAAAATTAAATTTTAGGGTGCCAAAAGTGGTTTAATTTTGCTATTTATTTTGTGTAATTGTTGTATAAATTATTTTCATGCATAATGTATGCTATGTAGATAAATCCCACCTTAGGTTAAGCATATTCATGCATCATTTATAATATAAGGTGTTATATTGTATAGTTTGCATGATAAATTAGTATAAAGTGTTATATTAATTTTTGATAGCATTGACATGCATTATGATTCATGAATTGAATATGTTATGTATGTTTATTATTCATGTGATGAATGATCAAACACCTATAACATAATATTGCATGTCACCTAAGGTTAATTAATTAGTTTTAAAATGTTTAGAACATGGTATTAATAGACCTTAGGTTATCTAGTTTTAATTAGATTAGAATTAGGAACCGATTAATTTATAGACTATGATTTAAGAGGAACTTCGTCTAAGCAAAGTTCTATCTAGGCTGGGGTATTTAAGCTGACGGAAATGGAATACCCCTATCTGGGAACTGACCTGGGAGTGAATTTAATCTAGAGTTTATAAATTATGATAACGTCAGCATAGTTTATTAGAGGGTTAATAACTAAAGAACCTAGGTTTATAGACTTAGGTAAGATTCAATATAAAGGGGTTATAATGATAGACTTAGGTAAAAATTATTAGCCGGATTTAATCTAGGTCAAATTTTCCTAAATACTTAAAGTACTTAGTGGGAGGAAATAAGTGTATATGATACATCATTTTTCCAACTACATATCTCCGGGAAAATTCACACTGTGAGATCCATACTTGGCCTCGTGGCCCAAACGAGAGCGTCCCCCCTCGGATGGTGTTTGTATGGGTCAATATCAAGGTGAATGAAGAGGGTACTTATAGTGAGTGGGAGCGGGAACTGTGAAAACAAAACCCACGATCTCTTCGATCGGTTCGCACAGTGAGATCACTATGGTCAGCCTGCTAGTTTGGCTTGGACTAGACAATCCCTTCGGAGGGCTTTGATCATACAGATCGAAACACAGTGAACACCAAAAAGGGATAAAGGTTATCGTAGTCTGTTTTTTAACCTAGTCGTCCCTTTGGCAGATTTTATTGGATCGGGACTCTAGAATCTAAAGTTAGAGAGTCACACTCACGGGATACATTAGTTGTAAATGTATCCATACCAAATAATGGTAACTAAAGCCTATAGGAACAAGAGTTATCCTTGCATTAGATTTTGGTCAAGAATGTCTTTATTCAGAGGAGGAGTGTTTTTGTATTACCATTCGATGTCATACATTCTAAACCTTTGGAGTATCATTGCAAATTATTAACGACCTAGGAATCATTAGATAATTAGCTAAAAATGATTGGATTAGTTAGAGGTTTAGCGAGAAACTAATACAGGTAATTTGTTTTTCAGCAAAATGAATAACTTAATCATTTCCTTATTGGCTACCGAAAAATTAACTAGGAAAAACATGATGACATGGAAGAACAACCTTAACTTAATCTTGGTAACAAACGATCTTAGGTTTGTGCTTACTGAGGAGTGTCCTCAGGTGCTGAGCTCGAATGCGTCACGAAATGTTCGTGATGCATACGATAGATGGATCAAGGCCAATGACAAGGCCAAGGTCTATATATTGGCAAGTATGTCTGACATACTAGCCAAAAAGCACGAGGGCATGATGACCGCTAAGGAAATCATGGATTCGTTGCAAGGCATGTTTGGACAACAGTCTGTTCAGGTCAGGCACAATGCCCTCAAATACATCTTCAACGCTAGGATGGCGGAGGGATCATCTGTTCGGGATCATGTTCTCGATACGATGTTTCACTTTAACACGGCGGAGTCGAATGATACTTCTATCAATGAATCGAGCCAAGTCAGCTTTATATTAGAAACTCTTCCAGAGAGTTTCCTACAGTTTCGAAGTAACATTGTTATGAACAAGCTTACTTTTAACCTTACCACCCTTCTGAATGAACTCCAAACCTTCCAATCTTTGATTAAAATCAAAGGATCAAAAGGTGAGGCAAATGTTGCTAGTAGGAGTTTTCACGGAGGTTTAACGTCTGGAAAAAAATCAGTGGCTTCATCTTCTTTAGGCCTGAAGGGAAAAAGAAGAAAATGAAGATGGTTGGTAAGGGGAAACAGGCTGACAAAACTGCTGCCGAAAAGGGTAAGAAGGTCAAGGACGTTGCAGACAAAGGAAAATGTTTCCACTGCAATGAGGACGGACACTGAAAACGAAACTGTCGGAATACCTGGCCGAGAAGAAGAAAGAAGGTAAATATGATTTGGTTTGCTTAGAAGCTTGTTTAGTGGATGATGATAATACTGCCTGGATATTGGATTCAGGCGCCACTAATCATGTCTGTTATTTTTTCCAGGGAAATAGTTCTTGGCAGCAGCTACAAGAAGGGGAGATAACGCTTCGGGTTGGAACTGGAAAAGTTGTCTCAGCTGTAGCGGTTGGAACAATGAAGCTGTTGCTTGGCAAGAACTATATGTTGTTAGACAATATATTAGTTATACCAGGGTTTACTAGAAATCTTATTTCTATTTCTTGCCTAGTTGAACAATGTATTTCAGTATTTTTTCTTTCAATAAAGTGTTTATTTTAAAGAAAGATGTTGAAATATGTGCAGTTTTATTAGAAAATGGTTTGTATGTTTTAAGGCCTAATTCAGTCAAAATGGTTTTTAATACTTCATTATTTAAAACTGCAAATACACAAACTAAGAAACATAAATTTTCTCCTAAAGAAAATGCTCATCTTTGGCATCTTAGGCTAGACCACATTAATCTCAATAGGATTGAGAGATTGGTCAAGAATGGACTTCTAAATGAGTTAGAAGAAAGTACTTTACCAATATGTGAGTCTTGCCTAGAGGGTAAAATGACTAAAATACCTTTTATTGGAAAAGGTTATAGAGCCAAAGAACCCTTACAACTTATACATTTAGACCTTTGTGGTCCGATGAATGTTAAAGCTAGAGGAGTGTATGAATATTTCATCATCTTTTATAGATGATTATTCAAGATATGGGCATATTTACCTAATGCATCATAAGTCTGAAGCATTTGAAAAGTTCAAGGAATTCAAGACTGAAGTGGAAACCAATTAGGTCAAACTATTAAAACACTTCGATCTGATTGAGGTGGAGAGTACATGGATTTAAAATTCCAGGGCTATATGATAGAACATGGAATTACATCCCAACTCTCAGCACTCGGTATGCCTCAGCAAAATAGCGTATCGAAAAGGAGAAATAGAACCCTGTTGGACATGGTTCAATTAATGATGAGTTATGCCCATCTCCCTATTTCGTTTTGGGGTTATGCAGCAGAGACTGCAGTTTACATTTTGAATAACGTTCCATCAAATAGTGTTTCAGAAACACCATTTGAACTCTAGAAAGGGCGTAAAGGTAGTTTACGTCATTTCAGAATTTGAAGATGCCCAACACATGTGTTTGTGGTAAATCCAAAGAAATTGGAACCACGTTCAAAATTATGCCTATTTGTAGGCTATCCTAAAGAAACGAGAGGTGGATTATTCTATGATCCTAAGGAAGATAAGGTACTTGTATTGACAAATGTCACTTTCTTAGAGGAGGACCACATAAAGGATCACAAACCAAGAAGCAAAGTTGTGTTAAGTGAATTAGACGGAACAACAACAAAAGTTGCTGATAGTACTACTGCATCAACAAGAGTTGTTGATACTAGTTTAACAAGTCAATAAAGTCCATCTCAAGAGTTGAGAGTGCCTCGATGTAGTGGGAGAGTTATAACACAACCTGACCGTTACATGGGTTTAACTGAAACCCAAGGCGTTATACTCGATGACGATCATGAGGATCCATTGACTAATAACCAAGCAATGGTTGACAAAGACAAAGACAAATAAGTCATAGCCATGGACCAAGAAATGAATCTATGCACTTCAATTCTGTTTGGGATCTTGTAGATAAACCTGATGGGGTAAAACCTATAGGTTGTAAGTAGATCTACAAGAGAAAACGTCATGTAGATGGACAGGTGCAAACCTTCAAGGCTAGACTAGTAGCAAAGGGTTATACCCAGGTAGAAGAGGTGGACTATGAGGATTTCCTTCAATTTTTAACTGCAGTCCAGTGGTCTAACCGTGGATTGGACTGGTACCTACTGACTATTCCCACAACATAACAAATGTCTGACCTCGTACATAGCATAACATACTTAGGCTACCTATTGTCGAGGCATAGGGAATATGTCTCATATCCACAACTTCTTGAGGTGTCTTAGGACATTGTTTCTTAGACAAATGAATTCCATGCCTAAAGGGTAGTAAACCGTTTTTGGAATTCTGCATCGAATATCGTACCAACATTTATTGATATAGGTTGCTTGAGACAGAGCTAGCGTTATGGTCTTGCGATTCCTTAGGATTTAAATCCCAAGAACATATTGCGCCTCTCCCAAATCTTTCATTTGAAATTGGGTCACTAGCCATTTCTTTATGTCAGTTAGGTTTCCTACGTCATTCACAATGAGTAGGATATCGTCCATATAAAATACTAAGAAAGCTACCTTATAGATGTCTTGCAAATTTCTCATGCGACGAGGTGCTTCACTTGAGCTTGTAGATGACGAAGGTGTGCTTTGTAATTGTGGAATGACTGGTGATGTTGGTGGTGTTGATGGAGAAACAACTTCACTAGATTCATTATCATCTTCAGGAAAAAATAAGAACTTGTAGTCTTTTGGTTCATCATTCCAATTCCATGTTGCTTCCTCATCAAACACAACATCTCTACTCACCACCAGCTTCTCTATAGCAGGATTATAAAGCTTGTAGCCTTTTGAGCTTTGATGCGAAAATATCGGGTGCCCTAAACTAATGCAAATTAGAATAAAACTCCGACACTTTTACGACGTGCAAGTATACACGGTCGAGAGCAGCAAGTGATAAGTTAAGAGTATCGATCCCACGAGGACTAGTTAGACCTAATTTAGTGAGTGTCCTAGAAAATTTTCCTTATTTTAGTACAATGCATGAGTGTGCAATTTATTGTTTAAAATAAATAAGTTGATACGATAAGAAAGATAAGATAAGACCAAAGAAAATAATTGAATTTAAATGCAGGGAGAGGAGAATGCAAACAAGAAGACAGATACAAGAGATGAGATTTGTAATGAAAAATAAGCTCGGGTTAGGTTAGCGTTCTAATGTTCAATTGGAATAAATTTTTAGTGATGCCTTGAATTTACCTACGCATGCATTCAAATGATTCTTTCCAAAATCACTAAGTTTTAAAACCTACAATTTCCCAATTGTGATCTAAATTATGCCCATGATTTTAGGTTCTAGGTGAGTTAATTATCCCTAATCAACTGAATAATCCTAGAATGAAATTTTAGTTTTCTAATTCATTAGCTTTCCCAAGTTTATGAATTATAGAGAAGTTAAAAAGGCCAATTTTAATTCTCATGCAACGTTAAATTTAATAAAATTTCATAAATTCAATCAATGACATCAACCATAAATTTAATCCAAAATTACATTAAAACAACTTTGACTTTGCTTAAGAAAATTTAGTTCATGTAAAGGATCAATCACACTTCATTAAATTGGTCATGCTTACACTAATCAAGAAATTCATATGCAAAAATAATCCAAAACAATCCACACAAATTTCTTAGAAACGATGAAGGCAATTAATCTCCAATTAGTGTATGACAAGGCCCAATCAAATCAGTGATATTTGCCAAAATATTAGAGTAAGTGCTAGAGGAAAGGAAGTCAAATTACACAACAATTAGGCTAAATTTGCTTCAGCAAATGCCTAGCAAAACACCTCAGATTTCGGTATAAAGTTAGGCACTTTGCTTCAGCAATTGCTTGGTTGTTCCCAACACTGATAAGCCAATTGCTTCAGCAAAAAGCCTATCGGGTACCTCCTTCACAAAGAAATGCCGCGTTGCTTCAAAAAACCTCTATGCGACTCCTCGGCGCGCAACCTCACGCGCGATTGCCAAAGAAATCGATGGGCCAACTCTCTCAATGTCGTCCCTCGCAATTGCACTTTGTAGCAAACCTTTATCGATTAGCTTCTCCTTTGGCCCTTTCGAACCATCTCGCTCGGTCTTGCTGTGTAACAAACGTCACCAACGATTTCTTCCGCCCCTTTTGCTATAGCAATTGCCTGATGCGCCTCTCGCCGATGGTCTCAGCGGGCACTTTGCTTCAGCAAAGCCCTTGGGTTGGCTTCAGCGACAGTGCAGCCAATTGCTTCAACAAAGGCAAGAAACAGCAGCAACAACCCCTTGGATCCACTGATTGCTTTCAAAGAAACAAAGCGACCAACACAATCTGCGGCGACCTCACGCGATTGCTTCAAAGAAATCGATAGGCCAACTCTCCCGATGTCGTCCCTCGCAATTGCTACAGCAAATCTAGGCGCCTTCCTCCGACTGCTTCAGCAAGGTAGTAGGTTGGCTCTCCCGAATGCCCTCACTAATCTGCTCCCTCAACTTTGCTGTAGCAAAATTGAAGCCCCTCTCGGTCTGCCTCAAACAATTGCCTCAGCCACGGATGAACCTCACGATTGCTACAGCAAAGACACCATCATGATTTGTCTCTCCAACGAACACTTTTCTTGTAGCAATCACTTGGTTCTCCTTCTCTTCTCGGTCTCTTTCTCTTGTCGCAATTTCTCTCTTTTTCCCCACTTGTAAACCCTAGCCTTCTTATGCAAGATGGTGTTGCCCTAACTCCACAAATTACAAAAATACCCTTAAGGGTAAAAGACCATATTACCCTTCTCTGTAAAATGTCTAAAATGCCCTTAGGGACTTTTTGTAATTTTAAACATCTCCTGCACACAGAAAAATCCCAAATAAATTAATGAAGTCAATTATAAATCAAACTAAATATGCAAGGATTTTTGGAGTTAAGAAAAATCTCAAATTTCGGTCATTAATCAACCGTTAGCTTGTTTCCTTAAATTTCTTGAATTAAAGCACAAAAACATCAAAATTAATTCTTTTTGCACCTAATGCTTAAATTCAAGATTCAAAGCTAACACACGTTATTTAGGGATAAAATAACATGAGGATCACTAAATTAAATGCAATTCAAGTGGATTAAATACTAAAATTCTAGTAAAATAACTCTTTTATGGTGAGTTATCAAACCCCCAAACTTGAACTACTCATTGTCCTCAATGAGTTCTATTCCCTAAAGATATTAAAGTCCTTTAAAGACTGAAATCATTTGGGTTAATTAAAAAAGGATTGAGTACTTATGCTCTAAGCTACAAGTCACCATTCATTCAATGCTCTCTAAGTGGCTCACCTAGGGTTTCCTAACTACACTTATGCATCAATATCCAAGAGCAAACCAACAAGGATTCAACACCTATCCTCAAGCTCAACCACTAGAATCCTAATCATTTAAATCAAGCAACCCATAGTTAAAAATAAGTCAGACTCCAAAACTCGCATGGCTACAATTTAATGATCATTCATTTTTATTTTTTTTATATATTCTTTTTTTTTTTAAAATAGATATGTGCATTACTCCCCTCAATTTCCATAAAACTCACTGCTAAGGGCAAGGGTTTTTTTTTTTTTACTTTTTTTTTGTATGCTTTATTTTTATTTTATTTTTTTTTTTTGAGTCTCCCGTAGTTCTTAGAATGGCACACGCGTTTAGCATGAGCACACCTAAGCAATGGGACTTCCGTAGTTCTTAGAATGGCACACGTGGTTAGCGCAGTCACACTTAAGCAATGGGAATAAGCTTCTTGCTTGATACCTTCGCTCCAAGAGGCCAAAGATGGTTAGTGCCTGACCCACGACATCGAGCACCAAGTTGCTCGAATCGACTCTAATAACAAAAGAAGTAGCACATTTTTTTTAGCCCAATGGAGTTTTAAGGAAATGAAAGGTTTGCACACTTTTTCTTTCTTTCTCTTTTTTTAATTTTTTTTCTTAAAAATAAACACGAAGAATTTACCTTTCCCCCCAAACTTAGAGTACTCAATGTCCTCATTGAGTTAGGGAGGTCGGGTAACTCCCCCAAAATTGAAATGATCACAAATTTGGAGTTTACTCATTTTGGAACATTCTAAACGATGTATGAGTTGCCTAACTTGTCATGGCTTCTAGCTTTTGAACTTTTTGGCCTAGGAGTTGAATCCTAACTACTTTGATTGACATACTAACCATAAGCGCACTAAAAAAAAAAACCTAATGACAAGCTTGACCTTGAGAAACACCAAACAAACTAGCATACTCTTGCCTCGAACACAAGCAACAACTCTTATTTTCATTAACCCTGAGATTTGACCTTAACTTTTTATTTTCAAGGAGATGCATACTAAGTTTCTACAAAACACATCACACTTTTACCATAAAAACACATGTAGAAACTTAATTTTTACACAAGAGACAACAACCATTTTTTCCTATTTTTACTTGCTTAAACATAATGAATCAAGTATCTACATCATGCATATCAAAGACCATGAAACCAACAACTAACATGGAATCCAATAGTCAAAATAGATCATTTTGAAGTCCTAAGCAAGTAAATAACTTCAGAAACACGAAGCCATGCAACACCCTAAAAACGCTAAAAGCACATAGTCTCATCACGAGAAAAATTTTCAAATTAAGCCAAAAATAAAATTCAGAACAACACATCTCCCCTCATGCTTAAAGCACACATTGCCCTTAATGTATAAACTACTCACTTAAGCATGCTTAAGGACAACTAATAAAGATAGAAGGAGAGAACAATCATCGCCTGAAATTGAGGAGACCTCCAATAAAGCACATATCAATCATCAAACCCTAAGGGAGCTGCAAAATAGGCAAGGGTTATTTATTCAAAAACAAAAACAACTAAAAGCAAAACAAAAGTAAAAACAAAAAAACAAAAAAAACGAAACAAACGAAATAAACTTTGGGTTGCCTCCCAAGAAGCGCTTGTTTCACGTCATTAGCTTGACGTAGTATACGTGGGCTCGTCAAGGTACGTAAAAATTCTCCCACTTCTTCGGGCCTCCCTTTCTTGAATCTACAAAACAAATCAGAGCTAGCAAGAATACCAACTTCTCGTGAGAGCCCGAAGCAGATATATTTTTTGATTTTTTATATATTAAAAGAAAAGAAGGAAAAACAACAAAGTAAACATTTTTTGGTTTTTTGTTTGATAAAAGAAAAGAAGGAAAAACAGGAAAATGAACAGACTCACAAAAAGACACTGACTCGAGAGAATAGAAAGAAAAACACTCACCAATAAGAGAAAAATCAGAAGATAGAACTGACATAGACTCAAAAGCCTCACACTCTACCTTCTGGCCTAACTCAACAGGCTCGACTTCTTCTACACTCTCACTAACTCTATCCTGGTGTGTGCTAAGAGGTTCTAGTTCTTTTACATCTAAAGCACAATCCTCTAAATGCTCATAATCAGAAAAATGTGAAGGACTAGGGTCCTGAAGGTTTATCAACGAGTCAGTGATCAAGTGACTCACCGAACTATCTAAGGGTGTGGGTCCTCCTTCACTCTCTTCCCTAGGGTGTTCAACCTCAGATGAGTCTAAATACATTTGTTCTCTAGGGGAGACAAGTGTATCCGTTAGGCGTTGAATTGACTCCCCTATTTGAATATTCATCTCTTCTATTTGCCTATTCCTCTCTTCTGTGGTTCTCATATATTCTAATAACAATATTTTAAGGGAAGATTCGTCTTCTACCTGGGTTTCTTGAATATAGGAAGGATATGGCTTAAAACCCCTAGGATATGGTTCATAGGCCCAATTGCTATGATTATTATCATACATGTGGTTCCCATAAGTCATAGGGTTAGTATGATAGTAATTAGGCATTTGGTAGCCATAAGATTCATACCCCTCACTAGAAGACTCTAAATTGGCAACGGGATGATCATAAGAAAAAGAACTATAATGTGTTTGTTCATTGGGCACAGAAGACCACCCAAAATTATTATGAGTCATAGTAAATCAATTATAACAGGCTCAATAAACACAATTTGCACCAACACAACCAGAAAGAATAACCAAGACTCAACAAAGATAAAAATACGAAACAAAGATAACAAGACACACCCAACAAGAAAAACAAGGATAAAATTCACTAAATCAACTCAAACAAGATAAGAATCAAAACTAGTCCCCGGCAACGGCGCCAAAAACTTGATGCGAAAATATCGGGTGCCCTAAACTAATGCAAATTAGAATAAAACTCCGACACTTTTACGACGTGCAAGTATACACGGTCGAGAGCAGCAAGTGATAAGTTAAGAGTATCGATCCCACGAGGACTAGTTAGACCTAATTTAGTGAGTGTCCTAGAAAATTTTCCTTATTTTAGTACAATGCATGAGTGTGCAATTTATTGTTTAAAATAAATAAGTTGATACGATAAGAAAGATAAGATAAGACCAAAGAAAATAATTGAATTTAAATGCAGGGAGAGGAGAATGCAAACAAGAAGACAGATACAAGAGATGAGATTTGTAATGAAAAATAAGCTCAAGTTAGGTTAGCGTTCTAATGTTCAATTGGAATAAATTTTTAGTGATGCCTTGAATTTACCTACGCATGCATTCAAATGATTCTTTCCAAAATCACTAAGTTTTAAAACCTACAATTTCCCAATTGTGATCTAAATTATGCCCATGATTTTAGGTTCTAGGTGAGTTAATTATCCCTAATCAACTGAATAATCCTAGAATGAAATTTTAGTTTTCTAATTCATTAGCTTTCCCAAGTTTATGAATTATAGAGAAGTTAAAAAGGCCAATTTTAATTCTCATGCAACGTTAAATTTAATAAAATTTCATAAATTCAATCAATGACATCAACCATAAATTTAATCCAAAATTACATTAAAACAACCTGACCCTTGCTTAAGAAAATTTAGTTCATGTAAAGGATCAATCACACTTCATTAAATTGGTCATGCTTACACTAATCAAGAAATTCATATGCAAAAATAATCCAAAATAATCACACAAAAATTCTTAGAAACGATGAAGGCAATTAATCTCCAATTAGTGTATGACAAGGCCCAATCAAATCAGTGATATTTGCCAAAATATTAGAGTAAGTGCTAGAGGAAAGGAAGTCAAATTACACAACAATTAGGCTAAATTTGCTTCAGCAAATGCCTAGCAAAACACCTCAGATTTCGGTATAAAGTTAGGCACTTTGCTTCAGCAATTGCTTGGTTGTTCCCAACACTGATAAGCCAATTGCTTCAGCAAAAAGCCTATCGGGTACCTCCTTCACAGCAGCTGCACGTTGCTTCAGCAAACCTCTATGCAGCTCCGACGCCCGCAACCTCACGCGATTGCTTCAGCAAATCGATGGGCCAACTCTCTCAATGTCGTCCCTCGCAATTGCTGTAGCAAACCTTTATCGATTAGCTTCTCCTTTGGCCCTTTCGAACCATCTCGCTCGGTCTTGCTGTAGCAACGTCACCAACGATTTCTTCCGCCCCTTTTGCTATAGCAATTGCCTGATGCAGCCTCTCGCCGATGGTCTCGGCGGGCACTTTGCTTCAAAGAAAGCCCTTGGGTTGGCTTCAACCCGAATAGCGGTCAATGCAATTGCTTCAAAGAAAGGCAAGAAACAAAGAAGAACAACCCCTTGGATCCACTGATTGCTTCAGCAAACAGCAGCCAACACAACTGCAGCAGCCTCACGCGATTGCTTCAGCAAATCGATAGGCCAACTCTCCCGATGTCGTCCCTCGCAATTGCTACAGCAAATCTAGGCGCCTTCCTCCGACTGCTTCAGCAAGGTAGTAGGTTGGCTCTCCCGAATGCCCTCACTAATTTGCTCCCTCAACTTTGCTGTAGCAAAATTGAAGCCCCTCTCGGTCTGCCTCAAACAATTGCCTCAGCCACGGATGAACCTCACGATTGCTACAGCAAAGACACCATCATGATTTGTCTCTCCAACGAACACTTTGCTGTAGCAATCACTTGGTTCTCCTTCTCTTCTCGGTCTCTTTCTCTTGTCGCAATTTCTCTCTTTTTCCCCACTTGTAAACCCTAGCCTTCTTATGCAAGATGGTGTTGCCCTAACTCCACAAATTACAAAAATACCCTTAAGGGTAAAAAGACCATATTACCCTTCGGGTAAAATGTCTAAAATGCCCTTAGGGACTTTTGTAATTTTTAAACATCTCCTGCACACAGAAAAATCCCAAATAAATTAATGAAGTCAATTATAAATCAAACTAAATATGCAAGGATTTTTGGAGTTAAGAAAAATCTCAAATTTCGGTCATTAATCAACAGTTAGCTTGTTTCCTTAAATTTCTTGAATTAAAGCACAAAAACATCAAAATTAATTCTTTTTGCACCTAATGCTTAAATTCAAGATTCAAAGCTAACACACGTTATTTAGGGATAAAATAACATGAGGATCACTAAATTAAATGCAATTCAAGTGGATTAAATACTAAAATTCTAGTAAAATAACTCTTTTATGGTGAGTTATCAAGCTTGCATCATATCCAATGAAAACATGCTTCTCACTTTTATCATCGAGCTTACTACGTTTTTAATCTGGTACATGTGCATAAGTTATGCACCCAAATACTCTCACTTAAGCAATAGATGGTTTTCTTCTTGTCCATGCTTGTTGAGAAGTTTTGTTTCACAGGTTTCTAGTTGGAGAACGAGTTGACAAGTAAACAACATATTCAACTACTCGTGCCCAAAATTCTTCTGGCGTCTTCTTACTCTTCAACATGCTTCGAGCCATATTTAGTATCGTTCTGATCTTTCTCTCAACAATACCATTTTGTTGTGGACTCCATGGAACTGTTATAGGTCGACGAATTCTATTTTCTTCACAGAAGCATTTGAATTCATTTGAAGTGAATTCTCTTCATCTATCTGATCTCAAAGCTTTTATAAAAAGAAACATGGATTAAAGCAACATAGACATGTTTTAAGTTCTAAACTAAAAAGGAAAAACATTTTACCTTTGTAGTTTCGAATTGGCAACTCCTTGCCTCTTGCAACAAATTCCACAACACAACAATCTTATCTTCCTCTATAAAGCAGGACAACACCACTAGTGAAAACCTCCTATTCTCTAAATCCTTAGATCCAACCTTGGTGGGAAGGTATTCAACAGTTTGGAAGTACAAGGAATTATGTGTGTTGAAAGAGAGTTTCTGTAACTTTTGCAATTCACAATTGCAAATTGAATCATCGATCAACATCTCCTTCTCCCAATTGGAGAAGAAGTAGCCACTGAGGGATAACTCCTTACTCCCTATCGATGGGGAGTTGGGGGACGTGGGGAACACATCCTCCTGACACGTTCTCATTTTTTTTAATTTTATTTAGTTAATTGAATAATTAATCAAATTAATTATCAATTAATATAATTAATTAATTAAATCATATTTAATTAATATTAAATTAAATATCATATATTTAAAGATTAAATCACATTTAATCATTTTTTCCTCTAACCTATAGTTTTAATGCACATCTCATATACATTAAATTTTAATCTATAGTTTTAAATATGAATCTCATTCATATTAAAATAATATTTAAACTCTTTCAAATATTTAATTCTCTGAATTAATTTAATAAGAATCATGTTCAAATTAAATTTATAATATAAAGTTCTGTTGCACATAAAAACTTTATATTATAATGTATCTCCATACATCATGCTTATTCCCTAATTGAATTTGAACATTTCAAATTCAAATGATCTAAGAACCCTTTACGAGTTAGGAGGTGGACCTAATGGACCTACAGATCAGAAGCTCCAACGATATAAGATTATTCAGTTAATCTCATTAACCTCCTAATCAACATTCGTTAACTGCTACACTCTTCTCACTGCAAATATATTTCTGTGTCCACGGATATCGACCAATAACGACAAGTCAAGCCTTCACGAATGTTCGTAACACCAGCTGGGTCAAATTACCATTTTAGCCGTAAGTTACATCTTTCACCTTAAGTTCCAGTGCTCCTCTAATGAACAACCTGTCTGTGGTCCTACCAACAAACAAGAGTCCCTCTCGGGTCTATGAGAGGGTCGGACCCTTTGTTCAAGTCCCAGAGACACCACTTAAGGGAATATTCATGTACTTACCCTAATAGGCAGGAAGGAGTGAATTCCTTCTTGGTACGTTAAGTCCCCAGTTGCTTGCTCGGTCTTGTCCCCAATAAGGTAGACTTATTGAGTCGGCGAATCTGACTACTCTCACCCATACTAGTCAAAGGATCGCAAACAGGAGTTCGTTACCTGCTTAGGATTGAGATTAAGTTGCTTAGGTCATCCTATTGAAATAGAAACCTATCTAGTCAACAGAGTTACATTTAGTTGTTACTATTTCGTGGTCCGGTCTTATGCAATCTCATTACTGATGGAGATTCGATCTTCTTAAGCAGCGGAAAAGTGATGAAAATCGTAAATTTTCTAGTTTGTTTTGGTTGAAAATCAAATACCCATACATTGGAAAAAATACAGAACAGGCATACAAAATTCTAATCTAATTAGACATGGAGGAAAATCATGCAAACATACTAAGTTTAACAATTAAACTAAAAGGAAGAAAAGTTACCGTTGTAGATTCGCAACAACTCCTTTCTCCAAAAGAATTCAGCAACACAGGTACAAGCTCTGTTTTCTCCAACAGGACAGCACCACAAGGAAAACCTCCTATGTCTCTAAGTTTCAACTTAGATCTTCCTTAGGTGGGAAGGATCCAATAATTGGAGAATGGGAATTGAGAGAGAGAGAGAGAATTCTACTGTGAGTAATTCACCAATTGCCAAAAGAACGATCGGTTGATCAATCAACCCCCTTCTCCCTGTTAAGCTATCGATAGGGAGAAAGAGAGGCATAGTGAGAACGTGTCTGGATGACACGTTTCCTCATTTTAATATTAAAATAATTAAATAATAATTAAATCATATTTAATTATTAATTTAAATCATATTTAAATAAAACAAATTAAATATCATATATTTAATTTTGGATTAAATCACATTTAATCAATATGTCCCTCTAACCTATAGTTTTAATGCACATCTAATGCACATTAAATATTAATCTATAGTTTTCAAATATGAATCACATTCACATTTGAATTTAATATTTGAACTTTTTCAAATATTTAATTCTCTCATATAATTTAATATGAATCATATTCACATTAAATTTATGATATATAGTTCCAAAACCATATATTATCTCGTATCTATATACATTAAATTTATTCCCTAATGAATTTGAACATTTCAAATTCAAACGATCTAAGAACCCTTTACGAGCTAGAAGGTGGACCTAATGGACCTACAGATCAAAAGCTCCAACGATACGAGATTACTCGATTAATCTCATTAACCTCCTAATCAACATTCGTTAATCATGGGAACACTCCACTAAAGTCCATGCATCGCACTCTTCTCACTCATCGATATATTTACGTGTGCACGGATATTGACCAATAACAAGAAGTCAATCCATCACGAATGTTCGTAACACCACCGGGTCAAATTACCGTTTTACCCACGGATACATCTTGTACCTTAAGTACCAGTGCTCCTCTAATGAACAATTTGTTTGTAGTCCCACCAACAAACAAAGTCCCTCTCGGGCCAATGAGAGGGTCGGGCCCTTTATTCAAGTCCCGGAGACACCACGAACATTCCTCTATTTACCCTAGCAGGGGGGAATGAGTGAATTCCATCTTACTAAGTTAAGTTTCCAGCCGCTCACTTGGTCTTGTCCCCAAGAAGGTAGGCATATTGAGTCGGCGAATCTGGCCACTCTCACCCATACTAGTCAAAGGACAATCGCTCGCGAACAGGAGTTCGCAACCTGCTCAGGATTGAGATCAAGTTGCCTAGGTCATCCTAGTGAAATAGAAACCTAACTAGTCAACGGAGTTACATCTAGAGGTTACTATTTCGTGGTCTGGTCTTATGTAATCTCATTACATAGGATATCCCCACTCACATGTCATCTACACGAACACGTTAGGATCACAGTGTTTGTATCATATACAAAGTGGGCCACATCCATAGTTTTACTAGGGTAAGGTACCCAAATCCCCTAACTATAGACTGTTTAGGCTGTATCTCGAACTGATATCCTTTATATGTACACTACATTCAGTTAAAGATACATTTTATAACCTTGGATGTTTAGTTTATTGGATTTAGGGTTTAAACTTAGGCAATTTAGTAGATAATGAACAATAACGCTTTATTAAAGTAATAACAGTTTATACAATAATTAGAACAGAAATACAAACTACGAGTTTTAGGGCACAAACTCCAACAAACTCCAACTTGAACTAAAACTCTAGTGGGGTACATCATAATCTAAAAGAGTGGTTACAGAGATAGAAATACAATAAACTAGGGCATCCATATACCCTATTACATATCTCCCACTTGCCCTAAATTAGCCTATGTACATGTCTCGTAGGCCTAGACTCTCCAGATGACCCTCGAACAGTTTAGCCGTGAGAGTCTTTGTAAATGGATCTGCTGTATTGTGCTCCGAAGCGATCTTCGTGACTGTCACATCTCCTCGTTACACTATTTCTCGTATCAGGTGATACTTCCTCTCGATGTTCTTGCCTCGCTAATGGTTGCGAGGTTCCTTCGAATTGACTACCACACCACTGTTGTCACAGTATAAGGTGATGGGAAATTCCATATTTTGGAACAACTTCCAAATTAGTAAGGAATTTCCTTAGCCAAACAACCTTTTTAGCTTCTTCAGAAGCAGCAACATACTCTGCCTCCATTATGGAGTCAGCGATGCATCCTTGCTGATGCTTTGCCATACAATAGCTCCCCCGTTAAGGGTGAAAACTTATCCCGATGTGGATTTACGAGAATCCTTATCGGTCTGAAAATCAAAATTAGTGTATCCCATAAGGATCAAATCCTTAGTCCCATACACAAGCGTATAGTCCCTCATTCTCCTAAGATACTTGAGGATATTTTTAACTGATGTCCAGTGGTCTAACCCTGGATTGGATTGATACCTAATGACTATTCCCACTGCATAGCAAATGTCTGGCCTCGTGCACAGTATAGCATACATTAAGCTAGCTACTGCAGAGGCATAGGGAATACGTCTCATATCCTCAACTTCTTGAGGTGTCCTAGGACACTGTTCCTTAGACAAGTGAACTCCATGCCTGAAAGGTAATAAGCCCCTCTTGGAATTCTGCATCGAATATCTGGACAACATTTTGTCGATATAAGAGGCTTGAGACAGAGCTAGCGATTTGTTCTTACGATTCCTAAAGATCTGAATCCCAAGAACATATTGCGCCTCTCCCAAATATTTCATTTGGAATTGGGTCGCCAACCAATTCTTTATGTCAGTAAGGTATCCTACATCATTCCCACTTGAACTAAAGGCAATATAAAATAATAAATTAAACAATAACTCTTTATTGGTGAAACAATAACTCTTTATTGATCTAATCAGAACATTAGTTACAAACTACGAGTTTTAGGGCATAAAACCCAACAAACTCCCACTTGAACTAAAACTCTTGTGGGGTACATTACAATCTAAAACAGTGGTTATAGAGATACAGAAATACAATAAACTAGGGCATCCATATACCCATTACATATCTCCCACTTGCCCTAGATTATCCTATGTACATGTCTTGTAGACCTAGACTCTCGAGATGACCCTCGAACACTTTAGCCGTGAGAGTCTTCGTAAATGGATCAGATATGTTGTGCTCCGAAGCGATCTTCGTGACTATCATGTCTCCTCATTGCACTATCTCCCGAATGAGATGATACTTCCTCTCGATGTGCTTCCCTCGCTTGTTGCTACGAGGATCCTTTGATTGGCTACCACATCACTTTTGTCACAGTATAAGGTGATGAGAAATTCTATATTTGGAACAACTTCCAAATCAACCAAGAATTTCCTTAGCCAAATAGCCTCTTTAGTTACTTCATAAGCAGCTACATATTCTGCCTCCATGGTGGAGTCGGCGATGCATTCGTGCTTGACGCTACGCAACACTATAGTGTTGGGATTTGTGTCCTAAACTTGTGTAATTTTGATCAAATAAATAAAGAGTTATTTGTTTCTTTAAAATTATATTATTGCTTTATAAATCCAATAAACTAAGCTCCAAGGTTATAATGTATCTTGAACATCAGTGTAGTAGACACTATTTGGATTGTGTTCAAGAATATAACCTAAATGGTCTATGGTATAAGAATAAGGTTGGGAACCTCATTCTGGTAACACCATGGATGCGACCCACTTTGTAATTAGTACAAATGAGGTAATCTAACTCATTCATGTGGTTGACATGCGAGTGGGGGCATCCTGTATGAAGAGTTCATACAAGACTGCATCAGAAATTATTAGTCTAACCAAAGATAATAACACCGTTAATGTGGATAAGACCGATAATTTATAGATGGTCATTAGTGACTCGACCCGAATCTCGAGTAAGTTAAGAACTTCGCTTATAGGGGTTTGTCCTTAGACTAGTATGGGTGAAAGTGGCACATGGCGACTCAATAAGCCTACCTTCTCGGGACGTAACCTCGTGAGGTAGTGGGGACTTAACTATACAAGATGGAATTCACTCATTCCTACACTAAGGAATTAGATAGGTTGTTTCCTTAAGAACTGAGTCCAGGTCTTGAACAACGGGGCCCCGCCCTCTAAACTAATTAAGAGGGTATGAGTCTATGGTAGGACCTTAGACTTGTTGTTCATTAGAGGATCAGTGGTGCTTAAGGAACAAAAAGGTAATCACAGGGGTAAAACTATAATTTTATCCAGCTGTGATTACGAACAACCTGTGAAGGGTCGACTCATGGGTAATGATTATATATATGGACATAATATAATCTACAGTGAGGAGAGTGCAACTACAAGTCTATAGTGGAGTGACTTGTAGTTAATGAATATTGAGTAACTAGATCAAAGAGTTTGATCAGTTAAATCTCACATCATTGGAGCTCATGAACTGTAGGTCCATTAGGTCCCTCCGTTGGCTTAACATGGTAATATTGAGGGTATAAAGTTAGGAATGAAATTGAAGTGTTCAATTTCATTTATGAGTTGTTATATCAGGTATATATGATATAATTGATATAATATATGGTTTTAATGTGAATGAGATTCACATATAAACCATATACTAATGAGAGAATAAAGGAGGGATAGGATGGTAATTTCCATCCTATTTCCCTATATATAGTTGCATGAGATGCAACTTTGAGACAAATCTCTTTTGAGAAACCCTAGTGCATTCTTTCATATTGTTGGAAAGAGTTCCAAGTACATCTTTTCAAGATCATCTCACCTCACCCTAAAAAGGAACCCACCTTCCTCCCTCACCTAGAGAACAACAGAGAAGATCCGGTAGTAGTGTTCGTGATCGTTCGAGTTCGAGTTGCTGAGATCGTGATCGTGAGAGAAGGAGCACTTGAAGAAAGAGTTCTTCAAAGGTAAATTTCTTGTTGTCCATCTTATAGAAGCATGCTTAATTTTAGATCTAGTTCTTGTTTATGATATCCATGTAACAAAATTAAGAACACGCGATTAACAATCGCTTTCGCTGCGGGATTCGATCCTACATATAGCTACTTCGTTAAGGGTGAAAACTGATCCCGATGTGGATTTCCTAGAATCCTTATCGGTCTGAAAATCAAAATTAGTGTATCCTGTAAATATAAAATCCTTAGACCCATACACAAGCGTATAGTCCCTCGTTCTCCTTAGATACTTGAGGATATTTTTAACTGTGGTCTAGTGGTCTAACCCTGGATTGGACTAGTACCTACTGAGTATTCCCACAACATAGCAAATGTCTAGCCTCGTGCGTAATATAGCATACATTAAGCTACCTACTGCCGAGGCATAGGGAATACGTCTCATATCCTCAACTTCTTGAGGTGTCTTAGGACACTGTTCCTTAGACAGATGAATTCCATACCTAAAGGGTAATACCCTTTTTGGAATTCAACATCGAATATTGGATCAACATTTTGTCGATATAAGGTGCTTGAGACAAAGCTAGCGTTCTGTTCTTCTGATTCCTGAAAATTTGAGTCCCAAGAACATACTGCGTCTCTCCCAAATCTTTCATTTGGAATTGGGTCGCCAGCCAATTCCTTATGTCAGTTAGATATCCTACATCATTCTCGATGAGTAGGATATCATCCACATATAGTATTAAGAAAGCTACTTTATCGCTGATGATCCTCTTGTAAACACAAGGTGTTAGGGTGTATGCCCTAATCTCGTGTAAGTTTGTAAATATTCCAAGTTGAAATAAATAAGAGTTATTTTTTCAATGATTTGTGTCTCGCATTTTTCATAAACTTAATCCAATAAACTAAGCTCCAGGGTCATTGTATTTTGAGAGAACTAAGAACTTGAACGGTGTGTAGTGGACACAAGGGGAGGATCACGTTCGAGTTAATGATCCGAATGGTCTACAGTATGTAAACCCGAGATCATTCTTTGGAAATAAAAAAAAAAAGAAAACAAGAAAGAAAAGGTCAATATATTACGTTTGGTTTACTTTAAAAGCAATGAAGAAAAGGAAATGAAAGAAATGATTAAATATTAAGTTTTGTTTTGTTTTGTAAAGAAAATAAAGAAAGAGATAAAGGAGAAATTAAAAAAAAAAGAAAAAGAAAAGAAAAAGCAAAGGGGAAAAAGACAAAGGTTTGCCTCCACCGATTGCTTTTCTTTAAGTTATTTTAAAACCATTTTTTAAAACTCATTTTTCACAAAAGAAAGCTGAGGCCTCGTGAGGTGAAGTTCAAGGAAGAAGAAGAATCTGGTTTTGGGGTTGAAGTTGCAGAAGAAAGGAGAAGAACTCAAAGTAGCAGCAAGGAAACGATTTCATCCCAGTTCTGATATTTTGATCTTTTCGAGCTCAACAAAAAGAGGTAAGAGTTGAGTTTTTGATTCATGAAAGTTAACTCAATTTGGAACAAAGTTCATGAAGGAAACTTGAGCTAATACTGAAGTTAACTTACTGTTTTGTGAAGAGGAAGGCAGAAGACAGAATTTGCTGTCAAATCCAGGAAGCTTCTGATGTTTTGGTTGTACTGATCTGTAGAATTGGAATCATAAGCTCTAATTGGTATGGTTCGAAATTTTATGAAATTTTCTACAACTTTCGTGAAGAAATCGTGAGTAGAAAATGTCTAGAAGATGTTTTAAATATCAGGTTCAATTTGTTGTGCAACAGGAAATCCGAATCTGGAAACAACAGAAGTCTATTTTGAGGAAAGTAGCTTTCGAGGTATTTCTGAACAAATCCATTTGGAATTTCAATTTCATGTCTTCATATGATTTTTAGAGGGTTCAAAAAGGAAGAGTTTGGTATAAATTACATTATTTTTGGATATGTAATGAAGAAGTTATGGCCAGGGCAGAAAATCTGAAAATGTTGGAAATTGGAAAGTGTGTTTTCTTGTAGTTTTAAGGTTAAAAATTATGAGCTCGAGGATCTAAAGGTTGAGTTGGTTTGTTTGACAGGCCAAGAGCAAATAGGTCAAGTTTACAAGCCAAGGTTCTAATTATAATACTTTGAGTGACTTTATTTTAGAACTATGCTTGACCTATGTTTTTCTTCAAAAACATAAGTGTTGATCATTACATCCTGTTTGAACTAATTATGTATAGCTTCATGGAGTTTTCTAACATAAGTTCATGATGGAACATAAGCATGTTTTGAATTAATTTGTAACCATAAATCCAAGTATGGAACCAAAATTATGAAAGTATGTATTATAAAGACATGATTTCCATGGTAAACAAATTGTGCTCTTGTTTGTGGTTAACCCCTAATACTGAAGAACATTCAAGAAGGTACTTAGGGGGGGAGGGGGGAGGGAATGAATCATGATATCCCGATACTGAAGGACAATGAGAAGGTATTCAGGTAGTAAATGGTTTTATCTTAATACTGAAGGACATAGAGAAGGTATTAGGGAAAACCAAACGGCCAAAGGTATTCCACGTGCACGTGAGAGAGAGAGGTATGAACCTTATTGGTATAAATGTAACTCTACCACCTCTATGGTTCGAATATGGTATCATGTCATGTGTTTTATTGTTATGAGCTTCTATATTATTGATCTATCTACCCTCAATATGATAGTACATTTCGAGTTGTGTGCTATGCATAAGTGGTGACTTAAACCTGTAAATTGGAAACATGGTTTGTTTGTGTTTACAAACAGATGTTAAGCTATTTTCTACTTATAATCTGCCATTATTATGATTTACCCGTGAGCTTATAATATTTTAAAGATAGACACTCACTGAGCTTTTTAGCTCATTCTTTCAATGTTTTCAACCATTTTCAGGTAGAGATCGAGCTCCTGGTACCTGACATCCTGCCATAGTCTGCTGGAAGTTTCATAAGTTGATATTTTGTACGTGGTCGTGTGTTGTATAGCAAGTCGTTATGTAGTTATAGTTGTTTGTACATAAGAGGTTGTATAAACAGTGGGTTGGCATGTTCTGGGTTGTGATGCTATTACTCGTTTACGTTTTCAAATGAGAGACTTAAGAAATATTTCTCCCTATGTATGTTTAGTAGTTATCAAGTTTCCGCTGTGTTATGTTAAAGTTTACCATATACGAGCATAGTATGTTTATCAGGTAGAACAGGGTCATCAGGTATTGTTAAGAGGTAAACAATGTCTGTTGGCTTCATGCCTCTTTCCGGGCTAAGTTAGCAGGTCGTTCGGGAGGGAGTGTGACAAGTATATGGATAGGGTTGGAGACCTAATCCTGAATACACTGTTGATGCGACCCACTTTTTAGTAGATACAAACGAGGTGATCCAACTCGTTCATGTGGTTGACATGTGAGTGGGGGCATCCTGTGCAATAAGATTGTACAAGACCGGATCGTGAATTATTAGACTTACTGATGTAACACCGTTAACAGTATAGGACTAATAAATTTGTAGATGACCATTAGTGACTCGACCTTAATCCTGAGCGTGTTACGGACTCCTGCGGGGGTCTGTCCTTTGACTAGTACGGGTGAGGGTGGTCACAGTTACTCACCCAATATGCCTATCTTCTCAGGGACAGGACCACGTGGGGAGCTAGAAACTTGACAACGCAAGAAAGAATTCACTCGTTTCCGACTTAGGGAAACTAGAGGGGTTGTTCCCTTAAGTGTTGTCTCTAGGGCTTGAACAACGGGGCCATACCCTCTCACTGGTCCGAGAGGGTTGTTGTTTATGGTTGGACCATACAACGTTGTTGTTCATTAGAGGAGCAGTGGGGCCTTAAGGAGAAAGAGGTAGACACAGGGATAAAATGGTAATTTGACCTAGCTGTGACTACGAACAACCTGTGAAGGGTCGACTCATGGGTATTGGTTATATCGATGGACACAACTTGTCGTACAGTGATGTGAGTGCAGCTGGACTTTAGTGGCGTGTTACCGTAGCTAATGAATGTTGAATAATCGGGTCAAAGAGTTTGAAAGGTTAGTCTCAGATCATTGGAGCTCGTAATCTGTAGGTCCATTAGGTCCCTCGATTGGCTCAAATTGGACAAATTGAGGGTTTACAATTTGGTGTGAATTTGAAGTGTTCAAATTCATTATTTGGGTATTTATGTCATTTATATGTGATATAAATGACATAATATATAGTTTGATGTGAATGAGATTCATAATAAACTATAGTTTGATGTGAGAAGCCTTTGATAAGGTTGGATCTCATTTTTTTGGAAATTCAAGTTCCAAGAGACCTCCAAATTCTCTCAATTCACTCTGAATCTCTTCTCACCCAAAAACCAAAGGGAGTCCCACCTACTCTCCCTCAACCTCCCGAGAACAACCGAGAAGGCATTTTGGAAGTGTCTCGTTGTTCGCTTCGAGGATCGAGTTCGAAGAGATCGTCTGTTCGAGAGAGATCGTGACTGGAGGAGGAAAGCATTGAAGAAGAGTTGTTTAACAAGTAAGTACCAAGATATCTTACTTTTTTCTTCTCATTTTTGGATGTTTAGCCTAGGAATCTATGAGATAGGTTCGTTTTAAGATTCGAATTACACAACGAAACAACGACCTTTCACAACGTCTTCCGCTATAGGAATTCCAAATCCCTTCAATTGGTATCAGAGCCAATCGTTGCTCTCCATTGTGTATTCTGTGATATCTTAAAATTAGGTGGGTAGCATTAATTTTCATGAGATGATTGTTAACGGTTTGCGTTTTGGATGTTTTCGGTTTTTGTCACTTAGTTTAGATTTACATTAATGTTGATGAGATCAATGTAAGGGCCTGGTGTTTTGGGAATTTGTTTTAATGTAAATTGATTCGGTAAGTCCGTGACGTTCCTGGCTTGAGATGCTATAAAGAAATCGGAGCAGAAACGGACGAAAAACAACGAAGAACAACAAAGGAGTTTGTTGTTCTGTCGACGGCGTCTCAACGTTGTTCTTCGGCGTCTCAACGCTGTCCATGCGGATCTAGGCGCGTTGCAGACACAGTGTTGGGACGCCAGGCGTGACGTTGAGAACGCAAGGCGTGACGCTGTTCACTATAGCGTTGCAACGCTGCAACGTAGTGCAGCATGGTGCACGAGTTTTTCGTGCAGAGTGGCGAGATGGAGGCACGA
Organism: Trichosanthes cucumerina; assembly: GCA_036507285.1. Classification (NCBI taxonomy): domain Eukaryota; kingdom Viridiplantae; phylum Streptophyta; class Magnoliopsida; order Cucurbitales; family Cucurbitaceae; genus Trichosanthes; species Trichosanthes cucumerina. Next base: position 66,464,699 of record CM071839.1, on the reverse strand, counting down.
TGTTGGTGGTTCGAGTCTTGATGGACGTAATTGCCGGTTTTATTTTTTATTTTAATTATTTTCTTTTGTAAAATTATTTTGTTAAATGTATTTTATTAATTATATTAATTAATATTAATATAAATGTTATATTAATGTTAATTAATTTAATTTATGTCCCTAGGGTGCCAAAAATCGGTCCAATAATGCTATTTATTTATTTTATGCATGAGATGTATGAAATATTTATTCTATGTGCATAATGTATGTCATATAGATTTAAAATCCCAACTTAGGTTAAACATTTCATGCATCATATTTATATTATAAGTGTTATAATATATAGTATGCATGATAGGTTTATATTATAAGAGTTATAATACAAAGTTTGCATGTTTTAATTTATTTAAATATAAGTGTTATATTTTTTAGATTAAAAGCATGCTCATGCATTTAATTCATGTGATGAATGTATATGTTATAGTTTATTATTCATGTGATTAATGATCAAGCACTATAACATAGAAATGCATGTAACCTAAGTTAATTATTAGTTTTAAATTGTTTAGAACTTGAATAATTAGACTTAGGTTTTCTAGTTCTAATAAGATTAGAATTAGGAAATCAAATATGACCTTTGAATGGTGACTGATAAGTAGCTCTGTCTAAGGAAGGTTCTGTCTAAGACTTTGGTATTTAAGCTGACGCTTTGCGGAAAACCCCTACCTGGGAACCGACCAATGAGTGAATTTGGTATGTGATTCATAGGTTATATTCTCGTGAGTGTCGTTAATTAAGAGTTAATTAATTTAGTCACATAGACCTAAGTTAATAATGTGATTATAGACTTAGGCTAATCAAATATAAGAGTTATATTGGTAGACTTAGGTAAATTTTAGTCAGTTTATCTAAGTCAATCCCAATTATTTTAAAGTGGTGAGTGGAAGGAAATAAAGTGTATGAGATACATTTAATTTTCCATCCACAAATCTCCGTTAAGTTCACACCGTGAGATCCATACTCGGCCTCGTGGCGCAAATGGGAGTGTCCCCCTACGGGTGGCATTTGTATGGGTCAATGAGTACTTATAGTGAGTGGGAGCGGGACCTGTGAAAATGGGACCCACGGTCTCTTCTTTCGATTCACACCGTGAGACGCCTATGATCCGCCTGCTAGTTTGGCCTGGACCAGACAATCCCTACGGAGGGCCTTGATCATGGGAGTCGGAACACCGTGAATTCTCGAAAGGGATACGATTTCCTTGTTGGTTTTTCTTCTTAGTCCTCCCTATGACGGCTATTGTTTGGACGAATACTTTGAAATTTAAAGATTGAGGGTGGCACTCATAGGATTCATTAAGAGTTAATGGATTCAGATCAAAAAATGGTAACTGGATGCCTAATGGAATAAGAGTTATTCTGGTATTAGGGTATGGTCGAGAAACTCTCGTCCTAGAGGAGGAGTGGCTTTGTCTACCCTACGGTGGCGGTCATTCTAGACCTTTGAGGTATCATTGAAATTTTTAAATGACCTAAGGATCATAGGATAAAAATTTTCTAAACCTGATTGGATTTTCAAAGTTTTTGCGAGGCTAATACAAAGTTTTTTCATTTTTTAGCAACAAAATGTCAAACGCTTTTAATGCTCATTTAGCTTCCGATAAGTTAGTCGGCGATAATTTTTCGTGGAAAGACAATATTAACACAATTTTGGTAAATGACGACCGAGAGTTCGTGCTCACTGAGAAGGGTCCTCAGGTGCCCGGTCCAACAGTCCTATTCGACGATCTACAAACCTTCCAGTCCTAGGTGCAAATCAAGGGACACGAAGCTGAGGCAAGTGTTGCCTTTAGACCTTTTCACAGGGGTTCGACCTCTGGGACAAACATTGTAGATTCTTCAGGCCCGAAAGGGAAGAAGAAGAAGTTGAAGGAGGTTAGGGTTGACCGCACAGCTGCCCTAAAGCGCAAAAAGATCAAAGATGTTGCTAGAAAGTGTTTCTACTACAAAAAGGGACGATCACCTGAAAAGGAGTTGTCCCAAGTTCCTTGATGAGAAGAAGAAGATAGGTAAATGTGATTTACTTGTTACAGAAACTTGCTTAGTGGAGAGTAATGACTTTGTCTGGATATTGGATTCAGGTGCCACTAATCATGTTTTCTCTTCTTTTCAAGGATTAAGTTCCTGATAGCGGCTGCAAGAGGGTGAAATAACACTCAGGGTTGGGTCCGGAGAAGTTGTCTCAGCTGCAACAATAGGCACGGTGAAGCTGTTCTTTGGCGCGAAGTACTTATTATTGGATAATTTGTACATAGTTCCTGGGTTTACTAGAAACCTAGTTTCTATTTCCAGCCTATTAGAACAAAATATTTTCGTTTCTTTCAAGAGTAATAAAGCTTTATTTCTCGAAATGGAAATTTGTTATTTTCTGCTTCGCTTGAGAGTAATTTGTATGTTTTGAACCCTAATTCGGTCAAAAGTGTTTTGAATACCGAATTGTTTAAAACAGCAGAAATGTGAACTAAGAGATTAAAAGTTTTTGCAAAAGAAAGTGCCCATCTTTGGCATCTAAGGTTAGGCCACATAAATCTCAATAGGATTGAGAGACTAGTGAAGAGTGTACTTCTAAGCGAGTTGGAAGAAAACTCTTTACCGGTTTGTGAGTCATGCCTTGAAGGCAAAATGACCAAACGCCCTTTTAGTGGAAAAGGATATAGAGCCAAAGAGCCCCTTGAGCTTATACATTCTGACCTCTGTGGTCTGATGAATGTTAAAACACGAGGAGGTTACAAATACTTTGTATCTTTCATAGATGACTATTCGAGGTATGGGTACGTTTTCCTAATGCATAGGAAGTCTGAAACTCTTAAAAAGTTCAAGGAGTTCAATTGGATCGAGGTGGAGAGTATTCGAGGTAAAACTATAAAAACACTTCGATTGGATCGAGGTGGAGAGTATATGGACACTGAATTCCAGGAGTATATGATTGAACATGAAATTACATCCCAATTCTCAGCACGTAGTATACCACAACAAAATAGTGTATCGGAGAGGAGAAACAAAACCTTGTTGGACATGGTTCGGTCAATGATGAGCTATGCTCGTCTCCCTGATTCTTTTTGGGGTTATGCAGTGGAGACTCCGGTATACATTTTGAACACAGTTCCGTCGAAGAGTGTTTGTGAATCACCTTTCGAACTCTTGCATGGTCGTAAAACAAGTTTACGACATTTCAGAATTTGGGGATGCCCAACCCATGTGTTGGTGTCAAATCCGAAAACGTTGGCACCCCGTTCAAAATTGTTCCTATTCGTATGTTAATCAAAAGAGACTAGGGGTGGTTTGTTTTACTATCCTAAGGATAATAGGGTGCTTGTGTCGACAAACGCCACATTCCTTGAGAAAGACCACATTAGGGATCACTTACCAAGGAGTAAGATTGTGTTAAACGAAATGGACAGTTCATCAACAAGAGTTGCTGATGGTGCTAGTACATCAACAAGTGTTGTTGATCCTAGCTGAAGGAAATTGAAGTCCCCGCAGCGGAAGCGATTGCGAATCGCGCGCTCTTGATTTAGTTAAAACGGAAAATTCAAGAACGTAAAACATAGATTAAACACATAATAAAATGGACAGCAAGTATTTACCTTTGAAGAACCTTTCTTCAAGTGCTCCTCCTCTCTTCACGATCAAGATCAACGCAACACGAACTCGTACGAACACCGACACCACCACCGGATCTTCTCCGTTGTTCTCTAGGTGAGGGAGGAAGGTGGGCTCTCTTTAGGAGTGGTGAGGTATTTTATGAGAGAGATGTGTGTTTTGGAACTCTTCCAACAACACAACAAGAAGGCTAGGAATAGCTTAGAATGATTTTCAAAATCACTTAACCTAGTTGCATCTCATGCAACTATATATATAGGAAAATAGGATTGTAATGACCATCCTACCCCTCCTTTTATCTCTCTTTAGTATATAGTTTATATATGAATCTAATTCACATTAAAACTATATATTATATCAATTATATTATATATAATTGATATAATTTCCTCATGTATAAAATTGAACACTTCAATTTATCTCCTAACTTTATACCCTCAATATTACCATGTTGAGCCAACGGAGGAATCTAATGGACCTACGGATCATGAGCTCCAATGATGTGAGATTAACTAATCAAACTTTTTGATCCAGTTAATCAATATTCATTAACTACAAGTCACTTCACTATAGACTTGTAGCTGCACTTTCCTCACTGTAGATATTATTGTGTCCACTGATATAGTCATTACCCATGAGTCGACCCTTCACAGGTTGTTCGTAATCACAGCTGGGTCAAATTACCGTTTTACCCATGTGATTACCTCTTTGCTCTTTAAGCACCACTAATCCTCTAATGAACAACAAGTCTAAGGTCCTACCTTAGACTCATACCCTCATAGAGGGCGGGGCCCCTTTGTTCAAGACCTGGAGTCAGTTCTTAAGGAAACGACCTATCTAATTCCTCAGTATAGGAATGAGTGAATTCCATCTTGCACAGTTAAGTTCCCAGCTACCTACGAGGTCAAGTCACTAATGACCATCCCCTATAAGCAGGAGTTCTTAACTTGCTCAGGATTTAGGTCAAGTCACTAATGACCATCTATAAATTACTAGTCTTATCCTGTTAACGGTGTTATACGGGTTAGACTAATAATTTGCGATCCAGCCTTGTATGAACTCTTCATACAGGATGCCCCCACTCGCATGTCAACTACATGAATGAGTTGGATTAACTCATTTGTACTAATTACAAAATGGGTCGCATCCATGGTGTTACCAGAATGAGGTTTCCAACCTTATTCTTATACCATAGACTATTTAGGTTATAATCTTGAATTCAACCCAAATAGTGTCCAGTACGCTGATTTCAAGATAAACATTATAACCTTGGAGCTTAGTTTATTGGATTTATAAGAGCAAGACTGTAATCTTATCAAAACAAATAACACTTTATTTAATTGATCAAAATTACACAAGTTTGGAGCATAAATCCCAACAATCTCCCACGTGACCTAAAGCTTGTGGAGTACTAAACATTACATTAATGTAAATATAATAAACTAGGGCATTTAAACCCTTTGTACAAAATACTCCCACTTGCCCTAGTTGGGGAAGACTTGTAAACCTAGACCTTCTAGGTGACTCTCAAATACTTTAGCCGTGAGAGCCTTTGTAAAAGGATCAACAATGTTGTGCTCTGAGGCTATCTTCGTGACAATCACGTTTCCTCTATGCACGATCTCCCGGATGAGATGATACTTCCGCTCTATGTGCTTTCCCCTCTTGTGACTTCAGGGTTCCCTCGAATTTGCCACTGCACCACTGTTATCGCAATACAGTGTGATGGGCAAAGTCATATTTGGAACAACTTCCAAGTTTAGCATAAATTTCCTTAACTAAACGGCCTCCTTACCTGCTTCACAAGCTGCTATATATTCGGCCTCCATGGTGGAATCAGCGATGCATCCTTGCTTGACGCTTCGCCATACTAAAGCTCCTCCGTTAAGAGTGAAAACTGACCCTGATGTAGATTTCCGAGAATCTTTATCAGTCTGAAAGTCAGAATCCGTGTATCCTGTAAGGATCAAATCCTTAGCCCCATACACAAGCATGTAGTTCCTTGTTCTCCGAAGATACTTAAGGATCGTTTTAACACCGCCCAAATGTTCAAGTCTGGATTGGATTGATACCTCACGACCATCCGAACGCAAAACAAATGTCAGGCATAGTACACAACATGGCGTACATCAGGCTCCCAACAGCTGATGCGTAAGGAATCCGTCTCATATCCTCAACTCCTTGAGGTGTCTTAGGACACTGTTCCTTAGACAAATGGATTCCATGTTTAAAAGGCATCAAGCCCTTTTTGGAATCTTGCATCTTAAATCTTGACAACACTTTGTCTATGTATGATGCTTGAGACAAGGCTAATGTTTTATTCTTGCGGTTTCGGACAATCTGGATCCCAAGAACAAACTGCGAATCACCTAAATCTTTCATTTGGAATTGCGTTGCTAGCCATTCCTTGATGTCAGTAAGATGACCTACATCATTCCCAATGAGTAGGATATCATCCACATAGAGAATTAGGAATGCGATAGAACTATTGATGATTTTCTTGTAGACACAAGGTTCATCATCATTCTGGTCAAAACCATAAGATCTGATAGCCTCATCAAATCTTATATTCCAGGACCTAGAGGCTTGTTTCAGTCCATAAATCGACCTTTTAAGCCTGCAGACCTTTTGCTCTTGTCCTGGTTTAATGAACCCTTTGGGTTGGTCCATGTAGATAGTTTCTTCAAGATTGCCATTCAAAAAGGCAGTCTTGACATCCATTTGCCATACCTCATAGTCATAATATGCGGCAATGGCAAGAAGGATACGGATAGACTTTACCATAGCAACAGGTGAAAAGGTCTCCTCATAGTCAACCCCTTCAACCTGGGTATAACCCTTTACTACTAGTCTAGCTTTAAAGGTTTGCACCTTCCCATCTACACCACGTTTTCTCTTGTAGATCCACTTACAACCTATAGGTTTTACCCCATCAGGCTTGTCTACAAGATCCCAAACAGAATTGAAGTGCATAGACTCCATTTCTTGGTCCATGGCTATGACCCATTTGTGTTTGTCAATGTCAACCATTGCTTGATTATAAGTTAATGGATCCTCGTAGTTGTCATCTGGTACAACAACTTGGGTTTCAGCTAAACCCATGTAACGGTCAGGCTGTATCACAATCCTCCCACTACGTCGAGGTATACTCAACTCTTGAGATGGACCCTCTTGACTAGACAAACTAGTATCAACAACTCTTGTTTACGTACTAGTGTTCTTATTAGCAACCTTTGCTATTGTTCCGTCTAACTCATTCAACACTACTTACTTTTTGGTTTGTGGTCCCTTATGTGGTCATCCTCCAAGAAAGTGGCATTTGTCGACACAAAGACCTTATCTTCCTTAAGGATCATAGAATAAACCACCTCTTGTTTCTTTTGGGTATCCTACGAATAGACACAACTTTGAACGTGAATCCAACTTCTTTGGATTTGTCACAAGCACATGTGTTGGACAACCCCATATTCTGAAGTGACATAAACTACCTTTACGTCCTTTCCAGAGTTCAAAAGGTGTTTTAGAAATTAAAATTATTAAATATATTAAAAGAAAACGTTTTTATAATTAATATATATAATAAAAAAAACGTTTCTGCTCGTTGCTCCTCGCGTGAAACGTATCCAGCGTTGCAACGCTGCTTTTGTCATTTTCTGCCGAGCGTTGTGCAACGCCACAACGTTGCAACGCTAGAGGCTGCGTTGCAACGCTGCCTCTGCGCGCGCCTTCTCCAGCAAGCGCGGCGTTGCAACGCCGATGAACAGCGTTGCAACGCTGCACATAGACAACATTGAGAATCACCATTCCTTTGCTCGTTTTTGCTCCGTTCTTCTCAGCAACCGCCTTACCTCGATCGACACGGACTTACAGACTCGATTTACAATTAAATTTGTCCAAAATACCGGGCCCTTACATTGAACATTTCAATGAAAATTGTAAATCTAAGTTCCAAAAATTGAAAACATCTAATTTCGCAAAAACCGTTCATACATCTCATGCAAAAACAGTAAATCCCACCTTGTTCTTGAAAAATTCAGAACATAAATCAAGAACGCAATTGGGCTTGGATACCAATTGAAGGGAATCGAAGTCCCCGCAGCGAAAGCGATTGCGAATCGCGCGCTCTTGATTTAGTTACAACGGAAAATTCAAGAACGTAAAACAATAGATTAAGCACATATAATAAAATGGACAACAATTATTTACCTTTGAAGAACCTTTCTTCAAGGGCTCCTCCTCTCTTCACGATCAAGATTAACGCAACACGAACTCAAATTTAACACCGACACCACCACCACCGGATCTTCTCCGTTGTTCTCTAGGTGAGGGAGGAAGGTGGGTTCCCTTTAGGAGTGGTGAGGTATTTTATAAGAGAGATGTGTGTTTTGGAACTCTTCCAACAACACAACAAGGAGGCTATGAATAACTTAGAATGATTTCCAAAATCACTTAACCTAGTTGCATCTCATGCAACCATATATATAGGAAAATAGGATGGAAATGACCATCCTACCCCTCCTTTTATCTCTTTTTAGTATATAGTTTATATATGAATCTAATTCACATTAAAACTATATATTATATCAATTATATCATATATAATTGATATAATTTCCTCATGTATAAAATTGAACACTTCAATTTATCTCCTAACTTTATACCCCCAATATTACCATGTTGAGCTCCAATGATGTGAGATTAACTAATCAAACTTTTTGATCCAGTTAATCAATATTCATTAACTACAAGTCACTTCACTATAGACTTGTAGCTGCACTTTCCTCACTGTAGATATTATTGTGTCCACTGATATAGTCATTACCCATGAGGCGACCCTTCAACGGTTGTTCGTAATCACAGCTGGGTCAAATTACCGTTTTACTCCTGTGATTACCTCTTTTCTCCTTAAGCACCATTGACCCTCTAATGAAAAACAAGTCTAAGGTCCTACCTTAGACTCATACCCCTCATAGAGGGTGGGGCCCCGTTGTTTAAGACCTAGAGTCAGTTCTTAAGGGAACAACCTATCTAATTCCTCAGTAGAGGAATGAGTGAATTCCATCTTACACAGTTAAGTTCCCAGCTACCTACGAGGTTCTGTCCCTGAGAAGGTAGGCTTATTGAGTCGGCTACAAGCCACTCTCACCCATACTAGTCTAAGGACAAACCCCTATAAGAATGAGTTCTTAACTTGCTCAGGATTCAAGTCAAGTCACTAATGACCATCTATAAATTACTAGTCTTATCCTGTTAATGGTGTTATACTGGTTAGACTAATAATTTGCGATCTAGCCTTGTATGAACTCTTCATACAGGATGCCCCCACTCGCATGTCAACTACATGAATGAGTTGGATTACCTCATTTGTACTAATTACAAAGTCAGTCGCATCCATGGTGTTACCAGAATGAGGTTTCCAACCTTATTCTTATATCATAGACTATTTAGGTTATAATCTTGGTTCAACCCAAATAGTGCCCACTACAGTGATTTCAAGAGTTGAGAATGCCTCGACGTAGTGGGAGGGTGTGAGACAGCCTAACCGTTACATGGGTTTAGCTGAAACCCAAGTCGTCACTCCTGATGATGACTGCGAGGATCCATTGACCTATGATCAGGCAATGGTAACGTTGACAAAGACGAATGGATTAAAGCTATGGACCAGGAAATGGAGTCGATGTACTTCAATTTCGTCTGGGAGCTTGTCGATGAACCGGATGGGGTTAAACCTATTGGTTGCAAGTGGATCTACAAGCGAAAACGTGGCATAGATGGGAAGGTGCAGACCTTCAAAGCACGACTAGTGGCAAAGGGTTTTACCGAGGTTGTAGGGATTGACTGTGAGAAAATCTTTTAATCTGTTGTCATGTTAAAGTCGATTAGAACTCTTCTGGTCATTGCCACATATTATGACTATGAGGTATGACAGATGGATGTCAAGACCGCCTTTCTGAATGGCAACCTTGACGAGACCATCTACATGGACCAGCCCAAGGGTTTCATTGCCCAAGGCCAAGAGCAAAAGGTTTGTCGGCTTCAAAGGTCTATTTATGAAATGAAACAAGACTCGAGGTCTTTGAATATAAGGTTTGATGAGGCGATCAAATCTTATGGCTTTAATCAAAATGTTGACGAACCTTGCGTCTACAAGAAAATTGTCAACATTACTGTCGCATTTCTAATATTGTATGTGGATGATATCCTTCCCATTGGGAATGAGGTAGGATTTCTTACTGACATTAAGGAATGGCTGGCTTCGCAATTCCAAATGAAAGATTTGGGAGAGGCACAATATGTTCTAGGTATCCAGATAGTCCAGAACCGGAACAACAGAACGCTAGTCATGTCTCAGACATCTTACAGTGACAAGATGTTGTCTAGGTATAAGATGCAGAACTCCAAGAAGGGTTTGTTGCCTTTCAGGCATGAGGTTCACCTGTCTAAGGATCAATGTCCTAAGACACCTCAAGAAGTTGAGGATATGAGACGAATTCCCTATGCTTCATCTGTAGGGAGCCTCATGTATGCCATGTTGTGTACTAGGCCCGACATCTGTTATGCAGTTGGGATTGTCAGTAGGTATCAATCCAATCTAGGATTAGATCACTGGACAGCCGTAAAGGCAATCCTCAAGTATCTTAGGAGAATGAGGAACTACAACCTTGTGTATGGGAGTGGAGATTTGATCCTTACGGGATACACAGATTCTGACTTTCAGACCGATAAGGATTCTAGGAAATCCACTTCGAGGTCAGCCTTCATTCTGAATGGAGCAGCTGTAGTATGGCGAAGCATCAAGCAGAGATGCATCGCTGATTCCACGATGGAAGCCGAGTATGTTGCGGCTTTTGAAGCGGCAAAGGAAGTTGTTTGGCTTAGGAAGTTCACGACGGATGTGGAAGTTGTTCCAAATATGAACTTGTCAATCATGTTATTTTTGTGACAAGTGGTGCAGTAGCCAACTCGAGAGGGCCTCGGAGTCATATGAGGGTCAAGCACATTGAGCATAAGTATCACCTTATACGGAAGATTGTGCACCGCGAAGATGTGACAGTCACGCAGATAGTTTTGGAGCACAACGTTGCTGATCCATTTACAAAGGCCCTCACAGCTAAGGTGTTTGAGGGTCACCTAGAGAGTCTAGGTCTTCGAGTGCTTCCTGACTAGGGCAAGTGGGAGTATTGTATAGGGGTATTCAATGCCCTAGCAGTTTTCATGGACCTCATGGGCGGGTTTTCCACCAGTATTTGGATAACTTTGCAATAGTAATTATTGATGATATACTAGTTTACTCAGTTGATAGGAAAGCCCACGGGGAACACATGAGTATTATTCTACAAACACTACGAGATAAACAGTTGTACGCTAAATTCACCAAATGTGAGTTTTGGTTGAATCAGGTAGTGTTTGAGGTAAGTTGTTTCAGCAAATGGAGTTAGTGTTGGTCCGAATAAAGTAAAAGTTATGGTCAACTTAGAGAGACCAGTTAATGCGACAGAGGTACGTAGTTTCCTAAGCTTGGCAGGATACTGCAGATGATTTGTTGATAACATCTCACGATTAGTATTACCCTTAACAGTTTTAACAAGGAAGAATGTTAAGCTTGAATGGTTAGATAAGTGTGAATAGAGTTTTTCAGGAGCTGGAAACAAGGTTGATGACAGTACCTATTCTAACACTTCCTGTAACGGGAAAAGAATATGTGATTTACTTTTATGCTTCAGGACAAGGATTAGGGTGTGTGTTCCAGCAAGAAGGAAAAGTAATAGCTTATGCGTTAAGACAATTGAAAGGCACGAGTACAATTACCCTACCCACGATCTTAAGTTAGCAGCAGTTGTTCTAGCATTGAAGATCTGGAGACATTACCTGTTTGGTGAGAGGTGTCATATTTTTACAGATCATAAGAGTCTGAAGTATATCTTTGATCAAAAAAAGTTTATTATGAGACAGAGAAGATAGTTAGAACAGATTAAAGATTATGATTGTACCAAAGAATACCATCCTGGTAAGGTGAATGTGGTAGCAGATGCATTGAGCAGGAAGTCAAGACTTCCTAGGGATGCCTTGTGTGGTATTCGAGCAACATTTTTAAGTACTCTAAGGGATTCTAAGGCAGCTGTGATTGCAAAGAATTCAGGGGGGTCTCTTAGCTCAATTCCAAGTCAGGTCGTCACTTATAGCAGAGATTGTGAGAAGACAGTTAGAGAATAGTAACTTGCAGAAAATGTTTGAATTGTCCAAACAGGGCCCAGAGGCCTAATTCAAAATGAGAACAGATGGAACCATAGTTCAGCAGAGAAGATTATGTGTCCCGAGTATTAGTGAGCTTAAAGATGTTATTCTAGAGGAAGCTCACAATTCAGCTACGCTATGCATCCAGGAAGCACCAAGATGTGTAAAACTTTGAAGGGGGCGTATTGGTGGCCTGAGATGAAGCGGGAGATAGCTGAATATGTTGATAGATGTTTGATCTGCCAACAGGTTAAACCAGTTAGACAGAGACCAGGAGGACTCCTTAATCCATTGCCAGTGTCGGAATGGAAATGGGAGCATATCACTATAGATTTTCTTTTTGGATTACCACGTACTTCCTGTGGACATGAAGGTATTTGGGTAATAGTGGATAGACTCACTAAGACAGCATGATTTATACCGATTAAATCGACGTCTACACTTGATCAGCTTGCTAAGCTTTACGTCGACAAAGTTGTGAGTCAATACGGAGTGCCAGTGTCCATAGTTTCAGATAGAGATCCGAGATTTACTTCTATGTTTTGGCCTAGCTTACAGGAAACTATGGGGACAAAGCTGAGTTTTAGTACAACGCTCCATTCTCAGACAGATGGTCAGTCAGAGAGGACCATCCAGACCCTAGAAGACATGTGGAGAGCATGTGTCCTTCAAGTTAAGGGAAGTTGGGATACACACCTATCACTTATGGATTTCGCTTACAATAACAATTATCAGTCTAATTTTGACATGGCACCATTTGAGGCTCTGGATAAAAGACCGTGTAGAACGCTCGTATATTGGAATGAACGAGGAGAGCGGAAGCTAATCGGTCCTGAGTTGGTGCAAGTTACAACAGATAATGTTAAGGTAATCAGGGAAAATTTAAAGGTAGCACAAGACCGTCAAAAGAGTTATGCAGATAAGCGACGAAAGGACTTAGAATTCCAAGTCGGAGATCAAGTTTTCTTGAAATTATCTCTGTGGAGAGGTGTCCTTCGCTTTGGCAAGAAAGGTAAGCTAAGCCCTAGGTATATTGGTCCTTATCAAGTAACGGGACGGGTTGGGCCAACAGCCTACAGACTAGAATTGCCAGCAGAACTATCTCGAGTACATGATGTGTTTCATGTGTCCATGTTGAGGAAATATATTCCAGATCCGACACATGTGCTGCAAGCACAACCCGTTGAGTTGAAAGAAGACATGAGTTACGTAGAGGATGCAGTTCAAATCCTCGACAGGAATGAACAAGTTTAAAGAAACAAGACGATCCCTCTCGTGAAGGTTCGTTGGAGGCATCACGGAGTGGAGGAGGCAACCTGGGAATTAGAGGACCAAATGAAGAGGAATTATTTGACGATCTTCACCTAAGGACTACTAAATTTCGAGGACGGAATTTTTTAAGGGGGAGGTAAGTTGTAAACCCGAGAATCATTCTTTGGAATTTCCTTATAAAGAAAAACAAAAGAAAAGAAGAAATGAATGCATAAAACTTGGTTTTCCTTGTTTTAAAAAGAAAAGAAATGAAGTGAAAAAAAGAAAAGGAAAAACAAAGAAAGGAAGTGGAAGGTGGGACCCCCACCTTGGTTTTTCTTTTTTAAACAACCAAGTTCCTTCGAATTTCTTCTCATTTTCATCAAAGAGGAGTTGAGGGTTCGTGGGAGAAGCTTAAAGGAAGAGAAAGAAGGTGATTTTGGAGTGGAATTGCGAGAAGAGAGGAGAGAACTCAAGCAAATTAGTATAACGACAAGAAGGTAGTCACTCTGCCATGTTCTGATGTTTCGAACTTTACGAGCTCCACAAGAAGAGGTAAGTGTTGAAATTTGCTTTTCCTGAGAGCTAACGCATTTCTCAACAATGTTCGTGAAGGAAGCTAGAGAAAATTCGGATCTTAAGCTACTGATTTGTGAAGAGGAAGACAGAAGACAGAATTTGCTGTCAAATCCGAGAAGTCTCTGGTGTTTTGGTTGTACTGGTCTGTAGAATTGGAATCAGAAGCTCTAATAGGTATGGTTGGAAATCTTATTGCATTTCCTACAATTTTTGTGAAGAAATCGTGAGTAGAAAATGTCTAGATGATGTTTTAAGTATAAGGTTAACTTTGTTGTGCAGCAGGAATTCCGAATCTGGAAACAGCAGAAGTCTATTGTTACGAAAGTATCTTTCGAGGTATTTCTGAACCAATCTATTGGGAATTTCAATTTAATGTCTTCATATGATTTTTAGAGGGTTCAAAAAGGAAGAGTTTGGTATAAATTACATTATTTTTGGAAAAGTAAAGAAGAAGTTATGGCTGTCTGAAGACAGGGCAGAAAATCTGAAAATGCAGGAAAATTTGAAAGTGTGTTTTCTTGTAATGTTAAGGTTAAAAAGCATGAGCTCGAGGTTTTAATGGTTGAATTTGGTTTGTTTGACAGGCCAAGAGAAAATAGGTCGAGTGTACGGGCCAAGGTTCTAGTTTAAATACTGTGAGTGACAAAACGAACTTCAAAAGTGTTTATATGCTTGAATTATGTTTTAGGAAATGCAAGTTTTGCTAGAATTGAAGTTTTCAATGCTTTATGCTTTCTTTTTGAACACATGTTTGTGAGTATTCATGTTTTCCTAGAAATGTTTTCAAGAATTCATTGTGAGCCTAAATGTCTTGATGAAATTTATATATGAGCATATGTTTATTGAATTTCCAAAGTTTATGGAAATGCTATGATTTCGAGCGAGTATGTTTAGCAAATATGTTTTTAAAGATTTCCAGTTTTATGAACAAGCTAAGTAACCTTGAGTTTTATGAAAGAAAAGATAAACAGGCATGTTCAAATGTTTTCATGTGATCTTCTGAGATATTGAGCCCGAGGCTTTATGGTATCGTGTGCACATAGGTCATTTCTGTTGTCGACGTTGAGTGTACTCCGTGACAACAGCGCTGTCGTGAGTGCTGGGCGGGCCCCACTACGACAAAGACAATGGGAGTGTTGGGCGGGCCCCACTACATCGTAGAACAAACGTTGGTTGTACTGGGTGTGCCCTACACAACGTAGATTGTGACATGTTTTAAAAATAGTTTATATCATTTACATGCCTTACGAGATTTTAACGATATACTTGCTAGTTTTTCTGAAAAGCTATTATGATTACACAATTACTTTTAACGCTTTATTACAGATGCATATGCTCATAGATGGCCAGGTGATATGATTTACGAGTTAGTAGTTTTCTTTTAAACTCAAGTCACTCACTGAGCTTCATAGCTCATTCTTTCAGTGTTTTGCCACTTTTCAGGTAGGATCGAGCTCTCGGTGCCTGATAACCTGCCATAGTCTGCTGGAAGCTCCAAGAGTTTGATACTTTGTACGTTGGTGGAGATGTATAGGAAGTCTATATGTATTGTAGAAGGACTTTGAAGTTATGTTTATGTGTACATTCTAGGTTGTGGCTGTGTAAGCCATGGTTGGGAATGTTTATGGTTGTGATGTTCATATCTCTTTCAGTTTTCCAGAGAGTATTAAGTAGGGTTACCCCTTACGTAGGTTACGTAATTGTCAATATTTCGCTGTGTTATGTTTAAGTGTTTATTATACAAGTTTAGTGTGCTTATCAGGTAAAACAGGGTCAACAGGTATCGTTAGAGAGGTGAACGATGCCTGTTGGCTTCACGCCGTCTGCCGGGCTATGTTAGCAGGTAGTTCGGGAGGGGGTATGACAGAAATAAATAAGAGTTATTTTTTCCATGATTTGTGTCTCACATTTTTCATAAACTTAATCCAATAAACTAAGCTCTAGGTGAGAGAACTAAGAACTTGAACGGTGTGTAGTGGACACACGGGGAGGATCACGTTCGAGTTAATGACCCGAACTGGCTACAGTATATGGATAGGGTTGGAGACCTAATCCTGGATACACTGTGGATCCGACCCGCTTTGTATTAGATACAAACAAGGGGATCTAGCTCGTTCATGTGGTTGACATGCGAGTGGGGGCATCCTGTGCAATGAGATTGTACAAGACCGAACTGTAAATTATTAGACTTACTGATGTAACACCGTTAACAGTATAGGACTAATAAATTCGTAGATGACCATTAGTGACTTGACCTTAATCCTGAGTGTAATACAGACTACTGTATGCGGGGGTCTGTCCTTTGACTAGTACGGGTGAGGGTGGTCACAGTTACTCGCCTAATATGCCTATCTTCCCGGGGACAGGACCACGTGGAGAGCTGGGAACTTGACTACGCAAGAAAGAATTCACTCGTTCCCGACTTAGGGAAACTAGAGGTGTTGTTCCCTTAAGTGTTGTCTCTAGGGCTTGAACAACGGGGCCCCACCCTCTCTCTGGCCCGATAGGGTTGTTGTTTATGGTTGGACCATACAACATTATTGTTCATTAGAGGAGCAATGGGGACTTAAGGAGCAAGAGGTAGACATAGGGGTAAAACGGTAATTTGACCCAACTGTGACTACGAACAACTTGTGAAGGGTCAACTCATGGGTATTGGTTATATCGATGGACACAACTAGTCCTACAGTGATGAAAGTGCAGCTACGGGCTTTAGTGGAGTGTTACCGTAGCTAATGAATGTTGAATAACCGGGTCAAAGAGTTTGACAGGTTAGTCTCGGATCATTGGAGCTCATCATCTGTAGATCCATTAGGTCCCTCGGTTGGCTCAAATATGATAAATTGAGGGTTTACAATTTGGTGTGAATTTGAAGTGTTCAAATTCATTATTTGGGTATTTATGTCATTTATATGTGATATAGATGACATAATATATAGTTTGATGTGAATGAGATTCATAATAAACTATAGTATAGCCTAATTGATTAATTAGTGCCAATTGGAGAAATAGAATTGAGAGAAATTAAATTGAATGTGATTCAATTTAAAATTCCACAATTATGCAAATGAGATTTGTATAATAAGGTATGAGATACCTTATATTATGTGATATGCACATATGATTTGCATATCATATAGTTGTGGTAAAATTGTGATTTAGTGGAGATATTAACTCCACATCTCACCATTATTTAAAGGCTTGGTGAGAAGCCTTTGAAAAGGTTGGATCTCATTTTTTGGAAATTCAAGTTCCAAGAGTCCTCCAAATTCTCTCAACTCTCTTTCAATCTCTCCTCACCCAAAAAATCAAAGGGAGTCCCACCTACTCTCCATCAACCTCCCGAGAATAACCGAGAAGGCATTTTGGAAGTGTCTCGTTGTTCGCTTCGAGGATCGAGTTCGAGGAGATCGTCCGTTCGAGAGAGATCGTGACCGGAGGAGGAAAACATTGAAGAAGAGTTCTTCAACAAGTAAGTACCGAGATACCTTACTGATTTCTTCTCATTTTTGCATGTTTAGCCTAGGAATCTAGGAGATAGGTTCGTTTTAAAATTCGAATTACACAACGAAACAACGACATTTCACAACGTCTTCTACTGCCGGAATTCCAAATCCCTTCATAAGGCTCATCAACGTTCTGGTCAAAGCCATAAGACTTGATTGCAGTATCAAATCTTATGTTTCAAGATCTGGATGCTTGTTTCAACCCATAAATGGATCGATTGAGCTTGCAAACTTTTTGCTTCTCACCTTGGGCTATGAACTCTTCGGGCTGAGACATATAGATACTCTCGTCAAGATTACCATTCAAAAGACAGTCTTGACGTCCATTTGCCAGATCTCATAGTCATAAAATGCGGCTATGCATAAGAGTATCCTTATGGACTTTAACATAACAACAGGGGAAAAAGTTTCCTCATAGTCAATTCCTTCCCTTTAGGTAAAAGCCTTTGCTACGAGTCTAGCCTTAATGGTTTGTACCTTTCCGGCTACATCTCTCTTTCTCTTATAGATCCATTTGCACCCTATGGGTCTTACCCCTTTAGGTTGGTCTACAAGTTCCCAAACCGAATTGAAGTACATTGACTCCATTTCAAGGTCCATGGCTTTGATCCATTGGTCCTTACCTACATCATTCATTGCCTGTTTATAAGACAATGAATTCTCTACGTCGTCATCCGGTATGACAACCTTAATTTCAGTTAAACCCAAGTAGTGGTCAGGTTAGGAAACAACCATCCCAATGCGTCGAGGCATTCCCAACGATTGAGAAGGACGAGATTGACTCGATGTATTGGCTTCTTCATCAACTCTTGAGGAAGATCCAGCCTGGTCAACAACTCTTGTTGACTTCTCTGTAGCTTCATTTAATACCAACTTACTAAGTGGTTTATGGTTCCTCATGTGATCTTCCTCTAAGAAAGTGACGTTTGTCGATACAAACACCTTATTTTCTTGTGGGTCGTAGAAAAGACCATCTATCGTTTCCTTGGGATAGCCTACCAAATTGGCTTAATCTTGAACGAGGTTCCAATTTCTTCAGGTTTGTCACTAGCACGTGTTGTTGGGATTTATGACCTTAACTTCTGTAATTTTGATCAATTAAATAAAGTGTTATTTGTTTTGATAGAATTACAGTCTTGCTTTATAAATCCAATAAACTAAGCTCCAAGGTTATAACATTTATCTTGAACGTCAGTGTAGTGGACACTATTTGGGTTGAGTTCAAGAATAAAACCTAAATAGTCTATGGTATAAGAATAAGGTTGAAAACCTCATTCTGGTAACACCATGGATGCGGCTCACTTTGTAATTAGTACAAATGAGGTATTCCAACTCATTCATGTAGTCGACATGCGAATGGGGGCATCCTGTATGAAGAGTTCATACAAGACTGGATTGCAAATTATTAGTCTAATCAGTGTAACACCGTTAACAGGATAAGACTAGTAATTTATAGATGGTCATTAGTGACTCGACCTGAATCCTGAGCAAGTTAAGAACCCATGCTTATAGGGGTTTGTCCTTAGTCTAGTATGGGTGAGAGTGACATGTAGCCGACTCAATAAGCCTACCTTCTCAGGGACAGAACCTCGTAGGTAGCTGGGAATTTAATTGTGCAAGATGGAATTCGCTCATTCCTATATTAAGGAATTAGATAGGTTGTTCTCTTAAGAACTGACTCCAGGTCTTCAACAACGGGGCCCCACCCTCTATGAGGGTATGAGTCTAAGGTAGGACCTTAGACTTTTTGTTCATTAGAGGATCAGTGGTGCTTAAGCAACAAAGAGGTAATCACAGGGGTAAAACGATAATTTTACCCGTCTGTAATTACGAACAACCTGTTAAGGGTCGATTCATGGGTAATGACTATATCGATTGACACAATATTATCTACAGTGAGGAGAGTGCAGCTACAAGTCTATAGTTGAGTGACTTGTAGTTAATGAATATTGATTAACTCGATCAAAGAGTTTGATAAGTTAATCTCACATCATTGGAGCTCATGAACTGTAGGTCCATTAGGTCCCTCCGTTGGCTCAACAAGGTTATATTGAGGGTATAAAGTTAGGAATGAAATTGAAGTGTTCAATTTCATATATGAGGTGTTATATCAATTCGATATAATTAATATAATATATAGTTTTAATATGAATTAGATTCATATATAAACTATATACTAAAGAGAGAATAAAGGAGGGGTAGGATGGTAATTTCCATCTTATTCCCCTATATATATATGGTTGCATGAGATGCAACTAGGTTAAAAAATTCCTAACATTTGTTGTGTTGTTGGAAAGGTTCCAAAACACAAACATCTCTCTCACAAAACATCTCACCTCTCCTAAAGGGAACCCACATTCCTCCCTCACCTAGAGAACAACGGAGAAGATCCAGTGGTCGTGTCTTCGTCCGTTCGTATTCTAGTTGTTGAGATCGTGATCGTGGAAAGAGGAGCGCTTGAAGAAAGGTTCTTCAAAGGTAATCTCTTGTTGTCCATTATGTTTATATGCTTAATCTAGTTGTATATGTTCTTGAATATAATCGATGTAACTAAATCAAGAGCGCGCGATTCGCAATCGCTTCCGCTGCGGGACTTCGATTCCCATCAATTGGTATCAGAGACCAATTGCGTTCTTGATTTATGTTCTGGATTTTTCAAGAACAAGGTGAGATTTACTGTTTTTGCATGAGATGTATGAACGATTTTGTAAAATTAGATGGTTTAAATTTTGGCACTTAGATTTGCAATTTCCATTGAATCGTTCAATGTAAGGGCCCGGTGTTTTGGGCAATTTTAATTGTAAATCGAGTCTGTAAGTCCGTGTCGATCAAGGAAAGTGGTTGCTGAGAAGATCGGAGCGAAAACGAACAAGGAATGGCGATTCCTTTTGCATGTCGTAATGCGGCGTTGCAAAGTCGTTCATTGGCGTTACAGCAGCTGCGCTTGCGGGAGAAGGCGCGCGCACGGGGCGCGTTGCGGCGCCGGCGGCGTTCGCAATGCGTTCAGTGAGCGAAACGGACAAGGCGCAGCGTTGCAACACTGCCATCAGCGTTGCAATGCCACATACATTTCACGCAAAGGAGCAACGGGCGAAAATTATTTTTTATTTTATATATTAATTATAAAAACGTTTTATATTTAATATATTTAATTTATATAATTTTATTTAATATAATAAGATTATATTAATTAAAATTGAATTAGGGTGCCAAAATTAGTCTAATTTTTCCTATTTAAATTATGCAATTGTTGTGTAATTATTACCATGCATAATGTATGCTTATATTTTAGAAATCCCACCTTAGGTTAAGTATTTTCATGCATCATTTATAATATAAGGAGTTATATTATATAGTTTGCATGATTAATTAATATAAAGTTGTTATATTAATTTATGGACAACATTGACATGTATTATACATCATGAAATGAATATGCTATGAATGTCTTATTATTCATGTGATGAATGATCAAGAACTATAACATAGTATGCATGTCACCTAAGGTTAATTATTAGTTTTAAAGTGTTTAGAACTTGGAAATAATAGACCTTAGATTATCTAGTTCTAATTAGATTAGAATTAGGAACCAAGTAATTTATAAGCTATGATTAAAAGAGGAACTCTGTCTAAGGAAAGTTCTGTCTCGGCTGGGGTATTTAAGCTGACGGAAACGGAACACCCCTACCTGGGAACTGACCTGGGAGTGAAATTTAATCAGAGAGTTTTATAAATTACAGTAGCGTCAGCGGGTTTATTAAGGGGTTAATAAACTAGAAATCCTAGGTTTAATAGAAGGAGTTATATTAACAAACTTAGGATAAAAATCAGTATAAGAGTTATATTGATTATCAATATAAAAGTTATATTGATAGAATTAGGTAAAACCATGAACCGGGTTTTTGCCTAGGTAAGATTCCTATAAACTTTAAATTATTCAGTGGGAGGAAAAAGTGTATGAGATACATATTTTTCCACCTATGCTATCTCCGGGAAGTTCACACCGTGAGACTCATACTTGGCCTCCTGGCGCAAACAGGAGCGTCCCCTTTCGGATGGTGTTTGTATGAGTCAATATCAAGGTGAATGGAGAAGATACTTATAGTGAGTGGGACCAGGTTTAGTGAAAACAACACCTACGGTCTCTTTTGTCGGTTTACACCGTTAGACCACTATGGTCAGCCTACTAGTTTGGCCTGGACCAGACAATCCCTTCGGAGGGCTTGATCATAGGGGATCGAACACAGTAGACACCCGAAAGGTATAAAGATTTCCTTAGACTATTTTTCAATCTAGTCCTCCCTTCGACGGATTTTATTGGATGGAGACTCTGGGATCTAAAGACAGAGGGTTACACTCACGGGGTACATAAGTCGTGTATGTATCATGACCGAAAAATGGTAACTAAAACCTATATGAATAAGAGTTATTTTGGTATTAGGTTTTGGTCAAGAGTGTCTTGACCTAGAGGAGGAGTGTTTTTTATTACCCTTCGTTGTCATACATTCTAAACCTTTGGAGTATCATTTCAAATTATAAATGGCCTAGGAATCATTTGATAATTAGCTAAAACATGATTGGATTAGAGTTATAAGAAGAAACTCATACAAGTTTGTTTGTAAATTTTTCAGCAAAAATGTCTAGCTCTATAATTTCCTTATTTTGTGCGAAAAAGTTAACTGGAGAGAATATGATGACATGGAAAAACAAACTCAACACTATATTGGTATTGGATGATCTGAAGTTTGTGCTAACTAAGGAGTGTCCTCAGGTGCCAAGCTTGAATGCGTCACGAAATGTTCGTGATGCATATGATCGATGGATCAAGGCCAATGATAAGGCCAAGGTCTACATGCTGGCAAGTATGTCTGACATATTAGCCAAGAAGCATGAGGGCATGATTACCGCCAAGGAAATCATGGATTCTGTGCAGGGTATGTTTGGACAACAGTCCACACAAGCCCGACATAATGCCCTGAAGTACATATTCAACTCGAGGATGCCAGAGGGTACATCTGTTCGGGATCATGTCCTGGATATGAGGGTGCACTTTAACATCGCGGAGTCGAATGGTGCTTCCATCGATGAGTCGAGCCAGGTCAGCTTCATTTTGGAAATCCTTCCAGATAGTTTCCTGCAGTTTAGAAGTAATGCTGTTATGAACAAGCTTACTTTTAATCTTTCCTCCCTTCTGAATGAACTCCAAACCTTTCAGTCTTTGATGAAAATTCAGGGATCGAAAGGAGAAGCAAATGTTGTCAGTAGGAGTTATCACAGAGGTTCGACCTCAGGGACAAAAATAGTGGCTTCATCTTCTTCTAACCTGAGAGGAAAGAAGAGGAACATGAAGAAGGTTGGTAAAGGGAAACAGGCTGACAAAGCTGCCGCCCAGAAGGACAAGAAAGTCAAAGACGTTGCTGACAAAGGAAAGTGTTTCGACTGCAACGAAGACGGGCATTGGAAACGGAACTATCTGAAGTACATTGCAGAAAAGAAGAAGGAAGGTAAATATGATTTACTTTGCCTAAAAGCTTGTTTAGTGGATAATGATAAAACAACTTCGATACTTGATTCAGGCGCCATTAATCACGTTTGCTCTTCTTTTCAGGGAATTGATTCCTGGCAGCAGCTATAGCAAGGAGAGATAACGCTCCGGGTTGGAAATGGAGAAGTCGTCTTAGCTGTAGCAGTAGGCACAATGAAACTTTATTTTGGCAAGAAATATGTATTGTTGGACAATATGTTAGTGATACTAGGGTTTACTAGAAACTTTATTTCCATTTCTTGCCTTATAAAACAATGTATTTCTGCTTCCTTTTCTATGAATAAAGTGTTTATTTTGAAGAAAGGTTTAGAAATATGTTCAGCTTCATTAGAAAATGGATTGTATGTTTCAAGGCCTAATTCAATCAAAATGATTTTGAACACTGAATTATTTAAAACTGCAAACGCACAACTAAGAAACGTAAAATTTCTCCTAAAGAAAATGCTCATCTTTGGCATCTAAGATTGGGTCACATTAATCTCAATAGGATTGAGAGATTGGTAAAGAACGGACTTCTAAATGAGTTAGAAGAAAATTCTTTGTCAGTATAAGAATCATGCCTAGAAGATAAAATGACTAAAAAACCTTTTAGTGGAAAAGGTTATAGAGCCAAAGACCCTCTAGAACTTATACATTCAGACCTTTGTGGTCCGATGAATGTTAAAACCAGGGAAGGTTATGAATATTTCATCTCTTTTATAGATGATTATTCTAGATTTGGGCATATTTACCTAATACACCACAAGTCTGAAGCACTTGAAAAGTTCAAGGAATTCAAGACCGAGGTTGAAAATCAATTAGGTAAAACTATTAAAACACTTCGATCGGATCGAGGTGGAGAGTACATGGATTTAAAATTCCATAACTATACGATAGAACATGGAATTACATTCCAACTCTCAGCTCCCGGCACACCACAGCAAAACAGTGTATCGGAAAGGAGAAATAGAACCTTGTTGGACATGATTCGATCAATGATGAGTTATGCTCATCTCCCTAGTTCCTTTTGGGGTTATGCAGTAGAGACTGCAGTATACATTTTGAATAGTGTGTCATCCAAAAGTGTTTCTAAAACACCTTTTAAACTCTGGAAAGGACGTAAAGGTAGTTTATGTCTGTCACACCCCGTCCCAGCTTACTTGCCTAACCTAGGAAGAGATGCAAAGACAAAGATAACAAAACCTCTTGCTGGCTTTCCTTGACTAACCCAAGACTTAACTTAAAATAGACGTAACACATCATGTTTGAATAAGCAAAGTAAAACACTGATATACACTTATATATGAAATACATTCACTTCCTTTACTATGTTCTTTAGATGGTCATAAAGTTTCCAAGTTAATAACAACCCATCTAATATGTTCTCACTACAAACCATATACAAAGAGAGTGTATATACAAGGAGCTAAATGGCGTGGTGGCAAGTAGGTCTTGTGAAGGCTAAGCACTGGAAACTCGTCTCACTGCAGGAAGAGTAGACATAAAGAAAACGTGAGCTAGGAAGCTCAGTGAGTGTCTATTATAAGCTCAAAGGTGAAGCATAATAATGGCAGATTATAAGTGGAAAATAACTTAACATAAACAAACCATGCTTCCAATTTACAGGTTTAAGTCACCACTTATGCATAGCACATAACTCATAATGTAGTATTATATTGAGTGTAAGTAGATCAATAATATAGAAGCTCATAACAATAAAACACATAGTATGATACCACTTTCAAACCATAGAGGTGGTAGAGTTACATCTGTACCAATAAGGTTCATACATCTCTCACGTGCACGTGGAATACCTTTGGCCCTTTGGTTTTCCCTAATACCTTCTCTATGTCCTTCAGTATTAAGGTAAGACCATTTACTACCCGAATACCTTCTCATTGTCCTTCATGATCGGAAATTATGATTCATTTCCCCTAAACACCTTCTCGAATGTCCTTCAATGTTAGGGGTTAATCAAGATCAAGGGCATAACTTGTTTACCATGGAAATCATGTCTTTATAACGCATACAACAATTTCTTGACAATTTCACATTATCATCTAAACATGTTCACAAGTGGATTTACACAAAACATTCTCTAAAGGAAAGCATATACTTTCATAATTTAGTTTCCATACTTGAAGGAAACTAAATAAGGAAAATAACTTAACATAAACAAACCATGCTTCCAATTTACAGGTTTAAGTCACCACTTATGCATAGCACATAACTCATAATGTAGTATTATATTGAGTGTAAGTAGAACAATAATATAGAAGCTCATAACAAAACACATAGTATGATACCACTTTCAAACCATAGAGGTGGTAGAGTTACATCTGTACCAATAAGGTTCATACATCTCTCACGTGCACGTGGAATACCTTTGGCCCTTTGGTTTTCCCTAATACCTTCTCTATGTCCTTCAGTATTAAGGTAAGACCATTTACTACCCGAATACCTTCTCATTGTCCTTCAAAGATCGGGAAATTATGATTCATTTCCCCTAAACACCTTCTCGAATGTCCTTCAGTATTAGGGGTTAATCAAGATCAAGGGCATAACTTGTTTACCATGGAAATCATGTCTTTATAACGCATACAACAATTTCTTGACAATTTCACATTATCATCTAAACATGTTCCCAAGTGGATTTACACAAAACATTCTCTAAAGGAAAGCATACTTTCATAATTTAGTTTCCATACTTGAATTTATAGTTACAACTAATTCAAGCTTGCTTAGGTTCCATCATGAACTTTATGTTAGGGACTCCATGAAGCTATACATAATTAGTTCAAACAAGACTCAATGATCAACAATTATTTTATTAAGAAAAACATGGGCCATGCATAGTTTAAAGATAGAGTCACTCACAGTATTAGAATTAGAACCCGGCTTGTAAACTTGACCTATTAGCTCTTGACCTATCAAACAAACCAACTCAACCATTAGAACCTCGACCTCATGATTTTTAACCTTAAAACTTGCAAGAAAACACACGTTTAAATTTTCCAGCATTTTCAGATTTTCTGCCCTGTATTCAGACAGCCATAACTTCTTCATTACTTATCCAAAAATAATGTAATTTATACCAAACTCTTCCTTTTTGAACCCTCTAAAACTCATATGAAGACATGAAATTGAAATTCCAAACGGATTGGTTCAGAAATACCTCGAAAGCAACTTTCCTCAAAACAGACTTCTGCTGTTTTCAGATTCGGATTTCCTGCTGCACAACAAATTTAATCTGCTATTTAAGACATCTTCTAGACATTTTCTACTCACGATTTCTTCACGAAAGTTGTAGGAAATTCAATAAGCTTTCGAACCATACCAATTAGAGCTTCTAACTCCAAGTGTACAGATCAGAACAACTAAAACATCAGAGACTTCCCGGATTTGACAGCATACTTCTGTCTTCTGCCTTCTTCTTCAAAACAGTAGCATGAATTCCTTTCCTTGCACCTTAGAAACAAGTCTAACTCAGTCCCATAACTCAATTCAGAATAACCTTACACACAATTGATTGTAAGGTATATAGAAATGAAAGAAAATCTCCCTCAATCTCTTGCTAGAAGTTTTTCACTTTCACCTAAAACTACAGGTTCAAATTTCAGCTTGGGTTCCTCAAAATTTATCAACACAACCACCAAATATTTTTTGATAAACCTCAAGGACAACATCTTAGCTTACTTACCTCAAAATTTCAGCTTCTAATTCCTCCTCAAGAGCTCAAAACAGACTGATCTCCTCATACTGTTCTGCTACCCGAGAAACTTGAATACCCTTCACTGTTCTGCTCTTTTCTCCTTCGTCCTCTTGGTGTTTTCTGCAAAGCCGACCAGTTTCGTATTCTACACTCAATATCTGAGATTTTGACACAAAAAGCATCGAATTTGGTTCAGTAGATAGAGAGATATGGTCGATTGAAGATGACCCTTTTTCC
Source organism: Trichosanthes cucumerina (assembly GCA_036507285.1). Classification (NCBI taxonomy): domain Eukaryota; kingdom Viridiplantae; phylum Streptophyta; class Magnoliopsida; order Cucurbitales; family Cucurbitaceae; genus Trichosanthes; species Trichosanthes cucumerina. The sequence goes on along the minus strand of CM071839.1, from coordinate 66,438,014 downwards.
AGCTGCTTGCTGTTTTTCTGCGAATTTGACAGCACCTACTTGCCTTGTTTGACTCCGAAGCTTCACCTCCCTTTGCCAGCTCCTCCTTCAGTTTTTACATCTTAATCACCTTTTTAAAACAACAAAATAAGTTTGTAAATAAACCTTAAGCATTTAGCCAACTTATCCTAAGTTTGTAAGACATATGATCTTCCATTCAATACTTGATGCACCTAAAACTCCTCCAATTTGCTAATGAGTTGAACTTACTTCAATGCAACCTTTAATATGCTTATTTCAATGGTTTACCTATCCCCTTATGAAGTTTAGACACATTGTAGCTCCAAATTCAATAGATTCCCAAATTCGATCACGACATCGTTTAGTGCAACCTATACGACTTTGCATATTTCAAAACATCATGAACGAGTGATCAATGATAAAAGAGAATAGGGTTTAGGGCTTACAATTTACTACCCCCTTAAGAGGAATTTCGCCCTCGAAATTCAAACGACGAAAAGTTGTGGGTACTTTTCTTTCATTGTGTCTTCGCTTTCCCATGTTGCTTCCTCGACGTCGTGATTTCTCCACAAGACCTTTACCAGTGGTATTGACTTGTTCCTAAGCACCTGTTCTTTCCGATCCAGTACTTGTAGAGGTTCTTCCTCATATGATAGATTCTCCTTAAGTTGAATTGGTTCTACCTTGAGCACATGTGATGGATCAGAAATGTATTTCCTCAACATTGATACATGGAAAACATTATGTACCCGAGACAATTCTATTGGTAAAGCTAATCTGTAAGCTGATGGCCCTACACGTTCCAGAATCTCGTAAGGCCCTATATATCTCGGGCTCAGTTTCCCTTCCTTCCGAACCGCAAAATACTCTTCCATGGGGATAGTCTCAGAAAACTTTGTCTCCGATTTCAATTCTAAATCTCTTCTTCGTTTGTCGTAGTAGCTCTTTTGTCTATCTTGTCTTTGTCTTGATCTTTCCCCGATAAGTTTAACATTCTCCGAGGTAACTTGGACCAACTCGCCCTATCGACTTCCTTTCTCCCACCTCCCCAAAGAAATAGGGGTTCTACATTTTCTTCCATATAATGCTTAAATGCGGTGCCATTCCGATGCTAGAATGATAACTATTATTGTATGCAAACTCCATCAATGATAGGTGAGTCTCCCAGCTTCCTTTATATTGCAATACGCATGCTCGAAGCATGTCTTCGAGGGTCTGAATGGTTCTTTCTGACTGACCATCGGTTTGTGGATGAAATGCTGTACTAAAGTGCAACTTAGTTCCCAAGGCCTCTTGGAGACTCGACCAGAACTTGGAAGTAAATCTCGAATCCCTATCCGACACAATAGATCTTTGGGCTCCGTGTTGGCTTACAATCTCACAACATATAATTTAGCAAGTTTATCCAGAGTAAAGTTACCTTGACGGGTAAAAATCGAGCGATCTTAGTCAATGCATCTATTATCACCCAAATCCCGTCATAACCACTCGGTGTTCGGGGAAGTCCAAATAAGAAATCCATCGTTACATGCTCCCACTTCCATTCAGGTATTGGGAGTGGATTTAGAAGCCCTCTGGTTTCTCGCCGCTCGTGTTTCACTGTGACAAATTAAACATTTAGAGACATACTCTGCTATTTCTCGTTTCATTCCTGGCCACCAATAATGGTTCTTTAAGGTCCGATACATCTTTGTACCTCCTGGATGCATCGCATAGGCTGAACTATGTGCTTCTTCTAGTATCGCATTTCTCAAAGTTTCATCTTTAGATAAACAAAATCTACCATACTTCATCAACGCTCCATCACGCCTTACTTAATAATCCGCTCTCGATTCAAGTTCACCTCTTCTATCAATTTCTTGGTGTAGGTCTTTAGCTTGACTTGTGATAACATCATTAATTAAGGTAGGTCTTACTCAAAAATGAGCTAACAAGTTCCCTTTGTCACCAACATACACCTTTGCATTAGAACTCTTGAGTTCCTCAAATGAAACCACTCTAACAACATTAAGTGAACCCTTACGTTGCTTCGACTTCCTACTCGATTAGCATCACTACAACATTAGCCTTCCACGGGTGGTATTCGATCGTGCGATCATAATCTTTTATCAATTCAAGCCACCGCCGTTGTCTCAAATTCAACTCTTTCTGTTCGAAGATGTATTTTAAACTTTTATGATCTGTGTAAATACAACTCTTCTCACCAAACAGATAATGCCTCCAAATTTTTAAAGCTAAGACAACTGCTGCGAGCTCCAGATCATGAGTAGGATAATTACATTCATGTTTTTTTAATTGTCTTGAGGCATAAGCAATCACTTTCCCATCCTGCATAAGTACACACCCAAGGCCCTGATGTGAGGCATCACAGTAAAACCTCAAACTCTTTTCCGTGGTGGGTAGAGTTAGTACCAATCTTTGTGACAAGTCCTGTTCTTTAACTCTTGAAAACTTTTTCCACACTTTTCACTCCACTCGAACTTCGTATTCTTCTTTGTCAAACTGGTTAATGGAAGAGCTATCTTTGAAAATCCCTCAACAAAACGTCGATAGTATCCTGCAAGTCCCAAAAAACTACGGACTTCCGTTATTGAAGTTGGTTGTTCCCACTTAACTATAGCTTCCGTCTTTTGAGGATCCACTTGTACTCAAATTACGACACTCGTGCCCCAAAAACACAACTGTTCCGGCCAAAAACTCACATTTACTAAATTTAGCATACAACTTCCGATCTCGTAATGTCCAGAGCACTATTCTCGAGATGTTCGCATGCTTTTCTCTACTTTCTCGAGTACACCAAGATGTCATCAATAAATACTATCACAAACCGATCAAGGTAAGGATGAAATACCCGATTCATGAGATCCATGAATGCCGCTTTGGGCATTAGTTAACCGAATGGCATTACCAAGAATTCATAATGCCCATACCTTGTCCCGAAAAAGTCGCTTTTGGTACATCGAGAATCATTGATCTTCAATGATGATATCCTCGATCGTAAATCAATTTTGGAAAACACTTGAGGCACCCTTCATTGATCGAACAGTCATCTATGCGAGGCAAAGGATATTTGTTACGTATTGTTACCTTATTCGGTTGTCGGTAATCAATACATAATCGTAATGTCCCATCCTTCTTTTTAACAAACAACACAGTGTGCTCCCCACGGAGATACACTTGGTCGAATATAACCCTTATCCACCAACTCCTGCAGAATCGAGTTTTCAATTCCTTCAATTCCTTGATTGCCATCCTATACGGGGGCTTGAGATATTGGCGTTGTTCCCGGCATCGGTCTATGGTAAACTCCACCTCTCTATCGTGTGCAACCTCATTAGCTCTTACGGGAAGACATCTAAATACTCACGTACCACTGGAATGTCTTGAGTTTAGATTTACTTCTTTCGGTGCACAAACTACATATGCAAGATATGCCAGTACAACCTTTCTTCAATAATTTCCCAACTTTAATAGTTGATATCATACAAGTAGGCAATATCTTCCTATGTCCCTTAAACACAACCTCGAGTCTTGCTTTGATTTCCTCAACACAACTTCCTTCCTATGGCGATCCATTAAGGCATGATACCTAGATAAGAAATCCATCCCCAAAATAACGTCGAACTCTTGGAGATCTAAGGGAATCAGTTCAGTTGTCATGGTCACACCATTCACTTCCACCATACAATTAGTATAAACACTACAAACTATCGACATATCACCAATAGGAGTATAAATACACAGCTCCTCAGATAAAGGTTCTAACTTCGCAACAATGCTAGCAGCAAACATTTTAGAGATGAAAGAATGTGTAGCTCCTGGATCTAGTAATGCATGTGCAGGTTTATTACTGATAGATAGAAAGTGTACCCGTAACAACTTCCGGTGCATCATCCGCCTCCTGGCATGTGTCATGGCGTAAATCTTCCCCTGTTGTCGGGGTCGACCCACCTGCCCCTTTTGCTTAGCACTACTAGTGCCTTCTCCTCCAGCTGCCCCAGTATTTTGCTGTTGGTTCACAGTATGCGATGTAGTTCTCTGTCCCACCATGCCTTCTTGCATTAATTGGGGGCATTCCCTTTTGAAGTGACACCTTGCCCACAGTTGAAACATACATTTCCGCCACTCAAACATCGACCCCAATGATACTTCCCACAAGTGCTTGCACAAAGGTTTCCTTTTTGAACTAGCTACCTTGACTCACTGGGTTGCCAGACGGAGTCCCTTGCGATCCTATCGAAAAAACTTGACCCTAACGCGCCTGTCTTTCCCCACGTCCACTGTGCAGTCCTTGGAGTAGTTTGCCCACCACGATGGGGTTTAAAGCTTCCTTTTCCAAAGATACAGGTGAATCTCCTATTATCTCCTCTCATTGGAATCGGTCTCGTGGTAAACCAACGAGAATAAGTGGTATGACCACCACCTACGCTCCTCTTCCCATTCTCACATCTCTACTAGGCTTCGCTCTACTCGTAATGCCGTCTCCACAAGCTTGGAGAACTCAACCCACTCGAGAACTTGCATGTCACGGTGTTCGGATCTCGCTCGTAAACCATCCTCGAACCTTTTGCATCGATCTATCTCGCTTGCAACAATAGTGCTAGCATACTTCGATCACTCTGTGAACTTCTTCTCATATTCTACTATAGTCATCGGCCCCTGAACGAGTCCTAGAAACTCGTTCCTCTTCGCATCACGATATGAGCTCGGGTAATACTTATCTTCAAAGGCCTTTGAAACTCTTTCCAGCTCAAGCATCCCCTTTTACTCTCTCGGTTATCTTCCACCAATCATCCGCTCCTTTCTCGGAGTAAGAATGCTTTGCTAAATCGACCTTCCCGTCTTGAGGCATCGCATGACCCTAAAGCACTTCTCAATCAGATTTAACCAAACCTCGGCATCAGTAGGGATCTGCTGTGTGCCTTCAAATGTTGTTGCACCTAAGGCTTTCAGTCTTTCAATGCCATACTTCTTTTCTGGATCTGCTTGTGCTCATCCAACACTTTCACTAATCTTTGAGTTATCCGCGTAAAGATCTGCTCCTCCGCATTCACCTCTTGCCGAGGATGACTAGACTCTCCCTCTGATACCTCTCTTCCTCTATCACCGGTAGCTTCTTGAGTTCCGTCTCCACTTGCCTGCCTCGTTTGCCACCTCGAGCCATGGTCCTAAATTACACAATCTTATTAAAATAAGTAAGACAACAAGCTCCTAATTTAATGCATGAACCTAGTTCCCTTCCCAAAACCTTTTGCTCTGATACCAAGTTGTCACACCCCGTCCCAGCTTACTTGCCTAACCTAGGAAGAGATGCAAAGACAAAGATAACAAAACCTCTTGGCTGGCTTCCTTGACTAACCCAAGACTTAACTTAAAATAGACGTAACACATCATGTTTGAATAAGCAAAGTAAAACACTGATATACACTTATATATGAAATACATTCACTTCCTTTACTATGTTCTTTAGATGGTCATAAAGTTTCCAAGTTAATAACAACCCATCTAATATGTTCTCACTACAAACCATATACAAAGAGAGTGTATATACAAGGAGCTAAATGGCGTGGTGGCAAGTAGGTCTTGTGAAGGCTAAGCACTGAAACTCGTGCACTACAGGAAGAGTAGACATAAAGAAAACGTGAGCTAGGAAGCTCAAAGTGAGTGTCTATTATAAGCTCAAAGGTGAAGCATAATAATGGCAGATTATAAGTGGAAAATAACTTAACATAAACAAACCATGCTTCCAATTTACAGGTTTAAGTCACCACTTATGCATAGCACATAACTCATAATGTAGTATTATATTGAGTGTAAGTAGATCAATAATATAGAAGCTCATAACAATAAAACACATAGTATGATACCACTTTCAAACCATAGAGGTGGTAGAGTTACATCTGTACCAATAAGGTTCATACATCTCTCACGTGCACGTGGAATACCTTTGGCCCTTTGGTTTTCCCTAATACCTTCTCTATGTCCTTCAGTATTAAGGTAAGACCATTTACTACCCGAATACCTTCTCATTGTCCTTCATGATCGGAAATTATGATTCATTTCCCCTAAACACCTTCTCTCGAATGTCCTTCATGATTAGGGGTTAATCAAGATCAAGGGCATAACTTGTTTACCATGGAAATCATGTCTTTATAACGCATACAACAATTTCTTGACAATTTCACATTATCATCTAAACATGTTCCCAAGTGGATTTACACAAAACATTCTCTAAAGGAAAGCATACTTTCATAATTTAGTTTCCATACTTGAATTTATAGTTACAACTAATTCAAGCTTGCTTAGGTTCCATCATGAACTTTATGTTAGGGACTCCATGAAGCTATACATAATTAGTTCAAACAAGACTCAATGATCAACAATTATGCTTATTAAGAAAAACATGGGCCATGCATAGTTTAAAGATAGAGTCACTCACAGTATTAGAATTAGAACCCTGGCTTGTAAACTTGACCGATTAGCTCTTGACCTATCAAACAAACCAACTCAACCATTAGAACCTCGACCTCATGATTTTTAACCTTAAAACTTGCAAGAAAACACACGTTTAAATTTTCCAGCATTTTCAGATTTTCTGCCCTGTATTCAGACAGCCATAACTTCTTCATTACTTATCCAAAAATAATGTAATTTATACCAAACTCTTCCTTTTTGAACCCTCTAAAAATCATATGAAGACATGAAATTGAAATTCCAAACGGATTGGTTCAGAAATACCTCGAAAGCAACTTTCCTCAAAACAGACTTCTGCTGTTTTCAGATTCGGATTTCCTGCTGCACAACAAATTTAATCTGCTATTTAAGACATCTTCTAGACATTTGCTACTCACGATTTCTTCACGAAAGTTGTAGGAAATTCAATAAGCTTTCGAACCATACCAATTAGAGCTTCTAACTCCAAGTGTACAGATCAGAACAACTAAAACATCAGAGACTTCCCGGATTTGACAGCATACTTCTGTCTTCTGCCTTCTTCTTCAAAACAGTAGCATGAATTCCTTTCCTTGCACCTTAGAAATAGGTCTAACTCAGTCCCATAACTCAATTCAGAATAACCTTACACACAATTGATTGTAAGGTATATAGAAATGAAAGAAAATCTCCCTCAATCTCTTGCTAGAAGTTTTTCACTTTCACCTAAAACTACAGGTTCAAATTTCAGCTTGGGTTCCTCAACATTTATCAACACAACCACCAAATACTTTTTGATAAACCTCAAGGACAACATCTTAGCTTACTTACCTCAAAATGTCAGCTTCTAATTCCTCCTCAAGAGCTCAAAACAGACTGATCTCCTCATACTGTTCTGCTACCCGAGAAACTTGAACACCCTTCACTGTTCTGCTCTTTTCTCCTTCGTCCTCTTGGTGTTTTCTGCAAAGCCAACCAGTTTCGTATTCTACACTCAATTTATGAGATTTTGACACAAAAATCATCGAATTTGGTTCAGTAGATAGAGAGATATGGTCGATTGAAGATGACCCTTTTTTCCAGCTGCTTGCTGTTTTTCTGCGAATTTGACAGCACCTACTTGCCTTGTTTGACTCCGAAGCTTCACCTCCCTTTGCCAGCTCCTCCTTCAGTTTTTACATCTTAATCACCTTTTTAAAACAACAAAATAAGTTTGTAAATAAACCTTAAGCATTTAGCCAACTTATCCTAAGTTTGTAAGACATATGATCTTCCATTCAATACTTGATGCACCTAAAACTCCTCCAATTTGCTAATGAGTTGAACTTACTTCAATGCAACCTTTAATATCCTTATTTCAATGGTTTACCTATCCCCTTATGAAGTTTAGACACATTGTAGCTCCAAATTCAATAGATTCCCAAATTCGATCACGACATCGTTTAGTGCAACCTATACGACTTTGCATATTTCAAAACATCATGAACGAGTGATCAATGATAAAAGAGAATAGGGTTTAGGGCTTACAATGTCACTTCAGAATATGGGGTTGTCCAACACATGTGCTTGTGACAAATCCAAAGAAGTTGGATTCACGTTCAAAGTTGTGCCTATTCGTAGGATACCCAAAAGAAACAAGAGGTGGTTTATTCTATGATCCTAAGGAAGATAAGGTCTTTGTGTCGACAAATGTCACTTTTTTTTAGGAGGACCACAAACCAAAAAGTAAAGTAGTGTTGAGTGAGTTAGACGGAACAATAGCAAAGGTTGCTAATAAGAACACTAGTATGTCAACAAGAGTTGTTGATACTAGTTTGTCTAGTCAAGAGAGTCTATATCAAGAGTTGAGTATGCCTCGACGTAGTGGGAGGGTTGTAATACAGCCTGACCGTTACATGGGTTTAGCTGAAACCCAATTTGTTATACCAGATGACAACTGCGAGGATCCATTGACTTATAATCAAGCAATGGTTGACAAAGACAAAGACAAATGAGTCATATCCATGAACCATAAAATGGAGTCTATGTACTTCAATTCTGTTTGGGATCTTGTAGATAAGCCTGATGGCGTAAAACCTATAGGTTGTAAGTGGATCTACAAGAGAAAGCGTGGTGTAGATGGCAAGGTGCAAACCTTTAAAGCTAGACTAGTAGCAAAGGGTTATACCCAGGTTGAAGGGGTTGACTATGAGGAAACCTTTTCACCTGTTGTTATGGTAAAGTCTATCTGTATCCTTCTTGCCATTGCCGCATATTATGACTATGAGGTATGGCAAATGGATGTCAAGCCAGCCTTTTTGTATGGCAATCTTGAGGAAAACATTTACATGGACCAACCCAAAGGGTTCATTGAACCAGGACAAGAGCAAAAGGTTTGGAGGCTTAAAAGGTCAATTTATGGACTGAAACAAGCCTCTAGATCCTGGAATATAAGATTTGATGAGGCAATCAGATCTTATGGTTTTGACTAGAATGATGATGAACCTTGTGTCCACAAGAAAATCATCAATAGTTCTGTCGCATTCCTAATTCTCTATGTGGATGATATCCTACTTATTGGGAATGATGTAGGTTATCTTACTGACATCAAGGAATGGCTAGCTCTGCAGTTCCAAATGAAAGATTTAAGATGCAAGATTCCAAAAAGGGCTTGTTGCCTTTTAGACATGGAATCCATTTGTCTAGGGAACAGTGTCCTAAGACACCTCAAGGAGTTGAGGATATGAGAAGAATTCCTTATGCATCGGCTTTTGGGAGCCTGATGTACGCCATGTTGTGTACTAGGCCAGACATCTGTTTTGTAGTTGGAATGGTCAGTAGGTATCAATCCAATCCAGGACTTGAACACTGGACAACGGTTAAAATAATCCTTAAGTATCTTCGGAGAACAAGGAACTACATGCTTGTGTATGGGGCTAAGGATTTGATCCTTAGAGGATACACGGATTCTGACTTTCAGATTGATAAAGATTCTGAGAAATCTACAACATGGTCAGTATTCACTCTTAACGGAGGAGCTGTAGTATGACGAAGCATCAAGCAAGGATGCATCGCTGATTCTACCATGGAGGCCGAATATGTAGCAGCTTGTGAAACAGCTAAGGAGGCCGTTTGGTTAAGGAAATTCTTGCTAAATTTAGAAGTTGTTCCATGTTAGGATTTATGCCCTCAACTTGTGTAATTTTAATCAATTAAATAAAGTGTTATTTTTTTTTTATAAGATTACAATCTTGCTTTAATAAATCCAATAAACTAAGCTCCAAGGTTATAACATTTATCTTGAAATCAGTGTTGTGAACACTATTTGGGCTGAGTTCAATTATATAACCTAAATGGTCTATGGTATAAGAATAAGGTTGGAAACCTCATTCTGGTAACACCATGGATGCGACCCACTTTGTAATTAGTACAAATGAGGTAATCCAACTCATTCATTCAGTTGACATGCGAGTGGGGGCATCCTGTATGAAGAGTTTATACAAGACTGGATCGCAAATTATTAGTCTAACCAATGTAACACCGTTAACAGGATAAGACTAGTAATTTATAGATGGTCATTAGTGACTCGACCTGAATCCTGAGCAAGTTAAGAACTCCTGCTTATAGAGGTTTGTCCTTAGACTAGTATGGGTGAGAGTGTCCTGTAGCCGACTCAATAAGCCAACCTTCTCAGGGACAGAACCTCGTAGGTAGTTGGAAACTTAACTGTGCAAGATGGAATTCACTCATTCCTTTACTGAGGAATCAGATAGGTTGTTCCCTTAAGATCTGACTCTAGGTCTTGAACAACGGGGCTCCGCCCTCTATGAGGGTATGAGTCTAAGGTAGGACCTTAGACTTGTTGTCCATTAGAGGATCAGTGGTGCTTAAGGAGCAAAGAGGTAATCACAGGGGTAAAATGGTAATTTGACCCAGCTGTGATTATGAACAACCTGTGAAGGGTTGACTCATGGGTAATGACTATATCAGTTGACACAATAATATCTACAGTGAGGAGAGTGAGCTACAATTCTATAGTGGAGTGACTTGTAGTTAATGAATATTGATTAACTGGATCAAAGAGTTTGATCAGTTAATCTCACATCATTGAAACTCATGAACTGTAGGTCCATTAGATCCCTCCGTTGGCTCAATATGGTAATATTGAGGGTATAAAGTTCGGAGTGAAATTGAAGTGTTCAATTTCATACATGAGGGGTTATATCAATTATACATGATATAATTGATATAATATATAGTTTTAATGTGAATTAGATTCATATATAAACTATATACTAAAGAGAGAATAAAGGAGGGGTGGGATGGTCATTTCCATCCCATTCCCCTATATATATGGTTGCATGAGATGCAACTAGGTGGGAGTCATTCTAAGGAATTACAAGCCCTCTCTTGTTGTTTTGTTGGAAGAGTTCCAAAGCACACATCTCTTTCAAAATACCTCACCTCTACTAAAGGGAACCCACCTTCCTCCCTCACCTAGAGAACAACGGAGAAGATCCGGTGGTCGTGTCTTCATACGTTGGAGTTCCTGTTGTTGAGATCGTGATCGTGGGAGAGAGGAGCACGTGAAGAAAGGTTCTTCAAACGTAATTATCTTGTTGTCCATTCTGTTTTACATGCTTAATCTAGTTTTTATATTCTTGAATTAATCTTTGTAACTAAATCAAGAGCGCGCGATTCACAATCGCTTCCGCTGTTGGACTACGATTCCCTTCAATTGGTATCAGAGCCCAATTGCATTCTTGATTTATGTTCTAGATTTTTTTTTTCAAGAACAAGGTGGGATTTGCTGTTTTTGCATGAGATGTATGAACATTTTGCATGTTTTCAATTTTGGCACTTAGATTTACAATTTAATTGAATAATTCAATGTAAGGGCCCGGTTTTTTGGGCATTTTTAATTGTAAATCGAGTCTGTAAGTCCATGTCGATCGAGGCAAAGCAGTTGCTGAGAAGATCGGAGCGAAAACAAGCAAGGAATAGTGGATTCTCATTGCTGTCTGTGTGCAGCATTGCAACGCTGCGCTTGCGGGAGAAGGCGCGCACAGGAGGCAGCGTTGCAACGCAACCTCTAGCGTTGCAACGCTGAGGCGTTGCGCTTGGCAGAAGACGACAAGAAGCAGCGTTGCAACGCCAAAGCCGTTTCACGCAAAGGAGCAACAGGAAGAAACATTTTTTTATTATATATTAAATATAAAAACGTTTTATATTTAATTTATATTTAATTAATTAATTTTAATTAATATAATTAGATTATATCAATTAAAATTAAAATTAGGGTGCCAAAATTGGTCTATTTTTGCTGTTTAAATTATGCAATTGTTGTGTAATTATTGTCATGCATAGTGTATGCTTATATTTTATAAATCCCACCTTAGGTTAAGAATTTTCATGCATCATTTATAATATAAAGAGTTATATTAAATAGTTTGCATGATTAATTAATATAAGGTTGTTACATTAATTTATGGACAACATTGACATGCATTATATATCATGAGATGAATATGCTATGAATGTCTTATTATTCATGTGATGAATGATCAATCACTATAACATAGTATGCATGTCACCTAAGATTAATTATTAGTTTTAAAGTGTTTAGAACTTGGAAATAATAGATCTTAGGTTATCTAGTTCTAATTAGATTAGAATTAGGAACCAAGTAATTTATAAGCTATGATTAAAAGATGAACTCTGTCTAAGGAATGTTCTGTCTAGGCTGGGGTATTTAAGCTGACGGAAATGGAACACCCCTACCTGAGAACTAACTTGGGAGTGAAATTTAATCAGAGAGTTTTATAAATTACAGTAGCGTCAGCGGGTTTATTAAGGGGTTAATAAACTAGAAATCCTAGGTTTAATATAAGGAGTTATGGCCCCGTTTGATAACGTTCCTGTTTCTTGTTTCCTGTTTCTTGTTCCCTGTTCTCTGTTTCTTGTTTCTCATTTTTTATGAATAAGAAACAAGAATATGTTTGATAACTATTTTTGTTTCTTGTTTCTTTGGTTATGTGAATTGGAATTAGGAACCCTTTGGTTATGTGAACCCCTAATTCTCAAACACTAAAACCCCCAAATCAATTCAATCTCAATCCCAAGGGAAGGATTAGATGTGGATTACCTTATGATCGAAGACCAAGAGGTAAGGAAACTAGTTCTTCACTCAAGGATGGAACACTCCACAAGCAAGTTGATCAAACCTACTTGAATGTTCCTGGCTTGCAACCCTAAACTCAAGAATTGCAAAGGTGATGGTGGCTCTTGCATCAAATCACACAAATTTCATTCATCCAAAAAAAACTGTCTTGTACAACCTAATGGCCAAGCTTTAAATAGCTTCCCAAAACCCTAAATGCCATATCATGACAAATGACAAAAATACCCCTACTTAAAATATCATAAAAAGGATAAAATTGGAAAATAATAGAATTATATAAAAACTAGAAACAAAGCTCTATTTGTTATTGTAACATCATCTGACAACACATATAGAGTTGTTGTTCCTTTTCCCTGCCTTGACCTTCGTTAATTGAATTCCCCATTGCTTGTATGTGAGAGTTGAAAACAAATTGTAGTTGCTTGGCCCTTGCACGTGTGATTGGCCCTGGAGGTAAAACAAGTGCATCTTGGTTCATATCACAAAGGTTGCTAATAAGAACACTAGTACGTCAACAAGAGTTGTTGATACTAGTTTGTCTAGTCTGAAGGGAATGAAAATCCCCGCGCAACGGAAGACGATCGAATCGTCAAGGTATCGTTGCACTACTTGATTTTTGTTAAAACGATCTAACTCTTAGATCTAAGTTAAACATGCAAAACTAAGGAAGAAAACAGTAAGAACAACGAATTTACTTACTTGTTGAAGACTCTCTTCACAATTTCTTCCAATGGTCACGAACATTTCGCGAACTATCACGATCTCTACGATTTCGAACAATTCCCACGAACAAGAACACGACACCACCAATTGGAATCTTGGTTGTTCTTCTTTTGGAAAGAAGGAGAATGGTGGGATTCTAGTGTTTTGGAGAGGGTGGAGAATTTGAGAGAGTTGAGAGAATTCTTAATCTCTTCTCTTTGATGAAAATAAAAAATGAGAGAATGAGTTACTAATCCCTTCTTGCAAAGGTTTTAAATAGTGAAAATTGATGGAGTTAAAATCTCACATTATTACCACTTTACCAACAACCATAGGTTATGCAAATCACATTTGCATAACCATATAATATAAGATATCTCATATCTCATATTGCAAATCACATTTGCAATAATTGTGGATTAATTAAATTGAATCACATCCAATTTAATTTCACTCAATTAATTTCTCCAATTATCCCTAATTCAACAATTAGGCTAACCTATAGTTTATTATGAATCTCATTCAGATTAAACTATATATTATATCATTCATATCTCATATAAATGACATAAATGCCCTTTAAGTGAAATTGAACACTTCAATTTCATACCAAAACATTAACCCTTCTTTTACCTTGATTGAGCCAACCGAGGGACCTAATGGACCTACAGTGACGGGCTCCAATGATCCGAGATTAACCTGTCAAACTCTTTGACCTGGTTAATCAACATTCATTAGCTACGGTAACACTCCACTATAGCCCGTAGTTGCACTCCCGTCAGTGTAGAATATTACGTATCCACTGATATAACCAATACCCATGACTCCGACCCTTCACAGGTTGTTCGTAGACACGACTGGGTCAAATTACCATTTTACCCCTGTGTCTACCTCTTGTTCCTTAAGTCCCCACTGCTCCTCTAATGAACAACATATTTTGATGGTCCAACTGCACAACACCCTTCTCGGGCAGGTGAGAAGGTGGGCGCCTGTTGTCCGAGCCGTGGAGACAAAACTTAAGGGAACAACCCCTCTAGTTTTCCTAAAGGCGGGAACTAGTGAATTCCATCTCGCGTAGTTAAGTTCCCAGCTCCCTACTTCGTCCTGTCCCTGAGAAGAAAGGCATATTGGGCGAGTAACTGTGACCACCCTCACCCGTACTAGTCAAAGGACAGACCCCCGCAGACAGGAGTTCGTAACACGCTCAGGATTCAGGTCGAGTCACTAATGGTCATGTAAGCTCTAAACTCTATTCTCTTTTATCATTGAGCACTCGTACATGATGTTTTGAAATATGCAAAATCGTATAGGTTGCACTAAATGATGTCGTGATCGAATTTGGGAATCTATTGAATTTGGAGCTACAATATGTCCAAACTTCATAAGGGGATAGGTAAACCATTGAAATAAGCATATTAGAAGGTTAATTGAAGTATGTTAATATCATTAGCAATTAGGCAAATTTTAGGTGCATTACATATTGAATGAAAAGCTCATATCTTTTATAAACTTAGGTAAAGTTGGTTAAATGCTTTAGATTGACTTATTTACTTATTTTGGTGTTTTAAAAAAGAGATTATGATGTAAATAATAAAGTAGGAGCTGGCCAAAGGAGGTGAAGGCTCGGAGTTAAGTTTGGCAAGAAGGTGGTGTCAAATTCTTACTAAGACAACAAGCAGCTGGAAAATGGGGCAACTTCAATCGATCATATCTCTCTGTCTACTGAACCAAATTCGATGATATTTTAGTCAAAATCTTAGTAATTGAGTGTAGAATATGAAACTGATTGGCTTTGCAGAAAATACCAAGAGGACGAAGGAGAAAAGTGCAGAACAGTGAAGGGTGTTCAAGTTTCTCGGGTAGCAGAACAGTATGAGGAGATCAGTCTGTTTTGAGCTCTTGAGGAGGAATTAGAAGCTGAAAGTTTGAGGTAAGTAAGCTAAGATGTTGTCCTTGAGGTTTATCAAAAAATATTTGGTGGTTGTGTTGAAAAATTTTGAGGAACCCAAGCTAAAAGTTGAACATGTAATTTTAGGTGAAAGGGAAAAACTTCTAGTAAGAGATTGAAGAAGATTCTCTTCCATTTCTATATACCTTACAACCAATTGTGTGTATGGCTATTCTGAATTGAGTTATGGGACTAAATTAGACCTGTTTCTAAGGTGCATAAGGAAAGGAATTGATGTTCTTGTTTTGTTAAGAGGAAGGCGGAAGAAGGAAGTATCTTTGTCAAATCCGGGAAGTCTCGATGTTTTGGTTGTTCTGATCTGTATACTTGGAGTTAGAAGCTCTAATTGGTATGATTCAAAAGCTTATTTAATTTCCTACAACTTTCATGAAGAAATCGTGAGTAGAAAATGTCTAGAAGATGTTTTAAATATCAGATTATATTTGTTGTGCAGCAGAAATCGATTCTGAAACAAAGAGAAGTCTGTTTTGGAAAGTAGCTTTCGAGGTATTTCTGAACAAATCCGTTTGGAATTTCAATTTCATGTCTTCATATGATTTTTAGAGGGTTCAAAAGGAAGAGTGTGGTATAAATTACATTATTTTGGGATAAGTAATGAAGAAGTTATGGTTGTCTGAAAACAGGCAGAAAAATCAAAAAATGCCTAGAAAATTTTGAAAGTGTGTTTTCTTGCAAGGTTTAAGGTTAAAAATCATGAGCTCGAGGTTCTAATGGTTAGGTTTGTTTGTTTGACAGGCCAAGAGCAATAGGTCAAGTTTACAAGCCATGGTTCTAATTCTAATACTGTGAGTGACTCTATCTTAGAACTATGCTTGGCCTATGTTTTTCTTCAAAAACATAATTGTTGATCATTGAATCTTGTTTAAACAAATTATGTATAGCTTCATGGAGTTTCTAACATAAAGTTCATGATGGAACCTAAGCATGCTTTGAATTAGTTGTAACTATAAATCCAAGTATGGAAACTAAATTATGAAAGTATGCTTTCCTTTAGCGAATGTTTTGTGTAAATCCACTTGGGAACATGTTTAGATGATAATATGAAAATGTTAAGAAATTGTTGTATGTGTTATAAAGACATGATTTCCATGGTAAACAAGTTATGCCCTTGATCGTGGTTAATCCCTAATACTGAAGGACATTCGATAAGGTATTTAGGGGGGAATGAATCATAATTTCCCGATACTGAAGGACAATGAGAAGGTATTCGGGTAGTAAATGGTCTTACCTTAATACTGAAGGACAAAGAGAAGGTATTAGGGAAAACCAAAGGGCCAAAGGTATTCCACGTGCACGTGAGAGAGGTATGAACCTTATTGGTACAAATGTAACTCTACCACCTCTATGGTTCGAAAGTGGTATCATGCTATGTGTTTTATTGTTATGAGCTTCTACATTATTGATCAATCTACACTCAGTATAATACAACATTATGAGTTATGTGCTATGCATAAATGGTGACTTAAACCTGTAAATTGGAAGCATGGTTTGTTTATGTTAAGCTATTTTCTACTTATAATCTGCCATTATTACGCTTCACCTTTGAGCTTATGATAGACACTCACTGAGCTTCCTAGCTCACGTTTTCTTTATGTCTACTCTTCCCGGTGTAGCGAGACGAGTTTTCAGGTGCTTAGCCTTCACAAGACCTATTTGCCACCACGCCATTTAGCTCCTTGTATATACACTTTCTCATTGTATATGGTTTGTAGTGAGAACATATTAGATGGGTTGTAATAAACTTGGAAACTTTATGATTATCTAAAGAACATAGTAAAGGAAGTGAATGTGTTTCATATATAAGTGTATATCAGTGCTTAACATTGCTTATTCAAACATGTTGTGTTACGTCTATTTTAAGTTAAGTCTTGGGTTAGTCAAGGAAAGCCAACAAGAGGTTTTGTTATCTTTGTCTTTGCATCTCTTCCTAGGTTAGGCAAGTAAGCTGGGACGGGGTGTGACAACTTGGTATCAGAGCAAAAGGTTTTGGGAAGGGAACTAGGTTCATGCATTGAATTAGGAGCTTGTTGTCTTACCTATTTTAATAAGATTGTATAATTTAGGACCATGGCTCGAGGTGGCAAACGAGGCGGGGCAAGTGGAGACTGGAACTCAAGAAGCTCACGGTGATAGAGGAAGAGAGGTATCGAGGGGAGAGTCTAGTCATCCTCGGCAAAGAGGTGAACATGGAGGAAACAGATCTTTACGCGATAACTCAAAGATTAGTTGAAAGTGTTGGATCGGCACAAACAGATCCGAGAAAAGAAGTATGGCATTGAAAGATTGAAAGCCTTAGGTGCAACAACATTTGAAGGCACGATGAGATCCCACCGATGCCGAGGTTTGGTTAAATCCGATTGAGAAGTGCTTTAGGGTCATGCGATGCCACGAAGACGGGAAGGTCGATTTAGCGAAGCATTCTTACTCCGAGAAAGGAGCGGATGATTGGTGGAAGATAACAGAGAGAAGAAAAGGCGATGCTTGGAGCTGGAAAGAGTTTCGAAAGGCCTTTGAAGATAAGTATTACCCAAGCTCATATCGTGATGCGAAGAGGAACGAGTTTCTAGGACTCGTTCGGGTCGATGACTATAATAGAATATGAGAAGAAGTTCACGAGTTATCAAAGTATGCTAGCACTATTGTTGCAAGCGAGATAGATCGATGCAAGGGGTTCGAGGATGGTTTACGACGAGAGATCCAAACACCGTGACAAAGCAAGTTCTGAGTGGGCTGAGTTCTCTAAGCTTGTGGAGACGGCATTACGAGTAGAGCGAAGCCTAGTAGATGACAGAATGGGAAAGGAGCTGTAGGTAGTGGTCATACCACTTATTTTGTTGGCTTACCACGAGACCGATTCCAACGAGGAGATAATAGGAGATTCACTCCATGTGTCTCTGGAAAAGGAAGCTTTAAACCCTATCGTGGTGGGCAAACTACTCCAAGGTCCAGTGCAGTGGGCGTGGGGAAAGACAGAGGCGTAGGATCAAGTTTTACGATAGGATCGTGAGGACTCCGTCTGAGTGGCAACCCAGTGAGTCAGTAGCTAGTTCAACAAGGAAACCTTTGTGCAACACTTGTGGAAAGTATCATTGGGGTCGATGTTTGAGAGGCGGAAATGTATGTTTCAACTGTGGGCAAGGTGGTCACTTCAAAAGGGAATGCCCCCAATTAATGCAAGAAGGCATGGTGGGACAGAGAACTACATCGCATACTATACACCAGCAGCAAAATACTGGGGCAGCTGGAGGAGAAGGCACTAGTAGTGCTAAGCAAAAGGGGCAGGTAGGTCGACCCCGGAGCAATGAGGGAAGATATACGCCATGACACAAATGAGAGGCGGATGATGCACCGAAGTTGTTACGGGTACACTTTCTATCTCAGAGTAAACTCACATACATGCATTACTAGATCCAGGAGCTACACATTCTTTTATCTCTAAAATGTTTGCTGCTAGCATTGTTGCGAAGTTAGAACCTTTATCTGAGGAGTTGTGTATTTATACTCCTATTGGTGATATGTCGATAGTTTGTAGTGTTTATACTAATTGTATGGTGGAAGTGAATGGTATGACCATGACAACTGAACTGATTCCCTTAGATCTCCAAGAGTTCGACGTTATTTTGGGGATGGATTTCTTATCTAGGTATCATGCCTTAATGGATTTGTCATAGGAAGGAAGTTGTGTTGAGGAAATCAAAGCAGACACTTGAGGTTGTGTTTAAGGGACATAGGAAGATATTGCCTACTTGTATGATATCAACTATTAAAGCTAGGAAATTATTGAAGAAAGGTTGTACAGCATATCTTGCATATGTAATTTGTGCACCAGTGAGTAAATCGAAACCTGAAGACATTCCAGTAGTATGTGAGTATTTAGATGTCTTCCCAGAAGAGCTAACAGGGTTGCCACCTAATAGAGAGGTGGAGTTTACCATAGACCTGATGCTAGGAACAGCGCCAATATCTCAAGCCCCGTATAGGATGACACCAAAGGAATTGAAGGAATTGAAAACTCAGTTACAGGAGTTGGTGGATAAGGATTATATTCGACCAAGTGTATCTCCGTGGGGAGCACCTGTGTTGTTTGTTAAAAAGAAGGATGTGACATTATGATTATGTATTGATTACCGACAACTGAATAAGGTAACAATACGTAACAAATATCCTTTGCCCCGCATAGATGACCTGTTCGATCAACTAAAGGGTGCCTCAGTGTTTTTCAAAATTTATTTACGATCAGGTTACCATCAGCTGAAGATCAATGATTCTGATGTACCAAAAATAGCTTTCAGGACAAGGTATGGGCATTATGAATTCTTGGTAATGTCATTCGGGTTAACTAATGCCCCAACAGCATTCATGGATCTCATGAATCGGGTATTTCATCCTTACCTTGATCAGTTTGTGATAGTATTTATTGATGACATCTTGGTGTACTCGAGAAAGTAGAGAAGAGCATGCGAGAACATCTCGAAATAGTGCTACAGACATTACGAGATCGGAAGTTGTATGCTAAATTTAGTAAATGTGAGTTTTGGTTGGAACAGGTTGTGTTTTTGGGACACGTAGTATCAGCAGCTAGAGTTCAAGTGGATCCTCAGAAGATGGAAGCTATAGTTAAGTGGGAACAACCAACTTCAATAACGGAAGTCCGTAGTTTTTTGGGCCTTGCAGGATACTATCGACGTTTTGTCGAGGGGTTTTCGAAGATAGCTCTTCCATTAACCAGTTTGACAAAGAAGAATACGAAGTTCGAGTGGAGTGAAAAGTGTGGAAAAAGTTTTCAAGAGTTAAAGAACAGACTTGTCACAGCACCGGTACTAACTCTACCCACCACGGGAAAAGAGTTTGAGGTTTACTGTGATGCCTCATATCAGGGCCTTGGGTGTGTACTTACGCAGGATGGGAAAGTAATTGCTTATGCCTCAAGACAGTTAAAAAAGCATGAATATAATTATCCTACTCATGATCTGGAGCTCACAGCAGTTGTGTTAGCTTTAAAGATTTGGAGGCATTATCTGTTTGGTGAGAAGTGTTGTATTTACACACATCATAAAAGTTTAAAATACATATTCGAACAGAAAGAGTTGAATTTGAGACAATGGCGGTGGCTTGAATTGATAAAAGATTATGACTGCACGATCGAATACCACCCAGGGAAGGCTAATGTTGTAGCTGATGCACTGAGTAGGAAGTCGAAGCAACGTAGGGGTTCACTTAATGCTGTTAGAGTGGCTCTATTTGAGGAACTCAAAAGTTCTAATGCAAAAGTGTATGTTGGTGACAAAGGGAACTTGTTAGCTCATTTTCAGGTAAGACCTACCTTGATTAATGATGTTATCTCAAATCAAGCTAAAGACCCTACCCAAGAAATTGATAGAAGAGGTGAACTTGAATCGAGAGCGATTACAGTAAGGCGTGATGGAGCGTTGATGAAGTATGGTAGATTTTGTGTATCTAAAGATGAAACTTTGAGAAATGCGATACTAGAAGAAGCACATAGTTCAGCCTATGCGATGCATCCAGGAGGTACAAAGATGTATGGGACCTTAAAGAACCATTATTGGTGGCCAGGAATGAAACGTGAAATAGCAGAGTATGTCTCTAAATGTTTAATTTGTCAAACAGTGAAACTCGAATCAGCAGAAACTGGGAGGGCTTCTAAATCCACTCCCAATACCTGAATGGAAGTGGGAGCATGTAACGATGGATTTCTTATTTGGACTTCCCCGAACACTGAGTGGTTATGACGGGATTTGGGTGATAGTAGACAGATTGACTAAGACTGCTCGATTCTTACCCGTCAAGGTAACTTTTACTCTGGATAAGCTTGCTAAATTATATGTTGACAGGATTGTAAGCCAATACGGAGCCCCAGTATCTATTGTGTCGGATAGGGATTCGAGATTTACTTCCAAGTTCTGGCCGAGTCTCCAAGAGGCCTTGGGAACTAAGTTGCACTTTAGTACAACATTTCATCCACAAACCGATGGTCGATCGAAAGAACCATTGGACCCTCGAAGACATGCTTCGAGCATGCGTATTGCAATATAAAGGAAGCTGGGAGACTCACCTATCATTGATGGAGTTTGCATACAATAATAGTTATCATTCTAGCATCGGAATGGCACCGTACGAGGCATTATATGGAAGGAAATGTAGAACCCCTATTTGCTGGGGGGAGGTAGGAGAAAGGAAGCTGATAGGGCCAGAGTTGGTCCAAGTTACCTCGGAGAATGTTAAATTTATCAGGGAAAGACTGAAGACAGCACAAGATAGACAAAAGAGCTACGCTGACAAACGAAGAAGAGATTTAGAATTCGAAATCGGAGACAAAGTTTTCCTGAGACTATCCCCGTGGAAGAGTATTTTGCGGTTCGGAAGGAAGGGGAAACTGAGCCCGAGATATATAGGGCCTTACGAGATTCTGGAACGTGTAGGGCCATCAGCTTACAGATTAGCTTTACCGATAGAATTGTCTCGGGTACATAATGTTTTCCATGTATCAATGTTGAGGAAATACATTTCTGATCCATCACATGTGCTCAAGGTAGAACCAATACAACTTAAGGAGAATCTATCATATGAGGAAGAACCTCTACAAGTACTGGATCGGAAAGAACAAGTGCTTAGGAACAAGTCAATACCACTGGTAAAGGTGTTGTGGAGAAATCACGACGTCGAGGAAGCAACATGGGAGAGCGAAGACCAAATGAAAGAAAGTAACCAAAACTTTTCTCGTGCTGAATTTCGAGGGCGAAATTCCTCTTAAGGGGGTAGTAAATTGTAAGCCCTAAACTCTATTCTCTTTTATCATTGAGCACTCGTTCATGATGTTTTGAAATATGCAAAATCGTATAGGTTGCACTAAATGATGTCGTGATCGAATTTGGGAATCTATTGAATTTGGAGCTACAATATGTCCAAACTTCATAAGGGGATAGGTAAACCATTGAAATAAGCATATTAGAAGGTTAATTGAAGTATGTTAATATCATTAGCAATTAGGCAAATTTTAGGTGCATTACATATTGAATGAAAAGCTCATATCTTTTATAAACTTAGGTAAAGTTGGTTAAATGCTTTAGATTGACTTATTTACTTATTTTGGTGTTTTAAAAAGGAGATTATGATGTAAATAATAAAGTAGGAGCTGCCCAAAGGAGGTGAAGGCTCGGAGTTAAGTTTGGCAAGAAGGTGGTGTCAAATTCTTACTAAGACAGCAAGCTGCTGGAAAATGGGGCAACTTCAATTGATCATATCTCTCTGTCTACTGAACAAAATTCGATGATTTTTTATTCACAATCTCAGAAATTGAGTGTAGAATACGAAACTGGTCGGCTTTGCAGAAAATACACAGAGGACGAAGGAGAAAAGTGCAGAACAGTGAAGGGTGTTCAAGTTTCTCAGGTAGCAGAACAGTATGAGGAGATCAGTCTGTTTTTAGCTCTCGAGGAGGAATTAGAAGCTGAAATTTTGAGGTAAGTAAGCTAAGATGGTGTCCTTGAGGTTTATCAAAAAATATTTGGTGGTTGTGTTAATAAATTGTGAGGAACCCAAGCTGAAAGTTGAATCTATAATTTTAGGTGAAAGGGAAAAACTTCTAGCAAGAGATTGAAGGAGATTCTCTTCCATTTCTATATACCTTACAACCAATTGTGTGTATGGCTATTCTGAATTGAGTTATGGGACTGAATTAGACCTGTTTCTAAGGTGCATAAGGAAAGGAATTGATGTTACTGTTTTGTTAAGAGGAAGACAGAAGACAGAAGTATGCTGTCAAATCCGAGAAGTCTCTGATGTTTTAGTTGTTCTGATCTTTATACTTGGAGTTAGAAGCTCTAAATTGTATGATTCGAAAGCTTATTTAATTTTCTACACCTTTCGTGAAGCAATCGTGAGTAGAAAATGTCTAGAAGATGTTTTAAATATCAGATTAAATTTGTTCTGCGGCAGGAAATCCGAATCTGGAAACAGCAGAAGTCTGTTTTGAGGAAAGTAGCTTTCGAGGTATTTCTGAACAAATCCGTTTGGAATTTCAATTTCATGTCTTCATATGATTTTTAGAGGGTTCAAAAAGGAAGAGGTTGGTATAAATTACATTATTTTTGGATAAGTAATGAATATGTTATGGGTGTCTGAAAACAGGGCAGAAAATCTGAAAATGCTGGAAAATATGAAAGTGTGTTTTCTTGCAAGTTTTAAGGTTAAAAATCATGAGCTCGAGGTTCTAATGGTTGAGTTGGTTTGTTTGACAGGCCAAGAGCAATAGGTCAAGTTTACAAGCCAAGGTTCTAATTCTAATACTGTGAGTGACTCTATCTTAGAACTATGCTTGGCCTATGTTTTTCTTCAAAAACATAATTGTTGATCATTGAATCTTGTTTGAACTAATTATGTATAGCTTCATGGAGTTTCTAACATAAAGTTCATGATGGAACCTAAGCATGCTTTGAATTTGTTGTAACTATAAATCTAAGTATGGAAACTAAATTATGAAAGTATGCTTTCCTTTAGAGAATGTTTTGTGTAAATTCACTTGGGAACATGTTTAGATGATAATATGAAAATGTCAAGAAATTGTTGTATGTGTTATAAAGACATGATTTCCATGGTAAACAAGTTATGCCCTTGATCGTGGTTAACCCCTAATACTGAAGGACATTTGAGAAGGTATTTAGTGGGGAATGAATCATAATTTCCCGATACTGAAGGACAATGAGAAGGTATTCGGGTAGTAAATGGTCTTACCTTAATACTGAAGGAAAAAGAGAAGGTATTAGGGAAAACCAAAGGGCCAAAGGTATTTCACGTGCACGTGAGAGAGGTATGAACCTTATTGGTACAAATGTAACTCTACCACCTCTATGGTTCGAAAGTGGTATCATGCTATGTGTTTTATTGTTATGAGCTTCTACATTATTGATCTATCTACACTCAATATAATACAACATTATGAGTTATATGCTATGCATAAGTGGTGACTTAAACCTGTAAATTGGAAGCATGGTTTGTTTATGTTAAGCTATTTTCTACTTATAATCTGCCATTATTATGCTTCACCTTTGAGCTTATAATAGACACTCACTGAGCTTCCTAGCTCACGTTTTCTTTATATCTACTCTTCCCAGGTAGCAGACGAGTTTCTAGTGCTTAGCCTTCACAAGACCTATTTGCCACCACACCATTAAGCTCCTTGTATATACACTTTTTGTTGTATATGGTTTGTAGTGAGAACATATTAGATGGGTTGTAATGAACTTGGAAACTTTATGATTATCTAAAGAACATAGTAAAGGAAGTGAATGTGTTTCATATATAAGTGTATATCAGTGCTTAACTTTGCTTATTCAAACATGTTGTGTTACGTCTAT
This sequence comes from Trichosanthes cucumerina, assembly GCA_036507285.1. NCBI lineage: Eukaryota > Viridiplantae > Streptophyta > Magnoliopsida > Cucurbitales > Cucurbitaceae > Trichosanthes > Trichosanthes cucumerina. The sequence continues at coordinate 66,413,377 of CM071839.1, read as the reverse complement.
TTTAAGTTAAGTCTTGGGTTAGTCAAGGAAAGCCAACAAGAGGTTTTGTTATCTTTGTCTTTGCATCTCTTCATAGGTTAGGCAAGTAAGCTGGGACGGGGTGTGACAACTTGGTATCAGAGCAAAAGGTTTTGGGAAGGGAACTAGGTTCATGCATTGAATTAGGAGCTTGTTGTCTTACCTATTTTAATAAGATTGTATAATTTAGGACCATGGCTCGAGGTGGAAAACGAGGCAGGCAAGTGGAGACTGGAACTCAAGAAGCTACTAGTGATAGAGGAAGAGAGGTATCAGAGGGAGAGTCTAGTCATCCTCAGCAAGAGGTGAACATGGAGGAACAGATCTTTACGCGGATAACTCAAAGATTAGCTGAAAGTGTTGGATCAGCACAAACAGATCCAGAAAAGAAGTATGGCATTGAAAGATTGAAAGCCTTAGGTGCAACAACATTTGAATGCACGACAGATCCCGCTGATGCTGAGGTTTGGTTAAATCTGATTGAGAAGTGCTTTAGGGTCATGCGATGCCCTGAAGACAGGAAGGTCGATTTAGCAGCATTCTTACTCCAGAAAGGAGCAGATGATTGGTGGAAGATAACAGAGAGCAGAAAAGGGGATGCTTGGAGTTGGAAAGAGTTTCGAAAGGCCTTTGAAGATAAGTATTACCCGAGCTCATATCGTGATGCGAAGAGAAACGAGTTTCTAGGACTCGTTCAGGGGTCGATGACTATAATAGAATATGAGAAGAAGTTCACAAAGTTATCAAAGTATGCTAGCACTATTGTTACAAGTGAGATAGATCGATGCAAGAGGTTCGAGGATGGTTTACGAGCAGAGATCCGAACACCTGTGACAACAAGTTCTAAGTGGGTTGCGTTCTCTAAGCTTGTGGAGACGGCATTACGAGTAGAGCGAAGCCTAGTAGATGACAGAATGAGAAAAGGAGCTGTAGGTGGTGGTCATACCACTTATTCTGTTGGCTTACCTCGAGACCGATTCCAACGAGGAGATGATAGGAGATTCACTCCATGTGTCTCTGGAAAAGGAAGCTTTAAACCCTATCGTGGTGGGCAAACTACTCCAAGGACTGCACAGTGGGCGTGGGGAAAGACAGAGGCGGCGGGATCAAGTTTTCGATAGGATCGGCAAGGACTCCGTCTGAGCAACCCAGATGAGTCGAGAGCTAGTTCGACAAAGAAACATTTGTGCAAAACACTTATGGAAAGTATCATTGGGGTCGATGTTTGAGTGGCGGAAATGTATGTTTCAAACGTGGGCAAGGTGGTCACTTCAAAGGGAATGCCCCAATTAATGCAAGAAGGCATGGTGGGACAGAGAACTACATCGCATACTATACACCAGCAGCAAAATACTGGGGCAGCTGGAGGAGAAGGCACTAGTAGTGCTAAGCAAAAGGGGCAGGTAGGTCGACCCCGACAATAGGGGAAGATTTACGCCATGACACAAAGGGAGGCGAGATGATGCACCGAGTTGTTACGGGTACACTTTCTATCTCAGTAGTAAACTCGCACATGCATTACTAGATCCAGGAGCTACACATTCTTTTATCTCTAAAATGTTTGCTGCTAGCATTGTTGCGAAGTTAGAACCTTTATCTGAGGAGTTGTGTATTTATACTCCTATTGGTGATATGTCGATAGTTTGTAGTGTTTATACTAATTGTATGGTGGAAGTGAATGGTATGACCATGACAATCGAATCGATTCCCTTAGATCTCCAAGAGTTCGACGTTATTTTGGGGATGGATTTCTTATCTAGGTATCATGCCTTAATGGACTGTCATAGGAAGGAAGTTGTGTTGAGGAAATCAGGCGGCACTGAGGTTGTGTTTAAGGGACATAGGAAGATATTGCCTACTTGTATGATATCAACTATTAAAGCTAGGAAATTATTGAAGAAAGGTTGTACAGCATATCTTGCATATGTAATTTGTGCACCAGTGAGTAAATCGAAACCTGAAGACATTCCAGTAGTATGTGAGTATTTAGATGTCTTCCTAAAAGAGCTAATGTGGTTGCCACACGATAGAGAGGTGGAGTTTACCATAGACTGATGCCGTGAACAACGCCAATATCTCAAGCCCGTATAGGATTGCACCAAGGAATTGAAGGAATTGAAAACTCGATTCATGAGAGTTGGTGGATAAGGGTTATATTCGACTAAGTGTATCTCCATGGGGAGCACCTGTGTTGTTTGTTAAAAAGAAGGATGGGACATTACGATTATGTATTGATTACCGACAACTGAATAAGGTAACAAAACTAAAGGGTGCCTCAGTGTTTTCCAAAATCTATTTACGATCAGGTTACCATCAGCTGAAGATCAATGATTCTGATGTACTAAAAACAGCTTTCAGGACAAGGTATGGGCATTATGAATTCTTGGTAATGCCATTCGGGTTAACTAATGCCCCAGCAGTATTCATGGATCTCATGAATCGGGTATTCCCAATGAGAAGAATATCATCCACATACAACACTAAAAATGCGACAGTTTTATCAACGATTTTCTTGTAGACACAAGGCTCGTCGACATTTGGATCAAAGCCATAAGATTTGATCGCCTCATCAAACCTTATATTCCAAGACCTCGAAGCTTGTTTCAGTTCATAAATGGACCTATGAAGCCGACAAACTTTTTGCTTTTGGCCTTGGGCAATGAACCCTTTGCGCAGGTCCATGTAGATGGTCATCAAGTTTGCCATTTAGAAAGGTTGTCTTGACGTCCATCTGCCATACCTCGTAGTCATAATACGCGACAATGGCCAGAAGGATCCTGATCGACTTTACCATGGCAACAGGTGAAAAGGTCTCCTCATAGTCAACCCCTTCAACCTGGGTAAAGCCCTTTGCCACTAGTTGAGCTTTGAAGGTCTGCACCTTCCCATCTACGCCACGTTTACGCTTGTAGATCCATTTGCAACCAATAGGTTTTACCCCATCTGGTTGATCCACAAGCTCCCAGACAGAATTGAAGTACATAGACTCCATTTTCTGGTCCATAGCTTTAATCCATTCATCTTTGTCAACATCAACCATTGCCTTATCATAGGTCAATGGATCCTCACAGTCATCATCAGGACCGACAACTGAGGTTTCAGCTAAACCCATGTAGCGATCAGGTTGTCTCACAGCCCTCCCACTACATCGAGGCATTCCCAACTCTTGGGAACGGATTTGACTAGACATGCTAGGATCAACAACACTTGTTGATGTACTAGCCCCATCAGCAACTCTTGTTAATGTACTGTCCATTTCATTTAACACAATTTTACTCCTTGGTAAATGATCCCTAACGTGGTCTTCCTCTAGGAAAGTGGCATTTATCGACACCAGCACCCTATTTTCCTTAGGATCATATAATAGACCACCCCTAGTCTCTTTAGAGTAACCTACGAATAGGCACAATTTCGACGGGGTTCTAACTTTTTTGGGTTTGACATCAACACGTGGGTCGGGCATCCCCAAATTCTGAAGTGATGTAAACTGCCTTTACGTCCACTCCAGAGCTCGAAAGGTGTTTCACAAACACGCTTCGACGGAACATTGTTCAAAATATATACCGCAGTCTCCACTGCGTAACCCCAAAAAGAATCAAGGAGACGAACATAGCTCATCATCGACCGAACCATGTCCAACAAGGTTCTGTTTCTCCTCTCCGATGCACCATTCTGCTGTTGCTTACAAGGTGCTGAGAGTTTAGACGTGATTTCGTGTTCTATCATATAGTCCTGGAATTCAGTGTCCATGTACTCTCCACCTCGATCCGATAGAAGTGTTTTAAGCGATTTACCTAAGAGGTTCTCAACCTCAGTCTTGTACTCCTTGAACTTTTCAAGAGTTTCAGACTTCTTGTGCATTAGGTAAATATACCCATACCTCGAGTAATCGTCGATGAAAGACACGAAGTATTCATAACCGCCTCGATCTTTAACATTCATCGGACCACAAAGGTCAGAATGTACTAACTCAAGAGGCTCTTTGGATCTATATCTTTTTCCACTAAAAGGACGTTTGGTCATCTTACCCTCAAGGCATGACTCACGTCCGGTAATGAGTTTTCTTCCAACTCGTTTAGAAGTCCACTCTTCACTAGTTTCTCAATCCTATTGAGATTAATGTGGTCTAATCGTAGATGCCAAAGATGGGCATTTTTCTTAGGAGAAACTTTCACTTTCTTAGTTCGTGTTTTTGCAGTGTTAAACAATTCAGTATTCAAAACACTTTGGACCGAATTAGGTTTCAAAACATACAGATTATGCTCAAGTGAAGCTGAACAAATAACATTACCTTTGAAAGAAATAAATGCTTTATTTGATTCAAAAGAAACACATAAAGATTGTTCAATTAGGTAAGAAATGGAAACAAGGTTTCTAGTAAACCCTGATACAATGTACAAATTATCTAATAATAAGTACTTCCCGCCAAAATGTAGCTTCACCGTGTCGATCGCTGCAGCAGAGACAAGCTCCCCGGATCCAACCCGTAGAGTCACCTCACCCTCTCGCAGCTGCTGCTAGGAATCAATCCTATTAAAAGAAGAACGAACATGGTTAGTGGCGCCCGAATCCAATATCCAGGCATAGTCACTACTCTCCACTAAACAAGTTTCTGTCACAAGTAAATCACATTTACCTTGATTCTTCCTCTCGGCCAGGAATGTAGGACAGTTCCTCTTCCAGTGTCCGCCCCCATTGCAGTGGAAACACTTTCCTTTTTCTGCAACGTCCTTGACCTTCTTGCCCTTCTGGGCGGCAGCTCGGTCAGTTTTACCCCTTTTCATCCTCTTCTTCCCTTTCGGGCGAGAAGGAGCGACAGGTTTAGTCCCAGAGGTCGAACCCCTGTGATAAGACCTGTAGGCAACATTTGTCTCAGATTCTGATGCCTTGACCCTGTTCAAAGACTGGAAATTCTGTAGCTCATTGGGAGGGTAGTTAGAGTGTAGCTAATTTTGTTCATAACAACATTGCTACTGGCCAAGGAAACTCTTCTAAGAGTCTCCGAATAAAACTGACTTTACTCGACTCGTCGATCGAAGCCACGTTCATCTCAGCCAGATTAAAGTGGGTTATCATGTCTAGAACATGTTCACGGACAGACGACCCCTCTTTCATCCGTGCATCGAAGACGTATTTGAGCGAGTCATGTCGGACCTGAAAGGACTGTTGTCGAAACATTTCCTGCAAGGACTCCATGATCTCCTTGGCGGTTACCATCAACTCATGCTTCTTTGCCAATACATCAGACATGCTGGCAATGATATAGACCTTGGCCTTTTCATTGGCCCTGATCCATCGATCGTATGCATGGCGAACACTTCGCGACGTAGTCGAGCCCGGCATCTGAGGACACTCCTCAGAGAGCATGAACTTAATGTCGTCAGTTACAAAAATTGTGTTAATGTTGTTTTTCCAACTTTGGTAATTATCTCTCACTAATTTATCGGACGCGAGTAGAGCTATAATTGCGCTAGACATGTTTTTAGCTGAAAAATTAAGAAAACTTTGTGTTAGTCTCGCAAAAAACTTTTGAAATCCAATTAAGTTTTAGCAAAATTGTTTCATGATCCCTAGGTCATTCAAAATTTTGCAATAGAATGACCGCCACCGAAGGGTGACCAGAACACTTCTCCTCTAGGACGAGACTTTCTCGATCAGACCCTAATCCCAGAATAACTCTTATTCCATTAGGCGTCTAATTACCATTGTTCGGTCGAATTCATTAACACTTAACGAATTCTGTGAGTGTCACCCTCAATCTTTAAGTTTCCAAGCATCCGTCCACATAATAGCCACCGAAGGGTGAACCAAGAAGGAAAACCAACCAGGAAACTGTATCCCTTTCGGTAATTCACGGTGTTCCGACTACCACACTAGTAGAAAAAAGGGTATTAATGACGGGCATTGCCCATCATTAAAGGGTTTTGATGACGGGCGCGCGCCCGTCATCTATGCGAGTGTCATTGTAACATGGGTTGGAAACCAGCTTTTAATGACGGGCATTGCCCGTCATAAAAAGTGATTTTCAATGACGGACATATGTTTGTAATGACGGGCATTGCCCGTCATTAAAACTCTTGGAAATTTTTTTTTAAAAAAAAAACCTATTGTCCGTCATTATATCTGTCATTATTTTAGTTCATAATTTTTTATTATGACAGGCAATGCCCGTCATCGTTTTTAGCATAATTTAATAAAAAAGAGGTCGTTAATAGCCCGATGGCACCAACAATATTTAATAACTAATTACCTGAAATATTGCAAATATATTAACTTCTATATTGAAACCACACATGAAATCACTATACAAATTTACAAACATGAAACAAAAACACTTTTATATCCAAAAAATACATCAAACCACCCATAACAACATCCAACAAAATTCTTTTTCAACCAAAACAATGCACATAGAAAACTTTTTATATCCAAAACCATAAACTACTATATTACAAACTATAAACTCCTATATCACAAACCTTAACCATAACTCATATATCAAAACCTTAACCATAACTCTAAAACCATAAACTTATATATCACAAACCTTAACCATAACTCTAAAACCATAAACTCATATATCACAAACCTTAACCATAACTCATATATCAAAACCTTAACCATAACTCTAAAACCATAAACTTATATATCACAAACCTTAACCATAACTCTAAAACCATCACAAACCTTAATTAACCATAAACTAGTATATCATAAACCTTATCCATAACTCTAAAATCATAGACTCCTATATCATAACACTGAAACCATAACTCCTACATCACAAACCTTAACACCTATATCACAAAATTCACTAAACTCTAAAACTAACACGAAATATCAAGCCAATAAGTAAAAATTTCGACATGACCTCTACAGAACATCAACTAACCATAACCTGAAACATTGCAGAACACTTCTATATCCAACAAAACATGAAATCACTAATTCATCCATAAACATCCAACAATCATTCATTTTACAAGAAGAACATAACTTCATTATAAATAATACACATGAGACGATCTCTACATGTCCTTAACACCTATATCACAAAAACAGTAAACTCTAAAACTAACACGAAATATCAAGCTAATAAGTAAAAATTTTGGCATGACCTCTACAGAACATCAGCTAACCATAACCTGAAACATTGCAGAACACTTCTATATATCTAAATTCAGAAAAATGAGACCACCCGCCTCTCCACATCCAACAAACAAGTATATACATCTAAAAACACATTCATTCATACATAACATCCAACAAATTCCAGTCCCAGATTCAGAAAAATGAGACCACCCGCCTCTCCACATCCAACAAACAAGTATGTACATCTAAAAACACATTCATTCATACATAACATCCAACAAATTCCAGTCCCAGATTCAGAAAAATGAGACCACCCGCCTCTCCACATCCAACAAACAAGTATATACATCTAAAAACACATTCATTCATACAAAACATCCAACAAACTCCAATCCCATATTCAGAAGATTGAGGCCACCCGCATCTCCACATCCAACAAACAAGTATATACATCTAAAAACACATTCATTCATACAAAACATCCAACAAACTCCAATCCTACATTTCAGAAGAATGAGGCCACCCGCCTCTCCACAAACTACTAAATATAAATACACTTCTACTATATACATTATAAACAAGTATATTGTACACCCTAACGAAATGTAGTAAAAATTTCACAAAATTCAGATATTCACAAATGGCTTACACAAATCTGCTAACAAAATCCGCCCATTCTACTCGAACCTCGTCAATTTCTTCTTGTTTGTATGCAGTTTTTGTGTTGAACTACAAAGAAAAATAATATAATAACATTAGACTAAATTATGTTTTGAATCACAAACCAGATAAAATAAGAGTACTTACGAGGTTCATTATAGGAATACTGAATTATATACTATTTCTCGTATATACTTACATACATAGTACCCGCACTCCACGAACTTCGGTTGACGGGGGGCACTATATGCAAAATAATTTAAAAATAGCATATTTGAGTTAAATATTGTTCCAACGTTGAACAAAACATTCGAATATATTTATTATGTTTATCTTTACAAGTTTCCAAGTGATGGAAGAACGATATTGTGGAAGTGAGTGCTTGGCTTGCCACATTCTCAAGGATCTAAAGAGTTTGAAACATTAGAAAAATTAATAGAAAGTAATTCATTCTAAAGCTTTGAAACACTTACGTATTTATTGTTCCTTGAAAACTTTCTTCGATCTTACTCCTCAACGAGTTTAAGACATAAACGGTGTTTGCCCGCGGATGGATAACGATCAACATCCAATAATATCTATTAAAGTTAGGAGTATTCTAATATCATTGTTTTATGAACAAAAAACATATAAGTAAATTGAAGTAATTTAAACTTACCCAGTTTTATATGGGATGAAAACTTGTTGATCCAAGTCCAAATTAACCATTTCTAACCTGTTAGCCAGAGTTATACAACGTGTTTCTTGACTTTTAACAAAATTAGAAATGGTTATTTGATCAACTAACAAGAACTTGGCGATTATTTCATAGTCACATACAGTCCAAAGATACCTAAATAAAAGTAAAGTTATTTTAATAAAACATTCAAAAGCGTAGTCAATATAGTTGTAAATGAAAGATGTTGTATACTTACGCAATGTATGCGACTATGCAGAGTACCTATCTCCACCATCCCACGATGTCATGCAGATATCATCGCGATGTTAATAAATTAACTTTTCCTCCCCGAACATGTGCTCACTCAACGTGACTTGAATCGTATCATCTTCTTGCATCGATAACATTGCATAACGATTCGTAAGTTTAATAGTCACGTGAGCATCCGTGTACTTTGTAGAATGTGAAGTAGGCACATGTACGTAAACATCCGACTTATGTTTTGTCGGAGAAGCCACCTATCACAAGAAAACAACATTTAAATTTGTAAACAAAGAATTTAGTAATTTTAAACATTGAGTTGAAGAATTTCATACCTTTTTCCCTTATTAAAAATGACAAGGTCACGAGGCCATGCCACAAAATTTCCCATAGATTGACTCGGGGACTCTACTTCTCCCAGATAAGAATTGGTAGTGGAGCATCTTCACCTCTGATCATGTCCACTACCACTCTAACATTTTCATCTCCTAAGGGAACTCCATGGACTGTGGGAAATTGAGCGTCGACGTGTACATTGTGGCTCAAAGAACCACATTATCCTTTGATCCTATTGCTAGATGGCATGGAGTTCCCTTCAAAAATTAAAAAGGAATGTCGAAAAAATGTATCATATATGATCAAAAATTTCCACAAAATCCTAATTACCTCTAAAATTTCTTCCTCCTCGTCAATGACCTCCTTGTCTTTTGGATGATTACTGCCTATGCTTGCAGACTTTTTGGAAGGTGAGCACGACATTTTGTTGCCAGACTCTTTGCTTGATTTTGACTTCGCTTGAGGATTGTTAAAGTATGTTGATGGTTTGACAGACATACCTAATCCTCTAACACGCCCTCTGTGTTCTGGCGTGCCTAATGCTTCGGTCAAATATTGGAGACTTGTCATTGAAATAGTTATGTGCAGCCTCAAACATTCCTATTGTGTCGTCAACATCTTCGTCCCCAACTTCAGCTTTCTCTTTTCTCTCATTCGGTAGTGACTCACCATGCCAAATCCATGTTCTATAGCTTTCATCAATGCCATTAATATATAAATGGCCTCTTACGATATTCGCATTTTGAGACTTTGCATTCACACATTTCAAGCATGGACAACAAATGACATCTGACCTATTTGAATGTCGTATACCATTTTGGATAAACGTCTCAACTCCTAAACGATATTCTGATGACATTCTATTCTTTGACATCCACGACTTATCCATAACGATATTCTCAAAGTTTAATCTACAAGAAGAATAATAGTTACTTAAACTTATGTACTTACTATGTCTTTAGGAAATCAAATAAGAACAAAAAAACTATCAAGGAGTTCATCACTTACTCAATTTCACGATGTTGATTCAAAACCAACATCATGATATTTTGGATTAATACCATTTCCTCTAATCCACAACCCCACTACTATTATTAAGAAAATTAAACATATGATTATTCTAACCAAACACGCTAAACAAAAGATCTCAATCATTCCTCAATCACTATTAATATTAATAAAATTAAACATATGAAATATAAACTCATAAAGCTTAACACAAACAAAGAATTATAATTAAGAAAAATTTAGGAAATTCTCACTTTTTCCTCAACAATGTAATACATGTTATTAACCTCCTTCCATCCATCCCCAATATAAAAGTAAATTTATCTATTTTCATAAAAAATTATAGCATAATCAAAGCAAATAAATTAAAATGAGGCATCCGATTATGAAAACCAAAAATCAATTCCATAAGTTTTAACTAATTAAAATGAGTTAAGTTTGAGATTAAAATTTTAAATTGGGTAGAAAAATGAAAATTTGAACTTGATAGTAGTAATCAAGAATGAACTTTTAAAGTCATGAGAGAAGTTCCTTCATATGTTTCTTGGGTAGCTTCCACAATATTGAGGCTTTTGAGACTTTTTCAACTACCTAAAGATGGGGTCAGCTCCAATTTTCTAATGCCAATTAATATCAAAGAACACTTGCATCACATTTTTAATAATGTTTCTAATGCCAATTACCTTGATCCATAAAAATGTTTGAAAGCCATTAATTAAACTAGGCTTAAATTAGGTAGAAATTGAACACATTTTCACTTGAAAGAAAAAATAATGCATAACAAGTAGCTTTGAACGCATTTTCTTACAACCTCAACCTATATTATATATATTTTTAAGTTTTTAAGGCTACCTAAAAATTGCATAATCCATAAAATGTGACTTCCATTTCAACTTTGTGCCCTTCAACATTTCAAGAGCTTCATCATTTCAAGAGCATTTCAAGATAACTAACAAAAAAACAAGCTAAACTGACATAAAAACAAGCTAAAGGGACAGATTTGGACCTCAATGAAGCAGATCTACAAAGGAGGGTGTAGATCCGGACCTCCACCAGATCGGCGTACGAGAAGAAAGACGGTGAGGACTCCCAAATGGACGGCGCGCGGCGGTGGCGGCGATTTGGTGCTACGTGGACGGCGGTTTGGTGCTTCGTGGCGGCGGTGACTCCCAAACGCGATCGACGGTCGACGGTGGGCGGCGGTTTGTGAAGAAGAGAGAGAGACTCGACGGCGGTGCGGCGGTGACTCCCCAAACAGACGGTCGGCGGTGACTCCCCAAACAGACTCGACGGTCGGCTGCTATGAGATCAAGTCTACGGTCGGCGGCGACGAGGCGATTAGGCGAAGACCAAACAGACGGCGGGCGGCGATGAGATGGATGGCGGTTTCGTGGACGGCGGTTTCGACTCCCCTAACGAACGGCCGGCTGGAGATGGGTTGTGAACAGAGATGGAGAGATGAGATCGAGGGAAAGAGTACTGTGAGCTGGGAGGGAGATGAGATCGAGGGTGTTGAGAGACGTGAAGAGAGAGAGTGATTTGTCGAGTGTGAGGTGTCCGAATTTTTTTTTAATTAATATATCATATAATGACGGGCAAAGCCCGTCATTAAAAAGAATTTACAATGACGGGCAATGCCCGTCATTGTATGTCCGGCGAAAAAATTCCAGCGCGCCTTCTTTCCGTCCGTCATTGTATCTCGCCCCTTGATTTTTTCGTCCGTCATTGTAGCCTTATTTTCTTCTAGTGCCATGATCAGGCCCTCCGAAGAGATTGTCTGGTCCAGGCCAAACTAGCAGGCGGATCATAAGCGTCTCACGGTGTGAATCGAAAGAAGAGACCGTGGGCCCCGTTTTCACAAGTCCCGCTCCCACTCACTATAAGTACTCTCTCCATCCACGATGATATTGACCTATACAAATGCCACCCAAAGGGGGACGCTCCCATTTGCGTCACGAGGCCGAGTATAGATCTCACGGTGCGGACTTAACGGAGATTTGTGGTTGGAAATTCCAATGTATCACATACACTTTATTTCCTCACACTCAACACTTTAATTTTAATAGGGATTGACCTAGATAAACTGGCTAAAATTTACCTAAGTCTACCAATATAACTCTTATATGGTATTAACCTAAGTTTATAATCACATTATTACTTAGGTTTATGTGAGTAAATGAAAACACTTTTAATTAGCGGCACTCACGATAAGTATAATCTCAGAATCTCCGGACCGAATTCACTCCCAGGTCGGTTTCCAGGTTGGGGTGTTCCGCAAGCGTCAACTTAAATACGCCAGCCTTAGACAAAACCTTCCTAAGACAGAGTTACTAATCAGTCTCCATTCATAGACTAAACTTTGATTTCATAATTTCTAATCTCATTAGAAAATAGAAAACCTAAATCTAATTATTCAAGTTCTAAACTCTTTCAAACTAATAATTAACTTAGGTTACATGCATTTCTATGTTATAGTGTTTGATCATTCATCACATGAATAACTATATACTATAACATAATATAATTCATCTCATGAATATAAATTCATGAGCATACTTTAATCTAAAAAATATAACACTTATATTAATTAAATTAAACATGCATTTTATTATATTATCACTCTTATAATATAACCTATCATGCAAACTATATATTATAACTCTTATAATATAAATGATGCATGAACATGTTTAACCTAAGGTGGGATTTTAAATCTATATGACATACATTATGCACATAGAAATTAATTAAAATATACATCTCATGCATAAAATAATTAAATAGCAAAAATAGACCGGTTTTTGGCACCTACGGGCAATTATTTAATTAAATAACATTAACATAACACTTATATTAGTATTATTTAATGAAATAATTAAATAAAAGAAATAAATACATTTTACAAATAAAAAATAAATAAAAATACAATTTATTTCGGAAAAAACTGCCCACTAAGCCATCTTGCCCATGTACTTCGCGAAACCACCAATGAACTGCCCACTACGCGTGCGGCGTTGCAACGTCGTGGGCAGCGTTGCAACGCTGTTGCGTCTAGGGTTGAGACCAGCGAGCTCCACGCCGTGGCGTTGCAACGCTGCTCTGCAGCCAAGCTCGCGCCAGCAAGGATAGCGTTGAGACGCCGATGAACAACGTCTCAACGCCATCGACAGAACAACAAACACCTTTGCTGTTCTTCATCGATTTTCGCCCGTTTCCGCTCCGATTTCTTCACAGCAACTCTTGCCACGAACGACCCAGACTTAGAGACTCGATTTACAACAAAATTCCCAAAAACAACTGGCCCTTACATTTATCTCATCAACATAAATTGTAAATCTATTCTAGTGCCAAAAACTGAAACATCCATTAAGCAAAACCAACATTCATCTCATGAAATAAGGCAAAAATACCCACCTATTTTAACAAAAAACAATGCATAACGAAGACCCATCAACCTGGCTCTGATACAAATTGAAGGGAATGAAAATTCCCGCGCAGCGGAAGACGATCGAATCGTCAAGGTATCGTTACGCTACTTGATTGTTTGTTAAAACGATCTAACTCTTAGATCTAAGTTAAACATGCAAAACTAAGGAAGAAAACAGTAAGAACAACGAATTTACTTACTTGTTGAAGACTCTCTTCACAATTTCTTCCAATGGTCACGAACATTTCGCGAACTATCACGATCTCTACGATCCCGAACAATTTCCACGAACAAGAACACGACACCACCAATTGAAACCTTGGTTGTTCTTCTTTTGGAAAGAAGGAGAATGGTGGGATTCTAGTGTTTTGGAGAGGGAGGAGAATTTGAGAGAGTTGAGAGAATTCTTAATCTCTTCTCTTTGATGAAAATCAAAAAATGAGAGAATGAGTTACTAATCCCTTCTTGCAAAGGGTTTAAATAGTGGAAATTGATGGAGTTAAAATCTCCACATTATTACCACTTTACCACAACCATAGGTTATGCAAATCACATTTGCATAACCATATAATATAAGATATCTCATATCTCATATTGCAAACCACATTTGCAATAATTGTGGATTAATTAAATTGAATCACATCCAATTTAATTTCTCTCAATTAATTTCTCCAATTATCCCTAATTCAACAATTAGGCTAACCTATGGTTTATTATGAATCTCACTCAGATTAAACTATATATTATATCATTCATATCTCATATAAATGACATAAATGCCCTTTAAGTTAAATTGAACACTTCAATTTCATACTAAAACATTAACCCTTCTTTTAACCTAGATGGAGCCAACCGAGGGACCTAATGGACCTACAGTGACGGGCTCCAATGATCCGAGATTAACCTGTCAAACTCTTTGACCCGGTTAATCAACATTCATTAGCTACGGTAACACTCCACTATAGCCCGTAGCTGCACTCTCGTCAGTGCAGAATATTACGTATCCACTGATATAACCAATACCCATGACTCGACCCTTCACAGGTTGTTCGTAGACACGGCTGGGTCAAATTATCGTTTTACCCTTGTGTGTACCACTTGTTCCATAAGTCCCCATTGCTCCTCTAATGAACAACATATTGTGATTGTCCAACCATACACAACACCCTTCTCGGGCCAGTGAGAAGGTGGGCGCCTATTGTCCAAGCCCTGGAGACAACACTTAAGGGAACAACCCCTCTAGTTTCCCTAAAAGCGGGAACGAGTGAATTCCATCTCACGTAGTTAAGTTCCCGCCTCCTACTTGGTCCTCGCCCCGAAGATAGGCATATTGGGCGAGTAATCGTGACCACCCTCACCCGCATTTAGTCAAAGGACGGACCCGCAGACAGATGATCGATCGTAACACGCTCGAGATTCGTGTCGAGTCACTAATGGTCATCTACGAAGTTATTAGTCCTTACTGTCAATGGTGTTACATCAGTAGGTCTAATAATTCACGGTCCGGTCTTGTACAATCTTAGTGCACAGGATGCCCCCACTCGCATGTCAACCACATGAACGAGTCAGATCACCTCGTTTGTATCCAATACAAAGCGGGCCGCATCCACAATGTATCCAGGATTAGGTCTCCAACCCTATCCATATACTGTAGACCGTTCGGGTCATTAACTCAAACGTGATCCTTCCTGTGTGTCCAGTACACACCGTTCAAGTTCTAGTTCTCTCATAAATTCAATGACCGTGGAGCTTAGTTTATTGGAAACGTTTGTAAATTTTGCGAGACACAAAGTAATGAAATAAATAACTCTTATTAATTTCAAACAGTAATTTACAAACACGAGATTAGGACAAAAATCTCAACATAGTCAAGAAAGTCCATCTCAAGAGTTGAGTATGCCTCGACGTAGTGGGAGGGTTGTAATGACTTTGGCCAGCTTACATGAGTTTAATTTGAAACTCAAGTTGTTATACCAGATGACAACTGCGAGGATCCATTGACTTATAATCAAGCAATGGTTGACAAAGACAAAGACAAAGACAAATGGGTCATAGCCATGGACCAAGAAATGGAATCGATGTACTTAAATTCTGTTTGGGATCTTGTAGATAAGCCTGATGGGGTAAAAACGTGGTGTAGATAGGAAGGTGCTAACCTTTAAGTGGATCTACAAGAGAAAACGTGGTGTAGATGGGAAGGTGCAAACCTTTAAAGCTAGACTAGTAGCAAAGGGTTATACCCAGGTTGAAGGGGTTGACTATGAGGAAACTTTTTCACCTGTTCCTATGGTAAAGTCTATCTGTATCCTTCTTGCCATTGTCGCATATTATGACTAAGACAAATGGATGTCAAGACAACCTTTTTGAATGGCAATCTTGAGGAAACCATCTACATGGACCAACCCAAAGGGTTCATTGAACCAGGACAAGAGCAAAAGGTTTGCAGGCTTAAAAGGTCAATTTATGGACTGAAACAAGCCTCTAGGTCCTGGAATATAAGATTTGATGAGGCAATCAGATCTTATGGTTTTGACCAGAATGATGATGAACCTTGTGTCTACAAGAAAATCATCAATAGTTCTGTCGCTTTTCTAATTCTCTATGTGGATGATATCCTACTCATTGGGAATTATGTAGGTTATCTTACGAACATCAAGGAATGCTAGCTACGCAGTTCCAAATGAAAGATTTGAGTGATGCGCAGTTTGTTCTTGGGATCCAGATTGTCCAGAACCGCAAGAACAAAACACTAGCCTTGTCTCAAGCATCTTACATAGACAAAGTGTTGTCAAGGTTTAAGATGCAAGATTCCAAAAAGGGCTTGTTGCCTTTTAGACATGGAATCCATTTGTCTAAGGAACAGTGTCCTAAGACACCTCAAGGAGTTGAGGATATGAGACGGATTCTCACGCGATCACCGTTGGGAGCCCGATGTATGTCATGTTGTGTACTAGGCCCGACATCCTGCTTTGCGCTTGGGATGGTCGATGAGTATCAATCCAATCCAGGACTAGTACACTGGACAACGGTTAAAACAATCCTTAAGTATCTTCGGAGAACAAAGAACTACATGCTTGTGTATGAGGCTATGGATTTGATCCTTACAGGATACACGGATTATGACTTTCAGACTAATAAAGATTCTCGAAAATCTACATCAGGGTCAGTATTCACTCTTAACGGAGAAGCTGTAGTATGGTGAAGCGTCAAACAAGGATGCATCGTTGATTCCATCATGGAGGCCGAATATGTAGCAGCTTGTGAAGCAGGTAAGGAGGTCGTTTGGTTAAGGAAATTCATGCTAAATTTGGAAGTTGTTCCAAATATGACTTTGCCCATCACGTTGTATTGGGGTAAGGTGCAGTGGAAAATTCGAGGGAACCCCGAAGTCACAAGAGAGGAAAGCACATAGAGCAGAAGTATCATCTCATCTGGGAGATCGTACATAGAGGAGACGTGATTGTCACGAAGATAGCCTCAGAGCACAACATTGCTGATCCTTTTACAAAGGCTCTCACGGCTAAAGTATTTGAGAGTCACCTAGAAGGTCTATGTTTACAAGTCTTCCCCAACTAGGGCAAGTGGCAGTATTTTGTACAAATGGGTTTAAATGCCCTAGTTTATTGTATTTACATTACTGTAATGTTTAATACTCCACAAGCTTTAGGTCAAGGGGGAGATTGTTGGGATTTATGCCATAAACTTGTGTAATTTTGATCAATTAAATAAATTGTTATTTGTTTTGATAAGATTACAGTCTTGTGTTGCGTAAAATTATATTGCAATACCGCAAGTGTACGGGTCAAGTTTTAGTACAGTGATTTGAGTACAGAGTATCGTCCTCAGGAATGGGTTTTCTAGATTAATTAATTACCAAGATACTTTTTCTAAATTTTAGCTAAAGCAACAAAACTTTGATAGGTAATGAAACAGGAATTAAAGACAAACAAACAAACAAACATGTGGAGACACGAATTGATAGAATTAAAGGAAGTGATTTTACAAGTTAATAACCTAATTACTCATGCATTGACCTCATGAGATGAATTTATAAACAAGAAGTGAAATACTCAAGAAAATCTCTCGATTCTTATTGAGCCTCACACATGCAATAAACTCATAGTCTCCATATTAACCTACAACATGCATGGCATTAAGCAACTTCTTTATGTGTTTCCCAAAGATTTCTAGGTCACTCTCGTGCCAGACTTCCAAGGGGTTTGACAATTTTGCTCTAATTCAAGCTTTATCTCTCGAGTCCACTTGAATCAACAAATTAAGAAGTAAAGAACGAATTGCCAAAAATAAGGACAAATCATGCTTCAAAACATAGCAATAAAGTCACAACAAGTAAATCAAATTCAACTACAATGCTTAGCTACTCAAAATCACCATAAAAACAAACTAAACAAGTAGGAAACGTCTTAGAACGCTGTTACAAATTGAAAGAAAGAGAAATAAACTTAGGTGTCGATGCTGGTCCTTCGTCTCCGAGCTCCTGTCTTCGATCTCGAACCTCCACGAATGCTTTGGCTCCAAAAATTACTCATTTCTCTCTTCTTACAAGGTGTATTTCGAATTTAGGGCAAAACTCTACCAAATTGTGCTCCCCTTTCTCAATTGCATAATGTTGTATTTATAGGCCTCAATGGGACAGTTGCAAACGCTGCACCTTAAACGCGTGGTAAATATGGAAATCGTCGGCGCGTTGCAACGCTAAGGACAGCGTTGCAACGCTGCTACCTAAACGCGCGTGTGCCTATCGATCTGGCGTTGCGACGCTGCAAGGCAGCGTTGCAACGCCCTGTGTGCGACTTCTTATGCGTGCGACCTTATTGATATAGCGTTGCGACGCTGCAGCAGCAGCGCTGCAACGCGCATCTATCCGCAGCGATCTTCGAGAGTTGTTTGGTTGCGTTCGGCGTTGCAACGCTCAGATGGCGCGTTACAACGCCATCACCTCGGGTCTTCAGCTTGGTTTGGTCTTTTCTCTTCCATTTGATGTTATTTTTGGCTCCAAATAGCCTCGTTTTGATCCCGAGTGATCCAATTTGTCTCTAATAGTTCCATTTAAGCTCTGAACCTGAAATTGAATGAATTAAACACGTAAAAGCCTTGAAATCATTATAAAACTAACAATTATTAAGCCTAAGGATAGCACATTTTGTGTGCTATCAAACACCCCCAAACTTAACCTTTTGTTAGTCCCGAGCAAAAACAGAATTAAACATCAGATTGTTCTTAAACATACATTTGATTCAAGCCTCAAAGATTTAAGAGAAAATTTTGCAATCACAGGAAACACATAAACATAGCGCTTCAACAAGTAATTTAAAACTTTTCCTAAGTGTTCCTACGTGTGTGTGTGATTAGCCTATGTTCCCTTCATTTTTACTAAGCCCGGATCAATTTTATTAGGCTCTCCATTCGACTTCCCCCTACACTTGTCTTAGTTACTAATCTTTGAGCCTCTCCACATTCAGAAATAAACAACTTTACTCAGCACTTAATCACTCTTTTAATGCCACTTTTTTTATTTTTTTCTTTTTTTTTTTTTTTTTTGTGCAAGGACACTAGCTTTCACACATCCACTGCAGGGACCCTTACCCAGAGCACTCGCTCAATGAGTGGCCTAACTGATCACATTGAAGGTAGCTCTTTTTGTCCTCACGATTTTTTTTTTCTTTTTACAAACAGACAACAAAAATAAACTTTTTCACATAATGCACATATTATACAGATCATGCACTTCATATTGTCATTTACCCTATCTTGTAGTTTAAGTCTCAAATCAGTTTTCAGACCTATCGAGGTGACATCAAACTTCTAAGCCTAATAACTTTGTTCTAAGCATTTCAAAACTACAGGAACAAAGGCTATGTGCATATAATGCAGGAAAAACTCAAGAAAATTTTTTAAATTAACTCAAATTCATGTCATGCTTTCAGGTTTCAGCAGAATCACAAGGATTTCCAATTAAATCTCATCCTAGGCTATCATGATCATACTTATGCAAAAGATTAATCAACAATTCAAAGACATACTAAGGACAGTCTCACGGATGAACAACATCCCACCCCCAAACTTAAACTAAACATTGTCCCCAATGTTTGCGAACTAAGCACAAATTAAGTGTCGGGGTAAGAGTGAACAATACATCTGGTTTATATAGCTCTTTATGGTATTCTAGGATAGCCAAAGCATGTGTGTTGGAGTTCCTCAGAATGGGAGCATGGATTTCAACGAATAGGGACATCTCCACCACCTACGAAGTAAAACAACAAACTAATAAAGAAACTAAGAATGGAAGAACAACTAAAAAACAAACTAACGCAAGCTAAAGGCAGAAAAGAAAAAGTAAGTAAAGCTTGGGTTGCCTCCCAAGAAGCGCTTTGTTTAACGTCTTTAGCTAGACTGTATTCCCTCAAGATTGGCGTCAAGGCACGTAAAACTGCTCATATTTCTTCGGGCCCTTCTTGCTTGAATCGATATAGCCTTCTAAGTCTAAAAGGTTATCTTCCTTCTCTTGGGCGCCTGACAGAAAATTATTTTTGGTATTTTTGTTTAATAACACAGAAGAACAGAAATCAAAACAAGACTCGTGAGTGTAGGACAAATGGTTATCAAAACTAAAGGAATTTTCTGGTGATAAAAGGAAATAAGACTTCTCAGCCCCTAGCTCTATCATCTGGATCTCCCCTGTGGAACTAAATGTATCACCACTGCCTTCCTCACTAACCTGATCATGGTGTGCCTCAGTCTCCCCCAAACTATCCTCATTATCATCCGAACAAATCCTCCTAGGTGGCATCTCTTGAGTGGTAAGGAATAGAAATTGTTCCTGTAAGGTCTTAAGGGAAACTACTAATTGATTAAGATACTGGGATCTATCCTGCACTATTTCCCAAAGTCTTACCACCTCGGCTTCCAACCTATCCAACCTTTCGAATTCTTCATGAACCAAATTTTTAATTTTCAATTCTAAGGTATATTCCATCAATTGGTCCATAAGAGAAGATTTTTCTAAGAGTTGGTTAAGGTATGAAAAGCTATGGTTTCAAGTGCCTAAATGACCACCCTCATGTGAATTTTCATATATGTCAGGTACATAAGGGTAAAAATTAGACACATGGTGTTCAGAAAAATTATGATGCACAAAACTAGGGTCCGGAGAGGGACAATAGAATGGTGGAAACTCAAAATTATGCAAAGTCATATTTGGAAAATAAATAATTTCACAACCAGACTTCACACAATATCAACACAAACAAAACAGGAAACAAAGACTCAAAAAACACACAAAAATAAAATCACACAAATAAGGAAATAAACAATCACACAAAACAATTAAGGAAAGACAAACAAACAAGCTTTAGTCTAAAATGTCAAATTTTCTCCTAATATTAATTAATCTAAATAATCGTCATTCCCCGGCAACGGCGCCAAAAACTTATTGCGTAAAATTAGATTGCAATACCGCAAGTGTACGGGTCAAGTTTTAGTACAGTGATTTGAGTACAGAGTATCGTCCTCAGGAATGGGTTTTCTAGATTAATTAATTACCAAGATACTTTTTCTAAATTTTAGCTAAAGCAACAAAACTTTGATAGGTGATGAAACAGGAATTAAAGACAAACAAACAAACAAACATATGGAGACACAAATTGATAGAATTAAAGGAAGTGATTTTACAAGTTAATAACCTAATTACTCATGCATTGACCTCATGAGATGAATTTATAAACAAGAAGTGAAATACTCAAGAAAATCTCTCGATTCTTAGTGAGCCTCACACATGCAATAAACTCATAGTCTCCATATGAACCTACAACATGCATGGCATTAAGCAACTTTTTTATGTGTTTCCCTAAGATTTCTAGGTCACTCTCGTGCCAGACTTCCAAGGGTTTTGACAATTTTGCTCTAATTCAAGCTTTATCTCTCGAGTCCACTTGAATCAACAAATTAAGAAGTAAAGAACGAATTGCCAAAAATAAGGACAAATCATGCTTCAAAACATAGCAATAAAGTCACAACAAGTAAATCAAATCCAACTACAATGTTTAGCTACTCAAAATCACCATAAAAACAAACTAAACAAGTAGGAAACGTCTTAGAACGGTGTTACAAATTGAAAGAAAGAGAAATAAACTTAGGTGTCGATGCCGGTCTTTCGTCTCCGAGCTCCCGTCTTCGATCTCGAACCTCCACGAATGCTTTGGCTCCCAAAATCACTCTTTTCTCTCTTCTTACAAGGTGTATTTCGAATTTAGGGCAAAACTCTACCAAATTGTGCTCCCCTTTCTCAATTGCATAATGTTGTATTTATAGGCCTCAATGGGACAGCGTTGCAACGCTAGGGACAGCGTTGCAACGTTGTACCTTAAACGCGTGGTAAATATGGAAACTATCGGCAGCGTTGCAACGCTGCTACCTAAACGCGCGTGCGCCTATCGATCTGGCGTTGCAACGCTGCAAGGCAGCGTTGCAACGCCCTGTGTGCGGCTTCTTATGCGTGCGGCCTTATTGATATAACGTTGCGACGCTGCATTGCAACGCTATCGGCAGTGATCTTCAGAGTTGTTTGGTTGCACGTTCGGCGTTGCAACGCTCTATATGGCGTTGCAACACCATCACCTCGGGTCTTCAGCTTGGTTTGGTCTTTTCTCTTCCATTTGATGTTATTTTTGGCTCCAAATAGCCTCGTTTTGATCCCGAGTGATCCAATTTAACTCTAATAGTTCCGTTTAAGCTCTAAACCTGAAATTGAATGAATTAAACACGTAAAAGCCTTGAAATCATTATAAAACTAGCAATTATTAAGCCTAAGGATAACACATTTTGTGTGCTATCATCTTGCTTTAATAAATCCAATAAACTAACTTCCAAGGTTATAACATTTATCTTGAAATGTAACGCCCCAGGCCCAGGATCTCCTGCGACCTGGCTGCGTCATTATATCATCCATGACTACTTGTAAGAGTGAAGACACTATCCCCACAAACCAACACGGGGTCCTTTCAGCATGCTTTGTCCTCACTCACATGCTCCCTAGGAAAATTCCCAGGAGGTCACTGATGCGGAAAATATCGGGTGCCCTAAACTAATGCAAATTAGAATAAAACCCCGACACTTTTACGACGTGCAAGTATACACGGTCGAGAGCAGCAAGTGATAAGTTAAAAGTATCGATCCCACGAGGACTAGTTAGACCTAATTTAGTGAGTGTCCTAGCAAATTTTCCTTATTTTAGTACAATGCATGAGTGTGCAATTTATTGTTTAAAATAAATAAGTTGATACGATAAGAAAGATAAGATAAGACCAAAGAAAATAATTGAATTTAAATGCGAGGAGAGGAGAATGCAAACAAGAAGACAGGATACAAGAGATGAGATTTGTAATGAAAAATAAGCTTAGGTTAGGTTAGAGATCTAATGTTCAATTGGAATAAATTTTTAGTGATGCCTTGAATTTACCTACACATGCATTCAAATGATTCTTTCCAAAATCACTAAGTTTTAAAACCTACAATTTCCCAATTGTGATCTAAATTATGCCCATGATTTTAGGTTCTAGGTGGGTTAATTATCCCTAATCAACTCAATGATCCTAGAATGAAATTTTAGTTTTCTAATTCATTAGCTTTCCCAAGTTTATGAATTATAGAGAAGTTAAAAAGGCCAATTTTAATTCTCATGCAACGTTAAATTTAATAAAATTTCATAAATTCAATCAATGACATCAACCATAAATTTAATCCAAAATTACATTAAAACAACCTAACCCTTGCCTAAGATAATTTAGTTCATGACAAAAATCAACTCACAAACTTCTAATTGATGCATGTTTTTATCCATCAAAGAATTCAAGAAAACAACCCAATGATGTTCACAAATTTATCATAAATCAGTCACAATTCTAGCCTAAAAACAGTCACGAATTCGGTCTAAAATAGTGAACAAAAATAGTCTTAATTATGTGTCCAATAGCGGAAAAACAACATTAACAATTAGAGATTAGGAGAGGTAATGACACGAAGCAAAAGATATCACCAAAGACAGCAGACCATAGTAGCAGATTTTAGTTTTGCAGGTTCTGTGCGACAGCGATATCTCATCCACCGAAGCTCAGAACGACGATCCAACCGTTCAAAGTAAAGCCCTATGGGTCTTGAATAATCTGGCAAAATTTCAGCACGATCCAACGGTTGAAACTCCGGCAAACGACAACTTTGTGAGCATCGTCTGTGAAAAACCGAACTGCTGTTGTCGCCCAATGTGACTGCGATATCTGACACAGGAAAGCTCGAAACCACGATCCAACCGTTCAAATGGGAGCTCTATGAGTCCTCAACAGGCTGACAAAGTTTTAGTAAAATCCAACGGTTGGATCGCCGGTAATCACAAATTTCGTGAATGACATCTGTGAAAATCGAACTGCACTCTCAATTTTGTTACAACAATGGCCTCTCGGTTTTTGCTTCACAAAGAATAACACCCTGAATCTTCAATTTTTCCTCACTCAATGACGATTGCTACAGCAATGGAACCTTCACGATTTTCCTCTCAATGCACACCTTTGTTGTAGCAATCGCCCGTTCTCTCTCGGTCTCTTCCTTTTGTCACAACTCCAACTCCCCTTTTTCACTTGTAAACCCTAGCCTCTTTATATAAGATGGTGTTGCCCTAATTCCATAAATTACAAAAATGCCCTTAGGGGTAGAAAGACCATCTTACCCTTCTCTAAAATGCCCTTAGGGACTCTTGTAAATTTTTATACTCTCTCTGCATTGCAGAAAAATCCCAAATAAATATATGAAGTCAATTATAAATCAAAATACGCAAGGATTTTTGGAGTTAAGAAAAATCTCAAATTTCGGTCTTTAATTAACCGTTAGCTTATTTTCCTAAATTTCTTAAATTAAAGCACAAAAACATCAAAATTAATTCTTTTTGCACCTAATGCTTAAATTCAAGATTTTAAAGCTAACACACATAATTTAGGGATAAAATAACATGAGGATCACTAAATTAAATGCAATTCAAGTGGGTTAAACACTAAAATTCTAGTAAAATAACTCACTTATGGTGAGTTATCAAACCCCCAAACTTGAACTACTCATTGTCCTCAATGAGTTCTATTCCATAAAGACTTAAAAGACCTTTAAAGACTCACATTATTAAGAGTAACTAAACAAGGGTTGAACACTTATGTTCTAAGCTACAAGTGACCATTTATTTCATGCTTTCTAAGTGGCTCATCTGGGGTTTTTTTAGCTACACTTATGCATCAATAACCAAGAGCAAATCAACTAGGATTCAACATCTACCCTCAAGCTCAACCACTAGAATCCTAATCATTCAAATCAAGCAACCCATAGTTAAAAATAAGTCATACTCCAAAACTCGGATGGCTACAATTTAATGATCATTCCTTTTTATTTTTGTATATATATATATATATTTTAAAAAAATAGATATGTGCATTATTCCCCTCAATTTCCCTAAAACTCACTACTTAGGGCTAGTTTTTTTTTTTTTTACTTTATTTTTATTTTTATTTATTTTTGACTCTCCCGTAGTTCTTAGAATGGCACACGTGTTTAGCCATGCAAAGACACCTAAGCAATGGGACTTCCCGTAGTTCTTAGAATGGCACACGTGGTTAGCGCAGCAAGCACCTAAGCAATAGGAATAGGCTTCTTGCTTGATACCTTCGCTCCAAGAGGCCAACATGGTTAGTGCCTGCACTTCGACATCGAGTACCAAGATGCCTAAATTGACTCTAAATAACAAAAGAAGTAGCACATTTTTTTTCTAGCCCAATGGAGTTTTAAGGAAAATGAAAGGTTTGCATACTCTTTTTTTCTTTTTCTTTCTTTTTTTTAAAAAAACACGCGAATATACCTTTCCCCCCAAACTTAGAGTACTCAATGTCCTCATTGAGTTAGGAGGTCGGTACTCCCCAAACATGAAATAATCATAAATTTGGAGTTTACTAATTTTGGAGCATTCTAAAAAAATGTATGGGTTACCTAACTTATCATGGCTTCTAGTTTTCAAATTTTTGGCCTAGGAGTTGAATCCTAACTATTTTGATTGACACACTAACCATAAGCACACTAAAAAAAAAAACCTAATGACAAGCTTGACCTTGAGAAACACCAAACAAGATAGGATACTCTTGCCTCGAACACAAGCAACAACTCTTATTTTCATTAACCCTGAGATTTGACCTTAACTTTTTATTTTCATGGAGATGCATACCAAGTTTCTACAAAAGACATCACACTTTTACCATAAAAACACATGTAGAAACTTAATTTTTAAACAAGGGACAACAACCATTTTTCTATTTTTTACTTGCTTAAACATAATGAATCAACTACCTACATCATGCATATCAAAGACCATGAAACCAACAACTAACATGGAATCCAGTAGTCAAAATAGATCATTTTGAAGCCCTAAAGCAAGTAAATAACTTTATAAACACAGAGGCATGCAACACCCTATATACTATAGCGAAGACAAGTCTCATCAATAGAAAAATTTTCAATTAAGCCCAAAATCGAGTTCAATTACAACACATCTCCCCCTCATTTTTAAAGCACACATTGCCCTTAATGTATAATCTACTCACTTAAGCATGCTTAAGGACAATAAATATAGATGGAAGGGAGAACGATACTGCCCTGAATTGAGGAGACCTCCACTGCAGCGCACATCAACAAACCCTAAGGGAGCTGCAAGATAGACAAGGGTTATTTATTTTAAAAAAAAAAAGTAACTAAAAATTAAACAAAAGAAAAAATTAACAAATAAAAAATAAAAACGAAATAAACTTTGGGTTGCCTCCCAAGAAGCGCTTGTTTAACGTCATTAGCTTGACGTAGTATATGTGGGCTCGTCAAGGTACGTAAAAGTTCTCCCACTTCTTCGGGTCTCTCTTTCTTGAATCTACAAAACAAATCAGAGCTAGCAAGAATACTAGCTTCTCGTGAGAGCCCGAAACAAATATATTTTTTGATTTTTTATATATTAAAAGAAAAGAAGGAAAAACAACAAAGTAAACATTTTTTGGTTTTTTGTTTGATAAAAGAAAAGAAGGAAAAACAGGAAAATGAACAGACTCACAAAAAGACACTGACTCGAGAGAATAGAAAGAAAAACACTCACCAATAAGAGAAAAATCAGAAGATAGAACTGTCATAGACTCAAAAGCCTCAAACTCTACCTCCTGGCCTAACTCAACAGGCTCAACTTCTTCCACGCTCTCACTAACTCTATCCTGGTGTGTGCTACAAGGTTCTAGTTCTTTTACATCTAAAGCACAATCCTCTAAATGCCCATACTTAGAAAAATGTGAAGGACTAGGATCCTGAAGGTCTATAAGTGGGTCAGTGATCAAGTGACTCACCGAACTATGTAAGGGTGTGGGTCCTCCCTCACTCTCTTCCCTAGGGTGTTCAACCTCAGATGAGTCTAAATACATTTGTTCTCTAAGGGAGGCAATTGTACCTGTTAGGCGTTGAATTGACTCCCCTATTTGACTATTCATCTCTTCTATTTGTTGCCTATTCCTCTACTCTGTGGTTCTCATATATTCTAATAACAAGATTTTAAGGGAAGATTAAATTTCTACCGGGTTTCTTGAATATAGGAAGGATATGGCTCAAAACCCTTAGGATATGGTTCATAGCCCCAATTGCTCTGATTATTATCATACATATGATTCCCATAAGTCATAGGGTTAGTATGATAGTAATTAGGCATTTGGTAGCCATAAGATTCATACCCCTCACTAGAAGACGCTATATTGGCATAGGGATAATCATAAGAAAATGAACTATATTGTGGTTGCTCATTAGGCACAGAAGACCACCCAAAGTTATCATAAGCCATAATAAAATAATGAATCAATTATAACAGGCTCAACAAACACAATATGCACCAACACAACCAGAAAGAATAACAAAGACTCAACAAAGATAAAAATACGAAACAAAGATAACAAGACACACCCAACAAGAAAAACAAGGATACAATGCTAAAATCAACTCAAACAAAATAAGAATCAAAACTAGTCCCCGGCAACGGCGCCAAAAACTTGATGCGAAAAATATCGGGTGCCCTAAACTAATGCAAATTAGAATAAAACCCGACACTTTTACGACGTGCAAGTATACACTGTCGAGAGCGAAGAAGTGATAAGTTAAAAGTATCGATCCCACGAGGACTAGTTAGACCTAATTTAGTGAGTGTCCTAGCAAATTTTCCTTATTTTAGTACAATGCATGAGTGTGCAATTTATTGTTTAAAATAAATAAGTTGATACGATAAGAAAGATAAGATAAGACCAAAGAAAATAATTGAATTTAAATGCAGGGAGAGGAGAATGCAAACAAGAAGACAGATACAAGAGATGAGATTTGTAATGAAAAATAAGCTTGGGTTAGGTTAGAGATCTAATGTTCAATTGGAATAAATTTTTAGTAATGCCTTGAATTTACCTACACATGCATTCAAATGATTCTTTCCAAAATCACTAAGTTTTAAAACCTACAATTTCCCAATTGTGATCTAAATTATGCCCATGATTTTAGGTTCTAGGTGGGTTAATTATCCCTAATCAACTCAATGATCCTAGAATGAAATTTTAGTTTTCTAATTCATTAGCTTTCCCAAGTTTATGAATTATAGAGAGAGTTAAAAGGCCAATTTTAATTCTCATGCAACGTTAAATTTAATAAAATTTCATAAATTCAATCAATGACATCAACCATAAATTTAATCCAAAATTACATTAAAACAACCTAACCCTTGCCTAAGATAATTTAGTTCATGACAAAAATCAACTCACAAACTTCTAATTGATGCATGTTTTTATCCATCAAAGAATTCAAGAAAACAACCCAATGATGTTCACAAATTTATCATAAATCAGTCACAATTCTAGCCTAAAAACAGTCACGAATTCGGTCTAAAATAGTGAACAAAAATAGTCTTAATTATGTGTCCAATAGCGGAAAAACAACATTAACAATTAGAGATTAGGAGAGGTAATGACACGAAGCAAAAGATATCACCAAAGACAGCAGACCATAGTAGCAGATTTTAGTTTTGCAGGTTCTGTGCGACAGCGATATCTCATCCACCGAAGCTCAGAACGACGATCCAACCGTTCAAAGTAAAGCCCTATGAGTCTTGAATAATCTGGCAAAATTTCAGCACGATCCAACGGTTGAAACTCCGGCAAACGACAACTTTGTGAGCATCGTCTGTGAAAAACCGAACTGCTGTTGTCGCCCAATGTGACTGCGATATCTGACACAGGAAAGCTCGAAACCACGATCCAACCGTTCAAATGGGAGCTCTATGAGTCCTCAACAGGCTGACAAAGTTTTAGTAAAATCCAACGGTTGGATCGCCGGTAATCACAAATTTCGTGAATGACATCTGTGAAAATCGAACTGCACTCTCAATTTTGTTACAACAATGGCCTCTCGGTTTTTTGCTCTGTGAATAACACACTCGAATCTTCAATTTTTCCTCACTCATCGATTGCTACAGAAAATGGAACCTTCACGATTTTCCTCTCCAATGCACACCTTTGCTGTAGCAATCGCCCGTTCTCTCTCGGTCTCTTCCTTTTGTCACAACTCCAACTCCCCTTTTTCACTTGTAAACCCTAGCCTCTTTATATAAGATGGTGTTGCCCTAATTCCATAAATTACAAAAATGCCCTTAGGGGTAGAAAGACCATCTTACCCTTCTCTAAAATGCCCTTAGGGACTCTTGTAAATTTTATACTCTCTCATTGCAGGAAAATCCCAAATAAATATATGAAGTCAATTATAAATCAAAATACGCAAGGATTTTTGGAGTTAAGAAAAATCTCAAATTTCGGTCTTTAATTAACCGTTAGCTTATTTTCCTAAATTTCTTAAATTAAAGCACAAAAACATCAAAATTAATTCTTTTTGCACCTAATGCTTAAATTCAAGATTTTAAAGCTAACACACATAATTTAGGGATAAAATAACATGAGGATCACTAAATTAAATGCAATTCAAGTGGGTTAAACACTAAAATTCTAGTAAAATAACTCACTTATGGTGAGTTATCAGTCACCCAACATAGGATTGCTCTAAGCCAAGCACCCTTAACTGTGGAGTTCCTATGATTGAGCCATCGAAAAGGAAGGTGCACCTTGTTGGTATAGGTAGTAGCTATCAATTCTTTTAAGCCTTTCTCAATTATACTTTCATATCCTCATGTACCCCTCTTCCTCGGGCACCATACTTTTCATATCCTCAGGATTCCTCTCATTCAGATGTGGGCTCGGTTCATTCATGTACCCCTCTTCCTCGGGCGTCACATGCCCACCAGCTTCCACCTTGGTTCGTCCCCGAACCACATCTTACTAGGAGAGGTTCTGCTCTGATACCATTTGTAACGCCCCAGGCCCAGGATCTCCTGCGACCTGGCTGCGTCATTATATCATCCATGACTACTTGTAAGAGTGAAGACACTATCCCCACAAACCAACACGGGGTCCTTTCAGCATGCTTTGTCCTCACTCACATGCTCCCTAGGAAAATTCCCAGGAGGTCACCCAACATAGGATTGCTCTAAGCCAAGCACGCTTAACTGTGGAGTTCCTATGATTGAGCCATCGAAAAGGAAGGTGCACCTTGTTGGTATAGGTAGTAGCTATCAATTCTTTTAAGCCTTTCTCAATTATACTTTCATATCCTCATGTACCCCTCTTCCTCGGGCACCATACTTTTCATATCCTCAGGATTCCTCTCATTCAGATGTGGGCTCGGTTCATTCATGTACCCCTCTTCCTCGGGCGTCACATGAAATCAGTGTAGTGGACACTATTTGGGTTGAGTTCAAGAATATAACTTAAAGGGTCTATGGTATAAGAATAAGGTTGGAAACCTCATTCTGATAACACCATGGATGCGGCCCACTTTGTAATTAGTACAAATGAGGTAATCCAACTCATTCATGTAGTTGACATGCGAGTGGGGGCATCCAATATGAAGAGTTCATACAAGAATGGATCGCAAATTATTAGTCTAACCAGTGTGACACCGTTAACAGGATAAGACTAGTAATTTATAGATGGTCATTAGTGACTCGACTTGAATTCTGAGCAAGTTAAGAACTCCTGCTTATAGGGGTTTGTCCTTAGACTAGTATAGGTGAGAGTGTCCTGTAGCCGACTCAATAAGCCTACCTTCTCGTGGACGTAACCTCGTGGTAGGTCGGGAACTTAACTGTGCAAGATGGAATTCACTCATCCCTACACTAAGGAATTAGATAGGTTATTTCCTTAAGAACGGACTCCAGGTCTTGAATAACGGGGCCCCGCCATCTATGAGGGTATGAGTCTAAGGTAGGACCTTAGACTTTTTGTTCATTAGAGGATCAGTGGTGCTTGAGGAACAAAGAGGTAATCACAGAGGTAAAACGATAATTTGACCCAGCTGTGATTACGAACAACCTGTGAAGAGTCGACTCATGGGTAATGACTATATCAGTGGACACAATAATATCTACAGTGAGGAGAGTGCAACTACAAGTCTATAGTGGAGTGACTTGTAGTTAATGAATATTGATTAACTGGATCAAAGAGTTTGATAAGTTAATCTCACATCATTGGAGCTCATGAAATGTAGGTCCATTAGATCCCTCCGTTGGCTCAATATGGTAATATTGAGGGTATTTAGTTAGGAGTGAAATTGAAGTGTTTAATTTCATACATGAGGTGTTATATTAATTATATATGATATAATTGATATAATATATAGTTTTTATGTGAATTAGATCTATATATATACTAGATACTAAAGAGAGAATAAAGGAGGGGTGGGATGGTCATTTCCATCTCATTCCCCTATATATATGGTTGCATGAGATGCAACTAGGTGGGAGTCATTCTAAGGAATTACAAGCTCTCTCTTGTTGTGTTGTTGGAAGAGTTCCAAAGCACACATCTCTCTCAAAATACCTCACCTCTCCTAAAGGGAACCCACCTTCCTCCTCACCTAGAGAACAACAGAGAAGATCCAGTGGTCGTGTCTTCGTACGTTGGAGTTCCTGTTGCTGAGATCGTGCTCGTGGGAGAGAGGAGCACGTGAAGAAAGATTCTTCAAAGGTAATTATCTTGTTGTCCATTCTGTTTTACACGCTTAATCTAGTGTTTTATGTTCTTGAATTAATCGTTGTAACTAAATCAAGAGCGCGCGATTCACAATCGCTTCCGCTTCGGGACTAGGATTCCCTTCATTCCAAATATGACTTTGCCCATCACACTGTATTACGATAACAGTGGTGCAGTGGAAAATTCGAGGGAACCCCGAAGTCACAAGAGGGCAAACACATAGAGCGGAAGTATCATCTCATCCGGGAGATCGTGCATAGAGGAGACGTGATTGTCACGAAGATAGCCTCAGAGCACAACATTGTTGATCCTTTTACAAAGGCTCTCACGGCTAAAGTATTTGAGAGTCACCTAAAAGGTCTAGGTTTACAAGTCTTTCCCAACTAGGGCAAGTGGGAGTATTTTGTTCAAAGGGGTTTAAATGCCCTAGTTTATTGTATTTACATTATTGTAATGTTTTAGTACTCCACAAGCTTTAGGTCAAGTGGGAGATTGTTGGGATTAATGCCCTAAACTTGTGTAAATTTGATCAATTAAATAAAGTGTTATTTGTTTTGATAGAATTACAGTCTTGCTTTATAAATCCAATAAACTAAGCTTCAAGGTTATAACATTTATCTTGAACGTCAGTGTAGTGGATACTATTTGGGTTGAGTTCAAGAATGTAACCTAAATAGTCTATGGTATAAGAATAAGGTTGGAAACCTCATTCTGGTAACACCATGGATGCGACTCACTTTGTAATTAGTACAAATGAGGTAATCCAACTCATTCATGTAGTCGACATGCGAGTGGGGGCATCCTGTATGAAGAGTTCATACAAGACTGGATCGCAAATTATTAGTCTAATCAGTGTAACACTGTTAACAGAATAAGACTAGTAATTTATAGATGGTCATTAGTGACTCGACTTGAATCCTGAGAACTCCTGCTTATAGGGGTTTGTCCTTAGACTAGTATGGGTGAGAGTGGCCTGTAGCCGACTCAATAAGCCTACGTTCTCCGGGACAGAACCTCGTAGGTAACTGGGAACTTAATTGTGCAAGATGGAATTCACTCATTCCTATACTATGGAATTAGATAGGTTGTTCCCTTAAGAACTGACTCCAGGTCTTGAACAACGGGGCCCCGCCCTCTATGAGGGTATGAGTCTAAGGTAGGACCTTAGAGGATCAGTGGTGCTTGAGGAACAAAGAGGTAATCATAGGGGTAAAATGGTAATTTGACCCAGTTGTAATTACGAACAACCTGTGAAGGGTCGACTCATGGGTAATGACTATATCGATGGACACAATATTATCTACAGTGAGGAGAGTGCAGCTACAAGTCTATAGTGGAGTGACTTGTAGTTAATGAATATTGATTAACTGGATCAAAGAGTTTGATCAGTTAATCTCACATCATTGGAGCTCATGAATTGTAGGTTCATTTGGTCCCTCCGTTGGCTCAACAAGGTTATATTGAGGGTATAAAGTTAGGAATGAAATTGAAGTGTTCAATTTCATATATGAAGTGTTATATCAATTATATACGATATAATTAATATAATATATAGTTTTAATGTGAATTAGATTCATATATAAACCATATAATAAGGAGAGAATAAAGGAGGGGTAGGATGGTAATTTCTATCCTATTCCCCTATATATATGGTTGCATGAGATGCAACTAGGTTAAGAAATTCCTAGCATTTGTTGTGTTGTTGGAAAGGTTCCAAAACACAAACATCTCTCTCACAAAACATCTCACCTCTCCTAAAGGGAACCCACATTCCTCCCTCACCTAAAGAACAACGAAGAAGATCTAGTGGTCGTGTCTTCGTCCGTTCGTATTCCAATTGCTGAGATCGTGATGGTGGAGAGAGGAACGCTTGAAGAAAGGTTCTTCAAAGATAATTTCTTGTTGTCCATTATGTTTATATGCTTAATCTAGTTGTATATGTTCTTGAATATAATCGATGTAACTAAATCAAGAGCGTGCGATTCGCAATTGCTTCCGCTGCTGGACTTCGATTCCCTTCACGTGTGTCGGACAACCCCAAATCCTGAAGTGTTGTAAACTAGGTTTACGTCCCTTCCACAACTCAAAAGGTGTTTCTGAAACACTTTTTGATGGAACAGTATTCAAGATTTGAACCGCAATCTCTATTGTGTAACCCCAAAACGAGTCAGGCAATTAAGCATAGCTCATCATAGATCTAACCATGTCTAACAATGTTCTATTTCTCTTTTCAGATACACCATTCTGTTGTGGTGTATTAGGTGCTGAGAGTTGAAACTGGATTCCATGTTCTATCAAATAGTCCTGGAATCTTAAGTTCATATACTCTTCACCTCGATCGGATCGAAATGTCTTAATGGTTTTCCCTAATGCATTTTCAACTTCAGCCTTGAACTCTTTGAACTTTTCAAGAGCCTCGAACTTATGATACATTAAGTATAGAAAACCATATCTCGAATAATCATCTATGAAGGAGATGAAATATTCATACCCTCCTCGAGCTCTTACACTCATTGGACCACAAAGATCCTAATGTACAAGCTCCAAGGGCCATTTGGCTCTATAACCTTTTCCAATAAAATGTCGCTTAGTCATTTTTCCTTCTAAGCAACACTCACAAGGAGGTTAAGAATCATCTTCCAACTTGTTTAGAAGTTCATTCTTAATTAATCTCTCAATCTGGTTGAGATTTATCTGACCAAGTCTAAGATGTTAAAGATAGGTATTATTATTCGAAGAAATCTTTTTCCTTTTACATTGAGTGTTTGCAGTTTTAAACATCTCATGATTTAAAATTTCTTTAGTTTGGTTCAGTTTTAACACATACAAGCCGTTTTCTAATTTAGCAGAACCAATATTCACACCTTCTTTAGTAATGAACGCTTCATTAATCGAAAAGAAAATACAATATTTTTGTTCAAGCAAACAAGAGATAGATATTATGTTCCTCTTGATTCTAGGAACTATATACAGATTTTCTAAAAATAAAAATATATCTCTAAAGAACATCTTCGCATCTCCCACTGCACGAGCTGAGACGACGTCTCCCGTTCCGATCCTGAGCGTCATCTCACCCTCATCGAGCTCCCTGAAGGAACTAGTTTCCTGTAAAGAAGAGCAACTGTGGTTAGTAGCTCCTGAATCAAGTATCAAGGTAAAGTCATCACTTTCCACTAAGCATGTTTCTAGAATAAGTAAATCACATTTACCTTTCTTCTCTTTGAGAGCTCAGCAAGGTACTTTGGGCAGTTGCGTTTTCAGTGCCCGTCTATGTTGCAATGGAAACACTTTCCTTTATCTGCAACCTTGGTCATTCCCTTGCCCTTATCAACAACGACATGTGCTTTTCCCTTCCCTCTTTTCTTCTGGATCTTCTTAAGACCAAAAGAGGAGTTGTAGGTGTTAGTCCTAGAGGATGAACCCTTCTGGAACCTTTTGGAATGGACAAACACATTTGTCTCTCCAACTACCTGTCCCTTATTCTTCATAAGAAACTGGTAAGTCTGTAGTTCGTTCATGAGAGTAGTCAGGTTGTACTCAATCTTGTTCATCACCTCATTGCTGCGGAATTGCTGGAAGCTCTTCGAAAGAGATTTCAGGATGAACGACACCTGACTTTGCTCGTCGATGACCGCCCCGTTCATTTTTGCCACGTTGAAGTGGACCATCAGATCAAAAATGTGTTCTCTCACTGAAGACCTCTCCTTCATACGGGAGTTATAAACGTATTTCAAGGATTTGTGTCGAAGTTGCCCAGACGGTTGTTCGAACATGTTCTGCAACGAACTCATGATCTCCCAAGCTGAGACCATGCCCTCGTGCTTTTTGGTTAGAACTTCAGAAACACTAGCCAAAATGTAGGCCTTGGCCTTATCATTGGCCTTGATTTAGCGGTCATACGCGTCCTTAATAGATTAAGGCGCGTTTCGAGCAAGAACCTGAGGACATTCCTCAGTCTATACGAACCAAATGTCGTCAACAACTAGAATCGTATTCAGGTTGGACTTCCACGTAGTGTAGTTTTCCCCAGTTAATTGTTCATTTTTTAACAAGGCTATTATCGAGGACGACATGCTGAAATTGCAAAATTAGTTCTAATTAGTTATGCCTTTTAACCCATTACTAAAACCAATCTAATTTAGCAAAATTATTAAGAACCCTAGTGTTTAAATTAAACATTTAATTTTGCAACGATACTTCAAGGGTTTTGAATAAAAGTCACCATCGGGTGGTCAGTCACTCCTCCCTGAATTGAGATTATCTCAGCCAATCATCACTACCAGAACATCTCATGTCCCAATGATTTTTAGCTACCGTTTATTTGGTCAATGACTCGTTAACTAGCTTAACTTATCCCGTAAATGTGACCTTACAATTTTCAGATTCAATAGGTCCGAGCCAACTGGCTACTATTAAGAAAGACAACTGTTGGCAAATAACCTAGTAAACCCTATCCATTTCTGAAGTTCGCAATGTGTTTCGATCCCTATAGTCAGGCCCTCCGTAGAGTTTGGTTGCTCTAGGGCAACCTAGCAGGCTGACTATAGATATCTCACTGTGCGACCTAATGGAAGAGACCGTAGGATACGTTGACACACGTCCTGCTCCCATTTACTATAGAGACTTCCTTAGTTCACCTTGGTATTGAACCATGCAAACACTTCCCGTAGGGGGCACCCTATTGACGTCGCGTAGCCGAGCATGGTACTCACAGCGTGAACTCTTGAGGACGTGAGAGTAAACTTGGTGCAAACATCTCGTTTTCTCCCACTAAAGTTCCTAAAGTTAGGGTTTAGGTTTAACTTAGTTGGATTCTGGCTAAAAGAATCTATCTAAGTCTATGCCTATTATAACTTTTATAATTAGGTCTTTTAAGCTTATGTCTAGGTGAATAAACATTTTAATAACCTAGATACACTGCATGCTAACAAGACTATGGTTAATTCAACTCATGTTCCCGATCGGTTCCCGTGGGAGGTGTTAAGTTTGCCAGTCGACTTAAGTACCCCCAACCTTAGACAGAACATCACCGGTAGAGTTCCCTTATAGCCAAAGCCCTATTGTCCTACTATATTTTAAACTATTTAAAATACTATGTAAGACTAATTTCTAATCCTATTAGAAATTACACTTAGGTCTAATTAATTTTAAACATTTAAAAATTAATTCCATCCTACCCAAGTTCCTATGTTGGCATGCAACTCTTTGTTATAGGTTATAGTTTCTAAAACCCATTTATAATTTTTATAAATTTTAATGATTAACCTATGACAAAAAACTATATGATATTTCCAACAATCAAATTCTAATTGAAAAACAGAAATGCCATTCAGCTAATTGAATCATGCAAACTACTTATACAATATAACACTTTATATTATACTAAGTAATTTCATATAACACTTTATATTATACTAAGTAATTTCATGCACCATGCTTCTTCATTTTTCATATAATTAAATTATAACAATTATAACTAATTACTCATGAAAAATAATTCATGCATTCTCATATTTCTCATATAACACTTATATAAAAAAAATTCTTGAACATGCTTATCCTAAGGTGGGAATAAATCTAAATGACATTT
This sequence comes from Trichosanthes cucumerina, assembly GCA_036507285.1. NCBI lineage: Eukaryota > Viridiplantae > Streptophyta > Magnoliopsida > Cucurbitales > Cucurbitaceae > Trichosanthes > Trichosanthes cucumerina. The sequence goes on along the minus strand of CM071839.1, from coordinate 66,376,148 downwards.
ATAAAAAAAAAATTAGGTGTTAAACCGAAATTTTTGGCCCCTAAAGTGCAAAAATAATAAAATTACATTAATTATATAACTAAACCGGTCCAAAATTCCTTGAACCGAAGTCGAACCACTCGAATCAGATTAGAAACGAACCGAATCGCCCGAACCATCACTGAACCGACCAACTCCAATCTGCCAATGGCATGACATTGCAACGCCGAGGACAGCGTTACAACGCTGTGACTCCTCGCGCTCGCGTCCAGCTTCGTGTTGGCGTTTCAACGCCATGAAACGACGTTGCAACGCCGCTACCCCCAATTCCTTATCGATAGGGAATTCAGCGTTGCAACGCCGTTCTTCAGTGTTGCAATGCTGATGAACGGTGTTGCAACACCACAAAGGACGTTGCAACACTGCTGGTGCTGGCAACTTGTGTTCTTTCAAAAATCAGCAGCAATCAGCAACAATTTGGCACTAAATTTCATTCTAATTGCCCCGAACTTGTCAAAAACGACTCATCAACTCAATTACAGACTCAATTTGCACAGTTATTGCCAAAAAATGCAGGGGCCTTTACATAATTTGATGAAATCAAAATTACAAAACTAAGGCCAAAAACTCCTAAACTGTTTAACAACTAACCAAATGTAAATTCCCACCATCCAATGTAATTTTCTTTCAACCAAAACAAACACAAGCATTGCTCTGATACCAATTGAAGGAAATCTAATTCCCCTGAACAGCAGAAACATGTAATTTGAACGTAATTACTTGTTTTGTTTTTGTTTATTCCAAAAACTCATACATTGATAAAAAATAACAGAGATAAGCATAATAAAAAAACATGGATTAAAGCAACATAGACATGCTTTAAGTTCTAAACTAAAAAGGAAAAACACATTAACTTTGTAATTTCGAATTGGCAACTCCATACCTCATTTTTGCAGCAAATTCCACAACACAACAATCTTCTCTTCCTCCAGGACAACACAACTAGGGAGAACCTCCTATCCTCTGAATCCTTAGATCCAACCTTTGTGGGAAGGTATTCCAACAGTTTGGAAGTACAGGGAATTATGTGTGTTGAGAGAAAGTTTTTGTAACTTTTGCAATTCACAATTGCAAATTAAATCATCGATCAACATCTCCTTCTCCCAATTGGAGAAGAAGTAGCCACTGAGTGATAACTCCCCACTCCCTATCGATGGGGAGTTGGGAGACGTGGGGAACGTGTTCTCCAGACACGTTCCCATTTTTTTATTTAATTAATTTTTTAATTAATCAAATTAATTATCAATTAATATAATTAATTTATTAAATTATTAAATTATATTTAATTAATATTAAATTATATATCATATATTTAATTAAGATTAAATCACATTTAATCATTTTTCCTTCTAACCTATAGTTTTAATGCACATCTCATATACATTAAATTTTAACCTATAGATTTAAATATGAATCTCATTCATATTTAAATAATATTTGAACTCTTTCAAATATTTAATTCTCTCAATTAATTTAATAAGAATCATATTCAAATTAAATTTATAATATAAAATTCTAAAATGCACATAAAAACTTTATATTTTAATGTATCTCCATACATCATGCTTATTCATTAATTGAATTTGAACATTTCAAATTCAAATGATCTAAGAACCCTTTACGAGCTAGGAGGTGGACCTAATAAACCCACAGATTTGAAGCTCCAATGACACAAGATTATTCGGTTAATCTCATTAACCTCCTAATCAACATTCGTTAATTGCGAGAACACTCCACTAAAGTCCCGCAGTTGCACTCTTCTCACTACAGATATATTTCTGTGTCCACGAATATCGATCAATAACAACAAATCAACCCTTCACGAATGTTCGTAACACTAGCTGTGTCAAATTATGATTTTACCCCTGGGTTACATCTTTCACCTTAAGTTCGAGTGCTCCTCTAATGAATAACCTGTTTGCGGTCCTACTATTGCGTAAAATTGATATTGCAATACCGCAAGTGTACGGGTCAAGTTTTAATATAGTGATTTGAGTACAGAGTATCGTCCTGAGGAATGCATTTCTAGATTGATTAATTATCAAGATACAAATTCTAAACTTTATCAAAAGCAACAAAACTTTGATAGGAAGCAGAAACCAAGATAGAAAAATAAATATACAAGTGGAGACACGAATATGATAGAATTGTAGGGAAATTGATTTCACAAATCAATTCCTTATTTAACACATGCAATGAACTAAGGTTGCAAATTTATAAACAATAAGTAAAAATACTCAAAACAATCTCTTGACCCATGGTGAGCCCCGTGCACAACGATAAATCCTAAAGTTTTCTTATGAATTTTAAAAGCATGCACGACATTAAACAACTTCTTTATATGTTTCCCGAAGAATCTAAGTTACTCTCGTACCAGTTTTACTAAGGATTTTGACAACTTTGCTCTAATCTAAGTTTCTTTCTCTCGAGTCCACTTAAACCAACAAGATCTATGAATTTAAGAACGAATTGCAAAAAATAAATAACACAACAAAGTTCAATACATAATTAAATAAATTCAAAACATGTTATTCAATCCCCTAACTACAACAATTAGTTACTCAAAATCACCATAAAAACAAGCTAAAGTCATAGAATAGTCTTTAAACTAACCTACAAACTAAAATAAAGAGAAATAAAACTCTTATGTGTCGATGTCGGTTCCTTGATCCCGAGCTCCCGTCACGATCTCGAACCTCCACAAACGTTTTGGTTCCCAAGAAATGCTCTTCTTTCTACTCTTAGAATGTGTATTTCGAAATTATGGCTAAAAACTATCAAATAGGACTCTTCTTACATTGGATACAAAGTTTTATATTTATACTACAATTCGGCACGGCGTTGCAACGCTGTGCATGGCGTTGCAACGTTGTGCTTGCTACCAGCCAACCCACTGCAACCATTTTTGTCATATCTTTTTGTTCGGGTGTCCAAATGACCTTAAGTTCGATGCGTTGGAATCGTGATTCGATGTAGAATCTCCCAATATATTTCTTATACTCAGAATACATCTAGATTTTTCTTGAGTCTTCAATTAAGCATACACATGCTCCAAATTGCACCAAAATAGTCTTGAACACTCTATTTTTGCTTCATAAGCTCAATTTCCTGAAATTTACCATAAAATGTCATGAAAGCCCATGTTTTAAGTATAAAAACTAGCTAAAATATAGAAATAAGATAGCATATTTGCATTCTATCAAATACCCCCACACTTAAGCTTTTGCTAGTCCCGAGCAAAACAAAATTAAACTATAAGATCTTTGTTATGCATTTATCAGACTCAAACTTCAGAGAAATAAAAGAAAATTTTAGCAATCACGGGAAACAATCAAACATGATACTTCAACAAGCAATTTAAAACTTTTCCTATGTGTTCCTAAGTGTGTGTGTGATTAGCTTCCGGTCCTTTAATCTCTACTAAGCCCGAAACAACTGTATTAGGTTCTTCATTCAACTTCTCACTACACTGGTCATAGTTTCTAATCCTTGAGTCTCCCCACATTCAAGAAATAAACAACTTTACTCAGCACTTAATCACTTTTTTTATGTCACTTTTTCTATTTTCTTCTTTTTTTTTTTGCATGGACACTAGCTTTCACACATCCACTGCAGGGACCCTTACCCAAAGCACTCACTCAATGAGTGGCCTAACTGATCACAGTGAAGGTAACTTTTTTTGTTCTCACAATTTTTTTTTCTTTAACAAACTAAACAACATAAACAAAACAAACTTTTTCACATAATGCATAAAATTTAAAGATCATGCACTTCATATTGTCATTCACCCTATCCTGCAGTTTAACTCTTAAATCAGTTCTCAAACCTATCGAGGTGACATCAAACTTCTAAACCTAATAACTTTGTTCTAAGCATTTCAAAACTACAGGATCACAGGTTATGTGCATAATAGTGCAGAAAAAACTCAAGATAATTTTTAAAATAACTCGAATTCATATCATGCTCTCAAGTTTCAGCAGAATCACAAGAAATTTTCAATTAAATCTCATCTTATGCCATCCTAATTATACTTATGCATAAAATTAATCAACAATTCAACACATATTCATGACATCCACAACAGATAAACAACATCCCACCCCCAAACTTAAACTAAACATTGTCCCCAATGTTTGCAAAATAAGCTCAAAGAAAGTAAGAAGGGTAAGAGTGAACAATATTGTCCTGAGTAATTGAGATCTTTATTTTTTTTTAAATTCCTTGGATGGCAAAATCACGTGAGATGAAGTACTGTAGAACGGGAGCATGAGTTTCACGGGGGAAGACATCAGCCACAACCTAACAAAATAGAACAACACAAAGCAAACTAAGAACTGAACAAACAAACAAACAAAACAAACTAAAAAAAGAAAACAGAAATAAAAGAAATGTAAAACTTGGGTTGCCTCCCAAGAATCGCTTTCTTTAATGTCTTTAGCTAGACTGCACCCATGATTGGCATCAAGGCACGTAAAATTGCTCGTATTTCTTCAGACCCTTCTTCCTTGAGTCAATATAGCCTTGTAAGTCTAAAAGGCTATCTTGTTTTTCTTGGGCACTTGAAATATAAATATTTTTGTTATTTTTGTTTATCGAAATAAAAGAAAAAAAAATCAAAACAAGACTCGTGAGTAAAGGAAAAATGGTTATCAAGATTAAAAGAAACTTTTGGGAATAAAGAGAAGGGAGACTTTTCAACCTCGAACTCTATCACCTGGATTTCTTCTGTGGAAGTGATTGCATTACCATGCTCGACCTCACAAACCTGTTTTTGGTGCGTTTCAGTCTCCTCCAACTCATCCCCACTATCATATGCATAAGTCCTCCTAGGCTGCTCTTCTTCAGTCGCAAGAATAAAAATTTGCTCCTGTAGGGCCTTAAGGGATTCTACCAGTTGATTAAGATGATGAGTCCTTTCATGTATTATTGCCTCAAGTTCTACCACTCTAGCATCTAACCTATCCAACCTTTCTAATTTAGAATGACACAAATTTTTAACTCTCAACTTCGAAGTATATTCCATTAATAAATCCACAACAGAAGAGTTTTCTATAGATTGGTTGGGATAGGAAAAATGTTGGTTCCAAGTGCCTATATGATTATCCTCAAAAGAATTTTCATAAATCATAGGTTCAGAACGGCAAGGATTAGACATTTGGTACGAGAGAAATCATGATTCACATACCTAGGGTCCTGAGAAGGATAGTACATTGGCGAACAATTAAAATCATGAAAAGTCATACTTTAAATCACAACAATTAAAATCTAAACTTTTACACAAAATCAACACAACCAAAACAGGAGACAAAGAGTCGAAAAACACACGAGACTAAATTAAGAACAAAAAAGAAAAAAAATACAAAAACAAATAAGAAGAAAAAAATAAAAAAGGAAAGAAACAAAAAAGGAAAAGAAAACACAAATGAAAAAAAAAAAATAAGGAAAAACAACAAATAAGGAAAAAACACAAAAGGAAAAACAACAAATAAAGAAAAAAACAAGGAAAAACAAATAAGGAAAAAAATAAGAAAAGAAACAAAAAAACAAAAGAAAAAAAAGAAAAAAAAAAGAAAAACAACAAATAAGGAAAAAAACAAGTAAGGAAAAAAACAAATAAGGAAAAAAATAAGGAAAGAAACAAAAAAGAAAAAAACACAAGAGAAAAAAAAGAAAAATAACAAATAAGGAAAAAAAATAAGGAAAAAAATAAAGAAGGAAAAAAATAAAGAAAAAAGAAAAAACACCAAAGAAAAAAGGAAAAACAACAAATAAGGAAAAAAACACACAAAAGGAAAAAATGAATAAGAAAAAAAACAAATAAGGAAAAAAACAAAAAAAGGAAAAAAATAAATAAGGAAAAAAACATTTTAGTCTAAAATCTCGAATTTTCTCCTAATATTAATCAATCTAAATAATCGTCATTCCCCGACAACGACACAAAAAACTTGTTGCGTAAAATTGATATTGCAATACCGCAAGTGTACGGGTCAAGTTTTAATATGGTGATTTGAGTACAGACTATCGTCCCAGGAATGGGTTTCTAGAATAATTAATTACCAAGATACTAATTCTAAACTTTATCTAAATCAACAAAACTTTGATAGGAAGTGAAAAGAAAGATAGAAAAGTAAATATACAAGTGGAGACACGAATATGATAGAATTGTAGGGAAATTGATTTCACAAATTAATTCCTTATTTAACACATGAAATGAACTAAGGTTGCGAATTTATAAACAAGAAGTAAAAACACTCAAAAGAATCTCTCGACCCATGGTGAGCCTCGTGCAGATAAATCCTAAAGTTTCCTTATCAATTTTAAAAGCATGCACGTCATTAAGCAACTTTGCTCTAATCTAAGTTTCTTTCTCTCGAGTCCACTTAAACCAACAAGATCTATGAATTTAAGAACGAATTGCCAAAAATAAATAACACAACAAAGTTCAATACATAATTAAATAAATTCAAAACATGTTATTAAATCCCCTAACTACAACAAATAGCTACTCAAAATCACCATAAAAAGAAAACTAAAGTCATAAAATAGTCTTTAAACTAAGCTACAAACTAAAAGAAAGAGAAATAAAACTCTTATGTGTCGATGTCGGTTCCTCGATCCCGAGATCCCGTCACGATCTCGAGCCTCCACAAACGTTTTGACTCCCAAGTAATGCTCTTCTTTCTCCTCTCAGAGGGTGTATTTCGAAATTAAAACTAAAAACTATCAAATTAGGCTCCCCTTACATTGTGTACAAAGTGTTATATTTATACTACAATTCAGCACGACGTTGCAATGTTGTGTTTGCTGCCAACCAGCCTACTGCAACCATTTTTGTCACATATTTTTGCTCGGGTATCTGAATGACCTCCGATTTGATGTGTTGGAATCGTGATTCGATGTAGAATCTTTCAGTATATTTATTATACTCGAAATACATCTATAATTTTCTTGGGTCTTCAATTAAGCATACACATGCTCCAAATTGCACAAAAATAGTCTCAAACGCTCTATTTTTGCTTCATAAGCTCAATTTCCTGAAATTAACCATAAAATGCCATGAAAGCCCATGTTTTAAGTATAAAAACTAGCTAAAATATAGAAAAATAACATATTTGCATGCTATCACCTACCAACAAACAAAGTCCCTCTCGGGGCAATGAGAGGGTCGGGCCCTTTGTTCAAGTCCCAGATACAACAATTAAGGGAACATTCTTCTACTTATCCTAATATGCAGGAAGGAGTGAATTCCTTCTTGCTAGGTTAAGTCCCCAGTTGCTTGCTCGATCTTGTCCCTAAGAAGGTAGGCTTATTGAGTCGGCAAATCTGGCCACTCTCATCCATACTAGTCAAAGGACAATCCCTCGCAAACAGGAGTTTGTAACCTGCTCAGGATTGAGATCAAGTTGCCTAGGTAATCCTATTGGAATAGAAACCTAACTAGTCAACGGAGTTACATCTAGTTGATTCTATTTCGTGGTCTGGTCTTATGCAATTTCATTACATAGGATATCCCCACTCACATGTCATCTACACGAACACGTCAGGATCACTTTGTTTGTATCAAATATAAAATGGGTCATATCCATAGTATTACCAGGGTAAGGTACCCAAGCCTTATCCCCTTACTATAGACCCTTTAGACTGTATCTCGAATGAGATCCTTATATGTCCACTACATTCAGTTCAAGAAACATATAACAACCTTGGATGTTAGTTTATTAGATTTAGGGTTAACTTAAGGCAATATAAAATAATGAATTAAACAATAACTCTTTATTGATTTAATCAGAACATTATTTATAAACTACAAGTTTTAGGGCATAAAACCCAACAAAAATATCCTAAAATATCTAAGGAGAACGAGGGACTCTACGCTAGTGTATGGGTCTAAGGATTTGATCCTTACTAGATACACTAATTTTGATTTTCAGATCGATAAGGATTTTAGGAAATCCACATTGGGATCAGTTTTCACCCTAAACGGTGGAGCTATAGTATGGTGAAGCATTAAGCAAGGATGCATCACAGACTCCACAATAGAGGTTGAATACATAGCTGCTTGTGAAGCAGCTAAAGAGGTTGTTTGGCTAAGGAAATTCTTAACTGATTTGGAAGTCGTTCCGAATATGGAATTGCCTATCACCTTATACTGTGACAACAATGGTGCAGTAGCCAACTCTAAAGAACCTCGTAGCCATAAGCGAGAGAAGCACATCGAGAGCAAATATCATCTCATTCGAGAGATAGTGCAATGAGGAGATGTGATAGTCACAAAAATCACTTCGGAGCACAACATTGCTGATCCATTTACGAAGACTCTCACGACTAAAGTGTTCGAGGGTCATCTGGAGAGTCTAGGTCTATGAGGTATGTACATAGTGTAATCTAGGACAAATGGGAGATATGTGATGAGTATAAGGATGTCATAGTTAATTGTATTTCTTTAACCCACTGTTTTAGATTGTATGTACCTCACTAGACTATATTTTTAGTTCAAGTGGGATTTGTTGGGATTTATACCCTAAAACTCGTAGTTTGTAATTTTGTTCTAATTAAATCAATAAAGTGTTATTGTTTATTTCATGATTTCTTTATATTGCCTTATATTAACCCAAAATAAAATAAACGAACATCCTAGGTTGTTGTATGTCTCTTGAACTGAATGTAGTAGGCATATAAGGATCTAAGTTCGAGAAACAGTCTAAAGGGTCTATAGTAAAGGGATAAGGTTGAGTACCTCATCCTGGTAATGCAATGGATATGACCCACTATGTATTTGATACAAACACAGTGATCCAACGTGTTCGTGTAGACAACATGTGAGTGGGGATATCCTATGTGATGAGATCACATAAGACTGAACCACGAAATAGTAACCATTAGATGAAACTTCGTTGACTAGTTAGGTTTCTATTTCAATAGGATGACCTAGGCAACTTGATCTCAATCATGAGTATGTTACGAACTCCTGTTTCCAAGAGATTGTCCTTTGACTTGTATGGGTTAGAGTGTCCCGAGACGCTGACTGAATATGCCTACCTTCTTGGTGACAAGACCGAGCAGGCGGCTGGGGACTTAACCTAGCAAGATGGAATTCACTCCTTCTCGATTTTAGGGTAAGTAGATGAATGCTTCTTTAAGAGGTGTCTCCGGGACTTGAACAAAGGGTTTGACCCTCTCATTGGCCCGAGAGGCACTTCTGTTTATTGGTAGGACCATAAACAGGTTGTTCATTAGAGAAGCACTGATACTTAAGGTAAAAGAGGTAACCCAGGGGTAAAATGATAATTTGACCCACCTGGCGTTACGAACATTCGTGAAGGATTGACTTGTTGTTATTGGTCAATATTCGTGGACACATAAATATATCTGCAGTGAGAAGAGTGCAATTGCGGGACTATAGTGGAGTGTTCCAGCAGATAACGAATATTGATTAGGGGGTTAATGAGATTAACCGAATAATCTTATATCGTTGGAGCTTCTGATTTGTAGGTCCATTAAGTCCACTTCCTAGCTCGTAAAGGGTTCTTAGATTATTAGAATTTGAATTGTTCAAATTCAATTACGGAATAAGCATGATGTATAAAGATACATTATAATTTAAAGTTTTTATGCATATTAAAACTTTAGATTATAAATTTAATTTGAATATGTTTCAAAGTAAATTAATTGAGAGAATTAAATATTTGAAGGTGTTCAAATATTTTTTAAATGTGAATGAGATACATATTTAAAACTATAGATTAAAATTTAATGTGCAATAGATGTAGATTAAAACTATAGGTTAGAGGGAAAATGATTAAATGTGATTTAACCATAAATAAACTAAATTAAATATATGATATTTAATTTAGTTTTGGTTAAATATGATTTAATTAAAATTAAAATTAATATATATAATTAAATATGATTTAATTATATTATTTATATTAATTATATTAATTAAGTAAATAATTAAATTAGTTAATTATTTATTTATTTTTTAATTAAATTAAGGGAACATGCCATTTTGACACGTTCCCACATTCTCCTCAATTCCGTGGGGAGTTTCTTCTTCTTCCATCGACTGATCAATTGAATCTGTTGAAGGATGGATGCAATTTTTTATTGACAGAAGAAAAATCTTTCTCTCTCAAGAACGCTCTAAAAAATTCCCTCTCCCAATTGTTGATAACCTACCACAAGGTTGAATCTAAGAAGCCAGACGATAGGAAGTGTTCTCCACTGGTGGTGTTCTGTAGAAGGAAATTATAGAAAAAATTTGTTGGACCAAAGGAGCATGGTGTTGCTGCTTTCTAATCAAAAAGGTAATTTCTCATGACCTTTAGAGTAGAAATAATTGTGAGCATGTTTCTACTGCTTTTTCATGCCTAAATTGCTTATCGATAGTTTATTTTCCAATGTATTTGGTATTTGGTTTTTCCAGACTAAAACGAGATTTTGATCCAAATTTAACTTCTATTGTGCAATTGGGATCTACATTCCATCAATTGGTATGAGAGACAACTTGTCTTTTGTTTTGGCAAAATAAATTTGCATTGGCTTGGTGGGTTTGTGCATTTTGGGTTGCAATTAGACTGTTTAGGAATTTTTGGCCATAACTTTATTGTTTTTTGATTTTAATCAAATTTTAAGGGCTCTTGCATTTTGGGCATTTTTGTATAAATTGAGTCTGTAATTGGTCATGATTTGTTCAAGAAACCAATTGGAACACAAGATTTGCGTCAAATTTTTGTAGAAGGGTTCTGTATTAGAATTTCTGCAGAAATCGATAACAAGGTGTTATGTATTGGGAATTTATGCAGAAATCGATAAGATCTTGCTGGAGATTTTGTCCGATTTTGGGAGATTTTGTCTGGTTCATGAGATCTGGTCTGGTTTGGCATGGTTCGTGATATTTGGTCTGGTTCGTGCAATCTGGTCCATTTTTTAATAAAATTAATGTAATTTTATTTATTTATTAATTTTTTAGGGGCCAAAAATTCTGGTCTATATGGTTATTTATTACTTTATGAATGTCATTTAGTCAAATCTCACCTTAGGATAAGCCTGTTTCATGTATCATTTATAATATAAGAGTTATATTATGTAGAAATGCATGTTCTAAGTTTTAATTTCCTTAATTAAAATAATTTTAATATTAATTAAAGGAAATTGTATTGTCATGCATATTTATATGGTGTTTAATATTATTTTTATTTTAGTTTCATTATATAAATATGCATGTGAATATATTTTTTTTATGAGTGATTTAATATGATGTGTTGTATTAAATATATGAAAAATGAAAAGCATGATGCATGACATTACCTAGTTTAATATAAAGTGTTATATTAATTAATGTCTAGCATACTTGATTAATTCATGTTTTATTAATTTCATGAATTTTTTGGTTGGTAAATTAATTAGAATTTGATTGTTAATTTATTACACCATAGAAGCATGTTATAGGTTAATATATTAAAATTTATAATAGTTATAATCTTTAATTAGAAACATTAACTTATAATAAAGAGTTGCATGCAAACATAGAATTTTAGGTTGTTGGGATTTTTGTCCTAATCTCGTGTTTGTAAATTACTTTTTGAAATTAATAAGAGTTATTTATTTCATTACTTTGTGTCTCGCAATATTTACAAACTTTGTCAATAAACGAAGCTCCAGGGTCATTGAATTTATGAGAGAACTAGAACTTTAACGGTGTGTAGTGGACACACAGGGAGGATCACGTTCGAGTTAATGACCCGAACGGTCTACAGTATATGGATAGGGTTGGAGACCTAATCCTGGATACACTGTTGATGCGGCCCGCTTTGTATTAGATACAAACGAGGTGATCTGACTCGTTCATGTGGTTGACATGCGAGTGGGGGCATCCTATGCAATGAGATTGTACAAGATCGGACCGTGAATTATTAGACCCTCTCGATGTAACACCGCTGACAAGTGATGAGACTAATAATTTCGTAGATGACCATTAGTGACTCGACACGAATCCCGAGCGTGTTACGGACTCCGCATGCGAGGACTGTCCTTTGACTAGTACGGGTGAGGGTGGTCACGATTACTCGCTCGCCCAATATGCCTATCTTCTTAGGGACATGACCAAGTAGGGAGTCGGGAACTTAACTACGCGAGATGGAATTCACTCGTTCCCGCTTTTAGAAAACTAGAGGGTTGTTCCCTTAAGTCGCTTGTCTCGTGGCTTGGACAACGAGCGCCCCACCGTCTCACCGGCACAGGAAGGGTGTTGTGTATGGTTGGACCATCACAATATGTTGTTCATTAGAGGAGCAGTGGGGAATTAAGGAACAAGAGGTAGACACAGGGGTAAAACGGTAATTTGACCCAGCGTGTCTACGAACAACCTGTGAATGATCGACTCATGGGTATTGGTTATATCGGTGGACACGTAATATTCTGCAATGACGGGAGTGCAGCAACGGGCTATAGTGGAATGTTACCATAGCTAATGAATGTTGATTAACCGGGTCAAAGAGTTTGACAGGTTAATCTCAGATCATTGGAGCCCGTCACTATAGGTCCATTAGGTCCCTCGGTTGGCTCCATCTGGGTTAAAAGAAGGGTTAATGTTTTGGTATGAAATTGAAGTGTTCAATTTCACTTAAAGGGCATTTATGTCATTTATATGATATATGAATGATATAATATATAGTTTAATGGGAATGAGATTCATAATAAACTATAGGTTAGCCTAATTGTTGAATTAGGGCTAATTGGAGAAATTAATTGAGAGAAAAAATTGGATGTGATTCAATTTAATTAATCCACAATTATTGCAAATGTGATTTGCAATATGAGATATGAGATATCTTATATTATATGGTTATGCAAATGTGATTTGCACATTTGCATAACCTATGGTTGTGGTAAAGTGGTAATAATGTGGAGATTTTAACTCCATCAATTTCCACTATTTAAACCCTTTGCAAGAAGGGATTAGTAACTCATTCTCTCATTTTTTGATTTTCATCAAAGAGAAGAGATTAAGAATTCTCTCAACTCTCTCAACTCTCCTCCATCTCCAAAACACTAGAATCCCACCATTCTCCTTTTTTCCAAAAGAAGAACAACCAAGGTTCCAATTGGTGGTGTTGTGTTCTTGTTCGGGATCGTAGAGATCGTGGTTGTTCGCGAAGTGTTCGTGACCTTTGGAAGAAATATTGAAGAGAGTCTTCAACAAGTAAGTAGAATTCATCTTGCTGTATTTTCTTCCTTCTTTGCATGTTTAACATAGATCTAAGAGTTAGATCGTTTTAACAAAAAATTCAAGTAACATAATGATACCTTGACGATTCGATCGTCTTCCGCTACGCGAGGATTTTCATTCCCTTCATAGGTAAATTGAATTAATTTTAAAATGTTTAAAATTAATTAAACCTAAAATCAAAATTTCTAATAGGATTAGAAATTAGTCTTACTTAGTATTTTAAATAATTTTAAAATATGGTTAAGTGGGACAAAATATGGTTTTGGTTATAAGGGAACTCTACCGGTGATGGTCTATCTAAAGTTGGGGGTACTAAGTTGACGGTTTACGGAATACCTCCTACCTTGAAATTGACCCGACACTTGAGTTGAATTAACCATAGTCTTATTAGCATGCAATAGATCTAGATAATTAAAATGTTTATTCACCTAAACATTAAGCTAAAGACCTAGTTATAAGAGTTATAATAGGCATAGATTTAGATAGATTCGTTTAGCCAGAATCCACCTAAGTTAAACCTAAACCCTAATCTCTAGGATACTTTAGTAGGAGAAAACGAGATGTTCGTATCAACTTTTAGCTCTAATGTCCTCAAGAGTTCACACCATGAGTTCCATGCTCGTCCTCGTGGCGTCAATATGGTGTCCCCTACGGATGGTGTTTGCATGGTTTAATACCAAGGTGAATAAGGGAAGTGTCCATAGTAAATTGGAGAAAGACACGTGTCAACGTATCCTACGGTCTCCTCCATTAGGTCGCACCATGAGATTTCTATAGTCCGCCTGCGTGTTGCCCTGGGAGCAACCACCCCTATGGAGGACCTGACTATAGGATTAGAACACCGCGAACTCCAGAAATGGATAGGGTCTCCTAGGTAATTTGCCAAAAGTCATCTTTCCTAACGATAAGTCGTTGGCTCGAACGTATTGGATTTGAAAATGGTAGGATTACATTTACGGGATGAGTTAAGCTAGTTAATGAATCTTTGACCAAACAAACGGTAGCTAAAAATTATTGGGACATGAGATGTTCTAGGAGTGATAGTTAGTTGAGATTGCCTCAATTCAAGGGAGGAGTGACTGACCACCCGACGGTGACTTTTATTCTAAACCCTTGAAGTATCGTTGCAAAATTATAAGGTTTAAGTTTAAACACTAGGGTTCTTTATAATAATTTTGCTAAATTAGATTGGTTTTGTAATGGGTTTAAGGCATAACTAATTAGAACATTTTTTTTCTCCAGCATGTCATTCTCGGTGATTGCATTACTTGCTAGTAAAAAGTTAACTGGAGACAAGTATGCTACGTGGAAGTCCAACCTGAATATGATTCTAGTTGTTAACGACCTTCGGTTTGTTTTAACTGAGGAATGTCCTCAAATCCCTGCCCCGCCTCAAGCTGTTAAGGACGTGCATGACCGTTGGACCAAGGCCAATGAAAAGGCCAAGGTCTACATCCTGGCTAGCCTATCTGAGGTTTTGGCCAAGAAGCTAGAGGGCATGGTCTCAGCTCATGAAATCATGAGTTATCTGTAGAATATGTCTGGACAACCGTCTGGATAGTTTTGGCTCAAATCCCTCAAATACATTTATAATGCGCGTATGAAGGAGGGAACTTCAGTGAGAGAATATGTTCTCGATCTTATGGTTCTCTTCAACGTGGCTTAAATGAACGGAGCGGTCATGGACGAGCAAAGTCAGGTGTCGTTCATCCTGGAATCCCTTTCGAAGAGTTTCCTATCATTCCGTAACAATGCGGTGATGAACAAAATACAGTATAACTTGACCACTCTCCTTAACGAACTGCAGACTTACCAGTCTCTTATGGAAAATAAGGGACATGTCGTAGGACAGGCAAATCTGTTTGCCCATTCCAGAAAGTTCCAGAAGGGTTCATCCTCTGGGACTAAGTCCTGCAACCATTCTTCTGGTCTTAAGAAGACATAGAAGAAAAAGAAGGGAGGGAAGGGGAAGACTTCTGCCACTGCTGACAAAGAGCTCAAAGAGAAGAAAGGTAAATATGATTTACTTGTTCTAGAAACTTGTTAGTTGGAAAGTGATAACTCAACCTGGATACTTGATTCAGGGGCCACTAATCACGTTTTCTCTTCTTTACAGGAAACTAATTCCTTCAGGGAGCTCGAAGAGGGTGAGATGACGCTCAGGGTTGGAACGGGAGACGTCGTATCAGCTCGTGAAATGGGAGATGTTAAATTGTTTTTTAGAGATAGATACTTATTTTTAGAAAATTTGTATTTAGTTCCTAAGATTAAGAGGAACTTGTTGTCTATCTCATGTTTACTTGAACAAGGATATTGTATTTCTTTCTAAGTTAATAAAGCATTCATTTCGAAGAAATGTGTTAATATTTGTTCAGTCAAACTAGAAAACAATTTGTCTGTGTTAAGACCAATCCAAACAAGAGCACTTTTAAATCACGAAATGTTTAAAACTGCTAATACTTAAAGTAAAAAGCAAAAGATTTCTCCAAATAAAAATACCTATCTTTGGCATCTAAGACTAGATCACATCAATCTCAACCGAATTGAGAGACTAGTAAATAATGGACTTCTAAACGAGTTAGAAGATGATTCTTTACCTCCATGTGAATCTTGTTTAGAAGGAAAAATGACTAAAAGACCTTTTACTGAAAAAGGTTACAGAGCCAAAGAACCATAGAACTTATACGTTTGGATCTTTTTGGTCCAATGAATGTAAAAGCTAGAGGAGGATACGAATATTTAATCTCTTTTATATATGATTATTCAAGGTATAGTTATCTATATCTAATACATCATAAGTTTGAGGCTCTTGAAAAGCTCAAAGAGTTTAAAGTTGAGGTTGAGAATGTTTAAGGAAAAACCATTAAAACACTTCAATCTGATCGAGGTGGAGAGTATGTGAACTTAAGATTCTAGGACTATTTGATGGAACATGGAATCCAGTCAAAACTTTCAGCACCTAATACAGCACAACAGAATGGTGTGTCAGAAAGGAGAAATAGAACCTTGTTAGACATGGTTCGATCAATGATGAGCTATGCTCAGTTGCCTAACTCGTTTTAGGGTCATGCAGTAGAGACTGCAGTTCAAATCTTGAACACCGTTCTATCAAAAAGTATTTCAGAAACACTTTTTGAATTATGGAAGAGGCGTAAACCTAGTTTGCGTCACTTCAGGATTTGGGGTTGTCTTGCACACGTGTTAGTGACAAACCCGAAGAAACTAGAACCCCGTTTAAGATTATGCCTATTTATAGGCTATCCGATGAAACTAGAGGTGCTCTTTTCTATGACCCACAAGAAAACAAGGTGCTTGTATCGACAAATGTCACTTTCTTGGAGGAAGACCACATGAGGAACCACAAACCACGTAGGAATCTGGTATTAAATGAAGCAACTGATGAGTCAACAAGAGTTGTTGACCAAGCTGAACCTTCATCAAGGGTTGATGAAGAAACCGACACATCAAGTCTGTCTCATCCTTCTCAATCGTGGGGAATGCCTCGACGCAGTGGAAGGATTGTTTCACAACCTGACCGCTACTTGGGTTTAACTGAAACTCAGGTTGTCATGTCCGATGATGGCATAGAGGATCCATTTTCTTATAAACAGACAATGAATGACGTAGATAAGGACCAATGGATCAAAACCATGGACCTTGGAATGAAGTCTATGTACTTCAATTCAGTTTAAGAACTTGTAGACCAACCTGAAGGAGTATGACCCATAGGGTGCAGATGGATTTATAAGAGAAATAGAGATGCAACCAGAAAGGTATAGACCTTTAAGGCTAGACTCGTAGCAAAGAGTGTTACCCAAAGGAAGGAGTTGACTATGAAGAAAGTTTTTTCCCTGTTGCTATGTTAAATTCAATAAGGATACTCTTGTCCATAGCCACGTTTTATGACAATGAAATCTGGAAAATGGACGTCAAGACTACCTTTTTGAATGGTAATCTTGATGAGTGTATTTACATGTCTCAACCCGAAGGGTTCATAGCCCAAGGTCAGGAGCAAAAAGTTTCCAAGCTCTATCGATCAATTTATAGGTTGAAACAACCTTCCAGATCTTGGAACATAAGATTTGATACTTCGATCAAGTCTTATGGTTTTGACCAGAACGTTGATAAGCCTTGTGTTTACAAAAGGATCATCAACGATAAGGTAGCTTTCTTAGTATTTTATGTGGATGATATCCTGCTCATTGGAAATGATGTAGGATACCTAACTAATATAAAGAAATTGCTAGCGACCCAATTTCAAATGAAAGATTTGGGAAAGGTGCAGTATGTTCTCAGGATTCAAATCCCAAGGAATCGCAGGAACAAAACGTTAGCTCTATCTCAAGCATCCTATATCGACAAAATGTTTGTACGATATTCGATGCATAATTCCAAAAAGGGTTTACTACCCTTTAGGCATGAAATTCATTTGTCTAAGGAACAGTGTCCTAAGACAACTCAAGAAGTTGAGGATATGAGACGTATTTCCTATGTCTCGGCAGTGAGTAGCCTAATGTATGTTATGCTATGTACGAGGCCAGACATTTGCTATGTTGTAGGAATAGTCAGTAGGTACCAGTCCAATCCAGGTTTAGACCACTGGACCGTAGTAAAAAATATCCTCAAATATCTAAGGAGAACGAAGGACTATACGCTAGTGTATGGGTTTAAGGAAATTCTTAATTGATTTGGAAGTATCACCTTATACTGTGACAACAGTGGTGCAGTAGCCAACTCTAAAGAACCTTGTAGCCATAAGCGAGGGAAGCACATCGAGGGGAAATATCATCTCATTCGAGAGATAGTGCAACGAGGAGATGTGATAGTCACCAAAATTGCTTCAAAGCACAAGATTGTTGATCCATTTACGAAGGCTCTCACGACTAATGGGAGATATGTGATGGGTATAAGGATGCTCTAGTTTATTGTATTTCTTTAACTCACTGTTTTAGATTGTATGTACCCCACTAGACTAGAGTTTTAATTAGTTCAAGTGGGAGTTTGTTGGGATTTATGCCCTAAAAATCGTTGTTTGTAATATAGTTCTAATTAAATCAATAAAGTGTTATTGTTTATTTCATGATTTCTTATATTGCCTTATATTAACCCTAAATCCAATAAACGAACATCCTAGGTTGTTGTATGTCTCTTAACTGAATGTAGTAGACGTATAAGGATCTCAGTTCGAGATACAGTTTAAAGGGTCTATAGTAAAGGGATAAGGTTGGGTACCTCATCCTGGTAATGCTATGGATATGACCCACTTTGTATTTGATACAAACACAATGATCCAACGTGTTCGTGTAGACGACATGTGAGTGGGGATATCCTATGTGATGAGATCACATAAGATTTGACCACGAAATAGTAACCATTAGATGAAACTCTGTTGACTAGTTATGTTATTATTTCAATATGATGACCTAGGAAACTTGATCTCAATCCTGAGCAGGTTACGAACTTGTTTGCGAGGGATTGCCCTTTGACTAGTATGGGTGAGAGTGGTCTGAGATGCGAATTCAATATGCCTACCTTCTTGAGGAAAAGACCAAACAGGCGGCTGGGGACTTAACCTAGCAAGATGGAATTCACTCCTTCCCAACTTTAGGGTAAGTAGATGAATGTTTCCTCAAGTGGTGTCTCCGGGACTTGAACAAAGGGCCCGATGCTCTCATTGGCCCGAGAGGACTTCTGTTTATTGGTAGGACCATAAACAGGTTGTTCATTAGAGGAGCACTGGTACATAAGGTAAAAGAGGTAACCCAGGGGTAAAACGATAATTTGACCCAACTGGTATTACGAACATTCATAAAGGATTGACTTTTCTTTATTGGTCAATATTCGTGGACACAGAAGTATATCTGTAGTGAGAAGAGTGCAACTGCGGGACTATAGTCGAGTGTTCCTGTAGTTAACGAATGTTGATTAGGGGCACTACTATAAAATTGGTGTTTATTGACAGCTAAAAACTGTCAACATTCACTTCGGTTGATATTTTTTGACCGTCAATGAAAGTAGTGTCAATAAATCTAAGCGTCAACTTTAAGTTGATAGTTGACGGTCGTTAAACGTCAACGATTATGTCTTTTTTGACGGATTTTAACTGTCAATAAAATGAATGTTAACGCCTATTAGCCATCAACTATGACGTAAATCCGTCAACAAAAACCTCTTTATTGACACTTATGTACCGTAAACATAGGGTATAGTTGATGGTTCTTAGTCGTCAATATTTAGGTCAAAGCGTCAACAATAACCAATTTATTGACATCTTTGAGCTGTCAACATCATGTATAGTGATATTTTTTAACCGTCAATATTTTTAGCCAACCGTCAATAATATCCCTTTTATTGACACTTGTTGCCTGTCAATATAAATATATCTTGACGTATTTTAGTTGTCATTTATAACTTTACTTGACGTTTTGCATTGTTGACTATGACATATATGTTGACAGTTTTTAACCGTCAATATTGTCAATTTTAATGCATTTTTTAGCCGTCAACTATAATTATGTATAAAAAATAAAAAAAAATGGATACTATTCACCCATCTTCTACCACCTGAATTTGTATGAACAACTCTATCAATTCACATTTTTTCCATTGAGGTGACCATTATTAACAGGTGATTCACATTAAATTAGGTAACAATATAATTGGAGACTCAACGATTATCAAACTAAGTACAAATTTTATCAAAATAAAACATAATTGCAAATGAACTAAGTAAACTTCCATTAACTAACTAATAGATTAAAATTACATATCGTTCCAAGCAAACTGTTAAAAAACTAAACACTAACTCCTGAAAATCACATAATTGAAGTATGATAACAAATATTTTCATAAGTACCGAGATACAAATTCATATAACTCAACTCTCATCTCATCCAACTCATCTTAGATGTACTCACCTTTTATAGTCAGCTGTAAACAAATAAGTGTACATAATACATTAAAAGATTGAATAAATCAAGAGATTTTAAAACACAATAAAATAAGATTAAATTTTTACGTCTCTAATCACTCTATTTCTTTGGGTTGTTATATCTCACATGATCTTTAGAATGTAGTACCCACACTCTATATTTTTCGGTTGCTTAGCACACTATATAAATAGTTTAAAACATGTAATCAGCAAGATTCGTATACATAAATAAAATTTTAGTAAAAAAATATATTGAAATCATTACCTGAACAACTACAAAATTAAAAATTGAACTTTTATGGTTTGATTAGGTATAAAATATCCTAATGGCCCTACACATAAATAATAATAAAAAAATAAGTTAATAATTATTTTTCATAAGAAACATACACATGTTAAAATAATAATATACTTACGTGTTAACTATAATTTTCACATAGTCGCGAATGTCATGTCCGATGGAGTCAATCGACCAAACTGTGAAATTCTACGCCTTTTGCATACTCTTTAGATAATCTACCTTACGACATCCATAATTTATCTATTATGTAATAACCTAATCAAATGAAGTCGATAGATAAATTTTAATTAATATAAATGAGCTAGCCAAAAATACAAAACACATTGAAATTAATTCAACAAATCACAAAACACAAAATTACAAAAGAATGGAAAGCTATGTAAATGATAAATTATATATTCTAAATAATTTGTTTGACTAACTAACTAGTATATGTGATTTCGAAGTGTATACCAAGATTCGTGGAAAAATAAATTTTAACACTTAAAAACATTTAATTTCATTCCATCACATATAACTATGAATTTAAATAAACAAATTACACCTAAAAACTAAATCACAAAATAATGCATCAACCAACCAATCTACTCTCAAATCAACCTAAAATCAAATTATACTTTTAATTTCATTCCACATAATTACTTATTCGCAATTCAAATAATATGGACATCGACTCGTTTATAAGATCTAATTAACAACAGTCTCCAACTAGGATCTCATGAGGTATTATCATCTCTAGGATAAACATGCGACATTTAACTTGAATTTAATCTAATAGTGACATCACACTCACATCTTCCAACTCAGACAAGGATAAATTGGTCTCATGACCATTTCAATGTATAGAAAAGAGAAATAAAGAGAAAGTTTTGTCATCATTGAATGCCTACTTAACGAAGATGAAAACTCTAAAAGGAACTGATCAAGTATATATAAATTGTCCAGTTGTGTGTGGAAAGAGTGAATTTTTCCAATCTCAAACAAATATTGTAAATTAATTTCTCATATGTTTACACATCTTACAAATTTGTGTGCAGTGGCTGCTCATGGAGCCAGTACAATTCACCAACAAAGCATTTGCTCTAGTAACACAATGGAAACACAAAGGAGAGAACAAATTCTCACAATCTTGAGATGTTCAAGTCATTAACCCTTCATTGCATGTCAATACAGAGGAGCACCAATTCACACTATCTTTACACGTTGTCACTGCTTGTCAATAATTTCTCATTAAATTATTTTCATGACTGTTAACATTTTATTTTTTCTAATCAGAGTCAATCTCAAGATTAAAAAAAGAAAAATTAAAACATAGTAGTTTCAAGACAAAGAAAAACAAAAAAAAATTGAAATAAAAAACAGAGAAATCAAACTCTTACCAATGATTTAAAGGAAACAAAAATTTGCTGCAAGGGAGATTTGCATGGTAATTGACGGCAACGACCAATAGATTTGTTGACTCGACAACAACAGTACAGTGACTAATCGATGGCAACGACAAGTTGAATCACTCAATGACATTAAAGTAGTCTGAAAAAAGGGAGAGAAAATCCTGAAATTAGTGTTGTTGTGATGAAAAACTCGTGAAAGAGAAGAGGTTAACAAGGAGAAGACTAAAACGATGGAAGAAATCGAAGGAAAGAACGAAAAAGGGACGGTGGAGCTCAATAATGGGTGAAAAGGATCAAAATTAAACCTGTAACTATCGAAAACCTAATGTGAAACGAAAAGGGTTTCCTTTTTTTTAATAATAAATTCCAAAACGACATCGTTTTCCTTAATATAGATTTATTTTAAAAAAATAATATGTTGACGGTTCAAAACCGTCAAGAAAGATTCTTATATTGACGGTTTTTGCCCGTCAAGTATTTGAATACACGGAGAATGCTCATTTTCACGGGATTTTTCGAATTTGGTGTCAATAAAAATGTAACGCCCCTAATTTGAGCACAACTCCAACTAGGGACGTCACTAGATAGCACCCTCTGCGCCGAAATTTCAGCAGCATAACAGCGCTATCCGGATGAATCCAAAATTTTTACTAAACCTGTTTTAAGCAAGAAACACTTCTAAGAACTTTTCCGATGCCCGACCTCCTCCAAACTACAACATAAAAGGTCGGGCTCTAGCAAGACCACACAACTGAGGCAACAGAAGCACTAAACAACAGTTAAACGAGCATGCCGAACAAGGAAACTAAATGAATAAATGTCATGCTCAGCAACACAAAGAGTTCAGAAGTCCAACGAGTAACAAACAGAAGTCATAGTTCAACTCTTAAATACAAAGAACTTCTAAAGTTCCAAAATAAAAGTTCCTCTAAGACAAGAGTGGCCCCATAGCCCCGTCATGTCGCCACGTCGCTCTCCAGCCCCGTCATGTCGCCACGTCGCTCTCCAGCTCACTGTTTGCCCTTACCTGCAACCAAAGACATTAAAGTAGACGGGTGAGTATAAGAATACTCAGTAAGTAGTCACTCACGTCCAAGTTGTTGGGGTTTGTGCCCTAAAACTCGTAGTTTGTGTTTTTGTTCTAATTATTATAATAAATTATTATTACTTCAATAAAGAGTTATTATTTCGTTATTTACGAATTTGCCTTTGTATAAACCCTAAATCCAATAAACTAAACATCCAAGGCTGTTAAATGTATCTTTAACTGAATGTAGTGTACATATAAAGAATCTCGGTTAGAGATACAACCTAAAGGGTCTATAGTTAGGGTATAAGGTTTAGGTACCTTACCCTAGTAAAACAATGGATGTGGCCCACTTTGTATATGATACAAATATTGTGATCCTAACGTGTTCATGTAGAAGACATGTGAGTGGGGATATCCTATGTGATGAGATTACATAAGACCGGACAACGAAATGGTAACCTCTAACTGTAACTCCATTGACTAGTTAGGTTTCTATTTCACTAGGATGACCTAGGTAACTTGATCTCAATCCTAAGCAAGTTACAAACTCCTGTTTGCGAGGGATTATCCTTTGACTAGTATGGGTGAGAGTGGCCAGATTCGCCGACTCAATATGCCTACCTTCTTGGGGACAAGACCGAGTGAGCGGCTGGGATCTTAACCTGTAAGATGAAATTCACTCATTCTCACCTACTAGGGTAAGTAGAGGAATGTTCCCTTAAGTGGTGTCTCCAGGACTTGAACAAAGGGTCCGACCCTCTCATTGGCCTGAGAGGGACTCTGTTTGTTGGTAGGACCACAAACAAATTGTTCATTAGAGGAGCACTAGTACTTAAGGTACAAGATGTGAGCCAGGGGTAAAACGGTAATTTGACCCAGTTGGTGTTACAAACATTCGTGAATGATTGACTTGCTGTTATTGGTCAATATCCGTGGACACAGAAATATATCTACAGTGAGAAGAGTGCAGCTGTGGGACTTTAGTGGAGTGTTCCCGCAGTTAACGAATGTTGATTGGGAGGTTAATGAGATTAACCGAGCAATCTCGTATCGTTGGAGCTTCGATCTGTAGGTCCATTAGGTCCACCTTCTAGCTCGTAAAGGATTCTTAGATCATTTGAATTTGAAATGTTCAAATTCATAAGGGAATAAATTTAATGTATATAGATACGATATAATATATAGTTTTGAAACTATATATTATAAATTTAATGTGAATATGATTCATATTAAATTATATGAGAGAATTGAATGTTTGAAAGAGTTCAAATATTAAATTCAAATGTGAATGTGATTCATATTTGAAAACTATAGGTTAAAATTTAATGTGCATTAGATGTACATTAAAACTATAGGTTAGAGGGAGAAATATGATTGAATATGATTCAATCTTAATTAAATATAAGATATTTAATTTGATTAATTAAATATGATTTAATTAATTTATATAATAATTAATTAGATTAATTATTATTATTATTTAATTTTAATTAATGAAAACGTGTTAGGAGGACATGTTCCCCACTTCCCTCCAACTCCCTATCGATAGGAAGTGGGGGAAGTTGTCCCTCAACATAAGGCCTCTTCTCTTCTGGGAGAAAGTTTGGAAGATCGATCATTCTGCAGTGTGCAATTGTGAATTGCCAAAATAGCAACTCTCTCAAAAATTCCCTACTTTCTCCAATTGTTGGATCATTCCCACCTAAGGAAGATCTAAGTAGAACTCAGAGCCTTAAGAGGTTTTCCTGTTGGTAGTATTCTGTAAAAATAGAGACGTGCTTTTGGATGTTGTTGTGTTGCTGTAAACCTTGGAGCAAGGAGTTGTTGTTCTGTGGAAATCTACAAAGGTAATCCCTTCTTTCTTCCTTTTAGTTTAATAGTTAAACTTAGCATGTTTGCATGATTAATCTCCATATCTAATTAGATTAGAGATGCATGTTTATTCTGTTTTTCATCAATGTACTGGTTTTTGTTTTTCAACCAAAACAAGCTTGCAAATTACGAATCCAAACTCGTTTCTGCTGCTCAAGGGGATTAGATCTTCATCACAAGCTACAAATTGCACAACTACATACTGATAACTCACCATAAGGGAGTTATTTTACTAGAATTTTAGTGTTTAATCCACTTGAATTGCATTTAATTTAGTGATCCTCGTGTTATTTTATCTCTAAATTATTTGTGTTAGCTTTAAAATCTTGAATTTAAGCATTAGGTGCAAAAAGAATTAATTTTGATGTTTTTGTGCTTTAATTCAAGAAATTTAAGAAAATAAGCTAACGGTTAATTAAAGACCGAAATTTGAGATTTTTCTTAACTCCAAAAATCCTCGTGTATTTAGTTTGATTTATAATTGACTTCATAAATTTATTTGGGATTTTTCTGTGTCAGGAGATGTTTAAAAATTACAAGAGTCCCTAAGGACATTTTAGACATTTTACCCAAAGGGTTATATGGTCTTTTTACTCTTAACGGTATTTTTGTAATTTGTGGAGTTAGGGCAACACCATCTTGTATAAGGAGGCTAGGGGTTTACACGTGAAGGAAGAATTGGAGTTGTGACAAGAGGAAGAGATCGAGAGAGAGAAAAAGAACTCGTGAGATTGCTGTAGCAAAGGGCCTGCGTTGGAAGGAAAAAATCTACAGCCCTTTGCTGAACCAAACGTTGTTGCACACATCCGAAAGGGAGCCCTTTTCTTTGAGCAAAGTGCACTGTGTGCTTGGCGGTAGGTTCTTTGTTTTTGTTTGAAGCAATTGGGTGAGAGAAGAAGAAATCACGAGAGGGAGGCATTGCTGAAGCAAACCGTGGAGTATAGGATTGGACATCTGCTAAAATCAACCTACCTTTGCTGAAGCAAAACCGAGAGTAGGGGTTTGTCCACCTGCTGTGATTTGCCCATCTTTGTTGAAGCAAAATCGAGAGCATCAGTGCAGTTCGGTTTTCACAGACATCGTTCACGAAGTTTGTGATTTTCAGCTACCAACCGTTGGATTTTTCTACAATTTTGTCAGCCTGTTGGGGACTCATAAAGCTACATTGTGAACGGTTGGATCGTTGTTGGGATTTTCGATGTGGCAGATATCGCTATGACATTGGGCGACCACTACAGTTCGGTTTTTCACAGACGACACTCACAAAGTTGTCGTTTTCTAGAGTTTGAATCGTTGGATTGTGCTGACATTTTGTCAGCTTGTTGGGGACTCACAGAGCGTGTTTTTCAACGGTTGGATCATCGTTCAGATCTCCGGTTCATCAGATATTGCTCTCGGACAGAACCTAAAGAACACTGAAACCTGCTGCTATTACCTGCTGCCTTCGGTGAGATCTTGGCGTTTTGCTGAAGCAAAACACATGTCAATTGGCTCGTGTAAATTGCTCCTATTCCATAATTATTTTGGCTTGTTGTTACTACAATTTTGATCATTTATTGTGCTCTTTTTACTCACTGTTTTAGGCTAAATTCATGACTGTTTTTGGGCTGAATTTTTGATTATGGGTTGTTTTGTGATACTGTTACAACACATATTTGAATTTATTAAACAACACAAGCATGCATAAATTAGAGATTTGTGAGTTGGTTTACATGAACTAATTTGTCTTAGGCAAGAGTTAGGTTGTTTTAATGTAATTTTAGATTAAATTTATGGTTGATGTCATTGATTGAATTTATGAAATTTTATTAAATTTAACGTTGCATGAGAATTAAAATTGGCCTTTTTAACTTCTCTATAATTCATAAACTTGGGAAAGCTAATGAATTAGAAAACAAAAATTCATTTTAGGATTATTGAGTTTATTAGGGATAATTAACCCACCTAGAACCATGGTATTAAATTTCCGTCGACATGTCGATATTTCCACATATCCATGGGTTCGACATCGACATCAGGGGTGAATCGACATTTCCATTATATCGTACAAAATTGATGAAATTGAAGGTTTATTTTTTAAATTTAAATATATTTTATAAATTTTTTATTTTAAATTTTTTCTAGAAATATCCATCGAGATCGACATTTTATCGATATTTCCATAGACATTTCCATGAAATTGAGACCTCGATATTTTCATTGACATCGACATTTTAAACATTGCCTAGAACCTAAAATTATGGGCATAATTTAGATCACAATTGGGAAATTGTAGGTTTTAAAACTTAGTGATTTTGAAAAGAATCATTTGAATGCATGTGTAGGTAAATTCAAGGCATCACTCAAAATTTATTCCAATTGAACATTAGGACTCTAACCTAACCCGAGCCTATTTTTCATTACAAATCTCATCTCTTGCATCTGCCCTCTTGTTTGCATTCTCCTCTCCCCGCATTTAAATTTAGTAATTTTCTTTTGTTTTGTCTTGTCTTCTCTCACTTATCATATCAATTTATTTATTAACAACAAAAATTTGCATGCCCATGCATTGCACCAAAAATATAAAGGTAAATTGCTAGGACACTCACTAACATAGATTCTACTAGCCCTCGTGGGATTGATACTTAACTTATCACTTGCTGCACTCGACCGTGTATACTTGCACGTCGTAGAAGTGTCTGAGTCTTAGTCTAATTTGCATTAGTTTAGGACACTCGATATTTTCGCATCACACACACAGAGATAAATCGAGCTCACAACCACTGCATCTTAGGGACTCATGACTAGGCGCTCACGTGCATACCTCACCCCGAGACTCACCGACGATCCAGAAACCTAGGCGGCCATAGGCGGGGACGCACCCAACGGGAAAAAGTAATCACTCTAACGTCCACACAGAAATGCAATAGAGTCTCGACTCTAAAGCCCACACAGATCGCACAACGGCGACCCACCCAAGTGCCCTCAGCTTGCAAAAGGGTAGCTCGACCCTAATGCCCACACAGCTCGCAAAAGGGTGCACTCGACCCTAATGCCCACACAAAAATCACAAAGGGCGCTCGACCCTATGTCCACACAGCTCGCAAAAGGGCGCACTCGACCCTAATGCCCACACAGAGATGCCAGCCTAGAGGTTTTGTCTCGCTCGGGGTCACT
The DNA here is from genome assembly GCA_036507285.1 of Trichosanthes cucumerina. Classification (NCBI taxonomy): domain Eukaryota; kingdom Viridiplantae; phylum Streptophyta; class Magnoliopsida; order Cucurbitales; family Cucurbitaceae; genus Trichosanthes; species Trichosanthes cucumerina. The sequence continues at coordinate 66,348,197 of CM071839.1, read as the reverse complement.
CAGTGGGTTTGGTGATGCTAGCCTAGAAAGTCAGACTCCAATGCCTCTCCTAGGCTTTCCCCTAACCCCTTCCATAGTCGTCTTGAAACCGAGTCCCTAATCATCAGCCTAACCGACCAACCACACAGCCCGCCAACCAATCTTTGGCTCAACCACAAAGCTAACCACCATCTCTGGTCTAAACCACCACACATCTTAACCTGCTCGGTTCCAGGGTCAAGAACACAACGTGCACTACCACACAGGCTCGAGTCTCACTTAGCAACCAACCACGTGTCCTAAGCAGCATACACATGACATTAAGCAACACATTCAGATCACGCAGGAGATTCAACCACAAGACTTACATGCGGTACAAGGTGAACACAGCCAGAATAGGATATTCAGAGTCTCATGCACTAAGCAACAATCTAACATCCACCCAGCAACTAAAAAGCCAACCACAACGACCCTATACTCGAACCCATTCGCTTACGAGTTTGATGTGCAACGAAAGGTCCTTGCTCTTGGTAGTAGCCTAAAACACCTACAGAAACCACAAACGCGATGCACAAGTTCAGTTGGGAACAAATCTCGTAGCCCTACCCTTGAGGCACAATACGAAACCGAATCTAACCAAGCTAATAGGAGCCCCTTTTGATAAACTAACATGAATTCACAGCCAGACCAACACTCTTAAACTCAAACATAGAACCAACGGATTAGAGATTGAGGCTTACCCACAGTTACAAGCTGAAACAGTCATCCGCTCGTCCTCAGACTCGAGATTCCTCTAGAGGTCTACTCCTTAGCCAAGAGATATGCTCCTGCCACAAAAACTAACACCAATCAGTAAACGACAACGATTCGGTCTAGAAAAAGGGAGTTAAGCAAACTGGTTTGGATCCGAGAGAGAGAACTGATCTGAGAGAGAAAGAGAGAGAAAAGCCAAACGAGAGAGAGGGACAGATCAAGAGAGGGAAGAGAGAAAGAGAAGGCGGCAGATCGAGAGGGAGAGAGAAAGATATCGATCCGAGAGAGAGGGGGAGAGAGAAGTCGAACGGAGAGAGAAGAAACGGTGACTGTGAGGGATGAAAAATAGGGAGGACGTCGGCTCGCCGACCGGCGGTTCGGGTGCACAAGCCCTTGCTGCAAATGAGAGAAGACGATGGAAGGGGGGGTTGCACGGTCAGCTCACTTCTTTTCTTTTTTTTTTAACCAAAACCTAAAGAAATAGGAAAAGAAGAAGGATGGTCCCAAAATTACCTTGTTTCGCTTCTCCAAACACGCTCGATGAGAAACTCAAGGTTGCCAACCCAATTTAAAGCGAGATTTAGAAATATTTGGGTTCCTGCAAGATCCAAAAATTAATTTCTTGGCCCAACACTTTTAAAACTAAAACATAAGCCCAAAATTAACTCTGAAAAGAACCAATAACTTACTTGAAATTATCGGGCGTCACATCCTCCCCACCTTAAGAACTTTCCTCCTCGAAAGTGGCTAGTTCTCAAATAGCTCCAAGACCCGAGCTCCCAAGTGGTTTCTTTAAGCTGCTAGTTTTGCCACAAGACCTTGACAAGGTCGATTTCTCTGTTCCTCAACACCTTCTTCTCTCGAGCCAAGATTTCCACTGGTTTCTCCTCGTAACTCAAATTCTCATCGACTTGTAGTGGCTTGTAGTCAATCACATGAGACGCATCTGACACATAGCCTCGCAACATCGACACGTGAAACACATCGTGCACGACTGCTAGGTACGGTGGCAAGGCCAATAGGCCAATACGCTCCAAGATCTCGAATGGCCTGATGAACCTAGGGCTCAACTTCCCTTTCTTGCCAAATCTCGACACACCTTTCATAGGTGCAACTTTTAGGAACACGTACTCTCCAACTGCAAACTCCAAGTCCCTGCGCATCACATCAGCATAACTCTTATGTCTGCTTTGAGCCGTAAATATTCTCGCCTTGATTTTCTGCACGACCTCATTTGTAATCTGGACCAGCTCAGGTCCTAGAAGCTTATGCTCACCAACCTCTCCCCAATACACTGGGGACCTACACCTCTTCCCATACAAGGCCTCAAAGGGCGTCATCCCGATCGTTGCCTGATAACTGTTGTTATAGGCAAACTCCATCAAGTGAAGGTACGTATCCCAACTCCCTACGAAGTCCAGGGCACAAGCTCGGAGCATATCTTCCAAGATATGGTTCAACCTCTCAGTCTGACCGTCCGTCTGAGGGTGAAATGTTGTGCTGAAGCTACACTCCGCCCCTAAACCCTTCTGGAAACTCAACCGGAAGTTAGATGTGAAACGAGGGTCCCTGTCAGAGACGATCTTCACCGGGACTCCGTGTAACCTAACAATTTTCTCCATGAACAACTTCACCCACCTCTCCACCGTATAGGTCGGTTTTTCAGGAAGGAAATGCGCCGACTTTGTCAGCCTATCAATGATCACCCAAACCACCGTGAACCCTCTAACAGTTCGGGGTAGACCTGAAATGAAATCCATCGAAACTTCTTCCCATATCCATTGAGGTATCTCTAAGGGTTGCAACAGCCCCGCTGGCTTCTGCCTCGGGGCTTTAACTTGTTAACAGACTAGGCATCTGCTAACAAACTCCGCTACGTCTTTCTTCATCTCACTCCACCAGTAGAACTGCTTCAGGTCTTGATACATTTTAGTGCTGTTAGGATGCACCGAAAAAGGAGAACTGTGAGCCTCGGCTAGGACTTCTTCCTTGAGGCCATTTACATCTGGAACGCATAACCGCCCTTTGAACAACAAGCCCCCATCTGATGACACTGAGAACTCACTCTCTTGGCCTGACTTGGCCTGATTCCACCAATCCACAAGACTGGGGTTCCCCTGTTGGGAGTCTAGGACTCGTTGTCTCAGAGTCGGTTGCACTGACAACTGGTTAATTTGAGCCATGACCTACTCTACCATCACGGCAATACCGGCACGCTCCATCTTAGTTCGCAAATGAAATTCCTTTGTGACTAAGGCTGACGTGTGAGCTACCTTTCTACTAAGGGCATCAACAACCACATTTGCCTTACCCGGGTGATACAAGATCTCAATCTCGTAATCCTTCACCAACTCCAGCCACCTACGTTGTCTCATGTTCAACTCTTTCTGCGTAAACAAGTATTTGAAGCTCTTGTGGTATGTATACATCTGGATCTTCTCACCATACAAATAGTGTCTCCAGATTTTCAAGGCAAAGACCACTGCCGCTAACTCCAAGTCATGGGTCGGGTAGTTTTTCTCGTAGTCTTTCACTGACGGGAGGCATAGGCAATTACCCTCCCATTCTGCATCAAAACACAACCCAAGCCCTTATTGGAAGCATCACTGTAAACCACGAAGTTTCCCTATCCATCCGGCACTGTAAGCACTGGTGCTGAGATCAACCTCTTCTTCAAATCCTGAAAACTTGCCTCGCACGCCTCACTCCACACGAAAGCATTCCCGTTCCGTGTTAACTGAGTAAGGGGTGTTGCAATCTTGGAGAAGTCCTTCACAAACAGTCGGTAATAACCAGCCAAACCCAAGAAACTACGAACTTCAGTGACAGTCTTGGGTCGGGGCCATTCTGAAATTGCTTCCACCTTCGTCGGGTCTACAGAGACATCCTCCTTGGAAACTATATGCCCTAAAAAGGACACCTGCGACAACCAAAACTCGCACTTAGAGAACTTGGCATACAATTGATTTTCTCTCAAGGTGGTCAAGACTTTCCTCAAATGGTTCTCGTGTCTTTCACCTGTCTTCGAGTAGACTAGGATGTCCTCTATAAACACTATCACAAAGGTGTCCAGAAACTCCTTGAACAACCTATTCATCAGGCCCATAAACACAGTCGGGGCATTTGTCAATCCGAACGACATCACGGTAAACTCGTAATGTCCATACCTGGATCTGAAGGCTGTCTTTGGGATGTCTTCCTCTCTTATTCGCAGCTGGTGATAGCCCGAGCGCAAGTCAATCTTAGAGAACACAGTGGCCCCCTATAACTGGTCAAACAGGTCATCAATCCTAGGGAGCGGGTACTTGTTCTTTATCGTCACCTTATTTAACTCCCAGTAGTCAATGCATAGGCACATTGACTCGTCCTTCTTTTTCACAAAGAGTACCGGCGCACCCCACGGAGAGACACTAGGGTGAATGAAGCCCTTGTCTAGCAGCTCCTGCAGTTGAGTCTTGAGCTCCTTTAACTCCTCTAGGGCCATTCTGTACGGAGCTTTCGATAAAGGTGCGCGTGCACGTTCCAACTCAATCATCAAAATCCACCTCCTGGCCGAGGTAGGCCGGAAAAATTCTCGGAAACACATCATGAACTCCCGACTCATCAAACCGACGACACGTCTCCTTTCTCGCTTCTCAAGTCTGTCACACTTACCAAGAAGGTCCAAGCCCCTTGGCCAACCAACTTGCTCACTTTAAGTGCTGAAATCACTTTGGGAACTGTCTTTGACTCGCTTCCTTTAAACTTGAAGCTCGATTCTGATGGAGGCCTGAACACAACCTCCCTACGGTGACAATCGATGTTGGCATGATTCGCCGCTAGCCAATCCATGTCCAGAAATACATCAAAGTCACTCATCTCCAGGACGATCAGGGTCACTTCTAACGAGCGACCTTCCACCAAGACCTGACCGGTCTTCACCTTTCCCCGTGTCACTAACTCTGCTCCTACTGGGGTTGCAAATGACAGGCTAAAACCTAAGGGTTCTACTTCTAGCTAGGCTTGCCCCACAAACAGTGCAGAAATAAAGGAATGTGTACAACCAGAATAAAAAAGTACAAAAGCTAGATGACCGAGAATAGGTTGGGTGCCTGTGACGACTTTGTCTGCACCCTCTACGGCTCGACCAGCATTCGCGTATGCTCCTCCTCTCTGGCGACCCTCCTAGTTTCCAGCATTTCTATTCTCCGGGCACGCTGAGGCCACATGGCCTTCCTTACGGTAAATATAACAAACTCTTAGATCTGGCCTCTTCTTCTGCCTGCACATCGATGCCATATGACCAACCTTGCCGCAATGGAAACAAACTTTGGTGGATGCCGGGCAAGCTCCTCTACTATGTTGCCCTCCACAGTTCGGGCACGAACCTCTGCCTGCTCCTTAGGCCCACTGTTGACCCTACGCTCCTGGTCGATTTGGCCTAGGGAAGGCCTAATCGTGCCTCCTCTTCTAACCTGACCCAGAATTCTATCCAACCCCTGAAGTCTGGCCAACACTACTCCCTTGTTGTTTCAAGTCCGCATCAATCAGGGTGGCCACTCGAACAACTGCAGCATAGGTCTTCGGATCGTGGGCAGCTACAGACCCACGTATACCTCCACGCAACCCTGTGAGAAAACGCTCAATTTTCTTCTTGTTTGTGTCCACCAATTTTGCAGCAAACTGGGACAACATGGTGAACTCATACTCATACTCTTCGACCGACTGATTCGGCCCTTGCTTCAGATGCAGAAACTCGTCCTGCTTCTCAATTCTCATCACAGCCGGGTGTTTGCTTAAAAGGGGTGTATAAAATTATAAAGAAAGCACTCCTAAACTGTGCAAGCATACACAATCTAAGCAGCAAGTGATAAGTATTTTAATCGTCTCCTCAGGGATTAGTGGTAGGAAGTTCACAAGGTTGAGTTTTTTCTTAGTGAGTAAAAGGGAACCAGCACAAATGAAATGAGTATTGGAATTAGAAATTAAAAGTAACAATTGAAATTCTAAAGTAATGCAGAAGAGGATTAAAAACAATAAGGCAGCAACAACACAAGTTTAACCAAAACAGTAAAAAGGGGATAGGATTAGGGATGAAATTATGCTTCAGCATTCTTAATGCTAGAGCTCAAAACTGCACCAGAGCTCAAAACAGTATAACTCACGGAATCTTTCGAAATTTCCTCGCGATTTAGGGACTTAATTTCCATTAAACACCCTTAATTTAGCTCCTAACTGTTAACACTAGGTGAGTGACTATCCCTAGACTCCTCAATAACCTGAGAGAAGTAAATCTCTTAATCAGAACTAGTGTCATGCCTTGAAATCGGTTTAATCTTCCCTTTCCCAAGTTGGAATAAACAATACTAAGATGAGATGGCCAAACAAACCTTAGTTAAGCAGTAAAATCACAAGGCACAAGAGTGAGATTGCAGTAATTTACTCTTTCATTAAAGTTGCATTCACATAAAGTCTCCTAACCCTCACCCCAAGGGTGATTAGTTCATGGTAATAAGAGAGGACAACAATAAAACAGTAAAACTAGTGCTAAACATACTTAAAATTGTCTTAATTACAAAATAGAAGAGTAAAGAGCAAGGGGAATGAAAGATTGAACAGATGGGTGAAGTTCCCAAGCCTTTCTCGGTCCACCCCAGCCTCTTTCCAGAAGGAGAAACTTCCCCAATTCAGCTTGCTAGAATTTCGCCTCTTGTCTTCTTTCCCAATCGGGTTCTTCTTTTTTTTCTCTTTTGCTCTCCCTCCTCCTTGTCCAAAAATGGCCAAAACAAGACATTTATACCGTATCCACCTCGATTTAAGGGCTGAATAGACAAGGGGCAGTGACATGAAGGCCTCTCATTAGCTCACAGCAGCTGATACGATAATTTCTATCCAGCTCAATTAATGAATTCTGTCCACGTGTGCAATCTGCATCTGATATCAGAATTGCGCTCCAACAAACTTTATCCTACAACAACTTCACAGCTACAGCAGATCTTAGCAGACCTTCAGCACTTCATAACACCATCTTCCCAAAAACTCCTAAAAACATGGTCAAAATGACAAAATTCAGCAATGAAAAGTACTTTGATGGCTTTAAGGCACTTCAAAAGTAAATTGTAAATATTAACACACAAAAGTATCTAATCAAGGGGTTAAAATGGTCAAGAAATCTCAAAATGCCAAGAAATAATCACATAAAACCTCAATCTTATCTCTCATTCTAAGAGCTAACACCGGGTAGAACTTCTCATAGAATGCTTCCTGGAACTGCGGCCAGGTTATCGGCCCTTCACTAACATCAATGGACTGCGAGGCAGACTTCCACCATACATAGGCTCGCCCTCTGAGTGCGTAGACTGCGCACTGGACCCTTTGTCGTTCGGGGCAGCAGATGCGCTCAAATATGTCTTCCACCATCCCGAACCATGCTTTTGCAGCCACATGGTCCACTCCTTGCCCATCGAAGAGAGGTGGCTCAAACTTCTTGAAGTCCCGGAGATATTTGGCCTCCTCTGTGGTGGCTCCACGCACTTGGGCAGTCACTCCTTCGTTCTGAGCCGGAACTGCCTAGTTTTGATTTTAAGCCCCCTGATTTTGGGTAGCCATCACTCCCAGGACTGGGGTGACCTGGTTGAGCAGCGTCGTCTGACTAGCCAGGGTTGCCTGCAGGATCTCCTGGGGTCCTGCCAAAGTTGCGGGAGCTGGCGGTGGGGCTTGGTCGTTCCCTCGCTCCTGAGGATTTTCATCAACATGCTCTGACGGCTCCCTGACAGCTGGGGCGTCCTGATTAATCTCCTCCTTGTGCTCGGAGTGCTCATCCACTTGTGGGTCCACCACTGGGACCTGGCCACGGGCTCCATGACCCTAGCCTCTTCGGCCCCCACGACCACGCCCACCTGCTACGGTTCTACCACGTCCTCGACCACGCGCCATAAGCTGAGTTAACCACAACAAACTTTAAAACACAACACTAAGTTCTTAGGCAAGCACAAACTCAAGCATTTAGGGACAAGCTACTTACTAAACCCGACTTACTTTACAAAATACAAACAAGCAAACCTGGAGGTGATGAGGCAACTTTCTGGATATGACGACCAGTACCTACGATGTAGGCAAGTATACAAGATCTAAAAAAATTCGCTCTGATACCAACTGTAACGCCCCTAATTTTCAGCACAACTCCAACTAGGGACGTCACTAGATAGAACCCTTTGCGCCGAAATTTCGACAGCATAACGGCGCTATCCAGATGAATCCAAAATTTTTACTTAACCTGTTTTAAGCAAGAAACACTTCTAAAAACTTTTCTGATGCCCGACCTCCTCCAAACTACAACATAACAGGTCGGGCTCCAGCAAGACCACACAACAGAGGCAACAGAAGCACTAAACAACAATTAAACGAGCATGCCGAACAAGGAAACTAAATGAATAAATGTCATGCTCAGCAACACAAAGAGTTCAGAAGTCCAACGAGTAACAAACAGAAGTCATAGTTCAACTCTTAAATTCAAAAAACTTCCGAATTTCCAAAATAAAAGTTCCTCTAAGACAAGAGTGGTCCCATAGCCCCGTCATGTCGCCACATCGCTCTCCAGCTCACTGTTTGCCCTTACCTGCAACCAAAGACATTAAAGTAGGCGGGTGAGTATAAGAATACTCAGTAAGTAGTCACTCACGTCCAAGCTATTGGGGTTTGTGCCCTTAAACTCGTAGTTTGTGTTTCTGTTCTAATTATTGTAATAAATTGTTATTACTTCAATAAAGAGTTATTATTTCGTTATTTACGAATTTTCCTTGGTATAAACCCTAAATCCAATAAACTAAATATCCAAGGCTGTTAAATGTATCTTTAACTGAATGTAGTGTACATATAAAGGATCTCGGTTCGAGATACAACCTAAAGGGTCTATAGTTAGGGGATAAGGTTTGGGTACCTTACCATGGTAAAACTATGGATGTGGCCCACTTTGTATATGATACAAATATTGTGATCCTAACGTGTTCATGTAGAAGACATGTGAGTGGGGATATCCTATGTGATGAGATTACATAAGACCGGACCACGAAATAGTAACCTCCAGCTGTAACTCCGTTGACTAGTTAGGTTTCTATTTCACTAGGATGACCTAGGGAACTTGATCTCAATCTTGAGCAGGTTACGAACTCCTGTTTGTGAGGGATTGTCCTTTGACTAGTATTGGTGAGAGTGGCCAGGTTCGCCGACTCAATATGTCTACCTTATTGGGGACAAGACCGAGTGAGCGGTTGAGAACTTAACCTAGCAAGATGGAATTCACTCCTTCCCGCCTACTAGGGTAAGTAGATGATCTCCAGGACTTGAACAAAGGGCCTGACCCTCTCATTGGCCCGAGAGAGACTCTGTTTGTTGGTAGGACCACAAACAAATTGTTCATTAGAGGAGCACTGGTACTTATGGTACAAGATGTGGCCAAGGGGTAAAACGGTAATTTGACCCAGCTGGTGTTACGAACATTCGTGAAGGATTGACTTGCTGTTATTGGTCAATATCCATGGACACAGAAATATATCTGCAGTGAGAAGAGTGCAACTGCGGGACTTTAGTGGAGTGTTCCCGCAGTTAACGAATGTTGATTGGGAGGTTAATGAGATTAATCGAGCAATCTCTTATCGTTGGAGCTTCTGATTTGTAGGTCCATTAGGTCCACCTTCTAGCTCGTAGAGAGTTCTGAGATCATTTGAATTTGAAATGTTCAAATTCATAAGGGAATCAACTTAATGTATATAGATACGTTATAATATATAGTTTTGGAACTATATATTATAAATTTAATGTGAATATGATTCATATTAAATTATATGAGAGAATTGAATGTTTGAAAGAGTTCAAATATTAAATTCAAATGTGAATGTGATTCATATTTGAAAAATATGATTGAATATTCAATCTTAATTAAATATAAGATATTTAATTTGATTAATTAAATATGATTTAATTAATATATATAATAATTAATTAGATTAATTATTATTATTATTTAATTTTAATTAATGGAAACGTGACAGGAGAACATGTTCCCCACTTTCCTCCAACTCCCTATCGATAGGGAGTGGGGGAAGTTGTCCCTCAGCATAAGGCCTCTTCTCTTCTGGGAGAAAGGTTGGAAGATCGATCATTCTGCAGTGTGCAATTGTGAATTGCCAAAATAGCAACTCTCTCAAAAATTCCCTACTTTCTCCAACTGTTGGATCCTTCCCACTTAAGGAAGATCTAAGTGGAACTCGGAGCCTTAAGAGGTTTTTCTGTTGGTAGTGTTCTGTAAAAATAGAGACGTGCTTTTGGATGTTGTTGTGTTGCTGTAAACCTTGGAGCAAGGAGTTGTTGTTCTGTGGAAATCTACAAAGGTAATCTCTTTTTTCTTCCTTTTAGTTTAATAGTTAAACTTAGCATGTTTGCATGATTAATCTCCATATCTAATTAGATTACAGATGCATGTTTATTTTGTTTTTCATCAATGTACTGGTTTTTGTTTTTCAACCAAAAAAAGCTTGCAAATTACGATTCCAAACTCGTTTCCGCTGCTCAAGAGGATTAGATCTCCATCACAAGCTACAAATTGCACAACTGCACACACACAGATAAATCGAGCTCGCAACCACAGCATCTTAGGGACTCATGAATAGGCGCTCACGTGCATACCTCACCCCGAGACTCACCGACGATCTAGAAACCTAGGCGGCCAAAGGCGGGGACGCACCCCAACGCGAAAGAGTAATCACTCTAATGCCCACACAGAAATGCAATAGAGTCTCGACTCTAAAGCCCACACAGATGGCACAAGGGCGGCCCACCCAAGTTCCCACACAGCTTGCAAAAGGGTAACTCGACCCTAATGCCCACACAGCTCGCAAAAGGGCACACTCGACCCTAATGCCCACACAAAAATCACAAAGGGCGCTCGACCCTATGTCCACACAACTCGCAAAAGGGCGCACTCGACCCTAATGCCCACATAGAGATGCCAACCTAAAGGTTTTGTCTCGCTCGGGGTCACTCAGTGGGTTTGGTGATCCTGGCCTAGAAAGTCAGACTGCAATGCCTCTCCTAGGCTTTCCCCTAAACCCTTTCATGGTCGTCTTGAAACCGAGTCCCTAATCATCAGCCTAACCGACCAACCACACAACCCGCCAACCAATCTTTGGCTCAACCACAAAGCTAACCACCCATCCCTGCCCTAAACCACCACACAGCTTAACCTGCTCGGTTCAAGGGTCAAGAACACAACGTGCACTACCACACAGGCTCGAGTCTCACTTAGCAACCAACCACGTGTCATAAGCAGCATAAACATGACACTAACCAACACGTTCAGAGCACGCAGAAGATTCAACCACAAGACTTACAAGCGATACAAGGTAAACACAGCCAAAATAGGATATTCAGAGTCTCATGCACCAAGCAACAATCTAACACCCACCCATCAATTAAAAAGCCAACCACAACGACCCCATACTCAAACCCATTCGCTTACGAGCTTGATGCTTAAACCAAACAACTACTTACCTCGGATTAATGTGCAATGAAAGGTACTTGCTCTTGCTAGCAGCCTAAAGCACCTACAGAAACCACAAACGATTTACAAGTTCAGTTGGGAACAACCCTCCCCTTGAGGCACAATACGAAACCGAATCTAACCAAGCTAATAGGAGCACCTTTTGATAAACTAACATGAATTCACAGCCAGACCAACACTCATAAACTCAAACATAGAACCAACGGATTCAAGAACGAGGCTTACCCACAGTTACAAGCTGAAACAGTCCTCCGCTCGTCCTCAGGCTCGAGATTCCTCCAGAGGTCTACTCCTTAGCCAAGAGATTTGCTCCTACCATGAAAACTAACACCAATCAGTAAACGGCAACGAATCGGTCTAGAAAAAGGGAGTTAGGCAAACTGGTTTGTATCCGAGAGAGAGAACTGATCTGAGAGAGAGAGAGAGAAGTCGAACGAGAGAGAGGGACAGATCGAGAGAGGGAAGAGAGAAAGAGAAAGCGGCGGATCGAGAGGGAGAGAGGAAGAGATCGGTCCGAGAGAGAGGGGGGAGAGAAGTCGAACGGAGAGAGAAGAAATGACGACTGGGAGGGTGAGAGAGAGATCGGGAACGACGAGGGGGAGGCGATGGAGAGGGATGGAAAACAGGGAGGATGCCGACTCGTCGACCGGCGGTTCGGTGTGCGCAAGCCTTTGCTGCGAAGGAGCGAAGGCGACGGAAGAGGGGGTTGCACGGTCTGCTCACTTCTTTTCTTTTTTTTTTTTAACCAAAACCTAAATAAATAGGAAAAGAAGAAGGATGGTCCCAAAATTACCTTGTTTCGCTTCTCCAAAGACGCTCGATAAGAAACTCAAGGCTGCCACCTAATTTAAAGCGAGATTTAGAAATATTTGGGTTCCTGCAAGATCCAAGAATTAATTTCTTGGCCCAACACTTTTAAAACTAAAACATAACCCCAAAATTAACTCTAAAAAGAATCAATAACTTACTTGAAATTATCGGGCGTCACAAAAAACTACAAATGTTGACAATTTATAGCGTCAACGTAAATAGAAATCTATTTTGACATGTAAAAGCTGTCAATATTTCTATTTCTAAATTAATTATTAATTTTAAAGGAAAAACTAATCATTTATTGACGATTTATTGTCCCGAACGTCAACAATTCAAAGTCGTGCGTCAATAAATGCCAAATTTGTAGTAGTGGGAGTTAATGATATTAATCGAATAATCTTGTATCGTTAGAGCTTCTGATCTGTAGGTCCATTAGGTCCACTTCCTAGCTCGTAAATGGTTCTTAGATCATTAGAACTTGAAATGTTCAAATTCAGTTAGGGAATAAGCATGATGTATAGAGATACATTATAATATAAAGTTTTTATGCATATTAAAACTTTAGATTATAAATTTAATTTGAATATGATTCAAAGTAAATTAATTGAGAGAATTAAATATTTGATGGTGTTCAAATATTATTTAAATGTGAATGAGATTTATATTTAAAACTATAGGTATTTAATGTGCATAAGATGTAGGTTAGAGGAAAAATGATTAAATGTGATTTAATCATAAATAAACTAAATTAAATATATGATATTTAATTTAGTTTTCGTTAAATATGATTTAATTAAAATTAAAATTAGTATATATAATTAAATATGATTTAATTATATTAATTAAGTAAATAATTAAATTAGTTAATTAATTATTTGTTTTTTAATTAAATTAAGGGAACGTGTCATTTTGACACGTTCCCACATTCCCCTCAATTCCCTCTCGATAGGGACAGAGGGAGTGGAGAGCTCTTTTTCTTCTATCGACTGATCAATTAAATCTGTTGAAGGTTGGATGCAATTTTTGATTGACAGAAGAAAAATCTCTCTCTCTCACGAACGCTCTCAAAAATTCCCTCTCCCAATTGTTGGTAACCTCTCACAAGGTTGAATCTAAGAAGCCAGAGAATAGGAAGTGTTCTCTACTGGTGGTGTTCTGTAGAAGGAAATTACAGAAGAAATTTGTTGGACCAAAGGAGTAAGGTGTTGCTGCTTTCTGATCCAAAAGGTAATTTCTCATGACCTTTAGAGTATAAATTATTTTGAGCATGTTTCTACTTCTTTTCCATGACTAAATTGCTTATCGATAGTTTATTTGCCAATGTACTGGGTATTTGGGTTTGTCAAACCAAAACGAGATTTGATCCAAATTTAACTTCCGTTGTGCAATTGGGATCTAGATTCCATCAAATACAACTTTTACTTGGAGTTTTAAGAAGCAACCTATTGTGACACTTTCTACTTGTGAAGCGGAATATATTGTTGTAGCATCATGTGTTTGTCATGCAGTTTGGTTGAGAAATTTGCTTCAAGAAGTTAAAATATTGCAAGAGAATGCAACAGTAATCCATGTGGATAACTACTCTAGCAAAAAAACCAATGTTATTCCATGATGGTAGTAATCCATGTGGATAATTATTCGAGATTTTATCGTCAAATTGCAGATATTTTCACGAAGCCACTTAATGTTGATGTGTTTCACAAGTTGAAAACCTTGCTCGGAGTTTTTTCAGAAAAACATGTTTAAGGGGGGATGTTGGAAAGTTAAACATATTTTTAGTGATACACATTAATTTGAGTTTTAAGTTTAATTAAGCATTGTTAATGGATCTAGAAGTTTTTGGAAAGGAGTTATGGATTCTAGAGTTTTCCATAAGTCCTATAAATAGGGTCATTTTTGGTATGTATCATATGAAACAAGTAAAGTGAATAAGAAAACAAAATGAATTTAGAGAAAAAAGTGTGAACCAAATTTGTAGTTTTTGAAAAGTTTTTGAATTGTTTCTTATGAAATATATTCATTGTTTGATTATTTATTTGTGAGTGCCCATCACACGCTTCCAACAGAGTAATGTTTTGCCCGTGTTATTCTAAATTTAAAAGATGTATAACATGTGTCTAAAATTTTGAATGCAAGTTTTGAGTGATATAAACAATCTTTATAGCATACATCAAGGTCATAATACATCCAAAATACAAAACAGTGAGCAACGAGAATATATAGGATCACATTGCCAAGAATATATATATATATATATCTAAACCCTTCAACAAATAAATCCAAACTGAATGAAGGGAAGAATGTAAAAAAAAAAAAAATTATACCAAAACGTTTGCGTAAGGGTCGAGATAAATGGTAAAACCGTAGGTCCTATCTTCCTTTTCTTTTCTAAATAAAGGCGTCGTTCGATTTTCTTCTTCTCTAAATCGAAAATAGAGCTTCTTCTTCTTCTCTCCCAAATCGTTTTCCTTCTGGCAAATGACCCTCTTCTTCTTTGCTCCCAAACCCAATCTCTCTTCTTCTTGTTCCAACCGTGTCAAGGATATGTTGTCCTTCCATATTCCAAAACCTTGCTTTCTCTTCGTCTGAGGTTGGAATAACGGCTTTTGCTCACTTTTTTTTTTCTTTGTTTTGATCTATTTTGCAACATCTAGTCTTTAATCTTCATCGTTTTAGGAAGATTCTTTTGTTTTTCTTTTAAGAGTTCGTTAGTTTTGTTGTGGATCTCGACGTTGGTTTATTAGCAATATCATACACACAAGAGAGTGGTCGAAAGTTGGCTTAAATGCTAATGGTGGCTTGAAAAAGTCCATCGTTTACTTCTCCCTTTTTTTTGGATTCGACAACTTTCTCGAGATAAAAAGTTTAGAGTCGCCACCAATAAGTGTGATTGAGCACTTATTTTGGAAGAAAAATGTTAGTCTATAAAACCAAAAATTTGTGGAATGAGTGTTGCAACCCTACTATCCCATTTTAGAAAAACAACTATCACATTTTACTTTTTCAAAAATATCATTTTATTTATTACTCCAAATAAAAATATTTTGTGTGCAATTTTGAATGTTCTAAAATTTATTAACTCACATTTTTAAACTAAACTATGAACTAATAATTATGAGTGCATTAAAAAAGTTGAATTTATTTTGATATTTCAAATGAAAATAAATTCGTTAAGAAAGTAATTTTTAAAAACAAATGTTATTTTATTTCAAATATCATTGCCCAAAATCTTGAAAGAAAAAAAAAATCCGTTTTCGAAGTCCAATTTAAAATGTAGAACTTGTTTTATTTCAATCTTAAAAAATTGAAAACTTCTTATTTGAGAAATTCGATTTTAAAAGGGAAAACCTACTTTATTTCAAACTTTATTGTCAAAACGTAATTTTAAAAAATTGGAGAGTTTTTATTTAGGAAATCTAATTTTAAAAGAGTAAACTTTCTTTATTTCAAATTTTGTTGCTAAAATGCAATTCTAAAAAATTAGAAAGTTATTATTTCAAAACTCTAATAATAAAAGGGAAAACTTGCTTTGCTTGAAACTTGTTCCAAAATACAATTTTGTTGAGCGTTCTTATTTCATAAATTCAATTTTATAAGAGCAAAATTTTGAAAATAATTGGAGGGTTCCATTTTTAAAAAGGTGAAACTGCTTTATTTCAAGCTTTTTACTAAAATGCAATTTTTAAAAATTGGATAGTTCTTATTTTAGAAGGTCAATTTTAAAATGACAAACTTGTTTTATTTCAAACTTTGTTACCAAAATGAAATTTTGAAAACTTAGGGTTCTTATTTCAGAAAATCAATTTTAAAATGACAAACTTCTTTTAATTCAAACTTTGTTGCAAAAATGAAAATTTGAAAAATCGGATGGTTTCTTATTTTAGAAATCTAATTTTAAAAGAACAAATTTGTTTTATTTCAAACTTTGTGGTCAAAATACAATTTTGAAAAATCGAAGAGTTTTTATTTTAGAAAACTAATTTTGAATGTCCAATCTTGTTTTATTTCAAACTTTATTACCAAAATACAATTTAAAAAAAGTTGGATAAGATCAAATAAATTTTGACTAATGGGGTAGTTCAAGGTGTTCCTTCAGTAACCTTAAATTCCTTCGCCTAGACAGAGCTCATAATCAAGCTCTACAACTTAGAGCTTGTTTAGAAAATCTAAATTAGATCCAAATTAAAAGATTATTTTAGCTGAAATCAATTTAAAAATAAATTAATTAACACTAACTTGGGATTTTATTTAGAAACCTACCATTCAATTCAATTCAATTCCAAATCCAAATCTAAATCTAAATCCAAATCTAAATCCAAATCCAAATAAAACAAACAAATAACACATTTTAAGCAATTTACCAATTAAGCAAGTTAAGTAATTTGTTTTAATTCAAATCAAAATGAAACAATCAAATAACAAAATTTAAGCAATTTGCAAATTAATTCATATCAAAATGAGATAAATGAATTTGCTATTAAAATCAAATAGAAAAACAAGCAACATGTCATAAATCCATTTGCAAATCAAACGACAAGTCATGGGTTAAATTGCAATTAAACAACATGGTATTGGTCAATTCAAAGATAATCAATCACATAATTTATGATTAATTGAAATTACACAATAATTCAATGGCTATTGGAATGTTCAAATCAACAAATTAAGTGTTAATTGAAATCTTAAATAGCAATTCAAGGTTAATTGAAATTTAGATATCAATTAAGGCTAATTAATATGTGAACAACAATTAAGACTAAAATGAAATTAATCAACCATTCCAGGACTATTTGACATTAAACCAACATGTTATAGGAAAATTAATCGTACAATTGATTGGTCAATAAACAATCCAATTGTAATTTAAACAACAATTCAAGTTAATTACAATTTTAATAACAATTACAAGTTTAAGCAGGGTCAAATTGACAATTGAATCAACATGTCAAATTAATTTATTTTCGAGTTTATTTGCAAATAAAAGAACCAACTATTGGTCAATTTGAAATTAAATTATCACATGCTATTTTGGAATTAAAATTGAACCACATGTTATTTGTCAATTTGAAAATCAAACACATGCGATGCACGTGTAATGGACCAATTTAGGAATTAAGCCATCAAAGGATAAAAATGAACATTCCAAATTAAACAAGATTTAAAATTACAATCGAAGATGAAGTGAAATTAAACTAGTCAAAAGTTTTTTTAAAAAAAAAATTGGATTTAAACCTCACAATGGCCCAATTAAAATAATGCAATAATTATTATAAACAAACAAATGTGTAAATGCCCCATTCCACATGCCTTTTTCTATCCATGTCACATGACAACCCCTCTTTAGCCAAAGTATCCTCTATGTGTCCAACCAATGCTTAGTGTCCAAATGTACAACTCATCTCTTGCCATTTAGCCTATAAATAGTGGCTTATGGTGGTTTATGAAAAATACACAATTGGTGAAAGAAGCCTCCAATTCTTTTTCTTCTCTCCCACTCTCTGTTTATTACTTATTTAATTTCTCATAAATTTCCACTATCTTTTGTTTATATCATATATATATATATATATTCTAATTCTAATTTCCAAATACTTGAATTATTATTATTATTATTATTATTATTATTATTATATTATATTAGTATTTAAATATTGGTAAAATTATACCCGATTTTCATCATATTTTCACAACACGTTATCAGCACGAAGCTCTGCTGATTTTTCCACTAAAGGTAGGTTCTCCGGGTAAGTCATTTCTTTTAAATAATAAAATGTTATTTTGCATGTTTAATTGATTTCCTAATGTAAATGCAATTTCTTTCAATATAGTATTACACTATAGCAAATCTTGCAAAATTAGAATTTGCGGCCCTAGATATTAATGGAAATAACTACTTGTCATGGGTCCTTGATGCTGAGATCCATTTAGATTTCATGAATCTTGGAGAAACAATTAAAGAAGGAAATGATACATCAAATCAAGAAAAAGCCAAAGCTATGATCTTGCTTCGTCATCATCTTCACGAGGGATTGAAAATGGATTATCTTATAATAAAAGATCCCTACATTCTATGGTAAGGATTGAAAGAAAGGTACGATCATCAAAAAACAGTTATTCTTCCAAAAGCTCGTTATGATTGGATGCACCTGAGGTTGCAGGACTTCAAATCAGTAAGTGAATATAATTCCGCACTATTCAGAATTAGTTCAAAATTAAAATTATGCGGAGAAATGATTATTGATGTTGATATGTTAGAGAAGACATTCTCCACTTTTCTTGTCTCGAACTAATTTAGAACTAATTTCATGTCTTCTCGTGGCTGAACAAAATAACGAGCTATTAATGAAAAATCATGAATCTCGACCAACTGGAGCAACACCATTCCCTGAAGTGAATGCTGTGAATTTCAATAATCGTTGTCGAGGTCGTGGTCGTGGTCGAGGTCGGAACCACGGTAGAGGAAGAAATACCTATTTTCGTGGTGGGCATTATAATTTTAAACCCACACGAACTGATGATCATAAAGGAAAAGCTCCACAAGATAGAAGTTCAAAAGGTGATGAACATAAATGTTTTCGGTGCGGAATGACTGGGCACTGGTCACATACCTGTCGTACGTCAAAACACCTTGTTGATCTCTATCAAGCTTCCTTGAAGAAAAAGGGAAAAGGGAAGAATGTGGAGGTGAATCTTGTCATTCAAGAAGATGATGTGTTTGACCCCTCTAATATGGTGCATCTTGATGTGGCTGATTATTTTGAATCTCCAAAAGAGAAAATTAAGTACTGCTTGTAATTATTGTATGTTTTTGTTGTTTTTGTATATATATTTAGGACTTTTTGTAATCGCTTTTCTTTTCTTATCAATGAAGAAATATGGACAATTTCAATATGTTGAGGAACCCGAAAATGAGCAATAAGGATTTATGTTTAGCAGACTACGCAACTACGCACACGATACTCATAAACAGAAAATATTTTTCTAAATTGACAATGTTAGAAGCAAAAATCAATACTATATCAGGTTCTGCAGACCTGATTGAAGGTTTTGGAAAATCAAGTTTTATCTTGCCTAGAGGAACAAAATTTTCAATTAATAATGTCTTGTTCTCTAGCAAATCAAAAAGAAATCTATTGAGTTTCAAAGATATACGTAATAATGGTTATCATGTTGAAACTGATCGTAAAAATAATATAGAGTATCTTTATATCACATCTATTGTTTCACATGAAAAACGTAATTGGAAACACTGCCAGCTTTTTCTTCTGGATTATATTATACTCATATACGAGTAATCGAAAGTTATGCAACAATGAACCAGAAGTTCATGAATCCAGAAATATTCAATGTTTGGCATGATCGACTGGGTCATCCATGATCGATAATGATGAGGAAAATTATTGAAAATTCACATGGACATCCTTTAAAGAACCAGAAGATTCTTCAATCCAATGAGTTGTCATGTGATGCTTGCTCTCAAGGGAAATTAATTATTAGACCATCACCAGCTAAAATAGGCATTGAATCACCTGCATTTTTAGAGCGAATTCAAGGTGATATTTGTGGACCTATTAACCCACCAAGTGGTTCATTTAGATATTTTATGGTATTAATTGACGCATCCAGCAGATGACATGTATGCTTATTATCAAGTCGAAATCTTGCATTTGCAAGATTACTTGCTCAAATAATTAAGTTAAGAGCACAATTTCCTGATTATACAATTAAGATAATTCGACTTGATAATACTAGTGAATTTACATCCCAAACTTTTAATAATTATTGTATGTCAATTGGGATAAGTGTTGAACATCCTGTAGCTCATGTTCATACACAAAATGGTCTAGCAGAATCATTTATAAAACGTCTGCAATTAATTCCAAGACTATTGCTTATGAGAGTTAAACTCCCTACATCGGTCTGGGGTCATGTTATTTTACACGTTGCATCATTATTACGTATTAGGCCAGTAGCTTATAATAAATATTCCCCCATGCAATTAGCTTATGACCAACAACCAAATGTATCCCATCTGAGAATTTTCGATGTGTAGTATATGTTCCAATTGCTCCACCACAACGTACTAAGATGAGTCCTCAAAGGAGGTTAGGAATATATGTTGGATATGATTCCCCATCAATTATTAAATATCTTGAACCCCTGACGGGTGATGTATTTACTGCACGGTTTGTTGATTGTCATTTTAATGAGACAAATTTTCCAACATTAGGGGGAGGAATTAAGAAGTTGGAAAAAGAAATTACGTGGAATGCATCATTATTATCTCATTTAGATCCTCGTAAAGATCAATGTGAACTTGAAGTTCAAAAGATAATTCATTTGCAAAATATAACAAATCAATTACCAGATGCATTCACAGATGCTAAAAGGGTGACTAAATCATATATACCAGCAGCAAATGCTCTATCAAAAATTAATATTCCACAGGAACAAGTTGTCAATAATGAGTCTGGAGCACGCCAGAAGTGTGGTAGACCAATGGGTTCCAAAGATAAAAATCATTGAAAAAGAAAAGTAGTTGAGAATCAAAATGATTCAATGAAAGGTATGGATGTTCCAGAAGAAATCCAGAATACAACTACTCAAAAGAGTATTGATGAAAATCAAATGCTTGAGGATAATAATGAAATTTCTATAAACTTTGTTACAACAGGAAAGAGATGGAACCGAAATGATATTATTGTTGACAACATTTTTGCTTATAATGTTGCTCACGATATTATTCATGAAAGTGACGATTTTGATCCAAAATCTATCGATGAATGTAAACGTAGAAAGGATTGGCTGAAGTGGAAAGAAGCAATCCAAGCAGAGTTGAACTCACTTTCAAAACGTGAGGTTTTTGGACCAGTAATCCTAACACCAGAAGGTGTTAAACCTGTGGGATACAAATGGGTATTTGTAAGGAAAAGAAATGAAAAGAATGAAGTCACAAGATATAAAGCGAGACTTGTTGCACAAGGATTCTCGCAAAGGCCTGGTATAGATTATGAGGAGACATATTCTCCTGTGGTGGATGCAATAACGTTAAGATATTTGATTGGCCTGACTGTATATGAAAAACTTGATATGCATCTAATGGATGTAGTCACGGCGTATTTATATGGATTTCTGGATAATGACATTTATATGAAAATCCTGGAAGGATTTAAAATACCAGAAACATATGAATCAAGTTCTCGGGAATTATATTCAATAAAGTTACAGAGATCATTATATGGATTAAAACAATCAGGACAAATGTGGTATAATCGCCTGAGTGAATATCTGTTGAAAGAAAGATATCAAAATAATCCAATATGTCCGTGTGTTTTTATAAAGAAATCTCAGTCAGGATTTGCTATTATAACTGTATATGTTGATGACTTAAATATAATTGGAACTCCTGAAGAGTTATCCAAGACAATAGAATATCTTAAGAAATAATTCGAGATGAAAGATGTTGGAAAAATAAAATTTTACCTTGGTTTGCAAATTGAACATTTAGCAGATGGGATATTTGTTCATCAATCAACTTATACAGAGAAAATCTTAAAAAAGATTCTATATGGATAAAACACATCCATTGAACATTCCAATGGAGGTTCGTTCACTGGATGTAAAGAAAGATATATTTCGACCTCGAGATGACAATGAAGAACTACTTGTCCAGAAGTACCATATCTTAGTGCAATCGGAGCACTTATGTATTTGGCTAATAACACAAGACCAGATATTGCATTTTTAGTAAATTTATTAGCTAGATATAGTTCATATCCTACAAAAAGACATTGGAGCGGAGTTAAGCATGTACTCCGATCTCTTCGAGGGACGATTGATATGGGTTTGTTTTATTCTAACAAATCCAGTTTTGATCTAGTTGGTTATGCAGATTCCGGTTATCTATCTGATCCACACAAAACTAGATCTCAGACAGGTTATCTATTTACATGTGGAGAAACTGCTATATCATGGCGATCAATAAAAGACTCATCACGGCCACTTCTTCGAATCATGCTGAAATCCTCGCAATTCACGAAGCAAGTCGAGAATGTGTATGGCTAAGATCAATGACACAACACATTCGTGAGACATGTGGCTTGTCTTCGAGCAAACCCCTTCCAACAATATTATACGAAGACAACACATCATGTATAGCTCAAATCAAATGAGGATATATCAAAGGAGATAGAACGAAGCATATCTCTCCGAAGCTTTTCTACACTCATGACCTTGAAAAAAATGGCGAGATCTCAGTACAACAGATTTATTCGAAGGATAACTTGGCGGACATATTTACAAAAGCATTACCAACTACAACATTTGAGAAATTGGTTCACAGTATTGGGATGCGAAGACTCAGAGATCTCAAGTGATGTTGTCATGAGGGGGAGTAAATGTATTATATAAATATGTACTCTTTTTCCTTCACTAGGGTTTTTATCCCACAGAGTTTTTCCCTAGTAAGGTTTTAACGAGACATATTTTATATAAAATTGGTATTTAAGGGGGAGTATTATAAACAAACAATGTGTAAATGCCCCATTCCACATGCCTTTTTCTACCTATGCCACATGACAACCCCTCCTTGGCCAAAGTGTCCTCCATGTGCCCATTTCTTACAAATGCTTAGTGTCCAAATGTACAACTCATCTCTTGCCATTTAGCCTATAAATTGTGGCTTATGGTGATTTATGAAAAATACACAATTGGTGAAAGAAGCCTCCAATTCTTTTTCTTCTCTCCCACTTTCTCTTTAGTTTATTACTTATTTAATTTCTCATAAATTTCCACTATCTTTTGTTTATATCATATATATATATATATATATATTCTAATTCTAATTTCCAAATACTTGAATTATTATTATTATTATATTATATTGGTATTTAAATATTTGTAAAATTATACCCGATTTTTATCCTATTTTCACAACAATAATCAAATTAATTGACAAATCAAAATATGCCAAGACCAAATCAAAATATGTCATGGCCAAATCAAAATACACAGTGATGAAATCAAAATAGTGGCTAAATCAAAATACACACTGGTTAAATCAAAACCTATTTTGATCCAATTGGAATAACAAACACACAAATTAAACGCCAAATTAAAATTTATGTATTGATGGTGACAAGATTTTCTCAAAATCTTTTTATTCTTTTCTTTTAGTTATTTAAAAAAACGTTTATTTACAAGAACTAATAAAAAAAATAAAAATTAGAGGGCTAAATACCATATTATGGATTTTTAATTTTTAAATCGAATATCCGTTTGGATTTTGATATCATATTAGATTATATAGGGTTTCATATCAAAATCAATTGACAATTAAAAAAGTAATTCATGTATCTTATAAATTGTGAGGTTTTTCTGAATGTGGATCTTCCACACATTTATTAACTATTTTAGAAATAGTGTTTTCTGATATTAGAAAATATTGTCACGGGATGATTATATATTTGTACCTTTATGTGCCTTTTGGACTGAGTTTTTGGTTAGTTATCGAATCTAAGGTTTGTGGTGCTCAGTGAGAAAGAGGCTCCCAAATTTTTAGTCCATGCAAGCTGAGGAAATGATTGTTATCAACATTGATCACATTTGTAGATAGTGTTGACATTATTTTGATCTAGGTTTGATTGGTCCTATTATATTTGTAGCTATTAAAAATCTAATCTATTCTACATGCTTAATTTCTCTTTTGTCCCCATAATTTCTCTTATAAAACCGTGTTTTAAATAAAAATAATTGTTGAAATCATGAGTTAGTTAATTATTTGACTGACTATGATTTCTTTTTTTGGTTGATTTTGTCATGAAGATGCTTTCCAAACTTGTAAACAAATATGTACTTAAAAGAGTCTAGAACGGTTTGATCAGGCGCCAGTTTTGCTCTTCTGAACATTCTAAATCACTTTGATCCCTTCTCTTCCGATAATTTAAAGAAGAAAATATCTGAATGAAAAAAACAAAGGAGAAAAAAAAAAAGCAAACAAAATTTTATTGACCAATTTTTCATTCCTTTCTCTTTTCTTGGATCAGCTCTTAACATTTTTAATCTAAAAAGTAGCTTTTAACGAGTTTAGCTTCTTCTTTCTTTCTCTGGTAATATTGTTGTTTGCAGAAGGAAGCAATGACAAAAATGGCTTAATTTTCTTGCATTTCTTTTTTCCTGAAAATGTTCATGAATGAATACACACATTCCAAAGTATGATTTCTTATCAATTAGCTTTAGAAAGTCTCATTAGCAATAGCAACAACTTGTAGAATTAAAGATTTCATGGTTGCATGGCTTTGTTTTGCTTGTAGAACCAGAAAGAGCTAGGAGGTAGACTGTATAGCTACAATGGCAAATAATTTATTCATAATTTTGGGAAAGTTTAAAGGCTTGTTGATATATATTTTAAATCAACAAAGCTCTGGCCATATGCTTAATTTGTTACTAACTGATATGCAATTTACAAATAATTAAATGTTGATATGCAATTTACAAATAATTAAAGTAAAAAATGGATATGAAAAAAAAATAACCTAAAAAAAATTGTTAAAAAAACAGTTTAAACAAAACGCGAGCATATTGAGGTTATTTTTAGTTTGTTTTATAACAAAACGCGATTCTGGCTTTTTTTTTTTCTTGCGAGATTTATGTTTTCCTTTCGGTTAGACTGAACGTGGTTTTTATTTTTTCAAAGGTAATTCTTATTTAATCTTAAAAAAATATTTTTTTATTTATTTAAAAAATTATATAAACCCTTATTTTAATGTAGAATTTTTTGTCTCCTAACTTATTGTACGACATATTTAAAAAAAAAAATAAAACGATTCATAACATATCTATAAATATAAAATAATAGTAAACATACAATATATAATTCTTGTTTAGGATTCATCTTTAAATTTAATTTTTCTTTTCATGAATGACAGAAATGGGAATGAATAAACTACTTTGAGTTTATTATAAACATTACACATATAAATTAAATATTCACTCCACTTTGATATTCCTGCCATGTGACAAATTATCCATAGCCAAAATGTCTCTCATGTGTCCAACAAAAACTATAGATTTGTGTCCAAATGGACCATATCATGCTCTCCAAATTACCTATAAATAGTGACTTTTGGTGGATAAATAATATACACAATTGGTGAAAAAAAACCTTCAATCTTCACTTTTCTCTCCCACTTTCTCCCAATTTTAATCTTTATTTAATTTTGGCATATAATTCCACTATCTTTATTTAAAATATATATATATATATCCCAATTTTCATATTCAATTTACTTTTATTATTATTATTATTATTATTATATGTTTTGGTACAGTTTTGGTGTCCGATTTTGCCTCTCAATTTCACAACACGTTATCAGCACGAGCCTCTTCCATTTTTTCTGCTAAAGTGTTACTATGACAAATCTTGCAAAACTAAAATTCATGACCCTTAACATTAATGGTAATAATTATTTGTCATGTGTGCTTGATGCCGAGATACATTTAGATGTTATGAATCTCGGAGAGACCATTAAAGAAGGATATGGAACATCCAGTCAAGAAAATGCGAAAGTCATGATTTTCATTCGTCATCATCTCCACGAGTGATTGAAAATGGAATATCTAACGATAAAAGATCCCTACGTCTTGTGGAAGAACTTGAAAGAAATGTATGATCATAAAAAAACTGTTATTCATCCAAAAGCTCGTTATGATTGGATGGATCTTAGGTTGCAAGATTTTAAATCAGTAAGTGAGTACAACTCCACATTATTAAAAGTTAGTTCGAAATTGAAATTATGTGGAGAACCCATTACTGATGTGGATATGTTAGAGAAGACATTTTCTAGCTTTCATGTCTCGAAATATGCTCCTGCAACAGAAATATCGAGAGAAAAGCTTTAAAAAGTATTCACAACTGATTTCATGTCTTCTCGTGGCTGAACAAAATAACGAGCTATTAATAAAAAATCATGAATCTCGGCCAACTGGAGCAACACACCATTCCCTGAAGTGAATGTGGTGATTTTAACAATGGAGGTCGAGGTCGTGGTTGTGGTCGAGGTCGTAACTGCGGTAGGGGAAGAAATAATTATTTTCGTGGTGGACATTATAATTTTCCAAATTTCAAGAAACCCACACAAAATGATGATTACAAAGGAAAAACTCCAAATAGTACAAGAGATGATGAAAATAAATGTTTCGATGTGGAATGACTGGACATTGGTCACGTATTTTTCGATCTCTATCAAGCTTCCCTGAAGGAAAAAAGGGGAAAAGTGGAAGCAAATCTTGCTTATCGGGATAATAATGATATATTTGACCCATCCAATATGACGAATTTTGATGTGACAGACTTTTTTGCATCTCATGAAGAGAAGATTGAAGCAATTGATGGATTAAGTAAAAGTCAATACTATATTAGGTTCTGTAGACTTGATTGACAATGCTATAAGAAAAAGTCAATACTATATCAGGTTCTGTAGACTTGATTGAAGATTTTGGAAAAACAAGTTTTATCTTGCCCAGAGCATTAAAATTCACAATTAATAATTCTTTGTTCTCTAGCAAATCAAAGAGAAATTTATTGAGTTTCAAAGATATACGTAACAATGGTTTTCATGTTGAAACTGATCGTAAAAATAATATAAAGTGTCTCTATATCACATCTATTGTTTCAGATGAAAAACGTATTTTAGAAACACTGTCTGATTTTTCTTCTAGATTATATTATACTCATATAAAAATAATTGAAAGTTATGCAACAATGAACCAGAAGTTCATGAATCCAGAAATATTCAGTATTTGGCATGGTCGATTAGGCCATCCGGGATTAATAAAATGATGAGAAAAATTATTGAGAATTCATGTGGACATCCTCAAATCAATGAATTGTCACGTGATACTTGCTCTCAAAGGGAAATTAATTATTAGACAATCACCAGCTAAAGTGAGGATTGAATCATCTGCATTTTTAGAGCGAATTCAAGGTGATATTTGTGGATCTATTAACCCACCAAGTAGTCCATCTAGATATTTTATGGTATTAATTGACGCATCCAACAGATGGTCACATGTATGCTTATTATCAAGTCGAAATCTTGCATTTGCAAGATTACTTGCTCAAATAATTAAGTTAAGAGCACAATTTCCTGATTATACAATTAAAACCATTCGACTTGATAATGCTGGTGAATTTACATCCCAAACTTTTAATAATTATTGTATGTCAATTGAGATAAGTGTTGAACATCCTATAACTCACGTTCATACACAAAATGGTATAGCAGAATCATTAATAAAACGTCTGTAACTAATTGCAAGACCATTGCTTATGAGAGTTAAACTTCCTACATCGATCTGGGGTTATGCTATTTTGCACGCTACATATTTATTACGTATTAGGCCAGTAGCTTATCATAAGTACTCCCCATTACAGTTAGCTAATGGCCAGGAGCCGAATATTTTCTATCTAAGAATTTTTGGATGTGCAGTATATGTACCGATTGCCCCACCACAACGTACTAAGATGGGTTCTCAAAAGTGGTTAGTAATATATGTTGGTTTTTATTCCCCATCAATTATTAAATATCTTGAACCCCTAATGGGTGATGTATTTACTGCACGATCTGCTGATTGTCATTTTATGAGACAAGTTTTTCGAACATTAGAGCGAGGAATTAAGAAGTTGGAAAAAGAAATTACATGGAATTACATCGTTATTATCTCATTTAGATTCTCGTAGAGAATCAGTGTGAACTTCAAGTTCAAAAGATAATTCATTTGCAAAAATAGCAAAACAATTATTAGATGCATTCAGTACAGATGCTAAATGAATGACTAAATCATATATACCAGCTGCAAATGTCCCATAACAAGTTGTCGCTATGAGTCTAGGGCACGCCGGAAGCGTGGTAGACCTATGAGTTCCAAAGATAAAAATCCTAGAAAAAGAAAAGTAGTTGAGAATCAAAATGATTCAATAAAAGATATAGATGTTTCAGAAGAAATCCAGAATACAACTACTCAAAAGAGTATTGATGAAAATCAAACGCTTGAAGATAATAATGAAATTTAAACAATGTTACAATAGGAAATAGATGGAACCGAAATGATATCATTGTTGACAACATTTTTGTTTATAATGTTACTCACGATATTATTCATGAAAGTGACGATTTTGATCCAAAATCTATCGAAGAATGCCAATGTAGAAAGGATTGGCTGAAGTGGAAAGAAGCAATCCACATAGAGTTGAACTCACTTTCAAAACGTAAAGTTTTTGGACCAGTAGTCCTCCCGACACTGCAAAATGTCAAAACTGTGCGATATAAATGGGTATTTGTAAAGAAAAGAAATGAAAAGAATGAAGTCACAAGATATAAAGCGAGACTTGTTGCACAAAAGATTCTCATAAAGGCCTGATATTGATTATGAAGAGACATATTCTCAGGTGGTGGATGCAATAACGCTATGATTTTTGATTGGCCTGACTGTATATGAAAAACTTGATATGCATATATCTAATGGATGTAGTCACAACATATTTATATGGATCTCTAAATAATGAGATTTATATGAAAATTCCGGAAGGATTTAAAAACCAGAAACATATGAATCAAGTTTTCGAGAATTGTATTCAATAAAGTTACAGAGATCATCATATGGATTAAAACAATCAGGACGAATGTGGTATAATCGCCTGAGTGAATATCTGTTGAAAGAATGATATCAAAATAATCTAATATGTCCGTGCGTTCTTATAAAGAAATCTCAGTCAGGATTTTCTATTATAACTATATATGTTGATGACTTAAATATAATTGGAACTCCTGAAGAATTATCCAAGGCGATAGAATATCTTAAGAAAGAATTCGAGATGAAAGAGATCTTGGGAAAAAATTTTTTTGCCTTTGTTTGCAGATTGAACATTTAGCAGATGAGATATTTGTTCATTAGTAGTATAAGAGAAAATTTTAAAAAGATTTTATATGGACAAAGCACATTCATTGAACATTCCAATGGAAGTTCGTTCACTAGATGTAAAGAAAGATATATTTCGGCTTCGAGATGATGACGAAGAACTTTTTGGTCCTGACCATATCTTAGTGCAATTAGTGCACTTATGTATCTTGCTAATAACACTAGACCAGTTATTGTATTTTCAGTAAATTTATTAGCGTGATATAGTTTTTGTCCAACCAAAAGACACAGGAATGGACACAACTACAAATTTGGCTTTTATTGACAGCTAAAAACTGTCAATATTTACTTTAGTTGACGTTTTTTGACCGTCATTGAAAGCGGTGTCAATAAATCTAAGCGTCAATAAAATGTTAATAGTTGACGGTAGTTAAACGTCAACGATTATGTCTTTATTGACGGATTTTAACTGCCAATAATATGAATGTTAACACTTATTAGTCATCAATTATGACGTAAATCTGTCAACAAAAACCTATTTATTGACACTTATGTACCGTTAACATAGGGTATAGTTGATGGTTTTTAGCCGTCAATATTTAGGTGAAGCGTCAACAAAAGTCTTTTTATTGACACCTATGTGCCGTCAACATAGAGTATAATTGATGGTTCTTAGCCATCAATATTTAGGTCAAAGCGTCAATAATAACCACTTTATTGACATCTGTGAGCCGTCAACATCAGGTATAATTGATATTTTTTAACCGTCAACATTTTTAGCCAACCGTCAATAATACCCCTTTTATTGACACTTGTTGTCTGTCAATATAAATATATCTTGACGTATTTTAGTTGTCATCTATAACTATACTTGACGTTTGACATTGTTGACTATGACATATATTTTGACAGTTTTGAACCGTCAATACAACCGATTTTAATGTCATTTTTTAGCCGTCAACTATAACTATTTATAAAAAATAAAAAAAATTGGATATTATTCACTCATCCTCTACCACCTGCATCTGTATGAACAACTCTATCAGATACTCAATGATTTGTCAAACTATATAAGTACAAATTTTATCAAAATAAACCATAATTGCAAATGAACTAAAGCAAAGTTCCATTGAGTAACTAATAAGTTAAAATTACTACATATCTTTCAAAGAAAACTGTTAAAAAACATAACACTAACTCCTGAAAATCAAATAAATGAAGTATGATAACAAAAATGTTCATAAGTACTGATTTACAGATTCACATAACTCAACTCGTATCCCGTCCAACTCATCTTGGGTGTACTTATCTTTTCTCGTCAACTGAAACAAAAATAATTGTACATGCATTAAAAAATTGAATAAATCAAGAAACTATAAAACACATAGAATAAGATCAAAGCATTACCACGTCCGGGATTGAACATATACTTCGTTATCTCCGAGGAATAGTTAATATGTGTTTATTTTATTTTAACAAATCTAGTTTTGATCTAGCTGATTATGCAGATTTTGGATATTTATCTGATCCACACGAAGCTAGATCTCAAATAGGTTATCTATTCATATGTGAAGATACTGCTATATATCATGGTGATTAGTGAAACAAACTATCACGACCACATCTTCGAATCATGCTGAAATCCTCGCAATTCAGGAGGCAAGTCGAGAATGTGTATGGTTAAGATCATTGACTCAACACATTCGGTGAAACATGTGACATGTCTTCTAGTAAACATCCTCCGACAATATTATACGAAAACAGCACAACATGTATAACTCAAATCAAAGGAGGATATATCAAAGGAGATAAGACAGCATATCTCACCAAAATTTTTCTACACTCATGATCTTGAAAAAAATGGTGACATCACTGTACAACAAATTTGTTCGAATGATAACCTGGCCGATGCAACATTTGAAAAATTAGTACATAACATTGGAATGCAGCGACTCAAACACTTTGAGTGATGTCTCCATTTGGGGGAGTGAATGTATTATAGTAAACTATATAAAATATGTACTTATTTTCCCATTGGGTTTTTCCGTAGTAAGGATTTAACAAGACATATTTTAGTTAAATGAGCATTTAAGGGGAGTATTATAAATATTACACATGTAAATGCCCATTCCACATGCTCCTTTGATACCCATGCCATGTGGCAAATTATCTATAGCCAAAGTGTCTCCCATGTGTCCCACAAAAACTATAGATTAGTGTCAAAATGGACCACATCATGCTCTCCAAATTGTCTATAAATAGTGGCTTTTGGTGGATAAATAATATACACAATTGGTGAAAAAAAAACCCTCCAATCTTCACTCTTCTCTCCCACTTTCTCCTTATTTTAGCCTTTACTTAATTTTACCATCTAATTCCACTATCTTTATTTATAATATATATATATATATATATATATATACATCCCAATTTTCATATTCAATTTACTTTTATTATTATTATTATTATTATATATTTTGGTAAAGTTTTGGTGCCCGGTTTTGCCTCTCAATTTCACAACAGAGTTCTAGTAAATTATTTGCAAAATTTTAGGAAAGGAAAAAAAGTCCAACCTATTTCTTCACACGAGATTCCAACCAAAAATAGTGACGAGACACGTGTAAATGAATTTGTATTGTATTAATCTTGCGTAGTGGATTACAATCTCTAATGTTTATCCTATGATTCTTTCTCTTTCATATACAATTGTTCTAAGGGATTTGCAACTTAAACTCTTTGGTAGCTTGTTGAAGATCTTCGGCTTGTAGGTTGTTGAAGGTTTTCGCATTATAGAATGTTGAAGGCCTTCAGCTTCTAAGCTTGTTGAAGGTCTTTAAAGTTTTATAGTCATCAAGACTCTGATTTAGTTTAGAGGGTTTAATCTTTAAGAGCTTAGAGATGCTTCTAATCTTTTCTTATGAATTCTATCTCTTACTTGTATGCTTTTCTCGAGGGCTGAAAAACTTGTTCTCGAGGTTGAAACTTCACTGGATTCTTGGAGTATTCTTCATTTTCGTGAAGCGTTCTTTGTTTAGGAAAGTATCTGATCATCAGGAGTGTACTCTGACCTTTGTTGAGAATTCTCTATGGATGTTCTCTCTGGAGTCTTCAACTTCTGAACCCTTCTGGATTTTCTCATTAGAGTCTTCAATCTCTAAACCTTGAAAATGAAGGAGGAAGGTCTCTATTTATAGGGTTCCCTAGGCCTCCAAGTAGACTTGGGCATGTAGAACTAGGTCAGGTTGATGTTGGGTTAATCTCTTTTGGGTTGGACCCTGTTGGTCTTGGATCAATTCTTTTGGGTTGAGCCTGTTTGACTTTGGGCTAGTCTTTTGAACAAGCTTGATTGATTTGGGTCTTCTATTCTGGACTAGGCCTGATTGATTTTAGGTCTTCGTCTCTAGACCAAGCTTGGACCTTGCTACTTGGGTCTTGGCTTTTGTATACAAAATTTTAATGAACCCAAATGTACAACTAGATTTTCTATAATTTAATTTAGGGATCATTGCAATTTTAATTGGTTCTCAATTAAGTATAATTTTGCCATCAATGTTGGGTGATGACGTGACAATTTTGGATTTGCCGAAATTTCTATTCCAACAAATGCCCCTTTTCTAGATTTATACACAAGCATGTGTGTGAATTTCGAAAAAGTTATTTTAGAGTCAAAACTTTAAGAGACTTGCTCTAATTTAGATGAGGTTTGCTCTTAATTTAAATTATACTTGATGTGTCAATTTAATAAAAATATGAAATTTGATCATAATTTATTTTTTTTGTGACACATTTTTTTATGTCAATGGATCAAAATATGAATTTGAATCAATACTCTAATTTTTCTTTTCGGAAAAAAATTTGGTATGAATTTAGTAGAATTTATGTTATACTTTAATTCAAATCAAGATTTGGAGACAAAGATAAAATTATATTGAGAAGAGATTTTCAAATTCTATATTCAAATTGGATTAGAATTTGAAAATCTATCCCAGTTTTGTTTGAACTTGGAATAGAATTCAAAATTTTCTCAAACATTGACTTGGGATAAATATTGGATACCAACCTTGACTTTGGATAAAATTTAGATCCACATTTTGGTTTGAGGGAAATTTCTACCCAATTATAATTTGGAATTGGAATAGAAATTGAATTTGAATTTCAATATAATTTTGATTTTGGATAAAATTTGGATTATCTCTAAATTTTGGTTTGAGGAAAATTTCTTCTCAATTATAATTTGGATTTAGAATAACATTTGAATTTGAATTTCAATCCAATTTTTAATTTGAGATAAAATTTGGATTATGCCCAAATTTTTGTTTCAGGTAAATTTTTACTCAATTATAATTTTAAATTTGAATAGAATTTGAATTTGAATTTGAATTTCAATCCAATTTTTTATTTGTGATAAAATTTGGATTATCCCAAAATTTTGGTTTGAGGAAAATTTGTATCCAATATAATTTTGAATTGGAATAGAATTCGAATTCGAATTTGAATTTCAATCCAATTTTTGATTTGAGATAAAATTTGGACTATGCCGAAATTTTGGTTTGAGGTAAATTTCTACCCAATTATAATTTGAAATTGGAATAGAATTTGAATTTGGATTTGAATTTGAATTTGATCCCAATTTTTTATTTGGGATAAAATTGGATTATGCCCAAGTTTTGGTTTGAGGTAAATTTCTACCCAATTATGATTTAAAATTGGGATAAAATTTGAATTTGGATTTGAATTTCAACTTGGTTTCTGAATGAATTTTGACTTAATTTAGAACAAATTTGATTTCGATTCAAATTAGAAATTAACTCTCGCGATTTTGTTGAGATTCTTTAGAGATTCATTTGGATTTGAAACCAAGTTGGTTGTGATCATGATTTCATATTTCTCTTCTATAAATAGAGAAGTGAGTGTTTCATCCATTCCCAACAACAAACAGTAAGTAGAACTTTGCTCTAATCTTTATACCGAGGAGTTTTCTTTTAGTGTGTATGACAAATACACGTTTTTTTCTTTCGTTTTTTTACTTATTTTTTTAATTTTTTTTTTCAATTCTTTGCAGTTTAACGTTTTTTCTTTCCAACTCATTTTTTACCACTATTTTGTTTTCTTTTTTTTATTCTTTTTCTTTTTGGCTATTTTCATTTTTTTGCTCTTTTTTTTCTAACTCTTTACTTTTTGTTTCTTTTTTTTTAGGGTGAACTTCAAGCATAGTGACCTTTGAGTAGGGTATACATTCCCAAGTGTTCACTCTTTTCTTCGATCAGACGAAGCATCTGCGAGGTGACGTTTGAATAGGTTCTCAAGTGTTCACTCTGAAGCATCTACGAGGTGACGCTTGAGTAGGTCCTCAAGTGTTCACTCTGGAGCATCTACGAGGTGACGCTTGAGTAGGTCCTCAAGTGTTCACTTTCAAACATCTATGAGGTGACGCTTGAGTAAGTCCTCATCTACGTGGTGACGCTTGAGTAGGGTTTACACCCCCAAGTATTCAATCGTCTATCTCGCTAGAAGAAGCATCTACAAGGTGATGCTTGAGTAGGGTATTCGCCCACAAGTGTTCACTCGTCTCTCCTATTAGACGAAGCATCTGTGAGGTGACACTTGAGTAGGGTGATAACCCCCAAGTGTTTGCTCCTCACTTCGATTTGATGAAGCACCTGCAAGATGACACTTGAGTAGGGTGATAACCCCCAAGTGTTCACTCCTCGTTCCGATCAGACGAAGCAGGCACAGGGTGACACTTTGATAGGCCCATGTACTCCTTAGTGTTCGTCCCTTACGAGTGAAACTTTCTCTCGTCTTATTTGTCTCTTTTGCCCTCCTCTTTTTTTGTTTTATTTTTTTCCACTTTCAGTCCGTTAAATCTTTTATGTGGTTGAAATTTTCTCCTTTTTTTTTACAGAGTCGTGATACACTTCGTCGAGCATATTTCATCGAGACAAAAACATCTCATCATTTTGAAGGATAAAGTGCAATCCATTAAGGGTTTGTTTACTCTATTAGCTGAAGAACTATTGACCACCCTTCTTTCATCCATGTGGTATGACTTAAGTTTTGGTTCTCTGCCTGTACTTGGGGCGTTATGTTATTGAAACCAGAATAGGATTGAGCAATGGTGCAACATATGAACTTTGAGACGATAAACCGATGATAGAGTCTTTCACTTAATGAACCCTTCTAACTTAGAAGAATGAAACTTAAACTCGTAAAAGGTTGCGTAGCCATCCTCGTAACACCTTCAAATTCTAGTTTCGCTACTCATAATAAGATTGGTCATTTTTAATTTGTTGTGATGCCCCCAGAGTTTGTAAAGCGAGTATATGGGTGATCAAATCTAGGATTTTTTTTCTATAGTTCATCCTACGAGATTATCGTGACCAGGAATGGTTCTTTCTTCTTTAAAGTCCAACATTGGAGTTCATCCTCGTTTTACAATGAAGAGATATGAAACCTAGGAACTTTGAAGATGAAGCAATTAATGGCATTGAACCTAGAGACGAGTCGACGGTGTAACCTAAGAAATTGGAGATGACAGGGTGACAACAAAACCTTTTGACTTATGGAGAAAACGATGAAGAAGCCTTCTAATTTTGAGAAGGAACAATGATAGGACTTTCAAACTTTGAGAATGAGCGATGACGCAACTTTCGAACTTTGAGAAGGAGCAACGACGCAACCTTAGAACTTTGAAAAGGAGCGATGGCACAACCTATGAACTTTGAGAATGAAGTGACGCTGCAACCATCATATTTTGAGAAGGAGTGACAATGAAACCTTTAAACTCATGCAAAGGAGTGACAACGAAGTCTTCAAACTTTGAGAAGGAGCAGCGACGCAACCTTTGAACTTTGGAAAGAAGTGATGACGAAACCTTCGAACTTTGAGGAGGAGCAACAACGCGACCTTCAAATTTTGAGAAGGGGCGACAACGAAACCTTTGTGTTTTGCAAAGGAGCGACGAGGAAGCCTTTGCACTTTGAAAAAGAGCAGTGACGCAACCTTTGAACTTTGGAAAGAAGCGATGATGCAACCTTTAAACTTTAAGGATGAGAAAAACCGCGACCTTCGAATTTTTAGAAGGAGCGACAACGAAACCTTTAAGTTTTGCAAAGGAGCTACGACGAAACCTTCGCACTTTGAGAAAGAGCGGCGATGCAACCTTTGAACTTTGGAAAGAAGCGATAACACAACCTTCAAACTTTGAGGAGGAGCGACAATGCGACCTTTGAATGTTGAGAAGAAGCGATGACACAACCTTTAAATTTTGCAAAGGAGCAATGAAAAAGCCTTCACACTTTGAGAAGGAAAAGCGACGCAACCCTTGAACTTTGGAAAGAAGCAATGACGCAACCTTCAAACTTTGAGGAGGAGCGACAACGCGACCTTCGAATGTTGAGAAAAAGCGATGATGAAACCTTCAAATTATGAGAAAGAATAACGATGTAACCTTCGAAGTTAGTTTTAAAGGATCAAAGTCCCAAGCTTGAACTTTAATTGAGACACACACAAACCTCGATTTGAAGTGGTTGACATTCGACCTTGAACTTAAAGAGAGAGATTTCAATGCTCGATCTTGGATTTGAAGCAAGTGAAATTTGAACTTCAACTTCGAGAAAGTAAATGATGTCATGCACTCGATGTGGGTAAAACTTATACTTTAAGAGAGTGAGCAACGAACCAAACTTGAGAAGAACGAAGCTTCAAACTTTAGGAGAAGTGAACGATGATCCGTACTCGAGAGGAATGAATCTCGATTTTTACGCTAGCGAATTTCTCTCGTATGCATCTAGCTTGCAAGATCTCTTTTCGTAGAGATGAAGGCATTTCTTTCTTTTTTTTAGGAGACTGAACTTCAAGTTTTTTTTTGTTCCTCTAAGTTGCCTACGTACCCTTTGAGGGATCAAGTCATAATTGAAGGGAATCGAAGCCCCCGCAGCGGAAGCGATTGCGAATCGCGCGCTCTTGATTTAGTTACAACGAAAAATTCAAGAAGGTAAAACATAGATTAAACACATATAATAAAATGGACAACAAGAAATTACCTTTGAAGAACCTTTCTTCAAGTGCTCCTCCTCTCTTCACGATCAAGATCAACACAACACGAACTCGTACGAACACCGACACCATTGTTCTCTAGGCGAGGGAGGAAGGTGGTTTCCTTTAGGAATAATGAGGTGTTTTGTGAGAGAGATATTTGTTGTCTTGGAACCTTTCCAACAACAACAAAAAGGCTAGGATACACTTCTAATGTCTTAACCTAGTTTCATCTCATGCAACCAAATATATAGGGGAATGGGATGGAAATGACCATCCTACCCCTCCTTTAATCTCTCTTTAGTATATAGTTTATATATGAATCTAATTCATATTAAAACTATATATTATATCAATTATATCATATATAATTGATATAACTCCTCATGTATGAAATTGAACACTTCAATTTCACTCCTAACTTTATACCCTAAATATTATCATGTTGAGCCAACGGAGGTATCTAATGGACCTACAGATCATGAGCTCCAATGATGTAAGATTAACTGATCAAACTCTTTGATCCAGTTAATCAATATTCATTAACTACAAGTCACTCTACTATAGACTTGTAGCTGCACTCTCCTCACTATAGATATTATTGTGTCCACTTATATAGTCATTACCCATGAGTCGACCCTTCACAGGTTGTTCGTAATCACAGCTGGGTCAAAATTACCGTTTTACCCCTGTGATTATCTCTTTGCTCCTTAGGCACCACTAATCCTCTAATGAACAACAAGTCTAAGGTCCTACCTTAGACTCATACCTTCATAGAGAGCGGGGCCCCGTTGTTCATGACCTGAAGTCAGTTCTTAAGGGAACAACCTATCTAATTCCTCAGTAGAGGAATGAGTGAATTCCATCTTGCACAGCTAAGTTCCCACTACCTACGAGGTTACATCCCCGAGAAGGTAGGCTTATTGAGTCGACTCAGAGTGCCACTCGCACTCCATACTAGTCTAAGGACAAACTCCTATAAGCGGGAGTTCTTAACTTGCTCGAGATTAGTCAAGTCACTAATGACCATCTATAAATTACTAGTCTTATCCTGTTAAGGGTGTTATAATCTTTGTTTAGACTAATAATTTGCGATCCGAACTTGTATGAACTCTTCATACAGATGATGCCCCCTCGCATGTCAACTACATGAATGAGTTGGATTACCTCATTTGTACTAATTACAAAGTGGGTCGCATCCATGGTGTTACCAGAATGAGGTTTCCAACCTTATTCTTATACCATACACTATTTAGGTTATAATCTTGAATTCAACCCAAATAGTGTCCACTACACTGATTTTCAAGATAAACATTATAACCTTGGAGCTTAGTTTATTGGATTTATAAAAGCAAGACAGTAATCTTATCAAAACCAATAACACTTTATTTAATTGATCAAAATTACACAAGTTTAGGGCATAAATCCCAACAACCAGTGTTCAAGTCCTGGATTGGATTGATACCTACTGACCATCCCAATTGCAAAACAGATGTCAGGCCTAGTACACAACATGGCGTACATCAGGCTCCCAACAGCTGATGCATAAGGAATCCGTCTCATATCCTCAACTCCTTGAGGTTTCTTAGAACACTATTTCTTAGACAAATGGATTCCATGTCTAAAAGGCAACAAGCCATTTTTGCAATCTTGCATCTTAAATCTTGACAACACTTTGCTATGTATGATGCTTTAGACAAGGCTAGTGTTTTATTCTTGCGGTTCCGGACAATCTGGATCCCAAGAACAAACTGCGCATCATCCAAATCTTTCATTTGGAATTGCGTTGCTAGCCATTCCTTGATGTCAGTAAGATAACCTACATCATTCCCAATGAGTAGGATATCATCCACATAGAGAATTAGGAATGCGACAAAACTATTGATGGTTTTCTTGTATACACAAGGTTCATCATCATTCTGGTCAAAACCATAAGATTTGATAGCCTCATCAAATCTTATATTCCAGGACCTAGAGGCTTGTTTCAGTCCATAAATCAACCTTTTAAGCCTGCAAGCCTTTTGCTCTTTTCGTGGTTTAATGAACCCTTTGGGTTGGTCCATGTAGATGGTTTCTTCAAGATTGCCATTCAAAAAGGCCGTCTTGACATCCATTTGCCATACTTCATAGTCATAATATGTGGCAATGGCAAGAAGGATACTGATAGACTTTACCATAGCAACAGGTGAAAAGGTCTCCTCATAGTCAACCCCTTCAACCTGGGTATAACCTTTTGCTACTAGTCTAGCTTTAAAGGTTTGCACCTTCCCATCTACACCACGTTTTCTCTTGTAGATCCACTTACAACCTATAGGTTTTACCCCATCAAGCTTATCTACAAGATCCCAAACAGAATTGAACTGCATAGACTCCATTTCTTGGTCCATGGCTATGACCTATTTGCCTTTGTCAATGTCAACCATTGCTTGATTATAAACAACCTCTTGTTTCTTTTGGGTATCCTACGAATAGACACAACTTTGAACGTGAATCCAACTTCTTTGGATTTGTCACAAGCACATGTGCTGGACAACCCTATATTCTGAAGTGACATAAAGTACCCTTACGTCCTTTCCAGAGTTCAAAAGATGTTTCAGAAACACTTTTGGAGGGCACACTATTCAAAATGTATACTACAGTCTCTAATGCATAACCCCAAAAGGAACTAAGGAGATGAGCATAACTCATCATTCATCGAACCATGTCCAACAAGGTTTTATTTCTCCTTTCTGATACATCGTTTTGTTGTGGTGTGCCGGGAGCTGAGAGTTGGGATGTAATTCCATGTTCTATCATATAGTTCTGGAATTTTAAATCCATGTACTCTCCACCTCGATCCAATCGAAGTGTTTTAACTGTTTTACCTAATTGATTTTCAACCTCAGTCTTGAATTCCTGGAACTTTTCAAGTGCTTCAGACTTGTGGTGCATTAGGTAAATGTGCCCATATCTAGAATATTTCATCTATAAAATAGATGAAATATTCATATCCTCCCCTGGCTTTAACATTCATCGGACAACAAAGGTCTGAATGTATAAGCCTTAGAGTATCTTTGGCTCTATAACCTTTTCCACTAAAAGGTCTTTTAGTCATCTTGCCTTCTAGGCAAGATTCACATACTGGCAAGGAATTTTCTTCTAACTCGTTTAGAAGTCCGTTCTTTACCAATCTCTCAATCCTATTGAGATTAATGTGACCCAATCTTAGATGCCAAAGATGAGCATTTTCTTTAGGAGAAATTTTACGTTTCTTAGTTTGTGTGTGTGCAGTTTTAAATAATTCAGTGTTCAAAACCATTTTAACTGAATTAGGCTTTAAAACATACAATCCATTTTCTAATGAAGCTGAACATACTTCAAAACCTTTCTTTAAAATAAACACTTTATTCATAGAAAAGGAAACAAAAATACATTGTTCAATAAGGCAAGAAATGGAAATAAGGTTTCTAGTAAACCCTGGTTTACTAATATATTGTCCAACAATACATATTTCTTGCCAAAATAAAGCTTCATTGTGCCTACTGCTACAACTGAGACGACTTCTCCATTTCCAACCCGGAGCGTTATCTCTCCTTGTTGTAGCCGCCGCGAGAAATCAATTCCTCAGAAAGAAGAACAATCATGATTAGTGGCGCTCAAATCAAGTATCCAAGCTGTTTTATCATTATCCACTAAACAAGCTTCTAGGCAAAGTAAATCATATTTACCTTCCTTCTTCTTTTTCTCGCAATGTACTTGAACGATTCCGCTTCCAATGCCCGTCTTCGTTGCGGTGGAAACACTTTCTTTGTCGAAGAACGTCTTTGACTTTCTTGCCCTTCACAAGCAGCTTTTGTCAACTTGTTTCCTTTTACCAACCTTTCTTCATGTTCTTCTTCTTACCTCTCAAAGTTAGAAGAAGATTGAGCCATCGCTTTTGTCCCGCAGGTCGAACCTCTCGCGGATAACTCCTACGGCAACATTTGCCTCACCTTTCGATCCCTGAATTTTCATCAAAGATTGAAAGGTCTGGAGTTCATTCAGAAGGGAGGTAAGATTAAAAGTAAGCTTGTTCATAACAACATTACTTCTAAACTGCAGGAAACTATATGGAAGAGTTTCCAGAATGAAGCTGACCTGGCTCGACTCATCGATGGAAGCACCATTCGACTATGCGATGTTAAAATGTACCATCATATCCAGGACATGATCCCGAACAGATGTACCCTCTGGCATCCTCGAGTTGAATATGTAATTTAAGGCATTATGTCGGGCTTGTGTGGACTGTTGTCCAAACATACCCTGCACAGAATCTATGATTTCCTTGGCGGTAATCATGCCCTCATGCTTCTTGGCTAATATGTCAGACATACTTGCCAGAATGTAGACCTTGGCCTTATCATTGGCCTTGATCCATCGATCATATGCATCACGAACATTTCGTGACGCATTCGAGCCTAGCACCCGAGGACACTCCTCAGTTAGCACAAAGTTCAGATCATCCACTACCAAAATAGTGTTGAGTTTGTTTTTCCATGTCATCATATTCTCTCCGGTTAACTTTTCCGCACCCAATAAGGAAATTATAGAGCTAGACATTTTGGCTGAAAAAATTACAACAATCTTGTATGAGTTTCTTGCTATAACTCTAATCCAATCATGTTTTAGCTAATTATCAAATGATTCCTAGGCCATTTATAATTTGCAATGATACTCCAAAGGTTTACAATCTATGACACCGAAGGGTAATAAAAAACACTCCTCCTTTGGATCAAGACACTCTTGATCAAAACCTAACACCAGAATAACTCTTATTCCTATAGGTTTTAGTTACCATTTTTCGGTCTGAATACATACACAACTTATGTACCCCATGGGTGTAACCCTTTGTCTTTAGATCCCAGAGTCTCGATCCAATAAAATCCGTCGAAGGGAGGACTAGATTGAAAAATAGTCTAAGGAAATCTTTATCCCTTTCGAGTGTCTACTGTGTTAGATCCCCTATGATCAAGCCCTCCGAAGGGATTGTCTGGTCTAGGCCAAACTAGCAGGCTGACCATAGTGGTCTAACGGTGTAAACCGACAAAAGAGACCGTAGGTTTTGTTTTCACTAAACCTGCTCCCACTCAAGATAAGTACCCTCTCCATTCACCTTGATATTAACTCATACAAACACCATTCGAAGGGGGACGCTCCCGTTCGCGCCACAAGGCCAAGTATGAGTCTCACGGTGTGAACTTCCCGGAGATAGCGTAGGTGGAAAAATATGTATCTCATACATTTTTTCCTCCCATTGAATACTTTAAGTCTATAGGAATCTTTCTTAGGCTAAAACCAGACTAATGGTTTTACCTAACTCTATCAACATAACTCTTATATTGATGATCAATATAACTCTTATATTGATTTTATCCTAAGTTTGTTAATATAACTCCTTATATTAAACCTAGGATTTCTAGTTTATTAACCCTTTAATAAACCCGCTGACGCTACTGTAATTTATAAGGCTCTCTGATTAAATTTCACTACTGTCGATTCCTGGTAGGGGTGTTCCGTTTTAAATCGAAACTTAAATACCCAAACTAGATGTAACTTTCCTTAGACAGAGTTCCTCTTTTAATCATAGCTTATAAATTACTTGGTTCCTAATTCTAATCTAATTAGAACTAGATAACCTAAGGTCTATTATTTCCAAGTTCTAAACACTTTAAAACTAATAATTAACCTTAGGTGACATGCATACTATGTTATAGTGCTTGATCATTCATCACATGAATAATAAGACATTCATAGCATATTCATCTCATGAAAAATAATGCATGTCAATGCTGTCCAAAAATTAATATAACAACATTATATTAATTAATCATGCAAACTATATAATATAACTCCTTATATTATAAATGATGCATGAAAATGCTTAACCTAAGGTGGGATTTCTAAAATACAAGCATACACTATGCATGACAATAATTACACAACAATTGCATAATTAAAATAGCAAAAATTAGACCAATTTTGGCACCCTAGAAATAATTTTAATTAATATAATATAATTATATTAATTAAAATTAAAATTATTAAATATATTAAAATAAAACATTTTTATAATTAATATAAATAATAAAAAAAACGTTTCTGCCCGTTGCTCCTCGCGTGAAACGTATTTGGCGTTGCAACGCTGCTTTTGTCGTTTTCTGCCGAGCGTTGCAACGCTAGAGGCTACGTTGCAACGCTGCTTCCTACGCACGCCTTCTCCCGACAGCGCGACGTTGCAACGCCAATGAATAACGTTGCAACGCTGCACACAGGCAGCATTGAGGATCATCATTCCTTTGCTCGTTTTTGCTCCGTTCTTCTCAGCAACCGCCTTGCCTCGATCGACACGGACTTACAGACTCGATTTACAATTAAATTTGCCCAAAACACCGGGCCCTTACATTGAACATTTCAATGGAAATTGTAAATCTAAGTGCCAAAAATTGAAAACATCTAATTTCGCAAAAACCGTTCATACATCTCATGCAAAAACAGTAAATCCCACCTTGTTCTTGAAAAATCTAGAACATAAATCAAGAACGCAATTGGGCTCTTATACCAATTGAAGGGAATCGAAGTCCCCAGAGCGGAAGCGATTG
The DNA here is from genome assembly GCA_036507285.1 of Trichosanthes cucumerina. Taxonomy (NCBI): domain Eukaryota; kingdom Viridiplantae; phylum Streptophyta; class Magnoliopsida; order Cucurbitales; family Cucurbitaceae; genus Trichosanthes; species Trichosanthes cucumerina. Next base: position 66,304,544 of record CM071839.1, on the reverse strand, counting down.
CGAATCGCGCGTTCTTGATTTAGTTACAACGGAAAATTCAAGAACGTAAAACATAGATTAAGCACATATAATAAAATGGACAGCAAGAAATTACCTTTGAAGAACCTTTCTTCAAGTGCTCCTCCTCTCTTCACGATCAAGATCAACGCAACACGAACTCGTACGAACACCTACACCACCACCGGATCTTCTCCGTTGTTCTCTAGGTGAGGGAGGAAGGTGGGTTCCCTTTAGGAATAATGAGGTGTTTTGTGAGAGAGATCTTTGTTGTCTTGGAACCTTTCCAACAACAACAAAAAGGCTAGGATACACTTCTAATGTCTTAACCTAGTTGCATCTCATGCAACCATATATATATCGGGGAATGGGATGAAAATGACCATCCTACCCCTTCTTTAATCTCTCTTTAGTATATAGTTTATATATGAATCTAATTCATATTAAAACTATATATTATATCAATTATATCATATATAATTGATATAACTCCTCATGTATGAAATTGAACACTTCAATTTCACTCCTAACTATATACCCTAAATATTACCATATTGAGCCAACAGAGGGATCTAATGGACCTACAGATCATGAGCTCCAATGATGTGAGATTAACTGATCAAACTCTTTGATCCAGTTAATCAATATTCATTAACTACAAGTCACTCCACTATAGACTTGTAGCCGCACTCTCTCATCAGTAGATATTATTGTGTCCACTGATATAGTCATTACCCATGAGTCGACCCTTCACAGGTTGTTCGTAATCACAGTTGGGTCAAAATTATCGTTTTACCCCTGTGATTACCTCTTTGGTCCTTAAGCACCACTGATCCTCTAATGAACAACAAGTCTAAGGTTCTACCTTAGACTCATACCCTCATAGAGGATCTGGGGCCCCGTTGTTCAAGACACGAGTCGGTTCTTAAGGAACAACTTATCTAATTCCTCAGTAGAGGAATGAGTGAATTCCATCTTGCACAGTTAAATTCCCAGCTACCTACGAGGTTCTATCCCTGAGAAGGTAGGCTTATTGAGTCAGCTGCAGGCCACTCTCACCCATACTAGTCTAAGAACAAACCCCTATAAGTAGGAGTTCTTAACTTGCTCAGGATTCAGGTCAAGTCACTAATGACCATCTATAAATTACTAGTCTTATCCTGTTAACGGTGTTATACTGGTTAGACTAATAATTTGCGATCCAGTCTTGTATGAACTCTTCATATAGGATGCCCCCACTCGCATGTCAACTACATGAATGAGTTGGATTACCCCATTTGTACTAATTACAAAGTGGGTCGCATCCATGGTGTTACCTGAATGAGGTTTCCAACCTTATTCTTATACCATAGACTATTTAGGTTATAATCTTGAATTCAACCCAATTAGTGTCCACTACACTGATTTCAAGATAAACGTTATAATCTTGGAGCTTAGTTTATTGGATTTATAAAAGCAAGACTATAATCTTATCAAAACAAATAACACTTTATTTAATTGATCAAAATTACACAAGTTTGGGGCATAAATCCCAACAATAATGTAGTTCAAAGTTTTTTTTGGGGGGTCGTTCCCCTTTTAAGCCCATGCGGGCCAGGAGCATCTTGATGTTTAGGCTCTTGCGACGAGGAGCTCTTAAGATTTTAGATGATTTAGTTCTCATCGTTGTCTTGACCAGATCCTTCGTTTGTAGGATTTGTTATAATGAAGAGATTTTTCTTTACCTTCAAGGAGCCCTCTATATTTATGAGAATATAGAACTTCCTTTTCATACGTGAAGGAACGGTACTATGAATCTTGTTGTTCTTCACTGCATCGAATAGTTCTGCCTTCAAGGATTTCATCTTTCTTTCGTGTTGATTGCTTGTTATTCTGAGGCGATCAAAAACAAATGTTGAAGGTCGATCTTCCTTTGATGTGGAGACACTCAACCTTTGGAAGGCTGAAGGTCGAGGCGAGTTGGGTCTTGGTTTTCTTCTTTCGTTGGGGTCATACTCATTTTTTAGAAGACTGAAGGTCAAGTAGTTGAAGGCTTGATGCGATTGAAAACGGAAGTCCTTTGCTTGACTTCTTTTGCATCGTCAGTTTCTTCTACTTCAATGTAGTAAACACTTGCAGAGTTTTATTCCTTTTCTTTCATGTGAAGGAAATTTCTAGAGAAGAATTCATTTAACGTCATCGATTTTCTAGGTTGAGAATATTTTTTGTTTCTCTTCCTTTCAGACTTAGGTTTCCATGAATTCTTCTTCTTTTGATGTTTGTCTTTCCATTTGTAGCTTCTAAATTGACAACAATTGTATGAGGCTAAACTTTGTCTTTGCTTCTTCAAATGAGTCACAAGAACTTGACCTTTGTCTTTATCATCGGTAGGTCAAGACCTTGGAGTTTGTTTCTTGGTATATCATGTTGAAACCAAACAGTTATAGGTTCCATGGTTCCAAATTGGACTAGGCTCACTTCTATACCACGAAGCGGATTAGATTTCATCTGACTGCATGTGTTTATTGTCACTGCAACATGATTTGTTTGAGTTATTTCATCGAGGTCTTGTTTCTAAAAGGAGGTGTATAGATTGTATCAAGACACACCTTGACTTGTGCAAGTAAACACAACCTAATTGCAACAAGTGATAAGTAATTTAATCGATTCCACAAGGATTAGTTAAAAGAAGATTTGTTTTATTGAAGTTATTCTAGTGCACCTTAGGAAACCAGAGATGAAGTGGAAATTCAACACTTCGAAACTAAACTTTAAAGAAGTAGTGCTAAGCAACTCAAGATCCTTGACTAACAGGAACAATAACTTGACTCTAATGATTAAGGCATGGGTTGAATTAGAGGGATACTTATGTTTCATCAAGCTAAATGCTACAACAAGGAGACTACTCCAACACCTAATGCAAGTTCTCACAGACTCTTTCTAGAGATCTTTAATAACAACAACTAATTCTCATTACATTGCCTCTTTACTTACTCTCTCCTTGCATTCATTAGGTGAGTTACTATCCCTAGTATCCTTAATTACCTTGCGGTTAACACCTAATCAGAACTAATCCTAATCAAAGAGATAAGTGTATCATTCCTTTTCCCAAATTAAAGATAAACGCAATCCAAATCGGTTGGTCAGACAGATTTCAGCTTGAATTAAGCACACAATGATTAGAAGTGAGGATGAGTGCAACTCATGCTATCACATTTAACTCAAATCCACATTAACCTCCCCTAATTCTCCCCCTTAGCTAAATTAGTTCATGTTGAATAAATAAGAACAACCAACAAAACTTAGATTGAATCGACAAGACATTACAAGGTCCAAAAGTAAACAAGAATTTTATAAGAAGAAACAGTGCTCAATAAAACAAAATTGAAATTGCATAAAGTATAACAACAAGTAAAAAATAGCAGCTCCCGAGAGTGAGGTTAGGCTTCTTTTCCAAGAGATCTTCTCTCCCCAATTTGGCACCTCCCAAGGATCCTAAATTTGTGCTTATCTAAAAGACTCCTTAACTTTCTATCCCCCTTCTCGAAATGGAAACAAGGAGCTTAAATACAACCTCCCAATTAAAGAATCAGGGCTTTTGTGGCAAAAGTACTCCAAGAATCAGCTTCCAATTGGTCCAGTGAAGGTACACTGTCAGATTCATTAATTGAGGTGGTTGCCACGTGTCCAATTGCTTATACTTTCCAACTGAGTGGTTGAGACATAACCTCAGCTTCAACATTCTTTCATTTCTTTGCTCCAGCAATTGGAATATTGCTGTGACATTTTAAATGCTCCAGCATTTGGTGCCCTTTTTTCCCTTTGCAACAGATGTTGCAAAAATTTACCATTAGGCTTTCCTCAGTTTGATCATTATGCTGCAGTAATTCCCCTGCAAGGATCGCAGCTTCATGAATCAGACATCACTATACTTAAAACATTAATAGGGGAATTTTGACAACCACACAGGGGATCTAACTGTTCAAAACACAACTTCTAGCAACGAAATATACACGCCCAAACTAAAAGAGACTCAATTACTCAAAATAATCCACTTAATAACTCTCTTTTGCAGAGCTATCAACCCTCCAAACTTAAACTATTACTCGTCCTTGAGTGATAAAAACTCAACCAGAAGCAGAACAGTAACTAAGACTTATAAATTGTGAATGAATCAACAAACAATTGCTACCAGGGTTGAATTAGTCCCTAAGAAGACTTAGTCCTACTTAACTTTTTCTAGGCACTAAAATTCTTAATCTACTGCTTCACAGATTTGAGCCATCCTCTCTCATCCCCACAGTGACATTATTGCTAAAGTCTTTCATTGACTTCACTTTGCATTCCTCAAGTTGTCATAAACAAAAATGTTTGGCCTTGCTGAACTAGGATTACTTATTGAATTTTAAACCATTGCCAATATGAAAACCAGCTTACCCCCGAATAGCATAAACTTAAGACTCACCACTAAACTCCCTCTTAGTTCTTAGTGTGGCCACATTTGTGATGCAACTCACTTAGGTTTCAGAAAGCTTAACAAGGAGATATATAAGCATTTATTTATCCTTTTTTAAAAAAAAAAAAAAAACAACAAGGGAGTACCTTTTTTGTCCACAAAGCCTTCAATCAAAACAACAACATTTGTGATGAAGATGGCTGACAACGAGCTTTGCTACAGAATTGGGTTGCCAAAGCATACTCATGTTTTCGCCTATTCTCAGATCAAAGTCAGACATGGGTATCATGCCCTTCCCCATTTTACTAAATAGCCATCACAGAGGAGTAACTCTCCTTATTGCACTCTTAAATAGTTTACTTTGCTCTTTTTTTTTGTTAACTAACCAGGGATAAGGGTTTCACAAGACAACAACACTTTTAAAGGCTTCACAATCACTAATCCAAATGAAAAGATTGGATTCCCCTCCCCAAACTTATTTTACTCATTGTCCTCAATGTGTGAATAACATGGAAGAAAGAAAAAACAATTTTATATCCAAAGCAAGGCCTAAGCATTTTGTCTAGCACATTTGGAGTAAAAACTCAGGAATTAACAATAATAAGAAAGGGCATAGACGACTTCCAACTCTTTAAAGCAAAGAATAAGATTAAAGGTATGATAACACATAGTTAAGCAAGGTGAATCACAAGGTAGGAAGAAATTCAACACAAAACATACAAGGGCTTTTCATTCATACGCTCATTATCATTAACAACCCTAAACACAAAATTTTCTTTCTTTCCAACTTAACCCAAAGAGGGGTTAATGAGCCTACACTTTGCAAAAGAAAATAACAGCTAACCAACAAAGCGACAAACAAACAGACACAAGCAGAAAATTCTTAAAAGCAGACACACAAACAATAGACCAACAAGTAGAAAAGGAATAAAAACATATAAGCAGGCAACATACCAGACTAATTGGAACACAACTCTACTTAGCTCAATCTTCATCCCCAGGGAGATGCTCTTCATCCTCATCATCAAATTGAGCTCCATCAAGATTGTGGGGGTTTCATTGGTTGAAGACAACATCTGGAAAGGCAGTGAAAGGCGGATATGGGTTGTCGAAATTAGCCAGCATAGCCTTTTTGAGGGAAGTGTCCCTGGTTTTGGCATAAGTCCAATAAGCTCGTTGTTACCCCCTCAGAATGATCCCACCTCTACATTAGTTGGGATTGTTGTTCCAGAAGCTTGTTGACACCCACAGCTAGCACTCCTTTGCCCTTGCTATTTCCCCGAGTGAGCCTTTCAATGTTAGTCAAGCTGATGGTGACTTGATCACTCACCATATCTTCAGTTTGTTGAAAAGGTACTCCAACTTGTAAGCACAACTTAGTGATGGTATTGGGGAAGAACAACTTGCCTACCTTTTTTCTAGCACGAGCTTGGATTTCTCTGGCAATGATTCGTCCAAAATCTATGCTCAGCACCTTCAGGATTGCAAAGGCAAGTAGAACCCTGTCCTTTGAGACAATGTTATCGTGAGTGGTAGGCAGAAGTCTATTTTTAACAAAGGACATCCACACATTAGCTTTGTCAGTCAAATATGCAGCCTCTATGCTTCTTATACCTGTTGTTGAAACCCTCCATTGTGCTCTTTGAACTCCTACTACCTTCATTGCAGAGTTAAGGTAGGAGTCTAGGGTTGCCACCTCAATCTCATTATAAGCTGCATTAGGCATATCATGCAGGTTAAATAGCTCGTTAATAGTGGATGGAGTCTAATCAACTACTCTACCTCGAACTGTGCTTTCGAAGGTGGAGTTTGGCTCCACATTAACATAAAACTCCTACACTATAGGTATGATGGTTAGCTCCGGTTGCTGGAAAAATTGTTCCCATCCATGATTAATAATGTTAGCATTAACAAATAGAGGAAGACTGATGTAAGGTTGAGCAAAACCCTTCTCAAGCAATAACTCTTATGTTCTGATCAACTCAAATCATGCCCTAATTGCTTCATTGATCAACCTTTCCATAGAGGACCATTTAGAAGACTTTGTCAGCTGCTTATTTTTCTTCTTGGAAGCTTTTAACTAAGAAGTCAGTACTGGTTGTTCCACCTGCTCTAGATTAGTTGAAGCATCATAACAAACATCCTCTTCTTCTATAGGCTTCCCCACAACCTTCTCTCCCCCTTTAGACTTAGAGGACTTTGATTTGCTCTTGGAATGAGAATGCCTTGAGTTTTCAGCTTCTTCCAGAAACTCTTGTGCTGGAACCTCCTCTTTAATAGGCTCCTCCATTATCTTTTCTTTCTTTTGGACTTCGATGGGGCCATTTTAATCTTCTAATCTCTTTCTTTTTGTTTTTTTTTCTAAAGCTCTCGAGCTCTTGGCTTTGATGCAAAACAACCATCCCTCAAGTCTTAGCTTAAAGAGTTGGTCGAGTATGAAGGAGAGATTTTATGAATATTTTAATTGAACTTTCTGCAGGATTTTTAATCCTTTCCAAGAGCATCCTGCACCAAGCAACCTGCAAATTGATTATCCAAATCGCCTTAGAAGGATTATATTTTCTTTTTAGGTAATGTGCAGTTTTGCTGAAAGTTTTCTCAGATTAAGATAGCTGCATTTTCCAAAGTTAGAAAGGTTGGCTGCCAGGTATCACATGCTGAATGCTCTAGCTGTGTTGCTTCTCTTCCTGCTGTCTGGCACAAATCAATACATGAAACTAAGCAAAAGAGAACTAAAAGAAAACAAAGGGGGCTACTTAACAAAAAGAAACTAGGAAAAGGCTGAAATGAAAGTAACTTGAGGGAGTAATTAAATTTGTAATAAAAGAAACACTCCCTTGTTAAAGCTTCTGCTTAAGTGGTTGGTTAATCCGAGAGTAGCCTCCTAGAGATTATTCCCCTTTTAAAATTCTCTCTCCAATAGTGTTTGAGTCGTTGACCACTCACTTTGAATTCCCTTCCATCTTTGTCATCTCTCAAGGTAACAACACCATGTGGATATGCTTCTATTACTCTAAATGGGCTAGACCATTTTGATTTTAATTTATCTGGTAAAAATTTCAATCTTGAGTTGTACAACAACACATTTTGCCATTTTTCAAAGGATTTGCAGACAATTTTGTTATCATGCCAAGCCTTGTTCTTCTCTTTGTAGGCCTTAGCATTCTCATAAGAGAAATGTCTAAACTTCTCTAGCTCATTGAGTTGCAACATTCTATTGGCACCTGCTTCTACCAAGTCTAAATTTAGTTCCTTCATGGCCCAAAAGACTTTGTGCTCAAGCTCAAGGGGCAAATGACAAGCCTTTCCATACACCATTCTGTAAGGGACATACCTAAAGGGGTTTTAAAAGTTGTTATGTAAGCCCATAAGGAATCGTGAAGCTTGGTTGACCAATCCTTTCTGTTAGAGTTGACCACTTTTTCCAAAATGCCCTCAATTTCCCTATTAGATACCTCTACTTGCCCATTGGCTTGTGGGTGATATGGTGTTGAAACTTTGTTCTTGACATTGTATTTTCCTATGAGATAATTCATTGCTCTATTCACAAAATGAGAGCCTTCATCACTGATAAGGGGTCTTGGGGATCCAAATCGAGTAAAGATGTGTCTATGAAAAACTTCATCACTGTTTTTGCATCATTTCCTGGGCAAGCCATTGCTTCCACCAATTTTAAAACATAATCCACTGCCATGAGAATGTAGAGATTGCCATTTGATGGAGGAAAAGGCCCCATGAAATCTATTCCCAAAACATCAAATAATTTCACCACAAGGATATAAGTAAGAGGCATTTCATCCATCTTTCCTATATTACCTCTCCTTTGGCATCTCTCGCAAGTCTTGCTAAACAAATGTGCAACCTTGAAAATGGTTGGCCAATATAGTCCACTTTGAAATATCTTAGTTGCTGTCCTTTGACCACTAAAGTGCCCTTCATATGGGGAAGCATGGCAATGTTCTAAGATAAAACAAATTCACTTTCATCTGAACATCTTCTTAAGATCCCATCAGTACATTGCTTCTACAGGAAGGATTCATCCCAAAAATATGTTCTAGCATCATGAAGGAACTTCTTCAGCTATTGCCCCTTAAAGTCTTCTAGTACTATTCAACTTTTAGCAAAGTTAGCAAAATCAGCAAACCGAGGGGTTTGCACAGCTTGCACTTGAGCTACCATAAGCAGTTGTTCATCAGAGAATGTGTCTCTAATGTATGATTCCGGAAGCATTTCAGATGTTGGCTCAATTCTAGACAAATGATCAGCTACCTGATTTTCTGTACCTTTTCTATCTTTAATCTCCACATCAAATTCCTATAGCAAGAGCACCCAACGAATCAATCGAGGCTTAACATCTTTCTTTGCTAAGAGATACTTTATGGAAGCATAATCAATGTACACTATCACTTTGACTCCCACTAAATAAGCTCTAAACTTCTCAAAGGCAAAAACCACTGCCAGCAACTCCTTCTCTTTGGTGGTATAATTCAATTGAGCTTCATTAAGGGTCTTGCTACCATAATATATTGGATGGATCAACCTTCTCTTTCTCTGGCCTAACATAGCCCCAACTGCATAATCACTTGCATTTGTCATTACTTTAAAGGGTAACTCCCAATTAGGGATTGATATGATGGGTGTTGTGACTAAGGCTAATTTCAACTTGTGGAAGACTTTTAAATCAATGTACCAATCAAAGACATTTCCTTTCAAGGTACGCAGGAATTGCTTGACCAGGAGGTCACTGTGCGTCCCTGCATTCTCGCAAGTTTCGACGAAATGTGCAACATGTTGCTTTGGGTTTGCCCTTTTCATCAAACTGCTGTAATTTTGGAGGTTGGTACCCTGTGGGCACCCTCAAGTTGTCAATCCTCTTTGTGTACGGTTTGAAGTACGTGAGAGGATTTTGAGTGGGTCCGCCATGCTGAGCTCTAATATAACTCATGATCATGTCTTGTAGTTGCTAGACGGATAAAGAAACAACTGAAGCTGGTTGCGGCGGTTGCTCCTCCTGGATGATGGTTTTCCCCTTATCATTGTTTCTTACTACAGGGGATTGGCTAGATTAAGTCATTTCTTTGTTTTGAACCTGATTCTTAAGATAAGCGATTTCAAATCTCTTTCTTCTACTACATTCATCAGGAGGTTGATCTTTCTTTCCATTTGCGCCATTATTTCATCAGGGTCTACATCAACATCATGATCGACATTACATCAAGATTTGTTGTCTCTTTCAGTTGATTGGGAGCAGGAGCAGATTAATCAAACAGTGGGTTATCTTTGACGATAACCTGCCTTTGAAAGCTTCATTCAGTAGTTTCATGATGTTTCTTGTCATTGCATCAGGGGTTCGATCATCACTTGTCTCACCCTCTCTAGAACACTGCAAGTTATCAGTCCCATGTAGGTGTTATTTGCAGCAGCAACAGTTGACACAACTTTCTTTAATTTCATTGGTTTTCTTTGATTTGAAGGAGAAAGAGATGAGAGGTAGAGTTGTCCCACCGGGTGTGTCAATTTTTTCACACGTGATTCCAACCAAAAAATGGTGATGAGACACGTGTAAATGAATTTGTATTTGTATTAATCATGCATAGTGAATTACAATCTCTAATGTTTATCCTTTGATTCTTTATCTTTCATATACAACTATTGTGAGGGATTTGCAACTTGTTGAAGCTCTTTGTCTTTCCACTTGTTAAAGACTTTCGACTTGTAGTTTGTTGAAGGTATTCGCCTTATAGCTTGTTGAAAGTTTTCGACTTGTAAGCTTATTGAAGATCATCGGCTTGTAACTTGTTGAAGGTTTTCGGCTTGTAAGTTTGTTGAAGATATTCGGCTCATAGGTTGTTGAAGGTCTTCTACTTGTAAGCTTGTTGAAGGTCTTCATAGTTTTATAGTTTTCAAGGCTCTGATTTAGTTCAGAGGGTTTGATCCTTAAGAGCTTAAAGATGCTTTTGATCTTTGCTTATGAATTCTATCTCTTACTTGAATGCTTATCTCGAGGGTTAAAAAGCTTGTTCTCGAGGTTGAAACTTCACTGGATTCTTGGAGTGTTCTTGATCTTCGTGAAGTGTTCTTTGTTAAGGAACATATCTGATTTTCAAGAGTGCAAAGAGTCTTCTCATCTTCGTTGAGAATTCTCTCTGGATGTTCTCTCTAGAGTCTTTAACTTCTAAACCCTTCTGGATTTTCTCAGTAGAGTCTTCAATCTCTGAACCTTGAAAATGAAGGAGAAAGGTCCCTATTTATAGAGTTCCTCTAGGCCTCCATGTGGGCTTGGGCCTGTAGGACTTGGTCAGGTTGATGTTGGGTCAATCTCTTTTGGGTTGAACCCTGTTGGTCTTGGGCTAGCTCTTTTGGGTTGAGCTTGTTTGACTTCGGTTAGTCTTTTGAACAGACTTAATTGATTTGGATCTTCTATTCTAGATTAGGCCTGATTGATTTTGGGTCTTCGTCTCTGGACCGAGCTTGGACCTTGCTATTTAGGCCTTCAATTTGGGCTTTTGTGCACTAAATTTTAAGGAACCCAAATGTACGTGCATCTGGATTAGCCATAATTTAATTTAAGGATCCTTTCAATTTTAATTAATTTCTAATTAAATATAATTTTGTCATCCATGTTGGGTGATGGCGCAACAATTTTGGATTTGCCGAAATTTCTATTCCAACACTATTATTTGAATTTCATTCTTTTTCTTTTATATTTATATATAGAAAATATATTTATACTTCTTATTAAACAAACTTATTCAATTAAATTATAAGTTTGATCTATGAACTTTGAGAGTTGTTTCTAATAAACTCCTAAATTAAAAAAAAAATTGTCTAATTAAACTTTCATTTTTTTTATCTAATAAATTCTCTAGTTTTTAATTTGATGTTTAATGTATTGATATTGCAATATCTCAAGTGTACGGGTGAAGTTTTAATATACTGATTTCAGTATAGAGTATCGTCCTCAGGAATGGGTTTCTAGATTGATTAATTACCAAGATACTTATTCTAAATTTTATCTAAATCAACAAAACTTTGGAATAATGGTGAAAAAAAATAGAAAGTAAATATACAAGTGGACACACGAATATTATAGAATTGTAGGGAAATTGATTTTACAATTTAATTTCTTATTTAACACATGCAATGAACTATGATTGCGAATTTATAAACAACAAGTAAAAGTACTCAAAAGAATCTCACGACCCATGGTGAGCCTCATGCACAATGATAAATCCTAAAGTTTCCTTATGAATTTTAAAGCATGCACGACATTAAACAACTTCTTAAATGTTTTCCAAAGAATTCTAGGTTACTCTCGTACCAGATTTCTAAGAGTCTAGGCAACTTTGTTTTAATCTAAGCTTCTTTCTCTCGAGCCTACTTAAACCAACAAGATCAATGAATTTAAGAACGAATTGCAAAAGTAAATAACACAACAAAGTTCAATACATAATTAAATAAATTCAAAACGTGTTATTCAATCCCTAACTCAACAATTAGCTACTCAAAAATCACCATAAAAACAAGCTAAAGTCATAGAATAGTCTTTAAACTAAGTTACAAACTAATAGAAAAAGAAATAAAGCTCTTATGTGTCGATCACGATCTCGAGCCTCCACAAACGCTTTGGCTCTCAAGAAATGCTCTTCTTTCTCCCCTTAGAGTGTATATTTCAAAATTTGGGCTAAAAGCTATCAAATTTGGCTCCCTCTGAAAAGGGTACAAAGTGCTCTATTTATATACAAAGTCGGCACAACGTTTCAACGCTAGGGGCAGTGTTGCAACGTTGTGCCCTAGGCGCCTAATAAATAAGGAAAAAATATGCGGTGTTGCAATGTCGCTACCCTAACGTGCGCGCCTGCTATCGAACTGGCGTTGTGGTACTACTTTGCAATGTCGTCTTCACGGCTTCACTATGTTATTCATCCGCAACATCGGCGTTGCGACGCTATGCAGAGCGTTGCGACGCTATGCAGAGCATTGCAACGCCATTACCTCCGGTCCAAGTGCTTGAATTGAATTTTCTCCTTCCACTTGATGTTATTTTTAGCTCTAAAAAGCCTCGATTTTAACCCGAGTAATCCATAATATCTCCAATTAGTCTATTTAAGCTCTTAACATGAAATTAGAAGTTTTAAACACGTAAATGATATGAAATTATCATAAAAACTAGCAATGTATAAGCCTAAGGATAACACATTTGGTGTGCTATCAAACACCCTCAAAATTAACCTTTTGCTAATCCCGAACAAAATAGAATTAAACATAAGATCTTTCTCATGCATACATCAGACTCAAGCCTCAGGGATTTAAAAGAAAATTTCAACAATCACAGGAAACAATCAAACATGATACTTCAACAAGTAATTTAAAACTCTTCTAAGTATTCCTGTGTGTGTGGGTGATTAGTGTTGGGTTTTATGTCCTAAAACTCAAAGTTTCGTAAACTGAATGTGTATTCTATTTCACAATAAAATTGAGATTTATTCAGATAAAGGTGTTATTGAATAAAGTGAATTGTATATTTTGAAACCCTAATCCAATAAAGAACTCATGGCTATAGGATGTATACTTGAACTTTATGTGTAACATAAAAGTGGACCAGGTTCAAGATATAGCCAAACCGGTCTATAGTATGGGGATAAGGTTGGGTACCTCATCTTAGGGACACTATGGGCGCGACCCACTTTGTAAAGTACAAACGATATGATCCTCAATCGTTCATGTGGAGACATGCGAGTGGGGGTGTCCTATGCAATGAGTTTGCATAAGACTGGACCGAGAAATAGTCACATAGACTTTCTTCACTTAGACTTTCTAACTCTGTTTACTGTCTTAACTGACTATATTCATACGATGACCTAGGTAACTCGATCTTAATCCTGAGCGTGCCATGAACTCCTATTTATTCGGATTATCCTTACATTTGCATGGGTGAGAACGGTCTGAGATTGTCGACTTAATAAGCCTCCCATTTCAGGTATAAGACCAGGTAGATAGTTGGGAACATAGTTCTACAAGATGGAATTCACTCCTAACCGCTTTAGTGATTAGTAAAGAGGTTGTTCCCTTAAGTGTTGACTTCGGGTCTTGAACAAAGGGCCCACCCCTCTCATTGGCCCGAGAGGGATTCGGTTTGTTGGTTGGACCACAAACCAATTGTTCATTAGAGGATCAGTAGGACTTAAGGAACAAAAAGTAATTACAGGGGTAAAACGATATATTTGACCGAGCTGTAATTACGAACGACCTGTGAAGGATCGACTTACTAATCATGGTTATATCGAGTGGACAAAAATATATCTACAGTGAGGAGAGTGCAGCCAATGGGCTTTAGTGGAATGTCTCGGTGGTTAACGAATATTGATTAGATAGGCTAAAGAGTTTGGTCTATTAATCTCGTATCGTTGGCGCTCATGATCTGTAGGCCCATTAGGTTCCCCTTACTAGCTCGGACTAAGCCTTGTAACATTTGAGAGAAAATAATTTGAACTGTTCAAATTCGATTTTGGGAGAGAACGTTAATTATATGCGATTTATTTAATATTTTACAGTTTATTTATGAATTAAACTATGATAATAAAGAGGTGGACACATTTAAATATTGTTTCAGTTTATAACATGAATAGGGATTCATGTTCAAACGGTCGATTTAAGAAATCAGGATTGGGCCAATTATTTAATTTGATATTTGATATTAAATTAAATAAATTAGTTAAAATTAATTAATTAAAATTTTTAATTAATTAAATTAATAAACTTATTTTAATTAAAAATTAGTTTTATATTAATTTTGAATTCAAATTAAAAGAAAATTCAAATTGAATTTTGAATTTCAATTAGACCAAACAACAAATGGTAAACAAGCTTCTTTGAATTTCAAATTGACCATAATTGAGCACCTTCTTCTTGCTAAATCATAATCATCTTCATGTTGTAAACTTCTCTTTGATTGAAGAAACTTTTGGTTTGCTTTAGTTGAATAAGAAACACATGAATTTTTAAGGATTTATTAAGAATTTTTTGATTTATGATTGCAGACCTTTCTCCCATCTCTCTTCAAATTCTCTCTATCAAAGATTCCGCAATCTGTTCCAAGGCCTGAGGATAGTAGGGAAGACACTAGAGATTGACCACAAAGTATTTGTGACAAGAAATTGCCCACGGATTAGGAGAATTTTGAGCTACAAAGGTATGAGTTCCTATTCTCTGTTTTTCTAGATTTGAGCATATTTTTTATTTTGCAAAATTGATCAATATAGAGTGTTCAAGATCTAAAACTAATTTTGCTTACTTAATGTACACTCTTTCAATTGGTATCAAAGAAATTTTGAGCACTCAATTTGATCTATTTTGAGTTGTGGTGGGTATTTTTTGAAATATAATTTTTCTAGGTGTCTAAAGTGTTCTTCTGATTTTGACATTTAAATTGAGCATCAATTTGTGCTTTATTTTCAAATTTCCCAAGTGTGTTTGAGCATTAATGTGTGTAGAATAATCTGTATAAGTTTTGAGTCGATTGGAGTCTGGGAAGGCCATTAGTTTGAAGAGAGAAGCTCAAAAGGTCACAAAATCAAAACAGAGGCTCCT
This sequence comes from Trichosanthes cucumerina, assembly GCA_036507285.1. Taxonomy (NCBI): domain Eukaryota; kingdom Viridiplantae; phylum Streptophyta; class Magnoliopsida; order Cucurbitales; family Cucurbitaceae; genus Trichosanthes; species Trichosanthes cucumerina. The sequence goes on along the minus strand of CM071839.1, from coordinate 66,289,522 downwards.
TGCTGTTTTTTTTTTTTTTTTGTATTTTGATTTCTTCAAGCTCCATAAAGGCCCACGTGTTTTGGTTTCATAAAGGAAGAAGACATTGTTGACTTTGACCGGTCCAGCTGACTTTGATCGGTTCAATAGTTTTTGGACCGGTTCGGCTCGTTTTCGATCTGGTTCAGGCATTTTTAGATCGATTCTGACTATTTTGAGGTCATTTTTTTTTTCATTTTGGAGGTTCATTTCTCCTTTTGGAGGTCCGGTTTAGCCTTTTACAACCCGCGGGTTCAACCTTTTGAAGGTCCGGTTCACACATATGCAAGATGGTTCGACCCAAATTCGAAGTGTTTGAAGTGGTTCAATGTTAATTCTAGATTATTATTGTAATAATTTAGTTGTTTGCTTGCTCTTAATGCCAAAACCAGCCCACTTTAGTGTGTTTAATTAATTCTGCATTGTGAATGTATGTTTTAATTAAATTCCCTGATTGCATGTGCATAAAGTATGTCATATACATTTTAAAATCCCACCATAGGAAGCATGCTCCATGCATTGAAAGTATGTTATAAGTGTTATAATATATAGTATGCATGAATTGGGGTTTCATAGGAATTAATGTAAGTGTTATATTAATTTATGAAACAAATATTGTATGTTTTAATTATAATTAATACAAGGGTTATATTAATTAAAAATTAAACATATAACTGTTATGCATTTATTCATGTGATGAATTTGTTATAAATGTATGTTTATTCATGTGATGAATGATCAAACACTTTATAACATAGACATGCATGTAACATAAGGTTAATTAATTAGTTTTAAAATGGTTTTAGAACTGAAATTAATTAGATCTTAGGTTATCTAGTTCTAATAAGATTAGAATTAAGCAACCAATAATTTATAAACTATCATTAAAGAGGGACTCTGTCTAAGGAAGTTTCTGGCTAGACTAGGGTACTTAAGTTGACGGAAACGGAACACCCTTACCTGGGAACCAACCTATGAGTGAATTTAATCCAGAGGTTTATAAATTATTTTCGTGAGTGGTGTTTATTAAGAGTTAATAACTCATAGACCAAGGTTTATTAAAAGGTTAATAGACTTAGATAATTTCAGTATAATTGTTATATTGGTAGACTTAGGTCATATTGTTTTAGCCGAAATATGCCTAAGTAAATGTTTACCCAAATTGTTTAAAATACTTAGTGGGAGTGAAAAGGTATATATGATATATCAATTTCCTCTTACGCTCTCCATGAAGTTCACACCGTGAGATTTATGCTCGGCCTCGTGATGTCAATAGGGCATCCCCATTTAGATGGTGTTTGCATAAATCAAGAGTAAGATGAATGGAGAAAGTATTTATAGTAAGTGGGAGAAGGAAGTGTGTCAACACATTCTTTGGTCTCCGCCATTAGGTTAGACCGTGAGATTCCCATGTTGCGCCTGCAGGTTGTCCGTAGTAGCACCATCCATTTGGAGAGATGTAAATGTGATTCGAAACAACTCAAACTCCAGAAATGGATAGGGTCTCTTAGGTCTATTCCTAGATTTGACTTTCCAATTCGGTAGCATCGTTGGGGTCGACCTCTGAGGTTTAAAAATGGCGGGTCACACTTACGAGAATTACTAAGTGTTAGTGAATTCTTAACCAAAGTAGTGATAACTAGAATGCTATAGGAATAACAGTTATTTCAGTATTAGCATTTAGTTAAGAATGTCTTGGTTCTGTGAAGGAGTGATTGATTGCCCCTCGGTCGCGGTTGCTCTGACTCACTGAATTATTGTTGCAAAAACAATAATGAGATTATGGGTACATTACTTTTGCTAAATTCTTAATTGGATGCATGTTATGGGTTAAAAGCAATTCACTAATAGAATATGTTCTATTTTCAGCATGTCCAACTATTTTATTCAATTACTCGCCTCCGACAAACTTAACGGTGATAACAATGGAACTTGAAAATCATACTTGAATACGATTCTTGTGATTGATGATCTAAGGTTCGTCTTGACAGAGGAATGTCCTCCCCCTCCCAGCTCGTCTGCAACCCGAATAGTTCGGGATGCATTTGACAAATGGACTTGGGCTAATGATGAAGCCCGGGTCAACATCTTAGCCAACATATTTGTGAAGGGAATGAAAATCTCAGCGCAGCGGAAGACGATCGAATTGTCATGGTATCATTACGCTACTCGAATTTTGTTAAAACGATCTAACTATTAGATCTAGGCTAAACATGTAAAAGATGGAAGAAAATACAGCAAGATGAATTGTACTTACTTGTTGAAGACTCTCTTCAATATTTCTTCCAAGATCACGAACGCTTCGTGCTTCTCGAACTCTATAAAACCTTCTCTCGAACGAAATCCGAACACAACCACTTGGAGTCTCGGTTGTTCTTCCTTTGAAAAGGAGGAGAGTTGTGGGACTCTTAGAGTTTTGGAGAGGGAGGAGAGTTGAGAGAGTAGAGAGAATTTTGATCTCTTCTCTTTGATCAAAATCAAAAAATGAGAGAAACGCTTACCAATCCCTTCTTGCAAAGGGTTTAAATAGTGGGAATGATGGAGTTAAAATTTCCACATTATTACCACTTTACCACAATCATAGGATATGCAAATCCCATTTGCATAACCACATAATATAAGATATCTCATATCTCATATTGCAAATATCATTTGCAATAATTGTGGATTAATTAAATTGAATCACATCCAATTTAATTTCTCTCAATTAATTTCTCCAATTAGCCCTAATTCAACAATTAGGCTAACCTATAGTTTATTATGAATCTCATTCACATTAACTATATATTATATCATTCATATCTTATATAAATGACATAAATGCCCTTAAAGTGAAATTGAACACTTCAATTTCATACCAAAACATTAACCCTTCTTTTAACCCAGATTGAGCCAACCGAGGGACCTAATGGACCTCTGGTGGATGGGCTTCAATGATCCGAGATTAACTGTCAAACTCTTTGACCTGGTTAATCAACATTCATTAGCTACGGTAACACTCCACAATAGCCCGTAGTTGCACTCCCTCAGTGCAGAATATTACGTGTCCACTGATATAACCAATGCCCATGAGTCGACCTTTCACAGGTTGTTCGTAGACACGGCTGGGTCAAATTACCGTTTTACCCCTATGTCTACCTCTTGTTCCTTAAGTCCCCACGCTCCTCTAATGAACAACATATTGTGATGGTCCAACCATACACAACACCCTTCTCGGGCGGTGAGAAGGTGGGCGCCGTTGTCCAAGCCACGGAGACAAGACTTAAGGGAACAACCCCTCTAGTTTCTCTGAAGGCGGAGCGAGTGAATTCCATCTCGCGTAGTTAAGTTCCCAGCTCCCTACTTGGTCCTGTCCCTGAGAAGATAGGCATATTGGGCGAGTAACTGTGACCACCCTTACCCGTACTAGTCAAATGACAGACCCCCGCAGAGACGAGTCCGTAACACGCTCGAGATTGTGTCGAGTCACTAATGGTCATCTACGAAGTTATTAGTCCTTCATCACAATCGGTGTTACATCAGTAGGTCTAATAATTCACGGTCCGGTCTTGTACAATCTCATTGCACAGGATGCCCCCACTCACATGTCAACAACATGAATGAGTCAGATCACGTCGTTTGTATCTAATACAAAGCGGGTCGCATCCACAGTGTATCCAGGATTAGGTCTCCAACCCATCCATATACTGTACACCGTTCGGATCATTAACTCGAACGTGGTCATCCCTGTGTGTCCACTACAAACCGTTCAAGTTCTAGTTCTCTCATAAATTCAATGGCCCTGGAGCTTAGTTTATTGGAAAAGTTTGTAAATATTGCGAGACACAAAGTAATGAAATAAATAACTCTTATTAATTTCAAACAGTAATTTACAAACACGAGATTAGGACAAAAATCTCAACAAACTCCCATTTGGACTAAGCTAGTGGAGAAAATACATTTTTGAAATGTACATAAATTACAATGAAGTAATACAATAAACTAGGGCATTGAATACCCGTTTACATATCTCCCACTTGCCCTAGTCAGGAAGCTCTCGAAGACCTAGACTCTCTAGGTGACCCTCAAACACCTTAGTCGTGAAGGGCTTTGTAAATGGATCAGCTACGTTGTGCTCGGCGCTATCTCGCGTGGTATCGCGCCTCTCGCGGTGCACAATCTCCCGTGTCGATGATACTTGTGCTCAATGTGTTTGCCTCATTTATGGCTCCGAGGCTCATGTGAGTTGGCTCGCACCACCAAGTTATCACGAGCGATTGTGATCGGCAAGTTCATATTTGGAACAACTTCCAAATCTGTCATGAACTTCCTAAGCCAAACAACTTCCTTTGCAGCTTCACAAGCCGCAACATACTCCGCTTCCGTAGTGGAATCAGCGATGCAACCCTGCTTGATGCTTCGCCATACTACAACTCCTTCATTCAGAATGAAGGTTGACCCCGAAGTGGATTTCCTAGAATCCTTATCGGTCTGAAAGTCAGAATCCGTGTATCCCATAAGGATCAAATCCCCACTGCCATACACTAAGCTGTAGTTCCTCGTTCTTCTAAGATACTTTAGGATTGCCTTTACGGTTGTCTAGTGATCTAATCCTGGATTGGACTGATATCTACTGACGATTCCTACTGCATAACAAATGTCGGGCTTAGTACACGACATAGCATACACCAGGCTCCCTACAGCCAAAGCATATGGAATCCGTCTCATATCCTCAACATCTTGAGGAGTCTTCGGACACTAATCCTTAGAAAAGTGAACCCCATGCCTGAAAGGCAGCAAGCCCTTCTTGGAGTTCTGCATCTTATATCTAGACAACATTTTGTCAATATAAGACGCCTGAGACAAGACTAGCATTCTGTTCTTCCGATTCCGGACAATCTGGATACCTAGAACATACTGAGCTTCTCCCAAATCTTTCATTTGGAATTGCGAAGCTAGCCACTTCTTAACGTTAGTAATAAATTCTACCTCATTCCCAATGAGAAGAATATCGTCCACATACAACACCAAAATGCATAAGTTTTGTCAACGATTTTCTTGTAGACACAAGGCACGTCGACATTTTGATCAAAGCCATAAGATTTGATCGCCTCATCAAACCTTATATTCCAAGACCTCAAAGCTTGTTTCAGCCCATAAATGGATCTATGAAGCCAGCAAACCTTTTGCTCTTGGCCTTGGGCAATGAACCCTTTGGGCTTGTCCATGTAGATGGTTTCATCAAGTTTGTCATTCAGAAAGGCTGCCTTGACGTCCATCTGCCATACCTCTAGTCATAATACACGACAATGGCCAGAAGGATCCTGATCGACTTTACCATGGCAACAGGTAAAAAGGTCTCCTCTTCGTCAACCCCTTCAACCTGGGTAAAACCCTTTGCCACTAGTCGGGCTTTGAAGGTTTGCACCTTCCCATCTACGCCACGTTTACGCTTGTAGATCCATTTGCAACCAATAGGTTTTACCCCATCCAGTTGATCCATAAGCTCCCAGACAGAATTGAAGTACATTGACTCCATTTCCTGGTCCATAGCTTTAATCCATTCGTCTTTGTCAACATCAACCATTGCCTGATCATAGGTCAATGGATCCTCACGATCATCATCAGGAGCGACAAGCGAGGTTTCAAATTAAACCCATGTAGCGATCAGTGTATCACGCCCTCCCACTACGTCGAGGCATTCCCAACTCTTGGGAACGGATTTGACTAGAAGTGCTAGGATCAACAACACTTGTTGACGTACTAGCCCCATCAGCAACTCTTGCTGATGTACTGTCCATTTCATTTAACACAATTTTACACCTTGGTAAATGATCCCTGACGTGGTCTTCCTCTAGGAATGTGGCGTTTGTCGACACAACTACCATATTTTCCTTAGGATCGAAAAACAGATCACCCCTAGTCTCTTCAGGGTAACCTACGAATAGGCACAATTTCGAACGGGGTTCCAACTTTTTCGAATTTGACACCAACACGTGGGTCAGGCATCCCCAAATTCTGAAGTGATGTAAACTGCCTTTACGTCCACTCCAGAGCTCGAAAGGTGTTTCACAAATATTCTTCGATAGAACGTTGTTCAAAATATAGACCGCAGTCTCCATTGCGTAACCCCAAAAAGAATCAGGGAGACGAGCATAGCTCATCATCGACCGAACCATGTCCAACAAGGTTCTGTTTCTCCTCTTTGATATACCATTCTGCTGTGGCATACCAGGTGTTGAGAGTTGGGACGTAATTCCGTGTTATATCATATAGTCCTGGAATTCAGTGTCCATATACTCTCCACCTCGATCCGATCGAAGTGTTTTAAGCGATTTACCTAAGAGGTTCTCAACCTCAATCCTGTACTCCTTGAACTTTTCAAGAGTTTCAGACTTCCTGTGCATTAGGTAAATATACCCATACCTCGAGTAATCATCTATGAAAGACACGAAGTACTCATAACCGCCCCGAGCTTTAACATTTATCGGACCATAGAGTTCAGAATGTACTAACTCAAGAGGCTCTTTGGCTCTATATCCTTTTCCACTAAAAGGACGTTTGGTCATCTTGCCCTCAAGGCATGACTCACACACCGACAAAGATTTTTCTTCCAACTCGTTTAGAAGTCCACTCTTCACTAGTTTCTCAATCCTATTGAGATTAATGTGGCCTAACCGTAGATGCCAAAGATGGGCATTTTCCTTAGGAGAAACTTTCGCTTTCTTAGTTCGTGTTTCTGCAGTTTTAAACAATTTAGTATTCAAAACACTTTTGACCGAATTAGGTTTCAAAACATACAGATTATGCTCAAGTGAAACAGAACAAATAAGATTACCATTTCTGGAAATAAACGCTTTATTACCATAAAATGAAACGGAAATACACTGTTCTAAAAGGCAGGAAATAGAAACTAGGTTTATAGTAAACCCTGGAACTATATTCAAATTGTCCAACAAAATGTAATTCCTGCCAAAAAGTAGCTTCACCTTGTCGATCGTTACAGCAGAGACAAGCTCCCCGGATCCAACCCGTAGAGTCACCTCACCCTCTCGCAGCGGCTGCCAGGAATAAATCCCCTGAAAAGAAGAACAAACATGGTTAGTGGCGTCCGAATCCAATATCCAGGCAGAGTCACTACTCTCCACTAAACAAGTTTCTGTCACAAGTAAATCACATTTACCTTGATTCTTCCTCTCGATCAGGAATTTGGGACAGTTCCTCTTCCAGTGTCCGCCCCCATTGCAGTGGAAACACTTTCCTTTCTCTGCAACTTCCTTGACCTTCTTGCCCTTGTGGGCGGCAGCTCGGTCAGTTTTACCCCTCTTCATCCTCTTCTTCCCTTTCGAGCGTGAAGGAGCAGTAGGTTTCGTCCTAGAGGTCAAACCCCTGTGATAAGACCTGTAGGCAACATTTTCCTTAGATTCCGATGCCTTGACCATGTTCAAGGACTGAAAATTATGTAGCTCATTGAGGAGGGTAGTCAGAGTGTAGCTAATTTTGTTCATAACAGCATTCCTACGAAACTTAAGGAAATTCTTCGGAAGAGTCTCCAGAATAAAACTGACTTGGCTCGACTCGTCGATCGAAGCCCCATTCATCTCAGCCAGATTAAAGTGGGTCATCATGTCTAGAACATGTTCACAGACAGACGACCCCTCTTTCATCCTTGCGTTGAAGACGTATTTGAGCGAGTCATGCCGGACCTGAAAGGACTGTTGTCCAAACATTTCCTGCAAGGACTCCATGATCTCCTTGGCGGTGGCCATCAGCTCATGCTTCTTTGCCAAAACATCAGACATGCTGGCAATGATGTAGACCTTGGCCTTTTCATTGGCCCTGATCCATCGATCGTATGCATCGTGAACACTTCGCGACGCAGTCAAGCCTTGCATCTGAGGACACTCCTCAGACAGCACGAACTTAATGTCGTCAGTTACCAAAATTATGTTTATGTTGTTTTTCCAACTTTGGTAATTATCTCCCACTAATTTATCGGACGCGAGTAGAGCTATTATTGCGCTAGACATGTTTTAAGCTAAAAAAATTAAGAAAACTTTGTGTTAGTCTCGCAAAAAAGCTTTTGAAATCCAATCAAGTTTTAGCAAAATTGTTTCATGATCCCTAGGTCATTCAAAATTTTGCAATGATACCCTAAAGGTTTAGAATGGCCGCCACCGAAGGGTGAACAGAATACTCCTCCTCTAGGACGAGACTTTCTCGATCAGACCCTAATCCCAGAATAACTCTTATTCCATTAGGCGTCCAATTACCATTGTTCGGTCGAATTCATTAACACTTAACGAATTCTGTGAGTGTCACCCTCAATCTTTAAGTTTCCAAGCATTCGTCCAAACAATAGCTACCGAAGGGTGAACCAAGAAGGAAAACCAACCAGAAAATTGTATCCCTTTCGAGAATTCACGGTGTTCCGACTCCCATGATCAGGCCCTCCGAAGGGATTGTCTGGTCCAGACCAAACTAGCAGGTGGATCATAGGCGTCTCACGGTGTGAATCGAAAGAAGAGACCGTGGGTCTCGTTTTCACAAGTTTCCCTCCCACTCACTATAAGTACTCTTTCCATCCACGATGATATTGACCTATGCAAATGCCACCCGAAGGGAGAAGCTCCCATTTGCTCCACGAGGTCGAGTATAGATCTCACGGTGCGGACTTAACGGAGATTTGTGGCTGGAAAATCAAATGTATCTCATACACTTTATTTCCTCCCACTCAGCACTTTAATTAATAGGGATTGACTTAGATAAATCGGCTAAAATTTACCTAAGTCTACCAATATAACTCTTAGATGGTATTAACCTAAGTTTATAATGACAATATAACATAGGTCTATGTGAGTTAATTAAAACACTTTTAATTAGCGGCACTCACGATAAGTATAATCTAAGAATGTCCGGACCGAATTCACTCCCAAGTCGGTTTCCAGGTAGGGGTGTTCCGCAAGCGTCAACTTAAATACCCTAGCCTTAGACAAAACCTACCTTAGACAGAGTTACTAATCAGTCTCCATTCATAGACTGAACTTTGATTTCCTAATTTCTAATCTCATTAAAAAATAGAAAACCTAAGTCTAATTATTCAAGTTCTAAACTCTTTAAAACTAATAATTAACTTAGGTTGCATGCATTTCTATGTTATAGTGCTTGATCATTCATCACATGAATAACTATATACTATAACAAAATATAATTCAGCACATGAATATTAAATGCATGAGCATACTTGAATCTAAAAAATATAACACTTATATTAATTAAATTAAACATGCATTTAATTATATTATAACTTTTATAATATAACCTATCATGCAAACTATATATTATAACTCTTATAATATAAATGATGCATGAAATGTTTAACCTAAGGTGGGATTTTAAATCTATATGACATACATTATGCACATAGAATTTAATTAAATCATACATCTCATGCATAAAATAATTAAATAGCAAAATTGGACCGGTTTTGGCACCTAGGGGCAATTATTTAATTAAATAACATTAATATAACACTTATATTAATATTATTTAACAAAATTATTAAATAAATAAAATAAATACACTTTACAAATAAGAAAATTAAAAAAATAAATTAATTTCAGAAATAACTGTTGCCCACTACTCCAAATTCAATCGCCCACGCCCGAATCGTCCGCGAATGCCCCTCAACGCGCGTGCGGCGTTAACGCTGCCGCCTCGGCGTCGACCCAGCGTTCTCAACGCCAATGCTGTAACGCTGTCTGCAGCAGCGCCTTGCTCTCGCGGCACACAGCGTTGAGACGCCAAGGAGCAGCATCTCAACGCCGTCGCCTGTACAGCAAACACCTTTGTTGTTCGTGCTTCTATATTCACCCGTTTCCACTCCGATTTCTTCATAGCAACACTTGCTACTAAAGACTCGGACTTTACATACTTGATTTACAACAAAATGCCAAAAAATAACGGGCCCTTACATTGATCTCATCAAAATAAATTGTAAATCCAATATAGTGCCAAAACCGAAAACATCCAAATTCGCAAACCAGCATTCATCTCATGAATTCAAAGTAAATTACCCACCTATTTTAACAAAAACAGTGCATAATGAAGAACCATCGAAATGGCTCTGATACCAATTGAAGGGAATGAAAATCCCAGCGCAGCGGAAGACGATCGAATTGTCATGGTATCATTACGCTACTCGAATTTTGTTAAAATGATCTAACTATTAGATCTAGGCTAAACATGCAAAAGATGGAAGAAAATACAGCAAGATGAATTGTACTTACTTGTTGAAGACTCTCTTCAATATTTCTTCCAAGATCACGAACGCTTCGTGCTTCTCGAACTCTACAAAACCTTCTCTCGAACGAAATCCGAACACAACCACTTGAAGTCTCGGTTGTTCTTCCTTTGGAAAGTAGGAGAGTTGTGGGACTCTTAGAGTTTTGGAGAGGGAGGAGAGTTGAGAGAGTAGAGAGAATTTTGATCTCTTCTCTTTGATCAAAATCAAAAAATGAGAGAAATGCTTACCAATCCCTTCTTGCAAAGGGTTTAAATAGTGGGAATGATGGAGTTAAAATCTCCACATTATTACCACTTTACCACAATCATAGGTTATGCAAATCTCATTTGCATAACCACATAATATAAGATATCTCATATCTCATTTGCAATAATTGTTGATTAATTAAATTGAATCACATCCAATTTAATTTCTCTCAATTAATTTCTCCAATTAGCCCTAATTCAACAATTAGGCTAATCTATAGTTTATTATGAATCTCATTCACATTAAACTATATATTATATCATTCATATCTCATATAAATGACATAAATGCCCTTAAAGTGAAATTGAACACTTCAATTTCATACCAAAACATTAACCCTTCTTTTAACCCAGATTGAGCCAACCGAGGGACCTAATGGGCCTACAGTGACGGGGTCCAATGATCCGAGATTAACCTGTCAAACTCTTTGACCCGGTTAATCAACATTCATTAGCTATGGTAACATTCCACTATAGCCCGTAGTTGCACTCCCGTCAGTGCAGAATATTACGTGTCCACTAATATAACCAATGCCCATGAGTCGACCCTTCACAGGTTGTTCGTAGACACGGCTGGGTCAAATTACCGTTTTATCCTTGTGTCTACCTCTTGTTCCTTAAGTCTCCACTGCTCCTCTAATGAACAACATATTGTGATGGTCCAACCATAAACAACACCCTTCTCGGGCCAGTGAGAAGGTGGGCACCCGTTGTCCAAGCCCTTAAGACAGCACTTAAGGGAACAACCCCTCTAGTTTTCCTAAAGGCGAGAACGAGTGAATTCCATCTCGTGTAGTTAAGTTCCCAGCTCCCTACTTGGTCTTGTCCCTGAGAAGATAGGCATATTGGGCGAGTAATTGTGACCACCCTCACCCGTACTAGTCAAAGGACAGACCCCCGCAGAGAGGAGTCCGTAACACGCTCAAGATGTAGGTCGAGTCACTAAGGGTCATCTACGAAGTTATTAGTCCTTACTGTCAACGATGTTACATCAGTAGGTCTAATAATTCACGGTCCGGTCTTGTACAATCTCATTGCACAGGATGCCCCCACTTGCATGTCAACCACATGAACGAGTCAGATCACCTCGTTTGTATCTAATACAAAGCGGGTCGCATCCACAGTGTATCCAGGATTAGGTCTCCAACCCTATCCATATATTGTAGACCGTTCGGGTCATTAACTCAAACGTGATCATCCCTGTGTGTCCACTACACACCGTTCAAGTTCTAGTTCTCTCATAAATTCAATGACCCTGGAGCTTAGTTTATTGGAAAAGTTTGTAAATATTGCGAGACACAAAGTAATGAAATAAATAACTCTTATTAATTTCAAACAGTAATTTAACAAACACGAGATTAGGACAAAAATCCCAAGAATCGATGTGTTGTCTAAGAAACATGAGGGCATGATCACCGCAAAGGAGATCAGGAGATCATGAGATCATTATAAGTCATGTTTGGACAACCGTCTTCGTCGGTCTGTTATGATGCTCTCAAGTACGTTTACAACTCCCGAATGAAGAGGAAAACTTCTGTTAGGGAGCATGTCCTTAACATGAAGGATCGATTTACTAATCATGGTTATATCGAGTGGACAGAAATATATCTACAGTGAGAAGAGTGAAGCCAATGGGCTTTAGTGGAATTTTCCGGTGGTTCACGAATGTTGATTAGCTAGGCTAAAGAGTTTAGTCGGTTAATCTCGTATCGTTGGAGATCATGATATGTAGGTCCATTAGGTCCCTTAGTAGCTCGGACTAAGCCTTGTAACATTTGAGAAAAAAGAATTTGAATTGTTCAAATTCGATTTTTGGAGAGAGTGTTAATTATATGTGATACATTTAATGTTTCATAGTTTAATTATGAATTAAACCATGATAAAAAAGAGGTAGACATATTTAAATATAATTTAAATATTGGTTCTATTTATAACATGAATCCCTTCATGTTCGAACGGTCGATTTAAGAAATCGGGATTGGTCCAATTATTTAATTTCATATATTAAACTAAATAAATTATTTAAAATTAATTCATTAAATTAATAAATTGGTTTTAATTTAAAATTAATTTTATATTAATTTTGAATTAAAATTAAAAGAAAATTCAAATTGATTTTTGAATTTCAATTGGACCAAACAACAAATGGTAAACAAGCTTCTTTGAATTTAAAATTCATCATAATTGAGCACCTCGTTCTTGCTAAATCCTCATCATCATCATGTTGTCAACTTCTCCTTGATTGAAGAAGCTTTTGGTTTGCTTTAATTGAAGAAGATCACATGGATTTTTAAGGATTTATCAAAAATTTTCTGCTTTAAGATTTCAGACCTTTCTCCCATCTCTCTTCAAATTATCTCTATAAAGATCTCGCAATCTGTTCCAAGGCTTGAGGATAGTAGGGAAGACACTAGAGGTTGTCCCCAATGTGTTTGTGACAAGAAATTACCCACAGATTAGGAGAATTTTGTACTACAAAGGTATGAGTTCTTATTCTTTGTTTCTCCAGATTGGAGCATGTTTTTTATTTTTCAAAATTGATCAACATAGAGTGTTCAAGATCCGAAATTGCTTCCGTTTTCTTAATGTACACTCTTTCAATTAGCCTTCATTCCTTTCATTTTTACTAGTCCGGAACAACTTTATCAAGTTCTCCATTCAACTTCCCCCTACACTAGCCATAAGTCCTAATCTTTAAGCCTCCCCATAATCAACAAATAAACAACTCTTTTGAGTACTTTTATAATTTTTTTCAACACACTTTTCCTTTTTTATATAAGCAAGGACACTAGCTTTCACACATCTACTGCAGTGACCCTTACCTAGAGCACTCACTCAATGAGTGGCCTAACTGATCACAATGAAGGTAGCTCTTTTTGTCCTCGATTTTTTTAAACACAATTCAATAACATAAATAACAAAGATATATTTTGTTCTTTAGCACAACCTTTCAAATCATATAAATCATATTGTCATTCATCCTATCATGCAGTTTAACTCTCAAATCAGTGCTTACTCCTATCGAGATGACATCAAGCTTATAAACCTGATAACTCTATTCTAAGCATTCAAAACTACAAGAATAAAGGTTATGTGCACCATATTGCAGGAAGAGCTGCAAGAAAATTTTTAAATTAACTCTCATATCAGACTCTTAGGTTTCAGCAGAATCACAAAAATTTTCAATTAAATCTCATCCTAGGTCATCCTAATCTTACTTATACATAAGATCAATCAGCAATTCAACACATACTCCGGACAGACACAATAGATAAACAACACATCCCACCCCCAAACTTGAACTAAATATTGTCCCCAATGTTTGCAAAATAAGCTCAAAGAAAGTAAGAATGGTAAGATTGAACAATACTGTCCTGAGTCTTGGAGATCTTCATTTTTCTTTGAATTTCTTGGACGACCAAATGACGTGAGATGAAGTACTGTAGAACGGGAGCATGGGTTTCACGAGGGAAGACATCAACAACAACCTAACAAAGCAAAGCAAACTAAGAACTAAACAAACAAACAAAAAACAAACAAAAAACAAACTAAAAACAGAAAACATAAATAAAATAAATGTAAATCTTAGGTTGCCTCCCAAGAAGCACTTTCTTTAATGTCTTTAGCTAGACTGCACCCATGATTGGGATCAAGACACGTAAAATTGCTCGTATTTCTTCGGGTCCTTCTTGCTGAGTCAATATTGCTTTCTAAGTCTGAAAGGCTATCTTGTTTTTCTTGGGCACCTGAAAGATAAATATTTTTGTTATTTTTGTTTAATGAAATAAAATAACAAAATTCAAAACAAGACTCGTGAGTATAGAAAAAATGGGGATTCTTCAGCCTCGAACTCTGTCACCTGGATTTCTTCTGTGGAAGTGATTGCATTACACTTCTCTACCTCACAAATCTGTTTTTGGTGTGTTTCAGTCTCCTCCATCTCATCCTTACTATCATATGCATAAGTCCTCCTAGGTTGTTGTTCCTCAGTGGCAAGAATAAAATTTGCTCTTGAAGGGCATAAGGGATTCTACTAGTTAATTAAGATAATGAGTCCTTTCATGTATTATTGCCCCAAGTTTTACCTGATAGGATCGAATCCTATAGCGAAAGCGATTTGAATCGCGTGTTCTTGTAATTTGTTATGTAGATCTAATCAGAAACATATATATAAAACGATTAAGTATTTACATTAAAATTGGACAATAAGAAATTTACCTTTGTAGAATGAAATCTCCTTGTGCTCCTTGCCCCTCACGATCTCACGATCTCAACGATCCCGACGCAACCGATTGCACCATTAAGTCTTTTCCGTTGTATCTCTAGGAGAGGGAGGAATGTGGGATTCCACTTTGGAGTATGGGAGACTTTTGAGAGAGGTGAGTGTTATGGAACTTTTCCAACAACAAAAGAGAGCACTTTTAGAGTTTCTCACTAATGCTTTGGAATGCTTACAAAATATGCATCTCATGCACATATTTATAGGGAAATAGGATGGAAATGACCATCCTACCCCTATGGTGCTCTTATGATGTATTTCTCATTTAATATATAGATTGAACTATATACTATATCAATTATATCATATATAATTGATATATCTCCTTATATCTGAAATTGAACACTTCAATTTCACTTCAAACTATAAACCTTCAATATTTTTATGTTGAGTAAACGGAGAGACCTAATGGATCTACAGATCATAAGCTCCAATGATACGAGATTAATCGATCAAACGTTTTGATCTAATTAACCAACATTCATTAACTACGAGTCACTCCACTCTAGACTCGTAGCTGCACTCTCCTCACTGTAGACTATGTTGTATCCACTGATATAATCAATACCCATGAGTTGACCCTTCACAGGTCGTTCGTAATCACAGCTGGGTCAAATTACCATTTTATCCCTGTGATTACATCTTGCTCCTTAAGCTCCACTGATCCTTTAATGAACAACCAGTCTATGGTCCTACCATAAACTTAATTATTCTTAGGCAAGTAAGAAGGCGAGGCCCCGTTGTTCAAGACCTGGATTCAGTTCTTAAGAGAACAACCTATCTGATTACCTAATTTAGGAATGAGTGAATTCCATCTTGCAGAGTTAAGTTCCCAACTAGCTACATAGTTATGTCCCTGAGAAGGTAGGCTTATTGAGTCGGCTATAGGCCCTTCTCGCCCATACTTGTGTAAGGACAAACCCGATAAGCAGGAGTCCGCAACTTGCTCAGGATTCAGGTCAAGTCACTAATGATCATGTATAAATTATTAGACCTATCTTGTTAACGGTGTTACACTAGTAGGTTAATAATTCGCGATTCGATCTTTTATAATCTCATTTATACAGGATGCCCCCACTCGCATGTCTACCACATGAACGAGTTGGATTACCTCATGTGTACTAAATACAAAGTGGGTCGCATCCATGATGTTACCAGTATAAGGTTCCCAACCTTATGCATATACCATATACCTTTTAGGTTATACTTGAACAACTTAATCCAACTTGTGTCCACTACACAATTGTTCAAGATAAATCATTATAATCTTAGAACTTAGTTTATTGGATTTAGGTTTATGTGCGAGAATATGATAAATAACATCTTTTTTATTTGAAATATGATTATTACAAAACTACACTTGTTTAAAGCATAAACCCCAACACTACCACTATAGCTTCCAACCTATCCAACCTTTCTAATTTAGCATTACACAATTTTTAATCATCAACTCTAACGTATATTCCATTAATAAATCTACAAGAAAATAGTTTTCTATAGATTGGTCGGGGTAGGAGGAATTTTTGTTCCAAGTGCCTATATGATTACCATCAAAAGATTTTTCATAAATCATAGATTCAGAATAGTAAGGATTAGACATTTGGTATCCAAAAAAATCATGATTCACATACCTAGGGTCTTGAGAAGGATAATACATTAGCGAAAAATTAAAATCATGAAAAGTCATGCTTTAAATCACAACAATTCAAATCTAGACTTTTACACAAAAAAATCAACACAACCAAAACAGCAGACAAAAACTCGAAAAACAAACAAAAATAAATTAAGAACAAATAAGGAAAAAATAAATAAATAAAGGAAAAGAAACATATAAGGAAAAAAACCAAAAAGGAAAAAACACAAAAGAAAAAACAACTTTAGTCTAAAATCTCGAATTTTCTCATAATATTAATTAATCTAAATAATCGTCACTCCCCGGCAACGATGCCATAAACTTGTTGCATAAAATGATATTGTAATACCGCAAGTGTACGAGCCAAGTTTTAATATAGTGATTTCAGTACCGAGTATCATCCTCAGGAATGAGTTTCTAGATTAATTAATTATCAAAATATTTATTCTAAATTTTATCTAAAGCAACAAAACATGCAATGAACTATGATATATAATTGTAGGGAAATTGATTTCATAATTTAATTGATAGAATTGTAGGGAAATTGATTTTACAATTAATTCCTTATTTAACACATGCAATGAACTATGGTTGTGAATTTATAAACAAAAAGTAAAAGTACTCAAAAGAATCTCTTGACCCATGGTGAGCCTCATGCATAATGATAAATCCTAAACTTTCCTTATGAATAAAAGCATGCACGACATTAAGCAACTTGTGAAATGTTTCCCAAAAAATTCTAGGTTACTCTCGTACCATATTTCTAAGAGTCTTGGCAACTTTGCTCTAATCTAAGCTTTTTTCTCTCGAGTCTACTTAAACCAACAAGATCAATGAATTTAACAACGAATTGCAAAAAATAAATAACACAACAAAGTTCAATACATAACTAAATAAATTCAAAACGTGTTATGCAACCCCTAACTACAACAATTAGCTACTCAAAAATCACTATAAAAACAAGCTAAAGTCATAGAATAGTCTTTAAACTAAGTTACAAACTAAAAGAAAGAGAAATAAAACTCTTATGTGTCGATGTCGGTCCCTCGTTCCCGAGCCCCGTCATGATCTCGAGCCTTCACAAATGCTTTGGCTCCCAAGTAATGCTCTTCTTTCTCCCCTTAGAGTGTGTATGTCGAAATTTGGGCTAAAAACTATCAAATTCGACTCCCTCTGAAAATGGTACAAAGTGCTCTATTTATACACAAAGTCGACATGGCGTTGCAATGCTAGGGGCATCGTTGCAACGTTGTGCCCTAAGCGAAGAATAAATAAGGAAAAAATCTGAGGCGTTGCAACGCCGCTACCCTAATGTGTGCGTCTGCAATCGATTTGGTGGTTCGACACTGCGAAGCAGTGTTGCAACGTCGTCTTCACGGCTTCACTACGTTATTCATCTGCAATATCGGTGTTGTGACGCTCTGCCGAGCGTTGCAACGCCATCACCTCAGGTCCAAGTGCTTGAATTGAACTTTCTCCTTCCACTTGATGTTATTTTTAGCTCCAAAAAACCTCAATTTGAACCCGAGTAATCCATAATATCTCCAAATGGTCTGTTTAAGCTCTTAACCTGAAATTTGATGATTTAAACACGTAAATGCTCTGAAATTATCATAAAAACTAGCAATGTATAAGCCTAAGGATAGCACATTTTGTGTGCTATCATGGATATCTAACCGTCTTAGAATTTTTTTAAAGTTCAAGAATCTATTTGACAATAAAATTGAAACTTTAAGAGTCTATTAGTTACAATCTTGAAAAATTAAGGACCAAAGTTATTATCTAACTAATTTAATATTAAATATATAAACTAATATCAAAAAATGTGATTGTGCATCGGTTATGGGTGAAATTGGACCATAAGGACCTGCTACCAAATCACAGAAATTAGAGGATGAACAAGAATAAAAAGCTCAATACGGATCAAGATGGGTCGACACTGAACCAAAGGCTCGACTACTGCAAGGAGGAGTAATTTGGGTTGAAACCCAAATGACTGGGATCAAGTCGAGTCGAGGCCGACCCGACCCCATTTTGCAACGCCTTCCTTTGGGCTTTGCTTCTTCTATTCTTCGTTCCACTCTCCTTCGTCCAGCCTGATCCGGTCTTCTTTTCGTCCTATATGTACGAAGAGTCGTTCAAAACGAGAGAAAAGGATCAAGGCGAGAGGAACAGAGAAGCTGGTGTGGATCGTGGCCCGAGGTTTGGTCGACCTCGAAGTCAAGCCGAACCTGGATCATACACTACCACAGGCCTCATGTCTTCTTCTCTCGCCCCGAACAATCTTCCTCTAGCTCGATCTGGTCCTCTTTCATTTGATTACTATGAGGAATTCATAAGAAACCTTATTTCATACATAATTTCTACACTCCTAAAATTCTCTTTGCTAATTTAAGCATCGGAGCCAATGTGGCAAGCACCACACTGGTGTGCAGGTTACTCTTATAATTGTAGGTCACGTGTTTCTTCGTTGGATGCAAATATTACAGTTGTTATCATGTCAAGGTCAGGTGAGTTCCCTTGTCTAGATTTTGACAACAACTACATTGAAAAATTTTATTGATCTAGTCTCCTTGCGTATAAGTTATGGGTTCGCCATTGTGTATATAAGTACATGAAAAAAAAACATTATGAACTTTAAGCTTATAATCCTCAAACTAATGTATGAGAGATATTAGTTTGGGCATGCAAATAATACAAAAAATCATAATTAGATAGAAAGCTAAGTACAAACTTCAAAATAAAACCAAGAAAAGGTACATTGAACGTCCTAAAATAGCTTACATTAGGTAGAATTGGAATGGTTTAAAAGAAATCCCTAAACCGTACAAGGTGCAAATATGAAGGTTGTTCAACTGCACAAGGAAAAAAAAAGGTACACTAATAGAAATAGTTACATATGTAAACATTGGGAAAGAAACTACCTTTACACCAAGACACTTTTGTTCTAGAGGGACCACCTACCACCCATAAAATGTTAGGAAAATGTGAGTGAAAAGAAAATGGAAGAACATAAAAAACCAAAGGTTAGAAATTGCTCACTGACTGCAAGAGAGAAGAGAGGTAGTCGAGTTGTTCTCAAGAGCACAAAACGTACGATACATACATACATATAGAAATAAAAATGTGTTTATTGACAAAGGAATGTGAGTGCACTTAACTGCACCTAATTTCAATTAATTCACACAGTGGGAAGTGATGGCAATGAAAGTACCCACAAACCAAAGAAGGGGTCGTTGAGCATTAATAGGAATAGGTGGTTGAGTAATTTGAAAGAACAATAATTAACGAAAAGGTTGGTAGAATGACTAAAATGTATATAAATAAATAATTTTTTTATGGTTAAATTACTAGTTTAGTTCCTGAATTTTGAGTTTTGTGTTTATTTGTTCCCTAAACTTTCAAAAGTGTTAAATAGTTCCATGAATTTTCAATTTTGTATCTATTTGATCCATAAACTTTGAAATGTGTCTAATAAATTCTCAAATTTTCAATTTGTATCTAATAGGTCCCTGAATTTTCAACTTTCTGTCGAATAGGTCCTTGACCTAGTCGATATTTTTTAAAATTCATGAACTTACTAGGCACAAAATTGAAAACTTAAGCTTCTATTGGACAAAAAAATTAATTTTATATATAATAGATAAATTAATTTTAAAATAATTGTGAATATGTTAGGGATCTATTAGAAGTTCAAGTACTAATTAGACATTTATAAAGTTCAGGGACTTATTAGATAAAAAATTGAAAGTTCAGAGACTTATTTGATACTTTGTAAAGTTCAAAAACTAAATGGACACAAATTTCAAAATTCAGAGACTAAACTTGTAATTTAACCTTTAATTAATGATATAATAAGTAGAAAAAACACATACACCATAAATACAAGTAATTCAACCCTTCATTACAGTTTATCAAATCATAGACAAAAATAGTAAGGATAGTAAAACAAACCTCATAGATGCATGCAATTCATTGATGCGAAGAAGACTTTGCACGAATTGGTTGACCCCTGCAACAAGAATAGAGATAGTGAATAGAAAACCAAAGTCCACCAAACAACACAACCATAATAAATCAAGAATACAAATGAATGTGGAAAAAAACACATAAAACATGCTAAAAATATGTGACAAGTGTGTAAACAGGAGATTGTTCAAACAAATAAAATAACAGAGACCATGAAAATCCAAAACCTTAAAAAAATGTTCGAAAAATAATAAAATCATACTGAGGTGGGAATGAAGTAATTAAATAAGATACATAATAGTGTTCATCATTGGCTTGTTTAGGTTTAGAGAAGAAAATTGTGGTTAATTGTAATTCACTCCCTCTAAAACAGAGTCCCCTACCCCATATTTTCCTTGTTTTTTCCCAGATCGAACATGCATTCAGCATATAGACCCAAACAAAAGAATATGCTACGAGTGAATTAGAGAAGCTCCAATACATGAGAGAAAAGCATGAAAATCGGTAAGAAACTGACATAAAGGTTGTATTTGAAGCAGCGAGGGGAGTAGGGGAAAAGCAAACAAATCGACAAGGGACTTGCATGGGGTGGTGATGAGAAACTCTTGAGAATTTAGAATTTAACAGCCTTGTTGTGGAACATCATCTTTAGATCTAAACCCAAAAAACCCCAAATCAACCTGATTTCAAAGAAGCCAAAAATTTTGATGTGAAAATGTTAAGTAACCTTTGATGATTGGATCTAACAACCTTATTACGAAACAAGACCTTTAGAACTCAATCTCAAAAATTCCAAAACAAATTTTGAAAATCAACCACCCAAGGAAAGTACTGACACGTTCCCTTTTTTTTTTATTTAATTATATTATAAATTAAATAATCAAATTATTAATTAAATAATATAATTAATTAATCAAATCATATTTAATTAATCATAAATTAAATATCATTAATTCGGATTAAATCACATTTAATAAATTTTTCCCTTCTAACCTATAGTTTTAATGCACATCTTATGTACATTAAATTTTAACCTATAGTTTTAAATATGAATCACATTCACATCTAAATTAATATTTGAACTCTTTCAAATATTTAATTCTCTCACATAATTTAATATGAATCATCTTCACATTAAATTTAAAACTTTATATTATAACGTATTTATATACATTAAATTTATTCCCTAATTGAATTTGAACATTTCACATTCAAACGATCTAAGAACCCTTTACGAGCTAAAAGTTGACCTAATGGACCTACAGATCAGAAGCTCCAACGATACGAGATTACTCGATTAATCTCATTAACCTCCTAATCAACATTCGATAGTTGCGGGAACACTCCACTAAAGTCCAACATCTACTCTCTTCTCACTGCAGATATATTTCTGTGTCCACGGATATTGACCAAAAACAACAAGTCAATCCTTCACGAATGTTCGTAACACCAGCTGGGTCAAATTACCGTTTTACCCCTGGATTACATCTTTTACCTTAAGTACCAGTGCTACTCTAATGAACAATTTGTTTGTGGTCCTACCAACAAACGGAAGTCCCTCTCGGGCCAATGAGAGGGTCGGGCCCTTTGTCCAAGTCCCGGAGACACCACTTAAGAGAACATTCATCTACTTACCTTAGTAGGCGGGAAGGAGTAAATTCCATCTTGCTAAGTTAAGTTCTCAGCCGCTCACTCGGTCTTGTCCCTAAGAAGGTAGGCATATTGAGTCGGCGAATCTGGCCACTCTCACCCATACTAGTCAAAGGACAATCTCTCGCAAACAGGAGTTCGTAACCTGCTCAGGATTGAGATCAAGTTGCCTAGGTCATCCTAGTGAAATAGAAAGCTAACTAGTCAACGGAGTTACATCTAGCGGTTACTATTTCGTGGTCCGGTCTTATGCGATCTTATCACATAGGATATCCCCACTCACATGTCGTCTACACGAACACGCTAGGATCACTGTGTTTGTATCAAATACAAAGTGGGTCATATCCATAGTATTACAGGGGTAAGGTACCCAAACTATATCCCCTTACTATAGACCCTTTAGGCTGTATCTCGAATCGAAATCCTTTATATGTACACTACATTCAGTTTAAGAGACATTTTACAACCTTGAATGTTAGTTTATTGGATTTAGGGTTAAAACAAGGGCAATATCGTAAATAACGAACAATAACTCTTTATTGAAAATAATAACTCTTTATTACATTAATTAGAACAAAAATTACAAACTACGAGTTTTCGGGCACAAACACCAACAGGGGTGTATGCCCTAATCTCTTATAGTTTGTAATATTCATTCACTACTACAAATTCTATATTTTTTTACAGTTACAACTTTTAAATACTTGACGTTTTTATGAAAAAATGTCAAGTAACATACGATTTAAAGAAAAAAACGTCAAGAAAAATTTAAAACTGCGAAAGTGTACGCGTGCGACTTTTGTAATACGTGTTTCTTTTAAAAGAAAAAAAATAAATGAAAAAAAGGAAAGGGGATCGAGGGTTTCCTCTCGTGCGTCCTTCCCTTCCCGCCGTCTCTCCCTTCTCCTTCTTTTCTCCGGCCGCCTCCTCCCCTTTCCGTTGCTTCTTCTTCTTCTCTATGTCGATGTCGTTGTAGCCTCACCGTCTCCTCGCGCGACCGACTAGAGGCGTCGTTGTTCTTCGTGCTTCATCTTCTCCTTCCTTAGCGTCGTCGGCCACTGCACGAACCCATCCTCGCCGACAGCCTCGAGGGAAAGCCCCAGCCCCATCTGCCCTTCTCGTTTCCCTCGCGCGAGCTGTCACCCCACTCCCAACCATCTCCCTCTCTTCCTTCACGCGAACGCCGATGACCGACAAACTCCATGCCGTTGGATCTGCTAGCCTGACCCCTCCCTCGCGCGATTTGCATTTCACTCTCGAGACTAGAGAATCTCAAGCCCAGGGATACTCGGACCGACTCACTAATCTCTGAATTGGCCAAGGACGAGTCAACCGAGTTTGCCCTCCCGGTCGAATCTTCCAGTCAGGTACTTACTGTACTTTTCTTCTTCACAGTTCCAATTACCTTTGCTCTAGATGTTTTTGTTCAACTCCATGCTCTGTGACCGCACTGTTTCTTTATTTTTCGTGTTAAAATAAAAGTAGAAAGATATTAATTAAATAATAACTAAAACAAAGAGGAAGTGGACGAAGACAGTACAGGTCTCGCACTTGACTCTCGAAACTGGAGGATTTTGATTTTTTCTTTTGTTTGGCTCTGTTTGGATTGATCTTGCCCTCTGTCGATGGAATTTATAGGTGAAGGGAATCGAATCCCGCAGCGGAAGCGATAGTGAATCGCGCGTTCTTAATTTCGTTACAAAGATTACATTCAAGAACAATTCTACCTAGATTAAGCATATAATAACAATATGGACAGCGAGATATTACCTTTGAAGAACTCTTTCTTCTAGTGCTTCTTCTCCCTCGTTCACGATCTCAGCAACACGAACCCGAATATTCACCGACACTACCACTGGATCTTCTCCGTTGTTCTCTAGGTCAGGGAGGAATGTGGGTTCCCTTTAGGTGTGATGAGATGTTGTGAGAGAGTTTGTGTTTTGGAACTTTTCCAACAACACAACAAAGGCTTAGGTTTGTTAATCTTGAGAATCTTATGCAACTATATATATATAAGGAGATAGGGATGGAAATTACCATCCTATCTCTCTTTCATTCTCTCTTTATTATATAGTTAATATGTGAATCTAATTCACATTAAAACTACATATTATATCAATTATATCACATATAACTGATATGACACCTCAAATATGTAATTGAACACTTCAATTTCATTCCTAACTTTATACCCTCAATATAACCATGTTGAGCCAACGGAGGGACCTAATGGACCTACAGTTCATGAGCTCCAATGATGTCAGATTAACTGATCAAACTCTTTGATCTAGTTAATCAATATTCATTAACTACAAGTCACTCCACTATAGACTTGTAGTTGTGCATTCCTCACTGTAGATTATATTGTGTCCATTGATATAATCATTACCCATGAGTCGACTCTTCATAGGTTGTTAGTAATCACGGCTAGGTCAAATTATCGTTTTACCCCTGTGATTACCTCTTTGTTCCTTAAGCACCACTGATCCTCTAATGAACAACAAGTCTAAGGTCCTACCATAGACTCATACCCTCATAGAGGGCGGGGCCCCGTTGTTCAAGACCTGGAGTCAGTTCTTAAGGGAACAACCTATCTAATTCCTTAGTGTAGAAATGAGTGAATTTCATCTTGCACAGTTAAGTCCCCAGCTACCTACGAGATTCTGTCCCTAAAAAGGTAGGCTTATTGAGTCGGCTACAAACACTCTCACCCATACTAGTCTAAGGACAACCCCCTAGAAGCAGGAGTTCTTAACTTGCTCAGGATTTAGGTCGAGTCACTAATGACCATCTATAAATTATCAGTCTTATCTTGTTAACGATGTTATACTGGTTAGACTAATAATTTGCATTCCGGTCTTGTATGAACTCTTCATATAGGATGCCCCCAATTGCATGTCAACTACATGAATGAGTTGGATTACCTCATTTGTACTAATTACAAAGTGGGTCGCATCCATGGTGTTACAAGAATAAGGTTTTCAACCTTATTCTTATACCATAGATCATTTAGGTTGTATTCTTGAACACAATCCAAATAGTGTCCACTACACTGATGTTCAAGAAATATTATAACCTTGGAGCTTAATTTATTGGATTTATAAGGCAAGAATATAATTTTATCAAAATAAATAACCCTTTATTTATTTGATCAAAATTACACAAGTTTAGGGCATAAATCCCAACAATCTCCCACTTGACCTAAAGCTTGTGGAGTACTAAAACATTACAGTAATGTAAATACAATAAACTAGGGCATTTAAACCATTTGTACAAAATACTCCCACTTGCCCTAGTTGGGGAAGACTTGTAAACCTAGACCTTCTAGGGGACTCTGAAATACTTTAGCCGTGAGAGCCTTTGTAAAAGGATCAGCAACGTTGTGCTCTGAGGCTATCTTCGTGACAATGACGTCTCCTCTATGCACGATCTCCCGGATGAGATGATATTTCCGCTCAATGTGCTTTCCCCTCTTGTGACTTCGGGGTTCCCTCGAATTTGCCAATGCACCACTGTTATCGCAATACAGCGTGATGGGCAAAGTCATATTTGAAAAAACTTCCAAATTTAGCATGAATTTCCTTAACCAAATGGCCTCTTTAGCTGCTTCACAAGCTGCTACATATTCGACCTCCATGGTGGAATCAGCGATGCATCCTTGCTTGACGCTTCGCCATACTACAACTCCTCCAAATACTGACCCTGATGTAGATTTCTAAGAATCTTTATCAGTCTGAAAGTCAGAATCTGTGTATCCTGTAAGGATCAAATCCTTAGCCCCATACACAAGCATGTAGTTCCTTGTTCTCCGTAGATACTTAAGGATTGTTTTAACCATTGTCCAGTGTTCAAGTCCTGGATTGGATTGATACCTACTGACCATCCCAACTGCAAAACAGATGTCAGGCCTAGTTCACAACATGGCGTACATCAGGCTCCCAATAGCTGATGCATAAGGAATCCGTCTCATATCCTCAACTCCTTGAGGTGTCTTAGGACACTGTTCCTTAGACAAATGGACTCCATATCTAAAAGGCAATAAACTCTTTTTGGAGTCTTGCATCTTAAACCTTGACAACACTTTGTCTATGTAAGATGTTTGAGACAAGGCTAGTGTTTTATTCTTGCGGTTCCAGACAATCTGGATCCCAAGACAAACTGTGCATCACCTAAATCTTTCATTTGGAATTGCGTGGCTAGCCAATTTTTAATGTCAGTAAGATATCCTACATCATTCCCAATGAGTAGGATATCATCCACATATAGAACTAGGAATGCAACAGAACTATTGATGATTTTCTTGTAGACACAAGGTTCATCTTCATTTGGTCAAAACCATAAGATTTGATTGTCTCATCAAATCTTATATTCCAAGACCTAGAGGCTTGTTTCAGTCCATAAATTGACCTTTCAAGCCTGCAAACCTTTTGCTTTTGTCCTAGTTCAATAAACCCTTTGGGTTGGTCCATGTAGATGTTTTCCTCAAGATTGCCATTCAAAAAGGTTGTCTTAACATCCATTTGCCATACCTCATAGCATAATATGCGGTAATGGCAAGTAGGATACGGATAGACTTTACCATGGCAACAGGTGAAAAGGTTTCCTCATAGTCAACCCCTTCAACCTTGGTATAACCCTTTGCTACTAGTCTAGCTTAAAGGTTTGCACCTTCCCATCTACACCACGCTTTCTCTTGTAGATCCACTTACAACCTATAGGTTTTACCCCATCAGGCTTATCTACAAGATCCCAATCAGAATTGAAGTGCATAGACTCCATTTCTTGGTCCATGGCTATGATCCATTTGTCTTTGTCTCTGTCAACCATTGCTTGATTATAAGTCAATGCATCCTCGCAGTTGTCATATGGTATAACAACTTGGGTTTCAGATAAACCCATGTAACGGTCAGGTTGTGTTATAACCCTCCCACTACGTCGAGGCATACTCAACTCTTGAAATGGACTCTCTTGACTAGACAAGCTAGTATCAACAACTCTTGTTGACGTACTAGTTTTATTAGCAACCTTTGCTATTGTTCCGTCTAACTCACTCAACACAATTTTACTTCTTCGTTTGTGGTCCCTTATGTGGTCCTCCTCTAAGAAAGTGGCATTTGTCGACACAAAAACTTTATCTTCCTTAGGATCATGGAATAAACTACCTCTTGTTTCTTTTGGGTATCCTACGAATAGGCAAAATTTTGAACGTGAATCCAACTTCTTTGGATTTGTCACAAGCACATGTGCTGGACAACCCCAAATTCTGAAATGACATAAACTACCTTTACGTTCTTTCCAGAGTTCAAAAGGTGTTTCAGAAACACTTTTTTAGGCCACATTATTCAAAATGTATACCGCAGTCTCTACTGTGTAACCCCAAAATGAACTAGGGAGATGAGCATAACTCATCATTGATCGAACCATGTCTAACAAGGTTCTATTTCTCCTTTTCGATACACCGTTTTGTTGTGGTGTGTCGGTTGCCGAGAGTTAGGATGTAATTTCATGTTCCATCATATAGTTCTGAAATTTTAAATCCATGTACTCTTCACCTCGATCTTATCAAAGAGTTTTAATTGTTTTACTCAATTGATTTTCAACCTCGGTCCTGAATTCCTTAAACTTTTCAAGTGCTTCAGACTTATGTTCTATTAGGTAAATATGTCCAAATCTGGAATAATCATCTACAAAGGAGATGAAATATTCATAACCTCCTCTGGCTTTAACACTCATCGGACCACAAAGGTCAGAATGTATAAGCTCAAGAGGTTCTTTGGCTATATAATCTTTTCCACTAAAAGGTCTTTTAGTCATTTTGCCTTCTAGGCAGGATTCACATACAGGTAAAGTATTTTCTTCTAACTCATTTAGAAGTCCATTCTTTACCAATCTCTCAATCCTATTGAGATGAATGTGACCCAATCTAAGATGCCAAAGATGAGCATTTTCTTTAGGAGAAATTAGTTGTGTACTTGCAATTTTGTATAATTCACTGTTTAAAACTATTTTAACTGAATTAAACCATTCCAAATAATTCTCAAGAAGAGCAACACATAGTACAATACTTTTCCAAAGAAATAAACATTTTATTCAATTGAAAAGAAATTGAAGTACAATGTTCGCTAAGGCAAGAAATAGAAATAAGGTTTCTAATAAACCCTTAAGCTACATGCTATCAAATAACAGCTTTTCATTGCCAGACGATTGCTCTTTATTTGCTCCTTTTCCTCTTCTTCTGTATCTTCTTAAGCTCAGAAGTATGGCTGCAGTTCTTAGTTCCAGAGGATGAACCCTCCTAAGAACTTTTGGAATCGGCAAACAGATTTGTCTCTCCATTCTGTTGTCTCTTATCATCCATAAGAAACTGATAATTCTGCAGCTCATTTAGCAGAGAAGTAAGATCATACTCTATGTTGTTCATCGCTGCATTGCTACGGAATTGCAGAAAACTCTTCGGAAGAGATTCTAGGATGAACAAAACCTGACTTTTTTCATCTATGACTGCTCCGTTTAATTTCGCTATGTTGAAGCGAGCAATCAGATTGAGAACATGTCCTCTCACTTACGTTCCCTCCTTCATGTGCGCGTTGTAAACGAATTTTAGGGCTTCATAACGAATTTGTTTGGACGGTTGTCTAGACAAATTTAGCACAAAATTCATGATCTCACGAGCTGACACCGTGCCCTCCAGCCTCCTAGCTAAAACATCAGGTATGCTAGCTAGGATATAGGCTTTTGCCTTTTCAACAGTTTGAGGTGTGTTTTGAGCAGGGAATTGAGGACACTCCTCATTGAGAACGAACTTAAGATCATGTGCTACCAAGACAATGTTGAGTGTATTCCTCCAAGTCATTATGTTCTCCCCGGTTAATTTTTCAACACCCAGTAAGGAAATAATTGAGCTAGACATTTTGCTGAAAATTTACAAAAACAACTTGTGTATGAGTTTCTTGCTATAATTGTCCAATCCAATCATGTTTTAGCTAATTATCAAATGATTCCTAGGTCATTTATAATTTGCAATGATACTCCAAAGGTTTAGAATGTAGGACACTGAAGGGTAATAAAAAAAACACTCCTCCTCTGGATCAAGACACTCTTGACCAAAACCTAATGCTAGAATAACTCTTATTCCTATAGGCTTTAGTTACCATTTTTCGGTCAGGATACATACACATTTTATGTACCTTGTGAGTGTAACCCTCTGTCTCTAGATTCCAGAGTCCCCATCCATTAAAATTCGTCGAAGGGAGGACTAGTTTGAAAAACAGACTAAGGAAATCTTTATCCCTTTTGGGTGTCTACTGTGTTCGATCCCCTATGATCAAGCCCTCCGAAGGGATTTTCTGGTCCAGGCCAAACTAGCAGGCTAACCATAGTGATCTTACGGTGTAAACCGACTGAAGAGACCATAGGTTTTGTTTTCACTAAACCTGTGCTTACCCACTATAAGTACCCTCTCCATTCACCTTGATATTGACTCATACAAACACTATCCGAAGGGGGACGCTCCCGTTTGCGCCACGAGGCCAAGTATGAGTCTCATGGTGTGAACTTCCCGAAAATACGTAGGTGAAAAAATATGTATCATATACACTTTTCCTTCCACTGGATACTTTAAATCTATAGGAATCTTACTTAGGCTAAACCTGGCTAATGGTTTTACCTAAAGGTATCAATATAACTCTTATATTGATTTTATCCTAAGTTTGCTAATATAACTTTTATATTAAGCCTAGGATTTCTAGTTTATTAACCCCTTAATAAACCCGTTGACGCTACTGTGATTTATAAACTTCTCTGAATCAATTTCACTCCCATGTCAGTTCCCAGGAAAGGGTGTTCCATTTCCGTCAGCTTAAATACCCCAGCCTAGACAGAACTTTCCTTAGACAGAGTTCCTCTTTTAATCATTGTTTATAAATCACTTGGTTCCTAATTCTAATCTAATTAGAACTAGATAACCTAAGGTCTATTATTTCCAAGTTCTAAACATTTTAAAACTAATAATTAACCTTAGGTGACATGCATACTATGTTATAGTGCTTGATCATTCATCTCATGAATAATAAGACATACATAGCATAATCATCTCATGATATATAATGCATGTCAATGCTATCCATAAATTAATATAAAACTTTATATTAATTAATCATGCAAATTATATAATATAACTCTTTATATTATAAATGATGCATGAAAATGTTTAACCTAAGGTGGGATATCTGAATTAAAAGCATACATTATGCATGGCAATAATTACACAACAATTGCATAATTTAAATAGCAATATTAGACCAATTTTGGCACCCTAAATTCAATTTTAATTAATATAATCTAATTATATTAATTAAATTAAATATAAATTAAATATAAAACGTTTTTATATTTAATATATAATTTTAAAAAAACACGTTTTTCGCCCGTTGCTCCTTCGCATGAAACACCTTCGGCGTTGCAACGCTGCGCCCTGTCGGTTTCTGGCCATTGGAGCGCGCTGTGAAACGCCTCTTGCCTTCAGCGTTGTGACGCTCATGCTGGCGTTGCAACGCTATCGCCTCATCGTTCAAGCATTGAGACGCTGGGAGGAGCATTGCAACGCCGCGTCTCCTTGCAGCCTGAAATCCGCCTCATTGGCGTTACAACGCTGCACACAGAACCGAAAAAAGTCTCCATTGTTTTGGCTCGTTTTTGCTCCGATCTTCTCAACAACCACCTTGCCTTGATCGACACGGACTTACAGACTCGATTTACAATTAAAATTGTCCAAAACACTGGGCCCTTACATTGAACAATTCAATGAAAATTGTAAATCTAAGTGCCAAAATTGGAAACTTCTAAATTGCAAACCATTCATAAATCTCATGCAAAACAGTAAATCCCACCTCGTTCTTGAAAAATCCCGAACGTAAATCAAGAACACAATTGGGCTCTGATACCAATTGAAGAAAATCGAATCCCGCAACGGAAGCGATAGTGAATCACACGTTCTTAATTTCGTTACAAAGATTACATTCAAGAACAATTCTACCTAGATTAGGCATATAATAACAATATGGATAGCGAGATATTACCTTTCTTCAAGTGCTCCTTCTCCCACGTTCACGATCTCAGCAACACGAACCCAAATATTCACCGACACTACTACCGGATCTTCTCCGTTGTTCCCTAGGTGAGGGAGGAATGTGGGTTCCCTTGAGGTGTGATGAGATGTTGTGAGAGAGTTTGTGTTTTAGAACTTTTCCAACAACACAACAAAGGCTTAGGTTTGTTAATCTTGAGATTGGCTTAACCTAATTGCATCTTATGCAACTATCTATATATAAGGAGATAAGGATGGAAATTACCATCCTATCCCTCTTTCATTCTTTCTTTAGTGTATAGTTAATATGTGAATCTAATTCACATTAAAACTATATATTATATCAATTATATCACATATAACTTATATGACATCTCATATATGAAATTGAACACTTCAATTTCATTCCTAACTTTATACCCTCAATATAACCATGTTGAGCCAACGGAAGGACCTAATGGACCTACAGTTCATGAGCTCCAATGATGTCAGATTAACTGATCAAACTCTTTGATCCAGTTAATCAATATTCATTAACTACAAGTCACTCCACTATAGACTTGTAGTTGCACTCTCCTCACTGTAGATTATATTGTGTCCACTGATATAATCATTACCCATGAGTCGACCCTTCACAGGTTGTTCATAATCACGGCTGGGTCAAATTACCATTTTACCCTTGTGATTACCTCTTTGTTCCTTAAGCACCACTGATCCTCTGATGAACAACAAGTCTAAGGTCCTACCATACACTCATACCCTCATAGAGGGCGGGGCCCCGTTGTTCAAGACGTGGAGTCAATTCTTAAGGGAACAACCTATCTAATTCCTTAGTGTAGGAATGAGTGAATTCCATCTTGCATAGTTAAGTCCCCAGCTACCTACGAGATTCTGTCCCTGAGAAGGTAGGCTTATTGAGTCGGCTACAAACACTCTCACCCATACTAGTCTAAGGACAACCCCCTATAAGCAGGAGTTCTTAACTTGCTCAGGATTCAGGTCGAGTCACTAATGACCATCTATAAATTATCAGTCTTATCTTGTTAACGGTGTTATACTGGTTAGACTAATAATTTGCAGTCCGGTCTTGTATGAACTCTTCATATAGGATGCCCCCAATCGCATGTCAACTACATGAATGAGTTGGATTACCTCATTTGTACTAATTACAAAGTGGGTCGCATCCATGGTGTTACCATAATAAGGTTTTCAACCTTATTGTTATACCATAGACCATTTAGGTTATATTCTTGAACACAATCCAAATAGTGTCCACTACACTGATGTTCAAGAAATATTATAACCTTGGAGCTTAGTTTATTGGATTTATAAGGCAAGAATATAATTTTATCAAAATAAATAACCCTTTATTTATTTGAGCAAAATTACACAAGTTTAAGGCATAAATCCCAACAGTAGGGTTGTGTAAGGGGTTTGCATCGGTGGCCAATTTTTCTGGAAATTCAGTTCGAGTTTTGATTGTTTAATTTTATGATTTATCATTATGATGTCTAATAGTAGCGTTTTTCCATTATTTATGAAGAGAGACCATGAACTTGCCGCGAGAATTGTTGATAATGCGGTTTCAGTTTTAGGGCACTCATATGACGAAGTATGTACCTTCTGATTAGACCGATGAGAGGCACCATTTGTTCCTTGAATCCATGGAGGCATCATTTGTCAGCCAGATGTTTGATTCGTCGCATTCAGTTGGTCCCTGCTCCGACAAGGAAAATTCTTCACGCATAAAATTGCACGGCCAAAGCCAGGCTGCCTCTCATGGTCACTCACATTTTGGTCGGGTTCATGTTGATTGCTCTTTCTTGATGAGTTGAGTTTTATCTCTTTT
This sequence comes from Trichosanthes cucumerina, assembly GCA_036507285.1. Lineage (NCBI taxonomy): Eukaryota > Viridiplantae > Streptophyta > Magnoliopsida > Cucurbitales > Cucurbitaceae > Trichosanthes > Trichosanthes cucumerina. The sequence goes on along the minus strand of CM071839.1, from coordinate 66,256,509 downwards.
CTGATTATGCCTTGTAAATGCTCCTTTTGTTATTTTTGGTTTTTTCATTCATCAACACAGTTTAAGGTTCTTCGACGAGGCAGTTGGAAGAATATTAATTTTGAACCAACTGAATCTCAACCTAATTTATTGAATGATTACCAAGCCCTCTTGCGTAATCCATGGATACATCACTTAAGAGCTGCTCGCAAAAACAAAAATGTTGCATGTAAAAGTCAAGTTATTAGTTCAAGAGAAAGGGATTTGTTGCCATTCGGAGAAGCTAATAATTCAGGACCTATGAGCGGTTGCAACTCTGATTTGTCTCAACAATAAAGGTAGATCTATGAGCATTTGAGGTTATAAATTACCAATCAAATATTGTAATTTAGGGTAGACTAGTTTATTGTTGCCATTCGGAGCAGCTAATAATAAAGGTAGACTAGTTTATCACGTTTAAGATTGCTAGCTAGGGATTCTAAGTTTGAAGATATTTGCCCTGTATCTAGTCTTCACTACCAGAAAGTTTTGAGTAGAAACAAATGATGTGAGTCAGTGAACTCGATTGTCAATCTGTTTGTAAGTGAATTGTTTGTTGAATTCTGATTCTGAAGCTCAACCTAATCTTTAATTGAAGTCTGGTGGAGGTTGAGCATTTGTTGAAACTTAAGGATTGTTTACTTGGATTTACAGGTCTCAGAGAAATTTTGGTTATCTTCTAGTTACGTCATTATGTTGCAAAAATTTTGACACAGACGACGTGGTTGGGTAACCTTCCTAGCTAGATTCGTGTGGATATTTATATCCTAGTATTTCCTATTCTTGTTTCAGTTGCTTGGATTGTTCATATTGTTATATGTCTGCTAATTGATCCCTCGCTTTTTCCTTTCCTGGATGAGTTTTTTATCAAGCTGGATGATGTCTGGGGTACTTTTATCTCATATTGTTTGAAGCCCCTCCTTTTTCTTTTTTATTCTAGATTTATTTTTATTCCATTCGTTAGCTTACTTTTATCTCAAAATTGGTTATGTTTTGTGTTAATTTTGTTAAATTCATATACAAAATAGTGTTTTGTGTTCATGATGAAATCTAAATTCTGCTTGTTATTTGTTTTTGGTTTGAAAATAGAATTGCATTGCTACTTCCATATATTTGATTTCGTCTACAAGGTATGGGAATAGGATGGTACCTTATAAACTATCCTTTGGGTGTTGTCTTTTCTGCTAGGATTTCCTTCTTCCTCATGCTACTTTTTGAATGGGTGATGCTCTGTTTTTAGTTTTAAACTATGAAATCATTTGTATCTTAAATTGTTATAGAGAATTAACTTTAGTTGTTTGTGTTAATTTGAGGAGTTTAGTTGTTTATGTTCCTTTGAGTATATATATGTTATTCAAATCCCAAATTTTAATTTTTTCGCTTACATTATTTGCATTTCTTCTTATGTATCAGATATGATCTTATGTATCAATTACTTCAAGTACAAATTGCAATATGTTCGATCAAGCTTCAAAGAGTTATTTGAGGTTTTTTAATTTTTTTGCAATTGACAATATTGTACTTGACAAATACCATAATGTTACGAAAATTATATTTGGTCATGTTATACTTATTTTATGGAGATAATAGTTATTGTAAGTTTTTTATTTGTTCATATGTATTCTTGTAATTTTGAAATTGTTCATGAGGTTGATACTTGTTGCGTAAAATTATATTGTAATGCAATACCGCAGTGTACGGGTCAAGTTTTAGTATAGTTATTTAAGAGTCCAAGTATCGTCCTCTAGAATGGGTTTCTAGATTAATTAATTATTAAGATACTTATCTTCAATTTTAGCTAAAGAAATAAAACATGGATAGGTGATGAAAGTAAAAACAAACAACAGACTAACATGTGGAGACACAAATTGATAGATTTGAGGAAAGTGATTTTACAAGTCAAAGACTTATCTAACACATGCAATGAACCAATGAGATGAATTTATAAACAAGAAGTAAAATACTCAAGAAAACCTCTCGATTCTTAGTGAGCCTCACACATGCAATAAACTCCATAGTCTCCATATGAACCTACGACATGCACGACATTAAGATACTTCTTTATGTGTTTTCCTAAGATTTCTAGGTCATTCTCATGCCAGATTTCGAAGGGTTTTGACAACTTTACTCTAATTCAAGTTCTATCTCTCGAGTCCACTTAAACCAACAAATTTAAGAGTTAAGAACGAATTGCCAAAAATAAGAAAAAATCATGCTTCAATTCAAGTAAGAAAGTCTTAACAAGTAAATCAAATCCTAACTACAACATTTAGCTACTCTAAATCACATGAAAATAAAGCTAAACATGTAGAAAACGTCTTAAAACGGTATTACAATATGAAAGAAAAGGAAATTAAACTTATGTGTCGATGTCGGTTCTTCGTCTCCGAGCTCCCGTCTTCGATCTGAACCTCCACGAATGCTTTGGCTCCAAAAACGCTCTCTTTTCTCTTCTTATAAAGTGTATTTCGAAAATAGGGGCAAAAATTTACCAAATTCGGCTCCCTTTGCAAGAGAATGTAAGGACATATTTATAGTGTTCTTCGATTTTATGCGTTGTAACGCTTAGGGACGGCGTTACAACGCAACACTGCATACTCTAACCGCGTGGTAAATATGGAAATAGCCGGCAGCGTTGCAACGCCGCTACCCTAACGCGCGCGCCTCTTATCGATTTGGCGTTGCAACGCTAAAAGGAAGTGTTGCAACGCCATCACCATGATTCCTCATATGCGCCTTCTTATCGAGATAGCGTTGCGACGCTGCAAGACTACGTTGCAACGCTATCGACAAGGGTCTTCAACGCCTCTTAACAGCATGCTCGGCATTGCAACGCTATGGATGATATAGAGTTGATATAACATTAAAACACCTCATATGTGAAATTGAACGCTTCAATTTCATTCCTAACTTTATACCCTCAATATTACCATGTTGAGCCAACGGAGGGACCTAATGGACCTACAGTTCATGAGCTCCAATGATGTCAGATTAACTGATCAAACTCTTTGATCTAGTTAATCAATATTCATTAACTACAAGTAACTCCACTATAGATTTGTAGCTGCAATCTCCTCACTGTAGATTATATTGTGTCCACTGATATAATCATTACCCATGAGTCGACCCTTCACAGGTTGTTCGTAATCACAGCTGGGTCAAATTACCATTTTACCCCTGTGATTACCTCTTTGTTCCTTAAGTATTACTGATCCTCTAATGAACAACAAGCCTATGGTCCTACCATAGACTCATACCCTCTTAGAGGGTGGGGCCCCATTGTTCAAGGCCTGGAATCAGTTCTTAAGGGAACAACCTATCTAATTCCTTAGTGTAGGAATGAGTGAATTCCATCTTGCACAGTTAAGTCCCCAGCTACCTACGAGGTTCTGTCCCTGAGAAGGTAGGCTTATTGAGTCGGCTACAGGCCACTCTCACCCATACTAGTCTAAGGACAAACCCCTATAAGCAGGTGTTCTTAACTTGTTCAGGATTCAGGTCGAGTCACTAATGACCATCTATAAATTATCAGTCTTACCCTATCAACGGCGTTATACTGGTTAGACTAATAATTTGCAGTCTGGTCTTGTATGAACTCTTCATACAGGATGCCCCCACTCGCATGTCAACCACATGAATGAGTTAGATTACCTCATTTGTACTAATTACAAAGTGGGTCGCATCCATGGTGTTACCAGAATAACGTTTCCAACCTTATTCTTATATCATCGACCATTTAGGTTATACTCTTGAACATAATCCAAATAGTGTCTAATACACTAATGTTCAAGATATATTATAACTTTGGAGCTTAGTTTATTGGATTTATAAGGCAAGAATATAATTTTATCAGAACAAATAACTTTTTATTTATTTGATCAAAATTACATAAGTTTAGGGCACAAATCCCAACATCATACAGGATGGCCCCACTCGCATGTCAACCACATGAATGAGTTGGATTACCTCATTTTTACTAATTACAAAGTGGGTCGCATCCATGGTGTTATCAGAATAAGGTTTCCAACCTTATTCTTATACCACAAACCATTTAGGTTATACTCTTGAACATAATCCAAATAGTGTCTACTACACTGATGTTCAAGATACATTATAACCTTGGAGCTTAGTTTATTGGATTTATAAAACAAGAATATAATTTTATCAAAACAAATAACTCTTTATTTATTTGATCGAAATTACATAAGTTTAGGGCACAAATCCCAACAATCTCCCACTTGACCTAAAGCTTGTGGAGTATTAAAACATTACAGTAATGTAAATACAATAAAGGGCAAAATACCTTTTTGGTCCCTCATTTTTGTGTTCAGTTCCCTTTTAGTCCCTCAATTTTCAAACTCAACAGTTTAGCCCCTGAGTTTTACATTTAGTTACACTGTTGGTCCTTCCATCCAATTTTCCGTTAGTCCCTAACGGAAAACTGACGTGACACCTATTTTTTTTAATATAATACACTATTTTATTAATGTTTAATTATATTTATTTAAATTTATTTTTTATTTGAAAAAATACTTTTTTAATCTCTCAATTTTGTATTTGGTTCTCTTTTGGTCCCTAAGTTTTCAAAAACTAAACAAATTTACCCTCAAGTTTTGTATTTAGTTATGCTATTAGTTCTTCCATTCAATTTTTTGGTAGTCTAAAATAGTGATGTGACACCTATTTTTGATTAACAATATTTATTTTATTAATATTTAATTATTTTCAGTCCTTAATTAAAATTTTATTTTTTATTTTTTAGTTCGTTCTCCTTTCTTGATAAGTTTTTGACAGTGATGTGACACCTGTTTTTTTTATTAAAAATATTTTCAGTCTTTAATTAAAATTTTATTTTTTATTTTTTAGTTCGTTCACCTTTCTTGATAAGTTTTTGATAATTTAATTCAATAAAAAATTAAAAATAATTAAATGGAAGGACTAATAGTGTAACTAAATGCAAAACATGAGGATAAATTTGTTGAGTTTTTGAAAACTTAGGGACCAAAAGAGACCCAAATACAAAATTGGGAGATTAAAAAAGTATTTTGTCAAATAAAAAATAAATTTTAAATAAAATATAATAAAATATTAATAAAATAATTTATTATATATAAAAAAATAGGTGCCACGTCAGGTTTCTGTTAGGGACTAACGGAAAATTGGATGGAATGACCAACAGTGTAACTAAATGCAAAATTCAGGGGCTAAATTGTTGAATTTGAAAACTGAGGAACTCAAAGTAACTAAACACAAAACTGAGGGACCAAAAATATATTTTGCCCTACAATAAACTAGGGCATTTAAAGCCTTTGTACAATATACTCCCACTTGTCCTAGTTGGGGAAGACTTGTAAACCTAGACTTTAGGCTTTAGTTACCATTATTCGGTCAGGATACATACACTTCCTATGTACCTTGTGAGTGTAACCCTCTGTCTTTAGATCCCAGAGTCCCCATCCAATAAAATCCGCCAAAGGGAGGACTAGATTGAAAAATAGTCTAAGGAAATCTTTATCCCTTTCGGGTGTCTACTGTGTTCGATCCCCTATGATCAAGCCCTCCGAAGGATTATGCAGTCCGAGCCAAACTAGAAGGTGACCATAGTGATCTTACGGTGTAAACCGACTGAAGAGACCATAGGTTTTGTTTTCACTAAACCTGCTCCCACTCACTATAAGTACCCTCTCCATTCACCTTGATATTGACTCATACAAACAACCATCTAAAGGGGGACGCTCCCGTTTGCGCCACGAGGCCAAGTATGAGTCTCACGGTGTGAACTTCCCGGAGATACGTAGGTGAAAAAAATATGCATCATATACACTTTTCCTCCCACTGGATACTTTAAATTTATAGGAATCTTACCTAGGCTAAACCCGGCTAATGGTTTTACCTAAACTTATCAATATAACTCTTATATTGATTTTATCCTAAGTTTGCTAATATAACTTTTATATTAAGCCTAGGATTTCTAGTTTATTAACCCCTTAATAAACCCGTTGACGCTACTATAATTTATAAACTCTCTAATTAAATTTCACTCCCAGGTCAGTTCCTAGGTAGGGGTGTTCCGTTTTCGTCAGCTTACATACCCCAACGTAGACAGAACTTTCCTTAGACAGAGTTCCTCTTTTAATCATTATTTATAAATTACTTGGTTCCTAATTCTAATCTAATTAGAACTAGATAACCTAAGGTCTATTAATTTCAAGTTCTAAACATTTTAAAACTAATAATTAACCTTAGGTGATTAGCATACTATGTCATAGTGCTTGATCATTCATCTCATGACTTATAATGGATGTCAATGTTGTCCATAAATTAATATAACACTTTATATTAATTAATCATGCAAACTATATAATATAACTCTTTATATTGTAATGATGCATGGAAATGCTTAACCTAAGGTGGAATTTCTAAATTAAAAGCATACATTATGTATGGCAATAATTACACAACAATTGCATAATTTAAATAGCAAAATTAGACCAATTTTTGCACCCTAAAATCACTTTTAATTAATATAATCTAATTATATTAATTAAAATTAAATAAATTAAATATAAATAGATATAAAACGTTTTTATATTTATTATATATAATAAATCTGTTTTCTGCCCGTTGCTCCTTCGCGTGAAACGCATGTGGCGTTGCAACGCTGCGGTTTGTCCTCTTCTACTTGTTGAAGCGCGCCTCAGCACCAGCGTTGCACAACACGCTGAGGGCAGCATTGCAACGCTGTCGTCTTCTCAGTCGCGTGCCTACTGCAGTGGCGTTGCAACGCCATTCACAGAGCAGAAAAACCATGTCTAATTTCTTGCTCGTTTTTGCTCCGATCTTCTCAGCAACCACCTTGTCTCGATCGACACGGACTTACAGACCCGATTTACATAATAAAAAGCCCAAAACAATAGGCCCTTACATTGAACAATTCAATGAAATTATGTAAATCTAAGTACCAAAATTGAAACCATCTAATACAAGTCGTTTACTCATCTCATGAAAAACAGTAAATCTCAACTCGTTCTTGATAAAACCATAACGAAAATTAAGAACACAATTGGACTATGATACCAATTGAAGGGATCGAATCCCGCAGCGGAAGAGATTGTGAATCACGTGTTCTTAATTTAGTTACATGGATTACAATCAAGAACTAATCTAACTAGATTAAGCATGCATTTCTACAAGATGGACAACAAGAAATATTACCTTTGAAGAACTCTTTCTTCAAGTACTCCTTCTCCCACGATCACGATCTCAGCAACTCGAACCCGAACGATCACGGACACTACCACCAGATCTTCTCCGTTGTTCTCTAGGTGGGGGAGGAAGGTGGGTTCCTTTTAGGGTGAGATGTGGAGGTTGTGAGAGAATGTGTTTGTGGAACCTTTCCAACAACACAACAAGATGACACTCTAGGGTTTCCAAGGATTAGTCTCAAAGTTGTATCTCATGCAACTATATATAGGGAAATAGGGTAGAAATTACCATTCAATCCCTCTTTCATTCTCTCATTAGTATATAGTTAATATGTGAATCTAATTCACATTAAAACTATATATTATTTCAATTATATCACATATAACTGATATAACACCTCATATATGAAATTGAACACTTCAATTTCATTCCTAACTTTATACCCTCAATATTACCATGTTGAGCCAACGGAGGGACCTAATGGACCTATAGTTCATGAGCTCCAATGATGTGAGATTTACTGATCAAACTCTTTGATCCAGTTAATCAATATTCATTAACCACAAGTCACTCTACTATAGATTGTAGATTATATTGTGTCCACTGATATAATCATTACTCATGAGTCGACCCTTCACAGGTTGTTTGTAATCACGGTTGGGTCAAATTACCGTTTTACCCCTGTGATTACCTCTTTGTTCCTTAAGCACTACTGATCCTCTAATGAACAACAAGTCTAAGGTGCTACCATAGACTCATACCCTCATAGAGGGTGGGGCCCTGTTGTTCAAGACCTAGAGTCAGTTCTTGAGGGAACAACCTATCTAATTTCTTAGTGTAGGAATGAGTGAATTGCATCTTGCACAGTTAAGTCCCCAGCTACCTACGAGGTTTTGTGCCTGAGAAGGTAGCATTGAGTCGGCTACAGGCCACTCTCACCCATACTAGTCTAAGGACAAACCCCTATAAGAAGGAGTTCTTAACTTGCTCAAGATTCAGGTCGAGTCACTAATGACCATTTATAAATTATTAGTCTTATCTTGTTAACGGTTTTATACTAGTTAGACTAATAATTTGCAGTCCAGTCTTGTATGAACTCTTCATACAGGATGTCCCCACTCGCATGTCAACCACATGAACGAGTTGGATTACTTAATTGTATTAATTACAAAGTGGGTCGCATCCATGGTGTTACCAGAATAAGGTTTCCAACCTTATTCTTATACCATAGACCATTTAAGTTATACTCTTGAACATAATCCAAATAGTGTCTACTACACAGATGTTCAAGATACATTATAACCTTGGAGCTTAGTTTATTGGATTTATAAAGCAAGAATATAATTTTTTCAAAACAAATAATTCTTTATTTATTTGATCAAAATTATATAATTTTAGGGCACAAATCCCAATAGTGACTAGCTCCAATGATCCGAGATTAACTGGTCAAACTCTTTGACCCGGTTAATCAACATTCATTAGCTACGGTAACACTCCACTAAAGCCCGTAGTTGCACTCCCATCACTGTAAGAAAAGTTGTGTCCACTAATATAACCAATGCTCGTGAGTCGACCCTTCACAGGTTGTTCGTAGACACTGTTGGGTCAAATTACTGTTTTACCCATGTGTCTACTTCTTGCTCCTTAAGTTTCCACTGCTCCTCTAATGAACAACAACGTTGTAATGGTCCAACCATACACAACACCCATCTCGGGCCAGTGAGAGAGTGGGCGCCCGTTGTCCAAGCCCTGGAGACAACACTTAATGAACCAACCCCTCTAGTTTCCCTAAGGTCGGGAATGAATTAATTTCATCTCGCGTAGTTAAGTTTCCAACTCCCTACGTGGTCCTGTCCCTGAGAAGATAAACATATTGGGCGAGTAACTCTGACCACCCTCACCCGTACTAGTCAAAGGACGCACTTCATGCATGTGAGTCCGTAACACGCTCAGAATTCAGGTCGACTCACTAATGGTCATCTACGAAGTTATTAGTCCCATAATTGTGGATTAATTAAATTGAATCACATCTAATTTAATTTCTCTCAATTAATTTCTCCAATTAGCCCTAATTCAACAATTAGGCTAACCTATAGTTTATTATGAATCTCATTCACATTAAACTATATATTATATCATTCATATTTCATATAACTGACATAAATGCCTCTAAGTGAAATTGAACACTTCAATTTCATACCAAAACTCTAACTTTTCTTTTAACCCAGATGGAGCCAACCGAGGGACCTAATGGACCTACAGTGACGGGCTCCAATGATCCGAGATTAACCTATCAAACTCTTTGACCCGGTTAATCAACATTCATTAGCTACGGTAACACTCCACTAAAGCCCGTGAGTGCGCACTCCCGCCGATGTAGAATATTACGTGTCCACTGATATAACCAATGCCCATGAGTCGACCCTTCACAGGTTGTTCGTAGACACAGTTGGGTCAAATTATCGTTTTACCCATGTGTCTACCTCTTGTTCCTTAAGTCCCCACTACTCCTCTAATGAACAACATATCGTGATGGTCCAACCATACACAACACCCTTCTCGGGCGAGTGAGAAGGTGGGCGCCCGTTGTCCAAGCCCTGGTGACAACACTTAAGGGAATAACCCCTCTAGTTTCCCTAAAGGCGGGAACGAGTGAATTACATCTCGCGTAGTTAAGTTCCCAGCTCCTTGCTTGCTCCTGCCCTTGAGAAGATAGGCATATTGGGCGAGTAATGGCGTGACCACCCTCACCTGCATTTTAGTCAAAGGGCGGACCCTCGCAGACAGAGTCCGTAACACGCTCGGGATTCGGTCGAGTCACTAATGGTCATCTCACGAAGTTATTAGTCCCATCTTGTCAGCGGTGTTACATCGGTGAGTCTAATAATTCCGCGATCTGGTCTTGTACAATCTTATTGCACAGGATGCCCCCACTCGCATTCAACCACATGAACGAGTCAGATCACCTCGTTTGTATCTAATACAAAGCGGGTCGCATCCACAACGTATCCAGGATTAGGTCTCCAACCCTATCCATATACTGTAGACTGTTCGGGTCATTAACTCGAACGCGATCCTCCCTGTGTGTCCACTACACACCATTCAAGTTTTAGTACTCTCATAAATTTAATGACCCTGGATCTTAGTTTATTGGAAAAGTTTGTAAATATTGCGAGACACAAAGTAATGAAATGAATAACTCTTATTAATTTCAAATAGTAATTTACAAACACGAGATTAGGACAAAAATCCCAACAAACTCCCACTTTGACTAAGCTAGTGGAGAAAATACATTTCAGAAATGTACATAAATTACAACGAAGTAATACAATAAACTAGGGCATTGAATACTCGTTTACATACTCCCACTTTCCATAGTCAGGAAGCACTTGAAGACCTAGACTCTCTAGGTGACCCTCAAACACCTTAGCCGTGAGGGGCTTTGTAAATGGATCAGCTCGTTGTGCTCGACGCTATCTGCGCGTGATCATCACGTCTCATGATTGCACAATCTCCCGTATCAGATGATACTTCCGCTCAATGTGTTTGCCTCTCTTATGGCTCCGAGGCTCTCGTGAGTTGGCTATTGCACCACTGTTATCACAGAAAAAGTGTGATCGACAAGTTCATATTTGGAACAACTTCCAAATCCGTCATGAACTTCCTAAGCCAAACAGCTTCCTTTGCAGCTTCACAAGCCGCAACATACTCTGCTTCCATACTAGAATCAGCGATGCATCCCTGCTTGATGCTTCGCCATACTACAGCTCCTCCATTCAGAATGAAGGTTGACCCCGAAGTGGATTTCCTAGAATCCTTATCGGTCTGAAAGTCAGAATCTGTGTATCCCGTAAGGATTAAATCCCCACTGCCATACACTAAGCTGTAGTTCCTCGTTCTCCTAAGATACTTGAGGATTGCCTTTACGGTTGTTCAGTGATCTAATCCTTGATTTGATTGATACCTACTGACAATCCCTACTTCATAACAGATGTCGGGCCTAGTACACAGCATAGCATACATCAGGCTCCCTACAGCTGAATCATATGGGATTCGTCTCATATCCTCAACATCTTGAGGAGTCTTAGGACACTGATCCTTAGACAAGTGAACCCCATGCCTGAAAGGCAGCAAGCCCTTCTTGGAATTTTGCATCTTATATCTAGACAACATCTTGTCAATATAAGATGCCTGAGACAAGGCTAGCATTCTGTTCTTTCGGTTTCGGACTATCTGGATACCTAGAACATACTGAGCTTCTCCCAAATCTTTCATTTGGAATTGCGAAGCTAGCCACTTCTTAACGTCAGTAAGAAATTCTACCTCATTCCCAATTAGAAGAATATCATCCACATACAACACTAAAAATGCGACAGTTTTGTCAACAATTTTCTTGTAGACACAAGGCTCGTCGACATTTTGATCAAAGCCATAAGATTTGATCGCCTCATCAAACCTTATATTCCAAGACCTCGAAGCTTGTTTCAGTCCATAAATAGACCTATGAGGCCGGGAAACCTTTTGCTCTTGGCCTTGGGCAATGAACCCTTTGGGTTGGTCCATGTAGATGGTTTCATCAAGTTTATCGTTCAGAAAGAATGACTTGACATCCATCTGCCATACCTCGTAGTCATAATACGCGACAATGGTCAGAAGGATCCTGATCGACTTTACCATGGCAACAGGTGAAAAGGTCTCCTCATAGTCAACCCCTTCAACCTGGGTAAAACCCTTTGCCAAAAGTCGGACTTTGAAGGTCTGCATCTTCCCATCTACGCCACGTTTACGCTTGTAGATCCATTTGCAACCAATAGGTTTTACCCCATCCGATTGATCCACAAGCTCCCAGACAGAATTGAAGTACATAGACTCCATTTCCTGGTCCATAGCTTTAATCCACTCGTCTTTGTCAACATCAACCATTGCCTGATCATAGGTCAATGGATCCTCACAGTCATCATCAAGAGTGACAACTGAGGTTTCAGCTAAACCCATGTAACGATCTGGCTGTCTCACAACCCTCCCATTACGTCGAAGCATTCCGAACTCTTGAGAACGGATTTGACTAAACGTGCTAGGACCAACAACACTTGTTGACGTACTAGCTCCATCAGCAACTCTTGTTGATGTACTGTCCATTTCGTTTACCACAATTTTACTCCTTGGTAAATGATCCCTGACGTGGTCTTCCTCTAGGAAAGTGGCGTTTGTCGACACAAGCACCCGATTTTCCTTAGGATCAAAAAATAGACCACCCCTAGTTTCTTTAGGGTAACCTACGAATAGGCACAATTTCGAACGGGATTCCAACTTTTTTGGGTTTGACACCAACACGTGGGTCGGACATCCCCAAATTCCGAAATGGTTTAAACTGCCTTTATGGCCATTCTAGAGTTCGAAAGGTGTTTCACACACACTCTTCGACGGAACGTTGTTCAAAATATAGACCGCAGTCTCCACTACGTAACCTAAAAAAGAATCAGGGAGACGAGTATAGCTCATCATCGACCGAACCATGTCCAACAGGGTTCTGTTTCTCCTCTCCGATACACCATTCTGTTGTGCCATACCAGGCGCTGAGAGTTGGGACGTAATTCCGTGTTCTATCATATAGTCCTGAAATTCAGTGTCCATGTACTCTTCACCTCGATCCGATTGAACTGTTTTAAGCGATTTACCTAAGAGGTTCTCAACCTCAGTCTTGTACTCCTTGAACTTTTCAAGAGTTTCAGACTTCTTGTGCATTAGGTAAATATACCCATACCTCGAGTAATCGTCTATGAAAGACACGAAGTATTCATAACTACCTCGTACTTTAACATTCATCGGACCACAAAGGTCAGAATGTATAAGCTCAAGGGGCTCCTTGGCTCTATATCCTTTCCACTAAAAGGACGTTTGGTCATTTTGCCCCTCAAGGCATGACTCACACATCGGTAAAGAGTTTTCTTCCAACTCGTTTAGAAGTCCACTCTTCACTAGTTTCTCAATCCTATTGAGATTAATGTGGCCTAACCGTAGATGCCAAAGATGGGCATTTTCTTTAGGAGAAACGTTCGCTCTCTTAGTTCGCGTTTTTGCAGTTTTAAATAATTCAGTATTCAAAACATTTTTGACCGAATTAGGTTTCAAAACATACAGATTATGCTCAAGTGAAGTAGAACAAATAAGATTACCATTTCTGGAAATAAACGCTTTATTACCATGGAATGAAACGGAAATACACTGTTCTAAAAGGCAGGAAATATAAACTAGGTTTCTAGTAAACCCTGGAACTATATACATGTTGTCCAACAAAATGTAATTCCTGCCGAAGAGTCACCTCATCGTGTCGACCGCTGCAGCAGAGACAAGCTCCCCGGATCCAACCCGTAGAGTCACCTCACCCTCTCGCAGCTGCTGCCAGGAATCAATCTCCTGAAAAGAAGAACAAACATGGTTAGTGGCGTCCGAATCCAATATCCAGGCAGAGTCACTACTCTCCACCAAACAGGTTTCAGTCACAAGTAAATCACATTTACCTTGATTCTTCCTCTCGACTAGGAATTTGGGACAGTTCCTCTTCCAGTGTCCGCCCCCATTGCAGTGGAAGCACTTTCCTTTTTCTGCAACGTCCTTGACCTTCTTACCTTTCTGGGCGGCATCTCGGTCAATTTTACCCCTCTTCATCCTCTTCTTCCCTTTCGAGCGTGAAGGAGCAACAGGTTTTGTCCCAGAGGTCGAACCCCTGTGATAAGACCTGTAGGCAACATTTGCCTTAGATTCCGGTGCCCTGACCCTCATCAAGGACTGGAAATTCTGTAGCTCATTGAGGAGGGTAGTCAGAGTGTATCTAATTTTGTTCATAACAGCATTGCTACGAAACTGAAGGAAACTTTTCGGAAGAGTCTCCAAGATATAACTGACCTGGCTTGACTCGTCGATCGAAGCCCCGTTCATCTCAACTAGATTAAAGTGGGTCATCATGTCTAGAACATGTTCACGGATAGACGACCCCTCTTTCATCTGTGCGTTGAAGACGTATTTGAGCGAGTCATGTCGGACTTGAAAAGACTTTTGTCCAGACATTTCCTGCAAGGACTCCATGATCTCCTTAGCGGTGACCATCAGCTCATGTTTCTTTGCCAAAACATCAGACATGCTGGCAATGATATAGACCTTGGCCTTTTCATTGGCCCTGATCCATCGATCGTATGCATCACGAACACTTCGCGACGCAGTCGAGCCCGGCATCTGAGGACACTCCTCAGAGAGCACGAACTTAATGTTGTCAGTTACCAAAATTGTGTTTATGTTGTTTTTTCAAGTTTGGTAATTATCTCCCACTAGTTTATCGGACGCGAGTAGAGCTATAATTGAGCTAGACATGTTTTAAGCTGAAAAAATAGAAAACTTTGTGTTAGTCTCGCAAAAAACTTTTTAAAACCAATCAAGTTTTAGCAAAAAATGTTTCATGATCCCTAGGTCATTCAAAATTTTGAATGATATCCTAAAGGTTTAGAATGACCGTCACCGAAGGGTGAATAGAACACTCCTCCTCTAGGACGAGACTTTCTCGATCAGACCCTAATCCCAGAATAACTCTTATTCCATTAGGCGTCTAATTACCATTGTTCGGTCGAATTCATTAACACTTAACGAATTCTGTGAGTGTCACCCTCAATCTTTAAGTTTCCAAGTATCCGTCCAAACAATAGCCACCGAAGGGTGAACCAAGAAGGAAAACCAACCAGGAAACTGTATCCCTTTCGAGAATTCACGGTGTTCCGACTCCCATGATCAGTCCCTCCGAAGGGATTTTCTGGTCCAAGCCAAACTAGCAGGCAGATCATAGGCGTCTCATGGTGTGAATCGAAAGAAGAGACCGTGGGTCCCGTTTTCACAAGTCCCGCTCCCACTCACTATAAGTACTCTCTCCATCCACGATGATATTGACCCATACAAATGTCATCCGAAGGGGGACGCTCCCATTTGCGCCACGAGGCCGAGTATAGATCTCACAGTGCGGACTTAACGGAGATTTGTGGTTGGAAATTAAATGTATCTCATACACTATATTTCCTCCCACTCAGCACTTTAAGTTTATTAGGGATTTACCTAGATAAACCGGCTAAAATTTACCTAAGTCTACCAATATAACTCTTATATGGTATTTAACCTAAGTATATAATCACATTATTACTTAGGTCTATGTGAGTAAATTAAAACACTTTTAATTAACGGCACTCACGATAAGTATAATCTAAGAATCTCCGGACCGAATTCACTCCCAGGTCGGTTTCCAGGTGGGGTGTTCCGCAAGCGTCAACTTAAATCCCCCAGCCTTAGACAAAATCTTCCTTAGACAGAGTTACTAATCAGTCTCCATTCATAGACTAAACTTTGATTTCCTAATTCTAATCTTATTAGAACTAGAAAACCTAAGTCTAATTATTCAAGTTCTAAACTCTTTAAAACTAATAATTAACTTAGGTTGCATGCATTTCTATGTTATAGTGCTTGATCATTCATCACATGAATAACTATATACTATAACATAAATTAATTCATCACATGAATATAAATGCCTGAGCATACTTTAATTCAAAAAATATAACACTTATATTAATTAAATTAAACATGCATTTAATTATATTATAACACTTATAATATAACCTATCATGCAAACTATATATTATAACTCTTATAATATAAATGATGCATGAAAATGTTTAAACTAAGGTGGGATTTTAAATCTATATGACATACATTATGCACATAGAAATTTAATTAAATCATACATCACATGCATAAATAATTAAATAGCAAAAATGGACCGGTTTTGGCACCTATGGGCAATTATTTAATTAAATAACATTAATATAACATTTATATTAATATTATTTAACAAAATAATTTTAAAAAAATAAAATTACATTTTACATTTAAAAAATAAATAAAAATGTGCAAACTGCCCCACTTCCTTTGAAAACCGCCCACGTCTTGCAACTGCTCGCGAACTGCCCCTCAACACGTGCGGCGTTGCAACGCCGTGGAAGCGGCGCACGTAACGCGCCGCATCGGCGTTGTGCTCGGCGTGCTCCACACACCGTGGCGTTGCCAACGCCGCTCTGCGACCAAGCCGGCGCCGCGAGATATAGCGTTGTGACGCCGATGAACAACTTCTCAACGCCATCAACAGAACAACAAACTCCTTTGTTGTTCTTCGTCGATTTTCACCCGTTTCCACTCCGATTTCTTCATAGCAACTCTTGCCACGAACGTCGCAGACTTACAGACTCGATTTACAACAAAATGCCCAAAAACAACGGGTCTTTACATTGATCTCATCAACATAAAATTGTAAATCTAAAATGCCAAAACCGAAAACATCTAAATTCGCAAACCAACATTCATCTCATGAAATAAGGTAATTTACCCACCTATTTTAATGAAAAAACAGTGCACGTAATCGAGCCTACGATTTGACTCTGATACCAATTGATGAGAATAAAAATCTCACGCAGCGGAAGGCGATCGAATCGTCATAGTGAAAATGTGCAACTATAGTTTCATTAAAATGATCTAACACTTAGATCTAAGTTAAACATACAAAAGAAGAAGGAAATTACAGCAAGAAGAACGTACTTACTTGTTGTAGACAGTTCTTCAAAGTTCCTTCCTTGGTCACGAACACTTCGTGCTTCTCGATCTCAACGAACGCTTCTCTCGAACGAAAACTGAACACGACCAACGACCTTCTCGGTTGTTCTTCCTTTGGAAGAAGGAAAGTGGTGGGACTTCTTGGTTTTGGAGAGGGAGAAGAATTGAGAGAATTTGAGACTCTTCTCTTTGGTGAAAACAAAAAAATGAGATTGTGAGTGTGCTTTCCTTCTTGCAAGAAGAGATTAAATAGTGGAGTTAAAATCTTCATATTATCACCATTTTACCACAACCATAGGTTATGCAAATCATATTTGCATAACCATATAATATAAGATATCTCATATCTCATATTGCAAATCATATTTGCAATAATTGTGGATTAATTAAATTGAATCAAATCCAATTTAATTTCTCTCAATTAATTTCTCCAATTAGCCCTAATTCAACAATTAGGCTAACCTATAGTTTATTATGAATCTCATTCACATTAAACTATATATTATATCATTCATATCTCATATAAATGACATAAATGCCTCTAAGTGAAATTGAACACTTCAATTTCATACCAAAACTCTAACCCTTCTTTTAACCTAGATGGAGCCAACCAAGGGACTTAATGGACCTACAGTGACGGGCTCCAGTGATCCGAGATTAACCTATCAAACTCTTTGACCCGGTTAATCAACATTCATTAGCTACAGTAACACTCCACTAAAGCCCGTGAGTCGCACTCCCGTCGGTCACGAGAATACTACGTGTCCACTGATATAACCAATGCCCATGAGTCGACCCTTCACAGGTTGTTCGTAGACACGGTTGGGTTAAATTATAGTTTTACCCCTGTGTCTACCTCTTGTTCCTTAAGTCCCCACTGCTCCTCTAATGAACAACATATCGTGATAGTCCAACCATACACAACACCCTTCTTAGGCCAGTGAGAAGGTGGGCACCCGTTGTCCAAGCCCTAGAGACAACACTTAAGGGAACAACCCCTCTAGTTTCCCTAAAGGCGGGAACGAGTGAATTTCATCTCGCGTAGTTAAGTTCACAGCCTCCTGCTTGGTCCTCGCCCCAGAAGATAGGCATATTGGGCGAGTAATCGTGACCACCCTCACCGCACTAGTCAAAGGATGCACACCCCCACGCATGCGAGTCCGTAACACGCTCGAGATTCGGTCGAGTCACTAATGGTCATCTACGGTTATTAGTCCTTCATCACAACGGTGTTACATCGGTGGGTCTAATAATTCACGGTCCTGGTCTTGTACAATCCCATTGCACAGGATGCCCCCACTCGCATGTCAACCACATGAACGAGTCAGATCACCTCGTTTGTATCTAATACAAAGCGGGTCGCATCCACAGCGTATGCAGGATTAGGTCTCCAATCCTATCCATATACTGTAGACCGTTCGGATCATTAACTCGAACGCGATCCTCCCTGTGTGTCCACTATACACCGTTCAAGTTTTAGTACTCTCATAAATTCAATGACCCTGGAGCTTAGTTTATTGGAAAAGTTTGTAAATATTGCGAGACACAAAGTAATGAAATGAATAACTCTTATTAATTTCAAATAGTAATTTACAAACACGAGATTAGGACAAAAATCCCAACAACAGGATGCCCCCACTCGCATGTCAACCACATGAACGAGTCAGATCACCTCGTTTGTATCTAATACAAAGCGGGTCGCATCCACAGCGTATCCAGGATTAGGTCTCCAACCCTATCCATAAACTGTAGACCGTTCGGGTCATTAACTCGAACGTGATCCTCCCGTGTGTCCACTACACACCGTTCAAGTTCTAATTCTCTCATAAATTCAATGACCCTGGAGCTTAGTTTATTGGACAAAGTTTGTAAAAATGCGAGACACAAAGTGATGAAAGAAATAACTCTTATTAATTTCAAATTGTAATATTACAAACAAAACGAGATTAGGACATACATCTCAACACTATCATTATAACCTTGGAACTTAGTTTATTGGATTTAGGTTTATGTGCGAGAATACAATAAATAACTCTTTATAACATTATTACAAAACTACACTTGTTTAGGGCATAAACCCCAACAATTATATAGTTGTGGTAAAATGGTAAATTAGTGGAGATTTTACCTCCACCACATACCATTATAAATAGGTGCTTGTAGAAGCACTTGAAAAATAATCTTGCCATTTTTTGGATTTTCATTCCAAAAAATCTCTCAATCTCTCTCAAACTCTCTCTACAATCCTCCTCATCCTAATCCAAAGGGAGTCCCACATTACTCTCCCTCATCCGTCAGAGAACAATCGAGAAGATCAAGTGGAGGTGTCACTTGGATCGGTTCGTGACTTTCGTTGAAGAGATCGTTGAGAACATTCGTGCCCGGAGAAGGAAATCGTGAAGATTTGGTCTTCAAGAGGTAGGTTTTCGAAACCTTGTTGTTATTTTCTTCTCCTTAATTACAACATGCTTAATCTAGATACTATTAGATACTTTTAATTTTAAGAGATTTAGAACCACAACGAAAATAACATGATTCACATCGCGCTTCCGCTACGGGAAATCCATTCCCTACAAAGCGGGTCTCG
Source organism: Trichosanthes cucumerina (assembly GCA_036507285.1). Classification (NCBI taxonomy): domain Eukaryota; kingdom Viridiplantae; phylum Streptophyta; class Magnoliopsida; order Cucurbitales; family Cucurbitaceae; genus Trichosanthes; species Trichosanthes cucumerina. Next base: position 66,237,056 of record CM071839.1, on the reverse strand, counting down.
GGTCTTGAGCTGCCGACACACGAAATAAGTGGGGGAGGGCAGGCGCGGTCGACAATCTACAGAGGAGAGGAGGAGCGGTGACGGGGTTGTCAATCAATGCTCCAAAGGAAGGGGGAGAGGCGAGTCAGATGGAAACTCGAAAAGGACGACGGCGCAGGGGCTTCGGCAGACGCCAGTAGAACGAAGGAGGAAGGGCAATGGTGGCGGTTTCGCAGAGGTGGTCGTGGTGATCAACAATGAGGGGGTTGAGGGTTGCAGCCGCCTAAAGGTTCAAAGAAGGAAAACAAAGAGAGGGAGTCGGAGGCTTAATTTTGAAGGAGATGAAGGAAATAATAATAAAAGAAAAGAAACAACAATAAAAGGATAATGAGGGTAAGGGGAAAGGAAAAGGAAAGGGAGGAGAAGATAGGAAGTCTTACCGGGAGGATTTCACTTGCTGAACGGACTCCTCTCCTAAGCCTGAACCCACCAAGCGAGATGCAAAAGGAAGTTGAGAATGCGTACTGCTCAGGTCACGAAAGATCTGAATTAAATAGCTCTTATTGGGTCAGTTAAGGTCCCTTAAAACACGTACTTGCCTCGAAACTCCAAATATTCAAAATTTTTGCCCGACCCACAAGAAACTTTAATTTAAGTTAATTAAATAGGAGTTCAATTAACTCAAAAAAAATTGACTTTAGCGTGCCTGGATAAATTGGGTGTCACAACAAAAGAAAATAAGAATGAAACTCCAAGTGTTGGGGAAGAGAATGGAAAAGAAAACTCATTTTATAGTAGTAGAAGATAAGAGTTACAAACTCTTTTGAATTCTATAACTTCTCAAATTCAATTATAAATTATAATTAAAGAAAGTTTTACCGTCGAACCTATTATTATTATAACCTATTATTGATAATTAATTAATTTACTATTTATAATTAATCAGTAATGACATATTTTGTAAATTAGTAAATCAAATAAATGACAAAAGTGTCCAAAAATATTTTTCAACACCCTAAAAAAGTATAGATTTTTTAGAACTTGTAATTTAACATTTACATAAATTACAATATTTAATCAAAGAGGACGATCCTTTTATAGAAGTGGTGGCCCTAAGAGTTACACGTGTCAAAACAAACAAAACTAGAAAGTAACTAAAAATAAAGAAAGTTTCAAACAATAATCATAACTAATTACAAAAGCTTAAGGGTTAGTTCATACAGTCATAAAAAACTAGGTACAATTTGATTCTGATGTGATCAGAAATTGGAATTTCCCCTTTTCTAAAGCAAAGCAAACAATGCTCTCAAACAAAAGGGAGAAGAAAAAAAAATCCAAACCCTATCACTTTTTATAATTCATCTCTTTCTCTCTCTCTGTCCATTAATTTTATTTAAACTCAGAGCAGATCAAGATAGCGCCATTGGAGAGAGGAATTTTCATTATATCATTTATCTTCAGCCGGTAGCCATGGCGGCGGTGACGAAGAAGTTAGTGGCGGTTTTGACGGCGGCGTTTGTTGTGAGCACGGCGGCGCCGTTTGCCGGAGCAGAGACGCACCATGTCGTCGGCGGCGACCGGGGATGGGACGTCAAATCGAACATCGGTTCTTGGTCAGCCGGTAGACTATTCAGAGTCGGAGACAAAATCTGTAAGATCCTTTCGATTTGTTGATGGCCTTTTTTCTGTGAGAAATTTTCTTTTCGGATTCCCGGAAAATTGAAATCGGAAACAAGGGCTAAATGACAAATGGAATTATTGCCTCGCTTTATTTTGAATACGTGCATTATTGATCTCTCTTTTTTTCCAATAATTAAAATAAAAAAAATAATTATTTTTATTTAGAAAATCAAGATACTTTTATTTTTAAAAAATGTATATATTTGTAAATTTCATCCTTAATTTTCAATCACAAAACTTTATTTCTGCGTTCAAAAGAATTGTTTTTTTAGAACTACATTCACAAAAAAATCTAATTTCTTATGAAAATATAAATGTACTGGAAGATTTTTAAATTATATTTTTTTATCACTAAAAAAACTTTGAACATTTTAAGTTGAAATGATGTTTAAATCATCCAATTTTGATTAAAGTGTTGATGGACCTTCTACCTCCATATCAAACTTTGTCATAAAATAGTTATAATATATACAACGCCAAATTCTCAAATTTTTTACTTTATATAATATGTATAAGAAAAATTAATTTAAAATATATAAAAAAAAAACCTTCTGACTTAGTAGTTAGTATGCCTCTAATTCATGATAAAAATTATGGATCAGCCACTAAGTATATATATTTTTATATGTGATATTAGTTCATAAACTTTCCTTTATTTCATTTTAATTTTTTTCTAGTTATCAAATTTGGTACAAAATAAAATTCATTTATTTATTTTAGTTATTTACTTCATACCATTTGAAATTTTAAAAGTCATGAAACAAAGTAGAATTAAAAAAAAAAATTGTTGTTGAAGGTTTCTTTTTTCTTTTTTCTTTATCTTTTTTTTTTTTTTTGAAAAAGAAAATCGTCGTTGAAGCTGAAATATATGAAATAAAGTTGGGTTGTATGGATTATGGAATAGGGTTTGCATATTCTGTGGCACACGGTAACGTGGTGGAGCTGCAAAGCAAGGAGGAATACGAAGCGTGCAATGTAAGTAACTTCATGAGGATGTACACGGACGGCATAGATATCGTGCCATTAAACGGAGAGGGAATCCGCTACTTTGCGAGTAGCAAAGTAGAGAGCTGCAAAAAGGGTCTGAAACTGCACGTTCAAGTTCAAGCTCAACACAACGCTCAAACAATAGGAGTTGAAACAGCGAACGACGTGTCGGACAGTGATTCAGCGGCGGTTCCACCAACCCCTTCCACATCTTCTCCACCATTTGCTCCCATTTCTTTTCTCACTCTCACCCTTTTGCTCGTTGGCCTTGGCTTTACTTATTGGATCAGCTAAAGCTCTTTTTTGCTTTTCTTTTCCCCTTCTTTAAATCTAGTGTGTTATTGTAGCTTATGTCTGTTTCATGTTACTTTTTTTTTTTTTTTTTAAGCTTATAACGAACTAAATTAGAATAATATTAATTAGATTTATGATTAATGAAACATATTGTGACATGTTTGGTAAAGGCTGGCCAGTACATTTAACTTTTGATCAACCACTCATCAAGGTAGGCAAATCCTCCATCCTACTCAACATGGTAGGAACTCAACTTTGCTTCTAGTTACTAGCTCTTTTACCATCTATGGTATCAAAAGAAAAAGGAAAAATAATAAATCTCTTTATTTTCAAGACTTTTGAGATTATTCTAACTTAATTTAATTTCTAAATTTTCAAAAAGTTTTGGCTTTATTCTATTTTAGTATGCAAACTTAAAATACTTATTTTTTATATCTAAACTTTAAAAAATTACTATTCTAGTCATTGCCATATCTTTAACAAATAGATAATACAAGTCTTCCACCCCACATATATGTTGAACTAAAAAGAAAAAAGATAAAAGATAACACAATTTTGAATATTAAGGCATAAGTTGGTCGAAATGAAAAGATTAGTTCAAATAATATATTAATTTTTAATTTTTTTAAGAAAATACAATTTGAAAATTAATAACAATAACTAAAAGAAAAAAACAATAATTTTTACCTCTAAACTTCTCTCGTGTCGTATAAGTTTTACCATAAATTTTTTATTTTATCAAATTAGACCTTAAACATACTTAAATGTTGCAAATTCTTCTATTCAATTTTCACTAGCTAATTTACTTACAAATTTTAACAAAAAGATTTTTTTTTTTGGTAAAATCACTAATTTCAATAACATCGAAATTTGTACAAATTTAAGTTTGATTAATACACAAATTAACTATATTCAACTTTATAAAAATGTATAAATTTTAACACAATTTAACTCCAATTTGGTTTTTCTTTGAAATCTTATCAATTCTCTACCATACATATGATTGAAAGTATATATATAATACTTTTCTTAACAACTTTTCAAGTGAGAACCTATAAAATGGTAAAAGTTGAAACACTATTTTCAAATTTAAAATAAGGATTGCAACATTTATCTAGTTTATAGTGTAATTGGATGAAATTGAAAGTTTTGAGATAAAATACGTCGAACTTGACAAGTTTCATGGTAATTTTTTTTCAACACTCAAATGATTGTCTTAGTACTTGGTTATTTTAGATTCCAATTTGATAACCATTTAATTTTTTAGTTTTTTATTTTTTAAAATTAAGCCTATAAATATCACTTTTATTTATAGTATTTTTTTGTTTTGTTATCAACTTTTCAAACTCAATTTTGAAAAAAAAAAATTTAAAACTTTAATATTGTTTTTGACATCCCACTGAAAATTCAAATATTTTCTTAAGAAATATAAAATTTATGATTAAAAAATATGATAAAATAGACCCAATTTTTTAAACCAAAAATTGAAAATCGAATGATTATGATTAATGAGTCAAATCGGATTTTTTTTTTAATATTGTAAATTTCTAAATTTTATTAAAAAATATATGGTAGTTTTCAAACTATTTTTAAAAATATAGCAATTTTGTCTCTTCAAGAGACGACCTACATTACGTAGTAATGAGCGTTGGAGAAGCTCGTCTATTCAAGAAACGACTTTTACCCAAATTTTACATATAACATTAATTGGAGCAGTGGCTTAAGCGTTTGGAATGTAAGAGGGCATGATTTTGATTCTTGTGTCGTGTAGATTTTTTGTTATTTATTTCTTTTTCTAATTTTCTTTATATTTTAATTTTCTAAAGCTTGATGTACCTGACATTCGAATCTTACTTTTTCGTAGTTAATGTACACTTGAGATAGAGATATCCTTGATTTACCTGCTTAATAGTTAAAATATTTGAATAATCATAGAGATATAAGCAATTGATTGTTTGATGAATATCAGTATAGCTCGACTATTTATAGTTTCTTTTTGGAGTAATATTTATTTATTTTAATTTAAGAAAATATTTGAATAATTAATACTTAATTAAAATATTTAAAAAATTTAAGGAGAAAAAACTTAAAATTTTTAAAAATGGCAGTTACCATAAAAAAAACTATAGTAATGTATAATTTCAAAATAAATAAAATAAAGAAAGAAAAAGAAAAAAAAAAGAGTGAAAAGAAAAGAAAATTAGAAAAAGAAATAATTAATAAAAAATTTACAAAACTTAAAAATCGAATTCATGACCTCTTACAATCCAAACACCTACTTAAGCCACTAGGCCAATTAATATTATATGAAAAAATTAGGTAAATGGACGACCTTCTTCAACTCATTAAAAGGTCTTCCTCCACATACTAAAGGTCGTCTAGAGACGACCTACATCCACGTATACGAGGTCGCCTCCTGTGATGTAAGTATTGCTATATTTTTAAAAATAATTAGAAAACTACCATATTTTTAAATTTTTTTATAAACTTGCAATATAAAAAAAAAAACCATAAAAATCCAGATAAATTTAAAAAAGAAAAAAGAAAATTGAAGTGGGTACTCGATGAAGCATCGATGATTGTGGTCCACTTGTGAAAAAAGAGATCATCGGGATGCACGTAAAACGGTCACCACTCTGCTTCCTCATCTCAACTCCTCCTAACATATTTCAATTTCAATTATTTTTTTTCTTTTTTATTATTAATATCTCAACAACGTTCTTCTCCGTCGCCGTTCACCGACTGTCCATCGCCTTCCTTCATGAATACCACATCCTCCTCTTACGGCCGCGCTTTTCACAATGACCTTTCTACCCCTCCAATTTCCACTGCAGTCCTCATCGAACCTCCTCCTCCACTCGAGTCCTCCGCCGCCGCCGCCAAGATCCAGTCCGCCTACCGGTCTCGACGGATCCGCCATCTCTACAAAACGATCGCAGTCGTCGATAGAGAAGCCGATCAGATCCAGGCTGTAATCCAGCGGCAGGAGACTGTCGACGCCGTCAGGAGCAACGATCTCGAGAAGGTGCGGATGAACGAGGCCTTGATGAGCCTCCTTCTGAGGCTGGACTCGGTGCCGGGGATCGATCCGGCGGTGAGGGAGGCGAGGAGGAAAGTGAGCCGTCGGATCGTCGGCCTGCAGGAGATCTTGGACGCCGTGGCGGAAGCGAAGGTGGACTTCAACGGCTGGGATTACGACGGAATTGTGAGTAATTGGGATGAGACGGTGGCGGAGATGGAGGCGGAGATTTGCCGGGAGAGAGGCGGCGATGAAATGGAAAGGTTCTGTGCTCAGTACTTAGGGTTCCGTTGCTTCCAGAGATTTCTCAGTGGGTCCTGATCTGCTATGGTGTTGCGTATAGTTGTTTTCAACGTGTCTCATAATTTTGGACACGAGTTATGTTATCTAGCCTTTTTTTTTCTACTTTTTTTGTTCAGTGAACGTATTATTAAATCTGTGTATTATAAAACTAATCTTTAGATGGGTTGCAAAATCAAAACACGAAATTTTTTAGTTTTATCGAAGTATCATACTTAGTATCATACTTTTTGTTCACGCCATATTTTTTTTAGTTTTCTAATATTAATAGATTCTACATAATTTTACATTCAATAAGAGTAGCGTATTAGAAAATTTTCCTGTGGGAATTGAAAATGTATTTGTTGGAATAGAAATTTTGGTTAATAAAAAATTGTCATGTTATTACTTTTAGTTATTGACAAAGTTATTTATTTAATTATGGATTAATTAAATTTACAATATCCCTACATTATTTTTTTAAAAAAAATCCCTATTTACAATTGGGTTATATAAAATTTGGGTCAACTCTAGACAAAACCGGAATGGGAGACCGATCTAACAAAGTCCCAGAGGACTAAGCCCAAAGTCAATCCAACCACTATAGAAGGGTTTATGCCAAAGGTCAACTATAGGTCTAGTCCAGACCCATTTGAGAACTCTATAAATAGAGAATTCCCTTCTATTTGAATGGTTCAGAAGTTGGAAACTCGAGAGAGAAAGTCCAGAGAGAATTCTATAACAAAGGCTAGAAGACTCTCTGCAATTCTGGAGATCGACCACTTCTTGAACGAAGAACGTTGTCTCGAAGATCAAGAACACTTTTTCGATATACATTGCAACTTTACACTCAAGAACAAGTTGCAAAACCCTCGAGAAAAATTTACATTCGAGAACAAGCTGTAAAACTCTCTAAACAAATTTACATTTGATAACAAGTTGCAAAGCCCTCGAAACGTACAAATTTACATTTAGGAACAAGGTTCAAAGCCCTCGAGACAAATTTACATTCGAGAACAAGCTACAAAGCCCTTGAGAAAAATCTACGTTTGAGAACAAGTTGTGAAACCCTCGAGATAAGTCGAAAACCTTCAAGAAGCTACAAGCTAAATACCTTCAACAAGCTACAAGCCGAAAACCTTCAACAAGCTATAAGTCGAATACCTTCAACAAGTTGCAAGCATTCAAGACAAATCCACATTAGAGAATAAGTTGCAAAACCCTCGAAACGAAAGAACAAGTTGCGAAGCCATCGAGACAAATTCACATTCGAGAATAAACTGTAAAGCCCTCGAATCAAATCTATGTTCGAGATCAAGCTGCGAATCCCTCAAATCAAATCTACGTCCGGGAACAAGCTGCAAAGGTCTCTAACAAATTACAACTGAGAGAGAGAAAGAATTAGAGGAATAAATTAGAGATTGTACCACACCAAGAAAATTAATACAAATGTAAATTCATTTATTTACACGTGTCTCATTTATATTTATTTGTTGAATCACGTGTGAAAAAATTTGTACGCCCAGTGAGACCATCTCTACCTCATATCTCTTTCCTCGTCTCAAAGCAGAAGTAAAGTATGTCGTTCAAAACTTCTTCGATGATCATTGTCATGAACAACTTGCACACGAGTTCTACTACTCATAGTTGCTCCAATAAACTAAAGTTGGAAGACGATCAAGTAACGATACTGCCGAGGGCATCAACAAATAACAAGTTTCTTGTCAAGTGTAACCATTTGTTTGATTTTTAATTCTAACGTAGTGTCCGTCATGATGACTGAGACAAGCATGTCCGTCATGATGACTGAGACAAGCACTAGGTTAGAGAGATTAACAGAGATGCAAGAGCAAATTAACACCTTGATGAAGGCAATTGAAGAAAGAAATTCTCAAATCGCATACTTAAAAAATCATATTGAGAATCAAGATTCCGCTGAATCAATTCAAACTCCTATCGTCAAAGATCGCAAATAAAGGGAATGTCGTTGTGCAAGAAGATCAACCACAACCCTCCACTTCAATCGCTACACTATTTGTCCAACAACTTTAAGACATGATAACAAACTCAACAAGAGCTCAATATGGTGGAGTTTCTCAAAGTTCCCTCTTGTATTCCCAACCATATACTAAGAGGATCAACAATTTTAGAATTCCAATCGGATACTAGCCACTAAAGTTTTCAACAATTGGATGGAAAGGGCAATCTAAAAACATGTTGCTCATTTTATCGAAAGATGAGAAAATACTGGTACATTAGGAGATCTACTGGTCAAACAGTTTGTCTGAACACTTAAGGGGAATGCTTTTGACTGGTACACTGATCGGGAGCCTGAGTTAATAAATAGTTGGGAATAGTTCGAAAAGGAGTTTCTAAATCTCTTTTACAACACAAGACACAAATCGTTAGCATGATAGAGCTCACCAACACTAGACAACAAAAGGGTGAGCTCGTTGTTGGCTACATAAATCGTTGGAGAGCCACGAGTCTCGATTCCAAATATCGTCTCACTGAAGTGTCAGCCATGGAGATGTGTATTCAAGGCATGCATTGGAGGCTTTTGTACATTCTCCAAGGTATAAAGTCTCGTACCTTTGAAGAGTTAGCAACTCATGCCCACGGTATGGAGCCGAGTATTGTTAACAGAGGAGACAAAGACCTTTTAACTCTTAACATAAAGGAAGGAGGAAATTACATCGAGGAAACTTCAGAAGAGTCTATAAGAAAAAATACAAGAAGATAAAAAAGCAACAAAAAAATGAAAGACATCACTTAAGCCTAAAGGAAAGATAAAACAAAGTCTATCATTTTCCTGATTCTGACATGTCTGACATGTTGAACAACTACTAGACGCACAACTAATCGAACTTCTAGAATGTAAGCACCCAGAAGAGATGAAAAAAGTCAATGATCCCAAGTATTGCACGTATTACCGAGTTATCAATCATCTAGCAGAGAAGTGTTTCTTCCTAAAAGGGTTAATTCTAATATTAGCTAAAGAAGGAAAATTAAGCTAGACCTTGATGAATTAGTTCAAACAAATCATACTGCAGTGACGACAAACACATGTAGTCAAAAACACTCTATTTCGCTTCACAATCAAGGAGTGCGTCTAATTCAATTTAGAAACTACAAACACAAGGACAAACATCAAAGAAAAAAGAATCCAAGAAAACTTAAGTCTGAAAGGAAGAGAAATAAAAAATATTATCAAACTCGCCAATCGGTGACCTTGAAAGAATTCTTCTTGAGATATTTCCTTCTCATGAAAAATGAGGAAGGAAACTCTACAAGTTCATATTACATTGAGATGAGTGAAGCTAACGACACAAAAGAAGTTGAGCAAAGAACTTCTGTCTTCGGTTGCATCAAACCTTTAACTACTCGACCTTTAGTCTTCCCAAAGATGAGTATGACCACTACAGAAGAAGAAAATCAAGGTCTAACTTCTAGCTCCACTCAACCTTCAGTCTTCCAAAGACTAAACATCTCTACTTCAAAGAAAGGTCGACCTTCAACATCTATTTTTTATCGCCTCAAAATAATAAGCGATCAACATGAAAGGAAGATTAAACTCTTGAAGGCATAACTGTGTTGATGAAGTGAACCACGATGAAATCCAAAGTATCGTCCTTTCACGCATGAAAAGGAAGTTCTCTATCGTCATAAACACAGAAGGTTTCTTGAAGGTGAAGAAAAATGTCATCATCTTAATGTTGGGGTTTGTGCCCTAAAACTCGTAGTTTGTAATTTTGTTCTAATTATTGTAATAAAGAGTTATTATTTCAATAAAGAGTTATTGTTTGTTACGATATTGCCCTTGTTTTAACCCAAAATCCAATAAACTAACATCCAAGGTTGTAAAATGTCTCTTGAACTGAATATAGTGTACATATAAATGATCTCGGTTCGAGATACAACCTAAAGGGTCTATAGTAAGGGGATAAGGTTTGGGTACCTTACCCGGGTAACACTGGATGTGGCCCAATTTGTATATGATACAAACACTGTGATCCTAAACGTGTTCGTGTAGATGACATGTGAGTGGAGATATCCTATGTAATGAGATTACATAAGACCGGACCGCGAAATAGTAACCACTAGATGTAACTCCGTTGACTAGCTAGGTTTCTATTTCACTAGGATGACCTAGGCAACTTAATCTCAATCCTGAGCAGGTTATGAACTCCTGTTTTCGAGAGATTGTCCTTTGACTAGTATGGGTGGGAGTGGCCAGATTCACTGACTCAATATGCCTACCTTCTTGGAGACGAGACCGAGTGCGCGACTGGGGACTTAACTTAGCAAGATGAAATTCACTCCTTCTCGCCTACTAGGGTAAGTAGATGAATGTTCGCTTAAGTGGTGTCTCCGGGACTTGAACAAAGGACCCGACACTCTCATTGGCCCGAGAGGGACTTCTGTTTGTTGGTAGGACCACAAACAAATTGTTCATTAGAGGAGCACTGGTACTTAAGGTACAAGATGTAACCTGGGGTAAAACAATGGTTTGACCCACCGGTGTTACGAACATTCATGAAGGATTGACTTGCTATTATTGGTCAATATCCGTGGATACAGAAATATATCTGCAGTGAGAAGAGTTCAGCTGTGGGACTTTAGTGGAGTGTTCCCGCAGTTAACGAATGCTGATTAGGAGGTTAATGAGATTAACCGAATAATCTCGTATCGTTGGAGCTTCTGATCTGTAGGTCCATTAGGTCCACCTTCTAGCTCGTAAAGGGTTCTTAGATCATTCGGATTTGAAATGTTCAAATTCATTTGGGGAATAAATTTAATATATATAGATACATTATAATATAAAGTTTTGGAACTTTATATTATAAATTTAATGTGAATATGATTCATATTAAATTATGTGAGAGAATTAAATATTTGAAAGAGTTCAAATATTAATTTAAATGTGAATGAGATTCATATTTGGAAAATTATAGGTTAAAATTTAATGTGCTTAAGATGTGCATTAAAACTATAGGTTAAGGGATTATAATTAAATAATAAAATTAAACATATGATGTTTAATTAATTAATTAAGGAGTTAATTAAATACATTAATTAAATATGATTAAATTAATGATGATTTGTAATATGATTTAATATGATTAAATTAATATTATTTTATTATTATTATTTAATTAATTAAAATTAGAAACGTGTGTGGGACACGTTTCCCACTACCCCCTATCTCTCCCACTCCCATCGATAAGTATGGGAGGGAGGGGAGAGTGATGTAATCGATCAATCCTGGCAATTAACGAATTGCTGCAAAAAGAATTCTCTCTCTCTCATTCCTTCTCTTTTCACCTTTTCCAAACTGTTGGAGGCTTTCCCACAAAAGCCTAGATCTAAGCTACTCAGAGATATATGAGGTTCTCTTTGTGGTAGTGTCCTGTTGAAAGAACAGAGGATCTTTTTTTGGTTTGTTGTGTTGCTGTGCAAATTGGAGCAAGAAGTTGTTGGATTGAGAAACTACAAAGGTAAATGATTTCTTACTTTTAGTTTAAGCTTTTACAGCATGTGTTTGCATAATTAGTTCCATGCCTAATTAGATTAGATTTATTGCTTATTCTATGTTTTTACCCAATGTACTGGTATTTGGAATCAACCAAAATAAACAAGCAATTGATCCATAAAAAACACGTTTTCGCTGCTCACGGGGATCATATCTCCATCACTTAACAAATCCTACAAATGAAGAATCTGATCAAGACCATGACAAGGACAATAACATCTAATATGTAAAGAAAGCTTCTCATCACAAGAGCCTAAACTGCATGGAGCTCCTGATTCACACGAGCTTAAAAGGCGAATAAGCTAATTTTTTTAACTATGTTTTTACTCGATCCCTTCTACTCAAAGGGTACATAGGCAACTTAAAGGAAAAGAAAACCTTAAGCTCAGTCTAAAAGAAGTTTTCATTCTCATGAAAACAAGACATCACAAGTTGGATGTATACGAGAGAGCTTTGTTCCCCTCAAATTCAGTTTGTTTGCTCACTCCCCTAAAGTTCAAGCTTCGTTCTCCTTAAGTTTGGTTCATCGCTCACCCCCAGCCTAAAGTTGCAAGGTTGCGTTGTCCCTTCTTTACAAAGTTTGAAGATTGCGTTGTCCCTTCTTTTCAAAGTTTGAAGGTTGTGTTGTCCTTTCTGTTGGGGTGTTTGCCCGAATCTTGTGTAGTTTGTAATATAGTTGTTATAAATGAATAAAAGTTATTGATTTATCAAAGTTTGTATCTCGCATTTTACAAAACTTAATCCGATAAACTAAGCTTCAGGGTCATATTATAGTACTTGAACGGTGTGTAGTTGACACACTGGGAGGATCACGTTCGAGTTAATGACCCGAACGGTCTACAATATATGGATAGAGTTGGAAACCTCATCCTGGTTACACTGTGGATGCGACCCGCTTTGTATTAGATACAAACGAATGCGAGTGGGGGCATCCTGTGCAATGAGATTGTATAAGACTGGACCGTGAATAATTATACCTACTGATGTAACACCGTTAACAGTAGGATTAATAACTTCGTAGATGACCATTAGTGACTCGTCCTTAATACTGAGCGTGTTACAGACTCCTGTCTACGAGGGTCTTTCCTTTAACTACTACGGGTGAGGGTGGCCTGAAATACACCCAATATGTCTACCTTCTTGGGGACAGGACCTAGTGGGGAGCTGGGAACGTGACTACGCAAGAAGGTATTCACTCGTTCCCGAACTAGGGAAAGCAGAGAAGTTGTTCCCTTAAGTGTTGTCTCCAGAGCTTGAACAACGAGCACCCACCCTCTCACTAGCCCGAGAGGGACATTATTTTGTTAGGATTTATGCCATAAACTCTTGTATTTGTAATTATTTGAGGAAATGAATAAAGTTGTTATTTTTTCTTCAAACTTGTATTATCGTAATTACAAACTTAAATCCAATAAACTAAGATCCAGGGTCACATTTATGAAGGAAATCGAAGTTCCCGCAGCGGAAGCGATTGTGAATCGCGCGCTCTTGATTTAGTTACAACGATTAATTCAAGAACATAAACATAGATTAAGCATGTAAAACAGAATGGACAACAAGAATTTACCTTTGAAGAACCTTTCTTCGAGTGCTTCTCTCTCCCACGGTCACGATCTCAGCAACACGAATTCGTATGAACACCGACACTACCACCGGATCTTCTCCGTTGTTCTCTAGGTGAGGGAGGAAGGTGGGTTCCCTTTAAGAATAGTGAGGTGTTTTGTGAGAGAGATGTTTGTTGTCTTGGAACTTTTCCAACAACAACAAAATGTTAGGAATCACTTAGAATGTCTTATCCTAGTTGCATCTCATGCAACCATATATATAGGGGAATGAGATGGAAATGACCATCCCACCCCTCCTTTAATCTCTCTTTAGTATATAGTTTATATATGAATCTAATTCACATTAAAACTATATATTATATCAATTATATATGATATAATAGATATAACACCTCATGTATGAAATTGAACACTTCAATTTCACTCCTAACTTTATACCCTCAATATTACCATATTGAGCCAACGAGGGATCTAATGGACCTACAGATCATGAGCTCCAATGATGTGAGATTAACTGATCAAACTCTTTGATCCAGTTAATCAATATTCATTAACTACAATCACTCCACTATAGACTTGTAGCTGCACTCTCCTCACTGTAGATATTATTGTTTCCACTGATATAGTCATTACCCATGAGTCGACCCTTCACAGGTTGTTCGTAATCACAGCTGGGTCAAATTACTGTTTTACCCCTGTGATTACCTCTTTGCTCCTTAAGCACCACTAATTCTCTAATGAACATCAAGTCTAAGGTCCTACCTTAGACTCATACCCTCATAGAGGGTGGGGCCCCGTTGTTCAAGACACGAGTCGGTTCTTGAGGAACAACCTATCTAATTCCTCACTAGAGGAATGGGTGAATTCCATCTTGCACAGCTTAAGTTCCCACCTACCTCGACGAGGTTCTCGTCACCTGAGAAGGTAGGCTTATTGAGTCGGCTCAGTGCCACTCTCACCCATACTAGTCTAAGGACAAACCCCTATAAGAAGGAGTTTTTAACTTGCTCAGGATTCAGGTCGAGTCACTAATGACCATCTATAAATTACTAGTCTTATCCTGTTAACGGTGTTATACTGGTTAGACTAATAATTTGTGATCTAGTCTTGTATGAACTCTTCATACAGGATGTCCCCACTCGCATGTCAACTACATGAATGAGTTGGATTACCTCATTTGTACTAATTACAAAGTAGGACGCATCCATGGTCTTACCAGAATGAGGTTTCCAACCTTATTCTTATACCATAGACTATTTAAGTTATAATCTTCAACTCAACCCAAATAGTGTCCACTACACTGATTTCAAGATAAACGTTATAACCTTGGAGCTTAGTTTATTGGCTTTATAAAAGCAAGACTGTAATTTTATCAAAACAAATAACACTTTATTTAATTGATCAAAATTACACAAGTTTAGGGCATAAATCCCAACAATCTCCCACTTGACCTAAAGCTTGTGGAGTACTAAACATTACAGTAATGTAAATATAATAAACTAGGGCATTTAAACCCCTTTGTACAAAATACTCCCACTTGCCCTAGTTGGGGAAGACTTGTAAACCTAGACCTTCTAGGTGACTCTAAAAAACTTTAGCCGTGAGAGCCTTTGTAAAAGGATCAGCAATGTTGTGCTCTGAGGCTATCTTCGTGATAATCACGTCTCCTCTATGCACGATCTCCTGGATGAGATGATACTTCCGCTCTATGTGCTTTTTCCTCTTGTGACTTTGGGGTTCCCTTGAATTTGCTACTGCACCACTGTTATCGCAATACAGCGTGATGGGTAAAGTCATATTTGGAACAACTTCCAAATTTAGCATGAATTTCCTTAATCAAACGACCTCCTTAGTTGCTTCACAAGCTGCTACATATTCGACCTCCATGGTGGAATCAGCGATGCATCCTTGCTTGACGCTTCGCCATACAACAACTCCTCCGTTAAGAGTGAAAACTGATCCTGATGTAGATTTTCGAGAATCTTTATCAGTCTGAAAGTCAGAATCCGTGTATCTTGTAAGGATCAAATCCTTAGCCCCATACACAAGCATGTAGTTCCTTGTTCTCCGAAGATACTTAAGGATTATTTTATTCGGTGTCCAGTGTTCAAGTCCTGGATTGGATTGATACCTACTGACCATCCCAACAGCAAAACAGATGCCAGGCCTAGTACACAACATGGCGTACATCAGGCTCCCAACAGCTAATGCGTAAGGAATCCGTCTCATATCCTCAACTCCTTGAGGTGTCTTAGGACACTATTCCTTAGACAAATGGATTCCATGTCTAAAAGGCAACAAGCCCTTTTTAGAATCTTGCATCTTAAACCTTGACAACACTTTGTCTATGTATGATGCTTGAGACAAGGCTAGTGTTTTATTCTTACGATTTCGGACAATCTGGATCCCAAGAACAAACTGCGCATCACCCAAATCTTTCATTTGGAACTGCGTAGCTAGCCATTCCTTGATGTCAGTAAGATAACCTACATCATTCCCAATGAGTAGGATATCATCCACATAGAGAATTAGGAATGCGACAGAACTATTGATGATTTTCTTGTAGACACAATGTTCATCATCATTCTGGTCAAAACCATAAGATCTGATAGCCTCATCAAATCTTATATTCCAGGACCTAGAGGCTTGTTACAGTCCATAAATCGACCTTTTAAGCCTGCAAACCTTTTGCTCTTGTCCTTGTTTAATGAACCCTTTGGGTTGGTCCATGTAGATGGTTTCTTCAAGATTGTCATTCAAAAAGGCTGTCTTGACATCCATTTGCCATACCTCATAGTCATAATATGCGGCAATGGCAAGAAGGATACGGATAAACTTTACCATAGCAACAGGTGAAAAGGTCTCCTCATAGTCAACCCCTTCAACCTAGGTATAACCCTTTGCTACTAGTCTAGCTCTAAAGGTTTGCACCTTCCCATCTACACCACGTTTTCTCTTGTAGATCCACTTACAACCTATAGGTTTTACCCTATCAAGCTTATCTACAAGATCCCAAACAGAATTGAAGTGCATAGACTCCATTTCTTGGTCCATGGCTATGACCCATTTGTCTTTGTCAATGTCAACCAATGCTTGATTATAAGTCAATGGATCCTCGCAGTTGTCATCTAGTATAACAACTTGGGTTTCAACTAAACCCATGTAACGATCAGGCTGTATCACAACCCTCCCACTACGTCGAGGCATACTCAACTCTTGAGATGGACCCTCTTGACTAGACAAACTAGTATCAACAACTCTTGTTGACGTATTAGTGTTCTTATTAGCAACCTTTGCTATTGTTCCGTCTAACTCACTCAACACTACCTTACTTTTTGGTTTGTGGTCCCTTATGTGGTCCTCCTCCAAGAAAGTGGCATTTGTCGACACAAAGACCTTATCTTCCTTAGGATCATAGAATAAACCACCTCTTGTTTCTTTTGGGTATCCTATGAATAGGCACAACTTTGAACGTGAATCCAACTTCTTTGGATTTGTCACAAGCACATGTGCTGGACAACCCCATATTCTGAAGTGACATAAACTACCTTTACGTCCTTTCCAGAGTTCAAAAGGTGTTTCAGAAACACTTTTGGAGGGCACACTATTCAAAATGTATACTGCAGATCTCCACCGCATAACCCCAAAAGGAACTAGGAGATGAGCGAGAACTCATCATTGATCGAACCATGTCCAACAAGGTTCTATTTCTCCTTTATGATACACCGCTTTCTTTGTGTGGTGTGCCGGGAGCTGAGAGTTGGGATGTAATTCCATGTTCTATCATATAGTTCTGGAATTTTAAATCCATGTACTCTCCACCTCGATCCGATCGAAGTGTTTTAACTCTTTTACCTAATTGATTTTCAACCTCAGTCTTGAATTCCTCGAACTTTTCAAGTGCTTCAGACTTGTGGTGCATTAGGTAAATATGCCCATATTTGGAATAATCATCTATAAAAGAGATGAAATATTCATATCATCCCCTGACTTTAACATTCATCGGACCACAAAGGTCTGAATGTATAAGCTCTAGAGGATCTTTGGCTCTATAACCTTTTCCACTAAAAGGTCTTTTAGTCATTTTGCCTTCTAGGTAGGATTTACATACTGACAAGGAATTTTCTTCTAACTCGTTTAGAAGTCCGTTCTTTACCAATCTCCCAATCCTATTGAGATTAATATGACCCAATCTTAGATGCCAAAGATGAGCATTTTCTTTAGGAGAAATTTTACGTTTCTTAGTTTGTGCATTTGCAGTTTTAAATAATTCAGTGTTCAAAACTATTTTGACTAAATTAGGCCTTAAAACATACAATCCATTTTCTAATGAAGCTGAACATATTTCTAAACCTTTCTTCAAAATAAACACTTTATTCATAGAAAAGGAAACATAAATACAATTGTTCAATAAGACAAGAAATGGAAATGAGGTTTCTAGTAAACCCTGGTATCACTAATATATTGTCCAACAATACATATTTCTTGCCAAAATAAAGCTTCATTGTGCCTCTCACACAAAATGAGACGACTTCTCCATTTCTAACCCGGAGTGTTATATCTCCTTGCTGTAGCTGCTGCCAGGAATCAATTCCCTGAAAAAAAGAGCAAACATGATTAGTGGCACATGAATCAAGTATCCAAGTTGTTTTATCATTATCCACTAAACAAGCTTCTAGGCAAAGTAAATCATATTTACCTTCCTTCTTTTTTTCTGCAATGTACTTCAGACAGTTCCATTTCCAATGCCCGTCTTCATTGCAGTGGAAACACTTTCCTTTATCAGCAACGTCTTTGACTTTCTTTCCCTTCCAGGCGGAACCTTTGTCACTGTTTCCCTTACCAACCTTTCTTCATGTTCTTCTTCTTACCTCTCGGGTTAGAAGAAGATGAAGCTCTTATTTTTTTGTCCCGGAGGCCGAACCTCTGTGATAACTCCTACTGGCAACATTTGCCTTACCTTTCGATCCCTGAATTTTCATCAAAGACTGAAAGGTTTGGAGTTCATTCAGAAGGGAGGTAAGATTAAAAGTAAGTTTATTCATAACAACATTACTTCTAAACTGCAGGAAACTATCTGGAAGGGTTTCCAGAATGAAGCTGACCTGGCTCGACTCTTCGATGGAAGCACCATTTGACTCCGTGATGTTAAAGTGTACCATCATATTTAGGACATGATCCCAAACAGATGTACCCTCTGGCATCCTCGAGTTGAATATGTACTTTAGGGTATTATGTCAGGCTTGTGTGGACTGTTGTCCAAACATACCCTGCACAGAATCCATGATTTCCTTGGAGGTAATCATGCCCTCATGCTTCTTGGCTAATATGTCAGACATACTTGCCAGCATGTAGACCTTGGCCTTATCATTGGCCTTGATCCATCGATCACGAACATTTCGTGATGCATTCGAGCCTGACACCTGAGGACACTCCTCAGTTAGCACAAACTTCAGACAATCCACTACCAAAATAGTGTTGAGTTTGTTTTTCCATGTCATCATGTTCTCTCCGGTTAATTTTTTCGCACCCAATAAGGAAATTATAGAGCTAGACATTTTGCTGAAAAATTTTCTAACAAACTTGAATGAGTTTTCTTGCTATAACTCTAATCCAATCATGTTTTAGCTAATTATCAAATGATTCCTAGGCCATTTATAATTTGCAGTGATACTCCAAAGGTTTAGAATGTATGACACCGAAGGGTAATAAAAAACACTCATCCACTAGATCAAGACACTCTTGACCAAAACCTAATACCAGAATAACTCTTATTCCTATAGGTTTTAGTTACCATTTTTCGGTCTGGATACATACACAACTTATGTACCCAGTGAGCGTAATCCTTTGTCTTTAGATCCCAGAGTCTCGATCCAATAAAATCCACCGAAGGGAGGACTAGATTGGAAAATAGTCTAAGGAAATCTTTATCCCTCTCGGGTGTCTACTGTGTTAGATCCTCTATGATCAAGCCCTCCGAAGGGGGATTATCCAGTCCAGCCAAACTAGCAGGCTGACCATAGTGGTCTAACGGTGTAAACCGACAAAAGAGACCGTAAGTTTTGTTTTCACTAAACCTGCTCGCACACACTATAAGTACCCTCTCCATTCACCTTGATATTGACTCATACAAACACCATCCGAAGGGGGACGCTCCCGTTTGCGCCACGAGGCCAAGTATGAGTCTCACGGTGTGAACTTCCCGGGGATAGCGTAGGTGGAAAAATATGTATCTCATACACTTTTTCCTCCCACTGAATACTTTAAGTCTATAGGAATCTTTCTTAGGCTAAAACCCGGCTAATGGTTTTACCTAACTCTATCAACATAACTCTTATATTGATAATCAATATAACTCTTATATTGATTTTATCCTAAGTTTGTTAATATAACTCCTTATATTAAACCTAGGATTTCTAGTTTATTAACCCCTTAATAAACTCGCTGACGCTTGTTGACATAGAAATTTCGACCAATCTCCAATTGCCACGTCGTTATTCTAAATTAATGACGAAGTTGTAAATGATTAATTTTGGGACCGATGATAAATTGACACGTGTCCTAAATTTAATTTGAAGACAAGAATTGACAAATCCTAAAAGTGAAGGGGCAACATGCAATTTGCCAAAATAATTAAATTTAATTTTGGTCAAATTGGATTATATGGAATTGGGTAAGATAAATAAAACCCAAATCCAAATGATTAGGCCGAAATCCAATAAAGCCTAAGTTCAGGTTGTTGGGCCCAAAAGTCATTAAAACCCAAACCCACATGCCTTGGAAAGCTCTATAAATAGAGAGCTTCCCATTCATTCCAGAGTTTCAGAAATTTCACTCCCAAAAGGAACTCAGAGAATTCAGAGCAAAATCCTCAGGTGTTGAACACTCTCTGAAGTCCTTAGTGCTGAACGCGGAAGACGAGTCTCAAAGTGCGGAAGACGAGTCTCCAAGCGCGAAAGATGAGTCTCCAAGTGTGGAGCGCGGAAGACGAGTCTCCAAGTGCGAAGCGCGGAAGATGAGTCTCCAAGTGCGGAACACTGTAAGACGGGTCTTTAAGGGCGGAATGCTATAAGACAAGTCCTTAAATGTTTCGCGAAGGACTTCTACAAGTAACAAGCCGAAGTCCTTCAAACAAACAACACGCTGAAGGACCTCAACATGCTATAAGGCGAAGGCCTTCAACAAGCAACAAGCAAGCCGAAGTCCTTCAACAAGCTGCAAACCGAAGACTTTCAACAAATTACAAGCGTCGAAGTCCTTCAACATGCTACAAGCTGAAGGCCTTCAACAAGCAACAAGTCGAAGACCTTCAACAAGCAACACACTGAAGGACCTCAACACGCTACAAGCCGAAGGCCTTCAACAAGCAACAAACGTCGAAGTCCTTCAACAAGCAACAAGCCGAAGTCCTTCAACAAGCAATAAGCCGAAGACCTTCAACACGCTACAAGCCGAAGGCCTTCAACAAGCAACAAACGTCGAAGTCCTTCAACAAGCAACAAGCCAAAGTCCTTTAACAAGCTACAAGCCGAAGACTTCAACAAGCTACAAGCCGAAGTCCTTCAACAAGCTGCAAGCCGAAGACCTTCAACAAGCTGCAAGCCGAAGACCTTCAACAAGCTACAAGTCGAAGCCCTTCAACAAGCAATAAGTCGAACACCTTCAACAACCTGCAAGCCGAAGGCCTTCAACAAGCTATGAGCCGAAGACCTTCAACAAGCTGCAAACTCCTCAAGACAAGTCTACACTTGGGAAGAAGCCTGCAGAGCCCTCAAGACAAGTCTACGTTCGAGAACAAGTCGCGCTGCCCTCGAATCAAGTCTACGTCCGAGAACAAGTCAGAAAGCCCTAAGACAAATTACACTTGAGAGAGAGAAAGAATCAGAGGATAAACATTAGAGATTGTAACTCACAACATTCAAATTAATACAAACACAACGTTCAATTACACGTGTCTCATTGCCATTCGTTGGTTGAAATCACGTGTAAACAAATTGGCACGCCCAGTGGGACAATCTCTACCTCTCATCTCTTTCTCTCACCTTAAAGCAGAAGTAAAGTAATGTCGTTCAAGACTTCTTCGATGATCGTTGTCATGAGCAACTTGTACACGGGTTCTACTGCCCATAGTTGCTCTAATGAACTAAGGTTTGAAGACGATGAAGTACCAACACTGCCGGTGGCATCAAACAACAAGTTCCTGGTCAAGTGTAATCCTTTGTTCGATTTTTATTCCGACGTAGTGTCCGTCATGATGACTGAAACAAACACTAAGGAAGAGAGATTGACAAAGATGCACGAGTGAATCAACAACTTGATGAAAGCGATTGAAGAAAGAGATTCTCAAATCGCATACTTAAAGAATCAGATTGAGAATCAAAATGCCGCTAAATCAAGTCATACTTCTGTCATCAAAGATCGGAACAAAGAGAAGGTTGTTGTGCAAGAAAATCAACCACAACCAGCTACTTCGATCACTTCACTATCAGTTCAACAATTGCAGGACATGATAACTAACTCTGTCAGAACTCAATATGATGGGGGTTCTCAAAGTTCTCTCTTGTATTCTAAATCATATACTAAGAGAATTGATAATTTGAGGATGCCAATTGGATACAAACCACCAAAGTTCCAACAATTCGATGGGACAGGAAACCTTAAGCAACATGTTACGCATTTCATCGAGACAAGTGAAAATGCTGGCACGCAAGGAGATCTACTAGTCAAACAGTTTGTTCAAACATTTAAGGGGAATGCTTTTGATTGGTACATTGATCTGAAGCCTGAATCGACAGACAATTGGGAACAACTTGAAAAAAAAAAGTTTCTCAACCGATTCTACAGCACAAGACGTACCGTCAGCATGTTCGAGTTCACCAACGTTAGACAACGAAAAGGTGAACCCGTTGTCGACTACATAAATCGTTGGAGAGCCATGAGTCTCGATTGCAAAGATTGTCTCGTTGAACTGTCAGCTGTCGAAATGTGCATTCAAGGCATGCATTGGGGATTGCTTTACATCTTCCAAGGTATAAAGCCTCGCACCTTTGAAGAGCTAGCAACTCGCGCCACGATATGGAGTTGAGTATTGTTAGTCGAGGAGACAAAAAATCTTCTAACTCCTAGCATAAAGGAAGAATGAAGTGACATTGAGCCGACTCTAGAAGAGTCTATCGTTGTCAGTACAAACCCTCTCAAGTTGTCTTCAAAGTAAAAATACAAGAAGAATCGAAAAGCAACAAGAAAATAAAAGACTTCGCTTAAGTCTAAAAGAAAGACGGAATAAGTCTATCCCTTTCTGGATTCTGACATTCCTAACATGTTTGAACAACTACTGGCCATAGGACTGATCGAACTTCCAAAGTGTAAGCGGATGGAAGAGATGGACAAAGTCGATGATCCCAACTATTGCAAGTATCATCGAGTCGTCAGTCACTCGGTGGAGAAATGTTTCGTCCTAAAAGAGTTAATCTCAAGGTCAGCTAAAGAAGAAAAAATTGAGTTAGACCTTAATGAAGTAGCTCAATCAAATCATGTTGCAGTAACAACAAGTACATGCAGTCAAATACACTCTAGTTCGCTTCAAGATCAAGAAGTGTGCCTAGTCCAGTTTGCGACCATGGAACCTATAGTTGTTTGGTTTCAACATGAGGTGCCAAGAAATGAACCTCAATATGCGATCAAACCTACCAATGATAAAGGCAAAGGTTGAGTTTTGGTGACTCATTTGAAGAAGCAAAGACAAAGTTTAGCTTCAAACAATTCTTGTCAATTTAGAAGCCTCAAATGCAAAGACAAACATCGAAGAAAGAAGAATCCAAGGAAACCTAAGTCTGAAAGGAAGAGAAAAAAAATCATCCTCAACCTTGTCAATCGGTGACCTTGAAAGAATTTCTCTTGAGAGATTTTCTTCATAGCGAAAGAGAGGAAGAAAACTCTGCAAGTTCATACTACATTGAGATAAATGAAGCTGACGACACAAAAGAAATCAAACAAAGGACTTCCGTCTTCGATCGCATCAAGCCTTCAACTACTCAACCTTCAGTCTTCCAAAGGATGAGTATGGTCGCGACAGAAGAAGAAAACCAAGGTCCAACTCCTGCCTCACCTCGACATTCAACCTTCCAAAGGTTAAGTGTCTCCACACCAAAGAACGATCGACCTTCAACATCTATTTTGATCGCCTCAAAGTAACCAGCGATCAACATGAAAGAAAGATGAAATCCTTAAAGGTAGAACTGTTCGATGAAGTGAACAACGACCAAAAGATTCACAGTCTTGTTCCTTTGCGTATGAAAAGGAAGCTCTCTGTTCTCATAAACGTAGAGAGTTTCTTGAAAATGAAGAAAAATCTCATCGTCTTAATAAATCCTATAAATGAAGGACATGATCAAGACCATGATGATGAAAACAACATCTAAGATGTAAAGAAAGCTCCTCGTCGCAAGAGCCTAAACTGCATGATGCTCCTGACCCGCATGAGCTTAAAAGGTGAATGGCAAAAAAAAAAAAAAGTACATTATGACTTAATCCCTTTTGTTCAAAGGGCATGTAGGCAACTTAAAAAAAAAAACTTTTAAGTTCGATGTCTCAAAAATCCATCCTCATGAAAATAAAACATTGCAAGTTGGATGCATACATGCCAATTTCATTCCTCTCAAGTTCGATTTGTTGCTCATTTACTCTCCGCTAAACTTTGAGCTTCGTTCCCCTCAAGGTCGATTCGTTGCTCATTCTCCTAAAGTTTGAGCCGTTCCCCCAGTTTGATTAAATCGCTCATTCTCCTAAAGTTTGAGCTTCGTTCCCTTCAAGTTTGGTTCGTTACTCATTCAGCTAAAGTTTGAGCTCTGTTCCCCTAAAGTTCGGATCGTTGCTCACCTGTTAAAGTTTGAGATTTGACAACTTCAAATTTGGTTCGACGCTCTCCCCTAAGTTTGAGCTTCGTTTCCCTTCAAGCTTGGTTCGTTGTTCATTCTCCTAAAGTTTGAGCTTCGTTCTCCTCAAATTTGGTTCGTCGCTCTCCCCTAAGTTCGAGCTTTGTTCCTCTCAAGTTTGGTTCATTACTCTCTCCTAAGTTCGAGCTTCGTTCCCCTTCAAGTTTGGTTCGTCGCTCACCCCCAAAGTATCGGCTTCGTTCTCCTCAAATTTGGTTCGTCGCTCTCTCCTAAGTTCGAGCTTTATTCCTCTCAAGTTTGGTTCATTGCTCTCTCCTAAGTTTGAGCTTCATTCCCCTTCAAGTTTGGTTCGTCGCTCACCCCCAAAGTACCGGTTTTGTTCCTCTAAAGTTTGGTTTGTCGCTCACCCTCTAAACTTTGAGCTTCAACCTCTTCAAGTTTGGTTCGTCCCTCACCCCCAAAGTACCAGCTTCGTTCCTCTTAAGTTTGGTTCGTCGCTCACCCTCTAAACTTTGAGCTTCAACCTCTTCAAGTTTGGTTCGTCGCTCACCCCTCTAAACTTTGAGCTTCAACCCCTTCAAGTTCGGTTTGTCGCTCTCCCTTAAGTTCAAGCTTTGTTCCACTCAAGTTTGGTTTGTGGCTCTCTCCTAAGTTCGAGCTTCGTTCCTCTCAATTTTGGTTCGTCGCTCACCCTCTAAACTTTGAGCTTCAACCTCTTCAAGTTCGATTCGTCGCTCACCCCTATAAACTTTGAGCTTCAACCCCTTCAAGTTCGGTTTGTTGCTCTCCCGTAAGTTTAAGCTTTGTTCCTCTCAAGTTTTGTTCGTGGCTCTCTCCTAAGTTCGAGCTTCGTTCCCCTTCAAGTTTGGTTTGTCGCTCACCCCAAAAGTACTGGCTTCGTTCCTCTCAAGTTTGGTTCGTCGCTCACTCTCTAAACTTTGAGCTTCAACCTCCAAGTTCGGTTCGTCGCTCACCCCTAAAGTACTGCTTCGTTCCTTTCAAGTTCGGTTCGTCGTTCACCTCTCTAACCTTTGAGCTTCAACCCCTTCAAGTTTGGTTTGTCGCTCTCCCCTAAGTTCGAGCTTTGTTCCTCTCAAGTTTGGTTCATTGCTCTCTTCTAAGTTCGAGCTTCATCTCCCTTCAAGTTTGGTTCGTCGCTCACCCTCTAAAACTTTGAGCTTCAACCTTTTCAAGTTCGGTTCATCGTTCACCTCTCTAAACTTTGAGCTTCAACCCCTTCAAGTTCGGTTTGTCGCTCTCCCCTAAGTTCGAGCTTTGTTCCTCTCAAGTTTGGTTCATTGCTCTCTCCTAAGTTCGAGCTTTATCCCCCTTCAAGTTTGGTTCGTCGCTCACCCTCTAAATTTTGAGCTTCAACCTCTTCAAGTCTGGTTCGTCGCTCACCCCTAAAGTACAGGCTTCGTTCCTCTCAAGTTTGGTTCGTCGCTCACCCCTCTAAACTTTGAGCTTTGACCCCTTCAAGTTTGATTTGTCGTTCTCTCCTAAAGTTGAGCTTCGTTCCGCTAAAATTCGGTTCGTCGTTCATTCTCCTAAAATTCAAGCTTCATTCTCCTCAAGTTTGGTATGTCGCTTTCCTAAAGTCCAAGTTACATACCCCTCAATTATGGATCATTGTTAACTCTCCTAAAATTTGAGCTTGAACCCCCTCAAGTATGGTTCATCTTTAACCCTAGTTCGAGCTTCGTTCCCCTCAAATTTGGTTCGTTGCTCATCCACTTTGAGGTTGAGTTTGGCCCATCTCAAGCTTAGGTTCAAGCATTTCCCACTTGGAGTTCAAGTCTACACTTCGTTCTCTTAAAGTTTAAGTTTGAGCGTTGATCGCTTACAAGTTCAGCGTTCTACCTCAAAATACCGCAGTCCAAGAACTAGTGTGGCGCTTCAAGATTGATGTTCCACTTGTTTCGAGCTTGCTTTTCAAAGGCAAGCGTTGCTTATTTCACGATAAGTGATTCATTCATTTCAAGTTCGACATATCACTCATTCATGAGCTAGGATGCTTCATCCTTCGACACTCGTTCCTCCATCAAATCAGGAGGTTTCATCAGTCGACATTTTCCATGCTAAGAGATCTCACTTGTTGGTGTTCGCTTCTTCGTTATATCAAGATTAAGGTTTCACCCACCATTACTCACTCTTTCACTAAGTTAGGAGGTTTCATATGCCAACAGTAACATCATGGAGAAAATACTGATAAACACAGTAGAAAAAAATACAAATACAAAAAAAAATGAAAAAAAAGAAGAAAAAGTAGATGTAAGACATGACGTACCTTGAAAGTTGTCTCTGACTTAACATTGAAGAGCAGCAGAGCTGCAGGAACACCATAAGCCTCGTTAGGGTCGAGTGTTCCTGAACAAACCTCGAAAAGGGTCCTATAAAAAATGGGGGGGTTGCAGTCAACAAAGAAAAGAGAGGAACATGTGGAGTTCCGTAGCTACAAGTACACCCGACACCGACAAGGGTCCCACAAGTGTATATGCGCTCAGAACGAGGAAGTCCTGTAGCTGCAAGTACACCCGACACCGACAAGGGTTCCACAAGTGTATATGCGCTCGAAGCAAGAAAGTCCTATAGCTACAAGTACACCCGACACCGACAAGGGTCCCACAAGTGTATATGCACTCGGAACAAGGAAGTCCTGTAGCTACAAGTACACCCGGCACCGACAAGGGTCCCACAAGTGTATATGCGCTCGAAACGAGGAAGTCCTATAGCTGCAAGTACACCCGACACCGACAAGGGTCCCACAAGTGTACATGATCCAGGAACCAGAAAGTTCCATCGCTGCAAGTACGCCCGAAACCGACAAGGGTCCCACAAGCGTACATAAGCCAAGAACCAGAGAGTCCCATTGCTGCAAGTATGCCTGGAACCGACAAGGGTCCCACAAGCGTACATGAGCCAGGAACCAGAGAGTCCCATTGCTGCAAGTACGCCCGGAACCGACAAGGGTCCCATAAGCGTACATGAGCCAGGAACCAGAGAATCCCACTGCTGCAAGTACGCTCGAAACCGACGAGGGTCCCACAAGCGTACAAGAGCCAAGAATCAAAGAGTCTCGTGGCTACAAGTACACCCGAAACCGACGAGGGTCCCACAAGTGTACTTGTGCTAAGAGAACACTATAGCTGCAAAAAAAAAAAAAATCTACTTAGCTTTTTACCTTCCAATGGATGAAGCCTTTTGTTTTAGGGGGGAGATACTTGCAAGACTGCAATTATTAAGCTGTAAAAAAAAAGTAAAAGTAAGTACATAGATGATTAAAAAAAAGAAAAAAAAATATAGTTAAGGTTTTAGACTCGCCTCACACCTTATCATGAAGGTTTTGCGCTCTGTTGGGGTGAATTGATGGAAGTCTCACCTCCTCTATTTATAATTGAGGAAACGATAGTCAGATTCCAAAATCAAAGTTGGAATTCAAATAGGAGTTGAAATCGAAATTGGGATAGGATTTTATCTCAAATCAAAATTTGACCTATCTTATCCCCAATCGAAAAATCGTCATAGTTTATCCTATCTCCAAATCCAAATTATATCCCAAATCAAGATTGGATAAAGTTGATTCTATCAAGTTTAAATAATGGTAGAATTTTAATTTTATCTTGTCAAACAAAATTTGGGCATAATCCAAATTTTATCCCAAATAAAGATTGGATAAAGTTGATTCTATAAGTTTAAATCATGCTAGAATTTTAATTTTATCTTGTCAAACAAAATTTGGGTATAATCCAAATTTTATCCAAAATCAAGATTAGATAAAGTTGATTCTATCAAGTTTAAATCATGGTAGAATTTTAATTTTATCTCAAATCAAAATTTGAGCATACTCCAAATTTTATCCCAAATCAAAGTTTGATAAATTAATTCTATCCAAATCAAAATCTTGATAGAGTTTCAATTTTATCTCACCAAGTTAAGATTTGAGCATACTCTGGATTTTATCACAAATCAATGTTGGAGTGAAATTCAAATGCTACTCCAAGTTCAAAATAGGAAATTGGGTAAAACTTCAAATCTACACCAATTTGTCCAAATTTTATGTCATGCAAGAGAAATCAAAATATTGACCCAATTTTCATATTTTGATAAATTGACATGAAGGTGTGTAAAAAAAAATTATGAATCAAGTTCATATTTTGACTAAATTGACACATCAAGTTGAGCCAAAATTATGAACTAATGTTTTACATTTTGACTCAATATTATCTTTTTCGAGATTCACACACACATAGATGTGCCTAAATCTCGAAAAGGGGGCATTTGTTGACATAGAAATTTCGACCAATCTCCAATTGCCACGTCGTTATTCTAAATTAATGACGAAGTTGTAAATGATTAATTTTGAGATCGATGATAAATTGACACGTGTCCTAAATTTAATTTGAAGACAAGAATTGACAAATCCTAAAAGTGAAGGGGCAACATGCAATTTGTCAAAATAATTAAATTTAATTTTGGTCAAATTGGATTATATGGAATTGGGCAAGATAAATAAAACCCAAATCCAAATAATTAGGCCCAAATCCAATAAAGCCCAAGTTTAGGTTGTTGGGCCTAAAAGTCATTAAAACCCAAACCCACATGCCTTGGAAAACTCTATAAATAGAGAGCTTCCCATTCATTCCAGAGTTTCAGAAATTTCACTCTCAAAAGGAACTCAGAGAATTCAGAGCAAAATCCTCAGGTGTTGAACACTCTCTGAAGTCCTTAGTGCTGAACGCGGAAGACGAGTCTCCAAGTGCGGAAGACGAGTCTCCAAGCGCGGAAGATGAGTCTCCAAGTGCGGAGCGCGGAAGACGAGTCTCCAAGTGCGGAACACTGTAAGACGGGTCTTTAAGGGCGGAATTCTATAAGACAAGTCCTTAGATGTTTCGCGAAGGACTTCGGCTAGGACTTCTACAAGTAACAAGCCGAAGTCCTTCAAACAAACAACACGCTGAAGGACCTCAACATGCTATAAGGCGAAGGCCTTCAACAAGCAACAAGCAAGCCGAAGTCCTTCAACAAGCTGCAAACCGAAGACTTTCAACAAGTTACAAGCGTCGAAGTCCTTCAACATGCTACAAGCTGAAGGCCTTCAACAAGCAACAAGTCGAAAACCTTCAACAAGCAACACGCTGAAGGACCTCAACACGCTACAAGCCGAAGGCCTTCAACAAGCAACAAACGTCGAAGTCTTTCAACAAGCAACAAGCCGAAGTCCTTCAACAAGCAATAAGCCGAAGACCTTCAACACGCTACAAGCCGAAGGCCTTCAACAAGCAACAAACGTCGAAGTCCTTCAACAAGCAACAAGCCAAAGTCCTTCAACAAGCTACAAGCCGAAGACTTCAACAGGCTACAAGCCGAAGTCCTTCAACAAGCTGCAAGCCGAAGACCTTCAACAAGCTGCAAGCCGAAGACCTTCAAGAAGCTACAAGTCGAAGCCCTTCAACAAGCAATAAGTCGAACACCTTCAACAACCTGCAAGCCGAAGGCCTTCAACAAGCTATGAGCCGAAGACCTTCAACAAGCTGCAAACTCCTCAAGACAAGTCTACACTTGGGAAGAAGCTGCAGAGCCCTCAAGATAAGTCTACGTTCGAGAACAAGCTGCGAAGCCCTCGAATCAAGTCTACGTCCGCGAACAAGCTGTAAAGCCCTCAGACAAATTACACTGAGAGAGAGAAAGAATCAGAGGATAAACATTAGAGATTGTAACTCACAACATTCAAATTAATACAAACACAACGTTCAAATACACGTGTCTCATTGTCATTCGTTGGTTGAAATCACGTGCACTACAACAAATTAATGAAATAATGACGGACAGAAAAAAAACGCCCTTGGAATTGATGACGGACGTAAAAAAAATACGGAGGAACTTAAAAAAATATTTAAAAACGCATACAATGATGACGCAATGCCCGCATTATATATGAGATTTAATTTAGTGGCGTATACTTACATCATAGGCCCTTTCTTTTACGAGATTTTTTAAAAATAAATTTATATACATATCACTTTTTTTGCATCTTCTCTCCTGCAGACCCTCTCCATTTTTCATCCTCCCTCTCCCTGACATTCCCTCTCTTCCCGAACCCCCTCAATTCTCTCACTCCTACTCTCATGTTCAGTCACTGTTCGTGAGCATCATTGCTCTATCGTTCGATCCTTTTCTCATGGTCGTGAGTTTGCGTTTAGATCTACATCGACCGTTGTTGTCATCGATTTTGGTTCGGCCGTAGGTTTGGTGTGAAGATCTACACTAGAGAGTCGTTGTGGACAACATTTCTGGCTGAAAATCTTTAGATCTGACGTTGTGGGTATCCATTCTCTCATTCTCACTCTTAAACTCTCAAGTTCAACCGATTCATGGTATTATTGCTTTTCCATTCAGTTCTTTGTTTGTGGTTGTGAGTTTGTGTCCAGATCTATACCGAGGATCCATCGTCGCCGTGGGTTTTGGTCTCGCCATGGGTTCGTCGTGAAGATCTACACTGGAAGATCGTCGTGGGTAACATTTCTAGCAAATAATCTTCAGATCTAACATTGTGGGTACCTTTCTATTTCTCTATTTTTTCTGGTTTTGTTAAGTTTATTTTGTTTTGTTCAGATCTAAGGAGTTATATTATTTGCTATGTTTGCTTGTTTCTATTTATGGCCATGGGAGATTAGGCAACAGGTCTTGTTTAATTTTAAGATTTTGGTTTTTTGCATTTATGTATTGGCGCCACCACATGAAAATTTTTGTACCTAGATTTGTTTCTTTTCTGGACAAAGAAAAACTCAATGCAACGTTGTATCTGATGCTGATGAGATGTTCAGATCCTAAGCAATACCCTGCGATAATTATCTACTTGATGGTTGTGAGCCATTTTAGTTGTCAAAGTTCTTAGGTGGAGTTGAATTTGTGGTTGAACGAAAGAAAAGGTTAAAAGCAATAACATACACTAAACTTTCGCTTGAATCTACAATAAATATCAAGACTATATAGCATCTTTCATGTGATTAATTTTAATTGGTTAATCTTACAAATGCATCATTATGAGCTTTTGTCGTACTATAAAGGTGAAAAATACTATTTTTGATGTTTCACCTAGCATCATGACTGTGAATGTTGAGCATCAACACATTACAATTTCTCAAAAATTTCAGGTATTGTTTGTTATTTTCATTATATACCGTCAGCAGTTTATTGTATTTGAAATAGAGGATTGTATTGTATAAATAATCGATCTAGCATGATCTCTATGTCATGTCATCAAAGTTTCTTATCATGGTGCTTGTTCTGTTTTTTATTCATAACTTAATAATTTGAACAATGAAAAAAGTCTGTGAAAATGATTTTTATAAAAGTTAGAGAGTATTCAACTTAATTACCAATCTTGAAAACTTTAAAGCTTCGTATAGTCTACAAGTAATCATGGAAGTCCATTTATATCTTGTCTAGATTGACATGAAAGTAGGTGTAACTAAGGCCGAAGCCATTAATTTGGGCTTCTGTATTTCCTGGTGCCTATATTATCTCTTTCCATGTCTCTTAAATATAACAATGAATTTATGTATAGTTTAGTTTCCACTCTGACCCGTATATATATTTAAGTTGGATAACAACCTTTTATGTAGTTTATCCTTGATTGTTTTTATAGAGTCTGTTGCTTCTTTTTCTCCTTTTTGAACATCATCATGGTCATGATTGTTACCATTTAAAGTTACAATCATCTTAACTGCCCCTTTTAGTTATTATTCTGATACTAGTGAAGAAACAATGTTGATGTATATTTTCGCCTATTTAATATCAATTTCAATTAAAAAGGAAAAAAATGTCATTGGGTTAAGTTTCACCAAGCAATTAAGAGATCATTTTTGTTATTATTTTCTTCTTTAACCTTGTACCTGTTGTAAGAAGTTGCTTAAGAGTGAAATAAGTTGGAAGTCTTATACTGGGATATACCATGTGAAAATTCATATCCATTTTTATCTTGAAGAGAAAGGATTTAGTGGTAATGGAATGTATTCTGGAAAATTAACATCTGGTTATGATTCTAGAGTTGATTTAATCTTTACATATTTATCGGAGTTTGCCATTGAATGATGGGTTGTGGTTTGAAGTTTAGAATTCAACTGATGTTCAGGTAAAGGAATTTGAAATTGACCAAAATGCTTACAGGGCTGTGTTGGAGGTTTGTGTGTCTTTTCATGAGAATGATGAGTTTCGGTATTCTTGTTGCAAAGAAATATGTGTCTTTTCAAAGAAATATGTGCTTGTTGCAGGAGAAAGGAAGATCGACACTTGAAGAGTTCGAAGAGTCTAAAAAATTAGGGATCGATTAGATCTTGTGGTCAGGTGAAATTCTTGTTTTCCTCCTTTCATTATCTTTCATTTTGAAACATTTTGGATCTGAGAGTTAAAGAAGCAATGGATTAATTTCAAACAGTACTTGGAGAGTCTCAGTTAATTAAAATGAACATTGTTGTCTTATCATTATAACTCTCAGTGTCAATGTCTTATCATTATAACTCTCGGGAATAATTGAAAGTTGTTGAGCAAGGCATACTTAGATTCCCGTCGGGTTAGTTGAAGAAAGCTCACACTCCATTTGCTTCTTTTAATTTTCATTCGTTTAATTAGCTATGAATGTTTTGAAGTTATTCAATCATAATACTGAAAATATGAATGAAAACTCCTTTTCTTTCTATATTCTTTCACCATGTAACTCAATATACAAAAAATCTTTTCAGCTAGTGGCGCAGAACATTGAAGGACAATGCAATTCAGAGTACGAGACCATTGAGCGTACATGTCAAGAGGTATTATTTTGGCCTTGAGTAGAGTGTGCATTAACTCTTATTAGTTGCAAGAATTAGAATTTAGTACAGCTCTGGCTTGACCCTGCAAAATTCTCAAAAAATGTATTGGTTGTTTTGAAAGCATTCAACAAATATTGAAAACTCGTGGTTGTATTTATGCAGATTTATAGTACTTGAAAGTTGTTGCACAAGGCATTCTTGGGTTCCCTGCTGGTTAGTTGAAAGAATCTCATTCCATTTGCTTCTTTTAATTTTCATTGCTTTAGTTAGTTATGAGTGTTTTGAAGTTGTGCTTCATCTGTTCTTGTAGTTAGCTATTGTTGGTTGAAAATTTATGATATTTAATAGCTAAAAAAGAATTGGAGTTGAGTAACAAAATCCATCAAGAAAATGAAACTCAATCTAGTTCAAGTTGGTGTACATTTGGGGAGGGGCAGAGTAGCATGGAAGTACATTTGGGTTGGTTGCTTAGTATATTTATGCGATAAGCCCTATACCTGTTTAAGAGCAAAACATTAGAAGGGTATTGAGCTCCGAACGACCATAGGAAAATGAATTGTTTGTAGGGTATGGAGAAGATTGGGGAGTTAAAAGTAGAAGGTGGTTGTGTTTATGGAGCAATGTGAAGATTGGGAATGAAGGATAGAAATAATAAAAATTTATAATAAAAGCTTTGTATGAACAAAACCCAACCTCATAGCTTTCATTTCAATTCGAAGTTAAAATTTTCTCTCGCCTCTTGTATGAACAAAACTACAAAAATAAAATTTGTATAAAATCCTACCTTCAATAATGGGTTGAGATTGCTTTAAATTGCTTTTGAGAATTTAATTTTCACTCTCTCTAACACCAAAAAGCTACCAATACATGTGCGCTTTTTTTTTCTTTTTACGTTTGTGTTTTTTATGCAATTATCTATGTATTTTGCTTCTCATTACCTGCAAGATTGCTTTAAAAGTTTGTTGCTACAACAATTGTTATTGTATTTCCTTTTTGAAGTTATTTACTTAATATATTATTGTGTTTGATATGTGATAAAGGTAACTATTTCTTTTTAATTGATTTCATTGCAGAAGTTTAGGGTCCGGTCTTTGATTTCTAAAGGGGAGAGATGACAACCAAAAAAATATCCAGGGAGTTTAAACAATATTTGAATATGTAAATTGCTTGTATTTTAGCAATTTTTCTTATCTTTGTAAAGTAGTTGTAGTTTGTATACATATTTTTGTGTGATATGTAATACAGCTCAATGTAAAAATTTATCACATTTTTATATTTTATTAATTTAGTTAAGTTGGTAAGATTACTTGTGTAAAAATGTAAATAGTATTGAAATTTTCTTTGTACAAAGCTTGAGAAATATTAATATGGTTGGTTAGAACCATCAAAGCAATCAATTTTTTTATTAAATTATGAACACAACGATGATGGGCAATACTCGTCATGAAAAGTGGAGGTAAACAAAAATATGTCACTTTTAATGACGGTCAAAGACCTTTAATGACGGGCATTGCCCGCCATTAAAAATGTCTGTCATTAAATCTTACAATGATTTGCCGCGAATGACGGGCAATGCCCGCTATTGTAGGAGCTCGTTATTGTATGTTATAATGACAAAGATTTTTAATGACGGTAGTGCCCGCTATTAAAAATCGCCCGTCATTGTAACATACAATGACACTTTCGCATAGATGACGGCGCGCGCGCCGTCATCATCAAACTCCTTTAATGACGGGCAATGCCCGCATTAAAACCCTTTTTTCTACTAGTGGTGTAAACAACGCTCATCGTAATTTATAAGACTCTCTGATTAAATTTCACTCCCGTGTCGGTTCCTGTAGGGGTGTTCCGCTTTCAAATCACTTAAATACCCCAGCCTAGACAAAACTTTCCTTAGACAGAGTTCCTCTTTAAATCATAGCTTATAAATTACTTGGTTCCTAATTCTAATCTAATTAGAACTAGATAACCTAAGGTTTATCATTTCCAAGTTCTAAACATTTTAAAACTAATAATTAACCTTAGGTGACATGCATACTATGTTATAGTGCTTGATCATTCATCACATGAATAATAAGACATTCATAGCATATTCATCTCATGAAAAATAATGCATGTCAATGCTGTCCAAAAATTAATATAACAACCTTATATTAATTAATCATGCAAACTATATAATATAACTCCTTATATTATAAATGATGCATGAAAATGCTTAACCTAAGGTGGGATTTCTAAAATACAAGCATACACTATGCATGACAATAATTACACAACAATTGCATAATTAAAATAGCAAAAATTAGACCAATTTTGGCACCCTAGAAATAATTTTAATTAATATAATCTAATTATATTAATTAAAATTAAATATATTAAATATAAAACATTTTTATAATTAATATATATAAAAAAAACTATTTTTCGCCTGTTGCTGCTTTGCGTGAAACGGCTCTGGCATTGCAACGCTGCTTTTGTCGTCTTCTACCGAGCGTTGCGCAACGCCACAACGTTGCAATGCTAGAGGTCGCGCTGGTAACGCGCTTCTTTCTGCGCGCTTTCTCCCGCTAGCGCAGCTGCTGTAACGCCGATGAACAGCGTTGCAGCAACGCCGCACCGCATAACACATGGATTTCTCCAAATCTTGCTCGTTTTCGCTCCGATCTTCTCAGCAACCGCTTTGCCTCGATCGACATGGACTTACAGACTCGATTTACAATTAAATTTGCCTAAAACACCGGGCCCTTACATTGAACATTTAAATGAAAATTGTAGATCTAAGTGCCAAAATTGAAAACAACTAATTTTGCAAAACCGTTCATACATCTCATGCAAAAACAGTAAATCCCACCTTGTTCTTGAAAAAACCAGAACATAAATCAAGAACACAATTGGGCTCTGATACCAATTGAAGGGAATCGAAGTCCCCGCAGCGGAAGCGATTGTGAATCACGCGCTCTTGATTTAGTTACAACGATTAATTCAAGAACATAAAACATAGATTAAACATGTAAAACAGAATGGACAGCAAGAATTTACCTTTGAAGAACATTTCTTCGAGTGCTCCTCTCTCCCACGGTCACGATCTCAGCAACACGAACTCGTACGAACACCGACACTACCACCGAATCTTCTCCGTTGTTCTCAAGGAGAGGGAGGAAGGTGAGTTCCCTTTAGGAATAGTGAGGTGTTTTGTGAGAGAGATGTTTGTTGTCTTGGAACTTTTCCAACAACAAAAAAATGTTAGGAATCACTTAGAATGTCTTTTCCTAGTTGTATCTCATGCACCCATATATATAGGGGAATGCGATGGAAATGACCATCCTACCCCTCCTTTAATCTCTCTTTAGTATATAGTTTATATATGAATCTAATTCACATTAAAACTATATATTATATCAATTATATATGATATAATAGATATAACACCTCATGTATGAAATTGAACACTTCAATTTCACTCCTAACTTTATACCCTCAATATTACCATATTGAGTCAACGGAGGGATCTAATGGACCTACAGATCATGAGCTCCAATGATGTGAGATTAACTGATCAAACTCTTTGATCCAGTTAATCAATATTCATTAACTACAAGTCACTCCACTATAGACTTGTAGCTTCACTCTCCTCACTGTAGATATTATTGTGTCCAAAGATATAGTCATTACCCATGAGTCGACCCTTCACAGTTGTTCGTAATCACACCGGGTCAAAATTACCGCTTTACCCCCGTGATTACCTCTTTGCTCCTTAAGCACCACCGATCCTCTAATGAACAACAAGTCTAAGGTCCTACCGTAGGCTCATATGCTCATAGAGGGCGGACCCCGTTGTTCAAGACACGAGTCGGTTCTAAGGGAACAACCTATCTAATTCCTCGGTAAGAGAGGAATGAGTGAATTCCATCTTGCACAGCTTAAGTTCCCGCTACCTACGAGGTTCTGTCCCCGAGAAGGTAGGCTTATTGAGTCGACTACAGGCCACTCTCACCCATACTAGTTTAAGGACAAACCCCATAAGCCAGGAGTTCTTAACTTGCTCATGATCCAGGTCGAGCCACTAATGACCATCTATAAATTACTAGTCTTATCCTCATTAACGGTGTTATATCTTTGGTTAGACTAATAATTTCATGATCCAAATCTTGTATGAACTCTTCATACAGGATGCCCCCACTCGCATGTCAACTACATGAATTAGTTGGATTACCTCATTTGTACTAATTACAAAGTGGGTCGCATCCATGGTGTTACCAGAATGAGGTTTTCCAACCTTATTCTTATACCATAGACTATTTAGGTTATAATCTTGAACTCAACCCAAATAGTGTCCACTACACTGATTTCAAGATAAACGTTATAACCTTGGAGCTTAGTTTATTGGATTTATAAAGCAAGACTGTAATCTTATCAAAATAAATAACACTTTATTTAATTGATCAAAATTACACATGTTTATGGCATAAATCCCAACAATTTAGACAACTTGAACTGTGTACTTGACACATATCTAGGATCAAATTCAATTTTGTGACCCGAATGGTCTATAGTAGAGGGATTAGGTTGGGAACCTCATCCTGCTAACACTATGGATGCGACCCACTTTGTATTTTATACAAACGAGGCGATCCAGCTCGTTCATGTAGTTGACATGTGAGTGGGGGCATCCTATGCAAATAGTTTGTACAAGACTGGACCAAAAATTGTTAGACCAATCAAGTAACATCGTTGATAGTTTAGGGCTAATAATTCAAACGATGACCAATAGTGACTCAACCTAAATCCTCAGCGAGTTGCGAACTCCTGTCTACGGGGGATTATCCTTTAACTAGTACGGGTGAGAGTGACCAGAGTGACCGACTCAATATGCCTACCTTCTCAGGGATGAAACTTCGTAGGGAGCTGGAGATTCAACTTCGCAAGAAGAAATTCTCTCGTTCCCGAACTAAGGTAACTAGATAGGTTGTTCCCTTAAGAGTTGAATCCAGGTCTTGAACAATGGGGCCCCTCCCTCTTGTTGGCCCGAGAGGGATAATGTTTATGGTCGGACCATAAACTTATTGTTCATTAGAGGATCAATGGTGCTTAGGGTGCAAGAAGTAGACACAGGAGTAAAACGATAATTTGACTCAGTTGTGACTACGAACGACCTATGAAGGGTTGATTCACGGGCATTGGTTAAATCAATGGGCACAACTTGTCCTACAGTGAGGAGAGTGCAGCTACGAGTCTTTAATGGAGTGACTCGTAGTTAACGAATGTTGATTAACGGGATCAATGAGTTTGATTAGTCAATCTCGTATCGTTGGAGCTCATGATCTGTAGGTCCATTAGGTCCATCGGTTGGCTCAACATGGAATTAATAGAGGGTACAAAGTTTTGGAATGAATTTGAAATGTTCAAGTTCAATTAGGGGATTATATCAATTATATATGATATGATTGATATAAGATATAGTTCAATGTGAATATGATTCATATTGAACTTAATTGTGTCTAATTATGGAATTATGACATAACTTATGGTAGAATTTTGGGAGAGATGAAATTGGATTTAATTAAATCCAATTTCTCCACATTATATGAATATGATTCATATAATAAGGTGTTTGACACCTTATATTATGCATTTATGCATAATATGTGGAGTTAGTGGCAAAATGGGTGGAGAATTTGTCTCCACCCACATTGCCTATAAAAACATCCTTTTAGATGCATTTTTGGACACTTGAACCATTTGTGTGGTTTTGCATCTAAGGCAAAGACAAGAGTTCTCTCCGAATCTCTCTACAACCATCCCTAATCCAAAAGGAGATCCCACCTCTTTCCCTCTCCTAGAGAACAACCGAGAAGGTCTTTTGGTGGTGTTCGAGGATTTGATCGTAGAGAAGAGGAGTTCGTAGACGACGAGAAACTACTTGAAGAATTGGTCTTCAAATGTAACTTACTAATCCTTTTACGCTTTCAAGATGCATGTTTAGCTTAGATTTTCTATTTTTTGAGTATTTCTATGTCACATAATTGAGAGCAAAGGCGATCATTCGTTTTCGCACGAGATTCAATTCCCTTCATGTTTATGGTTGGACCATACAACAAAGTTGTTCATTAGAGGAGCAGTGGACTTAAGGAACAAGAAATAGACGCAGAGGTAAAACGACAATTTGACCCAACAGTGACTACGAACAATCTGTGAAGGGACGACTCAAGAGGATTGGTTATATCGATGGACACAACTTGTCCTACAGTGGTGGGAGTTCAGCTACGGGCTTTAGTGGAGTGTTACCGTAGCTAATGAATATTGATTAATCGGATCAAAGAGTTTGATCGGTTAATCTCATATCATTGGAGCTCATCAGGTGTAGGTCCATTAGGTCCCTCAGTTGGCTCAAATTGGAAAAATTAAGGGTTTACAGTTTGGAGTGGATTTGAAGTGTTCAAATTCATTATTTGGGTAGTTATGTCAATTATATGTGATATAGTTGACATAATATATAGTTTGATGTGAATTAGATTTATAATAAACTATAGAATAGTCTAATTGATTAATTAGTGCTAAATTGGAGAAATTGAATTGAGAGAAATTAAATTAAATGTGATTTAATTTATTATTCCACAATTATGCAAATAAGATTTGTATAATAAGGTATGAGATACCTTATATTATGTGATATGCAAATATGATTTGCATATCATATGATTGTGGTAAAATGGTGAATTGGTGGAGATTTTAACTCCACCACACACCATTATAAATAGGTGCTTTGTAAAGCATTTGCTACAAGAGTGTTCTCATTTTTTGGAATTCCATCCAAAGAACACACAACAAATTTTCTCTAGCCTCTCTCAATTCTCTATAATCTTTCTCCAACCCAAATTCAAAAAGGAGTCCCACAATTCTCCCTCAACCTCCCGAGAACAACCGAGAAGAGCTTTTAGAAGTGTCTTTGTTCGGATTCGAGGATCGTGTTCGTGAGGTTCGTTGGATCGAGAGAGACCGAGGAGGAATTGCAAGAAATTGTCTAAAAGAGATAAGTAAAGTGTTTACTCTCTGTTTACCTTCTCGAATCAACATGCTTAACTTAGAAATATATATCTGTTGGGATATGTGCCCTAAAATTGTGTAATTTTGGTCAAACAAATATAGAGTTATTTGATTTGATAAAAATATATTCTTGCTTTATAAATCCAATAAACTAAGATCCAA
Organism: Trichosanthes cucumerina; assembly: GCA_036507285.1. Classification (NCBI taxonomy): domain Eukaryota; kingdom Viridiplantae; phylum Streptophyta; class Magnoliopsida; order Cucurbitales; family Cucurbitaceae; genus Trichosanthes; species Trichosanthes cucumerina. The sequence continues at coordinate 66,196,809 of CM071839.1, read as the reverse complement.
GGTTATAATGAATCTTGAACATCAGTGTAGTACACACTATTTGGATTGTGTTCAAGAATATAACCTAAATAGTCTATGGTATAAGAACGAGGTTGGAAACCTTATTCTCGTAATACCATGGATGCGGCTCATTTTGTAGTTAGTACAAATGAGGTAATCCAACTCATTCATGTGGATGACATGCGAGTGGGGGCATCCTGTATATAGAGTTCATACAAGACCGGACTGCGAATTATTAGTCTAACCAGTATAACGCCGTTAACAAGATACGACTAATAATTTATAGATGGTCATTAGTGACTCGACCTGAATCCTGAGCAAGTTAAGAACTCCTACTTATAAGGGTTTTGTCCTTAGACTAGTATGGGTGAGAGTGTCCTGTAGCCGACTCAATAAGCCTACCTTCTTAGGGACAGAACCTAATAGGTTGCTGGAGACTTAACTCTGCAAGATGGAATTCACTCATTCCTAGACTAAGGAATTAGATAGGTTGTTCCCTTGAGAACTGAGTCCAAGTCTTGAATAACGGGGCCCACCCTCTAAACTAGCTTAAGAGGGTTTGAGTTTATGGTAGGACCATATATTTGTTGTTTATTAGAGGATCAGTGGTGCTTAAGGAATAAAGGGGTAATCACAGGGGTAAAATGGTAATTTGACCCAACTGTGATTACGAACAACCTGTGAAGGGTCGACTCCTGGGTAATGATTATATCAATGGACACAATATAATCTATAGTGAGGAGAGTACAACTACAAGTCTATAGTGGAGTGACTTGTAGTTAATGAATATTGATTAACCAGATCAAAGAGTTTGATCAGTTAATCTCACATCATTGGAGCTCATGAACTGTAGGTCCATTAGATCCCTCCGTTGGCTCAACATAGTAACATTGGGGGGTATAAAGTTAGGAATTAAATTGAAATGTTCAATTTCATATATGAGGTGTTATATCAATTATATGTGATATAATTGATATAATATATAGTTTTAATGTGAATTAAATTCACAAATTGACTATATACTAATGAGAGAATGAATGAGGGATATGATGGTAATTTCCATCCTATTTCCCTATAAATAGTTGCATAAGATGTAATTTTGAGATAAACTATTACATACAACCCTAGAGTTCTATTTTGTGTTGTTGGAAAGAGTTCCAAACACAACTTCTCTCAAACCTCCACATCTCATCGTAAATGAACCAACCTTCCTCCCTCACTTAGAGAACAATGGATAAAATCTAGTGGTGGATCTTCCCACGATTCGGGTTCGCGTTGTTGAGATCGTGATCGTTGGAGAAGGAGCTCATGAAAAAAATGTTCTTCAAAGGTAAATTTCTTGCTGTCCTAATTTGTTATGTATGCTTAATCTTAGATATATTAATCTTGATATGAATCTAAGTAACACTATCATGAACACACGATTCACAATCGCTTCCGCTGCGGGATTCAATCCCTTCAATTGGTATTAGAGTCTAATTGTGTTCTTGATTTTATTCTGGATTTATCAAGAACAAAAGGTGGGATTTACTGATTTCATGTGATGATTGATCGGTTTACAAATTAGATGTTTTCGTTTTTGGCACCATAGATTTACATAATTTTTCAGTTGAATTGTTCAATGTAAAAGGTCTATTGTTTTGGGCATTTTATTATGTAAATCGAGTTTGTAAGTCCGTGTCGATCGAGGAAAAGTGGTTGCTAAGAAGAACAGAGCGAAAACGAGCAAAAATAGAAAAAAAGGTTTGTTGTTCTGCATACAGATTGCAATACTGTTCATCAGCGTTGCAATGCCGTTGAGACAGTTTTCAAGCTGCAGGAGGCGCAACGTTGCAACGCTCCAATCGACATCACAACGCTGGATGAAAGAGGCGTCAGCGTTGCAATGCCAGCACAGGCGTCGCAATGCCAAAGCAATACGGCGTGCGGCTGGAACGGACCAACGTTGCAACGTTATCCCCAGCGTTGCAGCGCCGCTAGAGTAACACAACTTGTTGTACAACGGGCAGAAACGTTTTATTTAATATTATTTAATATATAAAAATGTTTTTATATTAATGAATATTTATATTATTAATTTTAATTAATATAATTAGATTATATTAATTGAAAATAATTTTAGGGTGCCAAAAATGGTCTAATTTTGCTATTTAATTTATGCAATTGTTGTATAATTATTGCCATGCATAATGTATGTTTTTATTTAGATATCCCACCTTAGGTTAAGTATTTTCATGCATCATTTATAATATAAAATGTTATATTATATAGTTTGCATGAATAATTAATATAAGGTGTTATATTAATTTTTGGACAACATTGACATGCATTTTTCATGAGATGAATGTGTTATGTATGTTTTATTATTTATGTGATAAATGATCAAACTCAATAACATAGAATTACATGTCACCCAAGGTTAAATTCATTAGTTTTAAAATGTTTAGAACATGAAATTAACAGATCTTAGGTTATCTAGTTCTAATTAGATTAGAATTAGGAACCATGTAATTTATAAACAATGATTAAAAGAGCAACTCTGTCTAAGGAAGGTTCTGTCTAGGTTGGGGTATTTAAGCTGACGGAAACGGAACACCCCTACCTGGAAAATGACCTGGGAGTGAATTTTAATCAGAGGGTTTATAAATTATAGTAGCGTCAGCGGGTTGTTTAGTAAACTAGAAATCCTAGGTTTAATATAAAGAGTTATATTAGCAAACTTAGGATAAAATCAACATAAGCGTTATATTGATTATCAGTATATGAGTTATATTGCTAAGTTTAGGTAAAACCATTATTCGGGTTTAACCTAGGTCAATTTCCTATAAGTTAAAGTATCTAGTGAGAGAAAAAGTGTATATGATACATATAATTCCATCTACGTCTCTCCGGGGAAATTCACACCGTGAGACTCATACTTGGCCTCGTGGCGCAAACGGGAGCGTCCCCCTTCGGATGGTGTTTGCATGAGTCGATAGCAAGGTGAATGGAGAGGGTACTTATAATGAGTGGGAGCAGGTTTAGTAAAGACGAAAACCTATGGTTTCTTCTGTCGGTTCACACCGTGAGATCACTATGGTTAGCCTGCTAGTTTGGCCTAGACCAAACAATCCCTTCAGAGGGCTTGATCATAGGGGATCTAATACAGTGGACACCCGAAAGGGATAAAGATTTCCTTAGTCTATTTTTCAACCTAGTCCTCCCTTCGGCGGATTTTGTTGGATGGGGACTCTGGGGTCTAAAGACAGAGGGTTACACTCACAAGGTACATAAAGAAGTGCATGTATCCTGACCAAATAATGGTAACTAAAGCTTATAGGAATAAGAGTTATTCTGGCATTAGGTTTTGGTCAAGAATGTCTCGATCCAGAGGAGGAGTGTTTTTTATTACCCTTCGGTGTCATATACTCTAAACCCTTGGAGTATCATTACAAATTATTAATGACCTAGGAATCATTACATAATTAGCTAAAACGCGATTGGATTAGTTTTTTCTTTTTGCGAGAAACTTATACAAGTTTTTTTTTGTAAATTTCAGCAAAATGTTTAGCTCTATTATTTCCTTACTGGGTGCGGAAAACTTAATCGGAGAGAACATAATGACTTGGAAAAACAAACTTAACACTATTTTGGTAGTGGACGATCTTATGTTTGTGCTAACTGAGGAGTGTCCTCAGGTGCTAGGTTCGAATGCAACACAAAATGTTCGTGATGCATATGATCGATGGATCAAGGCCAATGATAAGGCCAAGATCTATATGCTAGCAAGTATGTCTGACATACTAGTCAAGAAGCACGAGGGCATGATGACCGCTAAGGAAATCATGGATTTGTTACACGACATGTTTGATCAACAGTCTACACAGGCCCGACACAATGCCTTTAAGTATATATGCAACTCGAGGATGCCAGAGGGTTCATCTGTTCGGGATCATGTCCTGGACATGATGGTACACTTCAACATCGTAGAGTCGAATGGTGCTTCCACAACTTCATTCTGGAAACTCTTCCAGATAGCTTCTTACAGTTTAGAAGTAATGTTGTTATGAACAAGTTTACTTTTAATCTTACCTCCCTTCTGAATGAACTCCAGACCTTTCAGTCTTTGATGAAAATTCAGGGACCGAAAGGTGAGGCAAATGTTGCTAGTAAGAGTTATAACAGAGGTTCGACCTCTGGAACAAAATCAGTGGCTTGATCTTCTTCTAACTTGAAAGGGAAGAAGAAGAACATGAAGAAGGTTGGTATGAAGGTAATGGAACTCCCGCAGTGGAAACCACTTTGAATCATTGTGGTGTTCGTTGTGAAAAACATTTTCTTAAAATCGAATTTATCACATAAATCCTAGGCTAAACATGCTCAAAACGAAGGAAAAACAGTGAGTAATAGTTACTTACTTGTTGAAGAACACTTCTTTGCCAATTCCTTCTACAATCACGATCTCTTGAATCAAACAGTTTGGAAACTTCCAAAGCGATCTTTTCGGTTGTTCTCAGTCGGTTGAGAGAGAGTGGTGGAACTCCCTTTGGCTTGGGGTAGAGAGAATTTGAGAGAGATTGAGAGAATGAGAGAGAGCTCCTTTGGATGAAAATGCAAAAAATGACAAATCACTTCTCACAGTCCTTCTTGCAAAGGTGTTTTTATAATGGTGATAAGTGGAGTTGAAGTCTCCACCTATTTACCATTTTACCACAACATTAGGTTATACAAATCATATTTGCATAACACATATAATAAGATATCTCATACCTTATTATACAAATCACATTTGTATAATTGTGGATTTTAAATTGAATCACATTCAATTTAATTTCTCTCAATCTAATTTCTCTAAATTAGCACTAATTAATCAATTAGGCTAACCTATAGTTTAATATGAATCTCATTCACATTAAACCTATATATTATGTCTATCATATCTCATATAAATGACATAAATACCCTTTTAATGAATTTGAAAATTTCAAATCCACACCAAACTATAAACCCTCAATTTATCCAGTTTGAGCCAACCGAAGGACCTAATGGACCTACAAATGACGAGCTCCAATGATCCGAGATTAACCTGTCAAACACTTTGACCCGGTTATTCAACATTCATTAGCTACGGTAACACTCCTAGCCCTTAGCTGCACTCCCATCGCTGTAGGACAAGTTGTGTCCATTGATATAACCAGTGCCCGTGAGTCGACCCTTCACAGGTTGTTCGTAGATACTGCTGGGTCAAATTATCATTTTACATGTGTCTACCTCTTGCTCCTTAAGTCCCACTGCTCCTCTAATGAACAACAACGTTGCATGGTCCAACCATAAACAACATCCCTCTCAGGCCAGAGAGAGGGTGGGCACCCGTTGTCCATGCCCTAGAGACAACACTTAAGGGAACAACCCCTCTAGTTTTCCTTAGTCGGGAACGAGTGAATTCCATCTTGCATAGTCAAGTTCCCAGCTCTCCACATGGTCTTATCCCCTAGAAGATAGACATATTGGGTGAGTAACTGTGACCACCCTCACCCGTACTAGTCAAAGGGCAGACCCCCGCAGACAGGAGTCCGTAACACGCTTAGGATTAAGGTTGAGTCACTATTGGTCATCTACGAAGTTATTAGTCCTATACTATTAATGGTGTTACATCAGTAGGTCTAATAATTCACGGTCCGGTCTTGTACAATCTCATTGCACAGGATGCCCCCACTCGCATGTCAACCACATGAACGAGTTGGATCACCTCGTTTATATCTAATACAAAACGAGCCGCATCCAAAACGTATCCAGGATTAGGTCTCCAACCCTATCTGTATACTGTAGACCGTTCGGGTCATTAACTCGAACGTGATCCTCCCTGTGTGTCCACTACACACCGTTCAAGTTCCAGTTCTCTCATAATTCAATGACCCTGGGGCTTAGTTTATTGGATTAAGATTGTAAATACGCGAGACACAAAGTGATGAAAAAATAACTCTTATTTATTTCAATAAGGAATATTACAAACATATACGAGATTAGGACATACATACCAACATGGTAAAGGGAAACGGGCTGATAAATCTGCCACCCAAAAAGGAAAGAAGGTTAAGGAAGTTGCTGACAAAGAAAAATGTTTCCACTGCAACGAGGATGGACACTGGAAACAGAATTGTCCAAAGTACCTGACTGAGAAGAAGAAAGAAGGTAAATATGATTTACTTTATATAGAAGATTTTTTAGTGGATAATGATAAAACTTCTTGGATACTTGATTCAGACGCTACTAATCATGTTTGCTCTTCTTTTCAGGGAATTGATTCCTGACAACAACTACAAAAAGGAGAAATAACGCTCTGACTTGGAAATGGAGATATCGTCTCAGCTGTAGCAATTGGCACAATGAAACTTTTGTTCGACAAGAAATATATGTTGTTAGACAATGTATTAGTGATACCAGAGTTTACTAGAAACCTTATTTCAATTTCTTGCCTCATAGAACAATGTATTTCTATTTCATTTTCTTTAAATAAAGTGTTTATTTCAAAGAAAGGTGTGGAAATATGTTCAGAGCTTCATTAGAAAATAGTTTGTATGTTTTGAGACCAAATTCAGTCAAAACTGTTTTGAACACTAAATTATTTAAAACAACAAACACACAAACTAAGAAACGTAAAATGTCTCCTAAAGAAAATACTCATCTTTGGCATCTTAGATTGGGTCACATTAACCTCAATAGGATTGAGAGATTGGTATAGAGTGGACTTCTAAATGAGTTAGAAGAAGATATTTACCTATATGTGAATCCTGCCTAGAAGGCAAAACGACTAAAAGACCTTTTAGTGGAAAAGGTTATAGAGCCAAAGAACCTCTTGAGCTTATACATTCAGGCCTTTGTGGTCCGATGAATGTTAAAGAAAGAAGAGGTTATATAATGCATCATAAGTCTGAAGCACTTGAAAAGTTCAAGGAATTCAAGGTTGAAGTTGAGAATCAATTAGGTAAAACAATTAAAACACTTCCATCAGATCGAGGTGGAGAGCACATGGATTTAAAATTCCACAGCTATATGATAGAACATGGAATTACATCCCAATTCTCAGCACTCGGTATGCCTCAGCAGAATGGTGTATCAGAAATGAGAAATAGAAACATTGTTGGACATGGTTCGATCAATGATGAGTTATGCTCATCTCCCTGATTCTTTTTGGGGTTATGCAGTAGAGACTGCGGTATACATTTTGAACAATGTGCCAATAAAGAGTATTTTTGAAACACCTTTTAAACTCTGGAAAGGACGTAAAGACAGTTTATGTCATTTAAGAATTTGGGGATGTCCAACAAATGTGCTTGTTACAAACCCAAAGAAATTGGATTCACATTCAAAATTGTGCCTATTTGTAGGCTACCCAAAAGAGACAAGAGGTGGATTATTCTATGATCCTAAGGAAGACAAGGTATTTGTATCGACAAATGCCACTTTCTTAGAGGAGGATCACATCAGGGACCACAAGCCAAGAAGTCAAATTGTGTTGAGTGAGTTAGACGGAACAACAACAAAGGTTGTTAATATTGCTAGTACGTCAACAAGAGTTGTTGATACTAGATTGTCTAGTCAAGAGTGTCCAACTCAAGAGTTGAGAGTGCCTCGACGTAGTGGGAGGGTTATAACACAACTTGACCATTATATGGGTTTATCTGAAACCCAAGTTGTCATACCAGATGACGATTGTGAGGATCCATTGAGTTATAATCAAGCAATGGTTGACAAAGACAAAGACAAATGGGTCATAGCCATGGACCAAGAAATGGAGTCTATGCACTTCAATTCTGTTTGGGATCTTGTAGATAAACCTGGTGGGGTAAAACCTATAGGTTGTAAGTGGATCTACAAGAGAAAGCGTGGTGTAGATGGAAAGGTGTAAACCTTTAAAGCTAGGCTAGTAGCAAAGGGTTATACTTAGGTAGAAGGGGTGGACTATGAGGAAACCTTTTTGCCTGTTGCTATGGTAAAGTCTATTCGTATCCTACTTGCCATTGTCACATATTATGACTATGAGGTATGGCAAATGGATGTCAATACAACATTCTTGAATTTCAATCTTGGCGAGAACATCTGCATGGACCAACCCAAAGGGTTTATTGGACCAGGACAAGAGCAAAAGTTTTGCAGGCTTAAAAGGTCAATCTATGGACTAAAACAAGCCTCTAGGTTCTGGAATATAAGGTTTGATGAGGCAATCAAATCTTTTGGCTTTGACCAGAATGATGATGAACCTTGTGTCTACAAGAAGATCGTCAATAGTTCTGCCTCATTCCTAGTTCTATATGTGGATGATATCCTACTCATTGGGAATGATGTAGGTTATCTTACTGACATTAAAAATTGGCTAGTTACGCAATTTCGAATGAAAGATTTGGGAGAAGCGCAGTTTGTTCTTAGGATCCAGATTGTCCGGAACTACAAGAATAAAACTCTACCTTTGTCTCAGACATCTTACATCGACAAAGTGTTGTTGAGGTTTGATAGCACACAAAATGTGTTATCCTTAGGCTTACTTATTGCTAGTTTTATGATAATTTTAGGGCTTTTATGTGTGTTAATCATTGAATTTCAGGTTAAAACCTTAAACACGACATTTGGAGACATTATGGATCACTCGCGATCCAATCGAGGCTTTTTGGAGCTTAAATAATATCAATTGGAAGTAAAATGACCATTTCAAGCTAGTAGACCCGAGGTGATGGCGTTGCAACGCCATGCAGAGCGTTGCAACACTGAGCTTGCAATTTCTAAGCATAAAAGACCACCGTCGATAGCGTTGCAACGTTTCCTTGCAGCGTCGCAACACTATCTCGATAAGGAATCCACGTCGAAGACCGTGCGAGCGGCGTTATAACGCCGCGCCGCTTGCGCATAACGTTACTTCCGAGGAAGAGCAGGCGTGAGGGTAGCGGCGTTGCAACGCCATCGATATTTTCCTTATATGCCAGCCGCCTAGGGCACAACGTTTTAATGCTGTCCCTAGCGTTGAAACGCTATATCGAGAAACCTTATAAATATAACATTGTGCCATCTTACAAAAGGAGCCGAATTTAATAGTCTTTGCACCCCAATTTTGAAATACACTCTGTAAGAAGAGAAAAGTGAGTATTCCTTGGGAGCCAAAACATTCGTGGAGGTTCGAGATCGTGACGGGAGCTTGGAGACGAGGGACCGATATCGACACATAAGTTTATTTCCTCTTTCTTTCAGATTGTAACATCGTTCTAAGACGTTTTCTACACTTTTAGTTTTGTTTTATTGTGATTTAGAGTGACTAAAAGTTGTAGTTAGGATTTGATTTGCTTGATTAAGACTTGTTTGCTTATGTACTGAACTTTGTTATGTTATTTATTTTTGGCAACTCGTTCTTTAATTCTTTGATATTGTTGGTTTAAGTGGACTTGAGAGAAAAAGCTTAGATTAGAGCATAGTTGTCAAAACTCTTAGGAGTCTGACATGAGAATGACCTAGAAGTCTAAGGGAAACACATAGAGAAGTTGCTTAATGTCGTGCATGCTTTTAGATTCATATGGAGACTATAGAATTTATTGTGTGTGCGAGACTCACTAAGAATCGAGAGATTTTCTTAAGTATCTTACTTCTTGTTTATAAATTCATCACATTAGTTCATTGCATGTGTCAAATAATTATTAACTTGTGAAGTCAATTTCCTTCCAATTTTATCACATTCATGTCTCCAATTGTTTGTTTATCGTTTGATCTTTATTTTCATCTTCTATCCATGTTATGTTACTTTAGCTAAAATTGAGAATTAGTATCTTGGTAATTAATTAATCTAGAAACTTATTCCCGAGAACGATACTTGGAACTCTAAAATCACTATACTAAAACTTGATCCGTACACTTGCAGTATTGCAATATCACGCAACAAGTTTTTAGCGTCGTTGCCGGGGAATGACGATTATTTAGGTTAATTAATATTAGGAGAAAATTTGAGATTTTAGACTAAAGTTTGTTTTTCTTTTTTATGTTTCCTTTTCTTATTTGTTTTCTTTGTGTGTTTGTTGTTTGTTTCCTTATTTGTCTTAATTCAGTTTTGTGTGTTTTTGAGTCTTTGTCTCCTATTTTGGTTGTGTTTCTTTTGTGTAAAATTCTTGATTTGAATTACTGATTTTTAAAGTATGACTTTTTATGAGTTTGATTCTCCACCAATGTACTGTCCTTCCCAGGACCCTAGGTATGTGCATCATGATTTTTCGGGATAATCCTTACCATTCTTAATCTATGATTGATGAAAATTCTTTTTATGGTAATAATATAGGCACTTGGAACAAAAATTTACCGTACTCTGACCAACCTATAGAAAACTCTTCTCTTGTGGACCTATTAATGGAATATACGTTAGAGTTAAAAATTAAAAATTTGGTTCATGATGAATTAGAAAGGTTGGATAGGTTAGAAGATAAAGTGGTAGAACTTTGGGAAATAGTACATGAAAGAACTCATTATCTCAATCAACTAGTAAATTCCCTTAAGGCCTTACAGGAACAGTTTCTTACTCTTGCCACTGAAGAGGAGCAGTCTAGGAGGACTTATTCATATGATAGTGAGGATGAGTTGGAGAAAACTGAAACACACCCGAAACAGGTTTGTGAGGTAGACAATGGTAATATAATCATTTCCATGGAGGAAATTCAGGTGATAAAGTTCGAGGCTGAAAAGTCCTTTCCCCTTTTATCTCCAGAAATTTCCTTTAATCTTGATAACCATTTGTCCTATACTCACGAGTCTTGTTTTGATTTTTGTTCTTTTATTTCAATACACAAAAATACCAAAAATAATTATCTCTCAGGTGCCCAAGAAAAACAAGATAGCCTTTTAGACTTAGAAGGCTATATCGATTCAAGCAAAAAGGGCCTAAAGAAATACGAGCAATTTTACGTACCTAGATGCCAATCATAAGTTACAGTCTAGCTAAAAACGTTAAAGAAAATACTTCTTGGGAGGCAACCCAAGTTTAAGTTTTAGTTTTTGTTTTACTTCCTTTATCTTCTTAAAATGCTTGTGTGTGTTTTTTTCCTTTTTGTGATTTCCTTTATTGTGTTTTCTTTTTTTTTTTATGTTTTCTTTCCTAGTTTTTTTTTTGTCTAATACCTGTTTTTTTGGTACCTCCAGGTGTATGCCCAAGGATAGAGCTGTAGGCTTGCACCCTTTTGATCTTGAGATTGAAAGGACTTGTAGGAGACTCCTAAGGCAATGAAGAGCAGAAACTCAGATAATGGCAGATCAGGAGCTAATCAACAACCCTAAACCCATCAGGGAGTATTTCCAACCTGTGTTTAATTCTGAGCAGGCTGGACTTGTCTATGCGCCCATAAATGCTACCAATTTTGAACTAAAAACAGGGTTGATTCAGATGGTTAGGGAAGGTGCTTTTCGAAAACAAGGCACAAAAGACCCTAATTCACATTTGCAAAATTTTCTAGAAATCTGTGGTACAATTAAGTTAAATGGTATTTCTGCTGATAGTATTCGCTTACGTCTCTTTCCTTTTTCATTGCAGGGTAGGGCTAAGGAATGGCAAGGATCTCTCCCACCAGGCAGTATCACCTCTTGGGAGGAGTTGGCCCAAGCCTTCATGACCAAATTCTTTCCACCAGTGAAAACTGCAAAGTTAAGGACAGAGATAGGAACATTCAGGCAGTAGGAGGGAGAGCAACTATTTGAAGCCTGGGACCGTTATAAGGACATGCTCATGAGATGTCCACAACATGGTTACCCAGATTCGCTCCAGGTACAATTATTCTATAATGGACTTGCAAGTAAGACCAAGGCCATTCTGGATGCCACTGCTGGAGGGGCTTTCATGGAAAAGATTGTGCCAGAAGCACGTGCCCTCCTTGAGGAAGTGTCAACTGCCAGCTACCAATGACCCACAGACAACGACAGATCTAAACAAGTAGTTGGATTATATCAATTGGATGAGGTAACTTCCCTTAAATCTCATATGGTATCCCCTGTTGGGATTTATGCCTAAACTTGTGTAATTTTGATCAATTAAATAAAGTGTTATTTGTTTTGATAAGATTACAGTCTTGCTTTCATAAATCCAATAAACTAAACTCCAAAGTTATAATATTTATCTTGAAATCAGTATAGTGGACACTATTTGGGTTGAGTTCAAGATTATAACCTAAATAGTCTATGGTATAAGAATAAGGTTGGAAACCTCATTCTGGTAACACCATGGATGCGACACACTTTGTAATTAGTACAAATGAGGTAATCCAACTCATTCATGTAGTTGACATGCGATTGGGGGCATCCTGTATGAAAGTTCATACAAGACTGGATCGCAAATTATTAATCTAACCAAAGATAACAATCGCTTATGTGATAAGACTAGTAATTTATAGATGGTCATTAGTGACTCGACTTTGAATCTGAGCAAGTTAAGAACTCCTACTTATAGGGGTTCGTCCTTAGACTAGTATGGATGAGAGCGACCTGTAGCCAACTCAATAAGCCTACCTTCTCAGGGACAGAACCTCGTAGGTAGCTGGGATCTTAACTGTGCAAGATGAAATTCACTCATTCCTCTACAGAGGAATTAGATAGGTTGTTCCCTTAGAACCGACTCTGTGTCTTGAACAACGGGGCCTCGCCTCTATATAAGGGTATGAGTCTAAGGTAGGACCTTAGACTTGTTGTTCATTAGAGGATCGGTGGTGCTTAAGGAGCAAGGAGGTAATCACAGGGGGTAAAACGGTAATTTGATCCAAATGTGATTACGAACAACCTGTGAAGAAGTCGACTCATGGGTAATGACTATATCGAAGTGGACACAATAATATCTACAAAGTGAGGAGAGTGCAAATACAAGTCTATAGTGGAGTGACTTGTAGTTAATGAATATTGATTAACCTGGATCAAAGAGTTTGATCAGTTAATCTCACATCATTGGAGCTCATGATCTGTAGGTCCATTAGATCCCTCCGTTGGCTCAACATGGTAATATTGAGGGTATAAAGTTAGGAGTGAAATTAAAGTGTTCAATTTCATTCATGAGGAGTTATATCGATTATATATGATATAATTGATATAATATATAGTTTTATTGTGAATTAGATTCATATATAAACTATATACTAAAGAGAGATTAAAGGAGGGGTAGGATGATCATTTCCATCCCATTCCCCTATATATATGGTTGAATGAGATGCAACTAGGTTAAGGTTTTTACAAGCTCCCTTTTTGTTGTTGTTGGAAAGGTTCCAAGACAACAAACATCTCTCTAAAAAAAAAAATACCTCACATCTCCTAAAGGGAACCCACATTCCTCCTCACCTAGAGAACAAACGGAGAAGATCCTGGTCGTGTCTTCGCACGCTGGAGTTCTTGTTCTTTGAGATTATGACCGTGGAGAGAGGAGCACTCGAAGAAAGGTTCTTCAAAGGTAAATTCTTGTTGTCCATTCTAGTTTTATGCTTAATCTAGTTTTTCATGTTCTTGAATTTACCGTTGTAACTAAATCAAGAGCGCGCGATTCGAAATCGCTTCCACTGTGGGGACTTCGATTCCCTTCAATTGGTATCAGAGCCCAATTGCGTTCTTGATTTATGTTCTGGTTTTTCCAAGAACAAGGTGGTATTTACTTTTTTTGCATGAGATGTATGAACGATTTTGCAAAATTAGATGTTTTCAATTTTGACACTTAGATTTACAATTTTCATTGAAATGTTCAATGTAAGGGCCCGGTGTTTTGGACAAATTTAATTGTAAATCGAGTCTGTAAGTCCGTGTCGATCGAGGCAAGGCGGTTGCTTTGAGAAGATCGAGCGAAACGAGCTAGATTTGGAGAAATCAAGTCGCTGGCATGCGTGTGCGGCGTTGCAACTCGCTCATCGGCGCTGCAACGCAAACTGCTATGAGAAGAAGCGCGTAGCGCGCGCAACAAGTTACAACGCAGCCTCTAGCGTTACAACGCCGCTCGACGAAGACGACAAAGCGACAAGCGCGTAACGCCGTATCATCATGCAACGAACGCATATGACACGCTTTCACTCAAAGGAGCAACGGGTAGAAACTGAATTTTTATTATATATATTAATTATAAAAACGTTTTATTTTTAATATATTTAATATATTTAATTTTAATTAATATAATTAGATTATATTAATTAAAATTATTTCTAGGGTGCCAAAATTTGTCTAATTTTTGCTATTTTGATTATGCAATTGTTGTGTAATTATTGCCATGCATAAAGTATGCTTGTATTTTAGAAATCCCACCTTAGATTAAGCATTTTCATGCATCATTTATAATATAAGGAGTTATATTATATTGTTTGCATGATTAATTAATATAAGGTTGTTATATTAATTTTTGGACAGCATAACAAACATTAAATTTACAACACCCTATCATAACAAACATAAATAACAACAAATTTACACCATATCAAAAAATCAACATCCCATGTATATCCATAAAACCATAAATTATAGATAACATAACATTGTATAATTTACAGCAACACAAACATTAAATTTACAACACCCTATCATAAATCATACTACATGTGATGACCCTACAACTAATAACGCAAGATAATCGTCCTGTAGTTAATGCTCTCGCTATGCCCCATTAATTTTGGTAGCACAATGGCGCAACTAGGACCAAAGAATAATTTTTCTCTATGACTTGAAACTCAGATAGAACTCATACATACTTGTAGAACATGTACACATAACGCAAGGGTCATGCTTTATCAATAAAACTCAAAGTTAGAGCATAAAGGAAATAGTTTTATTAAGAGACAACAAGCACAAAATGGAGGATAATATTAAAAGAGACAAAAATAAGACACCCTAAAAGTTCTAGAACGAAAGACGCCTCTATAGCCGTGAAAACGAGTCCGCACCAGCGTCACACACCTAGTCATTACCTGCAAGTAGTCACACAAGTAACAAACATGGTGAGTATGAAGATACTCAGTAAGTAACCCACTCAAAGTTGATAAGCAGTTAACCAAGCAAAAAATTCTCATAAGCTAACTAGGCTCCACTTTCAGTCCGCACTCAACTAGACGACCGACTGATGCGAAAATGTCAATGCCCTAAACTAATGCAAATTAGGATGAGACTCTGACTCTTCTGTGACGTGCAAGTATACACGGTCAAGTGCAGCAAGTGATAAGAAAAGTATCGATCCCACGAGGACTAGTAGAATCTAAACCAATGAGTGTCCTAGAAATTTTTCTCCTTATTTTTTTTGGTGCAATGCATGGGCATGCAAGTTTTTGTTAGAAATAAATGAATGCAAAAATAGGAATTCGATTGTTTTGTTGTTTGGATGAGTTAAATATAATTAAGACTAATGCAATAAATCAAAATATGTGAAAACATTAAACATAAACTAAACGAGAGAAAACTGGGGCTTTTAGATTAAGAGATAGGCTAGAGTTAAGTTGAAGTTCCATGTATAATTAGATTAACAAATGTGTGGTTGATGCCTTGAATTTACCTACGCATGTGATCAAGTGAATTTTTCCAAAGTCACTAAATTTTAAAACCAACAATTTCCCAATTGAGATCTAAATTACGCTCATAACTTTAAGGTTCTAGGTGGATTAATTATCCCTAATTAACTCATGATCCTAGAATGAAATTCTAATTTCCTAACTCACTAGCTTTTCCAAGTTCGTGAATTTTAGAGAGTCAAAGTGGCTAAGTTTTAATCCTCATGCATCGTTATAAACATTAAAATCTCATAAATCCAACCACGGCATCAACCATAAATTTATTACAATGTATACGGTGAAAAACAACCTAACCCATGCCTAGAAGAGTTTAGCTCATGCTTGGAGTTAAATTACACATCCTTAAGTTAAGCATGCTCTTACTAATCATGTATAGCAATAGTAGACCAAGAACAGTCCCAAAATCGACCTAAACAGTAAGCAAAAATTTCCTAAACAACAATTTTTTTACCCACTGGTTTTAGCAAGAGTTTCCAGGATTGCTTCAGCAATTTGCCTATCGAGCAATTTGCCTATCGGTTACTTTGCTTCAGCAAAATGCAAGCAGCAGCAGCAGCAACGCCCAAAGTCCCCACGGCTTTGCTTCAGCAAAGACGAGCACAATAAAAATCACGCGCAACGGCAACGGCAACAGCGCAACGGCTTTGCTTCAGCAATCGCACACGCAGCGACGACGCTTCCCGATTGTCCACGGCCTTAGGATGGGTCAGCTCTCCCGATGCCGCCCCTCGAAATTGCTTCAGCAATACTTGGCCGATACTCACTAATGCGCGCGAATGCTTCAGCAAAAGTTTGAGCGATTCCTCGCACCTACGCGCACAACAATGCTCCTCTGTCCCTCCTTCGCGATTGCTTCAGCAATCGATGGGTCTACTCTTCCGATGCTGCCCCTCGCAATTGCTACAGCAATTTTCAGCGCCTTCTTCCGGTTGCTTCAGCAAAGTAGGGTGGATGGCTCTCCCGATGCCTTCACGATTCTTTCTCCAGTTTGCTGCAGCAAAAGCCTTATCGACTTCCTTCTCCCTTGGCCCTCTCGAATCCTCTCTCTCGGCCTTGCTGTAGCAACGCCCTACGAATTTTTTTCTTTCGCGATTGCTTTAGCAAAACAAAGACTCTCCTCTCCAAGAAAAAAACGTTGCAGCTCCTCTCTTCTTTTTCCTTTTATCACAAGAAGATGTTGCCCTAGTTTGATAATTACAAACACGCCATTTAGGGTATAAAGACCATTTTGCCCTTCGGATAAAATGTCTAAAATGCCCTTATAGGTTTTTGTAATTTTTTTTCTTTTACACATCTCCTGCACACAGAGAAATCCTCATACATTATTATCAATCATAAATCAAACTAAATATGTAAAAGTTAAGAAAAATCTCAAATTGCGGTCTTTAATTACTTGTTAGCTAATTTCTCCAAATTAAAGCACAAAATCATCAAAATTAATTCTTTTAGAACCTAATGCTTAAATTCAAGATTTTCAACTAACATTCATAATTTTAGGGATAAAATAACATGAAGCTCAATAAATTCTATGCAATTCAAGTTGATTAAGCACTGAAATTCTAGTAAAATAACTCTCCTCTGGCGAGTTATCACCGACCTAGCCTTACCCTAAGCCTACACATGATTGCATAGCCCCCCGTTGTACGTAGAGATACACCAACCTAACTAGCATGCTCACAAAGTACATAGCTCAAACCCGCCCTGCAGGACGCTCTTAAGCTATCTCTCGCCTCGGGACTGTTGCCACACTCACTGTACGTAGCTCACCTCAAAGCACTCTCATCCCTAGACTATTGCCATGTCTACTATGGCTCACCATAAGACATCATCGCCCCTGAACTGATGTCACACATACTTTGACTCACCACGAGACGACTCTGGACTAGCTGTGACTCCAACCTAGGACGCCGACGAACTAGCCCGCTCAACACGTGTGCTCCATGCTAGTTTCTCGCCACACAAGGCTACAAAACAACGTTCTCTTTGTTGGGATTTATGCCCTAAACTTGTGTAATTTTGATCAATTAAATAAAGTGTTATTTGTTTTGATAAGATTACAGTCTTGCTTTTATAAATCCAATAAACTAAGCTCCAAGGTTATAACGTTTATCTTGAAATTAGTGTAGTGGACACTATTTGGGTTGAGTTCAAGATTATAACCTAAATAGTCTATGGTATAAGAATAAGGTTGGAAACCTCATTCTGGTAACACCATGGATGCGACCCACTTTGTAATTAGTACAAATGAGGTAATCAAACTCATTCATGTAGTTGACATGCGAGTGAGGGCATCCTGTATGAAGAGTTCATACAAGATCGGATCATAAAATTATTAGTCTAACCAAAGATAACACCGCTAATGAGGATAAGACTAGTAATTTATAGATGGTCATTAGTGCCTCGACTGAATTCGAGCAAGTTAAGAACTCCCCGCTTATAGGGGTTTGTCCTTAGACTTGTATGGGTGTGAGTGGCTGTGGCGACTCAATAAGCCTACCTTCTCGTGGCGAGAACCTCGTGGTAGCCGGGAACTTAACTGTGCAAGATGGAATTCACTCATTCCTCTCTCGAGGAATTAGATAGGTTGTTCCCTTAAGAATCGACTCCGTGTCTTGAACAACGGGCCCCGCCTCTATGAGGTATGAGTCTAAGGTAGGACCTTAGACTTGTTGTTCATTAGAGGATCAGTGGTGCTTAAGGAGCAAAGAGGTAATCACAGGGGTAAAACGGTAATTTGACCCAGCTGTGATTACGAACAACCTATGAAGGGTCGACTCATGGGTAATGACTATATCAGTGGACACAATAATATCTACACTGAGGAGAGTGCAAGTACAAGTCTATAGTGGAGTGACTTGTAGTTAATGAATATTGATTAACTGGATCAAAGAGTTTGATCAGTTAATCTCACATCATTGGAGCTCATGATCCGTAGGTCCATTAGATCCTCTCCTGGCTCAACATGGTAATATTGAGGGTATAAAGTTAGGAGTGAAATTGAAGTGTTCAATTTCATACATGAGGAGTTATATCAATTATATATGATGTAATTGATATAATATATAGTTTTAATGTGAATTAGATTCATATATAAACTATATACTAAAGAGAGATTGAAGGAGGGGTAGGATGATCATTTCCATCACATTCCCCTATATATATGGTTGCATGAGATGCAACTAGGTTAAGGTTCTTACAAGCTCCCTTTTTGTTGTTGTTGGAAAGGTTCCAAGACAACAAACATCTCTCTAAAAAAAAAAATACCTCACATCTCCTAAAGGGAACCCACCTTCCTCCCTCACCTAGAGAACCACGGAGAAGATCCGGTGGTCGTGTCTTCGCACGTTGGAGTTCTTGTTGCTGAGATTGTGACCGTGGAGAGAAGAGCACTCGAAGAAAGGTTCTTCAAAGGTAAATTTTTGCTGTCCATTCTAATTTTTTGCTTAATCTAGTTTTTCATATTCTTGAATTTACCGTTGTAACTAAATCAAGAGCGCGCGATTCGTAATCGTTTCTGCTGCTGGGACTTCGATTCCCTTCATCCCCCACTTATTCTCTGAATAATTTTGCAGGATCACCCCAAACAGTGGTACCCTCTGAATGCTCCCAACCCAATGGAAAATCTACTTTGGAGCAAATACATTATCTTGACAACAGAAGCAACACTTATGGAGGAAACCAGACTCAGAATAACCTTCCAACACATTATAACCCAGGTTTGAGGTATCACGAAAATTTCTCTTATGCTAACAGTAAAAATGTGTTGAATCCTCCAACAGGGTATGTTTCTACATCTGAAAGGAAACCATCTCTTGAAGAAACAGTGCACTCCTTTATTGCTTAATCCAGAAATAGGTCTAACCAAACTAGAGAATGCGATCACCCGATCCTAACTAGCGTAGTAACCAATCATGGAGCCGCAATAAAAAATATTGAGACCCAGATCAACCAGATGAATGTATCAATTCGAGGGTTGTAGGATAGAAAAGAGACACCTCGAGGGAGTACAGTCTAGCTAAGACGTTAAAGAAAGCGCTTCTTGGGAGGCAACCCAAGCTTTACATTTTTGTTATTTCTCTGTTTTCTGTTTTTAGTTTGTTTTGGTTGTTTGCCAGCTCTTAGTTTGAAGGGAATTAGAATCCCCGCGCAGCGGAAGACGATTGAATCGTCATGGTATCATCATGCAACGTGTTTATTAAAACTGATCTACCTATTAGATCTAGGCTAAACATGCTGAAAAATGTAGAGCAAGAAAGTTAACTTACTTGTTGTCGATCGATTCAAAGAACTTCTCCTCATGAGATCCACGAACTCTTCGCGCTCCTCAATCTCCACGAACTCTTCCACGAACGAATCCCGAACACTACCAAAATAGATCTTCTTGGTTGTTCTCTTTTGGAGAAGGAAGTTGGTGGGAACTTTGTGTTTTGGAAGAGGTGGAGAAATAAGAGAATTGAGAGAAAACACTTTTGGATTCTTAGGTCAAAATCCAAAAATGACAACTTGGCTTACCAAACTCATCTTACAAAGGGTTTAAATAGTGGAATGATGAAGTTCACAACTTCACATAATTACCACTTTACCACAACCATATGTTATGTAAATCTCATTCACATAATTATATAATATAAGATATCTCATATCTTATGTTGCAAATCTCATTTGCAATAATTGTGGATTTAATCAAATTGAATCACATTCAATTTATGTTCTCTCCATCAATTTCTCCAATTAGCCTTTAATTCAACAATTAGGCTAACATATAGTTTATTATGAATTTCATTCATATTAAACTATATATTATATCATCTATATGATATAATTATTTTAAAGTGAAATTGAACACTTCAATTTCATACCAAAACTTTAACCCTTCTTTTATCCCAGATTGAGCCAACCAAGGGACCTAATAGACCCACAACGATGACGGGCTCCAATGATCCGAGGTTAATCACCAAACTCTTTGACTCGGTCAACCAATATTCATTAGCTACAGTGACACTCCACTAAAGCTTGTAGCTGTACTCCCATCAGTGTAGAATATTACGTGTCCACTGATATAACCAATGCTCATGAGTCGACCCTTCATAGGTTGTTCATAGACACACTGGGTCAAATTACCGCTTTACCCTCGTGTCATGTCTTGTTCCTTAAGTCCCCACCGCTCCTCTAATGAACAACATATTGTGATGGTCCAACCATACACAACACCCTTCTCGGGCTAGTGAGAAGGTGGGCGCCCGTTGTCCAAGCCCTGGAGACAACACTTAAGGGAACAACCCCTCTAGTTTTCCTATAGACGGGAACGAGTGAATTCCATCTCGCGTAATTAGGTTCCCAGCTCTCTACTTGGTTCTGTCCACGAGAAGATAGGCATATTGGGCGAGTGATCGGGACCACCTCACCCGTATTTCAATCAAAGGACAACCCCGTGAGCGTGAGTCCGTGTCGCTCGAGATTCGTGTCGAGTCACTAATGGTCATCTACGAATTTATTAGTCTTTTATCATTAGCGGTGTTATATCGGTAAAGTCTAATAATTCACGGTCCCTGTCTTTGTACAATCTCATTGTGCAGGATGCCCCACTCGCATGTCAACCACATGAACGAGTCGATCAACTCGTTTGTATCTAATACAATGCGGGCCGCATCCACAATGTATCCGTGATTAGGTCTCCAACCCTATCCTTATACTGTAGACCGTTCGGGTCATTAACTCGAACGTGATCCTCCTTGTGTGTCAACTACACACCGTTCAAGTTCTAGTTTTCTCATATATTCAATGACCCAGGAGCTTAGTTTATTGGAATGGTTTAAAATATTTGCGAGCCACAAAGTGAAGAAAATAATAACTCTTATTAATTTTAAAACAATATTTTACAAACACGAGATTAGGACAAAAATCCCAACAAACTCCCACTTGGACTAAGCTAGTGGAGAAGGTACATTTCCAAAATTTATTTGAATTACAATAAAAATTACAATAAACTAGGGCATTGAATACCCGTTTACACATCTCCCACTTGCCCTAGTCAGGAAGCTCTCGAATACCTAGACTCTCTAGGTGACCCTCAAACACTTTAGCCGTGAGGGGCTTTGTAAATGGATCAGCTACATTGTGCTCCGATGCTATCTCGCGTGATCGCCACGTCTCGCGGTGCACAATTTCCCGTATCAGATGATACTTGCGCTCAATGTGTTTACCTCTCTTATGGCTTCGAGGTTCATGTCAATTGGCTACTGCACCACTATTATCACAGAACAGCGTGATTGGCAAGTTAATATTTGGAACAACTTCCAAGTCCGCCATGAACTTCCTTAGCCAAACAGCTTCCTTTGCAGCTTCACAAGCGCGCAACATACTCTTCGCTTCCATAGTGGAATCAAAGAATGCATCCTTGTTTGATGCTTCGCGGACTCTGACTCCTCCATTCAAAATGAAGGCGACCACTGAAGTGGATTTCCTAGAATCCTTATCGGTCGAAAATCGAAATCCGTGTATCCTGTAAGATCAAATCCCCACGCCCATACACTAAGTCAGTAGTTCCTCGTTCTCCTAAGTTACTTGAGGATTGTCTTTACTGGCCGCCCAGCTGATCTAATCTCGATTGGGTGATATCTCTTGACAATTTCATTGCATAAATGTATGTCGGGCCTTGTACACAACATGGCATACATCGGGCTCCCTACAAATTTCATATGGAATACGTCTCATATCCTCAACATCTTGAGGAGTCTTAGGACACCGATCCTTAGACAAGTGAACACCATGCCTAATAGGCAGCAAGCCCTTCTTGGAGTTCTGCATCTTATATCTAGACAACATCTTGTCAATATAAGATGCCTGAGACAAGGCTAGTATTCTGTTCCTTCGGTTCCGGACTATCTGGATACCTAGAACATACTGAGCTTCTCCCAAATCTTTCATTTGGAATTGTGAAGCTAGCCATTTCTTAACGTCAGTAAGAAATTCTACCTCATTCCCAATGAGAAGAATATCGTCCACGTACAACACAAGAAATGTGACAGTTTTGTCAACGATTTTCTTGTACATACAAGGTTCGTCGACATTTTGATCAAAGTCATAAGATTTGATTACCTCATCAAACCTTATATTCCAAGACCTCGAAGCTTGTTTCAGTCCATAAATGGACTTATGAAGCTTGCAAACTTTTTGCTCTTGGCCTTGGGCAATGAACCCTTTGGGTTTTCCATGTAGATGGTCTCGCAAGCTTGCCATTCGAAAAAGGTGTCTTGACATCCATCCGCTATACCTCGTAGTCATAATCTGCGGCGATGGCCGCGAGAAGGATCCCGATCGACTTTACCATGGCAACGGTGAAAAAGTCTCCTCATAGTCAACCCTTCAACTCAGGTAAAACCCTTTGCCACTAGTCGGGCTTTGAAGGTTTGCACCTTCCCATCTACGCCACGTTTACGCTTGTAAATCCATTTACAACCAATAGGTTTTACCCCATCCGGTTGATCCACAAGCTCCCAGACATAATTGAAGTACATAGACTCCATTTCTTGGTCCATAGCTTTAATCCACTCGTCTTTATCAACATCAGCCATTGCCTGATTATAGGTCAATGGATCCTCACAGTCATCGTTAGCAGCGATAACTGAGGTTTCAGCTAAACCCATATAGCGATCGGGCTGTCTCACAGTCCTCCTACTACGTCGAGGCATTCCCAACACTTGGGAACGGATTTGACTAGACGTGCTAGGGTCAACAACGCTTACTGACGTACTAGCTCCATCAGCAACTCTTGCTGATGTACTGTCCATATTATTCAATGCAACTTTGCTTCTAGGTAAATGATCCCTAATGTGGTCTTCCTTTAGGAAAATGACGTTTGTCGACACAAGCACCCTGTTTTCCTTGGGATCGTAAAACAGACCACCCCTAGTCTCTTTAGGGCAACCTACGAATAGGCATAATTTCGAACGAGGTTCCAACTTCTTCGAGTTTGACACCAACAAATGGGTCAGGCATCCCCAAATTCTGAAGTGATGTAAACTACATTTACGTCCACTCCAGAGCTCAAAAGGTGTTTCACAAACACTCTTTGAGGGAACATTGTTCAAAATGTAAACCGCAGTCTCTACTGCGTACCCTTCGAAAAGAATCGGGAGAGACGAGCATAGCTCATCATCGACCAACCATGTCCAACAAGGTTCTATTTCTCCTCTTCGATACACCATTCTCACTGCATGGCATACCAGTCTTGAGAGTTGGGATGTAATTCCGTGTTCTATCATATAGTCCTCGAATTCAAAGATCCATGTACTCTCCACCTCGATCCGACCAAGTGTTTTAAGCGATTTACCTAAGAGGTTCTCAACCTCGCTTATATTCCTTGAACTTTTCAAGAGTTTCTGACTTCTTATGCATTAGGTAAATATACCCATATCCGGAGTAATCGTCATGAAAGACACGAAGTACTCATAACCGCCCCGAGCTTTAACATTCATCCGGACCACGAGAGGTCGAATGTATTAACTCAAGAGGCTCTTTGGCTCTATATCCTTTTCCACTAAAAGGACGTTTGGTCATTTTGCCTTCAAGGCATGACTCACATACTGGTAAAGAGTTTTCTTCCAACTCGTTTAGAAGTCCACTTTTCACCAGTTTCTCAATCCTATTGAGATTAATGTGGCCTAACCTTAGATGCCAAAGATGGGCATTTTCTTTCGGAGAAATTTTTGCTTTCTTAGTTCGTGTTTCCGCAGTTTTAAACAATTCAGTATTTAAAACATTTTTAACCGAATTGGGTTTTAAACGCGTCTGATTATTATTTTCAAGTGAAGTCGTTTTCTAGTAAACCCCGGAACTATGTACAAATTGTCTAACAATAAGTACTTTCCGCCAATATTCACCTTCACTGCGTGTGTATTTCTTTGCAAAGAGAGACAAGCTCCCGGATCCAACCCGTAGAGTCACCTCACCATCTCGCAGCGGCTGCCAGGAATCAATCCCCTGAAAAGAAGAACAAACGTGGTTAGTGGCGTCTGAATCCAATATCCAGGAAGAGTCATTACTCTCCACTAAACATGTTTCTACCACAAGTAAATCACATTTACCTTGGTTCTTCCTCTCGGTCAGGAATTATGGACAATTTCTCTTCCAATGTCCGCTTCCATTGCAGTGGAAACACTTTCCTTTCTCTGCAACCTCCTTGACCTTCTTGCCCTTCTGGGCGGCAGCTCGATAAGTTTTACCCCTCTTCATCCTCTTCTTCCCTTTCACGCGGGGATTCTAATTCCCTTCAAATGGTATCAGAGCCATCTCAATGGTTCTTCATCGATGCACTGTTTTATTAAAATTAAGGTGGGTGTTTTACCATGTTTTCATGAGATGAATGTATGGTTTGCAAATTGGATGTTTTCGGTTTCTGGCACTTGATTAGATTTACAATTATGTTGATGAGATCAATGTAAGGGCCCGTGGTTTTGGGCAATTTTTTTGTAAATCGAGTCTGTAAGTCCGGGTCGTTCGTGGCAAGAGTTGTCGTGAAGAAATCGGAGCGGAAACAGGCAAAAAATGAAGGGAATGAAAATTCCGTGCAGCGGAAGACGATTGAATCATCGATGTATCAATTATGCAAACCGTGTTTATTAAAATTGATCTAACTCTTAGATCTAGGCTTAAACATGCTTAAAGAAGAAGAAATTTACAGCAAGAGGAATTTTACTTACTTGTTGAAGACTATCTTCAAGAATTCTTCTTCAAATCACGAACTCTTCGTGCTCCTCGTACTCAACGAACACCTCCAACTAATGTCAATCAAACACCACCAAGAAGCCTTCTCGGTTGTTCTCTTTTGGAGAAAGGAGGCTTGTGGGAACCTTGTTGGTTTTGGAGAGGGAGGAGAATTTGAGAGAGAATAGAGAGAGTTTCTCTTCTCTTCTTTTGTGACAAACTAAAAATGAGAGAATATCATACCATCCTTATTGAAAGAAGGGTTTATATAGTGGGATTAGTGGAGTTAAAATGTCCACATATTTACCACTTTACCACAATCATAGGTTATGCAAATCTCATTTGCATAACCACATAACATAAGATATCTCATATCTCATATTGCAAATCATATTTGCAATAATTGTGGATTAAATTGAATCAAATCCAATTTAATTTCTCTCAATCAAATTCTCCAATTAGCCCTAATTCAACAATTAGGCTAACCTATAGTTTATTATGAATCTCATTCACATTAAACTATATATTATATCATTCATATCTCATACAAATGACATAAATGCCCTTAAGGTGAAATTGAACACTTCAATTTCATACCAAAACTTTATCCCTTCTTAAATCCGGATGGAGCCAACCGAGGGACCTAATGGACCTACAATGGACGGCTCCAATGATCCGAGATTAACCTGCCAAACTCTTTGATCCGGTTAACCAACATTCATTAGCTACGGTAACACTCCACTATAGCCCGTAGCTGCACTCCCGTTAGTGCAGAATATTACGTGTCCGAAGATATAACCAATACCCATGAATCGACCCTTCACAAAGTTGTTCATAGACACTACTGGGTCAAATTACCGCTTTTACCCTGTGTACTACCTCTTGTTCCTTAAGTCCCCACCGCTCCTCTAATGAACAACATATTGTAATGGTCCAACCATACACAACACCCTTCTCGGGCGGTGAGAAGGTGGGCGCTCGTTGTCCAAGCCCGGAGATAGCACTTAAGGGAACAACCCTCTAGTTTCCCTAGAGGCGGAACGCAGTGAATTCCATCTCGCGTAGTTAAGTTCCCAGCTCCTACTTGGTTCTCATCCCGAGAGAAGATAGGCATATTGGGCGAGTAATCGTGACCACCCTCACCCGTTCTAGTCAAAGAACAGACCCTCGCAGACAGGAGTCCGTATTATGCTCAGGATTCAGGTCGAGTCTCTAATGGTCATCTACGAAATTATTAGTCCTTACCACAACGGTGTTATATCGGTGAGGTCTAATAATTCACGGTCCTGATCTTGTACAATCTCATTGCACGGATGCCCCCACTTGCATGTCAACCACATGAACGAGTCGAGATCACCTCGCCTCGTATCTAATACAAAGCGGGCGCATCCACGGTGTATCCGAGGATTAGGTCTCCAACCCTATCCATATACTGTAGACCGTTAGGGTCATTAACTCGAACGTGATCTTCCCTGTGTGTCCACTACATATCGTTCAAGTTCTAGTTCTCTCATAAATTCAATGACCCTGGAGCTTAGTTTATTGGAAAAAGTTTATAAATATTGCGAGACACAAAGTGATGAAATAAATAACTCTTATTAATTTCAATCAATATATTACAAACACGAGATTAGGACAAAAATCCTAACAAAAAACCGGGTGGAAAACAGCAAGGATGTTGTTGTCTGTCGATGGCGTTGAGACGTTGCCCAACGGCATCTCAACGCCGTGCTCGCGGTATTAGGCTCTGTAGCAGCATGGCGTTGCAACGCCGCTGGCGTTGAGGACGCGCCTCAACGCTGTAGGCGACAGCGTTGCAACGCTGTAGACGTTGCAGATTTAATGCAGGCGACGTGGGCGTTTTTAATTCGTTATTTATATTAATTTTTTAGTTTTTTTAAAAAAATGTTTTTTAATTAATTTAATTAATTATTTTATTAAATATTATTAATATAAATGTTATATTAATTTTATTTAATTAAATAATTGCCCCTAGGTGCCAAAAACCGGTCCAATTTTGCTATTTAATTATTTTATGCATGAGATGTATGATTTTAATTAAATTCTATGTGCATAATGTATGTCATATAAATTTAAAATTCCACCTTAGGTTAAACATAATCATGCATCATGTATATTATAAGAGTTATAATATAGTTTGCATGATAGGATTATTATAAGAGTTATAATGTAATTAAATGCATATTTAATTTAAATAATATAAGTGTTATATTTTTTAGATTAAAGTATGCTCATGCATTTATATTCATGTGATGAATGGTAATTATGTTATAGTATATACTTATTCATGTGATGAATGATCAAGCACTATAACATAGAAATGCATGCAAACCTAAGTTAATTATTAGTTTTAAAGTGTTTAGAACTTGAATAAGTAGACTTAAGTTTTCTAATTTTCTAATAAGATTAAAATTTTAGGAAATCAAATATGATCTTTGAATGGTGACTGATTAGTAACTCTGTCTAAGGAAGGTTTTGTCTAAGGCTGGGGTATTTAAGTTGACGCTTGCGGAACACCCCTACCTGGAAACCGACCTGGGAGTGAATTTGGTCAAGAGATTCTTAGATTATATTTACGTGAGCGCCGCTAATTAAGTGTTAAATAATTTTCTCACATAGACCTAAGTTAATAATGTGATTATGGACTTAGGCTAAATACCATATAAGAGTTATATTGGTAGACTTAGGTAATTTTTAGCCGATTATCTAGGTCAATCCCTATTAAAAATTAAAGTACTGAGTGGGAGGAAATATAGTGTATAAGATACATTTGAATTTCCAACCACAAATCTCCGTTAAGTCTGCACCGTGAGATCTATACTCGGCCTCGTGGCGCAAATGGGAGCGTCCCCCTTCGGATGGCATTTGTATAGATCAATATCATCGTGGATGGAGAGAGTACTTATAGTGAGTTGGAGCGGGACTTGTGAATTCGAGACCCACGGTCTCTTCTTTCGATTCACACCGTGAGACACCTATGATCTGCCTGCTAGTTTGGCTTGGACCAGGCAATCCCTTCGGAGGGCTTGATCATAGGAGTCGGAACACAGTGAATTCCCGAAAGGGATACAGTTTTCTTGTTGGTTTTCCTTCTTAGATCACCCTTCGGTGACTATTGTTTGGACGGATATTTGAAAACTTAAAGATTGAGGGTGACACTCACAGAATTCGTTAAGTGTTAATGAATTCGACCGAACAATGGTAATTGGATGCCTAATGGAATAAGAGTTATTCTGGGATTAGGGTCTGATCGAGAAAGTCTCGTCCTAGAGGAGGAATGTTCTGTTCACCCTTCGGTGGCAGTTATTCTAAACCTTTAGGGTATCATTGCAAAATTATGAATGACCTAGGGATCATGAAAATTTTTTTTTGCTAAAATTTATATTGGTTTTTCAAAAGGGTTTTTTGCGAGACTAATACAAAGTTTTTCTTAAAATTTCAGCTAAAAATGTCTAGCGCTATTATAGCTTTACTTGCTTCCGATAAGTTAGTGGGAGATAATTACCAGAGCTGGAAAAACAACATCAATACAATTTTGGTAACTGACGACATAAAGTTCGTGTTGTCTGAGGAATGTCCTCAGATGCCGGGCTCGACTGCATCGCGTGTCGTTCGCGATACGTACGATCGATGGATCAGGGCCAATGAAAGGCCAAGGTCTATATAATTGCCAGCATGTCTGATGTCTTGGCAAAGAAGCATGAGATGATGGTTTCCGCTAAGGAAATCATGGAGTCCTTGCAGGAAATGTTTGGACAACAGTCTTTTCAAGTCCGGCATGACTCCCTCAAATACATTTTCAACGCTCAGATGAAAGAGGGGTCGTCTGTCCGTGAACATGTTCTAGACATGATGACCCGCTTTAATCTGGCCGAGATGAATGGGGCTTCGATCGATGAGTCGAGCCAGGTCAGTTTTATCATGGAGACTCTTCCGAAGAGTTTCCTTCAGCCAGAGAAATGTTGTTATGAACAAAATTAGCTACACTCGACTACCCTCCTCAATGAGCTACATAATTTCCAATCCTGAGTGGTCGTGAATCTGAGGCAAATGTTGCCTACAGGTCTTCTCACAGGGGTTCAACCTCTGGGACAAAACCTGTTGCTCCTTCACGCCCGAAAGGGAAGAAGAGGATGAAGAGGGGTAAACCTGATCGAGCTGTCCCCCAGAAGGGCAAGAAGGTCAAGGAGATTGCAGAGAAAGGAAAGTGTTTCCACTGCAATGGAAGTGGACATTGGAAGAGAAATTGTCCCAAATTCCTGACCGAGAGGAAGAACCAAGGTAAATGTGATTTACTTGTGGTAGAAACATGTTTAGTGGAGAGTAATGACTCTTCCTGGATATTGGATTCAGCGCCACTAACCACGTTTGTTCTTCTTTTGTGGATTGATTCTGGCACCACTGCGAGATGGTGAGGTGACTCTACGGGTTGGATCCGGGAGCTTGTCTCTCGCTGCGAGAAATCAGTGCAGTGAAACCGAATTTTAGGCGGAAAGTACTTATTGTTAGACAATTTGTACATAGTTCCGTGGTTTACTAGAAACCTTGTTTCTATTTCTGCCTAATTGAACATTGTATTTCCGTTTCATTTGAATTAAATAAAGCGTTTATTTCTTTCAATGGGAATGTTAGGGCCTGTTTGGTTGGCAAATCAAAAACAAAAATTTGAAAACAAGGGATTCAATGAAAACGAGTTGTATTTCATGTTTTCGGATATGTGTTTGGTAGCGATTTAGAAATTTGATTCCATTTTAAATGATGAGTTTAAAATGTGTTCTATAATATATTTATATATCATAAAATTAGTTGTAATTCCAAAACTAAATATTAGGTTGAATATAAGACATTATTAATTAATTTATGAACATGTTATTTTTTTATAAATTTTATATTATTATTATTTTATAATATATTATATATTATATTATAGCTATTTTAATTTAACAAAATTAAATTAAGTTTATAAACATGAAATACTATATTTACTAAGATATTTATCTTTGTTTAATATAATTCTGCATTTTAAAATTTCAAATTCGAATCTGGATACAATGAAAACATAAAAATGTTGTTTTCGAATTTCTACTATTTGGATCACGAATCCAAAAAGCAATTTTTAAAACACGCTCACAAAAGCGTATATTCACTGAATTTAGTGAATCTGAAAACATAAAACAGAATTCGGATTACTAACCAAACAGGCCCTTATTTGTTCAGCTTCACTTGAAAATAATCTGTATGTTTTAAAACCCAATTCGGTTAAAAGTGTTTTAAATACTGAATTGTTTAAAACTGCGGAAACACGAACTAAGAAAGCAAAAATTTCTCCGAAAGAAAATGCCCATCTTTGGCATCTAAGGTTTGGCCACATTAATCTCAATAGGATTGAGAAACTGACGAAGAGTGGACTTCTAAACGACTTGGAAGAAAACTCTTTACCAGTATGTGAGTCATGCCTTGAAGGCAAAATGACCAAACGTTCTTTTATTGGAAAAGGATATAGAGCCAAAGAGCCTCTTGAGTTAATACATTCTGACCTCTGTGGTCCGATGAATGTTAAAGCTCGGGGTGGTTATGAGTACTTCGTGTCTTTCATAGACGATTACTCCAGATATGGGTATATTTACCTAATGCATAAGAAGTCTGAACCTCTTGAAAAGTTCAAGGAATATAAGACTGAGGTTGAGAACCTCTTAGGTAAATCGCTTAAAACACTTCGATCGGATCGAGGTGGAGAGTACATGGATACTGAATTCCAGGACTATATGATAGAACACAGAATTACATCCCAACTCTCAGCACTTGGTATGCCACAGCAGAATTGTGTATCGGAGAGGAGAAATAGAACCTTGTTGGACATGGTTCGATCGATGATGAGCTATGCTCGTCTCCCTGATTCTTTCTGGGGGTACGCAGTAGAGACTGCGGTTTACATTTTGAACAATGTTCCCTGAAAGAGTGTTTGTGAAACACCTTTTGAGCTCTGGAGTGGACGTAAATGTAGTTTACATCACTTCAGAATTTGGGGATGCCCGACCCATGTGTTGGTGTCAAACCCGAAGAAGTTGGAACCTCGTTCGAAATTATGCCTATTCGTAGGTTACCCTAAAGAGACTAGGCGTGGTCTGTTTTACGATCCCAAGGAAAACAGGGTGCTTGTGTCGACAAACGCCATTTTCCTAGAGGAAGACCACATCAGGGATCATTTACCTAGAAGCAAAGTTGTATTGAATGATATGGACAGTACATCAACAAGAGTTGCTGATGGAGCTAGTACGTCAGTAAGCGTTGCTGACCCTAGTGCGTCTAGTCAAATCCGTTCCCAAGAGTTGGGAATACCTCGACGTAGTGGGAGGACTGTGAGACAGCCCGATCGCTATATGGGTTTAGTTGAAACCTCAGTTATCACTGCTAACGATGACTGTGAGGATCCATTGACCTATAATCAGGGAATGGATGATGTTGATAAAGACGAGTGGATTAAAGTTATGGACCAAGAAATGGAGTCTATGTACTTCAATTCTGTCTGGGAGCTTGTGGATCAACCGGATGGGGTAAAACCTATTGGTTGTAAATGGATCTACAAGCGTAAACGTGGCGTAGATGGGAAGGTGCAAACCTTCAAAGCCCGACTAGTGGCAAAGGATTCTACCCAGGTTGAAGGGGTTGACTATGAGGAGACCTTTTCACCTGTTGCCATGGTAAAGTCGATCAGGATCCTTCTGGCCATCGTCGCGTATTATGACTACGAGGTATGGCAGATGGATGTCAAGACAGCATTTCTGAATGGCAAGCTTGACGAGACCATCTACATGGAACAACCCAAAGGGTTCATTGCCCAAGGCCAAGAGCAAAAAGTTTGCAAGCTTCATAAGTCCATTTATGGACTAAAACAAGCTTCGAGGTCTTGGAATATAAGGTTTGATGAGGTAATCAAATCTTATGGCTTTGATCAAAATGTCGCGAACCTTGTGTGTACAAGAAAATCGTTGACAAAACCATCCGCATTTCCGTGTTGTACGTGGACGATATTCTTCTCATTGGGAATGAGGTAGAATTTCTTCTCGACGTTAAGAAATGGCTAGCTTCACAATTCCAAATGAAAGATTTGGGAGAAGCTCAGTATGTTCTAGGTATCCAGATAGTCCGGAACCGAAGGAACAGAATACTGCCTTATCTCAGGCATCTTATATTGACAAGATGTTGTCTAGATATAAGATGCAGAACTCCAAGAAGGGCTTGCTGCCTTTTAGGCATGGTGTTCACTTGTCTAAGGATCAGTGTCCTAAGACTCCTCAAGATGTTGAGGATATGAGACGTATTCCATATGCTTCAGCTGTAGGGAGCCTAATGTATGCCATGTTGTGTACAAGGCCCGACATCTGTTATGCAGTCGAAATTGTCAGTAGATATCAGTCCAATCCAGGATTAGATCACTTGACGGCCGTAAAGACAATCCTCAAGTAACTTAGGAGAACGAGGAACTACAGCTTAGTGTATGGGCGTGGGGATTTGATCCTTACAGGATACACGGATTCTGATTTTCAGACTGATAAGGATTCTAGGAAATCCACTTCGTGGTCACCTTCATTTTGAATGGAGGAGTCAGAGTCCGCGAAGCATCAAACAAGGATGCATTGCTTGATTCCACTATGGAAGTAGAGTATGTTGCGGCTTGTGAAGTCGCAGCAAAGGAAGTCGTTTTGGCTAAGGAAGTTCATGACAGACTTGGAAGTTGTTCCAAATATGAACTTGCCAACAGTGGTGTAGTAGCCAATTCACGTGAACCTCGAAGCCATAAGAGAGGTAAACACATTGAGCGCAAGTATCATCTGATACGGGAAATTGTGCACCGCGGAGACGTGACAGTCACGCAGATAGCATCGGAGCACAATGTAGCTGATCCATTTACAAAGCCCTCACGGCTAAAGTGTTTGAGGTCACCTGAGAGTCTAGGTATTCGAGAGCTTCCTGACTAGGGCAAGTGGGAGATGTGTAAACGGGTATTCAATGCCCTAGTTTATTGTAATTTTTATTGTAATTCAAATACATTTTGGAAATGTACCTTCTCCACTACCTTAGTCCAAGTGGGAGTTTGTTGGGATTTTTGTCCTAATCTCGTGTTTGTAAAATATTGTTTTAAAATTAATAAGAGTTATTATTTTCTTCACTTTGTGTCTCGCAAATATTTTAAACCTTTCCAATAAACTAAGCTCCTGGGTCATTAAATATATGAGAAAACTAGAACTTGAACGGTGTGTAGTTGACACACAAGGAGGATCACGTTCGAGTTAATGACCCGAACGATCTACAGTATAAGGATAGGGTTGGAGACCTAATCCTGGATACACTGTTGATGCGGCCCGCTTTGTATTAGATACAAACGAGTTGATCTGACTCGTTCATATGGTTGACATGCGAGTGGGGGCATCCTGTACAATGAGATTGTACAAGACCGAACCGTGAATTATTGGACTTACTGATATAACACCGTTAACAGTAAAAGACTAATAAATTCGTAGATGACCATTAGTGACTCGACACGAATCTCGAGCGTATTTAACTCCCGTCTGTAGGGTCCGTCCTTTGATTAGTATGCACGGGTGAGGGTGGTCCCAGTCACTCGCCCAATATGCCTATCTTCTCAGGGACAGAACCAAGTAGAGAGCTGGGAACCTAATTACGCGAGATGGAATTCACTCGTTCCCGCCTATAGGAAAATTAGAGGAGCAGTGGGGACTTAAGGAACAAGACATAGACACAGGGGTAAAACGATAATTTGACCCAGCCGTGTCTATGAACAACCTGTGAAGGGTCGACTCATGAGCATTGGTTATATCAGTGGACACGTAATATTCTACACTGATGGGAGTACAGCTACAAGCTTTAGTGGAGTGTCACTGTAGCTAATGAATATTGGTTGACCGAGTCAAAAAGTTTGAATGATTAACCTCAGATCATTGGAGCCCGTCACTGTAGGTCCATTAGGTCCCTTGGTTGGCTCAATCTGGGATAAAAGAAGGGTTAAAGTTTTGGTATGAAATTGAAGTTTTCAATTTCACTTTAAGAGTAATTATATCATATAGATGATATAATATTAGTTTAATATGAATGAGATTCATAATAAACTATATGTTAGCCTAATTGTTGAATTAAAGGCTAATTGGAGAAATTGATAGAGAGAAAATAAATTGAATGTGATTCAATTTGATTAAATCCACAATTATTGCAAATGAGATTTGCAACATAAGATATGAGATATCTTATATTATATAATTATGTGAATGAGATTTACATAACATATGGTTGTGGTAAAGTGGTAATTATGTGAAGTTGTGAACTTCATCATTCCACTATTTAAACCCTTTGTAAGATGGGTTTGGTATGCCAAGTTGTCATTTTTGGATTTTGACCTAAGAATCCAAAAGTGCTTTCTCTCAATTCTCTTATTTCTCCACCTCTTCCAAAACACAAAGTTCCCACCAACTTCCTTCACCAAAAGAGAACAACCAAGAAGATCTATTTTGGTAGTGTTCGGGATTCGTTCGTGGAAGAGTTCGTGGAGATTGAGGAGC
Organism: Trichosanthes cucumerina; assembly: GCA_036507285.1. Lineage (NCBI taxonomy): Eukaryota > Viridiplantae > Streptophyta > Magnoliopsida > Cucurbitales > Cucurbitaceae > Trichosanthes > Trichosanthes cucumerina. Next base: position 66,161,996 of record CM071839.1, on the reverse strand, counting down.
GCGAAGAGTTCGTGATCTGCGAGGAGAAGTTGCTGAATCGATCTACAACAAGTAAGTTAACTTTCTTGCTGTACATTTTTCACCATGTTTAGCCTAGATCTAATAGGTAGATCAGTTTTAATAAACACGTTGCATGATGATACCATGACGATTCAATCGTCTTCCGCTTCGCGGGGATTCTAATTCCTAACAATAAAAATGTGTTTTATCCTCCAACAGGGTATGTTTCTACATCTGAAAGGAAACCATCTCTTGAAGAAACAGTGCACTCCTTTATTGCTTAATCCAGAAATAGGTCTAACAAGCTGGAGAATGCAGTCACCAGTCTAACTAGCGTAGTAACCAGTCATGGAGCTGCAATAAAAAATATTGAGACACAGATCAACCAGATGAATGTATCAATTCGAGGGTTGTAGGATAGAAAAGAGACACCTCGAGGGAGTACAGTCTAGCTAAGACGTTAAAGAAAGCGCTTCTTGGGAGGCAACCCAAGCTTTACATTTTTGTTATTTCTCTGTTTTCTGTTTTTAGTTTGTTTTGGTTGTTTGCCAGCTCTTAGTTAACTTACTAGTTTGTTTGTTTTGCTTTGTTAGGTTACTGTGGATGCCCACCCCTCGTAGAAACCCATGCTCCCGTTCTGTGGAACTCCAGCACACGTGTTTTGGCGATCCAAGGAATCTAAAAAAATGAAGTTCTCCATTACTCAGGACAATATTGTTCACTCTTACCTTTCTTACTATTTGAGGTCATTTTGCAAACATTGGGGACAATGTTTAGTTTAAGTTTGGGGGTGAGATGTTATTGATATGTTGTGACTGCCCTGAGTATATGCTGAATTGCTGATTGATCTTTTGCATAAGTATGATCATGATAGCCTAGGATGAGATATAATTGAAAATTTTTGTGATTCTGCTGAAACTTGAGAGCATGATATGAATTTGAGTTAATTTAAAAAATTTTCTTGAGTTTTTCCTGCACTATTATGCATATAGCCTGTGTTCCTGTAGTTATGAAATGCTTAGAACAAAGTTATTAGGTTTAGAAGTTCGATGTCACCTCGATAGGTCTAAGAACTGATTTGAGAGTTAAACTGCAGGATAGGATGAATGACAATATGAAGTGCATGATCTGTATAATATGTGCGTTTTGTGAAAAAAGTTTGTTTTATTGTTTGTTTGTTAAAGAAAAAAATTCGTAAGGGTAAAAAGAGCTACCTTCACTGTGATCAGTCAGGCCACTCATTGAGCGAGTGCTCTGGGTAAGGGTCCCTGCAGTGGATGTGTGAAAGCTATTGTCCTTACACAAAAAAAAAGTGATAAAAATGATCAAGTGTTGAATAGAGTTGTTTATTTCTTGAATGTGGGAAGACTCAAGGATTAGTAATTATGACCAGTGTAGGGGGAAATTGAATGAAGAGCCTAATAAAGTTGATCCGGGCTTAGTAAAAATGAATGGAATATGAGCTAATCGCACACACACGTAGGAACACTTAGGAAGATTTCTAAATTGCTCATTGAAGTATTGTGTTTGAGTGTTTTCTCTAATTGCCAAAATTTCCTTTTAAATCTTTGAGGTTTGAATCAAATGTATGTATAAGAACACTCTCATGTTTAATTCTGTTTTTGCTCGGGGCTAGCAAAATTTTAAGTTTGGGGGTGTTTGATAGCACACAAAATGTGTTATCCTTAGGCTTAATTATTGCTAGTTTTATGATAATTTCAGGGCTTTTATGTATGTTAATCATTGAATTTCAGGTTAAGAGCTTAAACATGACATTTGGAGACATTATGGATCACTCGGGATCGAATCAAAGCTTTTTGGAGCTTAAAATAATATCAATTGAAAATAGAAGGACCAATTCAAGCTAGTAGACCCGAGGTGATGGCGTTGCAACGCCGAGCTTGCAGTTTTGAAGCATAAAAGACCAATGTCGATAGCGTTGCAACGCTGCAAGCGCAATGCTATCTCGATAAGGAATCCACGTTGAAGACCCGCGCAGGTAGCGTTCCAACGCTGCCTTCCAGCGTCGCAACGCTACTTTGATAAGGAAGAGCGTGCATGAGGGTAGCGGCGTTGCAGCGCTGCCCTCAGCGTTGCAACGCCATCGATAATTTCCTTATATGCCAGCAGCCTAGGGCACAACGTTGTAACGCTGTCCCTAGCGTTTCAACGCTATATCGAGAAACCTTATAAATAGAACATTGTGCCATCTTGCAAAGGGAGCCGAATTTGATAGTCTTTTCACCCTAATTTCGAAATACACTCTATAAGAAGAGAAAAGTGAGCATTCCTTGGGAGCCAAATCATTTGTGGAGATTCGAGATCGTGACGGGAGCTTGGAGACGAGGGACCAACATCAACACATAAGTTTATTTCTTCTTTCTTTCAGATTATAACATCGTTCTAAGACGTTTTCTACACTTATAGTTTGATTTTATTGTGATTTAGAGTGGCTAAAAGTTGTAGTTAGGATTTGATTTGCTTGATTAAGACTTGTTTGCTTATGTATTGAACTTTGTTATGTTATTTATTTTTGGCAATTCGTTCTTGAATTCTTTGATATTGTTGGTTTAAGTGGGCTCGAGAGAAAAAGCTTAGATTAGAGCATAGTTGTCAAAACTCTTAGGAGTCTGGCATGAGAATGACCTAGAAGTCTAAGAGAAACACATAGAAAAGTTGCTTAATGTCGTGCATGATTTTAGATTCATATGGAGGCTATAGAATTTATTGTGTGTGCGAGGCTTTCTAAGAATCGAGAGATTTTCTTGAGTATCTTACTTCTTGTTTATAAATTAATCACATTAGTTCATTGCATGTGTCAAATAAGTTATTAACTTGTTAAGTAAATTTCCTTCCAATTCTATCACATTCGTGTCTCCAATTGTTTGTTTACCATTTGTTGAGGACATGAGACGAATTCCTTATGCATCAGCTGTTGGGAGCCTGATGTACGCAATGTTGTGTACAAGGCCAGACATCTGTTTTGCAGTTGGAATGGTCAATAGATATCAATCCAATCCAGGACCTGAAAATTGGACAACGGCTAAAACGATCCTTAAGTATCTTCGGAGAAGAAGGAACTACATGATTGTGTATAGGGCTAAAGATTTGATCCTTACAGGATACACGGATTCTGACTTTCAAACTGATAAAGATTCTCGAAAATCTACATCAGGGTCAGTATTTACTCTTAATGGAAGAACAATAGTTTGGCGAAGCGTCAAGCAGGGATGCATCGCTGATTCCACCATGGAGGTCGAATATGTAGCGGCTTTTGAAGCAGCTAAAGAGGTCGTTTGGTTAAGGAAATTCATGTTAGATTTGGAAGTTGTTCCAAATATGAGTTTGCCTATCACGTTGTATTGTGATAACAGTGGTGCTGTGGCAAATGTTGGGATGTATGTCCTAATCTCGTACATGTTTGTAATTTTCCTTATTGAAATAAATAAGAGTTATTTTTTCATCATTTTATGTCTCGCATATTTACAAACTTTATCCAATAAACTAAGTTCCAGGGTCATTGAATTATGAGGGAACTAGAACTTGAACGGTGTGTAGTGGACACACAGGGAAGATCACGTTCGAGTTTATGACCCGAACGGTTACAGTATACGGATAGGGTTGGAGACTTAATCCTGGATACACTGTGGATGCGGACCGCTTTGTATTAGATACAAACGAGGTGATCCAACTCGTTCATGTGTTTGACATGCGAGTGGGGGCATCCTATGCAATGAGATTAAACAAGACCGGACCGTGAATTATTAGACCTACGGATGTAACACCATTAACAATATAAGAGTAATAACTTCATAGATGACCAATAGTGACTCGACCTTAATCCTGAGCGTGTTACGGACTCCTGTCTGTTGGAGTCTGTCTTTTGACTAGTACGGGTGAGGGTGGTCACAGTTACTCACCCAATATGCCTATCTTTTCAGGGCCAGGACCACGTGGGGAGCTGGGAACTTGACTATGCAAGATGGAATTCAGTCGTTCCCGACTCAGGAAAACTGGAGGGGTTGTTCCCTTAAGTGTTGTCTCCAGGTCTTGGACAACGGATGCCCACCCTCTCATTGGCCCGAGAGGGATGTTGTTTATGGTTGGACCATGCAACGTTGTTGTTCATTAGAGGAGTAGTGGGACTTAAGGAGCAAGAGGTAGACACAGGGGTAAAACGGTAATTTGACCCAGCAATATCTACGAACAACCTGTGAAGGGTCGACTCACGGGCATTGGTTATATCAATGGAAACAACTTGTCCTACAGTGATGGGAGTGCAGCTACGAGCTTTAGTGGAGTGTTACCGTAGCTAATGAATGTTGACTAACCGGTTCAAAGAGTTTGACAGGTTAATCTTGAAGGGAATGAAAATCTCCGCGCAGCGAAAGACGATCGAATCGTCAAAGGTATCGTTACGCTACTTAAAGTTTGTTAAAACGATCTAACGCTTAGATCTAAGTTAAACATGTATAAGAAGGAAAATATTACAGCAAGAAGAACACACTTACTTGTTGTAGACAAATCTTCAAGATTCCTTCCTTGGACACGAACACTTCGTGCTACTCGATCTCAACGAACGTTTCTCTCGAACGAAATCCGAACACCACCAACGACCTTCTCGGTTGTTCTTCCTTTGGAAGAAGGAAAGTGGTGGGACTTTAGTTTTGGAGATGGAGGATAGTTGAGAGAAAAGTTGAGAGAGTTCTCTTCTTTTTGGGTGAGAATCCAAAAAATGAGAGTGAAAGCATGAATTCCTTCTTGCAAGAAGGGATTAAATAGTGGAGTTAAAATCTCCACATTATCACCATTTTACCACAACCATAGGTTATGCAAATCATATTTGCATAACCATATAATATAAGATATCTCATATCCCATATTGCAAATCACATTTGCAATAATTGTGGATTAATTAAATTGAATCAGATCCAATTTAATTTCTCTCAATAAATTTCTCCAATTAGCCCTAATTCAACAATTGGGCTAACCTATAGTTTATTATGAATCTCATTCACATTAAACTATATATTATATCATTCATATCTCATATAAATGACATAAATTCCCTTTAAGTGAAATTGAACACTTCAATTTCATACCAAAACTCTAACCCCTCTTTTAACCCAGATTGAGCCAACCGAGGGACCTAATGGACCTAAAGTGACGGGCTCCAATGATCTGAGATTAACCTATCAAACTCTTTGACCCGGTTACTCAACATTCATTAGCTACGGTAACACTCCACTATAGCCCGTAGCTGCACTCCCGTCAGTGCAGAATATTACGTGTCCACTGATATAACCAATACCCATGAGTCGACCCTTCACAGGTTGTTCGTAGACACGGCTGGATCAAATTACCGTTTTACCCTTGTGTCTACCTCTTGTTCCTTAAGTCCCCACTGCTCCTCTAATGAACAACATATTGTGTTGGTTCAACCATACACAACACCCTTCTAGAGCCAGTGAGAAGGTGGGCGTCCGTTGTCCAAGTCCTGGAGACAACACTTAAGGGAACAACCCCTCTAGTTTCCCTAAAGGCGGGAACGAGTGAACTCCATCTCGCGTAGTTAAGTTCCCAGCTCCCTACTTGGTCCTGTCCCTGAGAAGATAGGCATATTGGGCGAGTAACTGTGACCACCCTCACCCGTACTAGTTAAAATCTCCACATTATTGGGCGAGTAATGTGAATGGGATTCATAATTGTTGGTTAGCCTAATTGTTGAATTAGAGCTAATTGGAGAAATTAATTGAGAGAAATTAAATTGGATGTGATCCAATTGAATTAATCCACAATTATTGCAAATGAGATTTGCAATATGAGATATGAGATATCTTATATTATGTGGTTATGCAAATGAGATTTGCATAACCTATGGTTGTGGTAAAGTGGTAATAATGTGGAGATTTTAACTCCATCATTTCTACTATTTAATCTCTTCTTGCAAGAAGGAATTGAGGTTTTCATTCTCATTTTTTTGGATTTCACCCAAAGAGTTTTCTCTCAATTCTCCTCCCTTTCTAAAACAAAAAGTCCCACCACTTTCCTTCTTCCTAAGGAAGAACAACCGAGAAGGCCATTGGTGGTGTTCATTTTGTACGAGAGAAGCGATCGTTGAGAAGCACCAATTGTTCGTGACCGAGGAAAAAACTTTGAAGTTTTTGTCTACAACAAGTAAGTAAAGTTCTCCTTACGGTTTTTCTTCCTTTCTAGCATGTTTAGCCTATATCTAATAGTTAGATCGTTTTAACAAAACTCGAGTAGCGTAATGATACCATGACGATTCGATCGTCTTCTGCTGCGCGGAGATTTTCATTCCCTTCAATTGGTATCAGAGCCATTTCGATGATTCTTCATTATGCACTATTTTTTGTTAAAATAGGTGGGTAAATGCCTTAAATTCATGAGATGAATGCTGGTTTTGCTGAATGGATGTTTTGGTTTTTGACACTTATAGATTTATTTTTTGTTTGATGAGATCAAATGTAAAGGGCCCGTATTTTTGGGCAATTTAGAAAATAAATCGAGTCTGTAAGTCCGTGTCGTTCGTAGCAAGTGTTGCTGTGAAGAAATCGGAGTGGAAACGGGCATTTTTCGAAGCACAAACAGCAAAGGTGTTTGCTGTACAGGCGACAGCGTTGAGACGCTACTCCTTGACGTCTTAACGCTGTGCCAGCGGGAGCAAGGCGCGATGCAGGACAGCGTTGCAACGCTGGGCGTAGCGTTGAGAACGCTGGGTCGACGCTGGAAGTGACAACATTGCAACGCTGGCCACGACATTGCAACGCTGCACACATTGAGGAGCAGTTCGCGAGGCAGTTTCGCATTAGTGGGCAGTTTGCTTCATAGTGGGCGGTTTTTCCCGTATTTATTTATTTATTTAATTGTAAAATGTATTTTGATTTTATTTATTTAATTATTTCATTAAATAATATTAATATAAGGGTTATATTAATGTTATTTAATTAAATAATTGTCCCTAGGTGCCAAAAATCGATCCAATTTTGCTATTTAATTATTTTATGCATGAGATGTATGATTTAATTAAATTCTATGTGCATATTGTATGTCATATAGATTTAAAATCCCACCTTAGGTTAAACATTTCATGCATCATTTATATTATAAGAGTTATAATATATAGTTTGCATGATAGGTTATATTATAAGAGTTATAATATAATTAAAATGCATGTTTAATTTAATTAATATAAGTGTTATATTTTTTAGATTAAAGTATGCTCATGCATTTATATTCATGAGATGAATTATATTATGTTATAGTATATAGTTATTCATGTGATGAATGATCAAACACTATAACATAGAAATGCATGCAACCTAAGTTAATTATTAGTTTTAAAGAGTTTAGAACTTGAATAATTAGACTTAGGTTTTCTATTTTATAATGAGATTAGAAATTAGGAAATCAAAGTTTAGTCTATGAATGGAGACTGATTAGTAACTCTGTCTAAGGAAGGTTTTGTCTAAAAATTCAGGGTATTTAAGTTGACGCTTGTAACACCCCTACATGGAAACCGACCTGGGAGTGAATTCAGTCCGGAGATTCTTAGATTATGCTTATCGTGAGTGCCGCTAATTAAAAGTATTTTAATTACTCACATACACCTAAGTTATAATGTGATTATAGACTTAGGTTAATACCATATAAGAGTTATATTGGTAGACTTAGGTAAATTTTAGCCGGTTTATCTAGGTCAATCCCTATTAAAATTAAAGTGCTGAGTGGGAGGAAATAAAGTGTATGAGATAGCTTTAAATTTCCAACCACAAATCTCCGTTAAGTGCAGCTGCAGTGAGATCTATACTCACCTCGTGGCGCAAATGGGAGCGTCCCCTTGGGTGGCATTTGTATAGGTCAATATCATCGTGGATGGAGAGAGTACTTATAGTGAGTGGGAGCGGGACTTGTGAAAACGAGACCCACGATCTCTTCTTTCGATTCACTGCACCGTGAGACGCCTATGATCCGCTTTGCTAGTTTGGCTGGACCGAGACAATCCCTTCCGGAGGGCTCGATCATGGGAGTCGAACACCGTGAATTCTGAAAGGGATACTGATTTCTGGTTGGTTTTCCTTCTTGGTTCACCCTTCTTCGTGGCTATTGTTTGACTGGATGCTTGGAAACTTAAAGATTGAGGGTGACACTCAAAGAATTCTTTAAGTGTTAATGAATTCGACCAAACAATGGTAATTGGACGTCTAATGGAATAAGAGTTATTATGGGATTAGGATCCGATCGAGAAAGTCTCGTCCTAGAGAAAGAGTGTTCTGCACACCCTTCCGGTGGCGGTCATTCTAAACCATTAGGGTATCATTGCAAAATTTTGAATGACCTAGGGATCATGAAACAATTTTTGCTAAAACTTGATTGGATTTCAAAAGGTTTTTGCGAGACTAACACAAAGTTTTCTTAATTTTTTAAGCTTAAAACATGTCTAGCGCAATAATAGCTCTACTCGCGTCCGATAAATTAGTGGGAGATAATTACCAAAGTTGGAAAAACAACATAAACACAATTTTGGTAGCGGCGACGACATAAAGTTCGTGTTATGCGAGGAGTGTCCTCGATCTTTGGCTCGATCAAGCGTCGCGAAGTGTTCGCGATGCATACGATCGGTGGATCAGGACCAATAAAGGCCAAGGTCTACATCATTGCCAGCATGTCTGATGTATTGGGAAAGAAGCATGAGTTGATGGTCTCTGCCAAGGAGATCATGGAGTCCTTGCAGGAAATGTTTGGACAACAGTCCTTTCAAGTCCGGCATGACTCGCTCAAATACGTCTTCAACGCACGGATGAAAGAGGGGTCGTCTGTCAGTGAACATGTTCTAGACATGATGACCCACTTTAATCTGGCTGAGATGAACGGGGTTTTGATCGACGAGTCGACCCAAGTCAGTTTTATTCTGGAGACTCTTCCGAAGAGTCTCCTTCAGTTTCGTAGCAATGCTGTTATGAACAAAATTAGCTACACTCTGACTACCCTCCTCAATGAGCTACAAAATTTCCAGTCCTTGAACAAGGTCAATGAATCTGAGGAAAATGTTGCCTATAGGTCTTATCACAGGGGTTCGACCTCTGGGACGAAACCTGTTGCTCCTTTACGCCCGAAAGGGAAGAAGAGGATGAAGAGGGGTAAAACTGACCGAGCTGTCGCCCACAAGGGCAAGAAGGTCAAGGACGTTGCAGAGAAAGGAAAGTGTTTCCACTACAATGGGGGCGGACACTGGAAGAGGAACTGTCTTAAATTCCTGGCCGAGAGGAAGAATCAAGGTAAATATGATTTACTTGTGACAGAAACTTGTTTAGTGGAGAGTAGTGACTCTGCCTGGATATTGGATTCAGGCGCCACTAACCATGTTTGTCCTTCTTTCGTGGATTGATTCTGGCACGTGCACCGCGAGAGGGTGAGGTGACTCTACGGGTTGGATCCGGAGAGCTTGTCTCTGCTGCAACGATCGGGATGGTGAAACTACACTTTGGCAGGAATTACATTTTGTTGGACAATTTGTACATAGTTCCATGGTTTACTAGAAACCTAGTTTCTATTTCCTGCCTTTTAGAACAATGTATTTCCGTTTCATTTTATGGTAATAAAGCGTTTATTTCCAGAAATGGTAATCTTATTTGTTCTGCTTCACTTGAACATAATCTGTATGTTTTGAAACCTAATTCGGTCAAAAGTGTTTTGAATACTGAATTGTTTAAAACTGCAGAAACACGAACTAAGAAAGCGAAAGTTTCTCCTAAGGAAAATGCCCATCTTTGGCATCTACGGTTAGGCCACATTAATCTCAATAGGATTGAGAAACTAGTGAAGAGTGGACTTCTAAACGACTTGGAAGAAAACTCTTTGCCGGTGTGTGAGTCATGCCTTGAGGGCAAGATGACCAAACGTCCTTTTAGTGGAAAAGGATATAGAGCCAAAGAGCCTCTTGAGTTAGTACGTTCTGACCTTTGTGGTCCGATGAATGTTAAAGCTCGGGGCAGTTATGAGTACTTCGTGTCTTTCATAGACGATTACTCCAGATATGGGTATATTTACCTAATGCACAAGAAGTCTGAAACTCTTGAAAAGTTCAAGGAGTACAAGATTGAGGTTGAGAACCTCTTAGGTTAATCGCTTAAAACACTTCGATCGGATCGAGGTGGAGGGTACATGGACACTGAATTTCAGGACTATATGATAGAACACGGAATTACGTCCCAACTCTCAGCACCTGGTATGCCACAGCAGAATGGTGTATCGGATAGGAGAAACAGAACCTTGTTGGACATGGTTCGGTCGATGATGAACTATGCTCGTCTCCCTGATTCTTTTTGGGGTTACGCAGTGGAGAATGCGGTCTATATTTTGAACAACGTTCCGTCAAAGAGTGTTTGTGAAACACCTTTCGAGCTCTGGAGTGGACATAAAGGCAGTTTACATCACTTTAGAATTTGGGGATGCCCGACCCACGTGTTGGTGTCAAACCCGAAAAAGTTTGAATCCCATTCGAAATTGTGCCTATTCGTAGGTTACCCTAAAGAGACTAGGGGTGGTCTGTTTTACGATCCTAAGGAAAATAGGGTGCTTGTGTGACAAACGCCATTTTTCTAGAGGAAGACCATGTCAAGGATTATTTACCAAGGAGTAAAATTGTGTTAAATGAAATGGACAGTACATCAGTAAGAGTTGCTGATGGGGCTAGTACGTCAACAAGTGTTGTTGATCCTAGCACGTCTAGTCAAATCCGTTCCCAAGAGTTGGGAATGCCTCGACGTAGTGGGAGGACTGTGAGACAGCCCGATCGCTACATGGGTTTAGCTGAAACCTCAGTTGTCGCTCCTGATGATGACTGTGAGGATCCATTGACATATGATCAGGCAATGGTTGATGTTGACAAAGACGAATGGATTAAAGCTATGGCCCAGGAAATTGAGTCTATGTACTTCAATTACATGCAGGAGCTTGTGGATCAACCGGATGGGGTAAAACCTATTGGTTGCAAATGGATCTACAAGCGTAAACGTGGCGTAGATGGGAAGGTGCAGACCTTCAAAGCCCGACTAGTGGCAAAGGGTTTTACCGAGGTTGAAGGGGTTGACTATGAGGAGACCTTCTCACCTGTTGCCATGGTAAAGTCGATCAGGATCCTTCTGGCCATTGCCGCGTATTATGACTACGAGGTATGGCAGATGGACGTCAAGACTGCCTTTTTGAATGGCAAACTTGATGAGACCATCTATATGGACCAGCCCAAAGGGTTCATTGCCCAAGGCCAAGAACAAAAGGTTTGCCGGCTTCATAGGTCCAATTATGGACTCAAACAGGTTTCGAGGTCTTGGAATATAAGGTTTGATGAGGCAATCAAATCTTATGGCTTTGATCAAAATGTCGACGAGCCTTGTGTCTACAAGAAAATCATTGACAAAACTGTCTCATTTTTTGTGTTGTATGTGGGCGATATTCTTCTCATTGGGAATGAGGTAGAATTTCTTACTGACGTTAAGAAGTGGCTAGGTTCGCAATTCCAAATGAAAGATTTGGGAGAAGCTTAGTATGTTCTAGGTATCCAGATAGTCCGGAACCGAAAGAATAAAACGCTAACCTTGTCTCAGGCGTCTTATATTGACAAGATGTTGTCTAGACATAAGATGCAGAACTCCAAAAAGGGCTTGCTGCCTTTCAGGCATGGGGTTCACTTGTCTAAGGATCAGTGTCCTAAGACTCCTCAAGATGTTGAGGATATGAGACGGATTCCATATGCTTCGGTTGTAGGGAGCCTGATGTATGCCATGTTGTGTACTAGGCCCGACATACATTATGCGATAGGAAATGTCGGTGAGATATCGATTCAATTAAGGATTAGATCACGGGGACGGTAGTAAAGGCAATCCTCAAGTATCTTAGGAGAACAAGGAACTACGACTTTAGTGTATGGCGGTGGGGATTTGATCCTTACGGGATACATAGATTCTGACTTTCAGTGATAAGGATTCTAGGAAATCTACTTGGGGTCAACCTTCATTACGAATGGAGGAGTTGTAGTATGGCGAAGCATCAAGCGAGGATGCATCGCCGATTCCACTATGGAAGCGGTATGTTGCGGCTTGTGAAGTCGCAAAGGAAGTCGCTTTGGCTTAGGAAGTTCATGATGGATTTGGAAGTTGTTCCAAATATGAACTTGCCGATCACACCGCATCTTGTGATAACTTGATGAGTGCGATGAGCCAACTCACGTGAGTCTCGGAGCCATAAGAGAGGCAAACACATTGAGCGCAAGTATCATTTGATACGGGAGATTGTGCACCACGGAGACGTGTGATCCACGCAGAGATAAGCGTCGAGCACAACGTGGGCGATCCATTTACAAAGCCCCTCATGGCTAAGGTGTTTGAGGGTCACCTAAATAGTCTAGGTCTTCGAGAGTTTCCTGACTAGGGCACGTGGGAGATGTGTAAACGGGTATTCAATGCCCTAGTTTATTGTATTACTTCATTGTAATTTATGTACATTTCAGAAATGTATTTTCTCCACTAGCTTAGTCCAGGTGGAAGTTTGTTGGGATTTTTTTCCTAATCTCGTGTTTGTAAATACTGTTTGAAATTTAATAAGAGTTATTTATTTCATCACTTTGTGTCTCACAATATTTATAAACTTTTCCAATAAACTAAGCTTCAGGGTCATTGAATTCATGAAAGAACTAGAACTTGAACGGTGTGTAGTGGACACATAGGGAGGATCACGTTCGAGTTAATGACCCGAACGGTCTACAGTATATGGATAGGGTTGGAGACCTAATCCTGGATACACTGTGGATGCAGCCCGCTTTGTATTAGATACAAATGAGGTGATCTGACTCGTTCATGTGTTTGACATGCGATGAGATTGTACAAGACCGGACCGTGAATTATTAGACCTACTGCTGTAATACCGTTGATAGTAAGGACTAATAACTTCCTAGATGACCATTAGTGACTCGACCTGAATCCTGAGCGTGTTACGGACTCTTGTCTGCGCGGGTCTGTCCTTTGACTAGTACGGGTGAGGGTGGTCACAGTTACTCGCCTAATATGCCTATCTTCTCAGGGACAGGTCCAAGTAGGGAGCTCGGAACTTAACTACGCGAGATGGAATTCACTCGTTCCCGCCTTTAGGGAAACTAGAGGGGTTGTTCCCTTAAGTCTTGTCTCCGTGGCTTGGACAACGGCGCCCACCTTCTCACCGGCCGAGAAAGGGTGTTGTGTATGGTTGGACCATCACAATATGTTGTTCATTAGAGGAGCAGTGGGGACTTAAGGAACAAGAGGTAGACACAGGGGTAAAACGGTAAATTGACCCAGCCATGTCTACGAACAACCTGTGAAGGGTCGACTCATGGGCATTGGTTATATTAGTGGACACGTAATATTCTCAGACGGCGGGAGTGCGGCTACGGTATAGTGGAGTGTTACCGTAGCTAATGAATGTTGATTAACGGTCATTAACCAGGTCAAAGAGTTTGACAGGTTAATCTCGGATCATTGGAGCCCGTCACTGTAGGTCCATTAGGTCCCTCGGTTGGCTCAATCTGGGTTAAAAGAATGGTTAATATTTTGGTATGCAATTGAAGTGTCAATTTCACTTTAAGGGCATTTATGTCATTTATATGAGATATGAATGATATAATATATAGTTTAATGTGAATGAGATTCATAATAAACTATAGGTTAGCCTAATTGTTGAATTAGGGCTAATTGGAGAAATTAATTGAGAGAAATTAAATTGGATGTGATCCAATTTAATTAATCCACAATTATTGCAAATGAGATTTGCAATATGAGATATGAGATATCTTATATTATGTGGTTATGCAAATGAGATTTGCATAACCTATGGTTTTGGTAAAGTGGTAATAATGTGGAGATTTTAACTCCATCATTTCCACTATTTAATCCCTTCTTGCAAGAAGGAATTGAGGTTTTCATTCTCATTTTTTTGGATTTCACCCAAAAAGAAGAGTTTTCTCTCAACCTTTTTCTCTCAATTCTCCTCCCTTTCCAAAACAAAAAGTCCCACCACTTTCCTTCTTCCTAAGGAAGAACAACCGAGAAGGCCGTTAGTGGTGTTCGTTTTGTACGAGAGAAGCGATCGTTGAGAAGCACCAATTGTTCGTGACCGAGGAAGAAACTTTGAAGTTTTGTCTACAACAAGTAAGTAAACTTCTCCTTACTGTTTTTCTTCCTTTCTAGCATGTTTAGCCTAGATCTAATAGTTAGATCGTTTTAACAAAACTCGAGTAGCGTAATGATACCATGACGATTCAACCGTCTTTCGCTGCGCGGGGTTTTTTATTCCCTTCACGTAACACGCTCAGGATTCAGGTCGAGTCACTAATGTTCATCTACGAAGTTATTAGTCCTTACTGTCAACGGTGTTACATCAGTAGGTCTAATAATTCACAGTCCGGTGTTGTACAATCTCATTGCACAGGATGCCCCCACTCGCATGTCAACCACATGAACGAGTCGATCACCTTGTCTCGTATCTAATACAAAGCGGGCGCATCCACAACGTATCCGAGATTAGGTCTCCAACCCTATCCATATACTGTAGACCATTCGGGTCATTAACTCGAACGTGATCCTTCCTGTGTGTCCACTACACACCGTTCAAGTTCTAGTTCTCTCATAAATTCAATGACCCTGGAGCTTAGTTTATTGGAAAAGTTTGTAAATATTGCGAGACACAAAGTAATGAAATAAATAACTCTTATTAATTTCAAACAGTAATTTACAAACACGAGATTAGGACAAAAATCCCAACAAATCTCGGATCATTGGAGCTCGTCATCTGTAGGTCCATTAGGTCCCTCGGTTGGATAAATTGAGGGTTTACAGTTTGGTGTGGATTTGAAGTGTTCAAATTCATTAAAAGGGTATTTATGTCATTTATATGAGATATGACATAATATATAGTTTTAATGTAAATGAGATTCATATTAAACTATAGGTTAGCATAATTGATTAATTAGTGCTAATTTAGAGAAATTGGATTGAGGGAAATTAAATTGAATGTGATTCAATTTAAAATCCACAATTATACAAATGTGATTTGTATAATAAGGTATGAGATATCTTATTATATGTGTTATGCAAATATGATTTGCATAACCTTATGTTGTGGTAAAATGGTAAATAGGTGGAGATTTCAACTCCACCTATCACCATTATAAAAGGCTTTTGTAAGAAGGCTTTGTAAGATCAAATTGTCATTTTTTGGAATCTCACCAAAAAGAGCTCTCTCATCTCTCAAATTCTCTCTACCCCAAACCAAAGAGAGTTTCACCACTCTCCCTCAACCGATCGAGAACAACCGGGAAGATCAATTAGAAGTGTCCAATTTGTTCTGGTTCGTGAGATCATTGGAACGAAAGAGATCGAGATCGGAGAAGGAATTCGGGAAGAAGAGTTTTCAACAAGTAAGTGTTACTTTTAACTTTCTGTTTTTCTTCTCTACAAAGCATGTTTAGCCTAGGATTAATGAGATTAATTCGATTTTAAGAAAACGTTTTTCACAACGAACACCAGGACGATTCAAAGTCGTTTCCACTGCGGGAGTTTCATTCCCTTCAAATGGTATCAGAGCCAATCGTTGGCTTCTTTGTTGTGCAAACTGTTTTTCTTAAAATTAGGTGGGTTTGCTTTAATTCATGAGATTAATTGTGGTTTGCATGTTGGATGTTTTCAGTTTTGGCACTTGAATTTTAGATTTACATTTCGTTGATGAGATCAATGTAAGGGCCCGTTGTTTTCGACAATTTTATAGTAAATCGAGTCTGTAAGTCTGTGTCATTCGTGGCAAGAGTTTCTGTGAAGAAATCGAAGCAGAATCAGGCGAGAAACGACGAAGAACAACAAAGGAGTTTGTTGTTCTGTCGACGGCGTTGAGACGCTGTTTTTCGGTGTCTCAACGCTGTCCGTGTGGATCGAGGTTGTGTTGCAAAGCAGCGTTGCAACACTGGGTGTAGCGTTGTAACGCTGAGGCGTTGGGCGCGCTAGGAACAACGCTGGACGCTGCAGCGTTGCAACGCTGGCCATGGCATTGCAATCTGCGAGCGTAGTGGGCAATGCTCGCGAGAAAAACACGCGGTAATGGTGAATTGGGACGTGGAGGTTGCGGTTTTGAGCCCCAGAAGCAACCGTTTTTTGCACCTTCCCATCTACTCCACGTTTACACTTGTAGATCCATTTGCAACCAATAAGTTTTAACCCATCCGGTTGATCCACAAGCTCCCATACAGAATTGAAGTACATAGACTCCATTTCCTGGTCCATAGCTTTAATCCACCCGTCTTTGTCAACATCAACCATTGCCTGATCATAGGTCAATGGATCCTCACGATCATCATCGAGAACGACAACCGAGGTTTCAATAAACCCATGTAGCGATCGGCGTCGTCTCACGCCTCCTCCCACTACGTCGAGGCATTCCCAACTCTTGGGAACGGATTTGACTAGACGTGCTAGGATCAACAACACTTGTTGACGTACTAGCCTCATCGGGAACTCTTGGCGATGTCTTCGTATATTTCATTTAACACAACTTTACTCCTTGGTAAATGATCCTCGACGTGGTCTTCCTCTAGAAATCGGGCGTTTGTCGACACAAGCACCCTATTTTCCTTAGGATCGTAAAATAGACCACCCCTAGTCTCTTTAGGGTAACCTACGAATAGGCACAATTTCAAACGGGGTTCCAACTTTTTCTGGGTTTGACACCAACACGTGGGTCGCATCCCCAAATTCTCAAGTGATGTAAAAAGCGCCTTTACGTCCACTCCGAGTTCGAAAGGTGTTTCACAAATACTCTTGACGGAACGTTGTTCAAAATATAATCCGCGATCTCCACCGCGCACTTCAAAAAATCGGGGAAACGAGCATAGCTCATCATCCGGTCGAACCATGTCCAACAAGGTTCTGCTTCTCCTCTCCGATACACCATTCTCGCTGTGGGCATACCAGTCTTTGAGAGTTGGGGCGTAATTCCGTGTTCTATCATATAGTTCTCGGAATTCGGTGTCCATGTACTCTCCACCTCGATCCGATCGAAGTGTTTTAAGCGATTTACCTAAGAGGTTCTCAACCTCATCCTGTACTCCTTGAACTTTTCAAGAGTTTCGACTTCTTGTGCATTAGGTAAATATACCCATATCCGAGTAATCGTCTATGAAAGACACGAAGTACTCATAACCGCCCCCGAGCTTTAACATTCATCTGGACCACGAGAGGTCGAAATGTACTAACTCAAGAGACTCTTTGGCTCTATATCCTTTTCCACTAAAAGGACCTTTGGTCATCTTGAGCCCGACTAGTGGCAAAGGGTTTTACCCAAGTTGAAGGGGTTGACTATGAGGAGACCTTTTCACCTGTTGCCATGGTAAAGTTGATGAGACCATCTACATGGACCAGCCCAAAGGGTTCATTGCCCAAGGCCTAGAGCAAAAGGTTTGTCGGCTTCATAGGTCCATTTATGGACTGAAACAGGCTTCGAGGTCTTGGAATATAAGGTTTGATGAGGAGATCAAATCTTATGGCTTTGATCAAAATGTCATGAGCCTTGTGTTTACAAGAAAATCGTTGACAAAACTGTCGCATTTTTGGTGTTGTATGTGGACGATATTCTTCTCATTGGGAATGAGGTAGAATTTCTTACTGACGTTAAGAAGTGGCTAGCTTCGCAATTCCAAATGAAAGATTTGGGAGAACCTCGATGCGTTCTAGGTATCCGCATTGTTATGCAGGCCTAAGAAACGTAACGCTAGCCTTGTCTCAAGCGTCTTATATTGACAATTTGTTCTCTAGATATAAGATGCAGAACTCCAAGAAGGGTTTGCTGCCTTTCATGCATGGGGTTCACTTGTCTAAGAATCAGTGTCCTAAGACTCCTCAAGATGTTGAGGATATGAGACGGATTCCATATGCTTCGGTTGTAGGGGAGCTTTGATGTATGCTATGTTTGTGTACTAGGCCCGACATCCGTTATGCAAGAGGGAATTGTCGGTGAGATATCACCCAATCCAGATTAGATCACCGGACGACCCTAAAGGCAATCCTCAAGTATCTTAGGAGAACGAGGAACTACGACTTAGTGTATGGCGGTGGGGATTTGATCCTTACGGGATATACAAATTCTGACTTTCAGACCGATAAGTATTCTAGGAAATCCACTTGGGGTCAACCTTCATTCGAATGGAGGAGCTATAGTATGGCGAAGCATCAGCGAGGATGCATCGATTCCACTATGGAAGCGAGTATGTTGCGGCTTGTGAAGTCGCAAAGGAAGCCGCTTTGGCTTAGGAAGTTCATGACAGATTTGGAAGTTGTTCCGAATATGAACTTGCCGATCACACTATTCTGGGATAAGAGTGGTGCAGTAGCCAACTCACGTGAGCCTCAGAGCCATAAGAGAGGCAAGCACATTGAGCGCAAGTATCATCCGATACGGGGATTGTGCAATCGCAGAGACGTGATGGTCACGCGATAAGCGTCGAGCACAACGTGGTGATCCATTTACAAAGCCCTCACGGCTAAGGTGTTTGAGGTCACCTAGAGAGTCTAGGTCTTGAGAGCTTCCCGACTAGGGCAAGTGGGAGATGTGTAAACGGGTATTCAATGCCCTAGTTTATTGTATTACTTCATTGGAATTTATGTACATTTCAGAAATGTATTTTCTCCACTAGCTTAGTCCAAGTGGGAGTTTGTTGGGATTTTTGTCCTAATCTCGTGTTTGTAAATTACTGTTTCAAATTAATAAGAGTTATTCATTTCATCACTTTGTGTCTCGCAATATTTATAAACTTTTCTAATAAACTAAGCTCCAGGGTCATTGAATTTATGAGAGAACTAGAACTTGAACGGTGTGTAATGGACACACAGGGAGGATCACGTTCGAGTTAATGACTCGAACGGTCTCACGATATATGGATAGGGTTGGAGACCGATCCCGATACACATGTGGATGCGGCTCGCTTTGTATTAGATACAAACGAGGTGATCTGACTCGTTCATGTGGTTGACATGCGAGTGGGGGCATCCTGTGCAATGAGATTGTACAAGACCGGACCGTGAATTATTAGACCTACTGATGTAACATCGTTGACAGTAAGGACTAATAATATCGTAGATGACCATTAATGACTCGACCTGAATCCTGAGCGTGTTATGAACTCCTGTCTGCGGGGGTCTGTCCTTTGACTAGTACGGGTGAAGGTGGTCACAGTTACTAGCCGAATATGCCAATCTTCTCAGGGACAGGACTAAGTAGGGAGCTGGGAACTTAGCTACGCGAGATGGAATTCACTCGTTCCCGCGTTTAGGGAAACTAGAGGGGTTGTTCCCTTAAGTGTTGTCTCCAGGGCTTGGACAATGGGCGCCCACCTTCTCACTGGCCCGAGAAGGGTGTTGTGTATGGTTGGACCATCACAATATGTTGTTCATTAGAGGAGGAGTGGGGACTTAAGGAACAAGAGGTAGACACAGTGGTAAAACGGTAATTTGACCCAACCGTGTCTACAAACAACCTGTGAATGGTCGACTCATGGGCATTGGTTATATCAGTGGACACGTAATATTCTGCACTGACTGGAGTGCAGCTACGGGCTATAGTGGAGTGTTACCGTAGCTAATGAATGTTGATTAGCCGGGTCAAAGAGTTTGACACGTTAATCTCGGATCATTGGAGCCCGTCACTGCAGGTCCATTAGGTCCCTCGGTTGGCTCAATCTGGTTTAAAATAAGGGTTAATGTCTTGGTGTGAAATTGAAGTGTTCAATTTCACTTTAAGGGCATTTATGTCATTTATATGAGATATGAATGATATAATATATAGTTTAATGTGAATGAGATTCATAATAAACTATAGGTTAGCCTAATTGTTGAAATAGGGCTAATTGGAGAAATTAATTGAGAGAAATTAAATTGGATGTGATTCAATTTAATTAATCCACAATTATTGCAAATGAGATTTGCAATATGAGATATGAGATATCTTATATTATATGGTTATGCAAATGAGATTTGCATAACTTATGGTTGTGGTAAAGTGGTAATAATGTGGAGATTTTAACTCCATGATTATTCCACTATATTATCCCTGCTTGCAAGAAGGAATGCACTTCAATCTCTCATTTTTTGGATTCTCACCCCAAAAGAAGAGAATTCTCTCTACTCTCTCTCATTTTCTCCTCCCTCTCCAAAACCTCAAGTTCCCACAAACTTCCCTCTTTCCAAAGGAAGAACAACCGAGACCCCAAGTGGTAGTGTTCGGATTCCGTTCGTGGAGAGCATTTGTTGAGATCGAGAAGCACGAAGCGTTCGTGATCTTTGGATGAAATCTTGAAGAGAGTCTTCAACAAGTAAGTAACTTAATCTTACTGTAATTTCTTCTTTTCTAGCATGTTTAACTTAGATCTAAGAGTTAGATCATTTTAACAAAATCGAGTAGCGTAATGATACCATGACGATTCGATTTTCTTCCGTTGCGCGGGGATTTTCATTCCCTTCAGATCCACTTACAACCTATAGGTTTTACCCCATCAGGCTTATTTACAAGATCCCAAACAGAATTGAAGTGCATAGACTCCATTTCATGGTCCATGGCTATGACCCATTTGTCTTTGTTAATGTCAACCATTGCTTGATTATAAATTCATTTTCTAATGAAGCTGAACATATTTCTAAACCTTTCTTCAAAATAAACACTTTATTCATAGAAAAGGAAACAGAAATACATTGTTCAATAAGGCAAGAAATGGAAATGAGGTTTTCTAGTAAACCCTGGTATCACTAATATATTGTCCAACAATACATATTTCTTGCCAAAATAAAGCTTCATTGTACCTACTGCTACAGCTGAGACGACTTCTCCATTTCCATCCCGGAGCGTTATCTCTCCTTGTTGTAGCTTCTGCCAGGAATTAATTCCCTGAAAAGAAGAGCAAACATGATTAGTGGCGCCTGAATCAAGTATCCAAGTTGTTTTATCATTATCCACTAACAAGCTTCTAGGCAAAGTAAATCATATTTACCTTCCTTCTTCTTTTTCTCGCAATGTACTTGAGATAGCCCCATTTCCAATGCCCGCCTCGCAGTTGCGGTGGAAACACTTTCCTTTATCAAAGAACGCGTTTTGACTTTCTTGCCCTTCTCGGCGCGGCTTTGTCACTGTTTCCCTTTACCAACCTTCTTCATGTTCTTCTTCTTACCTCTCAGGTTAGAAGAAGATGAAGCCACTGTTTTTGTCCCAGAGGTCGAACCTCTGTGATAACTCCTACTAGCAACATTTGCCTCACCTTTCGATCCCTGAATTTTCATCAAAGACTGAAAGGTCTGGAGTTCATTCAGAAGGGAGGTAAGATTAAAAGTAAGCTTGTTCATAAACGCATTACTTCGAAACTGCAGGAAACTATCTGGAAGGGTTTCCAGAATGAAGCTGACCTGGCTCGACTCATCGATGGAAGCACCATTCGACTCTGCGATGTTATAGTGTACCATCATATCCGGGACATGATCCCGAAACGGATGTACCCTCCGACATCCTCGAGTTGAATATGTACTTTAGGGCATTATGTCGGGCTTGTGTGGGATCGTTGTCCAAACATACCCTGCACAGAATCCATGATTTCCTTGGCGGTAATCATGCCATCATGCTTCTTGGCTAATATGTCAGACATACTTGCCAGCTTGTAGACCTTGGCCTTATCATTGGCCTTGATCCATCGATCATATGCATCACGAACATTTCGTGATGCATTCGAGCCTGACACCTTAGGACACTCCTCAGTTAGCACAAACTTCAGATCATCCACTACCAAAATAGTGTTGAGTTTGTTTTTCCATGTCATCATGTTCTCTCCGGTTAACTTTTCCGCACCCAATAAGGAAATTATAGAGCTAGACCTTTTTGCTAAAAATTTACAAACAAACTTCTATGAGTTTTTCTTGCTATAACTCTAATCCAATCATGTTTTAGCTAATTATCAAATGATTCAGAGGCCATTTATAATTTGCAATGATACTCCAAAGGTTTAGAATGTATGACATCGAAGGGTAATAAAAAACACTCCTCCTCTAGATCAAGACACTCTTGACCAAAACCTAATACCAGAATAACTCTTATTCCTATAGGTTTTAGTTACCATTTTTCGGTCTGGATACATACAACTTATGTATCCCGTGAGTGTAACCCTTTGTCTTTAGATCCCAGAGTCTCGATCCAATAAAATCCACCGAAGGGAGGACTAGATTGGAAAATAGTCTAAGGAAATCTTTATCCCTTTCGGGTGTCTACTGTGTTAGATCCTCTATCATCAAGTCCTCCGAAGGGATTGTCTGGTCCAGGCCAAACTAGCAGGCTGACCATAGTGGTCTAACGGTGTAAACCGACAAAAGAGACCGTAGGTTTTGTTTTCACTAAACCTGTTCCCACTCACTATAAGTGCCCTCTCCATTCACCTTGATATTGACTCATACAAACACCATCCGAAGGGGGACGCTCCCGTTTGCGCCACGAGGCCAAGTATGAGTCTCACGGTGTGAACTTCCCGGAGATAGCGTAGGTGGAAAAATATGTATCTCATACACTTTTTCCTCCCACTGAATACTTTAAGTCTATAGGAATCTTTCTTAGGCTAAAATCCGACTAATGGTTTTACCTAACTTTATTAACATAACTCTTATATTGATAATCAATATAACTCTTATATTGATTTTATCCTAAGTTTGTTAATATAACTCCTTATTAACCTAGGATTTCTAGTTTATTAACCTCTTAATAAACCCGCTGACGCTACTGTAATTTATAAGACTCTCTGATTAAATTTCACTGCCAGGTCAGTTCCCAGGTAGGGGTGTTTCGTTTTAAATCGAAATAAATACCCAACCTAGACAGAACTTTCCTTAGACAGAGTTCCTCTTTTAATCATAGCTTATAAATTACTTGGTTCCTAATTCTAATCTAATTAGAACTAGATAACCTAAGGTATATTATTTCCAAGTTCTAAACATTTTAAAACTAATAATTAACCTTAGGTGACATCCATACTATGTCATAGTGCTTGATCATTCATCACATGAATAATAAGACATTCATAGCATATTCATCTCATGAAAAATAATGCATGGCAATGCTGCCCAAAAATTAATATAACAACCTTATATTAATTAATCATGCAAACTATATAATATAACTCCTTATATTATAAATGATGCATGAAAATACAAGCATACACTATGCATGGCAATAATTATACAACAATTGCATAACTAAAATAGCAAAAATTAGACCAATTTTGGCACCCTAGAAATAATTTTAATTAATATAATCTACTTATATTAATTAAAATTAAATATATTAAATATAAAACGTTTTTATAATTAATATATATAAAAAACATTTTCTGCCCGTTGCTCCTCGTGTGAAACGTATCTGGCGTTGCAACGTTGATAGCAGCGTTGCAACGCTGCTTTTGTCGTCTTCTGTCGAGCGTTGCAACGCTGCCTCCTGTACGCGCCTTCTCCCGTAAGTGCAGCGTTGCAACGCCGATGAATAGCGTTGCAACGCTGCACACAGACAGCAGCTTGATTTCTCCAAATCTAGCTCGTTTTCGCTCTGATCTTCTCAGCAATCGCTTTGCCTCGATCGACATGGACTTCAAGACTCAATTTACAATTAAATTTGCCCAAAACACCGGGCCCTTACATTAAACATTTCTATGAAAATTGTAAATCTAAATGCCAAAATTGAAAACATATAATTTTGTAAAACCGTTCATACATCTCATGCAAAAACAGTAAATCCCACTTTGTTCTTGAAAAAACCAGAACATAAATCAAGAACACAATTGGACTCTGATACCAATTGAAGGGAATCGAAGTCCCCGCAGCGGAAGCGATTGCGAATCGCGCGCTCTTGATTTAGTTACAACGGTAAATTCAAGAACACGAAACACTAGATTAAGCATAAAATTAGTCTTGACAACAAGAAATTACCTTTGAAGAACCTTTCTTCAAGTGCTCCTCCTCTCTCACGATCAAGATCACAACAACTCGAACTCGTACGAACACCGACACTGCCACCGGATCTTCTCCGTTGTTCTTTAGGTGAGGGAGGAAGGTGGGTTCCCTTTAGGAGTGGTGAGGTATTTTGTGAGAGAGATGTGTGTTTTGGAACTCTTCCAACAACACAACAAGGGAGCTTGTAAAACCTTAGAATCTCTATTCCTAGTTGCATCTTATGCAACCATATATATAGGGGAATGGGATGGAAATGACCATTCTACCCCTCCTTTAATCTCTCTTTAGTATATAGTTTATATATGAATCTAATTCACATTAAAACTATATATTATATCAATTATATCATATATAATTGATATAACTCCTCATGTATGAAATTGAACACTTCAATTTCACTCTTAACTTTATACCCTCAATATTACCATGTTGAGCCAATGAAGGGATCTAATGGACCTACAGATCATGAGCTCCAATGATGTGAGATTAACTGATCAAACTCTTTGATCCAGTTAATCAATATTCATTAACTACAAGTCACTCCACTATAGACTTGTAGTTGCACTCTCCTCATCAGAGATATTATTGTGTCCACTGATATAGTCATTACCCATGAGTCGACCCTTCACAGGTTGTTCGTAATCACAGCTGGGTCAAATTACCGTTTTACCCCTGTGATTACCTCTTTGCTCCTTAAGCACCACTGATCCTCTAATGAACAACAAGTCTAAGGTCCTACAGACTCATACCCTCATAGAGGGCGCGACCCCGTTGTTCAAGACCTGGAGTCAGTTCTTAAGGGAACAACCTATCTAATTCCTCAGTAGAGGAATGAGTGAATTCCATCTTGCATAGTTAAGTTCTCAGCTACCTACGAGGTTTTGTCCCTGAGAAGGTAGGCTTATTGAGTCGGCTACAGGCCACTCTCACCCATACTAGTCTAAGGACAAACCCTTATAAGCAGGAGTTCTTAACTTGCTCAGGATTCAAGTCGAGTCACTAATGACCATCTATAAATTACTAGTCTTATCCTGTTCACGGTGTTATACTGGTTATGTAACGACCCTGAACTTCCTTTTAATTTTTTTATGTTTTGGGTATGTTATTTGAAATTTTGTTAAGAGAGCTTTGGAATTTCATGATTTAAAAGTTTAATTTAATATCACCTAAGGATTTAAGCTTTTGGAAGTTATTTAATTAAGATTAAGGGCATGTTCGTGGTTAAAAGGAAAAGAAAAAGGGCATTTTCGTAATTTTTTTTTAAAGAAGAAGTCAAATTAGGGTTTATTATTATTGTACAACATGATTTTCGAGGCATCCCTTCACCATCTCCTTCCTCTTTCTCGTGAACACGCCGACAACCCTTCTCCATCCTTTTGTAGTCCTACCGACGAGCCACGAATTCTGTGCCGGCGTTCGCCAACCGCCACCCCTTCATCTTCCTTGAGTTAGTCGCTGGTGAGAGCTACCCGACGCCAGATCGATTTTCGCCAGCCAACCTCGCGACTCTGCCATTGATAGTGTTGCCGTGTGGAGTCGTCGACCTCTAGATCTGCCGTACGTGAAGCCGCCGCCAAGCCGTTCAACTCTGGAACGTTCACCGTTGCACGCGTCGGAGATCTTCACCCATCGCACGCTTCCGTTTCAGACGTCTTACTCGCCAGATGCAAGTCTCCAGAATCGGAAGGAGTCGCCGGACGTCTGCAGTCATCGGAATCCCAAAAATCCAGCTACCGGTTTGGTTGTTGGTTCGAGTTTTTAATGGGCAATCCGATCGGTTTTCAGAGTTCTAAGACTGGTTCCGAATAGATCAGCTCACGAGCTTCGCGAATCTGTACTTCACGCGTTGAACCACTGTCGTCCACCGCCACACGCCGCCGACCGCCGCCACCGGCCGGCCACACGCAGATTTGGGCCCAACCCGATCAGCTTCGAATCCTGAGTCTGTTCTAAGCGTCTTTTTGGGGTAATTTAGCCTAATTATAATTGAATTCGAGGAATAAGTTATGGTTATGTGATTTAATTAAGGAATGAATGAAATTGATTTAGGAGACTCGAGTTTTGAACACGATTGAAAGGATTACAAGGTTAGAGATTTAATTATGGAATATCTCGAAACTAAGGCTAAGGTAAGGGATTTTCTACCAATTATCTTAAAAAAGGAAGTAAATATGATTTCTTGAAAGATTTATTTTAAAAGATGAAATTTGAGGACTTATTTAAAAAAGGCGAATTTCCAAGACTTACGCTCATGAATTTAGAAAAGTAATATTTCAAAGGGTTTTAAAGGATCCTGAGAAATGATTTCAAAGTATTTTAAAACGAGCCTCGACACAGTTATGTATAGTTATGCATATTAAGATTTTCAGTTATGCCATTGTGTTAATTATGTATCTTAAATTATAAACGTATTTATTACTTATGACTGATTAACCTAAGTTTAAAGTTATGAAAGTTATGCCATGATTTTATGTTTTATGTGATTGTTGCATCATCCTGAATGTATATGTATATGTGTTGGAAGAATGGGACCTCATGCATATTGTATGTATATGAACATGTCATGTAGGCTGTGGCAATTGGTCCCCTGAGAATTTATGCATGGTAAAAGATGCATCAGAGACCCTATGGGTCAAACTTATAGGAGTCTGTGAGGGACTCAAGCTTATAGGGGTCTGTGAGGGATTCAAAACTTATACAGGTCTGTGAGGGACTCAAATCTTATAGGGGTCTGTGAGGGACTCAAACCTATAGGGGTCTGTGAGGGACTCAATATGAAAAGACTCAGGTTGACCCAATTGACCACGCATAGCCAAAGAGAAAAGTCATGATTTTATGAAAGAACGTTTTAGGTCCCACTATATAAAGTTTTATGATTTCAAGGGTCACGAATAACAATCATGTTTAGAAGCCATGTTTGAAAGGAAGTCATGTTGCATGTGTTTGCATTTCCCGACCCCCACTTACTGGGTATTTTTATGATACTCACCCCTTTACCTTTGTTTTGCTTTCTCCGTTTTTAAAATGTTTTCAGGTAAAGGCGAGGGCATACCAGGCGAGTGACGGGGATGCGCTACAGAAGCCATGGGAACCAAGTCATAATTTTCCGCGCATATGTTTTAGATAATATTTTTAACAAACTATTGTTTTCCGCTTATGTATTATAGAAGTTTGAAACCAAAGGCTAAATTTAGTTATGTTTTTAAATGTTTTTATTTTTATAGGATCCCAACATAAAGTGAATTTAATCACCAAGTTTTCCCTATTTACCGTTATTTAAGGCCTCAAAGTCATGCATGAGTAGTAATGCCCTAAGAACTTATGTTATAAAAGTAGGGGTGTTACAGGTTAGACTAATAATTTGCGATCCAGTCTTGTATGAACTCTTCATACAGAATGCCCCCACTCGCATGTCAACTACATGAATGAGTTGGATTACCTCATTTGTACTAATTACAAAATCGGCCGCATCCATGGTGTTACCAGAATGAGGTTTCCAACCTTCTTCTTATACCATAGACTATTTAGGTTATAATCTTGAACTCAACCCAAACAGTGTCCACTACACTGATTTCAAGATAAACGTTATAACCATGGAGCTTAGTTTATTGGATTTATAAAAGCAAGACTGTAATCCTATCAAAACAAATAACACTTTATTTAATTGATCAAAATTACACAAGTTTAGGGCATAAATCCCAACAGACGCTCCCATTTGCACCACGAGGCCGAGTATGGATCTCACGGTGTGAACTTATCAGAGATTTGTGGTTGGAAAATTAAATGTATCTTATACACTTTATTTCCTCCCATTTAACACTTTAAGTTAATCGGGATTGACCTAGATTAATCGGCTAATATTTACCTAAGTCTACCAATATAACTCTTATATTGGATTAGCCTAAGTCTATAATCACATTATTAACTTAGGTCTATGTGAGTAAATTAATTAATATTTAATTAACGACACTCACGAGAATATAACCTATGAATCTCCAAACCAATTCACTCACAGGTTGGTTCCTAGGTAGGGGTTTCCACAAAGCGTCAGCTTAAATACCCAAGCCTTAGACAGAACCTTCCTTAGATAGAGTTACTAATTAGTCACCATTCGTAAGTCATATTAATTTCTTAACTCTAATCTTATTAGAACTAGAAAACCTAAGTCTAACTATTCAAGTTCTAAACAATTTAAAACTAATAATTAACTTAGGTTACATGCATTTCTATTTTATAGTGCTTGATCATTCATCACATGAATAATAAACTATATAACATACATTCATCACATCAATAAACATATGTCCATGCTTTTAATCTAAAAAATATAACACTTATATTAATTAAATTAAAACATGCATTATATTATAACACTTATAATATAATCCTATCATGCATCTATATATTAATAACTCTTATAATATAAAAATGATACATGAAATGTTTAACCTAAGGTGAGATTTTAATCTATATGACATACATTATGTACATAGAATAATAAACTCCATACATCACATGCATAAAATAAATTAAATAGCAATATTGGACCGGTTTTGGCACCCTAGGGACTTTAATCAAATTAATTAACATTAATATAAAATTTATATTAATATTAATTAATAAAATTAATAAATAAAAATATTTTACAAATAATAAAATAAGGCATGACTCACACACCGGCAAAGAGTTTTCTTCCAACTCGTTTAGAAGTCCACTCTTCACTAGTTTCTCAATCCTATTGAGATTAATGTGGCCTAACGAGGCCGAGTATAGATCTCACGGTGCGGACTTAAAGGAGATTTGTGGTTGGAAATTCAAATGTATCTCATACACTATATTTCCTCTCACTCAGCACTTTAATTTTAATAGGGATTGACCTAGATAAACCGGCTAAAATTTACCTAAGTCTACCAATATAACTCTTATATGGTATTAACCTAAGTCTATAATCACATTATAACTTAGGTCTATGTGAGTAAATTAAAACACTTTTAATTAGCGGCACTCACGATAAGTATAATCTAAGAATCTCAGGACCGAATTCACTCCCAGGTCGGTTTCCGGTGTAGGGTGTTCATGGCGTCAACTTAAATACCCCCACCTTTTTAGACAAAACCTTCATTAGACGAGTTACTAATCAGTCTCCATTCATAGACTAAACTTTGATTTCCTAATTTCTAATCTTATTAGAAAATAGAAAACCTAAGTCTAATTATTCAAGTTCTAAACTCTTTAAAACTAATAATTAACTTAGGTTGCATGCATTTCTATGTTATAGTGCTTGATCATCCATCACATGAATAACTATATACTATAACATAATATTATTCATCACATGAATATAAATGCATGAGCATACTTTAATCTAAAAAATATAACACTTATATTAATTAAATTAAACTTGCATTTAATTATATTATAACTCTTATAATATAACCTATCATGCAAACTATATATTATAACTCTTATAATATAAATGATGCATGAAATGTTTAACCTAAGGTGAGATTTTAAATCTATATGACATACAAAATGCACATAGAAATTAATTAAAATATACATCTCATTCATAAAATAATTAAATAGCAAAATTGGACCGATTTTTGGCACCTAGGGGCAATTATTTAATTAAATAACATTAATATAACTTTTATATTAACATTATTTAATGAAATAATTAAATTAAATAAATTAAATACATTTTAAAAATAATAAAATAAAATAAAAACGAAAAAAAAACTGCCCCACTTTCTCCTTGTGCCCATGATTTCGTTAAACTGCCTCTGCAACTACTCCCACTATGTGTGCAGCGTTGCAACGCTGCCACGTCCAGCGTCAAGGACAGTGTGCTCCACGCCGTGGCGTTGCAACGCTGCTCTGCAGCAAGGCCTCCGTCCGCAAGGATAGCGTTGAGATGCCGAAAAACAGCGTCTCAACGCCATCGACAGAACAACAAACAACTTTGTTGTTCTTCACCGATTTTCGCCTGTTTCCGCTCCGATTTCTTCACAGCAACTCTTGCCACGAACGACCCGGACTTACAGACTCGATTTATTTTCTAAAATGCCCAAAAAACACGGGCTTTTTACATTTGATCTCATCGAACAGAAAATAAATCTAAAAGTGCCAAAAACCGAAACATCCATTTATGCAAACCATCATTCATCTCATGAAATTTAAGGAAATTTACCCACCTATTTTAACAAAAACAGTGCATAGTGAAGAACCATCGAAATGGCTCTGATACCAATTGAAGGGAATGAGAATCTCCGCGCAGCGGAAGACGATCGAATCGTCATGGTATCATTACGCTACTCGATTTTGTTTAAATGATCTAACTCTTAGATCTAAGTTAAACATGCTAGAAAAGAAGAAATTACAGTAAGGTTAAGTTACTTACTTGTTGAAGACTCTTTTCAAGATTTCTTCCAAAGATCACGAACGCTTCGTGCTTCTCGATCTCAACAAATGCTCTCAACGAACGGAACCCGAACACTACCACTTGGAGTCTCGGTTGTTCTTCCTTTGGAAAGAGGAAAGTTTGTGGGAACTTGAGGTTTTGAAGAGGGAGGAGAAAATGAGAGAGAGTAGAGAGAATTCTCTTCTTTTTGGGTGAGAATCCAAAAAATGAGAAATTGAAGTGCATTCCTTCTTGCAAGAAGGGATTATATAGTGGAATAATCATGGAGTTAAAATCTCCACATTATTACCACTTTACCACAACCATAGGTTATGCAAATCTCATTTGCATAACCATATAATATAAGATATCTCATATCTCATATTGCAAATCTCATTTGCAATAATTGTGGATTAATTAAATTGAATCACATCCAATTTAATTTCTCTCAATTAATTTCTCCAATTAGCCCGAATTCAACAATTAGGCTAACCTATAGTTTATTATGAATCTCATTCACATTAAACTATATATTATATCATTCATATCTCATACAAATGACATAAATGCCCTTAAAGTGAAATTAAACACTTCAATTTCACACCAAAACATTAACCCTTCTTTTAACCCAGATTGAGCCAACCGAGGGACCTAATGAACCTACAGTGACGGGCTCCAATGATCCGAGATTAACCTGTCAAACTCTTTGACCTGGCTAATCAACATTCATTAGCTATGGTAACACTCCACTATAGCCCGTAGCTGCACTCGAGTCAGTGCAAAATATTACGTGTCCACTGATATAACCAATGCCCATGAGTCGACCCTTCGCAGGTTGTTCGTAGATACGGCTGGGTCAAATTACCGTTTTACCACTGTGTCTACCTCTTGTTCCTTAAGTCCCCACTACTCCTCTAATGAACAACATATTGTGATGGTCCAACCATACACAACACTCTTCTCGGGCCAGTGAGAAGGTGGACGCCCATTGTCCAAGCCCTGGAGACAGCACTTAAGGGAACAACCCCCTCTAGTTTCCCTAAAGGCGGGAACAAGTGAATTCCATCTCGCGTAGCTAAGTTCCCAGCCCCCTTCTTGGTCCTGTCCCTGAGAAGATAGGCATATTGGGCGAGTAACTATGACCACCCTCACCCGTACTAGTCAAAGGACAGACCCCCGCAGGCAGGAGTTCATAACACGCTCAGGATTCAGGTCGAGTCACTAATGGTCATCTACGATATTATTAGTCCCATCTTGTCAACGGTGTTACATCGATGGGTCTAATAATTCACGGTTCGGTCTTGTACAATCTCATTGCACAAGATGCCCCCACTCGCATGTCAACCACATGAACGAGTCAGATCACCTCGTTTCTATCTAATACAAAGCGGGTCGCATCCACAGTGTATCCAGGATTAAGTCTCCAACCCTATCCATATACTGTAGACTGTTCGGATCATTAATTCGAACGTGATCCTCCCTGTGTGTCCACTACACAGCGTTCAAGTTCTAGTTCTCTCATAAATTCAATTACCCTGGAGCTTAGTTTATTGGAAAAGTTTATAAATATTGCGAGACACAAAGTGATGAAATGAATAACTCTTATTAATTTCAACCAGTAATTTACAAACACGAGATTAGAACAAAAATCCCAACAGGATCTACAAGAGAAAACGTGGTGTAGATGGGAAGGTGCAAAACTTTAAAGCTAGACTAGTAGCAAAGGGTTATACCCAGGTTGAAGGGGTTGACTATGAGGAGACCTTTTCACCTGTTGCTATGGTAAAGTCTATTCGTATCCTTCTTGCCATTGCCGCATATTATGACTATGAGGTATGGCAAATGGATGTCAAGACAACCTTTTTGAATGGCAATCTTGAAGAAACCATCTAAATGAACCAACCCAAAGGGTTCATTAAACCAGGACAAGAACAAAAGGTTTGCAGGCGTAAAAGGTCGATTTATGGACTGAAACAAACCTCTAGGTCTTGGAATATAAGATTTGATGAGTCTATCAGATCTTATGGTTTTGACCAAAATGATGATGAACCTTGTGTCTACAAGAAAATCATCAATAGTTCTGTCGCATTCCTAATTCTCTATGTGGATGATATCCTACTCATTGGGAATGATGTAGGTTATCTTACTGACATCAAGGAATGGCTAGCTACGCAGTTCCAAATGAAAGATTTGAGTGATGCGCAGTTTGTTCTTGGGATCCAGATTGTCCGGAACCGTAAGAATAAAACACTAGCCTTGTCTCAAGCATCATACATAGACAAAGTGTTGTCAAGGTTTAAGATGCAAGATTCCAAAAAGGGTTTGTTGCCTTTTAGACATGGAATCCATTTGTCTAAAGAACAGTGTCCTAAGACACCTCGAGGAGTTGAGGATATGAGATGGATTCCTTACGCATCAGCTGTTGGGAGCCTGATGTACGCCATGTTGTGTACTAGGCCTGACATCTGTTTTGCAGTTGGGATGGTCAGTAGGTATCAATTTAATCCAGGACTTGAACACTGGACAGCGGTTAAAACAATCCTTAAGTATCTTCGAAGAACAAGGAACTACATGCTTGTGTATAGAGCTAAGGATTTGATCCTTACAGGATACACAGATTCTGACTTTTAGACTGATAAAGATTCTCGGAAATCTACATCAGGGTCAGTTTTCACTCTTAACGGAGGAGTCAGTAGTATGGCGGCGTCAAGCAAGGATGCATCGTTGATTCCACCATGGAGGTCGAATATGTAGCAGCTTGTGAAGCAGCTAAGGAGACCGTTTGGTTAAGGAAATTCATGCTAAATTTGGATGTTGTTCCAAATATGACTTTGCCCATCACGTTGTATTGAGATAACAGTGGTGCAGTGGCAAATCTGAGGGAACCCCGAAGTCACAAGAGGGGAAAGCACATAGAGCGGAAGTATCATCTCATCCAGGAGATCGTGCATAGAGGAGACCTGATTGTAACGAAGATAGCCTCAGAGCACAACATTGTTGATCCTTTTACAAAGGCTCTCACAGCTAAAGTATTTGAGAGTCACCTAGAAGGTCTAGGTTTACAAGTCTTCCCTAACTAAGGCAAGTGGGAGTATTTTGTACAAAGGGGTTTAAATGCCCTAGTTTATTGTATTTACATAATTGTAATGTTTGGTACTACACAAGCTTTAGGTCAAGTGGAAGATTGTTGGGATTTATGCCCTAAACTTGTGTAATTTTAATCAATTAAATAAAGTGTTATTTGTTTTGATAAGATTACAGTCTTGCTTTTATAAATCCAATAAACTAAGCTCCAAGGTTATAACATTTATCTTGAAATCAGTGTAGTGGACACTATTTGGGTTGAGTTCAAGATTATAACCTAAATAGTCTATGGTATAAGAATAAGGTTGGAAACCTCATTCTGGTAACACCATGGATGCGACCCACTTTGTAATTAGTACAAATGAGGTAATCCAACTCATTCATGTAGTTGACATGCGAGTGAGGGCATCTGTATGAAGAGTTCATACAAGATCGATCGCAAATTATTAGTCTAACCAAAGATAACACCGCTAATGAGGATAAGACTAGTAATTTATAGATGGTCATTAGTGACTCGACTGAATCTCG
The DNA here is from genome assembly GCA_036507285.1 of Trichosanthes cucumerina. NCBI lineage: Eukaryota > Viridiplantae > Streptophyta > Magnoliopsida > Cucurbitales > Cucurbitaceae > Trichosanthes > Trichosanthes cucumerina. The sequence goes on along the minus strand of CM071839.1, from coordinate 66,127,922 downwards.
AGCAAGTTAAGAACTCCCGCTTATAGGGGTTTGTCCTTAGACTAGTATGGGTAAGAGTGGCTGTGAGCCGACTCAATAAGCCTACCTTCTTGGGACGTAACCTCGTAGGTAGCCGGGAACTTAATCTGTACAAGATGGAATTCACTCATTCCTCTACCGAGGAATTAGATAGGTTGTTCCCTTAAGAATCGACTCTCTAGGTCTTGAACAACGGGGCACCACCCTCTATGAGGGTATGAGTCTAAGGTAGGACCTTAGACTTGTTGTTCATTAGAGGATCAGTGGTGCTTAAGGAGCAAAGAGATAATCACAGGGGTAAAACGGTAATTTGACCCACCGTGATTACTGAACAACCCGTGAAGGGTCGACTCATGGGTAATGACTATATCGGTGGACACAATAATATCTACAAGAAGGGAGAGTGCAAATACAAGTCTATAGTGGAGTGACTTGTAGTTAATGAATATTGATTAAGCGGATCAAAGAGTTTGATCGCTTAATCTCACATCATTGGAGCTCATGATCCAGCCCAGTCCATTAGATCCTCCGTTGGCTCAACATGGTAATATTGAGGGTATAAAGTTAGGAGTGAAATTGAAGTGTTCAATTTCATACATGAGGAGTTATATCAATTATATATGATATAATTGATATAATATATAGTTTTAATGTGAATTAGATTCATATATAAACTATATACTAAAGAGAGATTAAAGGAGGGGTAGGATGGTCATTTCCATCCCATTCCCTATATATATGGTTGCATGAGATGCAACTAGGAATAAAGATTCTAAGGTTTTACAAGCTCCCTTGTTGTGTTGTTGGAAGAGTTCTAAAAGACACATCTCTCTCACAAAATACCTCACCACTCCTAAAGGGAACCCACCTTCCTCCCTCACCTGTAGAGAACAACGGAGAAAGATCCGTGGCGTGTGTCGGTGTTCGTGCGAGTTCGAGTTCTTTGTGATCCGATCGTGAGAGAGGAGGACACTTGAAGAAAGGTTCTTCAAAGGTAATTTCTTGCTGTCAATACTAATTTTTTGCTTAATCTAGTGTTTCGTGTTCTTGAATTTACCGTTGTAACTAAATCAAGAGTGCGCGATTCGCAATCGCTTCCGCTGCGGGGACTTCGATTTCCTTCAGCGTCCCCCTTTCGGATGGTATTTGTATGGGTCAATATCAACGTGAATGGAGATAGTATTTATAGTGAGTTGGAGCGGGGACTGTGAAAACGGGACCCACGGTCTCTTCTGTCGATTCACACCGTGAGACGCCTATGATCTGCCTGCTAGTTTGGCCTGGATCAGACAATCCCTTCGGAGGCCTTGATCATGGGAGTCGGAACACCGTGAATTCTCGAAAGGGATACAATTTCCTTGATGGTTTTCCTTCGTGGTTCACCCTTCGGTGGCTATTGTTTGGACGAATACTTAGAAATTTAAAGATAGAGGGTGACACTCACGGAATTCGTTAAGAGTTAATGGATTATGACCGAATAATGGTAACTGAATGTCTAATGGAATAAGAGTTATCTGGTATTAGGGTCTGGTCGAGAAAGTCTCGTCTCTGAGGAGGAGTGTTTTTGTTCATCCTTCCATGGCGTGTTGGGGTTTGTGCCCTAAAACTCGTAGTTTGTAATTTTGTTCTAATTATTGTAATAAAGTGTTATTATTTCAATAAAGAGTTATTGTTCGTTATTTACGATATTGCCATGGCTTTAACCCTAAATCCAATAAACTAAACATCCAAGGCTGTAAAATGTATGTTGAACTGAATGTAGTGTACATATAAAGGATCTCGGTTCGAGATACAACCTAAAGGGTCTATAGTAAGGGGATAAGGTTTGGGCACCTTTCCCTGGTAAAACTATGGATGTGACCCACTTTGTATACGATACAAACACTGTGATCCTAACGTGTTCGTGTAGATGACATGTGAGTGGGGATATCCTATGTAATGAGATTACATAAGACCAGACCGCGAAATAGTAACCACTAGGTGTAACTCTGTTGACTAGTTAGGTTTCGATTTCATTAAGATGACCTAGGCAACTTCATCTCAATCCTGAGCGGGTTACGAACTCCTGTTTGCGAGAGATTGTCCTTTGACTAGTATGGGTGAGAGTGGCCAGATTCGCCGACTCAATATGCCTACCTTCTTGGGGACAAGACCGAGTGAGCAGCTGGAGACTTAGCCTAGCAAGATGGAATTCACTCCTTCCCGCCTACTAGGGTAAGTAGACAAATGTTCTCTTAAGTGGTGTCTCTGGGACTTGAACAAAGGGCCCGACCCTCTCATTGGCTCGAGAGGGACTTCTGTTTGTTGGTAGGACCACAAATAAATTGTTCATTAGAGTAGCACTGGTACTTAAGGTACAAGATGTAACCTAGGGGTAAAACGATAATTTGACTTAGCTGGTGTTACGAACATTCGTGAAGGATTGACTTGTTGTTATTGGTCAATATCCGTGGACACAGAAATATATCTGTAGTGAGAAGAGTGCAACTGTGGGACTTTAGTGGAGTGTTCCCGCAGCTTGATTAACGAATGTTGATTAGGAGGTCAATGAGATTAACCGAGTAATCTCGTATCGTTGGAGCTTATGTTCTGTAGGTACATTAGGTCCACCTTCTAGCTCGTGAAAGGTTCTTAGATCATTTGAATTTGAAATGTTAAAATTCATTAGGGAATAAATTTAATGTATATAGATTTGATATAATATATAGTTTTGGAACTATATATTATAAATTTAATGTGAATATGATTCATATTAAATTATATGAGAGAATTAAATATTTGAAAGAGTTCAAATGTTAAATTCGAATGTGAATGTGATTCATATTTGAAAACTATAGGTTAAAATTTAATATGCATTAGATGTGCATTACAACTATAAGTCAGATGGAAAATTGATTAAATGTGATTTAATCTAAATTAAATATATGATATTTAATTTAATTTAATTAAATGAGATTTAATTTATTTATTAATAATTAATATGATTAATTATTAATTAAATAATTATTAAAATAAATAAAAGGGAACGTGTGACACGTTCTCCACTTCTCTCCAACTCCCCATCGATAGGGAGTGTGGGAAGTTTTCCCTCTAATTTGCTTCTTCTCTAATGGTGAGATAAAGATCATTTTGAGCTATCCATCTCATTTTTTGGCAAAAGGAAATTCTCTCTCTCTCAATTCCCTCTTTCTCAGTTCCAAAAGTTGGCTCCTTCCCACAAAGGAGAGATCTAAGTAGAACTCAGAGCCATAGGAGGTTTACTGAGTGGTGTTGTCCTGTTGGAGAAAACAGAGAATAAACCTTGGTTGCTGTGTTGCTGTCAATTTGTAGCAAGGAGTTACTGTTGAGAAAAACTACAAAGGTATCTATCTATTTCCTTTTAGTTTAATTACTACACAACATGTTTGCATGATTAGTTCCATGCCTAATTAGATTAGGAAATGAATGCTTATCTCTGTTTTTACACCAATGTACTGGTATTTGTGTTCTCCCAAAATAAACTTGCAATTACGATTCTAAAATAGGTTTCCGCTGCTCAAGGAGATCCAATCTCCATCATGGCGGTCATTCTAAACCTTGGGCTATCATTGCAATTTTTAATGACCTAGGGATCATAGGATAAAAATTTGCTAAAACCTGATTGGATTTTCAAAGTTTTTGCGAGACTAATACAAAGTTTTTTTTCTCTGATTTTCAGCAAAAAATGTCTAGTTCAATAGTTGCACTCTTAGTTTCAGATAAACTCATAGGAGATAACTTTCAAACGTGGAAGAATAATATCAACATGATTTTGGTAACTGACGATCTAAAGTTCGTGCTCACTGAAGAGTATCCTCAGGTGACGGGCTCGACCGCATTGCGAAGTGTTCGTGATGCGTACGATCGGTGGATCAAGACTAATGAAAATGCCAAGGTCTACATCATTGCCAGCTTATCTGAAGTTTTGACAAAGAAGCATGAGGTGATGATCACTGTTAAGGAGATCATGGAGTCTCTGTAATGTTTGGACAACAGTCCTTTCAGGTCCGACACGATTCTCTCAAATACGTCTTCAATGCAAGGATGAATGAGGGGGCGTCTGTCTGTGAACATGTTCTGGACATGATGACCCACTTTAATCTGGCAGAGATGAACGGGGTTTCGATCGACGAGTCGAGCCAGGTCAGCTTTATCTTGGAGACTCTTTCGAAGAGTTTCCTTCAGTTTCATAACAATGTTGTAATGAACAAAATTAGATACACTCTGACCACCCTTCTGAACAAACTACATAACTTCCAGTCCTTGATGAGGATCAGGACACCAGAAGTTAAGGCAAACGTTGCCTTCAGGTCCTTTCACAGGGGTTCGACCTCTGGGAAAAAATCTGTAGGCTCTCCAGGCCCGAAAGGGAAGAAAAAGAAGTTGAAGAAGGAAAAGGTGATCGTCTTTGCCGCCTGTAGAAGGCAAAAAGTCAAGGAAGTTGCGGAGAAAGGAAAGTGTTTCCACTGCAACGGGGATGGTCACTGGAATAGAAACTGTCCCAAGTTCCTTGTCGACAGGAGGAAAGAAGGTAAATGTGATTTACTAGTAACTGAAACTTGTTTAGTGGAGAGTAATGACTCTGCCTGGATACTGGATTCAGGCGCCACTAACCATGATTGTTCTTCTTTTCAAGAAATTAGTTCCTGGCAGCAGCTGCGAAAATGTGAGATAACACTACGGGTTGGATACGGGGAGGTTGTCTCTACTGCAGCGGTCGACACGGTGAAGCTCTTTTTTGGCGGGAAGTACTTATTATTAGATAATTTGTACATAGTGCGAGAGTTTACTAAAAACCTTGTTTTCATTTCCTGCCTTATTGAACATTGTATATTTGTTAACTTTGAATTAAATAAAGCATTTATTTGTTTCAAAGGCAACTTGATTTGTTCTGCTTCACTTGAGAATAATTTATACGTTTTGAAACCTAATTCGGTTAAAAGTGTTTTGAATACTGAATTATTTAAAACGGCTGAAACACGAACTAAAAGCGTAAAGGTTTCTCCAAAAGAATGTCCATCTTTGGCATCTAAGGTTAGGCCACATTAATCTCAATAGGATAAAGAGACTAGTGAAAAGTTGACTTCTAAGCGAGTTGGAAGAAAACTCTTTACCGGTATGTGAGTCATGCCTTGAAGGCAAAATGACCAAATGTCATTTTAGTGGAAAAGGATATAGAGCCAAAGAGCCTCTTGAGCTTATACATTCTGACCTCTGTGGTCCGATGAGTGTTAAAGCATGAGGAGGTTAAGAATACTTTGTATCTTAAGAACGATTTTGCTCGTTTGTTTTGGTTTACTAGAATTACCAATACATTGGAAAAATACAGAAACAAGCATTCTAATCTAATATAATTAGACATGGAACTAAACATGCAAACATATGCTGTAAAAGCTTAAACTAAAAGGAAATAAACTAACTACCTTTGTAGTTTCCACACAACAACCTTTTGCTCCAATTGTACAACAACACAGCAACAAGAACTTCCTATGTTCTTTTCCTATAGCAAGACACCACCACTTGGATAAACCTTCTATCCTCTAAGAAACTTAGAGCTACCCTTTGTGGGAAGGGATCCAACTTGTTTGGAATTAGGAAAGGTAATTGTTTTTTAGAGAGAATTTTTTACTTTGGTTGCTCAAAAAATCAAACGAACGATTAACCCACTATTCTGTCAAAAACCAGAAGATAAAGAGGGGCACTTCCCCACTCCTATCGATAGGGAGTTTAGTGGGAAAGTTGGGAACGACAAACACATTCCCTCCTTTTTATTTTATTATTTAATAAATAATCAATTTAATTATTAAATAATACATTTAATTAATTAAATCATATTTAATTAACTTTAAATCAAATATCATATATTTAATTTATAAATGAATTAAATATCATATATTTATTTTAGATTAAATAACATTTAATCAATTTCCCTCTAACGTATAGTTTTAATGTACATCTTATGCACATTAAATTTAACCTATAGTTTTAAATATGAATCTCATTAACATATAAATTAATATTTGAACACTTTCAAATATTTAATTCTCTCATGTAATTTAATATGAATCATATTCACATTAAATTTATAATATAAAGTTCAAAAACTTATATTATAATGTATCTATATACATTAAATTTATTCCCTAATGAATTTGAACATTTCAAATTCAAACGATCTAAGAACCTTTTACGAGCTAGAAGGTGGACCTAATGGACCTACAGATCAGAAGCTCCAATGATACGAAATTATTCGGTTAATCTCATTAACCTCCTAATCAACATTCGTTAACTTCGAGAACACTCTACTAAAGTCTTGCAGCTGCACTCTTCTCAATGTAGATATATTTCTGTGTCCACGGATATTGACCAATAACAGCAAGTCAATCCTTCATGAATGTTCGTAACACAAGCTGGGTCAAATTACCATTTTACCCTTGGGTTACATCTTGTACCTTAAGTACCAATGCTCCTCTAATGAACAATTTGTTTGTGGTCCTACCAACAAACAAAAGTCCCTATCGGGAAAATGAGAGGGTCGTGCCCTTTGTTCAAGTCCCGGAGAAACCACTTAAGGGATCATTCCTCTACGTACCCTAATAGGCGGGAAGGAGTGAATTCCATCTTGGTAAGTTAAGTCCCCAATCGTTCACTCGGTCTTGTCCTCAAGAAGGTAGGAACATTAAGTCGGCGAATCTGGCCAGTCTCACCCATACTTGTCAAAGGACAATCCATCGCAAACAGGAGTTCGTAACCTTTTCAGGATTGAGATCAAGTTGCCTAGGTAATCCTAGTGAAATAGAAACCTAACTAGTCAACAGAGTTACATCTAGTGGTTACTATTTCGCGGTCCGCTCTTATGTAATCTTATTACATAAGATATCCCCACTCACATGTCATCTACACGAACACGTTAGGATCACAGTGGTTGTATCATATATAAAGTGGGTCATATTCATAGTATTAGCAGGGTAAGGTACCCAAACCTTATCCCCTTACTATAGACCCTTTAGGCTGTAGCTCGAACCGAGATCATTTATATGTACACTACATTTAGTTCAAGAGACATTTTATAGCCTTGGATGTTAGTTTATTGGATTTAGGGTTAAAACAAGGGAATATCGTAAATAACGAACAAAAACTCTTTATTGAAATAATAACTCTTTATTATAATAATTAGAACAAAATTACAAACTACAGTTTTAGGGCACAAACCCCAACAAATAAACCATAGACCTAAGTTTTAATAAATGGTTTATAAACTTAGGTAATTCCAATATAAATGTTATATTGGTAGACTTAGGTAAATTATAGCCGGATTTATCTAGGTCATCCCGTTAATTCTAAAGTACTCAGTGGGAGGAAATCAGTGTATATGATACATTAATTTTCACCTACGCATCTCTGTTAAGTTCACACCATGTGATACATACTTGGCCTCGTGGCGCAAATGGGAGCGCCCCCTTCGGATGGTGTTTGTATGGGTCAAAAGCAAGGTGAATGAAGAGAGTGGTTATAGTAAGTGGGAGCGAGACTTGTGCAAACGGGCCCCATGGTCTCTTCTAATGGTTTGCGCCGTGAGATTCTTATGATCCGCCTGCTAGTTTGGCCTGGACAAGACAATCCCTTCGGAGGGCCTGATCATAGGAGTCGGAACACAGTGAACTCTCGAAAGGGATAGGGTTACCTTAGTTTGTTTTTCAACTTAGTCCTCCCTTCAACATATTTTGTTGGATCGGGACTCTGGGATCTAAAGTTAAAGGGTGACACTCACGGGATACATTCAAAGTTAATGGATCCAGACCAAAAATGGTAGCTATAACTTATAGGGATTAAGAGTTATTCCGGTAATAAGGTCTGGTCAAGATTGTCTCGTCCGAGAGGAGGAGTGATTCGACTATCCTTCAGTGGCGGTCATTCTAAACCTGTGGGATATTATTTCAAATTAATTGACCTAGGGATCATAGATTAATTTTTCTAAAATATGATTGGATTATACATAGGTTTAATGCGAGAAAATAATACAAGGGTTTTTCTTATATTTCAGCAAATATGTCGAGTTCGATTATTTCTCTTTTGGCTGCCGAAAAACTCATTGGAAACAATTACCAAACATGGAAAAACAACATTAATACGATTTTAGTTGTGGACGACCTCAAGTTCATACTCACTGAGGATTGTCCTCAGGTGTTAGGCCCGACTGTGGCACGAAGTGTTCGTGACGCATTCGATAGGTGGACCAAGGCTAATGACAAGGCCAAGGTCTACATCTTAGCTAGTATATCTGATATATTGGTTAAGAAGCATGAGAACATGGTCACCGCGAAGGAGATCATGGCATCACTGCAAGACATGTTTGGACAACAGTCCTTTCAGGTCAAACACGATGCGCTTAAGCACATTTTCAATGCCAGAATGAAGGAGGGGACGTTTGTTAGGGAACATGTTCTCGACATGATGGTCCACTTCAACGTGGCAGAGATGAATGGAGCATCTATCGATGAGTCGAGTCAGGTCAGCTTCATTTTGGAAACTCTACCAGATAGTTTCCTGCAATTTCATAGCAATGCTGTTATGAACAAGCTTAGCTACACCTTAACCACTTTGCTCAATGAGCTACAAATCTTTAAGTCTCTGATGAATGTCAGGCGACAGGAGGGTGAGGCAAATGTTTCCCAACGGTCTTTTCACAGAGGTTCGTCCTCGGGAATCAAATGTGTAGTCTCATCTTCTCCAGGCCCGAAAGGGAAGAAGAAGAATATGAAAAAGGTGGCCAAAGGGAAACAAGTTGACTGCACTGCTGCCCATAAGGGGAAGAAGGTCAAGGACGCTACAGAAAAAAGGTAATGTGTCTACTGCAACGTAGATGGGCACTGGAAGCGTCACTGCCTCAAATACCTGGCCGATAAAAAGAAAGAAGGTAAATATGATTTATTTTGTGTTGAAACATGCTTAGTGGAGAGTGATAACTCTACCTGGATATTGGATTCAGGGGCCACTAACCACGTTTGCTCTTCTTTTCAGGAAACTAGTTCCTGGCAACAACTGCAGGAAGGGGAGATAACATTCAGAGTTGGAAATGGAGATGTTGTCTTAGTTGTAGCAGTGGGCACGGTGGAGCTACTATTTGGCAAGAAAATAATGTTATTAGATAATGTGTATATAGTTCCGGGGTTTGCTAGAAACCTTATTTTTTGTTTCTTGCCTTATTAGTCAATGTATTTCAATTTCGTTACAATTTAATAAAGTGTTTATTTCATTGAAAGGTTTAGAATTGTGTACAACTCTACTTGAGAATAATTTGTATGTTGTAAGACCTAATTAAGTTAACATGGTTTTAAATATTGAATTATTTAAAACAGCAAATACGCAAACTAATAAAAAGCAAAAAGTATCTCCTAAACAAAATGCCTATCTTTGGCATCTAAGATTAGGTCATATAAGCCTCAATAGGATTGAGGGATTGGTGAAGAACGAACTTCTAAACGCGTTAGAAGAAAGTTCTTTAACTGTATGCGAATCATGCCTTGAAGGCAAAATGACCAAACCATCTTTTAGTGGAAAAGGTTATAGAGCCAATCAAACCTTGGAGCTTATGCACTGAGACCTTTGTGGTCCGATGAGTGTTAAAGCCCGATGTGGGTATGAATACTTCATCTCTTTTATAGATGATTATTCAAGATATGGATACATTTACCCAATGCATCAGAAATCCGAGGCACTTGAAAAGTTCAAGGAATATAAAACCGAGGTTGAGAACCTTTTAGGTAAATCCATCAAAACACTTAGATCTGATTGAGGTGGAGAGTACAAGGATCGTGAATTCCAGGACTATATGATAGAACATGGAATAACGTCCCAACTCTCAGCACCTGGTATGCCACAGCAAAACGGTGTATCAGAAAGGAGAAACAGAACCGCTTAGACATGGTTCGGTTGATGATGAGTTATGCTCATCTCCCTGACTCGTTTTGGGGTTATGCAGTAGAGACTGCAGTATGCATTTTGAACAACGTTCCTTCGAAAAGTATTTTTGAAACACCTTTCGAACTCTGGAAAGGACGTAAAGGCAGTTTATGTCATTTCAGAATTTGGGGATGTCCAACCCATGTGCTAGTGACAAATTCGAAGAAATTGGAATCTCGTTCAAAATTATGCCTGTTTGTGGGCTACCCCAAAGAAACGAGAAGTGGTCTATTTTTCGATCCTAAAGAAAACAGGATGCTTGTGTCGACAAACGCCACTTTTCTTGAGGAAGACCACATCAGGGATCACAAGCCTAACAGTAAAATCGTGTTAAAAGAGTTAGATAGTATGTCAGTAAAAGTTACTGATAATGCTAAGAAACCAACAAAGTTGTTGACCCTAGCTCGTCTAGTCAAAGTTGTCCATCTCAACAGTTGAGAGAGCCTCGACGTAATGAGAGGGTTATTACACAACCTGACCGTTACATGTGTTTAACTGAAATCCAAGTTGTCACATCTAGTGATGACAACGAGGACCCATTGTCATATGATCAAGCAATGGATGACATTGACAAAAACGAATGGATAAAAGCCATGGACCAGAAAACGGAGTCTATGTACTTTAATTCCGTTTGGGATCTTGTGGATCAACCTATGGGGTTAAGCCCATAGGTTGTAAATGGATCTACAAGAGAAAACGTGGTGTAGATGGGAAGGTACAGACCTTCAAAGCTAGACTCGTGGCAAAGGGCTATGCCCAACAAGAAGAGGTTGACTATGAAGAAACCTTTTTTCCTGTTGCCATGATCAAGTCTATAAAGATCCTTCTTACCATTGCTGCATATTATGACTATGAAGTATGACAAATGGAAGTCAAGACGACCTTTCTGAATGGCAATCTTGACGAAAACATCTACATGGACCAACCCAAAGGGTTCATTGAACAAGGCCATGAGCAAAAGGTTTGCAGGCTGAAACGATCCATTTATGGGTTCAAACAAGCCTCTAGGTCTTGGAATATAAGGTTTGATGAGGCTATCAAATCTTATGGCCTTTATCAAAATGTTGATGAACCTTGTGTATACAAGAAGATAATCAACAATACTGTCGCTTTTCTAGTGTTGTATGTGGATGATATCCTACTCATTGGAAATGATGTAGGATTCCTCACTGACGTTAAAAACTAGCTGGCTACGCAATTCCAAATGAAAGATTTAGGAGAAGCGCAGTTCATCTCGGGATCCAGATTGTCCGGAACCGCAAGAACAAAACACTAGCCTTGTCTCAAGCATCGTACATCAACAAAATGTTGATTTGATATAAGATGCAGAACTTCAATAAGGGTTTATTGCCTTTCAGACACGGGGTTTATTTGTCTAAAGAACAATGTCCTAAGACACCTCAAAAGGTTGAGGATATGAGACGAATCCCTTATGTATCAACTGTAGGTAGCCTCATGTACACCATGTTGTGTACTCGGTCCGACAATCTGTCATGCAGTTTGGATTATCAGTAGGTATCAATCCAATCCAGGATTAGATCACTGGATTGCGGTAAAAGCAATCCTCAGGTATCTTAGGAGAATGAGGGACTATATGCTCGTGTATGGGGCTAAGGATCTGATCCTTACAGGATACATGGACTCTGACTTCCAAACCGATAAGGATTCTAGGAAATCCACTTCGGGGTCAGTGTTTACTCTTAATGGAGGGGCAGTAGTCTGACGAAGCATCAAGCAAGGATGCATTGTTGACTCCACTATGGAGGTTGAGTAAGTAGCAGCTTGTGAAGCAGCTAAAGAGGCAGTATGGCTTAGGAAGTTCATGACTGATTTGGAAGTCGTTCCAAATATGAACCTCCCGATCACCCTTTATTGTGATAACAACAGTGTCGTGGCCAACTCGAGAGAACCTCGAAGTCACAAAAAGGGAAAACTCATCAAACAGAAGTATCACTTTGTTGAGATTTTTGTCCTAATCTCGTGTTTGTAAATTACTGTTTAAAATTAATAAGAGTTATTTATTTCATTACTTTGTGTCTCGCAATATTTAAAAATTTTTCCAATAAACTAAGCTCTAGGGTCATTGAATTTATGAGAGAACAAGAAATTGAACGGTGTGTAGTGGACACACAGGAAGAATCACGTTCGAGTTAATGACCCGAATGGTCTACAGTATATGGATAGGGTTGGAGACCTAATCCTGGATACGCTGTGGATGCGACCCGCTTTGTATTAGATACAAACGAGGTGATCTGACTCGTTCATGTGGTTGACATGCGAGTGGGGGCTTCTTGTGCAATGAGATTGCACAAGACCGGACCGTGAATTATTAGACCTACTGATGTAACACCGACGACAGTAAGGACTAATAACTTCGTAGATGACCATTAGTGACTCGACCGAATCCTAAGCGTGTTACGGACTCCGGCCCATGGGGTCGATCCTTTGACTAGTACGCGGGTGAGAGTGGTCACGCTTACTCGCCCAATATGCCTATCTTCTCGTGGCGTAACCAAGTAGAGAGTCGGGAACTTAACTACGCGAGATGGAATTCACTCGTTCCGCCTTTAGGGAATCTAGAGGGTTGTTCCCTTAAGTGTTGTTTCCGTGGCTTGGACAATGGCGCCCACCTTCTCACCGCCCGAGAAGGGTGTTGTGTATGGTTGGACCATCACGATGTGTTGTTCATTAGAGGAGCAGTGGGGACTTAAGGAACAAGAGGTAGACACAGGGGTAAAATGGTAATTTGACCCACTGTGTCTCTGAACAACTTAATGAAGGGTCGACAAATGGGCATTAGTTATATCGGTTCACACGTAATATTCTCGCACCGACGGAGTGCAAATACACGGGCTATAGTAGAGTTTTTACCATAGCTAATGAATGTTGATTAACCGGTCAAAGAGTTTGACAGTTAATCTCGGATCATTGGAGCCCGTCACTGTAGGTCCATTAGGTCCCTCGGTTGGCTCAATCTGGGTTAAAAGAAGGGTTAATGTTTTGGTATGAAATTGAAGTGTTCAATTTTACTTAAAGGGCATTTATGTCATTTATATGAGATATGAATGATATAATATATAGTTTAATATGAATGAGATTCATAATAAACTATAGGTTAACCTAATTGTTGAATTAGGGCTAATTGGAGAAATTAATTGAGAGAAATTAAATTGGATGTGATTCATTTTAATTAATCCACAATTATTGTAAATGTGATTTGCAATATGAGATATGAGATATCTTATATTATATGGTTATGCAAATGTGATTTGCATGACCTATGGTTGTGGTAAAATGGTAATAATGTGGAGATTTTAACTCCATGGTTATTCCACGATTTAAACCCTTCTTGCAAGAAGGATTGCAAGCCAATCTCTCATTTTTTGGATTTCACCAAAGAGAAGAGATTCATTCTCTCAACTTTTCTCTCAACTCTCCTCCCTCTCCAAAACAAAGATCCCACCATCTTCCTTCTTTCCAAAAGAAGAACAACTGAGTTTCCAAGTGGTTGTGACCGGATCTTATTTGTTTGATCGAGTTTTCTTTGAGATCGAGAAGCACAAAGTGTTCGTGACCAAGGAAGAAACCTTGAAGAGAGTCTTCAACAAGTAAGTACATTCTTCTTGTTGTTTTCTTCCTTAGTTTTGCATGTTTAACTTAGATCTAAGTGTTAGATCATTTTAACAAATTTCAAGTAGCGTAATGATACCTTTGAAGATTCGATCGTCTTCCGCTGCGCGGGGATTTTCATTCCCTTCAATTGGTATCAGAGTCATTTCGATGGTTCTTCGTTATGCACTGTTTTTTGATAAAATAGGAGGAAATTTTGTCCTTAATTTCATGAGATGAATGCTGGTTTGCATAATCGATGTTTCGGTTTTTGGCACTAGAATAGATTTACAATTTATGTTGATGAGATCAATGTAAGGGCTCGTTGTTTTTGGGCATTTTTGTTGTAAATCGAGTCTTTAAGTCCGAGTCGTTCGTGGCAAGAGTTGCTGTGAAGAAATCAGAGCGAAAACGGGCGAAAATCGACGAAGAACAGCAAAAGAGTTTGTTGTTCTGTCGATGGCGTTGAGACACTGTTCTTGGGCGTCTCGACGCCATTCTTACGGACAGAGGCCCTGCTGCAGAGCAGCGTTGCAACGCCGCACGCGTAGTGGGAGCGATTGCAGTGGCAGTTTCGCGTAGTGGGAGCGGTTTATTTCAAGATGTGGGCGGTTATTTTCGTATTTTCTTTATTTTTAAATGTAAAATGTAAAATGTAAAATGTATTTTATTTTATTTTATTATTTTATTAAATAATATTAATATAAGTGTTATATTAATATTATTTAATTAAATAATTGCCCCTAGGTGCCAAAAACCGGTCTATTTTTTCTATTTAATTATTTTATGCATGAGATGTATGATTTAATTAAATTCTATGTGCATAATGTATGTCATATAGATTTAAAATCTCACCTTAGGTTAAACATTTTCATGCATCATTTATATTATAAGAGTTATAATATGTAGTTTGCATGATAGGTTATATTATAAGAGTTATAATATAATTAAATGCATGTTTAATTTAATTAATATAAGTGTTATATTTTTTAGATTAAAGTATGCTCATTCATTTATATTCATGTGATGAATTATATTATGTTATAGTATATAGTTATTCATGTGATAAATGATCAAGCATTATAACATAGAAATGCATGCAACCTAAGTTAATTATTAGTTTTAAAGAGTTTAGAACTTGAATAATTAGACTTAGGTTTTCTATTTTCTAATAAGATTATAAATTAGGAAATCAAAGTTTAGTCTATGAATGGGGATTGATTAGTAACTCTGTCCAAGGAAGGTTTTGTCTAAGGCTGGGGTATTTAAGTTGACGCTTGCAGAACCCCCCTACCTGGAAACCGACCTGAGAGTGAATTCGGTCCGGAGATTCTTAGATTATACTTATCGTGAGTGTCGCTAATTAAAAGTGTTTTAATTTACTTACATAGACCTAAGTAATAATTTGATTATAAACTTAGGTTAATACCATATAAGAGTTATATTGGTAGATTTAGGTAAATTTTAGCCGGTTTATCTAGGTCAATCCCTATTAAAATTAAAGTGTTGAGTGGGAGGAAATAAAGTGTATGAGATACATTTGAATTTCCAACCACAAATCTCTGTTAAGTCCGCACCGTGAGATCTATACTCGGCCTCGTGGCGCAAATGGGAGCGTCCCCCTTCGGGTGACATTTGTATAGGTCAATATCATCGTGGATGGAGAGAGTACTTATAGTGAGTGGGAGCGGGACTTGTGAAAACGGGACCCACGATCTCTTCTTTCCATTCACACCATGAGACACCTATGATCCACCTACTAGTTTGGCCTGGACCAGACAATCCCTTCGGAGGGCCTGATCATGGGAGTCGGAACACCGTGAATTTCCGAAAGTGATACAGTTTCCTTGTTGGTTTTCCTTCTTGGTTTACCCTTCGGTGGCTACTGTTTGGATAGATGCTTGGAAACTTAAAGATTGAGGGTGACACTCACAGAATTCGTTAAGTGTTAATGAATTCGACCGAACAATGGTAATTGGACGCCTAATGGAATAAGAGTTATTCTGGGATTAAGGTCTGATCAAGAAAGTCTCGTCCTAGAGGAGGAGTGTTCTGTTCAACCTTCGGAGGCGGTCATTCTAAACCTTTAAGATATCATTGCAAAATATTGAATGACCTAGGGATCATGAAACATTTTTGCTAAAACTTGATTGGTTTTAAAAAGTTTTTTTTGCGAGACTGACACAAAGTTTTCTAATTTTTCAGCTAAAAATGTCTAGCGCAATTATAGCTCTACTCGCGCCCGATAAACTAGTGGGAGATAATTACCAAACTTGGAAAAACAACATAAACACAATTTTGGGAACGAAAGACATTAAGTTCGTGCTCTCTGAGGAGTGTCCTCAGATGTCGGGCTCGACTGCATCGCGAAGTGTTCGTGATGCATACGATCGATGGAATAG
This sequence comes from Trichosanthes cucumerina, assembly GCA_036507285.1. Classification (NCBI taxonomy): domain Eukaryota; kingdom Viridiplantae; phylum Streptophyta; class Magnoliopsida; order Cucurbitales; family Cucurbitaceae; genus Trichosanthes; species Trichosanthes cucumerina. The sequence continues at coordinate 66,111,912 of CM071839.1, read as the reverse complement.
GGCCAATGAAAAGGCCAAAGGTCTATATAATTGCCAGCATGTCTGATGTTTTGGAAAAGAAGCATGAGCTGATGGTCACCGCTAAGGAGATCATGGAGTCCTTGCAGGAAATGTTTGAACAACAGTCCTTTTAGGTCCGACATGACTAGCTCAAATACGTCTTCAATGCACGGATGAAAGAGGGGTCGTCTGCCCGTGAACATGTTCTAGACATGATGACCCACTTTAATCTGGCTGAGATGAACGGGGCTTCAATCGACGAGTCGAGTCAAGTCAGTTTTATTCTGGAGACTCTTCCGAAGAGTTTCCTTCAGTTTCGTAGCAATGCTATTATGAACAAAATTAGCTACACTCGACTACCCTCCTCAATGAGCTCACGCACTTCCAGTCCTTGAACAGTCGTCGTGGCACCTAATATGAGGCAAATGTTGCCTACAGGTCTTATCACAGTGGTTCGACCTCTAGAACGAAACCTGTTGCTCCTTCACGCCCGAAAGGGAAGAAGAGGATGAAGAGGAGTAAAACTGACCGAGCTGCCGCCTAGAAGGACAAGAAGGTCAAGGAAATTGTAGAAAAAGGAAAGTGTTTCCACTGCAATGGGGGCGGTAACTGGAAGAGAAATTGTCCCAAATTCCTAGCCGAGAGGAAGAATCAAGGTAAATGAGATTTACTTGTGACAGAAACCTGTTTAGTGGAGAGTAGTAACTCTGCCTGGATATTGGATTCGGGCGCCACTAACCATGTTTGTTATTCTTTTCAGGGGATTGATTCTTGGCAGCCGCTGCGAGAGGGTGAGGTGACTCTACGGGTTGGATCCGGGGAGCTTGTGTCTGCTGCAGCGTTGGCACGGTGAAGCTTCATTTCGGCGAAAAGTACTTATTATTAGATAATTTGTACATTTTACCGAGGTTTACTAGAAACCTAGTTTCTATTTCCTGCCTTATTGAACAATGTATATCTGTTTCCTTTGACTCCAATAAAGCGTTTATTTCTTTCAAAGGCAATCTTATTTGTTCAGCTTCACTTGAGCATAATCTGTATGTTTTAAAACCTAATTCGATCAAAAGTGTTTTGAATACTGAATTGTTTAAAACTGCAGAAACACGAACTAAATGAGCGAAAGTTTCTCCTAAGGAAAATACACATCTTTGGCATCTACGGTTAGGCCACATTAATCTCAATAGGATTGAGAAACTAGTGAAGAATGGACTTCTAAACGAGTTGGAAGAAACCTCTTTACCGGTGTGTGAGTCATGCCTTGAGGGAAAAATGACCAAACGTCCTTTTAGTGGAAAAGGATATAGAGCCAAAGAGCCCCTTGAGCTAGTACATTCTGGCCTCTGTGATCCGATGAATGTTAAAGCTCGAGGTGGTTATGAATACTTCGTGTCTTTCATAGACGATTACTCGAGGTATGACTATATTTACCTAATGCACAAGAAGTCTGAAACTCTTGAAAAGTTCAAGGAGTACAAGACTGAGGTTGAGAACCTCTTAGGTAAATCGCTTAAAACACTTCGATCGGATCGAGGTGGAAAGTATATGGACACTGAATTCCAGGACTATATGATAGAACACGGAATTACGCCACAACTCTCAGCGCCTGGTATGCCACAGCAGAATGGTGTATCGGAGAGGAGAAACAAAATCCTGTTGCACATGGTTCGGTCGATGATGAGCTATGCTCGTCTCTCTGATTCTTTTTGGGGTTACGCAATGAGATCGCGGTCTATATATTTTGAACAACGTTAAAGTCCGAAGAGTGTTTGTGAAACACCTTTCGAACTCTGGAGTGGACGTAAAGGCAGTTTACATCACTTCAGAATTTGGGGATGCCCGACACATGTGTTGGTGTCAAAGCCGAAAAAGTTGGAACCCCGTTCGAAATTGTGCCTATTCGTAGGTTACCCTAAAGAGACTAGAGGTGGTCTATTTTTCAATCCTAAGGAAAATAGGGTGCTTGTGTCGACAAACGCCACTTTCCTAGAGGAAGACCACGTCAGGGATCATTTACAAAGGAGTAAAATTGTGCTCAATGAAATGGACAGTACATCAGCAAGAGTTGCTGATGGGGCTAGTGTTGGGATTTATGCCCTAAACTTGTGTAATTTTGATCAATTAAATAAAGTGTTATTTGTTTTGATAAGATTACAGTCTTGCTTTTATAAATCCAATAAACTAAGCTCCAAGGTTATAACGTTTATCTTGAGATCAATGTAGTGGACACTATTTGGGTTGAGTTCAAGATTATAACCTAAATAGTCTATGGTATAAGAATAAGGTTGGAAACCTTATTCTGGTAACACCATGGATGCGGCCCACTTTGTAATTAGTACAAATGAGGTAATCCAACTCATTCATGTAGTTGACATGCGAGAGGGGGTATCATGTATGAAGAGTTCATACAAGACTCGATCGCAAATTATTAGTCTAACTAGTGTAACACCGTTAACAGGATAAGACTAGTAATTTATAGATGGTCATTAGTGACTCGACCTGAATCCTGAGCAAGTTAAGAACTCCTGCTTATAGGGGTTTGTCCTTAGACTAGTATGGATAAGAGTGGCATGTAGCCGACTCAATAAGCCTACCTTCTCAGGGACAGAACCTCGTAGGTAGCTGGGAACTTAATTTTGCAAGATGGAATTCACTCATTCCTACACTAAGGAATTAGATAGGTTGTTCCCTTAAGAACTGACTTCAGGTCTTGAACAACGGGGCCCCGCCCTCTATGAGGGTATGAGTCTATGGTAGGACCTTAGACTTGTTGTTCATTAGAGGATCAGTGGTGCTTAAGGAGCAAAGAGGTAATCACAGGGGTAAAACGGTAATTTGATCCAGCTGTGATTACGAACAACCTGTGAAGGGTCGACTCATGGGTAATGGCTATATCAGTGGACACAATAATATCTACAGTGAGGAGAGTGCAGCTACAAGTCTATAGTGCAGTGACTTGTAGTTAATGAATATTGATTAACTGGATCAAAGAGTTTGATCAGTTAATCTCACATCATTGGAGCTCATGAACTGTAGGTCCATTAGATCCCTCTGTTGGCTCAATATGGTAATATTGAGGGTATAAAGTTAGGAGTGAAATTGAAGTGTTCAATTTGATACATGAGGTGTTATATCAATTATATATGATATAATTGATATAATATATAGTTTTAATATGAATTAGATTCATATATAAACTATACACTAAAGAGAAAATAAAGGACGGGTAGGATGATCATTTCCATCCCATTCCCCTATATGTATGGTTGCATGAGATGCAATTAGGTTAAGTCATTCTAAGTGATTCCTAGCTTTTTGTTGTTGTTGGAAAGGTTCCAAGACAACAAACATCTCTCTCACAAAACACCTCACTTTTCCTAAAGGGAACTCACCTTCCTCCCTCACCTAGAGAACAACGGAGAAGATCCGGTGGTAGTGTCGGTGTTCGTACGTGTTCGTGTTGCGTTGATCTTGAACGTAAGAGAGGAGGAGCACTTGAAGAAAGGTTCTTCAAAGGTAACTTTCTTGTTGTCCATTCTATTTTATGCTTAATCTTGTTATTTGTGTTCTTGAATTAATCGTTGTAACTAAATCAAGAGCGCGCGATTCATGTCGCTTCATTGCGCGAGGACTTCGATTCCTTCAATTGGTATCGAGCCCAATTGCGTTCTTGATTTATGTTCGGATTTTTCAAGAACAAGGTGAGATTTATCGCTTTTGCATGAGATGTATGAACGGTTTTGCAAAATTAGATGTTTTCAATTTTGGCACTTAGATTTACAATTTCCATTGAAATGTTCAATGTAAGGGCCCGGTGTTTTGGGTAAATTTAATTGTAAATCGAGTCTGTAAGTCTGTGTCGATCGAGGCAAAGCGGTTGGTGAGAAGATCGGGACAAAAACGAGCAAGGAATGGTGATTCCATGTGTTGTCTGTGTTCAGCATTGCAACGCTGTTCATCGGCGTTGCAACGCTGCGCTTGCGGGAGAAGGCGCACACAGGAGGCAGCGTTGCAACGCAGCCTCTAGCGTTGCAACGCTCGGTAGAAGACAACAAAAGCAGCGTTGTAACGCTAGAGGCGTTTCGCGAATTTCAACTACGGGCAGAAACCGAATTTTATTATATATATTAATTATAAAAACGTTTCATTTTTAATATATTTAATATATTTAATATATTTAATTTTAATTAATATAATTAGATTATATTAATTAAAAAAATTTCTAGTGTTCCAAAATTGGTCTAATTTTTGCTATTTTAATTATGCAATTGTTGTGTAATTATTGTCATGCATAATGTATGCTTGTATTTTAGAAATTCCACCTTAGGTTAAGCATTTTCATGCATCATTTATAATATAAGGAGTTATATTATATAGTTTGCATGATTAATTAATATAAGGTTGTAATTTTTGGACAACATTAACATGCATTAATTTTCCATGAGATGAATATGCTATGAATGTCTAATTATTCATGTGATGAATGATCAAGTACTATAACATAGTATGCATGTCACCTAAGGTTAATTATTAGTTTTAAAATGTTTAGAACTTGGAAATAATAAACCTTAGGTTATCTAGTTCTAATTAGATTAGAATTAGGAACCAAGTAATAATTTATAAGCTATGATTAAAGAGAGAACTCTGCTCTAAGGAAAGTTCTGTCTAGGTCAGGTATTTAAGTTGTGATTTTAAACTAACACTCCCTACCCGGAACTGACTGGGAGTGAAATTTAATCGAGAGAGTCTTATAAATTACAAGATGGCGTCAGTGGTTTATTAAGGGGTTAATAAACTAGAACTCCTAGGTTTAATATAAGGAGTTATATTAACAAACTTAGGATAAAATCAATATAAGAGTTATATTGATAGAGGTAGGTAAAACCATTAGCCAGGTTTAGCCTAAGAAAGATTCCTATAAACTTAAAGTATTCAATGGGAGGAAAAAGTGTATGAGATACATATTTTTCCACCTACGCTATTTCCGGGAAGTTCACACCGTGAGACTCATACTTGGCCTCGTGGCGTAAACGGGAGCGTCCCCCTTCGGATGGTATTTGTATGAGTCAATATCAAGGTGAATGGAGAGGGTACTTATAGTGAGTGCGAGCAGGTTTAGTGAAAGCAAAACCTACGGTCTCTTTTGTCGGTTTACACCGTTAGACCACTATGGTCAGCCTGCTAGTTTGGCCTGGACCAGACAATCCCTTCGGAGGGCTTGATCATAGGGGATCAAACACAGTAGACACCCGAAAGGGATAAAGATTTCCTTAGACTATTTTCCAATCTAGTCCTCCCTTCGGTGGATTTTATTGGATCGAGACTCTGGGATCTAAAGACAAAATGTTACACTCATGGGGTACATAAGTTGTGTATGTATCCAGACCGAAAAATGGTTACTAAAACCTATAGGAATAAGAGTTATTCTGGTATTAGGTTTTGGTCAAGAGTGTCTTGATTCAGAGGATGGGTGTTTTTTACTACCCTTCGGTGTCATACATTCTAAACCTTTGGAGTATCATTGCAAATTATAAATGCCCTAGGAATCATTTGATAATAAGCTAAAACATGATTGGATTAGAGTTATAGCAAGAAACTCATACAAGTTTGTTTGTAAATTTTCAGCAAAAATGTCTAGCTCTATAATTTCCTTATTGGGTGCGAAAAAGTTAATCGGAGAGAATATGATGACATGGAAAAACAAACTCAACACTATTTTGGTAGTGGATGATCTGAAGTTTGTGCTAACGAGGATTGTCCTCAAAAGCCGTGCTCGAATGCGTCCACGAAATTTTCATGATGCATATGATCGATGGATCAAGGCCAATGATAAGGCCAAGGTCTACATGCCGCAAGTATGTCCGACATATTAGCCAAGAAGCATGAGGCATGATTACCGCCAAGGAAATCATGAATTACGTGCGGTATGTTTGGACAACAGTCCACACAAGCCCGACATAATGCCCTAAAGTACATATTCAACTCGAGGATGCTAGAGTGTACATCTGTTCGGGATCATGTCCTGGATATGATGGTGCACTTTAACATCGCGGAGTCGAATGGTGCTTCCATCGATGAGTCAAGCCAAGTCAGCTTCATTCTGGAAACCCTTACAGATAGTTTCCTCCAGTTTCGAAGTAATGTTGTTATGAACAAGCTTACTTTTAATCTTACCTCCCTTCTGAATGAACTCCAGACCTTTCAGTCTTTGATGAAAATTCAGGGATCAAAAGGTGAGGCAAATGTTGCCAGTAGTGATGGAGATCTGAACTTCTTGAGCAGCAGAAACGTGATTGGGATCTTAATTACTTGATTGTTTTGCTTAAAACAAAAAATAGTAAATTGATTAAAAATACAGAACAAGCATGGATTCTAATCCTATTAGACATGGATTAATTGCATACAAACATGCTACAAGTTTAACGATTAAACTAATAAAAGAGAGCGATACCTTTCTAGACTTTCTCCAGCAACTTGTTGCTCCAAAGGTTGTACAGCAAATCAATTGTACACTGACTTCTCTGTTTTCTTACAGCAAGAACACAACCACCAGAGATCACCTTCTATATCTCTGAGTTCTTAGATCTTCCTCGGTGGGAAGGATCCAACAATTGGAGGTTTTAGGAATTAGAGAGTGAGAGAGAGAATTCCAGTAAGTTGCAATTCCTCAATTGCAAAAATGATCAATCCATCCATTGAGCAACCCCCTTCTCCCTGTTAAACTGTCGATTGGGAGAAGGGGAAGGGTAGTGGGGAACGTGTCTGGATGACACGTTCCCTCATTTCTTATTAAAATAATAATAATAATAATAATAATAATAGAATTAAATCAAATTTAATTATTTATTTAAATCATATTTAAATAATACAAATTAAATATCATATATTTAATTTGGATTAAATCTCATTTAATCACATTACCCCTTTAACCTATAGTTTTAATCTACAACCAGTGCACATTAAATTTTATCCTATAGTTTGCAAATGTGAATCACATTCACATTTAATATAATATTTGAACTCTTTCAAATATTCAATTCTCTCTTATAATTTAATATAAATCATATTCACATTAAATTTCTAATATATAGTTCCAAAACTATATATTATACTGTATCTAAATACATTAAATATATTCCCTAATGAATTTGAACATTTCAAATTCAAATGATCTAAGAACCCTTTACGAGCTAGAAGGTGGACCTAATGGACTTACAGATCAGAAGCTCCAATGATACGAGATTGCTCGATTAATCTCATTAACCTCCCAATCAACATTCGTTAAATACGGGAACACTCCACTAAAGTCCCATAGTTGCACTCTTCTCACTGCAGATATATATCTGTGTCCATGGATATTGACCAATAACAGCAAGTCAATCCTTCACGAATGTCCGTAACACCAGCTGGGTCAAATTACCGTTTTACCCCTGGGTTACATCTTGTGCCTTAAGTACCAGTTCCTTCTCTAATGAACAATTTGTTTGTGGTCCTACCAACGAACAGAGTCCCTCTCGGGCTAATGAGAGGGTCGGGCCCTTTGTTCAAGTCCCGGAGACACGACTTAAGGGAACATTCCTCTACTTACCCTAGTAGGCGGGAAAGAGTGAATTCCATCTTGCTAAGTTAAGTCCCCAACTGCTCACTCGGTCTTGTCCCCAAGAAGGTAGGCATATTGAGTCGGCGAATCTGGCCACTCTCACCCATACTAATCAAAGGACAATCCCTCGCGAACAGGAGTTCGTAACCTACTCAGGATTGAGATCAAGTTGCCTAGGTCATCCTAGTGAAATAGAAACCTAACTAGTCAACGGAGTTACAGCTAGAGGTTACTATTTCGTGGTCCGGTCTTATGTAATCTCATTATATAGGATATTCCCACTCACATCTCATCTGCACGAACACGTTAGGATCACTGTGTTTGTATCAAATACAAAGTGGGCCACATCCATAGTTTAACCAGGGTAAGGTACCCAAACCTTATCCCCTAACTATAGACCCTTTAGGTTGTATCTCGAACCGAGATCCTTTTTATGTACATTACATTCAGTTAAAGATTGATTTAAGAGCCTTGGATGTTTAGTTTATTGGATTTAGGGTTTAAATGAAGGCAAACTCGTAGATAACGAACAATAACACTTTATTGAAATAACAACACTTTATTACATTAATTAGAACATAATTACAAACTACGAGTTTTAGGGCACAAATCCCAACAAACTCCCACTTGAACTAGAACTCTAGTGGGGTACATCATAATCTAAAACAGTAGAAATACAATAAACTAGGGCATCCATATACCCCATTACATATCTCCCACTTGCCCTAGATTAGCTTATGTACATATCTCTCGAGACCCGGACTTTCCAGATGACCTCTCGAACACTTTAGCCGTGAGAGTCTTTGTAAACCGATCGGCAATATTGTGCTCAAGCGATCTTCGTGGATCGCTCTCATCTCCTCATTGCACTATTTCTCGTGTCGGTGATACTTCCTCTCGATGTGCTTTCTCGCTTATGGCTGCGAGGTTCCTTCAATTGGTTCTTTCGCACCACCGTTTGTCACAAAGATAAAGTGATGGGAGATTCCATATTTGGAGCAACTTCCAAATCGTGAGAATTTCCTTAGCCAAGCGACCTCTTTCTTTAGTTTTCCCAAGCGACGACATACGCAACCTCCATTGTGGAGTCAGCGATGCATCCTTGCTTGATGCTTCGCCATACTATAGCTCCCCCGTTAAGGGTGAAAACTGATCCCGATGTGGATTTCTGAGAATCCTTATCGGTCTGAAAATCAGAATCAATGTATCCAGTAAGGATCAGATCCTTAGACCCATACACAACCATATAGTCCCTCGTTCTCCTTAGATACTTGATGATATTTTTAACTGTTGTCTAGTGGTCTAACCCTGGATTGGACTGGTACCTACTGACTATTCCCACTGCATAACAAATGCCCGACCTCGTGCACAACATGACATACATTAAGCTACCTACTGCAGAGGCATAGGGAATTTGTCTCATATCCTCAACTTCTTGAGGTGTCTTGGGACACTGTTCCATAGACAGATGAACTCCGTGCCGGAAGGGTAATAAGCCCCTCTTGGAATTCTGCATCGAATATCTGGACAACATTTTGTCGATATAAGACGCTTGAGACAGTGCTAGCGTTATGTTCTTGCGATTCCTAAAGATCTCAATCCCAAGAACATACTGCGCCTCTCCCAAAATCTTTCATTTGGAATTGGGTCACACCAATTCTTTATGTCAGTTAGGTATCCTACATCATTCCCAATGAGTAGGATATCATCCACATAAAGTACTAACAAAGCTACTTTGTCGTTGACGATCCTCTTGTAAACACAAGGCTCATCAACGTTTTGGTCAAAGCCGTAAGACTTGATCGCAGTATCAAATCTTATATTCCAAGATCTTGACGCTTGCTTTAATCCATAAAGGGATCGATTAAGCTTGCAAACTTTTTGCTCCTGACCTTGGGCTATGAACCCTTCGGGCTGAGACATATAGATGCTCTCGTCAAGATTACCATTCAAAAAGGCAGTCTTGACGTCCATCTGCCAAATTTCATAATCATAAAACGCGGCTATGGACAAGAGTATCCTTATAGACATCAGCATAGCAACAGGGGAAAAGTTTCTTCATAGTCAACTCCTTCCCTTTGGGTAAAACCCTTTGCTACAAGCCTAGCCTTAAAGGTGCATGCCTTTCCAAATGATCTCTCTCTCTCTTATAGATCCATTTACACCCTATGGGTCTAACCCCTTCAGGTTGGTCTACAAGTTCCCATACTGAATTGAAGTCCATTGACTCCATTTCAAGGTCAATGGCTTTGATCTATTGGTCCGTGTCTACGTCATTCATTGCCTGTTTATAAGACAATGGATCTTCTACGCCGTCATCAAGTATGACAACTTGAGTTTCAGCTAAACCCAAGTAGCGGTCAGGTTGGGAAACAATCCTCCCACTGCGTCGAGGCATTCCCAACGATTGAGAAGGACGAGACTGACTTGAGGTGTTGGCTCTTCCATCAACTCTTGAAGAAGGTCCAGCTTGATCAACAACTCTTGTTGGTTCATGTGTAGCTTCATTTAGTACTAATTTACTACGCGGTTTGTGGTTCCTCATGTGATCTTCCTCCAAGAATGTGGCGTTTGTCGATACAATCACCTTGTTTTCTTGTGGGTCGTAGAAAAGACCACCTCTCGTTTCTTTGGGATAGCCAACAAATTGGCACAATCTTGAACGAGGTTCCAGTTTCTTTGGGTTTGTCACGAGCACGTGTGTCGGACAACCCTAAATCTTGAAGTGTTATAAACTAGGTTTACGCCCCTTCCAAAGTTCAAAAGGTGTTTCTGAAACAATTTTTGATGGAACACTGTTCAAGATTTGAACTGCAGTCTCTACTGTGTATCCCCAAAACGAGGCGGCCAATTGAGCATAGCTCATCATAGAACGAACCATGTCTAACAATGTTCTATTTCTCCTTTCTGACACACCATTTTGTTGTGGTATATTTGGTGCTGAGAGTTGAGATTTGATTCCATGTTCTATCATATAGTCCTGAAATCTCAAATCCATATACTTTCCACCTCGATCGGATCAAAGTGTTTTAATGGTTTTTCCTAATGCATTCTCTACTTCTGCCTTATACTCTTTGAACTTTTCAAGAGCTTCAGACTTGTGATGCATTAGGTATAGATAACCATACCTCGAATAATCATCTATGAAAGAGATGAAATATTCGTACCCTCCTCGAGTTTTGACATTCACTGGACCACAAAGATCCGAATGCACAAGTTCTAGGGGCTCTACGACTCTGTAACCTTTTCTAGTAAAAAGTCGCTTGGTCATTTTACCTTCCAAGCAAGATTCGCAAGGTGGTAAAGAATCATCTTCTAACTTGTTTAGAAGTCCATTCTTAGAGAGTCTCTCAATCCGGTTGAGATTAATATGACCAAGCCTAAGATGCCATAGATAGGTATTATTATTTGGAGAAATTCTTTACCTTTTATTTTGAGTGTTAGCATTTTTAAACATCTCATGATTTAAAATTGCTTTCGCTTTGTTCTTGCTTTGAGACATACAAGCCATTTTTCAATTTAGCAGAACAAATATTGACATCTTCTTTCAAAATGAACGCTTCATTAATTGAAAAAGAAATACAAAATCCAAGTTCTATTAAACAAGAGATAGAAATTAAGTTCCTTTTAAGCTTAGGAACTATATACAAATTTTTCAATAAAAGAAATCTATCTCTGAAAAATACCTTGGCATCGCCCACTACACGAGCTGAGAGACGACGTCTCCTGCCCGACCACGAGCGTCATCTCACCTCTTGAGCTCTTGAAGGAACTAGTTTTCAAATGAAGAGCAAACGTGATTAGTGGCTCCTGAATCAAGTATCCGGTAAAAATCATTATTTTCCACTAAACATGTTTCAAGAACAAGTAAATCTAATTTACCTTTCTTCTCTTTGAGCTCAGCAAGGTATTTTGGGCAGTTTCACTTCCAATGCCCATCCATGTTGTAGTAGAAACATTTTCCTTTATCTGCAACCTTGGCTTTTTCTTTGCCTTTGTCAGCAACAGGTGCTTTCCCTTTCCCTCATATTTTCTTCTTTTGGTTATTCTTAAGCCCAGAAGATGAGCTACAAGACTTAGTCTCAGAGGATGAACCCTTCTGGAACCTTCTGGAATGGGCAAACAGATTTGTCTCTCCATCAACCTGTCCCTTATTCTTCATAAGAGACTGGAATGTCTGTAGTTCATTAAGGAGAGTAGCCAGGTTATACTCTATCTTGGTCATCACCGCATTGCTGCGGAATTGCAGGAAACTCTTCGGAAGAGATTCCAGGATGAACGATACCTGACTTTGCTCGTCAATGACCACTCCGTTCATCTCAGCCACGTTGAAGTAGACCATCAGATCAAGAACTTATTCTCTCACCGATGACCCCTCCTTCATACGAGAGTTATAAACGTATTTGAGGGATTCGTGTCGAATCTGTCCAGATGATTGTCCAAACATTTCCTGCAGCGAACTCATGATCTCACGAGTTGAGACCATGCCCTCGTACTTTTTTGCCAGAACTTCAGAAACACTAGCCAAAATGTAGACCTTGGCCTTATCATGGATTCTTTGTAGGGTATGTTTGGACAACAGTCCACACAAGCCCGACATAATGCCCTAAAGTACATATTCAACTCGAGGATGCCAGAGGGTACATCTGTTTGGGATCATGTCCTGGATATGATTGTGCACTTTAACATCGCGGAGTCGAATGGTGCTTCCATCGATGAGTCGAGCCAGGTCAGCTTCATTTTGGAAACCCTTCCAGATAGTTTCCTGCAGTTTAGAAGTAATTCTGTTATGAACAAGCTTACTTTTAATCTTACCTCCCTTCTGAATGAACTCCAGACCTTTCAGTCTTTGATGAAAATTCAGGGATCGAAAGGTGAGGCAAATGTTGTCAGTAGTGATGGAGATCTGATCTCCTTGAGCAGCGGAAACGTGATTGGGATCTTAATTACTTGATTGTTTTGCTTAAAACAAAAAACAGTACATTGATTAAAAATACAGAACAAGCATGGATTCTAATCCTATTAGACATGTATTAATTGCATACAAACATGCTACAAGTTTAACGATTAAACTAATAAAAGAGAGCGATACCTTTGTAGACTTTCTCCAACAACTTGTTGCTCCAAAGGTTGTACAGCAAATCAATTGTACAGTGACTTCTCTGTTTTCTTACGGCAAGAACACAACCACTAGAGATCACCTTCTATATCTCTGAGTTCTTAGATCTTCCTTGGTGTGAAGGATCCAACAATTGGAGGTTTTAGGAATTAGAGAGTGAGAGAGAGAATTCCAGAAAGTTGCAATTCCTCAATTGCAAAAATGATCAATCCATCCATTGAGCAACCCCCTTCTCCCTGTTAAACTGTCGATAGGGAGAAGGGGAAGGGTAGTGGAGAACGTGTCTGGATGACACGTTCCCTCATTTATTATTAAAATAATAATAATAATAATAATATAATTAAATCAAATTTAATTATTCATTTAAATCATATTTAAATAAAACAAATTAAATATCATATATTTAATTTGGATTAAATCTCATTTAATCACATTACCCCTTTAACCTATAGTTTTAATGTACAACCAGTGCACATTAAATTTTATCCTATAGTTTGCAAATGTGAATCACATTCACATTTAATATAATATTTGAACTCTTTCTAATATTCAATTCTCTCATATAATTTTATATGAATCATATTCACATTAAATTTATAATATATAGTTCCAAAACTATATATTATACCGTATCTAAATACATTAAATATATTCCCTAATGAATTTGAACATTTCAAATTCAAATGATCTAAGAACCCTTTACGAGCTAGAAGGTGGACCTAATGGACCTACTGGATCGTAAGCTCCAACGATACGAGATTGCTCGGTTAATCTCATTAACCTCCCAATCAACATTCGTTAACTACGGGCACACTCCACTGAAGTCCCACAGTTGCACTCTTCTGACTGCAGATATATTTCTCTGTCCATGGATATTGACCAATAACACCAAGTCAATCCTTCCCGAATGTTCGTAACACCAGCTGGATCAAATTACCGTTTTACCCCTGGGTTACATCTTGTGCCTTAAGTACCAGTGCTCCTCTAATGAACAATTTGTTTGTGGTCCTACCAACAAACAGAGTCCCTCTCGGGCCAATGAGAGGGTCGGACCTTTTTTTCAAGTCCCGGAGACACCACTTAAGGGAACATTCCTCTACTTACCCTAGTAGGCGGGAAGGAGTGAATTCCATCTTGCTAAGTTAAGTCCCCAGCCGCTCACTCGGTCTTGTCCCCAAGAAGGTAGGCATATTGAGTCGGCGAATCTGGCCACTCTCACCCATACTAGTCAAAGGATAATCCCTCGCGAACAGGAGTTCGTAACACCTTTCGAGATTGAGATCAAGTTGCCTAGGTCATCCTAGTGAAATAGAAACCTAACTAGTCAACGGAGTTACAGCTAGAGGTTACTATTTCGTGGTCCGGTCTTATGAAATCTCATTACATAGGATATTCCCACTCACATCTCATCTACACGAACACGTTAGGATCACTGTGTTTGTATCAAATACAAAGTGAGCAACATCCATAGTTTAACCAGGGTAAGGTACCCAAACCTTATCCCCTAACTATAGACCCTTTAGGTTGTATCTCGAACCGAGATCCTTTTTATGTACATCACATTCAGTTAAAGATTCATTTAACAACCTTGGATGTTTAGTTTATTGGATTTAGAGTTTAAATGAAGGCAAACTCGTAGATAACGAACAATAACAATTTATTGAAATATCAACACTTTATTACATTAATTAGAACATAATTACAAACTACGAGTTTTAGGGCACAAATCCCAACAAGTAGGAGTTATCACAGAGGTTCGGCCTCTGGGACAAAAACAGTGGCTTCATCTTCTTCTAACCTGAGAGGAAAGAAGAAGAACAGAAAGAAGGTTGGTAAAGGGAAACAGGTTGACAAAGCTGCTGCCCAGAAGGGCAAGAAAGTCAAAGACGTTGCTAACAAAGGAAAGTGTTTCCACTGCAACGAAGACGGGCATTGGAAACGGAACTGTCCGAAGTACATTGCAGAAAAGAAGAAGGAAGGTAAATATGATTTACTTTTCCTAGAACCTTGTTTAGTGGATAATGATAAAACAGCTTGGATACTTGATTCAGGCGCCACTAATCATGTTTTCTCTTCTTTTCAGGGAATTGATTCCTGGCAGCAGCTACAGCAAGGAGAGATAACGCTCCGCGTTGGAAATGGAGAGGTCGTCTCAGCTGTAGCAGTAGGCACAATGAAGCTTTATTTTGGCAAGAAATATGTATTGTTGGACAATATATTAGTGATACCAGGGTTTACTAGAAACCTTATTTCCATTTCTTGCCTTATTGAACAATGTATTTTTGTTTCCTTTTCTATGAATAAAGTGTTTATTTTGAAGAAAGGTTTAGAAATATGTTCAACTTCATTAGAAAATGGATTGTATGTTTTAAGGCCTAATTCAGTCAAAATGATTTTGAACACTGAATTATTTAAAACTGCAAACGCACAAACGAAGAAACGTAAAATTTCTCCTAAGAAAATACTCATTTTGGCATCTAAGATTGGGTCACATTAATCTCAATAGGATTGAGAGATTGGTAAAGAAAGGACTTCTAAATGAGTTAGAAGAAAATTCTTTGCCGGTATGTGAATCCTGCCTAGAAGGCAAAATGACTAAAAGACCTTTTAGTGGAAAAGGTTATAGAGCCAAAGACCCTCTAGAGCTTATACATTCAGATCTTTGTGGTCCGATGAATGTTAAAGCCAGGGGAGTATATGAATATTTCATCTCTTTTCTAGATGATTATTCTAGATTTGGGCATATTTACCTAATGCACCACAAGTCTGAAGCACTTGAAAAGTTCAAGGATTTCAAGACTAAGGTTGAAAATCAATTAGGTAAAACTGTTAAAACACTTCGATCGGATCGAGGTGGAGAGTACATGGATTTAAAATTCCAGAACTATATGATAGAACATGGAATTACATCCCAACTCTCAGCTCCCGACACACCACAGCAAAATGGTCATCGAAAAGGAGAAATAGAACCTTGTTGGACATGGTTCGATCAATGATGAGTTATGTTCATCTCCCTAGTTCCTTTTGGGGTTACGCAATAGAGACTGCAGTATATATTTTGATTAATGTGCCCTCCAAAAGTGTTTCTGAAACAGCTTTTGAACTCTGAAAATGACGTAAAGGTAGTTTATGTCACTTCAGAATATGGGGTTGTAGGGCACATGTGCTTGTGACAAATCCAAAGAAGTTGGATTCACGTTCAAAATTATGCCTATTCGTAGGATACCCAAAAGAAACAAGAAGTGGTTTATTCTATCATCCTAAGGAAGATAAGGTCTTTGTGTCGACAAATGCCACTTTCTTGGAGGAGAACCACATAAGGGACCACAAACCAAAAAGCAAAGTAGTGTTGAGTGAGTTAGACAGAACGATAGCAAAGGTTGCTAATAAAAACACTAGTACGTCAACAAGAGTTGTTGATACTAGTTTGTCTAGTCAAGAGAGTCCATCTCAAGAGTTGAGTATGCCTCGACGTAGCGGGAGGGTTGTGATATAGCTTTGACTTACATGGGTTTAAATTGAAACCCAAGTTGTTATACCAGATGACAACTGCGAGGATCCATTGACTTATAATCAAGCAATGGTTGTCAAAGACAAAGACAAATGGGTCATAGCCATGGACCAAGAAATGGAGTCTATGTACTTCAATTCTATTTGGGATATTGTAGATAAGCCTGATGGGGTAAAACCTATAGGTTGTAAGTGGATCTACAAGAGAAAACGTGGTGTAGATGGGAAGGTGCAAACCTTTAAAGCTAGACTAGTAGCAAAGGGTTATACCCAGGTTGAAGGGATTTACTATGAGGAGACCTTTTGACCTGTTGCTATGGTGAAATCTATTCGTATCCTTCTTGCCATTGCCGCATATTATGACTATGAGGTATGACAAATGGATGTCAAGACAGCCTTTTTGAATGGAAATCTTGAGGAAACCATCTACATGGACCAACCCAAAGGGTTCATTAAACCAGGACAAGAGAAAAAGGTTTGCAGGCTTAAAAGGTCGATTTATGGACTAAAACAAGCCTCTAGGTCCTGGAATATAAGATTTGATGAGGCTATCAGATCTTATGGTTTTGACCAGAATGATGATGAACCTTGTGTCTATACAAGAAAATCATCAATAGTTCTGTCACTTTCCTAATTCTCTATGTGGATGATATCCTACTCATTGGAAATGATGTAGGTTATCTTACTGACATCAAGGAATGGCTAGCTACGTAGTTCCAAATGAAAGATTTAGGTGATGCGCAGTTTGTTCTTGGGATCCAGATTGTCCGGAACCGCAAGAATAAAACACTATCCTTGTCTCAAGCATCTTACATAGACAAAGTGTTGTTAAGGTTTAAGATGCAAGATTCCAAAAATGGCTTGTTGCCTTTTAGACATGGAATCCATCTGTCTAAGGAACAGTGTCCTAAGACACCTCAAGGAGTTAAGGATATGAGACGGATTCCTTACGCATCGGCTGTTGGGGAGCCTAATGTACGCCATGTTGTGTACTAGGCCCAACATCTATTTTGCAGTTGGGATGGTTAGTAGGTATCAATCCAATCCAGGACTTGAACACTGGACAACGGTTAAACCAATCCTTAAGTATCTTCGGAGAACAAGGAACTACATGCTTGTGTATGGGGCTAAGGATTTTATCCTTACAGGATACATGGATTCTGACTTTCAGACTGATAACGATTCTTGAAAATCTACATCAGGGTCAGTATTCACTCTTAACAGAGGAGCTGTAGTATGACGAAGCGTCAAGCAAGGATGCATCGCTGATTCCACCATGGAGGCCGAATATGTAGCAGCTTGTGAAGCAACTAAGGAGGTCGTTTGGTTAAGGAAATTCATGCTAAATTTGGCAGTTGTTCCAAATATGAATTTGTCCATCACGCTGTATTGCGATAACAGTGGTGTAGTGGCAAATTCAAGGGAACCCCGAAGTCACAAGAGGGGAAAGCACATAGAGCGGAAGTATCATCTCATCTGGGAGATCGTGCATAGAGGAGACATGATTGTCACGAAGATAGCCTAAGAGCACAACATTGCTGATCCTTTTACAAAGGCTCTCACGGCTAAAGTATTTTAGAGTCACCCAGAAGGTCTCGGTTTACAAGTCTTCCCCAACTAGGGCAAGTGGGAGTATTTTGTACAAAGGGGTTTAAATGCCCTAGTTTATTGTATTTACATTACTGTAATGTATAATACTCCACAAGCCTTAGGTCAAGTGGGAGATTATTGGGATTTATGCCCTAATTAAACTTGTGTAATTTTGATCAATTGAAAAAAGTGTTATTTGTTTTGATAAGATTACAGTCTTGCTTTTATAAATCCAATAAACTAAGCTCCAAGGTTATAACGTTTATCTTGAAATCAGTGTAGTGGACACTATTTGGGTTGAGTTCAAGATTATAACCTAACTAGTCTATGGTATAAGAATAAGGTTGGAAACCTTATTCTGGTAACACCATGGATGCGACCCACTTTGTAATTAGTGCAAATGAGGTAATCCAACTCATTCATGTAGTTGACATGCGAGTGGGGGCATCCTGTATGAAGAGTTCATATAAGTCTCGATCGCAAATTATTAGTCTAACCAGTGTAACACCGTTAACAGGATAAGACTAGTAATTTATAGATAGTCATTAGTGGCTCGACCTAAATCCTGAGAAAGTTAAGAACTCCTGCGTATAGGGGTTTGTCCTTAGACTAGTATGGGTAAGAGTGGCCTATAGCCGACTCAATAAGCCTACCTTCTCAGGGACAGAACCTCGTAGGTAGCTGGGAACTTAACTTGCAAGATGGAATTCCCTCATTCCTACACTAAGGAATTAGATAGGTTGTTCCCTTAAGAACTGACTCCAGGTATTGAACAACGGGGCCCCACCCTCTATGAGGGTATGAGTCTAAGGTAGGACCTTAGACTTGTTGTTCATTAGAGGATCAGTGGTGCTTAAGGAGCAAAGAGGTAATCACAGGGGTAAAACGGTAATTTGACCTAGCTGTGATTACGAACAACCTGTGAAGGGTCGACTCATGGGTAATGACTATATCAGTGGACACAATAATATCTACAATGAGGAGAGTGCAGCTACAAGTCTATAGTGGAGTGACTTGTAGTTAATGAATATTGATCAACTGGATCAAAGAGTTTGATCAGTTAATCTCACATCATTGGAGCTCATGATCTGTAGGTCCATTAGATCCCTCCGTTGGCTCAATATGGTAATATTGAGGGTATAAAGTTAGGAGTGAAATTGAAGTGTTCAATTTGATACATGAGGTGTTATATCAATTATATATGATATAATTGATATAATATATAGTTTTAATATGAATTAGATTCATATATAAACTTTACACTAAAGAGAGAATAAAGGAGGGGTAGGATGGTCATTTCCATCCCATTCCCCTATATATATGGTTGCATGAGATGCAACTAGGTTAAGTCATTCTAAGTGATTCCTAGCTTTTTGTTGTTGTTGGAAAGGTTCCAAGACAACAAACATCTCTCTCACAAAACACCTCACTTTTCCTAAAGGGAACCCACCTTCCTACCTCACCTAGAGAACGACGGAGAAGATCCGGTGGTAGTGTCGGTGTTCGTACGTATTCGTGTTGCGTTGATCTTGATCGTGAGAGAGGAGGAGCACTTGAAGAAAGGTTCTTCAAAGGTAACTTTCTTGCTGTCCATTCTATTTTATGCTTAATCTTGCTATTTGTGTTCTTAAATTAATCGTTGTAACTAAATCAAGAGCGCGCGATTCGCAATCGCTTCCGCTGCGGGGACTTCGATTCCCTTCAGCTAGTACGTCAACAAGTGTTGTTGATCTAGCACGTCTAGTCAAATCCGTTCCCAAGAGTTGGGAATGCCTCGACGTAGTGGGAGGGTTGTGAGACAACCTGATCGCTACATGGGTTTAGCTGAAACCTCAATTGTCGCTCCTGATGATGACTGAGAGGATCCATTGACCTATGATCAGGCAATAGTTGATGATGACAAAGACGAGTGGATTAAAGCTATGGACCAGGAAATGGAGTCTATGTACTTCAATTCTGTCTGGGAGCTTGTTGATCAACTGGATGGGGTCAAACCTATTGGTTGCAAATGGATCTACAAGCGTAAACGTGGCATAGATGGGAATGTGCAGACCTTCAAAGCCCGACTAGTGGCAAAGGGTTTTACCCAGGTTGAAGGGGTTGACTATGAGGAGACCTTTTCACCTGTTGCCATGGTAAAGTCGATCAGGATGCTTCTGGCCATTGACGCGTATTATGACTACGAGGTATGGCAGATGGACGTCAAGACAGCCTTTCTAAATGGAAAACTTGATGAGACCATCTACATGGACCAACCCAAAGGGTTCATTGCCCAAGGCCAAGAGCAAAAGGCTTATCGGCTTCATAGGTTCATTTATGGACTGAAACAAGCTTCGAGGTCTTGGAATATAAGGTTTGATGAGGCGATCAAATCTTATGGATTTAATCAAAATGTCGACGAGCCTTGTGTGTACAAGAAAATCGTTGACAAAACAGTCGCAATTTTAGTGTTGTATGTGGATGATATTCTTCTCATTGGGAATGAGGTAGAATTTCTTAGTGACGTTAAGAAGTGGTTAGCTTCACAATTCCAAATGAAAGATTTGGGAGAAGCTCAGTATGTTTTAGGTATCCAGATAGTCCAGAACTAGAAGAACAGAACGCTAGTCTTGTCTCAGACGTCTTATATTGACAAGATGTTGTCTAGATATAAGATGCAGAACTCCAAGAAGGGCTTGCTGCCTTTCAGGCATGGGGTTCACTTGTCTAAGGATCAATGTCCTAAGACTCCTCAAGAGGTTGAGGATATGAGACGGATCCCATATGCTTCAGCTGTAGGGAGCCTGATGTATGCCATGTTGTGTACTAGGCACGACATCTGCTATGCAGTAGGGATTGTCAGTAGGTATCAGTCCAATCCAGGATTAGATCACTAGACAGCTGTAAAGGCAATCCTCAAGTATCTTAGGAGAACGAGGAACTACAGCTTAGTGTATGGCAGTGGGATTTGATCCTTACGGGATACACAGATTCTAACTTTCAGATCGATAAGGATTCTAGGAAATCCACTTCGGGGTCAGCCTTCATTCTGAATGGAGGAGCTGTAGTATGGCGAAGCATCAAGCAGGGATGCATTGCCGATTCAATTATGGAAGCGGAGTATGTTACGACATGTGAAGCTGCAAAAGAAGCTGTTTGGCTTAGGAAGTTCATGACAGATTTGGAAGTTGTTCCAAATATGAACTTGTCGATCACACTCGCTTACGTGATAACAAAGCAGTGCAATAGAGCCAACTCGAGAGCCCGGAGCCATAAGAGAGGCAAACACATTGAGCGGAAGTATCATCTGATACGGGAGATTGTGCACCGCGGAGACGTGACAGTCACGCAGATAGCATTAGAGCACAACGTAGCTGATCCATTTACAAAGCCCCTCACGGCTAAGGTGTTTGAGAGTCACCTAGGGAGTCTAGGTCTTTGAGGGCTTCCTAACTAGGGCAAGTGGGAGATGTGTAAGCGGGTATTCAATGCCCTAGTTTATTGTATTACTTCGTTGTAATTTATGTACATTTCATAAATGTATTTTCTCCAAAGCTTAGTCCAAGTGGGAGTTTGTTGGGATTTTTGTCCTAATCTCGTGTTTGTAAATTACTGTTTGAAATTAATAAGAGTTATTTATTTCATTACTTTGTGTCTCGCAATATTTACAAACTTTTCTAATAAACTAAGCTCCAGGGTCATTGAATTTATGAGAGAACTAGAACTTGAACGGTGTGTAGTAGACATACAGGAAAGATCACGTTCGAGTTAATGACCCGAATGGTCTACAGTATATGGATAGGGTTGGAGACCTAATCCTGGATACGCTGTGGATGGGGCCCGCTTTGTATTAGATACAAACAAGGTGATCTGACTCGTTCATGTGGTTGACATGCGAGTGGGTGACATGCGAGTGGGGGCATCCTGTGCAATGAGATTGTACAAGACCGGACCGTGAATTATTAGACCTACTGATGTAACACCATTGATAGTAAGGACTAATAACTTCGTAGATGACCATTAGTGACTCGACCTTAATCCTGAGCGTGTTACGGACTCCTGTCTGCAGGGGTCTGTCCTTTGACTAGTACGGGTGAGGGTGGTCACAGTTACTCGTCCAATATGCCTATCTTCTCAGGGGCAGAACCAAGTAGGGAGTTGGGAACTTAACTACGCGAGATGGAATTCACTTGTTCCCGCCTTTAGGGAATCTAGAGGGGTTGCTCCCTTAAGTGCTGTCTCCAGGGCTTGGACAACGGGCGCCCACCTTCTAACTTGCCCGAGAAGGGTGTTGTATATTGTTGGACCATCACGATGTGTTGTTCATTAGAGGAGCAGTAGGGACTTAAGGAACAAGTGGTAGACACAGGGGTAAAACGGTAATTTGACCCAGTCGTGTCTACGAACAACGTGTGAAGGGTCGACTCATGGGCATTGGTTATATCAGTGGACACGTAATATTCTGCACTAACGGGAGTGCAACTACGGGCTATAGTTGAGTGTTACCGTAGCTAATAAATGTTGATTAACCGGGTCAAAGAGTTTGACAGGTTAATCTCGGATCATTGGAGCCCGTCACTGTAGGTCCATTAGGTCCCTCGGTTTGCTCAATCTGCATTAAAAGAAGGGTTAATGTTTTGGTATGAAATTGAAGTTTTCAATTTCACTTAAAGGGCATTTATGTCATTTATATGAGATATGAATGATATAATATATAGTTTAAATGTGAATGAGATTCATAATAAACTATAGGTTAGCCTAATTGTTGAATTAGGGCTAATTGGAGAAATTAATTGAGAGAAATTAAATTGGATGTGGTTCAATTTAATTAATCCACAACTATTGCAAATGTGATTTGCAATATGAGATATGAGATATCTTATATTATATGGTTATGCAAATGTGATTTGCATGACCTATGGTTGTGGTAAAATGGTTATAATGTGGAGATTTTTACTCCATGGTTATTCCACTATTTAAACCCTTCTTGCAAGAAGGATTGCAAGCCAATCTCTCATTTTTTGGATTTCACCAAAGAGAAGAGATTCATTCTCTCAACTTTTCTCTCAACTCTCCTCCCTCTCCAAAACCAAGATCCCACCATCTTCCTTCTTTCCAAAAGAAGAACAACTGAGTTTCCAAGTGGTTGTGATCGGATCTTGTTCGTTTGATCGAGTTTTCGTTGAGATCGAGAAGCACAAAGTGTTCGTGACCAAGGAAGAAACTTTGAAGAGAGTCTTCAACAAGTAAGTACATTCTTCTTGCTGTTTTCTTCCTTAGTTTTGCATGTTTAACTTAGATCTAAGTGTTATATCATTTTAGTAAATTTCAAGTAGCGTAATGATACCTTTGACGATTCGATCGTCTTCCGCTGCGCGGGGATTTTCATTCATTTCACACTTGATACGAGAAATTGTGCACCAAGGAGACGTAATCGTCACAAAGATAGCATCAGAGCACAACGTTGTTGATCTATTTACAAAGACTCTCACGGCTAAGGTGTTCAAGGGTCACCTAGAAACTCTCGGTTTACACATTAGAACTTAAGTAGGGCAAGTGGGAGTATTGTATCAAAGGGTATTCAATGCCCTAGTTTATTGTATTTGCATTATTTTAATGTTTTATGTACTCCACCAGCTTTAGAACAAGTGAGAGTTTATTGGGATTTATGCCCTAAACTCGTGTATTTGTAATTATTTGAAGAAATGAATAAAGTTGTTATTTTTCTTTTAAACTTGTATTCTCGCAAATACAAACTTAAATCCAATAAACTAAGCTCTAGGGTCACATTTAGAATGTGACCCGAATGATCTATAGTAGATGGATTCGGTTGGGAACCTCATCCTGTTAACACTATGGATGTGACCCACTTTGTATTTGATACAAACGAGGCGATCCAGCTCGTTCATGTAGTTGACATGCGAGTGGGGGCATCCTGTGCAAAGAGTTTGTATAAGACTAGACAAGAATTGTTAGACCAATACAGTAACACCGTTGATAGGTTAGGGCTAATAATTTAAACGATGACCAATAGTGATTAACCTTAATCCTAAGCGAGTTGCGAACTCCTATCTGCCGGAGATTGTCCTTTGACTAGTACGGGTGAGAATCGCTAGAGTTGCTGACTCAATATGCCTACCTTCTCAGGGATGAAACCTTGTAGAGAGCTGAGGACTCAACTTCGCAAGAAGGAATTCACTTGTTCCCGTTCTAGGGTAACTAGATAGGTTGTTCCCTTAAGAGCTGAATCCAGGTCTTGAACAACGGGGCCCCTCCCACTTGCTTGCCCGAGAGGGATAATGTTTATGGTCAGATCATAAACTTGTTGTTCATTAGAGGATCAGTGGTGCTTAAGGTGCAAGAAGTAGTCACAGGGGTAAAACGGTAATCTGACCTAGCTGTGACTACGAACGACCTTTGAAGGGTTGATTCACGGGCATTGGTTAAATCAATGAACACAACTTGTCCTACAGTGAGGAGAGTGCAACTACGAGTCTTTAGTGGAGTGGCTCGTAGTTAACGAATGTTGATTGACGGGATCAATGAGTTTGATTAGTCAATCTCGTATCAATGGTTGTTGTTGGGTGTATGTATGATTCTTGGTGTTGGAAGATTGGTTGCTTTAATTGCTTAAATGTTGGAATTAGATTTTTCCAATTTAATCTTCATCCCGTTTCTTACTTTTGGAAAGAAGAGGAAACCGATTTACCATCTCCATTCTAGGATAAAGCACTAAGAGTAATCTTGTGTTGAAGAAGGGAAGATTGGGAACGATCTCTCACCTAGAATATTAGCAAGAGCAGACATTTTAAATAGGAATTCACTTGCTGAAAAATTAGGTAAGTTTTGGAAAAAAAACTACCATGAATACTTGCTATGATATTAAGAAGATTACATAGACTTAATAGGGAGTATTTAGCTACATGAGACTGAAGGGAATGAGAATCCCTGCGCAGCGGAAGACGAACGAATCGTCGTGGTATCTTTATGCAGTTTGATTTCTCAAAATTAAACTATCTCATAGTATAAGGCTAAACATGCAAAATAAAAAGAAAAACAGCAAGTTAGTACTACTTACTTATTGAAGGTCGACTTCAAGATTCCTTCTTCCGATCACGAACTCTTCGTGTTCTTCTCAACGATCTCGAACTCCTCGAACAATCCAAACGTACGGAACTTCCACTCGATTTTTCGGTTGTTCTACTTTTGGTAGAAGGAGAATTGTGGGATTCTTAGTTTAGTTTAGGGAGGAGACTTTGAGAGAGAGAGATTTGAGAGAGAATTCAATTTGCTTCTTTTGGTGAGAATTCCAAAAATGAGCAAAACCTTAATGAACCATTCTCGCAAAGAAGTTTATATAATGGTGATAGGTGGAGTTGAAATCTCCACCTATTTACCATTTTACTACAACCATAGGTTATGCAAATCATATTTGCATAACCACATATAATAAGATATCTCATATCTCATTTTACAAATCACATTTGTATTATTGTGGATTTTTAAATTGAATCACATTCATTTTAATTTCACTCAATCTAATTTCTCCAAATTAGCCATAATTCAACAATTAGGCTAACCTATAGTTTATTGTGAATCTCATTCACATTAATCTATATAATATATCATTCATATCTCATATAAATGACATAATTACCCTTTAGTGAACTTGAACACTTCAAATTCACACCAAAAATGTAAACTTTCTATTAATCCAGTTTGCAACCGAGGGAACTTATGGACCTACAGTGACGAGCTCCAATGAGCCGAGATTAACCTGTCAAACTCTTTGACCTAGTTAATTAACATTCATTAGCTACGGGAACACTCCACTAAAGCCCGTAGCTGCACTCCCGTCAGTGTAAGACAGGATGTGTCCATTGATATAACCAATGCTCATGAGTCGACCCTTCACAGGTTGTTCGTAGACACTGCTGGGTCAAATTACCATTTTACCCCTATGTCTACTTCTTGCTCCTTAAGTCCCCACTGCTCCTCTAATGAACAACAACGTTGTAATGGTCCAACCATACACACCACCCCTCTCGGGCCAGTGAGAGGGGAGGGTGGACGCCCGTTGTCCAAGCCCTGGAGACAACACTTAAGGGAACAACCCCTCTAGTTTCCCTAAAGACGGCAACGAGTGAATTCCATCTCGCGTAGTTAAGTTCCCAGCTCTCTATTTGGTCCTGTCCCTGAGAAGATAGGCATATTGGGCGAGTAATTGTGACCACCCTCACCCGTACTAGTCAAAGGACAGACCCCCGGATACAGGAGTTCGTAACACGCTCAAGATTCAGGTCGAGTCACTAATGGTCATCTACGAAGTTATTAGTCCATACTGTTAATAGTGTTACATCAGTAGGTCTAATAATTCATGGTCTGGTCTTGTACAATGTCATTGTACAGGAAGCCCCCACTCGCATGTCATCCACATGAACGAATCAGATCACCTCGTTTGTATCTTAATACAAAGCGGGCCACATCCACAGCGTATCCAGAATTAGGTCTCCAACCTTATCCATATACTGTAGACCGTTCGGGTTATTAACTCGAACGTGATCCTCCTTGTGTGTCCACTACACACCGTTCAAGTTCTAGTTCTCTCATATATTCAATGACCCTGGAGCATAGTTTATTGGACAAAGTTTGTAAAAGTTGCGAGACACAAAATGATGAAATGAATAACTTTTATTAATTTCAAATGTTAAATTTACAAACTAAACGAGATTAGGACATACATCCCAACAAACTCCCACTTGGACTAAGCTAGTGGAGCAAATACATTTCTAAATTGTACAAGAATTACAATGAAGTAAAACAATAAACTAGGGCATTGAATACACGTCACTCTTCGACGGAACATTGTTCAAAATATAAACTGCAGTCTGCACTGTGTGACCCCAAAAAGAATCAGGGAGACGAGCATAGCTCATCATCGACCGAACCATGTCCAACAAGGTTCTGTTTCTCCTTTCCAATACACCATTCTGCTGTGGCATACCAGGTGCTGAGAGTTGGGGCGTAATTCCGTGTTCTATCATATAGTCCTGGAATTCAGTGTCCATATACTCTCCACCTCGATCCGATCGAAGTGTTTTAATGGTTTTACCTAACAGATTCTCAACCTCAGTCATGTACTCCTTGAACTTTTCAAGAGTTTCAGACTTCCTATGCATTAGGTAAATATACCCATACCTCGAATAGTCATCTATGAAAGATACGAAGTATTCGTAACCTCCTCGTGCTTTAACACTCATCGGACCACAGAGGTCAGAATGTATAAGCTCAAGAGGCTCTTTGGCTCTATATCCTTTTCCACTAGAAGGACGTTTGATCATTTTGCCTTCGAGACATGACTCACACACCGGTAAAGAGTTTTCTTCCAACTCGCTTAGAAGTCCACTCTTCACTAGTCTCTCAATCCTATTGATATTAATGTGGCCTAACCTTAGATGCCAAAGATGGACATTTTCCTTTGGAGAAACTTTAAATCTTTTAGTTCGTGTTTCTGCAGTTTTAAATAATTCAGTGTTCAAAACGCTTTTGACCAAATTAGGTTTCAAAACATACAAATTTGACTTAAGTGTAACAGAACATAAGAAATTTGACTTAGTTAAAGTATCGTGGCAAAACGATCAAACAAGGAAGCTACTTGGGCATGAGAGGTTGAAATGCGTGCAAGATACCCTGAACTTGTTCAAGCTTAAGAACTTTCGATGACGAAAGTTCTTAAGGAGGGCGTGGCGATTTCAAGTGGAGTTTCGGTTGAACGTAAGCGATGACAAGGAGGAACTAGCGTGGACGGTAGCAGCTCGAAGACCACCACTCCCTCCGTGGCTGCAAGATGCGTGTGTGAGAGGAAGAGATGAAGGTGCCTCGTAAAATGTGCCTCACTAAGAAGGGAACCCTAATTTCATTTCTTTAAGTGAAAAATTACCAAAATGCCCCCCAACTTCTAACTACAAAAATGCCCTTAAGCTCCTTAAGAACTTTCGTCCTCGAAAGTTCTTAAACTTGAACAAGTTCAGGGTATCTTGTACCCATTTCAACCTCTCATACCCAAGTAGCTTCCTTGTTTGATCGTTTTTCCACGATACTTTAACTAATTGCTCTCCCGGTTACAAAGGATTTTCTATCTCTTGGGAGAATTCACCCAAGTCTTTATTCACAACCCAAGTTCTCCTTCAACTGTAAGGGCTCAAAAATCCAACACGAGCGATGGATTCGACACATAATCCCTCAACATGGACCCGACTTTCCTTTTTATTAAAACCACAACACTCCCTCCAAGTCCAACGTTCAAGCTGCTAGCAATTCTTTCAGGACATAACTCAATCATTTTCTCTGACCATTGATTCATAGACTTATCCCTTTTCCAAATGCGTGACCTCTTTAAGGATAAGGTTAGCAAGCCTATAAGGCGGTCCATATCCCTTAAATTATCGGTTAACCTTTCGCTACCCTTAACAACCTCTTAGTAAACGTTGTAGTGACAGTCTCACTCACATATTTAATTAACTTCGGGACCTTCTATTGAACATTAATAACCCACTGCAAGCTTTTAGTCATGAAAGGGGGTAACTCAAACTTAGGTCCCTTTTTATTGTCGCGATGCATGCATCGTTCTATAAAAACTTTACCAATCTTACTACAAAAATGTTCCGAAAATTTCGACAGCATAACGACACAACCACAACAATGCCCAAAATGACCCAGGTACCTGTTTAGCATATGGTTGCACTTCTAAAATCAGATAACCAAACAATCATGCCTCTGAACTTCAACTCAAGGGTACTCAACATTCAGAAATACACGATATGCAGAAATGTTGAACCAAAACAAGGGTGAAACTAAGGTTCTTCAACAACTTCAAACAATAAAGTTTAAGAGACAAGATAGTCTAGAAATTCTATTACGATCTCAACACTGAAAAGGAATATAAAAGCGTGTGATAAATCCATCTTAAATTACTATGTTCTGGTGCTTAACAAATTACGAAAAAAAACAACATACCAAAAATCAATTTTACTGCAAGTTCTGGACCAAGCTTAGCCTATGTCTCTCTACTTATCACCAGACATAGGAATGGACCTTTTAGTATTATGATAAGGCATAGGCTAACCCCTTCTTAGCAATATCACTATGAACCCTAACCTTTAGTACAACTAAAACAATTAACTCCAAAGAGTAGAGACAATTAATCTTCTTTCTTTTAATACCCTTGGGTAAGTTCTATTCCCAACCCTTTTGAACTTCTTACTTGCCTGACTATGAAGCTATAAAGGTTTCATCCCATTTCCACTTATAGGTTGCAATAACTCTGTTGGTTTCTGTCTCGGTGTTTTTACTTACTGTCAAACTAGACACCTCAAACTCTTGTTGTCTGAGATTCTAGAAACTTGTTTCACAAGGCTCAGTCCACACAAATGAGTTGCCTTTTTTAATAAACTTTTTCGGGAAAGACTATTTTCGAGAATTTCTAAACAAGTACTTGTAGTGACCTACTATACCCAGAAAACTTCTTACTTCAGTGACAGTATTGGACGAAGTCACCGTGTCACTACCTTCACCTTCGCAGGACTCACAACGACTCCTACCCTTGGCATCAACGCATCCTAGGAAGGACACTTGTCTAAGTCAAGATTCATTTAAAGAACTTTACATACAACTCATTTATCCTTAAAAATTTACAAACCCCTTTAAGTTGTTTTTCATGTTCCTCATCAAACATAAAATACGCCAAGCCTATCGTCAAACAACTCAACCACCAAAGTATCCAAGATTTCCTTGAGTACTCAATTCATTAGTCCCATAAATACTGTGGTCCCATTAGCCAACCCAAACAACATCACTATTCATAATGTCCATAATGCGATCTGGAAGCTGTTTCAGGATGTAACAATTCCTGATCCCTGATTGGCAATAACTTGACCTCCAATTCCTTTTAAGAGTTTAACGTTGCTTCGTGTCATTGATCGAAAAGATCGCTTAATCGAGGGAGAAGATATCTCTTCTTAGCAACGACTTTCTTCAATTCTTTGCAACCTATGCACAAACACATAGATACATCTTTCTCCTTTACAATCAACATTAGTACTCTTTAGGGCGATATGCTAAAATGATCTCTTATCTCAATGATCATGTACTTATACCTTGAGCTCTTTTGACTCTGTTGAATCATCATTTAAAGGATAATAGAAGTAACTGATACTTTCTACCTTAACTTCATGCTCAAGCTTACTTTCTGTGCTAATGGTAGTCTCAAAAGATCAACTTACTTTTCTCGAACTTGATCTTTCGTCCTTCATTCAAATTGAGAACCTTTTCAATTCAAATTGAGATGAAGGTGCCTCGTAAAACGTGCCTCACTAAAAAGAGAACCCTAATTTTCTTTCTTTAAGTGAAATTTACCAAAATGCCCCTCCCCCAACTTCTAACTACAAAAATGCCCTTAAGCTCACTTAAATGCTTTAAAAAGGCCTTTAATTATACCAAATTCTCAATTTGCAAAATCTTTTCATTAAGTTACAAAACTCCAAGGCCCAATTAATTTAATTTCCTATGGATTAACTCATAACACAAAAAAATAAAAAGGTTTTGTGGGGGAAAACCTAGTATAATAATGCTTTCCTTTAAAATACCTTTTTTAAAATGTTTCTTATAGAAGACTAAATTAGAAGTGTTTTTTCAAGAATGTGCAGTGTTTGGTCTTAAAAGCTATAGAGTTTCAATAACTCAAAAAACCTTTAGTTTTATAAATAAGAGCAAAAATAATGTTCCGTAGGTCCTAATTATCTTAAGAATGCTTGAAAATAAGTATATGTTTGTTGTGAAATTGAAATTAAAAGTAATAAATCTAATAGATTCATTTTAAAGATTGTGGATGTATTAAGCATAAATATTTTTTTTTATTTTCATTACATATGAGGGTGAAGATTGAAAACTATGACATTTTGATTGATTATATATATAAAAACTATTAATTGAGATATCCTCAACAAACATATTAGATAATTAAAATCCTAAAATTTAGAAACCAAATTTGTAACCAAATATAATAAATTAATACTAATAATTTATATTTAAACATGGAAAGTGAGAAAAATAAATATTTATTTGAGTCAAGCATAAGCTTGTATTAATATTTAACTCAAAAATATTTATAAGATAATTATGTAAAATTTTGTATAATTTAAAATATATTTTAAATAATTTGATAAATATATCTAAAAAAAATTGTCCAACGAAATCTAGGAACCCAATGCATGGCTTGATCTTTGCCGTCGGTTTCGGGAATCCAACCGATGATGGATGTGAGCTTCAATACCACATTCTGAGATTGTTTGGCCCCTATCTTGGAATCAAAATCACGGGATCAAAATCGTGGGAGTTTGTTATGGAGGGTTCTGAAGCCTGGAAATTAGAAAGTTGTGTTTGGGGTGCAGTGTTCCAAAGCCTGTGAATAAGAAAATAGTGTTTGGGGTGTAGTGTTCTGAATCCTGGGTTTATGCTGTTTTTTTTTTCCCTTTTTTCTTTAGCTGTTTTGTTCTCTTATTTTTTAGTGAATGTTTTGTCTATGTAAGAAATTAGGGAATTTAAAACTCTATTTCACAAAATATTTAGAAAAGTATTTTGGAACTCTATTTTAGAAATTAAAAAGAAAAAAATTTATTTAAGAAATTAGGGAATTAAAAACTCTATTTCTCGTCACATAGTATTCTGAAAACTATTTTTTGGAATTCTACTTTAAAATTAAAAAAAATGGAAGTCTATTTAATAAATTAGGTAATTTGAAACTATATTTTATAAAGTATTCAAAAACTTATTTTTGGAATTCTATTTTATAAATTAAAAAATTGGAAGTCTATTTAAGTGATTAGAAAATTTAAAATTTTATTCTACAAAGTATCCAAAAACGAATTTTTGGAACTCTAATAAGAAAAGTGGTAATTACGCACAAGTTAGGTCGTTAGGATAATTGATTGCTCGAGTGATCGGGTTGTTGGGGTAGGCGTATACAAGTCTCTTGAGTGGTTGTCGAAAGTAGTCGTTAGTAGTGGTTAGGTCGTCGATGTGTCATTAGAGTTGTCGTCGAAGGTAGTCGTCAGTGGTGGTTGGGGTCGCCGGTGTGGTCGTCAGTTTGGTCGGCGGAGTTGTCATCGAAGGTGGTCATCAGCAGTGGTCGGGGTCATCAGAGGTAGTCGTCAACGTTGGCAGGGGTCGCCAGTGTGGTCGTTGAAGTTGCCATCGGAGGTAGTCGTCAACGGTGGTTGGGGTCGCCAGTGTGGTCGTCGGAGGTAGTCTTCAGTGGTGGTCGGGGTCATCGGTATGGTCGTCGGAGGTAGTCGTCAACGGTGGCAGGCGTCGCCGGTGTGGTCATCGGAGTTGTTATCGGAGGTAGTCGTCAACGGTGGTTAGGGTCGTCGGAGTTGTTGTCGGGGTAGTCATCAGTCGTGGTTGGGATCGTCGGTGTGGTCGTCGGAATTTTCGTCGGAGGTAGTCGTCAGCGGTGGTCGGGGTCGTCGGTATGATCATCGGAGGTAGTCGTCAGCGGTGGTTGGGATCGTCGAAATTTTTGTCGAAGGTAGTGTCAGCGGTGGTCGGCGTCATCAGTATGCTTGTCGGAGTTGTCGCCGGAGGTAATCGCCAGGGGTGGCAGAGGACGCCGGTGTGATTGTCGGAGTTACCGTCGGAGGTAGCGGGGTCATCGGTGTGGTCGTCGGAGTTGTCGTCGGAGGTAATTGTCAGCAATGGTCGGGTCGCTGGAGTTGTTGTTGGAGGTAGCCATTAGTTGTAGTCGGATCATCAGTGTAGTTGTTGGAGTTGTCACCGAAATTGTTGTTGAAATCATCACCGAAAATGGAAGATGACAAATAAAATATGAAAACATGGAACAAACCCATGGGGTTGCACTATTGTAACCCATGGGGTTGTGTTTCAAAACCAAGGATTTTGAACACATTGGGCCAAACATGGTTTTGGATTCCAAATCCAAAACCATCCAAATCCAAAACAGGGGGCCAAACGGCCCCTCAGTGTTTCTCTTCAATAATTCAAATCTACGAATATCTTCCCTTCTTTCAAAAATCCAAGGATTTTTTATTTCAATTTTAGTTTTCAAATTTTATGAGACATGCGAAAGTATTTCTTATAATTTAGTCAATGTTAAATTGTTATTTATTCAACACTATAAAAGAACTCATTTTTATATATGTTACAAATTTTAGACTTTACTATTTTATCCTTCATTAGTTTGCTTTATTTCTCTCTCTTCCTTTAGCTTTTTTATTTTAATTATGGTTGTAATTAGGAGTTTAGTCTGTTTTAATGATTATGAGTAATTAAACTCCATTATTAAGTCTCTGGATTGATATGATTGGTTGGACCATTTGCCTAATTGAGTAGACTTTTTTACTAAATTGCATTTTAATATTATTTGTGTATCTTGCACACTTAATGTGTTTAAACTCTTGGTCAAAGATTAATTGAACTATTGTCTAACTTGAATTTGGTAGAGCGAGCTTAGATTAGAATTCAAATGCACGACTACTGACCATCATATATTAGATCTAAGTTAGAACGAAGAATTATAAAGTCGTGCTTAATTGTTTAAAGCTACAAACACATAGGTTAGGAGATAGGATGAGCTCGAGAGAGGATTCCTTAATAAAAAGTTTTTTAAATTTATTGTTTAGATGTTTAATTGATCTTTAATGTCTAATTGATTAAGTTAAAAGGTATGACGGATCGGATGAAATCAACTCCCTAGAATATTCCGTCCTAATTATGTCTCCACCTTTATGATCTTTAGCATTTATTTTCTACCTTGTTTATTTTTTTTATCTTTTCTAACCTATTAGATTTCAATCTCTAAATAAAATTAAGTGAAATTATTTCTAGTATTTAAATGAATTAACAAATTCATTCTTCAGGACCATACTGATAAATATACTCAAAATCACTATAAAACTTTGACAAGTGTAAGACCTGAATAACTCTCCCACCCCACCACCACCCTCTCATGCATAGATAACACCATTTTTTAAATAAAAGAATTTCTCCCTTAATAAAATACTAATGAGTTATTAGTTATAACAAAATAAAAATTTAATTGTTAATCTTTCTACGGATATAAAAAAACAAAATTTTGATTTTTACCCCCTTAAACTTATCTTATTGCACCATTTTTACCTTAAATTTTTAATTTCATTAAATTAAACTCTAAATTTAGATAAGTGTTAGCTGCTATTACTCTCTCTTTAATTTTCACTTGCTAATTTTAATTAATAAAAGGCAATGTAAAATTAATGTAAAATTATGTATTATAATATCACTAATTTTAATAAAATTGAGTTTTACCTAAAATGGTCAATGCGTGAATTAACTATTAAATAATTTTGTCAAACTTACGAATTTTAACAAAAATTAAGCTATAATGTCGATTTTTTGAAATTTTATATCGTATGTATGCTTTAGATAAATTTATTGAACACTTACGATAAATACATTTTTTAACAATATTTCAAAACAAAAACTTATTAGAAAGTAAAAGTTGCAATAATTCTCAAAGTTTAGAGTTAAGATAGCAATACTTATCTAGGTTTGTGGTGCAATTTGATGAAATTGAAAATTTAGGATAAAAATTGATACAACATGGTAAGTTTAGGGTATAAATTGATTTTTTTTTTAAAAAAAAAAAAGTCAAGCATATTAAAAAAAATTAGAATTATTTTAAAATGAATGGATAATCAAAATCTTGGAAGAATAGTGGGAACATATAGAAATTCGAAGATGAGCTTGAATGGTTAAAGTTAATTTTAATTGATTAAGGAGTATAAATTCTTTTCACAATGTTTTTTTTAACTAACATTTTCACTTTACTATTTTCTATTTTATAGTAGTTTTTTTTTCTAGCTCTTTTATTTATTAAGATATAATCAAAATAATATTTACAAATATTTACAACTTTTTTGGTTTCCAATTTTACTTAAAAAAATCTATACAAATATGGTGCTTTATCTATTTTGTCTACTTCTCTCTCTAATCTATATCCCTTGCTTATTCATGTAACATTATGAAGACAACAACCGTTTTTTTACTGTGCCATAGATGTGAATAAAGTTTTTGTTGAACCGATTTTAGTTGGTCAGATCAATGACGAATTTGTATTATCGGAGAACCAATCGTACCTTCAAGACAAAAGAGATGAATGTCAGTATGATGTAAACCACCTACATTCTGATGCTCAAATTAGTAATTGGTCGATAATGATTGCAAAGAGCAATATGAGAGTATTTTATGTACCTTTTCGTCTATTGACTTGTCGTACTTATTGAGGTTTAGAAATCGTGGTCATAATTAAGTGTTATAATCCCATCATGACTCTCACTGCACGTTAAACATGAGAAATGGTTACCATGTTGGTTCGTTCCTTTTGGCCAAATTGTTTCTTAATTGGGTCTTGCCTGGTTGTGGTCAAGACTCACGCCTTAGTCCTCTCGACCATCAATTGGTCTCATGGAATCGGTCATTCTATTCACGGGGTCAGGTCAAGGTCGACCCCTATGAGGGTCAACCCCAAGAGCTATATGTTTCCTTACAAGTGTAGATCAATTAATTAATAAAAACCACATGAGGTTGTGCAAGTATAAACAGTCAAGCAACAAGTGATATAAAGACAATAATAAATTTTTTACTAAACTTAAGCTTAATTCTTAATGAACTCAATTGGATAACCATGTAATATCGTGAATTCTAATTAAACTAATCATGCTTTGACAAAAATTAAACGATAAGAGAAAATACAAAAACACTCAAATTAATTAAGCAAAGAATAGCTGAAATTATGATGAAACGGGCTCTAGGAAATTTCTATATTAGACTAGAGACTAAAGATTAAACTAGAGACTAATGATAAAGCAAGAGCTTTACTCTCTTAAATCATAAATGTAACAAAAAACACAAAATCTTCTCATATCTCTGAAAATTAGTAGCTTAATTCCAACAAAACTACTATTGAAACATTGTTACAAGAGTGCATTAGGTGAGTTTATCTCTAATATCCCCACTTAGCTAGCTACTAACTCATTTAATGACCTAATGTGATTTTGAGAAATCAGTGTCCCTTATTTTTCTAAGACAAAAAGGAGACAATGCATGAAATAGTTGGTCAGATGAAATCGGAGCGTAAATAATAAAAACTCTCAAAATCAAATTTTGACTTAAAAAAAAGGATAGCAACACCAACTTTAAAATAATACAAATATTCCTAATCTTTACCCTGAAGTGTTTAGTTCATGTTGCAAGCTAAAAACAAAAGAAAAATACCAGAAAAATACCATAAAAGAAAATAGAGTATGTTAAACTAAATTTTAGAGGAAGAGAGAGAGAAATGGAAGAGTAAAAGTGGTCAAAAATGGAAAGTTGCATAGTTGCCCCCTTCTTCTCCCAACTATTTTTTTTTCTTTGGGAATGATTTTCTACTCTCTCGATTTTTCTGTTTTTACCTTTTGTAATGTCTCTTTACCCAAAAACAGTTGTCTTGGAAGTTATATATATCCCTTAATTTTATGAAATAAGGGTTGAGTGGACTAGGTGGGAGGTGGGTAAAATGTCATCTTCTCATTAGATGGATGATGATGAATTGTTTGATTTACACAACTCAATTAATGAATTATTTTCTTACATGATGTATCACGTATTGTCTTTATTTACCTGAAATGTTAAAACTTTACTGTTGCAATTCCTTTTCTGGAGGAATGTTTTCTCAAAATCATGCCTTGAAACACCACACCAACATAATTTAGTACTTTCTTAGTTCCTGATAGCACCATAAAAGTGTTATATTTGTCTATTTATATTATGCTAGTTCGGCTACTCTCATATGCTTAATTGTCTATTTTACAGGAGATTTGTATTTCGAGGTCATTCCGGAGGCTTAGGAACGATGAAGGGTTAAAAGGGTAAGATTGTAACAAAGAATGCACCAAATTGATGAAAGGAGATTGACAAGCTAAGGAGACCGCCTGTAGAGCGTCTAGACGCCTAAAAAGAGCGTCTAGACGTTGATCACTCTCAAGCAAGAAGAACTGCACACAAAGCGTCTAGACACTGTTCGAAGCGTCTCGCGTTGGCGCAATGCAATTACGAGGGTTCGCTCGACGCTGCGAGGAGGCTCTTCTCGACGCTTGAAGCGTCGAGACGATGTTCTAAGCATCTCGGTGCCACCCTGTATTCTCGAATATATTTCCCTTATTTAGATGGACGCTCTCAGTTATTATAAATATGAACTTTTCTTTTAGGTTTTGTATGAACTGAATGGAGACTTTTCTCCCACTTTCAAGATTAGCTTTAGATCATAGTTTAGATTTGTTTCTTTAGTATTTTAATAATTTTTGGGTTGTATCGATGAAGACCATGGAGGACATTGGTGTGATCGTGACTATGCTCGGCTAAACGTCCTCTTCTGGTTCATAGGTCGATCAAAACCAATTGTAATATAGTGATGCTAGTTTGTAACCTTAACTATTCAGGCTTTTAATTCTCGAACTCTCTACTTTAATCTTATGATTGTGCATCTACTTTTAAATTGATGCATCATTGGTATTTGCATGTCAACTGTTATTTAATAATTGACCTAACCAGTAATTATGGCTTAGTATTTGTAACAATAGAGTTATAATTGTGTGTGAGTGTTGGGAATATCTTGATTCATATTGCATGTTAGATTCTAGAGAATTTGAGAAACATTTTAATTGGATCTTCTTAATCAAGATGTCTGTTGGGTTTTATGTCATAAAACTTGTGGTTTTGTAAACTGGATGTACATTCTATATTGCAATAAAGATGTTATTGAGGTTTATTCAGTAAATGTGTTATTGAGTAATGTGAATTATGCATTTTGTAACTCTAATCTAATAAATAACCCTTGGCTATAGGATGAATACTTGGATATAAAAGTGAATCAAGTTCAAGTTATAGCCAGAACGATCTATAGTATAAGGATAGGGTTAGGTACCTTATCCTAAAGACACTATGGATGCGACCCACTTTGTAAACTACAAACGATGTGATCCTGAATCGTTCATGTGGAGAGTGGGGTGTCCTATGCAATGAGTTTGCATAAGACTGGACCACGAAAAGTCAATTAGACTTTATAACTGTTGAGATTTGTGCCCTAAACTTATGTAATTTTGATCAAATAAATAAATAGTTATAAAATTATATTCTTGCTTTATAAATCTAATAAACTAAACTCCAAAGTTATAATTTATCTTGAACATCAGTGTAGTAGACACTATTTGGATTATGTTCAAAAGTATAACCTAAATGGTCTATGGTATAAGTGGTAACACCATGGATGCGGCCTACTTTATAATTAGTACAAATGAGGTAATCCAACTCATTCATGTGGTTGACATGCGAGTGGGGGCATCCTGTATGAAGAGTTCATACAAGACCGGACTGCAAATTATTAGTCTCACCAAGATATAGCACCAAGTAATGTGGATAAGGCCCGATAATTTATAGATCGCCATTAGTGACTCGACCTGAATTCTGAGCAAGTTAAGAACTCTTGCTTATAGGGGTTTGTCCTTAGACTAGTATGGGTGAGAGTGGCCTGTAGCCGACTCAATAAGCCTACCTTCTCAGGGACAGAACTTCATAGGTAGCTGGGGACTTAACTGTGCAAGATGGAATTTACTCATTCCTATACTAAGGAATTAGATAGGTTGTTCCCTTAAGAACTGACTCCAAGTCTTGAACAACGGGGCCCCGCCCTCTATGAGGGTATGATTCTATGGTAAGACCTCAGACTTGTTGTTCATTAGAGGATCGGTGGTGCTTAAGGAACAAAGAGGTAATCACAGGGGTAAAACGGTAATTTGACCCAGCCATGATTACGAACAACCTGTGAAGGGTCGACTCATGGGTAATGATTATATCAGTGGACACAATATAATCTACAGTGAGGAGAGTGCAGCTACAAGTCCATAGTGGAATGACTTGTGGTTAATGAATATTGATTAACTGGATCAAAGAGTTTGATCAATTAATCTCACATCATTGGAGCTCATGAACTGTAGGTCCATTAGGTCCCTCCTTTGGCTCAACATGTTAATATTGAGGGTATAAAGTTAGGAATGAAATTGAAGTGTTCAAATTCATATATGAGGTGTTATATCAAGTTATATATGATATAATTGATATAATATATGGTTTTAATATGAATTAGATTCACATATAAACCATACACTAATGAGAGAATAAAGGAGGGATAGGATGGTAATTTCCATCGTATTTCCCTATATATAGTTGCATGAGATACAATTTTGAAAAAAAGCTTTTTAAGAAACCCTAGAGGATCATATAGTTGTGTTGGAAGAGTTCCACACACAATCTCTCTCACAACCTCACAACCTATCCTAAAGGAACCCACATTCCTCTCTCACCTAGAGAACAACGGAGAAGATCCGGTGGTAGTGTCTGTGATTGTTCGGGTTCGAGTTGCTGAGATCGTGATCGTGGGAGGAGGGGCACTTGAAGAAAGAGTTCTTCAAAGGTAATATCTTGTTGTCCATCTTGTAGAAATTCATGCTTAATCTAGTTAGATTAGTTCTTGATTGTAATCCATGTTACTAAATTAATAACACGCGATTAACAATCGCTTCCGCTGCGGGATTCGATCCCTTCAATTGGTATCAGAGACCAATTGTGTTCTTAATTTTTCGTTCTGGATTTATCAAGAACGAGGTGGAATTTACTGTTTTTCATGTGATGAATGAACGGTTGCAAATTAGACGTTTTCAATTTTGACACTTAGATTTACATAATTTCGTTAAATGCTTCAATGTAAGAGCCTATTGTTTTGGGAATTTTATTATGCAAATCGAGTCTGTAAATCCGTGTCGATCGAGGCAAGGTGGTTGCTGAGAAGAACGGAGCAAAACCGAGCAAGATGAAAAATGTGGTTGTTGTTCTGTGAATGGTGTTGCAACGCCACTGCGGCAGGCGCGCGACTAAGGAGACGACAGCGACGCAACGCTGTCCTCGGTGTTGCAACGTTGAGCAGTTGTGCAACGCTTGAGATGAGGCGCGCTCCAATTGGCAGAAACGGACAAGGTGCAGCATTGTAACGCTGCCATCAGCGTTGCACCGTCGAAGGCGTTTCGGGAGTTCTTCAACGGGCGAAAAACATTTTTTTAATTATATATTAAATATAAAAATGTTTTATATTTAATTTATATTTATATTATTTTATTTTAATTAATATAATTAGATTATATTAATTAAAATTGAATTTATGGTGCCAAAATTGGTCTAATTTTGATATTTAAATTATGCAATTGTTGTGTAATTATTACCATGCATAATGTATGCTTTTAATTTAGATATCCCACCTTAGGTTAAGCATTGCCATGCATCATTTATAATATAAAAGTTATATTATATAGTTTGCACGATTAATTAATATAAAGTGTTATATTAATTTATGGACAACATCGACATGCATTATATTTCATGAGATGATTATGCTATGTATGTCTTATTATTCATGAGATGAATGATCAAGCACTATAACATAGTATGCATGTCACCTAAGGTTAATTATTAGTTTTAAAATGTTTAAAACTTAGAAATAATATACCTTAGGTTATCTAGTTCTAATTAGATTAGAATTAGGAACCAAGTAATTTATAAACAAAGATTAAAAGAGGAAATTTGTCTAAGGAAAGTTACTGCCTAGGTCAGTATTTTTAAGTCGATTTTAAACTAAACACCCCTACCTGGAACCGGCACAGGAGTGAATTTTAATCAGAGAGTTTATAAATTATACTAGCGTCAGCGGGTTTATTAAGGGGTTAATAAACTAGAAATCCTAGGCTTAATATAAAGAGTTATATTAGCAAACTTAGGATAAAATCAATATAAGAGTTATATTGATTATCAATGTAAGAGTTATATTGATTATCAATGTAGGAGTTATATTAATAAATTTAGGTAAAACCATTAGTCGTGTTTAGCCTAAGTAAGATTCCTATAGATTTAAAGTATCCAGTGGGAGGAAAAGTGTATATGATACATATTTTTCACCTACGTATCTCCAAGAAGTTCACACCGTGAGACTCATACTTGGCCTCGTGGCGCAAATGGGAGCGTCCCCCTTCGGATGGTGTTTGTATGAGTCAATAACAAGGTGAATGGGGAGGGTACTTATAGTGAGTGGAAGCAGGTTTAGCAAAAAAAAAACCTATTGTCTCTTCAATCGGTTTACACCGTAAGATCACTATGGTCAGCCTGCTAGTTTGGCCTGGACCAGACAATCCCTTCGGAGGACTTGATCATAGGGGATCGAACACAGTAGAAACCCGAAAGGGATAAAGATTTTCTTAGTATGTTTTTTAATCTAGTCCTCCCTTCGGCGGATTTTATTGGATGGGGACTCTGGGGTCTAAAGACAGAGGGTTACACTCACCAGGTACATAAGAAGTGTATGTATTCTGACCGAATAATGGTAACTAAAACTTATAGGAATAAGAGTTATTCTGCCATTAGGTTTTGGTCAAGAGTGTCTTGATCCAGAGGAGGAGTGTTTTTTATTACCCTTCGGTGTCATACATTCTAAACCTTTGGATTATCAATGCAAATTATGAATGACCTAGGAATCATTTGATAATTAGCTAAAACATGATTGAATTAGAAAATTATAAGCAAGAAACTTATACAAGTTTTGTTTTGTAAATTTTTCAGCAAAATGTCTAGCTCTATAATTTCCTTATTGGGTGCGGAAAAGTTAACCAGAGAGAATATGATGACATGGAAAAACAAACTCAACACTATATTGGTAGTGGACGATCTTAAGTTTTTTCTGACTGAGGAATGTCCTCAAGTTCCAGGCTCGAATGCTTCACGAAATATTCGTGATGCATATGATCGATGAATCAAGGTCAATGATAAGGCCAAGGTTTACATGCTGGAAAGTATGTCTGACATATTAGCCAAGAAGCATGAGGGCATGATAACCGCTAAGGAAATCATGGATTCAGTGCAGGGTATGTTTGGACAACAGTTCACACAGGCCCGACACAATGCCCTAAAGTACATATTCAACTCGAGGATGCTAGAGGATACATCTGTTCGGGATCATGTCCTGGATATGATGGTCCACTTTAACATCGCGGAGTCGAATGGTGCTTCCATCGATGAATCGAGCCAGGTCAGCTTCATTCTGGAAACCCTTCCAGATAGATTCCTACAATTTAGAAGTAATGTTGTTATGAACAAGCTTACTTTTAATCTTACCTCCCTTTTTAATGAACTCCAGACCTTTCAATCTTTGATGAAAATTTAGGGATTAAAAGGTGAGGAAAATGTTGTCAGTAGGCGTTATCATAGAGGTTCGACCTTTGGATAAAAAACAGTGGCTTCATCTTCTTCTAACCTGAAAGGGAAGAAGAGGAAAATGAAGAAGGTTGGTAAAGGGAAACGAGCTGACAAAAGAAAGTGTTTCCACTGCAACGAAAACAGGCATTGCAAACGGGACTGTCTGAAGTACATTGCAGGAAAGAAGAAGGAAGGTAAATATGAATTACTTTCCTTAGAAGCTTGTTTAGTGGATAATAACAAAACTGCTTAGATACTTGATTTAGCCACTAATCATGTTTGCTCTTCTTTTTAGGGAATTGATTCCTGGCAGCAGCTACAGAAAGGAGAGATAACACTCCAGGTTTGAAATGGAGAAGCCGTCTCAGCTGTAGCAGTAGGCACGATGAAGCTTTATTTTGGCAAGAAATATTTGTTGCTAGACAATATATTAGTGATACCAGGGTTTACTAGAAAACTTATTTCAATTTCTTGCCTTATAGAACAATGTATTTTTGTTTCTTTCTCATTAAATAGAATGTTTATTTTGAAGAAAGGTGTGGAAATATGTTCAGCTTCATTAGAAAATGGGTTGTATGTTTTAAGGCCTAATTCAGTCAAAAAATGGTTTTGAACACTGAATTATTTAAAACAGCAAACACGCAAACTAAGAAACGTAAAATTTCTCCTAAAGAAAATGCTCATCTTTGGCATCTTAGATTGGGTCACATTAACCTCAATAAGATTGAGAGATTGGTAAAGAATGGACTTCTAAATGAGTTAGAAGAAAATGCTTTACCTGTATGTGAATCCTGCCTAGAAGGCAAAATGACTAAAAGAACTTTTAATGGAAAAGGTTATAGAGCCAAAGAACTTCTTGAGCTTCTACATTCAAACCTTTATGATCCGATGAGTGTTAAAGCCAGAGGAGGTTATTAATATTTCATCTCTTTTATAGATGATTATTCTAGATTTGGGCATATTTACCTAATACAACATAAGTCTGAAGCACTTGAAAAGTTCAAGGAATTAAAAACTGAAGTTGAAAATCAATTAGGTAAACCAATTAAAACACTTTGATCAGATCGAGGTGGAGAGTACATGGATTTAAAATTCCAGACTATATGATAAAACATGAAATTACATCCCAACTCTCGGCTCCCGGTACGCCACAACAAAATGGTGTATCGAAAAAGAGAAATAGAACCTTGTTGGACATGGTTCGATCAATGATGAGTTATGCTCATCTCCTTAGTTCATTTTGGGGTTACACAGTAGAGACTGCGGTATACATTTTGAACAATGTGCCCTCAAAAAGTGTTTCTGAAACACCTTTTGAACTCTTGAAAGAACGTAAAGGTAGTTTATGTCATTTCAAAATTTGGAGTTGTCCAGCACATGTGCTTGTGACAAATCCAAAGTAGTTGGATTCACGTTCAAAATTGTGCCTATTCATAGGCTACCCAAAAGAAACAAGAGGTAGTTTATTCTATGATCCTAAGGAAGATAAGGTTTTTGTGTCGACAAATGTCACCTTCTTAGAAGAGGAGCACATAAGGGACCACAAACCAAGAAGTAAAATTATGTTGAGTGAGTTAGACGGGACAATAGCAAAAGTTGCTAATAAAATTAGTACATCAACAAAAGTTGTTGATACTAGCTTGTCTAGTCAAGAGAGTCCATCTCAAGAGTTGAGTACGCCTCGACATAGTGGGAGGGTTATAACACAACCTGACCGTTACATGGGTTTATCTGAAACCCAAGTTGTTATACCAGATGACGACTGTGAGGATCCATCGACTTATAATCAAGCGATGGTTGACAAAGACAAAGACAAGTG
This sequence comes from Trichosanthes cucumerina, assembly GCA_036507285.1. Classification (NCBI taxonomy): domain Eukaryota; kingdom Viridiplantae; phylum Streptophyta; class Magnoliopsida; order Cucurbitales; family Cucurbitaceae; genus Trichosanthes; species Trichosanthes cucumerina. The sequence goes on along the minus strand of CM071839.1, from coordinate 66,067,911 downwards.
GGTCATAGCCATGGACCAAGAAATGGAGTCTATGCACTTCAATTCTGTTTAGGATCTTGTAGATAAACCTGATGGGGTAAAACCTATAGGTTGTAAGTGGATCTACAAGACAAAGCGTGGTGTAGATGGGAAGGTGCAAACCTTTAAAGCTAGACTAGTAACAAAGGGTTATACCCAGGTTGAAGGGGTTGACTATGAGGAAACCTTTTCACTTGTTGCTATGGTAAAGTCTATCCGTATCTTACTTGTCATTGTTGCATATTATGACTATGAGGTATGGCAAATGGATGTCAAGACAAACTTTTTGAATGACAATATTGACGAGAACATGTACATGGACCAACCCAAATGGTTCATTGAACCAGGAAAAGAGCAAAAAGATTGCATGCTTAAAAGGTTCATCTATGGACTGAAACAAGCCTCTAGGTCCTGGAACATAAGATTTGATGAGGCAATCAAATCTTTTGGGTTTGACCAAAATGATGATGAACCTTGTGTCTATAAGAAAATCATCAATAGTTCTGTCACATTCCTAGTTTTATATGTGGATGATATCCTACTCATTGGGAATGAGGTAGGATATCTTACTGACATTAAGAATTGGCTAGCTACGCAATTCCAAATGAAATATTTGGGTGATGCACAGTTTGTTCTTGGGATCCAGATTGTCCGGAACTGCAAGAATAGAACACTAGCCTTGTCTCAAACATTTTACATAGACAAAGTGTTGTCAAAGTTTAAGATGCAAGGCTCCAAAAAGGGCTTATTGCCTTTTAGACATGGAGTTCATTTGTCTAAGGAACAATGTCCTAAGACACCTCAAGGAGTTGAGGATATGAGACGAATTCCTTATGCATCAGCTGTTGGGAGCCTTATGTACGTCATGTTGTGTACTAGGCCAGACATCTTTTTTGCAGTTGGAATGGTCAGTAGGTATCAATCCAATCCAGGACCTGAACACTGGACAACGGTTAAAACAATCCTTAAGTATCTACGGAGAACAAGGAACTACATGCTTGTGTATGGGACTAAGGATTTGATCCTTACAGATACACTGATTCGACTTTCGATCGATAAAGATTCTCGAAATCTACATCGTAGTCGTGATTTACTCTTAACGGAGGAGCTGTAGTATGGTGAAGAGTCAAGCAAGGATGTATCGTTGATTCCACCATGGAGGTCGAATATGTAGCAGCTTGTGAAGAAGCTAAAGAGGTCGTTTGGTTAAGGAAATTCATGCTAAATTTGGAAGTTGTTCAAAATATGACTTTGCCCATCACGATGTATTGCGATAAGAGTGGTGCAGTGGCAAATTCAAGGGAACCCCGAGGTCACAAGAGGGAAAAGAACATTGATCGGAAATATCATCTCATACGGGAGATCGTGTATTGAGGAGACGTGATTGTCATGAAGATAGCCTTAGAGCACAACGTTGTTGATCCTTTTACAAAAGCTCTCACGGCTAAAGTATTTGAGAGTCACCTAGAAGGTCTAGGTTTACAAGTCTTCCCCGACTAGGGAAAATGGGAGTATATTGTACAAAGTGTTTAAAATGTCCTAGTTTATTGTATTTACATTACTGTAATGTTTTAATACTCCACAAGCTTTAGGTCAAGTTGGAGATTATTGGGATTTGTGCCCTAAACTTATGTAATTTTGATCTAATAAATAAAAAGTTATTTGTTCTGATAAAATTATATTCTTGCCTTATAAATCCAATAAACTAAGCTCCAAAGTTATAATGTATCTTGAACATTAGTGTACTAAACACTATTTGGATTATGTTCAAGAGTATAACCTAAAGGGGGTGTTTGGCCCATTGGTTTGGGTTAGGGTAGTGTTGGGTTTCAAACCCAACACCATGTTTGGTACAAAGGGTTTCAAAACAAGGATTTTGAAAACACACCCCCATGGGTTTGAAACACAACCCCATGGGTTTTGTACCATGTTTTCCCCTTCTATTTATCGTTTTTCATTTTCGATGACCACTTCAACAACAATTCCGATGACAACTTCGACAACAACTCCGAAGACTACATCGGTGACCCGACCAACTCCGATGACAACTCAAACGACCACCAACAACTAAAACTCCGACGATTACACTGGCAACTCAACCAACTCTGATGAAAACTTCGATAATCACACCGACGACTCGACCAACTCTGATGAAAATTCCGACGACCGCATCGGCAACCCAACCAACTCCGATGACAATTTCGACGACCACACCTGCGACCCCGACCAACTCTGATGGCAATTCCAACGACCACACCGGTGACCCTGACCAACTCCGATGACAATTCCAACGACCACATCGGCGACCCAACCAACTCCGATGACAATTTCGACGACCACACCGGCGACCCCAACAAACTCTGATGACAATTTTGACAACCACACCGGCGACCCCGACCAACTCCGATGACAATTCCGACGACCACACCGACGACCACCCGACCAACTCCGATGACAATTTCGACGACCACACCGACGACCGACTAACTCTAAGGGCAACTCCGATGACTGCCTGATCACTACCGGTGACGAAAACTTCAACGACCACACCGGCGACCTGACCATCGCGACGATTACCTCCATCGATAACTACAATGAAAATTCTATAGATTAATTTAACGATCGCCCCTGTGACTCGACCACCCAAACAACTTGATACTTTGATGCTCCAACCACCGCCAATCCGAAAGAGTTGTTCAACATGAGACATTCATGTTGGGTTTTATGTCCTAAAACTCGTACTTTTGTAAACTGAATGAATATTCTACATCACAATAAAGTTGTTATTGAAATTTATTCAGTAAAAGTGTTATTGACTATTGTGTATTGTGTAACCTTAATCCAATAAAGAACCCTTGGCTATAGGATGAATACTTGAACTTTATGTGTGACATAAAAGTGGATCAAGTTCAAGTTATAGCCGTAATGAGCCTATAGTATAAGGATAGGGTTGGGGACCTTATCCTGGGACACTATGGACGCGCCCACTTTGTAGAGAACACAAACGATGTGATCCTTAATCGTTCATGTGGAGACATGTGAGTGGGGGCGCCTATGCAATGAGTTTGCATAAGATCGATCACGCGCAATAGTCACTTAGACTTTATAACTTCGCATCGCCTTAATCGACTATATTCATCCGATGACCTAGGTAACTCGATCTTAATCCCGAGCGTTCTATGGACTCTCGCTTATTCGAATTATCCTTAGATTTACATGGGTGAGATTGGCTCGAGACCGCCGACTCAATAAGCTTGCCATTTCAAGGATAAAACCGGGTAGATAGCTGGGAACATAGTTCGGCAAGATGGAATTCATTCCTACCCGCTTTAGGGATTAGTAGAAAGGTTGTTCCCTTAAATCATCGACTCGGGTCTTGAACACGGGCCCATCCTCTCATTGGCTCGAGAGGGATTTGGTTTGCTGGTTGGACCACAAACCAATTGTTCATTAGAGGATCAGTGGAACTTAAGGAACAAGAGGTAATTACAGGGGTAAAACGGTAATTTTGACCCAGCTGTAATTATGAATGACCTGTGAAGGATCGACTTACTAATCATGGTTATATCGAGTGGACATAAATATATCTATAGTGAGGAGAGTGCAAAACACGGGCTTTAGTGGAATGTCCTGGTTAACGAATGTTGATTAGCTAGGCTAAAGAGTTTGGTGGTTAATCTCGTATCGTTGAAGCTCATGATCTCAGAGGGTCCATTAGGTCCTCCTTACTAGCTCGGACTTAGCCTTCTTACTTTTTGAGAGAAAAGAATTTGAATTGTTCAAATTCAAGTTTGGGAGAAAGCGTTATTTATATGTGATATATTTAACGAATCATAGCTTAATTATGAATTAAACTATGATTAATAAGAGGTGGATATATTTAAATATGATTTAAATATTGGGATCGGTTTATAGCATGAATAAGGATTCATGTTCAAAACAATCGATCGAGATCGGGCAATTTATTTAATTTAATATTTGATATTAAATTAAATTAAAAATTAATTAATTAAATTAATTTTGAATTATTTAATTAATTATATTAATTTTAATTAAAAATTAATTTAATATTGATTTTTGAATTAAAATTAAATGTAAAATGAGGGATTTTCATGATTTTCATGAAAAATAAGTTGCCAACTTGCCCAATCTTACTCATCTTCAAAATTCACCAAAATTGGCCACCTCCATCTCAAAACATCCTCATCACCCTTGAGTTGTCACTCCATTGAAGCTTTTTGAAGCTTTATATAATGGTGATTTGGGGTGTTTAGAGAGAATTACACAGAAAATTCAATATTCCCGAATTAGTGACCTTTGAGGTCTTTTCTTCCAAATTCTCTCAATCTAGGATCCCACAATCCGTTCTAAGGCCCGAGGGTAGTAGGGAAGACTCTAACTAACTGTCCACGAAGTGTTCGTGGCTTTGAAAACCATCAACCGAGTGAAGAGAATTTTATCTTCAAAGTTGAGTTTTCTATCCCCTCTGCTTTTCCAAATTTGAGCATGTTTTTTATTTTACAAAATTGATCAACTTAGAGTGTTCAAGATCCAAAATTGCTTCCGCTTTCTTAATCTAGACTCTTTCAATTGGTATCGAGCAATTTTGAGCACTCAATTTGATCAATTGTGTTCTCGTGGTGGGTGTTTTATGAAATACAATTTTTCCGGGCATCTAAAGTGTTCTTCTCTGACTTTGGCATTTAAATTGAGCATCAATTTGTGCTTTATTTTCAAATTGCTCAAGTGTGTTTGAGCATTAATGTGTGTAGAATAAGCTGTAAAAATTTCGATCGATTGGAGTTCGGGAAGGCCTTCAATTTGACGTTTGAAGAAGAGGTCCTGGCCCGGAAACAGAGTAGCTCTACTGGAATTTTTTTCAAATTTTGCTATAGTGAAAATTTCCTCCCGCCCGTGCTTTTAAGAAGAAAGAGTTGACCAAATGTGGACCGTTGACTTTGATCGCGGTTTTGTTGACTTTGACCGGTTCAATGGTTTTTGGACCGGTTCTCGGCTCGATTTTGGTCCTGGTTTCGGTTGGTTTTAGACCTGCTCGACTATTTCAAGAATAAGGGTATTCAGAAAAAGAAGAAGAAGGACAAAGGGAAGGGACAGGCTCCCGCACGCAAGGCCAAGGCCACAGGAAAATGTTTCCATTGTGGTGCAGACGGGCACTGGAAGAGGAACTGCCCAAAATACCTTGCAGAAAAGAAAGCTGAGAAAGAAAAACAAGGTAAATATGATTTACTCGTTATTGAAACATGTTTAGTGGAACATGATGATTCCGCTGATATTAGATTCGAGAGCCACTAACCATGTTTGTTCTTCTTTTGAAACTAGTTCTGGCAAAGAAAGCAGATGATGGGGAGATATCTCTCGTGGTTGGAACGGGAGAGGTTGTCTCAAATGCAAGCAAAGTGGGAGTCGTGGAAGTTGTTGTTTAGAGATAGATTTATTTTATTAGAAAATATACTTTTGGTTCCTGGAATCAAAAGAAATCTTGTATCTATCTCTTGTTTACTTGAACATATGTATAAAGTGTCTTTTGATCATAATGAAGCGTTCATTTGCAAAAGAGGTGTACGAATATGTTCTGCTAAACTTGAAAACAACTTATACGTGTTAAGACCAACTGATGTAAAAGCTATTTTGAACACTGAAATGTTTAAAACAAATTGATACTCAAAATAAAAGGCGTAAACTTTCTCCTAGTACCTATCTTTGGCACTTAAGACTAGGCCACATTAATCTCAATAGGATTGGGAGACCGCAAAGAGTGGTCTCCTAAGTCGCTTAGAGGACAACTCTTTACCACCATGTGAGTCCTGTCTCGAAGGAAAATGACTAAAAGACCTTTTTCCGAAAAAGGTTATAGAGCCAAAGAGCCTTTGAATTCGTGCATTCTGACCTTTGTGGTCCTAAGGAATGTCAAGGCACGAGGAGGGTATGAATACTTCATCAATTTTATTGATGATTATTCTAGGTATGGTTATCTTTACCTAATGCACCATAAGTCCAAACCCTTGAAAAGTTCAAGGAATATAAGGCGTAAGTTGAGAATACATTAGGTAAAACGATTAAAACACTTCGATCGGATCGAGGTGGAGAGTATATGGATTTGAGATTCCAAGACTATATGATAGAACATGGAATCGTATCCCAACTCTCAAGACTCGGTACACCTCAAATGTAATGGTGTATCCGAGAGGAGAAATAGAACCTCGTTGACATGGTTCGATCCATGATGAGCTACGCCACCGCCTAGTTCGTTTGGGGATACGCAGAGAAGTCACTGTGTATATATTTTGAACATGGTTCCCTCAAGAGTGTTTCGAAACACCCTATGAGTTATGGAAAGGGCGTAAAGGTAGTTTACGCCACTTCAAGATTTGGGGATGTCCTAAGACATGTGCTAGTGTCCAATCCAAAGAAATTGGAACATCGCTCAAAATTATGCCTATTCGTGAGGATACTCCAAAGAAACGAAAGGTGGTCTGCTTTATGATCCTCAAGAGGACAAGGTGCTTGTGTCGACAAATGCCACGCTCTTAGAGGAAGACCACATGAGAGATCATCAACCTCGTAGTAGGATTGTCTTAAGTGAAATTTCCAGGAAGTTACGTGATAAATCAACAAGAGTTGTTGATAAAGTTGGTCCTTCTCAAGAGTTGAGAATGCCTCGACGTAGTGGGAGGGATGTTAGACAACCTCGACTGTTACATGGGTTTGACTGAAACCCAAGTCGTCATACCGATGATGGCGTTGAGGATCCATTGACCTATAAACAGCAATGAATGATATAGATAGGGACGAGTGGATCAAAGCCATGGACCTTGAAATGGAGTCAATGTACTTCAATTCAATGCTGAAACTTGTAGATCAACCAGATGGTGAAAGACCTATCGGTTGCAAGTGGATCTACAAGAGGAAACGAGATCAAGCTTCTGTAAAGGTGCAAACCTTTAAGGCTCGACTTGTGGCAAAGGGTTATACCCAAAGGGAAGGGGTGGACTATGAAGAAACCTTCTCCCCTGCTGCCATGCTTAAGTCCATTAGAATACTCTTGTCCATTGCCACGTTTTATGACTATGAAATTTTGCAAATGGATGTCAAGACAGCCTTTCTAAATGGCAATCTTGAAGAGAGTATCTATATGGATCAACCAGAAGGGTTCATAGTTCGGGGTCAAGAGCAAAAGGTTTGCAAGCTTAAACGATCCATCTATGGATTGAAACAAGCTTCTAGATCTCGAATATAAGATTTGATATCGCGATCAAATCTTATGGCTTTGAAATGAGATATTGACGAGCCTTGTGTTTACAAGAAGATAGTCAATACCACCGTAGCTTTCTTAGTTCTATATGTAGACGATATCTTGCTCATTGGGAATAATGCAGGATTCCTGACTGGCGTTAAGCAATGGCTAGCGACCCAATTCCAAATGAAAGATTTGGGAGAGGTTCAGTTTGTTCTTGGAATCCAAATTGTTCTGAATCGCAAGAACAAAACGCTAGCATTGTCACAAGCATCTTATATTGACAAGATGTTGGTTAGATATAAGATGCGTAATTCCAAGAAGGGTTTATTACCTTTCGTGCATGGAATTCATTTGTCTAAGGAACAAGTGTCCTAAGACACCTCAAGAAGTTGAGGATATGAGACGCATTCCCTATGCATCCGCCGCTTGTAGTCCGATGTATGCCATGTTATGTACTCGACCGACATATGCTATGCAAAGGGGAATAGTCGCAGATATCGCCTAATCCGTGATATGATCACCGGATCGCCAAGTGAAGAACATCCTCAAATATCTTAGGAGAACGAGGGATCAGTATGCTTGTGTATGGTGCAAAGGATTTGATCCTTGCAGGATACACTCGACTCGATGCCAGATCGATGTGGATTCGAGGAAATCCACATCGTGATCGATGTTCACTCATAACGGAGGAGCTATAGTATGGAGGAGTATAAAGCAAGGTTGTATTGCCGACTCCACCATGGAGGTCGAGTACGCGCGCACTACATGGCTGGCAAAGGAGAGGTCAGATGGCTTAGAAAATTCTTGACCGATTTGGAAGTTGTTCCAAATATGAATTTGCCTATCACCCTTTATTGTGATAATAGTGGTGTAGTGGCAAATTCTAAAGAACCTAGAAGCCATAAGCGCGAAAAGCACATAGAGCGCAAATACCATCTCATCGTGGAGATTGTGCAACGAGGAGACGTGATCGCCACGCGGATCGCTTCGAGCACAACATTGCCGATCCGCTTACAAAGCCCCTCACGGCTAAAGTGTTTGAGGGACACCTAGAGAGTCTAGGACTACGGGTTGTACAAGAGGGGCGCTTTTTCTTTTTCGAAAGATGTTTTACCCTACAGACGCTTTTAGTCCAAGTGGGAGATTGTTGGGTTTTATGTCCTAAAACTCGTGGTTTTGTAAATCAATGAATATTCTACATCACAATAAAGTTGTTATTGAAATTTATTCAAGAAAAGTGTTATTGACTATTGTGTATTGTGTAACCTTAATCCAATAAAGAACCCTTGGCTATAGGATGAATACTTGAACATTATGTGTGACATAAAAGTGGATCAAGTTCAAGTTATAGCCGCAAGCAGATCTATAGTATAAGGATAGGGTTGGGACCTTATCCTCGAGACACTATGGACGCGCCCACTTTGTAGAGAAACAAACGATGTGATCCTTAATCGCTCATGTGGAGACATGTGAGTGGGGCGCCCTATGCAATGAGTTTGCATAAGATCGATCGCGCAATAGTCACTTAGACTTTATAACTCCGCTTCTCGTCTTAATCGACTATATTCATCCGATGACCTAGGTAACTCGATCTTAATCCCGAGCGTTCTATGGACTCCTGCTTATTCGAATTATCCTTAGATTTACATGGGTGAGATTGGCTCGAGACCGCCACTCAATAAGCCCGCCATTTCAAGGATAAAACCGGGTAGATAGTCGGGAACATAGTTCGCAAGATGGAATTCATTCCTACCCGCTTTAGGGATTAGTAGAAAGGTTGTTCCCTTGGCATCGACTCCGGGTCTTGAACACGGGCCCATCCTCTCTCATTGGCTCGAGAGGGATTTGGTTTCTTCGGTTGGACCACAAACCAATTGTTCATTAGAGGATCAAAGGGAACTTAAGGAACAAGAGGTAATTACAGTGGTAAAACGGTAATTTTGACCCAAATTGTAATTATGAATGACCCGTGAAGGATCGACTTACTAATCATGGTTATATCGAGTGGACATAAATATATCTACAAAGTGAGAGAGTGCAACCACCGGGCTTTAGTGGAATGTCCCAGTGGTTAACGAATGTTGATTAGCTAGGCTAAAGAGTTTGGTCGGTTAATCTCGTATCGTTGAAGCTCATGATCTCAGAGGTCCATTAGGTCCTCCTTACTAGCTCCTGGACTTAGCCTTATTACTTTTTGAGAGAAAAGAATTTGAATTGTTCAAATTCAAGTTTGGGAGAAAGCGTTATTTATATGTGATATATTTAATCTAATCATAGCTTAATTATGAATTAAACTATGATTAATAAGAGGTGGATATATTTAAATATGATTTAAATATTGGGATCGGGTTTATAGCATGAATAAGGATTCATGTTCAAAAAATCGATCGAGATCGGGCAATTTATTTAATTTAATATTTGATATTAAATTAAATTAAAAATTAATTAATTAAATTAATTTTGAATTATTTAATTAATTATATTAATTTTAATTAAAAATTAATTTAATATTGATTTTTGAATTAAAATTAAATGTAAAATGAGGGATTTTCATGATTTTCATGAAAAACAAGTTGCCAACTTGCCCAATCTTACTCATCTTCAAAATTCACCAAAATTGGCCACTCCATCTCAAAACATCCTCATCACCCTTGAGTTGTCACTCCATTGAAGCTTTTGAAGCTTTATATAATGGTGATTTGGGGTGTTTAGAGAGAATTACACAGAAAATTCAATATTCCCGAATTAGTGACCTTTGAGGTCTTTTCTTCCAAATTCTCTCAATCTAGGATCCCACAATCCGTTCTAAGGCCTGAGGGTAGTAGGGAAGACTCTAACGGTTGTCCACGAAGTGTTCGTGCTGAAAACCATCAACCGAGTGAAGAGAATTTTATCTTCAAAGTTGAGTTTTCTATCCCTCTGTTTTTCCAGCTTTGAGCATGTTTTTTATTTTACAAAATTGATCAACTTAGAGTGTTCAAGATCCAAAATTGCTTCCACTTTCTTAATCTAGACTCTTTCAATTCATCCGCTCAAAATGTCATTGAGAGAGCATTCGATATGCTGAAGGGTCGATGGGCGATACTAAGAGGAAAGTCTTTTTACCCAGTAGAAGTCTAGTGCAGGACTATAACTGCATGTTGTTTGTTGCACAACTTAATTATACAAAAAATGGACCCAGATCCCACATTCGAGGAGGCATACACAAGTGACCCCGATTCAATTGGGTGAACACAAACAACGTTGAATTTGTAGAGACAACAAATGTCTGGACTTAATGGATGGAACATCTCGCAAACCATATATAGATGAATTGGAATGAGAATTGACGATTGTTGAATTAAACATATATATATATATATATATATACATTGATTAGATTTTGTATATATGTACTACATATATATATTGAACTCTTTCTTTGCATGAACCACCCCAAATTGGAAGTATGATTACTGTGTGGAAGTTCTGGGGAAAGCACCGAGAAACTGATTCTATTTCCATCTACCACTCTCTATTACTTTTTTAGAATTTTATGTTTAGCTTAACTTTGTTGGACAACTATCTCTATTTTTTTTATTATTTATTTCAGTCAGCGTAACATGTTATCTTTAACCAACATATTTCTATGTATCGATTGTTTTACTTTATCATTGGCACCACAGTTCTTACATTACACATTACAACATATAGTTAGTTGTTTTACTTTATGTCATCATGAGTGAAGTGCATTATAAATATAATATATATAGCTACAAAGTATTATAAACTCAAATTAGATACATTAGATAAATTGTTGATAGGTACTAGTTATGAAGTTAAAAAATAAAGTAAGAAGACAAAATTACTATATATAAAAATATTAAGTATTTATTTAGAAAAAGCAGATGCACACACTTAACCCAACACAACACCGCACTTCCAAACATCGCTTTATGCAACCCATTCCAACACAACATCGCACCTCAAACATCTGTTTCGCAACACGGCCTAACACAACCTCTCGCACCAAACACTATTTTCTCGCAAGTCCAAAGTGTTTCGATATACTGACCAAAAACCTGTGGTTTCAAACCTGTGGTTTCTGATTCCAACACAATACACACAAATGTGCCCCAAATGGTCTATGGTATAAGAATAAGGTTGGAAACCTTATTCTAGTAACACCATGATGCAGCCTACTTTGTAATTAGTACAAATGAGGTCATCCAACTCATTCATGTGGTTGACATGCGAGTGGGGGCATCCTGTATGAAGAGAGTTCATACAAGACTGATCATGCAAATTATTAGTCTCACCAAAGATAACGTCATAGCAGGATAAGACCGATAATTTATAGATGGTCATTAGTGACTTGACCTGAATCCTGAGCAAGTTAAGAACTCCTGCTTATAGGGGTTTGTCCTTAGACTAGTATGGGTGAGAATGGCCTGTAGCCGACTAAATAAGTCTAGCTCAAGGACGAAACCTCGTAGGTAGCTGGGGACTTAACTGTGCAAGATGGAATTCACTCATTCCTATACTAAGGATTTAGATAGGTTGTTCCCTTAAGAACTGACTTCAGGTCTTGAACAACGGGGTCCCGCCCTCTATGAGGATATGAGTCTATGGTAGGATTTTAGACTTGTTCATTAGAGGATCAGTGGTGCTTAAGGAACGAAGAGGTAATCACAGGGGTAAAATGGTAATTTGACCAATCCGTGATTACGAACAACCTGTGAAGGGTCGACTCATGGGTAATGATTATATTAGTGGACACAATATAATCTACAGTGAGGAGAGTGCAGCTACAAGTCTATAGTGGAGTGACTTGTGGTTAATGAATATTGATTAACCGGATCAAAGAGTTTGATCGGCTTAATCTCACATCATTGGAGCTCATGAACCGTAGGTCCATTAGGTCCCTCCGCTGGCTCAACATGGTAATATTTAGGGTATAAAGTTAGGAATGAAATTAAAGTGTTCAAATTCATATATGAGGTGTTATATTAAGTTATATATGATATAATTGATATAATATATAGTTTTAATATGAATTAGATTCACATATAATCCATACACTAATGAGAGAATAAAGGAGGGATAGGATGGTAATTTTCATCCTATTTCCCTATATATAGTTTCATGAGATGTAATTTTGAAAAAGAGCTTCTTAAGAAACCCAAGAGGATCATATAGTTGTGTTGGAAGAGTTCCACACACAATCTCTCAAACCTCACAACCTATCCTAAAGGAACCCACATTCCTCCCTCACTCTGAGAACAATCTGAGAAGATCCGGGTGGTAATGTATGTGATCGTCGTTGGTTCGAGTTGCTTTAGATCGTGATCGTGGGAGGAGGAGCACTTGAAGAAAGAGTTTTTCAAAGGTAATATCTTGTTGTCCATCTTGTAGAAATGAATGCTTAATCTAGTTAGATTAGTTCTTGATCGTAATCCATGTAACTAAATTAAGAATACGCGATCAACAATCGCCTAGCTGTGGGATTCGATCCTTCAATAACTCCATTTACTATTGATAACACACAAAATGTGCTATCCTTAGGCTTATACTTTGCTAGTTTTCGTGATAATTTCGTGGCTTTTACGTGTTTAATTCATCCAATTTCGTTAAGAGCTTAACAAACCATTTGGAGATATTTTGAAATACTCGAGGTTAAATTCAAGGGTTTTGGGGAACTAAAAGTGACACCAAGTGGAAGGAGAAGGACCAAAACAAGCATGTTGACCCAAGGTGACGGCGCTGCAACGCCATTCTTTGCGCCACAACACCAATGTTGCGGATAATTTGCATAGTGAAGTCAGTGAAGACGGCGCGCTGCAACGCTGCTTTGCGTCACGCAACTAAATCGATAAGAAAGCGCGTATTAGGAAGCGGTGTTGCAACGTTGTCCTCGCGTGTTGCAACGCCGTGAGGAATTTTCCATAATTGTTTATCGCCTAGGCACGCGGCGTTGCAACGCCGCCATGGGTTGCAACATCATACAAATTTTTTGTATAAATAGAATATGCTGTACCCATTGTAAAGGGAGCCGAATTTGATAGTTTTTGGACCTAATTTCAAAATACACATTCTAAAAGAAGAAGAAGAGCATTCTTTGGCAACCAAGCACGTGAGTAAAAGCCCTAGATCGTGACGAGAGCTTGGGAATGAGGGACCGACATCGACATATACGAGTTTTATTTCTTTTTCTTTTAGTTCGTAGCTTAGTTTATAGATTATTCTATGGGATTAGCATGTTTTTATGGTGATTATGAGTAGCTAGTTTCCATAGTTAGGGGATTGATGTAGCTTGTTATTGTTGGGTTTTATGTCCTAAAACTCGTGATTTGTAAACTAAATGTATATTCTATTTTGCAATAAAGTTGTTATTGAGATTTATTCAGTAAAGGTGTTATTGAATAAAGTGAATTGTGTATTGTGTAACCCTAATCAAATAAAGAACCCTTGGCTATAGGATGAATACTTGAACTTTATGTGTGACATAAAAGTGGATCAAGTTCAAGTTATAGCCAGAACGGTCTATAGTATAAGGATAGGGTTAGGTACCTTATCCTGGGGACACTATGGACGCGACCCACTTTGTAGAGTACAAATGATGTGATCCTAAATCGTTCATGTGGAGACATGCGAGTGGGGGTGTCCTATGCAATGAGTTTGCATAAGACTGGACCGCGAAATAGTCACTTAGACTTTATAACTCCGTTTACTATCTTAACTGACTATATTCATACGATGACCAAGGTAACTCGATCTTAATCCTGAGCGTTCTATGAACACCGCTTATTCTCGTTATCCTTAGATTTTCATGGGTGAGAGTGGCTCGAGACCGCCACTCAATAAGCCTCCAATTTCGTGGATAAGTCTAGGTAGATAGCTAGGAACATAATTCTGCAAGATGGAATTCACTCCAACCCGCTTCAGGGATTGTTCCCTTAAGTGTTGACTTCGGGTCTTGAACGAAGGGCCCACCCCCTTTCATTGGCCCGAGAGGGATTTGGTTTGCTGGTTGGACCACAAACCAAATGTTCATTAGAGGATCAGTGGGACTTAAGGAACAAGAGGTAATTACAGGGGTAAAACGGTAATTTTGACCCAGCTATAATTACGAACGACCTGTGAAGGATCGACTTACTAATCATGGTTATATCGAGTGGATAGAAATATATCTACAGTGAGGAGAGTGCAACCACTGGGTTTTAGTGGAGTGTCCCGGTGGTTACGAATGTTGATTAGCTATGCTAAAGAGTTTAGCCGGTTAATCTCGTATTGTTGGAGCTCGTGATCCGTAGGTCCATTAGGTCCTCCTTACTAGCTCCTGATTAAGTCTTTTAACATTTTGAGAGAAAAGAATTTGAATTGTTCAAATTCGGTTTTGGGAGAAATCGTTAACTATATGTGATATATTTAACTGGTCATATCTTAATTATGAATTAAACTATGATTAAAAAGAGGTAGATATATGTAAATATGATTTAAATATTGATCGGTTTATAGCATGAATAAGGATTCATTTTCAAAAAATCGATCGGATCGGGCAATTTATTTAATTTAATATTAAATTAAATTAAAAATTAATTAATTAAATTATTTTTAATTTTTTAATTAATTAAATTAATTTTAATTTTTAATTAATTAAATTAATTTTAATTTAAAATCAATTTAATATTATTTTTTGAATTAAAATTAAATGAAAAATGAAGTTTTCATGAAAATCAAGTTGGCAACTTCCCAATCTCTCTCATCTTCAAATTCACCAAATTAAACCACCTCCATCTCAAAGCATCTTCATCACCTCTTGAGTTGTCACTCAAATGAAGCTTAATGAAGCTTTATTTAGTGGTGTTTTGAGGTGTTTTGAGAGAATTTTTCGTAAAAACGTTTCGCCCTTAGTTAGTGACCTTTGAGGTTTTTTCTTCTAAATTCTCTCAACCTAGGATCCCACAATCCGTTCTAAGGTCTGAGGATAGTAGGGAAGACTCTAGAGGTGGTCCACGAAGTGTTCGTGTTGAAAAATATCCACCGGATGAAGAGAATTTGATCTTCAAAGTTGAGTTTTCTATCCCTTTGTTTTTCCAGCTTTGAGCATGCATTTTAGTTTACAAAATTGATCAACTTAGAGTGTTCAAGATCCAAAATAGCTTTTGTTTTCTTAATCTAGACTCTATCAGTTATGAACCTGTTTTAGTTAATGTATTGAACTTATGACTGTGTTGCTTTATTTTTTGCAATTCTTTCTTAAATTACTTGTTCTTCTTTGGCTAAGTTTACCATGATTTGTTGGTTTAAGTTGATTCGATAGAATAAACTTAGATTAGAGCAAAGTTATCAAAACTCTTAGAAAATCTGGGCACGAAAGTGACTTGGGTTCTATGGGAAACGTTTTAAGAAGTTGCTTAATGTCATGCATGAAGGGAATCGAAGTCCCGCAACGGAAGCGACTGTGAATCGCGCGCTCTTGATTTAGTTATAACAATTTAATTCATGAACATAAACAACTAGATTAAGCATAAAACATAATGGACAACAAGAAATATTACCTTTGAAGAACCTTTCTTCAAGTGCTCCTCTCTCCCACGATCACGATCTCAGCTACTGGAACACGAACGGACGAAGACACGACCATAGGATGTTCTCCGTTGTTCTCTAGGTGAGGGAGGAATGTGGGTTCCCTTTAGGAGAGATGAGGTATTTTGTGAGAGAGATGTGTGTTTTGGAACCCTTCCAACAACACAACAAAAGCTTGAAAAACACTTAACCTAGTTGCATCTCATGCAACCATATATATAGGGAAATAGGATGGAAATGACCATCCTACCCTCTTTTAATCTCTCTTTAGTATATAGTTTATATGTAAATCTAATTCCCATTAAAACTATATATTATATTAATTATATCGTATATAATTGATATAAAATCCTCATGTATGAAATTGAACACTTCAATTTCATTCCTAACTTTATACCCTCAATATTACCATGTCGAGCCAACGGAGGACCTAATGGACCTACAGTTCATGAGCTCCAATGATATGAGATTAACCGATCAAACTCTTTGATCCAGCTTAATCAATATTCATTAACTACAAGTCACTCCACTATAGACTTGTAGCCGCACTCTCCTCACTCAGAGATAATATTGTGTCCACCGATATAGTCATTACCCATGAGTCGACCCTTCACAAAGTTGTGTTCAGAATTACTACTGGGTCAAATTACCGCTTTACCCCTATGATTATTTGTTTGCTCCTTAAGCACCACCGATCCTCTAATGAACAACAAGTCTAAGGTCCTACCTTAGGCTCATACCCTCATAGAGGGCGGGGCCTCGTTGTTCAAGACTGACTCGCCTTCTAAGGGAACAACTTATCCGATTCCCAAGTGTAGGAATGAGTGAATTCCATCTTGCACAATTAAGTTCCCAGCCTACCTACGAGGTTCCGTCCCCCGAGAAGGTAGGCTTATTGATTCTGCCATGTGCCACTCTCACCCATACTAGTCTAAGGACAAACCCCTATAAGCGGTGGAGTTCTTAACTTGCTCAGATTCGTGTCGAGTCACTAATGACCATCTATAAATTACTAGTCTTATCTTGTTAACTGTGTTACAATCGGTTAGACTAATAACTTGTGATTCGGTCTTGTATGAACTCTTCATACAGATGCCCCCACTTGTATGAACTCTAATTTTAAGGCGTCGTTGTTTGAGAATGACGATTATTTAGATTGATTAATATCATGAGAAAAATCTAGATTTTAGACTAAAGCTTTTGTTTTTCTCCTTTTTTTGTTGTTTTTCCTTTTTCTAAATATTTTCCTTTTTTTTTTTGTTTTGTTTTTTGTTTTCTTGTTTTCTTTTCTCTTTTGTTTCTTTCCTTATTTGTTTTGTTTCTCTTTTTTTTTGTTTTCCTTTCCTTTTTTTTTGTAATTATTTGTGGTGTCCTTATTTTTCTTTCTTGAGTTAGATGCTTTTGTTTTTGTATTTAATTTTTATTTTTTCCATTCCTTTTGTTGTCTCCAGGTTTATGCCCCAAGGATAAAGTTGTAAACCTTCAACCTTTTGATCCTGAAATCGAAAGGACCTGCAGAAGAATTATAAGGGAAAACAGAGCTGAAATTCATCAAATGGCAGACTAAGAGATAATCAACACCCTAAACCCATCAGGAGTATTTCCAACCTGTGTTTAATTCTAAGCAGGTTGGAATAGTCCATGCTCCCATTAATGTTAATAATTTTGAACTGAAAACAGGGTTAATCCAGATGGTTAGGGAGAATGCCTTCAAGGAGCAAGCCACAGAGGACCCTAACTCCCATTTACAAAATTTTTTGATATGTGGTATTGTTAAATTGAATGGTATTCTTGCTGACTTTATTCGCTTACGTCTATTTCCTTTTTCTTTGCATGGTAGAGCTAAAGAATGGTTGGAGTCCCTCCCACTAGGAAGTATCACTTCTTGGGAGGAGTTAGCTCAAGCCTTCATGTCTAAACACTAGTAGAAAAAGGTTTTAATGACGGTGCACATCCGTCATCAAAGCGTGTGTCATTGTATCTTACAATGGCGGTTGCTTTTTAATGACGGCCAATGACCGCCATTAAAGGTCTTCGACCGTCATTAAAAGGTATATATTTTGGGTTGACATCTACTTTTAATGATAGATTTTGCCCGCCATGGAAAGTTAGCTTTTAATGACGGCAACGCCACATCTTTATCAATAATTGAATAAAAAAATTGTTGCCAACAATATTTCTTTTTCTTTACGCATAAAATAAAATTCCAATAGTTATTACATTTTTATACAACAAATATATCGTGCATAATGATTTAGAACAAAATTCAAAGAAAACTACAATGAGCGACAAAACAACACTTACAAAAGATCCAACATATTAGGAAAAATACAAGCAATTTACATTCTCAAATATTGTTTAAGCTCCTTGGATTTTTTTTGTTGTGTCATCTCTTCCCTTGAGAAATCAAAGGCCTCCTCGCTCAAGAGCTGAAAAAAATTATAAAAGCCAAGATTGTCATCTATGTAAAATAAACTTATGGATCCTAGATCCAACCCAAAGTTATCAAACAAACTGAATACTAACACTCTATGCATCAAACACGTTCAACCTGACTTAAACAAACTTAAACTAAACTTAACCTAACTTAAACAAACTTAACTAAACTTAATAAAACTTATGAATGATCTCTAAGCAAAAACTCACCCCTACACTCATCTCCCCTTTCCTTAAATCAATCTTTAAGAACCAACCTACACTCAAAATAATTCATTGGCTACCATAATCGCATGATAGCCATACAACCATATCCAATAAACGATTTAATAAGAATGAATGGTAGCTTTCATGTCATCATAACAAAGAAACTATTCAAATGTACTCATGTAAGGATCAATGTAGCAAGTGAATATTTCAACAAGAGCGAGCTACTATGTAAGGATCAATGTAGCAAGTGAGTACTTTAAATGGGTGGAAATACAAAAAACCAACGAAAAGACTTGCTTTCTACATCTACACTCCAAACCTAACACAAGCTAGTATGCTTATCAAAATGGTAGAATTTGGAGTAAACATTAGGTATAGATAGAAAAGAACCAATCTAAAGATTTCAAATAGTTCATCTATCGTTAGAATTCAAGAAAGTGCACCCCAAACCGATGTCTATCATGAATATTTTCTTCCTCAAAATTAAGTTTCATTTGGACATTTAATTTCTTCTTATGGTAGTATTTGATTCTTTTCTTTTTTTTAATGAGTACCCTTATTCTCTCTTTTTTAGTCGAGGTTATAATAACTTTAACTAGTTGACTATTATTGCTTAGTTTGTCTAGTACGACTTTATAACGTTATGATTGTTAAAAGTCCTAACGTATGTATCTATAATTTAAGACAGAAGCAACTTAAAAATGAAATTTCCAAGACTTATTAGTTATTTGTACTTGGTTGAATTAAAAAAAAAAAGCATAAAGTTATCTTTCAAAAGAGCTCTCAAACAACCAATTCCCAAAATTATCTTTTCAATTCCACAATGAAAAGTAACTCCAACCAGTGATTCATCAAACACCAAAGAAATAGTAAGAATAAAATTGCAGCAATGGGTGATGGTAAAAAGTATATAGAAAATTATGCTTACTTTTTCTCCAAAAATCGCCCTTACGAGCCTCCCATCGACCACATTTATGCAACGTAACCCTCCGTAATTGAAGGGAACTTTGTCTCATTCGCTTGCAAGAACTCGGAAAAAGAGTACAACAAGAATTAGATGTCATGTAAATACACTCAAGTTAACATTGAAAGCGTAGTATTTGCAATTGAAAATGAATGTTTTCTAAAGACCTTTCGCCTTTGTCAGTTATTGGAAGCAATGACAACAGATTTCCACGGATTATAGGTTTGATCTTCAATTGGCTTGCATTGTTTTGATCTTCGAGATTGAAATTGCATGCCACATTAATAGTCAATACAAAATGTATGGCCATTTACATCAAGACATCGAGAGACAAACAACATTTTGAAACAAGACTTGAAACATGATGTGGAAAAACAACTCTATTCTAGACTCAACTTTAGCAAAAAAAAATCAAAGCATGACATCCTTGAACACTAAACATGAACCATTAGACTCCTTGCATAAAATTCAAGTACTTGGGAAGCAAAACTTGATACCTCTTCGCTATCATCATAACCACCATCCTCGAGTTTCTTTTCTCCGAAAATGCATCTAGTAGGTCACTTTGCAATCCAATAATGAGGAGAAGAAAAAAAACAAAAGCTAAGCCAACAAAAATGAGGAAATGAAGGTATGAGAGACATACCTATATTCCCCTTGGCATTCCTAGGATCTTTCCTTTCCGTAGAAATCCCAAAGACATCAAAGCACAAGTCCTTCATAGAAGTAGCAACTGTCACAGTAGATAATATGTTAATAATTTCCTCAATTCCCATACACAAATCAACGTAAAGGAAAAGGCTTCTTACACATGAAAATTCTCGATTCAGAAGTACCACTAAGCTCAATTAGCTTAACTTTATCAACCTTCAGCTGTTATATGAAGTAGAAGTGAGAATCACAAGCCAATCACATGTAGATATTGGCGAACTGAAAAGATGAATATAAATCACAAGGTACCTTGTGCTTTTTTGCACACAAGTAGAAGGCTACAACTGTAAACACTGACCGGGAGAAGTCAACACTCGCCCATCGAGAAGTTGGCAAAGGATGCAACAAATGCACTTTTTGTATCTAAATAAAAATAGATGTCATGATATGAACCAATAGGCTTTTTAAAAGAGATTCATAATTACATATCAGAAAGATAAATACCACAAAAATTAATTTCATTAGTGAACAATTCAACGAGCGAGAGCATTGTTTCATGTTTAAACACATCTCCAACCAAAATTAAGATAAGAAACTGAAAAGTTTTAATTATAGGGATCTCATAAAGATAAACCCTTTTGGACTGAAGCAACCAACCTAACACACCCAAACTACACTGCCAATTCTCTAATATCAAGCCTACTTTTGCAACACCACAAAGCCTCAGAGTAATAATTGTTTACTCAAAATCAATAGAAATCTGCATCAACTTGGCAGAAATAGAACCTTCTTCTCTTTTGCAATTTTGTTGAGCTCCCCAAGCAGGTAGTCTTTTCCTCAGATCTGGACCTCAATGAACCAGATCTGCAAACAATGGCTTCATATCTGGACCTCGATAACCGACAGACGACGATGGCTTCATATTTGGACCTCAAACCACCACGAATGGTGGACGACCACTGCAGACGACGACGGGCGACCTCTCTGACGACGGACGACCACTTCAGACGACGGCGCATGCTTCAGATCTACAACGACGACCTCAAACGACCACTCACCTAACGAACGACGACCTCGAACCTTAACCCACCTAACAAACGACTTAGACAACGCATAAATGGCGAGAAAATACAATGACGAGTGATGGTTGCGTTGGCGGTGACTCCAAACGGACGACGGCAAAAAGGTGGTCCACGGTGGATGGCGTGATGGGGTCGTGACGCTTCACGTCGTGAGGAAGAAGAGAGAGAGAATGAGGGAGAAGAGAGAGGGAAATTTCGAGAGTGTTGAGGAAGAAGAGAGAGAGAGAGGAGTGAGGTGTGTGAGTCTCGATAATGTTTTTTTTAAATATACCCTATAATGATGGGCAAAGCCTCATTATTAAACAAAACATACCATGACGGGGTGTATGTCCATTTTAAAATTTTACGCGTGTTTTCCTTCGCCTGTGATTGTTTCTCGCCTTTTTTTTTTTTTTTTTTTTTTTTGTCCACATTGTATCCCATTTTTGGTGTAGTGAAATTTTTTCCACTTGTGAAAGTCGCAAATCTAAGGAATGAGATAGAGACTTTCAGCAGCAAGAAGAAGGAGAGCAATTGTTCAAGCTTAGGAGCGTTATAAGGACATGTTGAGGAGGTGCCCACAACATGGGTATCCAAATTGGCTCTGTGTTCAATTATTTTATAATGGACTCGCAGTTAAACGAGGACCATCCTCGATGCCACCGCTGAGGTGCTTTCATGGCAAAGACTATGTCGGCACACGAGCCCTCCTAGAAGAAGTGTCAATCACTAGCTACCAACACGCAGCATGCAGAAAACCCTAGATCTCAGAGGCTGGTCTTTATGAGCTAGATGAGGTAATCGCTCTTAAATCTCACATGGCATCTCTCACTCATGCCCCGAATAAACTTGGCAGAACACCCCAATCAATGGCTACTTCTCGCTGCTCCCATCCCAATAGAGAATCCAAAGATGGAGCAGATGCATTATCTCGAATAACAGTGAGGAACAACCAAGGGGGCAATTTCTGAATAACATTCTAACACATTATCACCTGTGTTTGAGGTCTCATAAAACATTTTCCTATACTAACAATAAAAATGTGTTGAACCCTCCTTCAAAGTTATGTTGCTACATCCGAGAGAAAACCATCTCTCAAGACACTGTAAAGCTCCTTTATCACCGAATCCAGAAATAGGACAAACCAATTGGAGAACGCAGCTCATCGGGCCTAACTGGTGTAGTAAGTAGTCAAAGAGTTGCCATAAAGAATATCCACACACCGCAGAAAGGTAAATTCCCTATGGATACTAAGGTGGACCTAGGAGAAACAAGTAAGGTTGTTCATCTAAGACAATAATCCAATTATTTAACTTTTGATCTGCTAATATTCTCTTGGGTAATTTTGTAGAGCAGGTAAGTGAAGAGAAAAGCAAAGGATGCAACAAAAAAATAACTTTGAGATGACAAAAGAGTTTCAGTCTAACTAAAGACGTTAAAGAAAGCATTTCTTGGGAGGCAGCCCAAACTTTACATTTCATTCATTTCAGTTTTCTGTTTTGTAGTTCGTTTAGTATAATTGCTTTGTTTTGTTTTGTTAGGTTGTTATTAATGTCTCCCTTCGTTAAATCCATGCTCCCGTTCTATAGTACTTTATCTTACGTGACTAGGTCATCCAAGGAATTCAAAAGAAAAGTGAAGATCTCCAAGACTCTCGTGATGTGATTGTTCACTCTTACCCTTCTTACTTTCTTTGAGCTTATTTTGCAAACATGGGGACAATGTTTAGTTTAAGTTTGAGGTGAGATGTGTTGTTTATCTGTTGTAAATACTTTGAGTATATACTAAATTGTTGATCGATCTTACATAAGTATGATTAGGATGGCCTAGGATGAGATTTAATTGAAAAATTTTGTGATTCTCACTGAAACTTAAGAGCATGATTTGAATATGAGTTAATTTAAAAAATTTCTTGAGTTTTTCCTACAATATTGTTGCACATAGCCGTTGTTCTCTGTAGTTTTGAAATGCTTAGAACAAAGTTATTAGGTTTAGAAGTTTGATATCACCTCGATAGGTATAAGGATTGATTTGAGAGTTAAACTGTAGGATAGAGTGAATGACGATATGAAGTGCATGAACATTTGTGCATTATGTGAAAGAGTTTCGCTTGGTTTCGTTTGTTTTGTTTGTTAAAGAAAAAATTGTGAGGACAAAAGAGCTACCTTCACCGTGTGATCAGCTTAGGCTACTCATTGAGCGATGCTCTGGTAAGGGTCCCTGCAGTGGATGTGTGAAAGCTAGTGTCTTTGCACACAAAAAAAAAAAGAAAAGTGACATAGAAAAAAGAAAGTGATTAAGTGCTAAGTAGAGTTGTTTATTTCTTGAATGTGGGGAGACTCAAGGATTAGAAATTATGACCAGTAGGGAAAGTTGAATGGAGAACCTAATAAAGGTGTTCTGGGCTTAGTAGAGATGAAAGGAATGGAGGCTAATCACACACACACGTAGGAACACTTAACACTTAGGAAAGTTTTAAATTTCTTGTTGAAGTATCATGTTTGATTTTTTCCGTGATTGCTTGAAATTTTCTTTTAAATCTCCGAGGCTTGAGTCCTGATATATGCATAGGAAAGAATTGTCTTAACGACTATATTCATACGATGACCTAGGTAACTCGATCTTAATCCAGAGCATACTATGAACTCCTCGCTTATTCTGATTATCCTTAGATTTGCATGGGTGAGAGTGGCTCTGAGATTACCGACTCAATAAGCCTCCCATTTCTGTGTGATATGACCGGTAAAATAGTTGTGAACATAGTTCTACAAGATGGAATTCACTCTTACCCGCTTTAGGGATTAGTAAAGAGGTTGTTCTCTTAAGTGTCGACTCTGGGTCTTGAACGAAGGGTCCACCCTCTCATTGGCCCGAGAGGAATTCAAAGTTATTGGTTGGTCCACAAACCAATTGTTCATTAGAGGATCAATGAGACTTAAGGAACAAGAAGTAATTACAGGTAAAACGGTAAATTTGACCCAGCTTGTAATTACGAACGACTGTGAAGGATCAACTTACTAATCATGGTTATATCGAGTGGGATGTAAATATATCTACAAAGTGAGGCTTGCAGCCACCGGGCTTTAGTGGAGTGTCCCTGGTTAACGAATGTTGATTAGCTAGGCAAAGAGTTTGGTGGGTTAATCTCGTGATCGCTGAAGCTCATGATCTGTAGGTCCATTAGGTCCTCCTTACTAGCCTGACTAAGCCTTGTAACATTTTGAGAGAAAAAGAATTTGAATTGTTCAAATTGGTTTTGGGAGAAAGCGTTAATTATATGTGATATATTTAACTTGTCATAGCTTAATTATGAATTAAACTATGATTAAAAGAGGTGGAAATATTTAAATATGATTTAAATATTGGATCGGTTCATAGCATGAATATGGATTCATGTTCTCAAAATCGATCGGATTGGGCAATTTATTTAATTTAATATTTGATATTAAATTAAAATAAAAATTAATTATTTAAATTATTTAATTAATTAAATTTATTTTAATTTAAAATTAATTTAATATTGATTTTTGAATTAAAATTAAAATTAAAAGAAATGGATTTTCCATGAAAACAACTTGGCCAACTTGTCCATCCTACTCAAACTCAAAATTGGCCAAAATTAGTCACCTCCTTCTTTAATTATCATCATCACTCTTGAGTTGTCACTTTGGTAGAATTTATTGAAGCTTTATTTAAAGGTGATTTGAGGTGATTTGCAAGAATTTTGCAGTAAATTCTCTTAACTCTCGCTTTGTAACCTTTGAGGACTTTTCTTCTAAATTCTCTCAATCTAGGATCCCACAATCCGCTCCAAGACCTCGAGGATAGTAGGGAAGACACTAAGGGGTTGTTTGGGGCGCTGAGTGGGTTATAATAACAGGGAGTTATAATAGTCTGTGGGTTATTATAGTCTGTGAAACATATAATATTATTTAAAATGCAGAGTAGTATAGTCCGGAGTTATAATAGTCTGTGTTTGGGGTGCATAGTATTTCACAAAGTTATTATAATACAGGTTATAATAACTAATGGGCCAAACAGACTTAAAGGTGGTCTACAAAGTGTTCGTGTTGCAAATCGCCCACCGAGTGAAGAGAATTTGATCTTCAAAGTTGAGTTTTCTATCCTCTATTTTTAGCTTTGAGCATGCATTTTATTTTGTAAAATTGATCAAATTAGAGTGCTCAAGATCCTAAAATTGCTTCCGCTTTCTTAATATAGACTCCTTCAATTGGTATTAGGGTAATTTTGAGCACTCAATTTGATCTATTTTGTGTTGTGGTGGGTGTATTTTGAAATCTAATCTTTCTCAAGGCCTAAAGTGATATTCTGATTTGGCATTTAAATTGAGCATCAATTGTGATTTTATTTTCTAATTTCTCAAGTGTATTTGAGCATTAATGTGTGAAAAGAGTCTGTAAAAGTTTCGAATCGATCGGAGTCCGGAAAGGCCATCAATTTAAAGAGAGAATCTTCTGAGGTCACTTGAATGCAAACACAGAGCATGTTTTTTCTTTCAAATCACGCAGAGTTTTTCTCCAAATACGTTATTCAATGGATGAAGAAGATGTGACATCAAAGACCCCATTTGATGACGCAATGTGTGGTTTATGTTGACTTTTACCGGCTCAATGATTTTTGGACCGATTCGCTCTGCTTTACATCCTGTCAAGTTATTTTAGATCAATTCACTAATTCGAGTCTTGTTTTGTTGTTTTGGAGGTTCGTTTCATCATTTGAGGCCCGATTCAGCCTTTTACAACCCAATTAGACCTTTTAAAGGTCTAGTTCACACATTTGCAAGCTAGTTTGACCTAAATTTGAAGTGTTCAAGTGGTTCGATATTATTTCTAGATTATTATTGTAATAATATAGTTGTTTGCTTGCATTTGATACCAAAACCCACCCACTTTAGTGTGTTTAATAATATAGTATGCATATTTTTCTTGCTTTCATAAGAATTAATATAAGAGTTATATTAATTTATGAAACAAATATTATATGTTTTAATTATAATTAATATAAGGGTTATATTAATTAAAATTAAACATATAATTGTCATGCATTTGTTTTTAGATAAATATGTTATAAATGTATGTTTATTCATGTGATGAATGATCAAGCACTTTATAACATAGAAATGCATGTAACCTAAGGTTAATTAATTAGTCTTAAAATGGTTTTAGAATTGGTATTAATTAGACCTTAGGTTATCTAGTTCTAATAAGATTAGAATTAGGCAACCAATAATTTATAAACTATGATTAAAGAGTGACTATGTCTAAGGAAGGTTCTGGCTAGGCTGGGGTACTTAAGCTGACAGAAACGAAACATCTATACCTGGAAACTGACGTGAGATTGAATTTAATCTAGAGGTTTATAAATTACTATTCGTGAGTGGCGTTTACTTAATGTTAGTAAATTAAACTCATAAACCTAGGTTTATTAAAAGGTTAATAGACTTAGGTAATTCCAAAGATAATTGTTATATTGGTAGACTTAGGTCATATTGTTGATGGAGACTCGATCTCCTCGAGAAGGAAACGTGTTTGGAATCGTAATTGCTTGATTGTGTTTGGTTAGAAATGAAAAACCAATACATTGACAAAATGTAACAAACATGTAAATCCTAATCTAATTAGGCATGGATATACAAACATACTTTGTTTAATCATTAAACTAAAAGGGAAAAGGATTAGCTTTGTAGTTTTTCCTAACATCAACTCCTTACTCCAACGCTCACAAAGAATAATACAAAGAACACCCAAATACTCTCTGCCATCGCCATGTAACACAACCAAAGAGAGAAACCTTTCTATCCTCTCGAGTGCTTAGATCACTCTAGGTGGGAAGGGTTCCAACAATTGGAAGAATTGGGAATTCATTTGAGAGTGAGAGAGAGAGAATTCTTTTTCGTAGAAATCACGATTGAATGAAGCTTGTCCCTTCTCACCGTGAGAAGGACACTTCAATGGGTAACTCCTCACCCCCTATCGAGGGGAGTTGGGGAGAGAGGGAACGTGTCCTCCCGACACGCTCCCACCAATATTATAATTAATTAATTAATCAATAAATTAAATCTTATTTAATTCAAATATAATATTAATTAAATGATTAAATCACATTTAATCATTTGACCCTTTATCCTATAGTTTAATGTACATCACACGTACATTAAGATTTAACCTATAGTTTTCAAATATGAATCACATTCACATTTGAATTTGATATTTGAACTCTTTTAAATATTTAATTCTCTCATGTAATTTAGTATGGATCATATCCACATTAAATTTATAATATATAGTTCCAAAACTATATATTATATCGTATCAATATACATTAAATTTATTCCCTTATGAATTTGAACATTTCAAATTCAAATGATCTAAGAACCCTTTACGAGCTAGAAGGTAGACCTAATGGACCTACAGATCGTAAGCTCCAACGATACGAGATTGCTTCGCTAATCTCATTAACCTCCCAATCAACATTCGTTAACTGTAGGAACACTCCACTAAAGTCCCGCACTGCACTCTTCTCTCACTACGGATATAGTTCTGCGGTCCATGGATATTGACCAATAACAAAGTCAATCCTTCATTTAATGTTCAGTAACACCACTTGGGTCAAATTACCATTTTACCCTCGGGTTACATCTTGTGCCTTAAGTACCAAAGCTCATCTAATGAACAATTTGTTTGTGGTCCTACAACAAATAGAGTCCTCTCTCGCCGATGAGAGAGGGCCTCTGCCTTTCTTCAAGTCCCTGAGACATCACTTAAGGGAACATTCCTCTACTTACCCTAGTAGGCGGGAAGGAGTGAATTCCATCTTGCTAAGTTAAGTTCCCGCCGCCACTTGGTCTTGTCCCCAAGAAGGTAGGCATATTGAGTGGGCGAATCGCCACTCTCACCCATACTAGTCGAAAGACAATCCTCGTGAATGTGGAGTTCAAAATCTACTCAGATTGAAACCAAGTTGCTGGTCATCCTAGTGAAATAGAAACCTAACTAGTCAACAGAGTTACAACTAGAGGTTACTATTTCGTGGTCCTATTCTTATGTAATCTCATTACATAGGATATCCCCACTCACATGTCATCTATACGAACATGTTAGGATCATGTTGTTTGTATCAAATACAAATCGGGTCACATCCATAGTTTTACTGGGGTAAGGTACCCAAACCTTATCCCCAACTATAGACTTTTTAGGTTGTATCTCAAACCTAGATCCTCTATATGTACACTACATTCAAATTAAAGATACATTTAATGTTTCTGGATGTTTAGTTTATTAGATTTAGGGTTTATATAAAGGCAAACTCAGAGATAACTAACAATCTTTATTGAAATAATAATATTTTATTACATTAATTAGAACATAATTACAAACTACGCAGTTTTAGGCACAAACCCCAACAATTGTTTTAGCTGCAATATGCCTAAGTAAAAGTATACCCAAACTATTTAAAATACTTAGTGGGAGTGAAAAGGTATATATGATATATCAATTTCTTCTTATGCTCTCCGTGAAGTTCACACCGTGAGATTTATGCTCGGCCTCGTGATGTCAATAGGGCATCCCCATTCGAATGATGTTTGCATAAATCAAGAGCAAGGTGAATTGAGAAATTATTTATAGTAAGTGGGAGAAGGAAGTGTGTCAACACATCCTATGGTCTCTCCATTAGGTTGGATCGTGAGATTCCCATGTTGCCCCCGCAGTTACTCCGAACTAGCACCATCCATTCGGAGGGATGTAACATGGGATCTTAAACAACTCAAAATTCAGAATGGATAGGGTCTTTTAGGTCCATTTCACTTTGACTTTCCAATTCGGTAGCATTATTGGGGCCACCTCTGAGGTCCTGAATGACGAGTCACACTTACATGAATTGTTAAGTGTTAGTGAATTCTTGACCAAATTAGCGATAATTAGAATGCAATAGGAATAAAAGTTATTTCGGATTAGTATTTAGTCAAGAATGTCTTGGTTGAGTGAAGGAGTGATTGATCGCCTCTGTAGCTGGGCTTGCTCGACTCATCTGAAGTATAGTTGCAAAACAATAATGAGTTTTGGGTACATTATTACTTTTGCTAAATTCTTAATTGATAGGTTACAAGCAATTCACTAATAAAATTCATTCTTTTTCAAAGATGTCGAACTCTTTAATCCGATTACTCACCTCCGATAAATTAAACGACAATAACTAGGCGACTTCAAAATCGAACTTGAATATGATTCTAGCCACCGATGATTTAAGGTCTGCCTTAACAGAGGAATGCCCTCCCCCCCAACTCGCCCGCAATAAGAATTGTTCGGTTGCAATTGATAAATGGACTAAGGTTGATTATAAGCGTCTTAGTCTACATCTTGGCTAACATATCTCGATGTGCTAGGTAAGAAACATGAGGGGATGATCACCACCAAGGAGATCATACATTCATTACGCATAATGTTTGACAATCGTGCTCGCTTCGGTCCGTCATGATGCCCTCGAGGATGTTTATAACTCCCATATGATGGAGAGGAAAGTCAAAAGACACAACAAAGTAAATATAATTTATTCATTCTTGAAATATGTTTAGTGGAACATGATGATTTCGCTGGATACTAGATTCAGGAACCACTAAACATGTGTGTTCTTTTTTTCAGGAAACTAGTTCCTGAAAACAACTTGCTCATGGTGAGATAACTCTCAAGGTTGAAACATGAGAGGTTGTCTCGACTGCAGCAGAGCAAAGGGGAGTGGTGAAGTTGTTGTTTAGAGATAGATTCATTTTATTAGAAAATGTACTTTTGGTTCTCAAGGAATCAATTCCCTGAGCAAATGAAATGTGTTATGATCAAGTATTACTTATTTTGTTTTGGTTTACTCCAAATACCAAGACAATGGCAATTAAACAGAGATAAGCAATTAGGCATGGATTAATTGAGTAAGCATGTTGTGAGAAGCCTAAACTAAAAGGGAAACGAGATTGACCTTTCTAGATTCAAATTCAGCAACTCCTTGCAATCTCCAATTCAACACAAAGACCACAACATTGGCTTCCTCTTCTACAACAGACACCACCAATAGTGTAAACTTCCTATGTCTCCGAGTTTCCTAAACCTTGCCTTGTGGGAGACAAACAATCTAATTGGAAGAGAAGGGATTTTTTTCCTTTTGAGAGAGTTGAGAGAGAATTCTTTCACCCAAATTCAACAAAACTTTGAACTAATTTGACTCCATAATCCTTCTTCACCCTTCCAATTAAGAAGAAGAAGAGGAATCATGAGGGAACTTCCACTCCTATCGAGAGGAGTTGAGGGAGATATGGGAACGTGTCATGATGACACGCTTAAACTTTTAATTAATTAATTAATATAAATAAATCTTATTTAATTATATTAATATTAATATTAATTAAATCATATTTAATTAAAATCAAACTAAATATCATATATTATGATTAAATCACATTTAATCATTTTTCCTCTAACCTATAGTTTTAATGTACATCTTGTGCACATTAAATTTTAATCTATAGTTTTAAATATGAATCTCATTCACATTTAAATAATATTTTTGAACTCCTTCAAATATTTAATTCTCTCAATTAATATACTTTGAATAATATTCAAATTAAATTATACTATAGAGTTTTAATGCACATGAAAACTTTATATTATAATGTATATCCATATATTATACTTATTGTCTAATAGAATTTGAACATTTCAAATTATAATGATCTAAGATAACTTGAAATACTTGAACTTTATGTGTGAATACTTGAACTTTGGTTGTAGGATAAATACTTGAACTTTATGTGTGACATAAAAGTGGATCAAGTTCAAGTTATAGCCAGAACGGTCTATAGTATAAGGATAGTGTTGTGTACCTTATCCTTGAGACACTATGGACGCGACCCACTTTGTAAAGTACAAACGATGTGATCCTAAATTGTTCATGTGGAGACATGCGAGTGGGGGTGTCATATGCAATGAGTTTGCATAAGACCGGACTGAGAAATAGTCACTTAGAATTTATAACTCCATTTATTGTCTTAACTAACTATATTCATACGATGATGACCTAGGTAACTCGATCTTAATCCTCAAAGATACTATGAACTCCCGCTTATTTGGATTATCCTTAGATTTTCATGGGTGAGAGTGGCCTTAGATTGCCGAACACTCAATAAGCCTCACATTTCGTGATGGGCAGACTGTAAATAGTTGGAAACATAGTTCCGCAAGATGGAATTCACTCCTACCGCTTTAGGATTAGTAGAGAGGTTGTTCCCTTAAGTGCGGACTGGTCTTGAACAAGTATGCGCACCTCTCGTTGGTCCGAGAGGGATTCGCTTTTATTGGTTGGACCACAAACCAATTGTTTATTAGAGGATTAGTGGGACTTAAGGAATGTGTAAGTAATTACAAGGGTAAAACGGTAAATTTAACCCAGCTGTAATTACAAACGACTTCAGTGAAGAATCGACTTACTAATATGGTTATATCGAGTGGATAGAAATATATCTACAAATGAGGAGAATGCAAATACTAGGCTTTAGTGGAGTGTCCCGATGGTTAACGAATGTTGATTAGCTAGGCTAAAGAGTTTGGTCTGCTAATCTCGTATCGTTGGAGCTCATGATCCGTAGGTCCATTAGGTCCTTCCTTACTCGCTTTCTGACTAAGCCTTGTAACATTTTGAGAGAAAAGAATTTGGATCGTTTATAGCATGAATATGGATTCATGTTCAAAAAATCGATCGGATTGGGTAATTTATTTAATTTAATATTTGATATTAAATTAAAATAAAAAATTAATTATTTAAATTATTTAATTAATTAAATATTATTTTTGAATTAAAATTAAAAGGAAAAGGAATGGATTTTCCATGAAATCAACTTGGCCAACTTGCCCATCCTACTCAAACTCAAAATTTGCCAAAATTAGCCACCGCTTCTTCAATTTTCCTCATCACTCTTGAGTTGTCACTTTGGTAGAACTTATCAAGCTTTATTTAAAGGTGATTTGAGGTGATTTGCAAGAATTTTGCAGAAAATTCTCTTAATTCTCGCTTTGTGATCTTTTAGGACTTTTCTTGTAAATTATCTCAATCTAGGATCCCACAATCCATTCCAAGGCCTAGGGATAGAGGGGGAAGACACTGGGGTGGTCTACTGTAGTGTTCGTTTTGTAAATCGCTCACCTGGTGAAGATAATTTGATCTTCAAAGTTGAGTTTTCTATCCCTATGCTTTTCCAAATTTTGAGCATGCATTTTATTTTGTAAAATTGACCAAATTAGAGTGTTCAAGATCCTAAATTGCTTCCTCTTTCTTAATATGGACTCCTTCAATGTTTTGGTCTTCCACTGTGCTTAATGCCTTTATCTTATTATTTATGTATGAAGAGTGGTAGATGGTTAAGATAATTGA
This sequence comes from Trichosanthes cucumerina, assembly GCA_036507285.1. Lineage (NCBI taxonomy): Eukaryota > Viridiplantae > Streptophyta > Magnoliopsida > Cucurbitales > Cucurbitaceae > Trichosanthes > Trichosanthes cucumerina. The sequence continues at coordinate 66,035,312 of CM071839.1, read as the reverse complement.
GGTTAATGGAGACTCCAATAGGTAAAGTTAATGAACTTAGGGTAGTAGTCTTATAGGAAACCATTAGGCTAGCTGGTTAATTGCCGGCTTTAGTTATAATCTTTTATGAATGTCCGAGATCTATATTATAATTGGTACAAATTTACACCTAATATAACACCCACCATTTCAGTTGATCTAAATTTTGGGCTTTATTTAGAAATTGAAAGTTCTTTCATTTAAGTTTGGGATGGAAATTGAAATTTTATGCCTAAATTGTATCCAATATTTCTAAATTGAGATTTAGGGCAAAATGGCGGTTATATAAAAGAGGAAGGGAAAATTAGAAAATGAAATGAATTAGGGTTTGAGTTAAGCCATTTTGTCTCTTTATTGCACAACGCCCAAGGCACCATCTTCCTCATTCTCCTCAAGCTTTTCGGACAACTCCTCCATGGAAGGGTGAGGATCCACCACCGATCAACACCGCTCAAGCGACTCATATCGCCGACCATCCCATTGTCGCCGCCGCGCGCCGACGCCACGCTGCGTGTCGTCGTCGCCGCAAACCGCAGGGCCCCGTGATTTGTCAAAACACGCCGCCCGAATCGAAGTCGCGCGCAGCAAGCATCCACCAAATTTCGCCCAACACTGTGTTTTCCGTTTGTGCGTCGCCTTCCAATTTCGCATCTTCCGAAGTTGCACGCTTCTCTTCGCTCCGGGCCATCTCGCCTGCCGTTTTGTCATTCAACCGCACACTCAATCACCGCAAACACCACCGCTGAAGCCACAGTAAAGTCGAGTTTGGGTCGCCGCCGCACGCCAAGGGTGCACAACCATTCCACAACCTCTACGCTAGAACTCGGCCACCGTCGCCACCAAATCCACCAATTACAAGCCATTGCTCATGTTGTCTCGCTTGAAGTCAAGCAAAACACCACTTTGGTTCGAGTGGTTCACCTTGAGTACAACCGATTTTGAAAGCCCGCCATCGTTCCGGAATAGATCACCACGAACGATCAAAACGAGCTCCACGTGCCACCACTTGTTGAGCCTTACACGCCGCCGCCGCCGACCACGATCGTAGTTGGTCCCACCATTTTTTTAATCGCCGAGCTTGATTTGGACCTCCATTGTGGTAAATTCAATAATTATTGCAAGTTGTTTCAATTAATTCATATATGGACTCTAATTGAGGAATTTTTATTAATAGGAAATCAAGGGTACCAAAGGTGAGTAAGTGACTTTAAAACGAATTAGAATCACAAGATTTAAGACAATATTCGAGCTCAAATCATTGAAGAACAAAAGTCAAGGTTTGGAAGACTCACTTTGAGATAGGAATTGAATTTTAGAAACTTTTGGAGCTAAAGTTAAGGTAAGGGAATCCATGTCGACTTTTTTTAAAAAATTGGGATTTAATTTTCAAAGCTATGATTTATCTTAATTTTTCAACGCTATAATTTGTAAGAAACATTTGAACATGAACTTTGCCTTTAAATGCCATGTCTTGTTTTGAATTCTTTTGATTTCGATACTTGGCGAAATTCTTGAGTCATGAATGTTGCATCGTGATTTGAATGAAAATGTATTGTCCGATCTTATGTTCACTTTCATGATTATTGCATTATCATTTACTAATCATGTCGGACATTGTTGCGTGAAATTTGCAATAATGCAAGTGTACGCAGGTCAAGTTTAATATAGTGATTTGAGTTCCAAGTATTGTTGGATGTATGTCCTAATCTCGCTTTTGTTTGTAATTTACCCTTTGAAATTAATAAGAGTTATTTATTTCATCATTTTGTGTCTCGCAATTGTTACAAACTTTGTCAAATAAACTAAGCTCCGTGGTCATTGAATTTATGAGAGAACTAGAACTTGAACGGTGTGTAGTATACATAGAGGAAGGATCCAGCCGGGAGTTAATGACCCAACGGCCTACAATATATGGATAGGGTTGAGACCTAATCTCGATACGCTGTGGATGCGCCACTTTGTATTAGATACAAACGAGGTGATTTGACCCGTTTCACGTGGTTGACATGCGAGTGGGGGCATCTTGTGCAATGAGATTGCACAAGATCGGACCGTGAATTATTAGACCTACGGATGTAACACATCGCTAATGTGATGAGACTAATAACTTTGTAGATGACCATTAGTGACTCGACCCAATCCCCGAGGCATGTTACTGACTCACTCTGCCTATAAAAAGTCGTCCCTTTGACTAAATACGGGTGAGGGTGGTCACGTTACTCACCCAATATGCCTATCTTCTTATGGACAAGACCAAGTGGGGAGTCGAGAACTTAACTACGCGAGATGGAATTCAACTGTTCCCGCTTTAGGGGAAACTAGAGGGTGTTCCCTTCAGTGTTGTCTCGTGGCTTGGACAACGGGCACCCACCCTCTCACCGGCCCGAGAGGGGTGTTGTGTATGGTTTGACCATTACAACATTGTTGTTCATTAGAGGAGCAGCTGGGGACTTAAGGAGCAAGAAGTGGCGACACAGGTAAGATCGATAATTTGACCCAAAGAAGGTTCACGAACAACTGTGAAGGGTTGACTCATGGGCATTTGTTATATCGGTGGACACAACTTGTCTTACACTGACGGAGTGCAAAATGCATGGATTTAGTGGAGTGTTACCATAGCTAATGAATGTTGATTAACCGGTCAAAGAGTTTGACATGTTTAGTCTCGAATCATTGAGCTCACATCACAGTGTAGGTCCACTAGGTCCATCGGTTGGCTCAAACCGATTAATAGAAGGTTTACAGCTTTTGTGTGAATTTAAAGTGTTCAAGTTCACTACAGTGGTAATTATGTCATTTATATGAGATATGTATGACATATTATATAGTTTAATGTGAAAGAGATTCATAATAAACTATAAGGTTAGCTTAATTGTTGAATTAGAGCTAACTTGGAGAAATTGATTGAGAGTAATTTAATTGAATGTGATTCAATTTAAAATCCACAATTATACAAATGTGATTTGTATAATGAGATATGAGATATCTTATTATATATGGTTATGCAAATATGATTTGCATAACCTATGGTTATGGTTAAATGGTAAATAGGTGGAGATTTTAACTCCACCTATCACTATTATATAAACCCTTTTACAAGAAGGGTTTGATAAACTTGTTTTTCATTTTTGGATTCTCACCAAAATAATAAAAAAATTCTCTCAACCTCTCTCAATCTCTCTCCTCCCCTCTCACAAAAAGGAGATCCAGCTTCTCTCCTTCATTAAACGTGAGAACAACAAGAGAACCGTGTGAAATTATGCAGGTTAACGCGCTTGTTCGTTCGAGGAGTTCGAGGATCGTTGAGATAGTGATCACGAAGAGTTCGTGAATGCAGGAGAGAAGGAAAACCTTGAAGACGGCTTCTTTAACAAGTAAATTGTTCTTACTAGTTTTTCTTCTTAATTTGTATGTTTAGCCTAGATACTATGTGATAGTTCGATTTTTAAGAAAAGCGGTTTTTGACGCAGCGATACCACTGGTGATTCAATTACCCTTCCATCGCCACGGATTTCATTCCTTTCAGTTTAGTATCTCGAGCCAAGTTGTTGGCTTTCTCGTTGTGCATCTGCTTTCTTAAAATTAGGTGGGTATTTGCTTCCAATTTATGTGATAAATTGTGGATTGCATGATTGGATGTTTCAATTTTGGCACTAGTTTAGGTTTATTTTCCGCTTGATGAGATCAAATTGTAAAGGCCCGTGTTTTTGAGCAAATTAGAAAATAAATAGAGTCCGTAAGTCCGTGTATTTGGCGGCAAGAGTTGCTGTGAAGAAATCGAAGAAAAGCAGCGAGAAACGCATTTAAAAACAGTTAAAGAGGAGCTTGTTGTTCATGATGGCGCTGAGATATTGTTCTTGTCTCAACGTTGTCCGTCTGGCGGGATGGGTGAGAAGTGCAGTGTCAGCGTTGCAAAGTCAGGTGTAACGCGTTAACGCCGCTGAGGCGTTGGGCGCTACCGAGACAACTTTGGGCGTTGCAGCGTTACGCACGCTAACGTCGCGTTAATAAGGCGATTCGGCGGCAATTTAGCGCGAGCGTGGGCGTGGAGGCACATTTCGTGTTCGTGGGGCGTTATTCATTTTAAAATGAATTTTATTTATTTAATTATTTTGTAAAATGTAATATTTAGTTTTATTTTAATTAAATTAATTAATTAATATAAATATAAATATTATATTAATGTTAATTAATTTATTTAATGCCTCTAAGTGCCAAACCGAGTGAAATTTTTGCTATTTAATTATTTTATGCATGAGATGTATGAAATATTTTTATTCTATATGTGCATAATGTATGTCATATAGATTTAAAATCCTACCTTAGTTAAACATTTCATGCATCATTTTTATATTATAAGTGTTATAATATATAGCATGCATGATAGGTTTATATTATAAGTGTTATAATATAATTAAAAAACATGTTTTAATTTATTTAATATAAGAGTTATATTTTTATATTAAAAGCATGCTCATGCATTTAATTCATGTGATGAATATTTGTTATAGTATATAGTTATTCATTTGATAAATGATCAAGCACTATAACATAGAAATGCATGTAACCTAAGTTAATTATTAGTTTTAAATTGTTTAGAACTTGAATAATTAGATTTAGGTTTTTTAGTTTTAATAAGATTAGAATTAAGAAATCAAAATATGACCTTTGAATGGTGATGATAAGTAACTCTACTGTCTAAGGAAGGTTTTGTCTAAGGTTGGGTATTTAAGCTAACGCTTTGCGTAAACACCCCTACGAAAATCGACATCGAGAAGTAAATTCGGTCAGGAGATTCTTTAGGTTATGTTATCATGAGTGGCGTTAATTAAAAGTTGTTTAATTTACTCACATAGACTTAAGTTAATAATGTGATTATTAACTTAGGTTAAATCAATATAAGAGTTATATTGGTAGACTTAGGTAAATTTTAGCCAGGTTTATCTAGGTCAATCCAGAAAAATATAAAGTGTTGAGTGGGAGGAAATAAAGTGTATAAGATACATTTGAATTTTCAACCACAAATCTCTGATAAAGTCCATACTCGTGAGATCCATGAGATCCATACTGCCTCGTAGCGCAAATGGGAGATTTCCTCCTTCGGATGGTATTTGTATGGATCAATATCATAGTGGATGGAGAGAGTACTTATAGTGAGTGGGGAGCTGGACTGTGAAAATGGGACCCACGGTCTCTTCTTTGGATTCACGAAGTGAGACCCCTATGATCACTTTGCTAGTTTGGTCTGGACTGCACAATCCCTCCCTGGAGGCCTTGATCATGGGGAGTCGAACACCGTGAATTCTGAAAGGGATCTGATTTCCTTGTTGGTTTTCCTTCTCGTTTCACCTTCGGTGGCTATTGTTTGGACTGGATACTTGAAACTTAAAGATTGAGGTAACACTCAAGGAGTTCATTAAGAGTTCTTGGATTTGACCAAATAATGGTAAGCTGGGCGCTTAATGGAATAAGAGTTGTTCTGGATTAGTGGTCTAGTCGAAAGTCTTGTCACAGAGGAGGAGTGTTTCTATTCACCCCTTCTGGCGATCATTCTAACCTTTGGGATATCATTGCAATTTTTTTAAATGACCTATGGATCATAGGATTAAATTTTGCTAAAACTTGATTGGATTTTAAAACTTGGAAAACAATATCAACACGATACTAGTAACCAGCGATCTTAAGTTACGTACTTCATCGGTAGAGTGTCTCGATTCTGTAGAGCTCATCGCATCACGAAGTGTTCGTGATGCATATGATTCAGTGGATCGGGCAATCGTAAAAGGCCAAGGTCTATATTATTGCCACTTATCTGAAGTATTGGCAAAGAAGCATGGTGACGATCACCGCTTAAGAGATCATGCCGAGTCATTCACGAGGATATGTTTGGACAAAAGTCCTTTCAGTCCAGCATGACTCGCTCAAACACGTCTTCAACACCGGATGAAAGAAGGGGCGTTTGTCCGAGAACATGTTCTAGACATGATGACCCACTTTTAATCACGGCGGAGATGAACGAGGCTTCGATCGATGAGTCGAGCCAAATCATCTTCATCTTGGAGACTCTTCCAAAGAAGTTTCCTTGGCCTCGTAGCAATGTTGTTATGAACAAAATTAGCTACACTGCGACCACCCTTCTCTAACGAGTTCTGAGAACTTCCACTCCTTGATGAGGATCGGGCGTGGTAGTGCCGAGGCAAATGTTGCCTACAGTCCTATCACGGGGAGTTCGACCTGCAGGGACAAAATCATGGATCCTTCTCACCGAAAAAGGGAAGAAGAAGATGAAGAAGAGCGCAAAGTTGACCAAACAGCCGCCAAAAGGACAAAAACTCAAGGAAGTTGCAGAGGAGAAAGGAAAGTGTTTCACAAAGAATGATGAGCGCCCAGGAAGCGAAACTGCCCTAAGTTCCTGCCGACGAGAAGAATACGGGTAAATGTGATTTACTAGTAATCAAAACTGTTTGTAGTGGAGACTAGTGACTTCTGCACGGATATTGGATTGAGCGCGGTAACCCACTTTGTTCTTCTTTTTCGTGAATTAGTTTCTGGCAAAGCTGCGAGAGGGTGAGGTGACTCTACGCCAAAATCAGAAACCTTACTATTAATCCAGTTTGAGCCAACTGAGGGGACATAATGGACCTCTGTTGACGAAGCTCAATGATCAGAGACTAACTCATTAAACTCTTTGACCCGGTTAGTCAACATTCATTAGCTACGGTAACACTCCACTAAAGCCACGTGAAGTTGCACTTAGTCGCTGTAAGACAAATTGTGTCCACCGATATAACCAATGCCCATGAGTCGACCCTTCACAGTTGTTCATAGAACCACCGTTGGATCAAATTACCGTTTTACCCCTGTGTCTATTCTTGCTCCTTAAGTCCCCACTTTGCTCCTCTAATGAACAACAGCGTTGCAATGGTCCAACCATACTGAAACACTCCTCTCGGACCGGTGAGAGGGTGGGCGCCTGTTGTCCAGAGGGTTGTTCTCTTAAGTGTTGTCTCCACCGGAGACAACACTTAAAGGAACAACCTCTCTAGATTCCCTAAAGGCGGGAGCAGTGAATTCCATCTCGCGTGTAGTTAAGTTCCCGACTCCTTGGTCTTGTCCCAGAAGATAGGCATATTGGGTGAGTAAATGCGACCACCTCACCGTACTAGTCAAATGGCGGACTTCACAAGCGGAGTCCGTGGCTGCGCTCGATTCAAAGTCGAGTCACTAATGGTCATCTCACGGTTATTATCCCATACGGTTAGCGGTGTTACATCGGTGTGACTAATAATTCGGGTCCGGTCTTGTACAATCTCATTGCACATGATGCCCCCTCTCGCATGTCAACCACATGAGCGAAGTCGAGATCACCTCGTTTGTATCTAATACAAAGAGGGTCGCATCCACAGCGTATCGATTAGGTCTCCAACCCTATCCATATACCGTGAGACCGTTCTGGTCATTAACTCGAATGTGATCCTCTTTGTGTGTCCACTATACACACCGTTCAAGTTCTAGTTCTCTCATAAATTCAATGACCCTAGAGCTTAGTTTATTGGACAAAGTTTGTAAAATTTGCGAGACATAAAGTGATTAAATAAATAACTCTTATTAATTTCAAATGGTAAAATTACAAACAAAACGAGATTAGGACATACATCCCAATAGAATGTTGGCGATTCTTGTGTCTACAAAGAAAATTGTCGAACAAAGCTATCGCATTTACGGTATTGTACATGGATGATATCCTTCTCATTGGGAATGAGGTAGGATTTCTTACTAACGTAAAAGAAATGGCTAGCTCCATAATTCCAAATGAAAGATTTTGGAGAAACACAATATGTTCTAGGTATCCAGTTATCCTAACTGAAGAAGAGCGAAGCAGCCATGTCTCGAGGGTCTTATATTGACAAGATGTTATCTAGACATAAGATGCGAGAACTCCAAAAAGGGTTTGGTGCCTTTGTGAGGCATGGGGTTCACTTGTCTAAGGATCAATGTCTAAGACTCTTCAAGAGGTTGAGGATATGAGACGGATCCCACATATGCTTCATTTGTAGGAGCTGATGTATTCCATGTTGTGTACTAGGCGACATACATTATGCATTAGGGATTGTCGGTGATATCAATCCAATCCCGAGTTAGATCACACGGACAACCGTAAAGGCAATCCTCAAGTATCTTAGGAGAGCGAGGAACTACGGCAGTGTATGGGAGGAGGATTTGATCCTACGAGGATACACATATTCTCGCTTTTCGGGCCAAATGAGACTTAGGAAATCAACTTCGGGTCAACCTTCATTCGAATGGAGGAGTTGTAGTATGGCGAAGCATCAAGAAAGGATGCATCGGCTGATTCCACTATGGAAGCTTGAGTGCGTTGCGGCTTGTGAAATTGCAAAGGAAGTTCATGACGGATTTGAAAGTTGTTCCAAATTTGAACTTGCCGATCATTTGTTTTGTGACAACGATGGTGTTGTAGCTAACTTTCAGAGAGCCTCGGAGTCATAAGAGAGGCAAACACATTGGCGGAAGTATCACGATCACGAGAAGATTGTGCACCACAATGACGTGTACCAATCACGCGGATAGTGTCGAAGCTAACAACGTTGCTTATCCATTTACAAAACCCCTCCCAGCTAAGGTGTTTGAGGGTCACCTTTTTTTTCTTTAGCATTTTGATTTGTTTTGCTTGTTGTCTTTTCTTTTATAATTTGTTCTTTTACCCTTTGCAATTTGTTGATTTAATTCCCTTTTTATAAGCATATGTAGGTTTTGTTGGGTGTAATGGTTTCTGTGAGAATTCTTTTATTATTTACTTGCTTTAAGACTTCTAAATATTCTCGTGTTGACTCATCAAATCCATATTTCGTGTTGATTGGTTATGCATGATGTAGGTAGTTGATCTACCATGTTTGCAAGTAGAAATAAAAAAAAAAAAAAAGAAGATGGTTGTTGTCCCTTTTATAAGAACTAAGTTTCTGCATGTTTTTATTGGTAGAAAAGTATGTGTCTTCTGTAGAAACTTGGTGAGACACTCGTTAGAGCGAAAAGTTAAAACAATCTTATGGTTAATGAAAACAAGAGTTGTTGCTTGTGTTTTTGAGGCAAGGGTATGCTATCTTGTTTGGTGTTTCTCAAGGTGAAGCTTGTCATTAGGGTTCTTTAGTGCGCTTTATGGTTTGGTGTGTCAATCAAAGTAGTTAGGATTCAACTCCTAGGCCAAAAGTTAGAAGCTAGAGGCCATGACAAGTTAGGTAACTCATACATCGTTTAGAATGTTCCAAAATGAGTAAACTTCAAATTTGTGATCATTTCAAGTTTGGGGAGTTACAGGCCTCCACCAACTCAATGAGGACATTGAGTACTCTAAGTTTGGGGGAAAGGTAAATTCTTTGTGTTTATTTTTAAAGAAAAAAGAGAAAGAAAGAAAGAGTGTGCAAACTTTCCATTTCCCTAAAACTTTGTTGGGCTAAAAAAAAAGAGATGTTATTTATTTTGTTATTTAGAGTCGATTCGAGTAACTTGGTACTCGATGTCGAAGTGCAGGCACTAACCATGTTGGCCTCTTGGAGCGAAGGTATCAAGCAAGTAACTGTACCCATTGCTTAGGTGTGCTACGCTAACAACGTGTGCCATTCTAAGAACTACGGGAGAACCCCATTGCTTGGGTGTGTACTTGCACTAACCACGTGTGCCATTCTAAGAACTACTGGAGAGTCGAAAAAATAAAATAAAAAATATAAAAAAATATAAAAATAAAACTAGCCTACGTTGTGTTTAAGGAAATGGAGGAGTAATGTACATATTTGTTTTAAAAAATATATATGTATATAAAATAAAATAAAGAGGAATGATCATGAATTTGAGGACATGCGAGTTTTGGATTGTGACTTATCTTTAACTATTTGTTTGCACGATTTGAATGATTAGGACTATAGTGATTGAGCTTGAGGGTAGGTGCCGGATCCTAGTTGGTTTGCTCTTAGTACTAAGAATTAAGTGTTATGAGGAAACTCTGGATGAACCACTTGAAAGCATTGAATGAATAATAACTTGCAACTTAGAGCATAAGTCTTTAACTCTTGTTCGATTAACATGCAATTGATTTGAGTCTTGGAAGGTCTTTAAAATTTTTAGGGAATAGAACTCATTGAGGACAATGAGTAGTTCAAGTTTGGGGTTTGATAACTTCACCATAGGAGAGTTATTTTACTAGAATTTTAGTGCTTAATCAACTTGAATTGCATAGAATTCATTGAGCTTCATGTTATTTTATCCCTAAAATTATGAATGTTAGTTGAAAATCTTGAATTTAAGCATTAGGTTCTAAAGAATTAATTTTGATGATTTTGTGCTTTAATTTGGAGAAATTAGCTAACAAGTAATTAAAGACCCATAATTTGAGATTTTTCTTAACTTTACATATTTAGTTTGATTTATGATTGATAATGATGTATGAGAATTTTTACGTAATGCGGGAGATGTGTAAAGAAAAAATTACAAAAACCCATAAGAGGCATTTTAGACATTTTATCAGAAGAAGGCAAAATGGTCTTTATACCCTAAATGGCGTGTTTATAATTATCAAACTAGGGCAACATCTTCTTGTGATAAAAGGAAAAAGAGAGAGAGGAGCAAGAGGCGTTTTACGAGAGGAGAGTCCTTGTGTTTCTTTGACAAGCGATCGCGGAAGAAGCTAGAGGTGTTGCTCTGGCGAGAGCCGAGGGAAACAAGAGGGCGGTGAGAACACGGTGGTTGCAAGAGTCGATTGCTTGAAAACAATTGTGGGGAGGCGAGGTTGGCGTTTTGCTTTCACAGTGCCGAGGGAGAAAAAGCGGTGAAGGCATCGAGAGAGCAACCTACCTCGCTTTATTTGACTAATCCGGAAGAAGCGCGAAAAAATTGTTGTAACAATTGCGAGGCGACATCGGAAGAAGCGGACCATCGATTCTTGGAAACAATCGCGAAGGAAGACAGAGGAGCATTGTTGTGCGCGTAGGTGCGAGAATCGCGCAAACTTTTCTTGAAGCATTCGCGCGCATTGGTAGTGCTCGGCCAAGTATTCTTGAAGCAATTTCGAGGCGGCGACGGAGAGGCGGCCCATCCTATTCTTTGTGGACAATCGGCGTGATTGTTGCTGCGTGTGCATTTCTTTGAAGCAGCGCCGTGGACAATCGGGAAGCGCGTCGGCTGCGTGCGCGATTGCGAAAAACAAAGCCGTTGCGTGCTGCCGTTAGTGCGCGTGATTTTATTGTGCTCGTGTTTTGCCGGGCTGTGAAGTGAGGACCTTGAGCGTTCTTTACTGCTGCTTTGCATTTTCTTTGAAGCAAAAAGTACGATGAGCAAATTGCTCGATAAGGCCAATTCTTTGAAGCAATCCTGAAACTCTTGCACAAACTAGTGGGTAAAAATTGTTGTTTAGGAAATTTTTTGCCTACTGATTTAGATCGATTTGGGACTTCTTCTTGTCTACTATTGCTATACATGATTAGTAAGAGCATGCTTAACTTAAGGATGTGTAATTTAACTCCCAAGCATGAGCTAAACTCTTCTAGAAACATGGGTTAGGTTGTTTTTCACAGTATACATTGTAATAAATTTATAGTTGATGTCGTGGTTGGATTTATGAGATTTTAATGTTTATAACGATGCATGAGGATTAAAACTTGGCCACTTTGACTCCTCTAAAATTCACGAACTTGGAAAAGCTAGTGAGTTAGGAAATTAGGAATTTCATTCTAGGATCATGAGTTAATTAGGGATAATTAATCCACCTAGAACCTTAAAGTTATGAGCGTAATTTAGATCTCAATTGGGAAATTGTTGGTTTTAAAATTTAGTGACTTTGGAAAAATTCACTTGATCACATGCGTGAGGTAAATTCAAGGCATCAACCACACATTTGTTAATCTAATTATACATGGAACTTCAACTTAACCTAGCCTATCTCTTAATCTAAAAGCCCGATTTTCTCTCTGTTTAGTTTATGTTTAATGTTTTCACATATTTTGATTTATTGCATTAGTCTAATTATATTTAACTCATTCAAACAACAAAACAATCAGAATTCATTTTTGCATTCATTTATTCCTAACAAAAACTTGCATGCCCATGCATTACACCAAAATAAATAGAGACAAATTTCTAGGACACTCATTGATTTAGATTCTACTAGTCCTCGTGGGATCGATACTTTTCTTATCATGCTTTGCAGACCGACTGTGTATACTTGCACGTCAAAGAGAGAGTCGAGTCTCATCCTAGTTGCATTAGTTTAGGACACCCGACATTTTTCCTCATCAAATTTTGAGCGCGTTGCCATTGAACTAGCTTTGAATCTTATCTGTGAGTTACTGTGAAATTTTCTTTTACTTTGTGTTTTTTTTTTTAGGATTAGTTTCTTTTTCATAATATTGCTTGAGCAGGTTGGGTTTGCATTTCAGGTACTTGAGGATAGTTTATGAATGTAAACGCCATCGATGAGTTTTGATTTTGACCGAAATAGATAGAACCTTTGAGAGCAGTTGAGAGAGCAAAAATTAGCCATGGCAGCTAACGAGAAATAATCCTAGAGACCACTATAGATCCTCTTAGCCCAACACCATAACCTAGAGCACCCAAGATGTTAGAGACAATCCACTCTTTAACCTTTGCCCAGGCGGGGTCCTACCAATGTGATAGCGAGCCAAATGACCAGAGAGCGAGCCATTGGGACCTATGCCAACCGCTTAGTGGATGGCCCTGAATCGTGGATAATCGGACTGCTATATACAAACTGCTTTTGAGCTAAAACGATTTATGTTTCAAATGCTCCAAGCGATTGAAGCGATTCCATGGCTTACGGTAGGAGACCCCATCTCCATTTGAAATCATTCACGGGAGTAAGTGATTCCTTCATCATGCCGAGAGTCTCTAGTAGACGCCATTAGATTGAGCTTATTCACTTATTCCCTCAGGGATGCTGCAAATGAATCGGTTGAATTCGCCTTGGTCATGATGGATTCCTGGAACTCAGCTTGGAGAGAGAATTCTAATAAAATATTTCCCACCCACCCAGGAATGCAAGATTTAGGAATGAAATTGTAGCTTTCCCATACGGTTTGATGATGAGAACCACTGGCGAGGGCACAGGAGAGGTTTAAGGATCTTTAAATAAATGTCCCCACCATGGATTGCCTCACTTGCATCCAAATGGAGAACATTCTACCATGGTTTTGAACACCTCCAGCTAAGCAAGTAGTGGATGCCTGCGCTAATGAAGCTTTGTTGGCCAAAACTTACAGTAGGGCCTACGAGATATTAGAGAAGGATCTCATCCCGACAATTGCCAGTGGGTAGGATGTGAGGAGAACTTCTGAGTAGGAAAAGCAAAAGGAGTCCTTGAGATTAGACCACGTTGAACTCGATAAATGCTCAAATCTCTTTCCATGGCTTCCATGTTGAAAGAATTTGGCATGTAGGTAACGTGAAACAAATCTCTTCCAATGCTCCAACCCCATCTTTCAGCACCTCAGAGAGTTTAGAATCCCTATGTCATGCTGTGGTGAAGGACACACTTTGAGTTACGCCTAGTAACCTGCATCGAGTGCATTTATGTAGGAAACTCAAACCAGAGGTCAATCTAGGAATAACCCATATTGAGACACCTATAACCCGGGATGGAGGAATCACCCAAATCTATCTTGGGAGGCCCAAGCAAAGATGCCTGAGCCCCTCAGAATGCAAAATAGAGTGAATCAACCACTGGTTTTAGGAATCAAAGGGTATCAGTGTAGGGAATCGAGACTCGCCTTCAACCACAACGAACACTACACCTCAAAGAAGTTTTGGGTGATTCTCTAGAAAGTTTGTTCAAAGAATACATAGCTCGCAATGATCTTATTTTGGCTTCAATGATGCTATTTTTACTCGCAATGATGCTATTATTCGTCAGTCAACAAGCTTATAAGAAATCTTGAAATGCAAGTTGGCCAGATTAGCAAAATGAGCTAAAGGGCAAGGCCCTTTGGAGCACGCTCACTCTGAGACACATGAAATCCCAAAGAGAGATGGGAAGGAACATGTTCTAGCAGTAGAATTAAGGAGTGAGAATTTTAGAGAGGGTAGTTGTGAGGAAACCAGGAGAGATGAGCAAAGCGACTCTGTGTTGATGAGGAAGGGCAAGATGAGAAATGGTAGATCAAAACATCGGAACCAAGTGGGATTGAGGATAAACGGAATCTCACGCAAGCCTCATTTCCAAGGAAAACAATGGCTTAATTGCACGAGTTGAAGCCTACCACCACCACTTTTGTATCCTCGAAGAATGAAGAGGAAATAGGAAGAAGAAGCCCATTTTGAAAAATTCTCGGATATGCTAAAGGAGGTCCATATCAACATACCATTGAGTTGATGCGTTGAAGCAAATGCCCAACTACTTCAAGTTTCTGAGGACATCCGTTGCGAAAGAAGTTCCAAGAGTTGAAAGTGGTATCGATTTGAGTGAGAAGTGTAGTGCGGTGTTGAAATAGGATACCCCATAAGGAGAAGGATCACGGATCTTTTTTACCATACTCCATCTGTCTATTGGTGGAAAGACGGTTAGGAGCGGCGCTATGTGATTTAGGAGCTAGCTTCAACTTCAGATGCCTCTCTCTGTTATAAAGATTAGGCATTGGGGAGGCGAGGCCCACTTACAGTGGCCTGCATTCCGCAGCTAAGAGATAGATCCATAGCCTACCACCAGAAGAAAAATAGAGGACATCCTCGGTCCAGTGGATAAATTCATATTCAAATGATTTTATCATCCACGGATTAACGAAGTGCACGATGAGGATGTTCCTATTATCCTAGGGGCGACCTTTCACAGCCAGTTGAATCGTGATAGATGTTCATGCAGGAACCATTAAGTCGAGAATGAATGATCAAGAGGTCGATTTAGCATATGAATCAATGAGGTATCCAAATGGGACAGAGTTGTTACTGTAATTCATGTGTTTTAGATGGAGTTATTTACGAACCGCAGCGTTGAAAGGGTTGAAAGGAATCCATGAGATGAGTTTGGAGATCACGAGAGAAGAGTGAGTTAGAGAAGTCGAGGAATAGAAAGAGTTGACCTGTGTTTGGAAGAACTAGCGAGAAATAGCAAAGTTGGGAAAAATCTTTGAGTCATTAGATTTGAAGGAAGGAGAGAGACCTTCATGATACCCTCATTACCAAGAACCCCAACACTGAGAACTTAAACCTTTACCCCGGCCTTTACTTAAAGTATGCATTCTTGGTGATAAGGAAACTCTTCCCATTATCATATCGTGAAGTCTACCCCACACAGGACTAATTGGGATTTGCTTGTAATGTCCTACAGCGACACAAGAAGGCCATAGGATGGACTCTTCTTCGACATTCAAGAAGATTAGTCCTTCTTATTGCATGCACAAGATTACCTTAGAGGAAGGACTTTCGGATCAATAGAGCCCTGCAGAAGACTTGAACCCGACCATGAAAGAAGTGGTGAAGAAAAGAAGTCATTAAATGGTTGGATCTTTGGAATTATCTACCCATAGCGGATAGCGGTGGGGTGATTAGTCGATCCAATGTGTTCCCAAAAAGGAGAGCTGGCGATAGCACTATTAATGAAGCCAATGAAATCATTCCTTCTAGTAGGTGAGCTGGTTGGAGAAGTCAGTATGGACTATAGGAGGCTAAAGCAGGCACGGAGAAGAGACCATTTTCCTCTCCCTAGTTCATAGATCAAAATGTTGGACAAACCTGTGAGTCAAACCTTTTATTGTTTCCTTGATGGTTCAAATGGTTTTATAACCAAATAACCATTGCACCACAAGACAAGAGAAAACAACATTTACATGTCCATATGGCACCTTTTAGCACCGAAGGATGCCATTTTGGATATATGTATGCTCTGCGACCTTTCAAAGGTGCATGATGGCGATTTTCTCCACGACATGAGAAGAGAGGACATCATGGGAGGTTTTCATGGATGACTTCTCGGTCTTTGGAAACTCATTTGAGTTTGCTTGGAGAATTTGGGGAAAGTACTTGAGCGTTGTGAAGAGACACACCTAGTTCTAATTGGGAAAAGTGTCAGCTTCATGGTTAGAGAGAGGATTGTGTTAGGGCATAAGATATCATGCAAGGATGAGAAGTAGATAGAGCGAAGATTGAGATTATTGAGAAATTGGGCAACCGCCCACAAATATCAAGGGAGTGAGAAGTTTCCTTGGACATGCAAGGTTATAGAGAAGATTCATCAAAATTTCTCAAAATCTCAAAACCATTGTGCTCTCTCTTTGAAGTCAACAAGCCCACTTTATATTTAGTGAGTGTCTCCCATGCCTTTTAATGTCCTCAAGAGCATTACTAATCACTTTGCACCTATTATGTCTTCACCCGATTGGAAGCTGCCATTGAGTTGATGTGTGATGCAAGTGACTATCTTTGTGGGTGTTATGCTAGGACAAAGCAAGAGAAGGTAATACATCCAATTTATTATGCGCAGTAAACTTTAAATGAAGCTCGGATGAACTACACTGACTCACTGAAGAAAGGAGTTGTTAGCGATGAATCTTTGCTTTTGAAAAAGTTTAGACCATATCTGAGATTTGGTACTAAGGTGGTGGTTTACATGGATCATGCCATTAGGTTATTTGTTGGCAAAGAAGATGCCAAACCAAGATTGATTAGATAGGTATTATCACTTATGAGTTTGAAGTGGAAATCAGTGATAAAAGGGGTTCGAGAGAATGTGGTGGCATGACCATTTGTCTAGGATTGAGAACTCGAGCCTTTGCCTCACTCCCGCATAAGGGGATGGCTTCCCACTGATGAGCAACTCTTGTTAGTTGGTGAGGTCTGCAAATACCACCCCGCTTGGTTCATGGACTATGCAGTTCACTTCAACTACGATATCCTTCCTCACGATTATCATCGGCCTGAGTAAAAAGAGATTCTTGCATGACTCCAAATTTTTCCGTAGGACTGATCCATGTTTATATAGGCAGGTGTGTAGATGGTATGATTAGGAGATGTGTGTAGAAGCGCGAGATACCATCTATTCTAGAAGCATTCATTATCATTCGTCCCACCTATGGAGGCCATTTGGTGGCCAAAGTGCCCGACAAAGGTGTTCCGATCCAGCTATTATTGGCCATCTGTCTTTAAGGATGCCTATGTTTTTAGCAAGACATGTGATACATGCAGGAGGAGAGGTAATATAGGAAGAGAGAGGAAATGCCATGACATACATCTTAGAGGTGGAGCTCTTTTTTGATGTTTGGGGATTGACTTCATGGAGGCCACTTTCACTCCTCTCACAGAGATTTGTATATCTTAGTGGCGATGAGATGATGTCTCTAAGTGGGTAGAAACCATGGCGTGCAGAATAATGGCCTTGAAAGCAGTGGTCGATTCTTGCATGAGGCGCAATATTCATGAGATTTGGGACCACTGCAGAGTCTTAATCGGTGATGAGGGCTCTCATTTGTTAATAAAGGCAATAGAATACCCTCACAAGCAGGAAGTATATTGTAAAGCATAGAATCTCCACCCACATTACCATCCACAAGCTAATGGACAAAATTTGAAGTGTCGATAGGGAGATTAAAGGAATCCTTGAGAAGGTTGTAAAACTTCAAAGAAAGGATTGATCAGTCAGTCCATTTCGGATGAAGCCTTGCAATGGGCGTATAGACTCCGCTTCAAAACCCCCATTGGAATGTCCTTTATAGACTTGTGTTTGGTAAGGCTTGTCACCTACCCTTAGAATTAGGCATATGGGCATTACAGGCGCCAAAGGAACTCAAATCTAAATCTAATTGCTGCCGGGAGATGAAAGCTTCGCTATGATTGAATGATTTGGATGAGGTTTAGAAGATTTTCTTATGAGAGTGCAAAGCTTTACAAGAAAGAACTAAAGCTTGGCATGATAGGGAGACTCATTCAAAGACTTTTGGATGAGCGGGCCAAAGAGTTTTATTATTCAATTCCCTCGTAAACTTTTTCTGGTAAGCTGAGATCTAGATGAGTGGAGGCGGCTTACGGTGATCAGAAACTCTACTCTTGGGGGCTATTAAAACCTTCGATGTGAAGCGAGGATGGAAGAGAGTTTCTTGTTAATGGGCAACGTTTGAAACACTATTGGGGTAGAAGACTTCAAAAGGAACATATCCACATGGAAGTTGAGTGATAATGAAGTGTAGTGAATCCTACATAAAAAAAAAAAAAACAGCTAGGTTGTTTTATTTTTCCTTTTATTAGCGTTATCACATGCATGATAGGAGAGTTTAGTTGTTCATATGATTCTTGATCCGGTTATTTCATATTTTGCTCTTTGTTTTATCACATATAGTTAATCTTTGATTAAGTGTCATTAGATGGAATGTAAATTGACACATCTGACAAAGGTTAGAGGTAAGAATTCCTTCTCCCTCTTGCTTTCGATCACCAAACATGATTGTTCATTTCGTATGTGTTTGAATTAAATAATTTTTTTTTCTTTTTCTCCTATTGAAAATTTTCCAACATACTAGTAGTATAGGATTAACTTGTGTTTTTAGTAGAATAAAAAATCTAAAACATGTAATTTTCATTGTAGCATATAATCTAGGATGAATGGAAGCATGTGAAAAGCTGAGGATACAATTTTCTCTATTTTTTTAGGATAATAAAATTCCTAGTTTGATGCTTCCCATTAATTTTAATTGCATGTCTTAAAAGGAATGAGTAAATGTTGACTTTATGCTTTCCTTTTTGTTTTTGCGGAGTTGACCTATTTTTAGGTTATGTTTACACTTTTTAGGGTTAAAGTAGTTGGATAAAGGATAGGAGTTAGTAGGAAGGAAAAGAAAAAAAAAAGAAGTTGCTTTGGGGATTAATCGTTTTTTTTTTTTTTTTTTTTTTGGAGTAAAGGGAATCCTAGACTTAGAACAACTAAAAATGACTTGAGTTAGGAGAAACCAATCTAGATCTAAATCTAGCTTAGGTGAGAATCTTTCTTAGCTTAGAGAACTTCTTTGCGTCCATTCACTTAAATTTTTCTAGTACCTTTCTCTCTTTTTCGCTTCATATTTAATCATGTAGCTCTGAAGAAGCAAAAAGCAAGAAAGAAGTAGAAAAATTGAAGAGTGCAATAGTAAAGTGAACCAATCCAATCCTAGATCGTCCACCCATTCCTCCTCTTCCTGCATGAGCAAAGAGGAAATGGTGGTTAGCGAATGGCCCTAGAGGATGCATATCCTTTGGAGGCCACAGACCATAGAAGCACCTAAGTCAAAGAGAAGAAAGAAAGAAGAAAGAAAGGGTATACTAGGGAAAACAATCCCAGTGATGAAGGAGGTATTGTGTGAGGAAGATATCCCACAAGAGATTTATCGATGAAAGAGCAAGCGAGAAAAATATGCCAGTGAGAAGTTGAAAGAAAGAGCTTTTTGCTTTGAGAGAGGTTTCAACCTCATGCTTCATAGAGATTCCTCTTTCCTATCCCAAAATATAGCAAATCTAGGTTCAGGAAACATTTTGTAAGGCACGAGGCCGCCATCCCCTACCATAGTTAAAGGGAGTTACATGTGAACATCTATCTAGAGGAGAAGGTATCCATGGTAAAGGGTGTGTAGATATGTTTCATTGGGACCACGGATACAATTAACTCCATGCTTGAATTGCCTTGCCAACTTTATGGTAGAGACAAGCTTGAGTTGTTAATGGCCCCATCCAGCACCTCAAATGAATGCCGCCCTAAGAAGCAGTGAGGATCGATGGGGCCGAAATGGATGAAGTAAGCTCAACGGGAGCGAGGACTATGTTAAGCCCTATTTGGCTCACGAAGCACATGTGGCTTCCTTTACGTGAAGGCTTGAATCTCATGCCCACTTGCGCATGATTCAACAGTCAGTCGAGGAGTGAATCAGCGCTGC
Organism: Trichosanthes cucumerina; assembly: GCA_036507285.1. Lineage (NCBI taxonomy): Eukaryota > Viridiplantae > Streptophyta > Magnoliopsida > Cucurbitales > Cucurbitaceae > Trichosanthes > Trichosanthes cucumerina. The sequence continues at coordinate 66,015,387 of CM071839.1, read as the reverse complement.
TTTATGCCATCCTCTCGGAATTGCAAATCGATGTAGAAACCTAGTAGCTAGGAAATGGAAGAGGTGTCTGCGAAGAAAAATAGTGGAAAAATCTTCTTCCCTAGTTTAGTAACCTCTCTTTGCATTGAAAGTGAGGTTCACTTATTATATTTGGGAGGATAAAATCTTAGCATTAGCGGGCATACTTGGGGACACCATTATGGACCATCACACCCTGAAGTTGGTTCAAATAAGGGGATGGGGTTAATGGTAGTATGGACCAACTTCTTACACCAAAACAATGTGATGATAGGCATGATGCACCATATGCACGAGATCAATCACATTGTTATTGGAAGTATGCCTCAGGAAGATTTAGCCAGAAGCGCCATTATATGAGCTAATTTTCCAAACCCCTACCTCTAAATTTTCTGAATTTCCCCACTCCATTTTTGGCCTTGGATGCGATTGGAGTGATGATGATAGAAGATGAGATGAACAACGTGGAGGAGGAGGAAGCCAGAAGAGGAAAAGCGAGGAGGATGACTACTAGAGCAAAAGAGGAGGCCTGTTCCTTTTTTCTTTAGCATTTTGATTTGTTTTGCATGTTGTCTTTTCTTTTATAATTTTCATTTTGTTCTTGCCCTTTTGCAATTTGTTGATTTAATTCCTTTTTATAAGCATATGTAGGTTTTGTTGGAGTGTAAATGGTTTACTGCTGAGAATTCTTTGTTATTTACTTGCTTTAAGACTTCCCTAAATATTACATGTGACACTTGAAATCCATATTTACGTGTTGATTGGTTATGTATGATGTGGTAGTTGATCTACCATGTTTACAAGTAGTGAAATTAAAAAAAAAAGAAGATGGTTGTTGTCCACTTTTATAAGAACTAAGTTACTGCATGTTTTTATTGGTAGAAAGTATGTGTCTTAGCAGTTAGAAACTTGGTGAGACACTCGTTAAATGAAGAGTTAAAACAATCTTATAGTTAATGAAAGCAAGAGTTGTTGCTTGCTTGTGTTTAGAATGGTATGCTATCTTGTTTGGTGTTTCTCAAGGTGAAGCTTGTCATTGCAGGGTTCTTTAGTGCGCTTATATGGTTGGTGTGTCAATCAAAGTAGTTGAGATTCAACTCCTAGGCCAAAAGTTCAAAGTTAGAGCCATGACAAGTTAGGTAACTCATCTGCTCGTTTAGAATGTTCCAAAATGAGTAAACTTCAAATTTGTGATCATTTCAAGTTTGGGGAGTTACAGAAGCCTCCACTAACTCAATGAGGACATTGAGTACTCTAAGTTTGAGGGAAAGTAAATTCTTAAGTGTTTATTTTAAAAAGAAAAAAGAGAAAGAAAGAGAAGAGTGTGCAAACTTTCCATTTCCCTAAAACTTTGTTGGGCTAAAAAAAAAAGAGTTGTTATTTATTTTGTTATTTAGAGTGATTCGGGTAACTTAGTACTCGATGTCGATGAAGTGCAGGCACTAACCATCTTTGGCCTCTTGGAGCGAAGGTATCAAGCAAGTAACTTTGTACCCATTGCTTCCAGGTGTGCTACGCTAACAACGTGTGCCATTCTAAGAACTCCATGAGAACCCCATTGCTTGGAGTGCGTTGCGCTAACCGTGTGCCATTACAGAACTACGGGAGAGTCGAAAAAAATAAAATAAAAAATACAAAAATATAAAAATAAAAACTAGCCCTACGTTGTGTTTCAGGAAATGGAGGAGTAATGTACATATTTATTTTTAAAAATATATATATATATAAAATAAAATAAAGAGGAATGATCTATAGGAATTTGAGGACATATGCGAGTTTTTAGTTTGTGACTTATCTTTAACTATTGGTTTTTGTGATTTGAATGAATTAGGGACTATAGTGATTGAGCTTGAGGGTAGGTGCAGGATCCTAGTTTGGTTTTTACTCTTAGTACTAAAGAATTAAGTGTTATGTAGGAAACTACTGGATGAACCAACCAGAAAGCATTGAATGAATAAGCAAATTTGCAACTTAGAGCATAAGTCTTTAACTCTTGTTCGAGATAATCATGATTGATTTGAGTTTGGAAGGTCTTTAAAATTTTTAGGGAATAGGAACTCCGGCATTGAGGACAATGGGTAGTTCAAGTTTGGGGTTTGATAACTTCGCCATAGGAGAGTTATTTTACTAGAATTTTTAGTGCTTAATCAACTTGAATTTGCATAGAAAGTCGTTGTGAGCTTCATGTTATTTTATCCACTAAGAATTATGAATGTTAGTTGGAAAATCTTGAATTTAAGCATTAGGTTCTAAAAAGAATTAATTTTGGATGATTTTAAAGGCTTTAATTTGGAGAAATTAGCTAACAAGTAATTAAAGACCGCAATTTGAGATTTTCTTAATCCTTTACATATTTAGTTTTGATTTATGATTGATAATGATGTATGAGAATTTTACGTAATGCGGAGGAGATGTATAAAAGAAAAAATTACAAAAAACCCATAAGGGCATTTTAGACATTTTATCAGAAGGGACAAAATGGTCTTTATACCACTAAATGGCGTGTTTATAGTGCTCGAGCTAGGGCAACATCTTCCTTGTGATAAAGGAAAAGAAGAGAGGAGCCAAGCAAGAGGCGTTTTCACGAGAGGAGAGTCCTTTGTGTTTCTTTGAAGCAATCGCGGAAGAAGCTAGAGGTGTTGCTCGTAACAGTAGAGAGAGCCAGAACAAGAGGCGGTGAGAACCTGCAGGTGGTTGCTGTCGATTCATTTGGAAGCAATTGTGAGGGGCCGAGGTTCGTTTTGTTTTTACCAAGCCCAGCGAGAAGGAAGCAGTGAAGAGCATCGAGAGAGCCAACCTACCTCCTTTACTTTGAAGCAATGGGAAGAGAGCGGCGAAAAATTGTCAGAGCAACGGCGGTGGGCAGCACTAAGAGTAGACCCATCGATTGGGCCGGCAACCGCGGATGGAGTGGACAGAGGAGTTGTTGTGCGCAGAGGGCGCGTAGGAATCGCCCAAAACTTTTGTCAAGCATTCGCCGCGATGGTGAGCATCGCCGGCGCTGGCCGGGCTAATTTCGAGGGGCGCATCGAGTCGACCCATCCTATTGCCGTG